>OZ024727.1:21920995-31920995 GCA_964016875.1 Fallopia convolvulus
TCCAATGGTTGAGATTAGTCCTCATTTTAAGCCTTGGATGTACCACAAGGGTGATTCTCACTTGAACCATGCCCTATATATATATATATATAGAATGAGGTTTTAGAGAAATCCTTTAATAGAAAGAAACAGGGAAAATAATTAGGAGCGTTAGATCGAATAAAATTAAAGGCTGAGATTAAATAAGAAATGGTGTAAAATAACTACCATGGGTTGAATGCACCGGATTACATCAAATTCCTAAAATTTCTCCACAATATCTCTACCCTCTCTCTATATATTTTAATTTCCAAATACTAAAAACCGTCTATATTTACTCTCATCTTTCCTGACCATGTTCAACGTATATTCCTGCCTTAGGAGATCTAGGTTTTCTCTTATTTGTGCAATTTCAATTACCGAAAACAAGATTTGACGTCCTCTTCAGTTGAATTGCTCAAAACGTACACAACGGATTTATTGAAGAGAAGAAAACGGGTTGAATGAGAGATACGAAAACAGAAGTGAAGAAAAGGTAAATGATACGATGATGATGATGTTCATGATTTCTTGATCTATATTTTGTTGATTGATGTATTGATCTATGTTTCGTATATAATACCTAGTAAACAGTGTTGCTATCCAAGTATCCAACCATGTCAAAACTAGCTAAATGATACGATGATGATGATGATGATGATGATGATGTTCATGATGATGATTTGTTCTTATCACACATAAATGAGATTTATTTTCACACGTAAAACAAGATACAAATCATTTAAACTTATAGATATTTTTGTTGAGTATAGTTATGTCTGGCCATTGGGTTTCGATCGAAAATGGAAGTTCCTGATGAATTTATTTATTTATTTTGTCATATACAAAAGTGGGGCTATATATGATTCCTGTTAGAATTTTTGATACAACATGTTTTCAACATATTTTTTTTAGTGATTTAAATACTCAGATTCGCACATCCAATTTTCACATAATCTTGTTTGTTTTCCGGGCTAGTATTTAAATCCCTCAACCATTCAGAGACAAACAAGAACTACTAAAGCCAATTGAATTACCCTCATCCGACGCCTCATATTCTTTCCCCCCGTTTATCTATAACTCCCGTTTCTCTTGAACCCTATATATATATATATATATATATAAAAGCAATTCAATCCTCAATTTTGCGATATATGATAGCTATTTTCACAGACTATTAATTCAGAAACTTTGAATTAATTAGAGTTAGCATTTTTTATTTGTAATTCAAGGTGTACACCATCTTTTGACATTAGCAATGTATGGATGATATATATCCTTCTACTCTAGGCGCGGTACCCTCTGAACAACTGGTCCTAAGATTTTTTAACTCCAGATCCCCAACAGATCCTTCCAAGGCCATCCCATCACAGATTCCACTAAAAACAAGGAATTTGAAGTCATTGATGAATCTGTTATAGTAGCCTCAACAATCTTAAACCATTGGCTTTGGGGATCACAGTCCTTGTCCTTTGTCAGACATCTGCAGGAGCTTGTAACGATATTGTTATTGGAGTCTACATCCAAGCACACCTTGGTGCCATCGCCTAACTGTGTCGAAAGATGCAGCTGCGAATCAGAGACGGGTTCCCATCTTGATCCGGCGTTTGTGCAGACCACTGCCAGCTTGGCTTCCTTATCTGTTCCCACTGCTTGCAAGCAGAAGTACGTTCCTTTGATCGTCAGAGCCTTCTGAGGTGTGTAGTCCCACGCTTCAGACTCCGAGCAAGGCCCCAAATACAACGGGTCAAACAACGTCTTTCTCAGGACGCACATCCCTGTTTCCGGGTGAAACATCACCTTGTGCGGCTTGCTGTCTGATACTCCCGGGCCTGCATTGCAACCAATATATTAATAATAGAGCTCAAACACGAGTATTATTCCATCATATCATTCTAAAGAAAGACCTTATTGATAGGAGATTGAGGAACAAACCTCTTAGAGGAGATTGGATGACAGAGATCCTTTGCAAGAAAGATGAGTTGCGTGGTTCGCACCAATTGGAATCAAGCACGCCATAGAACTCTTCCATGCCAACTACGCCTTGCCTAAGGTAGTAGCTGCCGGAGAGGGTCCACAATGCCCAATCCAAGTCAAGCTCAGCAGCCCACGCCAGGAAGCAACTCAAGTACCTATTGTCATTTACATTGCCTCCTCTGAGGTCAATCCCGAATTCACTCACGAACAATGGCCAACCTTGATCAACCAAGAAACCCGTCCTGCTCATCACATTCTCCCTCAAGCTTCCACACACCTGGTTCGGGTTCCCGTCCTTCCATGCCTGCCCGTTCGTGAAGGCGTACCAGTGAACCTCAAAAACAAGCTTATCAGAGAAGGTGAGCTTCACAGGTTGTTTGTGCAGGAAAGAGAGGTCCGCGTCAAAGCTTAGGCCTGAGAGGATCACTAGCATATCTGGGTTCACCGCATGCACTGCCTCTGCTCCTCTTTGCATGTACCTGGTTCATATCAATTTTGTTGTTGATTATTATACATTTATATTATATACGTCCGGAATGGAATTACAATGTACTTGATTTGAAATTAATACCTGTACCAATCATTGATGTTCTGTTTAGGCCCGCGAAGTTCGTTCCTTAGGCTCATCCCGACAACGTAGGGTTGGCCATTGAACAAGGTGGCCATCTTTGTTAAGCCCTCCACCCAGAGATCAGGGTTGAAGAATTGATCTCCAAAGAAACCATTCCCATCGTATCTGTTACAGCACCAACCTGGTTTACTCATGTGATTGTCAAGGATCACCATTACATTGTTCTCTGCTAAACCAGACACTACAACCTGCATCCAAAATCATTATTCATACTACATTTCATTCCAACCAATTTCCCTGCTAATATTAGATTAGTGGGTCAGATGAGCCCAATTGTATCTATAGGATAAAAAGATTCCTAACAAGCCTTTAGTGCTTCATCTAATGGACTATGGGGTCCACTATATCATAATGAATTATCCCTAGATCTGTACAAAGTCGGGTTCGGGCCGGATCCGGGCCGGGCTTTGAACAAAAATTATGCCCATTTGTCCAAGCGGGTTCGGGTCAAGCGGGTGATTCGGGTTGGCAAGGATGTCCAAGCCCGCCCGGACATTCGGACACGGGTAGCCCGTCGGGACCCGTATATAAATTTATAAATAATTATTTTTTCATGTCCATTAAAAAACTAGAAAATCCTAATATTATAATTACACTATCTAACATTACTTAAAATTAAGATCGTATTTATGCTAGCTTTTTAGGTGACAAGGTGAAGGAACTATAATAATTAACTCTCTTTTGTACTAATTCTACAATCAATAGCCTCAAGATATTTTTCGCAGACATATCTTTATTTATAAATATAAATATTTATTTTAAATATTTAATATATTCGGGTATTCGGACGGGTTATCCGGGATATTCGGTCAAAAATATTGTCCGTGTCCCGCCCATGAATTCGGACGGGCGGGCTTATTTACCCTTTCGGGTTAGAATTCTTGTCCAAGTCCGCCCATTTTTCCGGGCGGGCGATACGGGTTGGGCGGGTTAGTCCGACTTTGTTCAGGTCTAATTATCCCCATCTCACTTGAGATGTTTATTATATTTCAAATTTATTTTATTTTTCACTCTCCTATTTTTATTTAAGAAAAAAAATGCTCGATCTTCAGGGAAAAAATGCTCTTAAGGATACTATGTACTTATTTCTGTATTTTCCCTTTCAATTACTTGCATACTTTTATCCAAGACAGTTGTATCATAATATTATCATAATAATGACATTTATTTGGTATTAAAAAAATTTGTGTTTATTTCTATCATCACTTACGGGTACAACACTAGTTGTATCTATAGGATAAAACAATGGCCGAATACATAGATGGACCCCCGAACTTAAAACTTTTGTTTGCTCAGACCCCTATAGTAAAAAATTTATTTTTAAACCCCCAAACTTGCTAATTTTGTTCTATTAAACTCTTTTTGCTGATGTGGCATAGCGCGTTCTTATCAAACAACACTTCCGCGAGTTGAATGATTTAGATTGGATGACATGGATTTTTTTTTTATGAATTTTTCATCTTTTTCTTATCTATTTTCTTCTTTCATTTTGTTTTTGTGTTTTTGTTCCTTCTTTTTTTTTTTTTACTTCATCTTCTTCATTTCTAGATCTGGAATCATGAAGGAGAAGCTCTTCTTTTTTCTTTTTCTTTTTTGCACTTCATCTTCTTCGTTTCAGATCTGGAATTTGTCATCAAGGAGAGGGCGTGCGGTGGTGTTCGTTTCAGATCTGGTGTTTGTTGTCGTCGATGGCGTTGGAGGACGTGCGGTGGTGCTTGGCCAGCCACCACTCGTACAGACCCGACGCCCCAAAATTTCTCAGTTCGATTGCATTGGTTGATCTTCATTGTTTGAATTGCCATTTTGAAGTCTCTGAATGCTCAGATTCATCCGCTTCTGGCGGTGTTCAGTGCTTTCTAATATATTATCTGCAATTTTATGTATGTAGTGGGTATAACACTCAAAATCTACTTATTCAAAGGCAAAAGCTTTATTTGTTGTTTATTGGGGTGTAATTTTATGGGAATTGGGTGTTGATTGCTTACTGTACTATAAAATCCGATTGAGATTCAATGGCGAATCCTCTAAGGTCTCCAATTGGAACCCCTGACGTTGTGAAAGCCCCAAATTTGAACTCTCTCAATATCCAATCGGATAATAAAGATAAAATCAAACCCATTTCTTCCCCATCTGTGCCTTCCTCGACTGTAAGGTTTCCACCACCAGCCCTGATGGGCTTTAATGGCGATATATAGGAGGAGGATAGTTGTCTTCAATGGCGTTATAGAGGACAGAGGAGGAAGAAGATAACAGCCCCAATTTTTATTTTGTTTTTTATTTTAAAGTAAATTAAAAGAAGGGTTAGAAATAAGAGGTATTTTTATTTTAAAAAGGGCTTATGTGGAAAAAATTATGAAGCTTATGTGGCAAAAATTTAACAAGATTGGAGTATGTGGCACTTACATGGCGAATTTTGAAGCCACATAAGCGCGCGTAGGCTTTACGAAAATGAGTCGTGCTCGTTTGAACAATATATATATAGTTGAGGTATTCAATAGTAGGTTTTTAAGTACGAGGGTCTGATGGAACAAAAGTTACAAGTTCAAGGACCCATGTATGTATTCGGCCATAAAACAATTCCTAACAAGCCTTTAGTGCTCCAATCTAATGGACTGTGGGGTCCACTATATGATAATTAATTATCCCCATCTCACTTGAAGAAAATAGCAACCTAAATCTCAACTTACAATACTTTTTCAACCAAAAAACTGATGAGTTTGTTCTTATCACAGCCACTTGCTACATCACCATCTTCCTTACTTTTCTCATTTTCGTTGCAAGCAATAATTCATCCATTTATTTTTATTCTTATATATAGAGGGAAAAAAGAAGATAAACATTGTAATGAACGTAAAGTAAAATTAATTAATGTAAGTGAATGCATTGAACCTGGAAAGCATCAAGAAGGGAGAGATCAACAATGGCAGGGTTGTTAGCTTGCAATCCAGCAACGGATTCAACCAGACCAAGCCCTTGAAAAGACTGTCTGACCGTAAGAGAAGCCAAGGAGTCATTTGTGGCTAAGTAAAGTGGCCAAGTGAGCCTCACACAGTTGAATCCCATGGCTTTGATCTTCTGAGAAATGGCTCCTATTGGCTGTTTGCTGAGCCCCTCGGCCACCACAGCCTCCAGGTGGGATGGCCAGTTGACACACGCCAACTTCACCCGGGACCCGTTCTCGTCCACGATCCACCTCGACTCCGTGTGAAGTGGCAACCCTGATACAACAGTATGAAGGGTTTGGATGCTTAGAATTACTAAAAGGCATAAGAAAAGGGAAAGTGGGTTCATAGTCTTAGTTTAGGCCGTCGTTAATTAATTGGTCTATTTTGTGGGTTTTGGTGGGTGTGGAGCATTTGCTTTTTATATACGGACGTGCAAGAAGAAGATGGGGGCATGAGTTATGTAAGGGAATACAAGAGTTTCATTTTGGGGCAAAAATACAGATGAAAGTAACTTTACTCCAAGAAGAAGACAGGGAAGGGTTTCTTTTGTGTGTTTAGGATCTTTTCCTGTGGCTTTATGACTCATCCTCATTGGATAAGAGAGCATTTTTTATTTATAAAACAATGAGTATTCAACCAAAAAAAAAATGAACTGTTGAAGGGCGAGATTCATGTACCAACAACCAATCTTATCCGAATGCCCCTATTTTTGTTTCCCCAAGCGTTACTCATTGGTATTGTCTTTCGTCCAAGTCATTCCTTAACATCTAACACAAGTCACATTTTATTTCTATTTTTTATTTGAATTTCTGAAATCTAACGTACAAACAAGTATCATGTTTTAGAATGAATTCATACCAACAACTATCGAACATAGGGGACGCTTTTATGTGGTGGAAAACCAAATGGAACTTGATAACATGTATTAAAAGTTAGATAGAATGTTGGTGGTATAGAGTATGAATATGAAAACAAAACCGTGTGTAAATAATTTTTTTTTTAATGGACTGGGTCTCGCCCGGTTCGGCACTTTGTGCCTACATCCGGACCGGAGTTGTGCGTTGGACCCTGTCAGTGATGTTCTTGCTCCTCCCAAGCCTCTCTGTTGCATACACACCGTCAGAGAGTCTCGAACTCAAGACCTCTGGACAAATGTTTAAACGACCTAGTGTCAATTACCACTAGACCAAAAAGTACTTGGTCGTGTGTAAATATTATTGATGGTAGTAGTAGTACTTATATTAAAATGCTAAGTTCCTTCCAAAGTTAGTAGTATTTAGGCTAATTCATTGATTAAGAAATGGCCCAATATGTAAGATCGGAGACGCATTAATTTCACGAATTTCCTGTAATTGTATTAGGTGATAGAATTTATATCGAGTAAAGGCCAACTTCTTCGGCTTCAAGCTATACATAAATTAGATAGTACAAATAATACAAAATATCCTAATAAGATAAACTATATCGTGCTAGAATATCTTTTCTAATACAAACCCTTAAATTGGACCATGTAGAGCACGATTGTCTAACTTGGTAAAAAAAAAAAACTCAAACTGTTGACGTCCAAGAGCTTTTGTAAAGAGATTTGCGAGCTGATCCTTCGATCAAACAAAGGAAGTGACCGCGCTGGTTAGAGTCGGCGGCATGGGACTTATGGTTAGCGGGATGGAATACAAATGCCAAGTTCAAGGCGAAGTGCGAGCGGCTAAAGGCGAACCGGAATGCAAATTCGGCCCTCCGCACTAGTGGATCGAGGTCCCACCGCGATACCATGCGTCTAATGGTACGTATAATAACTTATTTTTTTAGTTTAAGTATTTTAATTTTTCAATTGTTATGGCTGATAATAATTTAATATATCTCATAGCAACAACAACCTGGACAAGACGTAACACCTCTCGAGTTGCACATCGAGACTCATACTCAGGGCCCAAATCGAGAGTTTAAAGACAAACGATCAGTTGATATCATTGTAAGTACTAATATGTTATTTCTTCAATATTTTTATTCGTATTTTTAATTCCATTGTCAATTTAGGTTAGTTTTTAACAATATTTTGGTCTAGGCGCGGTCCAATGAGATCCTCACACAGAGGACCTCCCAGTCCGAGACCTCAACATCTTTTAAGATGAGTGTGAGGCGTTCTTAGAGGTGAATGGAAGGGTTGGACCAAGATGAGCTCTTTTCGAGCTCGGCCGCACCACATCAAACTATTACAACCCCGATGTGCTGGGAGAGGCCCCGAAGACAGCCTCCTAAGATGGGGAGATACGACAAGACAATGCCTTCCTGCGTGCTCAAGTGACGGAACTCCGATAAAGCCAAGAAGCGACCCAAGCGAGCGTAGCCAAGCAGCGACAACAGATTGAGCTTCTATAGAAGTTCATGGAGGAAATGCACCACAGAGAAATGCCATCGTCTTCGTCCGATCCGCCATCTCCCCCAACGATGCGGATAAGACGGATTAGTTTAGTAAATATTTTTATATTTTTGTAATAACTTTTGTAAATAATTTTGTAAATATTATTATAATATTTAATATTTTTGTTTTAATTATTTTTAAATTCAATTAAATAAAACTATAATCACAAAAAATAAAAAAAAATAAAAGAAGAATTTAGCGACGACGTGGTCGCTAAATCGCGACCATATATTGTGCACCATTACCGCACGATCGTGCGTTTTCGCTCAAGTAATAGATGTGGTTGAGCACCTAATTTACTTAATTAGCAACCACGTGGCCGCTAGTGGTTGCTAAATTTGGACCTAGAATTTTGCGACCATTTGGACGTTAAAATCCTATGGTCACTAAATTCGACGGCGTGGTCGCCAATCGCGTTTGCGACCAAATATTTAGCGAACACATTTAGCGATCAGAATATGGTCGCTCAATGCATTTTGTGGTCGCTAAATCAACAGCTTTTTGTAGTATTTTATCTTTAGGGTTGACGAAAACAATGATAGGGCTATGGTTTGACAACTCAAAATCTGCAAAGAAGACAATACTAAGAGGAAACTATTGCATCCACTCTTCATTGCTCATTACTCTGTCTAATTTACAAGCAATTCTTGACATGCCAGATTGCTTATTGTCCCAAGTATATATTACCCAAGAGAAAGGCAAATCGTGAATATCCAAGTCATCACCAACTTTCAACAATTCATCGGAAATCACTTCTTCTTCTCTATTAAAAGAAAGCATACAGTTAAAATCTCCTAAAAGGATCCAAGGTCCAATGACTTGATTCCGATTTTTGTATCCCAAACTTGATATCTTGAAAAGTATATATGAAACAATCATGAAAAGTATCACGACCACTCCTACTATCAACTGTACAATGAATTATTTCAAAGGACACATCCAAAATAGTCACATCCACACAATTACCTTGCCAAGCCAACCAAACCTTTCCTTTCCCTTATGCTATTAGTAACATAATCTCATTCCGTAAGAAGACTAAGAGCAATACAATTTTCTTTATTTGAAGCTATTTTTGACTCTAAAATGGCCATTATAGTTATATTGTTTCGTGTAGAAAAACTATTGACTAGACTTATTCTAGAGGATTTATTACACCCTCTAGTATTCCATGCTCCCATCTTGATTTCTGCCATTGGTATGTACAACAAGGCTAATGCAACCTATAAGCAGTTTATGAATGTAATCAACTCCTAAAGAAGGAATTTCATTCTTCCTTTGTCCTCTCTTTCTAAGTTTGTAATAGGGAGGGGACAATGATCTATGTTTTCTTCCTGAAACCTCCTTCCAAGCCTGTTCAAATATCTCATTCTCTACTCCAATTTTTGTAGTACTCACCTTAGTATGACCTCCAACATACTTATTAGAACCTGAAGCTACACCAAATGCATGTCTTCTTTTCCACCAAATTAGCCTTATTTTTATCAACAAGATTTTTAACTATTGAGCTCTCTTCCTATTCTTGTAATCCATCAAAAGGATGGTTAGAACCTGACCCATTACTCCCTGATTCTTCTTCACCTGAACCTTATTAGTGTGATTCCACATATTAGTTCTTTTGAAGTTAGCCTTCTTATATCACAACTATCTCTACTATGCCCAAAAACTGCACCTTTGGCACAAAACCATGGGATCCATTCATAATTCAATGCCTGAACATATCTTTTCCCATTAGAATCCTTCAGAATAACTTCCAGCCTTTGGACATCTGTAGCATTAACATTTATAAGGATCCCAGCATAAGACAGGTTCCTCCTTGTTGTGGTATAACTATCCATACAAATCGAAGAGCCTATAATACTCCCAATGATATTAATTATCTCCTGGGAGTAATAAATGGGATCAAAATTTGGCAAAATCACCCACATAGGTATAGTCTCAAATCTCTCCCAACTCAATTTCATCCCTAGTTCCAAAATTTTCAAACACTAGAGGCTTCGAATTATCAATCATCCATGGCCCACTATTCAATACCCAGTCACGATCCTCTACAGTATTGAATTTCAAGATCCATATCCCATTTGATTTCTGTAGAATGGTAGGATTTGGAATGTTCCAATTGACTTTAACAAAATCCACAAAAGTTTTCATGCTCAAATTTCCACAAACAACTCCTCCTATACGAGAAGCTTTCCATTCTTGATATTCTGATGCTACATCTAATAGATTGAACTTGTAGACACTCTTATTTGAAATCGGTATAACATCCAGCATATTCCCTAAACCAATTTTACGAACACTAGTCACGCCTTCTAAAAATAAGAGAACATACTTGTCGTTGTCCCAACTGTAACCGATTTTGTTACAACTTGATTTGGCTCCTCCTATTGGGTCGTCACTAGAGATGATCTAGAACACTGCGCAATTTCATTTTCAACCGCGATTTCTTTCCCTTTTGTGTTCCGTGAAGTCCGATCATCAACAACTTCCCTGATCTTCATTATCATTCAAACTAGGTTTACTCCCATCCTTTAGAGCTAGATTCTGAACATCTACCTTCGATTTCAGCTCTTGAATTTTTTGTAACATCCCCGATCAAATTGCATACATCATTTTGCATTCATATAATATTAATATCATATTGGCATGATATATAGTGCATTTTTAAAAGTAATATTTATTTTCTAATTAAGTTTATTATATTTTAAAAAGTTTTTAACTAAAAATTAATTAATAATTATTTTAGGGTAAAGTTTGTAGTAAAGGACAATTTTGATAAAAATCTTGCAGATTCCGTGTTCAAATTCGAATTGGCGTTTGTGTTGGAAATTGGATTTTGTCTTCTATTGTATTTATATATATTGTTCTATCTTCATATGGAAGATACGTATGGAGCAAAAGAAAAACATAGAGGAAGAGTTAGAGAAAGACGAAGGAAGAAGAAAAAAAACAGAGGAGAGAAAATTCTTTGATTTGTTTTTGTTTGTTGGTTTGGTACAAGATCTCTTCTATCGGGTTTTAATCCTGAAGTATAAGCGTGATTTGGAGCACAAGTCATAGAACGTGGTCAGAGACAAGGGGGAGAAATATAGTATCTGTCTTAAACAGGTGAGAATAGACCGTAGATTAAACCATATGTGATATATGTGTTATATGGATATATGTGCTATATGAGCTATATGGATATATGTGTTATAAAAATATATATGAGTTATATGAGGTATATGTTTATATGTGCTATATGAGTTATACGGATATATGTGTTATATGTGATAGCTTTGAAATTTCCAAAGTTGTTTGCACAAAAAGTATGTTAGCAGATGACATATGATATATGATTACAGGATGCACTTGATTGCATAGCATATTGTAATGAGATTAAAAGGAATTGTGACTGTCTTGCCCTGAACCTGTAATGCAGGAAATCTTCGGATTTCTTTGTTAACGTGACCTATGGGTCATACAGGATCTTTGGATCATACAAGATCTTTGGATCATACAGGATCTACAGATACAAGACCTACGAGTCATAGAGGAGATCTTCGGATTTTTTTTCCTAAAGAGACCATTAGAGTCAATATTTAGGAGATCTTCAGATTTCTTTGTTAAAGGGACCGTAAGAGTCCATATATAGTAAACCCGGGGTAGATTCAAGTTTGAATAGTTCACAGAATAATAAATCGGAAACATCAGCATTTGCATTTGCATAGTAAATTACTCTATGATATACATAATATGTATGTATATGTACATGGACTAAAATGTTTGACCTTGTGTGAAATAATTGATGATGGTTTATATTCACTGAGTATGCGACTGACATAAATCACAAAACAATTTTTCAGGTACAGCTAGTTCATACTGTGTGTGTCTCTGTTAGAGGTCACATTCATACAGTTCGGCCGGCTGAAGTTCAATGCAACCTTCTCCTCATTTTGTATCTTAGACTTTTGTGTTGTAATAAAGTTAGAGTAATAGATGTAATAGTATAAGAAGTAACTACATATAGGTATGTGTGTGTGCAACCTTATATGGTTGCTACTTTTGGCTTTATGCTTATGTGGATAGTTGTTATAAGTGAATTATCTCTTTATATAAGAGATAAGTTTTACTAATCATAAGTCATAATGTATAAGGGTGTCACATCTAGTTTTTGGTATTAGAGTAGGGATATGATTCTTTAGGGGCATTCTACATTCATAAGCATATGTAATTGACATTAGAGTTGCATTTAATTGAATAGGAGCATGGAAATGCATGAGCATGATGCACCAAGGAGAGAAGGTTCATCCGTGCATCGTTAGTCTATAGGTACATGTCATACAACATAACATGAGCATATATCTCATACACATGGACCAATACAACAAGAAATACAGGGACCAACTATGGGGCCTAGAGGCAGGAATTTAAAAGAGCTTTGTAAGTTAGGAGCAGTTGATTTTTATGGGACTGCAAATCCTGCAGAGGCTGAGACATGGCTCAAGAGAACAAAGAGAATATTTGGTATGATGAGATGCAGAGAAGAGGAAAGGTTTGATTTCTCAATATCACTTCTATAGGGGGATGCTTTTGACTGGTGGGAAACTGTTTCAGATGCTATAGTATAGTGTATTGTTCTTACATGGGAAGATTTTCTCACTGTTTTCAAAGATAAGTATATGTCAGAGGTATATCGAGATGCAAAGAAAAATGAGTTTTTGTCTCTTAAGCAAGGAAATATGTTTGTGGTTGAGTATGAAGTCAAATTTCCCAACTATCGCATTATGCAACTGCCAATGTGGCTACAAAAAGAGATAGATGCACGCGTTTTGAGGATGGACTATCCTATAATATTTTGAGTAAGATTACACCGTGGGATCTTCTTACTTTTTACAAATTTGCGTACTGCAACAATTAGAGTGGAGATACTATTAAAGGAAAGACAAACATTCTTCTAAAAGCAAAAGAGGGAATCATCAGTTCATATGGGTGAGTCGAGTGCAAGGCCATCTAAGCGTGAGTTTTTCCTCTCCAACACCAATAATTGGCAAAGGTGGGTCAAATAGTCAAAGAGGCGAACACACCTCGACTTTTGGACGTACTAGTGATAGAGGACTAGGGACAACATTACAAACCCGACCTATGTGTACTTATTTTGGTCGATCTCATTTCGGAGAGTGTCGATTACTAACTAGAGGGTGTTTTAACTGTGGACAACAAGGGAACTATTACAAAGAATGTCCAGTTAGTTCAGATAAATCAAAAACTGGAAGAGCAGCGTATGAAACAACTGTACAAAATGTTCAATCAGAAGCACCAGTATGGAATTTTGGTAGAGGTCGTGGAAGAGGTCAAAACATGAATAACACTGCTAGTAGAGGAAGATCACAAACGCAGGAATCTCGACCACAGGGTCAGGCTCGAGTTTTTGCTATGTCACAACAAGAAGCATCAAAAGCACGTGAGGTTATTACTAGTAAACTTTATTTACATGATCTTGAGATACAAGCATTAATAGATTCAAGATCTATTCATTCATTCATATCATCTGCCATAGCATCTCAAGTGCATAAGGAACCTGAACCCTTAGATTACAGTTCAGGAGTACAGACTCCCTTGGGGGAATTGGTAAAGGTACATACAATATATCGAGATAGTATAATACGAGTGGATACAATAGAGTTACCAGCTGATCTGATCTTGCTATTCTTATATGAGTTTAATGTTATTTTGGGCAGGGATTGGTTGTCAAGACACCACGCTAAAGTGGATTGTTATACCAAAGAGGTAGTGATAGACTCGCCTAGGAAATCTAGAGTGATTTTCTATGGTGATAGACAAATGGTTCTCACTTGCTTAATATCTACAACATCGGCTTTTCGCATGATTAGAGAGGGATGTGAGGCATATCTGGCCAATGTTATAGACCGTACAGTTGAATATGATGAGGTTGGAGATATTCCAGTTGTTAAAGATTTTTCAGATGTGTTTCCAAAGGATCTTCCAGGATTGCCACCTGATAGAGAGATAGAGTTTATTGTGGAATTAATTCCAAGTACTGCACCAATTTCTATTCCTCCATATTGGATGGCTCCACTAGATTTACAAGAACTGAAGAAACAATTACAAGAGTTGTTAGATAAAGGGTTTATTAGGGTTGGTGTATCACCTTGGGACGCACTAGTTTTATTTGTTAAAAAGAAAGATGGTACCTTACGACTGTGTATAGATTATAGAAAGCTGAATTAGGTGACAGTGAAGAACAAGTATCCATTGCCAAGAATAGATGATTTATTTGATCAACTTCAGGGCGCAAAGGTAATGCCATTTCAAAGATAGACCTTCAGTCAGGATATCATCAGTTAAAGATAGCTAAAGATGACATTACCACGACAACATTCAGGACTCGATATGGGCATTATGAGTTTCTGGTAATGCCATTTGATTTGACTAATGCACCAACAACATTTATGGCTTTGATGAACAAGGTATTTCAACCTTTTCTGGATAGATTTGTGATCATCTTTATTGATGATATATTGGTGTATTCACTGCTTGAAAACGTGTCTGTAGCCAGAAAATATTTAGGCATGAATTTTGTCGAGGGTAATTTGGGTGGCAACGACCATAAGTTTAACAACAAATATTTACGTTTACGGTTACATGGCCATGAAATATATCGTTGTGGCTATTTTTGGGGCCGAACAGCCACGAAAAGAGAGCGCGGCTAGATTTGGTTGTAGATTTCTGGCCATATTGTCATGAAAACAGACTTGTGGCTAAAGTTAAGGCCAAATGGACGCGAATGTCTCACGCAGCTAGATTCATTTCTAGTGTAGTAGCTAATTAGCCACAAAAAAGATTCGAGTGTATATTCACGACAAAGTTTGGAGCTAAGTACCCACATAATATTTGTGGCTAGGTTTGTG
The DNA here is from genome assembly GCA_964016875.1 of Fallopia convolvulus. Lineage (NCBI taxonomy): Eukaryota > Viridiplantae > Streptophyta > Magnoliopsida > Caryophyllales > Polygonaceae > Fallopia > Fallopia convolvulus. Next base: position 21,935,897 of record OZ024727.1, read on the forward strand.
GTTATTTGTGTGGTAATTTGAAACATTGATTCATAAATGGTCCTTGATTTCGTTAGAATTTTTAGAAATAACCACAAGACTAGCCACACGTTCTTATTTTCGTGTCTAATTTAGTTTGTTTGGAAAAATCTGCGATAACAGCCACGAGATTAGCCATGAGTTCTTTATTTCGTGAGAAATCTGTAGAAATAACCACGAGACTAGTCACGAGTTCTTCATTTCGTGTCTAACTTTGTTTGTTTGGAAAAATTTGCAGAAACAGTCATGAGATTAGCCATGAGTTCTTTATTTCGTGGTAAATCTGCAGAAATAACCACAAGATTTAAAACGAAGGGGAGAAGAGTTTGGATTGGGCTGCTCCTCCATCTGGGCCGAGTAGTGTGATTCAAAAACGGGCCCATTTCTTTTGACTCCCAAGCCCATCAGATTTTCTTTTGGCTTCCAAGCCCATTTCTATTTAATTCTTATTATTTGTAAAATTATTTCCACTATAAATAACAATTATTTTAAAATTTTAATAAATATTATCCATAGGCCTTTATAAAGAATATTTATTAAAATAAAATATCCATCATGCTCACCTAGGAAATTTATAATTTTTAAAAAATTATAAATGACTTCCTAGAATAATAATATTATCCATCGCTATATTCTTTTAGAATCGTTCATTCTTATAAGAAATCGTTATATTCCTTTAGAGCCGTTCATTCTTATAAGAAAACATCATATTTCTTTAGAATCGTTCATTCTTATAAGAAATTGTTATATTCACTTGGAATCATTCATTCTTATAAGAAATCGTTATATCCCTTTAGAATATTTCATTCTTATAAGAAATCGTTATATTCCTTTAGAATCGGTCATTCTTATAAGAAATCGTTATATTTATTTAAAATCGTTCATTCTTATAATAAATCGTTATATTCCTTTAGAATCGTTCATTCTTATAAGAAATCAATATATTCCTTTAGAATCGTTTATTCTTATAAGAAAATGTTATATTCACTTATAATCGTTCATTCTTATAAGAAAACATTATATTCACTTAGAATCGTTCATTCTTATAAGAAATCATTATATTCCTTTAGAATCGTTCATTCTTATAAGAAAACATTATATTCAATTAGAGTCGTTCATTGCTGTAAGAAAAAATTATATTCCTTTAGACTCATTCATTCTTATAAGAAATCGTTATATCCTTTTATAATCGTTCATTCTTATAAGAAATCAATATATCCCATTAAAATCGTTCATTCTTATAAGAAAACTTTTTATTCCGTTAGAGTCGTTCATTGTTGTAAGAAAACGTTATACTCACTTAGAATCGTTCATTCTTATAAGAAATCGTTATATTCCTTTAGAACCGTTCATTCTTATAAGAAATTGCTATATTCCTTTACAATCGTTCATTCTTATAAGAAATCATTACATTCATTTAGAATCATTCATTCTTATAATTCTTTAGAATCGTTCATTCTTATAAGAAATCATTATATTCATTTAGAATCGTTCATTCTTATAAGAAATCGTTATATTCATTTAGAATCGTTCATTCTTATAAGAAATTGTTATATTCTCTTAGAATCGTTCATTCTTATAAGAAATCAATATATTCCTTTAGAATCGTTCATTCTTATAAGAAAACGTTATATTCACTTATAATCGTTCATTCTTATAAGAAAATATTATATTCACTTAAAATCGTTCATTCTTATAAAAAATCGTTATATTCCTTTAGAACCGTTCATTCTTATAAGAAATCGCTATATTCCTTTAGAATCGTTCATTCTTATAAGAAATCATTATATTCATTTAGAATCGTTCATTCTTATAAGAAATCGTTATATTCATTTAGAATCGTTCATTCTTATAAGAAATCGATATATTCCTTTAGAATCGTTCATTCTTATAATTCTTTATAATCGTTCATTCTTATAAGAAATCATTATATTCCTTTAGAATCATTCATTCTTATAAGAAATCGTTATATTTATTTAGAATTGTTCATTTTTATAAGAAATGGCTATATTCCTTTAGAATCGTTCATTCTTACAAGAAATCATTACATTCCTTTAGAATCGTTCATTCGTATAAGAAATCATTACATTCCTTTAGAATCGTTCATTCTTATAAGAAAACGTTATATTCCTTTCGAACCGTTCATTCTTATAAGAAGACGTTGTATTCGTTTAGAACTGTTCATTCTTATAAGAAACCATTATATTCCTTTAGAATCGTTCATTCTTATAAGAAACCATTATATTCCTTTAGAGTCGTTCATTCTTATAAGAAATCATTATATTCCTTTATAGTCGTTCATTTTTATAAGAAATCATTATATTCCTTTAGAGTCGTTCATTCTTATAAGAAACCATTATATTCCTTTAGAGTCGTTCATTCTTATAAGAAACCATTATATTCCTTTAGAGTCGTTCATTCTTATAAGAAACCATTATATTCCTTTAAAGTCATTCATTCTTATAAGAAATCATTATATTCCTTTATAGTCGTTCATTTTTATATGAAATCATTATATTCCTTTAAAGTCGTTCACTCTTATAAGAAACCATTATATTCCTTTAGAGTCGTTCATTCTTATAATAAAACGTTATATTTCTTTAGAATCGTTCGTTCTAATAAAAAAACCATTATATTCCTTTAGAGTCGTTCATTCTTATAAGAAAACGTTATATTTCTTTAGAGTCGTTCGTTCTTATAAGCAACCATTATATTTCTTTAAGATTAACCATACCTAAACCTCTATGAGGATCTTCATATGCTTGATGTTGATAAGTACCCGCCAGGGGTTCGGGGGCAGAGCCCCCAACAACACCAGGGGTCCTAGGGCCTCCGCCCCCCAGTAGGGGGTTCAGGGGGCAACTGATGTCGCACTTTTTAGTTGGTTTTTGTGGGTAATTTTCTAGCTAGTTTGAGTCCTTTTTTAGGTCTATTGTGTTGTTTTGCATATAATTCCGACCCTCTCTAGAGAGTTGGAGTCGTTTGTGCCTGTTTGTCGTTTTTGTAGGTATTTGAAGCGTTGAGGAGGAGATATCTCAGTTTTTTAAGCTTTCTAGGAGGTGGCGTTAGAGTTGTCTTGTGGTGATATTGATAGAAGGGCGTGAATCATTGTCTTTGAAGATTTGATGATTTTAAGATGGAATTTGAAAGATGAAGGTGCCTTAGAAGGAGCTAAAGGAAGTCTTAGATGACCAAGAACAATTAAAGAAGAAACACTGAAGAAGAACCAAGCTTTGGAGCAAGTTTCGGGCAAAGAAACGAAGAAAATCAAGTGCTGCCTAGGTCGGTGACGACCTACTCTGGGTCGGTACCGAGCGCCTCCGTGCCTAGCGGAAATAAACTTGCACCTTAAGTTAGGTTTTAGTAAATGTTTTATTTATGGGCCTTTTTAAGATAGAATTTAGTTTCCTTATGAAGACATTCCTACCACTATATAAGGTTCTTTTAGGGTTAATTTAGAGGACACACATTTTTTAGGGGTGACGTTTTTTTGGGAGCAAGAGACGGAACAAGTTTGCAAGTTTGTTTTCTAGGGTTAACTCTTATTCCAAGCTCTTGGACAATTTTAAGAGAGACTTGGAGGTTTGCTTGAGATTTGTAAGTTGTCTTTTCAATTGAAGTTTGTTTGGTTTTGAATATATCTTCTCTTATATCAATGATTATTGATTGTGTCATGGATCGTGAGTAGTCTATTTTTCTAGGGTTGAGGTGAAACCCGACGAGTGTGCATGATTAAAGCATGAATCTTTGATTATACCATTCCTTTTAATCTCTATCCTTTATCCTCTTGTTTGTTCTTGATTTCCTTGATGAAAGTTGAGGCATGTTCATGTTCATAGTTAAATTGAAAGATTAAATTGTGAATTTGGATAATATTTGGGTTGAAGCGAAAGTTAAAACCTTTAGATAACAAGTAGGGTTGCAAGTTTAGATCTTTACGATAGTTGAGATTTGTGCTTGATTTTTCATGGCGAAAGTCATTCATGAGATTATTGTTGGTTGATCTTGATTCATGTTTGCATGCATAGCTTTGTTGTGGTGAATCCTTTGCTCTAGATCTCTTTTATTTTGATTTTTCGGAGTTTATTTGTTACCCGGATAGGTCGGTGACGACCCCCCTTTAGGTCAGAACCGTGCTCTGAGTCCTTCTCAGTTTTTCCGGTGTTTTTGTGTCGGGTGTTGGTCGGAGATGACCTAGTGTATGGTCGGTGCCGAGCACTTGTTGCGTGTATTTTGCTTTGTTTTGTTTTATTTTCGTTAGAATTAATAGCTAGACTTAGATACTTCTAATTCCCGTGGACGAACCTGACCTCCCTGTACTCAGCGGGGTCTTGATCTATAAATTTATTTGCTTGTTAGGATCAAGGTAAAACCCTTTCAACAGCAGCGCCCCACGACTGTGGTCTCACTGACCGGTCAACGAGTTGGGGTTCCAAGGGGCAACGTGCCCCTGGCGGGGTTGGGGGCAGCGCCCCAAAAAAAGGTATACGATATATTCTTTTAGAACCATTCGTTCTTATAAGAAAACGTTATATTTCTTTAGAATCGTTCATTCTTATAAGAAAACGTTATGTTCCTTTATAACCGTTCATTCCTGTAAATAATTTTTTTTAATTTATTTTTTTTTAAATTATTTGCTAATTTTATCATCTCGAATTTTAAATTATATTAAGGATTACACTAAAAATGTGTGAATATGATTTTATAACTTATTATAATCCTAATTATTTATAAATTATTATTAAACTTTTAAAAAATTTGTTAAAAATGTGTGCAAAAATTAATGGCGGGTTTAATAGAACGAATTATTACTTTAAGAGGGAAAATGAAATTTGGGCTAAATTATTTTCGGGCTTGGAGGGAAACGAAAATTTGGGCTAAATTATTGGCGGGCTTCGCGAGCTCAAACCCTATTTTCTAATGTGGGGGCTCAAATGTCCATGTCATTCAACTGATAAACCCTAAAGGAAGTAAGGAATGCGAGAGAGAATTAGAATGGAACGCGACAGCTTGTCTTCTTTGCCTCGTCAAAGTCTACAGTCTCGCTCTTTCGGTCGCACCAAGAGTCTCAATTTAGGACCAGATGGCTTGGCGGCGGCTTTGCTGCTTCCGGTTCCGCCGGAGGAAGGTGAGGCGGAGGTTGGAAAAGAGGAGGAGAGTTCGTCTCCAAATTCATCGAGAGAGGAAATCAGGATGGAACGATGAACTCGGGGAGAATTCAGATTCTTCACCACCGGCATATCTTCTCCGCCTCATCAATGTCTCCAAATTCATCTCCAAAATTGATCGGTTTGAACATGTCTTTCTCAATTGAATTTTGTTTTTAATGTTTTCTTATGTGAGAAAGATCCAAATTCTTCACATACTTGAGCTTAGCTGTGGTTTATGGGTCCATTATGGTGTATCGGAGAAACAAGTTTCTGGTAATTTCCCTTGTTTTTCTTTTTATGTCTGAGTCATTCTTTCAATGCTCAAACCCTAGCAATTTTTTGGCTAATGAAAGACTTGTGATTTTGCTTAATTTAGATGTGGAAAATAGTTGATTCACCCTTTTCTCTTGTGGGATTTGCAGGTTTCTTGTTACTATTATGTGCTATTAGGATTTGTTGATGTTCAAGGAAACTATCTTGGTGAGTGATTCTGGTTTATCTAAAATGATGATTGAGCTTGCTTGATAGCCACTAGAAAATAGATTTCTGCTTTACAAAAAAGGATATTTAAATTAGATTTGTTATGCTATGGCCACTAAAAAATAGATTTCTTCTTTACAAAAAGGGATATTTAAATTAGATTTGTTATGCTATGGCCTATGGTAGTAGTTTTTTTGTAGATCATAAATAAGTTTTCATCTTGGAATTGGGTGATTAGCTAGTTGTTGACTCAATCTTTCTTATAAGAGTGAAGTAGGAATAATGTATATCATCTGAGGATTCATTCCAACATGTATGCAGTTAATAAAGCATACCAGTATATCATCTGAGGTCCTAATATTCATTGCATTCATTTTTTTGTTCATTCATTCAAGCTAGATTTCATTCTGCTCAAAACCTTTTGGACTAGTATGGTTTTATAAGATGTTTGTTTTCTTCAGAACGTTTTGGTGATGGTGATGCATCTCAAATTGGTTTGGAGATTGATGAGGTAATTTAATATCTCAAATTGGTTTGGACATTGATGAGGTAATTTAATATCTCAAATTGGTTTGGACATTGATGGGGCACTCTATTAGAGTCGTAATTTTACTAATAGAGTCATCAGCCCAACATCAGTAATGTATGAAACATACTAGTTTTAACTTCCTGCTTGCAACATCTCCTTGTTTGATGTGCATATGATCAACATTTCATCATTAATTTACATTCTGTGTGCACTTGGATACAATTGAATCATGTGATTGGTTTTGTTTTCTAGATCGAAAACGAATATGGGAAGCAAAGCAAGATGCTTGGGCAAGAAGGGTATAAAGAAGGAGCCTAAAGATGTGTTAAAAGTTGGCTTTCCAAGACTCATGATGCTTAGCTTTAGTTTCAGAAAATGTTTGTATAATTGTATCAAACATACTAAATGTGTTATGACATATAATGATGTGTTATGTCATTTTCAATTGCTTCTTGTTTGCATTTTTTTGTTGCGTTTTTATGTCTCCGTATACTTTACTATTTTTTTGACTAAAGTAGAGAACATTAGAGAAAAATTAGCAGATATATTATAGTATAATATTTTTTATTTTTTTAAATGCGTAATTATTTAACCACAAAATTTGAAACAAAATAAATTCATGGCAAATTTTAAGGCTAATGGCCACGAAATAGGGGCGATTATGAGTTCAAATTCGACTCGAATTTAGATACTAAATACATTTGTGGCTAAAATTTGATGGCGATGCATTCAAAACCAACAACGAAATTCAATTATGGCTAATATGGTTGAACATGACTTTCGTGGCCAATAGCCACACATTCAGCAATGAACTAATTTGCGGCTATTGTTTGCAGCTAAATAGCCACAAAACTAGAATTATGTGGTTCTTTTCCAGATTGATATTTAGCCTTGGTCATTTTAGCCTCAGGGCACCTTTCGTAGGGAAATCCATTGGGGATGTCGTGGCTAACGTGATTTCATGGTTATTTTTGTGGCTAAATTCGTGTCTATTTTCCTGGCTACAAACGCGTTTTCCAGCAGTGATTCACGAAGTACAAAGGAGCATGCTGATCATTTGTGTACCATGCTACAAGTCTTGAGGGAAAAACAGTTGTATGCTAAATAGAGTAAGTGTGAATTCTGGTTGGATCATGTGATATTTTTAGGACATATAGTATCTGGAAGAGGTATAGAGGTTAATCCTAAGAAGGTTGAAGCAATGGTAAACTGGAAAGCACCAACAACAGTTACAGAAGTTTGTAGTTTTTTTGTGATGGTTGGATACTACAGACGATTCGTTCAAGGATTCTCTATTGTAGATGCACCACTCACTAAATTATTGCGGAAGAATGCTCCATTCCATTGGAATTCTACGTGCCAACAAAGCTTTAATGAGTTAAAGCACCGTTTGACTACAACACCAATACTGACAATTCCTACAGGTACACGAGGATTTCTGTTTTACACTGATGCTTCATATTAGTGTCTTGGTCGTGTTTTGATGTTGAATGGAAAAGTAATTGTTCATTCATCACGACAGTTATGACCACATAAAGTTTCTTATCTTGTACATGATTTAGAGCTGGTAGTAGTAATTTTTGCCCTAAAGATTTGGCGACATTATCTATATGGAGACACATTCCAAATTTTTACGGATCATAAGAGTTTGAAATATTTGATGAGCCAAAAGGAATTGAACATGCGACAAAGTCGATAGATGGAACTACTGAAAGATTACGATTGTACAATCGAGTATCATCCGGGAAAGGCCAATGTTGTAGCAGATGCTTTGAGTCGAAAGTAGTGGTATGATGGCCAACATGCACATGACTTCATTGTCAGATTTGATTGCTTTGCGAGGTCTAAATGCCAAACTATAGTTTGACATAGATGGAGTACTAATTTCTACTTTGGAGATTCGACCAGTGCTCAGACAGAAAATTAAAGATGCACAAGTAAGAGATGAAAAGTTGGCAGAAATTATAGAATAGGTTCAACAAGGTAAAGATACGCCATTTGTTATTCAGGATGGCACAATTATGTTTGGCACCAGATTATGTGTACCTGATGTAGATGATCTAAGGCGAGAGATTTTAGATGAGGCACATAATGCACCATATGCTATGCACCCTGGCACAACAAAGATGTATCATACCTTAAAACAACATTATTGGTGGTCAAGGATGAAGAAGGAGGTTATTGAATTTGTTTCTAAATGTCTTACCTGTCAACAAGTCAAATCAGAACACCAAGCACTTACAGGTATGCGGAGACCTTTATCTATTCTGGTCTGGAAATGGGAGCGGATTACGATGGATTTTGTTTGTGGGATTACCACGAACACAAAAAGGAAATGATGCTATTTGGGTGATTATTGATAGATTAACTAAGTTAGCACATTTCTTGCCTATACGTTGGGGTTGTTCATTGGATAAATTGGCAGAGATATACATGAAGGAAATTGTCCGACTTCATGGAATACCAGTGTCCATTGTATCAGACAGAGATCGAGATTTACTTCATGATTTTGGGAAAGTTTTCAAACAATTATGGGGACCAAATTGCATTTCAGTACAGCTTATCATCCTTAAACATATGGACAGTCGGTGAGGACTATACAAACATTAGAAGAAATGCTTCGTGCTTGTGTTATTGAGTTTCAAGGTTCATGGGATAGGTATATTCTACTAATGGAGTTTGCTTATAATAACCAGTTTTACAGCAGCATTGGGATGCCACCATATGAGACATTGTATGGAAGGAAATGTCGAAGTCCTTTATATTGTGATAAAGAGGGTGCAGAAATTTTAGAAGGGTCGGAAATTATACAAGATACAATTGATAAGATTGATATTGTTAAGAACAAAATGAAGGCGTCACAAGACAGACAAAAGAGCTATTTTGATCAGCATCGCAAGGAGATGGAATATCAGGTTGGAGATAAGGTATTCTTACGAGTTTCTTCATGGAAAGGTGTCATGAGATTTGGAAATAAAGGAAAACTGAGTCCTCGGTATATTGGGCCATATGACATCATAGAGAAGGTGGGACCATTGTCATATAGATTAGCCTTACCTTCAGACTTGGCTTAGATTCATAATGTTTTCCATGTTAGTATGTTACGACGGTATTGATCTAATCCATCACATGTTCTAAGAGATTCAGAAGTACAACTTGCAGAGAATCTAAGTTACATAGAGGAACCAGTTATGATAGTTGATTATAGAATTAAGCAGTTGCGGAATAGGAAAATTCCGATGGTTAAAGTGATTTGGAAGAATCATGGTACAAAGGAAACGCCTTGGGAAACTGATGATAAGATGAGAAAGTCATATCCACATTTGTTTAATGGTAATTGATTCCCTATCATACTACATCATATGAAGAGTTCGTGAATTTTGAGGACAAAATTCTTACAGAGGGAGAGGATTGTAACATCTCCGACCAAATTGTATACGTCAGTTTGCATTCATATAATATTAATAGCATATGCATAGCATATTGGCATGATATATAGTGCATTTTTAAAAGTAATGTTTATTTTCTAATTAAGTTTATTATATTTTAAAAAGTTTTTAACTAAAAATTAAATAATAATTATTTCAGGGTAAAGTTTGTAGTAAAGGAAATTTCAGGGTGGAAATTACAATTTTGATAAAAATCTTGCAGATTCCGTGTTCAAATTCGAATTGGTGTTTCTGTTGGAAATTGGATTTTGTCTTCTTATGTCTTTATGTGTTGAAAATAGAATTATGTCTTCTATTGTCTTTATATATTTTGTTCTATATTCATATGGAAGATACGTACGGAGCAAAAGAAAAACATAGAGGAAGAGTTAGAGAAAGACGAAGGAAGAAGAAAAAAAATAGAGGAGATAAAATTCTTTGATTTGTTTTTGTTTGTTGGTTTGGTACAACATTTCTTCTATCAGGTTTTAATTCTGTAGTATAAGCGTGATTTGGAGCACAAGTCATATAACGTGGTCAGAGACAAGGGGAAGAAATATAGTATCTGTCTTAAACAGGTGAGTATAGACCGGAGATTAAACCATGTGTGATATATATGTTATATGGATATATGTGCTATATGAGCTATATGGTTATATGTGCTACATGAGTTATATGGATATATGTGTTATATGTGATAGCTCTGAAATTTACAGAGTTGTTTACACAGAAAGTATGTTAGCAGATGGCATATAATATATGATTACAAGATGCACTTGATTGCATAACATATTGCAATGAGATTAAAAGGAATTGTAACTGTTTTGACCTGAACCTGTAATTCAGGAAATCCGAAGTTAAAGCGACCTACAGGTCATATAGGATCTTCGGATCATACAGGATCTACGGATCATACAGGACCTACGGGTCATAGAGGAGATCTTCGGATTTCTTTCCTAAAGAGACCAAAAGAGTCAATATTCAAGAGATCTTCATATTTCTTTGTTAAAGGGACCATAAGAGTCCATATATAGTAAACCCGGGGCAAATTCAAGCTTGAACAGTTCACGGAATAATAATTGGTGATGGTTTATATTCACTGAGTATGCGACTCACGTAAATCACAAAATAACTTTTCAGGTACAGCTAGTTCTTACTGTGTGTGTCTCTGTTAGAGGTCACATTCATACAGGTCGGCCGGCTGAAGCTCAATGAAACTTTCTCCTCCTCAGTTTGCATCTTAGACTTTTGTGTTGTAATAAAGTTAAGAGTAATAGATGTAATAATATAACAAGTAACTACATATAGGTATGCGTGTGTGCAACCTTATATAGTTGTTACTTTCTGCTTTATGCTTATGTGGATAGTTGTTATAAGTGAATTATCTCTTTATATAAGAGATAAGTTTTACAAAGCATACGTCATAAGGTATAAGGGTGTCACATTTTTTGCTTGTTTCCATCTTGATTCCTCAAGTTTTTCTATACCAAATTAGTCGATTCTCTCATCGGCTTCACTATGCCCTTACTTTTTTCTCTCGCCATCACTCCACTTGACGGAGAATAACTCCGAGAAGGCTACCGGCGGCAACTAGTGTCTAACGTATATCACAAAAGAGGGAAACTATTATTGTTTATTAAATATTCTTCTAGAATTGATCACGTTGATATGCATAATCATGCCTTCTATTTGACATTGAAAGAAAGTTTGATAAGTGTTACGCCTTCAATTACATAAAAATCCCACATTGCTCTTGTTATAGTTTATTGGTGAACTATTATTGTTTATTAAATATGTTTTTTTAATTTAAATTGAAATACTATATTAGCCTATTAGCTCACATGATAGAGCAATTTGCTTAACGCACAATAGTGCTGGTTTAAATCCAACACATGCTTATTAATGATCTTTGACAACACCATTTTTGTTGATGACAAGTGATGTTTTATATGACAACTTGTTTTTTTTGTGAAGACAATTGTTTTTATCTAGTGATGACAACTATTTTCTTATATAGACGATTACAACTATATTTGAAGAGATGATAAAAACGAACAAACATTGAGTGATGACACATATTTGATAACACTTTGTGTAATGACACATTAGATAACACTAAAAAAATTTTGTATCGACACATATTTAATGAAACTAAAAAACATTGTATGTGATGATACTTTTTTGATGACACATATTTGATGACAATTTAAGTAATGACAGATATTTGGTGACACTAAAAAAGTGCACGTGATCAAACTAAAAATTATACATGATGACACATATTTGATTACATTTTGAATGATGGCACATATTTGATGACATAAAAAAAATGTACGTGATTACACTTTTTTATGACACTAAAAAGTATACGCGATGACACTTATTTATCGCACTTTTTGAGTGATGACATTACAAAATTATATGTGACACTTTGATGATATTTTGAGTGATGACACATAATTGATGATATTTTGAGTGATGACACATATTTGATGATATTTTGATGACAGATTAATGACAAATTTGAGTCTTTGGCCGGTCAATGACCAAGTCAACTTTGTTGACCATGTTGACTCATGGAGGGAGAAGGTGGAGAGGGAGAAGGTGGGTTGTAGTGTTAGCTCACTACATGGCAAATAACACGGATCTTGTTTACTAACATGCGAATATGTGTTTATTTCTTGCTATTTAATTAATTCACCTTAAATATAATGCAAAGATATTACACAGATCGTGAAAATTACCGAGATTCTATTTTATCATAATGTAACAACATAATACACAAAATTATGTAACAAAATTACTCTATACAAATTTATCTAACATTACCATACATGAATTACCGTACACAAAATTTATATATGTAACAAAACAATTGACACAAATTTATGTAACAAAAATACTATGCACAAATTATCCTATACAAAATATTCTGTAACACTAAAATATTAAAACTAATCATAATTTATATAAAAAATATTACACAAATTTAAGTTAATGTAATAGGATTAATATTTAATTTAATAAGTTAATTAATGTAAAAAATTACAATATATAAGTTATCCTACACAAAATTTATGTAACCAAATTATTGATACAAATTTATATAACTAAATTACTAAACACGAATGACCATACAAAAAAATTATGTAACAAATTTACTCCACAAAAATTAGGTAACAACATTATCCTACACAAATTATCATACATAAAATTTATGTAAAAAAATTATTGAAAAAAATAATATGTAATTAAATTACCTTTTATTATTTTTGTTACATAAAATTTAAATATGAACAATTTTATCTAATTTAATATAAAAAATTGCTATTTGTAAAATTGTAAGGGAAAATGATCAGATGCAAACAATTGTTTATATGCAAAATAAGAACAAATTTTGTCCTTTCCCTGAAAAAGCGGACATCCATGGTTATTTAATTAAAAAGGTTAAAAAAATGCGCACACGTATTTTTCCGGAATTATTCTCATCATTTTTGAAAAAATTGTTTCTAGGGGATAAACGCATCTTGTGCATTAGTTTTATCTTAGATTTGTATAAAAAATGCTTCATGTACACCAAACCTAGATAAATGCACATGAATCGATTTCGAACTTTTTTTTACCTTACTTATATGCATGATTAAAGTTTTCTCCTATAGTCTAGCTAGTTTTTATGCACATATAGTTAGTTCGATGCACATGCATAAGTAAGATGTATTTTCTAGTTGATTTGTTCCATATACAATTAGTTTTGATGCACATAATTAAACACGTTTTCTAGTATTTTTTTATGCACATACATTTTGTTTCGATGTATAAACATATATCTATGCAAATAGTTTTGATGCACACGTACTCTCACATTTTTATGCACATTGAACTAGTTTCGATGCACACGCAAACAAGATGCACTTTTTAGTTGTTTCGATGCACACACGATTCATTTTGATGCACAAAAGATGGTTAGTTTTGATGTACAAATACATATGTAAGATGCTAGTTTTGATTCATATTTGACCAGTTTTGATGTACACAATGGCAATTTTGATGTACGAAAAAAATTAATTTTTATGCACAAAAAGCCAGTTTTGGTGCACATCTCACACATGTCCCTTGTATCCGTTTTTTTTTTAAATACGCAAATAATTGGTTAAAAACATGCCTATGTCATATTTTGCATATAAGCATCCAATTAGCAATTTTCTAAAAAACACTAGGCGGATCTTATGTGAAAGGGGTCTTCTAACGTTGAGGCAATCTAAACAGTTGTGTAGGCAGACCTAGACAAGTGCTTAGGTAATAACAAGACTAAGGGCCCGTTTGTTTCTATACCCGGAATTGGGTTGGAATGAGAGTCGGGTTGAAATAGGTTTCACTCATACACACTTCAAAGATAAGGTATGAGCTCATGTGTATTTTGAGGGAATGAGAATAAGCCATACCTAAAGCTTGTTCCATACCAAACATTAAAAAGGGGATAGACAATACCTAACTTGATTCCTTATACTCTAGGTATAGAACCATACGGAACCTAAGAAAGTTCGGACCTTCTAATGCTTAGGCGGGGTATAGATGCGGTCTAAACATATATTTTTAAACATGGATTACACGTAATCGATCTATACGGAACAATAATATGGAGATATATTATGTTGTATAACCCTAATGCCCGAATTGAACGTGCCGACACACGCTCTCACCATCGCCCTCCTCCTCCTCCTGGCTAAATCTTTCAAGGCAACTAAACCGCTGCCCCTAAATCACCGCTCAAATCTCCGTCCACCAACAAAATCAAGTAGATGTGATTCACCATATCCCACCGATGGATCTTTGTGGAAAAAGAGCACAACTAAACACACTCTCATGGAGTTGCAGTCCAACCGTCTCAGTTGCAGCAATTGGCCTTATCCAGAAGCCAATGAACAAAGAAAACAAATGCGAAAAATAATAAAGCAAAAGTGAATTCATCCATGGAAAATAAAGTAGCTAATCCATCGTAATAACTATGGTGGCACGCATGGTGAAGTCTACCAGGCCTGGAGCAAGTTCCGATGGGGCGGCGGCATGGCTGTCTTGTGTGGGTTCTCCAGAGGTTGTGCACGTGCGCGACTCTTCACTTCTCTGAAGATGGCGCTTTCAATTCAACCCTTCTCCCCGATAAGTTTTCTGTTCCATCTATGGCATGCACCATCATCACTGTCCTTTAGCCCTGCCTATTTATTCATTCCCAATCCTGAAATTCCAAAATCACGCTCTACCTCCTTCCTCTCCCAAGTCCTCTCTCAATTGCTCGCCAATACTTTGTAAGGTCCTCGTCTAAAAATCAGAAGCATCCATCTTGTGAAATGGCCGCTAACAGCGGTGAAAAACCCAACCCAAACCCTCAACCTTCCTACTTAGAAGTTGCAAAAAAATGCCATGGGTAGTGCTGGCAGAAATGAAAACAAAACCAAAGTCGACTAATCAAACAACCAAACACCCCTTGAACAAAAACTATCCAAGCTAAAAATCGATCTTGAGAAACTCATGGCCAACCTAAACAAGGCCAAGGAGGCCATTGTCAAAACCATGGAAGCCTCGATCTTTGGCTTCATACTTGGCAAACCCATGGAATTCACGAAAATGCGCTCCAAAATGCGAATCCCTTGGCGGAATCTAATAGATGCCGACTTCGTGATCTACAACCGCCAGAACTATTGGTTTGTGGTCTGCTTCAAGACCTCAAAGGATCGAAGAAAGGTATGGGAAGCCCGGCCGTTCCACATCGCCGGACAACTCCTTGTACTAACGGAGTGGCACCTTGACTTCAACCCGACAAAAGCTGCAAAAACGCGTGCGGATCTCTGGTTCCGGCTACCCAAATTATCCCCACTCTACATGACAAGGGAGGCACTCACTCAGATCCTCCAAGCCAATGACTTTGGAGAGCTACTCAAGCTAGAAAAGACGCACAACAGAATATGTGCTAATGTCGCCATAAACGACATGAACCTTGATTCCATAATCGGACCCGACGAAAGCGACAACCTCAATGAGATACCGATATGGTTCGAGAACAACCAGCATGGTTGCGGGTACTGCGGGTCTCGTGTCCACTTATTCCAACATTGCCAACTGAAAATGGAGCCTTCAAAGGACCACCTCGCCCCAACCGCTCAACCGGCGCTGGGTTCGCATGAGAACCGTATTGCTAGCCCGATTAACCACACCAAGAACCAAGAAGCTAAGGAAGAAAAATTTGAGGAGTTGAAGCCTCCAACTGCCACCAAAGATAAAGAGGCCCCGGCTGATGTAGCTGACACCAACAAACCCGGACAAAAAGCCGAACAAATAAAGCAAAACAAGCCAAGTGCCACCGCTGGCATGCCGGTAGGGCTCTCAGATGAAATAATGGAATAGAAGGATGATAACTTCTCCGGTGGCGACTTTGTGGATGCCAACGAATCTCAACCCAATGGTACAAAAGACGGTTCAGCTGATTTCAACTCGGCTGGATCGGAAAACTCGACCAGAGCCTCGGTGTCGTTCAACAACAACACGACCAACGCCAACAAACCAGGCGATGAGATGGAAACATCGGAACTAAGCAGAAAAAGGCGTATCAAGCCGAATGACGAAACGGCATCCTCCGCCTCCAAAGGGCCACGCAAGAATAGAAAATTATGATAAAACAACCCCGGATTCAATTCGATCACGACCTTGGTATGCCCGACCTAGGTACCAATCCCTACCATGGAGAAAACTCAACCCATCGAGTCCTTGTACCAGAAAACTCAACCCTTCTAGTGTTTGTTTTCGTTGCTTGTTGGTGTCAGGCCGTTGTTGTAGGGCCTCTGTTTAGTCCATGTTTGTGTCCCTGGTTTGAGTCAGTTAGTGTCGCAGCCTTAGGTTGCTCTATGTCCTTTGCTGTTGAGAATAAAATTCTGGTACGTGCGTTTTATGGTTACTTGTTTGTGTTCTTGTGCCTGCCCGTTGGCGTTGCTTATATAGCATTCACCAGAAAATGACAACCCAGCAAATTAAAACAACTCCGCCTACCCATATCTGAACCTTCACAACGAACACAAAATGGGGGAATAAAACAACCAATAAAATATGTTTTGACCATTCATGCGGTCCTTGTTAACCAAACAACGCCCATGTACCAAAATGGGGAACTGGCGACTTCATGCACTTGGTAAAGTCGTTTAACAATATCTGCACCACTACAATGAGCAAAATTAAAAAACAAGGCCAAAAACCAATTCTTGCTGCTACAATAAAAAAGGTCAAACCATATTTTATCGGGCGGATGAACAATGTTCTCGACCCAATTGTTTTAGTGGGCTTGAAACCACGCCCGGCCCACCACCAAACTAGTCATTCCGGCTAACGGGTACTCGGGAGGAATATGTGTCCTTTGGAAGGGCACATCACTCTTTAACGAAACCATCAGAACCGTACACAAAGACAACAGATTTATTAGTTTCCACCACGCGGACCTTGAAAACAATAGGGAAATGATCCTAATTGCTTATGCGCCACCAAGGGCACAAGATAAAGTAAATTTTTGGACGAAGCTGAAGGTCTTCATTCAGAACTGCAACCTACCCTGCTTACTCATGGGGGACTTAAAACGAAATTCAAAACCCTGATGATAAATCGGGGGGTGCAACCCCAACCCAACCCCGGTATGAAAGGCTCATCAACTTAAAAAATGAGTGCGACATGCGTGACATCCCTACGATTGGTAATAAATTCACCTGGAGAAAATAAAAAAACCTCAACAATACCACCCTAGAGAAATTGGAGCGCACACTTGTAAACAACCAAATCATCCAATGGTATCTGTCCATTGCAACTAAAAACCACGCTTTCACAACTTCTGACCACTACCCTATATCATGCCAACTCCCGACCGGCGCACAATTCAAAGCGCAACCATTCAAATTTGAAATGATGTGGACGTCAAGGAAGGACTTCCAAAACGTTATAAAACAAGCCTGGCGGTTCAACGCAGGTGGCTCCTAGATGTACAACCTTACCAAGAAAACTCAAATGCTAAAAACAAAAGCAAAGGCATCGAACAAACACACATTTGGAAACATCTTTGAGCAAATAAAGAAACTAGATGAAGAAATGATCCAATCGCAAAAAGAAGTCATCGAAAACTATAACCCACAACAAAGTCAAAAACTAGAAAGGATGTCAAGAAAAAGGTCGTGTCTACTGGACTTCCACAATTCCTACTGCAAACAAAGGGCGAAGAACACACACATAAAACTAAACGACAAAAACACCAAATATTTCCACTGGATAGCCTCAGGCAGAAGAAATAGAACAATTATCAAAGAAATCTGCAGATCAGAGGGTACTGAAATCACTGGAGTCGACAATATAAGAACAAAAATTAAAAGGGACTTCCAAAACCGCTACCGTGCTTTGGAAATAAACCAAGGAAAACTCCAAACAATCACGATGACAACCGTTCAAAAAGAAATAACCGATGAAGATAACGTAGAACTCACCAAACCAGATTCTAATGCTGAAATAAAAAAATGAACTATTCGACATCGGGGATGACAAATCCCCAGGCCCGGACGAAATGTCGGCTAGTTTCTACAAAAAATACTAGCACATTGTTGGGCTGGATGTCATTAAAGCTGTAAAAAGCTTCTTCCACAATGGTAAAATTCTAAAAAAGATCAACCACACATTCATTACCTTACTGCCCAAGTGCGAAAATCTCAACTCTACTAGTCACTATAGACCAATCAACCTATGCAACATTATATACAAAGTAATCTTAAAGATACTTACAAACCGCCTAAAAAACATGTTAAATAAGCTGATTCACCCGATGCAAGGTGCATTTATCCAAAATCGCAGTATTCATGACAACACTCTAATAACACACGAGATCTTCCATTTCGTTAGCCACAAACAAGGGCGGGAGGGATGGATCGCAGTTACACTAGATATAGAAAAAGCATACAACAGAATCAGCTAGGAGTTCCTGGCTACAATACTACAAAAATTCGGTTTCCACCACAAATTCCTAGGTGGATCCGTGAATGCGTTGAAACTGTCTCATTCTCAATCCTTATGAATAATGGACCAACAGACCAGTTCTACCCCCAACGAGGATTTAGACAAGGAGACCCCCTATCACCTTACTTATTCATCATTGCTGCCGAGATTCTGGCAAGACAGCTCCACTTGGCAAGCACCAACCCAAAAAGTGGCATCGGGATCCAAATCTCAAGAAACGGAACAAAAATCCCATTCTTAGCCTTTGCGGATGACATCATCATATTTTCCAAAGCTAATAGTCAAGCATGTAAAAATAACAAAGACGTTATTGATGACTATTGCTAGATTTTTGTCCAGAAAGTCAACTTTAACAAATCTGCATTCCAAGTCACAAATAACACAAACAACAACATGAAGGAGCAAATAAAACAACTCCTCCAAATAACTAGCATAGTAGCTCTGAACAAATATCAAGGTTGGCCAATCATCAACAGGAAAGTAACACAAAACACGTTCAAACCCCTAACTATGCGAACCAGATCTCAATTATCAAAATGGAAAGCAAACACGCTATCATAGGAGGGGCGAAAAACCCTAATCAAAGACAATCTATCTGCGCAACCAAACTACATAATGCAATCATTCATGCTATCCCAGGAAACTTTAAAAGAACTTGACCAAATCAATAAAAATTTCTTTTGGAATAAAGAAAACAACTACAAACCCCTTATTAACTAGAACTCCATATGTCGGCCTTCAGCTCATGGAGGAGCTGGAATTGCCAAAGCGGAAGATATGAATCAAGCACTCCAAATGAAATTGCTCTAGAAAATATTAGCGAAACCAAATAACCTTTGGGTTAAAATAGTAACAGAAAAATACCTTAAAACAGACAACATCCTAAACTATAAGAAAAAACACAACACATCTTGGCAGTGGTCCAAACTAATGGGTCTTAGAGACTTGTTCGTTTCTGGGATCATCTGGCAAGTGGGGAACGGGAAAACCATCCGATTTTGGAAAGACAACTAGACCGGCAATGGTCCTATTCACCCACAACCGGGGGCCGAGACTCGCATTAATTGGGAGGAACACGTTGATTCGTACCTCCAAGAGAACAACTCATTGAACTTAGACAAACTGAAGGAGGTAGTCAAACCCGAAGATCTTGGAATAATTTCCAAAATTATTAACCCGATCAACAAAATCCAAGACATGCTATACTGGCAACCAAGTAAAAACGGGTGGTACTCTACCCACTCAACCATGCAATGGATCAACCTCGCTAAAAACGAACCCAAAATCAACCTAGAATGGATTAATAAACTTAATATCCCTCCCAAAATAAAAAACTTCCTATAGAAAGTGGCACGTAATAGGCTTCCAACCAAAGCGAGGCTAGCTGCCAACCACATAGCGGTACCTCAAGGTTGTATAGCATGTAACAACCAGATCGAAGACACAAACCACCTTCTACTCTCTTGCCCCCTCACAAAAGAAACCCTCAATTACATAAAACCTAACTTATATAGGATTATCGACCAAATCTCCCCAGACGATAAAAAACCACATCAAATCCTAGATGAAATTAGGGCAAAAACAAACAAGGAAGAATTGGAATTCCTCACCCATACTTGGTGGTGCATTTGGTACGCCAAAACAAGAAATTTTTCGACAACAATAACGGAATAACCCTAAACAACGCAAGTAACATAAGCGAATTTACCCAAAAACAAATCAAAGATTGGAACCTCGCTGGAGAACCCGATCTTCCAAGATCCCACACTGTAAGAGAGGGCGGAAAAGCAAGAAGAAAACAAGCCAAATGGGAAAAACCCAAAAGAGATTACATTAAACTTAATTTTGATGGTGCTGTGTGTGCAGATGGTGTAGCCTCGTTCGGGTTCATTCTCAGGGACTCTACTGGCTCCCCCATTGCTTTTGACGGAGGAATGATCGGTCGGCAGTCCGTGCTAATCTCTGAGACCATCGCCTTACGCAGGGACTTCTCGAAGCCATCCGTCGTGGCATTCCCAGGATTCAGATTGAAGGTGATAATGTTCAGCTAGTCAAGGACGTGCTTGGCGACTGGCGCTGCCCGTGGGAAATTGAGCTGCTGCGTTCGGACATCCACTGCTTGCTAGCCCACTTTCAGGATTGGAGTATCTCTCACGTATTTTGGCAGTGCAATTCTGCGGCGGACTTCATCGCTGGCTCTTTCCGACGTGTCTCCTCCACCCCACTCGTAGTTGATCCGAGTTTGTTGACCCTCTTCCGACAAGATGCTCTAGGGCGACCACCAACCTACTAGTGGTCCCCCTAATCCCTTTCCTTATATAAAAAAAATATGGATATATATTATTAAAATAAATTAGTAAAAAGTGATTATTCATGTGTTTAAGCCAATAGAATTTTGGAAAAATTGCTTGAAATACCCTAACCTTTGAGGTGGTTGCACTTTCTACCCCAACCTTTTCGAATTGCATAAAATATCCTTTATTTTGTAGTTTGTTGCGCACTCTACTCTCAAAATATCCACTTTTTGGATAAAATTACAAACTGACCCATTATCTTTTCATTTTGGGACAAAAATGCCCAATTTGTGTACATACAAGTTTTTGAAAGTTGTAAAATTTGTTCTTAAAGGATTAAAACATTCAAAAGTAATAATTTTCTAATCTTCTTTAGGTTCTAAAACATTTTTAGCAAAAATCAATTTCTTATGCATAAAAATATTTTGCTAAGATAGCCTTTTGAGTAAGGTTCAAAGTAATAATATAATCTTATATGTTTAATTTACTCATGTATAATAAATAATATCTTTCCCTTTATTATTTGTCTAATATAAATTCTCAAATTCATAATTAACCCAATTAATCATTAAGTCATAAGTGTACAAGTAGTTTATTTTCATAATTTTACCTATTGTTACGTTTAAAATAATTTTACACAAAAATTAATAAGAATTTTCATATCCCTATTTATAAAAGTTCAAAAAAAAATCGTGTTATGATCAAGGAAACTGTATCAACACTATAAAATGGGATACAAAAATTCTTATTAATTTTTGTCTAAAATTATTTTAAAAATAATAATAATA
Source organism: Fallopia convolvulus (assembly GCA_964016875.1). NCBI lineage: Eukaryota > Viridiplantae > Streptophyta > Magnoliopsida > Caryophyllales > Polygonaceae > Fallopia > Fallopia convolvulus. Next base: position 21,957,614 of record OZ024727.1, read on the forward strand.
GAGAAAAGTATAAGGACTGAATAATTTCTAAAGTCGAAGTTATGAATTTTAAAATTAATTTGGTTGAGTGTGAAGTTGAAAATTTATATTATCCAAATAACAAAGTTAATGGAGTTATTTTAATATAAATGAGAAAATTAAACATATAAGTTTGTGTTATTATTTTGAACATTAACCAAAAGATTATTAGTCTTACACATATCTAAAATAACAAAGTTTGTGTTATTAGTACTTGTTAAGATTCTTTAGGAGCTAAAAGAAGATAAAAAATTATTACTTTTAAATGTTTTAACCCTTAAGAACAAAATTTATAATTTTGTAAAATTTCTTTCGTACACAAATTGGACATTTTTGTCCCAAAATGAAAAGATGATAGGTCTATTGCCAATTTTACCCTATGTTTGGACATTTTGTGGGTAAAATGTGTAATGAACCCCAAAATATAAGATATTATATGAAATTCGGAAAGGTCGGGATAGACAGGTTGTTGGGGTATTTATAGCTATTTTTCCTATTTTACAATAACCTTGTGCTAAAAAACTCCCAAAAAAAAGGAGAATCGTCTTCCGAAAAAAAGAAAACGAAGATTGCATTTGCATGGTGGGTAGAGCCGCCTGCTTCGCCGCAGCACGGCTAGGGCCCACGCCACTTATTGCACCTGCCAAATGCCGGGCGCCACATGTCAGGAAAACAATACACGTGTTCAACGTACACTTCGCAATCCCGCCGATAAGTCCGGCACGTAATTTTGGCGCCAAAAGGAACGGAAAAGCCCGCCAAGCCACGTCATCATCCATGGTGGAAAACGGAAGCAATCCAACCCACGCGCCCACTCGTCTCTCCATTTGCCTAACCCACTTGCCTCCACTCCTCTCTGCTTCTACTGTTTTCTAGTTCTCCCCGCTCTCAAAAACCCCCAAATGTTTTGGATTCAAGACCAATTAGGTAAAATTTATGAAAAGCAGCTCCTTTAGCCCCAATCGTCTTTGTCATATCGCGGAGAGAAATTTCACTCCCAGATTCCTAGTTTGGCTCCTTCTGTACCACTCTCACTTTCTCTATTCACAGGGGTGGGTGGGTCTCTTATCCCTTTATATCTATTAAGCCTACTGAATTTCTTCGCCCCCCTTTTACTTCCACCATAGAAGGCAGAACTAGAAGAAGGAAGCAAGGGGTAGGGGCTGTCTTTTCTCTTCCGATCAAAGAGAACAGATGTTTACAGAGGCGAATTTCTGTAGGTTTTCTTTAGGTCGGTTAAGTCTCTGTTTCTTCTTATTAAGAGACCTCAGTTGAAGCTCTTGTGTTTTGCTCTGTGGTCAAGGAGGTATGATATATATTTTGGGGGAATTTAATATTTCCAAGTGTTCTTTCCGGAGGTTTTGTCAAGCGGGTTTTAATTGACTTGTTTGCAATTTTGCAGGATATCTTCTGGAATCTGGGGTGGAGTGTTTTGGAGGATTCAACATTGAAATTTCCCCTTAAGAGCTTGTGGGTTTTGAGGAATTGTTTCCAGTCAACTTTTTTTTTGTTTTTTTTATACAGTGGGTTTAATCAAACGCAAAGGAAGATGCCGGGACCTTGTATGCAACTGCTAACCAACAAGAGAAATCGTATAAACTCCAACTCAACCAGGAAGATCCGAGTGATCTGCTACGATCCCGATGCCACCGATTCTTCTTCCGACGAGGAAGAGTCATCCGGCCTCAAAAAACGCATCGTTCAAGAGATCAATCTCCCCAATTCCTCTTCCCCTTCAATCACATGCAGTCCTGCTGTAACCGAGGTCTCTTTCCAGGATAGCAACAATGGAGAAAGCCCCATCTCTTCGAATAAGAAGAAGAGAAAACCCACAAGGGAATCTTCTGGCTCCAAGTACAGGGGCGTTAGGAAAAGGAAATGGGGCAAATGGGCAGCTGAGATCCGACATCCTCTTTCCGGCGTTAGGGTTTGGTTAGGCACTTACGACACAGCTGAAGAAGCTTCTCGAGCTTACGAGCTTAAGAAGATCGAATTTGATGCTCTTGTTAAGGGATCTTGTTCAGAGGATTCTGAGAGCGTGCTTTCTCTCTCTTCGCCTGCTTCTACTTCAGACGCGAATGGAAGTGATGAAAAGGGTTCTGAGAGTGTTGAAATCCAAATGCTTGATTTTGTGTCGATCGAGGAACAATTTGGCTGCATTGGTCTGCAGATGGAGCTTGATTCGTTGTTTGTCAATAACTATGGAGGGGTGTTTAATGATCTTCCAATCTGTGAATTCGAATCATTTGATCTTCCTGGCTTTGATTTTGAACTTGGCAAAGACGAGCTTGCTTGGATTGACGAACCCATCAACATTGCTTGTTGCCCATGAGTGTTATTTATGGGGGTAAAGCTGCTCGTATTAGCTGAACATTCACCTAACTATAAGTTTTGTCTGCTTGTGAGTTTAATATTAAGTTTTGTTTTTGTTAATTGTAAGTTGATAGTGTGAATATGTAATGTGAAACATTGAGAGAAGTGATTGGAGGCCTTTGGGTTTTCCTGTGCTGCTAAAGCAGTCCACTGGTCTCTTTGCTTGCTCACACATCACTTCATATTTTAAGGAAGCTGCTCAGTTTATTTTGTTGTTCTTGTGATTACATCATATGATTTACAGGCTTTAGGTGAAGGGTGTGGTGAATTGCATTATAGGGGTTGCTCGTGTGAGTGAAAGCTACTATTCGGGGTGATGTTATTAGCTGGGCTAACTTGCTTGTCAACTTCATTTGTAGATAATTAAACCCAACATTGTTGGTGAGACCTGGTCAAGTAAGAACGAGCGCTCTTGTGAGAATGCGCACACGTAGTATAAAATATATGCACATCTATGTAGAAACAATAAAATATATGCTGATATGCACATCTATGTAGAAACAACACTATCATATTATATTGAATAAAAACCCATATCATGTGTGCATAATTTTGTATTGTATCATGGGTGTGTACTTGTTGTGTATTATGTGTGTATCGTTTTACGACGTGTACATTGATTTTGTAATTTGTGCGCCTCGCACGAGTAGGAGTATTCGTTCTCACTCCAAGTAGATTCATACCGATATTGATTTCGCTCAAACCGCTTCAATAACTGACATCCAAAACATTTTTACATTTGAAGTTATAAAGTCTATGTAATCTCAATTTTCATATTAAAATGTAGTGTCTCATAAGAAATGACTTCATTGTGGGCCAAAGTGTTGATTTTTTTTCCCTTTCCATAAGATATTTCTCTCTTTTGCCATTTGAAAGCATAACAGCCGCTTAAAGAGGATGGAAAAATGTCACCTAGCTATTCTATCCTCTCTAGTCTCTATAATAGAGGGAGTCGTACTTCCTAAGCAATTTGAATATATCTTTTCCCTTTGTACTATAAATGATGATATTTGTCCGCAAGGGCTACAATATAACACACCTTGCCTTGTTTGAATCTTCGTATCCCAAAAAACAAGAACCCTGAATAAGATTTTGTAGCAGGCGAATTCTAAGGGCTTGTTTGTTTCTATACCCGGAATCGGGTTGGAATGGGGAATCGGGTTGGAATAGGAATGAGCCATACCCAATTCAAAAAGAAGGTATGAGTTTGTCTGTATTTTGAGGGAATGGGAATGAGCCATACCCAAACCTTATTGCATACCAAACACCAAAAAGGGATAGGCCGTACCTAACCCGATTCCTTATACCTTAGGTATAGAAACAAACAGCCCCTAATTGGATTGAGAGATTAAACAAAGCCAACTTACAGCAATAACTTACAAGATGCGTGCACGCACACCCACACCCAAAGCTGCCCTTACAACTGGAGAAGAATACAAAGATAGTGTACAACATTGCACTGAAAACTGGCATCACCATTGATGCATATGGCGTGCAAGCAGCTCTGATCAGTTTATCATAATTTATTCATTAATAATACAAATACAAATACAAATCCCAGCTATTTTAAATCAAGATTGGATAACCCATTTCATCAGTTAAGAAGAAAGAGAGGGCTTAGAATTAGCATCCCAAGCAAGCTCTCCATTACCGTAAAAAAAGGCACCATTAACATCAAATTCTTCATTTTCTCCCGGTCCGCTAAGCCAAAGCTCATCGTCTAATCTGCTATACTCCCCTACTAACTGGCCATAGCTGTCAATGACTCCCATACCAAACTCCTCCTCGAACATTTGGTTGTCGTTACTATTGTTATTGCATCCTTGGCTACTGACTACAGTAACGATTGAATTGTCATTATAGGAGTGAGGTTCAACCACTATCTCGAAAAGACGTGTCCTATCATCAATAAGCATCCCAGCCTCTTCAAGAATAATAGCTGGCTTCTTAGACTTGGATCCTCCTGTCTTGTGAGCTTCTGAATCCGTTTCGTGCTTACGCTTCTTAGCAAGAGAGACAATTGCATCAAATTCACGCCTCGTTCTGTTGAAAGCTTCAGCAGCCTCTTCAGCAGTGTTGAAAGTTCCCAAATAAACCTTACTCTTTTTTTTAAATGGATTTACAATTTGAGACCACCATCGACCTTTTCCATTTGTCCTAACACCCTTGTACTTCTTCACACCTACCCCTTCGTCAGAGCCTACAGCAGTTGGAGAACCAAAGATCTTATAACTATGAAGCACTGCGTCTAGCTCAAGCTTGTTCCTATTGTAGACTTGTTCAGCTTCTTCAGCAGTATCATATGAGCCCAAGGAAAGTGAGTTCTTCAACATAGGATGTCTTATTGATACTCTCCATTTTTCTGCATTAGTGAGCTTCACCACAGGGTGTTCGACGTCAGTAATATTGGTCGCAACCAAAGAATCAACATCGCGAGCAGGAATGTACTCGTTGCTGAAGTCACAGACAGGAACGCAGGTGTCTGCAAGATTACTAGCAGGAATACACCCATTGCTGACGTCACAGTCAAGAGTGCATGTTTCAGCAACGTCACCAGCAGGAATGCACCAGTTGCTTATGTCATAGGCAGCAACGCCCGTATCAGCAACGTCCCTAGCAGGAATGCACGCGCCATTGGCTGCTTCTTTCCCTACTCTATGACAGTTGTAAGAGGAATCAAACTCAAGCATCTTCCTATGGTAGGATTCCACCGCTTCTTCAGGTGTAACATGCGAGCCCAACCAAACTTTAAGCTTTGAGACCGGATCCCTAACAAAAACTCCCCACTTGCCAGATACCGTCTCCGAAACAGAAATACCTTGTATAACAATCGTCTGTCGTTTGCGTTTTCCCTTGCTCTTGCGCTTTGCTTTCAGAATGGAGTGTTTCTTGTGCTTAATGACCGTAGGCCTCAGAGATGATGCATACTCAAGGTTCTTTTTATTGTATACACTCTTTGCTTCTTCAATGGTACTGTATGTGCCCAACCATACTCGTGACCTTGTCATGGGATCCCGTATTTGAACTCCATATTTACCTGATTTCGTCAACTTAAGGCCAGGGTGCTTTTCTGCGCTCAGGCTTCTGGGAGTTTTGTTCTGAAGTTGACATTTTTGAGCCATTGGCAATTTCTCTAGTCCACTCCCTGCATATTTTTCCAATATATATATCAGTGAAAGCATGGAGAAGCCTGAAGTCGAATTGTTAAAGATATGATTTGCTGTATTTACCTGATTTTTTTCTTGGATTATCTTCGGTTCCTCTAGCAGACAATGCCAGAATCACACAATTGGAACCATCCACAGACAGTTTTGGTTCATCTGCCCTAAATGAGGCATCTGTACAGCAAAGCCTGATTTTCAGGATGGTAGATTAAAACCCTTCAAAATTCCTTAGTGTTCTTTTCTCTCATTAATATTATGATAAGTAAAACCCTTTCAAAAATCCCAATATATGTCATCAAACAACTAAAACTGCAAGTAAATTAAATTTTACCACTCCTTAATATTGGACAAAATATTTAAACTGCGTGAAGTCATGCATGCTTCATCTTGGGGACTCATAATTCAAGTATGGGAAATTTTAATCAGTGTGATTGGATTCCAGTTATTTTCATTCCTTTTCATATTTAATTCCATGTTATTTTTCAGGCCAAGTCATTAATTTAGTCCTTATCCAATAGAGTCTTAATAGTTAGATAAATTAGAGTCTTAAATTTTAGCTAGTGAATAAGAAAAATCAGCTTTCCTGATTTTCAGAAAATCAGTCCCTGATTTCCAGAAAATCAGTCCCTGATTTTGGGCCTAATCATCAATTAGCAAGTTAGTCATCTCCTATTTAAGCCTAAGTTTGGCTCAGTTGCAATCATGAAGAAAAATTATCAATATATGAAATTTTATTCAGCCAATTTTCCTGTGTACGAGATCCTTGTACTCAGCCTCAAGCGAAATTCTCCTTGAGTGGTTCTATCACAGCGCAAGACAAGATGCATGGTGAATGACAGAAATACCGTCTCACAAAAGGTAATTTACCTTCCATAAAAATTTCAGGCCTCAGGGATGTATACTCAAGCTTCTTTTCATTATATATGTTCTTTGCTTCTTCAAAGGTACTATAAGTGCCCAACCATATTTGAGACCTTGTGATGGGATCCTGTATTTGGACTCCATATTTGCCTGATGTTGTCAACTTAAGACCAGGGTGCTTTTCTGATTCCAGGCGGCTGGACATTTTATCAACAGAGATATCTGCCACACTAGTAGCCATTGAACTGGCTTCTGGATTTTTTGTCAATAATTTCTCCAGTGTATTCTGGACAGATAAAATATCTGCATATCATTCGAAGTTCGAATACAATGAGCAAAAGCATTTATAAGTGAACTTGAACTATAGATGCCTGATATGCTGCATGTACCTGATTTCTTTGGTGAGTCTTCGGGTTCTGTAGCAGACAGTGCCAGAACGACAGAATTAGACTCATCTACTGAGGATTTTGATTTGACTACCCTGAATGAGGCATCTGTACAACAGAGCATGCTTTTTTAGAATAATAAATTACTTGTTGCCAAATTAAACATAGTAGTGTTTGATAGTTAAAAGATAGTCTCTTCATGTTTCCTCAAGAGTTCTCCACACCCCCCCCCCCCCCCCCCCCCCGCCCCGTCGGACCGAGAATATCCCCGCAACTCAAACCAACAACCAATGAGCGAAAGCGTGTATAAGAGACTCGACTCAAAACTGAACACAATATAGAGGATTGAAAAACCATGAATCTATCAGTCATGACCATTTTAACCGTCTAGAATGTATCCACTAAAAGTAGAAAAAACACCAGTCAAACCCCAAGGAATTTAATTTAAAGCCCAGGAATCATATTGAATTCTTGAAACCAAATATAGGATGGAATCAAGTTCTCATTTGTTATAAGCATTTGAACCCATCAACAGGATTGTAGCAACACGAACCCGCTTCTGAACATCGAAATAGTACATGTAAGGGTCTAGATATACCAGATTTTCTTCGTAAAATATCCTCAGATTTTCTAACAGGCAATGCCAGAACAACACAATTACGCCTGTCCCCAGAGGATTCTGATTCGAGTACCCTGAATGAGGAATCTGCACAACAAAGCATGTTCAGAAATGTAGATTGACAGATGCTTAACGACACAAAACTCCACTTCTTCAGAGTTCCTACAATTATTTTCTTGATAAAGTTCCATGTAGGTGCTAAGAGGTTCACTGGTTCAGTGCACTTACAAATAAGGTAATCCTGGATTTAAGAATGTCGAAGTGGCATGACTACGAGGGTTGGATTTGGATGTTCATTTCTACGTGGACATTCATTTCTAAGTGGTGTGAGTGTGTTACAAAGCTTAATAATATGAGTTTTACAATAAATAAAAATAGCACTGAAAATGTATTTGACAATTGTATTGTCATTACAATAATCTCTTCCAAGTTCTAAGTCTAATTTATTCAATTTCAGATTTAAAACTTTACAACTTTACTTCAAGACTTGCCGAGTCATTGAACAACAACAGCAACAACATCAATCCAGTATAGTCTTGCACCTGTAGGATCTAGGTGGTTATATATGCACCCTTACCCCCGAACATGTCGAGAGGGTGTTTCCGAAAGACCCAAAACACAAAACAAACTCACACGTGATAAAGCAACAAGAGTGCCAAAAACTATGAAAAACACAGAACACTCCTTGCAAAACAAACAAACATCAAAATTAAGGGTCCTCTACTCTAATTCTATCCCTCCAAAAGAGTCATTTCTTCTGTGAGTGACAACAAGGTGAGATCCTACCTAATCACCTCCTTCCAACTCTTTTTGGGCCTACCTCCCCCGCTGCGGAGGTCTATGAAAACTAACCTTTCACACCTACGCACTGGAGCATCGACCCTCATCCTCTACACATGCCCCAACCTTTCACACCTATACGTATATAGATTTTTCTCTAAAAACAAAAAATCAAACTTTACATTACAAATAGAGTAATACAATACCATATTGCCCGGCCTCTCAATATAATAAAAACCTGCAAGTCTCAGCAACTGTCGACCGAGCGACTCCGACTCATCCACACTGGCTTTTCATGAGGAAAATATTTACTCCCTACAGAAATTATTACCGAGTAATAAATACTAGCACTATTTGTGCTTTTTTTCCTTAACAAACTCTCAGGACGGAGGATGGAGGGATGGAGAGAGCCGCACCTTATATTGAAATTCCTCTCTTTTATATTTTTTCTTTTTATGACCAAAAAATATATATATTTTTCTTTTTGTCCTTCAATATAAGATGCTCGCTGTAGTTTGAGACCAGTGAAGGCATGCTAAAAATACAAATTGACATCCACATCGATCAAATGAATAATGGAAATACATGCGGGAGGATTTGATTCCAACAAAATGTCAGAAGAGTCTAAACTAAATTGACATATTTAGACATCCTTCAATTCACATTTCACGAAGTCATGAAGAAGCCAAAAGCGAAAGAACAGGAACAGTGAAATACCTAATTTTAGCTTCGCAAGAGAATCAAAGTGAAGTGTAGAGACTGTGGGGATAATTATGGGAAGAGCAACCGAGATCTCCTTGACGAACAGGGCTCCAATTTTGGGCTTATACTCCTCAATCGATTCGTCGTCGTCGTCGTCATCGCTGGAACAGTCTGTGGCGTATGGATCGGTGCATGTAACTCTGATTTTCGGCATGTGCTTTACACTAATTTCTGCACAGGAAAAACAAAATCAGGAAAAATGAAAGCGCCAGACGAGAGAAAAGAATCGATCATCTTTAGGAAATTGTAAAGACTAAAGAGGAGCACTTACTTCTTGTGTGACCGAGGGGAGTGAAGAACGGAAAACGATGGGGAACTGTACATCCTTTTTAAGCGAAAGAGAATCTGGTAAAGTGGGTTTTCACTTTCAACTCGCTGGACCAAATACCATTTCCTTGTGAGCTTGTCCTGACATATAGAGCTAGGATTTTCCTTACCATTTTTGCGCCGGATTGGCTATTATATCCAATAGAATAAAGAGGGATTTAAGTAACATATTTCCTTTTAGGTTTATAATAGGCAAAAGTACATCTTCATATTTTATTTTAATTTAATATTTTATTTTAATAGAATACATATACAAACACCTCACATTTGACCAATTGGTCATTTTAACACCTTACTTTTAAATACTTAACTATACACATTGTAACCTACTAGTTATGCCCATCGTGCCGTGCACGACTACGACTTGAATTTTAAAATTATTTTTAAACATATTATAAATAAAATATAAATATCAAAATATATAACATAAGCTTTAATATAATTATGTATGAGCATGTTTTTTTAAAAATATAAGCATACATAGGAAATAGAAATTTTATGCACACATACGACAATCATTATATTTTTAGAATCAAATAAAAAACTTAAAAATTGCATATGATATAAAATCTTAAAAACAATAATGGTTTATTTATAAATATTTTTTAGAGTATGACATTCATATATTAGGAATAATGACCGTTTAAATAAATTCTTACTATAAAAATCTGATGTATTAATTTTTTAAATATTAAAAATGTATAGACATTTTATTAAATATTTAGTTATTTTTAGAAGATTTTTTTAATCCTAGAGATAAAATAAAAAGGAAATAAGAAAGATATATATTGTCTATATAAGAGATAAAACTTTAAAATATATGTTTTAAATTAAAATTTAATTTATGCAAGTAATCATGAATAGATAAGATAAGTTTTTATCATTTTTAATTAAGATTCAATTTTTAAAAATATTTTGCATCATAGATGGATAAGAAGAAATCGATAATGTAATTTTTGTCATCTTTTAATTTTTATTTTTTTTTATTAAAATTTGATTTAAGAAGATTTTTATAGAAATAGATACATAGATAAATATAATATAATTTTATTATTTATTTTTGAAAAGATAAAGTAATATGAATAAAAGTTGAAAGATCTTATCATAAATATTCATTAAGATAGTTAGCAAAAGATAGATATTATGAAAAATAAAAAAAATAGAAAATTAATTATAAAAGTTGAAATAATATAAATAATAATTAATTTTTTTAAAATATGAGGTGGGGTTAGAATTAACGTGGTGGCTCGAAAACGGTCGGCTTTTATAATATATATATTGATGATTGATAGATTGAAAGTTCTATTTTTATCAAAATTTTATTTAAGATAAATATTTTACATAAATAGATAAAAAATAAATATAAAATAATTTTTTTTAATTTTAAATAAAGTTCGAATTTAATTTTTTTCATATAAATAGATAGAAACTAAATTAATATATCTATCTTAATATATAATATCTAATGTACTATAATGTATTTTAATTTTAAATAAAATCTTTTAGATCTATCCTAATTCCTAATATATAATAGATAATATTTTTATTTTAGATAGAATCTTTCCTAGATTAATTTATCCTATTTTTATATTATCCTAAAATAATATCAACATATATAAATTACCAAAATAAAAAATCCTATGTGGCGAAATCCTAGGTGGCTTAATGTGGGAACGACACGTAGAAAAATCCTAGGTGGCGCAATATGGTAGCCTTATTCCTTACGTCTTTTATATATATACATAGATTAAACACATGTGTACTAATGTGGATAAATACATGTAGCTCACGTTCGTATGGGAGAGGGAGGTGCTCAATATAGTTAAAATTTTGATGATGTGGAAAATCTAACATAATAAAATTAAAGAAAAACTTAAAAAAACTTTACAAAACTATTTTTTTTTTCTTCCTCTATTCTTCTTTGATATGGGACTAGTAATATTTTTTACTTCTTTTTTTTCTTTTTCTTCTTTCTTTCTGATAATCAATTTTTTTAAAAAATATTCAAGTTAATTATTCAAATAATAAAAACACAATTCAACCCAAATCAAATTAGTTCAAAGGATAATAGATTTAATTAATAAAAAATTGGACCAAAATTGCTAAACCTACTTAATATTCGTACCGAACTATGAAAGTTGAAACTTAAGTTCATGTAAATAAAAAATTCAAAGACTCCAAGGGGTTTGGGGCTGAGCCGCATTGGCGGAGGGTTGGTGGCGCCATGGCGTTGTGGGGTCGAATGAGAGTCGTAGTTGGACGGGCTCGGAATCGGCTTCTTTACACATATATATACAACGTTTTGCATAGATCTACAAAAGTTTTGCACAGATTTACTAAAGTGTTGCACAAATCTACAAACTTTTTTGGATAGATTTACAAAAAAATTTGCACAAATCTACAAATAAAAGCAAGGGTTGAAGCCCAAATTGGAGGTCGACAAGGTCGGGAGTTGGGAGATTGCAAGTACCTCAGCCATGGCAGCAGGAAGGAGGAGGCGCAGTGGGTGGGTCTCGGCAAGAAGAGAGTGTAATACTCCGATAATTTATAAGGGATTGAGGTGCTCCCATGTCAACAAGAGCTCTTCCTTTTCTGAGTTCGAGTGAGGACAAAGAATTCAGAAGTTAAGCATGCAGGGGCGAGAGTAGTACCAGGATGGGTGACCTCCTGGGAAGTCCTCGGGTTGGCATAGGATAGCGCTTCTAAAAGGCTTGGGCCTTACAAATGTAATACCCCGATAATTTATAAGGGATTGATGTTCTCCCATGTCAACAAGAGCTCTTCCTTTTCTGAGTTCGAGTGAGGACAAAGAACTCAGAAGTTAAGCATGGAGGGGAGAGAGTAGTACCAAGGTGGGTGACCTCTTGGGAAGTACTCGGGTTGGCATGGGATAGCGCTTCTAAAAGGTTTGGGCCTTACAAATGTAATACCCCGATTATTTATAAGGGATTGAGGTTCTCCCATGTCAGCAAGAGTTCTTCCTTTTCTGAGTTCGAGTGAGGACAAGGAACTCAGAAGTTAAGCGTGTAGGGGCGAGAGTAGTAGAGGGATGGGTGACCTCCTGGGAAGTCCTCGAGTTGGTATGGGATATCGCTTCTAAAAGGCTTGGGCCTTACAGAGAGGACAGAGATGAGGTGAGGAAGGAGGCATACATTCTCAAATCTCTATCTTTGATGTTTGGCTGGAAAAGAAAAAAGGAGAAAATTGTGAGCGGGTAAAACAAACATAGTTACCATAATTATTTTCGTTATTAAAGGTATTTCTTAAATTACTGCGCATTTGTTATTATTTTTATTTATTTTCCTATTATTAAAAATATGGTAGTTGTGCAACTTAATGGAAGATTCTATCCTTCAAATATGATGGAATTAAACTTGGAGAAAGGGGAATATTCCTAGCTTGGGCTCTAAGCAATCTGACTAGCCCTAGGATATGTAGAAAGTCGACCCCCTGATCTCCTTCTTCCATTATAAATACACGCCCTAGGCGTGTAGGGAGAGCCACATGTGCATATCGGCATATTCAAAAAACTTGAACAAGCTAATACTCGCTTAGCTCGACTGTTCAGGGATTCATCGCTTTCTCGTTGTACCTCGACGTTCGAATCGGCAGACTGCTCTTTTGACTTAGGCATCGGAGGTAGATTAAGGGGTCCCCACCCCCTATGTCCATTATTTTGCAGGTTTTAGGTTGGAAGATTCAGTTTGGAGCAAAAGAGGAGGGAGCATTCAATTAGTGCATTGAAGACGGAATTTTTGTGATAGATTTAATTAATAAAAAAATTGGACCAAAATTGCTAAAACTACTTAATATTCGTACAAAACTATGAAAGTTGAAACTTGAGTTCATGTAAATAAAAAATTCAAAGACTCCAAGGGGTTTGGGGCTGAGCCGCATTGGTGGAGGGTTGGTGGCGCCGTGGCGTTGTGGGGTCGATTGAGAATTGTAGTTGTACGGGCTCGGAATCGGCTTCTTTTCACATATATACAAACGTTTTACATAGATCTAAAAATGTTTTGCACAGATTTACTAAAGTGTTGCACAGATCTACAAACGTTTTTGGATAGATCTACAAAAATTGCACAAATCTAAAAATAAAAGCAAGGGTTGAAGCCCAAATCGGAGGTGGACAAGGTCGGGAGTTGGGAGATTGCAAGTACCTCAGCCATGGCAGCAGGAAGGAGTAGGCGCAGTGGGTGGGTCTCGCCCGAAAGAGAGGACAGAGATGAGGTGAGGAAGGAGGCATAAGTTCTCAAATCTCTATCTTTGATGTTTGGCTGGAAAAGAAAAAAGGAGAAAATTGTGAGCGGGTAAAACAAACATAGTTACCATAATTATTTTCGTTATTAAAGGTATTTCTTAAATTACTGCGCATTTATTATTATTATTATTTATTTTCCTATTATTAAAAATATGGTATTTGTGCAACTTAATGGAAGATTATATCCTTCAAATATGATGGAATTAAACTTGGAGAAGAGGGGAGTATTCCTAGCTTGGGATCTAAGCAATATGACTAGCCCTAGGATATGTAGAAAGTCAACCCCCCTGATCTCATTCTTCCATTATAAATACACGTCCTAGGCGTGTAGGGAGAGCCACATGTGCATATCGGCATATTCAAAAAACTTGAACAGGCTAATACTCGCTTAGCTCGACTGTTCAGGGATTCATCGCTTTCTCGTTGTACCTCGACATTCGAATCGAATGACTGCTCTTTTGATTTAGGCATCGGAGGTGGATTAGGGGTCCCCGCCCCCTGTGTCCATTATTTTGCAGGTTTTAGGTTGGAAGATTCAGTTTGGAGCAGAAGAGGAAGGAGCATTCAATTAGTGCATTGAAGACGAATTTTTTGTGATAGATTTAATTAATAAAAAATTGGACCAAAATTGCTAAACCTACTTAATATTCGTACAGAACTATGTAAGTTGAAACTCAAGTTCATGTAAATAAAAAATTCAAAGACTCCAAGGGGTTTGGGGCTGAGCGGCATTGGTGGAGGGTTGGTGGCGTCGTGGCGTTGTGGGGTCGAATGAGAGTTGTAGTTGGACGGGCTCGGAATCGGCTTCTTTGCACATATATACAAACGTTTTGCATAGATCTACAAAAGTTTTGCACAGATTTACTAATGTGTTGCATAGATCTACAAACGTTTTTGGAAATAAAATAAAAGGTTGAAAGCCAAATCAGAGGTGGACAAGGTCGAGAGTTGGGAGATTGCAAGTACCTCAGCCATGGCAGCAGGAAGGAGGAGGCGCAGTGGGTAGGTCTCGGCCGGAAAGGCCGGAAGAGAGGACAATGATGGCCGACAGAGATGAGGTGAGGAAGGAGGCATAAGTTCTCAACTCGCGTATTTTACACGTAGAAAATTTTCAGTAAACAGGCATCCGATAGGTCTATATATGCATTCTGTCGTTTTATTTGCCCCGCGTAACCTCATTATTTCCTCCATTTCATACATGTGCCTCTTTCTCTTTATTAATTGAGTTTTCTTAGTCTCTCCCACTACTCTGACCTCATCATTGGCTTCCTCGGCGACCACCTCCTCTCCAGCCTCAATTGACTCTCCGTCAATCACTGTCAATCATGATGTTCAATGATGGGACTAGCGTTAACTCAGTGGATGATGTAACACCCCTATTTTACAACACTGGTATTACCGCCAGTGACTTCAGACTTTACCGTCCAAAGTCACCCAAGGCTTTTAGAATGATATAGAACATTAATAATGCGGAAATAAACATAATTCATAATATGAAAAAGATGCTCCCGAAGGAGACTTGGTTCGTACAAAACATCTTACATTGTTTTCAAGCTTAAAGTTACTCGAAAATAGCAAAACCATCTTGTTCTTGAAACAAAGCGGAAACTAAACCAAAATGAAATGATAAATACATCTTGAAAGTTCTTGATCTTCCTTCACTTCACTTCACCTCACGCCTGGTTAGGGTTCCTGGATTCTGACATAATTCGCGAGGGGCGATAGAATGCCAAGCAAACATGCGGAAAAGAAGAATTAGTCTAAGAGACTAAGCAAGCGGGAATGGAACTTCCCGAGGATATTTTGGAAATTTCAAGTATTATCGAAAGAGATATTAGGGTTGTGTTTACGATGAGGCTATACGCTAGAGCTTGTTAATGTGGAGCTTAAATGGTTCGAAGGAGAGTATATCTTAAGCGAAGATAACTCGATAAGCGATAGAAGAGCTACTAGATTGTAGACTTCTTTAGGAATCGAAAGTATGTTGGGAACATTATTACTTCATACAAGTTAAAAACCTCTCGCGCCCTGAGCGGACCGAGAGTCGGATCGATCATTTGAGAACGGTCCGGCTTTGGTATCTTAAATGTGCATTGGGAACTTATCTTATATAGTGACGAAAGATATTTGAATTCGTTAATGATTTTTAATAGAAAGTGGTGGGACACGGATAATCCGAGCCACCCGGGGAAAACTCAGTTTCCCGGTACTTAGCTAGAGTGCGCACATCCCCCCTTGCAATCGGAGCGGATGGGATCATGATCCCGAAAGTCGTAGGTACGTACGACTCAGTAAGGTTATATAGAGGCGTTGGCTAACCCACGCCCCTTACTAGTTTGTTCAAAGTCGATCTCCGAGCGAGATCGCAAGCAGTCAAGATAATAATCACACTAGCATAAATAATCCTATCACGAGAATATAAAGCGAACTATGCTAACAATGGGTCATTATATCTAGCAATCGATATTTCCTAGGTTCATTTATATTTAAGCACACAAGTTGTTCCCAACATCGAGAATTTTTACGGAATGAAATATAAAGGTCGCAAGGGGAAATTCCACTTGCCTTAGCTTTTACGATCGTGTACGGAGGAACGAACGGAAATCGTTGACTTTACTCGGAACGGAGACTCGACCTATCGAGCGAGCACGTAAGAGGTAAGTAAGAAGGGTAACCCTATCGTTGTAAAGCAAAGTCTATCTGCCGTCAAGGATCGGGGAATAGCTTATAAAATATCTGCGAAAGGGACCAACAACTAGGGTTGTTCACAGAGCAGCCGTCTTTCCCTCTCAAGCGGAGAAGACTGGTTAACTAGAAAGATTCTTCACTGCACACTTTCTATATCTCTAGATTCTAAACACTAAAATGAAATATAAACTTGTAACAATACGTTAAACCATTCGATCTATCACGAAACTGGGTGATTCGGTCAAAATGAATTGTTGGTTTGACTAAACAGTTATGGATGACTTGACAATTCCAAGTCGAATCGAGAAGTATGACGAACTTTAATAAGAATTTCTTTAATTCTTCTAAAGTTTTAAATATCTCTTATATTCTTTTTATAAGAGATTTAATTACTAAATTATTATAATAATAATTTAGGTGGAGATGAATAAAATAATAATATTCCTTATTATTATTTTATATTGGTAATATCCTTGTATTTCTTATAAATTCTTATTCTTAATATTTAAACATTTTCATTCTTGAAAACCAGTAATATCCTTATTTAATTTATTAGAATGTTCTTTTATAACTTAACTTGCTATTTTCTTAATATAAATAAGCAAGGAAATCTTTATGAACAACATATGATATTATTTTCAACCTTAAAAGGTATATTGAATTTATAATATTCTTAGGGTTGTAAATAGTCTATTATGTCCTTATAAAAATATCTTAATCTTAGTATTATTATAATATATTATCTTTTATTAATAATCTCCATAACAATACTTATAATATTATCTTCTCTCAAATACTATTTCATTATAACATGATCTCATTAAAATTCTCATTTAAATATACAAGTAATATTAAGTAGAGATAATAATATTTCTAGGCATCCCTTTTAGTAATTTCCATAAATAGGGCTTTCTAGTTAATTTATATAGTAAGCTTTCTATAATTATAGTATGATGATAAAATAATCTTATTATCCTATTTACATGAATTCTCCCATATCTTTAGTTTATAAAAATAGTAGAATCATGTCGTACAACTTTATTTTATAATCAAAAGTGTATAATTATGATGCTTAGGTCAAGATATATTATCTTTTTCTATTTTAAATATCTTTTCATACAAGGCAACTTTTAATAACTTAACAATATTAATATCTTATTATATATCAATTTAAAGTCACAATAATCATATTTATAGTAAAAATTTATGTCATGTAGGAAATCTCTACTCCTAGAGATAGGTTCAACTAATATTTTATTTAATGATAATCTTATTAATATAACTATTATTAATATAATTATATTCATATAAGTTTTTATTCTCTACACTTAGAAATAAGTAACATAATGTTTTATATAAATAATATTATTTCTTTATAAAAGTAATATTCAATATAAAACTATAATCCATATGCTAATAATTTTATAACAATACTTTTATAAGAGCTCTTAAAAATTATTTAAAATTACCTTGTCTTGCAACTTTATTATAGCATGATATAAAAATTATAAATACTTTATTAGATTATCATCTCATCTATCATATTATTTTAATAATATTTTACATCTATGATTATTGTTAATATCTTTAATATATCTTTTCCCAACAACAAATATCTTTTATGTTCCATACTTTACTATATAAGTATATCTTATAACTAGTATATCTTATCAACATATTTTTAAGTTTATAATATGCTCTTTTAAAAGGCATGCAATCACTTTATATATTATATAAAAAGTCTTAAGATGATATTTTTCCAACAATTTGTCCTAGATCTTTTATTTATATAGTAAGCTTCAAATAATGTACACATAATAGTTATATTACTCTTTCCAAGTATATAAAACTAGTATTTTAATCCCATGATTTTATTTGATAATTTTCACATGTCTATCATATTCTACCTTATTTACATAAAAGCACATGAACATTATTTATTTAATCCATACTTGTTCTTATTAAAAATAATTTATTCAAAAATAATTTACTATTATCATCCCAAAGCATATAATAGGATTAAAAGACATGTAAGTCTATTTTCCTTTTTAATAGAATTTTATTTTAATGAAATTCCTTATCTTAAATTATTTCTTTTATAATAAAGGGAAATATGCCTAGGTTAATATTTTCCAATATTTATTCAAATGTGCTTAAAGTATCATTCTTATGAATATTAAAGTTCTAGGAATTCATATATGCTTATTAAAAATTATATTACTCATAGATGGGCATGAATTTTAATTTAGTTACAAAATTTTCTTTTTAATAACCCATTCATAATATTTATTCAATTAATTTAAATAAATATTAAATATATGTAGAAATTATTTTATGAAAATTAATTAAGATATGAGTCGGGAAATTATACCGAGCGATACCGAGACGGAAAAATGGCACAAAAATCGAGATGGGGCGGAATGGGCTTGCTTCCTCCTCTTTTTCTTTTAATAAAATTCTGATGGAGCAATTAAAAACATTTGGGCCTGACTTCAGCCCAACAAAATAGCCCAGAATGCCCAAAATAGCCCAAATCTCCTTCTTTCTCTTGTTCTTTCACGTTAGAAGCAAACAAGGAACCAGAGGACAGAGTCTGGACGGACGACGGACGAGGCCTGGCGAGCACCAGCGGCGGTGGGAGGCTGGACGGCGGCCCTCCTGGCGGTGGACGACGGCACGCAGGTCCTCCGGTGGTCCGGCAAGGGGGCTGCGTTGGTTTGGTGGTGTTGGTGGCCAAAACAAGGGTATGGGGATTTATTTTGAAAAAAAAATCAGAATTTAATCCTAACTTAAAATCTGACTTTTAACCATGAAATTGAGAGTATAAGGAGGAGGAGGATGAGAGGATTTATTGTGTGAATTTTCTATGGAGTTTTAGCCCCTTTTATAGGCAAATTTTTGAGCTCTCTCAATCCACCAACAATGGTTTTGGCCAATGAGGAAGGAGGCAATTGATGGTGATTGGTGAGTGGTGTGCTTCTTAGATGATGACACAAGGTGATGAAGATGTTTTGGTGGTCAATTGAAGCAAACATGGAGATTGGAAGAAGAAATTGGCATGCACTGATTTAACGTCAAATCCATCATGCACAATTCTGATGTGCTCTTGGAAGAAGAAGATAGGATTTATTTAAAATTGAAAGATTTGTAATATGGATAGTCAAGTCACAATAGCATAGCGGAATTGAGAGTGTGTGATTAGGGGCGAGATGCAAGAGGTCTCGGGTTCGAGTTCCGGCTCTTGCCTCTTTTTATTTATTTTTCATTGTGTTATTATTAGCTAGTTGTTCCTTTATTTTATTTAATAAATTTCGAAATTATTAAAGCATTATTTTTATTTAAATGATTTTATTCCTTCATAACCCTTATAATACCTTCTTGACTTTATTTATTTAATTTATTTAAAATCTCTTTTTATAGAGAAGAAGGGTTATAATTTGTATTATGAATCCTCTATTATATGGAGAAGGATTATAATATTATATTATAATGGTTTTACAAACCTTGGAATATTGCGTATATTACATTTATAATATTTTTATAATTTATTAAGATAATTATAAAAATAATTAAACTCTCTTTTTAAGAGCAAATATTTAAATAGATATCCAACTTGCATAATATATTTTCGGAAATTCTTATTTGTCATTGTAATAAACTTCTATAATCTCTTTATAATTTAATATTAGATTATAAAGATTATTAAGTTCTCTATTTTAGTAAAAAAAAATTTATTGGGATAAATATCCGTTTTATTATTTTTTTTTAAAATTTAGCGGATATTACAATAGTACCCCCTTAAAATTAGTTTCGTCCCCGAAACTAAGAAAGACTTAGGGCGGTACAAGGTTAACACGAAAAGATACTAACAACTGTGAGGAAATAACAATGGGTCTAGTACCCCCTTAAAGAACAATTCGTTCTTTAGTTAAGATGTTGGTACAAGTAGAAGAATTACTATTGTACCTTTTTCTTAAGGAATCGTTAAATTATTATTCCTTAAAAGATTCCCACATTTGAACTTATGTGGTTTAACGAAATTAAGGGATCTTGCTAGCGAAGTAGGCGGGGGTCAAGCGGTTTTATCCATTTAGCTTGGGTCATACGGAAGTTTTGGGTTGACCTTCCCAAACATAAAAGTGGGATTGCTTATAGAATAAGCATCCTAGTTGGAATGAGCACTTAAGTGCTTCTAGAAAGCGAGTACGAAAATGACTAATTCATTCTATTCTTCTAGAATAGAGTCGTTGCGGAAGAATTCCTTTAAGATGGATATACGATAACTAACGATATGGAATCACAGTTTGAGTATGTAAGGGCCATGCCTTAGAAGAAGAATTTCGATTTTGAACTTCTAATAAAGTTACTATTGGGATAGGTGAGGGTTATAACACAAGAGGAAGTAATCATCTATACGATGTCGTATTCGAAAATATTATACTATCGAGAAGTGGTTCGAGCGTCCTCCTATACTATACGTTTTAATTCTTATAAGAAAGTAGTTGTTCTTAAACAATGTTGAATCTGAAGGAATAACTGGTTTCATTCCACCAATGTGATCAGCATCGGGAAACTATTTCCAACATAATCCCTTAATATGCCTTCACAGGAACAAGACCTGAAATTCTACCTCACCCATGTGATCAAGATGGGAGATAGAAGTTCATCCTTATTCACCACTGTGAACCGTATACAAAAGTAAATGTTTAATTATTTAAACCTATTATATTAAATGTCATAGTTTGGCAATGCAAGACAATTGAAATTATTTCTCGCAGAGGTAGGAGTAATTCGCATAAGAAAAGATGGACTGACTTACGTAATCTATTAATCGAAACTAAGCGTTTGAAACAGTACTTTCGTAGAGAAAGTACCAACGAACATCTTCGGGACGGCTATGATAGCATAGTAGAGTTCAAAGTATAACACTTTGCGAAAGAATATAGTTGACAATAATATTGGAATTATTCAACTATGCTTTGATTATAAGCGAGGTGGAAATTCTATTGACAATCCTACGATATATGTCACAAGTACCCTTGTTCGGACATATTTAGATTACACGAGGAAGGATAAGATATTCTATTCGCTCCTTGCGTCTATCGTTGAACTTCTCCTTGTCTTGGGGGTTGAACTTATCCACTTATGACGAGAAACTTTTGGGATTAAGGGGAAACTTCATATCATACGTAATGCAATAATTAGTTAAACTTCGCAGCCTTCTTCTCGACCTACTTAGTCTTTTAACCTTTAGGGTCTAAGAGATCATCAACTATCTCATCTCTCATAGAATAAGAGAGGAATGATTCATCCTTTAGTCTTGAACTTTTTCCAACTAAGCATGAAATGTTTTTCTTGATTATAATCTTCTTGCTATTTGTTAACTCCTTTCCGATTGGTAGAGCGACAATATGCACCCTTTTGCTTCGGTGCAAAGAATACTTCTTAAATCTTTCCACTTAGGAGAACGTAGTAGTTGTGGATAACTTTTTGTTCCTTCATTGACATCATCTTCTTTGACGTGAATGTCTTTAATGTCCTTGCACAGCTAGGCCATTTACTTGAGGTGAAGTATGGCATCATTTGCAATTCTATTTGCAGCTTGGTCAGTTCTAGTTATGCTTCCTTCATTCGGTGGAACAGAAGAGATTGCTTCTAGCATCACTTATATTGTTGGACTTCTTACTGTAATTTCTGTCACATCATCCAACAGTATCGGCGTACTAGGGTCCATTACCCGATGATTTCCTTGTTCTTGCTTTATATTTGGAAACTCTTTGAACCATCATTCGTGCCCGAACTTGAATACTATTCAGGGGAATTCTGTTGTTGGTTCCTTGCGGTTTGACCATTGAAGATAAGAATCGACAAATTGTTCCCAAACAATTGTCATTCATTCGGAGATAGAGTAGGCACTTGGGTTATCGAAGGAAAAGTAATTGCTTTACTGAAATATCATCAAGAGGTTGGTTCCATGACATAATCTCGTTTAAGGAAGGAAAGGCGGTTATAGTAAAGTGTAACGAACTAGGCAACCTAATAATGGAATTAATGGTTAGAAATATTAACAACGAGGATGGCCTAGGTAACTACTTCAAATGCGACGAATTGGGACATGTGTCCATAAACTGTCTTAGTAATGAAGCAACCTTAAGGCCTATTAGGCCTACTGGGCAACTTAGAGAACTTACAATCCAAGTCCAAAAATCTTGGTCCTAGCAACTTCCTTTCTAACTTCATCTTATCGTCGGGTCGATTTATCAAAATGGTGGAGGAGAAAAGTTCTTGATGTGGCTTTCACATAGTCCTATTGTGGTTGGTTTAAACGATTGACAAAGGTCAATTGCCAAGGTTCCATATGTTGACTGAGCAAGTCATTTCTACTTACAGGTAATTGCAGATGGATATGATAGTCTTTGGTCAGAGTTCTCGACCACTCCTTTATCACCAGACCATTGTTTTTCCCCACACATACCTCTCGATAATCTATTTCGAGATCTAGCTAGGTGGAGACATGTTAGATCCTTGGTTGACTAAGCCTTCCTCGGTGTCCTCTTTGGAAAATTCTATCTTCCCATGAGTCACTGGCTTAGTAAGTTTGGCTCTTATGGGAACATAAGTATTACCTTTAGCTGGCATGACTACTTCTCATTCCCAATGCGCATGAACTTAGTTTTCATTACAACCCTGGGTATTACCGCCAGTGACCTCAGACTTTACCGTCCAAAGTCACCCAAGGCTTTTAGAATGATATAGAACATTAATAATGCGGAAATAAACATAATTCATAATATGAAAAAGATGCTCCCGAAGGAGACTTGGTTCGTACAAAACATCTTACATTGTTTTCAAGCTTAAAGTTACTCGAAAATAGCAAAACCATCTTGTTCTTGAAACAAAGCGGAAACTAAACCAAAATGAAATGATAAATACATCTTGAAAGTTCTTGATCTTCCTTCACTTCACTTCACCTCACGCCTGGTTAGGGTTCCTGGATTCTGACATAATTCGCGAGGGGCGATAGAATGCCAAGCAAACATGCGGAAAAGAAGAATTAGTCTAAGAGACTAAGCAAGCGGAATGGAACTTCCCGAGGGTATTTTGGAAATTTCAAGTATTATCGAAAGAGATATTAGGGTTGTGTTTACGATGAGGCTATACGCTAGGGCTTGTTAATGTGAAGCTTAAATGGTTCGAAGGAGAGTATATCTTAAGCGAAGATAACTCGATAAGCGATAGAAGAGCTACTAGATTGTAGACTTCTTTAGGAATCGAAAGTATGTTGGGAACATTATTACTTCATACAAGTTAAAAACCTCTCGCGCCCTGAGCGGACCGAGAGCCGGATCGATCATTTGAGACCGGTCCGGTTTTGGTATCTTAAATGTGCATTGGGCACTTATCTTATATAGTGACGAAAGATATTTGAATTCGTTAATGATTTTTAATAGAAAGTGGTGGGACACGGATAATCCGAGCCACCCGGGGAAAACTCAGTTTCCCGGCACTTAGCTAGAGTGCGCACATCCACCCTTGCAATCGGAGCGGATGGGATCATGATCCCGAAAGTCGGAGGTACGTACGACTTAGTAAGGTTATATAGAGGCGTTGGCTAACCCACGCCCCTTACTAGTTCGTTCAAAGTCGATCTCCGAGCGAGATCGCAAGCAGTAAAGGTAATAACCACACTAGCATAAATAATCCTATCACGAGAATATAAAGCGAACTATGCTAACAATGGGTCGTTATATCTAGCAATCGATATTTCCTAGGTTCATTTATATTTAAGCACACAAGTTGTTCCCAACATCGAGAATTTTTACGGAATGAAATATAAAGGTCGCAAGGGGAAATTCCACTTGCCTTAGCTTTTACGATCGTGTACGGACGAACGAACATAAATCGTTGAATTTACTCGGAACGGAGACTCAACCTATCGACACGAGAAGTATGACGAACTTTAATAAGAATTTCTTTACTTCTTCTAAAGTTTTAAATATCTCTTATATTCTTTTTTATAAGAGATTTAATTACTAAATTATTATAATAATATTTTAGGTGGAGATGAATAAAACAATAATATTCCTTATTATTATTTTATATTGGTAATATCCTTGTATTTCTTATAAATTCTTATTCTTAATATTTAAACATTTTCATTCTTGAAAACCAATAATATCCTTATTTAATTTATTAGAATGTTCTTTTATAACTTAACTTGCTATTTTCTTAATATAAATAAGCAAGGAAATCTTTATGAACAACATATGATATTATTTTCAACCTTAAAAGGTATATTGAATTTATAATATTCTTAGGGTTGTAAATAGTCTATTATGTCCTTATAAAAATATCTTAATCTTAGTATTATTATAATAGTATCTTTTATTAATAATCTCCATAACAATACTTATAATATTATCTTCTCTCAAATACTATTTCATTATAACATGATCTCATTAAAATCCTCATTTAAATATACAAGTAATTTTAAGTAGAGATAATAATATTTCTAGGCATCCCTTTTAGTAATTTCCATAAATAGGGCTTTCTAGTTAATTAATATAGTAAGCTTTCTATAATTATAGTATGATGATAAAATAATCTTATTATCCTATTTACATGAATTCTCCAATATCTTTAGTTTATAAAAATAGTAGAATCATGTCGTACAACTTTATTTTATAATCAAAAGTGTATAATTATGATGCTTAGATCAAGATATATTATCTTTTTCTATTTTAAATATCTTTTCATGCAAGGCAACTTTTAATAACTTAGCAATATTAATATCTTATTATATATCAATTTAAAGTCACAATAATCATATTTATAGTAAATATTTATATCATGTAGGAAATCTCTACTCCTAGAGATAGGTTCAACTAATATTTTATTTAATGATAATCTTATTAATATAACTATTATTAATACAATTATATTCATATAACTTTTTATTCTCTACACTTAGAAATAAGTAACATAATGTTTTATATAAATAATATTATTCCTTTATAAAAGCAATATTCAATATAAAACTATAATCCATATGCTAATAATTTTATAACAATACTTTTATAAGAGCTCTTAAAAATTATTTAAAATTACCTTGTCTTGCAACTTTATTATAGCATGATATAAAATTTATAAATACTTAATTAAATTATCATCTCATCTAT
The DNA here is from genome assembly GCA_964016875.1 of Fallopia convolvulus. Classification (NCBI taxonomy): domain Eukaryota; kingdom Viridiplantae; phylum Streptophyta; class Magnoliopsida; order Caryophyllales; family Polygonaceae; genus Fallopia; species Fallopia convolvulus. Next base: position 21,983,032 of record OZ024727.1, read on the forward strand.
CATATTATTTTAATAATATTTTACATCTATGATTATTGTTAATATCTTTAATATATCTTTTCCCAACAACAAATATCTTTTATGTTCCATACTTTACTATATAAGTATATCTTATAACTAGTATATCTTATCAACATATTTTTAAGTTTATAATATGCTCTTTTAAAAGGCATGCAATCACTTTATATATTATATAAAAAGTCTTAAGATGATATTTTTCCAGCAATTTGTCCTAGATCTTTTATTTATATAGTAAGCTTCAAATAATGTACACATAATAGATATATTACTCTTTCCAAGTATATAAAAACTAGTATTTTAATCCCATGATTTTATTTGATAATTTTCACATGTCTATCATATTCTACCTTTTTTACATAAAAGCACATGAACATTATTTATTTAATCCATACTTGTTCTTATTAAAAATAATTTATTCAAAAATAATTTACTATTATCATCCCAAAGCATATAATAGGATTACAAGACATGTAAGTCTATTTTCCTTTTTAATAGAATTTTATTTTAATAAAATTCCTTATCTTACATTATTTCTTTTATAATAAAGGGAAATATGCCTAGGTTAATATTTTCCAATATTTATTCAAATGTGCTTAAAGTATCATTCTTATGAATATTAAAGTTCTAGGAATTCATATATGCTTATTAAAAATTATATTACTCATAGATGGGCATGAATTTTAATTTAGTTACAAAATTTTCTTTTTAATAACCCATTCATAATATTTATTCAATTAATTTAAATAAATATTAAATATATGTAGAAATTATTTTATGAAAATTAATTAAGATATGAGTCGGGAAATTATACCGAGCGATACCGAGACGGAAAAATGGCACGAAAATCGAGATGGGGCGGAATGGGCTTGCTTCCTCCTCTTTTTCTTTTAATAAAATTCTGATGGAGCAATTAAAAACATTTGGGCCTGACTTCAGCCCAACAAAATAGCCCAGAATGCCCAAAATAGCCCAAATCTCCTTCTTTCTCTTGTTCTTTCACGTTAGAAGCAAACAAGGAACCAGAGGACAGAGTCTGGACGGACGATGGACGAGGCCTGACGAGCACCAGCGGCGGTGGGAGGCTGGACGGCGGCCCTCCTGGCGGTGGGCGACGGCGCGCGGGTCCTCCGGTGGTCCGGCAAGGGGGCTGCGTTGGTTTGGTTGTGTTGGTGGCCAAAACAAGGGTTTGGGGATTTATTTTGAAAAAAAAATCAGAATTTAATCCTAACTTAAAATCTGACTTTTAACCATGAAATTGAGAGTATAAGGAGGAGGAGGATGAGAGGATTTATTGTGTGAATTTTCTATGGAGTTTTAGCCCCTTTTATAGGCAAATTTTTGAGCTCTCTCAATCCACCAACAATGGTTTTGGCCAATGAGGAAGGAGGCAATTGATGGTGATTGGTGAGTGGTGTGCTTCTTAGATGATGACACAAGGTGATGAAGATGTTTTGGTGGTCAATTGAAGCAAACATGGAGATTGGAAGAAGAAATTGGCATGCACTGGTTTAACATCAAATCCATCATGCACAATTCTGATGTGCTCTTGGAAGAAGAAGATAAGATTTATTTAAAATTGAAAGAATTGTAATATGGATAGTCAAGTCACAATAGCATAGCGGAATTGAGAGTGTGTGATTAGGGGCGAGATGCAAGAGGTCTCGGGTTCGAGTCCCAGCTCTTTCCTCTTTTTTATTTATTTTTCATTGTGCTATTATTAGCTTGTTGTTCCTTTATTTTATTTAATAAATTTCAAAATTATTAAAGCATTATTTTTATTTAAATGCTTTTATTCCTTCATAACCCTTATAATACCTTCTTGACTTTATTTATTTAATTTATTTAAAATCTCTTTTTATAGAGAAGAAGGGTTATAATTTATATTATGAATCCTCTATTATATGGAGAAGGATTATAATATTATATTATAATGGTTTTACAAACCTTGGAATATTGCGTATATTACATTTATAATATTTTTATAATTTATTAAGATAATTATAAAAATAATTAAACTCTCTTTTTAAGAGCAAATATTTAAATAGATATCCAACTTGCATAATATATTTTCGGAAATTCTTAATTGTCATTGTAATAAACTTCTATAATCTATTTATAATTTAATATGAGATTATAAAGATTATTAAGTTCTCTACTTTAGAGAAAAAAAAATTTATTGGGATAAATATCCGTTTTATTATTTTTTTTTTAATTTAGCGGATATTACAGATGAAGATTTAGATTTGTGCAACCAATAGCTCGTTGTCTATGGTCGCAAGATGATGTAGAAGCTTTTCGCATCCAACATGCTCGTTTCTGGCTTGCAAGGGCTTGGTGTTGAAAATTAGTAGGGTTTTCCCCTCTTGTAATTTGTATTTTGATTAACTGGTGCCATATTAACCAAGTTTGATGTGGGAATCCTCAATTTTGAGAAGTTTTGATGATTGAATGCTGGAATGGTTTGTTTTGTGTAGATGTTCAGAGGTTGTGTGCAATAGTTATATGATCTTTAGCACTACTTCCCTAATTTCGTATGAGTTAAACAAGAAGATTGCTTTGAAAGAAGGTGAGACTTTGAGTCTTGTTTGTTCATGCTTCAATTTAGGTTACGTTTTGCCCTTATTGGCATTTTTGCTGCTCTTATGTGATTCATTATGTAAGAGTCTTATGCCTGATTTCTTGCTATTATCTATGACAATATTGAAAATTGATGCCTTGTGATATCTTTATAAATTGCTATATATTGATGGCACTATTGTTGTTTTGTATAATAATTGGAACTACTGTTGCAAAAAGGCAATGAGTTCTTAGAGGTTTACATGGAGTTTGTTGCAAAAAGGCAGTGTAATAGTAGATGTAAAGGCAATTTAATACTATTAACAAGCTAATATAGCTTTGATATTGTACTCAAGTAAAAAAATGCTCACTTAAAATCAACATATTTAGGGTCATCTCTGTACTTGAAACTTTGGTGATGGAGACAATGAATCCATTATTGATGTCAATATTTGCTAAAAGAGGATGGTGATGTGTTTTCGGTGATTGTAGTGTTTGGATCTTGATGATGATGATGATGATGATGATTATGATGATGATTTTCTAGTGTTTGTGTTCAGTGGCGGACCCAAGGGGCCTGTGGGAGCGGCTGCCCCCCCCCCCCCCCCCTTCACAATATAGTTTTAATAGAATGCCTAAGTTACAAAGAAACTAATTAGTGCAGATGGTGGGAGTTGGTGAAGGGCACCCCCCCCCCCTTTTCTCCACGTCTTGTGTTCGATTCCGCTTGGAAACACCTTCAACTAGAGTATTTTTTTAACATACCATCACTTTGTCAGTGGGGCCCTCCCTAGATTCATGTTTTATCCAAGCAGGTGTACTGTAATTATATAATTATTATTTTGTTAATTTTTTCTTTAGCTGTTTATAGTTTATACTTTGTAATAAGATATACTTTGTCTTTCAAATAATGTTGGCTAATTAAAAAGAACAAAACTAACGGACTACTTAGTTATACTTAGTCTTTTAATGACTTATTAATTTATAATTTATAATTTATATTTTATAGTATAAAAATCATCAATAACCAATTTTCTTTTTGTTAATTCTATAGTATTAATTAAGTACAAAACAATATAAAACTATTTGATAAAATTTAGTATTGGATATTTTTCATTTAGAAATTATATATCAGAATACAATTTTTGATATTATTATAAACACTACAAATAACTGAAAAAAGTATAAATTCTAAAAATTAATATTAAAATTATTTTATTATTAATTTAATTTAATTTATATATTTATAATATACATCATTAAGTGATTAGGAATGACATTATCCCGTTTTATATGATGAGCCATGATTTTTAGTTTATTTTCTCCTATGACATATCCCGTAAACAAATTTATTTTTCGTATATTTCTGCCCCCCTTCGACGAGATCCTGGGTCCGCCACTGTTTGTGTTGTATGGGTACCTCATGTTACATGATGATTTTTCTAATTCTCTTGCATAAATTTATTATGATTATTGAGGGTTGGTTTGCCATTTTTTATATTAGTTGCATTTTGTGGTTCTGTTGTATGTGTCCATGCTCTAAATTGCAGTATTGTTTTTGGTTGTGTTTGTTTGTTCAAGATCTATAACGTGTTCTTAGAAGAGGTATGATGTAGAATTGTGGGGTGTCTCAATTTACACTCTCCTGTTATTGATGAATTTTGAAGATCCACCTTAATCTCAAAGCCTTGTTCTTTCTTTTGATTGAGCAAGACCAAGCGGAGTATGAGGAGGAGCATGAGCCAGCCATGGATTTGTCGACGCCTTGCCTTGACGCGTCGAGTGCCGTGCCAAATGGGTCTTTGAAGCCAAGTCCGTCGGGAACCTCTCAAGTTCTCTCGGACCATACTTTGGGAGGCTCTTTTATTCCTCAAATAAGGACCAATGACACCGAGAATGCCCATGGAAGGTGTCAAGACTTGACCAATCACCGGGAACCCCATGCTAAGTTCCAAGACCGACGCTTCACCATTTTTGGGTTGAATCACCCATGCCAGAGCTCGAGCATTGCAAGAGAAGCTCAAGAGAGGCCTAATGACCCTTGGAGCGCCGGCCAAAGATACTTGTGAGTCGTGGAGTCTCTTGTTGGTTTCACCGTTGGCACCATGAGCCGTATATGTGTTTAGCCTAAAGGTTGGGCCTTTTATGTAATTTTCTCTTGGATATTTTTTGTCACGTTTTCAAAGTATGAGGCTTGTTTGTGAGAGGCCTGCTTTTGGCTAGGTTTATAACTTTGTAGATGCCCATGTTGCCTCTTTAGACAAGAATTGATGAAAAACACATCCAATCTTTTGTCTCCTCTTAGAAGCACGTTTTTTCTTTGATAGATTCAATCCAAATTCAGTTTTTTTATTAGATCGTGAGTAATATTAATCGAAGATCGAAGATCCTTCCTTGGTGAGCCATATCCAAGAACGGATCTTCCTAGTTTGAGTGGATATAGGCAGTGGCGAATCCAGGATCACAACAATGGGGGGGGGGGGCGAACTTTCAACAACCATAATAGTAAAAAAAAATTCGGACAAATCAAATTAGTTTAAACATTAAAATAACATACAATAATAATACTAAAAATAGTTTTAAATAAAAAGAGAACAAACGTACAAATCAAACTACGCTTGACTCCTTGCTACTACGAGACAATTGAAATCTATGAGTATCTAAACTTTGAAAACATTTCAAAATAGGTTCGTTTTCAATTGTTGCAAACACCTCCTTCTCAATAAATACTACCAAACTATCATTCAACCAACCATCTCCCATATTGTTTCTCAAATCACTCTTCACATATTTCATGCCAAAAAATACCCTCCTAACAGATGCTGTAGCAACCGGTAGGAGTAAAGCTAATTCAACCAAGCGGTAGATAAACGAAAACAATCTATCTTTTGAAGTTTCCTTCATCTTCGTTGCAAGGCTTCCAAAGTCCTCCACATCCGAGAATCGTTCATCCCTTCTTACATCATTTAGAAATGTTTGAAATTCTTGAGGCATGAATGAACAATCTGTACTTGAGAAGTCATTTGGATAAAAACGAGCAAGATGAACAAGCTTCTCCACATCAAAATTAGAGAATCCATTATTTGGATCAAGACATACAAAGCCATTAAGCAAATCTGTACTTGCTTCAAAGAAACGGTGGTTGAACTCTAGTAGAATTGAATTAACAACCTAGTAGCATTTCAATGAGAGAGATTAAATAAAATAATTGGAACTTTAATCAAGAAATGAAGAATAAAGCTATAACATACTTTATTACCTCATTAAAGATTTCAATCTTGTAATGATGCTCATTGGTGATGGTTATCCTCTCTCTCTTCACATGAACCAACCTTGGAACAATGTCTTGCATATTAATTACGGGAATATCATGAGCTTGAAAAAAAGCCTCTACTTTTTGTACTGAACCATGCCATCCACAATTTTTATACTTTTGCATCTCATCCTTCACCACTCTAATTAGATTGATAGCATTTAACATGTTTTGGTCTCTTTCTTGCAAAGCCATAGATAATGCATTTGTCATACCAAGCAAACACTTCATCAAAAACATAGGAAAGGCAAACTCATAACTTTGCCTTTGGCGAAACACACCTTTGGCTTGGGCACTTGACTCACGTTTAATGCCATCTTCAAACACATTTGCAAGAACTTCTAAAACTGAAGACCACGTATCTTTGATACTGAACTATGGTAAAATAATGTGATCCCCATCAAGTATCACCGGGTCTTTTCAAAGAAGTTTCTTGATTTTTTCCCGTGCCTGAAGAAAGTTCTCCTTTTTCAAGCTCTAATACCTTTCTAGAATGCTCCAAATGTCGAAGATTTTCAGCTCTTTTACAAGAAGATCCACACACGTTCACAGTTATTCCAAGATAATTGAAAAAGTCACAAACATATCGATTCAACTTGCATACAACAACAACTACTAATTTGAGTTGATGTGCAAAACAATGCACATACCAAGCACTGAGATTTTCTTTCAAAATAAGTGTGTTCAAGCCATTAAACTCACTGATAAAGCATATAGGTATAGTTGTTAGAGCATGTTTTTATTCTCGTTATATGCATTTTTAGCTAGGATTTCGTTCTAAGTTTTAGTTTAGGTTTTATTTTAGTTTAGTTCGGAATCTACGCGTCTTTGTGCATAATTGTAGGTCGGAAGGTGGAAGACGGTGGATGCAAGCTTAGGACAAGACCTCAGGATGCATAGGAAGCGTTGAAGTGAAGATCCGAGGCAAAATTACAAGACAAGAGCGAAGGGCTAAACCGCGGAGCCAAGCCAAGACCGCGCCGAGAAGGGCGAAGTTACTGCGGCCAGAGCGCGGTCAAAATGGGCAGAGCGCGACCGCGCTCTGGGGAGGCACAAACCGCGCTCTGGCGCGTTGCGGTGACGCCAACTTGGGCTTTGCGTGATCTTGTGGGCCGACTTAGTATTGCTTTTTAGATATTTTTAGACATAAATATAAATACTTTCCTTAGATTTTATGTGGATTATGCTATCTATTGCTTGTGTTCTAAGTTTTTGAGTTTGGAGACTTGTGGAGACAAAAACCCTAGTTTGCAATTGAAGATCAATTTGACTCTTGTAAGTTTTGTTTTTCTTCAATGACAATATCTAGCTAATTTTCTCATGTCCAACTAGTTAGTTGAAGTTGTATGCATGATTGTTTGTGAGGTTTGAATTATTTTAGTTTGCCTTGACTAGATTGAATCTCTCCGTGCTTAATCGATCAAATTCACTTAGGATTATAATAGATTGACCACCTATTCTACTTCTAGGTTGAATTACAACTGGAATAATTAAATAGACGGTGAAATTTGATTATTCATGGATGAGTCCTTTGATTAAACTTATAGATGGTGGAATAAGGTTAATCAAAGGCGGAGAATTCAATCACAAGACGTCATGAATAGACGATGGAATTCATGATTATTGTTTCTATTGAATGCTTTGAACTTAATTTCATGATCAATTTGACATAGAAGGTTTTCTAGGTTAATTGGTTAAAAGGTTGTTAAAGACGGTGTATATTAACAACCATCTTAAGCTTGAATTCATAAATTCACAATAGATTAGTCAAGGGAAATTGAAATAAGGATAATCAAGGATCAAATCTCATGTATGCAACGGCTACGAAACTGGTTGGACGCTTTTCTCCATATTTGAATCTTAAATCACTTGCTTGTTTTAGTTAGTTTTAATTACTTAGATTTTTAGTTTACAACCATAAAATCCCCCTTTTTCTTTAGTAACATTACTTAAATACGGGTATTCCGAGTCTCTGTGGGTTCGACCCTTACTTCTACTTTACTAAGGTTAGGGAGTTAGGAATTTTCTTTGTCAGTGCTTTTATAGCGACGTAAAAGTGCTCGTCAAATTTGGCGCCGTTGCCGGGGACTCGACAAATTATTTGTGTTTATCTAGTGTTACTTTTTATTTTTATTTTTGGGTGTGAACCATTTGCATGGTTCAGACCCGTGCTACTAATCCATCTCTTGTTGAATTTGATTCAGAAATCGAAAGAACAATCTCTAGGTTGTGCAGGCAAGCTCGTGCGATTTCTCGGGAACTACCGTTCAACCTGGCACCTTCTTCTTCTTCTGGTTCTGATTCTGATTCTGGTTCTGATAGCGTTCCTGAAATACCAGAGATGGCTCAGACACTGAGATAGTTGACTGCACCTGATTTGGCCCAACAACCATTGGCGGTGAAGATACCTGCACTCCCTGACGATGTCCAATTTGAACTGAAATCAAGACTGATTCACCTTCTTCCTCAATTCTATGGGAAGGCAGGTGAAGACCCCAACAAACATCTATCGAATTTTCATGCTGTCTGCACTAACATGAAACCAAATGGTGTCACTGATGAACAAATCAAGCTGAGAGCTTTCACCTTCTCTTTGATCTGCAGCAAGTGACTGGCTCTATTATCTGGCTCCAGGCAGTATTGAGACTTGGGAGGAACTGAAAAAGGCTTTTCTTGAGAAGTATTTCCCAGCCACAAAGCTCCCAAGTATGAAAAAGAGCATTAGCAACATTGAACAGCTCCCGAACGAATCGCTTTACGAGTACTATGAGAGGTTCAAAAAGCTAATCTCAAGCTTCCCCTATCATGGTTATTCTCGGATGGATCTTGTTATGTACCTTCATGAGGGCTTATTGGATGAAGAACGCCGACATGTTAATGCAGCCTGTGGAGGAAACATCCTGAACAAGACTTCTAATGAAGCTTTTGATCTATTTCATGAACTTTCTGAAGGCTCCCGTCAATTCAGCAAACGAGCTTCAGCAAAGGCAGCTCATTCTATCGATGTTACAACTTTACATGAAGAGGTGAATGAGTTGAAGACAATGTTCAGGCAATTTATGCTGAAAGGACAACCACAAGTCAAGCCTTGCGGTTTTTGCTCTGATGTGACTCATAAGACGGACGCTTGTCCTACTCTTCATGCTCAAGAGGAGGAAGTTAATGCACTTGGAGGCTATGGGCCAAGGAAACCAGCATATGATCCTTATTCAAACTCATACAATCCGGGCTGGAAGGATCATCACAATTTGAGGTATGGAAACCAAAATCAACAGTATGTACCTCCAAACGGGTCTCCATGTTTTAGACCTCCTTTTCAACCCCAACCTCAGTCTCAAGCACCGACTCAAGGGCCATCCTTATCCACAGATGAAATGATCCGTGCTCTTACTCAAAATATGAATCTGATGCATCAGTCTGTGGGGCAATTCCAGCAAGATACCAAGTCAAGCATCACCAACTTGGAAAATCAGATGAGCCAACTTGCCAAGGCAATGAGCAAACTTGAAGCTAAAGATTCCAACAGGTTACCCTCTCAGACGGAGCTCAATCCGAAACAGAATGTGAATGCAATATCGCTCTGTAGTGGTAAAGTGTTAGAAACCAAAGCCGACAAGCAACAAACCTTGCATGAGGAGGGCAAAATTTCGGAGTTTGAATATCAAGCCGACCGCGGGCAAACCAGTCAGAGCGCCCCCGCGCCACCAAGCCATCAACCGCGCTCCGAGGGGCCGAGTTTCTGCGGCCAGAGCGCGGTCAAGACCGACCAGAGCGCGGTCGCGCTCCGAGATGGCCAAACCGCGCCGGCAGTGATCTGCGATGATCCCTCGATCCCTTCGACTTCGGCTCCCAAACCTCTTCCACCTTTTTCCGAAGCCTTAAAGGAAACCCGTAAGATCGAGAACGACAAAGAGATCTTCGAAACATTTAGCAAGTGCGAGGTGAATATTCCACTTCTCAAGCTTATCAAGAGCATTCCTCGCTACGCTAAGTTTTTGAAGGAGTTATGCACGGTCAAGCGGAATCAAAAGAAAAAAGGGAAGCAAAAGATCAAGGTTAGCGAGCAAATCTCAGCGGTCTTCCAAAGACGATTGCCACAAAAATGCGAAGATCCAGGTATGTTTACTATCCCTTGTATTATAGGTGAGACAAAATTTGAAAAGGCTATGCTAGACTTAGGTGCTTCTATCAATGTTTTGCCTTATTCAATTTATGAGTCTCTTGGGCTAGGTCCATTGCATGCAATAAGTGTAGTCATTCAATTGGCTGATAGGTCTAACGTTTACCCAAAGGGGATTATAGAAGATGTGCTTGTTATGGTTGATAAGTTGGTTTTCCCTGCTGATTTTTACGTACTTGAAATGGAACATGACAAGCATGCAACTCCTATTCTCTTAGGTAGACCATTCCTTAAAACAGCCAAAACTAAAATTGATGTGTGTAGTGGTTCATTAACCATGGAGTTTGATGGGGAAAAAGTGGAATACAATATCTATGATGCTATGAAATTCCCCTATGATGTTCATTCTTTATGTTCAATTGATGTGTTAGATACTCTTGTTCAAGACTTCTTTGACATTAATGATCATGATGAATTGCAATCTACTCTTGAAAATTCTGTGGTTGATAAAGATGAAGTGGAATTTATGCTGAATGATAATATGCAAGAAATTGTAGCCGAGTTGAACGCTCATTATGAGCGACCACTCTTGCTACCGGGCTCAAAGCCCATTCCACTAACATTGCCAAGCGAGAAGCTTGTTCCTTCTATTGTGCAGGCCCCAAAGGTAGAGCTTAAGCAACTACCGGACCACCTCAAGTACGCTTTCCTAGGTGATGGAGATACCTTACCGGTGATAATCTCAAACAAACTGACTCAATATCAAGAAAACCGGTTGTTGGATGTTTTAAGGGAGCATAAATCCGCTATAGGGTGGACTATTGCCGACATTAGAGGAATAAGCCCCTCTACATGTATGCATAGAATCTTATTGGAGGATGAAGCAAAGCCCTCAAGACAACCACAAAGGAGATTGAATCCGCCTATGATGGAAGTTGTGAAGAAGGAGGTCCTAAAACTTCTCCAAGCAGGTATGATCTTTCCTATCTCAGATAGCAAATGGGTAAGTCCTACTCAGGTCGTTCCAAAGAAAGGTGGAATCACGGTGAAGGAAAATCAAGATGGTGAGATAATCCCAACAAGAGTTCAAATCGGGTGGCGTGTATGCATCGATTATCGAAAGCTCAACACGGTAACCCATAAAGATCATTTTCCTTTACCTTTTATTGACCAAATGCTTGAGCGACTTGCGGGTCGTTCCTTCTATTGTTTCTTGGATGGGTATTCAGGTTATTTTCAGATAGCGATTGCACCCGAGGATCAAGAGAAGACAACATTTACTTGCCCATTTGGCACATTCGCTTACCGAAGAATGCCATTTGGTCTATGTAATGCACCCGCAACCTTCCAAAGGTGTATGGTCAGTATATTTTCTGAGTACATAGAGAACTTAATTGAAGTCTTTATGGATGATTTCACCGTTCATGGCAATGGTTTTGATTCTTGTTTAACTCACTTGACACTTGTGCTAAAACGTTGCGAGGAAACTAACCTTTGTCTTAATTCTGAAAAATGCCATTTTATGGTAGAACAAGGCATAGTGTTAGGTCATATAGTGTCATCCAAAGGGATTGAGTTTGATAAGGCAAAGGTTGAAGTAATTCAATCCTTGCCTTATCCTACTAATGTTCGGGAAGTACGCTCTTTTCTTGGTCATGCAGGTTTTTACCGCAGGTTTATCAAAGACTTCTCCAAGATCGCTTCACCCCTTTGTGAGTTACTCAAGAAGGATGTCGCCTTTGACTTTAATGAAGCTTGTAAAAGAGCTTTCGATGAGTTAAAGGCTCGCCTCACCACTGCACCAATAATTCAACCCCCAGATTGGTCCCTACCATTTGAGCTGATGTGTGATGCAAGCGACTATGCGGTAGGAGCAGTTTTGGGTCAAAAGATTGGTAAGGCTTCTCATGTTATCCATTATGCTTCTATGACTTTGAATGAAGCACAGAAAAATTATTACACCACCGAGAAGGAACTCTTGGCGGTGGTTTTTGCTTTGGAAAAGTTTCGGTCTTATTTGCTAGGTACAAAGGTGATTGTCTACACGGATCATGCAGCCCTTCGTTACTTGTTGACGAAGAAGGAGGCAAAGCCCAGGTTAATTAGATGGATCTTGTTGTTGAGTGAATTCAACATTGAGATCAAAGATAAAAAGGGGGCGGAAAACGTGGTAGCGGATCATCTTAGTCGCTTAGTTCATGAGGAGGAACGATGTGCTCAAGTCACACCGATTAGAGAAGAATTTCCAGATGATACTTTGTTTTCGGTACGTGTACTTCAACCTTGGTATGCTCATTTGGTTAATTTTCTCGTTTCGAGTGTGTTTCCTCCTAGCTTTAACAAGGCCCAAAGGGATAAACTCAAGAGTGAAGCACGGTATTATGTGTGGGACGATCCATATCTTAGGAAACATTGTTCCGATCAGGTAATCCGGCGCTGTCTCCCAGATAATGAGGTAACTTCAGTTTTGTCATTTTGTCATTCTTATGCTTGTGGGGGGCATTTTAGTGCTAGGAAAACCGCTAGGAAAGTGTTGGATGCAAGATTCTTTTGGCCTACCATCTTTTGGGATGCATATGCTTTCTGGAAATCCTGTGACCGATGCCAAAGGGTCGGAAATATATCCCGAAGGGATGAAATGCCTCAAACCTCCATTATCTTTTGTGAGGTATTTGATGTTTGGGGTATAGATTTCATGGGCCCCTTTCCGGTCTACGGTCCCTCGGAGCTAAGGGTTAGGCAGGTAGTACGGGCCCGGGAAGGAGAACATATGACCAGACAGGGCAAGCAAGGTTAGTTTACTAAAGGACGGAAACTTTTGCTCAATTTCCAAAAACACTTTTTGCTATTCAAACCGGACGTGAAGGTCTCCCCTCATCCGGCTCTCTGCAGGAGAATCTCCACTCACTGCTTCCCCTAATATCCTCCAGCTCTTACGGGAATATTTATATTTTATTAGCGGTGGACTACGTTTCCAAATGCGTGGAAGAGAAGGCCACCCGGACTGATGATTCCCGAGTTGTGGCAGATTTTTTGAAGGTGCATATATTCTCAAGATTTGGGATTCCTAGAGCTTTAATTAGTGACAAGGGATCCCATTTTTGCAACAAAACGGTGAGTGCGATCTTGAAGAAATACCATGTCACACACAGGATTTCCACGACCTATCACCCACAAACGAATGGACAAGCGGAAGTGTCTAACAAGGAGATCAAAGCCATTCTTGAGAAGACGGTGTCGCCAAACCGGAAGGATTGGAGTACTCGCTTAGACGATGCTCTATGGGCATACAAGACGACTTACAAAACACCAATTGGAATGTCGCCCTTTCGGTTGGTGTTTGGCAAAGCTTGTCATCTTCCGGTGGAGATCCAACACCGAGCTTATTGGGCTGTGAAGAACTGTAGTCTACAGATGGATGAGGCCGGTGAGTTGAGGAAGCTTCAATTGCAAGAGCTTGAGGAGTTACGGTTAGAAGCTTATGACAACGCGGCCATATACAAGGAGAAGACCAAAGCTTGGCATGACAAGAAAATATGGAGGAAAAGTTTTAAGGTAGGTGATAAGGTTTTGTTATATCAATCTAGACTTAAACTTTTTCCAGGTAAGCTAAGGTCGAGATGGACGGGCCCGTTCATAGTAGCTAAGACGTTTCCTCATGGAGCGGTGGAAATTTATGATGGAGCTACTCATTTAGTGCAGAAAGTGAATGGACAACGTTTGAAGCCGTATTTTGAAGGATTTAACAATGCTATTCTTGAAGAAACGGTTTTGAACGAACCAAACACATGAGCGGTAATGCGTCAAGCTAATGACGTTAAACAAGCGCTTCTTGGGAGGCAACCCAAGCTTTGTTTTTAGTTTTTAATTGTTTTATAGATTTAGTTTTGTTTTTGGTGTGTTTTTCTGTGGTTTTCGGTTTGTTTTTGTTTTTCTTAGTTGTAGGTTAAGTCGGAAAACAGGTACATGCGGTTCGAGGAAGCCAAGACGCCTTGCATTCATGGCCCGGGAACGAGCAAATCAAGGCCGAGTTTTTGCGGCCAACCCGCAGTTAAGACCCACCAGAGCGCTCCCGCGCCATGATGTCGAAACTGTGCCCCGGATGGCCAAGTTACTGCGGCCAGAGCGCGGGCAAAACCGGGAGAGCGCGGTCGCGCTCTCAGCGGTGCCAAACCGCGCTCTGGGCAATTTTCGGCCCATTAAACCCGAAATCCCCCACTTTTACCCATTCACTCTATCTTATACCCCAAACCAACGAGCAGCTCTTCTCCCTTCTCCTCCATTGAAACTCCACCTTCAAGCTTCCATTCAAGTCCAAACTTCAAATCGAGCCCGGATTTGCACTCCAAATCATCAAACAAGTAAGAATTCTCACTCTTCTCTTCAAATTTCATCAAAAAATTGAAGATTTCATCCTAAAAATATCTAAGTTAGGTTTTGCATAAAAACCTTAATTTTAGGGATTTTTAGGTCAAATTTCTTCAATTTTAGTCTAGATTCATCAATATTAGCATGATTATGAGTTAGTTTCATGTTTAGAACTTGAAAATTTCATAATTTCAAAATTAATTAATTTTCATGCTAATTAATCTAGGTTAGTGGGGGAAGAGAGTGTTTTGAGAGCTATTATTGTTTATTATTACTTGTTTGGTGGATTGCTCTTGCCGGGGCAATCGAATTGTGTGTGCTTGTGGTGTGTTTGATTGATTGTGTAGGTAACCTCTATCATGGGTCGTACCAAGGCTCCGACTAATGCTCCTTCAAGTTCGAGTCGTCCTCAAAGGGCAACCTGAGCAGCACCATCTAGAGCCCAAACCGCAGCGCCTTCTTCATCTCGATCCCGAGCTCCACCTAGAGCTTCTTCATCAAGCAATGAGATTACACCGGCGACTTTTGGTCTCCAATTTAGGGACATGAAACATCTAGACCGGTTCAATGATTTGAAGGAGCGTGAAATTCAAGTCCCGAGGTATATTGATTGGGATTTGCTAGCGGACTTGGGTTTGGCGGATGAGTTGAGGAAGCTTGAGTTCAATAACAATTTGACTGTGCTGAGTATGAGATTGCCGGTGTACCGTGGCCTAGTATTGGAGTTCTTGAGCACATTGGAGGCTCATATCTTAGAGGGGCGGTTTGCTAACGAAGGACGTTGCAATGTTCAGTTAGGCGGGGTGATGAGATGCATGACTCTCACCGACATCAACAAGCTTTTCAGATTTACTGGATACCAAGCAAATGTTGATAGATGGGAGTCTAGAACTTGGATGGACAACGAAGAGTGGGTCCGATTTTCTGGGACCGATGTGTATCAGGCCTCTAGAACAAAGGCATCGGGTATTACTCATCCAATAATTCGGATTGTTCAGAGGTTCTTTGCCCATTCTATCACGGGCAGAGGAGAGGGTGAGAATAACTGTCCTAGGAAGGATATCTTTCTTCTTAGAGGTATTTTGGAGAAGCAACATATTGACATGGGTGCCGCTATGATGCATTACATGGATCTTATGGTTAGGAGGAGCAATAGTCGGATTGCTGTGGGTGGTATCATTACCCGGTTTGCTCAGCATTTTGGTATTGATTTGGAGCAGTGTGCGGGTCGAATTGATCCTCTTCATATGAACTTGTCTTTCTTCAACAAAATGAAAGTGCTTTATGTAAAGAACAACCGGTACTATTGGGTGATTGGCCATAGCTCTTTTGCTATGAGGTTGCCTAATCCGGAGAGGGTGAAGTTGGAAACTGGGCTGGAAAATGCTAACACATGGCTCATTCACCCTCAAAATGGTGATATGCCAGTTTCAGAAGTGATTGGAGGGACAAAGAGGAGAAGGCAATCTAGGAGACAGGTTGAGGAGCCTAGTGCTTCTATGGATGTCGATGAGGAGGACGAGGATGAGGAGTTTGAAGCTGCTCCCGAAGATATTGCAGCTGAGGATGTCGATGAGGAGGATGCTGATGATGAGCACATTGAAGTGCCACCAGTTCAAGAGTTTGAGCAACAAGGTCAGGGGGACTACATGACTACCCACCAATACAACCATTTGGTGGAGTTGATGGGAGGCTTGTCTACACAGGTGAGTGGCTTGCACACTCGTATGGATGGCATGACGGCTGATTTCAACCATTTCCGGGGTTGGGAATCTACATTCTTCTTCCATACATCGAACTCTCCCCATCTTTTATTCTGGTGGTTAAGGTTAGCTTGAACTTCATTGACCTTGTTGTGGACCCCATTGATGCTTTCCTGTAACCCTTGTACCCAAGATGGTGGCTCCTGATGGCCTGAAGGTCGATAAGGTGCAGGTCGTCTATCTGGTGGAGGCGCTGCATAGCTTGGATTTGGATTCTGATTGCCCCACGTCTGATAGTTATTTGACCTATCAAAATTGCTAGGCGGGTTCCTGTATGGGCCTCTCATGTAATTCATTTCACTAATTGTCTCAGCGGCTCTTACCTGCTCTATTTTAGTGCAAGCAGAAGTACTATGGGTAGAAGAACCACACTCTTGACAAGATTGAGAGGATTTCAGAAAACTTACCTGCTTCTTCAAGCGGTTGACCTCGTCTTGTAGAAACTGATTTTTGACGTTTGGGTCAACATCTTCTTGGTTAGGCACATGGAGACGTTTCTGCGGTTGGGGGGTCTGTTGGGTTCCATACATGGCATCATAATTGGACAGCTTATCCAGCAATTCCCATGCAGCCGTAGGATCCATCTCTATAAAGCCACACGCTATATGCGTGTTAATGCGGTTCTTGGTCTCTGCGTTGATACCCTGGAAAAAGATTTCTTGCAGAACATATAAAGGTTGCCCATGAGTGGGGCACTGTCTAAGCATCTCTTTGAATCTTTCCCATGTTTCAACAAAGGTCTCATTAGGCAGGTGGTGATAGGAGGTGATGCGTTTCCTCAACTCCGTCGTCTTTGCAGGCGGGAAGAATTTTGTAAGAAATTGATCATACAAGTTCTTCCAAGTCCTGATAGACTTAGGAGGTAGGCTCTCCAACCAGCTCAGGGCCTTTACAGTTAGAGACCACCTGAAAGCTTTTAACAGAACATATTCAAGTGAGACACCTTCAGCAGCTATGGTGTCACATAAATCAAGAAAATTTCTAATATGCTCCATAGGGCACTCAGTAGGTTTCCCTTCAAACTGAGCCCGTTTAATTAAGGATATGAACTGAGACTTGATCTCAAAGGCTTTCTCTATCTCTGGAAGCACGATTGGGGACTCTGGCACCCTCAGTTTTGGATGCATATACTGTTTGGCATTCCTCGGATAGGCATTCAGTTCCTCCTGTAGGCGAGCATTGTCAGCTCGTTGACGCTCAGCTTCGGAAGCAGCGCCGTCCTTCTCGGTTTTCAACGCCTCCATCTGGTTTTGGAGGATCTCAAATTGACGAGCCATCTCTTCAGGTGTGGCCATGGCTCGATTCTCTCGGCGTCGACGGTGCAGGGAACGTTCAGGTTCTGAGTAATATCCAGCGTTGTCAAACTCAAGCCTTCGACGTCCTACCGGCATGCGCTGAGAAAACAGACAAAGAAAACAAAAATTAAAACAAAAAACGGGGTCGGGCTATTCCCAAACCCACAGATAAACAAACAAACTCGTTGCTTCCCCGGCAACGGCGCCAATTTGTTGACGGGCCTTCACTCAGGACAACAAATAAATTTATAGTCAAGACCCCGCTGAGTATAGGGGAGTCAGGATCGTTCCACGAGAAGCAAGGTTATTTGTCTATCAACTACTAAAAAGCAAACAAAAGCAAGCAAAAACACTCACAAGCAGCCTCGTTAACGACGTTGTCAGGGTCGTTAACGAACCACCGTAAACAAAAGACTCAAACTAACGACCTAAACAGATTCGGTACCGAGCTAGCGAACTCAGCAACAAATATCTCTCTAAAAAAATTCAAATAAAAATGAAGATCTAGGACTAGGGACACCACAACATAGTCATGCATATAAACTCGTAAGACGATGAGATCATGCCTTTAAACAGATAAATCCACCAACTTTCGTTGAATATCAAGTAAATTAACCTACTTTCGTAACCCAATTCACTCAATTGCTTGTTTTGGATCTAAAGCTTGAAACTTTCGTATTCAAACAATATCAACCTTCAAGTTACCAACTTTCTCTTTCAATCAAGTCAACAACTCAAATTACCTCGATTTTCACCTCGGTATAAGCACAACAAACAATCTCAATAATAGATAAAAGACATTCAACACACAATCTTACTCACCAAACATGCATAACTATGCCGGGCTTAACCCCGACCCTATAAAAGAAGACTACTCACTAATCATAACTATGAAACAAATAAATTTAACAAAAGAAATCATAGAAAACAAATTACTACTCAAATTAATAGGATAAATATCGTTTACAGAGATTCAGAAGAAACCGAAAAATTACAAAGCACCGAACCAAAATAACGATTAACGAACCCGGTAACTCTCGTCCACCGAGCCTCGATCTCGATTCCGATCCTCTCTCTCCTCTCTCGGCTCTTCCTCTCTCCAAGTCGATCTCTCTCTCTCTAAAATCCCCCCCCCCTCTAGGCTAAACAAGAGGGCTATTTATACTAATAAAGCTAGAAAGAAATAAGGCTAGAAGATAAAAACTTTCCTAAAAAGATAGAAATAAAATCCTAAAAAGATAGAAATAAAATCTAAAAAGATAACAAGACCTAAAATACATAATATAATAACCCTAAAAAATCATAAGAAGATACTCTACCGACACGGAAATAAATTCCCGCACAGGATTGGTGAGTTAGAAAGTCAACTCTCGAAATCTCTATCTCATGGCCTCGTTAACGAGCCCTTGCAGCCTTGTTAACGAGCCTGGGCTTGGTTTCTTCCACACTTCATCTCGTAAAACTCGAACTCCGACTTCTTCAATCTTGTATTCCTCTGTCTTTCACTGTAGCGCTCCAAATTCAGCTCCATATAGCACCTTTTCGTTGCTAAAACCTACAAAAATACACAAAATAGAGTAGCTTCCATACTTTTCATAAAAATATGCAAAACTATCCAAAAACACATAAAACTAATCCTAAACTATCAAAACTGGTCCTAATAAACTAAGAAAATATACCAAAAACTATACTAAAAATACGAACATCATGCACCAACAAGTTTTGCTCCCTAAAGCTATACAGACAGAGGGAGTTTAAAAAATATTCAGATTTGATACAAGTACTACTTGTAGCTGAGCAGAATAATGAGCTACTGATGAAAAACCATAACTTGAGGCCAATTTGTACTGCATTGTACTTTGAAATAAATGCCACATATTCCTTTCAAAGAAATGATAGTAGGCATCAAAATAACTATAGACACGATGACAATCGTGGTCGTGGCCGTGGTAAGGGTTTTGGTGATTATCAAAAGAATAACTCTCCTGATGCATCCATTTCCAAGGGGAATGATAAGAAAATTGTTTAGAAGGGTCCTATAAGATCCTCCCAAAAGCGCAAATCTATATTCTATAGATGTGGTATGACATGTCACTGGGCAAGGGTGTGTCGCACAACCAAACACTTGGTTGAGTTGTACCAAGCTTCCCAAGAAGATAAGGGGAAGAATGTGGAGACTCATTTTATTGACGACACTGAACCTACACCAAGTTTGGACGTCTGTGATTTCATCATAAATGATGAATTTGGAATCAATGAAAATATCAACTATTGAAAACTAGAATATCTATCCATGTAATATTATATGTTGTTTATGTTTTTAATTCTGCTTTTCTTTATCTTGAAGATATGGAAACAATTAAAGATATATCAATTAGCAATAATCTATGTCTAGTGGACAACGCTACTACGCACACCATCTTGAGAAATAAAGAGTACTTTACTCAGTTAACTTTGCTTGAAGCAAATGTTAAAACAATCTCTGGACAAAATTGATAACATGCTGTGTTAGAGCTTGTGTTTTGCTCCTTGAAGGAACAAAATTGATTATAAATGACGCATTATATTCAATTAAGTCTCAAAGGAACTTACTGAGCTTTAAAGATGTGCGTCAGAATGGTTTTCATGTAGTAACCATAAATATTAACACCCTCGTTTTTCCCTCGAAGATATTACCGCCAGTGACCTCGGAATTTACTTTCTTAAACCACCCTAGGCTTTCACAGTATACAAACTCAAATACAAATAATAATTCATAAACCATTTGTTAAATTAATGTGACTGTTAAACAATAAATTCTTGAACTTGCAAAATACAAAATACATCTACTAATGGTTGCAAAAATATTCAAGACGGTCATCACAAACCAAGGATCTCGACCTTTTATTTTAAACAAAAACTCAAATAAAATTCTTCAACTTCTTCAGTCTTGTAGCTCTGCTCCTCTACTTCCTGATGTGTCGTATAGGGACGGTGCACAACAATCGGCCATGCAAAAGAAAGAAGCGGTCGGGTTAGTCTTGTGACGGACTAAGCAAAGTGGAATTTATGTGAGGGTTCTTCTGACTTGTTTTAATTAGACCATCGAATTCCGAATGAAAGTCGGTCGATGATATCTAACCAAAATAGTTTCACGAAAAGAAAATATGCCGAAAAGATAAGGACACCACAAGAATATGGTTCCTATAAGGAAGAAAGGTTTGTTGGTAACTTTAATATTCACACAAGTTTTTGAAAAACCCTCGTCAACTAATCAGGCCTATAACCAACCTCACTGAATGCGTGTTGTCCAAATTCAGATTGGAAAATAGACCTTTCAAAGCTGGGAGCAAGAGTGGTTTTCCAAGTTGTAGTCACACTCGTGTTCATTTATTATGCGTATTGGCAGTTATCTTACATTAATGACAAAACGTTGCATTTGAGTTGGTAGCTTTTAAGATGGCAACGCGGTATGCCAAAGACATTGAGTTTGAGGTCCCCAAGAGAAAGAGTAACGAATTCCTAAGTTCCGATACAAAGCACTAGCTAGGTGCAACACCCCTCAGAACGATTGAGCGGGTATGGTCATGACCAGCACTAGGGTCTAGGTCCATCCTAATGCAATTTGTTATAAACTGGTGATCATGAATTTAGAACTCCCACCCCTAGTTCTACGGTAGAAGCACACCAATTCTCTCATAAGAGATTGTGAACAGACAAGTACAACAAGCAACTTAGGTAAAAATTCTAGCGCGAACTAATAATAATAATAATAATAATAATAATAATAATAATAATAATAATAATAATAATAATAATAATAATAATAATAATAATAATAATAATAATAATAATAATAGATCGTGTTCAGGAATTTTACCAAGCTTTCGTTTGGAGAAGGTTGTCACTATGTCCGAGCCGGGCTTTGGTGATTGGCAATGGCGGTTGGCCACTCTCCCCCATCAAAGGGGCTGATCTTGGCATCTTTGCTACTGGGGATGTTATTCGTTATGCTTTCCTTGCTTCTCGGCTTCAAACGAGCACACTACAGACCAAGATTTTGTTGAATACGGGTATAGTTTCTCCTAGCTCTTGCTTTCAGCATGCTCTTGATGACTTCAATGCCTTTTGCAATGTCGATGCTATGTCTTTCACCACTGATTTTCCTGCCCCCTAAATGATGAAAACCCTGGCAAGATGTTACTTTGGTGTCGTTGAGAAAAACCTCGTCGGTAGATACATGCTTAGCCCAAGGCAGGTTGCTATTCTTAGCTGTATCCGTGCTCCTCATGCACAAGATTTTTTGTTCACTATCCCTATTGATGGGTTGGGACAGAGGATGAACCATCGTCAATTTCGTTCTGTATTGTGCTACAGACTTATGATATCTCTGTTTTCTGATGATAGTATTTGCCCGAGTTGCAATGCTCCTAGGATGGACAAATGGGGGGATCATGTTGTCCACTGTTCTAGTGAGGTGGGTGTGAAGTTCAGGCATAATTTGGTGTGTGATGTTCTTGTTGATATTTGCTTCAAAGTTGGAATTGCGGGGCAGAACGAGGCTCCCATGGGCTTCCTCTCAGAGAATGGACAGGATCTTAGGCCCGCAGATCTTTTACTCTTCAATTGGTAGCAGGGTAAGGATGCTTGTGTGGATGTGACTGGGAGGTCTCTCCCTTTTCTGGTTTAGGTGCGAGTTCTTGGGCGCCTGGGTTGGCCTTGCACAACGCTGTGGAGAGGAAAAAGAAGAAGTATGTGTCCAAATGTGAGGAGAACAGGTACAAATTTATCCCTTTCGCTTTCTCTACGTTTGGGGAATTCGATAAGGAGGCTTTGGACACGCTTTCACGTATTAAGTCTCTCTTTATTAGCCACTCTAACAATGCTAAGAGTGGTGCATTCGTTTTTCATAGATTGAGTTTTTGCATTTAGAACGATGTGGGGGTCCAGCTTGTTTCTAGGCTCCCATCCAACTTTGTGTAATTTGCATAACAATATAAAATATTATTATTTGAAACATAATAATAATAATAATAATAATAATAATAATAATAATAAAATAATAATAAGAAGAAGAAGAAGAAGAAATAGAGTCCCGTGTGAACGGCTGCGTGTGTGAGAATTGAGAATGTTCCCTGGCCGTTCGATCGTATCACGCGTACGGTTGTGATTGCACCTATTTTTTTAAAAAAAACTGTAAAAATAGGAAACGCTCTACAAGAGCGTTTATGAGACGCGCTTTTTATAAACTCATCGTCTTCTCTTCTCTCGCCATTTCTCTCTCACTCACTTTCAGTTTTCCGAAGCGGTTTTCAAGCAGTTGAAGTGTGAATCGACCTATTTCGGAGCGATTTCAAGCCTGATTCTTACCATTAACGCCATTAGAAAGCTCAATCCAGTTCTAGATGGAGAAGCAATGTTCATCTCAAGAGAATCAAGGTTTTTTTTATCTCTCGTTTAAATTTACTGAAACCCTAGGTTTTTTCGTTTGTTATTTGTGTTTTGTCGAGTGTATATATACTAAATGTTTGATCATTTGTGTATTTTTAGTGTTTCTTTGAGTTGTTTGAAGTTGATAGTGTTGATTTTGGTGTTTTGTGCTTTTTTGAATAAAAAATGCATGAATCGTCATTTTGTTTTTACTCGATTTTTGGTCCTACCACTTGAATAAAATAGAAATTGTGTGTGCATGTGCGTATTTGATGTTTTTATCCAGGTTTTTGATGTTGAGTTTTGCAATAGGTGATTGTGGATTTGTTAGTTGCATGGAATGATTTGGTATACGTGCGGGGGGGGGGGGGGGGGGGGAGTGTTTAGTGATCTTGTGTTGACTTTTGTTCATTCATTTGTACATATTTGTTCATTCAAACTGGCATAGCATTTGTTCATCAGAAACTGGCATTTGTTCATAAGAAACTTGCATTTTGTTCATCAGAAACTTACATTTGTTCATCAGTAAATTGCATTTGTTCATCGGAAACTTGCATTTGTTCATCAATAAAATCAAACATTTGTGGTTGATACATGTGTGAATTTGTGCATATTTGTGTTGACTTTTGTTCATTCCTTTTTGCATATTTGTTCATTCAAACTGGCATAGCATTTGTTCATCAGAAACTGGCATTTGTTCATAAGAAACTTGCATTTTGTTCATCAGAAACTTACATTTGTTCATCAGTAAATTGCATTTGTTCATCGGAAACTTGCATTGGTTCATCAATAAAATCAAACATTTGTGGTTGATACATGTGTGAATTTGTGCTTTTGTATCTCTTGTTTATTTAGGGAATAAACATCCAGGATCTATTAAACAACGTTCTGCAAATTATAAACAAGTAAAACATATAAGGTTTGGTACAATGACAATCGAAGAAGATGAAATATGTGCTATTCGAAGAGGTTTATTGTTGTTTTGATTTGTTTTTTTTTGTGATTGTAAAATAGATGGTTAAAATATGTGTTTATACTGCCTTTTATCCCTTTTTTGTAATAGAAATCAGGAGCAAATTTGGAAGTGATGCCTCTTCCACTGTCGAAAAGAATGTGAGAAGAAAATCAATTGCTACAAAGCCGGTTTCAAAAGCAATTGCTACTGAAGTGCTTGTATTGAGGCAAAAGCCGGTCGTTGAGTCGTCTCCATCAAATAAGAGACGTCGGCTGGACAAGGGAAAAAAGGTTGTTTCTGATGAATTCCCTGATGATACGTTGCTAATTGATATGATCCCTAGAAAGGGAGTGATGATAAATGAACCATCTGAGAGTGAAACGGATGCTACTGTCGGTGAATTACAAGTTGTTCGGAAGAAGAGGAAAGTTGATGTTGTTGTTGGTAAAGGACAAGGTGTTGTTAAAAAGCCAAAAGAGAAGGTGCATTTGAGAGCTTTGAAGCGTCGACATTTGTCGTTGAGTCACAGGAACTCTCCCAAGCTGATTTGTGAAATTATTTCTGGTTTTGATGGGGGAAGCAAGTTTACTGCTCTTAAAGAGATGGGGTTTGAGTACCTCGTACAGTGGAGTGTGACTGATCTACCTAGTAAGCTTTGCTACTATGTTGCTAGCTGTTTTGATCCTGCATCGTGTACATTGAACATGGGTGATGGACCAAGTGTTAGGATAACACCTGAGCTTGTGCAATTCTACCTTGGTCTACCTCGTGGTCCAAGGACAATTTCCGTCCCGAAGACTGTCAAGCATTCAGACTTGTACAATAGTTTAAGAGAACAGTTTTTGTTGCCTGAAATTGATGAGGTGACAGGGAAGAACAAATTGATGGAGTTTGAGAAGATTAAAATTGGGCATTTGAGTACAGTGATCAAGGAGGCTGATAACGGTGGTGCTTGGTTTAGGAGGAACTTCATTATATTGTTCTACATGCTCTGTATAGAGAGCATTCAAAATGGTGGTGTAAATTTAAAGTTTTTGGATCATTTGGTTGACTTGGATAAGATCAGTGAGTACGATTGGTGTGCTCATCTTGTGGAGAAGTTGGTTGAGAATGCTGATTCATGGAGGAAAACAAACAATGGTTTTTTCAAAGGATCTATCATATTGTTGCTGGTATGATTGTATATTTTGTTCATTACTATCATTAATTTGTTCATATTGTTGCTGGTATGCTTATTTGTTCATTAATAAGATTAATTTGTTCATTAATTTGTTTTTATGATAGATTGTATATTGTGATTGCATGCTGATCTACCATCGCCCTGTCATGTTCGTGTTTTTAGTATGTTTTCTTAGTTTGTTAGGGCTAGTTTTGATAAGTTTAGGGTTAGTTTTGTGTGTTTTTGGATGGTTTTGCATATTTTGTGAAAAGTATGGAAGCTACTCCGTTTTGTGTATTTTTGTAGGTTTTAGCAAGGAAACGGTGTTTTTTGGAGCTAAATTTGGAGTGCTATGGTGAAGGACGGAAGAATACAAGATGAAGAAGTCGAAGTCTAAGTTTTTGAAGAAGAAGTGTTGAAGAAGCCAAGACCAGGCTTGTTAACGAGGCTGTGAGGGCTCGTTAACGAGGTTACGAGATAGGTTTTTCGAGGAATCTTAGTGATGTCCTACCGATCCTGTGCGGGAATTTATTTCCGTGTCGGTAGAGTATATTTTTATGAGTTTTAGGGTTATTATATTATGTATTTTAGGTCTTGTTATCTTTCTAGATTTTATTTCTATCTTTCTAGGGTTAGTTTCTATCTTTTAGGAAAGTTTTTATCTTTTAGCCTTTTTTATTTTCTAGCCTTCTTAGTATAAATACCCTTCTTTCTAGCCTAGAAGGCGAGGAGAGTAGAGAGAAAAGGGAAGAGCCGAGAGAGACAAGAAGGGTCGGAGATTGAGATCGAGCACGGTGGACGAGAGTTACCGAAGTCGTTAATCACGAGTTTTGATTCGGTATTTTGTATTTTTTCGGTTTCTTCAGAATTCTGTAAGACGATTATTTTCTTATTAATTTGAAGTAGTAGTTTTGTTTTCAATGTTTTCTCTTGTTGAATTTATTTGTTTCTTAGTTATGAGTAGTGAATAGTTTTCTTATCTAGGGTCGGGGTTTAAACCCGGCATAGTTATGCATGGTTTGATGAGTAAGATGATGTGTTGAGTGCCTTTATTCTATTTTTGAGATTGCTTGTTGTGTTTATGCCAAGATGAAAGTCAAGGTAATTTGAGTTTTTAACTTGATTGAGAGAGAAAGTTATTGACTTGAAGGTTGATATTGTTTGAATGCGAAATTTTCAAGCTTTAGATCCAAAACAAGTGGTTGAGTGGTTTAATTTATGAAAGTAGGTTAATTTGCTTGCTAGTCAATGAAAGTTGATGAATTTATCTATTTAAAGGCATGATCTTTATCTTCTTACGAGTTTGTATGCATGGCTATGTTGTGGTGAACCTTGTCCTAGATCTTTGTTTTTATTTGAATTCTTCTAGATTATATTCGTTACTGAGTTCGTAGCCTCGGTACCGAACTTGTTTAGGTCGTTAGTGTGGTTAATTGTTTGCGGTGGTTCGTTAACGACCTTGACGAAGTCGTTAACGAGGCTGATCGTGAGTCTTTTGCTTGTTTCTTTTGTTTGATTTTCATTATTAATAGTCGATAAACAAACAACCTTGCTTCTCGTGGAACGATCCTGACTCCCCTATGCTCAGGGGGGTCTTGACTTATAAATTTATTTGTTGTCCAGAGTAAAGGCCCGTCAACAAATTAGCGCCGTTGACGGGGAAGCAACGAGTTTGTTTGTTTATCTGTGGGTCTTGGAATAGCCCGACCCCGTTTTTGTTTTTAATTTTTGTTTTCTTTGTCTTTTTTTTCAGCGTATGCCGGTAGGACGTCGAAGGCTCGAATTTGACAACGCTGGTTATTTTTCAGAACCTGAACGTTCCTTGCACCGTAGACGCCGAGAGAACCGAGCCATGGCCACACTTGAAGAGATGGCTCGTCAGTTGGAAGTCCTTCAGAACTAGATGGAGGCATTGAAAACCGAGAAAGAAGACGCTGTTGCCGAGGCTGAGCGTCAACGAGCTAACAATGCTCGTCTACAGGAAGAGTTGAATGCCTATCCGAGGAATGCCAAACAATACATGCATTCAGAACTGAGGGTGCCAGAATCACCAATTGTGCTTCTAGAGATAGAGAAACCATTTGAGATTAAGTCTCAATTTATATCCTTAATCAAGCGGGCTCAGTTTGAAGGGAAACCTACTGAGTGCCCTATGGAGCATATTAGAAATTTCCTTGATTTTTGTGACAACATAGCTGCTGAAGGTGTCTCACTTGAATATGTTCTGTTAAAAGCTTTCAGGTGGTCTCTTGCTGGATAGGCCCTGAGCTGGTTGGAGAGCTTACCTCCTAAGTCTATCAGGACTTGGAAGAACTTGTATGATCAATTTCTTACAAAATTTTTCCCTCCTGCCAAGACAACGGAGCTGAGGAAGCGCATCACCGCCTAATGAGACTTTTGTTGAAACATGGGAAATATTTAAAGAGATGCTCAGACAATGCCCCACTCATGGGCAACCTTTATATGTTCTTCAAGAAATCTTTTTCCAAGGTATCAACGCAGAGACCAAGAACTGCATCAACACGCATACAGCGTGCTGTTTTATAGAGATGGACCCTACGACTGCATGGGAATTGCTGGATAAGCTGTCCAATTATGATGCCATGTATGGAACCCAACAAACCCCCCAGACTCAGAAACGACCTCCAGGCCATCAGGAGCCACCATCATGGGTACAAGGGTTACAAGAAAGCATCAATGGAGTCCACAACAAAGTTAATGAAGTTCAAGCTAACCTTAACCACCACAATAAAAGATGGGGAGAGTTCGATGTATGGAAGAAGAATGTCGATTCCCAACTAGGGAACCTTGCTGCACAGATTCCAAGGCCACAAGGGCAACTTCCGGGCCGTCCCGAAGAGAACACTAAAGGACAGATAGCAGCAGTACACCTTAGGAGTGGAAAGACACTGTCGGAGTGTATCCAAGCTAAGGACAAGACGGAAGAGGACGCCACGGTTTAGCTCGGTAACGAGCCAGC
The DNA here is from genome assembly GCA_964016875.1 of Fallopia convolvulus. Taxonomy (NCBI): domain Eukaryota; kingdom Viridiplantae; phylum Streptophyta; class Magnoliopsida; order Caryophyllales; family Polygonaceae; genus Fallopia; species Fallopia convolvulus. The sequence goes on from OZ024727.1 coordinate 22,010,971, forward strand.
GAGGGCAAGTACCGAACCAGCGTACCATGGTGATGAGGCCCCCAGCCAGGTGAGTTTTCTAATCCGAGCCCCCCTCTCAATTCCAGGGTATTTAACGACCCCATTAGAGTCGGTAACGACCCGCCGAGGATACCTAACGACCCTAGTGTCGACCCGGTAGCATCACCTCTCGAGCCTAACTTGGTTCCGAGGATGGTGAAATCTCTTCCATTTCCCACTAAGAAATCTGTGGACTCTATTGAGAGTAAGTTCAAGCGTTTCGTGAAGATTCTTCAGGGCATTAATATTTCCATCCCATTCGCTGAGGCCCTAAGCGAAATGCTGGCTTACACAAAATTTTTGAAAGATATTCTTAGCAGGAAAAGATCCATTACAGAGTTGCAGGATGAAGTCCGATCTATTGCTTTACCAGAAAAGCTATGAGACCCAGGGAGATTTGCAATAACGATTGGCATAGGCGACCACAAATTCAAAGCTTTATGTGATCTAGGAGCCAGTGCTAGTTTACTCCCTCTCTCAATCTGGTCCAAGGCTAATATGGGACCACTAGAGTCGATAGATATGAACCTCTACATGGCAGACGGATCATGTGTCAAAGCCACAGGAGTCGTGGACGACTATCCTATTCAAGTCGGGAAACTCTTCATACCGAATGATTTCATCGTCCTCGATATGCCTGAAGACCCTCATGTCCCCGTAATTCTCGGCAAACCATTTTTAGCCACAGCAGGTGCTAGGGTCGATGTGCGGAAAGCCCTTCTCACTTTTGATATTGGATAGGAACGCGTGGAATTCAGCCTGGATCAAAAAGCCAATGACCCAACTTCGGTTGCACAAATCGAGTTGACCCAGCCGGAACTCGACATAGCTGATCCTACCAAGCATCCCCCAACTACCAAAATGGAAGAGAATTTCATACAATTCCCTACCGAACCTCATGAGTCCATCACCGAGTTTCACATGCAAGAGTATAATCAAGGTGAGTACGATAACTATGAATTCGCTAATGCTGGTTATGACTATTTTTCATACTTTCTTCCTACACCGTGCCCCATTATATGTGCTACAGAGGAGTCCAAACCACCTTGGTTTTCGGATTTCACTAACCATTATGTAGGAATACCGGGCATTCTGATAGAAGAAAAAGGATCAAGTTTAGTGACTCAAGCGAATAATGCCTACAAAGCTAAGTATGGGGTACCGAAAGACCCCAACATAGCTGCAAAAGAGCCACCTTGAACAAGGTAAGTACATCGGGCTAACGTCGTTAAAAATAGCGCTTACGGGAGGCAACCCGCTTTTAGTATAGACTAGATTTTCCTTTTTATTCTTTTTTTTTTAGATTCTTTTTCCTAGCTTTCTTTTGAGTTCTTTTTAGTAGGTTTTAAGATAGAAAAATAGGATAAATCTTGAGCTAACAAGATACAGGAGAAGGGCTCGAAAATCATTCAAGGAGGCTACGGTGGCTCATTAACGACCCGGTTTGGCGAACCGACTCGGGCATGTAAGTTTTGTTTTAACCCTAATCTATCTTCTATCTTCTACCCTATTTCTTACCCCCTCAGCCGCCACTACCTACCCCCCCTCCTATTTCTACCCTCTCCTTCATGCCTTGGAAAGAGAATTTCGAGTTACGATTTCTAAAGAAGTTACTACTGGGATAGGGGATGGTTATTTTCCAAGAGGGAGTAACCATCGTTACGATGTCGTATTCGGATATATATTATACAATCGAGAAGTGGTTCGAGCGTCCCTTTATTTTATATTATATTATACAGTATTTATCAAAATGTAGTTTTTTCGTAAGCAAGGTTAAACTCGAGGAACTACGTGGTTTCATTCCACCGATGTGATCAGTACCGGGGAGCGATTTCCAACATAATCGCCTAAAGTGTATATCTTCATAGGAATAAGACCTGAAATTCTACCTCAACCACGTGGCCAAGGTGGGAGGTAAAAGTCCATTCTTATTCACCACCATGAATCTATATTGAAACTTTTGATTTTATAGCTTACAATTTCGTTATGGTAAAAAGAGTAGCATTTTGAGGTGAACTTAGTAATACTATGAATATGTCATAAAGTTAAATCAGGGTTTAGCTCGAACTTTCTCTTATATTAAGCTAACGATGGAACACGGTCTTTGGTTTGATACGCAAGGATATAATATGATAACCATAATCATAATATAGATTTCAAAATGAGACACTCTTACGAGGAAGAGTGTTACCGGAATGGTTCGACATTAACATCTACTGTTGCGATACAAAAGGGCCTTGAAGGCAAAACTAACAAGGTTACGAATATTTAAACTTGGGTAGGAAGGAGGATCCAACTATTCCTCTTGAACATCCGATGCAAGAGGTTCGTCACTGTGGTGCATCTCATAGAGCTGTTGACCTTGATTCTGGGATGTCATCGACCTTTTTCCTTTATCTTGAGCTGTGGACTGCACATAAACTGATCCATCCACCTTATTCGAAGCTTGATGGTTCTGAGAAGATGAGTTTGGACGGAATTGGCCTTCGTCGCTCCCTTTCTGTCTGCAATAGGTGCAGAGATGTCCCACCTTACCACAATTGTAGCACGTCTTGCGGTCTTTTGGGCAGTCTCGATTGATGTGCCCCGGTTCCCCGCAATTGTGACAAACTATAGAGCTCTTCTTGGATTCCGAGCTCTGGAAAGGTTTTGGCCCGGCTGACACGGCATTGTCCTTACTTTTCTTGGACCAGTGTGATCCTTGTGGAGAGGCCGATCTTTTGAAACTACTTTGGCTGGAGTGGGGAGGCTTCCCTCCATCATTCTTTTTGCGCTCGGGGACCTTAAGAGTTGTCTCCATTCTGTGTGCATGGTCCACATACTCCTCCAAAGTCTTGAAGGAGCGATTTGCCATCCAGGGTTTGATTTGGTCGCTCATCTAGCAGTGGAAGCGTTTGATCTTTTGTTGTTCCGTGGTGATCTCATCTTCGGCGTATTGAAGAAGGTGATTGAACTTTTTAGCTCGTTCTAGTACGCTCAACCCATGTAGCTTTGGGGAGTGGAGTTCGTCCAATTTCTCATCTCTCATGGACTCAGAAAAGAATCGGTGCATCATCTTGTCTTTGAACATGGCCCAACTCAAATCAGGGTGGTTGGACAAGTCTTGACGGGCCTTCACTCAGGACAACAAATATATTTATAGTCAAGACCCCGCTGAGTATAGGGGAGTCAGGATCGTTCCACGAGAAGCAAGGTTGTTTGTCTATCAACTACTAAAAAGCAAACAAAAACAAGCAAAACACTCACAAGCAGCCTCGTTAACGACGTTGTCAGGGTCGTTAACGAACCACCGTAAACAAAAGACTCAAACTAACGACCTAAACAGATTCGGTACCGAGCTAGCGAACTCAGCAACAAATATCTCTCAAGAAAATTCAAATAAAAACGAAGATCTAGGACTAGGGACACCACAACATAGTCATGCATATAAACTCGTAAGACGATGAGATCATGCCTTTAAACAGATAAATCCATCAACTTTCGTTGAATATCAAGTAAATTAACCTACTTTTGTAACCCAATTCACTCAATTGCTTGTTTTGGATCTAAAGCTTGAAACTTTCGTATTCAAAAATTATCAACCTTCAAGTTACCAACTTTCTCTTTCAATCAAGTCAACAACTCAAATTACCTCGACTTTCACCTCGGTATAAGCACAACAAACAATCTCAATAATAGATAAAAGACATTCAACACACAATCTTACTCACCAAACATGCATAACTATGCTGGGTTTAACCCCGACCCTAGAAAAGAAGACTACTCACTAATCATAATTATGAAACAAATAAATTCAACAAAAGAAATCATAGAAAACAAATCACTACTCAAATTAATAGGAAAAATATCGTCTTACAGAAATTCAGAAGAAACCGAAAAATACAAAGCACCGAACCAAAATAACGATTAACGAACCCGTTAACTCTCGTCCACCGAGCCTCGATCTCGATTCCGATCCTCTCTCTCCTCTCTCGGCTCTTCCTCTTCTCCAAGTCGATCTCTCTCTCTCTCTCTCTAAAATTCCCTCTCTAGGCTAAACAAGAGGGCTATTTATACTAATAAAGCTAGAAAGAAATAAGGCTAGAAGATAAAAACATTCCTAAAAAGATAGAAATAAAATCCTAAAAAGATAGAAATAAAATCTAAAAAGATAACAAGACCTAAAATACATAATATAATAACCCTAAAAAATCATAAGAAGATACTCTACCGACACGAAAATAAATTCCCGCACAGGATCGGTGAGTTACAAAGTCAACTCTCGAAATCTCTATCTCATGGCCTCGTTAACGAGCCCTTACAGCCTCGTTAACGAGCCTGGGCTTGGTTTCTTCCACATTCATCTCGTAAAACTCAAACTCCGACTTCTTCAATCTTGTATTCCTCTGTCTTTCACTGTAGCGCTCCAAATTCAGCTCCATATAGCACCTTTTCCTTGCTAAAACCTACAAAAATACACAAAATAGAGTAGCTTCCATACTTTTCAAAAAAATATGCAAAACTACCCAAAAACATATAAAACTAATCCTAAACTATCAAAACTGGTCCTAATAAACTAAGAAAATATACCAAAAACTATACTAAAAATACGAACATCAAAATACCCCATACTTAGACTTGCTTGTCCTCAAGCAATCACTAAACAATAACCAAAACCAAACAAACATACTTATCAAGACATAGCCATCCTCTAAAAAGCAACATCAACACATAGAAGAGAAATAACAAATGATTATTAATGTCATTACACATATATGCACCAAATAGACATAAGAAAATACAATCCAACCTCACAAGGAATATAATGTGTTTCACTCATCTCTCAAGTGTTTGGGCTTATAAATTCAACTCTCAACTCATCTTATACACAAAAACTCAAAGAAATTGGAACTAATATCACCAATACTCTCCACCCAAGATTTGTCAAAACAAGCAAAAATCATCAAAAGAACTTAGGCTCAATGAAAAACTTCATAGAAGTTTCGGCCGGGTTGTAATGGGGCTTGGTAAAGACAATAAGGCATGGAAATATTTTGGTCATGTGGTGCTAATAATATCCGGGAATCAAATACTCCTAAAAACTCACACCTCCAAAAACTCACATAAACAAAATACCAAACTCACTCTTCATTAAGACATTTTTTCACTCACCCATTATATCCTAGAAAGTCTCATAAGAATAAAAAGAATCTCAGATATTATCTATAAACACACATGCACTTCAAACTTCTTCTTCTTTTTTTAACAACTTTTTTTCTCGCTACCTCGTTAACGAACCCACTTCAAGGTCGTTAACGAGCTTCATCGTGTACTCCTCTTCTTCTTAACAACTTCATTTTGTGCATCTTTTGCTCATCAAGAGATCTTTCTTTTACATAATATAAAAAAACAAGAGACTTCCAATCTACCCTTACCAATAATCCCAAAATTTCGAACCCAAACATAACATTGCACTCAACAAAAGATACCTCTCCAATCTAAGTCCTAATCCCCGGATAGGGTCAAGCTTATCTCGGCTAGGAAATAATTTTTGTGGAGCTTAAGAAATAAAAGGCTTCAGGCTCAATTTGGCTGTCAAAAGAGAGATAATATAAGGGTGGATAAGGAATAATAGGGCTCATAAAAATAAGTTCTCTATCATATGATTCTCACAAGTAATGAACTATAAATCTTATATAGGTCTCAAGAAATAGATAACCATCACAATTCCGAGAGATAATATGCATATAGAGAGTAAATCACACAAGAAAGAAGAGGGATTTTTAATGTTCTCCCTATAAGGCCAAAAAAATGACTCACTAGGTAATTATTTTGTTGGATTGCATCACTTATGCTATAAAGTAAATGTGCTCAATTCCATCAAGTGCTATTCCTTCATAAAAACACAATTTTAAAACAAGAATCCGGCTATACTATCAAAGACATGCTTGCAAGGATTTATATGATCATGCTAGCAATTACCATCATAGAACCTAAGAAAGGGATATCTATCAATTCTAAAATCTTTTTTAGATTTTTTTCAAAATTTTTCGATTTTTTTCTCGATTTTTTTATGGAACAGAGCTACTCAAAACACATAAACACATAAGACACAAGTTGTCTACTTTCTCCCACCCCATACTTAAAATTATAGTGTCCCCACTGTAAGAAAAATAAGAAGAAGGAAAGAAATAGAAAAGAAAAGAAAAGAACAAAAAACAAAATAAATATAAAAAAAGACATAAAAAACTTACAAAGTCTCAAAAGTGGAAAACAAGGAAAAGCTTCTTCGTCAGGCTGAATCACTGGTTCGGTGGAGGAAAGTAATGCTCGAAGTTCCCCATGAAGTCGTACATCGTCCTCCAACGCTCTGCATCCTCCGCCTCTCTCTGACGATGCCTCTCATCCTCCATCGATATGCGAGCAGAATAGACGGTCTCCCATATGTCCATCCTCCTATGAATGTGGTCCTATTGGAGGTGAAGCTGTTGCATCTGAGCAGAAAGATCCTCGGCCCATGGTGGTGGCATACTCGATCCTGTGTACTCGGGCTGAGGAGGTGGTGGATAGTGAGGCTGGAAATGGTCTTGGTATAGCACCGGGTTATATGGCATGAGACCATAGGAATGAGGGTCGGCAGGAGCTGGCGGTGGGTCGGTAGTCATCCTCGGGACCTCGTTAACGAAGCTGGGTGCCTCGTTAGGAATGTAGGGAGGAGGCTGGAAATGGTCGTTATTGAGCCTGGAAGGCTCGTCAACGAGGACGTTGGTGCCCAAAACTTCCGTGTCGATGTCGTCATCCTCGAAGTTAAGCTCTTCCGTACCTCCCTCGGTGTCGGCTTCTTCAGTGTCATCGCCCACTACCTCGGTAGACTCATCTTCATCTTCATCCATCTCTTCTTCGTCTCGCTCAAATCTTGTCTCACACGGTCTAAGTGATAGCTCATCCTCCGGCTTGGGCTCTAACGGGTAAACATGGCCCGTCCACGCCTCGTACCAATTTGGTACGTATAGTAGCTCCAACTTGTCAAGGGTGGGTGTAACGATGCGGTCTTGTACTTTCACTTTGAACCCTCCCTCGGCTTGAGTGAAAATACCGGAGCTATACCAATAGCTCTTGTTGAGGAGTTGAGCATGAGCCGGTGTGTAGCGAGTAAGGTCGACTCCGAGGTTTGTAGCCAAAAGACTAACCAAGTTACCACACAAAACTTCCTTGGACTTGGTTGATTTCTCTATGTAGTAGAGCCATTCATACCCCAAATGCAAAGGGTCGGGCTCCTCGAAAAGGATGGTGCGGAGACAAGCAACTTCCGTCCTTGTTGGCCTGTTCAGCTCTCTCTTTGGCCAAAATGTAGCGGCTAGGACTCGGAGAATGATTCTGAATATGGGGTTGATGATGCTTGCCCCAGATAATGCCGTTGTGGAGGATTGGCCCTCCCCAGTGATATAGCTCCAAGTCCGAGTCACCCTGTAATCTTTCAGACTGTAATCTCTAGAAGGATTTGGGAGCTCCATGATAGCGTTGAACTCCGCCATGGTATATTCTCGGCTCACATTACCGAGCCTAAACCGGATGCGTCCCGCCGAATTCTTTGACGGAAAACTAGTCTCAGCTCACATTACCGAGCCTAAACCGGATGTGAGGGCCGGAAAGTGTGGTAGTGTCTCCTTCTTCAGCAAATGAGACACACCAAGAATAACGAAGGCCTCCTTGACATCCGTTTAAATCCCCATGGCCCTAACACTTGTCTTTGAGAACCACCGAGTGTTGTGGTCCTTGTCTAGGATTGCTCTATATCGGTCCGCTTGCCCTTGAGTGCGCAAGATCACATTGTCCATGAGAGGTGGAGATGGGGATCTCTGGTTCCTTCTCTTCTTCTGAGCTCGGGTAGCGGGTCTGCTGGAACTTGCCATGTGATCTACAAAACACTCATGATTTTCCAAGATAAGATCCACTCAAGTTAAGTTAGGCAAGAGACCCCATACTTGGTCTCGAGATAATCCTCGGAATTATTCGTTAACTACCCAATTGGGTCGTTTACGATTCTGGACTGGGTATTGATCTTTGAGGATATGCAGGGTCGTTAACGAGCCTGGGTGGGTCGTTAACGAGCCGCCGAGAGCCAGTTCGCAGAATTCCGAATTTTTCAACTTTAAGAATCAAGCCAAAATCAAGCATGCAATCCTCTATACTCCTTCACTAGGCACACAATCGGATATATGCACCCCATACTTGCTCAATTACCCATCCCGAACATGCTAAATTTACCCGAAATTTTGACATGCAAAGTTTGTATCTTAATACTAGAACAAGAAAAATTCATGCTTTTCTAAATCAACTTTTCACAATGAGACATCTAACATGAATATCCTTCCCTAGGCCAAGAACTACTAAGCATAATCAAACTTTCATGAGCAAAATCCAATCATATAAATCAATCCTCTCTATGAACTCAATTCAAGATATGAAATTTCTACCCTAAAAACCATGAATCATGCAATTTCGAGTTCGGGTTCAGAAATCATACCGGAGAATCGAGAAATTGAAGAACAAGAGGTCGGAATTGGGTGGTTAACGAGCTCGGATCTCGTCGGTGAGAAAAACGGGTTTCCGGGCTTCGGTAACGACGAATTCTCGGGGGTCGGTGGAGTGACGGATTCCGATCGATGGTGAGGGGATTCGGTGGAGTTTTGGAGGGATTTGGAGTTGAGAGATTTGTGGGTAGAATTTTTGAGGGTTTAGAGGGTTTAAATAGGAGAGGGTAGGGATAGGAAGAGGTAGAAGGGGGCGGCGGCAAGGGGTAGAAAAAGATAGATTTAGGTTAAAAATAACTTACCTGCCGTTTTGCCGAATCGGGTCATCGAACCGGGTCGTTAACGACCCTGGGTGGGTCGTTAACGAGCAACCGTAGCCTCTTGGAGTGATTTTCGAGCCCTTCTCCTGTATCTTGTTAGCTCTAAATTTATCCTAATTTCTATCCTAAAAACTACTAAAAAGAACTCAAAAGAAAGCTAGGAAAAAGGAATCTAAAAAGAAAAGAAAAGAAAAGAAAACTAATTCTATACTAAAAAGCGGGTTGCCTCCCGTAAGCGCTATTTTTAACGTCGTCAGCCCGACGTTCTCACCTGAGTTCAAGGTGGCTCTTTTGTAGTGATGTTGGGGTCTTGAGGTACCCCATACTTAGCTTTGCAACTTTTATGTGCTTGAGTTACTAAATTAGGTCCCTTTTCTTCTATCAATATGCCCGGTATTCCTACATGATGGTTAGTGAAATCCGAAAACCAAGGTGGTTTGGACTCCTCTGTAGTGCATATGATGGGGCATGGTGTAGGAATAAAAGATAAAGAATAGTCATGACCATCTTTAGCGGATTCATAGTTAGAGTACTTACCTTGGTTGTATTCTTGCATGTGGGACTCGGTAGTCGGCCAATGTGGTTTGGTAGGGACTTGTATGAAATTCTCTCCTATTTTGGTATTTGAGGGAGGCTCGGTAGGGCCAGCTTTGTCGAGTTCTGGTTGAGTCCACTCGATTTGTGCGACCGCAGTTGGGTCGTTGGCATTCTGATCCAAGCTGAATTCCACTTGTTCCTCTCCAATATCAAAAGTGAGGAGTCCTTTCCGCACATCGACTCTTGCACCTGCTGTGGCTAAGAATGGTCTGCCTAGAATTATGGGGACATGTGATGTTCGTATTTTTAGTATAGTTTTTGGTAGGTTTTCTTTGTTTATTAGGCCAATGTGGTTCTTCATTGAGCCCCCTAAGTTGCTCTTGATGATTTTTGCTTGTTTTGACGAATCTTGGGTGGAGAGTATTGGTGATATAAGTTCCAATTTCTATGATTTTTTGTATATAAGATGAGTTGAGAGATTGAATTTATAAGCCTAAACACTTGAGAGTTGAGTGAAACACATTATATCCCTTGTGAGGTTGGATTGTATTTTCTTATGTCTATTTGGTGCATATATGTGTGATGACGTTAAATATCCTTTGCTATATTTTTCTCATGTGTAGATGTTGCTTTTTAGAGGATGGCTATATCTTGATAAGTATGTTTGTTTGGTTTTGGTTATTGTTTAGTGATTGCTTGAGAACAAGCAAGTTTAAGTATGGGGTATTTTGATGTTCGTATTTTTAGTATAGTTTTTGGTAGGTTTTCTTTGTTTATTAGGTTTAGTTTTGATAAGTTTAGGTTTAGTTTGGTGTGTTTTTGGATAGTTTTGCATATTTTCATAGAAAGTATGGAAGCTACTCTATTTTGTGTATTTTGTAGGTTTTAGCAAGGAAAAGGTGTTATATGGAGCTGAATTTGGAGCGCTACAGTAAAAGACGGAGGAATACAAGTTTGAAGAAGTCAGAGTCCAGGTTTTACAAGATGAAGTGTGGAAGAAACCAAGCCCAGGCTCGTTAACGAGGCTGTGAGGGCTCGTTAACGAGGCCACGTGATAGAAATTTCGAGGGTTGACTTTGTAACTCACCGATCCTGTGCGGGAAATTCTTTCCGTATCGGTAGAGTATCTTTTTATAATTTTTAGGGTTATTATATTATGTATTTTAGGTATTTCTATCTTTCTAGATTTTATTTCTATCTTTTTAGGTTTTTATTTCTATCTTTTAGGAAAGTTTTTTATCTTCTAGCCTTATTAGTTTTTAGCTTTTTAGTATAAATAGCCCTCTTGTTTAGCATAGAAAGGGGAAGATTTTTAGGGGGATCGACATAGAGAGAAGAGGAAGAGCCGAGTGAGCCGAGGAGAGGATCGGAGTCGAGTCGGAGGTGGGTGAACGAAAGTTACCGAGTTCGTTGATCGAGATTTTGGTTCGGTACTTTGCATATTTTCGGTTTCTTCTGAATTTCTGTAAGACAATATTTTGTTATTAATTTAAGTAGTAATTTGTTTTCAATGATTTCTTGTTTCGTAGTTATGATTAGTGAGTAGTCTTCTTTTCTAGGATCGGGGTTAAGCCCGGGATAGTTGAGCATGTTTGATAAGTGAGATTGTGTGTTGAATGCCTTTTATCTATTATTGAGATTGTTTGTTGAGTTTATACCGAGATGAAAGTTGAGGTAATTTGAGTTTTTAACTTGATTGAAAGAGAAAGTTAGTAACTTGAAGGTTGATATTGTTTGAATACGAAAGTTTCAAGCTTTAGATCCAAAACAAGCAAATAAGTGAATTAGGATGTGAAAGTAGGTTAATTTACTTGATAGTCAACGAAAGTTGATGAATCTATCTATTTAAAGGCATGATCTATTCTTCTTACAAGTTTATATGCTTGGCTATGGTGTGGTGTCCCTAGTCCTAGATCTTTGTTTTTATTTGAATTATCTTTAAGTGAATTTCGTTGCTGAGTTACTTGGCTAGGTACCGAATTTATTTTAGGTCGTTAGTTGAGTCTTTTTGTGTACGGTGGTTCGTTAACGACCCTGACAACGTCGTTAACGAGGCTGCTTGAGAGTGTTTTTGCTTGATTTTGTTTGTTTATTTTAGTAGTTGATAAACGAACAACCTTGCTTCCTGTGGAACCATCCTGACTCTGCTATACTCAGCGGGGTCTTGACTTATAAATTTATTTGTTGTCAAGAAACCCTCTCAACAAATTGGCGCCGTTGCCGGGGAAGCAACGTGTTTGTTAGTTTATCTGTGGGTTCGGGAATAGCCCGACCCCGTTTTTGTTTTTAATTTTTGTTTTCTATGTCTATTTTCTCAGCGTATGCCGGTAGGACGATGAAGGCTCGAATTTGATAACACTGGTTATTACTCAGAACCCGAACGTTCCCTGCACCATAGACTCCGAGAAAACCGAGCCATGGCCACACCGGAAGAGATGTCTCTTTAAATGGAAGACCTCCGAAATCAGATGGAGGCGTTGAAGACTGAGAAAGAAGGCGATGTTGCCGACGCTGAGCGTCAACGAGCTGCTAATGCTCGTCTACAGGAGGAGCTTGATGCCTATCCGAGGAATGCCAAACAGTACATGCATCCAGAACTGAGGGTGCCAGAATCTCCAATCGTGCTTCCCGCGATAGAGAAACCCTTTGAGATCAAGTCTCAATTCATATCCTTAATTAAATGGGCTCAGTTTGAAGGGAAACCTACTGAGTGCCCTATGGAGCATATTAGGAATTTCCTTGATTTATGTGACACCATAACTGCTGAAGGTGTCTCACTTGAATATGTTCTGTTAAAAGCTTTCAGGTGGTCTCTTGCTGGAAAGGCCCTGAGCTGGTTGGAGAGCCTACCTTCTAAGTCTATCAGGACTTGGAAGAACTTGTATGATCAATTTCTTACAAAATTCTTCCCTCCTGCCAAGACGACGAAGTTGAGGAAACGCATCACCTCCTATCACCAGCTGCCTAATGAAACATTCGTTGAAACATGGGAAAGATTCAAAGAGATGCTTAGACAGTGCCCCACTCATGGGCAACCTTTATATGTTTTGCAAGAAATCTTTTTCCAGGGTATCAACGCAGAGACCAAGAACCGCATCAACACGCATACAGCGTGCGGTTTCATAGAGATGAACCCTACAGCTGCATGGGAATTGCTGGATAAGCTGTCCAATTACGATGCCATGTATGGAACCCAGCAGACTCCACAGCCCCAGAAACGTCTCTACATGGCTAACCGAGACGAAGTTGACCCGGATGTTAAAAATCAATTCTTGCAAGATGAGGTCAACCGTCTGAAGAAGCAGGTAAGTTTTCTGAAATCCTCTCAATCATGTCAAGAATGTGGCTCTTCTGCACATAGTACTTCTGCTTGCACTAACATAGAGCAGGTTAGAGCCGCTGAGACAATAGCTGAGATGAATTATATGAGAGGACCATACAGGAACCAGCCTAGCTATCATGATAGGTCAAACAACTATCAGGCATGGGGCAATCAGAATACCAATCAAAACTATGCAATGCCTCCACCAGATAGACGACCTGCACCTTATCGACCTCCAGGCCATCAGGAGCCACCATCATGGGTTCAAGGATTACAGGAAGGCATTAACGGCATGACCAACAAAGTTAAGGAAGTGACCAACAAGGTTAAAGAAGTTCAAGCCAACCTGAACCAACAAAATAAAAGATGGGGAGAGTTCGATATATGGAAGAAGAGTGTTGATTCCCAACTAGGGAACCTCGCTGCCCAAACTCCGAGAGCACAAGGGCAACTCCCGGGCCGCCCCGAGGAGAACCCTAGGGGACAAATAGCAGCAGTGCACCTTAGGAGCGGGAAGACATTGCCGGAGCGAGTTCAAGCTGAGGACAAGAAGGAAGAGGACGTCACCAAACAGCTCGTTAACGAGCCATCAAGAGCAAATAACGAGCCCATATACCAAGGTGACGAGGCTCCGAGGGTTCCTGACGACCCTACCCCAGGTAAGTCTTCTAAACCGAGCCTGCCTCTCAACCCTAGGGTAGTTAACGACCCCATCAGGGTCGGTAACGACCTGCCGAGCATACCTGACGATCCTAGTATCGACCCGGTACTCTCACCTCTCGAGCCTAACTTGGTTCCGAGAATGGCGAAGTCTCTTCCATTTCCGACTAAGAAATCTATGGACTCTACTGAGAGTAAGTTCAAGCGTTTCGTAAAGATTCTTCAGGGCATTAATATTTCCATCCCATTCGCTGAGGTCCTAAGCGAAATGCTGGCTTACACAAAGTTTTTGAAGGATATTCTTAGCAGGAAAAGATCCATTACAGAGCTACAGGATGAAGTCAGATCAATAGCTCTACCAGAAAATCTAGGAGACCCAGGGAGATTTGCAATAACGATCGGCATAGGCAACCACAAGTTCAAGGCTTTATGTGATCTGGGCGCCAGTGCTAGTTTAGTTCCTCTCTCAATCTGGTCTAAAGCTAATATGGGACCACTAGAGCCCATCAACATGCGGCTTTACATGGCAGACGGATCCTGCATCAAACCAACAGTGGTAATAGAAGACTTTCCAGTTCAAGTGGGAAAATTCTTTGATCCAAACGACTTCATCGTTATGACAATGCCCGGAGATCCGGTGGTGCCTATTATTTTGGGAAGACCGTTCCTCGCCACAGCTGGAGCCATAATCGATGTTAGGAGGGGACTCCTAACTTTCGAAATTGGGGATGAGGTGACGAAATTCCGATTTAAACAGTCAATTAAGGAGACTGATAAAGCCGAAGTCAAGATGCTCTACACCCACAAGGAGATCATTGAATGTGGAGACCCTATTGGAAGATCAGTATTAGGTGATGAAATTTCAGGTCAAAGATGGGCAGAAATAACCTCTGCAGTTTCAGTAACAAGCTCCCCAGCCACGTTACCGATTCTCCTGGCAGAAGAAGCAGGCTCGATAACGACCCCACCAGCATCGTTAACGACCCTGACAAATGACAATGAAATTTCAGCCTTTGAGTATCTTGAGGAGGTGTTGAAGACGGAACCAGAAGAACCAATTTTAATCCCTGCTGAACCGTCCTCAACACTTAAACCCTTGCCAGACTCCCTCAGGTATGAATTCCTTGGTCCTAATTCTACTTTGCATGTCATCATTAATGCTAAATTAAAAGATGAGGAAGTAGGAAAACTCCTGAATGTGCTGAGGATGCATAGGAAAGCCATAGGCTACTCCCTAGATGATATAACTGGCATTTCCTCTTCCCTTTGCATGCATAGGATATACATGGAGGATAATCATAAACCCACCATAGAGCATCAACGTAGGTTAAATCCTAACATGAAGGATGTAGTTAAAAAGGAAATTATTAAATTACTTGATGCTAGGATCATATTTCCTATATCGGATAGCCAATGGGTGAGTCCGGTCCATGTAGTTCCAAAGAAAGGAGGGATGACTGTTATAGAAAATGAAAAGGGAGAGCTTATTCCGACTAGAACCACCACTAGTTGGAGGATGTGCATTGATTATAGGAAGCTTAATAGTGCTACTAGAAAGGATCATTTTCCGCTTCCTTTTATTGACCAGGTGTTAGAACGCTTAGCCCAGCATGATTATTTCTGTTATTTAGATGGATACAACGGTTTTTGGCAGATTTCTATTCACCCTGATGATCAGGAGAAAACAACCTTTACATGTCCCTATGGAACCTTTGCTTATAAAAGAATGCCATTTGGGCTTTGCAATGCCCCTGCTACCTTTCAAAGGTGTATGATGGCCATCTTTTTAGATATGATAGAGGATATTGTAGAGGTTTTCATGGATGACTTTTCTGTTTATGGTTCTTCATTTGATTCTTGTCTTGCTAACCTTGCACGAGTGCTTAAAAGATGTTAAGACACCAATCTCGTGTTGAATTGGGAAAAATGTCATTTCATGGTTCAAGAAGGGATAGTACTAGGTCACCTTGTCTCTAAAAGAGGGATAGAAGTAGATAGAGCAAAAATTGAGCTTATTGAAAAACTACCTCCTCCTTCTTCTGTAAGAGATATTAGGAGTTTCCTTGGGCATGCTGGTTTTTACAGGCGATTTATTCAAGATTTTTCTAAGATAGCTAAACCTTTGACTAACCTACTAATGAAAGATGTAGTGTTTGAGGTGTCTCCAGAATGTCTTGAAGCATTATACAGGTTAAGAGCTGCCCTCGTATCTGCCCCCCTTATGCAGTCCCCTGATTGGACATTGCCTTTCGAGATTATGTGTGATGCCAGTGACTATGCAGTTGGCGCAGTCTTAGGGCAACGAAAGGACAAAAAGCTCCATGCCATCTATTACGCCAGTAAGACGCTGGATGAGGCGCAGAGTAAGTATAACACAACAGAGAAGGAGTTCCTTGCCGTGGTATTTGCCTTTGAAAAATTCCGGTCCTACCTTGTTGGATCCAAAGTGATTGTTTATACTGACCACGAGGCTGTTAGATACCTAATGGATAAAAAGGATGCCAAACCTAGATTGCTTCGTTGGATGCTCTTACTACAGGAATTTGACCACGAAATAAGAGACAAAAAGGGAGCAGAGAATCTAGTGGCGAATCATCTATCCAGATTGCCAGTGGAGCATATCACCGAGTCCAACAATGAGGTGCCAATAAACGATTCCAGACCGGACGAACACCTCCTGCTGAACGAGGTCGAACACAACAAGATCCTCGTCACCGACCCCTTCAGGGTCGTTAACGAAGAACCGAGGCTGAAAGGCACAAATCACAAGGATAAACTTCCAGAGCATGTCGGAATGTTAGTCAATCAGGTCGTTACTAAGCCACGGGAGGTCGTTACCGAGGATAAAATAAGGACTCCAGGGTCGTTAACGACCCATTCAGGTAAGATTTCTGAAACCAAACTGGCTCAAATCAATTCCATTTCTTCTCCTACTTCTATTTTTTCTTCCTCAATATCAATCCATGCTGTTAGAGGGTCAAAAGCCCCTTGGTTTGCGGTTTTCGCTAACTATCTTGTAGGAGGCGTGATTCCCGAGGGCCTTACCCCACCAAAGAAGAAGAAATTTCTCCATGAAGTAAAACAGTACTATTGGGATGATCCCTACTTGTTTATGCAAGGGAGCGATCACCTTTTTAGGCGTTGTGTTCCAGAAGAAGAGATTGAGAATGTGATCCGTCAATGTCACACACTTCCAACTGGAGGCCATGCAAAAGGATTCAAAACTACGGCGAAGATTCTTCAAAGTGGTCTCTATTGGCCAACCATGTTCAAGGATGTGCAAGCTTATGTGACAGCATGTGATGGATGTCAACGCTCAGGCAACATCACTTGGAGACATGAAAATCCACTAACCGGGATATTAGAGGTTGAGCTATTTGATGTATGGGGCATTGACTTCATGGGACCGTTTCCTGCATCAGGCCCCTACAAGTACATCCTAGTTGCGGTAGACTATGTCTCCAAGTGGGTGGAAGTTGTTGCTACAAGGACTAACGACGCCAAGACTGTGGTAAATTCATCAAGACCAACATTTTCCCCAGGTTCGGCGTTCCAAGGGTCCTTATCAATGATGGTGGTTCCCATTTCATTGAGCGGAGTTTTGAAGCACTTTTGGCTAAGTATGGGGTATCCCATCGGGTGGCAACACCCTATCATCCCCAAACTAGTGGCCAGGTTGAAGTTTCAAACAGGCAAATAAAGAGCATATTGGAGAAGACAGTCTCCCATTCTAGGAAGGATTGGTCCTCCAAATTGGATGACGCTCTGTGGGCATATATGACAGCATACAAGACACCTTTACGCACCACTCCTTATAATCTAGTGTATGGCAAGGCATGTCATTTACCGGTTGAGATGGAGCATAAAGCATTATGGGTTCTAAAGGAGCTCAACATGAACCTCGACGCGGCGGGAGCAAAAAGATTCATGGACTTGCAAGCATTAGAAGAACTGAGGTTGAAGGCGTATGAAAATGCTGTACAAGGAGCGCACTAAAAGGTGGCATGATCAGAAATTAGTGCCCAAAACTTATTACGTCGGCGACAAGGTACTTCTTTTCAACTCTAGACTCTGATTATTCCCAGGGAAGCTCAGGACACGATGGAGTGGGCCATTCGTGGTTCATCACATTTATCCTCATGGAGCGATAGAGTTGATCGATAACCGAAGCGTAATCTTCAAAGTTAATGGGCACCGGCTGAAGAAGTTCCATGAGCAACCCGACCCGGACGAAGAGATCAGAGTTACCATGGCTCTCACATCATCGGACTAGTCAAAGGAGTACGTCGGGCTGACGATGTTAAAAATAGCGCTTACGGGAGGCAACCCGCTTTTTAGTATATAATTAGATTTTTTTCTTTTTAGACTCTTTTTCTTAGCTTTCTTTTGAGTTCTTTTTAGTAGTTTTTAGGATAGAAATTAGGATTAAATTTTGAGCTAACAAGATGCAGGAGAAGGGATCGAAAAATCACTTCAAGAGGCTACGGTGGCTCGTTAACGACCCACCCTGGGTCGTTAACGACCCGGTCCGAACGACCCGATTCGGCAAAACGGGGCAGGTAAGTTTTTTTTAACCTAGTCTATCTTTTTACTACCCTAGCCGCCGCCCCCCTCTACCCCTTCCTATCCCTTCCCTCTCCTATATAACCCTCTTACCCCTTCCAAAAATCCACCCTCAAATCCTCCCAAATCCAACTTTCTCAAAAACTCAACCAAAAATCTTGAAGACCCCCTCCCACCGATTGGAATCCCGCGCCAACCATCACCGAGCAACCGTCGTTACCGAAGCACGGAAACCCTTCCCTCCACCGTCGAAAATCCGAGCTTTCGATAACCCTCACCGAGCTCGTTACTCACCCAATTTCCGACCCCTTGTTCTTCAAATTTCTCGGTTCTCGGTATGTTTTCTAAACCCTAACTCGAAATTGCATGATTTATGGTTTTTAGGGTAGAAATTTCATGTCTAGAATTGAGTTCATATAGAGGATCGATGTTCATGATTGGATTTTTGCCCATGAAAGTTTGATTTTGCTTCGTAATTCTAGATCTAGAGAAGGATATTCATGTTAGATGTTTCATTGAGAAAAGTTGATTGTGAAAAGCATGAATTTTTCTTGTTATAGTATCAAGTTTTAAACTTAGCATGTCAAAATTTCGGGTAAATTTAGCATGAGCGGGATGGGTAATCGAGCAAGTATGGGGTGTGTATTTCCGATTGTGTGACTAGTGAGGAGTATAGAGGATTGCATGCTTGGTTTTTGCTTGACTTTTAAGGTAGAGTAGACTCGGAATTCTGTGATTTGGTTCTCGGCAGCTCGTTAACGACCCACCCAGGCTCGTTAACGACCCTGCATGGCCTCAAAGATCAATCCATTCCAGATTTGTAAACAACCCAATTGGGTAGTTAACGAATAATTCCGAGGCTATTTTGAGACCAAGTATGGGGTCTCTTGCCTATCTATTTTGAGTAGATCTTATCTTGAAAATTTTTTTGATTATTTTGTAGATCTCATGGCAAGTTCAAGCAGACCCGCTACCCGAGCTCAGAAGAAGAGAAGGAACCAGAGGTCCCCATCTCCACCTCGCATGGACAACGTGATTTTGAGTACTCAAGGCCAAGTGCATCGATACCGTGTCATTCTAGAGAAGGACCACAACACCCGTTGGTTCTCGAAGTCCAGTGCTATAAACACGGGGATCTACACGGACGTCAAGGAGGCCTTCCTTATCCTTGGTGCATCCCATCTCCTGAAGAAGGAGAATTTACCACACTTTCCGGCCCTCACATCCGAGTTTTTGGCCACTCTAGAGACTAGCTTCCCATCGAAGACTTCGGCGGGATGAATCCGGTTTCGGCTCGGTAATGTGAGCCGTGAGTTCACCATGGCAGAGTTCAACGCAATCCTAGAGCTTCCAAATCCGTCTAGAGACTACAGCTTGAAAGACTACAGGGGGACTAGGACATGGAGCTACATCACTGGGGAAGAACAATCCTCCACAGCGGCATTATCTGGGGCAAGCATCATCAACTCCATCTTCAGGATCATTCTCCGAGTCCTAGCCGCTATGTTTTGGCAAAAGAGAGAGTTGAATAGGCCAACGAGGACGGAAGTTGCTTGTCTCTGCACCATCCTTTTCGAGGAGCCCGGCCCCTTGAATTTGGGGTATGAATGGCTCTACTACGTCGAGAAATCAACCAAGTCCAAGGAGGTTTGGTGTGGCAACTTGGTTAGCCTTTTGGCTAAAAACCTTGGAGTCGACCTTACTCGATACACACCGGCTCACGCTCAACTCCTCAACAAGAGCTATTGGTATAGCTCCGGTATTTTCATTCAAGCCGAAGGAGGGTTCAAAGTAAAAGTTAAAGAACACCTCGTTAGACCCACCCTCGAAAAGTTGGAGCTACTCTACGTACCAAATTGGTACAAGGCGTGGACGGGGCATGCTTACCCGTTAGAGCCCAAGCCGGAGGATGAGCTATCACTATGGCCGTGTGAGACAAGATTTGAGCGAGAAGGCGAAGCAATGGATGAAGAAGAAGATGAAGATGAGGATACCGAGGTAATTGGCGATGACACTGAAGAAGCCGATACCGAGGGAGGTACTGAGGAGCTTAACCTCGAGGATGAAGACCTCGACACGGAAGTTTTAGGCACC
This sequence comes from Fallopia convolvulus, assembly GCA_964016875.1. Lineage (NCBI taxonomy): Eukaryota > Viridiplantae > Streptophyta > Magnoliopsida > Caryophyllales > Polygonaceae > Fallopia > Fallopia convolvulus. Next base: position 22,031,019 of record OZ024727.1, read on the forward strand.
AACGTCCTCGTTGACGAGCCCACCAGGCTCGTTAACGACCATTTCCAGCCTCCTTCCTATACTTCTAACGAGGCACCCAGCTTCGTTAACGAGGCCCCGAGGACCACTACCGACCCACTTCCAGCTCCTACCGATCCTCATTCCTATGGACTCATGCCATACAACCCGGTGTTGTACCAAGACCATTTCCAGCCTCACTATCCACCACCTCCTCAGCCCGAGTACACAGGATCGAGTATGCCACCACCGTGGGCCGAGGATCTTTGTGCTCAGATGCAGCAGCTTCACCTCCAACAGGACCATATTCATAGGAGGATGGACAGATGGGAGACCGTCTATTCTGCTCGCATGTCGATGGAGGATGAGAGGCATCGTCAGAGAGAGGCGGATGATGCTGAGCGTTGGAGGACGATGTATGACTTCATGGGTACCTTTGAGCACTACTTTCCTCCACCAAACCAGTGATTCAGCCTGAAGAAGAGTTTTTCCTTGTTTTCCACTTTTAAGACTTTGTAAGTTTTTTTTATGTCTTTTCTTTTTATTTGTTTTGTTTTTTGTTCTTTTCTTTTTTTGTTCTATTTCTTTTCCTTCTTCTTATTTTTCTTACAGTGGGGACACTGTAATTTTAAGTATGGGGTGGGAGAAAATAGAAAACTTGTTGTCTTATGTGTTTATGTGTTTTAAGTAGTTTCGAAAAAACAAAAATGACAAAAAAAAATCGGAAAATTTGAAAAAATCGTAAAAAAAAAAGAGTTTTAGAATTGATAGATATCCCTTTCTTAGGTTCTATGATAGTAATTGCTAGCTTAATCATATAATACCTTGCAAGCATGTCTTTGAAAGTATAGCTGGAATCTTTAACTTGAAATTGTTTTTAGAAAAAGATAGCACTTGATGAAATTGAGCACATATACTTTATAGCATAAGTGATGCAATCCAACAAAAATTGTTACCTAGTGAGGAATTTTTGGCCTTATAGGGAGAACATCATTAAATCCCTCTTCTTTTCTTGTGTGATTTACTCTTTATATGCATATTATCTCTTGGAATTGTGATGGTTATCTATTTCTTGAGACCCGTATGGGATTTATAGTTCATTACTTGTGAGAATCATATGATGGAGAACTTATTTTTAAGCCCTATTATTCCTTACCCACCTTTACATGATCCTTCTTTTGATAGCCAATTCTAGCCTGAAGCCTTTATTTTTATCCCCACAAAATTTCTCCTAGCCGAGATAAGCTTGACCCTATCCGGGGATTAGGACTTAGATTGGAGAGGTATTTTTGTTGAGTGTAAAAAAAAAGGAGTGATATATACTGTTTGCTATGATTGAGGGATTATTGGGAAGGGTAGATTGGAAGTCTCTTGTTTTACTTGTAATAAGAAAGATCTCTTGAAAAAAAAAGAGAATGCATAAAATAAAGTTATTTGTTGGAGATAAGTTGAAAAGAAAGAAAAGGAATACACGATGAAGCTCGTTAACGACCCTGAAGTGGGCTCGTTAACGAGGCAGCGAAGAGAAGAAGGAAGTTTGAAGTGCATATGTGTTTATAGATAATGTCAGAGATTCTTTTATTTCTTATGAGACTTTCTAGGATATGTTGGGTGAGTAAAGAGAGTGTGCATAATGAGAGAGTGTGTTTGGTATATGTTTTTATGAGAGTTTTTTAAGTTATGTGTGAGTTTTTAGGAGTCTTTGATTCCCGGATATTATTAGCACCACATAGCCAAAATATTTTCCACGCCTTATTGTTTTTACCAAGCCCCATTACAACCCGGCCGAATGGAAGCTTCTATGAAGTTCTTCATTGAGCCCCCTAAGTTGCTCTTGATGATTTTTGCTTGTTTTGACGAATCTTGGGTGGAGAGTATTGGTGATATAAGTTCCAATTTCTATGATTTTTTGTATATAAGATGAGTTGAGAGATTGAATTTATAAGCCTAAACACTTGAGAGTTGAGTGAAACACATTATATCCCTTGTGAGGTTGGATTGTATTTTCTTATGTCTATTTGGTGCATATATGTGTGATGACGTTAAATATCCTTTGCTATATTTTTCTCATGTGTAGATGTTGCTTTTTGGAGGATGGCTATATCTTGATAAGTATGTTTGTTTGGTTTTGGTTATTGTTTAGTGATTGCTTGAGGACAAGCAAGTTTAAGTATGGGGTATTTTGATGTTCGTATTTTTAGTATAGTTTTTGGTAGGTTTTCTTTGTTTATTAGGTTTAGTTTGATAAGTTTAGGTTTAGTTTGGTGTGTTTTTGGATAGTTTTGCATATTTTCATAGAAAGTATGGAAGCTACTCTATTTTGTGTATTTTGTAGGTTTTAGCAAGGAAAAGGTGCTATATGGAGCTGAATTTGGAGCGCTACAGTAAAAGACGGAGGAATACAAGTTTCAAGAAGTCAGAGTCCAGGTTTTACAAGATGAAGTGTGGAAGAAACCAAGCCCAGGCTCGTTAACGAGGCTGTGAGGGCTCGTTAACGAGGCCACGTGATAGAAATTTCGAGGGTTGACTTTGTAACTCACCGATCCTGTGCGGGAAATTCTTTCCGTATCGGTAGAGTATCTTTTTATAATTTTTAGGGTTGTTATATTATGTATTTTAGGTATTTCTATCTTTCTAGATTTTATTTCTATCTTTTTAGGTTTTTATATCTATCTTTTAGGAAAGTTTTTTATCTTCTAGCCTTATTAGTTTTTTGCTTTTTAGTATAAATAGCCCTCTTGTTTAGCATAGAAAGGGGAAGATTTTTAGGGGGATCGACATAGAGAGAAGAGGAAGAGCCGAGTGAGCCGAGGAGAGGATCGGAGTCGAGTCGGAGGTGGGTGAACGAAAGTTACCGAGTTCGTTGATCGAGATTTTGGTTCGGTACTTTGCATATTTTCGGTTTCTTCTGAATTTCTGTAAGACAATATTTTGTTATTAATTTAAGTAGTAATTTGTTTTCAATGATTTCTTGTTTCGTAGTTATGATTAGTGAGTAGTCTTCTTTTCTAGGATCGGGGTTAAGCCCGGGATAGTTGAGCATGTTTGATAAGTGAGATTGTGTGTTGAATGCCTTTTATCTATTATTGAGATTGTTTGTTGAGTTTATACCGAGATGAAAGTTGAGGTAATTTGAGTTTTTAACTTGATTGAAAGAGAAAGTTAGTAACTTGAAGGTTGATATTGTTTGAATACGAAAGTTTCAAGCTTTAGATCCAAAACAAGCAATTAAGTGAATTAGGATGCGAAAGTAGGTTAATTTACTTGATAGTCAACGAAAGTTGATGAATCTATCTATTTAAAGGCATGATCTATTCTTCTTACAAGTTTATATGCTTGGCTATGGTGTGGTGTCCCTAGTCCTAGATCTTTGTTTTTATTTGAATTATCTTTAAGTGAATTTCGTTGCTGAGTTACTTGGCTCGGTACCGAATTTATTTTAGGTCGTTAGTTGAGTCTTTTTGTGTACGGTGGTTCGTTAACGACCCTGACAACGTCGTTAACGAGGCTGCTTGAGAGTGTTTTTGCTTGATTTTGTTTGTTTTTTTTAGTAGTTGATAAACGAACAACCTTGCTTCCTATGGAACGATCCTGACTCTGCTATACTCAGCGGGGTCTTGACTTATAAATTTATTTGTTGTCAAGAAACCCTCTCAACAACATGAGGGTCTTCAGGTATATCGAGGACGATGAAATCATTCGGTATAAAGAATTTCCCGACTTGAATAGGATAATCGTCCACGACTCCTGTGGCCTTGACACATGATCCATCTGCCATGTACAGATTCATATCTACCGGCTCTAGTGGTCCCATATTATCTTTGGACCAGATCGAGAGAGGGAGTAAACTAGCACTGGCTCCTAGATCACATAAAGCTTTGAACTTGTGGTCGCCTATGTCGTTCGTTATTGCAAATCTCCCTGGATCTCCTAGCTTTTCTGGTAAAGCTATAGATCTGACTTCATCCTGTAGCTCTGTAATGGATCTTTTCCTGCTAAGAATATCTTTCAAGAATTTTGTGTAAGACGGCATTTCGCTTAGGGCCTCAGCGAATGGGATGGAAATATTAATGCCTTGAAGAATCTTTACGAAACGCTTGAACTTACTCTCAGTAGAGTCCATAGATTTCTTAGTGGGAAATGGAAGAGATTTCACCATCCTCGGAACCAAGTTAGGCTCGAGGGGTAATGCTACCGGGTCGACACTAGGGTCGTTAGGTACGCTCGGCGGGTCGTTACCGACCCTGCTAGGGTCGTTGACTACCCTGGAATTGTGAGAAAGGCTCGGATTAGAAAACTTACCTGGGGTAGGGTCGTTAGGTACCCTCGGAGCCTCGTCACCATGGTACACTGGTTCGGTAATTGCCCTCGTTGGCTCGTTACCGAGGGTGACCGTGGTGTCCTCTTCCTTCTTGTCCTTAGCTTGGACTCGCTCCGGTAATGTCTTTCCGCTCCTAAGGTATACTGCTGCTATTTGTCCTTTAGGGTTTTCTTCGGGACGGCCCGGAAGTTGCCCTTGTGGCCTCGGAATCTGTGCAGCAAGGTTCCCTAGTTGGGAATCTACATTCTTCTTCCATACATCGAACTCTCCCCATCTTTTATTCTGGTGGTTAAGGTTAGCTTGAACTTCATTGACCTTGTTGTGGACCCCATTGATGCTTTCCTGTAACTCTTGTACCCAAGATGGTGGCTCCTGATGGCCTGGAGGTCGATAAGGTGCAGGTCGTCTATCTGGTGGAGGCGCTACATAGCTTGGATTTGGATTCTGATTGCCCCACGTCTGATAGTTATTTGACCTGTCAAAATTGCTAGGCTGGTTCCTATATGGGCCTCTCATGTAATTCATTTCAGCAATTGTCTCAGCGGCTCTTACCTGCTCTATGTTAGTGCAAGCAGAAGTACTATGGGTAGAAGAACCACACTCTTGACAAGATTGAGAGGATTTCAGAAAACTTACCTGCTTCTTCAAGCGGTTGACCTCGTCTTGTAGAAACTGATTTTTGACGTCTGGGTCAACATCTTCTCGGTTAGGCACATAGAGAAGTTTCTGCGGTTGGGGGTCTGTTGGGTTCCATACATGGCATCATAATTGGACAGCTTATCCAGCAATTCCCATGCAGTTGTAGGATCCATCTCTATAAAGCCACACGATGTATGCGTGTTAATGCGGTTCTTGGTCTCTGCGTTGATACCCTGGAAAAAGATTTCTTGCAGAACATATAAAGGTTGCCCATGAGTGGGGCACTGTCTAAGCATCTCTTTGAATCTTTCCCATGTTTCAACAAAAGTCTCATTAGGCAGCTGGTGATAGGAGGTGATGCGTTTCCTCAACTCCGTCGTCTTAGCAGGTGGGAAGAATTTTGTAAGAAATTGATCATACAAGTTTTTCCAAGTCCTGATAGACTTAGGAGGTAGGCTCTCCAACCAGCTCAGGGCCTTTCCAGTTAGAGACCACCTGAAAGCTTTTAACAGAACATATTCAAGTGAGACACCTTCAGCAGCTATGGTGTCACATAAATCAAGAAAATTTCTAATATGCTCCATAGGGCACTCAGTAGGTTTCCCTTCAAACTGAGCCCGTTTAATTAAGGATATGAATTGAGACTTGATCTCAAAGGCTTTCTCTATCTCTGGAAGCACGATTGGGGACTCTGGCACCCTCAGTTCTGGATGCATATACTGTTTGGCATTCCTCGGATAGGCGTTCAATTCCTCCTGTAGGCGAGCATTGTCAGCTCGTTGACGCTCAGCTTCGGCAGCAGCGCCGTCCTTCTCGGTTTTCAACGCCTCCATCTGGTTTTGGAGGATCTCCAATTGATGAGCCATCTCTTCAGGTGTGGCCATGGCTCGGTTCTCTCGGCGTCGATGGTGTAGGGAACGTTCAGGTTCTGAGTAATAACCAGCGTTGTCAAACTCAAGCCTTCGACGTCCTACCGGCATGCGTTGAGAAAACAGACAAAGAAAACAAAAATTAAAACAAAAAACGGGGTCGGGCTATTCCCGAACCCACAGATAAACAAACAAACTCGTTGCTTCCCCGGCAACGGCGCCAATTTATTGACGGGCCTTCACTCAGGACAATAAATAAATTTATAGTCAAGACCCCGCTGAGTATAGGGGAGTCAGGATCGTTCCACGAGAAGCAAGGTTGTTTGTCTATCAACTACTAAAAAGCAAACAAAAACAAGCAAAACACTCACAAGCAGCCTCGTTAACGACGTTGTCAGGGTCGTTAATGAACCACCGTAAACAAAGACTCAAACTAACGACCTAAACAGATTCGGTACCGAGCTAGCGAACTCAGCAACAAATATCTCTCAAGAAAATTCAAATAAAAACGAAGATCTAGGACTAGGGACACCACAACATAGTCATGCATATAAACTTGTAAGACGATGAGATCATGCCTTTAAACAGATAAATCCATCAACTTTCGTTGAATATCAAGTAAATTAACCTACTTTCGTAACCCAATTCACTCAATTGCTTGTTTTGGATCTAAAGCTTGAAACTTTCGTATTCTAACAATATCAACCTTCAAGTTACCAACTTTCTCTTTCAATCAAGTCAACAACTCAAATTACCTCGACTTTCAGCTCGGTATAAGCACAACAAACAATCTCAATAATAGATAAAAGACATTCAACACACAATCTTACTCACCAAACATGCATAACTATGTCGGGCTTAACCCCGACCCTAGAAAAGAAGACTACTCACTAATCATAATTATGAAACAAATAAATTCAACAAAAGAAATCATAGAAAACAAATCACTACTCAAATTAATAGGAAAAATATCGTCTTACAGAAATTCAGAAGAAACCGAAAAATACAAAGCACCGAACCAAAATAACGATTAACGAACCCCGTAAATCTCGTCCACCGAGCCTCGATCTCGATTCCGATCCTCTCTCTCCTCTCTCGGATCTTCCTCTTCTCCAAGTCGATCTCTCTCTCTCTAAAATTCCCTCTCTAGGCTAAACAAGAGGGCTATTTATACTAATAAAGCTAGAAAGAAATAAGGCTAGAAGATAAAAACTTTCCTAAAAAGATAGAAATAAAATCCTAAAAAGACGGAAATAAAATCTAAAAAGATAACAAGACCTAAAATACATAATATAATAACCCTAAAAAATCATAAGAAGATACTCTACCGACACGAAAATAAATTCCCGCACAGAATCGGTGAGTTACAAAGTCAACTCTCGAAATCTCTATCTCATGGCCTCGTTAACGAGCCCTTGAGCCTGGGCTTGGTTTCTTCCACATTTTATCTCGTAAAACTCAAACTCCGACTTCTTCAATCTTGTATTCCTCTGTCTTTCACTGTAGCGCTCCAAATTCAGCTCCATATAGCACCTTTTCCTTGCTAAAACCTACAAAAATACACAAAATAGAGTAGCTTCCATACTTTTCATAAAAATATGCAAAACTACCCAAAAACATATAAAACTAATCCTAAACTATCAAAACTGATCCTAATAAACTAAGAAAATATACCAAAAACTATACTAAAAATACGAACATCAACAAGCTAGAGCTCTCCCACCATTCACCCGCTTCATCTTTTAGTTTGAGTGCAGCCATGTGCACCTTATCAGCTTCAGAACAGGGTATATTCCTCAAAAGTCTTTCTACGTGGGAGAACCAATATTGAACCCCTGACGGATCACCCATCCCATCATACGAGTCAGGCTTCATGGCGTTGAAAGTTTTGATCCCCTCAGTGAAGCTGATTCTTGTTTGTTTCTCGGGGATGACTTCTGCTACTTGGGCTGCTTCTTCATGTACTTCCTCTGGCACCTCCTCTGGTGCTTCGAGGTTTGTGGGATTAGGTACCGCAGCAGGAATTTCTTCTCGTATCAATTGTTGTACTAGGGTGCGTAGTGCGGCCACTGTCTCCGCATTGGATGCTAAAGGAGCTACTGGTGCAGGGGGCGGGTTAGCTCGAGGTGTACTTATGACCTCGGATTGGTTTTCATCATGACCTTCCGCAGCGGCGCTGAGATTAACTCGACGGCTGTTTCCTCTTGTGTTGACCATCTGAAGATTTTTAAGTTGGTTTATGTTGTTAATTCAATAAGCAAGAATTAACGCGCAATTTTTCAGAGAAGAAGGAGTGTTTTATTAGAACTTTTACTTAAGAGAGATTACAAAGGCTTCATCCCTGATTCGGGTTAGACTTCTAGTGAGTACCATTTTCTGTAGAGGAGAAGAAGGCGTTTATATAGAATATCCTTTGATTCTATAAGGCGAAGACATGTTGAAGGAAGTTAAGGCATTATGTTTAAAGTTTATATAAAACATTTAATTTGAGACTTTTCATTTTTCTTGGTCCTATTAAGAAGTCTAGGATTCCTATAATACTTAGAAAAGAGTTTTCTAAGTTTGCTAGTAAATTTTCTAAGGTAAGAGTTAAGTTTAGAAAAGTTGTAACGAAAATGATTAAATTAAAGAGTTGGAACAAGTTCATTACTTAAGTTTTTAGGAGGCAAAAGAGAGTTTCTAAAAATAGAAGTTCTAGAAATAAATTCTTAATATTAAAGTTTTAAGTTTTAAAGGAAGATTCTTAACTAAGATGTTCAAGTTTAGAAAGTTGAAACTTCTAAGTTTCCTAGAGGATATAAAAAAGGAACTTTCTATAAGTAGAAGTTTTGATTTGCGGAAGAGAAACTTGACGTTTTAAAAGTTCTCGGGTTTTGAAAAATTTTCGATTTTGAAAGCAAAACGTTTAGCTCTGATACCACAATTGTAACACCCCTATTTTACAACACTGGGTATTACCTCCAGTGACCTCGGACTTTACCGTCCAAAGTCACCCAAGGCTTTTAGAATGATATAGAACAAAAATAATGCGGAAAATAAACATAATTCATAAAATATAAAAGGTGCTCCCGAAGGAGACTTGGTTCGTACAAAACATCTTACATTGCTTTCAAACTTACAGTTACTCGGAAACGAAAAGCAAAACCAGCTTGTTCTTGAAACATAACGAAACTAAAACCAAGAGAAGTACATCTTGAAAATCCTCGTTCTTCCTTCGTCTTCACTTCACGCCTTGTCGAGATTCCTAGATTCTGACATAATTCGCGAGGGGCGAGAGAATGCCAGGCAAACATGCGGAAAAGAAGAATTAGTCTAGGAGACTAAGCAAGCGAGAATGGAACTTCCCGAGGGTATTTCGGTAATTTCAAGTCTTATCGAAGGAGATAATAGGGTTGTGTTTATGATGGGGCTATACGCTAGGGCTTGTTAATGTGGAGCTTAATTGGTTCGAAGAAAAGCATATCTCGAGCGGAGATAGCTTGATAAACGAGAGAAGAGCTACTAGATTGTAGACTTCTTTAGGAATCGAAAGTATGTTGGGAACATTATTAATTCATATAAGTTAAAAACCTCTCGTGCCCTGAGCGGACCGAGAGCCGGATCGATCATTTGTGACCGGTCCGGTTTTGGTATCTTAAATGTGCATTGGGCACTTATCTTGTATAATGACGAAAGGTATTCGATTTCGTTAATGATTTTTAATAGAAAGTGGTGGGACACGGATAATCCGAGCCACCCAGGGAAAAACTCAGTTTCCCGGTACTTAGCTAGAGTGCGCACATCCCTCCTTGCAATCGGAGCGGATGGGATCATGATCTCGAAAGTCGTATGGACGTACGACTTAGTAAGGTTATAGAGAGGCGCTGGCTATTCCACACCCCTTTCTAGTTCATTCAAAGTAAATCTCTGAGCGAGACCACAAGCAATCAAGATAATAACCACACTAGCATATATAATCCTATTATGAGAATATAAAGCAACTATGCTAACAATGGGTCGTTATATCTAGCATTCGATATTTCCTAGGTTCATTCATACTTAAGCACACAAGTTGTTCCCAACATCGAGAATTTTTACGGAATGAAATATAAAGGTCACAAGGGGAAATTCCACTTGCCTTTGCTTTTGCGAGTTCTAACAATCGAGCTTGACGGAAATATTTGACTCACGACTTCGAGCGAGAATCCCGACCTATCGACACGGAATTTACGAGCGAAACTTTAATTATGAATTCCTCCTAAAGTTTGGATTCTCTTTTATAATACTTTATATAAGAGAAATGGAATTCTAAATTATTAAGATAATAATTTAGAAAATTATTTTAAAATAATAATATTCCTTTATTATTATTTTGGCTTTGTAATATCCTTTTTATTCCATAAAAATCTTTATTCATATTATTAAAATAATACTTTTTAACTTCACTTGCTAATTCCTTTAATATAATTTAAGCAAGTATAATTTCATAAAATATCATACTTTATCTAAAAGGTATTTTTCTTTTAAAATGTACAATTCTTATTAAACTTTAAGGAATCTACTTTAATCTTTTTACATACTTATCTTAATTAAAATATTACTTTTAATTTCCCATTATTCCTTAGTGAGCTTAGAATATTATTTCCCTCACCAAGAATACTTTATTAATAATATTCTCTTAATAGAATTTTATTTAATTATATCAGTCACATTAAATAAAGCTAATACACTTATAATCTATTTTCTTGGAAGTTTCTATAATTAGGACTTTCTATTTTCTTTATAAAGTAACTTCCTAAAATTAACATATATTAAATTAATCTTATTTATTTTATTCTTATTTTTCTTTTCACATATATGGCTTATAAGATATATATGATCATAGCTTATAATGTATGATCATGGCTTATAACATATAATCATGGCTTATAACATATAATCATGGCTTACAAATATCCTACTTCATACTTATAGTCCATTATTATAATATTTTAGGTTATAGAATAATATCTTTTCCATATCTATAGTCTATATTAATATAAGATCATGACGAAAATATCTTATTTTATACTCAAGGTATATTCTTATGATATCTTAAGTCACATTATAACATCTTTCCTATATTTTTCAATATCTTTTTATACAAGGCATCTCTTGTAACTTAACAATATAGTAACATATTATATATTAATTTATTGTCACCACTATCATATTTATAATTAAAGTTTATATCTTTTGAGGAATCTCTACACTTAGAGATATGTTAAACTAATATTTTATTTAAATAATAACTTTAATAACATATCTATCATTATTATTTTGATAATATTTTACATCTATGATTATTGATCATATCTTTTAATATATCTTTTCCCAACAACAAATATCTTTTATATACCATAAATATATCTTATAACTAGTATATCTTATCAACATATTTTTAAGTTTATAAAGTGCTCTTTAAAATGACATGCAATCCCTTTATATATTATAAAAAGTCTTAAGATAATAATTTCTATCATCTTGCTCAAATTCTTTTTATTTATTCAATTAAGCTCTAAGTAAGGTAAACATATTATTTATGTTATACTCTTCAAGTATATAAACTCATATTTTACATCCCATGATTTTATGTAACAATCTTCCCATATCTATTATATTGTATTTATTTATATAGAAATACATGTGAATTAACTAATATATCTTTTTAATTCTTCTTATAAGATATTCTTTAACAATCAACATTCTCCATACTTTATAACAATAGAAATTTATATAACAAGCTTTTTAATCTATCCACTAATTTTATTTAAGAAATTCCATGTCTTGAGATTTAATTATTAAATCTAATATGCAAGATAGAGACTTTATTTACTTATTATTAAATTTCTTTCTTGATTTTATCTTGCTTAACTAGCAAGATTTCCCTCACTATTTAAATTAATAAGTTGCTAGGCTAAAAGCTCATTTTTAATATTTCATACATAATTAAGTGTAAAAACTGATTTAAAATAAGTATTTTGGGCTTAAAAACTCCAGCCCAAACTTAATTAGAATTTACCCAAGTTAAAACTAGGCCCACTTGCTCCTTCTTCCTTGTGTTCTTCCACAACTGATGCTCCAAGCCAGAGACTCACGAACGACGCCAGACGACTCAGCAATCCGGCGGTGGAGGGGCTCCGGCGGCCTCCTGGCGGTGGGTCGGCTTCCGGCTGGTGGTCGTCAGGCGCCCGGCGTCCAAGAGAAGGGGAAGAATGAGTTTTGTGGATTTTGAACAAAAAAATCAGATTTAGGGCAAAATTGAATATGGAGTTTTGAGGCTTGAATTTTGTGTTTGTTTGAAAGCAAAAGTGCTAGAAGAGGAGAGGAGACAATTGTGTGATTTTTACAATGAGATTTCAGCCTTTAAATAGGCAACCATGGAAGCTCTAGTGATCCTTGGCTATGGCTTTTGACCAATGGAGAAGGGGAAGATTGATCTCTATTGGGCAATTTTGTGTTTGTTTGATGGTGATGATGGATGATGCAATAGGGTTGTCTTGCAAGCAAAGAGGAAGGAAGAATGAGGAGTTTTGAGCATGCAATGGCTGAGTGTCCTGTCAATCAGACAAGCGTCTGATTGAATTTGGGAGGAAGAAGAAGACTAAGTTGATATAAAAATATAATGTTGGGTGAAGAGAATAGAAAGTTACAATGGCTTAGCGGATTATGTGTGTGGGCATGTGGGAGGAGATGCAAGAGGTCTCGGGTTCGAGTCCCGGCTCTTGCATCTTTTTTACTGAATTTTTTTATTGTGCTATTAATAGTCTAATGTACCCTTTTTATTTAATAACAACTGAAATTTATAATGCATTATTTTTATTTAAATGCTTTTATCTCTTCATAACCCTTTTAATGCATTCTTGAATTTTATTTAATTTATTTAAAATCTCTTTTTATAGAGAAGAAGGGTTATAAATTATATTATGAATTCTCTTTTATATGGAGAAAGGATTATAATATTATATTATAATGGTTTTACAAACCTTGGAATATTGCGGATATTACATTTGTAACATTTTTATCATTTATTAAGATAATTATAAAAATAATTAAACTCTCTTTTTAAGAGCAAATATTTAAATAGATATCCGACTTGCATAATATATTTACTGAAATTCTTAATTGTCATTGTAATAAACTTCTATAATCTCTTTATAATTTAATATGATATTATAAAGATCATTAAGTTCTCTACTTTAGAGAAAAAAAAATTTATTGTGATAAATATCTGTTTTATTATTTTTAAAAATTTTGCGGATATTACAAACATTTTGAAGAACGAATTGATCTTGGTGATGGTGGTGATGTATGTGTTTTGATTTTTGCATATTTATTTGTTCATTAAAATTGGCATATCATTTGAAGGTTGCTTCATCATCATCCCAATCTGGCACCCAAGAAGATGTTGAATCGCAAGCCAATATTCCTCTGGGAGGAAGCTACAAAGGTTTTGGATGAAATTGAGGCTGCAATAAAGGCAAAGAAGCACTTTGAATTACCTTCTTTTGACCTGGGTGTGTTTCCATCTAGGGATGATTGGGCTGGTGTTGCAGAAATTGGTAGGGAAAACGTTTTGATGCAAGAAGACGAGGCCAGGAAGGTTGATGCAACAAGGAAGAAGGAACTGAAGATTTCCTTTGTTTGTAAGGGATTAACTGATGAACAAATTAGAAAAAAGGCTGAGGAAGACCGAAGAAGGATTGAAGAGGAAGAGAGGTTGAAAAGGGATGAAGAGGACAAGAGAATAAGAGAAGAAGAAGAAAAAAGGAAGCAGGAAGAGGAAGAGTTGGAAGCCATAAGGAGGGAGGATGCATTAATACAAGAGGAGGAGAAGAGAAAGAAAGAGGAGGAAGAGAAGAGGAAAACAGAAGAGGAAGAGAAGAAGAAGCGGGAAGAGGAGGAAGAGAAAAAGAGAAAAGCAACTGAGGAGGAAGAGAAGATACAAAGAGAAGAGGAAGAAAAGAAAAAGCTGGAAGAGGAGGAAGAGAAAAGGGAAAAACTAGCTGAGGAAGAGAAGAGGCGTCTAGAAGAGGTTAAGAGGTTGAAAGATGAGGAAGAGAAGAAGAGGAACAAGGAAGAGGAAGATAAGAAGAGAGAATCAGAGGAGAAAGAGAAGAAGAGGATTGAGGAGTTTGAACAACAGAGAAGGCAGGATGAGGTGAAGAAGAGGCAAGAGGAAAGGAAGAAGAGGAAAGAAGAAGAGGAAGAGAAGAGGAAGAAGGAATATGCCAAGGCAAAAAAGAAGATTGATGAAGAGAAGAGAAAGGAAGAGGATAAAAAGAAGAAGAAACAAGAAAGGGATGCAGAAACAATGAGAATTGGTTTGGAGTTGAAGAAGAAACAAGAGGAGTTAGATAAGAAGAGGGAGGATGAAGCAAACAAGAAATTTGAAGAGGAGATGAACAGGATTCAGGATTAGGTTTGTTCATTGATATTTCTGATTTGTTCATCACAAAATAACATTTGTTCATCACAAACTAGCATTTGTTCATCAGAAACTAGCATTTTGTTCATCAGAAACTGGCATTTTGTTCATCACAAACTAACATTTGTTCATCAGAAACTAGCATTTGTTCATCAGAAACTAACATTTGTTCATCACAAACTAACATTTGTTCATTGGTTTTTTCTTAGGGGTTCATAAGTTATAGGACATTTTTTTCATTGATTTTTGTATGTAGTTTGTTCATGAATAATATGTGTTTTTTACATTTGTAGATCAATAATGAGGCGCAGGAGCTTGGTTCTAGTTCGATTGACACTCCCGTTGGTGTTAAACTTAGTGGTGAGGATGTACTTGATAAAAGAATATCTAAGCCTTCTGATTATGTGAAGTCACCTTACATGGGAAGGAGTGTTGTTTTGACAGAAAAAGTATCTCCCGCGGCCAAGAAATTGTTCGATTGGCTTATTGAAGACATTCCTGATCAAAGAGGGTAACAATGCGTAGAATCGTATTATTTTTCTTTACATATTGCTCTTTTTATATCTTCAAGTTGATTTTATTATTAAAATTGATCATTTTTTTTGTTTTTATGTTTCTCATTTGTGTAGTGTTCAAATCTTTAAGATGATGCATGTATCCGCTATGAAAAAGGATTTTGTTTCAATGGCGGTAAAATCTGAAGTGGAAACAAATATCTTCGGGCTTTGGAGCTGTTATCTCAATATTCAAGAGCAGTGGAAAAGCGATTCAAAACCCTTGAGGTTTTTTATGGATCCTGATGATTTGGTAAGAAAAAGGTTTTTTATATTCACATTGTCTTATTTCATGACTTTTAATTTTCTCAATCTAATCTATGCTTATATGTATTTTGCAGGTCTTTCCACTGAAAAAGGATTTTAGTGATGAGGATTCGAAAGTGTTTTTCATTAATGCCGTTCATGGAACTCTTGAAAAATTCAAGTGGATTAATGTGCACAAGATCGGCCTGGTATGACATTATTTGTTCATTGATATTCTTTTATTTGTTCATCAGTACTACTTATTTGTTCAGAGGCATTAGTTATTTGTTCATTAGAAAGATTGACTCTTCACTATGTTGTTTTTAATCAATATAAGGTTTTTTCATGATTGTTTCCCTCTGCATTTTTTACAGTTTGTGTTTCCTATCTTTATCGAATCGCATTACTATTGTATTGCGTTGAATGTGAGAGTGCCACCTTTCCACATAATTGATAACTCAATGGTGGATGTGCCCTTGGAAGCAAAGTATGAGTACGTACCTGCTAAATTGGTGAGTTTTATGTTGTTTTTTGTAATAGTTTGTTTTTCATCATTGACACATGTGTTTAATATTGAATGAGTTGTGTTTGTTTTATTGTTGTTATTTTTTTAGAGAATGCTCTTTGTCGAGCTTATGAAGACGCTCAAGATGTATGCGAGGGCTACTTTGTTTGAGGATGTGGATAGGGTTCCATATGAACGTCTTGAGATGAAATGGAGAGATACCAGAAACAAGACTGATTGTGGAATTTTTATGATGCGGCACATGGAAACGTACTTCGGCAGCGGCTTGTCTGGTTGGGAATGTGGACTCAATAAACACGATCAGCATCAACTTGATGACTTGAGGATAAGGTATTGTAATGAGTTGTTGTTGAGTCCATTGAATGAGCACAAGGCAACAGCTGAAAAGCTTGTTCAAGAATTTGTCCCGCTTAAACCGACAGTCGCACCTCGTGCTCCTCTTACAAGGAAGGCAAAGAATAAGAAGTGATGTACAATGACACGTGTTTGTTGAAAACAGTTTGGAAATGGTTTTAGTGTTTTTGTATGGTTTGTGTTTAGAATACAATTTATGGTGTTTTGTATGGATTGAATCGTGCAGACATTTGGTTTTTCTTTTTATTTAGTTGTGGAATGTGAATGATGGTTATTGAACAGGTTCTTTTGTGTTATACATTTTGATTCAGAAAAACATGATTTTATCGTAATTTGTTCATCGATACCTTCGATTTGTTCATCGGTACCTTCGATTTGTTCATCGGTACCTTCGATTTGTTCATCGATTGAGAATGAATTTTTTATTGAAGAATGAAATTGTGATTGGTCATTATGATGGTTATTGAACAGGTTCTTTTTGTGTTAAGAGTGACATTTGATTCAGAGAAACATGTTTTATCGTAATTTTTTTATCAACACCTAAGATTTGTTCATCGATACATTTGATTTGTTCATCAACACATTAGATTTGTTCATCAATACATTCGATTTGTTCATCGATTGAGAATGGGGTTCATAATTTGTTCATCAATATCTTGGATTTGTTCATCGATAACTTAGATTTGTTCATCAAAACATTAGGTTTTGTTCATACATTTTTGTTGAAGAATAAAAGGGTTTTGTTCATTACGTAGTAAATTTGTTCATTACTAACTGCTAATTGTTCATCCAAATCCAGAATTTTGTTCTTTGATAATGCGACAATTAAGAATACTATGCATTTCACCCTAATGCAACAATTATGTATCAGAAATCAATGATTAATGAGAGATCTAATTGGGAACATAGGTGCATGTCCTGCTGTTGTCTCCAAGCTTCTTGCATTTTGCACAAGCCCTTTGCTCCTTATTTTCTTTCTTCATTGCCTTCTCTTTACCTCCCATAATACGCCCTTCTTTCTTCCTGTCCTTTGTCATTGCTCGTTCAGGAGGGTGTACCTCAATAACACTCGGTCTGTTTCCCAAGAATGTTTGGATTGAACTCTGCCTTTTTGATGTAGATGATTCTCCTCCCAATAAGATCAAATATGTTTCCTTTTTTTCCTTCAAGAAACATATTAGCTCTTTGAGGTGTTCGGTATTGTCCCCTATGGCATTAATGCAAGAATGTACCTCGCCCAATAAATCAGCAATCAACAACTTCTTCTCATTCATCACATCACATTGTTCAACTGTTGAACCTTCTATCTCAAAAGTAGGAGTCAAATTTGATGTCTTCGTCCATCTATTCTTGATTTACTTAGTTGGCACCTTCCTCAACCCAATGTTTTTGAATACGAAAAACATGTGGCAGCATGGAATCCCGATATTGATGAACTTATTGCACGAGCAAATGAACTCTTCATTTTGAAGCTCATGTTTCACAACATGTACCTTCCCAAACTGCCCGTTGATGTGATACTCGTGAATGTTGTCTTCCTTGAACAAATTGCTTAGACCACATTCAAATACAGAAGCAACAATTTCTGTTTAGACGTCATAGAAGACATTTATGGTGTAAACAAATGCACAATGTTTCTCTAGATCCAATGGTGTCATTAGAGTGGGGGAGCTTGTTGATGTTTCAAAGTCTAACCTCTGCTTATTGTGCCTTTGGGAATCAATTGCACTCTCAAACTGCATCATGAAGATAACTAGAGAAGATGTGGATCCAATGAAATGCGAGAAGAAGTTCTGGCTCTCAGACCTTGAAGTTGTTCTAAGAAGTCCACCCATGTTTACATCATTGAAGTATGAAGGGACCCATAAGTGACGTAGCTCAAACATCAGTGGCAACCAAGTGTTTGACTCAAGTCCAAATTCAGCAATAATGGAATGCCAAGTTTCTTCAAAATCTTCCCGACTAATTTCATTGCTCCAAACAAGCTTGTTGAACTTGCTTCTGAATTGATCATTGTTATACACATCATTTGTAACCTTTGACGGTACCTTGAACATGATATGCCACATGCAGAAACGATGCACAACCTTTTCAAAAACCTTTTCAATTACCACTCTTACTACAGGATCTTGATCAGTGAGAATGACAAATGGTTCATGGCCCCTCATTGCATCTTTGAATTTTTGGAATAGCCAGACATAAGATTCGATATCTTCTTTTAGAAGCAACCTAAAGGCAAAAGTAATGCTCTTCTTGTTGTTGTCAACCCCTGTGAATGGTACAAACACCATTTCATACTTGAAGGCACAAAATTAAATTTGTTCATCAATATATGTGATTTTGTTCATCAGTATGTACGATTTGTTCATCAAAAATTACGATTTGTTCATCAAAAGAATTAATTTGTTCATTGTAAATTCCTTAAGGCAAGTATTAATTTTGTTCATCAGTATATACGATTTGTTCATCACAAGAATTAATTTGTTCATAAAAAATAATCTTTTTCATACCTGTTTGATTTGTATGTTGCATCAGCTGAGACAACATCTCCAAAATATGAGAAGTTCTTCCTTGCAATAGGATCACACCAGAATAATTTGGTTAATTAATGTTGTTCATCAACATCATATTCAAAGAAAAACGCATCACATCTTTCTTTTTTCTTGAACAAGTTGTCAATAACCATTTGAGCATCACATCCAATCATGAAGGAGTTCAGATCTCTTTTAAAATTCTTGAAATCAATTATAGTTGCACCAATTTTTGCATATGAACCAACAAACTCCTTGTAGACTTTGTATGACTTGCTTGTACCAATGTTTGCTCGTATGCAATTCATGATAAAATCTTCATGGAAGGAGGTCAGTTTCCTATTGCTCTTTGCAAAGTGTTTTTGTCCATCTTCAAACATAATATGGGTGTGACGCTCTTCAAATTTCTTAACAACATATCCGTTTCTTCCAGAAAGTCTCATAGTCAGTTTAGCAATGCAACCACACCTTTTGGTTACTCTTTTTTGCTTTATCATTGTTCCTTGTTGTCCTTCTTCATCATGATTCTCTTCATCATCTTCTTCATCATTATCTTCATCATCTTCTTTGTCTTCTTCTTTTTTAGTTGAGTTTTTAAATCCTGCCCGATTACACAACATGTATTTCCAAACTATAGTGTTAGTTCCATCTGAAGACTTTGTAATTGTACCAGCACGTGCTTGGAAACCACATGCATCTGCGTATGCCTTGTAGAAATTTACTCATTGCTCCAAGGTTCTAAACAACATCCCCTCTTTTGGTCTTAAGTTGTCATCACAAAACGGTATGTAGTAATGTGTGTTGTCAGGCTAGATCACGTTCTTTAATTCCTTTTTATCTTCTATTTTTCCTTCATTATAGGGAAAAGAAACATATAAATACGCATTTTGTATACACTACACGTACAATTGATATTATTGAACAAATGCATGATAGATATGAACAAATCCGCAATATATATGAACAAATGCTTGATACCTATGAACAAATTTTGGATTTAACAAATGTGTAATATCAATGAACAAATCCGAGATATTTCTGAACAAATGTTAACTAATGTACAGTCTTCCCAAATAAATCATAGCAATGCCCCTCAAAACCATAAAATGGGAGTTTTCCTATTGGTAATGCTTAAACATAAACAAATTTTGACGATATATGCAATGAAACTTTTCAAAATCGTGTTGTATTAGTTTTAATCAGGGAAAAAATCGTTTATTACCCGGTTCCATTAATCAGAATGAGATAGATCTTCAAAATCGTAAATCTGATCAAAGCTTCTTTCGAAGATCGTAAATCGTTGTGTTTTAATCCAGTTTTGAAGCTTTATTTTCGCAGAGGAAGAAAGAGGTTTTTTTGGTTTTGATTTGGAAAGAGAATAAAAATTTCCTTTTTTCGGGTTAGCTTGGGTGACAAGTACGTCTGGTAGCGTTTCGTTTACACGCGCGCTCGTTTTTTTATGAATTATTTGGACGCGCTTTGCGCGTCCAAATAATTCAAGCTAGATCGACAGTTTAGATGCGTTCTCTTTTTTCACCCTAGCGCCCATTCGCACGTGATCCGCTCTCTAATAATAATAATAATAATAATAATAATAATAATAAGCTACCTTACACAAGGATCATTATCTCTAAGCAATAATAAAACCCTAGATCCATTCTACTTTATAACATAGGTCATTATTTCTAAACAACCTAGATTCATTTTATTCAAACATCATTCCCAACAAACATCCAACATGAATAATGATATCCATGACAATATATGAAAGAGAACCACCACTTGCTTATTTTGTCACAAGACTAACCCGACCGCTTCTTTCTTTTGCATGGTCGGCTAGTGTGCACTGTCCCTATACGACACATCAGGAAGTAGAGGAGCAGAGCTACAAGACTGAAGAAGTTGAAGAATTTTATTTGAGTTTTTGTTTAAAATAAAAGGTCGAGATCCTTGGTTTGTGATGATCGTCTTGAATATTTCCGCAACCATTAGTTGATGTATTTCGTATTTCGCAAGTTGAAGAATTTATTGTTTAACAATCACATTAATTTAACAAATGGTTTATGAATTATTATTTGTATTTGAGTTTGTATACTGTGAAAGCCTAGGGTGGTTTCGAAAAGTAAATTACGAGGTCAATGGCGGTAATATCTCTGAGGGAAAAACGAGGGTGTTAAAATTATGGTATCAGAGCTAAAAACATTTTATAATCGATTCTTTATAATTTTTTTTAAAAGATAACTATATTTTTGTAATTAAAAGTTGATTTCAACTCTTCAACGACTGGTTCTTGCTCTCTATAACTATAGAATTATGGATGTTCTATGAGTTACTGACTATGTTATCTTGTCTACCTTGGCAGACAATGGTGATCACGAGGAGTATGGCTCGCAAGAGGGAAAACCTTGTCTAGGCCTTACAGGAGATAGAGGAGGCTTTCGCTGACTGGCCATATTGGCCTCATGCACACCTTGAAGATGATCCTGATTATGTGGTCGAGGTGGAATATCCAGTGGTTGAGCCTGAGGAACCTCCTGTGAATGAGCCTGAGGAACCTCCTATGCACGAGCCTGAGGAACCTCCTGTGTATGAGCCCGAGGAACCTCCTATATGCACGAGCTTGAGGGACCGTCCATGTATGAACCTGAAGACCATCCTATGCAAGAACATATGGAGGAACTTCCAGTGTATGAGGTTAAGGAAGAAGATCCTGAGGCAGACCCTGAGGAGGAACCAGAGATGGAAAACCCCAAAGTGGAGAACCTGGAGCAGCCTCCTATGTTGATTCCAAAGCATGCGAGGCTCTCACCTTTGCCTTACCATGTGGAACAACCAGGATCTCCGCAGGACTTTCCCTGGGAGGATGACCTGTTGATTGACTATGGGGAAGCAGTGCTTTATCAAGAGGAACCACAACCTTGGAACCTCCCTGCAAATATTGACCCTAGCTCAGTCAAGCATCGTCAAATTGATTTTGACACGCTCGCGCAATAGAGGGATGGTTGGGTCAACGATGCGATGCACTATCAAAATCAAATGACCTACCATAAGACCTGCTTCGAGACCCAGGCTGGCTATGTCGATGCACTGCACCGACAGATTGATCAAGCTAACCTTCTGCTGAGTAATGAGGGCAAGGTAATTGACGAAGGTTGGTTTGATGAGGGGTTCCTGGACACATACAATGTTCCCTCGCCTCCGCCTCCGCCTCCGCCTAAGAAGACGATGACGGGTCAAGCTTACAAAAATCTTTTCCAAAGCCAATCAATGTTTATCCCTTACTTTTTAGTTGCTAGTGTTTCCTTGTCAAGAATTCTATTTTCGTTTGCTTGTGTTGTGTTAAACCTGGTTGACATTATGTTTTACTTATTTCAGTATGAATAAAGCAAATGTGTTTTGTTTTATATGAGTTGAGAAATAATGGACGAGTGCCTAGATTTTACACTTTTGGTATTGTATTGCCTAACCTCTGACATCTCGCTCTCTCTCCCCGACGCTTTCTCTCTCCCCGACCCTGCGCCTCTCTCCCACCGTCCGGCCGGCCCACCGTCGCCGGAAAACGCTCCAGGCGAGCCCAGACCGCCCAGTCCCCCACGCTCGTGACCTGCGCGCCTGCGCTCGGCCCCACCTGAGCGCCCGACCCCCTTTCCCGACTGGACTGAGCGAGGCCTGAGGTGACCACCGGCGACCGCCCGTCGCCCACGCCTCCCCCTCCTGTCCTGGACCGACCTCCGACTAGGACCCACCTCACCCAGATCCAACCCCCTTGGATCCGACCCGCCCCCTGTGCGCCCACCCCAGCGCTCTTTCAAACCCTAGATCTGGTTCCGCGCGGACCCCCCGCCCCAGCGAACCCTAGATCGCCCCGGCCAGCCCATCCCCCACAGGCCCGTCGACCCCCCTCCCCCCGGACCTCTTATTGGTGGTGGGCACCAGCCCTTTAGCTTCATTTTCGGGCACTTCAAGTGGTAGAGGTACAACCCGGCGCCCCTCTCGGAAAGCACTCCCCGGTGCCCCAGTGACCCTCGTCGGCAACCCTCCAAAAGGCCCGGCTGACCTCTTTACCCCTCTCGACTTGAGGGGCGCGGTAATCTCTTTTCTCTCCCCCTTTGTTCTAGCCTTCGGTGGTCTTGCTTAGTTGTTAGTTTGTGCTTAGCCGGGTGTCGTTTTGTGTAGTATCGTGTTAGGTTGGTCTTTCGCTTCTGTCTCTTGTAGTAGCTCTTTAGTACTTCCTAGTTTGGTTTCTGTTTCATTGATCGTTTTAGTTTGGCTTCGGTTCTGCTTGGGTGTTACCTTGTGTTTTGCTTTGGTGGTTTGTTTGGATTGTTGTTGGCTTGTTGGTGTTGTGTGTTCTCTGCAGGTTGTACAGGTTGTGTTTTTGGCGGGTTAATCTGTCTGGTTTGTCTGTTCAAGAGTTTTTCAGTGCAGAGAGGGTTAGGTCGATGAGCAGTGTTGTTCAGCAGAGACAGTCTACCAGTTTGAGGATAGGCTCTTGGAATGTGGGTACGTTGACTGGGAAATCCATTGAACTGATCAAGATTCTTCACCATTACAGAGTACAGGTTGCTTGTATTCAGGAGACAAAGTGGAAGGGAAAGAAGGCTCGGGAGATTGATGGTTAGAAGTTATGGTATTCAGGCGCTTCTAGTGGCAAAAATGGAGTGGGGATTCTGGTGGACAGTAATCTGAGAGACCGAGTAGTGCAGGTGGAACGTACAAGCGATCGTTTGATGATGTTGAAGATTGTCTTAGGAGAGAAAATTTTAAATGTGGTTAGTGCTTACGCACCACACGGGGGCTTGAGTTCAGAGGAAAAGAGACAGTTTTGGGAGGACTTAGATAGTTTGACTAGAAGTGTACCGACAACAGAACAGTTGGTGATTGGAGGGGACTTCAATGGGCACATCGGGAAGGACAGAGTTGGGTTCGAAGAGTTACATGGAGGTTGGGGGATTGGTGACAGAAACGACGGAGGGCGAGCACTCTTGGATTTCGCAGCAGCCTTTGATTGCTTAGTGGTCAACTCTTGGTTTAGGAAGAGAGATGAACAGTTGTTTACTTTTCAGAGCCCGCTTGGAAAGACACAGATTGACTTCTTTGTGACTAGAAGGGAAGACATAGGAAGGTGGAAGAACTGCAAGGTCATTCCTTTTAAGGGCCTTTCAACGCAACACAGGTTACTAGTTCTGGACCTGAAGGGGCAGTGTAATAAGAAAAAGGCATACGCGGTAACTCAACCGAAAATTAGATGGTGGCGCCTCTCAGAATCTAACATTCAAACCCTGCAGGAAAGGATTTTCAAAGAAGCAGATGCAAAGGGAGCTTGGCAAGTGAGGAGCGACGCCAACGAGATGTGGGGCAAATTGGCAGAGTGCATTCGCAGAGAGGCATGTGGAGTATTGGGAGTGTCAAAGGGCTTTTCTGGAAACAAAGGGGCAGTAGCTTGGTGGAATGGTGAGGTTCAGGAAAAGGTGAGGGAGAAACAGCTGGCATACAGAGCTTGGTTAGAAAGTATAGAACCAGAGAGGGAGGCGAGATTGGCAGTACTCAAGGCAGCAAAGAAAGCATCCAAGAGAGCAGTCGCGACCGCTAAAGACAAAGCGTTTGAGGACATGTATAAGGCTCTGGACGAAAAGGGTGGCGAACGGTTCTTATACAGGTTAGCAAAAATAAGAGATAAGAAGAGCAGAGATATAGACAGAGTTAAATGTATCAAAGATGAAGATGGACGGGTGCTAGTGGAGGACCCACAGATCAGACAACGGTGGGAGAGGTACTTCAGTGGTCTTCTGAATGAGGGATGTGAGATGGAAGAGAGACAACACGACTCGACGGACCGTTTAAGACAAGAGCACCCCATATGCTTTTACAGACGCTTCTCCAAAGAGGAAATAAAAGGAGTGGTCCGCAAAATGAGTAGTAAGAGAGCAGTGGGGCCGGATCAAATCCCGGTAGAGGTTTGGAAGTGCTTGGGAGAGAGAGGCCTAGAGTGGCTAGCATCACTTTTTAATGTAATTTTCAGGACGGCCAAGATGCCGGATGAATGGAGGCTCAGTAAGTTATTCCCGGTGTATAAGAACAAGGGAGATGTGCAGCAATGTAACAACTACAGGGGTATCAAGTTGCTTAGCCACACAATGAAGATATGGGAGAAGACTATTGAGATGAGGCTGAGGAAGTCTGTCAGAGTGTCAGATAACCAGTTTGGTTTTATGCCCGGGGGGTCTTCAATGGAGGCTATTCACTTATTGAGGAGGCTAACAGAGGCTTACAGAGAGAGGAAAAAGAATTTGCATATGGTTTTCATCGACTTGGAAAAGGCATATGACAGAGTACCGAGAGAACTGATTTGGGAATGTTTGGCAGCTAAGGAAGTATCGGGCACGTTCATCAGAATAGTCAGAGATATGTACGAGGGATCGATGACCAGTGTGTGCACCTCAGGCGGGGATACCGAGTTCTTTAAGGTGGAAGCGGGATTACATCAAGGGTCAACCTTAAGCCCCTTCTTGTTTACAATAGTGATGGACGTTCTGACGAGGGAGATTCAAGGGGAGATCCCGTGGTGCATGTTGTTTGCAGATGATATAGTGTTGGTGGACGAGTCTAGAGCGGGAGTCAACAACAGGCTTGAAATTTGGAGGGAGAAGCTGGAGACTAGGGGTTTCAGACTGAGCAGGACCAAGACAGAATATGTGGAGTTTAAGTTTGGAGAAGGTGTAACCCACAGTGAGGAAGTGCGGTTAGGAGGGGAAGTAGTACCAAGGAAGGAGAGTTTTAGATATTTGGGGTCTGTGTTGCAGAGTGACGGAGGCATAGATGAGGACATCACGAATCGAATACAGAGAGGTTGGCAGAAGTGGCGAGCGGCGTCGGGGGTTTTGTGTGATAAGAAGGTACCGCTCAAGCTAAAAGGAAAGTTTTACACAACAGTGATCAGACCGGCCATCCTCTACGGGGCAGAGTGTTGGCCCACCACGAAAGCTCAAGAACAGAGGTTAATGGTAGCAGAGATGAGAATGCTAAGGTGGATGAGTGGGCACACGCTACTAGACAAAATCAGAAACGAAGTGATTAGAAGCAGAGTGGGAGTAGCTAGTTTAAGAGATAAGCTGCGAGAGTCCAGATTGCGTTGGTTTGGACATGTTCAGAGACAGGGCCCTACGAAGCCAGTTCGTAGGTGTGAGAGTTTGGATTTAGGAGACATACGTAGAGGGAGGGGAAGACCGAAGAAATGTTGGAAGGACAGTATAAGGCAAGATGTCAACGAATTGGAGATCTCGACAGATCTTGCAGTGTGTAGGGATAGCTGGAGGGAGAAGATTCGAGTAGCAGACAACTAGGCACCTGAACGGCCCGGTCCACGGGGCCCTTGAGGCTTCGACGCTTTTGTTTCGGTTCTATGTTTTGTTTTGTTTTGCTTCGTCTCCTTCACCTCGGTTTTACTTTGCCTCTTCTTTGCCTTTGGGTTACCTCGTTTATGTGCTTTATGGGTTTTATGTGCTCTGTGGTCTTGTCGGGTCTATTGGTCGCTCCCCCGTCGCTTTAAGCCAGGGGTGCCCCCATCTTGACCCCCCAGATTTCCCGTAAGGGAAGATCCACTGGGTTATTGTTGTTGTTGTTGTTGTTGTTGTATAAATGTTCAAATGGTTAACACTCGTAATACAAACCGAATTCCATTAACGAGTGCCCCAAATCAAGGCAACATGGAGGGTACAGAGTCCCACAACCAGGGGACCCAACATGCACGCCAAAACCTCAACCATATGAGCAATGTGAACTTGGATGCTGCTACTCTAGAAGCAATACGGGTGGTTGTGACTCAGGTTATGCAAGAGAATAACCAAGCTTTGCCTCCAGTGGTACTAGGAGTGGAATTGGGGGAGCATTCTGCTAGTACTGGTGGTCAACAAGTTCCATACTTACCTCACAACAATGGCTCAAATTTTGCCCATGCATTGAAAACCTTCACCTCTATGAGACCTGCCAATTATGATGGAACTGGAGAACCAGTGAAGATAACTTATTGGTTCTCCCACATGGAGCGGTTGCTCCGTAATGTAGCCTGCACTAAAGCTGAGAGAGTGCGGATTGCCTCCTTGTAGTTGAAAGAAGGAGCTAGTGAATGGTGGGAGAATTCTGGACTAACAGATCATCCTCTCTTGAGTTGGGCTATGTTCAAAAATAAGATGTTGGATAGGTTCTTCTTGACTGCTATGAGAGATGAGAGGATGAAAGAGTTTTTGTGCCCAAAGGTTGATGGGATGAAAATTCATGAGATGGCCACCAAATTCAACAATCTACTACAATTAGCTAGGCCTGAAGTCTCCTCTAAAGAGCAGTAGATTAAGCGTTTCCATGAGTGGATGAATCCAAAAGTCAAGCCACTGGTGGTACATCACACTTGTACTACCCTGGAAGAGTATGTCAATAAGGCATACAAGTTAGAAATGACTTTGGAGGAATCTGCCACCAAAATGAAGAGTTGGGGGAAGCCACCACAATCGGGATCCAAAAGTCAGTACAGTGGCTTCAAACGACCGGCTCCACCCCAACATTTTGAGCGGTCCAACCGAAACAAATCTGGGCCAACACAGTCAGGTACGACTCAGTCTTCTAGATGTCAAAAGGGACTGATAGTGTGCTACAATTGTGGTGAGCCAGGGCATACTAGCAGGGCATGAACCAAGATGTTACTTTTGTGCGAAGGAGGGGAATATGCAGACATATTGTCCTTAGAAGAAGAACGACCCAACTCAGTCAAGACAGGGGTCGATATCTTACAACAATCAAGTTCCAACTGCACCCGGGAAATCAGCTTCTGCTCAGTCCACAACTCAAAACAAAGGAAAGACCCAATTAGTATCAGTTAGCCAAGGGCAACGATTGTATGAGATGCGTCGTGCTGATGAGCCAAATGCTCCGGTTGATCAAGTTACTCTATATGTCCGCTCCGCTCCTGCTTTTATGCTTTTTGATTCTGGTGCTACACATTCTTTTATATCCAAAAGTTGTGTAGATCAAATAGGGCTTGAATGTAATGACACGTGTGAACATTTCATTGTGAATCTCCCCAACGGGGAGAAGATCGTGGGATCCAAGCAGCTCACAGATTTTCCGATCACAATTCAAGGTCGGAAGTTTGATGCCAACTTGATTTGCATACCGATGGATCCTTACGATATAATCCTAGGAATGGATTAGTTAACTCGACATGGAGCACTGATATACTTCAGCACCAGAACAATGACCATCACCGCAGGAGGCAAATATGTTTGCAAGTTTAAGGGCCGACGGGAGTCTGAGAATGGGAAGATGGTCAATGCCATGAAAGCAATGAAAATTCTTCGTCAAGGATGCATTGGATTTTTGTGTTACATGGAATCGATTGAGAAGAAGGAAGTCAAGTTGCAAGAAATTCCCATCGCTAGAGAATTTCCTGATGTTTTTCCGGAGGAAATTCTAGGGTTGCCGCCACATCATGAAGTAGAGTTCACCATGGAGTTAGAGCCTGGAACTTGCCCATCTCCAAAGCACCTTACAAAATGGCTCCGATTGAAATGAAAGAACTAAAGAAGCAGTTAGAAAAATTGCTAGAGAAGGGGTACGTCAGACCAAGCGCTTCATCTTGGGGCGCAACGGTTCTGTTTGTGAAGAAGAAGGATGGAACTTTCTGGTTATGCATTGACTACCGAGAATTGCATAAAGTTACCATCAATAACAAGTACCCTTTGCCAAGAATTGATGATCTATTAGACCAGCTAAAGGGGGCGAAGGTGTTTTCCAAAATTGATTTGAGGTCGGGTTATCACCAACTTCGGATTCGTGAGGAGGATATTCCTAAAATGGCATTCCGCACACGATATGGACACTATTAATTTGTTGTCATGCCTTTTGGTCTTACAAATGCTCCAGCTGTGTTTATGGACCTAATGCATCAGTGTTTTCAGGAATACTGAGACAAATTTGTGGTTGTCTTCATCGACGACATTCTCATCTACTCGCCTACTGAAGCAGCTCATGAGGAGCATCTCAGAATCATCTTGCAAATACTCAGACATAATGAGTTGTATGCTAAGATGTCAAAATGTGATTTTTGGTTGAAGGAATTGAAGTTGTATTCCTAGGGCATGTTATCAATCAAGAGGGAGTGATGGTAGACCCTCAAAAGATCCAAGTAGTTGTAGATTGGAAGCAACCTCAGAATGTGAAAGAAGTCCGTAGTTTTTTTGGTCTTGCGGGTTAATATAGACGGTTCGGGGAGGGATTCTCTATGATCGCTCTACCTATGACCAATTTACTCCGAAAAATACACAAGAAATTTTTCTGGAAAGATAAATGTGAGACGAGTTTCCAGGAGCTGAAAAAGCATTTGACTAGCGCTTCGATCTTGACTTTGCCTAATGGACATGATGGTTATGTGGTTTATCGTGATGCATCCAAGCAAGGTTTAGGATGTGTGCTTATGCAACATGGGAAAGTGATTGCCTATGCTTCCCGCTAGCTCAAGACGTATGAAGTGAACTATCCGACTCATGATTTAGAACTAGCAGTAGTAGTGTTTGCTTTGAAGATTTGGTGTCATTACTTATATGGTATGAAGTGTCAGATATTTACCAATCATAAGATTTTGAAATACGTCTTCACACAAAAAGTGTTGAACATGAGACAACGAAGGTGGTTGGAGCTACTCAAGGATTATGACATTAAGTTATTGTACCATCCTAGAAAAGCCAATGTTGTAGTTGATGCATTGAGTCACAAGACCTCTCAAGAATCCATGGTGGATGTGCTCACCGCTCAGCCAATGCTCCAGCAGGTTTCGGATCGAGGTTTGGTTTGGATGTCAACGTGGTAGTCTGAATATGATAGAGATTCAAGCTACTTTGCTAGACCAGATTAAGGAAAAGCAAGTGGATGATGTATTGTTAATTAAGATAAGTTGTGAGGTGCAGGAAGAAAAGGCACCTGGTTTTTTCATTCAAGATGATGGATCGCTTTGGTTTCAAAATCGACTTTGCGTTCCTACTGAAGAGCTTCGTTGTCTGATCTTAAAAGAAGTGTCTTCCTCTGCTTACTCGGTTCATCCTAGATCGAGCAAGATGTACAAGGATATAAGCAAGAATTTCTAGTGGTCGAACATGAAACATGATGTGACAGAGTTTGTAGCGAGATGTTTGGTTTTCCCAAAAGTGAAGATTGAGCATAGAAGGCCAGGAGGTGAGTTGCAACCTTTACCAGTACCAGAATGGAAAAGGGAGGATATTGCTATGGATTTTGTGTCTGGGCTCCCAAAGACTCCAGGACAGAAGGATGCTATCCGGGTAGTCATTTATAGACTCACAAAGAGTGCATATTTCATCATGATAAAGATGGCTTGGGAAGTTAAGAAGTTGGTAGAAATATTCATACATGAGATCGTTTGATTGCATGGCACTCCAAAATCAATAGTGTCGGATCGAGATGGTCGATTCATGTCACATTTTTGGAAGGAGTTGCACAAAGCCATGGGAACAGAGTTATGTTTTAGTACTTCTTTTCATCCTCAAACAAATGGTCAATCTGAGAGGACTATTTAAACACTAGAAGACATGCTCCGGGCTTGCGTGTTGGATCGATCTACTAGATGGGGTGCCAATTTAAGCCTGATAGAGTTTACCTACAACAATAGTTGGCATTCGACGGTTAAGATGGCACCATTCGAGGCGTTGTATGGTCGAAAATGTCGCTCACCAACTTGTTGGGATGAAAATGCCGACAAAATTCTTCTCGGCCCAGAGTTGGTTAAAAGGATAGTTGCGGACATTGCAATAATCCGACAGAGAATGTTGACAGCTCAAAGTCGTCAAAAATCATATGATGATATAAAAAGACGAGAAATTGAGTTTGATGTTGGAGACAAGGTGTTTGTTCTACTTTCCCCATCGAAGGGTGTATTTCATTTTGGGAAACAAGGGAAGCTCAACCCTCGATACGTTGGACCCCTCGAGATTTTGGAGAGAGTTGGCAAGCTTTCTTATCAACTTGCCCTACCCCCATCTGCACATCCGGTCCACAACGTTTTCCATGTATCACTGTTGCGCAAGTATGTGCCAGATGAGTCTCATGTTCTTATCTATGATGACATCGAGATCCAATCTAATGGCACTTATAAGGAGAGGCCCGTCGTGTGCTAGAACGACACATAAAAAGTTTACGCAATAAGAAAATGACACTAGTGCGAATCCTATGGTCAAGAAATGGTGGAGAAGAGGTGACGTGGGAAACATGGGAGACAAAACAGGATATGTAGAATAAATTTCCAGAATTATTTGCAAAATAGTTTCGGGGACGAAACTATTTTAGGGGGGTACTATAGTAATAGCTCTCTTTGTTTAAGAGAGGTTAGTCTAGTTGTTATCTTTTCTTTTCTCTAGTTTCGGGGTGGGTCGAAACTATTTTTAAGGGGGTACTATTGTAATAACCCTGAAATTTTTATAATTATAAATAAAATATTTGCAAGTAAATTTTATTTATAACAACATAAGTAAAAATGTCTCGTTATAATAACAATAATTTATAGAATTATAGTTCATAAAGTAATTGGTGTAAAATGACTAAGTATAATATGGTCTACAAAATATAGTGTTAATTGGTTAAATAAAAAAAATAAAAATATTCTTAAACTTAAAAGATTGTTCAAAACCATAAACTAAAGTGAAATGGATAGCTCCTCTACTTTTTGAAACGTTGGGTGTTTTTTTGTAATTTTCGCAAAATTGCATCAAAGGTGTTCTAACCCAAGTCAATGCAACTTAGGGTGGAATCTTCAAATCAAGATTTTGAGCCCGATTGTTAACCAAAATCAGTTCCGTGAAATTTGGGTTGTTTCCCATCAAATCCTCTACTAAAAGCCCTTATCAATTCATGGGATTAATATCAAATTATCGTTCTAATCCATTCGTAAGTTTTAAAACCCGATTTTCGCTCATAGTATCTCAAACGAATTGGATAAGAGCAAATCTCCAATTTAGCGCTTAATTTTCAATTCAAACTCCTTGGTAAGGATAAGAACATGAGTTAGAACGATTATATGGCCAAGAATGGGCGGGGTTATTCAAATTTCAAAGTACTGAAATCATTTCCGCTCAAACTGTTAAGATTCGTTTTAATCCATTTTTCTAATCTGATAAGGATGATTTCTGATCAAATCCACACTATAAATATCCTATTCCACCTCACATTCATCCCGCAAATAATTTCCGAACTGAACCATTCGAAATCAATGAAGAATTCCCCACAAATTTAACCTTTGTTTCTACTGCCCCTGTTTTTAACACCCTCTCCGTTCGATGGAGTTCTCTCTCTCCACCATCTTCCTCGCCGTGAGTAGCTGCCAACAGTTGGAAGCCTACCTCGTCCTAGTTCCAACGACGCCAGTCTTGTCCCAATCAGTCACCAAACGAGTCCGAACGAGCCAGTTGAAGTCGGAGTGTTGCGCCCCTGTTGCTGTGCGTGCTACTGCTGTTGGTGAGTGCTACTGTGCACCATATGTAATTTCGTTCAGCTCCAGTATCTTCAAATAAAAAGAGTATAAGAACAAAAAAAGAAATATATATATACTATAATAATAACAATTGCATTGTATAAATATATACTAACCAATGGGCTAACGTGTACATGTATATAATTAGGAATAAGCCATGTATATGCATGTTCATTGTTACCCTAAGAGCACCCATAAGTAATAAAATATATGAGGACTTAATTATTGAATTTCTTTTAGGTGGAAATGTATTAAAAAAAATGTACATGTTCTATTGCATACTAATTAAATACACAAGGTAAATTAATTAGTGGTGTGTAAAGTTTATTAAAATAATTAGTTAATGATAATGGACTAATTGGTTATAAAAGAAATTAGCTTAAAGAATAGTCCAATCATTTCTATTATTTTGATTAATAAGGAATTTAAAGTTAGTCAAATTCTAGGTTTTCAACTTTTAAAGAGATGAGTGAACATGAGGTAGAGAAAACGCTCTCTTTTGGCTGAGAAAGCCACCACCCTTTTGGTTGAGAAAGCCACTGCTCCACCGCTAAGAAAGCCTATTGTTAAGAGTCCTTTCATTTCTAGAAATGAGAAAGCCCTTTCATGTTATAAAATTTTCTAAATGTCTCTTTTTGTGGCCTTGTCTCGGTTGTAGTCTGGTGTTTTTGACTAAATTATGCATTTTATTCATAGAAATTTATTGAATCTAGATCTGAGCTCGTTTGAATTTATTTAAGAATAATTGCTTTGGTTGTTGCTTTTCAACAACAAACTCAATCCTGAGGAGTAGCAGTTCTTTCGATTTTTGTTCTTTCCTTTGTGTGTGTGGTGAGAATGTCCTGGTGTTGGCGGTTTTCGTCCAGATTGCTTCCGATGTCTTTGGGTTGGGAGTGTTCCTAGATAGCCTCTTGACCATTTCCAGCGGCACGATACCGGCGGCCCTTGACCGACCGTTTCAAGCAAGTTTTCAATCAGAGCTGATTTTAATGGCGTATCCACCGATCTTTTCCCGACAACCCACAAATCCTCTGTCTGACCGATCACCCCGCCCTCCTCCGTCGTTTTCGCTGGCGTGTGTTTGCTCGGCCCTCCGCCGTCGGTGGGATTCTTGACTCTTAAATCTTGTTCGTCTTTGTTCGTCATCTCTTAAAGAAATAAGGAAAAGAAAAGAAAAAGAAAAGGATGAAGAAGAGTAAAGCTTACTGCTTGGGCCTCAAGGTGGAATAAAATAAATAAATAAATAAATTAGTAAAACTTTGCTTGAGAAAGCTTGTTTCCACTCGGTC
Source organism: Fallopia convolvulus (assembly GCA_964016875.1). Classification (NCBI taxonomy): domain Eukaryota; kingdom Viridiplantae; phylum Streptophyta; class Magnoliopsida; order Caryophyllales; family Polygonaceae; genus Fallopia; species Fallopia convolvulus. The sequence goes on from OZ024727.1 coordinate 22,064,316, forward strand.
TAGTGTTCTTAGACTAGTCTGAGTACTTTTTCCTTGCAGAGCTAGAATTGTTTTTACTTGCAGGGATGTCTCATACTTATTCAGGTACTGATTTTTCGAAGAGGGGGAGCAGTGGTCGTTTGTATCGGACCGAGTTGTACTAGGCTAGGTCACTTGGTGCTCTGAGGCTTCTGAAGATCCTTCATCTCGGTGGAGGGAACGTCAGATGTCCATTTCGCACACCTTAGGATGGGTTGACCTATTGCCTGTGGCACTATTTTTAGTGCTTTACTCACCCTGATTGCGATCTCATCTTCCTTTTCTTTTCGAGGGTTTGTACTACCTTTAGTCGTTTTCTACTTGCCTTGAGTGGCTTCTTTGTTGATCCACTTATTCGTTTATGACTGCCATTTTCTTTTTAATGGCCTCTTGGACTACCAAACTTTTTGGTACTCCGAATTCTTTCCTATATAAAAAAAACTTTTAAAGAGATGAACAAAATAAATTAAGCATAATTTATTTTGTATTTCTTTATGTAAATCAAAAAAGGAAACTCGATTGAAGGGTTTCAACCGCGCTTGAAAGACAACTTTACTTTCGCCTGCAATCAAGGAAAGTGGTGGTTCACTTTCATATTTTGTCATGGATATCATTATTCATGTTGCATGTTTGTTGAGAATGCTTGTTTGAATAAAATGAATCTTGGTTGTTTAGAAATAATGACCTATGTTATAAAGTAGAATGGATCTAGGGTTTTATTATTGCTTAGAGACAATGACCTTTGTGTAAGGTAGCTTATTATTATTATTATTATTATTATTATTATTATTATTATTATTATTATTATTATTATCTCAAAGTCAAGCAAATTACATAAAATTAGTGGGAAGCCGAGGTACAATCTGGGCCCCCACACCTCTAGCTATTGATGATGCTCAAAAGAGTAGAACAAGAAGTGGACTCGGGATACAAAGAATAAATGGACCCGACGGGACTCCCGAGGTGGATTCCAGGGCCCACAACCATACCCATCTTTTAGACAAACAAATTCCCTATCCGAGCGAGGTCTTCCGAAACCTCGGGGACGAGGTCTAAACCTGGTTGCCGACTCAACTGACACCCCCGCCCACCTGGCCCGCTCAGCTGCCGCCGTTCTTCCCAACCAATTATCGGCAGCCCTGATCTCGGGCGTCCCACATCGGATAAGCACCAAAACTCAGTTCCCCAATTCGTTATAAATAGAGGAGAACCTCTTAGGTAGAAAGGGGTCGAAAAACATCTTGAACTCAAGAACTATCTTGCTCGTTGAAGATCGATGTGTTGAAGCATCGTCAAAAGACCTCGCTATAGACAAGTGAAGTCCACAAAAAGACTTCAAGTCACACAAAGAGCTTTCGCTCACACCAAAGACCCCGCTGCTCCATCTCGCAAGCCATCATCACCACACTCGAACTCGAAGCTCAACCTCGCCACCGGAGTCCGTCAAGCGGCCCGTGGATAGTAGAATCTCAAGTGATTAGGAGATCTCAAACCCTGTTAGATCGAGATCTCAAATACTCTTAGGAGGTCTAAGGTGTAAACCTCGTTGGCTTGTAAACCTCTGGGCTGCCCGTTCGTGGTCCCCCCGGGTTGGACGTACACCGCCCCACAAAACCCCTACCCATTCCAAGGGTACGAGCCGGGCGGCGCACCCCTGAACCCATATCCCTACCCGGTCTATGGGCAGTACCAGCAGGGCTTCGCCCCTTCATACGTCCTTGTTCCCCCCGGGGCAACCCCACTTCGAGTACGTACTTGCGTACGTCCCAGGGCACGTGCCGGGACACGAGACCTCCACCAACGGCTCATCGACGAAGAGGCCTCCCCGGGACCCCATGTAGATCTCGCGGTCCCGCTCGCGATGTTCGAGAATACAGGACACAGAGATGTCCGCAACAGCGGGGAGTGCTCTGCATCCCCCCAAATCGAGGCCAACGACGTCGATGCACCCTCTGAAATCGAGGCCGCGCCGACAGGCCGTCGAGACCGGGTGCACCTCCCCCTTCGTGGACGAGATTCAGGGCGCGGCTATGCCCAAAGGTTTCCATTGACCACAAATGGGACTCTACGACGGCACGGCTGACCCGGAGGAGCACGTGAAGCACTTTTCCGTCCAAATGAATGTCAACTCCTACAATGACGCCATATTCTGCCGCATCTTCCCAACCACCCTGGACAAGGCCACGATGACGTGTTTCATAAGCCTCAAGATAGGGTCTGTGGCCTCGTTCGCTCAGTTGTGTGAATCCTTTTTCACACACTTCAGCGGCTCGAGGAAGCGCAAGAAGAACATGCGGGATCTCCGCGGTATTGAGTAGGGAGAGGGCGAGTTGTTGGGTACCTTCTTCACGAGGTTCACCACCGCAGTAGCGGAGATCCCACACATCGACGAATCATCGGTGCGAGATACCCTCATGGGCAACCTGTGTCCGGGGCCTTTCAAGACTTACATTTTCTTGAAATGCCCAACGACGTACGACAGCCTATGCGCCCGGATCACGTCCCAGGTGTATGCCGAGGATGCCGCAAACCAGAGCTCGCGACCGAAGACCGACAAGGAAATCGTCGCCGAGGCTAAAGGAAAGGCGAAGGTGGCCGCACCACCCGCGAGGGATGCGTATGTAACGCAGGCTCAAAACCCCGTCAACAACAACAACAACAGGAACTTCAACAACAAAAGAAGCAACAACAACAATAACAATGGGAACGAGGCCAACCGTAACAACAACCGCGGTGGCAATTGGAACTGCTTTGGCGGAAAGCAACGAGGCTATAGGGGCAAGGGCGGCCCTTTGTACAACCCAAACGAAAAGGAACGTTCCAACCCCGCGTCAGGCGCCTACACCGTACCACGAGGCCCGAGTCAAGCTCAGGCCAACAACGTCGAGCAGTAGGCTCCCGCGAAGCAGGCACGGTCTAGGCAGACAACAACACCTGATGGGTATATCCATACCATCTCGGGTGGACCATCTTTGGCTGGATCAAGCCAGGCAGAAATAAAGAGGTACGCGAGGGCAAGCCATCATGAGCCCTCGGTATTTAGCGTCACCCAGACCTCACAGTCTCACGTAGGCTTGGCCTTCACCTCCGAAGATGCCGAGGGACTCCACATGCCGCATTCTGACCCCTTGGTGGTGCATGCTCAAGTGGGCTAAAAAATGGTGAAGCGAGTACTGGTGGACACGGGATCCTCCGTGGACATCATGTACTACGGCGCCTTCGAGCAGTTGGGCATCTCCGAAACATCCTTGAAGCCCTACACTGGGAAGCTCACCTCCTTCTCGGGAGACGAGGTCGACGTGGAAGGTCTCATAGACCTTTGGATGACGCTGGGCACTGGCTCCACGAGGAGTACCGAGATGGTGGAGTTCACCATAGTACACTTGCCTTCAGTGTGGAGTGCAATCATCGGGAGGGTATCCCTGATGAAATTCCAAGCGGTAGTCTCCATCTATCACCTAAAGATGAAATTCTCCGTTGACGACGGGGTTGGAGAGGTAAAGGGCAACCATGAGGAGGGTCGCGTTTTCTTTGCGACCTCGGCAAAACAAAAATGCCCGGTGTTCATGGTGGAGTCCCCCGGCGAGGCCGACCTCGAAGTCCGGGACTTCACGGTCCCCATCCCCGAAGTAGAAAGAAGGGTGGTTACCCCCTTCGGGAATGAGTTCGAGAAGATCTACTGGGGAGAATGTCTCTCCGGGAAATCAGCGGAGTCGCTGGAGGCCCTGCTGTCTAGATTCCGCGATGCGTTCGCCTGGATCGCCAAGGACCTCCGCGGCGTCCTGCGCACTGTGGCCCAACACTCCTTGAACGTCGATGTCACCACCCGCCCTGTTGTGCAGCGACTGAGGAAGATGAACGAGGAAAGGGCAAACGCTGCGAGTGAAGAGGTGGCCAAGCTTCTGGCCACGGGGTTTATCTGCGAGGTCTAGTACCCGAAATGGTTGTCCAACGTCGTGCTGGTCAAAAAAGCCAGCGACAAGTGGAGGATGTGCGTGGACTTCAAAGACCTCAACAAAACATGCCCCAAAGACAGCTACCCCCTGCATTCGATCGACGAACTAGTTGATTCAACCGCGGGGCACGGGGTTTTGAGTTTCCTCAACGTGTACTTAGGATACAATCAGATCTCGATGAGTCCGTGTGACGAGGAGGAGACATCCTTCATCACGCAGCGAGGTACGTACTGCTATAAGGTCATGCCCTTCGGCCTTAAAAACGCAGGGGCGACCTTCCAGCGTCTCGTTGATCGGGTCTTCAAAAACCATTTGGGGAGAAACGTGTCGGCCTACGTCGACGACATCGTGGTGTGGAGCAAAGGCCCCGAAGAGAATCTGGCCGATCTCCACGAGGTTTTTGTGACCCTCAGGCACAATCGTCTCAGCCTGAACCCCGAGAAGTGCGTCTTCGGCATATCGTCGGGGAAGTTCCTACGCTTCATGATCAGCAAGGTCGAGGGGCTAGAGGTCGCTGCGATCTTGCACAGAGGTGCAGCGGCTCAACGACGCCGTGAACTACTTGGGGGAGGTTTTGCTCTCACTTGGCGGACAAGTCTCTGCCTTTCTTTGCTACCCTCAAGAAGAACGACAAGTTTCTTTGGGTCGAGGGGCTAGAGCTCGCTTTTTCCGAGTTAAAAGCCTTCCTATCAAAGCTCCCTACGTTGTCACCTCCAATGGCAGGCGATGACTTGCAGTTATATGTGGCGGTGAGCCCGGAGACGATCAACGCGGTGCTAACCAGAAAAGCCACGCACCTAGTCTACTTCACAAGTCGCGTGCTCCAGCCCGCGGAGCAGCGATACTCCCTGGCGGAGAAGATGGCACTGGCCGTTGTGACCGCCGATAGGCGCCTGCGCCCTTACTTCAACGCGCACCCTATTCAGGTCCTCTCTAACCTCCCACTTCGACAAATCCTCCACCAGCCCGCCCTCTCCGGGCGAATGATGAAGTAGGCAGTCGAGCTTTCCGAGTTCGACATCAGCTACCTCCCTAGAACCGCAATGAAGGGACAGTCCCTTGCTGACTTCATGGTGGAGGTCACCTTCCCCGAAACTGATGTGAGCTCGGAGGAGTGGAAGGTATTCGTTGATGGTTCACGATGTTATGCCGGTGGCGGGGCTAGAGTGTTCCTCACCGGTCCCTCGATCGAGACGGAGTACGCCCTTAACTTCGCCTTCGATGCCACCAACAACGAGGCCGAGTATGAGGCCATGATCGCCGGGAAAGAGATGGCGCTCCTCAGTGGAGCCCGCAAAATCAAGGTCTACACCGACTCCGAGCTAGTTGCACGTCAGCTCAACGACAATACGACACCCGGACGGGGTTCCTGCCTGTGTACCGATAGAATGTTAAGGCCTTGGTGTCGTGCTTAGAAACCTTTGCGGTAGAGTTCATCTCGCGAACCTCGAACACGAAGGCTGATGCACTCGCGAGGTTGGGCTCTGCCCTCCCCTTGGAGGTAGGAAATCGCGTGATGGTAGAAAGAAGACTCTCGCGGAGTGTAACCAGCGAGGTTCTCTCCATCACCACTGGGGACTGGAGGACCTCGATCACGCGATACGTGGAAAGCGGTGTCCTACTAGAGGACCCCGCGGAGGCTCGGAAGTTGAAAATGCAGGTGGCATGCTATTGCGTCATGGGCGGCCGTCTCTATCGCCGAGGCTATGCCGAGCGCAACATGCTGTGTGTGCCGACCGAGTCCACGGAGCATATCCTCTATGAGGCACATGAGGGGGTCTTTGGCGGCCACCCAGGGTGGCGAGCCCTATCACATAAAATCACCCATTTGGGATACTTTTGGCCCACTCTCCGGCAAGACGCGAGGGCCTATGTCCAACGATGTGACGGGTGTCAGCAGCACGGTAACCTCCAGCACACCCCGACCTCGAGTCTTTGCTCCATTCACGAGCCATGCCCCTTCGCGATGTGGGGGATGGACATCCTCGGCCCCTTCCCAAGGCGGTTGGCCAGGTGCGGTATATCCTAGTCATTGTCGACTATTTCACGAAGTGGGTCGAGGCACAAGCAACGAAAAAGATCACGGGGAGAAAGGTCTGCGACTTCCTGTGGAAGAACCTCGTTTGCCGCTTTGGCGTTCCCATGACCATCATGACTGACCATGGCCCCCAATATTATTGCGAGGAGTCCCGGATCTTCTGCTCCGACCTGGGCATAACCCTTAAGTTTTCCTCCGTGGCCCACCCTCAGTCCAACGGCCAGGTGGAGAACGTCAATGCCCGCATCTTGTCCGATCTGAAGAAGCACCTGAGCATGGCGCAGGGTCGCTGGGCGGAGCTTCTCCCACTCGTCCTATGGACATATCGCACCACCGCGCGTCGCGCAACGGGAGAAACGCCTTTCGCTCTAACTTACGGGGCGGAAGCGCTAGTCCCAGTAGAGACCTTAGTTCCTTCGGCGAGAGTTTTTGATTTCGACGAAAAAGAGAACGAGGCCAACCTTAGGGTCGAGCTGCTATTTAGAGACGAGCTGCGCGAGGTGGCCGACCTGCGCTCTAGAGAATACAAACGACGCGTAGCGGTGTATCACGACAAGAAGGTCAGACCCCGGTTCTTGGCCACGGGTAGCCTCGTCTTGAGGCGTACCGAGGGTGCCAAGATGGACCCTAATTGGGAGGGACCATACCTCCTCGGGGAGGAGGTCGCGCCCGGAGCTTTCAAGCTCAAAGACAGCGAGGGACGTACCCTGAGCAAAACATGGAACATCCATCGACTCAAAAAAATATTATGTATAAACTCTCCAAACTCCGCTATTTCCTACAAATTTTGTGAATAAAGGGTTGTGGAATTTTCAAATCTGTCTAAAAAATAAAAATGTCGTGTGAAGTCCACCCCTCGCTTCCTCTTGGGGTTGGAGATTCTCGGTTTTAAGTTGTGAAGTCCACCCCTCGCTTCCCGCTTGGGGTTAGAGATTCTCGGTTTTAAGTTGCGAAGTCCACCCATCGCTTCCCACTTGGGGTTGGAGATTCTCGGTTTTAAGTTGCGAAGTCCACCCCTTGTTCCCGCTTGGGGTTGGAGATTCTCGGTTTTAAGTTGCGAAGTCCACCCCTCGCTTCCCGCTTGGGGTTGGAGATTCTCGGTTTTAAGTTGTGAAGTCCACCCCTCGCTTCCCGCTTGGGGTTGGAGATTCTCGGTTTTAAGTTGCGAAGTCCACCCCTCGCTTCCCGCTTGGGGTTGGATATTCTCGGTTTTAAGTTGCGAAGTCCACCCCTCGCTTCCCGCTTGGGGTTGGAGATTCTCGGTTTTAAGTTGCGAAGTCTACCCCTCGCTTCCCGCTTGGGGTTGGAGATTCTCGGTTTTAAGTTGCGAAGTCCACCCCTTGCTTCCCACTTGGGGTTGGAGATTCTCGGTTTTAAGTTGCGAAGTCCACCCCTCGCTTCCCGCTTGGGGTTGGAGATTCTCGGTTTTAAGTTGCGAAGTCCACCCCTCGCTTCCCGCTTGGGGTTGGAGATTCTCGGTTTTAAGTTGCGAAGTCCGCCCCTCGCCTCCCGCTTGGGGTTGGAGATTCTCGGTTTTAAGTTGCGAAGTCCGCCCCTTGCTTCCCGCTTGGGGTTGGAGATTCTCTGTTTTAAGTTGCGAAGTCCGCCCCTCGCTTCCCGCTTGGGGTTGGAGATTCTCGATTTTAAGTTGCGAAGGAAGTCCACCCCTCGCTTCCTTCTTGGGGTTGGAGATTCTCGGTTTTAAGTTGCGAAGTCCACCCCTCGCCTCCTGCTTGGGGTTGGAGATTCTCGGATTTACGAAGTTCAAATCCAACCCCTCGCTTCTCGCTTGGGGTTGGAGACAATAAAAACAATCATGCGCGATCCGAGCGAGGCTCTTGGTCGTGGCATAAAAATAATCAGGCACGATCCGAGCGAGGCTCGTGGTCGTGGCATAAAATCTATCATGCGCGATCCGAGCAAGGCTCGTTATCGTGGCATAAAATCTATCATGCGCGATCCGAGCAAGGCTCAGGATCGTGGCGTAAAATCTATCATGCGCGATCCGAGCGAGGCTCGTGATCGTGGCATAAAATCTATCATGCGCGATCCGAGCGAGGCTCGTGATCGTGGCATAAAATCTATCATGCTCAATCCGAGCGAGGCTCGTGATCGTGGCATGAAATCTATCATGCGCGATCCGAGCGAGGCTCGTGGTCGTGGCATATAGTTTTACCTCCACGATTCAAGCAAGGCTATAGACATCTTGAGCAAAATGGAAAACTCTCCAAATTTCTTCAGTATCATCCTCAAATTCATCTTGAAGAATGGAACCCTGGAAATGCCAAGAAGCTATGTCAAGGAATACGGTAAACGTTTGTTCAAGTATGCTATTCTCAAAGCGCCAACTGGTGCAGAGTAAAGAATGGAGTTGAAGATGCGCGATGGCCGAACATGGTTGTGCCAGATCGACTACCCTCCTAGATCTAGTCGTCACTCTCACAAAGAACTCATCGACACAATGTAACGAAAGGCAGGAAAATGAAGAACACCAGCAAGGCTTAAATCCACCCCTCGCTTCCCGCTTGGGGTTGAAGACTATAAAAACAATCATGCGAGACCCGAGCGAGGCTCGTGATCTCGGCATAAAAACAATCAGGTAAGATCCGAGCGAGGCTCGTGATCTTGGCACGAAAACAATCATGCGCGATCCGAGCAAAGCTCGGGTTTACGGCATAAAACGAGCGCCCGATGTGGCCCGAGGGTGCCAAAAATATAGTGACACTCGGGCCATGGGGTTGGATCGGGGTATATGTACAAATAAACTAAGGAAAAAAGAAACACGAATCACAACCATAAAAAGAAGTTACATAAAATAAGGCCACAAGGGCCGAAATGTCATAATTACAAACCCCGGCGGGGCCACCAAAATTCCAAAAATATAAAAAATTAAAACTTAAACGTGGGGACGGCTGCGGCGGCCTCCGTGGGGACCTCGGGGACGGCTGCGGAGGTGATCACATCGGCGTTGGAGGATGGCGCATCCATCGCCTGTTGGGGGTCTGCGGTGGCAGGGTCTGAACCTCCCTGGACGAGGTCCTCTGCTGTGGGTGCCTCGGTAGCCACGGTTCCATCCTCTCCAAGGAAGAACTCGCATTCCCCCTCAGGCTCCTCCCCAGGATCTTCCCCCATTGTCAGCGCATAGTTGGGGTTGAAGAAGGCAATGCGGGGGTTGATGTGCCCATACATGGCGACCGCCTGCTTGACCCCCATGCGGACGGCCTGGCGGAACATCTTGTTCACGCTGCCCATCAACTCTTCTTTGTACTCCGCAGACTCCACGTACTTGGGGCCCGCAGCCTCAACTTCCTCGTTGAGCTCGATTATGCGCTGTCGGAGGTTGCCGATCTCCTCCTCGGCCTTTTGGAGCTTCGCTTCCTTCTCCCTGAAAAATTTGTGCTCCGCGGAGAGATTTCCTCGGAGCTCTTCGATCTCGGCCTCAAGATCCCCAACATGGCCCTTAACCTTCTCCGCATCCCCCTTAACCTTCCCCGCCTCCTCCTTAGCTTTCTCCGTCTGCCCCCTAAGCCTTTTCGCCTCCTCTTTGGCCTTGGCGGTGGCCTTGGCCTCGTCTGCCGCCGTAACCTCCGCGGCTCGAATTTGTCTCTCGGCCTCCGCGAGGTCCTTGTTCTTGTTCTCGATCTCGGCGTCGCGGGTCTTGAGCTTCGCCTCCATCTTATCCATCTTCTTGTGGAGGAGGCTGACGCGACTGCAATTATAATTCTCGAAGAAGTGATGCTGAAAAACCAAAAAACGTGTTAAAACAAAGATGATAATAATGGAACCAACAAAAAGAACAACCTCGAAGAAGTAGGGCATACCATCGCCAAGTAGCGAAGGATCTCGTCGTTGAGGGCAGCCTCTTCCTTCCAGTCCGCCATGTCCCAATCCTTGGGCATGCCTCGGGCGGGTCCAGGGCAGTGAAACTTGTCGGCAGGAGGCCCGGTGGCGGACACAACCCGGCTTGCAGGGCCGTAGCGGTGGGCCATCTCCCCTCCCGAGGTCCCGTTCTGGCCGTCCCCCTTCTGTTTTTTCTTCTCGTCCTGGCGGGGTGGATCCTCGGATTCTTTCCTCTTTGATCCGACTCCGTCGCCGGATCTGCGGGCAGCTTGGGAGGACGTTCTCGCAACGTCCCCCCTAGACGAGGCCCCCTTGGTAATCTTCACCTCGGGCGCCTTCGCTGGCGGCGGTGTTGCCTTCGGTGACCTCGCTAAGGGGGATGGTTCCTTTATAACGAGGCCCTTAGAACCTCGTGGGACTTGGGAGGTAGAGGTGAAGGTACCAGGTTTCTTTCCCTGCGCCCTCGAGGTCAGAGCTTTGAAGAGATCCACTGTCAAAAACACAAAAAACATGTTAAAAAAATAAGTTAGAAAAAAGACAAGAAGCGAGATATCACAAACAATCAAGGCATTATGACCTGAGCGAGGCTCGTGGTCAGCACTAAACAAGTGAGGTATTCCCTCGAGGCCATGCGTTGCCTAGAACCAAAAGCAAGTAACAAGAACAAGCAACAAAAGGGAAAGTTAGTACCCTCTTCGCCCTCACGGGGTGGAAGGGTGAGACTCAGGCCGGCCCGCTCAAGCCGGTCCTGTGCCAGGTATTGTTGGAATGGTTCCTGGCACTCAGGAACGTATCGTTTCTTGATCTCGTCGGCCTCTTGTGTGCCCTTGGGCCGGACGAAGTTGTCTGGGGCCGTGGGGAAGTTGAGATACATCTCGGTAGGGTCCCGGAATAAGAACCATTTCTTCTTCCACGGCCCGACGTTTGAAGGGGCCGTGATGATCTTAAGGCCGGGCAAGCTGAGGTTGACAAGGCAAGACTCGTGTTCCCTCCTCGCTAGAAATAGGCTCGACATGGTGTCGAGGTCGGGTCCCTCACCGAGCTCGTGGCTGCGAAGGGTGTAGGCACACAGGAGCCTCCACGCATTTGGGAAAAGTTGCGTAGGGCAGACATGCATGACCCACATGAAGCTGACAATGTGCGGGGCCAGGGGTAGCCTGAAGCCGGCCTGGAGGCTGGGCTGGTACACGACCACGCATCTGTCGTAGGCCGCCAAGGAGCAGCCCTCTCCTTCGGGGAGCGCTAGCTCAACCCCCTCAGGCCAGGCGAAGTCCTTGGCGATCTTCGCGAGGTCTTTCGGCTCCAGGATCGTAGGCTGCCCCTCGAATAGAAAGGTCCCTTTCGAATCTGGGGACATAGGAATCCGCTCCTCGAGGACGGGCGGCATGCTGGACACAGCGTCGTTGATATGCTCCGCAAAAAAGCTCGCCAGTTCGTTGGAGTCGGACGACCTCGCAATAACACCAGCCACTTCCTCATCAGAAATCGAGGACGAGGCCATTTCAACACCAGACGAAGCGCGAAGTCGGGAGAAGCGCGAGTTGACGGAGACGTCGGAATCACTGGAAGAGTGCTCACTAAAAATCAGCGAGGGAGACCTCGGGTTCTGAGAGTCACTAGTCTTTACGCTCCCTACGGTGTCGGAGGCCTCCTCGTAGAATCTCTCTTGAACTTTGAACACGAAGCCTGGTGGAGGGCTCGAAGAAGCTCCTCTAGGCATGAAAGAGCGATGTCTAGGACACAAGAGGCGAATACCTGGAAAAGAAAAAGTGTTGAGACATCGAGCAAAGACACAAAAAGAATACGCGAGGTAACGACGGGAAGAGGCCACATGGCACCCTAGGGCTACTCTGACAAGATAGGACGGCGGGGAAGAAGGTGAAGCGCCAAAATGAAGAAGGAAAAGACCGAATGGAAGCCAGCGGTGGGAGGCCAAACATCCCGTCAATTAGACATCATGACGTTTGGCTTCCCAAGGCGTTCGAAATTCAAAAACGAAGAAGACGGAGGAACTCAACCATCGATCGGAAAACGAAGGGTTCGGAGGCATTGCGAGCACCGCCCTCACCACCACCGTTTCGCCGCTGTGACACCGGTACAAAACGCCAAAAAGCAACCATCGCCCGCTAGGGAACGAAACAAAGAAAGAGAAAACGCAAGAAAAAGAGGAACAAGGACACAACGCAGTAGCAGGCGCCGCCCTCACCCCCGTCGTTTCGCCGCCGTGGCGTTGGCGCAAAACGCCAAAGAGCAACCGTCGTCCACTAGGGCACGAAACCAAGAAAGAGAAAACGCGAGAAGAAGTCCGAGAGCGTCGCTCAGATGCGAGCGCCGCCCTCACCCCCGCCGTTTCGCCGCCATGACACTGGTACGAAACGTCGAAGGACAACCGTCGCCCACTAGGGCGTAAAACGAAAAGCATCAAAGAGACGAAAAGGGGGGAGTCGAGACGCTTACTTGCCTAAAGATTAACGCGGATGATGCGGTGGCGCTGCCGGAGTGTCGAAAAATCGTCGATAACCGCCTGGAAACCGTTGCCGGAAACTGGAAGGGCGAGAGAGAGAAAGAGAGGAAATGCCGAAGGAAGAAGATGGAGATGAGGCGTGTGAGAGACGCCCCTTATAAAGAACAAATTTGGGCCTCTCCTCGCTCCCGAAAGGTTTATTGGGCATGGTCTACCTCGACAGCCCATTAAGCAAAGTACGGGGAACAGGCCCAAGACGCATTGCACGTACAAACGAGAGAAAAGCCTAAGTGTCAGGCCTCGCAAGAGAGCTCCTCGCAAAGCATCCACCCAACCTTTCAACCTCGCATCTCGTAACCCTAAGAAATACGAACCCCGCACCCCGGGTTTGGTGATTCAAATGCCCCTCGTATTTATGACCCGCGGTCCTCGGAACGAGGTCCCCAGGCCATGGAGTTGTGATTATGCTCAAAATGGTAGAACATGAAGTGGACCCGGGGTAAAAAGAATAAATGGACCCGACGGGACTCCCGAGGTGGATTCCGTGGCCCACAACCATACCCATCTTTTAGATAAACAAATTCCCTATCCGAGCGAGGTCTTCCGAAACCTCGGGGACGAGGTCTAAACCTCGTTGCTGACTCAACTAACACCCCCGCCCACGTGGCCCACTCAGCTGCCGCCGTTCTACCCAACCAATCATCGGCTGCCTCGCCTCCGGACCAATCAGTAGCCCTGATCTCGGGCGTCCCACATCGGATAAGCACCAAAACTCAGTTCCCCAATTCGCTATAAATAGAGGAGAACCTCGTAGGTAGAAAGGGGTCGAAAAACATCTTGAACTCAAGAACTATCTTGCTCGTTGAAGATCGACGTGTTGAAACATCGTCAAAAGACCTCGCTATAGACAAGTAAAGTCCACAAAAAGACTTCAAGTCACACAAAGAGCTTTCGCTCACACCAAAGACCGCACTGCTCCATCTCGCAAGCCATCATCACCACACTCGAACTCAAAGCTCAACCTCGCTATCGGAGTCCGTCAAGCGGCCCGTGGATAGTAAAATCTCGTAGTGATTAGGAGATCTCGAACCCTGTTAGATCGAGATCTCAAATACTCTTAGGAGATCTAAGGTGTAAACCTCGTTGGCTTGTAAACCTCGTTTGTTTGTAACCTCGCTGTAAGAAAACAATAAATAAAGAGCAAGCGTTTGCACAATTGAATAATAGAATCTCGTTTCTTGTCTTTTAGCGACGTTTTATTTCGGGTTTCATCAGCTATAGCAAAGCCTATCCTGACGAAGATATGAGCAACAGCACAAGCCCTAATGTCTTGAGTCCTAGAGAATTGCTGCACTCGCTTCAGCAACGCTACAAAATCCTTATCTAGTTCCCCCAGAGAAGAAAAGGAGAAAGGAAGAAAACCATAACCAATAGCCCGACAACTAGCTTCGCACTTGACCCTCTTTCGGTTAGCTGCATCAGTCACAACCCGTCTCGGAACAAAGTCAGACAAACCAGATTATTATTATTATTATTATTATTATTATTATTATTATTATTATTATTATTATTATTATTATTATTATTATTATTATTATTATTATAAATAATAAAAACTTACATTGTTAAATTACATAAAATTAGTGGGAAGTCGAGATACAATCTAGGCCCCCACTCCTCTAGCTATAGCAAAACCTAATCTTGTGAAGATATGAGCAGCAGCACGAGCCCCAATGTCTTGAGTGTTAGAAAATTGTTGAACCCGCTTCAGCAACGCTACAACATCCTTATCAATTCCCCTAGAGAAGAAAAGTAGAAAGGAAGAAAACCATAACCAAAAGCCCGACAACTAGCTTCGTACTTGAACCTCTTTCGATTAGCCGCATCAACCACAACTCGTCCCGGAATAAAGTCAGACAAACCGGAATGTGTCAAAAGAGATGATCCTGTCAAGTCAACACATACATCACGTCCTCGATCCCAAGAATAGAGTAACAGATCTGCAGGTCGGAGGGCTCCGTCGTTCTCTCCAGACAGTCCAATATCAACCTCTTTCCTTGCCGAAATCCCAGACCGATAACAAATATCAACAAGGGTAATCCGAACAACATTATGTCGATGCTTAATATATCCCCATCAAAAACTCTGGAGCAAGCAGAGCAAGGTGTTGAAATAGAGAACAAAGGAACACCCAACCGATAACACAACACACAACAGTAAGCCTTAGCATTCATCGTCTGTCCCAAACCCGAGATGGCGACCACCCGAACCCAAATAGAGGTGTGATCTCCCTGCTGCGATTTGCATAATGCCGATTGCCGAGGAGATAAAATAAAGGTGGATTCTGCAAAAGTAGTAACCTTTGTGAAATATATATATCTGCCAATTTCTTCACTAGAATTATTATTATTATTATTATTATTATTATTATTATTATTAGTTCGCACTAGAATTTTTACCTAAGTTACTTGTTGTACTTGTCTATTCACGATCTCTTATGAGAGACGTTATTGTGCTTCTAGCGCAAAACTAGGGGTGGGAGTTCTAAATTCCTGAACACCTCTTTATAACAAATTGAATTAGGATGGACCTAGACCATAGTGCTGGTCATGACCATGCCCGCTCAATCGTTCTGAGGGGTGTCGCGCCTAGCTAGTGCTTCGTACCAGAACTTAGGAATCCATTACTCTTTCTCTTGGGGAGCTCAAACCCAATGTCTTTGGCATACCGCGTTGCCATCTTAAAAGCTACCATCTCAAATGCAATGTTTTGTCATTAATGTAATATAAATGCCAATGCACATAATAAATGAACTCGGGTGGTGACTACAACTTGGAAAACCACTCTTGCTCCCGGCTTTGAAAGGTCTATTTTCCAATCTAAATTCTGACAACACGCATTCGGTGAGGTTGGTTATAAGCCCGATTAGTTGACGGGGGTTTTTCGAAAACTTGTGTGAATATTAAAGTTCCCAACAAACCTTTCTTCTTTATAGGAACCATATTCTTGTGGTGTCCTTATCTTTTTGGCATATTTTCTTTTCGTGAAACTATTTTAGTTAGATATCGTCGACCGACTTTCATTCGGAATTCGATGGTCTAATAAACACAAGTCACAAGAACCCTCACATAAATTCCACTTGCTTAGTCTGTCACAAGACTAACCCGACCGCTTATTTCTTTTGGATGGCTGGCTGGTGTGCACCGTCTCTATACGACACATCAGGAAGTAGAGGAGAAAAGCTACAAGACCGAAGAAGATGAAGAATTTTATTTGAGTTTTTCTTTAAAATAAAAGGTCGTGATCCTTGGTTTGTGAGGACCGTCTTGAATATTTCTGCAACCATTAGTAGATGTATTTCGTATTTCGCAAGTTGAAGAATTTATTGTTTAACAGTCACATTAATTTAACAAATGGTTTATGAAAATTATTATTTCTATTTGAGTTTGAATACTGTGAAAGCCTAGGGTGGTTTTGGAAAGTAAATTCCGAGGTCACTGGTGATAATATCTCCGAGGGAAAAACAAGGGTGTTACATAAATGAAAACAATAAAGAATATTTGTGCATCACAAGACAAATATCTAGCAAGAAGGAAATTTTAGAAAAACTGCCAACCCATACTATTGGACTTTATCAGACATATTTTAGTCCAATAGAGACAAATGTAACATCTTATGAGAAATTAAATGATAAAAGGATGTTTACATTATGGCATGATCGTTTGGGTCATCTAGGTAATGGAATGATGCATAGAATTGTTGAAAGTTCAACTGGGCACTCAATAAAGAAAGAAAGTATCCTTAAATCAAGTGATTTTAACTGTAGAGGTTGTTCACTTGGTAAACTAATCACTAGATCGTCCAAAAATAAAATTGGGATTGAAAATCCAACGTTTTTTTGACGAATACAAGGTGATATTAGTGGACCGATGGTCCCACCATGTGGAACATTTCGATACTTTATGGTATTAATTGATGCATCGACAAGATGGTCACATGTGAACCTCTTATCAACAAGAAATACAACCTTTGCTAAATTCTTTTTTTTTCAAATCATTCGCTTACGAACTCAATTTCCGGATTATACAATCAAAAGAATCCGACTTGATAATGCTTGAGAATTTACTTCCCAAACATTTAATGACTACAGTTGAACATCCGGTGGCTCATGTTCACACAAAAAATGGTCTTGTTGAATCTCTAATTAAACGATTACAATTAATCACCAAAACATTATTGATGAAGTCTAAAGTGCCAACATCAGTTTGGGGACATGCTATATTACATGTTACAACTTTGGTTCGATTAAGACCAACTGCATATCATAAGTATTGCCCGTTACTATTAGTGACTGGTAAAGAACCAAATATATCACATTAAAAGATATTTGGTGTGCAGTTTATGTTCATATTGCTCCACCGCAACACACAAAAATGGGTACCCAACGAAGATTGGGAATATATGTTGGTTTTGAATCCCAGTCAATTATTAGATACCTTGAACCAACCACGGGTGACCTATTTACAACAAGATTTGATGATTGTCATTTTAAGGAAAATGAATTTCAAAATCTTGGTGGAAAAGGACATAAAGAAATTACTTGGAATGTTTCATCATTATCTTATCTTGATTCATGTACAAAAATCTATGAACTAGAAGTACAAAAGATTGTGAATTTACAAAGTATAGCAAATCAATTACCTGACTCATTTTCAAACACAAAGAAAGTGACAAAGTCACATGTGCCAGCTATAGATTCCCCTTTGAGAATTGAAGTGCCTGTTGGACAAATAGAAAAGATTCCTGAAAAGGAATTTATAGTGCGCCGAAAACGCGGTCGCCTGACTGGATCAAAATATCTAAAACAAAGAAAGAATAGGCGACAAAATAATCCAAATGAAGTCGCACCAATTTCCTATTCATGGGGAGAACATGACAAAAATACCTCCGAAAAACTAGGAGATGTGTTAGAAATAAAAACTGTTTCAGATAAAAACAAAATGGAGAATGTTCTGGATAAGAACAAAATGGAAATTGTTCCAGACAATGACAAAAGCATTGAAAAGGTTCTACATGGACAAAGCACATCCATTGAATTCACCCATGCTAGTTCGTTCTCTTAGTATACAAGATGACCAATTCAGACCTCGAGAAGATGATGAAGAGATTCTTGGTCCTGAAGTCCCCTACCTAAACGCAATTGGTGTATTAATGTATCTCGCAAACAATACAAGACCAGATATTGCTTTTGCTGTAAGCTTGTTATCAAGATACAGCTCATTACAAACAAGACGACATTGGAACGGAATCAAACATGTGTTTCGATACCTACGAGGTACTCTTGACCTTGGGTTATATTATCATAGAAATACAAATGTTTCTCTTGTTGGATATGCAGATGCAGGATATCTATCAGATCCACACAAAGCAAAATTTTAAAATGGTTATGTATTCGCGTATGGAGATACGACGATCTCATGGAAGTCAACAAAGCAAACGCTTACGCTACATCATCAAACCATGCAGAATTAATCGCTCTTTATGAAGCAGGAAGAGAATGTGTCTGGTTGAGGTCAATGATTGGATATATTAAAAAAGAATGCAAAATAATATCAATTGCAGGCAATCCAACCATGATATATGAAGACAATTCTGCATGTGTCACACAAGTCAAAGGGGGTTATATCAAAGGAGATCGGACGAAGTATATTTCGCCAAAATTGTTCTCAAATCATGATCTAGAGAAGGAGGGCAAGATCGAAATCCAGCAAATACGATCAAGTGAAAATGTTGCAGATTTGTTCACAAAATCCTCACAACCCAAGAAGTTTGAAGAACTTCTGTACAAGATCGGAATGCACAGATTTCGAGAAGTATGTTGATTTTAGGGGAGAATTATACGCATTGCACTCTTTTTCCCTTCGTTCAGGTTTTTTCCCATTGGGTTTTACCTGACAAGGTTTTTAATGAGGCAATAATATGAAAGCGATACTATGAAAGCGTATAAGACAAGATGTACTCTTTTTCCCTATGCTATGGTTTTTATCCCACTGAGTTTTTCCTAGCCAGATTTTTAACGAGTCAACATATAGATAACCCCAAATGAAAGGATGAATATTCAAGGGAGAGTGTTAAGAGATGAGATGATGTATTCATCATTATACATGCTTTTACACTCTTTTGTTTTATTAGACAGTTTTGTTTTATTAGGCTTGACAATCATTACAACAATTACAACCTTTAATTTCTCTCAGCTTTATATGGCTGAACTTGTCATGTAAGCCAAACTGTGGCTATAAATAGAATGTACAATTCATTGTAAAAAAATCAAGGAAATCAGTTCAGATTTCTTAGGTTTCTCTCCCAAATATTTCACAACATATTTCATTTATTATTACTACTTACCATATTCAACTATTCAATAAAACTTAAAGAAGTTATGTTATTAATAAGCATTTCTTATATATTATGATAATATTATGTTATTTGTCATATTAATATTACTTACCATTACCACATTCAAATTTTTAATAAAAAATTAAATCAACTATGTTATTAACGAGGAAATATTTTAATCATTTTTTGTATTTACATTCTTGACAAATTATACTAATATTATCTCATTTATTGTTATTACTTGCCAATACCATATTCAATTGTTCAATGAAAATTAAATATTCTCTCATTTATTAACATTAAGGATCCGATTTAATCTCTAGTCCAAGGAGCTCTCATTCAATCTGTCTCAAAAAGCCAAAGTTGGATCTCTTGGCAAATCTTGTTCTTTGTTTTTTATTGGATTATTTTTGAATAAAAAGGCACGACTAAACTGAATTTCCATAAAGGAAACGTGTCTTATATCTATGAGGATAAACTCATATCTCCATACAAGACAAGGATAAACAAACCCCAAAGTCCCAAACAATCAACCCGATATAATCGATAAACTCACGACTAGAAGTTTGTTTGTGTAGGCTTCTTACCCACGTTTTACAACTCAAAAAAGAGTTTTTTTATTTTTTACTGCCTAAAAAGATGAAAATAACATTGCTTAAATAGGGAAAAGGTGTGTGAATAAGGATCCTCTCGGTTGGAGTCATCAAGGCGCCTGCAAGGGAAAGGTTGCATCTTTATTGAAGTGAAATGAAAAGTTGAACTCTTCAATGCCCCAAATATGTTACAGAGGTAGATGAAGAGTTGGACTCTTCATTGTCTTTACCTTCATAATCATTAATTAAGAGTAAATCGGTCTTCTCACCATGTAAGGGTTTTTTTTGTCTTTCCACATGGAAGGGCCCTCACAGATTGAAGAAACATGTACTCATGGGTTTGATTTTCATCATCTTAGGAATGGGGAACAATGGCATAAATGGGCCAAGCTCAATTGTGTTGGGTAAATGATTATGTTACCCTAGTCGAGACACATCATCCTCCCTTCCTTTAAAAGGATTTGTTCTCAAATCTACTTGATGTTGGCTTGAAAATACAATAAGAAAATCAAGAATTGTAGAAACTCCCTTTTTCGCATTGTAGTGGTTGTCTAACAATAAACTCATCGAGATCTCCTCTTCTTGGAGATGAAATGGAAAGCACGAGAAAACCATTTGTGTAGCATCCAACCAAGGTGTAGACATGGAGCTTAAGCAACAAGAGGTCAGGTTCCCATGGAGTTAATGATGTTGATTCCTCGTCCTCTGCCTTACACTCTAAAGTGGTAGAGTTGAAAGATATGATGAAGAGGTTCATGCTCTAAGGAACCCTTCAATAAGTTAAAGCATGTGGGATTTGTGTTGATGTATTCCAGCTATGGGGATGCTTGTCCCCAACTCTAAGAGCCACAGGCGGAGGTTAATTCTATAGGGGGTTATGGACCTCCTAGACCTCGCTATGATCCCTACTCCAACACTTACAATACGGGGTGGAAGGATAATCCCGCCTTTAGATATGGGAATTGGAATCAACATCAATATCATCCATAGGGAGGTCCGCAATAGTTTAAACAACAAATTAAGAACCTTGCGTCCACTGTTGGCCAAATTAATATAAGAAACAAAAGCTAGTCTTAAATATTTGGAGACATAAATTAGCAAATTAGCCACTACTCTGAGTAAATTGGAAGTAAGGGACTCGAGGAAATTGCCTTCTCATACCATAAACCGGAGTGAAAATGTGAGTGTCATCACATTGAGCAGCAGAAAAGAACTGAGTAGCGACGATCTGGATTCTGGAAAACAAATACCGCATAACTACAATCGCGACCATAGTTTCAATACACATGATGAAGATAACACATTGGAAGAAAACTGCGACCATGTCCTTCAAAACTGTAATCGCGGTGTGTTAACTAATAGTTCAGGAATTTTGATTGAAGATGAACGCGACCACAAAACATAAAACCGCGGTGGATTGGGACGAATTCTGTTGTGCAAATCCCAAGGGTTTGAAACCCACCACCCGCAGCACATCCCGCGATTTACCTCCTCCACGTGGCCTAGGGCAGGGTGCGTGGGGGAGTGGGATTAGTCGGGTGCTAGTAGCCCCAAATACCCACGTACTCCAAAAAAGAAATTCCCTGAATCCTCTAGAGGAAAACCACGACTGCGGGTTTGATAGTGGCGATCACGGCGATGGTGATCCCAAATTTCTCAAAAATTGAGATAAACTGCGACCGCTGTACTGCCCCAAAAGCTAACGATGATTATGTTCACCCCGAATTCCCTCCTCTTGGCTCTCAAAAGCCAATTCCACTATTCCCAGAGGCGCTCAAGGACACTACAAGGCCTGAAAATACAAGGAAATCTTCGAGACCTTCTCCAAGTATGAGGTAAATATCCCTTTTCTCAAATTACTTAAGAGCGTTACTAGATTTTCTAAGTTTCTCATAGAATTATGCGCAATTAAAAGGAACCAAAAATTGAAAGGGAAACAAAAAGTAAAGGTCAACGAGAATGTCTCCGATATATTTCAAAGGCGTATGCCTAAGAAGTGTGACGATCCAGGCATGTTTACCATCCCATTTGTAATAGGTGACACAAAAATTGACAAAGATATGCTTGATTTAGGTGCATCTATTAATGTTTTGCCTCACTCTTTGTGTACTTCACTAGGATTAGGACATTTGCATGAAACTGGAATTGTTGTGCAATTAGGTGATAGGTCCACTGTTTACCCGAAAGAGGTTGTTGAAGACGTGCTTGTCATGGTTGATAAACTTATCTTTCCTGCTGATTTCTTTGTACTTGACATGTACCATGATATGCATGATGCACCTATATTTCTAGGTAGACCTTTTTTGAAAATTGCTCAGACCAAGATTGATGTGAGTAATGGAATTCTAACCATGGAATTTGATGGAGAAATTTTTTAATACATCTATTATTCTATGAAATATCCCCAAGATGATCATTCTTTGTGTTCTATTGATGTCATTGATCCCATTGTGCAAGATGTTTTTGATATCACTTATTTTGATGAGTTAAAATATGTGTTAGAGAATGACATCGACTTTCCAAGTTTAGAATATGCTTTGTTTGATAGATTTCATGATATTATGGCTGAGTTGAATGCTTGTTGTGAATCTCCTACTCATACTTTGGCCATTAGACCCATACCACTAACTCTCCCAAGCGAGAAGCGTCTACCCTCCATAGGCAAGCTCTAGAAATTGAGTTGATACAGCTTCTTGAGCATCTCAATTATGTTTTTCTGGGGGAGGGTGATACTTTACCCATCATTATTTCTAATAAACTGTCCAAGGAGCAAGAAGAGAGATTGCTGTAAGTACTTAAGGAGCACAAGATAACTCTAGGATGGACCATTGCAGATATAAGGGGATTTGTCCCTCTACATGTATGCATAGGATCCTCTTGGAGGATGATGAATAACCGTCTAAGCACAAAGAAGAATCATTCCACCATTGATGGAGGTAGTGAAGAAGGAGGTGTTGAAGCTCCTACAAGTAGGTATGATCTACTCAATCGTTGATAGTTAATGGGCTAGTCCCACACAAGTTGTGCCCAAGAAGGGGGGGGGGGTATTACAATTGTAGAGAACAGACAAGGTGAGTTGACTACCCTAACCTAAATACGGTAACTAGAAAAGAACATTTCCCTTTGCCATTTATTGACCAAATGCTTGAGTGATTTTTTGGTCGTTCCTATTATTGTTGTTTGGATGGCTATTCAGGGTATTTCTAGATTGCTATTGCATCTGAGGACGACATTGACATGCCCTTTTGGCACTTTTGCATACCACGGAATGCCATTTCGATTATGTACGCTCCTAGGACGTTCCAAAGGTGTATGGTTAGTATATTTTCTGAATATATAGAGCACTTTATTGAGGTCTTTATGGATGACTTTATAGTTCATGGTGATGACTTTAATGCATGCTTAAACCACTTGTCACTAGTTCTTCAAAGATGTGTATAAACTAATTTATTTCTGAATTATGAGAAGTGTCATTTTATAGTTGAGCAAGGCATTGTTTTGGGTCACATTGTGTCATCTAGGGGTATTGAGGTCAATAAGGCGAAGATTGACATTATTCAGTCTTTTCCTTATCCTACTAATATGAGTGATGTGCGTTCCTTTCTAGGCCATGCAGGTTTTTATTGTAGGTTTATTAAGGCCTTTTCAAAGATCTCATCCCTCTTATGTGAGCTCTTGGAGAAGGAGGTGCTCTATAATTTTGATGAGAAGTGAAAGAAGTTTTTTGATGAGTTGAAAACTCACCTCACTAGTGCAATGATTATTCAAGCTCTTGATTGTTCTCGCCAATTTGAAATCATGTGTGACGCAAGTGACTACACAGTTGGTGCCGTTCTTGATCAAAAGGAAGCAAGAGCGTCTCATGTGATGCATTATGCTTCTATGACCTTGAATGGAGCTCAAAGGAACTACTCCACAACCGAGAAGGCGATGCTTGTAGTTGTTGTAACATCCCCCCTTTCTACCCTGGAGGTATTACTGCCAGTAACCCCGATTAAGACTAAACCGAAGCTACCCAAGGCTTTATACTGACTGAACAAACTAAAAATCCAAAAGCTGGACTTATTTAAAACAACAATATAAAAATGGAAGACCCCAAAATATTGTAAAAGAACTTAATCTTTATTACTTGATAGCTCTAACTTTACAAAGTTTAAGAAAACATTACAGCGGAATAAATACAAATAGTCTTATAACAACACTAGCTTTGTAGTGGCCCAACCATAAATTTCGCTCAAACACAACTTCTGGAAACTTTTCTTCAACTTCTTGATCCACTTCTCAAATCAACTTCCAAGAAATACCTGATGTGTAACGCTGGACACCAGCCGACCATGCAATTGAATAAAGTGGTCGGGTTAGTCTAATGAAAGACTAAGCAAGTGGAGAAATTGACTGGTTCTTATGGTAGTGACTAAACATATTGGCATCGAAATCCGAATGACAACCGGTTGATGATCCAACAGTTAGCAGTCCCATAGAGGATAATAATGAGGCATGAATATTCAAGAGATAGGACACCACAGCTTGTGGTTCCTTTACGAAACATGAACAATTGTTGGGAACTCATATTAATCACATCACATTTTGAAAAGCCTCTGTCGACTAATCAGATTGACTTAATCAAAGTTTGATTAAGAATCATTCATAATCGGGAGCAAGAATGGCTTTCCGATTGGACGAACCATTCAGGTATATTAATGTGCCTAATGCACTTATCTTATATTACTTTCAAAACTTTTCACAAACAGGTTGGTGATTCATAATCGGCTCGAACTACTGCCGAAATATTTTGGTATTGTAGAGATCATCGGAGTATTTCATCCATTGTCATCTACCCTGTACCAAGATCACAAGACTTAAGCTATCCTTGATCTTTCATTTTCATATGGTCTTGTAGAGATCAGAGAGGCCTATTACCTTGTCGTCTACACTGCACCGTACCAATTGCACTTAGCTAGAGTGCGCATCACCCCTCTCACACGAAGAGTAGGGGAAGAGTCATGACCCACCATTAGGATTAGGCCCCTCCTAATGTAATCTTTTTAAAGAGAGGATATGGAACCACATTCCCCTTCCTGAAACTACCTTAATTCAACAACAATGTCTCAGCGTGAGACAACATACAAGGTCACACATAACGGACCTAAATCCAGTTCTACCGCAAAACTGAATAAACAACATGGTCATTATTTCTAACAAATATGACAACCTATCATATTTTATTAAGCACAGAAGTTGTTCCCAACAAAAATATTAAATGGGATTCAATTCCTCATTTAATAACAATAATGCAAGAGAGAACCGTCCACTTGCCTTAGAAGACGTGCTCAACGTCCTTAGCAATTCAACAATAATCTTTATCATCCTTCTGCCAAATATAACAAAAGGATTTCTCAACAACGAGCTCACAGAAACACTTCTTAGCTGTATACTCAAATTCTATAATTTCCTAATCGATAAACGACTTGATTTCCGAATATTGATTTAAAATAAATCCTTAGTTATCATGCTTTAAGGAGCCATCTTGGCGAAATTATAACTAATTATCCGCTTCACTTTTGAAACAATTTTCTAAATAAAAATTGTTCATTAGTAACGGTTCTTAAAGGTGATCAAATCTCGGATCAAACGGATTAACAACGAATCCCGAGTAATTATCCGAAGTCCTTTACCTGCCAATCGGTATCAAAACTTGTATTCGCTATAACTGAAGATCCGGACGTCCATTTCTCGAGCAGTTTGAACCTGTGAGACCGTATCAACGTCAAGATTGTAAAAACCATAAATTTAATTAGCAAAGCGGAATCAAAAGTTCCTTACGGTGGCTCTGCAACCAACCCGCTAATTAATTTCGATCGTAATTACCTTCACTTGAGCCCATGGCTCGTTCGATTCGTTAAAGGCTCGATCCAAGAGCTCGAGGGTGGTTGGGTGATGCCCGATGGCGGCCCTTGCGGTGGGTGGTGGTCGGAGGGACTGGTGGTCGCCGGCGGCGGCGCACGGCGAGGCAAAGAAGAGAGTCGGCAGTAAGGATTCGAATCCTTTCTTCCCTAGTACGTTGTCGTCCTGATTCTCTTGGTGGCTCTTATTTGCAGCAGCAAATAGCCATAACAAGGAGGAAGAAGATGAGGTGGACGAGATTGAGGTGGACGGTCAGAGAAGATTGCCGGCGGTGATGGAGTCTTTCTCCCAAGTTTGTCATCGTCCTTATCCTTCTCGCCTCCCCTCTGTTTTCAATTTACAAAGTTCGAGCCCCTTCTCAAAATTATCTCTCTGGTTCCTTCCTTATTAAGGCAAGGCCGAGAAGGCGGCTTTTAAAAATCAAAACCCGTCTCGGAACGGGACTCGCGTTAAAGCGGTAAAATTATGTACCTCGGATGGAAAAACTTACTAAATACAAAACGTCCCGTAAATTATGTAGACCAATAAAACCAATTTTCCATGATTTTATCTTGATACCTTCAATTTTTAAGGCTTCTGTTTCGTATTGTAAAACCTTTACAGTACATAATTAAAAAGACGACTTATCCAATAAATATTCTTTTTCTACTAAAAAATCCTAGAATTCACACCGATCCATAAAATTATTTTTTTTAATGATTTTAGTATATCACCAAAAAATTTCTAGGATTTAAATTCCAACAAAAATATTGGATTAAGCGTTAAAATGAACAAAGAGGTTAAAAGGATATCCGAGAAAAATTCAAAAATATCCTTAAAAACCACAATTATTACATTAGTACCCGCTTAAAAATGGTTTCGTCCTCGAAACCAAGGAGAACTCGGATCACAAGGAAAGATAGCACAAGCACATACACACAACCACTACAAACCTATACAGAAGTTTGTAGTACCCCCTTAAAAAAATACATGTTGTTACTTTTGTACCAGACACAAAACAATCATTGCTTATTTACCAAACTCCTTCTTTACAACGTTCATTAACTTTGGCAAATGGCTCAGCATTTCCTGTCTAGTTTCTCAAGTCTTTCCTTCACCTCCATTTTTAGACTAAGGTAACCTAACCAAAGGTATCTTTCTTATTCACGATGCAACCTGACCTTTCTTCATAGGTGCCATTTGGTTGAATATCCATCTTATTATTGTTGAGTACAAGAGATATATTGAACGCATACTATCAAGGAAAACATTACGGATAGAATGCACTAGAGGTGGCAATGCCAACTGTTAAGCAAGCTCACCAGTTCTTTCCAGTATCTCGAAAGATCCAACATAGCGAGCATTTACACTGTCTCGCTTTCCCCAGCGGAATACGCCTTTCAAGGCGGATACTAGCACAAAAACATCGTTCTTTACAATGAACTTAACATGCTCTTGCTTTAAAACAACACACGACTGTTGTCGCTTTTGAGCAGTTAGCACCCTTGATCGTGTTAGTGCAATATCAGCTGCTGTTCTCTTGGCCTAGTCTGGCCCACGAAAAACCTTGTTAGTATTGTCATTCCAATAAATTGACAACCAGCACTTTCGGCCTTACATAGCCTTAAAAAGAGTCATTTCTTTACCATGTGACCAAAATTCTTGTATATGAATTCACTCAAACTCAAACTAACATCCCAACTTGTGTGGAATCTAGAATACATGTCCTCGGGAGTTTGAATTCGTTTTCTTGCATTGTTCATCAGTTTGATGAGGGAGGCCAGCGCTAAAATTCAATTCACTCCACAGAGCTTGATGTCACTCCTTTCAAAACTTTGGCATGAACCATCCCTCTCAATCAGAGATAATAGTCTTTGGAGTTTTATGAAGATGAAAACTTCATGCATGAACACCTCAACTAACTTCTGTACTCTTTAGGTCATCTTAATTGCATTAAAAAGAACACTCTAAATGAGTTTCTTAACAATCTTCATATGCATCCTTCTTTCATTAAGTCTTGAACGACTAATGAAAAGAATCCATTGTAACATCTTCCCACTTCCATTCTGAAATAGGAAGAGACTATAACATTTTATCTGGTCTTCTATGCTCAATCAAGACTTCCAAACAAACCAAACATATCAAACCGAACTCGGTGACATTTCGCTTCATGTCGGTCCATCAAAAGTTTTATCTTAAATCCTTATACCTTTACTTGTTCCAGGATGAACTAATTAAGCAAATAAATATGCTTCCTTTGAAATAAGCTTTCAAAGCTCATCAACAACAGATATACATGAACAGTTTTGAAACCAAGCAATCCGTAATCTTGAATAACAATTCTTGTGTCTTACCCTCTTATCTTCCCTAATGATCTTAAACAATATTACTTTCTCATATTACTTTTCCTTGATTTGGTCAACAACTTTTGAATAAAATCTTAGGGTATTCACACAACCTTGTTGTCATCCAAACTAAACCTTTAGTCCTTCTCAAATTATTTTCTTTACAAGGATTACTTAAAATCCTTACTCAATTTTCCTTCTTGGGATAAAATCTCAGTATTACTTTAACCAAGAATATGAGATTTATCCAACACATGACAAGATACTAACCTATCTTGTCCATCCTTTACATCCTTTTCTCAACAAAACACAGCTTAGGCATACTGACATTCAAAAGTAGTTATCTCTCTCAACTACTTCAAACTACACTCTTAGGCATTACTATACAAACATATTGGACAATAATACCTTTAGTCCAATAATTTCCAACAAAATTGGCTCCATTGACAAATTTCAGTCTTTTTCATCAAAGAACTGTTTAGACTTTACTTAACATTTTGACTTGTTGAGCAACCTAACTCTTAGGATTAAAAACATATCCTCACGTGTCCACTCTCTATATCCAAAAACTTATCAAGATGAGATTGAATACCAATACTAATTTTAATATCCAAACTCCAGACCCATTGGAGTTCTGCTTAAAGTCCTCACTTGACTATCTTCTCTCAAAGAGATTTAAGTTTTCAAGACAACATGAAAACAAATAACAACTAATGGAGAAATTACTAGTACATCCTTTATTCCAAAGAAAGGATTACTACAATATCATTCCTTAGAAAGGGTTCCATCCCAGGAGTCCATATCAACTTACTTTAAGGACAATTTCGCTAAAAAGGCAATGACTTTCTTAGGTCATGACGTCAACCAAGATGAACTACTAGCAAACTGCTTAGAGAATTCCAATCATCGTTGACTGAAAACAATCCCAAACTTTTAGAGAAGTACAGAGTTACTCCATGCTCTTCAGAGACCAATACAGATTTGTAAAGAATCTTACCAAATTTCTTTACTTGTAATCGAACTGTTTTGGGAAGTTTGACCATGCTCCTTAAATGGTATAGGATACCAAGGATGTACTAACTCAAAGGAGTTTTACAAGATACTAGATATAGAAATTGCTATAATGCAAAAGAAAGCTTGCATCTTTTCATCTCAAACAACTACACTTGCAAAACTCATATAATTGCAAAACTTATATGATTGCCAAATCATACTAGAAACGTTTTATTCTTTACAACCCAAGTGAAATCACTTATCAAATGGTTATTTCCAAATTCCCATCACAACCTTTGTGTAATCATTCCAACCTTGACAAGAAATGTAACTTCTACAAATTTCTTATTTCGAACTTAAACCTGAGGAATTATGTGATCTAATTCCACCATGTGATCAGGATGGGGAACTAAAATCAACACAACCCTTTACTGCATTCTCATAGGAATAAGACATGTAATCTTGCCTTACCATGTGATCAAGATGGAAGACAAAATACATTCTTACTCACCACCATGAAAACCGTAGAAAATTTTATTCATGAATTCCGTATATCAAATCAACATTTCTTTAAAAATTCATACCAGAATTCTACAAAGTCATAAGATTTTTTATCAAAAGAGAAAATCACAAAATAATTTCAAATATCCCTTAAATCATTACAGCTTGACAGGAACTTGACATAGGTTACTAACATACTTTCTTTAACTTTGAATACTGTGGAAACAAAGATTAGCTACTCTCTTGAAGAATTGGGCGCGTCAAGCTAATGCATCAAATAAAATTGATCAACTTATCTTAATTATGCTACTAACACTTTGTTCTAATTTTGTGATGATACTTGCACATTAGCTGGCCTTACCAACTTGGCCAAAGTTTCAAATTAAAACTGAGCCTCAAAGGAGCTAATATACTCCAATTCACTTCTAAGCCCCACATTTCTCTTCGAATGTGACACTTCCTTCCCTCTTCAAGGTAGAACCTGATGACATACCTTGACTTTTCTTAATTAGACATACTGCTAGACTTTTCTATAATCCATAGTATTGAGTAATCTCTGCCTGATTTAACTCGGTCCTAGACCAACTTAACTTCACAGGTTCAATAAAAGAGTTTATCACTCCAATCCACTTACTTGAAAACCTTAGGGAAAATGTGATTCCGACATCTTCATACTCATAGGAAAGATTCTTCTTCGATCATTCTCAACTTGTATGCCTCCTTGACATACTACTTTGAAGTTATGCAAATATGATCCATTGACAAAAAAAATTTAATACTTTAGTTCATTCATTCACAAAACAACAAGCCTTCTGCAAGTTAATAGCCATTTAAATTCAGATATCCAAGAGTGACTATCAAACTCTTTTGACGATTTTAAGGACTTTCAATCCTCTTATAACTTAATCTTCTTGATATAAAAAATGAACTTTCAAACTATGCATCTAGTTCAAAACATTCAATCCATATACCTCTCTATATATAATGAAGCACCTTTAATTTCCAATTTCTTTTAACAGAAGAATGAATGCACATAGCCAAACAAGATATTCTTGAACCTATCCCAATTCAACATTGGTAAACAAACTAGACTTCTCCATCATTCTTGTCTTCTTACTTAATCATAAGGAGAAGACATATACCTTTTTAGTAGCTCAAGTTCAAACCACATTGCAAAGGATGAACTTGTGGTTAGGAGACGTGCCGACAATTTAATAGTTTCACCGGTACCACCTTAGACATTAGGTTTGATTGATATAAAATCTTCAAAACTCAAACACAACTGAAATTATTTTTCAGCGATAAGGTCTAAACTTTATTGACCACAATATTGAATGATTGATATTTTTCTCCCAACCGATTAAAATATCAAAGGCAAACATGCAAAAATTCTTCCTTGCATGATCTTCTAAAAACTGAACTTTATCATTTCCATCCTTAAAGAAACATAAGCCAATACCATTGGCAATTTAGAACATCTTACTACTGATTCCATTACTAGTCAATTATATGCAACACCCCATCTTATAATCCGGGTTGTTACCTGGTTGTGGACCACACCTGGGTCCACCAAAACAAGCCTGACAACAAATTCACGAACATTGGACCTTGCAACAAAGGCACAGCAAGAAAAGCCAAGAAAACATCCAACTTATCATTTTTAAAACAACTCGATAAGCAATGTGAATACAACCGACTGCTAGCACTAAAGCCAACCTACTGGCTACCAACATTAACTCAATATTACTATTAACTACATTGTCCTTACAACTATGGACTCAAGCCCTCAAATCCCACTAAGACACGTCACGTCGAGATCGAGCATCATTGTCCAAGAAGTGATCTCCTTGAACATTTCCCATACAAGAATGTTTACCTAAAACATTGGAAGTGGATCACATTAGCTAACAATCCTGGTATGGGCCAAACAAGCAAATCAAACATGTAGAACAAAACATAGATTATCAAAATAACGCACTCAGTCATTCATATACATAACAAACTAATATGCACATCAAAACACGTCATATAGTAATATAGACTAACGTATTAATTTCCAAACCAACACTCAATTCCATAATAACAAATAAGCACGAGATCAATCAATGTAATACTCATGCAACATGTATCATAACAACCAGCAACAATTCCTCCATAACCCAAGCCATAATCATTCTCCAATTCAGGCAACCCGAACCTGCCTTTGAAACATGGTACACGCCTAGCGCGCACGCTAAACTCATGCCCATTTTCTTTCCCATCACCCTTCTTTCCCCGGCTAAGCCTCTACTAGAGCACTTGCCAAAACAATCAATTTTTGAAGGTGATCTCCACACGCCGCATGACTATGTCCGGGGTCTCTTTTCCACCGACTTGTCCGTGTCCATAATCACACCCGCAGAGATCAAGTTGCACACAATAAAAATTATTGAACTATTCCAATAGCTTTCCAATATGAAAATATAGTATGGAATAATATTCCAAAATAGAGTTCCACACATTCAATTTACTAGTTTAACACATAACATGATCGCAAGCTAAGTAAGTCTAGAAGACTTACCTTGAAGACGAATTCTCTAGGCCAACAAACAATAACTATCACGCAAAGTGGTCCCCTGTCTAGAACATATAGTTTGTCTCTTCCCCTCGTCTCTGGTCACGACCTAAGGCCATGCTCCTATATACATATATATACCCCTTTGTCAAATATAACAAAAGATTTCTCAACAACGAGCTCTCGGAAACACTTCTTAGTTGTATACTCAAATTCCACAACCTCCTAATCGATAAACGATTTAATTTCCGAATATCGATATATAACAAATCCTTAGTTATCATGCTTTAAGGAGCCATCTTGGCGGAATTATAACTAATTATCCGCTTCACTTTTGAAACAATTTTCTAAATAAAAATTGTTCATTAGCAAAAGGTCTTAAAGGTGATCAAATCTCGGATCAAACGGATTAACAACGAATCTCGAGTAATTATCCGAAGTCCTTTACCTACCAATCGGTATCAAAACTTGTATTCGCTATAACTGAAGATCCGGACGTCCGTTTCTCGAGCGGTTTGAACCTGTGGGACCGTATCAACGTCAAGATTATAAAAACCATAAATCTAATTAGCAAAGCGGAACCGAAAGGCCCTTACGGTGGCTCCGCAATCAACCCGCTAATTAATTTTGATCGTATATACCTTCACTCGAGCCCATGGCTCGTTTGGCTCGATATTGGCTCGATCCCCGAGCCCAAGCGTGGCTGGGCGTTGCCCGGTGGAGTCCCTTGCTGTGGGTGGTGATCGGAGAGGCTAACAGTCATCGGCGACGTCACATACGGCGAGGCAAAGAAGACTAGCGCCGACGTGAGTTCTTTATCCCGAGCCAGCCGCTCCTCATGCTTCTCCCGCTGGTTCCTTCTTCCGTTGCAGCAGCAACCATATCAAGGAAGATGGTGACATGAAAGTGAAGATGGAGGTGGAAGGAGGTGGACGGAGCTGGGCAAATAGGATCACCGGCGGTGAAGGTTTCGGTTTCCCCGAGTCGTTGTCGTCCGCTCTCTGGTTCCTTTCTTTCATTTTGAAACAAAGTAGCAAACTTTGACAAGGCAGCCGTGGATAAGCTCTCTGAAGTTCCTTACTAATTAAGCATAGAAAGAGGCGGTTTATAAAACCAAACCCGTCTCAAAATGGGACTCGCGTTAAAGTGGTAAAATTATGTACCTAGGGTGGAAAAACTTACTAAACCAAAAACGTCCCGTAAATTATGTAGACCAATAAAACCAATTTTCCATGATTTTATCTTGCTACCTTAAATTTTTAGGGCTTCCGTTTCGTATTTTAAATCCTTTACAGTACATAATTAAAAAGACGGCTTATCCAATAAATATTCTTTTTCCATTGAAAAATCCTAGAATTCACACCGATCCATAAAATTATTTCTTTGTGATTTTAGGATATCACCAAGAATTTTCTAGGATTTAATCTCCAACAAAAATATTGGATTAAGCGTTAAAACGGACAAAGAGGTTAAAAGGATATCCGAGAAAAATTCAAAAATATCCTCAAAAACCACAGTTATTACATTAGTACCCCCTTAAAAATGGTTTCGTCCTCGAAACCAAGGAGAACTCGGATCACGAGGAAGGTTAGCATAAGCACACGTACCCACAACCACTACAAACCTATACAGAAGTTTGTAGTACCCCCTAAAAAACATGTTGTTACTTCTGCACAAAGTACAAAACAATCACTGCTTAATTACCAAACTTCTTCTTTACAACGCTCATTAACTTCGGAAAATGATTCAACATTTCCTGCCTGGTTCTGAAGTCTTTTCTTTACCTCCATTTTTAGGCCAAGGTAACCAACCTAACATTTTCTCTTATTCACGGATAGAATGCACTGAAGGTGGCAATTCCAACTATTAAGCAAGCTTACCAGTTCTTTCCAATATCTTGAACGATCCAACATAGCGAGCATTTACGTTGTCTCTCTTTCTCCAGCGGAATACGCCTTTCAAAGCGGATACTAGAACAAAAACGTCGTTCTCTACAGTAAACTCAACATGCTCTCGCTTTAAAACAACACACGACTGTTGTTGCTTTTGAGTAGTTAACACCCTTGATCGTATTAGTGCAATATCAACTATTGTTCTCTTGGCCAAATCTGGCTCATGAAAAACCTTGTCAGCATTGTCATTCCAACAAATTGACAACCAACATTTTCGGCTTTATCGTGTGATCAAAATTCTTGTATGTGAAATTACTTAAACTCAAACTACAATTCCAACTCGTGTGGAATCCAGAATACATGTCCTCGGGAGTTTGAATTTGTTTCTTTGCATTGTTCATCAGTTTGATGAGGGAGGCCAACGCTAAAATTCAATTTACTCCGTAAAGCTTGTTGTCACTCCCTTCAAAACTTTGGTATGAACCATCCATCTCAATCAGAGATAATAGTCTTTGGAGTTTTATGAAGATGAAATCCTTCATGCATGAACATCTCAGCTAACTAATGACAAGAATCCATTGTAACATCTTCCCACTTCCATTCTGAAACAGGAAGAGACTATAACATTTCATCTGGTCTTCTATGCTCAATCAGGACTTCCAGACAAACCAAACACATCAAAACAACCTCGGTGACATTTCGCTTCATGTCAATCCATCAAAAGTTTTATCTTAAATCCTTATACATTTATTTGTTCCAGGATGAACTAGTTAAGCAAATAACTATGCCTCCTTTGAAATAAACTTTCAAAGCTCATCAATAACAGATACACATGAACAGTTTTGAAACCAAGCAATCCATAATCTTGAATAACAAATCCCGGTGTCTTACCTTCTTGATCTTCTCCATTGATCTTAAATACTTTCCCATACCACTTTTTCTTGATATGGTCAACAAATTTTGAATAACATCCTAGGGGATTCACACAACCTTGTTGTCATCCAAACCAAACCTTTAGTCCTTCTCAAATTATTTCCTTTACAAGGATTACTTAAAATCCTTACTCAATTTCCTTTTTCAGATAAAATCTCAGTATTACTTTAACCAAGAATAGGAGATTTATCCAACTCATGACAAGATAATAACCTATCTTGTCAATCCTTTACATTCTTTTCTTAACCAAAACTCAGCTTGGGCATACTGACATCCAAAAGTAGTTATCTCTCTCAACCACTTCGAACTACACTCTTACGCATTACTATACCAACATATTGGACAATAATACCTTTAGTCCAATAATTTCCAACAAAATTGTCTCCATTGACAATTTTCAGTGTTTTTCATCAAAGAACTGTTTAGACTTCACTTAACATTCTGACTTGTTGAGCAACTTAACTCTTAGGATTAAAAACATATCCTCACGTGTCCACTCTCTATATCCAACAACTTATCAGGCTGAGATTGAATATCAATACTAATTTACATATCTAAACTCCAGACCCATTGGAGTTCTGCTTAAAGTCCTCACTTGACTATCTTATCTCAAAGAGATTTAAGTTTTCAAGACAACTTGAAAGCAAATAACAACTAATGGAGAAATTACTAGTACATCCTTTATTCCAAAGAAAGGATTACTACAATATCATTCCTTAGAAAGGGTTCCATTCCAAGAGTTCATATCAACTTACTTTCAAGGACAATTCCGCTAAAAAAGCAATGACTTTCTTAGGTCATGACGTCAACCAAGATGAACTACTAGCAAACTGCTTAGAGAATTCCAATAATAGTTGACCGAAAACAATCCCAAACTCTTAGAGAAGTACGGAGTTACTCCATGCTCTTCAGAGACCAACACAGATTTGTAAAGAATTTTACCAAATTTCTTTACTTATAATCGAACTGCTTTGGGAAGTTTGACCATACTCCTTAAATGGTATAGGATACCAAGGATGTACTAACTCAAAGGAGTTTTACAAGATACTAGATATAGAAATTGCTATAATGCAAAAGAAAGCTTGCATCTTTTCATCTCAACCAACTATACTGGCAAAACTCATATAATTGCAAAACTTATATGATTGCCAAATTATACTAGAAACGTTTTATTCTTTACGACCCAAGTGAAATCACTTATCAAATGGTTATTCCAAATTCCCATCACAGCCTTTGTGTAATCATTCCAACCTTGACAAGATATGTAACTTCTACGAATTTCTTATTTCGAACTTAAACCTGAGGAATTATGTGATTTGATTCCACCATGAACCTAACCAAGTAGTCAATGAACACTCATTTTATCTCTCCATAAACACTGTAAGGGCATCCATCAATCTAAACGACATCACTACACCTTTATAATGATCATATCTTCCTCAAAAAGACATCATACGAATATCTTTTCTTCAACTAATGATAACCCAATCTCAATTCCACTTTTGAAAACACCATGGCCCCTTGCAATTGGTCCAACAAGTCATCATTATAGGACAATGTGTTCTTGTTTATAATAATCACTTAATTCAACTCTCAGTAATCAATACACCGTCATAGGAAATATCCTTCCTCGGGTCTATACGACTTAGAACTTTCGATATTGGTCTCATTCCAAACTCCACTTCACTATTATAATCTGCCTCACTCTAAGGTGGTAATCCTTAAAGCTAATCCCATAATAGCATTCACAACTTACAAACATCAGGTATATTCTAGATGTGTAGTCTTTCCTTGTCCTCTTGAAAGGCAGATCACTAGTATCCCACATATCCATCATTGTACAACTTGGCAGTCTTTGCCACACTCCTTACTAACCTAAATCCTTTGACCCTAATTCTTTTACATACAATCAACTACCTTCGATCTCGGTTCACTCTACAATTCCCCAGACTAACCTAGATGCTCTGAAGCAACATTCTGATTAGGCGCAACTTTTGTTCCCCTCAAATCTAGAAGAAAAGAAATCCCGCCCAGATGGCTCGATAACAACATCAATATCTAGTGGTACTACAAACTATGGCGCCACTACTAGTCCACAAACCTTTCCTACAATAGAAGCATCTTTATCCTAGAGTTTTCCATCTTCCACTCCCCACAATAGCACACCCAATGTCATTCCTTTATTGACATATTTGTAAAGTTGTCTCAACTTGTTAGTTAACCACTTTGACAGGGATGTTTCCAATACTAGTTCACGCCCTAGACCATACTGAGTCCTTCCTCTTCTACCTTTCCTTAAACGACTTTGCAGCAAATGACATCAAAGTTAACACTTACATTATCTTAATCATGTTGTCCATGTGTGCAATCACTATATAGCTTAACATTGTCAAGTCTTTAACCGAATCACATCTCATAATCTTCCTATAATCAATTCCAAAGAAGTTTAACTACTTCTCTTCCTATTCTTCACCATGCATTCTCAATTCATTTCCTAAAACAATGCTCACGTTTTCTCAAGTCGAACATCATTCATCTTCAATAATCATTCTTTCTCAAATACAAACACCAACAGTCTTGAATCTTAAGTGCCTAAACAGATTTCACTCTAGAATTACCTTACTCCTCTTGTTTTAACCACTTCCTTGATCATCTATCAAACCAATACCAAATATTCATTAGAAAACACACCACCATCCAGTTGCAATTCAGAAATTTCAGATTGAGAGGTCGTGGATTTCAGTTCTCCGAGAACTTGGGTCGCATTTGCAATTAGAGTTTGGATATAACTCGATCTTCTGCTACTTCGGCCATCTAAACA
The DNA here is from genome assembly GCA_964016875.1 of Fallopia convolvulus. Lineage (NCBI taxonomy): Eukaryota > Viridiplantae > Streptophyta > Magnoliopsida > Caryophyllales > Polygonaceae > Fallopia > Fallopia convolvulus. Next base: position 22,101,543 of record OZ024727.1, read on the forward strand.
CAATTCTAAACGACTGCACCCGTCGTATATACACCTTCCATCATAACATTCAAGCGCTTTGATAGCTGAATCCCGATCCCTAAAACGGATTCTCGAATGAAATTGAGATCTAGAATTTGCTTTCTAAATTTCCAATTCCAGAAAATACTTGATTTAGTACTTCACAAGAATTTAGGTAATCCTCATAATGTATCTTGACGAGAAGCACTCGTACTTGGCTGAAGATGCCTTCGAACTCATCCCCAACCTACTTTTCAATAAGCTTGTCAAAGGTACCGCCGATGGTAGCTCATACCCCCAAATCGTGCTGAGCTCTTCATTTCATGTTTCTTTTTTAAATAACCTCTGCAATGTCTGTTGTGAAGGTCAACCTCTACTATTTGTCTATCATAATGGTATTATCTCCGCTTAGGCCTTCAAAATAAGGTCCAAGATTACTTCCACAACATTATCCTAAGGCTCACTTTTCTTGTATTGTAACTTGTAAGTCAGGTCTAACATAGCCTTCCTTAGAAAGCTAATGTAAATCATACTTAATTACTCCATAGGTTGTACTGGCTTTCTTTAACCAAGCATTGATTCAGGTTTAACGCTATCACATCTTCATTCTTCATAGTGTCTACCAGTTCCTTCTCTTGTAGAGGTAACATTCCTTGTTATGCCATCCTCGAGAACAATTAATATCTACTTTAATTAAACATACATATCTTATATTCCTCATTAGCATTTTTAACCTGAGCTCAAGAGCAATTCCTCACAGTCAATTTTTACTTCTTTTACTTATTAGGACTAATATCCATCAAAATAATTAGTTGCTTTGATTTCAACAAACAACTATTTCTATTAAACAAACAAAATGTTTACGGAGATCCTCTTGTATGATGATGACGTCTCGACGTGTCTTTCTACCCCAAATGCATAATGCCCCAAAATCAAGTTTTTACTTAAAAGGAACTCTAAGTTGGACCTCACGTGCTCTATTGTTAGGACCTTGTGCCCTTGTTGTCAACCTCGCTCTGATACCAATCTGTAACACCCCATCTTATAATCCGGGTTGTTACCTGGTTGTGGACCACACCGGAGTCCACCAAAACATGCCTGACAACAAATTCACGAACATTGGACCTTGCAACAAAGGCACAGCAAGAAAAGCCAAGAAAACATCCAACTTATCATTTTTAAAACAACTCGATAAGCAATGTGAATACAACCGACTGCTAGACTAAAGCCAACCTACTGGCTACCAACATTAACTCAATATTACTATTAACTACACTGTCCTTGCAACTATGGACTCAAGCCCTCAAATCCCACTAAGACACGTCACGTCGAGATCGAGCATCATTGTCCAAGAAGTGATCTCCTGGAACATTTCCCATACAAGAATGTTTACCTAAAACATTGGAAGTGGATCACATTAGCTAACAATCCTGGTATGGGCCAAACAAGCAAATCAAACATGTAGAACAAAACATAGATTATCAAAATAATGCACTCAGTCATTCATATACATAACAAACTAATATGCACATCAAAACACATCATATAGTAATATAGACGAACGTATCAATTTTCAAACCAACACTCAATTCCACAATAACAAATAAGCACGAGATCAATCAATGTAATACTCATGCAACATGTATCATAACAACCAGCAACAATTCCTCCATAACACAAGCCATAATCATTCTCCAATTCAGGCAACCTGAACCTGCCTTTGAAACATGGTACACGGCTAGCGCGCACGCTAAACTCATGCCCATTTTCTTTCCCATAACCCTTCTTTCCCCGGCTAAGCGTCTACTAGAGCACTTGCCAAAACAATCAATTTTTGAAGGTGATCTCCAAACGCTACATGACTATGTCCGGGGTTTCTTTTCCACCGACTTGTCCGTGTCCATAATCACACCCGCAGTGATCAAGTTGCACACAATAAAAATTATTGAACTATTTCAATAGCTTTCCAATATGAAAATATAGTATGGAATAATATTCCAAAATAGAGTTCCACACATTCAATTTACTAGTTTAACACATAACATGATCACAAGCTAAGTAAGTCTAGAAGACTTACTTTGAAGACAATAACTATCACGTAAAAAACAATAACTATCACGCAAAGTGGTCCCCTGTCTAGAACATATAGTTTGTATCTTCCCCTCGTCTCTGGTCACGACCTAAGGCCACGCTCCTATATACATATATATACCCCTCTATCAAATATAACAAAAGATTTCTCAACAACGAGCTCTCGGAAACACTTCTTAGTTTTATACTCAAATTCCACAACCTCCTAATCGATAAACGATTTAATTTCCGAATATCGATATATAACAAATCCTTAGTTATCATGCTTTAAGGAGCCATCTTGGCGGAATTATAACTAATTATCCGCTTCACTTTTGAAACAATTTTCTAAATAAAAAAAAAATTGTTCATTAGCAACATTTCTTAAAGGTGACCAAATCTCGGATCAAACGGGTTAACAACGAATCCCGAGTAATTATCTGAAGTCCTTTACCTGCCAATCGGTATCAAAACTTGTATTCGCTACAACTGAAGATCCGGACGTCCGTTTCTCGAGCGGTTTGAACCTGTGGGACCGTATCAACGTCAAGATTATAAAAACCATAAATATAATTAGCAAAGCGGAACCGAAAGGCCCTTACGGTGGCTCCGCAATCAACCCGCTAATTAATTTTGATCGTATATACCTTCACTCGAGCCCATGGCTCGTTTGGCTCGATAGTGGCTCGATCCCCGAGCCCAAGGGTGGCTGGGCGTTGCCCGGTGGCGTCCCTTGCTGTGGGTGGTGATCGGAGAGGCTAACAGTCGCTGGCGACGTCACATACGGCGAGGCAAAGAAAACTAGCGCCGGCGTGAGTTCTTTCTCCCGAGCCAGCCGCTCCTCATGCTTCTCCCGCTGGTTCCTTCTTCCGTTGCAGCAGCAACCATATCAAGGAAGATGGTGACATGAAAGTGAAGATGGAGGTGGAAGGAGGTGGACGGAGCTGGGCAAATAGGATCACCGGCAGTGAAGGTTTCGGTTTCCCCAAGTCGTTGTCGTCCGCTCTCTGGTTCCTTTCTTTCATTTTGAAACAAAGTAGCAAACTTTGACAAGGCAGCCGTGGATAAGCTCTCTGAAGTTCCTTACTAATTAATCATAGAAAGAGGCGGTTTATAAAACCAAACCCGTCTCGGAACGTGACTCGCGTTAAAGTGGTAAAATTATGTACCTCGGGTGAAAAAACTTACTAAACGAAAAACGTCCCGTAAATTATGTAGACCAATAAAACCAATTTTCCATGATTTTATCTTGTTGCCTTAAATTTTTAGGGCTTCTGTTTCATATTTTAAATCCTTTACAGTACATAATTAAAAAGACGGCTTATCCAATAAATATTCTTTTTCCACTGAAAAATCCTAGAATTCACACCGATCCATAAAATCATTTCTTTGTGATTTTAGGATATCACCAAGAATTTTCTAGGATTTAATCTCCAACAAAAATATTGGATTAAGCGTTAAAACGGACAAAGAGGTTAAAAGGATATCTGAGAAAAATTCAAAAATATCCTCAAAAACCACAGTTATTACATTATAGACCTCAAGTCTCTTCTCATTATCCCGAATTGGGTATCATACACGAAATTCCCATTACGAAGTAGAGGTTCCAACTCTAAACTTCCCTTGAAAATCGAATTTCAACAAAATTCAGAAATTCCTATAAAAATATTCTCATGAAAACTCTTACTTTTATGACTTCGATGTCAAAGAAACTCACTTTAAAATTTTCTTTTTAAAGACAACATTTGAACTTTCACATTTCAAGAAAAGGAATTAACAATTTCTTTCACATAACTTTGAATCATGAACTTTCTAATAAAAATTCTTAACTTGAAATCTTCCATCATACGAGGTTAAAATAGGAAACCTTCAAACTAGAAAGTCTTTATGAAGTACAATACTTAACTTCAAAATCTCACAAGAAGTTTCCCAATATGGAAGAAACGACGAGGGTACACCCAATTCAGACACTCAAGAGAGAATAGGAATTCATTGAGAACTTGGTCTAGAACCGGGTCAACTTTAGGAATCTTCACCTAATCTTACTTTGGATCCTTCTCGGAATCCATTCCCATCTCCAGGGAATCAAATGTCCACCATAGGACAAAACTTATTACCTCATGTTCTCCAATTCCCTTTTCTCCTTCTATCTCTTCACGAGTCTTGCTTCCAATCTTAACCACTTTCCATAAATGGTTCTAAGATAACACCCATATAGAATTCTCCGTAATTCTATATAAAAGATGAAAGTCTTAAGCAAGACTTAGGAACTTTTAGCTCTGATACCACTTCTGTAACACCCCCCCTTTCTACCTTGGAGGTATTACTGCCAGTAACCCCGATTAAGACTAAACCGAAGCTACCCAAGGCTTTATACTGACTGAACAAACTAAAAATCCAAAAGCTGGACTTATTTAAAACAACAATATAAAAATGGAAGACCCCAAAATATTGTAAAAGAACTTAATCTTTATTACTTGATAACTCAAACTTTACAAAGTTTAAGAAAACATTACAGCGGAATAAATACAAATAGTCTTATAACAACACTAGCTTTGTAGTGGCCCAACCATAAACTTTGCTCAAACACAACTTCTGGAAACTTTTCTTCAACTTCTTGATCCACTTCTATAATCAACTTCCAAGAAATACCTGATGTGTCGTATACAACGGTGGACACCAGCCGACCATGCAATTGAATAAAGTGGTCGGGTTAGTCTAATGAAAGACTAAGCAAGTGGAGAAATTGACTGGTTCTTATGGTAGTGACAAAACATATTGGCATCGAAATCCGAATGACAACTGGTCGATGATCCAACAGTTAGCAGTCCCATAGAGGATAATAATGAGGAATGCATATTCAAGAGATAGGACACCACAGCTTGTGGTTCCTTTACGAAACATGAACAATTGTTGGGAACTCATTAATCACATCACATTTTGAAAAGCCTTCGTCAACTAATCAGATTGACTTAATCAAAGTTTGATTAAGAATCATTCATAACCGGGAGCAAGAATGCCTTTCCGACTGGACGAACCATTCAGGTATATTAATGTGCCTAACGCACTTATCTTATATTACTTTCAAAACTTTTCACAAATAGGTTGGTGATTCATAATCGGCTCGAACTACTGCCGAAATATTTTGGTATTGTAGAGATCATTGGAGTATTTCATCCATTGTCATCTACCCTGTACCAAGATCACAGGACTTAAGCTATCCTTGATCTTTCATTTGCATATGGTCATGTAGAGATCAGAGAGGCCTATTACCCTGTCGTCTACACTGCACCGTACCAATTGCACTTAGCTAGAGTGCGCATCACCCCTCTCACACGAAGAGCAGGGGAAGAGTCATGACCCACCATTAGGATTAGGCCCCTCCTAATGTAATCTTTTTGAAGAGAGGATATGGAACCACGTTCCCCTCCCTGAAACTACCTTAATTCAACAACAATGTCTCAGCGTGAGACAACATACAAGGTCACACATAACGGACCTAAATCCAGTTCTACCGCAAAACTGAATAAACAACATGGTCATTATTTCTAACAAATATAACAACCTAACATATTTTATTAAGCACACAAGTTGTTCCCAACACAAATATTAAATGGGATTCAATTCCTCATTTAATAACAATAATGCAAGAGAGAACCGTCCACTTGCCCTAGAAGGCGTGCTCAACGTCGTTAGCAATTCAACAATAATCTTTATCATCCTTCTGCCAAATATAACAAAAGGATTTCTCAACAACGAGCTCACGGAAACACTTCTTAGCTGTATACTCAAATTCTATAATTTCCTAATTGATAAACGACTTGATTTCCGAATATCGATTTAAAATAAATCCTTAGTTATCATGCTTTAAGGAGCCATCTTGGCGAAATTATAACTAATTATCCGCTTCACTTTTGAAACAATTTTCTAAATAAAAATTGTTCATTAGTAACGGTTATTAAAGGTGACCAAATCTCGGATCAAACGGATTAACAACGAATCCTGAGTAATTATCCGAAGTCCTTTACCTACCAATCGGTGTCAAAACTTGTATTCGTTATAACTGAAGATACGGACGTCCGTTTCTCAAGCGGTTTGAACCTGTGAGACCGTATCAACGTCAAGATTATAAAAACCATAAATTTAATTAGCAAAGTAGAACCGAAAGGTCCTTACGGTGGCTCTGCAACCAACCCGCTAATTAATTTCGATCGTAATTACCTTCACTTGAGCCCATGGCTTGTTCGGTTCGTTAAAGGCTCGATCTAGGAGCTCGAGGGTGGTTGGGTGATGCCCGATGGCGGCCCTTGTGGTGGGTGGTGGTCGGAGGGACTGGTGGTCGCCGGCGGCGTCGCACGGCGAGGCAAAGAAGAGAGTCGGAGGTAAGGATTCGAATCCTTTCTTCCCGAGTACGTTGTCGTCCTGATTCTCTTGTTGGCTCTTATTTGCAGCAGTAACTAGCCATAACAAGGAGGAAGAAGATGAGGTGGAGGAGATGGAGGTGGACGGGCAGAGAAGATTGTCGGCGGTGATGGAGTCTTTCTCCCAAGTTTGTCGTCGTCCTTTTCCTTCTCGCCTCCCCTCTGTTTTCAATTTACAAAGTTTAAGCCCCTTCTCAAAATTATCTCTCTGGTTCCTTCCTTATTAAGGCAAGGAAGAGAAGGCGGCTTTTAAAAATCAAAACCCGCCTCGGAACGTGACTCGCGTTAAAGCGGTAAAATTATGTACCTCGGATGGAAAAACTTACTAAATACAAAACGTCCCGTAAATTATGTAGACAAATAAAACCAATTTTCCATGATTTTATCTTGCTACCTTCAATTTTTAAGGCTTCCGTTTCGTATTTTAAAACCTTTACAATACATAATTAAAAAGACGGCTTATCCAATAAATATTCTTTTTCTATTGAAAAATCCTAGAATTCACACCAATCCATAAAATCATTTTTTTATGATTTTAGGATATCACCAAAAAACTTCTAGGATTTAAATTCCAACAAAAATATTGGATTAAGCGTTAAAACGAACAAAGAGGTTAAAAGGATATCCGAGAAAAATTCAAAAATATCCTTAAAAACCACAGTTATTACAGTTGTTTTTGCCTTTGAAAAGTTTAGGCAATACTTGTTGGGGGCCAATATGATAGTGTACACGGACCATGTGGTGAGGTATTTTTCGCAATTGTTAATACATATCAAAGAAACCTTAACTAAACAAACTTAATAGAGTGGTAAGGAAGGGTAGATCCCATAGAGACTTGTGTATTTGTGCCTTTATTGTGTGCCAAGTGATAGAATAAAAGGGGGTTTCAATGATTTTATAAATCTAAGATGAAAATTGAAATCAAAATATGAATGCAATTATGTTCGTGAATGTAAAGTATGAGAATGATATGTTTAACTAGGTAATATGCATTATGAATATGCATATTGATTATTTATTATCTTGATTCTCACTTTTTCTGAATAATTTGCCATGGAATCTATTCCAAACTTCAATTTTAGTTATTAAAACTATCAGTCTAACAACTCTAATCATCTAACAACCTAGAAAACCTTCTAGATTCGATTAAACAACAACGTAAAGTTCCAAGTATCATTAAAAACAAACCCTTAGCCCAACCAGACATCCAAGTTATTTTTGAATTTGACCCCTTACTCAATCAGGCCAACCAGTCATAATCAAGTATAGATCCTACTTTAACCAATTAATTCCTACTGGTTCTAAATCAAATTAGTTGTAGATAAATCTAGAACTTTTATTAGGTGATCAATTTAACAAAACCCTAGACAAACCTTATCCAATTTAAGCAAAGGGATATATAATATGTATACCTCACCAAAAAAAAGATGTATATTATATAGTTTGAAACTATATACAGTTGAATGATAAAAGGGAGGGAGATAGGCATTGGTGGGAGATTTCACAGACTCGATCGGACGAACACTAAAGCCAAAAACCCCAAGTTTGAGGGGCTCAAAGATCGCTAGGTCGAAGAACGAAGGGGACACGCGAAATTGTAGTCTTCTCCATCATCAATCTCATCTTCTCATCAACCTTGAAGATCGAGATCACTTGAAGACGAGCTGGACGATTTCGAAGAGGTTACTCAGGTTAGTATCATCAAAATCTCATCTTCTCCATCCATCAGTTTAGTTGAAGATTTTGTTTTCGATTTGTTCTGTTCGAGCAAAATTGTGGCCTTATTATGTTGATGGATTATGTTTGTCTAGGAATGGGGTCGAAATTCGTGAAGATGGAGATTATGGCCATGTGGTTGATTTAAAGGAGCAAACATGTAGTTGTAGAAGTTGGCAGTTAAAAGGCATCCCCTGTGCCCATGCAATATGTGCAATGCACCAAGTGAATATGAACCCTGATGACTATGTGGTGCATTGGTATAAGAAGGAGACATATTTGAAGGCCTATGCATACCACATTCAACCTGTCTTAGGCATTAAGATGTGGCCACCATCTGATCATCCAGAGATTATTGCACCACTAGTTAGAAAGAGAAGGGGAAGGAAGAAGATAAGTCGGAGAAAGCCAAGAGATGAACCTAAGAAATCTGGTAAGATGTCTAGAAAAGGGGCTGTCATGACTTGTAGTGTGTGCAAGAAACAGGGACATAACAAAAAAGGGTGCCCAAGCAAAGGAAGGCAGCCTGTTGCATCAACTTCTGTTGGTCCACCTCCACCACCACCACCATCAGTACCACATGCTCCTTCTCCACCACCACTACCAGCACCCCATGCTCTTGCTCCACCACCACCAGCAGCACCAAATGCTCCTGCTCCACCACCAACACGAGCACCAACAGCACAAGGAAGGGGAAGGATGATGGGAATGGGAATCTACACCAACCCTGACACTGGTGTTACTATAAATGTGAGTACCCTAACTTGTTGTACATTGTGACTTAAAATTCCCTTTTTAAAACCCTATGTTTGACTGTGTTTTTCTTTGGTGCATTTAACAACCAGGGCTTCAATCCCAGAGGCTGTTGAGGGGGAGGAATCCACCAAAGGATGCAACTCAATCAGTGGAATTCACAATGAAGAAGAAGGGACTGAAATGGCAAGGGAATGCAGCTGTGACTAGGAGGCAATTAAGGAAAGGGGGAGGTCAATCATCTCAAGACAATCCATTGACAAGCCAAACTAGTTCAAGCAGGCCATATGATATCTCTTATGTAGCACTCTTATGTAGTTTTAGACTAATCAAGCAAGCAAGCCAGTATCTATGTTTTGTAGTAGCAATCTGTTGCACAAACATGAAAAGCTTTTGTATCTATGTGTTGGTCCTAGTTATATGTTGCACAAACAATCTGTTGCAAGCTTTTGTACTTAGTCCTAGCTATCTGTTGCAAGCTCATGTATGAGTTGTTGAATGGGAAATGCTGAATTTTTAGCAAGCTCTTGCAAGCTTTGGTTAAATATGCTGATTTTTTGGTTAAAAAGGTATTTGTTGCAAGCTTATTTATAAAGTCTGTTGCCATAGCAAACTAAGGCCAATTGAATGAGTTATGACATCTGTTGCAACAGTTTTCAATCTGAATTTTCAACACCAATTCAGCACATTGCATATAGACACACCAATTCACACACATTTGTTGCAACTGTTGCACACATTATTCAGGGCTTATTCAGCATCAAAAATTGAAAATTGTTGTACACACATCAATTGAGCATCAAAAATTGAAAACTGTTGCACATATTCAACAATTCAATACCAGTCAAAGTGGTATGTAGCTTCCATTGATGCAAAATTCTACAAACCTTACACTTAATCCATGTTTCCATTAATTGAAATTCATCTAGGTAGACTTAGTACATTACATAGCTTTCATTACATAGCTTTCAAGAGATGAAGCCCTATGCTCAGTACTAATAGAACCAAATAAATGTTGGCTCTATGCTTCGCCTTCTTCCTCGCTTGTTCAGTCTCCTTCACTCTTCTTAGCAACCACGAGATGACATTGTTTGCATGATCCGGCAATGGATCATCAACCCACATAAAGAATCGACAAGCACCAACCCTCTGCCAAAAAACACAAAAACTAAGCACCACATTTGGCCAAATCATAAACCCTAAAATCCAAATAATGAAATTGACTTACTCTATAATGTGGACACCCAAAAAAACACCTTCCCGGATTAGATACAGTCCAAGAGTGCTTGATTGAAGCGGGAACTCCACAATTACAATCCGGAATCCCTAATTCACGACCTCCATTATTGCGGGATAACATGCTCCAACCTCCGACATTGGAAGAGCTTCTGAAACTGGAAGATGCCATGGTTGCTCAGCTCAAATCTCGACCGATGGATTTCGCCCTGGCTCTCTCTCAGATTTGAGCAGATTTGGAGATGGCCGAATGTCGTTGGAATGGTGAAGAGAGGAAGAGAAGGGGGTGAGAAGTCGCTCAGATTTGGGCATTTAAATGTGTTTTTTTTTCAATTATCCTAATCATCACCGTAGCACGGATGTAACTCGCAAATCTCTACCGTAATATTCACGCGTGTTGCCAGATCATCAAAATGGGGTCAATAGAACAAAAGTGTAACGTTTGGGGGTTTGATAGGCAATTTTTTAGTTGGGGGATCTGAGAGAACAAAAGTTGTAAGTTGAGGGGTCCATCCATGTATTCGGCCGTATTCTTTTACGTCTCTCAATTGAAGCCCCATCTCTCTCACCGATCTTCCATCCTCCTACGCTCTCTCTTTCTCTGCAATGGCGTTGGATTCCCCAGTCGTTGCTTTACTCTCCCTCACCTACTAAAGGTAGGCTTACGCTTGGATCCCCATGCATCCTCCACAATCTCGTAAGTTTTCCTTGCAATTCAAAAACCTAAGTTTCTCGATTATTTACAAAGTTGTCGTTTTTGTGATTATTATGTGTTTTTCATCTCTCTCCTTTTTCTCTGGTTCGGATTGAAACAATCAAGGTTTTTAGGTGTTTGTTTGGTTTGTTTCCTTGTTCTTAATTATAAGAAATAGTGAAAAGTTTTGTTATAGATGAATATTTATGGAACCATGCTACTTTGTTTTGGGATATGTGGAGGAAAGGCGTTAAACAAAACTTGAAAATCGTGAATGGGGTTGGCTCGACAATTCTAACAAAGTAGTGACACGATGCTTTTGTATTATAGGCTGTTGAAAATGTTGGTTTTCATTATTGAGTTTTTTATGGTTTTAATATGGCTTGTGGGCTTGTATAATTATAAAGTATCTTTAAGCTATGCCGCTATGGGATATACACGGTGAGGCATGTTGATGTTGTTAATATCCTTGTGATTCATATGGGCTAGATGATTATGTCGTCTCTATTTAGGAAGTGGGAAGAGATTCTTTTCTGTGAATTCGTCCTGCATTGAGGCTTCGAACACTAAAAAAGAGTTTCACTATTGTTGCTTTACTCATGTAAAATCTTTTGGCGTACATGAAAGATTTGTGTTTTACACCATGTCATTGGAATATTTTCTCTAGCCAAAATAAGTTTTATTTGAGTTTTTTCAGACTATGTCTAGGATTTAGAGTTATGAGTATGTGGTAGGTTCATTATGACGACTTAAGAGGAATATTTTGATAGGATACATGATCTATAAGGCTCTTTCTTTTACCTTCTAAACCATTATTTCTTAGTGTTTATATTTCCCTTTAGAAAATAATCATCAACTAATAAAGTATTTCCTCTCTGCCCAAGGTTGGTGTCGTTTTTATATGAGTAGTCAGGTTTTGCTTTTAGATTTCTATGCTTTGAATTTTTCATTTTTCTTGACATTTGTCTCATTGGTATGCTTAGGGCTGAGCACGGTTCGGTTCAAACCGAAATTTTAAGCCGAACCGACCGAACCGAACCGAAACCGATATAATTAGGTTCGGTTTTCGGTTTAGGAATTTTCCAAATTTCGGTTTCGGTTCGGTTCGGTTTTCAGTTAAATTTCGGTTCGATTCGAATTTTCCAAAGAATAACCTTATATTTATGCAAAACCGACAAAAACCGAAACCGAACCGAACCGAACCAATTCGGTTCGGTTTTCGGTTCCCATAAAATGGAATTTCGGTTTTCGGTTCGGTTTTTGTCGGTTCGGTTCGGTTTTGAACCGATGCTCAGCCCTAGGTATGCTCATATTTTGCACTTCTCTAGATTAAAAGTCTTATTATGTGAATCGTGTGACCAAGATGATTGATGTTTTTAATTTTCTTCCTCAGGTACATTATTGTTTTTATACTAGACAACCTTTTCCGACTTAAGCAACTCCTAAGTCGATTTGATCTACAACATATAACAAAAGAAGTTCCAAGTCGCGCTCAAGGGTTAAAGAAGACCAAGTAACACTCAGGGGTTAAAGAAGTGACGATATCACTTTCTTTGCGCTATTGTCGCCATCGAATTTGAGGCTTAAATGAATGGTGAATTTGTTTAGGTGGAACGAGTTCAATTGTAAGGTTAAATGAATGGTGAATTTTTCTAGGTGGCATGAGATGAATTGTAAGGTTAAATGAATGGTGGATTTGTTTAGGTGGCATGAGCTTAATCGTAAGGTTAAATGAATGGGGAATTTGTTTAGGTAGCATGAGGCTTGAATCTTGTCTCACTAGAATAACATATTCAACTTTCTTATACGGTGACAGGATAAAAATTTTATTGTGACATTAAGTTTCAAAAGCGTGACCAGATAGACTTTTCATAATGAAAATTGTGAACGAAACCATCTATATAAGAGGATTTTTGGTAAATGATGACAAGATAATTATTGAAGTATGATGATGTACCTTTACTCATGTGAACATGCAATTCAAATGAAGCTATCATCAATCCATATTCAACTTTCTTATAGGGTGACAACATAAAAATTTTATTGTGACGGTAAGTTTCAAAAGGGTGACCAGATAGATTTTTCATAATTAAAATTGTGAACGAAACCGTCTATATAAGAGGATTTTTGGTAAAGGATGACAAGATATAATTATTGAAGTATGACGGTATAGCTTTACTCCTATGAACATGCAATTCAAATGACATTATCATCATCCATTTTCAAGTTTCTTATAGGGTGCCAGGATAAAAATTCTATTGTGACAGTAAGTTTCAAAAGGGTGACGAGATAGACATTTCATAATTAAAATTGTGAAAGAAACCATCTACTATAATCAACTTGGTAAAGCATGACAAGATAATTATTGAAGTACGACAGTATACCTTTACTCATATGAACATGCAATTCAAATTTAAGCCATCAATCTATAAGTACTTGTAAAGCACAACATAAGAATCCGAGGAAACAATAAGTTAAACAAATAAGTTCATAAATTAACCATAACCGAATCAATCCGTTCAAAGCAATAATTGGTTATTGCTTTGAACGGATTGACGGAAATCTCAACCAACTTGTATCTTTGCCACATCTTTGACTTTTCTTTTATACTTTAATAATTGGTTATTATTGTTTCCATTACGATTGGTATCTTTTAAGCTTTTTAATCTTTCTAATATCCGTTATTTATCTCATAAAAAGGAAACAAATTATTTCGTAACCAATCCAATTCGTTTGCAATTTCCTTTTCCATTTTAAGTCTGTGACAGGAGCTTATGGAGGTATGGTAGTAGAATAGGCAAGGGTGACAGTATAAAATCTAGCCAGAGTAGACTTTGACGGAAATCTCAACCAACTAGTATCTTTGTCACATCTTTGACTTTTCTTTTTTTCTTTTTACTCCTTATTTTACATATATCATAACCAATAAATCATGTAAAAATATCTTTTCACGTGACTTTTATTTATTTATTTTTTCAATTTTCGTTTTTTGATTTTAATTTTTAATTTAATAATTTATTTCTAAAAAACATTACAAATATAAATTCAAATAATTAAACAATAAAATAATGAAACATAAAATTGCATAAATGCCAAAAATGCATGATTTGCAATTTCCTAAAATACCGGGTACTTTTGCAAACAACAACAACAACAACAACAACAACAACAACAACACCAACACCACCAACACCACCACCAACACCAACACCAACACCACCAACAACAACAACACCACCACCACCACCACCACCACCACCACCACCAACAACAACAACAACAACAACAACAACAACAACAACAACAACACCAACACCACCAACAACAACACCAACACCAACACCAACACCAACACCAACACCAACACCAACACCACCAACAACAACACCAACAACACCAACAAAAACACCACCACCACCACCACCACCACCAACAACAACAACAACAACAACAACAACAACAACAACAACAATAACATCAACTAGTTGTATCCCGATATGAGCGAGATCTGGGGGGTCGAGGATGTAGGCACCCTTACCCCGAGTGAGAGTCGGGAGGGTATTTGTGGTGGGCCCTAAAACAAAAGAAAACACCAAGGCTGAAAACAAGACAGAAAACTGGGGGGAGAAACAGGCGTATGGTAAAAACAAAAATGAAAACGAAAACGAAAACGGTACGTAATAGAAACTTAGCAAGCGATAAAAGAAAAACTAAGCAACGGAGACAAAGAGCAGGATACTCTCTCTGGGTCTTCCCTACTACCGCTCCGTCACTGTAATGCTCTCTCGCCACTTGTCCCTGCACAGGGCCATGTCCACTGAAATTGCCAAAACAGTCAGGTCTTGCTTAATGACTTCCTTCCAGCTCTTTTTTGGCCTTCCCCTGTCCCTGCGAAACTCGCTAGCGATCAAGCTCTCGATCCTCCGAACCGGGGCATCTGACGGCCTCCTCTATAGGTGCCCAAACCATCTAAGCCTCGTTTCTCGGAGCTTATCCCCTAAATTGGCCACGCCCAACTTGCTCCTTATCTCTTCATTCCTGATCTTATCCAACTTGTGTGCCCGCACATCCATCTCAGCATTCTCATTTCAGTGACCATCAGCTTCTGCTCATGTGCGTTTGTAGTCGGCCAACACTCTGCTCCATATAGTATGGCCGGTCTAACCACAGCTTTATAAAACTTGCCCTTCAGCTTGAGTGGGATCTTTCTGTCACAAAGCACTCCAGAAGCATCCCTCCACTTCTGCGAACCTCTCTGGATCCGGTGTCTAATGTCCTCTTCGATGCTCCCGTCGCTTTGCACCATAGAGCTTAAATATTTGAACATCTCCCTTTTCGCTACTGTCACTCCCCCTAGGATTACTTCCTCTTCTGGCTCCACTTCTTGACTGAACTTAAACTCTACATACTCTATTTTAGTCCGACTTAGCTTAAAACCCTCTTACTCGAGCTTCTCTCTCCAAGATTCCAACTTTCTGCATACACCCTCCCTCGACTCGTCCACTAGCACAATGTCGTTAGCGAAAAGCATACACCACGGGACCTCTTCTTGGATCTCCCTCGTCAGAACATCCAAAACGACAGCGAAAAGAAAGGGGCTCAACGCCGACCCTTGGTGCAAGCCAACCCCCACGTGGAAGTACTCCGTGCTCCCCCTGGGGGTGCTCACACTTGTCAACGAACCCTCATACATGTCCTTGAGGATTCTGGTATATGTCCCTGAAACCTCTCTAGCTCCCAAACACCTCCAAAGTAACTCTCTAGGCACTTTGTCATATGCCTTCTCTAAGTCTATAAAAACCATGTGCATATTTTTCCTCCTTTCTCTGTAAGCTTCTACCAACCTTCTGATCAAATGGATGGCCTCAATAGACGATCGCCCTGGCATGAAACCGAACTGGTTGTTTGACACTTTGATTATCCTCCTAAGCCTAGCTTCAATCAGTTTTTTTTCCCATACTTTCATAGTGTGGGTGAGAAGCTTAATACCCCTGTAGTTGTTGCACTGTTGTACATTCCTTTTGTTTTTGTACAGTGGGGTCAAGCTACTGAGCCTCCATTCCTCCGGCATTTTAGCCGTCCGAAAAATAGCGTTGAAGAGTGTTGTAAGCCATTCTAGTCCTCTCGTCCCCAGGTACTTCCACACTTCCATCGGGATCTCGTCTGGTCCAACCGCTCTCTTGTTACTCATCTTTCGCAGCACAACTTGCACCTCGGCCCTAGAGATGCGTCTGGAAAAGAGATAGTCTGACTGACCCCTCATCTGTTGTGTGTCCACTGTAGGCCCTTGACCTTCATTTAGCAAGCTACAGAAATATCTCTACCAACGTTCCCTTATCTGGCTATCCTCAACTAGCACCCTTCCTTCCTCATCTTTTATACACTTCACCGTATCCAAGTCCTTGCTCTTCCTCTCTCGTGCCCGAGCCAATCTATACAACACTCTCTCTCCTCCTTTTTCATCCAAAGCTTTATACAACCCCTCGTACGTTTTTTCCTTTGTAATTGCCACTGCTTTCTTCGCTTCCTTTTTTGCCACTTTATATTCCGCCCGACATGCTTCTTTTTCTCTGTCACTGCTTTCCATCCACTTTCTGAACACCACCTGTTTGCACTTAACTTTCTCTTGAACCTCATCATTCCACCAAACTTCAGCTTTCTTGTTTCGACCTTTGCCCTTGGACATACCTAGCACGCCGCAGGCTACTCTCTGGATGCATTTTTCCATCTTATCATCTGCATTGTCACTAACTTGACATACTCCTTTAGAGTCCACCTCCTCGAAAACCCTTTCTCTGAATAACTGTTCATTCATCTCATTCAGCCGCCACCATCTGATCCTAGGCTACTTCTCATTAGCGGTTCTCCTCTTTCTGCGGGCCCATTCAAAGTCCATGACTAGTAACCTGTGTTGTGTTGATAAGCCTCCATTTGGGATTACCTTACAATCTCTGCAAATCCTCTTTTCTCCTCGTCTGAGCATAAAGAAGTCGATTTGCGTCTTGTTTGAAGCATTATAGAAAGTGATCAAGTGCTCGTCCTTCTTTTTAAACCAAGAGTTCGCTATTACGCAGTTAAAAGCCACTGAGAACTCTAGTAAAGCCCAACCTCCTTCATTTCTATCACCAAAACCAAAACCTCCATGCACCTCTTCATAACCATCCCCTGACCTACCAATGTGACCATTGAAGTCACCCTTACTACCACCTTCTCTGTCCCAGGTATAACCCTCATCAACTCGTCCAGGTCCTCCCAAAAACGCCTCTTTTCTTCTCCATCTAGGCCCATGTGAGGGGGCATGGGCACTTATGATGTTAATAGAGTCACCCCCACCACTAGCTTAACCATCATCAATCGGTCACTTCTGCGATCCACGAAAACCACTTGATCTCTCAACTTGGCGTCCACTAAAATACCCACCCCATTTTTTCTACTCGTCGCTCCTAAATACCACAATTTCCATCCATCAATTTTCCGTGCTTTATTCCCTTTCCACTTAGTCACTTGGATGCACTCAATATCCACGCTTCACTGTTGTAGAATCTTGACTAGTTTAAACGATTTACCCGTGAGTGATCCAACATTCCACGATCCTATCCTCAAACAAGTTCTTGCTCTCCTACCTCGGCTATCCTTGTTGTACTTTGGTAAAGCCATCAGTATCGCTCGTGGGAGGCTCAACCAACCTGCAAAACCACAACAAACACACCCAAAAGGCCAGACAAGAGGCAATAGAGACAACAAGTAAACTTGGACAAATAGCAAGCACCCTGCACACACACTTGTTAGAAACGGGTTAGCAGGCCACAAGGCAAAGACAACTACCTAGAGGCAACTACCAAAAGGGACCAGAAAAACCAAAACAACTGGTGGCTAGAACGTGCCCCAGGCTAAACCAAACTAGAAGGCACAACGCAAGGTACCGGGTTGCCAAACACACGGGCCAACCGGTAAAACGCGATGAAAAAGCGACACCGGACAAGGAAACAAACCAGGGACGCCCAACCAAACTCAGTGGTGGGCGCCGGGGATGGACTGCCGTCGAGGATTTGACCGGCTGGGGGCGCCAGGGAACCGAGCTTCTCACAGGAAAGGGTCGGCAGCAGGCTTGTTAGAAGAGTTGCTTCTAATGGTTCCAAAGGTCAATGACGCAGAAGTTGCATGGAGAGTCATCGACATCAAGTTCTTATGAAGAAGTCACTGACAAAGGATAACTTGCAAGAAACTATTGTTGAAAAGTTGTGTTTTGATGGTTCCAAGGAAGTCAGTGACTTCGAGTTTGCAAGCCAAGTCGGCGACTTGGCAAAGTCATGGCAAAGTCACTGACATGACCAACTGCCGATGAAAACTATTTATGGAAGGAACGCACAGATCGTGTGCGATTGTTTGCAGGACAGCTGGTGCATTTATTTATCGAGAATATCATCACAAAAGAGTGCTAAAATCATAAGAGGATGATATGATTCCATTGAGATATTTTATGTGTACGTAAATGTTATATTAGGAAAGATCTTGTAAGATTGCGTGGGATGTTATTTCCTTAACCGAATAGGAAATAATATCACACAAAATCACACCTTATTCTAGCTTAAATACTGCATTGTTTTAGGTTAGAAGTAAGGACTTTTGTGCATAATTGTATATCTTGAGAAAAGGAAAAGAGAGAGTTCTAGGTTGAAGAAGACTCGTGCGTGGGATTCGTACGAGCAGTGAAGAAGACTTGTGCGTGAGATTCGTGCAAGTGGTGAGTTCGAGTGTTCTTAGCATAGCATGAGGTTGAGAGTGTAGGTACAAAGGTAGAGCGTGGTTCAAGGTTGTGGGATTCAACTTGTACACGGGAGAGTTTTGTAACACTCAAGAAATCAATAGAGCGAGTCTAAGGACTCTTGAAATCCGACAAAGTGAGAAGCTTGGAAGGGAGTGGTTTTTCTCTAAGTAAACTAGTTGGTTTACGAAGAGTTTCCACTATACATCGCTTGTCATTTACAGTTTGGTAATATCTTTCCTGTTTGATTATTCTGTTGCTTATTTCAAGGTCACTGACTTTACCAAAGTCGGTGACTTCTACTGTTACTCAAAGTCGACGACTTCGCAGGAGTCGCCTACTCATTTAAGTACTAACGATCCTACAAGGCTGTCCGGGACGCCGCCACCACCACAGGGCCCGCACGGTTGAATACCACAGCCTGGAAAGAGCGTTCACGGACAGCCGAGGGGTCGCCAGTCGGAAAGGGGCGTGGTTCGCCGGTCTTGTGCAGGCGGAAGATGGGACGATTGGGTCTGAGTTGGGGTGGGTGTCGGCCGCCGGATCTGGCGTATTAGGGTTTTAGGGGTTTCTGGGAAGAGGGCGAAGAGAGGTGGGCGAGTCGGGGTCCAGACTGGGTGGGGGAGGCGAAGCGAGGGGCGATCGCCGGTGGGCTGGTCAGCGGTGGTGCGAGAGAAGGAACATTCGAGGAGAGAGAAAGAGCGTTAGAGAGAGAAAGAGCCCATGGTGTGTCTTCAATTAATCAATGTAAAAAAAATCTAAAATTCATTTAATGTTACTTTGAAATCACTCTGTATCAATGCTTCAACACACTTTTCAAATAAATCAAACTTTTGATATTAAACTGTGGATATTGGCAGAGATTGACCAATTTTATAATGGGAGAAGGTAGGTACAACCGAACTAACCGCGTCAGGAAATCCTTCCCTCTTGCCTTTCTTTGGCTAATGTAACAAAGAAAATGACATTGCCAATTGCTAGGCTATAGGCACCTTCTTTATCATAACCAAACTCATCCCATTTTGTAAACTAAACTGAATTCGTGCTAGAATACCATTCCATATGAAAAAGTTAAAACTACACATGTTTTTATATAAATCCTTAAGTTACACTTCATATTACCAATTAATTTTAGGATGAAATTTTACTGGACTTATTTTTACAAGATTCCCTATTATGGCACACATAATTTCACAATTCAAAATAACCCAAGACAGATAAACCCAATTATCAAATGTAATGTACATAAATTGATCCACAAACCTTGCCAGCACAGCATCGTCAATTTATTTATTAAAGAATTTATGGATTAGAATCGAGCACTTCACTAATTTCAGCTTCTTCTCTAAAAAATATAAATGGTGGTGTTTGGCAGGAAACCACAAACATGATCACACATAAACACTCCGTCGTCAACCGGGAGAAGGGGCATGTGAATGGGTACAGTTTAGTTTCACCGTCAACCTGTTCACATCTGTTAAAGAGTGGGATGAAAATTTAAGCAGAATGTTATTCTACCATTTAAATAATGACTAATCACATACATCAGGCCAAGTGTGCAACCTCCTTATTCAACACTAAAATGACAACCCATAATCCATTCTGTAGGGAATAAAATTCAGGCACCTAGGATGGAAGACACAATTCCAATTACAAGGTTGGCTCATAAATTCACAACCTTATTTTTTTTATTTTTTTGGGAAATCGCTATCTGTTTAAATTCTAAATTTTGGAGAGGCTAAGAAGTGTTGTGACGGTAGAAATCCAGTTCCGACCACAAGTTATAAGGGCAAGTTGCGCATTACAACTTGTATGAACTCGTTACCAAATTTCATTAAGAAGAAAATCTCATCATACCTATTCCGTGAGATCAACAGGAACATAAGGAAAGAAGAATGATTCTATTTTCTGAGAAGAAGAAAAAAGAAGCCATAAACAAAAGTTGAACTGATGCTTACTTTACATATCTCTGTCGCTGGCAATTACCTCAGAAGTAGAGATTTCAACCTATGATTCTCTTTTTATGCACTAGCTTGATCACTGTTGCCATCAGAAGAAGCTGCAGCTCTTTTCTTTGTGAAATATTCTTCAGCACGAGCGAGATTTTTGGCCACAGATGGCTTAACCCACTTCTTTCTTCCAGGTAGTACTGTGAGAGAACAGCCAACTGCCTCCAGCTTCTCCTTTGCAGATGATGAAAAGGCAAGCGCCTTTATGTTCAGCTTCAAGCTTAGTTCTCCATGGCCGAGTAACTGATGATAAGGTCAATAGCAATTTTCAAGACGAGCAATCATACTATGATCTCATTATTTCGTGTTATGTGGAGTTTTGCAAATATGAATATTATGTTTGTCAACAGAATATGTGCTCAGATTATTGGTACATGAAGATGTTTTTGGCTAATTGGGTGACTTTAGTCATTCAACAGCACATCTTATTTAAGATAGGTAGTCACTATTCGATTAGCTTCATTCATAATTCTCCCTTTTACCTTTTCAATTCATTCATAATTCTCCATCGTAGGGCATCACACAATCAAGGGAAAGAAATTTGCAAGATTCAAGGTAGTAGAAAATTACTGTAACCACATTTCCTTGCAATGGACTGAGATTGTGAGAGAACTAAGAAAATTGGTCATTTCAGTATGCTCACACAAGTATAGCATGTATAGGTAAGTTAGTGTCTTTCAACTAGAACAACCAGCAATAGAAACATAAGCTACTATATGTGTTCTAGGTAGGTCATCATAGGAAAAAACTACTATATGTGTTTTAGGATGGTCATCATAGGCTCTTACTGATAATAATGATAATATGATAGACCACAGAAGAAGAGAATAGAAGGATAACTATTTTGGACCAAATTAAGGGGATGGAGTCATTTAACAGAGAATAGAAGGATCTGATATTAGCAACGCATCTGATATTAGCAACGCAACCATAAACAGTTTGCATGAAGGCAGCCACAAACATGGACTTAGAAACATATATCCTCCAATAGTGCTCCCATCAAACTATGAATGCAAAGGCACAAAAAGTGAAAAATTCTGCAAAAATTATTATAGCAAGAATTTGATAGTCGGCTTTAATGAACTATACAACAGCAACACTAACCCAGTGTTAACCCACCTCAGGTGGGATGTGGGGGACCAAGTACACACCCTTTCCCCGATATGAAATCGGGAGGGTGTATGTGGAAGGCCCAAGGATTATCATCACTGGACAAACCCAAGGAAAACTGAAATTCAACTATATGACAATAATAACTTAATTTAGTTAAAATGCACCAATATTGATATATGGGCTATATCCATCTCAAAGGCATTGTATAAAAGCCAATAAGCCTAAGGATGTTTAATGGACTAATTTAACAATTATTAAATGAGCTTGTTGAATGACAAGAGTATTATACGTGAGAGATGGATGAGCAATCTTAGCATTCAAGAATATACTAAAATCTAATTAGTGGCACCCTATTGTATGATTGTATCCAAATTCAATAAATCTCTCCAAGGAGGAAGAATATGGAAACAGTATTCAAGTCTTAAATTTTTATAAAAGCAAACACCAATAGGCTTAAAGAACAACATTCTCATTAAAGTGTCCAAATTGTCACTTATATATGTCCATTTTTACTTTATTGCCTACATCTTCTCGCATCGTCCAAATGCACTTGGAGCTTTGTCCATTCACTATTTTAAATTCATAATACCTGAGTTATCATGACGAATCCCAGAAAGTGTAATGTGGAACAATTATCATATTTAGCCTAATAACCCTTGAGTTAGCGTTCTCAACTCCTCCCAACAGATCCGGAATTTTGCATGCTTGTTACTTCTCACAAAAATGGTTAGCCCTAAAACTTCTATTATTTCATCACAACTCGAGAGGTTAAGAGCAATTTAGCTCAATCAATACTGAAAAATCCAGGGAGTCCAAAATTTATGTTTATTCCCTGTCAATTCTACTACCATGTACCAACGTTTAACCCTGTATCAGGCTATCAGCATGAAGTTGTCTGACAACTATTAGCCATGTTGAGGCTGATGAAATTCATTTTGCTGACAGTTACAAACTCAACCCTTCAGGCAACAGTTGAATGATCATGGTCCATGGCAGATGGCTATTCAAATTCCAGATAATGCAACACAGCAACAATAAATGATATGGCGGTGAAATTACAATTTACAAATAATGCAAGAATTTTGATTAGATCAGAATAAGTTCCCAGAGATGCACTGGCAAAATCCAAATTCCAGATACTATTAGTTAACCAACACAACAAGCATGAACGTACCTTTAGAGGCAACCTCCTTTCCCTTCCAGATGGATTGATCAAACCTTTCTCTTTCAAAGTCTCGAACGACACCTCTCCACCTTCCTTAAATCCAGCAGTTTCGATATCTTTCAGGTTCACAGGAACGTACTTGGGCAATCCAGCATGCATACCTTTTTCCAATTTGCCAGAAAGTGAAAACCAGTCCAAATTGCAATGAAATCGAAATTTATAAGTCACCATTCAAATAAACAGATGGTCAGTTCAATTTGCAAGGACAACTTCAAAACATTAATTGATTAATTGAAAAAAAAAGAGAATGCAATTAGCAATGACCTCCAGCAATTCCTCGCAATTTGGGGATTCGTTTGTAAAGAGGCATCTGACCACCTTCAAAACCGCTGCGAACACCAGGACCAGACCTAGATTTTTGGCCTCTCATCCCAAACCCACAGCTCGCGCCTTGACCAGCCGATATACCTCTTCCCTTTCTCTTCGCCTTCTTCCTAGAGCCCGGCTGAAGCCCGAGATTATCAAGCCGGAACTGAGCACCGACAGATGAATTGCTACCCTCGGTGGACACTGAAGCAGCTTGATTGACGATAACTAGCGGCTTCCAAGCCCTATTTGCTCTCAGTCCAAGTTTAATTGGCGGGAAATTGGACAGGCAAGGTCTGAGGTTACTTGCATTTCCCTGCAAGCCGCCAAAAGGGCGGGTTAAATTATGGAGACGATAATGTTGATCGCTAAGGAAAAGAGAGCATACCTTGAAGGAGGAACAAAGGCAGAAAGGAGATGGCTTCGGCTTGGAGGTAGGAGCTGCAGATAGAAGGACAAGGGAAGCCATTGGCGGGGGCCAAGACGCGAAGTTTAAGAGCGTGGAATGGTGCGCAATCTTGAAGCCCAAGTATTCACGGATAGGAGGAATATAGACTCGAATGGGCTCTAGACTCGAATGGGCTTTTTTCTCATTGGGCCAAGTCCCCATAGAGGTTCGTTCTGATTTGAAGGAACTTGCCCGTTCTAGTCCAGCCAGGTTTCAATGTGGTGTTTTTTTTCCCTCGCTATTTGTTTCTCATTCTCTATCTCAATTCTCAAGTATGGTTAGTTTCCGGAAAGTAATTTTATATTAGTAGGAGAGAAAAATATAATTCATGGTTTTTGGTTTTATCCACGGACCAAATGAACAATTAAAAAAGACTAAAATATGGAGACTCGCTATCTCCATTTTTGTTCATCGTAGGGGCTCAAGTCCTCACTAGACACCTCCAGCAAGCAAGCATGATACCAAAAGCTTTGGTTGGGATTCAAGTAACCAAGGGAGGAATATAAATTCCGTTCTTAGCTTTTGCAAATGATATCTTCATATATGGAAAAGCTACAAGAACCAATTGCAAAAAGATAAAGAAGATCATTGATAAATACTATGTTATTTCGGAGAGCTAGTTAACTATAACAAATCAACATTTCAAGTAAAAAAGAACACACCGAATAATATAAAAAACTATCAACCAAATTCTTAATATTCCTTCCTCTGCCTTGGACAAATATCTCGGTTTTCTTGTCGCTAACGGTAGAGTCACAAGTAACACCTTCAATAGTGTTGTAAGCAAAACACAACAACTAGAAAATGGAAACCAAATACCCTATCTCAAGAAGGCAGATTGGTTCTTATCAAATCCAATCTAACGGCATAAGCAACCTATTTGATGCAACGTTTCTTGTTGCCCAAAAACACCCATTATCAACTAGACAAAATAAATAAAATATTTTTTTGGAACAAAAGAGACAACCACAAACCACTTATAAGTTGAGGCAACATTTGCAGGCCAAAAAATCAAGGAGGTCTAAGGATAAGAAAGACCGAAGACTTCAATATAACCTTACAATCAAAACTAATTTGGACAATCTTATCGGAACTGGAAAATTATTGTGTAAAAATCGTGACACAAAAGTACCTCAAACAACAAAATGTTCTAAATTATGACAAAAAAGAACGATACATCATGGCAAAGGGCCCAACTTATGAAATTAAGGGGAACTTTTAAAGAAGGTCTTATTTGATAAATGGAGGATGGGAAGACAATCAAAATCTAATAAGACAAATGGATTGGAGAAAAACCTTTAATTAGGGAAGTCACCAATGATTTGCTAAATTTCTTAATGAAAACAAAGTGTGGAATAAAGAGAAGTTGAAACCATAGTTGTGTGAAGAGACAATTAAAGAAATTAATCAAATACCATTACCACATAATCCCATAACTTATATACAATACTTGATATAGTATAGATGGATGGTTGTCTATGAAATCAACAAATGAAAACGATTAATAACACTCAACCTTGAATGAATATGGAATCTCAACATTTCACCAAAAGTTAAAAACTTCCTTTGGAAAATAGCCAGAAATGAAATACCAAAAAATAACAACTTTATGAGAGGCATAATGCGATAACACTTCAGTGTGATGCATGTGAAGCGATGGAAGAGGGTAGCTTTCATTTCCTCCTATAATGCTATCACACACGAAGAACTATAAAAAAAGATCGACAATGATAAGAGATTGAGCAAGACTGACCCAAAGGATAAAACACCACCCCATATCATTGAAGAGACTGGATAAAAAACTAAATGGTCGAACTTGAAAAACTTGTGTTTATTCGGTGGAGCATGTGGTATCAAAGAAACTAAAGAATCTTCAAACTAGGGGAATTAATCAAAGACTTGAAAATACCAAAATTTATCACAAAACAATTTATAGAATGGGATAGGTCCAAAAGGGAAGACACTTAGATCTATGACGAAGTTGTTGGTGACAACAAAAACTGAATCAACAACACTAGAAGAAAAAGGAATAAAAAAACTCACTAGAAGAAACCAAAAGAAAGCTAGATCAAACTTAACTTTGATGGAGAAAAGAATAACCAAGGTCTTTTCTCCTTTGGATACGTATTACGAGACCAAATGCATATGTGATAAGCATGTCATCTGGACTGACTAGGCACCAATCGGTTGTCATGATGGAAGCTATTGCACTACGGAATGAAATCTAGGAAGTACTGAAACAGAATGTCAAGTCGGTGAAAATTGAAGTCGGCAATTTGTGCTTGGTGAACATCCTCAATGTCATATGAGACTATCCATGGGAGATTGAGATTTTGAGTTTAAGTCAATTGGACTGGTGGAGCATCACTTACATATTGGAAAAGTCAACCATGTTGCAGGTCACATTACGAAGGTTGCACTTAAGGGGTGATGATGATATACCAACTATTGATACAGATTTTGACCTCATTCACATGGATGCTATTGGGAGAACGACGTACTTCTCGTTGAGGGTCCACCCTAATTTTGTCCTTATCAAAAATTAGTTTTTTTATATCCGTTTTTTGAGGCGCTCGTGCCTTTTTTCTCCTTTTTAAGTGAAACAATTAACACTTTTGATTTTTCTCCATCCAACAACTCTTGTTTTTTCTTATTTATCACATGTGCACCATTCTCACCAGATTCGGACTCCCCTTGCCCATTTTTTTGGTATATTTTGGAAACAATCTTACGAAATGGATTTATTGAGCTTGTCCCCACAATAACTGGAGGGTAAAAATGGAAATTAATTATCCAGTGTATGATTGAAACGACAAATAACTTCATTAAAAATTGAAGACGAGCAATTTAATGTAAGATTATTCATTTGATCTGGAAAATAGTTGCAGATAACAACAAATTCAGGGAAAGACAATGCGACCCCCACCAATGTTGACATGAACCAAATTTATTAGCTACAAAGGCACTAGCAGATGAAAACAGATTCCATTTTGGGGCTTACCCTGGTTGAGAAACAAGCATTAATGTATATGGATATTTAATATTTTCTTCTTCTTCTTCTTAATTTTAGGGTCTCATTAAGAGCAAACGACTGGAAAGAATTCATATAAATTTTTTGTTTCAAAAAAAAATATAGTTTCCGCTAAAAAAATGACAAATTTATTTGCAGAGTAAAAAAAAAAAGATTGATCAGTCTTACAAGAATTCAAAATGGTGATAGAATTGATGGTAACAATTAACAATATTTTTGGGTGTTGTACTAGTTTAACTTCCTCTTTGGTTTTTAAAAGTAAAAGTTGAAGGTCCTCCAAATGAATAAAGAGAGGTTTCTTTCACCACGTTAAGCATTGAATAGCCAAGTAGCAACTGGTGTAAAGTCGCTTTGCTTATAGTTCTCTTTCAAATCCCTAAAAGTTAGGCAATGATATGTAAATAAAAAAAAAAACTGAAACATCAAAATGAGCTTTCACCACGCTATGATTATCTTTTGTGTCAAGACAAACAAGCACGAGCGAAACCAAAAACTTCGGATTGTAGGGGCCAACAAAATTTTCTAATGTAACTAATGTGTTTTCAATTTAAAAAAATATGCCCTATGTTCAGAAATACATGTCGTTTTAACATAATTCTTTTGTTCAATAATATTTGTTTTTTGACATATTTTATCACACTTTTTTCCAATATTATCTTCAATAATTAAAAATATTTATGTATAAATAAAATACAAGTGAAAAGATCTTAACAAGATTGACGGTACTTAAGTCATATCATATGGTTTTTTTAATTTTTGAGACAAATCTTAAAACGACATGTATTTCCGAACTGATGGAGTACAAAATATTGAAAAATATTTAAATAAACTCTTCAAATTATTAATACATAATTAAAATAAATACTTAAAACACGCATATTTGTTTCAGAATAGAAAAATATTATTATATAAGATAGTGTTGCGAAAGATGTAGAAATAAAAATATAAATTTATACAAAAAAATAATATATTTTATTGAGGAGAGACTAAAATATTTTAGAATAAAACTGCATTAAGAAAATAATAGTTTATAAAGACAATTTATACAATTATGTTTCATAATACAAACGGATTGAATCTATAAATCCTAAAGGCTCATAACTAAAAACTAAAATCCAAACTGAAACCCTCCTACTAATAATGAATGGTGTGATTCAAGATACCCCAACAATAACTTATTTAAAGCTAAGGTTCAATTACACTATGAAAGTAGGAAGTTTAGGAAAAGATAAAAGCATTCTAATGACTAATTGTTAGAAGTGGTTTGTATGTGTCTAATCTTAAAACATATAGTTTTTTGTTAAAATTTCAGATTGGAGCGTATATATTTTAAATCGTAACTATTAACACGGTGAACATATATGTCAAAAAAATTTGGATTGGAGGCCATGGCGCAGTCCCGCCCCATATAGTTCCACCTCTGCAAACAAGAGACTCGATCTGGTTTCATACAGTACGATTATCAAAATTATATATACATGTTGATTTAATTAATTAGTTGTATGACCAATCATAATCAATCATTAAGAAATCTACGTTTACCGAGTGTTTCCTGTCTGATACTTTATTTTCAACAATCTGACTAGCTTTAATTCAGACGACCCTACTTACTTAATTATGTACCGCATGCTTTACCGAATTTAATTAATTTGAATTCACATTAATGTATAATAATGTAAGTTATATATACCTAAAGTTTCCTTTCCACACCATTGTTCTTCGTTTGTTGATTCGTGTACATATATATAGTGAGTTTAGTATTGTGGTTTGAAGAGATTAATTATATAGATTAATTTGGGTTAAGCCAGATTTGAACAAGATTAAGGAAAAGTACAGGCTAGGTGGCTAGCTAGGAAGGCCTACTTTTGGACATGTATGTATATATAGAGAGAGAGAAAGAGATTAAGAGAGTGAAAATGAAAATGAAAATGAAAAAATAGAGGTACGTTGCAGAAGCAGATAGATAGTCGGATGAATGATGGCAACAGATGCAATCGATTTGAAGAAAAAGAAGAACAGTGACCCAACAGTCGCCTCGAACCCACATGTTGATCACCCAATCTGCTTTCATATTTCCACATTTCTTTTTCATTAATATTTTTGTATACTTATAAGAACAGCAATAAATATACGTGTATATATATATATATATATTGGGTTTGTCTTTACTCTGTCATATAAGCTAAGTTTGATGTGTAAGGTATAAATGTGCAGCTCGATCGATCTCTTTGTAATAGCTGGGGGATAACTTTAATGGCGCCTGGGTATTTGATTGTTCAGTACTCCCCCACCTGCATGCCCACACAACCCTAGCTACTTTATCATTATTTTCCCTTTCTTCCATCTTCCTCTTTTTTCATTTTTTTTTTATATACAACACTCATCCCATAATATAATCATGTACTCTGTAAAATTTAGAGTTAGTTGTATATGTTGACACAAACTTAATTATCCACAACAAAGCTCAATAGTTTTCGGATCCAAAATTATCTAACCATTTTTTTTGGAGATTGTACCGTTAACACTTGGTTAAGGATCGAAAAACATATACAAAAATCTCGAGTAATCCAAGAAGTGCTCGAGTTTTGACATGGTCAACCACAATCAAAATCACATTTACCATCTCAAAAGGACCACCAAACTAGTTACAAATGCCAAGAAATTACCTGTTAGAACATTCGTTGTTCCATGGTTTCTCTTAACTAGTTTTGACAATGATAACTTTAAATGGTATAATGTGTTTTTCCGTGTAAGCATCTAAGGAAAAGAAGAGCATCGTCAAGAGTGAAGAAACATTGTGAGGAACAATGGAGAGAACGAGTGACGATATGGAAAGGCTATCTCGATGGATACGCAGATTTCTATTTATTGCAAGTTACCAAATTTCAAACGAACAATCGACTACGAAGATTTGACAGCTTAGTTCGTTTTTTTAGAAGATCAAGGAAGAGATAAGATCAAATTGGAAAGATCTTATGAAGGAAATCCGAGATCGATCGGTTATGATAAGTATCTGATTGGTTGATGATATATATATAGAATATTTCGTATTTCTTTAATCCTATTTTTGTGGGATCTACCAAGTGGAATATCATCACATTAATTAGGCAAGATTTATGATTGAGATTAGACTCGGTGGTTGCTCTAAAAAGGCGAACTAGAAGAGAGAAAGCTTTTCAAGTGTACGTGTTCGTGTTCGTGTGGCTTTTTCCGTTGAATAATCCACATTGGTGTGAGTACTCAGGTTAGTAGTTGGTAGCTCCAAAGGATCGTCTTGTAAGCCCTTCCCGAGATCCGAGTCAACAAGTGCCGAAAGAGATGGATCTAGTACTTGATTGTGCTAGCGTTTGAGAGCAAGATCCGAGCATGGCTGGCAACGACCAGATCTGGATGGCACGGTGGTGCCGAGTGATGGAATCCATAGATTCGGCATTGGACCAAATCAAGGTGTGTGATTGGTATTGTGTTCGAGCAAGAATCCGAGAACAAGATTGTTGATTGTGTTTGCATGAGAGATTTGCAAGAGAGAAGAGAATGAGAGGGGTGAGATATGATTCAAAGAGAGTAAAGGACAATGGAAAGAGTAATCACAATTTCCAATTAACCAAAACTAAGTTTACAAGAGAGTAAGGAGGGTTTATATAGAGAAGCTCCTTACTAGAAACACAAAGACTAGTCCCTAATAAAAAAAATAACAATAATATAAATAATGTCAAGTTATGCAATAAAAATAAATAAATACATAGGCACCGATTAAGGCTCGGCTAGGCCAATAATGATCTGTCACATGGCCTTAGTCCGAGAACGAGTAATAGGCCCATCTCAGCGAACACTCATAGCCTCCTCCTCCTCTTGTTGTGTGGACATAGATGTCGGTGTGGTGTCATCACCCCCTCCCCCTTGAGTGTGAAGCATCCCCACTTCACCCTCGTCGAACTCAAGGGCGATGTATGGAGTGAGTTTGGCGATATTAAATGTCTTATGAACACTATACTCGATAGGAAGATCAATTTGATAGCCGTTATCGCCCATAGCGCAAACAACACGAAATGGACCATCACCCCGAGGAGATAGCTTGGTCTTGCGCTGAGCAGGAAAGCACTCCTTGCACAAATGCACCGAAACTAAGTCTCCCGGAGTGAACAAAACCCGGCGCTGACCGTGGTTGTGCTGAGACGCGTACTGTGAAGCGCGTCTCTCTAGCTGTGCTTGAGTCCTCCTATGAAGCTCTCTAATCTGCTCTACGCGGTTGGCTGAAATCCAGGGGCGTCAAAGGAATGACGCCATAAATGACCTCAAAAGGAGTCAACTACGTCGCCAAGTGCCTGTACATGTTATAGGAAAACTCAACAATAGAAGGTAAGTCCTCCCAACGCCGAGGATTCGCCTTCAACATAGTGCGAAGGAGAGCCCCAAGTGTGCGGTTGGTCACCTCAGTTTGACCATCTATTTCGGGGTGATAGATCGTAGAGTATAGAAACTTAGTAACAAGCTTCCTACAAAGAGTGCGCCAAAAGTAACCAACAAATTTGGAGTCACGGTCACTAACCATAGTGCGCAGAACTCTATGAAGGTGTACCAGATTATCATAGAATAGATCAGCAATGTCAGCGACACTATTTATGGTCTTACTAACAACAAAAATGGGCCATCTTCGAAAATCGATCAACGAGAACAAAGATGGAATCCTTCCCCCTCCTAGATGTGGGAAAACCCACAATGAAATCCATGGACAAGTCTTCCCATGGCCTAGTCGGGATGGGAAGCGGAGTGTACAAGCCATGGGGGTGAGAAGAGGCCTTGCCTTTCTGACAAGTAACATAAGCACAGTACCGTGTCACTTGGTGAGCCATGTGGGGCTAGAAGAAGTGCTCCTTAAGTGTAGTGTGGGTCTTCGGGATGCCAAAATGGCTCTAGTCATCATGAGCCTCCCGAATCAGCAAAAGGCGAATGGACGACCAACCTTATAAAGGTAACCCTCGGAAATAAAGTAGGTCTCATACTCACGGAAAATGAGGCATTACGCATATGTAGAACCAAAGAATGGATAAGAAGAGTATAAGTCCTTTATGAGGGCAAAGCCTGTACCAACTTTATTTGTAGCATTAAGAGCCTCGTTCTGTGAGCCTGATCCTTCCCTGGACTATGCAGCAATGATGAGCCCGCGCCCGCGCCCTTGATCGCGGTCATATCCTTCGCACTGATTTGTGCACTGTTCTCGCTACAAAGCAAGCTGTTGTTCATGGCGGTCCGTCCCCCACCAATCGGGGTAGCCCACCAGCTTGTATTACGACTTTGCCTCGTGCCCTATGGTGTCGAAATGGGTGCACCACGGTCGATCACTACGATGTTATTAGAACCGTGGCCGCCTTCACTAGCCCGATGCTTCTCACGACGCTCTTGTCCTCGCCCACGACTACCTTGGACAACAAACACACCGCCCTCGACTCAATCGTCTCGAGCCTTAGCGGTAACCATTCTTTGGCGCTCTTCTTGATTCACCAGAGAATAAATTTTTTTGATTGGCTAAATTGGATCATGCACAAGTTCATTGGAGCAGACGGTTGCATAGACC
This sequence comes from Fallopia convolvulus, assembly GCA_964016875.1. NCBI lineage: Eukaryota > Viridiplantae > Streptophyta > Magnoliopsida > Caryophyllales > Polygonaceae > Fallopia > Fallopia convolvulus. The sequence goes on from OZ024727.1 coordinate 22,133,905, forward strand.
TCATTGAGCCCCATCAAGAATTGATGAACTCGCTCCTCGTCCCGCTCCCATGACAACTCATCAATCCATTTGCATTCACACTTTCCACAAGTGCAGCGTCGATTGCTCAAGTAATTGCCTAGTTCATCCTACAATTTTTCAACTCCCAATAATAAGCGGCCATTGACCGACCGTTCTAGGTGCATCGAGTGAGATCTAGGTGCAACTATTGTACTGTCGGGCCATTCCCAATAGAAAACCATTCCTTCAAGTCATCGACCGACCGTTCTCGGGCCAAACCCTAAAGCTCCAAGCCCTAGCTCGCACCACCTTCCAAACCACCACACACCAATATTGCTCTTCCTAGCTTCTTATCCCTCAACAACTCGTAGAAAGCGCTAGAAACTAACTCTCTACTCGGTTTTGTGATGGCCACCAAATCAAATCAGTGTAGATCAGGTCTTGTAATCCTTGGAATCCTCAAATATAGTGGAAAGTCTCTGGCTTGTTAGTGCCTTCAGACATAGTCATTCTGACAAATTGGGTTTACAAATTCTTGTGTTCTTCTCTTCTTGATTCTTTCTTACTCTCTCCGTTTCACAATGGATGGCCATAGAGACTTTTTTCTTGTTTTACAATAGAAGTTCATATAATAATTTTGTCCATTTTCTTCCATTTATGCCATTAATGATTATAGGTGAATATGAACAACCATTTTGGTTTTTGCATGTTTTCAAAAGTAGCAATCTACCATTTAATAGGGAGATTTTTCTCCCTTAATATATGTGCAAATTGTTTATGGTCATCCATTATGAAACGGAGAGAATATTTTCTTGTGAGATTTTTGTGTGAGATATCTCTAACTGTAGGATGTCAAATTTCCTAATAGAAGGATCAATGAAGCTAGCATGGATCCAAATTAAATACTACAACCCAAGCCTAGCGATCGAATTCAAACCCCAAATACTAGGCCAATTCGTCAAGCATAGCTTTGTAATTATATATCCGAGTTTAGGTAAAGTTTGTACACATGAAATTTTGCTATACATTAGCAAAAAAGCTAAATGAATATATCTAGCATATGAATTAAATAGTTTTATGCAAGCTAATTATTAGAATGCAATCACACTTATTGTGTATTTGTATATTCATAAGGTTAGGGATGGTTTTCTTACACTGGCGTACAATTAAACTAGTAGGGACATAACGGGATGGTAAATAGTGAAAATCGAATCTGTGGAAAAAGGTACGTACATTGGTTTGTACGTATGCCGGGTCGATCTGATAGATTTTATGCGTGTATTCACATATGGTCAAAGATCGAAATGAAATCATGAGATATTGTATGTATGGTATGGGGTGCTTAATTTGGTGAATATTATTACAAAAAAAAAACAAAAAACGTTATGATATATTGGTGTGTGTGGTGTAGTAGATCAGGTAGATGAAAAAGGATAAATATATGTCCGGGTAGGTCCATGTAGAGAGGCCTAACCAGATGACACTAACGTGTGCCTAATGAGCTAGCCTTAGCTACGTAAGTAGAAACTCATCAACTTAATTAATTAAATACTAATTAATTGGCCGGCCTTTTTCTCTCAACTCAACTCAGCTCCATTGAGCTTCTTTTTAAAGTCACGAGACCCACACTAGCTAGTCTGCCAAAAAACATACATCCCTACAATATAAGTTGGGGGGAGAGAGAGAGGAAAAAAAATGTCTCCAGAGGAGATGGCAGAGAGAACTGATAGAGAACTTTCAAGCTGCTTTTCTACACCTTCACTCAACTAGCCTCCTTATTGCACTTTCAAATTGCAACTCTCATAGTTTTCCCAACCTTCACTTGTCTTTCTCTAGCTACTCTCTTTCTCACACACATTACACGTACTCTCTCTCTCTCTCTCTCTCTCTCTGAGGACACTTCCTCTCTAGCTACTCTCTTTCTCTTCTCTTTCTATATATACAGTGTGTAATCAAGGTAGAAGCAGCATCAGCAACCATATAAGCATGTAAGTGTTGTTTAATCTTCTCTTTTACTCATGAATGAATATATTTGACAGTGGTGAGTGGTACATTTTTACTGTGTGGTGGTGATTGCAGGAGTCCAGAAGAAAATGGTGGTGGTGGCTGTGGTGGTGGTGGTAGCCCATTAGACCTTAATAACCTGCCGGAGGATTTCACAAGAGATGGGAAACAGGCTTCTGAGGACACTTCCTCTTCTGGTACTTGTTTCTTTTCACCCTTTTTTACAACTTTCTTTTTCATTGTTTTAGACACCCACTCACCCCCACCCACTCATCATTTAATTTACCATTTACACAAAATCTTTTTAACCCCTACCCTTCTTCTTCCTCTCCTCCCTCCCTCTCTCTGTAAAAAAAAAAACAAAAGAAAAGAAATATTGATCACTAGCTCTTCGAACAGATGTGATACTCACCCTAGCTAATATAATTAAGAAAGCATCCAAATCTCCAGTTCCATGAGAGTATAACATGCAGTTGATAATTAACATGCACATATAGATTTTACGAAGCATAATATAAGTGTTATCATATATGAAAGATAATACTATTACATCAGATGGCCGGTTATAGTACAAATAATTATCACACGCCTTGTATGAGAATGAGAACGAGAGATGAAAAGGACGCAAATTAGGGTTTTGTTTTCCTGGTCAAAGGGAAATGGCATTATTAGAATTGTGGTGAAAGTTGATTAACGTACTACCTGGGGAGCTTGCTTAGTGAATAATTAAACATGTGATAAATTGGTTCAAGTAGTGACAAATTAACCATACATTTGATTTAATTTGTGGTGTAAGTTGATTAATTAATGTATGTTTTGATGATGTGTGGGAGTGGGTGGGTAGCTAGAATTAATTAATTAAATGAGGGTGTGTGTGTGTGTGTTTGTGTGGGTAGGGACAGCAGGGCAACGGAGAAAGAAAGGAAGGAATGGAAAGGATGAAAGTGGGAAGGTGTACGAGTGCAGGTTTTGTTCCCTCAAGTTCTGCAAATCTCAAGCCCTCGGGGGACACATGAACCGCCACCGCCAAGGCATTACATCCCCCCATTTTTAATTTAATTACTCTCTCTCATTTAATTCTGTATTATTATTATTATTATTAGAAAAATAAGGGGTGGGTGGGTGGGTGTGAAAACTGAAAAGGTTGAAAACACAGAGAAAGAAAGAAAGAAAGAAAAGGAAAAAGAGATGGATGGATGTGACCCTGAAATACGATCTTGTTGGGAGGGAGTAGAAGGTTTGTTTGTGGTTGATTTGAGTGATTTGATTTGAGTTGTGATAGTGGATTGTTGTTGTTTGTTTCTTGGAAATGGTCAGAAAGGGAGACAGAATCACTGAACAAAGCTCGTCAACTGGTGTTTGGGACCGAAAACCTAGCCCCCTACGCCCCTTTTCCTCCTCCTCACCACCACCTGGGGTAAATATTAAATAATGCTTTCTCTCTCTTTCCTTTACATTTATTAACCTATTCTCACCAAATAACATACTCCTATATTAATATACTACTACTATATGTTAATTGGTTAATTAATTCGTTGAATTGATATAATTGTGTACATGCAATGCAGAGGAGGAGGAGGAGGAGGGTATCATCACCACCATCCTCAACCGGCTCCATTGATGTACCAAGCAAGAATGTTCTCAACGGCAGGCGTAGGCGGCGGTGGGGGCTCACCCACCACACCGCCTCCTTCCTCCGCCCACCACCACCACCACCAGCCTTTCCTTTACCCGGCCGCTCCCCCGCTCGTCTCCTACCCATCTCAGTATCCTCCTCCTCCACCACCCCACCACCACTCTAACTACTTCCTTGATGAATCCTCCTCCAACTACACTTGCATTGGGGCCCCCGTGGCCGGCCCCCACGGAGGAGGTGGAGGCAGTTTCATGCTCAACAGCTCTGGCTCTTCTGCCGGCCACCACCACCACCACCACCACCACTAGACCACCCGTTTCAAGATCAAGACTAGCATTTGTAGATGGGTTAATTGAAACTTAATTACTACGTACTCTTAATGGAGTATTTTAGTACTAGTATTTAGTTGAGTCAGCTAGCTAGCTAGTTAGTACGTTGAAACAAAGGCTGATATATCATACACTGCTACGTACGTCCTGCCAATTCAAGCTGAGAGATCATCAGACACTGACAAATGGGGGTCATGCATTTTACAAAGGGGGTTTTTAATTTCTCTACTGAATGAATACCGATCGAGGGTTTTTTTGGGGTTCCTCTCCAACTCATCTTTTTATAATTTGATTTCCCTCCCACACACAGCACACCTAGTTTCAGAATTGAAAAAGGGGTTGCCCATTATTAACTATTTTGAATTCTCTTCTTCCTTTTCCTTGTATTTTTCCTTCTATATGGTAAAGTTTGTAGGGTGTACTTGTAGGCTATTTCAAGTATCCATAGCTGAACGGCAACAGCCAAATGTAAGTGTGTGGGTGGAAAGAGAATGCAGAAAGAGAGGAACTAGAGTTTTAATGAGTTTGGGCAACAGACTTGGATTTCAACTGCTAGTTTCTATTTAGTCCCCCCCATGCCACCACTTTAAATCTTTTTCCCTCTTTATTGCTGAATTTGTGTTTGGCTTTAATCTCCTGCGTCTTTGCCTTTGTCTCATCCTCCAACTTTTTTATGCTGGAAGAATATTGAGAAATGCAGTATCTAATTAACTAAGGCTCTTTAATTTATAATATATTTATCTCTCTGCTTATTTATATTAGGAGCTAGTGTTTTGTAAGCATGTAATAAAGTATCATGCAATGATCAACATCAGTCCTCCTAAGCTACAATCATTTGGGGACACTACTTCAGTCCCTTTTTTTTCACTTTCTTGGTCTAAGATTTCATCTTCTTGTTGTATGAAAATAATGTACATAATGAATTAATTATTAAGAAGAAATAAGATTATAATTTTGAATGATAGATGTGTGTACTATTAAAATAATATATTTAGAGATAGATTATTCACCAAAAAAAAGATAATAAATATTCTAGAAAATATTTCTCTTGTAAAAGTCCTATTTAAAGAGTCTCCCCATCAATAGAAAAGACATATTGTTTTTATTTTCAGGAAAACCCTAGTACCAATTGTCTAGCACAATTTCGGGTACCATAATTGGCTCCGTTTGTGGGAAGAAGGACAAACCACTATCAACCAGCGAGAAAGGGCAGATCAACTGCTCGGATTGAACCGCTGCCACGCTGTTGGATGACCATCGCTCATACGAGAAGGTTGTCGTCGATTGCTTCCACAAAAAGAAAAAGAATTGCAGGCCGCCATCTGATCGGTGTTGCCAAACGTCGACCTCCACCAATCGACGTTGCCAAACGTCGACCGCCACCAATTGACGTTGCCGAACGTAGGCAGAGATCGTCGAGTCACCGCCATCTGCTACTCACAAAAACCACGGGAGACCACGGAAGCCACCGGAATCCAAAACCAAAGATCTCGATTTACATCTCTTCCACCGGCGAGCGATACGATTCGGAGGAGGAACAAGGCCGTCGACAGTCCCGCCAAGAATTAAGACGGGAGTGAACGACGTTCCCATTGCGCGCAAGAAGATCAACCCGTCGGGCACAAGAACTCCATGACAGGTGAGCCTACTTTGGATTCGGACACGGAACAAAGCCGATCGCCGGCGAATGCCGAGGCAAGCAACACGAACACCTCATCAAGTGCGAACGAAGGCAAGTCGACGAGGAGCAAAACCGATACCGCCCAACCGAAGGGGTCGAGACGATCCAAGGACTCACCAGCCCAATCAAAGTCAGAAAAGAAGACTGCTATGAAGGAAACACCTAGGGCAACATCGTTGGAAAGCAGGGATACTGGACGAGTTCTGAAAGAAGATGAATCCGGCTCCAAGGCCAACCAAATTAACAAATCAGCGGATATTCAAGCAAAACACGACAATCCTCCTATGATTGCAAAATACAAAAGGCGTGGAAAAACGAAGAGAGAACTTGCGGAAGCAAGGAACGACTTAGTACAACAACAAAATCCTGACATTATACTCGCTTTGCCAGGGCAAGTAACGAGACTAGCTACAACATTAATTAAGCACCCAAAGGAAGAAACCCAAATAGCCCAACAGGAGCACTCTAGGTCCGGAGGAGAGGATAAAGGAGAAAACTTGGCAAGCAAGCAACGTAAAGAAATCGGTGAGCTCAACAACCTTATAATATCAGAAGAGGAAGAACCATGTCGATCTTGGTCGCTCCTAGATTCCAATAATTAAAGTTAGAGAGGGATGTTGTGCAAAAAGAAGATCAAGATGACTTAAACCGAGAATTAATCAAGGCACTAATAAAGGCCTTGAATGATAATGAACGAGTCAAGGCAGACTGTCATCCGCTAGAGGTGCAATTAAATGAAACATTAGCAAGGGAGACTCAGTAAAAGATCAAAGCGGTAAAAGTCAAGCAGGACTTTGTGGTGGAAAAGGCAGATTGTTGGGAGCAAGAAAATGTGCTAAAATAAGGCCAAGAAGAAATTCTCCATCTAAAACCCGCTTTAGAGAAGCTACAGAACGATCATCCAATCATAAATCACTCAATTGAAAGCAGAACTATAACAAAAGGAGAGACTACTATCATGACTAGGGAAAGTAATAAGCAAAGAACGAAGTCTGACTCACGGTTTAACGACATCAAGAAGGCGTTAGGACAAGACAGGAGGTCGAACGCCACCGCGGACCAAACTGAGGATGACAAGCAGAACATGAGAAGTCAAAGACCCCAGTCTTATAGCCATACGCTGTTGAAAGGGTTTCTTGACAACAAATAAATTTATAATCAAGACCCCGCTGTGTATAACAGAGTCAGGTTCGTCCACAGAAGAAAGTTAGTATCAAGTTCTGTTCTTACTTAGAGCGTAAGTAAGAGAGAAAGTTCAGGTTTTTATCAATAAAGGGAGAAAATCTAAGGTTTAGGTGTCCCCACAACAACAATCATGCATACAAACGTTTAATGAAACATAAAGATCATGCCTTTATCAAATAAAGTCGTCAACTAAGCAAGTAAATCAATCAACTTTCGTCCTATCAATAACCTTAATATCTATCTCTTCTACTTCAACTAGGATTGATCCATTTTAGCTTCAAAATCCTAATTGACTATTCTGATTCAAGGTTTCCGCTTTCGCTTCAACTATAAATGAGAAATTTCCTATCAACTTTCGTTTCAAGGCTTAAGAACAAGAGAATAGAATCATGCAATAAAGACAATCAAATCATGATCACAAACAAGCATGCACAACCATGGTTGGGTTTAACCCCAACCTTAGAAGGAGAGACTACTCACAAATTATGATTAAAACAAAGCAATTGAATTAATAAAGAGAGGAAAAGCTTACAAACTGAATTCAAAACGAAACTTGTCCTCCAAGCAACACAAATTCTCGTCTCTCTCTCACGCCCCCTCTCTCTTCTCTCTTTCTCTAACTTCTACCCTAAACTAGGTTAATTGTGGGATAAGAAAACTAAAGCTAGAACAAGAGTTTATATCGAAAAGACTGAAGCTATCTATAAGGAAATAATATCTCTAAACGATATATCCCTTAAAACTATCTAATAATAGGGATAAAAGATCATTAAATGCGCCGACTCGGATGTCTCTACCGACATGGGACCCTCGGTACCGACCCCGTCAGAGTCGGTAGAGCTATACTGAATTCTCCAAACTTCTTTTACTGAACACCTCGTTACTGACCCTGTGTACCTCGGTATCGACCCCTGCAGCCTTGAAAACAGGCTTGTAACTGAGAGTAAAACTTCAGTAGAGGGTTCGTTTCACCTTGTTTTGCCTTGATTCTTTTTCCTTAGGCTCGGTAACGAGTTTCTCTACTTCTTTCCTAGCTCGAACTTGATTCTTCACCTCTTTATGGACTTCATTCCTTGATCTTTTCCTTGGCTTTGCTCCTTTCCTCAAAAGTTGCTCCAAAATAGCTCCAAAACCTACAAAACACCACCAAAGCTTATGTAGACTCCATATCTTAAGAAAATACGAAAACCTATACAAACGACTCAAAACAAAACACAAAACTAAAGAAAAAGACTCAAACACACAAAAACACACCCTAAAAACACGACTAAAAAGGTGGATATCATACGCCTGAGCACAAGAGACGTCATCTCGCAAAAGGAGAGCAGCAACACGTCGAGAGCCATCGGTCAACACACGGGCGATCTTGAGAGCACAGAGAGGACACGGGTCGCACTAGGAGGGATGCTGCTACCTATTACCGCGAGCGTAGACATGAAGAGAAGAGGCACCACAACCCAGGGAGGGGCATGATGAAGGATCTTGTTGATGAGGCAGTGCAAGGCAATCCCGACGCTTGATCCAAAGGCAAACTTGAAGGGAAGGTGGAACTCGGTGGTTGAACTTCTCATGGGATCACAAGGGCAGATCTCCTTCATCCGGACTTGGAATTGGGTGATTCCAGAGCCTAGAGTTAGATATCCGAGTCTTCTTTAATCTCTCAAAATTTGAGGTCAAAGTCGTTTTTTCACTAAAAGGCTACAAGAGGAGCCTCTTTGGTGCTTAACGTAAGTTTCGGGATTGGACCTTTGCACCATGCCGGAAGCATCAATGAGGGGCTCTCGACACTTGGATGAGTCAGGACACCTTTCATGGGAATTCTTGGTGTCATTGGTCTTCATTTGAGGAGTGTAGGAACCTCCCAAAATATGGTCTGCGGGAACATGAGAAAAACTTGTTGTGATGATTTCCTACACACTAGCAAGAAAACGAGATCTATCGCAGTATTAGATTAGGATCGAATCACGGGGATTAGTTTTGTTTTAGTAAATTCTAGAAACTAGTTCCTAAGCCGAATATAATGATTTTTGGTGTAATTCTAACTACTAAAAGAAACTAAAACAAGTAAATTATGAGAATGAAAAGTATATGAGAAAGCAAAGTTCCAAGGCAAGGAATCCCCACAACTTTGATCCATAGAGTTTGAATCTCACTTCTACCTAAACTGAGTTGGATATTTTGTTATGAAGGTTAATGTCTAAAGTCATAAATTATCTTTTCTCAAAGTTTATCTTAACGTACTTCTATCAAATTAAGAACCCACTCTCGTGGTGAAACAAAACCGATAGAAACCGTTTAAGCACTTAGAAATCTAGATGTTAAACCAAACTTGCCCCACTCTCGTGATGCATCAAACTTGACCCAAACATCTAGAAGTTCTATGACAATTAACCACATGAGAAACTAATCTCAAGTTCAATTCGAGTTTTTCCAAATAGATAGAACCACCTCTCGATGTATTCTCTCTATTTTGTTTACTTACTTAGACAACCACCTCTCGATGCGCAACCTAAGCAAGACTCTAACAAGTTTAAAACTATTATATTAAGACCCTAGAATCAAATCATATTAGTTTCCAACTCAATTCAAGCAAAAGATATTGATTTTGATCCGCTTCACATTGTTGGGATCAACCAAACCCTAGAACTAATAGAGTTTGCCTAGAATAATTGAATTCATGATCAAAAGCAATACAATTAAACATGGAAAAAGAAATAAAAGCAATATTAAAAGAGAAACTTACTAGGAGTTCAATTGAAATAACAAGTAGATCCAAAGTGCAAAGCAAATCTCCAAAGCGAAAAAGCGTAGAACTAAAACCCTAGAAATTGGCTTCTCTCTCTCAATTTGAAATTAAAATAGTAATAATGCATAATAATGTTCTAACTTTTGCTCCAAATAGTCTTAGAAAAGTCCTTAAACTTATGCCAAAAGATATCCCAAAAATAAAACCAACTCATGCCCAAAATGGAGTAAGAAAAGCCCAAAACTCCCGGCAGCACAGTGCTGGTCACGGCCCGTGATCGATCACCCATAGACCTCCATACTACGAATAATACAAAAATCAACACAAAAAGACCAAAACCTAAGCTAGAAAAGGAGGAAATCTAATCCTAAATGCTCATGCAAAACCTAGTAAAACTAGATGACATCAAAATATCCCATACTTTGACTTTGCTTGTCCCCAAGCAAAACTCAAAACTCAACCACAAGTGCAAGAAAGAAATAATTGCCTCAAGTTGTTCAAACCCTCGTGATAATGTTAATTGAAAGATCAAATACAAATGCCATCATTGCATATCATTGTTATCAACAAGAAAGCCCTTCTTAGTGCCTAGACCTCACAAGGGTAAATGTGTTTCACTCACTCTCAAGTATTTAGGGGTAATCAATAACACTCAAGTCTCAACTTTGAAAACCATCTACCATATGCTTGCATTAGAGTCCTAAATCTCCACCACTTGGGACAATGCACTTGACATAAATCAAGAGGACTTTTATTAGCTTGTAATGGGGCCAAGGTATTATGAGAAAAAGATAGGAAATTATTTGTTCTTGTGGTGCTAAATCCGGGAAAGAGGAATTCTAACCAAATCAAACAACACACCAAACTTAAGATTTGTTTTCATTCTTCTTGCTCTTTTTTTTTCTTTCACTACCTTCTCACAACCAAACTACAACTCCATTAACAACTTTATTTATTCAAACACTTTATTTTTCTTCTTTTTCATTGATTTTATCATTTTTCTCATTCTTTTTCTTTTACTAACCAATTACTAAACTTTCAATAATCACCTTAAACTCCAAAAACATACAACTTTTTCAAGCTTGGCTCATACTTAGCACACTTACACAAATATCCTAATTCCCGGATGGGTAGACGACTAATACTTAGGCTTGGGATGCTTTGTGGAGCTTCAAAAATAAGGTCATAAAAAGGCTAGAACATGGCTAAAACAATGGAAATTATATGCAAAGGTAGTCAAGGGGTTATGGATAACAAAACAAATGCCTCAATCATTTTCATGTCATGCACAAAAGTGATATATGTGGCCTGAAAAAAGGATATACTGCAAGTTCTAGAGATTAAGTTATCAAAGCAAGAATCACACAAAAAGAATGCAAGAGGACATATTTTTAGTCCATTAGGCTCAAAAATCTCACAAGGCTTTTGTCTAGGGACCTATTCAAACTAAAATCTCATCAATAACTCCATTCTAGGCAATTCATCAATGAAATATCAATGAAATCTAGAGAAATAAAAAACTTAGCATCATAGACAAATATTCAATCATTGTGGCCAATTTTCAAGTAAGGATATTCATCAAATCATCATAAGACTCTTTTTTTACTCAAACAAAACAAAACATGCAAGAAAAATAAACATGCAATGCAAGACTAACTAAAGTGAATATGTCCTGCCCCACACTTAAACCCTATATTTTCCCCAATATAGAAATTAAACAGGAGGGAGGACGAAACTCACAAGATAAAAGGCTCGGGTTGCCTCCCGAGAAGCGCTTCTTTAAGTTCATTAGCTTGACCCTTCACCAATGTCAAGTCTTCGGATCGAGAGGGTCAGTGATACCCAACTCAATCGGATCAGATTCTTTGCAAGACTTGTGTCAAACTTTGCTAACCTCGAAATACCCCGAGCTCTTGTTCCAAAGGTTGATAGAATCATCTCTAGGAACTTTGTGTAGGAGGTATGGTCCCGACCTTCTTGTACTCTTGCTTCTAAGGAACTTATTTGACTTATGATGAGTAAGACGCACTTGATCCCCTGGCTTGAATTTAACTTGTGCTCGATCCTTAAAAAATATGGCCTTCATACACCACAAAGTAGAGGGTAATGGCTTCATCCCTAACTTTAAGACTTCTAGCTCGCCTAACGGGACCTCAGATGCAAATTTTCCATGGACGGGGGCTTCCGATGGCACCTCTAAATATGGATCTTGAAGCTTTGGTGGTGGAACATATGGTACCACTTTCTCCTTGGAGGGATAAGAAGGTGTATCGTCCTTTTCAACAAGGTAGTCTAGTTTTGTTGTCTCTTTAGCTTTCATTGGTTCCGCCTCTTTAGATTGAGGTTCCTTGCCATTCCTCAAATTCACCGCTAGAATTTGACCTTTTGGATTCTCTTCTGGGTGGCCCGATAGAGTACCCAAAGGCCTAGGAGAATTGGCTACGTTTTGAGCCACTTGAGTCTTTGTCATCGTTTGTGCTTGTGGAAGTGCTTGCACATACCTTATTAGACAACTCCTGCATGTCAACCGTCATATTCTCCATAGCAATCAACTCGGGAGATTTCTTAGGAGCCATTGGTGGAACTGGGGGAGGTCGAGCTTGATATCCCGATTTCAACTCAAAGCGATGAGTTGTAACCTGAGGAAACACGACCCTTGAGATTCGACCATGATATGACTAGTGAGCAACATGTACTCGCGAAGAGTGGTGGGTTGTGGTGGAAGATGTTCCTTTGCAGCTTCAACTTCTAATAGCTTAACCTCATGTTGAGCAAAATCTAGCAAGGGGGCATTCATTTCAACAACTGTCTACTGTAGAGCTCCCATAACTTTATCACGGTTCGCCATAAGAGTCCCCCACAACCAAAGACATTAAGAAACAAATAAAAAAAGGGGACTTAGATGAACAAGTAAGTTAGAACCAACTAAAACAATCAATAATCCCTGGCAATGGTGCCAAAACTTGTTGTGATCATTTCCTACACACTCGCAAGAATACAAGGTCTATTGTAGTATTAGATCAGGATCAAATCACGAGGATTATTTCCGTTTTAGTAAATTCTAGAAACCAGTTCCTAAGCCAAATATAATGATTTTTGGTGTAATTGTAACTACTAAAATCAAGTAAAAGAAGTTACGAGAATGAAAAGTATATGAGAAAGCAAAGTTCAAGGCAAGGAATCCCCACAATTTTGATCCACGGATTTTGAATCTGACTTCTACCTAAAATGAGTTTGATATTTTGTTATGAAGGTCAATGTCTAAAGTCATAAATTATCTTTTATCAATGTTTAACTTAACAGACTTCTATCAAATTAAGAACCCACTCTCGTGGTGAAACAAAACCGATAGAAACCCTTTAAGCACTTAGAAATCTAGATGGTAAACCAAACTTGCCCCACTCTCGTGATGCATCAAACATCTAGAATTTCTATGACAATTAACCACATGAGAAACTAATCTCAAGTTCAATTCTACTTTTTCCAAATAGATAGAACCACCTCTCGATGTGTTCTTTCTATTTTGTTTACTTACTTAGACAACCACCTCTCAATGTGCAACCTAAACAAGATGCTAACAAGTTTAAACCTATTAGATTAAGCCTCTAGAATCAAATCATACTAGTTTCCAACTCAATTCAAGCAAAAGATATTGATTTTGATCCGCTTCACATTGTTGGGATCAACCAAACCCTAGAACTATAGAGTTTAGCCTAGCATAATTGAATTAATGATCAAAGCAATAAAATTAAACATGGAAAAAGAAATAAAAGCAATATTGAAAGAGAAACTTACTAGGAATTAAATTAAAATAACAAGTAGATCCAAAGTGCAAAACTTACTAGGAATTCAGGTCAGGTCGACACATTATGTAACACCCTTTTTTTTGCAACGATTGTATTACCGCCAATGACCTCAGATTTTTACCGTCTAAAGTCACCCAAGGCTTTATGAGGTAATTAAATTTAAATAAAATGCCGAAGTTCAAAGATAATACATAATATCGAAGGTGCTCAAAACATGAGACTTTAAATATTGTTATTACATCTTAATTGTTCAAAAGAGACATGGTAAGATAAAGTTAAGCAGCGAAATTAAAAAGATACGGTTCTTGCAAAGCAAAGTAGGACCCAAAATACAAGAAAAAACATCTTCGAGAATGTCTTGACCTTCCTTCCTTGAACTTTTTAATCTTCGGCTTCAGACCTTTGGTGGAAGTTTCCTAGAATTTGGCATTTGTCGCAAAGGGTGAGAAATACCAAGCAAAAATGCAGAAATAGCGGAATTAAGGAGACTAAGCAAGTGATAATGGAAATCCTCAAGGGTAGTTTGGTAATATTATTATTTCATGAATGAGATAAAAGGAAGATGTACTTGAAAGTTATAATCTTTTTGTTGAGCTTATAAGGACGGAAATTAGTCAATCTCGAAAAGTGATAAACTTGGATCTGAAAAGAAGGAAACTACGAGATTGTGGTTCCTCTTAGAGTACAATTAATGTTGGGAACGTTTTATTAAACATCAAGTTTTAGAAAGCCTCTCGTACTCTTTTCGGACCTCAACCAACCTCATCAAATACGGAGCTCCAGATCAGGGAGATGGCACGAAGGCGCTTAAGTACCAAGCCCACCTAGACAAGCCCAAATAAGCATTCAGATTAGAAAGACGATCATTGAAAAGCCGAGAGTCGCGTCGGTCTTTAGAGTTGTACTAATCCAACCTGGTTCAATTCAATTAACGTGCACTAGCACTTATCTTTATTACGTGTCAAAACGTTTCATATCAATTACGATTTTTAAGGGGGTGGAGGATATGAAAGAGTCGGATCCACATATGGAAAGAAGTTACGACACCTATTTAGTGTGTAACATCCCTCCGACGAATAGGAGCGGATATAGATCATGATCCTTAAGTCACGGGAAGAGAGGGGGCATAAAGCCGTACCACTCAGACATGTTATAGTGAGATGTTCGGGGCCAAACCCGCATCCCTTATTCTATCTTAAATCCATTACAAATCTCGAAAAGAGATTGAAACAAACAAGGCCATAATAAATGGACCTAAGTTCATTTCTAGCATACGAATAATAACGATAATAAGAGGTCGTTATTTCTAGCAATCGATATATCCTATGTTCATTTATTTAAGCAATCAAGTTTGTTTCCAACATGGAGAAGATTAACGGAATCGAGATATCGAGAATGTTTAAAGGAGAATATCCATTTGCCTTGAATTTCACTTGAACTTAATCGAAGGCTCGAAATTTAAGGCGACTTAGAAAACTTGATAGCTTGACCTAGCAATCTAAGATAATATAAAAAATGAATTATATTAAAAATCCTTATTTCATTTCTTATAACCACCTTATCTTATTTTCTTTTCTTAAGAGTAAGGTATTTTATTCTAAATTATTTATTTTAATAATTTATTTAGAATAACCCAATAATAATATTCCTTTATTATTTTAAGGTGAGGTCTTAAATAATTTTATAAAAATTATAAACTTGCTAGATCGGCATGCAAATGAATTTAATTCCATAAATTCTTTTTTTTAGCCCACGTGTAATATTTATTTAATTAATTTAAATAAATATTATATATATGTAGAAATTATTTTATAAAGAGATATTAATCAAAATGTGATTCGGGAATTTATATCGAGAGATAACGCATTGGGCCTTACTTCTCTTCCTTTCCTAGAAACAAAAAATTCCGATTTAATAAATTGGGCATATGGGCCTATTATTTAGCCCAAAATTAGTCCAAAATACCCAAAATGAACACGCCTAACCTTAATATCTCTATCTTCTTTCTTACGCCAAAAGAAGGAACCAGAGAACAAGACAACGACGACGGCAGGCGGGGCGACGGTGGTCTCCGGCGAGGGCAGGCGACGATGGCTTCTCCGACGGCCAAGGGAGAAAGAACAAGTGATTTTTGGTGGATTTTTTAGAAAAAAATCAGATTTAAGGGCAAATTGAATTTCTAAAAATTGACTTGGAACTTGAATGAATTTGAAGAAGAAGAAGAAGAGAGAATTTGCTGTGTGGTTTGTCTTCTTGATCCCACCCCTTTTATAGTGAAGGAGGAGGGGTTTTCAATCCACCACCATCAGAATGGACCTCTCTCATGGAGGAGGAGGTCTCTCTTGACCGCATGCTAGGTTGCTTGCAATGGAAGGGAGAAAGAGATTGGTGAGGGTGGAGGTGGAGAGGAAGAGGAATTGGAGGAGAAAGGAGGTAGAAAATGGGATGAGTGGTTCTACGTCAAATCAGACTTCCACCACAGAAGCTTTCTTGCAAGCTCTTGAAAAAGAAAGAATAAAAGAAAAATCTTTCCTTTATTGACAAGAAGGACTTGATAGTATAGCGGAAAGGAAGGAGTGTTGGTTTTAGAGAGTGTAAGAGGTTGAGGGTTCGAGTCCCACCTCTAGCATTTTTATTCTCAATCCAATTCCTTCTTTTTTTAATTAAAATCTTAAGTTGACGGAAAATAAATTAAAACATCGTTTATATTTAATTAAATACAATTTTTTTTATTTTCTACGAAGTTAAATCTTAACTAAGATTATTATTATTATTATGAAAAATGATAATAAAGAATATCTTGTTATTTTAAAGAAATGATTAAATTATAAAAATAACCGTTTCTTTTTATTAGAAATATCGGCTATTACACATTATGACAAGAAATCCCCCATTGGGAAAAGATAGGGCTTGAGTCGGGTTCGGGTCGTAACGGGTCACCAGTCAAATCGGATCGGGTCATTGCGGGTTGTCGGGCGGGTCGGGTCAACCTAACAAGTCAAGAAAATTGATTTTTTACAATTATTAAAATATTTTTTATTTAAAAATAATATTTAATAATAAATCTATTTTTTTTATATATTTTAATAATAAAATATATTATAATTTTTAAAATATGTTATATATTCTTAAAATATAACAAATTGGGTCAACCCAACGGTTTTTTCGGGTTTGAACCCAACGGGTTTCAGGTCTATCGGGTTCGGTTTATTTTGGGTTTCGGGTTCAAATATGCGGGTCTTGATCCTAAATTTTTCGGGCGGTTCGGGTCGGGTGAGCTTTTGACAGCTCTAATTCTTATCGTATAAAAAACACATAAAAATGAATTAAAAATTAATATATTTTATTGAGTTATATTTGGAAAGAAGATAAATAAGTAAAATAACAAAAAAATATTTTCTTATTATTGGTAGGTATGATAAGATAAAAATATTTCCTTATCTATATTTACTTTACGTATAATATGATAAGATTATAGTTATACGAAGTATATTTTCATATTTTTATTATTTTTACTATTCAAAGCATCTCAAATTAAAAAAATTGGTATATTTTTATTATCACTATTTTAAATAGGTATTTTAATACAAGTTGATGCAGCGCAATATGGTAGTAGAATTTGTTATCGCTCTAGTTATTAGTAATAGATAATAGATATGTCTATATAAAGTTTTTGTGTTTTGGAGCAATAGAGTTTGGTTCAAATGAAACGAACTCTTATCATGAAACGAACACTTATCCTGAAACAAGTGCACTTTTCCTAGTTCGTAGTGTACTTTTTCTATTTCGGAGTGCACTTTTTCGGATTTGCACTTTTCGTACTTTGCGGTGCACTTTTCGTACTTTTTGTAATGCACTCTTTCGGATTGCACTTTTTGTATTTTGCAATGCACTTTTGTATGAAAAGTGCACTACGAACTAGGAAAAGTGCATTCATTTCACGTTTTAGGATAAAAGTTTATTTCATTTGAAACAAAGTCGATATTTCTAAACTAACTAGAGTATAAAAATAATAACTAAACATAAGTATATTATATTAAAATTAATTATAATCTTATATTTCCTCAATATTAACTAGTGTTTATGCACCTTCTACACACATGTTATTTTTTTAATATAATTTTCTTCTTACATTTGTTTTCCTAAATGTAACAATCACATGTTGCAACTTGAAAGTGTATTTTTATAGATTCGATGATTAGAATATATTGAATGGTAGTACACCCTTTTTTTAAAAAAAAACTCTTTACCATCGAAAATAGATTGAATGGTTAGACTATTTTAATTATGTTCTTTAGATTCATTTTCTTTCCCTTACTCCATAGTCCACACAATCATATTGCAAGTGCTTTTCTAAATACATGCGTTGAAACAATATCCATTTACCCAAAACTATTATCGTACTCTAGTAACAAAACAAATAAAAAATCTCACAAGATCATAAATACGAAATTACAGAGGAATGAATAAATCAAAAATCGTTTTGTCAATATTTTCAAGATATATCTAATTTAATTGAAGATCTAGCAATGAATTATAAAGAGACTTCATTACCAACAAAATAAATAATGCATGCCAACGTTAGCCATTCACTAAAAGCCTTTGAAGCAATTCTCTACCAATCAACAATACCTTCCTACATGCTCATTGAAATACTTATTTGTCTAGCACCTAACTTACCCCTTCCCTGTTTGGTTTCTCCCTTGCTTATTAAGAGTTTCTTTTTCCTTTTTATGTTATCTTCCTCTTCATAGCAATTAGATCTTCTTGTATCTTAGACGATAGATGGGGCATGATCGAGTAACCTATATCAATCTAAAAGAAAAAGTAGAATTAGGAAATGCACAATAATTAATATATTATAAGAATAAAAAGGTGAATATATCGAAAAACAATACATAATGGATAATATATGGGAGCAAACCTTATGATGTGGTCAGTGATCGGGAAATTGCTTGACATTTCGCTTGGCATTTGCAATTGATATTCAAATATATATGAAACACCATCTATTTTAATTAATCCGGCCATTAATATATTGACGGTTACCAAAACTTTAATATGTAAAAAATTTCATTCAATAATTGGTACAACCTTTATTTCAACCGTTTACAAATATTAAATATATTGAATCAAATATAATTATGACATTTTCTTCCATAATAATGTGACCTATAATTGTTAGAGTTACATGTTTAAGATATTAAAGTTGTGATTATGATTTTTTTTAAAATGCTAGAAATGCATGTTAAAGTTTCTTTTGAGAGAACAAATGTTCCAGGGTGGGATATTTTAGATTTGTTAGAAAAAAGGTCAAATTTATTTTAAAATATTGAATACTTACTATAGTAAAAATCTTAAGAGTTGTCAACCTCCAATCTCATATATAGATTATTTTTTTTAATGATAATATCGATTTCATTGCTTATGCTTGTTTAATTTTAGCTATGAATAAAATCAAATTAATAAAAATTAATTATTTTTCTTTTTTCATGATTGTGTTGATTGTTTTATGTATTTCTAACGATTTTAGAAGACTTCTCAATTTCGTATAATCATTCAAATCATTACAAGATAAAAGAAATATTATTGTTTCGATTAGCCGCATCAACCACAACTCGTCCTGGAACAAAGTCAGACAAACCGGATTGTGTCAAAGGAGAAGATCATGTCAAGTCAACACATACATCACGACCTCGGTCCGAAGAATAGAGTAACACATCTGCAGGTCGGAGAGCCCCGTCGTTCCCGCTTAACAAACCAATATCAACCTCTTTTCTTGCCGAAATCCCAGATCGATAACAAATATCAACAAGGGTATCCCGAACAACATTATGTCGATGTTTTATACCCACAATACCAGCACACGACACCGCATGATCACCAAAGATATCCCCATCGAAAACCCTGGAGCAAGCAGAGCATGGTGTCGAAATAGAGAACAAAGGAACACCCAACCGATAACAAAACACGCATCGGTAAGTCTTAGCATTTATCGTTTGTCCCAAACACGAGATGGGGACCGCCCGAAGCCAAACAGAGGTGTGATCTCCCTGCTGTGATTTCCACAAAGCCGATTGCCGACGAGATAAAGAAAAGGTGGATTCTGTAGCAGCAGTAACCTCTGTGAATTATATATCTGCCAATTTTTTCATGAGTTTAGGGGCAACGACCTCACTAGAATTACTCAAAAAGTCAGAATCCACATTTCTATTAAAAAGACTCAACGCATCATCAAAGGCACGACCAAAACCAACAATGCCAACATTCTAAAGAAGCTTTGTTTGCAAACCGGAAGATTGTAACCGAGAAGCAAGAAAAGCATAATGGCGAACATCACCTGCAGAATAAACACCAAGCCCTCCAAACGCAAACGGTAAGGTGGCAAGTCGCCATTGCCATTCACCAAACCCAGGTCCCGAAGCAGTAACAATACGCTCCAGGGAAGATCGAAGAGCCCCATCAAATGTGCGTTGAGCCATCTCAAAAATACCAAAAGGACAAGTACGCAAAGCAAAGTAGAGTTTAGAAACTCCGGTACATGCCCTAAGTAATAGCAATTCACACTGAGGATCATTAAGCTTAGCAACTTTATCCATAAGCATAATAGTCTTGGTCACCCTCTGCATCACAAGCTCTCCACTAAAAACAGAATTGGAGCTGGCTGGACCACCAAGCAACATAACACCATGCAAAGGTCGGGCTATATTAGTGGGAAAGACACCCTCAAGCCTGCTGCGAGGGTCTTCTATAGGCCAAAAAACATCAGTTTTTTCCACGTTGAGATGTAACCCTAAACGAGGCCCTTCCTCCATAATCAATTGTAGAACCTTTCCCACCACCAAGGTGTCACCAATAATAGTTCCATCATCCAAATACCACGCCTGAAGACATACATCAAAGGCGTCTCTGATTTTACAAACCAGGGGTTGTAAAACCAAAGCAAAAAGCAGAGGACCAAGGGGGTCACCCTGCTGCACCCCCTGAGACGACCATAAGGTGTGCTCCCCATAATACAATCTAGCTGGATTAGAGTAGCAGAATTCAACCCAACGTGAAATTGTCGGACAACGAAGACGAACTTCACGTAACATGACTGCACGATCAACTAAATTGAATGCATTTTGAAAATCCACCAACAACATTGAAAGACCAACATCAGTACAGCGATCTTCAATAAACCGATTCACAGCATGGAGAATTGCCTCACCACCTGCAGGAACCCCAACACCAAATTGAAGACCATCAAAATAACTTCCCAAAGAGTGGCCAACCATAACAACACCAACCTTCGAAACCAAACGCCGCCAAACAGTACCCACAGCTATAGGACGAATACCCCCATCGGGCTTGAGAAGAGGTGTGAGAGGAGCACTAGCAATATACTCTCCCAAATCCATATGACATTTTCCAGCTAGAAAGAGATTAACCACCCCAGTAATAGAGCCAACTAACTCATCTGAAACAGCCACATCAGCTCCACTCAAGCAATCCATTAGGTGTTGAGCACGTAATCTGTCCCTACCCCATGATGTGCCACGTGGAAAACTCTTAATTCGGTCCAAAACAACAGCAGAAGTAGCAATGAGATGATGATGATCAACCGGTATATCAGGCAAGGATGGAGCTAGAGAAGAAGGGTGTTTTGACTGTAAATTTGCAAGAGTGACCTCATTATAAGGAGCGATACCAGAAGAAAAAAGAACTCGAACTGCAGCAGTGTAATGGCCATCATAAATCTTCCTACGGCACTGCTTGATATTACGCTACTCCAAATCAATGTCCTCATCAACATCCATTAAAGGAGGGGACCCTACTTCCAAAGTTTCCCGGAAAAGCAGCAAATTACCACCCGGCTCACTCCAAGTACGAATAGCATTAGTTATGCTCTCTTCTTGTCGTTTTCGTCTGACGGCAGAAGTGCACTCACGATTACTCCTCGGACTAAATGTTTTGAGGATACAAAGAGGCAACACGAGAAGCCTAACCCAGCAAGAGATATCTTCTGGCTTGCAAAGCACCTTATCAAGTGCGCCTTTCAAAACCCGAGAGAAGCCTAAACGAAATTTAGGAGGGATTGATTTCACAGTGCGAAGCCGTTTAAAAAGCAATTTGTCAAGGAGAGTGATAGTAAAACCACAAACCTGTTCTTGCACAACATCAGAATTGAGAACACCATCTCCAACAGTACCCACATGAGTGGGTACAACAGAATTGAGTTGCGGTTTAGGAAGATCATAGAGCACAAACTGAACTACACCATCACCAACATCAGGTGGGGCCACAAAATCAGAACCTTGTCCATGACGACATTTAGAACGTAGAGAATGCGTCTTAAAACAAACCCCACAAAGCCAAATCCCCATGCGGCGGAAGGTCAACTCGGCCTCAGAAAAAATAGCCAAGTCCGTGGTAAGAGAATGCCGTGTAACTACTTGAGCATCAGGCGTACAATGACGATCACGAAGATGAGTGATCAAAGAGCTCTTAGTAAGCCCATTACCCGCACCATCCCGACACCCATTAAGACCCACAAATGGGCAATGAAAACGCACTACAACAGTAGGCATTAGAGTGCGAAAAAGGGAGCCCGTGGAAAGAGTTTCACCAGCACAACACCACTAACGATCAAAACAGCCAGCAGAGAACCACAACTACCCCAAACACAACAACACAACCACGACAGCAAAAACAAACCCAAAAACCAAGGCAGAAAACCACACCACAGCAAACCACAACAAAACACAGCAAACAGACAAACTAACCTGATATGTGGATCGAAGACAAAAACCAAACTAACCTGATACAACAGCAAATCGACGACAACAAACAAACTGGAGCGAAGACGACCAACACAGCAGCGAAGGCAAACAACAGGAGCGATGGTGATCTGTTGACGATCACAAACCCAAGTGAACTCACAACCACGAACCACAAACACAGCAACAAACTGACTCCACTCAACTCAACCACCAACTCAACCACGAACCACAACGAACTAACACCACCACGAACAACAACCAACGACAGCAACTCACGACGACGAAGAACGCACCAGCGACAACAACTCACGACGGCGAAGAACGCACCAGCGACAACAAATTATACGACGAACCAGCAGCCAAGAACCCCAAGAGTGCCGCCGAGACACCGGAGTTGGGCGACGTCCGGCTACAACCCCCCCCCCCCCTTGGCGCACCAGGGCCCCAACCCTAATCACGCCCTAATCGCACCCTAATCGACCTAAAGAGAGAGATTTATTATTATTATTATTATTATTATTTTTGGATGACTTAGTTTATTACTATTATTATTATTATTATTATTATTATTATTATTATTATTATTATTGTAACAAATTACATAAAGTTGGATGGGAGCCTAGAAACAAGCTAGGCCCCCACACCCTTCTGAATGCAAAAACACAATCTGTGAAAAATAAAAGTACCACTCTTAGTATTGTTAGAGTGGCTAACAAAAAGAGACTTAATACGTGAAAGCATGTCCAAAGCCTCCTTGTCAAATTCCCCAAACGTAGAGAAAGCGAAAGGGATAAATTTGTATCCGTTCTCCTCGCATTTGGACATGTACTTCTTCTTTTTCCTCTCCACGGCGTTGTGCAAGGCCAACCCAGGCGCCCAAGAACTCGCACCCAAACCAGCAAAGGGAGAGATCCCGGTAACATCCACACAAGCATCCTTACCCTGATGCCAATTAAAGAGCAAAAGATCAGCTGGTCTAAGATCCTGCCCATTCTCCGAGAGGAAACCCATAGGAGCCTCCTTCCGAACTGCAATCCCGACTTTGGAGCAAATATCAACAAGGATATCACGCACCAAATTATGCCTGAACTTCACACCCACCTCGCTAGAACAGTGGACAGCATGATCCCCCCCATTTGTCCATCTTGGGAGCGTTGCAACTCGGGCAAATACTACCATCAGAAAATAGGGGTATCATAAGTCTGTAACACAACACAGAACGAAACTGACGATTGTTCATCCTTTGTCCCAAGCCATCAATAGGGATAGTGAACAAAAAGTCTTGTGCATGAGGAGCACGGACACAACTAAGAACAACAACCTCCTTTGGGCTAATCATGTACCTATCGACGAGGCTTTTCTCAATGACACCAAAGTAACACCTTGCCAAGGTTTTCATCATTTGGGGGGCAGGGGAAACAATGGTGAGAGAGATAGCATCAGCGTTGCAAAAGGCATTGAAATCATCAAGAGCGTGCTGAAATGAAGGGCCAGGAGAAACTATACCGGTATTCAACAAAATCTTAGCCTACAGTGTGCTCGTCTGAAGCCGAGAAGCAAGGAAAGCATAACGGATTACGTCTCCAGCAGAAAAGATGCCAAGACCACCCCCTTTGATGGGGAGAGTAGCTAAGCGCCATTGCCAATCGCCAAAACCCGGTCCTGAAGCAGTGACGATCTTCTCTAAGGAGAGGCGCAAAGCATGGTCAAACCGAGCTTGAGCATCCTTGAAAGACATAGGGGAGCATGTTCTCAAGGCATAGGATAGCTTTGCAACTCTAGCACAATTACGAAGAAGAAGGAGCTCACATTGGGGGTCATTTAACCGGTTAACCGCCTACATTAATGCAATAGTTTTAGAGACCCTCTTCAAGGCCAAGTCCCGACTGAAGCCCACATCCAAACTGACCGACCCACCAAGAAGTTTGACACAATTGCGTGGGCGAGAGATGTTCGATGGGAAAACACCCTCCACCAAACTTTTAGGATCCTCCGCTGGCCAGAAAAGCTCAGTTTTATTAACACTCAGGAACAAACCACGTGCAGGCCCATCAGACCTAATAATGTCAAGCGCCTTGGCCACCATAAGGGTATCACCAACAATGGTGCCATCATCAAGATACCAAGCTTGGAGGGTGAGATTGCATGCATGATTAATGGACTGAACCAAAGGGTGTAGAGCGAGAGCAAATAATAAAGGCCCCAAAGGATCACCTTGCTGTACCCCCTGACATGACCAAAGGACAGAGTCTTCATAGTAGAGCCTAGCAGGTTGAGAGTAACAAAACTCAACCCAAGGAGCAATAGACAGACATCTCAACCTAGTTTCCTGAAGCATAACACTCCTATCAACAAGGTTGAAAGCGTTCTTGAAATCCACTAAAAGCATAGAAAGCCCAACCTCATTGCCCTTAGACTCAACAAGCCTGTTCACAGAGTCCAAAACTGCCTCACAGCCCCCAGGAACACCCACTCCAAACTGAAAATCCTGCAAATAACGGTTCACAGATGGGCCAGCTACAGACGAAGCGACCTTGGAAACAAGCCTCCTCCAAACAGTGCCAACAACAATAGGGCGTACACCACCACCCGGCTTGACCAGGGGAGTCAAGGGGGCACTAGCAATGTACTCCCCTAACTGGCTAGGGCATTGACCTCGTAGGAACAAGTTAACAACCCCGGTGATGGATGCTAGCAAATCATCAGCCACCGCAGAAGCAGCCCCTCCCAAAATATCAACAAAATGTTGAGCCCTAAGCCCATCACGACCGCATGAAGTCCCTTTAGGGAAGTTGTGGATCCTATCAAGCACCATCTCTTTGTTAACAGAGAGAGCATCCTCACCTAACGGAGAAGAAGACAAAACCGGAGAGGGGGCATAAGGGTGCTTGGCCTCCAATTCATGGAGAGTGTCACGATTAGATGGGGCAACTCCAGAAGATGTAAGAATTTTAATAGCGGCAGTGAAGTGCCCGTCTCCAAGCTTACGCTTACATTGGAAAAGGTGAATGTCATCTGGGCTTCTTGATTTCTTCACACCCCTAGAGAGAATCACAACTTCTGATAAGCAATCAAGCACCAAACCAAGCCTATCACCAGGATCTCGCCATCTAAGAATGGCACGAGAAATACACTCAAACTGACATCGCTCCCGTTCACCCGAACGCCGCTGAACCCTATTGGTAGGCACAAAAGCAGTCAAAATGCAACACGGAAAAATAAGGAGTTGCACTCACACCGACACATCACTCGGGCTTGCGAGGACCTTATCAAGGGCAACAAGGAACACTCTAGCAAAACCAAGCCTCAACTTAGGAGGAATACACTTAACAGTTCGCAATTTTCTAGAGAAAACACGATTAAGGAGATGTATATCGAAACAAGCAAGAGCATCCCCAAATAAGGACGACTGAGAGGGAGCAATAGAAGCACTATCAACCTCACCACCCACATCACCAGAAACCAACACAACAGGCCTAGGAGGCTTGGAGATGCCAAGGACCGCAACATCATCAAAACAAGGTGCATGGATTGAGTTGAGTCTCACACCCTTTGAATGCAAAAACTCAATCTATGAAAAACGAACGCACCACTCTTAGCATTCTTAGAGTGGCTAATAGAGAGAGAGAGAGAGAGAGAGAGAGAGAGAGAGAGAGAGACTTAATACGTGAAAGCATGTCCAAGGCATCCTTATCAAATTCCCCAAACGTAGAGAAAGCGAAAGGGATAAATTTGTATCCGATCTCCTCATATTTGGACACATACTTCTTCTTTTTCCTCTACACAACGTTGTGCAAGGCCAACCTAGGCACCCAAGAACTCGCACTCATACCAGCAAAGGGAGAGATCCCAGTTACATCCGCACGAGCCTCCTTACCCTGATACTAATTAAAGAGTAAAAGGTTTGCAAGCCTAAGATCTTGTCCATTCTCCGAGAGGAAACCCACGGGAGCCTCCTTCCGCACCGCGATCCCGACTTTGGAGAAAATATCAACAAGAATATCACGCACCGAATTATGCTTGAACTTCACTCCCACCTCAGTAGAACAGTGGACATCATGATCCCCTCATTTTTCCATCATGGGCGCGTTGCAACTCAGGCAAATACTACAATCAGAAAACAGAGGTATCATAAGTTTGTAGCACAACACAAAACAAAACTGGCAATGCTTCGTTCTCTGTCCCAAGCCATCAATAGGGATAATGAAGAAAAAATCTTCTGCATGAGGAGCATGGATACAACTAACAACAACAACATCCCTTGGGATAAGTGTATACCTATCAACGAGGCTTTTCTCAATGACACCAAAGTAACAACTTGTCAAGGCTTTCATCATTTGGGAGGCAGGAGAATCAGTGGTGAAAGAGATAGCATCGACATTGCAAAATGCATTGAAATATGATTAGGTCTAGTCCTATCCGAAGATAAACATGATTAGGTCTAGGTTCTTTTTTCAGGCCATACAGAGATTTCTGGAGAAGATAAACATGATTAGGTCTAGTCCTATCCGAAAAACCTAGAGGCTGAAACATGTAAACGGTTTCCTGTAGATGTTCACGCAAGAACGCGTTTTTAACGTTCAATTGGTGAATCGCCCATTTGCGTGACACAGTAAGATGGGGGACAACCCGGATCATAGCCGGTTTGACCACCGAGCTAAACGTCTCATCACAATAAATACCGAAATCTGCCATTAGCAACCAATCGGGCCATGTACCGCTCAAGAGACCCTTCAGACTTAAATTTCTGCCGAAACAGCCACATATACCGAATAACATTAGCCCGAGTCGGTCTAGGTACTAAGTCCCAAGTTCCATTACTTATAAGAGCACGATATTCATCAAGCGTGGCAGCGGCCCAGTTAGGGTCTAGAAGGGCAGTTTTGTGTGAGGTGGGGATAGGGTATAATTTTGGAGAGGGCTTAGCTTGGGGATGAAGGTCAAATAGGAGGCACGGTTTAATGATTCTAGCACGCGCCCGGGTGGTCATAGGGTATTGAACTGAAGGGTTAGGGTTGCCGGTTGAACTGTCTTGAACCGGAGTAGGGGATTGGTGGGCGCAGATGAGTGAGCCGCAGTCGCGGGGAAGGACTGGCGGGTGCGGGTGAGTAGGCCGCGGTCGTGAGGGAGTGGCCGGCGGTCGCGGGTAGTGAGCTGGTGGCTGGCGATGCTTTAGACCCGGGATTCGATTGAGATGCATTAGTGACCGGTGTTTGAATCGAGTGGTAAAGAAGAAAAGGAGACACTGGGTCCTCATTGTCTAAGAACTCATATGAGGAGGCAGATTGGTGAGACAATTTTGCAAAAGAGAACACAGACTCATCAAAGGTAACATGGCATGATTGAATTATTTTTTGTGTCACAATGTCAAGGCAAATGTACCCCTGATGGTTTGATAGGTACCCGAGAAAGACGCAAGGGGTGTACCGTGCGTGGTTGATGTTTGTGAGTGGCAATAGCTGACATGTTGGAAAACATAGAAAACCGAAAACTCTTAAGTGAGAATAAACCGAATTGACATTATAAAGGATTTGTGTTGGGCTTCTAATGACCGGATCCATGGTGTAGATGAGGGTGCAAAGAGATCGCCGAAGAGTGGACGGAAATCTTCACTTGGTTCGAAGGTTGTGGTGCTCGGTGGCTGAATTTCGTCTGGGATAAAAAGGGTAGATCTCCCTCGTTCGGACTTGGAATTTGGTGATTCCAAAGCCCAGAGTTAGATCTTTGAGTCTAGTTTAACCCCTCAAAATTTTAGATCCAGATGAGGTGTAATGTAGAAGTTATGGCGAATATACTGACGTGGTGCAGAATTCCACCGAGATGGAGATGGATCGATGGATGGAGCGATTGGAAGGATTGATGGATTGTTGGACATGGATGTTGAATCTTGGATATTACGCACGAAGATCAACAAACTAGGTTGAAAGAGCGTCAGATATGACTCACCAACGATCAAACAACGAGATTGAACGAAAAACAAAACAAAGAACTTAGATTGAAAACAAGTAAAAAGAGAACAATTTCATCTTTCAAGTCTTCCTCAAAATGGAGGCCAAGGACGACCATATAACCTAGATCCACGCCTCACACAAATCATCCCACCCTTCTCTCTAATTACATAAAACACCCTTAAGTTTCAAGAAATTCAACTAACAACCCTTAACAAAACATAAGTCAAGTTTTAGCACTAGTTGAACCAATAGTCACAGGAACACTCCAACCTTCAGCGTCATTAGCCATCGGAAACTTATGAGCCATGAGCTCCTCGTTGATTTTGTCTAGTATTGTCTTAGCTAGGGCTCGCGTGATGCGCCCAAGATAGGGCATGGTTCCTTGTCTTGGCTTCTTAGCGCCTCGAACATCGTCCTTGGTTGCTTGTCCAAGTATAGGCTCCCCTTTATCGTGCACATTGGGCTTGTCTTTAGGGCCGAAATCTTCACTCAAATCACGGGGCCATGACTCGGTAGATGGAATCACATCAGCTTCTGTTTTGAAGGCTAGAGGAGGGAAAATATTAAGCAGATTGGTGGCCAGATTGGCGGCGTAGTGCCAAAACTGAGGCGGGACAAAGGCATGTATGAGGATGGTGTGAATCATGTTATTGATAGTTCGAATTATTCTTTCAGCTTTTCCATTTTGGGATGACGTATGAGGACGTGAAAACCGAAAACGTGTGCCATGGGTTCGAAAATAAGAATGAAATGGATGAGTATCGAATTCTTTTCCCATGTCACATTGAAAGGTTTAAATAGTTGGCAGAATTGTGTTTTGACATATATAAGTGTGAAACCTAACAAATTGATCAAAAACCTATGATTTATATTTGATAGAAAACACCCAAAGAAAATGAGAATAGTCATCCAAAAACAGCAAGTAATATTTATGACCATGCGAACTAAAAAGAGAAGTCCACAAATCACTATGAATAATATGAAAGGGCAACATAGTTAACTTTTGAGATTTATTGAATGGAAGTCTAACATGTTTTCCTAGATGACAAGACCGACACGTAAACTTAAGACAAGCATTTTTATTAATATGTGGAAGGTGAAATTTTTGGAGAAATTGGGAGACTGGAGCACCGGGATGGCCGACTCGAGCGTGCCAGAGCGGGGCCGACACGGTTGACAAGGAGACAGATGAGGACGCTGGACGAGACACAAGGTAGAGTTCTTCGGTACTATTACATCTCATTCGATTGGTTCCCGTTTGAAGGTCCGTAGCAAAAAAGCCAAGAGGGTCAAATTCAACAGACACATTATTATCGGTTGTAAATTTTCTTACAAAGATAAGGTTTTTGATGATTTTGGATGCAAGTAGGACATGATTAAGATGAAAAGGGTTGGGTTTGGATGGGATAAGGGCAGTTCCTAGACCCGTGGTGGGAATTCGACTGCCATTGCCTACAATAATCGAATGTGAAGGACTCTTATGAGTAATAGAAGAGAGTATACCTGAGTGGGTGTGCCATATGAGATGATGCACCGGTGTCCATGTACTATGAGTTGTCCGGCGGGTAGAGTGTCATGGAACTGTAAGCTTGAGCAAGATCAGTGGGCGGCGGATATCCAAACTAAGGATGGGAGACCATTGCATTAGCCTGAGGCGCTTGAGGGGGTGCAACACCCAGGATCCCCGTTGCCGGTGTCGTAGGGAATGGGCACGGGGGCTGATTCTATGGAGCAAAAGGCCATTCAGACTGATTAAGGTCTGGTGGAACCTATACCCAGCCATACGGGGTACGTTGAAATTGAACTGCATCGTTCCCGCGCCTACAACCTCCTCTACCGCGCCCACAACCTCCTGAACTATGGTTGCTGGATTGCGTTTCAGACGAAGGCGGCGAAAATGGATTGGGATTTTTTGGCTGCGACGCAGCCTTGTCGGAAGATGCGGTTAGCGCCTTGGATTCGGCTGCTAAAGCTTTTTTTTTTTTACTGTGGTGGGTTTCCTCTACGACCACCATGGAACAGGCTTTAATAAAATCCGACAATGGAGAGGTTTGTTGAATGAAACTTGCAACTGTATCAAACTCAGGGGTAAAACCCGCAATTAGCTGAATGACCAGCTGACGATCAGACATAAGCGAGTGGACGTTGGTTAACTAATTAGCGAGATCCTTGAGATTCTAGCAATAAGCGGAGACGTTGGTGTAATTCTTGAGGCGACATCTCGAGAACTCGTCCTGCAGGTAAACATCCCTAGATTCCTTATTATCTTGGAAGATGTTTTTCAATTTCGTCCATGTTGACAAAGCTGTGGAATTTGGAGCGAGAATTGTGAGGAGCAATTCCGACGAGATGGTGGCGTATTTCCATTGAAGAATTATGGCATCTAGTTGATCCCATAGATCATCATCGATGTGAGCCGGGCGAGGGACTACGGGGTCGATGTGATCAAGCACTCTATGAGCACGGGCGACAACCTTAAAAAGTTCCGACCAAGAATTGTACTTCGTATTAGATTGTTCGAGTACAATGGGAATCAAAATTTTGATATTAGAGACAACCAAAGCCCAGTGGAATAGTGTCTTGGAGTGCTCGGAGGAGCCCGAGTTCGATCCTGAGGCGATAAGAGTTGCCGACGGATCTTGTTTGTCCGTGGATTTCGGGTCAACATCCTTCAGATCAGTCATGTTGCCTAGAAAATAGGAGGTTAGATGATGCCAGGGGGTGGCGAGAGGTGCGGCAGCTGTCGACCTCTAGGGTTGACTGGTAGGAGAGGCGAGGGGATGAGCGGCGACCGACAAGGAGAGGCCGGCGCTAGAGGAGGGGAGTAGGATTACGGTTTCAAGCTCGTGATACCATAAAAATAATTGGGTAAAATCTCCTTTAAGGTTCTCATTCTCATTATACTAATATATATACAAATACAACACTTGGCTACAAGAGGGCAAAATATAATACAATGTGGAGTATATGTTAATAGTCGTGATCGTGAATGTCAAAGAAAAACAATTACGTCAAATTTTACGCTAATCCAGTGCAGGCACATGTATTACACTAATTAACACCACTAACTATGTCACTGAATTCCAACTTAACTCAATATATTTCTTGTAATTAATAGATTGGAGTTTAAAATTAATATTGAACACAGGATCAAAAAGATTTTGTCAGAACTAGAGAAATCAATCTTGTAATTGACCTTGGAGCATCCAAATTAGTGTTTCCATATTTCTAAGTGATGTGAATGAACTGCTAGTATATAAGTATATAATAACCAGGAACAACAAAGATTCGATACTGAAGTACTAGATAAAGTCCGTGGATTTGACTAGATGATCAGAATAAAACTTTCCTCCCAAAAACAGAACACACCTACACGGCTACACTACACTAATTTTATGTATGGTGGGCAATGGGGGTGACAAATCTACAGAGAAAAGACGAGTGAAAAAATTGTAGGGCAAACTCGTAGCTGTTTGGCTACATATATACCCCTCTACAGAAAAAGCAAAAGTTGCATAGTTGAATTAACTTTACATTTTTAACATCAAATGCAATAAATTGGTTACATGTTCCATGGTTTGGATAGGAGATCAGATGACATGACAAGAAGACTGATACTGGCTTTTAGTTTTTTAGACGGCTCCATGAATTCAATTCCAGCATTTCAACAAATCTGGAATGTTTAAAGCTGCTTGGGCTTGTCTTCTTCTTTTTAGTTTTGTTACCCAAAATTACACCCCTAGATTTGATCTAGTTAATTTTCATTGAGTAGGCTGAGGACCTATGTTTATATATAGGCTTCATGTAGATGTAGACCTGATCCTAAACAAACGAGTATACTACGAGTCTAGTCTAGTGTTGCCAAATTTAAATTAGCTTAGCTTTACTTTGTTTTTGCCAAATTTCCTGTGTTGTTGCTCGTTTTAAAGCATATCTATACCTACACCAATTCTGCTACAAAT
The DNA here is from genome assembly GCA_964016875.1 of Fallopia convolvulus. Classification (NCBI taxonomy): domain Eukaryota; kingdom Viridiplantae; phylum Streptophyta; class Magnoliopsida; order Caryophyllales; family Polygonaceae; genus Fallopia; species Fallopia convolvulus. The sequence continues at coordinate 22,165,967 of OZ024727.1, forward strand.
GTTTTACTAGAAATCAACAAATTAAACAAGGAGATGGACTTCCTAGCTTAATTAAATTAGCTAGATGCCCCTAGTTCTTGTTGGGTTTTACTAGAAATCAGTAAGTTACTGAGTTATACTAATGCTAAACGCTTCGATGATCTATATAGTTCATTAGTTTTTTATTTATATATTAATTCATCTATTTTGGGATAGAGATTAATCACTTTATTTATTGATCCGCTTTCTTAATCCATAAGTTTACTAAGAGTTTTACTTTACTTATATTTTAATAGGATTTTTCTAATGTGTGTCCATGGCACACATTAAGAATACTATGTATGGGATGTATGAAAATTGTTTATTAAGTTAATATTTTTTTAATAGGGTTCACCAATTTCAATTTAGGGAATAGTTTAGAAATTATTTTTAAATTTAACTTATTATTGTGTGTCCATGGGCACACATTAGAAAAACCGATTTTAATATATTTTTTTCACTTGATTACTGACGTAGGACAAAGCACAATCTCACACCAATAACTTCTTCTGATATTGCAATTGATTAGTACATAACATAACTATAAACTAATCAGAAAATTATGCTTCCAAGTTCCAGCATTGCATACATGTACTATTTGATAGTTAAAATAGTTCAATGAAAGTTAACCACTTCAATTCATTTGGATAATCTTGTAAAATAAAAGGCATAAACTACATGATTGATGCGTTACCCCATACATAAAGCCAAGGTAAGCAAAATTGTACAAGTATGGAGAGGTTCCCATTTGATTGAAAGCAAAATTTCAAGAAAAAGAGTAGTGAAATTAGGAAAATGTCAATTTCTAGGGTTTTGGGTATGCACCCAGATGAAGATGATGATGATGATGATCACGCGGTCCCCGTAGCATCTTATTGCGATCCTGACTGATTAAATAACACTGTACGTACTCAATAAATATTATATTCATCTCTAGGGCTGAGAATATATTATTTGTGCTTGTCACTTCCACTTAGCTGTAAGAAAAAATATACTACTGCGGGAAAAGTGATACATGGGCTTACCCAATAAGTGTGTACTATTAAGTCCAGCGGGTTCCATGAAACCAATTGACAATAGAAGTAATCTGTTGAGTTATATATTAGTCCAATTTACTCGCAACTTCCACATATGGGATGAACAAATTCTAACACGCCCTTGCAAGTACAACTGGGGGAACTGGCCCAGTTGACACTTGACAACACAACGGGACGGGCCCATGATCGAGAGAGGCCGTTAGGCGGATGGCTCTGATACCATATTAAGCTCAGCGGGGTTCCATGCTAAAACCAATTGACAATAAGAGGAGTAATTTGCTGAGTTATATATTAGTCCAATTTACTCCCAACTTTCAGATGTAGGATCGATGGACATATTCTAACATGTACCGAAAATTATTTTTCTATGGTTCACATTTTGTAAAGTTAGAGTTCATTTCCAGTTGAGCCTATTCTAAAGTTCATTTGACATTCTAAGTATTTATTTTAAATCAATAATAATACAATTTTTTAAAAATTCAAAATATATATAAACTATTCTGATATTAACCCAAAATAATACGAAGTTAAAAAATAATATAATAATATTAAGTATCCGCTTTGGACTAATAATAATACAAACTCTATATAATCTAATGAAGAAGAAATCTCAAACTTTTTTAATCAAATTCATTGTCAGAACCGGGTGAACCCGGATATGAGGTTGTTGCGCCCGATCGATCTCCTTCCACCTCCCCTAAACTGGTGCATTCAGAGACGATAGTGCCCACTACTCTATCATTAACTACCCACAACCATCTCTCTGGTGTTCAAATTTAGTCCAACCGTGACCAATTTGCCCCAAGTTAAAACATCCAAATCCAACCACGACTACTAATTCTCAAGTGAGGTTTTAAGAATCTGTGTTGTTTTGGAGTGTTTGTGTTGATTTTGAGAATTGGTTCGAAATTCATCCATGACTACTAATTATCTAGTGATAATTTTGGTTTATTTGGAAATTTCGTTTGAAATCTGTCGATGTATTATTACAAACTATGATTTGTATAAAGTTCATATTAGTATTGGCTCAAAGTGATACTTGGTATTACTACAATTCATTTTTCAACATTGTATTGTTTTGAGCTAATATTGATGAAAGGATCAATGTATACGAAGTAGTGCAAGGTAGTCGACAATGTTTGTTCCAGCGAGACTAGTTTGGATAGAACTTCTGTTCTAGCTGCACAAGGGCGGTTCTCCCTACTCTAGACTCCTTTCGATCGATAAGTGATTTCAATGGACGAATTTGGATCCAATGGTGATCGGTCCTTCAAGGTCCTTTGATGACGTTTTTGATGGGTGGGAGGGGATGGAATTAAGGAAATGAAAGTGATGGAAAAGGTGGATTAGGGCTAGATATGGACGAGTAAGACTAGGATATGATAAACCTTGGTCTCACACGAACTTGAAAGATTAATCGAGGATGTTACGCACTACGATCAAGCCTTCAAATTTGGAATTGATATGACTCACAATCCAAGAACCAAATCTGAATTTGATTCAAAAACAAAGCTAAAAATGTTTTTTCAAAGGAAGAGATAAAGGTTTGGAATTTGTTCATCAATCTTGTTTAAAATGAAAAGGAGGTGCCCATCTAGGATATAACTTAGCAAAAATGTCTAACACAAACCACCCTGGAGTTTTCCAAATATTTTAAAATACCCTAAAGTAAAGACATTAAAAACATAACCACACAAGTCGGGGCTTTCTCAGACACATAAGCACAAACCGAGCATCACGGTGCCGATGCGGCCGGGTCAATGGCCACCAAAAGGGACCATGTTTGACTTGGACTTTCCCTCGGCGCTCCATAGATCAAAAGGCCATCTTTAAGGTCTTCTTGTAAGGTACGAGCTTTGGCCGGAGTGATTCGACCCAAATATGGAAGAGGGTCGGACATGGCCCTTGGCGTCACTGCGGTATCATCAATAAGAGACTCTTGGTGTTTGGCTGGCTCCACACTCTTTTCATGTGTGTAGAAGGCCCTCCCAAAAAATAGCCCAAAGGAACTTGAGAAGTGCCCGACGGAAATGGCTCAACATCACCACCCGACGCTTGCTCACTTGGCTTCGGCGCGCCCTCGGCTCCAACCTCGACATCGATGTCAGTTCCCGACTGGTTTTCTTACTCGTGATGGATGATAATCACATCGAATATTGTAACTGTTTGTATGTTGTTTAGTGATTCGTAAAGTTTATATTATTATTGGTTTAGAGTAGATTCTTGATATTATTAGAAGATATTTTCCTATTATCAATTAGAAGAGACTTTTTTTAAAACAATGATCATGGGTAAGAGAATAGGATGCAAAGGAATGGAAGTAGGGGTGCTCAACGGATCGACCCAATCCGACCCGCGACCCAACTTGCGAGTCATGGGTAGACCAATAAAAAAAATTTATTGACCCGCAGCCTGACCCACGAGCAACGGGTTTTGTGGATTGGGTTGCGGGTCGACCCGCAGCCTGACCCGCGACCCGTTTGACGCACACAAAGGCAAGTCCGAATGTTCCACAAATAGGGGTGTTCAACGGGTCAACCTGACCCGCGACTTGCAAGTAATATAATTATTTTTTTACTCTCTTAATGAAAGAATATAATAATTTTTTTTCAAAAAAAGTTTCGATTCTTGCGAATCGACCCGCAACCTGGCAGGTTTAACCTAATCCGACCCGCAACCCAAAAATTTAAAAACAATTAACCCGCAACCCGACTCGTTAATTGCGGGTCGTGTTAGTGCAGGTTGCGGGCAACCCAACCCGTTGAGCACCCCTAAATAGAAGGGTCTAAAATGGGTAAAAGACTAATAATACATTTTAGGGCTCGTTCGATAACGAGCTTTTTGGTAGCTTATTGGACTTATCATGTTTTTTCTAAAAAAGAAGCTCCGTTTAGCTGCACTTTCACTTGTTCAGCAATATCAGAGTTATGAAAGCTTATCAAACTTAATTATCTCGAGCTCAAAAGATAATCATCACCCCCGATTTTATCAGAATTATTGAACTAGCTTATCGTTTTTTTATTTTTTTAGAAGTTATGGTGTTTTATTTTTATTTTTATACATTTTATATTAACACTTCATGCCTTTTTGGCAATCCTCCCCCCCCCCCCCCACGAAAATAGACATCCATAAAAATCTTCATACCGAACACCCCATAACCTATCTGAAAAATAAACACCTAATTTCAATATCATTGTTCATATCAACACCTAATTTCATCTATCAATAACGAAAAACTTTAGCACAATCAGCATTATAAACTTCAACCCTAATAAGTACTCAATTACTAAACAAACCTTTAGTTTATAATGTGAATGCACCGAACAAAGCTCTAGTAATATACATTAGATGATTAGGTAACATGTACGCTCTCTCTTGCATGATATTTTGTTAGAGAGATGGATGGATTGATAGTAGGAGATGATCGATTAAAAACTATCAATGATTTCACAAGAAGTATTTATTAAAGAAAGAAAGAAAAAAGGGAAAAAGGATGGGTAAACTCTCCATCATCTTAAATGCTATTTACGTATATCTCCTGCTAACTAGATGACACATCGTTTTCACGACATGCATGGCTGATCTCCCCATTTAACGTTACATCTTTTTCGAAACCCCCTCCTCCCCGCAATCGATCGTCATCTCTTTCTCTAGCTATATATATATTACTACACTACACAGCACAAACACACAAAGTTTTCAGAAAAATCAGATGATGATAAAATATAGTATAAATTAGTAACTAGTAGGAGTGCAACAGTGCATGATCAATTTATATATATGAGTAGCTCTACCACGTAATGCTTAAAAAAACGTACGGCCCTGATCCCCCCCCCGCACTCGATCTGAATCATACATATCAAGGCCGAGTATGTATGTCTTTTGTGAGACCCTGAGCTGGGTTTTTGTTCAGTTTCCATGAATACTGAACATGATCATACCCACCTACCCGCTCCTTTATTTCAGTACGTTCATTATTTTCTCAACTCTTTCAGACTAACTGTTTGAGCCAAAATTTACCAAAGGTAGAACCTTGGCCTAAATCGGACCTTTGATCAAGTTAAACCGAAAAGAATATGAAAGAGAATGTGTTTGTATTGATGTCGAAATCACGAGAAGTTATGCGAATGAATTGTCCCTTGCCCCTAAGGATTACATCGATTTATATAGCTCCTTAGGGCATATTCTATCTTAATTAAAGATATGATCTTATCTATAACTAACAAATCTTTGCTTATTTCTATCTTATAACGGATACAATCCTTAGAGAAGTCTACCTTGTAACAAACATATCTCGGATCTTCCTTCTTCCAACCGACTTAGCCAATCCCGAAGATCTTCCGTAGCTCCAGATGCGTTGGAGATTTCCTGACTATGGGCTGACGCTTCTTTGCCTAAAATCTGGGTCCAACAATACCCCTAAATGCAATTTCAAAATTTAAACTTCAAATTTCGAAAATTGCATTTAAGTTGATAAGACGTTTGGAGATGCCTTGGAAAACGGGATTTTCTTCTACTGCCTTACGTCAAGCTGGACTTCCAGGCCCTAACCCTAGACGATGCATTCAGCCATGTGGGCCGCTAAGAATGGTAGGCTTGCTTATCTGAGCCTTCAAATATTCGTCACCGTTTCTTTGGTATTTCTTTGGCGCTCACTTGCTTTTTGTCTAGTTTATCCTCATTCTTCCACTTTCCCTTGTTGTAGGCTTTCCAGGAGCTAATGGCCACCAACGGTCGTTGTCAAGAGGAAATGAGGGCATTGGAGGAAAAAGAGAAGCAAGCGAGGGAATTGGCCGCCTCATCGGATAGGAAAGCTCGCAAACTCTAATCATCGGTGGATTCCTTAAGGGTTCAGGTGGAGGACCTCCAGTCTGAGAAGGCATCGCTCGAGGCGAGGACGGCTGAGGCAGAGAAGGAGATCAAGGGCTTCTCCCAGGTGGTGGTGAACGTGGCAGCGTACTACACGATGAAGTCTCAAGTGGAGCTGCTGCAAGACTTTGCTGACGGCAAGAGCGCCAAGTGGGATCTGAAGACGCAACAAGAGGTCTTGGAGGAGTATTACCCCGCCTGCGTTTCCCCTCCCGGCAAGGAGTATCTGGTGGCCGAGGACCAGGAGGATGATGCTAGCTCCCCGAACAAGGAAAAGGATCAAGGCGACGATGATGGAGCCCCAACCAGCAAAGAAGGAGATGGCGAGAAGGCCTTGGATAAGGAGGAGCCTTCGACCCCAGCCAATGGTCAGTAAGCCCTATTCGCGCTTCTCTTGACTTCTTTTTAATGAGCTTTCAGCAGTACTTGTTTTGTTCTTGTTGTGGATTTGTTCAATGACTTGGTAACTCTTTGGCCTGGGGGCCTAAAAACTTTTGTGGCGTCCATTTTGGATGGTTTTGACGCCCCGTGAATGGCGCAATATAATATTTGCTTAATTATCTGTCTGTGTTTGAAAAAAAGTTTTGCGTAATGTGTTAGCAGGGGTAGATTCCTAGAGAATCTCCCGGAATTTGTTGCCCGTGGATGGGGTACGCGTTAGAGTTTAGCGTTTTTAAAAGGGGAGTTGTGGTGCTCCTCTTTTTAGCGAGTCATTGCGAATTCTCGTGTGGATTCACATTTCGCGTTTTAGGTGTTTTAATTTTCTGCAAAGGGCCGTGCATAGTTAGTTACGATTAGGCTTCCTTTGGCCATTGCCAATGGTCATTAGGAATTGACGCATTTTTGGGCAACAGATCCTTGAGTTTAGAACTTAGGATGTGGGTGTCATCGCGGCGTCCCGCGCATATGGCCATTTTGAGTTATATGCTATAGCTTTCTCCTTCCCGTACTAATCGGATGTTTTGTTAATCGGACTTAGATGGGGGGTAACCATCTTATGGGTTACTTCGTCGACGTTGTATTCGTGACGACCTCGTCGTTTTTAGACGGTATAACCATGTGTCTCAAAAGTGGTTTTTTGTGTTCGTTGCGTTTCATGTTGTATGCAACTTTGATTAGTGTGTGTTTGCGTTTTTGAGCAATAAGAAAGTATGCAAGAATGGGAGAATATTTTCTCGCAAATCACAATGTAACAAAGTGTGAAATAACCTTTATGAACTAGGAACTTGAAAACTTTGTTCGACAGTGTGGGCAAGTGCCCTGAGTCGTTTATTCGAAAAAGTCAAAAGTTGCCTAAAGATTCTCTAAGCTAGAGCTAAGAAATGTCTAGAAATAAAACATGATAATGAATCAATTTAGAAGTAATACTTTTTTAGGTGGTTTGCGTTCCAGCTTCGTGGTACCGCCTTTCCATCTTTGGATTCTAGCAGGTAAGCTCCGTTCCCCGCGACTTTGGTGATTTCGTATGGCCCTTCCCAATTGGGTGCTAATTTGCTAGCGTTTGCTTCTGCGGTATTCTGGAAAACCTTTCGCAACACCCAGTCTCCAAGCTGAAAAATCTTTACTCGAACATTTTTATTGTAGCTCCTAGCCACTTGCTGTTGGTATTTCGCGATCCGAGCATGGGCAGCCTCTCTGAGTTCCTGGATAGTATCCAAATTAGCTTCTAGTTCATGCATGTTGCTGTCTGGGGTAGCAAGTCCATATCTTGCGGTTGGGACTAAGACCTCGGCTGGAATAACAGCCTCGCAACCGTGCACCAGTGAGAATGGGGTCTGTCCGGTAGCTCCCTTTGGGGTGGTGCGATCGGCCTAGAGTACGTAGGGTAACTCCTCAGCCTACTTCCCTTTGGATTTTAGCAACCGCTTCTTTAGGTTGTTAATGATGACCTTGTTGCTAGCTTCGGCCTGTCCGTTGGCTTGCGGGTACCTGGGAGTGGACATGACTAAGTCAATGTTCCATTCCTTGCAGAAGTCGCGCATCTTCTTGCTTATGAATTGTGATCCATTATCGCAAGTAATCTCCGCGGGAACCCCAAATCTGCTCAGGATGTTGCGTTTGATGAACGAGATTACTTGCTTATCTTTGATTTCCCGAAAGGCTTCAGCTTCGATCCACTTAGAGAAGTAGTCTGTCATGGCGAGGAAAAACACCTTTGCCCCGTGGAAGGGGGTAGCTTGCTGACGATGTCCATCCCCCATCGCATGAATGGCCAGGGAGTGATTGATGGGTGGAGAATCTCTGGTGGCTGATGTGGGACTGGTGCGTGCCGTTGGCATGCTTCGCATGACTGAGCGTACTCGGTGGCATCATAGAGAATGGTAGGCCAATACCACCCCTGCCTAAGGATCTTGTTAGCAAGACTACGACCCCCAGTATGATTACCACAATCTCCGCTGTGTACATCACGCATGATTTTCTCAGCCTCTGCCTTTTCTACGCACCGCTGTAGAAAGTCTGCGGCAGATTTGTGGAAGAGGATCCCGTCTAAGATGGAAAATCGCGTTGCTTTCGACCTTAAGGCTTTGGCTTCAATCTTGTCTTTGGGAACTTCGCCATGTAGGAACCAGTCAAGGTACGGCTTGGTCCAGTGGTCGCCCGATCTGACCCTTGGACTGGCGGGTGCTTGGAGAATATCTGGGGTGAGTTGCTCTGGTGGTGGTTCAGCAGCCTGCGTCGCCGATGTTTCAGTTATAACCGATTGTAATAAGTGGACTAATGGTATATTATCATACTCCCTGGGGTCTAGGGTTGAGCCCAAACCGGCTAGGGCATCTGCCGGAGCGTTATGGTCCCGAGAAATTTGCTCAAATTGTATTTGTTCGAAACTCTCAGATAGTGTTTTAACCACATTGAGGTAGCTAGCCATCCTATCATCTTTGGCATCGAAAATGCCAAAAATTTGATTGATGATGAGTAAGGAATCAGCGCGTACATTGATTTTCTTGATGGACAAGTCCTTAGCCAATTCCAGCCCAAAGATGAGAGCTTCATACTCTGACTCGTTGTTGGTGGCCTCAAAGTTGCATCTGACTGCCTGCGCTATCCTTTCCCCCCTTGCCGACTTTAGCACGATGCCGAGACCTGCCCCCCTTGCGTTTGAGGCTCCATCGGTGTTTAGTATCCATTCCTCCTGAGGTTCGTCGAGGGACGAGGCCAAGACCTCCTCTTTAGCGCTTTCTACAAGAGGGTGGGTGAAGTCGGCAACGAAGTCGACCAATACTTGTGACTTGATTGCTTTTTGAGGTTCATATCTGACGTCATATCCGCTTAGATGGATCGCCCATTTTGCCATTCTTCCTGAGAATTCTGGCTTTTGCATGATCTGTCGGAGTGGGTAATTCGTCAGGACGATGATGGTGTGTGATTCGAAGTATGGTCGGAGTTTGTTTGAGCACATCACTACCGCTAGGACCAGTTTCTCCGTCGGGGAATAGCGTGTCTCGGCGGACACCATTGTTCTGCTTACGAAATAAACTGGCACCTGCTGGCCGTCTTCCTCTTTGACAAGGACTCCGCTTAGGGCGCTGTCCGATATGGCTAAGTAGAGGTGTAGTACCTCCCCCGGGGTCGGTTTAGCCAGCAGTAGGGGATTGGCGAAGTATGCCTTCAGCTCCTGGAAGGCGGCCTTGTGTTTCCGTCCAGTGGAAGCTCTTGTTCTTCTTTAGTACCTCGTAAAATAGTCGGCACTTATCTGAGGATTTGGAGATGAACCGATTAAGTGCTGTTATCTTGCCAGTCAGCTTTTGCACGTCTTTCACGCTTCGAGGGGATTTCAGGGAAGCAATCGCCCGAACTTGGTCTGGACTAGCCTCAATCCCCTGCTTGGTTACCAAGCGCCCCAGAAAAGTCCCAGATTGTACCCCGAAGATGCACTTTTGGGGATTTAGCTTCATGTTGTATTCTTCAAGGATTCTGAACGCTTCTTCCAAGTGCCCCCTATGTAGGGAAGTGCTTGTGCTTTTCACCACCATATCGTCAATATACACCTCCATTGTCTTGCCGATATGGTCACGGAACATTCGATTGACTAATCGTTGGTAAGTGGCCCTGGCGTTTCTCAAGCCGAAGGGCATTACACGGTAGCAATACGTGCCCTGTCCGGTGATGAAGGAGGTCTTCTCTTGATCTCCCGACTCCATCTGGATCTGGTGATAACCGCTGAATGCATCCATGAAGGTAAGGAGTTCGTGACCTGCGGTTGCATCCACCATTGTATCGATGTGGGGAAGAGGGAAGGAGTCCTTGGGGCAAGCTTTGTTGAGGTCGGTGAAGTCCACACAAACTCTCCACTTCCCGTTTTTCTTGGGCACCACGACTACGTTAGCTAGCCAATCGGGGTACTTCACCTCTCTGATCTTCCCGGTATCTAGTAACTTCTTGACCTCTTCATCGACCGCTTGTATTCGCTCTGGGGCGAATCTTCGTCTCTTTTGCTTAACTGGAGGGTGCGCTGGATCTACGTTGATTTTGTGTGTGATGATGGAAGGGTCTATTCCAGTCATGTCTTCATGACTCCAAGCGAAACAGCTCTTGTGATTTTTCAGGAAAATTACCAATTCTTCTCTGATTGAGGGTTCTAGATTTTCTCCGATCTTGATAACCTTTCCCTCCTCTAGGGTCACCTCCTCCGCTTTTTCTCCATCTTCAGTTCGCGCCGGTGGAGGGGTGACGTTCTGTAATTGCTATGCTTCAGGTCTCAGAGTGGTTGGCTTGAGGGATGCCTTGTAACACTCTCTAGCCAACCTCTGATCCCCGCGAATTTCTTCTATTCCCCATGGTGTTGGAAATTTCACCGTTTGATGGTAGGTGGACGCTACGGCTTTCATGTCGTGTAACCATGGTCGTCCTAGGATTACGTTGTAACATGAAGGGCAGTCCATCACAAGGAAATTGACTTGCATATTTACACCCTTGGCGAAGGTTGAGATTGCAATATCGCCCATGGTGTGTTTGACCTCGCCGCTGAACCCCACTAAAGGCACCGGGTGTTCATGGATGTCGTTCTCGGACAAACCCATCTCCTTCAGGGCGGTTAGGGTCATGAGATTGGTGGAGCTTCCTGTATCAATCAATACCCTTTTCATCAGCACGTTCCCGATGTGTAGGGATATCACAAGACCGTCATGATGCGGCTCGGAAGTGTTCTCAGCATCGGTGTCGTCAAACACGATGGCTTGTCCCGGAGATTCTCTGGCGCGGTGCCTTGATGATTGAGGTCGACTAAAACTGCTTTCCCTTGCGTGGCGTTTTGCTGTTGAGTACGATAGTCCACAGATGCTTGATCCCCCGGATATCACGTTGACCACCCTTTCAGGTGTTGCGGGATGTCGCCTTTCTCGGTGCTCGGACTGAGGATTCTCTAGCAAATCTTTGGGCACTCGAGCATCTGGAGCTACGTCTCTTATTCTTCCCTCCGCAACTAAGCGGGCCAGTTCTTTTCGGAGCATCAGGCAATCACGAGTCCAGTGTCTGTGATATTCGTGGTAGTCGCACCACTTGGACGTGTCTCTCCCTGAGCGAGGGGCTTTGTCTTTTCTCGGCCACCTCACGAGTTCTCCTTGTTTCGCCATGTTCCGGAGCAGCTTTTCTGTGGATATGTTGAGTTTGAAGGAGTCGAATGAGGGTGGCATGGGTTCTCGTTCTTTCGTCGACCGTGTCTTGGTCACGTTGACCTGCCCTGAAGTAGGCCATGAGTAAGGATGAGCACGACGGTCCCTCCTTTGGTCTGCTGAGTTTCGACGACTGTCAACGGGACCCCTTCTCTCAGTTCTTTCCGTTTCTAAAGACCTCTTCCTCAGGGACCTATCTTCCTCTAACCGGACGTGTGCCAGAGCCCTAGCCTGCACTTCCTCAAATGTAGTACAAGGGTGTTTAGTTAGTTCCTTGTACAGGCCACCGTCGGGGGTGACCCCTTGTCTGAATGCTTCCACCGCGGTCGTCACGTCGCATGACGGGATGGAGATCTTCTCGCGATTGAAGCGATTCAAGAATTCTCTAGTAGTTTCTTGGTACCGTTGGCGGATCCGGCAAAGGTCGCTGGATTGCTTCTCAAATTTGCGGCTGCTCGCGAATTGAGACCGGAAAGTGTCCCAGAGGTCCGCGAAGGACCTAATGCTCCCACGTGGAAGGTTGATGAACCATGTTAGGGCTGGCCCCGTTAAGGTTGTGTCGAACCCCTTGCACATCACTGCCTCTTTTGAGTGGGACGGGACCGCAATCGTCATCATCTTCTGTTTGTATACGGCCACGTGCTCGTTAGGGTCTGTAGTCCCGTTGTACGTGGGCATGCTAGGCACTGAGAACTTTTTTGGAATCTCCACTCGGGCGATTCGACGAGAAAACGGAGATTCGTCAAACCCGTCGGGTGCTTCAGGCTCCAAAGGCTGGAAACCTTGGCTGCCCCTCCGGAGTTGGTCTGCGATGACGCTTATTTGTTCAGTCACTTTTCTTCGGATGGCCGCGTCTAAATCGATTGGCTCGCGCTGTTCTCGATCCTCCCCATTGGTGCCATCATCTTCGATCCAGACTTCCTGAGATGGCGCTTGGCGTTGGTTAGCCGCTGACCGGAGATTAATTGGAGGATTATCGTCATGGAAGACTTCTTCACGGCGGGCTCGGCCAGTGGGCTCCGGAGTCGCGTCTCGTCGTGCGGGTGCCTTGTCTCGGGGGTCCGGGTCTGCACCTTTTCCGGAAGTTCCTTCTCCAGCGTTGAAGTCTAGCCTCCTTACTATTCCGTTTGTGCGTCGGGTGACGCGGAGGGAGCGACGTCCCGTAGCCAAGACCTCGTATTGTTGCTTGAGTTGGCTGTTTTCGGCAGTGAGGCGTTCTACATGAGCATCATAAAAGATTTTTTGGTCGCTCAACGCCTTTTGGAGAAATTCCATGCGTTGTCTAAGGTCCGTCATCTCCTCTTCCTGAGACCGAATGCCTTGATTCTCAAGGTTTTGGTCGTCCTCAGTGATTGGAGTTTTAGGGCTTTCTTCCCCGTTTTGAGACATCGTGTTCCTTGATCCGAAAAGAAGTGGACTGGTGATTCTTCTGATGGTTGTATCGATCACGACCCCACGGTGGGCGCCAAATTGTTTGAGCCAAAATTTACCAAAGGTAGAACCTTGGCCTAAATCGGACCTTTGATCAAGTTAAACCGAGAAGAATATGAACGAGAATGTGTTTGTATTGATGTCGAAATTACGAGAAGTTATGCGAATGAATTGTCCCTTGCCCCTAAGGATTACATCGATTTATATAGCTCCTTAGGGCATATTCTATCTTAATTAAAGATATGATTTTATCTATAACTAACAAATCTTTGCTTATTTCTATCTTATAACGGATACAATCCTTAGAGAAGTCTACCTTGTAACAAACGTATCTCGGATCTTCCTTCTTCCAACCGACTTAGCCAATCCCGAAGATCTTCCGTAGCTCAGAATGCGTTGGAGATTTCTTGACTATGGGCTGACGCTTCTTTGCCTAAAATCTGGGTCCAACACTAACCTTCCTTTGTGGTCTTGAATATTAATAGTCTTTAATCCTTAATTCTATTTCCCAGAATCTTGCTCAAATTGAAAACGAATTGTGCCTTAATTTGTGGGTGTTATACAAAAGGAATTAAGCTTGGGAGATGTAAATGTATTAGGATATTATTTTCTATAAGGATATATTTTATTTTCTATATATGTTTTCTATTATCTTTAGGTAAAATTCTATCCTTATGTTCTTAGAGGTTGATTCATATGGAAATGGGGCTTATCATGAAAACTAAGAACAAATGAGGATCCTTGGATTTGAGAAATGGATGGCTAAGATTAGAAGAGATAGGGGCAAAATGGTAATTTGGACAAAAAATAAAAATAATAAATTTTTTTTAAAAATTTCTTAGTTTCGCTTGTTTTTGCCAAAAACACGAAATTTGATTTTTTACGTTACGTTCACGTATTTTATGCATATGTTCACACTATTATAAGACATGTTCATATATTATCACATTTTTCAATTCAGAGATTTTATAATACGTTCACATATATTACAAGTGTGTTCATATATTATTACTGTTTGTTCATGTTTCATGGTCATGTGTTCATGTTCGATTAAATCATAATACAAGCGTTAAACGGCTTAAAAAAATTTGACAAAAAAATTATTTCTTTTATTTTTTATTTTTTGTTTTTTGTTTTTTTGTTTTTCTATTTTTTCGCTTATTTTTTCCAAAAACACGACGGTTGACATTTTACGTTCTGTTCACATATTTTATACACATGTTCACATTTTTACAAGGGCTGTTCACATATAATCGCATTTTAACTTCAGAAAATTTAGTATACGATCACATATAATATAGATACGTTCAAATATTAGTATTGCATGTTCAAGTTTTATGGCTTTATGTTCATACTCGATTTACATCATTCTACATACGTAAAAAGACTTAAAAAAATTAAGTAAGAAAATAAAATATTTTTTTATTTTTTTTATTTTTTATTTATTTTTTTAATCGGATGGCCTAGATTCATTTCTAGTGTTTCAATCGGATGGTTCAGATTTGTTCTCAGTTTTCATGATAAGCCTCATTTTCATTTGATTCAATCTCATGTTTTTATGTATATCTTGTAAATTCTGGTGCCTTGGAGCCCAAGGATTAATACTTGTATAAATATTCTTCTCATTATCAATACAAAATCAAGAAAACATGCAGTTTCACAAAATATTATCTTCTTATATATTGTATTAGATTTGGTCGATCCATATCGTTTTTCCGCAGTCTCTTCTCTGATCTCTCACCATGACTAACGGTGATTCATCATCCAAAACCATCGCCGATCATCAACCAAAGAATTTCGGGAACTTATTAGTGGTGGCGTTTGGTTCCGGGACTATGTCGACACTATAGTTTCCCACTTTGACGGTGCAGCTGGATTGCACGAACTATACCCTATGGCGTCGTACAGTTAAATCCGCCATGGAAGCCTTCGAGCTTGACTCCTTCTTGCTTGTAAGTCACGCTGTTGCAGAGTTTATTCCAATTGTTGCTGGCTCTTTCGCTCCACCGGTTCCAAATCCAGCCTATGTTGAATGGAAGAAGAAAGATCGATACATACTCCTTTGGGTTTTCTCGACCCTCACAAAGCCGCTTTTGGCTCAGGTTGCTGGGCTCAAACTACACACGATGCATGCCTGGTCTATTCTTGAGCGTATGTTTTTGTGCAAACCGAGTGCATCTCATGCATCTCAAACCAGAGATGCAAACTCTTTAGAAAGGCACCCTCAGTATTCTTGATTATGTGGAGAAAAAGAGGGCCTTTTCCGATGCCCTAGTGGGATGCTCATATATCGTTCCGGATTTGGATTTTATTGAATGTATCCTCAATGGTTTGGACTCTTCCTACTTGGCCTTCCTCACGTCCTAAAATATACAGCGTGATCCCATCACTTCCGACGAGTTGTTGGGGCTTCTTCTCTCAGAAGAAGAGCACGCATTAATGCCTCTCTTACACCGACTAATGATCCCGGTTTGACAACCAACGTCACGAGTTGTGGCGATCGATCTTCTCAAGCGTCGGGACGGGGCGAGTCCTCCACTGATGGGAATCGTACTCAGCCACAATGCCAAATTTGTCCCAAGCTTGGCCATAAAGCTAACGATTAATTGCTAGGGACGCTCCAACTTAAACAATTATCCGCCCACTAATTCGAATTACAGCCATCACGGTGGTCGTGGTACAAGACGAGGGGGTCATGGCCAAGGCAACGACCATCCGCACCAGGCATATCAACATCAATATGGTCTGCCTCCTCTAACACGTAGAGAACCAGCAAGCATTTACAATTAGAGCACCCCCATCTAGCTTGGTTGACTCGAATTGGCACTTTGATATGGGTGCTAATAACCATGTTACATTTGACTTGGGCAATCTTTCGGTACATTTCGATTACACTGGCAATGAAGGTTTGCAAGTAGGCAGCAATATGTCTCTTCCTATTACATCTTTGGGCAATTCACCCTTACCTGCTTATCCTCGTCCGGTTCAATTGCACAATATCCTTTTTGTTCCTCAAATAAAGAAAAGCTTACTTAGTGTTTCTCAATTAACAAAAGATAATAATGCTTATATGATCTTTTTTCCTACTTGTTGTTATGTGAAGGACAAGCAAGGACGCACACTCCTCAAAGGAATCGTTGAAAACGGGCTTTACCACCTTCATCCACCAGCTCCAAAAACATCCCACCCCTCAAGCTTTCCTTGGTGAAAAAACTACTCTTCAAATTTGGCATGAGTGACTTGGTCATCCTCATGAGTCAGTTTTTATGCATCTAGTTTTTAAGTTTAATTTTACCTTTTTCCATTAATAATCTCAAAAGTGTCTATGAGTCATGTCAACTTGGGAAAAGTCATAGACTTCCCCTTAAGAGTCCTCATGAATCGAGTCAATTTCCTTTTATTTTAATATACTCTGATGTCTAGGGTCCTGCCCCTGTTTTTTCTTTTAATCGTAATTTCTATGTTCTCATTTTTGTTGATGATTGCACAAAATTTGTGTGGATTTATTTCCTTCAACAAAAATCGATCCCAGTTCTTCATTATTTCACTCTATTTCAAAAGATGGTAGAAACACAATTTTCCTTCAAAATCAAACAATTTCAATTCGATTAGGGAGGGGAATTTTGAAATTTTTCCAAAGTGCTTGAATCTCAAGGAATCATTCACAATGTCTCTTGGCCACACACCTAGTCCCAAACAGGGCGGCCAAACAGCGTATTAGGACCATTATTGAAAAAGGTCTTACCATCCTTTTCCATGCAAAACTACCAAACAAATTTTGGGAACAAGTCTTCCACACCTCGATTTATCTCCACAATCGTACCATTACACCCATTCTTCACTTTAAATCTCCGTTCGAGGCTCTCTATGGCAAGTACCCGGACTACTCTTTTCTTAAGACTTTCGGCTGCCTTTGTTATTCATTCTTAAGGCCATACAATTCCAATAAGCTCGAGCTTCGTTCTTCTCCTTGTATTTTCATTGGCTATTCCTCAAAACAAAAAGGGTATTTTTGTTTGCATCTCCCTACCACTCGTGTCTATGTTGCTCGCCATATCATATTTGACGAGTCCACTTTTCCCTACCAACTGCACCTCGTCCATGTTTCCAGTCCAACCGAAAATTCATCTCCTTTTACCGAATTTTCCCCACACAAACAAACAGCCTCGGCATTGCCCATTTCACCCTCATCGTCGGCTTCCACCCCATGCATCACGTCCGACCCCTCCTTTGCCACCTCTTCTTCCCTTTTGTCATGGCCAATTACTCCCATGCATCCGGACCATCCCACATCGCCGCCAACAACCCTTACCCATTTCACCTTCGGGCCTGGTTTCAAGCTACTTGGAGGATGAGCTCTCAGCTTCGACTTCAAATGACACATGTATATCTTCCACCTCTTTCTCCTCCTCATAATTATCCTATTGTGCAATCTACCATACCCTCTTGTTTTTTTCCAGCTCCAGATTGTCGTCATGAAATGGTGACTCGTTCTAAAACCAACAATCTCAAGCCAAAATCCTTTAATGCCACCGAACACCACTTACCTGAAGCAAGTGACCTCTATAATGAGCCTAAAACTTTTATCCAAACCTCAAAATCACCCAATGGCAACATGCCATGCAGGATAAATATGATGCCCTTTTACGTAATGAGACTTGGCAATTAGTACCTCGTCCTATGCATTCTAACATTGTTGGTTGTAAGTGGGTGTACAGGATAAAGCACAAAGTTGATGGCTCAATTGAATGCTACAAGGATTGCCTTGTGGATAAAGGGTTCAATCCAGAAGAAGGAGTGAATTATTTCGACACTTTTAGTCTGCTTATCAAACCAACGACTATTCAAATTGTATTATCTATTACTCTTCAAAATTCTTGGTGCTTGCGTCAGATTAATATTAATAATGTTTTTCTTAATGGGGATTTGACTGAACAAGTTTATATGTCTCAACCCCCAGGTTTTATTGATATCTCGTGCCTGAATGATGTTTGTTTATAGAGGAAATCCTTGTATCCATGGTCTCAAAGAAGCTCCTTAGACATGGTTCCATAAGCTGCGCTCCTTTCTTCTTCATCATGGTTTTTAGTCTTGTAAATCTGATACCTCCTTATTTGTAAGACGTTCTATCTCCTCCGTTATATATATTCTTGTCTATGTTGATGATTTGATTATAACCGGCTCTTTACAAGATGAAATTGAAAAGTTTATATTTGTGTTGAACAAAATGTTCTCTTTACGAGATTTGGGGTCATTACACTATTTTTCGGGCGTTGAAATGACTAAGACCTCGGATTCTATTGTTTTGACTCAACAAAAGTATATTCAGGATCTTTTATTACGCAACAAGATGCATGATGCCCGCCCAATCCCGTCACCAACTGAGTCGACTTCTCATTTAGTTCGAGATGTTGATCCATTTCCGGATCCATAATTTTATAGGAGCATTGTTGGTGCCTTGCAATATGTAACGATTACTCGGTCAGAGCTATCTTATTCTATTAATCGTGTACGTCAGTTTATGCACTATCCTATTGAGATACATTGGTCTGCTGTCATACGGATTCTTGGGTACTTGAAAGGTACTCTCTCGACCAACCTTATTATTCTACCTTCTTTTGATTATCGTTTGATTGCTTTCTCTGATGTTGGTTAGGCCTCTGATGGAGATGATTGCCAATCTCAACATGGCTTTGCTATCTATTATAGGGGTAAACTTATTAGTTGGGCTTCAAAGAAGCAAAATGTTGTTGCAAAGTCCAACTTGAGGCTGAATATAGGGCCATTGCTTTCACCGCTACCAAATTAATTTGAATTCGAAAGTTACTTATGGAGTTACGTACAAGCACCACTGATTCAACCCGACCCCTATTCTTTTATGTGATAACCTTAGTGCCACTTACATGTCTGCCAATCTCGTTTTTCATCAGCGTTCTAAACATATTAAGATTGATTATTACTTTGTTCGTGAACAAGTTGAAGACGGTTCGTTAATTGTTGCCATGTTCGCGCTCAAGATCAAATTGCAAACATTTTTTCTAAGGTTGCTGGTACTGCCAAATTCTTATAACTTCGTTCCTAGCTGCATGTCAGAAATATATCCTCCATGAGCCTGTAGGGGTTATTACGATTATTTTCTCATATTAGGACAAATTTTATTCTCTATGTTTTGTATTATCTTAAGGTAAAATTCTATCATGTAATTATGTATATCTTGTAAAGTCTAGTGCCTTGAGCACAAGGATTAATACTTGTATAAATACCCTTCTCATTATCAATACAAAATAACAGTTTCAAAAAATATTATCTTCTATTATAAAATGCGACAATTACGTACTCCACAAAATGCTTTGATTCATATTGCAAGAACGGTACCATTTATATGGCAATATCCAAGATCCTCACGAGCCGGCTTAGAACTGTAGTTCAAAGAGTGGTCGATTGCAAGCAAGGTGCTTATCTCTCGGAAAGAGGCGTTTGACATAGTGTGCTCGTCTAAGAACTTCTCAAGCATTACAATTGCACCAATACCTCGACCAGATGTACAAGTAAGCTTGATTTGAGGAAAGCTTATGACAAGATCAAGTAGAGTTTCATCATCGAACTCATGAAGGCTTTCAACTTTTCAAAAAAAATTGTAAGCTTAATTCATTCGTGCATCTCTGTTGTTACTTTCTCAATTAATATCAACGGTGCCTCTATGATTTTCTTTGAAGGGGAGAGAGACATCTACCAAGGGGACTCCTTCTCTACCTACAGATTTGTTCTTGCATCCGAATATCTTCGTAGAATTCTGAGAAAGATAGTTGAGAGAAATGGTTTCCACTTCCATCTTATGTGTAAAGTTCTGAGGCTGGTTCACATTGCTTTGCTAATGATATCTTTCTTTTATGCAAAATAGAGACCTCTTCGGTATGATCATTCTAGCCCATATGATCATTCTAGCCCATATGATATTATCCTATTTTTTAATGTGCATTTTAGCCCATATGATCATTCTCATATATATTAAATGCGTGTATCTAGTGTGCGTCATTTCAACTTCTTTGATCATGCTCATTTGACCCATCCTAATGGACTTATGTTTAAGCTTATGTCAAGGTATAGAACTAGAAAATTCATATGTTTTCATGAACCATATCACGCCAAAAGTATTCAGTTTCATATATACTATCCATGAAAACATATCCTCTTGTTTGTCTTTCTTTTGTAGAATAAGCGGATCGTATTTGATCAGGATAAATCCTTTTAAAGGAGGGGAAGATAAATTAATTGTGTAGTGAATCTGAAACATCAATTCATTTACAAAGATGATGGAACAACATTCCCAACTTTACCTTATAAGGGCATCAAGTGATACAAATACTAGATTTTGAGCTCAACATTCAAACCACTAGTATTGCATCCTTGTGGGTTGTCCTCCTTAGAAATGGGTAACTCTATTATGCTACTGTCGGGCCCAGAATCCGCCAGCCCAGCTCTCGTTAAGCCCATTTGTCTAAAGCGGAGTCTCGAAGCCCATCCATCCCAAAAATCTTTAGGAGGCGAAGATCGCCGGTTGCATCGGAGGATAACTGCTCCGGAGTGGATACCCGAACGTGGAGGGCGTTGAAGACGATCGTGGTCACGAGGCGATGGAGGTTAATTTAGCTGTAGTATAAAGGTAGAAAAGATCAGATGTAAGCGGACATGTGAGGACGCCCAATTGTAACCCAAAGCAGTTGTAATACATCAGAAATCTAAGTACCAGTTTCTCACTTTGATCAATTTTGTGTTTATCGGTAGTTTAGCCCACACATTATCGATTATTCGTTTGTGATTGTCGCTGGTCGAGATCTGACCAAAACAACTTGGCGCCCACCGTGGGCCCTAGCCGGTTTCATTCGTTTTTTGATCGAAGTTAGAAGCGTTTCATTCAAGGATGACGAACCCGCCTGCGCCACCACTCCCTGCCGACGGAGGGGTCGAAGGAAGCCAAGGTGTTTACACGGAGAAAGGCGCCCGGGGAGGTGGAGGCGAAGAAGTCTGGGACCTCCGCAACGTCCTGGATGAATTCGCAACCAAGATAGCGGCCCTCCAGCAAGACATGTCCAGCCAGAAGGACCGCAGCCAGACCCATATGGATCATATCACACAGCTCACTACAGAAAATGCCAGCTTTCCGCGAGCAGTTGCAAGCGACTTCGGCGTCACAGAGCGGATCCCGCCCAGCCAGGACCGCCAGGGAGATCGCTACTCATCTAAACCTGGGAGAGGCCTTCAATTCCTTTTCCCAAGCCAGGGGTCAACCCTCGACGGTAAACGTGGTCACCCCGGCGGCCACCCTTCCAGGAGTACCCGCCGCCCCGACACCCGGAGACAGGGCCGCGGGCACAGGAGTCTTCCATCCAACGTACGGTGAAAGAGCGGAAAACCAGGTACCCTGTTAGGCCCAAATATTCATCGGCCCATTTGGTAGACCGAGCCCACAAACACACAGAGAAGTCATCAGCCGGTTTGATTGCGAAAGAACCCAGAAGTAAAGAGAAGGCATCAGTCATTCGATTGAAGAAAGAAAGCTTCCGTCACGAAGCGGAGGAGCGTGTTCAGAAGGCGTTGACTGGAGCGTTTCACGTCTCCGATCTATGCGGGAAGTGGGGGTTAGTTACAAGATACGCCCTAGAAATCCGGAAATCGTGGCATATGGGAAATAACCGTTGGAACACGGGTGTACATAGGTTGAATTATACAATTTGTAAAATACACGATTATAATCAGAAAGAATTAACCAAACGAGAGGATTTTAGCCCTCGGCATTCAGAAAATTTGAGTTTTCTCTTAGTCATTGTTTTCCTTTGAATTCGATCGTGCCCCGATTCAGGACAAGGATTTGTTGATCAAGTTTTTGTCAAAAATAATTTGGCTTCCACCGTGGGGCCCTACGATCGAAAAAGATTCGGTTCTTCGTGTTGAAGGAATTTCAGGAAGATTGCCATGAGAAACCCTAACCAAGCAGGCCAAGAGCTAAACACCGAGGATGACAGAGGCGCACGCCAGGACACGTCGGCAGCCCTTCGCCTTGAACGGTCCGAGTTCGCTCAAAGGCTCCAAGCTCTGGAGAAGGAACTGACTGATCAGCGTGCTTGTAACGAGAAGCACAAGGCTAGCATCGAGCAGTTAACCGCCGATAACGACGGTTTATGCTCCCAACTCCGATCCGTGTCCTTTGTCGGCCCACGTGCCCTAGTGATGGATCGAACCCGAAACAGTGAGGGTGAAGGTTCCTCTAGGAACCACACCAGCCGTCGCGAGGGAAATCCCGGTCTGGAGTTCATTACCCCACCAGCAACAGTTCCCGGGGTACTGTCGTTTACCCCCGCTTAGGGTAACCCTATTAGCGAAGGAGCAAGGGCGCCCATACTCCTGCGATCGGCGCGAGAGGATAGCCCCCGACGCTTGGAGGATGAGGTCATGGACGATGACGAGGATTGGGACCATCGCCGTCCCCGAGATCTCGAGAGTATCGTCCGGAACCAATCAGAATGAAGCGGTTGACGGTTACGACGAGTCACCTTTCGCCCCTCACATCGCCGAGGTCGAGATACCGAAGAAGTTCTCGGTACCCAGTATGACCCCCTACGACGGCACGGGGGATTCTGACGAACACGTGGCCATATTCAAGCAAAAGATGATGACCAGCGCGGTACCATATTAGTCCCGCAAAGTGTTGATGTGCAAAGGATTCGGAGCGTCTCTTGCGGGGCCATCCTTGAAATGGTTCGTCAACCTCCCAAGGGGAAGCTTCCGTTCCTTCGCTGAATTGATGGACTCGTTCCGGGTGCAATTTGCTAGTAGTCGGAGATTCGAGAAGCAGTCTAGCGACCTGTACCGGGTTATCCAAAAGCCGAAAGAATCCACCCGAGAGTACCTAGAAAGGTTTAACCGAGAGAAGATCTCTATCCTGCACTGTGACGTGCCGACGACGATGGAAGCCTTCCGTCAGGGGGTGAATCAAGAAGGAGATCTCTACAAAGAGCTCACTAGGCATCCTTGCCACAACTTCAAGGATGTGCAAACCAAAGCCCTGGCTCAAATCAGGCTTGATGAGGATTTGAAGATGAGGAAACCCGCGAGTGTCTAGGAGAGGGTAGACAAGAAAGCGGTGCCAGATCACCGTCGGGAACGCCGCGACCAACCATACCGGCGCCCTCACCCTGATGGGGTGAAGGTGAACGTCGCCTGAGACCAAGCCAGCCAAACCATTACCGCCGAAGTATGATGAGTTCAACCTGGGTATATCCCCCGAGGACCTCGTGAAGAATATAGCTCAAACAATACGAGGCATTAGGTGGCCGAAGAGAAACGAAAAGCTCTACCCAAACAAGGATATGAGCAGGTGGTGTGACTTTCATGACGATTATGGTCACGTAACCAAGCAATGTGTAGCCCTAAGAAGAGAGATTGCCTACCTTGTATCTCGGAGAATGATTACAGAAGTCGCACCGAATGTGCAAGTCCCCCCGGACGTCATAGAGGCCTCACGCGCGGGAAGGCCAGCGTCGCCAGTACCTGCTAAAGTCGTGAACGTGATCACCGGAGGATCAAGTGTGTGCGGCCATACTTATTCATCAGCCAAGAGGAACACACGAGAAAGCATTCTTCATCGCCCAACACAAGAGAAGAATGACGTCGTCAACCTCGCGATACACTTTGATGAGGATGACGTCAATGGTCTCGACTGACCCCACCATGACGGACTCGTGATTTCTCTGTCGATCGGAAATGTCTTAATGAAGAGAGTCCTCATTGATACCGGGAGCTCAACCAATCTCATGACGCTGGAGGCTTTGAGAGGAATGGGTTTGAGCGAGAAGGACGTGGAAAAGAACCCCACGACACTCGTAGGCTTCAACGGAGAAGTGAAGCACACCGTAGGAGACATCATCCTTCCCACATACACAAAGGGCATAAATATCCAGGTTAGGTATTCTGTTATGGATTGCCCTTCGTGTTATAATGTAATAATGGGAAGGCCATGGCTTCATGACATGAGAGTCGTCCCATCCACTGACCACCAAACGGTGAAGTTCCCAACACCATGGGTGGTTCAAGAGATCAGAGGTGATCAAAGAACGTCCCGAGAGTGTTACAAGTCGGCGCTGAAACCAGCCGCCAGTAAAAAATCCACCTAGCAATTAAAGCAGGCCACTAACTCTACCTCTCTAAAAGAAAAAGAAAAGAAAGATGAACAGGTGGAGGAAGTGGTCCTAGACCAGTCTGACCTCAATCGGTCCGTGAAGATTGGAAAAGATTTGGAGCCGTCTATGAAAAATGAGCTAGTAGACTTCCTCGGTAAAAATGCAGAATGCTTTACTTGGTCCCATGAGGATATAGTGGGAATCGATCCGAATATCATCACACACAGATTGAACGTGGACCTCAATCATCCACCACTTTATGACATAATCATTGTATTACTAAGTTCGCCTCAAAATGTTACTTTTATACCATAATGAAACTGTAAGCCATAAAATCAAAAGTTTCAGTATAGATTCATGGTGGTGAATAAGAATGGACTATTACCTCCCATCTTGGCCACATGGTTGAGGTAGAACTTCAGGTCTTATTCCTATGAAGATATACACTTTAGGCGATTATGTTGGAAATCGCTCCCCGATACTGATCACATCGGTGGAATGAAACCACTTAGTCCCTCGAGTTTAACCTTGCCTACGAAAAACTACATTTTTATAAATACTGTAAAATATAATATAAAGGGACGCTCGAACCACTTCTCGATAGTATAATATATCCGATTACGACATCGTAAAGATGGTTACTCCCTCTTGGGAGATAATCATCATCTATCCCAATAGTAACTTCTTTAGAAACCATAATTCGAGATCCTTCTCCAAGGCATCCTAAAGTTGGTTTCAAATAGTCAAAACATCAATTCCATACCATCAGTTATCGTAGGTCCATCTTAAAAGAATTCTTCCGTCAAGACTCTATTCTAAAATAATGGAATGAATTTAGTTATTTTCGTACTCGCTTCCTAGAAGCACTTAAGTGCTCAATTCAATTAGAATGCTTATTCTATAAGCAATCCCACTTTTATGTTGGGAAGGTCAACCTAGAACTTCCGTAGGTATGACTCAAGCTAATGGATAAGACCGTTTGACCAACAGCCTACTTCACTAGCAAAACCAATTGGTTCTCCATTCCTATCCCTTGATTTCGTTACACCACATAAGTCCAAATGTGGGAATCGTTCTCAGAATACTAAGTTAATGATTCCTTAAGAAAAATGTACAATAGTAATTCTTCTACTTGTACAGTCATCTTAACTAAAACCCTTTGTTCATTCCTCACAGTTGTGAGTGTTAGTGGTTTTCCGTGTTAACCTTGTACCACCCTAAGTCTTTCCTAGTTTCGGGGACGAAACTAATTTTTAAGGGGGTACTATTGTAATATCCGCTAAATTCTAAATAAAATAAATTGGATAACGTATTCCAATAATTTTTTTTTCTCTAAAATAGAGAATTTAATAGTCTTTATAATTTCATATTATATTAAGAAAGGTTATAAAAGTTTACCACAATGACAATAAAGACTTTTATTAAATATATTAAGCAAGTCGGATATCTATTTAAATATTTTCTCATAAAAAGAGAGTTTAATTATTTTTATAATTATCTTAATAAATTATAAAAATAATATCTGCAATGCTCCAAGGTGGTAAAAACCACTGTAATATAATTTATAATCCTTTTTCTCTATAACAAGAGAACTTAAATAATTTAAATAAATAAATTCAAGAATATATTATGAAGGATTATGGAGGCATAAAAGCATTCAAATAAAAATAAGGCTTTTATAAAATTCGAAATTATTAAATAAAGAGAGTGTACAAGACTAAAAATAAGTACAAGGGAATTTAAATAAAAAGGAGCCAAGAGCCGGGACTTGAACCCGAGACCTCTTGCGTCTCCCCTTCCCACACACACACTCCAAATCCGCTATGCCAATGTAACTCATCTACCCAAATTACAACACTTTTAATTTTAAACTATTATATTCTCTCTTCTTCTCCAAACAAGTCAAATTGATGTTGATTGATTTGACGCTCCACCATTGCATGCTCTTCTTCCTTCTCCTTTGCTTGCAAGACCAAGTTCCTTGTATCATCACTCATCACCATCAAACTAGCACACTTGTGCCCAATAGATGATCATCTCCTTCTTCTCCATTGGTGCACTTCCATTGCCATGGCTTGAGAAGCTTGCCCCCTTTGCCTATTTAATGGAGCTCCAACCTCCTCCAAACTCACACAATTCTTCAATCCTCCTCTCTACTAGCAAACTCTCTCAATTTTAGTTCAAAAATCAGCCCTAAAGTTCTAGTTTTTCCCATTCAAAGCTCCACCAAAGAGCCTTCCTTCCTCCCTTGTGTGCACCGCCGGCCACCACCAGCCACCGGAGCACCGCCTGGACGCCGCCGCGCCGACCGCCGCCCCCTGGAGTCGCCGCCGTCCCGCCTGGTGTCGCCGCTGCACGCCCCTGCCTCCTCCTCCTCCTCTGTATTCTGTAATGCAAGATACAAGATCTTAGGGTATAAAAATTTAATCCCTTTTTAATGTTTATTAATTTAAATAATTCATGTGTTATTAAAATAGTTGTTAGTATAAGTAAACAATTTAAATATGGGTTAAAGTACAAGTTTTGATATAATAAAAATATTATTTTAAGATATTGTTAGTGGAATAAGAAGGTTAAGTCATTTTAATAAATTAAATAGATCTCATAATATTTGTTAGCCTACAAGTTGTAATTTAATAAAAATATTAGTTGAGATCTTGTTAGTTGAAAAGAGGAAATAAACCAATTAAATAAAGTATTATTGATAATTCCTTATGTCATATTATGATATAGTTGCAAGACATGTTTTATATTAAATAATGGTGTGAAACCATGTAAAAAGTATTTTTATAAAGTTACTAATATAAAGTTCGTAGCTTTCTATATCATAAGAATATGCTTTGATTATAAAATGAGATATTTTTTGTCATGGCCATATATTTATATAAACTATAGATATGGGAAGATTTATGTGAATAAAGTAAATAAGATTAATTTAATATTATGTTAGGTTATGGAAAGCTTACTTTATAAAGTAAATAGAAAGTTCTATTTATGGAAAATACTAAGAAAATGGCCTATTAATATTTTATCCCTATTTAATATGGTTTTTATAGCTAAACAAGGTTTTATTAAAGTAATGTTAAGAATAAAATAGTCTTTGTTGAGAAAATAATATTTTAAGTATCATTATGAATATTATTGAAAATAAAGTAATATTATAATGACACTAAGTGAAATATCTTAATAAGGATATAATAGACTTTATATAATTTTAAGGATGATAAAAATTCAAAATACCTTTTTGGGTAAAATATTATCATATGCTTTTATAAGTTTGTCCTTGCTTAATTATATTAAGAAGCTAGCAAGGGAAGTTAAAAGAATTATTTTAATAAATTGAATAAGGATCATTAAGGAATAAAAGGATATTACAAAGTTAAAATAATAATAAAGGAATATTACTATTTTATTATCCCACCTAAATTATTAATATAATAATTTAGAATTTCATTCTCTTTTACTAAGTATACAAGAGAATTCCAAACCCTAAAAGAAATTCTTATTTAAAGATCGTTCGTAAACTCCATGTCGTTAGGTCGAGATTTCATTCCGAGTCGTGACCAACACTTTCCGACATATCGCTATTCTACTCGTGAAAGCAAAGGCAAGTGGAATTTCCCCTTGTAACCTTATATATTCGTTTCCGTGAAATTCTCGATGTTGGGAACAATTGTGTGCTAAGTAACAAATGAACCTAGGAAATATCGATTGTTAGATATAACAACCCCACTGTTAGCGTAGCTCGCTCTTTATTATTGATAGGATTATTTATGCTAGTTTGGTTGTGGCCTTGATTGTTTACGGTCTCGTTAAGAGATCGATGTCGAAAAAACTAGTGAGGGGCACGGAAGTAGCCCGACGCCTCTATATAACTTACTAAGTCGTATGCCTATGTGCTTAAAGTACAACTTTCAGGATCATGATCCAGTCCGCTCCAATTGCAAGGAGGGATGAGCAACACTCTAGCAAAGTGTCGAAAACTGAGTTTTCACTTGGTGGACCGGGCCATACGAGCCCCCACCCCCTTTAAAAAAATATCATTAAAAATGATCAATATCTTTTCGTCACGATATAAGATAAGTGCTCATGCACATTTAAAAGACATCAAAACCGGACCGGTCTCAAATGATCGATCCGGCTCTCGGTCCGTTCAAGGTGCGAGCGGTTTTCTTAAACTAGTTTGATTAAATAAGGTTCCCAACATACACTAATCTATTCTAAAAGAAGTCTACAAGCTAGTAGCTCTTCTCTCGTTTAACGAGCTATCTCCGCTTGAGATACGCTCTTCTTCGTACCGTTAAAAACCCACATAAACAAGCCATATCTTAAACACAACCCGATAATATCTCTCTCGATATTGTTAAACTACCGAAATACCCTTGGGAAGTTCCGTTCCCGCTTGCTTAGTCTCCTTAGACTAATTCCCCACTTCTGCATTTTTGCCTGGTATTTCTCGCCCTTCGCGACAAATGCCAGATTGTAGGAATGTACACCGAAGTTTTGAAGACAAAGTCAAGAAGGTTCGGGAAACGTTAGGCGAGGATTGAAGGTCAAGGCAAGACGACATCGGAGGAAGGAATTCTCATAAGAGCAAGGCATTCCGAAGATAGTCCACTAGCTCTTTCCTTTTTAGAACCAAGCAAATCATCATCACATGAGTTGTCTTGGGAAAACATACTTGTAATTTTAAATTACGTCTTTTAAACCCTTTCCAAATGGTTTTACTTTCCGCTGCTACATTTTTAAATCGACTCTCAAGGTAATGAACGAAAGTTCTTATCAATAAATGAAATTCCGCTTTTAGTCAATTTCATCTTCAATTAAAGACTCAAGTCTCATTCTTGAGCATCCGTTTATTTATGTAACGTTTATGTTAATTTTCCGCATTTGTATGAGTTCAATATCATTCTAAAAGGCTTGGGTGACTTTAGATGGGAAAGTCCGAGGTCACTGGCGGTAATACCCAATGTTGTAAAATAGGGGTGTTACAGATGAAGAAGTACAGAATCTACTCCGGACGGGAAAAATCAAAGAAGTGAAATACTCGGAGTGGCTAGCAATGTTGTGGTCGTGAGTAAGAAGAACAGAAAGTGGAGAGTTTGCATTGATTTCACGGACCTCAATAAAGCTTGCCCAAATGATTCTTTCCCTCTCCCGCACATAGATGCTATGGTGGATGCCACTGCCGGTCACGAGATGCTCACATTTATGGATGCCTTCAGCGGCTACAACCAGATCAAAATGCATCCGGAGGACCAAGAGAAGACATTGTTCATCACCAACCAGGGGACGTACTACTATCGAGTCATGCCGTTCGGACTCAAAAGCGCTGGGCGACCTACCAGAGGCTGGTCAACCGTATGTTTCAGCAGCAGATAGGCAGAACCATGGAGGTGTATATTGACGACATGCTCATCAAGTCAAGGCAAGCCACCCATTACATCCAGCATTTGGAGGAAGCTTTCCGGATTCTGGATAGTGACCATATGAAGCTCAACCCAGCAAAATGCACATTCGGGGTAACTTCCGGTCGCTTCCTAGGGTTCATGGTCACCCAACGCGGGATTGAGGCAAGTCCTGATCATATTCGAGCTATGGCCAATTTGCGATCGCCCCGATGTGTGAAGGATGTGCAGAAGTTGACGGGGAGAGTAGAGGCGCTGAATCGCTTCATCTCTAAATCATCCGATAGGTGTCGCTTGTTCTATGATGTGCTACGGAAGAACAAGAAATTCGAGTGGGCACAGCCCACGAGACAACTTTCCAGCAGTTAAAGCAGTATATGTCCAACCCCGTATTGCTATCCAAGCCCGAGGAAGGCGAGAATCTCTTTTTATACCTCGCAGTGACCGAAGCCGCCATCAGTGGCGTATTGGTGCATGAAGATGGGGCAGATCAGATGCCAGTATACTACGTCAGCCGCACCTTGCTTGCGGCCAAGACACGGTACTCCCCATTGGAGAAACTGGTTCTCGCACTGGTCATGGCATCGACAAAGTTGAGGCCATACTTTGAATCTCATACAATCAACGTCCGCACCAACTACCCGTTGAAAACCATACTGAGGAAGCCGGAGATCACCGGACGAATGGCCAAGTGGGCTATCCACCTAAGCGGGTTCGACATCACCTATGAGCCAAAAACAGCCATCCGAGCCCAAGCGCTAGCAGACTTTGTGGCCGATTTCAGCCCAACACTGGAGGAAGAAGCCAGACAGCAAGAGGCCTTAGTAACAGAAGTTGAGAACTCTAGAGTCTGGACCCTGCACACTGACGGAGCTTCCAACAACCGAGGAGTAGGGATAGGTGTAGTGCTGAAATCGCCCAGGGGGGACAGGATAGCACAGGCAGTACGGTGCGCTTTTGAGGATACCAACAACGAATCAGAGTATGAGGCATTAATACTAGGCCTAACGGTCGCCCGAGACCTAGCCATCAAGGAAATAGAAGTGAAGTGCGACTCACTACTGATCGTGAATCAGATCCTAGGGACTTTCGTCGCCAGGGACGCCAGAATGGCGGCATACTCAGAGAAAGCCAAAGGAATCATGCGCGAGTTTGAGACCTTCGCCATCCAGCAGGTCCCCAGAGAAGAGAATGCACAAGCCGACGCCCTAGCCAACCTAGCATCTGCTCTAAATCCCGAGGAGTTCACTTCAAATCCCCTGGTGCATATACTATCTCTAGCAATCACACGAGAAGCTGATTCATCAGAGCAAGGAACCCAGAATGGACCGTCGCCAGCCAAAGGAAAAGAAATACATTCCCTCTTAGAGATGTTCGATAGTGACGATCCTAAAATGTTGGAGATGCTTGATGGCGAGAATCCAAAAACTAACGCGCCAAGCGCCCCCCAGAAGAAGAGTGCTGGACACAACCGTACCTGCGATGGCTCGATCGCGGACAGCTACTAGCAGAGAAATCCGAGGCAAGAGCACTCCGGATGAGAGCCGCCCGCTACAGCGTGAAAGGCGGGATCCTGTTCAAGCAATCCGCGGTAGGAACCTCACTTCGCTGCGTAACGAAAATGAAAGTGCCCAGGATACTCCGAGAGCTTCACGAAGGATAATGCGGGAATCATTCTAGAGGGCGCAGTCTCTCTAACAAGGCCCTAAACCTGGGATACTACTGGTCGACCATGCGTCAAGACGCACCGGAATATTCTTAGAAGTGTGAAGCCTTCCAGAAACACGCCCCAACCTCTCACCAGCCACCAGAGCCACTACACCTGACGCTGACCCCGTGGCCGTTCATGAGGTGGGGGATGGATATTGTGGGGAAACTACCGCCATCTTCTGGACAACGAGTATTCTTCCTAGCAGTCACTCACTAATTTTCCAAATGGATCAAAGCGGAGGCGTATAAGGAGATCAAAGAGTCCCAGGTGGTGGCATTTATCAAGAAGCATATCATTTGCCGCTTTTGGATACTCTCGGAGATCGTCTGTGATAACGGGTCACAACTCATCGGCAAGAAAACCAGAGACTACTGCCGGCAATGGAACATAGACATGGTGACTTGTACTCCCCGCTATCCACAAGCCAATGGGCAGCCAGAGTACAACAACAAAGTCATCATCAATAACCTCAAGAAACGGCTGGTCACGGCTAAGGGATGTTGGGCCGACGAATTTCCCTACGTCCTTTGGGCGCACAGGACCACCCCAAAAGCCGCCACCGGACAGTTGTCGTTCTCCCTGGTGTATGGATGTGAGGCGGTGATCCCAGCCGAAATCACCGTGCCAACCGCACGATATGGATTACAGACACCGGACCAGAACTCCGCTGAGTTAGCAACCAATCTCGACACCATAGAAGAACTTAGAGAGAGAGTGCAGTTGCGCTTGGCCAGGCATCAAAAACAAGTGGCCCGCAGTTACAATAAGAACGTGCGAGTTAGGGCCTTTGTTGTCGGCGAATGGGTCCTTCAGAAGGTGTTTCAGAACACCGCCGAAATAAATGCAGGGAAGCTCGC
The DNA here is from genome assembly GCA_964016875.1 of Fallopia convolvulus. Classification (NCBI taxonomy): domain Eukaryota; kingdom Viridiplantae; phylum Streptophyta; class Magnoliopsida; order Caryophyllales; family Polygonaceae; genus Fallopia; species Fallopia convolvulus. The sequence continues at coordinate 22,198,087 of OZ024727.1, forward strand.
TCCCGCCTGGGAAGGACCCTACAAGATAGTCGGCATCACGGGACAAGGAGCTTACCGACTAGAATCAAGAGATGGAAAGTCCGTACCGCGTAGTTGGAACGCTACGCACCTGCGGAGATATCATTTCTAAAAAACACAAGAGTCGCCAGGAACGACCTGAATAAACAAAAGTAAGACTCGATCCCCGATATGAATTCTCTCAAAACTTAACTCAAATAAGCATCTTAGTTCGAAATGTTTGCGTTACAATTTCTTCAGAAAAAGACACTCCGGAGGAGTTATTCCCGGCAAACATCGCCAGAAAGGAAAAACTTCAGCACACCGGACAGCAAAAAGAAAACTGAAAAAGAATAATACAAACGGTACGAATATTCAAATGTCACAAGTCAAAATATACTAAAACCTCTCTTTTATTACTTCGAAAGGATCGTTTACAAGCAATTACATGGCACAGGAAGTTATCTCCTCGACGCCCGCTATCCGGCCGAATCTCCAGTTCTAAGTACAAACAAAAGGTCGCTTCCCAAAAGCTCACCATTCGGTGTCGCGGATCCACTCCCCATGTCGCCAGCTCTACCAGCAAGCACCAGATTCTCGACGGACGGCGTCAAGGCACTGCGGAAACCGAACGACATCGTCCTTTGCGCGCCTCCAAGATAGGTAATCTTCCTGGCCGGTAGGGGCTTGGGGATAACCCTCGAGTCACCCATAACGCCGGTTGGAGTTTCCCTCACCCTCCGAACCATAGCTATGCACCTTTTCTGACGAACAGCCTTCTGTAGGGGCTGCTCAATCAATGATCGGCACGTGGTAGAGACACACCTGCAAAAACGCCAACAAAAGCAAAAACAAAGGCAAAAAAAGAAGCAACAACCAAGCACAGAATAAGCAAAAGCATAAAGCAAATAAAACCCCCGCCCCTTGACGGGGGGCAAAAGATGAAACATTGTATCTGTGGCCTCGCCACCATCCAAAAGCCTCACAGACGCTCGGTAAACGGCACGCCCGTGAGGTACTACTTGTCCTCCAACTATTGTTCCCAAAAAAATAAAAACTTGAAACTTTTTACAAACAGCCGAAGCCGCCAGAATCCTTGATCACCGAAGAAAAATCATGCAGGGACCCTAGAAGCGACATTTTCCTCCGCCTGCTCACCATCCTGCACCTCCGTAGCATCCTCCAGTTTGCCTGCTCTACTGGGGTCGATGGGGAACCCATCAAGGCATCGACACGAGCCGAGGGCACGCCACCAGGGAAAGAGCTCAGGAATTGCTCATTGAACTTGTCCGCATCCCCTAGCTTCCCAGCCTCAAACTCCCTGATAGTTTCCAGCATGCTGAAGAAGGCCCCGATGTCCTCCGCGTCTGCCTTCCCAATTGGGGCCGTGTCAGCAGTCTTCGCCTCGAGCTCCTTAACCTTTGCCTCCAGGATAGCAATCACTCGCTCCAGCTCCGCAACCCGCGCCTTCGCAGCTTCCTCCTGGGCAGCCAAAGCTTTGGCTCGAGCGGCGGATTACTCTCGAGCTTTGGCTATGTCCTCTCGATACTTGGCGATCTCTTGCTTCCGCCGCTCCTGTTCGGCCAACTCCTTGTCCATCTCGTCAATAAACATGCCGACTTCTTGAAAAAGCTACACTCAACGATTGAAAATCAATAAGAGAGCCTATAGAGTTAGAAGAATAAAACCCAATCAGTCATGATAGAAGGCTCATTACCTTCCAAGCTCCAAAGCCTACCTCGGTTGCCATGGTGTGAGCGGAAGCAGAAGCGTGGCGCTTCATGAAGCTGGGATCGAGGTACCATTGGAGAGATTGCCAATCAGAAGACGCGTCATCCTGGAGCTCGATAGAATCATCATCGCTCAGGGTTGGGCGCTTACGAGATGATTTGGGAGCATCAGATAACTCCTTCTTGACCACCGGAGCAGCAGGGGGTTTCGAATCACTGGAATGAGTCTTCCTGAGAATCAAGTCTGAAGCAGAGAAGGCAGAGCCTGACTTGCACGCCCGGGTCTCTGGAGTTGATAAGGCTGAGCAAGTTAGAAAACCATAAAGATCACCAAAAACGGAAGACAGTAAAAGATGCGCTTACCAACGGAGGGACTGGATGCATTGGTCGAAGTCGGAGCCGCAGACATCTTGACGATAGGGAGATTGATTTTCTCGCTAGTTCCCTCTGAGCCCGACGGAGTTGCACTGTCTTCACCTTCCGAGGATTCGTCCGAAGGCTCGGCAAGGGACGCCCCGAACATTCTTTGTGCGGAAGTGAGTTTGAAGAGCTTCGACAACACCCTTTCCGAATGACTCGGCGGCTCAACGTTATCCGGGATGCCTGCAAAAAAAAAAGAAAAGGGATAAATAGGCGTTAAATCGCTCCGCGAATCAACACAAAAGAGGAACAGAAATTCTTACTAGCAGGGTTCCATTTGTCATTCAGAAACATGCGACTCTCATGGGTCAGGGATGCAATTTCAACAAGGAAAAAGCGATTGGCCCAATTCTTCCCATTGACCTTAGTGTTCAAGACGAGGGGCCGGCGAGCAGTCCGGGACTGCAAGATAAAACGTCCCCGCCTAACCGTGGTGATACGGTAGGCTTGGAGTAGGTCCGGGACCGTAAAATCTACGCCGACAACCTCGGCCATCCGACTTACCTAGAACAGGATTTTCCAGGTAGAGGGAAGTAATTGTGCGGGAGAAAGCTTAAACCGAGCAAGGAATTCCTGAACCATTGGAGGAAAGGGAAAATGGCAGGATATAGTAAAAGGGAACTCGAAAAAGCAAACCCAGCCAGGGCGAACCCAGTCTGAGTGCTCAACATCAGGACATAGTGCAACCACCCCCCCGGGAAAACCCCCCTCCAGGATAAGTTGGTTCATCTCATCTAAGGTCATCGTGTTTGCGACCCTGTCGCATTCTTGGAGGATCCCAGATGGCATAAAGCCATGTTTAGAGACTGCTCTCTCCCTCGCCATTGAAGAAAGAAGAAGAAACTGGAAGAAAAGTTGAAAGAAGAAGGAAAGGTGATTTTTCGTACCTCGGGAGAGATCAACTCAGGAGCAATGAATGATGATTTACCCCAAGCGAGCGCTGTAAATATAGCGGTTGCCCGTCTCTTCACCTGCATCCTGAGAACGCGTTATGTGATCTCGACTCTACACGTGGAAGATCTGGAATAGCAAGGATCGCAGACGCCAACAGTAAAAAAAGATCTCGTGAATTTGAAAATCCACCCGATCTTTTAGGGCTATTGTTGGGCCCAGAATCCGCCAACCCAGCTCCCGTTAAGCCCATTTGTCTAAAGCGGAGTCTCGAAGCCCATCCAGCCCAAAAATCTTTAGGAGGCGAAGATCGCCGGTTGCATTGGAGGATAACTGCTCCGGAGTGGATACCCGAACGTGGAGGGCGTTGAGGACGATCGTGGTCACGAGGCGATGGAGGTTAATTTAGCTGTAGTATAAAGGTAGAAAAGATCAGATGTAAGCGGACATGTGAGGACGCCCGATTGTAACCCTAAAGCAGTTGTAATACATCAGAAATCTGAGTACCCGTTTCTCACTTTGATCAATTTCGTATTTATCGGTTAGTTTAGCCCACGCATAATCGATTATTCATTTGTGATTGTCGTTGGTCGAGATCTGACCAAAACATCTACCATTCTTCATTCATAAGATGATGATGTTCAATTTTATGAAGCCAAAAGAGACCCCCCTGACCCATTGCAAGCATCTCTTCACTCCATCATCTTGCTTGTGAACCCTTCAAGTATACTTTTAGTATTTTGATTTCTTTGGAGGTGATTGTAGCGGTCTGATTTGGTTAAGTGAATCCCATATAAAAGAGTATCGAGTGACAAGTGAAATATATCTTGTATATATATACTTTACTATGCAATATAAAGTCACTTGTGTTAAATTATTTCTTCTTGGTGGTAGGGTCATTAGTGAGTGCACATGAGTCTTGGGAAGAATCGATTTTCCAACATTTGTATCAGATTTGAGGTTATCGATGTTGCACATGAGTCTGTGTTAAATTATTTCTTCTTGAGGATGTTTAAAGTCCCACTATTTAATAGAAAGATCAACTTAATTCATGTTGGGTATAATACAATTGAACTCCTGTTGGTGCAGCCTGTCTTGATTAGGCTTTAAAAGAGGAGAAGCATGGCTTCATAACCAAGAGTGAATGGATCAAAAGCTAGAGGAAGGTTGTGAGTACAGTCTAGTTGGGGCTAGCTCCCGAGATCAAATTCAACATGTTCAAAATGACCAAACCAAGGGCACCGTGAGAGAAGTACGAGACATCTACATGTTGAATTTGTTGACAAACCAATTGTGTTTGAAGATGTAGTGATAATAACTGAAGATGGAGGGAAGGAGTAATCTTCATGACCACTTTAATGATTTCAATCAACTAGAATGTCAATTAATAAGTGTAGGTGACAATATCAAATATGAGGAGCAAGTGTTGTTCTTGTTAGCATCATTTTCGAATTCCTACAAATCTTTAGTGTAGATGTTACTTGTCAAAAGGGTGACTCTCTCTATAGATAAGGTGACAACCACTTTATGGAGAGTGAGAAGATAATGAAGAATGGTGCTATCGACGGTAGAGAAGATTACATACTAGTTGTAAGAGAGCATGAGCAAGAGAGGAACCCATTAGGAGAGCACCGTGACTGGATACAAAAAGTAAACTCACGTTTACACTGAAATTTGAGCGACGTAGTCTTATTAGTACGAGGAGAAGGGTCATATGCAAGAGAGTTTTCCATAGATGGAAAAAGAGATAAGAAGTTAAGAGTTGCCGGAAAAATGACTCCAAAACCAATGTGGTTAATTATATTGATGATGCGAATTAGGTGATGGACGGTGCCGCTTCTATGCATATTTGTATAGATCAAGCATTGTTTGACACCTTGAAGATGGATGGAGAGTTTGATCATCACAAATTAGTTGGAGGTGAGAAGTTGGAGGTACCGAAAGCATAAGAATGAGGCTTCATATCAATACGAGTCACACTCTTCATAATGAGAGGTACATGCCTTCAAGCAAAGTTCAACATCATCTCGTTGTATGTGATGATGTCATGAATTATTTTGTCAACATGATCGAATAAGTAGTGCAAGGTCTTCAAGTGATGATGCTTGATCATGTGGAGCGAAAGAACGAGAAGAAACCTTGCCTTTTAGAAGGACGAGTCGGTAGAGAAAATGCAGCAACATTGGGATCAATATGAAAACGAAGGTGATTTTTTTAAATAGTGTAGAGGTATTTGAAAATATATATTAAGGGGGGAATTGTTAAGAAATTACTAAGAAGTGTGTTGATAGTGGGTTAATTGGCGAAGGGCCCAAATCACATGGAAACTGGCTCGAGAAGAAAACAACTTGAAGGCATCCGATCTTTTGGAAGTGGCACGTGAGAAATGTCTAGAGAATGGACATTAGAGATGGTTAACGGACCAACTCAATTAAGAGGAAAATATGTTCCTACATTCTTGTAGAAGGTCGATCGGTGTAACATAGAAAGTTCTAAGATAGTTCAGTAATTATCTTTGCTGAGGTATATGCAACTCAAAGGTCTTAGCTAGCTTTGTGACTTACCTTGTAATCCTACATATAGGTATATATGTGTAGTTTGCATTTTGATATTGAACAAGAAGTGGGCTGAAGTGGTTAGAGTGAGATGGTGAGCCACAAGTGTAAGTTTATATGGTCGATCCTTTATAAAAGAGTGTATATTGTGTGCATTTCACTATGCATATACAAAGTAACATTTGCTAAATTCTATCTTTGTATTGGTAGGGGTGGTTGGTGAGTGTACAAGAGTCTTGGGAAGAGTCAAATTTGTTGCTGTCGTGCGCTCTTTGAGAGGAGGAACTCAGCAAGGTCGACGACTTCAGGCAAGTCGACGACTTCTTCAGCACACCAGGGGAAACGATCAATGAACGTATTGGTAACTTGATATAGGTTTGAATCGCATGGAAGCTTTCCTAAACCGATATTTCACCCCTTATTCAGTCCAAGGGAATCCATGAAATCTGATTTGAGATAAGACAAACCCTCTTGTCCTAGTCGTGGCTGTCGATCTAGGACAAAACTTTAGAGTTTAGTATATGAATGATTGCTTCTTGTTGTGAGTGTTTTTCAGAGAGTAAAACTCTTCAACCCTCGACACAAAAGCCCAATGAAGCCTTTAAATAGGCATTTGGACGTGCAAAACGGTTACCGGCAGTTTTCCTGAGGTGGATGACCTGGACAGCAGTTACTGGCAGTTACCAGCAATTCCCACTACTGCCCACTACCTCCCCATGTGTTCCCACTACCATTATACGTCTCAAGGAGCCTCTAATCTGATTAGATAACCTCCTAACAGTTACATGTACTTTTATTTGACTGATTCAACGGCGGTTACCAAGCGGTTACCCCAGAATCGTCACCAGGTCATTGACCTCACTCAAGTCGGTGACTCACAAGTCCCAACCTCAAGTTCCCAACATGTAATGTACTTTGAACGTATTCAGCCTTCTGGAACTTAGGTTCACTTACACGGACGTGCACTCCGCACACCCTAGCCCGCGTTATAGTAAAGTCGGTTCCCATTGTGTCGACATGAATCCCGATCACACCAAAACTGACGTCGGTGACTTCTCAAGTGTCGATGACACTAAAATCACCAACATTCCTCCCTCATTTTAGTGTAATCCTTGATCCACAAAATAATACAAGCATTAGCTCCAAACTCATGCATAAACGAAAGTGTCGAAACGATTGAACTTCCGCTTAGTGTAATTACACATTCAAAACACCTAGGAATCATGGTGTCACTAAGGATTGAACCAATCAACCTATTTAGATGCCTCAAGATAACACACACACGAGCTTCTTATGACTCTAAAGTCTACTTGACTCCATTAATGGTCCTTGAGTCCATATCTTCTCATGAACGTATGTGAAGCCAACCCAAGCTTCATGAAGCGACCAGAAACTTCACGTCCACATAGGTAAACCCTTTAGGTCGTGCACCTACAATTGCACTTTTTCAAAGGATCTATTAAGATGTCAGTGACATCAGCCTCAAACTTGTAGGAACAGAGCACACGTTGGGGACATTAAGATGTCAACGACATCAAGTTGTGCTCACAGATTCTAGGTGTGAGCTTTCCACAATGAACTCGTTCCCAACGTTAGTTGGAAAGGAGTTGAGTATCCCACCACTAGAAACTTATACGGGTCTTAATCCCATCCCCTTTACCGACTTGGACACCAAGTCCCTAGCTAAACCCTTCGTCAAGTGGTCAGCCATATTTTGTTGTGTCCTAACAAAATCCACCAAAATCACCCCGTGCGTAATGAGCTCCTTACCGCACTATGCCTCACGCCCAAGTGACGTGATTTCCCATTGTAAACATGGCTATATGCCTTAGCCAAAATTGTAGCGCTACCACAATGGATTGTTATGGGCGAAATTGGTCTTTTCCATAATGGAATCTCATAATCTAGGTCATGGAGCCATTCAGCCTCCTTCCTAACCGCGACTAGTGTCGCGAACTCAGATTCCATCATCGAACTCGTGATGCAAGTTTGTTCCATGGAAGCCCATGATGTGGCGCTTCCACCAAGTAGAAATACCCATCCACTTGATGATGATCATCTTCATTAATTATTCAACTCACATCCGAGTACCCCTCCAACACCGAGGGTGATCCAACATTATATAGACCAAAGTCTTGAGTCCCCTCAAGGTATCGTAACACCCTTTGGACTACTTGCCAAGTATCCAACTAGTTTCCTTTGTGAGGTCAGTGACCTCCCCCAAGTCGACAACTCTCATTGAGTCAGTGACTTCCAACTAGTCATGGACCAACTCAGTTTCTCAACTGAACATGCAATATCAGGTCTATTACTTGCCATCGCGTATAGCGAACCCGTTGTCCCTTCATTAGGCAACAACTTCAATATTGGATCATACAAAGTGCTAACTAGAGCACCTTCCCCATCATAATTGAATTTTTCCAACACATTCTCATTCTAATGAGATCGTGTCAACTACATGCCTTCCTTTTCCGTTTCATCCTAATTCTAAGGATAACGTTGGCCTCCACCATGTCTCACATGGACAATTATGATGACAACCAAACGAGATTTAAACTTATCAATGGTTCCATCCACCTTCATCTTCTTCTTCAAGATCCACTTACTTCCCAAAGGTTTGCAACCTGGGGGAAGATCAGCCAGCACCCAAGTGCAATTTCCTATGATGGAATCCATTATGGCTTCCTTCCAAAAGGATACGTCTTGAGACCTCATGGCCTCATCAAACGTCCTTGGATCCTCCTCAACACTGTAACAATACATATATTGAGAACCAATCTCGTTCCTTGTCCCTTCAACCAAGTAAACTTGGAAATCAGGACCAAAAGTCGTGGACCTTTTCAGTCTTTTACTCCTTCTGATCTCAGGTTCTTGACTCCCTTGGAGGTCAGTGACCTTCCCCGAGTCGGCAACTCGCATCGAGTCAGCGACTCCCAGTTGGGCGTTGGCCAACTCAGTGTTCTTACTAGAACTCGGAATCAAATCCTTTGGTATAAGCATTGATGAAAATCTCTTCTCATCAAAAATAGCATCTCTTGACTCTACAACGGTGTCAACCGAAATAGACGGGTTAGGTTCAATGACATAGAACCTATACGCCTTAGAGTGCTCGGCATATCCAAGAAAGATGCATTAAACACCTCTCTCACCTAAGGTCTTTCGCTTAGGTTCGGGAAGTCTCACGACTGCCCTACATCCCCAAACCCGAATATGATTCAGATTGGGTTTTTTTTATACCAAAGCTCATATGGGGTCACTGACCCATTCCCCTTGTTGGGAACTCGGTTCAGTAAGTAACAAGCCGTCAACATGGCTTCACCCCAAAATCCATTATTCAAACCTGAGTAGGAGAGCATGGAGTTAACCATCTCTTTTAGAACTCGATTTTTCCTCTCCGACACACCATTTTGTTGTGTTGTGTAGGGAGCTGTTGTCTCATGGATTATCCCCACGGATTGAAAATACCCGGGGTCCATATACTCGCCACCTCTATCGGTGCGCAACTTCTTGATGTTCATAGACATTTGAAGTTCAACTTCAGACTTATAAGCTTTAAACTTATCCAAAGTCTCGTCCTTAGCATGCAAGAGATAAACATAGCAAAACCGAGAATAATCATCAATAAAAGTAGCAACATACTTCTTATTCCCCAAGGACGGAGTAGCATGAAAGTCACACAAGTCACTATGAACTAACTCAAGCAAGTCACTGACTCTATTCACATCAGGAAAAGAGTGCCTTGTTATCTTAGTAAGCATGCAAGTTCTACACTTCTCATTCATGTCAAAAACAGGAATCAAACCATTCTTAGACATATCAAGCATGCGTTTATAATGAACATGACCCAAACGAGCATGCAAAAGAGAAGAGTCAAAACCCTTCAAAGGTGCAGAACCTTGTGAGGTCGTTGACCTTAGAGAGGTTCCCCACTTATGCGAAGTCTCAAACATGTAAACAAAATTCAGAACTTTATTAATACTGAGTTTAAACATGCCATTACACAGATAACCACGTCCAACAAAGACACCACCCTTCGACAAGATGAACTTGTCGGCCTCAAAGACTAAACGAAAGCATAACTTGTTAGGACACTACCGGAGACTAAATTTTTCCTTAATCCGGGTACATACAACACATCTTTCAGAATTAAAGTCTTCCCGGATGAAAACTCCAACTCTACTTGGCCCTTGCCTAGTACTGGGGTCGTTGACTCATTGTCCATGTGCAAGACTCGTCCATCATCCACGGGAACGAAAGTCGCGAACATCGATCGGTCTCTACTCACGTGAGTGGTAGCACCTGAGTCAACCCACCAAGCAACCTCATCATCCTTCATGAGATTTCTGCCCAACGTCAGTGACCTGAGCAGGTTGGTTGGGAACCTTTCCCTTCTTACCCTTTCCAGCAGTACAATCCCTACGGAAATGTCCAACTTTGCTACAATTCCAACAACCATCTCCTTTTGGAGTGCGTTTCTTGTTAGAACCATTGTTTGTGTTGTTGTTGGAGGACCTTTTCTTGCCCTTCCAATTGTTCCCACGTTTGGAACCTTCTTCCACTATGTTGATAGTGGAAGAACCAGGAGTCTCCTTCTCCTTGCCCTTCTCTTGCGCTCGAAGACCCTCTTCAATGCGCAAGTGGCTTCCAAGTTCCACAAGAGAAATTTCTTCCTTCTTGTGCTTAAGCATGTGCTTAAAGTCTTTCCACGATGGTGGTAACTTGTCAATAATACTTGACACTGAGATGGCTTCATCCATCTTCAAATTATGTTGGGCAAACCGCCCTAAGACATGAAGAAGTTCAATGAACTGCTCCATCACCGACCTAGCATCAACCATCTTGTAGTCATTGAAGTTACTAACAAGAAATTTCACACTTGATGCATCCTCGGCCATGTATTTTGACTCAAGAGAGTCCCATAATTCTTTGGCGGACTCCACATGTTGGTAAACATCAAAGAGTGAGTCAGACATACCATTAAGAATGTGACCACGGCATATGTAATCGTCATTCTCCCATTTGCACTTGCGCCTTATACCATCTAAGGCCTCGTCGTCGCCAACCTCTGGCATGGGAGTGGAGAGGACGTACACCACCTTCAAGGTCGTCAACAAGAAGTGCATCTTCTTTTGCCATCTTCGAAAGTCCATGCCCTCGAACTTCTCCAGCTTCTGGAACTTCGAGGTCATCTCACCAATGGACGCCATTGATCTAAAATATCGGTTTAGACTATTGGTGTCGTGCGCTCTTTGAGAGGAAGAACTCAGCAAGGTCGGCGACTTCAGGCAAGTCGACGACTTCTTTAGCACACCAGGGGAAACGATCAATGAACGTATTGGTAACTTGATATAGGTTTGAATCGCATGGAAGCTTTCCTAAACCGATATTTCACCCCTTATTCAGCCCAAGGGAATCCGTGAAATCTGATTTGAGATAAGACAAACCCTCTTGTCCTAGTCGTGGTTGTCGATCTAGGACAAAACTTTAGAGTTTAGTATATGAACGATTGCTTCTTGTTGAGAGTGTTTTTCAGAGAGTAAAACTCTTCAACCCTCGACACAAAAGCCCAATGAAGCCTTTAAATAGGCATTTGGACGTGCAAAACGGTTACCGACAGTTTTCCTAAGGTGGATGACCTGGACAGCAGTTACTGGCAGTTACCAGCAATTCCCACTACTGCCCACTACCTCCCCACGTGTTCCCACTACCATTATACGTCTCAAGGAGCCTCTAATCTGATTAGATAACCTCCTAACAGTTACATGTACTTTTATTTGACTGATTCAACGGCGGTTACCAAGCGGTTACCCCAGAATCGTCACCAGGTCATTGACCTCACTGAAGTCGGTGACTCACAAGTCCCAACCTCAAGTTCCCAACATGTAATGTACTTTGAACGTATTCAACCTTCTGGAACTTAGGTTCACTTACACGGACGTGCACTCCGCACACCCTAGCCCGCGTTATAGTAAAGTCAGTTCCCATTGTGTCGACATGAATCCCGATCACACCAAAACTGACGTCGGTGACTTCTCAAGTGTCGATGACACTAAAATCACCAACAAAATTTGCAACAATATTATCAGGGTTAAGGTTATCGATGTTGGTGAAGGCAGTAGAATTCACTGGTGGAAGGATCTTGTGTTCGCGTGATGGCAGCCGACTTCCTACTCTTTGATGGAAAAATAATTTTACGTTGTGGAAGTATACAATTCAAGACCTATTGGTGTAGTATCTCTTGATCAAGCTTTAGAGGAAGAGAAGCCTAGCTCCATCAATGAGTGGGACTGAATGGAGAAAATTTCAGAGGACAATCGTGACTAGCTCCATGAATGGCTAGAGTTGAGGATGTTTATATTCACGTTTCTAAATAGGTAAACCAAGAAGTTGTATTTTAATTAGTGGGCTGATGGGATAAGGGACAAAATCACATGGAGACTCGCCCAAAAAAAGAAGCCAAGTATGTGGTAGGAAGTAATTTGAAGGCTCTAGTCTCTAGATCTTTTGGAAGTGATTGGTGAAAAATGGCTAGAGATTTTGATATCAATGGGCCAGCCTAATGAAGAGGAAATTTTGTTTCTAAACACGTGTAAAAGGTCGGTGAACAAAACAGGTTCATCACTTGAGTACAGGCCACAACTAAACATATCCCATCCTATCAAAATTTCAAATTTAATAAAATCTAACTATTCTAAACCAGAGACTACAGATTTAATCTGAATGGATTGAGAGAACATAATCAGACAGAAGAAAATGACAAATTTCTGGATTTTATTCATGATAACTCATTACAACATACAAATTGTGACTTCAGGTGCTTCACATACAATCTAAGCTCCAGTTCAGTTGACAATATACAGAGAGTGCCTTAAGCTGAATTCAGGTCCAACAACAATGATAAACTGCACAACCACGGATGGCTTCACATTAAAGACTACTTGCTACTTGCACATCTCGAATCTAGCCACTGAACAATGTCATCAAAGATCTCAGAGATCAAATCATCAGGTTCACCTTCCAGAATGGAGTGGAAACCGCCATCATACAATTTCAGGGTCTTGTCTTTGCTTGAAGCCTTCTCATATAAATATTTACTCACTCTTGGATCAGTCACTTTATCTGCTGCTCCGTGAAGAACTAACAATGGGGAGCAAACCTGCAAGGAACCCAGAAAGTATGAGGTTTTAAAAACCACACAGGTTTATAATAACAAACAGTTAACCTAACCAAAGCTATCTGAATTCATGCACAAACAATACTTTACCTTGTCCAACTGAGCCTCTATTTCATTAGTAGCCTTTAGGAGTTCCATTGCCGTTTTCAGTCGCACTTTTTGGTTGTAACATATCACGTTATAAGATGCCTGTGAAACACAAATAAAGCATTTGTCTCTTGTTATCAAGTACTACTTGTTAATTCCTAGTTAGAAGAAAAGGAAATGGATTGACTTGGCTTGGGAAATGAAAAATGACAAACCATTTTCCTATACTTCAAGTCTCTGAATGCAAGCTCAGCTAGATCTGGCTGATAGAAGAATTTCCATTTTGGCACAAAATTGGACAGAAGAGTCGCGAACTTCAACAATGCTTCAGGGGGCATCACTTCCTCTGCAATCTTGGGAGCAAATTGAAGGTCAGAGACAGGAATTTACTAGAAGAATAATTACATTTCAGATACATATTCAATTTGACTTTAAACACAGTTAACTTTCATTACTACAATATAGGAATGCACCAGCTTACTTTACACATGGGGGCTACCAGAAGCACTCCATCCCAAGCATGGGGTTCTTTGAGATGAACTTTCAAGGCAATTGCTCCCCCCATGGACTGACCGAATATGAACCGGGGTAAGCCTCTCAATTCTGGCCTTCCTGTTGCTCATAAATGCATAATGAAGATATCGACATTTGAATAAGGAGCAAGTTATCTAAAACCTTTTTAGTCGTAGTTGTTGTACCTTTGATCTTTGTGTATTGCTCGATTGCATTATCAACTATGTCATCAAAGCATGGTATATAACCATGCAATCCATCAGAAAGGCCAAAACCAGGGTGGTCCACAGCAAAGATAGCATAACCAGATGAAGCTATCTTTCTTGCAATCCCTGAAAAATTGGACTCAGAGTTCATTCATGTTTGCATTTTTTATTAAGAAAAGCTGAAATTTTGAAACTGAAGAATTGCTAGTCAGCATCAGTAACCACCAAATGAAATCCTTAGCATAATAGGCGGGTAACGAGTTAAATGGAAAGAGATGCAATAGCAGACTAATCAGGGGACTCAATTACTCACATGCATACCTTCAAAGAAGAAAGTGCATGTGTCACCATAGCCATGGCAAAAGCAAACCACTCCTTTAATTGGACCTGTTTCAGGCATCCAGCTTTTGCAAAAGATTTCAAGGCCCTTTGAGTTTATCTCGTACCACTACATAAAGTTGGCAAGAACTTCATCATGAAATGGCCCGAATCCATGAACTAAATGAATACTGATAATAGAGTTGTCTTATTCGTTCACATCAGGTTTTTTTTTTCATATATCCTCCCCTAGATTAAGAAATTCATGTAGAACACCACTATCAAAACACCCCACTATTTTCAATTTTTAGCAAAATGAGACCTTTGATCTATTAATGATTTCTTTTTTTCGCAATTTGACTATTAATTAAAATTAAAAACCCCTACACGACAATGCTATCCTCAATTTATGAGCAAAGAAACAAGCAGTAACATTTTTCTATACAAAAAAAAAGTAGTGATTCTGATAGGAATCGAAAATAGTTGTGGTATTGTGAAGATTACCCTTTCCTTACACAGTCACAGGCTAGACGAGACAAAATTTCCAGTAATTGACAAGGAGTTGACCCACCATTGACTTGCTCAATTACATAATATTGGATGCATTTTAACAAATTATCACAATAAATGTAGTGGAAATACACAGGACTGAAATTACCTCTTGTGTTTTGATCGCAACAGCACTTGGCTACACCGTAACCACCACAAAATCAAAGGAGACCTAGTCAAATTTTACGAACATACATCCAAAAAGAAAAAACCGAGTTCATAAAGTGAAAAGAAAAGCGGACGAACACAAAATCGCATACCTGGAACAAGCAATGATCAAGGCGCTGCTGGAATTCGACGAAAGCGGAACGGACCTGGCGACGAGCGGGGGCTTCGTCGAGGTTAGCGGAGGCGATCTCGTTGAGCGCGTCGCTGACGCCTTCGAGGGCAGACTTCCGACGAGCCATGGCCTTCAAAGTGTCGAATCTGGAAGAAGAAAACTTGGGAGCTGTGGAATTGGGCAGCAGAAATATGGGGGAATGATGAGTGGGAGCAAGGAGAAGAGAAGTGGGTAATGGGGTGGAAAACCGGAGTTCCATCAATGTTTTAGGACAAATTTAGGTTGAATCGCAATGGGGATTGGTGGGGCTTCTTGGGAGCGAGCGATCACTGGCTATTCTTGTAGGCAAAGAAGCGAGCTTGGGCCATGTTTGATTTTGACTCCAAGTGAAGAAGAAACAAGGGAGAAAAGATGCTTATAAAAAAAACTACAGAAAAATGAAGAAAATAAAATTGTTTTTTAAATGAACTATGATCTGTGTAACACGTGACTCGTGGTCCAAATTGACTACTATGTTGGAGAGGGGTGGTTTAGGGCTAAACGACTAAAACGGTTACTTATAGCGTTATAAACGGGTTGGAATTTTTCAGCGTCTAGGTCAGATTTAGAAAAAGATTAGTTGATGACTGTTTTGGGCAAATTTACCACGCGAACGTGTTACCTGCTATAATGAGGGAATCCTAGCCAAAAAGTAGTCGTAACGTGTTATAGCTTGTTAACAAGATGAAATTTTAGAAAGAAAGAAGTAAGAAGCAAGCGAAAGTAGATAACGCGATGTATTTGTAATTGTTCCGATGCAAATTCCTTCTAGATTACGAGTAAGCAATCAGATTCAAAAATAGTATTTCTGAACACAAAATGGTGGATCTATTTGAGAGTTTTTCAGAATGCGAGCGTGTATGAATTTTTTCATGCCCCCCTTTCTCTCCCTTTGTGTGCTTTTATATATCTCCTCCATCTGTGACCATTCCCGTCATTATGGAGCGCTAACAAACCCCGCAATTATCGCCAGCGTCATAAACATCGTGGCCGTTATCCGGAGATCTTCATTAACACCGTAATATTCGCCATTACTTCCCTAATTTCCAAGATCTTCATAGCTCCGCTTATGCCCGTTAATGTTTATCGTCATGGGCCTTGTATCCTTATATCCACAGTTTTGGGCTTGATCTCGAGGGGCCCAACAATACCCCCAAAAAACCCGAGAAAACTTCCCTCCACTTTCCTAGGGTTTTTTGAGTTTTTGGCCTCGAAAGTTGTAGTGCGTCCCATCAATCTGTATTTAAGACCCTTATAGACATCATTGCAACCCCGTCTACATTCTTTGGTTGACAAGTACGTCTCTGCTATTCTCGATTCTTCATCTTCTCTTTCATTTTTTCTTGTGGCGAACTTTGATTTCTCCATGGAATCTCACCCGCATTGCCTTGAACCAGTCGACCCTCCTTGCTTTGCTTCTTCCGATATTCTTACCTCTTACCACCAGAAAGATAGCCTCTCTATCGAGCCAAGCTCTTTTGCTTTTTTTGTTGGATTTCCTGCCTCCGCTGAATTTTTTTTTCCTCCCCCTGGTGTCTGGGCTAACTCTTACAATGACGATTGGATATGCATGTACGAGTACCCCTTTTGTATTGGCCATCGCTTTCCTTTCTCTCCTCTTGTGATTGATTTCCTTACTACCCTCAACGTGTCTCCCGGGCAAATATTACCCCAAGTATGGAGACTTCTCCTATCTGTAGATCTCTTGTATTCTTCCCACGATATCCCATTTAAAGTCGTTGATTTCCTTCACAATTATTGTTTCTCCAAAGGTGGTCCTGGTCGTTTTACCTTGAAAACTCTTAAAACCAAATCTGACCTTATTTACAACATGTTGAAGTCTGACAAACGCTTGGCTGACAAATTCTTCTTTGTAAAGTTATCTTCTTTGGGAACTGATACCTCTTTCCTGAAACCTCGGTGGTGTTCATCAGGTAGTGTTTTCTCTGTATGCTTAGTTTACTTTGTCTAGATGCCATTAACCTTTGACCATGTTTATCTTTGATGCAGTGAATCTCGCTTCTTTTCAACCTCGCAAGGTGTCGGCTCAAATCGTAGCTCGCATAGAAGCTCTTTCATTGGAAGAAAGATCCTACCCTAATCTTGTGAAGGCGTGTTTCGTTGATTCTGAAGATATTGAGATGTCAAGTAAGTTTTAAGATCTCTTCCTCATACTAGATGTTGACGTGTTTGCTTTTCTTGACTCGGCTTGTTTGCATGTTGCTAGGCTCAAGGACCACTCGCTCCACTGCTGCTCTTACTACCATGGAACGGGTTGAAGCGTGGAAGAAGAGGAAGGCTGAAACAACATCAACGGTTGAAACGTCTTTGGCGATATCCTTTCCTAAAAAAAGACGGCTGACCCAAAAGCTCCCTCTTAAAAGATGAATGCTGCTTCAAACCTGTCTGATCTTCCAAGTATCATGATGTCGCTGGATATGGCGGCGGAGAAGTGTTTGAGCTCCCTAATGCCTCTCCATGTAAACTGTCCTCGGGGTGCTGGAGATCGGTCTTCCATGCCGGAATTCTTCGGAGAAATGCTAGCTGCCCTGTGGCAGGTATGATTATAATTTCTTGATGATTCGTTTTACTTTACGCATTTTCCCAATCTCAACACTTTACTCGTGTTTTTTCAGAGCTTCCAGCTTACACTTTCATCTTTCGAAGCCTTCAAAGACCTGCCTAGTCAACTGGCTCAGAGCAAAATCAACGTACAACATGAGAAATACAGGAGTACTATACTGGGCAAGAGAAGAACGCTTTAGAGAAGAAGGTTAAGGAGCTGTCAGCTGCTCTTGAGAAGGCCTCTAGGAGTTCCAAGGAATGGGAAGAGAAGTTCATCGTCGCATCAAATAAGGAGGCTTCTCTCGCAAAGGAGATCGAGGATACTACAGATTACTGGTCATGCAGGGCTCGTGTGGAAATGATGGAAGAGTTTGCCGCGGGGAAGCACACCTCATGGGATGCTGTTAAGGAAAGAGAAATGTTCGAGAGTCTGTTCTCTGATGAAGTAATCGCAACCAAGAAGTCTTCAATGGTAGACAACATTGCTCAGGTTGCTAAAGAAGTAGCCCAGGTGGAACTCATGGAAAACCAGAAGGCTTCTGAAGATGTTTCTAAGGAGTAATCTCCTTATTTCTATTTTAAAATTTAAGTATTTTGGTACCCCCGGTATGTAGAGGTTTAAAAACACTAATATTTATGTGGCCGCTTGTTTTAGGGTCATTTGTGTGGACAATATCTTTAACCCTTTTTGTTATGCTTTTAAAGTAACAGATGAATACCTTGTTGCGACTTGCTTATCCAAAGTTGTATTTTTTTAGATTCTTCGCATTCCAGCTTCTTGGGACTATCTTCCCATCATGGGAAACTAAGTCGTAGGCTCCTTGTCCGACAACCTTTGTGATCTGGTAGGGTCCTTCCCGGTTGGCTCCTAACTTGCCAACATTCAGTTCTTGGGGGTATTTTTGAAAACCTTTCTCAGTACCAAATCACCTACTTGAAATACTTTTGCTCTGACGTGTTTGTTGTAACTTCGAGCTACCCCCTGTCTATATGCCTCCATACAAATCAATGCTTCATCACGTAACTCGTCGACAGTATCTAAATGATGGAACAAGTTGGACAAGTTTGACTCTTCGATAGCGAGACCATATCGAGATGTGGGCAAATTTACTTCAATTGGTAACACGGCTTCACACCCATATACTAGAGAGAAAGGCTTATGCCCTGTAGCAGTCTTGGGAGTCGTCCGATCTGACCAGAGGATAAGGGGTAACTCGTCGGCCCATCTTCCTTTGGCTTCTTTGAGGCGTTTCTTCAAATTGTTGATGATTACCTTGTTACTCGCTTCCACTTGACCATTGGCTTGAGGGTAACGCGGCGTAGACATCACCAACTGAATGTGGTATTGCTGGAAAAATGATCTTGTTTTTTCGCTAATGAATTGGGACCCGTTGTCACATACTATGGATGATGGTACTCCGAATCTACTCAGGATATTTCTCTTTATAAAGGAGATGACCTGTGTGTCTTTTACTTCTTTGAAAGCTTCGGCTTCGATCCATTTAGAGAAGTAGTCAGTCATGACTAAGATGTAAACACGTTGTCCCGAAGCTGGAGGGAGTTTCCCTACGATATCCATTCCCCACTTCATGAATGGCCAGGGGGAAGTTATATGATGTAACAACTCTGGTGGCGGATGTGGTATAGGTCTGTGACGTTGGCACGCGTCACACTTTCGAGCAAACTCTACTGCGTCTTTGTTCATGGTGGGCCAATAGTAGCTCATCCTACTTGCCTTCTTTGCCAAGTTGCGACCCCCTGTGTGATTTCCACATTCCCCATCGTGTATGTCCTACAACACCTTCTGTACTTCTTCCTCCTTCACGTATCGTGCGTACAATCCTGATGACATCCACTTGAACAAGACGCTATCTTTAATGGCAAAAGTAGAAGCTTTTACCTTAAGTCGTCGAGCTTCTTCTTTGTACTCTGGTAGAATCCCATCTTGTAACCATCTTAGATAAGGGGTTACCCATGAAGTAGTTGCATCAGGATCCTGTACCTCGAACATTTCTGCTTCCTTTGTTATGGACGGTGCATCAAGATATACGAATGGTATCTTGTCATATTCTCTTGGGTCGATCGCGGATCCGATATTTTCTAGGGCGTCCGCTTGTGTGTTAGCGTCTCGAGGTACTTGGTTTATCTCAAAGTGCTTGAAGTTTTTAATAATTTATTGGACTTTTTCTAAGTACACCTTCATCTTCGAATCCCTGTCAACATATGAATTTGTGACTTGATTGACAATAAGCAATGAATCACATATTACCTCGATTTCTTGCACATTCAAGTCCTTGGCAATAAGCAACCCTGCTATGAGTGCCTCGTATTCTGCTTCGTTGTTGGTGGTATTGAACGTGCATCGAACAGCCTGGGCTATCCTATCCCCCTATGGCGACTTCAGGACTACCCCCAGCCCCACACCTACTTGATTCGACACCCCATCGGTGTGCATCATCCACTTGCCACTGCTCAGCGATCTTGCTACTTGTAACATTTCTTGATTTTCTTCTTCTAGCATGGTAAGAGTGAAGTCAGCCACAAAATCCCCCAAGGCTTGAGAGTTCAACGCTGTTCGTGGCTCATGAGTGATATCACACCCGTTGAGGTGAATCAACGACCTTATCAGACGACCTGATAACTCTGGTTTTGACATGATACTCTTCATTGGAAAGTTAGTCCTCACAGTAATGGAATGACTTTCAAAATAGGGACGTAATTTTATAGAAGCCATTACCAGAGATAGTACAAGTTTCTCAATGGGTGAGTACCTGGTTTCCGCATCAAGTAAAGTTTTACTCACATAATAGATGGGTAACTGGTTCCCGTCTTCTTCCCGAATCAAGATGGCGCTTACGACTACTTTTGTGACTGCCAAGTATATGTACAACACCTCTCCTGGCTTGGGTTTGGAAAGTATCTGAGGGTGGGATAAATAACTCTTTAATTCTTTGAAGGCTTCCTCGTGTGCTTCTTTCCACTCGAATGACTTGTTTTTCTTCAAGATGTCATAGAACAGCTTGTTCATGTCTAAGGATCGGGATATGAAACGGTTGAGTGTTGCTACTCGTCCTATCAACTTCTGAACGTCTTTGACACATCTTAGTGATTGTAACTCCATTATCGCCTTGATCTGATATGGACTTGCCTCAATCCTTCTGTGCGTCACTATATATCCGAGGAATTTACCTGATGTGACCCAAAGGAACATTTGGTTGGGTTCAACTTCATTTTGTAGCTCCGCAGAATCTGAAACGCGTCTTCCAAGTGCTGAATGTGATCTTTCGCCTTGAAATATTTGACTAGCATGTCGTCAATGTACACATCCATTGTATCCCCTAGTTTTTCCTGAAACATCTTATTAACCAATCTCTGATAAGTAGCACCTGCGTTTTTTAGTCCGAAAGGCATAACTTTGTAACAATAAGTTCCTTGATTAGTTACGAATGCGGTTTTTTCTTGGTCGTCGGGATGCATCATTATCTGATGGTATCCACTGAACGCGTCCATAAATTTTAAAAGCTCATGTCCCGCCGTTGTATCCACCATCGCATCGATATGAAGCAAGGGGAATGAATCTTTAGGACACGCTTTATTTAAATCGGTAAAATCGACGCAAACGCGCCACTTACCATTTTTCTTTTTCACAACAACTACATTCGCTAACCAGTCAGGGTACTTTACGTCCCTAATTTTACCAAACTCTAGAAAGGATTTTACCTCGTCGTTTATTACCTGATTTCGTTCAGGTGCAAACTTACGCCTTTTCTGCTTGACTGGTGGAACCTTCTGATTGACGTTGAGAGCGTGTGTAATCACGTTAGGGTCAATTCCCACCATATCTTCATTTGACCAAGCGAAATAATCATTGTAGGACCGTAAGAACTCACCAATTTCTCTCGTAAAGTGGGCTCTAGATTTGCCCCTATCTAGATTTTTCTGGACGGATCAAGTGGATCAAGGGCTACTTCTTCGAGGTTTGGTGTTTCCGGCTTCACGTAGTAAGTGGGAGTCTTATAGTCCTTTAATTGCTATTCCGACGACTTCTTTTCTACATCAATCTGCGGGTTTTTCGAAGTCGTTGCTTTCATGGTTACAGAGTAGCATCCCCTTGCTATCTTTTGTTCCCCTTTGATTTCTTGTATCCCCCATAGTGATGGGAATTTTACACATTGATGATAGGTTGAAGGAATGGCCTTCATTCCATGGATCCATGGCCTGCCCAAGATAACTTTGAAAGGTGATGGGCAATCAATTACTTCAAATGTTACCTGATAGTTTACCCCTCCTGTGATGGTTGGTAATGATATTTCGCCCAACGTGTTGCGCGATTTGCCACTGAAGCCTACCAAAGTCGTAGACTTCTTGATGATGTCGTCCAAACCTAGGCCTAAACTGTACAAAGCATCCAACATAAGCAAGTTAGTGGAACTTCCATTATCAGCTAATACTCTTTTAACGAGGAAGTTTGCTATTACTAAGGAAATTATTAAACAATCGAGGTGAACTTCCTCTTCTTCGATGTCATCGAAGGTAATGGGCATCACGCCGTGATCCCTTCGAGCAGAGATTCTGGGTTCTTCTCTCCGGGTACTCCTTGCAATCCTCTCAGTTGCTGAATAGATTACGCCACAGATTTCAGACCCCCCCCCCCCAATGATGAAGTTGATTACTCCTGTATGCTTTGGGGGTGGTGGTGGACTGGCTTTCCCATTGTTGTGCTCTAGTTGCTCCCTTGCTCTTTCTGATATTAAATCCTTGAGGTACCCCCTGCGTAATAGCTCGCTTACCTCTTTCCTCAACGCGATGCACTCGTCCGTTCGGTGGCCTTGATCAAAGTGAAAATCACACCATCTGGATTTATCTTTTTGGTGCGAAGGTGTGTTTCTCTTTCTTGGCCACTTAACAGTATCCCCCATGCCATTAAGTGTTCAGACTACTTCTGTCGCGTCTACAAGAAAGTTGTAGTGAGATTGCTTGGGAGGCAACCTTGGGTCCTCATATCCCTCATTTTTCCTAGCGAATGCCGCGTTCATAGTTGTTTTGGCAGGAGACGGATTGGGGTATGGAACGTATATGGTCTCTCGCCTTCCCTGCCTACACTCTGGTCGATGAGGAATGGTAGCTTTTACGGTGAAGAGGTCATCCTCTTCCAATCGCACATGTGCCAATGCTTTTACCTGTACCTCATCAAAATTCGAGCAGGGATATTTAGTCAGGATTACCAGCCGAGATGCCTCTTCGGAATGCTTCCACAGCGGTAGCAGCATCGCATCCCTCTATGGTAACCAATTCCTCATTGTACATGTTGAGAAAAGCTTTCAAGGATTCGCCGGTCTTTTGGACCATGCGATATAAGTCGCTTGAACGCTTTTTAGCATGTCGACTACTTGCAAACCTTATCCTGAATTTGTCAATTAACTCAGCGAAAGATGAAATGCTCCCAAGAGGTAAGTGAGAGTGCCAATTAAGCGCAAGCCCGGATAACGTGTTACCGAACCAACGACACATAAAAATTTCCTTCATGTCAAAGGGAACTGTACTAATGTTCATAGCTTCTTTAAATACAGCTATATGTTGGTCCGAATCCGTAATCCCTTCGTACTTAGGTACATCGGGGATGTGGTATTTGCGAGAGATATCTACCCTTGCGGTGGCGGGTAGGAAGGGAGAATCTGTATAACCATCCCTCTTTTCCACTACTATCGGTTGGGGTGCCCCTGGGACCTGGGTGATTCGGTCCTCCAAAGCTTTGAGGCGTTCCCGTAATTGGGTAACCTCAACATCTTCCCTAACAGCCCTCAAAGAATTACCATTTACCTGATAGCCCGTCACTAGCCTAATATCGTCTGGTGTTACAAGATTTGGGTCGTCCATGTCCAATCGTCGTGCGACGCCATCCGTTGCGTCAATCATGCGTTGACGGTTTGGTGCTCATTGTACCTGAGAGCGAAGCGAATTACGTTCATTAGTTAAAGTTTCAATTTGTCTCTCGTATACCTTAGTAAATTTGGCATGAGCTTCTTTTTTATTTTCCAAATCTTTTTAAAGAGCGATCATGGATGCACGGAGGTTTTTAGTATCGGATTCGACCACTCCTCCTCCTTCTGCTGCCGTGGAAGTGGTAGGATTGCCATTCCCATTCCCAGAGTCTTGCTCGACTCCATCCACGTTTCCAGTTTGCTGGTTATCTCCACCTTGATTGATTTCATTGTTCTCGGGATCTTCCACATGATTGTAAGTAGCATGAATGCCTTCCATCTTCCTTAGGTTGAGCTTACAGTTCTTGGTGACTTCCTTGTAGCTAGGGCCCCACGGTGGGCGCCAATTGTTTTGGGCAGATTTACCACGCGAACGTGTTACCTGCTATAATGAAGGAATCCTTGCCAAAAAGTAGTCGTAATGTGTTATAGCTTGTTAACAAGATGAAATTTTAGAAAGAAAGAAGTAAGAAGCAAGCGAAAGTAAAAAACGCGATGTATTTGTAATTGTTCCGATGCATATTCCTTCTAGATTACGAGTAAGCAATCAGATTCGAAAATAGTATTTCTGAACACAAAATGGTGGATCTATTTGAGAGTTTTTCAGAATGCGAGAGTGTACGAATTTTTTCATGCCCCCCTTTCTCTCCCTTTGTGTGCTTTTATATCTGCTCAATCTCTATGACCATTGCCGTCATTATGGAGCGCTAACAAATCCCGCAAATATTGCCAGCGTCATAAACATCGTGGCCGTTATCTGGAGATCTTCATTAACACCGTAATCTTCGCCATTACTTCCCTAATTTCCACGATCTTCGCAGCTCCGCTTATGCCCGTTAATGTTTATCGTCATGGATCTCTTATCCTTATATCCACAGTTTTGGGCTTGATCTCGAGGGGCCCAACAATGACCCGGGCAGTGACGGACACATAAATTTATTAGAGCGGGGGCACAAGTAAATAAGGTTGGTGTCGTGAAGGTGTCAAGCGTAGAATCTATCGTGGTGGCACACTTTGTCCCTTCAATTTTAAGTTCATTTTAGGTTCTATCGTTTTCGATATTGAACACACTCTAAGTTAACATTTTTATTAAAACGACGCCATTTTTGGATCCCACAATAACTTTGAAGCCCTGATTAAAAAAATTGATGTATTCACTCTAATTCGAAGAACCCTGATATAAAAATAATATTAAAAGCCTTACAAAGAAGCTAGTTGAACTACAATGAAATTTTGATCCTTGGAAAAAAGAAACACAAAATTAACTAGTTTAAATTTCAAAAATAAAATTTAAAAGCCATGTAAAATGGTGGACTGGACAAAATGTAAAATTAAAACAACCCAATATAATCAACCTTTGAATAAACTTTCCTCTAATAAGACTATGGTGTATCGTGTACATAATTAATTATATGTAACAAAATATTATTTCCTAGATAGTTCTAACTCAATTGCAATCTAGAAAGAATTTAGCAACACGGATAACTCAATTGTAACTCGGACGGAAGTGGGGGCACTGGCCCCCGCCGGCCCCCACTTGGATTTGTCACTGACTGTACTCCTTCCTAATCCGACCAGACAAATGGCATGCCCCCGAACTCGACGTCTTCTAGGGTTATAATTGGCAGGGAGAGGAGGTGGGTGGTATAGAAATGCATCGGTGATAAATCTATCATCAGTCAAGAACTCAGCCAAGAGAGGGTACATTTCCAGTTCAGTTTCAACTTCTTCGTCAAGAAGAACCGCTGCAGGATTAGTATAACCATGTATATTATACATGTAGTAACGTTGAACCTACATAAGTAAATTTAGAGGTACAAATTAAAAATTGTAAATGTTAAATGTCTACTATCGATCATTTATGAGAAAAAATAATCGCACGACGTGTGTTGTTGTTGAAATGTTCCTCGGCGACTATTCCACGATTATTTATCACACACAACATATTTGCTATAGTTCTTTCTCTCCTTGGAAGACCGACAAGCATATGGATTAATTGATTGATTGAGAAGCGAGGCGATGGGTCTTGATCATATAGCATTGCGACTACGTTTGCTTGACTCATCATAAGCCTATGGATAGCGTACGCTATACAAAGGTCTGTGTTTCCCTGGTCAAGCACTTTTGGAACTGGAGATGGATTAAAGCATCCAAGATAATCAAACCATCCCCTACTCCATGAAAATCGAATATCTTGTTCCATTTTTGTCAAGAGTTTGTACACGTTTTTAAATCAAACTTTAGAATACTTAGCAATAGCTCATTCATTTATGTATATATATGGTATGGTTCTGTCAAACAAGAAGGAATTCAATAATCAACGACTACGGGGCTTGAGTGAAGCATATCCATCATATCAATTAAGAGAATAAAGTTAAATCAATAATCAAGCATGTACGTGATGTTACATTTACCATCCAAAATAGGCACAACATTGTTACATTTACCATCCAAAGCAGAACATTGTTCAGTCAATGTGAAAAACGATCACTAAATTAAGGATTATGTATCAAAAGCTTATTAAAAAAAGATAAATCCTATAAAAAAAACTTTAAGAACCGAAGTGAATCTTGTAGCAAAAGCTCGAAGCACATTTTGCAAAGTACAATGATATTACTCCTTACAATCTTGTAGAGTTGTCAAATCTTGGGTACTTCTTTTAGCGCACGCATCAAATCCACACCTCTCCTAGTCTCCCCTCCGCTTTTTTCCAGCTCTCCTCCGGAACTTCACGTATTTCTTACATATATATGCTTTTGGCTCAACCCTTTTACTGCAAGTCTTCACTTTTTTCAAACTACAAAGATGATACCTTTTTCTCAAATCTGTTGCGTCATTTAGCAGCGCTGAAGATAATCTTCCGAACCGTGAAGATAGTGGTGATGGTTAGTATTTATTAAAAAAAATAATTCGGCTAATTTGTGTGTTTGAATGTGTTTTTTAACCTAACATGGTTAAAGAAAACTTGCTATGTGATTGCTAACCAGTGCTAAATTGAATTTTTGCATCTGGGTCTATGGCACTCAAGTCGGTCTTTACTCATCCTCCCTCCGCATTTTGATCGTTGGGGATGGGGATCTATCCTTATCGGCGTCCTTTGCAAGTGGATTCCGTTATTCATCCAAGTTGGTTGCTTGCACATTTGAGAGTTATGAAGATTTTGTTTCAAAATTTAATGAAGGCATGAAACACGTCTACCTCATCAAAGAGGCTGGCGCCTCGGTGATTCATTCCATCTATTACATGGAGATGAAGCTATGCAGAGCCTTACTCAATTGGAAATTTGATGAGATCGTTTTTAATTTTACCATGTAGGATTCCCCGATCATGTGAGTTTCTATTTATTTCTAAATCTACTATATTTTATAAAATTGAAATTAAACTTTATTATACTATCGTTGTAATAGAAATATGTAAGAAGTATTTGAGAGGTATGGTTGTTCTTAGCCAAATGAAAAGTTTGTTCACTATTTGCCAGTGTGAATCTTAAATTTGCTTCAATTTCCCCAAGTTGAACCAAATGTTGATATATGAGTTCTTTAGAAATGATATGGCGTTATTGTCTGCACGTGGAGAAATCCACGTTTCTCACCTCCCATGGTCTCCTTATGATGAATGGGATTTAGTGGATCTGGCAAAGACATGTCTACTTGAGCTCAAAGGTTGTTCTAGTTTCATTCCATCGGACTATTCCATGTACAAATCCGCTAGGAGTTATGGTCGAAAGCCAGGAAAATCTTTCCAAGTTGATGGTTCTTACACTTACATATTTGTAAAGGGTTTGATCTCTAATCAATCACCTTTTAGCTTCTAATTTTATGAAATCTCTTGTCTTAATACTTAGTGACCATTGAATATCTTATTATGCAAACCATTTGCAATTTAAGCCACAAGTGGATGGAAAAGGTACCGGTGATGATACTCAAGCATGCGAATTTTTTTAAATAAACATATATATATATATATATTGTTGGATTAGTGTTATTTCCCAGTCTCTTTCGTATAAGACTTTTTTCCAACTCTCCTCCAAAACCTCACATATTTCTTACAAATATAAGCTCTTGGCTCCACCCTTTTATTGGAAATCTTCACTCCTTTCAAACTACAAAGATGATAACTTTCTTCTCAGATCTGCTGGGTGGGTCGTGAGAATAGGGACTTTTTTAAAATTGACCTTTTTTATGCGTGGGTTTTCAATTTAAGAAGGGTAGAGTTATCAAATCTTGGGTACTCTTAGCGCACATATCAAATCCACACCTCTCCCAGTCTCCCCTACGCATTTTTCCAGTTCTCCTCCGGAACCTCACGTATTTCTTACATATATATGCTCTTGGCTCAACCCTTTTACTGCAAATCTTCACTTTTCTCAAACTACAAAGATGATATCTTTTTTTCCGCAAATCTTCTGCTTCATTTAACAAGGCTGAAGATAATCTTCCGAACCGTGAAGATAGTGGTGATGGTTAGTATTTATTAAAAAATAATTCGGCTAATTTGTGTGTTTGAATGTGTTTTTAACCTAATATGGTTAAAGAAGACTTGCTATGTGATTGCTAACCAGTGCTAAATTGAATTTTTTGCATCTGTGTCTATGGCACCCAGGTCTGACTTTACTCATCCTCCGTCCACATTTTGATCGTTGGGGATGGGGATCTATCCTTATCGGCGTCCTTAGCAAGTGGATTCTGTGATTCATCCAAACTGGTTGCTTGCACATTAGAGAGTTATGAAGATTTTGTTTCAAAATTTAACGAAGGCATGAAACACGTCCACCTCATCAAAGAGGCCAGCGGCTCAGTGATTCATTCCATCTATTGCATGGAGATGAAGCTATGTAGAGCCTTTCTCAATTGGAAATTTGATGAGATCGTTTTTAATTTTCCCTACGTAGGATTCCCCGATCATGTGAGTCTCTATTTATTTCTGAATCTACTAATTTTTATAAAATTGAAGTTAAACTTTATTATATTATCGTAGTAATAGAAAGATGAAAGAAGTATTTGAGGGGTATGGCTGTTCTTAGCCAAACGGAAAGTTTGTTCACTTTTTAGCTAGTGTGAATCTTAAATTTGCTTCAATTTACCCAAGTTGAACCAAATGTTGATATATGAGTTATTCAGAAATGCTATGTCATTATTGTCTACACGTGGAGAAATCCACGTTTCTCACCTCCCATCGTATCCTTATGATGAATGGGATTTAGTGGCTTTGGAAAAGACATTTCTACTTGAGCTCAAAGGTTGTTCTAGTTTCATTCCATCGGACTATCCCATGAACAAATCCGCTAGAAGTTATGGTCGAAAGCCAGGAAAATCTTTCCGGGTTGATGGTTCTTACACTTACATATTTTTAAAGGGTTTGATCTCTAATCAATCACCTTTTAGCTTCTAATTTTATGAAATCTCTTGTCTTAATACTTAGTGACCATTGAATATCTTATTATGCAAACCTTTCGCAGTATAAGCTACAAGTGGATGGCAAAGGTACCAGTGATGATACTCAAGCATGAATTTTTTTTTTAAATCACCATATATATATATAAATATATATTGTTGGATTAGTGTTAGTTCCCAATCTCCCTTCTATAAAGCTAGGCTTGTAGCGTAGAGCATACGCATCAAATACACACCTCTCCCAATCTCCCCTCCGCACAGTTCACACTCTCCAAGTCTCCCTTTTACTTCTTCCTCATTTGCTTCACTCCCTTCCTCCTCCCATCCCACACAAAAATGGATATGTTCAGATCTCTTTCGTATAAGACTTTTTTCCAACTCTCCTCCCAAACCTCACATATTTCTTACAAATATAAGCTCTTGGCTCAACCCTTTTATTGTAAGTGTTCACTCCTTTCAAACTTCAAAGATGATACCTTTCTTCTCAAATCTGTTGGATGGGTCGCGATGATAGGGAATTTTTTGAATTGAGCTTTTTTATGTGTGATTTTTCAATTTAAAAAGGGTAGAGTTGTCAAATCTTGGGTATTTCTTTTAGCGTACGCATCAAATCCACACCTCTCCCAGTCTCCCTTCCACATAGTCCACACTCACCCAGTCTCCCTTCTACTTCTTCCTGCTTTGCTTCACTCCCTTCCTCGTCCCATCCCACACAAAAATGGCTATGATTAGATCTCTTTCGTATAAGACTTTTTTCCAGCTCTCCTCCGAAACCTCACGTATTTCTTACAAATATAAGCTCTTCGCTCAACCCTTTTACTGCAAGTCTTCACTCCTTTCAAACTACAAAGATGATACCTTTCTTCTCAGATTTTCTGGGTGGGTCGCAAGGATAGGGACTTTTTTAAAATTGACCTTTTTAATGCGTGGGTTTTCAATTTAACAAGGGTAGAGTTGTCAAATTTTGGGTATTTCTTTTAGCGCACGCATCAAATCCACACCTCTCCCAGTCTCCTCTCCACACAGTCCACACTCTCCCAGTCTCCCTTCCACTTCTTCCACCTTTGCTTCACTACCTTCCTCCTCCCATCCCACAGAAAAATTGCTTTGTTCAGATCAATTTTGTATAAAACTTTTTTCCAGCTCTCCTCCAAAACTTCACGTGTTTCTTATATATATAAGCTCTTGACTCAACCCTTTTACTGCAAGTCTTCACTCCTTTCAAACTTCAAAGATGATACCTTTCTTCTCATATCTGTTGGTTGGGTCACGAGGATAGGGAGTTTTTTGAAATTATCCTTTTTTATGCTTGGATTTTCAATTTAAGAAGGGTAGAGTTATCAAATCATGGGTATTTCTTTTAGCGCACGCATTAAATCCACACCTCTCCCAGTCTCCTCTCCACACTCTCCCACACATCAAACCCTTTTAATGCAAGTTCCCCAGTCAACAATCTAGACTCAAGAAGCAAGTACCAGATCCAATCAATGGGAACGACGTGAAGATAGCTTAATTTGATAGTATTAATATTACAAATTAACGGCGATCGAGCTAGATTTCAGGATAGTAAATTCGATTTCACTAGCAGAACCTACGAAGATTTCGGACGGTGACTTAACGGCGTTGGCATCAGGCGACGAAAGAGGGGTGGGAGATGGGCAGTTGGAGGTGGTGTGAGCAAGTGGTGGATGTGGTGGTTAACGAAAGCTGAGTGGAGAAGAACAAGGGACGAAAAAGAGGCAAAACATGATAGTTTAAAACAAGTTGGTGTATACTAACCAGGAGAGACAAAATAAAAATGGCTAAAATGAGAGCTTTTTTCATGTAGAAATTAAGTAAAAGCAATATCCTTCTTTTATTTGATGTAATCAGAGGTGGAGCAAAAAAATAAAATGAAGATGGAAAAAAATGAGATTGAATTGTGCATGAGTCGGTTGACTAATTTATATATAAACGTGTAAGTCAGCAATCGTGAATATCTATATACACAAAAATTAAGTATGTATATTAATTATATATAATAATTTATACGCTTATATATATGTATATGTTGGGCATGAGTACCACCCTTGTGGTAAGACTCATTGCTTAAAATGAGGACTAATCTCAACCATTAGATTTACTCCTTTACTATGTATTGAACGATCAAGATTTTTTTTATTTTTTTTATTTTTTAAATTTTTTAAATTTATCATAGATAAAAAATGAACTCGTGGAGTATGAAAATTGAACTCATACAATATATAAAATTGAACTTCTAACATAAAAAATTGATCTTCTAGCATATAAAAATGAACTCATAGTATATAAAAATTAAACTGTCATATTTACCGTTTTTAAAGCTTTTTTTTTAAAACATAATTTTTGAAAAAGAAAAAAAATCGAAAAAAATAAATAAAAAATTGAAATAAATCAATTATTTTTTAGTTATGTCAAAATCGAATTATATGAAAAATGAACTCAAAGCAAATAAAAATTGAACTTATCATAGATAAAAAAATGAACTCGTAGAATATAAAAATTGAACTCATACAATATAGAAAATTGAACTCCTAAAATAAAAAATTGAACTTCTAGCGTATAAAAATGAACTCTTAGTAAAAGAAAATTGAACTATCATATTTAACATTTTTAATGTTTTTTTTAAAATAAGAAAATCATTTTAAAAAGGTAAAAAAAATTTAAAAAATCATTTCTTTTTTAAATATTTTTTTAGTTATGTGAAAATCGAATTATTTGAAAAATGAACTCAAAGCACATAAAAATTGAACTTATCGTCGATTGAAAAATGAAATCGTAGAATATAAAAATTAAACTGTCATATTTAGAATTTTTAAAGCTTTTTTAAGCAAAGAACAAAATATAAAAAATCAAAAATTAAAAAAATTAAAAATTAAAAAAATTAAAAAAATAAAAAAATAAAAAAATAAAATTTTTTGAAAAAATCTTGACCATCCAATATATAGTAATGAGGTAAATCTAATGGTTGAGATTAGTCCTCATTTTAAGCAATGGGTCTTACCACAAGAGTGGTCCTCACTTGAACCAAAACCTGTATATGTTTATGTATCATACCTGTATACTTATATGTATCAATGTATATTTATATATATATATATACATGTATATATCATACAAGATTAAACCAGTGATCTCATAATTAGTTGTCAAAATAGTACGATTTCACCAAAAAAACCTAGGGTAAACCCTAGAGATTATTTAATTAAAGCAAATATAAATATTTATAAAAGTTAACAAAGTGGCAAAACTCTAACCGGAAAAATACCCAAGTATAACAAGTTGATTACCCTTTTGGTAAGTATATTAGGATTAGAAACATATTCCCTAGGGAGTGGCAAAATTTGTCCCGACATAACAAAAAAACAATCGGGCCGCCTAACTCGAAATATGAACGACATCCAAAAAAAATATAAAAAGATGATATTTGAAACCAATCTCATCCAACATATCTCATTTGAGCACAAAAGTGTTTTTGGCGAATTTAACACGTAAACGCGTTATTCGCAAAAATCCGGGATCCTTAGTCACACACCATATTAAACATGTAAACATGTTATGATAACTAGGTTAAAAAGAATTGTAACTAGAATATGATTAAATCCATAAGAAAATAGTAGTGTAAATATAAGAGTCGAGGTATGAATCTATAACAAATCAACTCCAATGCAAATGTTGCAATGCTGGAGTATAAAGTAGTGATAATCTGAAGTATGAGAATATGATGGTCAAAGCGAATTGAGAGTGATGATTGTTGGAGAGTTGCGGTAAAATTAGTGTATCCACCTCATGGTCTTATGTTCCCTTCTTATAATCACCTCGGAGAGCCATTGAGTCGTTACACCACCTCCACCGAAGATCTCGCCTCTGCATTTATCACAACTCAACGTTATTTTTCCAGATTCCTCGCCCTCTCATTGAGTTATGGTAGTCAAGCAATGGGCGGATCTAGAAGTGGGAATTTACCTCGACCGGAGCCCAGTTCTTGACGGCCCAACAATACCCCCTCAAAGCCCATTCAAATTTTCCCCCGGAAATTTCAAGCGGGTTTGAATTCGATCGGCCTTTGGGAATCGTCGTGTGCACAATCATCCCATTAGTCGATTCTCTATTTATAATGGTTGGAAGGCAGTCGAATCCCCTTCCCCGAATCTTCTTTCATCAGGTATGCCTCTTCCCCTTTACTTCTTGCTTTTTTAACTTCTCTGATCTTTCATTTGGTTCGCCTCTTGCCATAAGTGACTCCGACTCTTCTTCTGACCTGATTCTTTGGTGCTTTGAGCTCGTGGAACCCCTATCTCCAAATCCTCCTGTATCCTTCCCACTTCTCATCATAAAGTTAGTTGCTTTAACGACGCAGTCTTTTCCGCCCTGACAATCAGCTTTCCTTCTTTGTTTGTCGTCTACACACACAAGCAAGGAGAATGGGATGAATCCTTTAACAATGATTCAGTGTGCTTTTACCAGTACCCCTTTTGCATTGGTCACCATTTTCCCTTGTCTCCGTTGGTAACCGACTTTTTAGAAACCTTAGATCTCTCTCCTGGGTAACTGCTTCCCCAGTCTTGGACAATTTTGCTCACCATTGGCTTTCTTTTTTCGGCCAACAATATCCCAAATAGGGCTAGAGATCTTTTTCATACCTACTGTCTTTCTAAAGGTGGTGTCGGCCGCTTTACTCTAAAACCCTAAGAGGTAGATCCGACCTGATTTTGGATGTGTCGAAGTCCGACCATGGGTGGGTTGATAAGTTCTTCTTTGTAAAACTATGATCTTTAGGGTTTGACTGCAATTTTCTAAAACCTTGTTGGCGTTCTTCAGGTAATGCGTTGTCCGGTTTCATGTTTGCATGTTTTTCAAAGAGTATTAACGCATTGATCATTTTTTTTGTGCTAGGCAGTGGACGTTTCGTCTTTGGAGCCTCGAGATATCTCTCCCCAAATTCTTGCTCGCATCTAAGCACTCTCTCCAAGTAAAAAATCTTACTCGGAAATCATTATGTTGTGCACTATTTCATCAGAAGAGTCAGACATGTCTAGTAAATGTGTCTCATTCGGCTTTTTCTTATTTTTGGTCACTTCCTTATAGTTCTTCATACTCCTTTTCATGGCTAGGTTCAATGACGACGAGATCATGAGTTGTTGCTTTGTTAACTTTGAAACGCGTAAAAGTGAGGAAGAAGAGAAAAGATGAAGATTCTTCTACTCCAAACACCTCTTTGACCATCACTCGTCCTCCCAAACTGTCTTCTACACCTTCTATGGGAGCCTTCTCATCAAAACAAGCATCAACCCCTAGCTTAGCCGACCTCCCCAGAATCATGATGTCATGAGACCAACCCAGCAGCACAATGCCTTGAAGTCATCTACCCACTTCTTGTTGTAGTACCGTGCAAAGGAGTTGACCGATCCTCTTCGGCTAAAATCTTTGGGGAAGTAGTGGCGAATCAATGGCAAGTATTCCATCCTCAAAACCCAACTTTTCTTGATACCTTGTATCATGTTTTTTTATTCTAACATGTTGACACCTTGTATGAAGGGTTTTCAAGTCACTCTCGGGGCTTACAAGCTCTTCAAGTACGTTCTGTCACAGCTTTCGATGTAACACCCCATTTTTCCTTCGGATATATTACTGCCAGTGACCTCGGAAATTACACTCAAAAGCCACCATAGGCTTTCACATTATAGGGGATATAAATATTGCCGATAATTCATTAAATGATAAAACAAATTATTCAACCTTGATAATCATGAATAATCCAAGTACTTGCGTAATATGAGAATAATTATTCGTGAACTAAAATTGGGAGTAATTCTTGAGGGTAGTGATGTGGTATTTTCAGTGGTCGTTATACTTATCAAAGAATCCTAACTTAACCAAACTTAGTAGAATGGTAAGTAAGGGTCGATCCCACAAAGACTCGTGTATTTATGTTATTACTTAGATGCCAAGTAACCAAGATGGAGGGGGGGTTTAGTTAATGTTTATCTAATCTAAGATGTAAATAAAAACTAACTATGAATGCAAAAATGATTGTGTTTAAACAAGTATGAGGAAGGCATGTTCAACTAGTTAAATCCATCATAGATATGCTTATTGATCATTGATTCTCTTGATTCTCACTTCATGTGAATAATCTATCATGGATTATTGTCCAAAACTTTATATTTAGTTCAAAGAGCTAATAGTCTGAACAACCCTAATCATTTAACAACCTAGAACAATGTCTAAATTCAATTAAACAACAACTTTAAGTTCAAAGTATCGATAGAAACAAATACTCGACGCAAACAGCTAATCAAGTTATCTGTGGTTTATTCCCTTCTACAACTGAATAGCCTGAACGGGTCTAAACAATTATAGTTGCTACTTTATCTAATCAATCCCGAACCGGACTTAAGCAGATTAGTTGAAAATTATCCCAGAAATATTATTAGGTAGCTAATCTAACAAAACCCTAGAATAACTCTGATTCAATCAAGAACATGGAATAAAAACATATTCAACTTGTTGAGAATCAATCAAACCTCACAATATTATGCAATCTATGATTTCAATAAGTAGTCAAACACAAAGGATTTTAGCAATGCATGATTTAATTAAGAAAAAATTACAAAAGGTTTAAAGGTTGCTCTTTTGAGAAAACTCTCTCCAAAACAAATCATAGCCTCCAAAATTATGATCCAAGTTATGAAAGAAAAGCTAAAAACAAGGTTTAAATACACAAAGGTTTCCAAAGATCAAACTATCCCAAAATACATTAAACACGTCGGAAATTATGTAACTGATGTCCGTGCTTTTAGCTTTGTTTTAGTGTGTCTTTCTAGATTTTTAGGTCTTGTTTAGTCTTGTTTTGTGTGTGTTGTGTGTCTTTTTAGTATAGTTTGCATATTTTGTGAAAAGTATGGAAACTACGCTAGTTTTGTGTTTTTGTGTAGTTTTTGAAGCGGATTGGAGGCCTTCATGGACATTAAAGAGAGGAACATGCTAAGGAGGAAGAGGAGAAGACATTTGGAAGAAAATCCCCAAGAAGTCCAAGTGAGAAGTGAAGAATAAAGCAAGAGAACAAGTTCAACTCAAGCTCGATATCGACCTTCCATGGATCGGTACCAAGGTCCCCGTGTCAAGAGAAAATTCCAAAGTCCTACCGACTGATAGCTTGCATATAGGAGTAGTTTAGATGCATGTTTTATATATGTTTTAGCTAGTTTTAGGTTGGTTTTATGTAGTTTTTTGGTTCTTGTGTTGTCGGGTAGTTTGCGCTTGTTTGCTCGGTTTTGCAGGTTTTTAGGTTCAAGAGCAACAACGGGGCGAGGTTTGGATTGACCATGGCGGTGGTGGATGACTCGAAGAGGCTAGGAGATGCTAGAATGAAGAATTGAAGGAGTGCAAATGAAGAGCCAAGACAAGAAGAAAAGCTCGGGATCAAGCCGAGCAATGCAAAGCCGCGCAATCTAAACTGAAGGTCAATTGGGCTGGATCACACATTGTGTGGCCGTGCTTTATGTCTAACCGAGCAATCGGGATTTTTCACGCGGACGTCATTTGGGCCGAAAGTTTTGGGCTTGGTTCTTGGTTTTTGGGCTTATATCATCCGAGTAATATGTTCAAGATAGAGTTATTAAGGGTTGTTTTTAGAGACATATATAAGCTTATGTTAGTTTATTTTTCTCAGAACTTTGATCAACTTTTGGAGGCTAGGGTTTTTCTCTCTAGAGGCAGACTTTGAAACCTTTGTAAGTTTGTTTTTGATTTAATTATGAATTGCTAAATTACTTTGTGTTTGGCTAGTTATTGAAATTATGATTTGTATATTGTTGTGAGGTTTGATTTGATTCTCAAAAAACTTGAATAGCGTTTATTCTTTGTGCTTAATTGAATCTAAACTAGGGTTTTATTAGATTAGCTACCTAATTGAATTTCTAGTTAAAACTGAATCTGATTAATTACCGGTCGGAGTTAATTTGATCAAGAGTATACTTTAATCAATTTAGTACCGGTTGGACTAGTTGGTTGAAGAAGGGAATAAGTTCACAAGTCACTTAGATGTCTAGTTGCTCTAAGTGTTTGTTTCTATTGATAACTTGAATCGTCATGCTGTTATTTCATTGAATCTAGAAGGTCTTCTAGGTTGTTATTTAATTAGGGAATACTCGGTCTAGCACATCTTTTGAGGTAGATGGCGGCATATCTGCATATGGGGCAGTTCTTACAGCTATGTGAACCCACTTTCAAGGGGTTAACACTTGAGTTTTTGAGCTCTTTGTCGACAGATTTTAGAGGTGAAGGGGAGTTCAAATTTTTGTTGGGAGGTATAAGGAGGAAGATGACTTTGAAGGAGGTCAATAATGCATTTGGATTCTACAATTTTCCAAGCAATGATGTTGTGCTGAATGAGACTGGTGCTACATGGGCTGATAAGCATTTATGGAGGTCCATCACAGGGAGACCCACTTATGAGCCTACCAAAGAAAAGGCCTCTCCCATTACTCACCAAGCCATTAGAGTCTTCCAAAGATTTATAGCTTGTACTCTGAATGGGCGGGGTGATGGTGGAAACAATTGCCCTAAGAATGATGTTGTTGTTTTGGCGCTTATTTAAAGAGGAAGAAGCTGAATTTGGGTGCTATGCTGATGCACCATATCGCTCATGTTGGAAACAAAGGAGGTGGAGCCATCTGCATTGGTGGGATTGTGACCCATATGGCCAAGCATTTTGGAGTTGATCTTGACAGATTACATGTTGATATTCCGCCCTTGGCTATAGACTTCACCATGCTTAAGAAGATGGGTGCTCTTTACAAGTACAGGAACTCTTATTTCTGGGTGATTGGGGATTCAAAGAGAGTGATGAAGCTTCCTGACGGAGCTACAGTGAGGATTGGGAATAGTCCGACTAACTGGTTTATTAGGGTCCAGGCTGGAGATCTAGATGTGAGTGATGTCAAGGGACCTGTTAGGGGTAAAAAGAAGGCTCCAGTTGCTATTGAGGAGGAGTCTGATGAAGAAGAGAGGTATGATGAAGACTTTGTTATGGCTGAAGAAGAAGAGTTTGATGAGGACGAAGAGGAATCTGAGGAGGAGTATGAGTCTGAGGAAGAAGACCAGCAGAGACAGTTTGATCCATCTTTACCTGCTGGGGGTGGTCCTCACTATTCTGATGATCAGTTTAACCAGATGATGGGGATGATGAGGCAGATGCAGGTAGACAACACACAACGATACAATGATATGTCATCCCACATCGATCAGAGCTTTCAGAGTATGAGGGGTTATGTGGATCAGAGGTTCGCCTCTTACCAGACTCATCAGGATCAGCAGATTGCTGCTTTTCAGGCCCACCAGGATGAGCAGTTTAGACTGCTCAACACTAGACTTGATGAATGGAGTTCGGCGGGCTATCCACCTCACCAGTCCTACCCTCAGTATGCTTTCCCTTACCCGCCATATCCTCAGTATCCGCCATACCAGCCACGTCCTACAGAGTATCCGCCACCACCACCACAAGATTTTCCGCCCTACTACCCGCCAGTCAACTAAGTTTTGTGAGTTTTTCTCTTTCCTTACCTTTTTACTATACTTTGGGGACAAAGTATGTTTTAAGCACGGGGGAAGGGAATTACTTGTTTGTATTGCATATAGTTGCATTAGTTTAGGTCATATTTAAAATTTTTGCATGCATTGATTAATAATCCTAAAAAATGAAAAAAAAATTGAAAAATTTGAAAAAATATAAAAAATATTGCAATTTAAGTTCTTATTTCCCATTGCTTGATTCCTCTTGTTTTTCTATGCTAAGTATGAGTCCTAACCCATGATTTGCATGATATGCTGAAGTTTATATGATATGAGCATGATCATTGATTATTTACCTTGACTATAGGACTGAGCATGTATTTAGCTTGAGTATTTGATTCATTTTGAAGTTCTAGACAAAAATTTGCCTTGTGAGAAATTTTTGGCCTTTCATTGATTATATTTGTTCTCTACATTCTTGAGTGTATCACCATGATTATCTAGCTCTAGAACTTGCGTTATGACTCTTTTTCAAGGCTACTTTATATGATTAAATGCATGACATTAAAATGATTGAGGCAAAGTTTCTTATTAGCCTATTATTTCCCTTCCTACCTTACAAGATCCATGTTCTTGATACCCCATTTCTTTTGAGCTTTAAGCCTATTTTTGATAACTCCACAAAATTTTTCTAGCCTATTAAGCTTGACCCATCCGGGATTTAGGACTTTAGGTTGGTTTTGTTTTATGTGAGTTTGGTACAAGTATGGGGGAATTTGAAGGAAAAAGGTGGAAAAGAGGAAATACAACGCTAGTGTGTAAAGTGAAAAAAAATGAAGATGAAAAGTATGTTGCAAAGAAGAGAAAAAAAGTTCTGTTTAAATGTTAGTAATCTTCATGAGTGAAGCAAAGAAAGAGTTGAGAAGAGGCAAAGAAAGAAAGAAAAAAAAGAGAAGAAACAAAGTGTTTGAAAGTGTTAACGGAGTTGGAAAAAGAAAGTTTGGGAGAAGTAAGAGAAGAACGTGTTGAATTTTGGGTTTAGATTAGTTCTTTATCTCGGATTTAGCACCACAAACCAAATATGATCCCTTCCAAAATTCTCTTTACCTTGGCCCCATTACAACCTTAAAAAGACCTCTTGATTTTTGTTATGTATTTGATCCCCAGCGGTGGAGATTTAGAACTCTGATGCAAGCATATGGTAATCTAGTTTTCATGGTTGATTTTGAGTGAAACACATACCTTTAAACACTTAAGAGTTTGAGTGCAAACACAATTACCTTGGTGAGGTCTAGAATGAATGAATGATCTTTGCTTTTTGCTTATCATAATGCATGTTAGGAAGTCTTGGTTGGGTTCTTGATTATATGAGAAATGCTTGTTTGACTTGAGATGGATGTATGATTGCATTTCTATGGTGTGAATTGGATTTATGTCTTGCTTGGGGACAATAAAGGGTTAAGCATGGGGGAATTTGATAGCTTGCATTTACGAGTAGTTTAGATGCATGTTTTATATATGTTTTAGCTAGTTTTAGGTTGGTTTTTATGTAGTTTTTTGGTTTTTGTGTTGTCGGATAATTTGCGCTTGTTTGCTCGGTTTTGCAGGTTTTTAGGTTCAGGAGCAATAGCGAGGCGAGGTTTGGATTGACCATGGCGGTGGTGGATGACTCGAAGAGGCTAGGAGATGCTAGAATGAAGAATTGAAGGAGTGAAAATGAAGAGCCAAGACAAGAAGAAAAGCTCGGGATCAAGCCGAGCAATGCAAAGCCGCGCAATCTAAACTGAAGGTCAATTGCGCTGGATCACACATTGCGCGGCCGCGCTTTATGTCAAACCGAGAAATCGGGATTTTTCACGCGGACGTCATTTGGGCCGAAAGTTTTGGGCTTGGTTCTTGGTTTTTGGGCTTATATCATCCGAGTAATATGTTCAAGATAGAGTTATTGAGGGTTGTTTTTAGAGACATATATAAGCTTATGTTAGTTTATTTTTCTCAGAACTTTGATCAACTTTTGGAGGCTAGGGTTTTTCTCTCTAGAGGCAGACTTTGAAACCTTTGTAAGTTTGTTTTTAATTTAATTATAAATTGCTAAATTACTTTTTGTTTGGCTAGTTATTGAAATTATGATTTTTATATTGTTGTGAGGTTTGATTTGATTCTCAACAAACTTGAATAGCGTTTATTCCATGTGCTTAATTAATTCTAAACTAGGGTTTTATTAGATTAGCTACCTAATTGAATTTCTAGTTAAAACTGAATCTGATTAATTACCGGTCGGAGTTAATTTGATCAAGAGTATACTTTAATCAATTTAGTACCGGTTGGACTAGTTGGTTGAAGAAGGGAATAAGT
Source organism: Fallopia convolvulus (assembly GCA_964016875.1). Lineage (NCBI taxonomy): Eukaryota > Viridiplantae > Streptophyta > Magnoliopsida > Caryophyllales > Polygonaceae > Fallopia > Fallopia convolvulus. The sequence continues at coordinate 22,238,674 of OZ024727.1, forward strand.
TCACAAGTCAATTAGATGTCTGGTTGCTCTAAGTGTTTGTTTCTATTGATAACTTGAATCGTCATGCTGTTATTTAATTGAATCTAGAAGGTCTTCTAGGTTGTTATTTAATTAGGGTTGTTAGACTGGTAGTTCTATCAACTAAATCTGAAGTTTGGGTCTTAATCCTTAGTAGGGTCATTATCCACAATAGATTATTCAAGTGAGAAGAGAATCAAGAGAATCAATGATCAACAAAGCAATATCATGATGGATCTAACTAGTTGAACACGTGTAATAACTGTGGTTTTTAAGGATATTTTTGAAATTTTCTCGCATATCCTTTTAACCTCTTTGTCCGTTTTAACGCTTAATCCAATATTTTTGTCGGAATTTAAATCCTAGAATATTCTTGGTGATATCCTAAAATCATAAAAAAATGATTTTATGGAACGATGTGAATTCTAGGATTTTTCAGTGGAAAAAGAATATTTATTGGATAACCCGTCTTTTTAATTATGTATTTTAAAGGTTTTAAAATACGAAACGGAAGCCTTAAAAATTAAAGGTAGCAAGATAAAATCATGAAAAATTGGTTTATTGGTCTACATAATTTACGGGACGTTTTGTATTTAGTAAGTTTTTCCACCCGAGGTACATAATTTTACCGCTTTAACGCGAGTCCCGTTACGAGATGGGAAATCCCGTTAGGCCGACTTTCACTTGCTTAATGGGGGAGGTAAACTGTTGGAAAAGGATGGACTTTTCCATGTTGATCTCTTCGAACTAGAGCAAAACAAAAAGGAAACAGAGGAGAGGACTCGAAGAGGAGATTGAACGACGACGGACTCGGCGAGCATCTTCACCGCCGGCTAACTTCTCCTTCCCCAGCCACCTTCTACCCATCTTCTTTATCTCTTCATCTTCTTCCTCCTTTCTATGGGCTTGTGTTGTTGAAACCGAGCCATAGAAGAATCAGGAGGAGCGACGTACTCGGGAGGAAAGAATTCTACACCGCAGGTAATCTTCTTTGCCTCGCCAAACGTCATCGCCGGAGATCACTCCGCCTGAGCCAACCACCAGCAGGCATCTCCCGGACCACCACAGCTCGAGCCAAGGTGAGCTCAACCGGGCCCAACCTTGCTGCGTCGACTCATGCGAGCTCCCTCGCCCTCTCGTGATGTGTAGACTCCGGCGAGTCTTTCGGGCCGCCGTCGACCACTCCTTTAGCCATTGCTGGACCACCCACCGCGAGGGCCGCCACCGGGCATCAACCAGCCACCCTCGAGCTCTTGGATCGAGCCTTTAACGAGCCATGGGCTCAAGTAAAGGTAAAGGTTTAACTTAATTAATTAGCGGTTTGGTTGCGGAGCCACCGTAAGGACCTTTCGGTTCCGCTTTGCTAATTAATTTTGAAGTTTTTATAATCTCGACGTTGATACGGTCTCACAGGTTCAAACCGCTCGTGAAACGGACGTCCGGATCTTCAGTTATAGCGAATACAAGTTTTGACATCGATTGGCAGGTAAAGGACTTTGTACAATTACTCAGGATTCGTTGTTAATCAGTTTGATCCAAGATTTGGTCATCTTTAAGAACCGTTACTAAAGAAGAATTTTTATTTAGAAAATTGTTTCAAAAGTGAAATGGTTAGTTACTTATAAATTCGCCAAGATGGCTCCTTAAAGCATGATAACTAAGGATTAATTATAAATCGATATACGGAAATCAAGTCGTTTATCGATTAGGAAATTATAGAATTTGAGTATATAGCTAAGAAGTGTTTCCGTGAGCTCGTTGTTGAGAAATCCTTTTGTTATATTTGACAGAAGGGTGTTAAGATTACTGTTGATTTGCTAAGGACGTTGAGCAAGCCTTCTAAGGCAAGTGGACGGATCTCTCTTGCTTTATGGTTATTAAATGAGGAATTGAATTCGATTTGATCTTCATATTGGGAATAATTTGTATGTTGAATAAAGTTTGATAGGTTGTTATTTTGTTAGAAATAACGACCATGTCATTATTTCAGTTTTGCGCTAGAACTGAACTTAGGACCGTTGTGTGACCTTGTGTGTTTAGCTGTCTCATGCTGAGACATTGTTGTGAAGTAAGAGAGTCAGAGATGGGAGTGTAGACTCCAAAACATCTCTTTAGTGGTTCTATGCTGAAACACTGTTGTAAAATAGGTAGTCCAGGGGTAGGAGCCGAGTCTCCAATGACCTCTTTATAACAAAGTCTGTATTGGGGGCGTAGCTTGCTAGCGGATCCCAATATTGGAGTCATGACTCATGTCTCGCTTCACGTTGAACGAGGACAATGGTGCACTCTAGCTAAGTGAAAAAGGAACTGATGTGGGTCAAGTGGTCACGGATGAAATAGGCCCTCTCACCCTGACGACATCAGTTACAATGAATTTATCGGCAGCAGTTGGGTCGATTAAAAGTTATTTAAATGAAGGTGTAATGTGAAAATCATAAAGTGAAGAGAGTGCGATAGGCACGATAATGTATCTGAATGGTTAGTTCTTTTGATAACCATTCTTGCTCCTGATTAAGAATGATTCTTAATCAAACTTTGATGAAGTTAAGCTGATTAGTCGTTGAAGACGGTTGTGAATGTTGTGTGGTTAGTATAAGTTTCCATTATTCGTTTATGCTTCTTAAAGGAACCATAAGCGGTGGTGTTCTCTCGCTTGAATATGCAAGTCTCCTTCTTATTCTCTATAAGACTGCTAACTGTTGGATCATAATCCGAGTCTAATCGGATTTTGATGCCAATATGTTTAGTTACAACCATAAGAACCAAGTTAGTTTCTCCGCTTGCTTAGTCTTTCATTAGACTAACCCGTCCATCTTCTTTTCTTTTGTATGGTCGGCTGGTGTCCACCGTTGGTATACGACACATCAGGTTCTTCTTGGAAGTTGATTCAAGAGGCGGATTCAGAGGTTTGAAGCTCCAGAAGTTGAAGAAAGGTTTCCAAAAGCTATACTTGAGTGAAGATCATGGTTAAACTACTTCAAAGCGAAGCTGAGTTTCAAAAATAAGAACTTAAGGAAGACTTGATGAAGACTTTGTTTAAATAGAAGGTTGTTCTATTTATTTACTAATTAAGTTAAGGCTTGTATAAGACCTTTTATTCTCTTTTCCGTTGTAAAGTTTTACTTAATTTTGTTAGGTTTTAAATGGTTTCATTTACCTTGTTCTAGTAAGTTCTGTCAGGTTAAAGCCTTGGGTAACTCTAGTTTAGTCCTAATCGGGGTTATTGGCGGTAATACCTCCAGGGCAAGTAAAGGGGGTGTTACAACACGCTTGTCATTCATATATTTAAATCATCTTTGCATTCATAATTAAGTTTTATTGTGGCATAGTAGGTTAGAATTTACAATTACAAACCCCCTTTGGTTACTTGGCATACAAGTAATAACACAAATACACAGTCCTTGTGGGATCGACCCTTACTTGCCGCTCTACTGAGTTGGTAAAGATAAGGTTTCTTTGATAGGTATTAACGACCACTGAAAATACCTCATCATCGACCCTGACGGGGTCGATACCAAGGTCCCTGTGTCGGTAGGACGTGACCGATTTGGTGCATTAAATGCTATTATTCCGAGATCTTTTATGTTTAGAAATTTTTATCTTTAAGGAAACTTTTTAGATAGATGTTTTAGTATAAATACCCTTGTTTAGACAATTTTTAGGCTCTCTCTCTCTCTCTAGTTTTTATTATTCACGCAAGTTTAAGATTTGGAGAGACAAGTTGTTGCTTAGGGCACAAGGAAGAGAATTGTTGGAGTTTTCTTATGTTCTATGTTTGTGTTGAAGACAAGATTGTGTTTTGAATTCAAGTAAGCTTTTTAGTTTAATTCAAGTTATGTTTTCTTTCAATCTCATTGTTTGTCCTTTCTCAACCATGAGTGAGTAGTTCTTTTATTCTAGGGTTGGGGTAAAAACCCTACATAGTTGTGCATGAATGATGATATGATTGAATGAATTGATTGCCTTTTATCTATTCTTCTACTTGTTTGTGTTTATGCTTTGATGAAAGTTGAAGTGGTTCATGTTTATGACTTGATTGAAAGAGAAAGTTGTTAACTTGAATAGAGATAAAGTTTGAGACGAAAGTTGAGAACTTTAGATCAAAATAAGTAGATAAAGTGAATTGATTTATGAAAGTTGGTTGATTTGCTTGTTTGTTCAACGAAAGTGGATTACTTGTGTTTAAAGGCATGATTTTTATGATTCATATTGTTTTGATTGAATGACTATGTTGTGGTAGACCCTTAATCCAAGATCTTTCTCTCGCTTGTGAAAAACATTAAAACCTAGTAGCCTTGTTACCGACCTGCAACACCTCGTTACCGAGCCTATTTTTTTCGTTGATTACTTAGTTTTTCGTCTGGTCGTCTACCTCATTACCGACCCTGACAAGGTCGGTACCGATCCCTTTCAGTGTGTTTGTTTGATTTGTTTTGCTTTTGTTTGGTATTTTTTTGCGTTTTAGATTGGTAACTAAACATAGACTTCACTTCCCGTGGACGAACCTGAATCGCTATACATAACGGGGTCCTGACTATAAATTTATTTGTTGTCGCGAAACCCTCTCAACAAATTGGCGCCGTTGCCGGGGAGGCGATAGCGCTGTGTTTAGTTGCATTGTGGGTTTGGGAATAGCCCGACCCTATTTTGTTTTTAATTCGTTTGCTTTTGTTTGTGTTCTCAGTTTTATGAAACCGGGAAGACGCAGGCTTGCTTTTGAAACTCCTTTATACTATTCTAAGCCTGAGCGTACTTTTCATCGCAGAAGAAGAGAGAATAGAGCAATGGCGACTCCTAAAGGGATGGCTGAACAGATGGCCGAACTCCGAGCTTAGATGGATCGGCTACAAGCTGATAGAGACCGTGAATGGGACAATGCTACTCGATTACAAGAACAACTGAATGCCATCCCGTGGAATGCTAAGCAATATATGCACCCAGAACTAAGGCTGCCGGAATCGGCAATCGTTCTTCCTCAGATTGAGAAGACCTTTGAAATCAAATCTCACTTCATATCCTTGATCAAACGGTCTCGGTTTGAGGGGAAACCCACTAAGTGCCCAATGGAGCATATTAAGAACTTTATTGACTTATGTGACACTATTTCTGCTGACGGTGTCTCTCTTGAATATGTTTGTTTGAAGGCCTTCAAGTGGTCTCTTGCAGGTAAGGCCTTGAGCTGGTTAGAGAGCCTACCTCCTTGGTCGATCAGGACTTGGAAGACTTTTCACGACTTGTTTATGACAAAGTTCTTCCCGCCCGCTAAGACTACGAAGCTTAGGAAGCGCATCACCTCCTATCACCAGCTGCCCAATGAGACGTTAGTTGAGACTTGGGAACGATTCAAGGAGTTGCTTCGACAATGCCCTACCCATGAGCAACCACCTTATGTGCTCCAGGAGATCTTCTTTCAAGGGATTAATGCTACAAAAAAAGACTGCATATCAACCTGCATACCAATTGCGGCTTTATTGAGATGGAGCCCGATGCTGCATGGGCGTTGCTAGATAAACTCACCAACTATGATGCAATGTATGGCACACAGCAAGCCCAACAACCCTAGAGGAAGCTATACAATCCAAACACAGATATAGATCCGGATGTGAAAGCCCAGTTCATGGAAGATGAAATCAACAGGCTTAAGAAACAGGTAAGTTTCCTTAAAACCTCTCAACATTGTCAAGAATGTGACTCTCAAGCCCATAGTACTTCTGTTTGCACTAACATTGAGCAGGTAAGAGCTGTTGAGACCTATGCTGAAACTAATTACATGAGAAGTCAGTATCAAAATCCGTCCAACAATTATGTTAGGAACAACAACTATCCCACTTGGGGTTATTATGGGCAAGGTCAAGGCCATGCACCTCCACCACAAGACAGGAAGCCCGCACCTTATAGGCCTCCGGGTTATCAAGGGCCTCCATCTTGGGTGCAAGGCATCCATGCCGGAATCAATGGAGTGTGTGCCCACCTCAATAATCAGATGAAAGGTGTACAGGCACAGTTGGGAGAGCTGGAGACATAGAAGAAAAGCGTTAATTCCCAATTAGGCCAACTTGCGGCACAAATTCCCTGACCTCAAGGGCAACTTCTGGGTTGTCCCGAGGTAAACCCTAGAGGACAAATTGCAGCCTTACACTTGAGGAGAGGAAAGAAGTTGTCGGATCATGCTGAGACCAAGGAACAAGAGCACAACGGTGAAGACGACACCCTAGTTGACATCGTTACCGACCCCCACAGGGTCGATAACGACCCCTCCAGCCCAGGTACGACTTCTCAACCAACTCCTTCTCTTAGTAACGAGGTCGATAACGACCCCCAGGGTCGGTACTGACCCTTCTCCAACACCGACTGACCCCCTCATCGATTCGGTAACGCCACAACTCGAGCTCGTGTTGGTTCCAAGTCCGGCGAAGACTCTTCCCTTCCCCTCTAAGAAGTCCAAGGACTCTACAGAAGGGAAGTTTAGGAGTTTTGTTAAAGTTCTTCAGGGCTTAAAAATTTCTATTCCATTTGCTGAGGCCCTAAGCAAAATGTCGGCTAACACAAAATTGTTGAAAGAAATCTTGAGTAGGAAGAGGTCTATATTCGAGCTGACAAATGAGGTTCGATCCTTGGAACTCCCTGAAAAGCTAGGTGACCCAGGTAAATTCGCTATTACAGGAGCTTATCATTTCAAAGCTTTATGTGACTTAGGTGCCAGCACAAGCCTTCTACCGTTCTCTATTTGGTCCAAGGCCAATATGGGACCGTTGGGACCTGTCAACATGAAGCTATACATGAAGGATGGATCCTGTGTCAAGCCTACAAGGGTGGTTGATGATTTCCCAGTGCAAGTGGGGAAGTTTTTTGTTTCGAATGATTTTATCGTGATGGAGATACCTGAAGATCCGGTGGTGCCTATCATTCTTGGTACGCCATTCTTAGCCACAACAGGAGCCATAATCGATGTTAGGAAGGGACTCCTAACTTTTGAGATAGGGGATGAGGTGGTGGAGTTCCGCTTTAACCCCACCATGAAGGAGACCAACACAGCTGAGGTCAAAATGCTTTACACCCACACCGACTACATTGAATGTGGGGACCCGATCGAGAGACTGCTGGCTTTTGAGGCATTTCCAAGCAAAAGATGGGTAGAATTTGATCCTGCAACATCGTTACCGACCCCCCATGGGTCGTTACCGAAGCTTCTGTCAGGAACCAAGGAGCAAAAGGTGTTTGCTGAATCGATACCGGACTCTACAGGCTCGTTACCGACCCTGGGGGGTCAGTACCGACCCTTCTGGCAGACGAAGAAGAGCTTCTGGCATGTGATTACCTTGAGGAGATCTTGAAGACAGAACATGAAGAACCCATTCTCATTCCGGCTGAGCCTACTCCAGCGCTCAAGCCACTTCCAAACTCCCTCAGGTATGAATATCTTGGTCCTAACTCTACCTTCCCTGTTATCATTAATGCTCAATTACATGATGAAGAAGTAGAGAAATTGATTGTTGTGCTTAGGACCCATAGAAAAGCCATTGGCTATTCCCTTGATAACATAACTGGCATATCTCCCTCCTTGTGCATGCATAGAATTTACATGGAGGATAATTATAAACCCACCATAGAGCATCAACATAGATTGAATCCTAACATGAAAGATGTGGTCAAAAGGGAAATTTTAAAACTACTTAATGCAGGGATTATTTTTCCTATATCGGGCAGCCAATGGGTTAGTCCGGTCCATGTGGTCCCTAAAAATGGTGGTATGACAGTTATTGAAAATGAAAAGGGTGAATTGATCCCTACTTGGACCACAGCTAGTTGGAGGATCTGTATTGATCATAGGAAGCTGAACAGTGCTACACGAAAAGATCATTTTCCACTTCCTTTTATTGTTCATGTTCTAGAACACTTAGCCCAACATGATTATTTTTGTTATTTGGATGGCTATAGCAGTTTTTGGCAGATTCCCATTCATCTTGATGATCAAGAGAAAACAACCTTTACTTGTCCCTATGGGACTTTTGCATATAGAAGAATGCCATTTGGGCTTTGTAATGCCCCTGCAACTTTTCAAAGATGCATCATGGCTATCTTCTTTGACATGATAGAGGATATAATAGATGTTTTTATGGATGATTTCTCTATTTATGGTTCTTCATTTGATGCATGTCTTGCTAATCTGACTCGTGTTCTTAAAAGATGTGAAGAAACCAACCTTGTTTTAAACTCGGAAAAATGCCACTTTATATATGGTATAAGAAGGGATTCTGCTAGGACATCTCGTTCTAAGAGAGGAATAGAGGTAGACAAAGCCAAGATTGAGCTTATTGAAAAACTACCTCCCCATTCTTCTGTAAAAGACGTTAGGAGTTTTTTAGGACATGTTGGCTTCTATAGACGTTTTATTAAGGATTTTTCTAAGATAGCTAAATCATTGACTAACCTACCAATGAAAGATGTAATGTTTGAGCTGTCTCCAGAATGTCTTGAAGCTTTTCACAGGTTAAGAGAAGTCCTTGTTTCCGCTCCTATCATGCAGTCCCCACACTAGACACTTCCCTTCGAGATTATGTGTGATGCCAGCGACTATGTTGCTGGTGCAGTGCTAGGACAACGGAAGGATAAGAAGCTCCACGCCATCTATTATACATGTAAGACGCTTGATGAGGCGCAGAGTAAGTATACCACAACAGAAACGGAATTCCTTGTTGCGGTATTTGCTTTTGAGAAATGACGTTCCTATTTAGTTGGATCTAAAGTGATTGTTTATACTGACCATGAGGTCGTTAGATACTTAATGGCTAAGAAGGATGCTAAACCAAGGCTACTTCGTTGGATGCTCTTGTTACAGGAATTCGACCATCAAATCATAGATAAGAAGGGAGCAGAAAACTTAGTAGTCGATCACTTATCCAAATTGCCAGTAGAACACATCACGGAGTCCAGCAACGTCGTGCCAATAAATTACTCCAGGCCAGACGAGCACCTCATGTTGAACGAGGGAGCGCAGTGCATTATCAAGGGACCTACCGACCCTTTTCTGAGGCTGGAGCATGCTGGAAACACGGGTACCGAAGTGGAAGAGCCCGATACCGAGGTAGAGGAGATCGTTACCGAGTTTTTCACTGAAGCAAAAGGGTCAATAATGACCCAACCTGGGCCGGTAACGACCCATTCAGGTAAGTTTTCTAAACCCAGTTCAAATCTTCTCGATTCAAATTTTTCCTTATCTCCTTCTTCTACTTCTCTTCCTTCTATCTATGCTATTAGAGGGTCAAAAACCCCTTGGTTTGCGGATTTTGCTAACTACATTGCATGAGGCGTGATTCTCGAGGGTTTAACCCCACAAAAAAAGAAGAAGTTCCTTCATGACGTCAAGCAATATTACTGGGATGATCCTTACTTGTTCAAGCAAGGAAGTGGTCATTTTCTGACTTTGTGTACCAGTGGAGGAGATAGAGAGTGTGATCCGTCATTGTCACACTCTCCCCACAGGTGGCCATCAAAAGTAGGGCTGTGCAAACTAGGATCGGACCGTAAAGCCTTATAATTTATATCTTATACAGAATATTAGGCTTATAATTTATACTTTAAAGTTTCATATTGAAAAAATTGTTGATTATTACTAAATAAAAGTTTTGAGGTTTGCCCATTGGTACTTTAACTCTATAATAATAGAATTAATCTTGCTAATTACTACATCTCTATGGTATGAGAGTTGATTTTCGGCCAAAGAAATCAAATTAAAACACTAAGCGGTCAAATCGGTCCAAACCCGGGACCGGACCGTAAATGGACCGGATCGAAATGATTCGGTCCGGTCCGGTCCACGATCCATATTTTTTATAAAAGATGGTCCACCGGTCTGGACCGGACCGTGTTTATTCGGTCCTGTCCGGTCCGGACCGGTTGCACAGCCCTATGCAAAAGGATTCAAGACTACGGCGAAGATTCTTCAAAGTGGTCTCTACCGACCAACACTTTTCAAAGACGTACAGGAGTTGTGATGTCTTATGATGAATGCCAACGCTCTGGGAACATTACTTGGAGACATGAGAACTTGTTCGCTAGGATCCTAGTGGTTGAGCTTTTCGACGTTTGGGGCATAGACTTCATGGGACCCTTTCCTTCATCATGCCCCTACAAGTACATCCTAGTGGCGATTGACTATGTCTCTAGGTGGGTGGAAGCCATCGCTACAAGAAACAATGATGCTAAAACTGTGGCGAAATTTATGAAAACTAACATCTTTCCCAGGTTTGTGGTGCTTGATTTTCCTTGAATTGATGTTGGAAACTTGCTAAAATGATGCAATTGTTGGATGTTTGATGGTTCGAAGTCGAAAACCTCGGACTGAATTTTGGGGCTACTGTTGGCTCGATACATACCCTCATAGGGTCAGTACCGACCCTTGTTTTTCCCAGAATAATAAAAACGTCCAGACCCTCGTTACCGACCCCCATGGGCTCGGTAACGACCCTGTAGAACACTATATTTTTGATTTTTTTTTGCTTGACTTTGGATATCTTTCTAGGATGTAACTTGGCTCATTCATGCTTGATTGATTCAATTTTGATTGATTATGCATGATAGCTTTGTTCTTCTACTTATGTGGCATGCAATTATGAGGTCTTGAGAGTGATTCTTAGCATGTGTTTTCAATTCAAGTATGGGGTCCTTTGGTTCTTTTGTTTTGTGTGGAGAATTATCTTGGGAATTTTTGACTATGCAGGACTAAATGGCCAGTTCAAGCAGAGCCAACAAGAAATCAAACAATGAGACCAGGAAGCCTAGTCCTCCACCAACGGTTGAGGTTGTGCTACAGGACGATAGAGAGGAGACTGTTCAATATTGTGATAGGCAAACCTTACAAGACAAGATGGTTTTCCAAGCCGCATGCTCAGCAACTTGGCATCTATCGGGACGTCAGATAAGATTTTGCCCATATTGGGGCTTCCCACCTTCTCACCGCTGACGAGCCACACTACCCTTTCCTCATGGCCGAGTTCATAGCCACTCTCAAGCTAAGGCTTGAAAACCCAAAGTCACCGGGAAAAATCACATTCTGGCTTGGGAACGAGCCCTACACTTTCACCTTGTCAGAATTCAACTGTCTCCTTGGTTTCCCCAGCCAGTATCATGGTTACAAAGCTCTTGATGATTTCAAGGTGGAGGAGACTCGGGGGTATATCACGGGTCAAGCTATTGGCCCTATCCGTGCACTTCTAGTCAAGGATATAGTTAACCCTATCTTCCGTATCATCTTGCGAATTTTTGGATGTACAATCTGGGCCGAGAGGGAGCTTTCACGGCCTACAAGAAAGGAGGTGGGGTGCCTCCGCACTATGTTGTTCAAGGACCCCCCATCTATGAATTTGGGGTATGAATGGCTCAAGCATGTTGTAATATCCCTCATTTTTATAAAGGTAAAAATATAATTTTACCTTATTTTTTCCTTTTAATATAATAAAATATTTTTATATTTTATTTCATAACATTATTATTTTATAACATTTAAAAATGTTATAAAATTTTTCTTATAAACTTAGGATCATATTAAAAAGTTATTAATATGAGTCCTATTTATTAGAAAAAAATATTTGTGAGTGATAAAACTTATATAGGAATATTATATTATATTTCTAAAAATCATTTTTTTGAAGTTATTAATATGAGTCCTAAGTATTGTTTGATTAAAGTTTAATCAAATAAATCATTTTTTGAATAATTATAATTTTGGGAAAAATATTATTTATTCTTTTATAAGTTGTTTTACAAGTGGGTATTGTTTCCATGGGTATATAAACTACATTATATAAGTAATAATCATTGTACCTGACTTAAGAGAGAGGCTCTCTGTCCTCTCTCGAGAACTCTCTTTAGATTTTGGCTGAGAAAGCCAACGCCAATCCGACTGAGAAAGCCAATCTTCCTTAGTTTTGAAAACTTTTATACTTCGATCACATATTGAATGTTAATTGAAACTTTTGGGTGTTAGACTGATTAGATCTCCTCCTCTGTTGGCCTTCGCAAGTTTTCCGATTGAAATTAGGCTTATAATGTGGAAGCTTGATTGAATACGACCATGAAATTTAATGGCTTTGTGTGGTCTAGGAGCTGATTTTGTATTGTGGTGGATGTTCAAAAGCTATTTAGGAATAGATGGGAAGAAGCACTTGTCATACAAAACGCTATCTAGAGCCACCGACAAGTTTAATCTGGATTGCAAGTTCGGTACGGGTGGATCCAAAAGTGCGAATTTGGGCTTTCCGACTTACCGATTTCCTGCGGTTTTGGCCGCTGACGTTTCTTGCGGAAGTGCGAAGATTGGCCGTCGACGTTTTCTTGCGGAAGTGCTATGTTTGGCCGCCGCTTTCTTGTTTGTGGCTACATGGATAGCTTTTGTTTTCTTTTGGTTGTTTTTGTTCCTTCTTTGGGTTTGGGCCCTTGTGTGTGTCCTGTTGGGCTTGGGCCCAATCTTGTGGTTGGTTTTTGTTTTATGTTGTTTGCGCTTTCTTTGAAAGGTGGTTTCGTACTTGTTGGTTTCCCTTGGTCTAGATTCAAGCACGGTTGGTACACTCCGAGATTTGGTTCTGGGATTGGATGTGGTGTGTTGTGATTGGCGAGGTCGCCAGGACGTTTGTGACCGCTGAAGATCCTTCATTCAGGTGGAGGGAACGTTAGTAGTCCATACCTCTTACCTAGTTTGTCCGATTTGACCCGAATGCTGAGGGCGTCGTTCTCTTCAGCCCCTCACTTTCCCCATTATCCAACTAGTTCTAGTGCCTTTTTTCGTTAGTTGTACTTTCTTAATGTGTGTCGTTTGTTTGTTTGAATCTTCTTAGCCGGTTTCCGGCTGCCGGTCACGGCCTCTCGGTTTTACTGGGCTTATCTAGTAAACTGAATCTTTTCCTACTTAAAAAAAACTACATTATATAAAAAATATAAAAAGAGGTGGAGTGGAGATTGAACCCATGACCTCAAATTCTAACAAAATTAAGGAGTCTTAGCCCAAACCAATTATACCGGTTTATCTTTCAAACAATAAAGGTATTTTATTTACCCTTTCCGAGTCTTGGTCACCTTCAACCTCCATTACGGATGAGCAACGATTCTGATTTCGGTCTTATCTCCACATTAATGGCGCTCCACGTCGGAAGGAATTTCTATCGGTTTGTATCCCTAACGTTCAATTTATGGAGATTAATTGAGTGGGATTTATGGAGATTAATCACGGTCAATTGTAACCGTTGCCCTAGCTATGACTATAAAAGGGGTTGGATCTCTGATCAATTGGACATCAATTCGGTTCCAATCCTCACGTTTCAGACGAACAAGCAAGTTTAGGAGTACTTTTGGGTCGGTTTTGGTTCGAAGTTTGCTAGAAGTCGTCGCCGGAGGTCGATTCCGTCGTCACTATGCAGGAGTGCCACGGCCGCGGGTTGGATGCGCGGTTGCCGCCGCAGGTTACAGGCGCGGTCGCTGCCACCGGTGTTCCTGTCCTCGCCGCCACCACATGGTGCCTTCCTCCGTCATGTGTTGGTACTGCGTGTTGTTGTTGTTCTTTGTCATTTTTGTTGCTCCGTAAAGGTCTCTGTTCCAGTAGAGAAGAAGATATAAAAAAATAAATATAGAGGAATGTTGTTTTTTTTTTTTTACAAAAATGAACTAGATAATGAAAGTATTGATCTTCCGAACTTGTTAGGCTAAGGCTGTGTTTGTCATGACCAATAAACTAATTGATAAACTCAAACTAGTTGAAATAAATCTTAAAATTGTGTTTGTTATGCACTAATAAATTAGTTACTAGTTAATCAACTAGTTGAAATGATAAACTCAAAAAATAGCTTATTTACTAGTTTATGGTAGTTTATTAGTAGTGGGAATGTGGGAAGAGGAGAGAGAAAAAAAAGGTTGAGAGGTAGTTTTTAAAAACTTACTTAAAATTTATCCAAAAAACTAGTTTATAAACACAAACAGAGGTTATTAGTTTAACTAATTTTTTATCTACTAAGTTAACTAGTTTTTCAATATTAACTAGTTTATTAACTCTAATTAATTTATCAACTACATTGACAAACACAGCCTACTGACTAGTTGGAGTTTTTTTTTAAATACTAGTTTCTGGGGCGTGCGTTGCACGCCATGAAAATGTGAAGTACAATTTTAGTGTATATAATTGGGATACATGAGAGTTAAATAAGTGTAGTGATTACATAAAAAGGAAAAGTGTAGTTGAATTTGATGAGAAAAATTAACGGCTCAGATAAGGGACTTGTAAAATTAACGGCTGAAATTTCGAATTATACGTTCTTTTATAGAATAATAGAAAAATTAACGGCTCAGATAAGGGACTTGTAAAAGTAACCGTTGAGATTTCAAATTCTACGTTCTTTTATAGAATAATAGAATAATAGAAAAATTAACGGCTCAGATAAGAGACTTGTAAAATTAACGGCTGAGATTTCATATTCTACGTTCTTTTATAGAATAATAGATTAAAATAATAATAATAATAATAATAATAATATAGTAACATGGAGTTCGGTTATTAAAAAAAATGATACTAGTATACTAATAACTATTTTAGTGTTATTAGAAAAAAAAATAGAGTATATACGTTTTAAATAAAATATAATAAAAAATATTAGGTTATGCGTATGCTAAGGTTAATTGTAGTATCATGAAAATAATAAATAAATTTTTTATGACGTTATATTAATAAAAAGGATATTATTAATATAATATGTAAGTTTATAATTTTTATAAACTTAAATGTTGTGTAGTTCCTTAAAAGTCAACCTTTTCGAATTAGCAAAATAAATTGACGACAATTTATTTTGTGGTTGATTGAAACAGGAACAAAGTCCAAATCGTAATCACGAGTAATTTCCGTCCGCAATCAGTTATCGTCAGAGTCAAGGCAAGTGAACTCGGTTCCTTTTCCGCATTCGTTTCCTAAGCATGATTTATATCATGATGTGTTAATATATGTTGGGAATTTCTGTGTGAATAAAATTGAACATAGGATTGCTTTATATTCCTAGATTTAACGACGGTAATTCCTAGTTATATTTTAGGCTGCATTAGTTATGGATGTAGGCCTTATTGTTTTGTGTTGTTGTGTGTATATTTATTTAAGCTCCATTGTAAGGAGCCGAACGTAAAGTCTTATGACTTATATTATATAATAATTACTTCTCACTAGGTCGTTTTTTTTAAACCCTAGTTAAGGTCATGACCCATATCCCTCAACCGTTGAGGGGTGTTCGCACTTTTTAAGTGTCATGGGACGTAGGTGCCCGTACAATCATATTAAGTATTCCGAGTAATTCTGTGGGGCCGTAAACCACATTGTGTTCCTACTTAAAAAGTATGCTTAATCTCAAGTGGTACGATATTGTGATCCTTAGAATTGGTAGAGATTAAATAGGCGTCCGTTGGCGACAATTAAAATGATAGGAAGGCTAGTACAAAATGGAATGCCATCCTCGCTCTCGGAGTCCGTTGTCATCTGGTTCCAATCTGAATTCGAACAACACGTATACGGTGAGGTTGGTTGAGGTGCGCGGGGTCAATGAGGGTTTAATGAACCGACTATAACGATTTGTGTGTAAATACATTCCCAACGTATCTGCATTAAAAGTCTGAGGTGTCACCTTTGTGATGATCTCTTCTTTCCTCTTTCGAAAAGGCATAGCGTTTTCCTGGAAGGATGTAGCTATTGGGTTTCGACCGGCTTTAATTCGGATTCCGATACCCGTAACTACACTCTTTTCCTAAATAGGAACCACCTTATAAAACCCACTTGTTTAGTCTGTCACAAGACTAACCCGACAGTTTATTTTCCTTGCATGGTCGGCTGGTGTCAACCGTATTTCTCGTTGCAGCACATCAGGCAATCTTTCCATTGAAGTTGTGAGAGGTATACTGAATATGGGAAGAGCTGCAGTTGGATATTCTGTCAAAAGTACAAGGTCAATTATATTTTCGAGTTGATATTAAATGTGTCTCGCGTTTTATTTTCTAGATATTGTATAGGCGCAAGAGTTACTGTCTTGATGTAATTTCAAATGCAACATTTTGTGAATCTTCCGCTATAAGGTTTTGTTCTCCTTTGTGAGGAGAAGTTCATTAAAAGAAAAAAAATTACGGAAATTCTACGTGGTAACCCTAGGGTTTGATATTATTTATGAGGTGTACCAATCTTTTACATAATACGTGTGGTAACCTTGAGATTAATGCAAAATTTACCACATATCCAAAAAGTTAAATCTAACCCTCATCACCGTTAACTTTTATATAAAAAAAACAGAAATTAAAATTAAAACCCTAAAAAATAAAAGGATGACAAAGTAACAGATTTAGACGAGAGTTCTTCTGCCATAGCCAACCACAGTGGAGAAGCCGACCTCCTTGACGCACTAGAAGCCGACGAATTCGTTGGCGGTCAGCGAAGTCGACTCCGGCGACCAAGGCCCTTATCTCCGACAACATCTGTTGTTGCTTCCTCCGAATCCCACCCCTGGTGTTTCCGCTACTGAACTTATCTGATTGACTAAATAATAAAACCGACATATCGACGATCGCAACAACAACAAGCAAAAGAAGATGAAGAATGGGAAAAAAGCTGAAATCACGATACTTATACTGGTGGGTTTTTGTGTGTGATGTATAATGAATTAATGATGCATGTACAATCTCCTTAATCATCACTGCCGATTAGAATTTCGATTTTAATCATCACTATTGATGTCCAGTAATTACATGGCACAAGAACTCCATGATCGAAAAAAACAAAACCACCGTATACAACACCCCTAACTAATTAATCCTACTCCTAATTAGTCTAATACCTAACTAATTTATGAGTTAAAATTTGAAAAAGCATACCTTAGATTAGGATTGGTTGCCGACCGTCGACTTTGCACACCACCAGCCACTTCGCCGGCGTTGAAGGCCAACTTCTCTAGCACAGGAATATCATATATTTAGAAGATTCAGAATTGTATAGGTACGTATCTTTGTTTTACTTTTTAAGATTTTAATTTTAATTTTCTTTTTCTTAAAAACTTAAGTTAACGATGATAAGTGGTAGATTTAACTTTTTGGATATATGGTAAATTTTGTATTAATCTCAGGGTTACCACACGTATTATGTAAAAGATTGGTACACCTCATAAATAATATCAAACCTTAGGGTTACCTCGTAGAATTTCCGAAAAAATTATCTCACTTTTATCCAACAATATGTTTTGATTTCTTTTATGTATTATAATTAATTGTATTAACTGTTCGGATTCAAGCCTCGGGTGGCTTCGGACTTCAAATCCGAGGTCACTGGCGTGTGACATTCCCAATGTGAAATTGGGGTGTTACACATGTGGCGGTCGTCGGGTCTGAGGAAGTCTTCGTCGGAGGCATGGTGACCCGGCTTGCTCGGGCATGCGAGATTGACCTCTCTCGTTAAACCGCAGAGACCCCACCTCAGATGTTGGACACCTCCTATTGGGCATCTTCGGGGATTCTCAAGCAGAACGGTGGAGTGCTTGAGACAACGGTCGACGAGCAATAAGTGGAAATGACCGCTGAAAAGATAGAGCTCTTATACCTTCCCAACTGGTACACGATGTGTACTTCTAGGCCCTTCCCGCTCTCACCAGGTCCCGAGGCTGAGGTGTCATCGCGTTTTCAAAGGAACGAGGAGCTCCAAGATCAAGCTGCATAGAAGCTCGGTAACGAACCATATGGGTTCGGTACCGAGGGGGTGGCACGCGTAGGAGGCCACATTATTGAGCTACAGGAGCTCGGTATCGTGCTTTATAACCCCGTTACTGACCCCTACAGGGTCGGTACCGACCCCTAGTTCCATCATGCACAACACAGTACTGAGGGGTACGAGTTTGGTTACGGGGCTTCTACTGAGCAATACCCGGGCTACAATGTCCAACACCCCAGCAACGGCTCCAGCTCTAGCTCTGCACCTCCCCCTCAGGTGAATAACATGGTTCAGAGGATGGACAGGCTGCACATGGGTCAGTACCAGATGCATGAGAGGATGACCCAATTTCAAGAATCCTATGAGGCTTAAAGGCAGATTGATGAGCAGTGGTATAGGACGGTCGAGTATCGTTGGAGGACGTTTGAGGATCGTTGGGAGACGAGCAATGAGTGTTGGCAAACTACCGTTGAGTTCATGAACAACATGGAGCACCACATTCCTCCGTCTGAATATCATTGATCCGCTCTCTTCTTCAAAGTTGTCCAAGGATGTTTTCAAGCCGCTTCAAAATTATCTTGCGAGTTTGTTTCCTTTTCCCTCTTCTTTCTTTACTTTTTTGTGCTTCTTATAGTGGGGACACTGTTAGGTTTAAAGTACGGGGTAGGGAGGAAAAGAAAACTCTTGTCTTGTTTGTATGCCGTTCATGTCATGTTTTGTTATCTTTCTTGTTAGTTTAAGTTGTCTTCTTGTTTGTATGTCGTTCATGTCTTGTTTTGTTATCTTTCTTGTTGGTTTTAGTTGCCTTAGTTGTTTTTCCTAAAAAATTGAAAAAAATTTGAAATTTTGAAAAAAAACACAAAAAGATTTTTAGGACGGATAATACCTTATCCTAAGAGTTCTATGATAGTAATTACTTGCATGATCATGTAATTCCTTTGACATGTTTTTGATGGTTTAGCCCGAGTCTTTCATGAAAATTGTTTTCTTATGTGAATTTTTAGCTTGTCATGAAATTGAGCACATATGAATTTTAGGTATGAGTTAGTTGCAATCCAACAAAAATTGTTACCTTGTGAGTTGTTTTTGGACTTATAGGGAGAACATCAAGAATCCCTCTTCTTTTTCATGTGTGATTTACTCTCCTATTTGCATATTATATCTTGATATTGATATGCTTATTTATTTCTTGAAGCCTATATGAGATATTAGTTCATTACTTGTGGAGTTAGATGATAGAGAATTTATTTTCGTTAGCCTTATTATTCCCTATCCACATTTGCATTATCCTTTCTTTTTGTAGCCAATGTTTTGAGCCTTTTAAAGCCATTTATTTGTAAGCTCCACAAAATTGTTTCCTAGCCAATGAAAGCTTGACCCTATCCGGGGATTAGGACTTAGTTGGGTTGGGATTTGTTTTGTTGAGTGTGATAAGTGTTGGTTCAGAAAGTGGGATGGGTGTTATATGAGTCTCATTGATGATTCAAAAGTTATAAAAAGGATTTTTGCCTTTCAAAAGAATGCACAAGTTAGTAGAAAGAAAAGAAGAAGCAAGAGAAAGAAAAATGCAGACCTCGTTACCGACCCTCCTCCATTAGAAAAATCAGAAAAATCAGAAAATTCAGCATAAAATTCAAAAAAGGAAAAAAAGGGAAGGTGAATAAGTGCAAGCAAAGTAAAGAAGAAAAGCCAAGAATTCCTTTATATGTTTCATGAGACTTAGAGGGGATATTTGTGAGTTAATGAAAAAGAGATGAGTGTGCATAATGTTTTAGAGAGTTTGGTATGATGTTTTGAGAGTTTTGGTGAGTTGTGTTGGGAAATTTAGGAGTCTTGATTCCCGGATTTTTAGCACCACATAGTCAAAATATTTCCTCGCCCTATTGTTATTACCAAGCCCCATTACAACCCGACCGAATGGAAGCTTCTATGAAGTTTTTCATTGAGCCTAAGTTCTCTTGATAATTCCACTTGTTTTGACATCCTTGGTAGAGAGATTGGTAATATAAGTAACAATGTCTATGAGTTTTTGCATATAGGATTGAGTTGAGAGTTGTTACTAAAAGCCTAAACACATGAGAGTTGAGTGAAACACATGATTCCTTGTGAGGTTGGATTGTGATTGCTTGTGCTTGGTTGCTCATATATGTGTGATGACATTTAAGTCACTTGTCTAATTTTCACTTGTGCTGAATTTGCTTTTTGATAAGGGCTATTACTTGATGGATATGTTGATGGTTTTCATTTTTGTCTTGTGATTGCTTGAGGACAAGCAAGCTTAAGTATGGGATATTTTAATGTCCGTGCTTTTAAATTTGTTTTAGGGCGTCTTTCTAGATTTTTAGGTCTTGTTTAGTTTTGTTTTTTGTGTGTTGTGTGTCTTTTTAGTATAGTTCGCATATTTTGTGAAAAGTATGAAAACTACGCTAGTTTTGTGTTTTTGTGTAGTTTTTGAAGCGGATTAGATGCATTCATGGACATTGAAGAGAGGAGCATGCTAAGGAGGAAGAGGAGAAGACATTTGGAAGAAAATCCCCAAGAAGTCCATGTGAGAAGTGAAGAATAAAGCAAGAGAACAAGTTCAAGTCAAGCTCAATATCGACCTTCCATGGGTCGGTACCGAGGCTTTCAAGAGAAAATTCCAGAGTCCTACCGACCCTGATGGGGTCGATACCGAGGTCCCCGTGTCGATAGGACGTGACCGACTTTGTGCATTAAATCCTATTATTTCGAGATCTTTTATGTTTAGAAGTTTTTATCTTTAACGAAACTTTTTAGATAGATGTTTTAGTATAAATAACCTTGTTTAAAAAAGTTTTAGGCTCTCTCTCTCTCTCTCTAGTTTTTATTATTCACGCAAGTTTAAGATTTGGAGAGACAAGTTGTTGCTTAGGGCGCAAGGAAGAAAATTGTTGGAGTTTTCTTGTGTTCTAAGTTGGTGTTGAAGACAAGATTGTGTTTTGAATTCAAGTAAGCTTTTTAGTTTAATTCAATTTATGTTTTCTTTCAATCTCATTGTTCGTCCTTTCTCAACCATGAGTGAGTAGTTCTCTTATTCTAGGGTTGGGATAAAAACCCAACATAGTTGTGCATGAATGATGATATGATTGAATGAATTGATTGTCTTTTATCTATTCTTCTACTTGTTTGTGTTTATGCTTTGACGAAAGTTAAAGTAGTTCATGTTTATGACTTGATCAAAAGAGAAAGTTGTGAACTTGAATAGAGATGAAGTGTGAGACGAAAGTTAAGAACTTTAGATCAAAATAAATAGATAAAGTGAATTGATTTATGAAAGTTGGTTGATTTGCTTGTTTGTTCAACGAAAGTTGATTACTAGTGTCTAAAGGCATGATTTTTATGATTCATATTGTTTAGATTGCATGACTATGTTGTGGTAGACCCTTAATCCTAGATCTTTCTCTCGCTTGTGAAAAACTTTAAAACCCAGTAGCCTCGTTACCGACCTGCAACACCTCGGTACCGAGCCTGTTTTTTTTGTTGATTACTTAGTTTTTCGTCTGGTCGTCTTTCTCGTTACTGACCCTGACAAGGTCGGTATCGACCCCTTTCAGTGTGTTTGTTTGCTTTGTTTTGCTTATGTTTCGTATTTCTTTTGCGTTTTAGATTGGTAACTAAACATAGACTTCACTTCCCGTGGACGAACCTGACTTTGCTATACACAGCGGGGTCTTGACTATAAATTTATTTGTTGTCATGAAACCCTCTCAACAGTAACCAAAGCCCATCTCGAAGCACAAAACACGTGGACCAATGTCTCCACTGAAAGGCAGACGGGGCGGTCTCCCTCCATAGTTGCGCGGTCGCGCATCCTATCATTATGTCCGCGCCATGGCCTCGGTTCAGCATTCAAGTGACACTTCAGGCTATTTTCACCCCTTCGAGTTCGAATTTGGACTCGGAGTAAAAATAGGAATTGTAGCTCTTTGAATTAGCTTTCCAGTGATATCAAATTCAGCTCCATCTGATGAAACCCGAAATAAACCGTTCGCTAAATGACAAGAGACGAGATTATTATATTCGATTGTGCAAACGCTTGCTCTTTATTTATGATTTCTTTACAACGAGGTTACAAGCCAACAAGGCCTACAAATAAACGAGATTCACACCTAGACCTTCTACGAGGTTTTCAAGGTCGCGGTCTAACAATGTCCGAGATCTCCTAATTACTAAGCGATTCCACCTCCTCGATGTCGCTTGATTGATCTTGACACGAGGCTGGGCCGATAGTGTGGTGAAGATGGCTTGCGAGTTTGTGTAGCGAGGTCTTTGGTGTGGACGAGAGCTCTGCGTGATTTGAAGTCTTTTTGTGGACTTCACTTGTCTATAGCGAGGTCTTTTGACGATGTTTCAATCACGTCGATCTTCAACGAGCAAGATAGTTCTTGAGTTCAAGATGTTTTTCGACCCCCTCTCACTTGCGAGGTCCTCCTCTATTTATAGAGAATTGGGGAGTCGAGTTTTGGCTATCATCCGATGTGGGACTCTCGAGATCAGGGCTTCTGATTGGCCCGGAAGCGAGGCAGCTGGTGATTGGTCTGGGGGAGCGGCGCTAGCTGAGTGGTCTGGATGGGCGGGTGTGTCAGTAGAGTCGGTGGCGAGGTATAGACCTCGCTCCGAGGTCTCGGAGGACCTCGCGGGGATCAGAATTTTGTTTAAATAAATGATGGGCACGGTTGTGGGCCCTAGAATCCACCTTGAGAATCCCGTCGGGTCTGTTTATTCTTTGCCTTCCGGGCCCACCCCCTCAATTTACTATTTTGGACATCATCACAACCCCATGGCCTGGGGACCTCGTTCCGAGGACCGTAGGTCATAAACTCCTTTGGATTTTTGCGAGGTTTCCTCCTTGCGAGGCCCTGTACTTGGGCTTTTTTCTTGTTTGTACAGGTGATGCTTCTTGGGCCCGTTCTTCGCGCTTTGCTTAATGGGCCATCCAGGTGTGATAGGCCCAACGAGCCTTTCGAGAGTGAGGAGTGGCCAAAGCCTGCTTGTTATAAGGGGCGTCTCTCACACGCTTCCTCTTTATCTTCCCATCATTTTCACCCTCTCTTTCTTCGTCTTTTCAGTTTCTGGTGAGCGGTTTTCGAGATGGTTTCCGACGACCTTCCGTCATCATCCAGTTGCAACACCGCCTCTTTCACGCCGACTTTAAGCAAGTAAGTGCTCCACTCTCTTTTCTCACCTTCGGTGTTTTGCGTCTTTCTTTCGCCGCCTTCTGCTCTGGTTGGGAGACTGACGCTTCCTGGGCGCTTTGGGCCGGTGTCACGGTGGCGAAACGCAGGGGGTGAGGGTGGCGCCCGCGTCCGTACGACGCCTTTTATCATTCAATTTTTTTATTTTGTGCCCTAGGCAGGTAACGGTTTATTGCCCGGTGTTTCGCGCCGACGTCACGGCGGCGAAACGGTGATGGTGTGGGCGACGTGTGCTTTGGGCGGTGCCCTCGCCGTCTTTTCTTTGCGTTCTCTCTTGCTTTTCTTTGTGCCCTAGCGGGCAATGGTTGTTTCTCGGTGTTTTGCGCCAGTGTCATGGCGGCGGGCGGTGGAGTGAGGGTGGCGACCGCCATGCCCTCGAACCCTTCGTCCACCAATCGACGGCTAGGTCTCTGCGTTTTCTCTTGGTGGTTTTGAATTTTGATATCCTCGGAAACCCAAACGTCATGATGGTCATGGGAACGCCAAAGCGGCAGACGAGGTTCTTCCACAGGAAGTCGCAAACCTTAGCCCCCGTGATTTTTTCCATTGCTTGTGCCTCAACCCACTTCGTGAAATAGTCGCCAATGACCAGGATATACCGCACCTGGCCAG
Source organism: Fallopia convolvulus (assembly GCA_964016875.1). Lineage (NCBI taxonomy): Eukaryota > Viridiplantae > Streptophyta > Magnoliopsida > Caryophyllales > Polygonaceae > Fallopia > Fallopia convolvulus. Next base: position 22,262,227 of record OZ024727.1, read on the forward strand.
CAGCCTTGGGGAAGGGGCCGAGGATGTCCATCCCCCACATCGCGAAGGGGCATGGCGCGTGTATGGAGCGAAGTTGCGAGGTCGGGGCGTGCTGGAGGTTACTGTGCTTCAGACACCCGTCGCATCGCTGGACATAGGCCCTCGCGTCCTGCCGGAAAGTGGGCTAAAAGTATCCCAAGTGGGCGATCTTATGTGATAGGGTTCGCCACCCTGGGTGGCCACCGCAGACCCCCTCATGGGCCTCATAGAGGATGTGCTCCGTAGACTCGGTCGGCACTCACAGCAGGTTGGGTTCAGCATAGCCTCGGCGATAAAGATAGCTGTCGACGACGCAATATCGCGCCGCCTGCATTTTCAGCTTCCTATCCTGTGCGGGGTCTTCTGGGAAGACACCGCTCTCCACATATCGCGTCATCGGGATCCTCCAATCCTCCGCAGTAACAGATAGAACCTCGCTGGTTACACTCCGCGAGAGTTTTCTTTCCACCATCACGCGATTCCCTACTTCCAGGGGTAGGGCGGATCCTAACCTCGCAAGAGCATCTGCCTTTGTGTTCGAGGTTCGCGGGATGGACTCAACTTTGAAGGTTTACAGGCACGACACCAAGGCCTTGACTTTCTCTCGGTACGCGGGCAGGAACCCCGTTCTGGTGTCGTATTGCCCGTTGAGCTGGCGCACAACCAGCTCGGAGTCGGTGTAGACCCTGATTTTCCGGGCTCCACTGAGGAGCGCCATCTCAATCCCGGCGATCATGGCTTCATACTCGGCTTCGTTGTTGGTGGCTTCGAAGGCGAAGTTAAGGGCATACTCCGTCTCGATCGAGGGTCCAGCGAGGAATACACCAGCCCCGCCACCGGCATCACATCGTGAGCCGTCAACGAATACCTTCCACTCATCTGAGCTCGCGTCAGTCTCGGGGAAGGTGACTTCCACCATGAAGTCAGCGAGGGCCTGCCCCTTCATAGCGGTCCTCGAGAGGTAGGTGATGTCGAACTCGGAGAGCTCGACTGCCCACTTCGTCATTCACCCGGAGAGGGCGGGCTGGTGGAGGATTTGTCGAAGTGGGAGGTCAGAGAGGACCTGAATGGGATGCGCAAGTAAGGGCATAGACGCCTTGCGGAAGTCACGACCGCCAGTGCCATCTTCTCCGCCGGGGAGTATCGCTGCTCCGCGGGTTGGAGCACGCGACTCACGAAGTAGACTAGGTGCGTGGCCTTTCTGGTTAGCACCGCGCTGACCGTCTCGGGGCTGACTGCCACATACAGTTGCAAGTATTCGCCCGCCATTGGGGGCGACAATGTGGGGAGCTTCGATAGGGAGGCCTTTAACTCAGAGAAAGGAAGCTCAAGCCCCTCGTCCCACACGAACTTGTCGTTTTACTTGAGAGCAGCAAAAAAGGGGAGAGACTTCTCCGCCAAGCGGGAGCAAAACCTCCCTAGATAGTTGACGGCGCCGTCGAGCCGCTGCACCTCAGTGCGAGATCGCGGCGACCTCATTGAGAGGATCGACTCGACCTTGGCGGGGTTGACGTCGATCCCGCGCTCGCTGATCATGAAGACTAAGAACTTCCCCGACGATACGCCGAAGACGCACTTCTCGGGTTAAGGCTAAGACGGTTGTGCCTGAGAGTGGAGAAGACCTCAGCGAGGTCGACCAGATGCTCTTCAGGGGTCTTGCTCCGGACAACAATATCGTCGACGTAGGCCGACACGTTCCTTCCTAGATGATTCTTAAAGACGCGGTCGACGAGGCGTTGAAAGGTGGCCCCCGCATTCTTTAGACCAAACGGCATGACTTTGTAACAATAAGTGCCTCGCTGGGTGATGAAGGATGTTTCCTCCTCTTCTCGCGGGTTCATCAGGACTTGGTTGTATCCTGAGTACGCGTCGAAGAAGCTTAATACTCCATGACATGCGGTTGAGTCAACGAGCTCGTCGATCAAGGGCAAGGGGTAACTGTCTTTGGGACAGGCTTTGTTGAGATCCTTGAAATCGACGCACATCCTCCACTTCCCGCTGGCTTTCTTGACCAGCACGACGTTGGACAACCATCGGGGGTACTGAACCTCGCGAATGAACCCCGCGGCCAACAGCTTCGCCACCTCGTCATTTCCGGCGTTTGCCCTCTCTTCATTCATTTTTCTTCGTCGAAGCACCACGGGGCGAGTGGTGACATCGACGTTTAAAGAGTGTTGGGCCATGGTCCGCGGGACGCCTCGGAGGTCCTTTGCGGTCCAAGCGAACATGTCGCGGGACCCAGCAAGCAGGGCTTCTAGCGACGTCGCTGACGTCCCGGAGAGACATTCTCCTAGGTATATCTTCTTGGACTTGCTCTCGAAGGGGGATATCACCCTTCTTTCTACCTCAAGGGTGGGGACCGTGAAGTCCTAGACTTTGAGGTCGGCCTCACCGGGGGACTCCACCATGAACACCGGGCATTTTTGTTTTGCAGAGGTCGCATAGCAAACGCGACCCTCCTCCTGATTGCCTTTTACTTCTCCAACCTCGTCGTCAACGGGGAACTTCATCTTCAAGTGATAGATGGAAACTACCGCCTGGAACTTCATCAGGGAAACCATCCCAATGATTGCATTCCACACCGAAGGCAGGCGTACCACCGTGAACTCCACCATCTCGATCCTCCTTGTGGAGCCGGTGTCCAGCGTCATCCAGAGGTATATGAGACCTGCCACGTCGACCTCGTCCCCCGAGAAGGAGGTGAGCTTCCCAGCGTAGGGCTTCAAGGATGTCTCGGAGATGCCCAACTGCTCGAATGCGCCGTAGTACATGATGTCTACGGAGGATCCCATGTCCACCAGCACTCGCTTTACCATTTTCGAGCCCATTTGAGCGTGTACCACCAAGGGGTCAGAGTGTGGCATGTGGAGCCCCTCGGCATCTTCAGATGAGAAGGCCAAGCCTATGTGAGACCGCGAGGTTTGCTCGACGCTAAATACCGAGGGCTCATGATGGCTTGCCCTCCCGTACCTCTTTCTTTCTGCCTGGCTTGATCCAGCCATTGATGGTCCGCCCGATATGGTATGGATATATCCATCGGGTGTTGTCGCTTGCCCAGACCGGGCCTGCTTTGCGGGGGCCTGCTGTTCGATGGTATTGTTGTTATTGTTGTTATTGTTGGCCTGAGCCTGACTCGGGCCTCGTGGCACGGTGTTGGCACTCGACGCGGGGTTGGCGCGCCCCTTTTCATTTGGGTTGTACGCAGGGCCGCCCTTGCCTCTATAACCTCGTGGTTTCCCGCCGAAGCAGCTCCAACCCCCACCGCCGCCTCCGCGGTTGTTATAGTGGTTGTTATTCCTGTTGTCGTCGTTGTTGTTGTTCCAGTTATTATTGTTGTTTCTGTTGTTGTTGTTATTGTTGTTGTAGTTGGCAGGGTTGTGGGCCTGCGTAACATACGCATCCCTCGCAGCCAGCGTGGCCACTTTTGCCTTCCTCTTAGCCTCGACGACAATTTCCTTGTCGGTCCTCGGTCGCGAGCTCTGGTTGGCGGCGTCCTCGGCGTACACTTGGGCCGTGATCCGGGCGCACAAGCTGTCGTATGTTGCCGGGTTCTTCAAAAAAATGAAATTCTTGAAAGCCCCGATGCTTAGGTTGCCCATGAGGGTGTCGCGTACCGACGACTCGTCGACATGCGCGATTTCTGCCACCGCGGTCGTGAACCTCGTGAAGAAGGTGCCCAAAGACTCACCCTCCCCCTGTTTAATTCCGCGGAGATCCCGCATGTTCTTCTTGCGCTTCCTAGAGCCGCTGAAATGTGTGACGAAGGATTCACACAATTGGGCGAACGAGGCCACAGACCCGATCTTAACGCTGGAGAACCATGTCATCGCGGCCTTTTCCTGGGTGGTCGGGAAGACTCGGCAGAATATGGCGTCGTTATAGGCGTTTACGTTCATCTGGACCGCGAAGTGCTTCACATGCTCCTCCGGGTCTGCCGAGCCGTCATAAAGCCCCATTTGTGGCCTTAGGAAGCCCTTGGGCATTGGCGCGTTCCGGATCTCGTCTATGAACGGAGAGGTGCTCCTGGCCTCCACCTGGGGTTGGGGCAGTGGTCGCGACTTGTACGATCGCGACCTTGGGTAGTGCACCGCGCTCCCCGCTGTTTCGGACAACTCCGGGTCTTGCATCCTTGAACGTCGCGATCGGGACCGCGAGATCTGCATGGGATCTCGGGGAGGCCTCTCCGTTGACGAGCCGTTGGTGGAGGACTCGTGCCCCGGCACATGCCCAAGGACGTACGCATGTACGTACTCGGAGTGAGGTTCACCAGGGGGAACGGGGACGTATGAAGGGGCGAAGCCCTGCTGGTATTGCCCATAACCCGGGTAGGGGTATGGGTTCGGGGGTGCGCCGCCCTGCTCGTGTCCTTGGAATGGGAATGGGTTTTGTGGGGCGGTGTACGTACAACTCGGGGGGACCACGAACGGGCAGCCCGGAGGCCCCGCGCTCGTCCACTGCGCTGTTTCGGGCATGTTATCGGGGTGTTGAGGGAAGAAATTGTTTGGGCAAGCCATTTTGAGGGGATCGAAGCCAAGGTTTGCACAAATCGAGAAGCTTCTTAGGATGAAGAGGTTCCCACAGACGGCGCCAGTGATGAAACCCGAAATAAATCGTTCGCTAAATGACAAGAGACGAGAATATTATATTCGATTGTGCAAACACTTGCTCTTTATTTATGATTTCTTTACAACGAGGTTACAAGCCAACGAGGCCTACAAATAAACGAGATTCACACCTAGACCTTCTACGAGGTTTTCGAGGTCTCGGTCTAACAATGTCCGAGATCTCCTAATTACGAAGCGATTCCACCTCCTCGATGTCGCTTGATTGATCTTGACGCGAGGCTGGGCCGATAGTGTGGTGAAGATGGCTTGCGAGTTTGTGTAGCGAGGTCTTTGGTGTGGACGAGAGCTCTGCGTGATTTGAAGTGTTTTTGTGGACTTCACTTGTCTATAGCGAGGTCTTTTGACGATGTTTCAATCACGTCGATCTTCAACGAGCAAGATAGTTCTTAAGTTCAAGATGTTTTTCGACCCCCTCTCACTTGCGAGGTCCTCCTCTATTTATAGAGAATTGGGGAATCGAGTTTTGGCTATCATCCGATGTGGGACGCCCGAGATCAGGGCTCCTGATTGGCCCGGAAGCGAGGCAGCCGGTGATTGGTCTGGGGGAGCGTCGCCAACTGAGTGGTTTGGATGGGCGGGTGTGTCAGTAGAGTCGGTGGCGAGGTATAGACCTCACTCCGAGGTCTCGGAGGACCTCGCGGGGATAAGAATTTTGTTTAAATAAATGAAGGGCACGGTTGTGGGCCCCAGAATCCACCTTGAGAATCCCGTCGGGTTTGTTTATTCTTTGCCTTCCGGGCCCACCCCCTCAATTTACCATTTTGGACATCATCACCATCTAATCACTATAGCTCCCAAACCAAGCATTGCAAGATAGAGGTGTCAAAACAAGACTCCAATGCATAGCCCAGGTTTAAGTGTTTTTATCCCTCAAGCTCTTGGGCCTTAGCTCTTCTAATCTTCACTTGTATCACTATAAGCTTCATCAAACTCTACCATAGTCCGCTAAGATCCATCCCGTCCATGTTTGTTTACCTAAAGATCTGCAAAACCGAACAAAACAAGGGCAAAACTCGAATTTCCTAGAAAACCTAAAAACCTAAGAACTAGACTAAACTAAGCTAAAACCATGTAATATAAACATAAATATGCATCCTAATCTATACCTAAATGCATGCTATCAAATTCCCCCATGATTAACCCTTTCTTGTTCTCAAGCAAAACATAAATCCAAGTCACACCACATCATTACAATCATGCATCCATCTCATAATCAATCGAGCAATTCAACATATAATTAAAACCTGACCAGGACTTCATAGCATGCATTATATCAAGCAAAGAGTAAAGATTATTCATTCATTGTAGACCTCACCAAGATAATGTGTTTTGCTCTCACTCTCAAGTGTTTAAAGGATGTGTTTCACTCAAATCAACCATGAAAAATTAGACTACCATATGCTTGCATCAGCGTCCTAATTCTCCACCGTTGTGGACCAAATACACAACAAAAATCATGAGGTCTTTTAAGGGATGTAATGGGGCCAAGGTAAAGACAATTTGGAAGGGATCATTTTTTGTCTTATGGTGCTAAATCCGGGATAAAGAACTAATCCTAAACCCAAAATTCAACACTTTTCTTTTCACTCTACATCACTCCCAACTCAACCTTACCAACTCTTTACATTCTCAATTAAGCACTTTGTATCTTCTTTCTTTCTTTTCACTTTTTTTCTTGCCTCTTCTTCAAATCTTTTTACATTTTTGAAGGTTACTAACCTTTCAAGCTCACTTTTTCTTCCTTTGCACTTATCTTTCACCTTCATTTTTTTTCACTTTGCACACTAGAGTTGTATTTCCTCTTTTCCACCTCTCTTTTCAAATTCCCCCATACTTATACAAAACTCCCACAAAAACACAACCTAAAGTCCTAAATCCCGAAAGGGTCAAGCTTAATATGCTAGGAAAATTTTGTGGAGCTAATAAAAATAGGCTTAAAGCTCAAAGAAATGGGGTGTCAAAACATGGATCTTGTAAGATAGGAATGGAAATAATAGGTTAATAAGAAGCATTGCCTCAATCATTTTAATGTCATGCATTCAATCATATAAAGCAGTCTTGAAAAAGAGTCATAACGCAAGTTCTAGAGCTAGTAAATCAAGGTGATACACTCAAGAATATAGAGAACAATAATAATCAATAAAAGGCCAAAATATCACAAGGCAAATTGTGTCTAGAACTTCAAAATAAATCTAAAACTCAAGCTATTATACATGCTCAATCTTATAGTCAAAGTAAATAATCAAAGATCATGCTCATATCATAGAAATGTCAACATATCATGCAAATCATGGGTTAGGACTCATACTTAGCATAGAAATACAAGAGGTATCAAACAATGGGGAAATAATAACCTAAATGCAATATTTTTGTATATTTTTCAAATTTTTCTGACTTTTTTTCATGATTTTTAATCCATGCATGCAAAAAAAAAAAATGCCCTAAACTAATTCAACTACATGCAATGCAAGCAAGTAATAATGCAACTTCATGCAATGCAAACATGTAATTCCTTTCCCCCATACTTAAAATATATTTTGTCCCCAAAGTATAGTAAAAAGTAAAGGAAAAGAGAAAAACTTACTAGAATCTAGCTATCCGGGTAGCACGACGGGAATCCGATAGTGGTGGTGGTGGTGTAATTTGTCTTTGGACCTGGGTATCTAAAACACACACTAAAATCCTAACTTAGCTATCGTGGCTTATTATCCACGATAGTTAAATCCATCATAGATATGCTTATTGATCATTGATTCTCTTGATTCTCACTTCACTTAAATAATCTATCGTGGATTATTATCCAAAACTTTATATTTAGTTGAAAGAGCTAACAGTCTGAACAACCCTAATCATCTAAAAACCTAGAACAACGTCTAGATTCAATTAAACGACAACTTTAAGTTCAAAGTATCGATATAAACAAATACTCGACACAAACATCTAATCATGTTATCTGTGGTTTATTCCCTTCTACAACTGAATAGGCTCAACGGGTCTAAACAATTATAGTTGCTACTTTATCTAATCAATCCTGAACGGAACTTAATCATATTAGTTGTAAATTATCCCAGAAATATTATTAGGTAACTAATCTAACAAAACCCTAGGGTAACTCTGATTCAATTAAGCACAGAGAATAAAGCCTATTCAAATTGTTGATAATCAATCAAACATCACAATATTATGCAATCTATGATTTCAATAACTAGTCAAACACAAAGGATTTTAGCAATGCATGATTGAATTAAAAAAAACTTACAAAAGGTTCAAAGGTTGCTCTTTTGAGAAAACTCTCTCCAAAACAAACTCTAGCCTCCAAAATTATGATCCAAGTTATGAAAGAAAAGCTAAAAACAAGGTTTAAATACCCAAAGGTTTCCAAAGATCAAACTATCCCAAAATACATTAAACACGTCGGAAATTATGTAACCAAATCCCATCTCGAAGCCCAAAACACGTGGCCCAATGTCTCCACTGAAAGGCAAACGGCGCGGTCTCCCTCCTTAGTTGTGCGGTTGCGCACCCTGTCATTGTGTCGGCGCCATGGCCTCGGTTCAGCATTCAAGTGACACTTCAAAGGCTGTTTTCACCCCCCCTTCAAGTTGGAATTTGGACTCGGAGTAAAATGAATTGTAGCTCTTTGAATTAGCTTTCCAGTGATACCAAATTCAGTTCCATCAGATCACTATAGCTCCCAAACCAAGCATTGCAAGATAGAGGTGTCAAAATAAGACTCTGATGCATAGCCTAGGTTTAAATGTTTTTATCCCTCAAGCTCTTGGGCCTTAGCTCTTCTAATCTTCACTTGTATTACTATAAGCTTCATCAAACTCTACCATAGTCCTCTAAGCTCCACCCCGTCCATGCTTGTTTACCTAAAGATTTGCAAAACCGAAAAAAACAAGCGCAAAACCCAAATTTCCTAGAAAACCTAAAAACCTAAGAACTAGACTAAACTAAGATAAAACCATGTAATATAAACATAAATATGCATCCTAAGCTATACCTAAATGCAAGCTATCATGCAGTCCTTACAAACCAAAGATCTTGACCTTATAAAAATAAGCACGATATTCAAATGCTTAAAAGTCTTCAATTTCTTCAGTCTTAAATCACCACTCCTTTATTTCCTGATGTTCCGTATAGGGACGGTTGACACCAACCGACCATGCAAGAGAAATATACGGTCGTTCAGTCTAATGAAATACTATGCAAGTGTGAGTTTCTTGTGATCTTAGTTGCATTACGACCACCAATCTTTGAATGAAAGCTGATCGATGTAGTAACCCAAATAATTTCACGGAAAGAGAAATATGATGAAGAGATATGGTTCCTTAAGGACATGAAAGGTTATGTCCAAGGCTTTCTCCTACCATAGTCGACACTTGTCGTAAGGTTGTCTTTTGCTTGCAAGCCACCTGCCTACTAAGAACCACATGTCTACTCCCACATGATCTTAAGGTATTTGGATGATCGTCTACTCTCATATCAATGCATCTCTAACATATTTTGCGGTTGTATCTTTTGACTCATCCTTTGATGTCTGACACTCACTCTTGTAGTGACCGAATTCACCACAACACTTGACTTTACTCTTGTCCTTAATGGTCTTCTCCTTCCTCTGGATTTTGACCCATCATGACCTAATATGCCTTGTTCCATGCATTCAAAGCTGATCCAAATGTAGAACCTAACTTCTTCCTGCGAATCTCTTAGCTAATCATCAGATCCCTCACATCATCAAACTTAAGCTTCCACTTTCCCATTGAAGCACTAACTATTGTAACAATCCCACTCCAACTTTTCGGTAAGGAGGAGTAGAATAAGGGCTTGTACCTCATCATCGAAATCAATCTCCACCGATTGTAATTGTGCAATCGTCATGTTGAATTCACTCAAATGCTTGGATACCATTTTATTCTCCCTCATCTTCATGTTGAACAGTCTCCTCATCAGATGCACCTTGTTCACCACTGATGGCTTCTCATATAGCACAGACAATATTGCAAGTAACCCCTATGTCATTTTAGCCTTGACCGTATGGTGTGCTACGTTTCTGAACAAAGACAAACGAATTGCACTCATTTCCTTCTTTTCCAACAACTTCCACTCTTCGTCCTTCGTGTCTTCTGGTTTCTCTCAAAGGCAAGTGAAGTTCTTTACCATATAGGTAATCTTCAATTTGCATCTTCCAAAACCCAAAATCAGTTCCATAAACACAAGATCTTTCCGTCCCCACTGCAATTGCAGGCACCAAGCTATGATACTAGTTGTTAGGAAATTAACCCTTGCAATAAGGGAGAACACACAAACTCACAAGAGAAGAGAGAAAGAAACGAAACAGACAAAGAACACAAGAGAAAGGAAAGGGTGAGAAAATAAGAGGTGAGAATGGATAAGATTTTCTTATTTTGTTTGTTTGGCTAGACTTTTGCTTTAATGAGAAGTTATGAGTATGATTTTCTTTTTCTTTTTCTTATTTTGAAGCTTCTATCTATACTTTTCCATCAAATTCCACCAATTTGGTGAGATTCAATTTTCCACCATTTTCCTTCAAATTTTCTTATAAAATCTCATCAATTCTCATCTTAAAATGAAACTAAACAATAGAAAAGTAGTTCTTAGGCCATGAATATCAATGAAACCAATGAAACGCAAAAAAAAACATCCATTTTTATCATTTCTTTCTCTTCCCACATCATCCACTCTCTCAATTTCATTTCATGAAACCCACTTAAATACCAATGAAACACATGAAACCTACTATTCTACTTTTCTCACTTCCCAACAACCATTTATTTCTCTATACACAATTACAACTATAGCCTTCATTTATTAATTTTAAATATTTCTTTATCTAATTAAATAAATTATAATTTGGCTAATTTTATTATATTTTGAGTTTTGGGTTTGTAAAAATATGTTTTAAATTTCAGGAAAAAAAAAGTACATTTAAATTTTTTAATTGGCCAAAAACGCGGTTTCCGACGATCATAATCTTCTCTGTCATCATTAACAAAACCATAATATATTAATATCAAACACAACATAAATCAAAACACATAACAAAATACATTAAATAAATTAACGAAACAATATACATGAAAAAACAATAAAACATAACATAAATCAAAACACATAACATAATACATTAAATAAATTAACGAAATAACATACATGAAACAACATACATAATTGTAAACACAACATCATTCATCGTCATCTCCATCATCATCTTCATAATCTCCATCATCATCATCGTCGTCGTCATTGTAATCAACCCTGCGTGTTTCCCAAACGTGCTCCACCAAGTCCTCTTTAAGTTGGTGGTGTGTATTCCGATTCTCGAGACGATACCTACGCTCGATGTAGTTGTTGACATTATAGTCTTTGGGCAAAAGAATTTCATCCGGTTCTTCATGTTCCGTGTCATATTGAGGAACTACATACCCATTGGGATGGTACCCACCTCTTTCATCTTCTACAATCATGTTGTGAATGATGATGCAAGCTTTCATTATCTTTCCAATGTAATTAGGTTGCCACGACAATGTAATTGGTTGGAATTGAGGGTAAGATGGTGGAGGGTAATTTTGTTGGATTTGTGGTTGGAGATTTTGATTAGTGTAATTAGGATAGAACATCAGTTGAAAATTTTGAGGGTGATTTCATTAAATGTTTGGTTGCAAATTGGGTAGGAAATTTGGGTGCCAATTTTGTGAAAAATTTGATGGAGGATTATCACCTGAATCCATGATCAAGATAATCTAGATTTGAAAGATTGGGAAGAGAGAAATTGTTGAAAGTTTGAGTGTGTTTTAGAAATGAGAATCTCATACATATTTATAGCAAGGTTATCAGGATCGGGATTCTAAGTTGGATCGTTGAGGGTCTTTTGGATCGGATCGCTAAATCGTAAGGTCCTATTATAACTAAAAGTATGCAAGGATAACCTAATAGATTGTATATTTTGTTATATATGAAGTAAGAAAATGATTAAAAATTATTAATTTGGTTATTAAAAATGTTGTAGGATGGACTAGTCAACTATTTTAATAGAAATGATACATTAACCGTGAAATTATTAATAATATATAGTCATAATTATCATTTTATAGGATCGTAAGAATCATTTGTAGGATCGTTAGAATCGTTTATAGAATCGTTAAAATCATATGTAAAATAGGGATCAGATCGAGATTGTATTCTAAATCATTTAAGATCCTACTCCAATAAGATCTTACTTGGGATCGTGGATCGTTTCGCGTGTTATGGATCGTAGGATCGCTAGAATCGTAGAATCGGATCGGGATTCTGATAACCTTGATTTATAGCAAAAAAAATTAAGATAGATGAAACTAAAAAATAATAAAATAATAGGATAGATATACTAACCCTTTTAAAATAGGGTAGATGAAACTTATATATAATAGAATAATAGGATAGATATGCTAACTATTTTGAAATAGGATTTGCTTGTATTTAAATTAATTTAATGATAAGGTAGATACAATTAATTTTAAAAATTGGCTCAAATTAAAATGGATATACGTATATATATATTGCACCAATTTTATCTAAATATATATACAATTGGTGCAAAATAAATTAGATAAAATTTATGAATCTAATATAATTTTTGTAAGTTAAAACCATGAGTTATTTTAAAAAGTGATTAATATGTGTTTGTTTACCCATAATCAACCCAAAAAACTAATTTAATTTTAAAGTGAATCAAATATATACAAAATTTGTATTTATGGATAGATAAAAAAATTATTACTTATACTATAATTAGTTAAATCCCCGTGATACTCACGGGACAATTTACTAAAGATTATACAATCTTATGATATTAATTTAAAATTTAAAATAATTATATATAATATCATAATAAAATTATGTAATTTATGAAAAATCTTTAAGATTATGCTCCATATTTTATCAACATATAGATAAAAAATTATATACTTGAAGTCCGATTCTTGTTGAAAGATGAAAAAAAAGTATTACGCATAAAATTAATTAAAAAAATTGATCAAGTTATTATCAACATATAGATAAAAAATTATATACTTGGATCCTTAATCTTGTTACAAGATAAAAAAAATATCCAATCAAGTTATTATATTATAAAAAGTGGATATATAGAGAGAATGATACAAGTAATTATAATATTTATTATTAAAAAATATAACATTATTTTATTAAGGAATGTCACATGGCGCAATTTTTTCAACAGACATAGTTTATGCTTTATAATGTACTAGTTGTCCCCGTCGTGCCCTGCACGACTATGACTCGATATTTTTTAGATATACTATAAAAAAGATATTGATAAATAAAATTGGTGATTTATATAAATTGTAAAAAAAGCATAATTCTAAATTAAAGATTTTGATAGCAAAAATGAAAATAGTGGGACATTTAATATGGATTAGCAAATAAAATTGACTTGACATGTACGTATATTATGAAAAAAACATTACCAAAGAATTATAATTGAAAATTAAAATTGTAATTGGCTAGATTTGTAAGTAAATTATCAAAAAAATCAAAATTGAAAATTCAAAGATATATCATAATTTAAATTTAAAGATTTGGCAACAAAAAGATTCGATCCTAGCTATCTAAATATCATAATGGGAAAAAATATAGATTAACAAAAAAAAAAAATTGACTTGATTTGTACATGGATTGTAAAAACGTAACTCATTTTTTCTATATATTTATTATGATTCATTTTTTCAATACCGTAACTCATATTGAAAAAGTCAAAACAATGATAAGGTTGTCGAAAATATGTTAAAATTATCTCTAGACATATCTATTCTAATTCTTTTTTTAGAAAATATGTTAATCGTTAAATTTTCTGTTCAGTTTATTCGTTATGTACACATGGTCATATGGATCAATAACAATTTATTATTAATTTTGTAATTTGAAAATATTATAGGATAAGATCTCAGTCTATATTTATGTGAGTTTTTTAAGATTATATTGGAGAGTTGTCAGGATCATAAAGATATGTTAAAATCCTATCCTATAAAATAAATAAAAAATATTTTTATGTCAGTTTCATGGAAATTAATTTTTACGAGGTTAACTGCTAATTTTGTTGTTCAATATATTCGTTCTGTACTTACATATATGATCATATCATATATATGGATCATTAACAATCTATTAATAATTTTGTAGTTTAAAAATATTATAGGATAAGATCTCGGTATATATTTATATGAGTTTTTTTGGTAGATTATATTGGAGAGTTATTAGGATCATAAAAGTATGGTAAAAAGTATTTTTATATGTAAATTTCTCGAAACACGTAACTAAATTTCCAAAAAACATTATTGTAATCCAATATAAAAAAAAATTAAAAAATTGATTGAGATTTGCAGATTATGTGGAAATATGATGTGTACATAATATATGAGTGACATGAAAATTTTTTGACATGTGGACTATGACATGGAATATTTATAAAGACGTCTAAATTATAAGAAAATGACACGTGTAAAAATCTGAGGTGGATTAATATAGGATCGACATGTGGCGAAATCGTAGGTGGCGTAATGAGAAGGTTCCAAACCTTATTGCTTTTATATATATAGTAGACTAGGGTAGATTTATTTTTATTATTATTAATTTAAAATTGGTTAAAATAACCAAATACTAACTTAGAGGTTGATTCACATGGAAATGGGGCTTATCATGAAAACTAAGAACAAATGAGGACCCTTGGATTTGAGAAATGGATGGCTAAGATTAGAAGAGATAGGGGCAAAATGGTAATTTTGACAAAAAATAAAAAAAATAAAAAATAAAAAATAATAAAAAATAATTTTTTTTTAATTTTCTTAGTTTCGCTTGTTTTTGCCAAAAACACGAAATTTGATTTTTTACGTTACGTTCACGTATTTTATGCATATGTTCACACTATTATAAGACATGTTCACATATTATCACATTTTTCGGTTCAGAGATTTTATAATATGTTCACATATATTACAAGTGTGTTCATATATTATTACTGTTTGTTCATGTTTTATGGTCATGTGTTCATGTTCGATTAAATCATAATACAGGCGTTAAACGGCTTAAAAAATTTGAGAAAAAATAAAAAAATAAATTTAATTTTTTAATTTTTATTTTTTTCGCTTATTTTTGCCAAAAACACGACGGTTGACATTTTACGTTCTGTTCACATATTTTATACACATGTTCACATTTTTTACAAGGGCTGTTCACATATAACCGCATTTTAACTTCAGAAAATTTAGTATACGTTCACATATTAGTATTGCATGTACACGTTTTATGGCCTTATGTTCATACTCGATTTACATCATTTTACATACGTAAAAAGACTTAAAAAAATAAAGTAAGAAAATAAAAAAAAATAAAATTTTTTTTAATTTTTTTTTAATCGAATGGCATAGATTCATTTATAGTGTTTCAATCGGATGGTCCAGATTTGTTCTTAGTTTTCATGATAAGCCCCATTTTCATTTGATTCAATCTCTACTAACTTATACTAATATATATTTAATTAGCCAAAAAAGGTGTCAAGTGGTGCACTCCCATTGTCTATCGGGTGTATGCACTGTTGATGAAACCAAATTTGCCGAGTTTCACCAGTCGAAACCGAGAAGGCCAATTTCACGTATTTATACTTTTTTTTTTTTACGTGAAACTCGTTGAAACTCCAACGAGTTTCGCCGATACGAATGCTCTTACAATTTCCCTGCCTAATCCCAGCATCCGAACGTACAAACACCACGGGAATTTTAGGCTCCAACATGTCTGTCATACATCCAAACAAGCTGTTGATACTTTTAGCTAATTCTCAATTCAATAATATTCTTATATTTTAGTTTCCTTTTTAGAAGACGATTGCGAAATTTGGTTGCTTAAGTGCATTGCCTCGCAGAGGCTTATTCTCGTTTTCGATCAAAAAAAAGTTCGAGTCTTTAGACAAACTATATATAATCAAGAATGTGAACATTTTAATGGGACACACACGCTACTTACTCCCATATCTTGAGCGATGGACAATAAAGTAAACCGGCAACTCTTAAATTAATTGCCATTATTTCCATTAAACTGCAGGGCTGAATTTCATCGAAAAGAAAGTAAACAGAGAACATATGTACATGATAATAATAATAATAATAATGATCCATTGATCCCAGCATTCCGATTTCACACCATAAATTAGAAATTTTCTAATTTTCATAATTTTAAAAAAAATTCCGTCATGCTGAATTCCATTTTTTTCTAATTTTCATTTTTGCTCCGTCCAATCAACAGAAACGATTCTTCCACGGCCAAACGCGACGTTGACTGCCACCAAACCTCGCCACCGCCAGCTGTGAAATAAATACTCACATAGTCACATATACCTACTCCTCCGTCTCACTGACAGCGTTAGAATCAAACCACCTATCGCCGTCATATTCTGTCACGTTCACTAACGGAGACCTCGCCTTCCTCATATCCCCAACTGTCATATTCCCCGACACGTCATCTCTCACGTACACCTTATCAACTCCGCCGGCCTTCACCTCCACCACCGGACCCGCCCGCCGCTCCATCCGCCACTCCGCCTCCGCCACCGGCCTCCGCCGCCTCATCCTCATGTCCCACGAGCTTAGTCCCACTCTCCCGTCGCCACCGGCGCTCGCTGTGAAAACAACCCTCGGAGACGATGGCGACACCGATACGGAGGGAATCTGCCCCACAATCGAGCCGATCATCACATCCTTATCCAGATCAAAAATCGAAATCGAGTCGGCGGAGGGAAAGGAAGACGAAGGGGAGTCACCGAGGTCGAGTCCGAATCGTAGGCCATCCCACAGCTTGACGACGCCCTTACCGCTTACAAGTTCAGCGAGCGAGGAGAAATTGTCGCCAGCGAGACTCCTCCGCCTACGAATCCTCAATTTCCGCTTCTCCCCCCGGCGATCGCACGAATTTACGGAGCCTGCGACGCGGAAGTCCTCGTAGAATCCGCCTAGGTTTTCGTAGGAGGAAGACGCCGGATCCACTTCGCGTCTTTCATCTCTCTCATCCTCCGACGAGTATGAGGAGCATTCGTCGTCGTTTTCGTCATCCTCTTCTTTAGCGACGTCGTCGTCGTCGGAGCACGCGAAAAGAGGCTCTGAGGAGGAAGAGATCTTGCAGGTTCTTCTACGGCGTTGCACGAACAGAATCTTAATGCGACGGACTACACTGCTGAAGGTGTAGATCAAGGCGAGGAGGAGAGCTCCCCATTTCCAGAATCTTTGAGGTGAGGAGAATCTGCCGAGCTCGAAAATGGAGAGGAGGCGAGAAATCAGAGGGGGATTAGCTACGCTAAGCGAAGCAATGCTTGCATCGAAGTCGCTCAATCGAGCGATTACAGGAATCTCCATATTTGCTCAAATTGAAAAAGCTAATCTCACAGATTAAAATTGCAGGTGAGAGAAATGGTTGTTGGAACAAAGAAGAAAGAAGGAAAGTGGAAACAGGAGGCGGCCTAACAAAGGGCCTATGTTGTGTTTATATACTAGTATTAGTAATAATTAAAGAGCAATTGCTACTTGAAGGTAGGACCATAAAAAAAATATATTTGTAAAGACAATTTTCGCCTTCGAGGTTAATATACAATTTGAGGTGAGGTGGAAGATAAGACCTCTGTTGTCCGCGGAGGTTAGGAATCATTCTCTCTCTATATATTCGTATTAAATGATTGGTGGTTTATAAGTGGTCTAGGTTAGCACAATTAAATTGACATTATTAAATTCAATTATATTACAATTCATATAACTCATATTTATTATGTCCAAAAATATGAAAAATTTAAATTGAGAGGGTCATTGTAATCAAAGAACCTATATAATATCTATTTCTAATTAAAGCAATTTCTGCTTATCAAACAGGATGAGAAACCAGAAAGTGTAAGCTATAAACGTAATCTCTTCTCTTATGGATAAACTATAAAACAATTTTGGGGTTATATTTATATCTTATACTTGTGTTATAGATAAACCATAAATTGCTTTAGATAAATCATAAGACGTTTTATAACCCCGAAAAAATTAACATTGTGCTATAGATAAACCATATAATCGTAGGCCAATGTTAATTTTTTTAGGGTTATAAAACGTTTTTTTTTTCCCTTTGAGACAAAAACGTTTATAGTACTTGAAGGGAGAACCATTCATTCAGATAAAAGTTAATTGTGGCCCTTGTGGGATGGGACCATGACTTGGATAAATGGATAATGAAAGAAAGAAAATACAAAGAGTAGATGAGTGTCTGCATGGAGAAAATATTTTAAATAAAATACAAATTAATGTATGACACAGAGAAGAGATAAAAAAAAAAGTTCGAATATTCTTCTCAAAACAAAAAAAAAGTCGGAATATTGTCAGTTTGCTGAGTCAGATACATGCGAGCAAGCTTTGTGTAACTGTAGTAGGCGGGTGTTTTGTGGTGAAAACTGAAAACTTCATGGCGGTGGTGGGTTACCACCGGCCCACGATAGCGGACAGTGAGTGGGCCCATTGGACCTGCCGGCCCAGAAAAAGGGCAGCGTTTCGTGAGTGGTAGAAAAACCTTACGTGTAGGATGGAGATTACTGGAGTTCTCTGGTATTTTTCTGAGGCTAGCTAATTTGGACGAATTCTGGCGTCCCGTGTGAAATGATTTTTATCTGATTTTGTTTTTGTTTTCCTTGTGTAGCCGGTGGCTTGTAAACGCACCAGTACTACGTAGTAATCGTGTCGTGTCAAATTATCTATAATCACACAAAACCAGGGATTATTTGTAAAAACACACGCACCTTTTAACTTTTGTTCTACAAGGAGCCTATAATTCTTATCTTTCACATGCATCGTATCTTGGAAATTTTGGATTTGTGTGATAGTAGTACAAGTTACATGAATCAAACAAGTTTATGCTTGATGGAGATGGCTTAACAAATAGAGGTTGCGGACGCCTATAAGTTTGTCAGGAAAACTTGGTATCAAGTGCTGGCCTTCGATTTTTAGGGTGTGTTTGTACATATGGTTATAAAGCTTGTTAAATTGGGGATGACAATAAAATGAGTTCGGGGTGGGAAGTACCATAGTCGCCCCCATTCCCATTAATATTATCATCCCCATCCCTACCCATTCTGGGATTTAAATTTCTCACCGTCCCCGTCCATGTCCTCGTCCCATTCCCATCAGGTCTTCCTTCCCATCGGGGAATTCCCATCTCATGCTAATTTTTCCCATTTACAATTAGGGTTGAGCACGGTTCAGTCAAAACCGAAATTTGGGCTGAACCGAAACCGAATTTTTTCGATTCGGTTATCGATTTAATGAATTTTAGAATTTCGGTTTCGGTTCACTTAAGTCGAAATATATTAAAAAATAAAAAAAAGGGTTATTTCTCCTTTCTCACTTATATGCAGATGCGTAAAGTCTAAGATCGACCCGACCCTTCTTCCTCTTTTTGACCTGCCTCCAATTTATTTCTCCTTTCTCACTCTAACCCTAGTAGGAGTCACAGCAGCCAGTCGCCCAGCCATCCGACAGCCACCGGTCTACCACTCACCAGCAAAGGAAAGACGACAAAGTAGTATGTGGCCCGTCGTTGTCGAAAGTCAAAACTCCAATCGCTATAACACCAACGCTGACTCCCTTCTCTAGTCACCCGTCACCAATCGTCCCTGTCGGTTGTCTCCTTGACCTTATCCCTTCTCCAAGAGTCCGACTCGTCAACAACCAAGAGTCCGTGTCATCAGCAACCAAGAGTCCAAGTCGGTCGCCGACTGTAGGTAACAATTGCTATTTGGTAACATGGGTTTAGGGTAAAACCGGAAAAAACCTAAACCGATCCGAACCGAAAAAGTTCGTTTAGGTTCGGTTTTTGGTTCAACAAAAATAAAAAATCGGTTTTCGATTCGATTTGTCTGTTCGGTTCGGTTTTGAACCGATGCTCAACCCTTAAATCATATAAGTTTTCCATTTTACCAATCATATACGTTAATTATAAATACAAATTTGTATATAAAATATATTTAAGTTAAACCTAGCAGATTATTAATCTTATTTTGTAAGATAAAAAATAATAAACAAAGAAAAAATATCAAAATTAAATTAAGAAACTTAAAACTCGTTAAAAGTTATACAAATAGTATTTGAAATTACCCATTAAAATTCCCAATCCGAGATCCCTGTGGGTTTCCCCATAAGAGGCGAGGGCAGGGCAGGGATCGAGATAGGGACTAGTAACCCCATCTTTATCCCTGTACCGGAGCATGAATTTATTTGGCTCCGTTTCATTCCCCATCCCCATTTATATTCTCCGTCCCAACCCGACCCCCATGATGGGGATTCCTCACAGGGATTGGAGAATTCCCGCCCCATTGCCATCCTTAAGTTGAAGTGTAAATTGTAGTGGTGATTTAAAAAGTGAAAAAAAAGAGTTTGAGTTAAAAAAATACAAAAAAAAAAAACTAGTTACAATCCAAGTTTGTTATTGTGTAATAGTTATTGAAAATAGAGGTACTATAAACTACTTTATAAGAGCATGAATATCAATGAAACCATAAAACCCCATTTTTATTATTTCTCTCTCTTCCACATCATCTTATAACCCTCAATATCATTTCACAAAATCTACTCACATATTAATGAAACTATGAAACCACATTTTCACTTTTTTTTTTTGAATTTCCAACAACGATTTATTTCTCCATACACATTTATAAATATAGCCAAGATTTATTATTTTATATATATCTTCACCTAATTATACATGTCACATTAAATTACTATTCAGGTTTTTTTTGCATTATGATTGTAAATTTGTTTTAAATTCCAAAAATTAATTTTTTGGTCACACTTTAATTAAGGGCTTATTAAAATAAGAGAAATGTATAAACCTTATCAAGCAAACATACTTCAATATTTGCTTATGCATTTTTATCTATGTGTTTAAGTTTTTTCATGTCCTAGTTATATCATGTGTCATTTTTTATTATGTTTAAACAATGAGTTATTTAAAAAAATGGTTAAATATGTGTTTAATTACCCTAAAATAATTTCAAAAGCTAATTTAACTTTAAAATAATTCAAACATATACAAAATTGGCATCTATGGGTAGATAAAAAAAGTCATAAATTTTGGTATAATTTTTTAAATTAAAACTAGGCCAAAATGGATAAAAACAAAAATCCACATAACAAATAAACATCACAAAATTGGTCAATCATCATCACGCACCACATGGCGCATGATGACTGACCAATTTTGAGAGAAGGCCCACTTGCAACTTGTTTTTGGTCGATTCACAATTCGGAACGCATAAATAGTTTCACCCTTTTTTTTTCTATTTCCATTTTTCAATGTGAAACCCATATCGAAATTGTTGATATTCATGCCCTAAGCTTCAATTGTAATTGTTATTGAAAAGAGTTAGAGTTGAAGTATACATTGTAGTGGTGATTGAAAAAGACTTTATAAATCAAAATAAACTAGAAACTACTTCATAATGTTGAATTTGAAGCTTTATATCTAGAAGTACAAATGAACTACCACTACTTTTTAAACTAGTTTATGTGTCATTGCAAACACACTATCACTCTTTTTGAGCAACAAAGATCTGTATTGAAAGTTTGTGGATTACAAAATAGATTATATAAATTGGACCAAGAGATTCTTATTGGTTTTTGAGTCGATACATATACGCGTTACTTTTTTTCCCTTTGTAACCTCCTAACTACTAATCTACATCTCATACTTTACAAATCTATTTCAAGAACTATTTTATTTGTAATAGGCTGGATTGGTTTTTCATTTATTTTAAAGGGTTTTTAACTATGTCCAAAGGGCATAAGTTAAGAACCTTACATGAAAATTATTTATTGAATTTTATGATTTAGGTTTATTTTAACTTGTTTATAGGGTTCATTAATTTTCTTTTGGGTTTTAGTTTTGATAGCGGTGAAATGGTCGTGTAAATCACGGCTATGTAAAATAATCCTAACAAACCTAAAGATTGTACGTAGTCTTAGGGAAGTAAGGGTCGAATCCGCAGAGAGGTTGATTTATCTTTTTATGTGAATTTTATGACAATTAAAGTAAAAGGGGGTTTATGAGTTAAACTAACTATTAAGCATGCAAGACTTAACAAAACAATAAAGTTGAAGTTTTTGTCAAATTGGGAAAACACTTAGTCAAACAGTGATCCGCATTCGTATGACAAGTTGATCATAGATTTCACTCAATATCGCATGCATATGGAATTCCAATTCCTTTTCAAAGATAATTAATAGCACAACCAGATACTATCAATCCTAACTAATTGAATAACCCTGAAACTATCAAGATTCAATTCAAAAGCAGCAATAAGAATTATAGGCAGGATACAATTCTAGCATAAAACAACCAGCTTTTACCCTAGAATGCAATTCAACTCTCTTCTGCAATAGACTAGCACAACCAGATACTAGTACAATGCAGTTTGCTACTACGAAATAGAGAAACTGAACCAGTAATTTCTCTAGATCTAGCAATAGAGAGTAAATAACAACCCTAGAAATTGTTGAAATCAATCACATAAACAATTCATTCAAGAGAGTAAAATAATTCCATGCAATAGATAAAGAGTAGAAATCTCACAACAGAAAGTCAAAACGAAGACTTCAAACTGTCTGACTAAGCAATAGGGCTTAGTTCTCCATGAAAAGCTAAAAACTCAAAAATCTGAAAAACTAGAATGAATAATAGATAGATAGATGAGAGGTGCAACTCCCATAACCTAATATATAAAGCTAGGTCTAAAAGTATATCCAAAAATACATAAATCTCGAAATAAAGCTGATAGAAAAGAAGCCAATCAGAATAAAACACGTGGTACATAAGAGATCTCGCGGCTGTCAGGGGCGGCGGGCGCCACTGGGTTGGCGGCGGGCGCCGCCAGCACCTTGGTTTAGAATTCATGTCACACATCGGGGGCTATTTTGACTCCTTTCGAGTTGGAATTTGGACTCGGAGAAAAAACATGAATTGTAGCTCTTTGACTTATCTTTCTAATGATAGCAAATTCAACTTCATCAAACTACTATAGCTCCCAAACGAACTCTCGCAAGACAGAGGTGTCAAACCAACAACTCCAATGGATGGCCTGAATTCAAGCGTTCTTTCCTCGTTTTCCATTCCTTTCACACTTGTTCACTTTAAGACCTGTAAAACAACATAGAACAAGTGCAAAATCCAAAACTCGTAGATACTCTAATAACTTAAAGAAACTAACTAAAACTACCTAAAAACAAAGCAAATGAAACGTAAACATGCATACTAAACACTACCTATATGCAAGTTATCAAGTTTCAATATCTAGTATAATTAACCTATTCCCTCAATGCATAGGATAAAAAACCGTTATTTTATTAAAGGATACAAATACCTCTTGTTTAATTTGATCGAATCAACAAATTATGTCAAAGTGGAATATATTTGGAAAAGAAGTTTGAAATAAGTGGAATATATTTGGGAATGAAGTTTGAAATAAGTGGAATATATTTGGATCCCTACGATGGGATTTAAATTGAGTTGATGAAAATTTATTAAAGCTTACACAAATAAATTATATCCTACACAATCATTCCATACATGTATTTGATGGACCTTATTGAAATATACTAGAGTTGAAGATAGTGAAAATACTGTCCATAATATATGTTATATATTCAAGTTATAGTGGTCGTTTGGTGTTATGAAACTGATATAAATTAGAGATGTTCAAAATAATATGAGTTGAAGCTAAAACATCTTTAATAGTTGACTTTCAGAACTTATTTTTGTCAATAATTATCCTCAAAGTTAATACTGCAAGGTTCATGTTTTATGGTCTCATGTTCGTCCTCGATTATATAATTCCACATGCGTAAAAAGATTTAAAACAATTCAAAAACATAAAAAACAATTTGTGGATGGATCGAATTGCAGACACCTTTCCTCATTATTTTTTGAAATAAACATTAATTATAGATTTAATCTGCCAATGTAATAATGTCTTGGAGAATCTTAGACAAGTACTATGGTTCGTGACTTGATTCAGAATACAAACTAAGTAAAGTATAATAATATTAGTGATCAGACTACCCAAAATAATATATCTAACATTCAATTCAACCAATGTTCCAATATGTATATGTT
Organism: Fallopia convolvulus; assembly: GCA_964016875.1. NCBI lineage: Eukaryota > Viridiplantae > Streptophyta > Magnoliopsida > Caryophyllales > Polygonaceae > Fallopia > Fallopia convolvulus. Next base: position 22,286,070 of record OZ024727.1, read on the forward strand.
GCAAACCAAAGTGAAGCGTCGTGACCCTCGCAATTTCTGCTGACCATGAAACATGATGATTAACTTCTCTCACAGTAAGTTCACTCATTCTTCTTTGCAAATTGATGTTATGACCAAAGCAAATCTCATACTTAAGCATATTGACATTTAGTCCAAATGCTCTCTTATTTAAACTAAGTAGATTAGTTAGAACTGAGCATTCTCTTGTCGTTCCTTTAGCAAATAGGAAAATATCAACCACAAATAAAAGATGATATAAGGATTGTGCGAAGAAAAGTCCTCATTGTTGATGGGTGATTTACTCGACAATAAATAAATTTATAGTCAAGACCCCGCTGAGTACAAGGGAGTCAGGATCGTTCACGGGAAGCAAGATTGTTTGATTACTAAACTATAAAACAAGAAGCACAGAAACAAAGCAAAACAGAAACAAAAGAAGAAAACAAGGCTACGACAGCCCTCGGTACTGACCTTGTCAAGGTCGGTAACGATGCTGGGTTTAAACACAAACTAAGCAACTAGACAGAGTCAACTACAAGCTCGGTACCGACCTGTGTACCTCGGTAACGATTCTGTACGTAAGAACATGAAAGTAAAACAAAAGTAATTCAAATGCGAAAACAACTAGGATAAGGGTTTACTCACTCATGATCGAGCTAAAACAAGCAACTAAATTGAATGAGAACATTGAATAAGAACTAAATAAAAGCTTTCTTGAATTATAAAACTCTCGTCTTTGAAACAACCACGTTCGAAATCGAAGAACAAAACAGGAACAAGGCTCGAACTCTCTCTCTCGACTCAAACGTGTTCTCCAAACAATCGTTCCTTCAAAATTAACGAACCCCCCAAACTTGTATTAAAACAGGGTATTTATACTAAGAGAAACTATCTAACAAGGGTCCTAAAACATAGAAACTTTCCTAACTAAAAAGATTACGAGATAAAATATAGAATTGTTGATAGTTGGCGCCTACCGACACAGGTCACCTCGGTAACGACCTGCACAGGGTCGGTAGACTCTTGCTGAATTCCTTGGCCAAAATTCTGCTGTTCAGCTCTGTACTGACCATCACAGATCGGTAACAAGATCTTTGTTTTGGGTTATTGTGTACACTTTTCATAACTTCTCCTTGGATTCAACGGGATCTTCAAGGCGTATTCCTTCTTCTCTTCTCCTCCACATACTCCACCATCAACCACTCGACTCTATCTCTCTCGAAATGCTCACTTCTGCTTCGAAAACCTATAAAAAATACAAAAAACGGAGTAGCTTCCATACTTTTCACAAAATATGTAAACTTATCCAAAAACACACAAAACTAGCACTAAAACTCACTAAAACTAAACTAAACAACTTAAGAAAAACACCTAAAACTATACTAAAAACATGAACATCAAAATACCCCATACTTAAGCTTGCTTGTCCTCAAGCAATCATCAAACAATAACCAAAACCAATCAACATGCTCATCAAGCAATAGCCCTCATCTAAAAAACAATTTCAAAACATAGCAAAGATAGCAAAAGACTATTAACGTCATCACACATATCTAAGCACTAATAGACACAAGCAACCACAATCCAACCTCACCAAGGCAATGTGTTTCTCTCAACTCTCATGTGTTTGGGCTATAAATTCTTCTCTCAACTCAATCTTATATGCAAAAACTCATAGAAATTGGAACTTATATCACCAAACTCTCCAGCAAAGATTTGTCAAAACAAGCAAAAATCATCAAGAGAACTTAGGCTCAATGAAAAACTTCATAGAAGTCTCCATTTGGTCGAGTTGTAATGGGGCTTGGTAAAGACAATAAGGCGTGGAAATATTTTGGCTATGTGGTGCTAATAATATCCGGGAATCAAAGACTCCTAAAAACTCACATAATACCAAAACTCTCATTAAAACATACCAAACTCACTCTTCATTATGCACACTCTCTTCACTCACCTATTAAATCCTAGAAAGCCTCATAAAAACATAAAGAATCACTTGGTTTTAAACTTTTAAACACTGCACATCTTCCTTATTCTTTCTTTTTTTTGCATTTTTTTCTTCTTCTCGACATACCTCAGTACCGACATGCGAGGGTCGGTATCGAGCTGTATTTTTCCCTCTTTTTCCCTTCAAAAACTTCGGTAGCGAGCCCACATAGGCTGGTATCGACCTGATATTCCTTTCTTCCTTTGTGCATTCTTTAACCAAGAGATCTTTTTACATAGTTTGAAACAAGAGATTTCCAATCTGCCCCACCCAAACCTTTATTTTTGAACCACCAAATATCTTTGCACTCTACAAAACAATTCCTCTCCAACTAAGTCCAAATCCTCAGATAGGGTCAAGCTTATCTCGGCTAAGGAAAATTTTTATGGAGCAACAATAAAAAGGCCAAAGCTCAAATTGGCTTCAAAAACAAGGATAATGTAAGGGTGGATATGGATTAATAAGGCTTATAAAAAATAAGTTCTCTATCATATGACTTTCACAAGTAATGAACTAAAAATCTTATACAGGTCTTGAGAAATAGATAACCATCACAATTCAAAGAGATAATATACATAAAGAGAGCAAATCACACATAAAAATCAAGGCTAAAAATAAGAACTCACAAGGTCAAATTTTGTTGGATTGCAACTACTCATGCTAACAGTTATACATGCTCAATTTCATCATATGCTATTTCACCATAAAAAAAATTTCATCATAAGACAGGCTATACTATCAAAAGCATACTAAAAGGAAATTACATGGTTATGCAAAATGAAAGTAATCATAGAACCAAAAGATTAAGGGTACTCATCCGTTCTAAAATCTTTTTGAATTTTTCAAATTTCAATTTTTTGTGATTTTTTTATTTTTTATTTTAAGAAAAAGAACAACTAAAACAAGAAACAAACTAAAGCAAGAACAGAACAATCAAGTTTTCTTTTCCCTCCCTACCCCATAATTAAAATTTACAGTGTCCCCACTGTAAAAGCAAATCAAAAGAAAAGATAGGGAAAAGAAAAAGAAACTCACAAGATAACTTTCGAAGCAGAAGAAACATCCTTGAAAGTGAGATCATCATTGAGGTGGTGGTGGGAATTGGCGCTCAAAGTTGCCCATAAATTGGTACATCGTCTGCCAGCGTTCTTCATCGACTGTCACATGCTGCTCCATCGTCCTCCAATGAGCTTCAGCCCTTTGCTGTCTTGCATCGTCAAGAGCCATGCGAGCTGAGTACGCATCCTCCCAATGACTCATCCGTTGGTGGAGCTGAGAATGCTGCAAGTTCAGCTGCTGCATCTGAGAAGACAAATCTTGTGCCCATGAAGAAACATCGGAACTAGCGTAGTTGTGTTGGGGCGACGGCTGGTAATTGGCGTGCTGCTCGAAGTGGCCATGCTGGACGAAAGGAGCGTAAGGCACTACACTGAACGACTGTGGCTCGGTAGGGTGATGAGCAGGCTCGGTGTCAAAGTGGAACGCCTCCATTCTAGCCTCGAAGTACTTGGTACCGAGGTCGGGTTGCTCGGTACCGATGTTGGCGTGATGTGTTGGGGCCTCGGTACCGACCTGTGGGTCCTCGGTATCGAGCCCTGCCGCAGAGGCTGGCTTGTCCTCTTCCATCGCAGCTCCTTCTCGATCATACCTCGTCTCAAATTCCCTCAATGTCGGCTCGTCTTGAGACTTCTTGGCCAAGGGAAACGGTTGAGACGTCCAAGCTTCATACCAATTTGGCACATGCAACAACTCTAGCTTGTCCCGAGTCATTTCCACGGTCTGTCAAGTACCGTGGTGGCTACTCCTCCTGGAATTCTCTGAAAAATACAAGAAGACAACCAGTACTACGTGTTCAACTTCTGGGTACTGTGTGAGTTGTAGCGCGAGAGGTCGACATTGAGAGCCATCGCTAAGAGGCTCACCAAGTTACCACAATAAACCTCTTTTGACGTGGCCCCGTGCCTCTCTACGTACTTCAGCCATTCATACCCTAAGTTCATGGGGGCGGGGTCCTCAAAGAGAATAGTCCGAAGGCATCCAACATCCGTCCTTGTCGGCCTGGAAAGCTCCTTTTTGGGCCAAATGGTTGAACCCAAAACTCGGAGGATAATCCTAAAAATGGGGTTGATGATGTGCGCCCCTGGAAATGCCGGTGCAGTGGGATTGACTTCCCCAGAAATGTAGTTCAATGTATCTGTAACCTTGAAGTCATCAGGAGCTTTGTAATCTCGAGAATGGTTGGGGAAGTCGAGGAGGCGGTTGAACTCAGCCATGGTGAAGTCATGGTCAGCATTGCCCAATCGAAACCTAATCCTTCCTATAGAAGTCTTGGCCTTGAAGCTGGTGCGGAGAGTGGCTATGAACTCGGCGGTGAGAGACGTGTAATGCGTGACATCCTCCTTTTTTAGTAGACGTGGGACGCCGAGGATAGCGAAGGCGTGCTTGACATCCTCATAGATGCCGCAGGCTTTTGCACTTGACCTTGAGAACCATCTTGTGAGGTGGTCCTTCTCAATGACGGAGTTGAAGATCATCAATTGCTCACTAGTCGGCAGGATGACCTCGTCCATTCTCGGAGGAGATGGGGATCTTTCGGTCCTCCTCTTCTTTCATGCCCTAGAGTTGGCCCTGCTTGTGCTTGCCATTTTGTACCCGAAAACACCATAAATATCCAAGGTAAGATCCACTCAAACCAACAAGAAAAACCCCATACTTGCACTCGAAAATGCCCTCGACCCACCTCGGTACCGATCCTTTAAGGTCGATATCGAGGTTTTTGGGTTTAGGACTGGTTTTGGGCAATCACAGGTCGGTACCGACCCTCACAGGTCGGTAACGAGCTTGGGCGAGAACTTTTCCGCAAGGGATTCTAAATCTCTAATCCCCAAAATTTCGACAATTAGCACAATTTCAAGCAAGATTCCACATAAAAATACACAATCAAATACTTGCAACCCCATACTTATTCAAAGCCCCATCAAAACTGTAACACCCCTCCTTACTATACTTGAGGTGTTACCGCCAGTAACCCTAATTAGTCCCAATTCAAGGCTACCCAAGGCTTTAAAACTTACAAATATAGAAAGTATTATAACACTCTATTAAAAACCATAGTATCACCTCCTTTGCTACAAGAAACAAAACCAACCACTTGAACAACAGTAATATGTCTAACAACAAACTTATTCATCTTTAGACAACCACCTTCAAAACTTCTTGACCTTCTTAACTCCTTGGTTAGCCTTCACTCCTGTGATTAACTTCTTTAGTAGCTGATGCGTCGTAAACAGATGATGGCACCAGCCGACCATGCAAAAGAATAAAGCGGTCGGGTTAGTCTAATGAAAGACTAAGCAAGTGGAGAAATGAGACATGTCTATTCAAAAAGTAGGACACCACAATTTTGTGGTTCAGCATAGAAATATAAACAACTTGTTGGGAACTTAAAATCATCACTCAAAATTTCGAGAAGAAAACCTCCAACGATTAAATCAGACTGTCTTAATCAACATTGATTAAAATTCATTCTCAATCGGGAGTGAGAATGGTTATCAAATAGACTAACCATTCGGGTATATTAATGTGCCTACTGCATTTATCTTGTTTAATTTTCAAAACTTTATCACAATCAGGTTGGTAACTTTTAATCGGCCTAAACTACTGCCGATACATTATTTGTATTCCGGTAATACCAAGATGAGAGGGCCTCTTTCATCCATGATCACTGGCCAATAACCGGACTCCAATTGCACTTAGCTATAGTGGGCCATTGCCCTCCTCCAACGTAGAGCGAGGCGTGAGTCATGACTCGAATATTGGGATACGTTAGCGAACTACACCCCCAATACAAACTGTGTTATAAAGAGGTCTTCGAAGACCCGACTCCTACCCCTGGACTAACTCATTTCAAAGCAATGTCTCAACATGAGACAACTAATCATACAAGGTCACACACAATGGACCTAATTTTCAGTTCTAGCGCGAAATTGAATAAATGACAATATGATAATTATTTCTATTAAAAACAAAACCTATTGTATTTTATTAATCATACAAGTTGTTCCCAACATAAACATTAAATGGAATTCAATTCCTCATTTAATAACCATAATGCAAGAGAGAATCATCCACTTGCTTTTTTCTTATGAGATTCCTCTGAGAGAAGTAAGAGGTTATTTCCTTCTAAACCTCGATCTGTTCAAATAACCAATGTTGTATAATAAGCGGAAAGATTACAAACAATTACTAGAATTTATTGTAACCTTAATGACGAAACAAAACTTGTATTCCAATCCTGGTGCACAACAAAATGAAGCTCTTAATAAAGATTTTTACCCTCGAAAATTCAGCAAACAGGTTGGTCACGAAGGCATGTTCAGAGGCGTGCAGCGGTGGCCTCGGGGAGGCAACGACGACGGGGCCGGTGGTTCTGGATAGCCAGCAACCTCCCCTTCCAACTGTTGGCAGTCCCGGTGGCATTGGTGGTCGGAGAACAGAGTACGAAGCCCTCCAAAACGGTTCGTTGCCACTCGCACAAATCTGGAAAATTCAGTCCCGATTCGAAAAACGCCCTTTTTGAGCCCGATTATGAATCAAATACCTTCAAATCTTCAATGGGTTTTGTAGAGGACATTAACATGGTAATATTGGGATTTGAATCAACAATTTTGGTGGAGAAATGAGGGAGATAACGAAATTTGAAGATCTCGAACAATCTAGGTCGAAAAAACATAGAGTCGGTTTCTATGGGTCTAATTATATCCTTTCTCTCAACTTTATGCCAAATTGCCCTTCTTAAGCACTTGTCCCAACTTCCTACCTCATTTCCCTCAACTGAAACGAGTCGTAGCTAGTGCCACGAAGGAGTTGACGCGGCTCCAATCTCCACCAACGAACAGAGGAGGAAAAGCGAAGAGGTGGCTTTCAACGATGCCAACCAACACGAAAGGCTATGAGTAGCCTTGCAAGATGTCGTTCAGTTGGACCATGACAAGGCTACCGAGATTCCGGCGCCCATCCTCGGGTCTTGGGCAAAAAAAAATCGATCGACAGAAATTTGATCCAAAACAGAGCAATCAAGGAGGAAGTGGAAGAAAAGGAAAAGAAAAGAAAAAGGAAAATAAAATAAAATAAAATTTAATTATCTTCCCTTATTATCAAAATACCATTTATACTAGTAAAAAGGCTCCTTGTAAAAAATAAATAACTCATGAGTGATATTTTCATAGAAATAAACTTGCTATTTATTAACAAATAAATCTCCATTTTGCAAGTTTATTCCATTAATAGCGGAATTAAATTAAATGTAATTTTCTTCATATACTAATCACCCATGACAAACCGTAATACCCTTTTTATAGAAAAAGCGGTTATTACAAAAACATGCCAAAAATTGCCAAAAATCATGGTGAAAATCATGCAAATTATGAACAAGTTACTTTCATGCTTTTCTATCATCAAAATGTAATGCAAATTAAGCATGAAGAACCGAAAATCAAACAAGATTAATCACCAACATATAAATAAGGAAGCACGACGGGCAATGTAGACACGCAATTCGAATTTTCACAAAGATCTAGATATGAAAACTACCCAAAATTACCATGAATTTTCAAGAAACGAGTTTAGGGTCAAGAAATCATACCGTAGTCTTGTGAAATTGAAGAATAAAAATTAAATTGCAAGGGTAACGAGGGCGTGAAGCTTCGGTAATGAACACACGGGGTGTTGTTCGGTATCGAATGGGGTGAGGGTATTTGAGGGTGAATGCGGTATGCAGGATCCGAGTAAGAATCGACTAGATCTTGAGAGATTAGTTGAGGATTGGTGTGGGATTTGTGGTTTTGGGAGTGTTTTTGAAGGCTTAGAGTAGAGGCGGCGTGGGAGGAAAGGTTAGGGAAGGAGGAGTTTTTAGGTTAGAAATACTTACCTGCCCGCGCGTCTCGATCTGGGTTCTGTCGCAGGTCGGTACTGAGCTTCGCAGCTCGGTACCGAGCCTGGGTGACTCTTTTTCAACGCCTTATCGTGCCCGACTTCTGTGGCATGTTAGCCCAAAAATTTTCTATGCCACAAACTTCTATTCTACTAAAAAGAACTCAAGAGAAAGCTAAGAAAAAGAACTATAAAAAGAAAAGAAAAGAAAACTAAACTAAAACGGGGTTGCCTCCCATAAGCGCTATTTTCAACGCCGTTAACCTAACGAACTTACATGGCTAATCAAGGTGGTTCCATTTCAGCTTTGTCGGGGTTATGGGATACCCCATACTTAGATGAAAAGGCATTGTTCTTTCGCACTAGATTTGGTCCTTCATCCTCTAGTAGGATGCTCGGTATTTTTACACAAGGGTTAGTGAAGCCCGAGAACAAAGGCGGTTTCGACTCATCTATTGCATGAATAGTAGGGTATGGTGTAGGAATATGATATAAGGAAGGATTGTGTCCGGTGATAGTGAAACTAGAGTTAGAATACTTACCTTGATCGATTAGTGAGGGCGCCGATATCGAGGCAGTTGGGGTCGTTATCTTCTAGTCTAAAGCAAAGCCTCCCTTGGTATCGTGCAAAATGTGCCTCCCTCGTCATATTGCTGTATGAAGGGATCGGTATCGACCCAAGGGGGGTCGGTAGCTGGCTCGGTAGTGCTCTCATAATTGTTATTGATTGGGAAACAATGTCGAGCTCTGGCTGGGGGGTCTCGATCTTTGCGGCTGCGGCTGTGTCATTGGCGGCTTGATTGAGGCTAAACTCGACTCACTCTTCTCCTATGACAAAGATGAGGAGTCCTTTTTGAACATCGACTCGAGCACCTGCTGTAGCAAGGAATGGTCTGCCTAGAATAATGGGCACAAGCGGGTCTTCAGGCATATCAAGGACAATAAAGTCGTTTGGTATGAAGAATTTTCCCACTTGAATGGGAAAATCATCTACGACTCCAATAGCCTTTACACTAGATCCTTCAGCCATGTACAACCTCATATCAACGGGTTCCAGAGGTCCCATATTAGCTTTTGACCAAATAGACAAGGGAAGTAAACTGGCGCTTGCTCCCAAATCACATAGGGCCTTGAATCGGTGGTCGCCAATCCCGATAGTGATAGCAAATCTCCCTAGGTCACCTAGCTTTTCTGGAAGGGCTATTAATCGGACATCATCTGTCAGCTCTGTTATCGACCTTTTCCTGCTAAGAATGTCCTTCAAAAATTTGGCGTAAGCCGGCATTTCGCTTTGGCCCTCAGCGAATGGTATAGAAATAATTAAGCCCTGAAGAATTTTAACGAAACGCTTAAACTTGACCTTTGTTGAGTCCTTAGACTTCTTAGTAGGGAAGGGGAGAGACTTCACCAATCTCGGAACCAAAGCGGGTTCGAGAGGTGGTGCTACCGGGTTGACAATCCGGTCGATTGGTGTCGCGGAAGGGTCTGTACCGACCCTGGTGGGGTCGGTGTCGAGCCTGGGACTAAGGGAGTGGCTCGGTGTAGAGAACTTACCTGAGTTGGGGTCGGTGACGAGCTTTGGAGCATTGTTACCGAGTGTTTTAGGCTCGGTAACGACCTCGTCGGCACGTTATCGATCTTGTCCGACGTATCATCTTCATTACCGGGGTCCTTTTCCTTGGCTTCAGCACGATCTGGTAGCGTTTTTCCGCTCCTGAGGTGTACGGCTGCTGACTCGGCTAAAGTCGTTGTTGCCAAGATCAAAAATAAATAACCCTATTCTACTAACTAGTATAGAAAGCAAGCAAGGGGTCGAACCCAAGAGAATCGGTTTTCTGGTCAATCAGCAAAGAGCAAAGACGGGATTTTTGGAGTTTAAGCAAGCAAGTAATTTCAAGTATTAAATAAATAAAGGAAAAGCAGAGTTCATTCAATCAATTCCACCTTTTTAATCATCCGATCATTGATTCATCCACTTTTCTATTAATTCCCAGGTTAATTCCAATCCTTATAAAAGATTTCCGCTTGTCCACGGTCCAAGCGAAATTATGATATGAACAAGAACGCTTAATTCAAATCATGCAAAGTATTAAGGATAGAAGGATATTAAATCATGCAATCAAGCTACGAGTCTCATGCATAAAATAACAATCAAACACTCTTTCTCAATTCTAGTCCACGGTCCTAGAAAAGAGTTGTTTCAAGGATAAATAAGATTGCACAGACAACAATCAAACTAATCGAAACAATAGAATATCAATCAAATTCAACAAGTCACGCGCCAAGAGAAATCAATTGATAATCATATAAATAAAAACAAGAGTTTTGATATTAACCAAGGGATATAAAAGTTACCAGAATCACACGAAATACATAAAAAGGTTTCCTTGATCAAACAAACTCCAAAGGAAATTAGTTCTCCATAATAAAACTAAAAAATGGAATAATCTCTGAAAGTATGCTAGAATGTCGAACTAAAAATACGAAACTAAACTTAAATAGTCGAAATAAGAACCGAAACCTAAGAGATATAAATAATATAAAAAGATAGAACAACCAAGACGAAGTCGGCGCTGGAAAACCACGATCCGCGAGCGCGAATTGAAACCGCGGGCGCGGATCAGTCAATCCTTTTCGGTCACGGAAACTTCTCGAACCGCGAGCACGGCTCTGGACCACGGCCGCGGATCCTGCGTGTCTTCAGCTTCTCGAATCTTCTCTCTACCGCGGGCTCGGGTCCAACCCGAGGGCGCGTGTCTTGACTTCTTAACCTCTTCAGCTCGATCTAGGACTTCTGTCTTCCAAATCTTCAACTGTAGGCTCTTCTGATATTATAGATAATCATCCTAATCTAGCCTAAAACACTCAGAAAATCCTAATAAAAATACAGAATTACGCTGTACTAAAACCAGCGTATCAAATTCCCCCATACTTAGATCTTGCTCTTCCTCGAGTAAGCTCAAAATAAATCTAACAATAAATCCTATCAAAGATCCACATGAAGTAAAGGGAAATATGAAAAATAAAAACTCTCAACTCTCAACCCGAACCCATGTAGAGAAATAATGAGCAATAGACATGAAAGCTCAAATCACACACCTCACCAATACAAGATATAACACTCAAGCTCTAAAAAGTGTAGAGCAACCTAGGATCTACCCAACATCTAAAGTGTAATCCCCAGACCCCAAAGTAGAATATGAATCATAAACACTCTGATTTTACCACTCATTCTACTTAGGCGCCCTTTCGGGTTTTCAACTAATCACTCTTTTCATTTTTCTTTAGGTGTGCTCACATATACTCACATCTCTCATAAACCTCATATTACCCTAGCCTAATGCTGGTCCGGGTTACCTGCTTATTACTTGAGCCGCCCCTTCGGGTTTTCAACTCATCCCAGGATTTTATATGCCTTTTTTCTATTTTTATGGCTTTTTATTTATTTATTAATTTTTTGTTTTTTTTAACTGAATCAAAGGACAGAAATAGAATGCAACTGTACATATAATACAAATAATAGCAGTGAATCCCTTCGCCCATACTTAAACCCTTCATTGTCCCCAATGAAGCTAAGAAACAAAGAGCTGCCTGCCTCTAATGCTCACTGCTGATCAAGTGGAGGGAATGATGGATACCCTGGCCATTGTGTCCGCCAGAAAAGAGCTGCCTGCCTCTAATGCTCATAAAGTGCCTCCAATGATCGATCCATAGCATCTTGACGAACAGATAAATGCTGCATCCCACTCAACATACGCTCCTCAAAACTCATATCATCAGTCCAAGGTAAACTGGAGGAAGCAGAAGTAGAAGCAGAAGTAGATGCACAAGTAGCTGGGTTAGGTACACCCCAACCAGCTGCACTTTGTGGACCAGGAGCCCATCTAGATGGCTCAAAATAAAATCTAGCATGAAATGCCTCAGCCTGCTCATCCCAACCTCCACCATCATCCTCATAATCATCTCCAACATCCTCTACAAGAGCGTCTACATCAGGTTGTAAATGAAATGAATATACAGTATCTCCATACTATAGAGCTATTGGTAAACGCAGAAAAGATATAGGAGGGTGCCCATGCAACCAAGTCCAACCTCCCTCAGCTGAACCTCTCAAACAGTTAGCCCTAACTAAAGCCTGATGCGTATATCTGTACCCATCAGTCAGATGTCATCCAAACTGGGCCTCAATCTGCTCAATAGTAACAAATCTGGTGGCTAAGATAGTAACCATACCACCTAATCCTATCAACCCTCTCCTCGTGGGATACTTCCTAGCAGATGCAACAAATAATCCAAACCAATCAGGGCACTTAGATGGCAAAGGGAACAAACATCTAATGATCTTCATATCGTGTGCATGAACCTTGTTCGTCTCTCCCTGCCCTAGAAATGCCATGGCTAGGACCTTGTGACAAAGACGAACACTAGGATGTGGAATCTTACTGTTGGTCTCCCCAGAACGAGTGTCAAAAGGAGAGCCAGTAAGAGTATGCCAGAAATCAAAAAATGTAGCATCAGACAGTATACTCTTCCACCCATCAGTAGGTGGTGAAGTGATCCCAAAGAAAAGATAAGCCTCCTCACGGGTCATACTACACAATCTATCACATGCATGAAAGCTCAGGACCCCATCAGAAAAGCGGAAAGTGGACAAAAACTCAATGGTAAGGCCTCTGTAGGTAGGCATAGATAGAGTACTGAAACTACCTAAACCCCCAGTATCAAGTAATTGCTCTGTACATTCACTAAATCCCAAATCTATCAATGTAAGGACATCAAAGAACTTAGTACTGACAAATTACCTATCCTCATACTTATCCCAAAGCTCCCTCTGTCCCGCAGTCAGATGTTGTAAATCATAATACGCCAGACTGATAAAAGACAAAACAGATCTGAACGAGAAGGAATTACCCGAAATTTGGTGAAAACCGCGGGCGAGGATCGAAAAAGAGGCCGCGGACAGAATCTGGCAAAATCTGCGAGCGAGGAATTCAACGACGAGCGCGGACTGGGGCAACTAAATCCGCGGCCGCGGATCGGAACCGGGGGCGCGGATGGGCGATTTCTAGATATCAGATTTCGCCAACAATGGCGAATGAAAAACCACTTCAAATCTCCTCAAATCTCAGCAAACAACAATAAATCCAGCCCAATCCAACAATATTTCAAACTCCAAGGCAAGATTTGAAGACTAACCGTGTAGATCGGGCTCGAGATTTGCTCCAAAACCTTCACACTAAACTCAACCTCCGACGGTAACTTGGTGGCGCTGATGACAAGCGGCCACAGGCGAGGATGTGAACCGGGGGCGCGGATCTCTGTGGTCGCGGTTGGTCCAGTGGTGCGCGGTGCTTTGGTGGTCTTGGTGGTTGAAGGGTTGTTTGGTTGGAAGTGTTTGGGGGTGATATGAGGAGGAAGAAGACAAGTTAGGTGGAAATTAGGTGGAAGAAGTAGGGTAATCCTTGAGAAGGAATTTTGTATTATTTTTGGGCTCGGGTTTGTACTGGTTCGGGCTTTTTCGGGGGTTTCACCCGAAAACCTTTTATTTCAAGGGTTTCACCTGAAAACCTTTTATTTCGGTGGTTTCACCCGAAAACCTTTTATATTTTATTTTATTTTATTTTTTAATTATTTTATTTTTCTGGAAAAAGGGAAATTAAAGTCGTCAAGGCAGATCCGCGAGCGCGGTTCGAGCCGCGGGCTCGTCCTCGCCTCGGGTTTGCTTCTTTTTGATGGAAAAAATTGTACCCTGCAAGTTAGCCTGACAAAACCAAAACGAATACTAAAACTAAACTAAAAAGATAAAAATAAAAGAAAAGAAAAACTTACCTCGGGTTGCCTCCCGAGCAGCGCCTTTGTTTAACGTCGTTTGGCCCGACGTCTTTTATGCTCAGAATGGATCATCATCTATCTGAAACTGGACCTTTTTCCGTTCATGTGCGATGGATAATAGGCCCTTGGAAACATCAATTACGGCGCTCGCCGTCTTCATAAATGGACGACCCAACAACAAAACTGGGTCGTATCTCCCTTTACCAATCTCTAGGACATAAAAGTCCGTTGGAAAAATTAAGCCATCCACATGTACTAAGACATCTTCCACAAATCCTTTCGGATGCAGATTAGAGTGATCGACTAGCTCAATAGTAATATTAGAATCATGTAATGGCCCTAGACCTAACCGCTCATATATGCTAAGTGGTATGACATTAATAGATGCACCTAGATCAAGCATAGAATGCTCAGTTTTGGCCTCACCAATTGTAACAGGAACAATAAACCTCCCTGGATCTCCATACTTCTTAGGCAATTGCCTTTGAAGCATGGAAGATACATTTTCAGTATTTTCAACAAGATTAACTTTTTTAACCTTCCCCTTCTCTTTTTGTTTCCTCTTGATAGTACATAATTCTTTCAGAAATTTAGAAAAACGAGGAATAATTTGAACAAGTTTAAGCAAAGGAACATTTACCTTACACTTGGAGAAGGTTTCAAAATTTTCCTTGTCATTGGCTAGCCTCCTGGTGTCCTTCAGTGCCTCAGGAAATGGTGGAGCAGGCTTTTGAGAAGCCATGGGAGGAAACGAAGGCCTGACGTAAGAATCAGGTTCTGTCAGAGGGGCGATCCGCGAGCGCGGGTTCTGGTCCTCGGTCTCGGATCCTGGCTGAATCTCAATTTCTGCTTCGATTTCTGTGCCGCGATCGGAACTGTCCTCCGGCGAGCTCGGTGAGTTTCCGCTGGCTGGAATTTCAATATTCAGCTCCTTCCCACTCCTCAATGTCATTACACTCACATTCTCCCTCGGGTTAATGGTCTGAGATGGAAGTTTCCCCGAGTCCTTAGCCTCTAGACGGTTCAGAATGGTTGCAATTTGACTTAATTGACTCTCCAAGTTTTTCACTGTAGCCTCAGTCTCTTAGTTCTCCTTCATTAACTAATTGATAATGGCTGGATTTTCATGAGGAGCCTGGGGCCTTGGCACATAATTAGGCTTGGGAACATAGTTGGGCTGACCTCCCTGTGGTGGAAAAGGTTGTTGAGGTTGTTGATTCCACCTAAAGTTAGGATTGTTTGCCCACCCCGGGTTGTAGGTATTCAAATATGGGTCATTCCGGGGCCTTTGTTCATAGTTCCCAATCGCATTCACATCTGCTGCTGGCTCTTGCATAATCGGGCATGCATTAGAAGGATGGCTAGATTCACCACAAATTCCTATTCTACTAACTAGTATAGTAAGCAAGCAAAGGGTCGAACCCAAGAGAATCAGTTTTCTGGTCAATCAGCAAAGAGCAAAGACGGGATTTTTGTTGTTTAAGCAAGCAAGTAATTTCAAGTATTAAATCAATAAAAGAAAAGCAGAGTTCATTCAATCAATTCCACCTTTTTAATTATTCGATCATTGATTCATCCACTTTTCTATTAATTCCTAGGTTAATTCCAATCCTTACAAAAGATTTCCGCTTGTCCACGGTCCAAGCGAAATTATGATATGAACAAGAACGCTTAATTCAAATCATCCAAAGTATTAAGGATAGAAGGATATTAAATCATGCAATCATGCTACGAGTCTCATGAATAAAATAACAATCAAACACTCTTTCTCAATTCCAGTCCACGGTCCTAGAAAAGAGTTGTTTCAAGGATAAATAAGTTTGCACAGACAACAATCAAACTAATCCAAACAGTAGAATATCAATCAAATTCAAGAAGTCGCGCACCAATAGAAATCAATTATAATCATATAAATAAAAAAAGAGTTTTGATATTAACCAAGGGATAGAAAAGTTACCAGAATCTCACGAAATACATAAAAAGGTTTCCTTGATCAAACAAACTCCAAAGGAAATTAGTTCTCCATAATAAAACTAAAAACTGGAATAATCTCTGAAAGTATGCTAGAATGTCGAACTAAAAATACGAAACTAAACTTAAATAGTCGAAATAACAACCGAAACCTAAAAGATATAAATAATATAAAAAGCTAGAATAGCCGAGACGAAGTCGGTACTGGAAAACCACGATCCGCGAGCGCGGATTGAACCGCGGGCGCAGATCAGTCAATCCTCCTCGGCCGCGGAAACTCCTCGTACCGCGAGCGCGGCTCTGGACCGCGGCCGCGGATCATGCGTGTCTTTAGCTTCTCGAATCTTCTCTCCACCGCGGGCACGGGTCCAACCTGAGGGCGCGGGTCTTAAGTTCTTAACCTCTTCAGCTCGATCTAGGACTTCTGTCTTCCAAATCTTCAAATGTAGGCTCTTATGATATTACCGATAATCATCCTAATCTAGCCTAAAACACTCAGAAAATCCTAATAAAAATACTGAATTACGCTGTACTAAAAAAAGCGTATCAGCTGCAATCTGTCCTTTAGGGTTCTCGTCAGGGCGGCCCGGGAGTTGCCCCTGCGACCTCGGAATTTGTGCAGCTAGGTTCCCTAGTTGTGAGTCAACGCTCTTCTTCCAATTATCGAACTCTCCTCATCTTTTCATTTGATGATTGAAGTTGGCTTGGACTCCATTGATTTCATTCTTTACTCCATTAATCCCTTCATGAAGTCCTTGCACCAAGGATTGTGGCTCTTGATAGCCTGGAGGTCGATATAGTGCGGGCCGTCTATCCGGAGGAGGGGCTGCATAGTTTTGATTTTGATTTTGATTTCCCTAAGCCAGGTAGTTGTTTGGCCTGTCATAATTAGCAGGAGGATTTTTGTATTGCCCTCTCATATAATTCATCTCAGCATATGTCTCAGCGGCTCTAACCTGCTCAATGTTAGTGCAAGCAGAAGTACTATGGGCAGAAGAGCCACACTCTTGACAAATTTGAGAGGTTTTCAGAAAACTTACCTGTTTCTTCAGACGGTTGACCTCATCTTGTAAGAATTATTTTTTAACATTAGGGTCAATTTCATCTTTATTTGGCATGTAGAGACGTTTTTGTAGCTGAGGTGGCTGCACGGTCCCATACATAGCATCGTAATTGGTCAATTTATCCAGCAACTCCCATGCAACAGTGGGATCCATCTCAATAAAACCGCAAGCAGTGTGCATGTTGATGCGGTTCTTTGAGTCAACATTAATCCCCTGAAAGAAGATTTCTTGGAGCACGTATGGTGGTTGCCCATGAGTAGGGCACTATCTGAGCGTCTCCTTGAATCTCTCCCACGTCTCCACAAAGGTCTCGTTAGGCAGCTGGTGATAGGAGGTGATACGCTTTCTTAACTCTGTTGTCTTAGCAGGAGGGAAGAACTTTGTCAAAAAATGATCATACAAAGCCTTCCAAGTCTTGATAGACTTAGGAAGTAAGCTCTCTAACCAACTCAGGGCCTTTCTTGTAAGAGACCCCTGAAAGCTTTTAACAGAACATATTCTAAAGAGACACCTTCAACAACAATAGTGTCACATAAATCAAGAAATTTTTTAATATGTTCCATAGGGCACTCAGTAGGTTTCCCTTCAAACCGAGCCCGTTTAATTAAGGTTATAAATTGATACTTAATTTCAAAAGTCTTCTCTATCTTCGGAAGAACAATTGCGGACTCTGGAACCCTCAGTTCTAGATGCATGTATTGTTTAGCATTCCTCAGATAGGCATTGAGTCGTTCCTGTAGACCGGTTTTCTCAATTTGTGAGACTTCAAGCTGCCTCTGGAGCGCAGCCATCTCTTCAGGAGTCATCGCCATGGCTTGGTTTCCTCTTCTTCTGCGGTGAAGGGTGCTTTCGGGTTCTGATACGTGATTGCCTCGGATGACTCCTTAGAAACCTCGTATATGACCCACACAAGTCCCGATCTTGCCTTGTAATGCTATTTCCAACCTGAATTTGCAATCAATGTAAGAACACGAAGAGTACGAGTACCAAACTGAATTCGAATCACTAAATTGGATCAAATAAGATAGTTCAACTTGGATGGCTCTAACGCTAATCCAAATTGATGAACTAGAAGATATAAAATCGACTAGAACTAAATTGATTGATCAACTTATTGAATCAAACCAAACAGTGTAAACGAGAGAGAGAATTCGAGAATGATGATGATGATGATTCGATCGACGCAATAGCAAGCATAGAACAACTCGAGTTTTTGGGCCCAAAAGCAAGACTAAACCAAAGGGGTTTAATCTTACTTCAAGCTGATTTTCATTAATGAAATATGCAAAGTATAAATAGTAGAATACAAGAGTCTTCCTTGGAGAGCAAGGCACCCCTAGGGCCGGCCCTAATAGATAGAGAGAGCCCCCATGTCTTGCTTTCCAAGATATAATAAAATATCTAATAATATCTATCTAGATTCCCCTTAAATAAAATAAATCATGGCTGATTTATTTATTTAAGGAAAATATCCTAACAACTATAAAATATCTAAAACAAACTAAAAATATCTCTAACAACCAAGAGAGAGAATATCAATCAACTAACATAAGCCTATTGATTGATTTCTCTACATTATTTAAATAAAAGCACATGCCTATTATAAATAAAATAAAAGATATTTTCTTTTACTTAGAATGGTCAAGTCAAAGGGTTGACTTTGACCCATATAGCAATTTATCTCACCCGGTCACTTACTAAATTCAGCCCTAAAGTGAGACAAACTAATACATGTTTCTAAATAAGGAAATATATGAATTTCGGCCCCCTTGAGTTAATCCATTGAATCCGGGCTCAATTGATGTCGAATGCACGAGACCCATTTTGACTTGGTTGGCTCTTCAAGAACAGCTGCCAATCGAACCAAGTTTGTTGTTGTGCCTTGAGCAATCTTCTTAGCTCGACTTCTTGTAATTGGTCCGTCAGAAGGCACTCGAATCAACTCATCGACGTCGGGAGACATGGCAGGCTTCACTGCATCATTCTCCTCCACTTGAGCTCGAATCGTCTCTGATTCGACGTCGGAATCAAAATCTGGCACATAAAGAGATAGATCAGCCACATTAAAAGTCGGATGGACACCATACTCACCAGGCATGTCAACATGATAAGCATTAGGGCCGATTCTCCTGATGACCCGAAATGGTCCATCTCCTCTTTGATCTAAACTTGTTCTTCCTTTGATTTGGGAACCTTTCCTTCCTTAGATGCACCCAAACAAGATCTCCTTCTTCAAAGATAACCTGTTTTCGACCCTTATCAGCATGGGCCTTGTACTTCATGGATTTCCTCTCCAAGTGCATCTTTGTCCTCTCATGTAGCTTCTTCACAAACTCAGCCCGCTTGTCAACTTCAAAACTCTCTTTTCCCTTGTATGGCTGAGGCGTCAAATCCACTGGAGTCCTCGGATTCAGCCCATAAACAACCTCAAAAGGGGTCATTTTTGTAGCTGAATGGATTGACCTGTTATAAGCAAACTCCACAAAAGGCAAAACATCTTCCCAACGTTTGAGGTTAGCTTTAAGCATAGTTCTAAGTAAAACCCCTAACGTTCTATTAGTAACTTCAGTTTGCCCATCAGTTTGTGGATGACATGAGGTAGAAAATAGCAATTTAGTTCCCAATTTAGACCACAGACTCTTCCAAAAATAACTCAAAAACTTAGCATCACGATCTGAAACAATAGAACAAGGAATGCCATGCAATCTAATAATTTCTCTAAAGAACAAATCAGCAACATGCACAGCATCATCAGTCGTGTGACAAGGAATAAAATGAGCCATTTTGGAAAATCGGTCTACTACCACAAAGATAGAATCTCTACCCTTCCTAGTTCTAGGCAATCCTACAATGAAGTCCATAGAAATGTCCTCCCAAGGTGAACTAGGAATAGGCAAAGGTTGGTACAAACCATGGGGATTAAGTCTAGACTTAGCTTTAGCACAAACAACACAACTCTTGACAAATCTAAGCACATAGTTACTCATTTTAGGCCAAAAGTAGTGTTCTTTTAATCCTTCTAAAGTCTTTTCTAAACCCCTATGTCCTCTTGATTCATGAACCTCTTTAGTTAGAAGCCTATGTATACTAGATGAAGGAATGCACAATTTACCAGCTTTAAACAAGTATCCATCATCAATAAAGTAGGTATCTATTTCTCCCCTAGACATGCAATTCTTATAAATTTCAGTAAAGTGAGGATCACTAGCATACAATTCCTTAATCATTGCAAATCCAAGGATCTTAACATCACATTGGTTCAAGAGAACATACCTGCGAGAAAGGGCGTCAGCTACCACATTCTCTTTGCCTTTCTTATGCTTTACAACATAAGGGAAGGTCTCCATAAATTCAACCCATCATGCATGTCGCCTGCTGAGTCTGGATTGGCCTTTCAAATACTTCAAGGCCTCATGATCAGAATGGATTACAAACTCTTTAGGCCACAAATAATGAGACCAAGTTTTCAAAACCCTAATTAAAGCATACAACTCTTTATCATAAGTAGGGTAATTCAACTCAGCCCCACTAAGCTTTTCACTAAAGTAAGCTATGGGTTTCTTGTCTTGCAAGAGCACGCCTCCTATGCCATGTCCAGAAGCGTCCACCTCTATCTCGAATGCCTTGGAGAAGTCAAGGAGTTGGAGTACTGGGGCGTGGCATAACCTGTCCTTCAAAGTGTTGAAGGCGTTCTCTTGTTGCTCTCTCCATTTGAATGCTGAATCCTTCTTTGTAAGCTCATGGAGAGGGGCTGCAATTGTGCTAAAATTACGCACAAATCTCTTGTAGAAGCCAGCCAAGCCGAGAAAAGAGCGCACCATGGTTGGTGTAGTCGGCTGGGGCCACTCCTTGATTGCCTTGATCTTGTCTTCATCTACCTTCAATCCACCTTTAGACACAACAAAACCAAGAAAAATGGTAGACTCCGAGCAAAAAGAACACTTTTTCAAGTTAACATAAAAGCTTTTCTAACCTTAAAGTGTCCAAAACAGCCCTAAGATGATCTACATGTTCATGCAAGGTTTTGCTATAGACTAAGATATCATCAAAGTAGACTACAACAAATTTTCCTAAGTATCTTCTTAAAACATGGTTCATAAGCCTCATGAAAGTACTAGGTGCATTAGTTAATCCAAAAGGCATTACTAACCATTCATATAATCCATACTTAGTTTTAAAGGCAGTTTTCCATTCATCCCCTTCCCTCATTCTAATTTGATGGTACCCACTTCTTAAATCAATCTTTGAAAAGAAATTGGCACCATGCAATTCATTAAGCATATCATCTAATCTAGGAATGGGATGACGGTACTTAACTGTTATTTGGTTGATCGCCCTGCAATCAACACACATTCTCCATGTGCCATCCTTCTTTGGCACCAAAATCACCGGAACCGCGCATGGGATAAGGGATTCACGCACATAGCCTTTGTCCATGAGATCTTGCACTTGTCTTTGAAGCTCAGCGGTCTCCTCTGGACTTGCTCTATAGGCTGCACGGTTTGGTAAAGAAGCGTCGGGCACCAAATCAATTTGATGCTCAATGCCTCTAATTGGTGGAAGGCCTTGTGGCAACTCGTCAGGCATCACATCTTCAAATTCCTGTAATAGAGCTTGAATACACTTTGGAAGATGTGAAATATCTTGACTAATAACAAGTATCTTTCCTCATAAGAAGTAAGCAAAAAGAGTTAGGGAAAGAAATACTAGACTGAGTCAATAGAGAGCGCTTTTCTACACTGCCCTGTATGCCGTTTTTTTGGCACTTTATGTGGGCGTTCGTTTTCCAGATCTGTAGCTCTCCGAGTCTCTGAAGTGCTCCCAAAATTTGAGCCAAAACGCTCGAGTGGTTTGGGAGATAACCCCGTTTTCGTCTCTGGTGCACCGCTGGGAGTGTTGCTCGGCACTTTGGACGATTTAGGGACATTTTCTAGGCGTTTTTCGTCCCAAACAGTAGCTCCACCTGTGCTTGATGTTGTCCTAAAATTTGAGCCAGAACGACCGGGTGGAGACTGGGAAACACCGCTAGGCTTTGTTGGTGCGTCGGGCGCCGAGCGCCGGGCCGCAAGCTTGGCTGCCGAATCAACCTCCTCTTTCTCTTCCTTGGCACGCCTAAGTGCCCTAGCTTGGTCTCTGCGTACCTGGTCCTGTAAAACTTGTTGGGGCGACAATGGTAGAAGAGAAACTCTCCTCCCGTCATAGTTAAACGAATAGGTATTAAGCATGCCATCATATATAACTCTCCTATCGAATAACCATGGTCTACCTAACAAGATATGAGTGCATTCCATGTTGACCACATCACACATGATATCATCCACATAATTGCCTATGGAAACACGGACTAAGCATTGATGAGTAACTAAGTTAGGACCATCAGAATCATTAGTACCATTTAGACCATAACTAGTAGCCCTAGGTTGGGTTTTTAATTGCAAGTGATCAACTACCTTAGCATTAATAATGTTACAGCAGCTACCACTATCAATTATCATGCATAACACTTGATTCTTTACTGTACACCTAGTATGAAAAATATTTTCCCTTTGATCTAGCCTAGGTGTTTCTTGTAAAGTAAGAGTACGCATGGTTACCAAAGTTAGAGGCTGTTCGGTGCAATCTGGTTCAATGGCCTCTACGTCCTCCTCTTCTTGTCCATTGCTCTCCTCCTCCACTTGATTTAGAGGTATATCTTCATCACTCACATATCCTCCATTGGTGGTGAGAAGCACTTGCTTTTGATTTGGACAATCCTTGGCATAATGACCTCTTCCTTGACACTTGTAGCACACTAAATCACGTGCCCTTGGCTGGCTTGGAGGTCCATTGTTGGGACGCCTTTGGCCTTGAAAACCTGTTGGTTTAGGTGAGCTAGAAGCTCCCTTTTGCTGCATAGAAGGGTTAGAAGAATAAGAAGTGGAATTTGAACTAGGATTAGAAACATACCTTTTTGGTGCATTCCAAGCTTCCTTCTTCTTCCTTTGTTGTTGCTCATAGAGTAGTTGGGCTGAATGTACTAAGACATTGAGATCCTTGATTTGTTGAATCTCCAATGTGTCTTTAATGCTTTGATTCAGTCCAGCCATGAATTGGGTCCTTAGAGACCGTTGGGAATGATGAATTCCCGCTTTGAAGCTCAAATCCTCTAGCTCATTGAAGTACTCGGTTGGAGACTTGGTACCTTGTTTGCATGTAACAACTTTCAGCGTCATGTGCTCGGTATGCTCTTCGGGCACATACTTCTTCCTCATGACAAACTTCAGCTGGCCCCAAGTTTCAATCGGTGGTAAGGCCTTTCTGATTCTATCTTCCTTCATTCTGAACCACCAATTTCTAGCCGTCCCAACGAAGTGAATAACAACAACTGCAACTTTCTCCCATTCTTCATAGCCCATGTGATCTAGGATGAAATTTGTAGCTTGTTCCCACTCTAGATACTTCTCTGGATTGAGCTCTCCACTGAATGGCTCTATCTTGATCTTAATATCACGCTTCCCAATCTGATTGACTTGTTGGTTAGCATGATTGTTGTTGTTCGGCCTTTGCACTCCATAAGCTGGTGGAATATCTTCTACAACCTCAGCTTGGTTATAGAAATCATCAAGGGGAGGATGCCATGGGCGCCTTTCTTCCCCGGGATAGCCATAAGTCACATCATCAAAAGGATTGTTGTATTGTTGTTGTTGTTGATGAGTGGCTTGAGGATACCGGTTAGCTTGCTGATTGTAGAATTGTTGATGGGTAACCGGTGGAGTCCTCGATCCTATGCCTCTTCCTCTACCTCGGCCTGCTGTGGGGGAGTATTGAGCCGGGGGATCTTGATCTTTGTAGCTAGCAAGCACATCATGCTCTTCATCAATTGCTTGTTGCTTGCCTTTGTCGCTAATTGAGGCTTGATTTGGATCACTTGTAAGCTCTATTGCAAGGGCAACCTTATGACTTCCTTGATATGACTCAATCAAAGTGGCAAGTTGCTCCTCTAGACGCCGCAATTGAGGATTGATTGCAGCCGTGGCCAACTCTACAGCTCGAGCTTGACCATCTCGTACACTCTCATTAATGGACAACCTAATGAAGTCGATTGCCTCCTTAGTGAGATTCAATTCAGCCGAGTTCGGCTCATTAGAGACCACCATTGTTCCTGAAACAAGCAAGAAGGTAGAGAGAGTAGTGTGTTCTAAAGCAAATCACAACAAGCAATACCACACCTTAATCAAGCCAAAACTTGCCTCAAAGCAATCCAATCAACTTAATTCAGTTTTTGGGTTAAATTGAGGGAGTAAATGGGTAGATATGGTATACTAATGATAAATAAAGGAAAAATGCAGTTTAAGCAAATGGCAAGTATGCAATAAGACAAGCAATGCAAATAATCCCTCTATGAGCTCTAAAACACATGCAATCTCTCAATTGACTCTATGCAAGTTAATAAAGCCAAAATTATCATGCAAGGACAGAAATATGGTAGGCTAAGTGACTTTTGTTTCGTCACTCTTTTTCTTCAAAGTGATTTCTACTTAACTATTTTTAAGCAAGTAGTCACTAGGGTTAAAAGTGGCTTAAAACTAGTTGGGGTAGATCACTTTTGCTTTTCTGAATTTTTTTTTTGACTTTATGCACAATCTACTCTTGTGCTAGAATGAAGAATAACAAAGCAATGCAAAGGAATGCAAATAGGGCAAAAACGAAACTATGCTAATCTGATATTTTTTTTATCTAAGTGACTTTATACTACCAATGAAACCAACTAGAAGCCAAATTAACAAGAGAAGATAAGGCTAGGTCGAAATTATGGAATGCAATGACAAAAATTAGCAAATATCAACAATGCAATATGAATCTCTATTGATCATGCAACATGCAATAAAAACTCATAAAAATTGTAGGAAGACAAAAGCTAATCTATATTGCAATCAAAATCAACCAATTCAACCAAAAGCATGCAACAAATCCCTTAAAAATCTCCTAATTGGGTAATTGCTTGGAGGGCAAGTAATCAACGAAGGAATTAGGGTTTGGTGTTCTCGGCTGCCTAGGGTTAGAAGGGTTTAGGGTTCGGGTTCTAGGGTTTGAGAGAAGGTAGGGTGCGAACTAGGGTTAGGGTTTCGAATCCTAGGGTTGGCCGCCAATTTAGGGTTAGGGTTAGGGTTTGGCCGCCAATTAGGGTTAGGGTTCGAGGGGGGTGGGGTAGGCGATCTAGGGTTAGGGTTAGGGTTAGGGTTTGGTGATGGGGTTGGTGTGGTTATGATCGAACGGTGGTGGTGGGTGGTGCGGCTGGTGAGAGCGACACCAGGTCGTGGTGGAGGGTGGTGATGCGAGGTGGTGGTTGGCGGAATATTGGTGGTGGTTGGTGAAAAATTCAATCTTTGGTCTCAAAAATTCAAACTTTAGGTAAAGGTGGGATTTTTGGGATCAAAAACTGAATCAAATCAATTAGAAAGCAAATTAAGGAAAGAAATTTTACTTGGCGAGACGCTGGATTATGATACCACTTGATACGTGATTGCCTCGGATGACTCCTTAGAAACCTCGTATATGACCCACACAAGTCCCGATCTTGCCTTGTAACGCTATTTCCAACCTGAATTTGCAATCAATGTAAGAACACGAAGAGTACGAGTACCAAACTGAATTCGAATCAGTAAATTGGACCAAATAAGATAGTTCAACTTGGATGGCTCTAACGCTAATCCAAATTGATGAACTAGAAGATATAAAATCGACTAGAACTAAATTGATTGATCAACTTATTGAATCAAACCAAACAATGTAAACGAGAGAGAGAATTCGAGAATGATGATGATGATGATTCGATCGACGCAATAGCAAGCATAGAACAACTCGAGTTTTTGGGCCCAAAAGCAAGACTAAACCAAAGGGGTTTAATCTTACTTCAAGCCGATTTTCATTAATGAAATATGCAAAGTATAAATAGTAGAATACAAGAGTCTTCCTTGGAGAGCAAGGCACCCCTAGGGCCGGCCCTAATAGATAGAGAGAGCCCCCACGTCTTGCTTTCGAAGATATAATAAAATATCTAATAATATCTATCTAGATTCCCCTTAAATAAAATAAATCATGGCTAATTTATTTATTTAAGGAAAATATCCTAACAACTATAAAATATCTAAAACAAACTAAAAATATCTCTAACAACCAAGAGAGAGAATATCAATCAACTAACATAAGCCTATTGATTGATTTCTCTACATTATTTAAATAAAAGCACACGCCTATTATAAATAAAATAAAAGATATTTTCTCTTACTTAGAATGGTCAAGTCAAAGGGTTGACTTTGACCCATATACCAATTTATCTCACCCGGTCACTTACTAAATTCAGCCCTAAAGTGAGACAAACTAATACATGTTTCTAAATAAGGAAATAGATGAATTTCGCCCCCCTTGAGTTAATCCATTGAATCTGGGCTCAATTGATGTCGAATGCACGAGACCCATTTTGACTTGGTTGGCTCTTCAAGAACAGCTGCCAATCGAACCAAGATTGTTGTTGTGCCTGAGCAATCTTCTTAGCTCGACTTCTTGTAATTGGTCCGTCAGAAGGCACTCGAATCAACTCATCGACGTCAGTTGGAGACATGGCAGGCTTCACTGCATCAGGTTCAAAGTAATAACCAGGGTTATCAATCTCGAGCCTGCGACGTCCTGTTGGCATAAAATGAGAAAACAGAAAAAAGAAAACAAAATTAAAAATAAAAACGGGGTCGGGCTATTCCGAAACCCACGAGTAATCAAACAAGAACTGTTGCTTCCCCAGCAACAACGCCAATTTGTTGATGGGTGATTTACTTGACAACAAATAAATTTGTAGTCAAGACCCCGCTGAGTACAGGAGAGTCAGGATCGTCCACGGGAAGCAAGGTTGTTTGATTACTAAACTATAAAATAAGAAGCACAGAAACAAAGCAAAACAAAAACAAAAGAAGAAAACAAGGCTACGACAGCCCTCAGTACCGTCCTTGTCAGGGTCGGTAACGACGTTGTGTTTAAACACAAAGTAAGCAACTAGACACAACTACAGGCTCGGTACTGACCTGTGTACCTCGGTAACGAGTCTGTACGTAAGAACACGAAGGTAAAATGAAAGTAATTCAAATGCAAAAACAACTAGGATAAGGGTTTACCACGACATAATCATGCATACGAAATAGTGTGAAGGAAAAATAGCATGCCTCAAAGATAAAGCTATCAACTTTCGTTGATCTAAGCAAGCAAATTAATCAATTTTCATAAATCAATTCACTCTCTACTTATTTTGAATCCAAAGCTCGAAACTTTCGTTATCGAACAATATCAACATTCAAGATTACAACTTTCTCTTTCGATCAAGCAATAAACTCAAATTACTTCGACTTTTGTCTAGGTATAAGCACAAAACAAGTAGTTGAAGGATAAAATGCAATCAAACATTCATCACATACATTCAATCATGCATAACCATGTCGGGTTTCAACCCCGATCCTAGAAAGGTGAACTACTCACTCATGATCGAGATAAAACAAGCAACTAAATTGAATGAGAACATTGAATAAGAACTAAATAAAAGCTTACTTGAATTATAAAAATCTCGTGTTTGAAACAACCACGTTCGAAATCGAAGAACAAAACAAGAACAAGGCTCGAACTCTCTCTCTCGACTCAAACGTGTTCTCCAAACAATCGTTCCTTCAAAACTATCGACCCCCCAAACTTGTATTAAAATAGGGTATTTATACTAAGAGAAACTATCTAACAAGGGTCCTAAAAGATAGAAACTTTCCTAACTAAAAAGATTATGAGATAAAAGATAGAATTGCTGAAAGTCGGCGCCGTCTATCGACACGTGTTACCTCGGTAACGACCTGCACAGGGTCGGTAGACTCTTGTTGAATTCCTTGGCCAAAATTCTGTTGTTCAGCTCGGTACCGACCATCACAGATCGGTAACGAGCTCTCTGTTTTGGTTATTTTGTACACTTTTCATAACTTCTCCTTGGATTCAACGGGATCTTCAAGGCGTATTCCTTCTTCTCTTCTCCTCCACATACTCCACCATCAACCACTCGACTCTAGCTCTCTCGAAATGCTCACTTCTGCTTCGAAAACCTATAAAAAATACAAAAAACAGAGTAGCTTCCATACTTTTCACAAAATATGTAAACTTATCCAAAAACACACAAAACTAGCACTAAAACTCACTAAAACTAAACTAAACAACTTAAGAAAAACACGTAAAACTATACTAAAAATATGAACATCACTCATCACCTCTAAACGATTTGTAACAACACTGACCCACATAACCAAATCAAGGTTAAGAAGACTTGGAGGTTGGAATATTGTTGCGCAAGAGATAGTCGATTTTGGCGTGGTACAGATTGATGTTAAGTGGTTTGGTTGTAATGGATTTTTTTTGGTTGAATTGGTTGTAATGGATTTTCAATCAAGGTAAAGATGGAATCTTCATAAAGCCAAATTAGATGCCCCAAGGGATATATGAATTTCAATGTTTTGTATCAAAGATATTTGGATATGAAGCCATGGGAGAAGGGTTTTTATGTTATGGGAGGGGAAATATAGGATAGGTAATAGAAAGGATAGAGATGGATAAGAGAGAGTGATAGAATTATGAAAGGAAATTGTTGCAGAAGACAAGAAAATCAAAGGAACCGCCGATGAAATTCTCGAAACTTGATAACTGGCAAGATTGTTGGACGATCGCCCGAAAGAAAGTGGGCACTCTCACATCCATCCTCAGTTTGCATAATAAGGGGCATTCCACATTTGATTCTACCAGTGCATAACTTCAATCTAGGATGTCAATAATTAGGGTATTCCCTCTTCTCTTTAATAATCTTCAATCTTCCTTAAATGTCTTTCTTCAATCTTGATAACTTCCTTCAACACCTGCAAAGCAATGAAAAACGAAGGTGGGGCCCCCTAATCTACCTCCAATTCCTAAGACAGAAAGGCTAGAATTGTCGATGTGTGTCGAGATATCAAAAAAGAGAACATAATTTTTATTGATTATGGCTCACCGTATTTATAAGGGAGAAGAGGATGCCAAAAATCAAGCCCCGTAATGCCGACCGAGCCTATAATCTACTATCGAGGCCATGACTTGGCCTCCAAGCAAGGCGAGATTCTATCTTGTCATCAAGATAGAATCCTTGCTCTCCCATATATTAATAATTACCACATTTAAATAGAAATAGTCACATAAATATACTAGGAACAAATAGCTACCATATAAGATAATAAATATTCCAACAAGATAGACATTAATTGAAGCAAGAAATATAATTAATATCATGAAATATATTAATAATAAACACACATTGCAGGCAATATTTAGTTACCCGAAATTATCCACACACAAATGCCCCTTTGAATCATATTGTCCATTGCACGCAACACAATACAATCAAATCCTGCTAGTCTTAGTCGCGAGTGTACATGCAGAGTTAGGGGTACCAATTTATTCATATATTTGTATATTTGTATACACATACATTCAAATTATGGGGATTCTAGCTTTGGCTCTTGAAGATAAAATGTAGTTGGACCTTTTAGCTTTCCAAAGCATCCCGAATCCCCTCGATTGGACAATTTTCACCTCATAATGAGCCCTTACGAAGCATCAACACAATACTGTCAAGGGAACGAGGTTACTTAGTCGAGAACTACAATTTCTGCTCTACTCGAGTGCGTTCCCGGTCTTGGCGTCAAAAGATAAAATGTAGAAAATTTCTTCAGATTTCCATCCATATAATATTTCTCTTTAGACGACTTTTGTATCCACCAAACGAAGCACTAAAAGTCAGTATGGTAGTTTTGCATATTACCCATGGAGCAACCTTCAGACACCTTTTTGACCCTTTTCACGAGGGCTTCTGAGTTCAATTCCTGAATATTAACTGAAGTATACTCGCTCTTCTTTCTAATGCTTCTTGATTCATCCCTGACCGGCAAGATTAGCCTCCAAGCGGAGCTTTACAATGCTGCTCAATCAAACCTAGATTCTTAGGGATAATGCCTCTTTACTTTTGATCCGACTTGTTTCCCTGATCGTTGACCATAACTCGATATGCATTTAATCTTTTTAGTGTGATGTTTTGACCAATGGGTGGCCCATGGTAGGAGCTCAAGAGTTCGGTTCCGTGAGCCATGACGAATATGTGATAGGCCTCTTTTAACGCCATGTTGGTCAAGTCTTGATGGGAGTCAAAGTATCCACCTTTGCGTGATGTCATTTTGAGCCTGTTCATAGTTTGTTGCTTGTGCTATTGTTCCCTTGTGCGATCCGTTATTCGTGCCAATCTTTGCTCATTGGTTTGCCTACGAGTACTTCTCGTAATTGATTAACCGATATCTCTCGTGGTTCGTTCCAATTCCGGTAGAGTCGTCACGGTCGGACCGATGCATTTTTGGATTCTGATCGAGTCCTAGCGCACTATCAAACTCTTTTGCATGGCTTTTTGACTCGGGAACTGCCCATGATGGATGTCCATTCGTTCGGAGCCACGAGCCATAGTGGGCATGTTGTCACCCCTTGTGGAGATCGTGCAAGTTTGGGTTTTGTGGGATTCGATTCTCCACCCTTACGTGGTGCTATGTCGGGTGTGTTCTCATCTTGGACTAGAGTCGGGCCTCTATGCAGTGCATTGTTCGCATTACCTTGTATAAGCCAACTTCGAGCGCCACTACCGCGCAAGACCAATCGCTTGGGATCAGTCGCGGGTGCGCAATTTCCCCTAGGTGCACAACTATCTACGAGACCATCCTAATTGATGCGACCACGCCTCTATCCATGTCAAGCCATGAGTTTTTGCTCCAATGGACCGGTGACACGAGCCCAAGACAAATCCATTGTCAAGGTAACACAATCTATAGTGGCTCAAACTATAACAAGCCAAGACCTTTCGGAATTGTCACCAAATGCCAAGTCCTCACCACCGTCGCGCTAGGCACGCCCCTCACTAAGCCAACATAATCCCTTGGTGCGCCCTTGCTATCGGACGTGCCTTGCACCACAAGTCACACCCATGACACAAACGCGGACCCAGATCCTTACGCAAGCCTCGTGCCATTGCTAGCTCTGGATCATCACCTCGTTCCTTGATGCACAAGCCATCGCGACATGGGTGTCCAAGTTCGGCATCTTGCATCCACCTACCTAGAACCCTTGGCACGCAAGCGAGGTTCCCTCGCCTTGTGCTCCAAGGCACCCGATGCGGGCCTTTGGCATCCTTGCCATGCTTTGCCAACTTTGCCTATTTCTAGGGAGTTGGTTAGAGTTTGTTACATATTTTTGGAAAGTCTAACTATTCCTAGATTTACTATCCAAATATCTAATCTTGTAAATTTAATGCCTATATATCTTTCCTTTTTGTTTAGGTGTGGGTCAATGTTGTGCCACTTGACTTAGCCTAAGGTTTTTAGGACTTCTAGATGTTTTCTATCTTTTATCTTAAGTTTCTATCTTTTAAGGTTTTCCTAGATAGGTTAGATATAATGCTCTATATAAACTCAGGGTTTGTATCTTTTCTAGTTACATTGAATTTAATTCAACTTAAAGTTCAAAGAGTCAGGTTTCTCCTCCTTGCTTGACTTTGGGCATCACCAAACAAAACAACTTCTATCTTTTCTTTCTCTTGTTCGAACAACATAAACACAAAAGCCATATCTTTGGCTAGATCGATCCGTACCTTTAAGTCGAAATCAACTAATTTCGTGACCTAGTCTTGAGGTTCTCGCTCGCCCTTGCTCGCTCAAGACCTAGTCTTGAGGATTCACACCCGAATGTAGTCCTAAGACTCATAACTAGTCTAACACCCCTAGTGTTGGACAACCTCAAGTGGAAAGCTTTCGTGCAAGACAACTAGAAATTCCGCCTCTAGAATTCCACGTTGGTTTAGACTCAAAGATTGACTTGCCATCTAAGACAAGATCTAACCCACTCTAGGCGATCCAACACCATTCAAGTAGTTGGAACGCATCAACTGGTATCAGAGTCGAGCGTCTTGTAAGTCACTTTCGATTCACTTTGTTCACTCTTCCATAATCATCTTCCTTACCTCCATAAATTCACCAATTTGTTTCTTTCTTTTTTTGTCTTGTCCTTAGTTGATCCAAGGAAAAATTAGATGACAGGTTTCGTGCTTTTACCACTCTCATGTGTGGTGTGCTTGAAAGTTATCTTTTGCTTGATTCTAGTCTTTATAATTAGATTCTACTTTTGAAGCAATCTATAATCACCTTGCATGCTCATTTCTCTTTTTCTTGATTGATAAGTTATTTTCTTTAGATCTATCAAAAAGGATCTAACTTGCATAAAAGTTGCTTGCTTTGAAAGGATAGAGCCAAAAAGGGGACCCCTTTCTCGTGAATACTTGACAAAAATTCTATCTTTTGTGTTGAAAAGCCAAAATAAGGCAAGCCTCACAAATTTGTTGGAAAAATTATATCTTTAGCAAGGAATAGCCAAAATAAGGTAACCCTATGTAGACTCTCAAAAATTTGATATCTTCTCTCATCTCCTACTTGCTTGCTTGTGTGAGAAGTAGTTGTGAATCTCGTGTTTCAAAATTTTGATATCTTTTCTCATATGTTGCCATCTCAATGGTGCTATATTATAAGCAAATTCCATCAGTGGAATATACCTATCCCATTAACCCTAAAACTCAACAACACAAGCATGAAGTATTTCTTCTAATGTCTGTATAGTCCTCTTTGACTATCCATCTGTTTGTGGATGATAAGTTGTACTAAAATGCAAATTGGTGCCCATAACTATTTGAAAACTTTCCCAAAATCGAGAAGTACATCTCATATCTCTGTCTGATACAATGGACACTGGTATTCCATAAAGTTGGAAAATTTTCTTCATATATATCTCTGCAAATTGATCCAATGAACAACCCCAATGTATAGGCAAGAAATGTATTGATTTATTCAATCTATCAATAATCACCCATATAGCATCATTTCCTTTTTGTGTCTGTGGTAGTCCCACAACAAAATCCATCGTAATCCGCTCCCATTTCCAAACCGGAATAGAAAAAGGTTTCAGCATACTTGTAGGTGGTTGGGGTTCTGCTTTAACATGTTGACAAGTAAGACATTTAGAAATAAATTCAGCAACTTCCTTCTTCATTCTTGGCCACCAATAATGTTGCTTTAAGAGTATGATACATCTTTCTTATGCCAGGGTGCATAGCATATGGTTCATTATGTGCCTCATCTAAAATTTCTCGCCTTAGATCATCAACATGAGGTACACATAATCTGGTGCCAAACATCAATATGCCACCCTGAATGTCAAATGGTGTATCTTTACCTTGTTGAACCTGTTCAATAATTTCTACCAACTTTCCATATCTTACTTGTGCATCTGTAATTTTTTGTCTCAACACTGGCCAAATCTCTAAGGTAGCCATCAACACTCCATCTGTGTCAAATTATAGTCTAGCATTTAGACCTCATATGATCGTAACTATCGTAATGCATATGCAATTAATTTTCCATCCAACATTAAGACACAACCAAGACCTTGATATTAAGCATTAGTGTAAACAACAAATCCTCTTGTACCTGTATTGAAGGGCGCGGGATGCGGTGTCGTTGGCAACTTGAAATGATCGACTACCTTCTTTAACAAGAAGTTTCCACAACTTCCTGAGTCGATGATCACACTATGTGACACGTCTTTGACCAAGAACCGGGTGCGGAAAATTTTCTATCGTTGATCAGTCTGGACAACCTCTTTGACGCTCAAAGCGCGCCGTGTGACCAATGTCAACTTGGAGGTGCCGGCGGTGTCCAAGGGCGTGCAATACTCGCCTTCCTCTACCATGTTGTCCTCCTCCACTTCAGTTTTAGCCTCATCTAAACTCTCATATGTAGCGGTGTGAGCTGAAAATGAGACCCTTTTGTTTTTAGGGCAATCTTGCTTGAAATGACCTCGCCCACCACACTTAAAGGACTCGATGTCTCGAGCCCTTTCTGGATGGGTAACGACTGATTTCTCACGATTTGCCCCAACTGAGGGTGTCATGGATTCACTCCCTTGGGTACCTACCTTAGATTTAGACACAGAGGAAGACAAAAAAGGTTTAGTACTCAAAGCGGATTGACTAGAGTTAGGGGTATACCTCGGTGTGGAATAGGTGGATTTCGTCCTCTTGTATTGTTCATTAAGTTCTATGGCCACGTAGATGAGTGTCCCGATGTCCTTGATGAGCAATACAAACATCCTATCTCAGATCCAAGTATTGAGTCACACTAAAAAGCGTAACTTCAATGCCTCTGGTGAAGCACTTATACCCGCTTTGAAGAACATGTCCTCAAGATGGGAAAAGAACTCCTCGGGAGTCATGAACCCTTGACGAGAATCGCATATGGCCATCCTCATCTTCTCTCTGTAATCCTTGGGGATGAATTTCCTCTTCATTATATACACCAATTGGTGCCACTCTTCAATGGGGTCCTTGCCCTTCCGAGAATGCTTGGATTCGAGCTGATTCCACCAAGTTCGAGCAACCCCTTGGAAATGAAGAATCACCACCTCCACCTTTTCATGCTCTTCATAATGGCAATGTTGAAGAACATGCATGGTACCCTGCAACCACGTAATAAACAAGTAAGGATGAAAGGTACGAAAAAATGGTTCAAATCTTACCTTGACGTCGCGGCGTGACACATGCGTCTGATGGTCTTCGGCGCGTTGCCGATTTGCACGCTCGGGTATGTGTGTGGGCGGCGGCATCGGTCTCGGGGTGGCCCTCGACCATAGCCATCATCGTCACTTGGCTCATCTCCTCCATTGCGCTGAGGGCGTCGATGCTCGTCTTGGTCACGGCCTCGGTCACGCCAGTCCCGTTCGTGATGGTCACGGTGATGGCGTCGATCATAGGCTGCATGGTTCCCAAGCAATTAATTTGGGTGGCGGAATCCAATCCTTATCCCTATCCTTCCACTCCTCGGCCTCTTGGACCAGAGGGTACTCCAAACTATCCTCCTCAGAATACTCATTGAGCTCCTCATAGGAATCCTCGGAATCCGAGTAGGTAGGGCTATGTGGACTTTGATGACAACGATAGGTATCCACATCATAGTCATCGGCGTTGTAAGCGCCCTTCTTCTTCTTGGGCGTCGACGTCTTTTCCTTCTTCTTCTTTTGTGCACTAGCTTGACAACATCTATACTCCACTGAGTCATAAGCCTCAACAGAATATACATTGTAGACTTGTACGTTGTCTTCTTTGTCGGTCGGTCGGCTCTCCTTCATGGACTCCAGTCGTTATTGGAATCCTTGTTGTGATGAAGGGTTAGTGATTTGCTTCCCCTTTTCTTGAGTCGTGGCCTTTTGAACAGTCATGCCTTGCGGTTGCACGCTCAAGTTTAGAGGTGGGCTATGCGCCGACAGGATCATCTTTATTTGATTCATAAGCTCGGTTATCATGCAATCCATGGCTGTTAAGTGCGCATCCGTATACGCGACCCCGGTCGTAGCCAACTGTCATGCCTTGCGGTTTCCCGAGGGTGGCCTTGGTCTTGGCGCTGATTTCACAAAGGCGGGTCTTAGCACTGGTTTCCCAAGTTCGGTTCTTGTGATTCCATGTTTGATCCGTCACCTAGTTCAACCATCGACATAAACGAGTAAAAAATCACAGGGTAAATAAGAAAGCAAAAGATGGTTGAGATATTGGAAGACTCACCGATCCAAGTACTCTAATGTGCACGACAAAAGAGGCTAGGGGTTGTGGTGGCTAAAGGATCTCGACCAACACAAGTAGGCTCAAACAAGCAACAAACAAGAGCAAAGCAAGCAAGATAAGAGGGAGATGAGGGTGAGCGGCTGCCTAGGGTTATGCATGGCTCACAAGAGAGGAGCAATATAGAAAGAAAGAAAGAAATCTCGGCCAAATAGGGTAGGCGAGATCTTAAGCAATCAAAGAAGATATGAAAAATAATATTATTAACAAGAAAGGGAAAGAAAAAGATATGGTTGCCGGTTTGGTGGAGATGAGAGAGGTAGAAGATCTTACCTTATTTTGTCTATTATCTTTCAATATCTTTTTTTTAAGTCAACCAAATCTATTTTTTTTTTTATAGAAACAAACAAGATTTTGTGGATTTTATCCTCCAAGATCCTACAAAAATGGCAACAAACAATGAACAAGACTCGAACAAGAACAATAAATTGGAAATGGTGTAAAACAAAGAATTGAAGTATTCAATGACCCAAAACTTTGAAGCAAGAATTCATCAAACAAGATGCTAGTCGAGTAGGGATATGGCTATTTTTTTGTATTTGTTGAATTTTTGTTGAATTTATTCAAAACAAACAACAATGGGAACTTATATGAACATTGGTAGGCGACGAAAATCTATAGAAAAAATTCAAATAAAATGATGATGGTGGTGGGAAAAAACAATTACATGAAACAAGAGAGCAAAAGGGTATGAATGAGACTTATGCAATTCCGAGACTCTAATGCTAGTTGATGTGAACTTGTCTTCTAGGAAGTTAAATCCACAAAGGATCTTCATCTTTGGATGCATATTGGGTCTCGTTTGAGTAGCAGAAGCAAGTTTGATTGACGAGAGGTATTTGAATGGGGATGGAGAAGTAAGAAAGAGATAAGAGTTGTCCAATTCAAGGGAGAAATGGATGGGAGGAAGAGGATTTGGAAGATGACGAACAATAAAACGAGTTTGGAGAGAATCCGATAGAGTTTTGTTAATACTAAATCATGCGTAAGAAATAACAATGGGGTGTTCCTCCTTATATAGTGGAGAGCACATGAAACCCTAGACTACATGGGAGGCGACGGCTAGGGTGATGCATGCAAGCAAGCCCAACACCGGCCAAGGTCCATTAAACTAATGCTAAAACAAGCAAGCCATCTATTAAGCAAGTCTAGAAAGGGAAATGTGCTAAAAATGGAAATAAAAGATAGAGGTCGTGGCTGGCGGGAAGGAGATGTCACGGCCAAGCCATGACATGCCATGGCACAGTGCGACAAGGGTGCGGTCGTGCGCTGGAGCGTGCGCAAGGGTTGTCGTGCACGCTGTGTGTGGCCGGCGAGGCCCTAGCGACGCAAGAACCTCAAGTGGCCGTGTCGAGGTGTGCCGAGGCTGGCAAGGTGTTGGCGAGGTGCACCAAGACTATGACGACGATGGCGAGGTCCGCGAAGTCGAGGCTCGAGTCTTCCGCAGTGCCGATGGTGACGACACATACGAGTGCGGGCTTACTGCCCATTTGGAAAGCATATAGATATTCCTCTCCACTTATTGATTAGGATTTTATGGTAGGCCCTTGACCCATTGATGCTGAAGACATCATTGGGGTGATCTTGTAGTTTCTACAAGGTGGAGACAATATAATTAGTCCATGGAATTTCCTTCATTTTGTTGCATTTCACTTATATGGTTGAAGGGTGATAGTGCATTAAGCTATTCACAAGGGCCAATTTGACCCTCTTCCCTAGGGATCCAAGATTAAGGAACCATAGGAGAGCTATTCACAACCCATCTTTGTCTGAGTAGAGTCTTTTAGTGGAATGTTTCGCTCCTCTTTCCCATTACTAAGAAAAGTGACCCATTGATTCGAATACAAGATACTATCATTACTACTTGGACAATTAGACATCTAACCAATAATTTCAATGACCCATTCACAAGAGTAGAGCTCTACTAACTAACCTATATCCCCCTGAGCTAGGTAGAGCATGCATGAGAAGGAGTCAAATGCTTCTTCCCCTTTATTCCAAAGAACTTTTGGGTCATCTTGGACTTAAACTAGAGACCTCCCTCATGAAGTAAATCATCACACCTATGGTCTAACCAATTTGGAGAGAATCAATAGATTCCTTTGCGGGAGCGATTCATCCTTCTCGAACATAGCATACAACTCTTTGTTATACCATACTCCCCAAGAGTGCATGTTCACTCCTTGTTACTTATTACCATAACTAGTCTTTGAGAAATAGCCCCGATGTGAAGAAAAAAGAAGTCGCCAAGAGACTCTCTTGGCCTAACCTTAGACACTCTAAGACCCTTTTTCAAACCTTCTCCTATTTTGAGTCAAGAGATACATACATAGCCACAATCCATTGAAATGATAGGGGTCATTCGTAGTGAGTGAGAGGGTCCAAGACCAAGAAGTTAGTTATTTATACCAAGCGTTCTTCTTACGACTAGATCCAATCTTCATGTCCCCCACTAGTAAGGGTAAAATGAACTTGAAGTTCTTCCTTTCATGAAGGGAGGATTATGATAATCCTATTGATTGATGACCTTCGAAAAGCATGAAAAGGGCTTGATTGGTAAGAATCATCTAAAATGAAGAGGGTAATCTCTTACTTCTTGGTCTGTGAAGATGTATTGTTAGGTTCTTTATTTTTTTGTCCATTGAGATCAGATATTAACTTGTGCAAGAGAGATAGTTGTCCACACAATGATAATGGATGTATGAATGATCGAGAAAAGAGGAGTCGTAATGCCCCCCCCCCCTCCTCCCGGACAGCCCGAATCCCATAAGTGAACTAAAAGTTAGATATACATTGAATCTCGCCAAAATCGCCCCATCTATCCTCATGAGGAGAAGTTTTGTTCAAAACTCAAGTCCGAATATGAGGAGTTGGCCATCAACATGTACCTCAGATGATCCACATCTCAAGGTCAAGCGTGGATGGGCACATTGAACTATCCATGTGGTTGAGAACTCTCATAGCTCAAGTATACTTGTTCCAAAGTGAATAAATTCCAGCTGCTACACCCCGGCCAGGCCATGCATACTTACCCATGATTGCTCTTATATTGTCCAAGGAGTCAAGGACGTTGCACCAAATGAAGTTTAAATGTATTGATTTTCTCTGTAGTACGTGAGATGTTTAAAGTATGGATATTTTACAAGCTTGATAATCTCATTCACGGTTCTTAAGAAATTGGCAATTTCCTGATCTGCACATACAAACAAGAATACAGGTAGCTTATGAAAGATATGCATGTCATTGTCAAAGTTTCAAGATGAACATAAGAAATTGTTGCTTGTGTCATTTAACAATAATCACCATTATCCTTACAAAACTAGCACCCACACAAGTAAGCTAAACTAAGAACTTTTTCATCGATGAAGAGTTCTACAAAACCTACACTTCAATTCAAGAAGACGAAGAAGAGACAAGCACAGAATAGTAGCTTTTACATGATCGAGAATCTAATTAAGTGTCTGGAGTCGATATTTCCGGATTCTTGACAACGAGTACGGGGCACTTGGCGTACTGAACACAGTAATCACTTACGCTCCAGGTGAATGCACTGCAAATCCACAAATTCACATCATCAGAGAGACAAATTCAGCAGCTAGTGCATGTTGTTTCAGTTTCTTCAAACAGAGAAAGGGAAGTATAGTGTGATAAACAGGTCATTTAAACTCACCCTTTAACTCTACCAAGACGCTGCTCAGGTAATACAAGAACACTGATGTTGTGCTTGTCCACTGCATTACATATAACCACTTTAGCATCTCCTTCCTCCAATATTGTTTCTGCACTAACCTGTGCACATCGCACGCAAACGGCAAACTTGATCATGATAAAACAAGTAAGTACATCTGTCCTAGATTCATAAGGAAAATGGCAACTACAGTCTACAGAAGCTAGCTACCCTTTCTTTTCCAAAACCACTCGTTAAACCTCATATTCATAAAGAAAAATAGAAATACTTGAAAGCTTAACACTTAAAACATACCCCTCTGCTAGTACAAATGCTCTTAGCCTTTTCCAAGATACCAACCGCAACCTTCTTCTCTATCTCTTGCCTGGAATTCACAAAGTCCGCAGCTGCCCATTTCACACACACACACATTAACAAACCTCACAAGTCTCAAGCTCCAATCACCCAAAATCCAATTGCTCAGTTTCTACTCAAAATCAAATCTTTAAAATACTTGCCGAATTTAAAAAAAGAAAACATGTAAATTGAGATACAGAAGGGTATTAATTAAAGAGGGTGTTAACTGTCATTGACGGTGGAGTAGAGACGAGCGGAGCTCAAAGAGGCGGCGAATATGTTGACGTAATTAGGCGGTGGCTCGGCGGCGAAGATAATGAGCTTGTGAGAGTTTAGGGTTTCATGGAGGTTTTCAAGTGTCCATAGCAAGGCGTTGTAGCTCTCTTCATTCTCATCAATTGCCACCATTACTTTCTTCCTCTCCACTTCCATTTTTTCCTGCTCCGTTGGCTTGATTACTTCTTGTGCTTAATTGCTGCTTTTTAGTATGGTGGTTTCTTAGGATGATGGTATCAGGGAAATTAAATTAAGAGGGTTTGTAGAGGTTTTGGAAGCCATTTGCTCAAGTGAGGTGAGATTTTTGTGTTCGGTGGAGAGTTGAATGGCAAGTGTTAGCTGCCAGTCAAACTTTAGTCAACAATTTTCAGCTCTTTTTTTATTATAAAATTATTGTTCTAGATGATGGTATTTTAACATAGATTTATTACAATGGAGTTTCACGTGTGTTACTGACTCTTGCCTTAGCGTGTAGGCTGGTTTTTGTTTTGCTTCTTTCTTTCAGTCCTTTTACTTTTGTAAGGTTGGGGGTACTCTCTTTAGTTGGTGTTGGTTACGCTGTGTTGTCAGTTTCGGTTTTCTCTTAGTCTACTTCTCGGGTTTGCTCCCGCTCGACTTGTGTGTTGTTGTTGGCCTGTTTGCGTTTTTGGTTGGTTTTGCAGGTTGGGTTTTTGCAGGTTGTGTTTGATGCAGGTGGTGTTTGCAGGTTGCGTTTCTTGTAGGTAGTGTGTTTCTGCAGGTCTTTCTATCTGGTTTGTTTGAGATGGAGGAGCCGACGAGCAGAGTTGAGCAGAGTGATAGCAGAGTTGTTCAGCATAGACCGCCTACCAGTTTGAGGATAGGTTCTTGGAATGTGGGCACACTGAATGGGAAATCTATAGAACTGACTAAGACGCTCCATCACTACAGAGTACATGTGGCTTGTATCCAGGAGAAAAAGTGGAAGGGAAAGAAAGCTCGAGATATTGACGGTTGGAAATTATGGTATTCAGGAGCCGCTAACACCAAAAATGGGGTTGGAATCTTGGTGGACAGAACACTGAGAGATCAGGTTGTACAGGTGGAAAGGACAAGTGATCGACTGATGATGCTGAAGATCGTGTTAGAGGAGAAAATCCCAAATGTCGTTAGTGCTTATGCACCGCATGGGGGTTTGAGTTCAGAAGAAAAGAGACGTTTCTGGGAGGACTTAGATAGTCTGATGAGTAGTGTCCCGTCGATAGAGCAGGGTTCTGTGAGAAAGGATCTTCGAAGAAGTTTACGCAAAAGGGGCTTGGCAAGAAAGGAGCGACGCCAACGAGATGTGGGGCAAGATGGCGGAGTGCATTCGCAGAGCGGCGTGCGCCGTGTTGGGTATGTCGAAAGGCTTTTCTTGCAACAGAAGGGCGGTTGCTTGGTGGAATGACGAGGTTCAAGAGAAGGTTAGGGCGAAACAGCTAGCCTATAAAGCTTGGCTACGGAGTGTGGAGCCAGAAAAGGAGGCGAGACTAGCAGAACTCAAGGCAACGAAGAAAGTAGCCAAGAGAGTAGTAGCGGCCGCTAAAGAGAAAGCGTTTGAGGGCTTATACAAGGCTTTGGACGAAAAGGGTGGGAAAGAGTCCTGTACAGGTTAGCAAAAGCAAGGGAAAGAAAGAGCAGAGACATAGACAGGGTAAAATGTATTAAAGATGAGGACGGACGGGTGTTAGTGGAGTATCTACAAATCAGACAGCGTTGGGAGAGGTACTTCAGTAGTCTTCTGAATGAGGGTTCTGAGATGGTGGAGAGACGTTAAGACCAGACGGGTCGGGAAAGCCGATAGCACCCCTTTTACTTTTACATACGTTTCTCTAGGGAGGAAGTAGAAGGAGTGGTCCGCCATATGAGTAACAGAAGAGCAGTAGGGTCGGATGAAATCCCGGTGGAGGTTTGGAAGTGCTTGGGAGTGAGAGGTCTGACGTGGTTAGCAACGCTTTTCAATGTCATTTTCAGGACGGCCAGGATGCCGGACGAGTGGAGGCTTAGTAAGTTGATCCCGGTATACAAGAACAAGGGAGATGTCCAACAGTGCAACAATTACAGGGGTATCAAACTGCTTAGCCACACAATGAAGTTATGGGAGAAGGCTATAGAGATGAGGTTGAGGAGGCTAGTTAGAGTGTCAGAGAACCAGTTCGGTTTTATGCCTGGGAGATCATCTATGGAGGCTATACACCTATTAAGGAGGCTAATAGAGGCGTATAGAGAGAGGAAGAAGAATCTGCACATGGTTTTTATCGGTTTGGAGAAAGCGTATGACAGAGTATTGAGAAAGCTGATTTAGGATTGTTTGGCTGCAAAAGAAGTGTCTGGCACGTTTATCAGAGTAGTCAAAGACATGTATGAGGGCTCGAGGAGGAGTGTGAGCACCTCAGGCGGAGATACAGAGTTTTTTAAGGTGGATACAGGTCTACATCAGGGTTCGGCCTTAAGCCCCTTCCTTTTCACACTAGTGATGGATGTTCTGACAAGGGAGATTCAGGGGGAGATCCCGTGGTGCATGCTGTTCGCAGACGATATTGTTTTAATGGACGAGACTAGAGCCGGAGTCAGCAGCAGGCTTGAAACTTGGAGGGAAAAGCTGGAATCCAAGGGTTTCAGACTGAGCAGGTCCAAGACAGAATATGTAGAGTTCAGGTTTGCGCAAGATGTAGAGTCTAGTGAAGAAGTGATGCTGGGTGGGGAAGTCGTAACAAGGAAGGAGAGTTTCAGGTATTTGGGGTTGGTGCTGCAAAGCGACGGAGGCATAGAAGAGGACATCACGCATCGGATCCAGAGGGGTTGGCAGAAGTGGAGGGCTGCGTCAGGGGTTCTGTGTGACAAAAAGGTACCGCTAAAGTTGAAAGGAAAGTTCTACAGGACAGTGATCAGACCAGCCATCCTCTATGGGGCAGAGTGTTGGCCCACAACGAAGGCACAGGAACATAGGTTGTTGGTAGCTGAGATGGGAATGCTAAGGTGGATGAGCGGGAACACAATTCTAGACAAGATCAGAAATAAAGTGATTAGAAATAGGGTGGGAGTGGCCAGTATAGGAGATAAGCTGAGGGAATCTAGACTGCGTTGGTTTGGCCATGTTCAGCGGAGGGGCCCTGAGGAGCCAGTCCGTAGGTGTGAGATCCTGGATTTTGGAGAAGTACGCAGAGGGAGGGGAAGACCGAAGAAATGTTGGAAGGATAGTATAAGGCAAGATGTCGAACAATTGGGGATTTCGGTAGATTTGGCGATATGGAGGGATAGTTGGAGGGAGAAGATTCGAGTGGTGGACAGCTAGGCACCCAAACAGTACCAGCCCAAGGAAGCCTCAAGGCTACAGTGATATGTTTCGGTTTTATGTTTCTTGTCCTTGTTTCATGTCTCCTTTTTCGCTTTTGTTTTGTCTCGTCCTGCCTTTGGGTCTCTTATTTGCTCCCTGTGCTCTGTAGTCTGTCGGGTCTGTTGGGCGCTCCTCCTCTGCGTTACGCCAGGGGGCCCCTATCTTGACCCCCCAGATTTCCCGTAAGGGAAGTTCAACTGGGTAATTGTTGTTGTTGTTGGAGTTTCACGTGTGTTTTCAAGGAATCTATATTGCACATAAGAAAATACTTAAATCAATAAAAGAAATTAAGAATTTTTAACTTTATTCATTTTTAGCCAAGCACAACTCTTTCCCTCTAAATTTCTATAAGATTATTTTCTGTAAGATTTTGTGAAGACTGTCCAACAAAACATGTAATCAACCCTGTACATTCTGTTTGTAAGTCTCATGATTTGGTATTTCTTGTATTAGTCCAATAAGTGAAAGCTTTGTGGGATTGAAGATCAATTGTCTATTTCTCTTTCT
This sequence comes from Fallopia convolvulus, assembly GCA_964016875.1. Classification (NCBI taxonomy): domain Eukaryota; kingdom Viridiplantae; phylum Streptophyta; class Magnoliopsida; order Caryophyllales; family Polygonaceae; genus Fallopia; species Fallopia convolvulus. Next base: position 22,329,771 of record OZ024727.1, read on the forward strand.
CTTTTTTAAAGAAAAACTTACTTTTTTTTTGGTCGAAAGAAAAACTTATTTCAATTATGTGATAAAATTAACTAGTTTTCATACATTTCTAAACAAAAAAAAACAATAATTTTTTACCAAAAGCATACTTATTTATAAAAGTGTAGCAAATCCTCCATCTATTTTTCTACTAAAAAGACTAGTATTCTTGTATATGTTACATCACATAAATACAGGGTACGTTCAACCTTATGAAGTTGATATAAACTGAAATTAAAGCTCAAGTTGATGAGTTAGAAGCTAAAGCTTATTTAGTAGTTGAATTCAGAATTTATTGTGGTAGATAAATGTTTTTAGATGTTTAATACACAAGGTTGATTGAAGTTGACTTTCTAAATAATAAGGGTAGAAATTATGAAAAAGGATATTAAAAATAAATTTAAATTTTTATTTATAATTCTAGCTAATATATGGAAAAGGTTTTCACAAGCTTTCATATAAGCTCGAATACGATAGTAGGATATAGCTTATATTTTAGGTAAAATTTCAACCACCTTTAACTTAGATAAACTTTGATAAGCTTTTTTCAACTACATACGCCAAATGCTTATACACACAAGAGCTTAATTATTTCTACCAAAAAAAACAAGAGCTTAATTATTTCTACCAAAAAAACAAGAGCTTAATTATTTGCATAAAATCTTATCAAAGTTTATGCACAAACTTATTGGCAATGATTTTTTACTGGATAATGTGGGTAAAAAAGAGATTGAATAAGGGTAATATTATAAAAAAAGTTATATAAAGGAAATATATAAAGGTGGACAAACTTTTTGGGACACCCGAAAAGAAATACTGGACAATCTTTCGGGGACGGAGGGAGTAGCTTGCATGAGATGCCCAATATAGCAACAACAAACAACAAAGTCAACAATCCTACCTTCTCAAACAAAAAAAAACAAAAAAATAATCCTACCTTCAAAAGATTCATTTTCCAAAATAAAAAAAAAAGATTCATTTTCTTTTATCTTATTTCGAATAAAGTTTATTTTTCTTCGTAACGGGAGTAAAGAAGTTATCTTATAGGGGCCATGTTGTAATCAACTGAGATTTGGTTAATGGAGTCCTCAAAGGGCACTCTCCATAATTCTTCTATTAATATAAGTGTACAGGATACAAGATTGGAAAGAATCGTAACAGAATAATCTCTACATCCTAATATACAATATCTTTTAAATATACTCATTAACACTCCCCCGTAGTCGAAGCGGGAGCTTGGCGGATGCAAAGACTAGACCAAAAATCAGAAAATAGAGGAGATGGAAGCCCTTTAGTGAAGATGTCGGCCTACTGATGAGCCAACGGCACATGGAGAACTCGAACATGTCCAAGATCTACCTTCTCACGCACGAAGTGGAGGTCAATCACGACATGTTTTGTGCGCTGGTGTTGCACATGATTAGACGAGAGATAAACGGCAAAAATGTTGTCACAGTAGACAAGGGTAGCTCGCTGAAGAGGAACACGTAGCTCACAGAGTAAGTTACATAACCAACAAGTCTTGGCAACGGCATTGGCGACCCCCCGGTACTCGGCTTCGGCGCTGGAACGTGAGATAGTCGGTTGACGTTTAGATGACCAAGAGATCAAATTGTCACCAAAATAGACACAATACCCAGAGGTGGAGCGACGAGTATCAGGACACTCGGCCCAGTCGGCGTCGGAATAAGCTGTGAGAGTTGAGACGGAGGACGGCTGGAGCTGAAGGCCGAGATCAAGTGTGCCATGGACGTACCGGATAACCGTTTGAGAGCTTAGAAGTGTGGCTCTCGCGGATCATGCATGAAAAGGCAAATCTGTTGTACGGCGTAAGCAATGTTGGGTCGCGTGAAGGTAAGATATTGGAGTGCACCGGCAAGGCTACGATAAGTAGATGGATCAGAGATCGGAAGACCCTCCCCCACGGCCAGCTTAGATTTGGTGTCGACGGGGGTGGCGACTGGCTTGCAGGTCGACATCTTGGTGCGATCAATGATCTCCTTGGCATACTTCTGTTGTGACAAAAATAAACCAGACTGATTTCTAGTGACAGAAATGCCAAGAAAGTAACTCAGCGGCCCGAGAACGAGGGCCTGCTTCAGGCCGTAGAGAGACTTGCGAAGTAGACAAACATGATTAGGCCGTTGTTTTTCGAAAAAACCTAGAGGTTGATGCATATACACTATTTCTTGGAGAGAACCGTGCAGGAAAGCATTCTTGACATCAAACTGGTGAATAGGCCAAGACCGTGATAGAGCTATGCTCAAAACAATGAGGATTGTGGCCGGCTTCACTACAGGGTTGAAAGTCTCATCACAATCGATGCCTACATGTTGTGACTTGCCGTTAACAACAAGTCGAGCCTTGTGTCTTTCCAATGTGCCATCGGACCTGTACTTATGCTTAAATAGCCACATACAACGAATAATGTTAGCACCCGGTGGCCTCGGAACCAAGTCCCAAGTACCATTTTTAATAAGAGCACTAAATTCATCTTTCATGGCAACTTGCCAGTTAGGATCCTACAGGGCACGGATAGGAGAGTTAGGGAGAGGCGAGAGATGGCGGTAGATGAGGCCAAAAGATTGTAGCGAGGGTTGGGTTTAATAATCCTGGCTTGACGACGGGTTGTCATGGGATGGCGAGGTGGTGGAGGTGGGGTCGGAGGTGAGGGGTTGTTTTTAGGGGAAAGAGCTAGCATAGGGGGCGACGGCGGGGTCGGGTTTGGAAGTGGGAGTGTAGGGGCTGGCGAGGTGAGTTGGTGATAAAGGTCAAGGAGGACAGGCGAGGGATCGAACGAGGGGACCTCTGTTTATGATGGGGAATCACGCACCGTAGGAGTGGCAAATGGAAAGGAGGTCTCGTCAAACACAACATGGTGAGAAATAATGACCTTATGGGTCCCGAGAACCAAACAACGGTATCCACGATGGTTTGATGACGGACCAAGATAGAGGCATGGGACCGATCAAGGGGCCAATTTGTGGGGGGCTGTGGCGTATGTGTTTGGGTAACATAGGCACCCGAAGCTCCTAAGGTGGGAGTATGTGGGTTCCCGACGGTATAGGATGAAGGTGGGTGTGTTGTTTCATATGGCTTTAGATGGCAAAATGTTATGAAGATAAGTGGCCATATGTAAGGCTTCAACCCAAAACCGAGGGGGAAGAGAAGCATGTGTGAGCAAGGTACGGGTAATGTCATTGAGGGTGTGAAGGGCTCTCTCGGCTTTCCCATTTTGTGGAGAAGTTTGAGGGCAAGCGAAACGCATTAACATTCCATTTTGATCACAAAAATTGCAAAAAGATTGATTGTCAAATTCACCACCCATGTCACATTGGAAGGTTTTGATATTGCTACTAAATTGAGTTTGGACCATGGCATGAAAAAGCACAAATTTAGTGTAGGTTTCAGATTTGTGTTTAAGGGGAAAATCCAAATAAAATTAGAGAAATCATCTAAAAACATCAAGTAATATTTGAAACCACTAGTGCTAGCAACAGGAGAAGTCCAAATGTCACTGTGAATAATATCAAAAGGTCTAAACATAACAGAAAAGGAATGTGAAAATGGTAGTCTCTTGTGTTTAGCAATCTGACATGAGGAGCAAATGGTTGTACACGAGGCTTTATTGAAATTAGAATCACGACGCTTGAGAATATCTAAGACATGATCTCCCGGGTGACCTAGTCGATCGTGCCAAGGTGGAGGATTGGAAGCGATAAGGGCGGAGGTCGGCAATTTTTTGGAGGTGACCGGGTACAGATCCCCAAGGCTATTACACCTCATTTTGGTTTTCCCCGTTTGGAGGTTCTTCACAAAAAAGCCAACGGGGTCAAATTCCACACTAACATTGTTATCAATAGTAAATTTGCGAACATAAACGAGGTTTTTGACGATGTTGGGAGTGTGTAGGACATTATGTAGGTAATAAGGTGGGGATGTGTTTAAGTTTGCAGAACCTTTACCAACAACTGGAATGGTATGACCATTACCGACATAAAAATGAGATAAAGTACTCGAATTAAAATAGGTATGAAGTTTACCTGACTCCACGGTCATATGGGAAGACACCCCGGTGTCCATGTACCAAGTGTCGGAGGGTTGCTGGAGCGACCATGGTACTGAAAGCATGGGACGGGTCAGCCGGATACTGCTGCGGGCTGAAGAAAGCTTGGCCAGCGGTGAGTGGAGGTCGTTGTGGAGCATAGGATCGCTGTGTTGGGCTAGTCGGATACGGACATGGCGGCGGTGTCCATCTTGGCGGCCAGTAAAAGCCTTGCTGGGGCACGGCGAACAACTGCGGGTGTGCAGCAGCGCCTTGTTTGTGGCTGCGATCAGAGGACAGCGGCTGCTGATCGGATTTATGTTTGTTGCTGCTATTGTTACTCCGGCAATCGCGCCCGCGGCTACGGCTGTTATTGCTACGCTGGGAGGAGTTGTCGGCGGCAGTTGGCGCCGACTTGGGAGCGCTCGATGACGAGCCAGCAGCCACGAGGGCCTGAGTCCCTTCCGATTGGTGAGACCGGCGTGATTCTTCCCAGGTGAGCATGCTACGGACAACCGAGAACCAGGGCAGCGGCGTCATCTGACTAATAATGCTTCCGATAGTATCATATGTCGGGGACAAGCCATTGATGAGTTGGAGGACTAGGCGTTGCTCGTTGACGGCACTCTCGACGTCTCCGAGTTGATCAGCCAACGATTTTAGATGTTGGCAATAGGCGGAGACGGAAGGAAACGAGGCAAGTCGGGCATTGATGAAGCGACTTTCAAGATCGGCGGCACGAGCGGTGTGGTTATTGACTCGGCTAAAGTCGTTGTTGCCAAGATCAAAAATAAATAACCCTATTCTACTAACTAGTATAGTAAGCAAGCAAGGGGTCGAACCCAAGAGAATCGGGATTCTGAACAATCAGCAATTAACAAGACAAGGGTTTTGGGATTCAGGCAAGCAAATAAATTCAAGTAATAAATCAATTAAGGAGAAGCAGAGTTCATTCAATCAATTCCACCTTTTTAATCATCCGATCATTGATTCATCCACTTTTCTATTAATTCCCAAGTTAATTCCAATCCTTATAAAAGATTTTCGCTTGTCCACGGTCCAAGCAGAATTATGATATGAACAAGAACGCTTAATTCAAATCATGAAAAGTATTAAGGATAGAAGGATATCAAATCATGCAATCAAGCTACGGGTCTCATGCATAAAATAACAATCAAACACTCTTCTCAATTCTAGTCCATGGTCCTAGAAAAGAGTTGTTTCAAGGATAAATAAGATTGCACAGACCACAATCAAACCTAATCCAAACAGTAGATCTAAGTCAATCAAACAAGTTGATCAGGCTTATCAAATCAAACATAGATCATATAAATAAAAACAAGAGTTTTGATATTAACCAAGGGATAGAAAAGTTACCAGAATCTCACGAATTACATAAAAAGGGTTCCTTGATCAAACAAACTCCAAGGGAAATTAGTTCTCCATAATAAAACTAAAAACTGGAATAATCTCTGAAAGTATGCTAGAATGTGTAACCCTAAAGTGAAAACGAAACTAAGCTTAAATAGTAACAATAAATCTGAAACCCTAAGATATAATAACAATAAAAAGATAGAAAATAGCGAAAGGAGTCGGCGCTGAAAATCCACAATCCGCGGGTGCGGAATCAAACTGAGAGCGCGGATCAAGTAGTCCTCCTCGGCCGCGGAACCTCATCGAACCGCTAGCGCGGTTTAGATCCGCGGGCGCGGATCTTTTGACAACATTCTGGTGTCGACTTCGGAGGTGGTTTTGACCAACTTAGAGTTGGAATTTGAACTTGCCGTAAAAACATGAATTGTAGCTCTTCGAGTTAGCTTTCTAATGATACCAAATTCAGCTTCATCCGAGCACCGTTGCTCCCGGAATAAGCTTTACAAGATAGTGGTGTCGAAACAACTCCAAATCAACACTTGTCTTCAAAACTCTTGCAATTCTTCAAATCGTGTCTTCGGTCTTCATATGACAATTATGCTCAAAAACTTACCTAAACACACTCAAATCATACCTAAAATACAAGAGTTAACCTATACTAAATAGAGCGTATCAAATTTCCCCATACTTAAACCTTGCTCGTCCTCGAGTAAGCTCAAAATAAATCTAACAAGAAATCCTATCAAGGTTTACAGCATAGTACAAGGGAAGACAAAAATCACTCACCTCACCAACCCGAACCCAAAATAGAGAAATAATGAGCAACAACATGATAGCTCAAACACACACCTCACATAGATACATAGTCAATAAGCTCTCAAGCTCTAAAAAGTGTAGATCAACCTAGGATCTACCCGACATCTAAAATGTAATCCCCAGACCCCAAAGTAGAATATGATCCTAAACACTCAGATTTTACCACTCATTCTACTTAGGCGCCCTTTCGGGTTTTCACCTAATCACTCTTTTCATTTTTCTTAGGTGTGCTCACATATACTCATATCTCTCATAAACCTCATATTACCCCAGCCTAATGCTGGTCCGGGTTACCTGCTTATTACCTGAGCCGCCCTTTCGGGTTTTCAACTCATCCCGGGATTTTATATGCCTTTTTCTCTATTTTTTATGGCTTTTTTCATTTTTTTTTCAAAACTTTTTCTATACAAAACATGGAATAAGTATCCCATAAAAATAACGAAAAATAAACTGAAATGCAACTATCTACGATAGGCGTAGTGAGTACTCCCTCCCTCATACTTAAATCCTTCATTGCCCTCAATGAAGTAAAGAAAAAGGAATTAAGCATAGAAGAGGAAAATCAGAAGACTCACATACGAAAGAAGAGAGGAATGAACTCCCGGAATTGTAATGCACCAAACTCAGGAACTAACTGATCTTTCTGGGAACGAACCACAAACGTCATCTTCACAACTCAGCAACCAGATCCACACCACGGGACGTCTCCAATGAGAATGAACTGGACTTCTCAAAATAATAAAAACTCTGACGACGACAACACCCCCATACTTGAATTATGCCACAAAAATGGTGTAGCTGCAGACTCACCACAATGGAATGGAACCTGATAATAGTACCAAACAAATCCAAGGAACTAGACATGGAAAAATATAGAAAAGTGGATTGGTGGATGATGGTAGAACATGGAAGAACACTCTCTTTTTTTTTCTCTCTCTCTGATTTATTTCAGGGGTTTCACCTGAAAGCCTTTTATTTCAGAGATTTCATCTGAAAACCTTTTTTTATTTTATTTTATTATTTTATTATTTATTATTTTTTTTAACTTTTCCAAAAAAAACAAAATTTTAATTCCGCAAGGCCGAACCGCGAGCGCGGTTCCGGGCCGCGGGCTCGTCCTCGCCTCGGGTCTGCTTGCACTTCCTTCAGGATTTGAACTTTTTAACCTGCAAGTTAGCCCGACAAAACCAAAACGACTACTAAAACTAAAACTAAACTAAAAAGATAAAAATAAAAGAAAAGAAAAACTTACCTCGGGTTGCCTCCCGAGCAGCGCCTTTGTTTAACGTCGATCAACTCGACGTCGACATGATCGGACATCGTTAATGTTCTAAGCAATCTGTCAAAATCCTGCGAACAACTCTCATGTAGGCAAATATAGCACAATGATAACTTGAAACTAAATAATATAGCATTCAGACACCGTTTCAGTTTATCAAACCCACTAGAAAAATCAGTTTTAGCAGGTTTAGGATAGAACCAGTTAAAAGAATGATGTAGTTTATCAAAAGTTAAATCAAGAGTAATGATTTTCATGTTAGCACTACCACCCTTGAAATTTGAGAAATCACTAGGTAAACTATCATGCTCAGGACCTTTTGCAAACATAACAGGCAAACAAATATCAACAGAAAGTAAGGGAGAAGAGGGAAGGATACAGGGATCATGATCGATCATAACAAAGGACTCCATGGCGGGAGACATAGACATCTCCTCAGGTGGAAGGGCAATCTTCATATTATCATCTAGCTCCTTCTTCGAATCATCAGGCTCATCGTCATCACTCCAGGAGCTGTCAAACATAAGGAAATATTCCTCCTCCATCATCATATGACTATGATCATCCATCTTTTCATCTAATGAAAGGTCTCTGAGTGCCTCCGGAAAGGATGGAACTGGCTCTTCAGGGGGATATGTTGGTTGATCTTCAAGAATTTCCGTCTTGATGGCCAACACCTCCTCTAGTTTTCTTTGTTCAGCAATTTGGTTCTCCAATTTCTGCATCTCGATCTCTTTGGCTCGGATATAACAAAAGAAATCCCATTGGTCAATGGGTTTCCAAAGGACACATTTTGCATCACTCTCGCGGTACATCCTTAGTTGGGACTCAAGAGTCATCCCAATAAAGATGTGATGGCAAGCATCATCAAGCCCTACGTGTAACCCCCAAACACAGAACTGATGCAATAGTTTCTGGCACCTAGTGAAGTACTCATGAAAGGGTTCATCCTGTAACTGACAAAAACTAAATGCAAACATTAGTATATACAAGTGTACACCGTAAGATAGGTCTACACAACGAGATTCGGGATTTCTGGACAGAAACCGCGAGCGCGGTTTAAAACCAAGGGTGCGGATCAGTCGCGAGCGCGGAAATAAACCGAGGGCGCGGATCGTCAGAAACGCCAATTTATTAGAAGATTAAAAACTGATCCCCCGGCAACGACGCTAAAATTTGACTCGGCTAAAGTCGTTGTTGCCAAGATCAAAAATAAATAACCCTATTCTACTAACTAGTATAGTAAGCAAGCAAGGGGTCGAACCCAAGAGAATCGGGATTCTGAACAATCAGCAATTAACAAGACAAGGGTTTTGAGATTTAGGCAAGCAAATAAATTCAAGTAATAAATCAATTAAGGAAAAACAGAGTTCATTCAATCAATTCCACCTTTTTAATCATTCGATCATTGATTCATCCACGTTTCTATTAATTCCAAGGTTAATTTCAATCCTTATAAAAGATTTTCGCTTGTCCACAGTCCAAGTAGAATTATGATATGAACAAGAACGCTTAATTCAAATCATGCAAAGTATTAAGGATAGAAAGATATCAAATCATTTAATGAAGCTACGAGTCTCATGCATAAAATAACAATCAAACACTCTCCTCAATTCTAGTCCACGGTCCTAGAAAAGAGTTGTTTCAAGGATAAATAAGATTGCACAGACCACAATCAAACCTAATCCAAACAGTAGATCTAAGTCAATCAAACAAGTTGATCAGGCTTATCAAATCAAACATAGATCATATAAATAAAAACAAGAGTTTTGATATTAACCAAGGGATAGAAAAGTTACCAGAATCTCACGAATTACATAAAAAGGGTTCCTTGATCAAACAAACTCCAAGGGAAATTAGTTCTCCATAATAAAACTAAAAACTGGAATAATCTCTGAAAGTATACTAGAATGTGTAACCCTAAAGTGAAAACGAAACTAAGCTTAAATAGTAACAATAAATCTGAAACCCTAAGATATAATAACAATAAAAAGATAGAAAATAGCGAAAGGAGTCGGCGCTGAAAATCCACAATCCGCGGGTGCGGAATCAAACTGAGAGCGCGGATCAAGTAGTCCTCCTCGGCCGCGGAACCTCATCGAACCGCTAGCGCGGTTTAGATCCGCGGGCGCGGATCTTTTGACAACATTCTGGTGTCGACTTCGGAGGTGGTTTTGACCAACTTAGAGTTGGAATTTGAACTTGCCGTAAAAACATGAATTGTAGCTCTTCGAGTTAGCTTTCTAATGATACCAAATTCAGCTTCATCCGAGCACCGTTGCTCCCGGAATAAGCTTTACAAGATAGTGGTGTCGAAACAACTCCAAATCAACACTTGTCTTCAAAACTCTTGCAATTCTTCAAATCGTGTCTTCGGTCTTCATATGACAATTATGCTAAAAAACTAACCTAAACACACTCAAATCATACCTAAAATACAAGAGTTAACCTATACTAAATAGAGCGTATCAGTTGTCATGGAAGATTCCCTTGACACGGAGCCAAGCCTCTCGAGCAGTGGAGCCGACTTTGATGACGATAAGGAGAAGGTCTTCACTGATGGTGCCATAGATCCAACCAAGGACAATTGCGTCCAATTGTCTCCATTTGGCGTCGGAGATGTCGTCGGGACGCGGGGAACCATCAATGTGATCAATCACGTTGTGAGCGCGAGCGGTGATTTGGAAAAGCTCGGCCCAAGTGTGATATTGAACCTTCTGTAGGTCAAGGATAAGAGGAATTTGGTTACGAAATTTGGTTACGAATGTTCGTAACGGACTGAGCCGAGTGAAAACTCGAGGTTGGAGGGGCAGCGGAAGAGGTGTTGGTGACCTCGTCGGCGGTAGTGGAGGACGTGTCTGCGGGTGGAGTGATGGCCGGCGGAGTAGTAGGCGGTGGTGGTGGGTCGATGGCCATTGGTGAATCGAGAAAGGAAGAAGGATAATTTTCATAAAAGCCTGATACCATGTAATCAACTGAGATTTGGTTAATGGAGTCCTCAAAGGGCACTCTGCATAATTCCTCTATTAATATAAGTGTACAAGATACAAGATTGGAAAGAATCGTAACTGAATAATCTCTACATCCTAATATACAATATCTTCTAAATATACTCACTAACACATGCATCTTCATCGATCTCTTGACTTCAAGGCTCGATCTAAATCAATGTCTTAACATAATCATAGGTTGAATAGATTTCAAGTCAGTTAACTTGAAGATTAATGGGGGAATTAATGAAAGAATTTTAAAAATGTTTCATTTTCATGTTTAAACTCAAGTCCTCGAGTGAAAGGAAAAGAAATATCCTTACCCGTCACACCCGATGAGGAGGCTAGGATTGATGGATTTGATATCAATGACTAATTTATATATGCATAATGTGACATGTCCTCTCAAACTGCAGTTATAAGAACATGGTCGAATATATGCAGAACAGTGAAACATGAAGGAAATGAAGCTGACAATAGCAGAGGAGAGGAGCTTAACTAGGAGATGCAAGCAAGTATAGTCTAGCGACGCCCGAGGAAGGTGAAACGGGAAGTGAAGAGCTCAGAAACAGCGGCTGAGCCATGAAGATTACAAGTGGTTTTCAAGCACCCACATCAATCTGTAGTAGCTCCCTTCACTCTCGTCTATCACCACCATCACCTTCTTGTGTTGATGATCCTTGCAAACTTACTACCCATTATAATTCCTCCTTTCCTTTCCTTTACTCTACACATGCATAATAAAATCTTTTTAAACTCACAAACAAAGGCTAATTGGGTTTTATCACTTCACCAGATACGACATCTTTTTTGAAAAGAAGGCATTCGATCAGAAAAGGGCATGCTCGTGGTTTAATTTGGTACGTCACGTAATGAGCTATAGAATTGGGATACTATCTCTAGCGTATTAAATCATGCGAAGAAAATGATTTTGATACAAGTTATGTTGCGGGCCTCCGCACATGTCCCAAGTCCCACCGTCCAAGATAAGAAAATACATAGTTTGATCATCTATCTATCATCATTACTAAGTTAAAATAATATTTAAAATGGTTACTCACATCATTCTTTTTTTAAAGAGCAATTAGCTGAAAACCACCCGTATAATATGGCATATTTCACTTAACCACCCATATTTTGAATAATTATAAAAAAACCACCCATATTAAAGGCTCTGTTAAAAATTAACCACCCAAAACCCAGATTCGTTAGCCTCCGTCCAAAAACGCTGACATGGCTCCTCAATTTTGAATTGTTTATTTCTTTAGCTTGCCACATCACCACCCAAAGACACATAAGCCTCGTCTTCCACTTATTAAATGCCCCTCTTTAAAATCGAAGCTTCATATCAAAACATTTTTGACGCATAAGCTCCATTGAAGCTCCATTTGAAGGAATCGACATTGGTTTGCATACTTCCCTTCGCTCAACCTCTAATCGAAGCTCCATCGGTAAGTTTTCTCGATCTATTTCATTCCTCTATTGTTTTGAATTGAGGGTTCATGTTCAAATCGGTAATTTAGGGTTTATCAATGGATATAGGGCTTCATTCAAGGGAGCTTTCTAATTTCAGATTTAGGGTTTGTGATTCGCAAGGGATTAGGGATTTAAGGAATAGATTTAGGCTTTGCAATTTTTGAATGTGTATGAAGCAATGTTCAGGAAGCAAAATCAGAGGTTCAGAAAGTGGAGCACAAGCTCTGAATGGTTTGAATTGCAATTGATGCAGGGGTAGTATGTCAAGCTCAAGCTCTACGTCAACAAATCCAGAAGGAAGAGTTTGTTATTGTGATCTTCGAGCAAAAGAATCAACTGCTCATACAAAGTTCAATTATGGTAGAAGGTTTTATGGATGTCGTCTATATGGCTTGCCTAACAGATGCAACTTCTTTATGTGGAGGGATGAAGAACATAATACTAGAGCATTGTATGTGATCAAGAAGTTGGTAAAGGAGAAGGAAAGATTGGAAGCAAATAAGAGAACACTCGACGATTCAGCTAGAGTCCATGAAACTATGATTATGAAGTTAAGAAATGAGCTTGCAATGACCAGGAAAAGGAAGGCTCCTGATTGTTGTTCAACTATAATGGTTGGGTTTATGCTTGCAATTGTTGTTGTGTTTATTAAAAGTGTAATGTAGGAGTTAATGTTGGTGTATCGTTGATTGTTGTTAATGTTGAGAACAAATGAGCTTGTATTATTGAACCTATGTTTGAATGACAAAATGTTATGCTTTTATGTGTTGACCTAGTCTGTTGATGCTTTATGTGCAATAAATATGCAAGAACACCTTGTTATTGCAAACTAATGATTATCCATGGGCAAGCAATATGAAAACTGATGCATATGGTTTTGCAGACTGATGTCTTTGCAAACTGATGTCTTTGCAAACTGATGCATATGTGTGTGTAAGCAATTTGATGCATATGTGATGCATATTTGTGTGTAAGAAATATGCAATAATAGCTTTTATGGTTTTGCAAACTGATTCTGAAAACTGATGCATATGGTTTTGCAAACTGATTGCTTTGAAAACTGATGGCTTTGAAAAGTGATGGCTTTGAAAACTGATGCATATGTGTGTAAGCAATCTGAAAACTGATGCATAAAAACATAATTGGAAAGTTTCATAACACTTAGAAAGTAGAGAGTGCATAACACTTGGGATGATGCATAATTACAACAAAAGCATCCATGTGCAATCCCATTAAGTACACTACAACCATGATAGATACTTGCTAGTCAGTAGTTACAGCAAAAGTGGCAAATGGCCTCAAAGTTTGAGTATATAGCACAAAAGTACCCAACTTTGTAACAACACTAATGCCTACATATAATGTCTTACTACTGCAGCATAGAGTTAGTTACATGAAAACATAGTAATCACTTCCACATCAAGATAGTCATATCCTTCCACAACAAGATAGTCATCACTTCTGCGTAGAGTGCTTCCTAGGTGACCTCCTTATCATGTGAGGGATGAAATCCTTGGTTGCAACACTCTTCTTCCTTGGCTTTGAGGCAACAGCTGGTGTGACAAATCCTTGAGATTGTTGAAAAGCTGGTGTGACAGATCCTTGAGATTGTTGAAAAGCTGGTGTAACCTACAATAAAGCAATGGCATTTAAGCACTACTCTTTAGACAATGAAAAAGCTACATTTAAGCAATGCCTAGAGAAACAATACCTGCATAGAGTTGCTAGCAATAGGAGTGACAGATGTTTGTGTCCCAGTGTTGACACTATCCATGACACCTCCACTCTGCACATTCAAAACATTCAAATAGCATAAATAGAAGGGTTCATAAAGCCGACCATAAAGAACATAAGTGGATTTACCATGTCAAAACTATATTGAGAACCAATATCTGGTTGTGGGGCAGAGTTGACAGTTGAGGGACCTGGGGGATTACTTCCAACTGGATTGTTGTTCTACAAACAAATAGAAGGGTTAAATTATGAGTTCAGATAATCTAGAAGTTACCTTTTTTCATACTTCCTCTTTTAAGCACCAATATAGACAGTTTTAGGCTTTGCAGGCCTTCCTCCACGTTTGGGTTCCTTTGGTGGCTCAGGTCCTTTGGGTGGATTGCTAAATTTGTTTTTGTAGTGACCAGACTGTCCACAGTTTGAACACCTTGTTTCACTCACTATCCTTATTCTTTTCTTCTTAGCTGGTAGCTCTTCTCCAGGCTCTCTTCTCCTTGCCTTCTTGGGCCTCCCCGATTGAACAACATACTTGGGAGGGCTTGGAGCTTGTTGATTAGTCCTCTCCCATTGTGCTTCTCCAGGCATTGGATTGATTATAGGGTTATAAGCCCTCATATAAGTCTCCTTAGTGAAATAGGAATGCACATAGTCTTCCACTCTCCTTCTATCTCTCATAATGCAACACATGACATGTGGGCAAGGTATACCAGTCAGATCCCACTTATTGCAGCCACAACTCCTTCCTAGCAAGTCAACAACATAGGTCCTCCCATAGTGATCCACCTCAAACTTGTCTCCACCAGCATAAAAAGGTACACAACTCCTCAAGCACTCTATTCTTTTCTTAGTATGTGGTGTAAGCACACCATCATACTTAATCATACCCTCACGCTTGGCTAAGAACCTTTTCATCAATTTTCTCCTAATCCACTCACACATGGACAATATAGGAAGCTCTCTTGCACGCAAGATTAAGGAGTTAAAACTCTCACACACATTATTTAGTAGCATATCAGATTTGATGTGACTCTTGAACCCATGCCTAGACCATGTGTTAGGATTTGCATCAATAAGGTATTTAAAAGCAGCTTCATCTAGCTTCCTTACCTCCTCCATTGGAAGCTCAAAATCAGGGGTGTTTCATGCCCTGACAGCAGCCCATACAAGGTCCTTGAAACCCTTACCTGGCCATCTTGTCTTGAAATTATTGTACATGTGTCTAACACATACCCTTGTATCAGCCTCAGGAACCACATCATGTAATGCCTCAATGAGACCCTGACCAGTATAAGCAGTTAGTACAAATTAATGACTAGTATACCAAATAGCATAAGCAGCCAATTAATGACAATATTAATGACAGTTTGTGCTTAACACATACCTTTTGCCTGTCAGATATGAAAGTAGGGTTGCTTTCACCAATGTCTCTAACCAAAATCTCTAAAAACCAAACCCATGTCTCTTTCCTCTCTGCTTCAACAACAACATATGCAATGGGGTATATGTTTTCATTCCCATCCTTGCCCATAGCAACCAACACCTGACCAGTATAAGCTCCTCTCAAATGGCATCCATCTAATCCTATGATTGGTCTACAACCCAATATGAACCCTTCTTTGCAAGCTTCAAAACAAACATATAGTCTTTGAAAAAGGGGCTTCTCTGGATTGTCTAGACAAACCTTGACATAGCTAGAGCTTCCCGGATTCCATTTCTTAATAGTGGCTGCATAATCCCAAACCCTTCCATATTGAACACTGGCATCACCCTATGTCAACAACATTGCCCTAAATCTAGCCTTCCAAGCTTGGTAGTATGTAATGTTAATTCTGTAATCCCTTCTCACAACATTGATGAAAACATGAAGCTTCCATTGTGGATCATCCCTATAAAACTCCAGATATCTCTCTGCCAGCCAAACAGATGTGACCTTGCTATTCTCATGTTGCCAACCACATTCATGCTTCCCCACCCACTGTTTTAATTGAAAACTACCATCTCTCCTCATCTTCCTAGCACAAGCCTTAAAACTACAATACACTTTTTTACACACACACTTCTTCCTAGAATGTTTCATAGCACATTCACACTTGAATTTACAATAAGCTGACACTTTTGCCTTATCATTATGCAAGTAGTAGAAGTCACCACCATTTTCTATTGACCATTGCCTTAATGCTTTTCTAAATATGTCATTTGAAGAAAATATCATGCCAGGCTTTAAAACAATTTTTTTTCTAAAATCTACCAGAGGATTGAATTCAGGATACTTAGTTGAATGTTGCCCATCAGAACCACATCCACTCCTCAATTCATCAGATTCGTCTAAGGATTTCTCTTCATCCACATAAGCTTCTTTAGATTGTTGTTGTATAATCACATTATCAGCCCAAAATTTCCCTGCAGCTTCATCAACATTTTCCTCAAACAAATCATCATCCTCATCTTCACTTTGTCTGAACTCAAAATCTTCCTCATCAGATGATTCTGAACCTAAAATGACTTCACCCTCATCACTTGAACCATCACTTGAGCCATCAGTGGTATCACCTTCATCTGCAGCAGCTAGATCTAGGAATATGGCTTGAGAGGTGTTTTTTGTTTGTGTAGGAGTAGAGAGAACCCTATTTGAGAGAGGTTGCAATGTTAGCATGGGATACATGATGCTGGGCTGAAAAGATGGGTTGTTGGGCCTCAATGATGTTGGGTTGGGTTCATTACCTTGGACTACATAAAGATGGACAAGTCTATCACTACCAACCTGATTGACCATATGCACTACATCACTATCCCCTTTGATATACCTCAATCCAAAGTGAATGGTTTTTCCAGGTTCCAAATACCACATCTCTTTGACATCTAGTAGCCCAACTTCCTCTTTCAGTAGTGTCTCTAACACAATTTTTGATGTCTGATCTGGATCTACATCTTTGTGGACATGAACCTTTGCCCTTCTATAGCTTAACTGATCAACCTTAGACATGTAAAACGTGCCCTGGTACAAAATCCTGAAACTCATATTCATAGTTGTAAAGAAGAAGTTGCAGATGTCAATAGTCCATATTTTACCACAATAAATATGCCATACTTCTTACTAATGCATAGAGTCATATGTATATGTCATATTCGAGCACATGGGCACAGGTACCCAACAAACAAAGTGGGGACAGAGACGAGTGGGATTGAAAAAAAAACCCTAAACTAAACCTAAACCACTTACACCACCCTAAACACCACAATAAACCCCATACTCACTAACCCTCCCTTCATCTTCTTCGCAAAAACCCTAAAGTTCAGCAAAACAAGTAAGAAATTCAAAAAAAAAACTGAAAACCCTAGCTATGTAATCACCTAAATCGTCGATGGAATCTGGGGTGTTAAGCTTCTGGAATTGTCGATGAAAACCCCTATCATCAATGGCGACGATGAAGCTTCAATCGCTTTCAAAATCTGCACTCTCCAGCTTTCAATCGGGCTTCAATTTCTCCACTCTCTCGTGCTTTCAATCGGGTTTGGAGCAATCAATCGGGTTCGAGTGGGATATAAGTGGAAGACGAGGCTTATGTGTCTTTGGGTGGTGATGTGGCAAGCTAAAGAAATAAACAATTCAAAATTGAGGAGCCATGTCAGCGTTTTTGGATGGAGGCTAACGGATCTGGGTTTTGGGTGGTTAATTTTTAACCGAGCCTTTAATATGGGTGGCTTTTTATAATTATTCAAAATACGGGTGGTTAAGTGAAATATGCCATATTATACGGGTGGTTTTCAGCCAATTCCTCTTTTTTAAATCAATCTGATTAGTTAAAATTTAATTAGATTTTTTCATTATTTTTATTTATATATTAAATAAAATATTTAATATATTAGTTTTATTTTTGGATAGGATAATTTTTGTTTGGATAAGATATTGTATAATTTTTAAAAGTATCCTTACTTATATCAATTTCTTAATAACTATTTTTGAAAATAACAGTTTTTCGTCGATAAGATATGTCCTTATAGTTTTTCAAAAATATCTTTGCCTATATCAATTTTTAAATAATTATTTAGAAATGATAGTGTTTTGATAGATAAGATACATATAGTTTTTTTTTAAATATCATTGCCAACATCAATTTAATCAAAATTTAACAAATAAATAATACAATAATTTTATAAGTTTCTTAAAAAAATCCCTTGCCTATATCAATTTTTAATAATTATTTTTTAAAAATGATAGTTTTTTTTAGATAAGACACATATTCTTTTTTTTAATATCCTTACTAATATCAATTAAATCAAAATTTAAAAAATGAAAATAAATAATACAATTTTATAAAACTCCGTGTAGGGCACGAGAAATAAGACTAGTCTATATATTAAAATTGAAGTCATGTCAATCCATTAGTATTTAATTTGTTTATGTGTTAATTTTTAATATTTTTAATTTATTATTTTATTAATAATTTAGGTTCCAATATATTTTAGTTAATTAATTTTTATATTAATTGAATAAAAAATACTTAATATTCTTAATATTAAGGCATTTCAAATTTTATAAATTAAAATATTTGTTTAATTAGGCAAATTTTCAAATATTTTATTTCTAAAAATTTTAAACAAAATTCGTGTATGACAAGGGAATTCAGCTAGTTTATTTTTAAATGGGCAAAATATTTTATTTTATCCTTTTATATCTATTAAGGAATATATATATTGGATATATTATCTTATTAGCTTTTTAGATATCTTCCTAATCTATATACTATTACTAAACTCGAATCTCTCTATATTATTTGTCACTCATCTAACTATGCCACATAAGCATCTTAATTTTTAAATTTACTTCTTTACACTTTCTTCTTTTTATTATTTACAATCCTTATAATATAATAATATAACTATTCCTATTAATATATAATGATCTACTACTTTCTTATGGAAAAAATTAAAAAAATATATAATTACATCATCATCTTTAATATTTATTGTTATTTTTTTTTCATCTATATACTATTACTAAACTCGAATCTCTCTATCCTATTTGTCACTCATCTAACTATGCCACATAAGCATCTTAATTTTTAAATTTACTTCTTTACACTTTCTTCTTTTTAGTATTTACAATCCTAATAATATAATAATATAACTATTCCTATTAATATACAATGATCTACTACTTTTTTTATGGAAATAATTAAAAAATTATATAATTATACATCATCATCTTTAATATTTATTGTTTTTTTTTCAATGGCAAGTATGAAACTATCCATACATAATATCTCTAATATACAATAATTTGCTACTTTTTATGGAAAAAATTTAAATATTATATAATTGTATATCATCATATTTGATATGTATCATTATATATAATATACTAACTTTTTTATGGACAAAATTTAAATATTATATAATTGTATATCATCATCTTTAATATGTATCATTATTTATAATATAATAATATTGGTAATGTTAATTAACATACAATTG
The DNA here is from genome assembly GCA_964016875.1 of Fallopia convolvulus. Taxonomy (NCBI): domain Eukaryota; kingdom Viridiplantae; phylum Streptophyta; class Magnoliopsida; order Caryophyllales; family Polygonaceae; genus Fallopia; species Fallopia convolvulus. The sequence continues at coordinate 22,348,978 of OZ024727.1, forward strand.
TACCCTTACAAATAAAAATACAATTAATTATATACACTATATAATTCTTTTACTCTTAATTTATTTAATTACTAAAAGGTATTGACTTTTTAAGATCAATATATATAGAATAATTACTACTTAATTATATCTTTGTTAATGTACATAACTTTTTTAAGATCAATCAGTATTAAATAGTTTTAATTGTAAGATAACTTTATCATTACTATATACTAAAGCATGCATTTGAAAATATATATAATAATAACATGTGTCAATCTCACATTAAACCACATCACCGATTATTTTAAAATCAATCTAATTGGTTAGCATTGAATTGAGCTATGTTTTATCGGTTGAAATCTGATTGTAAACCCTATATATTATTTCTAAATTAAATAAAAAAATTATTTATGTTTATTTTCATAGAATTTGGATTTGAATATTTTTTCCACCTATTTTATACTATTATTTAATTTCAATTTAAATATTAATAATAAACAATTCCACATTCTAGAATAATCATAAAATTATTATTTTCATAAGATTTGGATTTATTAATTATAACTATTTTGCATTATTATTAATAAAAAAAATTCTAAATTGTAGAAGAATCAAGAAACTATTAATTTCTTAGGACTTAGATTTATCAATATGACCAATTTTATATTATTATTATTATTCAATTTTAATTTGGATATTAATAATAAAAATATTTCATATATGTAAATGTGTAAATTAATTAGATGCCACATTTTATAATGAAACTACATGACTATTGTTTGTTTAAATCAAGGATATCATAGATAATATGATATTGTTGATCAATAACCAAACTAGATATTGAAAACGACACATGTCAATCTCACTTTGAACCACATCATCTATATTTATATAATCAATATAATTGGTTAAAAATTTAATTGGTTAAAATTTGATTGTAGATCCATCATATATATAAATATTTCATTTTTATATTAACCAAATACATAATTTATATTTATTTGTTAATTTTCTAAAAAATCGTAGATTTTATATCTTCAATCATGTATCACTTGAGCAATATTTTTTTATTTTTTTATAACAAATAGACAATTAAGATTTTTTAAACTCATTTATGCTAAACCTAAAAAAATTTAAATTTAACAAAGATTTTTATAAAATTATTAACTTAGGCTAACTTGGATGTGTTGATGTACTTTTTGATGGTATTATCAAGATTTTTCTTTCTGTTTATGCTTATTTTGACTAAAGTAAATTAGGTAAATTCTTTTATATTTTGAGCCGTTATACTCATGTATCACTTCACCAATATTTTTTTTATAACAAATAGACAATTAAGATTTATTATAATCATTTATGTTAAACCTAAGAAAATTTAAATTTCACAAAGATTTTAATAAAATTGTTAACTTAGGCTAACTTGGATGTGTTGATGCACTTTTTGATGGTATTATCATTCTTGCAAACAATGTAAAAGGAAAATTCAACCTCAAGAAGTTGAATTTTATTGCAATAAATGTGCCACTGTTTTCAAATACGTCATTCATAAGTATATATTTACAATTAAAATTTACTCTTTTAAATAATTAAATTAATCTTCTTAATATAAATTACAATTTGTTATAATCAACGATGAATCTAGCTCAACAGATTTTGTTATCTTTGATCAAGATGTTAAAAACGGGTTAATCAATCGGTAGTCACATTATTAGAAGCAAATATTAAGGTATTCTATCCATTGCAATTATTATACATACGTTAATTAATGATATTGCGGCTACTTACATTATTAAGTTGATAACTACATTTCAGAAGAACTAAAAGTTTTAATTGGAAAGACATGTTTGTTTAGAACTGGTGTTGATTCATGTAAACTTGAAGAGTCGTGCATTCACTGTTACTAATATGACAAACAATCCAAAAGTCATTTCTAAAGTAAAAAAATCTAAACCTGAGGTATTTACTATTCTTTTATAACACCATATTTTCCTTAACTATTTTTAATACTTCAATCGTTAAATGTTAATATATCCTAATTCATAAGTAATTATATTTCATTTTTGCATAATATTGTTGAACCATCTCTATCTGAGCTTGAAATACACTCCAATTTATCGTCAAATAAGTCACTAACTCCTTCAAAGCTTTTCAAATGAAAGTTCATCTCTATATGGTGATAACGGAAAAAAACTTAGCGAAGATCAACTTTCCACTTCCTATTCCTAGGTTGCTTGCAGACCACATGCAAATTATTGCAATCTTAGAATATGAACTTTGTTTCTCAAGCATTATTTCAAATACATTTTCTAATTTGATTTAGATTTCTTTCAAACATATTTTCTTATTGTTATCTCTATTTAGTATATTTGGAGGTTAAATGATGTGAAAGTATATTGACATTAAGTTATATTTGATTTGTTTCAAAATAATTATTAAATTTTTATTTTTATAATATTATAGTATATATAAATTAATATATGTGTATATAATAAATTTTACTATTAAATACCCGTGCAAGGGCACGGGTACATCAACTAGTATCTTGTATATTTGTTTTGATAGATGACGACATTGTGGCCCATTTAGAGCCAAAGCATATGTGACCTTATTGGATTCGCATCGGATATGGGTGACAACATATATATGTGACCTTATCAAATATCGCTTTTTTGCAACTATGAATCAGATGGAAGAAGCGGTGAACGATTGGAGTTGTAGCAGTCAAAAGTCGAAAAGCTTGGAGGGAGTCAGATTGGAGAATAACACGATTCACATTCATCCTTAAAATCAATTGCAAGCCATCCCAGGTTGCCAATATATATATCAACAAGTAAAGCATCACAAAACATACACATGTAGTAGGCCACCACAACCAACTACACCAGGTTGCCCTTGAATATCGCATCGGTGTTGAGTGTGAGCCAGCCCATAGGCGAAGGAGACCAACAAGCCACATTAGCAGGTTCAAGAGTCACTAACGCCAGTTGTAAAATAGGTTTAAGCTTAGCTGAACATGTCCAAAAAGCCTCCAAAATAGTGCAATTCAACCTCAGAATATTTCCATGGTTATCCACACCATCAAAAACCAATCTTTTGTGATTCTTCCATGTTTTCCAAAGCATATTAGCAAAGGTGGCACTCCATTCATTTCTAGTGACAATGTTGTCATAAATCCTTGAGCCTAAGTTAGAGGTGACAATGAAATTTGACGGCAGTCGCGCAATGCATGGAGGCAAGTCCCATCGTCGGGTCATCTTGGACATGAGGGAGAGGTCTCCATGTGTTTTTCAAACCTTGTTGCAATTCAAAGGATCGAGTTTTCATTTACCAAAAATATGAAGTGACATGCTCATTGTTATGCCAATGTCTTCTAAATGGATTGACCAACTGGATTCGATGGGGGCATGAGTGGAAAAGGGGCTCAAATCATGTCCATGCCAAAAGAAGGTATCCGAGGAGGCCATATATGGTGACAAGCAAACTGACCTCAGTCTTTCTAAGTATATATGTATCTCGATCAGTTGGTAGAAGAAGAGATAACAAGGCCCAATTCCAAGTCAAACCCGCCCAACATTCTAAGATATTTTATGTAAAAGAGATATTCTAAGATATTTTATGAATGATCCTTAACACATTCGACAACCGTGGAAATAGAAAATTCTTCATAAACGGGGTGTATTGCATGCTCAATCTCATGGACAATACTCGTCTACATATGGCACGATTGTGGCTGATGTAGAATTATGTTTATGTCCATGCTATCGTTACAATACTTATTTTGGATGAGGCGAATCCATATTGATTTAGGATCAATCAGCATACGCCAACCTAGTTTGACCAAGAGAATAGAATTCAGGGTGCGCATGGAGCATAAACCCATCCCCCTAAATCTTGTCGGTTGAGTGATCTTATCCCAGGATAAAAGGTCTGCCTTGCGCTTCTCTGGAGTAGGAACCAATACAAATTCCCGAATTTTTTAGTCCAATTTGTCACAAATCGATCTAGGAATTAGAGTGTGGATTGCATGATATACAACAGAAGACTAGATACGATCGACTTTGTAATTAGCATAACCTATCCAGCAACCAAAAGCATATGAGCCTACTAGCCTCAGAAGTCTAGAGGTCACCCTATCAAGCAAAAACTCATAACGATCTGTAGTCAATTTGTCTGACACCGTAGGGACTCCGTTGTAACTACCTATATCATTCAAAATTAGAATTAACAACAAATTACTAATAGCATCTCGGGCAAATGAAGAAACTCGACATGAAAAAAGAATACTGCTTTTTTCAAAATTGACTTTCTCCCTAGAATACCAATAAAACTGATCCAAGCAATTAGATCTTAATCACTCGATCTTGGTCCCAAGAAGGTTTGGCCAAATAATAAGATTGTCTTCAAAAATTAGATACGATAGACAAACCTCACCCTCGAGAATCGACCTCCATTGACGTGCCTCGATAGCCCCTTGGATTGTATATGAGAGATACTCCATACATAGGACAAATAAACAAGGGTATAAAGGATCTCCCTTGTGTACCCCATAAGATAGTGTGAACCGGCCAGCCATAGCCTTGTTCCATAAGAGCGCCATGCTTCCCTCTGATTGACATTTCATAATTATCTTAATAAGACAAGCCAAAAATCGAGCTTGCTCAAGAATTGTGCAAAGAAGATACCATCGGACCTTGTCATATGCTTTAGCAAGATCAATTTTGAGAATCATGCATTGCCAAGAACTCCGATGGCTACCATCGAATGTAGGACGTCTTGAACAACTAATTCATTATCAATAATTTATCTACCCAAAATAACTTGCTTGGGTCGAGAAAAGAAGATCGAGGAGAACCAGTTTCAAATGGTTTACTAGCATTTTCATAGCAAGTTTGAGAGTCACATTGAGCAAGGATATATGACTAAAATGTGTTGTAGAAGTGGGCGAGTCCAATTTTGGACTAACCACCATAAAGGCATTACTCAAGTTCTCAAGCATGATCCCCTCATTGAAACATTGACTATGTGTGGGACCATACTCGAAACTTGTTGTCCGACCAATCCCTAGTTCTTTTGATAGAAAGCAGCTGGAAACCCATCCCAAATCGGTGCCTTATAGAGGCCCATCATCTAGAACGCCTCCCAAACATCTATAGATGAAAATGTGTTCGAAAGATCGAAAAGGAAGTGGTCTGGTAGACTTCGAAAAACCAACCCAAGCGGGGGGTTACCGACATTGAAAATTAGAGTGCTTCAACGTATATAGGTTAGAAAGAAGTCAAACACCATATTTTCAACTCAGTATCATTAGATATCCAGTTCCCAGAGTCACTGTTCTAAAAAAAAGTATAGGCACTCGCATAGGTGTCGCCTAGAAGCAGGGCGGTGGTCCACCGTTTCAATTTAGCCTTGGGCGCCGAGGCGGCCACCTAGACAGGTTGTACAAGCTAGGCAGCCTTCTAGGTGGCTTAGGCAGACTCTAGTGGGTTATAAGCTTGAATTTATACGGAGACATAATGATGAGATTGTTCTTTATTTATATATTTTTACCAATAACAAATAATAACACTATAAAATAAAAATTGTTCTGGTCTGCCTAATCTACCTAGACTCTGCCTAGCCGTCTAGGCTCTAGGCCCCATCCCACTGCATAGCTCCCGCCTAGCGTTTTTAGAACACTTTCCAGAGTTATCCTATAGAGTAACAACCCCTAGACGATGGTTGACAAGTAATAAAAGAAGGTCTTGCGATCACCATCTAGCAGGAAAGAAGCCCTTAATTTCTAAAATCAAACCAATTGTTCCTGCAAGAGGACCTCCTCAAGTTCGCATAGGAGATTCTTGACAAGGTCAAGAAGGAATTCTAAAGGCCATGTAGCAAAACTATGTTGAATCCCTTCAAGGCGAGCCCAAATCTTTCGCTTTTTATAGAAAATATTACCAAACATACATCGATTCCAAGTCTTAAGATCATTAGATAGTGAAGTTAAGTTGCAAAAATTAGTGGTCTCCCACCAATGAGAGCGTAAGAAATCTAGGAAGCCATCGTCCATCATCCAAGCTGCCTAGAATTGAAAATGACGCTCTACCAAATCATTATTTCTTAGACTCACTCCAATTTGTATTAAGTGAGGCTGATGGTCAAAGTGGGGTGCAAGGAGGTGGTGGATTCTTGGTTCAGGAAAATGAAGCTGCCACGATTCATTGCAAAGAGCCCGATTAAGTCGAGCTGCATTATATGTAGATACTAAAAGCCCTATAGAGCAAGTGTATTTGGGACTGTGATAGCCAAGATCAATAAGTTAGATTGTGTCAACCTAATGACTAAAGACAATTGAAGGTTGATTGGATCCCGTGGAAGATTCTACACTCTCGTTAGCATCCAAAGTGGAATTGAAGTCACCCGCTAACAACCATGATTTGTGATTTGACCTAGTAAAACTTAATCAAACTATTCCATAGAATTTGTCGCATGGTTGGTTCCTCACCTCTTCTAACAATTTCGACAATGATTTGTTGTTGATGAAGCAAAAATCGAATAAGCACCATATCCACCGTCCTTCACACAAACCAAATACCGCCAGAAAACCCAATAGCATCAACCCAAAGAACTCCATCATAACCAATTTGGTGGCAGACATCATCAGCTTTGTCATCTCTAATCCTTAGTTCAATGATAGGAATAATTGTAGGATCATGACTTTTGATAAGCTCTCGGATAGTAGTCATAAAGTTGTTGGGGCCCACACCATGAACACTCCATATGAGCGTACTCATTTAATTCATAGATAACATTGATGGATTAATTGTTTCAATCAGAGGAATAGAGGAGAGGATATAACAAATGGCGTAGAGTTCACTAAATCAGCCAACCGCTATCATTCAGTCATGTTTGCATGGAGATTCAACATAGGATTGGTTGAGACTCCATGAACATTAGGAGAAATTCTACGACCATTCGGTTTTTTGTCCACGTGAGGGGTAGTAAGAACGGCCACGTTCGATGGTTTAAAGCCAAAAGGCTCCGATTGTTGATGACAATAATGATCTCCATGGGTAGAGTTGGGAAGGGAGACATGAATTGCATCAGTTGGTGAAGGATTAATTAGGGAAAATTGGGGGGTTGCATGGAATAGACGTGGTTGACGACGGAATTAACTGTTTTGCCCGAGATGTTGAATTCTCTCTCTTGTTTACTATGCTTTCAAAAATAAGATGGATGATGCATCCCGACTCCCAAAAAGGGTTGAGACACTTCAAAAGCACTATATCCGATCTTTTTAGGAAGTCTAGACCCGAACCAAGAGCATCTTGGAAACCTTGGGCGTAGAGCCTTAATGAATTGCATAGAAAGTACTCGAAATTGAGGCGAATCATACAACACGGTGTCAACCTTGGTACGTTCAGCATACTACCAAAAAAAGAATTTACATTCAACATAGAGACTATGGATCGGTGTCGTGATCTAAGAGCTAGATGCAAGCAAGTGACCGAGGCCTCATGACTTGGCCTTGATCGAGCAGCATTGCGGAACCCTAAGGACTAGGCATCGGTAATGCAATAAGTGACTTGAGATTGAGTCACGACCAAAGCAACAACGGCGTAGGGTTTTGAGAATTGAAGAAGTGGTTGACGTCAGATCGAATAAGGAGGAGGATAATCTCGACTCTAAATTCAGTTTTTGGATCAAAATTTGATGTACCCTAAAGCATAGATGCATTGTTCTTTAAATAAGAAAGCAAACACGACAAACTAACCTAGCGGGCTAGCCAATGTAGCATGCATGGAGAGCACGCTCTAGGCCAAAAAACCAAAAAAAGAAACTTACTAAAAGTAGAAAAGTTCACAAAAGAAAGTCTAAAAATAGAAATAATAGAAAGAAAAAGATAGATGTGTGAGTGTCGCAGTGTCGCGACACCGAACGTTGCCAACGCGCACATGGCACAACGTTAGGTAACCTCGTCTCACGATTTCTAGGTTTTCGTGTCACAAGGTCACAGATGTAGGCATCTCGAGTCAGTTTTTCGGAGTTGGGTGCGGAGCGCTTACGATTGTGGTGAGGTAAGGGTCGCGTCGTGTGTCTTGGGAGTTGGGAGTGTCATAGCTTGAGACAGAGTGCATGACAAGGGATTGTGTCACGATGTGGATGGCCTTGGTTCAGGCGCGCATCACTTGTCCACTAGAGCGTAAGCTCATGGCTTCTTCCTCTTCCTTGGTCGTCATTAGAGGAGGTGATGTCGCATCAATTGGCCTTTTATATCTTTGGATCTTTCTTAACCATAATAGCCTTAGAAAAAGATCATTATTGAGATTATATTATTGTTGACAAGGAATTCTCTTTCTCTTTATTATCTTTTTTTGTGATTGACGATTGACCTGATACGGAATGCTAGGCTAGATGGCTTCGCTCCGAGTTGATGTACGTCTCGATCTTGTCAAGTCAACTATATTGCTCCTTCTCCTTGAAACTCCACTTGTTGAAAGTTGGAAACTCGAATTTGAACCAGCCAAGGACTTAAACTAGACTTGTCAAAGTCACTTCCATGTATTTCTTGGGTAACAAGGCTTGTAAACTCAAGAGAAACCTGATTTGAATCTCTAAAAAAGAGCTTGACTTTATTCCTTTAAAACTCAGAATTTTGTGTAGTGGAATGAAGGTATTTGATGGAAGAAATGAGAGTGATATTATGATAGGGAGAGAGACGATCGAGTCAGTTGGTGTGTATCTTAGAGACTTCGAACAAGAGAAACAATAAAGATGATGGACAAATTCAAAGATAGAGAGAAAGCTTCTTGGATCGAAAATTGAAGGATAACTTGTTATCCCCAAATAAACTCAATCTAAATTTGAAAGAGTGTGACATATAAATTGAACAACTAAAATTCTATCTTAATCTATATGGAAATAAAATATTACAATCTATCTAATCCTAAAAATCTATCAAATAACTTAGCTTGAGCAACAAGACAACTTAATTGTCTTGCAAGAAACCAACCGATCCATGTCCCAATCGTCCAAAATGATCCATGATGGTTCGAATGACTTAGAATTTTGCCCAAAATTAAATTAAAATAATAGCTTTCTAAACTATCTAAGAGGCCCATAACACATAGTTTTTTAATTGGCCCATATGTGTTATAAGACTATAAAAAAAACCAACCAAAAATAGAGAAAGTTATAAAAGAAAACATTATATTATAGGCATGCAACAAGTCTTTCATGTGAGTTTAATGCACGTATGCATTCTTCATTTTTCAATGTCGACTTGACAAGGGTTAATGCACAAGATTTAGATTCTTCAAGACCATTTTGTACTTGAATGCTTAAGACTGTCGGAATGGTCTTTGTTTTGTCCTCGGGTTTTTCTTCTTTACCTTCCAAGATTCCATGGATCTTTGATTGTTATCATAGCCTGATGATTTACTACCATCGAATTTCCATTATTCTGATCCATAATCCTAGCATCGATATCTTGAGGGTTGACTTTTGTTGAATTGACTTTGCCTCGAAAATTACCATCATAGCCATACTTGCTTCAGACAAAACATTTGTCGGTGGAGGACACTAAGTCTGATTGTCTCTCGCCACTGATGACCCTTCTCCTGCATCATAGGAAATTAGAGCCGCAAATGGGAGTCTTTACTTGGAGATAGACTTGGGTTTACGCCATTAGTATTGTCTGAAGGCTCATGTTGTACCACTATTTGGCTGATGCTAGTATTAGGGTTCGTAGGCACGCTTCCATGGTTATGGGCATTTGACAGGTGTAGGTATCGAATGAGTTTTTTTACTTGCATCCAAGGACCAAATTGATCCAAATATGGGTCTTGATTAACAATAAGGTCCTTACGTATTGCTAGAAAAGCATCGTGATCGAGCTCCCCATTTTCATTTATTGGTGTTGGTGCTAGTAGAGGACAATGGTCCTTGGTATGGCCAATCCTTCTGCACTCATAACAAAGAATACGAATGAATTTATATTGGATAGACTAAAACTTGCCTTGGAATCAGAATTTAGAAAGAAGCAGGAGATCAAGATTGATTTTCGCTCTGAGGCGCACAAATTGCCCCTGGTTTGCAACAATGATAATTTTATCAATGTGAAAGACTTGTCCAATTTGGTTATGAATGTGATTTAGAAAGCATTCATTGAAGTAATCCATACTTACCCATTGAATACAAATCCAAGAGAGTTTTGGCATTATCCTGATAAGGATCAAAAAGGAACCCATCTACGAATCACGAGATAATTGTCTTTGATCATCCAAGGGCCCTGAGTCAAAACATGAATAACGTCTTTTGCATTTGTGAATTTGGCAACATAGTGAGCATTGCCAATATCTACAAGGGTTAGGGAGCCTTTGTTTGAGTTTTCTCTTGATTTGTAGATAGCTTGGACCCCATCGAACATGTTGATAATCGATGCATGAGCCCAATACCAACATAAGGCATATTTTTTAGCTGCAATGAGTGTGATCGGTGGGTAAATAGGATCGTCATGTTCAGGGCCCTAATCATCGTCACTCTAATCGTCATCAGTGTCATAGAGTTCAGTATGTTCAACCCCTAGGGTGGCAACATTTTATATTGTTACTTCCTGGTTTACTCCACCGCACCAGTCACCATATTGTGAAAGGACACAAAATTAGATCCTCCATTGAAGGATAAACCTCTTACAAGGAAGAGAGACAAGCGGCCTCATTTGGAGTGGGTATTATTTAGAGGTCAGATTTTGTTGTTTAAAAAGAGGGATAGTCGTGTTGTTCATCAGAGAGTAGTGGGTGGAATGGATGATTAGATTGTCAACATCCATTGTGGCAGACCTCCCCCGGAGGCCGACGACCAGACAGGAACGAAATTAAGCAAGAAACCCTAGGCCGGATAATTGCAAGGAAAGAGAGTGTTTTAATATTATCAAGTTAGGGCGTGTTAGGGCTTAGCAAGAGGTGTATATATTTTAAACTATTTAACGTCAATCGAAGGAAGAAATTTATCAACTTTGTGCCTCTTATTTCACATGGTATCAAAGCCTCTTGAAGCCCTAAACGCATCTTAACCTACCTTGCGTTATTCCTCCACCCACATTTAATCCACATTATAGTTTTCGTTTTTCATCACGATTTGAACCATGAATAATAAAGAATCATCCAAGTTTCGCAATAAAAATCATGGAAAAGATATGATCATTATTGGTATTACTACTAAAAAGCTAGGTGCACTCAATGTGACTTCGCCTTATTACCTACATCCATCAAATCATTCGGGCATAAACATTAGCCTCGTGATTATAAAGAGTGACAACTTTTAAGAATGGAAAAGGGTTTTCAGAATGCGTTCTAAGCAAAACACAAACTTCGTTTTGTTGATGGTTCATTTGATCAACCATCGATTGACTCCATGAAATTCGTTGATTGGTACAATGTAAGTTCTATGTTGGTGGCATGGATTCTTCAATCCATTGATCGAACTCTTCGGTCATCTATTACTTATTTGAAATTAGTGCACACATTGTGGGAAGATCTCAGGCAGAGATATTCTAAATCAAATGCACCTCAAATCTACTAGCTTTAGATTGATATTGCAAAATGCAAACACACCGGTAAGGGAGTGGTTGCATGATTTGGCCATCTCATGCAAATATAGGATGAACTACAAACATATATAAAAGCTCGTGTTTGTTCATATGGAAATCACATTTGTGGATGGTCGAAGATTTTTCAAATTGATATAGATGAGGAAAAAGTACATCAATTCTTATAGGACATGATGATGATACCTATGGTGCGCTACACTTGTCAGTTATTGATCAAGATTCGATCCTACCATTGAATCAAGTTTACTCACTGATTGTGCGAGAATAGCAATTGAAATCATTTTCAATTGAATATGAACCTTGGAAAGAGGTTATTGTTGTATTTGTTGCTCAAGGACGATCACGATGTGGTTGGTCGTCCATTGCTCCTCCAGCTAAGGCTGAGAATTCTCATCATTTTGATGGGTCAAAGCCAACTTGTAGCCATTGTAGAAGACAAGGGCATGAGGTATCATTGTGTTTCCAACTTGTCGGATATCCAGATTGGGGAGAGGAGTATCGTTGGAACTGTGGCTACACTGATGCTGAACTAGTCCATGGGCAAGGCACTTCTGCATCTTTTCCTTCTATTCCCAATGGGGATCATAAAAAAAGGGGTAGTGGTTAGTGTAGGATCGTTAGTACTTAAACGAGTCAGCAACTCCTACGAAGTCGTCTACTTTGAGTAATAAAGCAGCGGAATAATCAAACAAGAAAAAACAAACATTACCAACAGTCAATGGCAAGCGATGTATAGTGGAAACTCCTCGTAAACCAACTAACTAGTTTACTCGGAGAAAAACCACTCCCTTCCAAGCTTCTCACTTGGTCGGATTTCAAGAGTCCTTAGACTCGCTCTATTGATTTCTTGAGTGTTTACAAAGCTCTCCCGTGTACGAGAATGAATCCCTCACCCTTGAAGCGTGCCACTCACACTCTCAACCTCACACTATGCCTAAGAACACTCGACTCACCACTCGTATGAATCTCACGCACAAGTTCACTCTCAACCTCACGTTATGCCTACGAATCTCACGCACAAGTTCACTCTTTCTTTCTTTCTATCAACCATTGTTCAATATCAAAAAAAAAGTAGAATAAACTAGTTGATAAAATAATTTCAATAAATGATAACAATTTGTGAGATGTGAATTTGATTCATGTCAAAACTCAAATTAGTTGCCTAACTAACCATACACAATGCTTGGGAAGATTCAATACAAGATATTGGTTCAAGGGACCACACTGTGAGGCCAAATGCAATGCCAACCAAATCATTCAAGTATTGGTTCAAATAATGCAAACAGTTCAGTTCAGTACCATACTATTATTACTAAATCACATCAATTTTTTTCCATACAAAGAAGACACCCAAAAGGCTAAAACCCCATATATGGCTTCACCATAATTACCTAAAAACAGTCAGCTTTCTATTACATAGGACCCTAAATCATGTGATCCTAATGTGTATCGAATCCCATTCGATTAGGGAAGTGACACACACTCAATCTTTACATATCTTTCCAAATATACATTAACGCATACAATGAAATATTCTACGAGAATCAAATCGTCTTTCTCTTGATTTTAGCACTCTTTTATGATGATCTTCTCCTAAAATAGAACGGCCCAACTGTCTCCAAATGCACGCACACACGTTGTGCGTTCCTTCCTTAAATAGATTAATTCGCCAGCTGGTCGTGTCAGTGACTTTGCCAAGTCGCCGACTAGACTTGCAAACTCGGAGTCACCAACTCTAGAACCATCAAAACTCTATCTTCTAATAAATTTCCCCTTTTTGATGGTGACAAACAACCTGTTCTGATGGAAACTTTGCAGCATACAAACACAAACACAGTAAAAAGAGCAAAGCACAAAAAGGCATAAAAAGTCCCCCCCCCAAGCTTAGTAACCACATGATTTCAATATTTTGATCTCCCTAATAAATCTATTCCCCCGGTTAATTCCCCCTTTTGGCACCATCAAAAAGATTGCTAAAACAAGCAAAGAGGTCAGAGGCAAATATGGAAACTTTAAAACACAATATCAAAACAAGCATAAATAGTCATCCACCATGGCAAAAGAAAATGTACGATGCAAAAATAAACAATTCAGAAATGCATTACAAACAAATCGAACTAAAAAGAAGTCTTTAAACTGGAGGAATAATGTGGTAAGGGTAGAAAAGAGGGGTAGAGAAAGCCATGAGTATACGGCAGTCACTGACATCAGGCTCCAAATTCATTGAGCCGATCCTCTATTGCATCGATCTTTGTAAGCACATTGCCACACATGTTCTGAAGCTTTTCAATCATCCCCTTGAGAATCATATACGGCTCCTTGAGATCTTTCAGTTCACCAGCCAGTTGAGCAGATTGCATTCCCTCTTCCTGATTATTCTTGTCATCGACTTCATAAACCTTTGGCACCTATTGACCATCAACCCAGTTCCAGCCAAATTTCTTGATCATCTCTTTGTTCAGAACCCTGGTGTGGAGGACATCATCCTCATCCACATACACTTTGTGTTCAGCTATCAATAAAGCAATCAACATGCCATAAGGGAGCGCATGTTTAGCAGTTTCAAGCACATGCTTCATATGAAGCGTCATCAATCGAGGCATGTTCACCTTCTTTCCCTTAATGTCTTGTCCATAACCAGCAGATCTTGAATGGAAGCAGCATTTCTCTTGAGTTCTCTTGGAAGCAGGTTGCTGATGAGGTAATTGAACATCACCTTCTTTTCAATTCCCATCTTGTTGACTAGATAGGGATTGGTGAAATTGTCATCATTGTCAGTGAAAGTTTTGATGATCTCACGATCATTGACCCCTTCTGGCCAAGCTCCTTTGTAGTATTCAGCAAATCCTTCATGGGGTATCTCCAGAATTGCACTAATATCCTTACTAGTGAAGGAGTACGTCTTCTTTTCAATAGTGTATCGTCCTATGGTCATGTTCTCAGTGTCTTCAATCTCCAGGGATTCATAGAACATTTTGACCATTTGAGGATTGTACTCGTGCTCTCCTTGAATCAATTAAGTGACCCCATTTATGCTTCTTTAGCCAGTCAATGACCTTCATTAGTTTGAACTCCTCCAAAAAGTTTTCCTTCCACAACAAATCCTTAGTAAACTCCCTAGAAGACATATCAACAACAATTCCAGTCTTCTTTTTCTTGCTAGAACTAGCAACAGACTTTGGTGACCTCCCCCTTTTCCTCCTTGTGACCTTCTCAGAGAAAGAAGAGTCATCGCCCTCTGAAACACCTTCAGGGGTTTCTAACCCCTTACCCTTTTGGCTTTAAGAGCCACAGCCGTGGCTCTAGCACTGGTCGATCTAGTCTTAGGGCGAAAGGGAGGAGGCATCTCGATTTCATCCTCTTTTAGCAATTCTGAGTCATCACCAAATAACTCCTTTTGTAAGTTCCTCTTCACAGAATCAGCATACTTTGAATCTTTAGAATCCAAGATAGGATCAGAGTGAGTACTTTCTTCAGAGATTTCAACAAGTTCTGTTGGAGAGACGTTCTTTTCAGAGATCTTGTCGTCCTTCTCCATGGAATCGTTCTTCTCAGTGACTTTAGGAGAGTCACAGACAATCTCTGTCTGATCCTTGCCAAGAAGCCGTTGGTCCTCCTCTGTTTCAGTCTGCACTTGAGTGCCCTCCATTACATCATCTGAGGCTTTCTCTTCTTTCTTTTCCTCAAAGGATCCGACAACCGTTTCCGTTTCCTTAAACTCCATTGACTCAAAATTAGGAGTTTTTACTCTCTCTTCCTCAACATTCGCTTTCTCCATTGGTTTAGGTGTGGAGGAATCACCGGTTTCCGGAACAACCACCGGTTGCGCCGTTTGGCGCGGTATTCTAAATTCCGGTGAGAGGGTTAGTATTTTGGTTTCGTTTTGTGGGGATGAAGGAGTTCGGGGTTTTGCAGTTGGAATGGGAGACGAGGGAGTTGATTTTGGAGGCAAGGAGTTTGGATTTTGGTTTTGTGGAGAAGATGGGTTCAGAGGTGGGTTTTCAATGGCGGTTGGAGCGGCGATTAAGGAAGACAATTGTCCAGACATAAGGGCGCGAAGAAATTCATCACCAAAGAGGGCAATGATCTTCTTCTTTGTCGATTCAGGACTCTCGGCTTGGTTTTTGGGTGAGGCAGGGTGGTTATAGGTGTTGGAGGGAGATGCCATTGAAGAGATTTGGAGGTTCGAGGGTTTGAGTTCTAGAGAGAGAGAGAGAGAGTTCGAGAGAGAGAGAGAGAGCAGAGCAGAGAACGAGAGAGAGAAGATTGTGAGAGAGAAAGTACCTTTTTCCTTTGACGGTTGGGCATAATAAAGAACTGAAATTCCATCATTAAGGAAGTTGTCAAATCACCAGATTTTTCTCTTTCCTTCTTTTTGAAAAACTTTCCAATTTCAAAAGATATTGTTAAGCCATGATCGTTTTCTCGCGCCAAACCACACAGTCACTGACCTTGATCAAGTCAGCGACTTTTATCACAAAAACTGCTCTTCTCATATGTCCATGACTTTTGCACAATCCATGACTTTCTCTATTGAAAATACTTGGTGTTGAGGTTGCACAAGGAGTGCCAAAACAAACCAAGTATGAAGCATAATTTTTGAGGGTTTGTCGATCATGATGATAAGTCTCCGTTTTACATAGTAATTCAAAGACGGGCTCATAGAGACTCTCAAAACATGATAGGTCAGGGACATGCATTAGAATCCACCATCATTTGGGTTTGTAATGAGGGTTAAGATCATCGTGTTTGATTCTTTTGGGCTAAAACAAAGAGCTGAAAAAGGTTGCACACATACTGAATGTAGTAAAAGTCATCGACAAATCAATGCATGGGGTTTCCTAAACATGATGTCTATCAATAATGCAAAGATTTATACCATAAAAGCATGACTTCAGAACATATGCAAAGAAATCAATTCTAGCCAATCATTGAGGGAATTCATGTATGGAAATAGATCATTGAAGAGAGATCATACCTAGTTCCATGCGGAGTTGTTCAAAGGGTTCACTATTTAAGGCCTTTGTGAAGATGTCCGCTCTTTGATCACTTGTTCTACAGAATTCCATAGTGACCATGCCTTTTTCCACACAATCTCGAAGAAAGTGGTGCCTTATCTCAATATGTTTTGTCTTTGAATGTTGCACTGGATTCTTTGAGATGTTGATTGCACTAGTGTTGTCACATTGTATAGGCACTGACCCACAATTTACACCATAGTCACTGACTTGTTGCTTGATCCATAAGAGTTGGGAGCAACACGCGGCATCTGCAATGTACTCTGCTTCCGTTGTTGATAGAGCTACATAATTTTGCTTTCTAGATCCCCATGATACAAGGCAAGGACCAAGAAATTGAGCCATCCCTGAAGTGCTTTTCCTATCAACACGATTCCCTGCAAAATCTGCATTTGTGTAGCCGACAAGTTCAAAGTCAAATCCTCTTGGATACCATAAACACAGATTGTCAGTCCCCTTAAGATATCGAATAATTCTCTAAACAGCTTTCAAGTGGGACTCTCTTGGATCAGCTTAATCTGGCAGATAGACATACTCCAAACACAATATCAGGTCTGCTTGCAGTGAGATAGAGCAATGATCCAATCATACCCCTGTACATAGTAGCATTGACTTCTAGATCCTTGTCATCTTTTCCAAGTGAGGTAGTCGGCGACATGGGAGTATCAAAAGGTTTAGCATTTTTGAGACCAAACTTTTTAACACATTCTCTAAGATACTTCTGCTGATGAACTAATGTCTCATCCTCACCTTGCACAACTTGAAGTCCTAAAAAGAACTTGAGCTCACCGACCATGCTCATTTCAAACTCACTAGACATGAGGTCAGCGAACTTCTTTACTAACTTATCATCTGTTGAACCAAAGATGATGTCATCGACGTAGACTTGAACAACCTGTGTATGACTTCCTTCCTTCAACAAGAACAGAGTCTTGTCTACCTCTCCTCGAACATAACCATGTTGAATCAAGAACTGAGACAAACGATCATACCAAGCACGATGTGCCTGTTTTAATCCATATAGAGCTTTGTCCAGTTTCTAGACATGATCCGGGTGGGTGACATCTTCAAAACCCGGAGTCTGTTCAACATACACTTCTTCCTTTAAATATCCATTTAAGAATGCAGCCTTGACATCCAGTTGTTGTAGTTTGAACCCATGATGAGCAGAATAGGCAATGAGCAATCTAATAGCCTCAAGACGAGCCATTGGAGCAAACGTCTCATCATATTCATTGCCCTCTTGCTGATTGTATCTCTTAACTACCAGCCTTTCTTTGTTTCTGATCACATTTCCTTCATCATCCAGCTTATTTCTAAACACCCAACGTGTTCCAATCACAGTTCTTCCCTTTGTCATTGGGACCAAAGGTCAAACTTCATTTCTTTCAAACTGATGTAACTCTTCTTGCATGGCACTGACCCAGTCCGAATCTTTCAACGCTTGTTCAACATTCTTGGGCTCCAACATAGAGATGAAATCATTGAAAGCAAAGAAGTTGTTTAGAGAAGATCCGGTTTGCACACCCTTTGAGAAATCAGTGAGGATGTTAGTGACAGAATGAGCACTTTACTGTTGATAATTCCTGATCTGTAATTTTGTCAAGTCGCCGACTTGAGTCTGTGGCGTTCTTTTTGACCCTTCATCAGAATCTTCCGGATTTGAACTTCTCTTAGGTGTTTCCTCATTTTCTGACTCATTGTCACCTGAATTTTGACCTTGATTACTTCCCCCTAAACTGTTTGAGTCGGCGACACCAGCATTGTCACTTACTACTGATTCTTTTTCTGTTGTATTAGTTGGAAGTAGATCCTCTTGAACCAGATAGTATCCTTGAACACCTTTATCAAGATCCTCAATCATCAAGCCTCCCGTCGTGTTCTCATCGAACACAACATGCACACTTTTCTCAATTTTCCTCGTCCTCTTGTTGAACACTTTGTAGGCTTTACTATGAGGGGAATAACCTACAAAAGTGCCAACATCACTCCTTGGATCGAACTTCCCCAAGCTGTCTTTGCCGTTATTATGAATGTAGCACTTGCAACCAAAGGTGCGTAAGTGGGCGACACAGGGCTTGACTCCTCTAAGCAGTTCATAAGGAGTTTTTCCAAGGAGTGGACGAAGCATGACTCAATTTATCACATAGCAAGATGCATTAATGGCTTCACCCTAGAAATTCCTTGGAAGACTACTTGAGATAAGCATAGTCCGCGACATGTTCTCCAAGGCACGATTCTTCCTCTCGACCACGCCATTTTGTTGAGGAGTTCTTGGTGCTGAGAAGTTGTGATTTATGTCATTTTTCATGAAGAAAACCAGAAACTCAGAGTTGTCAAATTGCGTTCCATGATCTGACTTGATAGATACAGGAGCAACTCCAAGCTTTTTCTCAACAGCCTTTACCCATGCTTCAAATTCTTCAAAGACCTGATCTTTAGAAGACAGAAAAATTGTCCAAGTGTACCGTGAAAAATCATCAACAATGACAAATATATAGCTATTTCCTCCACGACTTTGGATTCTCATGGGACCACATAAATTTATATGAATCAACTCTAAGGGTTTAGTGGTACTTACCTCCTTCTTGGATTTGAAGGATGACTTCACTTGCTTACATCTCACGCAAGTCTCACAAAATTCATGCTTGTTCGGATCAATCTTGGGAAGTCCTCTAACTAGCTCTTGCTTATGAAGTTTGTCAAGGAGTTGAAAGCATGCATGACCAAATATTTTGTGCCAGAGGTCGGCGACGTCAGTAATTGTTCTAAGACAGTTTTTCTTCAGGTTCGAAACAAGGGTCACCTTGTAAAGATTATTTTCACACACCCCTTTCAGAAGAATCTTCCCTGAGTCAATTTCTCGCACCTGACAACCCTTCTTATCAAAGACAACGCGAAATTTTCCATTAGCACAAATTTAGGAAACACTTAAGAGCTTAAAACTAAGAGTGTCAACTAAATTCACATTGTCTATGGTCAACTTATCTAAAAATCTTACCGTACCAATACCAGAACTACCACCTTTACTATTGTTGCCGAAGGTAATCTTAACTCCCTTGTATTCTTGAAGTGAGACAAAATCCCTGGGGTTTCCCGACATATGAGTTGAGCACGCACTATCAATAAATCAGGGCTCCTTGTCACCCACTTCAAGCTACATTGAAAGAATTAGTTCTTACGAACCCAGAGTTGTCTAACTCCTCTGGGTTTGGCAACATAGTAATTTCTATGGCAACATTTGTTACAACTAGCACACACAGATCCTGGAGGCAGTCAGTGACAGTGGATCTGCCAGGACTTTCATTCAGAGACTGTGACCTTGCATTTTCATCATCTCTTGCTTTTTTGTGACGATCATGTTGGTAGTGACCAGGCTTGCCACAATATCAACATGTTCTGTGAGACTTTAGGGCAACATACTTGTTGTAGCCCGGATAGATGGGCTTGTTGTTGATGCGAGATTGAAGTCAATTTGTAAGGGAGCCGAGTTCTGGGTTTGTTTTTGCCATATTTTGTGCACCTTTTGATCAGGATACCACTGTTGCTTCCCTTTGTCTTGCTTAGCCACCACATGATAGAACAACTTGCATTGTCACTACCCATAGGGGCTTTACCTTTAAACAAAAAGGAAGCATGTTTGGTACCCTGAGTGTTGGGTGCACGAGCACATCCAATCCCAGACCTATCAACCTCCTTCACAAATTTCCTTTTATAGTCGTTTCTGACCTCCTGAGCTTTTTCAACAACAAACTCATCTAGCTATTTTTTTCTTTTAGTCTCATCATCAATTTTTTGATCTTCTAGTTCTTTGGATAGCTTGGCATGACCAAGCCTAAGCATAAGCCTTTCACCTTCTAGGTCAGTGACCTGTTTTTCCAAGTCCTCCACTTGTTTTTGCAAGTCGACGACTTGGGTTTTTGAGTCCAAGAAGGACTTACAAGTCAATGAATTAGGAGACGAAATCTTTTCTAATTCAATACCCTTAGTGGACCAGAGTTTGTTATCATCGAAAAGATTGGAGATTGTTTCTTCATTATCGTCCAATTTTTCTCTTAACTCAGTGACCTGAGTTCCAAGCTTCTCGATGATAGCAACCAACTGTTCCCTAGATTTTTTAGCGAGAAAAGAAGAAAGTTTAGAGTCATTTACCTCTTGGGATGATTTGTCTTCAATGGCCATGCAACAATTTCCTCTTGCCGGTGCCACTTCATCAGCATCATCGGACATATCCCAAGTTGCCATCATTCCTTTACCAGCCTCTCCACTTTTTCTTTTTGGACATTGCTTGGCAAAGTGTCTTCTAGCCTGACATTGATAACAGATGACATCCTTCATGTCCTTCCCTTCCTTACTTGACTCTGGAGCTTTGACAAGAGCTTTGTTGCGATTCCACAGTCTCTTCATAGCCTTAGAGATGAGAGCCACATCCTCATCTATTCCTTCAGTGTCATCGTCTCCCTAAGCCAAGTCAAAAGCTCTTTCAACTTTAAGAGCAATGTTCTTGACTTTCTCTGAGTCAAGTCTTTCTACTCTTCTTTGTTGAATGCCTCCATACATGATGAGTTGTCCAAGAAGATCTTCCAAGGTCAGCAACTTGGTTTCTTTTTGAGTGAGTAGAGACGAAGCGATGTTGTCCTAGCTCTTGTTTAATCCTGAGATCAGCTTGTTGGTTTATTTCCATTGAAGAATCTCCTCACCAAGAAACTCCAATTGATTCACGACAGTCTGAAACCTGGAGTGATAATCATGGAGAGATTCTCTTTTTCCTTGAAAGATGTTATCATACTTCATTTCAAGACTTATTATCATGTCCTTGTTGACATCATCATTTCCTTGATGAAGCCTTTTGAGAGCATCCCATATTTTTTTGGCAGTAGTGTATCCGATAACCTTTTTGAGGTCACCGTCCGTGAGAGCATGATGTAGGACCTTCTTTGCTCTAGCATTTTTTTCAAGCTTTTTGAAGTCAACATCATCGTACTCAGCCGTGGTCTTTTCGGTCTTTCCATCTTTACCAAGTGCAAAGGTTTCCGGACCAAGCTCTATCACTTTCCACAATTGACCATCCAGAGAGTAGATGTGCGTTTTCATCTGTTCAACGCACCAGTTATACTCTCCGACTTTGAGGATTGGAGGCTTCCAGAAGGAGTCATTCACAGAAGTGTTTGTAGACGATATTTTCCTGTAAAAAAAGTACTAAAACACAATCTAGAGCCTATGCTCTGATACCAATTGTAGGATCGTTAGTACTTAAACGAGTCGGCGACTCCTGCGAAGTCGTCGACTTTGAGTAATAAAGCAGCGGAATAATCAAACAAGAAAAACAAACGTTACCAACAGTCAATGACAAGCGATTTATAGTGGAAACTCCTTGTAAACCAACTAGTTTACTCGGAGAAAAACCACTCCCTTCCAAGCTTCTCACTTGGTCAGATTTCAAGAGTCCTTAGACTCGCTTTATTGATTTCTTGAGTGTTTACAAAGCTCTCTCGTGTACGAGAATGAATCCCTCACCCTTGAACCATGCTCTACCTTTGCACTCATACTCTCAACCTCACGCTATGCCTAAGAACACTCGACTCACCACTCGTATGAATTTCACGCACAAGTTCACTCTTTCTTTCTTACACAAATTATGAAATGACGCTCAAGAGTCTTACCACTATCCTAAACACGAGGGTATTTAAGTTAGGGCAAGAGAGATCTCGTGTGTATCAAATCCCATTCAATTAGGGAAGTGACACACACTCAATCTTTACATATCTTTCCAAATATACATTAACGCATACAATGAAATATTCTAGGAGAATCAAATCGTCTTTCTCTTGATTTTAGCACTCTTTTATGATGATCTTCTCCTAAAATAGAACGGCCCAGCTGTCTCCAAATGCACGCACACACGCTGTGCGTTCCTTCCTTAAATAGATTACTTTGCCAGCTGGTCGTGTCAGTGACTTTGCCAAGTCGCCGACTCGACTTGCAAACTCGGAGTCACTGACTCTGGAACCATCAAAACTATATCTTCTAACGGTTTGTAATGTCACCCATACTCTTTGTTTTGCAACCTCACCAAGAAATCTTGCTCAAGATCAAGATGTTTTTCATCAAACATTGAATGAAGGGTAGTGGGCCGACATGTTAAATATGCTTTAACAGTATCGTGCTTCCTTTAAAAACAAACTAATGGGTAAGTGCAAATCTAACCATTAGATCCTAGATATGGGCACATCTTATCATATAACGGGGAGCTAGCAAAGAATTTCTTGTGGATTTCCACAATATCAATCCGTCTCTAATCTTGCTTCTCGACTGGTCTTACTCCAATACAACTCAGACCATATTAGTAAAATTGGGATATCATTTTCTTATTATTGATTTTCTTTTGGTACCAAAATTTTATTTTAATTTAATATCATTTTCTAAACTTACTAAGGATTTATGGTGTCTTGTAACACTCACCGCTAAATTATGTGTCATATAGGATCGCATTATGAGGATTGTGATTGGCATGGGTGAAGCTCGGGATTGAATCTATTGTTTGTGCTTGGTCAAGCAAGTAACATCGGATGCTCTTGGTGTTAGTGGATGGGTCACCCTTCTTACAAGTCTATTTCTAGTTTATCCATAACTTTAAATAATTGTTAGCATACCAAACCTTATTATATTTGTTAGAAGCAAAACAAACAAGAATGTCTTTCCCTTTAAGTATTAATAAAGCACCCGGTTTGTTTGATCTTATCCATGTTGATATTTGGGGTTCGTATAGTGTCGTCTCCTCTTGTGGAGCTTCTTATTTTCTTATTATAGTGAATGACTATTTCTAATGTGTTAGGGTATTTTTAATGCCCAGTAAAATAGAAGTAGTGTAATTGGTGATGAATTTTTGTGCCTATGTCCACACTCAATTCCAACGCACAATGAAGACATTTTGGCCAATATTGAGACTGAATTTAATTTCTCCCTCTTTGGTCCTATTTTGTTGATACCTACATCATCTTTGAAGCTTCTTGTGTTGCAACTCCTCAATAGAATGGACGAGTTAAGTGAAAGCAGCGCCATTTATTTACTTAATGTGGCTTGTGCACTTTGATTCCAAGCAGAGCTCTCTCTTTGGTTTTAGGGGGAATGTGTGCTTATAGCAGCTTATCTCATAAATAGCACTCCTTCCACCATTCTAAATGATACCGATCGGTGTCTTAAAAGTTTTAAAGAGGGCAATCATATTGCATTTAGTGGGTAGATGACACATCGCAATTCCACTACCATCGACTGAAGGACCTCATGTAGAATAGTAAGGTAATTTGCTAATTTCTAGTTAAGTTATTTCGTGAAAGAATTTTTGGGCCTTCTGAATGTAAGATTTTCGTTTAGAGATGGCCCCACGAACTAGACCTAGAGTTGTTATCTTTGTGTAGAAAACACAAAGACAACTTAATTTACAGTTTCACTTTCCAAGTTCACCCAACCATCCCTTGAACAAAACTAACTGATGCAACACCGCAACTATTAACAAATTACTACTCTAAATAATTCCTACTTATTCACATATTTAGTATTATTTCTAGAATGTTCCTTAAAAGTAATATCTATCCATATCAAAATATTAGTTCTAGAATCCTCTTACTCTAGATATTTCTCTTAGTTCTAGGTATTTTACTATCTAGAGTATTCTTATATATTCTCTACTTTTGTTAATCTAGAGAAGAATATTATGTAGGATAATATGTATTAAATATTTTGTACTTTATCTAGAGAATTTTGTACTAGAGAATTCCACTCCTTAGCCATGCTCTATAAATAGGCTAGAGGACTCCCTATGTAAGGTGTGTTTTATGAATGAATGAAAAATATTACATAATTGAAGATCCTTCAATTATCTAGTAGGTTTGTGAGATCCTTGCAAATCAACACCATCTCGTTAGATCCTAACAATTTGGTATTAGAGCCACGTCGATCCGACATGGTGACCACCAACCCCTATTCATCCCACTACAACTTTCTTCATACCTGACCAACCACCACCATCTCCAACATCTATCCCGACACCATTAACAATCAACTTGAAAATATTATCTCCCGTTTAAATGCATTCTTAGATGCATTAGAGGCGCGTTATGATGGGGTAAAACCCATCGAAACCAACCTTGGGGGAAATCCAAATACAATCCATCCACTCACTAACCCACCTCCAAAGTTGGTTCCTCCAGTAGCTAGAATGACTCAACCAGTAGAGGAGCATTTGAAGATCGATGTTGTGGAGTGGGAGGAGGAAACAAAGTCTGAAGAGTACTGTTGGAGAAAATATGAGCAAAAGGAAATCCAATCAAGCAAGCCAAAAAGCAACTACATTAACATCCATCCAAATTGCCTTAAGAAGAAGTGTGTTGAAGGATGTGATAAGCAAATTCGAGAAGTTGTGCACGATGAAGAGAGTGGTTGTCCCAAACAACCACGAAAAAGGAGTTCATTTGGTGCTCAAGGAAAGGATGGAGCTAGCAAAGGAAAAAGACATGACCAAGCGAGCAAGTACTACATGGGTGCCATCATTTAGGTCCATTGATATTATCTCAATTCCGCCTTGAGGACAAGGCGGATTTTCCAGGGAGGGTGCACTGATACAACACCACAACTATTAACAAATTACTACTCTAAATAATTCCTACTTATTCACATATTTAGTATTATTTCTAGAATGTTCCTTAAAAGTAATATCTATCCTTATCAAAATATTAGTTCTAGAATCCTCTTACTCTAGATATTTCTCTTAGTTCTAGGTATTTTATTATCTAGAGTATTCTTATATATTCTCTACTTTTGTTAATCTAGAGAAGAATATACTCTAGGATAATATGTATTAAATATTTTGTACTTTATCTAGAGAATTTTGTACTAGAGAATTCAACTCCTTAGCCATGCTCTATAAATAGGCTAGAGGATTCCCTATGTAAGGTGTGTTTTATGAATGAATGAAAAATATTACATAATTGAAGATCCTTCAATTATCTAGTTGGTTTGTGAGATCCTTGCAAATCAACACCATCTTGTTAGATCCTAACACTAACATATGAAAAGGATATGTGATTCATTCAGTCGAGACGCCATAAAGGATCTGTGATTCTTACATGCAACTAGAAAGAAAAATATTCCATCGAAGGGTAAGCTACTATCCTAATCAAGTAAGATAACATATGTTATTCATAAGACGTTTAAAAACTATTTCTGCACAAATAAGTCCACAATCACACTCGTAACTCTACAGGTCAAAACCTAAGTCAGTCGGTCTTTCACATAAGCCACACAACACACGTATCACCATACACACACATTCGCACATCCACACATTTACACACACAAGTTCCTACACGGCAATGCAACCCTCCACTCACCGTTTCATTCCAATTTTATGGAGCTTATCTCCCCAACACACAAGTGCGAGGCAGGAGCTTTCACCTCTCATGAGATATCAACACTTCTAGCCCCTAGTCAAACCTCCACTAGAGCACTAGCCAAAAACACATATAGCCTTTCTTTTGAAGGGGCATGGTTCCCCGTCATATGAATCATACATAGACATCACTTCCTTTATGACAATCTACGCACATGGTCGTGTCTAGAATGGTACCAGCATAGAGAAAACACTCGAAAACTTCACATACGATGAAAACACTTTGAAATCCGTTTGCACATATCACACACAAGTAAACACTTTTTCTTAAAACTATCAACTAGGGACTAGTTCCCCAAAACTAATCTTACAACCAATGTATGAAACCTAACAAGATAGAATAGAGCCGAGCAAGTCGTAAAACGACTTACTTCTAAACCGGAATTCCAACTGCACAAGTAAAATACGAACTTGACAAACAAAATCCTAAACAACAATATAAGATTTTATAAGCGGAATGACTACTTAGGCTTAGAAAGAACAATAAGGGTTTAGACTCGGAATCACTCCAGCTCTCAATGTAACCAAACTCGACAATATAATTACTCTTAGTAGAGTATACCCGAATTGGCTATTCTATACACATCCTTGGCTTCCCAATTCAACCTTACACAACTCCTTAACCAACAATTGATTTCACAACCTTGTTAACCACTTCACCTAACCAGTTTTAACACGAAAACTCACATAAACACAAACCTTCTACATAATAACTGAAACCCTCACCTAGTTTTATTTATATCTATCATGGATGTTGAATTTAAACAAGAACTCCTCACCAAATCAAGTCCAAAATCATCCTTTTAATCAAATAGCCATGATTTCACCACTATGACTCCAAACTTTCACATAAAACCTCAACTTCCACAACACCGCATCTTTCACCTATGTACCACCCACACCATCACCCATGACCACTTGGCCACAAAACTCAGCCGCCAAATCAGCCCCGCCTCAGCCCACTTGCGACCACCACAAACCACTTATACACACCTACCTATGAACCAACCAAGCCAACAACTCATCCCCAATCACCACCCCCACCACTCACCTACACCACTATTTGACCCAAAAACCAGCCATAAAATCTTCCTTATTATACCCACAACACACACCACTCATCAAAAAGAAATAAAGGATGAAAAACTCACCTAGGAGAAGACCGAGGAGGAGAAAGACAAGCTTTGGCTTTCGGTTGAAGAGGCGGCAACAACACGTACGGCGGCGGCGAACAACAAGCAAGAAGGTGGCAAAACTAAACTCACCAAGGAGATTCGACCATCAACGCACGTTCTAAGTTCTCTCCTAGGCACCTACTCTCTTTTGATCCTACTCTTTATTCATGATTATAAGTTCAAAACTAAAAATCTAAAAATTTGGTTACCAAGCCGACTTTTGATTCCATTTTCCAAGCAATTACTTAATCGATTAAGGGTCCATTTGGTTTCCAACCACGGAAACGTAAACGGAAAGAAAACGAATATAGCCTACTTATTTGTCACAATACATTGACAAAATTTATTTGTGGCTCTAGAGAAGGGGGAAAGGGAAATGGTTAGAGGAGAACAAGGGATATATTTATCCGATATTAAACTTAGGGAAAGAGATAGAGTACCGCAAGAGGACTTGCGGTAAATTTTTGCATGAAAAATGAGGTGACTCAAGGCAAGAAAAAATTTGTTATTGATGTATCATGACACTACTATAGACTAGGTTCGTTTTCTTTCCGTTTACGTTTCCGGAATTAAAAACCAAACGGGACCTAAATCTACCTGACTCAAGTACCCGTTTGATAAGCCTTATCACATATTCGACATATTCACGAGCATTTATAGTAAGACAGATCAGACAAAACATGAATATATGATCCTGCCTTTCAATTTTTCAGTTTCAAAACTAGATGACATGTTCAGCGTTCAACTTCAAACAAAACAAGTACTAGTCTATAGTTGGTTTGCTCAAACACAGTTGATGAAGTGAAATATTTTTGAATCAGCCAAACTACAAACTGAATGATGATCAACTAAAATCCACTTACACATTGCAGCAAATCCCACAATCTGATGAAAACTTGTACAATCAGTTTGAGTTGTCATGGCGTGTGAACTGTACCAATTTTGACCTTATTTCTGGTGGTATGCGAACAGGCCGGTAGTTCTTGTCAAGCCAAACTGCAGTGGCCTTGGCTTCGAGTATCGGCTGTCAAGCACAATTATGGAATTCAATTGCGGTAAGAGAAAACAAGGTAAATGCAAGTTTTGTAACACACCTCCAGATTTGGCAACTTGTAAATAAGATGTTCGAAGTAGAAGCGAGCAGCTGAAGAGTCCATCACCCTTACTCTGATCATAAACTTGTCTCCACTCTGATCATGTCACATGCCAAGGATGCAGGATTTTAACATCAAAACCATCAAATTTACTAGTTATCAGACAAGGAAGGAAGATGAACTAGAAAAAAAAACTTTATTCTAGACTGTCATCTTTCAATGCTAATGGATACAGCACAATAATACAATATAGAAATGAAAGACATACTCTTAGAGGTGCAAGGAATTTAAGCGACAACTCAGAAAGTGCTAAAGCTTCCCCAGTGCGAGCAACAGCATCAGCACTGACACCAATCCTTTCTAAAAGTTCATGACGTGCTGTACAACCGAACACCTGGAGTTATTAGTCTTTGCACGTTTACTAGTGGCAGTACAAAAATCAAACAAGTATGAAAACAAAATTAACAGGAACCATGTTAATCAAATGGTTTACCTTCAGAAAATGAATAACACATCCCCTATATAACATGCCTAAACTTGAAAAGCTAATTACCAGAATTGTTTTAGTTCTTTGTTGCTGGTACCGTAGACACACAAAAAAAAAATAGTAAGGCGAGATTTAATATTTTCATTTCTGCTCCATAATCAGCCTCTTTTACGAGACCCCCCACACCTCACTTTGAGTGAGATTACACTGGGTTGTTAAGTAATTATCAGATTAATATTCCATATTGCTGAGATACATAGAATAGAAGACTACATCAAACTGAGTTAATTGCTGATGCTGATCAGAAGTTGAAATTCTAGATGAATTGAAAATTTATTCACCTTATAAGGGATTGAATCACATCAGATCGTTCGGACGTTCAAAGTGACAATCTAAAGGCACCAAACATAAAGCAGGTCGATTCGTAAAACAGTAATGTAAGAAAGGAAGAATCTGCATAACAAATAAACAGCTCTAACCATGTTGGCAATAGCTTGCATAAACAGCATTGTTGACCACTCCATACTGATCAAGTTCATAATCACGCACCTTAAGCTCAACATCCAGAAAACTGTTCATCCTGAGACCACAAATAGAAGCACATGTTTCTCTAAGTAGTACTCTACAAACAAGATCTTCAGTGCCTGGTATCGAAAGTTTATATATCTTCTCACTGTTCAGATCGAGCAATTTATGATTTGTCATTCTTAATCAGACAAGCGAAAACGAGAATATGGTAAATTACTGTCTTACCGTGAAATTTGAACCTTCTAATGATGAAAAATCTAGGAGGGAAAAAAAAGGTTCGGAAATCAATTGGAGGCGCAAATTTACAAACATCTCCATCAAGAATTCGATAATTTCCTCCCCGGCTCAAAGTGACCTAATAATTCTAATTCCTAATTGTGAATCACACAGGCGTCAGTCGGGAACACAGTATCACACATTCGAACTTCCAGTTAACCGATCGGCAATTGAAAACGAGAGACACGAGAGGATTACCCTTTTCCGCTTCTGAAATCAAACGGCGGAAGGGAAACGGAGCACCGAAGACGGCGAGAACGGCGGAGACTCGGCGGAGCAAAGGGGCGGGGACAGTCGAAGGACCGGCATGGAAGCAGAGTCGCCGGCGGAGAAGAAGCCGGCCGACGGTGTAGTTGGCAGTTCGTCAAGCGAGAATTGGCACGTGATAGGGGGAGGGTCACGTGAGGAGGCGTGGCTAGTGATTGCCACCACATGGCGTGGGAGATTGACGTTCGGTTCGGACTTTTGACGCTCCCAGATTTTGGTCTATGGAGACCGGGGGAGGTGAATATAATGCGTATATTTGCTATATGGAATTTTTTTCCATCGGGGGCTTAAAAAGTAAAAAAAAATTAATATAGGCTTGTTTAAAAAATAATGTCCAGAAAATTTCTTCAAGCAATGCATGAGTTGGAGTGGAAAAACGCACACTCTCTCTCTAAGTTCTAGAGAGATGAGCAGTGGTGAAGGCCACAGTTGAGAAGGCAACCGCCGAGAAGGCGACGGCCGAAAAGGCCACCTCCGACAAGGCTTGTCTAGATACTGAACCGATTTCTATGATTTTCTAAAACTATATATGATCTAGTCTTTTATATGAACCTCAACATTTCTAGACTTAGATCTACTTTGTTTCCTATATTCTGATGAGAAATTGCTCTTTTGAGTCCAAATCATGAGAATCTATTCAGATTTGCTTTGAGATTGTGAAAATTTGCTTTTTTCTGAATTATAAAATTTGTTGTTGGTGGTTTGTTGTGCCCAAATCTTTCCAGATTCACAAGACCTCTGATATTTAGACATTATTGCTGTCTAGACTTTGCCTCCATCAGTAAAGTTGGATGAACAATTAAACTACAGTTGTTGAAGTTCATATCCTCCGTCCTTAACCTTTGTGAAAACTTTGCCACACCGGGCTCGTTTTTTCCGGTATCCGTTGAGAATGAAACATCGCCGAATTATCACTCGCTGATTTTCTCTCCTGCAGCTTTTAAGGGCTGATGGGGTTTGATCGACGTTCGTGGCTCGGACAGTTGGATTTTCAAAGGTAGACGTGGTTGATTTACAACCTCATTTGGTTTGTGGTCGTGTTTGAAGATTGAAATTGGGCTTGGGCCTTTGTTTGGCTTATTAGGCTCCATGCCTTTTGTGGGTTGGCCTATTGATGGGCTTGTGTTGGGCCTTATCTATTGGTGATACTTTGTTAAGCCATGACTCTTTCCTTTGCTGGTTGATGTTGTTTGTTTAGAATTTGCTTGATAGATCTCTCTCAAGCTAGAACTTGTAGGAGCTCCTTCGGCTTTGTTTGCTTTGACCACCTTGACGTTGTTTCGGGTTCTGTTTAGAGACTCACTATTGGTTTGCTAGTTCTTCTTTTTGCCTCGGTTCGGGCTTTTGGTGTTTGAGCCTTTTAGTTCATTTAGCCCATCTTTTGCTTACCCAAACTCAATCCGTCCCTTAGGCTTTCCTATGGCTTTTGGGGTTGGGTTTATTTGGGTGTTGTGTTTAGCGTTTATTTTGGCAGGTTGACCCGAACACAGTTTGTACATTTTGGAGATTTGGCTCTGGGACTAGGTGTGGTTCGTATGTGATTGGCGCGGTCGCTTGGACGTTCTCGAGGCTGTTGAAGATCCTTCATCCCGGTGGAGGCAACATCAGTAGTCCACTTCATCATACCGGTCCACTTTTGACCCGAATGCTAAAGACGTTGATCTTTAGCCCCTCACGTCTCCCACTGCTCCTTTCGTTCTAGTGTTTTTTCGTTAATTGTACTTAATTATGTGTTAGTTCTTTCTGTCTGTTTTATTCTTGGTTGTCATTGTATGTTCTTGTCGGTTCTCCGACTGCCGTTTACTCGGCCTTTCAGTTTATCGGGTCTATCCGGCAAACCGAATTTTACCTAATCAAAAAAAATGTCCAGAATAGGTTGGCTACTTAGGTTCGGATAGAGTTGCTCTAATGTACTGCACACTATTTTATACATTTTTTAAAAAGCGCACAGAATTTACGCGAAATGGCTTTGCGCGGAAGGGCAAAATAGGAAACCGAAAAGGTGATTCAAGAACTGAGGTTGGCCTATGAAATGGCGTTGCGCGGGTATTTAGGGTTAAATCCTCGTGCGCAGCCGCCACCCCATCGTCTTCTTCCTCCGTCTTCATCTGCGCGAAAAACCAAATCGCGCGAAACACAAATTCGAGCCAAAAAATCAGCCCAAATGTCGTCCCAAGTGACGGATTCCGACGCACCACCGTCCTCCATTACCGGCGCCGCTCCGGTAGTGTCGGGCGCACCACCGCCCGCCACTGTTGTTGCTCCACCAGCTGCCGCCACAAATCCGGGAGCGTTGGCTGCTCCACTGCCCACCACCACCGTTGCTCCGGGAGGTGGTCCGGCCGCCCAACCAGCAGCCACCACCACAACCGACGCTCTGACAAGATCCAGGAGGAGAAAGCGTCGACGACATCCGGTTAGGCGACGTTATCAGATGTTAGACGGTCGCGTGATGGATGTAGCTTCGTCGACATCTGATGCTCCGACGGCTTCCGGAGCTGCTCCGATTTGTAGCCCGATCCGCACCCGAGCGACATTTACGGTTGCAGTACGTTCTCTTCAATCTAATTTTTTTTGCATTAAAATTTGATTAATATACAATTTCGTAATGAATATATAATTGAGTTAATCAATTTCGTTTATTTATTTGAGTTAGATATTCAATTTCTTAATTTGTTTACTATTCAATTTCTTAGTTGTATTTAGATTATTTGTTGTTATTACTTGTTTATTCAATTTAGTTGTATTATTTAGAGTTATATTTAGATTTTGAATTATTAGTTATGAACTTGTAATAAATATGTAGTTTAAATTTCGACAACAACGACGAAGTCGTTAATTGAATTCATAGTCGTAGGTTGAATTCGAGATTTTAAAGAAATAAATTTAAAATTATTATAATAAATATGTAATTTAAATTCAATTTAAAATTAAAATGAAAATAAATTAAGTCGGAGTTTAAGTATGTATTATTAGTTAGAGTTATATTTAGTCGAATATTATTATACAAACATAATGAAAATTGAAATAAAATTAGTAATGATATATTGAGTTTTTAGGTCGGATTTTGAATTCCAACCTAAACGACGAATTCAGTAATTGAATTCATATTCGTAGGTTTAATTCCTAATTTTAAATAAATAAAAGTAAAAAAGATTAATATAAAACATACTAAATTAATTTGAACTTGTCGCCTAAAGGACTTACACACTAGCTTGAGCGTCGTCCTCCTCGAGAAGAGGAAGAAAAAGAAGGTACCCAAGCTTACGGCCGCCGAGATTGCACGGGTTGTACTTTCCGGAGTGCTGCCTATTGAGCAACAGCAGATAGATCGTGATCCTGAGTTGACGGCTGCCCCGGAGAAGGATATAGACCCCTCCGCCGAGATGGAGGTGGATTTTACGGACGAGCTTTTGCAGGATGACTTGCCAGACGACGTCGCAGGGTACAATCAGTTCTTCATGGAGCAGGACATACACTTTGATGCCCCCTGTGGGTACTGCGAAGGATTTATCGGTTGGCGATTACCATATATCCGAGGCCACCATCTCCATTTTACATCCCCCCACGACCCATGTCCCGCCACCGGTCTTTTCTAGTCCTCCACATACTTCTTTGACCGATCCTACTACGTCTGTGGCGGGACCCTCGGCTCCTCCACTTACATACACTTTTTCGTCTCCCCCTCCTCCCGTATGGATTAAGCCACACCTTCGCCACGTATGCAATAAGCGTCGGTCGCCATCTTCTCTTCAATTGTACATACCTTTCTTCAAATTTCGCCTCTGTGGTGGACGAAAATAGCACACAACATGCGTTTGCAAACCCGCGTGACAACTCATGTGGATTTTCAAATTTGGAAAACACCTTTAGGCCGTACGCCAGGATTTTGTGTCTGATGTGCACCCAACACAACAAATGTTGTACTCCACCCTAGAAAACCTTACTTATCGCCTTGATTAGAGCCTGCTCGCGATCTGTCATGATTACATTGACCTAGACTCCAAGTTCGTTGTACATGCCTTTCAATTGAGTTAACACCCACCTATAACTACCAACATCTTCGTTTGACATAAATGCAAACCCGATGCTGAATGTATTTCCGGTGCAAGTGAAGCCAACCATCTCCAATAAAGGCATGGCGTACCTAGCAAAACAAGTTGTTTTAAACATTTATACTGTAAAAATACTAATCAAGTCGATCATAGATTAAAATAACATACCTATTGGTCTTGTATGTGGAGTCCATAATGACGACATAGGGAAGCATCTTCAGCATGCGCAGACTAGTAGGGTGCAGAAAAAACAAGGCATTCATAACATCAAAACCCCTTACCCGTCTTGGATGGCAATGTATCCTCGGTCTTTTAAGAACTGTAAAGACCATTGTGTCACCATCAGTTCTCAAAAATCCTCAAGCATTAACTTATCCCTCATATTGGATTTGTCTAATTGAGGTCACATTTCCCGGGTACCTTGACCTCAACTCTTGAAATACCATCTTCGGGGTGCCTAGATATAGGAACTTCTCTTTCACAAATTCCTTTTACTCAGTTGTCAATCGGCCTGCATATGGATGAGCTAACAAACTAGTGGAAAGACGATGATTGTGTTGTCCGTACTTTACCGTTAAGACCCATCCATTTTTTCCTTTATTCGCACCCCATTCAATTCAAACAGACATCCACACTTCCTAGTCGGAGTATCGGTAAGTGGCTTATAAATGGTCCTATTTTCTAGTCCGGGTAACACCCTCTTGCCACATCTATATCTACCGGCTAGGTCACAAGTGAGTATGACTCTGTTTGGATTTGAGGTTTTTATGACTAGTACAAAATTCTTCGAAATTGCAGTTTGTCTAGCCCAATCAAGCATTTCTCTTCGGTCACTCCATAACCCATCGTAGTGGAAAGCAATAGAAAAATCTATTCCGACAACCTATGATTTCAAAATGTAAAAACAAAATATTATAAATTACACTATCCTAATTTTCAATATACTACATTCGTAAATTACACTATCCTAAACAGAATATTTGGATTTGAGGTTTTTATCCTAAAAACATAGTATTATAGATTACTTTGAAAAATACTTGTCCTGGCTCGCTTGATGCATCGAAATCGGTTCCGTACTCTTCTCCCGGTACACCTTCCTCATTCTCGCCTATGAAACTATCGATTGACGACGATTCTTCCTCCTCGGGGTGATAATCGCTCAAAGATGTATCTTCTTCTCCTGACGACATTTTTAAGCAATGATGTGGAATGAAGGTCTGCAAAATATGAGAATCGAAATAGGTATTTATAGGGGAAAATTGGACCTTTTTTTACCGTTTGATATCCGTGCAACGAGGGCTCGCGCGAGTCCAAAGGCTACTTTGTAAAAAAGTGTCATTGAACTGCGCGAAACGACGATTTGTGCGAAATCGCGTATCGCGCGCAACGCTGTTGCGCGGTCCTTGTTGTGCGGCCCTGCGTAGCTCCCCTGAAAAATCCTAATGCCGGTTTTACCCTTACGCGAAATAGTGTTTCACGCGAAACGCTATTGCCCAATATTTTGTGTGCGCCTACAAAATTTTCCGTGTGTATAAATCAACAGCCTTTTTTTTATCCAAAAATGACATGGTAGAAGGGAAAGCCAGACATTAATATTTTTGTTTAAATAAAAAAAAATCCTATGATATTGGACTAATTATATTTTGGACAATTTATTTATTCTCTTCTCCATTGTATCACATGTTGCTTCGTTCTAGTTTTGATATTTATTTGTATTTGGTTTGCAACTATACAAATTATAAAGTACGAAATGTTTTAATTTCAAATGAAAAATCACTTTTTTCCCCAAAATAAGACAAAGGGCTTACAATAAACTCAACTTGAACCGCTTGAAAATTTTAGGGTCAAGACCAGAAAATTTGAACAACGAACTAAACCAAATCCGATAAGACATAAAACCCACCTGGTTGACCGGTTTATTATATTTATAGAATGTATAAAATTTATTTTAAAACTTATAATATATTTTATTATTAAGAGACCGAATCAGGTGAGAATGGGCGCGCAGACGAGAAATAAGAAAGAACAAGATCCATTAGATGGAGAAAAATCAAGAGTGTTGATCGTTTCACTTAAAGGGGGGAAAAGGGAACGGGAGATTAATATGGGAAAAATTCGCTCATGCCATTTTTTATCTTTTTTAATGAATGTCTAATCAAGGACGTTGATTTTTTGGAGGGAATGACCAAGATTTATTCTTATTTCTCACCTAAACACTCATTCTCACTTGACTCTTTCTCTATTATTAAAATACATAAAACTAAGATAATTAAATATTGTGGCTTCGTCGTCGGTGGGTGTCGAAACGGCAACCTCAGGGCTCTCCCCCAAGGACCAACCGTTAGACTGGGCTCCTCACCCTAAAATAAGGTTTCTTATGTTTTTACTCATTTACAAATTCATTCATTTACACCTAAAAAAATAAAGTTGGGTTTCTTCGTCTTCACCGTTTGTTGGCAGAGATTACTAGATTCAATTCCATTACCCACCTTCATACACCAATAATTCCACCAAATTAGTCAAGCATATATTAAAATCAAAATAAACTAGAAAACAAAGCACTTCACCCACAAATGGGGCAATTTACTAACGAACCATCTCCTTCGATGATGTGCTCGAATTCTTGGATCCAGACTCGAACTCATCCGGATCATAAACCGACCCCACCGATTTCGGATCCCTCTTTAAAGCATTGGAGAATTTGGAGATGGAGAAGTAGTTGTTCGAAGCCTATTTCTTCCTACCGACGAGGCCGGAGTCGTCGACGACGACGGATTTGGGGCGGGAATTTAATTTGGAGATGGAGAAGTAGTTGTTCGAAGCCGATTTCTTCCTGCCGACGAGACCGGAGTCGTCGGCGGCAACAAATTTGGGGCGGGAGGAGTCGCAGGAGACATCGATTCCGCGGAGAGGAGAGAAAGGTCGGAGGAGAGGGATCCACCATCGGTAGAGGAGGGAGAGTCCCGGGAAGCGATGACGCTGGTAGTGGATAAAGAGAGAAGGAAGGAGCGGACCGTGGACATGTGAGGGGAGGTGGAGAGGGAGGAGATGCCTCTGTAGAACAGCTCATGGGCAGGCCACGACTTGTGAGGAGACACAACAAACTCAGTCCGACGAAAGCAACAAAGAAGAAGAAATGGGATAAAATGTAGAATTTTTTTTAAATTTTTTTGACGGAAAATGGATGTAAATTGGAAGTTGGGTAAGTTTAGGTTATTGTTAGAAATTTATCAAAAACAGAAGGATACCAAAAGGAATTTCCCAAAATATAATTAGTACAAAATCATAGGCTTTTTTATATAAACGTAATATTGGAAAGTTGTTGGCATCCCAACAATTCATTCCTTTTCTTTTTTTATCTAAATAATATATATGTACATAGATCGCTCACTTACACCGCGACTCATTCCAACAAAATCGCAATTCATTTTAGCGGCTCTACCCAAACCTAACTAACCAGCCTATTCTCAGCAATATCTTTTAAACGAGCTTAATTTGAGAAATCTTTTAATTTTTAACCCTAGTTTAGAAAAAAAAATCTACTATATGAGTTGATATAAATATAAATGATATAAGTGATATGTGGCGTTCGACATGCTATGCTTATATTTCATGATTTCCAATATGTAGAGCATCTCCAACAGCTTCCCCATATTATTGGAAAGTGTGAATTTGGAGATTTTAGTACAAGTTTTTGCTCCAACAATTTCTCCATCACATTTCCCATAATAGAGAGGGATGGGAAAAGGAGGTATCTTCCCTAAATTTGGGGAATTTTCTAAAAATATT
Source organism: Fallopia convolvulus (assembly GCA_964016875.1). Classification (NCBI taxonomy): domain Eukaryota; kingdom Viridiplantae; phylum Streptophyta; class Magnoliopsida; order Caryophyllales; family Polygonaceae; genus Fallopia; species Fallopia convolvulus. Next base: position 22,386,687 of record OZ024727.1, read on the forward strand.
AGAGAATGTATTAATTACATATGCTATCATGGAAACTTTGAATTGGTTATTAAATTTAATAATATTTTGGTGAATATTTATATATAGTAAATATGAGATTCCCTATAATAGGAAAATTGTTGGAGTTCAAGTAAAATTATTTTAAAGAATATAGTATTTAGTTTTCTATTATAAAGAAAGTTATATGGAATTTGTTGAGCATGCTCTAAGAGGGCTATATGAAAGCTCTTTAGGCTACAAAGCATAAATTAAAGATGGAGATTCTAGCAAGTATCACTAGACTAGTTGATACAGTCTATGGACTTGATGGGTAGATAAATTAGGGACGTGTCATTACAAGCGCACATGCGCGGAACTAGGGACGTGTCGTTACAAGCGCACGTGTGCGGATAGGCCTAGCACATAAGCACATGGGGTTCCATCATAAAACCCATTGGCAATAGGAAGAGTAACTTATCTTTAATTTTTAGATATGGGAAGCTCTTTACACACGCCCCCTCAAGTACAACTGTCTGACCCCGCAATAATGTCAGTTGCAACTTGACGTCATACCTTAAAGTCGGCCAACCCATATAGATCAGGAGTCGGGACCCAGACCGAACAGGCTCTGATGCAATAATGTCAGTTGCAACTTGACATCATGCCTTAAGGCTGGCCAGCCCATATAGACTAGGAGTTAGGACCCGAACCGATGATAAAGTCTGTGGACCCAATGGGTAGATAAACTCGGGACGTGTCGGTACAAGCGCAAATGCGCAGATAGGCCTAGCACATAAGCCCATGGGGTTCCATCCTAAAACCAATTGGCAATAGGAGAAGTAACCCAAGTGCTCATATGGTAGGCATTTATCTTTTAATTTTTAGATGTGTGAAGCTCTTTACTTCCACACAATTGATATAATGTAGTTGCTGAATCATAATTAGAAATTTTTAATATTATTATATTTAGTTTTAGGTTTTCTTAGAGTTGTTTCCTGAAGATCAAGTATTGAAGATCAAGAGTTCAAGTTTTCATGGTTAGAGTTTCAATTTAAAGACTTTATGATATGTTAAAGTCTTTACTTGCTATTTTTCCGTATCTTTTCCTTTTCGTGTTTTTAGTAGTTTTAATACCCTTGTTAGACTTTAGTTGGTTTTTTCTACCTTTATGTTTTGTCATTCTCTCTTTTCCCTTGTTTAAAGAAGAATTCCAATGACAATTAAAATACCCTAATTTCATTCCAGTTGAAGCGTTTTGATTCAAGTAAGTTGGGAGGTTCTATTTAGAAGTTAATTCATTTAGTTATTTCAATTTCTCTTGTACTTCATGATTATTGAATGTGTTGATTTCTTCTTGTTTGGCCAACTTGTTGAGATTTAATACACTCTATTGCTTGGATCTAGGTTTTCTCGTAGTAAAACCTAATCTTTGTAGCAAATCATTGTTTTAGGATTCGTTGGACTAAAATAATTGAGAAAGAGAATTAATTGCATGTTAATTGTTTAACTCGTTGGAATTCAATTGCATGTATCTTGCATATCCTTGTTCTTACTGCTAATATCACTATAATTCATTATCATTTCATGTTTGTTTTGGTATTAAGTATTACATGACTCATTGACATGTTTATTATGTCTGATTAGGATATGAATAACCTATAAAGTGAATTGCTTGTTAAGAACCAATGATTGACGACCTTGATGAAAAAAGTGGATACTTGAATGGAATTGCTTTCCCAAATTGATTACAAACTCAACCTTTACTTATTTTGTTTGCTTATTTCGTTTCCCTAGAAGTAGAATACAAATCCAAAATCACTCCTTGTTTATTGTTCTGAGTTGATAAAAATACAAACTTGGAATACAAGTTTTCCTTGGGTATGACCTCGACTTACTAACTATACTAAGTTAAGTAACTAGAGAATTATCGTTGATTATACATGACGACTTTAATTGTTTCGTATGTAATAATGTCCGTAACTAATAGGTCGCAAGTTGAAATGCCTCCTCTCTATTATACTAGTCTAAGTGTCTCGTATGTTATTAAAAAAAGAATGAAACTAGTCACATGCACAAAATTATAATAAGGTAACAAAATTTAGGTTATTCGCCCCAATCCAAACTAAAATATGTTTGGCCACAACTTGAGTTTCTTTTTGAACATGTTTTTCGGATGGTAAAAACTTGAATATCTTTTTAAACATATTTTCTTATAACCAAACCACTAAATTAACTAACTACAAACAAAATTTTCTGACAAAATGTCATACAAAGAAGATGGGGAAGAAAAATTACTAGCAAAAAAGAAATTGCTAGGCGGACACCAATGACTAAGAAAATTTGTTGATGCATTCGCCTCCCTCCTAACAAAACTCAACCTACACTCCTCCAACTCACGAGACCGAATAAAAAAGGACAACAGAGATCCTTCACAACCTTCCTATTAAAAAGATTATCTTTGTAATGTAAAACTTATCGACATGTCCTCCAAGAAAGAGCGCGGATGAGGAAAAACCTTAACCTTCCACCACTACTTCCGCAACTTTTTCCATTCCAATAGATCCACTTGTTTACCCCTATTATCAGCAGCATCTAAACTAGTCACTTGCAAGTGATATGAAGATTTAACCGTAAATTCATCATCATTGGTTTAATAGCAAACCAGTTGAGCCAGTAGGGCCACATCAACAAGATGAATGGACAAAACAAAATTAGCATCACAAGGGGAAAGAACCTCCTTGGCCAGTTTCTCCTTCCACACTCCCCGCCCCAATAAAAAAGATCAATCACCCTAGGAGACTCATCAATACCAAAGAAATTACTAGCAACCATAAAATAAGATTGTCGAGGAATTCCATTTCGCACCTACTAATAAATCCCGGCCTACAACGCTTTATGAGCCCTAATTATGCTTCTCCAAGCATAGCTTGGGTTATGACCAATCGACACCTCCATGAAGAAGAATTTGGAAAGTACTTTCCCTTATATAATTGTGACACCCTTATACCCTATGACGTATGCTTAGTAATAAATTATTTCATATATATAAACAGATAATTCACATATAACAACTATCCACATAAGCATAAAGAAGAAAGTAACAACCATATAAGGTTACACACACATATGCAATCACTTCTTATACTAATACATCTATTACTCTAGCTTCTATTACAACCCGTATGTCTAAGATGCAAAATGAGGAGGAGAAGGTTGCATAGAGCTTCAGCCGGCCGACCTGTATGAATGTGACCTCTAACAGAGACACACCTCAGTAAGATCTAGTTGAACCTGAAAAATTATTTTGCGATTTACGTGAGTCGCATAGTCAGTGAATATAAATCATCATCAATTATTTCATACAGAGTCAAACCTTTAGTCCGTCTACATATACATACATATTATATATATATATATCATGTCCTTTTAATCTCATGACAATATGCTATGCAATCAAGTGCATCCTGTAATCATATATCATATGTCATTTGCTAAAATACTTTCTATGCAAACAACTCTGAAAATTTCAGAGCTATCACATATAACACATATATCCATATAACTCATATAGCACATATAACTATATACCTCATATAGCTCATCTATCTGTATAGCACATATATCCATATAGCACATATGGTTTAATCTCCGGCCTATACTCACCTGTTTAGGACAGATACTATATCTCTTCCCTTTCTCTTTGACCACGATCTATGACTTGTGCTCCTATATATAACCCAATGCAAAAACAGCCTATTTACTCTTACAAACTTTAACCCCAAATGCAATGAAATGCCAGTATGCATTATAACTTCTTGTGCATAATTCTAAATCCTTTAAAACTTGACAACAATAAACTATATATATAGAAGAAAATTTTTCTATTTCAAACTTTTATGAAAAACTTGATCAAAGGACTCCATAATATCATTACAAAGCAAAATCCTAAAATTACTCCGAAATCTTTTACCGATATAAATCCAATATCGAAAACACTCTTTGAGAACTATAAATCGACTGATTTCTTAATCAAAAGCAACTGTAGATCTAGATCTGAAAAAAACTCAATGAAATCCAAATAAACCATTAACTAATTAAAACTTACCAAATCACGCTTATACTTCAAGATTAAATCTCGATAGAAGAGATCTTGTACGAGATCCAACAAACAAACTACAAAATCTCACTTTCTTCTTCTTTTCTCTCCTCTCTTTTTCTCCTCTAAACTCTCTGTTTTTTTATATTGTATGAAGCTTATGAAGAATTGTAAACATTCACATATATGTATAAGCCAAAGTCGGCTAAAATACGAAGTCGGCGAATTTTTTCCAAAATTGCATTTTTCACCCTCAAATCATCTTTACTACAAACTTTAACCTGAAATAACTATTAATTAACTTTTAGTTAAAAAATTTTTAAAATATAATAAACTTAATCAGAAAAAAAATATTACTTTTAAAATGCACTATATCTCATGCCAATATGCCATGCATATGCTACTAATATTATATGAATGCAAAATGACGTATGCACTTTGGTCGGGGATGTTACAATAATCAGGCAATGAGGGAGTCGAGACAATGTTATAACCAAAACCCATGTCGAGCAAGAAGTACCAAATTGAACGACTCCAAATCCTTAAACCTTATCCCCCCATGGTCCTTAGAGAAACAAAGACGATTCCATCGCATCCAATTAATAGAGTTAGCACCCATCGATTCCTGCACAAGAATGTACACTTCAATTGTTACAACTCTTGACATAACATAAATCGAAAAAGAAAGTAAGAACTAAGATAAATTGGAATCGATTGCACCTAGAGATGTCAAAAGCTGACCCGACCCTTAAAACCGACCCAAACCGCCCGAAAAATTTAGGGTCAAGACCCGAAAATTTGAACCCGAAACCCAAAATAAACCGAACCCGATAGACCCGAAACCCGTTGGGTTCAAACCTGCAAAAACCGTTGGGTTGACCCAATTTGTTATATTTTAAGAATATATAATATATTTTGAAAATTATAATATATTTTATTATTAAAATAATAGATTTATTATTAAATATTATTTTTTTAAATAAAAAATATTTTAATAATTGTAAAAAATCAATTTTCTTGACCTGTTAGGTCGACTTGACCCGCCCGACAACCCGCAATGACTCGACCCGATTTAACCGGTGACCCGTTACGACCCGAACCCGAAATAACCAAACCCGAACCCGACCTGACCGACCCGTTTGACACCTCTAATTGCACCATATAATTAATAAGAACCTACTTCCCGGCCCTTGAGAGTGTATTAGTCTTCCATCCTTTCAACTTTTTCCAAAATCTTTCCTTTGACAAATTAAAGACCACTTTCTTTGATCTTCCAATTACAGTCGTTAAGACCAAAAATCTATCATGCTTATCCACCTCGTGGACATTCAGAATATCTTGGATGACCTCCCGCAGATCCGCACCCGGATTTTTACTAAATGATAAACTAACTTTGCAAAGTTAACTTGTGTTGTTTGCAAAGGCAAACAACACACTATAATCAGCAAAAGGTTAGATGTGAAACACCCAGCACTTGTCATGCAATCTTGAATACCCTTCAACAACTAACCTCTTGACTCTAGCAAAGCAAAGAAAAGAAACCCTCAAGGCACACCATAAATAAGTGGGGAGAAAGAGAGTCTCCATCATAGAGACCCCTTAGCCGATGCAAAGAGAGAAGACATGCTACCATCCATCAAGATCGAGTAGGAAACAGTAGACACGCACCCCATAATCAACTCCACCCAATGATTATAAAAACGGAGACCCTTCATACAAAGCTCTAGAAAATCCCTTTCCATCTTGTCATAAGCTTTCACCATATCCATCTTTAAGGCCATATATCCCGTTTACCCGACCTCTTATTCTTCATATAATGAATAACAAATCTCAAAGGCCGACAAAACATTATCAGTGAACAATCTACCAAGAACAAAATCACTACGAGAGCAAGTGATTACCTTTTTCAACACCAACTTCAACCTATTAGCAAGCACTTTGGACAAAATCTTATAGATCACATTCCATAAGTGATGGGATCCCGACCATGACCATCGTCGAGGAGGAGGAGGAGTCTATGTTAGTGTGATTTGAAGGACCCTTGACGCGTGCTCGTGCCAAGGCCCAGGCGCGCCACAACGTTGCTTGTATGTCGTATGTCCGCGAGCCACGACACCGCCAACGCCGAGCCCTGGACCTTCTCCCTTGTCACGATTGGAGACATCACACGATGTCTTGACGTCGAGACTAGCACACCAGCATCAACACCTTCGTTTGGCGTGACAAGAGGTTCTTTTTCATACACCAACTCCAATGTGTTCTAGCGTCCTTTCTTGCATGCCCTAGGCATGCCCAGTGTGCCTCTATCATCTACATCTACTTGATAGGTACGCCTATGTTATTCATGTTGCTTTTTGGTTTTAGTACTTGCTAAACTTTGTCTTTCTCAATTTAGTAGCTTCTTTACTTGTTTTTAGCCTTCTCAGGATGTAGACCTTGTTTGCACACTTGGCCCAGTCCCATTGTTTTACCCTAGTTCGAACTTGAGCTCTTATCCGCCCCTTTACAATCCAAGCTTGTCTTCCCTTGTATGGTTTAAGTCTATATTGAATTCGTTAGCCTTATTAAGAACGAGTCTCTATCCTCTAAGGCATAGGTGTCACCCCTTCTTCAAACCCCTAAATTTCCCTTGTTCTTGTCCGTTGCCCCTAGTGTTGGTCTTAGTCTTGAACTCGTTCATGACTTTCTTGTTTGATGGTGTCGATCTAGACTCTCAAGGTCTTGATCGTTTTGCACCCCCTCGATTGCCGCCTCTTGATCTCACGATATTGATTCTTCTATCATTCATTTCGCGACGTTCATCCAAGATCGGAGTTGACGAACTCAATTCAATACCACGATCCAAAGATAAGGGTGTGATGCATCCTCATCTATATCCACTTTCCATATCTTGTTGATTTGTTGAGATTTTATTCCATATCTTGCTCTAGTATATCTTCAAGATATTCTTTTTTCATTTTTATCCATACTCGAGTAGTAACTGATCATCTATATAAAAAAAACCGAAAAATGATGTGCGAGGTTTTTAATAGGGTCAGAGAGAAATTAGAGGATGTGCGAGGCTATCTTGCATGTTAGTTAGCTTGACAAAAGATCTCACTAGCCAAAGTCCAACGAAATGCCATGTAAAAACTAATTTAGAGTGCAAACTAGAGGTATCACATTTTATGAACAAGGGCAAGCCTAGTCCAACAAACACAATAGCCTGAAACTTGATCAACGACTTGTTCAAGGAACGTCAATCTTCTATGAAAAGAAAGTCCGCCAAACTTTTTAGGTCGCCACTTTCCTTGACTTTTCAAATATACCAAAAGGATAAGTCAACAAGCATCACAACTTAGTCCAAAAATTTGACTACACTCTGCCACATTCATAGACCCACAAGGAGTTCATGATTTGAGTCCACTAACACAGGACCACCTCACCACCTTCATGCTTAAGGATGCTTAACATGCACAATATTCTCAAGGTAACCCACATCGGAGATTGAGAGACAAGCTACCAACTCTCAAATGCTATAAATAGGGAAGGCATTAGATGAAGAAAGGGGTCAAATAATTTCTCTGGATCGAGATCGATATACCCTCATTGAACAAGACTCAACATGTTGATCTCCAAGAGTGATCATTTTATCTTAAGTAAGGCTTCCAAATGCCTTAAGAGATAAAAAGAGACTAGATAGAGACTAGAGGGAGATAAAAGAGAGGTTTTCCAAGTGAGATTAAAGGGCATAGATGGCATGTACATTCCATGATCGACATGTGACTTCCATGTTGGTGTTCCTTTCTCGTCACAACCATTCCACTATCGACGCACAAGTTCCATGTTGGCATTCTGTAACACACCGATGGTTTATAAGGTATCCGATTTCTAAGGCAAGTGGATATTCCCCTTGTATCCTTTTTAAATTCGTCAATTTCGTTAAGGATATTCTTTCTTTATGTTGGGAACTATTTTCTTGTTAAATAAATAAACTTAAGGTTGATTTATTGTTAGATATAACGACATATTATCATTATTCGTACTATGAACTTAGGTCCGATTGTTTGTGGTCTTTGCTTGTTTCAATCTCTTTCCAAGATTTGTTGTGGATTAGTATAGAACTAGGGATGCAAGTTCTTCCCCTAACATCTCTTTATAACCTACCGAGGGGTACGGTTAATTGCCCTCTCTTACCTCGATATTTGGAACATGATCACGTAATCACTCCTCCTTTGAGGGCGGATACTATAACAAAGTGTTGGAATTTGTTCCTTTAAGTGGACCGACCTTTGTAGCCACCACACCTAAAAATCATCAACTAATTGAAACTGACTTACGAAAGATAAGTGTCTAGTGCACAATAATAATTGAACTTGGATGGATCGAGTACAACTTGGAAAATCCATTCTTGCTCCCGGATTTGAACAATCTTCCTTCCAATCTGAATGTTTATTCGGGCTTGTCAAGGTGGGCTTGGTACTTAAGCGCCTATGCGGCCACCTCCCCATCTAGAGCTTCGAATATGATGAGGTTGGTTGAGATCCGATAAAGTCGACGGAGGCTTTTCGAAACTTGTTGTCAAATAAAAGTTCCCAACCATATTCATTTTCATAAATTAAAGGAACTACAATTTTCGTATATCCTTCTTCCTCATAAAATATTATATCTCTCTTCAAGAAGAACTACTTTCCGTTCTCATTAACTTTCACATATATGTTGTTACTCTCAAAATTTATCATATTAAATAATGTGATGTTACATGTATCCCTACCCATGAGAATTATCTGTTCCTACTTGCTTAGTCTCCTTAGACTAATTCGTTTATTTTATTTCCGCACTTTGCTTGGTTTTTCTCGCCTTTTAGCAAAAATATCAAAACTAGAGGAGTTTTTCCAAAAAGGTTGAAGACGAATGCTAGAAGACTTGAAGGAAGGAAAGGACAAGACATTTTCTAAAAGTTTTGTACAATTTAGGTCCCACTTATCGTTTCAAGAATAATATCTTTTATTCTGTTTCCTATCTATTTTAGTATTTTGATTAAACAATGAAGTTGTAGTAACTCCAAATAATGTCTCGAACTTTTGAGTAGTGTTGATCCAATGTAATTTCTTTGAATTTCCGCTTTATTATAAATTGTGTTTTGTTACCTAAAAGTCTTGTGTGAATTTAGATGGGAAAATTCCGAGGTCACTAGCGGTAATACCTATCATTGTAAAACAGGGGTGTTACAGAAGTCCTTATGTTGGCATGGGCTAGTGCTTCTAAGGTCTCGGGTCTTACATGTTCCTAGCCTCTCTTAGAGTTCAAAGGAAAAGAACTATTTTTTACTTTTTTACTCCATCTGTTTCAAAATCTTTCATTCTAAACACTTTTTTTGTTTCAAAAATGTTGTCATTTTAGACTTTTTGTCACATACTTTACCCTAATACCCTAGATGTCTCCGCTTCGACACTCACGGACGACGAAGTCCTAAATTTAATCATATGGAACTGTTTCAGTTCTCATCCGTTCACGGATGCTCTAGGCTAGTCTCAAGAGTAGTACTTGGGCTACCCTAAATCTTACCAGATCAAAAAAAAATTATATTCAAGTTAAAAAAAAGTTCAAGTCTCCATGGAAAAGCTTGAACGAGGAAGACGAATTCAATCCTTTTTTTGTAATTTTTTCTTTTACTTTATTTTTTAAATTTTTTTCCCTTTTTCTTTAATTAAAAAAATTGACGTAACATATACACGGTGTCATCGTGGCAAAAATTTTGCACACATAAGTACGTGTACAATACCCATAAAAAAGTCTCAGCTTTCGGGTGTTTAACAAGAACCCAAAATATTGATTCAATCAAACATTACCACCAAAGTTTAGTGTCTAAATAACTATGGTTCAAAAGTTTAAGTTCAGATCTGTGCATATGTATTAAGCCGTTTATAGATTGCATTAATATAAATCCCAGAGTACAGATCTGTCTCTCTCCGTCTCAATCTTTTCTTAGGTATACCTAGCCTATCGGTGCTCGTATCGTATCCTCAACTTATATTCATTTTCACTCTTTTCACTATATAATCTCCTGTTCTTGTTTGCAGCCATGAAATAGACATGACAACCAACATTGAAGGAATCTTTCAAATTCATATGCATTAGAGTTTTAACGCACAAAAATCCATTCCCCTCTCAAGTAAATCATCATCATCTCATCAACAACCCATAGGCCAACTTTCCTCTTCCTCATCCTTGTCTTTATGAACTAATAATGTCTGTGGATGTGCTGAGCAGTCCCAGGATTTCATTCTCGCACGACGTTGATCTATCTGAAGACGATCCCTCTGCTCCATGTGAGATCTTCCCCTGCTCTTCCTCCTCCATTGAAGTCGATTTTGATTTTGCTTTCAGTATTGATAGCGAGGGTGCCCTGATCAAGGAATCCTCCACCGCCGATGAGCTGTTTTTTGACGGAAAATTACTCCCTGTTTCGATCGATCTTGCCACAAACACAGAGATTGCTACTAACACTGAGAACCCCGATTTGTTCCAAAGTTTTGCATCCCCTGTTTTCCCCTGTTTTATGTCCAAAAATGGGAGTAAGGAAGAGAAGAGGATTCTTAAGAGCTTGAAAGAGCACTTAGAAGACGACACAGATACCGATACTGATATTGAAGGCGAAGAAAGTGAAGATGAGTCTACGACCCAGCAAGCAACGGTGTCCAGAACATTGTGGAAGTTCAGGCGAAGCAGCAGCCTTAATGCCAACAACTACGGTCGAAACAGGGGAAAACAGAGAACTTCTCGCAAGCTTAAGCCTCTTTCCAGGAGCAAGTCCACCGGTTTGGCAAGAAACACTGCGGAGGAGGACAGTAAGCCCAGTTTACCAACGCTAATGGAGGACGAAAGATCTTTCTGGAAGTTTAAGAGAAGCAACAGTTTGGATTGTGACAAGAGCGGCCAAAACAAGGGAGGTCTGATCGGGTCTCTGAAGGTGATTCTTCTAAGGAGCAATTCGACAAGTGAACAAGTCTTTGCAAAGGCAGCAGTAACAACGGACGGCGCAAGGCAGTTTAGGATCGGAAGAAGCTCCAGTTTGAATAGCGACGGAAATAACGGTCGCAGCAGAGGATTCGTTATGGGTCGGAGCTATTCGACTGGTTCGGCTTATAGTGAGAAGAAGGAGCTTCTGAAGCAGAGTTCGGCAAGATCTTCTTCGTCAACATCATCACGGAAAAAGGGGAAGAGGCAGGGGAGGAGGAGGAGTTTCAAGGAGTACTATGCAACTTTTTACAGAGGTGAGAGCGTAAATCCTGTTCTAAATCTACCTTCTCCTTACATTTCAAGAGCAAGTGTGGATTTGCTTGGATTTGGTTCGTTGTTTTGTAATGGTAGATACAGCAGAAAAATGAGCAAGTAAAAAAACAGTATATTCAATTTCTTTTTTTTTTTCCCCTCTCTCATTGATTTCTGCAGTTGAAGATGTTACTGTCTGTAAGTATACTTTGTTAGTTGACATGAATGAGTAGTACATGTGATAAGCAAGAATCTGAGATCTGAAACGCACTAGTCTCTTGTTCAGTGAAGATGAAATTGCGCACATAGACCTCGATCTAACAATACTACAGAGTATATCAGAAATATATAAAATATGATATTGGGTACATACATGCAGGTCACACATGGTGTGAAGGGACAAAGCAAGCAGGTGAATTAGTAACTTTAATTGGTTGGTTTTGAACTTTTAAAAAAAAAATTTTTTTTATCACTTTCCAATCTGTTTCTTAGCATATGTGCGTGAATTATTAGATTAGAGAGGTCACTTGCTGTTGGCTGCTCCTGCACTTGATGCACATAACATGATATGCTTGGATCTTCCAACTGACCCATCAATTTCTCATAATACTGTATAAATTAGTGTGCAATTATTATTTTTTATTTATTAGTTTTGTTCTTTTTGTGTGGTCCTTCTGTTTTGGTGAGAATTCCTTTCCTTTCAAGTTTTCGCAAGTTTTTTTTTCTCCATATAGACTTTGTCTGTTAAATCAATAGTTTAGAGCTTGCGTTTGGTTAGATATAATATCGTTTACTGGTGGTATGCTATCTCTTTACACATTCCAGAAATCGAAATATGGGTGGGCTGGATTTACCTTATACGATGGAAAAAAAATAGACCGCAACTTTTTTTTAATTTTCAATGAATAGCACTTAATGATAAAATCAAAACATTTTTTTTTAAAAAGGAGTCATATTATTGTAAAAATTTCACCAAGTATTATCATATTTAAAATTCTAATCCAACTAATTTTCTTACACTAATTAATTATATACGGATGCAAAATGCAAAATATTTAAAAACAAATACTAGTTAATAGTTAATATCTGTACAAATATTCAACCAAAAATATATTTAAATTAAAATATTTAAATATGTGTACGATGGGAGATTGGGCATTTTAGGCCTAGTAGGCTAGTACTGTAGGTGGAAAGGGGAAAAAAGAGTAAAAAGGTGTAGGTTGAGGTTCGAACACGGATGTAAGGGCTTGAAGTGTGGCCTTTTAGTTTAGTTATGTACCAACTGCACTAGATCTTTACAGTATACTTTCTACTACTAAAAAATATTTATTTGTTTTTTGGGGTGGGCTACAGCACACATCAGCCCACCCCTGGTTCCGTGCGTGCTGTATGTAGGTATTATACTTTAGGTTTAAAAGCTCTCTCAAGTCTCAAAATACACTAAAGGCACTAAAAGCTGCAATGGTATTAATATACTTGTCATGTAACGTTAAAGAAAATGAGCTAGTATATTGGATGGGTGAAGACTGAAGAGTCCCTCTCAAAAATTTTAGTAGTTCAAATCAGAAATAACTTTTTTTAATCACATTTTAGAGGAAGAGAGTTAGCATCATGGATGGTTGTTAATTCAAGGAAAAAACTAATGTTACCAATATATCAAATTGGGTGGGACTGATCGACCAAAAAAAAAATTGGGTGGGACTCAGACATCAGCTGTCTTATGATACAGTTGCAGTTTTCTCGGGCTAACAAATTACCCTAATTACTTTAAGTGTTCATTCTTATCCATACTAAATGGGAATTGGGATCGTCTCGCGTAAAACGCGTGATCTTCATCTCGCTCAGACGTAAAAAAAGTCCACATTCAACAACTTTAATTTTTTTTAAGTGCAGATATTTTACCTATACAATTATAAGCACTCGTCTGGTTTATTCAAGATCATAATGGACAAATAATAAGTATAAGAACAAAGAAATATGGTGCAGTCTCAAATGTCGGTCGCTAATCCCGCTACCCTAAGAATATTGTGGCAGAGGTTTACACGTGTTGGGATTTTAATAGATTTAAATAGTAAAAGGGGAAAAGTGTTTGAGCGGGCCTTTTTTTATTTAAGCGGGAGAGTGGGAAAGCAAAAAGTGTAAACAGTGATTTTGTTTAGAATGAATTACAAAGTAAATTATCAATTAAAGTTTAGTCTGTTGCCAGTCGATTCTCCGACCAGTCGATTCTCCTTCTCTGGCGAACACGATCATTCTCCTCTTTCTCTGGCCATTTTTCTCGAAATCCGATGAGGTGCATTAGGGTTTAATATGATCAAGATAAAGAGAATAATTTGAGAAATATTTTTTTCCTTCTATTGTAATTATACCCTTAATTAAATATTCTGATTTATTTGTGGCATGGTTAGGTGTTGACAATTAGTTGTGCAAAATTCATAGTGTACAATTGGTTATGTTGATAATCCGCATGTGGTTTTTGGAAATGGGAAAAATGTGTGCAATCGATTATTTTGATAATGTACGTGCACATGGGAAATGGAAAAAATAGTGTGCATTCGGTTATTCTTAGAATTGTCACATGAGATTCGGCTATATAAGTTGGTCACGTGCATCTAGTATGATATTATCAACATGATAGTGCGCATTCGGTTATTTTGATAATGGGCAATGAGATTCTGCTATATATATAAGATGTTCGTGTGCATCTATACTGATATTATCAACGCCTTATGATAGTGTGTATTTGGTTGGACATTGTGCATTCAACTATTTTGATAATGATTATATCGTTTTTGAAAATGTGCACATGGATGCAGTATATAAGTTATTCGATATGATGTATTCATCTTGATTGATTTATTTCTTTTACCTTATTATCAGATTTGATTTGAATAAATTTCGACCTAAACGTAGTGTTTGACGTGAACGAGTGTTTTGACCTAAATGAAGAGGTCCCCGACACAAGTGACATGGTTGATGAGAGTATCGCACCTCTTGGGAAAGTCCAAACTCCTGTGGAGGGGTTGTGATGTGAACCCCGTTGGGAGATTCACGAGAGGATCGAAGATGGACTCGTAAATGGTCGTCTAACGCACGGTTGGATAGGTTTTAGAGTCGAATCGACTAGACTTTGATGAGAAGAGAATTGAAAGGATGAGAAGGTGCTCTCTTTTGAGGGAGAACTGATGAATATGAGATGAGAAGAGAAATTGGTTGACGCCTTAGTAAATACTTCTGGAGTAATCTCGACAGCAATTCAGTATGTTAATCAAAGCGTAAGCAAAACAATGAGAGACGTGCTCCTTATATAGGAGAAGGAGGCGCGCCTAACCCTAGTAAAAACCCTAGCGGCGTGGACGAGTGAAGGGGGAGGCAAGCATGCGGCCCAACCACTTGGCCCAAGCCCAAAATGCATAAAAATAGTAAAGACATAAGTAGCAATGTTTCGGAATGGAAATAGTTCTAAAAATAGCAAGAAACTAAAATAGGTCACGGTGGCCTAGTCGCGAGTGTCGCGACAAGGCCGTGACAAGGCTGTGGCGCGCCAAGGGCGTGTCGCGACGCTGGCAAGCGCGCGGCACGGCATCGGCGTGCCGAGGCTGGCGCGCGCTCGGACCTCGAGTGTCGAGGCCGAGGCGCGCAGGAACCTCAAGTTCCCACGCCGGGGTGGCCCGGCGTGGCATGTGGCTCGGCGCTCGCGACTGGGACGGTGCCGAGAAGGAGGTTCTCGGCGCTGCGGTGCGATGCGTCGGGCTGGAGACTCGGCGCGCCTATGGTGACGAGGCATGTGGAGAGGGGCGCGCCGGTGGTTGCGCCGTGGCTTGCGATGGCGCGCGCGATGATGGACGAAGTGGCTCGGGTTATGGCCCGAGTCCTAGCTCGTGTGATCGGTCCATCGGAGCGCACGGACAAGTCCTCCTCGTCTTGGCTAGCCGTCCTGGTGGGGCTCACATCACCCTCCCCCCCTTGGGTGGGAAACGTCCCCGTTTCCTCGTCATGATACTCGGGATCGACATATGGAGATAGATCCGAGGCATTGAAGGAGGCGGAAACGTTGTATTTACCCGGGAGGTCGAGGATGTAAGCGTTGTTGTTGATGCGCCGGAGAACCTTGAAGGGACCATCCCCTCGTGGGTGGAGCTTCGTCTTCCGAGCAGCGGGAAAACGATCCTTCTTCAGATGGAGCCAGACCAAATCTCCGGGCTCGAAGATCAACGCGCGGCGCCCCTTGTTGCGCTGGGCCGCGTATTGATCGGCGCGTCGCAGCAGCTGCGCCTTGGTGCGCTCATGCAATCGTCGGATGTGGTCGGCGCGGTTGGCCGCGTCGACTTGCTCCTCGGGCTTGTAGGGCAAAGGCAATAAATCCATAGGCGTGTGAGGGTTACGCCCGTAGACCACCTCGAAAGGGGTCATCTTCGTCGTAGAGTGAAAGGACCTGTTATATGCAAACTCAACATGGCAAAGTAAGTCCTCCCACCGACGTGGGTTTGCCTTGAGCATCGTCCGAAGAAGAGTGCCCAAGGTCCGATTGGTCACCTCAGTCTGACCATCGGTCTGGGGGTGATAAGCAGTTGAAAACAGGAGTCGTGTCCCTAACTTCCCCCAAAGCGTTCTCCAAAAATGGCTGCAGAACTTGGTATCCCTATCACTAACAATAGTTCTAGGAATACCATGTAGCTTTACCACATGTTCAAAGAACAAATTAGCGATTTCTACCGCGTTGTTTGTCCCCTTACAAGCAATAAAGTGGGCCATTTTGGAAAACCGGTCCACGACTACGAAAATAGAGTCCTTTCCACGCCTCGACGGCGGAAGGCCCGTAATAAAATCCATGGAAAGATCTTCCCACGGGGCGTCCGGAATTGGAAGTGGCGTGTAAAGTCCATGCGGTTGGGACCGAGATTTGGCAGTATGGCACGGCACACAACTTTGACAATACTTGTTAACATGTCGAGCCATATGAGGCCAAAAGAAATGCTCACGAAGTGCTGCCAACGTTTTGGCTATGCCAAAGTGGCCTCGGCCATCATGAGCCTCTTGGAGCAATAGATGTCTCACCGAAGATGCCGGAATGCAAAGCTTCCCAGCTCGGTAAAGATAACCATTGTCCAAGAAGAAGGACTCATGGATCCGCGAATGCTCAAGTTCCTTTATGATTGAGGAGAAGTACGGATCTGAGGCGTACAACTCCTTGATCATAGCAAAACCAAGCATTTTTGTATGTAATTGGGTGAGTAAAATGTACCTTCGAGAGAGAGCGTCGGCGACGACGTTCTCTTTGCCTTTTTTGTGAGCAATGACGTAAGGGAACGTCTCCATAAACTCAACCCAACGTGCGTGGCGCCTATTTAGAGTCGTTTGACTCTTAAGATAAGCCAAGGCCGCGTGATCCGTATGAATTACGAACTCGCTTGGCCAGAGATAATGTTGCCACGTCTTCAGGACCCGAATAAGAGCGTAGAGCTCTTTATCATAGGTCGGATAATTCAGTGTAGCCCCTGCTAGCTTTTCGCTAAAGTAAGCGATAGGCCTTTGTTCTTGAAGGAGTACGCCGCCAATACCATAGTCGGAAGCGTCGCACTCGATCTCGAAGCGCTTTGTAAAGTCCCGCAATTGCAGGACCGGGGCTCGGCATAAAGCATCTTTCAAGGCCTCGAAGGCGGCCTCGTGATGCGGCATCCACTTTATTGTGGCTGCCTTCTTGGTCAAAGAATGGAGTGGCCCGGCGATAGAACTAAAGTCCTTGACGAATCGCCTATAGAATCCAGCTAGCCCCAAAAAAGAACGAACCATAGTCGGGGTCGTTGGGGTTGGCCACTCACGGATGGCCCGGATTTTGTCAGAATCCACTCGTAGGCCATCCTTGGATACGACGAAGCCAAGAAAATTCGTCGTATCCGAGCAAAACACACATTTGGCCAGATTTACATATAAAGAGTGTTCGCGGAGGCAATCTAACACCTGCCTAAGGTGCCCCGCGTGATCGTCTAAAGTTCTACTATAAACTAAAATGTCGTCAAAATACACGACGATGAAAAGTCCCAAAAATTTACGTAAAACAAAGTTCATAAGACGCATGAAAGTAGAAGGAGCGTTAGTGAGGCCGAAGGGCATCACCAACCACTCGTAGAGACCATGTTTGGTCTTGAAAGCCGTCTTCCACTCGTCCCCTTCTTGCATCCGAATTTGATGGTAGCCGCTCCTCAAATCAATCTTCGAAAACAGCACGACTCCATGCAACTCGTCTAACATGTCGTCCAAGCGGGGAATCGGGTGACGGTACTTGATGGTAATCTGGTTGATGGCTCGGCAATCCACGCACATCCTCCAAGAACCATCCTTCTTCGGCACCAAGATAACCGGAACCGCACACGGGCTAAGGGACTCTCGAACATAGCCTTTGTCCAAAAGAGATTGGACTTGGCGTTGAAGCTCTTGAGTCTCCTTAGGGGACGCCCTATACGCAGCCCGGTTTGGCAATGAAGCGCCGGGAATGAGATCGATGCGATGCTCGATCTCCCGAATAGGTGGCAACCCGTCGGGGAGCTCGGCAGGCATGATATCAGAGTACTCCTGCAGCAAGTCAGAAATAGGAGGAGGTAATACATGTGTCGAATTAATGGAAATATTAAGCAATGGACACAAAAGAAAGCAAGTAGTACTCCCCTCGATGTGTTTGACCACATCGCGCCGACGGCATAGGAAAAGCCGGTCTTGCACCGAACCGAGAAGAGGTGGCTCGGCGTCCTCGCGTACCCGAGGTGCAACCTGGGCACCATTCTGCTGGCCACCAGTGCTTGGCCAGGGATGAGTTTCGGCACCGGGCGCGCCGCTGGATCGAGCCAGCGCCGCTGGGTAATGGCGCTGGCGCGTTGCGATGCGCAGCCGAGGACGAGCTCGGCGTCCTTGGCTCAGTCTTAGGTTTTGCTCGGCGTTTTTGGTTCAAATCCTCTTGAAATCCAGAATTGTGGGTGTTGTAACCAGGAGCGCCGACAGAATGTTGTCCGTGGCCAGAAGCGCCGTTCGAACTCGAATTTGGTGTAGGCGCGGCCGTGGACGTGTCCCGAGCGTTTGCTTGTTGCCTTTCGGCCTCATCCTGCAATGCTTCACTCGGAGACATAGGTAAGATGGTCACGCGTTTACCATGGTAATTGAACATGTAAGTGTTCAACCGGCCATCATAAATCACGTGACGGTCAAATTGCCATGGACGGCCAAGAAGAATATGGGTGGCGTCCATGTCCGTGACATCAAAGAGTATAGAATCGGAATATAAACCAATAGAAAAGGAAAGATTAACCTGTTTACGGATCCAATGGTCGCCATCGTTGGAGATCCATGCAAGCTTGTACGGCCTTGGATGATCCTTTTGTGGCAACTTGAAATGATCGACCACTTTCCTTGATAAGAAATTTCCGCACGATCCCGAATCTATGATCACACTAAGGGACTTGTTTTGTACCAAGCACCGAGTACGGAAAATGTTTTCCCGCTGATCGGTTGGCACGGATTCCCTCATACTAAGCGCTCGGCGCGTTACTAGCAACAATTTGTCGACGCCGGCGTCGATGTCCGATGGCGCACAATATGCACCGTCTTCGATTGGCGCGGCGTCCTCCTCTTCGGACTCAAGTTCATCCACACTCTCATAGGCTGCGTATTGAGCCGAAAAAAGCACTCGCTTCGAGTTAGGGCAATCGCGTTTCAAGTGCCCTCAGCCACCACATAAATAGCACTCGATGTCGCGAGTCCTTTGTGGGGGAGGGGCTGCCTTGTCACGGTTTTGGCCAACCGAAGCGCCCTTGGAGTCCGTCGTTGGGGTACCTACCTTGGATTTAGACATGGAAGGAGAAACAAACCGGTTAGTACCTAAAGCGGATGGACTAGGAGAAGAATTATACCTTGTAAAAGTGGACGTCTTCGGCCTCTTGAATTGCGTGTGAAGCTCCATGGCCGTGTGTATCAAACGTCCCAAATCTTTGATTGGCAAGACAACCAACCGATCTCGGATCCATTGGTGAAGCCCCGCCACAAAACGAGACCTCAATGCTCCCGGGGACGCGCTAATGCCAGCCTTGAAGAACAAGTCTTCGAGGTATGCAAAAAACTCCTCGGGAGTCCGAGAACCTTGTCGAGCGTCTTGGATCAAGATCCTCACTTTCTCCTTGTAGTCGGGCGGGATGAACTTCCTCTTCATAATAAACACTAGTTGATGCCATTCGGTTATGGGGGCTTTACCCTTTCGGGCCCGATCCGATTCGAATCGGTTCCACCACATCCGAGCGGCACCTCTAAAATGAAGTGTCACCACCTCGACCTTCTCGTGCTCCTCATAATGGAAATGTTTGAGCACGTGCTCGGTACCCTGTAACCAAGAAATAAATTCATCAGGGTTGTAATTACCAAAAAATTCTTCAAATTTTACCTTGACGTCGCGGCGTGATACATGCGCCGGCCGATCGTTTGCGGCGCGCCGGTTGGCACGCGGAGGAGGTGTGCGTCGGCGGCGAGGGCCTCGGCCATGGCCTCGGTTGGAGACGTCGCTGGGGTCCTCGTCCTCATCGCGCCGAGGGCGCCGCTGGTGCTCTCAGTGTCGGTCTTGGCGACGCCGATCCCCGTTGCGCCGAGGCCGTTCGCGGTTGTCACGGCCCTCGAGCCGATCATATTCCGCGCGGTTCACGGGCAACTTGGGTCTCGGAATCCAATCCCGATCCCGATCTATCCACTCCTCCGAATCATGGACCGGAGGGTGGTCAAAATCCTCCTCGGAAGCTTCCTCGTACTCCGTCATAGAGTCCTCGGTTTCCGAATATGGAGTTGTGGGGCTTTGATGGCCTCGATAGTCATCGACATCGAAGTCATCTCGGCCTTTGGATTTGTTTTTCTTAGGCGTCGTATGGACCGCCTTTTTCTTCTTTTTCGATTGTTGACGCCGCCACTCCTCGGAGTCGTACTCCTCATCGGAATGAACGTCAACAACGTCGTCCACCTGTTGAGCCTGATTTGTGGGTCGGCTGTCCTTCATGGATTCCAAGCGTTGGATCCCATTCGGGTTAGTCGAGTCCACCAAAGTCCCTTTGCCTTTTTCTTGCGACGAAGCCCGCGGAACCGAGACGCTGTGTGGCGTTACGCTCGGATGCGCGTGCTGCGTGTGAATGGTTACGGCTGGTGGCGCCGACTGCTGGTTGAGGAACCTCGTCATTAATCCTTCGAGGTTGGCAAAGCGCGCCTCAAGCGCCGCGAGACTCGCAGTGGGGGCGAGCCCTTGCGCCGCTGCGTTCGGCGCGCCGAGAAGGCTACTTGGCGCGGCGGTGGGTTCGGTGGCTGAATTCCTTGTTGGTTTGAATGTTCATCCCCTTCCATACTTCCGTCTCCAATCTCGACCATAGACATGAAAGAAAAGGGGTTAAAAAATTCTCAACAACAAGCAAGTATAAGCGCCGAGATATTGTAAGACTCACCACGCAAGTACTCTTAGTTTGCACGAAAAGTACTCGAAGGTTAGGGAGGCTAGGATCTCGACGTGCACAAGTATGGAACAAAGAGAGTAAGAACAAGCAAGCACAAACAAGCAAGTAAGAAGAGAAGTGATGTGGCGTCGGCTTTGGGTAAGCCTTGGCACGAGAGAGGAAAGAATAAGATTTGGGATCTCGGCCTTAAAGGGGAAGGCGAGATTGTATGATTAAAGATAGAAACAAACAAGATATGCAATCAATCACAAAGATATGCAATCAATCAATTAGTTGCAAATCAATTAAGAGAATATTTTGTGGGATAGGAGAGAGAGAGAGAGCCGATTGCCTTATGGGAACACTTGCCTTATTTTGGCTTGTGTGTCCCCACAAAATCTTTTTTTTTTTTTTTTTAATTTATGAAAGGATAAGATTGCCTTATTTTGGCTTTCCTTATCCAAATTTTTTGTTTTTTAATTTCGGCAACTAACAAAGATATGGGATATATTTCCCAAGATTCTTGTAACAACTAAGGAGATTTGAGATAAGGCCAAATCTGACAAAATCTCGCACCAAACAACCTATGCACACGACACACACAATCAAATCAATCGAACAAAGCAAGTAAGATGCAAGCAAAATTCGAAACTCGATTCAATGAACCAATGCAATGTGCAAGTCGGTGGGGTTTTGGCGATTTTTTGTTGATTTTTCTGATTTTTTCGAAGCAAAAAACGATGGATCTAAGTGAATGATGGTAGATATGGCGGAAGCTAATGAAAATGGTGGAGAAAAAAAAAATTCGTGCAAAAAAAACGAGTAAAAGCGAGAGAAAGACTTACGCAATCCGAGGCTCTGATGCCAGTTGATGTGAACCCCGTTGGGAGATTCACGAGAGGATCGAAGATGGACTCGTAAATGGTCGTCTAACGCACGGTTGGATAGGTTTTAGAGTCGAATCGACTAGACTTTGATGAGAAGAGAATTGAAAGGATGAGAAGGTGCTCTCTTTTGACGGAGAACTGATGAATATGAGATGAGAAGAGAAATTGGTTGACGCCTTAGTAAATACTTCTGGAGTAATCTCGACAGCAATTCGGTATGTTAATCAAAGCGTAAGCAAAACAATGAGAGACGTGCTCCTTATATAGGAGAAGGAGGCGCGCCTAACCCTAGAAAAAACCCTAGCGGCGTGGACGAGTGAAGGGGGAGGCAAGCATGCGGCCCAACCACTTGGCCCAAGCCTAAAATGCATAAAAATAGTAAAGACATAAGTAGAAATGTTTCGGAATGGAAATAGTTCTAAAAATAGCAAGAAACTAAAATAGGTCACGGTGGCCTAGTCGCGAGTGTCGCGACAAGGCCGTGACAAGGCTGCGGCGCGCCAAGGGCGTGTCGCGACGCTGGCAAGCGCGCGGCACGGCATCGGCGTGCCGAGGCTGGCGCGCGCTCGGACCTCGAGTGTCGAGGCCGAGGCGCGCAGGAACCTCAAGTTCCCACGCCGGGGTGGCCCGGCGTGGCATGTGGCTCGGCGCTCGCGACTGGGACGGTGCCGAGAAGGAGGTTCTCGGCGCTGCGGTGCGATGCGTCGGGCTGGAGACTCGGACCGCCTATGGTGACGAGGCATGTGGAGAGGGGCGCGCCGGTGGTTGCGCCGTGGCTTGCGATGGCGCGCGCGATGATGGACGAAGTGGCTCGGGTTATGGCCCGAGTCCTAGCTCGTGTGATCGGTCCATCGGAGCGCACGGACAAGTCCTCCTCGTCTTGGCTAGCCGTCCTGGTGGGGCTCACATCACCCTCCCCCCCTTGGGTGGGAAACGTCCCCGTTTCCTCGTCATGATACTCGGGATCGACATATGGAGATAGATCCGAGGCATTGAAGGAGGCGGAAACGTTGTATTTACCCGGGAGGTCGAGGATGTAAGCGTTGTTGTTGATGCGCCGGAGAACCTTGAAGGGACCATCCCCTCGTGGGTGGAGCTTCGTCTTCCGAGCAGCGGGAAAACGATCCTTCTTCAGATGGAGCCAGACCAAATCTCCGGGCTCGAAGATCAACGCGCGGCGCCCCTTGTTGCGCTGGGCCGCGTATTGATCGGCGCGTCGCAGCAGCTGCGCCTTGGTGCGCTCATGCAATCGTCGGATGTGGTCGGCGCGGTTGGCCGCGTCGACTTGCTCCTCGGGCTTGTAGGGCAAAGGCACCAAATCCATAGGCGTGTGAGGGTTACGCCCGTAGACCACCTCGAAAGGGGTCATCTTCGTCGTAGAGTGAAAGGACCTGTTATATGCAAACTCAACATGGCAAAGTAAGTCCTCCCACCGACGTGGGTTTGCCTTGAGCATCGTCCGAAGAAGAGTGCCCAAGGTCCGATTGGTCACCTCAGTCTGACCATCGGTCTGGGGGTGATAAGCAGTTGAAAACAGGAGTCGTGTCCCTAACTTCCCCCAAAGCGTTCTCCAAAAATGGCTGCAGAACTTGGTATCCCTATCACTAACAATAGTTCTAGGAATACCATGTAGCTTTACCACATGTTCAAAGAACAAATTAGCGATTTCTACCGCGTTGTTTGTCCCCTTACAAGCAATAAAGTGGGCCATTTTGGAAAACCGGTCCACGACTACGAAAATAGAGTCCTTTCCACGCCTCGACGGCGGAAGGCCCGTAATAAAATCCATGGAAAGATCTTCCCACGGGGCGTCCGGAATTGGAAGTGGCGTGTAAAGTCCATGCGGTTGGGACCGAGATTTGGCAGTATGGCACGGCACACAACTTTGACAATACTTGTTAACATGTCGAGCCATATGAGGCCAAAAGAAATGCTCACGAAGTGCTGCCAACGTTTTGGCTATGCCAAAGTGGCCTCGGCCATCATGAGCCTCTTGGAGCAATAGATGTCTCACCGAAGATGCCGGAATGCAAAGCTTCCCAGCTCGGTAAAGATAACCATTGTCCAAGAAGAAGGACTCATGGATCCGCGAATGCTCAAGTTCCTTTATGATTGAGGAGAAGTACGGATCTGAGGCGTACAACTCCTTGATCATAGCAAAACCAAGCATTTTTGTATGTAATTGGGTGAGTAAAA
This sequence comes from Fallopia convolvulus, assembly GCA_964016875.1. NCBI lineage: Eukaryota > Viridiplantae > Streptophyta > Magnoliopsida > Caryophyllales > Polygonaceae > Fallopia > Fallopia convolvulus. Next base: position 22,410,548 of record OZ024727.1, read on the forward strand.
TGTACCTTCGAGAGAGAGCGTCGGCGACGACGTTCTCTTTGCCTTTTTTGTGAGCAATGACGTAAGGGAACGTCTCCATAAACTCAACCCAACGTGCGTGGCGCCTATTTAGAGTCGTTTGACTCTTAAGATAAGCCAAGGCCGCGTGATCCGTATGAATTACGAACTCGCTTGGCCAGAGATAATGTTGCCACGTCTTCAGGACCCGAATAAGAGCGTAGAGCTCTTTATCATAGGTCGGATAATTCAGTGTAGCCCCTGCTAGCTTTTCGCTAAAGTAAGCGATAGGCCTTTGTTCTTGAAGGAGTACGCCGCCAATACCATAGTCGGAAGCGTCGCACTCGATCTCGAAGCGCTTTGTAAAGTCCCGCAATTGCAGGACCGGGGCTCGGCATAAAGCATCTTTCAAGGCCTCGAAGGCGGCCTCGTGATGCGGCATCCACTTTATTGTGGCTGCCTTCTTGGTCAAAGAATGGAGTGGCCCGGCGATAGAACTAAAGTCCTTGACGAATCGCCTATAGAATCCAGCTAGCCCCAAAAAAGAACGAACCATAGTCGGGGTCGTTGGGGTTGGCCACTCACGGATGGCCCGGATTTTGTCAGAATCCACTCGTAGGCCATCCTTGGATACGACGAAGCCAAGAAAATTCGTCGTATCCGAGCAAAACACACATTTGGCCAGATTTACATATAAAGAGTGTTCGCGGAGGCAATCTAACACCTGCCTAAGGTGCCCCGCGTGATCGTCTAAAGTTCTACTATAAACTAAAATGTCGTCAAAATACACGACGATGAAAAGTCCCAAAAATTTACGTAAAACAAAGTTCATAAGACGCATGAAAGTAGAAGGAGCGTTAGTGAGGCCGAAGGGCATCACCAACCACTCGTAGAGACCATGTTTGGTCTTGAAAGCCGTCTTCCACTCGTCCCCTTCTTGCATCCGAATTTGATGGTAGCCGCTCCTCAAATCAATCTTCGAAAACAGCACGACTCCATGCAACTCGTCTAACATGTCGTCCAAGCGGGGAATCGGGTGACGGTACTTGATGGTAATCTGGTTGATGGCTCGGCAATTCACGCACATCCTCCAAGAACCATCCTTCTTCGGCACCAAGATAACCGGAACCGCACACGGGCTAAGGGACTCTCGAACATAGCCTTTGTCCAAAAGAGATTGGACTTGGCGTTGAAGCTCTTGAGTCTCCTTAGGGGACGCCCTATACGCAGCCCGGTTTGGCAATGAAGCGCCGGGAATGAGATCGATGCGATGCTCGATCTCCCGAATAGGTGGCAACCCGTCGGGGAGCTCGGCAGGCATGATATCAGAGTACTCCTGCAGCAAGTCAGAAATAGGAGGAGGTAATACATGTGTCGAATTAATGGAAATATTAAGCAATGGACACAAAAGAAAGCAAGTAGTACTCCCCTCGATGTGTTTGACCACATCGCGCCGACGGCATAGGAAAAGCCGGTCTTGCACCGAACCGAGAAGAGGTGGCTCGGCGTCCTCGCGTACCCGAGGTGCAACCTGGGCACCATTCTGCTGGCCACCAGTGCTTGGCCAGGGATGAGTTTCGGCACCGGGCGCGCCGCTGGATCGAGCCAGCGCCGCTGGGTAATGGCGCTGGCGCGTTGCGATGCGCAGCCGAGGACGAGCTCGGCGTCCTTGGCTCAGTCTTAGGTTTTGCTCGGCGTTTTTGGTTCAAATCCTCTTGAAATCCAGAATTGTGGGTGTTGTAACCAGGAGCGCCGACAGAATGTTGTCCGTGGCCAGAAGCGCCGTTCGAACTCGAATTTGGTGTAGGCGCGGCCGTGGACGTGTCCCGAGCGTTTGCTTGTTGCCTTTCGGCCTCATCCTGCAATGCTTCACTCGGAGACATAGGTAAGATGGTCACGCGTTTACCATGGTAATTGAACATGTAAGTGTTCAACCGGCCATCATAAATCACGTGACGGTCAAATTGCCATGGACGGCCAAGAAGAATATGGGTGGCGTCCATGTCCGTGACATCAAAGAGTATAGAATCGGAATATAAACCAATAGAAAAGGAAAGATTAACCTGTTTACGGATCCAATGGTCGCCATCGTTGGAGATCCATGCAAGCTTGTACGGCCTTGGATGATCCTTTTGTGGCAACTTGAAATGATCGACCACTTTCCTTGATAAGAAATTTCCGCACGATCCCGAATCTATGATCACACTAAGGGACTTGTTTTGTACCAAGCACCGAGTACGGAAAATGTTTTCCCGCTGATCGGTTGGCACGGATTCCCTCATACTAAGCGCTCGGCGCGTTACTAGCAACAATTTGTCGACGCCGGCGTCGATGTCCGATGGCGCACAATATGCACCGTCTTCGATTGGCGCGGCGTCCTCCTCTTCGGACTCAAGTTCATCCACACTCTCATAGGCTGCGTATTGAGCCGAAAAAAGCACTCGCTTCGAGTTAGGGCAATCGCGTTTCAAGTGCCCTCAGCCACCACATAAATAGCACTCGATGTCGCGAGTCCTTTGTGGGGGAGGGGCTGCCTTGTCACGGTTTTGGCCAACCGAAGCGCCCTTGGAGTCCGTCGTTGGGGTACCTACCTTGGATTTAGACATGGAAGGAGAAACAAACCGGTTAGTACCTAAAGCGGATGGACTAGGAGAAGAATTATACCTTGTAAAAGTGGACGTCTTCGGCCTCTTGAATTGCGTGTGAAGCTCCATGGCCGTGTGTATCAAACGTCCCAAATCTTTGATTGGCAAGACAACCAACCGATCTCGGATCCATTGGTGAAGCCCCGCCACAAAACGAGACCTCAATGCTCCTGGGGACGCGCTAATGCCAGCCTTGAAGAACAAGTCTTCGAGGTATGCAAAAAACTCCTCGGGAGTCCGAGAACCTTGTCGAGCGTCTTGGATCAAGATCCTCACTTTCTCCTTGTAGTCGGGCGGGATGAACTTCCTCTTCATAATAAACACTAGTTGATGCCATTCGGTTATGGGGGCTTTACCCTTTCGGGCCCGATCCGATTCGAATCGGTTCCACCACATCCGAGCGGCACCTCTAAAATGAAGTGTCACCACCTCGACCTTCTCGTGCTCCTCATAATGGAAATGTTTGAGCACGTGCTCGGTACCCTGTAACCAAGAAATAAATTCATCAGGGTTGTAATTACCAAAAAATTCTTCAAATTTTACCTTGACGTCGCGGCGTGATACATGCGCCGGCCGATCGTTTGCGGCGCGCCGGTTGGCACGCGGAGGAGGTGTGCGTCGGCGGCGAGGGCCTCGGCCATGGCCTCGGTTGGAGACGTCGCTGGGGTCCTCGTCCTCATCGCGCCGAGGGCGCCGCTGGTGCTCTCAGTGTCGGTCTTGGCGACGCCGATCCCCGTTGCGCCGAGGCCGTTCGCGGTTGTCACGGCCCTCGAGCCGATCATATTCCGCGCGGTTCACGGGCAACTTGGGTCTCGGAATCCAATCCCGATCCCGATCTATCCACTCCTCCGAATCATGGACCGGAGGGTGGTCAAAATCCTCCTCGGAAGCTTCCTCGTACTCCGTCATAGAGTCCTCGGTTTCCGAATATGGAGTTGTGGGGCTTTGATGGCCTCGATAGTCATCGACATCGAAGTCATCTCGGCCTTTGGATTTGTTTTTCTTAGGCGTCGTATGGACCGCCTTTTTCTTCTTTTTCGATTGTTGACGCCGCCACTCCTCGGAGTCGTACTCCTCATCGGAATGAACGTCAACAACGTCGTCCACCTGTTGAGCCTGATTTGTGGGTCGGCTGTCCTTCATGGATTCCAAGCGTTGGATCCCATTCGGGTTAGTCGAGTCCACCAAAGTCCCTTTGCCTTTTTCTTGCGACGAAGCCCGCGGAACCGAGACGCTGTGTGGCGTTACGCTCGGATGCGCGTGCTGCGTGTGAATGGTTACGGCTGGTGGCGCCGACTGCTGGTTGAGGAACCTCGTCATTAATCCTTCGAGGTTGGCAAAGCGCGCCTCAAGCGCCGCGAGACTCGCAGTGGGGGCGAGCCCTTGCGCCGCTGCGTTCGGCGCGCCGAGAAGGCTACTTGGCGCGGCGGTGGGTTCGGTGGCTGAATTCCTTGTTGGTTTGAATGTTCATCCCCTTCCATACTTCCGTCTCCAATCTCGACCATAGACATGAAAGAAAAGGGGTTAAAAAATTCTCAACAACAAGCAAGTATAAGCGCCGAGATATTGTAAGACTCACCACGCAAGTACTCTTAGTTTGCACGAAAAGTACTCGAAGGTTAGGGAGGCTAGGATCTCGACGTGCACAAGTATGGAACAAAGAGAGTAAGAACAAGCAAGCACAAACAAGCAAGTAAGAAGAGAAGTGATGTGGCGTCGGCTTTGGGTAAGCCTTGGCACGAGAGAGGAAAGAATAAGATTTGGGATCTCGGCCTTAAAGGGGAAGGCGAGATTGTATGATTAAAGATAGAAACAAACAAGATATGCAATCAATCACAAAGATATGCAATCAATCAATTAGTTGCAAATCAATTAAGAGAATATTTTGTGGGATAGGAGAGAGAGAGAGAGCCGATTGCCTTATGGGAACACTTGCCTTATTTTGGCTTGTGTGTCCCCACAAAATCTTTTTTTTTTTTTTTTTTAATTTATGAAAGGATAAGATTGCCTTATTTTGGCTTTCCTTATCCAAATTTTTTGTTTTTTAATTTCGGCAATTAACAAAGATATGGGATATATTTCCCAAGATTCTTGTAACAACTAAGGAGATTTGAGATAAGGCCAAATCTGACCAAATCTCGCACCAAACAACCTATGCACACGACACACACAATCAAATCAATCGAACAAAGCAAGTAAGATGCAAGCAAAATTCGAAACTCGATTCAATGAACCAATGCAATGTGCAAGTCGGTGGGGTTTTGGCGATTTTTTGTTGATTTTTCTGATTTTTTCGAAGCAAAAAACGATGGATCTAAGTGAATGATGGTAGATATGGCGGAAGCTAATGAAAATGGTGGAGAAAAAAAAAATTCGTGCAAAAAAAACGAGTAAAAGCGAGAGAAAGACTTACGCAATCCGAGGCTCTGATGCCAGTTGATGTGAACCCCGTTGGGAGATTCACGAGAGGATCGAAGATGGACTCGTAAATGGTCGTCTAACGCACGGTTGGATAGGTTTTAGAGTCGAATCGACTAGACTTTGATGAGAAGAGAATTGAAAGGATGAGAAGGTGCTCTCTTTTGAGGGAGAACTGATGAATATGAGATGAGAAGAGAAATTGGTTGACGCCTTAGTAAATACTTCTGGAGTAATCTCGACAGCAATTCGGTATGTTAATCAAAGCGTAAGCAAAACAATGAGAGACGTGCTCCTTATATAGGAGAAGGAGGCGCGCCTAACCCTAGAAAAAACCCTAGCGGCGTGGACGAGTGAAGGGGGAGGCAAGCATGCGGCCCAACCACTTGGCCCAAGCCCAAAATGCATAAAAATAGTAAAGACATAAGTAGAAATGTTTCGGAATGGAAATAGTTCTAAAAATAGCAAGAAACTAAAATAGGTCACGGTGGCCTAGTCGCGAGTGTCGCGACAAGGCCGTGACAAGGCTGTGGCGCGCCAAGGGCGTGTCGCGACGCTGGCAAGCGCGCGGCACGGCATCGGCGTGCCGAGGCTGGCGCGCGCTCGGACCTCGAGTGTCGAGGCCGAGGCGCGCAGGAACCTCAAGTTCCCACGCCGGGGTGGCCCGGCGTGGCATGTGGCTCGGCGCTCGCGACTGGGACGGTGCCGAGAAGGAGGTTCTCGGCGCTGCGGTGCGATGCGTCGGGCTGGAGACTCGGACCGCCTATGGTGACGAGGCATGTGGAGAGGGGCGCGCCGGTGGTTGCGCCGTGGCTTGCGATGGCGCGCGCGATGATGGACGAAGTGGCTCGGGTTATGGCCCGAGTCCTAGCTCGTGTGATCGGTCCATCGGAGCGCACGGACAAGTCCTCCTCGTCTTGGCTAGCCGTTCTGGTGGGGCTCACATCAGGTTGTGCTTTGATAGTGGGCAAGAACTTGCTGATGAGTGTCATAAATATGCATTTGAAGTTGGTTTTCAATGGCCTACACTCAACAGACACATTGCTAACAGAGTTCAAGGGGAAAGGTTATGGAAGAAGAAAGGGATAGAAGGAATCCTAATATCACATTTTCAAGAAACTAAGATTAGAGTGTGTAAGGGCAGGTAATGGAAACTCATAAAAAAATCTTAAGCAATTGGTTGTACATCAGTCGTGGAAGGTTGGATGATTAACGAGCGGATGACAATCGTGAAAGTTAAGTTGGAACATAATCATCCAATGGAGTCACAAAATAGTCGGCTATTGATTAAATACAAGTACATGACTACCTACCACAAGCGGAGGATTTTGACCAACGATGCAGCCGGAGTTCCGGTCACAAAGAATTTTAATCGTTTGTCTTTGAAAGTGTATGGCACGAGAGCATGCCATTCAATGAAAGAGATATGAGGAATGTGTTTTTAATAACCCTCTTTTCCAAGAAGGACAATTATATAATTTCCTTTTTATTTTGTTTAATAAAATAAATTGTGGCAATATTCTCATAATAATGGTATATTGCTTACCTAAGTTATTTTATTAAATGAGAATTAAGCAACTAACCTCTAAAGGGTTATTTGTAATGATAGTGGACCTTACCCATATGTTAAAGGGAATAACATAAATAAATTTAGAAATTTAAAAGAAAGACCTCAAAAGTGTTTAAACATATTTTTTTTTTAAACAAAGAGAATTATTGTAAAAATATTTTGACTTCAAACTTTTCAAACTTTTATTTCTTTAAAAGATATTAAGGGTAATTATTAATATTAAGGGAATTTTTTGTTCATTTCTTAAACTAGAGGGGTAGTTTATGTAAATTCTTGAAAATAGATTCAAAAATGGGGGATCTTCTTCCCACCTTGCTCTTGAACTTGAAATGAGAAATCCAACCTCATTCTTAAACGGAAATGGATTCCGTAAAAGCCTATTTGTCTCTTTATTCATCCTCTACAAGTTCCCTATATCAATTTGGGGGCATTCAATCAAAATCATCCCGGAAATCTCATTCTATCTCGTTCTAGGTCAAATGTAACGTTTTTGTAAAATCGTCCAAATTAAATCCGAATGGATGAGGATAATGTCGGAGTTAAGAAGGAAAGGATATAGAGGATTCAATGGAATGAATTAGGGGATCAATCCCGATTCAATTACAAGATAAATCACCCATAAATGGGCGAAATCAACGGGATTGTGTGACGGAACCAGAAATGAAAATCTGGGTAGGCTGGATTTACCTTATACAATAAAACAACATCGGAAAAGAACTTGATATTAAAGATTTAGACACCTACCCGACCCTTCTAATAGTTTTTAAACTACAATTTGTACAAATTTGATAAATGATAACAATATCGTTGAATTTTTTTATTTCATATAAAAGGTAAAAATTTATAATATCATTGAAAAATCTTGAATAAATTAAAAAAAATTCAGTAATATTAAAAATAAAATAAGCGTGAAAAGTTGGAAACAGTAATAAGAATAAAAAAAATTAAATTATAAACTTAATAATACATAATTATAAGGGAAAAAATGAGTAACAATTTTTGTATTGAAAAGAAGAGAGAAATTCAGTAAATAGTAGCTAGAAAAAAAGAAGAAGAAAAGAACAAGGAAAAAAAGAAGAAGAATATACCCAGTTTACCCACATAAAAATATAATGAAAAAGCACTCATTGGGAATCGAACCCAGCCCGCATAATTTGATCAAAAATAGCATTGCCTCCACCGCCACTAGGAGAAATTAAACAATAGGCTCCTACACTACTACAATTATATCTATATTCTAAAACTTTGGGGTGGGCTACAGCATACCCTAGCCCACCCCTAGATCCGTGCCTGATTGTGTCCAAGGCTTTAATAGAGGATTTCGGGCTCGTTTTTGGAGCGTTGAAGCTCATTCTTGGCCCTATAAATAGATCTTCCCATTGCCTATCTAACCTTAAGCAAAATCACTCCCTTTCCAATCGGATTTTGGTCCAAAATTGATCTAGAAACCCACACAAATATCAGTTTCTGTTTTTGTTCGAACACCCTCATCAGAGCCGCCTGTTCATCGGTATTTTCTGGCCACCATGGACAACCCCAGGCTCCGCCTCTTCCAACAGTTGGTAGCCCTTTTTGTCACGAGTCCAACGCCACCTCACATGCCTCGAACCGATTACAAACGAAGGAGAACGAAGCTTCTGAAGTCGGAGATGCGCGTTGTTGCTGATGTTGTACGTAGCAGGCCCGCGGGCCTGACCCGGCCTGTTTGGCTTGCCTCCTTACCCATTTTTGCCTTATTTTATGTATTTTATACTTGGGGTATTTAAAATAAAATTAAATATTGTTAAATATTAATTTATAAGATTTTAAAAATATTTATATGATACTTATGAGAGAAAAAAAAGAAAATATATTTTATTTTAAAATTTGCAAAGAGAAAACAAATGATGAATATTATTGATTTTATGCTTTAAAAATATGTACATTATAAAGATATGTTTTTATTTATTTAAATAACATATGGGTAAATATTTTAATTAATATGTATGCATAAAGAAAAAGAAATCTACTATATATGCAATACAAAGAAATCAAAGGGTCCTACATTAATAAAGAAAGATTTTATTAATGTTAATAGTATAAGTTTATTAGACATGTGAACTTAGACGAGTCATAAGAATTCAACTTATGAGGAAAAGTTGAACAAAATAAATTGCTTATAATTTATTTTATATCTTATGTGTGAATCAGGAAAAGGAAATCAATCGTTGAATTACAAGCTCATCTAAGATAATTCTCGCTCGCCTTCCAAACAAGGCAAGTGATGGTTCGCTCTTTCTCATCCATTTTTTTATAATTAATATTTAAATTGATTATCATTCATGTTTGGAAGCTTGTGTGTTTACTTTAAAATTTATGTTCACATATATATCTATATCTATATTATGTTATTGTTTTTAAATGAGTTTTATTGTGACCTTGATGTGGTAGTTAAATTAGAATTGAGAAGTATTAGTAGTGGTAGTTCTAGGAGTATTTAAGGGCACGTCATCTTAAATACTTCTTAATAACAACATTAATGATTACTACACCATTAATGATATTATCAGGATCATGGCCCATGACTCATTTCTCCACCACACGAGAAAGGGTTGTTCACCATTTAGCTAGTGCAATGAGGTTCAGGCCTAGTGGCTTATCCTTGTTAAAGTTAATTAACTCGGAAGTCTGAGATCAAGTAAAAGTTATAATGAAGTGTTAATCACATAAAATAATTAAGTACGCGTTGCACACCTAATTGAACCCCGCGAATGAAGCACCCATATCTGGGGAATTGTTCGGGCTTCTAGTTTATGAAGGTTGCCCTTCCAATCTGAATTCGCACAACACGTATGCGGTGAGGTTGGTTGAAGCCTGATTATTACAAGGAAGGTTAGTTATAGATTGCTAATAGTTTTGAAAGTGTTTTGTGGATATATAAGTTCTCCAAACATGAAATTCATATTTTCCCTTAGGATCTGTTTGTCCTTTGGGCTCTCTTGCATTCTGTTTGTCCACCTGCATTATTTCGTGGAAGTAGTCTAGTTGTTAATCATTGACCGGCTTTCATTCGAATTGCAATGTAACAATTAGTTATGACCACTAGAACCTCTCACAAAATTCCACTTGCTTAGTTTGTCACAAGACTAACCCGACCAATTCTTTCCCTTGCATGATCGAATGGTGTCAGCCGTCCCTATACGACACATCAGATGATCTTCTCTCAGGTTATAAGAAGTAAGATGGCAAAGAGACGGGCTGCAGTTGAAGTTTTGAGTCAAACTTTTTCATAAAGTTAAGATAAATCATAATTAACTAAACTTGAGTTAGGACTTTAATTTTTCCTAGTTGATGTATAGGCGCAAGCGATGACTCCTTTATGTAATTTATAAATTTTCAAAAAATTCTTTCGCTATGAGTTGTAACAATTTTCTCCTCGACTTGCAAGGAGAATCTTTAATAAAAATGTTTGTTTTCAATGAAAGTTTTCCACTGTTTTTAATATTTCAATGCCTATATTGTTCGGATCAAGCCTTGGGTGGCTTTGGACGGTAAATCCGAGGTCATTGGCGTGTACCATCTCCGAGGAAAATCGGGGGTGTTACAGTGTTAGCAATTTATCATCGTTGTTCGAGATTGCATGGTGATGTCGCGATTGTGGAGAATTACTTTAAAAAGATGAAAGATGATAACCCAAACTTCTTCAATTCAATCCAGGGAGATTCGGCTGGGGTTTTACTTAATATACTTATGTCGGATGAAAGGTGTCAGGCGGCGGATTTCAGTGATGTGGTGACATTCGACACGACTCACCTGACAAATAGGTATATGATGTCGTTTGCGCCTTTTATTGGAGTTAATCATCATGGCTCGTCTATGGTGCTAGCTTGTGTGTTAATATTGTATAAAGACACGGATACATTCCTTTGGTTAATCAATTGCTGACTAGAGTGTATAGGAAGGTCCCCTGTGGCGATTTTGACGTATCAGGATAAAGCCATCAATAAGGCAATTGAAATTCTCTTCCCTAGTTTTAGGCACAAACTTTGCCTCTTTCATATGTTGCAAAATACATCAAGGAACCTAGGGAAAAAAATCATATTGGAAGAAAATACACGAACATTTGCAAGTTATTGTCCATGATTCACTAAACTTAGAGGAGTTTGAGGAAGCGTGGAGGCAATGGTGCAAGTTTTTGATATAGATGACTATTCTTGTATACAATTGCTGTGTCGATTTGCTTCGCCACCATTTCCCAAACCAACAAGCGTAAGAAAAATATATTCATATAAATAAGTTTATATATCTACATTTTACTTTCCCGGCCCCTTGTTATACATTTGTTATCAGCTATTGTTTTTAATGTAATACTTATATGTGGGAGTAACATATAATGAAACAAAAAATATGGCTGGTGAAGTGCGAAGAGACTATCAACATCGAAAATGTAAAAGTTGATGAACTGTTTTATGGACCACAAGGTCCACAAATGTAAACAAAGTGGAAGTCCAATTGGACGAGGTGGGGGTTGGATCTACAAATTTTCATGGATATCAACATCGAAAATGTGGACCAAAATGTAAAAGTTGATGGTTGATGAACTGTTTTGATGGACATTGAAGAAAGTGAACTCCCGGGTTTTGGATGAATTCATTTTGGGTCGAAATGTCCTCCGTAGAAAGGAGCGAAAGAATGAATTTCTTTTTCAAATGGTACTTGAACATGATCAGTGGGCTGAGCCTTTTTGTGGAGCAGTACCACAAGGCTCTTGGGGCCAGAGTTGAAGAAGAAAAGAAGTTAAATGCCAATTCTATGGAGACGCCATACACCTGAGATGGAACCATTTTAGCCGAAGAAGTTTTGCACAAGGCATATACCAATACAAAATTTAGAGAATTAAAGGATGAGGTAAATGCAGAAACATGCACCTTAAAGATTTATCTTCATATCCGCTATTATATAGTATTCTTATTGATGGTGCCCAAAATAGTAAAATAGGAAGTGGGCCCGGGGTATGGGGAATAAACGGACCCGACGGGACTCCCAAGGTGGATTCTAGGGCCCACAATTATATCCGTATTTTAAATTAAACAAAGTTCCTACCCCCGCGAGGTCTCCCGACGCCTCAAAGAGAGGTCTAAACCTCGTTGCCGACACTACTGACACACTCGCCCATCCGAACCACTCAGCTGGCGCCGCTCCCTCAAGCCAATCACCGGCTGCCTCGCCTCCGGACCAATCAGGAGCCCTGATCTCGGGCGTCCCACATCAGATGATAGCCAAAACTTGACTCCCCAATTCTCTATAAATAGAGGAGAACCTCGCAAGTGAGAGGGGGTCAAAAAACATCTTGAACTCAAGAACTATCTTGCTCGTTGAAGATCGACGTGATTGAAACATCGTCAAAAGACCCCGCTATAGACAAGTGAAGTCCACAAAAAGACTTCAAGTCACACACAACTCTCGTCTACACCAAAGACCTCGCTACACAATCTCGCAAGCCATTTTCACCACACTATTAGCCCAGCCTCGCATCAAGATCAATCAAGTGACATCGAGGTGGTAGAACCGCTTAGTAATTAGGAGATCTCGGACATTGTTAGATCGAGATCTTGAATACTCATAGGAGGTCTAGGGTGTGAATCTCATTTACTTGTAGGCCTCGTTGGCTTTTAACCTCGTTGTAAAGAAATAATAAATAAAGAGCAAGTGTTTGCACAATTGAATATAATAATCTCGTTTCTTGTCATCACTGGCGCCGTCTGTGGGAACCTCTTCATCCTAAGCAGTTTCTCGATTTGTGCAAACCTTGGCTTCGATCCCCTCAAAATGGCTTGCCCAAACAATATCTCCCCCTAACACCCCGATAACATGCCCGAAACCGCACAGTGGACGGGCGCAGGGCCTCCGGTCTGCCCGTTCGTGGTCCCCCGGGTTGGACGTACACCGCCCCACAAAACCCATACCCATTCCAAGGGTACGAGCAGGGCGGCGCTCCCCCGAACCCATACCCCTACCCGGGTTATGGGCAATACCAGCAGGGCTTCGCCCCTTCATACGTCCTCGTCCCCCCCAGGGGGAACCTCACTCCGAGTACGTGCCTGCGTACGTCCCTGGGCATGTGCCGGGACATGAGGCCTCCACCAACGACTCATCAACGGAGAGGCCTCCCCGAGATCCCATGCAGATCTTGCGGTCCCGATCGCGACGTTCGAGGATGCAGGACCCGGAATTGTCTGAAACGGCGGGGAGCGCGATGCACTACCCAAGGTCGCGATCACACAAGTCGCGACCACCGCCCCAACCCCAGGTTGAGGCCGGGAGCACCTCTCCATTCATAGACGAGATCCGGAACGCGCCAATGCCAGAGGGCTTCCTAAGGCCACAAATGGGGCTTTATGACGGCTTGGTGGACCCGGAGGAGCATGGGAAGCACTTCGCGGTCTAGATGAACGTAAATGCCTACAACGACGCCATATTCTGCCGAGTCTTCCGGACCACCCTGGAAAAGGCCGCGATGACATGGTTCTGCAGCATTAAGATCGGGTCCGTGGCCTCGTTCGCTCAATTGTGCGGATCCTTCGTCACACATTTCAGCGGCTCAAGGAAGCGCAAGAAGAACATGCGGGATCTCCGCGGAATTGAATAGGGGGAGGGTGAGTCTTTGGGCACCTTTTTCACGAGGTTCACGACCGCGGTGGAAGAAATCGCACATGTCGATGAATCATCGGTGCGTGACACCCTCATGGGCAACCTAAGCATCGGGGCTTTCAAGAATTTCATTTTCTTGAAGAGCCCGGCCACGCACGATAGCCTGTGCGCCCGGATCACGGCCCAAGTGTACGCCGAGGATGCTGCCAACCAGAGCTCGCGACCGAGGACCGACAAGTAAATCGTCGCCGAGGCTAAGGGAAAGGCAAAAGTGACCGCGCCGACCACGAGGGATGCGTATGTAACGCAGGCCCACAACCCCGTCGGCTACAACAACAATAACAACAACAACAGAAACAACAACAACAACTGGAACAACAACAACAACGACAATCGGAATAACCACTATAACAACCGTGGAGGCGGCGGTGGAGGTTGGAGCTGCTTCGGCGAAAGACCACGAGGTTATAAAGGCAAAGGCGGCCCTGCGTACAACCCCAACGAAAAGGGGCGCGCCAACCCCGCATCGGGAGCCAACACCGTACCACGAGGTCCGAGTCAGGCTCAGGCCAACAACGTCGAGCGGCAAGCTCCCGCGAAGCAGGCCCGGTCTGGGCAGGCGAAAGCACCCGATGGGTATATCCATACCATCTCGGGCGGACCGTCGCTGGCTGGATCAAGCCAGGCAGAAAGAAAGAGGTACGCAAGGGCAAGCCATCATGAACCCTCGGTATTTAGCGTCGCCCAGACCTCGCGGTGTCACGTTGGCTTGGCCTTCTCCTCCGAAGATGCCGAGGGGCTCCACATGCCACACTCTGACCCCTTGGTGGTGCACGCTCAAATGGGCTCGAAAATGGTGAAGCGAGTGTTGGTGGACACGGGGTCCTCCGTGGACATCATGTACTACGGCGCATTCGAGCAGTTGGGCATCTCCGAGACATCCTAGAAGCCCTACGCTGGGAAGCTCACCTCCTTCTCGGGGGACGAGGTCGACGTGGCGGGTGTCATAGACCTTTGGATGACGCTGAGCACCGGCTCCACAAGGAGGACCGAGATGGTGGAGTTCACGGTGGTACGCCTGCCTTCGGTGTGGAATGCAATCATCGGGAGGGTGTCCCTGATGAAATTTCAGGCGGTGGTGTCCATCTACCACCTCAAAATGAAATTCCTTGTCGACGACGGGGTTGGGGAGGTAAAGGGCAACCAAGAAGAGGGTCGTGTTTGCTATGCGACCTCGGTAAAACAGAAGTGCCCGGTGTTCATGGTGGAAAGAAGGGTGATATCCCTTTTCGAGAGTGTGTCCGAGAAGATCTACATGGGAGAATGCCTCTCCGGGACGTCAGCGACGTCGCTGGAAGCCTTGCTTGCTAGGTCCCTCGATGTGTTCGCCTGGACCGCGAAGGACCTCCGCGGTGTCCCGTGGACCGTGGCCCAGCACCCTTAAACGTCGATGTCACCACTTGCCCTGTGGTGCAGCGACGAAGAAAAATGAATGAAGAGAGGGCAAACGCCGTAAATGACGAGGTGGCAAAGCTGCTGGCCGCGAGGTTCATTCGCGAGGTCCAGTACCCCCGATGGCTGTCCAACGTCGTGCTGGTCAAAAAAGCCAGCGTGAAGTGGAGGATGTGCGTCGACTTCAAGGATCTCAACAAAGCCTGTCCCAAAGACAGCTACCCCTTGCCCTTGATCGACGAGCTCGTTGACTCAACCGCATGTCACGGAGTATTAAACTTCCTCGACGTGTACTCAAGATACAACCAAGTCCTAATGAACCCGCAGGACGACGAGGAGACGTCCTTCATCACCCAGCGAGGCACTTATTGTTACAAGGTCATGCCGTTTGGTCTAAAGAATGCGGGGGCCACCTTTCAACGCCTCGTCGACCGCGTCTTTAAGAATCATCTGGGAAGGAACGTGTAGGCCTACGTCGACGACATTGTGGTCCGGAGCAAGACCCCTAAGGAGCATCTGGTCGACCTCGCTGAGGTCTTCACCACCCTCAGGCACAACCGTCTTAGCCTGAACCCCGAGAAGCGCGTCTTCGGCGTATCGTCGGGGAAGTTCTTAGGCTTCATGATCAGTGAGCGCGAGATCGACGTCAACCCTGCCAAGGTTGAGTCGATTCTCTCAATGAGGTCGCCACGATCTCGCACCGAGGTGTAGTGGCTCAACGGCGCCGTCAACTATCTGGGAGGTTTTTCTCCCGCTTGGCAGACAAGTCTCTCCCCTTTTTCGCTGCTCTCAAGAAAAATTACAAGTTCGTGTGGGATGAGGGGCTCGAGCTCGCTTTCTCTGAGTTAAAGGTCTTCCTATCGAAGCTCCCCACATTGTCGCCCCCAATAGAGGGCGAAGACTTGGAACTATATGTGGCAGTCAGCCTAGAGACGGTCAGCGCGGTGCTAACTAGAAAGGCCACATACCCAATCTACTTCGTGAGTCGCGTGCTCCAACCCGCGGAGCAGCGATACTCCCCGGCGGAGAAGATGGCACTGGCAGTCGTGACCGCCGCAAGGTGTCTACGCCCTTACTTCCACGCGCATCCCATTCAAGTCCTCTCTGACCTCCTACTTCGACAAATCCTCCACCAGCCCGCCCTCTCCGGGTGAATGACGAAGTGGGCAGTCGAGCTCTCCGAGTTCGACATCAGCTACCTCCCGAGGACCGCGATGAAGGGGCAAGCCCTCGCCGAATTCATGGTGGAGGTCACCTTCCCCGAGACTGACGCGAGCTCAGAGGAGTGGAAGGTATTCGTTGACAGCTCACGATGTGATGCCGGTGGCGGGGCTGGCGTATTCCTCGCTGGACCCTCGATCGAGACGGAGTATGCCCTTAACTTCGCCTTTGAAGCCACCAACAACGAAGCCGAGTATGAAGCCATGATCGCCGGGATTGAGATGGCGCTCCTCAGTGGAGCCCGGAAAATCAGGGTCTACACCAACTCTGAGCTGGTTGCGCGACAGCTCAACAGGCAATATGACACCAGAACGGGGTTCCTGCCCACGTACCGAGAGAAAGTCAAGGCCTTGGTGTCGTGCCTAGAAACCTTCGCGGTTGAGTCCATCCCGCGAACCTCGAACACAAAGGCGGATGCTCTTGCGAGGTTGGGATCCGCCCTACCCCTGGAAGTAGGGAATCGCATGATGGTGGAAAGGAAACTCTCGCGGAGTGTGACCGGCGAGGTTCTATCTGTTACTGCTGAGGATTGGAGGATCCCGATAACGCGATATGTGGAGAGCGGTGTCCTCTCAAAGGACCCCGCACAGGCTAGGAAGCTGAAAATGCAGGCGGCGCGCTATTGCGTCGTCGGCGGCTATCTCTATTGTCAAGGCTATGCTGAACCCAACCTGCTATGCGCGCCGACCGAGTCTATGGAGCACATCCTCTATGAGTGATGTTCGTGTTTTTAGTATAGTTTTTAGTAGGTTTTCTTTGTTTATTAGGTTTAGTTTTGATAAGTTTAGGTTTAGTTTAGTGTGTTTTTGGATAGTTTTGCATATTTTCATAGAAAGTATGGAAGCTACTCTATTTTGTGTATTTTGTAGGTTTTAGCAAGGAAAAGTGCTATATGGAGCTGAATTTGGAGCGCTACAGTGAAAGACAGAGGAATACAAGTTTGAAGAAGTCAAAGTCCAGGTTTTACGAGATGAAGTGTGGAAGAAACCAAGCCCAGGCTCGTTAACGAGGCTGTGAAGGGCTCGTTAACGAGGCCACATGATAGAAATTTCGAGGGTTGACTTTGTAACTCACCGATCTTGTGCGGGAAATTATTTCCGTATCGTTGGAGTATCTTTTTATAATTTTTAGGGTTATTATATTATGTATTTTAGGTCTTGTTATCTTTTTAGATTTTATTTCTATCTTCTTAGGATTTTATTTCTATCTTTTAGGAGAGTTTTTATCTTCTAGCCTTATTAGTTTTTAGGTTTTTTAGTATAAATAACCCTCTTATTTAGCCTAGAACCAGGGGGAGATTTTTAGAGAGATCGAGCATAGAGAGAAGAGGAAGAGCCGAAAGAGCCGAGGAGAGGATCGGAGTCGAAGTCGAAGGTCGGTGAACGAAAGTTACCGAGTTCGTTGATCGGGATTGTGGTTCGGTATTTGTTTGCTTTCGGTTTTTTCTGAATTTCTGTAAGACAATATTTGTTATTTAATTTGAGTAGTAATTTGTTTTCAATGATTTATTTTATTAAGTTTTCTTGTTTCGTAGTTATGATTAGTGAGTAGTCTTCTTTTCTAGGATCGGGGTTAAGCCCGACATAGTTGAGCATGTTTGATAAGTGAGATTGTGTGTTGAATGCCTTTTATCTATTATTAAGATTGTTTGTTGTGTTTATACCAAGATGAAAGTTGAGGTAATTTGAGTTTTTAACTTGATTGAAAGAGAAAGTTAGTAACTTGAAGGTTGATATTGTTTGAATACGAAAGTTTCAAGCTTTAGATCCAAAACAAACAATTAAGTGAGTTAGGTTGCGAAAGTAGGTTAATTTACTTGATAGTTAACGAAAGTTAATGATTCTATCTATTTAAAGGCATGATCTATTCTTCTTACAAGTTTATGTGCTTGACTATGTTGTGGTGTCCCTAGTCCTAGATCTTTGTTTTTTATTTGAATTATTTTTAAGTGAATTTCGCTGCTGAGTTACTTGGCTCGGTACCGAATTTATTTTAGGTCGTTAGTTGAGTCTTTTTATGTACGGTGGTTCGTTAACGACCCTGACAACGTCGTTAACGAGGCTGCTTGTGAGTGTTTTTGTTTGATTTTGTTTGCTTTTTAGTAGTCGATAAACCAACAACCTTGCTTCCTGTGGAACTATCCTGACTCTGCTATACTCAGCGGGGTCTTGACTTATAAATTTATTTGTTGTCAAGAAGACCCTCACCCAACAATGAGGCCCATGAGTGGGTCTGTGGCGGCCACCCAGGGTAGCGAACCCTATCACATAAAATCGCCCACTTGGGATACTTTTGGCCCACTCTCCGGCAGGACACGAGGGCCTATGTCCAGCGATGTGACAGGTGTCAGAAGCACAGTAACCTCCAGCACGCCCCGACCTCGCATATTCGCTCCATCCACGCGCCATGCCCCTTCGCGATGTGGGGGATGGACATCCTCGGCCCCTTCCCCAAGGCTGTTGGCCAGGTGCGGTACATCCTGGTCATTGTCGACTATTTCACGAAGTGGGTTGAGGCACAAGCAATGGCAAAAATCACGGGGCCATGGCCCCCAATTCGATTGCGAAGAAACCCGGGCCTTCTGCTTCGACCTGGGCATAACCCTCAAGTTTTCCTCCGTGGCCCACCCTCAGTCCAACGGCCAAGTAGAGAACGTCAATGCCCGCATCTTGTCCGATCTAAAGAAGCGCCTGGGCATGGCGCAAGGTCGTTGGGCAGAGCTTCTCCGACTCGTCCTATGGACATATCGCACCACCGCGCGCCGCGTAACAGGAGAAATGCCTTTCGCTCTAACTTACGGGGCGGAAGCACTAGTCCCAGTAGAGACCCTGGTCCCTTCGGCGAGAGTGTTTGATTTCGACGAAAAAGAGAACGAAGCCAATCTCAGGGTGGAGTTGCTATTCCGGGACGAGCTGCGCGAGGTGGCCGACCTGCGCTCTAGGGAATACAAACGCCGCATGGATGTATACCACGACAAGAAGGTAAGACCTCGATTCCTGGCCACAGGTAACCTCCTCTTGAGGCGTACCGAAGGTGGCAAACTGGACCCCAACTGGGAGGGGCAATACCTCCTCGGCGAGGAGGTCGCGCCCGGAGCTTTCAAGCTCAAAGACAACGAGGGGCGTACCCTGAGCAAAACATTGAACGTCGATCGGCTGAAAAAGTATTATGTGTAAACTCTCTAAACTCCGTTACTTTTCACACGTTTTATGAATAAAGGGTTGTGGAATTTTCAAATCTCTCTCAAAAATGAAAACCTCGTGTTTAAGTCCACCCCTCGCTTCCCGCTTGGGGTTGGAGAATCTCGTGTTTAAGTCCACCCCTTGTTTCCCGCTTGGGGTTGGAGAATCTCGTGTTTAAGTCCACCCCTCGCTTCCCGCTTGGGGTCGGAGAATCTCGTGTTTAAGTCCACCCCTCGCTTCCCGCTTGGGGTCGGAGAATCTCGTGTTTAAGTCCACCCCTCGCTTCCCGCTTGGGGTCAGAGAATCTCGTGTTTAAGTCCACCCCTCGCTTCCCGCTTGGGGTTGGAGAATCTCGTGTTTAAGTCCACCCCTCGCTTCCCGCTTGGGGTAGGAGAATCTCGTGTTTAAGTCCACCCCTCGCTTCCCGCTTGGGGTTGGAGAATCTCGTGTTTAAGTCCACCCCTTGCTTCCCGCTTGGGGTCGGAGAATCTCGTGTTTAAGTCCACCCCTCGCTTCCCGCTTGGGGTCGGAGAATCTCGTGTTTAAGTCCACCCCTCGCTTCCCGCTTGGGGTCGGAGAATCTCGTGTTTAAGACCACCCATCGCTTCCCGCTTGGGGTCGGAGAATCTCGTGTTTAAGTCTACCCCTCGCTTCCCGCTTGGGATCGGAGAATCTCGTGTTTAAGTCCACCCTTGCTTCCCGCTTGGGGTCGGAGAATCTCGTGTTTAAGTCCACCCCTCGCTTCCCACTTGGGGTCGGAGAATCTCGTGTTTAAGTTAAAATCCACCCCACGCTTCTCGCTTGGGGTTGGAGAAGCTCGTGTTAAAATCCACCCCACGCTTCCCGCTTGGGGTTGGAGAACCATGTGTTAAAATCCACCCCTCGCTTCCTGCTTGGGGTTGGAGAAAATCAGTAATCATACGAGATCCAAGCGAGGCTCGAGATCTGAGCAAAGACCAGCGCTTGATGTGCCCCGAATGTGCCACAAGTATTGTGACACTCGGGCCATGAGATTGGATCGTGATATCCATACAAGCAAATTAAAATAAGAGACACAAACACATCCATAAGACAAGGAGAAATTGCATGAAGTAAGGCCACAAGAGCCGAAGTGTTTAATTACAGACCCTCGCAGGGCCAACAACATAACAAAAATTAAAAAAAAACATCAGTCAAGAAGTCGGAGACACCCTTCGTTCCTTCGAGTCCTCGGCAACGGTGTCTTTCGAGGCATCGGCGGCGGGCTCCGTGGGAGCAGGGAGGACGGACGAAGCAGAGACAGCATCGGACTGGGACCTCGGCGCGTCGGTCCGCGACGACGGGGTCCGGACTTCCTTGGCCGAGGTCCTCAGCGGAAGGCGCCTCGGTGGCCACGGTCCCATCTTCGTTGAGGAAGAACTCGCATTCTCCCTCGAGCTCCTCCCCGGTTTCCACCCCCATAGTCTCGGTGTAGTTGGGGATGAAGAAGGAAATACGGGGGTCGATGTGCCCGTACTTCGCCACCGCCTGCTTAACCCCCATGCGGACGGCCTGGCGAAACATCTTGTTCACGCTACCCACCAGCTCCTCCTTATACTCCGCCGAGTCCACATACTTGGACCCCGCAGCCACCACCTCCTAGTTGAGCTCGCTAACGCGCCCTCGGAGGTTGGTGATCTCATCCTCGGCCTTGAGGAGCTCCGCCTCTTTCTCTTTGAAGAACTTGTGCTCAGCGGAGAGTTTACCCCGAAGCTCCTCGTTCTCACCCTTTAAAACCCCGGCCAGGGCCTTTGCCTTGTCCTCCTCCTCCTACGCACTCGCCGCCGCCTTGGCCTCGTCCTTCGCCGTAACCTCCGCGGCTTTGACCCGCCTACTAGCCTCGGCGAGGTCCTTCTCGTGCTTCACACACTCCGCTGTGCGAGCCTTAAGTGCCGCCTCCATCTTTTCCATCCTAGTCTGAAGAAGGGTGATGCGGTTGCGGTTGTAGTTCTCAAAGAAGGTATGCTGAAAGTTCACGAAGTTATAAAAAAAGGGGGAGAGAGTATGAAATCCAAAACAGAAACGAGATTTATGGAAGCGGAACATACCATCGCCAAGTAGCGGGTGGTCTCGTCGTTAAGAGCCTCCTCGGTGAGATTGTTAGCCCACGAGACCTCTTCCTTATAATCCTCCTGATTCCAGCTCCTAGAGGCACCCCGGGCTCGCCTGGGGCAGTGGAACTTCGCGGGAGAAGGACCACGGACGTCGAGGGCCCGTCCCTCAAAATTAAAACTGGGGATGATCTCCTTCCCCGACGAACCGCGCTGGCCGTCCCCCTTGTGCTTCTTTTTATCCCTGCGGGGGGACTCCGCGCCTTTTCTCTTGGACCCAGCTTTATCGTCGGATTCTCGGGAGGCTTGGGAGGACGTTCTCGCGACATCCCCCTTAGTCGAGGCCCCCTCGTTTGTCTTCGCCCCGGACGCCTTCGGCGGCGGGGCTGTCACCTTCGGTTGCGAGGTGGGTGGCCTCGCCTGCGGCATCGGTTCCTTTATGACAATCCCCTTTTGACCTCGGGGAACCGGGGCAGTGGAAGTGGAAGTCACAAGTCTCTTTCCCTGCTTCTTCAAGGTTAGAGCGTTGAAGAGGTCCACTGTAAAAAAAAAGAAAGAAGACATAGAAGTAGGTTAGATGAAGAAACGAGACGTAACAACGAGTCAAGTTAGCATGACCCGGGCGAAGGCCCGTGGTCATCACTGGACGAGCGAGGTTTCAACCTCGTTGCATAAAACCAAGGGCAAAAAGTAAATAAAAAAGACAACAAAGAAGCAATTAAGTACCCTCTTCGCCCTCGAAGGGTGGAAGGGTGAGGCTCAGGCCGGCCCGCTCAAGACGGTCCTGTGCCAAATACTTCTGGTACGATGCCTGATACTCTGGGGCGTATCGGGTCTTGAGTTCCTTGAGCTCAGAAGGTTTATGTGCGCCCTTGGGCCGAACAAAGTTGTCCGGTGCCATGGGAAAGTTGAGATACCTCCCATTAGGGTCTCGGACCATGAACCATTTCTTCTTCCACGGCCCGACGTTCGAAGGAGCTGTGGTGAGTTTAATACCCGGCATGCTGAGATTGACGAGGCAGGAATTATGCTCCCTCCTCGCTAGAACTAGACTTGACATGATACCGAGGTCCGACCCATCCCCAAGCTCGCGGCTACGAACGGTATAGGCGCACAACAACCTCCACGCGTTGGGAAACAGCTGTGCAGGGCAGACGCGCATGACCCACAAGAAGTCGATGATGTGTGGGGCCAGGAGTAGCCTAAAGCCAGCTTAGAGACTGTGCAGGTGCACAATCACACACTTGTCATAGCTCGCCAAGGAGCAGCCCTCCCCTTCGGGAAGCGCTAGCTCGACCCCCTCGGGCCAAGCGAAGTCCTTGGCAGCATCCGCGAGGTCTTTGAGCTCCAAGGTCGTGGGCTCCCCCTCGGATAGAAAGGCCTCGTTCGAGTCTGAGGACATGGGGATCTGCTCCTCGAGGACGGGCGGGACGCAGGACACGGCGTCAGTAATGTACTCCGTAAAAAAGCTCGCGGGCTCGTTGGAGTCGGACGACCTCGCAATAACCTCGGCGACATCCTCATCAGAAATCAGAGACGACGCCATCTCAACACCAGATGACGCGCGAAGTCGGGAGAAGCGAGAATTGATGGAAACGACAGAATCGCTGGAGGAAGGGTCGCTGAAGACCAACGAGGGAGACCTCGGGTTTTGGGAATCGCTAGCCTCTACACTCCCTACAGATTCGGAAACCTCCTCGTAGAATCTCTCTTGAGCTTTGAACACGAAGCCTGGCGGCGGGCTCTTAACCTCTTCGTAGGATCTCTTTTGAGCTTTGAACGCGAAGCCTGGAGGGGGGCTCAAAGAAGCTTCCCTAGGAATGAAAGAACGATGTCCAGGCCACGAAAGGCGAGCACCTAGAAAAGAAAAAAAAGGGGGTTGAGACATCGGGCAAAGCAACCAAAGAAAGAGAACGCGAGGTCACAAGGGGAGAAGGCCACGTGGCACCCTAGGGCTACTCTGACAAGATAGGACGGCGGGGAGAAGTTGAAGCTCCAAAAAGAGGAGAGAGAAGGTGGAATGGAAGCCATCGGTGGAAACCAGCGGTGGAGGCCCAAACGTCCCGTCAGTCAGACATCATGACGTTTGGGTTTTCAAGAATCTCAAATTTCAAAACCGCAAAGAGAAAACGCAGAAACCTAACCGTCGCCGCCCTCGCCCCGCCGTCCGGCCGCCATGACGCTGGCGCAAAACACCGAGAAGCGAGCGTTGCCCGCTAGGGCACAAAGCAAAGCAAGAGGGAGCGCAAAGAAAAGACGGCAAGGGCACCGCGCAGAAGCGCACGCCGCCCTCACCATCACCGTTTCGCCGCCGTAACGCCGGCGTGAAACACCGGCAACATACCGTCACCCACCTAGGGCACGAAACAGAGAAAGAGAAAAAAGAAGAAAATCAAAGGCATCGTACAGACGCAAGCACCGCCCTCACCCCCTTCGCTTCGCCACCATGACGCCGGCCCGAAACACCAGGGAGCGTCTGTCTCCCGCTAGAACAGAGGACGTCGAGAGAACGACGAGAGAACATCGAAGACGAGAAAAGAGAGTTGAGTACTTACTTGCTTAGAGTCGGCGTGGAAAAAGTGGTGGCGCAACTGGAGGATAATGGAGGGTCGTCAGTAACTGTCTCGATAACCGCTCGCTGGAAACTGGAAAGACGAAGAGAGAAAGAGAGGAAATGCCGAAGGAAGAAAATGAAGGTGAAGAGGCGTGCGAAAGACGCCCCTTATAAAGAACTGGCTTGGGCCGCTCCCTGCTCCCAAAAGGCTTATTGGGCCTGTCCTACCTGGACGACCCATTAAGCAAGGTACGGGGAGCGGGCCCAGGAAGCTTCACGCGTACGAGCGAGAGAAAAGCTTAAGTGTTAGGCCTCGCAAGAGAATTCCTCGCGATCAGTCCACCCAACCTCTAAAAACTCGCACCTCGCAATACTCCCTCCCAACCTCTAAAAACTCGCACCTCGCAATACGTCCTCCCAACCTCTAAAAACTCGCACCTCGCAATACGCCCTCCCAACCTCTAAAAGCTCGCACCTCGCAATACGCCCTCCCAACCTCTAGAAACTCGCAGAAGAAACCCTCACGAAATGTCCACCCAACCTCTCGACCTCACATCCCGCAACCCTGAAGAAGTACAAACTCCGCACCCTGGTCTTTGATGGATCAAGTGCCCTTCATGTTTATGACCCGGGGTCCTCGGAACGAGGTCCCCAGGCCATGGGGTTGTGATGGTGGCCAAAATAGTAAAATAGGAAGTGGGCCCGGGGTACAGGGAATAAACGGACCCGACGGGACTCCCAAGGTGGATTCCCGGGCCCACAATTATATCCGTATTTTAAATTAAACAAAGTTCCTACCCCCGCGAGGTCTCCCGACGCCTCAAAGCGAGATCTAAACCTCGTTGCCGACTCTACTGACACACCCGCCCATCCGAACCACTCAGCTGGCGCCGCTCCATCAAGCCAATCACTGGCTGCCTCGCCTCCAGACCAATCAGGAGCTTTGATCTCGGGCGTCCCACATCGGATGATAGCCAAAACTCGACTCCCCAATTCTCTATAAATAGAGGAGAACCTCGCAAGTGAGAGGGGGTCGAAAAACATCTTGAACTCAAGAACTATCTTGCTCGTTGAAGATCGACATGATTGAAACATCGTCAAAAGACCTCGCTATAGACAAGTGAAGTCCACAAAAAGACTTCAAGTCACACAGAGCTCTCGTCTACACCAAAGACCTCGCTACACAATCTTGCAAGCTGTTGGACGAGGGTTTCTTGACAACAAATAAATTTATAAGTCAAGACCCCGCTGAGTATAGCAGAGTCAGGATCGTTCCACAGGAAGCAAGGTTGTTCGTTTATCAACTACTAAAAAGCAAACAAAATCAAACAAAAACACACACAAGCAGCCTCGTTAACGACGTTGTCAGGGTCGTTAACGAACCACCGTACACAAAAAGACTCAACTAACGACCTAAACAAGTTCGGTACCGAGCCAAGTAACTCAGCAACGAAATTCACTTAAAATAATCCAAATAAAAACAAAGATCTAGGACTAGGGATACCACAACATAGCCAAGCATATAAAATCGTAAGAAGAATAAATCATGCCTTTAAAATAGATAGATTCATCAACTTTCGTTGACCATGAAGTAAATTAACCTACTTTCGTAACCTAACTCACTTAATTGCTTGTCTTGGATCTAAAGCTTGAAACTTTCGTTTTCAAACAATATCAACCTTCAAGTTACTAACTTTCTCTTTCAATCAAGTTAAAAACTCAAATTACCTCAACTTTCATCTCGGTATAAACACAACAAACAATCTTAATAATAGATAAAAGGCATTCAACACACAATCTTACTCATTCAAACATGCTCAATTATGCCGGGCTTTTACCCCGATCCTAGAAAAGAAATCTACTCACTAATCATAATTACGAAACAAATAAACTCAATAAAAGAAAACATTGAAAAACAAATTACTAATCAAATTAAATAACAAATATTGTCTTACAGAAAATCAGAAGAAACCGAAAATAAACAAATACCGAACCGAAATACTGACTAACGACCCCGGTAACTCTCGTCCACCGAGCTCTCAATCTCGACTCCGATCTTCTCTCTCTATCTCGGCTCTTCCTCTTCTCTCTACCACTTGCTTCTCTAATTCGTCTCCCCCCCTTCTAGGCTAAATAAGAGGGCTATTTATACTAAAAAGGCTAAAAACTAATAAGGCTAGAAGATAAAAACTTTCCTAAAAGATAGAAATAAAAAACCTAAAAAGATAGAAACAAAATCTAAAAAGATAACAAGACCTAAAATATATAATATAATAACCCTAAAAATCATAAAAAGATACTCTACCGACACGGAAAGAATTTCCCGCACAGGATCGATGAGTTACAAAGTCAACCCTCGAAATTTCTTATCACGTGGCCTCGTTAACGAGCCTGGGCTTGGTTTCTTCCACACTTCATCTCGTAAAACCTGGACTCTGACTTCTTCAAACTTGTATTCCTCTGTCTTTCACTGTAGCGCTCCAAATTCAGCTCCATATAGCACTTTTCCTTGCTAAAACCTACAAAATACACAAAATAGAGTAGCTTCCATACTTTCTATGAAAATATGCAAAACTATCCAAAAAACACACCAAACTAAACCTAAACTTATCAAAACTAAACCTAATAAACAAAGAAAACCTACTAAAAACTAGACTAAAAACATGAACATCAAAATACCCCATACTTAGACTTGCTTGTCCTCAAGCAATCACTAAACACTAACCAAAACCAAACAAACATACTCATCAAGATATAGCCATCCTCTAAAAAGCAACATCTACACATGAGAAAAATATAGCAAAAGATACTTAACGTCATCACACATATATGCACCAAATAGACATAAGAAAATACAATCCAACCTCACAAGGGATATAATGTGTTTCACTCAACTCTCAAGTGTTTCGGCTTATAAATTCAATCTCTCAACTCAATCCAATATGCAAAAACTCATAGAAATTGGAACTTATATCACCAATACTCTCCACCCAAGATTTTGTCAAAACAAGCAAAAATCATCAAGAGAAACTTAGGCTCAATGAAAAACTTCATAGAAGCTTCCATTCGGCCGGGTTGTAATGGGGCTTGGTAAAGACAAATAGGCGTGGAAAATATTTGGCTATGTGGTGCTAATAATATCCGGGAATCAAAGACTCCTAAAAACTCACATAAACAAAAACTCTCATAAAAAATCATACCAAACACACTCTCTCATTATGCACACTCATTTATTCACCCAACATATCTTAGAAAGTCTCATAAGAAATAAAAGAATCTCTGATTTTATCTATAAACACACATGCACTTCAATCTTCCTTCTTTTCTTCTCGCTGCCTCGTTAACAAACCCACTTCAGAGTCGTTAACGAGCTTCATCGTGTATTCTTTTTCCTTCTTGTCTTTTTTTTTCAACAACTAACTTTATTTTGTGCATTTCCATTTATCAAGAGATCTTTCTTATTACAAGTAAAACAAGAGACTTCCAATCTACCCTTCCTAATAATCCCTCAATCATAGCAAACAATATATGTCACTCCCTTTTTTTATACTCAACAAAAATACCTCTCCAATCTAAGTCCTAATCCCCGGATAGGGTCAAGCTTATATCGGCTAGGGAACAATTTTGTGGAGCTAAAAATAAAGGCTTCAGGCTAGAATTGGCTATCAAAAGAAGAATCATGTAAAGGTAGATAAGGAATAACAGGGCTATAAAAATAAGTTCTCCATCATATGATTTTCACAAGTAATGAACTATAAATCCCATACGGGTCTCAAGAAATAGATAACCATCACAATTCCAAGAGATAATATGCATAAGGAGAGTAAATCACACAAGAAAAGAAGAGGGATTTATTGATGTTCTCCCTATAAGGCCAAAAATTCCTCACTAGGTAACAATTTTGTTGGATTGCATCACTTATGCTATAAAGTATATGAGCTCAATTTCATCAAGTGCTACCTTTTTCTAAAAACAATTTCAAGTTGAAGATTCCGGCTATACTATTAAAGACATGCTTGCAAGGAATTATATGATTAAGCTAGCAACTACTATCATAGAACCTAAGAAAGGGATATCTATCAATTCTAAAACTTTTTTTCTTTTTCTTTTTTCCGATTTTTTTTTCATATTTTGTTTTTTTTTGAAACTACTCAAAACAGATAAACACATAAGACAACAAGTTTTCTACTTTCTCCCACCCCATACTTAAAATTACAGTGTCCCCACTGTAAGAAAATAAGAAGAAGGAAAGAAATAGAAAAGAAAACAAACAAAGATAAAAATAAGAAACAGAAAAACATAAAAACTTACAAAGTCTCAAAAGTGGAAAACAAAGAAAAACTTCATCTTCAGGCAGAATCACTGGTTTGGTGGAGGAAAATAGTGTTCAAAGGTACCCATGAAGTCATACATCGTCCTCCAACGCTCAGCATCATCCGCCTCTCTCTAACGATGACTCTCATCCTCCATCGACATGCGAGCAGAATAGACGGTCTCCCATCTGTCCATCCTCCGATGAATATGGTCCTGTTGGAGGTGGAGTTGCTGCATCTGAGCAGAAAGATCCTCGGCCCACGGTGGTGGCATACTCGATCCTGTGTACTCGGGCTGAGGAGGTGGTGGATAGTGAGGCTGGAAATGGTCTTGGTACAGCACCGGGTTGTATGGCATGAGTCCATAGGACTGAGGGTCGGTAGGAGCTGGCGGTGGGTCGACAGAAGCTCTCGGCACCTTGTTAACGAAGCTGGGTGCCTCGTGAGGAATGTAGGGAGGAGGCTGGAAATGGTCGTTAACGAGCCTGGTGGGCTCGTCAACGAGGACGTTGCTGCCCAAAACTTCCGTGTCGAGGTCTTCATCTTCGAGTTTTAGCTCCTCAGTTCCTCCCTCGGTATCGGCTTCTTTAGTGTCGTCGCCAATTACCTCGGTATCCTCATCTTCATCTTCATCCACTGCTTCACCTTCTCGCTCAAATCTTGTCTCACACGGCCGTAGTGATAGCTCATCCTCCGGCTTAGGCTCTAACGGGTAAGCATGCCCCGTCCACGCTTCGTACCAATTTGGTACATAGAGTAATTCCAACTTGTCGAGGGTAGGCCTAACGAAGCGGTCTTGAACTTTTACTTTGAACCCACCTTCGGCTTGAATGAAAATACTAGAGCTATACCAATAGCTCTTGTTGAGGAGTTGAGCGTGGGCCGGTGTGTAGCGAGTGAGGTCAACTCCCAAATTTTTAGCCAAAAGGCTAACCAAGTTGCCACACCAAACCTCCTTGGACTTGGTTGATTTCTCGACGTAGTAGAGCCATTCATACCCTAAATTCAAGGGGTCGGGCTCCTCGAAAAGGATGGTGCGGAGACAAGCAACTTCAGTCCTCGTTGGCCTGTTGAACTCTCTTTTTGGCCAAAACATAGCGGCTAGGACTCGGAGAATGATCTTGAAGATGGGGTTGATGATGCTTGCCCCGGATAATGCCGCTGTGGAGGATTGTTCTTCCCCCGTGATGTAGCTCCATGTCCTAGTCACCCTGTAGTCTTTCAAACTGTAGTCTCTAGATGGATTTGGAAGCTCTAGGATCGCGTTGAACTCTGCCATGGTGAACTCACGGCTCACATTACCGAGCCGAAACCGGATTCGTCCTGCCGAAGTCTTCGATGGGAAGCTAGTCTCTAGAGTGGCCAAAAACTCGGATGCGAGGGCCAGAAAGTGTGGTAAATTCTCCTTCTTCAGGAGATGGGATGCACCAAGGATAAGGAAGGCTTCCTTGACGTCCGTGTAGATCCCCGTGTTGATAGCACTGGACTTCGAGAACCAACGGGTGTTGTGGTCCTTCTCTAGAATGGCACGGTATCGATGCACTTGGCCTTGAGTACTCAAGATCACGTTGTCCATGCGAGGTGGAGATGGGGACCTCTGGTTCCTTCTCTTCTTCTGAGCTCGAGTAGCGGGTCTGCTTGAACTTGCCATGAGATCTACAAAATAATCAAAACTTTTCCAAGATAAGATCTACTCAAAATAGATAGGCAAGAGACCCCATACTTGGTCTCGAAATAGCCTCAGAATTATTCGTTAACTACCCAATTGGGTTGTTTACAAATCTGGACTGGTTGTTGATTTTTTAGATTGTGCAGGGTCGTTAACGAGCCTGGGTGGGTCGTTAACGATCCGCCGAGACCCAAATCACAGAATTCCGAGTTTACTCTACTTTAAAAGTCAAACAAAAACCAAGCATGCAATCCTCTATACTCCTCACTAGTCACACAATCGGAAATACGCACCCCATACTTGCTCGATTACCCATCCTGAACATGCTAAATTTTGCCCGAAATTTTGACATGCAAAGTTTGTAGCTTGATACTAGAACAAGAAAAATTCATGCTTTTCACCATCAACTTTTCTCAATGAGATATCTAACATGAATATCCCTCTCTAGATCTAGAATTACGAAGCAAAATCACAATCATGGGCAAAAATCAAATCATGAACATCGATCCTCTATGTGAACTCAATTCTAGACATGAAATTTCTACCCTAAATACCATAAATCATGCAATTTCGAGTTAGGGTTTAGAAAACATACCGAAGAACCGAGAAATTTGAAGAACAAGGGGTCGGAAATTGGGTGAGTAACGAGCTCGGTGAGGGTTATCGAAAGCTTCGGATCTTCGACGGTGGAGGGAAGGGTTTCCGGGCTTCGGTAACGACGGTTGCTCGGTGATGGTTGGCGCAGGATTCCGATCGGTGGGAGGGGTCTTCAAGATTTTTGGGTGAGTTTTTGAGAAGGTTGGATTTGGGGGGATTTGAGAGTGAAAGAATGTGGGAGGGGTAGAAGGGTTATATAGGAGAGGGAAGGGATAGGAAGGGGTAGAGGGGGTGGCGGCTAGGGTAGTGAAAAAGATAGACTAGGTTAAAAAAAACTTACCTGCCCCGTTTTTCCGAATCGGGTCGTCCGAACCGGGTCGTTAACGACCCTGGGTGGGTCGTTAACGAGCCACCGTAGCCTCTTGGAGTGATTTTTCGATCCCTTCTCCTGCATCTTGTTAGCTCAAAATTTAATCCTAATTTGTATCCTAAAAACTACTAAAAAAAGAACTCAAAAGAAAGCTAAGAAAAAGAGTCTAAAAAAAGAAAAATCTAATTCTATACTAAAAAGCGGGTTGCCTCCCGTAAGCGCTATTTTTAACGTCGTCAGCCCGACGTGCTCCTTTGACTCAAGGTGGCTCCCGTGTAGCTATGTTGGGGTCTTGAGGTACCCTATAATTAGCTTTGCAGTTTCTGTGTGCTTGAGTTGCTAAATTAGGTCCCTTTTCTTCTATCAGTATGCTCGGTATTCCTACATGATGGTTAGTGAAATCCGAAAACCAAGGTGGTTTGGATTCCTCTATAGTGCATATGATGGGGCATGGTGTAGGAATAAAAGATAAGGAATGACCATCTTTAGCAGATTCATAATTAGAGTACTTACCTTGGTTGTATTCGTGCATGTGGGACTCGGTGATTGGCCATTGAGGCTCGGTAGGGACGGTTGAATCGAGTTCTGGTTGAGTCAACTCGATTTGTGCGACTGCAATTGGGTCGTTGGCATTCTGATCCAAGTTGAATTCTACCCGTTCCTCTCCAATATCAAAAGTGAGGAGTCCGTTTCGCACATCAACTCTTGCACCTGCTGTAGCTAAAAATGGTCTGCCCAGAATTATGGGGACATGAGGGTCTTCAGGCATATCGAGGACGATGAAATCATTTGGTATAAAGAATTTCCCGACTTGAATAGGATAGTCATCCACGACTCCTGTGGCCTTGACACATGATCCATCTGCCATGTACAGATTCATATCTACCGGCTCTAGTGGTCCCATATTAGCTTTAGACCAGATTGAGAGAGAAACTAAAGTAGCATTGGCGCCCAGATCACATAAAGCCTTGAACTTGTGGTTGCCTATGCCGATTGTTATTGCAAATCTCCTTGGGTCTCCTAGCTTTTCCGGTAGAGCTATTGATCTGACTTCATCCTGCAGCTCTGTAATGGATCTTTTCCTGCTAAGAATATCCTTCAAAAACTTTGTGTAAGCCGGCATTTCGCTTAGGGCCTCAGCGAATGGGATGGAAATATTAATGCCCTGAAGAATCTTTACGAAACGCTTGAACTTACTCTCACTAGAGTCCATAGATTTCTTAGTTGGAAATGGAAGAGTTCTCACCATTCTCGGAACCAAGTTAGGCTCGAGAGGTGGTGCTACCGGGTCGTTACTAGGATCGTCAGGTGACCTCGGTGGGTCGTTACCGACCCAGATGGGGTCGTTAACTACCCTGGAGTTGAGAGGAAGGCTAGGTCTAGAAAACTTACCTGGGGCCGGGTCGTCAGGAACCCTCGAAGCCTCGTCACCTTGGTATATGGGCTCATTTATTGCTCTTGCTGGCTCGTTAACGAGCTGTTTGGTGACGTCCTCTTCCTTCTTGTCCTCAGTTTGAACTCGTTCCGGCAATGTCTTCCCGCTCCTAAGGTGCACCGCTGCTATTTGTCCCCTAGGGTTCTCCACGGGGCGGCCTGGGAGTTGCCCTTGTGGTCTCGGAATTTGGGCAGCGAGGTTCCCTAGTTGGGAATCAACACTCTTCTTCCATATATCGAACTCTCCCCATCTTTTATTTTGTTGGTTCAGGTTGTCTTGAACTTCGTTAACCTTGTTGGTCACTTCGTTAACTTTGTTAGTCACGCCGTTAATGCCTTCCTGTAATCCTTGAACCCATGATGGTGGCTCCTGATGGCCTGGAGGTCGATAAGGTGCATGTCGTCTATCTAGTGGAGGCATTGCATAGTTTTGATTTGTATTCTGATTGCCCCATGCCTGATAGTTGTTCGACCTGTCATTATAGCTAGGCTGGTTCCTGTATGGTCCTCTCATATAATTCATCTCAGTTATTGTCTCAGCGGCTCTAACCTGCTCTATGTTAGTGCAAGCAGAAGTACTATGTGCAGAAGAACCACATTCTTGACATGATTGAGAGGATTTCAGAAAACTTACCTGCTTCTTCAGACGGTTGACCTCATCTTGCAAGAATTGATTTTTAACATCCGGGTCAACTTCGTCTCGGTTAGGTATGTAGAGACGTTTCTGAGGCTGTGGAGTCTGCTGGGTTCCATACATGGCATCGTAATTGGAAAGCTTATCCAACAGTTCCCATGCCTCTGTCGGATTCATCTCTATATAACCGCACGCAGTATGCGTGTTGATGCGGTTCTTGGTCTCTGCGTTGATACCCTGGAAAAAGATTTCTTGCAAAACATATAAAGGTTGCCCATGAGTGGGGCATTGTCTAAGACTCTCTTTAAATCTTTCCCATGTTTCAACGAATGTTTCATTAGGCAGCTGGTGATAGGAGGTGATGCGTTTCCTCAACTCCGTCGTCTTAGCAGGAGGGAAGAACTTTGTCAGAAATTGATCGTACAAAGCTTTCCAAGTCCTGATAGACTTAGAAGGTATGCTCTCCAACCAGCTCAGGGCCTTTCCAGTAAGGGACCACCTAAAAGCTTTTAACAGAACATATTTAAGTGAGACACCTTCAGTAGCTATGGTGTCATATAAATCAATAAAGTTTCTAATATGCTCCATAGGGCACTCAGTAGGTTTCCCTTCAAACTGAGCCCGTTTAATCAAGGATATGAATTGAGACTTGATCTCAAAGGGTTTCTCTATCGCAGGAAGCACGATTGGAGATTCTGGCACCCTCAGTTCTGGATGCATGTACTGTTTGGCATTCCTTGGATAGGCATCAAGCTCCTCTTGTAGACGAGCATTAACAACTCGTTGACGCTCAGCCTCAGCAGCAGCGCCTTCTTTCTCAGTCTTCAATGCCTCCATCTGATTTCGGAGGTCTTCCATTTGAAGATCCATCTCTTCTGGTGTGGCCATGGCTCGATTTTCTCGGAGTCTACGGTGCAGGGAACGTTCGGGTTCTGAGTAATAACCAGTGTTGTCAAACTCGAGCCTTCGTCGTCCTACCGGCATACACTGAGAAAACAGACAAAGAAAGCAAAAATTAAAAACAAAAACGGGGTCGGGCTATTCCCGAACCCACAGATAAACTAACAAACACGTTACTTCCCCGGCAACGACGCCAATTTGTTGGACGAGGGTTTCTTGACAACAAATAAATTTATAAGTCAAGACCCCGCTGAGTATAGCAGAGTCAGGATCGTTCCACAGGAAGCAAGGTTGTTCGTTTATCAACTACTAAAAAGCAAACAAAATCAAACAAAAACACACACAAGCAGCCTCGTTAACGACGTTGTCAGGGTCGTTAACGAACCACCGTACACAAAAAGACTCAACTAACGACCTAAACAAGTTCGGTACCGAGCCAAGTAACTCAGCAATGAAATTCACTTAAAATATTCCAAATAAAAACAAAGATCTAGGACTAGGGATACCACAACATAGCCAAGCATATAAAATCGTAAGAAGAATAAATCATGCCTTTAAAATAGATAGATTCATCAACTTTCGTTGACCATGAAGTAAATTAACCTACTTTCGTAACCTAACTCACTTAATTGCTTGTCTTGGATCTAAAGCTTGAAACTTTCGTTTTCAAACAATATCAACCTTCAAGTTACTAACTTTCTCTTTCAATCAAGTTAAAAACTCAAATTACCTCAACTTTCATCTCGGTATAAACACAACAAACAATCTTAATAATAGATAAAAGGCATTCAACACACAATCTTACTCATTCAAACATGCTCAACTATGCCGGGCTTTTACCCCGATCCTAGAAAAGAAATCTACTCACTAATCATAATTACGAAACAAATAAACTCAATAAAAGAAATCATTGAAAAAAAAATTACTACTCAAATTAAATAACAAATATTGTCTTACAGAAAATCAGAAGAAACCGAAAATAAACAAATACTGAACCGAAATACTGACTAACGACCCCGGTAACTCTTGTCCACCGAGTTCTCAATCTCGACTCCGATCTTCTCTCTCTATCTCGGCTCTTCCTCTTCTCTCTACCACTTGCTTCTCTAATTCGTCTCCCCCCTTCTAGGCTAAATAAGAGGGCTATTTATACTAAAAAGGCTAAAAACTAATAAGGCTAGAAGATAAAAACTTTCCTAAAAGATAGAAATAAAAACCTAAAAAGATAGAAACAAAAT
Source organism: Fallopia convolvulus (assembly GCA_964016875.1). Classification (NCBI taxonomy): domain Eukaryota; kingdom Viridiplantae; phylum Streptophyta; class Magnoliopsida; order Caryophyllales; family Polygonaceae; genus Fallopia; species Fallopia convolvulus. The sequence goes on from OZ024727.1 coordinate 22,445,441, forward strand.
CTAAAAAGATAACAAGACCTAAAATATATAATATAATAACCCTAAAAATCATAAAAAGATACTCTACCGACACGGAAAGAATTTTCCGCACAGGATCGGTGAGTTACAAAGTCAACCCTCGAAATTTCTTATCACGTGGCCTCGTTAACGAGCCCTTACAGCCTCGTTAACGAGCATGGGCTTGGTTTCTTCCACACTTCATCTCGTAAAACCTGGACTCTGACTTCTTCAAACTTGTATTCCTCTGTCTTTCACTGTAGCGCTCCAAATTCAGCTCCATATAGCACTTTTCCTTGCTAAAACCTACAAAATACACAAAATAGAGTAGCTTCCATACTTTCTATGAAAATATGCAAAACTATCCAAAAACACACCAAACTAAACCTAAAATTATCAAAACTAAACCTAATAAACAAAGAAAACCTACTAAAAACTAGACTAAAAACATGAACATCACAAGCCATCTTCACCACACTATTAGCCCAGCCTCGCATCAAGATCAATCGAGTGACATCGAGGTGGTAGAATCGCTTAGTAATTAGGAGATCTCGGACATTGTTAGATCGAGATCTCGAATACTCGTAGGAGGTCTAGGGTGTGAATCTCGTTTACTTGTAGGCCTCGTTGGCTTGTAACCTCGTTGTAAAGAAATAATAAATAAAGAGCAAGTGTTTGCACAATCGAATATAATAATCTCGTTTCTTGTCATTTAGCGAACGGTTTATTTCGGGTTTCATCACTTATGGTGTTACATTTTTGAATTACAGGTCTAGGGCCTCTTGCACACAAATGCAACGTTGTCGAGCTCTGATGGAGATAAGCTAACATACGATGTGGATGAAAAAAATAGTTAGACCTGTTTGTCACACAAAGCGCAAGTCCTTCAAGAGGACCGTCAATAAGGTTTCTTTAGACTTCACTTGCTCTTGATATCTATTTGAATTCAGAGCCATTTTATGCAGGCACATTATTAAAGTGATTAAGATCGAAAAGATACCTTGCATTCTTGAGAAGTATGTGTTAAATCGTTGGAGGAAGAATATTGTAAGAGAATATGAGCACATCAAAGACGATTATTATGATCCCGACGATGCTCCACGAGTGAAGAAGTTCCGCGAGTTTACTATTAGGAACGACTACTTTGTCACTTTGACAGTCCACAATGTGATTTGTGAATGTTTTCTTACTTGGATTTGAAGAACGAGATACCAACACCTTCGATTCTTTCAACCAAAGCCCAAACACAAAATACTAATTCATCTCCATAGATCAGATGATTTGGATTGATTGAAGTTCATTCGTTCTCCTCGTTCTTTTTCATGCGGAAAATAAATTTTGATTTTTTAGGGTATTAGTCGGATAAGAGCATCTTTGTAACTTTCTTAGTATCTAACGAGAAATGTAATGGAATTATGAACTGACGGGTATTTCGTTCTTCAAATCCAGGTGAGAAAACATTCACAAATCACAAATTCAGAATATGGGGTTTGAATAGTAGAAATTGGTATTTTAGTAGTGAAAATAATGAAATTCCATATTTCTAACAGAAAATTTAACGGAATTATTGACTTGGGTGGTCTTTTGCAAACAAAATATTTTTATGGGTGGTTTTTTGCAAACAAATTTTTTTGTGGGTGGTTTGCTGAAATTTCAAATTTTACGGGTGGTTTTTTACAGACAAAATGTTTTTACGGGTGGTTTCCTAAAACTTCAATTTTTACGGGTGGTTTTGTGTACAAACCCATATGTCGCGGGTGGTTTTCTGAAATTTAACCTAAAATTTTAGGCTAATTTTGGAGAAATTGGTGGATTTTACCAACCTTTTTCCTTCTTCATATTAAAGGAGGTGTCTAGGTCCACATTCTCAGGCCGAGATGATAGTATTGGATGGTCGGCCACACATTCTCAGGCCCAAAACGGTTGGCCCAGGATCATGTAACCAACACAGCCTCATGACTCATGAGCGAAATGAAAAAACCCTAATAGCCACCGGATCGTATCCCACATTAAACCGTTTGTTCCTCCCTCTGTAGTCAGTAGTACTCAAAATCTCTGAAAACCCTAGCAAGCAATCCCAAATTCCAAACATCATGGCCGAGCAAGGTGGTGAGAGGGGCGGTTTCGGCCGTGGATTCGGCCGTGGCGAGCGTGGCCGAGGAGGGCGTGGCGACCGCGGGCGTGGCCGCCGCCGTGCCGGCCGCCGCGATGAGGAAGAGGTATGGGTACCAGTCACTAAGCTTGGGCGTCTCGTGAAGGATGGAAAAATTAGCAGCGTGGAGCAGATCTACCTCCACTCTCTCCCAATCAAGGAGCACCAGATCGTGGACCGTCTGATCGGCCCGTCTCTCAAGGACGAGGTGATGAAGATTATGCCAGTCCAGAAGCAGACACGCGCCGGTCAGAGGACCCGGTTCAAAGCGTTCGTTGTCGTCGGCGACGGAAATGGACACGTAGGACTCGGAGTGAAGTGCTCGAAGGAGGTGGCGACTGCCATTCGTGGCTCCATCATATTGGCCAAGCTGTCCGTGATTCCGGTCAGGAGAGGGTACTGGGGTAACAAGATCGGTCAGCCACACACTGTCCCCTGCAAGGTCACCGGAAAGTGTGGTTCAGTTACGGTGAGGATGGTTCCTGCTCCTCGTGGATCGGGTATTGTTGCCGCTCGGGTGCCCAAGAAGGTCTTGCAGTTTGCCGGGATTGAAGACGTCTTCACTTCTTCCCGTGGTTCCACCAAGACCCTCGGAAACTTTGTCAAGGTCTCTTCTTTAATCTCATTAATCTATTCTGCTTCCCAAGTTTCAAGCTGTTTTATGTGCTTATACTGTTTGTGTTGTAGGGATGCCATACCATCCCTTTATAGTTTATACAGCATGTATTCTGCAAGTTATGGTGACTGATAAAATGTAACTAGTCTATTCATAATGTGATGTTTGATAGTATATTAAACTCCAGTTGTTGCTTATTTCATAGTATAATCCTTTATCTATTTGGTTTTAGCTGCTGGCCCCAATCTTCCTTTGTTTGTTTAATTGTCGACTATTATGCTTCAGAGGAAGGTTTTCAAACAGTGGGTGTACTATTTCTTGTTATATAGAATTTAGGGGAAATGGATGGATACGTTTTGATGTCATACTTGTCTGATTTGCAGCTCCCAAGTTATGACCAAGATAGTAGTGTATGTTAATTGTGCTGTACTTTGAAGCTTGAGTTTGATTATGTTTTATATTCTTGATTAATATAAACTTGATCAAGATGCTTGTGTATGCTAATTGTGCTTTACATTGAACTTGAGTCCGATTATGTTCTATATTGATTAATATAAACTTATGGAAATCCATATTATGATGTTGTTGCTGTTAAATGTTTTTGACGAATCTTAATTTGCTCCATCTACAGGCCACTTTCGACTGTTTGTTGAAAACCTATGGTTTCCTCACCCCTGACTTATGGAGGGAGACCCGGTTCACAAAGTCTCCGCTCCAAGAGTACTTTGACCTCCTTGCCAAGCCTGTCAACAAGGCCATTCTTCTCGAGGATGTTGAGAAGACCGAGGCTTAACTGGACCCGACTTGGGATATTTTGAACTACAGAGTTTACCAACATGTTTGCTTAGGACTTGCCAGTCACCGATCGCCATAGAGTTATTTTGATTCCATGTGCTCTAGAAAATTTATCTTCAAGTTGTTAATTTGCATTTTGCCTATATTTTGGTGACTTTTTTTTTGGTTTTTCTTGGTCCTGAATACAGTTTATAACTAAAAGTATGATTATCCTATCTAATATTTACTTGCCCAAATTAGTTTCAGATTACATCTTTTTTTTGAGTGTTGGTTATGTCCAAAGTAGACTTCTTCGATGCCGCAATCTTTGTCTGATTGATAAGCAACAATGCCATCTATTTATCTGTTTGGTTATGCCTTTTCATTAGGGATGTTCAACGGGTCGGGTCGCCCACGACCCGCACTGACCCGACCCGCAAATTGAGGGTTGCGGGTCGACCCGCGCCCCATGTGGGTCGGGTCGCGGGTCGATTTTTCCAAAAAATCGGGTTGCGGGTTGGGTCGGGCAAAACCCGCCGGGTTGCGGGTCGATCCGCACAACCCGCACCCTGTTAATTTTTTTTTTTTACCTTTACAGCTTTACTCCTTTAGTTTCTATCGGGACTTTTCAATCTTCATTTCATTTTATATGAGTTCTGACCTCGAGCCCCCCCGACCTCAACCATGAAACCCTAGATCTGAATACACCACCGGCCGCCGCTCAGCCCTCTCCCTACTCCTCAAGAGAGAGGCTAGTCATTAGCGACCCTGAACTCGCCGGACTTCACCGCCTTCGGATCGCCATGTGGATCGAGATACGCATCCTCTTCAAGCTGCGGCGCCCGCCGTCGTGGTCTACCTCCTCAACAACGTTGTCTCCATGTGCACCCAGATCTTCTGCGGCCACCTCAGCAACCTTCAACTCGCCGTCGCCTCTCTTGGCAACAATGACATCCAGATCTTTGCCTATAGTCTCCTGGTATAAATTAGTATTACCCTTTGGTCGATTTTATCAATAATCCATTTCTTGATAGGGAGATCAATTTTCTTTCCTTCTAAATTGTTATTTTTATAAATTTAAAGGTTTTAGATTGGCCTCCACTTCAATATATGTAACCAATTTCCCCAATCGATCAATATGAACAGTTTGCAAGATTGCCTTTATAGTTTTGTGAGATTAATTTGTATTTGTGAGTTCGAATTTGTGTGATTGGCTGATTGCTGTGAGTTCTAATTTGTTCAACGGGTCCACCCGCGACCCGACCCGTTAGACCCGTGACCCGCAGGTCGGGTCGCGGGTCAGAAGTAAATTTTTTTGCGGGTCGCGGGTCGACCCGACCCTACCCGTGAGCATCCCTACTTTTCATGAACCTTACTTAAAAACTCGTCAAGATGACATCATGTAATTGGCTAAAAAATCAACGAACCAGCCTAGTCTTTCCAAGTCTTAATAAATTTATTATTAGTAGATGTACGTATAGAAATCCTAGATTTAAGTCTTTTTACTTTATCAAGATTTAATTTGAGTGCGAGAGTTGCAACCTTCAGTAATCAGTATAGAAAGCACCATGCAACAAAATTACTCAAGAGAGAATATTCATCAATCCAATTTTTGATTAATTTACGGGATTTTTGAATAGCGCACCCGAGTTTTTTCATAATAGCGCACCCTCCAGCGGTTACGGCTGGGCGCCAGGGGCCGTTACGGCTGGACGCCTTCTGGCCGTAACGGCTGGGGTTTAGGGTTTAGGGTTTAAATTAATGTATGTATCTATGTATTATCTACTTTATATATCTATGTATGTATCTATATGATTCCATTTTGGATGTTTGGGTGGTTTGTTTAAGTCCTAACAACTTTATCATGTTCAACTTTAGCTTTTTTCGTGTGCTATTAGGTGACCAAACTCAATTGTAAAAACAACAAACAACTTCATTGCTTCCAAACAACCAACTTACAAACAACACTTGCTTCTAAATGAAAAAACATCGACATATAACTTACTGAATCACAAAATGACAAACAACACTTGCTTCTAATGCCTCAACATGAAAAAACAACAAATAACATTAATTCTTAGGGGAAATATTATAAACTGCCCGAATCTCAGCACCTTCGAATAGGCGAAGCTGCACAGTCGTTTCTTTGGCTAATATACGATCTGTTATATCGTTGTCGTTCGAGAAAAAGCGGCAATATCCTGTGATGATGCTCAAAATAGTAAAGTAAGAGGTGGGCCCGGGGTACGAAGAACATACAGTCTCGACGGGCCTCCCGAGGATGATCCTGGGGCCCGCAACCGCATCCACCTTTTATTTTAACAAAATTCCTACCCCCGCGAGGTCCTCCGAAACCTCGAAACGAGGTCTGAACCTCGTAACCGACTCTACTAACACGCCCGCCCACCAGAACCACTCAGCTAGCGCCCCTCCCCCGAGCCAATCACCAGCTGCCTCGCCTCTAGACCAATCAGAGCCCTTGATCTCGGGCGTCCCACATCGGACAGTGATCAAAACTCGACTCTCCCATCCTCTATAAATAGAGGAGAACCTCGTATGGAAAAAGGGTCGAAAAACATCTTGAACTCAAGAACTATCTTGCTCGTTGAAGATCGACGTGATCGAAACATCGTCAAAAGGCCTCGCTATAGACAAGTGAAGTCCACAAAAAGACTTCAAGTCTCACAAAGTTTCTGCTCACATCAAAGACCTCGCTACACCATCTCGCAAGCCGTCTACACCTCGCAAGTCATCAACATCGTCCCGCCGGATCAACCTCGCTCAAGAGGAAAAACAAGCGACACTTAGAATTATCTAGCAACTAGGAGATCTCGAACATTGTCAGGTCGAGATCTCGGACAACCGTAGGGGGTCTAGGGTGTAAACTTCAAGTGTTTGTAACCTCGTTGGCTTGTAATCTCGTTGGCTTGTAACCTAGTAATCTCGCAACCTCGTTGTAAAGAAAATCATAAATAAATAAGCAAGTGTTCGCGCAATCGAATATAATAATCCCGTCAAGAGTCTTTTAGCGAACGGTTTATTTCGGGTTTCATCACTGGCGCCGTCTGTGGGAACTTCTTCATCCTAAGCAGTTCCTCGATTAGTGCAAACCTTAGCTTCGATTCCCTCAAAATGGCTTGCCCAAACAATTTCTTCCCTCAACACCCCGACAACATGCCCGAAACTACGCAGTGGACGGCCGCGGGGCCCCCAGGCTGCCCGTTCGTGGTCCCTCCAGGATGGACGTACGCCGCCCCGCAGAACCCATTCCCATTCCAAGGCTTCAAGCATGGCGACGCACCCCCGAACCCATACCCCTACCCGGCTTATGGGCAATACCAGCATGGTTTCGCCCCTTCGTACGTCCCCGTTCCCCCCCAGGGTGAGCCTCACTCCGAGTACGTACCTGCATACGTCCCTAGGCGTGTGCCGGAGCCCGAGTCCTCCACCAACGGCTCGTCAACAGAGAGGCCTCCCTGAGATCCCATGCAGATCTCGCGGTCTCGATCTCGACGATCGAGGTTGCGCGAGCCGGAACTGTCCGAAACAGCGGGGAGCGCGATGCACTACCCAAGGTCTCGATCGCGCAATTCGAGGCCACCGCCCCAAGATCTGGAGGAGGCCAAGATCACCTCTCCGTTCATGGACAAGATCCGAAACGCGCCAATGCCCAAGGGCTTCTTAAGGCCACAAATGGGGCTTTATGACGGCTCAGCGGACCCTGAGGAGCACGTAAAGCACTTCGCAGTCCAGATGAACGTCAACGCCTACAACGACGCGATATTCTGTTGGGTTTTCCCAACCACCCTGGAAAAGGCCGCGTTAACGTGGTTCTCAAGTGTTAGGATCGACTCCGTGACCTCGTTCGCCCAGTTGTGTGATTCCTTCATCACTCACTTCAGCGGCTCTAGGAAGCGCAAGAAGAACATGCGGGATCTCCGTGGAATCGAGCAGGGGGAGAGCGAGTCTTTGGGCGCCTTCTTCACGAGGTTCACAACCGCGGTGGCGGAAATTGCGCACGTCGACGAGTCGTCGGTGCGCGACACCCTCATGGGCAACCTGCGCATAGGGGATTTCAAGAATCGCATTTTCTTGAAGAATCCGGCGACGTACGAAAGCCTGTGCGCCCGGATCACGGCCCAAGTGTACGCCGAGGATGCCGCCAACCAGAGCTCGCGACCGAGGACTGACAAAGAAATCGTCGCCGAGGCCAAGGGAGGTCCTGCGTATAACCCGAATGAAAAGGGCTGCGCCAACCCTGCGTCAGGCGCCAATACCGTGCCACAAGGCCCAAGTCACGCTCAGGCCAACAACAACAATAACGTCGAGCAGCAGGCGCCCGCGAAGCAGGCCCGGTCTGGGCACGCGACGGCGCCCGATGGGTATATCCATACCATCTCGGGCAGACCATCGCCGGCTGGATCAAGCCAGGCAGAAAGGAAGAGGTACGCGAGGGAAAGCCATCATGAGCCCTCGGTATTTAGCGTCGCTCAAACCTCGCGGTCTCACGTAGGCCCGTCCTTCTCATCCGAAGATGCCGAGGGGCTCCACATGCCACACTCCGACCCCTTGGTGATACACGCTCAAATGGGCTCGAAGATGGTGAAGCGAGTGCTGGTAGACACGGGATCCTCCGTGGACATCATGTACTATGACGCGTTCGAGCAGTTGGGCATCTCCGAGACATCCTTGAAGCCCTACGCTGGGAAACTCACCTCCTTCTCGGGAGACGAAGTCGACGTGGTAGGTCTCATAGACCTCTGGATGACGTTAGGCACCGACTCCACCAGGAGAACCGAGATGGTGGAGTTCACGGTGGTACGCCTGCCTTCGGTATGGAATGCAATCATTGGGAGGGTCTCCCTGATGAATTCCGGGATTTCACGGTCCCCACTCCTGAGCTAGAAAGAAGGGTGATATCCCCTTTTCGAGAGCGAGTCTGAGAAGATCTACCTCGGAGAATGCCTCTCGGGGGTGTCAGCGACGTCGCTAGAAGCCTTGCTCGCTGGGTCCCGCGACGTGTTCGCTTGGACTGCAAAGGACCTCCGGGGTGTCTCGCGGACCGTGGCCCAGCACTCTTTGAACGTCGATGTCACCACCCGCCCCGTGGTGCAGCGACGAAGAAAAATGAATGAAGAAAGGGCGAGCGCCGTAAATTGCTGGCTGCGGGGTTCATTCGCAAGGTTCAATACCCCCGTGGTTGTCCAACGTTGTGCTTGTCAAAAAAGCCAGCGGGAAGTGGAGGATGTGCGTCGATTTCAAGGACCTCAACAAAGCCTGTCCCAAAGACAGTTACCCCTTGCCCTTGATCGACAAGCTCGTTGACTCAACCGCATGTCACGGGGTTCTAAACTTCCTCGACGCATACTCAGGGTACAATCAAGTCTTGATGAATCCGCGAGAAGACGAGGAAACATCCTTCATCACCCAGCGAGGAACTTATTGCTACAAAGTCATGCCGTTTGGTCTAAAGAACGCGGGGGCCACCTTTCAGCGCCTCGTCGACCGCGTCTTTAAGAATCATCTCGGACGGAACGTGTCGGCTTACGTCGACGATATTGTTGTCCGGAGTAAGACCCCTGAAGAGCATCTGGTCGACCTCGCTGAGGTCTTCGCCACTCTCAGGCACAACCGTCTCAGCCTGAACCCCGAGAAGTGCGTCTTCGGTGTGTCATCGGGAAAGTTTTTAGGCTTTATGATTAGCGAGCGCGGCATCGACGTAAACCCCGCCAAGGTCGAGTCGATCCTCTCAATGAGGTCACCATGGTCTCGCACTGAGGTGCAACGGCTCAACGGTGTCGTCAACTACCTGGGGAGGTTTTGCTCCCGCTTGGCGGAGAGGTCCCTGCCCTTTTTCGCAACTCTCAAGCAGAATGACAAGTTCGTGTGGGATGAGAGGCTTGAGCTCGCTTTCTCTGAACTAAAGGCCTTCCAGTCAAAGCTCCCCACACTTTCGCCCCCGATGGAGGGCGAAGACTTGCAACTGTACGTGGCAGTCAGCCCCGAGACGGTCAGCGCGGTGCTAACCAGAAAGGCCACGCACCTAGTTTACTTCGTGAGTCGCGTGCTCCAGCCCGCGGAGCAGCGCTATTCCCCGGCAGAAAAGATGGCGCTGGCAGTTGTGACAGCCGCAAGGCGTCTACGCCCTTACTTCCATGCGCACCCCATTCAGGTCCTGCCTGACCTCCCACTTCGACAAATCCTCCACCAGCCCGCCCTCTCCGGGCGAATGACGAAGTGGGCAGTCGAGCTCTCCGAGTTCGACATCAGCTACCTCCCAAGGACCGCAATGAAAGGGCAAGCCCTCGCTGACTTCATGGTGGAGGTCACCTTACCTGAGACAGAAACAAGCTCGGAAGAATGGAAGGTATTCGTCGATGGCTCACGATGTGATGTCGGCGGTGGGGCTGGCGTGTTCCTCATTGGTCCCTCAATCGAGACGGAGTACTCCCTCAACTTCGCCTTCAAAGCCACCAATAACGAGGCCGAGTATGAGGCCATGATCGCCGAGATCGAGATGGCGCCCCTTAGTGGGGCCCGAAAAATCAGGGTCTACACCGACTCCGAGCTGGTGGCGCGCCAACTCAACGGTCAGTACGACACCAGAACGGGGTTCCTGCCCGCGTATCGAGAAAAGGTCAAAGCCTTGGTGTCGTGCCTTGAAACCTTCGCAGTTGAATCCATCCCGCGAACCTCGAACACCAAAGCAGATGCTCTTGCGAGGTTAGGATCCGCCCTTCCCCTTGAAGTAGAGAACCGCCTGATGGTAGAAAGAAAACTCTCGCGGAGTGTGAACAGTGAGGTTCTATCTGTCACCGCGGGGGATTGGAGGATCCCGATAACACGATATGTGGAGAGCGGTGTCCTCCCAGAGGACCCCGCACAGGCCAGGAAGCTGAAAATGCAGGCGGCGCGGTATTGCGTCGTAGGTGGCTACCTTTATCGCCGGGGCTATGCTGAGCCCAATCTGTTGTGCGTACCCACCGAAGCTACGGAGCACATCCTCTATGAGGCCCATGAAGGGGTCTGCGGCGGCCACCCACGGTGGCGAAACCTTTTGCATAAGATCGCCCACTTGGGGTACTTTTGGCTCACCCTTCGGCAGGACGCGAGGTCCTATGTCCAGCGATGTGACGGATGTCAGAAGCACGGTAACCTCCTGCACGCCCCAACCTCGCAGCGTCGCTCCATACACGTGCCATGCCCCTTCGCCATGTGGGGGATGGACATCCTCGGCCCCTTCCCCAAGGCCGCTGGCAATGGCAAAGATCACGGGGGACTAAGGTCTGCGACTTCCTATGGAAGAACCTCGTCTGCCGCTTCGGCGTTCCCATGACCATCATGACCGACCATGGCCCCCAGTTTGATTGCGAAGAGACCCGGACATTCTGCTCAGACCTGGGCATAACCCTCAAGTTCTCCTCCGTGGCCCATCCTCAGTCCAACGGCCAGGTAGAGAACGTCAATGCCCGCATCCTGTCCGATCTGAAGAAACAGCTGGGCATGGTACAAGGTCTTTGGGCAGAGCTCCTCCCGCTCGTCCTATGGACGTACCGCACCACCGCGCGCCGCGCAACCAGAGAAACGCCTTTCGCTCTAACCTACGGGGCGGAAGCCCTAGTCCCAGTAGAGACCCTGGTCCCGTCGGCAAGGGTGTTTGATTTCGATGAAAAGGAGAACGAGGCCAATCTTAGGGTTGAGTTGCTCTTCCGTGATGAGTTGCGCGAGGTAGCCGACCTTCGCTCCAGGGAATACAAGCACCGCGTGGCTGTCTACCACGATAAGAAGGTGAGACCTCGATTCTTGGCCACAGGTAACCTCATCTTGAGGCGAACCGAAGGTGGAAAACTGGACCCCAATTGGGAGGGTCCATTCATCCTCGGCGAGGAGGTCGCTCTCGGAGCTTTCAAGCTCAAAGACAACGAGGGGCGTACCCTGAGCAAGACTTGGAACGTCGACCGACTGAAAAAGTATTTTGTGTAAACTCTCTGAACTCCGTTACTTCTTGCAAATTTTTGTGAATAAAGGGTTGTGGAACTTTCAAAATCTCTCTCAAAAATAAAAACTCGCGTTTTAGTCCACCCCTCGCTTCCCGCTTGGGGTTGGAGAATCTCGTTTAGTCCACCCCTCGCTTCCCGCTTGGGGTTGGAGAATCTCGTTTGGTCCACCCCTCGCTTCCCACTTGGGGTTGGAGAATCTCGTTTAGTCCACCCCTCGCTTCCCGCTTGGGTTGGAGAATCTCGTTTAGTCCACCCCTCGCTTCCCGCTTGGGGTTGGAGAATCTCGTGTTTAAGTCCACCCCTCGCTTCCCGCTTGGGGTCGGAGAATCTCGTGTTTAAGTCCACCTCTCGCTTCCCGCTTGGGGTCGGAGAATCTCGTGTTTAAGTCCACCCCTCGCTTCCCGCTTGGGGTTGGAGAATCTCATTTGGTCCACCCCTTGCTTCCCGCTTGGGGTTGGAGAATCTCGTTTGGTCCACCCCTCGCTTCCCGCTTGGTGTTGGAGAATCCCCTTTAGTCCACCCCTTGCTTCCCGCTTGGGGTTGGAGAATCTCGTTTGGTCCACCCCTCGCTTCCCGCTTGGGGTTGGAGAATCTCGTTTGGTCCACCCCTCGCTTCCCGCTTGGGGTTGGAGAATCTCGTTTAGTCCACCCCTCGCTTCCCGCTTGGGGTTGGAGAATCTCGTTTGGTCCACCCCTCGCTTCCGGCTTGGGGTTGGAGAATCTCGTTTAGTCCACCCCTCGCTTCCCGCTTGGGGTTGGAGAATCTTGTTTGGTCCACCCCTCGCTTCCCGCTTGGGGTTGGAGAATCTCGTTTGGTCCACTCCTCGCTTCCCGCTTGGGTTTGGAAAATCTCGTTTGGAAAGTTAGAGCACCCCTCGCTTCCCGCTTGGGATTGGAGAAACTCGAGCAAAACATGCGAGGTCCGAGCAGGGCTCATGACCTCGGCGTAATTATTGTGCGAAGTCTGAGCAAGGCTCGGGACCTCGGCGGATTCTTGTGAAGATCCGAGCGAAGCTCATGATCTCGATGCAGAATTAGAAACACCCGATGTGGCCCGAGTACCACAATAGTTGTGACACTCGAACCATGGGGTTGGATGAATATGGACGAGCATATGCAAATAAGCTAGAACAAACAAACAATCATGAGAAAAGAAAAATGATATAAAAAATGTGGGCCACGAGGGCCCAGATGTTTAATTACAGACCCCGCAAGGCAGCCAAAATAAAGGCCACAAGGGCCGAGACGTTTGAATTACAAACCTCGCAGGGCCACCAACAAAACAAAAATAAAAAAAAACCAGCAGCATCCTTCAGATCTTCGAAGCTTCAGCGTCGGGGCCTTCGAGAGGTTCCAGGGCAGGAGGAGGTGTCGTGGATGGCTGGGACTTTGGCACATCTGCCACAGGCTGAGGATTTGTGGCTGCGACTTCCAGGTCTTCCCGAGCGAAGTCTTCCAAGGTAGGCGCCTCGCTGGCCACAGTCCCGTCCTCGTTGAGAAAGAATTCACATTCTCCCTCGGGCTCTTCTCCGTCAAGTTCCCCCATAGTCTCCTCATAGTTGGGGATGAAGAACTTAATGCGGGGGTCGATAGGCCCGTACTTCGGAACCGCCTATTTAACCCCCGTACGGACGGACTGGTGGAACATCTTCCTCACACTTTCCACCAACTCCGCCTTATAGGCCTCGGAGTTCACGTACTTGGGCCCCTCGGCTTCCACCTCCTCGCTAAGCTCAACAACACGCCGTTGGAGCCTGGTAATCTCCTCCTCAGCATTCTGAAGCTCCGCCTCCTTTTCTCTGAAGAATTGGTGTTCCGCGGATAGCTGTCCCTTGAGCTTTGCGACTTCGCCCTTGAAGTCCCCGTTCTCTTCCTTCAAGTCCTTAGCCTCCTCCTTCGCCTTCCTCAACTCCTCCCTGACCCTCGCGGCGTCCTTGTCCTCGTCCGCTGCCGCGATCTGCGCGGCGCGAACGCGTTTCTCGGCCTCCGCGAGGTTTTTTCCCCTCTTCTCAATCTCGGCGTCCCACTCTTTGAGCCTCGCCTCCATCCTATCCATATTCCTATGGAGGAGGCCGACGCGACCGCAGTTGTAGTTCGCGAAGAAGTTATTCTGAAGCAACAAAAGAGCACGTTAAAACAGGAACAAAAATAATAAAGCCAATCAAGAACAAACAACCCCGTAAGAGCAAGGCATACCATCGCTGAGTAGCGGAGGATCTCGTCGTTAAGGGCTGCCTCCGAGAGGTTGTTGGCCCATGCAACCTCCTCGGTCCAAAATGTCCTGTCCCAGTCTTTGGACGCGCTCCGGGAAGGACCGGGGCAATGGAACTTGTCGGCAGGAGGTCCGGTGGCCGAGAAAACTCGGCTCTTTCTCTTGGGGTTCCCCCTTGGCCGTCCCCCTTCTGCTTCTTCCTTTTCTCTCCGCGTGGAGACCCCGTGCCCTTTCTCTTGGACCCGGCTTTATCACCGGATCCTCGGGAGGCTTGGGATGACGTTCTTACGACGTCCCCCTTTGTCGCGGCCCCCTCGCTCTTCTTCTCCTCAGGCGCCTTCAATGTCGGGACTGTGGCCTTCGGCTGTGAGGCGAGTGGCCTCTCTTGCGAGGTCAGCTCCTTTATGACGACTCCATGTTGGCTTTGGGGTCTCGGAGCATTGGAGGAAGAAGTCACATGCCTTTTGCCCGGCGACTTCGTGGTAAGAGCGCCAAGTAGGTCCACTGTCAAAACAAAAAAGGCATAAAAGTTAGACAAGAAAGAAACAAAAACGAATTAGCAAGGTTTATACCCTCGTAGCCTAGAGACGGCGATAAGACAAAACAGGCTGGCGAGGTTTATAACATCACTACCCAGCAACAAAAGGAAGAAACAATCAGGAAAGAGATTGAATACCCTCTCTTCCCTCGCTAGGGGGGAGGCTGAGACTCAGGCCGGCCCGCTCAAGCCGGTCTTGAGAGAGATACACCTGGTACGGCGCCTGACTCGCTGTAGCGTATCAGGCCTTGAGTGCTTTAAGCTCGTCAACCGTATGCGGGCACACACACCGAACAAAGGTGCCCGGCGCCACGGGAAAATTGAGATATCTCCCGGTGGGATCTCGGACCAAAAACCAATTCGGCTTCCACGTCCCGACGTTCGAAGGGGCCGTGGTGATTTTGATGTTCGGCGTGCTGAGGTTGATGAGGCAGGACCGAGGTTCCCTCCTCGCTAGGAATAAAGCCAACAAGTTATCAAGATTCGGCCCGTCCTCAAGTTCACGACTGCGAATCGTGTAGGCACACAGCAGCCACCAAGCATTCGGGAACAACTGCGCGGGAAAGATCTGCATGGCCCACAGATAGTCGAAAATATGTTGGGCCAGAGGTAGCCTGAAATCCGCTTGAAGACTGAAGAGGTGCACAATCGCGCACCTTTCGTAGGACGCCAAGGAGCAGCCCCCCTCTTCGGGAAGTGCCAACTCAACCCCCTCGGGCCAAGCGAAGTCCTTGGCAATCTTTTCAAGGTCTTCACGCTTGAGCTCGGTGGCCACTCCCCCGGACAAATAGGCCTTGGGAGAACCCGGGGTCTTGGGAATCCGTTCTTCAAGGACAGGCGGGACGCGAGACACGACATCGGTAATATACGCCGCAGGAAAGCTCGGAGGCACGTAGGGGGGGGGGGAGCCGAGGCCGTATCCACACTTGACCTCGCCACCAAATCAGTAACAACCTCATCTGGGGTAGAAGACGAAGCCATTTCAACACCCGACGACGCGCGAAGTCGGGAGAAGCGCGAATTGATGGAAACCTCGGAGTCGCTTGAAGAAGGGTCGCTGAAAACCAGCGAAGGGGACCTCGGGTTCTGAGAATCGCTAGGTTCTACGCTTCCCACGGACTCCGAAACCTCCTCGTAAAAACCCTCTTGAACTTTGAAAGCGAAGCCGGGCGGGGGGCTCACAGAGGCTCTCCTAGACATGAAAAGAACGACGTCCAGGCCGCAGAAGGCTAACACCTGGAAAAGAAAGAAGTGTTGAGACATCGGGCAAAATAACCAAGGAAAAACAATGTGTGGTCATAACCTCAAAGAGAAGAGAACGCGAGGTCACGACCACTGTTTCGCCGCCGTGACACCGGAGCGAAGCGCCAGGCGATTCGCCATCGCCCCTCCAAGACACAGAACAGAAAGAGAAAATCGAAAGCAAAGAACACCCAAAAGCGAGAAGAAGGGGAACGAGCACTTACTTGCTTAAAATCGGCGTAGAAGGAGCGGTGGCACAACTGGAGGGTGGCGGAGGTTCGTCAACAACCGTCTGGAGAACCGCTAGCAAGAAACCGAAAAGGCGAAGAGAGAGAGGGCAAAAATGTTGAGAGAGAAGGTGGAGGGGAAGCGTGTGAGATACGCCCTTATAAAGAGCAGGCTTGGGCCTCCCCTGCCCAGAGAGGCTTAATGGGCCTGTCTCGCCTGAACGGCCCATCAAGCAAGACATGAAGAGCAAGCCCAGAAAAGCTTCACCCCTGCAAACAATGAAAAAAGCTAAGTGTAGAGCCTCGCAAAGAGAGGGCTTCGCAAGATGCCCGCCATGAGCCTCGGATCCCTTGAAACCTCACAAAATGCCTACCCACCTCTCAAAACCTCGTACCCCGTGATCTTTGGGAGCTTATGCCCTGCGGCCCTCGGCGCGAGACCCCCAGGCCATGGGGTTGTGATGATGCTCAAAATAGTAAAGTAAGAGGTGGGCCCGGGGTACGAAGAACATACAGTCTCGACGGGCCTCCCGAGGATAATCTTGGGGCCCACAACTGCATCCACCTTTTATTTTAACAAAATTCCTACCCCCGCGAGGTCCTCCGAAACCTCGAAACGAGGTCTGAACCTCGTAACCGACTCTACTAACACGCCCGCCCACCAGAACCACTTAGCTAGCGCCCCTCCCCCGAGCCAATCACCAGCTGCCTCGCCTCTAGACCAATCAGAGCCCTTGATCTCGGGCGTCCCACATCGGACAGTGATCAAAACTCGACTCTCCAATCCTCTATAAATAGAGGAGAACCTCGTATGGAAAAAGGGTCGAAAAACATCTTGAACTCAAGAACTATCTTGTTCGTTGAAGATCGACGTGATCGAAACATCGTCAAAAGGCCTCGCTATAGACAAGTGAAGTCCACAAAAAGACTTCAAGTCTCACAAAGTTTCTGCTCACATCAAAGACCTTGCTACACCATCTCGCAAGCCGTCTACACCTCGCAAGTCATCAACATCGTCCCACCGGATCAACCTCGCTCAAGAGGACAAACAAGCGACACTTAGAATTATCTAGCAACTAGGAGATCTCGAACATTGTCAGGTCGAGATCTCGGACAACCGTAGGGGGTCTAGGGTGTAAACTTCAAGTGTTTGTAACCTCGTTGGCTTGTAATCTCGTTGGCTTGTAACCTAGTAATCTCACAGCCTCGTTGTAAAGAAAATCATAAATAAAGAAGCAAGTGTTCGCACAATCGAATATAATAATCCCGTCTCTTGTCTTTTAGCGAACGGTTTATTTCGGGTTTCTCCATAGTCGTAAGCCAACCCACTCCATTTCATCTTTTCTCCAAAAAACACAAAAACTCTCCATGGTTATCAATCTTCAACAACGAATAACAATGGAGATTACCAATACTTCTTGGATTTGGAAGTTCAAGCCTTGAACATCAATCACAATAAGGTATGTTTTATTTGCTTGTTCGATCTTATCTTTTTTCCACCACTCTACTTCACTTCACTCTATCATATTTATCTATTTTTTGTGTGTAAAACTACCATGTTTCTCTCTTGAGATGGTAGTGAAATAGGAAAAAAGTGTGTGTTTAATCTTGCATGTATTGACTAGGCAACTTTATATAATTATTAGTAAAAAATAAGGTTAAAGATAATTACTTTGTTGACAAAAGATCTTAACTTTTGGTTTAGGACTTCGAAGTGTTCTTGACACAAAAAGATTTGATCTTTGAAAAAAAAGAAGCGTTGTGGCCGTTATGGCCAGTGGATGCCCGACTGTTACGACCAGTGTGTGCCCAGCCATAACGGCCAGAGCGTGCCCAGCCGTAACGACCAAAGGGCCTTTTGGCCGTTACGGCTATAGTTTACAAAATCTTCATTTTATGTTTTGTATACAACAATTGGACTTGATGCATTGAGGATCGAAGATGGATAGAGTGATCCCGTATACAATAATTCTGAATATGGATGCCCCCAGCTGCAGTCAGAACCGATTCTATTTGTTGGAGATTGGTATAGTACTAGATATCTGTCGATGCATCCAAGTCAGATGCCAACTACAGGTGATTAGGGTGGATACTCTCAAATGCGTCCAGATCAGTATGACAATGGATATGCTCAGATGCAGACCGATCAGTACAATAGTGATTATACACAGATGGAGTCAGTGGCAAGGCATGAGCTTCCATCTTTGAGCGGCATGCCACACTTTATGGAACCCGTGGAGGAGGTGGTGCAAGAGTCAGATGATTATACAAAGTTATTTACTACATATAGGCTATTTGATAGTAGAGAGGAGGCCATACAGTGAGTTAAGACAACATGTA
Organism: Fallopia convolvulus; assembly: GCA_964016875.1. NCBI lineage: Eukaryota > Viridiplantae > Streptophyta > Magnoliopsida > Caryophyllales > Polygonaceae > Fallopia > Fallopia convolvulus. The sequence continues at coordinate 22,463,539 of OZ024727.1, forward strand.
TTCAAAAATAACATGTGCATACGAACTTGGCGGACAAAAAAGTCTACACTATTTGGTCAACTTGGCAAGACTTGGGTGGTATGCGAGAAAGAAGGGGTTCACACCCCGAAGAAAAGGGAAGTAAAGGAGGTCCAAGAGACCATTAAGTCAAAAAAATGTGGCTGCAACTTTGCCTTGACTTGTATTGACGGTCTAAGAGGATCGTGGAGGATTGAGGTTGTTCATGGAATTCACAACCACATGATAAATTCTAGTTTGCATGGGCATGCACTCGCTGGAAGACTCACCGACCAAAAGCTTAAGTTGGTGGAGTCTATGTCATCAAGCAATTGTACCCCGACCCAGATTGCAGTGGCATTGAAAGATTTCCCAATGAATTACAAGAGTAAGAAACAGATATACACAACAAGATATGGTTTTAAGAAGGTTGGGTTGGAGGGACGAACTGTTGTTCAAGAGTTCTTCCTTCGAGCCAAGGAGAACAACTATTTCATGGAGCACAGACTAGATGATAAAAGCAATATGATTAGTGATGTCTTCTTTGCCGGTCCTAATTCAATTTCACTTCTTAAGGCATTTCCCTACATCTTAGTACTTGACTGCACCTACTCTACAAACAAGTAAGTCATACACTTCATTTTTAAGTTTTATGCAGTTAGTATGCATCGAATTTAGATTCTATTGAACATGACCGTAACGGGTAACGACCAACGTGCCTCTGGCCGTTACGGCCGGCGCGCCTCTGGTCGTTACGGCTGATTTCAACAGAACTAAAATCTCCCCATCTAATCCATTGCTAAATCTACAGGTACAATATGCCTTTATTAGACATTGTTGGATTTACCTCATGGCTGAATTACAATGTAGCCGGTGCTTTCTTGGCCTTTGAGAGGGAGGACAACTTTGCTTGGGCCGTGGAACAACTTCAAAAGCTTTGTGCATTCACGCAGATTGAGCCTACCTGTTTGGTGACAGATCATGAGCTGGCTTTGATGAAGCCATTGGATAAGATGTTTTCGAGATCAAAGCGCCTTCTTTGTAGGCGCCACATTGAGAAGAATATTGAAGCTAGAGCAAAGAGTTTAATGAAGAATGCAACAAGTGCAAAATACTTTTCGATTGATTTCTGGGTATTGTTTAAGGAAACGACAATAGATGGCTATGAAAGGGAGTTGGCAAGGCTAGAAAGAAAATGGTGTATGTGGCCACATCTTTTGCAATATGTTAGAAAACAATGGTTTGATCCATACAGGACAAGATTTATTTATGCTTGGACAGACACAATATTGACATTTGAGTGTAATACAACAAGGTATGCATATCTATTCCCTAAAATACAACACGGTATGTGGTCTCATCCTTTAAACATTTGGGAGCTAATAGTTATTCTGAATTGCAGGGTAGAAGCACAACATTCATCCTTGAAACATTGGATTGAGACTGCAAACAACCGTTTAGATACATCATTTAGCCTATTCCATACATCACTAGAGATCCAAGTGAATAACATAAAGGCCTCCTTCAATGCATGTCGTCTAAAGACGCGGTCTCATTTGGCAGCGGTTGATGTTTTTAAGCAGTTGAAGTATGCTGTTTCTGACAAGTGCATGGAGTTTCTGATAGAAGAGTATCGTAAGGGTGAAGGTACGTGCCTTGACATGAGGTGTACATGTACTAGACCGGTGACACACGGTTTGCCTTGTTTCCATACTATTGCACAGTATGTGACTCTAGAGATTCCCATTCCTCTGAGTGTCATGCACATGTTTTGGAGGACCCTTGACATAGAGAGAGTAGTACAAAACGAGGATGTAGAAGGGTGCAAGGGTAGAGTTGCAAAATGTTTGATGGATGACTTCTACACAAACACATTCCCACAAATATCTGCTGATCTACAACATGATTGTACCAATGCTATATATGATATAGTCTACCCGAGATGACCACTGCACAAGAACCGGCAACTGAGAAGAAGAAGCATAGAGGGCGGCCCAAGAATAGCCCTAACAAAAGATTTCTTAGTGATTGGGAGCATTTTGATAAAGAGTTAAATGAAACACCGCCAAATAAACCTAGAGGCAAGCCACCAACACACCCGAGAACCCCCAATTCACCAACTATTTCGAGGGTGCCCCAAACTCCACCAACACCCCTGACACCATGTACTTCAAGGGTGCCCCAGACTCCACCACCACCCTTGACACCGCCCACCCGCAGAGCACTTTTCCCATACATATATGACATCCCTATGTGTATGAGGCCATACTTCACTGGTTTTTCATATATTGCGCCAGACGGAAATTGTGGTTATAAAGCTGTTGCACACCCTCTTGGCATCACTCAAGAAAATTGGAGACAAGTGCATCAAAGCATGATTAATACACTCAATGAGCATGAATGGTGGTTTAGGGGTAGTTTCTATGAGCATACGGTTGAAAGCATGAGGCGAAGACTTAATTTCTTTGATAATGGATTCGCCCTCATCGATTATTGGTTTACACTTCCAGAGATGGGATTCTTGGTTGCTGATCGCCTCTCACGGTGTGCGAGGGTCTAGAGATACAATTTATAACCCGACCCCGTTGTAGTACGTGGTGGGTGTCGAACACTCGGGAAGTCTACTCGATCGATGTGCCTAGACACTAGGAAGCTAGAAAGGAGAGCATAAAACAAAGGAAAACAAAGAAAACAGTCGGGACCGACACTGAGGTCACGTCGGGCCCGAGGTTGGCGACGAGAGGAAGTCGGGACCGACACTGGGTAAGTCGGGCCCGAGGTAGCTGGGGATGTCGAACTCAAAGATTTTAAAAGTAGATCTTGGGCTTTTGGGTTCCTTCTCTAGTAGATTAAGGCTTATCCACCCCAATTCAAGCAATGAGTGATGATCGGACTAGGATCGAGTGCTTTCGCCCTCGTTCCAACCACTTCTACACATCGATCATTGGGGAAATCCCCTTCGAAGCAAGGTCTTGAGATTGACACATGTTCACTTTCGCTACTTTGCCAATCTCAAGCCTTGATTCCCGACTTTCGCAAGGAATTGTAGCTCTATGTAGAGTGGGTTCCTTAGATCAAACACTCAAGGCTATGGAATTGGGGTTTCTAGCCCAAACCTAGCTAGGGTTTTCCCCCATAACCCAAGATCAAGGAGATCTACTCCATGTGACAAGCAAAGAAAGCAAACAAATCAAAAGGGAAAGCAATCAACATCATCAATCTCAAGACAAAGCAAAGTTTCATTCAAATCAAAAGCAATCCACAAATTCCAATCAAGGGTTTCCAAATCCACAAGATCAAAACAAAGCAAAGCTAATCTATCAACCAAACCTATCAATCTTCCTCTCCTTGGCCGATTCTCTCTCTTCTCCTTCTCCTCTCCTTCCTCCTTGCTCTCCAAGAATCCTCTTGGCTCCCTTGGAACCCCCCCCTTTTTGTGTGTGTGTGAGGGAACCCTTAAAATAGAAGACAAGAGGGCCTTTTATGGATTAGATGAGGGGCAAAAGTGGAAGTTCACAATTTCGTGCCTTGGAGCCCAAGTAGTTCGGTGACCGACTTGGACCGACACGGAGGACCTCGGGCCCGAGTTACTGTGTATGTCGGTCCGAGGTTGAAACTTCAAGTCGGGCCCGAGGTTGGTTACAACTCGGTCCGAACCTCGTTCCACCTTCTTCTTGTTGGCTTTCCTCTTGTTCTTCTTCATGGCTTGCTTCTCTCTTTCCTCCTTGCTCGGACCTTGCTCCATGTCTCGACCCTCCTTCAAATAGATCCTTGATTCACGCCAATTTACCTACAAAACACATAAAATGCGCGTAGTCTCCGAATCTCATAGAAATACGGGAACTAAGCTAAAAAGGAACAAAACGCACAAGAAAAGGGGAAAAAGAAACATATTTACAAAGGAAATCACATATGAAAACACCACCAAATAGAGAGACATCAAAATACCCCATACTTAAACTTGCTTGTCCTCAAGCAATAACAATGTGAGCAAGACCGAAACATAATCTTCAAGTAAAGCCTCGTATTAAAACACATTTTAAGCACAAGTGATCGATATTCAAACAAGATTACATCATCACACATGATTAAGTGTTCCAAGGAATAAAGTCAATGCAACTAAGCCTCACCTTAGGGATATGTGAATGTGTATCACTCATCATGTGTTTGGGTTTAGCAATGAACACTCAAGCTCAAAAATCATGCAAGTAAGGACTTTACTATTGAAGCTAATATCACCAATTCCTCCACCTAGAGATGCCTAATGCAAAGTACACAAAGAATTTCGAACTTGGCTCAATGGAGGTCCTCAAAGAGGTTCCATTCGGCCGGGTTGTAATGGGGCTTTTGGTATTTCTCAAGGTGGGAATTATTTGGTCTTGTGGTGCTTACAATGGGGATTGAACAACCTAAACTCTCACCAACTTCACCAAATTCCACAATTACTTTCACACTCACCCAAAAGACTTAACATTTTCCTTTCAACCCAAAATTTCACTTAACATTCCACTTCATCTTTGCTCTTATGCTTTTTGTTGGATTTTCAACACTTTCTACATTTGGACCGACTTTCTTATGACATCGGGCCCGATGTTGCTTGTAACTCGGTCGGACCCTTTTCTTCACTTAAGCTCTTTGCTTTATTCCACCTTACATTTCCAACATTTTCTTTCTTGTTTTTTCATTTTTTTTTTACAACAAAGATGCACTACCCACATGATTCATAACACCATTCTTTTGCCCTTAAACCCAAGAGAATCTCAACTCTTCAAATACAATCCCAACCTCTCTTCTAAAGTCCAATCCCATAAGGGTCAAGTCATATAAGGCTAGGAATAATATTTTTGAGGAGTTTCAAACAAAGGCTTAGGCTAGAACGGGGCTACAAACAAAGGATTATCTTCATGGTAGGATATGGAACATTTATGTGACTAAAAGAATAAAGTTCAAAATCAATGTGACAATGCTAGGACAAATCTCATGACGGTCTTGGAAAATAGATAAACACCGCAATAGCAAGTTTTACTAAGCATGAATGAGCTAATCACACAAGAAAAATGAGGGATATGCAAATATGAACAAGCATCCCTAAAATGGCCAAAAATCAATCTCACAAGGGTCACTCATACTTAGTTGCATAAGAACTCATCCTAGAACTCACATGTTCAATAAAACAAGCAAGATATCATGATCACATCAAAAGCAACATCATTTAAGAGGCTAAACTATCCAAAAATATGCAAAGGAATTTACATGCTCACATCATCATTAGCTTTTATTTTGGCAATCTAAGATGGGAATTTCTAGTCCAAAACCTACAAAACACAAAATCTTTTTGTTGTTTTCAACACAATTTTTTTCAATTTTTATGGATTTTTTTTTTTTTTTTTTTTTTGCAAAAATTTCTCTAAAACCAAAAACTCATCCATTCAAGACCAAATTAATCATTCATGTTTTTCATCAAACCACAAACCAAGAAGCAAACATCCCAAACACAAACTAAAAACACAAACTAAATATCCTCAAAATAATAAACAAACATAAACAAGTGAAATCATGAACACACTTACCCCCACCCCATACTTAAAATTTTGATGTCCCCATCAAACAAGGAAACCAAAACTTAAAAGCAAGAGAGAAGAGTATGAAAAGCTCACAATTTCTTATTCTTCAATGGCATGTATAGGATCAATCGAAGGGGTTGTCACGTCTACGTCCTCTTTGGAGCCTTGCTTGCCGCTCCCTCTCGTACACTTGCTCTTGGTAGAAGTCTTGTGGTGGTGGTTCAAGTTGAGGCTCCGGGCGTGTCCATTGGTCCTCACGGGAAGGGAAGTTCCCGCTCATCCATGTGTTGTAGCTATCTTGGATCCGCCACCTTTGGTCTTCCACCTCCCTAAGCTCTTCTACCTCTCGTCTAGTGTAGCCGAGGGCCCGGTTCATCTCTTGTTGGCTAGCTTGGAAAGAACTTTGTTGTTGGAGCATTTGTTATTGTTGTTGGTACATTTGTTGTTGATGTTGGTACATTTGTTGTTGTTGGAGATTCACTTGATGGACCTCTTGGAGAACATTTTCTTGTTGAAGTTGGAGATGAGCCATTTGGTTGGCTAAGAAGGACATGTCCACCGGTTGTTGTTGCTCGGGAAACACCATTCCCGGACCGTACCATTGGGCATAGCCTTCATAACCACCACCTTGAGCTTGCTCTCGCCTTGCACCGCTCCCTTCTCCACGCTCATAATGCCTCGGGACCTCACCACCATGGAATGAACTGGACCGACGTTGAGGGAAGTCGGGCCCGACTTGGTGTGTACCTCGGTCCGCCAGTGTTGGAGCTTGGTGCGTGGCTCGGAGGTTGGCCATCAAACCTTGGAAGCGCTCATCTTCTTCATTTTGCTCTTGATCGACATCCATGTCTTCCCCACGAGGTGCAAACACGAAGTTGTCTTGGTCGGAATCCGGTGTAGATGGAGGGGAGGTAAACCGAATGTGTTGAGATTGTTGTCGCCGCCCCTCTCTTGCACCTTCGGGGTCACCAAATGAGTGTGTCTTGCCGGCCCACACTTGGTACCAATTTTGATACCGAGAAATATCATAGAGGTTGTGCACTAACCGGATCGACACACCATCATAGTTTGAGTGAGGGGCCAAGGAAATCATGTAGAGCTTCTCCTTGTTGATGTTGGCCTTCTTGAAATACTTCATGTTCATGAACTCAACACCATTCGGAGCCGGAGAATACTTGTCAAGATCAACTCCTAGACGCATGGCGAGCCTTGCTATCATCCCACCGAAGTAGATCCAAGAGGAGCTTTGGAAGTCTCGCACCATCTTGACCCACTCCCATGCAAGGTTCATGGGCTTCTCGGTGTTGAAGAGCATCTCATGGAGCAACATGATCTCCTCCTTCATCGGCTTGCTCAACTCATGACGAGCATAGATTGCACACCCCAAAACTCGCACCATGACCCGAAAAAGAGGGCTAGCAATTGCGGTTGTGGAGGCGCCCTTTCTCATCTCACTCTTCCCGGCCACATGACGCCACACTTGGTTCACCTTCTCATTGTTGACGCCGGCCTCTTCTCTTGGGCATGGAAACCCGAAGTAGGTAGCCAAATCCCTAAGAGTGAGATTGTGGTCCTCGTTGCCCAATCGGAAAGTGAGCGCCCCTTCCTCATCCTCCACATTATCATAAGTGCACTCGAATGTGGCCATGAATTCCGAGGTGAGGGCGGGGTAGTGAGTGTTGTCCCACCTTAGCATCCCATTAAGACCGATGTGGGAGTAGCATCTTGGAAGGGCTTGATCCATGTCCATCTTCCTCACGGCTTCCCAATCAAGCCACCTCGTGTGGTGCTCAAGCGCCATATATCTTTCATAATTCTCCACTTGCTCATCATCCTCCAAATAGACATCATCCAACTTCGGCTCTTTCCTCGTCTTCTTGGACTTCTTCCTTGGTCTTTCCACATGAGAGGATGAAGCTCTTGTCTCCATAGTACCTACACACATCCAACCCAACAAAAGGATCCAAGATAAACTCCATACAACTCAACAAAAGCACCCATCAACACACAACAACATTTCAACACAAAGGGAACCCCATACTTAGTCTCTAGACTCACATGCATCTCAATCCAACATAAATCATCATGGACATCTTCTAATAATAGCTAAGCAAATGATCATTCTACATCATGATTAGGCTATAGCCAACAATTAAACACATGAATCCACATGATATCACAAGAAGAGGGCAAAAACATCATGGATCGACTTCCAGTCTATGTCGGGCCCGACTTACTCAACCTCGGTCCGACATGTTGGACCGACTTTCTCACCTCGGGCCCGACTCTCCTGGGCACGTCGATCTCGACCTAGTTCATGCTTCGACTTCTAGCCTCAAATCAACCCAAATCACTCTATTATGCACTTAAATTTCAAATTCAACCATCAAACATCCCTAATCGAAGTTCTAAATGGATCTAAGCATGCATAAACAACTTTAAAGCTCAATTTCACAAATCATGCAAATCCACCATTGATGCTCAAGCTCAAGCTCTCAATCAAACATGGCATTACTCAATCTACACAATGAAAGCACAAAATTTTCAAAGAAATAAGTAGAGATCGAGTAACACATACCGGATTCGAAGAGTATTGAACTTTTAAACAAATAAGCAACTTAGAACTCAAATTTTCTCAATCTAGATCGAGATGGGGGATGAAGAACTATATTGAACTCGAGATTTCTACTTAGATTCGGGTTTGGGAGGCCTTTTTGTGGTTGGATCGAGATGAAGAAGGGAAGTGTGTGGATCGAGTATGGAAGGGGAAGGGCGGCCGACTTTGAGAGTGTTTGAGGGAGAGGGGTTGTATTTTGGGAATGGTGGTTGATATGAAGATGATAGGTAGGTGGGGGATAGTATTTAATGGGGGAAAAGGACAAATTAGGTCAAGGGAAAAATTGGCATTCCAACTAGTCAAATCGAGTTGGACCGACTTCATGGACCGACGTCCCTATGTCGGGCCCGACTTACCTGGGCTCGATGTGGGAGTATTCGGGTCACCAATTTTACTCCATCCTCTTGCAACTTCTTTCCCATATTTCCATTTAAATATTTCGCCTCAAATCCTACACAACTTTGAAGAATGCACAACATCATAAATCCACAAAACACTAGATAGGGATTGGTTAGAGAAAAGCTAAGCTAAACTAAGAAAAATCGAACTAAAATTACGAAAAGAAAGCTACTAGCTCGGGTTGCCTCCCGAGAAGCGCTCGTTTAGAGTCACTAGCTTGACTTCCTAACCTCAACCTCATGGCGGGTGAAACACGGTGAATTGCTCGCCATTGTTATGCCCATTCCCATTGCCTTCATACCCATAAAACCACCAACGATGGTCTATATAGGCATGGCTATCCGGTCTCGGGCCTCTCTCATCATACTCCTCCAACGGATGAGATTTCTTCTCCTTACTTGCTCCATCATGTTTTTCTTTTCCTACACCAAAGTTATCCAAAGTATCCCTAGGAGATTCTACCAATTCATCTTTCAAGTCACTAAGGCAAATGTAGGAGTCTCCTAAGTCATCTTTCAAATCACTTAAACAAATGTAGGAATCAAAAGTTTGGGAAGAATTGTGGTCATCACCAACATCAAAAGGATATAAGTAAGGATACTCTTCATTTCTCCTTGGGCTAGCATTGATCCTTGACTCATCTTGATCCTCAATTTGCTCCAACAACTCCCTTGCTTGTATTTGTTTATTGAACCCTTCATCACTTCTCAACACAACGACCTCTCTAGCAACTTCCACTTCTTCTCCTTTTCTCTTAGCACTCTCTTCAAGTTTGAGGATAGCCAAGGCGTCCGGCTCATTCAAGGCCTTGTTGAAGTGAAAATCGACCTTCTCTTCTCCAATCTCAAAGGAAACCTTGCCGTTCTTGACATCAAAACCTTGCCCCCGCCGTAGCTAAGAATGGTCTTCCTAAGATTATTGGGACCAAGGGATCCTCGTGCATGTCCAAGATCACGAAATCATCGGGGACAAAGTACTTTCCAATTCGCACCGGAACGTCATCCAATATTCCCTTAGCCTTGATGATGGAACCGTCGGCCACAGTTAGGGACATATCGGCCGGCTCCATTTCACCCAAATTTGCTCTTCTCCAAATGCTAGCGGGCATCACCGAAACACTTGCCCCAAGGTCACATAAGGCTTGGAAATTTTGAGACCCCACACCAATGGTTATAGCAAAGCGACCGGGATCTCCTAGCTTTTGTGGTAACTCCAAGGTCTTGACCTCATCTTGCATTTCAACTATGGACCTCTTCTTGCTCAAAATCTCCTTTAAAAACTTGGCATAAGATGGCATCTCACTCAATGCATCGGTGAACGGGATAGAGATGTTCAAGCCTTGCAAGAGTTTGAGAAACCTCTTGAACTTGTTCTCAACAACATCTTTCGGCTTCTTTGAGGGATATGGAAGAATCGTTGCACCTTGAATCTTGCTTGGATCAACTTCTTTGGACTTCCCTACTTCATTTGCAATACTTCCTGGTTGGACCGACTTGGGCACCATATCGGGCCCGATGTTGTGAATCTCGGTCCGAGGCAGAGGAGTTGGATCGAGTTCTGTGTACGTCGGTCCCGAGTTGCTCTCGACCTCGGTCCGTGGTGAAGGAGTCGATCTTCTTGCTGGGTCGACTTCGGGGAATGTCGGACCCGACTTGCTGGGTAAGTTGGTCCGACTCTCTTCATTCTTCTTAGGCACGTGTGGCTCGGGTAGGTTTCGGCCACTTCTCAATCCAATTGCCCGGACTTCATTTTGATTGTTTTGAGCTCGAGGATTCTCCTCGGGTCGGCCCGGAAGTCTCCCATTCTCTCTCGGGGCTTGAGTTGCAATTTGAGCAAATTGATTGTCGACTTGCCTCCTCCATGCACCAAACTCATTGAATTGGGTCCTCATCTCCTTGAACCCATCTATCATCTCTTGAGCAAATGTTTGTAACTCATTGAATCCCGGTGGTCTATATGGCGGTGGTGGCGCCCTTGGCTCGTTTTGGTTGAAGTTGTTGTTGTAGCCTTGAGCTTGACCGTTGTTCCACCGGCCATTGCCACCATTGTTGAAATTGCCTCTTCCACCGAAATTTCCTCGGACATAGTTTGCCTCCTCAATTCGCTCGGCCAAGCGCACTTGGCTCTCATTCGGACAAACTTGTGTAGCATGTGCGAAGGATCCACACTCCTCACAAGCTCTAGCATTTTGCTTGTAGTAGTGGACTTGCCTCTTAAGCTTGCTCACTTCACCTTCAAGGAATTGGAGCTTCACATCCCTATCAATGTCTTCTCCCTTTGGATCATATAACTTCCTTGCACCTTCACCTTGAACTTTCACCTCCTTGCTAGCTTGACTCACCCCATACATGGCCTCATAATCGGATAGCTTGTCAAGTAGCTCCCAAGCTTGATCCGGTGTCAAGTCTATGAACCCACAATCGGTGTGGAGATTGAGCTTGTCCTTCGTTACCGGATTGATGCCTTGGAAAAAGATGTCTTGAAGCACATATGATTGTTGGCCATGAGTAGGACATTGGCGCAACATCTCCTTGAAACGGTCCCATGCTTCGAAGAGGGGCTCATTCGGACCTTGTTGAAAGCTTGCAATCTTCCTTCTTAACTCGGTTGTCTTTGAGGGCGGGAAGAACTTCATCAAGAAAGCATCATAGAGTGTCTTCCAAGTTGTGATTGACCTAGGAGCTTGGCTCTCGAGCCAATGTATGGCCTTGCCCCCAAGTGACCATTTGAACGCCTTTAGAAGCACGTACTCCAATGTCTCCTCGTCGGTAGAGATCGTCTCACACATATCCACAAATCGTTTAACATGCTCTATGGGACACTCATGTGGACGGCCCTCGAATTGATCACGCTTGATGAGGGAGATGAATTGCGTCTTGATCTCAAAATTCTTGGCAACCTCGGGAAGCACAATAGCCGGCTCGGGTACCCTCAACTCCGGATGCATGTATTGGCGTGCATTCCGGGGTAGAGTGTTGAGTTGAGCCTCGGCTCTCATCCGTTGCTCCCGTTCTCTTCTTGCTACCTCCTCTTGATTGTCCCTCTCGAGTTGCAATCTAGTCATTTCGGCCCTAAGTCGAGCCAACTCCTCATCAACATGGAGAGCTTGATTCTCCATCCTTTTCCTTCTTAGGGCTTCCTTGAGAATACTTTCCGGATCACTCACAAACTCAAACTCAAGTGTTCCTCGGGAGGAACGAGCTAGCATACACCTATGAAACAAAAACACAAACCAAAACAAATCAAAAACAAACAAAGGGTTTGGGCTATTCCCTCACCCAAATCACTACCAAAACACAAGAAACTCACCAAATTGGCACTCAATGCACTTAGACTTCCCCGGCAACGGCGCCATTCTTTGATCGCCTCTCACGGTGTGCGAGGGTCTAGAGATACAATTTATAACCCGACCCCGTTGTAGTACGTGGTGGGTGTCGAACACTCGGGAAGTCTACTCGATCGATGTGCCTAGACACTAGGAAGCTAGAAAGGAGAGCATAAAACAAAGGAAAACAAAGAAAACAGTCGGGACCGACACTGAGGTCACGTCGGGCCCGAGGTTGGCGACGAGAGGAAGTCGGGACCGACACTGGGTAAGTCGGGCCCGAGGTAGCTGGGGATGTCGAACTCAAAGATTTTAAAAGTAGATCTTGGGCTTTTGGGTTCCTTCTCTAGTAGATTAAGGCTTATCCACCCCAATTCAAGCAATGAGTGATGATCGGACTAGGATCGAGTGCTTTCGCCCTCGTTCCAACCACTTCTACACATCGATCATTGGGGAAATCCCCTTCGAAGCAAGGTCTTGAGATTGACACATGTTCACTTTCGCTACTTTGCCAATCTCAAGCCTTGATTCCCGACTTTCGCAAGGAATTGTAGCTCTATGTAGAGTGGGTTCCTTAGATCAAACACTCAAGGCTATGGAATTGGGGTTTCTAGCCCAAACCTAGCTAGGGTTTTCCCCCATAACCCAAGATCAAGGAGATCTACTCCATGTGACAAGCAAAGAAAGCAAACAAATCAAAAGGGAAAGCAATCAACATCATCAATCTCAAGACAAAGCAAAGTTTCATTCAAATCAAAAGCAATCCACAAATTCCAATCAAGGGTTTCCAAATCCACAAGATCAAAACAAAGCAAAGCTAATCTATCAACCAAACCTATCAATCTTCCTCTCCTTGGCCGATTCTCTCTCTTCTCCTTCTCCTCTCCTTCCTCCTTGCTCTCCAAGAATCCTCTTGGCTCCCTTGGAACCCCCCCCCCCCCTTTTTGTGTGTGTGTGAGGGAACCCTTAAAATAGAAGACAAGAGGGCCTTTTATGGATTAGATGAGGGGCAAAAGTGGAAGTTCACAATTTCGTGCCTTGGAGCCCAAGTAGTTCGGTGACCGACTTGGACCGACACGGAGGACCTCGGGCCCGAGTTACTGTGTATGTCGGTCCGAGGTTGAAACTTCAAGTCGGGCCCGAGGTTGGTTGCAACTCGGTCCGAACCTCGTTCCACCTTCTTCTTGTTGGCTTTCCTCTTGTTCTTCTTCATGGCTTGCTTCTCTCTTTCCTCCTTGCTCGGACCTTGCTCCATGTCTCGACCCTCCTTCAAATAGATCCTTGATTCACGCCAATTTACCTACAAAACACATAAAATGCGCGTAGTCTCCGAATCTCATAGAAATACGGGAACTAAGCTAAAAAGGAACAAAAAGCACAAGAAAAGGGGAAAAAGAAACATATTTACAAAGGAAATCACATATGAAAACACCACCAAATAGAGAGACATCAGTTGCAATGACATTCAGTTGCGCTTTGACATGTGTGGGGACCACTATTAATCAAACTTACCTTCCGTTAGTTTCAAGGATCAACAAGTTGGACAATGGGGTAATTTCAATTTGCTTCTTGCCAAAGGAAGCTCATTATATATCGGTAAGATAAATTTATTAAATCATCCATGTATACATGTTTAAATACCTTCATACTTACACAATGTCGTAATATTGTAGGTGTCTTTCTCGGACGACTCGTCGTTTCCGCATCTTTGTTCACTAACGGAAGCTTAAATGTGATAATAGTGCACTATTTCTACTACATGAAATCCAAGACTGTATGAACTTGTTCAAGGGTGATGGCAATCGCGTTATGCTTGATTTGGTGACTCAATACGATGACAAACACTACTCTATAACTTTGAACTGAGTTTTGTAAACTGTCTGTTTTCTATTTTGCTGTAAATTATCTGTAAACTGTTCAGGTCTGTATTCGAAATGTAAACTGTTATTCAAATCTAGCCGTTACGGCCGGCGCGCCTCCGGCCGTAACGGCCGGTGCCTCAGGCCTGATTGATTGCAATGGCATTTTAATTTGACTCGTGGATTCATTTCAATTCCAATAATGCATATTCAATCAAACTCGAAACGTCAGAAGATACATAAACGTCACAGAAATCATATTTTTCAATCATGTCTAAGCATCGTAAGTCTGAAAATATCGAAACGTCAAGTACGAAAATACAACGCAAGTCTGAAAATATTCGAACGTCAAGTACGAAAATACTACATAAGTCATAGGAATCATAAGTCAAAACAACATAAAAATCAAGTGCCGGGATAATCATCATCATCGTGCAGTTCGGTACCACTCCCCTGGCCGGCCCCTGGCAGCGGCCACTATCCTCCTAGATCAATAATAGATCTCCTAATGGCCTCGCGCATATCTCGATCAGGAGCCATAGCAAATGGTGCAAGATAACCCACAATCCGCTGCATGCGCTGTAAATATATTTGCTCTGCACTCTGTGGACTCACATACATATGAGCACGAGGCTCGAACCTTGCCATATAATCCGAGGAACAAGCCGACGGGTCATCCGTCACTGGAGGTCCCATGAGACATGTCATACTCCATTATGTAACTCCGTACGGTGGCTGGTCATGTGGCAGTGCAAGGCATGATAGGGGGACGTGGTATTGCTGCACACGGCGGTACTGCCTAGAGGCTCGATCACGCATGTACAGCTCTGAGATATCAAGAACGGATATCACGCCGTGGAAACGTGAAGGGGCTAGACTGTCGATGAAATCTAACTCTTCGTACGACGACCACACGACCTAATGTATAACATTTTTAATATAGATTATGTAATAAACAAAACAATATTTATAGGGTGTATTTTGTATATACTTACATCTCTCGCAGTCATACGATCGAGCTCCGCTCTGAAGTTGTGCCTACCATCAAGTGTCCCACCATCGCTCCATCTCGCAGACCATGGTGCATCGCCTCCTCAATCCGGATCGCCGAATCAACCCTCTAACGCTGCAGCTTCTTGCATACGTTCTTCATCTCTGCATGTGTTATCCCTCCCTTATCATAGTTGTTGTTGAACGAGTCGTCATCTAACCCAAACAGCTCAAGAAACTGTGAAATCTGCAGATCCCTCAACTCACCATGCTTTAGTATCCGCTCATCAGTCGGAAGAGTAATTGCATCTCCATCAATCCTGAGACCGAGGATAAGTGCCATATCATGCAGCGCGATCGTCATCTCTCCCCAAGGCATATGGAATGAGCTCATCTGTGGCTGCCATCGCTCGATAAATGCCAAAATCAGCGGAGTATGAACGCAGCTGTACATGAGTTGCTGTAGATGAGCAAGTCCACTATCCCTAACTATGTTAATCCACTAGCCCTCCCTAACCAACCACCAGCTAGACAACTGGGGAAGTACGTCCATGAATCCTAAAACCAACACACTCCTATACAATAATAATCCTAATAAGATCAAACGTATACAAGAAGGTTAATAAAAATGTACAGATAAATATCGTACCCGACCAGCATAGATGTGGTGGGCGACATGCTCCTCGAAGCCCAATAGCAACTCCGGTATCTGCGGGCCACCGGGTACAAGACCGGTCAGAAACGAATGAATGTTCAGCCCGCCGGCACGTCTCCTACTCCCTAGCTAGATGAAGGACCAGTTGGAGTAGCAGCAAGTCCAGCACCTGTAGCCTCGACCTGAGAACTATCAATCCGGCCTCGGCCTCTAGCGCGAGACCGTGAAGGCTGACTCGCAGTCTTCGAGCGTCGAGCCTGACTCACGTGCGTCGATGTCGTAGCCCGACTCACGAGCGTCAAAGTCGGAGCCTCTACTACCTCATCCTCCGTCTTAGTACTATGAATCATAATAGGATGTGAAGGGCACCATCGATGCTAGCTAGTATACACAGTACCATAATCACGAGTATCCTTCTGGTTCGGGGGAGCATGTGCTTGGTCCACCGGCTCATCCTGTATGTCGTCTGATCCCTCTATGTGAAGATCTGGATGCGACGCAGCATGCTCTCTCCGTGCATCTCTACGACGATGACGAATCAACCTATCTCCCATCTGAAATAATTAATCAGAAGGGTGAATACAAATTTCTAAGCAAAAGGGGTCGATACAGATTTCTAGGCGGAATACAGATTCCTAATCAAAAGACAGTATGGCCGTTATGGCCAGAAGCGCTGCGGCCGTATTGGCCAGAAACGCTGTGGCTGTAGGGCCATAGCGGCCAGAAGCACTTCGGCCGTCACGACCGAATGTGCCGCAACTGTTACGACCACAACGTGTTTGGCCGTAATGGTTGAAAGCTCGTCGAACGAGCTTCCGCGAGTTTGTCAATGGCGGTCCGCCGCCGTTACGCCCGAGGGCTCGTTGTCTTTGCCAGCGCATTTCCATGTTTCTAAGGTAAATTTCTACAACCCTAAACTTCCTAATTTCTTCTTTTCATTGTACAACAACAAATCTAAACTAAAATCCTAATTTTTTTACTTCAAATCAGAAATTTGTAATTGAAAGACAAAAAAGTTGAAGAAAGCTTACCTTAATGTGATGTCTTTGCTTGAAATGTTCAGTAAAAGTCTTTAAATTGAGAGTTGAGGGAGAATTGAGAGTTGAGGGAGGAGAGAGTTGATGGAGAGAGTTGTGGGTGAGAAATGATAATGTGGTTGGGGTTGTAATTTTGGGTCAAATTTTATATATAGGTGCTATTATGGAATTTAGAGGGTGTTTCAAAATGAAAGCCCCTTAATTTATCGATCGGTTGAGGTATGATTTTTTTGATTAGCGCTTTCGACTAAAGGAGCTGAGAATTAAAAATTACATGTTAGACAAAATTACTCAGAGAGAATAGCTCCATGTTGGACTGAAGCATGAATTTAACCCAATATTCAAATTGACAAATTGGGTATAATTTTGGATATAGGCTCTCTATTTTCACATTCATATGATCCCAATTATACATTATTCATAGTATTTTTCTTTTCATGTTTCAGATTGGATTGAATCATTCATAGAAGCAGGACTTTTTTAGATTGTATTGTACGCCCTCCGTATAAGTCTACTTGTTTTTTAAGACTAAAAATCTTGTTCAAAGAACTTGTTCTTTTACAAATTTTCCACTTTAACGCTTATGTTTGATGAAAAAGTGAACTAAATTTACTCCATTTTCATTTTCAATGTATAAAGTAAAAATTTAATAAAAGGTATTTTTGTCTAATTCAAAATTTTCTTAATATATGTGTCCAACTCTAAAAAGACAAGTAGAGTTATACGGAGGGAGTATTAATTTTTAACGATATTTTTATAAATTCCTTAATTATTTTTTTAAAAAAATCAGCAAGTCCTCAAACCCAACACCCACATGCTTATTTCAAAAATGACTTTCAACATAAAAAATAAGCACTTAATAATAGGGCTGGGCAAAAAAAACCGTAAACGAAAAACCGAACCGAAAAACCGGTCACTTTTTATGGTTAACCGAACCGAATTTTTTTTTAACTGGTTAATGTTAACCAACCGAAACTTTTAACGGTTTAACGTTTCGGATACGGTTATCAATATTTGTACGGGCGGTTAGCCGATGAACCAATAATATTTTACTATATATTATATGTTTTTAGAAAGGGAATTGTATATCTAATTAATTTTAGTTAAAAATAAAAACATTCTAATAAATAATAAACTTGCTATAATAAATTTTGTTTACACTTTAATTTTTTTTAATTCTCTCAGAGAGTAAGAGTGTGTTAGACAAAAAAAAATGAACAACCGAATAAATGAAAGTCTGTAACTATTGCTAGTAAATGAAAGTCTGAAGAACCGAGTAATTTTGTTTACACCTTTGATGTGTGGCTGTGTAAAAGTATGTAACTATTGCTAGTTTATGTATGCATTTCAATTTTCGTTAAATTATTGTTAATATAATCAACGGTTTTTCTATCCTATACCTGTTGGGCCTCCGAAACTTGGCCCAAAAAAGAATGTCACAAGCCCAAGACAATTGATCCGAGTAAATCGATAGAACGAGACGATGATGGAGCAGTCAAAGCAGGACGGAAATCTCGGACCCCATGATCGACACCAACGGCTATTTCATTAACGACGGGGGCGAGATCTCCGGGATTGGCTAAACATTTCAACCAACGGTCAAAGCAGGGAAGAAGGGTATAAATAGGTACGAAGTAAGGACAGCCAGAAGGGACATCGATACTCAAGATCACTCACGAGAGCTCAAGTCTTTTTCTAGTCATTCTACTTTGTTCTAAGCATACATTTGTGTTGACAGAAGATCTTCAATCTCAATCATAATGTTAACCTAATTATCCTATAGCATTTCTTGCCTTTTATCTTGCTTTATTATTTGATTGTGGTTTATAACGCGTTACAAGTTCTGTTTGATTAGGACTTCCGTCACATGGAGGGAATCCAAACTACATATAGCCACGTAGGGGATCTCGACAATCACGAGGTCAATGAAGTGACGAACAATCAAGGCGATGAAAACATGAACGGAACTGGAAACGTAGTCGGTACAGGAAACATGGATGGAACAAGGAATGGTGATGGAGTTGGGAACTTCACGCATTGATCTCTTGAATCACGCCTTCTTACTACGCAAAGCCGGTACAGGAAACATGGAATAACATTCCCTTGCCAGTTTCTGTTCTCCTTTAATCTCTTGAATCCCCCATGGTGTTGGGAACTTCACGCATTAATTAGGTTATTTTGATTTTCTTAGATGGCTCTAAGGGATCAAGAGCCACTTCTTGGAGCTCGGGCGTTTCCGGCTTTGCGTAGTAAGAAGGCGTCGGATTAGCAAATAAAGGACTGTAGGACGACCACTTACTACGCAAAGCCGGAAACGCCCGAGCTCCAAGAAGTGGCTCTTGATCCCTTAGAGCCATCTAAGAAAATCAAAATAGGAGCAGATCTGGAGCCGACTTTACGTGAGCAAATAGTGGAATTTCTACGGTCATACAGTGATTGTTTCGCCTGGTCAAACAAGGATATGGTAGGAATTGATCCCGACGTGATCACCCACGCCTTAAACGTCAACAAAAGGGTGCCACCGGTGAAACAAAAAAGGCGTAAGTTTGCTCCCGAACGGAATCAGGTAATCAACGATGAGGTAAAATCCTTACTTGAGTTTGGGAAGATTAGGGAAGTTAAATATCCTGATTGGCTTGCGAATGTGGTTGTTGTTAAAAAGAAAAATGGTAAATGGCGCGTTTGCGTAGATTTCACCGATTTAAACAAAGCATGCCCCAAAGATTCGTTCCCCTTGCCTCACATAGACGCAATGGTGGACGCAACAGCAGGGCATGAACTCCTGACTTTCATGGATGCATTTAGCGGATATCATCAAATAATGATGAACCCTGACGATCAGGAAAAAACTGCATTCGTAACCAATCAAGGAACTTATTGTTACAAAGTTATGCCTTTTGGGTTAAAAAACGCTGGTGCTACTTATCAGTGATTGGTTAATAAGATGTTTCAGGAAAAACTGGGGGATACGATGGAAGTATACATAGACGACATGCTGGTCAAATCACTGAAAGCGGAGGATCACATCAATCACCTGAAAGACACGTTCGAGATTCTGCGGAGTTACAAGATGAAGTTGAATCCCACCAAATGCTCTTTTGGAGTAACGTCAGGGAAATTCCTCGGCTACATAGTGACGCAGAGGGGAATCGAGGCAAGTCCAGAACAAGTCAGGGCCATAATGGAGTTGCAGTCACCAAAATGCGTCAAGGATGTCCAGAGGCTAACAGGGCGAGTAGCTGTATTAAACCGGTTCATATCGAGATCCTCGGACAGGAACAAATTGTTTTACGACATTCTAAAGAAAAACAAGTCGTTCGAGTGGACAGAACAACATGAAAAAGCTTTTGGAGAATTGAAGAATTATTTGTCCAATCCGCAAGTGTTATCCAAACCCAAGCCAGGCGAGAACTTGTATGTGTACTTGGCCATGACAGAGGTAGCAGTAAGTGCAGTCCTGATCCGAGAAGAAAATGGAGACCAGTTGCCCATCTATTACGTAAGTAAAACCTTGCTTGATGCAGAAACGAGGTATTCCCCCATGGAAAAATTAGTATTATCTTTGGTAATGGCCTCAATAAAGTTACGTCCTTATTTTGAAAGTCATTCTATAATCGTGAGAACTAATTATCCAATGAAAAGTATAATGTCAAAGCCAGAATTGTCAGGTCGGCTAACAAGATGGTTGATCCACTTAAATGGTTACGACATCACATACGAGCCCCGAACAGCAATGAAGTCTCAGGCGTTGGCAGATTTTGTGGTTGACTTCACTCCTACCACTTCAGAGAATGGAGACCAAGATGTGCTGCACGTAACAGGGAACGACAAATGGTTGATGCATACAGATGGAGCGTCGAACCAGATTGGCGTAGGATTGGGGGTAGTCTTGAAGTCACCACAGGGGGATAGGATAGCCCAGGCTGTTCGGTGTACATTCAAGGCTACTAATAACGAAGCAGAGTATGAGGCGCTTATTGCAGGGTTACTTGTTGCTAAAGATCTGAATGTGCAGGAAATCGAGGTAATCTGTGACTCGTTACTTATTGTGAATCAAGTTACGAACTCGTATGTTGCCAGGGATTCGAAGATGAAGGCGTACTTGGAAAAGGTCCAAGAGATCGTAAAGCACTTCAAACATTTCGAGATAAGGCAGGTTCCTCGAGATGCCAACACGCAAGCAGACGCCTTAGCCAACCTCGGATCCGCAATCGACCCAAGGGAGTATGACAAGATACCTTTCGTATATCTTGATGCACCATCTATAACCAAAGAAGCAGACATGTTGGAGATTCGAAGCCCTGATGAAGACAAGTCATGGGTAACCCCTTATCTGAAGTGGTTACGAGATGGAGTTTTGCCAGAAGACAAGGAAGAAGCTCAACGACTTAAGGTAAAAGCTTCCACGTTCACTGTTAAGAATAACATCTTGTTTAAGTGGATGTCGTCAGGGGTACACGCACGGTGCGTAAAGGAAGAGGAAGTACAGAAGGTGCTACAAGACATACACGATGGAGAATGCGGAAACCATACAGGGGGTCGCAACTTGGCAAAGAAGGCGAGCAGGATGAGTTATTATTGGCCTACCATGAACAAAGACGCAGTGGAGTTTGCTCGCAAATGTGACGCGTGCCAGCGTCATGGACCTATACCACATCAACCTTCTGAGTTGTTGCATCCTATAACCTCTCCTTGGCCATTCATGAAATGGGGGATGGACATTGTGGGAAAACTTCATCCGGCTTCGGGGCAACGTGTTTACATCTTGGCAATGACTGACTACTTCTCCAAATGGATTGAAGCCGAAGCCTTCAAAGAAGTTAAAGATACTCAAGTCATCTCCTTCATAAGGAGAAACATTCTGAGTAGATTCGGAATACCATCCACCATAGTCTGCGACAACGGGTCCCAATTCATCAGTGACTAGACGAGATCATTCTGCCAGCAGCACAACATACAGTTGGTGATGTCAACGCCTCGTTACCCTCAGGCTAATGGGCAAGAAGAAGTAAGTAATAAGGTGATTATTAACAACTTAAAGAAGCGACTCAAAGAAGCAAAGGGGAAATGGGCAGATGAGTTACCCCTTATCTTGTGGTCAGATCGAACAACCCCTAAGACAGCTACGGGTCATACACCTTTTTCCTTAGTCTATGGGTGTGAAGCCGTACTACCAGTAGAAGTTACTCTGCCTACGGTCCGATATGGACTCACTACCGAAGAGTCAAACCTATCCAACCTGTTACACCATCTGGATACAGTGGACGAGTTACGAGATGAGGCTTCGGTTCGGATGGCGGCATACAGACAGGGAGTAGCTCGGAGTTACAACAAACGCGTTAATGTCAAGGTATTCCAAGTAGGAGATTGGGTATTAAGGAGAGTCTTTTAGAATACGCAAGAATTGAACGCTGGTAAGTTAGGAGCAAATTGGGAAGGACCGTATCAGATCACGGAGATTGTAGGACAAGGGGCCTACAAGTTGATATCACGAGAGGGGAAGACAGTCCCCAGAAGCTGGAACGCGCTGAATTTGAAGTTGTATCACTTTTAAAACACACAAGTTTTAATAAGGTAATTCTTATAAAATTTCTCCTTTTACAATATATAATTACATCTTCGTACATACACAAGAACAACGGTTTCGAAAAAACTAACAAGGGACGCCTTGTGACGTTACAGGCCAAAACATAGGCCCTCGCCTTATGATCAGGCAACGCTGTGCACACAATGACTAGTCAAAAGATGCAAAAGACGAGAACATGTAACAGGAATTCTAGAATAAGTGGAATTTTCATTTGTAATACGATTCCCGAATTTATTGCAAAAGTTTACATTCAGACAAGTACATCATTCTCTCTCTCTTTGCATCTAACATAAGAAGCGCTATACAACGAAGAGCCTATGGCTAAAATTTCGAGTACGTATTTCAGACAAGTCGACTTCCCCACGAACGCGTTGATCTTCTTCAGCGTTGAACCTGCTTACCTGCAAAAGAAAATCAAACACAAATCCAAGACCATAGCAACTAGTAAAACATTATCAAAATGAAACATAACCCCGTAAACCAACACGGGGTACAAAGTTGTCTACGTCTAGGCCCTAATACAAGAGGCCACACAAAACACAATGTTTTCAAAAAGCCCCAACACACTGGGGGTAGAAAAAGAGTTCAAGAATAGAAGAAAGGAATCATTCTTTGTCTGTGCTCTCGGCTGACTTCTGGTTATCAATCTCGATCTGGGCTACATCCTTGGCGACTTGAGAAATGTCGTCGATAAGAGAGGATTTCTTTGACGCGTTGGCTTCTTTAGGAAACAGGTTCTCGAATTGTTCCCTTTCCTTAGTAGCATCCCAAGAGGAGTGTTTTCCGGCAGCAAATTCCTCAATTGTCTCGACGCGATCCCTGAGCGACCAGTAGTCGGCTGTATCTTCAACTTCTTGGGCAAGAGCGGCATTCTTCTTTGATACTTCCATGAATTTGTCCTCCCACGCCTTGGAGTCATCCAGAGCTTTCGCAAGGGCACCTTGCAGATCAAGGACCTTCTTCTCCAGAGCTTTCTTCTCCTGTCCTAGAATGACAGACCTATCCTTTTCAAGCTGCGTGCTGATTTTACTCTGAGCCAGTTGCTCAGGGTAATCTTTAAAGGTGTCGTAAGCAGCAAGAGTGAGTTGAAGTCCCTAGGCAACAAGTATGGGTTAAGTAGACGTCCAAGACAACCAATAGCAAGAGCAAGAAAGGGACTTGATGAATACCTGCCATTGGGCCGCCAGTATTTCGCCGAGAAATTCAGGAAAAGAAGATCGATGACTTGAACCATGGAGGCAGTCTACTTGTAGAGGCATCAAAGATTTAAGGCATTTTTCCACATCCATATCCAAGGACATCATGGTGCTGGGAAGATCCGTCATGCGAGAGGATGTACCTTTCTTTGACAAAGAGGCCTTGGGAGAGTCGCCCGTCACTTTGGGAGGCAGTGACACCATCAAAGACGTATCCGCCGTGGAGGTTGTATCCGCTTTCCTCTTCTTCCTGGCCTCGACCCTCTCCAGAGTTGACAAAGCAGCGGTTGATCTGGTAGTCCTTGAACCTGACATCACGAGAAAAACAGGGTTGACAAAAAACAGGAAATGTGGGAGCTATAAAGGAGAAGAGAGGGAGACTTACTCGACATCTCGGTTTCTTCGGGCTCCGCAAAACACGCCTTTACTAGATCGGGGTAGGATCTTTCCTCCAACGAGAGAGCCTCGATATGGGAGATGACTTGATATGACACTTTGCGGGGTTGAGGAGTAGCAAGACACTCTGCACAAGAAACACTTAGCGGTTAGACTTGAATAGAAACCAGCGAGTACAAAAGGGAAACACTACCTGTTGATTGCCAACGACTTCTTAAGAAAGATGTATCGATCCCTAGAGAAGACAGTCTCACAAAGAAAAACTTATCAGCCCAGCCCCGGTCAGATTTTGATATGTTAAAAACTAAGTCAGATTTGTTGGTAAAGGTTTTCAAAGTTAGACGGCCCGGACCGCCTTTGGAAAGACGATAATTTAGGAAAAAGTCGGCAGCTTTGAAGGGAAGACCCCGGAAGAGCATAATCGATCAACGGAAAGTAGAAGTCTCCAAATTTGGGGAAGTAATTGCCCCGGAGAAACATTGAGGGTGGACAAGAAATCGACAACCAGAGGAGAAAATGGAAAACGGTGGCCAATACGAAAAGGGTACTCATACAAGCACACCCAATCGTTGGCATAGAAATCCGCATGAACGCCAGGGGAGGGAGAAACACCTCTGCATGTGAAGGAAAACCCGTAGAAAAGGCGAAAATATGGGGGTCTTCGGAAGTACTATCTCTCCGATGATAGGAGGTGAGGAAACCAAAAGATGTCAGAGAAGGAGGAAGGGTGGATTCAAGGCAGTAGAGGGAAGGAGAGTCAGAGGACGCCATAGTTGGGGGAAGAAAAGAAGACGAAGAAGCAAAAGTAGGGGAAAACGTACCTGGACACCGAGAAGCACAATTGAAGTCTTTGAAAGCCATCATAACCGCTTTAAATAGGGGTTGATTGGATGTGTTATGACTTGCTACAACTTCCGAGACACGAAATCAAAAACCCTAGGAAAATGGAGGCGGGAATTTTCCCGGGTTTTTGATGGGGGTATTGTTGGGCCTCCGAAACTTGGCCCAAAAAAGAATGTCACAAGCCCAAGACAATTGATCCGAGTAAATCGATAGAAGGAGACGATGATGGAGCAGTCAAAGCAGGACGGAAATCTCGGACCCCATGATCGACACCAACGGCTATTTCATTAACGACGGGGGCGAGATCTCCGGGATTGGCTAAACGTTTCAACCAACGGTCAAAGCAGGGAAGAAGGGTATAAATAAGTACGAAGTAAGGACAGCCAGAAGGGACATCGATACTCAAGATCACTCACGAGAGCTCAAGTCTTTTTCTAGTCATTCTACTTTGTTCTAAGCATCCATTTGTGTTGACAAAAGATCTTCAATCTCAATCATAATATTAACCTAATTATCCTATAGCATTTCTTGCCTTTTATCTTGCTTTATTATTTGATTGTGGTTTATAACGCGTTAAAAGTTCTGTTTGGTTTGGACTTCCCACATTATAGCAGATAACGCGTTAGTGCGATTATCCTGCCCAAAACAATACCCTAAGGGCATAAGATAAGAATATCGAATGTGGAAACTAAATCCTAAGAAGGAAAGCATAAACCCTTAGGAAATAATGTTAAAAATGTTAAAAAATCAAAATACACTTGAAAATTTCTATATAAAGGTTATCAACCAATGCCCTTAAGGCATAGGTTAGAAAAATCATATAATCAACTGGTAGTTTCTGTATAATCAATTGCTAGTTTATGTATAATCAAATTTCTTTAAAGACGCTAACTATTGCTAGTTTAATCTAATTTTTTATTAAAAAACAAGTCAGTTAACCGATAAACCGTACTAAATTTCAGGTTTAACCGTTAACGGTTAACCGATAACGAACGGTACGATTATGGTTATTGAAATTTACGAACCGAAGTTCAGGTTAACCGATGTCCAGTGAACCGAGAATCCGGTTAACCGACCGTGCCCACCCCTAGTTAATATCATCATTCATTACAATTAGCATCATCAACACTGATTTGCCGAACACCTATTATCCCTTATGAAACTTCTACAACTGTTGTGATTTAATGGGTTGTTTCACTTGTGGTAGAAAGGGGTTTTTGGGTGAAAAGTGATTTTTAGTATCTTGAAAAACGTAAAATGTTAAAAGTAGTTTTTGGGTAGAAAGGGATTTTGGGGTAAAGTGAAACAAGGCGGAGATGACCGCTCTTGTCGCCTCCCTCTTATATATTCCTCGCTAATAAGGATCGTTGCGAGAGGAAAAAAACCTTTTTCTCTCTGCTTCTTTCACCTTAATTGGAGATTCGAATAAGAAGAGTAATTGATCTCTTGGCTGTGTGCGCTTTTGATTTGTTCTATTTCATGTGATGGTGATTGTGGGTCGCCGATCGGGAGGGGAGCGAGAGTATTCCAAGACTTCGCCGGAGAATTTTACCATGGCAACGAGGACAGAAAGATCGAGGAGTAGTCTGCACAATTTCAACCTCCGATTAAAGTGGGGAGATCAGAGGCAACTCCGATGCGTTAAAGCTATCCACGACGGCGCTAGCGGTGGGAATGGAGGCGGTGATGGCTTTCCACCTCTGAACCATAGATCTTTGCCGACCAGCTATAACAGGAAGAGGAGTTCTTACTTGGAGCCGGAAAACTCTCAGAGACCGTCGTCTTCCTTCCTGCCGCCTCCGGAGTTCAGGCGGAGGGCTTCAGTTTCCGACAATGACGGCGGGATTGGAGCAGTTACGAACAAGATCATGCTTGATTTTCAGACGCAGGTGGATAGAATGAAATCCGCGGTTTTCAGCGAAGGAAGCGAGGAGATCGAGCCGCCGCCAATCAGGGCGGCGGAGGAGGCGAGGCCGTGGAATTTGCGGACTCGGAAATCTGCGTGCAAGGATCCGAGCGCTAATGGTGGAACTGGCGGGAGGATCCCGAAGGTCGATGAACGAAGACCTAGTTTTATGCTGCCCACGGCGTCTGTGAAATCACCGGCTATGCGGACCGACGTCGACGGCGGCGAGAACGGCAATACTGGCGGAGAGACGAGGTCGAGAGCCAGGCTCTGCGTTCCTCTAATGAAGCAAGAAATAGAAGACGATTTTGTGGCGATGACGGGGATCCGGCCCCCGAGGAAGCCGAAGAAGAGGCCAAGACACGTTCAGAGGCAAATCGATGTAAGTTGAAGAATTTCATTCAATTTCAATTGAAATTTCCTTCTTCTTCTAAAATCTCCGGTGATCGGAAGAGCTCGCTGTTTGATGACGTATGGAATATTATTCTCTTCTTCAGAGATTCTTTCCGGGGTTGTGGCTGTCGGAAATTAGGGCTAGTATGTACAAAGTCAATGAACACGCAGACGGTGCAAAGGTATCTCTCTTACCATTTACACTTTGTATCTGCATTGATGGAGAAAGTGGATGTATGATGTATCTCTCGTTCTCGTTGAAGATTAGGCTGTTAAATGTTTCGTTTTCTCTGGGAATTGCAGGGCTAACAGTGTGGAGGGCCATAACCATGATTTCTGGATCTTAGGAAGTGTTTTCAAATCTGATCAGAGGTGTTAAATTACAACACCTATTAGGGATGTAATTCTGGTGCTGCTGTCAATTTGGAATGGGAATTTGACCTAAATTCTGTTGATTCCCGTTGCCTTGAGTTTGACTTCTGTCCATGTGGATATGGAAACTTTTCTAATGAATAAAGACAATATATTTTGCATACCAAATGTGCTTGATTTTGGTTGGGCTACGCTTCTTGCTATTCTACTCGTATCTGTGTGAATTGATCCTTTTTGACCGGTTATCGCTATGGCTTACTAGTACTGATGCTCCAAATTTAACTGCTATGATTGTTTTGGTCAATAGAAAGAGCAAAATGCGTGGCCTTGTTTTGTGCTTTGGATGGAAGAATAATAAAGTTTCTTTGCTTTGGATGTAGACGCACATCATATTTACGTAGGTCATTCATCCATCTGCAATTATTCGCAGTCACATTTGATTAAACATTGAAATTTATAGTAATTAACAGTAACAGAGATGATGCTCATTCATCCGTGTGCCCGTGTGGTAGTCTTTATGATGCTTTTGTATGTTTTTTGCAAAGCCAGGAAACTGAATGGAATTTTTGCCATCTCGTTCTGCAGTTTTACTTGTGATTCTGAAAACACTCTTTTGAGTGACAGCGATAGACATTATGCATACTGTAGTGCAATGATGGATTTCGATTTCAACTGTTAATATTCATCAAAGATGTAAAATCTCACACTAATAGTTATGGACTGTATATGCTATAGTATGCCTGGGAGAAATCTGGCAAGAAGTTTGTAGTTCAAACTCTTAGGTTGGTTAGATTAGATGATATTCCTGTATCATCATTCTTCATGGAGAATGACCTGTCTTCTGCATTCACTCTATACCAGCATATCTGTCTAATTCAACACGTACACATAATTTGCTGACCAGAAGATTGTTTGGCTCATCTCTGTATATTCCTCTTTATTTCATACAAGGCCGATTATATTGCATTGCAGATTGTTTGGTACAAAACCAAGATTACTTGCCATGATGCCTGAGCTTATTGGATTGTCAGATTCTGAAACAATGCTTCTAGTGCACGAAATTCTTGGCCATGAAACCAAACTTGCTTGTGCACATGGAGATGGAGGAAGTTCAATCATTTGCAGATAATAATGGATGAAAACAAGCAACGGTCATACGACTCATACCTCTGACATCAAAGATTCTTCACGTTGAAGACAGGAAACGTTAATGACTTAATCAAGAATGTCTCGGAAAGAATACCTTCTGGGTTAAAGCACCCAAAAACAACTTATTTTATCAAAAAAAATAAAAAATATAACAACTTAAAACTAATACGCGACTTATGTGTTATGGGGGTAAAGAGGGGCTTCACAACACCATCAAATAATATTACACGATATGTATCACAGCTACCATAAAATTTCAATCTTATATGGACTTTTTAATTCAATAGTAACAAAAATATTTGTTTTTTCTTTATGTTTATTATTTAAAATCAAACTTATATCAATAGCCTACAAAACTAATGAAATCCTTCAACCAAAATATATAAAAAAAGGCCGCTCGTTTGCGCACTTCTCTTTTTATGTTGCGCACTCAGCTATGGGCGGATTCATAATCCGCACAAGAAAAACCGGTTTTTTACCGAACCATGGACGGATCCTAAACCCGTACAAAAAACGACACCGGTTTTCGGAAAAAAACCGGCTTTATGGACGGATTCCGGATGCAGCCAAAAAAAGCCCCTTTGGGCGGGTTCCCGACACGCCCATAATGTGTGGGTTTGAGACCCGCACATAAAAGGGTATTTTGGAAAAACGGCCCCTTTGGGCGGGTTCCCGGCACGCCCATATTGTGCGGGTTTTAAACCCGCACATAAATTAGGGTTTCAACCGACATAACGCGTCTTTTATACAACGGCCGAGTTTTTTACTATTCAGTTTTCAATTGTTAATTCCACTAAACAAGAGAGCATATACGACAAAGTGCACTCTCATGAGATGTCGACTTCGAGTAGCGGGTCCACAAAGACGTCATCGTTTAGCGGGTCATCCTATTCGTCGGATTCAACCTCTTCCGTGGGCAATCTTTCTCTTCCCGATAATGAATTGGTTAGTATATGTTGAATCCTTAAATTATAATATATTTGATTAGTTTATACTTTATTGGTTGTCGGTCGATTTTAGTTTAGGTTGAAACTTGAAATTATTGGTTGTCGGTCGATTAGTAGCGTCATGTCTAATTTGGAGTATGAAATTTAAAATTTATTTCGTAATGATGATGATGATCATATTTTATTTGATTTTTTTTAATACTTGCAAGTTCGTAGTTATTAAAGGCCTAGTTTAAAGGTTTTCGGTTTTATTCATGGGTTTGTCCGTATAGTGAGCATGTTGATCACACGGAAGTCGACTTCTCTACGTACTTTAATAACAATGATGGATTTGATACAATGGAAGATTTGAGACAATGAGTTAAAACTATCGGTCTTGGTATGTCTATGATCATAACGACCAAGTTGTCCAAACACGATAAGATCATTTTACAATGTTCAAGGTCGGGTAAGTATAGATCGGGGAGGAAGAATGAGGTGAAGAAAGCACGGGATTCGATGAAGACCGAGTGTCCGTTTGAGTTGCATGGGTTGTTTAGGAGAGGGAATTCATATACACCCTCTCGTTGGACATTATCGATGATAAGAGGGTTCCATAACCATGAGCTTCCCCCGGATTTGAAAGGGGTTAGGGGTGCACATCGTCTTAGTGCGGAGGAGCGCAACCACATAATACTTGCTAGTACGTCGGGTACAAAGCCTAAGTCCATCTTTTTGGAACTTATCCAAAAGAACCCCGAAAGCTTACTATCGAGGACACAAGTCTATAATTTCAAGGCATCTCAAAGGAGGATTTCAATGGGTAAATTGAATGTGACAAAATACTCCTTGGCGTGGTTGAAGGAGAAGGGATATTTCACCGACACGATGAGCGAGAGGCAAAAAGATGGGGAGTTGGCGGTGAGCGCGTTGTTTATTAGTTATCCTGACTCATGACATTTGTTGAGGATGTTTCCGAATGTCGTTATCATGGATTGCACGTACAAGACCAATAGGTATGTCATCTCGTTTATGTACCACGTTTTTGTTATTGAGTTGTTTTAGTGATCATTAATTCTTTATATATAACTATTTGTTGTCAATGTCTAGGTATGGATGGCCTTGTTTGGAGTTTGTAGAGATGACATCCACAAACTTGACGTATTGTATTGCTATTGTCTTCATGAGGAAGGAGAAGACGGAGTACTTAAAATGGGCACTCTTGCGATTGAAGTTCTTATTCGGCAACCAAAAGCCGCGTTGTTTCATGTCGGATAGAGAGCTTGGAGCATTGAAGGCGGTGAAGAGTGTCTTCAAGGTCCCCCACTTCTTGTGTCAAGTCCATGTGGCTCGGAACATGAGGGCATATGCAAAAACACAAGATATAGACTCGGAACGATTCACTAGTAGCGTTCGTCGAGTTATGAGGTCACACACCGAAGAGGAGTATGAGGCCCGACTTGAACATTTTCGGAATATATGGAACGGCAAAGGTGGAACCGGTTTGGTGTCATATGTTGAGAAGACATGGTTCACTTCGCATAAGGAGAAGCTAGTGAGTGCGTGGTCCGATCATATTCTACATTTTGCAACAAGAACTACTAACCGGTAACCTTACCCTCCTATCATTTTTGTTCAATATTATTTCTCCGATTTTTTTTGTATATATATATATATTTATTTATTTTCGTCTTATAGGGTTGAGGCTCAACACTCTATGCTAAAAGACATGTTGCAATCTTCCGTTGGAGGCTTTGACACGATCATACAACACTTGGATAACATGTTTATGGATCAAGTTCGTCGAATCCAAGAGGAGATGAGAAGGAGTAGATCGGTGACACCGGTTGAAATACTAGATGGACCCGAATGGAAGAAGGTTTTCTTCGACCGCATAGTGAGAAGGTGTTTGAGAGAATGCATTAAATTGCTATTGCAACAAGTACAAAGAGCGAAAGATGGGGAGATATCCGACGAAGTGAGTCCTCGAGACCGTTGGTGGAGTACCTCTATGGGATTGCCTACACCCCAAACGATCAAGGGATATGTTAAAGAAGGCATCCCGTTGGTTCCCGATGAAGTTGATATATATTGGAGGCAAGTCCGGTGGGAAGGTTTGGGGGCGAATGATCGATTGCCTGATGATGGGGTCAAAGTTTCGTACGAGAAGAAGATATTGGGGAAGTTTTGGTCCAAGTTGAAAGCGGGGGAAATTCCCAAGGATACTATCTTCAAGGTCACCCAAAAGGTGGTGGAGTGTGAAGACCCCCGTTCGGCTAATTTGCAAGACGCCTCTCGTGGTGAAGCCGATAAGGGAAGGCCAAGGGGGAGTGAGAAGAAGAGTAGTACTAAGAGGGGGAAGACATGGGAGGAGTACATTGACGACGAGAATAGTAAAGGCAAGGAGAAGACGATGACGAAGAGGAAGAGGGGGGAGGAGAAGAAGAAGGAAAGGGAGGAGAAGAAGAAGAGGAAGAAGGAGGAGATGCAAAAGAGGGATGAAGAAAAGAAGAAGAAGAGGGAGGAGGAGAAGAAGAGGAAGGAGGAGGAGAGGCAAAAGAGGGATGAAGAAAAGAAGAAGAAGAGGGAGGAGGAGAGGAAGAAGAGGGAGGAGGAGAGAAAGAAGAAGAAGAAGGAGGAGAAGAAGCGCACTACCGTTGTGTCGCCTAAGTCGACGTATGACCTTGATTTTGATTGGTGTAATGACACGATTGACCCCTTCATGTTTCAATACATATCTCGGCACCAAGATGTAGAGGGTGATGGTCATTGTGGTTATCGATCACTTGTCGTGTTACTAGGTGAAGATGAAAGTAAGTACATGGATGTTCGGTTGACTGTTTCGAGTTACATTGTACAAAATCAAAATAAGTTGGAATTGGTGTACGAGGAAAATGGTGGAATACCGAGACTTGTTCAGGAAGTGAGCATGACAACATCCCCATTCCGTAAAGAGGGTTGGATGGTAGTTCCGATGATGGGGTTGGTGTTTGCGACTTTGCACAAAGTGGCCGTCGTCGTGTTGAGTAGATTTGGGCCGCACACATGCCTCCCATTGTGGGCCGATGAGGGAGATGAGCCTCCTTTGACTGTATATGCTATGGCACTTGTCGGGACCCCCAACGCTGGACATTTTGTACCGGTATGTTTTCTTGACCAAAAGCTTGATTTTAATCTAAATTTGATAGCATATTTTAATAATGTTACATTGTGTGTAGATTTGGTTAGAAAACGATGAATGTCCTATTCCCCCACCGCCTAGACAATGGACAACATACAAGCAACCGAGTGTGGATGGATGGGAAACGCACCACCGCTACAAGAGCCGAATGCAAGAGTATGAGGTTCGACGAGCGAGTTCTGGACGAGGACCTATATTTACTTAGGGTTGTAATTAATGTTATATATTATAGTTACACTTTTGACTACTATATGTAAAAATGAAATATTTTTATTTAAATAAAGCGTCGTCGTTTTTATATTAAAATCGAAATTTTTTGTTGCGCAATCGAATATTAGAAACGGGTCAAAATGCGACCGAGTTTTTTCCGCCCCGGATCGCGTATACCACTGTTTTGGATACTGGCGTAGAAACGCCCACATAGGTGGATATGGGACACGCCCATATGGGCGCATTTGCAACCCGCCCAAGGGGTTTAATCGCCCACATATGGGCAGATTTGTAATCCGCCCATAAGGTTTAGGGTTTGTAGATCGGACACACATTTGGGCGGATTTGTAAGCCGCCCACTTGGGCGAATTAGGGTTTAGTGTTTAGGGTTTAGGGTTTAGTGTTTTGATTTTTGATTTGGAATACGCCTATACGGGCTTTCTCGTATTAAAATTTAATAACTTGTGCGGGTTATAAATCCGCACAAAATGTTAATGTGTTTATGGATGTCATTTAACTTATAAATACAACCATGTTGTCCTTCAATCATCAAATAATCCTTCCAAGCCTCACATATCTTAGTTGCAACTAACGAACCACTCATTGAGAATTCTTAAACCATTATTCAACGTGATAGTGGACTTTATCGGTTTGTGGCTTCTCATTGTGCTGAGTAGCTAGGGCAAATGATGTATATGAGTTGAACCATCGTAAGCAATGTCTAGTAGAAAGCGTCAAACGCCACTATAAGCTCATCGTAAGCAATGTATAGGAGAAAGCGTCAAACTTCATATATCACTTTAAAATCTCATGTTTAACTATCAAACCTCATGTCTAATTTCATATATTACTTCTCTTAGACTCAATCTATTCATGTTTGTTTTGTATGGAAAGTGGCATAGGAGGTCTTGAACCATTTAATTAAGCTCATGTATGTTTTATTTCGATCTTATTTTGAATTTATATACCTTAAAACTCTAAACCATAAACCAAAACCCTAAACCCTGTTGTGCTAGTTTTAACAGGGCCAATATGGGCGGGTTCACAACCCACCCATACAATGACGATGACATGGCTAATATGGCGCCAATATAGGCGGGTTCAAAACCCTCCCATGGCGCCAATATGGGTGGGTTCAAAATCCGCCCATGGCGCCAATATGGGCGGGTTCAAAACCCGCCCATGGCGCCAATATGGGCGGGTTCAAAACCCGCCCATATTGTGTTAAAAATTTTGTTAAAATAATTTTTTTAAATTTCATTTCTAAATTATAAATAATACCCACTTTTTGTGTTAAAATTTCAAATTAAAAATTATCAAATTAAATTTAAAGCAGAACCAAGTCTGTTGTAAAATTTGTGCCACGTGACATTTTAATAGAATTAGATTTTCGTTATCTTTTTAGGGTTAATGACTAAGATTATATGTGATATCCCTATTTTTTGATTTATAAATAAAATATGACTATTTTTGATTAATTATAAATAAAAATAAAATTGGCTTAAAACAATTCATACAACGTCAACAATCCAAAATCGTCGAAATCGTCATAACATAATCTAAAACAATCCATACAACGTTAACAATCCAAAACTAAATCCAAACAACAATCCAAAATAAATAAAAAAAAATCCAAACAACAATCCGAATACAAAATAACATAAATGTCAACACAATCGATCCGCCCAATCGGGGTCGATTTCCGGGTCAGCCCAACCCCGGACCTCTCTCTCAGCCTCCTCTCTCGCAGCCTCCTCTCTCGCCCGCTCTTCCGCCATCCTAGACGACTCCCTTCGTTCTCAAATGGATGGGACACGATCCCTGCGCTCGGTCGACCTCGACGACTCCGGCGGCCTCTGCGATGCTCGACTCAAAGGGGGAGCAACCGGTGTAACGTCCAGCTCACAGAGACCTCCCAAGTAAGGTAAATCAATCTGAGCAAGCCCCTCTATGGCCGAAAGCACGTGTGCCCTAATCAGCTAGAAATGCTGCAATATAAAACGACATATGCAATTAGATCATATTTATATACACAACTCAAAGGTAATTCTTAGATAATATAAATACACTCACCTTGTGAAAATCGACAGCCGGAAGAGGGGCTCGAACGATGCTCGGCTGAACGGGCACCCTCGGACACACATACGGATGCGAGATCTGCAAGAACCAGTCCAAGTACTCGTCGTCGACGTCCCACGGAGTGACAACACGTGGCGACGTTAGGATGAATGGACAAATGTGGTCCATAACTGTACCCCACCCGTAATACTCGTCGTCGAAGTCGAGGATGTACCTTGACTTCCCCTTAAGAGACCACGGGCGATGAGAGACGCGTGGTACGATAACGTCCAAAGGTCGACTCTGAACTCGTCCCCACTGCCGCACGCATCTCTCGGGCATGTATGGCTCATAGATGTCGAGGTATCGGATGGTGCCCCGATACCTCGACGTCGGATACTGGACATCCAGGTCAACCCGAGAATAGGGGGTCCAACAAACCTGGAATATAAAGAAATGACGTCGGAAAACGTAAATTTAAAAATAACGATTCATTACAAAAATATAAGAACGGATACGTACATCCTCCGGTCGGTAACAATCGAGGATGCGTCGATAGTAGATCGACGTATCGTACGTTTGTAACTTTGTGCGATCGACCCGATAGCGACATGCTCTCCTCCCATCGTCCACTGCTCCAGGCAGCAGGTTCGGGTTTCTAGGGAAATAGATGAAATACATCCATATCCACATCTATGGCACCCCGAAAAAATTAAAATCAGTTCACTTTACGAAGATTTTGAAAAGACATTTTCAATCAAAACTACCAAATACCTGAAGATATGAGCAACCCGCCATCTGAGCCACCCCGGCCCGTGAAGCCTCCCCGAGATTGCGGTAGAGAAATGCCAACTTGCCGACGCCCCATGCAGTCTCGACAACCCGACCCCAATCCTCAAACAACGCCAACATATCAACATCTACACTGTTCGTGGATTTGTCCACGAACAAGCTGGTGGACAAGTAATGCCATAGAAAACTGGCAGCTATGTACTCTGGCGGGTAGTCGGAAGCCATCATCACAAGTAACTGATCGAAGAAATCTCGGCTGTGTAGATGACCATCCCTAAGGTCCTTCAGGAAGTCACGTTGGTCGGGGAACACATAGTCGTCCGTCGTGCCAAACATATACTCAACCATATCAACACACTCAACAGAGGAGAAAGTGTGAGCTACCTCGTGCCCCTCAATCGGAAAACCGAGGATGATGGCAACGTCGTGGAGCTTAATCGTCATCTCGCCCCACGGAAAATGAAAAGTGTTGGTCTCTGGATGCCAACGCTCTACAAAAGCAGAAATGAGGCTATGGTCGACTTTGCCGAAATCGAAGTACAATAGCTGTGTCAGGCCGGTCTGTTGAATCATCCATAACCACGAACCCTGTGCAACATCAACGTCGGCGGACGGAATGTGAGCCCTCCATTGGGCAAACTCCCTCGGTCTGCTGTGACACGTAATACGTCGAACAAGTCCGTCCATGTCGTTCCTTAACGGGCCGAGTGACTTCCAAATCAAGTCGGCGATGTGTGTATGGAAATCCCGTAATACAGATGGATCGTCGATCCCATACGGTGTCTGCTCGGGCAAGTCGGCCTGTGGAGGCTGGGCCTGTGGAGGCTGTGCCTCTGTCCCCCCAACAGAATCTACAACCACCTCATCCAAATGAATCTGAGTCGGGTCGGAGGGCAAAGTATCGGACTGCGGAGGGTCGGACTGGGGCGGATGCGATAATGACGACGACGGCTCGTTCGGAGCCTCTCCCGTCCCAACAGAATCCCGGTAAGCCTCTGTCGTCCCAACAGAATCAACCAGCATATCCTCTAACTGAGTCGGTGGGACCTCATCATGGAGAGGCTGATCCTCTCCTGTCGCAGCAGACTCAGGATCGGGACGAGCATCCGGCTCGGAGGTCGACTCTTCGTGTCGTCTCTTGCGACCCGAAGCCGTGTGACAAAACGAATCTCAGTAACTCTACCATCAGCTACAGACTGTCGTAAGTGTTCTACTATCTCTTGTTATTTAATATATTATTAGTTATTTAATAATTTTGCCTCATTTATTTTATTTCACTCAAACTAATCATAA
Source organism: Fallopia convolvulus (assembly GCA_964016875.1). NCBI lineage: Eukaryota > Viridiplantae > Streptophyta > Magnoliopsida > Caryophyllales > Polygonaceae > Fallopia > Fallopia convolvulus. The sequence goes on from OZ024727.1 coordinate 22,500,284, forward strand.
TTTTTATTATTTCTATTTACGATTGTTACCACATAAAAATAAAAATTTTAATGTAATAAATACATTATTTTTACGTTACAATTTCTAATTTTTTATTTTTGTCGTACAATTTTTCAAAATAATATAATTTATAATCAAATAAATATATTATTTCTACAAGGTACGATTTCTAATTTTTACGTTACGATTTCTAATTAGTATCATACGATTTCTAATTAGTATCATACAATTTCGCTAAATCAATTATATCCATTTCATATAATATAATTTCTAATCTAATATGCATTTCATATATATTTTCCTAAATAAAGTATATGCGTTTTATTTAATATAATTTCTAATCTAATATGCATTTCATATATATTTTGCTAAATCAATTATATGCCTTTCATATAATATAAATTCTAATCTAATATGCATTTCATATATATTTCGCTAAATAAAGTATATGCATTTTATATAATATAATTTCTAATCTAATATGCATTTCATATATATTTCACTAAATCAATTATATGCCTTTCATATAATATAAATTCTAATCTAATATGCATTTCATATATATTTCACTAAATCAATTATATGCCTTTCATATAATATAAATTCTAATCTAATATGCATTTCATATATATTTCGCTAAATAAAGTATATGCATTTTATATAATATAATTTCTAATCTAACATGCATTTCATATATATTTCGCTAAATCAATTATATGCATTTCATATACTATAATTTCTAATCTAATATGTATTTAATATAACGCTAAATAAAATATATTTAATTTTATTTTGATATTAAAAAATACCTCCTCGGTCGGTCTTCTCTGACGCATTCGACGACCCGGATCCGCACCATCCGTCTCTGTCAATCCGCTCGGGCCCATTCCCACCTCCATCTCTACCGCTGGCGCCATTTGTACCACCAACTCCGGTGCCACCTCCCCCACCACCGCCGGCACCATCTCCCCCACCACTGGCCACCACTGCCGGCGCCGAAGCTTCTCCCTCCCTGCTCCTCGCCGCCACCGCTTCTCCACCTCCGCTCCCCACCGCTGTTGACTGGTTTGCGGAACCAGAACCCACCGAAGAAGGCGGTGCATGGGCGGAGGACAAATCCGTCGAAGAACCCACCACCACCACCCCGGATTCGCTAGCCATTTGGGTCTCCATCGTCGAATTCTTCTCAGCTCGGGATTCCATATTTATTTGACCAATTTATCGCTCTCAATTGCTCGGAATCTCTGAGTTCTCAAATTGGAAACGGCGAAAAGTAGAAGACGAGGTGCGACGCGGCGCGAGTTTATAAGGAAGTTGTGCGGGTTTCAAACCCGCCTATAAACCCTCAAATTTCAGTCAAAATCTTTCGGTTCTCAGATTGAACCGGGTTTTTTTATTTTTATGTGCGCGTTTCGGATCCGGCCAAAAGAAACCCGGTTTTTTTTAAAAAAACGTGTGCGGGTTTATAATCCGCACATATTTACCTGCGCAACATAAATTTTAGAGTGCGCAAAAAATTCCCGTAAAAAAAAGAACCAATTATTTAATCAAAAGCAACATCACTTGAAAAAAGGAGGGAAAAAAGAGTTTGGTATCAGATCTAAGGAATTTCAAATTACATAATGGAGCCAAATGGAATGCAACGGCTAGTTGCTCCCACTCTAATGAGCGTCCAACCTTTCCAGCTCAAAACTGGCATCTTCCCTATCTCTCCTTTCCCCAGAAGGACCCTTTCGCTCTCTTTTCTTCCTCTTTCATCTTTTCTTTCCCCTCTATTTAAGATGCTGCCCCATTTGCAAAACCCGATCAATCACAAAACTCTACTCTTACTCAGTCAAAGGCCAAATCTTTTTAGCGCTTTGTATCTTGAGCTGAAAAGGGTCAAATTCAGTCAAATCCGTCTCTTTCTCTCCATCACCTTCAATTCCCACCTGGAAATCCAAGAAAAGAAAAATGCCAAAGAAAAGCACTTCAGTTCTTCTTGAGAAAGTCTCAAGGCTGATGGGGATCCCAATCTTGAAACGCAAACTGAAAAAGCCGCCACCCAATTGCTTGAATCTCATTCTCCAAATAAAATCAAGGAAAATCAGGAAGAATTTCAAGCTTATAAGGCACTACAACTATGAGTTTGTTCAAGAGTACGAATTCTCTGCTTCTAGCACTCCTCTGATTGGCTACACCCCAAAACAGAGAAAATCAAAGACCAGGAACAGAGATCTCTGTTCAGTCCTGTTTGTTTTTACTTGCTTTGGGATTGGGAGAGAAGAGCCTCAAACATATAACTACCCAATTGAAGGAATGACTCGATTCAATGAGCTTGAAGATGCAACAATGCTAAATGAGAAGGAGGAAGAAGTGGTTCAAATGACGTGGGATTCAGAAGCTGAAGAAGGATTTTCGTCTTCTTCGGTGGATGAGAGAGCTGAGAAGTTTATTCAGATGTTTTATCAGCAGATGAGAATGCAAAGGCGGGAGTCTTTGTAGCAGATGGGCGAGAATTGGTTGATGGGTTTTATTTCCATTTACTCTTTTGTTGAATTGAAGGTTGATTATTATTGTTTGTAATTCATTTTCCATTCTTTTGTGTTAAACTAGTCCCTGCAGATTGATTTTTGTGATTATGGGTACTGCGTTCTAGGTTTAGATCTTTTGTTCATGTTCAGCTGATGTATTTTTGTACTGCATTTGTTTCAACGACTATCTGCTACTTATGTTTGTACTGGATTTATTTGATGCTAGCTCTTGATGTGTTTTACCGTATTGGATCCGAAATTTATAACAACTCTTAGAAGTTCAATAAGAAGCGTTTGGCCGATCAACCAAGGGATCAAAGCAAGCTTGCAAATACAATCTGGTAGAATCTATCTCCGAAGATTGGCGCAAACGAATAAAGTCAAAATGACCGTTGAAAGATCCCAAAGAGGGCGGGGTGGAAGATGACCACGATAGTCATGCCGGAGATCTCAGGGTGGACATTGAGGTCTAAACGATCTCTAGGCCACCTTAGGCTAGGGATAAATAAGGGAAAAACCCTAATTTTTTTGTATCGATGCCTATCTTAACCAATTATTCACTACTAATCAGATGAGAACTGTTGGGCCTTAAAATATAAGCCTACCCAACGTATTGGCCCAAGAAGGAGATAGAGTTGCGTGTGTTCAGAGACCACAGTCCAAGATACTAAGAAGACAATAGTCATCAAAATGAAGAAAGAAGATAATCGTCAAAAAAGGAGCCACACGCTTGGAAAACGGTTATGGACATTTGGGCCCATCTTCATATGAACGTGGAAAGTGGTAAATGGTTACGATATGCTCCGATGAACGTGGGCCCATGGCTGAAAACATGAATAACGGTTAGAATTCAAGAGATAAGAAGAAAAAGAACCACTTGTAGTAGGATTATTTGGTAACCATCAAAAGAACACTCGAAAAAGAGATTGAGAGATTTTTTGTTCATCGTTTCGTCCGATTAAAAAAGAAACGTTGTATACTTTCGTAATCACTCGATTGTAACCCCGATTTAAGACATAAGAGTAGTAAGCTATTTTTCGAAGAAAGATAATTTACACCAGATCCATTGAAGACAAGGGGTTACCATGAGCAACCCCGACGAACGAAACCAAGAACGGAACGCTGAGGGAGAGGAGCTCACACACCAGGAAACGCCGACAGCGCTCTGAACCGAATTGTCAGAATTCGCTCAAAGACAACAAGCTTATAATGAAAGGCACAAAGCCAACATCAAACAACTCACCGCCAACAATAAAGGGTTGCGCTCCCAATTGCGATCCGTTTTGTCCGTCGACACACGTGCTAGAACGAAGGACCGAGCACGAACCAACGGAAGTGAAGGCACATCTCGTAATTCGGCTAGACAAGTTGAACGTAGCGCCAACATGGAATTCATCACTTCACCTGCCACTGTTCTCAGGGTGCCGACCATCACTCCCACCGTCCCATGCAGAACGTCCATACTAGGGGAAGTACCAAACCACCCATTCACCTTCGATCGAGAAGGGGACAACCCAAGCTACCTTGAAGACGACCTCATGGAGGGCGACGAAGACTGAGACCATCGTTGTCCTCAGAATTTGGAAGACATCGTTCGTGATCATTTCAAGATGTTCGTGGATCGATCGCCAAAATCCTGGGGGTCCCATGACCCATAGAAAAGGAAGCAGTCGATGGTTATGACTGGGTGTGTTCGGTTGTATGGGAGCTTTTTCCTTCTAAATGAAAAGTTAGATAAAAGGTTCCCATTTTCTACACCCTCCTATCCCCAAGGGTGTAGATTTTGTAGATATTAAGTTCCATCTAGTGGAATTCCGCTCCCAAAAAGCTAGTGTCAAACGTATCCTAAGACCTATATAGCTTGCTAATTTGTGGAATGTTATGTATTAAGTTACATTGAGTTTATATCACCTACATAATAAGAAGAGTGCATAATAGAAAAAAGCGCACCCAAACGTTCTCTTTTGGATGTTCTAGCGATTTTCAGTTGTTGTCGATTTGGGAGTTACCGTCATTTGCCGTTTTGGCTGTTTTCCATCGACTTCTATGGTTCCCTCCTGTCTCTTGCCCTCATCATGTTCTTTCCATCTCTTCTCTTGTATGCTATCTCTTTCTCTTGCGGAAATACCACCATCACTATTGATCCAGGTTATTCTAATCTTCCATTGGCTAGATTTGAGTTATGTCTTGTTGGTCATCCCCTTTCCACGAAACGAATCTATGTCAACTCCCTGCAAAATACGTTACGCTCTATTTGGAATCCTAAAAAGGGCTTGGATGTCCGGGATGGGGATCTGATATCTACGTGTTTCAATTTGTTAACGTAGAAGATTGCCAGCGGGTACTTAATGGTAGGCCATGGTCTTTATACGATCAATTAATTACTCATTCCCTATTAATTCAATGGTTTCTAGAAACTACCAGAAATTCATTTTATTATATCTCCCTTTTGGATACAAATTCATGATTTGCCACTTAGTCATCATACTGTCGTTCGTTGCTATTGTGCTACTTGAAATTCTGTTTTATCATTCTATTATGCCTTGTAAGCTTTTATGGGACAGCTTACAAGGCATCGCCAAGGCCTTTCCAGTTGGCTCAGTTGGGTTATGGAGACTAATTAAGGAGTTCGGGCTTAGAAGGAGAGACGTGACCCTATGTAGGTGAGACGCGACCGCGTTCCAACTAAAGGACCCGCGCCTTCAAGCTTGCACTGGGAGCGTGGGAAGGAAAGGGAAGACGTGACCGCGCTTTGGGCAGCCCAAATCGCGTGATGGAGACATATAGCACGAAAAATGGAGCGCGGTCCAAGAAGGGCATGACGCGACCGCGTCTTAACGGACACACCCGCGCCCCGGCCCGAGTCGGTGAAAAGCGGGTTTTCTTGATGGGCAAGTTTGATGGGATCTCTTAGGTAGATTGCACCTTCTTATTTATGGAGTATAATATTTTCTATCTTTCAGGCTATTCTCTATCTAAACCCAACTATGATTATTGTAATTGTATCCACAATATTGAGAATAAACTCCCTGGCTTGGTAGTGCACCAAACGTAGTCATTCCGACGAACTAGGTTAATAAATTCTTGTGTTCTTTCTTAATTCTCTTGCGAGTCTTTATGTGAGATATTCCTTATTGTTGGATCAAATTTCCTCACAATTGGTAACAAAGCTTGGATCCTATTTTTGCAATGGAAGTGATTATGGTTTCCAGAAGATGCAAATTGAAGATTACCTATATGGTAAAGAGCTTCATGCGCCTCTGGGAGAGAAGCCTAAGGATATGAAGAATGAAGACTGGAAGCTATTGGATAGGAAGGCAACAATTCGTATGTCCTTATCTAGGAGTGTAGTGCATCACACAAGAAGAGCGACTACAACAATGAGTTTGCTTGCAATCTTGTCCGCACTGTATGAGAAGCCATCAACGGTGTACAAGATGCGTCTGATGAGGAAGCTATTCGACCTAAAGATGAAAGCTTGTTTTTAAAGAACTTGAGCGAGTTCAATATGATAATTGGACAATTGCAATCAGTACAGATTGAGTTCAATGATGAGGTAGAAACCCTAATTCTTCTTTCTTCTTTACCTGAAAGTTGGAGTGGAACTGTTACTGCTTCAGTGGGGAAGGGGAAATAGAAAATTGATGATGTGAGGGATTTGATGATTAGCGAAGAGATTTGTATGAATGAGTTAGGTTCCACATTTGGATCAGCACTGAATGTTGGTCATAGGGGCAGATTTTATTTGAGGAAGAAATCTGATCGCAATAGATGGAAGTCCAAGGGAAAAGAGAATTCTACCAAGGACGAGAGCAAGATAAGTGTTGGAACTGTAATGAGTTTGGACACTTTAAAAACGATTGTCAAGCTCCAAAGGACAAGTCAGTAAACGCCACGACAAATGATAATGGAGATGTCTTGATTCTGAGTTTGGGTAGTCAATTGGAGTCATGGTTGTTCGATTCAGATGCGTCTTTTCATTATTGTAGTGATGTTTGGATTATGAAAAACTATTCCTTTGGGAACTTGGGAAAGGTCTATCTTGCTGATGATAAGGACTTGGATATTGTAAGGAAAGGAGATGTTCGTGTTGGAACACCTAATGATTCTATGCCGATGTTGCATGGAGTAAGGCATATTCATGGGTTGAAGAGGAACTTGCTTTTAGTTGGACAACTAGATGATGAAGGTTATCAAGTGACTGTAGGATCGTTAGTACTTAAGCGAGTCAGCGACTACTGCGAAGTCGTCGACTTTGAGTAATAAAGCAGCGTAATAATTAGACAGTAAAACAAACTTTATCAACAGTCAATGACAAGCGATGTATAGTGGAAACTCCTTGTAAACCAACTAGTTTACTTGGAGAAAAACCACTCCCTTCCAAGTTTCTCACTTGGTCGGATTTCAAGAGTCCTTAGACTCACTCTATTGATTTCTTGAGTGTTTACAAAGCTCTCCCGTGTACAAGAATGAATCCCACACCCTTGAACCACGCTCTACCTTTGCACTTACTCTCTCAATCTCACGCTATGCCTAAGATCTCTCGACACACTACTTGTACGAATCTCACGCACAAGTTCACTCTTTCTTTCTTACACACGATATTGAAATGACGCTCAAAAGTCTTACCACTAACCTAAACAGTAGGGTATTTAAGCTAAGGTAAGAGAGATCTCGTGTGTATTATCTCCCATTCGGTTAGGGAAACAATACACACTCAATATACATCTAGGTGAATCAAATCGTCTTTATCTTGATTTTAGCACTCTTTTGTGATGATCTTCTCCTAAAATAGAACGACGCGGCTGTCTCCAAATATACGCACATAAGCTATGCATTCCTTCCTTAAATAGATCACTTCGCCAGCTGGTCATGTCAGTGACTTTGGCAAGTCGCCGACTCGACTTGCAAACTCGGAGTCATTGACTCTGGAACCATCAAAACTCTATCTTCTATCTTCTAACAGTGACCTTTGGGTGTAGTACTTGGAAGATTACCAAGGGGGCCATGGTATTGGCTTGGGGTAAGAAGGAAGGAACATTGTACATGACATGCAGCGTCCGGGATAGCATTACTACTGCAAGAGCTGAGAGTGATGCTAATTTATGGCATTGTCGTTTAGGTCATATGACTGAAAATGGGATGAAGGTTATGTATTCTAAGGGTTTGCTACTAGGTCTGAAGTTTGTTAATATTGGGTTGTGTGAAGACTGTGTTCTTGGGAAGTAGAAAAGGATGAGTTTCTCAAGAGGAAGTAGAGCTTTGCAGAAGTAGAAACTAGAGTTGGTTCATAGTGATCTACGGGGGCCGACCCCAATATCCTCTCTTGGTTGTGCATCCTACTGTATGACCTTTATCGAATGACTCCACAAGAAAGGTATGGGTTTATATCTTGAGGCAGAAATCTGATGTTCGGGTTGAAACTAAAACGGGTCTCAAACTAAAGTGTTTGAGGTCTGATAATGGGGGAGAGTATGAGCTTCATGAGTTTAAGAGGTATAGTGCTAACAATGGGATTAGAATGGAGAAGACTTTGAAGGGTGCTCCTCAAGAAAACAGGGTAGAAGAACGCATGAACATGACTCTGAATGAACGTGCTAGAAGTATGAGGTTGAAGTGTGGACTCCCAAAGATGTTCTGGGCTGAGGCAGTGAACACTGCATCTTTCTTGATTAATAGGGAGCCATCAAGTATCAACTCCCTTGGAGAACGGGATACCGGAAGAAGCATGGAGGGGCAAAGAGGTAAACCTCTCTTTTCTATGCATTTTTTGTTGCACTACATATGGTCATATTGTTGATGTTGAGAGGAGTAAATTGGATGCTAAGTCTATTCAGTGCACCTTCATTGGATATGGAGGAGATGACTTTAGATATCGGTTTTGGGATGATCAAAACAAGAAGGTTATTCGGAGTCGGGATGTTGTGTTTGATGAGAAGGTGTCATATAAGGATAGACTGAGTGCTGGGTCAGATTCTGATGGGGGTGGATCTAGATATCTCTAACTCAAGTGGGAGTAGAATGGTTCTAGAGTGATGATGACCAAGAGGTCATTGAAAAAGAATCACACTTTCTTGAGGTTCAATTGAGGAGGTCAACAAGGGAGCATGGATCGTTTGATATATATTTGCCTTCTAATTTCTATCTATTGATGAGAGTTGGTTAAGTTTCCAAGAGACAAACGAGCTTTGCATAACAAGTGGGTTTACTAGGTTAAAGAGGAGGTTGATGGGAGAAAACGTTACAAGACAAGGCTGGTTGTTAAGGGGTTTCAATAGAAGTATGACATTGAGTAAACCAATGTCTTCACTCCTATTGTGAAAATGACTAATATACGACTTGTGTTGAGTATGGTGGCTGCAAAAAAATTGGAGTAGTAACAAATGGGTGTAAAAACAACTTTTCTACATAGTGACCTTGAAGAGGACATCTATATGATACAACCTTGGGTACTTGTCTAAGGATAATGAGGAGCTTGTGTGTAGATTGAAGAAGAGCTTGTATGGTTTGAAACAAGCTCCAAGACAGTGGTACAAGAAGTTTGGTGCTTTCATGCAAGAGATCAAGTTTGTGAGAAGATCACTGCTTCTACTTCAAGAGGATTGGAGATGGATATATCATCTTGTTGCTATATGTTGATGACATGCTAATAGAAGGGACAAGTGCTCAAGAAGTGAGCAAGATGAAAGAGCAATTGTCCAAACGGTTTGCCATGAAAGACTTAGGTGATGCTAAGTAGATTTTGGGTATGAAATTTGAAAGAGATAGGGTGGCAAGATAGTTGTATCTCTCTCATGTTGAGTATGTCAAGAAGGTCTTGAAAAGGTTCAACATGGAGAATGCAAAACTTGTCAATGTTCCATTAGGCGGTCCGTTTAGGTTGTCTAACAAGTATAATCTTAAGAGTTAGGATGAGCATGCCTAAATGTAAAAGACACTATACGCTTCAACAAATGGGAGTCTGATGTATGTAACGGTGTGTACTAGACCGAATATTGCACATGCGGTGGGAGTTGTGAGTCATTTCATGGGTAATCCAAGAAGGAAGCATTGGGAAGCAATGAAGTGGATTCTGAGATACTTAAGGAGTACTACTGATTAGGCCTTGTGTTTTCAAGGAAAAAGAGTTGTGTTAGCAGGATATATTGATGCTGATTTTAAATCTAGTTACCTTGACAAGAGGAGGAGTACAACAAGGTATGTGTTTACTTTGGGAGGTACTGCGGACTCTTGGGCTTCAAAGTTGAAGAAGGTTGTTGCTTTGTCTACCACAGAAGTTGAGTATATTGCAGTGATTGAGGCTAGCAAGGAGATGGTATGGTTGCAGAATTTCTTGGGTGATATGGGAAAATGGCAAGGTGATAGCATTCTTTACAGTGATAGTCAAAGTGCCATTCACTTGGCTAAGAATTCGGTGTTTCATTCAAGGACAAAGAACATTAAGGTGAAGTATCATTACATATGACATCTTTTGGAGAGAGAGATATTTCGAGTTGTGAAGATTTCAAGGAGTGAGAATCCTTTTGACATGTTGACTAAGGTTTTGACCTTAGAGAAGCTGAAGCTATGCATGGCTTAAATGGGCCTTATTACTTGAGTTGAGGGCCCAAAACTACCTCTACCAGATGGGATGATTGAAATGTAAATAATTACAACTGGAATCAGTCTCTAGGTGGGAGATTGTTGGGTTATGGGGCCTGATTAAGGAGTTCACGCTCAGAAGGAGAGATGCAACCCCATGCAGGTGAGAAATGATCGCGTTCTGAGTGAAGGACCCGCGCTTTCGAGCTCGCACCGTCAGCGTGGGCAAGAGAGGGGAAGACGTGACGACGTCTTGGGCGGCCCAGACCCCGTGATGGCCACAAAGAGCATGAGTCGGTGAAAAGCGGTTTTCATGATGGGCAGGTTTGACGAGATCTCTTTGGTAGATTGTGTCTTCTTATTTATGGAAGATAATATTTTTTTATATATAAGGCTATTCTCTATTTAAACCCAACTATGGTTATTGTAATTGTATCCGCAATATTGAAAGTAAAATCCCTGGCTTGGTAGTGCCCCCAAACGTAGTCATTCTGACGAACTGGGTCAACAAACTCTTTCTTTTCCTACATATAGTTCCCCAACAAGTGCTAGCCATCTGCAAACTCCTCCATCGTGTCCACACGAGCCTGGTGTGACTAGTAGTCAGCAACTTCCTCCACCTCGTTTTGTCACAATGTCTCTCTTTCTTCGACAGTGTTAAGCGGAGTCTTTAAGTCGTCGGTAGATTTTGAGAGCTCACGAACTGACGAGCACTTTTATGTCGTGGTAAAAGCGTTGTTAAAGAAAAATCCTAACTTCCAAACCTAAGTATAGTGAAAGCAAGGGTCTTACCATAGAGACTCAGATTTCCAGTGTTTAAATAATATTACTAGAATAATAAAAGAGAATTTTCAGATTTCAAGCTATTAAACTAAGAAAACAAAAGCAAAACAAGTAAAATAATTGAGTTTTCATGTAGAAAGAAAGCGTCCAACTAGTTTCATATCCATTTCATACATGAGTATTGATCCTTGATTATTCTTATTTCAATTCCCTTGACTAATCTATTGTGAACTCATGGAATTCAAGCTCAAAGTGATTATTAATATGCACCGTCTTTAATAACCTTTCAACCAATTATCCTAGAAAACCTTCTATGTCAAATTGATCATGCAAATTAGTTCAAAGCATTCAATAGAAACATCGTTCATAAATTCCACCGTATATCATGAAGTTTTGAGATTGAATTCTCCTCCTTTTATTTCACCGTACATAAGTTTAATCAAAGGATTCATCCATGAATAACAAAATTCCACCGTATATTAAGTTATTCTAGTTGTAATTCAACCGAGAAATCAAAATAGGTGATCAAGCTATTAAAATCCTAAGTGAATTTAATCAATTAAGCATGGAGTAATTCAATCTAGTCAAGGCAAGTTGAAATAATTCAAATCTCACAAGCAATCATGCATACAACTTCAACTAACTAGTTGGACATGAGAAATTAGCTAGAAAACGACATTAAAGAAGAAATCAAACTTACAAGAGTCGGGTTTCTCTTCAAATTCTTCTCTAGGGTTTTTGTCTCCCAAAGTTCTCTCCCAAGTTGAATAATGTAAAAAAACTTAACTCCTAAAATCCCTAAAAAGTATTTATTCCATAATCTCAAAATATCCTAAAATAACAAGAAGATAACTAAAAGATAAAACGAAGCCTCAGAATCAGCGTCGGATCAACGCGGCCTTAGGCGCAGTCAAATGCCCCTGAGCGCGGTCGCGCTCTGCCATCCCTTGCCCACGCTCAGCCTGTAGTGGCCTCCATCTCCTCGACGCGTTTGAGTCTCCAAAGCGCCCTTGTGCTGGCTTGTCCTCATTCCTTGCACTTGTTCCTAGCTCCATAGCTCCGGTCCCTGGCTTGATGTCCACCATGCTCACCTTTCAATACTGCAATGAAACACAAAAGAGCGTAGATTCTGAACTAAACTAAAACAAAACTACGAATTAAGGTGAAAATCTAGCTAGAAATGCATGAAAAGAGAATAGAAACATGTTCTAAAACCTATAACTATATACTCTATCACGAACCTCTTTCTCTAAATCACCCATCTTAGCGGTCAAAGACTCTTTCTGCTTCTTCTCTAAAAGCAGTCCAGTCTCAGGCCGACTCAGTTTAGTGAAGATATCTTTAAACATGTCGTAAGCACCCAACATGACTTTAAGACTCTTCATAAAGGTGAAAGTTGTAAGCATGATAAATAGAGAGAGTTATCGTGGTGGATGTAAAAAAGACAAGAAGGATAAGATATCGAGACTAACTGCCACTAAGTAGCCATGGCTTCACTGAAAATATCAACAAGCAATGATCAGCCTACATCATCGCAAGGTCCAATAGCATGAAGAGGATAGATAACGTTAAGGTACTAAGAAGTGGGGAGGTCAACCAACATCATCATACGAGAAAGATCTGATAATCTAGGGGTGGCCCCAAACATGGATGAAGAAGCCCCTCGAGTTGTAGTAGACAATGGCTTGGAGGGACGAAAAACAGCTAGAGATGTATCGGCAATACCAAGAGCAATGTATGCTTTCCTTTTTATTCTAGCTTCAACACATTCCAAGTTAGACATCGCGGCAACCTTGAACCTCGTCATTTGAGAGCCTACAAAAACCTAGAAAAGGTGTAAGATGTAAATGGAAAAAGAGAAAGAGGAAAGAAGGAAACGACTTACTTTATATATTGGAGTACTCAAGAGAATCAACACATATGTTCAGGTTTTCAGGAAAAGATCTTCTTTCACCGGGAGGCAATGTGTTGATCTGATTAATTACTTGTGGAGAAGTTTCTCGTGCCTTTAGTGCTAAAAAAAACACTACAAAAAATGCGAAAGGTGATGAACGTGTTAATATTTTCAAATCAAAGTGTAGATTCAAAGAGAACAAACGTAAATGGTTCCAATAATACCTAAGAAAATCACAATCATAGCCTAGAGAAGACCATTTTACAAAGAAAGGTTCATTTTCTCAACCATGACCATGTTCCAAGACATCTAAAATCACGCTAGAGACTTCTCTATCGGATTTGAGGGTGAAGCACAAGAAATCAATAGCAAAAAGGATCCTCCAAGTTTGAGTAAGGAGTTGACCAGGGAAAATATTGAGGGTTTCAAGGATTTCAATATCCAGAGGGCGATAAGGGAAGACGATGGCCAATTCGGAAGGGGTACTCATACAAACATACCCAGTCTTCGCAAAAAGAATCGGCCCATTCTCCTCGTTTTGGGGTGTAGATAATAAAAGAGGATAGAAAACTAATGGAGAAAGCAAAAGAAGAAGGACCTACATAATTACTAATCGTATGCTAGGAAACCGGCAAGATGCGAGTTTTTGTGAAACTAGAGGTTTCTTGGGATTCGTAACATCAAGAGATCAGAGTAGAAGACGAGGTTACCTTCCATTAAAAAAAGAAACCCTAGAAAAGCAATGTTATAAGGAGAAGTTAGTACCTGGTTCAAGGAAGATCAAGCGGTAGAGTGAAGACGCGTCTCCGCTTATTGGAATAATAAAGAAATGCAAGGTGATGTGATTGCAGCAAGTGCTAGTTTTTTAGGCAAATTCAAACCCACTCAAAATCTCTTGGAGAGCATATTGGGTGAGTTTAGGGGGTAATGTTGGGCCTCAAACATTTGGCCAATTTCAAATTATGGGTTGCGTCTTGAAATACGATTTTTTGATTAATAGCGGTTGGTAGAAGGAGAGGATATCGAAGAAAGGATGTTAATGGAAGAAAGATGTCAGACAGAATTAAGGAGCGAGGAGAAATATTCGGTAAGGCGAGAAGGAAGAGTAACGGTACTATAGAACAAGCTATAAGAAGGGAAGAAAGAAGGACTAGGAGGGATACATTCATTGACACAACACACTCGACTACAAGTAAGACTCATTCTTACTCACAAGCTCAGATTCAATCGTCGATTCAAAGTTTACTTGGTCATTACTATTATTTGATTGTTCTTTGTGGTTATATATCAACTCTTGCATTTTTATTATCTCGGAATTACACCAGAGCATATTCTTGGTTTTTTACTTTCTAATTCTACTATCGTTCCTTCTACTTTGAAACGGGTTAACGTGTTTTGATTGATATTTAACTAAGGTTTGCCGTGTTTTAGAAAGTCTCACGTTAACGAGTTAGATTTTTCAAAAATAGTGAGCATAGAGATTGGTGACGCGGTTCGGTGGATCATAGTTTGGGGGTCTCATTAGGGAGACTTGAACCATATCTAGTATTTTGAAACAAAGAGTTCAGAGGGTTTAAAACACACACACACAAACTCAAAGGCAACAAACTAAATCGGAAAACAAAAGATACAAAATCGGAGAACATAACAAGAATAGATATAAGCTTATGTGCTTTGTTATACCTAACTCATGTCACTGGACTTAAGGATGATTTAATCAGACAATACACTTCTCACCAAATGGATTCTAGAGAATTTGATTTATTCTCATTATACCATCTTGATGCTCTTTTGATGAGGTTTTATTTCTGGTAAATTCTTCTCAGGTCATAAAAGTATGGACTCTGCGCTAAACAAAATTAACTTCCTTTCACTCTCATACACTCGACATGTTGAAGATGCTCCACCAAGTGGGGAAAATTCCACTTTGTTCTTTCAATTTCATCAACTAAAAGAGCCTTGTATTGTAACAAGCTCCTTATTCCCTCAACAGTTAACATTTAACAAGAGCACTTTTTTTGTTTCATTTACATGTGGTGATCTTAGTCCAACACACATTCTAGGGCCGAATACATACATGGACCCCTGAACTTACAACTTTTGTTCGCTCAGAACCCCTACTTAAAAACTTATTATTAGACACTTATATTGTAAAGATTTTGTTCAACGAGACCCTCCTCATTTTCGTGAAAGTGACACGCGCCACATAAGCCAATTCACTAAAATTTTGCCAAATAAGCACCACATAATAAATTTTAAAATAATTAAAAATTAACAAAATTATTAAATTATCCCAATCCATCTTCTTCCTCTCTTTTTCCATTCAAGGAACCAAAGCCGGAAAAGGACGGAATGACAGAATCGGATTCTTCACCTTAGGTCGGGCCGCGCTCAAGATTAGGGAACGTCGGTCTTCTTCCTCTCTTTTTCCATTGAAGGAACCAAAACCAGAGAGGAAGAATTAAGTCGAGTCTACATATTATCCCAAATTTCGACCAAAAAACAGATTATCCCAAATTCATTCAGCAATAATCCCAAATTTAGTTCAACTGAGTGAACCTTCTGTTTCTCAGTTGAAAACTGATGCACTCCATGAAGTAAAAATGCAATTTTTCCTTAATTTGATAATTTTGCTAGCTCCAATTTTGGCCATGGAATTCAAGTTATGTTGAATTTGCACTTTCGTGGGGAATTTGAAAAACCCAAATTGCTATCAAGGCTGTAGGAATTAATTGAGATTCTCAAAAGAACTTAATTGAGCATTCCACAGAAGAAACAACCTGGATAGAAGGATGAGGCCAAGAAGGAGGCTCAAAAGGAGGTGAATTAGGGTCTTCCAAATGGCGAAGCTAGACGAAATCATCGACTTTCTTAGCGACCTGGGGCAGCTTTAAGCGTCCTTTGCCCATTCAACACCTCTATTAATCCCCTTCTTCAAGAAATCCATATCCTTCTTCACCACCCTCGATTGGCATCGTACGTGGCCGGCTTCCCCGAAGGACGGAGCGGAAGACTCGAATTCATCAGCACCGGCATATTTTCTCTGCCTCGTCAAAGTCTACAGATCGTCGTGGCCGACTTCCCCGAAGGACGGAATGGGAGACTCGAATTCATCACCACCGACAAATCCATCCCAGATCTAGATCTAAGATTAAAAAAAAGTGAGATTTTATGGGGAAAAGAGGAGATATGGCCAAAAGAATAAATGGAGTTAAATGGAGTAAAAGAAAAGTGGTGGATTTTAGGGGAAAAAAGAGAATTTAATGGAATTAAATGGAGTTTAACTCGCTAAAATATCATTTGATATACACGTGCGTTGCCAGATCATCAAAAAGTGCTCAATGGAACAAAAATGTAAAGTTAGGGGGTTAAAAAATAAATTTTTTAGTTGAGGGGTCTGAGCGAAAAAAAGTTATAAGTTCAGGGGTCTATCTATGTATTCGGCCCACATTCTAGTAATATTGAAAATGTAGAGGTGGGAAAATGTTCCAACATGAATTTCCATGTGAATTGCCAAGACACCCTTTATTATGTTTTATGAACTTGCTAAGGACCTAAGGTGATGTTTTTTATTCTTATCATATCGGGTTTAACTCATTTTGATGAAACTGTACAAGAAGCAGATGGTATCATTCTTTCCCGTTGAAACTTGGGCAAAAGATCTTCCTCCAAAAAAGGTTGGTGCAGTTGATTACAATTCGTTCTATTGGAATAGCCACGTGGATGCAAGTGAATCCTTTTACATCACTAAATAAGTGGGATTCTGAAGAATAACTCCTTGAAAATTTTGGATTATTACACTTTGTACGTTTAATTGCTTCTCGTTTGTGCATTAGTCAGTCTAACTAACACGATGGGATGCCACCTTGCTTTAAATGATTGTTGATAACCCTTTGACTTTTGAAGCTTCTCACTGATGTTTTTTCCCTCATATTCTGGTGCTAAGATGTTCATATTGGGATGCAAAAAAAACCCGTGGGGGTGGGGATTCGCTGGGACCCGCCCCTAATAGGGCGGAGGTTCTCCGACTTGGTGGGGAATGGGGCGAGGACGAGGATCAATATGGTACCCCTGATTTAAAATGGATCGGGGACGGGGAATCTACTATCCGCCCCGAATCCCCGATACATATACCCGATATGTTTTTTTTATTTTTTTAAATTTATAAAAAATAGAATAAAAATAGATATTAAATATAATTGTAGTTTTTAATTTTAAAAGCTTATATATATATATATCTACAAATTATATAATCAAATTTCAAATTTATGTTATTAAATTTAATATTTGTAAAAAATTTTAAAGTTTAAAATATTTTTTATAATAAACGGGGCACCGTTAACAAACCGATACCCGACAGAGATTTACCGCCCCGTTCCCTATTATCCTACTAAACTGATTTAGAGGCCAAGTTATTTTACTAAACTGATTTTGTTTTATGTAAGCACCAAAACGGTGCATTTGATGCCCCTCTCTGTTTTGAGCCTTGGTATAAAAGGCGTGTAACAAACTCTGTAATGTTTTATCCATTCATGAAACACGAAACTGATTTGGCCTCTCAATTTCTATCGTTCTTCACTTTTTCTTCCTCATCTAGCATCCAATCTCGAATTGTATCGTGGTATCAGAGCGAACGTTCTTGTGAGCCGAAATCGATTCCCGATTCATCATGACGAAGACGCTGAATGAGTTGGAAGAAGAGTTGAAGAAGAAGCTCGCCGATAATGGAGGGATTTTGAGTTCGGTAATTTCCGATTCGAATCATCATCTATATCTTCATCATTTGGATCATCCGAATTATTCTCTTGCAACGAAACTACTGAGCGACTCTAATTATCATCAATGGAGAAGATCGATAGAGGTGTCTCTTATGGCGAAAAAAGCTGGTTTTCGTCACTGGAGATGTCGAACGGTCAGATCCAAGTTCTCCACTTGAGATGCAGTGGAGACGATGTGATAGCATGGTGATAGCTTGGCTATTGCATTCGGTAGAGAAGGAGATCGTAGAGATGCTCCTATATTGCAACACTTCAGCGGACATCTAGAAGGATCTCAGGCTTCGGTTTGGACATGCAAATCTCGCGAGAACTTACCAGATTCAGAAGGAGTTGTTCAACATTTCACAAGCTAATCTCTTAATTTCTTCTTATTATACGAAAGTTAAGAGGATTTGGGAAGAATATGTTGTGCTATTTGAGTTGCCTAAGTGTGGAACATGTGGTGCTTTCTACCATACACCTCCGATGCTGATGAAACAACATATTCTGCAATTTTTAGTAGGGTTAAATGAATCGTATAATGTAGTGCGAACAAATATACTGATGATGAAGCCAATTCCCTCGATTGGAGAGGTTTATCAGCTTGTGCTTCATGAGGAAAAGCAACGAGCTCTATTGAACAACAGTTCCCCTATCACTAATGACTCGACTGCATTGAATGTGTTTCTTAAATCTAGACATAGCTCCAATAATTCTCAACACGGTGTTGGTGGGAATTTCAATCCAAAATCAGGCTCAAAGGGTTTAGGGAACAATTTTGGAGGTCAGAACCATGGCAACAATTCTGGACAAAAGGGGAAACCACAATATTATTGTGAAAACTGCAAGGTTGCTGGGCATTCTATAAGCAGATGCTTTAAGATAATCGGTTATCCCAAGGATTTGGGGGAAAAAATGTGCTTGCAACACAACAGCTGACAATGATAACAAGGAGAACTCAGAGAGGAACCAGACCTTTACTAAGAGTCAGTACGAGAGATTGCTTGCTTTGATTGATCAGCAACAAATCACAGGACCTTCCGCAGACAACAACAAATCCTGTATGCTAGCTGGTACGTCTCCTTGTTTCTCTGTTTTTGGTACTTCTCAAATTTAGGTCATAGATAGTGGTGCAACTCATCATATCTGTCCAAACCTGAACTTATTCACTAGCTTTGAGCCTTACTCACAAACAAATTTTATCACCATGCCAAACACTAAGCAAGATAAAATCACACACAGAGGCACAATACATCTCACACCAAAAATTATCCTTAAAGATGTACTTCATGTGCCAGAATTCTCATTCAACCTTTTATCTGTCAAAAAGCTTGTTATCAATCTCCAAACTAATGTGCTTTTCAATCCTTATCATTGCCTTATTCAGGACCCTTCAATGAACACTCATCAAGTGCTTGGTAATGCCTCAAGAGGACTGTATCTCACCACTCCATCAAATGCCCAGCCTAGCCAGAAGTCACTAGAAAACACCATCTCTTTACACTATCCTTCTAGCTTATCTTTACCAAGTTGTAATAATGATTCAGACAATAGTTGTTTTGCTGACTGTTTTAGTGTTGTCACTCATGAGTTGTTGCATTTACGATTAGGTCATGTACCTTTTGAGACTTTGTCTAAATTTCTTGGAATTAAAGATGTTTTGTCTTACAAGCAACACCAAATTTGCACTATCTGTCCTAAAGCAAGACAACATAGGACTTCATTTCCTATAAGTAAAATCCAAAGCTCATATCCTTTTCAATTGACACACACTAACATTTGGGGACCTTACAAGGTCAAAACTCATAATGGATTTAGCTATTTCCTTAGTGTGGTTGATGACTACACAAGAATTACTTGGATTCACCTGTTGTCACATAAGTCGAATGCCTTTCCTGCCCTCAAAAGTTTCATATCCTTTGTGTTCAAACAATTTGGACATAGTGTCAAGACTATAAGATCAGATAATATGGGTGAGTTCTGTAGCCTTGAAGCCAAAGATTTCTTTGATAACCAAGGCATCCTACACCAAAAATCTTGTGTTGACACTCCACAAAAAAATGGTGTTCTGGAGCGTAAACACAAGCACCTTTTAGAGACAGCCCGAGCCTTACTCGTCCAATCAAACTTGCATTATCAATATTGGGGGGAATGCATTTTAACTTCAGCCTACCTAATCAACAGATTCCCACTAACCAGCTTAAACTACATGACACCCTTCGAAAAATTATATGGCCAACCTCCCAGCTACACCAATTTGAGACCTTTTGGGTGCTTGTGCTTTGTTGCTAACCTCAAAAGAAACAGATTCAAATTAGACCCTAGAAGTTCAACATGTGTGTTTCTGGGATACCCTACTGGTGTAAAGGGATATAAGGTTCTGGAATTACCTACAAGAAAGATTTTTATATCCAGAGATGTTCACTTTCATGAACAAACATTCCGACTTCATTTCCCACATATAAAACTCACATCAAAATTTTCCCCTTTGCCAAATACAACACTTGATGCCAGTCCCATCTTTTACCCATCCAATAATTCTTTTACTCAACCACACACACCAGAAACTCCATCACTTGACCCTCTACATTACTTACCATCCACCTTAGATGACGTTTTGTCATCTTCCACAACCACCACTCCTTCTTCAAGCACAAAATCCACACCCACACAAAATTCAGAAAATTCCCTCACACCTATTTTACCTCCAAGATGATCTTCTCGTCCCCATAACCCACCTTCTTATTTACAAGACTATGTGTGCAATTTTGCAGATGCAACCAAATAATTCCCTTTAATTGATGGATTTGTTGGATCCTTTTATGCACCTTCTATTTGCTCCACTATATCCTCCAAACCTTTTTTAGAACCAAAAACCTATTTGCAAGCTTCTAGGGACCCAAATTGGGTAAATGCCATGAACAATGAACTAGAGGCTCTATCTACTAACAAAACATAGAATGTTGTAGACTTACATGCAGGAAAAAAGGCTATTGGATGCAAATGGGTCTTCAAAATTAAGCTCAAGTCGGATGGCTCCATTGAGAGATACAAAGCCAGATTGGTGGCCGAAGGGTATACTCAACAATACGGCATTGAATTTGAGGAAACATTCTCACCAGTTGTGCGCATGACAACTATCAGAGTACTCATTTTTGTGGCTCTACAACGAAACTGGAAGATCCATCAATTGGATGTTAACAATGCTTTCCTGCATGGAGATTTGCTAGAAGAAGTTTATATGCAATTACCAAAAGATGTTCCTAATCCATCCAACAAAGTTTGTCATCTCAAGAAGAGCTTATATGGGCTTAAGCAAGCCTCAAGGCAATGGTTTCACAAGTTGGCATTGACCTTGACAACTCTAAACTTTGTGCAGTCTAAATATGATTCAACTCTATTTATTCAGCACCATGACTGCACAATGACAATAGATGCAATTTATGTTGATGATATACTCATCACTGGATCAGAATCTACAACCATTACCAATCTTAAGCAAGCCTTGGATACTTTGTTCAACATCAAAGATCTAGGAGAGCTGCACTACTTTCTTGGCATTGAAGTTACAAAGCAGGAGGGTACTCTTATTCTTAAAAAGTCTAAGTTTGCAAGTGAATTGCTCCAAGATGCACAAGTAATGGAGCTTTGTTCTAGAGCCACACCACTGCAATTGCATTTCAAACTGGATGCAGGTTCAAGTGATGACATCTTGGCTGATCCCTCTATGTATAGGAGCCTTGTAGGCAAACTTAACTATCTGACTAACACAAGGCCAGATATATTTTTTGCCATACAGATTCTTAGTCAATTCTTACAAAAACCATGTCAGTCTCACATGAATGCACTCCTTCATCTTATCTGTTATGTCAAGGGCACGAGCCACTTTGGGGTCATCTTCAAACCAGGTAACCACATCAAGTTAGAGGCTTATACTGATTCTGATTGGGCCAGTTGCCCTATCAGTAGGCGCTCTGTAACTAGCTATCTAGTCCTCCATGGTACCAACCCAATATCTTGGAGATCGAAGAAACAAGCTATTGTATCTAGGAGCTCCTCTAAAGCAGAATACAGAGCCATGTCATAGTCTACAGCTGAGGTTACTTGGTTGGTTAGTCTCTTGCAAGAAATGGGAGAGAAAGATCTCAAACCAGTTACACTTTTTTGTGACAATAGGTCAGCCTTGCATATTGCTCATAATTCAGTCTTTCATGAGAGGACCAAATAGCTAGAGATTGATTGTCACTTCACAAGGGAGAAGGTCATGGATGGTCTCCTACAACTGTCATATCTGCCTACATCAAATCAACTTGCTGATATGTTAGCCAAAATTTTGCCTTCTCAGCATCATCATGAGCTTCTCTTCAAATTGGGTATGCTCACTGATCGCTCCCACACTCCAGTTTGAGGGGGGGGGGGAATATTTTCCTACTAAACTGATTTAATGGCCAAGTTATTTTACTAAACTGATTTTGTTTTATGTAAGCACCAAAACGGTGCGTCTGATGCCCCTCTCTATTTCGAGCCTTGGTATAAAAGGCGTGTAACAAACTCTGTACTGTTTTATCCATTCCTGAAACACGAAACTGATTTGGCCTCTCAATTTTCTTTCGTTCTTCTCTTTTTCTTTCTCATCAAGCATCCAATCTCAAATTGTATCAACCGTGGGGATTAGACGGGGACGGGGTGGGGATGGGGATCTAATAGTATGTCGGGGATGGGGCCGGGGAATGCATTCCCTTCCCCGCCCCCATGTGCATCCATGTCTCTTCTTGTTCTGTTAATGAATTTCATTAAGTACAACGGTGTGGCTACTTATGTAAGTAATAACAACCAAAAAAGACTAGGAACGCCTCGACAAAATGCATTTTAAAAGGCAGAACCTCATTCTATCTGTACAGTGTTTTAATAGTCACACCTCATTAGTTCTGCTCTTAGTTTGCCAAATATGTACTCTGTTTCACCGTCTCACCCCCATAAACAATGATTTAAGACATTACCATGATCTAGTTTTAATAGTCAGACTTGAGGAGGTCATTGATTTTACCTGATTTGAGTTGCAAAAGTTTAGGACACCTCATTCAATTACACCTTTGTCCATATAATAGCAATCTAGGTTCCGGTAAGCTCAAAACTTACATTTAAAGTTCAAGGAAAAAGAACAAGTCAATAGACAAAATCAAGTAGTTTTCATAGAATTCATGTAATGTTTGTAGAAGAATTGTCAGACCTATTCTTCTATTGAATCAACAAAATTAGTGTATATAAGCCTCTCTAAGTAAGGCGGTGGACATCTGTCCAAAAACCATTACCATTGGTATTATTTTCCTTATACCCAAGAAAAACCACCGAGTATAGAGTATATATGTGCCAGAACAAGTGAAGACTAAGCTTTCTACATAAGGTTAGGTAATGAAGCTCTCAACTGCTTATGGGGTTGTCCTTCTCAACAACATTATCCATTCCTTCATTTCCCCTGTCATGTTTCAAAAGGAACCATACATGGTATTAGTTGACAATAATAATTCCTGGACATTTCTTATTCTACATAAATGAAAATTTATAGACAAACCTCTCAAGCATGCGGTCATCTATTGGGCAAATGGTGCCAGTTAGGTGAAGAACATGTTCGGGAGTGACATGGTGATACTTGTAAGATTCATATTCATATTTAAGTCACAAATCAAGTCAATATATGGACTGAACATCAACAAAGGGGTCATAATTTTACCATTTTCCAGTAAATTTTCCAGCATGACCTGTTCCAAGGATGACATCATCACCAAGCTCGTACTCGCAATCTCTACTGGTTGCAAAACCATAAACAGCAACATGGCCCAGAGAATAGATCATCTGCTCCTTGAAAACGTTTATGAGGGCTTGTCCACATTGAAGCTTCTCCTTCCCATCATATGCACACACAAATACATATGCACCCGACAGCAAAGTCTCATGATCAGTATTCCATGGTCTCCCATTGACGAGAACTTCTTCCACAAAGCTTGTCACGGACGAATACTTCAAACCTCTTTAGTTAACACATTCAACAACTCATTAGACCAATTGGACAACAATGGATAAAAGATATTTAGTTGAAATATAAACTCTCATTACCTGTATTGCATCATCTTTGGGAACACACCATCACAAGAGATGTCATTACATATTAGCAGACGTGTCTGTTATTCAACAACAAGGTTAAAGGAGAGAGAAGAAACACAAACAAACTAAACGAGAGAGAAAGAAACAGGTAGGAAGGAGAGAAACTAAATAGGAATTCAAATTAACAAGATAATTGCACTCTTGGAAAGATAAGATATACTAGTATTAAAAAGATAACTTGGAAATATAGATAACAAGAAAATCATATGATAACTTCCTTCAATAGGGTATATAGCCTTTAAATGCTTTGGGATTGAGTATGGATTCAATGATTTACAAACACTAATTTTATATGAGAATATTCTTGTATGTTGAAATCATCTCATGCCACTCATCTAATAACATGGGCAGAATACATATACAAACACCTCACCTTTGACTAATTGGTCATTTTAACACCCCACCTTTGAAAATGTTCGATTGAGTACCTACACTAACAGATTGCGACCTATTAGACACCTCGTCGCTGATGTGGCAATTTGTGTGACTTACACTCTCTTATGGGCGAGTAAGAAAAGGAAATAAATGTGACACTTGTATCTAGCCCCATTTTTCTCCCTTTTTCTTCTTTTCCTCTCTTTCTTCTTCCTTTTCCACTAATTAATTTCAAGACTAATTAATTTAAAGAGAATACCAAAATGATCTCATCTCTTTCCAAAATCTTTCTAATTTTTCATCTCCCTAAATTCTATCTTATCGATCCAAAGAGAATTATAAACATCACTTTTTCTAAAGCCGTAAAAAAATTAGAAAAATAAAAAAGAAGAATTTTTTTCTTCAAAATCTTATTTGCTCCAAATTTCTACTGTAATTTCCAAATTGGGGCAACTCTCATATGCTCTAATAACCTGTAACAACATGAAAGCAGCTCGTAGAGCGCTTTCAAGAATTTCCTCCCATCTCCAACACCTGTAATTCCTACTACAATTTTTCATCTCCCCTCCACCTTTAATTAGTAGGAAAGCACTTTCAAGAATTTCCTCCTAGACCCAAACTTATTTGCATTAATGAGTAGGAGAGCACTAATTAATTTGTCAGCAAACCAGGTCAAAAAGGACCCATCTTTGAGCCAAGATTTTAAACAGCTCGCAGATCCAAACCTATTTTCAGATCTCAATATTCAGGCAACTCCTGGAGCGGAAATATCAAGGAAAATATTCAGATCTGGATTATAACTTTCTAGAAACGAGTTTCTAGGTGAATTCCATCGATTTGCCCAAATTTGCACTCAGATATTCCTAGATTTGCACTCAGTTTCTAGGTCAACTCCATCGCTCATGTGGCGGCCATTGATATGGCCGGGGATTGAGGCGCCGCAGTGAAGCTGACCGAGTTGGCCAGGCATGGGGTCAAGGCCAGCACTGACTAGGTGATGGACACCATGAACAAGGGAACGGACAACCGGGGACGGAGGCGCCTTTAGTTGGGGAAGAAGATTGAAATTCCTTTTCTCTCACCATTTGGGGGAAGAGGACAGAGAGAGAGGAGGAAGGGGAATAAAATAAAAAATATTTTTTTAGTAAAATCTAATATTTATTTTCTTTCTAATTTTATGATTTTGCAAAAGTTTTTAATTTCTTAAAGATTTTTCAAAACTTTAGTACTCAAATATGTGACGTGGCAGTCTAATATGGCGCACGTGATATGTACGATAATTTTATTGATCAAATAAGCATTCAATAGGTCGCAATCTGTTAGTTCAGGTACTCAATTGAACATTTTCAAAAGTGGGGTGTTAAAGTGATTAATTTGTCAAAGTTGTGGTGTCTTTATATGTATTCTGCCTAATAACATGTCGTGAGTAAAGTTGGAATCATGTGATAAATCATGCAAAGTATGGCATAAATACTTTCTCCCTAATTGATTGATAAAAACATGAAATACAAACTTAAAAAAATACTTTAATTGATCTCAATTAGCTTCAACTACAATCGCAAAACGACACAAGACTTTCCAAAGAGATAATTAGGGAAAATTAATCAAGAAAACTTTAATTTTTTTTGGTAGCTTTAATTTTAACTACATTCGTGGAACGACACAAGACTTGCAAGAGATAATTAGGAAAGTTAATCCAGAAAATTGCAATATCTAGTATCTAATACTAAAATTCTACCAAAAAAAAGTATGTACTACTAAAATATTCAGCAAGTATCGATCAAGATCAAATTTCATAATGTCCTAACAGAAAGGATCCACTCAACAAATTCAAGGTATTCTACTTCAAATCGACACGAAATTAAGGTATAGAGAAGCAGATAATAACCAAGATCTACACCGAAAAGTAATTAGAAGTTAAACTTTGCTACCGATCACGTCTTTCATGTCCGTCCTGTGATCATTGATTGCGGATTTAAGGAGTTGAGGCAGCGAATCCGTCTTGGAATCCTCATAGCTCCTGTACAAAGAAAAACAAAGTGATCTTGCATTTCGCCGGAAAAGGTGGGACGCGACTTGTTCCTCCAATAGGTTCGACACTCAAAGTATTTCTCGACGGAGTCCATCATGTGCCATCAGAAGACGTTCAGTTACTGGTTATATTTTGATGTTAGGTCGATCTCCTATTAGTTGGAAAAGTAAGAAACAAAGTGTGGTGTGTAGAAGCTCGGTTGAAGCCGAATATAGGGCTATGGCCCAGGCAGCAACAAAAGTCATTTGGTTGGTGAGATTGCTTGAAGACTTGGGAGTTACATCAATCAAACCAGTTGTTCTACATTGTGAAAACAATTCAGCAATTCAGATTGCTAAGAATCATGTGCAGCATGAAAGAACTAAGCACATTTATCATACATTCCAACCACTCAACAAATAGGTGATGTTCTTACCAAAATTTTGCCATCCCATCAGCAACAACTTATTTTGTCCAAGGTTGGCATGTTCTTACCTAATCATGCCTAGCTTGAGGGGGTGTTGAATATAACATTTGTATGATATTTTCCCCTTGTACAAAAAGTATAAATACTCTATTATATGCTGTAATTGAGAACAGAAAATAATAACGAATTTCTGCTTTCCTCCGGCCGACCTGTAACCCATTTTACAAGTCAACCCGACGACCCGTAAATAAAATAAACTACCCGATCTGTAACCCGTGTTACGAGTTATAGGTTTTACAGATCGAATTAAGAATCAACCCGTTTAATCCTTGTAATAAAACTTTAAATTTTAAACTAATACAAACTTAAATTTATTTATATTGGGCCTACTCAAAAGAGTAGACCAAGATTTAGATTTAACAAAAAAGCCTCAATGCTCATAATAGTTAGGCTTCAAACACTTGGCCTTATTCACCTCTTCTTCCCTTTTTCTAAGCTGCTCTTTCCCTCTCCTCCTTCAAATATTTTGATGTGGGATACAAAAAAAATAGTGAGCAAGTTCAAAAAACCTCTTCCCACATCGACATTTGATTGAAAGTTGCTCTTCTCCTCTCCTTTATATAATATTCTCTTCTCCTCTCCTTCTACAAATTAAGCTTATTACTAATAAGTTTAATATATATCACGGGCTATATGGGTTGACCTGTAACATGTCGGGTCAACACGTAATCTGACACGTAAACCGTAAGATGAAATTTTTTAACCCGTTACCCGATCCGTAAATTTCCGGGTGGGTCGGATTACGGGTCTAATTGCCCGATGAACAACCCTAATCATGGCATCGCCAGTGGAGGAATCGTCTGTGGAGTCCATTAGAGGTGAGGGCGTGGCCAGCGGAGGAATCGTCCGTGAAGTCCATCAGAGCAGCACAGATAGCGAAGGTTGAGAGGAGGACAATGAAGGTGAGAGGAGGAGATTGCCGAAGGAGAGAAAGGGAAAACGAGCAAATGATTTAAACTTGGCCGCTGGCGTGATTGATATACAAGAAATCCCATGGAGCGAAGCACTCACCACAAGCGAGTTAAGAAACCTAAGGCCGCTTGGCCACGACATTGAAAATTATGGCTCGGTTTGCGGGTCTTTTTTCGCAAAAGCAAATCAAAACTTCAAACGATTTACGAGATTGTAAGCTTGTGTTGGTGTCACCTAGGGGTGTCCAAACCCAGTTAACCGAAGTTTGGTTAACCATGATTTCGGTTAGTTAAAATCATGAACTGAAACCGAACCGTGAATCCCGATTAACCATAGTTCGGTTAATCAATTTTTCGGTTCGGTTTTCTCGGTTAACCAATAACCGTTTATATAATTTTACCTTAAATAACTAAGACTAAAATAATAAAATTTGAATAAAAAAAGTGATCAAGCAAGACTTTTATTTTAAATATGTACCTATATCATATTGTTTTGGTTTTTGTAAACAAATATCGAGAGTATATACTATATTATGTGGAATCGAACATTGTGTGTATTAATTTTTATCCCATGTGGAAGCGATTATTATATCAATGAGAAGTGGAAAAATAGTGTGGAAATTGTTAAAATTGAAGATGGAAAGAATCAAACTAGATTAACGCCTTGAAGATCATAGAGTGTAACCACTAAATAAATCAAAGATAACTGATATTTGAATAAAATATTAATATATTTTCGGTTAACCGTTATATGTAAAGTCGTGAACCAAAACCGAACCGATAAACCGATTATTGGTTATCCTAAAAAATAATCGGTTTTTTGGTTCGGTTTTTTATGGACACCCCTAGTGTCACCAGCGTATGATATCCGCTTTTTAGGTATGTTTTTAGTGTCTAGATAGATTAGATTTAGTTGGTTTTAGTACTAGAGTTTTATGTTTTTAAGTCTTTTTGTTTTAGTTTTCGTATTTCCTTGAGATTCGGAAACTACGCATCTTTTATGTGTTTTTGTTGGAGTTTTGGAGCTTGAAAGAAGAGTTTGGAGCATTACAAGAGAATATGGAGATTAAGTGCTCAAGTAAAGTCATTGAAGATCAAGTTTGAGCTTAGAAAGAGATAGAGAATTTCGTTACAAGAACATAGGAAAAAGAATCGAGTCAAACGGAGTTGTAACGAAGCCGCTACGCAAGTTTTACTCAAGACTATTCGTAGTGCCTATCAGGGTCGGGCTCGACCCAACCAGAGAACAAGCTCTCAGGCACGACCCTATCAGGGTCATGCTAGACCCATGGAGATTACAACCTCTCAAGACCGACCCTTGGAGGGTCGTGCACAACCCAAGGGGATCGTGCAAGGCGCCGACTTCACCTTATTCTGAGATCTTTTATGAGATATTCTATCTTTTTATTTTAGGAAGTTGTTTTATCTTATTTCCTAGTTTAATTAGGGCTCCTTTTCCTCTTTAAAAGGAGGCTAAACCCTTTAGTTCTAACCCCCGGTTTGTGCTCTAGCTTTTATTCTGATTTTGGGGGATTTGAATTGAATTTTAGTGTGTTTGTTTGGTAGAAGACTTGGAAGACAAGTTGGAGAAAATTGTAAGACTTCTTTCTAGTTTATTTTCAATTTTTGGTTTTATTAATCAATCATGTTTGTGTTTTATCTCACCATGAGTGAGTAGTCTTTTTAGATTCTAGGGTTGGGTGAAAACCCAACACAATCATGCATGTCCATACTTGAATTCATGACTTGAATGCTTGAAGATCATATCTATCTATCTTGTGCTTAAATCCTTTGCGAAAGTTGAGGCATGTCTTGCAATTAACATAAAAGCGAAAGTGTAAAGTTGATTGCTTTGATTAGATCTAATAGGATTATTTGCGAAAGTTGATATTCCTAGGTTGAAAGATAGATATAAAGTTGTTTAATTTGCGACAGTTGATTGAATAACTTGAATTGTTTGCGACAGTTGACTTTTCTATGATCTAGATAGCATGATAGTTGTGAATTCTTGTTGAAAGCATGTATGGTTGTTGTTGTGGTAACCCTAGCCCTAGGATCCCCTTTTTATATTTGATTTAACTCATTGAATTGCATCGATCTCGACCCCACCAAGGTCGTGCTTGAGCCTAGCCCCTTTGTTTGTGTTCGTGTTTGTCTGTGCCCCTTCGTGTTTATTTTGCTTTTCTTAGGTTATCAACTAATCTTTGGCCCTAATATCATTCCCGTGGACGAACCTGACTCCGCTATACACAGCGGGGTCTTGAATATAAATTTATTTGTTCAAGAAACCCTTCAACAAATTGGCGCCGTTGCCGGGGAGTGAGCAATAGTGCCTAGTTTAGTTGATATTTGGGTTTGGGACTAGCCCTTACCCTTTTGTTGTTTTCTAATTTTGTTTTCTTTTTCTTTGTTCGTAGTGTATGCCATCCCGTTTTTCCCGGAGAACCTTTGGGATAGACTACGACAGTGAACCCGAAAGATCCTTCCACCGACGTTTAAGAGAAAAGAGAGCAATGACTGACCCTGAGGCTATGGCTCGACAAATGGAGGAACTTCGCGCTCAGATGCAGCGCATGCAAGCGGACAGAGACGCTGCATCAGCAACTGCACGACAACTTCAAGCAGACCGAGATGCTCAGGCTGCAGCTGCGCAGCGACTTCAGGAGCGACTAGACGTTATCCCAAGGAATGCCAAGCAATACATGCACCCAGAACTGAGGGTGCCCGAATCGGTGATAGTGCTCCCAGAGATCGACCGCACTTTTGAGATTAAATCTCATTTCATATCCTTAATCAAGCGTTCTCAATTTGAGGGGAAACCCACTGAATGCCCGATGGAGCGTATTAAGAACTTTACTGATTTATGCGATACCATTGCTGCTGATAATGTCGCACTTGAATATGTTCTCTTGAAGGCTTTTAAGTGGTCTCTTACAGGAAAAGCTTTAAGTTGGTTGGAGAGTCTGCCACCGAGGTCTATTACATCATGGAAAGAATTGCATGACTTATTCATGAGCAAGTTCTTTCCACCGGCAAAAACAACGGAGCTTAGGAAACGCATCACCTCCTACCATCAACTTCGAAACGAGACGCTTGTGGTGACATGGGAACGATTCCAAGAGCTTCTACGCCAATGCCTTACTCATGGGCAACCTCCCTATGTTCTCCAAGAGATTTTCTTTCAAGGCATCAATGCGGCTACCAAGGATCGCATTAACCTTCACACTGATTGTGGGTTCATTGAGATGACTCCTGATGAGGCATGGGCTTTAATGAATAAGCTAACCAACTATGATGCTATGTATGGAACCCAACAAGCTAAGCCAACGGAGAAGAAGTTGTATGAGCCACAATTTGATGTGGTAGATCGGGATGTGAAGTTCCAATTCATGCAAGATGAGATTAACCGTTTGAAAAAGCAAGTAAGTTACTTTAAATCTTCTCAATCTTGTCAAGAATGCGGGTCTTCTGCCCATACTACTTCCAATTGCACTAACTTGCAGCAAGTACGAGCCGCTGAGGCTTATGAGGAGGCGAATTACATGAGAGGTTCCTATAGGAACCACAACAATTATGCAGGGAGGAACAATGCTCAACCATCTTGGGGCAATCCAAATTATGACCAATACAAGCAACCCACTCAACAAGAGCAACGTTCCCCTCCCTACCGTCCTCCGGGCTATCAAGAGCCACCATCATGGGTGCAAGGGCTGCAAGAAGGAATGAACGGAGTCCGAGCTGAGGTCCAGACCGGGATCAATGGAATGCGAGCCGAGCTTACCACGCAAATGAAAGGTGTTCATGCTAGGTTGGGAGAATTTGACTCATGGAGAAAGAATGTCGATTCCCAACTTGGCCAGCTAGCGACTCAAATCCCGAGACCTCATGGACAACTCCCGGGCCGCCCTGAGGAGAATCCTAGAGGCCAAGCAAGTGATGGAGAAATCCGAGCCATGCACTTAAGGAGTGGCAAGGAGTTGCCCGAGCCAAACAAGCAAAAAGAGAAGGAACAAGCCTCAGGACCAACCCTCTTAGGGTTGTGAAAGACCCCCTTAGGGTCGTGCACGACCCCCTTAGGGTCGCGCACGACCCCCTTAGGGTCGCGCACGACCCCCTCAAGGGTCGTTCCTGAGGAGGCTATTAACGAGGAAGAAGAGGCGATCGACCCTCCAAGGGTCGAGCTCGACCACCCTTCGCCAGGTAAGTCTTCTAACCCTTCTCTTTCCATTCAATCTCCATCTAAAGTACTTCCTTTCCCTTCTAAGAAACCCAAAGACTCAACGGAAGGTAAGTTCAAGCGCTTTGTTAAGTTGCTTCAAGGCTTGAATCTTTCCATTCCTTTCGCCGAAGCTTTGAATGAAATGCCTTCTTATACTAAATTCTTAAAGGAGATTTTATCTAGGAAGCGATCAATCTCGGAGCTACATAATGAGGTCCATTCCATAAAGCTCCCTGAAAAACTCGGTGATCCAGGTAAGTTTGCAATTTCAATTGATATTGGAACTCACCGTTTTAAAGCTCTATGTGATCTAGGTGCAAGTGCTAGTTTATTACCACTCTCTATCTTGACCAAGGCTAACATGGGACCGTTGGAACCCATCAATATGAGGTTATACATGGCGGACGGATCCTGTGTAAAAGCCACTGGAGTCGTTGAGGATGTCCCTGTTAAGGTTGGCAAATTTTTTGTCCCAAACGACTTCATTGTTCTAGACATGCCTGAGGACCCTGTGGTGCCAATCATTCTTGGACGACCATTCTTAGCCACCGCTGGGGCACGAGTTGATGTTAGAAAGGGGCTCCTCACATTCGATATTGGGGAGGAGAGGGTCGAGTTTTGTTTCAATCCCTATGTGAATGAGACCACTGCTGTAAAGAGTGTTAACAAAGGGCCTACCGACCCTCCATGGATCGGTAATGACCTTTTCCTAAGATCCGAAATGAGCAAATTCAAAGAGGTCACACCCACTAAGAAGCATAATGACCCCCCGTGGTGGGTCGGTACCGACCATTCTCAGAAAAATCACAACGCTGTGGGTGACAGGCACGATACCGAGGCATTCCTTGATCCGGTGGGGTCAGTAATGACCCACATACCCTCGGTAACGACTCCTCCTCAAAGTAACAAAGGTAAGTCTTATTGTTCTTATCCAATTGATTCTAATCATGATCCTTTCTCCTATTCTCATTCTATATTAGATCCTATTGTTAGTCATATGAAGGAGTCAAAACCTCCTTGGTCTTCGGATTTTACTAACCCTGTTGTAGGACTTCCAAGCGTTCTTATTAATGATAGAGGACCAAATATCTTGGAGAGAAGCTTTGAAGCTTTTCCATCTAAGTATGGGGTTTCCCATGATCCCGACATAGCTGGATGGAGGCCGCCTTGATGAGCTAAGATAAGTTGTCAAGCTAATGACGTTAAACAAGCGCTTACGGGAGGCAACCCGCTCTTTAGTTAGTTTTATTATTTTTATTTTTATTTTTAGATTAGGTTCTTTTTCTAACCTTCCTTAGACTAGGATAGAATACTTTTGTTTGGAATAGAATTTTGTGGGTTTTTTTTTGCAGGGTCCTAAGCTTCAACCACTCCATCTTCACTATGATGAGCTCCACCACCCTTCTAGCTTCAAGAGTTCTTTGTGAGTTTCTTCTTCTTTTCTCTTTACTTTTTCAAATCATTTTCATGCATGAGGACATTGCATGATTTAAGTATGGGGTAGGGGAAGAAGAAACCTCAAATGTTGTACATAATTGAGTCTTTGTTTGTTTGTTTACTTGATTTCTTGTTTGTTAGTTTGTTTTGTTAAGAAAAAGATTTAAAAAAAATTGAAAAATGTCGAAAAATCCAAAAATATTTGCTTCTTTGTTTGCTTCTTTGTTTTAGGATAGAAGAATGCTCCATCTTAGATGTCCTATGATGAGAACTAATTTTCATGCTTATCATATAATTCCTTTGGCATATTTGGATAGTATAGCCTAAGTCTTGAGAAATTGCTTTTGATTGTGAAAATTGACTTGTGATGAAATTGAGCATATGTCTTAAGTAGAAGTAGTTGCAATCCAACAAAATTTTTACCTAGTGAGGAATTTTGGCCTTATAGGGAGACCTTCAAAAATCCCTCTTCTTTTATTTGTGATTGCTCTCTTTATGCATTTATCTCTTGTTATTGATATGGTTATCTATTTCTTGAAGCCGCTATGAGTTCGTTCATTCATGTTGATTATGATTAAGAACTTATTTTTCATAAACCACTTTTTATCCTCTCTTTTACCTACCTTTACATTATCCTCTTTTTGAAGCCAAGTTGAGCCTTAAACCTTTTATTTTTAGCTCCACAAAATTATTCCCTAACCAAGATAAGCTTGACCCTATCCGGGGATTAGGACCTAGTATTGGTTGTTGTGATGATCTTGTTGAGTGAATTGTTTGGTTCAAGTGTGGGGTAATTATGGGTTGGGAAAAGTTTAAAAAAAAATCTTGCAGTTTGTTATGTAAAAGGAGTTTGATTCCCTGAATGCGCATACAAAAGTTAAGAAAGAAAGAGAAAAAATCGGCCGATCTCCCATGAAAAGAAAAATGAAAATCAAAAGGGAGGAAAAGAAAGAAAGAAAAAAGGAGCTTAAAATGAAAGTGTGCATGAACCAAGTCTCCTTAGTGTTTGTAAGCAAGATAAATTGGGATAAATGGGTGAGTGAAAGAAAAAGTGCATATTGAAGAGAGAGTTTGGTATAATCTTTTATGAGAGTTTTAGGATATGTGAGTTTTTAGGAGTCTTTGATTCCCAGATTTTACTAGCACCACATGACCAAAATAAATCCCTACCTAATGTCTTTACCAAGCCCCAATACAACCCGACCGGATGGAGTCTTCTATGAAGTTTTTCATTGAGCCTAAGTTCTTATGATGATTGATTTGTTTTGACTTCTCTAGGTAGAGAGATTGGTGATATAAGTCTCAATGATAAAGTTGATGTTGCATAAAGATTGAGATGAGAGTTGATTTAATAGCCTAAACACATGAGAGTTGAGTGAAACACATTCATATCCTTTGTGAGGTTGGATTGTGATTGCTTAAGCTTGAGACTCATACATATGTGATGACGTTAAAATTACTTGTCTATCTTTTCACTTGTGTTTAAAATGTTTTGACAAGGGCTATGCTTGAAGATTATGTTATTGGTCTTGATTTTGTATGATTATTGCTTGAGGACAAGCAAGTCTAAGTATGGGGTATTTTGATATCCGCTTTTTAGGTGTGTTTTTAGTGTCTAGATAGATTAGATTTAGTTGGTTTTAGTACTAGAGTTTTATGTTTTTGAGTCTTTTTGTTTTAGTTTTCGTATTTCCTTGAGATTCGAAAACTACGCATCTTTTATGTCTTTTTGTAGGAGTTTTGGAGCTTGAAAGAAGAGTTTGGAGCATTGCAAGAGAAGATGGAGATTAAGTGCTCAAGTAAAGTCATTGAAGATCAAGTTTGAGCTTAGAAAGAGATAGAGAATTTCGTTACAAGAACATAGGAAAAAGAATCGAGTCAAACGGAGTTGTAACGAAGCCGCTACGCAAATTTTACTCAAGGCTATTCGTAGTGCCTATCAGGGTCGGGCTCGACCCAACCAGAGAACAAGCTCTCAGGCACGACCCTATCAGGGTCGTGCTTGACCCATGGAGATTACAACCTCTCAGGACCGACCCTTGGAGGGTCGTGCACGACCCCCTTTGGGTCGTGCAAGGCGCCGACTTCACCTTATTCTGAGATCTTTTATGAGATATTCAATCTTTTTATTTTAGGAAGTTGTTTTATCTTATTTCCTAGTTTAATTAGGGCTCCTTTTCCTCTATAAAAGGAGGCTAAACCCTTTAGTTCTAACCCCCGGTTTGGGCTCTAGCTTTTATTCTGATTTTGGGGGATTTGAATTGAATTTTAGTGTGTTTGTTTGGTAGAAGACTTGGAAGACAAGTTGGAGAAAATTGTAAGACTTCTTTCTAGTTTATTTGCAATTTTCGATTTTATTAATCAATCATGTTTGCATTTTATCTCACCATGAGTGAGTAGTGTTTTTAGATTCTAGGGTTGGGTGAAAACCCAACACAATCATACATGTCTATACTTGAATTCATGACTTGAATGCTTGAAGATCATATCTATCTATCTTGTGCTTAAATCCTTTGCGAAAGTTGAGGCATGTCTTGCAATTAACCTAAAAGCGAAAGTGTAAAGTTGATTGCTTTGATTAGATCTAATAGGATTATTTGCAAAAGTTGATATTCCTAGGTTGAAAGATAGATAGAAACTTGTTTAATTTGCGACAGTTGATTGAATAACTTGAATTGTTTGCGACAGTTGACTTTTCTATGATCTAGATAGCATGATAGTTGTGAATTCTTGTTGAAAGCATGTATGGTTGTTGTTGTGGTAGCCCTAGCCCTAGGATTCCCTTTTTATATTTGATTTAACTCATTGAATTACATCGATCTCGACCCCACCAAGGTTGTGTTCGAGCCTAGCCCCTTTGTTTGTGTTCGTGTTTGTCTGTGCCCCTTCGTGTTTATTTTGCTTTTCTTAGTTTATCAACTAATCTTTGGCTCTAATCTCATTCCCGTGGACGAACATGACTCCGCTATACATAGCGGGGTCTTGAATATAATTTATTTGTTCAAGAAACCCTTCAACAGCCTGTCAAGTAGTTGAGATGGTCTATGCTTAGCGTAGTAGTAGTTAGCTTGCTGGTTGTTAAGCTTTTCAATTTTAGTATCAATAATGTAATCTTTATTTGCTTTATAGTAGTTTTTGTGATGTCCATTTTCCAATAAGAGCCACTAGGCCTGAAAAGCCCAAGCATGGACCAATCGCCCGCGGTCTACGGACAGTGTCCTTCAACTTTCATTATCCCGGGTGCCAAGTAGATAGAACCTGTGGAGTTCCGAGCCAAAGAGAGAAGGATTAAGCAATTGACCATACTGCACAAAACTAGCATTGTTATGGGCAAATTCTACAGATAAGGTTGTGATACTAGTGAGAAAAAAGGCCAGATTGGTAGGATAACGGAACAAATTCAACATCTTACAACACATATTCAAAATGAGGTCAGTAAAGGCTCAACAATATTGCAATCCCTAGCATGTATATCTACTGTTTCTTTTGAACTAATTTTCATCCCTACTCTCTTATTTTTCATGTTTTCATATGTGTAATGATAGGATGTAAACTTATCATCATGTGGCACTATTAACTATGGATCGGACCAACTAACAAAGCAACTCATTTCGTTAATTGCAAATGCATTTTTCTCATAGCAAGATTGCAACATTGCTACTTTCTAAGTATAAACATGATCAATAAGAGTTGAATTAAAGTCTAACATAATTTAGTATGCTTCTTTTTTGGTATTATGGGCCTCTTGGATGTGTGATTCATATATGTCTATATGGTCTTATCCATTTTCCTTTAGTTAGTTGTCTAAGATAGTTAAGTCGAGATTGCTCCTTCTCTTAGGTCCGACTTCACCCTTATCTTTTATTTATCAAATCATTCTTGCTTTTTCCATAGCCTATTAGACCCTAGTCTCGTCCCTTAGAGTCGATTTTCCCCTTGGTGCTACATTGAATCGCACCATAGTTCGACCCTACGGTACAGAGTTTAAACACATATATTTTTAAGCGATTATTTTTTAGATTTGTATAATCACCACAATACATAAAGATATAAAGATTATGTATAAGACTAATACAGAGTCACGCTCGATTATACTGTTTTCATACAATGAAATATGTGAGCAAATAAGGACCGTTAGATTAACCAAATGAATGATCGAGATTAGAAAATATGGGTTTAGTGGAAAATAGGAAAAAAGAGGGGGTTCATTTATAGTGGCAACACGAGTAAATAACCTTATTTTTCTATTCAAAGATGAAATTACCCTTTCCAATAAATAATCCCCAAAACAACGCTTACATTATTCATAGGTTTATCAATGGCTTCTTCACCATCATTTCACCGCCGCTATATCTCTCCAGCCGTAATTCCATGCTCATTCTAACACTTCTCCTTCTCTCCCTTTCTCCCATCAAACGACAAGTACGAGGCTAGGGCCGGCTCCTCTTGGCGTCTTTTCCATTCTTCTTGAGATAAATGATACTTTCTTTTTTGAATGGTTTAGATTCGGCCTTTGCATCTTTCTTGATGCATTTAAATCTGGTTCTTCATCTTTAATTCCACCTCAAGATGTTCCTAATTCGGATCTTTGTAATGCATTTTTAAAATATAGATTTCTAGAGCTAATATTAAATCAGAATTGTTGTTGGAATGTTGGTTGTTGTATGTTTTGAATCTAAGAAATGTGTATCTATAGAATTACAACTTGAGGAAGAAATC
Organism: Fallopia convolvulus; assembly: GCA_964016875.1. Classification (NCBI taxonomy): domain Eukaryota; kingdom Viridiplantae; phylum Streptophyta; class Magnoliopsida; order Caryophyllales; family Polygonaceae; genus Fallopia; species Fallopia convolvulus. Next base: position 22,538,133 of record OZ024727.1, read on the forward strand.
TGGTGCATTGATCATTGTAGTGATTGTTCTAATGGTTGTACTAAAAAATGTATTGATTATTCTGTTGGTTCACATCTCTGTATGATGAGGTTCATTTTAAGCACTATTACGATTCATTGGTTTTTTGTTCATGGTAGTTATTATGTCATGATATTTGGCTCATGATAAATATTATTTTGATTCATGGCATGATTATGGTTCATGTCTCTTGGTCCATCCTATATACGACATTACCTAACTTATTTATACTTGATATATACCAAGCTTATATTTACTTGATATAGCCATGTCACCCATAAGTGACTATAACTTCTCATCTCAGCTCCATAGTGCAACTATGATTAGAGAAAAGACTTCTTATTTTTTTTGTTACTAACTCTCCATCGATTATAATTCTTCATTTTTAGGTTACCAATTGTTTTATGAATGTAGTCTTGTAAGTTGATGAGTTAATATACAATTCAGTTTTTGATTGCAAGTTGATGATTTTTGCCATCATGTTTGTCTTATTTGAGATGAAGTTCTCATTTTGATATGCATTTGTCCAAATGAATATTAGATACCGCCACAACCACATGATTCAAAGGATCTGGTGGCGTGCCTAATCATGCAAATTTTGTATGTTGTTTCTTTCCCTTGGTACGAAGACATCGCTATAAGAAACATCATATTCATTACATATTTTGGTGATTTTGTTTGAGTGTAAATGTTAGGATATCAACTTTTTTAAATGATCATATCATTTGGTAGCCTTTTAGCTCAAATAGTAGAGCAATCTGCATGTGCACATAGATGCGAGTTCAAATCCCACGTACAGTTTATGTCTTTTGGCTCATACAAGTTGTTCTTTTGGTTCGTTTCTGTATAAAGTAAGGTTCATAATATTTCTTCTTATGGCTCATAAATATTGTTTCATGCCTTTTTGTTTATAACTAATTGTTCTTTTGGTTCATGTTTATCTGACCTTAGGTTCATCAAAAGTTCATCTTATGGTTCATTTCTTTTAATTCATGATAGTTATTATTTTGTTTTGTGTCTTTTGGTTCATGATAATTGTTCTTTCGGTTCATGTTTTTGTAAGCTAGGTTCATAATAATTCTTATGGTTCATGACTTTTAATTCTTAATAGTTTATCTTATAGTTCATGTCTTTTAAGTCATACTAGTTATTTTGGTTGATGACTTTTGTTCTTTTAGTTCATGTTTGTATATGCATAGGTTTACAATATTTCATCGTACGATTTTTAGTTCATAAAAGTTGGATTAATGGTTCATGGCTTTATACGGCCAGGTGCATAACAATTGTCAATAAGGTTCATGAAATTTAATTCACATTACTTGTTATTTGTATCATGTTTTCCTAAATGATATTATGTTGGTTCAAGTTATTATATGGTTAAGTTCACACCAATTGTCATTATGGTTCATGAAATTTAATTCATAATACTTGTTATTTTTGACATGTAATCTAGTACATAAATCGTATTTTGTGGGTTCATGTCTTTATATGATTAGGTTCTTAAATTATCAATACGGTTCATAAAATTTAATACACAATACTTGTTACTTGTGTCATGTATTCTAGTTATAAATGGTATGAGTTAATGATTCACTATGCTAGGTTCATAATTTATGAACAATTAGTAATAAATTGTTGTAAAGACTAAGTTGACTCTTTGGGCATTTTGTCGAACACATGGTGGGAAGTTAGATGAGAATTGGACATTAGCCTTTGTTTTCAATCAAAAACTTGAAATTGTAAAGCAAAACATACACAATTTTCATATGTTTGATTAAAACCAACAAAAATCAATCCAAAAACACACAAAACATGTAATCGTAGTACCAAGCTCCCAATTTGAAAAAAACCCAAATGTGAACTTGAAACCATATAAAAGAGATCTATACCAAAATTCATGAAGAGAGACCACAAATTGGGGTCGGGATCAACAAAAAAAAGCCAACCAAGTTAGAAGAAGAAAGGGGCAACAATTCTAGAGAAGATTTCGATCGAAAAGAATGAATGAAGCTCCACGTTGAATAAGGAAGAAGATGCCCCCTGTAACTTCTCTTCCAATTGAATGGATAAAAGACAAAAACGCCCCTCCATAGACCCCCTGTGTTCTAATTGAATAGATAAAAGACAAAAATGCCCCTCCATTTATAAACATCAGTTGAACGCGTGTGTAAATCGTGACCGTAGATATATTATGATCGAACGGATAACATTTGCGCACATATTTCACTATAGCAATTAGATGCATCTGATCATGATTCTACATATAATAAACATATAAGGTTAATAAAGATTGAGCTAATATAAAAGATAAATATTTATGAAAAAAGCTAAATATATTAAATATAATTAAAAGCTAAGAAGATAGGTGTAGAACAGATTTATACTCACTTTGTGTCCTTTTGTTTGTCCATTATTCCTTTTCGAGAGTCCCGAAATATTTCTCTTACTTTTCCTTCTTGCCTTTTATAACTAAATTTTTCTTATAATATTACCCATACGACCCTACCCAATATTATTTTTACCAACTTTATCTAAGTTTTTCATCTACTTTATCTTTTTTCAATTTTTTACATCCATTAAATTACAACAATACCCTCGTTGAATCTCATTTTTACTCCCATTATCCAACTTTTTCATTTACCAATACTACTTTATACTTATCTTAATAAACGGGAAATATGTCCTTGTGAAAAAAATAAAAGGGGACGAAGGGAGTATATAAGATTAAAAAATAAAGTAAATAGATGTTAAGTGAAATAAAAATACAGATAATAGAAAATTAAAAAGGAAAATAATATGAATCAATATATATTATAAAAGTCGACCGTTTTTAAGCCATCACATTAATTTTGGCCAATCATATATTTTAAAATTAATTTTTTTATATATATTTTTATAACTTTTTTACTTAATTTCTATTATTTATATTTTTACTTTTCCTAATATCTATCTTTTTCTAACCTATCTTAGAGAATACTTATAATAAGATTCTTTAATATTTTTTTAATTTTATAAGAATAGCTATACATGTGATCAATATTATTTCGGATACATGTCAATATTATTTCATCTTTTCTTTTTAAATTCTTATTATCTATTTATGTTTAAGAGAATTTTATTTTATGATTATGGATGTACCTTATACTAAAACAATTCTTTGCTAATACATAAATGGATTAGAAATTCCCATTTTTTATCCTTTTATGTAAAATAATATTTATGTAATCAATATTTTTGAACAATGTCAACTAAAATTTATTATAGGATCTATAACACTATATTAAATTTGTAATTTTAAGCCACTAAATTGATTTTGGTTATACTTTATATTTTAAAAAATAAAATTTTTATCCATGTATTACTTTATCTTTTTCAAAATTTATTTAAAAATATTAAAAATTACATCACTTCTATGTATACATCCATTTCTATAAAAAGTTTTCTTAATTTAAATATTGATAAAAAATAAAAATTACAAGATGATCAAATTTTATTTTATGCATGTATATTATTCATTTATAATGTAAATGATTTTTTTAAATCAAATTATGATTAAAAATGATAAAATTTTATCTTATCCATTCATGACTACTTGCCTAAGTTAATTTTTAATAAAAATATTTTTTAAATTTTTTAATTAAAACATCAACAAGAACAACATTGACCTAGTGAGGTTTTACTACAATGGAATCTGGTGGTCAAGATGGGGGTTCTTAGCAAGGGTGGAGCTACCTTAGGACGAGTGGGGGCTAGCCCCCACTCAATTAAAAAAAAATTGTAAAAAAATTAAATAAAAATCGAGTTGAGCATATTTAGGCCTCATTTGTTTCTATACCCGGAATCAGGTTGGAATGAGTAATCGGGTTGGAATAGGAATCAATCATACCTTAAATTGCGATAGGTATGAAATCTAGTGTATTTTGTTGGTATGGGAATCACTCATTCTCATCCCTTAATTAAAACAAACATTGATATGGGTTTGTCTCATTCTAACCACATTCCCTATACCAGGGGTATAAAAATAAACAGGGCCTTAGATTAGTTCAATTTGATTTCAGTTTTATTGGTTTAAGATGGATAGAAGGTTATCTTTTTTTGGAAAATTCAAACCGAACCGAAATTGAAATTTGGAAAATTCAAACCGAAACAAAACGATATCGATTTTGGTTCGGTTCAATCGGTTCGGTTTAATATTTGGATTTGAATTGACCCATGCTCATCCCTTTAATAATTCATATTATTATAACTCCACAATTTTATATTATATATAAGTGACTAGGAAAAATAAATAAATAAATAAAAATAAAACGATTTGTGACCTCTATCAATTCTATCTAGGATTTTTTTTCTGTAGCCGCGAATTTGACCCAGAGATATTTATCCTCCTCTGAGTCAAATTCCTGTCTACGCCACTGGTTCATAGGAATAGACGTATAAATTAGTTAGAGTGAGGGCACAAGTAAATAAGGTTGTTGCCATGAAGGTGTCAAGCGAGGAATCCATCATAGTAGCACACGTTGCCCCTTCGATCATAAGCTTGTTATAGGTTCTATCGTTTCTGATATTCAACACACTCGAAGTTAACATTTTTATCAAAACGATGCCGTTTTGGGATTTTACAACGACTTTGTAGCCCTGATTAAAAAATTGGTGTATTCGCTTTAACTCGACAAACCCTGATATAAAAATAATATTAAAAGCCTTACAAAGAAGCTAGTGGAACTACAAATGAATTTTAATCTTTGGAAAAAAGAAACACAAAATTAAGTAGTTTAAATTTTGAAAATAAAATTTAAAAGCTCATCTGAAATGGTAGACTGGACAAATGTAAAATTAAGACACAACCTAGTATAATCAACCTTCGAAAAAACTTTCCTATAATGAGATTGTGGTGTACCATGTACAAAGTAATTCTCCCTCCGTTTCACAATAGTTGTTCTTACACAAATTTGTACATATATTAAGGGAAAAAATTCTCCCTATTAAAAGGTAATTTATACTCCTAAAAGTTGGTTTGGGAAAAGTGTATATAATTAATGTGGTGTAATTATTAGGGGTATAAGTGGAAAATTTTTTTGTATGAACTATTGTGAAACAAGAAAAATAGTCTATATGAACAACTATTGTGAAACGAAGGGAGTAATATGTAACACAATATTAGTTCCTAGATAGTTGTAACTCAATTGCAATCCGGGAATGAATTTAGGAATACTGATAGCTCAATTGTAACCCGGACGGAAGTGGGGGGCCCAACCCCCACTTAGGTCTGCCATTGGAAGTAGCCCTGCCTAAGGGAAAGGGGTACACCCGACTGAACTAAGCAAAACTATAATTAAGCTATGCAAAAATAATAAGTGAATTTATTTAGAATGCATCAAAATTGATATAGGGACAAAAAATCCATCTCAAAGGCATTGTATAAAAGCCAATGAGCATGAGGATGCGCCCTTTCCTAGAATCTTTCATCAGGGAAACTTGAAGAATTGTGCTCACAAGACATTCATCTTATCACAAGTGTAGATTAAACTCATTAAGGTTTTCCCTCGTAAACTTTTCATCATTAGTGCCCACGTTATTGAGTGCCTTGTCCTTGATACTACTATTCAAGACATCCATAGCACAAGACTCCAAGTCGTAGCCCGATGCCCTTTCTCCATAGTGCCTTTAGCCATTCAATGGTTTTCTTGACCGTGCATCTAGGTTAGCAAGTGTGCCAACACTAGGCCTTCACAGCGCATTAACACTCATCATGGATGTAGCGTCAATAGGTTCAAAACCGATGTAGGATCCCTATTACCTCGGAGCCAAGGATGGATCAATGTTCTCTCGATCTATTTCTTTAAACCACAATTCTTAGGGAAATTAAGGCTCTATGATTAGCCAGCCATTTTTCTTGCAGCAACAAGTTTCTTTGATCTGGAGTAGTCCAATACCGAAGGATATAAGATGTTCCTCTTAGTATCAAATAGCATGGGAAGACCAAAGATATAAGATGTAGGGAATCATCTCTAATATAAGATGTTCCTCTTCTATGGGCCAATAACAAGAAGTAGAGCCAAGAAGATTGATTAAGAAACGAAATCCTTATTGGCTTGATTGGCAGTTGCGGTTGAAGAGTCCAACAAGAAGAAATGGATCACCATGATTAGGCATCAAATAATCCCATAGTCCATCACTTAATCCTATGGGCCGAGTTTCACATTAGATGGGGAGTGGATCAACCAAATTTAGGCCTTGTCTATCACACTTTCCTATCTTAGAAACATGGAATATTTTGTCTTACTTTAGGGCTAAATTTAGTATGTGATCAGATAAGATAGAATATCTCATGTGGTCTTAGTCAACTCTCTGACTTGAACAATCTAAGAAGAAAAATTCTATCCTATAGTATTTACATATTTTCGAGCATTATAAGACATTATAGATGGATAATTTCAACCATAGGCTGATTTGTTAGTGGTTGAATTATCTTGCTTATTTATTATTATATCTTTTGTGTTGTTAGGATTAGTTTTTAGTTTTCTTATCCTTTAAGTCAATTTATTTATCTAATTGATTTAATTGATAATGAAACTTAGGATAGATGTTTTAACTATTATTATATGTTATCTTGGAGAGCAAGTAATGGATGAAATTACCCTTCCTAGGGCCAGCCATGGGTTGTCTTGCTAGCCAATTAAGGAACACTAGTTTGTATTCTCTATAAATAACTTTGCATTTCATTCAATAAAATTCAGCTTGAGAACAGACAAAACCATAAATTGGATTATTATCTATTCCTTGGGTCAAAGACATTTAGAAATTTTGTGTGAGTTCTTTAATTGATCAATCAACCCTAATTTCCATTCTACAACTAGATTTCGAGTTTTTAATATAATCAATTTTGAGAGTTCTAGTTTGATTATTAAAGATCAACTAGTTCATCAATTAGAATTAGCATTTCAGCCATTCTAATTGAACTATCACTATTGAGGATTCTTATCTACTCGATTTCCTCCACAATAGTTCGAGAAATTCAGTTTGCTTGCGTTACAAGAAAGTCGAATTAGTTGGCTAGATTGGTTCGATTTCAGGTTTACTAGCAAGATTGGGATCATGTGAGTTCATATACGCGATTAACTTGGAGCAATCCTGGGAAATCATGTATCACTTACCCAAAGGCTAGGCTTTATGTAGCCAAGGTACGACCAACATTATGGCACATTACCACGTCCTTTCACATGAGCCACCCCAATGTTGCTTGTGTGGTATGTGAGATTTTTATCTTGTGGATCAATCACAAGATTTGAACACCTTATGTTCAAGCATTGGCCACCACTGTTTATTCACAGTCTTTTAATATGCAATCATTATGCAAACAAAGCGTTGGTTTTATTCAATTTATCTAGTGCCCAACTTATATGGTGTACCGATCAAATTGAGTATGATTCCATCTAAGCTAATCAAAACAAATGACCAAGTGCCTTACATAAGCATGCTTATTGCCCGCCAAAAGTGCAACGACGCCGAGCACCAAGTAGGGCGGCGCCAAGGTGCAACCAACACTAGGCGCGCCACAGCCTAAGCATAGGCACGCCATTGCCATCACGTTCTTACCCAACGAAAGCATGCCAAGGTTGACAATCGATGAGCCAAAGCCTAGCCACACACACATTAGCATGATCAAAAGAGTTCCCACAAATTGGCATAGGTGTGCCCACATTTGGCATTCCCTTTGTGCCTCGTCGGCACTTTCTCATAGCGATTCATCACAATAGTCCCTTCATACTCGTTTCAAGTCATCAAAATCCATTTAATACGACTCTTATTTGCTCATGTGAATAGCATGTATCAATGTACACATCAAAACCTTGCTTACGATCGTTTCATGAATGTCATAAATTAACACTCGTCTCACAGGAGGGAGTCTTTTGATTTATTTGGACAACTTGGTTCAACAACCCAAAAGAGATTAACTCTCTCTCGGATTTCTTGCACAACCAAAAGGATATGCAAGATTCTCGACCTAATTAAGTCAAGAATAGTTAAGGTTCATTTGACATAAGAATCATATGCTTTTAATAAGAACCACTATGTGAGTGTCCACATGCAACTCATCAACGAGATTATAAACTCCCTTCTTCATTAGCATTCATTAGTCGGTTAGTCATCCATAAGCCACACACACACACAATCACACTTTTACAAAAATACAAATCTTCCTCAACTTCACCTTCCAATTCCAAGGCGCTCACACCCTGTGCCGAGTGCAGAGGCAAGCCCTCTCACTCATCACAACCACATTCCTCTGAACAACGGCTAAGTCTTCACTAGAACACTTCCTCTCCGCCAGCTACGCACATGACCGAGCCGGAAACGGTACTAACACAGAGAACGTTTCAAAAATCTTTATCTGATAAAACACGTTGAAAACCAATTTACACACATAGCACACCAACAAGTTCAAAACAATTTAAAAAAATCTTCGAAACTAGTTTTCAAAATCCGTCCTGCAAAAACGGTATAAAATTTAACTTGATAGAAAAGAACTGAGTAAGTTGAAAATGATTTACTTAAAAGGAAGGGTCTCTAACAACTTGGAATTCTTAACGATCCACTCAAAAACGATTTCCTAAAACATAACAACGTGCATAAATAGAAAACAAAAGCCCAACTATTCCAACAAAATTTAATGCTAGACCAGACCCCTAAAAAAAAATTAATCTTACCCACATACCCCACAAATTTCTAAATGACCCAACTACTTTTAGCTACCCATTTATGAATACTAGCAAGGGAGTTGCGCGTTGCACAACCATTCGTTTCAGCGACCATATTATTTAAGTACAATTATTTTATGCATAAGAAGAAATATTTTCGATAAGCAAATGAGAAGTGTTACAATGCAAAGGGAAATATCAATATAAAATCAAGCATAAGAAACCATCATGAAAAAAAATTTCCAATTGAAATAAAAAGGCATAAAAACAATGGATACAACAAAAATGCAAGCCCTCGACTAGCATATGATTTTTTATGCCATAATGAACAAATAATAAAAAGAAAACACAATAGCTTAAATTACCAACTCTTGTTGCAAGATAATCAGCTCGTCTACCTGAATGTTTGTATACTCAAGTGTAAAAGTACAATCTTTCTTTGACAGATTTATGCAGTTGAACTTCACAAACACTCACATAGCTGGGCTAACATTACCATAAGTACAATTAATTATCAATTTAATAGGAATCCTCAATTAAGTTCGCACTAATCATAAGGATGAGGTAATTTTGCAAATAAGGAAAATACCTTATCCACCAATGTTAGGACTTGGCAACACTATCATGGGAAGCAAATTGCATAGATTGAGATTTCGATTTCAGCATTGTTCGCCCATTACTGCTTGATCAATATGGTCATAGCTCTCAGGCTAACAACATAAAGGCATGTCAACATAGACGCTCATTGAATGTCTTAATCCCAACCAAGATAAATATAATAGAAAAGAACACATTGTACATAGTAGATCAATGAGATACAAACCTGATGATCTTTTCTACTAGTAAACAATCCCGAATCAATAAGAAAAGAACAAATAGAATCAGAATATATTCCCGTTGTATCAGTAGTACCGTTTCCCATATACGCACTTTGCCTATCACTATATTGTCTTCGATCTATAAAAGCATAAGCACAGATCTTTTTAGCTAGTAAATAATCCGTGTTGCGAGCATAACCATGAGTTGTTGACGGAAAATATTCAGCAGAAGCATATCTTGGTGAATTCGGCCTCAATGAACCATAGCCACAATGAGCTTCCGCAGCTGTTGACTGAGTGCCCTTGGCAGTAAGTGCAGCAACCCAAAAAAAAGTAGATGCTTACATGGATATCTAAGAGAAAAGTCAAAAGACCTAGCGTGACGATTTTAAAAAAGAAAAAACAGTAGATATAGTCAATGAAGTAAAACATTATGAGTCCAACACTAAACGTAATTGGTGGTACAATTGGCATGACATTCTCATTGTCAAAATAGAATGATTCAGTTTTGGTTCACAAGTTTTCTTCAGTCCTAAAACAACTTATGCTGAATCTAAACCCACTTTAGTCCTAAAATACCTTTATTTCAAGTTGTTTAAAAGAAGTAACAAACAAAATAAATATAGAAAGATAAGCACATGTATGCAGGCTTAAGGAAAACAAGGGGCAAAAAATGAAAGACAATAGAGAGTAACCATCAATTTAATGTTTCATAACCTAAGAAAAAGAATAGAGATAAACCATGATTCACCATGGGTCTCAAAAAACGTGGCTAGCTACTTTTGCGCTGCCGGTCTGCCACCATAGGCAAGTACCTTTCTTGCACCACCACCTCCACCCAAAGGTAAATCCAGTTGCAGAAGCACCATTCAAACCTGCAAAAAATGAAAAATATTAAGTAAAAGACACATTCAGCTAAAGAGATCAAATGGATTCAATTAATGACAACTCAACGATTCTTAAATTGCAACAATAGCTTCTAGGTAGTCAACATTAGAACCGATTAGTTTTCCATTAGCTCCAATTGAAAAATATTAAGTAAAAGACACATTCAGCTAAAGAGATCAAATGGATTCAATTAATGACAACTCATGCGACCTATACCTCCAATTGAATGCAACATTGACAAAAAATTTCATGTGTAAACATACAACAAGGATTCAGGTTTGAAGCAACATAGTTGTCTCCTGCAAAAAAGAAATCAGACCAAAACAACATAGAATCAATCCATGAAAGTCCCAACACAAAAACAAGGGAATACCAATAATAAAACTTAATCTATTCCGTACGAAGGCAGTATGAAAGAGATTTACCAGAAGTGATACGATCGTCCTTAGTTGATTCACGGTGCGAGCGAGCACCTCCAAGAAAACGACAACCTTGATGAATCGATTTGTGCACAACTCGGGCAATTCGGCACAGGGTCGGTACCGATTATGCAGGGTCGGTACCGAGGGAATTCAAGAAGACGTGGATGAAGAAGATGGATGATTTGGATGGAAGTTTGATAAGGATATGGACTCTCAAAGAGGGATATAACTCACCGGCATTTGAGAGAACTAGGGGCTTGGATGTTACACACCAAGTGCTCTTGAAAGATTGATACTACTCACAATCCAACCAAGAACAAGACCTTCAAAGGAACGTGTCTTTGCATTCAGCAAAAAAGAGTGTTTTCATTCGATTCAAAGGTACAATGAAACAACACATGAAAGGCCTTTTAAACTCCTAGGCCGATCCCCTTCTAAACATTAAACAAAGCATTTAAAACAAAGCACTAAAACGTGCATTAAAGATGTCTATTCACATCGCCAACAAATCTTGGCATTCAAACACAGATCGCTAGCGAGGCGTACAGCTCGATACCGAGGAAGCTGATGACGAAACCCCGGCGCTGGCACCATAACGACGTCCACCAGCGGTACTGAACCCTAAGGGTCGGAACAGAGGATCATTGGCTCGGTAGCGAGAGCTACCTTGATTTGACGGCGCAGTGTCTTCGCCATGGAACGAGTAATTCGCATCACCGGCTCCTCTTGCTCTTGCTTCTCGTCTTCGGTGTCCTCCTTGGTGTCCCGGCTTGGCTTGGTGAGGTCTTGATGGGAAGGATTCACATCATCCTCCCCCCTTTAAAAGGATTCGACCTCGAATCTAGCACGTAGTCCTCGTCATCGGAATCGCCCACCAAATAGGGCCGAAGGTCAGCCACATTAAACACATCATTGACACCCATCTCCGGTGGAAGCTCCAAATGATAAGCATTGTTGTTGATCTTCTCAAGTACTTGGAAGGGACCCTCTGCCCGTGGCTTCAACTTGGAGTTTCGACATGAGGGAAATCGTTCCTTGCGGAGGTGCACCCACACCAAGTCATCGGGCTCTAGAATCAACTCCATGCGTCCCTTGTTGTGTTGGCGCTCATATTGTGTCGTGTGCTTCTCAATCTGCTTCCTCGTGTCCTCGTGCAACCGCTTCACATAATCCGCTAAGTCCTTTCCCTCCTGGCTAAAACTATCAACAATGGGGTGAGCAATAAGATCTAAAGGAGTGAGAGGATTCTTACCATAAGCAACTTCGAATGGTGTCTTCTTAGTCACCGAGTGGTTAGTGCGGTTATATGCAAACTCTATGTAAGGAAGAAAATCTTCCCAGCTGCGGAGGGTAGCTTTTAAAACAACACGAAGCAAGGTGCCAAGCGACCTATTCACTACTTCGGTTTGCCCATCCGTTTGCGGATGACAAGTAGTGGAATAGAGTAGTTTGGTGACTAATTTGGCCCACAAGGTCCTCCAAAAATGGCTAAGGAATTTGACATATGATACGCTGGATTTTATATAGCGTAATTAGGTATTTTTATATGATTTCTGAATGTTTTAGGCTAGATCAGAGCGTTTAATTGTAAAATCAGTAATGCCTACAAAAGAAGAGTTTTGAAGACAGAAATCTAAGTTTGAGCTGAAGACCTGCTACACAGCGGTTGCGAGGAAGTGCAAGGAAGAAGACCTGTAAGCGCGGATTAATACCGAGACCGCGGTGATGACTGAATCCGCGAGGATGGGTAGCCGCTGTAGCCGCGCCCGCGGCCGAGTACCCGGGCTCGCAGTTGGCTGTGTTCCGCGACGCCATCGTTTTCCTTTATTTTATGTTTTATTATATTTTTATATTTAGTTTTATTCGGTTGTTTTAGTATTTGTAAGACCTAGTTTCGTAAGAAGTAGGGGGAGAGCCTCCTTTTAGTTTTAACCTAGAGATTATTGAGTTTTATGGAGAACTAAACCTTCTGAGTTCGTTCATACTTTAAAGCTTTGATTTATAAGTTTGTGAGATTTGGTATTTAATTTCCTTTCCTTGTTTGATGATTATCTCTCTGGTGCTTGAATTCCTATGAATGTGATTGATTTCTCTTAGTCTGATCACCTAATTGAACTTGATTATATTTTATTGCTAGATCTGAGTTTTCTCGTAGTAAAACTTGATCTTAGTAGCAAACTTGATGTTCTAGGACTCGTAGGACTAGGTTCATTAAGAAAGAGAGGTATTTGCGTGCTTTTGTTAATTAGTTCGTTGTGATTACAATTGCATGTATCCAAATTATTCTTGTGCTTCATGCTAATATTGAATTGATCGTTTCATTTAGTATTAAGTATTTCTTGGCTCGTAGACTTGCAATTATCCATGATTAGGATTGGAATTAACCAAGAGAATAAAAGGAACTTATTGCAAATCAATGATCAAACAACCTTATCAAAGTGGATCTGTATGGATGAATTCGTTTAATAATCTGATTAAGAAATTCAACTTGTTTTCATATTTGTTTTTGTTTGCTTAGTTTTATAGCTTAATTTACAAATCCCATACTTTTATTACTTTCGGTTGGTAAAAGTATTAATCTAGGAGCACGAATTCCATTGGTTCGAACCCGACTTATCAACTATAATAAGTTGTTAACTAGGGTTTTATCTTTGACTTGGCACAATGACTTTAGCCCGGTCAACATCCCTATCCAACACTATCGATTTGGGAAGACCATGTAGACGCACAACATGATTGAAAAACAAGGATGCCACATTCGTAGCATCGTCGGTTTTGTGACACACAATGAAGTGTGCCATCTTACTAAACCGATCAACGACTACAAGAATGGAATCCCTTCCCCGTTTAGTCCTAGGAAGACCCAACACAAAATCCATAGATAAATCTTCCCAGCTATTGGGGAATGTGTAAAGGAGCATACAATCCTCGGGGGCTAGTTTTAGATTTAGCTCGTGCACAAGTAGCATAAGAAGCACACAATTTCTCGATGTCCCTAAGCATTCGCGACCAATAGAAGTGTTCCTTCAAGGCTTGCAAAGTCTTAGCAGCGCTGAAATGACGCATAAGGCCACCACCATGTGCTTCTTGCACCAATAGGCGTCTAATTGAACCCCCTGGGATACATAGCTTAGCACCCTTCATAAGATATCCGTCATGAAGGAAAACTTGATCTTTACTTCCCACGGTACTACATTCCTCATAGATATCCTTGAAGTCAAGGTCTACGGAATATAGTTCCTTAATGAAAGCAAAGCCCAACATCCTAGCATCCATAGTGGAAATTAGGGCGTATCTTCGTGACAAAGCGTCTGCCACAATATTGTCCTTTCCCTTTTTGTGTTTGATCACATAAGGGAAAGTCTCAATAAATTCAACCCACTTAGCATGATGTTTATTCAATTTATTTTGACCTTTCAGGAACCTAAGCACCTCATGGTCGGAGTGAATAACAAATTCTCTAGGGAGGAGATAGTAGGACCATACCTTAAGCACCCTTACCAAAGCGAGTAGCTCCTTGTCACAAGTTGGGTACTTGAGCTCGGCATCATTCAGCTTCTCACTATAATAGGCAATCGGCCTCCCTCCTTGCATAAGCACGCCCCCCCAGTCCTACTCCCGAAGCATCACATTCTATCTCGAAAGTCTTGGAGAAATCCGGTTTAACTAGAAGAGGTGCGTGAGTGAGCTTGTCCTTGAGAGTAGTGAAAGCTCGTTCTTGTTTTGGACCCCTGTTGATTGAGGGTTTCTTGACAACAAATAAATTCATAAGTCAAGACCCCGCTGAGTATAGCAGAGTCAGGATCGTTCCACAGGAAGCAAGGTTGTTCGTTTATCAACTACTAAAAAGAAAACAAAATCAAACAAAAACACACACAAGCAGCCTCGTTAACGACGTTGTCAGGGTCGTTAATGAACCACCGTACACAAAAAGACTCAACTAACGACCTAAACAAGTTCGATACCGAGCCAAGTAACTCAGCAACGAAATTCACTTAAAATAGTTCAAATAAAAACAAAGATCTAGGACTAGGGATACCACTTTAACACCCCCTTCCTACCCTGGAGGTATTACCGCCAGTAACCCCGATTAAGACTAAACCGAAGCTACCCAAGGCTCTAAACTGACTGAACAAACTAAAAACAAGGTAAATGAAACCATTTAAAACCCAACAAAATTGAGTAAAATATTACAGCGGAAAAACAAACAAAAGGTTCTTATACAAACCTTAACTTAAACAGAGTAAATAAATAGAACAACCTTCTATTTAAACAAAATCTGCATCAAGTCTTCCTTGAGTTCTTATTTCTGAAACTCAGCTTCGCTTTGAAGTAGTTCAATCATGATCTTCACTCAAGTATAGCCATTGCAAACCTTTCTTCAACTTCTGGAGCTTCAAACATCTGAATCTGCCTCTTGAATCAACTTCCAAGAAATACCTGATGTGTCGTAAACCAACGATGGACACCAGCCGACCATATAAGAGAAAATAAAATGGACGGGTTAGTCTAACGAAAGACTAGCAAGCGGAGAATCTAACTTGGTTCTTATGGTTGTAACTAAACATATTGGCATCAAATCCGAATAGACTCAGATTATGATCCAACAGTTAGCAGTCTTATAGAGAATAAGAAGGAGTCTTGCATAAACAAGAGAGAGAACACCACAGCTTGTGGTTTCCTTCACGAAACATAAACAATTGTTGGGAACTCATATTAATCTCATCACATTTTGAAAAGCCTCCGTCGACTAATCAGATTGACTTAATCAAAGTTTGATTAAGAATTATTCGTAACCGAGAGCAAGAATGGTTATCGAATAGACTAACCATTCGAGTACATTAATGTGCCTAACGCACTTATCTTGTATTACTTTCAAAACTTTTCACAAACAAGCTGGTAACTTTTAATCGGCTCGAACTACTGCCGGTGGAACACAATACTATCGAGGTCAGAGGGCCTGTTTCATCCATGAACAACGAATAGCACGAGTCCCAATGATGAAGAGATTAGAGGGCCTGTTTCATCCATAATCCACTACCAACACATATTGAATAGAACACAATACTATCGAGGTCAGAGGGCATGTTTCATCCTTGAACAACGAATAGTACGAGTCCCAATGATGGAGAGATTAGAGGGCCTGTTTCATCCATAATCCACTACCAACACATATTGAATAGTCACCCCTCAAGCGTAGAGAGGGCCAATGGTCATGACCTAAGTATTAGGGGATCAATATTGATACTGCCTAATACGAGTTTTAAAGAGATGCTTCCGAGACTAAGCTCACATCCCTGAACTAAGTTAATCCATATCAATGTCTCAGCATGAGACAACTAAACATACGAGGTCACATACAACGGACCTAAATCCAGTTCTAGCGCGAAACTGAACGAATAACAATATGGTCATTATTTCTAAAAAACAACAACCTATCATATTTTATTAATCATACAAGTTGTTCCCAACGCAAATATTAAATGAGATTCAATTCCTCATTTAATAACAATAACGCAAGAGAGAATCGTCCACTTGCCTTATAAGGCGTGCTCGACGTCCTTAGCAATTCCAACAGAAATCTTTATCATCCTTCTGAAAAATATAACCAAAGCATTTCTCAGCAACGAGCTCACACAAACACTTCTTAGTTGTATTCTCAACTCCTACAACTTCCTAATCGATAAACGATTTAATTTTCGAATATCGATATATAATAAATCCTTAGTTATCATGCTTCAAGGAGCCATCTTGGCGGAATTATAACTAATTATCCGCTTCACTTTTGAAACAATTTTCTAAATAAAAATTGTTCATTAGTAACATTTCTTAAAGATTACCAAATCTCGGATCAAACGGATTAACAACGAATCCTGAGTAATTATCCGAAGTCCTTTACCTGCCAATCGGTAACCAAAACTTGTCTTCGCTATAACGGAAGATCCGGACGTCCGTTTCACGAGCGGTTCGAACCTGTGGAACCGTAATAATGTCAAGATTATAAAAACCATAAATTTACTTAGCAAAGCGGAACCAAAAGGTCCTTACGGTGGCTCCGTAACCACCCCGCTAATTAATTTCGAGCGTTAATACCTTCACTCGAACTTCGAGCTTGTTCGGCTCGATGGCGGCTCGACCCAAGGACCCGAGGGTGGCGGTGTGGTGTCCGGTGGCAACCCCTGGCGGTGGGTGGTGGTGGGCGAGATGCTGTTCGCTGGCGGCGGAGCAGCGTGGTAGAGGAGGAAACCGAAGATGGAGGCGACGCTCCTTCTCCCGAGTCTGACTTCGTCCTGATTCTCCCTTGCTGGTTCGGTTTCCAGCAGCTCGGCTTTACACAAAGAAGGAGAGGAGGAGATGAGGATGGTGGCTGGCAAGGTGGTGGTCGAATTCTATTGCCCGAGTTCGTCGTCCCGTCCGAACTCTCTCTCTCGGTTTGATTTTGGAGAATGAAGGATGAAGTTGATAAACTTTGAAAAGTCAAAAACAAAGTCTTTCCCCAATTCTATCTCCAACATGCTTATACGTTAAGCAAGAGACGGTCAAAGGCAATTTTCCGTCCCGGAACGGGACTCGCGTTAAAGCGGTAAAATTATGTACCTCGGGTGGAAAAACTCACTAAACGAAAAACGTCTCGAAAATTATGTAGACCAATAAAACCAATTTTTCCATGATTTTATCTTGCTACCTTCAATTTTTAAGGCTTCCGTTTCGTATTTTACATTCCTTCCGGTACATAATTAAAAAGACGGCTTATCCAATAAATATTCTTTTTCCACTGAAAAATCCTAAAATTCACATCGTTCCATAAAATCATTTCCTTATGATTTTAGGATATCACTAAGAAATTTCTAGGATTTAATCTCCAATAAAAATATTGGATTAAGCGTTAAAACGTACAAAAAGGTTAAAAGAATATCCGAGAAAAATTCAAAAATATCTTCAAAAACCGCATTTATTACATTAGTACCCCCTTAAAAATGGTTTCGTCCTCGAAACCAAGGAGAACTCAGATCATAAGGAAGGATAGCATAAACACACACACAACCACTACAAACCTATACAGAAGTTTGTAGTACCCCCTTAAAAAAAACATATTGTTACTTCTGTACCAAGAACAATCAACCATTGCTTAGTTATCAAATTCCTTCTTTACAACGTTCATTAATTTTGGAGAATGACTCAGCATTTCCTGCCTAGTTTCTCAAATCTTTCACGTCACCTTCATTTTTAGGCCAAGGTAGCCTAACCAAAGGTACATGAGATATATTGAACGTATACTATCTTAGAAGAATCACAAGGATGACATTATAGATAGAATGCACTGAAGGTGGCAATGCCAACCGATAAACAAACTTATCAGTTATTTCCAATATCTCAAAAGATCCAACATAGGGAGCATTTACGTTATCTCGCTTTCTCCAACGGAATATGCCTTTCAAGGCGAATACCAAAACAAAAACATTGTTCCTTACAATGAACTTAACATGCTCTCAAATTAAAACAACACACGATTGTTGTCGATTTAAGCAGTTAGCACCCTTGGTCGTTCTAGAGCGATATCAACTGTTGTTCTCTTGGCCAAATCTGGCCCATGAAGAACCTTGTCAGTGTTGTCATTCCAACAAATTGACAACCAACAATTCCAGCCTTACCAAGCCTCAAAAAGAGTCATTTTCTTCATCGTGAAATCAAAATTCTTGTATGTGAATTCACTTAAACTCAAACTACCATTCCAACTCGTGTGGAATCCAGAATACATGTCCTCGAGAGTTTGAATTTGTTTCTTTGCATTGTTCATCACTTTGATGAGGAAAGCCAGCACTAAAATTCAATTTACTCCACAAAGCTTGATGTCACTCCTTTCAAAACTTTGACATGAACCACCTATCTCAATCAGAGATAAAAGTCTTTGGAGTTTTATGAAGATCAAAAACTTCATGCATGAACACCTCAGCTAACTTCTGTACTCTTTAAGTCATCTTAAATGCATTAGAAAGAACACTCTAGATGAGTTTCTTAACAATCTCCATATTGCATTTCTCTTTCATTAAGTCTTGAACGACTAATGACAAGAATCCATTGTAATAGCTTCCCACATCCATTCTGAAACAGGAAGAGACTATAACATTCTATCTGGTCTTCTATGCTTAATCAGGACTTCCCGACAAACTAAATATATCAAAACGAACTTGGTGACATTTCGCTTCATGTCAGACCATCAAAAGTTTTATCTTAAAAACCTTATACATTTACTTGTTCCAGGATGAACTAACTAAGCAAATAAATATGCTTCCTTTGAAATCAGCTTTCAAAGCTCATCAACAACAGATACACATGAACAGTTTTGAAACCAAGCAATCCATAATCTTGAATAACAAATCTCGATGTCTTACCTTCTTGATCTTCTCCATTGATCTTAAACAATAATACTTTCCCATACCACTTTTCCTTGATATGGTCAACAAATTCCGCATAGAACCCTAGGGTATTCACACAACCTTGTTGTCATCCAAACTAAACCTTTAGTTCTTCTCAAATTAATTTCTTTACAAGGATTACTTAAAATCCTACTCAATTTCCTTTTTGAGATAAAATCTCAGTATTATTTTAACCAAGAATATGAGATTTATCCAACACATGACAAGATAATAACCTTTCTTGTCAATCCTTTACATTCTTTTCTCAACCAAAACTCAGCTTGAGCATACTGACATTCAAAAGTAGTTATCTCTCTCAACTACTTCAAACTACACTCTTACGCATTACTATACTAACATATTGGACAATAATACCTTTAGTCCAATAATTTCCAACAAAATTGTCTCCATTGACAATTTTCAGTCTTTTTCATCAAAGAATTGTTTAGACTTCACTTAACATTCTGACTTGTTGAGTAACTTAACTCTTAGGATTAAAAACATATCCTCACGTGTCCATTCTCTACATCCAACAACTTCTCAGGCTGAGATTGAACATCAATATTAATTTACATATCCAAATTCCAGACCCATTGGAGTTCTGCTTAAAGTCCTCACTTGATTATCTTATCTCAAAGAGATTTAAGTTTTCAAAACAACCTGAAAACAAATAACAACTAATGGAGAAATTACTAGTACATCCCTTACTCCAAAGAAAGGATTACTACAATATCATTCCTTAGAAAGGGTTCCATTCCAGGAGTTCATATCAACTTACTTTCACGGACAATTCCGCTAAAAAGGCAATGACTTTCTTAGGTCATGATTTCAACCAAGATGAACTACTAGCAAACTGCTTAGAGAATTCCAATAATCGTTGACTGAAAACAATCCCAAACTTTTAGAGAAGTACGAAGTTAATTCATGCTCTTCAGAGACCAACACAAATTTGCAAAGAATCTTACCAAATTTCTTTACTTATAATCGAACTGTTTTGGAAAGTTTGACCATACTCCTTAAATTGTATAGGATACCAAGGATATACTAACTCAAAGGAGTTTTACAAGATAGCTGATATAGCAATTGCTATACTAGAAAACTCTCGTCTTTGAATCGCAATAACTTCACTCGAGAGAAACCTATATGATTACCAACTCATACTAGAAACCATTCTTTAAAACCCAAGGAATTATGTGATCTTATTCCACCATGTGATCAGGACGGGGAGATAAAATAAACATAATCCTTTACTGCATTCTCATAGGAATAAGACATGTAATCTTGCCTTACCATGTGATCAAGATGGAAGACAGAATACATTCTTACTCACCACTATGAAAACCGTAAAAAAATTTATTCATAAATCCTTTATAACAAACTATTATTACTTTTAGAAATTCATACTTGAATTCTACAAAGTCCTAAGATTTTTCTCAAAAGAGAAAATCACAAAACAATTTCAACTATTCCTTAAATCATAACAGCTTGACAGGAACTCGACATAGTCTACAAGCATACAGGCTTTAACTTTGAATGTCGCTAAGACAAAGATTAGCTACTTTATGAAGAAATGGGCGCGTCAAGCCAATGCATCAAATAAAATTGCTGACCTTAATTTCATGATGCTACTGACGCTTTGCCCTAGTTCTGTGCTGACATTTGCACATTAGCTGATCTTACCAACTTGACCAAAGTTTCAAATCAAAGCTCAGCCTCATAGGAGCTAAGATGCTCCAATTCACTTCTGAGCCCCACATTACTCTTCGAATGTGACACTTCATTCCTTCCTCAAGGTAGAACTTGATGACATACCTTGACTTTTCTTAATTAGACATACTGCTAGACTTTTCTATAATCCATAGTATTGAGTAATCTTTTCCCGATTTAACTCAATCTCAACCCAACTTGATTTCGCAAGTTCAATAAAAGAGTGGATCGCTCAAATCCACTTACTTACAATCCTTAATAAAGATGTGGTTTCAACCACTCCTTACCCATGGAAAATTGTTCGAAGACCGTTCTCAACTTGTATGTCTCCTTGACATACTACTTTAAAGTTATGCAAATATGATCTATTGGCAAGAATTTAATACTTGAGTTCATTCATTCACAAAACAACAAGCCTTCTGCAAATTAATAGTCATTTAAATTCCGATATCCAAGAGTGAACTATCAAACTCTTTTGACGATTTTAAGGACTTTCAATCCTTTACAACTTAATCTTCTCAACAGTAAACTTTCAAACTTTGCATCTATTTCAAGTCATACAATCCTTATATCTCTCTACATATAAGGAAAGTCTTTTAATTTCCAATTTCTTTTAGCAGAAGAATGCACATGGCCAAACAAGATATTCTTGAACTTATCCCAATTCAACATTGGTAAACAAACTAGACTTCTCCAACATTCCTGTCTTCTTACTTAACCATAAGGAGAATACATATACCTTTTTATTAGCTCAATTTCAAACCACATTACAAAGGAAGAACTTGTGGTTAGGAAGCTTGTCGACAACTTAATAGTCTCACCAGTTCCACCTTAAGCTTTGGATTTGACTGATATAAAATCTTCAAAATCCTACACAACTGAAATTATTTTTCAGCGATAAGGGCTAAGCCTTATTGACCACAATATTGAATGATTGATATTTTTCTCCCAACCGATTAAAATATCAAAGGCAACTTGCCAAAATTCTTTCTTGCACGATCTTCTCAAAACTGAACTTTATCATTTTTATCCTTAAAGAAACATAAGTCAATACCATTGGCAATTTAGAACATCTTACTACTGATTCCATTACTAGTCCATTATAGACCTCAAGTCTCTTCTCATTATCCCGAGTTGGGTATCATACAACGAAACTCCAATAACGTTGTCACATAGGTTAGTCATCTGGATATCAACAACTCATGTAATCAATTAACACTTGTGCTAAGTAGTTAATTGAACATAAACACATTACTGATGAACTTTTACCTGTTCAATCCATTTTGACCAATCAACCTTATTCACAACAACCTTAATGATTAACCACTTGTTCACAACTTAAACTGAACCAACATTCTTCCTTTCTTTCTTACTATAATCATAAGAAATCCGCATTTCATTTAGGATTCTCAATCCTCTTAACTCAAAGGATAACAACATATATGGAAATCCGAGTTTGAACACTATCAGGTTAAAAATTGAATTGCATTTTCCAATAGATTAACAATTTAATCGATCCAACACTTGAGCACTTCAAAGCTCTTTAACTTCCAACTGAGCAAAGAAAAATACAGAATATCCATGATTCTATACTATAGAGTCACAAACATAGTTGTTGAAGAAAGTTTCCAAAGGTAATCCCTTTCTATTCAGGATTCTCTTACATCACTTCATGATTCATACTGATCTTTTAGAATCACTCCACACTCATAAGATTTTCCAAATCTTAATACTTAGAAGTAGAGGTTCCAACTCCAAACTTCTCTTGATACTCGAATTTCAAAATTCAGAAATTCCTATAAGAATATACTCGTGAAAACTCTTACTCTTATGACTTTGATGTCAAAGTCATAAGAGTAAGAGTTTGTTCCTGAATACTTCTCTGTTGATTGTACCCTTTTGCTACAAGCCTCGCCTTGTTTCTTGTGACAGCCGCGGTGTCATCAAGTTTGTTCCTGAATACCCACTTTGTTCCTATAGCCATTTTATGCTTTGGCTTGGGAACTAATCTCCATACTTTGCTCCTCCCAAACTGGTGTAGTTCCTCTTGCATAGCAACTATCCAGTCAGGATCTTTTAATGCTTCCTTTACATTCTTGGGCTCTACAAGAGAGATAAACGCATTAAAAGCACA
This sequence comes from Fallopia convolvulus, assembly GCA_964016875.1. Lineage (NCBI taxonomy): Eukaryota > Viridiplantae > Streptophyta > Magnoliopsida > Caryophyllales > Polygonaceae > Fallopia > Fallopia convolvulus. The sequence continues at coordinate 22,561,236 of OZ024727.1, forward strand.
AAAATTCTTAATAGAGGAACGAGTAAGCACACCTTTATTGTATGGAGTGATTATGTTGTCAACAGGATGATCCCTCTTTTGATGATTGTTTCTGACTTCAATCTGAGTGGGATCTATACTTGACTCCTCTTGTTCCTGTTGGCTTGTCGTTCCATGGGATGTTCCTTCTGCTTGATCTTCCACATGATCTTCATTTTTTGTAGTATCATCTTCAGGAACCAAAGTACCTTCTATGTCATCTCCATCCAGATTAGGACTGGTTGGGGTGACTTCTTCATCTGGAGCTTGTGTACTTGAATCGGGATCGACTTCATCATCTGAATCTGTATTTAGAACCTTCAATACGTCCTCGTTACATGACAGGTTCTCTCTATTTTTGGACCCGTCAAAGACAACATGAATGCTTTCTTCAAACTTCTTAGTCCTTTTATTGAACACCTTGTAAGCCTTACTATTGGATGCGTACCCCAAAAAGATGCCTAAGTCACTCCGTGGATCAAACTTGCCTAGCTCGTCCTGTCTGTTGTTGTGAATAAAACACCTGCATCCAAAGACTTCCAAGTGGGAAATATTTGGATTTCTTCCCTTGAGTAGTTCATATGGAGTTTTAACAAAGTTGGAACGTATAGTGACTCGGTTAATGATGTAGCAAGCGGTACCGACTGCCTCAACCCAAAAGGACCGAGGCATGTTACTTGCCAACATCATAGTACGAGCCATATTTTGTAGTGTTCCATTCTTTCTCTCTGCTACGCCGTTTTGTTGAGGAGTCCTTGGCGCAGAAAAGTTCTGAGACACTCCATGTTCATCACAATAGCTATGAAACATGGAATTCTTGAATTCTGTTCCGTTGTCCGACCTCAAAGCCTTCAATTTTTGTCCTATTGATGCTTCTACCTTCTTGATCTATCTTTTGAATGCCATGAACGTCTTATCTTTGGAACCTAGAAAGAGGGTCCATGTATATCTAGTAAAATCATCAACAATAACAAAAATGTACCTACTACCTCCATGACTTCTCACCCACATGGGACCACATAAATCCATGTGTACCATCTCAAGGGGATGAGAGGTGCTAATCGACAACTTTAGCTGAAAAGACAACTTGCTTTGTTTCCCTTTCACACACTCTTCACACAAGCTTTCCTTTTCTGAAAGAACTTTGGGAAGTCCTATCACCATATTTTGTGAGTAGAGTTTGTGAATTCCTCGATGATTTGCGTGACCAAACCTCCTATGCCAGAGGTCGGTTTTATCAGCTACTGTAACAAAGCATAGTTCTTCTTGTGGTTGGAAACTTGAGTCGACAATATAAACATTGTTGCGCCTCTTTCCCTTCAGGACCACAAGATTTGACTTCATGTTCTTGATCATACAACCATCTGAGGTAAATGAAACCTCGTTGTTCCGTTGGTCATAGAGTTGAGAAATACTCAACAGATTGTAACCAAGACCTTTTACCAAACTCACGTCTTTAACGCCAGTATTATCATTTAGCTTGACTTCACCAGTTCCAATGATTTCTCCTTGATTGTTGTTGCCAAAGCAAATGTTTCCTCCAGCATCGATCTAAAGTGAGGACAGAATACTCTCGTTCCCTGTCATGTGACATGAACACCCGCTGTCAAGGATCCAACGGATGTTCCCCCTCACTTCAACCTACAAGAAAGAAATCACGTTTTAACGACCCAGGCCTACTTAGCCTTCCCGGGTCGGTTAGCAGAGCTCACGGAATGATAAATTTGAGATTGAACTAAAGTAGCTTTCTGTGGACTCTTGGAACTAGAAGCAATATTTGAGGGATCAACACAGTTTTTCCCTTTATTAGTTTTAGAATCTTGCTTCTTTTGTGGTTGTTAAGCCTGTTTCTTTTTGTTCTGATGAGATTTGTCATACCCTTGATTTTTCTTACCAGACCACTGTTTCTTGTTGTTCCTTGTATTCTGGTTTTGAACCTTTTTGTTAGACACTTCTAATCTAACCTTACATTCCTTTTGAACATGACCTCCCTCACCACGGTGATAGCACACCCTATAATATTCGCCGAGATAGCGTTTAGGATGCGATTTCTGGAGGGTATGTTCCTTAGCACGTTCCTTGGAAGGAACTTTGTGCAGGTTCCCTTGAGACTGTTTTAGATATATGTTATGAGCCGTTTTTCCAAAATACCACTCAGAGTTATCACTTAATTACTCTCAAGAATCTTAACCATACCTTCTAGATGAGTAACTTTATCTCTAGCGGATTGAAGTTCCCTAGCTTTTCTATCCATCTTTTCTTCAAAGCTAAGGTCATCAGGAGGATATTCAGATTTATCTTTACCATAACCAATACCACACCTAGCCGGATTAAACACAATCTGAGTTCGTTTATTAAGCTCATTTTCTAATTCCTCTCCTTTGAGTTTATAGATGAGCAAATCCGTTCTAAGCTCGTTATTGGGTTCAGTGAGAGTCTTAATATCTTTCTTTAGATCTTCACACTCTGAACAAGGAACAACACTAGTAATAGTAGATTTTGATAATTTCTCTTCAAGATTAAGACATTTCTCATCAGAAGCTTCTATTTCATCTTGCATTTTTAAGATATCTTCAAAAAGCTTTTTAACAAGGATGACAAGATCAGATTGTTTAGCATTCTCTAAACTAGCAAGGAATTGTTCAGCAGTTACCTCTTGGTCGACATCTTCAGTCTTCAGAGTCATGGCACAAACCTTTGATTCAGATTCATCATCTGAGTCAAGATCCCATGTAGCGATGTAGGCCTTCTTCTTCTCGTTCCCAGACTCGTTACCTTTGGGACAGCTCTTAGCATAGTGACCCTTTTCTTGACAGTTGTAGTAGGTAACGTCCTTGATATCCTTCTTTTCCGAGTTCATCTTCTCTTGTTCCTTTCAGGCTCCTTGCTTCTTGCCTCTTTGTAGAAAGCCCTCATTGTTTTTGTTATGAGAGCCACATCAGAGTCTTCCTCTGTAGTATACACTCCTCTTCCAGCAGTAATGTTCTCAATGTCCTTCTCTACCTTGAGAGCAATACCTTTGTCAGAACTTGAGGAACTACGTTTGATTTTCTCATATCGTTCATAGTCCGTCAGTTTCCCAAAGATTTCATGAAGAGTGCATGTCTTCGTGATTGGATTTTCTCTTAGCAAGCCTCTGGTCACAACATACTTGGGACCAAGACCATCAATAATCGTAGAGATTTTCTCCGACTGAGTGATGTCCTTTCCGATACCACGATGGTTGATGCGATCCACCAATGCCTCGAACCGAGATTATTAGGTGGCAATGGTTTCACCATCCTTCATTTGGAAGTTGTAGAACTCCTTCTTGGCATCCTTTTGATGGCTTTCCTTCAGATCTGTACTACCGATGTGCATTTGCTCAATACCCGCCCATGCTTCTTTTGCGGTTTTGCAGTTCACCACTCTTAGCAGATCTTCAGCACCCAAGGCATTGTTCAACAACATTTGTGCCTTGTAGTTCTTCTTTATTCCTGACCATTCAGTTGGTCCCCATTCGGATTTTTTGTCCTTCTTGTCCACGGGAATGGTGTAGTCTTCATCCTCAATGACTGTCCAAGCTTGGTAGTCATTGCTTTTGAGCCAAGTAGTGAAGAGGATTCTCCAGTGGTCATACTCTCCAACAACAAGTAGTGGAGGCTTGTTGTTTCCAATCTCGACGTTGTGAGTGTTGTTTGAAGTCATTCTGTATTCCTGCACTAACACACAATCTAGAGAAAACCTGCTCTAATACCAATTGTTGGATCGTGACGCGTTAGTAACAAGTCAGGGAACTAGTAATGTTCCCTGGGCAGCGGAAATAAGCAATAAGAACACATAATTTAGAGAGGAAAACTTTCTGACCAACCAACAAGTCGTAGAAAGAAAAACCTCTACCTCTGAGACTCCTTCTCAGAGGATTTTCAATAGAATACTTTTATTAAGTTTCAACGATTACAAGGCAAGTCAAGTTCACTGGTAACTAAGGCACCAACCAAAGTTCAACCAACTAGACTTCTACAATTCTAAGCGTAAACCTAAGACAAAGTAAACTACTGACTTACTTGTGGATTCTTCACCGGAAAAAGCCACACACTCATACACTTGAAAAGCTCACTCTCCAAGTTCGTCGTCTACAACCACTACTCAACCCTAGCTAAACCTAGCTATTAATAAGATATGTCAAGTCTGATCTCATACGTAATTCTTGCCTAATTACGCAGATATTCCACTTAACAAATCCCACACAATAAAGAGAAAGTATTGTTTGTGATTTCCGATCTTCAACCATGCCGATTCTTGCCAAAACCGAATGATATCGGATCACTTTAGATAAGATCGTGTAAAGTTGATCTTATCTTTCCTTTGATCTCCTCAAGCAACCGCCTACAGCTGTCATATCTTCGTAGAAGATTGCTCGTAGAAGATCTAGTAACTTGCCATTAATAGAAAGCTGCGTTCCGTCTGAGACGCGCTTCCTAAATCTGTCACTCATTCCCTCCATCGTTCCTCACAATGTTCCGTCATTCGTGACTATGTACCTTTTTTCCTGAAACGCTTACATGTAGAAGCAAGTTATACCAATTAAGTTTGTTATCATCAAAATTAAGAAACACTATGGAACAACCATTGTTCCAACAGTGTTTATAACTTCTGAAAAAAAAACCCAAAAATTGAGTCTTCAATGAGGATCACCAAAAATATCATCTTGCATTCTAGTAGTTTGCATTCTTCTTGCTTTGCCTTGCTCACATTGGCATATAAGTTGTGCTTGCTTTGCTCAGAATAACACCCTACTTAGTTGAATCATCACAAAAGAACCCTTTGTGCATTGCATTGTTGGGAGTAAAACTGGAACTTGCATGCACCCTTGTTCTCTTCTTGACTTGCACTTGCATCTTAGTAATTCGCTTCATCAATTTGTGCACTTTGCTAGCCAAAATCTGAAATTTAAGCCTTGTGTGTCTTGATTGCTTACTTTCAAGCGAACAAAGAAGGTATCTCTTATGGTCCAAATTGATAAAATAATATGTTTCCTAATTTGAAAAACCATAAGCCCACATAATATGGCCCATAAAACATGGTCCATATATGTAGAAAATCCTATTAAAAACAAAAGCATATTTAGAAAACATTATAAATAGTAAGTCTAGGATAAGCATGCAAACAACTCTTGCATGTGAGTGTAAATAACGCACACAGGTGCTTTTCATTTTCCAATGTCGACTTGTGAATGGATGGATGACATAATTTATATTCTTCAAGACCATTTTATTCTTGAAAGCTCTTGATCTCTTGAATGTTCTTGACCTAATATGGCCTCTTATCCTCTTCCATTATTCCTTAGTCTTGATCCTATCTTGATTCATATCAGGCAATTAGTTGGGGAAAATGGGAATATGAATAAATTGCTAATATTAATACAAGAAATCACTGTACATTTTTAGATGCTTTCTGACCGCAATAGTTCTAGTTATATGACATGAATATTTATGCTTTACATACAGACTAAGATAATAAACTACATAAAATATTAGTATATACAAGATCATAAAGTGACCAAAACAAATAGGTTGACCATAGAAATGTTGGCGAAAAAATTTAGATTATTGCATTATAAATACATCGGAACTAAAATGTGCACAAATGCTAAATAGACTTGCGTGAGCAAGATTCTACATACTACAATAATAAATATTGTCATGATTGAATTTTCTTCACACCTCATGTATGATGGATCAATAATTATAAAAGAGCTGATATTTTGTGAAGCTTACCAAAGAAGTGTGAAACTAATGAAGTGCATAAACCAGATATAAGTTAACACATTAGAAAGTAATATTATCTTGAAAAAGGGTAATATGGAAAAACACGATTCTACAGACTACAAGAGTAATATTCACATCATCATAATTCTATTGTTGGTGATTTTAGTGTCATCAAGTGATTGTTCCCTATATGGGAACAATGCCTTTTAGTGTGATTGGGATTCATACGACACTATGAGATCTTACTTTGCTATGTCACGGGTTTGGGTGTGCGGAGTACGCGCTCGTGTAAGCATAGTTGAGGTCTAGAGGGAAATATTAAGGAAAAGTTGCATTATTTGAAAAGGAACAATAAGTCTGTTCCATATTGGAGGGAACAATGGTTCAACTGAGTGGGAACAGTAGTTATCTTACGCATGGCTAAAAATTCAAAACGTGTTAATTGTTGATAACCGTCTTGTAAACCGTTGTATAACTGCATTGTAACTTCCTTAATAAGTTAATAACTGATGGGTGATGTGGGTTATTGATGATAACCTTTCGTGGCACTTAGTAACCGCCGTTAAATTCTAGTAACCGCTTATAACTACTGCTAACCATTCCCTAAAACTGCTTTCCTTTGCCTATATAAATGGCTATTAGGAGACTAGTGTCGGGTTGTTGTTGGTTCACATAATCATAGGAGAGCGTCTCTCTCCATGATTAAACTTCAAATAGAGTCTAATATCCATTTTTACATGAACTCTAAGGTTCGATCTCTTTCTTGAGCCTTGTTAGGGATCAGTGGGTTTGTCTTATCTCACTTCAAATTTCGTGGATTCCCCAAGGCTATGTAGGGGGCGATATATTGATTTCAGAAAGCGTTTCTACGTGATTCAAACCTATATCAAGTATTGCATATGATTGATCTACTGAAGAGTCGTCAGCTTCAACTACATCCACGAAGAGGAACTTCACGACTTCAGCATCACGTTGTTCCCTTAGTACCAACAGATACAAGATCTTCGGTGGGAACTACGAAGCAAGAGTCCACGATACCTACATTCGAAATCAATATTTTGAGATCAATCATATGGCAATGGATTCCGAGGAAGACAACCAATTTGAAGTTGGAGGAGATCAGAGGTTTGGTTGTCCTACTTAAGAACCCGAAAACCTATAAAGGTGAATCTGAATTCTCTCATGTTTGATCTTGGGAAATGAAGGGTTTTTCCCTTGTTATTGTTCTGATGAATGATATGTAAAGTATGGTAATGGTTGATCCTTACCCATGCGTGATCTTTTGATCATAGAATAATGGATGTGTTTTTTACACGTGCTCATGTTTTCTCACTACTTAGTAAATGAGAATTGATCAGTGTAATACCCAAGTTTTGATTTATCATATGAAAGAGATTATTATATGATTGTGTAAGGAAAATTGAATTTTTGATCAAATGGATTTCGGATAACTAATCCCGAGAAGGGAACGTTGAATGTTCCTTGCAGTGGAACGAATCTGTTCCCGATGTATTGTTGCTTGTTCCAAGATATAAGTTATATGGGAACGAGAGTCTATTAAAAGGATATTATACTTTATGGTATTGGATAACCATATAAGATATGATCAAAATTATGGTCTGAATTAATGATGATATATTATGGTTAAGACTACAAGAGTCTAAAGATACGTAAAAAACGTCTAGACCTTAAGACATATACGAGGAAGGTGAAAATTCCTTAAAGGGAGATGATATGAGTCTAGTATACCTTGTGTGTAGATTACTCATGATTAAATCTAGATTACTTACTTTAAGTATGTTGTTCCCTAGACAAGTTACTTGAGTAAAGTCTACTAGATATCAGACTACTTAATTTAAGTCTACTGCTCCATGGACAGATTACTTTATTAAGTCTACTGATGAAGGCCCTACTGTGATTCAAAGATTGGCTATTTAACTCTACTGTATTTTTATAGATTGGTCGGTTTATTTCTTTTTGTACTTGTTTTTTTACACATTTTTGTGTTATATTTCTTAATTGCATACTAAAGATGAAGTAGCTAGACATTAAGGTTTATAAATAAGGTTTTATATCAACATTGATGGGAATGGTACAAAATTGTACCACTCAGTGTTCACACTTGACATGCTTTTGTTGAATCATATGCATAAGATTTCTGTTGATAATGTTTGTTGATGAAACAAAGCAATCATCTATAAGATGGCATCAAAGTTTGATGGTGTATGTTTAGCATGTACAATATGTATTGTTTCATGGAATTGAAGTTATCTATGGAGGACATGGGGGAGGTTAAGTTGATCCTTGGGGTTAGGATTGAGACACGATAGAGGGGAACTATACCCTTTGTTGGAATTGTGTCTCTTGGAACGATGTCATTTGACAAGAAACGTGTCCCCTGGGAACGATGTCATTTGACATGAATACCTTTTCCTTGCATGTAGATGTATCATTTGATTTCTTGTATTCTCTCATGGATTTGAATTTGTAGATTACTTGGTAAGGACCATGAATTGTGGTCATAGTAATGATATAATTTCCTTGGAAATGGAAATATTGGATGCAAGGTTGATCGTTGGATAGAGTGTTATTTTCTAGAAGTAGATGGATATTTCTACTTGGGAACAGTGCCATTTCATGGTCTGTTGAAAGTGATCTAGCATTCTGATTTTGACAATGGGAACGAGGTTGGTAGTGTTAGTTGTAACCTTGTTTAAGGTAACGACTATGAATTAAAATCTACCATGTTTCGTAAAGGCCGAAACAGATTTCAACTATGTGAGTAAAATATCTCTAGCCAAAGGGGAACGATCATGGTTACAGTGTGCTATCACATGTCACGTCTTTTGGATGTGAAGGTATGACATGGATCGTGACACATAGTGTGATTTTGTTGTTTTATGTTCGGTCAAAACAAGTTTGGCTAACCACTTGACGAAGGGGTTGGTTTGTAAGGGGATGGATAAAAGACCCGTATAGCTTTCTAGCGATGAGATACCCAATTCCTAACTAATGAAAATTAGGGACATAATTCAATGCGAAAAGCCCATACCTAGAAACTGTGAGCACAAAATAACAATCCCCAAATGTATGCTCTATTCCTACAAGTTGGAGGTTGAAGGCATAGTCTTCTTAATAGTCCCTTTGAAAAAGTGCAATTGTAGGTGCACGATTAAAGGATCAACCTATATGGACGTGAAGTTTGGCCGCTTCATGAAGCTCCGAGTACGTTCACGAATAGATATGGACTTGAGGCCCTTAATAGAGTCAAGTAAAACTTTAGAGATGTAATGAAGCTTGTGTGTGTGTGGTTATCTTCATGCATCCAAAGTGGTTGATTGGTTCAATCCTTACGACACCATGACTCCGGGGTGTTTGAAATGTGTAGCAACACTATGGCGGAAATTCAATCGATTTCGACATTTTCGCTTATGCATGAGTTTGGGATAAAAGCTTTCTTAATTTATGAATCGAGGATTACACTAAAATGGGGGAGGATTGTTGGTGATTTTAGTGTCATCAAGTGATTGTTCCCTATATGGGAACAATGCCTTTTAGTGTGATGGGGATTCATACGAAACTATGAGATCTTACATTGCTATGTCACGAGTTTGGATGTGCGGAGTGCACGCTCGTGTAAGCATAGTTGAGGTCTAGAGGGAAATATTAAGGAGAAGTTTCATTACTTGAAAGGGAACAATAAGTTTGTTCCATATTGGAGGGAACAATGTTTGTTCCCTTGGAGGGAATGGTTCACCTGAGTGGGAACAGTAGTTCTTTGACGCATGACTAAAAATTCAACACATGTTAATTGTTGATAACCGTATTGTAAACTGTTGTATAAATGCATTGTAACTTCCTTAATGAGTTAATAACTGATAGGTGACATGGGTTTTTGATGATAACCTTTCGTGGCACTTGGTAACCACTGTTAACTTCTAGTAATCGCCGGTAACTACTGTTAACCGTTCCCTAAAACTGCTTTCCTTTGCCTATATAAATGGGTATTGGGAGATTAGTATCGGGTTGTTGTTGGTTCACATAATTATAGAGAACGTTTCTCTCCATGATTAAACTTCAAATAGAGTCTAATATCCATTTTTACATGAACTCTAAGGTTCGATCCCTTTCTTGAGCCTTGTTAGGGATCGGTGCGTTTGTCTTAACTCACTTCAAATTTCATGGATTTCCCAAGGCTATGTAGGGGGGGGGGGATTTTTTATACCGGAAAGTGTTTCTATGTGATTCATACCTATATCAAGTACTGCATATGATTGATCTACCGAAGAGTCGTCATCTTCAACTACATCCATGAAGAGCAACTTCACGGCTTCAGCAACACGTTGTTCCCTTAGTACCAGCAGATATAAGATCTTCGGTGGGAACTACGAAGCAAGAGTCCATGACACCTACATCTTTGATAACCAGTACTTTGACCACACAATAAACCCAACACAATTTTTAAGAGATACAGTACTAGATCATAAATTCTCATAAGAAACTATAAAATTACTTTTAAGTTGCCCCTTAACACATTTTGACAACCTAATCGACAAGGCAACACACATCAAACACTCAATCACTAAATTATCGACCTTTAATCCTTTTAAAGCCTCAAAATCATCTCCAACAAACCAAGAGAAGTACACTTTCAAAACGCATATACATGAATTCAGTGGGATGTAATAACCAGCTTGGGATTGAAATTACTTGGATCCAAGATTCCACTTTTGGATTCAAATGCTCAATGATATATTAGAGCAGTTCAGTAAGTCCCATACTAAATTTATGAAATGAAAATAATAAAAATACCCTTAGATAATAAGCTTAATTAATCTCAACCTTTTGATGTAAAAGCTTTATATTCTAACACCTAGGAATCTAACACCTAGAATCTATTGAATGCCTTTGGAACTTGGAACTAGTTTTTTCTAAAACTTTTCCAATGCCAATAATGCTACAAATACCAATCGTTCAATTATTTTTGGTAAGTGTTATCCCTAGAAGCCATATATATTCGACATATACATGATTAGTTTACTGAAATCAAGCAATTTAATAAAACAAAGGGGACATTCCCAAAGATATGAGCCCAAAGACAAAGGCTGAAGCATATATCATCGAGAAGCAGTAATTAAAGTAAAGGTCAATATCTACCATATTTAATGAAAGAAGCAGGTCATATTGCAAACCAGGAATACCTAATTTCAAATCGAAACACAAAAAAATTAAGAAAAGTGGTCTCATCTAGAGCCAACAACAATTGAATCCCTAATTTTGAATCTGGACCCAAGAAATCAAGACGAACGTGTTCGAGTATATTAATCACCATTCACAATGAAAAACTCACTGTAGCTGCTAATCGCATTTGCTCATATATATCTCTGAAATCCAATGTATTTTTCTTGGCAATTGTTGGCATAACTTTAAAGCTTTCATATCCATTAAATATTTTCATGCGCAGGCTGTCTCGGGAAAAAAGTGAGAGCAAATAGTAATTGTTCAATTCAAAACATAAGTAGATGAACAAATCAAAATAAAGTAAATTAAATGTGAGGAAACATGCATTTAAAGGAAATAGAACTGCTACTAACCTTGAGACCACCTAAGAGCAAAATACAGGCCTCATCCATGCACCAAGTCATTCTAGAAATGTGAAAGTATGAACAATAAATATCAAGAACCATCAGAAATTAGCTACTATGCTAAATCTAATTGTCATTAAGAAGAAAAGAAAAACCTTGAATCATATGCCAAATGTAGCACCACGAATTTAACAAGAAAGCATGTGCCATAATTTCAATGAACCTATCTAGAAAATAATGTGCGAGTTTCATACACCGATTGAAAGTTTATTCATTGGAAACCCGAAAATGAAACTAAGTGGTTTACATACGTTGGGCAGGGTGGCAAAAGTGGATGACTACATCATCCAGGTTTATCTTTAGTTAACTTGCCAATTGGAACAAGAATGAAGAAAATAAAGTTAGTTCCACAAGAACAAAGGGCAAAAAATGAAAGCAGCATTTAGATGACAACAAGAGTTGAATGAGTTGTGTCATCTTACTTGTGAACCTTACTTTGACCTCTTCTTGTTGCCATATGCCTTGTTAAGCCTCTATTTGGCTCTAGACCTGGCTGTGAGATCTCTCAAACCGTGCTTTTTCACCAGCTTGAGGTATCTGAAACAAAGACATATGTAAGCTCCAAATATGGTATGCAATGCCTCAACTAAGAAAGCATGGATTTATGCATATAGAAATAAAAACAAGCTTGAATATGATAGAGAGTTGTGGACATACTAAACTTATGGTTCATGTATGGCAATCACTTCTGTTATCTACTTCTCTTCTACAAATACAGCAGAAATTTCTATATGCAATATGATAATTTCTACTACACCAGCACCGAATTAAGGAAAAAATTTGATCAACACCAACCAACCACGAATACATTAAATCGATCAGGACTATATTGATCAACAACATATTAATTCATCAATCAAGACTATATTGATCAACAATTAAAAATACCACTAATTGCCCTATTAATCTGTTATGCAACCATTAATTAACAAATATTTGACAAGAATAGAGCATACCAAGAGTATCATAAAAAGGAACACACCAAATTTGAAAATTTCAAAAATATTTAATCAAAAGCCAAAGTAGCCACTTGCAAAGTGCAACAAGTAAAATTATATGTCGAACGTAGCTTGTAGATCCATTTCAAGGAGAAGGTGGTTTTTATTTGTGTAGCAGTTGTAAAAATACAGTTTCATGAAAGGTTGTCTAAGCTTTTGAAGATGTGCAACAAATTTCGGACTTTACTTTTGGTGATAGCTTCATGAAAAATTTATTAGCTCGGTAGATCACATTGTACGAAAATAAAATAAAAATCAAGAATAATGAATGATATACTACCTCATCACCAGGCCGTAAGATTTCAAATAAACCACAAGTGATGGCATGAGTACTTCAGAAGAACTAACAACAAAGAATTAATTTATATCAGTAGTGGGCTACAGAGTATTGATGTTTGGATGAAAAGGAGAAGCTAAAAACATGTGAACGGACTATAGCGAAAAGGCGAACATCATCACAAAGAAGCAAACAAACAGATTTAGGGAAAAAAAGAATGAGAATATATTACCTGAGATCAAAACGAAGTTACACTAAATACAAAACGTATGAAAATAAAACACAATTAAAGAAGTGTGATTATCAATAAGCCAAGTAAAAAAACATTGAAAATTTTCACTTAGTATCGTGTTTGCATTAAAAAATCATGGCCTCGACAAGTTGGTTATCTGCAAATGGATAATGAAATTGAATAAGCAATACATGATACAATGCTACTTGAATTTGCAATAAATTGAAGTTGTTCAGATGAGCATAATAGCAAAATTATGCAGCGAATGAAAAATCACGTATGGATTAGGAGGTAAGTATTGTTTGTCCACAACTTCCGGGTCCATTTCCCCTAACAATGACCTGCAAAATCAAAGAGAGAATTAACAACCTCAACACTCACAATACCACTATCGAATAAGACAAAATAGAATTCTCATATGCCTTGCATCAAACACCTTAATATGCCGAAATATTTAAAAAATACCTATTATGCCAGTGAATAACTTGTTGCTGATTTTTTCCATCATCTTTGGAGATTCTAATATCATCATTTGATTTTTCATATTACTTAAACCTGAATCTACCAATACAAAAATTTTAAAAAAAATTGATTGTGTGTATGTTGATAGAGAGATTCAACAAAATTGATAACGGCTATTACAAATGAAGTTTCAAGAGCGTCATTAGTGGAGTATACAACAAGTTAAACAATCTTTGATTCTGCTGCATAGTAAATTGGAAAAATGCCTATTAGGCATTTCTCTTCTCTTTGACATAGTTCTTGCTGCAACAGTTTACAACAAATGAAGGAATCTAGAATAGGGATCATAAACTACTACTAAAGTTACACAAGTGACGAGCAAATGACAAGATAATGTACTCGATATGTAAACTATTTGAAAACCTTTTAGTAAACATGATGAATTGAATGCATATATTTCTCCATTAGATGGTGTTGGGCTATTCAAATCTAGGCCCAAAATCTGCAAAGGGGAAGAAGAATGAAAGCTCAATACTCCTCCGCATTAACCCGAATGAGCTCAAGAGGATCAAACAGCTTGCGGCGTAATCTTTAATAACGGCCTCACCATTAATGGTGATTAGCGATATTTGCGAGATCCGATCAGAGACCATTAAATAGGCAACGGTCAAGAGAAGGAAGGGGGATATGAAACGCATGAAGAGCAAGAGGGATGACACGCACAGACTCACTCACCCAAGAACTATAATCTGATTATTCTTTCTGTGAATCCTTTGATCATAATATCGAAAAGCTATTATATTGATAGTTCTCTTGTAATTTAGAAAAGACTTCGTCATCATTCAATTGCTACCATACGACAATCGAGCTATTTCCTACATTCTCAATCTATATTCTTTCTTGCATTTTTCGTTGAATTCCATCTTGTTTAAACAGTTTAACGCATTTAGATTGTCTCTTGGTTAAGTTTCCCTCATTATAGCAGGTAACGCGTTTATGTGTGTTGAATCTGCCAAAACAATTGGCGCCTACCGTGGGGCTTAGCCAAAGGATATCGTCGAAAATTGTGAACTTTGCTTATAAGCGAGGATGGAAGGAATTCAAACTACCTACAACCATGTCGATGACCCCGAGAACAACGAAATCAACCTAGGAGTCAATGGTCGGCAAGCTGGAAATTCGACGGAAAGGGATGAACTGAATTCCGGGGATGAAAACGGGAATCCCACTACTTCCACAGCCGCTGGACAAAGAACAACGGTCGACTCCGATATCATCGCCATACTACGCGCATCAATGCTCACCCTTCAAAAGGATCTGGAAAACCAAAAAAAATGCTCAAGTTATGTTCACCGAGGTATACGTGAAACAAATTGAAACTTTAACTAATGAGCGAAATCTGCTTCAATCTCAGGTACAATTAGCAACAAATCGACAACGCGTTAATGGAGTAATGGATGGCGTCTCTCGCCGAATGGATATGGACGATCCAAATCTCGTAACTCCGGACAATGGGAGACTAGTAACTGGTTATTAGGTAAATGGAAATTCTTTAAGGGTTGTCAGGGAGGATGCCGAGGTAATCCAAGTACGAGAACATCTCAAAGCCTTGGAGGACCGAATTACTCAAGTTACAGGGGCCCCGCAACCGATAGTAGTAGGAAGGCGGGACGAATATACTGATTCCCCCTTTGTACTTGCTATCTCAAGGGTAGACATCTCTCGAAAGTATCACGTCCGCAACGTACCTAAATACGAAGGGGTTATGGATCCAGACCAGCATATAGATGCATTTAAACAGGCTATGAATATTAGCACAGTCCCTTTTGATATGAAGGAAATTGTTATGTGTCGGAGGTTTGTTAACACATTATCTGGACCAGCACTTAACTGTCATTCTCATTTACCTCTTGGAAGTATTTCATCTTTTATTGAGTTGGTTGATAAGTTCAGGGTCAGGTTTGCAAGTAGCCGACATGCCAAGAAACGTTCTAGTGATCTATACCGCTTGGTCCAAAAGGCTGGCGAATCTTTGAAAGCCTTATTAAATAGGTAGAACGAAGAGTTGGTCACCATAGAAGGGTGTGACACGGCAACAACTGTCGAGGCATCTCAACTGGTAATCTTGATCTTTACCGTGAATTAACTAAGTATCCTTGCTCGAATTTCGATGAGGTACAGGTAAAAGCGTTGGAACACGTGCAGTTGGAAGAAGACGGCCTCTTCTCCAGCAAGATCGCTAGCCCTCACTAACCAGAGCGCGACGAGAAACCAGATATGTTCCATACCCTAACTCTTCCCCTGCCAAACCAACCGTGAACATGACATCTTCCAAGGCATACGAACAATATAAAGATCCAAAGTTACCTCCAAGGTTATCTCACTATAACTTTCGGGTGGACACGAAAGAAGTGGTTCGAACTCTCAACAACATGGGGGATACTGTCAAATGACCAAGGAAGAGTAACACAACCTCATACTAGAAAGACGAATGTATCGCGTTACGGAAAGATGTCAGTGAATTGTTACGCATGGGGTATCTAAAGGACCTGATATCGGAAAGAGCGAGGGATCAGTTAGAACGCAACAAAGGAAAGGCCAGCCTGCCAACACCACCCAAGCCATCACTGGGGGTCCGAAGTCTGTGGTGTGACTTATTCTGCAGCTAAGAGATTTGCAAGGAGTACTCAGAGGCAGGAGCCCATAATTTTTGTCCGGAGAGGCCACGACGTGATGCCCATCACCTTTGACGACATCGAGGAAGAATAGATTCATCATGATTGTTTGATTATCTCGTTAAAAATCGCAAACATTCTTTTTAAACAAGTTTTAATTGACAATGGAAGTTCTACTAATTTATACATGTTGGATGCCTTGCACGGTTTAGGTTTGGGCCTAGATGACATCACTATGAAGTCTACGACGTTGGTGGGCTTTACCGGTGAATCGCACAACACACTAGGAGAAATCACGCTACCTACCATCGTGTGTGGAGTAAATTATCAAGTGAAATTTCAAGTACTCGATTGTCCATCACCATTTAGTTTTATTTTGTGAAGGCCTTGGATCCATGGAATGAAGGCCATCCCTTCAACTTATCATCAATGCGTGAAGTTCCCATCGCCGTGGGGAATACAAGAAATCAAGGGGGAGAAAAAGATAGCAAGGGAATGTTACTCAGTGACTATGAGGGCGACGAATTCCAATGCTCAACGAGTCGAAACAGAGAAGAAGTTGTCAGCATATCAATTAAAGGACTGCAAAACTCCAACTTATTACGCGAAGCTTGTAACGCCCGACCTCGAAGAAGTCACTCTTGATCCACTTGAGCCATCAAGAAAGATCCGGATTGGAGCAGACCTAATGCCAAAACTACAAGAACAATTAGTTGGATTCTTACGGTCCTATAGTGATTGCTTCGCTTGGTCGAACGAGGACATGGTAGGAACTAGCCCTGACTTGATCACACATACACTCAATGTCGACCAAAAAGTACCATCGATCAAACAGAAAGGGTGTAAGTTTGTGCCATAACGCAATCAGGTAATCAACGATGAGGTAAAATCTTTACTTAAATCTGGTAAAATCAGAGAGGTAAAATATCCAGATTAGTTGGCGAATGTGGTGGTTGTAAAGAAGGCATGTCCTAAAGACTCGTTCCCATTGCCTCATATCGATGCAATGGTGGATGCAACAACGAGACATGAACTCTTGACTTTCATGGACGCGTTCAATGGGTATCATCAAATAACGATGCACCCCGACGATAAAGAAAAAACAACATTCATAACGAACCAAGGGAATTATTATTATAAGGTTATGCCTTTTGGATTAAAAAACGTCGGTGCTACTTATCAGAGATTGGTTAATAAGATGTTTCAAGAAAAACTAGGGGATACCATGGAGGTATACATTGACGACATGTTAGTCAAGTGTTTGGAAGCGGGAGATCACATCTAACACTTGGAGGACGCATTCCAGATTTTGCAGAATTATCAGATGAAGCTGAATACAACCAAATGTTCCTTTGGAGTCACATCGGTTAAATTCCTTGGATACATAGTGACGCAAAGAGGAATTGAGGCAAGTCTGGACCAGATCAAAGCAATCATGGAGTTGCAATCACCACGATGTGTCAAGGACGGCCAGAAGTTGACAGGACGAGTAGCTGCACTCAATCGGCTTACATCCAGATCATCAGATAGGTTATTCTACGACATTCTGAAGAAGAACAAGTCGTTTGAAGGGACAGAAGCGCATGAAGAAACGTCCCAGGAGTTAAAGAGGTACCTATCTCAGCCACAAATATTGTCAATGCCCAAAACAGGAGAAATGATATACATCTACTTGGCAGTGACGGATGTAGCCGTGAGCGCTGTATTAATTCGAGAAGAGGATGGGAACTAGTTGCCCATTTACTATGTAAGTAAAACCCTACTCGATGCAGAAACCAGGTATTCACCCATAGAAAAACTCGTAATATCTCTAGTAATGGCATCCATTAAATTACGTCCTTACTTCAAAAGACATTCTATTACTGTGAGGACTAATTTTCCAATGAAGAGTGTTATGTCAAAGCCAGAACTATCAGGTCGCTTGGTAAGGTGGTTAATTCGCCTTAATGGCTTTGATGTCACTTACGTGCCACGGATAGCAATGAAGTTTCAAGCTTTGGCAGATCTTGTGGCTGACTTCACTCCTACCCTACCAAAAGAGGAAGATCAGGAGGTGTTACAAGTTGAAAAGTCACTAAGCATCGGCAAGTGGTTGATGCATACGGATGGAGCGTCGAATCAAATAGGCGTAGGGCTAGGGGTAGTCCTGAAGTCGCCATAGGGGGATATGATAGCCCATGCCATTCATTGCACGTTCACAGCTACAAACAATGAAGCAGAACACGAAGCACTCATCGTAGGATTAATCATTGCTAAAGAGTTGAATGTTCAAGAGATCGAGGTAATATGTGATACATTATTCATTATCAATCAAGTCACGAATTCATATGTTGCCAGGGATTCAAAAATGAAGACGTATTTGGAGAAAGTTTTCATGGGATTGTCAAAGGATTCAAACATTATGAAATAAAACAAGTACCTCGAGATGTTAACGCTCAAGCAGATGCTCTAGTGAATCTTGGATCCGCAATTGATCCGAGGGAGTATGACAAGATACCATTTGTACACCTAGACGCACCTTCTATAACAAAAGAGACAGAAGTATTCGAGGTTCGAGACACCGATATAACTACTTCATGGGATCTTACCTTATGACAAAGAAGAAGCTCGACGACTTAAGGTAAAGGCTTCTACTTTTTCTATTAAGGATAACATCTTGTTCAAGTGGATGTGTAATAACCACTATTTCTATGTAAAAAGAAATGGTTATTTTTTTGAGAGTTTAATTATTATTATGATTTTCATTGTAAATATTAAAAATTTATAAAGGCATAGTATAATGACAAGTAAAATTTAATTAATTAAGATTAAATAAAATTTTGAAAATTAATCCAATTAAATATATAATACAAATAAAAATAAGTGGAAAGGATAAAAAATAAAAACGTGAGAGGAGGGACTTGAACCCGAGACCTCTTGTAATTTCTCATAAAAGATACACTCCTTTTTCCACTAAGCTGTGGTAACTCATCTACTCAAGTAGGATTTTTATTTCTTTTATGCTCTTCTTTCCTTCTTCTTCCAACTTGAGACATCAGACATGTCAAGTCTGATGTTAGAGGAGCAATGCATGTGAAATTCTCCTCCAATGGACAAGATAGCTTCTATAGCTAAGCAAAAACTTCATCACCCCATGTCATCTTTGAAGAAGCACAATCCCCACCAATCCCCTTCAAGCTCCTTCTCTTCCAATGGCCAATTTCAACCATGGAGGATCAAGAGAAACACAAGTTTTTGCTAATTAAGGGCTGAAATTTCATTTTTAGATTCACACATCACTCTCTTCTCTTCTTCTAGCACTTTCGCTCTCTTTCAATCACAAAAATCAGCCTTAAAAGCCCTTTCTAATTGCTGAATTTTCCCCCCATTAAAATCTGTCTTCTTTATACACAAAATTTCCCAAACCCTATTTGGCCTTGCTTTGCCTCGCCGGACCACCACCAGTCGCAGGACCCCACCTGATGGAGGGACTCGAACCCGAGACCTCTTGTAATTTCTCATAAAAGATACACTCCTTTTTCCACTAAGCTGTGGTAACTCATCTACTCAAGTAGGATTTTTATTTCTTTTATGCTCTTCTATCCTTCTTCTTCCAACTTTAGACATCAGACATGTCAAGTCTGATGTTAGAGGAGCAATGCATGTGAAATTCTCCTCCAATGGACAAGATAGCTTCTATAGCTAAGCAAAAACTTCATCACCCCATGTCATCTTTGAAGAAGTACAATCCCCACCAATCCCCTTCAAGCTCCTTCTCTTCCAATGGCCAATTTCAACCATGGAGGATCAAGAGAAACACAAGTTTTGGCTAATTAAGGGCTGAAATTTCATTTTTAGATTCACACATCACTCTCTTCTCTTCTTCTAGCACTTTCGCTCTCTTTCAATCACAAAAAGCCTTAAAAGCCCTTTCTAATTGCTGAATTTTCCCCCCATTAAAATCTGTCTTCTTTATACACAAAATTTCCCAAACCCTATTTGGCCTTGCCTTGCCTCGCCGGACCACCACCAGTCGCAGGACCCCACCTGATGGCCGCCTGTTGCCGCGCGCCACCGCCAGGAGCCCGCCACCAGCCTCGCACCGTCGCTGCTGTGTTCGCGAGTTGTCGTCCATCCTGTTCTCTCTGGTTCCTTTTGTTCATACGTGAAAGAGGAAGAAGGAAGAAAGAGGGTAGGTGAGCCTAATTTAATTTGGGCAATATTAATTAAGTTTGGGTTGATAATATTAGGCCCAACATACTAATTAAAATCAGATTATTACCCATCTTAGGAAAAGGAGGAAGCAAGCCCATTTCCGTCCCGTCTCGATTTACGTGCCTAAATCTGCTCCCGCTAACTTTCAGCATAAATTCCCGGCTCATATTTTTAATTTATAACTCTTTAAAAAAATACTTTTCACATCTATATAATATTTATTTTATTAAAATTGAATAAATGTTGCATGTGGGTTAAAAATGAATTTATAAGATTAAATTCACTTTGCATGCGCTTATAGTTAAATATAAAATTTTATAACAATTATGTAGGATCTCACTTTAAAACTAATAATAAATGAATTTTATTATTTGGGTTTTTCCACCTAAATTATTATTATAAATAATTTAAAATATAATGCTTTCTTTAAGAGAAAGAAAATAAGGAAAGGGATGTATAATAAATAAAATAAGGTTTTTATCAAGAAATAACCTTGCATGTCAACTTAGCCTTTTATAAAGTTGAAATAAATTATATTATAACCTTGTTAATT
Organism: Fallopia convolvulus; assembly: GCA_964016875.1. Taxonomy (NCBI): domain Eukaryota; kingdom Viridiplantae; phylum Streptophyta; class Magnoliopsida; order Caryophyllales; family Polygonaceae; genus Fallopia; species Fallopia convolvulus. Next base: position 22,582,040 of record OZ024727.1, read on the forward strand.
AAAGTAGACTTCTAAAGAATATAACATTTACTTAAATAATTTAAATAATGGTTGCATGTGGATTAAATGACTTTATTTAATCTTTTCACCTTGCACGCCAATATTTAAGACTTTATCAGTACTTTTAAAAATAATGTTATTAACAACTTTGGATTTAATAAAAATCATGGGAAACAATATTTGATTTAACCAAAGTATGTAAATATTAATAGCAAGTTTAAAAAGAGAATTCTTGGATTATTTCAAACCTTGCATGAGACTTTATATAAATATAACTATTTTTATAAAGTATTGTAAAATATTACAATTGCAATAATAATCAAGGATTATTATTATTTAAAGCCTCCTCCTAAATTATTATTTAAATAATTTTGCTTTATTAATTTCTCTTGTAAAAAGGAAAAATAAGAGAAAATAATAACTTAGAAGAGATAAAGAATTTTAATAAAAATTCGCTCGTTATCTCTCATGTCGTTAGGTCGAAGATTCGAATCCGTCTAGGTCGTCTATTTCCGAACCGTTCGAAAGAAACAGCACGCAAATCAAGGAAAGTGGAATTTCTCCTTGAAACCTCGATAATTCGTTTCGTGAAATTTCTCGTTGTTGGGAACAACTTGTTTGCTAATAATAAATGAATCTAGGCATATCAATTGTTAGAAATAATGATCGGCTTGTTATCGTTATTACGATTATTAATGTTTAATAGGACTATTATGCTAGTCTTGTTTGTGTGACTTTGCTTGTTTAAGATCTCTTTTCGAGATCGGTATGGATTAAATAGTAAGGGCTGCGGGATTAACCCGACACCTCTATATAACCTACTAAGTCGCAAGGCACCATGCCTAAATTTCGCGACTTTAAGGATCATGATGTAATGTCTGCTCCTATTCGGAGGGATGTGCGCACCATAGCTAGGTGCCGGAACTTCATTCCTGTAAGTGGACTCGGGCCCATTCATAGCCCCCCAGACTCTTAAAATTCATTAACGTAAGTGAAAGTTTTATCACGACATAAGATAAGTGCCAAAGCACATTTAAAAGAAACTAAAACATGGTCGGAATAGTACAACTTGGAAGACCACCCGACTCTCTATTCTTGAAACGATCGTCTTCCCAATCTGAATGCTTATTCGGGCTATTCAAGGTGGGTTTGGTACTTAAGCGCCTTCGGGCCACCTCCCCGATCTGGAGCACCGAATAAGATGAGGTTGGTTAAGGTCCGACAAGGGCGCGAGAGGTTTTCAAAACTTGTATGAATTAATAACGTTCCCAACATACTTCCTACTCTATGAAGTTCTACAATCTCGTAGTTCTTCCTTTCGGTTTAAGAGTTATCTCATCTCGAGATTTACTCATTTCCGTCCTTAAAGCTCCACATAAAGATTCTACAGTCTCGTAGTTTCCTTCGCTTTCGGATCCAAGTTATCTCTCTTCGAGATCAACTAATTTCCATCCTTAAAGCTCCACATAAAGTTTATAACTTTCAAGTACATCGCTTCTACTTATCTCCTCGATGAAATAATAAAACTACCAAACTACCCTTGAGAATTTCCATTCTCACTTTCTTACTCTCCTTAGACTAATTCCACTATTTCCGCATTTTGCCTAGTATTTCTCGCCCTTCGCGACAAATGCCAGACTCTAGGAGGTTCCCACCAAAGTTTGAAGACAAAGGCTAGAAGATTCGAGAAGAGTTATGCAAGGATAGAAGGTCAAGGCATGACGACGTTGAAGGAAGGAAGGAATGTTCATAGAGCAAAGCATTTAGTAGATGGTGCACCAGCTCTTCCATTTTAAGACCAAGCAACTCATCATCATATGAGTTGTCTTGGGGAAATACACTTGTATTTTTAATACATCTTTTCAACCCTTTTTAATATGGGCTATATTTTCCGCTGCTACATCATTTGTAAAACGACTCTCAATGTAATGAACGAATGTTCTTATCAATGAATAAAATTCCACTTTTAGTCATTTCTTCTTTAATTTTTGTCTCATTAAATTATTAAAAGCCTTGAGTGACTTTGGACGGTAAAATCCGAGGTCACTGGCGGTAGTACCAAGTGTTACAAAATAGGAGTGTTACAATTATGGTATCAGAGCCAAAAGTTTTGTTTTCAAACCGAAAACGTTATTTAAAACTTTTTCCTAGAAAGGGTTAAACCTAGGTCCAAATTCTATTTCCGAATGAAATTTCAATTCGAAAATTTCTTCTTAAAAACTTCAAACCTCAAGTAACAAGTACTTTTAAAGAAATTTCTAAGTTAGATATTTTCCCTGAAAGTTTAAAGTTAAAACTCATATAAGAGTAACTTACAAGTAGAAATCCTAAGACGATAAGTTCCTAGAGCCGGAATCGTTTAATTTACAAAGTCTTATTCGAGAGTTTTAAAAACCAAGTTCTACTAAAGAGCTATCATACCGACTTCTTATCTATAAACTTAATTTTAAAAATAAGTTCACCAATTTTTCCTATAATCAAAGAATTAAGATTCAAAGGATTTTCTTTAACGATAGTAAGATGAATTTATCTTCTCGAAACCCGAGATAGGAATTGTACAATTAAAAATCTTTAAACTCTTCTTTCATGTAGAATTATTATATATCGTATTTGAAATAAATTTTTTACTTTTAAAGTTCTCTTTAAATTTAAAGTCATTTACAAAATGAGCTTTTAATAGAGACTATAAAATCGTCATAATTCTGTAAGAATATAAATGTGTTAAAATGAAAATTTTGTTTTCAAATTTGAAAACTTCCTTCAACTACCTCCTTCTTCAAATATAGAATTAAGGATATTCTATATGAATGTCGATCGTTAGCCATTTACGGAAAATGGTTGTAACGGAAAATAAGTTTACGCTCATTGTGAATTAGAAGAAGTCATGCCAAGCTAAAGGTAAGCCTTATGTTTCCATAGAGTCAAACTTACTGAGTCAGTGACTCATAAGAAGATATGAATTTCCAAAGAGGACACCAAGGAAGGCTTAGTCAACCAAGGATCTAACTTGTCTCCACTTAATCCGATCTCGAAACAGATTATCGAGTGGTATGTGAGGGGACAAACAGTGGTCTAGCAATAAAGGAGTGGTCGAGAATTTTGACCATCTTGGCAATTGATGTCTGTCAACCGAATAAACAAACCATAATAAGGCTATGTGAAAGCCACATCATGAACTTTTCTTCGCCTCCATTTTGATAAGTTGATGCAATGAAAGATGTAGAGGTGAAGTTATAAAGGAAGTTGTTAGGACCAAGATTTTTGGACATGGATTGTAAGTTCTCTAAATTGCCCCAGCTAGAATAATAGGCCATAAGGTTGCTTCATTATTAAGACAGTTTAAGGACACATGTCCCAAATCACCGCACTTGAAGTAGTTACCTTCACCATTTTCGATGTTATTATTTCCAACCGTTGATTCCGTTATTAGGTTGCCTAGTTCGTTGCACCTTACTATAACCGCCTTTCCTTCCTTAAACGAGTTATGTATGGAACCAACCTTTTGATGGTATTTCAATAAAGCATTAACTTTTGCTTCAATAATCCAAGTTCCTACTCTATCCATGAATGAATGACAAGTGTTTTGGAACAATTTGTCGATTCTTATTTCAAATGGTCAATGTTGAGTCTGAAACTTCCCCACCTAGTGATGAAATCATTTGCGGGTTCATTTGGCCCTTGAAAGGTGTTTGCGAGCTCCATTATGGAGACCTTTGCTTTTGAGCTCACAAATTGAGCTGAGAATGCCTTTTGTAACTCGTCCCATGTTTGAAACGACCCTAGTTGGAGTTGAGTGTAACAAGTGAAGGCTGATCCTTTTAATGATTGGACAAATTGTCTTATAAAAAAGACATCACTTAAGGAGATTTCACCACGGGATGAGTAGAAATGAGCAAGATGCTCATGTGGCGAGCCATGAATGCCATCAAACTTATCGAACTTTGGTATTTGGTATCCCACGGGAAATGGAATTGCATCATAATATGTTGGATATGGCTTTCTATACCCAAGCATAGGTGGATTTTGTGATGCTTGATATTCTCGAAACCTTTGAGCAATCATCTCCTTGATTTCTTAGGGAGAGATGTTTGAGCTATTACTTGGCCCTTCATCATTTGGCCTCGCTTGCTCTCGTCTTCTATCATTTTCCTGATTACTGATTCGAGCCATGAGTGAGGCTATTTGAGCATCTTTTTCAGCAAGCTTCTTTTGTATTCTTGAAGTTGCTCTTCAATAGGTGATACACCAGTTACAAACGTTGATGCATTTTCTGATTCATCTTGGAAGCTAAAGTTGGTTTCACATCCTTTCAGAGTTAAAGGTGGAAATTCCTCCTCTTGGAAAATTGATGAAAAGTCTCCATGTAATGGAGAGCTTGGGATTTCTTTAATCACTCCTTGATTTTTCAATATAGGAGTGGTCAAAGTTTGTGTCTTTCAAACCATGTCAACAAATGATGTCGCTTTAGCGGTTGGCTATGTCACTTGGTTCGTACATATTTAAGGTTCGGTCGTTTGAGATGTTGACCTTGATGGACCTCTTGTTTTTACACGAACTTGTGAAGCTTGTTCAACTTGTTGAGCCTCTTGATCGTTCTTGGATCTTAAAGGCTTATTTGTTTTGACCTCTAAGGCCTTTGGTTGAACCTCCTCCCAAGAAGAGATTGTGTTGACTTGTTCAACTCCTCCAATATTGATAGGAATTGACCCTATGTAAATTTGTCTTGGAGTGTTGACTTGAGAAAAACCGGTTCACTTCTTTGGTGGGATGAGATCCCTAGCGGCTTTCCAAAGAGTCTCCTTAGCAAGATCCAAGGCCGGAGAAGGAGCAAGCTTGTTTAATTCCCCTGTCCTTCGACAACTCAAACCATTCGTACTTCCGCAGCTTTTCTTTGATTTGTTTGCCTTCTTGGCATTGACGGAAGTTTGCGTGGAAGCTGTGACAATCCCACCATTGGTCTTTTTGACATGGATGGTAGGTGAAATAGGAGCTCCGGTGAAAGACTTTCGGCCACCAACACTTGGAGTGCTAATGACACTAGCTTGTTGGATATCGGGCTTTGTGCCACTAAGTTGGTTGTCGAGCATGTTGCCCTTTTTGTGACCAATTTGAACGGTCTTGGACTTCTTACCCCCATTGCTTGAGAGCTTGATATGGAATTTTGGAATCCACTTAGTAGCAGTCTTTTCCATTGAGGATTGGAGCGCCCCAAAGGAGTTGTTGATTGGGATTTGAGCACAAATTGTGTCCCTCATGATATCAAAGACGACTTTGAAGGACCTCTTGTACATCCGTTTGCCTCCTTGGACAACAAAAGTTGCTGGAAGCTCATTGAAATTCACGATCGCTCTTGATGCCATTTTTCTTGTAATAAAAAAAGATCAAATATTAGTAAATGTACAACTTAAAGATGAAAAGGAAGAAAAGGTCCCACTAGGCGTGCCAAAAATATGTTGAGGAAAAATCTGAAAATATTCACCAAACATATTTTATTTGATTTTCAAAAGTTTGAGTTCGACCATTTCTTTTTACCGTTTTGATTAAAAGTCATACAAATACGAAGAATTTGGTTTGTTTTAGAATTTGGGTTGCACCCGAGTTTTGACGGGTTGCCTACGTATCTCTTTAAAGAGAATCAAGCCTTACGTAGTTCAGAGTGTTTTGGTTTTTGTATTTGGTTTTGGTGTGTGTAATTTTTCATGCATCATAGGAATGAATTTAGACCCACCTTCTAGGAAGGGTTGCCTAGACCACTCCAACTATCATTTGCATGACGCGAATGGTACTAAACCCACCTTCTAGGAAGGGTGATCTAGTCATTCGCATTTGGCGTGCACAATGTTTTATAGTGCGATTTTGGATTCGAAAGTTTTAGTTTGATTTTGAATTGTGATTGAACTTGATGAGCATTTGATTTGGTTTTTTATCGAGTTTCTACGTACTCTTTTAAAAGGGATCAAATCGTACGTAGTTCTTAAAAAGGAAGTTTTAATTTCATGACCCAAATTAATTGAAACCAATACATTTTAGATCAAGCTTTGTGCTTTAAATGATCCTAATTTTATATTAGTCTCAAAATAATTTTTAGAATATGCATGCATGATTAATTAATTATGCTTTGAGCTTGACTATTTGAATAGCCTTGACCACTTTGATGATTTAATTTGGGATTTGCGACTGAGCTCGATATATGTTAAATTTGATATCGAGTTAGCTACCTAGCCTCTTGAAAGGCATCAAGTCCTCACGTAGTTCTATAAAAAGGATATTTTTATCTTTGATTTGAACTTCTCGATTTGGCGATTGTACTCGATTAATATTTGCTGTCGAGTTACCTACGTGGCCTTTTTTAGGCGTTAAGTCTTTACGTAGTTCTAGAAAAAGGACATTTTTAATTTGTTGACCCAAGTTTAATTATGACCAATAACACTGTTTTAGACTAAGTTGTATATTAAACAGTCCAATTTTATATTAGCCATAATTTAATTGAAAACATTTTTTAGTGGGTCAATCGTGCAAGAAGTCTATTGTTGTGGGGGATTTGGTAATTAAACCAAGGGTGATGGTTAATTAACCGGTATTAATGTTGGCATGCAATTTAAAGATTTTAATATTATAATTTTACCACATTCAAAGGCTCATGATGTGACAATTCAATTTGTAGCCACGTACTACAAATTACAAAGACCTCCCACCTCCACTTTATGTCAATCAAAGACTTCAACTTAATTTTCTTTTCTCCATTTTTTTTTTATTCCGTTTTTTCCTTCTAAAAAATTCATAAATGGAGTCTCCCAATCAAATTATGTCCCTTTTCTTTATTTGTGAAAACTTCATTTAGAAGCCCATCTGCCCATGTTTTATAAAATCAAGGAACGTGAATGGATTTGGCAATTTTGGGATTTACTGGAATTTTGGTTTGATACCCGATTTAAAACTCTGTGTTTATAATGAAACAAATATTTTACATCCCATTTGCATTCACTTGAGTTATGAATATTAATTCTTAAAAAAACCGACAGAGTCTTCCATTAAATTTGACCATTTTTAATGTTTGGAGATCTACTTGAATCTCAATTTTCGACATTCAAAGATTCGTTTGAATCTCATATATGTCAAAGTATGTCCTATAGATAGAGATCCGCTTGAATCTTCTCCATAGGAAGAATTTCTAACTAAAAGAAATCAGGGAGGATCCACTTGAATTCTTTGCCCCCGATTTAAAATGGTAAGCAAAACTTGAACAATTTAGCCATAAGAAATCAGGGAGGATTCAATTGAATCCTTTATCCCCGATTTAATATGACACGAAATAAATTTGAACAGGCAGTCCGTCATCTACCTTCTTCTTCTCTGCTTCTCTTTTTTTTCTCCTTTTTTGCTCTCGGTTTCTTTGATTTTGAGTTTGCTCTCTATTGATTTTGTTTTGCTGGGTTTTCTTTTGTATTTGCAGAGAATGGATGGGGAGTAGGTGGGGGAAAGGAGGATAGAGAGGTTTATTTGGGATTGCCTTTTTAATGTGAAAGATGGAAGAGGGCGGTCCGATTTTTCTACTCCCTAATCATACTCCCTCATATACTCCCTTATTTTAATTGGTTAGAAGATATTTTTTAATCTTTTACAAATATTTAAGTGTCTTTTTTAATGTAATTTGGAAAGTCATCACCCAATCACGTTGTAGAGGAGCATAGAAGGGAGTATATTTACGGAGTAGAAGATTTGATTTGGGAAGCGGGAGGTTACCAATTAACTTAACTGCTCCTCTAAGTAAAATAATTTCCTTTTATGTCTCTTTCCTTTCTTTTTTCATTTTAACCCACTACTTAATTGTAAAAAAAATGCGCTTGGAATGGGAAACGTGGAAGTTTTATTTATTTGATTAGGTAATGATTAGGGTGCACTCCTTCACGAAGGGAGTCCTAGAGCATCCTTTCGAATGAGAACATCAAGTTCTGAGTGATTCTTAATAAACTCATCAGGAAGACTATGGTCCAATTTAGCAATTTTATCGACAACAGTGTTACACTCCCTAGGAACGTGCTTAATTGTAATATCATGTGCTCCGTGAATGGAAGCAAGGATATCAAAAATTATTAGTTCAATCTCCCATGGACATTTATTTATCTCTTTAACCGCATTTCACGAATAGCTTCCCGAAGGGCCAATGCTTTAACTTTTAATGCAGATACATTACCAAATTTACAAGTTTTCAATTCAATTATATGACCGAAATGATTCCTAATTACCATTCCTCCAGTTACTTGATTATTAGAGAGCCTAGTGCATCGAAATTGATTTTAATGTGGTCTTGTTTAGGCTTTTTCCAACTCCTAAGTGTTTTTATTCGAAGGTTCTTATTATTTGCTTTGCCATTTCTTTTATTTTCCTCATCTTCCGTCCATTGTTTTGCATTGTTCCAGTTTGTGATTTGGTTTCGGATATACACTGTCAAGTCTAGGATACCATTAGATTTATCTTGCTGAAACGTTAGCTTGTTACGTTGGTGCCAGACACTCCACAAATAACTGTCATTTCTGTGAACTCTTTTTTCCCAAGTAGTTCAGAATTGTTCTAGGGGATTTGTTGTCGGAATCAAATTCCTTAATCAAGTTGGCAGTGCTATGGTTTATCTTATCGGTTATATGTATCATACACGAGCATTTTGTAAGTATATGGTTTGTGTCTTCGTTGGTACAGTCACATAGTATACATCCTCCTGGTGTAATAACTTGTTTTTCTCGTAGACACGCTTTCGTAGGAAGGCCGTTATTATCAATTTTCCATAAGAAATTTTTAACTTTCGGATATGTGTCCAATTTCCATATCTAGTTATTTAAACTCATCGTTTAGTTTTCAATATTAGTAATTAGCTCAACAATAAAGGCTGTGGAGAACCACCCATTTTTTCTGGGTGCCCAATATAGTCGATCTTGCATGTAGTTATCCAGTATCAGAACTGATTGTATTTGGTCGACTATTTCATCCGGTAGAGCCTGTCTTAATTGGTCTATCTTCCATGTTTTATCGTTTGATATCCAATCAGCTACCTTTAAAGTTTCATCAATGTGTAAAGGGTTCTTAGCATGGGTGTGTAAAGGGCCTCCAAGGATCCATCTATCTTTCCAGAAGTTAACCGTCTTACCATCTCCGATTTGCCATATTAATCCCTTGTAGAATTCTTCCCTAAGTTGGATAAGTTTCTTCCATTGCCACGATGCATTTTGTTTAAGCCTATATGTGAAAAGATTATCATTTTTAAAATATTTTTGCGTCACAATTCTTACCCAAATATTATTTGGCTCTGCTAAAATTTTACATAATAGTTTCATTTGTAGTGCCTTGTTCATATGTTCCGTCTTCCTTATTCCTAATCCTCCCATTCCCTTTGGTTTGCATATCTTATCCCCTCCCACAAGTGGTTTACATTGCCTATCTTTGTTCCATAGAAAACTTCTATTAATTATATCCATTTCCTTGTGGATGGAGTTTGGGAGCATAAAGCTTTGCATTACATAGTTTGGTTTTGTAGCAAGGTTAGCTCGAATCAGTGTCGTTCGCCCTTCTAAAGATAGCGAGTTAGCTTTCCATCTGGTAAGTTGTTTCTGAGCCTTTCCTACCGTGTCGTTAAACGTATCCTTGTTGACTTTACCACTGATCATTGGGCAACCAAGGTACTTTTCAATATTAGTCATTGTTGGTATTCCCAACGTTTGATGGACAATGTTTCTTTGTTGGGCGCTCATGTTTTTGGAGGCTTGGAATGCAGACTTGTTATAATTCACTTTTTGACCTAAAATCCTAGTAAATTCGTCGATTATACTCTTCACCTTATTACACGACCCTTGTGATGCCTTAGCGAAAATAATAATGTCATCAGCGAATGCTAGAAAGGGAATTTTAACACCTCCCCGAGAGATCGGGAAGCCGATCGAGTTCTTGTCAATTTCACTTGTTGTTTGTAATTTTCGTGCCAGGATTTCCACTGCAATTACAAATAGGAAGGGTGATAGGGGATCTCCCTATCTTAGTCCTCTTTCAGGCGTGAACAGTTCCGTGGGGCCATTATTGACAAGTATCGACAATGATATTGAGCAAATACATTCACGGATCCATCCTATAAATTTTTTTATCAAATCCAAATTTCCCTAAAACAGTTAGAAGATAGTCCCAGTCAACCCGATCATATGCCTTTTCCATATCAAGTTTAATGGCAATCCATCTATCTTTATTTTTTCTATTTCTAAAGGAGTGAAGAATCTCATGGGCAATCAATACATTATCTTGGATGGCATGATTTGCTACAAATGCTCCTTGGAGTGGATGTGTAATTTTACTTATCACTTTCTTTAGTCTTTCCGTTATTATTTTGGAAATGATTTTGTATATAGTGGAGCATAAACTAATCGGTTTATAGTGATTTGTTGAACTTAGGTTTTCTATTTTCGGTATAAGGGTTATGAAGGTATGGTTGATTTGCCTCAGGATCTTACCCGTATGAAAAAACTTTTCACCACCTTGATAACCATAGGGCCCACAATATCCCAGTCTCTTTTATAGAATTCTGCTGTCATACCGTCTGGTCCTGGAGACTTGTCAGACCAGAGGCTCTTCACCGTATTTTTAATTTCTTCATTGGTAACTGGCCTCGTTAACATAATGTTATCTGCATCCATTATTTCTTTAGAGATCAGGTTCATGTAATCCCTTGCATTACTTAGATGTGTTGGTTCTTTTGTATATCTCTTTTTAAAATCTTGTCTAATTTCTTCACGAATATTTTCTATCCCAATAATTTGTGTGCCTTCAGCAGTTATAATTTCTTTCAGTATTTTTCGATTTCTCCTCCCACTTGCAACCTTATGGAAGTATTATGTATTTGCATCAGAAAGTTTTATGTGTTTCGTTTTTGCCCTTTGTCTCCAATATGTTTTATGGTAATTTAGTAGTCATTTCTTTTTCAATAATCACCATTGCTTTTGAATAATACTTGGCTGTGGTGAAAGTAGAATATTTTTTTGGAGCTCAAGAAGTTGATCTTCAATTTCTTTTAGTTGTTCAAATATGTTTCCAAATGTAGTTTTATTCCACCGTTTTGCATGTTGTTTCAATAGATGTGTTTTTTTACCAATTGAAACATGTTTGAACCTTGAAATTGAACACTCCATGCCCATTTTACTACATTTTGAAAGTCTTTCCTACACATCCATATTTTCTCTATTTTAAAAGGTTGTGCTTTAGTCATTTCATCATTACTTATTTCAATCGAAATTTTACAGTGGTCAGAGCTAGTGAATGCGTGGTTTTTTGTGCTTATATTTGGAAACCATTGGATAATACTATTTCTAACCAAAACTCTGTCTAATTTTTCATAAATATTATCAATTTCTGTCTTGTTTTTTCTGCATGTAAAGGAGTTCTCGGAGAACGGAATATCTTCTAGAAGGCAATTGTTTTTAAAATTTATTAACCTCTCAAACCTTTGTTGTTCCGGATAGGATCCCCCTTTCTTTTCGTTAGGTTCTTGAATTTCATTAAGATCACCTATCAAAATAATTGGAAGCTCTATACTTTGTAAGGTTTCAGTTAGTTCATTCCAAAACGCATCCTTTGCCCCAGAATTAGGCGGGGCGTAAACGAAGCATATGGCAAGTGTATTTTTAGTTTTCACATGGTAGTATTTTAAAATAATGTACCTTGGTGCTTGGACTAGAACCGTGAGTTCTTCGTTGATGAGTTGATGTGCTTTCCAAAATACCCCTATACCCCCTGCACACCCGCATGCAGGAGACCATAGGACATTATCAAATCCCGCTCGTCTCCAAACCTGGTCACTAGGTAAAGTATCCGTTTTTGTTTCAGCGATTGCTATAATTTTTATTTTTTGAATTTTACAGAATGAGTCTACTTCCGGCCAAAAAGATTTTCTCCCAATCCCCCTACTATTCAAAAATCCTATCTTCATGAAAACCTATTTTTTAATGGCATATCCAATCCAATTCCTTTATTTTTGTCAACGTTAATACATGGTTCATTAAATATGTTGTTAGTGTCATGTTTCTGTACCTGTTTGACTTCCCCCTTATTTGTTGTTGATCTTCTTGTTTTGGTATTTTCCCTTCACAAATCTTACCGTAATTTTCCCACTGTAATCTAATGCAAAAACTAACAACCGGTTTTTTATACAGTCCATTTTCTTTACAACTATATATTTCACATATGTCTTTATTCATATTAGTCCACATTACATACAAATACTCTTGTTTAATTTCCATATTTCTCATTCTTGTTTGCCATCTTCTTCTTTTCTTCCTTCTTGCCCATATGTTTCATGTTTTTTGTGTGCAGACATTCTTCTATGCTCTGACTGAATTTCATATTTCAACCTCTTTTCTTTTTGTATTGGTAGCCTGCTGTTTTCTCTCTCAATAATAACACACCAAATTGGCCTTTTCCTTCCACTGCCAGTCTTGTTCCCTGACTTGTTCTTAAGCTTGCCATGACAATAATTTTCACACCAGAAGTTATGATACCCCCTTATGATATTTCTCAACACATTACAAGAATATCTATATTTCCACTCTTGTTTGTTCTTTTCATAGATTAAAAACATTCCTGGGCTTAGCAATCTAGAATAGTCATAACCTGCATACATTCTAGTCTCATAACTTGTTTCTTTCGTATAATCAGCACAAGATATTTGATCTTGGTCATTGTTTGATCTCCTTAGGAAACTCCTTAAAAGGATCCAGAAGTTCTCCTCACAGAAGCTTAATTTTTCCAAGTTGTTCATCTCACCCTTTCTACCTTTCATTTCCTTATTCATGTTCATGTTATCATTCACATAAGGCATATAGTCATCAAAATGCATAACTTGAAATATGTTAATTACACATTCCATGGCAAAGTACAAAGTGCTTCCATCCTTACTAAGAGATATCATGAAATAACCGCCTTCTTGCTTACCCATCAGGGGCAAGACAAAGCAAAAGACATAATGTGGTTCCTTCAACTGCTGGAATTTTTCTTTAATTCCAATGAGTCGATCGAGAAATGCCATCATATCGATCTTTCTTTTAGATTTTTCTTTCTTTGACCCGAGGGTCCTGCCTCAAAAGGCCTGTTTTGCCTGCCACCCTTTAAGGTCTCATGGACCATGGTTGGCATTGGTTCATGTTGAGAATGATTGGGCTCATTCTCATCTTGTTCTTTAGTGAAAAGAGGGTCAGAAGTGAGGTTTTTTTTTGTAATAACTCTTTCCTTTCTTCATGTTTTCTTCTTGTTTTCCCATTTTCAAGTACCCCACTCCCCAACTCAGATTGTAGTAGCAATCACAAAGATATAAATAGAAGAAGGGCAGAGCATGAAACGAGCTTGTGGGAGGGAGATAAGCCCAACACCTCCTTATATAAGCATGAGAAATATAGCACACATAGATAGCTGAATAATTGTCATCATTTAAATTGAAAAATGAGATGGAAGGAAGCCATAATTGAGCATTTAAATCTACATAAACTTCCATATAAGCTCTTAAGTAGTAATAACTAACTAGCCTTTCTAGACAACTATTTTCTTTAAAGACATGACCATGATGGCTGCCTGTACAGAAAGGAGCCCTAATTAGGAATCTTTTGTTCTTCCTAATTCTTCCCCTTTTCAAGTATGTTATATTGATATTAATTTCTATTTTCCTAAGTTCTTTAACTTTGACGGTAATGGAAATCACACAAGCGACATAATTCAGCAGCCTCCAAATATTAGCAAAGTATAAGATTACCAAAGCATACTGATGTAAAACCAAGCCATAGGAACTGAAATTTTCATAAACTAGAAAAATTACATGATCAGAAATAGAATACATATTTCCAAAAAGTTGAATATAAGAAATCATGGGCAAACCTCCTACATGTATATTCATCACTTCTGTTTGCTTAATTCTTCCATTGCATTCTACTCTTTTAGTACCCCATATTCTACATCTTTCCTTTCTTTTTTGCATAACAGAATAATAGAAGCATATAAACATAATAGAAAATAATATGCCCTCAGCAAGCGCACAGTAGCAAATTAGATATTTGAGTTGCATCATCATACGATCAAGTTTTCTTCTTTTTAAATTCTCTATCATAATCTTGATAGAGACTAAATAGCATTCATAAGACCTAATATTATCTAGCCTCATTTCATAACTAGAAGCAAGTTGCACGAAATTTCCATAATGATTCCAATAAATCATGAGAAGACCACATTTTTGCCACAGCTTGGAAATCACAAGAGGATCCCCAAGCACATAGGTAAATAGCGAGCTTTCTTTCAAATGGAGCATATGTTCTGTAACATCCAACATCATGTTAAGGAAGGCCGACAGATGGGTTTTCCTTTTGCTTTTTTCTTCCTTAGATCTCGAGGATCCTGCCTTAACAGGCTTGTTTAATTTTCCACCCTCTAAGGTCTTATAGACCATGGTGGACATTTGATCATGTTGGGGATGAATATGTTCATTCCCAACTTGTTCTTTAGAGAAAAGGGGTGCATATACTAAAGCCTTATTGACAAATTTTCTGTTATTCTTTATATTGTTATCTTGTTTCCCAATCGTAGCAAACACCAAACCCCAGACCCGAATCAACAAAAAATAGAGTTCATAACGACTAGAGAAGATATTCATGCGCGATAAAGGAGAAAGTATGAGGGTAGATGATCCCCAACACCAATCATAAGACACAAATAAGTTCAAAGTTGCCATAATAAACTCATGCTTAATCAAAGAAAGACCCAACCTGGAGTCTTCGATCCGTTTTGAGACATACCGTTTGAGGGACGGTAGCCTTGTCTAAAGAATCACAATCCGTCTCCACTCTTCAATAGAAGGCCTCACCAGGAACCAACGATTTCTGCCTCCTAAGCCGGTGGTGCATAGTCCCGCACCGGAGAGTAACCTCCCTAGCCCTAGCCTACAATTTGCACGCTTTTCTATTAGGGACATGCCCCTATTCAGCCCTTGCCGCCAGCAGAGAAGAGAGGGGAGGAGGACAAGAAAGCAAGCAGCCCGGAAAGCCCCATCGGACGACCGCGGGGACGAAGTTGAGAAATCGACCCTATGAACAATCGCTGGGAAACAAAGCATCGTACACCAAATTTTTCCTTCAAAAGGCAAATTCTCATCATAATTGATGAATTGGGCCACAAGATCAAAGAAAAGGACTCGATTTAGGATCCATCTTATCAAATTAGGGATCTGAGATTGGGGGTGTTTGCAATTTTTTTTTGGGCTAGGGTTTGAGGGAAAGGGAGCGTTTTCTTCATCTCATCAGCGGGTTGTACCAACATGAAACGTGGAAGTTTTATGGTTACACTCCTTGCCTCCTTGTTTTCTTTTCCTTTTTTCTTTTATAAAGTTATAATCTGTTGTAACTTTTTTTAACATTTTTTTAATTGGCTCCAATTTATTTTTTTTAATTGGATCCGTTGAATAGAAATTGGACCTTGTTTAGCTAGGGGCCCATGTTGACACCGAATTTTAAGGCTCAATTTTTCATTTCCTAATTTTTGGCCTTGTTTAGTGAAAATTAATAACATTTATATTTTGTAATTAATTTTCATAATATGTATGGATGATCATGATTTTCATGAAATTTTACCCCTCAACAGTTACCCCCCGAACTTTGTGCGTGTGAAGACTTGAACGCGTTCAAAGTTTAACATTTTTTTGTCTTTCAAGACATTCTTTTGAAGAAAACATTTAATTTGACTTTTGGTTCGAAGAAGATGGGAACATGAAATATCGTTCCCTTTGAAATTTTATGAAACGGGAGCATGATCTCCATGTGATGATTTTTTGTGACCATTAAAATGGTATGGCGGTATGGGCATATGAGAATTTGTGGGATTTTTAAGCCACGAGACTTGGCAGTTTTTTTCTCTAAATTTAGGTGTTTTGAATGACCATATATGAAAATGATATAGGTCAACAAGTTTTTTCCTCCTTTGATCTAGAATAGGAGTTGAAAGGTTTTTTTTTAATTTGAAACTTTGGAGAGAAGAAAATTTTGTGTTTGGCAATTTTGAGGATATTTGTAGATGTTTCCTTGGGAGAAAAATTTTGGTTAGGGAGACTTGGATCAATCATTAGATATGAGCTTGATGATTGAGGTCTATTGAATTTTGTTTTGAATTTTGTTTTGTCTCTCTTCGTGAGAACACCTTTTGAAGTTGTATCTTTTCTTCTCTATTTTTTTTAGCACTACGTTTTTTCCAACAACTAAGTGCTTATCTTCGGACCACATTTGATATTCTCTTTGTGTAGTCAAGATAATGATCAAATGACTACAAGAGATGGATCAAGCCGTTCTTTATGAACCAATTTGTGAGGGATAATGATCAAATAACTAGATTGCCTACGTACCCCCTTTGTGAGGGATCAAGCCGTTCGTAGTTCTTTATGAACCAATTTGAATTTATGGTTTTCTTTACATGCGTTAGAGGACGAGATCTAAACCCACCTTTTAGGAAGGGTTGTCTAGATTATCCCAACCATCACGTGCATGTTTTTTTGTAACCTTTTTGTGCGCATCACCGAGACAACTTGAACCCACCTTCTAGGAAGGGTTGCTCAAATCACTTCGACTATCATTTGCGCAAAGGTTTTTCAATTTGGTTTTTTTTAGGTTTGCGACTGAATCCGATATATATTAAGTTTGATATCGAACTTCCTACGTACCCTTGTTGGGATCAAGTCTTGACGTAGTTCCTGAATGTCCATCTTCAGTTTTTTTAGACAAAGTGTTGAACTTTTTTTATTGCATAGACATGTGCTTGATGACGATACCCCCAGTCAATCCTAAGATGTTTCTTTTTTTGAGGATGGGAATCGATCTCATTTCTCCCACTTAGGAGTTCATGTCATCTTCAAACTTGCGAACTAGAGCTTTTAATCTCTCGTTCTTAACCTTCCACTTTCTCCTGTTCTTGACTCGGATCATTTTGTTCTTTTGTTTACCATCTTATCCAAGTCTTTCAAACACAGAAGGTTTGGATGTTTGGCTTCTTAAAGTAATGTCAAGCCTTTCGAACACTGAAGGCTTAGACGTTTCACTTGTTGAGCTTGAGCTTGTTTTAAGCTTTTGAAACACTGACACTCGAGCCGTTTCTTCTTTGTCCTTTGAGATTGTGTTTAGCTCATTTGACGCCATTGTCATTGGTTCTTTGATACTTGCGGTTAGAACTCCTTCTTCTTGGGAAATGTTTAAGTCCTTGGCAAGAATCTCGTCAACATTTAATTGGTTATCTTCACAAATGTGGATTGACGAGGTCCTGCAACATTGAGCGACCTCTGAATTATCACTTGTTGAGTCATCCTTTAGAGACCTTTTAGGAACTAACAACTCATATATTTGAAGATATTCTTGGACTCTGGGGATGACCTCGGAAACATCTACCACGGAAATGTTGTTTGATGTAACTATTGGAATCTTTGATGGTACCCCCTCAATTTCAATCTCTCCTCTTTTAATCATTTTCTCTATTACATGTTTGAAGACGTAACAGTCCTTAATTGGATGACTTATGAGTCGATGGTAAGGACAATAATTTGGATCATCCTTGTCAACCTCATTTGGCCTTTTTGGCTTTGGAAGTGCCAATATCTTGGCGATAATCAACTCTTCAAATATCCCTTCGACATCATCATCGTCAAAAGGATACTTATTTTGTTTTCTTTCATGGAGAGTAAATCTTTTGGCGAACTCTTTGAATTTCCCCTTATCTCGAGCCTTTAAGCTACTCTCGGTTGAGGGATTTTCATTAGATTTGATGAAAGTCGCCATGGAGTCTTCTTGATTTTGTGACTCCTCATCATCTTCTTTTTCAACTTCACTAGCTTTAGGATAACTAGATCCCTGTTTTTGTCGAGCAAGTTGTTTTTCAACATTGCATGCCTTTGACACCAAATCACCAAAGGAATGAGGATCAGCGCTACCAACATGCACCGCTAGCTCTGGAAGCAAGTTGTTGGTGCACATTTGAACACATGCTTTTTCACTTAATTTTTCATTGTATTGAAGTCTTAAACTTTGCCACCTAGTGATGAAATCATTTGCGGGTTCATTTGGCCCTTGAAAGGTGTTTGTGAGCTCCATTATGGAGACCTTTGCTTTTGAGCTCACAAATTGAGCTGAGAATGCCTTTTGTAACTCGTCCCATGTTTGAATCGACCCTGGTTGGAGTTGAGTGTACCAAGTGAAGGTTGATCCTTTTAATGATTGGACAAATTGTCTTATCAACAAGACATCACTTAAGGAGGTTTCACCACAGGCTGAGTAGAAATGAGCAAGATGCTCATGTGGCGAGCCATGAATACCATCAAACTTATCGAACTTTGGTATCCCACGGAAAATGGAATGGCATCATAATATGTTGGATATGGCTTTCTATACCCAAGCATAGGTGGAATTTGTGATGCTTGATATTCTCGAAACCCTTGAGCAATCATCTCCTTGATTTCTTGGGGAGAGATGTTTGAGCTATTACTTGGCCCTTCATCATTTGACCTCGCTTGCTCTCGTCTTCTATCATTTTCCTGATTATTGATTCGATCCATGAGTGAGGCTATTTGAGCATCTTTTTCAGCAAGCTTCTTTTGTAACTCTTGAAGTTGCTCTTCAGTAGTTGATACACCAGTCACAAAAGTTGATGCATTTTCTAATTCATCTTGGAAGCTAAATTTGGTTTCACTTCCTTTCCAAGTTAAAGGTGGAAATTCCTCCTCTTGGAAAATTGATGAAAAGTCTCCTTGTAATGGAGAGCTTGGGATTTCTTTAATCACTCCTTGATTTTTCAATATAGGAGTGGTCAAAGTTTGTGGCTTTGAAACCATATCAACAAATGACGTCGCTTTAGCGGTTGGCTGTGTCACTTGGTTCGTACATATTTGACGTTCGGTCGTTTGAGATGATGACCTTGTTGGACCTCTTGTTTTTACACGAACTTGTGAAGCTTGTTCAACTTGTTGAGCCTCTCGATTGTTCTTGGATCTTGAAGGCTTATTTGTTTTGACCTCTAAGGCCTTTGGTTGAACCTCCTCCCAAGAAGAGATTGTGTTGACTTGTTCAACTCCTCCAATATTGATAGGAATTGACCCTATGTAAATTTGTCTTGGAGTGTTGACTTGAGAAAAACCGGTTCACTTCTTTGGTGGGATGAGATCCCTAGTGGCTTTCCAAAGAGTCTCCTTAGCAAGATCCAAGGCCGGAGAAGGAGCAAGCTTGTTTAATGCCCCTGTCCTTCGACAATTCAAACCATTCGTACTTCCACACCTTTTCTTTGATTTGTTTGCCTTCTTGGCATTGATGGAAGTTTGAGTGGAAGCTGTGACAATCCCACCATTGGTCTTTTTGACATGGATGGTAGGTGAAATAGGAGCTCCGGTGAAAGACTTTCGGCCACCAATACTTGGAGGGCTAATGACACTAGCTTGTTGGATATCGGGCTTTGTGCCACTAAGTTGGTTGTCGAGCATGTTGCCCTTTTTGTGACCAATTTGAACGGTCTTGGACTTCTTACCCCCGTCGCTTGAGAGCTTGATATGGAATTTTGGAATCCACTTAGTAGCAGTCTTTTCCATTGAGGATTGGAGCGCCCCCAAAGGAGTTGTTGATTGGGATTTGAGCACAAATTGTGTCCCTCATGATATCAAAGACGATTTTGAAGGACCTCTTGCGCATCCATTTGCCTCCTTGCACAACAAAAGTTGTTGGAAGCTCATTGAAATTCACAATCGCTCTTGATGCCATTTTTCTTGCGATAAAAAAAGATCAAATATTAGTAAATGTACAACTTAAAGATGAAAAGGAAGAACAGGTCCCACTGGGTGTGCCAAAAATATGTTGATGAAACATATGAAAATATTCATAAAACATATTTTATTTGATTTTCGAAAGTTTGAGTTCGACCATTTCTTTTTACCCTTTCGATTAAAAGTCATACAAATACAAAGAATTTGGTTTGTTTTAGAATTTGGGTTGCACCCGAATTTTGACGGGTTGCCTACGTATATCTTTAAAGAAAATCAAGTCTTACGTAGTTTAGAGTGTTTTGGTTTTGTGTTTGGTTTTGGTGTGTGTAATTTTTCATGCATCATAGGAATGAATTTTAGACCCACCTTCTAGGAAGGGTTGCCTAGACCACTTCACCTATCATTTGCATGACGAGAATGGTATTAAACCCACCTTCTAGGAAGGGTGATCTAGTCATTCGCATTTGGCGTACACAATGTTTTATAGTGCGATTTTGGATTTGGAAGTTTTAGTTTGATTTGGAGTTGTGATTGAACTTGATGAGCATTTGATTTGGTTTTTTATCGAGTTTCCTACGTACCCTTTTAAAAGGGATCAAATCGTACGTAGTTCTTAAAAAGGAAGTTTTAATTTCATGACCCAAATTAATTGTACCCAATAATTTTAGATCAAGCTTTGTGCTTTAAATGATCCATTCATGTCAGGGAAGTTTGATGTATATGGAGGAATTGACAAGTCAACCACAATCACTACTAGTTCTCCTACGTGGGAATATTTAAGAAGTATTAATTGGACTAAAGAAAAAAGGGTGCTTGTGGCTCTACAACTCGGAGAGGAGTTATCAAACGGAAAGAGAATTATAATCAAGCAAAACACCTCACGCTGAGCTAGGAAAAAGTTTAAGGCTAGTATGATGAATTGTTCCTCTCTTATACTATGAGAGATGAGAGACTTATTGATCTCTTATACCCTAAAGGTTAAAGGACTAAGTGTGTCGAGAAGAAGGCCATGAAGTTTAACCAATTATTGCAATACGCACGATATGAAGTTTCCCCTTAAGCCCAAAAGTTGCCACCGTCATAAGTGGATTAGTCAAACCATCAAGCCATGGAGAAGTTCAGCGATAGACGCGATGAGCAAATAGAATAGTTTATCCTTTCCCATGTAATTTAAACATGTCCAAACGAGGGTGCTTGTGACCTATATTGTAGGGTTGTCATTAGAATCTCAACCTCGGTTATAATCGAAGCATAGTTGAATAATTCCAATATTATTATCAACTATCTTCTTTCGCAAAGTGTTAAACTTTGAATTTTGCTATGCTATCAAAGCCGTGTTCAAGATTTTCGTTTGTACTTTCTTTACGAAAGCACCATTTCAACCGCTAAGTTTTGATTAATCATTTATGGAAGTCATTCCATCATTTCATATGCATATTGCTCCTTCCTCTGCAAGAAATATTTTCAATTGTACTGCGTTGTCAAACTATGGCTGTTAATATCATAAGTTTAAATAATTAAACAATTTTTTGTATATGGTTCACAGTGGTGAATAAGGATGGACTTCTATCTCCCATCTTGATCACATGGTTGAGGTAGAATTTCAGGTCTTGTTCCTGTGAAGGCATATTAAGGGATTACGTTGGAGATAGTTCCCCGATGCTGATCACATTGGGGGAATGAAACCACTTAGTCCTTCGAATTCAACCTTGTTTAAGAAAAACTATTTTCTTATAAGAATTACAACGTATAATATAGAAGGACACTTGAACCACTTCTATGTATTTAACATGTTCGGGTAAGATATCATAAAGATGATTATGCCTTTTCTTACGAGATAACCATCTCTTGTTCCATTAGCAACTTCTTTAGAAGTTCAAATCGAAATTCTTATTCCAAGATATGGCCTTACATATTCAAAATTTGATTCCATCTCGAAAGTTTATTGAATATCCGTCTTAAAAGAATTCATCGGCAATAACTCTATTCTTGAAGTATATAATGGATTAGTCATTTTCTTTCTTGCCTCGTGGAGGCACTCTAATGCTCATTTCTATTAATATGCTTATTCTATAAGCAATCCAATCTCTTTATATCTTGGAAGGACAACCCAGAAGATCCGTACGTATTCCCAAGCTAATGGATAAGACTGCTTGAGCAACTGCATACTTTGCTAGCAAGACCAATTGGAGTTTCAATCCTTTTCGTTTGGTTCATTTAAACCACATAAGTACACATGCGGTAATCATTCCAAAGAATACTAATGTAACGATTCCTAAAGAAAAACGTACAATAGTAATTCTTCTTCTTGTACAATCGTCTTAACCAAAGAACGAAATGTTCTTTAAGGGGGTACTAGACCCTTGTTATCTCCTCACAATCATGAGTGCTAGTAACTATCCTCGTGTTATGTCTTGAACCGCGCTAAGTTTTTCCTAGTTTCGAGGACGAAACTAATTTAAGGGGGTACTATTGTAATAACCGCTATTTCTATATAAAAAGAAACGGTTATTTTTTTGAGAGTTTAATTATTATTATGAGTTTCATTGTAAATATTAAAATTTTATAAAGGCATAGTATAATGACAAATAAAATTTAATTAATTAAGATAAAATAAAATTTGGAAAATTAATCCAATTAAATTTATAATACAAATAAAAATAAGTGGAAAGGACCAAAAATAAAAATGTGAGAGGAGGGACTCGAACCCGAGACCTCTTGTAATTTCTCATAAAAGACACACTCCTTTTTCCGCTAAGTTGTGGTAACTCATCTGTTCAAGTAGAATTTTTATATCTTTTATGCTCTTCTTTCCTTCTTCTTCCAACTTGAGACATCAGATATGTCAAGTCTGATGTACGTAGAACCAATGCATGTGAAATTCTCCTCCAATGGACAAGATATCTTCTATGGCTAACCAAAAACCTCATCACCCCATGTCATCTTTGAAGAAGCACAAGCCCCACCAATCCCCTTCAAGCTCCTTCTCTTTCAATGGTCAATTTCAACCATGGAGGATCAAGAGAAATACACGTTTTGGCTATTTAAGGGCTGAAATTTCATTGTTAGATTCACACATCACTCTTTTCTCTTCTTCTAGCACTTTTGCTCTCTTTCAATCACAAAAATCAGCCTTAAAACCCCTTTCTAATTGCTGAGCTCCCCCCCCCCCCATTAAAATCTGTCTATTTTACACACAAACTTTCCCAAACCCTAATTGGCCTTGCCTTGCCTCGCCAGACCACCACCAGTTTCCAGATCCGCGCACCGCCGCCAGGAGCCCGCCACCAGCCTTGCGCAGCTGCTGTTGTGCTCGCGAGTCGTCGTCCATCATGTTCTCTCTGGTTCCTTTTGTTCTTACGTGAAAGAGGAAGAAGGAAGAAAGAGGGTAGGTGGGCCTAATTGAATTTGGGCAATTTTAATTATGTTTGGGTTGATAATATTAGGCGTAAAATACTAATAAAATCAAATTATTACCCATGTTAGGAAAAGGAGGAAGCAAGCCCATTTCTGTCCCGTCTCGATTTCCTTGCCCAATTCCGCCCCCGTTAACTTTCGATATAAATTCCTCACTCATATTTTTAATTTATAACTCTTTAAAAAAAACTTTTCACATCTATATAACATTTATTTAATTAAAATTGAATAAATATTGCATGTGGGTTAAAAATGAATTTATATGATTAAATTCACTTTGCATGCACTTATAGTTAAATATAAAATTTTATAAGAATTATGTAGTATCTCACTTTAAAAGTACTAATAAATGAATATTATTATTTGGGTTTTTCCACCTAAATTATAATTATAAATCATTTAAAATATAATACTTTCTCTAAGAGAAAGAAAATAAGGAAAGGGATGAATAATAAATAAAATAAGGTTTTTATCAAGAAATACCCTTGCATGTCAACTTAGCCTTTTTACAATGTTGAAATAAATTATATTATAACCTTGTTAATTAAAGTAGAATTATAAAGAATATAACATTTACTTAAATAATTTAAATAATGGTTGCATGTGGATTAAAAGACTTTATTTAATCTTTTCACCTTGCATGCCAATATTTAAGACTTTATCAATACTTTTAAAAATAATGTTTTTAACAACTTTGGATTTAATGAAAAGCACTGGAAACAATATTTGATTTAACCAAAGTATGTAAATATTAATAGCAAGTTTACAAAGAGAATTCTTGGATTATTCTCTCTTTAGGTCGAATATTCGAATCTGTCTAGGTCGTCTATTTCCGAACCGTTCGAAAGAAACTGCACGCAAATCAAGGCAATTGGATTTTCTCCTTGAAGCCTGGATAATTCGTTTCGTGAAATTTCTCGATGATGGGAACAACTTGTTTGTTAATAATAAATGAATCTAGGCATATCAATTGTTAGAAATAATGACCCGATTGTTATCGTTATTACGATTATTAATGTTCAATAGGACTATTATGCCAGTCTTGTTTGTGTGACCTTGCTTGTTTAAGATCTCTTTTCGAGATCGGTACGGATTAAATAGTAAGGGGTGCGGGACTAACCCGACACCTCTATATAACCTACTAGGCACCATGCCTAAATTCCGCGACTTTAAGGATCATGATCTAATGTTTGCTCTTGTTCCGAGGGATGTGCGCACCCTAGCTAGGTGCCGGAACTTCGTTCTTGTAAGTGGACCTGGGCCCATTCATAGCCCCCCACACTCTTAAAATTCATTAACGTAAGTGAAAGTTTTATCACGACATGAGATAAGTACCAAAGCACATTTAAAAGAAACTAAAACCGGGTCGGAATAGTACAACTTGGAAGACCACCCGACTCTCGGTTCTTGAAATGATCGTCTTTCCAATTTGAATGCTTATTCGGGCTTGTAAAGGTTGGTTTGGTACTTAAGCGCCTTCGGGCCACCTCCCCGATCTGGAGCACTGAATAAGATGAGGTTGGTTGAGGTCCGACAAGGGCGCGAGAGGTTTTCAAAACTTGTATGAATTAATAACGTTCCCAACATACTTCCTACTCTATGAAGTTCTACAATCTCGTAGTTCTTCCTTTCGGTGTAAGAGTTATTTCATCTAGAGATTTACTCATTTCTGTCCTTAAAGCTCCACATAAAGATTCTATAGTCTCGTAGTTTCATTTGCTTTCGGATCCAAGTTATCTCTCTTCGAGATCAACTAATTTCCGTCCTTAAAGCTCCACATAAAGTTTATAACCTTCAAGTACATCGCTTCTACTTATCTCCTCGATGAAATAATAAAATTACCAAACTACGCTTGAGAATTTCCATTCTCACTTGCTTCGCGACAAATGCCACACTCAAGGAGGTTCCCACCGAAGTTTGAAGACAAAGGCTAGAAGATTCGAGAAGAGTTATGTAAGGATAGAAGGTCAAGGCATGACGACGTTGAAGGAAGGAAGGAATGTTCATAGAGCAAAGCATTTAGTAGATGGTGCACCACCTCTTCCATTTTTAGACCAAGCAACTCATCATCATATGAATTGTCTTGGGGAAATACACTTGTATTTTTAATACATCTTGTCAACCCTTTTTAATATGGGCTATATTTTCCGATCCGCTGCTAGTCTGCTACATCATTTGTAAAACGACTCTCAATGTAATGAACGAATGTTCTTATCAATGAATAAAATTCCACTTTTAGTCATTTCTTATTTAATTTTTTTCTCATTAAATTATTTAAAGCCTTGGGTGACTGTAATTGTTAAAATCCTAGGTCACTAGCGGAAATACAATGTGTTATAAAATAGGGGTGTTATAGGATGTCTTCAGGACTATACGCACGATGCGTAAAGGAAGATGAGGTATAGAAGGTGTTACAAGACATTCATGATGGAGAATGTGGGAACCATACTGGGGGTAGCAACTTGGCGAACAAAGCAAGCAGGATGAGCTACTACTGGCCTACCATGAACAAAGACGCAACTAGGTTTGCTCGAAGGTGTGACGCGTTCCAGTGTCATGGGCCAATTCCACATCAATCACCGAAGTTACTACATCCTATAACATCCCCTTGGCCAATCATGAAATGGGGTATGGACATCGTGGGAAAACATCCTCCAGCTTTTGGCCAATGTGTTTACATCCTGGCCATGAGCGATTACTTCTCCAAATGGATCGAAGCCGAAGCTTTTAAAGAAGTAAAACATGTACAGGTCATCTCTTTTATCAAGAGAAACATCCTCAGCAGATTTGGTATACCAGCAGCCATAGTTTGTGACAATGGCTCTCGGTTCATTAGCAAGAAAACAAGATCTTTTTGCCAGCAGTACAACATTCAGTTAATGATGTCCACTCCATAATATGCTTAGGAAAATGGTCAAGCAGAAGCAAGCAACAAGGAGGTCATGAACAATTTGAAGAAACGCCTTAAAGAAGCTAAAGGGAAGTGGGCATACAAGTTACCCCTTATTCTCTGGTCAAATCGGACGACTCCCAAAACTGCTACTGGGCATACGCCTTTCTCATTGGTGTATAGATGTGAAGCTGTGTTACGTGTCGAAATAACTCTGCCCACAGCCCGATATGGTCTTACCACCGAGGAGTCTAATCGAGACAAGTTGTTTCACCACTTGGATACAATTGACGAGTTACGAGAGGAAGCATCTGTTCGTATGGTGGCATACAGACAGGGGGTGGCTTGGAGTTACAATAAACACGTTAGACCAAAGGTGTTTCAATAAGGTGATTGGGTATTATTGGAAGTCTTTCAAAACACTCAAGAACCAAATGCAGGCAACCTAGGAGCAAATTGGGAAGGGTCTTATAAGATTACAAAAGTCGTTGGACAAGGGGCCTACGAATGAATTTCCCGTGACGGAAAGTGATACGCAACATGAGGACCATCGTGGTTCGATGACAATGCCGGTTCGGGACCGTCGTCCACCAGCTCACTTTACGGATTATTTAGTTAATTAATTTATTAATTTATGTAATTTTTAAATAGAGTGTTATAAACTCCTTTTCGGGTTTTCTTTACGATTTTTTCCCGGGACGCTTTTATTGAACCGTTAGGGCTTAGTATAAATACTCTTATGTTATCCTATTTTTAATTAAGTAGAAAATACTTTCTTTGCCCTAATTCTTCTCTACCTCGTCTCCTCTCTTGTTCTCTAGCTTCGGCTGTTCCTTCTATATTCCCAATTCAGTGTATCAACTTGATATTGCCTACTACAGGTTGTATCAATTGGTGCTTTCATCGTTGAACAATCCTCGATTACCATGTTGAATGATGAAGAAACCTCGCAGGTGACGGGTACTGAGAACGATATTCGTGAGATGTTACAAAACTTGACGGTTGAAATCCGGCAGACTCGTCAAGAGCAGGATGTTCAGCGTCGGAGAATGGATCAAGTTTTCCATATTTTGGATGCCCAAAATATCATTGATGATCAAACACGAGAGGTTTATGCTGACAATCCCTTTGTAGAACCGTGACAACAACCACAGGACGTCGCTCACCAGCAACAACGTCCGCCTGCGCAAATCTTCCCGCCGGTGCAACCTGTGCAAATCATACCGCCAAGCCAACCACCAGATCGCCGCCAGATGCTTGACGAACAGCAGCGACTGGACCGCTATCCAAAACTCCGAATCGATGCACCGTGCTTCAACGACACTGATCCCGCGGGTTGAGAATTCAAGGTACAAGCCTATTTCGATTATATTCATACTTTTGATATTGATCATTTGAGATTAGTCGGAATGCTTTTTTACCACCCGACTTCTGACTGGTTTCGATATCAACGCTGGAACAATTGTAACGACACTTGGCCTGAATTTCTTGTGGTAGTGAAACAACGTTTTGACCCAAACCGTTATGAGGATTACATCGGTTTACTGGCCAAACTACAACATAAAACTATTGTACTTGATTATCAAGCGGAATTCGAGGCCTTATTGAATAAAGTGGAAGGGTTGTTTGAGGCAACTATGATTTCTTTATTTAAAGCGGGATTGAAACAGCCAGTTAAACGGGAATTAAACTTGTGGAATCCAATAACGTTAGCATAGGCCTTTGCCCTAGCCCAGGAACTCATGGCTTCCTGTGCTGACACGATGACTGGTTTTTCGACACAACGTCGGGCGGTGATGCGAGCAGTTTGGCTAATCCACCAAACCCTACACCCAACCTCGGCCAAAACACAACCCCTTCAAACCCTACCTCAACCTCGTTACCAATCAAACGTCTATCACTAGTTGAACGAGAGGATCGTACAAAACCCGTTTATGCTGGAATTGCGATGAGAAATACACTCCCGGACAACGCTGTAAACATCGATTCCTGGCTTTGTTAGGTACTGATGATACTAACGAGGATGATATTGTTGATTCTGAAGACGCTACTATGCACTACAACAGAAAGGCGTTTTAGCGAGAAAATTTTTCCTCGCTAAAAATGGAGATTTTGTCGTTGAAGGTGTTTGGCGAGGAAATTAATTTCCTCGCAAGTTTGTCGTAGAAAGCTCGCCAAGGAAGGGTTTCAACGATGAAAATTTTTTTCCCTCGAAAAAGCCTTTTCGCGATGATAATAATTTTTCTCGGTATTACATTTTCACGACCATTATTTTTCTCGCAAAAAGGTATAAAATTTCGTTGCCAAATAAGATGAAGGATTAGACAATGGTCGTTGAATATTATTGTCGACCAAATAAATTTTCTCGCTAATCCTTTTATTTCCTCGTTAAAAATGCCTTATAATTAAAATATTATAAATAAAAAATATTGAAAATAATATTAGCAACGACTTTTTTCTCGAGATATGTACTTTTTATTGATAAAATCAAATTCCTCGTTGTTTACCCCCATTAACCATTGCTAAATGTATCCTTTTAGTGAGAAAATGTATTATGGTCGATATAATTAAGGAGATGTTTTAGCGAGAAAACTTGATAAAAAAATATTATAAAACCAACAAAATATCAAAAAATGAATACCTTAATTTTAATATAAATAATAATAATTCAATAATATATTAAAATCCTAATAAAAAACAACTTAATAGAATATAATATATGCATTTTCAGCATAACTAGTAATTGTGCTAATAAGTGCAAACTAAATTCCAAATAGAAATGAGCTCAAAGTCTAACTATCAAGCGGTTGGTTGTTGAAGTTTGCTATAAACTCTTCAAATTTCTTCGTCTTCTCTTCCAATGCATAGATTTGCGCATTTTGAGCTTTGATCCTATCTTCCAAGGCTTTGTTTTTCTCATGCATTTCATGTAATGATGATTGAGAATGCTTAGCTGGTGTAGGCTTAGGTTCAAAACCACAACCTTTGATGTAGCCTGATTTTGCTCCAAGAACCTTTTTGCAGATTTCGTCACCAGCCATTGTGCGAGTTCCGTCTTCTTTAGTTGTCTCTGTTCGCATCAACACCATTTGATCCTACAGCAGCAGGAATTTATTATTTTATGACCAAAATCAAGCAACAAGAATTAAAATTGAGCACAAAAAGTTGAAATTAGATCAATAAAAACCAAAAAACCAAGCCCAAACACCAGCAAACAACAGTGCTAATTGTTGGTTTAGTTTCTGCAAGAACTTTTCCTTATCGTCACCTCAAAATGTCAAGCAGATTATCATAGACACTGTTCAAGTGTCTTTTCTTTATCCCCTTGTTAATTAGCTTAACTTCACAATATAAACATAATCTCCATAATCTAGACGTGTTCACACGAGAAAATGCATTAACTTGAACACTAGAGATGCAAGGATTATAATACTCTTACCTGTTGTGGTGCTCCTTAGGAATATTAGGTAAAAGAGCATTGGCCCTTTCAAAATCCCCACGCGTCATTAGAGTCTTATATTCAATTAAGTTGAGAAGCACTGAAGTAGTGTATATTCAATGACACTGAAAAGGCAATTTAAACAAAGAAAAAACACACACACTCAAGGAGTTAAGAATCAGAGCAAATATGAATGGCAACTTCAAATTTTAGAAGCAAGCAAGCTTACTAGAATTCCTTGTCAACGAGATAAACACGACTCTGAGCAGCAAGGTAACCTAACAAATACATTGGACGTTCCAAGTGAAACATTGTAGTTACCTATAGCAAGAGATCAAATAGTGTAAGAGCACATAAACAAGGATATCATTAATACTTGAAACACAATTACAGCCAGAAAAAGCTAGCTAAACCTCACCACCAACACAGTAATTGAGCCTCCAGGATGAGTTGTTATAAATGAAACAGTCACCAAACCATAAACCAGTTCTCACTCATTCATTTGTTTCATACAGGAGCTCAAATGCATCCTCCACACCATGGGATAGCAACTTAACATGGAATCCAACAGCCAAGGCTCTTTATAGATGCAGGGTGCAAAAGCAAGCAAAGCAACTTAACATGGAATCCAATAGCCAAAGCTTTATAAATGCAATCAGATGCTTCTATATGCCTAGACTTGTTCAGAAGATAGAGAAAAACTCCTTTTCATCTACATCAATGGATTATCAAGCCTCTTCTTCCATATCATCTCTTGAAACCACAACCACTTCATCATTTCCACCAGCAGAAATGGGAGTTGATAATATTGATCAGTCTTTCAAGGACTATTCAAGCTTTTATACATCAGAATCTTCAAAAGGCTTGAACCCGATTGAGGTTACATGCAACCAATCATACCCAAATAATGCTTACTACACCTATCTAGATTCTACTCAAAGCTATGGGAAAATGCTCCAACATCCACATGGAAGATCATAATTGGTTCAGCAGTGAGATGGCAGATGACACGTGGAACTCGGAAGGTTTATTATAGTTCTAAGAAATACGGAGTATATACAAAAGAAAATCAAAAGAGAGAAAGTTGAAGCAGAATTGTGGGAAGAAGCCTAATTCATATTTGTGGTAGGACCTTCCAAGATTTCAAGACAAGTAGCAGAAGAAGCCATTAATTTAGTATATCAATATGTAAGCTGTTTTTTGTGCTTTGACATGACCCTTGATAACTTGAATATAATCTCTATTATTGAGTGAGGTTTTTTTATGGTTCGAGTGTTGTACATCAGTCAGGTTTAGTTAGTGGGCAGCTCTGTACTCCAAAGTTGAAAAGAAGGTATCAATGACAAGTAATTTTCATGGATCTACTTATCTAATAAGTTCAATAGTTAGTTGATTTTCACTTTTAGTGCACTATCTACAGAGCAAAGAGAACTGAAATCAATTGCAAATAATGTTGGAGCAAAGAGAACACAATGTTGTGGTGACTAATGGATAAGAAGACAACATGATCAATTGTAAAACAGAGAGATTGCAAGCAAACAAATCAGGAACTACAAGCAACTACACCAGAAACATCAAGTACAACAGAAACATACTTCATTATACAACAGCAGGATATCCAATTCGGATAAGAAGACAGATAGCCATTAGTCAACAACAGGGTTATTCAGATCAGATAGCCAGATAGCCATTAACCATTATCCAGATCGGATAAGAAGACATATAGCCATTAGCCAATTCGGATAAGAAGACAGATAGCCAATTCGAATCAATTGCAAACTACTGAGTTATTCACATCAATTGTACAACAGATAGCCAATTCGGATGTACATATTTACGTTTATTGTTGACAACTGGGTTATTCAGGATAGCAAACAAATCAGGAACTGGGTTATTCCCAAACAAGTTCAAAATAGTATCAATTGCAAGCAAACAAACATCTCCAACCATGATCAATTGCAAAACAAATCAGGAACCACTGGGTTATTCAGGAACTTAAGTGTATTGACTAACCTGAATGAGCGAAAACTTGGACTCCCCAAAAGAGGAGATCGGAAAAGCGAGAGAGAGCCAATTCGGATGTGAGAACGAGAGAGAGAGAGCAGATGTGAGAGCAAGACATAGTAGTCGGCGCTGGTGTGAGAGCGAGGGAGAAAGAGCGTTGGGATATTACTCCCAATTCCCAGATCTTTGATTTTTTGACCGCCTAATTAATTGGATTGACCGCCTAATTAATTTGAAAAATTTTATTTACCGCTATTAGAATTTCATTTAGAGCTAATTAAAATTAGGTTGCTGACTACGATTTTTTTCAATAATTAGAATCAACACAACTAGTTTTTATATATTACTAGTCTTATTATTTGTGATATTTATTTATATCTGTTAGATTATAATTCAATTTTATGAAGAAAAAAATTATTAAGAATTATTAGGGATGACCAACTCTGTTAACTGGATATTTCGGTTCATTTTTTCAATTTACTAAAATTATCAATTTTGTTGGTTTAGTTTGTACATATTTACAGTGATAATAAAATATAATGTTACATAGTCCATTTTCGAAGTACTTAATGATGCTAATAAAAATGTTATAGAATAATGTCAAATTCTCAAAATGTTAGATTTTCGCTTCGGTTATTTTTTAACACTCGTACTATATATTATAGATAATTTTAAACTTATGATCTAAAACCAAACCCCATATCCCAATCCGAAACATAAACCTCAAACCTAAAACCGAACCTAAACCCCAAACACAAACCCTAAACCCTAACCCTAAATCTAAACCTTAACCCCAACCTCAACCCTCAAACACCCAATCCTAAACCCAAACCCCAATCCCATACCCCAACCCCAAACCCAAACCCAAACCTTAAACCCTATACCCTAACCCAAACCCCAAACCTAAACCCCAACCCAAACCTAAACCCAAACCCCAAAACCCAAACCATAAACACTAACCCAACACACAAACCCAAACCCTAAACCCCAAATCATAAACCCTAAACCCCAAACCCTAAACCCTGCACCCTAACCCTATATTATAACCCAAATATAAACCCAAACCCCAATCCTAAACCTCAAACACAAACCCCATATACCGATATCAAAACCTAAACCACATACCCAAACCCAGCACCCCAAATCCCAAATCCTAGTTTCTCTTACATAGAAGTAAAAAAGACTATAACTTTTCACTCTAATATCCGTCTGGCTATTATGACTACTCATTTCGAAGCTCTTGACTCAAACTAGAACATAGATCCATAAAAAAATCGATAGCATGAGCCGAGAGAAGCCAAATTGCAAGAAAAAGTCAAAATCGGAGAGTTTTAGGGTGGTTTTCAACGGAAAAGCGCAGATTTGGAGGCTTAAACGACATTTTTTGAGATTCTGATTCAGACTATCACACTGGTTCTTAGGATATCCCCGTATCGGTGAGAGCTTTCTTTTGATATATAATACGCCCCAATCCGAAAACCGAGCGCAAAGTTACACTCGTTTTAATCGACATGTGTTGAAACCGTCTACCGTTTAACCCAGACTCGATGGCTCCACTTTAACCATTATGAAAAGCTACAACATTCATATTGTAGCTTAGGTCGAGACCTTTGAAACGAGTACTCGCACTGCTCCAACGGATTATCGAGTCAAAAGTTATGGCCATTCAAAGTAACATCTGCCACCTTACACAGCAGCCCGGGAATGGACGACACACGGCTGTTTTACCTTGTCTTTACTTTGTTTATTTTTGTTTATTAAAAAGCGATTCATGTGCTATTGTTGATGTGCTAATTTGTCCTGTGGTACTAAGCTATTAGCATATGCGTGTTATACTATTATCCGAGTTCGAATCCTGGTAGCTCATTTTTTTCATGAATGTGCCCCTCTTTTTTTTATGGGACAAAATTCTAGATGGTTTAATGTTAATATTTAGCATTAATATTGAATGCTCTTATAGTTTATTTTATTTTTGATAAAAAAAAATTATTTTTGATAGAATTTTTCTTAGATTAATTTATCTTATTTTTATGTTATCTTAAAATAATATAAATGTATATATATATACATATATATAAATTTATCTTATTTTGCATTGAAAAAAGATTTAATTTAATATAAAAGAAAATAATTTTTTAATTGAATTTTTTAATAAATATAATGTACTTTTAGTGAGGAAATAAAACTTTCATCATATATAGTTTAATATTGCGGGTTATAAATAATTGTCTGCCGAACATATAGTGACGAAGTTATTGTGTCCTCGTTGAATGTTTTTAGCAACGAAAATAATAAATGCTTCAAAATTCCTCGTTGTTGACCTTAAGTGTACAAATAGCGATGAACCAATATATTTATCGTAGAATGTGATGTTTAACAGGGAATATAAGTTTCTCGCAAAAAGTGAAGGCACATTTAAAGAGGAATTTGACGATTCCTCGCCAAAAGCCACATTTAGCGAGGAAAATAAATTTCTCGCTAACAACATATAGCGATGAAGTTATTATGTGCTCGTTGAATGTTTTTGGCAACGAAAATATTCCTCAATAAATGTTTCAAAATTCGTCGTTGTTGACCTTACATTTTATGAGACCAAATTATGGGTACAAATAGCGATGAACCAACATATTTGTCGTAGAATGTGATGTTTAACAAGAAATATAATTTTCTCGCTAAAAGTGACATCACATTTAATGAGAAATCATTAAATTCCTCGCCAAAAGCCACATTTAGCGAGGAAAATAATTTTTTCGCTAAAATAATGGTCGCGAAAAAGCATTTCTGTTGTAGTGATGGCAGTCATGGCTAACATCTCTAGGATTCATGCAATAGATGGCCTAACAAACCCCAAATTACTCAAGATTCTCGGTTCTATAAATGAGATGGCGGTGCAAGTTTTGATTGATGGCGGTAGCACCAATAATTTATTTTACCCGACTATTGCATAACAGCTATATCTTCCTTTGTCTCGAATTCCACCGTTTCGAGTTTATGTTGGGAATGGCGAGTCTTTATTGTGCACCCATCAGTATCAAGCGACACTGTTATAGTTGCAAGGTCATCTATTTCTGTCAATCTCTTTGTCTTGAAAGTTCATGGCCCTTAGGTTGTCCTAGGCGTTCAGTGGTTACAAACCTTAGGCAAGGTTTCGCATGATTACGCTAAGTTGTTAATGGAGTTTAATTGGCAAGGTAAAATGGTGACTTTGCAAGGTGATCGTATAGCTCCGCGTTTGATATCGTTGAATGCGCTACAATCTTTATTTGATTCCGAATCTGTTAATGATTGCTTTGAGATTTTGCTGCTTACTAATGATTTGCGAAACGTTGTCGGACATTGATCC
The DNA here is from genome assembly GCA_964016875.1 of Fallopia convolvulus. NCBI lineage: Eukaryota > Viridiplantae > Streptophyta > Magnoliopsida > Caryophyllales > Polygonaceae > Fallopia > Fallopia convolvulus. The sequence continues at coordinate 22,616,922 of OZ024727.1, forward strand.
ACACATTCGTGAGTTTCTTCAGCTTCATGAATCAGTATTTCAGTTGCCAATTGGGTTACCACCGCTCCGTCCATGGGATCATCGGATTCATCTTACCGGGATTCTAAGCGAGTAAATGTTCGGCCTTACCACTATCCTTATTTTTAAAAGTCGAAAATAGAGCGACATGTCCAGGACATGTTGAACCAAGGAATTATCAGACATAGCACGATTCCTTTTTCTTCACCTGCGCTCCTTGTTAAGAAAAAAGATGGCAGTTTTCGGTTCTGTTGATTACATAGCTCTGAACGTTGTTACAGTGGCCGATAAATTTCCGATACTAACATCAGACAAATTATTCAACGAGCTAGGCCATGCCGCCTTCTTTACTAAGCTGGATCTTAGGTCCGGTTATCATCAGATTAGGATGCATGATTCTGATATTTATAAAACTACTTTTCGAACTCATGATGGGCATTTTCAGTTCCTTGTTATTCCGTTTAGACTCACCAACACTCCGTCAACATTTCAAGTAGCCATGAATAATATATTTTCAACGTATTTGCGTGATTTTGTCATCGTTGTCTTTGATGAAATTTTGATATATAAATCGTCTCTTGAACTACACGTCAGACACATCGACCTTGCTCTTCAGATATTACAGGATAATAATTTCTTCATCAAGAATTCGAAATGTTCTTTTGGCACAACGAAGGTTGAATACCTCGACCATATTGCATCCGCAGGGCAATTATTGGCCGACCCCGGCAAGTTAGATGCCATGGCTCAGTGGCCGACACCTCAAACCATTCGTCAATTGCATGGATTCCTAAGCCTCACTGGTTATTATCGGAAATTCATCCGACATTATGCCTCACTTGCATCCCCATTAATGTCTTTATTATAGAAAGATAAGTTTGTGTGGTCCGAATCGGCAGCAACTGCTTTCAATCGCCTTAAAGCCGCAATGATGTCTCCACCTATACTCCAATTGCCTGATTTTACCATGCCATTTGTGGTGGAAATGGACGCTTCTGACGTGGGAATTGGAGTTGTGTTATTACAGCATGAAAAACCAGTAGCGTTCTTTAGCCAAGTACTCGGCCCCCGTCGCAAAGGCTCATCTGCTTATCACCGTGAGTTATTCACCATTGTTTCCGTAATGCACAAATGGCGACAATATTTATTGGGCCGTGAGTTTCTTATCAGAACGGATCAGAAGAGCTTGAAGGAATTACTTTCACAGGTCATTCATACCCCTAATCACCAATTTTTTATCCGCAAACTTATGGGGTACAAATTCTGGATTGACTATAAAACCGGCTCTAGTAACAAAGTTGCTGATGCGTTGTCTCGCTGCATGATCAATGCTGAATTGTCCTTATAACAATTTTGTGCTTTATCTCAACCTCTGCCAAATCTGTGGAAAAAAGTTCGGTTAGAAAATACTACGTTGACCGATTTGCTTGGCTTGCACAGGGCTTTTGCCGCTGGCAAGCTGCAATCGCCATTTCGGGTACAAGATGGTGTCCTTTATTATGAACATCGTCTAGTGTTGAGTAAATTTTCGGCACTTAAAACTGATGTTTTACATGAGTTTCATTCTTCCCCAAGTGCGGGTCATCCCAAGGTGGATTGTACTTTCTGTCGTGTCACTGCAGTGTTCTTTTGGCATGGTATGCGTAAAGAAGTGAAACAATTTGTTGATTCCTGCCTCAGATGTCAGTCTACTAAATATAGTACCAAGAAACTAGTCGGGTTACTTCAGCCATTGCCCATTCCTTTACAAGTTTGGGACTCGGTTTCTATGGATTTCATTACCGGACTTCCTCCGTCATGTGCCTTCCATTAGGGGCGTCCTATGATGCTATGAAAGTCGCCTCTGTGTTTGTCGAAATTGTGGTCAAACATCATGGTATTTCGAATTCCATTTTATCGGACCGTGATACTATCTTTACAAGTGTTTTTTGGAAGGAATTGCACCGTTGGAGTGGCACTGCTTTACGCCATAGTACAGCTTATCATCCGTAAACGGATGGCCAAACAGAAGTTAAAAATTGAGGGCTTGAACAATATTTAGGGGCTTTTACACATGCGCGTCCATCGCATTGGGTCTTGTTTTTACCGTGGGCTGAGCTAGCTCTCAATTTCACATTTCATGAGGGATTGAAAATGACTCCCTTCCGAGCCTTGTATGCCCGTGAACCGCCGCCACTCATTCGCATCATGCAGCCAACCATGCACGAGTCCCCAACGTCGGCCACGGTTCAAGAACGAGCGCAAATTGTCCACCTGTTGCGTTCCAATTTAACCAAAATACGGCAGCGCATGCAAGTCCAAGCAAACGCTCACCGTCGAGATGTTGAATTTAAAGTGGGTGACCAAGTTCTATTAAAACTACAGCCTTACCCACAATACTCAGTCGCTAAGCCATTGTCAACAAAATTGGCACGCCGGTTCTATGGACCATTTGAGATTGTGGAGCATATTGCTCCCATGGCATATCGTTTGGTGTTGCCCAAAAATGCCAAGATTCATAATGTTTTTCACGTCTCTTTATTACATCCCTACATTCCAAACGGGACGTGCTTGGTTCAGTCTGCTTTTCCCAAGGATTTTATGCATGATCAGCCGCTTTCTAGGCCATTGCGTGCCATTGATGAACGCCAAGTGCTGGTAAATGGTGTTCCCCGTCTCGAATGGCTACTCGTATGGGAGGATGGCTCGCCGAGTGATGCTTCTTGGGAACCGCTTGATCAGGTTTATATCTCTTTTCCCGATTTACCCCTTGAGGACAAGTCGAATCTCAACGGTGGAGAGATTGATACGCAACATGAGGACCATCGTGGTTCGATCACAAGGCCGGTTCGGGACCGTTGTCCACCAGTTCGCATTACGGATTATTTAGTTAATTAATTTATTGATTTATTAATTTATGTAATTTTTAAACAAAGTGTTATAAACTCCTTCTCGGGTTTTCTTTACAGTTCTTTCTCGGGACGCTTTTATTGAACCTCTAGGGCTTAGTATAAATACTCTTATGTTATCCTATTTTTAATTAAGCAGAAAATACTTTCTTTGCCCGAATTCTTCTCTACCTCGCCTCCTCTCTTCTTCTCTGGCTTCGGCCGTTCCTTCTATATTCCCAATTCAGTGTATCAACTTGATATTGCCTACTACGGGTTGTATTAGAAACATAGTCCCAAGGAGTTGGAATGCGATGAATCTGAAACCCTATCACTTCTAAAAAAATCCAAACAAGTTGCAACAAGGTATTCATTTGTTACTTTTACTTTTCAAATTCATTTACATTGTTTTACCCTACACACATGGAGCAACAACGACATTACAAACTAACAAGAGACGACTTGTGACGTTACAGGCCAAAACATGGGTCCTTGCCTTAAAATCAGGCTACAATGTGCACATAACGACTAGTCACAAGATGAAAGAGACGAGAAACACGTTAAAGACTCTAGAGAAAGAGGAGTCTAACACGAAGAGACATGTGTATCTTTGACTTTGGCTTTATTATCATTAAAAATGAGTATATTCTATTTTGAAGTTTCATCTCATTACATATCTCTCTCTCTTAGCATCTAATACAAAGTGCTATTAGAAATAAACTCAATCAAACACTATCAGCGACCTTCTGTTCAAACACGTTGATCTCCATCCTGTGACGCCTTTGTCTAATCGTGTAGACAAGGAAAATACCATGCAAACATAAAGCATTCACAAAAGGCCCTCGGCTATAACGTCAAAGGATAAAGAGTATCTGTCGCAAAATACACAAGGCCCTACGATACAAGCGACCAAATCAAGATTGTTCATATCCCAACACATTAGGAGATCCAGAATAAAAATGTTCATAAGAGAGGAAAAAGAAGAAACGCTACACTACTCCTTCGGGGCATCTTCAGAAGCCTTCGCACCTTCAGCATCTTCAACCTAAGCTAACTCCTTGGCGACCTGAGAAATGTCATCCATGATGGAAGACTTCTTGGACGCAGACTCTTCCTCGGGAAACAATCTCTCGAACTGCCCTCTCTCTTTGACATCATCCCAGGAAGTATGATTTCCAACAACGAATTCTTCCATCATCTCAACACGAGCCTTGCGAGAGCAGTAGTCAGCAATATCTTCGATCTCTTTAGCAAGCGCAACTTCCTTCTTCGAATCATGAGCACATACAGATTTCTCCTCACTAGTCTTTGTTAGCTCCTCAACCTTCTTCTCCAGAATCTTCTTCTCATGTTCCAAAAGGGCACTCCATTTCTTTTCCAATTGAAGACTCATTTGGCTTTGGGAAAGTTGGTTGGGTTGATCCTTAAAGGACTCGAAAGCTGACAAGGTAAGCTGGAAGTTCTGTAAAACTAAACACGTCAAAACAGGGTGAAAACAAAAATACGCAAAATAAAGGTAAAAGAGGATCCAAACCTGCCAATGAGCGGCCAACATTTCACTAAAGAAGTCTCATACTAAATCGATGTTCTGTACCTGAAGGGTAGTTCACATGCTAAGGAAGCAGGGAAGACAAGCATTTCTCCGCCGCCATATCTAGAGACATCATAGACCCGAGTAAATCGGTCAGACTGGGGGTAGCATTCTTCTTGGGAGAGGTGTTCTTGGAAGTAGCCAGAAGAATTTTTGGAGGAAGCGATACCGTTAAACAAGTGTCTGCGGTCGAGACCATCTCTGCCTTTCGCTTCTTCCGTGCTTCGACGCATTCCATAGTAGTGAGTGCTGCAATAGAGCCAGTAGTTCTGGAACCTGAAAACATACAAATGCACAAGGTCATACAAAGCAAACGTGTTAATATTAAACTAGGAAAGAAGGTGTTGATACTTACTTGACATCTCGGAATCCTCGGGATCAGCAAAACACGCTTTCAAAAGCTTCGGATAGGATCTTTCTTCCGTTGAGAGAGCTTCTATACGAGACACAAGTTGAGCTGACTTCTTACGGGGCTGGAGAGAGGCGAAATTCACTGCATCCAAAAACAAACACAATCAAAAGTTAACGTCATCTAGAAGAGGTAAGATGGGCAAACAGAAAAAATACTACATGTTGCACACCAACAAGGCTTCAGGAAAGAGGTATCAATCCCTAAAGAAGACAACTTTACAAAGAAGAACTTGTTGACCCAGCCTCAATCCGACTTTGACTTATTATAAATCAAGTCGGACTTTCTTTTTAGGGTTTTTAAGGTTAATCGGTCGGGATCACCCTTTGAAAGACGATAGTTACAGAGAAAATCAACAGTTTTAAATGGGGTGTAGTGAGAAGAACAGAGAAGATCAACAGCTAACAGGAGCCTCTATGCTTGAGGGAGTACTTGACTGAGAAACAAGTTGAGAGTGGTAAGAAAATCAACTACTAAAGGGAAAAAAAGAAAGCGGTGGCCGATGCGAAAAGGGTATTCGTATAAGCATACCAAATCATCGTGAAAGAATATGCAATGGAAGACGGTTCAAAGGAAGTGTTATCTTTTTGGTGACAAGACGTAAAACACCAGAAGAAGTGAGCAAAGGAGGGTCAGAAGATTCAAAGCATCGAGAGAAGGACTCAGAGGAGGAGATAGAATTGGCCATGGGAGAAGAAAAAGGAGAAGATGAAGAATCCAGAACAGAGGAAACGTACCTGGTAACCAAATGAACACAGACGAGGTGCAATGATGTCTTCGAAGGCCTTAAATAATGGTTGATGGGACGTGACTTCGTGCGTTACAACTTCCAAGACAAGGATAAAAAACCCTAGAAAAATTGGAGGGAAATTTTCCCGGGTTTTTGGGCGTTATTGTTGGGCTATTCAGATCTGGGCCCAAAAGCTGCAAAGGGGAAGAAGAATGAAAGCCCAATACTCCTCCGCATTAACCCGAATGAGCTCAAGAGGATCTAACGGCTTGAGGCATAATCTCTAATAACGGCCTCGCCATTAATGGTGATTGGCGATATTTGTGGGATCCGATCATAGCCCATTAAACAGGCAACGATCAAGAGAAGGAAGGGGGATATAAAAATGCATAAAGAGCAAGAGGGATGACACGCACAGACTCACTCACCCACAAATTATAATCTGATTATTCTTTCTGTGAATCCTTTTATCATATTATCGAAAAGCTATTGTATTGCTAGTTCTCTTGTAATTCAGAAAAGACCTCATCATCGTTCAATTGCTACCATACGACAATCGATTTATTTCCTACATTCTCAATCAATATTCTTTCTTGCATTTTTCGTTGAATTGCATCTTGTTTAAAGATTTTAACCCGTTTAGATTGTCTCTTGGTTAAGTTTCCCTCATTATAGCACGTAACACGTTTACGTGTTGAATCTGCCCAAAACAGTTGGTTAATGAATGATAAATCATTACCTCAAACTAAATCTTCTTCACTTGCCAACTAAAACAACACAATTCTCTCATATGAATTGCATCAAACACCTTAAGTGCAACGTAAAATCAATAACATTTTCCTAAATGTCAAGAGATATAAATTACAGTTTCACAATTTTCATTCAAAGAACAATTGCAAACCTCCCAAACAACCAATCTCTATCAGCATCAAACTTGTTGAAAGCAGCCTGAGTCACGCTACATGTTTCAATTTAGTCATTTGACATGTACTTTTGGACTACCGGAAAGTCGTTTTGTATTACTTTATTTTCCAGTACACACCATGTAAGAGAAGTCATGTGCAACACAAGGTATACAAGTGATTAGAGAAAAGAACAATTATACAGATTGTAATTAAAGTGGTGTAAGAGCAGGCAACGAGCACAAAGATCACTACTCAATCCATAGTTATTCATAGTTTTAGATTTAAAAAAAATTAATGCAAAAGGTCAATAGTGAGTACCTGAATTTTGTTTGGGAAAAAGGAAATAGAAAGGAAGAAATTGAGCACACTCATTAATATTCTTTACAAAGACACTATTTGATGAAATAAGTTTGCGGTGATGGGACGGTGACTCGGCTAAAATCGTTGTTGCCAAGATCAAAAATAAATAACCCTAAACTAACAACTAGTATAGTAAGCAAGCAAGGGGTCGAACCCAAGAGAATCGGATTTCTGAATCAATCAGCAAGTAACAAGACAGGGGTTTTGGAAGTTTCAGGCAAACAAACACACAAGCAAATAATATTTGGGATTAAATCAATGGAAGGAAAGCAGAGTTTATTCAACCAATTCCACCTTTTTAATCATTCGATCATCAATTCATCCACTTTTCTATTAAGTCCCAGGTTAATTCCAATCCTTATAAAAGATTTCTGCTTGTCCACGGTCCAAGCGAAAGGATGATATGAACAAGAACGCTTAATTCAAATCATGCAAAATATTAAGGATAGAAGGATATCAAATCATGCAATCAAGCTACGAGTCTCATGCATAAAATAATAATCAAATACTCTTCTCAATTCTAGTCCACGGTCCTAGAAAAGAGTTGTTTCAAGGATAAATAAGATTGCACAGACAACAATCAAACCTAATCCAAACAGTAGATCTAAGTCAATCAAACAAGTTGATCAGGCTTATCAAATCAAACATAGATCATATAAATAAAAACAAGAGTTTTGATATTAACCAAGGGATAGAAAAGTTACCAGAATCTCACGAATTACATAAAAAGGCTTCCTTGATCAAACAAACTCCAAAGGAAAATTAGTTCTCCATAAGAGAGAAAATACTAAAATCTGGAATAATTGAAAACTAGATCTAAGAGAATTAATTAAACAAGGCTGAAAAACTAGGTTAAGTAGTCTCGAACAACTCGTACGAAAATAAAATAATATTGGAAATAAATAAAGATAGATAGATAGAAAGATCAGTCGCCGCTTCGGATTTTTGCTGACGTGGACTTCCGCGGGCGCGGTTAACACTCTCCGCGATCGCGGACCTCATCGTGACAGAATTCCAGTGGTGTTTTCGGAAGATGTTTTGACCACCTTAGAGTGGGAATTTCGACCCGGAGTAAAAATATGAATTGTAGATCTTCGAGTTATCTTTCCAATGATACCAAATTCATCTTCATCCGATCACTGCAACTCCCGAAATAAGTGTTACAAGAAAGTGGTGTCAAAACAACTCCAAATCAACACTTGTCTTCAAAACTCTTGCAATTCTTCAAATCGTGTCTTCGGTCTTCGTATGACAATTATGCTCAAAACCAACCTAAACACACTCAAATCATACCTAAAATACAAGAGTTAACCTATACTAAGCCAGAGCATCTCAGACGGCAAGCAACATTACCTCTCTCCAAAGCCTTTGTATCATGAATTTTCAAAACCATAATTTCATGGTTAAGCTTCACCTTACTTTGTGCACGACCACCAATTTTGACACTAAAAAAAAGCGAATTTAGCGACCATATTTTTGGTCGCTAAATGCAAAATATGGTCCCTAAATGAAATTAGCGACCATATCGTGGTCGCTAAATGTGGCTGAATATAGCGACCATGGCGACCATATGGTTGTTGCATTTAGCGATCATATGGTCGCCAAATAGTGACCATGGTCGCCAACAATTTGGCGACCACAGCGACCACGTGGTCGCCATTATTAGCGACCAAATGGTCGCTAATAGGGTCCAAAAAATGGCGACCAGTTGGTCGCTAAATGGCGACCGGTCGCGCATGGGCGACCAGCTGTTCGCTAAAAGCACAAAAAGAACGCACGGCCCTAGCCTTTATTTGAGAACAAAGCGCACGATCGTGCGCCTAGGAGTGCACGTTCATGTTTGCAATTAGCGACCACTTGGTCACCAATTTATTTGTTTTAAAAAATAATTACGATTTAATATAAATAATTCATATTAATTTACATAATTTACATAAATTCATTAATTTACATAAAATTAAATAATTTATAATATTTAATAATATTTATAAAAAAACACTAATCTAGTCGGCTTCGCCGGAGCCGTCCGCGTCCTGGTCATTTCCGTCGGGACCGGGCTGGCGGGAACCACCTACCTGCGGGTCGAATCCTCCACTTTGCATCTGGTGCATCCATGCCTCGACCTCGCGCATCCTACTCTGAAGGTCCTCCAAGGTTTGCCTAAGCCCGATGTTTTCCTGCGTAAATGCCACCACCCGAGGAGCTGGACGACATGGCACCGTCAATCGCTCGCCATAAAACTTGGAGGCGGCGTTGCCAAGGCCGAAGACGGGGCCTCCCGGGCCCACCCCCCAGCGGCCATCAGAAAGGCATCACACTCGTCCTGAAAGGACGGTGGGGTGCCAGATTTCGAAGACCTCTGGGAGAGGATCTGCTGGGTCCGAGCCTAACAAAATAAGTAAATAATATAAATAAAAATAATATTATACGAGATTAAATAAGACGTAAAATAATTAAAACTTACAAAGATGAAGACCGACCGCTCGTCTATAAAATGTCGATCGGCAACAACAACAACAACAACAACAACAACAACAACAACAACAACAACAACAACAACAACAACAACAACAACAACAACAACAACAACAACAACAACAACAACAACAACAATTTAGCCCATCAATTTCACATTTATCAATCAATTCCACATTTTTCTCAAACCCTATCAAATAATCCCCAAATTTGAAAGAAATCATAAGGGATAGGGGTTGTACCTCAAATAGGCAATTGGCAACCAACAAAGACCGATGGCGGCGCCGCTGAAACGGCGGCGGCGCGAGCTTTAACCGGCGGCGGCACGATCTTGGACGGAGCAGGCGGAAGGGAGGGCCGAGAGAGGCGTTGGCGCAAGAGAGGGAGAGGTGGAGGGTGGTGGCGCAGCGCAGGCGAGGGTCATGGCGCGGCGCAGGCGAGACAGAGCAGGCAGTGGTGCGGCGCAGGCGAGACAGAGCAGACAGTGGTGCAGCGCAGGCGAGACAGAGCAAGCAGTGGCGCAACTCATAATTGGACGGAGCAGGCGAGGGCGAGGACCAAGAGAGGCGGACGGAGAGGATGACGAGGGAGGTGGGCGGCGCAGAAACTGGCGGCGAGGGTTTAGGGAGAGAGACAAAGGAATTTCAGACGGTGAATAGAATGAAGGAGAAGGCGGTTTGTTCTCCTTCTTATTTATTTAAGTGAATCAGGAAGTGTGCCATGCTAGCTAATTGGAGACCATATGGTCGTTATTTGGGTTTAGCGACCAAATGGTGGCTAACCCAAATATTTCGCTTAAGAGTCGAAATTTCAGATTTCCCCCCAACTAGTGAAGAAACCGTGCCATAAATTTCGGTTTAGCGACCATGTATGGTCGCAAAATTTTAAAGTTAGCGACCATATGGTCGCTAAAATTAATAAAAGAACACACGATCCTAGCCTTTCTCGGAGAGGAAAGTGCACGACTTGTCGTTCATTTGCGACCACGTGGTCACCATTACTAGCGACCACGTGGTCGCCATTACTAGCGACCATATGGTTGCTATAGCCAAAAAAGCGACCATATGGTCACTATTTTGGAGACATTATTTGTAAACAAACACTTTCTACCTACAATATTTGGTGTGAGGACTCAAATGGGACAAAACGAACGAGTTCATTGCTTCCACACAACCAAGTTACAAACAACTTCGTTAGGACTTACCTACAAATAACACTTTCTTCTTGTAAAGCAAAAACATCAACAAACAACTTATTGAATTACAAATTAGATGACAAACATCATTTATTGTTAAGAAGTAACAACCCTAATCTCAGCTCCTTCGAGCACGCGAAGCTGCGCAGCCATTTCGCTGGCCTCAATGTGGTCTGTGATGTCTTCGCCGTTCAAGAAAAAAGGGCAAAATCCTGGTGGTGCTCCCCCGCCAGATGACCTCCAACCAGAGATCGAAACTCTTAATGGGCGATATGGTCTAGTGCTCCATTCTGTTCTGTTGATCTCCCTATCCCCACGCACATGCATGATTGATAAATGGATCAGTTCTAGAGCAAAGGCAGTCGTGCGTCTGGAACACGCTCTCCTTTGATGAGCCATTGATCGGATGAATTGGAGATGAAAACGAAGCTTTAGGTGAGGGTATGATTTTGGAGTTGGAGATGAGCAGGATGGAAGACTAATGCATGTTGGAAATGAGGAGATGAAGTCTCCCCTTTTATGGTTGGAAATGGAGATGAGGATGGAAGACTTGTGATGTGCATACATGCCTCTTGTCATCAATCTAGCTAGTAAATGGTAATAGTGTCCGAATAATATTATCAGCATAGTAATAGAAAATAGTGAATCCGAATAGTATTATCCAAATAGTATTATCAGCATAGTAATAGGAAATAGTGAATCCAAATAGTATTATGAGCATAGTGATAGAAAACAGTAAATCGGAATAGTAAATGATAATAATGTTATTAGAAAAGTCAATTAAAATACAATAATAGTATCCTGATTACATATCTTCCTCATCTATATCCGTCTCAGTCTCAAACTCCCCCTCAGATGTTTCACTAGACGTATCATGTTGTTCCTCAACGACATGATCCTCTCCGTTTGGGTTATTTAGCGGACCAAGTGGATAATTATCTTGTGTGTCGTCGATAACTTGTGGAAGGGAAGAATCATGTTGAATTGCCTCTTCAACGGCAATGCCCCTAGAACCACTCTCATGAGGGTCTACGCATGTACCTTCATCGGGCCACACACGTGACTTCACTTTACAGACCGCTCTCCATTCAGCATCTTTATGCCTCATCTTTGGGTAATCGAGGAAATAAACTTGAGTGTCTTGATGTGCTAATATGTACCGATCTTTTGTTCTCAACATTTTATGTCGATGAACATCGACAAGCTTTAGGTGAGGGTGAATGCGTGTTCCTCCATGAATTCTAGTGTCAAACCACGTACAATTAAAGACAATAGGGCGCTTTACGATTGGAGATATGTAATTCAGCTCCATGATTTCCTCTAGCACACCATAGAAGTCCTCCTCATCAGTGTCGAAGCTTTGGCCTAGAACAAAAACTCCACTATAGTCAGTGGCCCTGGTTGATGCGTGTGCCCTCGTGTGGAATCGGTAACCATTCACAAAATAACCAGGATATGTCCTCACTTTTTTAGAGGGTCCACGAGCAAGTGTTGCAATGTTAGGATCTGTAACTGTCGGACTGTCAGCCTGCAATTTTAAATCAACATATATAATATATATACAGTTTGGGAATCAACATATATACAATTTGAAATTAAATTGAAATTAATTTAGGAAGTCCTTACATTGGAGTAGAACCAGAGGCGAAAGTGTCTTTCCAAAATGTTTTGCTCTTCAGCATCGGTTATTGTTGGATTTGACGGTCGCACGAAGTTTGTCAAATAGTACCTACGAAAGAGTAATTGAATGAAATATGTACTTATATATATTAAACCCCTACTTTATTCAAATCAACATATATATAATATTAATTAGTTGATATTATAGGGACGTACTCAATATAGGGTTCCACTTCGACGCAGTTCATGAGTATGTAAGTTTGGATCACATGGAATTCATCATCTGTAAGGACACGACCACTTGATCTGCTACCCAAGGTTCGACCAGGTGTTGTGAAAATAGACAAATCGCCCGGATCAACCCCAACTGGAAGTGTGCAACTCACGTTGCGAGCGATATACATATGATTACTCGCGACATGTGAGCTAAAATAATATGAGCAGAATGTGGACGTCTCCTTAAGGAGATAGGCAGTACAAATTGACCCCTCAACGTGGGGTTTGTTGCCAACTGAGGCCTTCAGCCTTTTTATGAGCCTACAATATACATGGAAGACCATTTCTTATACAAGTTAATTATATAAATCGAAAATCATACAACTGCATATAATTGTACGTACCTTTTTTCTGGATACATCCATCTATAATTGACAGGGCCACAAAGTGAAGCTTCACGTGGCAGATGAATAGGCAAGTGCTCCATTGAATCAAATAACGCGGGGGGAAAGATGCGCTCCAGCTTGCACAAAATTATTGGTATTTCCTTGTGCAATTGCATAACAACCTCAGGCTTCAGCTTGTAACACATCAGGTCCCTAAAGAACGCACTTAGCTGAGGAATGGGCTCCCAGACTTTGTCATCAAGAAATGGTCGAAAAGAAACAGGCATCAACCTTTGCATGAACACATTACAATCATGGCTCTTCATACCAAAGAGTCTAAGCTTGTGCAAGTCAATGCAGCGGCTGAAGTTGGACACATAGCCATCCCGGAATTTTACGGATCTCAACCAATCTAGAAGCACTTGTTTTTCATGACAATCTAGTGCATAGCAAGCCTTTGGGTACCTATTGTCCTCCTCATCAGGTTCCAACTCCGGACGCTTGCACAATTCCTTTATATCCTTTCTGGCCGACCGCTTGTCTTTCGACTTCCCCGGAACATCGAGAATGGTGAAGAAATACATTATCAAAGATTATTTTTTCAATGTGCATGACATCTAAATTATGTCTTACCAACAGACTGGGCCAGTAAGGTAGGTCCTAGAAAATGTTTTTCTTCTTCCAACCCGAACCTCTACTGATCGCGGCATTGTGCTCCTCATCTCCCACTTCAGTTATCTTCATCAACTCCATATTGTTTATCTGGTCTAATATCTCGTATATGTCACGGAGTACCGGGGGACCACGACGTTCCTGTCGACCTTTCTTGAAATCAATCTTAATGTTTCAGAAGCGATGATCATTTTTTGTAAACCTCCTGTGACAATCGAACCAGCACATTTTGTGTCCATGTGTTAGATAAAATGCATCAATGTCCTCCATGCAATAAAGACACGCGTATTTCCCAGAAGTGCTCCAGCCTACAAATATATATTTTGTATCACACATTATATTTCACAAATCATATATGCATGATTATTATACATAATAGTTTCAAATTCAATAGCATACCTAAAATCAACAACATAACTGACAACATCAAATATGTCGGGAAGTCACTAATAGTCAATATTACAGTTGCACGCAACACAAAATTCTTCATCCTCTAAGAATCGTACGTGTACACCCCATTAAGCCACATATTCTTCAGCTCGACTATCAACGGTTGCAAGTACACATCCAACTTTTGCTTCGGACTCTTCGGTCCAGGTACAATAACCATCAAAAACATAACCTCTTCTCGCATACACATCGACGGCGGAAGGTTGTAGGGTGTCAGAATCACAGGCCAACATGAGTACTGGCGCCCGGATGCCCCGAACGGATTGAAACCGTCCGTGCACAAGCCTAGTCTCACATTTCGTGTTTCTGATGCAAAATCTAGCCACACAGCATTGAAGTGCCTCCATGCCTTTGCATCTGACGGATGTCTCATCACCCCATCTTGTACATGCTCTGCATGCCATATCATGTGTTCGGTAGTCACCACAGATGCGTACAACCTCTCCAACTGTGGGGTTATTGGCAAGAAAAACATACGAGAATAGGGAATGAGCTTTGACTTGCCTTGTTTCCATCTAGGATAGTCACATATCTTGCAGGCCGCGTATTCTGCATCTGCACCCCAATATATCATGCAAGAGTTTGGACAACAATCAATGGCCTCATACGAAAGACCGGTACCCTCAACCAGTTTTTTCGTTTCGTAAAACGTGGTTTGTAATGTCGTCTCCGGGTGAGAAACGCGTCCGCACAAATCCGAGATCATGTCATATCCACGCTGCATCATCCTTAGCTTAGACTTTAGGGTAAGTAGCTCAGTCGCAGCCTCCAACTGGGTCATATCACATCTAGGCCACAACGGCCTATTCGCGTCTGACAACATGTCATACATACGTTGCATTGGGATTGGGCACTTCATTATAATATTGCTCCCCTTGCTCATGCCTTATATCCTCATTCTGCATGGGATCCTCAACAATGTAATGACTTCGGGCATTAAAACCATCATATACCATCTATTCCATTCGATTATCATTCTCACCATTTACTGGTGGTGTTGGATTAGTACTGCTACAGCCTTCATGCTGTCTAGACTCGGCCAACAATCCAGCGAACATTTCAGCTGTCTCCCCGTGCGAAACCCAATGGTAATAGTAGGAACAAAACCTTCCTTAACAAGGTGATAATGCACATCATCTACAGATTTCAGTTTCTTATTCTTCCACCTTCGACATGGACACCTTAATTGGGATGGGTCATAGGTCGGCATAGATTTGCAGAATTCGAGAAATTGCTCTACGTCAACTAAAAGCTCGTTGTTCAAAAAACCATCTATATTACGCACATACATCCACTCATGCATTTTTCCTTCCTGCAATTCAATATAAGAGTATAATTAATTTAATTCGGGTTCATATAAGCCTGTTTTTGGCGACCATATGGACGCTAGTTAGCAACCATATGGTCGTTATCTACATATTAGCGACCATATGGTCACTAACTAGCGTCCATATGGTCGCCTCATATAGTATATCAGAACATATATATATATATATATATATAACGTAACCAATTGTTATATGCTATATGAATTGAACGATGTTGTAACACAATCTCTTATAATTATATAAATGAAAGCTTTCTACCGACAATATTTGTCTAAAACAAGATAATGACGAAATGAAATATTAGGAATAAGTTTTAAATACATACCTTTAGTGAAGTTGTCGGTAAAAATTGAAGGAATTCCTTCCTACAATCAATTCAGATTTGTGATTGATTGTTTCTTTCTTTTGTGAATATTTTGGAAGATAGTTACGTATGTATGAGATTGTGTGAATGCAGCGGAACGAGGTGAAGTTTTTACAGCCTAGGTATATATGCTGAAATGGTGGCAATTTTACCAAATACTGCTTTTAGCGACCAAGTGGTCGCCAAAAAGCGAGAAATTACCCGCCAAAATTGATGTTGCCTTCCAAAACATCTGATCCATGTCAGCGACCAAATGGTCATTGTATGTTGCGACCATGTGGTCGCAACAGTGATGGAGACCACATGGTCGCTAAAGATAGCGACCACATGGTCGCGGATATGGGTTTCATATATAACAACAACAACAACAACAACAACAACAATTTGTAGACCTTGACGAAGCAAAGAAGAATATAGCGACCATGTGGTCGCTATATTCAGCGATCATGTGGTCGCTGAATGCTGGCGAGAAAATTCCCGCGTACTTATTGCGACTATTTAGGCCTTGCGACCACGTGGACGCCCTTTTTAGCGACCACGTGGTCGCTAATGTGGTTTTATTTTTTTTCCCATTTTGACGTCCACATTAGCGACTATTGGCGTCTATATGGTTGCTACTTAGCGACCATATTTTGTGATCGCTAAAATATGGTCGCTAAATCTGCAGAATGGCGTAGTGTGAAGGCATTCTTCGTTTACACTTTCCATATCACAATTGATCTCTTTTGATGTTTGGATGAAGATGCTCGATCCTCTTTGGCCTTCTTTACTATGCTTTTCTTCAACTTTACATTGTTCAGAGTAGATATTGGTTAATGTAAATCGTCATCTACAACGTCCTCATCGTAGCAGAGAGCTCACCAAAAGAGAAGAAGATAGAGCAAGCTTAGCATAATGAGTATAAATCTACATCCCAAGTAAAAGTGAGCTTGATCTCTGCGGTCAACTGTGATTTAAAAAAGCTTGACATTAATGTAAGAGCTCATAACAGATTCGCTTCTGTAAATAGCCTCAAGTAGAAAAGGTAATTAAAATTGCACACAGGCTTGTAGGAGTGTTGCCCCATTCCTTTATAGACCTCTTCATCGGGAAAAGGGGAATTTAATAGAGGGGTATTTACTACAAGTATTCCGTCCTCATTGATCAGTGAAGCACACAGAAAATCCTGTGTGGGTCTTTATCCCAAGTTCCTATCCAACGAGACGGATCTGAAAAAGAATTATTTCTCCAAGTGGTGAAGAATTCTTTCTCCTGAATCCGTCGTTCGTCCTGATTCTCTCTCTAGTTTTGGTTCCCTTCCTTGAGAAATAAGAACCACTGTTGACATAAAGACATTAATCTCCTGGAGAAAAAAATCAATCGAGAATGACTAGTTCAAATCGATCAACTTTGAGGACAAATTTGTAGACCTTGACGAATCTGAGAAGATATGCCGACGGTGAAGATCTATTTCTTCTGAGGCCTTCGTTCCGTCCTGATTCTCTCTCTGGTTATGGTTCTCTGGTTCCACTGAGAACGACATGTTCAAACCGATCAATTCTTGAGGACGAATTTGTAGACCTTGACGAAGCAAAGAAGATATGTCGGCGGTGAAGAAATCTTCCTCCCAAGGTCGTCGTTCCATTCTGATTCTCTCTCTAGTGCAATTGAGAACGCCAAGTTCAAACAGATCAATTTTGACGACGAATTTGTAGACTTTGACGAGGGAGCGAATACATGTTGGCGACGAAAAAATCTTCCTCCCGAGTCCGTCGATTCGCCCTGATTCTCTATGGTTCTATTCCCTTCGTAGGGTTGTTTATCGGTTTAAAGAAATTCAGATTGATTGTTGGTGATTTTAGTGTCATCACGTGATTCTTCCCTACTGCAGGGAACAATGCCTTTTAGTGTGATCGGGGTTCATACGACACTATGGGATCACACTTAGCTATATCACAAGTTTGGGGTATGGAGTACACGCTTGGGGGTATGGATTACACTTTTGTGTAAGTATACTTGAGGTCTAGAGGGCTATATAATGGTTAAGTTACGTTGTTCCTTAAGGAACAATGGAAACTACAAATGTGTTGTAGGGAACAACAGTTTAGCAGTATGGCTATTTTTAGCCATGTGTTAATTGGACGATAACCGCCTTGATAACTGATGATTAACCACCTTGTAACTTCTTTTTATGATTGGTTCATAGTTAAACACGTGTCTCTTTAATGAGAGACGTTGATGATAGAGGGAATGGTTGGTAACCGCCATGTAACCGCATGTAACTTCTGTATAACGGCCAGAATTCAGTCCTTATCATTTCCCACTACCAATTTAAAGACAAAGGGGAATGGAGTCGAGGTTGGTTGAAGAGATCTCACTTAAGATCTAACCAAAACTGACGCCATAATCCATTCATACATTTTCTATAGTTTAGTTCTTCCCAAAAGCCTTGAAGAGAACTAGAAGATTTGTCTTATCTCACTTCAGATTTTGCGAATTCTCTAAGGCTTGTAAGGGTCAAATTTCTGATTTCGGAAAGTATTCTCACGATTCAATCTATCCAAGTACAGGTATCATTGATTGTTCCCTCGACATACTACAAGCAGGATTCAAGACTGGACAAGGAAGTTTGTTGGTTGTTCCCATCAAGATGCTTAGTTCTTACAATCAAAATTAGAATTTTTAATCAATGACATTTGTACATGAGATGACGACAAAGTTCCAAAAGTTGGAGAAGTTTGGGGGAATGGATTTCCGCCGTTGGCAAAAGAAGATGCATTTCCTCTTGACCACGCTCAAGGTGGTGTATGTCCTATCCACTCCGATGCTCGAGGTGGCCGATGATAAAGTGATGGTTGAACCCCTAAGGAAGAGGAGCAAATGGGAGAACGATGACTACATATGTCGAGGCCACATATTAAACGGTCCTAACAAGAGACACTCCCCAAAAGGAGATGGATGTTGGAATTGTGGTAAGCCTGGACATTTTAGAAGGGATTATCGGGCTGCAAAGGGGAGGAAGGACAATGGTTCTAACCAGACTCCTCACGGTTCTAAGGAAAAAGGGCAGAAATCTCATCAAGGTCATGAAGGAACAGTGATTGTTCCCACTATAGTTACATCTCCTAGTTTGGGTTTTGTTTCTATAATTTCTGAGGTTTTCTTTATGCAGGATGATGAGATATCATGGTGAGTTGACTCAGGAGCTACCACTCACGTGTGTAGGGACAAGTCTATGTTCAAGTCATTAATTCTTGTGGATGATGGACGTGTCCTTCATATTGGAAACAAGTCAACTACCCCCATACTACGCAAAGGCCAAGTGGAGTTAGAGCTCTCATCTAGGAAGACTTTGATTCTTAATAATGTGTTGTATGTACCCAGAATAAGAAAAAAACTTAGTCTCAAGTAGTATCCTTAATAAGTTATGCTTTCGTTTGGTGTTTGAAGCCGACAAATTCATATTGTCGAAATGTGGTGTATTTGTTGGTCGTGGTTACCTATGTAGTGGAATGTTTAAGTTGAATATTAATAAAGTTAGAAATTCTATTTATATGACTTGTACACATGAATCTGTTCCTTTGGGAACAGAGCCTGTTTTCTCGGGAACAATCTCCTCTTTATGGCATGCTCGAGTGGGACATGTACATTACAAATGCATGCTTGATATGTCTACGACTGGTTTAATTCCACCTTTTGACATGAATATAGATAAATGTAGAACATGCATGCTTACCAAGATAACTAGACAAGCTTTTCCTAATGTTCAAAGGAATAGTGTCGTGCTTGATTTGTGTGATTTTCATACTTCCCCATCTTTGGGAAATAAGGAATATGTGGTCATGTACATAGATGATTATTCTTGTTTTTGCTATGTATTTTTGTTGCATGCTAAGAATGAGGCCCTAGAAAAGTTTAAGCTTTATAAAACTGAAGTGGAACTACAATTGGGAAAAATGATCAAAAAGTTGCGCACCGATAGAGGTGGTTAATATTTCGACCGAGAATACTTCCAATATGTAGGTATCATCCATGAAACTATGGCTCCCTATTCACCACAACAAAATGGTGTGTCGGAGAGGAAGAATCGAGTTCTTAAAGAAATGGTCAATTCCACGCTTTTCTCCTCAAGATTAAATGATGGATTTTGGGGAGAAGCCATGTTAACGGCTTGTTACCTATTGAATAGAGTTGCGAACAAAAGGAATAAGACTACCCCATATGAGCTTTGGTTGAAAAGGAAATCCAACTTGAATTACCTTCGAGTTTGGGGTTGTAGGGCGGTTGTAAGACTACCCAAACCCAAGAGGAAAACCTTGGGTGAAAGAGGAGTAGAGTGCATTTTTATTGGATATGTTGAGCATTCCAAGGCATATAGGTTCTATGTGATTGAACCAAACAAATCTATTTCAGTTCACCCCAGCATAGAGTCAAGAGATGTCATATTTGATGAAAACCGATTTTCATCGACACCTATACCAAAAGACATTATTCCCAGTTCAATTATAGACAATAAAACGATTCACTGTTCTAGTGGGAATAGCGACTGTGACGTCTCACTAGGGAACAATGAACCAGAGATTCGGAAAAGTAAAACAGTAAGGAAGAAAACGTCCTTTGGTCCTGATTTCCAAGTTTACTTGGTAGAGGGACTGGGGACGAGATTGGACCCCAATATTTGTATTGTTACAATATTGAGAATGAACCAAGAACATTTGATGAGGCAATGAAGTCTCAAGACGTATCCTTTTGGAAGGAGGCCATTAATGATGAGATGAATTCCATCATGGGGAACAATATGTGGGTATTGGCCGAACTTCCCCCTGGATGTAAACCATTGGGAAGTAAATGGATCTTCAAGACGAAGATGAAAGTGGATGGAACTATAGACAAGTTTAAGGCCCGATTGGTTGTCCAAGGCTTTAGACAAAGGTATGGAACCGAATACTTTGATACCTATGCACCATTAGCACGTATAACCACAATTAGGTTGTTGATTGCCATGGTGGCGATACACAACCTGGTTATCCACCAAATGGATGTAAAAACTGTGTTCCTTAATGGGGATATTGAAGAGGAAGTGTATTTGAAACAACATGAAGGATTTATTATGCCGGGATAACAGCATATATAAGGTGTGCAAATTGATCAAATCCGTGTATGGGCTGAAGCAAGAACCAAAGCAATGGCATCGAAAGTTTGATAAGGTTGTGTTGTCCCATGGATCCAAATTTAACCAAGCGGGCAAGTGTGTATATAACAAATTTGATGATTCAATGAATGGAGTCATAATTTGTTTATATGTGGATGACATGTTGATCTTTGGAACTGATCAAGAGCAAGTAGATCTTGTTAAGGAATTCTTTTCATCACAATTCTCCATAAAGGACATGGGGGTGGCCGATGTTATCTTAGGAATTAAGGTAAAATGGGAAGAAGGAGGATTGTCTTTATCACAATCTCATTACATTGAGAAAGTGTTGGAAAAGTTTAATTGTGTGAATTATGCTCCTTTGAAAACTCCATATGATCCAAGCGTCAAATTGTTCCCTAATAAGGGAACATCAGTGTTGCAACTTGAGTATTCAAGGATAAATGGGTGCTTAATGTATGCCATACAAGTACAAGACTGTATATTGCTTTTGCAGTAGGTAAACTTTGCCGATACACTAGTAATCCTAGTGCATATCATTGGCAAGCAGTTCGACGAGTACTTCAATGCTTGAAGGGAATGGTAGATCTTGGTCTTACATATGTTGGATCACCTCGGTATTGAGGGGTACGGTATTCAGATGCAAGTTGGATTATGAATGAAGATGATCATTCTTCTACTAGTGGATGGGTTTTCCTTCTTGGTGGAGGAGCTATATCTTGGGCAACCAAGAAACAAACTTGCATCTCAAGTTCCACCATGGAATTTGAGTTTATTGCTTTGGTTGCGACTGGAAAAGAGGCCGAATGGTTGAGGAACTTGGTATATGAAGTTCCCTTATGGGAAAAAACAATTACACCCATATCGATCCATTGTGATAGCGCTACAACTTTGGCTAAAGCATATATCCATGTGTACAATGGGAAATCACGTCACTTGGGCGTGAGGCATAGTGCGATAAGAGAGCTCATTATGCATGGGGTGCTTTTGGTGGATTTTGTTAGGTCACAACAAAATTTGGCTGATCACTTGACGAAGGAGTTGGCTAGGGACTTGGTCTCCATGTCTGCTAAGGGGATGGGAATAAGATCCGTAAAAGTTTTCTAGCGGTGGGATACCCAATTCCTACATAATGAAAATTAGGGACAGAATTCAATATGGAAAGCCCACATCTAGAAATTGTGAGCGCAATGGAACAATCCCTAAATGTGTGCTCTGTTCCTACAAGTTGGAGGTTAAAGATTTACTCTTTTTAATGGTTCCTTTGAAAAAGTGCAATGGTAGGTGTACGACTAAAGGATCTACCTATATGGGCATGGAGTTTGGTCGCTTCATGAAGTTTGGGTTGGCTTCACATATGCTCAAGAATGGATAAGGACTCAAGGCCCTAAATGGAATCATATTAAATTATAGAATTGTAAAGTAATTCATATTTGTATTATCTTAATGCATCCGAAGTGATTGATTGGTTTAATCCTTAGGATACCAGGATTTGGGGTGTTTGTAAACTACTTGATAATTCATTTCTGTCACGATTTGGGGTAGACAACTACAACTGTTCACATGATCTTTAACGTGGTCTAAGACCAAAAATATCAAAGTCTAGTAAGCGTTCATATTAAATGATTACGGACATATCTTAATCATATCCTTTCACCTTAATTCATTTATTTTGTCCTATTGACTTATTGTATACTATATATTAATAAAAGACTAGTAAGCGTTCATATTAAATGGAACAAGTGTCTTCACACAATAATGGGACAAGCTGCCGGCTAAGGCGTGATTAATTATTAGTCCACCCCGATTCACGAAGGGTTAGGAATTTTTTAAAAGTAAGATTTTTATAAACAAACCTAAACATATTACAAAACCACCCCTTGACGGCTTGACTAGCTTATCATACAAAATCACGTATTAATTTTTGCAATTTCCTTTTTTTAAAAAAGTCAGCAATTTTATTGTAACGCAGACAATAATTAAGGGCAAAATACATAAACGGCTCCCTGTACTTGAGCCAATTGGTCACTTGGTCCCCTGTACTTTAGCCCTAACCGTTTGGCCCCCTATAGTTAAACATTACGACCTATTGAACCCCTATTCGCTGATGTGGCATGTCACGTACATTTCACGCTCTTTTAGCTGAGTGTTTGGGCGAGTGAGGATTTCTTTTTCTTTCCTTTTTTTCTTTCTTTCTTTTTATCACCATACCCATCTCTCTCCCATTCTCTTCACCATCTTCATCCTCTTCCTCTACTTTCTTCATCATCTTCTCCTTATTTCTTCTTCATCCTCTTCTACATGTTCCTAGAGCGGGAATGTTGTGGTGAGAACGTTGATGAAGGAGAAGGAGGTAGATCTGGTTCCTATTATTCACATATCTAAAACGAAAATCAACCAGATCTGAAAAATCAACCAGATCTAAAACTTCTAGATCTGAAAAATCAACCAGATCTAAATGGGATTAAAACTTCCAAATCTAAAAAATCAACTAGGTGTTTGATAAAAAAAATTCAGTATTTTATTAAAAATCAACCAAATCTAAAAAATCATTTTTTCATAAAAAAATCAACCAGATTAAAAAAAATTATTATTTTAATCACTTATAGTATAGAATTTTTTCATTAAAAAACAAAAAATAGTCAATTATTGACATGACATCTATGTGGAGCTGATGTGGCAAGAGAAATTTATAGTTCATCACGCGTGCATAACACTTACCCAAGTTTTAGCTATTCAGGTGTTCAATAGGTCGCAATGTGCAACTATAGGGGGCCAAACAGTTAGGGCTAAAGTACAGGGGGCCAAGTGACCAATTGGCCCAAGTACAGAGGGCCGTTTATGTATTTTGCCGATAATTAAGTACGAAGAATTATTATGGAGGCTTAAAAATGAGTATATTATGAGGCATTTTTCGAATTTACAGGTTATACTCGTCGTGTCATGCACGACTATGGTTCGATATTTTATAGATATTAAATAAAAATATAATATAAAAATTAATGTAAGTACTTTATTGCATGTACATTGTACAATTTTTTATTTTTTGGAATCAAATAAAATAAATTAAATATCAATTACTAAGTTTAATATTGAGAATAAAAAAAATTAGACAAAATAATGTACATTTCTCCTTTTCCTTGATGATATTTCATAGATATTTAATTTAAAAAATGAGATAACATATGAAGAAAAAATATTTATATATTAGAATATGGAAGAGGTAAGATTTACATTATGAAATAAAATTGATTAAAAGTAAAACCTAATTTTATATCTTGATATACTTTCTTATTCCGCGTTTATCGTCGCACAAACTTTCCAATCCCGGTCTATAACTTTTCAAATTCATGGAGGAGAAGCGGAATCTCACTACCTAAACCATCGATACCCATAAACATAAGGATAAACTAGAGTAGTAGCAAAAAAAAAAAGAAATACGATTTACTGAACAAATTGCCACACAAGAGCAATTGAAGGAGGAGGAAGACATTGTTCGAATTTGTAAAGTAGTCGGAGAAGAAGACGATCAAGATCCAGGGAAAAGAAGACGGAGGGCATGATGAGGAGGAAGGAGAAAAAGAAACGGAGGAAGAGGAAGAAGAGTAAATTTGTATTTGGTTACTTTTATCTAAATATATTAGATTTAGAATTCATAATTATAATTAAATATGACAAATAGGTGATGTGGAGGAAGTAACATGATGTGGAAAAAAAAATTATATTACGTGTAAATTACATGGCTTAAGCAAAAGACGACACATGGCAAAATATGATGTAGCGTATTCTCGGAATGACACATGGAAAAGGTTGAGGTGGCGCAATGTAGTGGTCCCAATACTTCTAGATTATTCAAGTTATAACAAATAAAAATAAAAATGTATGTTTGATGTATTTTTAATATCTTTATTTTAAATAGCTATTTTAATATAGGATAATGTGAAGCAATAAGGTGGCATATATATTTTATCGTTATTTTAAAATATTAATTATTTAAAAAATTACGCATAATCTATATTTCAAAGCCATTATCATTAATAATTATATGGCTATTTTTATTTAAAATATATATATGTATATATATGATCATGTATACATATTTTTCTTATCTTTTTAATCTTTTATAAATATAATAAAAATAATGACTTTTTTATCTTTATTGGTCAAATCTACTAATATTATTTTATCTTTATGTTTATTTGGGGATAAATTTTTGCAAATATTATTTTATCTTTATGTTTACTTGGAGATAACTTTTTTGCATAATTAACTATTTAAAATTATTATTTTAATAAAGGGGTGATGTGCCGCAATGTGGTGCCAGAAATTGCTTCGGCTTTAGTTATTAGTAATAGATATATACTCAGAGATCAATTATTGGTCGTAGGCTTAAATGGATCAGGATTAGTCCGAAAATAGAAAACAATGTATTTCATTTGGATGGGACATCTTAGCAGGAAGCTCTGCCCCTGGGGGATACCGTTGGTCAACAATATATTTAAGGCACATTAAAATTTTTCAATGAACCACCTTCAATTGATGCTAAGTTTTGTGAATTTTTGTCTTGCTTTATAATAGTCGAAGAAAATCACATGACGAGTATCGATCAATGAACAATTGGTATTTGATATGATTTGAATCTTCCGAAATCTTTTCTAAATCGATATTTGACCCCTTATACAACTTGAGGATATCTGTGAAATTAATTTGAGATTAGATAAATCTTCTTGTCCTTTCCAAGACTTGAAGATGGAAAAAAAACACTCTAAGGATTATGTATTTGGAGTATGGCCTTAGTTTGAGAACATTTTTATGAATGTACAATTCATCAATCTATGACACAAAGGTCCATTGAATTCTTTACATAAAAGCCTTCAGAAGTTACTAAGACAAAGGTCCATTGAATCTTTGTACAATCTTTGTGTGATCGACACTTATACAGTTACCAAAAGTTACTGAAAGTAATGACAATTTCAAACAAATGTTCCGCATCTTATAACGCCATTAGAGGTCTCGAACTGATGAGAAAATATAATTAGTTACATGACAATTCTATCTGATTATAAAATAGTGGTACCCAATCATGGACCATATATAGTTTATAAACCTTGTAGAGAATTCAATTCTCTAACATGTAACAAACATATCCGAAGTTAACATGAATAATATTACATATCCAGAGGAAAGGTTAGAGGCTCATTCGAGTTGATTATCATTTATGTTTGGAAGGTTGTGTGTTTACTATAAAAATTATTTTCATATATATAATTTCTATTACAGCCTATTAATGTTTTTTATTGTGGCCTTTATATGGTAGTTACATTAGATTTGATTAGTATGCAAGTATTGTTAGTGCTAAGAGTATTTATGGGCAATGTCATCATAAATACTTCTTTAAAATAACATTAATGGTTACAATGAAGTGTTTAAAACATAAGATAAGTAATGTACATTATACACCAAATTGAACCCTATGAATGAAGAACCCATTATGGGAAATTGTTCGAACTTCCAATTTGAATTCACACAAAATGTATGTAGTGAGGTTGGTCTAGGCCTACCTATTCCAAAAAAGCCTAATAAAAAAATTTATATTAATGGTTTCAAAAGGTTTTATAGATATGTAAGTTCTCCAAACACGAAGCTCATATTCTCCCTTATGACTTGTTTGTCCTTCAGGCTTTCTCTTATACATTCAGCTTGTCATCCTGCATGTTTTAGTTGAAGGATTTTAGTTGTGCACCATTGACCAACTTTCATTCGTAGTACAATGAAAGCAAGTACATACAACAACTAGAACTGCACAATAATTCCCACTTGATTATTTTGTCACAAGACTAACACGAACACTTCTTTTCCCTTGCGTGATCAACTAGTGTCAACCTTTGCCATATGACACATCAAAAGATATTTCTCAGGTTGTACAAAGTAAGTTTGTGAAGAGCTGAGTTGCAATTGGAGATTTGAATCAAGAATTTTGGAAAGTAAAATAATTTAGTCTTTGAATAACATTGGCTTTGGATTTTTAATTCCCTAGTTAATGTATATGTACAAGGTAGACATATTTGTGTAATTTTATATTTTAAAATCAGTCTCCCATTGCAATTTAATTTATCTTGTAAAATTTCTTGTGCTTATTTTGCAAGGAGTTTTAATTACATTAAAGTATTTATTTTATATGTCTTCTGGAATCATTTTCTTATCTCGTAACATAAATATTGTTTAGATCAAGCCTTAGCTGGATTTGGACAATCAAGTTCGAGGTCCCTAGCGTGTACCATCTCCGAGGAAAATTTGGGGTGTTATAAGTGGTATTCACTAATTCTTCATGATCCATGAAGAAATCAAGTGGATATCGAGAACCTTACCTACAGTTGACCAATTTGTTCAAACGCTCAGAAATGCTCATATGGAACAAATATATGGTGCATCATGAATCTTAGATGAGGCCATGTTGTATTGCGCATAAGGCCTTTTTTCCATCAATCTCTTCTAAGATTTTCCCACCAAGCACGGGAAGCTCCCACCAAGCGACATGTCACTACAGGCAATACATGAACATTTTAGTTACTTTAGACCTAAGGCAAGTGAAAGAACAAGGTGAAGTCCTAAGATCAAGAAAAATTCAACATTAACGAAAATCAACCAAGATATGCCAATTTTATAACCAAGACAGTTCCTTTTTGCAAGATAATCAAATTAGCAAGTAGGTAGGAATTACACAAAATTGAATTAGAAAGCAAAATTAAGCAATCATGGCTGAATAAAACAACGATATGGTTGTCAATGTGCACTAATATGATGCAAATGATTAAGATGCAAATGCACGGCTTGGGAAGAAGTTGTGATGATAGAAGTTGACGTCATCAATCTCACACCATATGTTCCTTTGGAAGGGATGTCCTAGAGGAGGTCTGGTTAGGAAAGAAGGTCTCTTATAACCATTTGAAGGTGTTTGGGTGCAAGGCATTCGTTCACATCCCCAAGGATGAACGAGACAAGTTAGATGCTAAGATCATGGAATGCATCTATCTTGGGGCTCACCTAGAGATGAGTTTGGCTATAGACTATGGGATCCAGTCAACAAAAAGATTGTTAGAAGTCGAGATGTCGTGTTCTTGGAGGACCAAACAATCGAAGACATCCAAAGGTCGGAGAAGCCAAGGTTAAGAGCTAGTAGGAGCAAAGATGTCACCCCCTGTCATGAACAAAGCGAAAATGCAGAAGAAGTAATCGAGAATATGCTAGTGTAGAAGATGGTGACCAGGAGAATGATTGAAAAGGTGGAGGAGTCAGAAGAAGAATCTAACACCCCGCCATTGCCTAAGCCAAGACAATCCTCCGGAGATAAGAGACCGCCTACACGATATAGCCAAGAAGAGTATGTGACCCTCACGGATCAAGGGGAGCCTCGAAGTTATAAAGTGGCCATCAATGACACACACAAGGAGGAGTGGAAACGAGCCATGCAAGAAGAGATGTAATCCTTGAAAGAGAATCACACCTATGAGCCGATGAAGGTGCTTAAAGGGAGACAAGTCCTAAAGAATAAATAGGTGTATCGAATCAAATCAGAGGAGAGCAATTTGAAGCCATGTTACAAGGCTTGACTGGTCGTGAATGGATTCAATAAAAAAAGGTGTCAACTTTGAAGAGATATTCTCTCCGGTGGTGAAGATGTCTTCTATCCGAGTTGTTCTTAATCTAGCTAGCATCTACTCTAGACTTGGTGATTGAGCAACTCGACATCAAGACAACATTTATCCATGGTGACTTTGAAGAGGAGATCTATATGGAGCAACCAAAAGGATTTGTGATCCTAGGCAAGGAGTATTTGGTGTGTCGACTATAGAAAAGTCTATATGGTCTAAAGCAAGCCCCAAGGAAATGGTACAAGAAGTTCGACTCCTTCACGATAGATCATGACTTCAAGAAAACCAAGAATGACCATTGTGCCTTCATAAAGAGGTACGCTGACGGTGATTTCCTCATACTTTTCCTCTATATTGACGACATGTTAATCGTAGGTTGTGATCACAACAAGATAGCTGCTCTAAAGAAAGATTTGAGAAAGTGGTTCGCCATAAAAGATTTAGGGCTAGCAAGGCAGATTCTTGGGATGAAGATCACTCGTGATAGACTGAAGAAGCTACTTTGGCTATCTCAAGGTCAATACATTGAGAAAGTGTTGGAGAGATTCAACATGCACAAAACCAAGCCGATAAGCACTCCACTTCCTGGACATTTCAAGTTGAGTTCGAAGAAAAGTCCAACAAGTGAGAAGGAGAAGGAGGAAATGAAAGATACTCCATACGTATTGGGTGGTCGACAACCTTATGTACGCTATGGTCTGCACTATGCCAAACATCGCCCACGCAGTTGGTGTCGTAAGTCAGCTCTTATCCAATCTAGGGAAGGAGCATTTGGTAGTCGTCAAATGTATGCTCTGGTATTTACAAGACAACACTAAGAGATGCTTATGCTTTGGACATGGCAAACCTAAGCTAAAGGGTTACACTAATGCAGATAGGACCGGTGATACTGATTATAGGAAATCAACATCATGCTATCTAATGACCTTCATATAGGGATGCATAGAGAGTAGGTCACACACGATGATGAAGGTGATACGGACCATGAAGGTCGAGACTATAACATAATTACACTTCCTAATTAAGCCACGAGGGGGGGGGGTTGTTAGGATCCCTCCTTAATTGGAAGTAGGTATCTAGACTCCTCTAGAGAGATCTAGAAGATTACGTAGGGTTCTAGAAGGCTACGGAAGCCTCTAGAAAAATCGAGAAGGTTATGGAAGAATATAGAATATGCTAGAAGGTTGTGGAATCTTCTAGAAGGAGTCGAAACTTCATAGAAGATTTTAGAAGACATTGGAACATTATGCAACATTTTAGATAAGTCTAGGTTGCTAGAGAATTTTCTAGACATGTGGAGAGAGTTGTAAATATGTCTAGATGCCTTAGATTATTATAGACTTGTAAAAAGACATCTAGATAGGAAAGATCTAGACTAGTTTGATGGAACTTAGTCTAGGATTCTCTAGAATTCTCAAATAAGTCATGTAAAGGGTGTGGCTTATCTATAAATAGTCACCACCTCTCATTTTTATCCATCCAACTATATATCCAAGTGATCAAGCAACAATTGAGTGTAAAAGAGAGATAAGTAGTGAGTGTGCCTATAAATATATCTAGTCTTATAAAATCTCTTTCCACATAAATATAAAAGTTAAAATGTAAAACTGGTTGTGCCTTTTACGTACACATCTTAACCCGATGAAGTGGGAAAAGTCTTTTTCCCAACACATAGTTACTTTGCTTTGTTTTTACTTCCATTGCTATTTATAACTAATAAGAAATAAAATTGGTAATTAAGTCATCATATACAGATAGTGTAATGTGAAAAAATCTAAAAGGACAAGTAGAATAGAACGGAGGGAGTATAAAGATAGTGTAATGTACGTACAATAATAAAAAAATATATTATTTAAGAAAAACCCGTACAAGATACGTAAATACATATTAGTTTAATTGTAAACCGGAAGAAAAGAAAGCAGTTAAGAAAATTAAAAGATATATCAATGTATACTTGTCATATTAGCCAATAATTGCTTTTAATATATTAATAAGTTGACGCAACCCTATTACATTTAACCATGTTGGGACAGCCAAAGTGTGATAGTATAATTTTTTTAAATTCATATACAGGCTGGCTCCTGCCGATTTATGTATGTTGGATAGTGATTAATTATCACTAATATTAACAATAAGTAGCTACATTACGTTGGCATATATACCTGCGCCCTTCCAACGAAACGGCCAAACCAAATGAAAAGGTTAGAATCAAGCTGAAATTGTGCTTGAGATGATGCGATTCTTGGGCTTGTCCCGTAGGAGTCGCAACCGGCGGAAGGGCGACGAAGAAACCGGACCCGGATCCCCTGAGAAGAAGGAGGATGAACAAAGTCAATTACAAGGAAGCGAAGCTGAGGGGGAAAGAAAATCCAGATCAAGAAAGTGGTGGCGCTGCGGTGTAGGTGGGGCGGATGAAGAGGCGGATGAAGAGAAGAAGGCTTACAAACAGCTAATCAAGGATCTAGGCTGGGCAGAAGAATCGGACAGGAACCTGTTTAATGCAGCTTGGGTGGGGACCGAAGTCATAGTGATCTCAGGGCTGGCAGCCGCCATGGCGTGCACCCTGACGCTGGAGCCGATGAAGAGCCAGAGGCTGTACGGGCTACGTATGTGGCAGTACGTGGTGATGGCCACCACCCTCTTTGCCGGTCTCTCCATTGTCCGATTGATCACTAAGTCCGTCTTCGGGCCTATCTTGAAATCCAAGTGGATGCTGCACAGGTACCTACACTAATTACTTATTGTTAGAATGTTGATCACACATCTGAAAATTGGGAACTAGTATATAACTCACCGGATTACTCCTCCTATTGCCAATTAGTTTTAGGATATGAACTCTACTAATACTTATCAAACACCTTTCTTATGTACGTATAGAATAATGATGGTCTGGGTGTTGGTTGAATAGGGACTTGGGGTACTTCCTACGAGAGATGAAGACGAGCGTGGACGTGACCCTGTGGCTGTGCACGGTCCTGTTCGCGTGGTACGTGTGGTTCAGGCCGCGGCTGAAGCACGTGTACAAGGATGTGTCGGTGGTGCTGGCCCACCAGCTGACGCGGTTCCTGATCGCGGTCTGCCTGGGGTCGCTCCTGTGGGTGGCCAAGGACGCCCTCTTCTTCTGGCTGGAGGCCGACCTCCACTACCGCCAGCTGTGCCTCCACATCAAGCGCACCATCTGCCAGCTCCACGTCCTCCAGATCATCCTCAAGTTCAACGTCTGGAAGTTCTTGAATAAACCCACCAACAAGAAGACCATATGTCAACTGCTGGAGCAGATCCAAAACGCCGAGTCTGAGAAGGTCAAGAAGGATAGGGAAAACGGGAGACCCGCGGACCCGAAAGCCAAGTCTCAAAAGGAGGAGGAGGCGGTCAGGGAACTGGAAAACGAGGGCCGAAACATATGCAAGGAGTTGCTGGAGGTGAAGAGGGAGAACGTTCCGGTCTGGATCCTCCGGCGGCTGTGTGAGGAGTACATGGATCAGATTCAGACCAGACCGCTGCCCGTCACTAAAGACGTCATCCAGAACCCCGAGGAGCTCATGACTGAAGCCTTGAAGTTGTTCCGCATGATGAAACCAGCACCTCACTCGGACAGGTATGTTCCATTTAATCAATTACTAATTAATTTCATGTATTAACAACTTGGCCAGTTTTTTCCATCGTTCATCAATCGTACCCTGTTGACTAATTTAACCGGCCAGCTAGATTCAAGTATTGCACGTGGATCGAACCTAACATAGTTAGCTCCACCAGCTACACATCTATCTAATAACGTACATTAATGCATACTGCTAATTAAACATATACAGATTGCCAATTAAGGAATCTCTTCGCTAATCAATCCCCCTCCACCACACTTACAAATTATTTTTATTTATTCATGTATTATTTATTTTCTAATTAAGAAAGCTAGTGGTGCCGTATCTTATATATTAATTTCTGTTATGTTGGACTGTTGGGTAAGATAAATAAGATTCTCAAATATATCTAAAAATATGACATTGTCAATCTTTGACTAATTTTGTTTTCTTAAAAATGTAGAAAATAACAGTTTTACTTAATTATGTTGTAATTGAATTAACCAGAAAATGACTAAATACAGTTTTGAGAAGTTATTGAGTCAGAGAGATTTTGTGTCAAACACATATAACGTGTTTTATTCATGTACAGATCACTCATTACAGACATACACGACACATATATATATATACTACTAACATAATAATTGTCAACTGAAGAAAACTGTTATATAACTACCCTTCCAAAACAGTTGGGAATGCAATTGTCTTCCTTAATTATTTCACACGCATTCCTTACTACACACATTACATAACTTAGTGCAATAAAACAGATACTAACATAACTATATTACTTGCCAAGCTTATATATTAACATTTACCCCCTTAAGCTTGGCATATCAACTTCATCCCAATTTTACTTCTTAATTCATAGAATATGTGTCTTGCAAAAGGTTTTGTCAATAGATCAGCCAGTTGATCATTTATGTGAACATAGTCCACCTTCACCTTTCCTTGCTTAACACAATCCCTTATAAAATGAAATTTTGTGTTGATCTGTTTTCTCCTGTCATGGTATACTGGATTCTTGGCCAATGCATAGCAGGCTTGTTGTCAATGTACAATGTTGGGAAACTACCTTTCTTCCCTTGAACTGTCTCCAACACATCTTGAAGCCATAACCCTTGACACACACCAACAGTGGCTGCAATATATTCAGCCTCACAGGAAGATAAAGCAACTATCCTTTGCTTCCTTGAGACCCATGTGATAGGATTATTACCCAGAAAATAGATCACACCAGATGTGCTCTTTTTATCATCCAAATCACCAGCCAAATCACTATCACTAAAGCCTCTCAACTCTCTATATGCAGGATTTTTACTGAAAATGCAAACAAGTTTGAGAGTTCCTTTCACATACCTTAAGACTCTCTTGAGTGCGTCCATGTGAGATGTTCTTGGAGCTTCCATAAAACGACTAAGAACTCCCACACTAAAGCTCAAATTTGGCCTTGAGTTAGTCAAATATCTGAGATTTCCTATGATACTCATGTAAACTGATGTATCAATTAATTCTTCATTCATATCTGACTTGCACAGCTTAGTTCGAGGCTCCATTGGAATCATAATTGGATTGCAATCTTTCAAACCCATCTTCTCAAGAATCTTCTTTGCTAGGCCTTCTTCACAAATAGAAATCTCCTTTTCTATTTGCCTAACTTCAAGACCTAAATAGTAACTGAGAAGTCCCAAGTCACTCATATCAAATTCTTGTTTCATTTCCTACTTGAATTTCTGAATGGCATCATGACTTGAACCAATTATGATCAAGTCATCTACATATACTCCAAGAATCATTACCTCCTTCTTGGACAATCTTGTGTAGAGTGCATGCTCATTCTTCCACCTAATAAAACCATGGCTACTCAAACATTTATCCAGTTTGAAGTTCCAAGCCCTTGGAGCTTGTTTTAGGCCATACAAAGCCTTGTGCAACTTAAACACCATTTCTAGATCTTTTTCATTTGTAAAACCCTCATGTTGCTTTACATATACTTCTTCCTTTATCTCACCATTCAAAAAAGCCGTCTTGACGTCCATGTGGTGTACTTCATAATTCTTTGAAGCTACAAAAGCCAGGAGAAGCCTTATGGTTTCCATTCTAGCAACCGGTGCAAAAACCTCTTCATAGTCAGCACCAAATTTTTGTACATATCCTTTAACCACCAATCTAGCTTTATACTTTACTATTTTACCGTTTGGATTTTTCTTTAATTTGCAAATCCATCTTAGACCTATAGCCTTATGACCTTTTGGTAACCTCATCAAACTCCATGTTTTGTTCTTGTTTATGGAATCTATCTCTTGTTCCATGGCCCTTTTCCAGTTGATATCATCAACTGCCTCATAAAAGCTACTCAGTTCCTCTTCTGACAAGAAACATAAGCCAACTTCTTCCTCAATTTCAGAAGTCTCATCATTGATATCTTGGAGAGTCCTGAATCTTCTAGGAGTGTGATCAAAACTATTAGATGGCACCTGAATTCTTGAATCTTCCAGAACCTCACTGTTTTGATATGTATTCTGAAACTGTGGAGACATGAAGTCGTTTGGCTGAGCATATAAGTTGTCACTTTGTTGGTTTCCATCAGTTCCTGCATTCTGAAATCCACCAATAGAGATGCTAAACGTGTGTGAACCGTCTTGTACGTCTTCATCAGTCCATTTCCATGCTTCTCCTTCTTCGAATTTGACATCTTTGCTAACAACCAGTTTCTGAGTTTCTGGATTAAACAATTTGTAACCTTTTGTTCCTTCCTCATAACCCAGGAAAATCATCTTTTCACTCATGTCCTCTAGTTTTCTCAACTTAGGCTTTACATTCTTGACAAAACATACACTACCAAAGACTCTAAGATGATGAACAGATGGTTGCCTTTTGTGCCAAGCCTCATATGGAGTTACTTCTTCCACACCTTTTGTTGGGGATCTGTTCAAAACATATACAATAGTTTTCACAACTTCACCCCAAAAACATGTTGGGACTTCTTTGCTTCTCATCATGCACCGAGTAGTTTCCATCACCATTTGATTTCTTCTTTCTACCACACTAATTTTGTTGTGGTGTGTAAGGTGCAGTTAGATATCTCTTTATCCCTTCATGTTCGCAATATTCTCTAAATTGGTTGGAAGTGAACTCTCCTCCTCTGTCAGTTCTTAAAGCTTTGATCTTCTTTTCTTTTTCAAGTTCAACACCAGGCTTATACTTTAGGAATTGGCTAAACGCCTCATCCTTTTGTTTCAGCATGTAAATCCACATTATCTATAATAGTCATCAACTAAAAGAAGAAAATATTTGTTACCTCCTTTAGTTGTTGGTGTGATAGGACCACACAGATCTGCATGGATCAATTCAAGAGGATTCTTTGCTTTGAATGAAGTCTCATGAGGGAAGGAAGTGCGATGATGTTTTTCCATCAAGCAGCCATCACAGAGTTGATTTACTTGATCAACATTAGGCATGCCTCTCACCATCTTCTTCTTTGTAAGCTTTCTAAGAGAGTTGAAATTAAGATGGCCATACCTAGCGTGCCACAACCAGTTTTGATCACCAATCTTTGACAATAAGCACTCTTGTTTTGCAGTTTTCAAGTGCAGTACATACAACTTGTTTTCTTGTCTTTTCACCTTTGCAATTAGTCTGCCTCCACTGGAATATATACTTAGCACTCCATCTTTGATAACATACTGATTTCCCTTTTGATCTAACTGACCAAGGCTGATGATGTTTGTCTGCAACTTTGGAATGAAATAAACATCAATTAAGGGAATATGTTCACATGTTATACTTGAAAACAGAACAGTCCCTTTCCCCGAGATATCCACCAAAGATCCATCACCAAACTTTACTCTTCCTGCACAACTTTTATCAAGACTTGAAAACGGATTCTCTTCACCAGACATATGATTGTTGGCGCCTGTATCAAGGTACCATTTAGAGAATTCAAGTGAGTCACCAATGGCTTTTGTTTGATACATCAACATGATGTCTTGGTGCAGATTCTCAACTATAGCCTTAATCATTAGCAAAGCAGGTTCTTCATAATCATCCTTTTTCATCACAAAGTTGGCACTTTCTTCTTTCTCCTTGGCTTCACACTCGGATTTAAAATGCCCCATGTTTCCACATGAGAAGCACTTAATCTTACTTTTGTCAAACTTTATCTTGGGTTTCTCATCTAAATCATCTCTATCTTTCTTTCCTTTTCTTTTATTCTGGTTGTATCCATGCCTTTTTCATGCTGAGAATTTCCCTTCTCATTGTAAATCTTCTCTTTCCCTCTTTTCTTCTCTTTGGCCCTCCATTCTGCACGAGTCATGAGGGCAGTCTCCAGATTCCTATCTACAAAATCATGAAATCTTTCTTCGTGAGCATTTAAGGAACCTATGATCTCATCAATACTTTTGGCTTTGAGATCACAAAACTCTTCCATAGTGGAAGTAATCTGAATGAATTTAGAAGACGTGGATCTTAAAAACTTCTTGTCCACGAATTCTTCTTCCATCTTATGTCCAAGTCCCCTCAACTTGCTCACATTCACATTCAGTTTATTGGAAAAATCATCTATAGGATCATTTTCTTTCATTCATAATCCCTCAACATAGTTTGAATTCTTACCTCCTTGATTCTCTCTGCCCTCTCATTCATAGTCTTGATAGCATCCCACGCCTCCTTAGCAGATCTCTTAGCCCCAAGTTGCAACAGCAAGTCTTTTGAGATTGCTTGATATAGAGCCGCCAATGCAATCCTATCTTTCTTTGCATCTACTGGTGGAGTCCCATCTATTGCTTCCCAGACTCCTTGTGCGTTCAGGAACACTTGCATCTTTATTGCCTAAACCGCATAATTTGTCTTTGACAACATTGGATACTGGATAGACAAGATCCTATCTCCTTGTGATCTTTGTCCATCAATTCTTGATATCTCTTCGGATTTTGTCATGATTGATCAAGAACAATTCAATGCTCTGATACCAAATGTTGTAATTGATCAACCAGAAAATGACTAAATACAATTTTGAGAAGTTATTGAGTCAGAGAGATTTTGTGTCAAACACATATAACATGTTTTATTCATGTGCAGACCACTCATTACAGACACACACGACACACACATATATATACTACTAACATAATAACTGTCAACTGCAGGAAACTGTTATATAACTATCCTTCCAAGACAGTTGAGAATGCAGTTGTCTTCCTTATTTCACACGCATTCCTTACTACACACATTACATAAGTTAGTGTAATATATAAAACAGATACTAACATAACTATATTACTTGCCAAGCTTATATATTAACAAATTATATATAGTTTTTCTACATTTTTTTGAAAGTAAAACTGTTAGTCACTAAATCTTCTAGGGAAAACAAATTTAATCAAAGATTGATATATACTTGATGTGCACCACCTGATTTTATTATTTATTCAAAAATTGGGCGCGAAATGAAATTTCATTCGGTGAGATAAGTTATACTAGCTAGCTAGAGAGCTTATGCATTATTCCATTAGCCAGCGCCCAATTTTGCTGTGCGTTGAGGGTATGCTAGTTTTAATTATTTGAAAGATACTATTTCCGTACCCGGATACCAGCTAACAATAGTATTTTGTTATGTTGGAAACTGAAAGTGATGACGACGAGGTGAAACTAGTGGACCTGGAGCAAAAATATGGAGTAGAGAGCAAAGACTTAGAGTTGTTCATGATGAAGATTAACCAACAGGAGAAAAGCCACGGTATTGACGCAAATCTACAAAATGACAAAAAACTTGGGGGACGTGAATTTCATTCCTCAGTGGTACGTACGGCCATTGCAACAGTTCATCTAAATTCAATGTCCTTATTATTTTATTATTTCATTTTTTTTTCGAATTCTATGTCCACAT
Source organism: Fallopia convolvulus (assembly GCA_964016875.1). Taxonomy (NCBI): domain Eukaryota; kingdom Viridiplantae; phylum Streptophyta; class Magnoliopsida; order Caryophyllales; family Polygonaceae; genus Fallopia; species Fallopia convolvulus. Next base: position 22,654,765 of record OZ024727.1, read on the forward strand.
TATTTTATTATTTCAATTATTTTAATATATGTGCAGGGTGGAGATTGTAAAATGAAATGCGATTATTTAGTGAACAACAATAACAAGGAAGTCAAGGAGGAGGCAGAAATTGGGCGGGACGAATTCTGCTCATGGGCGGTAAAATTGAATCAATCCGCTCTAGCTGAATCATGCACATATATATGTCCTTAACTAAAATAATTGAGTGTATCTTAATTAATATATATGGATGGATGTAGGTGGTTGCATACAGAAATTGCTGGGGTCTACGGAGCACTTTGGAAAGCTCAGAGCGAATAATTCTGAAGCTGAACAGAATGATGATGGTGTTTGTACTCATACTGGCGCTCATCATATGGCTCCTGCTCTCAGAAATCGTGGACAGCGCCCAAATTGCTCTCTTGTTCTCTCCGCTCTTAGCAGCTAAGTTTATATTCAGCGAGAGTACCAAAAATATGTTTGATGGCCTCATCTTTGCTTTGGCGATGCACCCCTTCAATCCAGGGGATCGGGTCATCGTACATGGAATGGAGCTGTTGGTTATGGAGATTAATATACTGTCGACAAAATTTTACAAATATCAATCCGGAGAAGAGTTGGTATATCCGAATTCAGAATTGGCCACCACTCATATCATTAATCTCGAAAACATCCCGGATCAAAGCGATCAGATAGAGTTTACTCTAGGTAAGGAAACATCATTAGAGGACATCAGGGAACTAGAAGTCAAAATACAAATGTAAGTCGTCAACTTCATTATAATTTGTACGTTTTCCTAATCTATTATCTATATAATTATGTATGTATGCCAATTAATTAGTTCTATCAAATTATATATTATTCCTTCCTTGCTAGCTTAGCTACAACCATGCATATTAATTAAGTAATTTGTTGTTTGTACCTTGCTACGTACGTACGTACGTACAGCTCATTGGACTACAGAAAGGATGCCTTCAAAACCAAAGTAGTCAAGACAGAAATGGGATTGGACACTATTAAAATGACGGTCCAGTTCAACTATGTGGGTTCCTACTTCACTTCCCAAATGAAAGCAGAGCATAGATCAGAGATGCTAAGCAAGATCATGCACTTGGAGAAAAAGTTACCATCAAGCAACCAAAAGGAAAAGATTCCCTCAACATGTAAGCCTTACATTGTTGATGTCATCCTCTATAAGAAGGTGAAGTTGGAGCACATACAAACCATCAAAGAGGCCATACAAGGGTAATTAAGCTGGTTTAATCTCATTCTAGCTATATACATACATACATATACATATGCACCAAGACTTGTTAATTGATTATGTATAATTAAATAGGTCTCTTTCCGAGTGCTACAAGGGGGGTAAGTGCAAATTTAAAGTTGTGTTGAACAATGTTACCGGGAAACATGTCCGGATGGCTTTCTACGTCTGGAATACGTCGTGGGGAAAGGAACAACAACAACAACATTTACCCAGTGAAGCTCTCCTTACGGAGAATCTGGGGGGTCAAGATGGGGGCCCCCCTGACTTATTAACACAAGGGGGAAAGGAACAGCATGAGATAATTTTAGTAAGAGACTTGGATCACATTCAGGACTGCATTTTTGGTCGTATTCTGCAAAATTATAAGCATACTGCAGAAAAGACCTCCTCAGCTGGTAAAGGCCAACCTGAAGCTGAAGCTACTAGCTCCCACACTCCTGATCATAATAGAGCAGGATGCGATCAAAGTTCAGTTTTCGCCCATGTTCGAATCCAGGTTTGTTAAACGTGGACATATTGAATTGATGACATGATTATTTTGCATGCTAGCTAGCTGTTTTGGTCCGGATGAGTATAATGAAATTGATATGGCTGCAATTACCTTTATATATTACTATCATTGATCATTCATGAGGATCCATGTGTACGTACAATAACAATCAATGCATGCAGACTAAACCCGGTGTTGCCGAGATTATATATCCTAGGAGTGACAATAACAATGTGGAAGATTCTACCAAAACAAAATTTTACAATGTGGAAGATGTGGAAGCTGTCATAAAGAGGTAATTAATAGAATTAAGGCTTCTTGTTATATATTGATCGAATATGTAGTAAAGGAGAAAATGTGGATTGATCGATGCCATGGTCCACGAGCGCGCAGGTACTTTTGCAAGAAATGCTACCAATATGAGTTGGAAGTGAAGATCATGGATAAACTAGTTCACATCTATGCGTGGAGGCAGTTCCCACACGGCATCGAGGAGGAGAATCACCAGCTTGGTATGCAGCACATCTTGGAGGACAACTTAAAGGATATTAACCTGGAGTTAATAGAATTTCACAAGCAACGGATCTTGGACGAGAACTTGGAGGAAATGAGCAAGCTTGATCAGGAGTTAGCTCCGACCCAAATTAAGAAGGTAACAAGCTAAGTCATTAGGATTGTGCAAGCAATCATATATATTAACAATTGATTGATCATGAATTTACCTCTATACTTATTCATACAAGTGTACGTATAATAATGCAGATTGTACCCGGTTTCGCTGAGATCGAATGTCTACATCTGCACGACAACCAACACATCTTGGAACAAGGCACAAAGCGGTAAACACGTACACTATACGTATAAAAAGGCATGCTACATACTAATTAACGCTTCTCTTGATCGATTAAATCAGAAACCTTATGTTCGTGACATTAATTATCAGGCATTTTGACGCCATATATAATCATAACGACCACCTAGTTGAATTTGAAGTGAAGATCGAGGACAAACTACTTTACATCTATGCGTGGAGTATTCCGGGCAAACAGCATCAACATGATCTACAACAGATTTTGGAGACCCACTTGGAGCAAATTAACAACCTTGAAGAGTTTACAAGAGCTTCTGCAAAAATTATCAAGGTGAGAAGTAATTAGATTAATAAAGTATACTGGTTCTTAGTGAGTTTGTTTCAAATGAAACAAATTCTTATCCTAAAACGTGAAACGAATGCACTTTTCTTAGTTTGTAGTGCACTTTTCATATAAAAGTGCATTGCAAAATCCCAAAAAATGCACTACAAAAAACACGAAAAGTACACTCCGAAATAGGAAACGTACCCTACGAATTAGGAAAAGTGCATTTATTTCAGGATAAGAGTTCGTTTCATTTAAACCAAGCTCTTTTCTTAATATCTAGTTTTATGGGTGAGAATTATTAGGGTTAATTTTAACACCTTCCAACTATTTGTCCACCCTGAACTCCTCTTTCCCACTACCTTCTCATCCCTTCTTACGTAAATAAATTACCATAAACCACCAAACAAGCTAACTTTATACATGTGTATGATGCAGATTATACCCGGTGTTGCCGAGATCGAATATCCCAAGAGTGACAAAGAGATCGTGGAAAATGTCATTAAGAGGTAAACCAAACAATAAGCACATGCTTTCCAGATTATATATCCAGCAATGAGGCTACTTCCGATCATTAAATAAGATAATGCTCATGTCGACATACTCGGTCAGGCACTTGCGCAAAAACTACAACCACTATGAATTTGAAGTGGATATCAAAGAAAAACATCTTTACATCTATTCATGGAGGCAATTCCCACATGGTGTCGAGGAGGTGAAGCATCCACTTGATATGCAACAGATTTTGGAGGATATTAACAAACTTGAGGAGTTAACAAGAGTTTCAGCAAAAATTAAGGTAAGCCACAAGTGACAAATGTACACAATCGATCTTAAGAAACTGTTCTTCATCTTAATGACTAAGAGCATGTTTATCTGTAAACAATTCTTTTGGGATGCTTGGCTGGCTAATATACATTATTTTGTTCAATGTTTAAGAAAGGTGGAGGATCGATGACATTAGTAATTCACAAATTACCTATCAACATGCTCTAACTAGCTATCAACATGCATCATTCACAAATTAGTAATTCAAAATCGGTCACGAGAATTTCTATGGCTTTTATTATTTGTAAATTATTACAATTGAATTTGTTTATTATTCCCCCAACATTCTTGATTTATATTTTGTACGCGTACATGAATATAGGTACAAGTGAGACAAGGGAGCCGAGAGAACCCACTATTCGACAACCATTAATCTAAAAGAATGCTCTCGATCTGGCTTTGTACCATTACAATATATAATTTCTTGTGATCGACTTTTTATCTGTTATGTAACAGAATCAATCATTCTGCAAAGCATATAAATTCAGTAATACCGCCAGCAATCTCATTCACAAAAAATCTAAGGCTTTTATGTAAACAATTTATTTCACCAATTACATTGTTTGAAATATTATCTTACCATTTTGTCACAATTATTTCTTGATATAAAGTAGCCTTAAAATTGCTAGTGGAAATTAAAGCAACACAACTGAAGTGGTTAAGTTTAAAATTCCCCACATATGAAGTACGCAGTTGTTGACATATTAACGTGACAAAGAATTATAAATTACTCTCTTTCAGAAGAAAAAAAATCATCGTTCAAGTGGGTGAATCTATCCTTACTTCAAGGTCTTTGTTGATGAGCTTTTCATAGAGCTCTTCAAATTGATTATTGAGTCCCGACCACGGACTTGATCAATCATATATACAATGTTTCAATTTATTTCACCAACCTACATCGAGGAAGTGACATCCTCGTCGCATGATAAAACAAATCATATTCACCTTTTGTGTTTCACCTTAGTATTCGAATAATTAGTTAAATAAAATTTAAATTTTAAAAAAAAAATTATGTCTATATTTCAAATACCTATATACATATATGTGTTTTTTAGCTTAAAATCATATTATATAATTTTTATAATTAAAAGGGTAATACTTTGTAACGAAATTATTTTCTTAATTTTTAAAAATTTTATAATATGATTTTTAGGGTATAAATTTAGAAACATGTGTATATAATTGTTTACAATATAAATATATTTTTTTTAAAATATTCATGTTAGTTTAATATTTAAAATTTAAGTGGAAATAGAAATGGAACACCGTAAGTGAAATGGATCGAGGATTTTGCAGTCGGTCACATAAAGCATGGTTTATGATTGAACGAAATGTTTCAATCTAAGATTCAACCCCGGCTAATGAATCCAAAAATTCAATTGTGTGCTAAGGGATCACTTACTGTCATTGATGAAGATTATCTTGGTTGTGTCCTTCACCGGTTGGAAGCACCGTACGACCATTTGAAGACGTTGATACATATGCAAGTCGAGCGTAACTTCCCTGATGCTTTCTTGCTAAGCGTAACTCTCCCAATTGATGCGGTTCAAGAGGCGTTAGAAAGCTAAAAGAACGAAAGGTAACTCGTCTTCAAGTAATAAAATCTAGCAGCCTACTCGAAAAGAATCCAAACTGAGCGCGAACATGGCAGCTAAGAGAATAGGTTCGATTTTTTTTTCTCTCTCACTGTGTTCGTTGCCCTAAACTTTAACATTATAATAATACCAAGTGTACTCACTTTGAACCAATAATAATACAAACTATATAAAAATCTCAATGTGTGATACTACCATGGATAGATTTCGAATGAAATATCAAAATAAACCAAATTTTCACAAATCAACACAAACTCTAACTCAATACTTAGCAACCATGAATTTATTTCAAAGAAATTCCCAAAATCAACACAAACACTCACAAAACAATATAAATTCTCAAAATCTAACTCAAAAATTAGCATCCGTGGTTGAATTTGGAGGACTTAACTTTGGCAAAATGGATCGAATTCGAACGCTGGAGAGATGGTTGTTGGGGACCGGAGATTGGGTACTGGGCAACGTCGCTTTCGAATACACCAGTTTGGGGCAGATGGTCGGAGATCAACGAGAGGTGCGACGATCTCGTATTTGGGTTCACTCGGTTCTGACAATGGACGTAATAAAAAAAATTGAGTTTTCTTCTCCATTAGAGTATATAAAATTCATATTATCTATATACTCTTACTAAACTCGAATCTCTCTATCCTATTTGTCGCTCATCTAACTATGCCACATAAGCATCTTAATTTTTAAATTTACTTCTTTACCCTTTCTTCTTTTTAATATTTACAATCCTTAAAAATATATAATATAATAATATTACCATTGCTATTTTTTTTTGGTCAAAATATTACCATTGTTATTGATATACAATGATTTACTACTTTCTTTTATGGACAATTTAAATATTATATAATTGTACATCATCATCTTTAATATGTATCGTTATTTTTTTTTCAATGGCAAGTATGAAACTATCTATGCACAATATCTCTAATATATAATGATCTGCTACTTTTTTTATGGACAAAATTTAAATATTAAATAATTGTACATCATCATCTTTTCAAAAATTAAATAATAATATATAATATAATATTATTGCTAATGTTATTAATATACAATTGTATCCTTAAATTATAGTATGATTTTTATCCTTTTTCCAATATTATATGTACGTTCTTTTTGATAATGTATCTTTTTTTTATGATAAATAGTAAATTTAGTGTTATGCCACGTAGATATATTTAAATGTTCATTACCTCATTCATTACTATTACTAACCATATTTAACTAATAAGTATGAAATACTTACCATATTCAATTAATGAGTATGAGAATATTATTCAGTTTTTTTAGTATTTATTTACCTATATATTATATAATATTATCTAATTCAAAAATTAAATCACATATCCTATTATAAATAAAGAAATATTTTTTTACATTCCCTACGTATTATAATAATTCTCGCTTGAAAGTTTTATTGAGGAAATAATTTTATTTTATCAAATAAGTTTATGTAAAATTCAATCGACAAATATAATTCCTACATAATTTTTTTTCAAATCATTGTCATGTATGACACGACCGGGTCTTGCTAGTTATTGGTTTAAAGTGATACTTGGTATTATTATAGGTAATTTTTAAACTACGTATTATTTTGGGTTAATATCATAATAGTTTGTATATTATTTAGTGATTTTTTAAGTTCGTATTATTATTGGTTTAAAGTGGATATTTGATATTATTACGAGTCATTTTTCCTTATTTATTTGGTATCTTTTCAATTTTGTGCAAGATGAGTTAAGACAGTCCATGTGCGTCTTTCCTTGATGGGAAGTCATAGAAGAGCTTAGTGTTGTGGGAACTCACGTTCTAAAATACTGGAACAACGATCTTCTCTATTAGTTTTGACAATAACAAACACCATTGGTTTCCAATGTGTTTTATCCAAGTATTTCAAGAGAACTAAAGATGGATAATGGCAGGGTTGAACACTTGTGCTATGAAAAACTAATCAGAGACGACGCCATAAACAATGCCATGACCGTACCACCGTATAGTAAAAATCTCATCGCTTTCGTCTCTAAATAATTTTTCATAGCACAAGTGTACAGCCACCGCCATTATCCGGCTTGAAATTAATAAATAAGACTGCAAACTTTAGCATTATATCCTCGGTAGCTCTACAACATACATATGAAAAAATTATGCTCACACAATGATTCTCTATATGATGACCTCCATGCAAGGAAATAAAGCAAGAAATAATACATCTCAGCCATTCAGAGTACAAAACCAAAGACTGGCTTGAAAGAACAAATAGGTATAAAAGAAGAAGAAGAAGGGAGAACAAAACCAAAGACTGGAAAAAGAACAAATAGGTATAAAAGATATGGGAGTAATACATCTCAGCCATTCAGAGTACTCATCTGGTATAAGGCTGGCTTGAAATGGCATTCACTTCTCTTAGCAATCAGAAAAGTTTTTTATCTGATCTGCTGAGATTGAGATTAAACCACTTCCTCTTGCTGGATTTGTCTTTCCCATCAGAACTTCCATCTTCCACTGGGCTATCGGCCTTGGTATCCTCGCCTGGAGTCTTGCTGGTGGTCCCATTACTCATACCACTCACTGGTTTGATGGAAGTGAATGACGAATGAATATCCTCTCGTTGCTTGAGTAGCTCATCCACCTGTTTTTACATGCGTAAATGATTGTAAGAGGAAAATCAGCACAAGGTTCAACTTATGGAGAAGGGTCACGTACAGCCTGCTTTTCTAGACCATATCTGTTTGTGGCTTCCTGGAAACGTGCCAACGCCTGTAATACATAAGACAAACAAATTAATTAAACATGCTACGCTACCAGCTTACCACTTTTTAATATCAAAACCAAAACCTTCATGCCCCCTATACCAAATTCAGATTAACTCTTTGATATCAGGCTTAATATAGAGGAATCTTCTACAATATCTATCTTCGGATCGACGAAATTCTATCTACAAGTACCATCACGAATGAATAGAGGGCAAATTTTGCAATCTGTACTCGGTCAAACTGTACACAAAGGTACACCATTTCCCCTTTTTAAGATATAAAATTTGGATTTTTTTTAAAGTTAAATCTATTTAAAGATGACTCATTTTAACTATCAGAAACAGATGAAGTACCTTCCTATATTCAGTTTCAAACAGACGCAGCTCGTTTCTCTTTTTCAATATTTCAGCTTCGACGTCCTTCAACTTTTGTGTAGTATCCTCGTATGATTTTGCACAAAGTGCCTCTATTGTATAGGATGCGGGCTTGAAAAAGTTATCTCCTATGAAGATCTCACAAGGGCCATTGATGGCAACATTATAAGCAACCATAACTGATAACACCACAGCTAGCAACAAAAAGAAAATTTATCAAGTGAGGAAGCAAAGGACCCACACCATAAACGGCAAATATATGAGTTCCTGGCTTCAATTCGGAAATCTCACAAGGCTGCAAACCCTCCAATCTTTTGAAGAAAGAAGCTTCCGGGTCCTTGGCCATTGCCAACTGCATCACCATTAACCAAGTTTTTACCTCCCAGTTTTCAATCAGGAAAAGATGGGGTCGTTGAGCCAAAATTACAACCAAAGACATTCCAAGACTAAAAGAAGACATCAAGGATGAACTTAGTATACCGTGTTGACAGTAGTATCTAATCTGTAAACTTGAAAATGCAAGAAATACATCCCGGCTGATGTAACTTTTCCGGTCTTTTCACTTTCCTCCTGCAATAAAGATGAAGATGGTAATATTTCATAGTAAATTACAGCAATTTAGAAGCACTAACCGTAACAGCATCTGCAGAATAATTGCGATAACATTAAAGCATATGTTATGGGACGTCAAAATACATTTAATACAACGGGATGAGAGAGGAGGAGGGTGGAGGGGGAACATTTAACACTAGTGGATGAGTACAGTAAGCTTAACAATGAAATCTGAAACCTAACCACCAAGTCCCCTCCTCGGGAAGATGGAAGCAATCCCAGATTGTGAAAGACAAATCCAGGGGAAGATGGAAGTCCCTAAACGCACAGTAATCAGAATGAACAGCCTAGATCACCATCAATAAAAGCCCAGCTCCATTTCTAGGCATATCTACAAGGCTGAAATTTTGCAAACTACAAGTGTAGCTATTTTGAGAGAGAACATATACCATTGTTGATTAGATTAAGAGAATCAAAACATGCTTTTAGGAAAGCAGTGTTGATCAGCGTTTAATTACCTTAAAGTTGAAAAACGGAAATTTCAGATCCTAAAAGAAGGTTGAGAAGATGCTGGGTCTTCATTAGACAAGGGTAAAGGCAGTGAGTCATTTGAGGTGTTACAACTTACAACCCCATGAAGGCATAATGCCAGTTGAGGATATTAACAAAAGCATAGGCATCATAAAAACAAAACAGTTCGAAAACAATACAGGAACAAGTTGGGGGGTTTCCGCTCGAACCAAAGGTGCAAAGCCCAACAGTGAACAAAAAGTCACCTAAAGGTCAAAGCATACGTGATTGAAACCGAGGTAAAGAAGAAAGGGCAGAGAGACGGCAGAAAACCAAAACAAAACCAAATACTTGCAAAGCCACACACACAATCCACACACTATAAACAAAAGAAACCAAACAAGGGGAAAGGTACAAGCAATCTCAACAGAGGAAAACAAAAATGGCCCAGAAACTAGGACGTCCTCTTACACTTGCACCCTCACTAGAGGAAAAGCACAACCCACCCACCTGCTTACGAACCTACAATACAGGAACATGATCAAAAATATTATCAATAAAAAAAATGTTCTTGTCACTCAGCATGACATTTAATTGTGAGGTCCATCAGAAGCATGGATTCCTAAAAATATATCACATAACCACAATAAATGGAATATTACAGAACTGCAAAAACAAATAATTCTAACTTCATATTTCTTTCCCAGAAGTCATAATATACTTTTACAGCCACTTTCGATTATGGAGAACAAATGAATAGCTATACCCAAGGAGAGAAAATACCTGTAATGCCAAACCATATCCCACATTTGCATCTTGTTCAAAATATAGTAGCTGAACAATCAGGAGACATTTCTTCAGTTTTGACTTCTTAAGAAATAAAGGATTTATGTATGCAGTGACATATCTGTTATTTTAAATTACCTTAAATTTGCTTTGGGAAGCTGAAGTGACTCTCACCACAATCCCGGACTGTGTTTGCTCCTCGTTAAGTGTAACCCCAAAGAAGTGTGCACATTGTTTATCAACCTACAATATGATGAGAATTACATAACAGGAATAAAAAACAACATAAGACAATTAAAAAGGAACAGATATACACCTTTCCGCTAACTGATGTTCCAATTGGAAGTGGTCTAACCGTCACAGTTCCATTTAGAGCTTCTTGTAAAACATTTGGAGAGACGGTTGTCTTGATAGGAACCCCCAACTTGCTAGAAACTCAAAAAAGAATAAAAAATTCACAAGTAGGAAATAAAATGGGAAATAGTTACCTTAGCAAACATGTCCTACAAATTAATAAATACCTGAACAATGCCGCAAACATTGTATTCACCGTTCCAAGGTTGGACAAGTCAATTTCCATATCCAAACCCTCCGCATCAAGAGCCTAATTTATACTCAAAAGTGGGTGAACGAAAACAATCACAATGTGAAATGATCTTCAGTGAATACAATAAGGGCATGTTTGGTTTCCAACAACGGAAATATAAAGAGAAAGGAAATGAATCTAGTCCACATAGGTGTCATAGTACATCAACAAAAATTTCATCTTGACTTGGGACACCTCCTTTTCCATACAAAAATACAATTAGAAAAAATCCTTGATCTCCGCAGACTTGCAGTCCTCTATCCAATTCTCCAATGTAAGGATGGGTAATAAAATGGTGAAAGCATTCCTTCCCCGCATTCTCTAGACACAAATATTAGAGCCTAAAACTAAAATGAAATCTGCTTGTCGATGTATAATGATGTGTCACCACTAGGGCCACCTCATGATTTGTCGCGCACCTATATCTACACATATTCCTCTTGTTGCACCAATGCCTAGTTCCAATGCATCCATTGGCATGCCTATTTGTGATACCGCTCCTCAACGTGCAATCACAATTGCTCATATCCATCAGCTTTGGTCTGTCCCATATGACTGATGCATACGGGTCATACCTGTAGAAGGTGCTTTAGTTGTTTCTATTTAAACCCTTCTCGTGGGATGTTTTGAGATAGGAAATTTTCAAAAGAAAACTTTGCTTCAAGTTGCTCTGTAATGGTGAGATGCCAACAAAGACACTCCCTTGGTTCGTGAGTTTGTCGAACTATTTTGGGTTCGATTACTTGGGTGAGTTTACTTTATTCCATTGTAATCAGACATTGTCTTGTGTTTTAAGGTGAGTTTATCCTCAAGATTCAAGTCACTTATCTTTATAATATTTTAGTTTGCTTCTTAAAACCTACAAAAATCCCACCAAAAACAAAGATTCTTAAAAGTTCACCTTGGAATATCATTGGAGACTTGAAGATGAGCTTCTTGGATGAGAAATCAAGAGGATCCTAGGCTGCGATGCATCATATCATGACACCAATGTGGACTAGATTTGTTTCCTTTCCATTTACGTTAGCATAGTTGGAAACTAAACAATCCCCAAACCAAAATGAGATTTTTTTTGTTGATGTATCATGTTGCAAGCGAAAGCAAAAACTGAAGTAGAATCAAAACTGCAAACTAAATACCAAATCCACTACTACTACCACATTTTCTGACCAGCACAAAGCTATTCAGCCTCGTATCAGACTCTTACCTCGGTTCACTAGCATACACATCAAGTGTCATGAATCAACAGCATAAAGTTGTGAGAAACAATAAGAACTTAATTCTAGCACTGCAACAAATTCAATTAGAACTGTCGTGAACCCCCCACCCTTCAGTGCTGCTGGCACTTGAGATTTCATTAAATACATGCATTGAAGTATTGTTGAATCCTGAAACAATTAATCTTCTAAAGCAGAAAATTTCAATCATCAGAGTAGAACCCAGACATATTCCACCTATAAATATCTTTGTAAAGGACTCATTAAACTGTATACGATATTCCACACCCACATCGACAATAATGTTTAGACAGCAACTTAATGAGTGATCAATCGAGTTATGTAATGCGGCACTGTTTCTAATACAGATTTTAACTAATGCAATTATTCAATTTTACCCTGCAAGGCTCATGTCACAAGCTTAGTTCATGTAAAATATTAAACAACTCCTTTATTTCACTCTTACTAAATGGAATAAAAATTCTAAGAAGAAAAGTAGAGATTCCCACCTCAAACCCTGCTGAATCATATTGTCTTCGCTTCTCTGGGTCAGACAAGATGCTATAAGAAAATGCAACCTCTTTAAAAAGCTCTGCAGCTTCAGGGTTACTTGTATTCTTGTCAGGATGGTACCTATGCAGACCCAAACAGGCTTCAATTGAGAATGATTGACTTATGGTAACCATTCCTTACCAGAAAATAACATAGGGAGACAATTCAAATCAAAACTCTCGCTGATGGTCATCCCAACTACAGACAACAGTCTGCTGCAAATTTTTTTCCTTTTTATGATCTCTCCTTTCCATCAAATGGAGGTTATATCAGAATGCTCAGTGGCAAGGATATCCGAATCAATGATGGGAATGGCCTAGACCAACATCTCGCTAGAGACAATTGACAAATTATTAATGGGTAATATTTCAAAAGGCCATGATACAAGCTCATTTGTGACAACATTCATTAAGCTGAAATTATGTTTGGAATTTGCAGCACAAATTACTAGCAGTACTTACAAATAGATGTAAGGTGACGAAATTCATGGAGTGAAGCAAGCAATTGTGCAAAAGACCATAAATTTGGGAACTTACTTCAGGGCCAGTTTTCTATAAGCCGTTTTAATCTCTTGATCGGTTGAATCCCTAGAGACGGACAAAACCTCATAGGGGTCTCTACGGAGAGCTGGCACTGAAGGTCCTCCGCCTTCCGCCTTCGAATTCATCCTACCACTTCCTCTTTCCCTCTCTTGCTGAAATTCGTTTCAGAACCTCTCAAACCCTGCCAGAGCAATCCAATCTCCGCGTCACTGTAAAATAGGTCTCAGAAATCTCATACAGGGAAATTGTCTGTCGGGGAAATGTACAACCAAATCATTCAAAAGCTGAGATACCAAATCCGAATTGCCCCGAATCGGAAGGAAGTGCGGTCACAAAAAAAAAATACATATAGTAATTTCATCGCCCGAGGACGCAAAATTCAAATCATCGGATCGCTAACCTTTTTCAGTTTCCTACCACTTGAAATAATCGAGAGGATGCTGAAAACAATGACAGCCAGAGCTGATTATACAATAATAAGAATAGGCATCGAAATTAGAAAAGTAGGTTTCTGAATTCTGATGGACAGCGCAAAGAGAAAGAGAGAAAGAGGAAAAAGCATAAAGAGAAACCTGCAAGGAAATGGCGTCAAACTGAAACCTTAGTCGTCATCTTGGTTGTATCTGGCTGTCTTTCCGTATTTCTGTCTAAGCGAGTACAGACGTTCGGAGAAGAAATTTGAGATTGGTTTAAGGAATTCCTGGTTTTCAGGTAAGAAAAGATTTACTCTCAAAAAACAAGGTAGGAAGAGATTTAATTTTCAATACATATAAATGAAGATCGCTAACGAACAATAAAAAAAATTGTTGCTTCGTATTTAACACAGTCATATTAAACTTTATCATCTCAAAATCAACCCACTTTATTACAAAAACTAATTTTTCTACAAGAGGTGGTGAGTTGAAGTGAGTATACTTCTTCTGAGAAGATTTTTTTCAAATTTATTTTATTGTTTTTATGGTTGATAAAAAAAAAATTTGATTTTCCTCCAACATTCATTAAATGCATTTTAAACATAATTTTTTTAAAGTGATAAGAATTCGGTATATTAGACAGTCATCACAGTTCAAGAGGGCCAAAGACGATCATCGAGGGAGATAATTCCTTGCAAAGCAAACCTCTTACGAAGAAGGGTGGTCTCATATGGCTTTTGTGATGATTGTGGGGGGGTACGAGTCCGTCATGCATGCTTTTTTCTCCTTGCAAGCTATCACGCAAAGTGTGAAAAAATGGGCCGGAAATTGCTGCTCTTGGACATGGGGTTGCATGGTTTGGTGACTGGGCTAGTAATGTATGCAATTTTTTGTCAGATAAGGAGATTCAAATCTGGGCAATTGCGGTTTGGGAATTATGGAATGCTAGAAATGCTCGAATTTTTATGGGCTGCTCAATCTCTAGTTTGGAGGTCATTGACAGATGCACTAACTTGGTGCAAATGATGATCGATCAAGAAGAGATAGCTCGCAACATGAACAAGCACAAGACGGAAGATCGCTGGGAGAAGCCAAAGTTGGGGTATCTGAAAATTAATTGTGATGCGGCTGTGAAGGAAGAAAAGTGTGGAGTAGGTATTGTGTGTAGGAATGATGTTGGTCAACTGGTTTTTGCTGGGTCTAAGAGAATTCAGGATGGTTCTGTGCCCGAGATTGCCGAAGCCGAAGCTGTTCTGTGGGCTTTGGATTTGGCTGTGCAGAATGGGGTCTCCAAAGTTATAATCGAGTCGGATTGTCTCTCTTTGATCCAGAAACTTCAGAAAACCACTCTTCATCGCACGACGCTTGGGACTCTGGAGGCTAAATGTTTGGCGTTGGCGTTGGAGTTCCACTGTTGTGAGTGGAGCTTTACTCGAAGATCGGCTAATTGGGTGGCTCATTGGTTGGCTGCTATGTTTCCTTCTTCTATTTTTGTTTCAAACAGTTCTGGTTTTTTCCTTGTTGATTTCTATTCTTTACTTGTTGTAGACTCTGGTTAATTTATGCTAGTGGTTTTTGCCTCAAAAAAAAAAAAAAAGAGGGCCAAAGACCAAAAGCCCAATCCAAAAATTCAACGAGAGATATACCACAAGCACAAAGCCTAACATATGATCAAAATCATTAGGGTTGGGCAAATTTCGGTCCGAACCGGATTTTTTTACCGGATCGGACTGAGGGTATCCTCGGTCCATGAATTTTAAAATTTCGGTCCCAGTCCGATTCCGATCTGGCCAGTTCCGAATCTAATTTTTAAAAAATATAAATATAAATATAAATTTATAACATAAATAACATTTCTTGTGTTTTACATTTTATTTTTTATTATTTAAGTTTCACTTTTATGTATATACTTCGTAACATTATATTTTTTCATAAATAATATATAAATTTTCTCAATAAAAACATAATTTTTTTCTTTAAAAAGTATTAATTTAAAAAAAATCCTGGTCCGAAAGTGGACCAAACTGAGACCGGGAAATTCCGGTCCTCAGTCCAAAGATTTAGGAAACTCGGTCTCGGTCCGGTCCGGTTTTGGACCGTTGCCCACCCCTATGATCAACTCATAATGATATGCATACACTTGTTCGACAACTTTTTCTACTTCTATCAACGAAAGCTCAATCGCAAATACGGAGATGGCCAACGACAACTTCTGAAACACAACGAGATACACGAAAAAAACTAGAGAAATTCTCAACAAACTAAGTGGCTTTCAAAGGTTACACTCGAACCACATAAAAAGTGATCCCAAAAATTAGGCTTGGTCGTAAATAAAAAAGAAGACTACGAGTCATGGTGCCATAACCTCCACTCGGCAACCATTTGTACCTCGTGGGACAATGGTTGCACTTGACCTCACATCGGCCTCGGTCATCTAATACATTGTCTTTGGTGAAGTGATTTGTGAATCAATTCACTAATAGAAGCGGGCCGGTGTTGTTAGATGCATTATCAAATGAAATAGTGAAAACTCTATAAAGTAGTCTATACTCATCTAAAATAATGCGTATAATCTATATATCTATATATCTATATCTATATACTCCCTCCGTTTCATGAAACATGTCTTTTTAGCCCATTTTTCATTTTTCATAAAACATGTCTTTTTAGCATTTTTTTCCCACTTTTTTCCAAATTTGCCCTTACTTTATAGGTGTAATAATTACTTTTTACAATTTTCTAGGAGGGGTTAAGTGTGCACATTTATCTAAATGTAGGGGTAATTTGGGTAAAAATTAATTTCTTAATATGTGTGCATTAAACTAAAAAGACATGTTTTACGAAACGGAGGGAGTATATTTATATATACTATAAAATAGAAAAAATTTGGGAAATTAATGCTCATTTAAATAGGTTAAATATTTATTTCAAAATTTTATCTAATTCATTTATATATCTTATAACATAGAGAGAATTATTTAGCCATCAATGCTCATAGAATTAATAAAAATTTATAATTATAAACTTATAAATTAAACATTTTTTACTTTATAATAGATTAAGAAAACTTTACAATAAATTTAGAATCAAATATGATAAATTAACCTATGTTCTTTATAAAAAAAAACAATGCAAAGACATATTTAAAAAAATAATTTATAATCTTCTATATATACTATAAAATAGAAAATTAAAAGAAATCTAAATATCAAATTAAACTAATGATATTATTAGTCCTTCAATCCATAAAATAGTCATCTTCGCTTGCAATGATAATGGGAACATCAATTTGCACCTTAAATAGGCTTTTGACATTGCATATTGCATATGAATAAATATCAAAAAATAAGAAGAAAAAAATATGGTCAAAATAAATATTCCTATTAAAAGCACAATTGTAACATCCAAATTAAGTCATCCAACTTTTCATATTTCTAAACAACCTTTCACATTTCGATCTAAACCTCCAATTTTTCTAATATAAAAAATCACTTCATCCTCTTCATATTGACAATTAAATGTTTTTTGCTAGATGGAGAGGTGGCACTCTCCGTGCCCCCAAGGGGCGTTATTAATACATAAATATGCATATGCAATATCTCCTATCCATATACAAGTTAACAACAAGTGTAAAAAATGGTAGATTAGAGGAAAGTTTAAAAAGAGTTTACAAGAAGCCAAGTTGGTAATGGAGAAGAGGAGAATATGTGGATGTACGCACAAAAATGAATGGATAAAAGTGTACATTATCTTCGTATGAAGGTATGAATATAGATTAGGAGAACTCTAATGTTTAAGAGCATGTTCAAAAAAGTTATAGAATAGTTATAAATTCTTGAGCAATATACATTTTTCTTCTTTGTTTGTTGTAATATATTTGCATATATTCAATTTTCTTTTATAATTGGGCATATAATTTTATTTCTAAATGAAAGCAAAATACAAATTATCGTTATAAAGTTTTATAAATTATTTTTTAATTATTGATAACAATAAAAGGGCAACTAATCTGGAAAATTCAATTTCTAAGGTTTTTTATAAATTCATTCCAAGTATACAATATACAAAAGCCAACCTATATCAATATAGTGTCAAATCAAATATATAAAACAAATATATAAATATTTTATAATATACTTAATATCATATTATAGGAAAATTTATTCAAAACCAACCTATATGAAAAAAACTTATTTCTAAATTCAAGCATGTTTTATCAAATTCTTTTGATTAAATTCTCATTGAAAAAAACATAACATATGAAATCAAACTTATATTAATAGAAAAGTTGAAGTTGCGAAGGAAAAAAATTAAAAGATTGAAAATAAAAATTTAATTTAATGTGTCTTTGTAAAATTTCTAATGTTAACCTATAGCTCCTCAAATTCCAACACTCTCCATTACTCTTAGTTATGACCATTAATTTAGTGGTTTTCAGCCCACATTCCTCTTTCAAAATTGAAGGTCAATAGTTTAAAAATATAAATTGTTTTGACCTTCTCAAAATTTAACAGTTACCTTCTTCAATTGATTGGATTTTTAAGATCTCCTTTAAATATCAAATATGAGTGTCACTTGCTAAAAAAACGAGATCATCGGGAGGTTCTTTGGGATTAAAGATGATAATGAGTTAGGATTAGAAATGAAGGGGGTTGAACAAGCAGAGGATAAGCAAAAATAGAAATGATACATTATTTGCATCAACTTTATTGTGTCCAAAAAAAGGATCGGTCATGTTCACAATATAATCTAAGAAAAAATATTGAGGTAATCTATTTTAGGGTTTTAATACTTTTTTATTCATGTTTAATTATATGATGGCTACTGGCTACATATTATGATATTGTTGTTTTATGCAAGCAAATGTGAAATAAACATTAAAAGGCTAACTACCAAAATGTCTTTCTTTTATGCAAATTGCATCTTTTTCTATTTTTGTTTCTATGTTTATGTTTGTGTTGTGGTTATATTTTCTTCAATAGAAGAGTATAAGACTGCAAAAATAGTGATATCGATTATTTACAATAAGGTACAATGTCAACGTATTTTTTATATTTTTTTTTATGGATGCTTAAATCTATCACTAAATATATAATACAAAATAAAAAAAAATGTATTGTACGATCATATGGCTAAGAATTTAGAATTTTATTTTTAAGATAAATTAATTTTTACATTCAAAATTTTATTCCTTCTAACTTAACATACTATAGTTAATATTATATTATCTTTGTACTCAATTAATCAACTACACTTCAACAATCTATTTAATTAAATTAATTATTTTTTAATATCTACAAGGGTTATATTAGGGATGATGACCTGTGTGCTTATATTTTTACACATCTCATTAAAGTACAAAAAAAGTATATGAAAGAATATACCAATAATTTACGAAAAAATATAACTTCACGTAGATAGTATAAAACATAATGAATGAGAACACATGCGATAGTACGGGCCATCCACCTAGTAGCTTATAAATTGACCAATCCCTTTCTCATGTTCAAACTCCTAATTAAATTTAAAAATTAATATGAATATCTAATTCTACAATTAAACCAAGAACACCAATAATTTATAAAATGACCATTCATTTCCTCATGCTCAAACTCCTAATTAATTAATCTCATGCTCAAACTCCTAATTAAATTTAAAAATTAATATGAAGGTCTAATTCTACAATCAAACCAAGAAGACCAATAGTCTATAAAATGACCATTCATTTTCTTAACCAAGAAGACCACTAGTCTATAAAATGATCATTCATTTTCTCATGCTCAAACTCTTAATTAATTTCAACAAAAAAAACTCCTAATTAATTATAAGATTAATATGGAGGGAAAATAAAGAAACTATAAACATACATAGACACATAATAATGAATACACCAACAAAAGAATCATTCCAAAAAACAGAATTAGTTAGTTTGTTTCATCATTGGTTAGTTTTTTTCCATAGCAAACTAGCAGGGTTAGATTAAGCATCTCTATTCTGTTATTAATATATATTTTACGAATTGTAAACAAGATTTTGTATATTTTGTATTTTAAACGAATTTCTTATATTTTGGCTAGATTAGTTTTCTTAGACAACACATCTAAATTACACTATTAGTCTTTGTCTATGAATTATATTTTGTTCAATTTTGTTGATCTATATGTTATGAATTGGTATTGGAATTGATATTAACATTTTTTTATTTTGATTAGTATTTATTTAATTTTTACACCATCCTAGATTAATATTTATTTAATTTTCTTCCTACTAAGTTAGTATCATAACTCCAAATATTTTTTGTTATTAAACTTATATTGAAGAAAATAAAATAATATTTTCTTTTATATATTATAAAAACAAGATTTTTTGTTGAAAATTCAATGTGCTCTACATACGAGTTGTTAGTTCCTTTTAGAAAAATAAACTCCATCAATGTATCTATATCTATCTATCTATCTATATAATATAAAGAATAAAATTTTATTCATTTATTACCAAACTCACAATTAATACCATATAAATAATTTAATAAAAAAGAAAAAAATTAGATATAAAAAACTAAAATTTTACAATGAACCCAATTAATATTGTGAGAAGTTGTGGCTTATAGAATTCTAATGTCAAAATATCCCCTCATATAGTTTTTCAATTGGATGGTTCCATTTTTGAAAAGATTTGAAGAGAAAGGAGATGATGAAAAAGGAGGAAAAAATATATATCCACTATAAGAATAAGAATATACATATAAATTATTTCAAAATAATTCATAGTAATATACATTGGCTTGATTATACATACCTCAATAAACTAAAGCTACATATTTTATTATAATAAATACTTTTTTCAATGAATTTAACATATGTTTTTTAAATTATGGTGTAATAACTAAATTCAAGCTTAGGTAGTTTATACTTTCGTTAGAAAGACCTTTTGAGTTTCTCATGGCTAGCTCGAATCATTGAAGTGAAGATTCTAACAATCCAACAACATAAAAAAAATGACATAAAAAGAAAGTAAGTTGACCAAATAAGAAAGGAAAATGACATAACTAAAAAATGTAAAAAAAAACCAATATATTTTTACGAAAAACATTACCCGTGCGTATGCACGAGCATCATCACTAGTGTTACAAATATTTGAAGCGGTATGTGCCCCATCAAATACTCAAAAAGCCAAAACTCGTTTTTGGATGTGAAAATGATCATCAACATAATGACATGTAATACACATGTATGAATGAAATTGATAGTTATCACTCCAAATATCACTTCAAATAGAAACATGAATATCATTTTGAGCGAAAAACCGAGACAACTCGTTTTTACGAATCTTATATGCTTTAAACACATTTTTCCTAATTGTTTTTCTTTTAGTTTGTTTATAAGCGGGTTGCAAATGGTTGGAAACTCAATCATTTATACCCACACTTTCCGCAAATTTAAATGGCAAATGATCAACACAAATAGCTTCGGACAAAGCATAAACACTACGATCATGATTATAACTAAACAAGGGAGATTGAGAGAACGAACTTGCTAACCCCGAAGTCAAAAATTGTGTTTTTCCTCGCATCATGCCCAACTTGTCCATGTATTTTTCCTTTTAAATGCTTGTTCAAGGTATCATAACCTCCATTGCGCTTCCATTTGTACTTCGAGTTACAATAGTTGCACTTGACAACATATCGGTCATTTGCATCCAATACATTGCCTTTGGTAAAGTGCTTTGTGAAAATGTCAGATTTCAACTCTTTTGCTTTTTGGTTGGCTGTAGACACCCCCTCCTCATCATCATCATCCTTGTCATTGTCCTTCTCATCAGCCTCTTCATTGCCTTGTGGACCTTGGTTATGAATAGGAGCGGAAGGGGGAGAACTGTAGAGGAATAGGCATATGCGTATGAGGATAAGGTGGTTGTGGTTGATAAGGTTTAGGATTCATCTGCCTTTCTTGTGAACCTTGGTTTTCCATGTTTCAAAAAGATTAGGAAGGAGAGTAGTAAGAGATTAGGTAAGAAATTTAAGAAGAGATTTGCAACTTGAAAGCATGTAGAATTATGAGAGTAGTAGAGAGAGATAGGAGAGTATGAGATTGGTGTGAATGAAATTGAAGCTGAAATATGGTATTTATATAGGTAAATGGAAGTAAAATAGCCTCTGGAATCCATTTGACCGTTGAAATATAGCCGTTGAAATTGTGGTCGTGATCGCGGTTTGAGCTACTTGCGATCGCAGATAGCCAAAATCGCGATCGCCGTCCACACGGTTAGTTACCGCAAAACCGCGACTGCGTGTTTTGGAAACCGTGGTCCCAAAACTTGCGGTCGCGTTTCCCTAACCGCGATCACAGTTCCAAGGATCATTTGTCGGGGAACAGGCGGTTCTTCCTGTTTCGAACCGGCTCCCAGTGAGGAACCGGGACCGAGACCAGGCGTATACCGGTTCCGATTCACCGGCGGTTCCGATCCGGTTTAGTTCCCCAGTTCCGTGGAACCTAACCCACCTCTACCTGGCCACACCGAATTACTCATCATACATTTCATTGGCCAAAATCCAAAACAACCCGAAACCCAGATGATCCGCTCGAAATCCGACCGTCCCGCCCATTTGCCGCCCCTACTCATGGCCACACACTGGTCTCCTCATTTTTCCCTAATTGAGTTCTTTGTTCACCATTTATCTTCGGAGTTATGACATCGTAGGAGGTTTCCCAGGTCTCATTCTCAAATTTGCAACGTTAAAAATTTTGAACGTCACTTCATCAATCTCTCCCAGGGAAGGCAACCAAAGATACACAAAAGGCGTGCAAAAGAATATTAAACTATGAAAATAGAGCTAGTAATATACGATCATAACGACACAAAAATACCATCTCTTGGACCTCCTAGTTATCCTTTCCTCACGTATTTACATCACAAACACTCCTATCAATCCTGCAAAACAAAAGCGGTCATAAATGACCTTTTTGTATAAAGCTATATGCCTAGATCTCCCAAGGACGGTTGCCTGACGGTTTTTCGAGATCTTGGTGCTAGAAAATCATCTAGGCAAGAGATCGCGATCTTTTCCCATGGCAAGAGAGTAAAAACAGGGTGTTGGAGATATAACAAGATTATGAAAATGCATAAAACTCTTCCAGCTATGTTGATGACGGGCAGATGGTATTGGAAGGATCCACTTTTATTACCCGGGTGTTGTATGAGCCACAAGAACTGCATTTGTGATAAAGCCAGTGAAATCGTGCAGTTCCCTTCTGACCGCAATCATTGCATAAGACATCCTGGAGAAAATTTTTAGAGTTTAAGATCTTGAAAGCTTAAAAATGGAAAATGGTATTAATAAGATACTGATACAAGGTGATGGTCACCTGAGATTGATCCCTGTATTCTTCTGGAAGTACTTCAGAAGCCAAAAGGGCGTCAAGCATCCCAAAGTAGACCTGATTAGAAGAACACAGACTAAGTTTGTTTCCAAAAACAACAAATACATGAGCAACCAAGATTCACTTCGATTCACAGAATCTTTCTTGACACAAAGGACTTTACTTCATTACAAAAAGATACAGGCCGACAAAAAGTAATGAGAAAGAATATTTTTCATACCGCCATGTCTCCAAGTGATTTGCTACATATTGGACAAATGTAATTGCTGCAAGTGTAAACCTAAGAAAAACAAGTTAAGTTCAAGAGACAAACCGAAAAAACATGTCACTACCAAAACTAAACAAAACTAAAGAAGTGGGTTGTGGGCAGTGAAATTAGATACCTGGAAGCAAGAGGAATGCATGAAATGCCCACATGGCAGAGCTCTGACAGATTCACTTGAAGTGAAGAGGAAATCACAGCAGATAGGACAATTTGTTTCTAGACTTTTCTCCCAACACTTGTGGTCTACTAACTTTACACTGAGGCAACAGTTGCAAGTCATGCAATGATAGAAATCAGACCCGAGACCCTTGCCAACACGGCACAAATTGCAGAATGGGCAGTGGTAAACCATCCTGTCAAAGATTATAATAAGGGCTTCAGAAGAAATCAATCACAAGGTTTCCGATCTTGCAAGGGGTTGCTACACTTATTGAAAAGCGCTTTTGATAAAAATCATTACTTTTTGCCAAGAAATACGTAAAAATTAACTAGTTTTCACGCATTTCTAGACAAATAAGCAAATACTTTTCACCAAAAAGCATGTTTTTCTAAACAAGTATAGCAAGCCTTAATTAGCTCACGATGGTGTGCGAAAATTGACAACTTTCCTTGGTGTTGTTGTTCACATAACCAATATAATAACAACAAATTGCCTAACATATGCTACCGTCACTGGGTTCCACAATTTAAATTACTTAATTTGACTATACTTTTACCAAAGATATACAACATTATCCCTATATTGAAAAGTAATTGAAACTGGGCATCGATCCTATATCCTAAAGCAGAGAACCAAGTTTCTCATAGCACTTCACTCAAATTACTACAACCACAGAGGAAGCTTGGATGCAGACCAAGACATACAAGATAATTTACAAGTTTTGTTCCACTTTGGTGTCACATATAAAAACCCGTTTTTCTACTGTTCTGATTCAGCGTCATCAATTAAACTAAATTAATATCAAAATATTATACATTCTAAGATGACATCAACAGAAACTCAAAAGAATTTTTGTACACCAAGCTAGGATCATGCAGAGAATCTAAAGCAGTAGCACAGCTAATAAGTAACATAACCATTAAAGATTAAAAATTATTACCTTTCATCATCAAAGAACTTGCATATATTGCAATAGTATTTGGCCATTACAAATTTATTGCAAGAAGGAGTCACACAAACTGGTCCAACAGGTTGAATCTCCAGACAATGCATACACATCATTTCCAATGTTGCTTTCCTGTACAAACACATGACAAACAATATTACATTTTTATAAGATAAATGGAACCACTGCAATGAGCTTTGGTTTACCTACCTATCCATAGAGTGGTCACTAACTTTATCATGACAAAACCTGCACGTGAATAGCTTCCCACAGCAGGCGGCGCGTAGTTTGCAATTTCTTTTGTAATGCTCACATCCAAGGATCGTCTTCCCAACATCACGATATGAAGGTGAGCATCCAGGATCTTCACCACTGGAAGCTTCACCTAAAGTGGACTTCTGTTGAGCTGCTATCCACCGACTACATGTGAAAGCATTGATCAATATAACAGAGAAATTTTCTAAGAATATAATATGGAAAGGCTGATTGACCAAAAACCATCCTTATAATAGGGCGTATTGCAGAAAACCACCCGCATAATAGGAAATTACTGAAAACCGCCCGTATCAAGCACTCCGTTAGCATATAACCACCCACATTCAATTTTCCGTTAGATATCCCGTTATGTGGCCTCAATATCCAATGTGTCATATTTTATTATATTTTCATTTTAAATAGATTAAATAAAAAAGAAAAGAAATTGTAAAAAAAATTAAGAAAACCAATTTGGGGTTTTTTTTTACTTCTTTCGCTTTTGTATCTCACCGTCAACCAAAAGGCTCCGCATTGCACTGCCACCCAAATTGAACCCCACTTCCCAAATTCATCAATTGAATCTTTTTGTGCTTCCATGTTCAAATCACTCAATTTGGGGTTCAATTTTCCGCTTTAAATCTTCGAAGAATTCAACATATGTGTAGAATAGCCGACTTCTCCATTCCTGGTTTATCAACGTCGGCCTTGGGTTCTCCTTCTTCCTCGTCGACGAGAAATCCGGCACCGATTGCGCCTCAACGAAGAATTGTGGTCTCACCTGGCACCACCATTCGCCATTCTTGAAATTATTTGTTCAGGCTAGGAGCTTTGGAGCAGTAGAGGAAAGAAGCAATAGTGTTCTTGAGATGCAGAGGCAAGGCCTTGAAGAGGAAGAAACAGGCGGAAGAGGTAGAACGAATCTCGACCCAAATGGGTGACATTGGAATTTAGGGGTTTATTTTTTATATTTAATTTTTTTTATATTTCTTGTTTTAAAAAGATTAAAATATAATGAAAAAAAGGATAAAAGGGTATTTTTACAATTTTAACAGATTTTTTGGATGGAAATAAGGTGAGGGTGGTTATATACTAACGGAGTGCTTGATATGGTTGGTTTTCTGCAATACGCCCTATTATAAGGGTGGTTTTCGGTCAATCGGCCATATGGAAAACAAGAAAGAAAGCAAACTAAAAAGGGATGGACCTGGTCATAAGATTTTGAATAAGGTAATCCTTCCTTCTGGGATCAAGACTTGAATCCCGCGAAACCTTTCGTATCTCAGCTTCAAGTTCGCTTTGATTCATTCTAAATATCTCTTTCCACCCAGGCTTGAAAGTCTGATCACTATGATCTAAACTCTCATTGCCACCATTGCCTGAAGAGGTTATATAGCAACTCTATGAGATACTTCTGTTTGTATCACTCAATTACGAAAATATCAGATTAGTTGAGGAAAAGTAAGAACGAACCTTGTAGGGAACTACTGATTTGTAATGAAGAACACTGTTGCGATGGAGGGAATCCCTCCCACCATTCGTTAAGCCACTCATTGAACATGGTGTTTTTGGTTGCATGCTTCCATGTGTCCATCATCATATTCTGCTCCTCCTGGGTAAGCGCAGAAGTGACCCATGGCAACATGGATTGAAGCACCTCTGCTCCTGTTGTACCAATTATACGACCAACAATTTTATCTTGTTCCTCCACAGAGAAGTGTTTGTCAAAAAGAGGCCAAAGTTCTAACTCTTCACGTAAAACATGTTGATCCAGTGTTACTCTAATTGATTTACACATTCCCTCAAGCTTTGTTGAAAGTTGATCATACTTCCCCAAATGATATTCAAGAGAAGAAACAGACTCACTTCCAGTTGAGTCTTGAACTGGTTTTGAATTCTTTTGCAATTCATGGAGTTGTGTGAGTTCAGATAATGCAGAAGATATGTCCCCAAAAAGTTTCTCTTCTTGCTTGTGGTCAAGCGTGTAAGAGTGACTGACATTATGCAGTGTTTCTTTAGCTTCCAATGCTGGAAAAACTATGTCGTCTTCTGCATTGCTGTGAGCCCTATATAGTCCCCATAACAAGCGAAATCTACCACAAAACTGCCTGAGGAATGCTTCATCACCATCCCTTAACTTACCAGATTCACCATCCAAATATTCCAAGTCTTTGCGGATGGCCTTGTGAAATTTGAAGATGTTATCAATAGGTCTGGTTGCAGACCCAGCACTGGAGAAGCTTGGCTCTGTTTCCCAATTGAAGAGACTGGAGTGAAGAGAAGGTGCACCAGGGCTTAAAGATGAGGAACGAAAGGATTTGGCAGCATTCAAAGAGCTAACCACAAGATTTCCACTATTAACACCTAAACCTGGGACACAACATGATTGAGAGCCATGCGGTAACCTTTGGTAAATTTGCAAAGACTCACAATGATTTTCATCCTCACTTGATTTTACACTCCCACGCTTTGCTGGCCTCTCGGAATCATCTTCATGAACTACTACAACTTTCTTATCAGGAGAACACAATGAAGTATGTTTCTGAAAAATATGATTGAGATCTTCTTTAGTTTCAATCAGTATTCTAGCTGGACAGCAACCAATTGCATTTGAAGTCAAGCAGATGTCCTTTGAGAAGCCCTTACATGCCCAACCAGTAAAAAGTGTAACCAGTGCATTATCTTCATCTGGTGCTGCATCATATAGACAAACTTTAGCAGGAAGAAAATAGAGAGTCTCACAGCTAAAAGACCAATTTTTAACCAGTTAAGTACTATGCCTCTGAAATACATACCCGCCAAATGTAAATTTTGAAGAAAGGATTTTGCTTCCACTTCACTAAAAGATTGCACAAGCCATGGCAGGACACACTCAATTAACCTCAATGGCATTAGACACAAACTACGATAAAGAAGCTCTCGCTGTCTTTGAGAATTAAACAGCTTTCGTGCAAGGGGAAGAACCTAGAATCATAGCATAGCAGAGATACAAGTCAAGACTAGTAGTACATGTATCAAGAATTACTGAAAACAAAAATCCACATTCAACTGATACTTAATTTCCTGTTCAGTTAATACTGTGTTGTCACATAGAAAAAATAAAAGATAAACTATCTACTATGCCAGACGCAAGAAAAATTAAACACCTGAACTTCCTCATTCTGAAAGTGCTTGTCAATTGTGTCCATAATTTGATTTGCATGCGAACTTAATTTTCTGCAGAAATCAGCAGAAGACGATTTGGCTCCATCCTTTTGTATGCTTTCAATTAAACATCTAAGCTTCTCAAACTGTCTTTCCTCTTCCGCATGCTCCTGTGCAAAAGAGAGCTCCGCATCTACAGCAGGAAATATCACCTTGTCCTCAGCAATGCTGCATTGAGAAACGATTTTGCAATTACACGAGTAAGATAACGCACAATCACATTACGCGAATACAGACCCACATCGCTTTGGAGAAGTACAAGAGTTGCAAGATCATCTCTTCAGTATTTCTTTGCTTCTCACTTAATATTTAAGATATTCTATCACTTGATGAAACACAGCATGCAACAATGCCATAATAGGTCCTTAAAGTGCAGATCTAGTCGAAAAAAATGTCTACTAGATTTGGATTCATATAGCACACAAACATGTTAAGACAGATTTCTAAGGGGCATTTCAGTCTTGTTACATGGACATTTTGCTAGCCCAGGATTGCTACACCTGGCGGCAACCTGCAATCACAGGACTCTAGGGTTTTTGCCTTTATATGAACATGTAAAGCTATATTGTATAGTTTGGTGGTGAATACAATGAAACAGTAAATTCCATAATAGGTTCTCAGTTAATCTTTAAGATATTCTATCACTGGAGGAAACACAAGATGCAATAATGCCATAATAGGTTCTTATAGTGCAGATTTAGTCGAAAAAATGTCAACTAGATTTATTTCATATAGCATACAAACATGTTAAGACAGATTCCTAAGAGACACTTCAGTCTTGTTACATGGACATTTTCCTAACCTGTGATTGCTACACCTGGTACTCTGTAATTACACATGTAAAGCTATACTGTAAAATGTGGGTGTGAATATCATGAAACAGTAAATTCCAGATGTCCTCTCCTCATTTATTCATACAACACCATATTATACTCTCACCTAAACCATATCAAATGCATACTAGCTCCTCGCTGGCTACTCAGATGCCCGCAAAGAATTAATCAGCCAGAATAAAGTAGCTCAGAACTAGTTAAGAAACTAAAATATACATATAAAAGGTTAAAAGCTAATCCAAAATGCCCAATTTGACAGCATAAATGAACAAACGTGAATTTCTTTTAGTGTTGACAGAAGTTTCAGATATTTCAAGTGAAACAGTTATTGCACATATACCTGTGAAAAATGCACACTTCAGCAATGAAGTGCAGCCTTTGGTTGAATGCACACAGATCAGAAAAGTCTCCATCCAGTTGAATCTGTCTAGCAGCTTCAGCTATATCTTCCAATTCTGTTTTTATGGCTTTATGCCAATGCAATATCTCATCAATTGGTGCTAGAAACTCTTCTCCAGTCACAGTACATTCCATATGCTTTCTTTTGCCAGTATGGGATAAGTCACATGGACAAGAAGCTTTACTGCTTTGTGTCCTGAAGGATTTAGCGTCAATATCTTCACAGCAATGACGAGTTAAACAATCTCCTGGACTTTTACTAATAGTTTGCTTTCTAGGGCCATCCATCCAGGTGAAGATAACCTCCATAAAGCAACATTGATATCAGGAAAGACAATATATAATATAGCTGAGGAAAAAAATAGATAGCAATGTTGCATGAACCTACCTTATGGAGAAGAACCTCATTGGGAACAATCCTGGTTAAGCAATCACGCATATCTTGTTGTTCATCACTTGATATAGAAGATGAAAGCCAAGGGAGGAACTCCACCATCATATTAACAGGTATACTGCACAAGAATCGCCACACCAATGAAGCTTGTTCCTCAAACGAGAACTTTTCTATCAGTAACGGGAACACCTAACAGCACATTACATTGTCATAAATAAGGAAAAAAATTACGATAGTCATGAAGAGGTTTACTTTGATCCTCAAACAAAATATAATGTTTAAGCAAGAATAAAGTATGCACAATTTATATAACATTACATCTTTGACATTTGAAACATATAGAATACTCAGCAAGGCAAACAAGGAGATGTCATAAAGGCATATGCCAAATTAATTACCTGCTCTTCTTCCTTAGACATGTGCTGACTGATAGATGTTTTAAGGGCCCCTGCACGAGATGCAAACTCTCTCCTGTAGTTGTCTTCATTGTGCATATTTGAACTCAGTAACTCAAACAATTGATCAAAAAGTAGACTTTCCCCTTCATGCTCAAGTGAGTAAGTTCGCGCTACATTCTTCACACGATTATCAAGAGCAGGAAAGATGACCTGAGAAAAATATTAGAAGGTGTTATGAATAATGCTATCATCAAACAGGATGCAATGACAACAATTCATTTCTACTAGAACTGTAACTCTTTCCAGCACAGATACACCTGACAGAATGACACCTAAGCTACTACTAAAGGACACATGATTAGAATTAGTGTGACCTTTAGTAGTAGCTTAGGTGTCATGTTCCATTATGGGTTAAAATTATGACATAATGTTCATGTTAGCACCAAGTGATACATTAATCTGGACAAGCAGTCAAATGACAACTAAAGAAGTACTTTTAAGTTCTATAATCATTTATCAACAGTTAGTATCCCCGTTGCTTGATTTCATTCATGATTTGCAGTGAATATACTGCTTAGAAATTAGAGACATGTTTGAAGTAAACAAACTATATTATGACCCCCATTTCCTTCTAACTGTTGGGTATGAACATTGAACATTAACTGTGTTGAATGTAATCATAAAATGTAAAGAATGAGTAACGACCAATGGAGAGAGGTAAAAGAAGGAAATAATGTGGCATTGGTAATGGCCAATGGAATAGGGGAAAAGATAGGGAGGATGAGGACTAAAGAAGGGTATATTGGATATTTGCAAGAAATTTTCACTGATTTCCTAAACCAGCATTATGTTGACATAAGTAAACTTTCATATCCGGCACTTAAAATGAAACGGATTCACCAAAACTAAGTATGTCACCAAATCAAACAAATTCATAGTCTACTTCTCAACCCCTCAAAAGACGACCCATGCAGTTACCAATATCTTACACCTAAGGACTAACAAACAACAGATTGAATAATTAAAATATCCTCATTCCAGCGTCAAGTTTCCAACTCAAGAGCTTCAAAACAGGGACTTGGTGAATAACTCCGAAAGCCCACTATTGATCAGGAAAAGGGTACAAAATCCACAAGCCGAAAAGCATATATAGGATGAGACAGACAGCTGCGAAAATACTTTTATCCCCTAGAAATGGATGATTAGCCCAAAATTCTCATCCACAAAATCGAATTGAGGGTCATTTTGATCCATATAAAAGAATTAAACAAGATGTATACGACCTATAATAAGTTATTAAAACGAGACACGGAAGTAGAGCAACGCTCATTAACAAGACCATTTATCAGACACATCTCCGTCCTGCCCAATTAAAAAGAGAAATCACAGCCGAAATAACGCAATCGACCAAAAAAAATCCCAAAGTTACAGGCAGCATACCTCATCCTCCGCAATGCAATGGTGTTTGTAGATGGATCGAAGAAAGTGATAACGCTCAAGCAAGGGTTTAATATCGCTCTCCTGATGGGTGGCGAAGGCTACCGCAGCGCGGTGCAAGCCATCAAGCGCACTCTTTGTCGCCTTATGGAAGAAAAGAAAAATCAGAATCGGCGATTTCGATACCGAACTCTTCACGCAGCTCTTAGATGCCGCGGCCGCCGCCGAAGACGACGGTGGCGGTGGAGGAGGATCCACCGGCGCGTTCGCCATCCCCGCCATTACCGCCACCCCGCCTCCATCTCTGGGGCCATGGCCCGTCAATGGCGTCGCCATCGCTCAATCAAACCATACACAAATGACAAATCTGTTCCCCTGTCGAATCGAAAATAGAAATTTTCGGTTGGTGAGGAGTCAGATCGCAGAATTCAAATTATGGGAGCACGATAAACCTATAATCTTCCGAAATTCAAACTTCCTCTACCTCTTTTTTATTTTTTCCCCAAAAGCAGAGAAGTAAGCGTTGTGTGCTCTCTTCTCCTCTCTCTATCTATCTCTTTATTTTCACTTTTCTAATTTGCAGCCATTAAAATTAAAAAACAACAAAATAAAGGGAAATGAAAATAAATAAATAAATATAAATATATAAATGTAAACCAAGCAAAATAGGGAAGGAAGGGGTAAAGAGGGGAGAGATAGTTGGGCCGCGTGGCAGAGGTGAAGTGCCAAGGTGTGCAGTGTGCGGGGCTTGGACAAAATGCGTGACACGTATGCTTGGCACGTGTGAGAGTGTAACCACCACGGATTTTGGGGCAGCTTTCATGTCTCTCCGTTCGGGTTGGCCAGACCTTTTCCTCCTTGTCATCTTCGCATTCGGCCAATTTATCAGCCCGGTTTCTAATCGAATACGGGTCAAACTTTACCTCTACTACCTACGGTCATACTGTGTGTGAGATTTGTTATTCCAAGTTTAGGGCAACTCTTATCCATTGTCCTCCGGTCACAAAATGTCGATTTTGAGATAAACCTAAATAATAAACCAAAGACCACCAAGTGAATTGAAAAGTCTAATATGCTCTAGTCGGTCATCCTAACAGTATAAACTCCATTTAAAAGAATGTTCTAAGACAGTTTATCTTATGTTAATATAGACAGACCCATCTATTAAATTATATAAAAAAAAATCCAATGGAATAAGACCTAATTGGCCACCATTTTTAAATACGTATTATCATTGAGTTCGGATGAGGTGAGAAATAATAAAAAATAAGTCGTTGGATGGAGAAAAATCAAGAGTATTGGTCGTTTCACTTAACAGGGGGGAAAAACGACACATGTGAATTTTTGGCAAATTATAAGTGTATTTTTGAAAGAAAAAAACGGATGTAGGGCGTGCGTTTCAATTGTTCATTAAAACTGTGATTTTGTGCTTCAAAAAACTATTGTTTGTACATCAAAAATCTATTGTTTGTGCATCCAAAACTATTGTTTTTGCAAAAAAAATGGTCGAATGTGTATCAAAATTGTATGCATTAATATATGTTTGTGCATCATAATTAGTCGTATGTGAGACAAAACTAAATTGTTTTTATTTCAATTTTGGTATTGTCTTGCTTGACTCGTTTGGATTCGTCATTGTTGTTATTGTGAAACATGTGTCTACTTCTTGGGCTCCTAACATAACTAAGGCACAAAGCACTCCTCTTCGGTTTGCAATTGGCTTGTTCTCTTAGCGTACATCGTATTATTACAAAGTCAGATTCTTTATCTATTATCATTTGCATTCAAGCTTCTACATCAAACTTATCTTATTTATGTACTCCCTCCGTCTCATAATGTTTGTCCACTTTCCTTTGTAAATTACAAAGGAAAGTGGACAAACATTATGGGACGGAGGGAGTACTATATTAGATGACATACATTTATTGAACACTTCATTTGTTTCTTTTCATTCTCTTAGCGTACAAAAGTTTATTTCAATTCACAAACAAAAGGATATACTAATGAACAAAGTATTAGTAGTGATGAACAAAGTGCTGGTAGTAATGCACAAAGTGATGATAGTAATGCACAAACTTCATATTCATTGATACATAATGAAAAGTTTTTTTTTGATGCACAAAGTGCTGATAGTTATGCACAAACAGATAGTATTAATGAACAAACATGTGTATATCAATGAACAAACAACGATATACCAATGAACAAATAAAGATATATCAATGAACAAATATGGGTATATCAATGAACAAATATTGGTATATCGAAACTAATTATATGTGCATCAAAAACTAGATAATATTGTATTCATACAAATAAATAAGGTTAAAAAATTATAATTAAAATTAAAAAACTTCGAAATCGATGAACAATTTTATCAAAAACTCGATGCACAATTGGTCAGTATTGATGCACAATTGGCGAGTTTTGATGCACAAACTGTGTGCGTCTCATAAAAACGTATTTTGTGAAAAATACGGGAAAAATTCGTCAATGCCCTTTTTTTACTGAAAAATACGTGAAAAATACGGAAAAATTCGTCTGAAGTTGTTTTTTTTTATCTTTTTTAATGAATATCTAATCTAGAACGTCAATTTTTTAGAAGCGACGACTAAGATTTATTCTTATTTCTCACTTGAGCGCCCATTCTCACTTGACTCTTTCTCATTTCTATTTATTTTATAGTAATTCTTATCACTATTGATTTTTACTACTAAGTTATTAATGATTGTAATTATCGATTTAAATTAGATTTAACCAATTAACAATTTAAGACCTAATTATCGTATGCAACATGGCTAACAAATCTATCTATCTATATCTTCTATCTATATAACTATAAAAGTGGTCCCTCTCAAGTTAAATAAATGCTCCACATTTATGTATTAATTTTCATCAATATTAAAATACAATAAGTATTTAAAGTTTTATTTGAAAGACATTATACACATATTTACAAAATGACTATTTATCTCCTTTCAAATACTTGAAATTCTTCTTTTAGAAAAAAATATATAAACACTATGTATGAAATAAAAACATATGAAGACATAATATCAGTGTAAGACACAATATCATATTATTTACAATTTCATATGTACGAGAAGTGCATTAATTTGAATTTGAAAAAAAAATTAAAAATGAATATGTAAAATTAGTGGTAGATTGAGCAAATAAAATCAAAATAAGACTAACTACCAACCAAATTTAGATGGAAAAGAAATTTATTTTATCTTAAATTGATATATAGTGTACACCGATTAAATAATCAAATAGTTTATTTGTGTATGATTTACAATATTTTATTTTGTTTTAGGTATATTATTAGTTATGGTGTTTCATAATGCAATTCAATAAGCTTGAATTTAGTACACTTAATCATATGTTATAATTTTCAAAAATTTAAACATTTGAAATAATAACAAACATAAAATATAACATTTGCCCCGTCCAACGGACGTAGTTAGCACTCTAGTAGTCCTAAAATTAGTAATTTAAGAGTGCTTTACTCTCTCTTTATTTTGGGGTTTCTAGGTTTTATAGCTTTGATATAATGCTAAAATTCTAAAAAGTTTATAAATCTTGTTTAAAGATACGAATTATGCATATATTTTAATAAATTTTAACTTAACTAGTTGAATTCCCGTGATACTCACGGGGTGATTTTACTAAAGATTATACAATAATCTGATATTAATATAAAATTTAAAATACTTGTATATAATATCATAATAAAATTATGTAATTTATAAAAAAAACTTTATGATCATTCCACATATTTTATATTTAATTTTTTTTATTATTTGTTCTATCTTGTCCCTTATTTAGATTACAATTTTTAAAATGTTAATTTAAATTGAATTGAATATTTTTAAATATTTTTTATATTTTTTGTTTAGATATTAATATGCATAAAATAATCAGTTTTTATAAAATATTTATTTATTAAGGCTATGTATTTGAGTTCTTATCTTTTACTTTGTAATTAATATAATATTATATTTAAATATGAAGAACATTAATATAAAGATTAGTATAGAAGATAAGATAGGGAAAAAAATAAAAATAATATAATGCTATAACTTAAGGATAATTATGGTAGGATATCTAGCAATGATAAAACATAACTTATTAAAATATTTATTAAATTAACATTAATTTATTAAAATTTAGGTAGAAATATCAATTTTTACTAAAATATATCATATATTCTATAAATAATTTATTATATTGCAAAGTATCAACATATAGATACAAAAATTATATACTTGGAGCGCAAGATTTGTTAAAACATAAAAGAAAATTTATTATCTACAAAATTAATATAAAAATATTAGCATATAGACCAAGTTTTGTTAAAAGATATGCATAAAATTAACATAGAAAGTATTTAAGATATAGATAGATCAAGTTATTATAATATAAAAATTAGATGTATAAAAAAATAATACAAATTATTATTAAAAAATTTGACATTATTTATTTAAGTAATTCCACGTGGCGTAATTTTTTCAACATACATGGTTTCTGCTTTTAATGTACTAGGTAGATTACTAAGGCTCCTTTCATATAAATTATGTATGTGCCCCCAAAATGTAATATCCGTTAATTTTAGTACTATATTTTAAATTATGAAAATTAGTTTTCTCTCCTTAAAAATAATAATTTTTTTAGAATAACTTTATACAAAAATTTTAATAAATTTCCTAACTCCTTGCTTATGGTAAAATAGTGGATTTTGGGGATAAACTAACAAAAAGAAAATTTAATGTGTGGAAGTGCAAAAGGTCAGATTTGAACTCGAGACCTCCCGTTCCAAGCTCTCCACATTTCCCTTCCCCAACCACTATGCTAATCACTTTTCTTTACTAACTTAAACCTCTAGTTAACTCTTAAACCCAACCTTTTTGTCTTCTTCCTCCTTGGACCGTCGGTCCCCTTTCTTGTCCGGATCAGGCCTTTGCCCGTCGGTTTTGGCCACCGGTCTTCGGGCGTCAGAGACGTCACTTCGCCGTTTCCGCCTACCCATCTCCCGTCCTATCTCTTTTCCCTCTTTTCCCATACAAAACTCCCTTTCCAACACCCTAGACCATTGGCCTAGTCTAATTCATTCAGCCATAAGAGCTTCTTTTCTGAGCTATTTAAAGGTGATAGAATAATACTAGATAGGATAGAATATTATTGTTGAGAGATCTTTTCTCACTTTGTTATTCTGTTCAGATATGTATCTCATACTGTATATATATTCTATCCAATACAAGGCAACCCTTTCACGGGCTTTTCATACTCTCACATGGTATCAGGCTTCCTCCTTTCCTGAAACATTTTTTTTACGCCCATCCCCTTTTCCTTCTATCGATTATGGCTAACAATGGTGATGAGCGAGATCCTCCTCCGCCACCAGCCAACAACAATGGACGAATCACTCCACCTACGACCACAACCACCTCTCAAATAACTCTTGCTTCCGCTCAAGCACTTCATGTCGCTAGCATAAAAACACATGTTCCAATCCAACTTGATCTCTCTTCCTCAAACTACAAATAAGTGGCGGGAACTCTTCCTTGTCACTCTTGGCAAGTTCGCCATAAAATCTCATGTCGACAACTCCCTTGTTGACCCTCCTCAAGATCCCGATTGGCAAATGCTTGATTACATCGTCTTATCCTGGATATATGGATCAATATCCATGGATATATTCGATATTGTGATGAAACCAAATGCATCTGCTCAAACAATATGGACTGCAATTGAGGATCTCTTTAGAGACAACAAGAAGAGCAAGGCCATTCAACTGGAAGCCCAGTTCCGAAGCCTCTCTCAGGGTGCTCTCTCTATCACTGAGTACTGCCAAAAACTGAAGACATATGTTGATGGTCTCTCTGATGTCGACCACCCTGTCTCTAATGAGACTCTTGTTCTTCAAACAATCAAGGGTCTTAATGATGAGTTCTCCACCATGGCGGCGATCATTCCAATTCAAACACCTTTTCCGACATTCCATCAATGTCGAAGCATGCTCCTTCTTGAAGAATCTCGCCGTTCTCACAACAAATCTGTTGAAACCGCCTTGACAACAACAACAACTCCACCTCCATCGTCCAAACCAACTTCTGAATCCGCCCCATCTCAACAACCGGCGGTCAAAGAACAAAGACAATCTGGTGGCGGTCGCGGGCGTGGAAGGCGTGGTCGAGGCCGAGGCACTGGGGGACGCGGTTATCTTCCAAATGGCCCATGGTTCCCAAACTGGCCACCACAACAAAATTCAAACAACTGGACTCCCTCTTGGCCGAATTAGGGACCGGGTCTCCTTGGTGCAGTTCCTCGTCAACAACCACAACAAGACAACAGCCTCAGGCAAACTATTCCAATCAAGGATATCCTTAATGGGATCAGCAAGCATTCTACAATACTATGGATAATTTGAGCATGCGTCCGCAGTCAGACAACAGGTGGTATATGGACACGGGTGCTTCTTCCCATATGACTTCAAATGCAGATAATCTCTCTTCTGTTTTTAATCCTAGCACCAACTCTATTTCAAATATCATAGTGGGTAATGGACAAACTCTTCCTATCACCAAAATTGGTCATACCCAGCTCTCTAAATTTCCACCTCTAAAACTTCAAAATGTTCTTTTTACTCCCTCTCTAGTTAAAAATCTCATTTCAATATGAAAATTTACAACTGACAATCATTGTTCAGTAGAATTTGACAAGAATGGTTTTTCTGTGAAGGATCTTCCAACCAAGACGGTAATCCACATGTGCAATAGTCAGAGAGATCTCTACCCATTCCTTCCAATAAATGAGTCAACTGGCCCCATTCAAGCCCTCTCGGCGTCTCACTGTACTCCCTACAGCCTTTGGCATCAAAGACTTGCTCATGCCGGTTCTCCTATTATTAGTCATCTTATTTCTTTAAATCAGTTTAAGTGTAATAAGCAACACCTTGATAGTATGTGTCACGCCTGTCAGTTAGGCAAGCACACGAGGCTGCCCTTTCATTCTTCTATGTCTAAAACAATTCGCCCTTTTCAAATTGTTCATTGTGATTTGTGGACCTCTCCAGTATTAAGTAATTCAGGTTTCAAGTATTATCTTGTTATCCTTGATGATTATTCTCATTACTTGTGGACTTTCCCTTTGAAAACTAAGTCTAATGTGCTACAAAAATTCCAACAGTTCCACTCATATGTTCAAACAATTCAACCTCAAAATTCAAAACCTGCAATGTGATCATGGTCGGGAATTTGATAATAATTTATTTCATTCCTTCCTTCACAAAATGGTATAATTTTTCGCTTCTCATGTCCACACACATCTCAACAAAACGGTAAAGTTGAACGAGTCATTAGAACAGTGAATAATATGATACGTTCTCAACTTTTCCAATCAAAACTCCCACCTCAATTCTGGTTCGAGTCTTTAAACACAGCCACCTATATCTTTAATCTTCTCCCAACCAAAAGTCTTAATCTCGAGTCCCCACATAAAATTCTTTTAGGAAAACAACCAACATACAATCATTTATGTGTGTTTGGTTGTTTATGTTATCCCAACCTCTCTTCTATTGTCCCACATAAATTAGCCCCTCGTTCCAGTCCCTGTATTTTCTTAGGCTATGCACAAAATCACTGTGGTTACCGATGTTTGGAAATTTCAACCGAAAAAATTATAATTTCCAGGCATGTAAATTTTGATGAAAATATTTTTCCTTATCCAAAACCAACAACCAAGATCCAATCTTATGATTTTCTTCAATTTACAGCCGAAAATCCCCCATATCTTAATCCTTCCTTATCTAATAAAAAACAAGTCAAACTTTATCTCTAATTCTCCCTTAAATTCGGAAACTCCAATTACTGATATCATCCATGATATCTCACCCCAACTCCAAATTCAAACATCCCAAGCTAGTCCATCGGCTCATGTACCAAGCCCACAAACCTCAGCCCAATCCCTTCCCAACACTTCTAACTCGACTTCTGCTCAAAACCAAATTGAGTCAGCCGAAACTAATTCATCCTCCTCGTCAAATTCCAACAGCTCCACATCATCTCAAAACACCCATCGGATGTGCACTCGTGCCAAATCCGGCATAATCAAACCTAAACCGATCTTCAATCTCAATGTCTCTATCCCGCCTATTCCCAAAAATCACAAAATAGCCATCAAAGATCCACCATGGTATAATTCAATGAAAGAAGAGTATGATGCTTTGATTAAGAATAGGAATTCGAATTTGGTTCCAAGACCAACTCATGCTAATATGGTTACAGGGAAGTGGCTCTTCCGACATAAGTTTGGTGCTAATGGAAAAATTGCTCGGTATAAATCTCGATGGGTTGCTCGCGGATATTCACAACAACAGGGCATCGACTTTGACGAAACGTTCTCTCTTGTTGTCAAGTCGACGACTATAAGAACAGTTATTTCCCTTGCTCTGTCTAAGTCATGGCCAATCCATCAACTTGACGTTAAAAACGCCTTTCTTCATGGCAAATTGGATGAACTTGTCTACTGTCAACAACCGCCTGGGTTTGTCAATTCAACTTATCCAGACTATGTATGTCGATTTAACAAAACTCTTTATGGTTTAAAGCAAGCTCCGAGAGCATGGTTTCAACGCTTTGCTACATATTTGCATCACCTTGGCTTCACAAGCAGCAAATCTGATCCTTCATTATTTATGTACAAATTAGGCGTCGATCAAGCGTTTTTATCAGTGTACGTCGACGACATCTTGTTGACAACATCTTCTTTGACGTTCCTCAAGTCCATCACTGCTGCTTTGAGTAGAGAGTTTCCAATGACAGATTTGAGGACTCTCCACTATTTTCTTGGCCTAACAGTAACAAAGACCTCTCAGGGACTACATTTAAGTCCAGAAAAATATGTGTATGAGATTTTACGAAAAGCAAACATGGTCGACTGCAATACTTTTCGTACACACGTTGGCACACAACAAAAGCTTGGGAACAATGCCGGTGACCCGATCTCTGATCCCACCTTATATAGGTCGATTGCTGGCGCACTACAATATCTCACCTTCACAAGACCGGACATCAGTTATGTTGTATAACAGTGTTGTCTTCATATGCACGATCCTCGCATTCAACATTTCAATGCTCTCAAAAGGATATTGTGGTATGTGAAGGGAACAAGTAAGCTCGGGATGCTATTACAGGCTGGAGATATATCTCAACTTTCAGTTTATTTTGATGCGGATTGGGCAGGATGTCCGGATTCTCGCCGTTCAACATCAGGATATTGTATGTACCTTGGAAACAACTTAATTTCATGGTCTTCCAAGCGTCAACCAATTGTGTCCAGATCAAGTGCAGAGGCTGAATACAAGGTTGTTGCTAACGTTGTGGCAGAATCCTGCTAGATCAGAAACCTGCTTGTTGAGTTAGGCACTCCAATCAACAAGGCAACATTTATCTTTTGCGACAATATAAGTGCAGTATACCTATCTTCCAATCCCGTACAACATCAACGAACAAAACACATTGAAATAGATATCCATTTTGTTCGTGAAAAGGTCGCATTAGGAGAAGTCCGAGTCCTTCATGTCCCATCGACACATCAGTTTGTTGACATTCTGACAAAGGGATTGCCTTTCCCAATATTCCAAGAATTTAGGACCAGTCTCTGCATTCGTGAACCTCCCGCATTGACTAAGGGGGAATGATAGAATAATACTAGATAGGATAGAGTATTATTGTTGAGAGATCTTTTCTCACTTTGTTATTCTGTTTAGATATGTATCTCATACTGTATATATATTCTATCCAATACAAGGCAACCCTTTCACGGGCTTTTCATACTGTATATATATTCTATCCAATACAATGCAACCCTTTCACGGGCTTTTCATACTCTCACAAAAAGGAGTTTGGACAAACTCAGACACACATCCAACATTTCTGTTCTCCCTCTCATTCGAATTCCATCCGAGCACCAATTTTTTTCAGAAAGCCAAATCTGAATTTTTTTCTCACCTTCTTCCACCTTTCTCTCCTCCGTCTCCGACCGCCTCACCCCCTTTTTTCCGAACACTTCTGTCGCCACGCATTCGCCAGCGTCCTCGCACCACCACTGCAGCCTTCCACCGAGTCGAAGTCGTCGTCGCCGTGCCGCCCTGTGCTCCTCTAGTTCGCTTCTGTTGGAATGAAGAAGACATATAGCAGATTGAAGAAGGGCTTGAGCTCTTGGGCCTATTTCTTCCCATAGGCTGAAGCTGTTGTGGTTGGGCCGAGCAGGAGCACAGTTAAAACAGGCCCATCTTTCCTCTTTTTTTTCAGCAACTTGCAAGTTGAAGAAGGAGCCATTTCGGCCCAAATCTCTTTTGACCAGCCCATTTGTTCCCGAGCCCAAATCTTGTTCCATCCTACTGGTATAATCCCAATCCTTATTTAATTATCTATTATTTTATTTAAAATTATTTTATTATAAATTATAATTAGTTTGAAGAATTTACATACAAAACCTATTCTTAGACTTTATGGAGAAAAGGATGAAAATTAATTCTAGCATGCCACTTTAGATATTTATAATTTTAAATAAATTATAAATAATCTCCTAACATGATAATATTAATGGAATAATATTATTAGGCATGTGGAATATTTTCATACAAAATATAATAGTACAAGTTAACTCCTTTACAAAAAAGGGGTATTCTAACAAGTCAATTTGGAAACGAAATAACGAAGGTTAATATTTCGTTTCCTTAATGTGAACCCGTTTAGATCAATCTCTCGAGGAGGATTTCGTCTTAGATACGACGTCAGTTAGTCAATCCGAAAACTAAGGCAAGTGGAAATTCTCTTTGGACCTTATTTTGATTATCGTATTATTGAACTCTCCTTCATGCCATATTGGGAACTACTCGTGTGCATTTAAAATTGATCTCAGGAGTTTTGTTGCTAGGCAATGACCATATTAGTATCATTATTATTACTATTGTTACTAGTAGTACTAGGATTAGTACTTTAGGTCTCTTGTGTTTGACCTTGTTTGTTCAGTCTCTTCTGAGACTTGTTGTGGACTAAGATAGAATCAGGATTGCGGATTTTGCTCCGACGCTTCTATATAACTTATCGAGTGGTATGGCTTTCCGCCCTCTCTTCGCTCGGTACGTGGATCATGATCCCGTAGTCGCTCCTCCTTTGAGGGGGTCTACTGCACCCTAGCTAGGTGTTGGAACCTCGTTCCTTTAAGTGGACCAGCCTTCGTAGCCCCCACACCTAAAATCTTCACTTGAAGTGCAAATGTTTTATGACCTAAATAAGATAAGTGCCTTAAGCACAAACTTAATGAACTTGGGATGGATCGAGTACAACTTAAAGGGTCCATCCTTACTCTCGACTTTGAAAGACCGTCATTCCAATCTTAATGATTAGGTTAGATAAGGTTGGTTGAGGTCCGATAAGTGGAGGGAAGTTTTCAAAACTTGTTGTGCAATAATTATAAGTTCCCAACATCATCCTTGACTCAAAGGAGCTACTTTTCTCGTAGTCTCATTTTCCAAGCAAAACCTCTTAACCTTCTTTCATCATTTCGAAAAGTCTTTCTCTTATCATACAAAAGCGCCACTCAAACTTTCTTTCCTTCGCCATCTCTTTTCTCTTAGCTCTCAAAAGTTGGTTGTCGCCATACACCCACACTTTGAGATTTCCGTTCCTACTTGCTTAGTCTCTGTAGACTAACCGTTTTCTACTCTGCATTTTGCCTGGTATTTCTTGCCTCTCGCGGAAATATCAGATACTAGGGACAACTTAGCCAAGAGTGGAAGAGGAGAGAAGTGAAGATGTCATAGGGAGGAGATTCCAGTTCCGCGCCACAGGTTCTCTTCACCTTCAAGTTTAATATCGTTTCCTTTTGAGCAAGACTTATGATGTACCTTCCGTTGTTTTCATTTTGGAGACACTCTACTACTTTAACTTCAAGTTTGTAAGGATTATTTTATCGCATCACTTGTTGATGGCGCATTTGTAATTCAAGTACTTTAAAATTTCGTTTTTACATAATTCTATTTATTAGCCTTGGGTGACCTTGGAGGGGAAAAATCCGAGGTCACTAGTGGTAACACCCAATGTTGCAAAATAGGGGTCTTACACAAAATTCATTTCCGGCCTTAAGTCTAGATCCCCTAATTTCTTTCCTTATCAAAAAAAATCTTAATAACTATAATGCGACCATTTTAAACTCTTATATATTGTTATTATGTTTTTTTTACTTATTTGTATCCTAGAAACTTTTTTCGTAAGTATTAGAGGTATTCTTAGGATATAATAGTATTTTATATATATCTTGTATATCTTTGGATTTGGGCCCAATTTACTCTTTGCATTTTTAACGTTCTCCTTAATGAGAAAATCACAAAATTAATTTCCAACAATCATGCCTTTGATATTCAATCATGGTATCGGAGTCATTAACTTAAACACAACCCTAATTCTTTTTTTCGCTCGCCTTGTGTCGTCGTTTCTTTCTTCTGCTGCCTAATTTTTCTTATTTTTTTTGGCATATCATCCATCATAGTTAACCCAACAACCTCTGATTTCAGCATAAAGACATGTCTTGATGTTCCTGTAATATCCGCGATATTCCAAGGTTTTTAAACCGAATATAATATAATAATTATTATAATAAATTATTTTTCTCTAAATAAAAAGAGAATTTCTAAATATCGTAATAACTTCTACCTTCTCTTTTAAAAGAGATTATCAAGTAAATAAAAGTAAATAAAATCCAATAAAATTGTATAAGGTTCATGGATAAATAAAAAGGGCATTAAATAAAAATAATGTCTTATAGAGATCGAATTCTCTTAAATAAAATAAATTACATTAAGGGCTTAAAAATCTAATTACAAGTCTTGTAAAAAGAATGCAAGAGCCGGGACTTGAACCCGAGACCTCTTGCCACTCTACCCACACGCCACCTCTCTATTTCCGCTAGACCAAATGAACTTTCTTACCTAAAACACCATTCTTATTATCTTATACCATTTATTCCCCTTCTTCTCCAAAAGCAACATCAGACTATTGTCTGATTGAATTGACGTTGATTTGAATGAAG
The DNA here is from genome assembly GCA_964016875.1 of Fallopia convolvulus. NCBI lineage: Eukaryota > Viridiplantae > Streptophyta > Magnoliopsida > Caryophyllales > Polygonaceae > Fallopia > Fallopia convolvulus. Next base: position 22,699,120 of record OZ024727.1, read on the forward strand.
CCAATGCATGCCTCTTCCACCTCCCTTTGCTTGCAAGAGAACCATGGTTGCATCATCCTTCCCTCACCACCAAAGAAACACACCATTGACCAATGGTGAAGCTTTGCCTCCTCCTCCATTGGTCTACTCCCATAGCCATGGATTGCAAGCTCCACCAATTTGCCTATAAAAAGGCCCTCATTCACCATTCTACTCACACATTCAAATCCTCTTCCTCCTCTCATAGCAATTCACTCTCTCTAGTGTTCAAAAATCAGCCACAATCAAGTTCCAATCCTCCACCAAAATACCACCAAAAACCCCTCCTTCTCTTCCTTGGAGCCCGTCGGACCGCCCCCTGCCCACCGGAGCACGACCAGCCCGCAGCCGAGCTCCGCCGGTGCCGCCGAGCCCTCGCCGCCGTTCCTGTCCCGCGCCGCCGTGAACCGCCGGCCTCCCCTGCCTCTCTTCTCCAGTGTTCTGTAAACACAGAACTCAGAAAGTATAATTCTAATTCCCAAAATTTTATTCATTTAATTTATGTATTTATAATATATTAGTTTTATTTGGATTGTTAGAAATCAAATAAGGAATATAAGAAATAAAAATAATAAGTAGAAGATTATGTTAGTTGAAAGTTAGAAACAACTTAGAATTACCATGGTAACTTAACCTTATAAAAATAGGTAAATCTTTATTTATGGTAAGTATGCTCCTTACATAATATAAATGGATTTTTATAAAATAAATATAGCATACAAAATTAATAGTAAATATTATCATCTTTATAAAAAAAGAGAAAATAAGATTTCTAGAAGACATGAATTGTTGCATGTCTTAAACTATAGATGATATCCTATTATATGATTTTAATAATAATAATGATAGGTTTATTAAATAAATTCATTATTTGATAAAATATAAAATAGCATACCTCTAAGTGTAAAGTTACTACAAAATAGGAACTTTTATTAATATTTACATATAAATGTGACTATAAAGTAAACTAGGTTAATATATGATTTTAGTTATAATATATGATAGTGATGATAAAAATCTCTATGACATACTATAATAATAAAATTGTAGAGAGATCTTATAAAAATATTATGGTTTCAAAGATTGTAGTCATGGACTATAGTTTGACTTTAGATAGGGATCTTTATAAAAGAATAATATTATTAATAATTATATTACTAAAGTCATCATGGGAGAAAAATATTAATTTAATAAGTTCTAAGTGTAGAGAATTTTTGCAAAACATAAGTTCTAGGTTAAATATCATAAGTATGATCTTATAATGATTCTATCATATTATATAGTCATAAGGTTGGCTTGCATGAAAAGAAATCGTTTAAGATATAGAAAAGATATTATTTTATAAACTACAATATTATAATAATGAACTATAAATATGAAGTAGGATATTTATAAGCCATGATGATATTATAAGCCATGATCATATTTTATAAGCTATGATCATATTTTATAAGCTATGATCATAAATATTTTACAAGTCATATAATGTGAAAAGAATTATAGGAATAAAATAAATAAGATTAATGTAATATATATTAATTTTAGTAAGTTACTTCATAAAGAAAATAGAAATTCCTAATTATGGAAACTTCCAAGAAAATGAATTATAAGTCTATTAGTTTCAATTAAGGAGAATTATATGTTTAAATAAAATGCAATTAAGGGGATATTGTTAATAAAGTATTTTGGATAAGGGAAATAATATTCTAAAGTTCACTAAGGAATAATTAGAAATTTAAAAGTAAGATTTTAACTAAGATAAATATGTCAAAAGGTTAAAATAGATTCTTTAAAGCTTAATAAGAATTGTACATTCTAAAGGAAAAATACCTTTTTAGATAAAATATGATATTTTTGTAAAATTATACTTGCTTAAATTATATTAAACGGAATTAGCAAGTGAAGTTAAATAGGACTATTTTAATATTATTAAATAGAATTTTTTTTATGGAATAAAAAAGATATTACAAAGCCAAAATAATAATAAAGAAATATTATTATTTTAAGAAAAATAACTTTCTAAATTATTATCTTAATAATTTAGAATTCCAACTCTCTTATAAAATATTATAAGAGGTAATCCAAACTCTAGGAGGAAATCATGATTAAAGCTCGCTCGTAAATTCCGTGTCGATAGGTCGGAATTCTCGCTCGAAGTCGTGAATCACATAATTCCATCAAAGCTCGATTGTTAGAACTCGCAAAAGCTAAGGCAAGTGGAATTTCCCCTTGTGACCTTTATATTTCATTTCCGTAAAATTCTTGATGTTGGGAACGACTTGTGTGCTAAGTAACGAATGAACCTAGGAAATATCGATTGCTAGATATAACGACCATTGTTAGTATAGTTCGCTATTATTATTGATAGGACTATTTATGCTAGTATGGTTGTGGCCTTGATTGTTATGGTCTCGTTTAGAGATCAACGTCGAACGAACTAGTGAGGGGCGCGGAATAGCCGATGCCTCTATATAACCCTACTAAGTCGTAAGTGCCTACGTGTTTGAAGTACGACTTTCGGGATCATGATCCCATCCGCTCCGATTGCAAGGAGGGATGAGCCCACTCTAGCTAAGTGCCGGGAAACTGAGTTTTTCCCTTGGTGGTTCGGGCCATCGGAGTCCCACCTCTTCCTATTAAAAATCATCAATGAAATCGAATACCCTTTTCATCACTATATGAGATAAGTGCCCAATGCACATTTAAGATACCAAAACCGGACCGGTCTCAAATGATCGATCCGGGTCTCGGTCCGCTCAGGGCGCGAGAGGTTTTTAACTTGTATGAATTAATAATGTTCCCAACATACTTTCGATTCCTAAAGAAGTCTACAATCTAGTAGTTCTTCTCTCATTTATCGAGCTATCTCCGCTCGAGATATGCTCTTCTTCGAACCATTAAAGCCCCACATAAACAAGCCCCATCGTAAACACAACCCCATTATCTCTTTCGATAAGAATTGAAAGTACCGAAATACCCTCGGGAAGTTCCATTCCTGCTTGCTTAGTCTCTTAGACTAATTCTTCTTTTCCGCATGTTTGCTTGGCATTCTATCGCCCCTCGCGAATTATGTCAGAATCCAGGAACCCTAGCAAGGCGTAAGGTGAAGTGAAGTGAAGGAAGGTCAAGAACTCTCAAGATGTATTTGTCAGTTCGTTTTGGTTTTAGTTTCGCTTTGTTTCAAGAACAAGATGGTTTTGTTATTTGATTTCATGGAATTTTAAGTTCGAAGACAATGTAAGATGTTTTGTAAGAACCAAGTCTCCTTCGGGAGCACCTTTTTCTACCTTATGAACTATGTTTATTTCCGCATTAATAACATTCTATATCATTCTAAAAGCCTTGGGTGACTTTGGACGGTAAAGTCCGAGGTCACTGGCGGTAATACCCAATGTTGTAAAATAGGGGTGTTACAGTTCCCCCCATATTATTGTAACACCCTGCCTTATAATCCGGGTTGTTACTTGGTTGTGGACCACACTTGAATCCACCAGAATAAGCCTGACAAAAGAAATCTGTTAACCAATCTTGATCCTCTGTGCATATTGGACATTGAAGGATTTCTTTCTCCCCACTCACTTTACTACCATCCGGTAAACCAACCACAAAAGGAATACCAATAGAACAAATCAAATCTAACCTATCTAAGCATGCAATAACAATAAAAGAGTGGGTACTACCAATATCGAATAGAATCTTAACAGGCTCCATTTAGAATCCAGATTGTACCTATAACAGTCGGTGCATTTGGTTCTTCAACCTTTCTCATCTCAAATGCTTGAGGTGGATTAGTCCTTGAACTCCCAACTGCACTACCACGTTTGTTACCTCGACCATGGCCCACTAAACTATAAGTATGAGGAGGTGGTACTGGTTGAGATCCTCTAGTTAACCCAAGAGTTGGTGACGAACCTTGAGAAGGAGCAACTCCTTTGTTTTGACAAAAAAGACTTAAGATGGCCTTTCTGTCCACAATTATAACAAGTTATTGGTGGCTTGTTACAAATATTTCTCAAATGGTCAGTACTTCCACAATTCTAACATTTCTTTTGCCTAGCCGAAACACCAGACTTTTGAAATTGACTTTGTTGACCTTGTTGGTCATGTGGTTGTCCTTGCCTTACACCAAAGTTATTACCTCCCTAGGGTGTAAAGCTTGGCCTCCTATCATCCCTAAATCCTATTGGGGTCTTCTGCCTCTTACCACTTCCCTGGGTGACCTTAGAACGTCTAAAAGCTGGATTTTCCATTTCATATGCCATAGCAGCATTTTGATATTCCCTCAAAGTAGAACATTGGAATCTGATGATGTATAATCGAATCTCAGGTTTCATACTCTTAGAGAAAGCATGAATACATTGCTTCTCAGTGGTCAACGTATGTGCTACATAAGTCAAATATCTTTGAAACTTCTTAGCAACTTTTGCAACAGAAATATTTTCAAGCTTTGCATCAAAGAACTCTTGACCTCGAGAATCTCTAACAACAACAGGACAAAACTCGTCTCTTAAAATTTGAGAAAATTCCTCAAAATTCACCTCATGATCGAGAATCTGTAGAGACCACCAGTCAAAAGCATTATCTCTAAGCAAGCTCTAAGCTAAAGATACCTTTCTATCATTAGGCGCCTTAATCGTGTTGAGAGAAGAAGTGACTTGTCTCAACCACAAATCCACATCTTTCCCGTGAGCTCCCATGAAAAAGGGAAGTTTCATATAGCTGAACTCATGAAGCCACTTGTTAGGTCCTGAATCTTGGTGACCCCTCTCAAATTGTACTAACCCTTCGAATGATTCTTTAACTACTTATGGCGGTCTTGGAACATCTACCACCCTATTAGGGAGTGGTGATGACATTCTAGCAGCAGATCTTTGGTAATTTAGTGCCCTTAAACTAGATGGTTAAGAAATAACAACTGTGGAATTCGGTGCTTGATCATTCCTAAAAAGATTTTACAAGAACGACATAATCCTTTCATAAACCAATGTCCGTATCTCAGGTAATCCAGCAGGCATTGGAGCGGAAGGTTGTCCCTGAGCTTCATTATTACATGGAGACCTTGATCTAGCAACACCTTGACCTACAGATCTAAGGCTTTCAACATTAGACCGTTTATTATTTTTTCCTAACAGAGCACCTCCAACTGGTCCTTGGCTTTCAACAGTTTCCTCAACTAGAGGCTTGGTAGGAATCCCCTTTCCTCTACTTCTTTCTCTTAGCATAAATGAAGCACGTTAAAGCATAATAAACCACTTAAGTTACTATAGATATCTATTCTAACTAAACAAGAAAAATGTTTACCCGATGGTGATGACGTCTTGACGTGTCTTTCTACCCCAAATGCATAATACCCCAAAAATCAAGTTTTTGTTTTAAAGGAACTCTAAGTTGGACCTCACATGCTCTATTGTTAAGACCTCGTGCCCTTTTTGTCAACCTAGGCTTTGAACCTATGCTTTTGGTAATACTATTTTGGAACATAATTACGAGATCACTAAATTAATCATGCACGATATGTATATATACAAAAATGCATATACATATAAATTTATATGTAATTAAGAGTTAAAATAATTTATTATATATAAATGTTTGCTGACTTGCCTTTCTTTCCTTTACATCTAAGTTCTTATCTTTAGCATGTGGTTGACTTTTCACCTTATCCTATTTATTTGCATAAGATTAGAAAGATTTAACTCTTTTAAGGGAGCCACCGCCTCTTCCTTTCTTTTTCACTCCAAAACCTAGTTTAATATATGTAATTCAACATTGGGTTGATTTGTGAGTTAGTTAAGTTGAGTCTTTTTCTTAACTCGTAACTAAATTTGACTAGATGTCATTTATCATTAAGTGTTATTCCTATTTGTAGGCTTGTAGTTTGACCAAGTCATTCCGCTATCGTTGTGAATTCTTCGTTTAAGGTAAGTTGTCTAGACTTACTTAGCTTGTGATCATGATGTGTTAAACTAGTAAATTGAATGCGTGGAACCTTATTTTGGATATTATTCCATAATATATTTCATACTCGAAAGTTATTGAAATGGTTTCAATTGTTTTGTTTGTGTGCAACTTGGTCTTTGCGGGTGAGATTATGGACACGGGCAAGTCAATGGAGAAGAGACCCCCAAACATATTCATTTGGTGTGTGGACATCACCTTCAAAAATTGATTATTTTGGCAAGTGCTCCAATAGAGGCTTAGCCGGGGAAAGAAGGGTGATGGAAAAGAAAATGGGCACGAATTAAGCATGCATGCTGGCCGTGTACCGTGATTCGAAGGCAGGTCTGGGTTGCTTGAACTAGAGAATGACTTTGGATTGGTTTATGGAGAAATTGTTGCTAGTTGTCGTGTTATATGTTGAATGAGCATGTTATTGATTAACCTTGTGCTTATGACTTATTGTTGAAATGAGTGTTGGTTTGGAAATTGATAAGCTAGTCTATATAACTATATGGTGTGTTATTGGTATGCATATTAATTTTTATGTATATGAATGACTAATTGCGTTATTTTGATAATCTATGTTTTGTTCTATATGTTTGACTTGCCTGTTTGGCCCATACTAGAATTGTTAGCTAAAGTGTTCCTATTCCAATATTTTTGGTAAAGATCCTAGTATTTGAGATATGCCAGGAGAGATGTTTTGGTTTAAGTCCTTTTGTTGTTAGACTAGTTTGTTTTGGTGGCAAGAAAGTCTAAGGCAATATTGTATAGAAACTCGGTAGTATTATCAGTTTAGTATGTGGTTTTAGTTTACTTAATAGTTGCATGCATAGTGTTTTCTTAAACTGATTTAGCAAATACAAGTTGGATGTTTTCATGGTTTTTCTTGGTGTGCCTTTGTTGCAAGGTTCAATATTCATGAATTTGTTGTTAGGCTTGTTCTGGTGGACCCCAAGTGTGGTCCACAACCAGGTAACAACCTGAATTATAAGATGGGGTGTTACAATTACTTACATCCTTCGGGTCATACCGACCTCACAATATGCCCAATGATCCTGAAGGGCGATAACTATGAGGAATGGCTTACAACGATGTGGAACTCATTTCGAGCTAAGGAAAAACTTGGCTTTGTTAATGATCGGACTCAAAAACCCGCTAATGACTATCCTCAAATCGACGATTGGCGCTTAGTTAACTCCATGCTTGTGGGTTGGGTGGCTTAAACGATTGATCCTTCACTCCATTCATCTATTACTTATTGTTACACCGTTAAAGAGCTCCAAGATGGCTTAAGTCAGAAGTTTTTCGTTGGTAATGGTCCCCGGGTTCTCCAGCATAGTCTGGTGTTGTCAAAGTGGCCAATCCATTGATGCATACTATGACTCCCTCAAATAGGTATGGGACAAGCTTAGTATTTATGCTTCTTCTTAGGGCTGCTCGTATGGGATGTGCACTTGTGACTAACAGTCCAAATTACTTGTTAAACGATAAACCGAGCATACCCATTAGTTTCTTATCGGATTGGACAATGACGCTATAAGAATCTCCGCTCTAACATTATGACGCAAGATCCTATTCCTCCCGTTGCTTGTGTTTACTCTCTTGCAATAAGATGAAAGTTAGTGTACCATTATTAAAGAATGGGACAACAAGCCTTATCTCATGGCATTCGGTGGACATTCAAGTTCATCTCCAGCCTCGGGTAGTTCTCTCTTCTAATACACCCTATATTGATCGTTGAGGCTTACTTTGCACCAATTACAACCACTTAGGTCACGATTTAGCGTCTTGCTTTAAGATAATTGGCTACCCCAACTGGTATCTAATTATTAGTCGAGGGCGTGATGATTTTGACCCTACTATGGGTCAAGGGTGTGGTGATTATGATCTTGTTGCGGGTCATGGTCGTGGCTCTTCGACCAATAACTCGACTAGGTGAGGCAAGGGTCGTAGTTCACTTGGTATCGTCAATGCTTTCCAACCCTCTAATGTTGTCAATTTGTCATCTTTTCAGACTAGTGTCGCTGATTGTTCTACGATTGGTAAATCACTTTCTCTTGATCAGTGGAAATCGGTTCTCCAACTCATTGAAGGGTAATTTTGATAATAGTGGGTCGTTATTTGGTACATTCTCTAACCCTTAGATCCTTGACTCAGGTGCATCCTCTCATTTAATCGGGACACCCGATCTTCTACATGACATTAATGATATTGTAGCAATCTTAGTATTGTTACATGATGGCAGTCGTCTATTGCCAATAAAGCAGGGAAATTATATTTTGCAAATCTATAATTATCTAATGTTCTTTACATACCACAACTCCCATGCAATATGATTTCTATGGCTAAGCTCACCAAAGAATTAAGTTGGTTAGTATTATTAACCGCTTGGTTTAGTGTTCTACAAGATTATGGTTTGAAGATGGTGATTGGAGTGGGTGAACAACGAGGAGGGGTCTATTTGCTTTGGGATCTTGGAATTGAGGCTTGGGCTTGTCACATGTCTTTTGCAACTTCTTTTAGTAGTTGGCATATGTGTTTTGGTCATTTGTGTTTAACTTTATTTTCTTCATTACCTAGTGAGATTAGTCGTGATATTTCAAATCAATCCCTTGTGACATTTATTTTAAAGCTAACAAAACATGGTCTACATTTCTTATTACTTTTAATAAAGCAGAAGAGTGTTTTGATTTACTACACTATGATATTTGGGGTCCTTATCGAATTCCCTCTGCTTTTGGTGCCTCTTATTTTATGACTGATATTGATGATTGTTCTCGCGTTGTTTAGATATTTATTCTTAAAGAGAAGAGTGAGGTTGATCAAATATTTCATCAATTTTCTCTATGGTCAACACTCAATTTTGTCGGTAACTCCATTGAGGTCGTGTAAATAATGGCACTACATTTCTTCCTCTTCATTCTTACTTTGTTGAGCACGGAATTATGCTTGAAATACCTTGTCCTTCTACTCCTTTGCAAAATGGGAGAGTTGACTGCAAACATTGATGCTCGCGCTCTTAGATTTCAAGCTTCTTTGCCCATTTCTTTGGGGGGCGAATGCGTATTGATTGCAAAATGGTTAGACTCCTTTTGAAGTGCTCTATGGCCATGCTACCACCTACAAGCACTTTTAGACCTTTGGATGCTTATGTTTTGCATCTAAGGTTCTTAGGTATAGCGACAAGTTTGCACCATGAAGTCGCAAATGCATATTTCTTGGCTACCCTTCTCGCAAAAAGGGTTGGATATTTCTTGATCTTGAGAGCAATGATATATTTGTGAATGGTGATGTTGTCTCCTTTGAGGATCATTTTCCATTATGTAATCCTACATCATTGCCCCCGCCTTCCGATGACATTGTATCGCCAGCTGTGTTTGATACTCCTCTAACACCATCAATAATAATGGATGACAGTGGGAGTTTTGTTCCACCACCTGACAACCGACTACCGCCTACTAATGCCTCTCCAACAACACCTACACCTCCCTAGAAAACTCGACTTTGCCAATGGTTTGTGCGACTTTGTGACTATGTTCGTCATACTCTACAACCTGTACATAGCCCTCCCTTCGACATCACCTACGCCCATTCCTCCACCACCCACAAGTAAACCGTATCCTATGTGATGATAACCAAAATAAGACATTGAAATTCCTCTATGGACATAGGCCACAACCACGAATAAAGAGAATGAAGCCAAAGGAATTTTGAATAAAAATTTCGAAAGCTTATGTTCGTGCTGAATTCTGGACAAGTTATAGCAAATCGGTCATAATTGTGGCTACAAAAATTACCTCAAATTCATTAAAGATCAATTGGAAAGCTAACTCAAAGATATACAACTTCATAGTTAACGTCAAGTTGCAATTCCAACAAGAAGAAGATCAAATCCAGTTTATTGAGGCATATGCAAGATCATGCGAGAATAATAGGCTCTCCATATTTAGTTAGGATTTTCTTATCTAAGCCTTTATTGACGCGAATACATTATGAATCTTGTGGCCATATATCCATGAAAATTGCCATATAGCCATGTGACTCGATTCTAAGTTTGTGGCCATATAGCCATGAAAATATGGTTTGTGGCTATAGTTGCGACTATATTGACACGAATACATTACGAAGCTAAATTCGGTTCTAAATTTATGGGAAAATTGCCATGAAATAATCATGCAGCTAAGTTCGATTCTAAGTTTGTGGCCATATAGCAAGGAAAATATGGTTTGCGGATATAGTTATGGCGATATTGACGCGAATGGATTACGAAGCTAAATTTGGTTCTACATTTGCGGTCAATTTGACGCGAATGCATTGCACTTGTTAAGAATTAGGGCATACACACACACACAACTACAAGGCCATGCTTTGAACCAATCTAGCCCAAATTAACCAAGATAGAAGATTAGTCTTATAATCTATCAAACTATCCAACTCTATAACTTTTCGAAATCAATGCATCCGTATCTTGTGTAAAGTATCTAAATCGTCAAAAGATTGTCCCAAACTCAAACAATGCACATATAAAATTTGCCATAACTTGGCCTAAAAATGCACATACAAACCTACCAATAAGAATGTATAAAATGTCCAACACAATCTTAACAAGTGCAATGGCTTCAACACAATAAGATTCCAACACAATCTCAATCTCTGCAACACAATCCTCTAATATCACTAAAACCAACTAAAGGCACACAAAATACTAGTCTAAGATCACTAAAACCAATACAATCCTCTAAATGTTTTCTCTTCCTCCTCCTCCTCCTCCTCCTCCTCTTCCTCTTGTTTGCTACAACCCACTTCCTCATCATCGTCACTAGACAGGTAAAGCACCACATCTTCATCTTCCATGGTTCGAGAGTTAAAGATATTGTCCAAAAGAGAACTCATATTAGGATCTATGCCATTTTTCATGAAATACTTGTAAGCTTTGCACTCCTACCATACAAGAGATTTGCAAGTTGAAAATGAAAACAAAATAGCATGGAACATAAGGCCAAGTAAACCTACTATGAGTCTAAAAAATGAAAATAAAACAACATGGAACACAAGACAAAGTAAACCTTAAAAAATGAAAACAAAACAACATGGAACACAAAACAACACTTCCTCTTCCTCTCTTTTCTAGTGTCCAACATCAGCTTTCATTTGTTGTTTGTACTTGCCTACTTGGTGTGCAAAAAGCTTCAGAATATACAATTTAATTATTGTCTGGTTGCTCAAAATTAACTTTGACAATGGTTGATTACTATGAGTGTATATATTATGTGACGTACTTTACCATAGAATTCAAGAATCAAACAGACCACTTTCATACACCAAGCAAAGTAAATAAATGTTGGAATAAACAAAGTTGGAACACAAGGCAAAGTAAACCTACTAAACTTTAGTACATGAGAAGAATAGATGAGAAGTAAGGTGAAATTATAACCTTGTATTACTTTTGCTAAATATGATGAAATTTCTATCAATTAATTAAATCTAAATCTAAAATCGAATCTCCAAGACTCTAACCCCAATCAGCATGGTATTATTTTGCTAAATATGACCTTGTATTACTTTTGCTAAATATGATGAAAGTTTGTACCAAAATAAGAAGTGTAAACTTGGTATTATTTTGGAGGGGGTAGAGTACAAGTTGGTATTATTTTCAGTAATTTTACCTAATATTCTCAAGTAAAAAAGAGAATTTGCACTTACTTTGTATTTCACCGCCCACCACTAGCCGTGACCAGTAATTTCACTACTAGAATTAGTACTTTTAACGACAAAGTATTAGTGACGAAATGAAAAAGTTATCGTTAAAGATGTATGTACATCCCAATAACAAGAAACCTAAGTGTTGGTCGTAATATGAATGAAACTAAACTCTATATATATACTCACTAATCGTCGTTAATGCTATTTATTAGAAGAAAAAAATAAATAAAAAAGATAAAATCGTCGTTAACAAGAAACTAGGCGCGGGGATTTGGGAAAATTTTCGGCAAATTTTAAAATCCTTCTCAAAGTCGCACTGCTAATAAACAAAACTCTCAAATTTCTTATCATTCACACGCATTTTTTCCCAAGCTAATTTCTTCTACCGATCTTCTCAAAATCAAAAAGATTTCTTCTACCGATCGAGAATCACTAATTCGAAGGAGGGAGATTAAAGTAGATCAAAAAGAAGGGATCGAAATCACAGTTTCTTCTCAAAGTGATTTTTTGTACTGATTGAATTTGGTGGATCGCTAATTTGGAGGAGCGAGCGCTCTAATCATCAATCTGATAAGGGTACACTTCTTGCTCTTTGTGATTTGATTTCTAGGTCGAAATTGAGTTTGTTTTGGTTAATTTTTGTGACCTAGGGTTCTATAATTTAGTTTCTAGGTCAAATTAAGCACAAAATTGTTCCATTCATAGGATCGTTGCAAAAATCTCATAGATAGATGAAAATCCCGATTATAGAGACTTAAATCTGTAAGTTTTGGGACCTATGGCTCATGGGTTCGTTCCTGGTTGATTTTCATTAAAAATTGGGTTGCCTTATTTCATACTGTTTGGTCATCTAGGGTGTGTATGGATCAGATTCTTGTCTTTTGATTTAAAAAAAAGCTTCCTCTCTTTAATTCTGATTTTCACTGCCTTATCTCATGTTGTTTGTGATTTAACATCCTCCAATCCTGAGTATAGAGACTTGGTAAGTGGTTTATTGCTTCTCTCTATCTGATGTTTACTGATCAACTTTAAGATTTATGATTAGCTTAACGATTGGATACTTGATTGCTTTGAATGACCTTTGTTAATTATGTCAACATATACCAATTTCAGTAAATGGTATGTTAGTAAATCAATTCAGGTCGTCAAGACATGTGCTCTTAATCTGATTTTGTGATGTTAGAAATTGAGAGAATATGAAGACAGAAGAAGAGATAGAAGTAGGAGAAGAAGATCATTTAGAGAGAGAGAGAGAGAGAGAGAGAGAGAGAGAAAGAGAGAATTTGGGCATTTTTATTCGATATTCACCTTTCTGTAACAGACCATTGGTTTATGAAACTGATTTCAGAACCCTTTCAACTACTATTTTCCTAATGGGAACCCTTTAGAATACTATAAATAGAATTTTTGAAGGTGCTCAATAGCCAAATGAAATCTCAGAGGATTAAAACAAGTATAATATATGTATGTAAGATTGCAGTAATTGCTTAGTTGATAGCTTGTTTTAATCTATGCTTGGTATCGCTCAATAAATGTTGTTGAATTTTGAACAGAGATTAGTGTGTCTTTAGGGTGTCAAGAAGATCTTGTTTATGTGTAAACCAAACAGGAAAGGCTTCCAATGAATTGATTAGAACCTCTTATAGCCTGATTAGGGACTATAATTACGAATTTCAGTTGTAGATATGCTTAATGTCCATGCTATTTCATTTAGATGATATTTCACTATTTTATTTACTCCTTCATAGTAATATTGTAGTTCTGTTTTCTACTAAGATACAGTATATTAGTTCATCTCTAAAAAGCACCTTGTCTCAAATCATTTAGATGATACTGCAAATGAACCTCCAAAATTACATGTAAAGTTTTTACTTCATGCTAGTGGTAATTTGGCTGCCAAGTTTCCCTTTGACCAGGTATGGCTTATATTAATCTTTATATAACCAATTTCTAGTTCTATAATGCTTACTGGTTCTGATAACTTTGGTTGATACATTATTGTGAAGCATAATTGATTGGTGTGGCTTACGCAGGCTGTGGATGTTCCCTGTTTCATCCGTAACATGTGTAGAAAAGATCCTATATGAAATGTCTGATACTAAAATATAGGTGATTGCTGCTCTACTCTTTGTGGATCTATCATTTTTTCAAGCTTTTTGTTATATACTTTTGTCTTTGTGGATGCATGAATTCTATTTTTCTTTTTTATTGTGGCTTCTTATAGATTGAATCCATACTTGAATGTGTCATTTATCATTCTCTTAGCTTGTATTCCCTTTTTCATGCTGCATGATGTAGTAGATTGAAGCAACACAATTTGTTCTCAAAGTGAATTTGGTGACTCAGCTGATTCCTCCTTGTTTCAGATAAAATTTGGCGACTCACGGTTTCTTATCAATGAGATTTCTTCTTCTGATAAAGGTATTATTGCTTCTTCATATTCAAATTTCTAGGTCAAATTTGAGATCTAGTTAGAAGTCTTTCTGGTGTGTAGCATTAGGGGGATTTAAACGATGAGACACGATAGCTGCATTGTTTTGGTAGCCCTTTGGTGTATGTACTTGTAAGGCCAATTTGTTAATTCCTATCTTTGATGATTCTAAATAATGGAAAAAGGAATTCTAGTTTTGTTGCTGGATGAGTTTTCTGTTGTTAATATGTTACCAGAGACCCTTTACTGCACATATGGAATCTTCCTCTTAACTTTCATCTCTATCCGTAATCTTTGTATTAGACGCAGTGTCCTTGTTTTGGAACCAGAGAATGATGCAGAAGCACCGTCAGAGATAACTCCAAAGGACTATGCAGTCCGTACCTTTGCTCATGGGTATAGAGGTGGTGTGTTTGGAATTTCTGGAGACACTATGATATTCTCAAAGGCTTAATAAGAAGTTAGTTACTCCTGGAGGTGATTCTTACCCTGAAAACTTCTGTTGCTCCTTGTTATGCTTGCATTTAGTAGAAAAATGATGGTTGCTTAGTTTGTCTTTAGTTCTGTTACGATGATTCAAATAATTCAGCTGCAAACCATTGCCTGAAATGAAAAGTTATTGACAGTCAATCAATGTAATTCTAGGACTATCTCCCACAAGATATTTGACTATGTTACAAATGTCACTTTGAAAGATTATTGCATGGTTAAATATTTTAATTACATGTATAACAAAGTCCAGGCTTAAAGATTTTAAGCTAGCATTGGACCTTTAGTATTTGGAAAGCATTATTGAGTTTGTTGACAAGTTGACGTGTGCAATACAATTGAACAAGTTGTAGATTTGAGTTTGCTGACAAGTTGATGTGTGCAATACAATAGAACATGTTGCAGAACTGAGTTTGCTATGAGTGGAAACTCACAAATTTGAATCCCATTATCTTGAAAGTTGTTTCTTTCTTTATTTTCTTTTAGAAATTCTCAATCCTAACTTTTGCTTATTCTTTTTTAGGTACTTGAAGATTAGGAGCTGCTATTCATATTGTCAAAAACTATTTTAGAATTTTTTAGAACATTTTTTTAGAATACGCTATTGGATCATATGGATTACTTCATTTTGTATTTTTATAGATGGATATTTTCTAATACTTACATTGAAGTTTGAATATGGGTTTCATTTTGTGATTATATTTAGTTTTAGTTGTAATTAATTTATTTATAGTTCTTTTGGTTTGTGGAATATTATGACAATATATAAGAACATTGTACCATTAATGTGTTATAACAACTTAAATAAAATTATTGTTGATTTTCCTTATAATTGAAATGACGACGATACATGTGGTCGTTGATGTATAATTAATCAAGTTTGGTTTGTCAGAATAGTTTTTTACAAGGAAGTAGTTTGTCGTTATCGATTATGACTTTGTCGTTATTGATATTTTAACGACGAATAGACATGTCGTCGTTAATAATTTAATGACGAGCAAGGATGTCGTCGTGGATGCTTAACGACGAACAAGGATGTCGTCGTTGATGCTTAACGACGAACAAGCATGTCGTCGTTGATAATTAACGACGAACATGGTCGTTAAAACCAATAACGTCGGAAGCTATTGCAACGAACAAACGACGAACTTTTTGTCGTCGTTAAAACTTTTAACGACGAAATATTTGACTTATAACGACAAATTTGTTCGTCGTTAAAAACCCCTTTTCTAGTAGTGTTTGTCAGGTACTTGAATCCCACATGATACCCCCTTCGTTTGTCGGAAAAGGCTCTGTATCTTCCAAAGCTTAAAATGGTGAGTATACCTTAATTGCATAGTGATTCTCGTGGACAAACACCCAATATCAGCCTTGAAGCGCTGGTGGACATCAACCCAGTTAGGGGGGCTGAGATCATCAAGGGGAGGACTAAGCTCTAAAACAATTTTGAAGAAGATCATCTCTTGGTCATGTGTCCACTTCATTGGCATTGCAACAATCTGTCAAGAAAAGAAATGGGAAAATGTCTAAGTAATTGATAAAATAATGATTGGAAAAATGGTGAAAGAAAAGTGTCAATTGTTTAGGGTAGAAAGCAAACAACCATGGAATGAGTATTTGAGAGTTAAATAGAAAGGTTCACTGGTATACTTGTCATCAATTGAAAAAAAAATTCCAAGGCAAACTAATTTCCAAGCAAATAGAATTAGGAAAAAAATTTGCAAGGTGCACTGGTATACTTATCTAAATCAAACTAATTTCATTTTACTTGTCATCAATTGTAAAAAAAGTTTGAGATGCAAAAAAACATAGAGGCCATTGACAATTTGCAAGGCATAGATAGATGAGAAGTAAGGTGCACTGGTATACTCATGGCATCAACCAATATTAATCAAATTTCATATACATCAACCAATATACATCCAACTTGAGGAAAAAATACACTTAGTTGTAGAAGAAAGAAACAAGGAGGAATGTCGTCCAATATACTCATGACATCAACCAATAATAATCAAATTTCAAGCATTTTGATTTGCAATCAAGCAATCAAAATAAGAAGGGAGCTAATATTGCATTTTCATTCGCAATCAAGCAATCAAAATAAGAAGGGAGCCAATATTGCATTTTCATTTGCAATCAAGCAATCAAAATAATTGCATTTTCAAGTTTCTCATCTTTATTAAGAAAGTGGAGAAAAAGGAGAGCGGTGGAGTGGATGGATGTCGCCGATCTGGTGGATGGTATCGCCGATCTGGTCGATGGATCCGGTGGAGTGGATGGATGTCGTTGCTAATTGATCCAGAGCAAGAGAGAGGCAAGATCTAATGGCTCGAGAGTGGCTCGAGAGATGTAGGGGCAAACGAGAGGAGGTGAACGAGAGAGTTAGATCGGGCAAGAATGAGGGGAGAAAATGAGAGGGCGAGAATGAGAGGGAGATCTCAACCCCTAACATGTGGGAGCGTTTTTTGGGTTGGGCCGGAAAAAATTAATATCTCTATTTATGGGCCGAAATGGATATGGCGCTTTTATTTATTCCAAAATGTATTTATGGCTATTTTTCTGGGTGATTTAAACTTACACTCTCATTAAATGCCCCTCGTACCCACCTCATTTAATTCCCAACTACCATTGTAATTTGATACGAGAAATACCATTTTCACAAAATTTATTTCCCAACATTAAGAGGTTTAGGGTGATAGATGGCTTGAAGATAAGAATCTACTTCATTCTCATCACTTGAAGATAAGAATCTACTTCACTTTTTGGACGTGGAACATGGTGTGCATCTCATTTGGATCAGGTAAGTTAGTTGCAAAGAGGTTTTAGGGTATTTAGTATATATTTGTGGGTTTTGCTTTTTTTGTTGATGTTAACTTAAGTTTGTTTGGACAAATTTACAGAATTATTGATGGAGAATCGTGATTGCATGTATGATAGATGGCTTCCTGGTGGTGATGGTTTAAATAGCGAATTTGTTAATGGTTTTGAGAGATTTCTTAAATTTGCAAAATCTCAAAAGCATTTCATGGATGGGGATAAGATAAAATGTCCTTGTTTGAAATGTAGAAATGGGCGATTTGATGATGTAGATAGTCTCTGCGTTCATCTGTTCAGAAAAGGCTTCGTTGACAGTTGTTATTGGTGGACTGCACATGGAGAGTCACCATTTGCCAATGCGTCCTCTTTGGAGGAGTTGTCTTCCACCTCAAATCTTAATGATATGAATCTCTTTGGGATTGGGATGCATTTGTTTGATAATTTAAATCCCACCCAAAGAATGGTGTTTGATGCAGCTGGTCCAAGTTTTGTTTCACTGCCGTGGTTAGACACAAGTACTTCTTATAATGGGCCGAGTAGTAGTCGTCTAGAGGTGGGTGAAAACCATGACCTTGAAGAAGGAAGTTACTTAGAACAACCGGCAACGGTGTTTGGTCCTGGCAATGAGGACATTTCCTTATCTGAGCGCTTTTCTGATGTATTGAGAGCAACAGATCAACCATTATATGATGGTTCTTACATGTCACAGTTAGCTACTGTCAGATCTTTTATGGAGTTGAAGACCAAATACAACATGTCACAAGCTGGATAGGTGCACTACTTCAAAAAGTCAACGAGGTTTTGCCAAGGGGTAACAACTTCCCAAAAAGTTTCTATGAGCAGAAGAAGATGAATAGAGAGTTAGGATTGCCCCAGGAAAAGATACACATATGCCCCCAAGGTTGTATGTTGTTTTGGAAGGATGATGCTGATGCATTTGAATGCAAATTTTGCCACAGTCCAGGTTATCAATCTTGTTTGTCCCAAAAAGGAAAGCCAATACCCAATAAAGTGTTATGATATTTACCATTGATCCTAAGGTTGCAACGATTGTACGTTATGGAGGAAACGACTTCAAAGATGCGTTCATGTCAAGCACCTAGCAGATGAAGGATATATGAGTCATCCGTCTAATGCCGATGCTTGGAAGCATTTTGATCGAACCTATCCGAATTTTGCCAAGGGGATTTGTAATGTGAGATATGCTTGTGTTCAGATGGATTCTCCCCCTTTGGTAAGTTAATTGGCAAGACATACTCGACATGGCCGACGATTGTCACCCCTTTCAACCTACCCCTAGATATGTGCGTGAACGCTCCTTATTTGTTCTTAAGCACTATTTTTCTAGGTAAAAAAAATCCGAAGAAGTTAATAGATATTTGTATGCAATCGTTGATTGATGAGTTGTTATTATTGTGAAAATGTTTGTGCCAACATTTGATGTCTCTATGGGGAAGCACTTTAGGATGCATGTTGCACTTACGTGGACAGTGAATGACTTCCCAACATATAGGATGTTATCTGGGTGGAGTACTGTTGGTATTTATTCTTGTCCTCATTGCATGGAGAACACAAAAGCCATTCGATTACAACATGGACGAAAGACTTCATGGTTTGATTGTCATAGGTGCAGATTGGAACTAGATCATCCATTTAGGACCAACAGGAGAAACTTCTACAAAGGGCGAAAGGAGGACGAGCCTCCTATTCCGTATTTGTCTAGTGAAGAGGTGTGGGAACGTGTTCACGATTGCCGACCGCATGGAGAGTCCACTTCAATATCATGATGGTTTTGATAAAACTCATAAGTTCACGAAGAAAATTATATTTTGGTTGTTTCCTTATTGGAAGCATAATTTGCTCCACCACAACCTTGATGCCATGCATATTGAGAAAAATGTGTTTGAGAATGTGATTAACACTATATTGGATGTTAAGGATAAGACAAAGGACAACTTGAGTTCAAGGAAGGACCTACACTTATATTGCCATCGTCTAGAGCTTCGATCAAGTGAAGGATGACCACAAGGGCCCAAAACCGAAAGCAGTGTATGCATTAGATAGAGGGAAAAAGACAACGTTGCTTACTTGGTTACAAAACTTGAGATTTCCGGACGGTTATGCCTCTAATATTGGTCGATGTGTGCAATTGGAAGAGGGTAGACTACAAGGAATGAAGAGTCATGATTGCCATGTGTTCATGCAAAGACTTCTACCAACTGCTTTCAAAGAACTTCTTCCCATGGGTGTTTGGCCATTGATGGAGCTAAGCTTGTTTTTCCAATCATTATGTTCATCTACACTTGACAAAAAAATGATTGAGGATCTAGAACGTGCTGCACCTCTTTTATGCCAATTGGAAAGGATATTTCCACCATCGTTCTTTGATTGCATGGAGCATCTCATTGTTCAATTACCATACAAGGCAAAGTTAGGGGGTCCTGTACAGAACAGATGGATGTATCCAGTTGAAAGATTATTATTCACGTTGAAAGGGAACATGATGAACCCGTGAAAGGTGGAGGCGTCCATAGTGGAATCATATTTGTTTGAGGAGATAATAAGTTTTGCTCAACATTAACCTCAACATCATGACTCCTATAAGAGAAAGAAAACCACCGCGAATGAGGTGATTGTGCATCCTCAAATTTCAAATTTCAATTTTCAACCTTCCGGGTCGTGCAAGTGGAAAATGCAAGGCTATTTGGATGTCCGATGAGTCAGACTTTCATGCAACACATACATACATCCTACTTAATTGTAGAGAGGTCGACTCCTACGTTGAGTAAGTCAATTAAACTTATATACATATATATATATATGTTAATTTAGACATGTATAAATAGTTGAGTGAAACTTTGAAGTACTAGTCTTATATTGTTCTTTCCATATGCAGGGAATTTCAACACACTGTAGAACAAGGAGATCCGCACGGACTTGCAAACTATTTTTGCACATGGTTTCATGAAATTGCAAGTACTAGTACATATTGTGTCAACAATACAAAATTCTAACATCACACGTGTATAGGGTCAATATATGTGTCTATGTTTTATAGGTTTTGATTGCAAAAGCCCTACACCCCCCACTTGAGGATCATGATTTGATAAATAGTTTAGCTTGGGGCCATCCCGAAAGGTGTTGTCATGGCCATCATATTGCACCAATGGCTATAAATTTGAAACGTTGCAACACGGAGAAGGAAAGTTAACCATGAATAGTGGTGTGTGTGCGTGTGCAAGCTTCTAATGGTGATACACAATCAGATTTCTTTGGGTTGATAGAGCAAATTTTGGAATTTGAGTTCACTGGGATGTCGTGTAAGAAGATTGCCATGTTCAAGTGTTTGTGGTTTGACCCTAGCCATAATGGGACAAAAGTTCATCCAAATTACCATTTCCAAGAGGTTAATGTGAAGAGACGTAACAAAAACCATGATCCTTTCGTCTTTGCTCAATAATGCATCCCATTTTACTATCTTGACTACCCTGGCACACCCCGTAGTTGTGCAGATTAGAGATATGTGTGTAAGACAAAGCCAAGAGCCAATGTTGAGCAACGATGGGCAGAGAGCAATGTTGAACAACGAGCCATTTTTGAACCATTACAACCGGAAGAGTTTGAGATTCATGGCTTCGTAGGGTCGACAATTCAATCTTTACCTACAAATCTTAATGATCCAGTTTCTTTGCATGAGGAAGCATATGATGTCGAAAGTGGCGACGATAGCTTCGATATTGAAAACGACAACGAAGAAGATGATTTTCCATCATATTCAAGTTCTGAAAAATATGATTGGTAAATCCTTTTTCTCTCATTCTATCATCTATGTAATTATTTGCTAATTTTACCATCTAGATTTTTGGTTTAAGAGGGCAATATTGAGTTAAGAGGGAAAAATTGATGTAGGATGGAGTTATTCATTTAGGAGGGATATTTTTGTTTGAGAGTGAAATTTTAATTTTGGGTTATGAATGAGAGGGAAATTTAATTTTAGGATGAGATTGATTTTTGGGCTCGATCTAATCTAGGCCCGTTAGTGGAATTCATTCCATCTCAAACCATAACAAGCGCATCACTCATCATTCACTCTCACACTTGTTTGTGCTTTCATATTGAGGTTTCTTCCTTTAGGGTTTCGTTCTCACTTGCGGCGCTCTCTCCCTGGCAATTTTATTCGATCTCGCCAGCGATTGGTAAGTCTCTCTCCCTCTCGACCTTGCTCTCGCTCCTTTCCTTTGAGTTGGATACAATGGATGTTTGATTTTGGGCTCGATCTAACCTCTTTGGTGTTCTTTCAAAGCAAGCTCATTGCAGCCCTTTGGAACAAGGCAGCCGGCGATTGGTAAGTCTCTCTCCCTCTCTCCCTTGCTATCGCTCCTTTCCTTTGAGTTGGATACAATGCATGTTCGATTTTGGGCACTCACTACTCTCTTTGGTGTTCTTCCAGAGCAAGCTGGTGTTTGGAACAACGCAGTCGACGATTGGAAAGTCTCTCTCCCTCTCTCCCTTCCTATCACTCCTTTCCGTTGAGTTGGATACAATGGATGTCCTATTTTGGGCTCTCACTACCCACTTTGGTGTTCTTTCAAAGCAAGCTCGTGTTTGGAACAAGGCAGTTGACGATTGGTAAGTCTCTCTCCCTCTCTCCCTTTCTCTCGCTCAATCCTCTCTCTTTGTGGGTCCATTTTTCTTTCTTTGTCTGTTTTAATTGATCTTTGTTTTCTCTCTTTTTGGGTCCTTAATGCTGGCGGTTTCTTCCTGGACAACCCACCATATCTCCTTCTATTCATTCAATAAAGGTACATACAAGTCCCTAATCTCTCCCTCTTTCTTCTATTTTTTCATTTCTTGGATGAATTGCATGCTCATTAGCCCCAAATCTTGTTCTAGACTCACTTTATCTATGCGTGCACCTATCTCTGCATGAATTGCATGCTCATTTCTTCTTAGACAAACATGCGTTCATGATTCATTTGTGTGTGCACTTATCTCTGCATGAATTGCATGCTTATTTCTTCCTATATAAACATGCATTCAATTGCATGATCAATTTTTTTAAAAGGACATTAATGTGTGATACTTTAATTCTATCAATTTTGAGAGCAATAATATGTGATGTCCTAAGTATATTGGACTTCTATTAATTTTTGATATTTTAATTCTAGACTCACTTTAGGTATTCATCTTTTTGAGTTCATTTTTCTGTTTCTTTTTTTCTTTCTTTTTGAGTTCTTTTACATGCTTCTTGTGATGCCCTAAATATACTTGAGTTCTATTTATGTTTCCCTGTATTTCTCTGATTTAGGTCATCATGCGTCACCTTCGAAGCACAACTCGTGGACGTGCTGGGGTTACTAGCTGCGACTTTGTGCGTGGTCCACCTCTTTCTTCTCCAGCTTAAGGTGCTTTAAGACCTAGAAGACCTCCTCTGAAACGATCCCTCTAGCTCTGTACTCGTAGTAGCCCAAGGCTTAGAAAATCAACAACACCTGCAACCCCTCCACAACGAGTTGTTGCACGTTGAAAGGCTCCTTCAAAAACTTCCCCACCAGCTCCTCCACAAAGAGTTCTCCCTATAAGAACATGTAGCCCTAACCTTACTCCTACCCCTCTTGTCCAACGAGCACTCAACCCTTCAAGGGCTCCTTTAAATGCTCGTGCAAGAACTCCTAGCCCGGTTCTAAGACTTCGTACAAAGAAAGTTGTTCCACCAGCCCTACTACCAATTGAGGAAGAAAATTATGACCAACATATTGAGGATGATTTCAATGTGGATAATGAGCCTGGGGTTCGTATGGAAGTTGAGGAAGAACTTGAGGAACAAGTTGAGGAAGAGGTTGAGGAAGAAGATGAGGTAAGTGAATTAGAACAAGATGTAGGAGACAAAGAACAAGGAGAGCAAGAAGAAGGAGATACAGAACAAGGAGATGAAGATGAAGAAGAGGAAGAAGGCACATAACGAAAGCTTATATGGATTGTTGGGGAAGTCAGCAGGTTAATGCTAAAACTCCTCTCTATTAATCCTAAGTTTCATTTTATAGATTATAATAATTGTATCCAATTCTTTGTCGTGACTATGAACCAAAAAAGTTAGCGTTTTCAAAGGCTAAGGAAATCGTCCATGGCCATTATGGAGGTCCTAGAGTGCCGAAACATGTGCAGACCATGTGGTTTCAAGAGTTCCAGGTTATTTTCTACTTCTTAAAATGCAAAATCATTGTGTGATATTGTTGGGTGATCTATTTATCTGATTTGATCTGATTAGTTGTGTGATATGTATTATAGCCTTGGCTGAAATTGATATCTTTGGTACATGCTAGCATGATTCTGTTGTGATCTAATTCTAGTAAGGAAAATATGATTGAGTTCTTCTTGGTAATCTTTTGTTTGAAGTTATAAATTAATCTTTTGTTTTATATCTTTGGGTACATGATAGCATGATTATGCTGTGATCTAATTCTAGTAAGGAAATAATGATAATATGATTCTGTTGTGATCTAATTCTAGTAAGGAAATAATGATTGAGATCTTCTTGGTAAACTTTTGTTTGAATTTAGAAATTAATTTGGAAAGCAATTGAATTTCAGCTATGATGTTCATGTAACAACTAGGTTAATGTAATTTTTAAAATACTTTGTTCTTAGGTTAATTCTTGCTAGAAGCTTGTTTTTTTATGATTTGTTTTTTGCAAAGTAATAATGCGTGACATATGCAAACTAATCATTCTATTACTAAAATTCTGCCTTGACATGTGCAAACTAGTATTAATTGTTGAAATTTGCCTTGGTTTAAATGATTTGGTTTGTGCAAAGTAAATGTGTGGCATGTGCAAACTAATATTATTTTGCATGTCTAAATGATTTGGTTTAAATGATTTGACATGTGCAAACTAATCCGTTTATGTGCAAACTAATCAATGTATTGTTGAAATTCTGCCTTTCTTTCTCTTTAAAAATGAAAGAACAATAAGTTTTAGTTTAAATCAACCTATTGATGTAACATTCCTTCAATTTCTTTAAATTAAAGAAACAAAGGTTGTCTTATTTCTTGTTTCTCAATGTAGAGGTATTTCTGTTGGAGGGAGACGGATGAGCCGATGAAGGATGCCTTTCTACACCAAATTGGAAAGAACCTTATCAATGTCTTCAAGAATGCGCGTGTTAAAAATGTACCACCAACCTGGTTAGCGAGTAGGCATTGGACAAGGATGAAGACCTTGTGGAGAACTGATCCCAACTTGGTGTGCCAAGCTAAGGTGAATAAGGAGAACAGGAGTTCAAAGAAATCACTCGAGTCTGGACCATACCGAGGGGGTTCTCGCAAGTTCACAAAGTGGATGGAAACGATGGTAATTGCAATTAGTTTTCACATATTACTTCTCTTTTCTTTTGATGTTGAACTCAATTTTACTCTCTGTTTTTCAAGGGTGGTGAATCTGGTACCATGCCTATGATTTCTGAGGTTGTAAAGAAGTTGTGGTCAACCAAAGATGGAACCATTGGTGAACGACCAGCTGCTATCATTGTAAGTATTAGGCTGAATATTACTTATCATTTACAAATCTGATTGGGTTGAAATCTATTATCAAAATATGGCTTTTATGGTTGCTTTATGGTTGCATTTTATGATGGCTCATTTACACATCTGATTGGGTTGAAATTTATTGTCAAAATATGGCTTTTATGGTTGCTTTATGGTTGCCTTTTATGATGGGATGTACTATTGACTTATTTTTCTAGTCCTCTCTAGTTGAGCCTTTGACTGAGATTTTTATCCTAAGATTTTGATGCTATTATGAAATTGTTGGGTTGTTTGGATTATGGAAGAAGTCATGTTTAGTATATTTTGAAGCTAATGCTTCTTTAGTTAGCAAGTAATGATTGAATGAAGCAATTAGAAGATGTGTAAAAGAGAAGCAAGTTATGTTTAGTATGATTTGGCATGTGTAATGCTCCTTTAGTTAGCAAATCATGTTTAGCATATTTTGAAGATAGAAATAGTACAAGAATGATGGAAATACTACAAATCATGTTTAGTATTGTTTGGCATGTGTAATGCTCCTTTAGTTAGCAAGTCATGTTTATGAATGCAATTTTCTATAAGTTATGTGCTCTGTGCTCATGCTATATGTGATCTATTTTGTGCCAAAGATAGAGATGTTTGTGAATCCAATCTGTTGTTATCTTGTGTCAACGATAGATCTTTGTGAATCTTTTAACCACAAACTTTTTGTGAATGAAATCTGTTTGTGAATGCAATGTGCTCTATCTTGCATACTTGTTTATTTTACATTTGTTTTTATAACTTGTTCTTAATGTCATATATTGCTTTCATATCTTCATTTTAATGCATTTTCATACTATTCAAGGCTGAGTTTGAACGGCTAGTTGCTAAGGAACAACTAAGCAATGCATCGGGTCAACCATTGTCAAACACAAAGATGATAGAGCTGTGGATCAAAGTTGCTAAGGGGCATAAAGATCGGAAGGTATTCGCATTTGGTGAGCACGAGATAGCCCTTCTTTGCAGTGGCAAGGTTGATGCATGCTTTTCTTCTCCTTCCTCCAGCATGATCCACCAACAACCATGTACCGAGCCTCTCAAGGACGAGATGAAGGAAATACGGGACCAGATGAAGGCTCTTCAAGCTCAGAATCAAGAAATTCAAAGCCAAAACAAGGATTTGAAAGGCATGCTTGAAAAGTTGATGGAACACATTGCTAGCAATTAGCTCTCTCTCTCTCTCTCTCTCTCTCTCTCGCCATAGTAATTTAAGGTCTTTACTTTTGGTGGTCATTTTGGGAAACTTGTTGGCTTTTGGTGATGCCATTGTGGATATTTGGATTTGATGTAAGGTTTTGGATTGTTGGATTGTTGTTGGTTTTTTTTTCAGCACAGCTTGGTACTTAAAAACAGGTTGATCTAGCTAAAATGATGCGGGTTTAGGTAGATGGTACGCAGGTGTAGGTTTTGCTTTGAACAATTCTGGATTTGTCCATTTGCCACATGGTTCGATGATCAAACCATTTTTGTATAATGTGATGCATATGGTATATATATTTAATATTGCATTCAATTGCATGGTGTAGGTTAATATTGCAATTAAATAGGTGGATTACTCTGATTTTTATAGACACAAAATTTGACACAAAATGCTTTCGAGGCTAAGTTAGAGACAAAAGGCCACAACTTTGGCTATTAAATCCACTCAATCAATTCGTAGCCAATTTTCATGCTAAAGGGCCACGACATTGACCATTAAATGTATTCTGCCAATTCATAGCCAAATTTCATGCTAAAGGCCATAACTTTATCTAGCAAATGTACTCGAGGCAAAGTTTGATACTAAATGGCCACGACATGTAGATGATGAACACGGCTTATTTCTCCCGAATTTAGCCATAGAAATACTTCAACGCTAACTTTCTGGTAAAATAGACTCAAACTTAGCCACGAAGTGTCTCTGGCTATACCATGTGTTTAGCAGAACATGATTTTCGTACCCAATATTGTGGCTAAATAGGCACGACTCAAAAGTTTGTGGCTAGTTTTCACGCTATGCTATACCCGCGAGCGTTTTAACCATAAACTTTTCGTCCTGGGAACACGGGTGGCTATCTTTGTGGCAAAGCCTTTTTCCTGGCTAACTTTGTGGCTTATCACGTGCCAACGGTCTTGGCTATAGACGTCTTTTCCAGTAGGGTGATGCGCCCAAGATAGGGCGTGGTGCCTTGGCTTAGAACCTTGAACGCCGGTGTTGGACACTTGTCCAAGTGAAGACACTCCTTTGTCGGGAATGCTGGGCTTGGCATGAGAGCTGGAATCCACACTCAATTCGTGGCCCAAAGAACCATCACAAGTGCTTGGAGAAATGGCCCCAATCAAGCATAGGCAAGGGTGCGCCCTTCGGTGTCATGTGCAAGGGCGCACAATCGGGCGCCGCTGTCGTGTGCAAGGGCGCAACGCATGGCTGCAAGGGCGCGACGCTCAGCGTAGGTGAGGGTGCGGCACGTGGCTTGGGCGTCGGCGTCGGAGACACATGGTGAGAGGCACTCTCATAATTATTAGGTATCCAATTTATTTTAGTATCTTTAAGGACTTTATTTAGTTTATTATTTTATATTAATAGATAGAAAAATTGACCTACCTTGGTCGAGGTCTAATTAGTTTTATTTATAATTGTTGCACTTATCTTTTATTTTAGGACATAATTTTAGGAGAAAGAGACAAAAATATCTTGGCTAACTTATGAGTAAAAAATAAGCCTATATTAACACTCTTATGTTAATGGAAAAATCAAATTGAAATGAGAGTTAAACTTGGCTAAGTTTAACCTCAATTTTGGTCCCTAAAACACTCTTGTGTGCTTTATGTTTCCATTTTCTAGATAAACAATTTGTGTGAGTTCTCAAATACAATTTCGTGAGATATAAAAGTGTTAATTTGTGGGATCAAATAGAAAAGAGAAGTACTTGTCATGATCGGGACCAAAACAAGACCGAATTGTCATCATCGAGCGATTGACGAGATAATTATGTATCAATTGGCATAAATTATCCAGGTTGAGACAAGTTTAATTTTTTTGAGTTTTCATATTGATCTTCAATACAATGTATGTTAATAGGGTTTTTTATCGGCGCCTTCAACTTCATTTGGAAATTTTGGAAAGCATCGAACTTGAAATTAGCTCAAATCAGCGCTTAATCGAAGATAATGACGAGTGCCCTTCAATTTTAAACAAACTTTTCACATATTCATGCAATATGATTGAGGGAAATCATGATATTGAGGACTATAGAAAGGAAGAGGCACCACCAAACTTGGTTTCTTTGGATCCAATTGTGGATTCTATTGCTTGGCCAACATTGTCATTATCAAGGACGATCCTTGCACCTCCTAGAACAAACCCAATGTGGGTCAAAGTGAAACATAAGGAGGTACCTGACTCGGCTAAAATCGTTATTGCCAAGATCAAAAATAAATAACCCTAAACTACTAACTAGTATAGTAAGCAAGCAAGGGGTCGAACCCAAAGAATCGGGATTCTGATCAATCAGCAAAAGCAAAGACAGGGTTTTTTGGAAGTTCAGGCAAACAAACAAACAAGCAAATATTGTTGGGTTTAAATCAATTGGAAGTAAATAGAGTTTATTCAATCAATTCCACCTTTTTAATCATTCGATCATTGATTCATCCACTTTTCTATTAATTCCCTAGTTAATTCCAATCCTTATAAAAGATTTTCACTTGTCCACGGTCCAAGCGAAACGATGATATGAACAAGAACGCTTAATTCAAATCATACAAAATATTAAGGATAGAAGGATATCAAATCATGCAATCAAGTTACGAGTCTCATGCATAAAATAACAATCAAACACTCTTTCTCAATTCTAGTCCAAGGTCCTAGAAAAGAGTTGTTTCAAGGATAAATAAGATTGCATAGACAACAATCAAACCTAATCCAAACAGTAGATCTAAGTCAATCAAACAAGTTGATCAGACTCATAAAATCAAACATAGATCATATAAATTAAAACAAGAGTTTTGATATTAACCAAGGTATAGAAAAGTTACCAGAATCTCACGAATTACATAAAAAGGCTTCCTTGATTAAACAAACTCCAAAGGGAAATTAGTTCTCCATAATAAAAATAAAAACTAGAATAATCTCTGAAAGTATGCTAGAATGTGTCTCAACAAAGTGAAAGTCGAAACAAAGCTTAAATAGTAGAAAATAAGTCCGAAACCCTAAGATATAATAATACTAAAAGATAAAATAAAAGAAACGAAGGCGGCGCTGAAAATCCTCGATCCGCGAGCGCGGAAATAATCCGCGGGCGCGGATTTATTTGACAACTTACTGGTGTCAACTTCGGAGGTGGTTTTGACCCACTTAGAGTTGGAATTTGAACTCGCCGTAAAAACATGAATTGTAGCTCTTCAAGTTAGCTTTCCAATGATACCAAATTCAGCTTCATCCGATCACCGTAGCTCCCGAACGATGCGTCACTAGAAAATGGCGTCAAAACAACTCCAAATCAACACTTGTCTTCAAAACTCTTACAATTCTTCAAATCGTGTCTTCGGTCTTCGTATGACAATTATGCTCAAAACTAACCTAAACACACTCAAATCATACCTAAAATACAAGAGATAACCATACTAATATTGTGCGTATCAAATTCCCCCATACTTAATTCTTGCTCGTCCTCGAGTAAGCTTAAAATAAATCTAACAATAAATCCTATCAAAGGTTTACAACATAGTACAAGGGAAGACAAAAATCACTCACCTCACCAACCCGAACCCAAGATAGAGAAATAATGAGCAAAAAATGAAAGCTCAAGAACACACCTCACCAATACAAGATATGACACTCAAGCTCTAAAAAGTGTAGAGCAACCTAGGATCTACCCGACATCTAAAGTGTAATCCCCAGACCCTAAAGTAGAATATGATCCTAAACACTCTGATTTTACCACTCATTCTACTTAGGCGCCCTTTCGGGTTTTCACCTAATCACTCTTTTCATTTTTCTTAGGTGTGCTCACAAATACTCACATCTCTCATAAGCCTCTTATTACCCTAGCCTAATGCTGGTCCGGGTTATCTGCTTTTTATCTGAGCCGCCCTTTCGGGTTTTCAACTCATCCCAAGATTTTTATGCCTTTTTTATATTTTTATGGCTTTTTTTTATATATTTCTCTATACAAAACATGGAACAAAAATCCCATAAAAATAACGAAATATAAGCTGAAATGCAACTATCTTAGATAGGCGTAGTGAGTACTCCCTCCCCATACTTAAATCCTTCATTGTCCTCAATGAAGTAAAGAGAAAGGAATTAAGCAAGGAAGAGGAAAATCAGAAGACTCACATACGAAAGAAGATATGGAAGAAATCTTCAAAGACTTGGATGAATAGCTCGAAAATCTCCAGATGATCCGTCGTCAGGAAAAACCGCGGGCGCGGTGGCCAGGCCGCGGGCGCGGGTGGTGCTCCGATCGTGAAAAAATGGTTAGAGAACACGATCAACAAGACTGAACACGAACTCACAAACAAACTCTGCATATCTCTCCTTAAGCATTAATGTAGTGCGAACCTTGAAGATGAAAATTCCCCCATACTTGAGGAATTCCAAGGAACTAGACATGGAAAGAATTATAAAAGTGGATAGGTGGGTGATGATAGAATATGGAAGAATACTCTTTTTTTTATCTCTTCTTTTTTTTCCTAACTTATCTCGGGGATTTCACACGAAAACCTTTTATTTCAGGGGTTTCACCTGAAAGCCTTTTATTTCGGGGGTTTCACCCGAAAACCTTTTATTTTTATATTTTTTTCCTGAATAAAACGAAAATTAATTCTGTCAGGCCGATCCGCGGGCGCGGATCTCAACCGCGAGAGCGGATCGAGCCGCGGGCTCGGACTCGCCTGGGACTGACTTCTTTTGATTGGAAAATTTGTACCTGCAAGTTAGCCCGACAAAACTAAAACAAAAACTAAAACTAAACTAAAAATTAAAAATGAAAGAAAAAGAAAAACTTACCTCGGGTTGCCTCCTGAGCAGCGCCTTTGTTTAACGTCGTTTGACCCGACGTCCTTATTGTCTCAAGACTCGGACATCGTCAAAGCCTTAAGCAATCTGTCAAAATCCTGCAAACAACACTCATGCAAGCAAATATAGCATAATGATAACTTGAAACTAAATAATATAGCATTCAGACACTGTTTCAGTTTATCAAACCCACTAGAAAAATCAGGATTAGCAGGTTTAGGATAGAACCAGTTGAAAGGACGAGGTAGTTTATCAAAATATAAATCAAGAGTAATGATTTTCATGTTAGCACTACCACCCTTAAAATTTGAGAAATCACTAGGTAAACTATCATGCTCAAGACCTTTTGTAGAAATATCAAGCAACCAGATATCAATAGAAAGTAAGGAAGAAGAGGAAAGGATACAAGGATCATGATCGATCATTACAAAGGGCTCCATGGCAGGAGACATAGACATCTCCTCAGGTGGAATGGAAATCTCCATATCATCATCTAGCTCCTTCTTCGAGTCATCAGGCTCGTCGTCATCACTCCAGGAGCTGTCAAACTTAAGGAAATATTCCTCCTCCGTCATCATCTGATTATGATCATCCATCTCTTCATCCAATGAAAGGTCTCTGGGTGCCTCTGGAGAGGGTGGAACTGGCTCTTCAGGGAGATCTGTTGGTTCTTCAAGAATTTCCGTCTTGATGGCCAACACCTCCTCTAATTTTCTTTGTTCAGCAATTTGGTTCTCCAATTTCTGCATCTCGATCTCTTTGGCTCGGATATAACAAAAGAAATTCCATCGGTCAATAGAAACGACGTATTTTGCATCGCTCTCGCGGTACATCCTTAGTTGGTTCTCAAGAGTCATCCCACTAAAGATGTGATCGCAAGCATCATCAAGCCCTATGGTTAACCCCCATACAGAGAGATCATGCAAGATTTCCTGGCACCTAGTGAAGTACTCATGAAACAGTTCATCCTGTAACTGAAGAAACCTAAACGCAGACATTAGTATATACAAGTGTAGACCGTAAGATAGGTCTACACAAGAGATCCGGGATTTCTGGACGATAGAAATCGCGGAAGCGGAAATAATCCGAGGGCACGAGTCGTCCGCGGGCGTGAAATTTATCCGAGGGCGCGGATTGTCCGCGGGCGCGGAATTTATCCGAGGGCGCGGATCGTCAGAAACGCCAATTTATCAGAAAATTAAAAACCGATTCCCCGGCAACGGCGCCAAAATTTGACTCGGCTAAAATCGTTGTTGCCAAGATCAAAAATAAATAACCCTAAACTACTAACTAGTATAGTAAGCAAGCAAGGGGTCGAACTCAAGAGAATTGGGATTCTGATCAAGCAGCAAAAGCAAAGACAGGGGTTTTTGGAAGTTCAGGCAAACAAACAAACAAGCAAATATTTTTGGGTTTAAATCAATTGGAAGTAAATAGAGTTTATTCAATCAATTCCACCTTTTTAATCATTCGATCATTGATTCATCCACTTTTCTATTAATTCCCTAGTTAATTCCAATCCTTATAAAAGATTTCCACTTGTCCACGGTCCAAGCGAAACGATGATATGAACAAGAACGCTTAATTCAAATCATACAAAATATTAAGGATAGAAGGATATCAAATCATGCAATCAAGCTACGAGTCTCATGCATAAAATAACAATCAAACACTCTTTCTCAATTCTAGTCCACAGTCCTAGAAAAGAGTTGTTTCAAGGATAAATAAGATTGCACAGACAACAATCAAACCTAATCCAAACAGTAGATCTAAGTCAATCAAACAAGTTGATCAGGCTCATAAAATCAAACATAGATCATATAAATAAAAACAAGAGTTTTGATATTAACCAAGGGATAGAAAAGTTACCAGAATCTCACGAATTACATAAAAAGGCTTCCTTGATTAAACAAACTCCAAAGGGAAATTAGTTCTCCATAATAAAAATAAAAACTAGAATAATCTCTGAAAGTATGCTAGAATGTGTCTCAACAAAGTGAAAGTCGAAACAAAGCTTAAATAGTAGAAAATAAGTCCGAAACCCTAAGATATAATAATACTAAAAGATAAAATAAAAGAAACGAAGGCGGCGCTGAAAATCCTCGATCCGCGAGCGCGGAAATAATCCGCGGGCGCGGATTTATTTGACAACTTACTGGTGTCAACTTCGGAGGTGGTTTTGACCCACTTAGAGTTGGAATTTGAACTCGCCGTAAAAACATGAATTGTAGCTCTTCAAGTTAGCTTTCCAATGATACCAAATTCAGCTTCATCCGATCACCGTAGCTCCCGAACGATGCGTCACTAGAAAATGGCGTCAAAACAACTCCAAATCAACACTTGTCTTCAAAACTCTTGCAATTCTTCCAATCGTGTCTTCGGTCTTCATATGACAATTATGCTCAAAACTAACCTAAACACACTCAAATCATACCTAAAATACAAGAGATAACCATACTAATATTGAGCGTATCAGTACCAGAGGAAACCCCTATTGTGACCATGGTTGAGGACGAAGAAGAGGTATCAACTAACGACACAACTATGGTATGCCGGAGCCAGGGGCGGATCTGTGTAGTGCCCAGTGGAGGCTGTAGCCTACATTGGGATTTAAAAAAATTGTAATATACAAAAATACTCTTTGTTTTAGGTTTAGAAGCACTCAGGCAGGCCTCCTCTCCTGAAAAGAACGAGAGAGCTGAAGTGAACGGCCGCTCGTGAAAATCCTCGAACGACACAAGTTTAGAACGCTCGCGTGAAAATCCTCACCGACGCCATTCTTCAGTCCGGTCCTCCTCTGATCGGCCACTCACCTGCTCGCCGACACCTTCTCCTCGGCTCCCTCACTCCTCTGCTAGGATCAGATCTGCTGCAACTTATTAAGGTCCTGCTTCTAATTTCGTATTCTTTGTTCTATTGAGATTTGTGTTAGGATTTTATCCCCAATTTCAAATTAAATTGTATGGTTTAATGATTTGATGATTTGATGAATTGTGTGTGAGTGTGTGTGCTGAATTTTATTTTTGTTAGCCCTAATATTAGATTTGATGGATTTGTGCTAGCCATAATTTCATATTCTAAGGTATTTGTATTTGTGTGATGAGTTAATCAATTGAAGATTTGTGTAATTGTGTGTGCTTGAATCATAGCAGGTAATTGTTTAAACTCAACATATTTATGTGAAACAATTATAATTCAGAATTGTCTTGGCTCACAAGGTGGGGAGGGGAGGTGAAGGAAAGACCAATGAACATAACTTAGTGCACTAGGCCAATTGATATTTAGTAGGAACAAAGATGTTTTAATCCTTCATTATTTGTCTTCACTTGGTCTTTCTACATTATGAACCTCTGGCATTGTATTCTTTGTTCATTTACATGATTCTTTAATAACCTTTAACGGGATTAATTTGAGAAATACCTAAGATCTTTTCCATCTTGTCTTAAAGGTTGTGTCTCTATAAATATCTAAAATTTTATGAAAAAAATACAAAATTTTCTATTTAATTTTCTTATATACAGAAAAATACAATTTTTTTCTATATTTTATAAAAAAAATTCCTGGCTTCGGCAAGAATTTTTATGTGGCCAAAAAAGTTACCCAAAGGAATTTAGCCCCCACTGACACAAATTCATGACTACGCCACTGGCCAGAGCGTGCTTGAATTGGTGCCCATGCTATTCAATGAAGAAATTTCTTATAAATTAGAGGTAATAAAGGTTTCAGAATGTATAATACGTTCTCATTCAATTGATTTCATCATTGAAGACCTTACAATGGCTATTAAAGAAGATGTTGTATGATTCACATTGCAAAAAAAATTTCATACCATGTCCTTTGTTCTTTACCAACATACCCTTCAAGACAAGTCTAATTCAAGTAGAGGAGAATAATGAAACCAAAATAAGACCTTTAAATTTCTCTATGGACATAGGCCATGACCACCAAGAAAGAGAATGAAGGCAAAGTAATTTCGAATAGAAATTTCGGAAGCTTATGTTCACGTTGAATTCTTGATAAGTTTTAGTACATTGCTCATAATAGTGACTACAAAAATGATCTCAAATTCATTCAAGATGTGTTGAAAATATAACTCAAGGAGTTACAACTTCATAGTTAATGTCTAGTTGCAATTCTAACAACAAGAAGATCAAAATCTAGTTTTATTGATGCATGTGCTTGATCATACAGGAATAATAGGCTCTCCATATTTAGCTAGGATTTTCTTATCTTAGTCTTTATTAGTTATCCTATTTATTTTAGTATCTTTAAAGACTTTATCTAGTTTATCATTTCATATTAATAGATAGGAAAATTGACCTACCTTATTCCAAGACTGATTAGTTTAATTTATCATAGTTGCATTTTCTTATCTTTTATTTTAGGAGAAAGAGGCAAAAATATGTTGGATAACTTATTAGTCAAAAATTACCCTCTATTATGTCTATTTAAACACTCATATTTTAATGGAAAAACTAGATTGAATTGAGAGTTAAACTTGGCTAAGTAACTTTAACTCTCAATGTGAGTCCTTAAACTCTCTTGTGTACTTTCAGTTTCCTTGTTCTAGATAAAAAATTTGTGTGAGGTCTCAAATATAATTTTGTGAGTGTAACCATTCAATTTGTTCCTCTCTAAATCGTAGTTATAAAAGTTTTAATATATGGGTTTGAACGCAAAAGAGAAGTACTTGTCAAGATCGGGACCAAAAGAAGAACGAATTGTCATCATCAAGCAATTGAGGAGATAATTGTGTATCACTTTGTTTCTTATTCTAAGTTTTCTAATGAGCACACTAGATTTTTGGCAGTGGTTATTGTAGGTGTTGTGCCAACCTCCTTTGTTAATCCCTCTCATGATCATGCTTGGCGCCTTTCTATGCAGAACAAGATTGATGCTCTTGAATGTAATAATACTTGGGTATTCACTAATCTTCCTCTTGGAAAGATCCCTATCCACTACAAATGGGTTTATTGCCTTAAGTTTAATGGCACCATTGAGCGTCATAAGGCCTGTCAAGTGGTTCTTGGTAATAGACAGATTGAAAGTCTTAACTTTACTAAAACATTTATCCTATTGCTAAGATGGTTTCTGTTCATGTATAATAAAAATGAGCAGGTAAATAAAAATAACTTGAGACAGTTTCCTTATAGAGGAACCCCACATCGATCAACTAATAGCGTGAGTAAACCTCTACCTTCGCTTGGAGGATTTTCGAATGAGTTCCCTTTCTTTATTGCTTAGTTCCCTTCAGATTATAAGGAAGAAGACAAACTTCTCTGTTCCTACAAGGACTCTCTCCCTAGGCAACACTAATGCATTCTCTCAACCCTAACCTGGTGAACACTCACAATCAAAGCAAAA
The DNA here is from genome assembly GCA_964016875.1 of Fallopia convolvulus. Lineage (NCBI taxonomy): Eukaryota > Viridiplantae > Streptophyta > Magnoliopsida > Caryophyllales > Polygonaceae > Fallopia > Fallopia convolvulus. The sequence goes on from OZ024727.1 coordinate 22,735,449, forward strand.
GCAAAACTCAAACATCTCCGTTCTTCTGTCTCTGCACTAGAGTTCCCCTAGACCTAGGAACTCCTTCTCTCTTCTTTCACCGTCGTCGAGATTAGCTCACCGTCGGGGACTTTTCACCAAGACAATGATCTTCACAGATAAGCTCTTGAGCTCTCACTCTTTGTGTTTGGAATTTTTGAGTTGTGAAAAATAACGAGCAAGGACACTGTTGAAGGGTTTAAATAGGCGTGATGAGAAACCTTTATCCATTTGAGGTATTTTTCCTAAATACCCTTTTTGCCTTGCTCTCCAAGTTTGATCATTAAGGTTGATATGTGACTTTGATTTGAATATGAATTGTCAACTCTTGGATCACATCGGACCGTTGGATGGTCGTCTTCAACCTGCTGTAACTCTGAAGCCTGAGAAGCCCTTTTGTCCGATCGAAACACGATCCCTAAAAATGCGCAGAGATGTCGCTTTCACGCATGCGCCAGTTCCCATCCAAAGGGAACTCTCGTCTTCACGGTTCCCTTGTCTTGGGAACTCTTCTTAACTTTGAGGGATTCCGATTCTTCTTTTTCAGTTCCCATCATGTGGGAAATTTGGTTCACTGAGTTCCCATCTCATGGGATCACTTGTTCACTTCTGAGGTTGGTCGCATCTTTCTCATTGTTGCATTAGTTCCATGAATCTTCTTAGCGACGTGCAACCTGTTATACTGAAATACTTGGCAATAGGCATTAGTTCCCATGGTGTTTATCATTATCAAAACTGAGGGTGTTGTTCTTGTGTTACTGAACGTGACTTCCTAACATCAAATCAACGCTAGCTAAAGGAACAAAAATGGGACAATCTAATGCAAGGGGAGAGTGATTACAACCCTCGTATGATTAGGATATTCTATGAGTCTTTAGTGATTGAGGATACAAGAAAAATGACAATTGTGTTGGATCGAAGGTTAGTTGAAATGGTTATGGGGACTATATTGGACAATTCCCACACGTAGTGGAATAAATAAATGTATAGGTAAAATAAAACAGATTGAGACAGATCCCTTATAGAGGAACCCCACAGCGATCAACTAATCGCGTGAGTAAACCTCTACCTCCGCTTGGAGGATTTTCGAATGAGTTCCCTTTTCTTTATTGCTTAGTTCCCTTCAGGTTACAAGGCCGAATACAAACATCTCTCTTTCTACAAGGACTCTCTCCCTAGGCAACACTAATGTATTCTCTCAACCCTAACACTGGTGAACGCTCGCAATCAAATCAAAAGAAAAAAAATCAAACCTTCCGAAATTAGCTCTTTCTTTCTACAACTGAGTTCTACCTTGACCTGGGAACTCTTTCTTTCTGCTTTCACCGTCGTCGAGATTAGCTCGCCGCCAGGGACTTTTTACCAAATCGATGGTCTTCACTAATATGCTCTTTAGCTCTCACTCTTTGTGTTTGGCAATTTCAGGATTGTGAAAAGTATCGAGCAAGGTCATTGTTGAAGGGTTTAATAGGCGTGATGTTCAACCCTTATCAAATTGAGGCATTTGTCCTAAATGCCCTTTTTGCCTTGCTCTCCGAGTTTGATCCTTAACGTTGACATGTGACTCTGATTTGAATCGAACATCGTCAACTCTTTGATCACATCGGACCGTTATATGGTCGTCTTCAACATGTTGCGCAGTTTGAAGCCGGTGAAAACTGAGAAGCTCTTTTTTTGGTAGAGACAGGATCCCTAAAAATGCGTTGAGATGTCGCTTTCACGCATGAGCCAGTTCCCATCCAAAGGGAACTCTCGTCTTCTCGGTTCCCTTGTCTTGGGAACTCTCTTGACTTTAGGGAATCATGTTCTTCTTATCTAGTTTGCTTCTCATGGGAACTTTGATTCACTAAGTTCCCTACTTCTTGGGAACTCTGTTCACTTCTGAGGTTGGTCGCATCTTTGATTGAGTTCCCTTGACATGGGAACTTTTGTTGCCTCAGTTCCCATACCTTGGGAACTTGTTTCTCCGTGTCTTTACATAACGACGCACAACCTGTAATACTAAGAAATACTTGGCAATGGGCGTTAGTTTCTATGACGTGTGTCATTATCAAAATTGAGGACGTTTGTTTAGTGTTAATGAATATGAGTTCCCAACATCGACTAAACAATTTCCCCCTTTTGATGATGACAAACCCATAATAAAATGACAAGTATTTCAATTAATGTAGTGCATGCTAGTTCCCCCTGAGTGTGATAACATTTTGCAGGGAGTTCCACTACATGGTTATGTAGCTCCTACTTAGCAGATTTTGTGAGATAGTTCCCCCTTAGCAAATGCCATACTGTGATAAGTTAAAACAACGCATCTCACATATTTTATCCTTCCCCCTTTTGGTATCATCGAAAAGTTAAGCATGAAAATTAGAACAAGATATAGAAACAAGCACTCAAACTAATGATCCATTTCATTACTTAGGCAAACAATTTGTACAGAAGGGGACTCCAAAATGAAATACATTTTTGAGAGGGGCGGGAAGGGAGTACAAAAGAGAAGGAACAAGATCATAGGGGTCTTTTTTGGAGGAGTGGGATGATTCGTTTGTGCCACAATTACCAAAAACTTTAGATCCCACTTCTGTTTCAAGAAAAACCCCAGCCTCATAGATTTAGTCCAACCCAATGTTCAAGACTTGGTTGAACTGAGGCTCACTGACACCGCCTTTGTAGATGGTGACACGAGTAGACCTTCTCCTTCACGCAAATCGCGCAAAAGCTCCCACTTGATCCTCTTCCTCTTCATATGGTAGCCACGAGAGTCTTCTTCCAGGCTCGAGCTTTTAACAATATGACGAACACCTTGGTGAAAGACGCGAAGAACTTGGTGATTGCTCATCAATTGGGGAGAATTGATTGTGGTGTCTGGGTTGCATTTATCTTTCTTGGAGCTTTTCATGAAGAGGGAGTTGTAGGGGCAAAATGAGACACATAAGCAATGTTTGAAGACAAGTCCCAGTTTGGGAAAAAGGCTGGGATTTAAAGAGATTGAACAAAGGGCATAGATGTCTTTTGGATTGTGCCCTTGGAAATCAGAATCGGTCGATGTCTCTTCAGCTTCACTGTTGCATCTTGGATGAGTTTGGAGACGTGTGACCTTTTCTGTAGTGCGTTTAAACACTTGGCTCACAATTAGTCTTTCTCATTAAGTAATCTGACACGCCCTTTTAGCTTCCCAAGACATGGTTATCTACTCTAATTAGCCGTTTCGGCTTACTCGACCTAGAGGTTTGCATGATCTTGCAAGAAAGGTCTTATTCCCTCCAAAAATAGTTTTTCTGCCTGTTGTTCGTCTTAGTGAATTTATTACGTCAGTTGAAGTCGTCGACTCTCCATGCAAATTATAAGTCACTGACTCTTGGAACCATCCAAACTAAAACTTCTAACAATGCATCTCATCGATGATGACTAGTCGACCTAGTCTTTAGGGTCTCACGATCAAGCAATCGGGACATTTGAAACAAAAAATAAAGTGTCATTAGCCATAAATAATATGACCGTTACGACTAATTTTGCATTTGTCGTAACAACCGGTATGTCATTCTTGTAATGGCAAATGCTAATATTTTGGTTGTTATGACAATACATTTTGGCTGTTACAACCAATGCAAGCAGTTGTTTCCATCTTCCTCATTTGAAGCAAGTTCAACAACCTGGTGTAATTTTTGAATCTAATTTGTCAATTCGATTGCAAACCATAAAATTCAAGGCAAATGCCACATTGTTGATCTATTGGATGATTTTAAGACCTCACTAAATCTATCACTCATACATTCTGATGACAAATTACCTTAAAAAATAAAAATTTTAAAACCTAAAAACTTGAAACGTAGAAGACTCAAATTTGAAGGATCTGAATGAAAGAAAATACCTTGTATTAATTGTTTGGACTTAAAATCTTGCTCTAAAGCTTACAGTTCCTGCCCATAATCGAAATTGCATTCAAGAATACTTAATTTAAGAGAGGAATATGAGAGGGTGATGGAGAGAGATGAACTTGGATGAAAATTTTAAAATAGGGTGGTTGTGTAATTTTTACAATTTTCGTATATATATAAGAAAATTGTAAACATTACACATATATATGGATTAGAGTGTAGTGTTCTATTATGAAATATGATGGTTGCTCTATTATGAAAGGGACTATTTACATTTCTATGCTTTTTGTTCTTTTAGATATCTTGTCTCTTAGACATCAACACAAGATGCAAAATAGCATTGTGTTGTCCATATGGCCAAATTGTTGTGAGGTTGAGTTCACAACATGATATGGACTATGTACGTAGCATGTTTTTACATTTTGTTTATTATTGATTTTCAAATGAACAATGGTATATTCTAATAATTCATATTTATATTTAGTGAATATATTCAATCTAACTAACTTATTCTAGTTTTGTATAATTTTATTTGATATAGTTTTTAGATTTTAATAAAAGGCTTTTTTACTCCATATAAAAGGTTTTCTTTATATTTGAGTAAAATCGATTGAAAGACCAAATTAGGGTTAGGGTTATTTGGGAAGGGGTTCGATTGGGGCTTCAATTAATTGGGAAGGGGCTCAATTCTTTGACAACACATCGATTCAAGATCGAGTGAGGAGTTCCTACGAAGTTTATATATTCTATTACCCTATTATAGTTCATTATAAATCAAAATATGAATTATAGTAATTGCGACCCAAAAATCTCTCATCGTCATTATCATCATTGTTGTTCTTTTCTCATTTCTATCCTCATTTTCCTCCTCAAATCCACCCGATAAGAACAAAATGGCTAGTCATCAAGGTTTTACAAAACAAACATAATATCATCATGTCATATGCAGTTATAAATGATTGCACCAATTGTTGTTTATTATGAACCAAAATCTAAATTACATTTATTCTTACCCTAAATTTACCTCATCATCCTTGTTATTACTTTCCACTTTATCAACCTCCTCTTCCTCCCTAGAATGCACTTCCTCGCCACCCTTGTTATCATCCTCATTATCACCTCCATTCTCTCCATCCTCAATATATATTCTTTATAGGGTCTTCACTAAATTGACCTTGAAATTCATCAACATCCTCCACATTCTTCATGCTCTTACCCGCTCCTACCTCATCATCACTACTTTCATCCTCCGTGCTATTGTAGTCTTTGACTTCCTTACTTAATGACTCTACTTGAACTCTATTAGCAATATTGGAGAATTTCAGCCTCGGAAAAACATGATTTTCAACCCTCTTTTCTATCCTTTCAAACGTTTACCTAGTCCCTTTTGAATCCTCTCATCATTTTGCAGCTTCTTACAACATCAATGACTTGGCTTCAATTATCCCCTCCTTTAGTTACTAGAGTCAACCTGGGAATCAACCTTGGTTTTCTTGCTCTTATATCTTGCTTCTTTCCAACACAGTCTTCACAATCTTGCCAAAATATTCATCTTTAACTTCGTTAACATAGAACTAGTTCAATAGCAACTCTTCACCTTCATCCTCCAACACCAAAAATGGTGACACTTTAGTTTTAGGTTCACAAAATACCTCCTCCACGAGTCTATTTTTGATTATTTTATCTAAATATCGCCGTAAACACCATGGAGTGGAAAAATGAAACCACCTTCTTTGCAAATTGAGAGAAAATTATTGGGACAAGCTTCAACATCCAAATCTAGATGACAAAATCACTCTATCAGTATTCATAAGGATACAAGGATTATAACTACATTATGCATTAAGCCTAAATACACTATCATGTCAAAATAATAATTTCCCTATAGGAATAAACAACAAATTATCGAGAGTTACACAATTATGTGTCAAATGAAAGTTCATACTGCAAATACCACTAATACATAGAAATAAAGAGTATATACACACATTGCTCTAATAAACAAATTAACAATAGACATCCAAATAACAAACAATACTAACCTTTAAGGAAACATTACACATTTATACAAAAGATTCTGCCAACACATATTATTCATCCTTGACAACATCTAAAACTCAGAAACATTATCAAGATATATAATGCAACATGGTTTTACTTGGAAAACAATAGATATGCCTTGTATAGAGCATGGGACTCTATGTTTTCTAGAAGGTAGTTTCGATTTTTTCACAATCTCCACTCTTTTTTCTAGAGAGGATGTCAAACTTTTGTGTTACTCTTCATACTCAATCTTAACACATGGGTAGTTGTAGAAGCTATACATGTTTTTGAAAGATTTCATATATTTAGGTTTGACAAGCCTCTTTTCCCACCTATTAGAATTATTCTCTCCACAAGCGACAACTTCTCAAATTTGAACTTATATTTGTTTTCTTCCCTTTGTTGTACAAACCTTATATATAAATCCTGAACTATAATTATAGGAACACCAAGACTCCTAAAAAATTGCATCATTATTAGCTTATCCTTTTTTTGTCTCCACCTTCGGGGGTTTTCTACATCTCTACCCAACATATAAGAAATATTCCTTCATTGAAAACCTCATTTATTTAACTTCTACCTCATACCATGCACGTCTCCATCTTCTTTTCAGTTTTCAATTGCTTAAACAATAAACCATTGAGCACATGTGAGGAAAAGGAGATTTATAACATCTGGGTGATGGAACATCATTGATCCTCTACCAATCCAATGGCGTCAAACAATTCTCAATCTCACGGACAAGAAACATCATTGGGTTGATGCTTATCCTACTAAATTCGGCCACCGCGACAAAATAATTTCAATGTTGTTGTTGTTGTTGTTGTTGTTGTTGTTGTTGTTGTAGACTTTTCATTCAATTTGTACAAAGTATTCCTTAACATCAAAAGAATCCTAAATTATTCCAACTGCATAGTTTTTGAATGGTATGTTACCCTTCTTTACCGCCTTCATATCCTCATTCTCCTTTGCTTTCCCTTTTCTATTACCTTCCTCATGCTCCTATCCTTTGTTTCATGTGTTTGGATTCCTCTTTCTTCATTTTCTTTGATTTTTGCTTCCAACCTGCTGTATATCTTTCCTGTTATGTTTGCCTAAGTCTTGCTTTAGAATAATTTAATCTTTTTCCCCTCGATTAAGCCCATTATTTGGTTTTTTAGGGTTTTGAGTTTCGAATTTCCACCACGAACAAATACAATGGTGGTTTATGAGAGTTTTCATTTGGGTATTAAGACAAAGGGGCAACATTTTTGGGTGAAGAAGAGGTACGATTCATCAAAAATTTTAGAACTTGAGAGTGGAAGAAAGGAATGAAAAATAACAATTTTAGAGGGAAACGGAGAATACGGTGAAAAGTCAATCAAAAAATGAATCCAAAATGTATTTTTTTTCTCTCGCCTTTTTACAATTTTGTTTTAGTTTTAGTTTTTGGTTTTAGTTTTTAAACTACACTTCCTTTTCTCCTTTTTTATTATTATAATATAGATTTACTAATTATACGAAAAGGTAAAGAGATTATAAATTTAACTTTAACCTAAAAATCAAACTTTTTCTAGCATAAATTTACTGCACAATTTTTTTAATATATATTGAATCTACCCTAATATATTATAAAGCAAAAGCTATGTTTGTTAAAAAACTTGCGCCACATGTCATTACTTGAATAAAATAATATTTATTTTTTTAATAATAAATATTATAATAACTTTTATTATTCTTTCTGCAAATCTAATTATTTATATTATAATAACTTGATTTATATGTTGAAATTTCTATATTACTTTTTATGCATATTTTTTATATCTTTTAACAAGATTTGGGCTCCAAATATATTATAATAAGTTATATTATTATTTTATATATCTAATAGATTTTATAAAATAGATAACATATTTATATAATTGTTTATCAATATAATTTTCTATCTATAGTTTAATATTTTCTATATTAATTTTCTATATATTTTTGTAAGAAAACTTGATCTATATTTTAATATTTTCCATATTAATTTTAATAAGACTTGTACTCCAAGAGTCTAAGTATATAATTTTTATATATATGTTAATATTTTTAATATAATAAATTATTTATAAAATATATTATATATGTTATATACATTGGCATACTTTTATATGAATCCAAGTATATATTTCAATATATCTTTTATACTTGTATGTTATATAAATAGAATTAATATAGATCGGAGCCTTATGACAAATTTGTTATTTTCATTTATTATATAGTTTTGTTGAGATATTCAAAATTATACTACCGTTACCCGTATATGGTACGAGTCTTTAACTAATTACTGTTTATATATGACCTATTTCCTATAAATGGTCTTTCTAAAGGCATAGGATAAAAGCCTTGTTTTGGAAAGATTTTACTAGTTTTATTTCTTTAGGAATTTTGTTTTATTTTTCTAAGATTTTATAAATTTCCTTTTAAGAAATTAGTTTATTTTAAAAAAGTTTCTTATCCTATACCCTTTTAGAAAGACTGTTTAAATTAAAACCCATACTTGATACAAGATTTCATTGGAATTCAACTTGTTTTGAGTAAAAATGGAGTTCTTTCAATTGGATTCACCAATGTGTACATGGGCAGAACCATAAACTTCCCCTGTAGGGCCATCAAATTTTTCTAAGATAGCTAATGTTTTTTCAATTTAAAAAATACAAAATATTAAAAAATATTTAAAGAAACCTTTACAATTTATTGATACATAATTAGAATAAATACTTAAACATGCATACCTTTTTCACAATAGTAAAAAAATTATTATATAAGATAGGATTTTAAAAGATGTAGAAATAAAAAATATAAATTTAGACAATGAAGAGAGCATATTTTATTGAGGAAGGACTAAAATATTTTAGAATACAACTACGTTAAGAAAAAAGATTATAAAGACAACTTATATATTTATGTTTAAGACTACATTTAGATTAAGAAAACAAAAATGTTTCAGAATACAAACTGATTGAATTTATAAATAATTAAATATTAAAGGCTCGGAACTAAAAACAAAAACTCAAACTGAAGTCCTCGTGCTGATAATGAATTGTGTCATTCATGACATCCCAACAATAACTTATGGTTTCAAAGTTTTCAGGTTCAACTACATTGTGAAAGTAGAAGTTCAACAAAAGATATATGCATTCTGATTATGTAAATGACTTGTTCGTTGTTTATATATGTCTAATTTTCAAACCTGGGAACATATATACCGAAAAAAATTTAGATTGGTGGACCATGGTCCACATCCGCCCCCAAATAGCTCCGACTCAGAATGTGGATATCTTATAACTTGTATGGACAAAATATTTGATATATTTAATTACAATACATCAATTGGATTATGTATAATTATGAACGTTTGCTAATTAGGAGATCACAGGTAGGATAATCGAAGGATACGGCTACGTCATGATGAAATGGGCGTCGAGGGCGTGTATTTCATTAGCCGCCACGTGCGTGCCGCGTGCTCTCCCAAGCCTTGATATTTTTTTTCGGAGATTACGATTCATATTTCTTACAATCTGAATCTACAAATTCTTTACCACACATCTATCAAATTAATTAGAAGTATTATTAACTTAACAGATTTCTACTTACGGAGTATGTTGATCTAAGAATATAGATAAAAGATAGTATTATTTAAGAGAATTAAAATCCTATAAAAATATTGGTAATTTTTTGAAATCACTCCTAAATAAATAGGAATTAATAAAATATTATCATTTTACCTATACCTTAAGTTAGAAAAATCGTTAAGTTAAAATGTACTTGTATTGATGAATACATGCACGCACGTTGTTAAATGTTAACTTTGTTATTTGAAGATATTAAATTAATTTTATCTATTTTCTTTTGTTCTGGATTAATATATGTTAGTAGAATGGGAAATACAATAGCTTATTACATTGCTCGTTTAGTTCATTCATGCATATGGGTTGAATATATCGCCTAGTATTTTTACTTTAGCCGAACTTGATCTACAATAAAATACAACTGCTTTGACTAAAAAAAACTCATGTATGTTGGAACAATCGTTGTTCCATGATTTCTCTTAGTTTTGATGATAACAAACTTAGTTGGTATAACTTGCTTCTACATGTAAGTGTTTCAGGAAAACAGGTACATAGTCACGAGTAACGAAACATTGTGAGGAACGATGGAGGGAACGAGTGACAGATTTAAAAAGCGCGTCTCGTAAGGAACACGACTTTCTATTAATGTCAAGTTACCAGATCTTCTGCGAGGGATCTTCTGCGAAGATACGACAGTTGTAGGCGGTTTCTTGAGAAGATTAAAGGAAGGATAAGATCAAAGCTCACACGATCTTAATTATCTAGGAAATTCGAGATCATTCGGTTTTGACAAGAATCGGCATGGTTGATGATCCAAATCACAAACAATACTTTCTCCTATTAGTGTGGGATTTGTTAAGTGTAACATCTGCATAATTATGCAAGAATTACGTATGAGATCAGACTTGACATTTCTTATAAATAGCTAGGTTATAGCTAGGGTTAAGTAGTGGTTGATTACGGCGAACTTGAAGAGAGTGCTTTTCAAGTGTATGAGTGTTTGGCTTTTTCCGGTGGAGAATCCACAAGTAAGTGAGTACTAAGTCAGTAGTTTACTTTCTCTTAGGTTTACGTTTAGGGTTGTAGAAGTCTAGTTGGTTGAACTTTGGTCGGTGCCTTAGTTACTAGGGAACTTGACTTGCCTTGTAACCGTTGAAACTTAATAAAAGTGTTCTATTGAAAATCCTCTAAGAAGGAGCCTCAGGGGTAGAGGTTTTTCTTTCCACGACTTGTTGGTCGAACATAAAGTTTTCCTCTCTAAATTTTGTGTTCTTATTGTTTATTTCCACTGCCCAAGGAACATTGCTAGTTCCCTGACTTGTTACTAACGCTTCACGATCCAACAATTGGTATTAGAGAAGGTTTTCTCTAGATTGTGTTAGTGCAGGAATACAGAATGAGTACCAACAAGACTCACAACATTGAGATTGGAAACAACAAGCCTCTACTGCTTGTTGCTGGGGAGTATGACCATTGGAAGATCCTCTTCGCTACTTGGCTCAAGAGCAATGACTACCAAGCCTGGTCAGTCATTGAAGATGGAGACTATGTCATTCCTGCGAACAAGAAGAACAAAAAGTCTGAGTGCGGTCCAACTGATTGGACAGGAATGGAGAAGAACTACAAGGCACAAATGTTGCTGAATAATGCCTTAGGTGCTGAAGATCTACTAAGGGTGGTCAACTGCAAAACCGCAAAAGATGCATGGGAAGCCATTGAGCAAATGCACATTGGTAGTGTAGATCTGAAGGAAAGTCACCAAAAGGAGGCCAAGAAGGAGTTCTATAACTTCAAGATGAAAGATGGTGAAACCATTGCCACTTACCAATCTAGGTTTGAGGCTTTGGTTAATCGCATCAATCATCTTGGTATAGAAAAGGACATCACTCATGCAGAGAAAATCTCTACGATTGTTGATGGTCTTGGTCCCAAGTATGTTGTTACCAGAGGTTTGCTCAGAGAAAATCCAATCACGAAGGCTTGCAAACTTCACGAGATCTTTGGAAAGGTGACAGACTACGAGCAATACGAGAATTACAACAGTGGTACCTCAAGCTCTAACAAGGGTATTGCTCTCAAGGTGGAGAAGGCCATTGAAAACATCACTGTTGGAAGGGGAGTTTATACGTTAGAGGAGGAATCTGATGTGGCTCTCATAACCAAGACAATGAGGGTATTCTGCAAGAGAGGCACGAAGCAAGGGGCCTTGAAGGAAAAAGAAAAGGTCAACTCCGAGAAGAAGGAGATCAAGGACGTTATCTGCTTCAACTGTCAAGAAAAGGGTCACTATGCTAAAAATTGTCCCAAAGGTAACGAGTCTGGGAACGAGAAGAAGAAGGCCTAAGTCGCTGCATGGGATCTTGACTCAGATGATGAATCAAAATCGAAGATCTGTGCCATGACTCTAAAGACTGAAGATGTCGACCAAGAGGTAACTCCTGAACAATTTCTTGCTGGATTAGAAAATGCTAAACAATCTAATCTTGTCATTCTTGTTAAAAAGCTTTTTGAAGATAATTTGAAAATGCAAGATGAAATAGAAGCTGTTGATGAGAAATGTCTTAATCTTGAAAAAAAAATATCAGAGTCAACTGTTCCTAGTGTTGTTCCTTGTACTGGATGTAAAGAATTAAAAGAAGATGTTAAGACTCTCACTGAAACGAATAATGAACTTAGAACCGATTTGCTGTTTTTAAGCTCAAAAAGGAAGAACTGGAAAATGAACTCGACAAAAGAACTCGTGTTTAATCCAACTAAGTTTGGAATTGGTTATGATAAAGATAAATCTGAATATCCTCTAGATGACCTTACCTTTGAAGAAAAGATGGAAAGGAAAGCTAGAGAACTTTAATCTGCTAGAGATAAAGTTACTTATCTAGAGGGACGGGTTAAGATTCTTGAGAGTGGTCTAACTGAGAACTCAGAGTGGTATTCTGGTAAAATGGCTCATACGATATATCTAAAACAGTTTCAAGGGAATCAACACAAAGTTCTTTCCAAGGAACGTGCAAATGAACGAACCCTCTAGAAACCACATCCTAAGCGCTATCTTGGCGAATATTATAGGGTGTGCTATCACTGTGGTAAGGGAGGTCATGTCCAAAAGGACTGTAAGGTTAGATTAGAAGTGTCTAACAAAAAGGTTCAAAAACAGAACACAGAGAACAACAAGAAACAGTGGTCTGGTAAGAAAAATCAAGGGTATGACAAATCTCATCAGAACAAGAAGAAACCAGCTCATCAACCACAAAAGAAGCAGATTCTAAAACTGATAAAGGGAAAAACCATGTTAATCCCTCAAACGTTGCTTCTAGTTCCAAGAGTCCACAGAAAGCTACTCTAGTTCATTCTCAAATTTATCATTCTGTGAGCTCTGCTAACCGATCCAGGAAGGCTTAGCAGGCATGGGTCGTTAAAAAGTGATTTCTTTCTTGTAGGTTGAAGTGAGGGGGAACATCCGCTGGATCCTTGACAGCGGGTGTTCATGTCACATGACAGGGAACGAGAGTATACTGTCCTCACTTCTGATCGATGCTGGAGGAAACATTTCCTTTGGCAACAACAATCAAGGAGAAATCATTAGAACAGGTGAAGTCAAGCTAAACGAAAAGACTAGCGTTAAAGACGTGAGCTTGGTTAAGGGTCTTGGTTACAATTTGTTGAGTATTGCTCAGCTTTGTGACCAAGGGATCAATGAGGTGTCATTTACCTCAGATGGTTGTACGATCAAGAACAAAAATTCAAGTATTGTGGTCCTGAAGGGAAAGAGGCACCACAATGTGTATTTTGTCGACTCAAGTTTCCAACCACAAGAAAGTTATGCTTTGTTACATTTGTCAATGAGACTGATCTTTGGCATAGAAGGTTTGGTCACGCAAATCATTGAAGAATTCATGAACTCTACTTGCAAAACCTGGTGATAGGATTTCCCAAAGTTCTTGCAAAAAAGGAAAGCTTGTGTGAAGAGTGTGTGTGAGGGAAACAAAGCAAATCGTCCTTTCAGCCAAAGTTATCAATAAGCACTTCTCATCCTCTTGAGATGGTACACATGGATTTGTGTGGTCCCATGTGGGTGAAAAGTCATGGAGGTAGCAAGTATATTTTTGTTATTGTTGATGATTTTACTAGATATACATGGACTCACTTTCTAGGTTCCAATGATGAGAAGTTCATGGCATTCAAAAGTTGGATCAGGAAAGTAGAAGCATCAATAGGACAGAAACTAAAGGCTATCAGATCGGATAACGGAATAGAGTTCAAGAATTCCATGTTTCATAGCTTCTGTGATGAACATGGAGTGTCTCAGAATTTCTCTGCGTCGAGGACTCCTCAACAAAACGGCGTAGCAAAAAGAAAGAATGGAACACTGCAAAACATGGATCGTATGATGATGTTGGCAAGTAACTTGCCTCAGTCCTTTTGGGCTGAGACGGTCAGTACCGCTTGCTACATCATAAATCGAGCTACCATACGTTCCATTTTTTCTAAAACTCCATATGAACTAATCAGGGTACGAAAGGAAAATATTTCCCACTTGAAAGTCTTTGTATGCAAGTGCTTTGTTCACATCAACGGAAAAGACGAGCTAGGCAAGTTTGATCCAAGGAGTGACGAAGGCATCTTTCTGGGATACGCATCCAACAACAAGGCTTACAAGGTGCTCAATAAAAGGACAAAGAAGTTTGAAGAAAGCATTCATGTTGTCTTTGACGAGTCCAAAAATGGAGGGAACCTATCAGGGAACGAGGAAGTACTAAAGGTTCTAAATTCAGACTCGGATGATGAAGTCGATCCAGATTCAAGTACGCAAGCTCCAAACGAAGATGTCACCCCTCCCAGTCCAGACGTGGATGGAGATGATACAGGAGGTGCAACGAATCCTGAAGATGATATTCCACAAAATGAAGATGAAGTGGAAGGAACATCCCCTAGAACGACAAATCAACAAGAGCAAGAGGAGTCAAGTGTAGATCCTACTCAGATCGAAGTCAGAAACTATTACCAAAAGAAGGATCATGTTGACAAAATCATCATTCCATACGAAAAAGATGTGCTCACTCGTTCCTCTCTTAAGAATTTTTGTGCTTTCAATGCGTTTATCCCTCTTGCAAAGCCAAAGAATGTGAAGGAAGCATTAAAAGATCCTGATTGGATGGTTGCTATGCAAGAGGAACTACACCAGTTCGAGAGAAACAAAGTGTGGAAACTAGTTCCCAAGCCAAAGCACAAGATGGCTATAGGAAGAAAGTGGGTATTCAGGAACAAACTTGATGACACCGGAGCTGTCACAAGGAACAAGGCAAGGCTTGTAGCAGAAGGGTACGATCAACAAGAAGGGATTGACTACGATGAAACGTACGCTCCTATTGCAAGAATAGAAGCCATATGTCTTCTAATCGCCTATGTTGCTCACAAAGGATTTAAACTCTATCAAATGGATGTGAAGACAGCATTCCTGCATGGGTACCTACAAGAGGAGGTTTATGTGTTGCAGCCTCCAGGGTTCAAAGATGTTGATCACCCTGACCATGTCTACGTGTTGGATAAGGCCATCTATGGTCTTAAAAAAGCGCCTCGTGCTTGGTATGATAGATTCGCCCGGTTTCTATTGTCAAATGGGTACATACGTGGTGTGATCGACAGGACATTGTTCCTAAAGGAACAAGACGGTGAGGTACTAGTAATTCAAGTATATGTTGATGATATTATATTTGGTTCTACTAACCCTGAACTTGTAGAAAGCTTCAAGAATCCGATGAGCAGTGAGTTTGAGATGAGTATGATCGGTGAACTCACTTTCTTTCTTGATCTACAATTGGTACAAAGTGATGAGGGAACGAAGGTACATCAACAAAAGTACATCAATGAGCTATTGAAGAAGTATGGTATGGTCTCTATGAAACCATTTGATAGTTCTATTTCTCATAATACTCGTCTTGATGTTGATCTTAATGATGTTGATGTTGATCAAATGATGTACTGAGGAATGATTGGTTCCCTATTGTACCTAACGGCCAGTCGGCCAGATATTATGTTCAGTGTGTGTCTTTGTGCTAAATTATAGGCTGATCCTAAAGAAATACATTTGAAAGAAGTGAAGAGAATTCTGCGCTACTTGAAAGGGAACAATGGGTTGTCTCTATGGTATCCAAGACATAACTCGTTCAATCTTGTCGGATTCTCGGATGCAGATTTTACAGGTCACTTGGTAGATAGGAAGAGCACATCAGGGATGGCCTAATTTCTTGGTCCTTTCTTGGTGTCTTAGGGATCGAAGAAGCAAAATCTGGTTTCTCTTTCCACGGTTGAAGCGAAGTATGTTGCAGCAGCCGCTTGTTGTTCCCAGGTTTTGTGGTTAAAACAACAACTGGTGGATTTTGGTATGTCTCTTGATACTATACCTATCTTGTGTGATAATACAAGTGTCATCAATATCTCTAAGAATCTTGTGCATTATTATAGAACCAAACATATATATATTCGACAACATTTCTTACGAGATAATGTTTAAAAAGGTTTTATTAAGATGGATCATTGTAGGACTGAAAATCAAGTTGCAGATATTTTCACCAACTCTTTGGACAGAAAACCCTATGAGCATTTGAGGATGTTACTAGGAATGATTTCCTTGGAGTAAACAAGTCCCGGTCCTCTATTCCCACAGTGCCTAGCTAAAGAGGTAACCTCTCAGGGAACCACGCGCGTATCATTTGATATGTTTTCTAATGGCTTGTATCTTCCTCTATGCATTGATGTTATATACATTATAAATTGTTAAGTGTTGCATGCTAAAAGGAACTAAAACTGAAATGATTACATCCAAGATTTTCTTATAGCCCAAAATAACCAACTTGATCTATTATATCCCTCACTTCAAGCCTAAATGATGGTTGGTTATAACCAGTCCTTTAGCCTGGTCCAAACAAATGTTCCCTATGAACCCCCTTTAATTACCTTTAAACGATAATAATTGTTTGGATGTCAAAAATATTCCAAGCCCACAAAAGTTTGAATGGAACATCCCTTGTCCCTTATCCGTTCAAACAGGCCTTTTTATCCACTCATGGTAACGAGGAAAGGAACTAGTGGTTTGGAGATCATGATTTATGAAGGAACGTCTTTGATTAAATTTGAAGATTTTTCTAAAAAGGAACAGACATCAATAAGCTCAGAAAGGATACAGTGTGATAGCCATTGTGACTACAAGTTTGAATTTTCCAGTCGTTGCACAGTACTTTTGCAGGGAACGATAGGACGTTTTGCGCAGTCTCATCTTAATGGCGGTGTACAAATCATAATTATGGGAAGTATTAGCCGTTGAGATATGGATAGAAGATCTTGGGAAGATTGCAATCTTAATCTACAAGGAAAGAGGTGTGCTTTATAATTCCTCTCTCTCGATCATTATTTTTCACCCCACCTTTGTTTTTACCTTCAGGAACCCTAATCTTCTTCAAGCTTCGTTCTTTCCTCTCTTTCTCTTAAATGGCGTCTTCTTCGAACACCCATGTCCTAAACATCGAAGGCCTCGATGATTCTGAACTCGAGGTTCTTCAAGCCAAACTTGACGCTCTCAAAAAGGCCAAGCTTTCCTCTCCCTCTCCCGCTTCTAAGCTTGAATCCCAATTTGATGTTGATGGGGCTCCAACTAAAAAGGAAGCTTTACCCGAGAAGTCAGAAAAGGATCCTTCCATGATCCCCTCCGAAAACCCATCTAAAAAACCTTCTCAAACAGAGGAGGGAAAAGAAGAGCTCGGTGACAATGAGAAGGAAGAGGTTAACTCACCTCCCAAGGAACCCACCGGAGAACCAGAAAAGGTGGAGACTTTGCCAATGCACTTGCGCCCTGGGTGGGTTAAGCCAACGAGCCAAGGAAAGACAAAGGCCAGGAAGCGAGTCCCTCCTCATTCGACTCAAATTCTTCACGTCTCTGATTCGGAAAGGACTCCTTCCCCCAAGAAGGCGAAGACGGCTCCTTCAGGCAAGAAGTACAACCTTCGATCCACCGCCACCACCTCAAAGAAAACAGTGGTCGAAGAGTCTGTTGAGGAGGAGGAACCAGAAGAAGTCGAGGAAGAGATTGGTTCTGAACCTGAGGAGGTGGAGTCTGAGGAAAAGGTGGAGTCTAGGGGAGAGGATGAAGATGAAGAGGAGGAAGAAATTGAGGAGGTTGAAAAGGACCTTAAGTCTGCTAAGGCAAAAGGGAAATTGCCAATGGAATCAGAAGGAACTTCTAAGAAGGGTGCAAAGAAGGTCGTCGCTCCTCTGGTGATCAACGAGGAGTTTCCCAAAGATAATGACTTGGAGGAGTTCTGGGAACTTCTCAAGTTCCAAGGTTGGGAAAAGATTTGTGCTTCAAATGTCAAGGTAGATGTGTCTGTCCTTGCTGATTTCTTTTCAAACTATCAACCGGTTGATCTCTCCACTGGTCCCTTGGGTTTTTCTACTGTTGGAAGATTCGAAATCTCTTTCTCTCTAAGGTCTGTTGCAAAGGTTATGAAGGTAACTAGTGAAGGATATGGGGAGTTGCATACTTCGAGCAACTGGCCAAGGAACAAGGCTCAACTCATCAAGCGCGTTATAGGGAAGGTATCTGGTGCAGGTCCTTACTCTACTGGTGATCTTGGTTACACTGCACGAATTGCACATCAGTTTTTGATCAAGGTTGTGGTTCCCAGGCTGGAGAAGAGGAGTACTCTCACCATCAACGACATGATTTTGTTGGATAAGTTTTCGAGGAGATAAAGGATCAGTCTTCTTGAGATCATGATGCGACACATGGCCAAGAGCGCATGGAAGAATCATGGTTTGCCTCACCCTCAGTTTGTAAAGGCAATTCTGAAGGAGAAGAAGGTGTATGTTCCTTCGCGAGAGGAGTACTTTGGATTACCCCTGGATATGCGCAATATCTCGAGGATGAACTACCAGGGTGATTGAAAGGGAACAACTGCAAAGAAGACTGCTCAGATGGACATTGGGAGTTCTTCGCTGTTTGGAAGTGTTAATGCCAAGATCTTGATCAAGCTTCAAAAGATTTCCTCTCAGTTAAGTACCATCATTGGTTACTTGGTTAAGAGAGACACTGACACTGATGTGGACCCTTCTTTTGTTCACTAGCCTATCTACCCCTCACTCAAGAATTTTAAGTTGTTCTCTTGGATGTTAAGACTTTTATGTTTTTTTTGTTTTCTCTGGCTGTGATTTCCGTGACAATTATCTATGAATTAACTATCTTTTGCTTATGAATGGTTTGAGTTTCAATTAAATTTGTTCATTTGCTCTACGTTTTACCTGATGATTGTTGACCTTTTGATGATGTCAAGAGGGGGAAGTTAGGAAAAATGCAGAGATGTGTTCTATCCAGGAAATACATAGGGAACTTTGGCTAAGGGGGAATATGTTGTTACCTCTGATGAGTAGGAACAACTGTGCATCTGTTAAGGGGGAACCACATGAAATTTTTATTTTCAATATCTATATTCTTACTGGTTTCTAGATGTACATTTTTGTATAGGTTTGTCATCATCAAAAAGGGGGAAATTATTGGAACAATCGTTGTTCCATGGTTTCTCTTAGTTTTGATGATAGCAAACTTAGTTGGTATAACTTGCATCTACATGTAAGTGTTTCAGGAAAACAAGTACATAGGCACGAGTAACGAAACATTATGAGGAACGATGGAGGGAACGAGTGACAGATTTAGGAAGTGCGTCTCGTAAGGAACGTTGCTTTCTATTAATGGCAAGTTACAAGATCTTCTACGACCAATCTTCTGCGAAGATACGACAGTTGTAGGCGGTTGCTTGAGAAGATTAAAGGAAGGATCAGATCAAATCTCACACGATCTTGTCTAGGAAATCCGAGATCATTCGGTTTTGGCAGGAATCGGCATGGTTGAGGATCCAAATCACAAACAATACTCTCTCCTATTAGTGTGGGATTTGTTAATTGATTACGGCGAACTTGAAGAGAGTGCTTTTCAAGTGTATGAGTGTGTGGCTTTTTCCGGTGAAGAATCCACAAGTAAGTGATTTCTAAATTAGTAGTTTACTTCCTCTTAGGTTTACGTTTAGGGTTGTAGAAGTCTAGTTGGTTGAACTTTGGTTGGTGCCTTAGTTACCAGGGAACTTAACTTGTCTTGTAACCGTTGAAACTTAATAAACGTATTCTATTGAAAATCCTCTGAGAAGGAGTCTCAGGGGTAGAGGTTTTTCTTTGTACGACTTGTTGGTCGGACAGAAAGTTTTCCTCTCTAAATTTTGTGTTCTTATTGTTTATTTTCGTTGCTCAGGGAACATTGCTAGTTCCATGACTTGTTACTTACGCTTCACGATCCAACAATGTAATATGTAGATTTATCGATTATTAAAAATCTTTTTAATCATTTGATCCACAGCACTGCTTTCCTTATAATTTTTTTATTTAGCATTTGTTTTTGAATTGAATTATCTCTCCAACTTTTTTTATCAAACCAACTTTTTTATTTAATAATGGACAAACTAGTAGTTTTTCTGAAAGCACTTGTACTATTAATTATTATGATTTTGACTAGTGGTCGGGTAGTACGTGAGCATTAAATTTTTCCATTTCTCATAAATTCGACCACCATTAAAGAAAGAGTCAATTAATTAGAGTGGAAGGTATATTTTCTTGAATTTAATTAGGTGAATATTTCATACTACGGGGTATGAGTATTTCTCAAATGAAATAAATGTTTCGAGAATTTCATGTGATCGATCTGCTAAAATGTTGACAAATTTTCAATTATCTATGGTTAATTGTTACGAATTATTAGATAACATACGTCATAAGTGTCTTTCTTTCACTACCAATTCTCGGGTCTTTGGTAACGGCTTATACAAGGACAGACGCAGGAATTAAATTTAGAGTGGGTTAATTTTCACCAATTTTTATAGGGTGGGCTAAATTACCTTATTTTGACTAATTTACTACTATATTAACCTTATTTTTTTTATTAAATTTACCCTGTATTTTTTTTAGGGTGGGCTGGGACCTACCCTAACCCACCATTATGTCCGTCCCTGCTTATAAATATTACAATAGACCCAATATCTGTTACAATTGGTCTAGTATAACAATTTTTTGAAATTTTTAAATCGACACTCTTGCTTGCATTACCTTAGAGAAATGGTAACGAATGTTTAACCTATTGTAATTGTTTCATATTTCTGAATACAACTGTTACACTTGATAAAAAATCTGTTACAGTTGATTGAACTATTACATTAGCTTACACACCATTACCTTTGACACAACCATTACATTAGCTAGCATTGCATTACCTTTGTACAATTGTTACTATTTCACATACATCCATTACCTTGTTCACAAAATATACCATAAAAATTTATATATTATTTATATAGACCTGTATTAATATTTATTAATTCAAGAGGATTTATCTAAAAGAAACTTTTATATATATTAATTAATACTTAAAAGAGTCTACAAAAGTGATAAATGCCCCTAGCTAGTGCAAGGTTTAGCTAACCCATAAATATACCATACAAAAAGTATAACACTTCCAAGTGCAAAGTTGTCCCATATGACAATATAAAGTTAAAATCCTTGACATAATTGTACCAAAAAAATAACCCTTCCATTCCAATCATCAACACCATTGACTAGTTGGCATGATCTTCCTCATCCTCTTCCTAAAATTAGACCAAAGAGGATACATGAGTTCAACAATCAACACAACCCTCAATTCTAGCCAAATTCAACACAAAATTCTGTTACAAATACAATCATGGCATACACTTGCATATCATTATAGAACGGAAAAATAACAAGAAATTTCTACAGAGCGTGAAGATGGTATCAAGGAAAGCATCTATTAAGAGCAATCAAATAATCTAACTAGTTGTAGTACTGCTCAATGCTCATAACCATGACTAAGTAGCTCTACCATTTCCCTAACTACTGGACAAAATCATTTTCTTCTAATTAATGTCGAGCAACATTCACTACAAGTGTATGCCGAGCAAAATTCAATTACAAATATAACATTTGAAATCATAACAAACATAAAACATACTCCCCCGTCTAGGTCTATTTAGCC
Source organism: Fallopia convolvulus (assembly GCA_964016875.1). Classification (NCBI taxonomy): domain Eukaryota; kingdom Viridiplantae; phylum Streptophyta; class Magnoliopsida; order Caryophyllales; family Polygonaceae; genus Fallopia; species Fallopia convolvulus. The sequence goes on from OZ024727.1 coordinate 22,757,060, forward strand.
TTTTAGACTCAAATATTTGTCTAATTCTATTTGGCCTTTTAGCTATTTTGTCCAAAACTTTCCAGATTTACCCTCAACTAAATGAATTGGAAAATGTAAAGTGTATTACATTAAATAATTAGATTAGAAGTTGTAAAAAAGGAGACTTAATAAATAAGGGTATTTTGATAAAAAATAATATTTATCTTAATATGTGTGTATATTGCTCAAAAGCCAATTAGCACTCTAGTTTTAATATAATTACTAATTACTGTAAATTTATTTCATCATCGATCAATAACCTAATGCAGCTAACTACCTAACACTCAATTAATCTTATTTACAAGAAACTCCCTCTTTCATTACTATAAAAATACGCTACCCAGAATATATACTCCCCACAACTTAACACGTTGTCACAGCATGTCATATCGGAACGCAACATACGTACCTTCAACTATCAGCTGAATCATCACGATTAATCGAGGTAAAGTGGTGTGCTTTTTCATGTAATACGTTAGTATTCAAAAAAGAGAATGATGATGATTTAGAGCAAGTTGGTGTGGAAAGCAAGTCATGTATAATAGGTTGAGTATGAAACTTGATTATGTGTGGGTGGATTCATATTTTATTTTGGTTTGATGGATTCATGTGTGGAGCGCCAAAAGCGGAGAAATAGCTAACAACAATATTATTAACCAATTACACGTACGTTAGATAGATATGCTGATCCCTTGTCAATTTGTGAGTTGCATTCATGATTTATAGGAAATGCTCAATTACTGAAATAATAATAATGATAAAAAATAGACTTTAAATCTGCCACTTCTAACTAGATCGATATATTAAGACATGCTAAGCTGCTTTCAACCAAAAAAGACAAGTTAAGCTGCTTGCATATTAGGAATCTTGGGTTAAGAAAAAAAATTGGATCGAATGTGGCACCGAATAAGGAAGGTCATGCCTGGTAGAACCTTTCAACTAATAAAACTCTTCCTTATTGTTGGTGATTTTAGTGTCATCGACATTTGAGAAGTCACCGACGTAAGTTTTGGTGTAATCGGGATTCACGTCGACACAATGGGAACCGGCTTTACTATAACATGGGCGAGGGTGTGCGGAGTGCACGTTTGTAAGTGAACCTAAGTTCCAGAAGGTTGAATACGTTCAAAGTCTGTTACATGTTGGGAACTTGGGGTTAGAACTTGTATGTCGTTGACCTCTGTTAGTTCATTGACCTGAGTGACAGTTCTAGGGTAACCGCCTTTGAAACAGTCAAACAAACGTGCATGTAACTATTTGGAGGTTATCTAATCTGATTAGAGACTCCTCGGGACGTATAAAGGTAGTGGGAACACGTGGGGAGGTAGTGGACAGAAGTTGTAACTGGTGGTAACCGCCAGTAAACAGTGTCCAGGTCACGCACTCTAGAAAACTGCCGGTAACCGTCTTGGACGTCCAAATGCCTATTTAAAGGCTTCTTTGGGCTATTGCGTCGAAGGTTGATGAATGGTAATCTCTGAAAAATACTCTCAACAAGAAGCAACATTTCATATCTATATACTATTACTAAACTCGAATCCCTCTATCCTATTTATCAATCTCTTAATTATGCCACATAAGTTTTTAAAATTTTCAATTTACTCCTTTACCCTTCATATTTTTTAGTATTTACAATCCTTAAAAATATATAATATAATAATATTGGTAATGTTATTAATAATTGCACATGATATATTAGTAGGTGATCTTTAATTCCTTACACACTAAATTAGTAAATGATATCTCTACTATTTATCTTTATGAAAAAAAATTAATATTATATAGTCATGTTAAAACGTAATCTCTACTATTCCATCGTTAGGGACATAAATTCATAAATTTTTAATATGATATAATTTTTTCATGGTAAATATGAAACTATAGATAGGTGAGATCTTTATGATTTTATTTTTATGGACATAAATTTTAATATGGCTTTGCTATTCGTCGCCCCTTATGTGTGATGTGTCACTTCTATAATATTAAAGTATATGTATAAATCTATATATGTATAATAACAATTTATAATGAGATCAGTAGTGGTACGCCTCATTTTTTTAATTTTTTTAAAATATGAGGTGTACCACCACTTATTTAATTTTTAATAATTATTGATTTAATATATGATTCCTACATAAAAAAATAATTCTTAAGTCATAGTCGTGCATGGCACGACCGAGTCTTGCTAGTATATACTAAAACTCTAAAGTTTTGTCCTAGTTCGCCAACCACGACAAGGATAAGGGGGCTTGTCTTATCTCAAATCGAATTTCACGGATTCCCTTGGGCTGAATAAGGGATGAAATATCGGTTTAGGAAAGCTTCCATGCGATTCAAACCTATATCAAGTTACCATTACATTCATTAATTATTTCCCCTGGTGTGTTGAAGAAGTCGTTGACCTTGCAGAGTTGCCCAACTCAAAGAGCACACGAAACCAACAGTCTAAACCGATATTCTCAAATCAAAGACGTCCATTGGTGAGATGAGCTCGAAGTTCCAGAAGCTGGAGAAGTTCGAGGGTGTGGACTTTCGAAGATGGCAAAAGAAGATGCACTTCTTGTTGAAGACCTTGAAGGTGGTGTACGTCCTCTCCACCCCCATGCTAACCTCTGGCCTAGAGGGTGGCGATGGCGAGGCCTTAGATGCTATAAGGTGCAAGTGCAAATGGAGAAAGAAGAAAGTTGCTAGATCCAACTCGACGACGACGAGCTCAACTCGACGACGGTGAAAGGACAAAGAAGGAAGTTCTCATATCCAAGGGAACTAGATTACAAAGACAGAAGGTTGTAAGGTTTGAGTTTGCTTTTGCTTTTGATTGTAAGCCTTCACTAGTGTTAGGGTTGAGAGAGTACAATAGTGTTGCCTAGGGAGAGAGTCCTTGTAGGAACAGATACGTTTGTATTCTTCCTTATAAACATAGAAGGGAACTAAGTAATAAAAGAAAAGTGAACTCATTGAAAATCCTCCAAGAGGAGGTAGAGGTTTACCTACGCGGTCAATTGATCGTCGTGGGGTTCCTCTATCAGGAACTTGTTTGGGGATAAATTTTCATGATATTTACTTTTTCGTGATTTGGCTAAAATAGCATAGTTTAATTATGGGTATGAATTGGACCCATAGTTTAAATTATGATATTTATATATTGACAAGTCTTATACCAATCTAGACCCAATATATTCAAATGCCAAAGATTAATTAGTGGGTGGTTGTGAATATTTTCAACCAGTCCATTATTCTCCATAGAATAATATTTCCTAGCCAAATTTTATAATAAAGGGATGTCTATTATTATGGCCTTAATTACCCTTAAATTGTAAAGGTTCTCCATATTTTGATCAAACCTATAATTTATAGGCTAAAGATCTATTTCCATTGGAGATTGTCAATCTTACAACTATAAAAGTTATCCTCAAAAGCCAAATAAATGTCATTGCTTAATCCATTTACTTCAATTTTGCTAATGGGTCATGTTACACAATATTATTAATGGCACATATTTTTTTTTGTATTTCACAAGAACATGCAAAAATGGATTGCAACAAATCCAACCAAGAGGCCACATTTTGCATTCTTGATGAATTGTGTGATGGTGTTCAGCATCAACTTGAAGTAATGATACGCATGAAGTGGGATGCAACAAATTCATATGAAAATATCTCAGTATCGAATTTTTTGTAGAACATAAAATTTGCGCCGTCCAACGGAGGGGTACATTAAGCATTCTAGTTAACAAAAAAATGGGATTGACTATAAATGTTGATAAAATTAAATAGAGAAGGGAGATTAGAGGGAATTAATGCCAAAGTTACATAATAATTCAAGAATTATTATGTACTAAATTACATTGTATGTATTGCATGTACAATGCTATGTTAAATCTCTCATGTGTAGATGCATACATCATACATGTTAAAAAATATAGTAGATATATTATTTTGTAAATATAATCCTAGCTTGCGTGGCAAGCCTTGTACTATATATACTCCTAATTAATGAAAGACAACCCTAAGGGGAATTTGTGAAGCTCACATGGTATCAGAGCGGTTCGGTCCTAGGCCCCATTATATACCTTGGGTTGGGCTTAGCGAATTGCTACCCGCCCGTTATCTATCCTTACTTGTCCAAGTGTCAACTGGTCATCCCAGTTGCACTTGAGGGGGCGTGTTGAGAATAATAACCTATCTCACATCTGAAATCCAAAGATATCAAGCCTAGCATATATATCCTTGGGTTACTCCTCTTGTCAATTGGATTTAGGATGGAACCTCATTGGCATACATAAAATGAAATACCTAAAAAAACAACAAAGAGGTGCACATTTAATGGTGCAATTGATTAGTCATAATGGGAATGAAAATTCATATCCAAAAAAGACGTTTGCATTCTCATGGGTCATGCTAAATGTTGCATGTTGTAACGTGGAGACTGGATAGGTCAATTACTGGCTCAAAATGGAAGGCAATTAATTGCCTTGTCTTCCTCACAAATCAACCTCACCTCCTCAAATTAAAGGGTTGAAGACCCCCTACTTTAAATATAAATGGGGAGTTCATGGGCTAAGGAGGGGGGAAGTCTGGTTCCTTGTCTTCGTTCACAAGACCAAAATATATATAGAGGATGGGAAAAGTCTCTAAAAAACCAATGAGCAGATGATAGAGGAGGCAAAAATGCTACAAAAGTTCACTTCACTCTTTCATCCAATATGCAAAAGGAGGGGTGTTCTTCTTCCATATATCTTGGCAGTTCCGCAGGTTACCAACTAACCAAGTCTCGCTTGAGGTAGAGAGCTGGTCGTTCAACCCCGACAAGAGGCCGCCATCATCCATGCCCAAGCCCCCGCTTTGGCTACAAATGGGCCACCATAGCCCGTATGCTAGTATATGTGTCGATTCAACAACGTTGTCAAAAGCACTACAACTCGATGCTCAATCAATGGCGGGGGGAGAGGGTGCGACACTCAATTTTTAAAAAAAGAATTTTTTTTGAAAAATGTGCATACAAATACTAGATTTTTGATAAAAACTACTAGTTTACTTGGTCAAAAGAACTAGGATAATTTTATATTTTTATGAAAAATACAAAATAAGGGTTTTCAAATACAACATTTAAAAAAAAACAAAATGTTCTACATTGTTCTAAAAATCCCTGCTTAGTTCCGTCTAGGTTCTGCCTAGGCGCTGAAAGGTTCCATCTCGCTTAGTCTTCCAGTCCGTTTAAAAGACCACCAATTCATCTAGGTGCATATTTAGGCCGTCTAAGCGGTCCCTCTCCTCCTAGGGACTACTTAGTACTTTTTAGAACATTATCTTTGTAAAAAAAAATTATACAAAAATAGAAATAAAATCTGTATTTTTTTTAATGTAGCCAAGAATTTAACCCAGAAAAATTTAGCCCCCACTAGATCGAATTCTTGGCTACGCCCCTATGCTCAATGATAAATGTTATTCCAAGGGATCAACGATATCGACTTCGATCATGAGGTGAATACTCTATGAAGAGATCAACCGATATTGGACATGAATTCAATCTCTTCGCGATTGAATTGAAGCCGAGAAGGCCATGGACCCAATGATAACAATTCCAACCTTGTCCTAGGTGTTTAAGCTCAAAATATTAGTTATACATGTACGTTTAATTCATGTACAAATGGAGAGTGTAAAGTCTATGCCTAATGACGATTGAGCCATATGATCGATACAAGGACTCGTAGTTGGCTTGAAACTTTTAACTTCGCCTCCAAAACAAGTCGTGGTAGGCTCAAAACTTTCAGTTTCGCCTCCACAACCAAGCACGTTAGGTTTAAAAGATTAAGTTTTATCCTCAAACTTAACTAATTGATTGAACCATCTATGTTGTACTTTATGGCCTTAAGACAGGTTTCAAAGAGGGTAATAGAATACTTGGCTTGAAACTTTTAATTTCGCCTCCACAACAAGCTGTGGTATTTCAGTTTCGCCTCCACAACCGAGTATACTTTGTCGGAAAAATCCATCTTTCTATCCTTGATCGAACGATCGATTAGCTTTTGAAAAATTCAAGTTTAAGAGGCTAACCATGGTTGCATATTTCATTACAAAAATTAATTAAGGTTATATGCAGATATATACATGACAAATTGCTAATTAACATGGCAAAGTTGCTTATATATACATGGTTGAATAACAAAGTGCTAATTAATTTCAATAAAAATCCAAACAAAAAATGGCTATAGATATCAACCAAATTAACGTCATTAATGACTTGGTGGTGCTATATATTGCATGACAAATTCAATACATATATGGAAGATCTGATCTTATATATGAGTGCTTGTTTTAGCTTGTTAAGATTTAAGTTTAAAAAAAGTTAAACATGATAAAAAGAGATCCATGTACGTAAGTGGAGTGGGAAGTAGTTTCAAAGAACATACAACCTATATCGATCACTACCAATTCTTGGGCTTTTTGTAATGATAGATTTGTAATAGTTTTTTCAGTGTGTTACAATAGATAATCTAGTGTAATGGTTTATTATTATATGTAACAGTATGATCTAAGGTAACAGTTTGTTGTAACACAAGTCATCTAATGCAACACATGCTCATAACAAAGGTAACAATTATAAAATTATAATAAAGGATGATATAAGGTAACGATTTGTTGTAACACAAGTCATCTAATGCAACACAAACTTATAACAAAGGTAATAATTGTAAAAAATAGAAAAAAAGAGTAAAACCTAAGGTAAGGGATAGAATGACAAATGTAATGAATAACCGAGTTCCAAAAATTATTAGTACAATATCAAGATATGACACAATATTGTTAAAAAATTTAGGCTCCCACTACAATAGAAATGCTTTTTCGACCATTTTCTTAGCGAGAAATTTATTTTTCTCGCTAAATGTGACTTTTGGCGAGGAATTTAATAATTTCTCATTAAATATGACTTCACTTTTAGCGAGAAACTTATATTCCTTGTTAAACATCACATTCTATTTGGTATCATAAAATATAAGGTCAACAACGACAAATTTTGAAGCATTTATTGCGGAATATTTTCGTCGCCAAAAACATTCAACGAGGACATAATAACTTCGTCGCTATATGTTTTTAACGAGAAATTTATTTTTCTCGCTAAATGTGACTGTTTTTTATAGGTTCTTATTCATGTATAACTTTTCTAGATTGTTTTGCTCATATTTGTAATGGGTTTCCCTGTTGATAAATGAGATTATTAGGTTCCTCCATATGTTTATAGAATTCCTTCTAGAATGGTTTATTTTCCTAATGTAGTTGGCATTTTATAAGTTATTTATACAATAAATTGATTTCTTGTTATCTATTTCATGTGGATATATGCAGGTTCATTCTAGAACATGCACTCCTCCAAATTACATTCATTCTAGAAATGATATTATTTGGCGTGTTTCAATGTTGTTAAAGGCTGAACTTCTGCTTTTAATATGATTGAGAGGTATTGGAACAATTTAGTTGATGCACAAAATCTTACACTATATTCCCCACTTTTTGTATACCACATGTGACATGCTTGCTGTGTAAAACCTTGATGTGCAAAATCTAACATTTTTTGAAAACTAAGAAATCAATATGCCATATGACATATGCTTGCACTGATTCATTTTTTTTCCTTATGTTGTGTTTTCCCACTTCTTTTTATACCGCCTGTGATATTTGGATACCCTTCTTGTGACTAATAACTATGATGAATTAAGTTGATTCATTAATTGGTGTTGTGAAATCTTGTTTGCTCTTACGCATATAGTGAAGTCTTACAACTTTTAGGTTATGTACTTTTATATGTTGTGAAATCTTGTTTTGTCTTGTCATCTTGTTTTCTTGCAAGTATAGCATTACATCAACTACTAATTATATGCTGTAAAATCATAGTGAGTCTTACAATTTCTTGTTTATGTACTTAATATATTGCAGGAAGAAGTCATAATGAAGGGGATGAAGATTATTCCAACTAGTTAATGGTTTGATGCTTGAAATGGATGAACTACTTTTTGGGTACCTATTTATATAATTCACGTGAAGGGTCTCTAAAACATTGTATTGTAGTTGTATGGTATACTTATTTAGCTATCTATGAGGATAATTAAACATTTACACTACTTAGGTGCATTTCTAACTTTTCTATCTACTTTTTTTAAGTATTAATATGAAAGTTTCTTTTGACATATATTTATTGCATGTTTTTATATTTAAATTATATACAGGTGTGCATATGAAATAATAAATAATAAATAATAAATAATATATTATTAAGAGTCCCGTGCGAATGGTCGCCTGTGTGGGAAATAAGAATAAATCTCGATCGTTCATTCCAAAAAATCAACGTCCTTGATTAAACATTCATTAAAAAAATAAAATACGGCACGGGCGAATTTTTCCCGTATTATTCGCGTATTTTTCAATAAAATACGACACAGACGAATTTTTCCCGAATTATTCACGATTTTTCGAAAAATACGTTTTTATGAGACGCGCCCAGTTTGTTCATCAGAAATAGCGATTTGTTCATCAATATTCAACAATTGTTCATCAATACTAACTAATTGTGCATTGAGTTTTTGATAACATTGTTCATTGATTTCAAACTTTTTTAATTTTTAATTTTATTTTTTAACCTTATTTATGTGTAGGAATACAATATTTTTTTATGCACATATAATTAGTTTTGATATACCCATATTTGTTCATTGATATACTCGTATTTGTTCATTGATATACCCCTATTTGTTCATTGATATACCCATGGTATACCATTATTTGTTCATTAGTATACTTCTTTTTTGTTCATTGGTATACCATTATTTGTTCATTGATATACCCTATTTGTTCATGGATATGCCCTTATTTGTTCATTGATATAACCTTATTTGTTCATTATTATACCTTTATTTGTGAATTGAAATAAACTTATGTTTTATATGTCAAGGCTATCAACTTGTACATTTAGGACTATTAATACCATCAACTTGTACATTTAGGACTATCTATTTGTGCATTTATTTTGTGCTTTAAGGCTATCTTGAATTCAAAGTATAATACGAATGAAGTGCTTGAAGGCTAACTTGTCAATACGAATGAAGTGCTCAATATAGTACCTAATTAAGATAAGTTTGATGTAGAAACTTGAATGCAAAAGATAATAGATAAAGAATTTGACTTTGTCATAATATGGTGTATGCTAAGAGAACGAGATGGCAACAAATCGAAGAGGAGTGCTTGTGCGTTATTTAGCTATGAACAAATTGATGTTATTAATGAACAAATATGCATATAGCAATGAACAAATTGAGGTTACTAGTGAACAAATATGCATCTAGTAATGAACAATTATATGAAAAAGGCAATGAACAAATATGCATAAACCAGTGAACAAATTGATGTTATTAATGAACAAATATGCACAAACCGATGAACAAATATGCCAAAACCAATGAATAAATATTTTCGTTTTTTATGAACAAAATCACAATGTTGATGAACATATTGCATGTAATTTTGATACACATTTGTTCATTTTTTATGTACAAACAATAGATTTTTGATGCACAAGCAATTTTATTTATGTACAAAATCACAGTTTTGATGAACAAAATCACAGTTTTGATGAACAAATCCACATTATTGATGAACAAATGCACAATACTGATGAACAATCTGGGCGCGTGTCCTATTTCCGTTTTTTTCAAAAATACGCGAATAATTCGCCAATAATTCGCCCGTGCCGTTTTTTCCCCTTTTTAAGTGAAATGATCAGTGCCTTTGATTTTTCTTGATCCAACGGCTCTTGTTCTTTCTTATTTCGCACATGAGCGCCCATTCGCACGTGAACCTGACTCATAAAATAATATATTATATAGTAATGCATATTTTATATAATGTTACGGTTGTACATTTGGTGAATAAGGTAATGCTTTAGTATCTAATGTAATGGATGTAACAAATGTAATGTTATATCAGATAATGTAATGGTTGTATTCATTTGTAACGGTTATGTAACATCAGTAATAGGTAACAGACTTTTTTACCTATTGTAATGGTATTTACTAAAATCATGAAACCATTACAATAGGTTAAACATCTGTTACCTTTGGTCTAGGGTAACGCCACCTGTTGTAGCGGTGTAAAAAATCCGAAAAACCATTACACTAGACCTATTGTAATGAATTTTGGGCTTTTCGTAATAGTTTTATGATGTTACAAAAAGCCCGAGAATTGGTAGTGCGCTACAAGCAATATATACTATATAGTGATGTTGTTTATTTTTGTCTTGATAAGAGATTAATTAAGAAAATTCAAGATCTCCACCATGAAGATCAATACAAGAGAAATCTTTCCTGTGAACGGAGAAAACTTAAGTTGCAACGGTACTTTTTATGCCCACACTATATACTTTCAAAACTCCTATTTGTTTTCAAAGTAAAAGAAAATAGACATTGGCAATAATAAAAATTGGTATTCTGGCTTTCAGATAACAATAACTTCATATCGGTGTCTGTTATCTTATAGTAGAGACGGAAGAAAGTAAACAACTTCATATCCAAACTTCGCTGAATTATGGTGCTTTGATCGCATTAAGGGTACGTAGGAAGCTCGACATATAGCGCAAATGCTCGCCGAGTTCAGTCACAACCTCAAATTAAAATGTGTCCTTTTTAGAACTACGTAAAGACTTGACGCCTATAAAAGACTATGTAGGTAACTCGATATTAAATTCAATCGAGTACAGTCGCCAAATCCCAAATTCAAATCCAAATCAAATTAAAAAAAATAACTTTTTTGAACTATAGTTATTTGATCCCATAAAGGGTATGTAGGAAGCTCGACATATAGCGCAAATGCTCGTCGAGTTCAATTACAACGATAAACCAAAAAAATAAAATCCAAGTCCTAGTGGGAAATTTAAACAACCCTTCCTAGAAGGTGGGTCTAATTTTTTCCACACCATCCAAATGATGGTTGAACCGAGCTTCGGCAACCCTTCCTAGAAGGTGTGTTTAGGCTCGTTTCTCTGATGCATGAAAATCCAAACAAAAAAATTAAACCTCTGAACTATGTAAGGCTTGATTTTCTTTAAAGAGATACGTATGCAACCCATTATAACTTGGGTGCAACTTAAATTCAAAATTCTCCAACATGTCTATATTATTAATAGGGTTGTAATGATATACATATAAGGGTCGAACTTAAAAATCATACGAGATGTGTTTGTACATTGTTATTTTCTTTTAACATTTTTTCCTAACAGAATTTTCTCTTCCTCTTTTATTTACCTGCTTATTTATTATTTTTGTTGCGTGTGGAAACTTTCCCATACAGTTCCCATAAACGTTTGAACTAACCTCGATGCAAAAAAAAATTCATTATTTCGCTTTTATCCTTTATTTCGAAGACAAACTTTTTTTTAATAATGGAGGAACTAGCCTAAATTATTATCCTTGAATAATTTAGTCTAAACATGTTTAATAATATTATTCTTATAAATATTATTATTTTAGGAAATTAGTTATAATTTATTAAAATTATAAATTCCTAAGGAAGCATGCTTGATGGTTTATTTTGATAAAAGTCCTCATAAAAGCATATGATAATATTTATTTAAATTCTAAAATAATTATTATTTATAGTGGAAATAATTTTTAAAATAATAATAATTAAATAGGAGTTGGAAATATATCACGAGACGTAATGCAAAGGTTTTGGGCTCGGAAATAGGCTAGGTCGAAAATATGGGCCAAGATACTCCTTGTTCTTCCTTCTCGCAAATTAAGGCTGATTTGGATTAAGGAAACAAATGGAGTGGGCTCTCCCTTCAGCTCGGCCCACCCAAAAATGCTCAGCCCTCTAGTGAAACAAGCCCGCTCAACCAACTTCCTCTTCCTTCCTAGTTCCTTCTTGTAAAGACAGCAACGATAATTAAAAAACAGCAACAACGACTCCAGAGCATGGGCGGAACGGCGACGACACATCAGCAATGGCGCGAGGCTCCTCCTCTTGGTGGTCTGGCGAGGCTTCCGACAATGTAGTCAGCGCAAGTGGTGGTGCGCTGGTGGTGGAGAAACGGAGAAAGGAATGGACGGAGGAGTAAAAAAAATTCAGATTTGGGTGTTTGAGAGGAAATTTGGGAATGGGATTTTGGGTTTGTTCCTTGAAGAACGAAAATCAAGAGGCATTTGGATGCCCAAATCCCTTGGTGATCCCCTCTTATATATCCAAGGAGGAGCTTAAAATTTTAGATCATAATGACCTCTAGGAGGAGGCCATTGGCCTAGAGCATTGGGAAGAGAAGGGTGAGGTGATGGAGGTTGGGGGACGAGACAACTCCGTCGGTGCTGGCGGTCCTCCGACGAGGATCCCATGGGCAAAGCACTCGACTCGGTTAAGGGGGAAATCATCGATTCCTATGGATAATATATTTAGATATTTATTATTTATTATTATTCTCCTACTTTGACTAGGTCATATTGTTTTTTTTATCGAAAGGAAGCTGACTTTATTTAAATAGATGGAGAGTTATGGGCTTATGGCCATAATAGCCTACATAATCAGCTTAAACAATTCTTAAAATATGTAAAGGCAGAACATTATAAGTAGTTAAAGGGGAATCAAGGGCTAAGACCTATTGTGCAATGACATCAGTGCCTTTATTGGCATCACGCCTAACCTGAGTGATTTGAATGTCCTAGCTTGGCTCGTCCAACATCTCCTAGCATTGTTTGATTGTGAAGAATTCTGGATGGGTAAATAAAGACCTCGTCTTGAGTAATTTGCACGCTATTTAAGAGTCTGATTCTAGAATGAGCTTTGTAAGACCCAATTGCTTGGCTTGAGTATGTCCATGTGAGAGCACTAAGAGTTCAGCTGTAAGCGTTGAGCAAACACCACAAGAAAAAGTAAATGCTTGTACACAACGACCATCAGCATCACGTACCAGGCCACCACCCCCTGCCTTCCCTGGATTCGCTTTATAGGCACCGTTGACATTCATTTTAACCCAACCCATGGGTAGAACTGACCAAACTACTAGCGAAAACAGAGCACCCGCTGCTCAACACTGCCTATTAATCCAGCCTCGATTTCGGCAGCTAATGTCCACTTACATACACGGCTTCTTTCTGAGTCAAACCCCACCGATCCCACTACCATCTGTGGTCCGAGTCGTTGTTCCAAGCCACCCGAAAACCATTGGTGGAGAACTTCTTTCCCCTATTTTAATTTCTGTACAACGCATATTTTCTTTTTCTTTTTATTTTCCTTTTAATTGGTTTAAATTCATTTTTAGTAAAATTAAGTTACTCCTAATTGAAATTAACATTAATATTGATTTGTAATGTATATTTACAGATTTATAAAAGTTATAAATAGTTTATAACATCAAAGTATGATTTTTATAAGTGAATTAGTTCATGTTTATGTAAAGGGTTTGGAAATTATGATAAATATAATAATGCAATAATAATCTTATAAGTAATAAAAATCAAAATATTATTATTTTCTCATTTACATATAATTTTATAAATTTGATAAACAATTAATGAGTTGTTCATGATTTATAGAGAATAAAATACAAGATTTATACCATATGGGTAAGGTTATGTATAAATACATTTTTGTGCTTATGCATATATTATAAGTATTTATGCAATTTAATTAGGTTAATATTATGATAACCTAAGATTTATACATTAATATTTGAGAATTATTAATGTATAAATCATAATAAAATAAAATCAAAATAAATTATAACTAATTTATTTTGTGATTTGTTATTAAAATAAGAAGGAGAAGTCAATCTTTGGATCTCGATCTCAGACAACTCAATTCATTTATTCGCCTTCAAATCAAGGCAAGTGGTTGATTTGCTTGCATTTTTGTTTAAGCATGAATTTTCACATCATGTTTAAAACGGAAAAATCGTGGTTTACCTATGGGTAAACTTACCCACTGAGATGGCAATATGCCACCTCATTATGTTTTGCCACCTCATTATTTTTATTTGTACTACTAGTTGATTATCATAAGTAAATGCCCCTTAGTTTTACTAAACCCTATCTCCTCCTTCGCCGCTCCCAAGATCTACAATCCACCATGGAAAGAAATAGGTAGTTTGCCAGCTCCATTGCTTCTCTGGGCAATTACAGGTTTCTCCATTGTTATTCGGCGAGTTATTCTTTCTTTATTGGAAAAATAAACTTTGACTTAATCCCCTCACCTATTATTCCGTCGGTAGGTGATTTCTTGTGAAATCTCTTGGATTTTTTTATCAAAGTGTTTTCTGATCCGGTACATCATGCTCGTGGAATTTGGGTTAATTCGAGATGAATTATGTTTCAGTTTGGATCTAATTTTGCTAGGGATTTCGGGGCTGTGTGATGTCTATTGTATTAGATGGAAGACGGAGCGATTTAGACTACCGACAACCCATCGGAAAACAGCTAATATTGTTGGAGGAAGAGGTTGAAGACCACCGGCAATACCCCTCTTTCTTGCAAGACAAAATTTGAAATTAATTACCCTAAAAATTAGAGGGCTATTGTAGAATATCTAATGGGTATTATCCTGATTTTTACGAAATTAAATTCCGTATTAAAACGAGTTTCAAATTAAGGTTGGAAGATTTGAACACCATTAACCAAAAAAATGGTGGTTCTTCTGCAGGTGTTCATGGAAACGAAGACAAAATTACAAGGTTGGCCACGTTTTGCCATTATTCACACATGCGTCCCATATTTTGCGTTATTTACATAATTTTTTCAAACTTTTAAATCCAAAACATTTACATCCATAATTTCAAACTATTTTAAAACTTCGTAAAATGTAATTGTCTCAATTAATTAAATTTCTCAAATTATACTTTGGACTATTTAATCACAAAAAAATACATTCTTATATTAGTTTCAATTTTAATGGACTAACTCACAAATAGAGAAAGAAAGAAATTTCGTGATCGAACATACGAAATTAACTAGGCCATTTACAAATGTTTAAAATAAACTCTCCACTATGGTAGAGAATCTTATCTAAATTTTTAAGGGTTGTTCTAATGTGTGCCCATGGGCACACATTAAGAATACTAATTTTGGTAAATCTTGATATTATTTGTTAATTTAAATTTTTTCAAAAGGTTCATTAATTCTAGATTAGGTAATAGCTTGGAAATAATTTCCAAAATTAATATTGTTATTGTGTGCTCATGGGCACATATTAGCCAAACCCAATTTTTAATTTTAAGATTTGTGAAAAAATAGTTGGTTATGATTTTCGTTCAAATCTACCAAGGCTAATTTGTATATTGTCACATTGTAGATTATACTATCATCTTTCTATATTATCTTGTCACGTTTTTAAAAAAGAAAAACATATGCACAATTAAATTTGTTAACAAACATATCTTACTTTTTCTTTTATATTAAAAATGAAACATATTATTCAAATATATCAATCCTTAAAGAAACCATCATAAACATGTATTCCGCATAATCATTTTGCATAATCATATTATGGATTGTACTTAGGCTTTAGGTTTTTGGGTTCAATGGTCACACTTAGAATTTGACTAGTTGTACTCGTCGTATTATGCATGACTATGACTCAATATTTTCTAGACATATTATAAATATGATATTCATAAAAAAATATAATATAAAATTTAATGTAAGTGATTTGTTGTCCATATCAAGTCCAATTTTTTTTTTGGAATCAAATAAAACAAATTAAATTTAAATTATTATTTTAATAAAGGTGTGTTGTGGTGCAACGTGATAGCAGAAATTGTTATCGTTTTAGTTATTAGTAATGGATAGATGTTGGAGGTTTGGTAGTGTTTAGAGTTCAATGATTATACTTTAGGGTTTAGGGTTTAGGGTTGAAGGGTTATACTTTAGGGTTTAGGGTTTAGGGTTATACTTAAATCAAAGTTTGATTAAAAAATAGAAAAAATTACAAATCTTAACGAGTACTTGCTTAAATTGAATTTTTGGTAAATATTTACATTATGTTTTCCTTAATTTCTTTTTTAGCTTATCCAGGGTTTAGGGTTTAGGGATCCATTCACATTTTCTTGTTCTCAAGTAAGTCATATCATTTTAGTTTGTATAGTTTGGTACGGTTTAATTTCGGTTTGGCTCAAACTTCTCAAAACATAACCTTTTATTCATCTCAACTTGACAAAACCGATATCGAACCACTGTCTTTAGGTGAACCCAACACCAATATTTAGTACGGTATACGGTTAAGATTATAACCCTGTTGTGAAATATACTACTTAAGATGCTAAAAAATTGAAGAGATATATATTAACATTATTAAGGTGCTAAAAATTTAATAAAAAATAGGATTTTAATCTTATTGCTCTAAAAAATTTGAACCATAATAGCGTTAATACAATATTATAATCTTAACCTTAAAGTGCTAAAAATTGAGGTGCTAAAAATTCAACCAGGCGAAACAAAAATCGAACCATTAGTTTAAGGTGGACCCAACATCAATATTTGATTTTCTTACTGTTCGGTTTTGAACAGATGCTTATCCACGGTTTAGGGTTTAGGGGGTTTAAGGTTAGGGTTTATAGAGTTAGAGTTTAGGAATTCATTCACATTTTCTTACTTTCGAGTAACGAGTCATATCATTTTAGTATGTATGGTTTGTATGGTCTTGGTTTAATTTCGGTTTGGTTCGAACTTCTTAAAGCATAACCTTCTATCCATCTAAACCCGGAAAAATAAAAATCGAACCAGTAGATTAAGATGAACCCAACATCATATTTGGTTTTCATATGGTTCGGTTTTGAACTGATGCTTATCCAAGGTTTAGGGGGTTTAAGGTTAGGGTTTATAGAGTTAAAGTTTAGGGATTCATTCACATTTTCTTAACGAGTCATATGATTTTAGTTTGTATGGTTTTGGTTTAATTTCGGTTTGGTTCGAACTTCGTAAAGCACAAACTTCTATCCATCTCAACCCGGAAAAAATCAAAATCGAACCATTAGTTTAAGGTGAACCCAACATCAATATTTGGTTTTCTTACGGTTCGGTTTTGAACTGATGACTAGCCAGGGTTTAGGGTTCCATTCACATTTTCTTGTTTTTGAGTAACCATTCATATCATTTTAGTTTGTATGATTTTGGTTTAATTTTGTTTGGTTTGGTTCGAACTTCTTAAAGCCGAGAAAACCAAAATCGAACCATTGGTTTTCGGTGAACCCAAAATTATATCACTATAATTAATGTAAAGAAAATCCCATTCTTAATTTTAAATAAAATAATATTATATTTTCGGATATGATAAATAGAAAGATTATTAAGATATTTTTATGCTATATATTATACAAATATTAGGATATTTATTTTATTTTTAGATAGAATAAAAATCCGTACAAGATACGGGAGTACATACTATATAGAACATGAGACCTAATGAGATTTTATTTAACATAAGTAAGAATTTTATTTGACCCAAACCCATAGGCAATTTTTTTTATAAATATTTGTATGTACCACTAGGGCTAAATATATTTATTATTTAGATAATTATATTTAGGGTTTAGAATAGATAATACATATTGAAAGAATAATGTACACGGGCAAACACAGATTATCGATACATATGTATATCTTATAACATTAGGGACAAATATATTTTTAACAACTTCTAAGATACATATGTATCTTATCAATATACACGGGCAGATACAGATTATCGATTAGAGTGTGTTCTAATTAAATTAGAACGGCGCGCATGGGATGTGATTCCGATAAGCGAGGCTTCTGGTTGACCTATTGAATGGGGGTAGGGAATCCATCGGCCTTCTCGTTTCTCTCACCCTATCTGTTCCTGTGATAAAAAAATTCCAGTCGGAGATTTGTTGGCTCCAGTTACGCCAGAAAAACCGATAGCGAACGGGAAGACGCCGATCTGCACAAATGGACAATTGGAACTCAATACATCAGGGAAGTGTGATGAAGGAAACCGAGGCATTCGGGGAGTGGCGTGGAATGACATTTAAGGATCTATTGGCTATGAACCATGGGCTTGGAAATCCAATTTGATTATCAGACGAGCAATGGGTTTCTCTCCAATTTGGATTTTGGATATCACTCAGACGAGCAGTAGTTGGGTATACACTTGAAGTGTATGTGTGTAGTATATTGGCTATTTGGCTTGGACATTTTTTCTGATGATATCACACAAAGCTTTCTTAGTAAAATTTTAATTGTTAGATACTCAATTGTTTTTGAATTTCCTGATCTACTGTCTTCACTTCAATGATTGTTTTCATCATTCTTCCAAACATTTTGAGATCAAGACGTTAGTGCCCACGTTGCATCTCTGTTCTAATGCTTTCATATGCAGATTCAACCATAGTACTTTGATGTTTCTATCTATATTCAAAGTTTTTCAATTTCAGAGTTTTTTCTATGTAAGAGTTGTGTGAATATGTTGTTGCTTTGCTTTCTTCTGTGTGGCCCAGATTGCTCATGGTTGATCTATTGTTTGATGCTGACTTTCTTGTTCTTTTTTTTTCTTTTGCAGATTTATTTTGATGTAAAAGATAAAGAATGTGCAATTGTTGCTGGAGTTGGCTCTACTAGAAAGGAGTTGGCTTCGGTGCCAATTGAACCTCAGAGTTGGCTTCTTGTGTGAATATTTTTTTGATCTGACATATCCAGTACATATACAGAATTGCAATTCTTCAAATCAGATTTCTGATTTTACTTAAACCAAAAAAATCACTTACCATAGTCAGCCATATAATTAATCGACCACATTCAGATTTTTGATTCATCAAAAACCAGTTACCATTTTAGAATAAAGAGATATAACAATACTGTATATTGATTCAATATGGAAAATTACGATTTTCCAATTATTTCTGGGTCATATACTCATATCACTCCTAACATTATGTGTCACATAAAAGTAGTATTAGTTGCTTTCAATCTTCATTCTGAATGAACCAGTTCTCAAGCTTGAGGATGAAGTTTGCTAGTAAACAAATCCAAGTTTGAGGGTTCAACCAACCAACCAACCATCTCCACTATGTTTGTTTACAATTAAGCAGATTAGTCTAACAAAATTTAGCTCAATGAGCTTACAACATCAGCCTCAGATAAACGATACAACCTACCAACACTCAAGAGAGATGATTAAACTACATATAAACAATTTTCAGCATATGATTCATCATCCAATTCAGAACTCAAATAACTTTCTTAGATAGATTATCTTCAAATTTCAGCCTTCAGATGATCACAATGGCAAAAACCTTGAATGAATTAACAAAAGAAATTCGGCCAAGGTAGCCTACCTACTAGACATGCCCAAGTGGAGAGTTCAATCAAAATAAGACCACCGTATGGAAATTTCTGATTTTTCGAAGTCTTACTCATTATCAATCTATGTAATTACTGGCAAATTAATATCAGGTCAAGCTGGACATTCTACTGACAGAAATTTTTAATATATCCAGTACATATCAAAAATCAAGATTACCAACCCAATTAGACAAGAGACTTCGATTGATCGTTGGGATATTTTGATTCGAACAGGGGGTTGAAGTTTTGTAAACTCGAAAAAGTTGATACAGATTTTTTTCGGTCCAGAATGGTTGATGAAGGGAAGGCCCTTGATGAAGATGGTAAGTCATTGCTCTTTTAAATCTTCAATAGGTAGAGTAATTGCTAAGTCCTTGGAGTATTGGACGCTTCAAATTCCGATGAGGAAGAACCGAAGAAGACGGCAGATTGCTTTTTTAATGGAGAATTTATTCCCACAATCCCACCTAATAAATTCTTTACCTTTTGCCACATAGATAATTTTTTTTATTTTTTTATTTTATTTCCACCTAATATTGCCAACTCAATGGGTAAGTTTACCCATGGGTAAACAAAAAAGGGTCCGTTTAAAACCTTGTTGGGAACACTTGTTGCTAATAAATGAACTTAGGCTTATTTATTGATATAGAATTAATGACCTTGTTATTATCGTTTAGATATTATTGCTAGGTTGTGCTAGACATTGATTAAGTCTCAATGATTGTGGTCTTGTGTGTTTATTGTCTCGATTGAGACTTGTTGTGGAATAGCATAGTACCTAGGGAAGTGAACCATAGTTGCTCTGGAAACCTCTTTATAACATTTTCACACTAGATGGAATTAAAATCCTAGTGCCTGGTCATGACCCGACCTGCTCGATCGCATTGAGGGGTGCTGCACCTCAGCTAAGTGCCTTTGGGACGTAAGAACCCACTCTTATCTTTTGGGATATATGAGCTGATAGCATGCATTTAGGTAATAGTTTTAGGGCATATTTATGTTTAAATCTTAGGTAGTTGTATGTGTTTTGTTTAGTTTTTGTAGCTTTTGGATTTCGCTGTCTACTCTTGTGTTTTTGTGTTTTTAGGTCGTTTTGAGGAGCAAGGATTGGTTAAGTTGATGGATACAAGATTGGAGATATTAAAGTGTCTTTTCCAATGATGTTCAAGCCACTTTTGATGATCATTAAGGCCTAAGAGGTTGTGGAAAAGAATGCTTAAATCTGGGCTATCCATTGAAGTTGTTGTTTCGACACAACTTTCTTGTGACGCTTATTTCAGGAGGTACGGTGGTCGGATGAAGATCAATTTGGTATCATTGGAAAGTTAACTCGAAGAGCTACAATTCATATTTTTACTCCGAGTCAAAATTCCCACTCTAAGGTGGTCAAAACATCTTCCGAAAACAACGATGAAATGCTGCCAAAAGCAGGGACGCGATCGCGGCCACCACTAACCGCGATCACGGTTTTCCACGACATCGAAGATCGAGGCAGCGATTGATTTATTATCTATCTATTTATTATATTAGTTTCCTTTTATTTATTATTCCTTGTGTACGAGAAGACTACTTAAACCTAGTTTTCAGCATTTGTTTGTTGAATCTATTCTCTTAGACCTAGTTTTCCATTCATTCAGACTTTGGTGTTTTCTCTCTTATGGAGAACTAAACTCCCTAAATCTTATTCAAGTTGAAGATTTTCAGACTCAAGTTGTTGTGAGATTCTACGTTACAGGTTTATTTCTACAGGTTATTTCAATTCTCTTGTGCGTAATTATTATTGATTGTGTTGATTTCTGCTTGTTTGGCCAACTTGTTGGAATTAATATTATCTATTGCTAGATCTAGGTTTTCTCGTAGCAAAGCCTAATCTTTGTAGCAACTCAATTGATTTAGGACTCGTTGGACTAAAACAATTGAGAAAGAGATTTGAATGCATGTTGATTGTTTGACTCGTTGGATTCAATTGCATGTATCCTGCTTATCCTTGTTCTCAATTCTAATATCCCTATTATTTATGATCGTTTCATGAGTTGTTTGGATATTAAGTTTGCATGTCTCGTTGCCATGTTATATTTCTGATCAGGATAGGAACAACCAAAGGAATAACTTGTTTGAATCTATGATCAATAACTTGAGGAAGAAAAGTGGATACTTGAATAGGATTGCTTTTCCCTAATCTGATAAAAACTCAATCTTTTGCTTTGTTTGATTACTTTCTTTGTTTGTTTCAATTCATTAGTGTTAGTTTAATAATCAAAAACCCCCTTTATTACTACTAAGTTGAAAATAATAATTACTTGGGATACAAGTGTCTCTTGGGTTCGACCCCGACTTACCGACTATACTAGTTGAGTAACTAGGGAATTATTTTTGATTTGGCATCAACGACTTTCAGCCACTCAAATTTTGGCGTCGTTGCCGGGGATTCTTTGTTTAATTCTAAGTTCTTATTTTTATCAATTTTTGTGTGGACCTATCTTACGGTCCACACCTGTGCTACTAATCAATGGCTATGTTTCAATGTAGACAACTACGGGATGAACATTTTCATGTATACTTCTCTAGAGTGCAACAATATTTTCATACACTTGGTGCTTGGGGCTATCACCCTTGTGAGAGAGAATTATGTCAATGCATCCTAGATGGGATGAATTCTGAGACTCTACAGTTGGCTGAGTACATGAGCAATTATAGGCTATGGTGTATGGTACCAGAAGAGTGTTGGGATTTCTTTTGCTACATGAGCTATCAGTGTGAGCAGGTTGAACAACATCCACCTATGCTACATCTAGTTGAGTAACTAGGGAATTATTTTTGATTTCGCATCAACGACTTTCAGCCAGTCAAATTTTGGCGCCGTTGCCGGGGATGATTACACAACTACAAGATGATTTACACAACTACAAGATGATTTACAGTTTGATACTACTTGTGGTCATGAGTTACTTTTTGTTTTAGAGAATGACATCGACCTTTCATGCTTGGATTATGAATTACCTGATTGATATCATGAGATCCTTGCTGATTTGAGTGCTTGTTGTGAATCTCCTGTTGATGTTTTGGCCATTGGGCCCATACCACTAACTCTCCCTAGCGAGATGTTCCTTCCTTCTGTAGTGCAGGCACCACAAATTGAGCAAAAACAACTCCTTGAACATCTTAAATATGCTTTCCTTGGAGAGGGTGATACATTACCTATTATTATCTCTAACAAACTCTCCAAGGAGCAAGAAGTAAGATTGTTATAGACACTCGAGGACACCAATAAGCTTATAGAACCAAGTAAGCCTAAGATTGGTGTTAGAGATTACATGGAGTTCATCTTTGGTGAAAGTGGTAATGATGACAAGTACTTTGACCCATACTATAAGTATTTTCTAGCATCATCACTTGTGTTGAATTTGTTTGGGTATATGCCATCTCATGAAAATTGGTCTCATAAGTTTGATAAGTTGAAGCGGTTTTTAAATGGGTTGTTATTCAATTTCAATTTATCCTTGTGTTACTTATATTTTTGTGAGATGTACGTGTTCCAAAGATTTTGACAGGTTGTTAAGGGCATTGACAATGTCTAATCTTGTGAATTCATTGCTCTCCATCTATCTTGTGTCCTCACCACCACTGTTGCCACTTTGAATCTCCTCCATATTCAAAAAGTAGATGATTTTGTGAGTGTTTTCTCTTCCTTTCTCTTTTATTTTATACATTGGGGACAGTGTATTATTTAAGCATGGGGGAGGGGAACATTTACATGTTAGTGTAGTTTTGCATTGCATATAGTTTAAATTCTCGCAAAGCATGTTTAAATTTTTGCATTCATAATTGCATAAAAAAACAAAAAAAATCAGAAAATTTAAAAAAATAAAAAATATCCCTAATATATTCGCAAAGCATTTTAGGTTCTGTCATATTTCCCTAGGCAAAGAAACCACTTGTCCTCTAATATATTTGATGATGATTTTTGCCTCTTAACTTGCTTGGATTGCTTGAAGCTTGATAATGTTTATTTCTTTAAGAGCATGTTTGATTATTTGATTGAGCATGTATATCCTTGAGACCTAAGTTACACGGAAGTTCTAGGCAAATTTTACCTTGTGAGATTATTATTTTTGGCCTTTCTAGGACTACACATCTATGAGTCCTCTTTTACATTGTGTGTTCTCACTTTGATTGCTTCCTCTAGAACTTGCATTTAAATATCTTTTTCAAGGCTGCATTCATGACTTTTGCATATGACATTAAAATGATTGAGGCATTGTTTTATTAGCCTATTATTCCCTTATCCACCCTGACATATGTTCCTTCTTTTGAAGCCCCTTTCTAAGCCTTAATAGCCTTATTTTTGGGAGCTCCACAAAATAAATCCGAGCCTTATATAAGCTTGACCCATCCGGGAATTATATTTTTACTTGATTTGTTTTGTGGTTGTGAGCCAAGTATGGGGGAGTTGAAAGAACAATTGGTGGATGAATATTTGAATTTGAAAATTGAGGGTGAAGAAAAAAATAATGAGCTTTAAAGTTGAAGTCTTCAATTGGTTGAAAAGAAAAATTATATGAGAGTTGAAGCAACAAGAAGAAAAAAAAAAGAATGAAAGTGAAGAAAAAAAGACAAGATCAAATGGAGTTAAGAGAGTAGGAGTTGGGAAATACAAAGAATTGAAGTTTGGTGTTGATTTAGAATTGAGTTGAGTCTTGATTCCCGGATTTAGCACCACAAGTTCAAATGATTCCCTACCAAATTCTTATTACCTTGGCCCCATTACAACCCTCAAAAGGCCTCATGATTTTTGTTGTATGCATAGTATCTAGCAGTGGAGAATTAGAACACTGATGCAAGCCTATGGTAGCTAGGCTTTCAAAGTTGAGTTTGAGCGAAACACACATATACCTTTAAACACATGAGTGAGAGTGAAAACACAAAATCCTAGTGAGGTTTAGAATGGATGTGTTTACTTGATCTATTTGGATGCCAAAATACATGCTATGATGTCATTTGTTGAATCATGTCTCTTTTTATTCTTGCTTAATCCTTTATAAAAGTGGATACATGAATTGCTTGTTTGTGGGGCGTTAAATCTATTTCTTGCTTGAGGACAAGCAAGGTTTAAGCATGGGGGAATTTGATAGCATGCATTTAGGTAATAGCTTTAGAGAATATTTATGTTTAAATCTTAGGTAGTTGTATGTGTTTGTTTAGTTTTTGTAGCTTTTGGATTTCGCTGTCTACTCTTGTGTTTTTGTATTTTTAGGTCGTTTTGAGGAGCAAGGATTGGTTAAGTTGAAGGATACAAGATTGGAGATATTCAAGTGTCTTTTCCAATGATGTTCAAGCCACTTTTGATGATCATTAAGGCCTAAGAGGTTGTGGAAAAGAATGCTTAAATCAAGGCTACCCATTGAAGTTGTTGTTTCGATACCACTTTCTTGTGACGCTTATTTCAAGAGGTACGGTGGTTGGATGAAGATGAATTTGGTATCATTGGAAAGCTAACTCGAAGAGCTACAATTCATATTTTTACTCTGAGTCAAAATTGTAATATTCGCATTCCGTTTCCGTCTAGGGTGGAAAAGCAAATTTCTCGGATTTCAATTAGTCGAAATCTTGACCCGCAAGAAACTTCCAAGGTAGCCTTTCATTCGATATAATTATTTAGTTAGATCAATTTCCTAATTCAATCAGTGTATAAGTATATACGTTAGTTTCTTTGAAGCCCATATTTTAATCACACTTACTTAAATTCGTATTTTAATCAAATTCGTATATAAGTATATATATATACGTTAGTTTTCATTAGTGCATAAGTATGTACACTTAGTGAGTTCTTTGCCTCTGTTTTCATCATTGTTGTTCTTGGGTCGGGTAGTTGAGTAAGTTGGGGTCGGAGAGTCGTCTTCATGATCGTCCGTGTGAAGCCGGGATATTGGTTGCTCGCTGGTGACTCACGCCGATAGAACTGACCGAGCGGAGTGGAGGCCAGCGAAGGTGCTGGGGGGTGGGCCGACGATCGGTGGTTGGGTGTTTAGGGGATGTGGTTGGGGATCGATGAAGGCTGGTCAGGTAGGATGTGAACGGGACAGCGAGAACTGCTCGTTTCCGCTCTCCTTGATGTCGCCGGGCAAGGGCGTTTGAGTTCAGATTCCGTAGGTTGAAGAAGAAGGGATTGGCCCGCTTTGAAAAAGTCAAAGCTCGTTTTGTTTGAAGGGTTAGGAGAATTGGGGAATGGGGGCTGTGCGTTTCTGAGCGAACCAAGGGAAACTGGGTTGAGCTGTTTTATTAATTAGTGGGCTGAGCGATTGGGCTTGAATTGAGTCTTGTACCGAGCTTGATAATATTTAGTAGTTGTTAGATTGACACTTTGGGGATATATAAGTTAGTGCTAGAATAGGAATTCAGATAAGTCAATATTACGTATAATTATTAGTGTAGGTTAGTGAATAAATATATATGGATAAGTGCTAGTGTTTATTAGAGCTTAAAATTTTAGTTGGATCATGTTTTAAGTCGGATTTACAATATAAGGGAGTAGCATTCATATATCTCGTTAGAGTAATTGTGGGTTGAACCTAATTCAACTTGTTATGTTAATATTTCTTCTAGGGAATCGTTTTTGCCACAAGCGTAATTTCCGTCTTCTTCAAAGGACCCCTATCTTCGAGGTAAGTCGTTTTTCGACTTGCTCGGTTCTTCTCTACCCTGTTAGATTGCGTATCGTTATTGTAGGGCGGGTTTTGGGAACTAGTCCCGAATACCTTTTTAAATTGTTTTGTACTCCTTGAATTGTTGTGTGCGTAAAATAGTTTTGAATTTATTTTAACAGAAAGATATTTTTGGAACGTTTTCTCTGTGTTGGTACCGTTTCTGACACGGTCCATCGTAGCTGGCGTTGAGGAAGAGTTGGCTATGTATGACCCGTGTGACCGGGAAACCGCGCCCCTTCAAAAACGAAAATTATTATCTGTGTGTTTTGGCAAGTGCTCCAGTGGAGGCTTAGCCGGGGTTAGAAGGGAGATTGTGAAGTGGAGTGAGAGGGCCTGCCTCTGCACTCGGCGCGGTGATGAGCGCCTTGGAAGTCGGATTGTGGAAAAGGAGGAATTGCATTGTTATGGGATTGTGATTGTGAATGCGTATGTGGATATGTGTGACTGATTATAACTAATTTAGGTATTGGCCTTTAGAGTTATGATTGCGATTGTGGATTTGTATGCTGACTTTAGAAATGTTTTTAAACGTTCTGCAATTTCCGTATTCTCTCTAACTCGGTAGATTAGAAGCTGACCCTTCGGGGAATATTTTTCAGTTCCAGGTATGAACCAGGGAGCCGTGTAGGAACCGAGGCCAGATGGCGGGCCGGAGCGGTAAAGAGCGCGTGTCATAGTGGGATGGGTTTTTATGTTAGTTTATTTATGACTTTCTAGGATGTTGTTTTTACTATTACGTTAGAGTTGGTATTATGACTTGTCTTCTGTTTCATCGAATGATTTTATTGTTGGTGATGATTCGTCGGATGCAGGATATTTATATTTAGGTTTTTCGGGAATTCATGCATAACTAAGTTTTCTATAATTTTATTCAAAGAAAGGTTGGATGTTTTATTTTGTTTTCTCGTCGTGCCCGCATTGCAAGATCCTAAAGTGTAGTTGTTAACCTATTTAATAGTACCTAGTAAGGTCTATTTCTAAGTAGCGTCCCGTCGGAAGTCGGGGTGTTACAAAAATTACCAATCTAAGGTGGTGAAAACATCTTCCGAAAACAACGTTGA
This sequence comes from Fallopia convolvulus, assembly GCA_964016875.1. Taxonomy (NCBI): domain Eukaryota; kingdom Viridiplantae; phylum Streptophyta; class Magnoliopsida; order Caryophyllales; family Polygonaceae; genus Fallopia; species Fallopia convolvulus. The sequence goes on from OZ024727.1 coordinate 22,784,176, forward strand.
AATGCTGTCAAAAGCAGGGCCGCGATCGCGGCCACCACTCACCGCGATCGCGGTTTTCTACGACAACGAAGATCGAGGCGGCGATTGATTTATTATCTATCTATTTGTTATATTAGTTTCCTTTTATTTATTATTCTGTGTGTTCGAGAAGACTACTTAAACCTAGTTTTCAGCCTTTGTTTGTTGAATCTATTCTCTTAGACCTAGTTTTCCATTCATTCAGACTTTGGTGTTTTCTCTCTTATGGAGAACTAAACTCCCTAAATCTTATTCAAGTTGAAGCTTTTCAGACTCAAGTTGTTGTGAGATTCTACGTTACAGGTTTATTTCTACAGGTTATTTCAATTCTCTTGGGCGTAATTATTATTGATTGTGTTGATTTCTGCTTGTCTGGCCAACTTGTTGGAATTAATATTATCTATTGCTAGATCTAGGTTTTCTCATATCAAAGCCTAATCTTTGCAGCAACTCAATTGATTTACGACTCGTTGGACTAAAACAATTGAGAAAGAGATTTGAATGCATGTTGATTGTTCGACTCGTTGGAATTCAATTGCATGTATCCTGCTTATCCTTGTTCTCAATTCTAATATCCCTATTATTTATGATCGTTTCATGAGTTGTTTGGATATTAAGTTTGCATGTCTCGTTGCCATGTTATATTTCTGATTAGGATAGAAATAACCAAAGGAATAACTTGTTTGAATCTATGATGAATAACTTAAGGAAGAAAAGTGGATACTTGAATAGGATTGTTTTTTCCTAATTTGATAAAAACTCAATCTTTTGCTTTGTTTGATTACTTTCTTTGTTTGTTTCAATTCATTAGTGTTAGTTGAAGATTTGAAGAGTTACAAGTAGAAGAAGGTTACAAGTCTTTATCTCTACCTAAATTGAGTATTTCCTAATAGTTAAAATCCTTGGTTTGTAAGAATCACCTAGTTTTTGCATTTTGAATATCATTTCCATATTTTAATTGCTATACTACCAGATTTATTAATGGGTTCATTAATGTAAAAAATGGATTTTTATCATCTTTGTAATATATATTCATTTCTTATGAATTTTGTATTTAAGTTTTGTTACTATATATAAGCCTTGGGTAACCTTGGAGGGTAATTTTGAGGTCACTGGCGTGAAGCATCTCCGGGAAAAAACGGGGGTGTTACATAATGGATAATTTATTATTCTTCGCATGAAGCGGACATATAAACTTTATTATGCTTGATTAAATTTGTTTGGCAAGAAAAGTTGAGAAAATTATGCAACACTTGAAATTCCAGCAGAAAAAGCGGTAATGATAAACATCATCAACTTCAAGATAGCTTAAAGACTTGGATTTTGACAAGTAGAGATCATTATAAACTCCAAAAGAGTTAGGAGATCTCATTTCAAATTATGTACTACAACATAGTACAAGAAATATGAGTCTATGTAATATTCAGAACTATTCTTAAATGACTACGTACCTAGCATGAACTACAAGTTCATTGTCATTTTTTACCAAACTCTTGCATGATTGAAACATGCCTCCTCCGAAAGAGGGTGAAAAAGAGGTTACGGTATATTATTCATGTAATTGTAGTCATGGTTATGACTTATAACTAGGATGTCACTATATGTGGATTAATTTTTATGTCTAGAAGAACATTTGAGATATAGATAAGGGATATCCCATAAGTTACATAATTGATCATTAGTCTTGTACCAATTGTAAAAAAAACCACACCTTATGTATATTTGTGAAGACTAATCTAGTCAAAAATCAAAGTTCTTAATGCACATATTTTGAGGCATCTCTTTTTTGGTATATAGTTAGAAAATCAAGATATTGGTTCATTTGATTTGAGTTGATGAGATCCCAAAATAATGCACAAATCACCAACATTTTCAATGGTAGAAAATCATATTTGTAAATGGTGTCAGACCACATACTATTTGAAAGCCATAAGTTTTCACAATCATGCATATGACAAATTTGGTGTGAAAGTTATGTTCAACATGAATAATATCCTAATCAATAATACACTATCACTAACTAGAAGTTAGTTGCCTATAAGATATTTTTGTAGCATGAACAACACGGTCACTCAAGTGAAATAATAATGCGCATGATCATTGAAAGTTCATATGAACATTATAGGACCTGAAGATCCTAAGACATGAAGTCTCTTCATAAAAGTGACCTTGTATATATGTACGGCTTGTGCTCTTGGGGATTTAGTAGCAAAGTCGATATAACGCAAGTAAAAACAAAGTCTCATATGCTTATTGACTGAGCTCAAGTGATATATGAGGACCGCTTACATCGTCATGTGGACAATTGTGGATTATCATATGACGTTGAAAGATGCCTCAACACATTGGCTACATGTAAAAACTTGAAGAATAAATTAAATTAGTGTAGTGGTTGAGCATTGAATAACTCTCACTCACATTCGCAAAATGATCCAGTAGAGTCATTAATAATATGGTTAAAATTGACGGCTAGGCAAGTACTTTATACATTACATAGACAACTTCGGAGAGTCGTTGATCAAATAGAGTCAAGAAATGTGAATGTCAATAATTTAATTCGACTTTGACCAATTGCTTATACTTATAATAAATTATCTCTATTAAAACTTGTCTCTATAAGAGATTAATGGTTTATATGTCCTATTATCTCCCATGATGATTGTAAGTAATGCCATACACAAAGAAAGTTGGGATTGTATGGGGGGTTTGAATCCCTATCAATTATAGAATACCTAATGCTTATAAGCAGTGATCAATATATTAAGATTATCAATGTAGCAAGGTAAACATCCCAAATTTTTGCGTATAACCACCTACTAAATGGTCGACATTGCAAGAAACCACCCGTTAAACGACTATTTATTTTGACATACCCATTGTAATTTTGTTGTGGAGAACCACCCAGCCATCTAATCCATCAGCTTTCCCGTTAAATTGTGGGATTTTACCATATTACCCCTTTGTTTTAAAAATTTTCAAGATTTACCAGGTTTCCCTTGAATTACAACCGGCTGGCCATAGATGGTTGGTGGTTCTCTGCAACAAAATTACATTTAATGGGTTTGTCAAAATAAATAGTCGTTTAACAGGTGATTTCTTGCAATGTCAACCGTTTAGCGGGTGGTTATACGCAAAAATCTCTATTGCTAACAATTATTTTTTATCAATGTCATGAAAGTGAAAAAGTCACATATACCACTTGAGAATGCACAAGTTTGTTTCGAGATTCCAAAAGTAACTCCATACAAACACATAGAAAATGATTCTTAAGCATGTCGGAATCATGGTAGAGCATTAGGCTCTAAGAATACCATTTCCCTGAAGAGCAAAGAGTCAATAACATCTCAATAGGATGTTGATATGTCGATCGGAAACAAACATGAAGATAGAATTCCTGAAGAAATTTTATTTAAAGACTTTAAAAGCAAAGAGAATAACATTGGAGACAATTTTTGAAATGTCGATAAGTTATGTAATTAAAGTATATGATGGCACTGAGAAGATGTAGTCATTGATGATATATTTACTTATTCAATTGCTATGGATGTTATGGAAGAAAATGACAATGATCCCCTAACAATGGATGAATTTCAACATCAAAATATTTGGGAAAAATAGAAAGAAGCAATACAAGTAGGGTTAGAATCGTTAAAGAAATGAGTTGTTTGACTTCAAGTTCCAACACTAGAATATGTAAAGCCAGTCGGTTATAAGTGGTTTTTCGTATGAAAATGAAATAAATGAAATAAAGTTGTCAAGTGCAAAACTTGATTGGTTGCACGAAGTTCTTCACCAAAGATTGGAGTAGATTACATGGAAACATATTCACTTGTAATGGATGCAACAACACTCAGATTTGTCATTTCTTTAGTCGTTGTTGACTGACTTAAGATACAACTCATGGATATCGTAATAGCATGTCTATATGGGTCATTAGATACCAACATATACATGAAAATCCCAGAAGGATTGAAAATGCCTGAAGCATTTGAATCAAAACCACATCATATGTACTCCATTAAGCTAAAAAGGTCGCTATATGGATAGAAGTAATCATGTAGAATGTGGTATAATCGCCTTATATCTACAAAGACAAGGATTTGTTAGTGATCAAATAAGTCCATGTGTGTTCATAAAAAGAACAAAGTCGGGTTATGTTATCATAGTTGTTTATGTTGATGATTTATATAATATTAGAACTCTAGAAGAGATACGATTAGCAGTTGATTATTTGAAAATATAATTCGAAATGTAAGACTTAAGAACTACCAAGTATTGTCTCGACTTGCCGTTCGAGCATAAAAAGAATGAAATCTTTAACCATCAATAAAATTATACAAAAAAGGTCCTAAAGCGGTTTAATATGGATAAAGCGCATCCATTAAGTACACTAATGGTAGTACGGTTCCTAAATGTGGAAAAGGATCCCTTTTGCCCCCGATCAAAAAATGAAGAGATATTAGGTCTTGAAGTACCATATATTAGTGCAATTGGGTCAAATTAATGTACCTTGCTACTAATACCCAACCTATCTAACAATCTTTTTTATGGTGATTTGTTATCAAGATAAAATTTAACACCAATAAGAAAGACCTTAGAGTGGTGTTAGTACATTTTTTGTTATTTACATTGAATAAGTAATATGGGGCTATATTTTTCAATGGTCGAACGAATGAAAATTTGGGGGGGGGGTTATTAATAGGTTATAGTGATCAAGGCTCTAGAAGAGATTCATTGATCAGTGACTCATATGTTCATGCAAAAGAATGACATTTTCCTTCTTAGTAAATTACCTCAATACTATCATTTGATGTGACAATAAGTTATTTTTCTCCCCAAACATACAATAAATATTTTTGGTCCAAAAATACCAAACCTTCTATGATAGTCACATGATGACATATATCCACTACATGAAGAGTGTATGTTTAATTGAGGGGGAATACTAACCAGCGACTGTACATTTTTCCTTTGACTTTGGTTTTCATCTCAATGGGGTTTTCTAATCAAGGATTTTAACAAGACAATTCATCATATAAGATTTCTTACGAGACAATCTTGACATGTAGTTCGAGATATGAAAAAGAATGGAGTTTTTATCCATCCATCAAATCAAGTTCAAAGGATATACCTAGGGATGCTTAACAGGTTGAGATGCCCGCGACCCACACTGACTCGACCCACAAATTGCGGGTCACGGGTCAATTTTTCCAAACATTTGGGTTGCAGGTCAGGTCGGGCAAAAGACGTCGGGTTGCAAGTCAACCTACACTGTGTATTACCGCCAATGACCTTGGATTTTTCCCATCCAAAGTCACCCAAGGCTTTAAGTTACAAAACACAATTTAAAATAAAGCGGAAACTCCAAGAAATTATATTACATCAAAAGTGCTCGAGTGTTTGAGGCTTTAATTCAAGTTATTACAAATGCATTGTTTGATTAAAACTTAGTATGGAGTTCAATAAGCGGCAGAATAGAAACATTTACAAATTCTCGTTTTTAAAACAACCGGCGGGGACAAAGTGTGGGGATACCTTTTGAAAAACGTCTTGAAGTCTTCCTTCAAATCTTCTAGCCTCCGTCTTCAACATTGTTGTAATGCTTCACTAAAGTATGGTATTTCCTCGAAAGGCAAGAGATACCAGGCAAAATGCAGAATAGAAGGGGGTTAGTCTAAGGAAACTAAGCAAGTATTAACGGATAGTTCTCACGGGTGAGATTGATATAATAATTTTCAGCATTCTTAAAGGAGGAGATATTTTATGAGCTATAACATTTATGTGGAGCTTAAAGAGAACGAGAACATAGTTCTTCTTGAAGAGATAGGTATTATGTTAAACAGAAAAGGATAATGCAAAAATTGTAGTTCCTTTATGAATATGAATATAGTTGGGAACTTTTATTTCATACACATAGCTTTTAAAATAAAGAACTCCATTCACTTCATCGGATCTCAACCAACCTCATCAAATTCGGAGTACGAATAAGAATTCGTGATGGAATGACAATCCTTCGAAAGTCGGGAGCAAGTTATACTAATTCATCCTAGTTCATTAATTAATGCGCAATGGGCACTTATCTTTCGGTCATAAAACATTGCACTTCAAGTAAAGATTTTTAAGTGTGGGGGCTACGAAGGCCGATGCACTTAAAGGAACAAGGTTCCGGTACCTAGCTAGGGTGCAGTAGACCCCCTCAAAAGGAGGAGCGACTACGGGATCATGATCCAAGTACTGAGCCAAGAGAGGGCAGCAAGCCATACCACTCGATAAGTTATATAGAGGCGTCGGAGCAAAATCCGCACCCCTGAGTCTATCCTAGTCCACAACAAGTCTCAAAAAGAGACTGAAACAAACAAGGCCACACACAACAGTCCTAAGTTCAACACTAGCTCAAAACGAGATAATAAATATAATATCGTCATATCTAAACAATAAATAAACCTTAGTTCATTTATTGAGCAAACAATCAGTTCCCAACACAAAGATGAATATATTTAGACGAATCGAAGATATAATAAGGGTAACAAGGAGAAATATCTGCTTGCCTTAGTATCCGGCTCGACTAACTGACGTCAGGTCTAAGACAGGTTCCTCTTCGAGAGATTGACCTAATACGGGTTCACATTATAGAAACAAAATATTAAACTTCGTTATTTCGTTTCTATCTTAACTTGTTAGAATAACCCCTTTTGTTAAAGGGAGTTAATTTATACTATTATTTTGCATAAAATAATCCAAACAGGACTAATAATATTATTCCATTAACATTATCATGTTAGAAGATTATTTATAATTTATTTAAAATTATAAATATCTTAAGTGGCATGCTAGAATTATTTTTCATACATTTCTTAAAAATCTAGGAGTAGATTTTATGTAAATCTTCAAATTAATTATATTTTATAATAAAATAATTTTTAATAAAATAGTAGATAATTAAATAAGGGTCGGAATTATACCAGCAAGACGGAATGGGACTTAGGTCGGAGTAATGGGGCTGGACGAAAAAAATAGATGGGCTGAACAAGCTTCCTTTCCAACTTGCAAGTTGCTACAAATAAGAGAAGGGAAGGGGCCAGCTGCCTTCTAATCTTCTCGGCCCAAACAACACTACCTCAGTCCAAGAGAACAATCAAGCCCAATGAAACAGACATGCTCACTCTTCTGACTTCATGTCTTCTTCGTTAAACTACAAAACTAGAGCGAGCTTGGACAACAACGGCAACGCTCGACGGTGAGGACGATTGCGGTGGTGAGGCGCGAGGCTCCTGGGCGGCCGGCGAAGGCGCGGAGATGAAAGGGTGGGGCGTCGGTGGTCGAAGAAGAGGAGAAAAGGGGCGAAAGAAGAGGTTGTTAGGCTAAAATCTCAGATTTGAAATTCCGAAAATTTCTTGCTTGGATTCTGAAATTTGGAACGAGAGGGAGAAGAGTGGGTCTTGTGGCTTGCTTCTCCTGCTCCTCGCCCCCTTAAATAGCCCCAAGAGGGTTCTATGGCTGAGCAACAACAGACATAGGCCAATGGCCTAGCATTGGAAAGGAGATTTTTGTATGGAAAAAAGGGGGAAAAGAGATAGATGGGACGGGATGGGGCGCGCGGCGGTGCAGGCTGACACCGGCGACCAGAACCGGCGGACAAAGGTCCGACATGGACAAAAGAGAGAACCAGCGGTCCAAGGGAGAAGAAACAAAGGATGGGTTTAAGCTTAATTAAGAGAGTTAGAAGGTAGAAGAACCAGTCTTGCATAGTGGCCGGGGAAGGAATATGTGGGAAGTTTGGAGCGAGAGGTCTTGGTTCAAACCCGACCTTTTTGCACTTTTACATATTAATTTTTCTTTGTTATCCTATCCCCTAAATTCCACTATTTTACCACAAACAAAATATTAGGGGATTTTATTATCAAAAATTATTCATTTAAGAATTTATTATTTTTAAGGAGAGAAAAACTAATTTTCATAATTAAAATATAGAGAAAATTGCACTAAACCACCCGTTAAATAGGCGAATTTACACTTTACCACCGGTTATACACGAATTTGTTTTAAACCACCCAAAACTTCGATTCCGTTAACAAATAGCCACCCATTGCGTTATTTCGTCAAAAATGCCGTTAGATCGTGTACAATTACTACTTTGCCCTCATTTGTTCCCAATAACAACACCAACCACCAGCAACAACACCAACCAACCAGCAACAAATTTCGCGGCCTTTGTGCGGTGGGAATAGGCAACGGTAGCGGCGGCGGGCGGCGATAGTGGGTAGTGGGTGACGCCGGCTTCCAACTGTCGGCAGTGGAGGCGTCGGAGGTCACGTGACGGCGGCGCACGCGGGCGACGAACAATACTTGTGACCAACCCTTGACAGACGCTCGACTGGTGCTAAATCGGTCTAATTCCGACCTGAAATCTCTAAACTGACTTTGCTTTGTTCGAAACTGAGATTGAACTCTCCAAATTGATGTAAAATTGAGGTGAGCCCAAGTGCAACTCTGAACTGATTCTCGATTGGTTTTCGCGCTCCTCGATTCGTCTCTGAAATCGCCCACTTCTGAACTGATTCTCGATTGGGGTCGCCACAGCAATAGAAGAGCCCAAATTTTATCGCGTTTGAATCGCCCAATTGAAGAGCACCTAAATCCCCCCACCAAATCGAATTGCAAATTTCCCCAAAGTTGAACCCTAGAATCGAACGAATGGATTTGGGGTAAATTTGTTGTGTTTTTATCTCGGTTTTCACCCTATTTTGAAAACATGCCCAGTTGTAAGGGCTGGTCACGAGTATTGTTCGTCGCCCGCGTGCGCCGCCGTCACGCGTCCTCCGACGCCTCCACTGCCGACAGTTGGAAGCCGGCATCACTCGCTACCCACTGTCGCCGCCCGCCGCTACTACCGTTGCCTATTCCCACCGCACGAAGGCCGCGAAATCTGTTGCTGGTTGGTTGGTGTTGTTGTTGTGCGTTGTTGCTGGTGGGTTGTTCGTTCCCTGCCATTGCAGGAACGAGATCACAGATCTCGTTTGTTTTGCTCTTTTGCAGTTGTTTTTTTATGAACCGGTCGGGTTTTAATTTTATCAAAAAACATGCCCAGACCGCCTGTTTAACATGTAAATATTGGGAACAAACGAGGGCAAAGTAGTAATTGTACACGATTTAACGGCATTTTTGACGGAATAACGCAATGGGTGGCTATTTGTTAACGGAATCGAAGTTTTGGGTGGTTTAAAACAAATTCGTGTATAACGGGTGGTTAAGTGTAAATTCGCCTATTTAACGGGTGGTTTAGTGCAATTTTCTCTAAAATTTATAACTAAAATTAGCGGTTATTAATGCACGACCTGCACCCTTTAAAAAAATTCACCTTTTCTATAATGGTGGGGGAGTCGAGTACTCGAGTCAGTCTATTTCATTTTATCATTTATGAATTCATCCCTCTCCCGCCTCCATTCCACCATGAAAGTGTGAAACCCTAGATCTAGATCTACACAGGCCCATTCCTTTTTTCGAGCCACGACGACGAGTTCAGTCGGGCTCACGATTCATTATCGCTCGTTGCTTCTCTCTCTCTCTCTCTCTCTCTCTCCTCTCTCTCTCTCGTCTCGACGTGAACACTCATTGCTTCTCTCTTGAGTCTCAACCCAGTTCGCTCGCACCCCGACTCCCATTTCTTTTGTCGACAGACGACGAGTTTAGCTCGACCCGAGATGAGTTCGGTCATTGTGCATATTTGACTGCTCCGGTACCCCACTTGGTCACCTACTCGACTGCTATTGTACATGTACTTGACCGATTTTGATTTCAATTTCAATTCCATGTTTTTATTTCATTTTTTTTGGTTTGGTTTGAATTCGATCCTTGTAATTGCCTCAAACCTACATTGTTTCAATTTTCTGATTTCCTAATATCTAATTTAGTTGTGCTCCTAATTTGCGAATCTTGCTGTAAATCTTGATATTACTCCAATTTATTTTGAGATTTGAGATTAGACTTACATTACAATGGCTGCTCGAGTTGTTTTTTGTTTTTCTCTAATTTATTTTTCAAAAGTTTGCAAGTCTTAATCGGATCGTGAGTCTAATGGGTAGCAGGTCAATTTGTTTTTTTTTACGGGTCGACCCAACCCGACCCGTTGAGCATCCCTAGATATATCCAATGGTGACATATGAAGAGAATGTGACACTCATTCATTAATCAATGCACATATCGTCGAAGCACTCTCAAACTACAAGATTAAAATCAAAAGCATGATGGATTCTCAATTCAATCTACAAAGAAATACATATGTCAAGTTGAGAGGGGGGATATAAAACTGCACTCTTTTTTCCTTAGTCTTGATTTTGTCACATTGAGTTTTCCGAACAAGGTTTTTAGTGAGACAATTAGCTAGGGAAATACATCAAAGGGTAGTGTTGTAATATTGTTATCATTATATATATATGGATGTACATAAGAAATGATTATGAAAATCCTAGAATTAACTTATTCCCCATGATATGTAATCTCTATATAAGACCCCTATTGGTGACCTCTTGCTCTCTCATATTTTATAACAACCACTAAATTATGAGGTCAAATTTTCCTTTTATATCTTTCATTATAATAATTTAAGGGAAAGGAGTCACGTGTGATTGTGCGAATGATTATTAGAGTGCGAAATATGTATGACTCTCGTCTGTCCCCCAAAAAATCGACGTCCTAGATTAGACTTTCATTGAAGAAGGGAAAAATATGGCACACACATATTTTTCCTGAATTATTTGCGTATTTTTTGAAAAATTTATTTATGGGAGACACATACATCTCGTGGATCGGTTTTACCTTGGATGTGAATCAAAACTAACTTTATGTGCATCAAAACTAATAGTTTGTGCATTGATTTTTTGAAGCGCACTACGCTTGATTTCGAACTTTTTAATTTTTAATTTTTTTCTTTTAAAATTTAGCCTTTTATTTATGTTTATGAATTTTATAGTTAGCTACTTTTTGATGTACATACCGTTCATTTAGACGCACATGCAAAATAACATGCACGTTTTGGTTGTTTCGATGCAAATATGGTTAGTTTTAATGCACATTCATAACAAGACACTTTAGTGCATCAGTTTCACTTTGAATGTGCATCAAAACTAACTCTATGCTCATAAAAACTAATTGTTTATGCATCGACTTTTTTATGCACATTGCACATCGATTTTAAATTTTTTTATTTTCTTAAATATTTTTAACGTTGTGTGAATGAAAACCATAGTGAGTTGTTTGATGCACATGACATTAGTTTCGATGCACTTGTAAAATAATATGCACTCTTTGGTTTTTTAGTGCATATACATAATAAGGCACATTTATGCATCGATTTCGCATTGGATGTGCATTAAAACTAACTCTATGTTCATCAAAGCTAATTGTTTGTGCATCAATTTTTTTATACACACTTTGCATCGATTTTAAACTTTTTATTTTTACCTTATTTATCTCATTGAATAAGGTTTTTGCATGTAGTTTAGTTAAATGTGATGCACATACCATTAGTTTTGGTGCATATGCATGAATAAGATGGACTTTTCGGTTATTTTGATGCACATTTGACAAGTTATGATGCACATGCATAAATAAGGCATACTTTTTTATGGTATTTTGATACACATACAAGTAGTTTTGATGCGCAAATACATATCCAAGATATCAGTTTTGATGCACAATCGTTCAATTTTGATACACATTAAGCCAACTTAATTTGATGCACATGCAAACAAGGTGAGCACACTCGGATCATTTTGATGAACATATGACATTTTGGTGTGATGTACATACGACTAATTTTGATGCATAAACACATATCTAATATGTCAATTTAGATGCAAAAAAATAGTTTTGATGCACAAAAAATCAGTTTTGATGCACATTCCATGCCCGTTCCTGCATCCGTTTTTTTGAAAAATAAGCGAATAATTCGCCAAAAATATATTTGTACTGTATTTTTTAATTTTTAAGTGAAACGTTCAACGTCCTTGATTTCTCTTCATCCAACACCATAGATTCAACATCATTTCGCATTGTAGCACCCATTCGCACTAGATCTAGACTCTAGTTTAAGTGTCTTCTATTAGATGAAAAAAAATAATAATCTGTGAAAGTGTATCTTTTATTATAATGGGTTCTAATTACATGTTAAAGTTTATGAAGCAATAATTAAATAGACTGGGGACGTATCTATACGAGCGCGATGTGTTCATCACATAAGTCTAAAAAAATTCTATTCTAAAATTTATTGAGAATAAAAAAGAGTAATTCAAATACCTATATTAATATACAAAATAATTATTTTTAAAATTTTCGATGTGAGATGTACGTTTAAATAGTCATTATTCAATCTACTATATATATATATAAGCAATAAGGTTTGGAGCCACTCAGCCACCACATTATCTTTTGCCACGTGTCATTCACAAAATGTGCCACATCAGATTTTGACACTTGTCATCTCGTCATTAATTCATATAAATTATACAAATAAATTGTTAGTTTTGGAAAAAAAATATTATGAATTCAAATATTAGATTTGAAAGTTTTAGTATCATCTAATATTTTACAAAGAATCCAAATTGCAATTTTGGAAGTTTCTAGCATATTTATTTAAACGTTAATTTGTACAAAAATATAAAAAAAATTATGGTGGCTTTTCTTACAAATAGATTAGCTTTAAACTACTATATATATATATATAAATGTATATTAAATTAGAATCTTTTCGAACCACCAAAACGATTCTAGCCCCATCTTATATTTAAAATAAAATTTTATATTCTTATTATTTCTACTTTTTTCTTTTAAATTTTCTAAAAGTCTATCTAATTTTTATAAAAAAAAGTATTAATATATTTAATAAAATATTAAAATAAAGTAAAATAAAGCATAAGATTTTTATAATATATAATGATAGATTGTTATCATAATAAGGTAGGAAAATATTTCTACTATTAATTTTTTCCTATCTAAAACTAACATTGAATTAAATTTTATTTATGATAAGATTTTTTTAATATATGGTGATAGATTTTTATAATAATAAGGCAGAAAAATATTTCTACTATTAATTTTGTCTAATTAAATCTAGCATTCGATGATATTTAATAAAAAAAGATAACACTTATCTGAAAATCTATCTATTTTTAGCAAAAATAACATTGAACATCTATATCTATAAACAAAAGACGCAATGAATAATGCAACCACGTTGTGCCACCTAGGATTTTCCTACGTGTCATTCCCACGTTAAGCCACCTAGGATCTTGCCACACAAGATTCTCTATTTTGGCAATTTAAATATGTTGATATTATTTTAGGATAATATAAAAAAATAAGATAAATTAATCTAGGGAAGATCAATATATATATCTTCTAAACCTGAAGCACTTTTGGGCAGTTTCGTCATTAAGAATTTATATCCCAGTCACTCTATTTTTAGTAATGATTTTTTAGTTAATTATATATTATGTAATTCAATCACCTTATGGAATTTCCAATTTTATACACTCATCTTATTTAATAATTATTTTTTTTATCAATTTACTATGAGATCAGATAAATTTTTATCTGTACCCATTATTTTTATCTTTGTAAATGTTTAATGTTCATTATATTATAATATGTAATTATCTTCTATCCATATTTAAATAATGATTTTTTTATTAATATATTACTATTACGTTATCTTACATATAATTTATACACATACTACTTAATTTATTCACGTAATTGTTTTAAAAATTTGCCTTTATTTGATTTTTTTATCCATATGATAATTTTTATATATGATAATTAATTTTCTATCCATAAAAAATGTAGTTACGTAATGTTTAAAAAAAATTCCTTTATTCTAAATTTCGATCCATATGATAGTTTATTCAATTTATATGGACCATATTTCTTAGTAGATTTTTATTAATTTTATTTTCTTATACTAATTTTTTTATCTTTAAGTGTGATTTTTTTTAATTTTGTACTGAAGTTTTAAATTAATCTTTAGATTTTTATTTTAACTTTTTATTCATAACTATATGATAACTTTTTTGCAATATAATTTTCTATCCATAAACATGACTTTCTTATAATATTTTCTATACATAAGTGATAAGTATGATAGCTTTTTAATTATTATGGAACATATTTTTAAACACAAATTTTTATATTAACTTTCTAACCATAAGTATGATAATATTTTTAATCAATATAGACTGTATTTTAATCATGAATTTTTGTATTAATTTTGGATTTGTTTTATTAACTTTCTATACATAATTATGATAATATTTTTCTATTCATATGTGTTAATTAGATTAATTTTCTATCCAGAATTATGATTTGTTTTTATATTACTTTGTAGTTATATGTATGTATGAACCATAATTTTGATTACGGATTTTTTACATTACCCATAAATATGATATGATTTTTAACTATTATGGACAATATTTTTAGTAACAAATTCTAATATTAATTTTTGAATTTTTATATTAATTTTCTTTCTACAATGGTGACAACATTTTTATTTAAGTATGAACCGTATTTCTAATCACAAATTTTTAAATTAATTTTAGAATTTTTTATATTAAATTTTCTATAAATTAAAACTTCAAAAACTTCATCCATAATTATGTTGAGTTTTTATGCTAATATTCTATCTATAAATATGACAATTAAAGGCTGTATTGTTTTTAAATTTTAATATCTCAATCACTATATAGTATATACGTAGTCATAATTTGGTTTATATTTATTTTCTATTCCATAAATATGACAACTTTTTTAATTGATATGAATAATATTTTTAATAAAATATTTATTATTATTTTTTGGATTTTTATATTAATTTTCTAATCAAAAGTATGACAACTTTTTAAATTTTATGTCCACAAGTATAAATCTGAAATATAAAATTAATGATCCCTTAATGTTTAACTAATTAATAGGGTTGGTTCATCGAATTTTGGTTTGACCATTTCGGATTAGGGTCGAGTACGGATACAAGTTGTTAAAATTTACGAATTGATTAGGTCAAATTGAGGTATTCTTGCATGATTGGATTGACTAATGGTCAAGATTATTGATTTTTTTATATGATTATGAAAATAATATTTCAAGTAAATAATACTTATAATAATAAATATTATTTTTAGATATTTTTAAAATTAAAAATATTATAATAATTAAAATAAATTTTATACATGGAATTATTAGTTTCATTATTTGTATGATTATTTTTACCTATCTAAATTATAATACCTATTTCATATGTAAATTAATATATTATAAAATTTCTTTTAAAAAGCCCCCGGGCAAGGCCCGGGTCATAACTAGTTTTATCTAAAGAAAAGATTTTATCCAATGTTAAATTTTAAATATTAATGTTAAATATTTTATATGATAATTTATTTAACTTAAAAAAAATTCTATCTACAATAAAATAAACTATAGAAACATTAAAGATTAATGCTAAATATTTTTATGATACTTTATTTAAGTAATTTTTTCTATCACATTATAAGTTATATGCCACTTCGGACCTTACTATGTAGTGTACCATATAAGATTTTTCGTATATAAGATTTTTCATATATGTCATTCCCATATTAAGCCACCTAGGATTTTGTCAAATAGAATTTTGTATTTTTGAAAATTGAATGTTTAAAAGATTCTATCTAAAATAAAATAATCTATATGAACATTAAATATTGATACTAAATATTTTTATGATAATTATTTAAGTTAAAATGATTTTATCTAAAGTAAAAGAAACTATAGAGATATTAAATATTACTGCTAAATATTTGTTAGAATAATTAATATAAGTTATATTTTCACCATATTATAAACTAAATACCATATAGAATTTTGTCATATATATTTTAATATAAAAATTATTATAAAGATTCTATCTAAAAATATAAGGAATAAAAATAATATAATTATATCCTAAATTCCTAATGTATAACTATATATTAAAGTTGTACCTTTTTTAGCACTATATTGATTTTGGTTCCACCTTAAATTTCACAAATTTAATTTTATTTATATTAATTTATTTTTTCAATTAAATTTCTTTCTATTTATTTATGAGAAAAAAATTAAATTCGAATTTTAATTAAAAATAAAAATGTTATTTTATCTCCATCTTTTTATCTATTTGTGTATTTAAATAAAATTTTGATAAAATATAGTGGAAATTTTCAATATCTAGATAATTACTTGCCTACATTGAATTTTGATAAAAAAAATTACATTAAAAAATTTACATTATCTTTTCTCTTATTTCCTTTTTGACTTATTCATGTAAATATAAAAGATTTTTTATCTTTAAAAAATTCAATCTTTATTCATATTTTTCATCTTTTCTTATATTTATCTTTTTAAATTTTTATTTAAAATTTTTAAAAATTGAATATCATTAAAACAATTATAAGAATATACATTATTTTTTCATTTTTATCTTTTTTCCAAAATATTTTTAAAATTGAATGATTCTAATTAAGATAATTTTTATTTATACTTTTTCATAAATAAATTATCATGAAACTATCAAAAGCATATTGTGATCACCTTAATAAATTTTGGATTCATTTCGACCAAAAAAATAATTTTGGATTTTTCTCACATTATAATAATTGTAAAATCCAAAATAAGCCATCAAATTCATATTGGGCTCACCTTAATAATATTAATAAATAATTATTTTCGTATATTAAATTAAAATCATATTCATTAAATAAGTTAAGTATTAAATCATGTAGTCGTGCACGACACGGCTAACTCTTGATTAAATAAAATTAACTCTTGATTTGAATATATGTATGATGATTTTTATAGCAATCAAATATATCAACATCTCAATTTGGACTTTGGTGGTTTTGGGCTTTTGTTGCTCTCTTTGGGCTTTAGCCCACCTCTTGGTTTTGCTTGTTGGCGTTTTCTTTGGAGATTCGTTGGTGTTTGCTTACCCATTTGTCAATCTTGAGTTTGTGTTTGTGTAGGTTTTGGTTCAGGCTCCGTAGATTGGTGAGCGTACTCCCTTCGTTTGTGGAGTTTTATTTGGGGTTTTAATTCTCCTTCGAGTTGAATCATGATGGGGAGTATCCTCCTAACGTTGCCAATCTATTTTCAATTTCATCTTGATCGGTTTATCAGATCACCAGATTTTCGGTCTCTCAATTACTCCAAGCATATTTGACAATCTAATTTTTACCTACTCAAGAAAAATAAAAAATAATATATCAACATCTCAAGAGTCTTCTGATTATGTGCGTATGTATTACGTACACTATTTTTGTCGATTGTAATGTCAACTAGTGTTCTCTCTAATAGATTTACATTATGTATTTAGCAAATGCAATTTCGCTTATTAAGACCGGTCGTTACATTGTTAATTAATAAGAGTAGCAATCAAGAGTTAATTTTTGCGTGTTAATTTGTACTACAATTTAGTTGAGCTTTCACAATATCCACATGAGTTAGCCAACTTAATTGTCAAAGTTTGAGACTTCTTTTTTCGTTGATTCATTACTTACAGTTTTACCTCCGCCAATGCACTTTGATCTTGCCGATAGCGCAATTGTATTAACGTAATTGGCAAATATTATACAAAGACATGTTGATAAAAATTTCACAAAATTTATGCTATATTATTAGAGTAATGTTCAAATAAAACAACTCCTTATCATATAAATAAGGAGCGTTCTTGATCCAAGGGTTGTTGTTTTATCTCTTTTAGGGACGCGGTGGCATTTTAGTAATTTCTCGGAAATTACAAAGGTGCATTGTCATCGTGAAAAAGTGAATTGATAAATACAAAAAGTGCATTAGTAAGCCGAAAAAGTGTTCTCGTCTCATAACTTTATTTTGTCTCTCTTTCTTTCGTGTTCGATCTCGTTCTTTGGAAGCTCAACCCAACTCGTCTTCAAATCATGGCCAGTTTACAATTTCATTCATGAATTTTTCTATATTTGTTCATCATAAATTGTGTTGTTTGTTTTTTTTTTAAGCTTGCTTATGATCTCCTTCTTAGATATCTCAAAACTTCTTCCTAATTGTGATCTTCGAACTTCAATTTTTGATCTCTTGAACCAAAATTTTGTTTCTTTAATTGATGTTAATAATTGTTTCATTTGAAGGAGCATTGTTTTGATTACTTACATGCAAATTAGAAAATTTGTTTGATAAAAAAGTTTCCCCTTTGATCCATCTTAATTTTAAGTGTATCATACTCAATTTGCAAATTCATGCTTTCAATTTAGGCTTTTTATTATTTCAGAGGTTATGTTAAGGATTGAAATTGCATGTTACAAATTGTTAACTATACTAATAAGCTGAACATGGATTAGGGTTAGTCTTGATACGATAATACGTAAGATTGAAATTGCATGTACTGAAAGTTCAATTTAGCATTGGTGTTCTTCTTATACAATTCCATATAAAATTTTGTTCAATTTGTGGACAGACTACATCAAAACGTTTGACAGATAGGAAAGTTGCCAAGTTCCAGAAGAACATTAGGGGGCGCGGTTACATTTTCGTAATTTCTCGAAAATTACAAAAGTACATCGCAATCACGAAAAAAGTGCATTGCTAAATAAAAAAAGTGCGCGCATTATAAGCCGAAAAAGTGCAAACAAAAACAAAGCCAACAAGGCGCACGTTCCATGTTCGGTTTATTGTAAAAGTGCATCGTTATGGTGGAAAAGTGCATTGCGAAATACCAAAAAGTGCATTATTAAACCAAAAAGTGCCCAAAGTATTTGGGTTTAGCAATGCACTTTTTAGTATATTGTAATGCACTTTTTCACCATAACGATGCACTTTTATAATTTCATAGAAATTACGAAAATGCCACCGCATCCCTAATTTTTTAGAATATGAGCCCTTAGGATCAAGGAGATCCAAGGGTTCTAAACGTTCCTTATTTTATAGGATAAGGAGTTGTTTTAATTGAACCAAACTCATATTAATATATGTTAGAATTATATTTTAGAAATTTAGAGTTTGGTTCAAATGAGACAAGCTCTTATCATGAAACGTGAAACGAATGCACTTTTCATAGTTCGTAGTACACTTTTCATGCAAAAGTGCATTGCAAAATACAAAAAGTGCAATCCGAAAATGCATTACAAAAATTGCACTGCAAAGTACGAAAAGTGCAAATCCGAAAAAGTGCACTCTGAAATAGGAAAAGTGCACTACAAACTAGGAAAAGTGCATCCGTTTCAGGATAAGAGTTCGTTTCAGGATAAGTGTTTGTTTCATTTGAACCAAACTCATTTACTAGAAACTAGTTGATGACCTGGGCCTTGCCCGGGAGCTTTTTTAAATAAAAATTATAATATATTATTTAAATATGATGTATGTATTATAGTTTATATAATAAAATAATATTATAAATATTTAAGTTAATTATAATAATATCTTGCATTATTAAAATGAATACAAATATTATCTTATTCTTAAAAATGTTATTTATAATATTTATGTAATAATCATACAAAAGTTAATGATCTTAACTCATTGGGTTGACCCAAATCCGCACAAAAACCTCAATGAATTGACCCAATCAACCCGTAAATTTTAATGACATGAACTTGTACTCAACCGAACCTGAAAAGATCGAGCCTAAACCTGACTAAACTGACCCAATTAACTGGTTTAACATTAAGGGATCAATAATTTTTTATTTATTTATTAAGGGATCCGTAATATGAAAGATCAACATACTTACGAATAGAAAATTAATATATTGTAAAACATAACATATCTATACCGATATTAATTAAAAATCATAAAAAGCATATCTAGGTTGGATGTTGCAGCGGATTGATACGCATGTGTCATTAGGTGTTGGGATTGGTTAGGGTGTTCTGGTTTAGTCTTTAGTTTCTGCTTTGGAAGTTTTCTCTTTTGTTGAGTTATGCGGGATGTCAGTTTGTTTGTGTTTTGTCTCAGTTGTGGGGACCTCATGTACGACATTGTTACACATAGTTTTTTTTATTAAATGATAGTTGGATGGTTTAAGTTCATTTTCTCGTCGTGCCCAAGTTGCAAGGTCCAGGTGTTTCAGTTGTCAAACTATTTCAGGTAGTGTTCGAGAGAGCAAACTACCGAGTAACTCCCCGACGTTAAGATGGGGTGCTTATGATTTTTATTTATTCTCTCTGAGTTATCCATTTCATTGGAGATATTAAATTAATTTATTATGGGATTTTGAAGTAAAAAAGTATAGTTGGGATATTAAATTAGTATTTTATATTTGTCATATTTATGGATAGAAACTTAATATTAAAAGTATACCTATAGATAGAAAAACTATAAAAATATTGATTTTATATTTATTTGTATGGATAAAAAAACTTTTCTATTTAAATCTAATATATAAATTAGTATTTTTATGTGTCATACATATGGATAGAATTATTGTATTATTTCTTTGTATTTGTTAAATTTTGATTAAATTGATATATGTAAGGATATTTCTAAAAAATTATACATATCTTATCTACAAACAACTATCATTTACAATATAATAGACATGTGCAAAGATAAAAATAATGAAAATCCGTACCAAATTTTCAAATTGATAATCATACCAAATTGATAATTAAATAATATAATATAATGCAAAAAATTTCCCAAAAAAGTTAATATCCGTACGACAAATCGTAATCATTAAAATTGATCAATTTTAACTGTACTTTTTGCAAATTTCGTTATCCATATAGTACAATTTTTATAAATATTGTACGTATACTCTTGAAAAAAATAACCATACGATCAATTATATAGTATATTTTATCTATATTATATAGATAGAAGATAATTCAACATTACAATAAAATGACAATGAACAAAGATAAAAAGAATTGTAGAAATAAAAAGTTATTCAATCTCATAGTAAATTGAAAAAATATATAAATTCTTATATAGTATATTTTATTTATACTATATGGATAGAAGATAATTAAATATTATAATGTAATGAACATGAACAAAGATAAAAATAATGGGTAGAGTAAAAAATTTATCCAATCTCATATAAAAGTGATAAAAAAATTATTAAGTAAGGTGAGTGGATAAAATTGGAAATTCCATAAGGTGATTAAATTACATAATATAATTTATTTAAAAAATCATTATTAAAAATAGGTTGGTTGAAATCTAAATTCTCCCTGATGAATCTGTCCAAAATGTTTCAGATTTAAAAGAAATATATTGATTGATTTATTATTATAGCAGGTGTCGCCCAAATGCCTTGTCAAACATTCTATAGAATTGAAAATTGCAATCAGTATATTCCGTGATCATTACTCACATATATAGGAATTAAGAAAATACTTAAAATAATAACGTCCTTGAAAGACCTTTAACAACCACTACAATACAAGCTAATTCTAGCGTCCTAAACAATATACACATCCATGTACACTTTCTTCAACTACATATCCATTCACGTATTCGTATTCGTATACATACAAGCTAATCAGAAAAGAAAATTTCCACATCAAGAGAATTCAATTCCTGACCCGGTTCGGCCGCCACGAGCCGGAAGCTTTGAAAAATCAAAGGTTAATTTCTTCCTCACATACCAAAAGAAACTCTTCTCTCCTTCCCCCTGATTAATTTACACTTGTGTACGTAATCCCCCATTAAACAAGAATTAAAGCCTGGCGGAAGTTACAGAAATCCGTCTCTCTCTTTAATTTCTCCCTCTACAAAAATCAATAACGTCCCTAGCCTCTTTGTTTCTCTGTTTCATCTCCAATCCAATCTCGATCTTCTTCAATTCATTAAAATGAAAAACACGACGAAGGTTGCCGAAAAAGCTCAGACCCAAACCCAAATTCAAGACCTAACATTAAAGCTATCGCTCTCAAACATAAGCCTCCTAAACTTGCTCTGCCATTTCCTCCTCTTCGCTCTCGGCGTCTTCTTCGGCTTCCTTCTCCGTTACGATTCTTCCTACCCGGCACAGCAGCAGCAGCAGCAGCAACCACAGCCACCACCAACCAACTGCTTCATCGGCACCTCCAGCCCGCCGCAGCCGCCGCCAGCGCCTCCGATGAGCGATCAGGAGCTTGTGTGGAGAGCTTCAATGGTTCCAAAGATAACCGAATTCCCGTTCAAAAGAGTGCCCAAGATCGCTTTCATGTTCCTCACAAAAGGGCCGCTCCCGCTCGCCCCACTTTGGGAAAAGTTCTTGACGGGTCACCAAGGTTTGTATTCCGTATTCGTTCATCAAGACGCGTCGTTTCGGGTCCCTCAGGCTCTCACCGGCGTGTTTCGGGGGCGCCGTGTTCCTAGTAAGGTTATGATCGATCTTCCTATACTTACTTGACCAAGTAGGATGTACAAATCATTTTGCTTTTATTTTATTACTATTTTTGAATAATTAAATGGTTGTATACTTGTATGGGTATATTTTTTTTTAATTGACCGATAACATACCTTTTTTGACAATGAACTAGATACAGGCAGGCGTGGTGGGGAAAAAAAAAAGTAAGATGGACCCAAAAAATGGAGAAAGTATAGAGTGGACCGACGGGTTAGAAATGAAATAAGTATAGAGTAGCTGAAGAAATTACGTTATCTATCTAGATGGAAATCATGTACCAATTGGATAGGTGATGGTTTTGAGGGGCTGTTTTTTTATTTTTAATTTTTACGCTGACGATGTAAGAACAATTGAGGAAATTAGTACTTTTAAAAGTAAAAACTACAAAGTTAAGAACAATTGATAAGTGTATTGCTCTTTTGCCTTAAAGTTCAATATGCTGAATTGCTGACTAGATTTGTAGTTGTATGTGATCGATTTGTAACTTGCGTACGTAATTAAGTTGAGCACATTTG
Source organism: Fallopia convolvulus (assembly GCA_964016875.1). NCBI lineage: Eukaryota > Viridiplantae > Streptophyta > Magnoliopsida > Caryophyllales > Polygonaceae > Fallopia > Fallopia convolvulus. Next base: position 22,807,075 of record OZ024727.1, read on the forward strand.
CATCAGAAGATAAGAGCGTTTAATTTATTTGTAACTATATATGTTAAGTTGGTACGTATATATGGATGAATTATAATTAAGTATAAATTTCGACCAAAAAAAATCAAGCATAAATTGGACTAGTACTTGGATCATTCTTTACATAAATGTCCTTGTTGTGTCCTTTTCTTTGGACCATATATACATTTCATCACCCTTGTGGGTTATTGTCCGATGATTGCTTGAATTATATTTGAGTGGTGGATAGTCCTGTAAAAAAAGATGGAGAAAGAAGGGTATACTTTTAATATAGTGGAATGAACATATATTGAACGAGGTTCAAAAGTGATGTATTTGTAGCTTGCAACCTAGTTGAAGGCGAAACAATTATTTTTTTTCCATATAAAAATTAAAGTGAAAAATTATTAATTCTATAAATATATATTATTTATCTATATGATTGATTAAGTGGATTAGTACGTGGATATATAGTGCAAGTTGCATGGTGATAATTTTATTTTATTTTTCTTATATAAATATATACTTTGATCATCAGGAGGTGAAATGGGGTGAATTCAGCATGATAGAAGCAGAGATCCGTCTATTATCCAACGCCCTCTTGGACCCCTCAAACCAAAGATTCGTGCTCTTGTCAGAGTCGTGCATACCACTCTTCAACTTCCCAACCATCTACTCGTACCTCCTCAACTCAACCACCTCCTACATCGAGTCCTACGACCTCCCGACCCGCGTGGGGCGCGGCCGCTACAACCACCACATGGGCCCCAACATCACCCTCCGCCACTGGCGCAAGGGCTCCCAGTGGTTCGAGATCGACCGAGCCCTTGCCCTAGACGTCATTTCCGACACACCCTACTTTTCGGTCTTCAAAAGGTTTTGCAAGGGATCTTGCTACGTCGATGAGCATTACTTGCCCACTTTGGTGAATATGAGGTTCGCGGAGAGGAACTCGAACCGGAGTGTGACGTGGGCTGATTGGTCCAATGGCGGGAGCCACCCGGCTAGGTATACGAGGTCTAGGGTTACGCCCGAGCTCTTGAGGAGGATGAGATCCGGGAGGGAGTGTTGGTATAATGGGGGCAGGACCACTACTTGTTTCTTGTTTGCTAGGAAGTTTTTGCCTGATTCTTTGGATAGATTGATGAGGTTTGCTCCAAAAGTTTTGCAGTTTTAATTCACTGCCTTTTTCAAATACTTGTACATGTATTTATCTATGTTAGAAGGGCTAGGTCTCTAAAGTAAGAGAGATTGGAGGCTGGTATGGAATCCATTCTTTAAGTTAAGATATGCACATATATAGAATAAGCCGCTCGTTGTACGTAGACATTCTAGTGTCGTCGTGCACATATAAGATGGCATGATAATTGTGCTTTTAAAGAATTTTATACATTTTTTAGAAAAAAATTCATTAGGTTCTCCATTATATTTAGGAAGGGGTCAAAATAGCATTTGCTCATATCACATGGTCTCCCATATTATTTAAATAAAAGTAATTTATCATTTATTTTGATAAGATAGTGCAAAATATTTTGATAAGATGGCATAAAAATTGTGCTTTTAAAGAATTTTTACATTTTTTTAATTACATTCGTTCTCCCATTATGCTTAGAAGAGAGGGGTAAGAATAGAGTATTTTCTCATGTCATATGGTCTCCTAGAGTCACGCTCAAGTGCCTTAATTTTATATGGTAAGAGCTGCGAGACCATGGCATCCACTTTGGTGGAAGACTTTGTTGTTTTTATCCATATTATTAATATTCTTATTTATAGTTAACTATTTTTAAGAATACTAATAATATGGCTAAAAACAACTAAGTGCCGAAGTCTTCAACCAAAGTGGACGTCATGATCTCGGGCACCCCCGAATCCAAGTGAAGCAAGTTTCACCCGACTGGATGCCATCACATTCATAGGTTTGTCATCAAAGGACTTTGATGACATACGTTTGTCATCACAAATGTTAGTCAATTAATATAATATTCAACCATCATCAAAGGTTTTTAAAGGACCTTGATGACATTCAATTATCATAAAATGTCATCGAAGACTTCATGAGATTCTCTCGTTATAAAATGTGATGAAAGGCTTTCAAAAAGACCTTGATGACATTCAATAGCCATCAAGTGTCATAAAAGAGTCTCTCGTTATAAATGTTTTTTTTTCTTTCTTGTTTTTGTATTTGTTTAGCTGTTGTCTCAGTAGCTTAGTATCTAGAAAGGCTCTTTCAAGATATTTTTGTGTTTGTGATGCAGCAGCATAAGTCTTTCTTCTTTTGATGTTTAATAGGCGCAGAAATTAGGACATAATTTTTTATGAAGACTTAAAATCAGCAGGATTAGTACATTCGACAGAAAGAGGAGGATACCTTGATAGAATTCTATTATATATAAGTGAATAAATGTGGTGATTTTTTATACACCTATTGTGTTCTTGCCCATATATTATTAGTTTTCATGAGCCTAAATTGTTATGCTCGAACTCTATATTCATAAGAAGGTTTCAGAAGCTTGAAAGGCAAAATTGACATGCCATGGAGCACTGCAACATCCAACTACTAATTACTAAAGCCATGTCAAATATTCATTTTGTTACGGAAATTTGAGAACATTATTTACTATGCTTTCTCAACCTTTACCCAAATATTATTAGTTGTCATGAGCATAAAGAATCTGCAATCAGGTGAACTACAATCGATGTATTCCAAAAACTTTGATCTTCTATTTGATAGTTGATCAACTTACCATAGCATAACAAATCTTATCACAAGGAGAGTCAAGAACCTGCCAAGACCGGTGCAAGTTTGGCTCCCACTCGTCTCCTTATGGTGAGGTATTTATAAAAATCTTTGTAAAGGACTTCCTTGCCTTGGATTGGGACACCATCTCCTCAGTCCTCACCCTAATTTTTTTTTTACTTTGGAAAAAAAAGGGAAGTGTTTCCTCTGGATCCCATTGTAGCCTTGGAGGGGAAGAAAACGTTGGCATATGGGGAATCTCAATTGACTCCGAGCATCCTTCTAACATTTGTACCACCCTACTCATCGACGGCCTGCTGGAGGGAACTGGTTGGATACACCACAAACTAACCACTATCATCTTCCTCTTCAGTTGGTTATCATTTTCATCCATAGCAATTTCAATTTCTAGTTCCTCTCCTCGCTCAAGCTGCTTGTATATGTAGTGAGGAAAGTACAAATCACTTGAACTTTCCAATTGAGTATTTCCCCTTTTTCTACTTCCAATCACATCCAAAACCATCATTCCATAACTATAAACATCTGCCTTGTGTGAGACGTCGCCAAATGCTCTGTTGAAGACCTCAGGAGCAATGTATCCAATGGTCCCTCTTGCTCCTGACATGGATATTTTGCTTTGTTTGTCTTGAGGAGTTAGCTTTGCAAGCCCAAAATCTGAAATCTTTGGACAAAACTCTTCGTCTAGAAGAATGTTATGAGGCTTGATGTCAAAGTGCAGAATTCTTGTTTTGCAACCTCGGTGCAAATACTCTAGTCCTCGTGCAATGCCAAGCACAATGCGAAACAATGCTTCCAAAGGAAGTGATTGTCTATTGTTTACTCCATCAACCATAAACTTTTCAAGTGATCCATTTGCCATGTATTCGTATATGAGTGCTCTTCTGTTGCGCTCATAGCAAAAGCCTAACAGAGTGACGACATTGACATGATTAGTTCTACCAATACTTGCAACTTCATTAATGAATCCCTCTCCGTCTCCCTCCATATTCTTTAGCAACTTAACTGCAACAATACGACCATCAAGAAGCTTGCCTTTATAAACCCCACCAAAACCTCCCTCACCCAATTTTTCCCCAAACGAATTTGTTATTTTCTTTAAATCAGAGTATGTGTATCTCTTAGCGGCAAAAGTAGCATAGTCTTTCATAACAGTCTCAAAATTCTTGTTATGTTCTAAGATCTTGCTTGTTGAAGGCAAAGTTGATGAACAATTGATCTTTCTTCTTTGCCAATAAATAATGAGGACCAAAATGATGGTTGCTGATCCTGCAAATGCTGAATGTAGAAATACAAGTATACAAGTGACTACCTCTTTTTTGGATTTAAGAGAAGCATAAAAACTCCGTGGAAGATTTACCTAAAACGATTCTCAAATGTTTTCCTGCAATGAAAGAGGACCCGGAGTCAGCCATGATTCTAAACTACACTTATCAAATCAGAACCAAATGATACTAATTAAATAGAAGAACAATTTAATAAACAATCCTCCATTTTGTTAACAGATTGACCTTTACATGGACAGAATGGAAAATAAATAAACCACCATAAGGTTTCTGTTTCCTGTAAAGTATTCTATTTGGTCTAGATTACTTTAGATATCTGTCATATTATGATTACATATGTTGTTTAAATTTTCCACACAGACGCGTATATATGTTTTTGGTGAAGACAGATGAGAAATGTGAAGCTCATAGATAGTGTTTGTAAAACTATAATAGTGGTTATTTTGTTATGGGTTTTTCTTATAATTATTTTGAGTCTCTTACCAAACTTTTTGGGTGAACCCAAAGGAAATATAAAAACTAGATTGGCATCTTTGACCAGCGATGGTTAAACTTTAAACCTCAATTGTAGCTCTTCCACTTTGGAATTTCCTACTGGCAATCAGATTGGAAGAATTGACTGAGAAGAGCACACTAGTCATAGAAACTTAGTCTATGATTTTACTAATTCTCCGTAATACGTAAAAGACTTTGAAGGAAGACTAGCTTTGATATAGAAACAGTCTTCCAGTTGACTCAGAAAGTGAGTGAAAACAGCCTTTGGATCTGACTTCCTAGCTCCCCGTTGGAAAATTCTATGTGAGTGAACCAAGCAAGACGTTTTGTGGGTTTTGGAACATATGAAGGAAATCTGATTGTTCATAACAAACTACCTTTGGCCTGAGGCAGTGGATGGCTGCAGGAAGCACTGTGATCCAGATCAGGGCAGAAACAGAAGAACTCTGAGGACTTGTCACCGAATCTGCATCTTCCACCGCTCTTCTGGCATACACTGCAGTTTGTAACATTCTGGAATTGGAGATTAGATTTGAGATGACAGGAGGAATCGAGAGAGAGTTTTGGAGAGGCCAATTTTCAGTATTGGATTTCAGAAAATCAGTTTGTTACAGGGTTCAGGTGACCTTTTATACAGAGGTCCAGATCATCTCACAATCGGTTACATAAACGCAGCGTTTCACACTCTAAGCCTTTACACTGAGACTTAATTAAACAGTATAAATTGACCTCTAAGCTCAATAACATATAATGTGATAATAGCCCCCCTCAAACTGGTGAATGGTTAACGATGTGTAAGCATTCCCAGTTTGTGAAGTAGTTCAAAATGATGACCAGAAGGCAGGATTTTCGTGAGGACATCAGCAATTTGATTAGAAGTAGGGAGGTATGATAACTGAAGGAGACCATCCATGACCTTCTCGCGTGTGAAATGGCAATCTATTTCCAAGTGTTTGGTGCGTTCATGGTATACCGGGTTCTTTGCAATATGCAGAGCAGATTTGTTGTCACAATGTAAAGTGACTGGTTTGAGATTAGTCTCTCCCATTTCTTGTAAGAGATTGACTAACCATGTAACCTTGGCTGCAGCTTGTGACATTGCTCGGTACTCTGCTTCTGAGGAGCTGCGAGAAACAGTGGCTTGTTTCTTTGATTTCCATGATATGGGATTGGTCCCGTGCAATACAACATAGCCTGTTACTGACCTCCTTGTTGTTGGACAACTGGCCCAATCTGAGTCGGTAAATGCTTCTAGAGTGATCTGATCACCAGGTTTAAAAATGACTCCAAAGTGTGATGTGCCTTTGATGTAGCCTAACAAATGTTGTAAAGCCTGGTAGTGAAGATGACCTGGATGTTGGAGAAACTGACTAAGTAGTTGGACTGCAAAGGAGATGTCGGGTCTTGTGTTGGTTAAGTATTGTAGCTTGCCAACAACACTTCTGTAAATGGATGGATCAGATAGAAGCTCATCTGAGGCAGCTTCTGTAAGCTTATAATTGAGTGGCAAAGGAGTAGCTCTTGTACGCAAGTGTTTCACATCTGCATCAGCAATTAATTCTTGAGCAAATTTGGATTGATTCAATAACAAGCCATCTTCTCTGTGCAGAAATTCAATACCAAGGAAGTAGTTGATCTCTCCAAGATCCTTGATACTGAATAGAGTGTGAAGGGCTTGTTTCAGATGGGTGATTATGTTCAAATCTGAGCCAGTGATCAAAATATCATCTACATAAATGGCCAGAATAGTCATGTTGTTGTCTGTGTGTTGAATGAAGACAGAGGAATCATATTTGGATTGAACAAAGCCAAGTGTGACCAGGGTAGTGGTGAGTTTATAGAACCATTGTCGAGAAGCTTGTTTGAGACCATATAAACTCTTTTGTAGCAAGCACACTTTGTTGGATGGATTAGAAATACCCTCTGGCATCTTCATATAAACTTCTTCAACTAAATCTCCATGAAGGAATGCGTTGTTCACATCCAATTGATAAATTTTCCATTTCCTGGTCAAGGCTAAAGAGATCAAGGCTCTCACAGTTGTCATCCTCACAATTGGTGAGAAAGTTTCCTCATAATCCAGGCCATATTTCTGAGTGAATCCTTTAGCTACAAGGCGAGCTTTATATCTTTCAATGGATCCATCAGATTTGAGCTTAATCTTGTATACCCACTTGCATCCAATGGCTCTTTTCCCTGCAGGTAAATCTACAACAGTCCAAGTATGATTAGTAGATAATGCCTCTAGCTCTTTGTTCATTGCAAATACCCAGTTTGGGTCTTTGGAAGCTTGGAGGTATGTTTTAGGTTCAGAGAAAGCGGGATTAAAGGAGGTAGTGAAAACTGTGGGAGAAAAGAAAGAGGAATAGAAACCATTTATGAAAGGGAATTGACTCAAGGCATCAGCATAATTGCATATGTAATCTTGCAAGTATGCAGGAGGTTTGTGATCACGAGAGGACCTTCTGATGACAGGTGTTGGGTGTGGTATTGGAGAATCAGAGGTGAAGGATGGTGGTGATTGTCATACTCGAGTTTAACTAGATGTCTAGTTTTATTTGCCTTTGCGGTTTCATTCCTTGACCCGCAAGTAACCTTGGATTGGGAATAAGTACTAAAATTGATATTTAGCCATTTTATTCCCAAATTAAGAAAAAGAAAAATAAGATTAAACTTTATCTTCTAGTTAAGCAATCCGATCCTATATATAGTTTAAACTAGATTGCATCAAGATAAAATTTAGAAATAAAAATCTATCCTAATTAAACCTATTTTTTTTAATCACCCTTAAACCTAATAAAATCTAAGTTGCTACGCCATTTAAGCCACCGCCTAATTAATCCTAAACCTCGTACTCGTCTGCCTTCTTCAAGCAACGAAATCACCAAAGTTTTAGCGTTTCGAAGTCGATAAGCATCTTCTAGGTAAGAGCCGATTCCGTTCAACTTCTTCGCCTCAGATTCCTTTCCTCTCATGTCCTTCTCGAAAATCTCGTTATTTCTTGTGCAGTTCATCGTGTAGGGAGTTGCTCTGTTGTTGTTCGAGCGGAACTAGGCGTTCCGTCCTTGTTATTGTCGAAGCCGCTTTCGATCAACGGTTCGCCGCTGAGTTAGGTGGCCACCGTAATAGATCGCCGGTAAGCTTCGATTCGATCCTCTTCTTTTTCTTTCTGGCCAGTTGGGTAGCCTTGGTTGTGGTTCACAAAGGTGGGCAGAGGGGCGGTGTCGGGATCGAGACGGGGTTGTAGATACGTGGTGGTGAGGTTGGTTGTCAGCGGTGTTGGAGAAGTTGTTGTCGGCTATGGGGTTCGGTGGGTTGTTGATCGTGCTGGTGTGCAAGCTACTAGATGAATTAGTAGTAATCTGTTAGATAAATAAATTTTTGGGTTTTGATGGTTAGGAATTGTTACGTAAATTTTTGGGTTTTAGATGGGCTAGTATATTGTTGATTAGTATCTTGTTTAATTAATGGTATAAGGTTAGGATTTTCAGTATAGTGTTCGTTTGTTTTATTTACAAGAATTAATGATCATATCTTAAGTAGCTAAGTTTGGTTTAGGTTTAATTAATTAGTGCTGTTATGGGTAGCCTAGTTTCAATTTGTGGAAAGAAATGGATTTGGGTGTCTGTTTTATGTCAATAAATTCTGAAATAATTCATAGGTGTTTCTAACCAGTAAACCTAGTATGTATTAAAAATTGGCGGAATTTTGATTCCTATGAAGGCCATGGTAATTCCTACAAGTTCAGCAAGTTTTCTGTTTTTCAGGATTCTAATATGTTCTTAGAAAAATCGTCAAAAATCATATATAATTCCAAATAATATGTTTTCTATACTTTTGGAACCGTTAGCAAGTCTAGTTTTTGTCTATAAAATTTCATAAATTTTCACGAATTGTAGCATACCTGTTTAGGAGGTAAACCGAAACTATGTAAGTTTCACGTTTTTGTTAAACATATGTGTAGTATTTTAAATATAACCTTCTTTTTAGATGTCAATGGGTGAATTTTCTGTGATGGACTGGGGCAAGGGTGAAAAATCTGAAGCCAGTTTGATGTTTGGTAAGTGAAGAGGGAAAACTTGCTCATGAAATTGGACATCTCTAGATATGAATATCTGTTTTGTTTGAATGTCCAGAACCTTATAACCTTTAACACCATGTGGATATCCTAGGAACACACAAGGTGTGCTTCTGTGATCAAACTTGGTTCGATTTCGTTTGAGGGTAGAAGTAAAACATAAGCAACCAAATGGTCTTAAGTGAGTGTACTCAGGAATTTGATTGTATAGCTTCTCAAAAGGAGTTATATGGCCAAGGCTTGATGGAGGGAAACAATTGATAAGATATGTGGCTGTTAATATACATTCCCCCCAATAAATGTCAGGTAAATTGGATTGGAAAAGCAAGGCTTGGGCAGTTTCTAGGAGGTGTTTATGTTTACGTTCCACAACTCCATTTTGTTGTGGAGTTTCAACACAAGAGGTATGATGCATGATCCCTTTTGAGGAAAAATAGGCTTTGGCCTCTAGACTACAAAGCTCACTACCATTGTCGGATCTAATGGTTTGAACATGAGCATGAAACTGATTTTCAATGAATTGAAGAAAGGATTTTAGGAGAGATAGAGTATTGCTTTTGTGACTCATCAGATGCACCCAAGTGGTCCGAGTATAATCATCCACAACACACAAAAAATAAGCATAACCATTATGGGTTTTGGTTTTGTATGGTCCCCAAATGTCTGTGTGGAGTAATTGAAAAGCACAGTTGGACTTTATAGAGCTAATAGGAAAAGAGTTTCTATGTTGCCTTGCTTTGGGGCAAATAGTACATATCTGGTGATTGTTTGGAAGCTTTAGAGCTTTAACAAAAGGAAATTTAGACAAAGCATCAAAAGGCACATGCCCGAGTCTCAAATGCAACAATTCAAGAGAAACTGTAAAGGATGCAGTGTTTGGCATCTTATTACAAGAAACTAAAGGTAAAATAGTGGAATCTGGAAGCTGATTTTTGTGTGATGGGAGCTGGTTTGTGGTGATGTATAGGCCTCTCGAGTTCCTACCAAGCACCTGAGGAGTATTCGTTGAAGGGCCCTGGAGAAAATAGTGATTGGGAGTAAAGAGTACATTAGTTTGAAGGTCATTAGCAAGGCAACTGACAGATAAGAGATTGAAACTGAATTCTGGAACATGTAAGACATCTTTGAGAAGAATATCTGGGGAAAGCTGGATGGTGCCAATGTGAGTGATTTGTGCTTGCTTGTTATTAGGCAAAGTGATAGTGTTGGACTTAGTATATGGTTCAAAGGAGGAAAACAATGCAAGGTTAGGTGATATATGATGTGTTGCTCCACTATCTATAACCCAAACACAAGTAATGCCTTGAACAGAAAAGCAAAGAGAATTACCAGCTAACATGCAGGATTTGCTGTTGTTGTCTGCGGTGGAGCTACCAATCTGCTGCTGTTCCAACAGTGCAAGAAGCCTCTCGTACTGAGATTTTGTGAAGGAGTGGTTCTTTTCATTATTCTCCTTGTTTCCCTCTTCTACAGCAGCATTGACAGAGAATTTCTTCTCCTTCCATCCTGGTGGATATCCAATTACTTTGAAGCATCTGCTCAAGGAATGACCAGAAATCTTGCATTTCTCACAATAATAATGAGGTTTGCTCTTCTGACCAGCGCCAGTATTGCTCGAACCACTCTGATCTGTACCACTGTTATGACCACCAGAATTCAGCCCTTGATGACCATTGTTCTTAGAGCCTCCTTTTGGATTGAAATTCTGACCCTGATTTTGGTTAGAATTAGAGGAGCTCTGATTCGACTTGACAAACGCATTTAGCACAGTGGAATCCTGAGTAGTCAAGCCTGATGGATTCTGTAACCCTCGTTGCTTTTCTTCATTGAGGGCCATTTGATAAACTTCCCCGATCGATGGGGTTGGTTTAATCATGAGCACATTAGCATGCACAGCAGCATATGATTCATTCAAACCAACCAGAAATTGCAGAATCTGTTGATTTAGAATCATTTGAGGTATCGAATTCAAGTTCCCACAAGATCCGCATTTAGGTAGCTCAGCTAAAACGAGATACTCTTCCCATAACTTCTTGAATTTCGTGTAATAACCCGAGATTGTGAGATTACCTTGAGATATGTTGAATAGTTCCTTTTGGACCTGGTATGTGCGAGCCAAGCTCGGTTGTCCGAAGCGAAGACGAAGATCTGCCCAGATCGCCGCCGCTGTGTTGTAGTAGAGCAGGGTTTCTCCGATTTCCTTTTCAACGGAGTGAAGTAGCCACGAGATAACCATGCTGTTGCATCTCTTCCATTGCATCTCCAAGATCGATCTCGGATCCGGTGGTTGCTGGTCGCCGAGAACAAACTGGAGCTTATTCTTCGCCATCAACGAAACTTCGACTGCTCTCCGCCATTGATGATAGTTCGAATCGTTGAGTAATTGAGTAGAGAGGCTATAGTTTGGATGATCCGAATGATACAAATACAGAAAGTGGTTCGGATCATTCAGATTTAGTGGCGATTCCTCAAGTTTAGGTTCCTCGTTAGGCATGATTTTCATTAATCAAGCTAATCAAAGCAAGCGGAAGGGAAAATCAAGAGGAAATTCAAGCTCTGATACCATGTAACATTCTGGAATTGGAGATTAGATTTGAGATGACAGGAGGAATCGAGAGAGAAAGTTTTGGAGAGGCCAATTTTCAGTATTGGATTTCAGAAAATCAGTTTGTTACAGGGTTCAAGTGACCTTTTATACAGAGGTCCAGATCATCTCACAATCGGTTACATAAACGCAGCGTTTCACACTCTAAGCCTTTACACTGAGACTTAATTAAACAGTATAAATTGACCTCTAAGCTCAATAACATATAATGTGATAATACAGTTGTTGGCACTGTACTCCACACTAATTCCCTTCCTCAGCAGCCCTTCAATTCCAATATCATTCTCTACCTCATATGGAACCTTAACTGTTTCATTGCACTTTCCAACCTCCTCCGGATGGAAATCCTCTTCGTACACGACGAATAGAGTTTGATCATAATGCTGCTCACCCTCCTCCTTGCACTCGATCTTATATTGAATGGAGAAGCTGTTGTTCTTTGGTGAACATTCATCATGTGGAGTCTCAAATACTTCCAAGATTGTGAAGGAAACAGATGGAGTAGTAGTAGATGGAAATGGAAAGCCGTCTGTATGATAAGCTTCACAAGGATGTAGGTGATGTGCAAGTATTGTACGGTTACTTGGATTGATATTGGTGACGAGCAAGTGTGCATCCGGAACCCCCAATCCTCCGCAGTTCATCACCGTGTGATCATGCTCGCAAGTGAGAACACAAACTCCACACCCGGGCAGATCACTGTTAGTGAAAGGGAACTCCAGCAGTGACGTGTTTCCCTTGGAGGAGGAGGAGGAGTAGGCATGGTCAGGGCAGTCGAAGTGGATGGATTCTGGACAACTTTGGCTCTCATGGATCCATAAAAGCACGGGGATAAGAAGACGGGAGAGAGCAAAGAACAGCGTGTGAGAGGCAAAAGCCATATCCTTGAATGAGTCTTTCTGAAAACCTTTTCTGTAATGGAAATAGTATATGGTTTTTTCCATGTCTAGATATATTCACAATCACGTACTACATTCCACTCAGGAACGTGATTGACTTAGAAGGAAGACTTTTGAGGATGAAGAAGAAGACTCCCAGTTGACTTGGAAAAATGATAAAAAGAACCTTGGCTTCTCCCTTCCTAGCTTCCCCTTCAAGTTGAAAATTTGTATGGGAACTTAGATTGAGATTTGTCAACAGTGGCTGCAAAATTTCTGCCCATGTTATTATCAATCACCGTTGGTGAAAGTGGTTTTGATATCGAGGATGAACCCAAGAAACTGTTATCTGTTTGACATTTGGGTATTGCACCCAGGAAGCTGTTTCGTGGACTTTGGACTACATGAAAGAATTTTGTGCAATACAAGTTGGGGACTAGCTCATTTTTTTGGGTCGACTTTTAGGTTTTGTATGTTTATGACTTCTTTTCTTGTGGGTACACAACAGATGGATAGAGATGTACCTAGCAAAATCTAACTCTATCAGAAAAGCAATGCAACTTGTCTTAAGATTATAGGTGAATATAGACTACATAGCATCTAATTTGAATTACCTAAAAGGCTAAAACCAAAACAAATCCAACCCAAAATACATTCTGAAACATCCAATCCAGAATTATTTAGGCCCCGTTCGAAACATAACTATTATATCCTACTATCCAAACGACATCCTAACCCTTCTTTTCTTTTACTTTTCTACGTTCTTAACTAGGTTTGACTTTGAGTAGCCATATTTTATACAGAGTAGTTTGACTAAGGATTTGAAATCCAAATTGTTTGCATTTAAAATTTCAAATTAACCTTGTATGGTCCAAATCTAATGGAAATATGGCTACAAAATTCTGTCTTGTTTGGTACATCTTTTCTTTTCTTCAACTATATTGACTTTTCTTCAGCAGTACAGGCTCTGCTTATTTTGTGCACCATCACAGTAACTAAAGAACATCTAACATATCTCACCATATATATCCCCGTCTTTCTTATCCTTATTAACTGCTCCTCCATAATTCTTTAACCTTCCGAGTCGTTTGATTTCGGACCCTGGATTTCGCCTTCCTCATCAAATTTTTACAATCCCAATCCCTCCATTTAATTTGATTAAACACATTTAAATTGATCAACTTCCTGAAGAACCTTCAACTTTGAACACGTTATCATCAGCTTTTTATTGGCCTATCTGTTCTATCTTATATCACTTGACAAGGGTAGAGCTCCTATGAAATTAGGAAAGAGGTTGCTTGTATTGTTCTTTGTGTCTGAGTTATGATATTCTCTTCTGCATTAGCATATCACTAGAAGCTTAAATATATACTTGGGGTCATATCACATATGAATGACACCCCATACACTAGAGGCTTAAGTAACTTTGAATCTCCTTTGGAGTAGGCAGGGTCAGGGAGTCAAAGTAGATGGACTTTGGACAACTTTGGGTTTCATGGATCAAAAAACGGAGGAGAAGGATAAAGTCTAGTAGAGAATAGAGTACTGTACTGAGATGCAAAACTCATCTCTTGCCTTGGCTATAGGTAGATCCACTCCTAGCTTTCTTACTTCTTAGTATTTAGATATATAAATGTGTTAAAATGTTCAAGTCTTTCTCAAGAACGTAGTAAACTTCTGGGTATTTCCCCAATAAGACGTTCCCTAGACTTTGGAATATATGAAGAAAATTTGGGCAAAAGATGTTAAAAACATCAATCCAGAATTGCTTGAAACCAAAGATCACTTCATAGGAAGAAAGACTAATAAAATTTTGTAAAATTAAGCTGTGGATTTTTAAAGTTATCAAACGTAGATACATTTGAATATTTTTATTTTATATAAAGTATTTAGACTCAAACTGAGAAAAAGTAAACCCCTATTTTTGCCTTCCTGTAGTCCTCTCTCTAGTCGATGAAAAAAGAGCAGAAAAGTATTCTCCTATTGAATGCTCCCTTTAATATTCTGTTGACTTAAACTAGTCGACAAAAAACTTTTAAATCAATGTCTTCCGGATCCCATATCTTTGCCATCCCAACTTCTTGAAAGCCTTTCAACTCTGAACACGTAGTAAATGCACCCTCTAGAGTTGGATAGCACTTCGAAGCTTGAAAAAGGCTACAGCTCCCACGAGATGGGAAGAGCAGTTTCTAGTTTATGATGACTAAGATTGTAGAGACAGGTAGACTTTGGAAATTGGTTCTGAAAGTTCAAACTCCAATCGTTTGTTTGCTCAAGTAGCTTTCTAGCTCTCTAGGACTTGGCCTATTTGCTAGTTCTTTTGCTGATCATATTGCTTGGAATAACTAGGAAATCTGCGTTCGTTGGGACAGAACTATCAACCACTTACAACAACAATATTGACCCAATGAGTTCCGCTAAAGACTGGGCCAAACAAACAAACAACAACCCGGAAGAGCGAGCAAAAACAACAACAGTACAAAAGCACCCAAAAAAAAAGCAACAAAACAACACTTGAAATTACTTGGGATGGCAGATGGCACTATGGTGTTTCCAAACCCCACAGTTTGCATACTCTCATCAATGAAAGTGAAAACAGAAGAGAAAAAGGATGTGAGAAGGGTAGGAGTTCAGTAATGATATTTGTCAAAAGTGCTTGCCCTTAGCTACAAGTTTAAACTTCCCTTTGGAGAAGCTGTTGGAAACCTTTTCAGTAGTTATATGTAGCTAAGACACTAACTTTGATTAGTTGATGGTTTTTGGCTCTTAGGGACAAGAACTGGTACAATCCTCTGGTGGGCTAGTGAAAACAGCGTCTAACCCTTGGAAAAAGTAACTGAGTTTTCTAGTGTCTTAAGGCACAATTTGATGAATAACTATAGGAGACCCTGTTTTCTTGTGTCTTAAGGCCTATGCAAAATCCTGAACCAACTTCTCATGACATCCATGAATATGTTCATTTGGCTGAACACTTTCCTAATACAAAATAAAACGTCTCCCAGACCCCACTAAACAAGGAAAGAAGAGATTGAGGCTGTCAAATTTTGACCTCTTAGACAATCCAAAGATAATTCTTATGCCACCAGAAGCATGGGGTCTCTTAGGTTAATGAGTGGATCTGCTGAAATCTTTATAGAAGGGATGAATCTCTTTTTGAGGTGGCATCTTTCCGACCATTAAATAGAGTCTAGTTGCAACAAGTTGTAAGGACAGGATCATGAAAATGATTTTCAAAGAGTGGACAATGACGCGTATAAAGAAGCACAAATGGAAAAGATTAAGATGAAAAAGAAAGCTTTTCCTCTTCTTAATTATAGGCAACTTGTCATCAGCTTCCTTCCAAACTAGTAGATATCGGATCCTATTAGGACTCACATGCGCTTCAAATCCTAAGTTTAATCATTTCAAATAGGGCTAACACAAATATAGTAATCACAGAAGCGTTCAGCTAGTGCTAGTTGTCATTTTCTTGCATAGATAGTCCAAAGAAGCAAGGACCCACCAACTAAGCACTACTAGTTCAGGAAATTGAGACTAATTCCTCCATGACTCACCTCCCTAATGAAAGTTCAAAAATGAATGGTGCTAGAAAGGATCACTGCTAAGGAATTTGAAATGTGCTAAAACTTGTTCAGATAAACCAACCAGAGGTATTCAAAATGTCATGTTTGGCTTAAATTAAAAGCATTATTTCATGGACTTAGAAGTTAGAAGCAGCTATAAGCTAAACTGAAAAAACCATAGGAAATAGCCACTAATAGATGGATCATAAACAAACTTACCTTTGGCCTTGGGTGAATGGCAGGAACCTCTGTGATCCCGATCAGGGCAGAAACAGAAGAAATCTGAGGTGTTACCAAACCCGCATCTTCCCCCGCTCTTCTGGCATACGCTGCAGTTGTTGGCACTGTACTTGACGCTAATTCCCTTCCTCAGCAGCCCTTCAATTCCAATATCATACTCTTCCTCATATGGAACCTCAATTGTTTCATTGCACTTTCCAACCTCCTCCGGATGGAAATCCTCTTCGTACACGGCGAATAGAGTTTGATCATAATGCTCACCATCCTCCTTGCACTCGATCTTTGTGTAAGAACTGCTTCTGGATATATTTCCTGAGCAGCTCTGTACAAGAATCAGCTCTTTCTGCTGCTTAGAATGACTAGCCAAGTTGAATTTGTTGTCTTGGCCCAAGGTGAGGTTATGAACCGAGCCGAGACAACCAAAGACGGAGCTGGCGAAGGCGGAATTGGTGATGTTAATAGAGAGATCCTGATAGTTTATCTGGTTAATTATATAATTATCACCAGAAAGATTGATGATGCTCTGGTTTTGCCCGTTGCAGGAGACTTCAAAACCTTGGGAGCCACAGAAGGCAGGTTGCTTGTGTGGAACAAAGAAAGGGTAACTGATGCTAAGGCTTCCACATTCAAAGGGTTGGCAGGCTATATAGTTCGGGTTTATTACGGAGAGGGATTTCTGTAGGAGTAGCAGAAGAGTTACAAGGGGAAGAAGGAGAAGAGGGCATGCCCTTGCCTTCATTTTTGTTTTTGGGTCAGAGTTGGGTTCTGAGGAAGAGATTTGTAGGCGAGTTTGGGGGAAAAAGGCATGATGAGATCTGAAAAACACATGTTGAATTTTGCAAGTTGGTCTCAGTTTTTACCATTGCTGTATGATGTGAGACTTATGAGGAGGTTTTAGAGGTGAGCTTTTGACTTTGAACGTGGAGTCTTCTGCTTGACTTCCATTTATATCAACTTGTTCTAGGTAAGCCTACTTTTGCTTATCTCAAGAGTTAAATTTCCTCTTCAACCAAAAAAAAAAAGTTAAATTTCCTCTTTTTCTCGTTTTGTTTATTCTGTTCTTTTTTAAAGCAAAAAACAACAAAAAATGCAGGGATCGGATAGAGGGAGATCCTTCATACACAAGAAGATTTTTTTTTAATCAGATGTCTCCGAAGATTTTTTTTTTGGACAGAAAGTTAACTATATAAAATTCATTATTTATGTAACCTCAAAAAATAATAGCAAGTCAAGAGAGACAATCATAAGGGATACTAGAGTGACACTGTCCGTTGAACGAGACGGAGTTTATATCACATATTTGTTATTTTCTTAAATATTCAAGTTTTTAGATATCATACATGTGATTAAACATATTAATTAATTTCATTATAAAATATTATAATTGATCGTATACAAAAAAATAAAATAAAATGTTTAAAAAAAATATATAAATTATTCGATCCTTTAATTAGTGCATACTAATTTAAGATACATGAATTTCTTTTACGTCATAAGTTAACGGTCCAATCATTAATTTCACTTTTTATACTTAAACTATTGCCAATTTTAGGTTTTTTAAGTAATTTTTTTACTTTTGATTAATGTGATTCTCGCGCATATAAAATTGTGAATAATTAATAATAGTATTGTATGTTTCATTTACTTTCTAAAACATAAGTATTGTTCATTATGTTATTTTATTTTGAAATACGTAAATTTGAAGCTCTTAAAAAATAAATAGGCAATTTTAAGTATTTACTTAATTTTCTTCAAAAAAAAAACTTTTATATTTTTCTTGCAATTTAATATTAGTAAAAATTATTATAAAAGAATGGAACATTTATTAGACATAGAAGGAGAACTTTTATAGTTGTTAAGATAAGATTAGGAATCAATGAGCAATTGAAAATAGATAAATATTTGAGGTGCCATGTTGTAAATGCATATGTGAACCAATCAACATTTGCGGATGTCATAATATCCTCCAAAAACCAACTAACCAAATACAATTCCCAATGAAGGACGTGCAACATTAATAAAAGCGGACCTAACGGCTAAATATCTATATTTAATGTAAAGTTTCATGCTTCGAGACCAAATCACAAGCAAATTAGATAAAATCAATAGGGAATTTCTTTGGAATAAATAGCAACATCTTAAACCACTGATCGGGTGGGAAAATGTATGTAGACCGTGGTTCAGGCATAAGAAAGTCCAAAGAAATTAACCAGACACTACAGATGAAATTATTATGAAAAATAATGGTTGAACCAGAAAAAAAATTGGGTGCGAATTGTTAATGAAAAATATCTTCATGACACATATTTCCTAAACTATATCCTAAAGAAAACATGTTCGTGGCGATGGAGGAACCTCATGAGATTAAGGGATAATTTCTACAAAGGACTAATATGGCAACTAGAAAATGGAAATGCTATACAATTCTGGAAGGATCCATTGATATAGGAAATTGCATTACAAACAAAGGTAAACATTCCCAATATAGTAAATCTGAATGAAAAACTTGCAGAATTCATTACACAAGAAAAAGAATGGAATGTACCCAAACTGAATATAATATTACCTCAAGATTAGGTCAACAAAGTTCGGAATATACCGATTCCAAAAAATGATATTTAGGATAGGCTATCTAGCACAAATGGATGGTTTGAAACGGAATATGCAATTAAAATAATAACACACAACGAAGGAACCTGGAAACAAAAAATTGGAACTAGAATTGGACCCTAAACGTGCCACCAAAGGTAAAGAACTTTGTGTGGAGGTTATGTTTTGACGGACTCCCAACTAAAGTTAGACTGACAAGAAGTAAAATACCAGTTACACAAGAATGTCCATTTTGTTCATATAATGGGGAAGATTTTATACATTTATTCTTGAAATGTCCATATACGTTACAAACAATGCCCCTTATTCATAGAAACTATGGGAGAATAATAACTAATCTGAACTATCAGAATGAACGGATAAAGGATATCGTATATGAACTTCATGAGAAAATAGGAAAAAAAAGAACTTTGAAAGGAGCGTGTATTAGGCCTCGATGCAAAGCGGAAGACTTTGAAAGGAGCGAGAGCCAACATGATGGCACTCGGAATGACTCGATCCAACGTTATGGACCAAACCTGGACTCAACCTGATGAGTTTTAGGATCGTTCTATGTGAAGAAATCCTGAATGTGTTTGATAATTGTGAGAGAACAAGGGTGACGCAATATCCACAATAAGGAGTACAACCTCTACTTGAATTATGAATAAAACGTGTGTAACCTAGTACATGTCGTTGATAGCTCCTTATATAGGCAACTCTCTTAAAACCTTAGGTGAGAACTAAAGGAGGTGGACTAGGGATAGATACAATCTAGGCCCAACGTCCACTTAAAAGTCCATAAATGCATACTAAAACAATACAAGCTTAAATAGAAAGTGTTTAAATATAAAGACATGCTAAAATAGGTAATACAGGATAAGCGTCATGGTCAAGGGGTCGGACATGTCACAACTGAAGTTGTGACACGCCTTGGCATGGAGAAGGCACGTTGGGCGCGACGTTGGCATGTCGTTGGCACGCTGGCACGGTGCGGGGCTGGCAAACCTCAAGTGTCGAGGAAGGTGGGTGCTGTCACGACGGTTGGCGCGTCCTATCATGATGACAAGGTGGAGAGCATGGGTTGGCACATACAAGGATCTTCGGTGGCAAGGAACACGAGGCACACTTACGATGGCACGATGGTATGAGCGTCAAGGCTCGAGATTACTCGGGCCATCAAGGATCGCTTCGTACACGTGATGGCACGGGGGCGACTTTGAGTGATAAGGCCATCGGAGCGAATGGAGAAGGCATTTTCCTCTTGGGTCATGTCCATGGATGGGGTCTCATCACCCTCCCCCTTGGGTGGGAAATGTCTCTGTTTCCTCATCATGGTAATCAGACTTATAGAAAGGGGAGAGATCCGAGACAATAAAGGAAGTGTTGATGCCATACTTACCCGAGAGGTCGAGTTGGTAGGCCTTGTCTCCAATGCAATTGAAGACTCTAAAAGGACTATCTCCTCATGGACGAAGCTTTGTCTTCCTAGTGGTTTGAAATCGATCCTTGCTAAGATGGAGCCACACCATGTCGTCGGGTTCGATAATCAACCTACGACGCCCCTTGTTGTGTTGGGCGGCATATTGATCCGAGCGGCGCTGCAACTGGATCCTGATGCGCTCATGAAGGCGGGGAATGTACTCGGCGCGGTTGACCATGGCAATGTGCTCATCGGTTGACCATTGTTGACAACCTCAAATGGCATCTTCTTAGTCGTCGAATGGTAGGACCTGTTATATGCAAACTCAACATAATACAGTAAGTCCTCCCACCGACGTGGGTTAACTTTGAGCACCGTCCGAAGAAGGGTGCCCAAGGTCCGATTGGTCACTTTAGCTTGACCATCGGTGTGGGGATGGTAAGATGTAGAAAATAAGAGTTGTGTTGCTTTCCCCAAAGTGTTCTGCAAAAGTAACTACAAAATTTAATTTTGTTATCACTAACAATAGTTTTAGGAACACCATGGAGCTTTACTACATGATCAAAAAATAAGTTTTTAATTTCAATTGTGTTGTTATTCCCCTTACATGAAATAAAGTGAGCCATTTTAGAGAAACGGTCCACAACCACAATATGCAATCTCTACCGCGCCTTGACATAGTAAGACCCGTAATAAAATCCATGGAAAGATTTTCCCACGGTGCCACGAAAATGGGTAAAGGAGTGTAGAGACCATGTAATCTCTTCTTAGCCATGGCGTGTTGGCACAACACACAATCCTTACAATACTTCGTGACATCCCTAGCCAAGTGTGATCAAAAGAAGTGCTCATGGAGAGATGCGAGGGTTTTGGTTATGCAAAGTGGCCTCGACCGTCATGAGCTTCCTTGAACAATAGGTGCCTAACCGAAGAGTTTGGAATGCAAAGCTTCCCAACCTAGTATAAATACCCATCGTCAAGGAAATAGGACTAACGGACTCGATCGTGCTCTAGGTTTTCCATGGTTGGTTTAAAAAATGAATTATCTAAATAAAGTTCCTTGATCAAGGAAAACCCAAACAATTTGGATTGAAGGTGTGTCAAAAGTACATACCTTCGGGAGAGGGTGTCAGCGACGACGTTCTCTTTACCTTTCTTATGGGCGATAACATACGAAATTTTTTCCATATATTCCACCCATCTAGCATGGCGGCAGTTCAAAGTAGTTTAGCTTTTCAAATACGCCAAGGCCACATGGTCCGTATGGATTATGAACTCACTTGGCCATAGGTAGTGTTGCCATGTTTTTAAAACCCAAATTAAAGCATAAAGTTCTTTGTCGTATGTTGGGTAGTTTAGTGTGGTGTCGGTCCATTTTTCGGTAAATAAGTGATTAAACGCTTTTCTTGAAGGAGTAAGCAACCTACGCCATAGTCGGAAGCATCGCACTCGATCTCAAATCTCTTATTGAAGTCGGGAAATTACAAGACTGGGGTAAGACACAAGGCACCCTTTAAGGCCACAAAGGCTACCTCGTGATGTGGCGTCCACTTAATCATGGTCTCCTTCTTGGTTAAATTGTGGAGTGGCCCGGTAATGGAACTAAAGTCCTTGACGAATCGCCTATAGAACCCCACGAGGCCTAAGAAGGATCGAACCATCGTCAGCGTCGTGGGGGTGGGCCAGTCTCGGATGACGTGAATCTTGTTGTCATTCACTTTCAGCCCATCCTTGTACACGATGAACCAAAGAAAATTCATCGTGTTCGTGTAAAATGAACACTTAGCAATGATTACATACAAAGAGTTCTTGTAAAGGCATTCTAACATAAGCCTAAGGTGGCTCGCATGATTGTCCAAAGTTCGAGAATAAACTAAAATATCGTCAAAACACATGATGACAAAGTTCATTAAACACATGAAAGTAGAAGGAGTGTTCGTGAGCCCGAAAGGCATCACAAGCCACTCATAAAGACCATGCTCAGTTTTAAAGGTCGTCTTCCATTCGTCGCCTTCTTGCATCCTAATTTGATGGTATCCGCTCCTTAAGTCGATCTTTGAAAATAAATCGGCTCCATGCAACTCGTCTAGCATGTCATCTAGGAGAGGAATCGAGTGCCTGTACTTCATGGTGATTTGGTTGATGGCACGACAATCCACGCACATCCTCAAGTCCCGTCCTTCTTAGGCACCAAGATAATCGGGACTGCACACGAACTAAGTCTCTCTCGAACGAACCCCTTGTCTAATAGATCTTGGACTTGGAGTTTTAATTCTTGAGTCTCCTTAGGCAACGCCCTATATGCAGCCCAGTTTGGAAGAGAGGCTCCCGGAATAAGATCAATCCTATGATCAATCCCGCGAATAGGCGCCATGCCCTAGGGAAGCTCGTCGGGCATGACATCCTTGAAATCCTGCAAAAGGGCGACAAGGCGGTAAAGATCGATCTAAATCCAGAAAAATAGAAAGTAATGGACATAATAAGAAGCAGGAAAGACTCTCTTGAAGTGCGGTCACGTCACATCGTCGGGCAATCAAGAGCCGCCCTTGACACGTTCCGAGGAGAGGTGGCTCGTCATCTTCCTGGATTCTGGAACTTCCATGCGCCATTTATTGTCCAGCTGTAGCTCCTTGAAAATCATGAGGTTTGACCCTTGAAATGCCCAAAAATTTGTCCCCAAGCTCATGGAATCCTATTGTTGGTGAATCTAGCGGGCGTAACGCGTCACTAGGAGTGGAACTCGGCTTCTGTGAGCGCTTCTCAGACTTCCCTGTTCATTTTTCTTGCAAATCTGTAGGAAATATAGATTGTAGGAAGTGCACCACAGGAACGCCCGAAAAATCACCGTCGAAAGCTTTGGGGCCCGTTTTTCTTGAATTTGTGCACGCCGGTACGCTGCTGGGGCCTCTACTCAAGTTTGGTCTACCTGGCTCATAGTCTTATGGGCGTTTTCTGGTTCCATCTCCAAAATAACCAGAATCTGGAGTGGTGGCACCAGAAATGCCGCAACAATCGCACTGGGCTGAGTTTTGGCTTGGTTGGACTTGATTCGGTGCGGGCGGTGTCGGTGTCGTATCCCTAGTCTTTTGGCGTTGCCTTTCGGCCTCATCTGGTAATGCTTCACTAGGAGACATGAGTAAGAGGGTCACACACTTACCATGCAAGTTGAACATGTAGATGTTCAAAAATCCATCATGAAGCACACGATGGTCGTATTGCCATGGGCGCCCCAACAAGAGATGTATGGCGTCCATGTCCGTGACATCACATAAAATTGTGTCACAATATAAACCAATGGAAAAGGTGAAAAGTAATTTCCTTTTAACACAATCACCGTTGTCATTTGAAATCCATAGTAGTATGAAAGGCGTCGGGTGAGAAGTTGTGGGCAACTTGAAGTGATCCACGACCTTTTGAGAAACGAAGTTGCTATAACTCCTGAAATCAATATATGTCGGAACTAAACGAGGCGGACTAGGCCTAGCTAGATGCAATCTAGGCCCAACGTCCACTTGAAAGCCTATAAATGCATACTAAAACAATACAACCTTAAATAGAAAGTTCTTAAATAGAAAGACATGTTAAAATAGGTAATATAGGATATGCATCATGGACAAGGGGTCAAACATGTCATAACTGAAGTCGTGACATGCCTTGGCACGACAAAGGCACACTAGGCACACACATTGGCGCGACGCTAGCATGTCACTGGCACACTGGCGTGGTGCGAGGCTAGCGATCCTTAAGTGGCGATGAATGCGGGTGCTAGCACGGTGGTTGGCGCGTCCTAGCACGATGAAAATGTGGATGGCATGGGTTGGCACATACGAGGTTCCTCGGTGGCAAGGGCCACAAGGCGCACTTGTGATGGCGTCGTGGTAGGCGTGCCAATGCTAGCGACGACTCGGGTCATCAAGGACCATGTCGCGACTGTGATTGCATGGCTGCGACTCCGAGTGATGGGCCATCGGAGCGAACGGAGAAGGCATCCTCCTCTTGGGTTGCGTCCATCGATGGGGTCGCATCAAAAAGGGATCATAGTTTGGGTTTATTCGAAATCCATGATTCCATGAAGCTAGGATGAAGTAAACAGAGGGGTTGACCCATATATTATAATGCATCTAGCTAGTGATGCATACCCCTTTGGACCATCAATATTCCTTCTAGTGGTGGGGCTTGTCTCTACCGTGTGTGGGGCTTCAACCTCTTTGGCATGTATTCTGCTAACCCCCACCCTTATGCCATCTCCATATTATAATGACTAATTTGTTTTTTGAAATTCATATTCGATCAAATTTAATCAAAATTTGACTCCACACATTTTTTTAAATAAAAAAATCATTAACAACTCATGAAATTTGTGTCTTGAGCTTTGGACAATAAAATGTAGATAATAGAGAATTGAATACTAAATCTTATTTTACCTATGGGAAATCCTATCGATGTGAGTTTTATGATATAGATTTGACATGAAAAGTAAATCAAGAAAATTTATTATAATCCGTTATTCTATTTGAATTTTTATATGTTTTTATATCTTTCAACGCATAGACCCAGTACTGGTTACCGTAACTTCGGGTGTTCAAGATGATGGTAATGGAATTCTCGACATAATACAGAATTTGAAAACGATGCTGCCAACTACAAAATTTTGTGAATTGGTAATAGGATGGTGGAGCATAAGGTACTGCCATAATAGAACGACCTTTGATCAAACCGTAGATGGACCATTTACAAATGCAGAACACCTTATTCGATATCAGATTGCGAACTACATAACACCAAAAAACTAGAGGAAGATTATAAAATATATACAAGACGCCTGATGGTCTTTGTTCCAAGAAGAAGAATAAAAAAATGGGCAAAACCCCAACATGAATTTGTAAAAATAAATTTTGATGGATCGAAACAAGTAGATGGGAAGGCAACAACGAGATACATAATCCGTGACCATCATGGTAAGGTCCTTGGCATGAATGTACAAGCTAGCAAACACTGGATTATACTACAGGCAAATTTATGGGGTATGTATGAAGTAGTACGTGAAGCCAGTAACAAAAATTTTGAAAAAATGAAATAGAAAGTGACAACCTATTGGTGGTAAAGGCCTTACAAGCTAGTAGATCCTGTCCATGGCCGTTTGAAATGATCATTGTTGATACCCTTTGTCTCATGCAGACCTTTGAGGCAATTCGAACCCAACATGTGCCTCGCGATTGTAACTCGGTGGTGTATTTGATTTCTCGACTACGCTATTCATAGTATCAATCAGATAAGAGACCACAACAGACTTCGTGTCCTCATCCATAAGGATACACTAGGTTGAAATGTGTTTACGACCTAATTTTTATCTACTTACTTTCAAATTGTTATATGTTCTTATTTAACATTTATTTGTTAATTTTAACCAAAAAAGACTCATGTTGATGTTATTTTTTTTGTTTGCATTGCATGACTAAGGTTTGTCATTCAAGTAATATAAAATTTCAAATTATATCACTTGAATAAGTTTTTTCCCCAAAATTCATGATATCTAAACGAATATATCAAGCATTACAAACTTAAAAGCCCCCCTTACAAAAATGGGTGTTCTTAGAAAAATGTATGCAACGTTTTGGTTTCAAGGATTGGTGGGTCGAGCTTATTTTGAGGTGTGTTAGAAGCGTTTCGTTCTCAGTCTTGGTGGATGGATTTCCATCTTCGGTCTTCTGGCCGGATAGAGGCATAAGGCAGGGTGATCCGCTTAGCCCTTACTTATTTTTGCTTTGTGTTGAAGGGTTAGCAGGATTGATCAAACATAGTGAGAATGAAGGCCAGTTGAATGGTATTCGCAATACGAAGAGTGGGCCATTGGTATCTCATTTATTCTTTGTTGATGACAGTGTTCTTTTTAGTAAAGCGACTTGTCAACAAGCACATGAAATTGTTCATATATCCAGTTATATGGACCAGTGCCAAGTGAGCAAGTGAGTTTAACAAAATCGGAATTATCATTTAGTAAGAATGTGATACCAGGAAGGAGGAAATCCAAAGTATGTTGAACATTATGGAAGTGGACAAGCATGAAAGGGTGGAAGGAGAGTACGTTGTCTAGGGCTGGAAAGCAAAATCTTATTAAGGCAGTTGTTCAGGAGATTTTGACATACAAGATGTCGTGTTTTCCTTAACAACGAAGTTGTCCAAGGAAATTGAGCAAATGACTTGCGATTTCTTTTGGGGCTTTGATGGGCATAAAAAGAAGGTGCACTGGTTCAGTTGGAAGCGGCGGATGTGAGTTCCAAAGGAATGAGGAGGTCTTTGATTTAGAGATTTACATAGCTTTAATCTAGCGCTTCTCAGGAAACAAGGGTGGAGAATGCTTCAACACCCTGACTCCTTGTTAGTGAGACTGTTAAAGGCGAGAGATACTATCCTCGTGGGGTTTTTTCCATCCATCATTTGGGTATAAGCCGAGCTTCACATGGAGAAGTATCCTTAGTGCTCGAAGCGTGTTAGAAGCGAGGATCTTATGGTAGGTTGGAAAGGAAAGATCAATCAACGTTTTTTCAAATAGATGGATCCCTCGTGCAACTTCTTTCAAAGTGTTGAATGGCCCATCAGAAGGGGAAGACAACTTGAAAGTTTTGGACCTCATAAACTGGGATTTGGGTCGATAGAGCGAGGACTTCGTAAAGGACAAGCTACATCCTGCCGATGCTAAGGAGATCTTGAAAATCCACCTTGTCGATGCGAGTGTTCAAGACAAGTACATTTGGTTTTATGAGAAGAGTGGTCAGTATTTTGTATTAATGACCTACATCATGCTAATGGAAAGGAGGCTGTCTACTGATTGTTTTGGCGAGACGTTGGATAAAGGTTTGCAACGTGCCTTTTGGAAAAAATTATGGAAAATTCTGGCAGTACCTAGGGTTTAAAAGTTCATGTGGCGAGATGCTAAGGGGATCATTCCAAGTAAGGGCAATCTTTTTAATCATAAGATTGTAGGTGAGCTAGATTATGTGTTGTGTGGTATCTACGAGTCGACAATGCACGTGCTCTTTGGATGTAAGCTACCACATTTAGTATGGAAGAACTTTCCTAGTTTTTCTTCGTTGGCCATTGATTTGCAACACTTTGAGGATTGGGCAGATAGGATTTTTCAGGTTTATAGTGAGAATGAAATATCTTTATGGGCATGTTTATGTTAGGGGCTATGGAATGTCCGGAACTCAAGGATCTTTTCTTCACAATATTTTCTGGCAGAAGATATCATCGAGAAATTGTGGCATATGGTCCAGGATTGTTGTCTTAAAAAATCCTTATTCCCTAAAACACCGTCGTCGTTGGAGCGGGCGAGGTGGACATATCGGATAGGAGGGACGATCAAGGTTAACTATGATGCTTCCGTTTCATAAGGGTTGAGTGGAATAGGGGTGATTGGCCGGAACTCTACAGGTGGGGTGGTGTTTGTGGGTTCAAACGAGATTCAAAGGGGGTCCAATGTTGAGGTGGCGGAGGCAGTATTGTGGGGGTTGGATCTGGCTACTCATATTGATGTTGAGCGAGTTGTGGTGGAGACTGATTGCCTTGCACTAGTTTCAAAATTGAAGAAGGCGACGTTGTTTAGGTCGGTTCTAGGGGTTTTGGTGGCGCGCATGATGAGGTATTTTTCAGTTGTTTACCTATCAAAGAATCCTAACTTAAGCAAACTGAGTAGAATGGTAAGTAAGGGTCGATCCCACAGAGACTCGTGTATTTATGTTATTACTTAAATGCCAAGTAATCCAGATGGGTTTTTTTTGAATGATTAACTAGTCTAAGATGCAAATTAAAACTAACTATGAATGCAAAGATGATTTGTAAATATACGAGAGAAATATGTTCAACTAGTTAAATCCATCATAGATATGTTTATTCATCATTGATTCTTTTTTTAACGAGGGACCCACCTTTTGGTGGTACCGGGTCCGTGAACTAGCCGGCAAAGCGCACGAACCAGGCAAACTGACTTACACCGGCCGGCTCGACCTAGTGGTAGGAAGAATGGTGAGACTTGTTTTTTCACCCAAGTGTAGGGGTGGAGGCAAGGATCGAACCTGAGACCTCCCAACATCCCCCATGAATGATCTATCATGGATTATTATCCAAAACTTTATATTTAGTTGAAAGAGCTAATAGTCTGAACAACCCTAATCATCTAACAACCTAGAAGAACTTCTAGATTCGATTAAACAAGAGCTTTAAGTTCAAAGTATCAATAGAAACAAATACTTGACGCAAACTGTCAATCAAGTTATTTGTGGTTTATTCCCTTCTACAACCGAATAGCCCGAACGGGTCTAAACCATTATAGTTGCTACTTTATCTAATCAAATCCTAAGCGGGACTTAATCAGATTAGTTGTAAATTAAACTAGAAATTCTATTAGTTGGCCAATCCAACAAAAACCCTAGAATAACTCTGATTCAATTAAGCACATGAAATAAAACCTATTCAAGTTGTTGAGAATCAATCAAACCTCACAATAATATGCAATCTATGATTTCAATATCTAGTCAAACACAATGGATTTAGCAATGCATAATTAGATTAAGAAAAACTTACAAATTGGTTCACATGTTGATCCTTGAGAAAACTCTCTCAAAAAAACCTTAGCCTCCAAATTGTCTTCTAAGTTCTCAAAGAGAGAGAAACTAAAAGAGTTTTAAGTATCGCCAACAACTACTAAAGATATCCAAGGAAACAAATATTCAATAACCAATACAAGGAAACACGTCGGAATTAATAAGACCAAGACCAAAACTAAGCCCAATCACCAGGACCAAAGTCTCCGAGTAAAAGCAGACGCCGCGGGCTCCTCCCAGACAGGCGCGGCCGCGCACCCTGCATTCCTAGCCCGTGCCACCTTCAACTGAGTCGTGTTCTTCCTCTTGACTTGGTTCCTTTCGCCTCAAGCTCTTGATATCTTCACTTGCACTTCTTCAATCCTTGTCCATGTACTCTAACTCACCACCATAGCTAGCTCGGATCACGTCCTGTCTTGCTCCAATACCTAAAATCCTGCAAAACCGAGCAAACAAGCGCAATCTACCCGAAAACGCTATATCCTAAAAACTAAACTAAAACTAAGCTAAACCTATACAAAATAAACATAAATCATGCATCTAAACTACTCCTATATGCAAGCTATCAACGCACTCTGGCTAAGGCATGGCCGTTTGATAGATGTTCTTGGGCTTATGCTAGAAGAGAGGCAAACAAGGCCGCCCATTGGCTTGCTTCACGTTCTCTATCAGTTCCTTTTGTGTCTTTTTCAAAGTTTTCTTTACCCGATGAACTCTCTTGTATCGTTTTTGGCGGAACGTTCTGGTTAATTGAAGGGGGATTTTCATTAAAAAAAAACCCTCCTTATATTTAGAACATCTTCAACAACTTCCACAAATTTGTCTCAAAAATAGGAAAGTAAAAGTCATATTATCTAATTTTTTCTACTCTAACTCTAACAACTTATCTATTTTGAATAATCTAATATTTATTATTTTTATTTATATATTATGAAATAATATAATATTAATTTAATAAATAAATAAATTTTTTTTATTTAACTAATAAGGTGTAATGATAGGGCATATGGTGTAATAATGGAAAATAAAGGGTGTCTTGTGTAATTTGCTCTAAAGGCTATATAAGCCTGAGTTGTATTCTGGAGAGGGCATCTTGAATAAAATTACAGATTCCTCTTTACTCTCTATCTCTCTTTCCCTGACTTCTTCTCTGCAACTTCTTTCTACCCTCTATCCCTAATCTTGTTTTTCCTTCCTTAATCTCTCTTTCTCTTCCCTTAATCTCTTCCTTTGCACTCTCTAATCTTTCGGTCATAACAAATTGGTATCAGAGCTATCCTTCCTCAAATATGGCAGAAGCTTGCCAATTGGATTCATGGCAGGAATTTAGGCTTCAAACACAAGAATTTGATCGGAAGTTCTACCATAACCTCAACGAAATTCGAGTTGCTAGGGGAATGCCTTTGTCAGACTTCTCTCCAGAGGCAGCATTGATATTTGTTAGACTTCCTCGCAAAATTCCTAAAGAAAAAGGGGATTCACATCTAGATGAAGATTTCAGGCGTCTAGGAAAAGAGATCGTGAATTACGATCAAGTTTGGGAAGAATTAAGCGTGGATGAGAAGATAAGTTGGTTGAGGGTCTCAATGGGCCTGCCTCCTTCGATCGATTACTCAAACCAAATGGTGGAGAGGTGCGCTAATTCAATTCTTGAAACGAGTTCAAGAAATCCAGGTCGTGGAATGGCAAATGCGGGAACCCAGAGTCATGAAATTCTTGATTTTTCATTCTCGGAGGCCAATCGTAACTCGAGATGTGAACCAACCTCACCTTCTCCTGAAATCCCAGAAATTGTCAATCAAAGACCTAGTCTCGAAATGGAATTAAAGAAATCGAGTTTGCATGAGAATGGAGTGCTGACATCGATTGCGCTAGGTATGGGTCGAATTCAGTCGTGCAATGGGAATTTGAGGCAAATCGGATCTTCAAGCCAAGACACCAAGCAACTCCGACAGATTGGACAAAATGATAGACTAAAGACGATGGAAGAATGCATCAGGAAATCTGAGATTGTACAAGAAATTGCCCAGAAAGGAATGCTAAATCCAACACCAACGGATTCGATATTCAATGCATTTTCGGGAAACGGTGAAGATAATCAAGATTGGAGCCAACATAATGCGTCAACGCTTAAGGAATTTTCAATAGAAACTGGGGCGAATTCAAATACGGGGGTGAATCTTGGTGCTAGCCCGATAGACGAGACACACGAGTTCGGAATTTGGAACAAAGCAGTGGCAACTTCTTATACTACCGGTACGAACAGAAATTCTAAAATCAATTTTCCAATAATTGAGAACAATGAACCTAGAAAATGGGTCAATGATTGCTTAGTTGTTTGTGGCATTAAGCAAAATCAGAAGTTAGAAATTGTTGTGACTGTTGATGATAAAGGATTTGATATGTCTCTCGTGCAAAATTCTATAATTGTTGGTGGAAGTTTTGATGCTCAATAGGTGTTCGTGGAAATGCCTGCTAAAGGGTTCAATGGTAGTGATTATTCTACTGTTCGAAGGGGTAATTGGGTGTTTGACCCGGGTGATTTTTTAGAACGGATACTTGCCAAAAGGGTTAATTTGGAGCTTCAAGGAATTTTGTTTAGAAAAGTTGCGATAGCCAAAGGAATTTTGGAAGAAACTAAGCACCTGATTGTGTACCCGCCGTTAGTTCAAAATTCTGATGTTTTTGTCGAGCCTAGGAAAAATAAAATTTTGAGTGCTTGGATAGTTCTTGATGAGGTGAAGATTTTTTTTGTTCCACTTAAGAACTTGATGGTGCCATATGATCGAGAAAAGAAGACATGGATGCCTTGTGGTAAGAAAATGCAACTTGATTTTTGGATCGTCTTGATCGAGTCTTATATGAAGTTGAAGAAACATTTGCAGCCAGCCCATCCATTTCAGTTGCAAGGTAGTGAGATTAATCATGGAGGAAGTGGAACGATAAGTTGTGCATCAGCTAGTACAGTTTCCTGTTGCAAAAGTCAGCAAAATTCAAGAGTTTGTTGCACATATTTTGTTGTTAAAGCTTGCTGATGTCAACACTGGAACTTGGAAATTTCAGTTGTTGTAATTGGATATGGAGAGCTTGCTGATGTCGGCACATGTCAACAATGGGCTGAAGACATGTTACCAATTTGAGTTTAGTTGATATGCTTGTCTTGGGATGACTTTATAGCTAGTTTAGTGGGCCATTTGGATTCAACTTGGACCTTGCAGCAAGCTTAGTGGTGCTATCTTTTGCAATTGGAAGAATTCAGCTGAGAAGCTACAAGGAAGCCGACCAGTTGCAAATCTTTCATTTTTTTTGTTTGTTTACAGTTTTCTGTTGTCAAAGCTTTGAGGACAAAGCTTATTAAGGGGAAGTAATGTAATGATAGGGCATATGGTGTAATAATGGGAAATAAAGGGTGTCTTGTGTAATTTGCTCTAAAGGCTATATAAGCCTGAGTTGTATTCTGGAGAGGGAATCTTGAATAAAATTACAGATTCCTCTTTACTCTCTATCTCTCTTTCCCTGACTTCTTCTCTGCAACTTCTTTCTACCCTCTATCCCTAATCTTGTTTTTCCTTCCTTAATCTCTCTTTCTCTTCCCTTAATCTCTTCCCTTGCACTCTCTAATCTTTCGGTCATAACATAAGGAAATAAAAATATTATACAATCGAAGGGAACGGAGTCGAACTTGTCCTTTATTAATATTTCAATATTCATACGCTAACCTTGGACGATGCATGATATATAAAAATGTGCGATATATTGATGTGAACTTAGTATTTTTGACCCTAGGTTAATTAAATAGATACGACCGATTCATTATATTTTTTTTTTGCTAGCAAAAGTTTTTTTTTGGGTTGCATGTTTCCGGCTCGAACCTGCTTCATAGGGAGCGGTGCCGACTAGTCCCGTGCCTCCTCGCACCCTGCCCTGGGCAACGGGGAGGGAGTAAATCGTCGGGCTCAACAATGGTGGCGTGCCTCAACACAACCACCTGCGCCAAAGGGAGCTATCTTGCCCACAAGTGAAATAAATCACATGTGCCACCAGGCACCCAACAAGGCTCGAACCCAAGATGTGGTGCACATTGGGAGAAGACCCAACCACCACACCAAATGTCGGGCTTGGCTAGCACAAATTTGATCAATGATATACAAATCTTGAGTTATAACACAAATTTAATTTTTAAATCAACTTAAAATTACCAAACTTTAGAAAATAAATAAATTTTAAAATTACATGGTGTATACACAATTCGCCCTTTAAAAAAATAAAGAAGGAAAATCAACAAATTTTAGAAAAAATTTACCAAAACAAAATTTCAAATTACATGAGGCATATGCAATATTTCCTTTAAAAAAATAAAGTAGCAAATGGAAGTTATGGAACTCCCTAAATTTGGAGATCAATACCTATATTTTTTTGGATCTATTCTAGAAAAGATGATAGAGAATTTGTTGAACCTAAAAAAAAAATTTCTAACAACTCAAATTCTAAAACATAAGTGCTGTACATCACACCCTCATTTTGCTAAACTTCACACTTTCCACTTTCTTTACCATAAAGCCTATGATATAATTTTGAAAAATTTAAACTTCCTTTTAATAAGAAAATATTTAAAAAAGATTTTTGTTATAAGATCTTCTTTACCATAAAGCCTATGATATAATTTTGGAAAATTTAAACTTCCTTTTAATAAGAAAATATTTAAAAAAGATTTTTGTTATAAGATCTTAGTGAAAGATCGTACAATATATTGTTCAATGATACAAAATCTTCACTCTACCAAAATATGAAACAAAATATTCACAAAAATATATATAATATTATTATATATAATTTAATACCCTTATTTACTATAATTTCTCCTACTTCTACATCCTATAAAATAGGTTGAAACTTGAAGAAATTTTGTACGTACAACAATGGAGCTTCTGTGTAGCTTTTGCTTTTATGAATTCGGGGACAACAGACAACTACACTTGGATCCTCAATCAATTGAAAGAGTTACTATCATTATATGTTGGGACTACTCCTATTGCGTTCATTATAGATAAAGAGCTTGCTCTTCTTAACGCATTGAAAGAGATTTTTCCTGAGAGCCATAGTTTGTTGTGTTGTCGACACATGGAGAAAAATTGTCAAAGTCAAGCCATGGCAATGACACATAACAATAGTGTTCGAGTTGCATTTGAGTATTCATGTAAAAAGTTGTTAGAGTCTACTATAGAGCATGATTATCTTCAACAATTATCTAAAATTGAAGGGAGGTGGGCTGCATTTGGTTTGGCTACATATTTGAAGAACACATGGCTAAACAAATACAAAGAGCGTATTGTCTCAGCTTGGTGGTGTGATCGGATTAAAAAACAAGTATCATAATAACATTATTTTCTTATTTAAAAGACAAAAAAAAGAAAAGATACCATATCTTTTTTTTTTTGGTTAAGAAAAGATACCATATCTTAGCCTATCTAATTAGGCAATATATAATATTGAATGGTACAAAATCTACTAAATATCTTAATAAATGATTTTTATAGTTTTATTATTTACATTAGAAGAAGGTTATTAAAGTAATTTTATTGTGTGATGTTTAGTAAAAGGGTGTGATGTATAGCATTTCTCTTTTAAAAATATAGAAAATCTCTTGAAGATATTCTTACCCTTATTATACTCTGTTTTTTCATAGAAAACTTGTGATGCTAGATGTACAAATCAATTCAAGAGTTTCAGACATTAAGCCTACAAAGCTATATATAAAAGAGCGAGATTTAAATATTAATCGATTTTTTAACTTATATGTTAAGAATATAGGTTAAGACCCTAAAAATGATACAACAAGACATCGACAAAGTACGATGCCGGCCACTTTTTTGACATTTTCTTTCGTTTGGTTTAAGGATATCGACCAAATGTGGTTAATTCAGATCGACCACATGTGGTTATTCATATCTTATTTATTGGTGAATGGAACTTATACACCCCTTATTTGACTTGAATTCTCTGCATCGTTTTTTTTATTGCTGTTTTTATACTTTATTTAATCATCCATTATTTCCAGATTTTTTTAATGTAAATATCATTTATTTTTAGACTTTTCACTTAAACATCCCTCTTTTATTTTTTTTAAATCATTGCAAAAAAAACACCCATTTATCGTTTTTATATATAAGAGCATGTGCAATCAAGAGTATTAAACCTCCTCTTTTCATACTCTTTCTTTAAAGAGGATATTTTCTTTAGGGGGCATTTGGTAACTGGGTATCGGAAATAAAGGTATCGGGTTTGGGAATGGAAACCCCATACCTAGTGTTTGGTACAATTTTTTTTTTTTATTTTCAAACCGATACTCTAAACCCGATAGGTATGGAGTTCTCAAACTCTAGCCCTCTCTCGGGTATGAGAATTTATTCCAATCCGGAATGAAATCTACATCTATATATCAAAGACGCAAGGAATAAAGCCACCACGTTGTGCCACCTAGGATTTTCCTATGTATCATTCCCACGTTAAGTCACCTATGATTTTGCCACATAGGATTGTATTTTTGCAATTTTATATAGGTTGATATTATTATAGGATAATATAAAAAAATAAGATAAATTTATCTAGGAAAGATTCTATCTAAAATAAAGATTTGATCTAATGTTAAATATTAAGTATTAATATTAAATATTTTATATGATAATCTACCTAATACATTATAAAGCAGAAACCATTACAGTTGAAAAAATTGTGTCACGTGGCATTACTTAAATAAAATAATGTCAAACTTTTAAATAATACCCCCTCTATTCATAAATACATGATGTTTTAGGATTTGTCTCTAAAATTAAGAAAATATGTGATTTGACTTAAATACCTCATAATCTTGTGAAAATCTTTCCTTTTCTATTTTATATGTTTATTATTCTTTTTAATTAATGAGAACAATATTGAAAAAATTATGGTAAATTATGTCAAACATCAAGTATTATTGAACAAGAAAATCAAGCTAAAACACCATGTATTTCTGAACGAAGGGAGTAGCTTGTATTATTCTTTCTATACATCTAATTTTTTTATTTATAATAACTTGATCTATCTATATGTTGATATTTTCTATATTAATTTTATGCATATCTCTTAACAAAACTTTATCTATAAGCTAATATTTTTATATTAATTTTATACATAATAAATTTTCTTTACTCTTTTAACAAATCTTGCACTTTAAGTATATAATTTTTTAACTATATGTTGATATTTTACAATATAATAAAGTATATATAGAATATATGATATATTTCAGTATACATTGGTATATCTACCTAAATTTTAATAAATTAACGTTAAAAACTATTTTAATAAATATTTTAATAATTTATATTATCCTTACTAGATATTCTACCGTAATTATCATTAAGTTATAGCATTATATTTTTTTATTTTTTTTCCATATGTTATCTTCTATACCAATCTTTTATATTAATGTTCTCCAAATTTAAAAATATGATTGTATTGATTACAAAGTAAAAGATAAGAACTCTAATACATAACCTTAATAAATATTTTATAAAAACATATTGTTTCATGCATATTAATATCTTATAAAAATAAAAAAAATATTTAAAAATATTCGATTCAAGTGAAATTAACATATTAAAAAATTTAATCAAAATTTGGGAAAAAATCTCAACGAATAATGAAAATAATTTTTAAATATATTCAATTAAAATATGTGGCATGATCTTAAAGTTTTTTTTTATAAATTACATAATTTTATTGCTATATTATATACAAGTCTTTTAAATTTTATATTAATATCATATTAATGTATAATCTTTAGTAAATCACCCCGTGAGTATCACGGGAATTCAACTAGTTTATTTAACTTAAAAAGATTCTATATAAAACAAAATAAATTATAGGAACATTACATATTAATGTTAATATTTTTTTATAATAATTTATTTTTTCTACCGCATTATAAAATACATGCCACGTAGGATCT
Source organism: Fallopia convolvulus (assembly GCA_964016875.1). Taxonomy (NCBI): domain Eukaryota; kingdom Viridiplantae; phylum Streptophyta; class Magnoliopsida; order Caryophyllales; family Polygonaceae; genus Fallopia; species Fallopia convolvulus. Next base: position 22,843,577 of record OZ024727.1, read on the forward strand.
TAGAATGTCCCACCTAAGATTTTTCATGCCACCTAGGATTTTGTAATTTTGGCAATTTAAATATGTTGATAATATTCTATCTAAAATAAAATAAACTATATGAACATTAATATTAATGCTAAATATTTTTTATGATAATTTAATTAAGTTAAAAAATTCTATTCAAAGTAAACACTATAGAAATATTAAATATTAACTAGTTGAATTCACGGGGTGATTTTATTAAAGATTATACAATAATAAATATTAATATAAAATTTAAAATACTTGTAATATAGAAATAAAATTATGTAATTTATAAAAAAAACTTTAAGATCATGCCACATGTTTTAATTGAATATATTTAAAAAAAATTCATTATTTGTTGAGATATTGCCCCATATTTTGATTCAAAATTTTAAAATATTAATTTCACTTGAATTTAATATTTTTATTTTATTTTTTTAAGATATTAATATTCATAAAATAATTATTTTTTATAAAATATTTATTAAGGTTATGTATTTGGTAGGATATCTAGTAAGGATAATATTACCTATTAAATATTTATTAAAATAAATTTTAACATTAATTTATTAAAATTTAGGTAGATACATCAATTTGTATTTAATATATCATATATTCTATAAATAATTTATTTTATTGCAAAATTTCAACATATAGATAAAAAATTATATACTTGGAGTGCAAGATTTTTTAAAAAATAAAAGAAAATTTATTATGTATAAAATTAATATAAAAATATTAGCATATTGATCAAGTTTTGTTAAAAGATATGCATAAAATTAATATAAAAAGTATCAACATATAGATAGATCAAGTTATTATAATATAAAAAAATTGGATGTATAGAAAGAATAATACAAGTTATTGTTAAAAAGTTTGACATTATTTTATTCAAGTAATGCCACGTGGCACAATTTTTTCAACATTTCTGCTTTATAATGTATTGGCTAGATACTAAATATATTATAATAATGTATTTAAGTTATATTCTCTACCATATTATAAACTCAATATCAAAATAATAAAGATTTTATCAAAAAATATAAGAATAAAAAATAATATAACTCTAATACTCTATAGTCTATCCTAATCTTTAATTATATATTAAAATTGTATATTTTTTAGCCACACAATGATTATGGCCCGCCTTATATTTAAAAATTAATTTTTTTTATTAATTTAGCTTTTTTCAATAAATTCATTTCTATCTTTTTATGTGAAAAAATTTAAATCGTATTTTAATTAAAAATAAAAAAAATTATTATATATTTATTTTTATATCTATTTATGTAAAATATTTATATTAAATAAAATTTTAATAAAAAAATTAAAAAAAATTCAATATCTAGATAATTATTCGCCTAAATTGAATTTTAATAATAAAAATTACAATATATTTTCATTAATTTTCTTTTTGACTTATTTGTGTAAATATTGAATTTTTTTTATCTTTAAATATTTCAATCTTGATTCATATTTTTTCATCTTTTCTTATTAATTATATTTTTCACTTTTTATTTAAAATATTTTTAAAGAATTGAATTTAATTAAAAAATTATAAGAATTTAAATTATTGTTACCTTTTTGTCTATTTTTGTAAAATATTTTTAAAATTGAATTATTCTAATTAAAATAAATTCATTTATATTTTTCCATAAATAAATTAGAATTTAGCCACAAAAATAATATTGGGCTCACCTTAGTAATTTTGACTTCGTCTCACATTATATCAATTGTAAAATTTTATATAAAATTTTTCTAATAAACAAATTATTTTTATTTTATATTAAATTAAAATCTTATTTATTAAATACATAAAAGTATTAAATCAATATAGTCGTGCATGACATGACGGATATGACTAGTTAAAACCTAAATCTCTTTACGCTGCTCTCCACATCTATTGCCTCCTTCGTTCGAAACATGCTTCTCCACATCTATCTCCACTGTCGAAACATGCTTCTCTATTGTTGGGTAAAATTTTGGTTTTCTTGTTTGAATTATTTTTGGAATTTCAATTCATATCATTGTTAAACCGAGACTCATAGCATTACAAAGTTCGAACTAGTTTTCAAACGAGATTGTTCATATTACTTTTCAACCAAAATTTATGGTATTATTGTGCAAATTTCATGAAAACAAATCTTAGAAAATACATGTGATTTATTTCTTGTAGCTTTCGTTTTAATTATATGCATCTCCGGACCGAAACATGTATGTATTTATACATTTTAGAATGTTGCTTGAGGAAATTGTTGACTCATTTGCATGAGAGTATGGCAAAGCATATATTTATATATATTATAGAAATTCAAAATAAACAATAACCAAGAAAGTTTTAGATTTTTTTGTATATAAATAAATTCATGTGATTTTTTTTGTGATGAAATGGTTTTCAATTGTTCAATTGGATGATTTTTTTGCTAAATTATTGAATATGCTTTATGTCTGAGCAATGAATTCAAAAATACTTTCAAGTTGAAAAGAAAGTGGAAAAAAATACAAAAATAAATTAATCATGTTATCCTGATTGTTCTTTAACTTTATTACAATGAGTTCTACGATGTTCAATACTTTAGGTACAACTCTTTGTCGAATCAAACAAGTTCAATATGAATATAACATATTTTTTATCTAATATTTATGATCATAATTTTTTATTATAAATTTATATATAAGAATAAAGTGAAATATCTATAATTTCATTCCTTATTCCATATTTTATAATACCAAACATTAGGTATATATGAGGTTGGGCCTCATTCTAGAATTATAACCAAACACATATTTTTAGGAATCAAATCCCAACCTCATACCATCTCAATCCCATACCACCTCAACCCCATATCACATTCTAATCTCATACCTGAAATTTTACAAAACGCCCCCTTAGTTATGATCCATACCTCAAAAAAGTTCACAATGGTAAAAATGTCTTTATTTTTTTACATTTGCATCAATGCCTAAAATAAATGACTAAAAATGTCTTTATTTTGATTTGATTAAAAAAGTAAATTCTTAGTTTCATTTAAAATTTATTTCATTAAAAATATAATGATTAAAAAGTGAAAAAAATTCTTAGGAGCCTTGGACAACACTTTTTCCAATTCCTTTATACATGAATCTTTGCCAAGAGGATCGGAAAAAATTCCCTTGTCCGCAACATCGGCAAGGTTTTGAAGCACCGCCATTGGATCATATTGAACTAATGACGTGGTAGCATCATCCTCCATTGCTTCCACCTCGTCCTCGTTGATGTCTATGGGTTTAGTAACACCCGGTGACACATCCTTCACCTCTTCTTCCGTCTCCTTCACCACTTCTTTCGTCAAGTCGACAACTTCCTCAAGGGAGTTCGTCGGAATGGAAGTGGGTTTAGGGTTTTGAGATGTGGAGGATTCAGACTTTTGTTCAAAGAGAGCAGTAAGAAGTGTCTCTCTTAGTGGCGGTGAGTGTGGAGATATCGATTTTTGAAGTAGTGAACATTGATGATTGATTGAGGGTTTTTGGGAATTTTTAGGGTTTTCAGGGGGAGAGAGAGAGAGAGAGAGAGAGAGAGAGAGAGAGTTTACGCTTAAGATTGCAGTAAAGGGAATTTGTGATATTGATACTTGGGTAGTTGGGTATTTATAGGAAAAGGAATTTAGAGAATGGAAATAAAAGATTTGTATAAGATTCGGTTACCTTCCATCCGATGACCCCTCAACTGTCACAATTACCTTTCTCCATCAACAATTACCAACAACGACTCTTTTTCTTACCATTCCCTTGCGCAGTCAAAATAATTATTGTCCTGCAAATCCTGCAGTATCAACTAGCCGTTATAACCTATCTCCTCTGTAAATAATTCAACCTTTGATTCTATGTTCCTATCGTATCAACCAATTTTCTCCTTTTATCTCTCAACCATTGATCCCGGAGACTTCAACACTAACTTTGTCCTTTTTTAGACCTTTGATCCCTTAGTCCTTTGCTTGCGTTGAATGGAAAGGACAGGTTTTGGATAACATTTAGGGTATAAAAACATATAAAGCAAGCATATCCAAAACATAAACACACAAGGCAAGGATATTATAATTTTCTGGGTAATTGAATATCGTTACAAGGGTTTAACAAAGAAGGGCTCATAGGAGACGTTTACTTGGAGCATGGCTTGTGATGCACTACTAGAAAACGCGCATATAGCCAGGAATATCTGGTGTGGTTAAGTTTGTGGGTAACTGCCACAACATCCCCCACAAATCTCAAATTTTCTGGTTGTTTACCAATGAAATTCACAATTGGCGCTACATTTGGGGGAATATTGTCGCGAAATAAACACACAGCTAAGTTTGATTCTAAGTTTGTGGCCATATAGCCATGAAAGTATGGGTTGTGGCTATAGTAGTGGCCATATTGACGCGAATATATTACGAAGCTAAAATCGGTTCTAAATTTATGGGAAATTTGTCGCGAAATAATCACGCAGATAAGTTCGATTCTAAGTTTGTGGCCAAATAGACATGAAAATATGGGTTGGGGCTATAGTTGCGGCCATATTGACACGAATATATTACGAAGCTAAATTCGGTTCTACATTTGTGGGAAAATTGTCGTGAAATAATCACACAGCTAAGTTCGATTCTAAGTTTGTGGCCATATAGCCATGAAAATATGGGTTGGGGCTATAGTTGCGGCCATATTGACGCGAATCTATTACGAAGCTAAATTTGGTTTTACATTTGTGGGAAATTTGTTGCGAAATAATCACGCAGCTAAGTTCGATACTAAGTTTGTGGCCATATTGTCATGAAAACATCATTTGTGGGTATATTTGTGGCCATGAAAACTCGAACATGAGACGTCTCGCCTCTGATCACACACATAAGAATCCTAAACCAGTATGCCATCACAACTTTCAAGTTAAATAGGCGCATTTTTGTATTTATCCTTTCCGAGTACAATGGAGTACAATGGTCATCTTCAACCTCTAGTTGAAATTGAAGAACAACGCTTTAACTTCGATCTTATCTACACTTGTTGTCAGCACGTCAGATTCGGATTAGAGGAGCAATCAATTCCTTTCGAGGGTACGTATTCAATTCGGATTAATCAAGGAGATTAAATTTGAGTCTATCTTGTTGAATTTATTGGTACCCTAACCATGAATATAAAAAGGGGGTTGAGCTCCAATGGAATTCCACATCAATTTTGGTTTCAAATCTCAAATCCCAGAAGTAAAAGGGAGATTAAGTGAGCTTCGAGTCGGAGTTTGGTCGAAACAACCCATCCTTGTTACCCGTTCAATTCTACCTAAGCTACTAGTTACTAGAACACTTTAAAACCAATTGCAAATTACAAAAAGGATCTAATCGAATTAATATAATAAAAGTCATATCAGACAACTTACAATTTCTTAATTTTAATTAATTAACAAATTCATTGACAACATTATATTCAAACCGATTTCAATAGCAATACATTCAACCATTTCACATATAGACTAACAAGTCAGCCAACAACAATTGTCATAGTTCTCTCTACTGAAAACACCATTATTGATCAAAAAAATTTAAACAACTTGATCGACCCCTCAGAAGCAATACAACCCACCAGACTTGACCAATCCTCCCTGTAAAACCAATATCGGCCCTAATGGAACCAACATCGATCCCTAATGGAACCAACATCGATCGAGCCTTTTACTAAACAACAACAACAACATGTAAATCCATTTGAACCAAAACAGAATTGGATGAGAAGTACAACTTCTTGCACTTCTATTGATTGTAAAAATGGAAACGCATGTCGCCTCACATTCGATCGAATTCAGACCTTTAGAAGTGTAAGCTTGCTCCACTTGTATGCTGATAGGTGAGATTTTACGATGGCGAGGTGAGCACTCGGCGGAGATAACGGTCGTTGACAACGACGACGAACATCGACAGTGAACAGGGATGGTGAACGACGACGGCGATCGGCGAACGACGACTTTGACTGTGAAACGACGCACTCGAACGACGACGAATTCGCCGACGAACAACTTTTTTGATTTTAACAATGGGTTCCTCAATTCCCAGAAGAGCTGCCAAGAGCTTGGCACCAACCATTCTTTCCTAGATATAGTGAGACAGCAAAGGCACAAGTCAAAGGTGGGGAAAACATAGATTTCAAATGGAAGTGCATAAAACCAAAAATTGTACATCACTGCAGATTTTTACCCTTTCAGATCCCACAACTCGACCATTACCTAATGTAATGCCAACATCACTCTAAGCTTTGAACGGAATCAATCGGACTCCCATGAACACAACCAAAAGTTGTAGCATTCTATATTTCTATGGAGTAGCTAGTAAGAAAAGAGACAACTACTTATGGTGCACTTGAAAGTCTAAACATCAGCTGAGAAATTGCAATTATAAAAAGAAGGAAGAATTGTTTAACAAAGAAGAAAGAGATGTACTTTGATCAACCCACTGGCCTTGTCCAGCTCATACTTGCCCTTACTTCCTTTGTTGATCTCCACCACATGTTACAAGAATAATAATTTGCACTACTGAGCTTCAGAAAGTTTTTATGGTTTGAAACAACAGTACAATGAAGCAACTGGCAAGAAATGAAGCACTGACAAGGTCATTAGTAAAACTTATGACGACTAACAAAACTTACACAATTGAACATTGCTGGAGCACCAGGACCTGCAATGAGCCCAACGCAAAATTTATGACCATCTAGAATCAAAGACATAAGATTAACAATGTAAAAGCCAAAAAAACATCAAGTAACCAGGGCCAATCACAAGGAAAATCCAAAAATAGTTGGCCAATTTCATAACAATTTCAAGGAGATATTCTTCAATGAGACATGGAACATAAATTTTATTACCAATTTCCAAGTCGTGCCATGGATGAGCAGCCAACAGAGCTATTGAACAGGGGACTACCAATGACGACGACGACTTCCAACGGAAGAGGAAGCTTGCGGCAGCAACTGGTTCCTCCGAGGCCAGCGACGACGGTCGCCTTTGAACAGAGGCGAAGACGAGAGCTCGGGCGGTGGCGTTGGGTGTTGTCGACGGAACGAAAGGAGAGGAGAAGGAGTTGTTGGAATCCGGTTGACGAGACGAGCGAAGGGTGAGACGAGGGTGTTGGTGAGGCGATGTGAGGTGGTTGTCAGAGGTTGGTAACGAGAGAGGAATCGAGAACGGAAAAACCAGAGAGTTGATGACGGCGGCGACTCCAAAGGAAAACCAGTGATCTCCGAATTTAGGGATAAAATAAGGGTGGAAAGAAAGTAATGGGCTAGGGTGGTGAAATGATGTGCTTCGGCCCATCTGAATATCAGGCCCAAACTTAGAATGAAAAAGATTAAGGCTAGGTTGGCCCAACAATTAAAATGTCGGGAAGAGGTCGTAATATTCATTTAGAATCGTTCATTTTTATAAGAAATCGTTATATTCATTTAGAATCATTCATTCTTATAAGAACTCATTATATTCCTTTAGAGTCATTCATTTTTATAAGAAAACGTTATATTCAAACAGGATCTACGGACCTGAGAATAACCCCGTCTCATCAAGAGCTTTCTTTTGATATATAATACGCCTAAATCTAATAATCGAGTACAAAGTTAAGCCCGTTTTAATCTAATCGTCTCTAAAACTTATCTTGTTTAGGGTTTAGGGTCGTTCATTCTATATTCTTTTAGATTCGTTCATTCTTATAAGAAAACGTTATATTCCATTAGAGTCGTTCATTCTAATAAGAAAACGTTATATTCCTTTAGAATCGTTCATTCTTATGAGAAAACGTTATATTCATTTAGATTCGTTCATTCTTATAAGAAGTCGTTATATTTATTTAGAGTCGTTCATTCTTATAAGAAATCATTATATTCGTTTAGAATCATTCATTCTTATAAGAACTCATTATATTCATTTAGAATCGTTCATTCTTATGAGAAAACGTTATATTCCTTTAGATTCGTTCATTCTTATAAGAAGTCATTATATTTCTTTAGAGTCGTTCATTCTTATAAGAAATCATTATATTCGTTTAGAATCATTCATTCTTATAAGAACTCATTATATTCATTTAGAATCATTCATTCTTATAAGAGCTCGTTATATTCAGTTAAAATCGTTCATTCTTATAAGAAAACATTATAGTCCTTTATAATCATTCATTCTTATAAGTACACGTTATATTCTTTTAGAGTTGTTCATTCTTATAATAAATCGTTATATTTAGTTAGAATCATTCATTCTAATAAGAAATCGTTATATTCCTTTTGAATTATTCATTCTTATAAGAAAACGTTATATTCCTTTAGAGTCGTTCATTTTTATAAGAAAACGTTATATTCCTTTATAATCATTCATTCTTATAAGTAAACGTTATATTCCTTTAGGGTCGTTAATTCTTATGAGAAATCTTTATATTCATTTAGAATCCTTCATTCTAATAAGAAAACGTTATATTCATTTAGAATCGTTCATTCTTAGAGATAAATGGTTAGACTTTAAGGTAAAAGAATTGAAGTTTAATGGTTAGAGTTTCGTTTAAGATTAACAAAACCTAATTAGTTCACATGTTATGGTTAAAAGAATTGAAGTACTCGCCAAGGGTTTGGGGGCTCCGCTCCCAACAACATCAGGGGTCCTAGGGGGCAGCGCCCCCTAGTAGGGTGTTTGGCGCCCCCCGACGACGGTCTCGCTGACCGGTCAGCGAGTTGGGGGTCCAGGGGGCAACGCGCCCCTGGCAGGGTTGGGGGCAGCGCCCCCAAAAAAAAGGTATACAATGTTTTATGTATTGAAGATTTATTTTATTATCATGTTAGATTAATATCGGTTTATATATAAAATTTCAATTTCACACTTTTAATTATTGTCCTTTCCAAATAGAAAAGTGTTTTAATTATTTAGATTATTTGTATATTGAAAAGTGCATTATCTTTAAAAAAAAGTTTTGAAAAAAATTTGCTAATTTAACCATTTAGAATATTTGGTTTAGGAGGGAAAAAGAAGAAAATATTTGGGTAAAAAAATGTTAGGCGGGCTAAGGAGGGAATATTTGGTTAAAATAAAATTTAGGCGGGCTTGTGAAAATCAAAAGCTAAAATTTAAAAAGCCCATTAAGGGGGTAGATGAAAATTTTATTGCCCCGACCCACTTTTCTTCCCTCTGCCCAAAGGCAAACCCCAACTCACTCCCCTCCCTCGCCTCTTTTGATTTCTTACCAGTGCCGCTGCACATCTTCTCCGCCTAACTCACTCCTCCCTCTCTCCGCTCTCTCCACTCTTCAACAATGGCAACTCTAGGAAGGAAACCCGAGACTCCGAGAGAGAGAATCAGGAAGGATGGCGGACTCGGGAAGAAAGAATTTGGATGCTTCACCTCTGGCATATCTTCTCCGCCTCGTCAAAGTGTACAAGTTCGTCTCCAAAATTAATCGGTTTGAACTTGTCCTTCCCGATTGAATTTTGTTTCTAATGTCTTTATGTCAACTGTGGTTTTTATTTCTCAATTGAGAAAGGTCCAGATTTTCGTTGTTTTTGTGCGGCTGGCGCCTGGATGAGAACTCCCGGCCGCCGGTCAACTGTAGATCTTATTTCTCAAGTGAGATAGATCCAAGTTCAGTGAATTGAACTTGGATTTTAGGGAAATTCTGGTTGGTACCCTCGAGTTTTTGGTTTTTCCAAGTGGTGCCCTGAAAAAAAACTTATTCCGAGTGGTACCCCTGAACTTTTGCAAAAGTCCGGCTAGTGCCCTTTCTTGTAAATTTTTGTTAGTTTATAACTAAATTAGTATGTTTTCTTAGCAAAAAAATATATTTTTATGTTTAGTTAAATTAAAAAAAAAAATTAGTTCAATAAAAATTTAAAAAATCATATAAAATATTAAATTAAAAATATTATATGTATATTTCAAGTAAATTGTATGTTGTATAATTTAAAATTTTTAAGTTTAAATTTTTTTTTACAATATTTAAATTAAAATAAATAAATATATTATATGATTAAAAAATTTCATGTAGGTTTTATGTAATAATTTTAATTTTTTTTAATAAAAGTAATAGAACTTTCCTCAAGTTACATTAAAATTTTAATTTCTATCATTTTTTAAAAAATTGTCAAAATCACTATATAAAATATACATGGAAAAATTTTAATCTTGAAATATATTTATTTTAATAAAAAATATTATAAATTTTTTGATTTTAACTTAAAAACTTTGAATTATACAACATAAAATTTATTTGACAAAAATATTTATATGATTTATTTTCATTGTTATTAAATTATAATTGTATTTTAATTTAATTAAATACAAAAATATTTTTTTCATTAGAAAACATACTAATTTAGCTATAAACAAACGAAACTTTACATGTAAGGGCATCATCCGGAATTTTGCAAAAGTTCAGGGGTACCACTCGGAATAAGTTTTTTTCAGGGCACCACTCGGAATAACCAAAAACTCGAGGGTACCAACCGGAATTTCCCTTGATTTTATTAATGCTGCTTTATTGTTGGTTTTCGTTTTGATTTGAATGTTTTTGGTGTGATATAGAATTGGAATTTTTTCCAATTGGAAGTTGGAGGATGGTTCAGAAAGGATTTCTTGTTTATTTAGTCTAGGATTTTATGAATTCTGAACTATAATGAAAATTTTCTTATTGAGAAGTTTGGTTAGCATATATGAATTCTGCAATACAAAGTTGCAGAGGTGTGTAAAGTTCATGAAAGTTGTTGTTGAAAGCTTGAAGTTCTTGGAAACTCTTCACTATATAGCCGTGGTTAACTCCCAGTGAATCCTGAAGGGATATATAATTTTTTGCTGGCACTTTATTTGCTAATGTTGATCAACCTTTGTATTATTTGATGGTATTGAATACAATTCTTGATAGCTCATAATGCTCATATGTTGTGTAGTATCATCCAAACATGAATAAAAGCCCTAGAGTAGAGGAAAAATTCAAAGAAATAAGTGCTGCCTATGAGGTAACATGTTCTTCAAGACCTACAATTTCTTTTCTCTATTTTGTACTGCTAGAAAGTGAAGTATACTTTGGTAGCTTTTTCTCTGGGGTGGGGGCTTAACATTTTAGGATTTAGCTTTTGCATTCTTCTTCAGAACATTTAAAAGAAACAATTGCATATACATATATAGTTCTATAGCTGTCACAGTCACTTAAGGCCTCGTTTGGTACGATTCCTGTGGAATGAGGAATCAGAATCGGAATGGATCATTCCGGAATTTGTGTTTGGTTAGACAAAAAATTGGAATCACTTTCATTCCTGGGAATGAGCCATTCCAAGCCCAAAGAACAACTTGATTCTCACCAAAAACCTAGGGTATGGCCCATTCCAACATAAACCCCAAAATTCCTATTGCCTCTTTCTCGTCTCTCCAACTTTCCCGACATACGCTCTCTGAAGTCCGAGAGTCCGACGACAGTACTCAACACTCCGGCGTCTTTCCCGGCGTGTTCTTGTAGCCTCCGTTCCCGTCGCTCCTTGCCAGGTAATTTTATACTTCGAATTTCTCAAATCTGGCGTGTAGAAATTTGTAAAATCTAGAACTATAAAAAAAATTAGGGATTCTTAGATCTACCCTTAATTTGAATTTTTAAACTAGTTTTGGATTCATCTACCTTTCTAAGAACCCTAAAAGACCTCAAAATATATATTAACAAGCGTGATTCATCTACATTTAGGGATTCTTATATGCCGGTTGGGTTTAATTTTATGGGTTTAGGGATGAATCTTACTAACCCTAAATATGATACGATTGTACTGAATTTGTCAATTTGGGGTTGTACTAGATTTAGGAATGAACAAATCAAATCATATGCCGGTAGATTATTCTCTAATTTATCAATTTGGGATTGTACTAGATTATTTTAGATGCCAGAATTAATTTCGAATTTTATTTTATTTCTCTTATTGGAACTTGTCTCTTACTATAATTCATCTTTGAATTACAGGTTTGGTGGAATTCATTTTTTGTGGTGATTGTAAGCCTTTTGATAATTTATTATCTTTAAGTTGTGACACATAGCTTTATATGTCAAACATTTGGTAGCCTTTGTAAGTTTTTGGGTTATGTTAGGCTTGCAATGTTGACATGTTTGGATGTGATGTTAAGGCACTTGCAAAAACTTTGATAATTAATAGTTATATTTAAATATTTTGTATGAACAAAAAAAATTATATTTTAAATTATCAAACAGAATTTGATTCCTTATTCCAGACTTCAGAATACTACCAAACAACAGTTTTCAGGAATGACTCATTCCAACAGCATACCAAACAACACGCCTCGGGAATGGCTCATTCCGATTCCTGATTCCATTCCGATTCCTGATTCCAATCCGATTCCAGGGGTTGTACCAAACAGGGCCTAAGTGTTTCTGTTGGAAGCAAACTGATTCCATGTTCTGTGCATTTATTAAAGAGACTCGATTCTATTTTGTTATTCACATGCACTCAACGATTTTGAAGGATTTCTAACAGTGAAGTTTAATGCCAACAGAATGAGCAGATGTATGCAGTTTTTCTCAAAGTTTTCGAGTCTCCTGTAACAAAAAGGGTTTCCTCTAAATAGGTCCAATGATAAACATTCATCTTTGACAAATGCACAGAACATGAGAATTTCCCTCTCTGCTCTCGACTACAACCAACTCCAAATTTTCATTGTTTTTTTAGGAAAGGTTTAGGCCATGGAAACATTAATTAGTTACTACCCTTACTTATCTGTCCAATGGCTCTATTATTGTATTTGATTAGTCGTTTAATAATTAACCATTAATTAGTACCCTTACATCATGCAGGGGAATACTTTGCCTTAACTGGGGCAAGATTGAGCGGTAAGGACCACAATTGACATAAAGACATTAGAAACTATTGTTCTCTTATCGGTAACTTCATCTTTGATTACTCATGTTACCTACTTGGTGTCTTCCTATATTGATGTATATATGTATGGACAACTATGCAAAGGATGGAAGATTAATGGCGGATGCTGACACATGCGAGTTTTGAGGATTTTTTTGGTGGATTTGCTCCACTGCCAAGAAAAGTGGATGGAGGATGGAAGATTAATGGCATCTAGTGAAGAGAATAAAATTAGGTGTTGGTGCCTTTCAACAAGTGTGGGTGTTGTAATAATATGGATACGAGAACTCAATTTTCTTACATTTTCGGATTGATGGCATGTATTAATGGTTGAATTGCTAGCTAGCATGTGGGTGAACTTGTTTTTAAACTTAGGTGTAGTCTTTATGGGTGAATTTTGGCTTTAGAGCATGTATGTTTGAAAAGTGAATTCAATTTTGTACATTTTATGTATATTTATAAATTGGTTATTATTACTATAAATTTTGTTCAAAGTTAAATATTATTGTGTATTTAGTATTGAAAATAAATAGGTGGATTATAATGATTTTTAATATTCTATATATGTAATAATATAACCACAAATTTAGACACTAAATGTTTTCGAGGCTATGTTTATGGCTAAAGGGCCACGACATTAGCCATTAAATGTATACTGCCAATTTAGCCAAATTTTATGCTAAAGGCCACAACTTTATCCACCAAATGTATTCGAGGCAAACTTTGATACTAAATGGCCACGACATGTAGAGGATGAACATCATTTATTACTCTCGAATTTAGCCAGAAAAATACTTCGATGCTAACTTTCTGGTAAAAATAGACTCAAACTTAGCCACAACGTGATTTTCATACCCAATATTGTGGTTAAATAGGCACGAATCAAAAGTTTGTGGCTAGTTTTCACGCTATGCTATACCCACGAGCGTTTTAACCACAAACTTTTCGTCCTAGGAACACTAGTGGCTATCTTTGTGGCGAAGCATTTTTCCTAGTTAACTTTGTGGCTTATCGCGTGCCAACGATCCTGGCTATAGACGCGTTTTCCAGCAGTGATAGTCTTATGACTTACTATCATTTCGGCTTGTAACAAGGGATAGAATAGACCAAGTTAGTCATTTTGGGACAAAAAGAAGAGCTTTCATGAAATGCACAATGAAGTCTCAGATTTTAAAAGAAAACATGTATCATATGTATCATGTAATTTATGCAAATCATTATGAACAAATAGATGCAGAAAGAAATCACCATTAACAATGCCCCCTCTAGTCAATCATTAAGGGAATAGTGGACCAGGACTTGATTCATAATGATCATCCCTAAGAGAATTCTCAAATTATCATAAGGAGTGATGACGAATGTCAATATTCTTCATTCGAGAGTGTTGAACCGAATTTTTGTAGATATTAATAGCACTTGTATTATCATAATAACACTAATGGTTCCAAAATACATATCGTAGTTGTAACACCCCGAAGATTTATAAGGGATTGAGGTGCTCTCCATGTCATCAAGAGCTTTTCCTTTTCTGAGTTTGAGTGAGGACAAAGAACTCAGAAGTTAAGCGTGCAAGGGCGAGAGTAGTACTAGGATGGGTGACCTCCTGGGAAGTCCTCGGGTTGGCATGGGATAGCGCTTCTAAAGGCTTAGGCTTGGGGCCTTACAGTAGTGTTCAAGTTGTTTTCTTAACCATAGTACCTGGAAACAGTAAGCAACAACAACCACATACTCAACTTCAGCTATGGAAAGAGCAACTGATATTTGTTAAGATGGATCATTGCAAGACTGAGCCATTCCATTAATGCTCTTTCTATCCACCTAGTGCCCTGCGTAATCTGCATCCGTATAACCCACTAAACTAAAATCACATTTCCTTGGCTACTACATACACAGATTGTCACTTCCTTCAAGTATCTCAAGATCCTTTTGAGTTCTTTGTGATGTGATTCTTTTGGATTTGCTTGAAACCTGACACATAGACAAACATTAAACATAATATTTGGCGCACTTGTCATTAGATATAGAAGAGAGCCAACTATCCCACAATAAACCTTTTGATCCACATCGATCCCACTTGATCAAATATGCATCCAAACGAGTGTTAGGTGAAATGGGAGTACCAATTGATTTAGAGGTTTCCATACCAAACTTCTTGAGCATCTCCTTTATGTACTTTTGTTGATGTATTTTTGTTCCATCAGTATTTTGAGAAATTTGCAAACCTAGGAAGAATGAGAGTTCTCCCACCATGCTCATCTCGAACTCATTGCTCATAAGATCTATTTTTCCCTTAGGAACAAGGTTTTGTCAATTGCACCACATCTATACTCATTAGCCAAGAGAAATTGTGTGAATCGTTCATACCAAGCTCGAGGAGCTTGCTTTAATCCATACAAAGCCTTGTCTAACATGTACACATGGTCAAGACAATCAACATCTTCAAAGCATGAAGGTTGTTGAACATACACCTCCTCTTGAAGATATCCATTTAGAAACGTTGTCTTCGCATCCATTTGGTACAATTTGAAGTTCTTGTGGGCTGCATAGGCTAAGAGAAGTCGAATGGCCTCGATCCTAGCCACCGAGGCATATGTCTCATCATATTCTATTCCTTCTTGTTGATTGTACCCTTTAGTAACTAGTCTAGCCTTGTTTTTGGTCATTGATCCTGTATCATTAAGCTTGTTTCTGAGCACCCATCTTGTTCTAATGTCAGCCTTGTGTTTAGGCTTAGGTACTAGCTTCTAGACTTTGTTCCTCTCAAACTGATTTAGCTCATCTTGTATTGCCACCATCCAATCCGAATCTTGGAGAGCTTCCTTAGTTGTTTTGGTTTCTACAATAGATATAAACGCATTAAAAGCACAAAAATTAGCTAGAGAGGATCTGGTACTTGCCCCTTGTTTGCCGAGTGGCGTTAGAAGATTCTCGAGTGGGTAAGCTTTTGTTATATTCTTCTTCCTGACTAGGATTATTCCTAGTACTCCTTGTTCCCACTCAATGCGAGAAGCATCCTCAACTTCAGGTGTGTCCTCTGTTGAAGGTTCTTCTTTTTTTTTTGATCGGATTGAAGGTTCTTCTTACGTTGGTTCTAGAGTAGTATCATTATCAGCAACATCAATGTCATCAAGATCTGGCATTGATCCTGACACAAGTTAGATCCAACAATTTGTATCAAAGCATTGGTGCTCTAGATATAACATGTGAACAAGGATGAGTTCCTCTAACATTGAGGTCGGCTCAGGGAACGACAAACCACCTTTACTTCTTCCTAATTTGTATGATCAATGGAAGGGATGGATGGCTGACTGGATCAAGGGAAAAAACTTCCAATATTGGATTGCGATTCAGTATGGTGATATCGAGGTCCCTGAAGGCAAGAAGCCAGACCCAAAGAAGGTGGGACCAAATGACTTCAATACCATGGAAGCCAACTTCTTGGAAAAAACCTACATCAACAACGATCTTAGTCCTATGGATTATTATAAAGTTTCCAACTTGCAAACCGCCAAGGAGAAGTGGAAGGCTCTAGAATAGATTCACAATTGGGAGTACCGATCAAAAGGAAACTCTCATTAGAGCTGCACAGAGAGACTTCCACACCATCAATATGATTGAAGGGGGGAACAATCTCATCATACCAATCCCGAATTGAAGTGTAAAATACTTGTTTAATTAGTTTGGGAATTGATGAGAAACAAATATCCCTTAGGACCAAGCTGTTAGTAATCTTGGAAGAACTAACAAGAGAGTGGTCCCATGACTGCACGACCTTTAGCGAGAATCCGACTAATAGGAATCTCCAACTTCATGAGATCTTCGGAAATCTATTCAACTATGAAAATAAGAGATCTCGTGACAAGGTCAAGGAAACTGATGCTAAGGGAATGACGATGAAGATCGAGAAACCCATGCAATACCTAGAGGAGGAAGGTGAAGAAGATAGAGTTGATCTTGACAATGAGAAAACCCTTCTCACCAAATCTACACGAGGCTCTATAATCGAGGCAAATTTAGACCCTTTAACTCCAACCCCGACAACAGCTCCCGCGGTAACAATGAGGAGAAGCGTGACATGAAGGATGTTACGTGCTACAAGTTTGGGGAAAAGGGGCACTTTACTAGGAATTGTTCCAAAAAAGGTGACGATGATAGAAAAGAAAAGAAAGCCTACATCGCCACATGGGGAAAGCATGACGAACAAGAGCCGGAAATTTGTGCAAAGAATGTGTGAAATGGCTATCACCACACCGGCTAAAGAGGTTAGTGATGATGAGTTCATTGAATCTCTTAAATCTCTTGAAAAATCTAGTCTTATTAAATTGTCCAAGCAACTTAACAAAGATAATCAAGATATGAAAATTGAATTTACTAAAGTTGATGATCAATGCAATGAGCTAAAGCAAACCCTCAAAAACGTGGTTGAAAGCGCCTATGTTTCCTCCGAAACATGCGATGAAGCACAAAGGAAACTAAACTCCTTAAAAAGGATTAATAATGATCTTATATCCGATATGCTAGCCTTAGAGATAGAAGAGATAATCTCCTAAATGAGCTTGAAAAAGATAAGGGAACTTTTGAGGGGGCACCACTAGGGGTGGATCCCAAGTTTGTCCCTCAGAGATTCGGGTTAGGTTTTACAGGAGATTGTTCTAAGGATAGTAATCATTAGGAATTTGATCCTGTTGAGCTTTATGAGAAGCGTTCAAGGGAACTTCAAAGCCTGAAAGATAAAAACATTCACTTGAACAAAAGAATTCAGGTTTTAGGGGTAGAACTGGTGATCATGAAAACTGTTGATACCAAGGAGAAGTTACTCATACAATCTATATCAACCAAGCTAAGGGCAATGAACCCAAAGACATTGATCTTCAAAGGGTCAAGGAACGAAGAGTGCAAAATAATCATCTCAAGTACTTTATGGGAGATTATCTTAAAGCTTGTTGGTATTGTGGGAATGGGGGTCATGTTACGAAGGATTGCAAGAAAAGACAAGTCCAAGCTGATAAGCAAAGAGCCTATGTGAACAAAAATGTTAATGCAAACCAACCAACTGCTCCCAAATGCCACATGAATAGTAAGCCCCAAGAGAACTTAAAATCGGTACCTAAGTCTAGGAGCAATGATGATAATCTTCTTGAATATTTTGTTGCTAGTCCTAGGGAAACGCTAGTTTTATCACCAAAGTCGACCAGATAAATGCTTGCCTAGGTCGTTAAAACTTAATCCTTTCATTGTGGATTGAAGTGGATGAGAACAACAGATAGTACTTAGAAAATGGTTGTTCGAGTCACATGACAAGAAATAGAAGAAATCTCGTCTTACTTCACAACAACAGTAAAGGGAAGGTGTCTTTTGGTAATAACAATGAAGGATCAATTGTAGCAGTTGTAGAACTGACGATCAATGATAATATCAAGGTAAGTGACATGTCTTTTGTTGACGATCTTGGTTTCAATTTGAGTATTTCGCAAATCTGTGACAAAGAGAACAATGTTGCGATGTTCACTCCAAAAGAATGTCTAGTAAGAGACACATATTGTGCTATTCTAATAAGAGGCAAAATATATCACAATGTCTATGTCCTAGATGTTGGATACAAACGAGCAAAGAAACTGTGCTTGGTAACAATGGAATACAAGGAAAGCTTGTGGCATAAGAGAGTAGGTCGTGTAAACTCTCACTTTCTCTACAAGTTCTTCCAACAGGATCTTGTGGATGGACTACTTTGTATTCAACTGGACACTAGGAAGGTGTGTAGTGCATGCGTGACATGTAATCAATCAGGAACTTCCTTGAAGCCAAAACAGGTAGTAAGTACCTCTCGTCTCTTAGAATTGATCCACATGGATCTATGTGGTCCTATGCGGTTTAACAGTTTCTCAAGTAGTAGGTATATGCTTGTTTTTATTGATGATTATTCCAGGTTCACATGGAAAATCTTCCTCAAGAACAAGAGTGAAGCTTTTCAAGAGTTCGAATATCTCGTAATAAGGTGGAAGCTAGCACATGTCAGAAGTTTGGTGCCATACGCTTGGATCATGGAACAGAGTTTGAGAATGCTTCATTCTTACAATTCTATAGGACCAATGGAGTTTCTCATGACTTATCTGCCCCACACACACCTCAACAAACTGGAGTGGTAGAAAGGAAAAATTGGACCTTTGGAAGACATCGCTAGAACAATGTTGAATGATAGTTGACTCCCTCAAGTCTACTGGGCTGAAGTAATCAACACAACATGCTATATCCTTAATAGAGCCATGATACATCCTTTGATTCTAAAAACCTCTTATGAACTAATCCGGTGAAGAAAGCCCAATATAACCCATTTGCGAGTCTTTGGTTGCAGGTGCTTTGTGCATATTAATGGGAAGGAGTCACTTGGGAAGTTTGATCCCAGAAGAGACGAGGATTCTTTCTTGGATATGCATCCAATAGAAAGGCGTACAAGGTGTTCAAGAAGAGGAAAAGGAGAATTGAAGAGAGTTTTCACATGGTCTTTGATGAAATGACCATGGCTAGGAAAAATCTCTCTCAAGAATTCTTGATATGAATGCAAAAAGAAGATTCTGATGATGAAGATGAAGAAGATTCTAGACATCAGTTCCGTGGGAATAATGGTACTTCAAGCAACAACATTCAGAAAACTGAACCTGACCATGAAGACAATGATGAGACTGATATCGACGGATCAATGCCAGAGGCAAAATACAAACATTGATCTCGAGGGATCTGTGAACCGGGCAGCGGAATAATTAAACAAGTAAAACGAGAACAAGTATTTCAAAATCAAAGTTACTATCTTTATTGAATGAAAGAACTTACAAACACAAACCTTAGGCTTCTAGGTGTACACAACTCCTAGTAATGAACCTAATGTTCCTAAGCGTCAACCGTCTTCAATCAACTCGGACTAGCTTCTTTGAAGTTTGAACCACGAATCTGACTTTGTACACAACTTTGTCAAGCTATCCTCGTGTCTCTATCTTCTACTAGCTTCGATCGCACACAACTCTCGAAAAAGACTCATATGACCAACTCGTAAAACCTTAACAAAAACTCTGGTTTAACCTAGATAAGTGTCCTATTTATATATATAGTCGTGGAATAGCTTTAATTTATCCACAAATATAAGATAAAATATCTTTTACGTAGATTTTGTTTCTATTTAGACATAAAGTTTCGTAGAAATAAATCTATCTTAAAACTTTCCATACATACTTCAAACCAGAACATTCTTTCTTTAAGCTAAATGTGTATTCACAAATCGCCTCTGACATGCGCGCTTAAGACGCCTTAGTTATGCCGCCTTCCTTAGATAGAAGCTAGAGCCTTTGCATTGTTCCACCGGGACCAACAAACATAGAACTTGCTTTCCTTTGTTCCTTCGCAGCATAGCAACGATCCTAGCATCCTTCTCTTTGTCCTATTATACCTAAAATACCTTCAATTTGTTCCTTAGTTATAACAAACTTCTCTAACACTAGCAATAACCAAATTCCTAGCAACACTAACGAGTCTATCAACCTAGTTCATAAAGGAACCAAATCAATCAAGACAAAAGTACCAAACCATACTTGCGATCTCCGTTCCAGTTCCCTTAGCTTCGGAATCGCCTTTATCGCCACTGAGATTGCACACTCTTCATCAACACACTCTTTCTTCTTTGAATGTTCTCAGTCTCGAATTTTCACTATTCACTCAAGCAGTGCAAACCCTAGGAGACATCTATCTATTTATAGTGAATGGGTGTAGTATATTGTCCTTTCCAAGGGCACAAATTATACCCATACCCTTTTATCCTTGAGGCGCAAAACAATCCTTCTAAAAGACGTATATACCCTTCTTTCTTTGATGCGTAAGAAAATCTTCGTTAAAGGGGAAGTTCCATTCAACTTTATTCTTTAATTCCTTTGCAATTCATGTGGCATCCACAATTCCCTTGAAATACTTAGATAATCATGTTGATTCCTAATGACATTTGTTATCATCAAAACTAATAGAGGAAATGTCGATCCAATATTCAAAACTTAATAGTTCCTAATACTGTTCCAGCAATTTTCCCCTTTTTGATGATGACAAACCCATTTAAAAAATTGACTAAGTAAATAGGATAGTTCCATGAAATACATGTATGAATGACGGTGATAATTCCCCTAGAAATGTATAGGTATAGGCATGATGCTTAGTTCCCCTGACATGGAGTTGTAGTTCTTACTTTGAAAATTTTGGCAGACAATTCCCCCTTAGAAAAGGAAACTATTTTCTTGAACAACGCTTCACTGCAATTTTTCACACTTCCCCCTTTAAAATCATCGAAAAGATTTAAACAAGGGAACAAAGTATAGCACACACATTACAAAGGATAACTTTATATATGATTGAGAGACAGAACAAAGCATAAAAGATAAGAAAACATAGAAACACAATGCATAAAAAAATGGGAAGACGTGCTAATGGAATTTTGTAGGTAGCTCGTTCATAGTTGGGAGGAGGAAGGCAAATTCTTCTGAATGTCAAGAAGAACATCTAGTATCCTTTCACTAATCCCACATAGGCAATTCAAAGCTTATAGGATTGTCATATTGTCCCCTTGATCAATGAATTGAGCTCTCGGTTTGTCATCAGACACTTCCATGGAGTGTTTGATCTTTTTCATGTTGGCCATTTCTAAGTTCTGGCCAATTTCCTCTTCATTTTCAGCAACATGGACGTCTTCTTTCTTCATCAATTCCTTCACCAAAGCAATGTAAGGAAGGGAGTGGGTATTCTTGGATGATCACTTGCTCATGTGGCTCAGAATAATTCAAGGCAAGTTGATCTTCTTCTTTCTTAAGAAAAAATCTAGAAGAATGGCATCATGGATATTGATGGTAGTTCACTTTTCTTGTCGAGGAACCACGACTCTAGTGATGTACTGATAAGCCATCTTAGCAGTCAGACTCAACCCACAAGTCGTCATCTCCTTTCCTTGAAGAGGAACCATCCCAAACAATTGCTTGAGGATCACCATCCTTCCATCAGTTCCCGCCCATGCCTTGGAAGGAAGTGTAATGATGTGATTCTACCACATCATGAACAAGGCCAAGAGGAGCATGACATGGATCATGAGCAAGTGAAGCTTGCGTCGGAACCAATCAGCCCCAAGTCCAGCACCACGCCAAGCAGCCACAAGTCTAGCACAATGCCGCCTTGCCTTGAAGTGCCGAGTGAAGCATTGGAGCTAAGTTCGTCGGGTACTTCTAAAGTTCCCTTGGACCATAATTTGGGAGGTCCCTACACTACTCAAATGATGACCAACGACACCAAGAACGCCCATGAAAGGTGTCCTGACTCATCCAAGCATCGAGAGCCCGTTGTTGATGCCTCCGACACGGTACAAAGGTCCAAGTCGGATGCTTTGCCATTTTTGGGTTGAATCACCAGTGCCAGAGCTTGCACACTTCAACATGACCTCTAATCAAGCCTAATGACCCTTGAAGCACTGACCAAATATGCTTGTGAGGCATGGAGTCTCTTGGTGGCCTCTCCACCGGCACCACGCCAAGCAGCCACAAGTCCAGCACAATGTCGTCTTGCCTTGATGTGTCGAGTGAAGCATTGGAGCTAAGTCCGTCGGGTACTTCTGAAGTTCCCTTGGACCATAATTTGGGAGGTCCCTACACTACTCAAATGATGACCAACGACACCAAGAATGCCCATGAAAGGTGTCCTGACTCATCCAAGCACCGAGAGCCCGTTGTTGATGCCTCCGACACGGTACAAAGGTCCAAGTCGGATGCTTTGCCATTTTTGGGTTGAATCACCAGTGCAAAGCTTGCACACTTCAACATGACCTCTAATCAAGCCTAATGACCCTTGAAGCACTGGCCAAATATGCTTGTGAGGCATGGAGTCCCTTGGTGGCCTCTCCACTGGCACCACGCCAAGCAGCCACAAGTCCAGCACAATGCCGTCTTGCCTTGATGTGTCGAGTGAAGCATTGGAGCTAAGTCCGTCGGGTACTTCTAAAGTTCCCTTGGACCATAATTTGGGAGGTCCCTACACTCCTCAAATGATGACCAACGACACCAAGAACGCCCATGAAAGGTGTCCTGACTCATCCAAGCACCGCGAGCCCGTCGTTGATGCCTCCGACACGGTACAAAGGTCCAAGTCGGACGCTTTGCCATTTTTTGGGTTGAATCACCAGTGCCAGAGCTCGCACACTTCAACATGACCTCTAATCAAGCCTAATGACCCTTGAAGCACTGGCCAAAGATGCTTGTGAGGCATGGAATCTCTTGGTGGCCTCTCCACCGGCACCATGAGCCTTCTTTCATGCTTAAGTTAAGTTTGGGCTCTTTATGTAATTTTTCCTTGGATATTTTTGTAACTTTTTCAAAGCTTTATGCTCTATGTGTGAGGCGTCTTTGTGGCTTATGCTATACGGTGTTAGATTCTATATGGTGTTAGACAAGATTTGAAGAAAAATATGTCAAAGCCTTGTCTCCTTAGTTTTCTATGTTCAATCTAAGTTTTCTTCTTGATTGTGAGTCACATCAATCAAGGCTTGAGTTTTAATCCATTGGTGAGTCATATCCAATGGATTTTCACTCTTAGTTCATTAGATTTGAGGTGAGTAATATCCTTGAATCTCTTGGTCATATTCAATCCATCAAAACAAACCAAAATTCCATCTTGATGGTTCCTGCAGCCTTTTAGTGCAAGAGCCATAATTTTCGAACAAAAAATATTATGACCTCAAATTTTGAGGGATTAAAGAAGACTCGTAGATCTAATTCTGGGCTAATGGAATCACCCAATTCCGAGTCCGGAAGAGGGAGATCTGCCCTTGTGATCCCAATAGAAGTTCAACCACCGAGTTCCACCTTCCCTTGAAGTTTGCTTTTGGATCAAGCGTCGGAATCTCCTTGCACCATCCTCATCAAAAAGATCCCTCATCATGTTGTATCAGAGCCATGCAAGGTATTCCCTAACTGAATCTTAATTGAACATACAATGGTTTGCTAGTGGTCATAGAAGCCACCCTTGATTGCCTTTGCTTATTTGCTGAATTGGCTTCGATTAGGCTTGTTTGCCTTGTGTTTTGTTGTGTTGTGTTGTTGTGTAGCTGAGTTGTATGAATGTATACCTCTGTTTTCAGCCAAGAAATTTCGTCCCTAGGTTGAAGAAGACCATCCCAAGGTTTGTTCATTCAATCCTCAAACTGAAAAGTCTCAAAAACCCATTTAAGAGCAACCTTTCAATTCTCGGCTTAATAGTATTGTCTTTAGATTTGGTGGGGTGAGAAAGGCGGAACCATACCTTAAACCATATGTGCCCTTAACCCTTTTCCATGCACATGTCTTGCATTTGGATTTGTATATGCTTGGTTTTTAAGTTACATGAACGTCATCAAGGTTTTAAACGCATGATAGAAATTACTTGCTTTGGTTATGTGAATTTGGTTGCTTTCTTTAAAAAAAACTCAGAACTCTTGCCTTAAAGAAATATTCGGACTCGAAAATACAAAGAAATGGGACTTAGAAAAACTCGGACCCGATAAAAGTGAAAGAGAGGTCGGGCATAGAAAAAGTCGGATCCCGTGAGAAAAAGAATCCGAGCAAGGCCCAAATTTGCTTTAGCTTGTTGTTATGGAAATCTTGGTGCCTAGTAGCTTCTTATTCCTTTAAGTCCTTGTTGAGTTCGAGTGCTTGTGTGTGCATTGGTTTGTTGTTTGCCTCACCATACCTTTCTCCTTACCAAGACCTAGCTACTTGCACTTGTGTTGTTCAATTCTTGGTCGATTTTAGGTGAATCATGTGGTTGGCGATACTTGTGTTTTGTGGGATTTAATCTTGTTTGTTGAGTGCTTGTAAGTATGTCAAAGACAAGATAAAATGAGGATGAACAATAAGAGCTAATTCCACTTATCAATCAACCTTCTATTGAGGCTGTGATAAGAACAATCCAGCAACCTGATAGGCATGAAATCGTTGTGCAAATCACGGCTATGCAAAAGAATCCAAACTAACTAAGAACTGTAGTCTTTAGGAAGTCCGGGTCAAATCCACAGGGAGACAGGTTTTATCTTTTGTAATGAATTTTGTGTCAAACAAGTAACAAGAGGGTTATTGTATTTGTAACTAAATCTAAGAATGCAAAACTAACAAAGCAATAAAAGATTATGAATAACAATAATTGGGAAGATAGCTTAGGCAAACAAATATCCACAATCGTATAACAAGTTGATCATTGATTTCACCTCAATATCACATGCAATGGATTTTCCAATTCCTTTTCAATTCTAACTAACAGCACAACCAGATACTATTAGTTCTAACTAATTAAACAACCATGAAACCATCAATGATTCAGTTTAATAGCAGCAATAAGGATAGGAATATAATAGGATACAATTCTAGCATAAAACAACCAGCTTTTACCCTAGAATGCAAATCAAACCTCTTTTGCATAAGACTAGCACAACCAGATACTAGTACGATGTAGTTGCTACTTTAATCTAGAGATGCTCAACCAGTAACACTCTAGATCTAGCAATAGATTCAATAACAACAAACCCTAGTTGATCAGGCTAGAAACTGTTGAAATAAATCATAAACATTCAAGCAAGAGAGAAGATTGAACCCAAGCAATAGATAAGGAATTAGAAATCTCACAACTTTAATCAAAACGATGCTTCAATTGTCTGACTAAGCAAAGGTGCTTAGTTCTCCATAGAAAAGCTAAAAACTCTGAAAGAAAATATGATAATAGTGTATGAATGAGAGATGCAACTCTCTAAACCTAATATATCAAACTAGGTCTAAAACTATATCCCAAAAATATAATATCTCGGATTAAAGCTGACATAGGAAGGACCAATAACAATAAAACACGTGGCATCACTTGAATCACGCGACTGTCAGAGGCGGCGGGTGCCGCTGGGTTGGCGGCGGGTGCCGCCAGCACCTCAGTTCAGAACTCAGGTCACACTTCGGAGGCTGTTTTGACTCACTTCGAGTTAGAATTTGGACTCGGAGTAAAAACATGAATTGTAGCTCTTTTAACTAGCTTTCCAATGATACCAATATCAACTTCATCGGACTACTATATCTCCCGAACGAACCCTCACAAAACAGAGGTGTTGAACCAGCAACTCCAACGGATGGCCCGAATTCAAGCGCTCTTTCCCCGGTTTCCATTCCTTTCACACTTGTTTACTTTAATACTTGTAAAACAACATAGAGCAAGTGCAAAAACCCAAAACTCCTAGACACTCTAAGACACTAAAGAAACTAACTAAAACTACCTAAAAGCAACGCAAAAGAAACGTAAACATGTATCCTAAACACTACCTATATGCAAGCTATCACAACCCATTCAACAAATCCTTCAAGAATCACTTCCTCCTCTGATTTCTCAGTTTGAAGTGGAACTCCGGAACAAAAGGTTGGAGGAAAAGCCTCAACAAAGGAAGCCTATCATCCAAGAAGACATGGCTAACCTTGCCTCCAAAGGTGCAGGGTTTGCTCACCAATTCGAGGAATGCTCTACTGAAAATGTGCACTTTCATGAGCTTCAAATGCCAATTGAAGAGAAGCTTGAGTCATTGGGACAAGTGAACGAATTTGTGGAATCATCTCCTCTTAAACCCGAGCTTCGTCCTACCATCATTCCTAGCTCCATCCATTCTTTGGCTACCCCATGGATGGATGGTTTCCCTATGGTGCCCTCTAGTTTGCCCTTCCTATGTCATGAGGAGAATCCCACTAAGAAATAAGAGAAAGAAGACACCATATCAAGTTGCTCTAGGGAAGCATCTCTTAACCCTACTTTTTCTTTCTTCTATTCTTTCCATCATACTAGATCTTCATGCTCCCATTATACATTTCATTGTGAGGGAGCATTCCTATTTAAGGATCATGTGTGTGAGTTTGAGCATATGTGCCATATAGTTACTTCATCTAGAACTAGGTTTTCATGTAACACCCCTATTTTGCAATGACATGTGTTACCACCAGTGACCTCGGATTTTACCATCCAACGTCACCCAAGGCTTTATAAGGTATTTAAGTTAAATAAAATGCAGAAATTTAACGATAATACATATTATAAAAAGGTGCTCAAACTTGAGACTTTAAATATTGTCATTACATCTTAAATTGTTTCAAAATAACATGTTAGAGTTTAAGCAGCGGACTTAATAAAACCTTGTTCTTGCAAAGCGTAGTGGATCCAAAATATGAGAGAAATATCTTTGAGAAGACTCGACCTTCCTTCCTTCACCTTTCTTGATTCTTCGTCTTTAAACCTTCGAGTGAAGTTTCCTAGAGTCTGGCATATGTCACGAAGGGCGAGAAATACAAGGCAAAAATGCGAAAAACAAACGGAATTAGTCTAAGGAGACTAAGCAAGTGAGAATGGAAATTCTCAAGGACAGTATGGTAATTTTATTATCACATCAAGGATATTAAGGGAATAAGTACTTGAAAATTATAATCACTCGGTGGAGCTTATTAGGACGGAATTTAGTTGATCTCGAAAAGAGATAAACTTGGATTCGAAAAGACGGAAACCACGAGATTGTAGTTCCTCTTAGGGTACAATTAATGTTGGAAACGTTGTAATTTACAACAAGTTTTAGTAAGCCTATCGCACCCTTATCGGACCGAGAGTCGGGTCGGTCTTCTAAAACCGGCCCGGTTTTGATGTCTTTTAATGTGCACAAGCACTTATCTTTATTACGTGTCAAAACTTTGCATAGCATTAATGACTTTTAAGGGTTTTGATGTCTTTTAAAGGAACGGAGTTCTGACACTTAGTTAGGACATAACATAAGTTAATTAATGGATTGAAAAAGGCAAACCTTTAGCCTTATTATAAATTTTGAATGTCTGCCTTGCATAAACGTTAGTAAAATACTTTAATAGTCTTTTCCATTTCATGTGGCATTGCTTAAGACTTTAGACGAAACCTTTCTCTTTCGACATTGCTTTAAGACTTCAGCCGACATTTATTTTCCGTATGACATTGCTTTAGACTTCAGACGAAACCTTTCTATTTTGACATTGCTTAAGACTTCAGTCAACGAAGTAAGAGTAGAGTCATGACCTGCATATAATATGATGTTATAAAAAGGGGTTCAAGACTTTTGTCCAACACTTTTTCCTATACTTTTCCAAGCAATGTCTCTAAACGAGACATTTTAAACAAACAAGGAAGCAATCATTGGTCCTAAGTTTATTCTAGAGTTTGAATAATAATGACGATTATGAGATGTCGTTATTTCTAGCAATCGATATATCCTAAGTTTATTTATTTAAGCAAACAAGTTTGTTCCCAAAATAGAGAAGTTTTAACGGAATCGAGATATATATATATATATATATATATATAAAGGTTAAAAGGGAGAATATCCACTTGCCTTGAATTTCTTTCGGAAGTATATGACACTCGTAAATCTAGAACGACTTAGTGTAGTTCGTACGATTCGACTTTTGTGCTAAGTTTGCAATAAACCGAACAAAGGAGAGCGGAACGGAACGATGAA
Organism: Fallopia convolvulus; assembly: GCA_964016875.1. Lineage (NCBI taxonomy): Eukaryota > Viridiplantae > Streptophyta > Magnoliopsida > Caryophyllales > Polygonaceae > Fallopia > Fallopia convolvulus. Next base: position 22,871,997 of record OZ024727.1, read on the forward strand.
GGGCGGGGCTGCAACAGGGAGGCTGTTGGTGGCACGCGGCAGCTGCTGGTGGTGCGGGGCTGGCGAAGGCCGGTGGTGGTGGTGGTGGTGGCGATGGTGTCTTGGGGACACAAACAAAAGAGTTTGGATGTGTTTAAGTGGGAAAAATCAGCTCTTAAATATTATAGTTCAAGGCTGTTTTGTTCTATCTTTGAACGGAAGAAGAGAGCTTTAAAACAAATGAGAGAGAGTTTAGTGTAGAGGAGAGAGCTTGATGGAAGAAAGGAAGTGGTAGAAGATTGCGATCTTTGAAGAGTGATGGAGGCTTTAATAGCCAACTAACAAGTGTTAGTAGGATATATAACTCATCATGATCAAAATCTTGCTCATGTGAGTAGAAGAGGTAAAGATTGGCTTAATAAAATAAGCCTCAAGTTAGTGGGAAATCTCAACCCACAATCTCTCCTAAATACACTCTTTAAATGATCCGACACGTTTGCAAACAGACCGAAAGTCGGTTTGAAACGTACACCAGAACGATCGGGTTTTACGAATAGAATTTTCGTTGATTATGAATTTATTAAATTCCGTCTGTAATAAATTCATTTACTCAAATAAATATTTGATAATAATATTATAGTTTATTTACTTTATAACGTCTAAAAAAATTCAAATTTATCCTAAAAATCACGGATATTACACTTCATGTGTGCATTTTTGCTCTTTTTCACAATTTTTGAAAACTAGGAAAAGGTTTGTGATGTGCCCTTCTTTTGTTTCTAAGTGTGTTATGTGTATTTCATGATATACACTTAAGCATATGTTTAGGATCAAGTTGGGAAAAACATGGTCTTGGAAATTTTCACAAGGTCTTTCTATGATTCTACTTGTCTATGATCCTCACCTTTTTCTATGTCTCGTTAAGTGTGCATTTGAGATTTTCACTTAGAAGTGCAATCGGATTTGAGCACGAATCCTTTTTGAAGGAAGGGGGGATAATGTGATTCTACCACATAATGAACAAGGCCAAGATGAGCATGAAATGGACCATGAGCAAGTGAAGCTTGCGCCGCGCCAAGCAGCCCCAAGTCCAGCGCCATGGCGCCTTACCTTGATGCGCCGAGTGAAGCATTGGAGCCACGTCCGTCGGGTACTTCTCAAGTTCCCTAGGACCATAATTTGGGAGGTCCCTACACACCTCAAATGAAGACCAACGACACCAAGAACACCCATGAAAGGTTTCCTGACTCATCCAAGCGCCGAGAGCCCATCGTTGATGCCTCCGACACGGTACAAAGGTCCAAGTCGGACGCTTTGCCATTTTTGGGTTTAATCACCAGTGCCAGAGCTTGCACACTTCAACATGACCTCAAATCAAGCCTAATGACCCTTGAAGCATCGGCCAAAGATGCTTGTGAGGCATGGAGTCTCTTGGTGGCCTCCCCACCAGCACCATGAGCCTTCTTTCATGCTTAAGTTAAGTTTGGGCTCTTAATGTAATTTTTCCTTGGATATTTTTGTAACATTTTCAAAGATTTATGCTCTATGTGAGAGGCGTCTTTGTTCTTAGAATATATGGTGTTAGACTCCACTTTTGTCTCCTTAGACAATATTTGAAGAAAAACATGGCAAAGCGTTGTCTCCTTAGATTTCTACGTTCAATCTAGGTTTTCTTCTTGATTGTGAGTCACATAAATCAAGACTTAAGTTTTAATCCCTTGGTGATTCATATCCAAGGGATTTTCACTCTTAGTTCATTAGATTTTAGGTGAGTAATATCCATGAATGTCTTGATCATATCCAATCCATCAAAACAAACCGAAATTGAATCTTGGTTGTTCCTGTAGCCTTTCAGAGCAAGAGCCATAACTTTCAAACCACAAAATATTTTGATCTCAAATTTGAGGGATTAAAGAAGACTCGTATACATAACTCTGGGATTTGGAATCACATAATTCCGAGTCCGGACGAGGGAGATCTGCCCTTGTGATCCCAGGAGAAGTTCAACCACCGAGTTTCTCCTTCCCTTGAAGTTTCTCTTTGGATCAAGCGTCGGGATTGTCTTGCATCGTCCTCATCAACAAGATACATCATCATGTACAGAACCCTTCACAAGCACCTTGAGAATTCTCTTAAAGACAAAAGAAGCAAAAGTGAATACCTCTTCGTCGAAAGAGTAACGTCTAATGGGACCATCAAAATAATTTCCCGGAAGCAAGTGAAACTCAAAGTAGAATGCCTTGATTTGAGAAGCATCCATGCAAGCAAGTATGGAATAGAGATTCTCCCATCCTTGGAAACCGATAAGAGCTTGAAGGTCATTGAACCCATGTTCAATCAGGAATGCTTTAGAAACTACAAGGGGGACCATGAGCTTCTTGTCTCTAGTGGCGGCGGTTTTCTTCTTGGCCCTCTTGATCTCTTGGATCCTTGTTAAAGGACGGTTGGAACCCTCACTCTCTTTATAGTCAAGCTGGAGTAAAAGGTCCTTATACTCCTCCTCTTCGTCTTCATCAATGACCTCATTGATGTTTCCTTAGCAAAATGGCTTCTCCAAACTCGTCATTAATTCTAGTTCTAGATATTTGATGTCGTTACATTTTCTGGCCTCAACTTCCAAATCTAGGCATAGTTGGTAGCATTTTTATCTGGAATTCTCCTTCCTCAAATTTTGCAAAAACTTGCATCTTCAATTGCCTCTTTGGATGAATTTTAATGGAGATTCTTCAACTTCTTGAATCTCAAAGGCTTGTGGTGGTGGTGGAGATAGTCTGTCGACAATTGTTGTAGTTCCACCCACTACTAGAGCAGAGATGGAAGAAGGTGGAGTGATTGAGGGTTGTGGAAGAGAAGTAGAAGGTGTGGCAATTGGGGGTTTCGTAAGAGAGGATGATGGCTTTATGGAAAGTATGGAGGAACCAAGAATATAGGTGGCAATTTTGGCTTTCAAACTTGCGACATATTCTGCAAGGAGATTGAGGATATCTTGAAGGAGACCTCGAGTTAGTGCCTCAAAGTCTTTGGCAATGTGAGAACGTATTGTGGGAGCATTGTGGCAAGGGGGAGAAGGAGATTTTTCAGCCATTTTGTTATGAGGATTTTTAGAGAGAAGTTGTAGGAAAAGAAAGAGTTTAAGTAAATATGTAGGGGTAAGATAGGAAACACACCTTTTTTAAAACCTTATTCCTTGAATCTTGTTATCATTAACTCATAAGGTAACTAAAATGATCTCCTTTTAATCAAATCTCAATTTTTTTCCAAATTCTTTCCTAAACGTGTCAATTGTTCCATTGGCAGTCAAAATGGCTTTTGAAACGGTTAGCCCAGATTAATCTTTCCTCATTAACATATTATCCCATCAGATAAGGGCTTCCCTAAAGATTTATCATTCCAATAATGCAATTGATTTAGCTTCTTAACTCTATTTTCCTAAATAATTCCCTTGATGAAGTTATTCCTTTCTCCTTTCCATGAACGAGTATCAAGAGGCTTTGTTTGGATGGCATGGGTTTTTATATAGATCAAACAAATAAGCATATCCAAACAAATAATAAGGCAAGAATTTTTGGCACCCATGTAACTGAATCCCATTCAATAAGTTAAAAACATACAAGGCTCATAAAAAACATTTACCTAAATTAAGGCTTTGGTAGAAGTTTTATGATCAACCATCATTTCGCTTATAATGAGGGTTAGATCAATCATGTTGATCGTTTTGGGCTAAAAATAAATGCATGCATATGTAACAATTCCCAAATACATCATATTATGCAATTTATATCAAACAATTCAAGTCATAGAATTATCAAGATGAATTCTACTATACACAATTCCTTATCTATGTTCAATCTAAACTAGTCAAGCATTGAGGGAATAGTGGATCGAGACTTGTTTAATTTAAGATAATCACACCTAATATCATTCGTAAATGCTCAAAAGGTTTTCTATACAAAGCCTTGGTGAAAATATTTGCAACTTGTTCTTTAGTTCTGTAATACTCTATCTCAATGTAACTTTCTCAACATGATCACGAAGGAAGTGATGCCTAATTTCTATATGCTTTGTTAGAGAATGATGCACATGATTTTTAGAAACATTAATAGCACTAGTATTAGCACACTTGAGAGGATTGGTTTCAATAGAAATACTATAACCCTGGAATTGATACTTAAGCCAAAGTGCCAAGGAACATCATGGTGTCGTTGTGACATATTCATATTCTGTTGGGTAAAGAGCAATGAAACTTTACTTTTTGGATCCCCAACACATCAAACATTTTACTAGCAATTGTGCCATTCTTGAAGTGCTTTTGCAATCTATAAGATGTCCTGCAAAGTCTGCATTTGAAAAGGCAACTAGTTCGAAGGAACTATTCCTTGAATACCATAGACAAAGATTATCTCGCCCTTTCAAGTACATATAAAATTCTTTTCACTTCTTTCAAATGTGATACCTTTGGGTTAGCTAAGAACCGAACACATAAGCATATTGAGAACAATATCAAGTCTACTAGCTATAAGATAAAGCAAGGAACCAATCATCCTTTAATATGTCCTTTGATCAACACATATCCATTCTTCATCTACATCTAAGCGAGTGTTAGGAGAAATAAGAGTGTCAAAATCTTTCGAAGAATCCATTCCATATTTTTTCAACATCTCTTTGATATATTTTTGTTGATGAATCTTGATTCCTTATTTTGTTTGAGCAATTTGAAGTCTTAAGAAGAAAGTCAGTTCCCCTATCATGCTCATCTCGAATTCACTGCTCATAAAATTTTTAAAATTTTCTACAAGCATAGGGTTAGTGGAACCAAAAACAATATCATCAACATATACTTGAACAACTAAGATATCACTTGTGTCCTTCTTTAGAAATAGTGTTTTGTCAATGGAACCACATTGGTATCTTTTGGACAATAGGAACTTTGCAAATCTGTCATACCAAGCACGAAGAGATTGCTTGAGTATGTACATTACCCTTTGCAAGAAGTAGACATGATTAGGGTAATCATGATCTTCAAATTATAGAGGTTGAGAAATATACACTTCTTCTTGAAGGTATCCATTGAGAAAAGTTTTCTTGACATCCATTTGGTATAGTTTGAACCCCTTGATTGTGGCAAAAGTATAGAGAAGTCGAATTGCTTCTATTCTTGCCACTAGTGCAAAAGTTTCATCATAGTCAATTCCTTCTTCTTGATTGTATCCTTTAGCAACCGACCTTGCCTTGTTTCTTGAAAATGCTCATGTCTCATCTAGTTTGTTTCTAAAGACCCATCTTGTTCCAATCACATTCTTGTTGCTTGGTCAAGGAACAAGTTTCCATACTTTGTTTCTTTCATATCATGTAGTTACTTTTTATATTGTTTGAATCCATTCGGGATCTTGTAAAGCTTCTTTGATGTTCTTTGGTTCCACAAGGGAGACAAATGCATTGAAAGCACATAAATTTTGAACAGTAACATGTTTGTACTCCCTTGTTGTATGGTGTGATGATGTTGTTAATAGGATGATCTTCATTTGATGATAGTTTGTTTCTGAAGACCCATCTTGTTCCAATCACATTCTTATTGCTTGATCGAGGAACAAGTTTCCATACTTTGTTTCTTTCAAATTCATGTAGTTACTTTTATATTGTTTGAATCCATTCGGGATCTTGTAAAGCTTCTTTGATGTTCATTGGTTCCACAAGGGAGACAAATGCATTGAAAGCACATAAATTTTGAACAAAGGAACACGTTTGTACTCCCTTGTTGTATGGTGTGATGATGTTGTTAATAGGATGATCTTAATTTGATGATAGTTCCTTGTAACAATTTTCATAGCTTCAAAGTTCCCTATTTGTTCCCCTTGAGCACTTAAGCTTGGCATATCATTAGGAAATATTTTATCATTTGAGGATGTGTTCCTTGAGTCTGTATTTTTAGTAGTAGTTAAATTAAGGGAACCAGTATGGGAAACATCCTAGGAATCATAATCAGAATTAAGAACTTTTGTGGAATGTCCTACACCATCTTCATCATCATTATCATCATCGCTTGGAGGAAAGGAATTTTTTCCTGATGGAAGTCTGAGTCATCTTTCCTTCGGTCTTCAATCTCATCGTCATTTGTGTCTTCTCCTAGAATAAAAAAATGGCTTGTCTTTGATGGAGGAATTGTTCTTGACTTCACTAAAGCTTCATCGAACACTACATTGATGCTTTCTTCAATCTTCTTTGTTTTCTTGTTGAACACCATGTATGCTTTTCTTTACAAGGAATATCCTACAAAAATTCCTTCATCACTCCTTGAATCAAATTTCTCAATGTTATCCTTCCCATTGTTATGAATGAAATGCAACCAAAAGTTCTCAAATGGGAAATATTGGGCTTTCGACCTTTGATAAGTTCATAAGAAGTTTTCAAAAATAAAAGACAAATCATGGCATGATTAAGGACATAAACAATTGTAGATATCGCCTCAGCCCGGAAACTTGGAGGAACTCCAATTTCAATCATCATCGTCCTTGCCATGTTCTCCAAGGTTCTGTTCTTCCTTTCAACTATACCAATTTGCTGAAATGTTCTTGGTGCTAATAAGTTGTGGGAAACACCATTGGCTTTGCAAATTTACATGAATCTGAATTCTCAAACTTAGCTCCATGATCTCAATGGATTGCCTTCAACCCAAGACTCACTTGCCATAGCATCGTATAGAAGATTGAGCTCCAATGGTCACCACCCCGGATGTTAGTTATCATAAATCCAAGTCCTCAAATCAGTAGAGACAAAGAAAGTGGGAGGAAGACCATTACTTGTAAGGGCAAGCCATATGACAAGAATTGAAGGACCGTCACGTTCACGTAACAAACACATGGAAACTGGTCTCATCTTCATTGCAGCGGGGGCAGTTCGCCATGGTAGACAGATCTCTCCTTGCTCTATTTGCGTTACATAGAAATATAGAATCGCATCATGACCACCAATGAAAAGGAAATGTCTCGCCCTTTGCTGTACGCCTGTACCGGGACCTTCCATGTTTTATACCAAACTGGATGAGGAATCCGAAGCTCAGAGGAGCTAATGAGATCTCGTGCTGACTTGATTGTAAAATCACACCAGATTGGGATGGTCTCCAATAAACTTCGTCAACAGCAGCATCACCGTCCTGCAACATTTTTTGTTAGATAAGGCGAAAAAAGTCCAAAACCCAGTTTCCCGCCAAAAACAAAAATAGCTTAACACAGAAAACTGATCGATTGCGCAGTCAAATCAGAATCGCAAACACACACAAGCGCGGAGAGAGCTCAACCGAATTCCATGGCGGCCAGGCCAAGATCTGCCAGAGCTCTTCCTAGCACGGCGGCAGAAAACCACCGAGCACCTCCTCAGCCACCAGCCGCCGTCGTCTTCCTCCTTCACCTCCTCTCTCCCTTCGCCTCCTCCAAGAAAACCTCCTCCTTTCTCCGATCACCCCCAAATCCGCTCCCCCTAATCCTCTCTCTCGTCTCCTTCCTCTCTCTCTCCGTCCTCCTCCTCACTCTCACCGCCTCCTCCGCCGCTCCCTGTTTCCCTGCCGCCCCCTCGCCTCTCGCCTCCCTGTCTCTCTCCTCTCTCGGACTCTCCGACGACGACGCCCCTTCCCTCTCCGGCGCAGCCATGGTCCCTCTCCCGGCGAGATCGCTTTCATCCGACGGGAACACTACCGACGAGGAGCGGGAGTTCTGGCGCCAGCCTGACGGTGAGGGATTCCGTCCATGTCTGGAGTTCACCGTCCAGTACCGGCGAGAGTCTCCGGCTGCGGCCAAGGAGCGGCGGAGGTTTTTGGTGGTTGTTGTCTCCGGCGGGCTCAATCAACAGAGGAATCAGATCGTGGATGCTGTTGTGATCGCTCGGATTCTTAGGGCTGCTCTTGTCGTCCCTATCTTGCAGGTCAATTTGATCTGGAGGGACGAAAGGTACAAGATTCGTTTTCTTTTATTTTCCATAGGTCATCTCATCTGTGAATATGTAGTTCGGAAATTTTGTTATTCTGTTTTCCGATTGCTTTCTAATTCTGGAAATGGCTTTCTGATGATCAATGATGATGCATACTATACTGTGCTGTAATTAATTGATCTGAGCGCTCAATTCAATCAGGTTGTTAGTTTTTGTTCAATCTTTCTGTGCTCTCATCTTGAGCTATTTTCTTATGTGCCACCAACTAACAAAAACAAAATGCATTGTTTCATGCTGTATGATAATTGATTAATGCTGCGTTGATAATGATCTGCAGTGAATTCTCAGAGATTTTCGATGTCGAGCACTTCAAGAAGACTCTCCAATCCGACGTTCGAGTGGTGTCGTCTCTGCCCTCCACCCACCTCTTCTCCAAACAATCCATCGAAACCCAAATCCCCTTCGATATCTCCCCTCTCTGGATCCGAACCCGTTTCTCCAAACAGGTTAACAAAATACCCAATTCTTTCCCTTCAACAAAAAAAAACAAATCAAATTGCCAATTTCAATTCCTCTATCTTGTGTTTTTTGGCAGCTAAATGAAGAAGGCCTCCTCGTGATAAAGGGCATAGACTCCAAGCTCTCCAAGAACCTCCCATCTGATCTCCAAAAGCTCCGCTGCAAAGTGGCCTTCCATGCCCTCCGTTTTGCAGGCCCAATACGGGCCCTTGGAGCCCGTCTGGCCCGTCGCATGTGGATCGAGGGTCCCTACATTGCCGTCCACCTCCGCCTGGAGAAGGACGTATGGGTCCGGACGGGCTGCAGAACCGGGCTGGGCTCAGACCTCGACTCCGAAGTGACTCGTGAACGGGCTAACCGGCCCGAGTACTTAACAGGCCGGGTCAACATGAGCTATTCTGACAGGCAGGCTGCTGGGCTTTGCCCGTTGAGTGCAGAAGAGGTTGCCAGGTTGCTTCGGGCCCTTGGGGCGCCCCGTGAGGCCCGGGTTTATGTTGCTGGTGGTGACCCGTTTGGCGGGTTTGAACGGGCTGTGGGCCCATTGGTGGCGGCATTTCCTAATGTGGTGACAAAGGAGACGCTGGCCAAGGCGGGTGAGTTGGCGGGGTTGGTGAATAGGTCGTCCGCTTTGGCAGCGTTGGATTATGTTGTTGCGCTGAGTAGTGATGTGTTCTTGCCTTCTCACGGTGGGAATATGGGCCGTGCAATGCAGGTGAAACTTGAGATTTTTGCTTTCTGTTACTTCTAGCTAGTTCAAATTTCACACGATGATGCTTTGTGTGATTATGCAGGCAAATAGTGTTGAATAAGTAGCAAGATTGTCTAGGAGAATAATTAGAATTCAGTGTTGATAACAGCTTTAGAGTCTTGTGTAAAATCCAAACAATTTGAACTGCAATGAAAGTGTATAATTGGTGTTGTTTGAATGCAGGGTCATAGAGCATATTCAGGGCACAGGAAGTTCATAAAGCCAAACAAGAGAATGATGCTTCCATTCCTGCAGGATAAATCGCTGACACAAGTGCAGCTGGGCTCCATCATGAGGAAGCTGCATGAAAATTCGGTTGGCCAAGTTGAGCCCCGGCTTGGGAAAAGGTACAGGGATGTGCTTGCCTACCCTGTGCCCGAGTGTATGTGCAAACCCGCTCACTCCTTTAGTAACGTTCGACCTAACTAACCTCAATTTGTCCTCATTAGTCAATATATCATGTGGACAACATCTTTGTCCCAACTGGGAACTGAGTGCAAGGATGCAGTAGAGCCTGCAACTGAGGATGTGTTAGGATTTAGATGGTTTTGAGCTGTCCGGTGCCTTTTATTGCACTTTTGTATGCCCATTGGTTTGGTTGGGGGTTTTGGATCTTCTTTTGTTTACACCATAGGTAACTGTACAGTGTGAATAATCCCGTGTTGGGTTTTTTTGTTTCTTCAAGTGTAACTGTACAGCCAAACTTCTGTAAATTTGTAGCAATGAATAAAACTTCTCAATTTTCACAAATTGTAATCAATCATGGATTTTAAACTAAGTGTCATTCCTTCAGCCACATTGAATAGCGGCTGTTGTTTGATTGGGGTCCACCGTCCACCCACCTATCTCTTTGTAGAAATATTATTGTGTGAACGGTTTGTAGTTCTTACGCGTTGTTAGTTTTCCAAAAAAAAATTGGGAGGCAAAGATGAGGCCAGGTGGTTAGCACTTAGCAGTGTACGTTTCCCTGAAAATTGTGTAGCCAACGCGAACAAGAGAAAGTTCTCCATCCCTCTTTCTGGGTTCTGATCGAAAATGGTGGCTATTCACTGTAATTTCATGACGTGCTCCCAAAAATGGAGGCTTTCGCCACCGACTTTTGCCTTTTCTGCGCGGTTGCTCCCCACTTTTGTATCGTTACCTTGCAATTACACCAGCCCATTGAATCTTCCCACTCGCAGGTTTTTTATGCTTCCCCTCTATTAATTTTCGTGTTTTCTCCCCCCTCGCAATTTTCAAATTTATCAAAAAACCCTAGGTTGTAACTTGTCATATCTTCTGTATGTATTTGTGCTATGTTGAACTAATGCAGGCTGAGAAGGTCGGCACCGGCTGTAGTTGCTGAAGAAAACGCAGCTGGGTTGACTCCTTCCTCCACTTCTGATTTCAATCTCACTTACTTGGAGGTAATCTCTTATCAGTAACCTGTCCATGAATATATTGCTACAAGTATTCTGAATCACAATCTGATCTTAGTCTCTCAAGTCCAATTGAAGTTTACTTATCTACATTGGCGTTTGTCCTTTTGTCTTCATTTCTTTTGGGCAATCAATCCTCCATATCTAAACTGTAGAGTTCTACTTCTAGCTAGGTGTTTAATAATGTTGTGGCAATCATCTTGTGTTTATAATAGGGAAACAGTTGGTTGTGGGAAGTGGATGGGGTGAAACTCCTGGTTGATCCAATTTTGGTGGGTAACTTGGACTTTGGAATTCCATGGCTCTATGATGCTGCTAAGAAGTTCTTGAAGAACTTTCAGGTTATACTTGCCACCTTTAATGTTCTCTGCTCTTCCATTCAGACATTTTTCTTCATGCCAGTTCTTTGCTTGTTTGTGAATCCTCTATCCAGCTTTTTCTTATGGGGTTTAATATCTGTCTAGCTTAGTGATCTTCCTGAAGTTGATTGCTTGCTGATCACTCAAAGCCTTGATGATCATTGTCATTTGAAGACCTTGAAGCCTCTTTCTGCAAAGAATCCAAATCTTAGGGTCGTCGCCACTCCTAATGCCAAGGCACTGTTGGATCCACTTTTCACCAATGTATGCAACACTCCTACTGCAACTACGCTCTATTTTGATTTGAATTCGTTTGATTGTTGAGAAGCCTATTTGTTCTACTCCTTCACTCATTATAGTTTCTGATACAGTCGTGTTTAGAAGGGGGGTGGAAAAAAGCAAAAAAGAAGTGATATGTTAGTTACTGGACATACTGGCAAGGTGTTGATGATATTTATTGCCCTTTAGCTTTGTCCTAGGTTATACCCATGTTTTTACAATAACAACTTACCATAACCCAATTATAAGCATGTGAAGTTTGGAAAATGTATCTGCACATGGGGGATTAAGGCTGATTACCCTACACTTGTGCTGTATAGAACAAGTACTGAGTACCATAGCTCATGCAATAATATAATGATACCTGATAGGGAATGCTGAACATAATAAGTTACTGAACTGTAGAGGAACTGAAGTGTGTGTGAGATAATGCCAAGGGCAATTAATTGGAAGTGTCAAATGTAGGAAACTGATTTTGAATGATTGTCGACACTCTCAGTTGCATTCTATATGTTATTATAAAATTTTGGTAGTGAATTTGCACTTGGGTTCTCTTCAAGATAGATCCAATTAAGAAGTTAGTTTAGCAAGACAAGATGCTAAATATCAGATAGAAATGCCAATCCTTTTTTCCTAGTAACTAGAATCCTAAAAAAAAGTCTCTAAATCTTCAGGTCACATATTTAGAACCAGGTGAGAATACAGAAATTGCAGGAAGAAACGGTTCGAAAGTCATAGCCCAAGCCACTGCAGGTCCAGTGCTCGGACCTCCTTGGCAGCGTCCTGAAAATGGGTAAGGCCCTACACTTTACAGCCTTTTCATAACTCCTTTCATAATCCAATTTCCTAATTTAATTTATAAAACAATTCCAGATATATCATCTCCTCTCTACAGAGTAAGTTAAGCCTTTACTATGAACCTCACTGTGTGTACACTGAAGATGCCTTGAAGAACAAACGCGCAGATATTGTGATCACTCCTGTCATCAAGCAGCTTTTACCTAGCTTTACACTAGTCTCTGGACAAGAAGATGCAGTCAAGCTTGCAAAATTGTTGAATGCAAAGTATTAACCTCATCTCTTTAATTTCCTCCTAGGCTATATACATTGACTTGATTGAAGTGCCAGAATATAAGGTTGTTCCGAATTTCATTTGCAGGTTTGTGGTTCCGATGAAAAATGGTGATCTTGATAGCAAAGGGCTTCTTGCAAGCATAGTTCGAGGTGAAGGAACGATTGAATCATTCAAGGTTAGCATTCTTTAGTCCCCGCTGAGGATTGATTGCAATTTCAAGTTAGCAATTTAAGTTATTGTTCAGGTAAACAAAATCTTCAGCATAGGAAGTGGTGAAAATATCAGAGTACATGCTGATAAATTCTATCAGCTGATGGAAGCAGTTTGTCTTGGCTTTGGATTGTGATGAGAGTAAAATTTGTTTGATATTTCAATTGCAGGAGCTCTTGTCAAAGGAACTGCCTGGAACACAAGTCCTGGAACCTGTACCGGGGGCACCGTTAGAGATACCATTGGCATAGTCATTTGCACATACAAAATGTACAATATTTTGTCTTAGGAAGTTTAGATTTATGTCACCACCCTATTGTAGTTTTCATAGCTAATATGGTGTAGATGTTTCTACTGTGTGTGGTGTGGTGGAACTCTGCTCAATTTGCTACATGCAGAGATGTATTATTATACTGCCCCTTCAACTTAAATTTGATGTGTTTGATGAGATATTTTTAGCCCAGGAGGGGTCTGACTGAGTTCGTGCATAGCTTTTCAGAAGTTGATTTTTTCACGGACATTTATGATGTATAGATATAGATATAGATATAGAGATGTTATCCCTTGTTTGAATAATAGAATCAATAAGCTAAAGCGGAATTGCTGGTTGTTTTAGTCCCTTAATCAATCAAGTGTCAGTGGAGATTAGGTAGGAATGTAGAATTCCACAAATTTGGTATAAGCTGGCACCTCTCTAACTATACTGTTTGTATTTCTCTATTTATTTATTTTTTGTCTGTGATGGGCCATAGCTGACTAAATTCAAGTTGTAATTTGAATATGTATATATGTGTCTATCAATAAACAAAACATACTTGCCAGGCTAATTGAACTAAACATTACCCCGTGTAATGTAGCGTAAATGGGTACTAATTATTTATCTTATCTAGCCTTTCATGACATAAAGCTGTCTGTGAATCTACCCAGCATATTCTCCACATCCAGCAAAAATCAAGGCATTGCTTTGACGCTAAAATTTAATAAAAGGAACAATTTTTTTGTACGTATATCTTGATATGTTTTGTATTATTGGAAATTGGAATGATGATGAAACACTTTTAATTGCTCCGTTGTTGCAACTTGCAATATTTTTCCCAACTCATTATAGAATAAACGACTTTTGACATGAGAAAAATGAACTTAATATTGGACTTTGGTCAAAGTTGCGTAATTTACGTGTACATAAATAAAATAAGGTACATACATGTGTATTATAGTAGTTCAAAGATCTTAGAAACATAAAATAATATATCTGAATAGAAAAGGATAATATTAATTATATAAAATGTTGACCCAAGTGGCGTGCAGATCTTAAGATGCCCATAAAATGTTAGGCTATCAATCATCAATATCATAGCAAGAAAAATGAAAATAAAATTGTCTAAGATTCTAAAGAAACATATGCAGTCCAATTTAGGAAAGGACGTTCCAATCCAATATGCGTATTATATTATATTAGTAGTACACATGTACTTGTTTGTTGCATAGAGATGGAGGAGAGATGTAGTAATATGGTTTTTGGGGCAAGCAAAGGGTCACTTTGCAACTTGGCCCTTTCTACTCTGCCAAAGGCCAATATCCTATTTATTGGAGTACTATACGATTGTACATATCTCTTAGGATCAATAGACAATATAATATTATTCTTAGGGTTTTGCTGACTATACGTACAAGATATACCGCTTGAAACAAGATTCTAGTACCTTTATATTTTATATTACATGATAATTCATGGAGGCTTCATAAACGTGACCCTTTTGGTTACGAAGCCAGAATACTATTATTAAATTAAAGAATATGATCAATGGAGTACTACTGAATACTGATGATGCTTCCCCATTTTTCCGGGAGATTCCGATCCCCACAACAACTCTGTTACTCTGAGATGAAATGAGTGAAGCTAAATCTTATTTTCGTATTGAAATTGGAATTTCGTCTCCATCATAAATCAATGAGATGAATAAAAATAACTTGAAATCGTAAAATTACGCCACATTGTTTAAAGGTCATACAGTGGAGTAATATTTAAAAACTCCAAATATATTCCTTCCATCCACTAATTAAATTAAGCCAAGGTAATCGAACAACAAACCAGATGTAATTCTGGATTCTAATAAAATAATCTAGTACAAACCCGGAATATTCGGATGGTAGGCCAGGCCATATAATTTACATTATTTTTTGGCTCAGTTATTCATATCTTATTTGATCGATGAACAAGCCATATTACATTAGTTATTTGTATAATACTCCAGTTATAAGGTTAAACTTTTTAAATTGGAATGCCACTAACTCGCTATTCTATAATTGATAAACCTACCAATGTCTAACCTTTTCCACGTAAGAGACAGTAATTTCTTTCTAGTTTTCTTTTTCTTTTGTTGGTTCTGTTTGATCTCTTTTTGATATCGTTTGTTGTCGGTCTATTTGACTACCGAGTTTCATCTCGGTCTCTCAAACTACCAGGATTTGTCTGGTTTTTCGAATTTCTTTCCTTATAAAAAAAAAGTAATTTCCTTCTAGTATTTTTTGTTATGTCTAGGCTTTGGGGCTTTTGATCATAATTAGCATGATCGAGTGGTTGTGATATATACAAGTTCGATATAATATAAACAAGAGAATGGATCATGTGATAATGAAAATTAAGAAAAATAAATGAGAATAAATCTCAGTTGTTTAATCTGATTAAATTTACGGTTGAGATCGCACGTGCGTGTAAAAAAAAATTACCTTTCGAGGTTGCAAAATCTGAAAATAATTGTTTCTTTTCACTTGACATGGCTATGCCCTTTCACACAACAGAATTGTGCATTTTCACTTAATTAATTAACATGACTGTGTATTTTAATTTAACATGATTGTGCACTTAATACGACTATGCATGCTCTTATCTCAATGTGTGTGATTTTTCATGCGGGTGTGTAATGTGTGACGAATGGTTGTCTATTTTTACTAAACATGACTGTGCATTTTCAATCAATACGACTGTGTATTCTCTTATTTTATTATTTATGATTTTTTTTCCACGTGTAATAAAATGCACATTTGGTGACTGTAATGTTAGATAAAACGCACCATTATCATGCTAATCTTGATTATCATGCATCATTATCATGTACATAGACATTTCTGGCTCATTGTCTTGTACATAGACCCCATTCAAGCTAAGGCCATTATGTCTTATATGAATGGATTGCCAAATTAATAATGAATGTCGTCCAGCTAGCCTTAATTTGACGGGAAAATAAGAATTCTGGAATCTAACATAAAAAAAACTATTTCCAATAAAATGGCTTCTCACAATTTATTTAATCTGATAGGACGCTTTAGCTCGCACGTTGATAATATTATCTACACATTGATACAATCATACATGATACAACCAGCGATTTTCATGCCATGTTTAAAGTAATTATACTTCGTCCTTGATACATATAGCTAGGAACGTCCTTTGCCCGTTGATTTCCAAAAAAAAAAATATACGTCCTCAAAAAAAAATCTCACCCGCCCTTTTAATATACTAGCAATAAGCCGCGCAACGCGCGGCGATTATAAGACGGAGAATTCATTAGTGTAGAGATATAGAAATGGCATTTTCGTAAATTTATGTAAAGGGGCATGGTTTTTTTGGTATTAATTTACCTGACTTCACTCCATCCAATGTCGTAAAAATTGTTTTATTACGTATACGAGCTTTCTTCACAGCTAAGAAACAAACGTATCTGAGCTTGCTTACAAGCGAAGTAACTTGGACACGTTTTTCGAGACATGTTAAAATAACCCATTTACATCCAAATATCACTTAAGTCGATCACTTTTTTCCAAGAATATATATACCGAGATTACTTAAGAACTAAGCAATGCAGACACAAATTTCGAGGAAAATTAAAATATCAAAATTATTACTATACGAGCTTTCTTCACAACTAAGAAACAAACTTATCCGAACTTGCTTACAAGCGAAGTAACTTGGACACGTTTTTCGAGACATGTCAAAATTAAACATTTACATCCAAATATCACTTAAGTCGATCACGCTTTTCCAGGAATATATATCCCGAGATTACTTAAGAGCTAAGCAAGAGCGCCACGAAGTTCGAGGAACATTAAAATAACAAAAGTATTCTTGAGAAATAATGAATTAATAACAGCCGCACGATAGTGTTATATAGAAAACTGTAAAATGAACGGACGGGATTCAATAGTTAGTCGTGCTTTTATAGTAGTATAGATATAGATATAGATATAGATATAGATAGACTAGTTTCTAGGGTGTGCGTTGCACGCCAGGAAAAATAAGAAGTACAATTTTAGTGTATACTAGTTGATGACCCTGGGCTTGCCCGGGGCTTTTTCAAATAAAAAGTACTAATATATTAATTTACATATGATATAAGTATTATAATTTAAATAGTAAAAATAATATTGTCATAATATCACGATATTATTTTGATATAATGCTATTTTGATAATTATTAAAAGTAGACGCTCTCAATCTGTTAGGATGACTCAAACCTGCACAAAAACCACAACTAATTGACTCAATTTATCGGTAAATTTTAATGGCATGAAGGAAAACTAAACTCGAACCCGAACTCGACTGAATCTACTCGATTAATTGGTTTAACATTAAGGGACTAATAATTTTTTACTTATGTATTAAGGGATACGCAAAATGTATACCAATAATATCTTATTTTTTAAAATATCGTTTTTAATATTTATTTAGCAATTGACTCAATTTATCTGTAAATTTTATTCGTAGGGTTTACTCGAACACGCACAAAAAGCGCAATGAATTGACTCAATCAATCCATAAATTTTAACAACATGAACTCGTACTCCACACGAATCCGAAATGACTGAACTAAACTCAATTGAAATAACCCGCCTAATCAGTTTAATAGTAAAGGATCAATAATTTTTATTTATTTATGTACGTAATCGTAATATTAAAAATTAACATATTTATGAATAGAAATTTAATATATTGTAAGACACAACATATCCATACAGAATTAATTAAAAAATTATCATACTTACTAATAGAAAATTAGTATAAAAAATCAACATGTTTATAGAAAATTTAAAAAGTTATCATACTTATGAGCAAAAAATTAATATAAGAAAATATAAAATCTACAATTAAAAATATGGTCCAAATTAATTTAAAATTTTGATGACAATATTGCATTTAACTATAATATTTATAGATAAAAAATTAATATATAAAATACAAAATATTTATAGATGAAAATTTTAAAAGTTATCATTCTTATTTGTAGTAAATTAATATTGAAAAATCTAAAATTATTATGAAAACATGGTCAATATTAATTAAAGTTGTTATCATACTTATAAATAATAATACATAATATAAAAAATCTGAAAATTAATATAAAAATACATGATGAAAAATATGTCTCATACTGATTAAAAAACTTATTATTCTTTTGAAGTGAAAGTTAATATAAAATAATAAGAAACTTTAATATTGAAAATTTGCAATTTAAAATATGGTCCGTATTTCATACTCATGGATATAAGAGTTATCTATTTCATTTAGAGATACTAAAATTAATTTATATGGGGTATTAAATTAAAAAAGGTATTTGGGATACTAAATTACTATTTTATATTTGCCATACTTATGGATAAGAACTTAATATTAAAAATTTATAATTAAAAATATATTTACGAATATAAAAATTAAATATTTTTTTATATTTTACCACATTTATTGATAAAAAATTATCTATTTTACTCTAATAGATTAAGTTATTATTTTTTATGTGTCATATATATGGATACTTGGATAGTGATTAACCGATTTAAGATTAAGTGATCAATAATTTTTAATTTTTATGGTTCATATTATATAAAAAGGTTGTAATAATTATGGATAAAATATTAATATAAACAATTTTGTAACTAACAATATGGTTACTAAGACCAAGGTTATCAGAATCCCGATCCGATTCTACGATTCTAACGATCCTACGATCCATGACACGGAAAACGATCCACGATCCTAAGTAGGATCTTATTGGAGTAGGATCTTAAATGATTTAGTATACAATCTCAATTTTACACACGATTCTAACGATCCTATAAACGATTCTAACGATCCTACAAACGATTCTTACGATCCTATAAAATGATAATTATGATTTTATATTATTAATAATTTCACGGTTAACTTATCATTTCCATTAAAATAGTTGACTAGTCCATCTTTTAACATTTTTAATAATCAAATTAATAATGTTTATCATTTTCTTACTTCATATATAACTAAATATACAATCTATTAGGTTATCCTTACATACTTTTAGTTATAATGTATGATCTTACGATTCAGCGATCCGATCTTACGATCCGATCCAAAAGCCCCTCAACGATCCAATCTAGAATCCCGATTCTAATAACCTTGACTAAGACATTAAAATTTAATGACAATATTGCATTTAACTTTCATATTTATAGATAGAAAACAAATATATAAAACTCAACATATTTATGGTTGAAAATTTAAAATGTTATCATTCTTATTTACATAAAATTAATATTGAACTTAAAAAGATAATTAATAAGAAAATATGAATAAAGATTGAATTTTTGTAAAGATAAAAAATCTTCTATATTTACATGAATAAGACAAAAAGAAAATTAAGAAAAAGATAGTGTAAGTTTTTTATCCAAATTCAATTTAGGCAAGTAATTATCTAGATCATTGAATTTTTATATAATTTTTTTATCAAATTTTGATTTAAGATAAGTATTTTTCATAAATAAATAAATATAATGATAAAATAATTTTCGTAATTTTTATTTAAATTTCGAATTAAATATTTTTTAATATAAATAGATAGAAAGGAGTTTAATTGAAAATATAAATAAAAAATTATTATTTTTAAGTATAAGGTGGGGCCAAATTCAATGTGGTGACTTCAAAAGATAAAATAATTTTCATTATTTTTTTAAAAATTCGAATTTAAATACATTTTCATAGAAATATATAAAAAGGAATTTAATTGAAAAATAAAAATTAATTTTATTAAACATTTTTTGGAGCCAGATTTAATGTGGTGGCTCGAAAAGGTTTAGATTTAATATATAGTTATAGATAGATTAGTATATTTAATATATATTGTATGGATAGAAGATAATTAACTATTACATGAACATGAACATGAACAAAGATAAAAATAATGGGTAGAGATAAAAATTTATCCAAAACTCATAGTAAATTGAAAAAAATATATAAATTATTATACAATATATTTTATCTATACTATATGAATAGAAGATAATTAAATATTATAATATAATGAACATGAACAAAGATAAAAATAATGGGTAGAGATAAAAATTTATCCAATGCCATTGTAAATTAATTAAAAAAATTATTAAATAAGGTGAGTGCATAAAATTGGAAATTACATAAGGTGGTTGAATTATGTAATATATAATTAATTAGAAAAATCATTATCAAAAATAGGGTGACTGTGATATAAATTCTCAATGACGAATCTTACCAAATGTGCTTCAGGTTTAGAAGATAAATAAATAAATAAATATAAAGGAATTTATTTAAAATTTTTAATTAAAATTTGAATCAATTTTTTCCACATAAATAAATATAAAGGAATTTAATTGGAAAAAAAATAATATAAATAATTTTTTTAATATAAGGTGGGGCCAAAATTAATGTGGTGGCTAGAAAAGTTACAACTTTAATATATAGTTAATTAGTTATAGATAGATATGACTATTTTTATTTCTAAGATATATATGTGATCATGTGTACATAGTTTTTCTTATCTTTTACAAATATAATAAATATAATGTCCTTTTTTATCTATATTGCTCAAATCTACTAATATTATTTTATTTTTATGTCTATTTGGGGATAAATTTTTGTAAATATTATTTTATCTTTATGTTTACTTGGAGATAACCTTTTTGCATAATTAACTATTTAAATTATTATTTTAATAAAGGGGCGATGTGGTGGCAGAAATTGCTCCGGCTTTAGTTATTAGTAATAGATATTGATCTACAATTTAAAACATGGTCCATATTAATTAAAAAATTGTCACAGTTATGGATAGAAATATTATTATAAAAAAATTAGTAACTAAAATATGGTGATTGAGACATTAAAATTTGATGACAATATTGCATTTAACTATCATATTTATAAATAAAAAATTAATATATAAAACATTGTAGATTTATAGATGGAAATTTTAAAAATTATCATTCTTATTTGTAGAAAATTAATATTGAAAAATCCAAAATTACTGTGAAAAATATGGTAATTAAAGTCGTTATCATGCTTATAAATAATAAAATTAATATAAAAATCTAAAAATTAATATAAAATACATGATTGAAAATGTATCATACTAATTAAAAGACTTATTATACTTTTGAATTGAAAGTTAATATAAAAAAAAATAAAAAATCTAATATTGAAAATTCACAATTTAAAATATGGTCCATACATCATACTCATAGATATAAAAGTTATCTATTTCATTTAGAGATACTAAAACTAATTTTAATGGGATTTTTAATTAAAAAAAGGGTATTTGGGATATTAAATCAATATTTTATATTTTTCATACTTATGGATAAGAATTTAATATTAAAAATTTATAATTAAAATATACTTACAAATAGGAAAAATATATAATTTTGTAATATTTATCACATTTATTGATAAAAAAAACTTATATGTTTTACTCTAATAGATTAAGTTAGTATTTTTTATGTGTCCTATATAGAGCTGTCAAAAGCTGACCCGACCCGAACCGCCCGAAAAATTTAGGGTCAAGACCCAAAAATTTGAACCCGAAATTCAAAATAAACCGAACCCGATAGACCCGAAACCCGTTAGGTTCAAATTCGAAAAAACCGTTGGGTTGACCCAATTTGTTATTTTTTAAGGATATATAATATATTTTGAAAATTATAATATATTTTATTATTAAAATATATAAAAATAATAGATTTATTATTAAATATTATTTTTGAAATAAAAAATATTTTAATAATTGTAAGAAAATCAATTTTCTTGACCTGTTAGGTCGACCCGACCCGCCCGACAACCCGCAATGACCCGACCCGATTTGACCGGTGACCCGTTACGACCCGAACCCGACTCAACCCGAACCCGAAATAACAGAACCCGAACCCGACCTGACCGACCCGTTTGACACCTCTATATATATGGATAGTGATTAACCGATTTAAGATTAATAGTTCAATAATTTTTATTTATTACGGTTCATATTATTTGAAAAGGTCGTGATAATTATGGATAAAATATTAATATAAACAATTTCGTAACTAACAATATGGTGACTAAGACATTTAAATTTAATGACAATATTGCATTTAACTTTCATATTTATAGATAGAAAACTAATATATAAAACTCAACATATTTATAGTTGAAAATTTAAAAATTTATCATTCTTATTTATAGAAAACCAAAATTTTATTTAAAAAGATAATTAATAAGAAAAGATAAAATAATATGAATGAAGTTTGAATTTTTTAAAGATAACAAATCTTCTATATTTACATGAATAAAAAAAGAAAATTAAGAAAAAGATATTGTAATTTTGTTATCCAAATTCAATTTAGGCAAGTAATTATCGAGATCATGAAATTTTTTATTTTTTTTTATCAAAATTCGATTTAAGATAAATCTTTTACATAAATAAATAAAATGATAAAGATAAAATAATTTTTTATTTAAATTTCGAATTAAACATTTTTTAATATAAATAGATAGAAAAGAATTTAATTAAAAATATAAATAAAAAATTATTTTTAAATATAATATGTGGCCATATTCAATGTGGTGACTTTAAAAGATAAAATAATTTTCATTATTTTATAAAAATTCGAATTTAAATTTATTTTCATATAAATAGATAAAAAGGAATTTAATTGGAAAACAAAAATTAATATATAAATTATAGATAGATAAAAAAGGAATTTAATTGGTGGGCCAAATTTAATGTGGTGGGTCGAAAAGGTTTAACTTTAATATATAGTTATAGATAAATGTAATATATTTTATCTATATTGTATGGATAGAAGATAATTAAATATTACATTAACAAAGATAAAAATAATGGATAGAGATAAAAATTTATCCAATTTCATAATAAATTGAAATAAATATAAAAATTATTATACATTGTATTTTATCTATACTATATGAATAGAAGATAATTAAATATTATAATATAATGAACATGAATCAAGATAAAAATAATGAGTATAGATAAAAATTTATCAAATCTTCTATTGCGCCACATCACTCATTTGTTAAAATAATAGTTTTTTATAGTTAATTATGCAAAAAAGTTATCTCTAAGTAAACATAAAGATAAAATTTTATTTGTAAAATTTTATCTCCAAATAAACATAAAGATAAAATAAAAATTAATCAAATTCAATTCTTTAAAAATCTTTTCAATAAAAATTTAAAAAGATAGTTAATAAGAAAGAAAAAAGATAGATTTTTTAAAGATAAAAAATCTTCTATATTTACATAAAAATCCAAAAAGGAAATTAAGGAAAATATAATATAATTTTCTTATAAAAATTTAATTTAGGCAAGTAATTATATAGATATTTAAAATTTTTACCTTTTTTTTATCAAAATTTGATTTAAGATAAATATTTTTTATAAATAGATAAAAATATAAAGATAAATAATTTTCGTTTTTTAGTAAAATTTCGAATTAATTTTTTTCCACATGAATAAATTGAAAGGAATTTAATTTGAAAAAAATAATATAAATAATTTTTTTTAATATAAGGTGGGGCTAGAATTAATGTGGTAGCTAGAAAAGTTACAACTTTAATATATAGTTATAGATAGATATAGTTGTTTTTATTTCAAAGATATATATGTGATCACGTGTACATATTTTTTCTTATCTTTTTTTAATATATCTTTTACAAATATAATAAATATAATGTATTTTTTATCTATTTTGGTCAAATCTACTAATATTATTTTATCTTTATGTTTATTTGGGGATAAATTTTTACAAATATTATTTTATATTTATGTTTAGTTGAAGATAACTTTTTTTTTGCATAATTAACTATTTAAAATTGTTATTTTAATAAAGGGGTGATGTGGCGCAACGTGGTGGCAGAAATTGCTCCGGCTTTAGTTATTAGTAATAGATGATTGGGGTACATGAGAATTAAATAACCGTAGTGATTACATAAAAAGGAAAAGCGTAGTTGAATTTGATGAGAACAATTAACGGCTCAGATTAGGGACTTGTAAAATTAACGGTTGAGATTTCAAATTCTACATTCTTTTATAGAATAATAGAAAAATTAACGGCTCAGATAAGGGACTTGTAAAAGTAACGGCTGAGATTTCAAATTCTACATTCTTTTATAGAGTAATAGAATAATAGAAAAATTAACGGCTCAGATAAGGGACTTGTAAAATTAACGGCTGAGATTTCATATTCTACGTTCTTTTATAGAATAATAGATGGAGTTTTCTAAATTACATTTAAGTAGTTGATGACTCGGGCTTTGACGAGCACTTTTACGTCGTTATAAAAGCACTATCAAAGAAAATTTCTAACTTCTTAAACTTAGCAAAGTGGAAGTAAGGGTCGAACCCACAGAGAATCTTTTGGGTCTTCCAATATGAATAGGTAAAAGGGGGATTTTGTGATTATAAACTAAAATCTAAATTATTGAAACTAACTAAAACAAAGCAAGTAAATATGATTTAAGATTCCAATATGGAGAGAAGCGTCCAACCAGTTTCGTATCCATTGCATACATGAGTTTTGATCCTCGATTATCCTTATTTCAATTTCCCTTGACTAATCTATTGTGAATTTATGAATTCAAGCTTAAGGTGTTTGTTAATATACACCGTCTTTAACAACCTTTTAACCAATTAACCTAAAAAACCTTCTATGTCAAGTTGATCATGCAATTAAGTTCCAAGCATTCAATAGAAACAATAATCATGAATTCCACCGTCTATTCACGAAGTCTTGTGATTAAATTCTCCGCCTTTGATTAGCCTTATTCCACCGTCAAAGGATTCATCCATGAATAATCAAATTCCACCATCTATTTAATTATCCTAGTTGTAATTCAACCTAGAAGTAAAATAGGTGATCAAGCTATTATAATCCTAAGTGAATTTGATCAATTAAGCATGGAGAGATTCAATCTAGTCAAGGCAAACTAAAATAATTCAAACCTCACAAACAATCATGCATACAACTTCAACTAACTAGTTGGACATGAGAAAATTAGCTAGACATTGTCATTGAAGAAAAATAAAACTTACAAGAGTCGAATTGATCTTCAATTGCAAAAACTAGGGTTTTTGTCTCCCTTCAATCTCCAAACTTAATCAAACTTAGAACACAAGAATAATAGATAGCATACTATCCAAATAAACTTAAAGAAAGTATTTATATTTTGTCTAAAAATATCTAAAAGAAATATTAGAGTCGGCCCACAAGATCTCGCGGAAGCCCAAGTCATCGCCGCGTCAACCGCCGGAGCGCGGTTTGGCACTCCCCAAAGCGCGGGCGCGCTCTAGCCCATCTTGGCCGCAGTAACTCGAGCCCTCCAGTGCGGTTCCAGCCTTCACTCCGCGGTTTGCCACTTTGCTTTTGCCTTGTCATTCTCGCCTCGGATCTTCACTTCAACGCTCCCTATGCATTCCGAGGTCCGGTCCTAAGCTTGCATCCACCGTCTTCCACCTTCCGACCTACAATTATGCGCAAAGACGCGTAGATTCCGAACTAAACGAAAATAAAACCTAAACTAAACTTAGAACGAAATCCTAGCTAAAAATGCATATAACGGGAATAAAAACATGCTCTAAGACCTATACCTATATGCTCTATCAGGCTTTATCCGAAATTTTTTTAAATAAAAATTATAATATACTCCATTATTTAAATATGCTATATGTATTATAATTTATATAATAAAAACAATATTATAAATAATTAAGTTAATTATAATAATATATTTTATTATTCAAATGTATACAATATTATCTTATTCTTAAAAATATTATTTATAATATTTATGTTATAATTATAAAAAAAGTTGGCGCTCTTAACTCGTTGGGTTGACTTGAACCCGCACAAAAACCGAAATGAATTGACCCAATCAACCTGTAAATTTTAACGACATGAACTCGAACTCAACTGAACCTGAAATGAAACAACCTAAACCTGACTAAACCAATCCAATTAACTGTTTTAACATTAAGGGATCAATAATTAATTATTTATTTATTAAGGGATCCGTAATATAAAAATTCATACTTATGAATAGAAAATTAATATATTATAAGACAAAACATATCTATATGAAATTAATTAAGAAGTTGTCATACTTATGAGAAGAAAAAGTATAAAAAATCAACATGTTTATGGATAGAAAATTTAAAAATTGTCATACTTGTGAATGAAAATTTAATATAAAAAATCTAGAAGTTAATCTAAATTCTATCATTAAAAATACAATCCATATTAATTAAAAAAGTGGGTGTAGTTATGGATACAGTATTAATATAAACAATCTATTTATTACTAATAACTAAAGCCGAACCAATTTCTGCCACCACATTGCGCCACATCATCCCTTTATTAAAATAATAATTTTAAATAGTTAATTACGCAAAAAACGTTATCTCCAAGTAAACATAAAGATAATATAATACTAATAGATTTGACCAATATAGATAAAAAAAGGACATTATATTTATTATATTTGTAAAACATAAATTAAAAAACTAATAAGAAAAAATTATGTACACGTGATCACATATATATCTTTGAAATAAAAATAGTCATATCTATCTATAAGACTATAACTATATGTTAAAGTTGTAACTTTTTTAGCCACCAAATTAGTTCTGGCCCCACTTTATATTTAAAAAAAATTATTTTTATTATTTTTTGCAATTAAATTCTTTTCTATTTACTTATGTGGAAAAAATTAATTTAAATTTAATTAAAAATAACAAAAAATATTTTATCTTTATATTTTTATCTATTTATAAAAAAATATTTATCTTAAATCAAATTTTGATAAAAAAAAGCACAAATTTTATATTTTCTTATTAATTATATTTTTAAATTTTTATTAAAAATATTTTTAAAGAATTGAATTTGATTAAAATTTTCTAATAATTTACATTATTTTTGGATTTTTATTTATTTTTGTATATTTAATTTATTAATATCATATTTATAATATATTTAAAAATTGTTGAGTCATAGTCGTGCATCGCATGACGAATACAACTCGTTTGGTAACTAAAAATGTGGTGACTGGAATTAAAATTTAATGACAATATTGGATTTAATTTTCATATTTATAGATAGAAAATTAATACATAAAATCCAACATATTTATTGATTGAAATTTAAAAAGTTATCATTCTTAAGCATAGAAAATTAATATTGAAAAATCTGAAATTAATATGAAAAATATGGTCAATATTAATTAAAAACGTTGAAATACTTATAAACAAATGATTAATACAAAAAAATTGAAATTAATATGAAAATACATGATTAAAAATATGGTTTATAATAATTTAAAATTTTATTGTACTTTTTTAATAGAAAGTTAATATAAAAGCATATGAAAAATTAACATTGAAAACCCATAAATTAAATTATGGTCCATATTTTATATTTATAGATATACAAGTTATTTATTTCATTTAGAGATATTAAATTAATTTATTATGGAATATCTATAACTATATATTAAATTTGAACCTTTTCAAGCCACCAGAACGATTCTGGTTCCACCTTATATTTAAAAATAATAATAATATCTTCACAACATATTAAAAAAAAAAAAATAACGATATCTTTTGACCAATTCCTTATACAAATAATTTAAAAATAAAGATAAATATTTAAAATATTTAAAAAATAAGTATAAATATCTTTTATCTTTTAGTATGATATCTTTTGACGGATTTCTTTATAGATATATGTTGATTTCCTTTTACAATAAAAAAATATTGATAAATATATATAATGTTTAAAATAATAAAAAATATAGATAAATTAATATTTAATGTTTAATATTATAGATATATCGGAAGATTTGATAATCTCAAAGCTTACGAACATGGAAAATATTAAAAATATATAGATTATACAATATTTGATCTTATCTAATCGTTACTTTATGAGCCATTAGAACGATTTTCCCCATATAAATTAAATTAGTTACATTTTATCTATTTTTAATAAATAAATTTTTTATTTTTCTTATTAAACTATAAGCAATGTCTATTATTTTATCTTAATAATCTATTTTTATTCTCAATTTCAAACTTAATAATCTAGATTTAATTTTTTTTTTTGATTTCAAAAACAAAATAATTTTTATACATATTACGGACAATAAATTACTTACATTAAATTTTATATTATATTTTTCTTTAATAATTTCTTTTTTATAATATATCTAAAAAATACAATATCTTTTTTATAATATATCTAAAAAATACCGAGTCATAGTCATGTAGGCATGACGGGTACAACTATTTAAAGTAAAAAGGGATAGTTGGGATATTAAATTACTATTTTATATTTGTCATATTATGAATAGAAACTTAATATTAAAAATATGTTATTAAAAATATACTTATAAGTAGAAAAGTTATATAAAAATGATTTTATACTTATCATATTTATGGATAAAAACTTATCTATTTTACTCTAATATATTAAATTAGTATTTTATGTGTCATACATATGGATAAAATTATTGTATTATTTATTTTTATTTATTAAATTTTGATTAAATTGATATATGTAAGGATATTTCTAAAAAACTATACATATCTTATCTAGAAAAAACTATAATTTTCAAAAATAATTGTTAAAAATTATTATAGAAAAGGATATTTTTATACAGTTATACGTATCTTACCTAAAAAAGTATCCTATCCAAAAATAAAATTAATATATTAATTGATTGATTTGTTTAATATATAAATATAACTAATTAAAAAAATTCAAATACGTTTCAACCAATCAGATTGATTTTAAAAAAATGGTTATTAAGGTAAGGTATGGTCGAATTTTTCTTATATTATTCACATATTTTTCGAAAAAACTGTTTCTGAGAGACGCGCAATTTGTTCATCAAAACTGACCAATTATGCATCAAAAACTAATTGTTTATGATCGAGTTTTTAATGCATAGTGTTCATTACTTTCGATTTTTTTGATTTTTTTTATCTTTATTTTTTAACCTTATTTATTTGTATGAATACAATATTTATCTAGTTTTTGAAGCGCATATAATTAGTTTCGATATACCCCTATTTGTTCATTGATATACACATATTTGTTCATTGAGATACCCATATTTGTTCATTGATATATCCTTATTTGTTCATTGATATTCCCTTATTTGTTAATTGGTATATCCTTGTTTATTCATTGGTATATCCTTATTTGTTCATTGATATACTTTGTGCATTAATACTATCAATTTGTGCATTACTACCATCACTTTGTGCATTACTATAGACACTTTGTTCATCTGATGGCTAGATTGTTGGATGGATTGGTGATGCGAGGTGATCGCCTTAAGAAGGATTGAAGCAACAAAGCCTTCTCTTGGACCGATGGTGGTGAAAGGTGGCGTGAAGGATATGGATGCAAGGCTCGGATATGACTCACCGAGGGTTGCAAACTAAATTGAAGATGAGCGTTGAATATGACTCACCAACAAGGTCCTCAGCAAGATCAAAACAACGAAATTGCAAGAAGAACTTAAATTGAAATCAAACTAGAAAGAGTAGCATTCTCATGAAAACAAGTCTAAGGAGAAAAGAAAGCAAGGGAGAGGGTATCAACCCTAAAATGCACGCCTCCCCCATTCAGCCCACCCTTCTCACAAATTATAAAAAACGCCAAATTTGACTAAAAGTCCTCAACAAAACATAAGTCAAGTTTTAGCACTAGTCGAACCCAGAGTCACAAGAAGACTCCATCCTTCACCATCGTTATCCTTCGGAAGGTTATAAACCATGAGCTCCTCATTGATTTGGTCTAGTATAGGGTTGGGCAAAATCCGGTCCGGACCAGATTTTTAGACCGGACCGGACCGGGAGGTATCCGGTCCGGTCCTCGGTCCACAAAAAATGAAGAGCCGGTCCCCGATCCGGTCCGGTCCAAATCCGGACCGGCTTTTTGTATTAGTGGTAAAAAAATTTATTTTATATAAAAAAATGTATAGTTATAGTAAAACTTATGTTAAAAATATAAATTTAATTTTTATATGGTATAATATATATATTTTTATAAAAAATAATATGTTTTATAAATAAATAAATCATTTTTTATTAAAAATAATATATTTTATTGATAAAATAAAAGCTCGGTCCAAAACCGGTCCAAACCCGGACCGGACCGGGACCGAGACCGGACCGAGAATATCCGGTCCGGTCCTCGGTCCAATTTTTTTAGGAAGTCGGTCCCGGTCCGGTCCGGTCTTGGACCGTTGCCCAGCCCTAGTCTAGTAATGTCTTAGCTCGTGCTCGTGTGATGCGCCTAAGATAGGGCGTGGTGCCTTGGTTGGAATCTTGGCGCCTTGGACGCCGGTCTTAGGCACTTGTCTAAGTGAAGACTCTCCTTTGTCGGGAATTTTGGACTTGGCATGAGAGATAGAATCCACACTGAATTCGTGGCGCAAAGTACCGTCACAAGTGCCTGGGGAAATGGGCCCATCGAGGATAGGCAATGGTGCACCCATTGGTGTCGTGTGCAAGGGCGCACAACTGGGCACCGACGTCGTGTGCAAGGGTGCGTCGCATGTCGGCGTCGTGTGCAATGGCGCGTCGCATGGATGCAAGGGTGCGGTGCTCGGCGTCGGAGATACATGGTGAGAGGCACTCTCATCATCCTCCTCCCCTTCAAAAGGGTTCGTCCATGAACCTTGATCCTGAACATCCTCAACATCATCATTAGAAAAATAAGGAACAAGGTCGGAAACGTTGAATACCTCATGGACGCCATAATTCGGAGGAAGATTGAGCTTGTAAGCATTGTCATTGATGCGTTCTAAAACCTGAAAAGGCCCATCTCCTCTTGGCTTAAGCTTAGAATTTCGAAGAGCGGGAAACCGCTCCTTCCTCAAATGAACCCATACAAGATCGTCGGGTTCAAAAATCAACTCTTAGCGCCCTTTGTCAGCTTGGTGCTTGTATTGCATTGTTCGCCTCTCCAATAGAAGGCATGTTTCCTCATGAATGTGCTTGATCTTCTCAGCTTG
This sequence comes from Fallopia convolvulus, assembly GCA_964016875.1. Lineage (NCBI taxonomy): Eukaryota > Viridiplantae > Streptophyta > Magnoliopsida > Caryophyllales > Polygonaceae > Fallopia > Fallopia convolvulus. Next base: position 22,902,858 of record OZ024727.1, read on the forward strand.
ATCAAGGCCGTTGCGACTCTCTCAGTCCTTAGTAGAATAAGGCGCCAAATCAAGCGGTGTGACGGGATTGCACCCAAACACCACCTCAAAAGGCGTCTTCATTGCGGCTGAATGAACAGACCGGTTGTATGAAAACTCAATGAAAGGAAGACAATCTTCCCACCTGCGCAAGTTAGTTTTTAAAAGTGAACACAAAAGGGCACCAAGAGTACTATTAACGACCTCGGTTTGCCCATCCGTTTGTGGGTGGCAAGTAGTATAAAATAGAAGCTTGATACCGAGCTTGGCTCAAAGCGTCTTCCAAAAGAAACTAAAAAATTTCACATCACGATAAAAAACAATAGATTTCGGGACGCCATGCAACCGAACAATGTTATCAAAGAACAAGCTAGGAACATGAGAAGCATCATCGGTTTTGTGGGAAGCAACAAAATGTGCCATTTTTGAAAACAGGTCAACCACCATAAAATGGAATCCCTACCCCTCTTAGACCTAGGTAACCCCAACACAATGTCCATGGAGATATCCTCCCATGGCACACATGGAATCGATAATGGGGTATACAAACCGTGAGGGTGCACCTTAGACTTTGCACGCAAACAAATTACACATGAAGCACAAAATTTCTCTACCGATCTAATCATGTGAGGCCAATAAAAATTCTCCCTAAGCATATGAAAAGTTTTCATGACTCCAAAGTGCCCCATGAGGCCTCCAACATGGGTCTCGTTCACAAGCAAACATCTAACCGAGTCATTCAGCACACACAAACGAATTCCCTTAAAAAGAAACTCCTCATGCAAATAAAATTGATCCCAACCCCCCCCCCCCAAACAAGCATGATATATGTCACCAAATTCATAATCATGAGCATATAACTCCTTAATGAAAGCAAATCCAAGCAAGCGAGCATCTAGTAAAGATAAAAGGGTATACCTCCGTGACAACGCGTCGGCGACGAGGTTGTCCTTGCCTTTCTTGTGGTTGATGAAATAGGGGAAGGACTCGATGAATTCCACCCATTTGGCATGCCTCCGATTTAGTTTGCTTTGGCCCCTCAAGTATTTCAACGCCTCATGGTCGGAATGAATGACAAATTCCCGAGGCAAGAGATAGTGCTCCCATGCCCTAAGCACCCGCACAAGGGCAAGCAACTCCTTGTCGTATGTGGGGTACTTGAGCTCGACTCCTCCCAACTTCTCACTATAATAGGCTATGGGCTTCCCTTCTTGCATGAGCACCCCTCCAAGACCGTTTCCCGACGCATCACACTCAATCTCAAACATCTTGCTAAAATCGAGAAGGGCCAACAATGACGCTTGTGTCAACTTAGCATTGAAGCCTGCAAAGGCCTCTTCTTGCGCCTCTCCCCATGTAAATGGAAAATTTTTCTTGGTGAGGAAGGTCAAAGGCGCAGCCAACGTACTAAAATCTCTCACAAACCGGCAGTAGAAGCCGGCCAAACCGAGGAAGCTTCGGACTTGAGTCATAGTTGTTGATGTTGGCCATTCTTGAATCGCCTTCACCTTTTCTTCATCCAATTGTAGTCCATTCCTACTCACAACAAAACCAAGAAACACCATGTGATCCGAGCAAAAGTGGCATTTCTTGAAGTTAGCAAATAGGCACTCCCTTTTCAAAGCATCGAGCACTTGCCTAAGGCGCTCGACATGAGTGGGTAAATCGTGGCTATAAATCAAAATATCATCAAAGTATATAGCCAAAAACTTACCAATGAAAGGTCGAAGGACGTGGTTCATCAAGCGCATGAATGTGCTAGGAGTGTTGGTCAATCCGAAGGGCATGACCAACCACTCGTAGAGGCCTTGCTTGGTTTTGAACGTCGTCTTCCATTCATCGCCCTCCTTCATTCGTGTTTGATGATAGACACTCTTTAAATTAATTTTGGAGAAGGGACTAGCTCCGTGCAGCTCGTCAAGCATATCCTCAAGCCTTAGAATCGGGTGGCGATACTTGATGGTGATATTGTTGATCTCCCGGCAATCGACGCACATTCTCCATGTGTCGTCCTTCTTAGGCTCAAGAATGACGGGAATGGCACACGGGCTGAGGTTTTCACGTAGATTTCCCTTGTCAAGAAGCTCTTGCACTTGCCTTTGAAGCTCCTTGGTCTCCTCGGGATTGGCCCAGTAGGCTGGACGGTTCGGCAAAGTGGCCCCCGGGACAAAGTTGATTTGGTGCACGATTCCTCTTAGCGGTGGGAGTCCCTTTGGCATCTCTTCTTGAAATAGCTCCTCAAAGTCCTGCAAAAGTTGAGAGATAGGAGTAGGAAGATCACTTAATTCTTGGAAAGACAAATAAGATTCACGAAAGACAACTAAAAGGCAAACGCCACTTCCCTTGAATGTGTGAGCAACCTCTTTCGGTTTGGCCAAAACTAGGGGAGTAGAGGTGCCCACATTGACGCCTATAAGGGCGTATGCCGGCATCGTGTGCAAGGGCGCAGTGCTCGGCGTCAGAGACACATGGTGAGAGGCACTCTCATCATCATCCCTACCAGTACTTTGTTTATTGATATATCCCTTTGTTTATGAATTGAAATGAACTTTTGCTTTTACATGAATACCATCCATTGTGCATTAAGACTATTTGTTTTGTACATTTTTACAATTACTCATATAATTATTTTTGATGCACATAAATTTATCTAGTTTTTGTTGCACATAAAACAATTAGTTTTGACCCACATATGGATAATTATGATGAACAAACATATATTAATGCACACAATTTCAATACACATTGGTCATTTTTTATGCACAAACAATAGGTTTTTGATGCTCAAACAATAAGTTATTGATGAACAAACAATAGGTTCTTGATAAACAAACAATTGATTTTGATACACAAAATCACAGTTTTGATGAACAATTTGGGTGCGCACACTATATCCGGTTTTTTCAAAAATGCATGAATAATTCACCAAAATTTTGGTCGTGTCGTATTTTTCCCCTTTTTAAGTGGAACGATCAACTTCTTTGATTTCTATCCATCCAACGACTCTTGTTCTTTCTTATTTCTCCCCTAAGCGTCCATTCTCACCTTATCCGGACCCTTCTTTATTACTCTTTAATAATATTCAAGTCAAACTATCCCTATTTAGTAAATTCTTAACTCTTTTTTATTAGGAAAAATGACTTGTAATAATATTAAGTATTCACTTTGAACCAATAATATGAACTTTATAAATCCCTAACATGCATATGAACTAGTACGATATTAACTGAAAATAATGTGAAGTTGAAAAATGACTTGTAATAATACCAAGTATCACTTTGAACCAATAATAATACGAACTTTATACAAATTTCACTTTGTAATAATACCATGGATACTTTCAAAATTAACATAAATTCTCACTCAATAATTAGCTGTCATAGATGAATTTTGAACAAATCCTCAAAATCAACATAAACACTCACAAAACAATATAGAATCTTAAAATCTCACTCAAAATTAGCAGTCATAGTTGGATTTCAATGACTTAATTGTGGGCAAAGTCATCACAATTTTCTCGGTTTCAAATGCTAGAAAGATGGTTGTGGGCATTTGGAGATAGGGTGATTGGTCTGTCATCTCTAAGTGCACTGGTTTAGGGGAGATGGTCGAAGATCAACCAGACACGGTGATCCTAGATCCAAGTTCATTCGGTTCTAGCAGTGGATTTAATAAAAGGTTTTGTATTTTCTTCCTCCTTAGATTATATAGAATTCATATCATTAATATTTCAAAGTAAATACTTGGTATTATTGTTAGTCGTTTTTCAATTTCGTATTATTTTGGGTTAATATCTTATTAATATATGTATTGATTGATGATTTTTAAAATTCATATTATTATTGATTCAAATGAACACTTGATATTATTACAGGTTATTTTTTTTTATTATCAATCCTCTGTCAGAAAAAATAGCATTGCGTACTTACATATCAATGTATCAGGGAGCTAATAACGAAGTAATTGAAAATATAATAACACGGTGGGTGCTTGAGATATAAATAATTAAACATGTCATGATAATAAAGGAATACCACTCCAAGTCTCCAACCAACTTGTGATTCTCTGCTTGATTTTGTTCATTAGTTATAGACTTATAGGATCTGTACTGGCGAGGAAGATGCATGGGTCATGAAACCAATGACACTCTTGGTTAGCTGTCATGTATATTACTACTTAATTCACTTCTAGTTGTATCTTTTATATACTGTAATATTTCTTCTTTTTTTTTATTAAAAATCATCATTTTGAATTAGAGTTTTTTAATAAATTATTTTTTTAAGTAAAAAAGACCTTATAAAATAGAATATATTAATTGAAATATATGTTTTTAAATTTACTTTACTTATTTTTATGTAAAAAATAAAAAATATCCTAAATAAAAAATTCACAAAATTTCTCCAAATCAAACTTCTTATAATGTGCCTTAAAAACACATTAAAGAAAAATCGATAAACTAAAAAAGTTGCTTGGTCTAAGTTGCATAAAATATCATCTACCTAAAAAATTACTAACATTGATATTTTGTTTATCTCAGGCTCATGAACCCAGCTATATTTTATCACCTGTAATTAGAGCTGTTAAAAGCTGACCTAACCTTCAAATCCGACCTGAACCGTCCGATAATTTTAGGGTCAAAATCCGAACATTTGAACCCGGAACGCAAAAAAAAAACGAAACTTGATAGAACCCGAAACCCGTTGGGTTGACCGATTTATTATATTTATAGAATTTATAAATTTTATTTTGAAATTATAATATATTTTATTATTAAAAACATAAAAATAATAATATATTATTAAATTAAAAATTGCTTTTAATAATCATAAAAAGAACGATATTTTAGACCCGCTAGTCAAACTGACCCGATTGACCCGTTACCCGTAACGAAACCAAACACGAAATGACTGAACCCGAACATGTCCGACCCGACCCGATTGACAAGTCTACCTGCAATTGAAACCAAACAATGTTTTCTCATTTCTTCAAGAATTATTATTAGACGCCCTTCAACATTGTTTTTTCATTTCTTCAAGAATTATTATTGGACACCCTTCAACAAGTTGATTCTTTTGGGGCGCATCCCTTTACTCATTGGCTAATATAGTGTCTTTCAGATGGATATAGTCCCTATATCAATTTGGTACATTTTAACTAAATTGAGTTATTATTGTACACATAGCTGAATTTCAGTTTTCTTTGAATTTATCGGGCAGATCCTCCTAACCATTGTATGGGTGCCCCCATTTTGGCCTTCCGAATCCTGCTTGTGTGAGACTATATTGTGCGTTGATGTTTAAGTTGCGGTATTCAGAAAAAGGCGTGCGTTGGCGTGAAGCTTCTGATTTCTAAATTCTTAATATACATGGTCCATTGTTCACTCAAGAAGATCACTATCTTTAAACTCAGGAAAACATAGTATAGAATATAACCGATCGACAAAGCTTATCTATTTCGATGGAGGACTGATTGGTCAACACTATGTACTTATCTTTGAGACTATCACCTTGCGTCAGGGACTCCTCGAGGCTATTAGTCATGGTATCCCCCGGATCCAGATTGAAAGACGATAATTTGCAGCTGATCAAGGTCGTTCTTGGTGACCCCTTTCTTTATCAGAAAGGAAAGAGAAAGAAAAAAAAACGATCGACAAAACAATCTTAATTTAAGCTCATCTTGATTTACAATGAGATGAGCAAAATTAAGAAAGAAAATGACGAGTATCATAAGGTGCACTATCAAATGAGAAATGAGCGTAAACTGATCCTCCAAAATTTTCCACTATGCAATACATCTTGAATGTACATAAAAGGCTTTGGCTTTTTTTTTTTGGGCAATTGTTTTCTGTTCTCAAAGATGCAAACATGTTATTATCCCTGGCGAGTCACAACTGCACAATCCATATATCAATCTCTAATGTTTATAATAACTACATCAAAAGGCAACCAAAACAGTGTAGCTAATTTGACAGGCTAACTGGATCCCTCTAGCTAGCAGGCTGGAGAAGCAGTAGCTGCACGAGCAGAAGACGAAGTAGCGGGTGAGTTGCAACGAGCACCATTTTCGCTGTGGCTGCCTGCAGATTGGCTGGTGATGGTTGCCTGATGCTGACTGGGTCGGGCCACTGGGGCGTACACTACTCCGGGAGCGCCACCTGTCGTCCCGTCCCCTGAATTAGGAGGCACCCATATTCCTCCCACCACCACGAACTGATGAGGAGCGCCTTGTGTTTGTGTGCTCCCCACCGTGTTGCTGTGTTGGCCTGCTGTTGACGCTGTCGGTCTTCTAGTACTGTGCAGCCGGTATTTCTGAACAAACAATATTAGACATTTAGAGGTACGCAATATTAATAGGAGGCACCCATGTATTGTAAGTATACTCCAAGATGCTGCGGGGACAGTGTCTGTACGAGCATATTGCAGAATAATACTGTAATAATAATAATAATAAGCCGAGTAGAAAGTTGAATGAAAACTTTGGACATGTGAACCATATTCCATCCAACAGATTCATTTGTGTGTATGATTTACTGTAGTAATGAATTAATTGCAGTGCGAAGAACCAAAACAATCACACAAAGTACAAACCTGGAGGTGGCTCTTAACTTCATCGTTTGTGAGGCCATCCACCTTCATCAACTCCCTGATCTGCTTGGGCGTAGCAACTGTACAAAAAACGTAGACACATTCATGGAATCCATGTCAAACATACACACACAAATGAAATTTGAAAGAAAACAAGGCCAGTAAAAATGCAATTTGAAGAATTACCGTGTGGGCCACCGAGCTGTTCAAGCGCGTTGAGAAACCTCCGGTGCAACTCCGGCGACCAGCACCTCCTGGCCTTCCTGTTCTGCCCCTCCTCCTTCTTGCTGCCCCCTCTCTCCGCCGTGGAGCATGCAGACGCCGCCGGTGCAACTGCTGGCGCCGGAGCCGCACTGGTGGTGGTGGTGGTGGTGGTGGTCTTCCCCTCTACATTCTTAGCCTGGGGTAACAATTTCTGGTGCTCATCATCCTGCACCCAAATTTTATTTACTCTCAATACCAAAAAACAAAAAAAGAAAGAAAGAAAAAAGAAAATAGAAAATGAATTAATAGGTGGAGAGTAGGTTTTAGGGATTTGAAGGGCCAAATTAGGTACCTCCTTCTCCTTGGTGGTTGGGGTGAGTGGATCTGGCGATTGGTTCCACAGCTGAGCAGATCTGAGCCAATCTGATTTCTTGGATTCATTATTATTATTAGTTGTATCGTTATTATCTTCTTCTTCTTCTTCTTCGGAGCAGGTCTTCTTGATGGGTATAAACTCTTCAAAAACGAGGCCGTCGCTGGTGGTTTGCTCGGAGCACTCGGTGGTTGTGGTGGTGGCTGTAACGGTGGCCGTGGTTGTTCCCGATAATTGCTGTTTGCACGACTCTATAGCTGCCAAATCAAATCAGATCAAATTAAAGAATATTCCAAGGGAAAATTTTGATTTTGATACCAGAATTTCAAAGGGCAGCTTACTTTGAGTGACGATCTCTAGACAGAGAGGGAGCTCCCTTTGAAACATGTGGATTTTGCGCCTTTCTTCCTCCAAGGCTCTCACATATTCGTGGCATTTCTGCAGATTCTCTCTGTAACTCATCATGGCGTCGATCTCTTATCTTGGCTTGCTTGAATATCAATTGCAATTGGAAAATGGAGGAAGAGAAGAAGAGCGAATAAAGAAGAGTAAGTATCTTAATTGATTGGGTAGAGAGAGAATCATAGAAGGTTGAGAGTTGAAGCTATATATAATATAATGGGAGCAGAGCAGCGGAGAAACCTAATGAATAAATAAATAGATAAAATGGGAAGAAGAGGGCGGGCAACGAATGGGGTACCAAAGTCGGGGCGTCGCATAACACTAGAGAATCTGAATTCTCAAATTCATTTTGGTTTTTTTTTTCCTTTTTCTAAATAAGTGTTGTTTTATTGTTATTAAATTAAAACTTTAATGTTGTTATTAAAGAGAGGATTTTCATTTCATTAGACTATTAGAGGATAGAGAAAGTGTTTGAATATTCGGGAGGGCCAATCCAAATTCCCTATTTCGTCTCTTCTCTTTTATGTGAGCTGGCAATTACGTCACTTCCCTCCCTCCTCCCCGTGTTTATCCCTTACCGCTTCACATAAACACTTTTGCTCTACCTGGGGCTGGGGCTGCCTGAATATATAGGAATATTATACATTTACAATAGCAATTACTCAAATTTCATTCTCATCTACGGTTTCATATTTAACATTTTTCCTTCACTTTTATTTTTTTTATTAAATTTGTAAATATTTGTATGTTAGAGATATTAAGTCTTTATTATTTTAATTAGTGTCAAACTTAATTAACTATTTTAAATTATGTAAAATTTAAATAATAATAATATAAAAGTTTTAAAACATTAGAAATTATTAGGTATGTGATGTGAAATGAATGAGATTTTGCGAATTTCATTTCCGTTTCCGAATTTCTTACTACTATATAATACGTAGTAGCTAGTGATCGACTAAAAGGAAGGCGAACAGATAGGCAAACAGATTGGATATTTCTTCAAGTAGTTCATCTGGTATTCTAACAAACCATCAATTCTAGTGCTGCTAAAGTCGTAAGCTTGTTTTGCACTTCTAGTTAAGAATATTCCCTACTTTTTTTTGTGAGAATTTTGTGTGAAACAGCCAATTGCTTTAAAAAAATGGATTGCTTTAATTTTTCTGGGTGGATAACTTTATTTTAAGGGCATTGTTATAACAGTAAAACCAGATACGTTTGGGTATTGTTCTTATAGGCTTAACTGTCTTATTATACACTTGAAGAGTTGAAGGCGGTAGATAACTTTTTTTGTGTTCAAGTCACTCCCCCATTTTTTATTTTTTATATGATTTGCATGGTTGTTTTATTTTTAAAATATGTAAGGGTTCAAAAATATAAAACATGAAATAAATATAGGCCATTGGATGATAAAGTTCGATGAGCCAATAATTTGGGGGTCGTGTGATAAGGGGCCTAGCATACAAGTCCAATGAGGTTCCAACCCAAAACCATATGGCAATGAGTGGAGTAGCTTATTGGGTTATATACTAAGCAATTTAGTCTCAAGTTTACCATGTGAAATAACTCTCAACACGCCCCCTCAAGTGCAACTGCCTAGGCCAGTTGACACTTGGAAATAATCCAGGGCTTAGCGAACTGTCACAATTCGATCGGCAGCTCTTGTATTGGGTGGGGCTTCTTGAATATGCCCTTATAAGGCCGACAAGTCCCGAATAAATCCCTCATAGGTTATATACTAGGCATTTGTAGTTCCCAATTTCAGATGTGGGACAACTCTCAATATGCTATTAAGGCCTACATGTCCGAACAAATCCCTCAAGATTCGCGAAATGCCACTATTAGGACCTGGTCACTTCTATATTGGGTGAAACCTGCTCTGATACCGTGATAAAGTCCGGTGGGGATAATCTAGGGGTCGTGCGATAACGGGCGTAGCATACAAGCCTAGTGAGGTTCCAACCCAAAATCAATTGGCAATGGGTGGAGTAGCTCATTAGATTATATAATAAGCAATTTAGTCTCAAATTTTCCATGTGGGATAACTTTTAACAATCTATCTAGGTGTCTTCCGCTATTGAGATGGTCAAAGGGGATGGTTCATTCAAGCTCTATCAGAGGAGTTATCTTCCGCTATTGAGATGAGCTTGCGTTATTACGGTAAGATATTTAAGCTACAAAGGCTTATATATAATCATCTAAAGGTTCAAAGTTAAGTGTATTTCTAAAAAAATTTAGATCCTTAACCCTGAACCTTAAATCTATATATATATTAAAGAAGTCACTTTTCTGACACATCTCAACCTCACATTCATTTCGCCTATGTGTCGTCTCCATATTCAATTCGCCTATGTGGTGCCACATCATCAACACTCTAAAAAACAATTCAATAATGATTTTAAGAAAGATATTTATAATTATTTTGTTTTATTTTTATATAGGTTTGTTACAAACTTATGCTAGTTCAATTCTAAATCCCTTATTTAACCTAAATAGTGCTCTAGGTTTACTATTTTCTATGAAAGTTGATATGTTTTTATCTACTTAATACATTATAAAGCAGAAACCATGTCTGTTGAAAAAATTGTGCCACGTGACATTACTTGAATAAAATAATGTTAAGCTTTTAAATAATAACTTGTATTATTCTTTCTATCCATCCAATTTTTTATATTATAATAACTTGATTTATCTATATGTTGATATTTTCTATATTAAATTTATGCATATCTTTTAACAAAACTTGATCTATATGCTAATATTTTTTATATTAATTTTATACGTAATAAATTTTATTTTATCTTTTAACAAATCTTGCACTCAAAGTATATAATTTTTTTAACTATATGTTGATATTTTGCAATACAATAAATTATTTATAGTATATGATATATTTTAGTATACACTGATATATTCATATATACATATATATCTAAATTTTAATAAGTTAACATCAAAAACTATTTTAATAAGTTATGTTATCCTTGATAGATATCCTACCGTAAATACCTTTAAGTTATAGCATTATATTATTTTATTTTTATCTCTATGTTATCTTTTATACTACCAATCTTTATATTAATGTTCTCCATATTTAAAAATATTATTATATTCATTAAAAAGTAAAAGATAAGAACTCAAATGCATAACCTTAATAAATATTTCATAAAAACTGATTTTTTATGCATATTAATATCTTTAAAATAAAAAAAAATATTTTAAAATATTCAATTCAAGTGAAATTAAAATTTTAAAAAATTTAATCAAAATATGGGACAAAATCTCAACAAATAATGAAAATAATATTTAGTAAATCCTCTCGTGATTATCACGGAAATTCAACTAGTTTTTTATGAATTCAAATTTTATATAAAAATAATATTTACATAAAAAGTATATACTTATTTTATTAAATAGATATAAAAGTAAGTTACCTTGTACAAGATGAAAAAGAGAGGATTTACAAAGTTTCAATAGATTAAATCAAGATTTATGATTTTAAGCTTAACCCTGAGTATAACTGTTAGTGCATAAAAATTCCGCCTTTAATGCACTAATTGTATGCTCCTTCCTCTTCCGTTCCCAACTGATTCTTCAAACCTGTAACCTGCAAAACAATGGACACAGGGGGCGGGGACCCTCTAATCCACCTCCGATGCCTAAGTCAAAAGAACAGTTGTCGAATCGAACATCGAGGTACAATAAGAAAGCTAAAGATCCAGCGAGTATGAATCCCCTTGAACAATCGAGCTAAGCGAATATTAGCCTGTTCAAGCTCTCAATAGGTGTGTTCAATAGCCTGAGCGAGTATCAGTCTATCAATCAATATCCTTTCCCTACACGGCGAAGACGTGTATTTATAATGGAAGAAGGAGAGGCTGGGGGCCGAAAATTAAATCTATATGACCGGAAATTCTATCTTCCAAGGGTTGGCGAATATTCTACCCCTTCTCCAACTTTAATTTATCTTTAATGAAAGATAAAATCTCCCATTAAGTTGCATAACCACCATATTTAATTTAATAGAAAAATAGATAAAAGATAATAAATAAGCAATAATTAAAAATACCTTTATGAAGATAACGAAAATAATAATATGATAGCTATTTTTTACCCGCTCACAACTGCCCCACCTACGTTGTTGTATAAGTTTTCTCATATACAGTGACGTAGGGTACATAGGCTTCTTAGTCGAAGTGACCATGCGGATTAGTCGATCGGGTTCCCCTAACGTACATGCGTGTGTGCGTGTTTGTACATCCATGAGCGAATATAATGGGATTTAATATTTATGAGCGAATATCATAAATCTTCATTTATTTACGAGCGAATATCATAAATCTTATTAACCTATGAGCGAATATCATAGAATTTATATCTATGAGTGAATATCATAGATTCTATTGCACATACACGCATATGTAAAATCTATTAGTGTGAGTAACTAATGTTGCGCTTATATTTTTTATGCAAGACTCAAACTAATGCAAAAACCGACTTTTATTAATAAATAAACGTGAATGTCATGAACCTACAAGACTAAACAAATGAATACAAAATGAAAAACCTAAGGGCCTCATCAAAACCACATGGGAAAAAGAGTGCCCTATTTACATGTTTCTAATCACGGGGTCCTTGCGCGAGGGAAAACGGGTAACTACGATCACGGTCACACTCTTGCGAAATCAAGCTCTCAAATGCAGTGTCGCGATCGTGGAACTCGGTGTTGTGGTCGCGGCGTGGCGACCCGCGGTCCCGATTTCGCCCCAGACACGATATTTGGCTCTCTAAACCAGCGCCGCAGTCGCGGCCCTCGGGCCCGCGATCGCAGTTACGCGGCTGGTCTTCATTCTCATACGCTACTGAGATTGTTTGGACGACCTCAATTTGCCTCTTTCTCGACTCTTCAAGATCTTGTAGTTCATTTTTTTCAATGTACTCATGCTAGTACACTTCTTGAACAAGACCTTCAAGGCACTCCTTATAAGGCTTGCAATCTTCAGTCATGTGCCCCCGTACTCTATGGTAGATGCAATATTTTCGGCTTAGGACATCGTCTTTGGGGCATTCATCCGGAGAGGGATAGCGGAAATAGCTCTCATGTTTGATGCGTGGTAAAATCTTATAGATCGGAATGTTGAAAGCTGTGTAAACCGATCCCCTCTGACGAATGTCCATTCTACCTAGAGCTCCTTATTGAAGGGACCAACATTTTACGAGGGGGAGAGGACGACCTTCCTCTTACTTTGTAATTAGCCTCCTCTAAATGCACATACTGGTGAATACGCTCTTGGAGCCAGCTATTGTAGAAGGAAGACGAAGTGTCAACTCTTCTCTTAGCTTGCTCTCAACGGGAATTGCCCTTTTAAAGGCAGTAATGGCAGTCTTACCATCATAGCCTTCAACCTCTGTATAGCACTCCATGAAACGATTCGAAAAGCGGCGCAAGCTCTCGTTTCTTTCTTGTCTAAGGCCAAAGAGTGTATCAAGAGATGCAACATCCCGACTATTGGCTAAGTAGCGCCTCACAAACTTAGTGGCCAATTGATCCCAAGACCGAATTGATCCTGGTTTCAAGCTTTGGAACCACTTCAATGGCCCTTTAGAGAGACTCCTCTGACACCCACAATGCCATCTTATGAGAGTAAGAGGCTATATGGTTTACGGGATTTGAGTTTCCATCATAAATAGTGAAAGATGGGGGAGAAACTTTGACGGAGGTCAGGCTTGTTGAATGTCTATGTGGAATGGTTTCGATGTCACCATACCCAACTTATACTATGCTTGTTCTTGAGCCGATTGCAAGGTCCCACCTTGCGCTCTTAAAAGATCAAGCAATCTCCTTTGAGTGCGCTTAAGAGCCCATGCCTTTTCTTCAAGCCTCTCTCTACTCACGTCCGACGTTGACTCCGCTGTCTCTTCTTCTTTCTGCACCAGTCATGTTTGGGCTTGGGATTTTCATAAGGATCATATCGATCAACATGCTCGCGTGAAAAATCGCACCGATCGCCAAACCCGCGGTCGCGGTTCCATCGGCCGCGGTCGCGATTACTGTCACCGCGGTTGCGGATTTGTACGCGGTGGTTCGACTGGCCATGGTCGCGATTACTGTCATCGCGGTTGCGGATTTATCCACGGCGATCTTCTCGGTTTTCAGGATCGCTCGAGTCATCTGAGGATGGGTCGCTGGACTGAGGGGAGTTCGCGGCACGAGTCCTCTTGCGCGGGGATGACTCGTGAAGGCGGTCCCTTCGTCGGTTTCTTGGCGCCCTTCGGTCGCTATCATAATTGATTTGCATCTCATCTGATTCGTTAGAACTGATTGATTGAGGACCACGACGGTTATCCGCGAATTCAATAACACTAGCAAGTCGTCGAGTAGTCCTTTCAACTTCTGATTCATCAATAGGCCGCTTGCCTTGAACCTTGTCCAAGGAACACTTCAGCTTGGCGATTTCTTCTAAGGCATGCTCCAAGCGGGACTCGGCCTCTGCACGCGTAGTTTGGTACTTCTCATTCTCTCTTAGAGTAGTAGCCAAAGCATGGGGATCTTGTCTTCTTCTTCATCTCCGGTGGTTGTAGATGCCCCATTCCCACCGTTTGGAGCGGATGACAAGGTGATGCGATTGTCACCTCTAACGGGATTAGACCCAGCACGACTAGATTGGCCTTGCTCTAAGCGAGGACTAACCAAATTAGGGGTTGGCTCGCGAATAGAAAGAGAAGGCTCGGAAATACGCAGCCCGCGGTCGCGGTTTGACTGGTCGCGATCGCGACCCTTTGGCCGCGGTCGCGTTTCTGTTTGGCACTCGCGATCGCTTGGACCGATTCGTAATGCTCTTGAACCCTTCGATTACTCTCGTTTTCAGCAACACGCATTGCCGATTCCCAAGCTTGATCAAATTCAGTAGGTTCAGGCCGTGGAGTACCACGACTAACGATTCCGTTGCTCGACTCGGGCCCCGGACGGTCTGTGCGATGAACAGCCGTATCAGCGATAGGGACCGGGTCACGGTTCAAGTCACCTCCGGGCACAAAGGTCTTACCTTCCGAGCGATTATCGAAATTAATATGATCAACTTGCATTACGGTTTGATTTTCCGAGCGATTTTCGGAAATCTCGGCTTCTCTCGCCGAACAGCGGTCGCGGGGGACCGAGTCGCGATCGTGGTTCACTGTGTCGTGGTCGCGGCCCTCGGTATCGCGATCACGATTTTCTTTGTTGGGCGTACCTCGCGCGATTTCGCTTCGCGACGGTGCCCCATGGCTTCCAAAGACGACTTCTTGATTTTCAGGGATCGATTCCAACACCATAATTGCGTGGATTGAGTACTCTTTTCCCACAGACGCTGAAAATTGTTAGTGCACAAAAATTCCGCCTTTAATGCACTAATTGTATGCTCCTTCTTCTTCCGTTCCCAACTGATTCTTCAAACTTGTAACCTGCAAAACAATGGACACAAGGGGCGGGGACCCCCTAATCCACCTCTGATGCCTAAGTCAAAAGAATAGTTGTCAAATCGAACATTGATGTACAACAAGAAAGCTAAAGATCTAGCGAGTATGAATCCCCTTGAACAGTCGAGCTAAGCGAATATTAGCCTGTTCAAGCTCTCAATAGGTATGTTCAATATCCTGAACAAGTATAAGTCTATCAATCAATATCCTTTCCCTACACGGCGAAGACATGTATTTATAATGAAACAAGGAGAGGCTGGGAGCCGAAAATTATCTATATGACCGAAAATTCTATCTTCCAAGGGCTGACCAACACCATAATTCTATCTTTAATAAAAGATAGAATCTCCCATAAAGTCGCATAAATATTTAATATAATAGGAAAATAGATAAAAGATAATAAATAAACAATAATTAAAAATACATTTATAAAGATAACGATAATAATAATATGGTAGCTATTATTTACCCGCTCACAATAACCCTAATCCCAATTAATGTACATGACGTTCGACCAAAAAAAATTAATGTACATGATATAGTTAAGTATATATAAAACAAATCACACGAGTACTATTTTGCACCGCAGTGCCAATCTTCTACTCCATTACTTGTGCAATTGAGAACATTAAAATATTGACCAAGTGGAAGCGTTGTTAAAAAGGAATTTTCCAACCAAAATAAAAGAGACTTGAGAAGGAGGAATATACTTGAGCGATGAGGTATCTCGTCGAAGCTGTCATGGGATATTGGGATGTGGAATCTCCTGCGCGTGTCGGCACTCGCGATAGAGCCGCGTCTGATTAGGTCTTCCCGTCCCTGACACTATAAGAATGGAATATCAAACGGATCATGATTCATGCTCCTTATTTTATTTATTTATTTATTCATTCATTCATTTTCTGAGGGTGTACATAATAATGATACGAATTTATGATGGCCTTTCAACACCTCCAAGGGTCACAAATTTGCTTATTTAGCTCTATTTCGATTTGATGCCATTGCAATTAGGAATGATCCTATGTGTGCTTAGGTGCAGGTTCGTTGCAATAGAACGTATCTTTGCAATTGATCTGCATTAAATTTCGGATCATCAAGGTTTATTCCGGATGGATAAGTATAAAATATGATGGTTTCATGATGAGACAAGGATGCGATTCAGATATCAGCTATCCCATAGTTATTTTATAGGATTATCGTTTGTCTTTTGAACGCCCTTAAAAGTTAAAAGGTTTCGAACTTGAATCCATGCAGGAAAGAATAATAAAATTTGATTATTTTCTTACATTTGTGTATTAATTACTTCTTCCGTTCGGATAAACTTGTCTTAAAAATTAAGAAAATAGTTTAATTTGACTTAAATATCCCCAATTTTATTAAGACATCTACCCTAATACATTATAAAGCAGAAACCAAGTCTGTGTAAAAATTTGCGTTACGTGGCATAACTTGAATAAAATAATGAAAAACCTTTTTTCAACTTAAAAAACTAAAATAATAATTCTAGAAACACCCCTACACATTATACTCTAATAATAATTCTAGAAATCACGATTTTATCTTAAATTCTTAACCACTTCATAAAATAGATAATGGATAGATATCATATTATATGCATATATTGTTTCATATAGTAATTAATTAATATGCAATTATATTTTTAAATTTTTTAATAAAGTAATAAACATTATTAATAAAAAAATGAATTTATAAAGATTGAAGGTTTTTTAGAGTAAGATTTAAGATTTTATAAAATAGATAATATATATATAGTTTTCTATCTATGTAAATATTGATTTTATTCTTAAAAATTCATAAATATAAAAAAAAGGCAATTTTATATTTTATAAAATAATTAATGTATCAAAATAAAAAATTTTCTATATAATTTTCTATCTATGCTTATTGATATTGAAAAACAATATTATATATGCTATCTTAAGATTATGTTAAAATATTTTATCGGATTGTTGAAAAAAGATTATCGATATAAATTTTTATCTATATCTAAATTAATACATAATAAAATAGAAATAAATTATCTATAAAATTTGTGCTACATGACACTTTAAGAACCAATCATTTTTTTCATTTTATTTATTTTATTTATTTATTTTTATTTATTTATTATACTTAAAAGTGAATGTAGAAGGTTTGATTTAAAAAAATATTTTCCATGTTTATTTAGTTTTATCTTAAAGATTAGAAAACAAAAAATCGTTAAATTTTATATAAATATCATTAATAATTATAATAATAGAATAATTATTAAAATATACATTATCTTTGTTTTTTCTCTTTAATTTATTATAATATACTGTATAGTATAATTTTTAAAACTACCCGTAAATTTACGGGAATTACACTAGTTTCCCCTTATTTTGTAGATTTGTGTAAATATTTTAAATTTGTAGGGATATTATTGGAAAAAATGGGTTAAAATAGGTTAAATGACAACTTTTGTTTAACAAGAAAATCAAGCTAAAAATGACAAGTTTAACTTAAGAGAGGGAGTACTATATTAGAACTTTATAAAATCATATTTGATTGGCAATTTCTCATATAAAAATGTTATATATAAAAAAGTTTAATTAGGTAAGGAGGGGTTTTATGGTGGGAGCATTGTTGTAGGATGCAGAGAGATTTATAAGGCTTATGGGAATTTACTTATCTCTCTTTCTAGATCTGGCATTTCATATAGCATTTAACATCTCAGTCGTGTCAAAGTCTAGGTTTCCACATTTTCAAGCCACCATTCATGTTCTAAGATATTTGAAGGGGTTAGTTTCTTTGGGACTTTATTATCTAGTTCAGCAAACACTCAAACTTACTGGATTTTCGACGCTAATCGAATTTCTTGCTTGATGACACGATGCCCTTTTGACTGGATATTGGATCTTCCTAGGCCATGCTTTTGGTCTCATGGAAGACAAAAATACAAACAGTGGTTTCCAGATCTTCAATTGAGGTTGAATACCGTAATGTGGCTACCACTCCTATGAGTGTTTTGTGAATTGTGATAATTGTGCGGCACACATCATATTGTTGATAACCCTTGCTTTCACCAACAGTCAAAACATTTGGACACTAATTGTAATTTTACTCACAGGACAAAGAGCAACAAGGTTTTCTTCAATCTTCATACATTTTTTACTCGGATTCAACTCGCTAATGATTTCATGAGAGAGGCACTAGGTGTGTTTGAGAGTTGTTCCGGCTTGATAGGGGGTTGTCGTATGCATCACATTTTGGTGATCACTCTAGTGGTATAGGCTGGAGCCAAACAAACAAACAAAGGTGTGGAGTTCTGTTGCTCAAGTGTCAGTTGGTTGAGTTTGTTCAATATGCATGCATGTACATGTGGTCATCATTTACCTCTCTCTGCTATGGAATTATAGATAAATGTAACAGTATTATTGTATTGACTCTAAACAAGTGTACAAGATAGTTATTCAAAGAAAGACGGACCCTAAGGTCAATCAAGCGAATGCAACAGATTTTAAAGTCAGAAACAGAACCAAATGACATCTCAATATCGCCCACCATTCACACAGATACACTATACAATTGAAATGGCCAAAGACCTACAAAAAAAGATGTTACGAGTACTTGTAAATACCATTCTTCCTTTCTCTACTTGCATTGTCTTCAAAATAACATCACATATGTTGTTATATACTCGGAACGTTACTCAAGAGGATCTCAATCAGACACTGGGAATGAAGTGAAAAATTCCAGGGTTCCGGCTCTAACTGTTATATATCAAACATCCTCATGCCTTATATGACAGATACATGATATCACATAAATGGAGCAGAAAGTCTTTAAACCTTTAACTCAGGGGTAAAAAGACTTTTAAAGCTCAGATTTACAGAGATCAGAAGGCTCCGTAGGAGAGAACGAGTTTGTACAAGTATAAACGGAGGCACCACCTTTCACATGAAGTAACTTAGTGCCTTCTTCTTTCTGGAACCGCCTTCTCCATAGAGCTCATTCCATTGCTGAAGCTGTGTCATGTTCACTGATTCTGATGACACACTCGCACAAACCTACATAAAAGTTTTTGACACAATCACAATGACATACAAACTTGTTACATTAAGATCCTTTTCCGGCAATTTGTGAAGGTGAAAACCATTTTTCCCAGATGCATGGAAGCCGAATCACACCAACAGAATATTTCGAGAATAGATGATGCTTGTAGGTTTTTTATGACATTATGCAAGCATAAAATAAAGCAAACACCAGAGCCGCTTCCACCTCATACCTGTTCGTGTGCATGTCTAAAGTCATCCGTATTCAAAGACCGAACGTCAGCACTACCACTCAAGGGTGGAGGGGGTTTACCTTCTGCCAACGCTGTTTCACGCTCCTGTAATCAAGCTCAAGCAGAACAAGCCTTCAAAACCTCAAGATAAATTAAACATGGCATATAAACTAACATAAGCTCATCTGAATTATTCAGCCATACAAATTTCATAGCTAAAAGTTGTAGCAGAGCCCACCAGATTTACTTCCTGCTTGCATCTTAAAGAGTATCTAAATTCTGTCACTGCTCGGTGGCTTGCCATAGTTGTTCACACCCCCCATAGTTGTTCACACTTTCTATGGGTGATTAATTGTATAGAAATGCCTTTAGAAAGCAAGTAATATGTTCCCAATCTAATCATTGTCACATTGAATACTCATTTTGAGACTGTCTCTCTAAACGAATATTCAAGCACTTGTATAAACCTACCTTTTTTTCTTTCTCCAATATCTCTCTGATTGGACGATGAGCAGCAGCCACACATAGATTCTACAGCACATTTAGATGAACACGTATTTTAATGATAACTCAGAGCAAAATACCAAAAGCAAATCAACAGATGATCGAGGATAAAAATGTAGTGATAACAACCTTAAGGTCACTTCCAGAATATCCATCTGTTAGGTTTGCAATGGCATCCAAATCAACCTCAGAAGATAACTCCTCTTTTGATAATATTACTTTAAGAATCTTTGCTCGGTTTGGTGCATCAGGCAAATTTACCATCAATCTGTAAATAAAAGCACATATCAACCCAAAGCATATAACGAAAAGCCCACAAGTATATATTTTTAAGGATAACATAAAGAATGAAAAGAAAATGAGCTGATCTTTTACCTTCGTGGCAACCTTCTGATGACAGCTTCGTCTAGGTCAAAAGGCCTGTTGGTGGCTGCAAGTACGAGAACTCTTTCTGTATCTTTTGTCCGCAACCCATCCCAATTGACCATGAACTCGTTTTTCATCTTACGCATAGCCTCATGTTCTCCTGGATTTTCTCTCCTTCCCAACATGCTATCAACCTTTAAGAGAAAACAATGAACAACTATCATGAAGTATTGAAAAGTAAGCAATTTGTAAAATGTAGAAAGGAGGTCAGGAAGTACGAAGGTCACCTCATCTACAAACACAACACTAGGAGCAATTTTACTGGCCAATGAGAAAACAGCCTTCACATACTTTTCACCTTCACCAAACCACTGCAGGCAGAAAACTAGGAAGTCATAAAACAGTTATCAAATAAAATCAAGAAAAGAATGGGCTTACACAGACGTAACCTTGGATGTGATGCTCGACATTGAAATATTTATGAAATTGGCACCAGCTTCAGTTGCTACAGCTTTTGCAAGCATTGTCTTCCCTGTACCCGGAGGGCCAAAGAGAAGTATGCCCTTGCAAGGCTACACATAAAAGAGAAATTATTCCTCACATGAATGCTAACATAAATGCTATAACAACGATTTAGTAGCATGATGATGAAATTCTCCATATAAACTCGCTAGAAAATGGACTAGGCTAAAAAACCCATCCCACAAACAACTTGCTAGCCAAGCCCATGAGCTACAACTCTAATACTTTGGTTCTTAAATTCTCTTGCTCAAGGCCTAAAGCTACCATACCCATCCCCCTCAAAAAAAAAACATGATCAATGCCACAGAACCCATCCCACAAAACATGATGCCAATGTCTGTGATCGGAATATTTGGCCCAAAAATTAGGTGGCGGTGACTGTTCACCTTTGTCAGTCATATGATCACGGTAGCATAAATTTTGGACATGCCATGGATTATGTGTGGGGGTGGATCCTGAGAACTTCAAGCAGACTTAGATGCATGGATATATGGATAGGACAAGCTACAGTAATTGCAAGGAATGACAACAAACCTTGGTTAATTGTCCCTTGCGGAAAAGCTCAGGCCTCTGCAACGGGAGCATTACCAACTCCTTTAAAGTATCCTTGACATTTTCAAGAGCACCAATATCATCAAAAGTCACTCCAATATCAGTGGGAGGAATAACATCTCCCAGAAGCTTTTTTTCGAATTCATTCTCCGTCACGACATCCTATGGTTGCCCAACAAAAAGTAAAATCAAAAGTTGACACATACATAGACATGAAAATTTCACAGGACGTACCAGTACCATAGAAAATAGAAAGAGTGTATCACAGATATTATTAGTGCAACGGAGTTACAATAATCACCTTAAGTGACTTCTTTAAACTCTTTGATTCATTTTGGATGGCCTGTAACATTCCGATTCCATACTGAATACTGCAACATGAGTATCTTGTCAGTATAATTATTACCATTTCATCCAGCAAGCATTTTGGCTTGTTTGGTTCATAATAAAGTTTTCAGTTGTCTTTTTGTCAAAATTTATATAAATTTTTGGAAACAATTTTTCCTAGTTTGCAGTTCTGAGTTAATAGGCTTAAAAACCCATTTGATTATGAGAAAGCTATAGTAGTTTTACTTAATTTTTTTTTTATAAATAAAGAAATGAAAGACATTTATAAACTAAAAACAAGAAACTCGCAACCCAAACGAGCCTTAAATGCATTCCAACTTGAAAAGAAGACGGCAAGATGCGAACCTTTCACTAGTCAAAACAAGCCTCGAATCAGATGCAACATTCAGATGCTGCATTAAATGATGAATCGTGGCCCATGCAATCACCTTTTCAGCACCTGCAAAACATGAATTGTCCAGTCAGGCTTGAATACATGCAGTAGACAAATCTCAGGCATCATGCTACATTGGACATACTCTCATTATTAAGAGCCTGATCCGTCAGACACAATGTCTCCAGACCTTCATAATCCAAGCCACAACGACTCAAGACCTGGAAATGAAAAAAATAAAATTTTATGGAATAACATCATTGAGTTCTCAGAATTTATGCCAACAAAGTGACGAGCCTTATGCTTCCACATACATCACAAAGATTTAAAAATTTATCAATCAATTCAAGATTCCTTTATGGGGAAAAGGACCAATATAAAACATAACCTTGTATGCATCACCCGAAACTATGTAGATCTATTAATTGTCTTAGAATCATTATGTTAAATTGAGATAAAAGCAATATAAATTATCAAGTCATACGTAACAAATACAATTAATAGAGCTGTCAAAACATGACCAAACAGAGGACTCAACCCCACCTTCTGCATTTGAACTCTGACATATTAGATCCAAACATTACCCAACCCTGCTGTATTTGATTATAATAACCCAACCCACCAATTCAAAACATCCACCAATGATCCAAACCAAAAAGCTCTATATACTTCTCCTTAAGTATGACTAGTAAGGCGTTGCTAAACTTATCTTCAAAAAGCACTTATTTGTAAAAAGTAATGCTTTGCCTTGAAATATGTGCAAACTAGTTACTTTTTACATATTTCAAGGCAAAAAAGCATTGCTTTTTACAAATAAGTGCTTTTTAAAGATAAGTGTAGCAAGGCCTAATTCTAATATATAAGAGAACAAGTCAAGAACATTGGTATTACAAATTCAAGTGCCCATATATATTCAAGGGGCCACCCAAGCATGTTCAAAGTGCACAATTGTACAGACCCCCAAGTTTTGGGCCCAATATTTTTGCAGGAACGAATTTATACTCATGTAAGAGAAACATATACATATGTGGGTCCAATATATTTTAGGAGCCCATATCTATAATGGATCGACATGTCTCAACAATCAAAATGTGACCTAATGCAACCCAACCAGTAAGTCGGTAACTAATTGGAGCCTGAGGTGGCCCGACCTGATTGACAGCTATTAAGTTATAACATGGAAATGATTGTGGATAAATGCCCTGTCCTGCAGTAAGTGTTTTGAGCATGAATTCTCCCTTCTTATCATTGTCGTAAGTTTCAGCCCCCTAGATGTATTCTTTAGAACATTGATTATACACTAGTTTATTTCATGGAACAAAATAATAAGAAATATTTGAAGAATTATTTGTTCAAATAGTTATTTACCCTTGCAGTATCTTGATAACTCCAGACATTACATATGATTCACAAACTATTTGAGGAGACAAGCAACTAAAATATAAGCAGTACTCACAGTGCGTAACAGATTCAGGTTGCTCTTCACTTTAAGAGTTTCTGCATCTCGTTCTAATTGATTCTTCCAACTTGCAAGAATTGTCTCATCCTGCCAGAAGACATCAAAACTTATACTTGGATTCCAAAGGAAAGGCAATTGGCCTCTGGAGGGTGGCAAGTGAGTAACAGTGGGGTAGGAGGATGAAATATATTGACAAGTTGGCCTTTAGAACAAACCTGTGGCATATAAATTGTTACTTTATTGGGAAAGAGTTTCGTGAGAAATTTTGTCACCCGGGGGGCATCCTTACCCCTCTCATGTAGTCTCCCAAAACTATCCTGAAAACAAGAAATATTCAAATCAGATCTAGTCAATTAATAATAGTGTAAATCTTTGACATGCAATAATTAAAAAAAAATTGTCCATATATGTGTGATCATGTTCAAATCCCAGCTTTAGGCTGGACCCAGATTTGTTTTTTCCTGGAGGTTCACAACACCCATTTTATGCACATAATTTCTCTAACAACGGGGTGCATCCTTATGCTCGTTGGCTTTTATACACTGCCTTTGAGATCGATGTAGTCCCTATATCAATTTTGGTGCATTCTAACTAAATTCAGTTATTACTGTCACATAGCTGAATTTCAATTTTTCTTGGGTCTATCGGGTGTACCCCGTTTCCCTTGGGCAGGGGTACCCCATCTTGACCCCCAAGATTCCGCTGTAGCGGAGCCTAACTGGGTCAACGATGATGATGTATAATGCATAGCAGATCTTTATCAATGCAACTCATAAATTAGATAAAATACACAAAATCCACAAGTACAATTTCTACATCCTTGCAATTTTATTTTGAAGATTTATAAATTAATCAAAACCAATCATTCTTTGTGTGAAACTTAGTTCATGTAACTAAAGTTACAAGTTTGTAGGGATATACATCTAAATTGTGAAAGTTTTAAGGGTAGAGTTCATCCAAGTTAAAGATTGAGGGGTAATGTGTCCAAATACAAAGTTCAAGAGCCGATCTTATGTGTAGCCTATATGCTACAAAACTCTTGTTCATAAAAGAATGAGAGAGGTTTTAAGATGCAAACCTAAAAAAATGTTCAATCTGCAAATATTCAGCCATGAAACTAACAAGAAACAAGAAAGGACATAGCTATAAACACCTTGATTACACACAAAT
The DNA here is from genome assembly GCA_964016875.1 of Fallopia convolvulus. Lineage (NCBI taxonomy): Eukaryota > Viridiplantae > Streptophyta > Magnoliopsida > Caryophyllales > Polygonaceae > Fallopia > Fallopia convolvulus. Next base: position 22,927,455 of record OZ024727.1, read on the forward strand.
CATTAAGTTCAATCCAGTTCCAGTGTATCCAAAACAAGACACAAACCGATACAATACCCCTAAAAAACTTACTATAGAAAAAGAGTTAAAAATCCTACTTAAAAACACTTCTAGAAGAACCTTGAGGCATCTTAGGGCTCATTTGTTTCTATATCCGGAATCGGGTTGGAATGAGGTATCGGGTTGGGATAGGAATCACTCATACCTTAAGTTTGAGGTGGGTATGAACTCTAGTGTATTTTCTTGGTATGGGAATCACTCATTCCCATCCCTTAGTTAAAGCAAACGTTGGAATGGGTTTGAGCCATTCCTAACCCCATTCCCTATACCCATGGTATAGAAACAAACAAGCCAGATATTATGTATTCTAGAGAACATTCTAGATATTTTACTCTTTTGAATATGTATCTAGAAATATCCTAGATAAGACATTTTGTAAATCTAGAGAACTCTTTTCTAGAATAATCTCTAGGATATTTTTTACTTTTGCTAATCCCTAGGTTATTTTGTATCTTGAATCTAGAGAATTCTTCTCTAGAACTCTCTAACTAAAGCTTCCCTCTATAAATACGGAAGAATGCTTGTATTGTAGGACATGTTCCACTTAATAAATGAAGAATATTACATAATTGAAGATCTTTCAATTATCTTTTGATTTGTGAGATTCTTACAAATCAACCCATCTTGTTAGATCCTAACACAAACTTTCAGCCTGAAGCTTTTGTTGAACTTGATTAGCACAGGAGAATATGAATAAGATAAAAAAAGAGGAGTAAACACATCAGCTATTCGGCATGTCATGGCTTAGTACTCCGTATGCTACCATAGGACCAACACAAAACAATCTAAAATGGCACAATTTGGTACAAAAAAATGGAATAGTAAATTGAAAGAGACTACAAATTAAAAGGAAAAGTAATGAGAAAAATCATTACTGGAAAAGCCAAGTCCAAAAGAGCAGTTTGATTGCTGCCAAATTTTGTAAGAAGTAGACTACCACCAGGATGCGACTGCATGGAAACAAAAAAATAATAATTAGAGGAGACAAATAGATTCTGTGAGCATATGGTCATTGAAACAAGACAAATGTTCACCTTCTCCTTTCGGTTGTCAGATTGAGTATGAGAACCAATAACAACAACATTAGTAGGAAGCTGATCCAGCCTGGTTTTATAAGCAGAATATAGATCAGAATTTGCCACAATTGACTTCTCTGCGTCTTTGATGAACAAAATTAATGGATGACTTATGCTCTCACTGCAGATGGCCTGCAACCATACATAAAGGCTAGTAAGAAGAGATTGTAAATATGTTTCTTTAAAAGTTTACATTTCAGTTGTATAGCATTTGAAATTGAATAAATTTTGATCCGAAGAAACATAACATAAGAGACACCCTTATGAGTTCTTGAAGTGAAGCCTTTTTGGAAAATAAATCACTGCATTAGCCAGTAGTGTTCCAGCAATCATATGCAAGTTCAACTTCAAGTCATTCAACACTGGTTAGATACTTGGATATTCATACAATTTACCATTAAAGAAAGAGCATTCTGTTGTTATTTTGTGTTGCACAATTTCAATATTTTCTCAGAGAAAGTATATCAAAATCTATTTTAGGTCAAAATGGTTACTTGCATCTCTGTTAGCACTATTCAGAACCCCAAATTTCATGAATTCTCACTTATTCTCATACCCCTAATTCCTAAGATTTCCCTAAAGAAAAGAATCTTTTTCCAGTTTAAAGACCATACTTATCAGGTAAACAAAGTAAAAACCAAATAACAGTTCGTTCAATTAATATTGAGAAGTGCTCAAAATAAATTAATATTGAGAAGCTTTTCATGCATATCAATGTTTACCAATTCCCTACTCAAAATCCCTTCAAAACCAAGGCAATCAACTGGTTGTATATTGCAAATTCAAAAATATGTAGGATTTTTCCATGAACAATGATGGAATAAAACCTTTGCACGACAAATTTCCTTCCAATCTCCTCTAGTTTACTAACTGGTAGTCACCAGATAACACAACTCAATTGGTCAGGTCAAAACTTTTCAGGAAGCATATTCTAGCTTGTAATATTCAAAGCAGGCATTTAATTGTCACCATTAAATTGAATATTAGGTTCACAAAACCCTGTCATCAGTGTAATGATACCCCATTTACCAAAACTGAGTATCAAGTGGCCAGGTCTACGTGTATGAACACTTCAATAAAGTAGAATAAGACAGCAGCACTAGACAGGAGAGATTTCATAAAGCAGAATCTCACTTCTAGTAATTCAACCAGCTGTACCCAAATCAATTCCAAAAACTCTAAACAAACAAACAAACACTACCCAGTATATCTCGCCAAACGAGGTCTGGGGGTCTGGATGTACGCACCACCCCAAGTATATCAAATAAATTACTGCTCTACTTTATCATCTTGTCAATGATCATGGTCATCAGCCTCATTCAAAACTTGGATGATTCAATATCACAATTTAGAGTTAACAACCACCACAATAACAAACTATACTAAATATGCTTCTTTGGACCTCTTGTTTGATTAAGATTTTTGCATATCCTCATCCTCCCCTTGATTCATAATTACCCTTTCCAAAGAGTGCATTTTTGTGCTGAAAAGAAATTTATAAGTTGCTTATGGCTTTGTGCCACAAGTCTACAACTCTACATGATAAATCAAAAAAAAAAACACACCATGGACCTGCAAGACATCTTCAAGCAGCACAAAATGGATGAGGGTTCCAGCAGAAGTGACAAACTTCTAAATAAAACCATATACTCAATCACATGCCAGGTTTACCCTTTCTCTGGAGAACAGATAACTATTACAAGTAAAAAATAAAGAAAAAACATACAAATGTCTCAACCATAAGCGTACCTCAAACAAGATATTAATCAGCAACTTGTCCAAGTCCTCCATTCCAGGATTCTCTAAACGAAGATCATTGACTGTAGAGAAAAAAGAGCTATCAATGCTACATGAGAGCAGCACAAAACCAATAACAAAGAAGAAAGGAAAAATCACATAGGAGATTTGGGCTATCAATACAGTTGGTTTTGAATCTCGCATCAATAGACCGAGAAAATACTACCAATGTGAGTTTTACAATTAAAAAATTTCTGACCACATGAGTTTCATAGTTAAAAAAAAGTTGATGTTTTGACACTCAAGTAAGACAAGATGTAAACCAAAGTTGCCTAAATGAGATTCATCAAACCTCATACCTACATGCAATTAACCTAAATGAAATCCATCAAACCTCATACCTACATGCAATTTATCTGAACTTTTTTAGGACCAATGACATTCTTCTAAGTTTAAATGATAACAGGATCAAACCAGCACAAAAGTCAATGCTAACAGAAAACATTACCGTTGCAGAAGAATCCATGATCAGGCTCACACATGTCTCCAAGATCAACACCACCTGGTACAGCCTTGTCGAATCTAACTCCAATTTTTGAAAATGGGTTATCTTCAAAAGGTAGCACAACCTTCCCACGCATGCCAAAAGCTGGACCCCTGCAAAGTCAAATCACATCAATTATTACAAAGTCTAGCGTAAAGAAGGACTCAAGATCCAACTTGCCAAAACACTAAAACAAATTTCAAAAATCTCACTTCAGAATCAGCACATACGAATTGGAAAGAAGAAACTGAGCTGCATCAGTATTCAATAATTGTACGGAAGCACTAATCTAGCCATTAACAATATCAAACTGTAGACTACAGTAATCTGGCGATTAACTATCGAGCTAAATGTACGATCATCATCATCATTGACCCAGTGAGGCTCCGCCACAGCGGAATCTGGGGGGTCAAGATGGGGGTACCCCTGCCCAAGGGAAAGGGAGTACGCCCGATGAGCTAAATGTACGATATTAACTAAATTTTGCTAATTTTATTTTTCAATGATTTTTTTCATAACGTAGTGATAATTACAGATTTATAACAAAACCAAAGAAATTTTCCTAGATAATGAAGGGCTAGATTAAACTCTTTCAGCTACTTGGTGGCTTAGATTTATGACAATTTACTTTATGCTAATTCACAATTTCACATGTCTTTCTTTTTGATGTAAGAACAACTGCTTGTATTGGACTAATTTTATTCTTCTCACGGCTCATCAATGCGGAGAAAATGTTAGACAGTAACCAGAAGGCACCCCCCCCCCCCTCTATACTACAGAAAGATGATGTAGACATTGAAAGAATCACAAAAAACTAAATTCACAAAATTGAAAGACTCCAATTTTTACTATTCATCACAAATTTCCCGCAGGTATACTATTTGCTTCTAGCTTTCCCAATTTAGTATATTCCCTTCGCTTCACTTCTATGACTAGATACATTCTCACGTGTTTGTATTAAATCCAAAAACTAGGGATATACACCACAAACATGATCAGGAGCCGATTGTCCTGTACGCACAGAAAACAAACACTCACCGTTATTATGTAAAGAAAAAAGGCTGTGATGGAAGGAAGAACACAAACACTCACAGAGAACATAAATAATCGCATAGAACACACACTCGCAGAGAACATAAATACGTAAGAGAACTGCATGCCAGATCCACTAAGCCACCTGAACAAATACAATCCAACTGGCCAAGAGGCCAAGGCCTTTCAAAATATCAGCGAGTGCCTTAGTCAGATACCCCCTAATCTTATGTATACTAGAGCTTTCACTGGTCATCCACCTATGACTTTAAGAATACCCCCACAGCCATAACAGATTCAAGTGCCCTACCCATTTGTTCTCCAACTAAAAACCGTTTCTAAAACCCATGTACACTTCCATTCATGTGATCATTCTGCTTAACAGAGTAACAGCAGTAAACACTGATAACCTCTACTTCCTTGCTACACAAATTGAAAAAGCAATCAAAACATCATCCCTTGCATGCTTAACATAAGAAGACTGTATATTTTCATACCTAGAAGGAGATGAATAAAGTCCAACTGATGCTGGGCTAATGTACCTCACTCTATCACCTGAGTGTTGAACAATCAAAAACCCATTGTTAAGCTCTAAAATGTATAAGTGGGAAGTTAGGAAATCATTTCAACAAGTTCTAGCAGGAAACAACTTACCACATTTCAACAACCGGCTTTTAGATGTCCCAGACAAAGATGGCACAGAGTCTATTCTTTGTTGAGCCTCTAATCCAGAAGAAGAGGGCACATTGGACGAGCTTGGAGCATCCACTTCACCAGCTGATGGACTTAAACTCTTCTCCAGATCTGGCCCAGGAGTTTGTTGTTTGGCAGACTTAGATTTTTCAGCATTAAAGCTATCCTTCAACAATTCTGCATCTTTCGTAGACAATGCCTACAACAGAAACAATTGGGCAATTATTCTCTGTCACTGAATCTGGTACAAAAAAGTGTAACAGATTCAAAAGAAGCAGAAGGAAACACAACTAAGTCAGCCCCTTCATCTCTTGTCTTAATCATGTAGTTCAATAGCATATAGAAATGAGTAAAATGGAAATCTAATAAATGCAGAGGATATAGCCATTGACCGGAAACAACTGAGTAACCATGATCGGAAAAAAAAAAACAATTGGACTTACACCTAAATGAGCTTGGCTGTCAAATATAAGAATCTTTGCCTGAAAATAATTAGCAAGAGCCTTTGCCAACATCTCCTGATATATCTCAGAACCTAAATTTAGAACATAATTGTCAAAACATACCATTCCAATGAAATGATAAATCAGGAACTAGCAGGATAGTTTCAGATTCAACAGCAGTTTAAGCACCTGCAGGACCAGACAGCAATATCCTTGGATTGATAGTAGGAAGCTCCGAGGCATATTTGGCATGTTCTTTGTGCTTCATAGGTATGTAGGAAGCTGATATCAGTGCATTTTTTGTATTCTCACTGCATAATGAAAACCATTTTTCTTGAATAGAGAAGCCCAAGATATATTCGCTATGCATAATGAAACAGAAAGCCAGCTAGTGTAGAGAAGGGAGAAATCAATGGTAAGCTAATCTATTTTAACAATGAGGTATCACAGCTAGTCATGGCCTGGTTAACTTAACCCGCAGTTCCAGTTCCAACACCGCTGGTTCCGGGTTTTGACAAACCTAAACCGGCACCTAGCCAATTTCGGAAAATTAAAAAAGGTAAAAAATAACAAATAAAAATCTAACAAATGCATGGTGAACCGGTTGAAACCCGCAGTTTTTCCCGATTCAAACCGAGGTTAAACTGGCGGTTACCACAAATTTAGACCCTAATTCAAAAAAAATACAAACCGGCAGTTTGGCCGGTTCTGGTTCCAGTTTTCCAAACCGCTGATTTAGAACCACCCAAACCGCCGAACCGGGGTTATGGCAAACCGGAACCTAAACCTCCTTATAGCCAAACTGCCAGTTTAGGTTCCGGTTTGGGCCGGTCCGGTTTGCCCGTTAAAACTGGACTGTGGCCACAGCCCATGAATGAATACAAATACAAGAAAAATGGGGCATGTGTGGCAAGTTTACAAATTCCACCAAGTAACCACCACACAACACAGAATATCCCAGGCAGAAATTAGGTAAATGAACTGGGCATTATGGCAGGAAGGAGGACGAGGAGAAAGTCAAGAAAAATCCAACCCTGATATTGATATGACCCCAACTAAAGCCAAGCCATGGAAGAATTATGTTAGAAGAAATAAGCATGATTGAGTTAGGCTTAAGTTAATTTTATCCTAGTTAGCAGTCTTATTTTATTTCTGCATATTATTGTCAGTAGCCTAGCAGGTCAGTTCCTAGTTTCTACTTTCTAGTAAGAGATCGAGTCAAGGTCAATTTCTGTTTATTTATTTTAGAGTACTAGATAATTAGTCCTACAATCTCTCCTGAGTTGATAAGGATGAGACTAGTTAGTTTCAGCCATAGGTTGCATTATTTAAGTCTCGTTTGAGTCTATTGTCAATCATCTCAGTTTATCATCAATAAAAAAACGTTGGAATTTTCTAGCAATTCCTCTTTGCGAGATCCTTGCTAAGAGTGGCTATAACATATATTTCCTGTTCACAATCAATTTGGACACCTCATCGACACCTCTAATAAGAAAAACAGCCCAATGAATGGCCCGTCACATATACTACATTGTACACCGATGTTAGCCCTTTTAAAGAAGTGCACTACTAGCTTACTACAAATATTCAGCCCTTATAGGGTAATAACTGACCAACCAAAGGAATACACTTGTCTCCTATTAAAAATCCCTCACACAAAACTTAAGGCCTGGTCAAATGTTTCTCAGTGTTGGACAAAAAAAAAACATGCTTGTGTGTAGGTCACGTCAGGTTGAAGACTAACACAGCCCACATGTTCTTTCCTAAATCTTAATATCAACAAGTTTACAGAAACAGAACCTGAAGAACGTATGCAACGTGCACACTTTATGTCCATTCACTGCTGTAAAACTAGCATTTCAGGTAAACTTCATCTACTTAACCCTCGTGCTAAGAGACCTTAATGGTATCAGTGTAAATTAAACAATCAAATGAGCGATTATGGGAAAAATAAATCACTTGCAGCATGGTTACATCATAAACCCAATTTTCACAGAATTGGTACAAAATATACACTTCATGGGATTTGATATGTTAGGCCACTATGACATTTCACTAATTCGCAAAATAATAGCTTAATGTATTCAATATGTCAGTATTTTAAGTATATCATATAAAGTTAGTACACCAATTTTAATAATATAGATATAAAATATAATTAATCAAATAAATACAAACTCAAAGCACTAATAAGCAAAACTAAACCCATAACATGTTTAAAACCATTACAAAATAAAGAAGTAGAAAAGACATCTTACCTTAAGTAATATGGAAAGTCATCAAATGTAACGTTAACATCTTTTCCATCAAGAATGCCAGCAAGAATATCTTCTAGTAGTGCTGCACTTCTTATAGAAGAACCTGAAGTTGATGCTGGTTGAGAGCCTCTCGTCCACTCAGCTCTTTCTTCCAACGCCTGTGTAAACAGAAAACAAATTCAATTGATTGTGGCACATACAATCTTGCAGAAAATAGAAGAAGAAGTGAACCACAGAAGTTTTACATTTCCTGCCTCTATTCCAGAGTCTGGGTTGCAATCAAGGCTTTTGCCACCCACTCCCATTTCAGTACAGTTGTCACTTTCCACATTGGGGGTTGAATTTCCCTCCACGCCATCAAGTTCAGCCTCTGAACCATCTTGAATAACAGCGTGAGTTGAAAGCTCACTGTCCTGATGGCTTTTAGGAGTGCTCAGAGCTGGAGGCCTCCAGCGTGATACATCTTGTCTAAAACTAGAGAGGGATGCCAATATAGATGCCCCAGCAACAGCTGAAGGATCTCCTGACCTCTTCTCAACAGGTAAATATTTTCCAATGGTACTATGAACCTCTGCATTTCCCACCGTCATAGGTGCTTTTATATTAAAATTGTTGGAAAGGACATGAAAAATCTGTGCACAAAAAGGTCAAGGACATAACACTGATAAAAATCACACATATTGACAACTGAAAATTAATATGGGGATGTTCATATTGAAAATGATGAGCAGCACAAGGATACATATGCATGACTTCCTGCAGAGCCAAAGAGAATTTCATCCCCAGAATTAAGATACCAAGTGTTGCCCTTCTTGACAGGCATCCCATTCACTTGCACAGAGCCCTTGCTCCCTGTAGTTTCAAGCATGCCCACAATGCTTCTTTCACGCTGATCATGCGACAAAAAAATGAGCAATCATACTGCATGCACATCATAGACTTTATCTCCAAATTTAAAATTAAAAACAAAAGGGCCAACAGAATGTAGGCCCACATCATGCTAAATTGACATAACCTTATGATGATTCAGAACCTGCAGCCTGACTGTTAAAAATATATGTACCTGAGTGTGCTTAATCCTACATAGTAACCCACTGACTGCTAGATCTTTTAGCACAAAGCTACAGTTTCTGCTTGATCCAATAGTAAAAGTTGAGGAGGAAATCTGAACATTCGGATTCTGCAAGAAAAGAAAGAAAGCAGATACTCATACGACCATAGTAACATATGAGTCCCAAAATAAATTTTTCACAACTTTAAGTATAGTTCATAATTAGAAAAGAAAGAAAGAAAACCATGCTCAGCTTAGCTTACGTGTGAGAACTGTGAAAGAAGTTGGCACCAAGGAGGGGCCGTTGCCTCAAAATTAAGGCTTTGCTTCTGGTAATTCCTCACCAGGGAGAATGCACTCCGTAGCTGCGGCGAATTGCCTTCAATACAAGCAAACGAAACCAAAATCACCAAATATTTGAAACTCGAGAATCCCAAATCCTCTTTAATTAAAGACAGAAAAAGGACTCTGATGGAGAAAAAACAGTTACCTTCAGCGATCGGGGTGGACACAGGCCCCGCCGGCCCATGAACATCCCCCTTGGTTAAATTCAAAGCCTCGCCGGCGCCGACAGCACCAGATACCGGAGGATCAACGGACAAACAATCAACAAGATCTGGCGGCGGTTCCGAGAACAATTCCCTCGAATTTTCAGGAATTCCCATTTGTTGCTCCGACTTCTCCGATGTTACTCCGTTATCGACCTATGAAAAGTTTTGTTCACAATTCAACGAAAAAAAGAAGGATTCAAATAAGCAACACTCATCAAAACCTCCCACAGATTCGACGAAAAACGAGCTAATCTCAAATCCTCAACAAAGAACCCTCAAATATCACATAAATTGAAAAGAAAAGAAACAAGAAACGGTTTTGGGGCTTCCTAAGACCTTCTGACGCTTGGGCGACGGAGGTTTATCTTCAGGGGAGGACGATCTCTTGTTGTTGTTTCCATCGTCGTTGTTGTTGTTGCCACTGTTGCTATTTTCATAGCTTCCGGTGTTGCCACTGTTGCTGGGGTTTGGGGAGGGGAGAGATCCACTCCTTCTCGTGGACACCATGGCTGGTTGGTTCTCTCTCCTTTATTTCTTCTCCTCTGCGTTTCGATGCGTTTGGTTGGGGACGACGCAAAGGAGACAAAAGAATTTGTGTGATTGGTTTTTAGGATAGTGAGCTTAGACCAGAGAGACAAATTGCAAATATTACATTACATACTTATATGGAGAGAGAATAATGGATTGTTTTCCCTTTTCGTAGCAATTATTATTATTATTTTGTTTCGAAAAAAATTTAGAAAGAATTTGCTAAAAGGGCAAAAAATAATAACCTAATTAACCGCTTGTAACCTAGATCCATTTTTTTAGGTTTTTGTCAAGTATAAAAGCCCCTTTCCTCTCTCCTCCTTCTCCCTCTCAAACCCTAATGTCGACGTCTCCGAGCTCGGATTTTTCCTCTCCACCCGCGAATCCTGGATCCACGTCGTCCAGCAGGTCGAAGATTCCGAGATCGGCTGCCGTCTTGACTCCAAACTCGTCCGGATCGTCTTCTCCTTCAATTCCCTCTTCAAGGTCAGCGGCAATGGCTTCTCTCCCTTCTACACCGTCTTCTCCGGGCCAGACGCCGACCAGTACACTCTCGTGTTCACCAATTGCTTTCTCGGCGTTAGCGTCTCCATGAAAGTCCGATCTTCCAAGTATAGCCTCGAAGGCAAGAGCGGAAGTCGATCGTCTTCTCGTGTTCGCTTGCTGATCACCTCCTTCAATTCGCTTTTTCAGATGTATTGAGGTCTCTAATGATCTACTCGCTCCATTTTTTTTAATTGTTGTTCTGTTGTTGATTTTTTTTTTCCCGATTGTGATGCAATGCACAAGCAAATGTCATCCTGGAACTGATCTGGACAGGACTTTGTTGGACAATTTGATTGATTCTGGAGGATCATGTGAATTCCTGAATCATCAAAAAGGAGGAGCAGGTTAGCATATCCACTAATTAATTTAGTTTTAGCTTAATTCCTTCATCTATCAAAGCTACAAGCTTTAATGAGAGCTTAAGCTGAACTAAAAGCAAAAAGTGAAAATCATTTTTTGTATTTGATGATTCAGCAATTTAGTGTCCCAGGTTTTTTACTCACCTTTCTTGTTGTGATTCATCTCATAATTAAAGCCGGATTCAATGGTTTTTACAATGATAGAGCTATTATTATCAAGCTCATCTATGATTCAACTCTTTGATGCTAAGGTCTTTAACTGGACCATATTTGCTGGATGACAATATTATAAAATTTGAGCTTTTAGAATTGTAATGTTGCAATCGTGAATTAGTGAAGTTTTCCCTGCACAATTTATTTACACATTCGGTAAATTTTACTGCAGTTTAGAGTATTGATCAAATTAAGTTGTTGGTTAACATTCAGTAAATTTAGAGATGCCCAGGCTTCTTCTACGCCACATTTCACTGAAGTTTGATGGAATCATGTGAACAATTTACTAGAAAAAGGAGGTTTTGGGAATTGTAGCCATCACTTGGTTTGTGCAGTGTGTTATTCTTATTCTTTCATGGTTTTAGGGTCTTCTATTGTTTGCCTGCTTAAAACAAAGAAAATTTACTGATGTATCAACTCAAATGTTATCACTGTTGTTGTTGTGAACTGATGAGGATACCGTTTGTTGTATTCTCTAGGGTGATACTTGATAGCTTGCATTTAGGTAGTGTTTAGGATGCATATTTATGTTTATTTTGCATGGTTTTAGCTTAGTTTAGTCTAGTTCTCATGTTTTTAGGTTTTCTAGGAAATTCGGGTTTTGCGCTTGTTTTGTTCGGTTTTGCAGATCTTTAGGTAAACAAGCATGCACGGGATGAATCTTAGAGGACTATGGTGAAGTTTGAGGAAGCTTATAGTGATACAATTGAAGATTAGAAGAGCCAAGGCCCAAGAGCTTGTGTGAAAAGAACGCTTAAACCCGGGCTATGCATTGGAGTTCTTGTTTCGACACCTCTATATTGAAATGCTTGGTTTGGGAGCTATAGTGCTCGGATGGAGCTGAATTTGTTATCACTGGAAAGCTAATTCAAAGAGCTACAATTCATATTTTTACTTCGAGTCCAAATTCCAACTCGAAGGGGGTCAAAACAGCATCTGAAGTGTCGCCTGAATGCTGAACCGAGGCTAATTGCGCGGGATGGTATAATTGCGCGGCCGCGCATTGTGCAAGACCGAGCAATCGGTGTTTTCTACGCGGGGAAGTTTTGGGCTTGACTTTTTGGCCTAGGGTTATATCATATCCGAGTATAGCTTAAAGATAGATCTTTTTGAGGATTATTTGGAAGACATACATAAACCTTATGTTAGTTTATTTTTTGGATAACTTTTGTCATACTTTTGGAGGCTAGGGTTTTTTCTCTCAAGGAAGACTTGAACCTTTGTAAGTTTGATTTTATTTCAATTATGAATTGCTAATTTCTCTAGTGTTTGGCTAGTTATTGAAGTCATGATTTGTATGTAGTTGTGAGGTTTGATTGATTCTCAACAAACTTGAATAGAAATTATTCCCTGTGCTTAACTGAATCAGAATTATTCTAGGGTTTTGTTAGATTAGCTACCTAATAGAATTTCTAGGTTAATTTACAACTGAATCTGATTAATTACCGGTTGGAGTTAATTAGATCAAGAGTAGACTTTAATTAATTTAGTACCGGTTGGACAAGTTGATTAAAGTAGGGAATAAATTCACAAGTCACTTAGATGTCTGGTTGCTCTGAGTTATTTGTTTCTATTGATAACTTGAATCGTCATGCTGTTATTTAATTGAATCTAGAAGGTCTTCTAGGTTATTATTTAATTAGGGTTGTTAGACTGGTTGTTCTATCAACTAAATCTGAAGTTCGGGTTTTTATCCTTAGTAGGATCACTATCCACAATAGATTATTCAAGTGAGAAGAGAATCAAGAGAATCGATGATCAATGAATCAATATCATGATGGATCTAACTAGTTGAACACGTTTGTCTTTCATATATTCAAATCATCCTTGCCTTCATATTTATTTCTATTTTTGCATAGTAGATTAGATAATCATTCTGAAAACCCCCATATTAGTTACTTGGCACCTAAGTAATTGCATAAATACACGAGTCTCTGTGTGATCGACTCTTACTTACCGCTCTACTGAGTTGGTTAAGCTAAGGTTTCTTTGATAGGTATAAACGACCACGAAAAATACCTCATCAATACTCTTTCATAGTTTGGCACAATTGTTGAGTGCAAGAATTTGACACTAGCTAACTGGCTATTAGGCAAAGAGGAAATGGTGACACACCCAGATTTTCATTTGCTGTAGAAATGTAAGCCTTTGCTAGCAACTGGCAGACTCAAGTGGATCATATGGGACGAGATGCAAGTCTTATTGCCGATACTCTGGCTAATATTTCACTTTCCTTGGATTCTAATTTCACTTGTTTCAATGAGACTCCTAATGCTAGTTGTATTTTTAAGTTCTTTGTATTTCTAAGGATTGTGAATAATGCACTTTGGCCAGAAGCTTCTGACAATTCACTATTCTCCAGAATTTATTTCTAATGTTTGATTTCATCATTCTTTGTTCTTTAGAAGCGTGGCTGCTAAAAATGGCTATTTGGATGATTCCTAGCTCACAATCACATGCTCTTTTTTATAATGGCTATTTGCTGCAAGTTGCGACATGAGCCTAAAAGATTCCATAATTAGTTATTATCTCTGTCTATTTCATGTCATCTCTCGATTTAGAGGAAAATTTTCAATTGGAAACCCCCAAAAAAAATGGACCATTGATGACAATTTGCGATGACAAATGATGATAATCAAATCATCATCAAATAGTGATGGCAATTGATGACGGTTGTTTGTCCTCAAGACCATTGTCATCAAGGCCCTTTTGATGACAAATTAATCGAACCGTCATCAAGTAGTGATGATAGTTGATGACAATCTGACTGTCATCAAATAGCGATGATGATTGATGAGAATCGAACCGTCATCAAGTAGAGATGACATTTATGATGATAGTTGATGACAATCAAACCGTCATCAAGTAGTGATGATAGTGATGACACATATTTGATGACGCTTAAGTGATGATAGTTTGATGACACTTGTTTGTCATCAAGGCCCTTTTGATGACAAATTAATCGAACCGTCATCAAGTAGAGATGATAGTTGATGACAATCAAACCGTCATCAAGTAACAATGACAAGTGATGATAGTTGATGACGGTTCGAACCGTGTGATGACGGTTGTTTTTATATGGTTTGAATGCCTTTGATGATACTTTTTGTTATCAAAAAGTTGTCATCAAGACATTTTGATGACACTTTTTGCCTTTTATTACACTTTTTGTCATCAAAAATTTTTGATGACGGTGAAATAAATTGTGATGACGGTTGTTTTTATGTGGTTGAATGTCTTTGATGATACTTTTTGTCATCAAAAAGTGTCATCAAGACATTTTGATGACATTTTTTACCTTTTATTATACTTTTTGTCATCAAAAAATTGTGATGACGGTGAAATAAGTTGTAATGACGGTGAAAAAATTGTGATGACGGTTATGAAAGTGATGATAGTGATGATGGTCAACGCCGGTCAACGGTCGGTCAACGCGGTCAACGGTCGGTCAACGACCGAGTTAACTCGGTCAACGGGCGAGTCAACCCGGTCAACGACCGAGTCAACTCGGTGGGAGTGGGGAGGTGGGTGATGGGGGTTTTTGCTATTTAGCTAATTTTCACACACTCCTTAATATCCACCTAATTAGCCTCTTTTTTTTGCTATTTATTTAAATCATCCAAAAATTTATTATTATTAGGGAAATTAGTTTTGGTGGCCCAAAGTTTTTGTCTTTTTCTTTTAGTGTTCAAAAAGACTTATTCTTTTTGATACCTATGAGGTTTTGGTTTTTTCGTTGATGCCCCTCTCCGAAAAAGAGCTCCGGATCAAGGAAGAGCTTCAAATTAGTTAAAATTCAAGTTCACCATTGTGTTCTTCGCCCTTAAATTAGTAGGATTTGACTATTAAAACATCAAGATTCATAACCTACTCATCCATATTTGAATTTATAACAATTTTTCAAACAACTCCTTAAAATAAAAGATTGTTTTAAAATTCAAATTGATGTAGTTTGGTTATGAAATTAAGTGTTTTAAGAGTTGAATCCTACTACTTTAAGGGTGATGAACATAATGGTTTGAAATTAACTAATTTGAACCGGAGAGGGGCGTCAACAGGAAAGCCAAAACCTCAAGGTACCAAGAGAATAAGTTTTTTTCTTGGACACCAAAAAAAAAAAAGTAAAAAGTTAGGAGCACTAAAAGAATTTTCCCTTATTATTATTACAAGCAATACAATTTATTACCGTACCTACCAACTATATAACCTCTACAAATTAGTTTGCAAGTTTTAAGTTATAAAACATTACCAATAATGTCCCACATTTTTACCTTCCTCCCTCTCCTACTTCTCTCGACATGTATTTTTTTTAGTGTGTTCTTCACTTCTACTCCATCGCCCTATCACCGCTCACCACTCCAATTTAAAACCATTGTCCAACCATTCTTGAAAAACATATTAAACTAAAAACCCCATTCACAAATTCACACCTTAACTACATATGCAAGTTGTGGGGCCTCTAATTTGGCTAGCCCGTTAAACCTTGATGATGAAGAGCATTTGGCCCATTCGGAAGGAGACTCGTGAAGGAAGCTTAGTAGATTGGATCACGCTATCGACTCGTCAAGCGATGTGCAAATCGGATTGGATGGAAGCTTCCTTTGAAGATAAAAAGAAACTAGAAGATCATGACCTAATTTAGTGAGAAGATCATAGACGTTCTGTAGCAGCCAAGCAATCGCCAACGATCTTATGCATAATAAGGGAAGCTTAGATCATTAGGGTTTCTTTAATGTTTTAGTATATATAGCTTATGTATTTGTAATAAAGGGGACTCAAGTCCTCCAACCTAATACATCGACTTATGATAACCAAAATTCCAAAAACTCCATTATACAAAAAGCTCTTGAATTACGACTCTCGATTGTAGTCCTCTCTAAAGGACGTTGGAGTAAATCTGTTACTTTTCGTCCAAAACACAAGCTATTCATCGAATTGGGGGGTGGGAGGGGGTTATAATCTAGTACAATAAATTAAACCCTATACCTAATACTAGAGCAATTAAGCTTCAATTGCCCCATCTTTTCAAGAATTCTGATATATCATCAACATAAATCAAAGGAAAATTCTGTTTGATACTCTTGAGTTTTTTTGTTTTTCTGGTTGGTGCCCTAAAACAATTATTCCAAATGGTACCCCTAAACTAGTAAATTAGTTCGATTCATGCGATAACTTATGATTTTAGTTAGAACTAGTTGAATTCTTGTGTCATGCACGGATTTTGTTTAAAAATATTTTACATAAAAAACTATTTTTTAAACTTACCTAACTAAAAAATATTTTAATTTTTAAAATTTGAAATACCTAGATATAAGGAATATTAAGTATTTTTTATTTTAATAAGTATAAAAAATAATTAATTAAAATATAGTGGGGCCCAAATTATTGATAAAATAATAATTCAAAATACAAAAAAATTGACACCGAATTGAATAATAGGTTGACATATGGCCAAAAGGCCTCTTATATAGTATATGGATAGATTATAAAAAAATGTTTATTTTGTAATAAAAATTTGATTTTTATATTTTATTAATTTAAAACCCAATTTTAATTTTAAAACTATTAATATAAATTCAAAAAATATACTTTATAAAACATTTAAAATTCTAAATAGATAACACTAGATAATCTAGTCTAACAAATTAAACCATATACCTAATACGAGAGCAATTAAGCCTCGATTGCCCCATCTTTTAAAGAATTACTAGAATGCCTAACCCGTCCGTTGGATGGCGCGAATTTTATTTTGTATAAGGCACTCAATATTAAGATATTTATCATATGCATTCGTCGCATCCCACTTCTTGCATAGCATTACTTCAAGTTGATGTTGAACACCATCACACAATTCTTAAGAGTGCAAAATGTTGCCTCTTGGCCGAGTTTGTTGCAATCAATTTTCGCATGTTCATGTCAAATACAAAATGTAATGATTATTTATATACGTGCAAGATATTATCATGGTAACAAAAGTTGTTAATATGAGAGAAAAATGTATCTTACCTTAATACATTAAAGAATGAATTTGAAAAGTTGATTGTAAAAATTAATTCTTGTTAATACAATAAGGTGGCTAGCTATACAAATGGTTAGGTAAGAATACATTTAATTAGGAATTCCAAAGGCTAGGTCTATATCTTCTAAATCAATTTCTTATTATTAATACATTTAGAAATGAATTTGAAATTAGCAAAACTGATGAGAATGCATTATGTTTTGACATTTATTTTACTTTTGAGGATAATTTTTATAGTTGTAAGATGATATATCATCAACATAAATTAAAGGGATATTCCATTTGATACTCTTGAGTTATTTGTTTTTCTGGTTGATGCCCTAAAACAATTATTCCAAATGGTACCCCTAAATTAATGAATTAGTTCGATTCATGCCATAACTTATGATTTTAGTTAGAATTATAAAAAAAAATGTTTGTTTACTAATAAAAAAAATTGATTTTATATTTTGTTAATTTAAAACCCAAATTTCATTTTAAAACTATTAATATAAATTCAAAAAATATACTTTATAAAAATATCTAAATAGATAACACATGATAATTTAAATAATATAACATAAAGGTCTACTTAAAAAATATAAACTATATAATTATTTATTTAAATATTTTTATAGAGTAAATTTTGTTATTATTATTCAAGTAGTGAAAATTCATATATTATGTCAACATATATATATATGGAAAGTTTGATTTGATACGATGAAATTGCCACAAATTATTACATATAATTTACTTGACAAATTTAAATTATATAATATATTTATTTATATATAACTATTGAAATATGTTGATTTTTAACTTGACAAATTTAGATTTATAAGACAAATCTACTTGATAAATCTAAATTAGGAGGCCATTTAGGTGAGAATGGAGCCCCAAGAGAGAAATGAGAATGAATCTCGGTCACTGATCACGTGCGCGGACTAATTTTTTTTACCTTGGGTGTGTAAATTTTTAAAAATGACTGTGTTTACTTTTGTATGGGACTGTGCATTTTCAAAACCACTTTTCGATGGAGGTGGATCCCCCTAATGATAGGGGAAAAGAAGACATGGAAATCGATCCAGTGTTGAAAAAACGAGCCCGAGAAGAGGGAAAAGAGGAATCTAAGGTTGCACACCAAGCACCCGGGACGATGGTGAGTAGCGGTGGGAAGTCAGAGGCTCAGACAGTGAATCAAGGTGAACAATCAAACCACCAAGAATCACAACAAGTAGCAGAGAAAGCAAAGATGTCGTACAAGGAATTAATGATGCAGGGGCAGGGAGTGAGCTATGCCATCCAACACTCAAACCCCATGTACCAGGAGTTAGATGGGGGAAGACCTAGATTATGACACGAAAGATGATGTGGTGCCGGAGGATGATGATCCTCAATGCCCAACCATCGCTCTAACTGCTGAAGAGAAGAAAAGCTTATGGAGACCATGGAAAGACACTCTCATCATAAGACTCTATGACAAGGGACCGGGATATATCACGCTAAAGAGAAGATTGAGCCAGAAGTGGGCGTTATCGGCTGAATTCTCACTTCTTGATATCGACAACGACTACTACATTGCTCGTTTCAAAAACAAGGAAGATTACAACCATGTACTGACCCAGGGACCGTGGATGCTAGGGGACAACTATCTCTGAATTCGGAAATGCCTAGATTCGATGTCAGCGACACGAGAATTACTTCACTCGTGGTATGGATTAGAATTCCATGGCTACACATTGAGCACTTCAATCAGAGCTTTCTCCATTTCCTAGGGAGAAGAGTGGGAAGGGTTTTAAGGATTGACAAGACGACATCTGAGGCGGTTAGAGGCAAGTTCCTCCGGATGAGCATTGAAGTAGACCTCACAAAACCCCTCTTATCAAAATTCAGACTACATGGGAAAGTTTGGCCTATACAGTACGAAGGCCTAAGAATGATGTGCTTTGCTTGCGGGAAAGTTGGTCATCATTCGGAAACATGTGGTAAAGACTCGAGACAGGAAGAGAAGGGCATGTCAGCCGAGATGACAACGCGCCAACAGACGGCGGAAAAGATGGCAGCAGGGCAATTTGGTGACTGGATGCAGTGAAAAAACCAGTTCGAAGAAAGCCAGTAGAGAAATAGCCGGACGGAACGTCAACGGCAGGAGGACCACCGGAAAACAATGCTACAAATCCTAACGCAAAAGTGACACGCACGTCGAGTCCTCCGGAGAATAATGTGCCGAAAATTGGGGGATCGCGATATGCAGCTTTGGAAGGAATCTCAGAGGAGAGTGAAAAGGCAGAAAAATTGGCAACTAAGCAACAAGGTGATCCTGCAGAATCTTCCAAGGCGGCGGAAAACGCGGCTAACAAAAAGGGGCCCACAAAATCTTCTAAACCAGAAGCAAAGACTACAGTTGATAGGAAAGGGAAAGAAAATATGAGGGAAGATAATCATGCCAAAAATAAGATTACAGGATCAAGCAATAGAAATCCCAACGCCACAAAATCCAAAACTAACGATCTTGTGCCTAACACATCGGCAGCCCAAAAAGATGTGAAAACCAAGCCAAACCCGAGCCAACACCCCAGACAAAACCAAGAAAATCCCAAGCCGTCATCTTCCTATAACACCCCCTTACTTACCTTGGAGGTATTACCGCCAGTAACCCTGATTAGGACTAAACCAGAATTACCCAAAGCTTTAACCTGACAGAACATACTAGAACAAGGTAAAAGAAACCATTTAAAACCTAACAAACTTAAGTTAAATATTACAGCGAAAAAACACGTAAAAGGTCTTATACAAACCTTAACTTAAAAGAATAAATAAATAGAACAACCTTCTATTTAAACAAAATCTTCATCAAGTCTTCCTTAAGTTCTTATTTTTGAAACTCAGCTTCGCTTTGAAGTAGTTCAATGTTGATAGGGTTTCTTGACAACAAATAAATTTATATCAAGACCCCGCTATTGTATAGCAGAGTCAGGTTCGTCCGCAGGGAGAAAGTCAGTATCAAGTTTTGTTCCTTATCACACAAGCAATCAATAAAGTAAGGGTTTTTAACAAGAAAGAGAGAGATTCTAAGGTAAAGGTATCCCCACAACAACAATCATGCATGCCAAACGCTATGAAACATAAAGATCATGCTTTTATCACATAAAGGTGTCAACTTTCGTCAACCAAAGCAAGTAAATCAATCAACTTTCGTCCTATCAATAAACTTACTATCTATCTCTTCTACTTCAACTAGGATTGATCCGCTTTCGCTTCGAAACCCAAATTTGACTATTCTTATTCAAGGTTTGAACTTTCGTTTCAACTATGAATGAGAAATTCCTATCAACTTTCGTTTCAAGGATTAAGAGCAAGAGAATAGATTCATGCAATAAAAACAATCAAAACATGATCATAAACAAGCATGCACAACTATTGTTGGGTTCAACCCCAACCTTAGAGAGGAAAACTACTCACAAAGCATAATTAAAAACAACTAAATTAAATAAAAGAGAAAGCTTACAACTTTGAATCCAAAAACAATAATTCTTCTCCACAAAAGCTCGTCTCTTCCCCCTCGTCTCCTCTCAATCGACTCTCCTCCTCCTCCTCCTCCTCTCACTTGAATCCCCCCCTCAAACTAAAGAGAGGACAAGTGTATTTATAGAGAAACTATTCTATCTTAAATCTATCTTTAAGGAAATAAATCTATCTTAAATCTATCTATAAGGAAATAATATCTTCTAATAAAATATATCCCTTCTATCTATCTAATAACATAAAAGGAAATAGGATAGAAGCCTTTAATTAAACACCGACTCGGACACGCTGCTCCTCGCGGTAGCTCGTTAACGACCTTGACAGGATCGTTAACGACCCTGTTCAGCACTTCGAACAGCTTAGAGTAAAACTTGCGTAGAAGATTCGTTACAACTCCGTTTGACTCGATTCTTTTTCCTATGTTCTCGTAACGAATTTCTCTATCTCTTTCCAAGCTCAAACTTGATCTTCAATAACTTTTCTTGAGCACTTAATCTTCATCTTCTCTTCATGCTTGAGTGCTATCTTCACCGGTTTTGCTCCTTTCTTCAAAAAATGCTCCAAATAGCTTCTAAAAACCTAAAAAACACCACCAAAACTTATGTAGACTCCATATCTCAAGAAAATACGAAAACCTACACAAATGACTCAAAACAAAACACAAAACAAAAGAAAAAGACTCAAACACACTAAAAACACACCCTAAAAACACGACTAAAAAGGCAGACATCATTCAACCATGTTCTTCACTCAAGTATAGCCATTGGAAACCTTTCTTCAACTTCTGGAGCTTCAAACCTCTGAATCCGCCTCTTGAATCAACTTCCAAGAAGAACTTTATGTATCGTAAACCAACGATGGACACCAGCCAACCATATAAAAGAAAAGAAGATGGACGGGTTAGTCTAATGAAAGACTAAGCAAACAGAGAATCTAACTTGGTTCTTATGGTTGTAACTAAACATATTGGCATCCAAATCCGATTAGACTCGGATTATGATCCAACATTTAGCAGTCTTATAGAGAATAAGAAGGAGACTTGCATAATCAAGAGAGAGAATACAACCGCTTGTGGTTTCTTTAAGAAGCATAAACAATTGTTGGGAACTCATATTAATCACATAACATTTTGAAAAGCCTCCATCGACTAATCAGATTCACTTAATCAAAGTTTGATTAAGAATCATACCCTCTCGAGAGCAAGAATGGTTATCGAATAGACTAACCATCCGGGTACATTAATGTACCTAACACACTTATCTTATATTACTTTCAAAACTTTTCACAAACAGATTGGTGATTCATAATCGGCTCGAACTACTGCCGAAATATTTTGGTATTGTAGAGATCATCGGAGTATTTCATCCATGGTCATCTACTCTGTACCAAGATCGCAGGACTTAAGCTATCCTTGATCTTTCATTTGCATATGGTGATGTAGAGATCAGAGAGGCCTATTACCCTGTCGTCTACACTGCACCGTGCCAATTGCACTTAGCTAGAGTGCGCATCACCCCTCTCACACGAAGAGAAAGGGAAGAGTCATGACCCACCATTAGGATTAGGCCCCTCCTAATGTAATATTCTTTTAAAGAGAGGATATGGAACCACGTTCCCCTCCCTGAAACTGTAACACCCCGTCTTTACACCGGGTGCTACTCGGTAGTAGACCTTACTAGGTACTACCTAGGCTAGTTTGACAACGAGTTCACTTGGATCTTGCAACTCGGGCACGACGAGAAAACATGAATAAAACATCCAACCGATATTTATAAAACCCAAGTATAGAAAACATGCATGAAACCCAAAACAACATAATTTACAACACTTCCTGGAAATATTTCATTAACATACTACTACCCTTTCATTTTCAAAACCACACATTATATAAAAGATACCAAAAAGTAACCACCATTTCTCCCAACTGAACCCATCCTAATGACACGACCTTCGACGACCTGTTCCATCATCCGGCCGAGGTTCCATCATGGGTCCCTTGTCTTTACCTGAAACTAAAAAAACAAGTCCCCGAAGGGTCAACTACCATTCTATTCCAAATTAGAATCCATACGGTACTAGTAAGACGTTTAAAAACCAATGAAGTACCTAACACACACACAAGCAAGGTTCGCATGATTACAACATATATCGGTTCTAAATCCATACTTACTTTCCATAGATCATAAACACAAACCACATATTAAACTTCCATACACATACATACATACAAGTCCAAGCAGAACAATACAACCATTCTTTCACCGTTCCATTCCATGGCGCTTATCAATCCTACACCCCAGGTGCCGAGGCGCGACCTCCCACTCTGCACAATTCCATCCTCCTAACCCCGGGTCAAGCCTCCTCGGGAGCACTTGCCCAAAACACAAATAACTTTTCTTTTGAAGGGGCACGATTCTTTGTCACATAACCATACGTAGCCGTCACTTCAACCCAGAGGACTAAGCACATGGCCATGCTGAGAACGGTACCAACATAGAGAAAACATTCGAAAACTTCACATTCGATGAAAGGCCAATGACATCCTTTTCACACATATCATACACAAGTAAACCTTTTTCATAAAACAATCACTTAGGGACTAGTTCCCCAAAACCAATCCTACAAGCACAACATGAAGTCTAACAAGTATTGAATGGAAACTGAGCAAGTTGTAAACGACTTACCTTGAGGACGAATTTCCAACGCCCAAAAACCACTAATTATCATACAACGCGAAACCCCGTCTAAGACAGATAGCCTGTCTTTTCCCTTCGTCTCTAATCACAACCTAAGACTCACGCTCCTATATGCATATATAAACCCCAATGAATAATAATAGCCTTTTAACTCTTACAAACTCTAACCCTAAAATCAACGAAAAGCCATGATGTTTTATAACTTCTTGTGTATAATTCCAAATCATTTAAAACTTGACATGAATATACTAGATATATAAAAGAACATTTTTCTAGTTCAAACCTTTCTGAAAAACTGGATCAAAGGTCTCCCTAATATCATTACAAAACAATACCCTAAAATTACTCTGAAATCTTTTACCGATTATAAATCCGATATCAAAAATACCCTCTGAGAACTATAAATCGACTGATTTTTAAATCCAATCAATTGTAAAACCAGATCTGGAAAAATTAGTAAAATCTAAACAAACTATTAACTAATTAAAACTTACCAAATAATACCTGAACTCCAAAATTTGACCCGACGAACGAATCCAACACCGGGCTAATACCCTCCTCCCTCTCTCTCTCTCTCTCTCTATCTCTCTCTCTCTCTCTCTCTCCCTCTCTCTCGTGAATTCTTGCTCTCGTACAAGAATGTACATGAATGTACATATTTATATAGCAATAGAAGAAGGTCGGCATAAGTTTTAAAAATTTTACGGTTTTCACCCTCAACTCTCTTTTACTACAAACTTTACCCTGAAATTATTAATAATTACTTTTAACTTAAAATTTTTTCAAAATATAATTATTGTAAATTAAAAATTAAATACTTTTATATATCCGAGATTACTTATAAGCTAAGTAATCCCAACACGAAATTCTAAAAGCGTAAAAATAGAATAAAAAAAATATCGAAATATTCCCGAATATTACATTCTACCCCCTTAAAGAAAGTTTCGTCCCGAAACTTCCAAACAAATATGAAAATAAACTCACAACACTTACTTAAAATCCTTGACACAAACCAAACAACACGCAGATCATATACGTTTAGTATACCACAAACAACCACCATATGAATCAAACATCATGTAATTCACACCATCAACACACTACCAGCAACTACCAAACAAGTCAAGCACACGAGGTCAAGTCGAACAAAGCACACAAATAGTTACAACTACCCATAACTATAACCCTTGATCACTACTAATTCTTATTCTCAAACGCCTCAACTAAAACCGGGTACAACTCTGGATAGCTCTCACTTATTTTCGTCTCAGTTTCCCAAGTTGCCTCCTCAACTCCTCGTCGAGACCACTGAATCAACAGAAGCAATATCTCCTTATTTCGCAGCTTTTTCATCCGTCTACCTAAGATTGCTATCGGTTGTTCTTGAAAAGTATGATCTGGTTCAATCTCCAACTCTTCATAGTTGAGCCTATGACTAGGATCAGGTACATACTGCCTCAACTGCGACATGAAAAACAGAATGAAATCCTTCTAGAGTTGGTGGTAGTGCCAACTTGTAGGCTACCTCGCCTACCCTTTCGAGAATTTCAAATGGCCCGATGTACCGAGGACTCAACTTTCCTTTCACTCCAAATCTTCTAACCCCACGGGTCGGCGATACTCTTACCCAAACATGTGCTCCTACCTCGAATTCCAATGGTCGTCACCTCTTATCTGCATAAGATTTCTGACGACTCTGTGCTGTCAACATACGTTCTCGAATCAATGCCACCTTTTCAATTGTTTCCTGAATCATCTGAGGCATTCCTTCTACAACATCTGATGGATCATCCCAACATAGAGGTGTCCTACATCTCCTCCCATATAAAGCCTCATAGGGTGCCATCTGAATCGAAGAGTGCCAACTATTATTATATGCAAACTCAACTAATTCCAAGTGATCAGACCAGTTTCCTCCCCAATCCAACACACATGATCTCAACATATCTTCTAGTGTTTGAATTGTCCTCTCCGATTGGCCATCTGACTGTGGGTGATAAGCAGTCGTGAAATGTAGCTTGGTGCCTAAAGCTTTATGCACTTTTTGCCAAAAATTGGATGTAAACCGCCCATCACGATCAGAAACAATCGTTTTGGGCACTCCATGTAATCTCACTATTTGTTTCAGGAACACCTCTACTAGTTTACTCACTAGCCAATTCTCTCTAATGGGCAGAAAACGAGCAGTCTTGGTCAATCTGTCCACGACAACCCATATTGTATCATGTCCTCTACTAATCCGCAGTCCGGTAACAAAATCCATGGAAATGTGCTCCCACTTCCATTCTGGAATTGGAAGTGGTTCGAGCATTCCACCTGGTATTTGGTGCTCTATTTTTACTTGCTGGCACCCTTGACACTTTGCTACAAATTTCGCTACATCAGGCTTCATTCCATCCCACCAGTAATATTGCTTCAAGTCCTTGTACATCTTACTAGCTCCAGGGTGGATTGAATAAGGAGTAGCGTGAGCCTCTTGTAATATCTTTTATCTCAACTCCTCGTCTCGAGGTACACATGATCGACCATTCAATCTCAAAGTACCATCAACATGTTCTTCAAATGCAGATGCCTCTCCACGGCTCACTTTCTGCCTCAACTCTTGAATCATCAAACAAGTCTCCTGCTTAAGTCGTATTTCCTCAATTAATGTTGGCTGACAATCTATACGGCCTAGTCTACCTTGATAGCGCTGAATCTGTACCTCAATCTCATACCTTATCAGTTCTCTTTGTAACTCTGATTGGGCAGTCAAGTGACACAACATATGCTCTTGCGGCATTTTTCTGCTAAGAGCATCAGCAACAACATTCGCCTTTCCGGGATGATACAAGATCTCTAAGTCATAATCCTTCAGTAATTCAAGCCATCTCCGTTGTCTCATGTTCAATTCTCTCTGAGTAAAAATGTACTTAAGGCTCTTATGGTCTGTCATCACTTTACATGTACTTCCATACAAGTAATGACGCCATATCTTTAGAGCATAAATCACTGCTGCTAATTCTAAATCATGTGTTGGATAATTCAACTCATTTGGTTTCAACTGTCTAGAAGCATATGCAATCACCCTGTCATTCTGCATTAATACACAACCTAAGCCTACCTTTGAGGCATCACTGTAAATCACAAAGCCTTCATTCCCTTGAGGAAAAGCAAGTATTGGAGCTGAAGTCAACTTCTCCTTCAACTCATCGAAGCCCCTTTGACAAGCATCATTCCAATCAAAACGAGTAGTCTTTTTCAGCAAGTTGGTAAGTGGTTGGGCTATTCGTGAAAACCCATCCACAAACCTCCTGTAGTACCCTGCCAATCCTAAGAAACTCCGTACCTCTTTCACATTCTTTGGGGGTTCCCAAGCCTTCACAGCTTCAATCTTTAAGGGGTCTACCATGACTCCCTTAGCGGATACAACATGACCCAGGAAAGTAACTTCTGGTAGCCAGAACTCACATTTGGACAGTTTAGCAAATAGTCGGTGGTGTCTTAACACTTCCAAAACTAATCTAAGATGCTTTGCATGCTCCTCAGTGCTTTGAGAATAAATCAATATATCATCAATAAAGACAACCACAAATTTATCCAAATAGTCTATAAACACTCGGTTCATTAATTCCATGAACACCGCAGGTGCATTAGTCAATCCGAACGGCATTACTACAAACTCATAGTGCCCGTATCTTGTTCGGAAATCCGTCTTGGGAATATCCCCTTCCCGAATCCTCAATTGATGATAGCCCGATCTGAGGTCCACCTTTGAGAACATAATAGCCCCTTGCAACTGGTCTAACAAGTCATCAATACGAGGCAAAGGGTACTTATTCTTAATAGTAACTCGGTTTAGCTCCCGGTAATCAATGCATAAACGTAGGGAACCATCCTTCTTTCTCACAAACAATACTGGAGCTCCCCATGGTGATGCACTTGGACGTATATATCCCTTCTCTAGTAACTCCTCCAACTGTGCCTTCAGCTCTTGCATCTCCATTGGAGCCATACGGTACGGGGCTTTTGAAATTGGTCTGGTTCCTGGATCTAATTCAATATTAAAATCCACCTCTCGTTGAGGAGGCAGCCCTGGAAGTTCATCTGGAAAAACGTCTTCAAACTCACAGACTATTGGTATATCTTGAATACATGGTCCTTTCTTGTCTCCTTCTAGAACATAACACCAATAACCCACACATCCATCATTAAGGAACTTAGCGGCTTTCACCATACTGATCACTAATCCTGGACCCTCCTGCTCTGGATCTTGAAATACATGTATTGTCCCATCATCTGCAGTCACAGTGACTGTACCCCTATGTGCATCTAATACTGCTTTATAACGTCTCATCCAGTCCATCCCCAAAATAACATCATCACTAGGCGACAAGGGTATCACAATAAAGTCTGCAAACCAATCCCTACCCCAATCCTAAAAGGGCAATGAAGTATTTCTCTATTTCCTCTCACCTTACTACCATCGGGCAATCCCACCATAAAGGATGTACCCTCCGAGCAAATCAACCCTAGTCTATCAACGCATGCAGAGGACACAAAAGAGTGCGTAGCACCCGTATCAAACAAGATATGCATAGGTTTAGACTTAATCCAAATCGTACCTGTGGCAGTCGGAGCATTCAAGGGATCAGGCCTTCTCATCTCAAATACCCGAGGTTGATTGCCCCCGGTAGTGCTAGCTCCCGCACCACGGCCTCTACTCTGGCTTGGTGCATGTTGAGTCTGTTGGAATTGACGACGAATCCCTTGGTTCACCGACCCCGGCGAAGATCCATGTAAGGGTGTTCCAACCTTACAATATTTTTGTAAGTGGCCTGGCTTCCCACATATGAAACAATTACGAACTGGTTTCCGACACTGATTCCTCATATGACTAGTGTCTCCACAGTTGAAGCACTCCCTCAACCCTCCAGTAATCTGACTTTGTTGAGGTTGGTCTTGACGGCCTTGTAACTGAAATCCAAATCGGTTTTGTTGAGACACACCCGAACGATTATCTCTCCTAGAGTCTGATGGAGCAAACAACCTCTGCTTCTTATTTCTACTAGCTTGTACATTCAATTGTTCCAGCCCCAAGGTGGACATAGAATAAGCTAAAACAGAATCTTGAACCTCCTTCAAAGTCTTGAGTCGAAGTCCAGATACGTATGCACGCAGTTGGGGTTGCAACCGCTTAAGAAAGGTTGCAATCCGCAGATTCTCTATAGGAGCGGCATTGGGCACCACTGCCAAACCTCGTTGAAACTTTTGGATAGTCTCACCTACGGTAATGTTCTCGGGCCCTGCATCCCGAAAAGCAGTCTCACGAGCCGCTCTCACGACCTCAGGACAATAGTTATCTCGAATCCTCTCTTGAAATTCCTCAAAAGTAACATTTACCTGATGATCACGACTCAACTCCCACCAATCAAATGCATCCCCTGTAACAAACTCTGAACTAGAGACATCCTTCTTTCTTCCGGTGCCTGGATAGAGTCGAGAGCAGATGCCACTTTCCTCAACCACTGCTCAACATCAGCTTCCTGATCCCCAGTAAAGTTCAGTACCCCAGTCTTCCTGAACTCCGCAAGCCACTTATAAGGAAGAGGCTCGCGATATCTCCTTCCTTGCTCAGCCATGCCATCAGCCACTATTGGCCTTGGAATACGTGGTGGTCTCCCTGACTGAACCGGTTGTGCAAAAACTGGTCTTGGTGCCCTAACCTCAGCTCCTTGATAGCCGGAATTGGTTGCATTATGATTAGGCAAAAATCCAGTACCTACCAGATTTTGTAATAGCTCGGCAAGTGTAGCTCGGATAACAACAGTCGTCTCTGGTGGTAACTCGACTGGTGGCACCTGAGCTGGCCCACGTACTTCCCCATCTGCCCTATCGTTGACTCCATTAGCAAGGAGCGTGTTCCCAACAACCGAAACATTTCCCCTTTGATGGTCATTCACTGCAGGTCCAACATTCTCAACAACCTCCTCTTGAGGAGGGTGTGGCTCTCCCACGGCAGGAGCCTCTTCTCTGTTTCCAACACGGCCCCTACCACGTCCTCTACCACTACCTTTCCTTCATGCTTTAGCTGCTCCAGCTCTAGTTTGTGGAGCCATCTGTAAACGGATGTTTTACTATTTAAACTATCTTTTACCGAAGTTAACAAAATAACTTACCAGTCTACATGAGGTCCTTCGGTTGATGACGACAGAGTCGAAGCGTGTCATCTACCCTGTAAATGCAATATGACTACCCCAATGAAATGATTTGAAATAACCAGCCGGTTTTAGTTTTAGGTTGGACCTCGAGTACACTCGTTGTTCAGTTCCATGTGCCCTTGTTGTCAACCTGGCTCTGATACCAATTTGTAACACCCCGTCTTTACACCGGGTGCTACTCGGTAGTAGACCTTACTAGGTACTACCTAGGCTAGTTTGACAACGAGTTCACTTGGATCTTGCAACTCGGGCACGACGAGAAAACATGAATAAAACATCCAAGCGATATTTATAAAACCCAAGTATAGAAAACATGCATGAAACCCAAAACAACATAATTTACAACACTTCCTGGAAACATTTCATTAACATACCACTACCCTTTCTTTATCAAAACCACACATTATGTAAAAGATACCAAAAAGTAACCACCATTTCTCCCAACTGAACCCATCCTAATGACACGGCCTTCAACGACCTGTTCCATCATCCGGCCGAGGTTCCATCATGGGTCCCTTGTCTTTACCTGAAACTAAAAAAAACAAGTCCCCGAAGGGTCAGCTACCATTCTATTCCAAATTAGAATCCATACGGTACTAGTAAGATGTTTAAAAACCAATGAAGTACCTAACACACACACAAGCAAGGTTCGCATGATTACAACATATATCGGTTCTAAATCCATACTTACTTTCCATAGATCATAAACACAAACCACATATTAAACTTCCATACACATACATACATACAAGTCTAAGCAGAACAATACAACCATTCTTTCACCGTTCCATTCCATGGCGCTTATCAATCCTACACCCCAGGTGCCGAGGCGCGACCTCCCACTCTGCACAATTCCATCCTCCTAACCCCGGGTCAAGCCTCCTCTGGAGCACTTGCCCAAAACATAGATAACTTTTCTTTTGAAGGGGCACGATTCTCTGTCACATAACCATACGTAGCCGTCACTTCAACCCAGAGGAATACGCACATGGCCATACCGAGAACGGTACCAACATAGAGAAAACATTCGAAAACTTCACATTTGATGAAAGGCCAATGACATCCTTTTCACACATATCATACACAAGTAAACCTTTTTCATAAAACAATCACTTAGGGACTAGTTCCCCAAAACCAATCCTACAAGCACAACATGAAGTCTAACAAGTATTGAAAGGAAACTGAGCAAGTCGTAAACGACTTACCTTGAGGACGAATTTCCAACGCCCAGAAACCACTAATTATCATACAACGCGAAACCCCGTCTAAGACAGATAGCCTGTCTTTGCCCTTCGTCTCTGATCACAACCTAGGACTCACGCTCCTATATGCATATA
Organism: Fallopia convolvulus; assembly: GCA_964016875.1. Classification (NCBI taxonomy): domain Eukaryota; kingdom Viridiplantae; phylum Streptophyta; class Magnoliopsida; order Caryophyllales; family Polygonaceae; genus Fallopia; species Fallopia convolvulus. The sequence goes on from OZ024727.1 coordinate 22,958,305, forward strand.
TAAACCCCAATGAATAATAATAGCCTTTTAACTCTTACAAACTCTAACCCTAAAATCAACGAAAAACCATGATGTTTTATAACTTCTTGTGTATAATTCCAAATCCTTTAAAACTTGACATGAATATACTAGATATATAAAAGAACATTTTTCTAGTTCAAACCTTTCTGAAAAACTGGATCAAAGGTCTCCCTAATATCATTACAAAACAATACCCTAAAATTACTCTGAAATCTTTTACCGATTATAAATCCGATATCAAAAATACCCTCTGAGAACTATAAATCGACTGATTTTTAAATCCAATCAATTGTAAAACCAAATCTGGAAAAATTAGTAAAATCTAAACAAACTATTAACTAATTAAAACTTACCAAATAATGCCTGAACTTCAAAATCTGACCCGATGAACGAATCCAACACCGGGCTAATACCCTCCTCCCTCTCCCTCCCTCCCTCCCTCTCTCTCTCTCTCTCTCTCTCTCTCTCTCTCTCGTGAATTCTTGCTCTCGTACAAAAATGTACATGAATGTACATATATATATAACAATAGAAGAAGGTCGGCATAAGTTTTAAAAATTTTACGGTTTTCACCCTCAACTCTCTTTTACTACAAACTTTACCTTGAAATTATTATTAATTACTTTTAACTTGAAAACTTTTCAAAACATAATTATTTTAAATCAAAAATTAAATACTTTTATATATCCGAGATTACTTATAAGCTAAGTAATCCCAACACGAAATTCAAAAAGCGTAAAAATAGAATAAAAAATATCGAAATATTCCCGAATATTACAGAAACTACCTTAATTCAACAACAATGTCTCAGCGTGAGACAACATTCAAGGTCACACATAACGGACCTAAATCCAGTTCTACCTCAAAACTGAATAAACAACATGGTCATTATTTCTAACAAATATAACAACCTATCATATTTTAATAAGCACACAAGTTGTTCCCAACACAAATATTAAATGAGATTCAATTCCTCATTTAATAACCATAATGCAAGAGAGAACCGTCCACTTGCCTTAGAAGGCGTGCTCAACGTCCTTAGCAATTCCAACAGTAATCTTTATCACCCTTCTGCCAAATATAACAAAAGGATTTCTCAACAACGAGTTAACGGAAACACTTCTTAGTTGTATACTCAAATTCTACAACTTCCTAATCGATAAATGATTTAATTTCCGAATATCGATATATAACAAATCCTTAGTTATCATGCTTTAAGGAGCCATCTTAGCGGAATTATAACTAATTATCCGCTTCACTTTTGAAACAATTTTATAAATAAAAATTGTTCATTAGTAACAGTTCTTAAAGGTGACCAAATCTCGGATCAAACGGATTAACAACGAATCCCGAGTAATTATCCGAAGTCCTTTACCTACCATTCGGTATCAAAACTTGTATTCGCTATAACTGAAGATCCGGACGTCCGTTTCCCGAGCGGTTTGAACCTGTGGGACCGTATCAACGTCAAGATTATAAAAACCATAAATTTAATTAGCAAAGCTGAACTGAAAGGCCCTTACGGTGGCTCCGCAACCAACCCGCTAATTAATTTCGATCGTATATACCTTCACTCGAGCCCATGGCTCGTTTAGCTCGATAGTGGCTCAATCCCCGAGTTCGAGGGTGGCTGGGCATTGCCCGGTGGTGGTCCTCTTGGTGGGAGGTGGTCGGACAAGCTGACGGTCGTCGGCGACGACGTACGACAAGGCAAGAAGCTAGCCGGCGGCATGGAATTCTTCCTCCCGAGCCAGCGTTCCGTCCTTGCTCTCTCGTTGGTACCTCTTTTGCTTTTGCAGCAGCTCAAGCTCACACAAAGGAAGAAGAAGGTGAGGTGGAGGTGAAAATGGAGGTGGAAGAGAAGGTAGGGGAAGAAGATGGTGGCCGGCGGTGAAGGGCTCAAGCTCCGAGTCCGTCGTTCGCTCGTTCCTTCCTTTCCTTTTGATACGATATGGTAGACTTTGACAAGGCAAAAAGATATGCCGGTACTATCTCTTTAGTTCCTTCAGTATTAAGGCAAGAGAAGGGGCGGTTTAAAATCAAAATCCGTCTCGGAACGGGACTCGCGTTAAAGCGGTAAAATTATGTACCTCGGATGGAAAAACTTACTACATTCAAAACGTCCCGTAAATTATGTAGACCAATAAAACCAATTTTCCATGATTTTATCTTGCTACCTTCAATTTTTAAGGCTTCCGTTTCGTATTTTACATCCTTTACAGTACGAAATTAAAAAGACGGCTTATCCAACAAATATTCTTTTTCCACTGAAAAATCCTAGAATTCACACCGATCCATAAAATCATTTCTTTGTGATTTTAGGATATCACCAAGAATTTTCTAGGATTTAATCTCCAACAAAAATATTGGATTAAACATTAAAACGGTCAAAAAGGTTAAAAGGATATTTGAGAAAAATTCAAAAATATCCTAAAAAACCGCAGTTATTACTAATAAGTACCCCCTTAAAAATGGTTTCGTCCTCGAAATCAAGAAGAACTCGAATCATATAGAAAGATAGCACAAGCACATACACACAACCACTACAAACCTATACGGAAGTTTGTAGTACCCCTTTAAAAAAAACATATTGTTACTTCTACACCAAGCACAAAACAACCATTGCTTAGTTGCCAAACTTCTTCTTTACAACGTTCATTAACTTTGGAAAATGACTCAGCATTTCCTATCTGGTTCTTGAAGTCTTTTCTTTACCTCCGTATTTAGACCAAGGTAACCTAATCAAAGGTATTTTTCTTATTCACGATTCAACCTGGCCCTTCTTCCTAGGTGTCATATGGTTGAATATCCATCTCATCATTGTTGAATACATGAGATATATTGAACGCATACTATCAAGGAAAACATTACGGATAGAATGCACTGAAGGTGGCAATGCCAACTGATACACAAGCTTATCAGTTCTTTCCAGTATCTCAAAAGATCCAACATAGCGAGCATTTATGTTGTCTCGCATTCCCCAGCGGAATACGTCTTTCAAGACGGATACCAGAACAAAAACGTTGTTCTTTACAATGAACTTAACATGCTCACGCTTTAGCACAACACACAACTGTTGTCGCTTTTGAGCAATTAACACCCTTGAACATGTTAGTGCGATATTAGTTGTTGTTTTCTTGGCCAAATCTGGCCCATGAAGAACCTTGTCAGCATTGTCATTCCAACAAAACCAACACTTCCAGCCTTACCAAGCCTCAAAAAGAGTCATTTTCTTTATCGTGTGATCAAAATTCTTGTGTGTGAATTCACTCAAACTCAAACTACCATTCCAACTCGTGTGGAATCCAGAATACATGTCCTCAAGAGTTTGAATTTGTTTCTTTGCATTGTTCATCAGTTTGATGAAGGAAACCAGCGCTAAAATTCAATTCACTCTATAAAGTTTGATGTCACTCCTTTCAAAACTTTGGCATGAACCATCCATCTCAATCAGAGATAATAGTCTCTGAAGTTTTATGAAGATGAAATACTTCCTACATGATCACCTTAGTTAACTGCTGTACTTTCTAAGTCATCTTAATTGCATTAAAATGAACACTCTGGGTGAGTTTATTAACAACCTCCATATTGAATCCTTCTTTCATTAAGTCTTGAACGACTAATGACAAGAATCCGTTGTAACATCTTTCCACTTCCATTCTGAAACAGGAAGAGATTATAACATTTCATCTGGTCTTCTATGCTCAATCAAGACTTCCAGACAAACCAAACATATCAAAACGAACTTGGTGACATTTCGTTTTATGTCAGTCCATCAAAAGTTTTATCTTAAATCCTTATACATTTACTTGTTCCAGGATGAACTAATTAAGCAAATAACTATGCCTCCTTTGAAATAAGCTTTCAAAGCTCATCAACAATAGATACACATGAACAATTTTGAAACCAAGCAATCCATAATCTTGAATAACAAATCCCGGTGTCTTAGCTTCTTGATCTTCTTCATTGATCTTAAACAATATTACTTTCCCATACTACTTTTCCTTGATCTGGTCAACAAATTCTGAATAAAATCCTAGGGTATTCACACAACCTTGTTGTCATCCAAACTAAACCTTTAGTCCTTCTCAAATTATTTCCTTTACAAGGATTACTTAAAATCCTTACTCAATTTCCTTTTTGAGATAAAATCTCAGTATTACTTTAACCAAGAATATGAGATTTATCCAACACATGACAAGATAATAACCTATCTTGTCAATCCTTTACATCCTTTTCTCAACCAAAACTCAGCTTGGGCATACCGACATTCAAAAGTAGTTATCTCTCTCAACTACTTCAAACTACACTCTTACACATTACTATACTAACATATTGGAGAATAATACCTTTAGTCCAATAATTTCCAACAAAATTGTCTCCATTGAAAATTTTCAGTCTTTTTCATCAAAGAATTGTTTATACTTCACTTAACATTCTGACTTGTTGAGCAAACTAACTCTTAGGATTAAAAACATATCCTTACGTGTCCACTCTCTATATCCAACAACTTATCAGGCTGAGATTGAATATCAATACTAATTTACATATCCAAACTCCAGACCCATTGAAGTTCTGCTTAAAGTCCTCACTTGACTATCTTATCTCAAAGAGATTTAAGTTTTCAAGACAACATGAAAACAAATAACAACTAATGGAGAAATTACTAGTACATCCTTTACTCCAAAGAAAGGATTACTACAATATCATTCCTTAGAAAGGGTTCTATTCCAGGAGTCCATATCAACTTACTTTCAAAGACAATTCCGCTAAAAAGGCAATGACTTTCTTAGGTCATGACGTCAACCAAGATGAACTACTAGCAAACTGCTTAGAGAATTCCAATAATCATTGACTGAAAACAATCCCAAACTTTTAGAGAAGTACGGAGTTACTCCATGCTCTTCAAAGACCAACACAGATTTGTAAAGAATCTTACCAAATTTCTTTACTTATAATCGAACTGTTTTGGGAATTGAAGTTTGACCATACTCCTTAAATGTTATAGGATACCAAAGATGTAATAACTCAAAGGAGTTTTACAAGATACTAGATATAGAAATTGCTATAATGCAAAAGAAAGCTTGCATCTTTTCATCTCAAACAACTACACTTGCAAAACTCATATAATTGCAAAACTTATATGATTGCCAATTCGTACTAGAAACTATTCTTTAAAACCCAAGGAATTATGTGATCTTATTCCACCATGTGATCAGGATGGGGAGATAAAATAAACATAATCCTTTATTGCATTCTCATAGGAATAAGACATGTAATCTTGCCTTACCATGTGATCAAGATGGAAGACAAAATACATTCTTACTCACCACCATGAAAACCGTAGAAAATTTTATTCATGAATTCCGTATATCAAATCAACATTTCTTTAAAAAAATTCCTACCAGAATTCTACAAAGTCATAAGATTTTTCTCAAAAGAGAAAATCACAAAACAATTTCAAATATCCCTTAAATCATAGCAACTTGACAGGAACTCGACATAGTCTACAAGCATACAGGCTTTAACTTTGAATGTCGCTGAAACAAAGATTAGCTACTTTATGAAGAAATGGGCGCGTCAAGCCAATGCATCAAATAAAATTGCTGACCTTAATTTCATGATGCTACTGACGCTTTGCCCTAGTTCTGTGCTGACATTTACACATTAGCTGGCCTTACCAACTTGACCAAAGTTTCAAATCAAAGCTGAGCCTCAAAGGACCTAAGACAATCCAATTCACTTATGCGTACTACATTTCCTTTCGAATGTAATACTTCATTCCTTCCTCAAGATAGAACCTGGTGGCATTCCTTGACTTTTCTTAATTAGACATACTGCTAGATTTTTTTATAATCCATAGTATTGAGTAATCTTTGTCTGATTTAACTCAATCTCTACCCAACTTAATTTCGCAAGTTCAATAAAAGAATTGATCGCTCAAATCCACTTACTTGCAATCCTTAGTAAAGATGTGGTTTCAACCACTTGTTATCCATGGAAGATTGTTCGAAGGTCGTTCTCAACTTGTATGTCTCCCTTGACATACTACTTTAAAGTTATGTAAATATGATCCATTGACAAAATTCAATACTTGAGTTCATCCATGCACAAGACAACGAGCCTTCTGCAAGTTAATAGTCATTTAAATTCCGATATCCAAGAGTGAACTATCAAACTCTTTTGACGATTTTAAGGACTTTCAATCCTTTACAACTTAATCTTCTCAATATAAACAGTGAACTTTCAAACTTTGCATCTAGTTCAAAACATTCAATCCATATGCCTCTCTATAAATAATGAAGGACCTTTAATTTCCAATATCTTATAGTAGGGAAAAGCACATGATCAAACATGATATTCTTAAACATTCCCCAAATCTGCATTGGGTAATCAAACCAAATTTCTTTATCATTCACTATGCAAACTATATTCCCTAATAAATTGCTCAATCCGAGAAAACTTAAAACAATCCAACAGTTTCTCTCTTATCATTACATGCATCAAATCTGCTTGCAATAGCTATTTTCAAAATCAGGCCCACCTGGAATTATTTTTCCAAGGATAAGGTCTAAGCTTTATTGACCATATTATTGAATGATTGATATTTTTCTCCCAACCGTTTAAAATATCAAAGGCAAACATGCCAAAATTCTTCCTTGCATGATCTTCTCAAAACTGAACTTTATCATTTCCATCCTTATAGAAACATAAGTCAATACCATTGGCAAATTAGAACATCTCAATGTTGATTCCATTATTAGTCCATTATAGACCTCAAGTCTTTTCTCATTATCCCGAGTTGGGTATCATACAACGAAACTCCAATAACGTTGTCACATAGGTTAGTCATCTGGATATCAAGAACTCATGTAATCAATTAACACTTGTGCTAAGTAGTTAATTGAACATAAACACATTACTGATGAACTTTTACCTGTTCAATCCATTTTGACCAATCAACCTTATTCACAATAACCTTGATGATTAACCACTTGTTCACAACTTAAACTGAACCAACATTCTTCCTTTCTTTCTTACTATAATCATAAGAAATTCCCATTCCATTTAGGATTCTCAATCCTCTTAACTCAAAGGATAACAACATATATGAAAATCCGAGTTTGAACACTATCAGGTTAAAAATTGAATTGTATTTTCCAATAGATTAACAATTCAATTGATCCAACACTTGAGCATTTCAAATCTCTTTAACTTCCCACTGGGCAAAGAAAAGTACAGAATATCCATGATTCTATACTATAGAGTTACAAACATAGTTGTTGAAGAAAGTTTCCAAAGACAATCCCTTTCTTTTCAGGATTCTCTTACATCCCTTCATGATCCATACTGATCTTTTTAGAATCACTCAAAGCTCATAAGATTCTCCAAATCTTAACATTGAGATGTAGAGGTTCCAACTCATTCCTTCTATTGAAAATCGAATTTCAACAAAATTCAGGAATTCCTATAACAATATTCTCATGAAAACTCTTACTCTTATGACTTCGATGTCAAAGAAACTCACTTTAAAATTTTCTTTTTAAAGACAACATTTGAACTTTCACATTTCAAGAAAAGGAATTAACAATTTCTTTCATATAACTTTGAATCATGAACTTTCTAACAAAAATTCTTAACTTGAAATCTTCCATCATTCGAGCTTAAAATAGGAAACCTTCAAACTAGAAAGTCTTTATGAAGTACAATACTTAACTTCAAAATCTCACAAGAAGTTTCCTAATATGGAAGAAATGACGAGGGTACACCCAATTCAGACTCTCAAGAGAGAATAGGAATTCATTGAGAACTTGGTCAAGAACCGGTTCAACTTTAGGAATCTTCACCTAATCTTACTCTGGATCCTTCTCCGAATCCATTCCCATCTCCAGGGAATCAAATGTCCACTATAGGACCTTTTTCCAAATAAACCATTACAAACTTGTTACCTCGTGTTCTCCAATTCCCTTTTCTCCTTCTATCTCTTCACGAGTCTGGCTTCCAATCTTAACCACTTTCCATAAATGGTTCTAAGATAACACCCATATAGAATTCTCCATAATTCTATATAGAAGATGAAAGTCTTAAGCAAGACTTAGGAACTTTTAGCTTTGATACCACTTCTGTAACACCCCCTTACTTACCTTGGAGGTATTACCGCCAGTAACCCTGATTAGGACTAAACCAGAATTACCCAAGGCTTTAACCTGACAGAACATACTAGAACAAGGTAAAAGAAACCATTTAAAACCTAACAAACTTAAGTTAAATATTACAGCGGAAAAACACGTAAAAGGTCTTATACAAAACTTAACTTAAAAGAATAAATAAATAGAACAACCTTCTATTTAAACAAAATCTTCATCAAGTCTTCCTTAAGTTCTTATTTTTGAAACTCAGCTTCGCTTTGAAGTAGTTCAACCATGTTCTTACTCAAGTATAGCCATTGGAAACCTTTCTTCAACTTCTGGAGCTTCAAACCTCTGAATCCGCCTCTTGAATCAACTTCCAAGAAGAACTTGATGTATCGTAAACCAACGGTGGACACCAGCCAACCATATAAAAGAAAAGAAGATGGACGGGTTAGTCTAATGAAAGACTAAGCAAGCAGAGAATCTAATTTGGTTCTTATGGTTGTAACTAAACATATTGGCATCCAAATCCGATTAGACTCGGATTATGATCCAACAGTTAGCAGTCTTATAGAGAATAAGAAGGAGACTTGCATAATCAAGAGAGAGAATACCACCGCTTGTGGTTTCTTTAAGAAGCATAAACAATTGTTGGGAACTCATATTAATCACATAACATTTTGAAAAGCCTCCATCGACTAATCCGATTCACTTAATCAAAGTTTGATTAAGAATCATTCATAACCGGGAGCAAGAATGGTTATCGAATAGACTAACCATCCGGGTACATTAATGTGCCTAACGCACTTATCTTATATTACTTTCAAAACTTTTCACAAACAGGTTGGTGATTCATAATCGGCTCGAACTACTGCCGAAATATTTTGGTATTGTAGAGATCATCGGAGTATTTCATCCATGGTCATCTACTCTGTACCAAGATCGCAGGACTTAAGCTATCCTTGATCTTTCATTTGCATATGGTGATGTAGAGATCAGAGAGGCCTATTACCCTGTCGTCTACACTGCACCGTGCCAATTGCACTTAGCTAGAGTGCGCATCACCCCTCTCACACGAAGAGCAGGGGAAGAGTCATGACCCACCATTAGGATTAGGCCCCTCCTAATGTAATATTCTTTTAAAGAGAGGATATGGAACCACGTTCCCCTCCCTGAAACTACCTTAATTCAACAACAATGTCACATCGTGAGACAACATTCAAGGTCACACATAACGGACCTAAATCCAGTTCTACCGCAAAACTGAATAAACAACATGGTCATTATTTCTAACAAATATAACAACCTATCATATTTTAATAAGCACACAAGTTGTTCCCAACACAAATATTAAATGGGATTCAATTCCTCATTTAATAACCATAATGCAAGAGAGAACCGTCCACTTGTCTTAGAAGGCGTGCTCAACGTCCTTAGCAATTCCAACAGTAATCTTTATCACCCTTCGGCCAAATATAACAAAATGATTTCTCAACAACAAGCTCACGGAAACACTTCTTAGTTGTATACTCAAATTCTACAACTTCCTAATCGATAAACGATTTATTTTCCGAATATCGATATATAACAAATCCTTAGTTATCATGCTTTAAGGAGCCATCTTGGCGGAATTATAACTAATTATCCGCTTCACTTTTGGAACAATTTTCTAAATAAAAATTGTTCATTAGCAACAGTTCTTAAAGGTGACCAAATCTCGGATCAAACGGATTAACAACGAATCCCGAGTAATTATCCGAAGTCCTTTACCTGCCAATCGGTATCAAAACTTGTATTCGCTATAACTGAAGATCCGGACGTCCGTTTCCCGAGCGGTTTGAACCTGTGGGACCATATCAATGTCAAGATTATAAAAACCATAAATTTAATTAGCAAAGCGGAACCGAAAGGCCCTTACGGTGGCTCCTCAACCAACCCGCTAATTAATTTCGATCGTATATACCTTCACTCGAGCCCATAGCTCGTTTAGCTCGATAGTGGCTCGATCCCCGAGCTCGAGGGTGGCTGGGCGTTGCCCGGTGGTGGTCCTCTTGGTGGGAGGTGGTCGGACAAGCTTACGGTCGTCGGTGACGACGTACGGCAAGGCAAGAAGCTAGCCGGCGGCATGGAATTCTTCCTCCCAAGCCAGCGTTCCGTCCTTACTCTCTCGTTGGTTCCTCTTTTGCTTTTGCAGCAGCTCAAGCTCACACAAAGGAAGAAGAAGGTGAGGTGGAGGTGAAGATGGAGGTGGAAGAGAAGGTAGGGGAAGAACATGGTGGCCGGCGGTGAAGAGCTCAAGCTCCGAGTCCGTCGTTCGCTCGTTCCTTCCTTTCCTTTTGATACGATAAGTTAGACTTTGACAAGGCAAAAAGATATGCCGGTCCTATATCTTTAGTTCCTTCAGTATTAAGGCAAGAGAAGGGGCGGTTTAAAATCAAAATTCGTCTCGGAACGGGACTCGCGTTAAAAGTGGTAAAATTATGTACCTCGGATGGAAAAACTTACTACATACAAAACGTCCCGTAAATTATGTAGACCAATAAAACCAATTTTCCATGATTTTATCTTGCTACCTTCAATTTTTAAGGCTTCCATTTCGTATTTTACATCCTTTACAGTACGAAATTAAAAAGACGGCTTATCCAACAAATATTCTTTTTCCACTGAAAAATCCTAGAATTCACACCGATCCATAAAATCATTTCTTTGTGATTTTAGGATATCACCAAGAATTTTCTAGGATTTAATCTCCAACAAAAATATTGGATTAAGCGTTAAAACGGTCAAAAAGGTTAAAAGGATATCCGAGAAAATTTCAAAAATATCCTCAAAAATATGGCCTTTAGGGACTGTATTGATCAAAGCAATCTGATCGATATGTGATTTACGGGCCCAAAATATACATGGAGAAGCTCACGATATGCAGCCCGTCTTGATCGTGCGCTTTGCAATGAAAGTTGGAGGTTGAACTATCCGGAGGCGTCAGTTCATCACTTGTCAGCCCCACACTCGGACCACCTCCCTATCCTGATCCGTCTTGGAGGAGAAACAACAAACCGAAGCCAGGAAAGACCGTTCAGATTTAATGCCTCCTGGCTTCTTCATGATAATTTCAAACCATTCTTGGAAGACTGTTGGCGCCACCCGGGAAACCTGGATGAAACTCTTGGCCACCTATCACTACAGCTTAAAAAGTGGAACCGGGACGTCTTTGGGAACATTTTCAAAAGGAAAAGAATTTTGTGGAGCAGACTTGAGGGTGTGAGAAGATGTCTTGATAATAATGCACATGCAGGGCTTCTCAAGTTGGAGAAGAAATTAATTAAAGATCTCGCTGAGGTGCTCGAGCAAGAACAACTACTGTGGATACAAAAATCTCGAGTGAACTTCATGGTGGAAGGTGATAGAAATACTAGATTCTATCACTTGTCTACTATTATTAGAAGAAAGGAAAACAAGGTAACTGCTCTGAAAATCAGCGCCGGTGAATGGGTTACAGACCCAGATTCTCTTCATAGAATGGCTCTTGATCATTTTTCGAAGCTATACTCATGCAGTGGGGCGCCATCGATAAACCTGAATCTGATGAGTGTTGATGCGTTTCCGACTATCTCTGAGAACGTGATGCGGTATTTTTCGTGGTCGTTTATACCTATCAAAGAAATCTTAGCTTAACCAACTTAGTAGAGCGGTAAGTAAGAGTCGATCCCACAGAGACTCGTGTATTAATGTTATTACTTGCGTGCCAAGTAACCAAAGGGGGTTTTCAGAATGATTATCTAAACTAATATGCAAGAATAAAACTAACTATGAATGCAAGGATGATTTAAATATATGAGAAACAAACGTGTTCAACTAGTTAAATCCATCATGATATTGGTTCATTGATCATCGATTCTCTTGATTCTCTTCTCACTTGAATAATCTATTGTGGATAATGACCCTACTAAGGATTAAAACCCGAACTTCATATATAGTTGATAGAACAACCAGTCTAACAACCCTAATTAAATAATAACCTAGAAGACCTTCTAGATTCAATTAAATAACAGCATGACGATTCAAGTTATCAATAGAAACAAACAACTTAGAGCAACCAGACATCTAAGTGACTTGTGAATTTATTCCCTACTTTAATCAACTTGTCCGACCGGTACTAAATTAATTAAAGTCTACTCTTGATCAAATTAACTCCGACCGGTAATTAATCAGATTCAGTTGTAAATTAACCTAGAAATTCTATTAGGTAGCTAATCTAACAAAACCCTAGAATAATTCTGATTCAGTTAAGCACAGGGAATAATTTCTATTCAAGTTTGTTGAGAATCAATCAAATCTCACAACTACATACAAACCATGACTTCAATAACTAGCCAAACACAATAGATTTAGCAATGCATAATTGAATTGAAATCAAACTTACAAAGGTTTCAAAGTCTGCCTTCAAAGAGAAAAACCCTAGCCTCCAAAGTTGATCAAAAGTTATGAGAAAATAATCTAACATAAAGTATTTATATGCTCCTAAAAATATCCTCAAACAAGTCTATCTTAACACCCAAACTCAGATAACACAAGCCCAAAAACCAACATGCCAAAACCCAAAACCAATCTCGGCCCAAAAACCACGTCCGTTGAAACTCCCAAATGCGCGGCTTCCTTCCCGAAATGCGCGTCCGCGCTTTGTTGTCATCCCGCGCACTTGGCCACCAGTCAAGAATGCGCGGCTTTGTTGCTCGGGGTCAACCCGAGCTTTTGACTTGGCTTCTTTGTCTTGGCTCTTCTCCTAGCATGTCCTACCTTCCTTAGCTCCTTTGCCTCGTCCATCACCACCATGATCCATCTGTACTCGCCCCGCTGTTGCTCCTGAACCTAAAAACTTGTAAAACCGAGCAAACCAGCGCATAATACCCGATAACACAAAAACCTAAAAACTACATAAAAGCTAACCTAAAACTAACTAAAACATATATAAAACATGCATCTTAATTATTCCTATATGCAAGCTATCAAATTCCCCCATGCTTAACCCTTGCTTGTCCTCAAGCAAGACATAAATCCAATCACACCATAGAAATGCAATTTTACATCCATCTCAGATCAAACAAGCACTTCACAGATAATTAAAAACCCGACCAAGACTTCTTAGCATGCTTTATGGTAAGCAACAAGTAGAGACCATTCATTCATTCTAGACCTCACCAAGGATAATGTGTTTGCACTCCAACTCTCAAGTGTTTAAGGACGTGTTTCACTCAAAATCAACCATGAAAACTAGACTACCATATGCTTGCATCAGAGTTCTAAATCTCCACCGCTGGGGATCAAATACATAACAAAAATCAAGAGGTCTTTTTAAGGCTTGTAATGGGGCCAAGGTAAAGAGAAATTCGGAAGGGATAACATTTGGCATGTGGTGCTAAATCCGGGATAAAGAACTAATCCTAACCCAAAACTCAACACTTTTTCTTCTTACTCCTTCCAACTTCCTTCTACCAACTCCTTACATCTATACTCAAGTACTTTGCTTCTCTTTTTCCTTCTTTTGCCTCTTTTCAACTCTTTCTTGCTTTGCTAATGAAGACTACACACAATTCAAGCAATTTTTTTCTTTTGCTTTGCAACATAATTCATCTCCATTTTTTTCACTTTGAAACCCAAGAGTTTTATTTCCTCTTTTCCTCCTTTTCTTCCAACTCCCCCATACTTGTACATAACTCACACAAAACCTAAAGTCCTAAATCCCGAATCCTGGGTCAAGCTTATTAGGCTAGGGAAAATTTTTGTGGAGCTATCAAAAATAGGCTTAAAGCTTAAAAGAAATGGGGTATCAAAAACATGGATCTTGTCAAGGTAGGAAGGGAAAATAATAGGCTTATAGAAACATTGCCTCAATCATTTTAATGTCATGCATTCAATCATATTTAGCAGCCTTGATAAAGAGTATTAACGCAAGTTCTAGAGCTAGATAATCATGGTGATACACTCAAGAATGTAGAGAACAAATATATCATGAAAGGCCAAAAATCTCACAAGGCTAATTGTTGTCTAGAACTTCAAAATGAATCAAATACTCAAGCTAAATACATGCTCAGTCCTATAATCAAGGTAATCAATCAATGATCATGCTCATATCATATCAACTTCAGCAAATCATGCAAATCATGGGTTAGAATTTACACTTAGCATTGAAAAACAAGAGGTATCAAACAATGGGGAAATAAGATCCTAAATGCAATATTTTTGTATTTTTTTTCAAAATTTTCTGATTTTTTTTCTTTTCATTTTTCAGGATTTTAATCAATCCATGAAAAAAATTTAAATATGACCTAAACTAATGCAACTATATGCAATGCACAAGTAATTCCCTTCCCCCATGCTTAAAACATACTTTGTCCCCAAAGTATAGTAAAAAGGTAAAGAGAAAGAGAAAAACTCACATAAACCTAGTTGTGTGGCGGGTAATAGGGCGGAAAATCTTGTGGTGGTGGTGGCTGGTACTCCGGATGATACTCTGGCTGTGGATGGTACGGTGGGATCTCCTGTGCTAGTGGTGGCTGGTATGGCGGGAACTGAGGATACGGAGGATCGGGAAAGACATACTGAGGATACGACTGATGAGGCGGATAGCCCGCTGAACTCCATCCATCCAATCTAGTGTTGAGCAGTCTGAACTGCTCATCCTGGCGGGCTTGAAAAGCAGCAAGCTGCTGATCCTGATGAGTCTGATATGATGTGAACCTCTGATCCACATAACCTCTCATGCCTTGAAAGCTCTGATCGATGTGAGAAGACATATCATTGTATCGCTGCGTGTTGTCCAGCTGCATCTGTCTCATCATTTCCATCATCTGGTTATACTGAGCATCAGAGTAATGTACACCTCCAGCCGGTATAGATGGATCAAACTGTCTCTGCTGATCATCCTCCTCAGACTCATCATCCTCATCAGTGTCAGCATCTTCAGCAGATTCTTCCTCTTCTTCTTCTTCAGTCATGATGAAATCCTCATCCATCTCCTCTTCATCAGAATCCACCACAATAGGAACTGAAACCGTCTTTTTACCCCTAACAGGGCCCTTAACGGTAGCCACATCTAAATCTCCAGCCTGAACTTCAATGAACCAGTTGGCTGGACTGTTTCCTATCTGCACTCGGTGTCCATCAGGAAGCTGCATAACTCTCCCAGAATCACCGATCACCTAGAAATAAGAGTTCCTGTACTTGTAGAGAGCGCCCATTTTCTTCAACATGATGAAGTCAATAGGTGAAGGCGGAATATCAACATATAACCTGCTAAGATCGATACCAAAATGCTTGGCTAGGAAAGCCACAATCCCGCCAACACAAATGGCTCCACCGCCTTTGTTCCCAACATGAACCATGTGGTGCATCAGCATAGCACCCATATTCAACGGCTTCCTCTTCAAACTCGCAGCCAACACAGTGATATCTTTCTTGGGACAGTTGTTTCCCCCATCACCTCTCCCATTCAGAGTACTTGCAATAAACCGCTGGAAGACTTTAATAGCGGGATGAGTGATGGGAGAAGCCTTTTCTCTAGATGGATTATACAGGGGTCTCCCTGTGATGGCTTTCCAGAAGTGCCTGTCAGCCCATGTAGCACCTGCCTCAGTAAGCACTAAATCTCTACTAATAGGAAAATTACAAAAACCAAACACTCGGTTGACCTCTTTCAAGGTCATCTTCCTTCTAACTCCTCCTAGCCAAAACTTTATCTCCCCTTCTCCGTTAAAATTAGTGGACAAAGTGCTCAGAAACTCCAGTGTCAACCCCTTGAAGGTGGGTTCACACAGCTTCAAGAACTCACGCATATGCAAATAAGCTCCTATTTCATTCAATAGATGAGCTATCCCAATCTCATTCATTAGATCCCAGTCAATGAAGCGAGTTGCTTTCCACTGCCTGTCCTTTAGAAGCTCAAATCGGATTATATGGCTATTCTTTGTCAGGTTAATCCCAAAAGTTTCTGGGGTGATCTCTCCCACCACAACAGGTGGAACCAGATGTACTCCCTGACTAGCAGACTGTGATGATGATGCATCATCCCTTCGACTTCTCTTTGGAACCATTAATTCAGAGTTTCAGAAAACTTCCTGCACAACACCACAGAACGAACAAGCAAACGCAATTCCGTTGTCCTGGCAAGGACAACCACAACAATATTTCACAGAAAAGCTCTCAATCACTCTCTTCCCCCACTACCTAGAACAATTTAATCAAAATTAATCAAATTTTAATCAAATTTCTAAGTGATTTTCGGATATGCATGCAAAGTTCAATTAAAACACGAATCTAGACTAGAATCATGCAATAAACAAATTTTTGTAAAGGACTTAAGCCTAAATCCGAGCCTAAAGGGGTCAAATTCGAGTTTTTAGAACCAAACCTAGATCTAGATTCAATTCTACTAAAACCGAATTTTAAGAGGAGATTGTGAAAAATTTACTTGAATTCCGCTTGAATGTGAGTTCCTTGCTTGAATTTGCTCGAAAATCCGACTTGAATGGCTTGGGTGAAGCTTGAGCTTGAGGTCTTCAATGGAGGTTTGAGAGGAGAATGAGGGAGAAGTCGGAATAATGAATGGGGTAAAATAAAGCCTCGGGTTGTTTTGTTAATGTCTCGCTGAAACGGCCGAAAGCGCGGGATTGCATGAAATTGCGCGGCCGCGCATTTGCGATCCCGCGCAATGTGCTCCCAGTTGCAAATGCGCGGCTTCGGGGCTGGGATTGCGCGGCCGCTTATTTAGCAGCCCCAAGCCGCGCTTTCTTCTCTGAGCGTGCATTGCTCGACTTGGATACAGATCTTTTGGCCACGCAATTTTTGTCCCCTTCCGAGTTTTTCTGTACTTCAAGGCTTGCCTGAGCTATCTAAAATTTTGAGGATTATTTCTATCTAAACTAACTAATAAAAACAAAAACTGTAAAACAGAAAGCAAAAATCAAAGCAAATCTGTCCTAAAACATGGGTTGCCTCCCAAGAAGCGCTTGTTTAACGTCATTAGCTTGACGTAAAAGGATATTAAGAAGGATACGAGCTATGGAATTCGATCTCCTTCCCATCGCATCCCATCTTCAGAGTGCCTTGTGGAATGTCGATCCTTGTATTAGCCGTCTTCAAGAATGGTCGTCCTAGCAGCATAGACATCTTTCCAGCTCCCGATCCCATGTCCATTACTAGAAAGTCAGCCGGAAATTGCAAGGAATCCACTGTAACCCATACATCTTCAATTTTTCCTTTGGGCCTCACAGTGGAATGATCAGCCAACTCCACTATGGTTTGGGTCTCTTTCAATGGTCCCATACCGAGTTTCTCATATAAGGATGAAGAAATCACATTGACAGATGCACCTAAATCAATCAAAGCCTCATTCACCTTGGTGCTTCCAATCATGCAAGGAATGGTGAACATGCCAGGGTCACTGCACTTCTCAGGCAAACGCTTTTGAAACACAGCAGGCACATGTTCTTTTTCTTTAACTTGCTTCTGACTTTTCTCCTTCTGTCCCCTTTTCAGAGTGCACAATTCCTTCAAAAACTTAGCATACCGAGGTACACTCTTGATCAGATTCAGTAACGGGACATTAACTCTGCATGTACTGAAGACCTCGAACAGCTCTTTATCATTCTTCAATTTCCGGGTTTCTTTCAAGGCTTCCGGAAAGGGTGGAACAGGTACATAAGCTTTCAGAAGAGGTGCAGACGTATCTTCCAGCTCGCCTAGAATGCGCGGCTTTGCATCCAAGTGCGCGGCCGCGCTTTCCTCCTCGATCTCGCGCAATCCCAACTGGGACTGTATTGCGCGGGATGAACATTGCTCGGCCGCGCTTTTAGCAGCCAAGCCGAGCAATCGGCCTTCGTTCTGTTCCTCGGTTTCTGTAACCTTGCTCAGCTGGTATACTTGTCCCGCCTCAGAACCACCATAAATGGAGATAAAACTGACATTTGCCCTCGAGTTAAGCTCTGTCTGAGACGGTAGCTTACTTGAATCTCTAGCTTCTAGGATACTCACTGCCTCAGCAATCTGACTAACTTGGTTCTCTAAATTCTTTATACTAGACTTGGTTTCCTGTTGAAGCTGAGTTAGAGAACCATGCATTGTAGAAATTGACTGAGTCAACTGTCGGACCATCTCCTCTGTGGACATAGCATTCTGATTCACTCCCTGAGCTTGAGGTTGGAAAGGCGGTCTGTACTGAGCTTGGCCACCTTGATGGTTGAACTGCTGATTGCTAGAATTACCATACCTCAGATTAGGATGATCCCTCCATCCTGGATTGTAGGTGTTGGAGAAGGGGTCATACCTCGGCCTAAGTGGTCCATATCCTCCCACTGCATTCACCTCAGCATTCTGATCTTGAAGTGTAGGGCAGGAATCAGTGGAATGCATGTTCTCAAAGCAAATTTCACAGGACTTCACCTGTTGTCTACCACCTTGCTGCAACAGCTGCTTCATCATCATTTTCAACTCAATGACTTCATCTTGGATCCTTGTATTAGCCACCACAGAATTTGCAGCTTTCGAGCTAGTCTCTCTTTTGAACTGTCTTGTGCCCTCAGACAGTTGTGTGAACAGGTCAAACGCAACAGCAGGAGTTTTGTTGAGAATGTGACCTTGGCAAGCTGCATTGACCATTCTTCTCTCATCATCCAAGAGGCCATTAAACAGATATAAGATCAGGTCTTGATCAGTGTAGCCATGGAAAGGACAGCTGGCTATCAACCTCTTGAATCTCTCATAGTATTCGTACAAGGACTCACTTGCTTCTTGTTCAATATTACTGATTCGCTTCTTCAGATCATTGAGCCTTGTAGCAGGGAAGTACTTCTCTAGAAAAGATTCTTTCATCTTAGCCCATGTATCAATACTTTCTTGAGCCAAGTAGTAAAACCAGTCTTTAGCCTGATCCTTGAGAGAAAAAGGAAAGGCTCTCAGCGCGATCTGGTCATGAGTCACATCAGCAGGCTTCATGCTTGAGCACACAACATGAAATTCAGAAAGATGTTTGTTGGGGTCTTCACCACTATGCCCATGGAATGAAGGCAAAAGGTGGATCAACCCGGATTTCAGCTCAAACTTGACTCCCTCAGCAAGAGCAGGGAATTGCACCGCCAACGATTGTTGTGCCAGATTCGGTGCAGTCAACTCTCTCAATGTTCGGTCACCCATCTCGGCGGATTCAGCAGATTCAGATTCCGAGTCAGATTCTTCAAGAAAGAATGGTAAGTAAGAGTCGATCCCCGGCAACGGCGCCAAATTTGATGCGGTATTTTTCGTGGTCGTTTATACCTATCAAAGAAATCTTAGCTTAACCAACTCAGTAGAGCGGTAAGTAAGAGTCGATCCCACAGAGACTCGTGTATTAATGTTATTACTTGCGTGCCAAGTAACCAAAGGGGGTTTTCAGAATGATTATCTAAACTAATATGCAAGAATAAAACTAACTATGAATGCAAGGATGATTTAAATATATGAGAAAAAAACGTGTTCAACTAGTTAAATCCATCATGATATTGGTTCATTGATCATCGATTCTCTTGATTCTCTTCTCACTTGAATAATCTATTGTGGATAATGACCCTACTAAGGATTAAAACCCGAACTTCATATATAGTTGATAGAACAACCAGTCTAACAACCCTAATTAAATAATAACCTAGAAGACCTTCTAGATTCAATTAAATAACAACATGACGATTCAAGTTATCAATAGAAACAAACAACTTAGAGCAACCAGACATCTAAGTGACTTGTGAATTTATTCCCTACTTTAATCAACTTGTCCGACCGGTACTAAATTAATTAAAGTCTACTCTTGATCAAATTAACTCCGACCGGTAATTAATCAGATTCAGTTGTAAATTAACCTAGAAATTCTATTAGGTAGCTAATCTAACAAAACCCTAGAATAATTCTGATTCAGTTAAGCACAGGGAATAATTTCTATTCAAGTTTGTTGAGAATCAATCAAATCTCACAACTACATACAAATCATGACTTCAATAACTAGCCAAACACAATAGATTTAGCAATGCATAATTGAATTGAAATCAAACTTACAAAGGTTTCAAAGTCTGCCTTCAAAGAGAAAAACCCTAGCCTCCAAAGTTGATCAAAAGTTATGAGAAAATAATCTAACATAAAGTATTTATATGCTCCTAAAAATATCCTCAAACAAGTCTATCTTAACACCCAAACTCAGATAACACAAGCCCAAAAACCAACATGCCAAAGCCCAAAACCAATCTCGGCCCAAAAACCACGTCCGCTGAAACTCCCAAATGCGCGGCTTCCTTCCCGAAATGCGCGTCCGCGCTTTGTTGTCATCCCGCGCACTTGGCCACCAATCAAGAATGCGCGGCTTTGTTGCTCGGGGTCAACCCGAGCTTTTGACTTGGCTTCTTTGTCTTGGCTCTTCTCCTAGAATGTCCTACCTTCCTTAGCTCCTTTGCCTCGTCCATCACCACCATGATCCATCTGTACTCGCCCTGCTGTTGCTCCTGAACCTAAAAACCTGTAAAACCGAGCAAACCAGCGCATAATACCCGATAACACAAAAACCTAAAAACTACATAAAAGCTAACCTAAAACTAACTAAAACATATATAAAACATGCATCTTAACTATTCCTATATGCAAGCTATGAGACAGTTCATATGGGGATCTTCTGCTACTTCTAGAAAAATCCACCTTCTTTCATGGGAGAAGGCCACTCAACCAATTCAAGATGGTGGACGTGGAGTCAGGGATTTTCGAAATGCGAATAAAGCAACGCTAGCGAAGCTGCGGTGGTGACTCATGACTGAACCGGAGTCGCTATGGGCAAAAATTCTAAGGGGGAAATATTGTGACAATAGGCAAGATATTGATATGATCACAAAGAAGAATGTTGCGTCATATATTTGGAGAGGAATTGAGCATGGGGCTGATGTATTACACAGAGGAACTCGAATGGCTATTGGTAATGGACAGAGAACTCTGTTTTGGTCTCATAGATGGATTTGTGAATCTCCCCTTGAAGAGCTGGCGACGAGTCCAATACCAGAAGACATTTTAGGGGCTACGGTTGCCGAATTATGGGAAGGCACTAATTGGAAGTGGCAGCTTATCCAACCTTATCTCCCTAACAGAATTTTGAGCATGCTTCAAGCGCAAAAGATATTTACGCAGACCAACCCTCATGAAGACAAGATCTACTGGGTTGAGAACAAGTCTGGCATTTTCTCAACCAATTCTGTTATGTCTCTCTTCTCTCCTGCAACTCCAAGAGATGATTTCAACTGGCATTTAATATGGAAAGCTCCAACGCAGCAAAGGATTCGAAACTTCATGCATTTGGCAGCGAACGATGGGATCCTTTGCAATGCAACTCGTGTACAACGCCACCTCTCCAATTCAAAAGCTTGTCCGAGGTGCCACCAAGATGAGACAGCTATTCACATGTTGCGTGATTGTGATTTGGTGAAACAAATGTGGTTGAAGTTGGGAGGAAAAGCCAGGGATAATGAATTTTTTATGGTTGAAATGAAGCCATGGCTGAAGCTAAATCTGAAAGATCACGATCAATGGAGCACTTCCTTCTGTTTTATGCTTTGGTATGTGTGGAAGCATAGGAATGTTATGGTCTTCAACAATGAGGCTGATGACCCAACCCGGTTGATCCATACGGTGTGCAATGTTGCTGTCACTTACAGGGAAGCAGAGAGGCTGAAACATGATAGAATTAACTGCTGCAGCAAATCCCCCCGCGTTACAAATGATAAATGGCATAAGCCGAAAATGGGTTGGTTGAAATTCAACATTGATGGTGCATCGAAGGGGAACCCGGGGGAGGCAAGTGGAGGAGGCATTGTTCGTGACTCAAATGGAGCTGTGGTGCTGACCTTTGCTGAGAAATTCGGCTACTACAGTGCTTTACGGGCTGAATTATTGGCAGCTCATAGAGCACTTAGCATAATTGACTCGGCTAAAATCGTTGTTGCCAAGATCAAAAATAAATAACCCTAAACTACTAACTAGTATAGTAAGCAAGCAAGGGGTCGAACCCAAGAGAATCGGGATTCTGATTAATCAGCAAAGAGTAAAGACATGGGTTTTTGGAAGTTCAGGGAAACAAACAAACAAACAAATATTATTGGGGATTAAATCAATTGTAAGAAAGCAGAGTTTATCCAACCAATTCCACCTTTTTAATCATTCGATCATCAATTCATCCACTTTTCTATTAATTCCCTAGTTAATTCTAATCCTTATAAAAGATTTCCGCTTGTCCACGGTCCAAGCAGATTTATGATATGAACAAGAACGCTTAATTCAAATTATGCAAAGTATTAAGGATAGAAGGATATTAAATCATGCAATCAAGCTACGAGTCTCATGCATAAAATAACAATCAAACACTCTTTCTCAATTCTAGTCCACGATCCTAGAAAAGAGTTGTTTCAAGGATAAATAAGATTGAACAGACAACAATCAAACTAATCCAAACAGTAGAATATCAATCAAATTCAACAAGTTGCGCACCAAGAGAAATCAATTGATAATCATAAAATTAAGCACAAGAGTTTTGATATTAACCAAGGGATAGAAAAGTTACCAGAATCTCACGAATTACATAAAAAGGTTTCCTTGATCAAACAAACTCCAAAGGGAAATTAGTTCTCCATAATAAAACTAAAAACTAAAATAAGCTCTGAAAATATGCTAGAATGTCTCTAAAGTGAAAACGAAACTAAGCTTAAATAGTAGAAATAACAACTGAAACCTAAAGATATAAAATAAGATATAAGATAGAATAAAGGAAAGGAAAGTCGGCTCTCTAATTTTTGCTGACGTGGACTTCCGCGGGCTCGGTGAACACTCTCCGCGATCGCGGACCTGATCGTGATAGAATTCCAGCGATGTTTCCAGAAGATGTTTTTACCACTTTAGAGTTGGAATTTCGACCCGGAGTAAAAATATGAATTGTAGCTCTTCGAGTTAGCTTTCCAATTATACCAAATTCATCTTCATCCGACCACCGTAGCTCCCGAAATAAGCGTTACAAGAAAGTGGTGTCGAAACAACAACTCCGATTCAACACTTGTCTTCAAAACTCTTGCAATTCTCCAAATCGTGTCTTCGGTCTTCATATGACAATTATGCTCAAAACTAACCTAAACACACTCAAATCATGCCTAAAATACAAGAGATAACCATAATAATATAGAGCGTATCAATAATCAAGTAGAGAAACCTCAAGGATGTGATTGTTGAGACGGACTCTACTACTGTGGTCCAACTCCTCACCGGTACTTTGCCAACTACCCACCCGGACTTTGCTCTGGTGGTCCACTGCCGCTCTTTAATTCAGTGCAACTTATGGAGAGTGAGAGTTAAACATGTCTCTAGGACTTATAATAAAGTGGTTGATGCATTAGCTAATTTAGCTTTTACTTGTGATCAAAACTTTAATTATGTTGAGGACTTTCCTCCTTGTATTGCCCATCTGTTAGCAGATGATTTAAGAGAATAAAGTTTTAAGGGTTGTTACCCTCTTTCTGACCAAAAAAAATGATAAAACTACTGATTGTATATACATTTTTCATTGAGAGTGCATTGTATTACATGTGATCGTGCATTAATTTGTTAGCGACTATTGATTTTTTGTAAGCGATTGTGTGTTATTTTGTAAGTGAATATGCATAGTATTCTTAACAAAAGTGTTTATGACTTATTGTAGCTCCTTGTCAACCTAACCTAAGGAGTTATCTCCTTCTTCCCTCTCTAGCGCCGCACCATGAAAGAAAAATCAGAGAAAGAGTCGCTAGGGGGACTCGCTACCTCGCCTCGTTCTGCGCTATCGTTGCTCGTCCTCGCTGGCAAGGGGCTTGTATTTTCCTTTTTCCTCTATTTCCATGTTCTTCCTTCCCCTGCTGAAAGCCTTACCCCGTGTTAGGTTTTACTTGCCGAGAACTCCTCGTGATTCCTTTGCTAGTTATATCAGAACGTTGCGTTTTGCTCATTAGAGATCAAAGTTGTAATCTTCCAATTTTTGCCCCTTGCCCAAGTCTGTATTAAAAGCCTCCCTGTTTCGTGAGTGTTGGCTATAATTTTCTGATCAGAAATCAAAATCCAAAATCTCTTTGGCTTCTCTAAAAATTGTTTCTCCAATCTTCCAAATTGTGATATCATATCAGAGCAGGATTCAATCCTGTTCGTTTCTCCTTCCGTATAATCTCGCTTTGCTTAATCAATTCCGATGACGGAGGGCAAAGGATGGACCAATCAAAACGAGGGTTTGGTGGTTGTCAAAATAAATATGGATCTAGCTACGACTGATCCAAATCATGTGTTGTATTTGCACCACTCTGACCATCCAATTATGTCCTGACAACTTAGTTGCTCAATGACAACAACTACCATCATTGGAGAAGATCGGTGGATCATGGGTAAGAACAAGCTGATGTTCGTGACTAACGATTATCCCAAACCAGAAGCTGGATCCTCACTCGAGATGCAATGGAGAAGGTGTAATAGCATGGTAATTTCCTGGTTACTTCATTCTGTTGATAAGGATATTGTTGAGACTTTGTTATACTATGATACTGCTCAAGATGTTTGGAATGATCTGAGAATGCATTTTGGACAACCAAATAGTGCACGGATGTACCGGCTCCAACGAGATCTGTTTAATATTTCACAGGGCAATTCAACAATATCCACTTATTATACTCATTTCAAAAAATACTAGGATGAGTACTTAGTGCTTGTAGAAATGCCTAGATGCACATCATGTAGAATGTTGAATCCGATTCCTCAGATGTTGCTGAATCATCAAGTGATGCAATTCTTAGTAGGTCTGAATGATGTTTACAATGTTGTGTGTGCCAATGTTCTTATGATGAGGCCAATACCTAAGATTGGTGAAGTGTATCAGATGGTGCTCCAAAAGGAGAAACAACGCTCTCTTAGTAGCAACTCTTCACATTTAGTTGGAGATTCATCAACTTTTAGCATCTTTCCAAAACCAAGAGTGAGCTCTCATAATTCTAGCAAGACCAATAGATAGAATTTCAATCCAAAGTCTACAAATAACAATGGGAATGGTCCAAAGGCAATCAATCACAAGGAAATCAGTCCACTAACAATGGCAAATCTGGCACACAGAAGGACAAACCATACTATTTTTGTGAGCATTGCCAGGTTCAGTGAGCATATGTTTCAAGATCCATCGTCATCCAAAGGATTACAAAGAGAGAAAGTTTGTAGGAAATTCAAATGGACCACAAGAGGGCAACAAGGAAGAATCAGACAGGGCACCAAATTTCACACGTGAGCAATATGAGAAGATTGTGGCACTTTTGGGAAAACACCATGTCGGTGGGAACAATGCAGAAGACAACAAAGCATGTATGCCAGCAAGTAAGTCTTATTGTTTTTCTATTCATGGTGATGTTCATGTTTGGGTTATTGATAGTGGAGCTACACATCATATTTGTCCTCATAAAAACCTATTTCAAAACCTTAAAGCCTAGTCAAAACCTAGCTATATCACCTTACCAAAAAATGAGAAAGCTCAAATAACCCACACAGGAATTGTCTTTTTAAATGAGAGCATTATCTTGAAAAATATGCTTTGTTCCTGAATTTTTATTCAATCTCTTGTCTGTACATCGACTTATCACAGACTTGGATGCTAATCTAGTTTTTACCCCTTTTGCTTGTATTCTCCAAGACCATTCAATGAGCAAGTCTCAAGTTCTTGGTAATCTCACAAAAAGCCTCTATCTCACCTCAAAAATTTCATCGAATCCCGATCAGAAGCAAGCTGTCTCAAATTCCATCTCCTTCAACAAAAATAGTTTTTCTATTCAGTATTGTAATAAGAAGTCAAACAATAGAGATATTAAGTCTTATCCCCATATTCTCAGTGTTGTGTCACTAGAGTTATGGCACTTGCGTATTGGTCATGTAACGTTTGAGCAAATGAAACAGTTTTGTTTTGCTAAACAATTTAATTTCTCTAAGCCTAATGCTGTTTGTTCCATTTTCCCCAATGCTAGACACCATCGATCTTCCTTTCCTCATAGCCAAATAAAAACTGATTATCCTTTCCAATTACTTCGCATAGACCTTGGGGACCCTATAAAGTAGCTACTCATAATGGACACAAGTTGTTCTTGACTGTTGGTGATGATTAGACTCGGACAACTTGGACTCATCTCTTAACTTACAAACACAATGCCTTTGAAATTCTTCAAAACTTCATAATGTTTGTTGAGACACAATTTCGAAACCTGTCAAAGTTGTTAGAAGTGACGTTTACAAAGCAAGCACACACAGATAGCTAAGGCTAAGAAACAAAGGCGAAGATCAAAAAGTAGCACAAAGCAGAAAGAACAGAGAAGGAATCGAACAAGCTCACAAAAGAGCTCAAACCACCAAGGCCCTAATCTCCCTCGTCTCTCTTTCTTCTTCGGACTTCACTCAATCTGAATCGCCAAGGTGAGATAGCTAGAGGAAAGCTTCGAGAGCTCAAACCCTAACTTTATCACAGTGGCGAAGAGAAATGGAAAAGACGAGGAACCAAGGTTCCAACATAAGCTTTTATATGACCCTAGTGCCTCAGATGACGTCGTTCCTTCATAAGCGTGTCTCATAAGCCAAACGCTGCATTTAGCTTACGAGACTCATCATCATCAAAGCTCAGATCGAAGAGAGGCCCAACATGGATAGGCCCAAATAAACGTCTCAAGTAAGATCATGGCCCAAGATACTCGAGCACATGCCCATCCGCTTCCTACGTTAACACTCTTCGAGCCATGCCAAACCAAAAGTGGTCAGGCGGCTCGAGAGGGTGAATCATGGTTTAGACAAGGGCCTGTTCAAGGGTACTAAGCCATGTCTTAAGGTTTCCTAGCCTCTCCCTAGATCTATGTGTGCTTTACTATGTATGATTGTGCATTTACAAGTTACAAGTATAGATTAAGATACATAACAGGTTATCTGGGTATCATTTTCACTTTTATTTCCTTCCCCTCCCTTTACAAGGGAAATTTTTTTAATCCAATATTACACAAAATCTTAGGCTGCCAAAACTATTCATCTATAACTAATTGTAAATTTGCAATGCATTAATGCAAACCAAGGAGGAATACGTCAGGCACAATCTTGAACATCATTATACACGGATGAAGGAGGTAAAAACAAGTCCGCTAGGTCTGAGTTACTTCACACTCTTGCTTGGTTGGGGCAAGCAAACTTGGTTGAGTTGATGAAGCTGCATTAGTTGGCTCCTCAGGCAGCATTCTACAACCTGTGCAAAGATCAATCTTTGTTGGAATTTGAACATTCCTACAAATTTCTTTATTCTTGCAGTAATTCAGCTATATAGGGGGTAAGAGGAGATGAAACGTGTATTGAGTGAAGCAAACCTGTGAGCCATTTGCTTTAGACAGCAGATCCCTGCATTCTTGAATCAGTGCCTGTTCTCCACTGAAAGCTCCAGCCATTTCTGAAGCTAAGGAACCAACTTCTTCTGCCTGTAAGAAAACTCCATAAATCTCACGATCAAGATCCTATTTTGTAATTTTTGTACAGTTGCAGTACTATGTATGGATGGTTCCAATTCTAGCTCATCTCATACATACATATATATGAGATGAGCTGTGTCCATGGAATATTTTACATTGGGTCGTGTCATGATTGTGTACGAAAAATTAATGGCTAAATTCTGTAAGTGGCTTAAGGATGAAACCAGATTCAGCTGTGCAAATCATTTAACTTTTTACTTTTTGTTACTTTCTGAAAATGCCTCAACGATCATTGTAGGTGTAAAATTATGGCGAACTTGGAAAATTAAAGCAAAGGGGTGAACCTGGGGATAAAATGTGTGCACTTGTGCAAAGATCAAGTCCATTGCCTTGACAGCTGAGTTCATAGCCTCTGAAAGCTCTTTTACATCTACCTGAAAAAGTGGAGTATGGCAGAGCAAGATGTGCCAAAATGATATTGGTCAGGTCAACAAAAAAACAAATGGTGTCAAAAAGAGAGGATTTCCTTACCCTTGTGTTCCCAGCTAAAGGAAGTTGAGACGAGACGTTCAACAAACATTGGGTAGTCTCCATCAAAGCAGAAGAATAGTCCCCTTCCAGGTGAGACCAATCATCCAGATAGGGCATCTGAGTTAACAAGAAAAAGTTTGAGGTCACAAAACAGCATAAAATACCAAAAATATAGGCACGTGATTTAATACCAATATATAGATAGCGTACAATGACATAAAATAACCGCTAGAGATGAATTGGCACGAAATTGATGTAAGGGAATTAAAATTCCAATTGCCAATCATCTTATCTTACCTGAGCGTCCAGGATGGTAGATAGAGCTTTGGCTCGTTGTAGTTGTCTAACCTCATCACGTTTTCTCTGAACGGATTCTTGCAGTTCAGATAACTTCACTCCCAGTGAATAAAGTGTTGTCTATAAGACAAGTGTAAGAGCATTCAAGTCAGTGAACATGAAATGAAGAAACAGTGTGACAGTGAATGAAGGATATTCCATTCAAGCGTTCCCATTGATGAAACATTGTTTCAATAAGAAAATTTGGGTTTCTTTGCAATATTTTTTATTGTAAAAAGCTCCATTCATCCAATACCGTGTTTGACTACAAAATAAATTTCAAGCGTAGCTTAATGGTTGCTCATAAATAATCTCCACCACTCATGAAAGCTGTCCCACTCTTATGGTGCAAACCTTGAATAACAAAGTAACTCGATTGTTCTGTAGAACCTCATTTTATACTATGCGTGAAAATTCATAGAAAATCGAATATAAACAGGATAACAAAACAAAATCAGTCGTCACCATACAGAGTTAATGTTAATCACAACTTTTCACATATCAATGAAGGATATTACTTCTTCGTGCACCACCTGATTTCATATTAAATTGAAATTATAGATAAAAATAGTTCAGTACTAGATGTTTATTCTACATTTCTACCTTATCATGCCCAATCTTATCAATGAGATCAAACTTGGATTCATTTAACTATGAATAGATTCACAGAAACAAGCACTAACTATGAATAGATTTGGCAAACGTTATGATAATTTCTCTAACAGAAATTTCTAATTCTTTACTGTAGTCTATCAAAAGACAACATCATGCCACTTTTTTTAATTCACAGAGAAGTGGCTTCGATATGACATTTTGGAAACTATGATCAAGGCACGGAAAACCTGTGAATATCAAGCTCAAATCATCCCTGCAGTTTATCAAAACAGCCTATTTTGAGTTCTATGTTTTCAAACTTCAATCATACTAAATTGTTTTATATTCAGTTTTGATTCTGAAGGATGTCTGGTAGAAGAAGCTTCAACAACATCTATATTTAATCCCTCAATACGATGTTAGAAGCTCTATCCCTAACAGGATCCCTGAGAGTACTTCAAATGGCAGCCTAACCAATCCGAAATCAACAGAGATTTTCTCACATGAAGAGAAGATAGAGCTTTAACTATATTTGACAAGTTATTTTATAGGTGACAAGTCATTTGCTATATTTAATTCTACATCTCAATCTTAAGTAGCATGCGATCCTTTGAAACTATAATGGATTTGTTTAAAATTTGCATTTTCCAAACACAATTCGAGGCAATTCTTAAATTCCAAATCAGTAATACAAAACAAACCTCACTCTCCGATTTCTGAGCAGCCATGGAAGCTTCTGACTTGGCATTTGCCAATCTCCACTGCAGATAATGATTCTGAAGCATCTTAAGCCTATGCATATCATCCTGTTGACTCAAACCCTTCCTTCCCCCTTTTTTCCCATCAGTGGGTCCCACCTTCGAGCTTGCAAGAGGCGGCATGGGAGGCAAACACCCACCTCCTCCTCCCTTTACACCATTCAATCCCTTCAAACTTGTAGATACCGATTTGTCACTAGACCTAATTGAATCGAAGATCGACCTCCCATTTCCACTAGAAATTGGAAGGGTTAGAGACCTTGAAAGTGGGGATCCACCAGGCCTCAAACAATCACCGCCATTGACAGCATTCTCATTCTCATCAGAACTCAAGCTGGATCTTGAATCCGATTTGTCAACGCTGCTACTGTTTGCGCTGGATTTCACCGGAGATGACTTAGGAGATGGATCTCGGTGGGAGGGGCCACCTCCTCCTCTGGAACCGCCATTTGAGAGGCCGTTGGAATGTAAGAGCTTAGCAGCCGCTGATTCCGCCGCTGGTGTGAAGTTACAGCTATTTACCTTTCTTGACCGGAGCAAAGTGGAGGTCACAGTTGGGGTATCAACTCGCCTCGGGATCTCTCCTCCTCTCTCTTTGAAAAGCTTCACAGCCGCCTTGCAATGGCCGCCAGTTAGGGTTTCAGAACTCCGAAATACATTTATATCAGGCCTGTTCTCGTCAGTTTCCTGATCCGGATTCCTCTGCCTCTGAACGGAATTAGATCGCCGGTGTCTCGATTGGAAATCCGACGGTGTAGATGGAACTGACTTATGAAGAGGCGACTTTGCTCTGATTGGTAGGTTATGGGAATGGTGGTGGTTGTGATCGCTGGTAGACGTTGCCGCCGCCGCCGGGGAGACCAATGGCGACATGAACCTGGAGCTAACCTCTCGCACCCTCGGCCTGCGTTGTGGCTGTGGAGTCGGCGCTACTGGTGCAGATCCAGATTCTTTCGTTTCCACCATCGTTGCACTGCCGATTTTGCTTCAAATCAATTTGGACGCAGAGAATATAATTTGGACGAATTTAGGGTTCAGTTGGAATAAATCTCAATTCTTAAACCAATCAAAACCTAAAATCCGAGACTTCAGATGTTCAATTGGTGAGAAGAGAAGCAGGAGTGAGAGGGAAAGGGGAGGTCAATAACCGGGCGAGAGGAGGAAGAAAGTGGAAAATCTAACCGTTACGCGTTGCGTGGTTGAGAGCTCCAACGGTCCAATTCCGCTTTTTTGAAAAACAGCGAGTGTCGAGTGACGGTGAGGTATGCGTATGCGCCTTACGTAGGAGGACCCTATCGTAGACCATTGGGCCGATTCACGTTTTAATTTTAATTGGGCCGATTCAGCCCAATTAATGTGTCGCCTTCTCCATCCCCTGTGTGCACTGTACAGCGTTACCGCAGTTGTGTTTTCGAGTTCCGACCAAACAGGACGAACGAGAGCGAACGAGAGCGGATGCCGAAGAGAACTACGCACACGTACACTAGCGAAGATGCAGTCCCGGATGGTCCGGATTCGGATCTTTTCGTGTACTATTGCAAGCACTGTAGCTCGCATGTTCTCATAACCGGTTCTCTCTCCGTCTCTTGCTTATTTTTGTTGCACTTCTGAAGGTTCACTTTCCAATTTAATGGCTGATGAATTCAATGAGATGAGGCTCGGAAAGATTCAATGAATTTTTCTTCTAGTTTAGTTATTCTATAGCTCGGGGTGATGTGGATGTTAAGGAAATTGCATATTGATCGCTTTCTTAGAATTGGAACATCCTTTCCCTGCAGTTTTGCATCGAGGCTCCCTTTGGTTCAATTATATCTAATTTTAGATCCTCACCGAGGTTTTAAATTGTAGGCATGCCTTTTCAGAAGAGCTAGATAAATTTGCATGTGATCTTACATTCCGGGGGTTTGGAAAAGACACAATAACAAGAGCGGGTGAATCTGGTAGTAAGGGGATAAAGGAATTTAGGTTGACTTGAGTGTGGTAGAAACCCTTGTATTAAGTGTAGCAATAATATTATTGTTTATTTTTTAGCTGTATTAGATAGAGATCTGAAAGGAATTTTGCTGCTGCTTTTTTTTTTTTGCTATAGAGGATTAGTTGTAAAAGCTTGAGTGTGCTGAAGTCTGATAATTGATGTCCTATTTTGGGATATTACCTTAATTTCTTAGCCCTGGTGAGGATGAAAAAAATGCTCAGTTCTTTGAAAGAAAAGTGTGATATGAAGAGGCACTTACTAGCCAAGATTTGGCAAAGTATGATGGAATGGATTCATCATATAATGATGAACGATTGGAAGAGATGAGATCGATTGCAAGGAGTGCTTGTCGGGGAGAGTTGGTTCAGATGGCTGTTATGAACTGTTCGCTTGATTACATTTTTATAATTTTTATGCAAAAGAAAGATTGATTGTGGGTCATACATGTGCACACCCTTTGTATATGTGACTTGTGCAAGGAGGTTTACTTTCAGTTAATGTGTATGACATGGTTCGATAAGAATGGTTTGCTTTCTGATTTGTTCTAGTAAATGGAAGATGAGTGAAACCTTGAGTAGTCATAGGAATATATGTAAACATTCCTCTTTAGGGCAATTAAGATCCTTAAAGTCTAAAGCATTTGTGGATAGACTTGTGCTTCAAAGTTCCTTCATAGTGTTAATGTTGTCACGGAACTGTGTCTAGGGGAGGACACCATAATAAAGAAGGAAAGTTTCAAGTATTTAGGGTCATTCTTGTAGAGTGATGGGACTATAGATGAAGATGTTAAAAACAGAATTCAGATGGGTTGGCAAAATTGGAGAAGAGCTTTGGGAGTGCTGTTCGACAAAAAGGTGCCGCTCAAACTCAAAGGAAAATTCTATAGAATGGTAATTAGACCCACTTTGATGTATGGGTCAGAGTGTTAGGCCGATTACAAAGCTGCTAGAACAGAAGATGTTAGTGGTAGAGATGAGGATGCTCTGATGAATGTGTGGATGCGAGAAGCACGACTATGTTGGTTGGGACATGTGCAAAGGAGGAGGGCGGATGCCCCGGTGCGTAGGATTGAAGGACCATTTTTCGAAGATTTCCGTAGAGGAAGAGGCTGACCCAAAAAGAGTTTGGAAGGATGTGATTGATCAGAGAAGATCTCACTGCTCTGTCTCTCACAGAGGATATGGCGCAGGACAGGATCGTCTGGAGAAAGGATAAGAGTAAAGGACCCTTAGTTTGTCGTTGTCGTCTGCTGGTGTTGTGTTGTGTTTTCCTTTTTGTTGCTTTATTTACTCATTGTATGTTTCTTTCTTTCTTCTTGGGTCTTTCGGGTGTACCATCCTGACATGTTCGGAGTATGAGTGCTCCCATCCTAACCCCCAGATCTCGTGGCAGCGGACCATATTAGGTCAATGTTGTTGTTGTTGTTCCACATTCAATCTCATGTCATGTAATTGTAAAATCCATAACTTCGAAAAATAATTGTTAACTCAATTATTATCAAACTTGATTGCCAGAATAGTAAATCTGTGTAAAAAACACTATGATTTATCTGCTTTGTGGACTTGGGCCTTGCTATTTTTGTATAAAAGTGTAGCAAGGGTGTCTTGTGTGATGCTGTATGTTTCAACCTTTGTATTCCAATTTTCCACTCTCAATATTGCAGGGAGGCGCCTGTTACTAAAATACACTTGTTTAAGATACTCAATTGCAGAAAATGCCGAAAAGGAAGACTGATAAAGCTTTTGTGCTTGACAAGAAGAAACATCTTGCTAGGCTCAATATTAGTGATGCAGGAAAGGTTCTCCTTAAGCGGTAATTGCGTTGTTCATTAGTTTGAACCTGTATTTCATTGAGTGGTATCATTTACATAGATAGCAATTTGATGTTTAACTTGAGTTCTAAGATGTGCATGTGCTGTGAACTTTGACACTTATTTCTATCTAACCTGATTCTGATAGAAGCTATACTTCTGTATCTGTCCTCTTCGGTTGCATATTGGTCACACTAAAGGATACTTTAAATAGATTTGCAAAGCTAATTTACCTCTTTAGCTTGGTCTTACAGGGCTGTGCTTGCTAAATAGTCTTGTGAGGCTGTGATAGTACTTGCAGCAACTGACTGATGGTACCTGCAGCAAAGAGAATAACCTCTTCCACATTCAGCTTAAATTTGAAATTGTGATAGGAAAATTAATGATATATTGTGTGCAACGTCTCTTTACCTAAGTAAATGCCAATTATTTACCATTTTATTACTGTTATTTTTGAATTGCAGATGATATGCTTCATGTAAGAAATCATTTCTAACAGACCTTTATTTTAAAAAGAAAGTTATCACCATCTTGAAGTGCCATGAGCTAATCTAAACCGTGAGGACTGCAAAGTGTTCTGTTGTCTGCTGTTTCCGCAAGTAATACATGATAGTTGGAAAGGACCGTGTACTATCTTCGTCAGGATGTGCAGATTCTAGTTGTCTGTGAACAAATTTGGTTTATATTAACAAGTCCATGTTTAATTTCTTTGACATTCTGTCTATTGGCTTTCTTTGTCCCTGCCTTCATTGAATCTGCTATGAACTTGTCATTTGCTCTTAAAGTGTGCAATCTTTCTGATTTTGCATTCGCTAAAATGTTTCTAACTTTTGATGGCTAATCTTTCAGAGGTGAAGGAAAGATAGAAAAGCAGTACAGAATGAATTGCCTAGGCTGTGGACTTTTTGTATGCTATCGTGCTGAAGAAGAGCTGGAATCCACATCTTTTTTATACATTGTTGATGGTGCACTTAGTACGGTAGCTGCTGAAACTAACCCACAGGTGTGGCCTCTCTACTGCAGTACTCTCTCAAGATGTTTTCCAGTCAGTTACCGAAAATGTAGTTCTGATATTAATAAACTGCCTGGAAAACCTTACAAACTTCATCTCATTGCTCCAAATTTAATGTAGGATGCTCCTGTGCCACCCTGCATATCCCAGCTGGAAGGAGGACTTGTTCAAGTGGCAATTGAAGTGGAAGACCGCGCACACCGCTCAGCTATTACAAGTAAGTCTTATCCATTCCGTGCCCCGTGTCTTTGGCTGCATATTAGTGGTAATCACTCATTTACCAAGTCAAAGAATGGGGCTGTGATGCAGTTAAGTGGTATAATTCTATGGAAGATGATACAATCCCAGCAAAGAATAAACCATGGATAACTTATTTTAGGAAGCCTAAAAATCAGCAATCAATTAGTATCAATTAGTATATTCTATTGAGTCTATTATTTTATGTTTAAGGAAATAAATCCCTATTTGTTAGGGAGATTATGAAATAAGAAGTCTTTTCCTGCGTCAATTCCTCTTTGGAGATTCTCCTTTGAGTGGTCTTAACATTTGGTATCAGAGCCGTTCGATTCGAATGGTGATGACACGCTCTTCCACTTTCCATCCATCACGATCCCTATACACAAATCCACCACCACCCACATCCCTCAATCCCGAAATTAAATCACAACTAGTTTCAATTGCTTCTCGCTTGGAGAAGCTTTTGCCTTTTCTAAGCGCTGAGATTTCAATGTCTAGGGTTCATTACAGTGGCGAACAACCCGTTAATCACAAAGATGAAAACTCGACTGAGAAAATCAATGAGAAAAACAGTTTGCTTCCTCTAGGAGAAGATGACAAAGTCGAGCCAGAAGCCATGGGGATTGAAGAAAAATCAGATGTGACGTTTCAAGTGAAAGATGACACAGTCGAACCAGAAGTCATGGAGGTTGAAGAAAAATCAGATGTGACGGTTCAAGTGATCACCAATGAAGTCCTTAGGGGTAACAAGTCAAAATTCGTGGAGGTTGAAGGCAAGATTGTCCAGAAAGAAATCCCAATACACCCCATATTCCCAAGTTCCATCCATCTCCTATCCAAACCTTCATCATTGTTTTCCCCATTAGCCTTGATGAACCATAAAATCAAACTTTTACATCACTTGATCTCAAAGAAGACATAGAGAGGCCGACAATTGGTCAGGGCATAAATGGACCATGGGGAAGCTACTTGGGTGCTGTCACTTAGGGATGAAAGTCACCTCAATTTCGC
This sequence comes from Fallopia convolvulus, assembly GCA_964016875.1. NCBI lineage: Eukaryota > Viridiplantae > Streptophyta > Magnoliopsida > Caryophyllales > Polygonaceae > Fallopia > Fallopia convolvulus. The sequence goes on from OZ024727.1 coordinate 22,994,254, forward strand.
CTTGAGGTCAAGGCGAGTTTTCAGGCCGGGTGTATTGATACAATCCTAGCAAAGAATAAACCATGGATAACTTATTTTAGGAAGCCTAAAAATCAGCAATCAATTAGTATCAATTAGAATATTATATTGAGTCTATTATATTATGTTTAAGGAAATAAATCCCTATTTGCTAGGTATCTTATCTCTTATCTAGTCTTTCCTAATTATATGTTAATGGCTGATTATATAAAGCCATAGGTTGAGTCTGTAAAAGGATGGAGATTATGAAATAAGAAGTCTTTTCCTGCATCAATTCCTCTTTGGAGATTCTCCTTTGAGTGGTCTTTACAGAAGAGGACATGTTCTTTAGATTAAAGATTAGCAGGTTTTTCTGCAGCTGCTTTTGGTTGTCTCTTTTTCTTATTATTTTCAGCTCTTTGTAGGTTAGCTGTTTTTTTCATAATTGAGTACCTATTTTTCTTTTATACTTTCAATCTAAAGGCAAAGAGTTGTGCCGCAATTGTTGCTAACAGATGCATGATGGGGGACGCATGAAGGGCTGCTCATGACTAACCAGTAACCGGTCTTTGTCTTGATATTCTTTTTCCTTGAATTGTTTCTTGTTTTTAGGAGTTAATGCTGATGATGTACGAGTGACAGTTGCTGCACCAGCTGCTCACGGAGAGGCAAACAATGAACTCTTGGAATTTATGGGGAAAGTACGTCTCTTATGTTCTACTCGGTCCTCAATTCGCCCAAATGAATTCATATATTTAACAAAAGTGTCTAATCTGTCAGGTTTTGGGTTTAAGACTAAGCCAGATGACCCTTCAGAGAGGCTGGAATAACAAATCGAAACTTCTTGTGGTTAGTTCATCTACATTGTTCGAAAATCAACCCTTAGTACATTAGTTATGTGTCATTTTTTATGCTTCTCGCTGCATCTAATACAGAAGTTCTTTCATGCCTGTGCTTGTTGCATCAGGTGGAAGATCTCACAGCGAGACAAGTATATGAGAAGCTTCTGGAAGCTGTTCAACCATAGAACCTGCTTCGTCTCTCGGATACTTGATTCAATAGCCTTCAAAGTTGCAAGGGATTCTCTTGTTACCTGGAATGGTAATGCAAGTGGATACTTGATTCAATAGCCTTCAAAGTTGCAAGGGATTCTCCTGTTACCTGGAATGGTAATGCAAGTGTACAACGTTACCTTGTCGGATAATGTTCGATTATTCAACAACATTTTCTTCTTTTAGTAGGACCTAAATTTGTGCAAGAAAACAAAATAAACTGTCTTGTGTAGTATGATAATCATACACTTTAACATATTACATGTGCGCTTTTATAATGAAACCTTGATAAGGGCTACTGAATGCAAGAATCTTGTTACATAGGAATTGTTTGAGAATCTCCAGTTTTGTGATAATTCAAGCCTGATTCAATACTAGATGATATCCTAGACTATTTTAAGAGAAATATATAGCAGTTAACTAGGAACTTCGACCACTAGGCCACACAAATAACCCACTAAGACTAGAATTAATTAACTCATTAGCTAAAATGTAGTAAGCAGAAAATGCATCAACTACCGTAAGATTCAGGAACAAGTAAAATAGCTAGTAAAATAAGAAAAACACCCAAGTCCTAATTTCTGGCGATCTGCCGAATGTTGGGTCATGGTATAGTTTTATGTAAACATGTACATTCAGCTAAAATGTGCAATTTGTTGTGAAATATTTGAGAGAGAAAGCAGAGAAATCTGAACTGATTTCGTTGATTCTTTACAATGAATTGTACATCCTATTTATAGCTAAAGTTTTGCGTACATGCGAAGTTCAGCCGTATAAAGTTAAGAAAAATTAAAGGCCGTCATTGCTGTAATGATTGCTAGCCTAATAAAATAAAAAGTGATGATGAAGTATTCATCATGTTGTCTCTTATCTCTTATCTCTTATCTCTTAACACCCCCTTGAATATTCATCATTTCATTTGAGGTTATCTATATGTTGCCTCGTTAAAAACCTGACTAGGAAAAACCCATTGGGATAAAAACCATAGCACAGGGAAAAAGAGTACAGCTTGTCTTATAGTTTTCATGGTATTGCCTCATGAAAAACCTTGTCAGGTAAAACCCAGTGGGAAAAAACTTGAACGAAGGAAAAAAGAGTGCAATGCGTATAATTCTCCCCCTGAAATCAACATAGTTCTCGAAATCTGCACATTCCGATCTTGTACACAAGTTCTTCAAATTTCTTGGGTTGTAAGTATTTTGTGAACAAATCTGCAACATTTTCACTTGATCGTATTTGTTGGATTTCGATCTTGCCTTCCTTCTCTAGATCATGTGTTGAGAACAATTTTGGTGAAATGTGCTTTGTCCGATCTCCTTTGATATAACCCCCTTTGACTTGTGTGACACATGCAGAACTGTCTTCATATATCATGGTTGGATTGCCTGCAATTGATCTTATTTTGCATTCTTTTTTAATATATCCAATCATTGACCTTAACCAAACACATTCTCTTCCTGCTTCATAAAGAGCGATTAATTCTGCATGGTTTGATGATGTAGCAGTAAGCGTTTGCTTTGTTGACTTCCATGAAATCGTTGTATCTCCATACGTGAATAAATAACCATTTTGAGATTTTGCCTTGTGTGGATCTGATAGATATCTTGCATCTGCATATCCAACAAGAGTAGCATTTGCATTTCTATTATAATATAATCCAAGGTCAAGAGTACCTCGTAGGTATTGAAACACATGTTTAATTCCGTTCCAATGCCGTCTTGTTGGTAATGAGTTGTATCTTGATAATAAGCTTACAACAAAAGCAATATCTTGTCTTGGGGGATACATTAATGCACCAATTGTACTTAGGTAGGGGACTTCAAGACCGAGAATTTCTTCATCATCTTCTCGAGGTCTGAATTGATCATCCTGTATACTAAGAGAACGAACTATCATGGGTGAATTCAACGGATGTGCTTTGTCAATGTAGAACTTTTTCAAAATTTTCTCGGTGTAATTTGTTTGATGAATGAAAATTCCATCATTCAAATGATCAATTTGTAAACCGAGACAGAATTTGGTTCTTCCAAGATCTTTCATTTCAAATTCTTTCATCAAATATTTTGCAGCATTTTCAAGTTCATCGGATGTATCGATAATATTTAAATCATCAACATATACTGCAATAATAACGAATCCATTTTTGGATCGTTTGATGAAAACACATGGACAAACGGTATCATTTTGATATCCTTCTTTAAGAATATATTCACTAATCCGGTTGTACCACATCCTTCCATATTGTTTCAGACCATATAATGATCTTTGCAATTTTATAGAAAACATTTCCCGAGATTTTTCTTTATATACTTCGGGTAGTTTTAATCCTTCAGGAACTTTCATGTAAATATCACTATCAAGTGATCCATATAAATATGCAGTTACGACACCCATAAGTCGCATTTGTAGTTCCTCTAAAACAGTTAAGCTAATTAAAAATCCTAATGTAGTTACATCAACTACAGGGGAATATGTTTGCTCATAATCTATCCCAGGTATCTAAGAAAAACCTTGGGCAACAAGTCTTGCCTTATATCTCACAATTTCATTTTTCTCATTACGCTTTCGTACAAATACACATTTACAGCCTACTGGTTTCAAGCCCATTGGTGTCGGCTTTATTGGGCCAAACACATTACGCTTTTCAAGCGATTTTAATTCAATTTGCATAGCCTCTTTCCATTTTGGCCAATCGTGTCTAATACGACACTCATCAATAGTTTGTGGTTCGATGTCATCATCATCAACCACTATTTCGGTGGCAATAGAGTATGCGAATACCTCATCAAGGATAATGTCTTTCCTGTTCCACTGTATTCCAGAATAGACATAATTTACTGCAATTTCATAATTATCAATGTTTTTGTCACTATCTGGAACAGTTTCCATTTTGTTCTTATCCGGAGCATTCTCCGTTATGTTTTTATCCGGAACAGTTGTCATTTCTGACACATCCTAGATTTTTAGAGGTATTTTTGTCATGTTCTCCCCCCTGAATAGGAAATTAGTGCGACTTTATTTGGACTATTCTGCCGCCTACTCTTTCTTGGTTTTAGATCTTTTGATCCAGGCGGGCGGCCGCGTTTTCGGCGCACTTTAAATTCCTTTTCAGGACTCTTATCTAATTGTCCCGCAAGAATTTCAATTCTCTCAGGGGCATTTACAGCTGGCACATGTGACTTTGTCACTCTCTTTGTTCTGTAAATGAGTCAGGTAATTGATTTTCTATACTCTGTAAATGAACAATCTTTTGTAATTCTTGTTCACACATTTTTGTACGTGAATAAGATAAGATAACGATGAAGCATTCCAAGTAATTTCTTTATGTCCTTTTCCACCAAGATTTGGAAATTCATTTTCATTAAAATGACAATCATCAAATCTTGCTGTAAATAGGTCACCCGTGGTTGGCTCAAGATATCTAATAATTGATCGGGATTCAAAACCAACATATATTCCCAATCTTCGTTGGGGACCCATTTTTGTGCGTTGCGGTGGAGCAATAGGAACATAAACTGCACAAACAAATATCTTTAAATGTGATATATCTGGTTCTTTACCAGTCACTAATAGTATTGGGGAATACTTATGATATGCAATTGGTCTTAATCGTACCAAAGCTGCGGCATGCAATATAGCATGTCCCCAAACTGATGTTGGCTGTTTAGACTTCATCAATAATGGTCTAGCGATTAATTGTAATCGTTTAATCAGAGATTCAACAAGACCATTTTGTGTGTGAACATGAGCCACTGGATGTTCAACCGTAATCCCAATTGACATAAAATAGTTATTGAATGTTTGGGAAGTAAATTCTCCTGCATTATCAAGCCGGATTCTTTTGATTGTATAATCCGGAAATTGAGCTCGGAAGCGAATGATTTGAGCTAGGAGTTTAGTAAAAGCTGTATTTCTTGTTGATAAGAGGCTCACATGTGACCATCTTGTTGATGCATCAATTAATACCATAAAGTATCGAAATGGTCCACATGTTGGGACTATCAGTCCACAAATATCACCTTGTATTCATTCTAAAAACGTTGGATTTTCAATCCCAACTTTATTTTTGGAAGGTCTGGTGATTAGTTTACCAAGTGAACAACCTCTACAGTTAAAATCACTTGTTTTAAGGACACTTGCTTTCTTTATTGAGTGCCCAGTTGAACTTCCAATGATTCTATGCATCATTCCATTACCTGGATGACCCAAACGGTCATGCCATAATGTAAACATCCTTTTCTCATTTAATTTCTCGTAAGATGTTACATTTGTTTCTATTGGACTTATATATGTCTGATAAAGTTCGTTAGTATGGGCTGACAATTTTCTAAAATCTGCTTCTTGCCACATATTTGTCTTGTGATGCACAAATATTCTTTATTGTTTTCATTTATGGTTTCTACATGAAAACCATTTTGACGCACATCTTTTAAGCTCAGTAAGTTTCTTTGAGACTTACTTGAATATAATGCGTCATTTATAATCAATTTTGTTCCTTCAGGGAGCAAAACACAAGCTCTACCGGAGCCTTCTATCAATTTTGTCACACCAGAGATTGTTTTAACATTTGCTTCAAGCAAAGTTAATTGAGTAAAGTACTCTTTATTTCTCAAGATGGTGTGTGTAGTAGCGTTGTCTACTAGACATTGGTTCTTGCTACTTGATATATCTTTAATTGCTTCCATATCTTCAAGATAAAGAAAAACAACATTAAAAGCATAAACAACAGATTTATTCATGATACATAGAGCTGATAAGGAAAACAAACTGCAATATTTTACAAAATATTACATAGATAGAGCTTCTAGATTATAGTAGTTGATATTTTCATTGATCCCAAATTCATCATCTAAGATGAAATTAGAGACATCCAGGATTTGTGTAGGTTCAATGTCGTCGACAAAATGAGTCTCCACATTCTTCTCCTTATCTTTTTCGGAAACTTGGTACAACTCAACCAAGTGTTTGGCTGTGCGACACACCCTTGCCCAGTGACCTGTCATACCACATCTATAGCATATCGATTTGGGCTTTTGGGAGGATCCTGTAGGACCCTTCTGAACCATTTGTTTATCATTCCCCTTGGAAATGGATGTATCAGAAAAGTTATGCTTCTGATAATAACGAAAACCCTTACCACGACCACGTCCTCGACCACGTCCTCGACCACGGCCTCGACCACGGCCACGACCACGACCACGACCATGATTACCATCGTGTCCACAATTATCTTGATGCCTACCATCATTACTTTGAGAGGCATATGTGGCATTTGTTTCAGGGCACGGTGCAGTGCCATTTGGCCTTAGGTTGTGGTTTTTCATGAGCAAGTCATTATTCTGCTCAGCTACAAGTAGTACTTGTATCAAATCTGAATACTTTTTAAACTTCCTCTCTCTGTATTGTTGTTGTAACAACACATTAGTAGCATGCATGGTTGAATAAGTTTTATCCAACATTAGCTCTTCAGAGATTTTCTGCCCGCATAAACGTAATTGAGATGTTATACGAAACATGGCAGAATTATAATCACTGACGTATTTGAAGTCTTGAAACCTTAAATTATTGCAGTCATAATTTGCTTTTGGGAGCAAAACTTATTGTTGGTGCCCATATCTTTGTTCTAGGCTTTCCCATAATTCTTTGGGATTTTCCACCAACAGATATTCAGATTTCAAGCTTTCATGTATATGATGGCGAAGAAAGATAATCGCCTTGGCCTTATCATGTGGGGAAATATTTTCATTTTCTTTTATGGTCTCTTGTAGACCATTTGCTTGGAGGTGAGCCAGTGCATCAACTCTCCATTCCAGATATCTCTGGCCTGATAAGTCGAGAATATCAAATTCACGCTTTGCAATATTTGCTATTTGATCAACTATATAATTAGATCAAATAATTAATTAGTTATTTAGATATACATGTACATATAAGAATAATAAATAAATGTTTATTTAATAGTATAAACGTGAGTGTAAGTATATTAATGAGTATTAAGATTAATTGACAAGTGCTAGTTTAAACATAGACTAATAACATGTGTACTTTATGTACGTATGCAAGTATGCAAATATAGAACATGTACTTCCTGTACTTATACATATATATAAGAAGTAATATTATAATATAACTCTTATGCTAATTTCTTTACTTTACTGACATGTTTGACTTCCACAATAATAAGATAGAGCAAAGAGAATACGTGTATGTATACATGTAAGGCTATCATGCATATGTATATGTATAAATGAATGACTCTTGAATATCTATTCCTTTTAATACATGTGCAGTAGTTATGTCTAGCATGTCTCATATCTCATGCAGTAATGTTTGAATTTTTTTTCTCTACAAGCTTATCAAATTCGTACAAAAAAGTTGCAAAACAATAGTATTCATAACATAAAAGCTCAAACGTAAGAGATTGAACAAAGAGCTTCGCATCAAAAAAATTCTCTATCCTTTTCAAAACACTTTCCCATAAACTTTCTTCTATTAGAAAAAATTTTACAAGAAGAAGGAGGAGGAGGTTGTATCTTCAAGATACATGAAAAAAACAAAGCTCTCATATAAAAACTATGGTTTAGAAAATGAAATCAGTATAACATATGTACTACCTTCAAGATCTAGCCACTCAGTTGGAATTTTATTTTGAGAAACTCTCATGCTGATAACGTGTTGTGAAATATTTGAGAGAGAAAGCTGAACCGATTTCATTGATTCTTTACAATGAATTGTACATCCTATTTATAGCTAAAGTTTTGCGTACATGCGAAGTTCAGTCGTATAAAGCTGAGAAAAATTGAAGGTCGTCATTGTTGTAATGACTGTTAGCCTAATAAAACAAGCCTAATAAAATAAAAAGTGATGATGAAGTATTCATCATGTTGTCTGTTATCTCTTATCTCTTAACACAATTGTACTTTTGTACATATAAATTTGCATTACTATTTATTAACCATATACTTTAGGGTAAATTACACAAAATCACCCTTGTCTTGGGGTATTTACAAGAACCACCCCTTATTTTCTGCTAAAGTTTTTGTTAAAAAAAAGTAAAGGCATCATCTCTATTGGCCAATACAATATAACCTTCCTTTTTCTTATAGAGTCCGCAACCTAAAACCACCCGTAACATACCTCACTTTCCAGATAACCACCCCGAATATGACTATTTGTTTTTAACTACCCATAAAACACCCTCCTTTAGCTAAATATCACCTTCCGTTACTTATCCCGTTAAAAAATTAAAAATACCCAAAAATACCCTTGTGTTCATATGAGAACCCTAATTTCTCATTCAAGCCAATCCCTCAACACTGACTCCTCTGACCCCCACCCTTCCGAGATCCGTCCTACGATCGCCCTCCCGATCTCGACGCCCGACCTCCGCCAAGGCCTTCCAATTGCTCTTCTAGGCTCACCCAGACGTTCGCCGTTGTCAAGGACTCCGATGATCCGTACCTCGATTTCAAGCACTCCATGCTTCAGATGATCTTTGAGAAGGAGATATTCAACAAACAAGATCTGCAGGAGCTCCTCGCCTGCTTTCTCCGACTCAATTCTCCATGTCATCACGATGCCATCATCCCCGACCCCTCAATTCATCTTACTCAATTTAGGGTTTTTCTTTCTCCTCCCGCTTTCCACTCACAACCATGGTAAGCATCAACTTTCAATCTTTGCATCTCAAATTTATGCTTTTTGTTTACCCTTTCACCTTTTGTTAGTGACCCATATGTGTTTTGAGAGCAGTCCTCAGCATATTTGGCCTTTTTCTGTTCGATTGTTGCATACCCTTTACTTTTATCGGTTCCAACTAGCTACTGCTCATGCTCCCAGTTCGAATTTGATGTTCTCTGCTCAATTTGAAGGAGCTCTGTTTGTGTCGCCTGTTGGGGGGTTTTGCGAATTTTGGTGTTTACTTGGTTGGTGTTGGTGTTCTGAGTTTCAATTCTTTTTTTATCAGAAAGGAGACATACTTAATTAATTAAACCAAAATCAGTTTTGCCCACACGAGGCTACATCATCATTAAGAGAGCTAGAAATAAAATTTGGAGGAGACTCTAGTAACGTAAATTGTGAATCCATTCAGAAAGCATGGTTGGCCAGGAGATCTGCAGTAGCATTACCCATTCTTCTCACTTGCCTAATTTGAACAATCCATTCAGTGCGCTTCAACATCGAATAGCATTGGCAGAGAACTATATAATTCGTATGTGTCCCAATAACATAGCAATTCAGTAGACGATAGACATCAACCAAATCCGTTTCAACTACCAGATTTTGAATGCCCAAATCAACAGCCATTTTCAGACCATGGGCCATAGCCTTAAGCTCCAATGTAACAGCTCTACATCTGCCACAAGTAGACATAAAACCTCCAATGAAGTTACCATGATGATCACGGATCAGACCGCCGCCACTTGCCAAACCCGGATTACCTTTTGAACAACCATCAATATTTAATTTGTACCAAGAAGGAGGAGGTGTTGACCATTTATTAGGAATGGTAGAACTACTAATCGAGTCATTGACATCTCCAACCCCAAAATGTCGATTGGCTGCCTAGTACGCGTCCGTCATAGAGCAAACCGTGGACGAGACCCTAGTATGCTCATCTTGGCCATTGAACACCAGCTTATTACGACATTTCCACGTATACCAGACCATGTTAGCAAATTGGGTGCTATTACGGTCTTTCTTGTTTATCAAGATGTCAATCCATTCTTGAAGATCAGTGCAACTAAAAAAGTTGGTAGGCGATGTATTACCAAAAAGTGCCAACCAAACATTCTTAATTGGCTCACAATCCCGGAGCATGTGGAGTTCTGTTTCATCATGAATGCATCTAGGGCATTTTTCCGACTGAGTGATATGACAGTGAAAACGGTTGGCGTTATAGAGAATGCAGTTATAAGCAAGAAGGTACAGAAAAGTTCGAGCTCTATGCTGCATCGACACCGACCAAATATGTGACCATTTGACATTTGGTATAGTCGAAGGATCTAACTCATTCCCAATCAAGCTCATCGCCGACTTAGAAGAGAAAACACCATTTGGGTTAGGACCCCAAAAGAGCTTATCTTCCATGCTCTCATCATCATGAACCTGAGTTTCAATTTTGTTAAATTTGTGGAAAATTGATTTGTTATGGTTTTATTCTGCGTGATACTCTTACTGCTCCAAAGTATTGTGCTTGATTTATTGGAAATGAACAAAGGGGTAGAAATAAAATGTGGATTAAATAGGTTTTAATCCAAGTTAAAAGCCTTTTCTTCCTTTTGAGCTGAAACTAGTTTTGGGTAAGCTCTTATAGGAGTTTTGCTACTCGCCTGATGAACACAAAATCCTGCTGATTTATCTTATTCAACAACAAAGTGCAAGATGTCTGTATCATGAGGTTGCTTGATGAACACAAGGGTATTTTTGGGTATATTTTATTTTCTAACGGGATACGTAACAGAAAGTGATATTTAGCTAACGAAGGGTGTTTTATGGGCGGTTAAAAATAAATAGTCATATTCGGGGTGCTTATCTGGAAAGTGGGGTATGTTACGGGTGGTTTTAGGTTGCAGACTCTTTTTTATAAGATCCGCCTTTATTCCACTTCTCAAGCTTGAAATAAATCATATATTAGATGCCCCTCGTTGACCTTGACACACCAAATAAGCTTCCACTTATATGATAATAGAAGAAGGGTCCGTTTGGATTACATGCATTATGATAGTTTATTTTTTCAAAATGCATTACGGGAGTAGTCAATATTGCTTTTAATACATAAACTCTATTTGAATTACACGTTTATTATCTTCACTTTTGTGAATAGAAGGATCTGGAGAACTCCTATTTATCCCGTCGTCTTCTATGTCTCCGTTGAACGTCCTCCCCATAGCTAAATGATAGATGCATCTCAGTCACTCTCGCTCTGGTTTCTCACACTACCTTTTAAGCTCACCGCCAACTCCCCCTCTGTTTGATAACTGACCTCTCTCTCCTCTAAGATCTGGTTTTTACCTCGCTTGGTCATAATGAACTTTCTTATTCAAATTTCATAAAAATTGAGGATGAATTACATATAATTTTATGCATATTGAAATCGTTGAGATCTGGTTTGTGCGACGATTCCTTTTTTTGATGAAAGTGACGATTCCAATTAATTTAGACAATTGGGTGAAATCCCAAATTTTGGCTTAGATGAAATGAAACCCATTTTGCATTGAATTAAAAACGATGATGTATTAATGTAGTTAAGGCTTGAATCATGTATATAGATCTGGAAATTTATATTCTCATGTTTAATTTTGTTAATTTCAATGCAATTTAGGTGCAAGTGTGATGTTTTCGTTGTTTTATATGTGGTCTTCACATGTTGCAAATGGTTGAATCTAATCTCTGGGGAGCAAGTGGCGGTACTTTGCTTTAATTTGTAGATGGTGGCTTGTGTCGAATTTGCCGGACAATTGGAGGTTCGGTGGCTCTGCTATGTCAGTTGAAGCTGTGGGGCAGGAGCCAAGAAGAAGGAAGAAGAAGAATGTTCTTTTTAGGATTTGGGTAGAAATAATATTTTATGGGGATTAAACTACTATTATGTATTATATTTTGCACCCAAACAGACTTGAAGAATAGTTCTCTTTATAATACATAAATAAAAGTTTATAAACTATAATCACGTAATCCAAACGGACCCGAATACTCTTCTATTGAGGAGAAAAAAAGGTATTCCACCATTTTAGCAAGAATGTAGATGACAACCCACTATGAACTGTCACCAAAGTCATTTGTCTTTAGTTTGATATGTCGCTTGTGTTCACACCAATATAAATCAAATTGTGTACTCAAAGCAGGCGACCAACCTATTTTCAAAATCGATTTTCAAATCAAACCCAACAAAAAAACTATGTTCAATAATTAGAGTACATTACAACACCTTAGCCAAAGGAGAATTTTTTTTACAATTACTTTACCTTTCAAAATTAACCTATCACATCAAACAACAATTAACCTATCAAAATTAATTTACAATTACTCATTTGATCAAAAAATTCTAATAAAAATAAATACCTATTAAAATTAAAGGTGTCGTTTTGGAGCATGCAACATTACTCGTGTTTGAGAAATTAAAGGTGTCATCAATTTGGGAATTTCGCAAACGGCGGGACAAAGTTCTGATTTTTGCCAATTCAAAATCAACCTAATTTTTTCTTTTTAAAAAAAAATCTAGGCACTCAACCCAAGTTTATAACACAACCCAAGTTTATTTGTACACTTAGCCCAAGTTTAAAAAATCGACCAAGCTATTATTAAAAAAGTGTGCCTATTTTTTAATAAAAACATCATTCTTTACTGCCTTCTTCTTTAGATAATTAGACTAGGTCAATTTGTCGATACTATCTCCGACCGCCCAATGATGCCTCGTCGCTCTCCTCGCTCCACCTCAATCACCAACAACCCTGCCCCTCTGTAGCTTGGTGTTTACCAATGGAAATGGGTCGGGACGGGGACGGGTGGACAACTTCCACCACCCGACCCGACCTTAACAATAGTCCACCCCACCCGAGAAAAAAAATCAGACGGGTCTCACCCGAAACCCGTCGATTTTCGGGGCGGGTCGGTTGTTTTTTTCGGGTGTTATTTAACCTGCTAAAATTTGCAAATTGTAATTAAATACTTGGACCATAGGTTCATAATTAACATTTTAAATAATATCTATAAGATTATAGCTAAAATACTGACTGAGCGATTAAATACGATATTTCCGAAGTCGATTCATCCACTTCAAGGAGTGTTTACAAATAGAGCTATACAAGATAATATACTCATTGCCCATGAGATCTTCCATACGTTTAGATCTAAAAAAGGAAAAATAGGCTACACATCCATTAAACTAGATATGGAAAAAGCACACGGCAGAATAGAATAGAATTTTTTGGATAGAATATTAGGAAAATTTGGGTTCATCCATATATTCATTAACTGGATTCGAGAATGTGTTCAAATTGTGTCTTTTTCAATCCTAGTAAATAACGAACCGTCCGACATATTTGTACTTGAAAGAGGCTTGCGACAAGGAGACCCATTATCCCCACTTCTTTTTATTCTTAGTGCTGAAATTCTAGCAAGAAGATTACAGCTAGAAAGTACTGAAGTAAAGAGAGACATTAGGATCTAGCTAATAAGAACATGAACTATTATACCATTTTTGTCTTTTGCTGATGATATAATCATTTTTACATCAGCGACAAGTAAAGCCTATCAAAGACTAAGCGAATCCTAGATGAATACTGTGCGATTTCTGTTGTGAGGGTTTCTTGATCAACCAGACAAGCAAATAAATTTATAGATCAAGACCCCGGTGAGTATAATGAAGTCAGGTTCATCCACGGGAGAGAGTCAGTTGAAAATTTCATTAACTTAGGGTAAAACAAGTGCAAAAGATTGGGTTTTTATCAAGAAGAAAGAGATTTCTAAGGTCTAGGTATCACTACAACAACAATCATGCATGCCAACACCAATGAATCACAAAGATCATGCTTTTATCACATAAAGATGTCAACTTTCGTCAACCATCCAAGCAAATCAACTCACTTTTGTTAAATCAATAAACTTATCCATCTATCTCAAACTTTAATTAGGATTAAATCAACTTTCGTTTCAAAACCCTAATTAACTATTCCAATTCACAATTGTCTCTTTCGATACAAACTGTAAATGAGAATTTCCTTATCTTTCGATCAAGGACTGAAGCACAAGAGATAAATTATGGATAAAAACATTCAATTCATGATCATAGGCAAGCACACACAACCATTGTTGGGCTAACCCCAACCTTAGAAAAGAAGAAACTACTCACACATCGTTGTATCAAACAACTAAATTCAATTAAAAAGAAAGTTTACACGTTTCAACTCAATCGTTCTTCCCCAAACAAACATGCGTACGTTCTTCTCCTCTCAAACTAATGCGTGTCTCTAAACTTCCAAGATTATGTGATAAGAAAAACTAAAGCTAAGACATGGGTTTTTATACTAAAGCTAACACAATTCCTAAGGAAATAAAATCTATCAAGATTAGGGATGGCAAAAAAAGACCGTAACCGAAAAACCGAATAGAAAAATCGACAAACTGATCACTTTTTATGGTTTACCGAACCAAATTTTTTTAAGCGGTTACGGTTAACGAACCGATACTCAACAATTCAGATACGATTATTAATATTTTCACGGGCGGTTAGCCGATGAATTGATAATATTTATAATATATATTACATGTTTTTCAAAAGGGAATTATATATCTAATTAGTTTTAGTTAAAAAAATGTTTTTTTAATAAATAATAAACTACCTACTATAATTTTTATTTATAGTTTAATTTTTTTTTCAATACATAGACAAAGCAATGAACTGAGACCATGTTTCCTATACTCAAGACTCAAACAAAGCATGTCACACCTTGTTACTTCATAGTGTTGATTTCATGTGCTGCAATCAACCATTCTAGTTCTGATTTCATGTGTTTACCCCTTATGGTTACATTAATTTGTGTTATTTCATAGTGTTGGACTAGTTTGTAACTTTTTATGCTTCAATTCTTACATCAGATTATTGTGTCAAGTTGTGTTGATTAGGAATCTTATTTGCTTCCAAAGTGCCACCCACCCGTCAAGCTGTGTCAAGATTTGTATTTTGCATTTAATTTAAATTTTAAGTTTATTTTATTAAAAAATAAGTTAATTTTTGTATTAAAAAATCAGATTTTTTTGATTTAAAAAGAAATTAAAAGCAATTCGGTTAACCAATAAACTGTACCGAGTTTCACGGTTAACCGTTAATGGTTAACCGATAACGAACGGTACGGTTATTGAAATTTCCTAACCGAAGTTCCGGTTAACCGATGTCTCGCTAACCGAAACTCCTATTAACCGATCATGCCCACACCTAATCAAGATATATATCCAAAGGAAACTATCTAAAAATAAAAGATACGGGATATTTTCATTAATTACACGCCGACTCAGCTTTTTGCTACCGACACGGAGGTACCTCGTTAATGACCCTTGATGCCTCAGTAACGACCCATTCCAGCCTCGGTTGACCCCTCGTAACTGAGACATCTCCCTCGTTATGGGGGTCGTTACACTTGATTTCCTCTTGATTCTTCTTCTAACGACTCCTTTGGGTCGGTAACGAACTTCCAAACTTCACATATAGCTCGAACATGCTCATCCTTCATTCTTCTAACCTCGTTCCGCCTCCATTCTCTTCATGCTTTTCTTTAGCTTTGCTCCACTCCTTGAAACGCTCCGAAACAACTTCAAAAACCTACAAAATACCACCAAAGATTATGAAAACTCCATATCTTAAACAAATACGAAAACCTACACAAACGACTCCAAACCAAACACAAAAGTTAAGAAAAAGACTCAACTAAACTCTAAAAAAACGACTAAAAAGACAGACATTAATTTATGGACAGAAGGTAAACTACCATAAATCCGTTTTCCAAATAACAAAAAGTGCGCCTCTAGAGGTCAAAAGACTGTTACAATCGGAACTCAATATTTCAAATACACGTTCTCTAGAAAAGAATCTAGGATGCCCAATAAATCAAGAAAGAGTAACAAAAACAACAATCGAAAAGAATCTAGGATGCCCAATAAGAACTTTTAACCATATGGTGGTGTATATGATACATAAGAAACCAAGTTGTGTTTAATCAACAAGGAAACAACCTAATCACTAAACCAGAAGTGTATAACAAAATTCAAACAACAACTACAAAAGTGGGATAAGACAAAGAACATGGACATTGAAAATAGGTACAACAACAATCCAAGCATAAACATGACATGGCATTGACGACAAAGGAATACCAATTGGTCAAAACCACCACGAGATTTAGGCAAAATTAATTTTGATGGGTAAAAAAGAAGTGACGATATGGCCACGACAGGATATGTTATGAGAAATCACCAAGGAGAAGTCATCCATCTAGATGCCCAGGTTAACCGAACTTGGAATGCATTGCAAGTAGAATTGATGGGATCATACCTTGCGGTAAAATAAGCACAAAAACGGTGTCTAAATAAAATTGTAATTGAAGGAGAAAATATCACCATAATAACGGCTATTTAGGGGAATAGATCATGTCCATGGCATATTGAGATGATCATTACAAATATATGTATGACTTTGCAAACGTTCAAGGACGCCAAATGTAATCATATTCTTCGAAATTGTAATTCAATCGCTAATGCGTTGGTTAGACTACAACTTTCGACCACGTGCGATCAGATAAGACTTTACCAGAGCTCCATACACTCATTAAAAAAGACGCGATAGGATGAAACGTGTTTATCCTAATTGCTATCCATGTAAAAAAAAAATCTTTTGTTTTCACACACCCAAATTTGTATTGCGCACTCCAATATGAGCGGATTCGTAATGAGCACACAAAAAATCGGATTTTGGAAAAATCATGAACGGATTCAGAACCCATACAAAAATTACATCCGACTTGGTAAAAAATCGGCCTTCTTAGGCTTTTTCCGCACAATCGAACCGGTAATTTTTTAATTATGGACAGTTATCGGATCCGCACACACAGTTTGAAATGCACATTAGAAATACCCAAAATTTAAAATAGTTAGGATAAACTGAAAAATTAAAAACCACTTCTTACTTCACCCCCGTCGCTCCTCCCACCAGGGAAACAATGGCGATTCTGCTCACTCTGCCGTCCAACCCCTCACTCTCCTACACCCGTCTCTCCTCCTTCTCCTCCACAGCGGATAATCTATCTCTTTCCCTCTCATCGCTATCCCTCCACCGCTCCAACAACGCTCAAACCACCAAACCCTTGACAATTCGCATGGGCGGCGGCCCGAGAACCTATCCCGGCGGCGTCAGCAAGTGGCAGTGGAAGCGGATGCAGAAGAAGAAGGCGACGCAACTGCTTAAGGCCCGGCTGATGCGCGAGCGCCAGATCTACGAGATGCGCAAGCGCGCCGAGCTCAAGGCAGCCGTTTCCGAGCTGGAGCGGCCGTGGGAGGTCGTCGAACAAGCCGCCCCCAACTTATTCTCCGTGGGCGCCGACGAACAGCTTAAGGTCCTCGCTGACCGCTTCCAAAAGCCCGGCGGCTTCGACCTCTGGACCGAGAGGGACGGGCCACAGCTCTTCGAGACCCCCGATGGCTTGCCCACTTCTAGGTTTTTTCCCAAGGGGGCTGTCCATAGCATTAAGCCGTACGGTAGGGTTGATTTGGATGAAATTGAAGATCAGATTGGCGATAGGAGTGGGGGGAGATTGAAAGGGGGCTCGAATTCGGAACAGGAAAGTGGACAGTGGTTGAATCGATCGAGGATTTCAATGAAACTTACTGGGAGGCCTAGCCTAGCCGATGATGACAGCGATAAGGAGAGTTCGCATCCCTTGAATTCTAGGGTTTTAAGTGGTCAAAGGAACTTGGATAGAAAAGGGAGTGGTGGTAGTCAACGTGATCGGAATCTTAGTGGTAGCCATGGGGAAAGTGATCAAAAGAACTTTGTTAAAAAAGGTTCTGGTAGTCGACGTGATAGTGCTCTCAGGAAGATTGGGGATAGGAGGAGCGTGGGATCATCAGGGGGTGCAAATGGGGCGATCAGACTTCCAAATTGGAGGCAATCATCGGCTCCAAGTACTAGACAAGGCAGGAACAGTTCCACCGGGCAAACTGACAGTAGGCTGGAGAAAAGGAGAAATTCGGAAGAGCTTTATGACTTGAGCTTACAAAGCGATGGGAGTTACAGCTTGGGCTCCTCCACATGAGAAGACGTAGTTTCGTCAATCCAGCTGAGAATAATACTTCTGATTTGATTCTTGTTTGTAAGTATTCAAGTGCATACATGCTTTGTACATGCTATGATAGTTTCCAAGTTTATCTTCTACTGCTGTGATTTTGCTGCCGTCAATTGCCTTTTGCATAGAACATTATTTGACTAGCTATGTATAATTGTATAGAACTTCCCTTTAGTATTTATGCTTCATTTGCATCCGTTGAATTTGAACCGGGATACAAGTATATACAACAATATCATCCCACTAATGTCTACTAGTCAAGACAAGTATACAACAATATCATTCCACTAATTTCTACGGGTCAAGATTTATGCACCCTTAGCCTAAATATAAGAGGGTGTTTCCAATTGACCCAAACAATAAATAGAAGCAAACACACAAACGAAAACTTTGAGGGCCCGTTTGGTATCGATATCTTAGATATCAGATATCATGTATCGGTATGGATATCAAATATCAGGTATCGATATGAGATTGATAGCTGATATCCTTGTTTGGCATGCTGTTAATATTGGGTGATATCTTATACATGTTGTTTGGTATGAATTAATCTGATATGAGATATCAAACCGTAGTTATTATCAAAATAAAAAATAAATCACGTGAAAAACCTTATTCATATATACACATTATCAATCAAATTGCCTTTCATTTGGAATCCAACAAAAAGCACATGCCAGTTGAATAGCCCCGTAAGGCCAATTCTTTTTTTTTTCCATGTGAAATTCCACCCATAAAAGCATGTCATGGTGTTCGAACAAAGAACTGCAACAGTGGGATGGTTATGGATCTCGAATCTGATTGAATTTACATAGAAATCTGGGAGTAAGAGATGTAAATCGGGATATGGAACAAGAGATTTAGAAGAGGGAGAGGTGGACTGATAAAGAAGAAGCCTGATGGTGGAAGAGAAATTTCCCCCTCTTGGTTTCTGAAATTTTCTTCAGTTCTGAGCTAACGACAGAGAGGAGAATTAAGAGAGAGAGAGCAGGGAGATGAAGAGGGGAAAGGATATCACTCATACCACCCAATATTTCAGTATATCAAATGTGTGTTTATTTGATATCAATATATCGTTCGATATCGATATCTGACTATACCAAACACTGGGTATGGGTTGATACCCATATCTGATATCCAGATATGGATACCAAACGGGCCCTGAAAGCACCGAAACTCAGAAAACACAACACACCCCCTTACAAACATACAAAGGAAAAAGAAATCTAAGGATCCTCTACTTGAATTTTATCTCTTCAAATATCCTTTCTTAGCCATCTCCTCTATGAGTGACAACACAGTGAAATCTTATCTAATTATCTTCTTACTTTTTAAGCCTACTTCTTTCGAGTCTCACAGATTTTATTGGCCCTTTGCAAATTTTAGTTTTAGGCCCCTCTAATAAAGTTTCAATATATTTCTATTGTTTCGAAAGAAGTATATCCGACCCTAATATTTTTGGGGGCCTGTTAAATTGAACCACTTGCACCGCATAATGAGACATCATTGCCACTCCCTTTGCAAAAATCACTGAAAACTAACCCTTTGCACATACTCTTTGGTGCATCGACTCTCCTCCCTACATAGGGCTGGACAACGGTCCAAGACCGGACCGGACCGAGACCGACTTCTTGAAAAAATTGGACCGAGGACCGGACCGGATATTCTCGGTCCGGTCCGGTCCGGGTTTGGACCGGTTTTTGGACCGAGCTATTATTTTATCGATAATATATTATTTTTAATAAAAAAGTTTTATTTATTTATAAAATATATTATTTTTGATAAAAAAATATAATATATCATATAAAAATTAAATTTATATTTTTAACATAAATTTTATAATACAACTATACATATTTTTTACATAAAATAATTTTTTTACCACTAATACAAAAAGCCGGTCTGGACCTGGACCGGATCGGATTTGGACCGGACCGGACCGGGGACCAGCTCTTCATATTTTGTGGACCGAGGATCGGACCGGATACCCCGGTCCGGTCCGGTCCCGGTCCGATCCAAAAATCCGGTCCAAATCGGATTTTGCCCAGCCCTATCCCTACATGTCCCAATTAATGCTGTGATTCACACATCTTATCTTTAATACTTGCCACTACAACCTTGTCCCTGATGATTTTATTTCTTATCCCTCGAGCTTCCACACAATCATCGAAGCATCTTCATC
Organism: Fallopia convolvulus; assembly: GCA_964016875.1. NCBI lineage: Eukaryota > Viridiplantae > Streptophyta > Magnoliopsida > Caryophyllales > Polygonaceae > Fallopia > Fallopia convolvulus. The sequence continues at coordinate 23,014,317 of OZ024727.1, forward strand.
TTTGTCACTATTGCTCTAGAATCCTCGTAATCGGCCAACATTTTGACTCGTACATCAAAGCGGGCCTAATTACCACCTCATATAATTTGTCCTTGAGTTTAAGTGACACCTTTTTGTCGCATAATACTCCCTAAGCTCCCTTCCATTCTTTCCAGCTCGCTTGAATTTGGTGTGTAACATCTGCATCTATACCACAACCACTTTCCATGAAAGACCCTAAATAATTGAAATACTCCTTTATTATGTTCTCACCTAGATGCACATTCGTATCAACGTTATCCTCCTCCTCCCCAAATTTAAATTCTACGTATTCCAGTTTTTACGTGTTTAAAATATTTGGACTCCAAATTCTCCGTCCAACGTTCTAACCTACTACTAACAATTCTTGTCTCATCGACGAGCACTATGTCATTTGCAAACAACATATATCATTGTACATCACCTTGTATTGTGTCCAACAATACATATGCCATCACAAAACCAATAAACACCATATGTTGATTTTTCTTTCTCTCCCTGCATCTATCATCATCCTCAACAAATGAATAGCTTCCATGGTAAACCTCAATTAATTCTCACACACACTCACCACCTACCTGTTGAGAGGGATTTACTTGACAACAAATAAATTTATAATCAAGACCTCGCTGAGTGCAATGGAGTCAGGTTCGTCACGGGAGAAAGTCAGTATCAAGTTTTGTTCTTATTTAGGGTGCAAGTAAGAGAGAAAGTTTAGGTTTTTAACAAGAAAGAGAGAAAATCGAAGGTTTTGGTATCCCCACAACAATAATTATGCATGCAAACGCTAATGAAACACATAGATCATGTTTTTATCACATAAAGTTGCTAACTTTCGTTAACTTTAAGCAAGTAAATCAATCAACTTTCGCTAATTAATAAACTTTTTCTATCTATCTCTTCTACTTCAACTAGGATTGATCCACTTTCGCTTCAAAATCCTAAATTGACTATTATGATTCAAGGTTTTCGCTTTCGCTTCAACTATGAATGAAAAATTCCTATCCACTTTCGTTTCAAGGATTAAGAACAAGAGAGAAGATTTATGATAAAAACAATCACAACATGATTAAAGGCAAGCATACATAACCATTGTTGGGTTAACCCCAACCTTAGAGAGAGAGAGAGACTACTCACAAGACATGATTAAAAACAAAGTAATTGAATTAAAAAGAAAGCTTACAACCAAATCCAAGACAAAACTTGTTCTCCAAGCAAACTCGTTCCTCTTCTCTCTCTCACACCTCCTCCCTCTCTCCTCTACCCTAAAACTAACTTTAATGATGATAAAATTTAAACTAGGACAAGAGTATCTATATAGAAAACTAATCTATCTATAAGGAAATAAATCTTTTAAAAGATATATCCCTTAAAACTATCTAATAATATAAAAAGATATGGGATAAAAAGCATTTAATTGCACCGACTCTTACTGTCTTCTACTGACACGGGGCCCTCGGTACCGACCTTGTCAGGGTCGGTAGAACTCTGATTTGCTGAACTTTTCCTCCTTTGCTGAACACCTCGTTACCTACCCTGTGCAACTCGGTACCGACCCCCTACAACGTTAAAACTTTGCTCGTAACTGGGACGTCTCCCTCATTATTGGGGTCGTTACACTCGTTTTTTGCTTTGATTCTTCATCCTTAAGGTCGATGACAAGTCTCTAAACTTCCTTCATGGCTCAGACTTGATCTCAATATCTTTCTTGAGTGCTTTATTCCTTCGGTTTCTCATCTTCTCCTTAAAATATGCTCCAAACAGCTCCAAAACCTATAAAAACACCACCAAAGCTTATGCAAACTCCATATCTCAAGAAAATACGAAAACCTACACAAATGACTCAAAACAAAACACAAAACTAAAGAAAAAGACTCAAAGACACAAAAATACACCCTAAAAACATGACTAAAAAGGCGGATATCAAAATACCCCACACTTAGACTTTCTTGTCCTCAAGCAATAAACAAGACATCCACCAAAAACATCATCACATTCTTCAAGTCAATGCCCTTATCAAAAAGCAACATCAATGCACAAGTAGAAATAAATAGACAGGTGAATCTAACGTCATTATACATATATGATCAACCTCAAGCAAAAGAAACTACAATCCAACCTCATAAGGGTTAATGTGTTTCTCTTATCTCTCAAGTATTTGGGCTTAGAATAACAACTCTCAACTCAATCCTATATACAAAAACTACATAGTCATTGTTACTTATATCACCAAACTTTCCACTAGAGATGTCAAAACATATAAAAATCATCAAGAGAACGTAGTCTCAATGAAAAACTTCATAGAAGCTTCCATTCAGCCGGGTTGTAATGTGGCTTGGTAATAATAATAAGGCATGGAAATATTTTGGCTTGTGGTGCTAAAAATCCGGGAATCAAGACTCCTAAATTTTATAATACAACTCACCAAAACTCTTCAAAAACATCATTACAATCTCAATAAACATTATGCACACTTCAACTCTTCAACCTTATACCACTAATCTTGCTTATAAAACAACAAGGAAGATTTGGCTAATGCACACTTTCACTATTCGACTCTTTTTTTTCAGCTTTTGATTTTTCTCATCTTTCTTTTCTCGGTTTTTTTTATTGCTGATTTTTTTCTGGAAAGGTCAGTACCGAGCCTACTAGGTCGGTAACGATGTCACTGCTCTGATTTTTTCTTTTCCCTTTCTTCTCTTAGTGCATATAGGGAACCAAACTCCTTTTACATAACAAACTGTAAGATTTTCACTGTACCCAACCCATATTACCCCACACTTGAACCAATATATCTCACTCAACAAAATCATCAACCAACACTAAGTCCTAATCCCCGGATAGGGTCAAGCTTATATCGTCTAGGGAACAATTTTGTGGAGCTTAAAAATAAAAGGCTTTAAGGCTTAAATTGGCTTAAAAAAGAGGATAATGATAAGGTAGATAAAAAGAGAGGATAAAAAGTGGTTTAAAGAAATAAGTTCTCCATCATATGATTTCATATGTAATGAACTACTATCTCATAAAGGTCTCAAGAAGAAGATAACCATATCAATTTCAAGAGATAATATGCATAAAAAGAGTAAACTCACACATGAAAAGAAGATGGATTTTTTCATGTTCTCCCTATAAGGCCAAAAACAACTCACCGGGTAGCAATTTTTGTTGGATTTAAGTCACCTTTACCTAAGATCATATTTGTTCAATTTCATCACATGCTAAATATCCACATAAAAACAACTTTTCAACATGATTCAAGCAAAGCTATCCAAACATGCTAAAGAAATTACATGATCAAGCAAGTTAAAGCATTAACATAGGACATCTAAGTGGAGTATTATCAATCCTAAAACATAAAAACACAAACAAAGACACAAAAACTGAGTCTCCTTTTCCCCCACCCCATACTTAAACTAAACAGTGTCCTCACTATTTAAAGACATAAAAAGACAAAGAGGGAAAAGAAAAGGGAACTCACAAAATAAAACTGAAGCGGGTTGAAACCATTGATCACGGAGGAGGTTGAATTTTATCTCGGATTTCCTGTAGAGGTTGGTATCGAACCTGCTTGCTTGTACGCCGATTGCTCATGGTTGTTGTACTGTCATCGAGTATCCTTAATTTTTTCCTTCTTTTGTTTAGCACTTCATCTTCTTCTTTCTGTACCTGAGTCACTTTATAAAAACTTTTATTCGTACTTCACTACTCTAACCTAAAAACAAGTCAAAAGAAAGCTAGCAAAAAGATCTAAGAAAGCAAAATAAAAGCGGGTTGCCTCCCGTAAGCACTACGTTTAACGTCGTTAGCCCGACGAACTTACCTTGGCGGATCAGGGTGGCTTCCATCCATCTTTGTCGGGATCAATAGAAACCCCATACTTAGATGGAAAACCTTCAAAGCGTCTATCCAATACATTTATTCCTTTATCATCAACAAGTATGCTCGAAATTCCTACTTTAGGGTTAGTAAAATCCGAAAACCAAGGGGGCTTCAACTCTTTCACATTATAGATGGGATATGGGGGTCGGTAACGAGATAAGAGTTAGGTTCAGAAGACTTACCTGGTCTGGAGTGCTTGGTATGGACTTTTGTGGGGTCGGTAACGACTAGTTGAGACTCGATATCGACCTTGTTGGGGTCGGTAACGGGCTTGACTGGGGCGTTATCTTCATTGTCATGCTCAGTATCTGTAGGCTTGGCTCAATCTGGCAACTCCTTCCCACTCCTTAGTTGTATAACTGCAATTTGTCCTCTCGGGTTCTCTTCGGGACGACCCGGAAGTTGACCCCGAGGTCTTGGAATCTGTGCAGCTAGGGTGCCAAGTTGGGAATTGACGTTTTTCTTGTTGTGGACTCCATTAATACCCTCTTGTAGCCCTTGTACCCATGAAGGTGGATCTTGATAGCCTAGAGGCCTATAAGGCGGAACCCTTTGGTCATGCTGAGGAGGTTGGCTCCCTTGGCCATGTGCATAGTTGCCCCAGGTGGGCTGATTGTTATTCCTCCCTGCATAAGAGTTATGTACTTGGTTCCTATAGGGTCCTCTCATATAATTAGCTTCTTCATATGCCTCAGTAGCATAGATCTGTTGCAAGTTAGTGCATGCAGAAGTAGATGGAGATGATTTAAGATAACTTACCTGCTTTTTCAAGCGGTTGATTTCGTCTTGCAAGAACTGGTGCTTCACTTTGGGGTCTACCTCGTCCTTGTTCGGATTATAGAGCCTCCGTTGGGACTATTGGGCTTTCTGTGTGCCAGACATAGCATCGTAGTTAGGCAACTTGTCGAGCAGCGCCCAAGCATCCTCGAGATCCATCTCTTTGAAACCTCAAGCAATATGTAGATTGATGCGGTTCTTTGTTTCAGCATTGATCCCTTGGAAGAAGATCTCTTGCAGCACATATTGTGGTTGCCCATAGGTAGGGCATTATTGTCTAAGCATCTCCTTGAATCTCTCCCATGTCTCCACAAATGTCTCCTTAGGCAGCTGGTGGTAGGAGGTGATGCGCTTCCTTAGCTCCGTAGTCTTGGCAGGTGGAAAGAACTTTGTCATGAACAAGTCATGCAGAGTTTCCCACTTCTTTATTGACTTAGGAGGTAGGCTCTCTAACCAGCTCAGGGCCTTTCCTGTAAGAGACCACCTGAAAGCTTTCAACAGAACATATTCTAAAGAGCACTCAGTGGGTTTCCCTTCAAACTGAGCCCTCTTAATCTAGGATATAAATTGAGATTTGATCGCAAAGGTTTTCTCTATCTCAGGAAGCACAATTGCGGATTCTGGGACCCTCAGTTCTGGATGCATATACTGCTTGGCATTCCTTGGAAAGGCATCCATCTGCTCTTGTAGATGAGCAGCATTCTCTCGCTCACGTTCAGCCTCAGCAGCTGCATTGTCTTTTTCTCTCTGCATAGCCTCCATCTGAACTCGAAGTTCAGCCATCTATTGGGCTAACTCCTCAATGTTTTCCATTGCTTTGTTTTCTCTTAATCTGTGGTGGAAGGAATGCTCGGGTTCAGGGTTAATTACTAGATTAGAGACAACTCGACGTCCTCCAACTGACATGCACTGAAAGCAAAAACAAAAATATAAACAAAATCAAAAGCAAAACGGGTTCTTAGAGAGGGTCAGTACCGAGGCCTAGAGGGCCGGTAACGAGCATGCAGTGATCCCGTAAACAAAAATTGAAATGGAAAAACCGAGTTCTATCAACGGGGTCGGTATCGACCTGGGTATAGTAGGGTTGTTACCGACTCGACAATGATCCTGAAAACAACAGAGAAAACTGGGCTTGCCAACAGGGTCGGTACCGACCCTAGGGGGTCGTTACCGACCCCGCTGAGTTTAGAGGGATTTACTTGGCACAATTGAAATGTCCTGAAAAACGCTAAAAGAACAAAACTTGGCACAATTGAAATTTCCCCAGCAACGACGCCTATTTGTTTAGAGGGATTTACTTGACAATAAATAAATTTATAATCAAGACCCCGCTGAGTACAGGGGAGTCAGGTTCGTCCACAGGAGAAAGTCAGTATCAAGTTTTGTTCTTACTTAGGGTGCAAGTAGGAGAGAAAGTTTAAGTTTTTAACAAGAAAGAGAGAAAATCTAAGGTTTTGGTATCCCCCACAACAATAATTATGCATCCAAAAACTAATGAAACACATAGATCATGCTTTTATCACATAAAGTTGCTAACTTTCCTTAACTTTAAGCAAGTAAATCAATCAACTTTCGCTAAATTAATAAACTTGTTCTATCTATCTCTTCTACTTCAACTAGGATTGAGCCACTTTCGCTTTAAAATCCTAAATTGACTATTCTGATTCAAGGTTTCCGCTTTTGCTTCAACTATGAATGAGAAATTCCTATCCACTTTTGTTTCAAGGATTAAGAACAAGAGAGAAGATTTATGATAAAAACAATCACAACATGATTAAAGGCAAGCATACATAACCATTGTTGGGTTAACCCCAACTTTAGAGAGAGAGAGAGACTACTCACAAGACATGATTAAAAACAAAGTAATTGAATTAAAAAGAAAGCTTACAACCAAATCCAAGATAAAACTTGTTCTCCAAGCAAACTCGTTCCTCTTCTCTCTGTCACGCCTCCTCTCTCTCTCCTCTACCCTAAAACTAACTTTAATGTTGATAAAACTTTATGTGAACAAAGTAATTTAATTAAAAAGAAACTTCTTGACCCGTTTCAAGTCTATTCCCAACATCATTGAGCTTAACAACTTTAAAGTTGAAACGAAATCGGCAACAACTTTGTAGAGAATGAATATATGATCAACATTTGCTATGTGCTTGTTAATATTAGTTATTATTGTCATCTTTAAATGTACTTTCTTAATTAATGAAAAAATTTGATTAAATTGGAAAGTTCTTAGTTCTTGTTGATGTCGCTTGAGCTTGAATCCTTATGAATGTTATTTGGAATTGTTGCATGCGCTTAATTATTGTTGTAAATTGTACTTTGTGAAGCTTTACCATATCTCGTTGAACATTTTGCCTATATAAGGGGCTGAGCCCCTCTTCTTCACAGAGAACCGTAATAGGGGCTGTGCCCCCTCTTTTAGCATTAATAGATCTGGCAATCTAGCATTGATTTGGAGTAAAAGGATAAATTGTTGTGTTGGTCTAATGGTATGTGAGTGAGTCTAGGTGTATGAGGTTGTGACTTCTAATCCAATTATGGATAATTTATTGTTAAATTATAAATTATAAGCATGAATCTGACTTTCCCTATTGAATCTCAAACTATTAATAACCCTTTTGAGAATCTCTAGCTTTGCCATTGACTAATACGAAAAGTGTATATTTGTATAAATCAAAGGTTCCAATGGTTTGTAGTAGAAGAGTCAAACATGTATCATAGATGTTTTTCTATTTATTTAGCATTCACCTAATTCAAGTAATTGATATTTGTTTAAAATTTATTAGATTACCCCATCAATTGACAATTGAGTGCAAGTCACTTGTAAATGATCAACAATATTGACTCTTGGATTAAAATTTGTTGGTTGATTCATCGATCAACAATTTAGAGCAAGTCACTATATGAATGAACAACGCCTTATTAAGTACTGTACTATTAGATTATTTGAGCTCACCTTTGTTAATTAAGTTGATTGAATCATAAAAGTTCATGTACTAGGTGCATGAGGTTGGGGCTTCTAATCCACCGAACCCTATGGAAAAATTTGTTATTCAATTATTATTTTTGGTCGAAATTTAATTATTAGTTTCAAGTATGAGTTTTGACTATTATTTCGGGAAGAATTACCACGCGAACGTGTTACTTGCTAAAATGAGGGAAACCTAACCAAAAAGTAATTGTAACGCATTATAGATAAAAAACAAGATGCAAACTTAAGAAGAAAAGAGTAGGAAGTAAAGCGAGAAGAGTTATCGTGATTGTATTATGATCGTTATGATGAATAATTTCTCTGAAGTTACAAATAAGCACATGAACTGAATTGGTGAGCAAAAAGAATGGTTTTAGCTTGAGAGTATTCCAGAGTGCAATTGTGTCCTCGTCCTTGTCTCCCTCTTCGGTTTTTATATCCCTTCCTCTGTTTCGACCGTTGATGCAATCATGGAGCGTCGATAGATCCTGAAGATCTCGCCACCAACCTTAATGCTCTAGCCGTTACCGATATCTTCGTTTTTATACCGTTGTTATGACTCAACCTGCACGATTTGGATAACGGGCTTTGCTTACTCGTGCTCATTGGACTCTCGGCTTTTCTTACTTGTTCCCTCCAAAAGTCTTTTTAGGGTTTTTGATTCGCGTCTCGAAAGTTGTAGCGCGCAGAACACGTCCCATCGACCTTTATTTATAGCGGTCATGATGATTCATTGCTGCCTCAACTGTGCGTCTTGGTTTCCAGGTACGTCCCCCCTTCTCGATTTTTCATCTTCTTCTTCCTTTTCCTCCTCGTCCATGGCGACTTCTAGTTTCTCCTCTGAACCCTTTTCTCATTGTTACGATCCATCCGATCCCCCTTCTCTAGTCTCGTCCAAAATTCTCACCCCGTATCATCAGAGGAACAGTACCTCCGAGGATCCTCACACTTTCTCTTTCACCGCTGGGTTTCCTGCCTCCGCGGAGGTGTTCCTTCCTCCTCCTGGAGTCTGGGCCAACTCTTTCATTGATGACTGGGTGTGTTTATATGAATACCCTTTCCGTATCGGTCATCGCTTCCCTTTCTCTCCCCTTGTAGTTGATTTCCTTGCTACTCTCAATGTCTCTCCCGGGCAAGTACTTCCCCAGGTTTGGAGAATTCTTTTGCCTATTGACCTTCTGTGTTTCTCTCACGGCCTCCCATTCAAAGCTATTGACTTCTTCCATAACTACCGTCTTTCCAAAGGTGGTCCTGGCCGTTTGACCTTGAAAACCTTCAAAAAACAAGTTTGATCTGATTTTCAACATGTCGAAGTCTGATCGGGGATGGGAAGATAAATTTTTCTTCGTAAAGTTATCCTCTTTGGGAATCGATACTTCTTTTCTGAAAACTCGATGGCGTTCAACAGGTAGTGTTTTCTCTGTTTATCTATCTTGCTTTGTTCGGATGTTATTAACCCTTGACTATTCTTGTCTTGAATACAGAGAATCTTGCTTCTCTTCAACCTCATAAGGCGTCGGCTCAAGTTATTTCTCATATAGAAGCTCTTTCGCTGGAAGAAAGATCCTACCCTAGGCTTGTGAAGGCGTGTTTTGCCTATTCTGAAGATACCGAGATGTCAAGTAAGTCTTGAAATTTCTCACCTACACCATATTTCAACACGTTTACTTCTTATAATTCCGCTTGTCTGCATGTTGTTAGGTTCAAGAACCACCCGCTCCACTGCTGCGCTTACCACTATGGAACGCGTAGAAGCACGAAAGAAAAGAAAAGCTGAGACAACATCAACTGCTGACACCTCCTTGCCGATATCCATCCCTAGGAAATCGGTTGACGCTAAAGTTACCTCTCCGAAAAAGAATGTGGTTTCAAATCTGTCTGATCTCCCAGGAACGATGATGTCGCCGGACATGGCGGCGGAAAAGTGCTTAAGTTCTTTGGCGCCTTTTCACAGGGACTGTTCTCGAGGTGCAGAAAACCGATCTTCCATGCCAGACTTTTTCGGCAAAATGCTTGCTGCTAATGGCAGGTATGTTTACTTATTTTACATCGACCATTTAGGTCTTTTGATTTACTTGTTTCATCTCCTACTTAGGATGTACTGCTTCTCAATCTGTTCAGGGTTTCCAGCTTACGCTATCCGCTTTCGAGACTTTTAAGAGCTTGCTTGATCAACTGGCTCAGAGCAAGATCAGCGTGAAACTCAAAAAAGACAGAAGTACCATCCTAGGGCAAGAGAAGAGTGCTTTAGAGAAGAAGGTGAAGGAGTTGTCGATCGCTCTTGAAAAATCCTCTAGGGACTCCAAGGATTGGGAAGAGAAATTCATTGCCGCCTTAGGTAAAGAAGCTGCTCTCGCAAAGGAGATTGAGGACACTGCAGACTACTGGTCATGCAGGGCTCGTGTGGAGATGATGGAAGAATTCGCTGCGGGAAAGCACACCTCATGGGACGCTGTAAAGGAAAGGGAATTGTTTGAAAGCTTGTTCTCTGATGAAGTGATCGCAGCCAAGAAGTCTTCAATCGTTGACGACATTTCCCAAGTCGCCAAGGAAGTGGCTCAAGCGGAGTTAGAAAATCAGAAGGTTGCTGAAGATGTCTCCAAGGAGTGATCTCCTTTATCTCTTTTTTAAACATTAAGTATTTTTGTACCCCCGGTGAGTCGGGGTTTAATACATTAACTGGTTTGTATGGCCGCTTGTTACTAGGGCCATTTGTGTGGACAAATTTCTTACCCCTATTTTTGCTTTTTAGGGGTTTTATGGTGAATGTTATTCTGGTATTTGTCTGGTCTTTGTTTCATTTTGTCTTTTTTTGCAGGTAGTACAGGTTTGCATTCGTAGGACAAGGATTGGCGCGTTCGAGAAGAAGATCGTTGGCCGTTTTTTTATTATCAAGTCATGTAGTAATAGCGCTTTTGTAAAGGATGCTAAGAGAGAGTGATGTAATAGAACGTAGATACTTATGTCTTTATTCAATAAAATCTGAATTGGTTACACAAGTATCCTGGTTTACATAAAACTCCTCTTGCTCTAGAGTTATCTTTATGTATTCTCGTCTCCTGCATCTTGTGACTAGTCGTTGTGTGCACACCGTTGCCTGATTGTAAGGTGAGGGCCTATGTTTTGGCCTGTAACATCACAAGGCGTCCCTTGTTAGTTTTTGTAATAGCGTTGTTGTTCCATGTGTGTAAAATAAGGCAAAAATAAAGTCTAACAGAATAAAGTAACAGATAGATACCTTGTTGCGACTCTCTTGTCAAAAGTGATACAATTTCAAGTTTGTCGTATTCCAACTTCTCGGAACTATCTTTCCATCATGGGACATTAACTCGTAAGCTCCTTGTCCGACAACTTCTGTGATCTGGTAGGGTCCTTCCCAGTTGGTTCCTAATTTGCCAACATTCAATTCTTGAGTATTTTGAAAAATCTTCCTTAATACCCAATCACCTACTTGAAATACTTTTGCTCTTACGTGTTTGTTGTAACTTCGAGCTACCCCTTGTCTATATGCCGCCATACGAATTGATGCTTCATCACGTAACTCGTCAACAGTGTCTAAATGATGAAACAAGTTAGACAAATTCGACTCTTCAGTGGTGGGGCCCTATCGAACCGTGGGTAAAGTTATTTCAACTAGTAACACGGCTTCACACCCATATACTAGAGAGAAAGGCGTATGCCCTGTAGCGGTCTTGGGAGTTGTCCGATCTGACCAAAGTATAAGTGGTAACTCGTCGGCCCATCTTCCCTTGGCCTCTTTAAGGCGTTTCTTCATATTGTTGATGGTTACCTTGTTACTTGCCTCCGCTTGACCATTGACTTGAGGGTAACGTGGCGTCGACATCACCAACTGAATGTTGTATTGCTGGCAAAATGATCTTGTTTTGTCGTTGATGAATTGGGATCCGTTGTCACATACTATGGTGGATGGTACTCCAAATCTACTCAGGATATTTCTTTTTATGAAGGAAATGACCTGAGTATCTTTTACTTCTTTGAAGCTTCGGCTTCAATCCACTTAGAGAAGTAATCGGTCATGGCTAAGATGTAAACACGCTGTCCTGAAGCTGGAGGGAGTTTTCCTACAATATCCATTCCCCATTTCATGAATGGCCAAGGGGAAGTTATAGGATGTAATAACTCTGAAGGTTGATGTGGTATAGGTCCATGACGTTGGCACGCGTCACACTTCTGGGCGAACTCCACTGCGTCTTTGTTCATGGTGGGCCAATAATAGCTCATCCTGCTTGCCTTCTTTGCCAAGTTACGACCCCCTGTATGATTTCTGCATTCCCCATCATGTATATCCTGCAAAACCTTTTGTACTTCTTCCTCCCTTACGCATCGTGCGTATATTCTTGATGACATCCACTTGAACAAGACGTTATCTTTAATGGCGAAAGTAGAAGCTTTTACCTTGACTCGTCGGGCTTCCTCTTTGTCATCCGATAAAGTCCCATCTCGTAACCATCTTAGGTAAGGGGTTACCCATGAGGTATTTTCATCAGAATCCCGTACCTCAAGCATGTCTGCTTCTTTTGTTATGGAAGGTGCATCTAAGTATACGAAAGGTATCTTGTCGTACTCTCTTGGGTTGATTGCGGATCCAAGATTTGCTATGGCGTCTCGAGGTACTTGTTTTATCTCAAAGTGCTTGAAGTTTTTGATAATCTCTTGGACTTTTTCCAAGTACGCCTTCATCTTTGAATCCCTGGCGACATATGAGTTCGTGACTTGATTTACAATAAGTAATGAATCACATATTACCTCAATTTCTTGCACATTCAAGTCTTTGGCAATAAGTAACCCTGCTATGACTGCCTCGTATTCTGCTTCGTTGTTAGTGGCTTTGAATGTACATCGAACAGCCTGGGCTATCCTATCCCCCTGTGGCGACTTCAGGACTACCCCCAGTCCTACACCTACTTGATTTGACGCTCCATCGGTATGCATCATCGACTTGCCACCGCCAAGTGATCCAAGATCTTTTTTAGATCAGCAACGAATGTCTTGTATCTATTAAGAAAGATTTACCTGTAACATTTCTTGGCTTTCTTCTTAAGTCATGGTAGGAATGAAGTCGGCCACAAAATCCACAAAGGTTTGAGATTTCATCGTTGTTCGTGGCTCATAAGTAATGTCGTATCCATTGAGATGAATCAACCACCTCATCAGTCGACCTGATAGCTCTGGTTTTGACATGATACTCTTCATTGGAAAGTTAGTCCTCATAGTAATAGTATGACTTTCAAAATAGGGACGTAACTTTATAGAAGCCATTACCAGAGATAGTACGAGTTTCTCAACGGGTGAGTACCTAGTTTCTGCATCAAGTAAAGTTTTACTTACATAGTAGATGGGTAACCAGTTCCTGTGTTCTTCTCGAATCAAGACGACACTTACAACTGCTTCTGTTACGGCCAAGTAAACATACAACACCTCGCCTGGCTTGGGTTTGGAAAGTATCTGTGGGTGGGATAAATATTTCTTCAATTCTTTGAAGGCTTCCTCATGCGCTTCCGTCCATTCGAACGACTTGTTTTTCTTCAAGATGTCGTAGAACAATTTGTTCCTATTCGAAGATCGAGATATGAATCGATTGAGTGTTGCTACTCGTCCTGTCAACTTTTGTACGTCTTTGACACATATTGGTGACTGCAACTCCATTATCGCCTTGATCTAATCTGGACTTGCTTCAAATCCTCTCTGCGTTACTATGTATCCTAGGAATTTCCCTGATGTAACTCCAAAGGAACATTTGGTTGGGTTCAACTTCATTTTGTAGCTTCGCAGAATTTGGAACGCGTCTTCCAAGTGCCTCATGTGATGTTCCGCCTTCAGGGATTTGACTAACATGTCGTCAATATACACCTCCATTGTATCCCCCAGTTTTTCCTGAAACATCTTATTAACCAATCTCTGATAAGTAGCACCTGCGTTTTTTAATCCGAAAGACATAACTTTATAACAGTAAGTTCCTTGATTAGTTACGAATGCAATTTTTTCTTGGTATTCAGGATGCATCATTATTTGATGGTATCCACTAAACGCGTCCATGAAAGTTAAAAACTCATGTCCTGCCGTCGCATCCACCATTGTGTCGATATGAGGCAACGAGAATGAATCTTTAGGACATGCTTTATTTAATTCAGTAAAATCCACGCAAATGCGCCATTTACCGTTTTTCTTTTTTACAACAACTACATTTGCAAGCCAGTTAGGGTACTTTACCTCTCTAATTTTACCAGACTCAAGTAAGGATTTTACCTCGTCGTTGATTACCTGATTCCGTTCGGGCGCAAATTTACGCCTTTTCTGCTTAATTGGTGGAATCTTCTGATCGACATTGAGGGCATGTGTAATCACGTTAGGAACAATTCCCACCATATCTTCGTTTGACCAAGCAAAGCAGTCACTATAGGACCGTAGGAATTCCACCAAATGCTTTCGTAAAGTGGGCTCCAGATCCGCCCCTATTTTGATTTTTCTTGATGGATCGAGTGGATCAAGGGCTACTTCTTCGAGTTCCGGTGTTTTCGGCTTCACGTAGTAAGTGGTGGTCCTACAGTCCTTTAATATCTAATCTGACGACTTCTTTTTCGTTTCGATCTGTAGATTTTTTGAAGTCGTTGCTCTCATTGTCACGGAGTAGCATTCCCTTGCCAACTTCTGTTCCTCCTTGATTTCTTGTATTCCCCATGGCGATGGGAATTTTACACATTGATGATAAGTCGAGGGAATGGCTTTCATTCCGTGGATCCATGGCCTGCCCAAAATAACATTGAAAGGTGACGGGCAATCAAGTACTTGAAATTTTACCTAGTAGTTTACCCCTCCTGCGATGGTAGGTAATGATATTTCTCCTAACGTGTTACGGATTCGCCACTGAAGCCTACCAAAGTTGTAGAGTTCTTAATGATGTCGTCCAATCCGAAGCCTAAACTGTATAAAGCATCCAACATAAGCAAATTAGTGGAACTTCCGTTATCAACTAATATTCTCTTGACGAGGAAATTTGCTATTGTTAAAGAAATTATTAAACAATCATGGTGAGCGTCCTCTCTTTGATATCATCGAAGGTAATGGGCATCACGTCGTGACTCGTTCGAGGGGAGACTTTGGGGTATTCTCTCATGGTATCCCTTGCCATTCTCTTGGCTGTGGAATATGTTATGCCACAGATTTCGGACCCCTCGGTGATGACGTTGATTACTCCTGTATGCTTTGGAGGTGGTGGTGGACTGACTTTCCATTTGTTGCGTTCTAGGTGTTCCTTTTCTCTTTCTGATATTAAGTCCTTGAGGTACCCCCTGCGTAGTAACTCACTTACCTCTTTTCTCAACGCGGTGCACTCGTCTGTTCGATGGCCTTGATCGAAGTGGAAATCACACCATCTGCATTTATCTTTTTGGTGCGAAGGTGCGTTACTCTTTCTTGGCCACTTGACGGTGTCTCCCATGCTATTAAGAGTTCGGACCACTCCTGTTGCATCTACGCAAAAGTTGTAATGAGACAATTTGGGAGGCAACATGTGGTTTTCATACCGCTCATTTTTCCTAGCAAATGCCGTGTTTACGGTTGTCTTGGCGGGAGATGTGGTGGGATATGGAACATATCTGGTTTCTCGCCTCCCTTGTCTACACTTTAGCCGATGAGGACTAGCGGCCTTCACGGTGAAGAGACCATCCTCTTCCAATTGCACGTGCGCTAACGCCTTCACCTATACCTCATCGAAATTCGAGTAAGGATATTTAGTCAATTCACGATATAAATCAGGATTAATAACTGAAATGCCTCTTCGGAACGCTTCCACAGCTGTAGCGGCATCGCATCCTTCTATGGTGACTAACTCCTCGTTGTACCTGTTGAGGAAGGCTTTCAAGGATTCATCGGTCTTTTGGACCATGCGATATAAGTCGCTTGAACGCTTTTTAGCGTGTCGACTACTCGCGAATCTTATCCTGAACTTATCAATCAACTCAGTAAAAGATGAAAGACTCCCAAGAGGTAAATGAGAATGCCAATTGAGTGCGGGTCCGGATAACGTGTTTCCGAACCAACGACACATAACGATCTCCTTCATGTCGAAGGGAACGGTGCTAATATTCATAGCTTGTTTAAATGCAACTACGTGTTGATCCGGATCTTTCACCCCTTCGTACTTAGGTACATTGGGGACATGATATTTGCGAGAGATGTCTACCCTTGCGATAGCGGGGACTTGAGTGATTCGGTCCTCTAGAGCTTTGAGTCGTTCCCGTAATTGGGCGACCTCAACATCCTCGCTAACAACCCTTAAAGAATTACCGTTTACCTGATAGCCAGTTATTGGCCTAGTACCGTCGGGTGTTACAAAGTTTGGGTCATCCATGTCCAGTCGCCGAGCGATGCCATCTGCATCGTCCGTTACGCGTTGATGGTTCGGTGCTGATTGTACCTGAGACCGAAGCAAATTACGTTCATTAGTTAAAGTTTCAATTTGCCTTTCATATACCTCGGTGAATTTGGCATGGGCTTCCTTTTGATTTTCCAAGTCTTTTTGGAGAGCAATCATGGATGCGCGGAGTTCAGTGATAATGTCGGAGTCAACTGCTCCTCCTTGTTTTGCTGCCATGGAAGTGGTAGGATTTCCATTCACATTCCCTGAATCTTGATCAACTCCGTCTACGTTTCCATTTCCATCTACGTTTCCAGTTTGTTGGTTATCTCCACCTTGGTTGATTTCACGGTTCTTGGGATCTTCCACATGACTGTAGGTAGCATGAATTCCTTCCATCTTGTAGGTAGAGCTTATAGTTCTTTTTGCGGCGCGACTTCCTTTTGGCTAGGGCCCCACGGTGGGCACCAATTGTTTCGGGCAGAATTACCACGCGAATGTGTTACCTGCTAAAATGAGGGAAACCTAACCAAAAAGTAATTGTAACGCGTTATAGATAATAAACAAGATGCAGACTTAAGTAGAAAGAAGTAGGAAGTAAAGCGAGAAGAGTTATCGTGATTGTATTATGATCGTTATGATGAATAATTCCTCTGAAGTTACAAATAAGCACATGAACTTAATTGGTGAGCAAAAAGAATGGTTTTAGCTTGAGAGTATTCCAGAGTGCAATTGTGTCCTCGTCCTTGTCTCCCTCTTCGGTTTTTATATCCCTTCCTTTGTTTCGATCGTTGATGCAATCATGGAGCGTCGATAGATCCCGGAGATCTCACCACTGGCCTTAATGCTCTAGCCGTTACCAACATCTTCGTTTTTATACCGTTGTTATGACTCAACCTGCACGATTTGGATAACGGGCTTTGCTTACTCGTGCTCATTGGACTCTCGGCTTTGGGCTAATTTATGGGAGGCTCAACAACTATCCATATTGAATCTCAAACTATTTTTGAAAATTTTCTAACTCCCATTTCGAAAATATATGGTGATATCACTAGCTAACACAATTTCATTGTCATTGAATCCAACCATGTATGTCAGCAAGTTGTAGTTGAAGTAGATTAGAAGATTAGAATGTTTTTTTTCCATCCCTAAGCCACATCATAAACTACCCACTTGACTAACTAACAATGTTTTCAATCCTATACCAGGACAAGATATCAAATAATTGAAGTGGTATGTGCTAAAAGTTAGAAAACATGGACAAGATCAAGGATACAACAATTTGTTAAATTGGATTTCTTAAATACTTTTAATGATGTTTAAGTTTCAAATGGAAAAAATGAACAACTGTGTTTAGCAAAAATTCTTAAAACCTAATTAGACCCAAATACAATTTCCAAAAGGGCTAGACAAAAACAACCGTGTCCGTGTGCATCATTTTCCAAATACTTAAGCTTGCATACCCAAAAGAACTAGAGAAAAAAAATGAAAGAATTAATACTTATATGTGGGGTATTTGTTATTAGATATATAGGAAAGTGCTTAAGATTAGTAATTTTCTTAAATTTGGTCGATCGTCCAACGTAAAACATCGTGACGAGTGGATATTGTATATGACATTTTGATGCCATTTATGACAGAATATTTTCTCTCCACAAATGAAGATTTATGTCATCGCACTCTCTTTGTATGATTTCTCATCTTTAAGTGAATTCTTATTATGACATTCTTTAATTATGACATTCTTTAAGTGGGATATTTTTTATAATTTTTACACGTGAGTAGTTGAATACAATCGCCCTTCTATGCCATTGCAATTGATAGAAAATATTCTTCTTGAAAATATGGATAAGATTTCAACCTTTTCTTCGTCAATATTGTGGCATATTGTGCATGTCCAACTTCTCAAAGCAAAGGCTTAATTGAGAGCAACAAGCAAATTAATAAATGTTCTTGGTTATCTTTTCTTTGTTTCTTCCCACTTGGAACTCGCAGAAGAATTGAAAAAAAAAGGTTAGTTCCCAATATGTAGCTATTTAAATACTAAAAAAATATGAACGTTGCAAAGAAGAGCTTGAATTGTATTGAAAGATAACTCACGTAAATTTACAACATAGCTAGTTATGAACATGATTAAAACTATCTTAATATACAGAGATTGACAAGAGGGTATAAGGAAGATAATATGTAAAAAGATAAGATCTTCCTTGATTGTTGCTTATACGTGTGGTGTGATATACTTGACTTCTATATTCCCCCTCAAGTTGGCATGTGAAGATCCTGAATGCCTAGCTTGGAAAGTAAGAACCAAAATTGTTGTCGTCTAAGGGCTTTGGTGAGAAGATATGCGAGATGAACTGAGGTGCGAATATGAGATGTGACAATGGCCCCTGATTGGATGAGATCTCTAACAAAGTGACAATCTATTTCAATGTGCTTAGCCCGATCATGGAAAACAAGATTGGTGGCAATATGGAGTGTGCTTAGCTGTCGTAGAAAAGACGCATGGTCTGAGTGAGTTGGATACCAAGAGACTTGAGTAAGTATTTGAGCCATAATAATTTGCAGCAAGTGGTAGCCATGGCTCGGTATTCTGCCTCGGTAGACCATCGGGAGACTTTAGGCAGTTTTTTTATTTTCTAGGACACCAAAGAATCGCCTAGACGAACAAAGTAGCTCGTAATTGATCAACAAGTAAGAGAGGAACTGGACCATTCGAAGTCACAGAATGCCAATACTTGGAGTGAGCTTGATGCATTCCGCCTTTTGGGTGGATCGCACAGGTGCCCGATCTAGGCTCGGAAGGGCCTCGGATCTTCTCCAATGAATCGGAATCGGGATAAGATGAACCAGAGGGTGGCTCGTGAGGGAAAACTCGATGGATCGAGTTCAGGTGGCCTAGGGCTAAGACGATGTTGTTGAGAAAAAGGGATAGATCGAAAAGGGTCAGTTCAAGAACCAGGTCGTTAACGATCCTGTGAAGGTCGTTAACGAGGCTTAGAGATAGAATTTTTCTAGTGGCTTTTGTGATTTCTACCGACCCTCTGCGGGGTCGTTAACAATGGCTCTGTGTCGGTAGGGTTTTAACTGATTTTTGGGTTGTTATATCTTATATCTTTTATCTTGTTATCTTTTAAGGTTAGTTTTTATCTTTTACGCTTTTTAATAGATAGCGTTCTTAGTATAAATACCTTTCTTTCTAGCTTAGGAGGGGAATCGGGTTGTTTCTAGGAGAAGTCGAGTGAAGAAGGCTGCGAGCCTGGTTCGATTAAGAGGGGAACAAGGGTCATTAGTCGGATTTGCTCGGGTTTTTGTTGTGTGTTTTCGAATTCTTCTGAAGATTGTAAGACGATATTTCTCTTATTAATTTCAAGTAAGTTTTGTTTTGTTTTCAATGTTTTCTCCTTTTATTGAAGTTGTTTGCTTTATTATCATGAGTAGTGAGTAGTTTTCTTATCTAGGGCCAGGGTTGGAACCTGACATAGTTATGCATGTTTGATGAGTGAGTTGATGTTTTGAATGCCTTTTATCTATTTGAGATTTCTTGTTGTGTTTATGCTTAGACGATAGTCGAGGTAATTTGAGTTTTCAATTTGATCGAAGGAGAAAGTTGTTAACTTGAAGGTTGATATTGTTCGATTACAAAAGTTTCGAGCTTTGGATCCAAAACAAGTGATTGAGTGAATTAATTTATGATAATTGATTAATTTACTTGTTAATCAGCGAAAGTTGATGAATTGTTGTGTTTAAAGGCATGATCTTTATCTTCTTATGAGTTTATACGCATGGCTATGTTGTGGTAACCCTTGTCCTAGGTCTTTTATTTTATAAGAGTTATCATTCGTTATAGTCGTTATCGAGTTCCTTTGCCTCGGTACCGAACTTGTGTTTAGTTCGTTATTTTGTGTTCATATTTTACCCAGGTTCGTTAACGACCCTGACGAGTTCGTTAACGAGGTTGGTCGTGTCTGTTTCTGCCTGTTTTGCTTGTTTCTCTTTTTTTTTTTAGTTGATAGACAAACAACCGTGCTTCCCATGGAACGATCCTAACTTCGCTATACTCAGCGGGGTCTTGACGATAAATTTATTTTTTGTCAAGTTAAATATCCCTATCAACAGGCTTGACTGAGGCCGTCTAGCAATTTCTGAAGGAGGCAAACTTTGCCCGATGTCGAGTCAGAGAATCTAGGAGGCGGTTTCATATACACTTCTTCGGTCAAATCGCCAATTCACCATGGAGGAAGTTGTTATGGACGTCCATTTGGTAGAGCTCCCAGCCTTTGATGGCAGTAATCGATAGGAAGACATGAACAAAGACCATTTTGGCAACCGGTGCAAATGTCTTGTTGAAATTGATGCCTTCCTTTTTGTTATTTTCTAGAATCATCAATCGTGCCTTGTGACGCTCCACATATCATCAAATCAGAGCTTCTGAATACCCATTTGCATCCGATAGTTTTCTATCCTGTCAAAAGATCCACTAATTGCCAAGTTCGATTACGCACAAGAGCATCAATTTCATCACGCATGGCAGCACGCTACTTCGAATGTCAGACATCTTTAGAGAAGATACGACGTTCTTTAGAGGCTTCAACAGATGCTAGAAAACCATATGGGAAGGTGATAAACGACTATAATTAACCAATTCATGTATTGAATAAGGAGAATTTGTAACTGATTTGGATTCCGGAGAAGTGGACGATGGTAGGGTTCGTATAGTGTTGCACACTAAATCTTGTAGATGGACGTTCGAAGTTTTGACACGACTAATGCGGTGAGCTGGTGGAGTGGAGGCGGTGGCAGCAGTGGCATGGGAGTAGATGTTGCTTGAGTTGCGGGAGGAGAAGAACTCAGACTCCCCCTGTCGTGGATAGTAGGTGGAGGCGGAGAAGGATTTCATGGAGGCGATGGAATAGGGTCTGATTCAATAGTCATATTGGGGGTGTAGTCATAGATGGAAGGATGTGGGGCTGGTTGGACAAAATTGGTGGTAGACGATTGGGATTGTTGGACTAAATTAGTGGAAGGAGTTTGGGCCTGTTGGACTGGTTAATGTTGGACTAAATCAGGAGAAGTAGAAACATTCGAGGATGAACAAAAAGGGAATTAGCTTTCATAAAAATTGACATCTAGAGATGTAAAAAATTCACGACTGTCCAAATCGTATAGACGTTATCCCTTTTGCTAAACGGGATATCTGGCAAAAATGTATTTTCGACCTCGAGGTGAAAATTTATCCCGATCATGTGGTATTTTAGAAGCAAAACAAAGACACCCGAAGGTACGAATATAAGTTAAAAGGGGCGGTTTGCCAGGAAGAATTTCACGCATTTTATTTTGAAGAATCGGTGTGGGTGTTAGATTAATAAGATAAGTGGCGATAAGGATGTATTCGCTCCAAAACTTCATGGGTTTTCTTGCTTGAAAATGAATAGCTTGAGCAATGTTTAAAATATGCCAATGTTTACGTTTTGCCTGACCGTTTTGTTAAGGGGTAGCAACACAAAAGCGGCATATTTTAGGGTCATAAACATATACATACAGTACCATACCAATTAAAAAAAAGTGACATATTTTATTATATTGAGTTGATGGCATATCAACAAAATTTGGAAGAATAGGAGAGACCTCATTTTTATTTTTCATTAAATAAACCCAAACACATCTTGAACAATCATCAACCAAGGTTAAAAAATACAAAGCACCAGACAAAGAAGGAGTTTGATACGGATCCCACACATCATAGTGGACGAGAGCAATTAAAACATTTGAATGAGAAGTACTTGAAGGAAATTCTAGACCGAGTGTGTTTTGCAAGAGAACAAATATCATAAGGTTCATCTTTATTGGAAACTTTGAAATCAATTCCTGGAATATGGGAAATTACTAAAGCAGATGGATAACCAAAAAGACGATGGACAAGTTGAAAGGATTCGAACCGATCCATGTGAGATGAGTGAGCATGTGGTGCCACTGTACAGAACCAATAGACACCATTCCGTTCTTCACCAGCTCCAATCAATGTCGTCGTAGTGCGGTCTTGCAATATGCACAACTTGTCAGTCAAAGTAACCAAAAAATTATGGTCTTTAATTATTTGTACCAAAGAGATCCAAAAAATTATGGTCTTTAATTATTTGTTAACTTGAAGGTTGATATTGTTTGATTACGAAAGTTTCGAGCTTTGGATCCAAAACAAGTGATTGAGTGAATTAATTTATGAGAATTGATTAATTTACTTGTTAATTAGCGAAAGTTGATGAATTGTTGTGTTTAAAGGCATGATCTTTATCTTCTTATGAGTTTATATGCATGGCTATGTTGTCGTAACCCTTGTCCTAGGTCTTTTATTTTATAAGAGTTATCATTCGTTATCGAGTTCCTTTGCCTTGGTACCGAACCTGTGTTTAGTTCGTTATTTTGTGTTCGTATTTTACCCAGGTTCGTTAACGACCCTGACGAGGTCATTAACGAGGTTGGTCGTGTGTGTTTCTGCCTGTTTGCTTGTTTTTCTTATTTTTGTTAGTTGATAGACAAACAACCGTGCTTCCCGTGGAATGATCCTGACTTCGCTATACTCAGCGGGGTCTTGACTATAAATTTATTTGTTGTCAAGTTAAATATCCCTATCAACAAATTGGCGCCGTTGCCGGGGAAGCAACAGTGTTTGTTTGTTTATCTTTGGGTCTGGGAATAGCCCGACCCCGTTTTTTGTTTTAATTTTGTTTTCTTTGTTTGTTTTCTCAGCGTATGCCAGCTGGACGTCGCAGGCTCGAATTTGACAATACCGGTTATTATTCTGAACCTGAGCGCACCTTGCACCGTAGATGAAGAGAAACGCGAGCCATGGCTACACCTGAAGAGATGGCTCGACAGATGGAAGCACTCCAACAGCAGATGGAGGCGTTACAAGCTGATCGAGACGCCGCTGTTGCTGAGGCTGAATGTGAACGAGTGAACAACGCTCGTTTACAAGAAGAGTTGAATGCCTATCCGAGGAATGCCAAGTAATATATGCATCCAGAACTGAGGGTGACGGAGTCTCCAATTGTGCTTCCGGAGATAGAGAAGACTTTTGAGATTAAATCTCAATTTATATCCTAGATTAAAAGAGCTCGGTTTAAAGGGAAACCTACTGAGTGCCCTATGGAACATATTAGAAATTTTCTTGATTTATGTGACACTATAGCTTCTGAAGGTATCTCACTTGAATATGTTCTGTTAAAAGCTTTTAGGTGGTCCCTTACTGGAAAGGCCCTGAGCTAGTTGGAGAGCTTACCTCCTAAGTCTATCAGGACTTGGAAGGCTTTGTATGATCAATTTCTTACAAAGTTTTTCCCTCCTGCCAAGACAACAGAGTTGAGAAAACGCATCACCTCCTATCACCAGCTGCCTAACGAGACCTTTGTAGAGACTTGGGAAAGATTTAAGGAAATGCTTCTACAGTGCCCTACTCATGGGCAACCTTTATATGTGCTCCAAGAAATCTTTTTCCAGGGGATAAATGCAGAGACGAAGAACCGCATCAACACGCATACAACGTGTAGTTTTATAGAGATGGATCCCACAGCTGCATGGGAATTGCTGGACAAGCTGTCTAACTATGATGCCATGTATGGTACCCAGCAAACCCCCCCAGCCCTAGAGGCGTCTCTACATTCCTAACAAGGGTGATGTTGACCCTGACGTCAAATATCATATTCTACAAGACGAGGTCAACCGCCTGAAGAAGCAGATAAGTTTTCTGAAATCTTCTCAATCTTGTCAAGAATGTGGCTCTTCTGCCCATAGTACTTCTGCTTGCACTAACATAGAGCAGGTAAGAGCCGCTGAGACATATGCTGAAGTGAACTATATGAGAGGCCCATACAGGAACCAGCCTAGTAATTTTGACATGTCAAACAATTATCCAACGTGGGGCAAGCAAAACCAGAATTCAAACTATGCAGCGCCTCCACCGGATAGACGACCTGCACCATATCGACCTCTAGGCTGTCAAGAGCCACCATCATGGGTACAAGGGTTACAGGAAGACATTAACGGAGTTCAAGCCAACCTAAATAGCCAACTAAAAAGATGGGGAGAGTTCGATGTGTGGAAAAAGAATGTCGACTCCCAACTAGGGAACCTTGTTGCACAAATTCCAAGGCCATAAGGGCAACTCCTGGGTCGACCCGAGGAGAACCCTAGAGGACAAATAGATGTGGTGCACCTTAGGAGCGAGAAGACACTACCAGAGCGTGTCCAGGCTAAAGAGAAGAGCCCCTCAACTGATAAAGAAGCCACGACTCAGCTCGATAACGAACCAGAGAGGGTCGTTACCGAACCTGCACACCATGGTGACGATGCTTCCAGGGTCGTTAACGACCCTAGTCTAGGTAAGTTTCCTATTCCGAGCTCCTCTCTCAATCCCAGGCTCGTTAACGACCCCATCAGGGTCGGTAACGATCCTCCGAGAGCACCAAACGACCCTAATGTCGACCCGGTAGCATCACCACTCGAACCCGATTTGGTTCCGAGAGTGGTGAAGTCTCTTCCTTTTCCTACTAAGAAATCAAAGGACTCTACTGAGAGTAAGTTCAAGCGTTTCATAAAGATTCTCCAGGGCATAAATATTTCTATCCCATTCGCTGAGGCCCTAAGCGAAATGTCGGCTTACACAAAATTCTTGAAAGATATTCTTAGCAGGAAACGATCCATCACAGAGCTGCAAGATGAGGTCCGATCCATTGCGCTACCAGAGAAATTAGGCGACCCAAGGAGATTTTCTATAACAATTGGCATAGGTGATCACAAATTCAAGGCTCTATGTGATTTGGGAGCCAGTACTAGTTTACTCCCTCTATCAATCTGGTCAAAAGCCAATATGGGACCATTGGAGCCGATCAATGTGAGGTTATACATGGAAGATGGCTCATGTGTTAAGCCAACAGGGGTAGTCGAAGACTTTCCGGTTCAAGTGGGCAAATTCTTTGTTCCTAATGATTTTATAGTCATGGCAATGCCCAAAGACCCGGTGGTTCCTATTATCTTAGGGAGACCATTCCTCGCCACAGCCGGAGCCATAATTGATGTTAGGAAGGGACTCCTAACTTTCAAAATTGGAGATGAAGCGACGGAATTTCGGTTCAACCCAACAATGAAGAAGACAGATAGAGCCGAAGTCAAGATGCTCTACACCCACAATGAATTTATCGAATGTGGGGACCCCGTTGGAAGATTAGTGTCGAATGACGAATTCTCCAGTCAAAGATGGGCCGAGATAGCCCTTGTAGTTTCGGTAACGAGTTCCCCAACCTCGGTACCGATTCTCCTGGCAGAAGAAACAAGCTCGTTAACGACCCCACCAGCATCGTTAACGACCCTGGTCGAGGACAATAAAATCTCGGCATTTGAATACCTTGAAGAGGTGTTGAAGACGGAGCCAGAAGAACCGATTCTCATTCCAGTTGAACCTTCTCCAACACTAAAGCCTCTTCCGGACTCTCTCAAGTATGAATTTCTTGGTCCTAATTCTACTTTCCCTGTCATCATCAATGCTAAATTAAAAGATGAGGAAGTAGAAAAGTTACTCACTATGCTTAGGACGCATAGAAAAGCCTTAGGTTACTCCCTATATGATATAACCGGCATATCCCCTTCACTTTGCATGCATAGGATATACATGGATGATAATCATAAACCCACTATAGAGCATCAACGTAGGTTAAATCCTAATATGAAAGAAGTGGTCAAAAAGGAAATCATTAAATTACTTGATGTTGGGATCATATTTCCCATATCGGACAACCAATGGGTTAGTCCGGTCCATGTAGTTCCTAAAAAAGGGGGAATGACCGTAATAGAAAATGAAAAGGGAGAGCTAATCCCCACTAGGACCACCACTAGTTGGAGGATGTGCATTGATTACAGAAGCTTAATAGTGCTACTAGAAAAGATCATTTTCCGCTTCCTTTCATTGATCAGGTGTTAGAATGCTTAGCCCATCATGATTATTTCTGTTATTTAGATGGCTATAGCGGTTTTTGGCAGATTCCCATTCATCTTGATGATCAGGAGAAGACTACCTTTACATGTCCCTATGGGACTTTTGCTTACAAAAGAATGCCATTCGGGCTTTGCAACGCCCCCGCCACCTTTCAAAGGTGTATGATGGCAATTTTTTCTGACATGATAGAGGATATTGTAGAGGTTTTTATGGATGATTTTTCTGTTTATGGTTCTTCCTTTGATGCTTGTCTTGCTAACCTTGCGTGTGTTCTTAAAAGATGTGAAGAAACCAATCTTGTGCTAAACTGGGAAAAATGCCATTTCATGGTGCAAGAGGGGATAGTATTAGGACATCTTGTCTCTAAAAGGGGGATAGAAGTAGATAAAGCAAAAATTGAGCTCATTGAAAAACTACCTCCTCCCTCTTCTGTAAAAGACATTAGGAGTTTTCTAGGGCATGCTGGCTTTTATAGACGTTTTATCCATGATTTTTCTAAGATAGCTAAACCACTGACTAACCTACTAATGAAAGATGTAGTGTTTGAGTTGTCTCCAGAATGTCTTGAAGCATTTTAGAGGTTAAGAGCAGCCCTCATCTCCTCCCCTATTATGCAGTCCCCAGATTGGACTTTACCCTTTGAGATTATGTGTGACGCCAGTGACTATGCTGTTGGCGCAGTATTGGGACAACGAGAGGATAAGAAGCTCCACGCCATCTACTACGCAAGTAAGACGCTTGATGAGGCGCAGAGTAAGTATACCACAACGGAGAAGGAATTCCTCGTTGTGGTATTTGCCTTTGAAAAATTCCGGTCCTGTCTTGTTGGTTCGAAGGTGATCGTTTATACGTGACCATGAGGTCGTTAGATATCTAATGGCCAAAAAGGATGCCAAGCCTAGATTGCTTCGTTGGATGCTCTTACTGCAGGAATTTGATCATGAAATTAGAGATAAGAAAGGAGCAGAAAACCTGGTGGCAGACCACTTATCTAGGCTGCCGGTTGAGCATATCACCGAATCCAACGACGAAGTGCCAATCAATGACTCCAGACCAGACGAACACCTCATGCTGAACGAGGTCGAACTCGACAAGACCCTCGTTACCGACCCCTTCAGGGTCGTTAATGAACCACCGAGGCTGGAAGGCGTAGATCACAACGGTGAAGACTCCAAGTGCATCAACACAACAATCGGGAAGTTCATTACCAAGCCACGTGAGGTCGTTACCAAGGGTAACACAACAGCTCCAGGGTCGTTAACGACCCACACATATTTAGAAACGACCCAGTCAAGTAAGTTTTCTCAACAAGAACTCATTCAATTCAATTCCTTCCTCATCTCTTGCTTCTACTTCTTTCACATCAATTCATGCTATCAAAGGGTCAAAAGCCCCTTGGTTTGCGGATTTTGCTAACTATCTTGTAGGAGGCATAATCCCTGAGGGACTAACCCCACAAAAGAAAAAGAAGTTCCTTCACGATGTAAAACAATACTATTGGGATGATCCTTACTTGTTTAAGCAAGGAAGTGATCACCTCCTTAGACGCTGTATTCCAGAAGATGAGATAGAGAGCGTGATTCGTCAATGTCACACACTTCCTACCGGAGGCCATGCAAAAGGATTCAAGACCACATCGAAGATTCTTCAAAGTGGTCTTTACTGGCCAACCATTTTTAAAGATGTACAGGCTTATGTGACAGCATGTGATGAATGCCAACACTCGGGTAACATCACTTGGAGACATGAGAACCCGCTAACCGGGATACTAGAGGTCGAGTTATTCGACGTATGGGGCATAGACTTCATGGGACCTTTTGCCGCATCGGGCCCCTACAAGTATATCTTGGTTGCGGTTGATTACGTCTCAAAGTGGGTGGAGGTCGTTGCTACAAGGACCAATGATGCTAAAACCATGGCCAAATTTATTAAGACTAACATTTTTCCCAGGTTTGGCGTCTCAAGGGTCCTCATTAGTGATGGTGGATATCATTTCATTGAGCGGAGCTTTGAAGCACTTTTGGCCAAGTATGGGGTATCACCTCGAGTGGCTACACCATACCATCCCCAAACTAGTGGCCAAGTTGAGGTTTCAAACAGGTAGATCAAGAGCATATTAGAAAAGACAGCGTCCTATTCTAGGCAGGATTGGTCATCTAAATTGGATGACGCTCTGTGGGCTTATAGGACGGCATACAAAACGCCCTACGCACCACCCCCTACAACCTAGTGTATGGCAAGGCATGCCATTTACCGGTCGAGATGGAGCACAACGCATTATGGGCTCTTACGGAGCTCAACATGAATCTCGACGCAGCCGGAGCAAAACGATTCATGGACTTGCAAGCACTAGAGGAGCTGAGGCTTAAGGCGTATGAAAATGCCGAAATCTACAAAGAGCGCACCAAACGGTGGCATGATCAGAAATTGGTGCCCAAAACTTATGATGTTGGTGACAAGGTACTTCTCTTCAACTCTAGACTCCGTTTATTCCCAGGGAAGCTAAGGACGAGATGGAGTGGGCCATTTGTTGTTCACCATATCTATCCTCACGGGGCGGTAGAGTTGATCGATAACCAAGGCGCTATCTTCAAAGTTAACGGCCACCGATTGAAAAAGTTTCATGAGCAACCCGACCCGGATGAAGAGATTAGAGTCACCATGGCTCTTACAACGTCGGACTAGCCAAGGTAAGTACGTCGGGCTAACGACATTAAAAATAGCGCTTACGGGAGACAACCCGGTTTACCCTCTTCCCCTACCTCTAGCCCTCTACTATTTAACCCTCTCAAAAACTCCCAAATCCCACACTCAATTCTCAATTCAAAGCTCCAAATCTCAACCCCAATCCACCGAATTTCCCTCACCACCGATTGGTACCCACACCAACCAAGCCCCGGAAATCCCACCCTGTTATCGAACCTTCCATTCTCAACCTTGTTACCGGCGAGGCACTAAAAGCTCGTTAACCACTTCCGATTTCAATCTTGTTCTTCAATTTCTCAATCCAAACGGTATGATTTCTAAACCCTAACTCTCTATTTGCAAGATTCATGATTTTAGGGGTAAAAATTTCATATCTTGATCTTGTTTGAAGTGGTTGAATTGCATGTCTATATTGCCCAATGATTCTATTGCTTCTTACATTGGTGTTTGATCTTGATTATGTTGGTTTGTTCTTACTTAATTTTCCATAGAAATTGTGATTAGAAAAAGCATGAACTACCTTGTTCTTTGAATGAAGTTTGATCTTCACCATGTGTTTTTGGGCATATTTGGCATGTTCGGGTGAGGTAATGGAGCAAGTATGGGGTGCATGTGCCTGATTGAGAGTCTTATGTAGGATTGTGTTGGTTTCATGCTTGATTTATTGCGAAAATTAGGGAGTTTAGAACTGGGAAAGAATCGCGAGTGCCCTCGCACAGGCTCGTTAACGACCTGTTCAAGTTCGTTAACGACCCTGATATTCATCCAGATTTAAACACAAGTCCAGGCTCGTTAATGACCCAATTGGTTCGTTAATGAGGCAATTCGAGAGTGTTTCCAAGATCAAGTATGGGGTTTCTTTTCTATTGATTTGTGTGGATCTTATCTTGGATAATTCGTATTTTTGTAGGTTCATATGGCAAGTTCTAGCCGAGATGCAACAAGATCCCAGAAGAAGAAGAGAACTCAACGGTCCCCGTCTCCTCCCCGCATGGATAACGTGATTTTGTGCACCCAATCACAGGCGGATCGCTTCAATACCATCTTAGACAGAGACCATTACACTAGGTGGTTCTCGAGATCGAGTGCAAAGTCCATGGGGATTTACGAGGATATCAAAGAGGCCTTTGCTATTCTCGGAGTACCGCAATTGTTGAAAAAGGAGGCAATGCCGCACTTCCCACCTCTTACTTCTGAATTCTTGACTACTCTTGAGACGAGATTCCCAACCAAGACCTCGGCAGGACGGATAAGATTCCGGCTCGGCAATGTCATTCACGAGTACACAATGGAGGAGTTCAATGGTATTCTTGAGCTTCCTAATCCTTCTCGGGATTACAAGATCAAGGACTACAAGGTGACAAGGACTTGGAGCTATATTTCCGGGGAAGTAGAGCCTTCCGCTGCAGCACTTTCCGGGGCAAGCATCATCAACCCCATCTTCCGGATAATTCTCCGAGTATTAGCTGCTACTTTTTGGCCCAAGAGAGAGTTGAATAGGCCAACAAGGACGGAAGTCGCATGCCTCCGAACCATACTCTTTGAGGATCCCACCCCGTTGAATTTGGGGTACGAGTGGCTACAATATGTTGAGAATCAAGGGATCAAGTCAAAGGAGGTGTGGTGTGGAAATTTGGTTAGTCTCTTGCCGGCCAACCTCGGTGTCGACCTCTCCCTCTGCACGCCGCACCATGCTCAGTTGCTCGACAAGAACTATTGGTTTGCCTCCAACATTTTTGTGCGGACCGAGAGAGGCCATATTACCAAGATTCTTGGCCAAGATGTTCTTCTTACCCAAGCCAAGATGGAGCTTCTTTACGTGCCAAATTGGTACGAGTCATGGACGGGTCATGTGTTCCCGTTGGATCACAAACCGCAAGATGAGTCGTTGCTGAGGCCATGTGTTTCCCGGTTTGCTCAGGAAGAAGATGTCATGGATGAAGATGATGATGAGACTGAGGCTAGAACCGAGGTGGGCATTGAAGAGCTCGATATCGGGGATGACGACCTCGGTACCAAGGTTCTGGGCAACAACAGCTTCGTTAACGACGCACCCAGGGTCGTGAACAACTACTTCGAGGCTACTTCGAGGCACACAGCTTCGGTAAAGACCCCTCCCCGCCCCCTGTCGAGCCACATTCTTATGGTCTTATGCCTTACAATCCGGTAATCTTTCAAGACCACTTCCAGCCTCACAACCACTATCAACCACCTCCTCAGCCCACCTATACTGGACCGAGTATCCCACCTCCATGGGCCGAAGATCTTTCGTCTCAAATGCAGCAGCTTAACCTGCAGCAGACTCATATCCACCAGAGGATGGATAGGTGGGAGAGTGTTTATTCTGCTCGTATGGCGCTAGATGATGCGAGGCATCAGCAAAGAGAGGCGGATGATGCAGAGCGTTGGAGGACAATGTATGACTTTATGGGGAACTTCGAGCACCGGTTCCCACCACCAGGGCGCTGATTCAGTTTGAGAGTTGTTCCTTTTCTGCTTCAATGATCTTGTAAGTCTTTTCTTTCTTTTTCCTTTTCTATTCTTTTCTTCTGCTTATTTTTATTACAGTGGAGACATTGTAATTTTAAGTATGGGGTGGGAAAGGGTAGAAAACTTGTGTTTTGTTTGTTTTCTTGTGTCTTGTGTGTTTTAAGTAGTTCTTTGTTTTATAAAAATCAAAAATCACAAAAAAAATTGAAAAAATTCAAAAATTCAAAAAAAAAGTGTTGTTAGAATGGATAGATACCCTTTCTTATGGTTCTATGATAGTAGTCACTAGCATGATCATATAATTCCTTGCAAGCATGTCTTTGATAGTATAGCCTGATTCTTGATATGAAGTTGTTTTATAGAGAAATAGCATTTGATGAAATTGAGCATGTATACTTTTTAGCATGAGTGATGCAATCCAACAAAAATTCCTTGTGAGTATTTTTGGCCTTAAAGGGAGAACATCAAAAATCCCTCTTCTTTTCTTGTGTGATTTACTCTCTTTATGCATATTATCTCTTGGAATTGTGATGGTTATCTATTTCTTGAGACCTATATAAGATTTATAGTTCATTGCTTGTGAAAGTCATATGATGGAGAACTTATTTTCTTAAGCCCTATTAATCCTTATTTACCCTTACATTATCCTTCTTTTAAAGCCAATTTGAGCCTTAACACTTTTATTTTTAGCTCCACAAAATATTCCCTAGCCGAGATAAGCTTGACCCTATCCGGGGATTAGGACTTAGTTTGGAGAGGATTGTTTTGTTGAGTGATATGTTATGTTTGGTTTGAAATTAAAGGTATTTGGGAAGGGTAGATTGGAAGTCTCTTGTGTTGATTTTGTAGGATCGTTAGTACTTAAACGAGTTGGCGACTCCTAGGAAGTCGTCGACTTTGAGTAATAAAGCAGCGGAATAAACACACAGTAAATTAAACGTTACCAATGGTCACTGACAAGCGATGTATAGTGGAAACTCTTCGTAAACCAACTAGTTTACTTAGAGAAAAACCACTCCCTTCCAAGTTTATCACTTGGTCGGATTTCAAGAGTCCTTAGACTCGTTCTATTGATTTCTTGAGTGATTACAAAGCTCTCCCGTGTACAAGAATGAATCCCACACCCTTGAACCACGCTCTACCTTTGCACTCACATTCTCAATCTCACGCTACGCCTAAGATCTCTTGAATCACCACTTGTACGAATCTCACGCACAAGCACACTCTTTTCTTTCTTACATAATATGAAAATTCAACTCACCAGTCTTACAATTAGCCTAAACAAACGAGTATTTAAACTAAGGTAAGAGAGAGATCTCGTGTATATTATTTTCCATTCGATTAGGAAAACAATATACACTTAATCTTTTACAAATCTTTCCAAATAAACGATTGTATGCATACTCAAATATTCTAGGAGAATCACAATTATCTTCATCTTGATTTTAGCACTCTTTTGATGATCTTCTCCTAAAATAGAACACGCAGCTGTCTTCAATTAAACGCACAAGATCTATGCGTTCCTTTCATAAATAGATCGCTTCGCCAGCTGGTTATGTCAGTGACTTTGCCAAGTCGCCGACTCGACTTGCAAACACAGGGTCACTGACTCTGGAACCATCAAAACTCAATCTTCCATCTTCTAACAAATTCCCCCTTTTTGATGGTGACAAACAACCTGTTCTGATAACAACTATCCAACATACAAAAACAACATAGTAGATAGAGCGAGGCACAAAAACCATAAAAAGTTCCCCCTAAGCTTAGTGACCGCATGATTTCAGTATTTTGATCCCCCTTATTAATCTATTCCCCCGATTAATTCCCCCTTTTGGCATCATCAAAAAGATTGCTAAAACAAGAAAAGAAAACAGAGGCAAATACAGAAACTTAAAACATAATATCAAAAACATTCATAGAGAGTCATCCACCATAGCAAAAAAAAGTACGATGTAAACACACACAATCCAGAAATACGTTACAACCAAATTGAACTAAAAAAGTCTTGTAAAGTGGAGAATAATGTAGCAAGGAAAGAAGAAAGGGATAGAGAAGGTCATGAGTGTACGACAGTCACTAACATCAGGCTCCAAAGTCATTGAGCCTCTCATCTATTGCATCCAACTTTGACAGTGCACTGCCAACCATATTCTGCAGCTTCTCCATCATCCCCTTCAGAATCATGTTCTGCTCCCTGATTTCCTTCAGCTCATCATTAACCGGAGCAGATTTTGGTCCTTCTTCTTGATTTCCCTTGTCACTGACCTCAGATGTCTTTAGTATCCACTGACCATCAATCCAGTTCCAACCAAACTTTTTGATGATCTCCTTGTTGAGAACTCTAGTGTTGAGGACATCAGCACGACTGTCCACATTGACCTTATGCTCATACATCATCAGAGCAATCAGCATTCCATAGGGAAGAGCATGCTTGGCAGTTTCAAGCACATGCTTCATGTGAAGCATCATCAGACGTGGCATGTTAATCTTCTTCCCTCGGATGATCTTGTCCATGACCAGCAGATCTTGAATAGAAGTAGCATTCCTCTTGAGCTCCCTTGGCAGCAGGTTGCTGATGAGGTAATTGAACATTACCTTCTTCTCTATTCCCATCTTGTTGACCAGATAAGGGCTCGTGAAGTTATCATCACTGTCAGTGACAGTTTTGATGATCTCACGGTCATCAACTCCTTCAGGCCAACCTCCTTTGTAGTACTCAGCAAAACCTTCATGAGGAATTTCCAGAATGTCACTGACATCCTTGCTTGTAAAGGAATACGTCTTCTTATCTATGGTGTACCTCCCTATGGTCATGTTCCCCGTATCTTCAATCACCAGAGTTTCATAAAATATCTTAACCATCAATGGATTGTACTCATGTTCCCCTTGGATTAACTTATCCCACTTCTGCTTTTTCAACCAGTCAAGGACCTTGGTCAGTTTGAACTCATTCATGAAATTCTCATCCCACAACATATCCTTAGTGAAATCCCTAGACGACATATCAATGCTCACACTTGTTTTCTTGCTCTATTTACTAGACCCAATAGCAGACTTAGGAGATCTTCCCCTTTTCTTCCTAGTGACTTTCTCATAGAAGGAAGAGTCACCTCCCTCTAAGGCAGCCTCAGGGGTTTCCAACCCCTTGCCCTTTTTGGCTTTAAGAGCCACTGCCGAGGCTCTAGCACTAGCAGATCTAGTTTTAGGGCGAAAAGGAGGAGGCATTTCTATCTCATCGTCTTTGAGCAACTCAGAGTCATCTCCAAAGAGGTCTTTTTCCAAATTTTTCTTAACAGACTCACCATAAATGGGTTTCTTAGAAACCAAGATGGGATCAGAGGGAGTACCTTCTTCAGAGTTGTCTATTGATTCCTTTCGAGAGGGATCCTTGTCAGCCACCTTGTCAGCATTCTCAGCATCAGCATCAATGTCGATGACTTTAGAGGAGTCATTGACAGCCTTTCCTTGAGGAGATAGCCGTTGGTTCTCCTTTTCAGCAGCCTCTTCTTCTTTCTCTTCTCCAAACAACCCGACTACATTCTCTGTTTCCTCAAACTCCATCAACCCCATAATCGGAGTCTTCGCTCTCTCTTCCTCTACAATCTCTGGGTTTGGGGATTTGGGTAAAGAGGATTCACCAGTTTCTGGAAAAACCATTGGTTGCGCCGTTTGGCGCGTTTTTCCAGACTCTGGTGAAGCGGTTAGGGTTTCGGTTTCGATTTGAGGAAGGGGATTTTGGAGTTTTTCAGTGGTAACGGGGGATGAAGGCGTTGATTTTGGAGGAGAGGGGTTTGGATTTTGGTTCAGTGGAGGAATGAGGTTTTGGGATTGAGGTTCCATGGCGGTTGGAGGGACAGTGGAGGAAGACGATTCCCCGGACAAAAGGGCTCGAAGAAAATCGTCACCGAAAAGTGCGAGAATCTTCTTCTTTGCCGATTCAGGGCTGTCGATTTTTGTTTTGGGAGAGGCATGAAGATCGGAGTTGGAGGGAGACGCCATTTGAGAAGGATGAAGGCTTGAGGTTTTCAGGTTCGAAAGAGAGAGAGAGTAGAAGTTGAGAGAGAGAAAAAAAATATTGAGAAGAGTGTACCTTTAATCTTGACGGTTGAGGCATAATAAAGGAATCCACTTCCATCCTTAAGGAAGTTGTCAAATCACAAGATCTTCTCTTTCCTCTCTTTTGAAATCCACTTTCCAATTTCAAAAGATACTGTTAAGCCATGATCTTTTTCTCGCGCCGAAAATTGCAGTCACTGACCTTGAGCACGTCGGCGACTTCTACCACAAAACTGCTTCTTTCGTATATCCGTGACTTTTGTCCACACATGACTTTCTCTTTCAAGAACTTACTTGGTGATGGGTTTGCACAGGGAGTAACAAAGGGAACCAAGTAAAATTTTATTTTTGAGGATTTGTCGATCATGATGATAAGTCTCCGTTAAATAAAGATATTAAAAAGATGGGCTCCTAGAGACTCTCAAACATGATAGGTTAGGGACTGGTTTTAGAATCAACTATCATTTGGGCTTATAAAGAGGGTCAGGATCATCAAGTTGATTCTTTTGGGCCAAAACAAAGAGCTCAAAAAGGTTGCACATATACAGAATGTGATGAAAGTCATCGACAGTCAAATGCATGGGGTTTCCTAAACATGATGTCTATCAAGTATGTTTAAGAATTACACCATAAAAGCATGATTTCAAAACATATGTATTGCAATCAATTCTAGCCAATCATCGAGGGAATTCATGTAGTGAAATAGATCATTGAAGAGAGATCATACCTAATTCCATGCGGAGTTGTTCAAAGGGTTCACGATTCAAGGCCTTTGTGAAGATGTCCGCTCTTTGATCACTTGTTCTACAGAATTCCATAGTGACCATGCCCTTTTCCACACAATCTCGAAGAAAGTGATGCCTTATCTCAATGTGTTTTGTCTTTGAATGTTGCACCGGATTCTTTGAGATGTTGATTGCACTAGTGTTGTCACATAGTATGGGCACTGACCCACACTGCACACCATAGTCACTGACTTGTTGCTTGATCCACAATAGTTGTGAACAACATGCTGCAGCCGCGATGTACTCTGCTTCTGCTATTGATAAAGCCACAGAATTTTGCTTTCTAGATCCCCATGAGACAAGACAAGGCCCAAGAAATTGAGCCATCCCTGAAGTGCTTTTTCTATCAACCCGGTTTCCAGCAAAATCAGCATCTGTGTAGCCGACAAGCTCAAAATCAAATCCTCTGGGATACCATAAACACAGATTGTCAGTCCCCTTAAGATAGTGAATGATTCTTTTAACAGCTTTCAAGTGGGACTCTCTTGGATCAGCTTGAAACCTAGCACATAGACATACTCCAAACACAATATCCGGTCTGCTTACAGTGAGATAGAGCAATGATCCAATCATACCCCTGTACATAGTAGCATTAACTTCTGGATCCTTTTCATCCTTTCCAAGCGAAGTAGTCGGCGACATGGGGGTATCAAACGGTTTAGCATTCTCCAGACCGAATTTCTTAACACATTCTCTAAGATACTTTTATTGATGAACTCGTGTCCCATTCTCATTTTGAACAACTTGAAGTCCTAAAAAGAACTTAAGCTCACCAACCATACTCATTTCAAATTCACTAGACATGAGGTCGGTGAACTTCTTCACTAGTTTATCATCTGTTGAACCAAAGATGATGTCATCGACACAGACTTGAACAACTAGTGTGTGACTTCCTTCTCTTAACAAGAACAGAGTCTTGTCAACTTTTCCTCGAACATATCCATGTTGAATCAAGAACTGAGACAAACGATCATACCAAGCACGCGGGGCTTGCTTCAATCCATAGAGTGCTTTGTCCAGTTTGTAGACATGATCCGGGTGGGCGACATCTTCAAAACCCGGAGTTTGTTCAACATACACTTCTTCCTTTAAGTAACCATTCAAGAAGGCAGTCTTGACATCCATTTGCTGTAGTTTGAACCCATGATGAGCAGAATAGGCAATGAGCAATCGAATAGCCTCAAGACAAGCCACTAGAGCAAACGTCTCATCATAGTCAATGCCCTCCTATTGATTATAGCCCTTAACTACCAGCCTTGCTTTGTTTCTGACCACATTTCCTTCATCATCCAGCTTATTTCTGAACACCCATCGTGTTCCAATCACAGATCTTCCTTTTGGCCTTGGGACCAAATGCCAAACCTTATTTCTTTCAAACTGATGAAGCTCCTCTTGCATGGCACTAACCCAATCCGAATCTTTCAACGCTTGTTCCACATTTTTAGGTTCCAACATAGAGATGAAAGCATTGAAAGCGAAGAAGTTGTTTAGAGAAGATCTAGTTTGCACACCTTTTGAGAAATCAGTAAGGATGTTAGTGACAGGATGAGCACTTTTCTGCTGATAATTTCTTACCTGTATCTCTGTCAGGTCACCGACTTGAGTCTGAGAAGTTCTCACCGAATCTTCTTCTAAGTTCTCCACGCTTGAGCTCCTATCAGGTGTTTTCTCGTCATCAGATTCACTGTCATTTGAACTTTGATTTTGACTCCTTCCCCCTGTATTGTCTGAGTCGGTGACTTCAGCATTGTCACTGATTGTTGATTCTTTTGTAGTCATTGGTAGAGAGTCGTCTTGAACCAGATAATATCCTTGATCACCATCATCAAGATCTTTAATCATCGATCCTTCCATAGTGTTTTCATCAAACACCACATGAATACTTTCTTCAATCCTTCTTGTCCTTTTATTGAACACTTTGTAGGCTTTGCTATGAGGAGAGTAGCCTACAAAAGTTCCAACATCACTCCTTGGATCGAATTTTCCCAGACTGTCTTTGCCGTTGTTGTGGACATAGCATTTACATCCGAAAGTGCGCAGGTGGGCGACACTGGGCTTAACTCCTCAAAGAAGCTCATACGGAATTTTTCCAAGTAGTGGACGAAGCATAGCACGATTCATCACATATCATGATGCATTAATGGCTTCACCCCAGAAATTTCTTGGAAGGCCACTAGAAATGAGCAAAGTCCGTGACATGTTCTCCAAGGCACGATTTTTCCTCTCAACAACGCCATTCTGTTGAGGAGTTCTTGGCGCTGAGAAATTGTGACTTATGCCATTTTTCTTGCAAAAAGACAGAAATTCAGAGTTGTCGAATTCTGTTCCATGATCTGATCTGACTGATACAAGTGAAACTCCAAGCTTTTTCTCAACAACCTTCACCCATGCTTCAAACTCTTCAAAGACCCGATCTTTAGAAGATAGAAAAATAGTCCAAGTATACCGTGAAAAGTCATCAACAATGACAAAGATATAGCTATTTCCTCCACGACTTTGGACTCGCATGGGACCACATAAATCAATATGAATGAGTTCTAAAGGTCTAGTGGTACTTACCTCATTTTTGGATTTGAAGGAAGACTTTACTTGCTTACCTCTCACACAAGTCTCACAAACTTCATGCTTGTTTGGATCAATCTTGGGTAATCCTCTAACCAGTTCTTGATATTGAAGCTTGTCAAGAAGTTGAAAGCTCGCATGACCAAATCTCTTGTGCCAGAGGTTGGCGACATCAGTAACTGTTCTAAGACACAGTTCTTCCTCAGGCTCAAAGCAGGGGTCCACCTTATACAGATTGTTTTCACATACCCCTTTCAGAAGAATTTTACCTGAATTAATCTCTTGCACCTGACAACCATTCTTATCAAAGACAACTTGATATTTTCCATTAGCACAGATTTGGGAAACACTTAATAACTTGAAACTCAGATTATCAACAAGATTTACATTGTCTATAGTTAACTTATCTGAATCTTACCGTACCTATACCAGAAATACCACCTTTGTTGTTGTTGCCAAAGGTAATCTTACCTCCTTTGTATTCTTGAAGTGAGACGAAATCCCTGGGGTTTCCCGACATATGAGTTGAGCATGCACTATCAATGAACCAGGGCTCCTGGTCACCCACTTCAAGCTGTATTGAAACAATTAGTTCTTACGAACCTAGAGTTGTTTAACTCCTCTGGGTTTGGCAACATAATAACTCCTAGAACACCATTTGTCACAATTAGCACATACAGATCCTGGAGGATAGTCAGTGACAATGGATCTGTCATGACTATCACTCAGAGTCTGTGACCTTGCATTTTCATCATCTCTTGCCTTTTTGTGACAATCATGTTGATAGTGACCAGGCTTCCCACAATACCAACATGTCCTATGAGACTTTAGGGCAACATATTTGCTATAGCCCGGATAGATGGGTTTGTTGTTGATGCGAGATTGAAAGTCAATTTGTGACGGAGCCGAGTTCTGGACTTGTTTTTGCAATATGTTGTGCACCTTTTGATCAGGATACCACTTTTGCTTCCCTTTGTCAGGCTTAGCCACGACATGTGTAGAACAACTTGCATTGTCATTACACATAGGGGTTTTACCTTTAGACACGAGGGGAGCAGCCTTGGTACCCTGAGTATTGGGTGCACGAACAAAGCCAATTCCAGATCTGTCTACCTTCTTCACAAATTTCCTTTTATAGTCATTTCTGACCTCTTGAGCCTTTTCAGCAACAAACTCATCTAACCATTTCTTTCTTTTGGTCTCATCCTCGACTTTAAATTTTTCTATCTCATTGGATAGCTTAGCATTACCCAGTCTGAGCATGAGTCTTTCACCTTCTAGGTCAGTGACTTGTTTTTCCAAGTCATTGACTTGTTTCTGCAAGTCAGTGACTTGGATCTTTGAATCTGAGCACAACTCACAGGTTACTGACTTAGGAGATGAGACTTTTTCAAGCTCGATTGCTTTAGAGGACCAGTGTTTGTTATCATCGAAGAGATTGGAGATTGTTTCTTCATTTTCTTCCAATTTTTCTCTTAACTCAGTGACCTGAGTTCCAAGCTTTTTGATGATAGAAACCAACTGTGCCCTAGACTTTTTGATTAGAAGAGAAGAAAGTTCAGAGTCATTTACCTCTTGAGAAGGATTGTCTTCAATGGCCATGCAACATTTTCCTCTTGTTGGTGCCACCTCATCATCATCGTCAGACATGTCCCAAGTTGCCATCATGCCTTTGCCGGTTTCTCCACTTTTCCTCTTTGGACAATTTTTGGCAAAGTGTCCCTTAGCTTGACATTGATAGCAAATGACATCCTTCATATCTTTCCCTTTTTTGGATGATTCTGGAGCTTTTATGGGAGCTTTGTTACGATTCCACAACCTTTTCATAGCCTTAGAGATGAGAGCAACATCCTCATCTATTCCATCAGTGTCATCGTCTCCCTGAGCCAAATCAAAAGCCCTTTCAACCTTGAGAGCAATGTTCTTTACTTTCTCTGAATCAAGCCTTTCAACCCTTCTTTGCTGAATGCCTCCATACATAGTGAGTTGTCCAACAAGATCTTCCAAGGTCAGCGACTTGGTTTCCGTTTGAGTAAGAAGGGACGAAGCAATGTTGTCCCAACTTTTGTTCAAGCCAGAGATCAACTTGTTGGTGAGTTTCCATTGAGGAATTTCTTCACCAAGAAACTCCAGTTGATTCACAATCGTCTGAAATCTGGAATGATAGTCACGAAGAGATTCTCCTTTTCCTTGAAAAATGTTGTCATACTCTGTTTCGAGACTAATAATCCTATCCTTCTTTACATCATCATTTCCTTGATGAAGTCTTTTAAGAGCATCCCAGATTTCTTTAGCCGTTTTGTAGCCGATCACCTTCTTGAGATCTCCTTCAGTAAGAGTATGATGTAAGACCTTCTTTGCTCTAGCATTCTTTTCCAGTTTTTTGAAGTCAACATCGTCGTACTCAGTTGTGGTCTTTTCTGTTTTTCCATCCTTTCCAAGAGCAAAGGTTTCTGGACCAACTTCTATCACCTTCCACAGTTGACCATCAAGAGAACAGATATGAGTTTTCATCTGTTCAACCCACCAGTCATACTCTCCTACCCTAAAGATTGGAGGCTTCCAGAACGAGTCATTCACAGAGTTGTTGGTGGACGTCATTTTCCTATATGAAAAGTACTAAAAATACAATCTAGAGCCTTGGCTCTGATACCAATTGTAGG
This sequence comes from Fallopia convolvulus, assembly GCA_964016875.1. NCBI lineage: Eukaryota > Viridiplantae > Streptophyta > Magnoliopsida > Caryophyllales > Polygonaceae > Fallopia > Fallopia convolvulus. The sequence goes on from OZ024727.1 coordinate 23,055,589, forward strand.
ATCGTTAGTACTTAAACGAGTCGGCGACTCCTACGAAGTCGTCGACTTTGAGTAATAAAGCAGCGGAATAAACATACAGTAAATTAAACGTTACCAACGGTCACTGACAAGCCATGTATAGTGGAAACTCTTCGTAAACCAACTACTTTACTTAGAGAAAAACCACTCCCTTCCAAGTTTAGCACTTGGTCGGATTTCAAGAGTCCTTAGACTCGCTCTATTGATTTCTTGAGTGATTACAAAGCTCTCCCGTGTACAAGAATGAATCCCACACCCTTGAACCACGCTCTACCTTTGCACTCACACTCTCAATCTCACGCTATGCCTAAGATCTCTTGACTCACCACTTGTACGAATCTCATGCACAAGCACGCTCTTTTCTTTCTTACACAATATGAAAATTCAGCTCACCAGTCTTACAATTAGCCTAAACAAACGAGTATTTAAACTAAGGTAAGAGAGAGATCTCGTGTATATTATTTTCCATTCGATTAGGAAAACAATATACACTTAATCTTTTACAAATCTTTCCAAATAAACGATTGTATGCATACTCAAATATTCTAGGAGAATCACAATTATCTTCATCTTGATTTTAGCACTCTTTTGATGATCTTCTCCTAAAATAGAACACGCAGCTGTCTTCAATTAAACGCACAAGATCTGTGCGTTCCTTTCATAAATAGATCGCTTCGTCAGCTGGTTATGTTAGTGACTTTGCCAAGTCGCCGACTCGACTTGCAAACATAGGGTCACTGACTCTGGAACCATCAAAACTCAATCTTCCATCTTCTAACAGATTTGTAAGAAGATCTCTTGGTAAAGAAAGGATGCACAAAAGAGAGTTATTGTTATAGAAAAAAAAAAGATGAGTACACGATGAAGCTCGTTAACGACCTAGTTGGTTCGTTAACAAGGTTGTTCGAAAGTGAAAAGAAAGAAAAAGAGCTGAAAGAAATATGAGAAATGTAGAAAAAAAAAGAGAGAAGAGAAGTAAGATGTGCATTTGTGTTTAAAAGATAGGCCAGAGATTCTTTTGAGTTGTTTTCTGAGACTTTCTAGGATATATTGGGTGAGTGAGAGTGTGCATAAAGAAGAGTGAGTTTGGTATATTTTTATGAGTGTTTTGGTGATATGTGTGAGTTTTTTAGGAGTCTTTTATTCCCGGATATTATTAGCACCACATAGCCAAAATATTTCCACACCTTATTTGTTATTACCAAGCCCCGTTACAACCCGGCCGAATGGAAACTTCTATGAAGTTTTTCATTGAGCCTAAGTTCTCTTGATGATTTTTGCTTGTTTTGACAAATCTCTAGTGGATATCTTGGTGATATAAGTTCCAATTTCTATAAGTTTTTGCATATAAGATGAGTTGAGAGATTGAATTTATAAGCCTAAACACTTGAGAGTTGAGTGAAACACATATATCCCTGGTGAGGTTGGATTGTATTTGCTTATGTCTATTTAGTGCGTATATGTGTGATGGCGTTAATAGTCATTTGCTATTTTCTTCTATGTTTTTGATGTTGCTTTTAGGTTGATGGCTATTTGCTTAATGAGCATGTTTGGTTTGGTCTTGGTTGTTGTTTAGTGATTGCTTGAGGACAAGCAAGTCTAAGTATGGGGTATTTTAATGTTCATGTTTTTAGTCTAGTTTTTAGTGTGTTTATTAGTTTGTTTAGTTTAGTTTTAGTAGTTTTTAGAGTTAGTTTTGTGTGTTTTTGGATGAGTTTGCATATTTTGTGAAAAGTATGGAAGCTACTCCGTTTTGTGTCTTTTTGCAGGTTTTGAGCAGAAAAGTGCGCTTTTTGAGCTGAATTGAAGTGTTATGGTGGAGGAAGGAAGACATGAAGATAAGGGAAGATTTCATGAGAAGATCAAGTAGAAGTTGAAGTTTTTTAATCAAGAAGAAGACGAAAAGAAGCCAAAACACATGCTCATTAACGATCCTGTGAAGGTCGTTAACGAGGCTTAGAGATAGAATTTTTCTAGTGGCTTTTGTGATTTCTACCGACCCTGTGCGGGGTCGTTAACGATGGCTCCGTGTCGGTAGGGTTTTAACTGATTTTTGGGTTGTTATATCTTATATCTTATATCTTTTATCTTGTTATCTTTAGGGTTAGTTTTTATCTTTTAGGCTTTTTAATAGATAGCGTTCTTAGTATAAATACCCTTCTTTCTAGCTTAGGAGGGGAGTCAGGTTGTTTCTAGGAGAAGTCGAGTGGAGAAGGTTGCGAGCCTGGTTCGATCGAGAGGGGAACAAGGGTCGTTAGTCAGATTTGCTCGGGTTTTTGTTCTGTGTTTTCGAATTCTTCTGAAGATTGTAAGACGATATTTCTCTTATTAATTTCAAGTAAGTTTTGTTTTGTTTTCAATGTTTTCTCCTTTTATTGAAGTTGTTTGCTTTATTATCATGAGTAGTGAGTAGTTTTCTTATCTAGGGTCGGGGTTGGAACCTGACATAGTTATGCATGTTTGATGAGTGAGTTGATGTTTTGAATGCCTTTTATCTATTTGAGATTGCTTGTTGTGTTTATGCTTAGACGATAGTCGAGGTAATTTGAGTTTTCAATTTGATCGAAGGAGAAAGTTGTTAACTTGAAGGTTGATATTGTTCGATTACAAAAGTTTCGAGCTTTGGATCCAAAACAAGTGATTGAGTGAATTAATTTATGAGAATTGATTAATTTACTTGTTAATCAGCGAAAGTTGATGAATTGTTGTGTTTAAAGGCATGATCTTTATCTTCTTATGAGTTTATATGCATGGCTATGTTGTGGTAACCCTTGTCCTAGGTCTTTTATTTTATAAGAGTTATCATTCGTTATAGTCGTTATCAAGTTCCTTTGCCTCGGTACCGAACCTGTGTTTAGTTCGTTATTTTGTGTTCATATTTTACCCAGGTTCGTTAACGACCCTGACGAGGTCGTTAACAAGGTTGGTCGTGTGTGTTTCTGCCTGTTTTGCTTGTTTCTCTTATTTTTGTTAGTTGATAGACAAACAACCGTGCTTCCCGTGGAACGATCCTGACTTCGCTATACTCAGCGGGGTCTTGACTATAAATTTATTTGTTGTCAAGTTAAATATCCCTATCAACAGGCTTGACGGAGGCCGTCTAGGAATTTCTTAAGGAGGCAAACTTTGCCCGATGTCGAGTCAGAGAATCCGGGAGGCGGTTTCATATACACTTCTTCGGTCAAATCACAAATTCACCATGGAGGAAGTTGTTATGGACGTCCATTTGGTAGAGCTCCCAACCTTTGATGGCAGCAACCGATAGGAAGACACGAACAAAGACCATTTTGGCAACCGGTGCAAATGTCTTGTTGAAATTGATGCCTTCCTTTTTGTTATTTTCTAGAATCACCAATCGTTCCTTGTGACGCTCCACAGATCGTCAAATCGGAGCTTCTGAATACCCATTTGCATCCGATTGTTTTCTATCCTGTCAAAAGATCCACTAATTGCCAAGTTCGATTACACACAAGAGCATCAATTTCATCACGCATGGCAGCACGCTACTTCGAATGTCGGACATCTTTAGAGAAGATACGAGGTTCTTTAGAGGCTTCAACAGATGCTAGAAAACCATATGGGAAGGTGATAAACGACTATAATTAACAAATTTATGTATTGAATAAGGAGAATTTGTAACCGATTTGGAGTCCAGAGAAGTGGACGATGGTAGGGTTCGTAACAGCACACGAAATCTCTTAGATGGACGTTCGAAGTTTTGACACGACTAATGCAGTGAGCTGGTGGAGTGGAGGCGATGGCAGAAGTGGCATGGGAGTAGATGTTGGTTGAGTTGCGGGAGGAGAAGAACTCAGACTCCCTCTGTCGTGGATAGTAGGTGGAGGCAGAGAAGGATTTCATGGAGGCGATGGAATAGGGTCTGATTCAATAGTCATATTGGGGGTGTAGTCATAGATGGAAGGATGTGGGGCTGGTTGGACAAAATCGGTGGAAGAAGATTGGGATTGTTGGACTAAATTAGTGGAAGGAGTTTGGGCCTGTTGGACTGGTTAATGTTGGACTAAATCAGGAGAAGTAGAAACATTCGAGGATGAACAAAAAGGGAATTAGCTTTCATAAAAATTGACATCTAGAGATGTAAAAAATTCATGAGTGTCCAAATCGTATAGACGCTAGCCCTTTTGCTAAACGGGATATTTGGCAAAAATGTATTTTCGACCTCGAGGTGAAAATTTATCCCGATCATGTGGAATTTTAGAAGCAAAACAAAGACACCCGAAGGTAGGAATATAAGTTAAAAGGGGTGGTTTGCCATGAAGAATTTCACGCATTTTATTTTGAAGAATCGGTGTGGGCGTTAGATTAACAAGATAAGTGGCGGTAAGGATGTATTCGCACCAAAACTTCATGGGTTTTCTTGCTTGAAAATGAATAGCTTGAGCAATGTTTAAAATAAGCCTATGTTTACGTTTTGCCTGAACGTTTTATTAAGGGGTAGCAACACAAAAGCGGCATATTTTAGGGTCATAAACATATACATACAGTACCATACCAATTCAAAAAAAGTGACATATTTTATTATATTGAGTTGATGGCATATCAACAAAATTTGGAAGAATAGGAGAGACCTCATTTTTATTTTTCATTAAATAAATCCAAACACACCTTGAACAATCATCAACCAAGGTTAAGAAATACAAAGCACCAGAAAAAGAAGGAGTTTGATACGGATCCCACACATCATAGTGGACGAGATCAATTAAAACATTTGAATGAGAAGTACTTGAAGGAAATTGTAGACCGAGTGTGTTTTGCAAGAGAACAAATATCATAAGGTTCATCTTTATTGGAAACTTTGAAATCAATTCCTGGAATATGGGAAATTACTGAAGGAGATGGATAACCAAAAAGACGATGGACAAGTTGAAAGGATTCGAACCGATCCATGTGAGATGAGTGAGCATGTGGTGCCACTGTACAGAACCAATAGACACCATTCTGTTCTTCACCGGCTCCAATCAATGTCGTCGTAGTGCGGTCTTGCAATATGCACAACTTGTCAGTCAAAGTAACCAAAAAATTATGGTCTTTAATTATTTGTACCAAAGAGGTCCAATTGCATGCCAAATTTGGAACAAATAGGACATTATGTAGGCATAAATTCGGTCCTAGAAAAAATGAACCAACTTGTGCGGAATTAGTTAGCATACCATCAGGAAGCATGATAGTAGAGGAAGTAGTATTAAAAATATCAATTATTAAGTTACGATCTTCTTTCATGTGATATGAGGCTCTCGTGTCAAGTATCCAAGTGAAACAAGGCTTATCCGAGAGGTTCTCGGAAGAAGCGGTACCATAATGAGTGTTTTTCCATAAGGAGAATGAAGTACTCCATTGAGAATCTATAAGGGGTAGAGATTGACAATCAGCTATTATGAGAGAAGTTGTAGACGAGCTCGGTGTCTCGGTTTGAGCGGCATTAGTGTGACCAGTGGTTGGGTGACTTGGAGTTGAGTCCTTTTGCTTGTCCCGAGCATTAATGTGGTTTCCATCTCGTGGCCACCAATCCGGATAGCCTATGATCTGGAAGCAACATCGAACGGTGTATCTCTCTTGGCCGCATTTAGTACACACTGGTTTATCACAATGCATATTTGGTTGGTTGTCCCAAACACTCGAGTCTCATCACTAGAGTTAGTGCCGCGAGTGGAGTCATTCAAGTGATAAGAGCGACACTTTTTAGTAGCGAAGGAAAAATCATCCGCGTGCAATTCCCGACCTTTACTGATAGATCGTTGTCGCTCCTCTTGGATTATAAGGGCATAGACCTGATTCATGGCATGTAAGGGGTCATGCACAATGATATTCGATCGAACGGTGCCATAGATAGCACCATCCAATCCTAACAAGAAGAGATGGACCTTCTCCTCGTCACATTGCTTAGCAAGAGCCATCGACAAGTTAGAACTACACTTTCCACAAGTTCACCCATGAGTTGTGACATAAGTAGCCAACTCATCCCATATCTTCTTTAGACAACCGAAATAATTTTCCACGGTTTGCCCACTTTGAGTGCACCGAGCAAGATCGGATCAGAGTTGTTGCATACGGAGATCGTTTTTGATCGATAAGCATTGTTTCAAGTCATCATATAATTCCTTAGAGGTGTCTTAATAGGTGATGTTGGAGCGGATGATCGGATCGAAAGATTGAATGATCCAACCGACGAGCATGGAGTTTACACTCCACCAATCTTCAATTTCATGAGTTGAGTCAGCTGGTTTGGGATAGTCCCATTAAGAAATCCTAATTTATGTTTTACTCGGGAAGCATTGCATAAACAGATCTCCCATTCTTGAAAATTTTCACTAAGGAAGATCACAGGACAAATATATAGGCTCGGACGATAAGAAGGATGGAGGTAAAACGGTGAAGTGTGGTCAAGGCCGACCTTCTGTGATGAATATTTGTCTCCCATATTAGGTGACAGGGAAAAAAATTAAAATTGAGGTGTGTGTTAGGGTGACTCTGATACCATGAAAGAATATGAACATTGCAAAGAAGAGCTTGAATTGTATTGAAAGAGAACCAACATAAATTCACAATAGAGCTAGTTATGAACAAGATTAAAACTATCCTAATATACATAGATTGACAAGAAGGTACAAAGGAAGATAATATGTAAAAGGATAAGATCTTCCTTGATTGTTGCTTATACGTGTGGTGTGATATACTTGCCTTCTATAACTACGTACTAGTTATCAATCTAATCAAATAGCAAATTTCAAAGTACTTTCATGCATGTTTTCGAAAACTTTAAATTTTCTTCATGTTTTTCGGAATAAAAATGATTTAGATTGTGTAAAATGCTCATGATTATAAGGGTTATCATCCTAATAGGTCTAAAAATGTTGTCATTTTTTCTAATCAGGTCAAGTGCAACTTTCCTTACCTTGTAAGAGAATGTAGACTTCACACTTATGTCATATCTTTCAAACACTTTGTCCTATTTTCTCAAAATCCACCTATTACTTTTACTATTGTAAGAATCTTTTTACACATGTCAAAATATACCAAGGGTGTAAGACTTATGGGTACACGCTTGTATGAGTGTATCATGGTCCCTATTAAGCTGGATTATTATTAGTAATTTCTCTACATATGAACATGGGTGGATCAAAGTGGGGGTGGCCACCCCCACATTTGGCCGGAGGAGCAAAAGTTTACATGGAGAAGGTTGGGAGTGAAGAAAATTTTAAAAATTTGCCTCCACAAGGTGGCCCGGGGAAAGGCTAAAGCGGCATGCGAGGACAAGTGGGTGGAAGGTGAGGAGGAAGAGGCGAGTTGCATGAAGTTTTCCGGCAAAGAAATTTGAAGAAGACGAACTAGAGGTAAGAATGGGGATAATTAAGATGATGTCGTTCGGTTTCCATGTCTCAATTTGACCAATTTTTTTAAAAAAAAATTAGTGTCAAAATGATGTAATTTTGACCATAAATACTTTTGAAAATCTTACTCTTTGGGCCCAAATTCTGGTTTCATTCATATGCCCAATTCACAATTGAGAGGAGGCGGTGGCACGAGCATGACGAAATGAGGCTGGTTGTTGGGGAGGAGCGAAGGAGGATCGATGCACGACTCTGAGAAAATGGGATTTGTTCTCTCCGGTGGGCGACGGATGTAGCTCCAATTAGTGGCATACGGGATAAAAGAAGAGGTGCAAGACTGGTGATTGGTGACCATGTGGTAGCCCCAAACTACCCCAATTGTAGGTCCCATTTTAAATAATTTCTCTATTTATGGGGAAATTTGAAATATTTGAAATGGTTGATAATGTGGATAGGTTGTTGGTAGGTTTGTTAAGCCCAAACTTGTTGATACGTTGATAATATGTGAGGAGATTTGTTAAGCCCCAAACTTGGATGATGTCAACAATAGTTTTGTTAAAAAGTATTTGATAATTAATTTGTTAAGACACATCCTTGATAAATAATAATTAATTAATTTAATTGATAGATTTTGTTAAGACATATAAGGTTAATATTTAAATATTTGATACCTTTTCCGATGTTAATTTTTGTGTACTAACTCCATGTATTAAACTATTAATCTGTTCAAAGTTTAATCCCTTCCGAAGAATCCTAGATCCGCCTCTTCCCATGAATAGTACAAACCATGCCAAATTTATTAGTAAAATATGTAATATCCGTTAAATTCTAAATAAAATAAGGAGAAATTAATTCAAATATTACAACCTTTGAGGGGGTGTGTAAACGGTGACACAACCTTTGGGGTGTGAATTCAACATCACGACCTTAGTTAAAATAGTGAAAAAACTATCATAAGTCCATCGCTGGTGCACAAATCGTATGAGTTGGATATCGGAAAAATGACTTGGCATGTCTAGGTGGTATAAAAGTCACATGCATTTTATATTGTTTATTCTATTTTCCCTTTTCTTTGTACTCATTATTATTTATTATATTTATCCCTTTTGTTTTTTAACATGATAAATTTAAAATTTTGAACACTCTTTCTACTATTTTTATGCCTCATTTCAAGATTTTTTTCTAATTTTCAACTTAAGTTATGACCCGGATAAAAAAACCAGAACCTACTCATAACGAGTAATTAAGATATATAACCTACGGAAAAAATGAGTAACAACAATATACAAAATGCGCAATAGGATTATAATAGGCGCTATTTTTAATAGAAAGAAATATAAAGTTTAATAATCTCGTCCTTTATTACCTTTTGGTACCCCTCTTCCAAATGCGCAATAGGATTAGTAAACGGTGACACAACCTTTTGGTACCCCTCTTCCAAATGTGTATGCAAATGCAGCAAATCCTGCAAATGTGCATATACATTTCCAGATGAGTTAGCAATCCTGCAAATCCACCGAACATAGGCTGATTCCAAGGCATATCATAAGTTCTTTAGCTATATAATCAAACTGTACATTTCAAGCTCTTTAACTCTAATTCAATCAATATTCTCCAAATATGTATGCACTTAGCACTCAATTTCCCCTAATTTCTTCAAATGTGTGTATTTATAATTTTTCCAAAGTAAAACCCTACTTTCAAAATTTTCCCAAATTAAAACCCTAATTTCAGATTTACATACTAAGTGAAACGTATATTGAAGTTAAAACCCAGAAATTGATGTCGCCTCGTCGTCAGGAGACCTCATAGTGAAGCCTCATCATCCTGCCTGGTTTGGAGCCTCGTCGCCGGCGGCCGGCCGCAGGAGCTTCGTTGCCCCGTTGCTCTTCCTCCTCCCTTACCGGCGTCGGCGTCGATGAAGCTTCATCCTTCAAATGGGCGAAATGGTTTGCGGAATCAATGAATTTCTTTGATTTCAGTATAAGTGAATTTCTTTGATTCATTAGTATAAGTTTTCGTTGATTCACAGCAACTGAAATTAAAACACAACCCCAAAATGAATTTCTTTGATATGTGCAATCGAGCTTGCCCTCCCTACCTTCTGTTTTCTCATTAGAAATGAATTTCTTTGTTTTATTAACGGAATTGATTAAAATTGGATGGAAAGTGATTGTGTTTTGGATTTTAGGCTACGGAGACAAATGTATACAAAGTAGAAGGGTACCAAAAGGAATAAGATTTTTTTAGGGCACCAAAAGGAAATGTCGAAAACTGGAGGGCACCAAAAGGAATTTCCCAAATATATGAAATTCTATTTTCCATTAGCCTAGAATTTTAATAAAAACGAATGGGGCTTCGGTAGAGGCCGTCAATAATCTCGTCCTTTATTTATTTCGGTCCATAAGACTTAAGAATATGGGAAAAAGTGAAACCCATACGTGACTTTTATGCCACCTAGACATGCCAAGTCATTTTTTTGATATCCAACTCATATGATTTGTGCACCGGCGATGGGCTTATGATAGCGTTTTCACTATTTTAGGTAAGGTCATGATATTGAATTCACACCCCCAAAGGTTGTGTCACCGTTTACACACCCCCTCAAAGGTTGTAATATTTGAATTAATTTCGCCACAAAATAAAATGGATAATTATCCCAATAATTTTTTTCTCTAAAATAGAGAATTCAATAATCTTTATAATCTCATATTATATTATAAAAGGTTATAAAAGTTTACTACAATGAAAATTTAGAATTTAATTAAAAATATTAAGCAAGCTGGGTATTCATTTAAATAATCCTTTTCTCTTTAAAAAGAGAGTTTAAATAATTTAAATTAAATAAAATTAAGAACATTTTATAAAGGGTTATTAAAGAGTAAAAGCTATTCAAATAAAATAAGATTAATATAATTTTCGAACTTTTATTTAATGTCATATTACAAAGCAAGTAAAAATAAAAGGAGATGCCAAATAAAAAGGTGTCAAGAGGGGGACTCAAACCCGAGACCTCTTGCACCCTTCATAAACTAACAAACACTCAATTCCGCTATGCTAATGTAACTTATCTACCTATATTACAACTCTTTTAATTATAAACATTACAATTCCTTCTTCTTCTTCCAAGAGTCAATTGTCTGATATTGAATTGACGTACATCAGTGTTTAGGAATTGGCCTCCCAATCCTCTTTGTTGCTTCAAAGACTACCCCAAAGGTATCATCATCTTATGTCATCTTCAAACTAACACAAATCTCACCAGTCATCCTCCCCTTCCTTCTCTTGCAATGGTCAAAATCCATAGTGGAGGATTGAGAGATCCCCTTCTTCTACTATAAAAAGGGGTAAGAGCAAGAGGGAGATCACACAACGAATTTCTCCCCTTATCCATCTCAATTTCATCCAAATTCAAGTCTAAAAATCCAAGAATTAATTCTTCCCTCAAATCTGATTTTTTTTGTTAAAAATTCACACAAAACCCTATTTTAGCTACCCTTGCCCAACCGGAACACCAGCCGCCCGCCACCATCACCGCGCCTGCCGCCGGACGCCACCAGGAGATCGTCGTCGTCATCGGAGCCTCGCCGGGGAGGGTCGTCGCTGCACTGCCTTCGGTGTTGACCACGTTACTGCTTTGCTCCTGTTGTTTGTTCAACCAAAGAAAGGAGCAGCAAGAAATTAATTAAAATTGGACTGGGCCTTTGCTCTAGTTGTGGGCTGAAGCTTTTGATTGGCCCATTTTCTTTCTTTTCAAAAAAAAGAAAGAGCAGCCCATCAGTTTTACACCTCCATCAATCCGACCCAACACCTTCTTGCCTCGTTTTTCGAGCCCAAAATCTGTCTCGTTACGATCAGTATAATTTTCCGACTCCTTTTCCAATTAATATATTTTTAAAAATAATTTCTACATATATATATAATATTTATTTGAAATTAATTGAATAAATATTATAAATGGGTTATTAAAAAGGAAATTATGTAACTAAATTAAATTGCATGCCCATCTATGAGTAATATAATTTTTAATAAGCATATATGAATTCCTAGAACTTTAATATTCATAAGAATGATATTTTAAGCACATTCGAATAAATATTGGAAAGTATTAAGTGAGGCATATATCCCTTTATTATTATAGAAGAAATAATGTAAGATAAGGATATTTATTAAAATAAGATAATATTAAAAAGGAAAATAAACTTGGAAATAATATGGATAAGATATTCTTATCATACGATAAGTTTATATGATTAAGTTGAAGAAAGACAAAAGATATAATATAAATAGTAGCATGCCATATTTTATAAGATAATATATCTAGACATGGAAAACCTTTTTTTTTAATAAGTTAAGTAAGTTATATTGTTAAAAAGATCTTGTTAGTCAAATTAGATAAAATCAAATAAGCAAAGTACTATACTAAGATAAAGTAATTATCTTTGCATATTAGTAAAATATATCTTGTGTCGTGATTTTGATATAAATAAAATAAGTCTTTATTGCCAATAGTATATACATATATTAATGAGTTTATGATAAGAACACTAGTTAAAGATATTATGATATAAAAGACACTTGTTATTGGAAAAAGATATATTAAGAAGATATTCTATAATAATGAGAAAATAGTATTAAAATAATACTAGATGGGAAATAATATTACTAAAGTTATATTAGTGCATGTTTCTATTTTTATAAACTAATAACCTAAGAGAGTTGGGAAAACCATTTAAATAGATAATAATATTATATTATTATCTCTCATACTTGGAGAGTATACTAGGTTAAGTAATTGAAAACTCTCTACTTAAGGAAAGTACTAGAAAAGGATATATTAATTTAAATATCGTTATTGCATGTCGTCTATGAGAAGTATAATAAGAAAGATATTATATTGAGAAAATATTATAAGATTTAAAAAGATATTATTTGACAAGGTGGTTAATAAAATATTAATAAGAGAAATAAAAGATATTTAATGGCAAGGGTATTTTAGACTCTTTACTTCCTAAAAAGGCTTTTATAAAAACAATATTTCATATAGTAATAAAAACTATATCTTAATGGTGTTGTAAGGATATCTCCTTGCTTAATTATATTAATAGAATAATAGGTCAAGTTAAAAGTGAATATTTTAATAAATTAAATAAGGTTATGACTTAGCTTTCAAAGATGTTAGTGAATAAAATCAAAAGAAGGATTTTATAAAGAATAAAAGGATATTACAAATATAAAATAATAATAATAGAAAATATTATTATTTTATTCATCTCCACCTAAATTATTATTACAATAATTTAGAAATTTATTCTCTTATTATAAGGATATAAGAGATTTCCTAAAACTTTAAAAGAATTTAAAGAAAATTCTTATTCAAGCTCGTTCGTATATTCCGTGTCGATAGGTCGAGCTCTCGTTCCGTTTCGAGAACAACGTTTTCCGCTCATTCGTTAATACGCTATCATACAAGCTAAGGCAAGTGGAATTTCCCCTTGTAACCTTATATATTCATTCCGTGAAATTCCTCGATGTTGGGAACAACTTGTTTGCTAGTAACAAACGAACCTAGGAATATCGATTGTTAGATATAATGAACCCACTGTTATCGTTATTCCGTTATTTAATATTTAATAGGACTATTATGCTAGCTTGGTTGTGGCCTTAATTGTTTACGGTCTAGATAAGAGAACGGTTCGAACAAACTAGTGAGGGGCGCGGGATTAACCCGACGCCTCTATATAACTCACTAAGTCGTATGCCTGAGCGCTTAAAGTACGACTTTCAGGATCATGATCCATGTCTGCTCCGATTGCAAGGAGGGATGAGTGGCACTCTAGCTAAGTGTCGGGAACTGAGTTTTCCCTTGGTGGTCCGGGCCATGCAAGCTCCCACCCTCTTTAAAAATCATTAACGTAATCAATATCTTTTTGTCACGATATAAGATAAGTGCCAATGCACATTTAAAAGACATCAAAACCGGACCGGTCTCAAATGATCGATCCGGCTCTCGGTCCACTCAGGGCGCGAGAGGTTTTCAAACTTGTATGAATTAATAACGTTCCCAACAAACTTTCTATTCTAAAAAGAAGTCAACAATCTCGTAGCTCTTCTCTCAATTAACGAGCTATCTCTGCTTGAGATACGCTTTTCTTCGTACCGTTAAAACCCACATAAATAATCCATACCTTAAGACACAACCCGATAATATCTCTCTCGATATTGCTAAATTACCAAAATACCCTTGGGAAGTTCCGTTCCTGCTTGCTCAGTCTCTTAGACTAATTCTTCTTTTCCGCATGTTTGCCTGGCATATTCTCGCCCCTCGCGAATTATGTCAGACCCTAGGAACCCAAGCAAGGTGTAAAGTGAAGACAAAGGAAGGGCACGATTCACCAAGATGTATTTTTCGTATCATTTTGATTTATTTCGGTTTATGTCCCAAGAACAAGTTTTTATGTGTTTCGTTATCGAACATCATTTTGTTAAAGCAATGTAAGGAGGTTTGTACGAACAAAAGTCTCTTTCGAGAGCACCCTTTTATATTATGAATTATGTTAATTTCCGCATTTTAATTGTTCAATATCATTCTAAAAGCCTTGGGTGACTTTGGACGGTAAAATCCGAGGTCACTGGCGGTAATACCCAATGTTGTAAAATAGGGGTGTTACAAAATATCTATGCATGTAAGTTGAAGTATACACCATTTGAGATTATGAATCAAAGGTATTTTAGTGATTGTCTTTTAGTTCATCGTAACTATAGGAGGGTTTAAAAATGTTAGACGTACCATTGGGATCATATATCTATTGAGTGTATTTATTTCCCCCATTTGGTATTTTTTTTTGTGTAAATTATCTTATCTACTACTGCGAGTACATGTCTGTAAAAAATTCCTCTTCCATATGTAGTATGTTAATCATTATTCTTTAAGCGGTACTTTCTTGGGGTCAGTCATGTAGAGCAACGGCGGTATAGACGAGGATATCACGTCTCGAATTCAGAGAGGGTGGCAGAAATGGAGAGTAGCTTTAGGAGTACCATGCGAGAAGAAAGTACCGCTTAAACTCAAGGGCAAGTTCTACAAAACAATTGTGAGGCCGGCCATCCTCTATGGGGCAGAATGTTGGCCGACTACAAGAGCGCAAGAACAGAGGTTGATGGTAGCGGAAATGAGGATGCTTAGATGGATGTGTGGGCACACAAGGCTAGACAAGATTAGAAATGATGTCATCAAGAACACGGTAGGTCTGGCCAGCTTAGGGGACAATCTACGAGAGACCCGACTTCATTGGTTTGGGCATGTGCAGAGAAGGGGCCCTGGAGAGCCGATCCGAAGGTGCAAAAGATTTGTTTTGGAGGACTTCCACAAAGGTAGAGGACGACCGAAGAAGTGTTGGAAGGACAATATAAAGCAGGATACTGAACTTTTGAGAATTTCAGTAGATCTGGCAAGGTGCAGGGACGATTCGAGAGAGAAGATCAGAGTAGTAGACAGCTAGTCAACTTGTCATAGGGCAGGATCCCACGCTTCAGCGGGGCATTTTTGTTTGTGCTTTTGTTTGTTACTTTCGTCTCTTTTGTGCTTTGTGTCCCCTTCCTATTTTGTGTGTTTTTGTTGTCTTGTGCTTACTTTCTGTGTTGTGCAGTTTGGGCTCTACACGGGTTTTTTGGGCGTACCCCCTTCCCTTGGGCAAGGGTACCTCCATCTTGACCCCCCAGATTTCGATGTAGCGAAACCTCACTTGGTCAATGTTGTTGTTGTTGTATATTTCTAAAATATAAGTATTTAAAAACTATAAAAAAAAATTTGTTCCTTTAAAGGATAACGTGGGGAAGGTTGGGGATATTTCAAATGGATGAATGGCCATGAAAAATTGAGGAATTTGAATGATGAATCATCTAAATATACAAACACATAGTCCAAAGGATTTGGTCCAAGATCTTAAGAAGATACAACAAGAGAATTGTGTATTGAGAGTGATAGTTGGTGTGATCGTGATATTATTAATCGCGGTATTGTTAAAATTTTGATCTTTGCGAACATCATATTATGCAATATATTTTCATTCTATCAACTTGATAGATGTATAAAAGGGAACTTGGATTTTAGTTTGAGTACATATTATGTGACACTACTAGATATGACATGTAATATCATCTTATTATGTATACATTGTTCTAAATGTATATGTAACGCATTGTTATTGTAGTTTATGAAACAATTAAACAAGCTTGATTTGTGTTTTAAACTAGTTTGTTGAGAGGTTATGAGAGTAAAAAAGAAGCAAGTTGAACTTACCTCAAATAAAATGTTCCCGATGAACACTTTTCATAAGTAAACAACCCTCTTTGTCATGCCATGATGCATTACATTGAATGCACATCCTTTCTTACAAATTATCCCAATAATTTTTAATAATTTATTTTATTATGGATTTGTAATAATTTCCTTTTAAAAATATAGGATATTTCAAGATCAGTTTTTTTTACAATAATTATAGTTACTTAGTCAGCAATTCTGGGGTACCATGTATATATTTTTGTCGAAATCTTCATCACAAAAATGATCATATTATATGTGGACCATATTTAAGTTTATTTGGTAGCATGCATATATAATAATACATTACAATATTTTCATTGAATGATCATACTTAATTTTATTTGGTATACTTCTATGGCAAAACCTAGCCACCTCCACCTAGAATTCCTACATTGTAAACCACGTCTACAACCCTAATGAAGCTTCCTCCACCTACATTACTGGCATCACTGAAGAGATCTATCTCTCTTCTTGTTCTATTAATGTTAATGCCTTTCATGCCTTCTCCACAAACTCTGGTTCAGAGGTCCATGACTCACAGATTATTTGCGCGTAGTTCATGGGTTGGCCTTGAGGCAATACAAATTCAAACAACAACGTCATGAGTTAGGTTCTAATTTTAATCAAACATAGAAAATACATACTCAAACAAAGGAGAAAATTTTACCCAAATCATCAAGTCTTGTGGCGATTTGATTGAAGAAAATCGGCATTGGACTAGGGTGCGTTGTGTGACTCTTAGTGGGACATAGTCTCATCACGTACAATCTTCCATTCTTCCACTAAGGTCAAGTGTTGCTTCAAGGGTGAGCTTCTCTGGCTCAAAGTCGTGTCCCTCAACATCTCTCATCCTATTTATCATAAGAGGACTAAACACATAAGGATAGATTGTCACTTCATTCGATATTAGATTGGTTCACGTAATGTGTCTACCTCTCACATTCAAATTACTCAACAACTAACTGGTTTGTTTATTAAGGCTCTTGGAAATAAGTAATTTATTTTTCTTCTTAACAAGTTAGGCATTTTCGATCCAAATGATCAAACTTGTGTGAGAGAGAGAGAGTATTAGATGATATTATAACATATTAGAATAGAACTCTTTTTAGAGATAGATGCATTGCTTGCATGAGTCACGTTCTAGTGCAAATATCCCTTAGGGTGAAATTTTTGGGCAACTTATAGGCATTGGATGAGAGGTGTGGATGGCCAAGATTAACATAAAAGTGGATCAAGAAAGAATACAAAAAGGAGCTGATTCATTTACAATGGCACAAAAGGTAAATATTGTAAAAGTTCTATCATCATTGGAAAATACCCCTCATTCAACCCCAAACCCTTCCTCTCTCATATTTCTCACGCTTCTCTTCTCTCTCCCTATATCACTTCTCCTTCATCTCCCATGGAAACTCCACCGCCCTACTCACGACCTCACACCACGGAGAAGACCGCTGACCTCAATGACCATCACTTCCACCGTCATTGATTCTCCCATCAAGACTCATCATATTCTAACCATTTCAAATTCACCGTTTCCAACAAAGTCACGCACTTGAGGACTTGCACAAGTTTGTCAACTATTGCCAGTAAGAATTTCCCCCTTCTTTTGTCCCCTAGGTTTTTCATGCGTGATTTATGTTGAATTGGTTTGATTATTGGTTGTTGAATTTGGTTTCAAATTAGGGTTTAAAATTTACGATTATGGTATTTCGTGCAAATTGATTAATGGTTCACATCTTAAGAAACAAGAATTTTGATTCAAAATATTTGAAATTTGCCCTTTATGTTGTTATTTGATCCGAAAGATCAGAATCTTCGATTGCTCTGGCTAATTGAAATTTTTAGTATTGAGTATGAAATGTCGAAAGCTGCAATTGATATGTCACATTACAAGCAACATCAGAGGGCATATCAATTGTGTCAGTTTATTCTAGTGTTATCTATGGTCCATGGAAGTTTAATGTTGGAAATGTGGCTACTAACATAATGAGATTAAATTTGTTAAGTTCATGTCTAAGTACACAACAAGGAGTAGGGCCTTGTAACTGCATAGTCTGTATATTAAATTATTGTGTCAAACTCAAAATTGCATCGTTGTGGAATTCGATATTTACTTTCTTTGTCCTAGCAAAATTACATTGCTCGAAGTGCTTAATTATTTGGAATGATGTGATAGTTCATATGCTAATTGTTGGTTTGAAAACTTATTTGGTAGACTATTAGCTTAAATGGAAGATCAATGTGCATGTGCATATAATTAAATGTGAGTTCAAATCCCACATAGGCTAGCTAATTTTTCATACAGTTCATGTCTTTTGGTGCATGTTTTTGTAAGGTAAGGTTCATAATAGTTTTTATTTTATTTTATGCTTTTTTTTCATTAGAATTGTTCTTTTGATTCATGTTTATGTAACCTTAGGTTCATCAAAGTTAATCTTTTGGTTAATATCCCACATGGGCTACTTTTTGTTATAGTTCATGTATTTTAGTTCATATCAATTACTCATTTGGTTCATGTTTTTATAAGGTAAGCTTCATAAACTTCTTTTTATGGTTCATAATAGTTTTTATTTTATTTCATGCACTTTTGTTCATAATAATTGTTCTTTTGGTTAATGTATATCTAACCTTAGGTTCGTCAAAGTTCATCTTATGATTCATGTCTTTTGGTTTGTTGATAGGGTTTCTTGACAACAAATAAATTTATATCAAGACCCTGCTGTGTATAGCGAAGTCAGGTTCGTCCACAGGGAGAAAGTCAGTATCAAGTTTTGTAACTTATTACGCAAGCAATCAAATAAAGTAAGGGTTTTTGGCAAGGAAGAGAAATTCTAAGGTTTAGGGTATCCCACAACAATAATTATGCATGTCGAACGCTAATGAAACACATAGATCATGCTTTTATCACATAAAGGCACTAACTTTCGTTAATTTAAGCAAGTAAATCAATCAACTTTCGTCATATCAATAAACTTACTATCTAATCTCTTCTACTTCAACTAGGATAGATCTGCCTTCGCTTCACAACCCTAATCGACTATTCTGATTCAAGGTCTCTGCTTTCGCTTCAACTATGAATGAGAAATTCCTTTCAACTTTCGTCTCAAGGATTAAGAACAAGAGAATAGAATCATGCAATAAAAACAACCAAGACTTGATCATAAACAAGCATGCATAATCATTGTTGGGTTTAACCCCAACCTTAGGGAGGAAGACTACTCACAAATCATAACTGAAAACAAAGCAATTAAATTAAAGAGAAAGCTTACAACCGAATTCCCCACAAAAACTCGTCTCTAACGTGCCTCCTCTGTCTTCTCTCCTCCTCTAACTTGAATGATAAGAAAACTAAAGAGGGGACCAGTGTATTTATAGAGAAACTATTCTATCTTAAATCTATCTATAAGGAAATAATATCTTCTAATAAGATATATCCCTTCTATCTATCTAATAACATAAAAGGAAACAAGATAAAAGCCATTAATTAAACACCGACTCGGACACGCTGCTCCTCGAGGTGCCTCGTTAACGACCTTGACAGGGTCGTTAACGACCCTGTTCAGCACTTCAAACAGCCTTGAGTAAAACTTGCGTAGAGGATTTGTTACAACTCCGTTTGACTCGATTCTTTTTCCTATTTTCTTGTAACGAATTTCTCTATCTCTTTCCAATCTCAAACTTGATCTTCAATAACTTGACTTGAGCTCTTAATCTTCATCTTCTCTTCAATCTTGAGTGCTATCTTCCACCAGTTTTTCTCTTTTCCTCAAAATATGCTTCAAATAGCTTCTAAAAACCTACAAAACACCACCAAAGCTTATGTAGACTCCATATCTTAAAAAATACGAAAACCTACACAAACGACTCAAAATAAAACACAAAACTAAAGAAAAAGACTCAAACATACTAAAAACACACCCTAAAAACACGACTAAAAAGTTGGACATCAAAATACCCCATACTTAGACTTGCTTGTCCTCAAGCAATCAACTAGACAAAAATCAAAACCATTAACACATATATGGAGTCAATGCCCTTATCAAAAAGCAACATCAAAGTACAAGTAGAAATAAATAGACAAATGAATCTAACATCATCACACATACATGAACAACCTCAAGCAAAAGCAACTAAAAATCCAACCTCACAAGGGTAATGTGTTTCTCTCAACTCTCAAGTGTTTAGGTTTAGAATAACAACTCTCAACTCAATCCAATATACAAAAATCAACATAGCCATTGTTACTTATATCACCAAACTCTCCACCCGAGATGTCAAAACATATAAAAAACATCAAGAGAACTTAGGCTCAATGAAAAACTTCATAGAAGCTTCCATTCGGCCGGGTTGTAATGGGGCTTGGTAATGACAATAAGGCGTGGAAATATTTGGTCATGTGGTGCTAATAATATCTGGGAATCAAAGACTCCTAAAAACTCACATATAATCCAAAACTCTCATAAAAGAATATACCAAACTCACTCTCATTATGCATTTTTTCTTTCACTCACCCATTTCTCCCAACTTAATCTTGCTTACAAACAAGGAAATTTGGCTCATGCACACTTTCACTATTCAGCTCTTTTTTCTTTTTCTTTCTTCTTCCCTTATCATCTTCATTTTTTTTCTGTGGGAAGTCGGTACCGATTTCTTTTTTTCCTTTCTTTGCAAGTGCATTCTGGGAACCTAAATCCATTTACATGACAAACTACAAGATTCTCAAATACCCAACCCAAAATTAACCCACACTTGAACCAATACAACTCACTCAACAAAACCATCACAACAACCAATACTAAGTCCTAATCCCCGGATAGGGTCAAGCTTTTTATTGGTTAGGGAACAATTTTTGTGGAGCTACAAAAATAAAAGGCGTTAGGCTCAAATTGGCCTCAAAAAGAGGATAATGTAAGGGTGGATATGGATTAAATAGCGCTTATGAAAAATAAGTTCTCTATCATCTGATTTCACATGCAATGAACTAATATCTCATATAGGTTTCAAGAAATAGATAACCATATCAATGACAAGAGATAATATGCATAAGGAGAGTAAATCACACAAGAAAAGAAGAGGGATTTTTTATGTTCTCCCTATAAGGCCAAAAATAATAACTCACAAGGTAGATTTTGTTGGATTTAAGTCACTTCTACTTAAGATCATATGTGCTCAATTTCATCACATGCTAAATATCCACATAAAAATAATTTTCAACATGATTCAGGCAAAGCTCTCCAAACATGCTATGGAATTACATGATCAAGCAAGTTAAAGCATATCATAGGACATCTAAGTGGAATATTATCAATCCTAAAAATACAAACAAAGAAAAAAAACTGACACAAAATTGAATTACCTTTTCCCATACACCATACTTAAACCAAACAGTGTCCCCACTGTTTAAAACATAGAAATATAAAGAGAATAAGGGAAAGGGAACTCACAAAATAAAACTGAAGCTACTTGAAACCATTGATCACTGGAGGAGTTATGAAGTTCTTTTGGTTCGGTAGAGGTCGGTACTGACCATGCGGAGGTCGTTACCGAGCTTGCTGTATTACCACCGATTCTTCTTTGTTGCTCTTAACACCGAGTGTTTTGAATCTTCTATTTAGCACTTCTTCTTCTTGTACCTGAGTCACTTTAGAAAAAAACTTCTATCCTACTACACTAATCTAACCTAAAAAAAACAAGTCAAAAGAAAGCTAGAAAAAAATCTAAGAAAGCAAAAACTAAAACAAAAACTTAAAAGCGGGTTGCCTCCCGTAAGCGTTATTTTTAACGTCGTTAGCCCGACGAACTCTCCTTGCCTTACCTAGGGCGGCTGCCATCCAGTATCGAAGGGATCATAAGAAACCCCATACTTAGCCTGAAAAACATCATAGCTTCTCTCCAAAATGTTTGGCCCTCGATCATCAATAAGTATGTTTGGTAATCCTACAACAGGGTTAGTATAACCCGAAAACCAAGGAGGTTTTGGCTCCTTCATATAACTAACAGTAGGATCTAACATAGAACAAGGATATAAGAAAGGATCATGACCAGAATCAATCAACTCAGAATAAGAAGACTTACCTTGATTGATCAGATAAGGGCTCGTTACCGAGGTGGTGTGGGTCATTAACGACCCTGCTGGATCTGGAAGTGGCTCGATGTCGTGCCTGGATTCACTTATCACCTTGTTTTCCTTTAGATAAGAGTTGTTACCGACCCATGGGGGGTTGGTAGGCTCCTCGGTAGATGTGACATCCTTGATTTTGCTTGTTCCAGTACTCAGGGAGGGGTCGTTACCGAGCCATGGTGGGTCGGTAGGCACCTCAATACTACAACTAGCAACTTCGCTTATGGGCGAATTGAAATGAAATTCGACCTTCTCTTCTCCAATGTCAAATGTGAGGAGTCCCTTCTTCACATCAGCTCGTGCCCCTGCGGTGGCTAAGAACGGTCTGCCTAGAATGATTGGCACCACTGGGTCTTCTGGCATATCTAGTACAATGAAGTCGTTGGGAACAAAGAATTTTCCAACTCGGACAGGAACATCGTCAACAACTCAAGTTGCTTTTACAGAAGACCCATCTGCCATGTAAAGTTTCATCTTGACAGGCTCTAGTGGTCCCATGTTAACCTTGGTCCAGATAGATAATGGTAATAAACTAGCACTGGCACCTAGATCACATAGAGCTTTAAAACGGTGAGTCCCAATACCTATTGAAATTGCAAACTTACCTGGATCACCGAGTTTTTCAGGGAGCTTTATGGAATGAACCTCATTTGACATCTCTGATATAGATCTTTTCCTACTCAAAATCTCTTTTAAAAATTTAGCGTAGGCAGGCATTTCATTAAGGGCATCAGTAAATGGTATAGAAATATTTAGCCCTTGAAGAATTTTGACAAACCGTCTAAACTTTCCTTCCGTGACATCGTTAGCTTTCTTAATCAGGAAAGGAAGAGTTTTTGACGGACTCGCGATAGAGATAGGCATGGATCGATGCTCCGCCGAATCGAAAAGAGGGTCGTTCGATGAAGGAGAAGGGTCGGTAACGAACTCAGAGTTAGGTTCAAAAGACTTACCTGGCATGGATGACTCGGTATCGAGCTGGGGAGCCTCGTTAACGACCCTATTGGGGTCGGTAAGGAGCCTGACCGGGGCATCTTCTTCGTTGTCGTGCTCAGTGTCATTAGGTTTGGCTCGATTTGGAAACTCCCTTCCACTTTTGAGGTGTATGGCTGCAATTTGTCTTCTAGGGTTATCTTCAGGTCGGCCCGAAAATTGTCCTTGAAGTCTTGGAATCCGTGCAGCTAGGTTACCCAGTTGGGAGTCAACGCTCTTCTTCCAAATATCAAACTCTTCCCACCGTTTCATTTGATAATTGAGGTTAGCTTGGACTCCATTGATTTTATTCTTCACTCCATTAATCCCTTCATAGAGTCCTTGCACCCAAGATGGTGGCTCTTGATAGCCCGGAGGTTGATAAGGTGGAACACTCTGTTCTTGCTGAGGAGGTTGGCTCTCGTGGCCATATGCATAATTGCCCCAGGTGGGCTGATTGTAATTCCTCCCTACATAAAAAGTATCACCTTGGTTCTTGTATGGACTCCTCATGTAATTAGCCTTTTCATATGCCTCAGCAGCTATGGTTTCCCTTTCTCTCTGGATCCCCTCTATCTCTAAACTGAGTTCAGCAATCTGCTTAGCTAGTTCCTCATGTGTAGCCATGGCTTTGCGTTCTCTTAATATCCTGTGGAGGGAACGCTCGAGTTCAGGGTCTACTTATTGGATTAGAGACAACTCGGCGTCCTTCAGCTGACATACACTGAAAGCAAAAACAAAAACAAAAAACGAAATCAAAAAGCAAAAACAGGTTCTCGGCAAGGGTCGTTAACGAGCCTGGATACGGTCGTTAACGAGCCTGGATAGGGTCGTTAACGAGCCTGGTGTGATCCCGTGAAAACCGAAACTAAAAAGAAAGAAACAACTACCTGTCGACAGGGTCGTTACCGAGCCTAGATAGGGTCGTTAACGACTTGACAGTGACCTAGGAAATAAACAGAAAAGGCACAGAAATTGGGTTGCCCAGTAGGGTCGGTACCGACCCTAGGGGGGTCGTTACTGACTCGGCGGAGTCCCAAAAAACGTAAAAAGAACAAAACTTGGCACTATTGAAATCTCCCCGGCAACGGCGCCAATTTGTTGATAGGGTTTCTTGACAACAAATAAATTTATATCAAGACCCCGCTGTGTATAGCGAAGTCAGGTTCGTCCACAGGGAGAAAGTCAGTATCAAGTTTTGTAACTTATTACGCAAGCAATCAAACAAAGTAAGGGTTTTTGGCAAGGAAGAGAAATTCTAAGGTTTAGGGTATCCCACGACAACAATTATGCATGCCGAACGCTAATGAAACACATAGATCATGCTTTTATCACATAAAGGCGCTAACTTTCGTTAACTTGAGCAAGTAAATCAATCAACTTTCGTCCTATCAATAAACTTACTATCTAATCTCTTCTACTTCAACTAGGATAGATCCGCCTTCGCTTCAAAACCCTAATCGACTATTCTGATTCAAGGTCTCTGCTTTCGCTTCAACTATGAATGAGAAATTCCTTTCAACTTTCGTCTCAAGGATTAAGAACAAGAGAATAGAATCATGCAATAAAAACAATCAAGACATGATCATAAACAAGCATGCATAATCATTGTTGGGTTTAACCCCAACCTTAGGGAGGAAGACTACTCACAAATCATAACTGAAAACAAAGCAATTAAATTAAAGAGAAAATTTACAACCGAATTCCCCACAAAAACTCGTCTCTAACGTGCCTCATCTCTCTTATCTCCTCCTCTAACTTGAATGATAAGAAAACTAAAGAGGGGACCAGTGTATTTATAGAGAAACTATTCTATCTTAAATCTATCTATAAGGAAATAATATCTTCTAATAAGATATATCCCTTCTATCTATCTAATAACATAAAAGGACACAAGATAAAAGCCTTTAATTAAACACCGACTCGGACACGCTGCTCCTCGCGGTGCCTCGTTAACAACCCTGTTCAGCACTTCGAACAGCCTTGAGTAAAACTTGCGTAGAGGATTCGTTACAACTCTGTTTGACTCGATTCTTTTTCCTATGTTCTTGTAACGAATTTCTCTATCTCTTTCCAATCTCAAACTTGATCTTCAATAACTTTACTTGAGCGCTTAATCTTCATCTTCTCTTCAATCTTGAGTGTTATCTTCCACCAGTTTTGCTCTTTTCCTCAAAATATGCTTCAAATAGCTTCTAAAAACCTACAAAACACCACCAAAGCTTATGTAGACTCCATATCTTAAGAAAATACGAAAACCTACACAAACGACTCAAAACAAAACACAAAACTAAAGAAAAAGACTCAAACATACTAAAAACACACCCTAAAAACACGACTAAAAAGCTGGACATCATGCTAGTTGTTATTTGGTTTCATATCCTTAGGTTCATGACAATTGTTCTTTCAATTCATTTTTTGTAAGCTAGTTCGTAATAGTTCTTATGGTTTATTGATGTCATCTTGTTTTGAGTGTTTTGCATGAGCATTTAGGATTAGATTTCCTCCTTTTCTAGCTTGGGTTTTGCATTCAATGTGGATTTCTCATATTATTCGTAGTATGGGTGTCTACACAAGTGTTGTTTATGTTTTCGGGCTTTTGAAAGTGTTTTCGGGTTTTGAAAATGGTCAAAGAGTCAAGGTGGAATCATAGTGGCCCTTAGAGAGTCTAGGAGAGGGGAAACAAGCCTAAGGATGCTTACGAGACAAAGATGTGAGGCTAAAGAGGTGCCAATGATGAGCCCATCACGATTTGGAAGTTCGTCACGATCGTGATGGGGAGTCGAGGCTCATCACGGTCTCCATCACGGCTAGCCAAGAGAGCACTATATTGACTAAGTGTTGGTCAGGTCGTGACCATGGTTCGGCAGCCGGTCATGATCGTGATCGTGATCATGATGGTCATGGTCATGGCGGCGTATGGTCGTATCGACTCAGGGTTTCTTGTGTTGCGAGCTAACTTTTATGATGTATTTTTGGATATTTTTAGCCTTTTAGTATAAATACTTTTTAGAAAACTCTTAGAGAGAGGATTATGCATTATTAGAAAGAGACTACCTAAGGTTTATTGTCCTTCTCTTCTCTTTCGGTTTGGAGATTTTATTTGCACTTTGGATCCATTGCAACCTCTATTCAACTGAATCCCTAGTAAGTTTTACTTTTCAATAATTATTCTTACTTTCGTTTAATGATTTTTTGCATGTCTTCTTCCTTTGATTTCATGATGAATTTCAATATGTTAGGCTAAATTCTATAGTTCTAGGGTTGGGGTGATCCCAACAATGTAAAGTGGATCAAAATCAATATCTTTTGCTTGAATTGAGTTGGAAAAGTAACATGATTTGATTATAGGGTCTTAATAGATTTTGTTTAACTTGTTAGAGTCTTACTTAGGTTGCACATTGATAAGTGCTGGTTTAAGTGAGTAATCAAAATAGAGAGAACATATCGAGAGGTTGTTGTTTCTATTTAGAAAAAACTAAAATTGAACTTGAGATTAGTTTCTCTTGTGATTAATTGTTATAGAACTTCTAGGTGTTTGAGTTGAATTTGATGCATCACGAGAGTGGGGCAAGTTTGATTTACCATCTAGATTTCTAAGTGCTTAAAGGGTTTATATTGATTTTTTTCGTCACGAGAGTGAGTTATTAATTGGTAAAAGTACATTAAGTTAGGATTTGAAAGAAGTTAATTTATGACATTAGACAATAACATTGATACCAAAATATCCAACTTAGTTTAAGTAGATGTGAGATTCAAACTTCATGGATTAAAGTTGTGGGGATTCCTAGTCTTGAAACTTTGCATTCTCATATATTATTACATCATCATTTACTTGTTTTGCTTGTTACTATTAGTTAGAATTACACCACAGTCATATTATTTTGACTTAGGAATTGGTTCATAGAATTACCTAAAGCATATCAATCCTAATCTACTACTACAATATATTATTACATCATCATTCACTTGTTTTTCTTGTTTTTATTAGTTAGAGTTACACCACAATCATATTATTTTGACTTAGGAATTGGTTAAAAATAGATATTGTATTCTTGAAATAATCCCCGAGATTCAATCTTGATGTACTACTACAATAGATATCGTATTCTTGAATTGGTTCAATCCTGATCTACTACTACAATAGATATCGTAATCTTGAAATAATCCCGAGAAATAATCCCCGAGATTCAATCCTGATGTGCTACTACAATAGATATCATATTCTTGAATTGGTTCATAGAATTACCAGCTAAAGCATAGGTAATCCCCGAGATTCAATCTCGAATATTGTATTCTTGTGAGGCAATTTCTCGAGATTCAATCTCGAATATCATATTCTTGCGAGTGTCTTTTTCATGTATAATAAATACAATGCTCTTCCTTTTTTTATTAGGGCGCTGCTCGTAGGTTTCGAAATGAAAACATCATGGTACTAGCATGAAGTATTAACCGCTTGACTAGATGTCCGAAAACTACTCTTCCTTTTTAAATAGTAGACTTTAAAAGTAATTTTACACAAATATCTAACTTGCTCATATTACATTTTAAAAACTCTTCCATTTGATCCAAAACTCTATCTTTCATAGCAAATATGTTTGACTCTCTCGAAAGTAAATAGGGTCAATTTCATATAACCACCCCTTATTTGCTTACTTTTTCACTTAACCACCTCTTATATCTCTCTTTTAAATTAACCACCCACTATCTTAAAATCATAACAAGTAGACACCCAATTCTATTTTCACTTTAAGCCTCCGTTAAGGGGTTAAAACAGATTGCACTAGATGATACAACTATTCTTTTCGGTGACGCGTGAACACAACTATTAACTGGGCGAGTCGAATTGGGCAGCGAATCGGCGACAACTTGGGCATATTTTGGGCGTGGTGACCTTAGCGGCGACTCGGTGGTGATTTGTTCAGTGATCGGTGGGTTAATTATGCAGCCTAAACCCAAATGCAATGAAGGTAATTTAAAATTTATGGTTTTGACATTCTCCTAGTCAATCTTGAAATTTATGGTTTACCTAGGTTGAATTTGTATTTTTTGCACAAAGAAATAGTGAAATTTTACACTTCCATAAACAATCAAATGGAAGAATCGGACAATATGAACTCTTGTGTTGATTAATTAAGTCAACCACTACAAATTACCTTTAGTGTGTTTGGATTAAGGCAGTAAAATCTGTACCACCGATGACGGAGATCGCCGCCACTAAATCACCGCTCACGTTGATTCCCTTCGTGGTTCTCGATCCACTTCAATTTCTTCAGTGTACTTCTAATTGTTTAAGGGATAAAATAGGTTTTATATTTTAACAGTGGTTAATAGAAGGTTGATAAACTAACAGAGATTTAAAATGAAAAGAGAATTGGGTGGCTACATGTTATGATTTTAAGATAGTGGGTGGTTAATTGAAAAGATAAATATAAGGGGTGGTTAAGTGAAAAAGTAAGCAAATAAGGGGTGGTTATATGAAATTGACCAAAGTAAATATATTGCTCTCCGTACAAAACAAAAACCCTTTCCCTTTTCTTGAGCCCATATATTCTTCTTCAACCAGCAAAATCCAAATCATCATCAACACTCAAAATTAGTTCCCATTTTAGCCTAATTTCTAACTGAAATCTCTCTTACCATATTGTTATATCCTCCTCCTTTGTTGTCTTTCTTGGATTTTGGAAGATTTGACCCCTCGACCTTTTTTTTATAAAGAACCCAACTCTCCATGTATTAGTTGTTTGAGACCTACGATTCATCATGGTTGAGTTTCTTACCCTGCCAATAGGTGAGTTGCTTTACGAGCATCGAAATCTGTGTGTTTGGAACCGAGTTCATTGCGGTTCTGGCGGGTCTGGAGGCGACCTTTCACTTGGGCGGGCTGTGTACAATCGACTCAATTGACTCGACTTTTGGTCACCTTGGGCTTCCTTATCATCTCTTTTGAACTAATTTGTTTGTTGAGAAAGCATATAGTTAAAATCAAGAACCCGTTCATAAGGCCAAGGAGGCCATAGTCTTATCCTTGCTAAGAAAGATATGGATTGTGCCCAATTTGAGCTCTTTTTTGCCTATGTCTAGTTCTGTACAATCAATTTGAAGTAGATGTTGTCTACTTGAGTAGTCTAAAATCTTTGTTTTTGTCTGGTTTGCTTTTGGTAATTTTGACAGAGTTTTTAGAAAAAGAGAAATAATAAAGAAAATGATTAAATTATCTTGCCTTGCAAGTTGCAAGCTTGGGCTCCAAGTTTTTTTGGAAGGGTAAAAAGTAACAAAATTTAAGAGTCTTTTATATTTTGTAAAACAAGTAAAAAACTTGTCCTCCAAGGCAAGTTTGTGGATTTTTGTGTGACAAGTTTCGGTTTCTTTCCTTGCGTGACAAGTTTTGTTTATTTTTGCGGCAAGTTTTTTTCTCTTACTTGCGAGGCAAGCTTTTTTCTTGCGGAGCAAATTTTATGTCTACTTGTGTTGCAAGTAAAATGTTTTGTTTTACTTGTGAGGCATGGTCGACTTCCTTTCTTGCAGGTTAGCTTGGAGCTTATTTAATGTACTATTCTTCCGAGGAGTTAGAGCTGAGTTTGACATTGGACCGAGTTGTATTAGGCCAGGTCGCTTGGTGCTAGGCTTCTGAAGATCCTTCATCTCGGTGGAGGGAACATCAGTAGTCTGTTTCGCACGCCCGGGAGGGGTCGATCTGTTGCCTACGATGCTATTCTTATAGTGCTTTACTCACCCCGATCTCAAACTCGTCTTAGTTCTTAATTTTCGGAGTTTTGTACCTTTCATAGCTTTTCCTTCTTGTTTTTACTCTCTTAGCCGTTTCTCGGCTGCCGTTTTATTACGACCTCTCGGATTACCAAGCTTGTTTGGTATTCCGAATTCTTACCTTATCAAAAAAGGCCTTTTCTATTTGGCACCCACTCTATAACCCTATTTGGCACCCACCCTATACACCTATTCCATATATATCATTTCATTGAAAATTACCCCCATTGTCACTCTCACTTTCTTCTTCCTTTCTCTATCTATAAGTTCTTCATCCATTTCCAACATCCTTCAAGATCGAATTTATGGGAAAAAAAATAAGGTTTTTTTACATAATCTTGACATAAATCAACATTAGATGTATTTGAGATAATATTCCTACCTAATTTATACGAATTTTGTTCATATAATATATTTATCTAGGGATTAGTTAGATATTAAAAGTAATGGTTTGAAATTGGCTAATTTATAACTTATTTGGATTGATATGTAAATTATAAGGTATATTTGTTATGAAATTAAAGATTAGAGTAGAAATAAATAATGTTTGGAATAAGATTTGATCTTGTTATGGACATGGAAGTTCGGAGTTGCAGCGCGTTCGCGAGGTTGAAGACAACCTAGCCGTTACAACCAGGCGCATCTTGGCCATTACGGCCAGGCGCATCTTGGTCGTTACAGCAAAGCGCGTCTTCGCCTTTACGGTAAGGCGCTTCTTGGCCGTTACGGCCAAGACCATTTGCCTTCTCTTAGTTTTTTTTTTGCTTTTTTAATTCCTTCCTTTGCTTAATTCTACAATTTGGTATTCCATATTCGAGATGCTAGGAGTCTAGGCCAACTCGTATCTGCCACCATAATGAGCAAAGTGAGCACGTAGTCCTAGTTTTGTCCGCTTTGGAGATTCCGCCAAGTTTTCGAGTATGACACGGGTTCAAAAAAAGTATTTGTATTTTGATGAGAAAACTAGATGTATTTGTATTTTGATTACAAACTCTATGGTGAGTTTGACGATGTAGTCGTTTACAAAAGGTGTGATTTTTAAACATAAAATGGTAAAGTCATTACCATAAAGACAATTATATAATATTTATTTTGTTGCATGATGTACATCAATACATGTTATTTCAAGGCGTACAATAAGATTGAAAAGTATGTATTTCACATCATGTACTCCAATGAAAATATCATTTAAAGAGGAAGGTAATGGCAATCGAATACAGTAAGTCAATGCTTCGGTGATGGATCCCACGTGTATTGAATTCCAATCCGACTTTGTTATAGTACGTACTTTAACTAAATGCTATTCTATAAAGTGACCTGTAATCTATGTGGGAACAATTATAGACACCCACATTTCTTGTTTTGGCACTAAGTGTTATTCTATAAAGCGACTATTATTAGTTTTGCCAAATTAAGTGAAGTGGAATGATTTGCCTAAATATCTTGGACTTTTTTTTAATAAGAGATGAATATATGGAGTTTTGCACAATTTATTCACGTGTCCATCCTCTAACTACAAAGTATGGGAGATTAAGAAATTTGTAGAAAGTAATGTAAATATAATAATTGATAAGCAAGCGGTCTATTTATACATAAGATAGAAACTAGTAGAAACCCTAATCAACATAATAACTAGAATCTAAAATTACGTAACAAGAATTCACAATAAACTATCTTGTGGATAATAACATGTATGATTGTTCCTTGAATTTATTATAAATCAACACTTTTCAAGTTAATCTTTGACCCAAAAAAAAGAAGCTAAAGTTACCTATCAAAAATCAGGGTAAATCGGATCTTCTAACAAACTGATATGTTAGAATAATAAATGTAATTATTAGAATAATAAATGTAATTAATATTTTTCTAACACGAATAATCTTTTAATTAGTTAAAGTGGGCATGGCCGTTACAGCAAAGGAGATCATGGCCATTAAGGCAAAACCTGCCATGACCGTTATGGCTATTGTCGACATAGCCGTTATGGCAAAAGTGGTCATGGCCGTTACGGCTATTGTCAACATAGTCGTAACGGCTGTGTCGTCTCTGGCCGTTATGGCCGACGACGCTTTTGCCGTAACGGCTATAGCGGGCGCTAAATAGGCCTGCAAGCCTACGTCTAGAACGAGCGCCAAATAAAACCTTCGGAAAAAAAATGAAAAGAGTAGAGAGAAATTTACCCAAAATCTCTCTCTTGATAAGTTACAGCATTCAAAAAAAATGACATCCTTCATTTTGCTGCTTTTATTCCCTGTGTGGTGTTTTTTCATTATTTCAAGGAGTGTAATTCGGCGGCGGATATTATCGCCAGAAGGTGTTTTGTTTTTTCAGATCTTAGTTTTGCTATTTCTCATTTTTTCCCGGATCATTGTTTGATCCTTTGGATTCTTCTAGTTTCAATGTCTGGATCCAGACTCATCCTCTGTTATTTGATTTTCTAAAGATCATCCGCAGTAATGATTTAGAGTGGCCTTGTAATGTACGGGCATCCTAGTGTTGGCTATGTAATGAGCTACTAGCTCATTTCTTAAATAAAAAAAAACAGCTACTAAAAGTCATTGATTCCTATACTGGTGCTGTAATGATTGCGAATTGTGATACTCTGTCACCTTTGAGGAAAGCAAGCACTTTCAACCATCGTGGTCACTCGTAGTCCAACTGTGAGGAGAGAAGAAGCAAGAAGAGAGGGAAACAGGAACAAGCGTCTGATCAGATGGACACCAAGGTGGAAGCAGAGGCTGCGATGGGGAAGACGACGACTGGTCCAAGCGTGAACATGTCGAGCGCCGAAGCCAAGCTGGGCATGCAGGTGGAGGATCTGTGGGATGTTCAAGAGCCTCAGCTTGACCCCAGCGACAAGCTCAACACTTGCTTTGAAGGGATCCCAGTGTCTTCCTTCCCCAGGGCCTCTTTTTCATCTGGTAAATTTTCTCGGAGTTCTTAGGCTGATTGTGTTTGAAATTCTCGATCTGATCGACTCGTAATTGCTTTGGTCTCTCAGGTTTGACTTGAATGTTGATTGTCGATTGCGATCGGGCTAATTTGGAATTTACTGTATTTGTAGTTGAGATAGACTCGGAAAGCAGTTTGGCTGAAGCTGTTAGGGTTCTTGCTAAGCATAGGCTTCTCAGCGCCCCTGTTGTTGATGCTAATGCTCCAACCGATGCTTCTTGGGTTGACAGATATATTGGTATTGTGGAGTTTGCTGGGATTGTTGTTTGGATCATACAACAGGTTTGTCATCTGACCTCTTATCCTTCTGATTAGTCAAGCGGCTAGGACTTCATGGTAGTACCATTAAATCTCCGTTTCGACTTCCATGGTTAGTGCCCTTGACCCAAAAAAAAAGGAATCAGCACTTATGTAAGCATTTTATGATCATGAATTTGGATAATGCACCACATGTGTAAATTTTGAATGCTTCAAAGCTTAGAACAATTGGGCATTAGTGGCTAGAAATGTGTGCTTAAACGAGTTTAACTGCTATCCTATTAGAAATAGAGGTTTGGAGTTGGAAAATTCTCATATCCCGAGAGGCTTGTGTCTTGCCTATTGTAGTAGGGTGGGTTGATGTTTCGGAAGCAAATATTCTTCCAATTTCACTCTATTTGCAAAAAAGATTCTTCAAAAGGCTAGAATTAGTTGTGTCACTTCCTTCTATACCATAAAGTGAAAACTGTCAGCATTTTCCCCACAGGCAGAAGCAGATGACTCTCTCGGTGCAGCACTAGCCGCTGGTAATCATGAGACAGAAAGCGACAGCCCTAGAGCACAAAGCCGTCAAATCCGACTTGCAAAACAAGGAAGTTTAAGTCCAAGAGTAGCCGCAATGATATCTGGAGACTTTTTTGGAGCACTTACTTCATCAGAGTTCTACAAGAATGTGAAGGTCAGCCTCCTAAATTAATGATTTTTTTTGTCCAATATCCTAAATTTAAGTATCTAAGAATATGTAGTTTACCTTTGTAAGTTAATATACTTTGGCTCAATGAGGCACACTCAAGCTTCTGTTGGCCTTTTGTTTGTAGGTTAAAGACATTTCAGGTTCATTCCGATGGGGTCCTTTCCTTGCACTTCAGACGTCAAACTCCATGCTGACATTGTTGCTTCTTCTATCAAAATATAAGATGAAGAGTGTTCCTATTGTTGAGTCTGGTGAAGCAAAAATCAATAACATTGTCACACAGTCAGCTGTTATCCACATGTTGGCTGAATGTGTTGAGCTTCCTTGGTTTAAAACCTGGGGCAACAAAAAACTAGCTGAACTCGATCTTCCAACAATGAGTAGAGAGCAAATGGTTGAGGTACGTGATGGTTTATATTTCAACTTTTTCAGAATTTGTAGTTATTATACTGGTGTGAGTTTTCTGCTGTATTATAAGATGAATGGTGTATATTTTCTGTCAGGTCTATGAAAACGAACCGGTGTTGCAGGCATTTAAGCTCATGAGGGTTAAAGGAATTGGTGGGATCCCAGTTCTAGAAGATGGTGGTAGAAAAGCTGTTGGTAATATTAGTATACGAGATGTCCAGTTCCTTCTTACTGCACCAGATATCTACAAGGAATACAGGTATGTGCTAAGCATTGATGCACTGGAAGCTCTCGAATTTCGAATTACAGTGGTTACTATTTCATGTCTCCTTTTTGCACCCCCTCGTATGTTTCTTATATTTGATGCGAAATGGGTTCAGTTTTCCTTGTTCAGTAAGCTAGATATGTTGAAGATTCAAACATCATGCAGGAGAAATTATTAGTGGGTATTCTGTCTTTTAGCATAATATTTTGTGTGTTGGATGATTCCCAGGTTTAATTCCCTAGGTGTTACAATAACAGAAAACTGATTAGTTGCTGATGGATCCCGCCTACATACCCTCTCTAGAGCTTAAAAATTGTTCACTTGTGCAGTCTATCAGTTGCAATTAGTATAGTTATGTAGGACTTTCTAAAGTAACTTACACAATGAATGGTCAAAAATAAATGAAGCGAAATGAGAGTCATATAATGTTAAGATCTTGCTTGCTCTAAGATCTCCAGCTAAGGACTTCTCCTAACAGAATATACTGAATTTTTTACTGAACTATGGCAATGTTCTTGCTTTAATCATTTCATCGATAATGCAACTGATCATTTCATCGATAATGTACTCGAGTGAGTCTGAAGTTACAGAAACACCCCTCTTAAATCTTAATTGTTACTGATTGAGGTATTCAATGCAGATCCATGACAGTCAAGGACTTCTTGGTGACTGCTAGAAGGTACAGAGAAGAGCATGGGGAAGTCGTACCCACAACAAGCCTGATGCAACTGATCACTTGCAAAAAGGAAACACCACTAAAAGAAATCATACTAACCCTTGATTCCAAGAAGATCCACCGCATCTATGTTGTAGATGATGATGGTAACCTAGAAGGAGTGATCACCCTCAGGGACATCATCTCCAGGCTTGTACATGAACCACGTGGGTACTTTGGCGATTTCTTTGACGGTTGTATGCCAAATAATGGGAGCTAAGTTGGTTTCATGGTGTATGTATTTTCCAATTTGATTTGCAAAAGCTGTGTGTTTTAGGCTAACTGGGGACTGCTTGTGGCCCGGGGTTTTTGTTGGCAGATAGGCCTTTGTAAATTACTGTTGTGGGCTTTGGTGTATTTGTTATGTATTATCATAAAGGTTTTCCATTGATGTGAAAAATTGCGAATTTTACTTGTGCTTCAGCCAGTATCTCGAGTAGACAAGGTCACCACAGACCATATACTTTCTTGTGCAAATATTATGTTTTGTTAGGTTAGAGAATGAAGAATGTTTAGTGGATCCTTACTTGACAAGTTCTATCCTTTTAGTTCAATAAATTTATTTGATCCTAGAAGATAGTTCAATAATTTTGGTACATTTGCCTCCCTTCTTGCTTTGATCTTCGATGAAGTGATTTGAATCACAGTTTTCCTACATAAATGTCTACAAATTACAAAGTTTCATTGTCAAGGATTATATCAAGCTTCATATTGTTATTTTGGGTCGTTGCTCAATAGCATAGTGTCGGAGAAAACGTTGTAAAAGCCAAATCGAATGAATTTATATACGATCAACATGATTGAGCCGAGAAACTAAATTATAGTCATTCAAGAGCCGGAAAACCTTACCAGCATTCATACCTGCACTATTGTAGGTTGTAGCATGTGCATTATAATACACCGGTTTTCTTAATTGATAAATTTCATACAGAATGAGTTCATCTGTCAAACTGATTTATAAGCTAATTAAAGGATTCATTCCATATTTAGTTTTGGTCTTTTACATAAGCTTCTCGATCTAATAATTGGAAGACCATCCAAATATCCTCATTTCACACAGGAGTCACACTGGCCTGCATTCAATAGGAATTGCACCTACCTACGCAACTTTGACTTGAAAGAGATCATAACATTTTTAAATGTTTAAATAGGGTGAGCATTGATCGGTTCGAACAAAAAAATTTGAGCCAAACCGATACTACAGTATTCGGTTTTAGGTTTAAGAATTTCCCAAATTTCAGTTTCAATTCGGTTCAAATTTTTCTAAAGTGTCTTCTAACCATCTCGACCCGAGAAAATCAGAATCGAACCAATTCAGTTCGGTTTTCGGTTCACCCAAACATCGGTTTTCAGTTCAGTTGAGTTTTTGTCAGTTCGGTTCAATTTTGAACAATGCTCAGCGCTAGCTTTAGTTATCAACAGTCAGTTAATATAATCACATTCAAAATAAGTCGAGCAGATCGATCCATATATGCAACAGTCAGTAAGCTTAGATTACACCCCTTACACAAGTCAGCTATCATATGCAGCAAGTAATAATAAATCAGTGGCAGTAATATCATTATCAAGTCAAAAAAAATACATCAACACCACCGAGTTTTCTGCCACAAGTCCAAGTCCAATAATAATAGTAGTGAATACTGATGATATGCTACTTACAAAAAGGTGCTAGAATCACAATAAGCTTGTGAACAACAAAGCATTGTAGACCTAGGAGACGTTTATGTACACTTGGTCTTTCTGCTAACAGATAACATGCCTCTAAACGTCATCCGTGTTGTGATCATTGTCATTATCCCCATTATAGTACTCATCATCACGCTGAACAAGCTTGTCTTGAGTATGTTCTGGAAGAATAATTCACTAAAATTCAGAGTCCAATTTATGGGTGGGGGGAATGGAAGCTTAAATATGATACATTGAACTTGTTAATAATGTCCTTACGGTTAATACGTTCATCAGGGTTCTCATCATCTTCATCAAAGTCGGGAATGTAAAAATCAGGAGGAACCTGCATTAAATGGCAATTTTCATCAAGAGGTGACTCGCATGAAAAGTCGCACAAAAAAAAAACAGAAGCCAAAATCATAAGAACTCAGAAATTAAGTTAATAAACATTACATCAGGATTTTAAAAGCAAAGTGCAAACAAGATTTTCCACAACTCGCATCTCTTACTAATCTTAGATATCTCTCACCTCTTGCATCTGTACACTAGGAGCATGTTGGATGCACCGAAGATTTTCCATAACTTGCATCTTTATTGTCCCCAAGTAAGATTTGCTATTGAAGTTCTCCTACATAAATTGCCAAGCCATGTTAAGCACGATAGATAAGTTCAAGTATTGAAATTGTACTAAGCAGATGGTGGGAGTAGAATTCTACTATGTGCCCGGCAGGAATCTTCAAAGAGTAATCTGGACCAAAATATTCGATATACTCATTGTTTGGGATTGCTGCAAAGAAAGATTCATATTGTTAGCTAGTTAGATACAGTACAGACACTGTAGAGATTAGATTGCACCGATTTGCTGAATTATGTGACTTGTTGACTGCAAACACATACTATCAGGGAGTTCTGTTTCTAAAAGAGCTGCAGTTTCCACTGCCCAACAACGAGCAACATTCTCTTTTGTATATCCCCCGCCTCCAGTAACCTGCAAAAAAAAAAAAAAACAGTCAAATTCTGTTTCATATTGGATGCTGGGTCAATATGAAAATAAATTCTCTGAACAGAAACTTACCAACAAGGGTATATTAAATTTCTTCACGATCCTAACACATTCAGAATGACCTATACCACAAGAACACAATGGATTTTTGGTTAAGCACAGCTACAAACAGGTGATGTAGAAATTTCAAGACAGAATTTTGATCCTGCGGAAAGTACCATCAATGGAAAGGTTGAAACAGCCTAAGCGATCACCAGCAAGTGAATCTGCTCCACATTGTAGAACAATTGCCCCTGGTTGATAAAATTCAACCACCTTTGAGATGATCTGTAATAAAAATGTAGCAAAAAGTGTTTTATAACTGCTTCTTGCAGACCAAAATTTGCTATAGGATCTGAATTACAATCTGTACGAAATCTTACTGTCTTGAAGAGTCGAGTAAAGCTGTTGTCATCTATTCCATCCTTGAGAGGTACATTTATGGCATAGTATTTCCCTTCTTTGTCTCCAATTTCCTTCATAGAACCAAACCATGCGAAGCTCCAGGTTTGTATTACAAGTCTATCAAACAAGCCAAAAGGACAAAAATCCGGGCAAAAAAATATAGAAAAATCTATGATGTGTCTGCTACACATGAGCCCTGTATTGCTGGCATAAATGCTCAGATCAGGAAATTACCTTCACATCACCTGTCCCTGGAAAGAATAGATCTCCATACTTGTGAAAACTAACAGTCATAACTCTGCAATGTCACAAGGGAGAAATGAGAAAGAAAAAGGTAACTAGTTTCTTAGAATTCACCCTGACCATACCTGTAAAAAATGTAAACAATATAACAAAGTGATGCTATGATAAAAACAAAATGAAAATGCATCTTCCTATCTCCCAGCCTATTCACAATCTATGGGCCTATAGCACAACTGCACAAGCACATTGCGCGAATTGGCATAATAGAAAGCATAATTATCTGTTCTTGTTTTCCTCTCTTGACATAACCATGAGGTCATGATCAAAAGAAACAAATCCTTGCCTTACCCAGGTAAGTTACATGCATTACAGAATTACACTGCAGAAAAAAAGATGGAAGAAATTATCACCTGTCTGTGAAATAGAATGCCTCTTCAACACCATCACCATGATGCACGTCTATATCAATATAAAGAACACGAGCATGGTACTTCAACAGCTCCAAAATACCCAAAACCAAATCATTTATGTAACAAAATCCAGATGCCGCACACTTCTTTGCATGGTGCAAACCACCAGCCCAGTTAATAGCAACGTCACAAAGCTTATTATTCAACCTGCGGGCTGCATCTGTTCAGAAATTATTCCAAGTTAAGGATTGTAGGAAGACTCCCAAAGAGGACTACCATAATGTTAACTCTGAACTCACCTATAGTGCCACCAGCATAAATTTGACAGAACTCAAATAAATTTTCAAAGACAGGGCAATCCTCTCCAAGATTATCTGAAAGGAAGGATGATACTTATGTCAGTATAAAACACACATATAACGATGGGATCTCTGCCTAAAGACTATTGGAGATGATCCAAAAGAAACATTTCAGTTAGAATGAACACAGACCTGAACCATAAATACAGGGATAGGATGTGAAATGCGAAAAAAAAAAAGAGTAAGAAGAAAATAGTGACTACAAAGACTAAACTATACACACAAAGAGAGCAAAACACTTGGGTCAGAACTTGTTTGTGTACTGGATATTTCTTTCAATGGTTCAGCCCACAAAACTATAAATTGGAGCAAAAGGTAGAAAAAGAAAAGGAAGATAAAGCAAAATACAAATGCTTTTGCATATGGTTGAGGAGACTTGAGGTGCGGCTATGATTTGAGCATTCGAAATATCTACATTAAAGTTACTAATAGAAACTCTATCACGGAGAGAGGGGCGCCAACCATACTTTTGGATGTCAAATGCAAGTGATTTTCATGTACGTGAATGCATGGCTACATCCAAAAAAACAAACTAAAAGACTTCCAAGATTTGAAACTAATGACATTAAAGCAAAATTTCACAAGTTCAAAAAAAAAAAAAGCAATCAAGTCTAAGGATAGTAGAAGCCCCCACATACATTTTGACATTTCATTCATGAACAAGTGCTGGGTATCAGGCGTGATCCGGTGCAAGAACTCCACATAGTCCGCTGAATGAAACTGAGCTAGCTCAACCGGGTATGCTTTGTGAGGCCTCTGAAACCCCAGAAGCCAATAATCAAGACAAATTTCCACAATAATCAACCCCAAAAAGAACATCTTTGAAATTCCAATTTCATAAAGTATAAAAGAAAAATAAAACTGAAGGCAGGCGGAAGAAGTACACACATAAATCTCCATTTTATTGTGCAGCTCGTAGGAGAGGACCAAATGGTGGGTCATACAAAGTCGGTGGGGCTTCATTGGATGATTCGGCCCGAAGTATACACTACCCACATCTCCTGCAAAGCAAAAGCCCCAATCTTTGAGCAACTCCAACTACGTAAAAACGATGGTAATAATTGAAAATTAGGTACTAGGGTTCATGGGTGAATTGGATGACATGAGGTGAACAGTGAACAGATACCATCGTAGAAATAGGAAATTTTATCCTTGGAACGCATTTTTGCGGAGGTATATTCTCGAGAGAGCGAGAAAATTGTTTATCACAGCAAGCGAGGGAGAGAGCAGATACGGCGGTGTACGCCAGTGACTCGGCGAGAGGAAGCAGGAAGGAATGGCGGAAGCGGAGACTGTCGTCAAGTTAGGGTTGAGTACTTGATGTCCAGCGGTAATCTCTATTCCTGTGTTCATTTTGTTATTCCAATTAGCTATATAAATATTAAATTAATATTAAAAAAAATTTTAAAATCATATTTATATGATAAATAACTATAGAGATTGATTCACATGTAAATGGAGCTCATGAAAACTAAGAACAAATAAGGACCATTGGATTTGAGAAATGAATGACTAAGATTAGAAGAGATAGGGGTAAAATGGTAATTTTGATAATAAAAAAATTAAAAAATAATTTTTTTTTTAATTTTCTTAGTTTCGCTTGTTTTTGCCAAAAACATGAAATTTGATTTTTTACGTTAAGTTCACGTATTTTATGCATATGTTCACACTATTATAAGACATGTTCACATTTTATCACATTTTTCGGTTCAGAGATTTTATAATACGTTCACATATATTACAAGTGTGTTCATATATTATTATTGTTTGTTCATGTTTTATGGTCATGTGTTCATGTTCGATTAAATCATAATACAAGCGTTAAACGACTTAAAAAAAATTGAGAAAAAAATTAAAAAAATTAAATTTTTTTTTAATTTTTAATTTTTTCGCTTATTTTTGCCAAAAACACGACGGTTGGCATTTTACGTTCTGTTCACATATTTTATACACATGTTCACATTTTTACAAGGGTTGTTCACATATAACCGCATTTTAACTTCAGAAAATTTAGTATACGTTCACATATAATATAGATACGTTCACATATTAGTATTGCATGTTCACGTTTTATGGCCTTATGTTCATACTCGATTTACATCATTTTACATACGTAAAAAGACTTTAAAAAATAAAGTAAGAAAATAAAAATAAAAAAATTAAAATTTTTTTATTTTTTTATTATTTTTTTTAATCGGATAGCCTAGATTCATTTCTAGTATTTCAATCGGATGGTCCAGATTTGTTCTTAGTTTTCATGATAAGCCCCATTTTCATTTGATTCAATCTCCAACAAAATATTGATAATAGTTTTTTTTCAAATACATGAATTATCTAAGAACAAATAATCATGATCTTAAGACGTAAATTAATTTTTAATTTGTATATAACTAAGATAAACTTAAAAGTTTTTTAGAATCTAGAACACTTTTTTATTAGTAATATCCCAATTTAATAAATCAAGTTATCTTAAATAAATTATTTTAATAAAATTATCTTTTAAGTTTTTATAGAATTTAGAACCTTTTTTATTATTAATATTCAAATTGAATAATACTTAAAAAATAAATTAAACCAATTTATCTTAAATAAATTATGTGAATTAGTTTTTTTTTGTTTAACAAATCAATAATCAAATATAAATAATTCATTTTTTAAGATATAAATAAAATATTTATACATTGGTATACAATTAGATTTCAACCAATCAAAAATAGCCCAATTATATAGTATATTAAAAAGATGGATGATGTGGTTCAATGTGTGGTTGACATGTGTCATTTTATATATGATATTTTTAATAAACTATACATATTTTATCTACAAAAAATTATTATTTCCAAAAATAATAATTATAAATTAATATAGGCAAGAATATTTTTAAAAAACTATAATCTTTAAAATAGTATCTTATCTAAAAATAATAAATAAAAATTAATATATGCAAAGATATTTAAAAAATTAATATATTGATTATTTTATTTAACATATAAATATAAACAATTAAAAATAATCAATTAAGATATCTTAGTTAAAAAACGATTCTATCTAAATATAAAATAAATATTCTAGAATTTGTATTATAGCATAAAAAAATATCCTAATGATCTTCCTATCTATCATATCCAAAAATAAAAGATTGTTTAATAATGAGATTTTCTATCCTATATTCTAAAAACATGGATAAGAATTTAGCATATTCAAAAATAAAAGATTACTTTTAAAAAAATGGGTGGTGTGGTCCAATCTAAAAGTGACATGTGTCGTTTAATAATTTTTTAACCTCCAATTTAGGTTATAGTTGTGATGCAAATTTATATCTTAAAAATTATATAATATAATTTTCAAGTTAAAAATTTACACACATATTCATATACATATAGTTGTTTTAATTTTAAATATAATTTTTAAAACTTTTTAACATTAAGTTAATATTTATATAGCTAATTGGAACACGAATGTAGAATAGAGGATTACCCCTCCACAAAGACTTTCGAAAAATGATTAGTAAAAAGGGTTATTTGTCAAAGTGGATGGTTGAAGAGAAACGACTCCTATAAAAAAAACGGGGGAAATAATTAAGAGCGCCGGACTTGGAAAGATTAATGGTAATGATCGATGAAGCATAATAACAAATATGGGGATTAAATACTTAATATGGATAGTTAGTTACCAAACTGGAAGGTGCAAAATTATAGGGATTTGTTGGATTTTTTAAAAATAAAAATCAAAGCTTGCATTTTTAGTTTGATGTAAAATTCAAATTCAAAATTTGAATATTTATTTCTAACGGCATTACGGTTTATAGGGTTGAATATGTTTCAATATTTTTTTAATATTGTTCGAATACGCCATTGTAGACGTCATGTGTTTATATCTTAATATATAAGTCTTAATATTGAACATTTTGATTTGTGTAAACGAATATACATAACACATTCTTGAATGTGTCAAAGTAATAGTTTGTGTATATAGTTGAATATGTTATAACGCATGTTTATAACTGAATATGTAAGTCTTAATATTGAACATACTGATATGTGTAAAGAAATATACATAACACATACTCGAATATGCCAATGTAGTAGTCTTGTGCATATTGCAGAATATATATTTTTAAATATTGAACATATAAGTATGTGTATACGAACATACATAACAAATTTTCGAATATGTCGTTGTATTATTAATGTGCATATAGTTGAATATATTTGTGTACATATTGAACAAACTAATATGT
Organism: Fallopia convolvulus; assembly: GCA_964016875.1. Classification (NCBI taxonomy): domain Eukaryota; kingdom Viridiplantae; phylum Streptophyta; class Magnoliopsida; order Caryophyllales; family Polygonaceae; genus Fallopia; species Fallopia convolvulus. Next base: position 23,098,802 of record OZ024727.1, read on the forward strand.
GTATTCGAATGTACATAATATATTCACGAATATGTCAAATCTAGAGTGTCACATCATCTCGGAGGTAAGATTTCTCTTCAAACTTAAGATAATAGAACTCAATTAGTAATTTGAAGAATGGTAGACTCATATTAAATGTGCATGTGATCTCTATATTCAATACTATAAATAACAAACCATTTATGTAAATCTCTGTGTTCAAGACTTAATACCTCATATTCAACTATTTAAAATCAATATTCAATATCTCATATGAGCCATTACCAATATTGCAAGCAAAAACCCTAAAGATTCTTCCCAAAACTCAAAATAAGTGTACCATATTATCACTACAAAAAAATGCAGATTTAGCGACCATATTTATGGTCGCTAAATCAAAAATCTGGTCACTAAATCGATTTAGCGACCATACTGTGGTCGCTAAAAGGTCGGACGCTAACCAAATGGTGATCATATGGTCGTCAAGATTAGCGACCATGGTGACCACATGGTCGCTAAAAGTAGCGACCAAATGGTCGCCACACCATTTGCCAAGTCCAGCGACCACTTGGTCGCTAAAATCGAAAAAATGACGCACGACCTTGACCTTTTACTGAGCAAAAGCGCACGATCGTGCGCTTCGGGGTGCACGATATGTTTGCAATTAGTGACCATATGGTCGCCAACATTTATTTAATTAAAAAAATAATTACGTATTTATATAAATTTAATTAATTTAAATAATTTACATTAATTGAAATAATTTACAATATTCAATAATATTTACAAAAAAATCCTAATCTAGCCGGTTTCGGCGGGGCTGTCCGCGTCCGGATCAGTCCCATCGGAACTGGGCTGGTGGGACCCACTAGGCTACGGGTCAAAGCCTCCACTTCTCATCCTCTGTATGAACGCCTCGACCTCGATCATCCTATTTTCTAAGTTCACCACGGTTTGGGTAAGCTCGGCGTTACGCTGCGTCAAATGCTTGACCCGAGGAGGTTGTCGACGCGGCGTCGTCAATCGCTCCCCTAATATGCGGAAGCAATGTTGTCAAGCCCGAAGACAACATCTCCCGAGCCCACCCCTCCAACGGCCGTCAGATAGGCATTGCACTCGTCTTGAAAGGACGGTGGGGTGCCCGAGTCCGAGGACCTCTGGGAGAGCATCTCCTGGGACCACGCCTAAAAAATGTACGCAAATAATATAAATAAAAATAATAATATACAATATAAATAATACATAAAATAATTAAATACTTATAGCGATTTGGGCAGACCGCTCGTCTATAAAATGCCGGTCTGGGCCCCGTGTGTGAGTCTCCATGAGAAACTCGAGAGGCGTAACGCGGCGACCCCGTTGTGCTTCCTACGAAATTCATCACGCTTGTTACTAACTATTAAGAGTAAATTAAATTTATTTAAATTAAAATAACATACGTACCATTCGGCGCATGGTATCGAGGTGGGACCTCGAACAGCTACTGTGGTTCGCCGGATTGATATTCCGGATTTGCTTCTGGCGCGCACACTTGGCCTTGTACACGGCCGTGTTCCAATACGCCTTCCACAGGTCCCAAGGGGCGGACTACATAAACTTCGGCTTCGTCCCCACCCGACGTTCTTCCCGACCAAGTCGTCGTAACGCTTCTTGGCGATCTTCTCCCACTTTGCCCGGACCGTCTCGTCGTCCATACCTGGATGGGAGGGATCCCATCGGAAGTGCGTCTAGTTAAATCCGAAAAAACAATTAAATAAATATATTAGTAAATAAATACGGAATTTGTAAAACTAAATGTGAATTAAATAAAATTTACCTTCCAATACTCAAACCAACGAGTCTTCGATGCGGCGGAGGCAAAGTCGAACTCCAACGCCCTATTGTCGGGTTGGCCGGTTATAATGTGTGTCAACCACCGCGACACCATGCCCGACGGCTGCAAGCTGCGAGATTTCATAAAACGTGTTATAACATGTTTTTAATAAAATACGAATTTCAAATAAGTTAAGTTTTCGTGTCGTACGTACCTCCCGCCGACAATGGAAAGGTCCCATATGCGGTTGGGATCGAGCCCTTGGCTCGATCCCGACGAGGGCGCGGGTGTAGGGGCCCTGGACCCCTCTGCGGGGGTTCCTGTCTCCTCTGTACTAGGGGGACGGGCTTCGTCGTCATCGGACAAGCGGGGTGTGTCTGTGTGAGTCGCCTCAGATGAAATCTCCTCGTCCGGTCTCTCAGACGATCCCGGCTCGTCCAAACGAGGAACTCGTGCACGTCGTCGTCCTCCGACCATACTAAAATGACTAAAACAACAACAATAACAACAACCACAACATCCACCTCAACAACAACAACTTCAACAAGAAGAACATCAACATCAACAAACAGCAACAATAACATCAAAAATTTCAACAAAAAACAACTACAAGAAGAAGAAGAAGAAGAAGAAGAAGAACAACAACAACAACAACAACAGCAACAACAACAACAACAGCAACAGCAACAGCAACAGCAACAACAACAGCAACAACAACAGCAACAACAATAACAACAACAATAACAACAACACAAGAGTTTGATGTTGGAATTGGAGATGAAGATGGAAGATTAATGTGAGGGTTTGATGTTGGAATTTGAGATGAAGTCTCCTTTTATGGTTGGAAATGGATGACCACTTGTGATGTGCTTGCATGAATCTTGTCATCAGAATAGTAAATGTTAATAGTGTCATCCGAATAGTATTACTAGAATAGTATTATCAGCATACTAAAAGACATTAGTGAATCATAATAGTAAATGATAATAGTGTTATCTGAAAAGTCAATGACAATGCAATAGTAGTATCCTGATTACATATCTTCCTCATCTGTACCCGTCTCACTCTCAAATTCCCCCTCAGACGTTTCACTAGACGTCTCTGCTTGTTCCTCAACGACATGATCCTCTTCGTTTGTGTCATTTAGCGGACCAAGTGGATTATTATCATGTGTGTCGTCGATAACTCGTGGAAGTGAAGAATCATGTTGAAATGCATCTTCAACGGCAACCCCCCGTGAACCACTCTCATTAGGGTCTATGCACGTACCTTCATCGGGCCACACACGTGAATTCACTTTACAGACCGCTATCCATTCAGCATCTGCACGTCTCATCTTTAGGTAATCGAGAAAATAAACTTGAGTGGCTTGATGTGCTAAGATGTAACAATCTTTTGTTCTCAACATTTTATGTCTATGAACATCGACAAGCTTTAGGTGAGGGTGAATGCGTGTTCCTCCACGACTTCTGTTGTCAAACCACGAACAATTAAAGACAATAGGGCACTTGATGGTTGGAGATATGTAATTCAACTCAATTATTTCCTCTAGCACACCATAGAAGTCCTCCTCATTAGTGTCGAAGCTTTGTCCTAGAACACAAACTCCAATACTGTCAGTAGCCCTGGTTGATGCGTGTGTGATGTGATCAAGCCCACCTGAACCCACCTTCCCGGCCTGCCTCGAGTCAGCGTTCTGACCAGTGGGCCAGCCTCCAGCCTGCCTCACGTCGGCGATCTGACTGGTGGCGCTCAATCACAAGCCATGGGCTGCAGTCCATGCATCCCAACCTGCAAGAGGTGGTACACCTTTTATCCTGCAGGATGTTGGAGGGGGGATTTGATCCCCTGACCTCCCTTTATCAAGGTGGGATTACCACACTTGATAACCAACTCTACTGATTGAGCGCCACCAGTCAGATCGCCGACGTGAGGCAGGCTAGAGGCTGGCCCACTAGTCAGAACGCCGACTCGAGGCAACCCGGGAAGGTGGGTTCAGGTGGGCTTGATCGCATCAGTGTGCCTTCGTGTGGAATCGATAATCGTTCACAAAATAACCAGGATATGTCCTCACTTTTTTAGAGGCTCCACGAGCTAGTGTTGCAGTGTTAGGATCAGTAATTGCCGAACTGTCAGCCTGCATGTGGATCGAGGAAACAATTAACATTTTGGAACAATTTCAATTTAAATTGAAATTAATTTAGGAAATCCTTACATAAGGGTAGAACCAGAGGCGAAAGTGTCTTTCCAAAAACTTTTGCTCTTTAGCTTCGTTTATTGTTGGATTTGACAGTGGCACGAAGTTTGTCAAATAGTATCTATCAAAGAGTAATTGATAATGCACTTATATTAAGCAACTGCTTTATTCAAATCATCATATAATTAATTATTGGAGATTATAGAAACTTACTCAATATAGGGTTCCACTTCGACGCAGTTCATGAGTATGTAAGTTTGGATCACATGGAATTCATCATCAGTGAGCACATGACCACTTGATTTGCTACCCAAGGTTCGACTAGTTATTGTCAAAATAGACAAACCGCCCGGATCAACCCCAACTAGAAGTGTGCAACTCACATTGCGGGTGACATCCATATGATTACTCGCGACATGCGAGTTAAAATAATACGAGCAAAAGGTGGACGTCTCCAGAACGAGATAGGCACTACAAATTGAGCCCTCAACTTTTGCTTTATTGCCAATTGTGCCCTTCAGCCTTTTTAGGAACCTACAATATATACTGAAGACCATGCGTTATACAAGTTAGATAAAGCCAAAATTATACAATATATAATTGTAAATACCTTTCTTTTGGATACATCCATCTATAATTGACAAGGCCACAAAGTGAAGCTTCCCGTGGTAGATGAATAGGCAAGTGCTCCATTGAATCAAATAACGCGGGGGGGGGGGGGGGGGGGGGGGGGAAGATACGCTCCAGCTTGCATAAAATTATTGGTATTTCCTTGTGCAACAGCATAACCACCTCAAGCTTAAGCTCGTAACACGTCAAGTCCTTGAAGAACGCATTTAGCTGAGCAATGGGCTCCTAGACTTTGTCATCAAGAAATGCTCAAAAAGCAACAAGCATCAACCTTTGCATGAACACATGACAATCATGGCTCTTCATCCCACAAAGTCTAATCTTGTGCAAGTCAATGCAACGGCTTAAGTTGGACACGTAGCCATTCGGGAATTTTACGGATCTCACTCACTCCAAAAGCACTTGTTTTTCATGACGATCTAGTGCATAACAAGCCTTTGGGTACCTATTGTCCTCCTCATCGGGTTCCAACTCCAGACGCTGATGTTCATGTTTTTATTATAGTTTTTGAGTGTTTTTCTTGGTTGTTTAGCTTAAGTTTAGGTTAGTTTAGTGTTTGTTTTGTGTGTTTTTGGATAAGTTTGCATATTTTGTGAAAAGTATGGAAGCTACTCCGTTTTAGTGTTTTTTGTAGGTTTTCGATGCAGAATAGGAGCGTTCTGAAGAATTTGAGATCGAGAGGATAGTAGTGGAGCATGGTCGAGTCAAGGAAGGAAGAAGAGGCTTTAAGATCCCGACAAATCCAAAAGAGGCTATGACAAAGTACAAAAGACCAAGAAAATGAGCTCGATACCGACCCTGTGGGTTCGGTACCGAGGTATGCAGCAGAGTCAAGTCGTGAAGAATTCAGCAAAACACCTACCGACCTTGACAGGTCGACACCGAGTTCCCCTGTGTCGGTAGGCACACCGACTTCAAGATTTCTATCTTTTTATTTCGCAATCTTTTTATGTTTGGAAAGTTCTATCCTTTGGAAACTTTATAGATAGACTCTCTGGTATAAATACCTAGTTTTAATCTAGTTTAAGGGAGATTGGATTGGAGAAAAAGAGGAGTCGGAGGATAGAGAGAAGCGTGAAAACTGAACACGTTCTATTCTTCGGTAGTTTAAGATTTTCGGTTAGTTTTAGAGATTATTTGGGGAAGAAGATTGTATTCTAAGACAAGTTTCGACTTTTAATTCAAGTAAGCTTTGTTTTGTTTTCATACAATGTTTTCATTCAATCCGTTTGTTTGCTTCTTTTAAATTATGTGTGAGTAGTTCGCTTTTTCTAAGGTCGGGGTTGAAAACCCGGCGTGGTTGTGCATGATTGAATGTGTGATGAATGTTTGATTGCCTTTTATCTTTTATCTACTTGTTTTGTGCTTATTCTTTAACGAAAGTTGGAGTAATTCGAGTTTATTGCTTGATCGAAACATAAAGTTTTAAATCTTGAATGTTGATATTGTTCGATAACGAAAGTTTCGAGCTTTGGATCTAAAAATAAGTAGAAAGTGAATTAATTTATTAAAGTCAATTGATTTGCTTGCTTAAATCAACGAAAGTTGATAGCTTTATCTTCAAGGCATGTTATTTATCCTTCACACTATCTTAATTGCATGATTGTGTTGTGGTAAACCCTTATTATAGATCTTTTTCCCATTCAAAAACACCTTTGTAATACTCTGTTTTGCATCGGTACCGAGGCTGCTACATTGGAATCGAACCTGCTTTTGTTCTGCGTTGTTTCCTTGTTCAAGTCTAAGTTCAACATCGATACCAATCCTGACAAGTTCGGTACCAACGTGTTTGCACCGTTGTTTTGTTAATTCTCTTTTGCTTTGTTTTAATTTCCGCTTTCTAGGATAGTAATCTGATATGCTCTCTTTAGTATAGGTTAACTCTTGTATTTTAGGCATGATTTGAGTGTGTTTAGGTTAATTTTGAGCATAAATGTAATATGAAGACTGAAGACACGATTAAAGAATTGCACGAGTTTTGAATACAAGTGTTGATTTGGAGTTGTTTTGACGCCATTTTCTTGTGACGCTTATTCCGGGAGATACGGTGATCGGATGAAGTTGAATTTGGTATCAATGGAAAGCTAACTCTAAGAGCTACAATTCTTGTTTTTACGGTGAGTTCAAATTCCCACTCTAAGTGGGTCAAAACCACCTTCGAAGTTGACACCAGAATGTTGTCAGAGGACCCGCGCTCGCGGGTCATAACCGCGCTCGCGGGTGGAGCTGATTCCGCGGACGCATAGAGAAGATGGAGCCGCGCTCGCGGTTTGGAACCGCGCTCGTGGGTCGTGGCGTTTCAGTGCCGACGTGTTTTATTTTATCTTTTATCTTATATTTATATCTTTAGGTTTCGGTTGTTATTTCGACTATTTAAGTTTAGTTTCGTGTTTCAGTTTAGAATGATCACACATTATCTAGCATACTTTTACTTTTTAGGTTTTATTTCAGTTTTATTATGGAGAACTAATTTCCCTTGGAGTTTGTTTGATCAAGGAAGCCTTTTTATGTAATTCGTGAGATTCTGGTAACTTTTCTATCCCTTGGTTAATATCAAAACTCTTGTGCTAAATTTTATGATTATCAATTGATTTCTCTTGGTGCGCAACTTGTTGAATTTTATTGATATTCTATAGTTTGGATTAGATCCATCAAAGTTGAGTTTGAAGAATCCATGTATTTGTTTACGCCATTGCTTCAGTTTAGCTTTCCTTTGTTATCTATGTTGTTCTTGACGAGCCTCCTCTTCATCCTCCACATTCCATCTTTTGGCTTTCTCCCATGTAGTCAGTTGGTAACAGATATAATGTTTTAGGTCTGAGATATATGGTTTTTTTTGAAAAATAGTCAGCTTCTTTGGTGCCAGATACTCCACCAAATTACGGCAAATTTAGTGAATTCTTGGGAACCTAAGGTTTCTTTCAAGTCATTGATCCAGCCAAGCATCGTTTTGTTTCTAGCATCATAGTTTCGTAATACCTCTTCTATCTTTACATTTATTAGTCTTGTTATGCTATGGGTATGTGGGCATTCTATAAATAGGTGCCTCGAGTCTTCATGGTTAGTGGTTACAATAACACACTAGGCTTGCTTTAGTGGGCAATCCATTATTTGCCAATTTCCATAGGAAATTCATTGCTTTTGGATGGGTATCTAGTTTTCATAACCAATTGATTAAGCTTGGGTTTTGGTTATTTATTTTGGTGATTAGTTCGATAGACGAGGCTGTTGAGAACCATTCGTTTCTGCTAGGAGCTCAATATAATCGGTCTTTGATGAAGTTCTCTATAGTTGATACTGCTAGTATTTTTCAATTATATCAGATGGGAGATATAGTGTAATATCCGCTAAATTCTAAGTATAATAAAATTGATCCTTTTTTTCAAATAATTTTTCTCTCTCTAAATTAGAGAACTTAATAATCTTTATAATTTCATATCAAATTATAAAAGGTTGTAAAAGTATATTACAATGACAATTAAGAATTTAATTAAATATGTTAAGAAAAACTGATTTTTATTTAAATAAGTTTTTCTCAAACATAGAGAATTTAATAATTTTTGTAATTCCATAATATTTTATAAAAAGGTTCATTAAAATCCTATCACAATGACAAATAATTTTTTATTAAATATAATTTCGGATGTTATGGCATATAAATTTTTATACAAAATAAAAATGCAAAGGGAAGGCCAAAGCGACCTCTTGCACCTTGCACAAACTAACACACACTCAAATCCGCTATGCCAATGTAATTTATCTACCCGTTAAAGAACTTTTATTCTTTTATGCCCTTTTTTCTTCTTCTTCCCCAAATTGAACATCAGATTAGTCTGTTGAACTGACGTTCAAGCAATGCATGTGAACCAAACCCCATCAATGGTTTTTGTTGCTTGTTTTACTCATCAACCTTCATCACCTTAGGTCATCCTTCAACTAACACAACTCCACCCAATCCCCTTAGAGCTCCTACTCCATCAATGTTCAATCCAAGGTGTGGTGGATCCATGGGAGGCTCAATTTCCTCTATTTAAAGGGCTGAGTTTTTCCATGAAAGACTCACACTTTCTTCCACTCTTCTTCCTCTTGCAAAACTCATCTCTTTCAAGCCAAAAATCAGCCAAAAAGCCCTTAATTTAGTTACTGTTTTTTTTTTTCACAAAATCCCCAAAAACCCTAATTGGCACCCTAGCCCGCCGGACCACCGGCCGGTCACCACCACCACTCGTGCACAGCCACCACCACCCTCCCGGAGCTCCGCCGCCATCCTTGTTGCCACCCCTGGTGGTCGTCGTTCAAGCCCTGCCTTCTCCTCTAATCAATTGTATGTAATCCTGTAATATAGAGAAGAGAAAATCTATTTTTTTTTAATTATTGTTTTAACCTTTTATTTTATTAAGTAAATATTTTCAGCATCTTTTAATAACAATAAGGATATAAGTTGTTTGGAAAATCAGATTTTTGGATTTTATTATTTTCCTTATGCTTAAATGGAATAAAAACTACATGCATGTGAATTTTATTAAAGGAAATAAAATATGGGTAGACATGGAAAATTTTTAAATAAATTATAGGATTATTATATGTGCCTTCTAAGCATAAAGAGTATGATTTAAAAATTCTCTCGTATTTCTCGTGTCGTTAGGTCGAGATCCCATTCCGTCTAAGTCATCAATTTTCGTTCATTCGATCGTAAATGCTCGCTAAGCTAAGGCAAGTGGAATTTCTCCTTGTAGCCTCGATATTTCATTTCCATGAAATTTCTCGATGTTGGGAACAACTTGTTTGCTAATAAACAACGAATCTAGGAATATCGATTGTTAGAAATAATGACTCGCTTGTTATCGTTATTACGCTTATTAATGTTCAATAGGACTATTATGCTAGTCTTGTTTGTGACCTTGCTTGTTTAAGATCTCTTTTTGAGATCGGTATGGATTAAATAGTAAGGGGTGCGAGATTAACCCGACACCTCTATCTAACCTACTAAGTCGTATGGCACCATGCCTAAATTCCGCGACTTTAAGGATCATGATCCACCATCTGCTCCTGTTCGGAGGAGGGAGGTGCGCACCCTAGCTAGGTGCCAGAACTTCGTTCCCATAAGTGGACCGGGGCCAATTCATGCCCCCCCCCCCACTCTTAAAATCCATTAACATAAGTGAAAGTTTTATCACGACATAAGATAAGTGCCAAAGCACAATTAAAAGAAACTAAAACTGGGTCGGAATAGTACAACTTGCTTGGAAGACCACCCGACTCTCGGTTCTTGAAACGATCGTCTTTCCAATCTGAATGCTTATTCGGGCTTGCCAAGGTGGGTTTGGTACTTAAGCGCCTTCGGACCACCTCCCCGATCTGGAGCACGAATAAGATGAGGTTGGTTGATGTCTGACAAGGGCGCGAGAGGTTTTCAAAACTTGTCTGAATTAATAACGTTCCCAACATACTTTCTATTCTAAGAAGTTCTACAATCTCGTAGTTCTTCATTTCGATTTAAGAGTTATCTTAGCTCGAGATTTACTCAATCCCATCCTTAAAGCTCCACATAAAGTTTCTACATCTCAACACATCCCGATAATCTCTCTCGATAAGTTATAAATTACCATATTACCCTTAAGAATTTCCGTTCTCACTTGCTTAGTCTCCTTAGACTAATTTCAATTTTCCGTATTTTCGCCTAGTATTTCTCGCCCTTCGCGACAAATGCCAGACTCTAGGAAATTCACATCGAAGTTTTGAAGACAAAGTCTAGAAGGCTCGAGAAGAGTTATGCAAGGATAGAAGGTCAAGGCAAGACGACGTTGAAGCAAGGAAGGAATTTTCAAAGAGTGAAGCATTCAGAAGATAATGCACCAACTCTTCTATTTTAACCAAGGAAATCATCATCATATGAGTTGTCTTGGAGAAACATACTTGTATTTTTAGTACGTCTTTTCAACCCTTTTTATATGGGCTTTATTTTTCCGCTGCTACATCATTTGTAAAACAACTCTCAATGTAATGAACGAATGTTCTAATCAATGAATAAAATTCCGCTTTTAGTCATTTCTTCTTTAATTACGTTTAATTAAATTATTTAAAGCCTTGGATGACTTTGGACGGTAAAGTCCGAGGTCACTGGTGGTAATACCCATCGTGGCAAAATAGGGGTGTTACATATAGTTGGAGCCTATGTTGATTCCACTATTTTTCATGGGTGAGGAATTCGTTAAACATGGTTGTTTCATTCATTATGTCCTGGTCAATAGCATAGTTTTCCAATGTCTCTTGCATAAGCCATTTATCTTTCCAAAATTTTATTGTTGCTCTGTCACCAACTTGCCAAATTATTCCTTCTCTAAATTCTTCTCTAAGACTCATTAATCTAGAACACTATCAAGATGTGTTAGCTTGTTATAATTAAACAAGTATTTGTTTTTCATATATTTTTCATTCATCAATTTAACCCATTTATTTTCCGGTTCTGCTAATATTTTCCAAAGGAGTTTCATTTGTAATGCTTTGTTCATATGCTTAGTTTTCCTTATTTCTAGACCACGATGAGTTTTTGGTCTACAAATTTTGTCCGACCCTATCAGTGGTTTATAAGTTATGTCTTTATTCCATAAGTATCTTTGGTTTGTCTTATCTAATTTCTTGTGGACCTTCGCGGGTAACATGAAACTTTGCATTAGGAAGTTTGCCTTGTTTTCTAAATTTGATCGAATGAGGATTGTACGTCCTTCTTGTGACAACGCATTAGCTTTCCATTTTGTTATTTGTGTTTTGACTTTCCTGGTTGTTTCTTTAAACGTCTCCTTATTTACTCGCCCATTGATAATAAGATATCCTAGATATTTATTCAAATCAGTCATTATTGTGATGTTGAGGGTTTGTTGGATTCTTTATCTTTGTCGATTAGTGAATGATGAGGTATTTTTAGTCGCATTATACCTATCAAAGAAAACCTAACTCTCCTAACTAATGTAGTATGGAAGTAAGGGTCATTCATATTAATATTTGCATTCATACTCTAGTTAGAATTAGCATTGTAGTTTTAGATAAACATCAAAATCCCCCTTCTGTTCTCTTACTTGAAATGGATATTAAGTAGTTGAACATATTCATTTCATACTTTTCATTCATATTAATATTTACATTCATACTCTAGTTAGAGTTAGCATTGTAGTTTTAGATCAACATCAAAAAACCCCTTTTGTTCTCTTACTTGAAATTGATATTAACAAGTTGAACATATTCATCTCATACATTTCATTTATATCAGTATTTGCATTCATACTCTAGTTAGAATTAGCATTGTAGTTTTAAATGAACATCAAAAACCCCCTTTTATTCTCTTACTTGACGTTCAACTAGTTAATATCCATTATGAATCTTATTATTGATCATTAATTCTCTTTTCTCTTTAATAATCTACCGTGAAATTATATTCCAAACTTCAATTATAGTTATTAGAACTACCAGTCTAACAACCCTAATCAATAAACAACCTAGAAACCATCTAGATTCAGTTTAGTAACAACATTGAGATCCTAGTGTCAAAAGAAACAAAGACTCCGAGTAACAAGACATCCAGGTGATTTGTGAATTTAACTCTTTTATACTTAATCAGGCCAACTGGTACTAATCAAGTATAATTTCTACTATAATCTGGTCAATTCCAACCGATAATTAATGAAATCTAGTTATAGATTAATCTAGCAATTCATTAGGCAGATAGTCTAACAAAATCCTAGAAAAAACTTTCTTCAATTAAGCAAAGAAAGAAATCTTATTCAAGATATTTGAGAATCAATCAAATCTCACAATAATTTGCAATTCATAACTTCAATTAACTAATTAAACACAAGAGAATTTAACTACTCATAATGTAAAAACTTACGAAATAGGGTTCCTAAATCTCCCTTCAAAAGCTCTCTAACAAACTTGTCTTTTAAAAAGTTATGATGATGATTAAAACTAAAGACATAAAAATCCCGAAATAAAGGCTAGAAAGAATCTATCTTAAGGCCCAAGGTGAAATATTATTGAAAAATACATTAAACAAATATCCAAATACGAAACACATGTGTCGGTCAGCTACTCCCGCAACACGGGCCAAGACGCATCCTTCAATGCCCAAGACGCGTCTACGTACTCCCATGCACCAACCCGTATACTTCACTTCAGCATTATGTTGGCATCATGAGGGCACGGCCACCATAACTCGGGCGCGTCTCAACTTCTCTTGCTTGCATACTTCCGTATTTCGCCTTGATCATCATGTTCTGATCCAGAGCCTTAAAATCCTTTTCGCTCTTCCTTTAATCCATTACTTAGATCCTAATGACTTCAAGCTCTCCAAATTTACCGACTTCCGTCCCATCTACACTTGCTCATCCTCATATCTACAAAATCATCCAAAACGAGTGTAGATTTTGAATTTTCTAACCAACTCCTAGTGACGAACCTAATGTTCCTAAGTGTTCAACGTCTTCAATCAACTTGGACTAGCTTCTTCGACCCACAAACTTGACTTCGTACACAACTCAATCAAGCTATCCTCATGTTTGTATCTTCTCTTAAACTCGATTGCACACAACTCTCGTATTTTTCTCTCTAGAATGACTTGTTAAAAAACCTTAACAAAAACTCTAGTTTGACCTAGACAAGTATCCTATTTATATACTCATAGAATAGTGTTTAATCTATTCATAAATATAAGATAGAATATCTTTTACATAGATTTTATTTCTATCTAAACATAAAGTTTTATAGATACAAATCTATCTTAAAACTTTCCATAGATACTAGAACATTCCATCTTTAAGCTTTTATGCTTTTACGCGCCTTCGCAATACTCCTCTGACACGCGCATTTAAGCCGCCTCAAGTACCTTCCTTATATAGAATCTTGTGTCTTTGCGTTGTTCCACTGGGACCAACAAACACAGTACTTGCTTTCCCTTGTTCCTTTACAACATAGTGCACGAACATGGCTTCTGCTTCCTCGGTGCGGCAGTCATAGAAGGGATCGCATCAAACGCCTTGTCCAAGTCAATACTCCACTTAGTAACCTTAGGCATCTGCAAAAAAGTATATAATCATCAATTAATGAACAATAGAAACTAAAGAAGAAGGAACTATAGAGACTAAAGAAGAAGGAACAAAAGAAACTAAAGAATTCATACCTTCGTGAGGAGGAATATGATGGATTTTTCGATGCACAAGAGGAAGTACAAACCAAGCATTGGAGTGTAGGCTATTTAAAGGGAAAAACCTAGGGTTTTCCACGTCTTCATATTAAATGCATAAAATATGCATTTAATAAATTACTATAAAACACATCCATATTATATATTACTTTATACATATAAGGTAAACATAATAACGAGGCACATAAGTCACATAAGAAATTGAAATTCTGTAATAGTCCATAAAAACAGTTAAACCAAAAAAAAAAGTATTCCATGGAAACATGAGCAAACACATCTATAGTCCATAGAAACCTAAAACTATACACATTAGCAAGGGATAAGGATTAAATGAGGCAAGGAGACAAACCAAGCCAACAATACCAAGGACAAAGCTGCACAATCTCCAACGTCAGGCCAATTGTATTGCATTGCCATACTCCATAGCACGCTCGATTGTACAGGTGGACAACTCATCGATGAGTTCAACCTATTCATTGATCCGTTGAACCTATCTCGCCACACACCTCTCAGCTTCATCGACTCGAAGCTTATGACGAAGAGCTACTTGCTGGAGACGTGTAAGCATGAAACTTGAGAAAACTAGTACATGAGGTCTTCATCATCACTCAATTTCCACAACCCCAAATGAAAAACATCAATAATTAGTATTAATAAGTAGTCATGAAGATAATGAAATAAAAGCACACGACACCAAAATTAAAGGGGCATAAACTCGGCATGAGAGAATTCTTCTTTGGGCTCGAGTGATCGCGGCATTGCATGATCGGAGTCCCACTCAATTGGGAAATCAAGCAATATACCATCTTCTTCATATACAAGGATCCCTGAGAAACCGTTGTTCCTAGCCTTTCCATGCATCAATGTTCATCTCATCAAGACATTGGACAAGAAAAGAGGTATTAAACAATAAAAAATTTCATGAACTAGCTAGATATAGGTTCTAGCAAATATGAACTCAACCAAGGTAGCATAATTTTCCATGAAAGATGTTGTAAAAAAGGATAAGACAAATAACAGAGGAAGATGGAAAGGAAAATAATCGAATCGAAAACCTACAAATATAATGAGTACAAATATGAAAAATAATGTTGTTGAAGGCTAGATTCAACGGTTCTAAGTTTTTCAATCCTGTATGAAAAATAATGCATACAGATTTGATGCTCAAACTAGCATATTGTGTATTATAAAATTCCAGGAATTAAATGTATTAGAATGAAGTCACAAATATATATATGAAGACACTAACAAGATAGCTTATCAAATCCAACACTAGCTAATCCACATATGTTGATTTTTAAATACAACAGAGCAACTCTAAAGATGTCAAGCAACACTAAAGATCTCAACAATAAGAGGAAACTAGTATAGAAAACAGAACATATTCAGGTACTATTTATACAATGGCACTTATATGTTGCATATAATCGGGTTCAAACACTAATTATACAAAGCAGAAGATGACAAATGTATTCATGGTGAACATTAAACAGAATACTTGCAAGAAAAATTGAGTTCTTAGGGTAAAGGAACAACTTACGACACCATAAAATTACTCTTTAGGAATCTTCGAACCATAATCTTGCCATGAAACATGAACAAATTAGGGTTTACAAATCCTAAGATTTCAAAAGGGAATTAGGTTCTAGTGAGGCTCCCAACATATTTACAAATCCATATTTAAACATGAACAAAAGGTTTAGGGTTTCCAATTTCGAAGACAATTGAAGATCATTCCACTAGGGTTCTACTTGAAATCGACCCTAGAAATCATGGATTAGGGCTAGAAATCACCAATTGGATTCCAACTAGGGTTCTACTTGAGAAGACTATTCCACCTAGGTTTCTACTTGAAATCGATCCCAATCATCGTCTAGATTCCGTTTTCAAATCAATTAGGGTTTTCAAAAAACTTGCAACATGTATGATTACTTAGAATATGTACGAGCTTACGAAGATGAGGCGATTGGAGTCGAGTGCTTCCCTAGAAATCATGGATTAGGGTTAAAAAGGAGAGAAAAGTCGTCGAAATTTGAAGTCGGAAAGAGAACATTTACCTGGATATGTCGAAACCCGTGGCCGAACGAAGATACATTGCTTCGATTCTCGATCGTCACCATCAGCTTCGCCTATCGCCCAAAAATTGCACAGGTCCCTGAGATGTTTTCTTTCGAATAGGTTTTTTTTTTGAAATAGGAAGGGGTATCGGAATGTCCTGAAAATGGGGAAAAAAGGGGACGCTAGTGGAGGAGACGTTCGAGAAGCTGGGGGGGGGGGAGGGGGGGATGGAGCGAAATTTCGCTAGAGGGTCGCATTTCCGCTAAGGGAGATGTCCAGTGCCGAACGCCTTGGGAGTAGCGGGAGGGTCTCCGTTCCGCTCCAATACGCTGATACCGAATGGCTTTTCCCCCAAAACCACTTTCTCTCCAAAATTTACTTTTAACAGTCTTGAAATCCCTACACTCCCTCTACTGTTTACGTTTTTCGGGATACCAAAAATAACTTTCACCCAAAAACAACTTTTCATCCACCGGAAAAAAAATTGCGAATAAAACGCAGTGTTTTGTTATAAGAGGATATTGGGAAAACGCAAAAAGGAAGAGGGACGCGAAGTTCAAACAAGAGGATCTAGCAAGCGCCAAAACAACGCGAAGACGAGTTTCGCCGTTGAAACAGATTGGGATCGGAAGATCTCAAAAAAGGTATGAGAAAAACCTCCTGACTCTTTGCGATTTATTCTGAGAGAAGTATTATCTTGCAGCTATGCTAGCTGCTCTGATCTATGCTTAGGAAATTACTCTTTGAATGTTTCTAATGTATATCATTTGAAGTTAGGGTTTCTCGTATTTGAGAGGCATTTGTTGTGACCGGAGTTCTGGTAATCAGATTTTAACTTTGAAGTTTGTTAAACAATTGGTCTTCGTATGCATATCCATAGGTTTGAGCCGTTTTTGCAGTATATTAGGGGCGAGTAGAGAAAGGAAATTAGGTTTCTTCGTATTTGAGACTTGAGAGGCCAATTCCTACTGGCTACTTCTTTTTGATAGAAACTGGCTACTTCTTTAAAATTATTCTATAGCCCTCTCCAATTTCTCTGCTATACTAGCTCTTCACACATGATTTCATTAAAATTTTTGGGTGTTTTTTTTGTTATTGATCTGTTTCTAGGTGTTTTTCATGCCACAACTAGTGCATTTTTTCATAAAGTTTTTGTTTTGTGGAATTTTTGTGACATCGCTTGTACATTGTGGGAAGAAGTGGTAATATGCTTCTTTTGGTCTGGGAAGAAGTGGGGATTACACAAACCCTTGGATTCCTTATTTGTTTATATGGTCAGCTTGTGTTCTAATAGTTTGGGAACCGGGTATTGATTTTGGGTGAATATAATATAAGTCTTGACTCTGATTTGCTTCATGGGTTATAAGGTTTCTTACCTTTAGAAGATCACTTAATATATATTTTTTTGCAGCTTATGATTTTGGTGCATTTTAACTAAATTCAGTTATTATAGTCACACAGCTGAATTTCAGTTTCCTTGGGTCTATCGGGCGCATCCTCCTGATCGTGGTATGGGTGCCCCCATCTTGGCCCCCAAATCCTGCTTGTGCGGGACTATATTGAGTGTATGATGTTGATGTTGTTACGTTTTTATTTACAGGTCATTTTTTATTTTTAGTTTCGTTAATTTTATCAGAAATAGGTCATAGTTTGTTTCTGTTTACAACTTCGGATTAGATCACTTTACAGGTTTGGTTCATGTGTTTTATACAATAGCTTACAGGTTTAGATCATTTTTTGTGCAAAGCAGCTTTTTAATATTAAAAACATGTTGCTTGTTGTAGCTAACCAATTAACTGTCCGGCAAGCCTTCTCTATTTGTCATGCAGCAAAGACAAAGCCTGCCTTTCTGTGTTGTTTTTCATCAATCTTCGTTCTCCTGTGCTGGCTAGCTAGTTTGCTGGTTATTCATTACTTATACTTTGATTTTAAAGTTGTAGTTGGGAAGAATGCCAAAGGTGAAGACAAATCGAGTTAAGTACCCAGAGGGGTGGGAACTCATAGAGCCTACACTTCAGGAGCTGGAATCTAAGATGAGAGAAGGTGACTATTGGTCAAATTGTTCTAAATTTGTAAAAGTTTGTTTCTTCTTTTAAATTGGTTTGGCAAAACGATGCAGCTCAAAATGATTCACATGATGGCAAGAGAAAATGTGAAACTTTGTGGCCAATTTTTAAAATTGCACATCAAAAGAGCAGATACATATTTGATCTGTATCACAAGAGGAGTGAGATTTCCAAGGAGTTGTATGAATTTTGCCTCGACCAGGGCTATGCAGACAAAAATTTAATTGCTAAGTGGAAGAAGGTAAGCAAAGCAACACCTCTCTGTTAGGAGATCATTGTGTGTGTTTCATTTTGTCACCATGTCATATTTTCTTTATATCATCATATTTTCTCCATGCCAAATTGATTATATTCAACTGCAAGTATGTTTCATAACTTATTTGATTTCCAAAGAAGTTGAGCTCTAATAATCGTTAGCTGGTTGTTATGATTCCAGCCTGGATATGAGCGTCTTTGTTGCTTACGTTGCATCCAGCCTCGAGACCACAATTTTGGGACAACCTGTGTTTGTCGTGTACCCAAGCATCTACGAGACGAGAAGGTTGTGGAATGCGTCCATTGTGGATGCAGAGGATGTGCTAGTGGTGATTAGTCCACTTTCTTTCTTTTTTTTTGATCCAATTCGTTGTTATCCTAAACATTGCTGATTCCGTGCATTTTGGCGTAGAATGTTGCCACACATTATATTTTGATGTCATATGCATGAGAAGTGCTGAAGTCTATTGTTGGTTCTAGAAGTGGTTTTTCCTGTCTTTTTTGCCCCCAAAAAGCCAAGTTATGAGCTTGTGGTTTGACGTTAATTTTGCAGATAAGGGACTAATTAATTCCTTTACCTCTTCTTACCCAAAAACTTTTAGTCTAGTAAACAAGGAAAACGAGTAGTACACTTTCATTGCATTCTAGCATTGGACGTCTAGTATAAAGTACTTAACAGACAAGAAATCCTCATAACCTTCCTTTTTTTTTCAAACAATCCTCATGGCCTTGTTAAATAAACAAAACTCGAAATGATAGAACTGCTTCATTGCAAGCAGCGTACAAGCAAGCAGCTTTGGGGCATGAATTGTGGGTCTCCAACGTTTATAATCGCGGTAGTTGTTGCCCGCTCAAGTCCAAGGCCAAACCTATTGCCCTGAATTGAAAATGGACCAACTAACAAACAGAAATATGCCAGGTCTTAATTCATGTTAGCTACAAGCCAAGGAAAATGAGTTCAACGCAGGATTTACAACTGTGGAGACCCAAATAACACAGGTGACTGGGTGACAAGATTAATCCTATCCCTTCTTTACTCTTCCTTTCAGAAATTTTTTAAATTGAAAAGAACTTTTGAAGGGGTGCAGGAAGGAGTAAGAGGAAAAGAATAAAAGATAACCAACTTGCTGCTCTCAAGAGGATAGTTTTGAAACCAAGGAAAATTCAGGAAATATATTCAGATCTTCACCTTTGAAGAATTTGGAGGACCCATTTCTTTCATTCCTTTCCTTCTTTATCGTGTAAAGAGCTCTAAATCCTGTTTTATGTCCCCTTTTCCCATGATCCCATTTATCTTTATAAATAGGTAAGACTCCTGCTCCATCCTTCTCCTAAAGATGCTTTTCATGGAGTCAAAAGTTTTCTGCTCAAAGAAACTACGTTGATACAATGTTTATTGTTAGGCATCAGTTCCAGAATAAAGCGTAAAGCACTAGATTTACCCCCCTTTTCATTGGTTTATCAGATTGCTTGAGTTGATACAGTGAGCATTAGTTTTTATACATAGGTAGATTAACATGAAGCAACACACAGATAATGGAAACTTCGGACCAAAACCAAACCCTTCCATCTTAAAAAGCCTCCCTGTAATCGCAAGTGTTTCAACAATGGCACAATCAATTACCCCACAAAAATACAAAAAGGGTTTGGCCATTAGACTACTTGCATTTTCAAATTTCAACAGATAAGAGATCGGACATATGTCAAAGTTCACACGTTTGAGGTATATCAATTTACAATATCATTACATTATCTCATGCAAACAGCCATGTTTCACTAAAAATAACCTGTAAGCGCAAGTGTGTATAACATCAACAACAACAAGAAAGCACATCATCAAGCTGGTTACAAAGAGGTCAAACCAGGACTTGATGGCAAATGCGACATACCAGAGATACGAGAGCATATACTCTCATTATGTACCCTTCCGCTTCACATAATGGAGAATCTTAGGCATTCCTTCAAACAAATCTGCTAAATAACTTTCTATATCCTCTGCAGTGTATTTAACATACTTCCCAGCATTCCTTCCACCTTCTAACTGACTCCCATATCTCCCAAGAAATGATCTGTAAGCAGGGATAACCTTTTCAGATACTGAAATACTGAGTTCAGTCCTCAGTTGAGGATCAGGGACCTTCCAACCAGTCTGAACCCTGTATAACTCTTCAAAACTGGCGTTGAAGCTCTTGAATCTCTCCTTTAAAGCCATCTTTGATGCATTGTTTGAGCTACCACCAATCCCTTCATCTTTCAAATAAGACAACAGTTTGATCCACGAGGATCTCAGATAATTGGTGGCATACTTTCGAATGAGTCCACGTCGCCTCCTAACCCAATCATCACCAAGAACCACAGCAAGCTCTGAATCCTTGACCTTCTGAACGATGTATAACTTATTGTTCATAAGGAAAATGCACTGCATAGCAACGTCCTCGTACAGCATAGCCTTCTCCTCGAGATTTGATTCAAGAGAGCCTAACAATGACAACAAACGAGACCGGAGTGGGGACATTTCCCTTGAATTATCAACTACATCACTCCCTGCTTGATGCTGCTCACTGGCATCAGATTCCAATAATGTGTTCAGAGTCTGGCTGTAATCCACCACGAGTCTAACATAATTCATTACATAACGCGCCAGAGGATGTATTTCACCCCCTTGTGTTGGCTTCTTAGAAGACTCAGTCTTCACAGCTTTCTCAAACTCGGCAAGTGTCCCCTTTGCAGCATCCCCTAAACCAACCAAGACACCCTTGGCCTCGTTGCACACAAACTCGTCTGAGAACAGACCTTGCAACAGAGGCAATGCCGCTGCCAGAGCATCATACATATCAAGAATCCTGAACAGCTTCTCAACAGACCTCTTCCCTATGGCTACTGCCTCCCCAAAGTTCAACCATTGCATCACACAACCCTTTGCAATCTCCATAAAGCAAATCTGTTTGATCAGATCCGACCCATCAAAAATCTGCTCGCAGAGGCGCTTTTCCCCTTTGAGAAGGACCTTGACCACAATCTTGACCGCCTGAACCCACTTCTTCATCTTCTCATCCAAGGCCGTCCATTCAACCCTCTGAACCTCCTCGATACTGAGCTTCTCCACCCCCAGAATCCCCAAATAGTCATCAAGAACATCCCTCCTAACACTGCTATACACTTGGCAACACTCCTTCTCGTAGCCAGCCCTAATCATCCTCTCGGCGATCTCCCGGAGATCAGCTATGACAGCTGGATTGATAATCTCCACAGAGACATCCTCCCCGATCAAGCTCCCTCCTCTCTCATGATAGCATCTCTTCCCACCATCTTCGTCCAATCCCAAGTACTCGAAACCCTCCATAACCTCTTCCTCTTCATTCTCCGCGAAGGAGAGCGAGACCCTACGAATCGATCCGTAGAGCCTCTCGGCATCCAAAGGAACTGTGTTCTTACCTAGCAGGTTGTGAAATTCGTCCTCTAGCTTCGCCATCGCAACCTGCACCGCGCTCTCGGCGCGATCCATCGCCACATCGTTCTCTTGAAAACTGAGATCTTCCATCAACGCCAAAACCTCGTCGACCGCCGCGAGGTATTCGCAGGATTCATCAGCACGAGAGGGATCATCCCAGAGATAGCGCTGGTGGCCGGGGGCGGCGTCGTGCAGGAGAATCACCCGCTCTGCAGAATCTAATTCGTCGACCAGCGGATCGGAGTCGGGCTGGTCAGACCTGATCAATCCCCCACCGGAAGCAGCGCCGGAAGAGACCTTGTTGTTGACGAGGTCGGAGATGTTTGAGAGGCGATTGTCAAAGCTGGAAAGAATCAAAAGCATGTCGTCGGTGACATCCTTGGAGGTTCGGAGGCTCTTAACTATGTGTTGAGCGGTGGCTAAAACCCTATCTTCCCCTTCGATTGTGGCCGCCATTAGTGGATTTTATTCTCTAGGGTTTGTTGAGCACGACGAAGAGGAAGTAATTTCGGAAATGACGGAGAGAAAGCAAAGGGTCAAGAAAGAGAAACGGGGAAAGATCAAACTGGAGATTGTTTCCTTCGAAAACTGGAGGTTTATTAATTTTTATTACGTGGGTCCCTGATAGGTATTCTTTTTTTTGGTCCCTGAGAGGTATTCATTTTTTTGGTCAAGAAATGGAGCCTAGCTCGTAAGTTTATGGTTACTAGTGGTAATACCTCCAAGTAAATTGGGGTGTTATAGTAGCTTTTATATATAGCCACTTGGTAAAATAGTGGACTGACATTTATACCAATTACCATCCTAAAACGTGCTTACTGCTCTCCACTTTCTCAACCCAATCTCCTATTTTGTTGTAAGTTACTCAAACTACCCCTCTAATTACTAATTTCTCTCCTCACTTCTGCAATCTCAACCGTCAACACTATCCCGTTAAATCCAAATCTCAACCTCTGCTCCTCCTCAATCATCCACGAGGTAAAATCTCAACCTCTGCTCCCGTGAATCGCTGCCAACAAGCCGCCGTCTCCCCTGTTTTCACCAGTGAAGTCAAGCTAAACCCTAGATCCAAGCAAGAAGTCTCCGGTGAAGCCAAGCTAAATCGAATACAAGTTTTCTCTCTTTGGTGCTTATTTTCTCTCTGCCCCCAAAGTGTCCTCGAAATTTCAGCCCTCAAATCTTCATCTCCGTGCTTTTGGTTATTGTTTCTTCCAATTTCATCTGGCTAATGGGCATTTTTTTTGAAATCAGATCAAGAAATCATGTCATGATCGTTTCTGATGTTTAGTTTTATTCATGCATTTAAGGTGTTCGGCGAATTGCTTCATCACAATTGTAACCTGCTGGATCTGAGTTCGAAAAAGACATGCTGTTAGTGCTGGATCTAGGTTCGACCTAAATACTATGCTTGAGATTTTTGGTCCAACCTGGTTTCTGGTACATTGACAGATGGTGATGAAACTCAAAACAAAACTTGGTGATTGCTTTGGATGGAGGACTCTTTGTGAGCATTACACTCAATTTCGTGATGCAATGGAAAGCAGTCTTAATGAACATTTAGGTAGCGAGGTTGCAAAGAAGATTGTGATTGAGCATTCAAATGATGGATCTCAAGTTGGGGCTGCCCTTCTTGCAGCTTCACACTCTCAATATCTAGAGGTTGAGTCCTAATACAACACAAAGGTTTGGATTTTAAGTTGTGTGTAAGTTAAAAAATCTATCCTTTAGTGAATCATCTGCAGGATGTTACCAGTAAGGTTAGGGATGATGTATGAAGGAAGATTTTGCATTGTAATCAAGCAATGCAATGTTGAAGAATATTGTTGGAAATAAGAGGGGTGGGGGTGAGTTTGAGCTTTCTGGCTTAGCTTTTGCTAGGGTACAACATTTTTTTCTTCTTTGAGGTGAAGTAAAAATAAGATGGGGGCAGTGTTACACATTTGAGGGTTTTAAAAGCCTTTTGCTCTCTTGTGAAACTAAGAGCACATTTCAAAGTTTTGCTAGTGATGTTTACAGTTTATTTATTGCATGCCATGAGAAGATAACCAAGTGCAGGGATCAAAAATGAATCTGAATATGTTGCCGGAGGTCATGTCTAAGTTAACGTGATTCTACTACATCCAATGTTGGTTTCTATTGGAATGTTGAGATTGAGAAAACACAATATCGGATGCATCTTGTCACAAATCATAAATTATCAAAACATTTTTTTGAGAATCACTCAATCTGATTTCTATATTTGGCTATAATTTGGAAATCACCCGTTTCAAATATATGCACTCTCATATACCAAGGTATTAACCATACCTACAATCATCAACCCCGTTCCTTATCCTCATTTTATACTCAATTTCTTCTTAAAACCACTCATTTTATACTCAATTTCTTCTTAAAATCACTCATTTTATAACTAATTTAAATGATTTAACAGATAAAACAACCTTTTCTGTTAAAGGGTGGAGATGTGTTATGTATTTGAAAATAAAGGGTGATTTTATGCAAAAAAAATATATAAAGTGTGGTGAAATGCAATTTATATAAAATAAGGGGTGGTTAAATGTAATTTTTCCTATAATTGAATAATATTAAGTAATTTAATAGTGAAAATAATATTTAAACAATAACGATGTCGACCCTTTCTTCAATCCGAACATACATGATAACTTGATAACCCGAGCAAGGCTCGGGCAACTACACTAGTTATTATAAATTAAAGATAATTAAGGTAGCATGTCTAACAAGTATAATATAAGCTATTAAAATATTATTTTAAAGTTAATTTATTAAAGTTATGCCACATGATGCAATTCTTTTGATAGAGATTATTTCTGTCTTTATAATATATTAAGGTAGATATTTATATGTGAAGTCTACAATCAAATATCAACCAATTAAAAATAGCTTAATTAAATTTCAACCAATTAGATTGGCTATTTTTGATTGGTTGAAATCTAATTGCACACCCCACATATAAATATTTTATTTATATATTAAACAAAGAAATAATTTATATTTATTTTCATAGAATTTAGATTTGGATATTTTTCTTCTCCTATTTTATACTATTATAAAATTTTAATTTGGATATTAAACAAATAAATTATTTATGTTTGCTTCTAAGGATTTTGATTTGGGTATTTTCTTTTCCTAGTTTCTACTATTATTTAATTTCAATTTGAATATTAATAATATTTTATTTTTATCTTGAATGTTTAATGTAAGTTTTTTTATCTTATTCCATTTATCAATTCACCTATAAATTTTATTATTTCTCTTAACTACTAAATAAATTAGATTTTAATAAAATAATTATATTTTAATCGTGTGTCATGTATAACTTCACCCGTAAATTTTATTATTTTTCATTTTACATACCATTATCATTTATTATTATTATTAATTAATTAATTAATTAATCTATATACTATTACTAAACTCAAATCTCTCTATCCTATTTGTCACCCATCTAACTATGCCACATAAGCATTTTAATTTTTAAATTTACTTCTTTACCCATTCTTCTTTTTAGTATTTACAATCCTTAAAAATATATAATATAATAATATTACTATTCCTATTATTATACAATGATCTACTACTTTTTTATGAACAAAATTTAAATATTGTATAATTGTACATCATCATCTTTAATATGTATCGTTATTTTCTTTCAATGGCAAGTATGAAACTATCCATACATAATATATCTAATATACAATAATCTACTACTTTTTTATGGACAAAATTTAAATATTATATAATTGTACATCGTCATCTTTAATATGTATCGTTATATTTTTTCAATGGCAAGTATGAAACTATCCATATGTAATATCTATATGATTTTGTTTTTATCGGTATAAATTTTAATATCATATCATTTTTATCTTTTTACAATATTATATATAATTTTTTTAATCTTTTCAATAATTAAATAATAATATATAATCATCAATATACTATTACTAAAGTCGAATCCTTCTCGCTTATGTGTCGGCGATGTCGCCCTTAATTTTTATTAGAATTTACTCCCTACATATTATAATAATATTATTACATTTATAATTATTACTTACCAATACCACATTCAATAAAAAAAATCAATCAGATATGTTATTATTAAGCATTCCATGTCTATTATGATAATATTATCTTATTTATTATTATTACTTATCATATTCAACTAATGTGTACGAAATACTTACCATATTCAATTAATGAGTATGGAAATATTATTTAGTTTTTTAGTATTTATTTACCTATATATTATAATAATATTATCTCATTAAAAAATTAAATCACCTATGCTATTATAAAGAAAAAATTATTATTTAATATTCGTACATTCCCTAAATACTATAATAATTCACATTTGAAAATTTTATTGAGAAAAATATTTTATTTTATCAACTAAGTTTATGTAAAATTAATCGACGAGTGATTCTTACATAAAAAAAATCCCAAATTATAGTCGTGCATGGCACAACCGGGTCTTGCAAGTTCAATATACTATGGTAGAGGTTAAAATAATGGAGAAATTGCATTTAACCACCCTTTATTTTACACTCGTTGCAATCAACCACCCTTTATATTTTTTCTACACTTAACCACCCCTTATTTGTAATTATGTGCATTTAACCACCCATTTTAACGAAAATGATTATTTTTCTTTGTTAAGTAAAGTAAATTACGTTTTTTTCCTTTCTTTTTAAATTTTATTTACAATAAATAAATAAAGAAAAAACCATAATTAACACTTTCAAGTTCCAATATGCCGATTTTTGCAACCCTGACCTAATTTCCTCCATAATAATTCATTCCCTCCATCCAATGGCGAAGAAGAACCACGACTTCGCCGATGCAAAGACCATGGGTTTTGGATCTGATTCTAACGACTTTGAGTGTCTCTTGGAATCGTTCATGTCTAAGTTGATGGACGACGACTCGAGATTCAAAAGGTTGAGATGTAGGCCGAAATCCAATGATAATGACATTTCAAGCTCAATTTATTCCCAAATTCTTTTATTTATTGTAAATAGAATTAAAAAAGAAGGTCAAAAATGTAATTTACTTTAATTAACGTAGAAAATATTGTTTTTCATCAAAATGGGTGGTTAAATGCACATATTTACAAATAAGGGGTGGTTAAGTGTAGAAAAAAATATAAAGGGTAGTTAATTGCAACAAGTGTAAAATAAAGGGTGGTTAAATGCAATTTTTCCTACAATAATTTATAAAATAACAGATGCAAACTCCACATTAAACCGCATCAACTATCTTTTTGAAATCAATCAAATTTGTTAAAATTTTATTGGGTTGTTTTTAATTGATTAAAGTTTATTATAGATCATATATATAAATATTTTATTTATATGTTAAATAGTTATATTATTATAAAATTGATTCATCATTTAGATATTTTTCTTCTCCTATTTTGTAGTATTATTAAAAATCAATTTGGATATTACTAATAAAATAGTAGATTTTTTTAACATGTTAATAAAGATTGTAAAACAATTAACTAACACACAAATGTTGACAAATTTTATCTAAATTATTGGTGAATCTAAATTTCATTTTTTATCCTTTTAATAAAAGTCCAATTTAAGACGTTGATTTTTTTTTAAAAAAAAGGTCAACTTTTATTCTTATTTCTCACACAAGCATCCATTTTTATATGAGTTTTTTCCTTTCCCTAATGTTCATTATAAAATTTGTTTTCAACCAAAATAAAATGGTGCGTGTGGGTGGACTAGGGATCCGACCAATGAGGGCTAGCAACACAGCTTTGTTAGCCAAACTGGGTTGGCGTATTCTTAATGAGCCAGATGCAATTTGGAGCAGAGTTCTCCGGGGAAAATATTGCAACAACAGAAATGACATCGAAATGTTGCAATCCTAGACTTCTTCTTCGCAAATATGGAAAGGAGTCTTACATGGAGTTCCTCTTCTATCTCGTGGAATTGGGATGGCAGTTCCTCTACTAGGTTGAGCAGCCTAGATTGATTTTGCTATCACTGAAGTGTCGTCTTATGAGCAAGGAGCTGCGATTGCCAATTATTATGGTCAACATGGGTGGAATTGGAATCATATTTTGGGCTTCCTTCCACCAAATATCTTGCAAAGGTTACAAACTATGGTGATTCAAGATGGTCAAGCTGAAGCAGACAAACCTTTTTGGCGGTTGACAACTTCTGGTTCCTTTTCTTCCAAAATGGCTATGAGTCTGATTCGGCCTAATAATGTAGGACTCAATGATCGAAGTTGGACAAAAATTTGGAAAACTCATGTACAACAAAAGGCGAGTCACTTTGTCTATTTAGTTGCACATGAGTCAATTTTGTGCAATGAAACTCGGATGCGCAGACACTTGACTTCCTCATTTGATTGTCCACGTTGCGGTGAGACGGAATCTATACTTCATTTGTTCAGAGATTGCGGGGCTATTCGTAATGTATGGTTGGCTTTAAAGGGGAATAATTTTGATGCTGATATTTTCACTACGATGCAAGTGCGAGACTGGATTTACAACAACATTAGGCAAGATGATTCTTGGAGTACCTGTTTTGCAAATATGATTTGGCAATGCTGGAAAGTCCATAACAAGTTGTTGCCCTTTGAGCATAAAGATGTGAACACAAAGATGAGGTAGCATGTCTCTCATGCAGAGTGGTCTCAATTTCAGAGGCTATTCGGCTGTCCAAGCCCTCTCAAGCTCGAGGCTGACCCCCAACATACCTCCTGCGCAGTCAACACCTTCGAATGTTTGGTCGCCAACGAGATCGAATTATGTGGTACTCAACACTGAATCCATTTCTAAAGGAAATCCGGGAATATTAAGGGGTTGTGGGGTGTTCATTTGTCCAGGCCTATTCCTTCAAGCTAGGCCATTATGATGCCACTACTGCCGAGATATCAGCTATATTCAAGGGTCTCCAAATTGGCAAGAGAATGGGATTCTCACGATTGGAAGTGAAAACTAATTCCATGACTGATTTTACGCTGCTGTCTAAGTCGACTTTGGGTCCGAATAATGATTTTTTCATACTCCAAAATTACCGCAAGCTTATCAAGCTTGAAACTCAAGAAGATTGCTCGGGAGGCCAACCGAGTTGCTGATGCTCTAGCAAATCAGTCACCTCTGATGTTGATTTCCTTGAAGAAGGGCAAACCACCGCCTTAGATGCTCGAACTTGAGACCTCTTTCATATGGGCAATAGGCTCAACCATTGAGCCATGCGCACATGCGCGAGTTCCTTGAGAGCTATGTTTCCCTTGATTCCCTTGATGCTTAATAAAATTACTCGTACTAGGATTACTCAGGGCTTCGGAAGTGCATTTAAATAGCTTAATATTACAACAATTGTATTTATAAGGTTCATAAGCAACGACAGAAGCATTACAAACAATATATGATTAGGGTAGACTATGGTACAAACAACTCGAAATACAAATTGAACTACAACTTGGGCTAAACAAAACATAAATCCTAAGTAGTTCAGAAAACAATATTACGATGAAAGAAGCTTTAGTGAATCAATCGGCCTTCATCAAAAATTGTTTGCAACACTTCTGTTTCTTCTCCGAGAAAGCGGTGAATTATGGAAAGAGGTATTCTTTTCTCTAGAAAAGTAAACCAGGTTGATCGTCAAGCAATTAGCTCTTTCATGTCAATTTCGATCACGGATGAATTTGAATCATACCTTGGGGTTTCGACGGTTTGTAATCAGATGTCAAATGACCATTATTCTTTCTTGGTGGACAAGGTTGCTTAACGCCTTAGTAATTGGCAAGCAAAGTATTTGTCCGCGGTTGGTCGAGTGACCTTGGCTAACTTGGTTCTCTCTAGCCTTCCCATCTATGTTATGCAATCAACTTTGGTTGCTAGGGCCGTGTGTAATGCTATTGATCAGAAGATTTAGGACTTTGTATGGGGGTCCTCGCTTGAGAGTCGCAAAGTTCACCTCCTCGACTGGGATAAAATTGCTAAACCGAAGAGGGTCGGAGGACTCGAACTCAAATCCATGAGAGATTCCAATGATGCCTAGCTAGCAAAGTTAGGGTGGAGTTAGTTCATCGTACATGTGGGAAGGGATTTATGCATGGCTCTTGTATTCTCTCGCAAGGCATCATAATGGCAGTCAGAAACGGCGAGAACACCTTATTTTTGGATCCACACATGGCTTATTGATGACCCACTATTGAGCGTTGCTTTGATGGAAGTTCCTTTGACTGATCAAGGTGCTCTAGTAGCCGATTATTACACAAGGAATACTTGGAATTGGGCTGCTTTATCGCCCCTTCTTCTGCCGGATGTCTTTCTAAAACTCACCACAATCTCACTCAAGTCTGATTCTGTTGCGATTGACAGGTTTTATTGGCGAGGGTCCCAATTAGGGACGTTTTCAACCAAGTGAGCTTGTGACATGGTTGGAAGCACGAATTTGGATGTCATGGACCCGATGTGGTCGAAAATATGGAAGGTAACGACTCAACAAAGGGCTCAACACTTTCTTTATTTGGTTGCTCATGAATTGATCATGTGTAATGAAACAAGAGCACGACGACATATTATTGCTTCAACATCCAGTCCACGATGTAACTTGACCGAGTCGATATTTCTCTTGCTTAGAGATTGCGTTCAGGTTCTGGTTGTTTGGCTTGCATTGGCAGACAACAATCTTGATCCATGTTTCTTCTCCACAGTGAATGTGCGGGAATGGGTAATGGCTAACTTCAAACGTGGTGATCTTTGGATCTCCATGTTTACCACCATGCTATGGCAAAGCTGGAAGGTCCGAAACAAGCTTATTTTCAATGCTGCAAATGAGATTCTTGGTCTTTCTTCTCAAGTCATCTCCATTGTGCAAGCTTAAGATGCATCTACAACTAATGCCAAACGCATCTTTCTTGCACTTGAGGTTCCTCAAAATGTTGAGGCTTGGGTGGCGCCTGTTATGGATTGGATCACACTTAATATTGATGAAATTTCAAAAGGGAATCCGGGCTTGCAGGTGGTGGGGGCGTTTTTCGTGATCACACATGTACGTTTATTCATGCCTTTCTTTCAAACATGGGGTTTGTGAGACCTTAACTACTAAAATCCATGCAATTTATAAGAGTTTGGTCATTGCGAAGAGAACGGGGTTTACTCAGCTCATTATTCAAACAAATTCTCTTCAGGCAGTCAAACTCCTTACTCAGCCTCAGTTACAGCCTAATAAAGACTTCTATTTGCTCGATGCATATCGAAAGCTGCTATAGGACACCTCTTGGACCACTAAACTAGAGTATCTCCTAAGAGCAGCGAATCGTGTTGATCATGCCCTAACTAATCTCTCTTACATTGGATTGCCCTTTTATTTAATTTTTCTATGTTCATGATTGTATTGCTTCTCTTTTGGACTCTGATGCTTGTTCCCATGATGGGAGTTCGATCTATTCCTAGTTAAGTAATAAAATAATAGCAAGAGCTTGCTCTGTTTTCAGTAGGGGTGTCCATAAAAAAACGAAACTGAAAAACTGGTTGTTTTTTAGATTAACCAGACTGATTTTTTTTTGAAATTTTGATTTGGTTAACCGAACCGAAAATATTTTCTGTTTATCGGTTCGGTTTCGGTTCACGGCTTTACTGAAAAACCAAAAATATATTAATATTTTATTCAAATATTAATTATCTTTGCTTTATTTAGTGGTTAAACTCTATAATTTTCAAGGTGTCGATCTACTTTGAGTCTTTCTTTCTCCGATTTTAACAATTTACATGCTATTTTTCCACTTCTCATTGATATAAAACTCGCTTATTAAATTTGATGGGATAAAAAATAAAGACACACAATGTTTGTTTTCACACAATATAGTATGTACTCTCGATATTTGTTTACAACAACCAAAACAATACTTCCCCCGTTTCACAATACATGTCTTTTTACCTATTTGCACACTTATTAAGAAATCTATCAAAACTACTATTATACCCTTACTTATTACTTTACTTTTTAACTTTATTGAAAACTGCTAACTATCTAATAATAACTACAAGGGTAAATACGTAAAGTAAAGACTAAAATAGCTAAAAAGACATGTATTGTGAAACACAAATTGAAGGCTAAAAAGACATGTATTGTGAAAACGGAGGGAATAAGGTATAAGTACATGTTTAAAATAAAAGTTTTGCGTGATAATTTTTTATTCAAATTTTATTATTTTAGTTTTAATTATTTAAGGTAAAATTACAAAATGGTTATCGGTTAAACGAGAAAACTGAACCGAAAAATTGGTTAACCGAACTACGGTTAACCAGGATTCACAGTTCGACTACGGTTTATGATTTTAACTAACCGAAATCATGGTTAACCGAACTTCAGTTAACCGAAATCTCGGTTAACCGGGTTTGAACACCCCTAGTTTTGAGAACAAAAAAGGGTGAATTTCACAAAACCACCCGCGAATTATAGGTTTGTGCACAAAACCACCCGTAAAAATTGAAATTTCAGCAAACCACCCATAAAAATATTTCGTTTGCAAAAAACCACCCGTAAAAATTGAAATTTCAGCAAACCACCCGTAAAAATGTGCCGTTTGCAAAAAACCACTTGTAAAAATACCCCGTTTGCAAAAGACCACCCATGTCAACAGTTCCGTTAATTTTTCCGTTAAAATGAAATTTTATTTTATTTACTACTAAAACACCAATTTTTATCATTCAAACGCAAAAACCCAAATCCTAGATTTTGAATTTGTGAATATTTTCTTACTTCGATTTAAAGAACGAGATACCAACACCTCTGATTCTTTCAACTAAAGTCCAAACACGAAATACCAATTCATCTCCTTGGATTGGAGAATTCGGATTGATTGAAATTCATTTGTCGTCCTCGTTCATTTTCACGCGAAAAATGAAATTTGATTTTTTTACGGTATTAATCAGATAAGAACATCTTTGTAACTTTCTTAATAGCTAACGGGAAATCTAATGGAAATATGGACTTGGTAGTATCTCATTCATCATATCTAGGTAAGAAAACATCCACAAAACATAAATTCAAAATCTAGGGTTTTAGTTTTTGTGTTGGAGTAGTAAAAAATGGCGAAAATAATGAAATTCCAATTTTTTAACGGAAAAATTAACGGAATTGTTGACCTGGGTGGTCTTTTGCAAACTGAATATTTTTACGGGTGGTTTTTTGCAAACAAAATATTTCTACGGGTGGTTTGCTGAAATTTCAATTTTTGCGGGTGGTTTTTTGCAAACGAAATATTTTTAAGGGTGGTTTGCTGGAATTTCAATTTTTACGGGTGGTTTAATGTACAAACCCATAATTCGCGGGTGGTTTTGTGAAATTCACCCAAAAAAAAAGAATAATGAACGGAACCAATACAGTAGGCAACTTTTGTGCTTTGTCCAGATTGACCCATAGATATGGTCCATTGTTTTTGGCCCAGAAATCGTTAATGGGCCGAACTCGGTCAAGCTTTAGTCAACTAAGCCCGTCGGGTTTATTCAAGCAAATTCAATATAAAGAGCTAGATCTGGAGGAGCATCGAGGCCGGAAAAGGAATAAAAATATCGACACAGACACACGGCTACTCCTTTCTCGGATCCTTTAAATTTCGCCGGAGAGAGAGGTGTCGCCCGATAGAAGCAGCAGCCATGGAGCCGGGGCTGAACGAGGTGTTGAACGATCTTGATGCTCTCAGACGATCTTTGCCAGATGCTTCTCATCAGAATTCTCTCGATCAAGTATGCATCTTACTGCGATGTGATTTTGCTTCTCTGCCCAACATTTTTCGTCAAAATTCAACTCCTTTTCTCGCTGATTTGTAGCTTATGCTAGTGAATTATTAAGGACTTCGACTATATAGGCTACATTTAAGGAATTTTTCTTGCAAGTTTCAGATCGGTGTAGCTTTTTCAGCTTAACTATGCATGCGATTTTGCGACAATTATCTTTTTCTCGTTTCCAAGTTCATCGATTGAGGGAATTGCTTTTTAGTTTCTTAATTGATTTGCATATATATAGTTGGCGTGTCTTTGGATTCTTACTAGTTTCTGTATGCGAGATGAAATTTCAGCATGTGGAGTTCTGGGGTGATGTCATTGCTAATGTGATTAATTGATCCATCTTCAGATAGGCTTTGTCACGGTAGTGTAGTTGTTTTCTCGAGCTATCCAATTATATGGCTTTCGCTTTCACGCCTCTCTAAAATTGCAGTCTTATTTGTAATGGAGAAATTGTATGGGAAGGGAGTTTTAATTAAACTGCTTCTGCTACTGCTCCCGAGTATTCTTAAGCATTTAGTCCGATTGTTTTTTTTTTTTGTAATATTAAATTTAGTCCAATTGATTTGGAATTACTGGATGATGAAATTCTACTAGGTTTAATCTGTTCTTACTCTTTTTTACAGATGCAATCTCGTCTTGAACATCTAATTGAACTTGCACAGAATGCACCAGTTCAGCGCTCCAAAGTGAAGGTAGTTGTCTTATATTTATGAGATATTCTTTCTGCTCTTTTGATTCATCCACATGCTTGTTGCTGAAGAATGATCTTCTGACTTGTTGACAGGATATGAGTGCAGAAGTGATAGATAGTAATCCATATAGTCGGCTTATGGCACTTCAAAGGATGGGAATTGTGGAGAATTACGAGAGGATTCGAGAGTTCTCTGTGGCTATTGTTGTCTGTACATTAGCCCCTTTAAACCATATTATTGTTTTTGGATTTAATTTATTGTCAATTCCTCATTTAGTTTCCAGGGAGGATGGATTGTGCCTGTATGAGATAAAATTCTTTTGTCATTTGCAATTTGTTATTCACTTAGATTCATAGTCATCTTTCAAATTTCCATATATTACAGGGAATAGGTGGTGTCGGCAGTGTTGCAGCTGAGATGCTAACAAGGTGTGGCATTGGTCGTCTGTTATTGTATGATTATGACAAAGTGGAGTTAGCTAACATGAACAGGCTATTTTTTCGTCCTGAACAGGTGTCTTCCATATCCCCATTATAGGAATTACGTATACTTTGAACTTTAATTGTCAATGTTTTCCTGGATATATATGATTTAAGAGTGCTAAGATAGTATTTAGAAAAGAAAATGAACACCAAATAGAAAACTCATAACTTATAAGCCTGCACTGTTGAATGTTCTATTTTAGGTTGGTATGACAAAGACGGATGCTGCTGTTCAGACCTTGTCAGACATAAATCCTGACGTTGTGCTTGAGGCAAGTTACATATTATTCTTAAATCGAACCTTGAAACTAGCCAATGCATGCATGTTTTTCATTGGTGTTTCCAGTTTTTTTCCCTTGTAAATAGCACAATTTTGTATGCATAATTTTTCTTTTTGACATTTAATAGATAATAGTTCCGACTAGATTAAGACAAACAAGATTTCTCATCATCATCATTGACCCAGTGATGCTCCGCTATAGGGGAATCTGGGGGGTCGAGATGGGGGTACCCCTGCCCAAGGGAAAGGGGGTACGCCGACAAACAAGATTTCTGCTCACTGGAAATGGTATCCTATTATTTTAGGATCTAGACTTAACCGGCCCACTTTTTTGTTTGCATGCAGATGAAGTTGTATTATATGGAATTCTTGTTGTAAACATTTTGCATTTGGAAGTGGAATTTTATCATGACACCCAAAATTTTTAAGTTGGCAATGTTGGAAGACATCTCGGTTTAACATATGTAATGATTTGGCCCTTTTAAAACTGAATATTATAATAGATGAGTTTGTCTTGCTTCAATAGTCTCACAAACATTGACTGAGAAGAGCATGGCTTTCTTGTATGATGTGCATTCTTGATCTTCCATGCTGTTTGCTTTTGCTATATGAAGATTCTGGAATTCTTGTTATCTTTACGGGATATGAAAATTGTGGTGTTTATCTGTCACTGCTGCTGTATTCCATTAAACAGCGTTTTGTTGACCAAATTAGACGCATGAGTAGGGTAGCAAGCTAGGGTGTAATGATATATTCTGGCAGCAGAGAAAAAATGTTAAATCTTAGATTATTTCATTGAAACTTGATTGCTAATTAGTATAACTCTATTGCTAATTAACTTTCACCATTTGTTTACAGAGTTATACATTGAATATTACTACAGTGCAAGGTTTTGAAACATTTATGTCAAGTCTGAAAAACAAGAAATTTCGCCCTGGTAAAGAAGGAAGTGGTGTTGATCTTGTTTTAAGCTGTGTTGATAATTATGAGGCAAGGATGGTGGTTAACCAGGTTATGCTCTAGCCTAGATTTTGAATAAATTAGCATTTTCGTAGTTGTTTCTCTGTTGAAATTTCCAGTTATTGACTTCTTACCACCTAATATAACATGCTCTAAATTTGCTCTTATAGGCTTGTAATGAACTGAACCAGACATGGATGGAGTCAGGTGAGTGGCAATGTTTTCTATTCTGGTCCTCTATAAAAAATATCTTGGGGAATTTTTATGGTTGAATATCGGTATAAGATTTTTTTTTTTTGAATGAGACATGCTATGAACTATTGCTATTATAGTATATTTGTTTTGTATCATCACGGTTCTGTACTGTTGCTAGCTCTCTTTAATTAGGAGAATATTGCTTTGTACAGGGGTCTCTGAAGATGCCGTTTCGGGTCATATCCAGTTGCTCATTCCAGGAGAAAGTGCCTGTTTTGCATGCGTTCCTCCATTGGTAGGTTTACTCATGAATGCGTCTGCTTATTGGTTTTCATGTTCTTCAAGGTGTTTCAGTGTATGGTTTATGGTTTTGGACTCATAGGTTGTGGCATCAGGAGTTGATGAGCGCACATTGAAACGGGAAGGGGTGTGTGCTGCATCTCTTCCAACAACAATGGTAAATTTCGAAATTATGTGTTCACTATCTATGCTTTGGATATTTAATGTTTTTAATGATATGTTACTACTACACATGATTTTTTTTTATGACAGTTGATTGTGTAGAACTAACAAGTTAAATTGAATTAATTTGTTGTGGTAATTCATATATGTTCCCTTTTACCTTCCAGCTATGAACAGGTTCTTACATTTTTAGTATGTGTTTGGATTAGGATTTCATGATTCACCGTAGAAATATATAATTCTTAGTTACTCTTTTTTATAGTCAAAATTTCATTTTTATTATATTGGTTCTGCTACTGCTGTACTTGCATTTATCTTGTGTCATTTATCTTGTGCATTGGTCTTGCAGGGTGTTGTTGCTGGGCTGCTTGTGCAGAATACATTGAAATATTTGTTGGGGTTTGGAATTGCTTCTCCGTATTTGGTATATTACTCTCCCCGCCTACCCGCCCTCCAAAAAGAAAATGGAAAAAAAATAAAATAAACAACTCTGCCTGATTACACTAGGTCCTTTCTTGAAAATTACAAGCTTTTTACTAATGCAAATGGTATTAAGAAAAATCTGGATTCTCCTTGATTCAGTGTTATTTGATGAATTGTAGGGTTATAATGCTCTTAAAGATTTTTTCCCAACCATGGAAATGAAGCCAAATGTACAATGTGCAAATGCAGCTTGTCTACAGAGACAGGTTTAGACGCTTGAATCTGAGAGTTGGCTGGTTTTGATTTTTGAATCGTCTGTCAAAATCTTTTCATTTGAACTCATGGATGAAATGATATGCATTGTACAGAGGGAATACAACCTCACAAAGCCAGCTAGGGAGGCTGCTGCTCGAGCAAAGATGGAGGCTGAAGCATTGTTGGTGAAAGAAATCCCACTCCATGATGAGAATGAATGGAACATAAGGTAATGAATGAGTATCTTGCACTATAGAAGTGAACGTATAGCATTATAAGTATCTATGCAATATAAGTATCTAAGCTCAAAACTTTGGTAATGCTTGAACTCAACATTGTTGATTTATTGTCTTGCTACAATGCTATTATGAAACACAAAAGATGCGCAATAAAATCATCCTAAAAATCAAACTGGATGGCATGTGATGTATAGTTTTGTACCCTGGTAAACCTAAAATCATTACCATATTGTATTTTAGTGTTAGAAGCTCATACTTTTCTAAACATGATTGTCTCCTGTTACAGTGTTCTTGACGACAATGAGCCGTCTACTTCAAATGCTGAGAGTTCAGGTGATTATTCTTATGTGCCAGACTGCAAATTCTCACACCGACGAAAAAGTTTGTTGAAAGTGCCTACTTACTAACACAATCTTAATATATGCAGGTGCTTTACCTGAAGGGATTGTACACGAGCTACCGGAAGCAGACTTATATGAGGCCCCATCTGTACCAGATGAAGCAGTTACCTCTACCGATGATCTCGAGGAGCTCAGGAGGCAGCTTGAAGCTCTTAATGCTGCATAAGGTTTAACCTATTCAGTCACTCATCTTTATACACAGAAAACTATACCCATTTGAAGTATTTATTTTAGTTAAGACTTGAAAGGTAGTTCCGGCACAGCTCTAACTCTAGTACATTAAGCCAGATTATATTTTTCTTTTTCTTCTCTAAACTCGCAAGTTTGATACATGTCAATCATTTTTTTTTTGCAAATTCTGTTTCTCTCCTTTAGTTAAAACCGTTGAAGAATTTTGTGTACTTCCCAAATAAAGTTTGCAGTTTTGTCTATTCCAATGAAGATATGTTATACTATAACCAGTTAGTTACATTAAAAAGGTCACATTCTGATTTTGAATAGAGTTGGAGAGTGCCTCGCTAATTCTTTTTTGAAGGTGGTGAATATAATAAGGAAAAAAGGTAACAATGTACACTTGACCAAACCAAGTGTCAAGACGAGGGAGGGAAACACATCTCAAAAATGGATCGAAACTGTTAGAATGTAAAAGAGGGAAAACAGAGAGGAGAAAACTGAGCATTTTCTCTGAGAGAGAAATTGATCATTTCAACCAACTATCACAAGCCTCTATCTTTATTTATATATATCCACTAGATAGAAGCTAACAACTTTTATTACAATATATATAGGAAAAAAAGGTAACAAAGCACACTTGACAAAACCAAGTGTCAAGGTGAGGGAAATATATCTAAAAAAAAGAGAGAAACAGAGAGGAGAAAATTGAGCATTTTCTCTGAGAGAGTAAAATTGATTATCTCAACTAACTATTACATGTATCCATTTGATAAAAGCTAACAACTTTTATTACAATATATTTCTTCACCCCTCCCCGCCATAATAAGGAGAAAAGGTAACAAAGCATACTTCACCAACCCAAGTGCCAAGGTGAGGGAAATACATCTCAAAAATGAATCGAAATTGTTAGAATGTAAAAGAGGGAAAACAAAACTGAGCATTTTTCTGAGAGAGTAAAATTGATTATCTCAACCAACTATTACAAGCCTCTTATTTAAATATGTATCCAATAGATAGAAGTTAACAACTTTTATTACAATACATTCCCTAGCATCAAAACATACCTAGTAATGTAAAAGTTGCTGAATTGTTGTCACAATGAAGAACTATTGGCTTGATAGCACCAATCCCTAACTCAACCAACAATCTAACCAACCAGGTTGTCTCTACAGTAGCTTAAGCCATAGCTCTATACTCAGCTTCAACAAAACTTCTAGATACAACATTTTTCATTTTCGACTTCCAACTTATAGGTGAATTCCCTAGCATCAAAACATACCTAGTAATTGATCTTCTAGTGTGGGCAAGACACCCAGTCTAAATCGGAATAAGAAGCTAAAACTAGATTGTATGATCCATTTAAAACAATGCCAAAACCAACAATCCTAGCTATATATCTTAAAGTATGCATAAGAGTTGAATAATGAGGAGTTCTAGGATGTTGGGTAAATTGACTCAAGGTTTGAATTGCAAAACACAAGTCTAGTCTAGTATGTGTTAAAAATTTTAAGCTTTCCTATAAGCATCCTATATTGTGTAAGATCAGATAAAAGTTCACCTTCATCAAGAAGCAACTTAAAATTCAGAGGTAAAGGGGTGCAAATTGGCAGCTTGAAGAAGTTTTGTTGTGAATTTCTTTTATGTCAAAGTAACACCTTGAGGGAGATATGAAACCTCTAAGCCCAAAAATAATTCAAAGAGCTAAGGTCCTTGATGCTGATTTCTTTATCCAAAAATAGACTGAGAGATGAAGTTTCAAAAGCAAGAGAATGAGTAATGAGTAAATTATCAACATAAATGGCAACAACTGTTATATGATTATTTTTTCCTTTTGATGAACAATGAATAATCATTTTTAGATTAGGAATATCCAAGAGAAAAAAGAACAGTTGTGAAATGATGGAACCATTGTCTTGAGGCCTGCTTAAGACCCGTATAATGACTTTTTTTAACGTACAAACAATTTGTGTATGGTTTGGAATGCCATCATAAACATTCATATACAATTCCTCATTGAGAGAGCCATGCAAAAAAGCATTATTCACATCCAGTTGATGAATAGCCCAACCTTTAGAAGCAACCATTGAAATCACACTTCGGATGTTAGCCATTTTAACAACTGGTGAGAAGGTTTCCAAAT
Source organism: Fallopia convolvulus (assembly GCA_964016875.1). Taxonomy (NCBI): domain Eukaryota; kingdom Viridiplantae; phylum Streptophyta; class Magnoliopsida; order Caryophyllales; family Polygonaceae; genus Fallopia; species Fallopia convolvulus. The sequence continues at coordinate 23,138,935 of OZ024727.1, forward strand.
AATCATTGCCTCCCCTTTGAGTGTAGCTTTTAGCAACTAGATAGGGTTTAAATCTATCATAGGGAGACTTATTATTGAGTCAAGGACGAGGCATCCTATTAATGAGAAAAGTGACAGTGAGCATACATAATTTGCAATATTGATATGGTACTTTAGACTAAAAATTCAAAGCACTAGCAACCTCTAATAGGTGCTTGTGTTTCCTTTCCACAACCCCGTTCTGCTAAGGGGATTCAACACAAGATATTTGATGCAAAACCCTGATGTGATTTTGATTCATCATGAGCAAGAAAACCAGTCGAGAACTGACATCGACGCCAAGGGCGCACCGGTGCCAAGTGAGCAAGCGTCGGGTGGTGATATTGAACCATTTCCGTTAGGCACTTCTCTAGTTCCGTCAGGCTATCTTTTGGGAGGGTTTCCTACTCATGAAATAAAGATCAATGACACCAAGAATGCCCATGAAAGGTGTCCAGAGCCAGCCAAGCTCCGAGAGCCTCCTTTTGATGCGGCCGCGCCGACGTCGTGATGCTTGGTTTGTGCTAATTTTGAAGGCCACGTGTGTGTAGTTGTTTTATGAGTTGTAAGGGTATTTTATAAACATTTGGATACCTTGGTTTATTTTTGAAATAACTCCTTATTTGTGGGAGGTTGGGGTTAGATGCCCATGTGGGTTAAAAAGGGTTAGGAGGAGCCTTTGCTAGTTAGACAAGATTGATGCCAAATTCCAACTCTTTGTCTCTCCTCTTTGAAAACATTTTTTCAGCTTTGTTTTTGAATCAAAATTCAGATTTTGGTTCCTTGGATTGTGAGTCATATCAATACAAATCCGAAGGTAGATCGTGGTGAGTCATATCCTCGATTGATCTTCATAGTTCAAGTTAGATTCAAGGTGAGTCATACCCTTGAGTTTTGCTTGTCCATATCCAATCCTCAATTTACTATCACCATCCACTTTCCTAGCACCTTTCATCCTCAAAATCACCATCTCATCTTCCATCAAACTCGGATCCATAAACCCCCCTAAAAAACTACATCAAAACAAGCCGAAATTTCATCCCGGTGGATTCTGCAACACCTTAGTAAAAGAGTCATAACTTTCGAATAACACACATGATTTTGATCTCAAATTTTGAGGTATTAAATAAGAGTCGTAGATCTAACTCTTGGCTTTGGAATCACTCAATTTCTAGTCCGGACGAGGGAGATCTTTCCGCATGAAGCCAGAACAGAAGTTCCTCTATCAAGATTGCTCGGGTCAACCTCGGATGCCTTGCACCGCTTGCAACAACAAGATCCATCATCAAACACCCATATCAATAAAAAAAACTCTAGCAAATTGGTCAGAAAACTCTAGAGCATTATCAGTTTGAAACATCTTGACATTAGCATGAAACCGAGTCTTAGAGGCAATGTTATTAAAATCCCGATCCGATTCTACGATTCTAACGATCCTACGATCCATAACACGCGAAACGATCCACGATCCTAAGTAAAATCTTATTGGAGTAGGATCTTAAATGGTTTAGAATACAATCTCAATCCAATCCCGATTTTAAATACGATTTTAACGATCCTATAAATGATTTAATGACCTTACAAACGATTATTACGATCCTATAAAATGACAATTATGATTATGTATTATTTATAATTTTAAGGTCAATGTCTCATTTACATATAATAGTTGACTAGTTCATCCAAACACATTTTTAATAATCAAATTACTAATGTTTATCATTTTCTTACTTCATATATAATAAAATATACAATCTATTAGGTTATCCTTGCATATTTTTAGTTATAATGTAGGATCTTACGATTCAACAATCCGGTCTTACGATCCGATCCAAAAGACCCTCAACGATCCGACCTAGAATCCCGATCCTAATAACCTTGCTTAGAGGCTGATAAAGATTTCAGAATATTGAAAGCATTACTCTTATTTGTCATCAAGAAGGTCCAAGTACATAGTACAATCATCTACTAGTGTGAGAAAAAAAATCTAAACCCATAATAGGTAGAATGCTTATAAGGGACGCATATTTCAACATGTACAAGATCAAAATGAGATGAAGTCCTAGTAGTAAATGAATAGAATTGCCTTCTATGTTGTTTTGCTTGAGGACAAATACTACATATATGCTTTGTCTTAGCAAACTTTTCAAGAAAAGGAAAATAAAGCAACTAATTATAAGAAAGATGTCCTACTCGACAATGCCATATATCAAGACTATTATGAAATGCTATAGAATACAAACCAACTATTTGCTTATCTTTGAGCAAAGTAGTTGAGACAGAATAGTGACATAGATCCCACGACTCTGATGTGAACCCCGTTGAGGATTCACGTGAGGATCTTGAACTTGGACTCGTAAATGGTCTTCTCACGTCGTTGTTGATAGATTTGAGCCGAACTAACGACTAGACTTGGTAGAGAAGAAGTGAAAGGATTTAAGAAGGTGGCTTCGTTTGACGGAAACCTGAAGAATATGGGACGAGAAGTAGAATTTGGGTGACGCCTTTTAGAAGTAGTTCTGGAGTAATCTCGACAGCATAACAGTAGTTCATTCAAAGCGTAAATAATAATGGAGGAGGCGTGCCTCTTTTATAGAGGAAGGGGCACGCCTAACCCTAGTAAACCCTAGCGGCGTGGGGAGTGAAGGGGGATGCAAGCATGCGGCCCAACCACTAGCCCAAGCCCAAAAATCCAAGACATAAATAGAATTACATAAATAGAAATGTTTCGGAATGGAAATAAGTCTAAAAATAGAAAGAAACATAAATGGTCACGGTGGCCTAGTCGCGAGTGTCGCGACAAGGCCGTGACAAGGCTGTGGCGCGCCAAAGGCATGTCGCGACATGGGCAAGGGCGCGACAGGGCTTCGGCGGCGTCGGGGCTGGTGCGCATCCGGACCTCGAGTGTCGATGCCGAGGCGCACCAGAACCTCAAGTTCCCACGCCGGGGTGGCCCGGCGTGGCATGGTGCTCGGCCTGCGTGGCTGGCACGACACCGAGAATGAGGTTCTCGGTGCCGCGGTGCGTAGCGTCGGCCTAGAGTGCCGGCGCGCCTTCGATGAAGGAGACGCACCGGGCGAGGGGCGCGCCGGTGGCTGCGCCGTGGCTTGCGAGGACGCGCGCGACGAGGGACGCAGTGGCTCGGGCTATGGCACGGGTCCTGGCTCTAGTAATCGGTCCGTCGGAGCGCACGGACATGTCTTCCTCTTCTTGGCTCGCCGTCATGGTGGGGCTCACATCAGACTCTCTCTACCAATAAAAAGTGTCATCTTCATCGAATAGCCCTAAAGTTAAAAGGCAGATGAGGTGAAGATTACATGAAATACATCACTGAGAATCCGATTATCAGAAGCAGTAGCAGAACCAATATTCTTGATGCAGGATTTCTGACCATTTGGCATGGTTATAACAAGAGGATTTGAACAGGATGATAAAATGCAACATATTTATGTTTGGAGTCATATTATTTGTGGCTTCACTATAAAGAATCCATATAGATGATGGATTAGCAGAAAAGAAACGGGAACTAATACCTACTCGAAAGCACAAGAATTTGGAGATAGGGATTTCTCAATGGATTGCTTTCTTAAAAGAGCCATAGGTTGATTGAACTGTTCTTATGAAATTTGAGCCAAAGTAAATGAAGAGTTGGAAGCTTGTGAGCCAGAAGTATCAGAAGCAAACTAATCACCATCATTAGAACTAGAAGCAGTAGCTACAACCTTGCCTCCATGCTTGTGATTTGGCAGATACTTCTGCAATTTCCAACACCGTTCAATAGTGTGGCCTACATGTTTGCAATGATCACAAAAAATGATCAATTACTTCCTTGGTTGTTAGAAACACCTCCCTTAAAGGTGGATTGACAATGGTTAGTAGCTAAAGCAGAAGACTCATTGTCAATTAGGGAGATTGATATATGAATATTTTTCTGTGATTCTTCTTGAAGAACCATGGGATAAACAAAAGAGATATTTGGCAGAGGTTGTAACATTAGAATGTTCCCACAAATAGCAGCAAAGGAATCCCCTAATCCTATAAGAAATTACACAACCTATTGATCTTCAAGAATAGCATGAGCAACAGAATTTGATCCACATTCACAAACCTTCATTTCAACCAATTGAAGGTATTCATCCTATAACTTCTTGCATTTTGCGAAATAGGAGGTAACAGAAAGATTACCTCGAGACAAGGAACTCATGATAAAGATTGGTGCGATCGATTTTGCTAAACCTAGGTTTAAGCTCCATTCAACCCTGTCTAGCCAAGCAACAATAGAGAATAGAATCTGCAATATCCTTATTGACAGAATATAAAGGCCATGAAAAGACCATATTATCACACCGATCCTAGTGTAATCGATGGATACAATTAGAAGCAGGATGACAAACCTCTTCCATGGTGTATAATTTTGTTCATCAAGAAGAGAAGTAGAAATTTGATAATTGGGATGATCACTATGGTGCAAGAATAATTCATCCATAGGATTTTGTGGATCATGCATTGGTGGTCGATTTCAGGGATTCATTAGATCGTGCAAAGGCGGAAGAGTTGATAGTATTTGAACCAACTATTTGAACCAACCGTACGGCCATACTAGTCACTTGACTTGCTTGTTTTACTCTATCAATTGGATTATCAGTGCTCTTTCTTGAAGGAGCGGCCTCCAAATCCAAGAGTCGATTCTAAGCTCTCTCACACACCAAAAAATCACACGACATATGTGATTTTTGGCTATCCATATCGTCCATTGATGTGTCTTGCCTCGCTAAGTCGATACTTAAAAAAATAAAAAAAATCTAGTTGGGGATGGTTTTAGAAGAATTGGGATGGAGAGACACCTAAAAGGCTAATATAGGTAAGTGATTCCTACAGGGTATAATTTTATCAGTTAACATGATAATTGAATTGTTGTCCAACTAAAATAACAATAACAATAATAATTGTCAGTTCTGAGTAACTATATGAATCTAGTTACTCGAAAAATTATCGACTCAACAATTGACTTACCTAGATGTTATAATCGAAATGAACACTACCTACCAGACCAAATTTCACTCGAATTCAGAACATTAACATCGTTAAAAGTATATAAGATTATATGCATGTAATTGGCTATAAAATGTATATTATACTTTGACCCGACTCAATTATTCAATGATGATGTAACTCGATTGTGACCAAAATGATGATGATCCGATCTCTTGCAATGCTTGGCAAAGAAAAGCTTTATTAGCAGTTGGTTCACTAAAGATCCTAATTGATTCAAAGTCAAAAGAGTATTCACAGACGAGCTTCTCATTGTAGAGACTAGAGAGATAGAGAAGCAAGAGATATGTAGTAGTGGAAACACAAGGTTGAACATTATTGGGCTTGATATAAGGGCTACAATTGTTATTGGGTTGGGCCTCTAACCAAAATCAACTACTTTTTTAACTACATTTACTTTTACGAATTTTTTTATCCATGCCTAAATATTCAATTAGAAATTTCATCAGTATACTATAACTAAAGTTGTATTCCTTTATTCAATGGCTCAAAACATATACACCTCCTGTACTTGTACAGATTGGTCATTTAAACACCTCACCTTTGTTTTGGGTCGATTGAACACTTGAACTTAACAATTGTGTTCTATTAAATACCTCCGTGCTGATGTGGTATGATACGTGTGATTCACACTCTATAGGGCGAGCGAAGACCATCATTTATGTTGATGTGGAATTTTTAATTAAATATAAAAAATCTAACAAAATTACCCCTTTAGTTTCCTTTTTTCCTTTTCTTTTTTTTCCCCAAAATTCAACATCTTCCCTTTACTTTCCTTTTTTTCTTTTCTTTTTTTTTTCCCAAAATTCAACATCATCATTCCTATTTCTTTCGTTTGACTTTGCCCAAATCTGAAATTGAAGAGCGCGTTTCTCCCAGATCCAATTGTGGTTTGGGTGAGATTCCCCAAATTACAATTAGGGCTAGTTTCTCCCATACCTGCTCCGACAAAGCTCCATAGCCTTCGTCGAATACGAATTCAAAATCCTTGATCTCCCCTGCACAAGATTCAAATCCCAATCAACACAAGCAACCTCCAGAAACCAATCAACTACGGATGTCAAAATTTTCGCCGATTTTTTTATGAAATCGATCTCAGGTCAACAAATTCGAAATTCCCCGGGCACGCGTTGGGTGAAGGTGGGAGAGCCTGGACAACTACATATCTGGTTTGTAGCGGGAAGGCGAGTGGTTTTGGCGTCGATAGGGGTTAGATCTGCTCAAGGGTGGGTGGATCTGGGTAGCGGTGGGTCAGCACAGTGGTGGTCGTTCTCCGAATCCGTCGTTCCGTCCCGACTCTCTCTAGATATGGTTCCTTGTTATGCCAGGGGTGAAGAATCTGAATTCTTTCTCTGAGTTGGAGACGAGCTTCAAAGCTAGCCATGGGAGACAAGCTTAGAGCCTTCCTTGAGAGAGCCAGCCATGGTTGATCTCTGAGTTGTATGCCGGGGTGAAGTCGTGAAGAATATGAAAGTTTTTGTTTTGTTTTTTGTTTTAATAATTTAATTTAATTAACCTTTAAAATTTTGGATTATGTGGCAAAATAGGCTTATGTGGCACACATCTGTAAAAATAATTGGAACTTGTCAGCGCACGTGTGTTACGCTCAACGAGATTGTCAACGACGAGGTGTTTAATAGACCCGAATTATTAAGTTTTAGTACTTAATAGGTCCAGACCAAAGGTGGAGTTTCTATATGACCAATTTGTACAAGTACAAGAAGATATGTATATGTTTTGAGCCTTTATTCAATGTGTCGTTTATCTAACTATGTCCCATCAAAAAAATAATTTGACTAATTACTTTTATGTCCTTCTCATTTGTTGATTATTAAATAGTGTTAATATTTTACAATAATATTTATATTAAAAATTACTTTATTAACAATTATACCACATTTAATAGATTTTTCAGCAACCATTTTGATCAGAGTCAACAAACTCAGTTATCCAGAACTTAAAATTCTCATCCGAAAGGATCGATGCTCTAAGACGCCCTCCATAGAGGAGTGCCTCCTAATTTTGACCTAATTAAAAAAAAAAACTCAGTTATACAATGCTAAGCAAGATTTCGGATTTCGAAAATTCTAACAGCTATATATCAACGATTTTTCTAACCTATGCCCTTAGGGCATAGGTTAAGAGCCTTAAAATGGAAGTATTTTGTTGAATTTTATTAGATTTGATTTAAATAATTCTTTCAATAGGGTTTATTAATTTTCTTTTAGGGTTTTAGTTTCTAACAATAGAATGCTTAATATATGCCCTTAGGACATAGGATAGAAAAACCGATATATCAATAATGTACGTACCCTCTAATTTGAAATGAAGATGAGGCTAAATATTTATGATGGGTACGTAACGTAGATTAATTTGTCATATACTATATAAGTACTCCGTATAAAACAGGGAGGTAGCTAGGTTATAATAATGGGCATCTCAATTCACAAATAGAATTAGAAAACGAAGAAAGGGAAAAAGGAAAACGTGAAAATTGGGATGCAATGAATAACTGCACGTTAGCAATATATATAATGCATTGCATATTTGCATGCAGCAGGTAATGTACTCCTATAATCAAGTGTGAAGAAAAGAAGATCTCTAATCCTCTATTAGAGATCATGTACATGAACACTAACAACCACTACGTACTATTCAAGCGCGCAGATGGTGGTCCAATCAAACACTCTATAATATATGCAACGTACTTTTGGTCCGCCCTAAATGATGCCACTCATGTGCTTTGAATTCTCTATTACATATTTTCATGTCTCCTTTCGGCCTTTTTTTTCTCCATCAATTTCTTTTTCTATTTTTTTTCCCATTGATGTCCTTTTTAATTGCCTTGCATTCAGCTGGTATCAAATCTGATTCTTACTGCGGCTATTAGCCGTATTAAAAAAAATAGAGTCCGGTTCAGGTGCGAAATAAGAAAGAACAGAAGCCGTTGAATCAAGAAAAATTAAAGGCGCTGATCATTTCACTTAAAAAGGGGAAAAAAACGGCACGGGCGAATTATTCGCGTATTTTTGAAAAAACGGAAATAGGACACGCGCCCAGATTGTTCATCAGTATTGTGGATTTGTTCATCAATAATGTGGATTTGTTCATCAAAACTGTGATTTTGTGCATAAATAAACTATTGCTTGTGCATAAAAAATCTATTGTTTGTACATAAAAAATGAACAAATGTGTATCAAAATTACATGCAATATGTTCATCAACATTGTGATTTTGTTCATAAAAAAACGAAAATATTTGTTCATTGGTTTGTGCGTATTTGTTCATCAGTTTGTGCATATTTGTTCATTAGTAATATCAATTTGTTCACTGGTTTATGCATATTTGTTCATTGCCTTTTTCATATAATTGTTCATTACTAGATGCATATTTGTTCACTAGTAACCTCAATTTGTTCATTACTATATGCATATTTGTTCATTAATAACATCAATTTGTTCATAGCTAAATAAGGCACAAGCACACCTAAAACATAAGGGTATAATAATGAACAAATAAGGTTATATCCATGAACAAATAAGGGTATATCCATGAACAAATAGGGTATATTAATGAACAAATAATGGTATACCATGGGTATATCAATGAACAAATAGGGGTATATCAATGAACAAATACGAGTATATCAATGAACAAATATGAGTATATCAAAACTAATTATATGTGCATAAAAAAAACCACATAATATTGTATTCCTACACATAAATAAGGTTAAAAAATAAAAATAAAAATTAAAAAAGTTCGAAATCAATGAACAATGTTATCAAAAACTCAATGCACAATTAGTTAGTATTGATGAACAATTGGTGAATATTGATGAACAAATCGCTATTTCTGATGAACAAACTGGGCACGTCTCATAAAAACGTATTTTTCGAAAATATCGTGAATAATTCGGGAAAAATTCGTCCGTGTCGTATTTTATTGAAAAATACGCGAATAATACGGGAAAAATTCGCCCGTGCCGTATTTAATTTTTTTTAATGAATGTTTAATCAGGGACGTTGATTTTTTGGAATGAACGATCGAGATTTATTCTTATTTCTCACCTAGGCGGCCATTCGCACGTGACTCTTTTTCAAAAAAATATGCAATTTTGTATATTTATTTTGCTATCCCTTGAACAAATGTAAAAATGACTTATTTCCAAATGGAAAAATTGTACTGTATTAAACAAGACTATTATCTGTTCGGCAATGCGTTGCTCATTGGGAATTTGTAATGCAATTTAGAGACTAATATTTGCTACTGTTGACCGCTACTATCTTATAGGAGTATAATACACATTTCAGCTTAACAAGTCAATTACCATAAAAAGGCTAAAATAAACATAAGAAATCTGAAATTGTGATCCCAATTTCGCCTTTCTTCTATAAAATATGGCACGCTTAGCCTTACAGGGACAAAGATTCTCTGGTTCGTTTGCAATAAATACATGAAAGGATAATAATGATAAGTTCAATCCCCCCTCTCTCTCTTCCATATGGGTTGATTGTTTTGTGGAACTAAAAAGTATGGGGATTGGGTCCTTCAATGCACTAAATAATTTCATAAGAAAATGAGGGTACCTAGAATGTGTGTATATAGGGCTAGGTTGAAAGAACCATAACCGAAAAACCAAACTCAAAATTTGATAAACTGATCACTTTTTTCGGTTAACCGTACTGAAAAAAATTGATTCGGTTACGATTAACCAACCGAAACTATTAACGATTTAACTGTACGAATACCGTTATCAATATTCACGCGCGGATAATCGATAAACCTATACTATAAATACTATATATTGTATGTTCTTAGAAAGGGAACTATATATCTAATTAGTCTAGTGGATAATAGATGTATTTTAATAAACAAAATAGAAAAAAAATACAAGACTAAAACTTACCATTATAATTCTGTATTTCTGTTTTTTTTCTTACTTGTAAAATCCAATTTTAATCATTAGTTTACAAGTTACTACTTTGCTAGTCAACTAGTGTTGCTCAGTTAAACCTTGCTTTAGTCACTTAGCGAAATAAATACGCCACCTCCTACAACTAATTTCTCTTCTTTGTTACTTTCTTCTTTCCATTATCGCCGGTACACAATTTAGTCTATTACATTCGACTTTGATTAATTTTGATACTATATACATGATTCTTCTTATGACGAAAACAATAATATTCAAATTGGAGTATATAATTAACTATGGATCTTTCATTATATAATTTACTAAATCTATTGTGTTTCTATATTACAATTCATAGGTACGAATAAACTTGTTTTGCAGTAGCCCTTGATAGCAATTGACGAGTCTATTTCACTCGTTGAATACATAAATCTTAGATTATGTATTTTAATATTAGGATTATTTGAGATGAGATATTTGTTCTTATTTTGGATTTATGAATATTATTTGTATTTTATTATTTGGATGATTTGCTTTGAGTCCTATTTTGAGTTTATGAACATTATATGTATTTTATTGTTTTGATGCTTTCTTTTGAATTAGATATTTGTTTTATTTTGATTTTATGAACATTATATGTTTATCGTTATAAGAATAATGCATTTCATGAAGTAGATGTATAATGTAATTGTATTTAATTTAAATTTAAAGTTTAATTTATTGAAAAATAAGATATTTTTATACTAAAAAATATTTTTTGATAAAAATTATCTTTTCTTTTAAAAGTTGGTTAATCGATGAACTGTAGTGAATTTCGCGGTTAACCGCTAATAGTTAACCGACAACTAACGGTATTGTTATGGTTATTGAAATTTAATAACCGAAGTATCAGTTAACAAATGTCCGGTTAATTGAAACACCTGTTAATCAACCGTGCCCACCCCTATATGTATGTATACATGGTAGAAATTTTGGTGAGAAGGGATGCTTGTACGTAAAATGTAAAAAAATAGGGGTGTTGGATGAAAAAAGAATCATGATACAGACCATTTCAATTAAAATGAAAAAAATATAGCAGAAATAATTTTTGATGAATTATTCACCTTTTTTTAAAGAAAATAATCCAAGAAACATGAGCAAGATATGCATTAAAACTGAGTTTTTATGCATCAAAATCGGTTAGGTATGTGTTTGTGTATCAAAACTAGTCGTATGTGCATTAAAACTAATCTTCCTATGTGCACCAAAATAACTAGAATATTCATCTTGTTTGTGTGTGCATTAAAACTGAATTGCATGTATATCAAAATTAGCTAAATGTGTATCAAAACTAGCTAAAAGCCCATCAAAATATCTTAAAAGTGTACCTTATTCATGTATTTGCATAAAAATAACTGAAAAGTTTATCTTATTTATGTATGTGCATCAAAATTAATTATATGTGTCAATAACTAAATGCATGTGCGTACAAAATAATATGCATAGATATGTGTACGCGCATCCAAACTAGTTGTATGTGCTTCAAATAAATAAAAGGGCAGAATACATATACAAACACCTGTACTTGTGTAAAATAGTCACTTAGACACCTCACCTTTGGTTTTGTTCTATTGAACACTTGAATTGAGTTTTTTCTATTCTATTGGACACCTAGACGCTAATGTGACATAATACGTAGATTTCACGCTCTTTAGTGCGAGTGAGGAGAACATAGTTTTTTTTCTTTTTTCTTTTCATTTTCCTCTTTTTATTTTCTTTATTTTTTTATCTCTTTTTTTCCGCACCAGATCTTTTTTTTTTTTTTTTTTCACTTTTTTTCCATCTTTTTCTTTCTTTGATTTTTCTGGTTGATTTTTTTTATCAGGATCTCGAAATCTAATCAAATCTGGCAAATTTCTTCTTGGATTGATTTTTCTCATATCAATATCTAGCAAATCTGGCAAGTGAAAATTTGGATCTTTATCAATTGAGAAATAAGAAGTACGGTTGAACAATTTGAACTCCGACTCCGCCCGCTGTTCCGTCCTCACTCTCTGGTTCCTTTCGATTCCGTCTTGTACCGTACCAGCTGTCCACCAACACTGCGAAGATGGAGGCGGCGGTGGAGGAAGAGGGCGATGAAGAGGACGGTGGTTGTTGCAGCGGAGGACTTCGCCGACGGCTGGTATGGTTTGGTCACATCTGGGAAGGAACAAGAAAAGAAAGGGGAAAAGAAAGATAAAAAATTTTTTTTCCCTTAATTTTGTTAATTCTTTTTTATTTTGTTAAAATGTAATATGACACTTTTTTATTTTGTTAATATGTAATATGACACTTTTTTATTTTGTTAATATGTGATATGGCACTTTAATTTTTTTTTTTTCCATTTTATTTTGTTAAAATGATGACATGGCATCCACATGGTGCCCTCGTGGCAAAAATATTTGCACAAGTCAGCGCGAGTGCAACGCACGGAAAAAAGTTTCAGCGTCCGGGTGTCCAATAGAACAGAAAAAGTTAAATTCAAGTGTTCAATAGAACAAAACCATAGGTGAGGTGTCTAAGTGACTATTTTACACAAGTACAGGTGTTTGTATATGTATTCTGCCTAAAAAAAAGTGTATCTTATTTATGCATGTGCATCAAAGCTGGCTTTATGTGCATTAAAGTAGCCAAAAAGTGCATCTTATATATGTGTGTATGTGTGTGTGCGCGCATCAAATCATCAGTTCGTCGATCCCTGTCAATGTGATCCAAGATTGGCTCCACTGGGGTCAGAGCATGAATGGGTGGTTCTCAACCAATTCAGTAACAAAAATGATAAATGAGAACAAAGGCATGCCATAGATCGACCTAATCTGGATTTGGAAATTTAACATTCCACTGAAAGTTAGAAACTTTCTTTAGAAAATTGCAAATAATAGACTACCAACCAAGACGCAACTTGTTAAATGGCATATCCTGGTTACTCTTCCTTGCATCCACTATAAACACCCTACTGAGGACCTAGGACAATTACTAACTCGATGCCCACAAACCTTAGACACGATCACACAACTTGGAAAAAATGATGCATGTGGTAGAAAACAATTACACCAACCTTAAACCTGACCTGATGATGGAAAATATCAAAAGAACCTTAACAACAAGGAATTTGAGGAGCTAGCCATGCTATGGCGGTGTTTGTGGTACCGACATAATCAAAAAAAATTTAGAAACTAGGTCGAGAGGAAATAAAAGATGTTGTTGTCTTATTTCAAAAACAACAACAAGATTGAAGATCTACACAAGAGTGGAGGGAGAGGAAACTTCAAGCAAAAAGCCAGAACCAAAGTCAAATAAACAAACTAAGCTAAAACGAAGGAATATGAAATGGACCAAAAAAAAGCCCATGTGGATCATCTTTTGGCTTCATTCTCATGGACTCGTAATGCAAAGCAATCACATGGGCTAATGGTAGTTGTGGTGTCCAACCGGTTCTTATGGTCGCAACTCTCAGGCTTCGAAATGGTATCTTTGAGGTGCTGCGTCGTGGATACTTGAGGATTGATATAGAAGGGGATAACCCTAGTCTCATTAATAACATCAATGACATTTGGAGTTGCACGTGCGAGGTCGAGATTATCGTGATGGACATTTTGGTTTCTCTTTAGAGTTCCTCAACCACCTCCATCTCATGCAATGATGGAAGATATCGAAGATCTCATTTGTTTGGATGGTTTAGGCCGGCCAACGAATCGTTGAGTCCCCCTAATTCACAATATGATAAATTTTGTATATTGTATGAGTTCACTTTTTATATTGTTTGAGTTCAAGTTTATCTATTATAAGTTCATTTTTTTTGTTCTTTGTGTTCATTTTCCATATAATTTGATTTTCACAAAAATTGAAAAAAGAAAATTAAAATTAAAAATAATTTAAACTTAAAATTAAAAATAAATAAAGCTTGAATAAAAAAATAATTATAAAAATGTAATTTTTCTTTGTATAAAATAAGCATTGTAAGTCATAAATCCTATTTTTTTATTTTTATAAACTAAAAAGTCATTTTTAATATATTGTGAGTCCGTTTCATGTAGGCTATGAGTTCATTGTTGTATAATATCTGTGTTTATTTTTTATATTCTACGTGTTTATTTTTTATCTACTACAAGTTTATTTTACATATACTATAAGTTTATTTTTTATATTATTTTATTTTTGTGAAAATAAAAAAAATGTAAAAAACAATCTTGACCATTCAATATATAATAAATAAGTAAATCCAATGGTTTTGATTAGTCCTCACTATAAGACTTTGTCCTTACTACAAGGAGTGTGATCACTTGAACCTTGATATATATATATATATATTATATATCCATTCACATAGTTTTGATGCACATTCGACCTATTTTGACGCATATTCGGCCTATTTTGATGCACACTAATACAAGTTACGTTTTTAGTTATTTTGATGCACATACGACTCCTTTTAAATCACTTAAGACATTTACTTTTGGTGCAGATAGGAATAATTTTGATGAACAAAAATATATTTATGAACCCATTTTTTTTTTGCACATTTGGCCATTTTTGGTGCACAAACGAATATTTTTGATGCAGAAAAACATTGTTTTTGATTCACAACCCACACATGCCTCATGTATTCGTTTTTTTTCTAAAAAATGAGCGAATAATTCGCAAATCGACCGTGGCGTATTTTTTTTTCTTTTTAAGTGAAACGATCATCACCAGTGACGGACCCAAGTTGGGGCCGGCGGGGCCGGTGCCCCCACTTCCATCCGAGTTACAATTGATTTTATCAGTGTTCATAAAATTTTCCGGCATAATTGCAATTGAGTTACACCTATTTAGGAACTAATATTTTGTTACATATAATTGACTATGTACACGATACACCACAATCTTATTAGATGAAAGTTTACTCAAAGGTTGATTATAGTGGGGTGTGTCTTAATTTTACATTTGTATAGTCCACCATTTTAGATGAGCTTTTAAATTTTATTTTCAAAATTTAAACTAGTTAATTTTGTGTTTCTTTTTTTCGATGATCAAAATTCCTTTGTAGTTCTACTAGCTTCTTTGTAAAGCTTTTAATATTATTTTTATATTAGGGTTCGTTGAGTTAGAGCAAATACATCAATTTTTTAACCAGGGCTACAAAGACGTTGTGGAATTCCAAAACGGCGTCGTTTTGATAAAAAAATGTTAACTTCGGGTGTTGAATATTGGAACGATAGAACCTAAACGAGCTTTCGATCGAAGGGACAAATTGTGCTACTACGATGGATTCTACGCTTGACAACTTCACGCCAACAAGGCAACAACCTTATTTATTTGTGCCCTGCTCTAATTAATTTCTGCGTCCGTCACTGATCATCACCCTTGATATCTCCTAATGCAACGACTCTTGTTCTTTCTCATTTTTCACATAAGCACACATTTTCACCAGATTCCGACCCATTTATGAATATGTTTATAAATTTCATATTATTCAAAATGAAATGAACATCTAAAGCATAGACTATTTATAATTTATGTTTATAAATTCCATATTATTTGAAAATGAACATAACATCTAAAACATGAACATATATAGTGTATTAGTAGGCATAAAATTTTGATTTGGGTTTGATTTTGTATAGATATGGAGGGAGGAAATGATTAAGAAATTGGTTAAAGAACGAAAAGAAAAAGGCTGAACTAACCCACTTGAAGGGCATGTGCCCTTGTTAAAAGCAGTAACCACCATCATCTCTTTGGAAAGGCATTTTTTTCCCTCCGAAAAAGTAAGCTTCTTTAGAATGCTTTTCTTGGTTAATTTTTTGTTCGTCTTCATGATCGATCGAGCTTCTGCTCTTAGCTTTCATGGGCACTTGGTGGGCAGTATCTTAAAGACAGACAAATAGATGCCAACAACTTATTCCTTGGGCCCTCTCTTTCTTATTTTACATTTCTGATGTTTCTTTTTGGGTGCGTGGGATCACGCCACGATTTACCCTTTTCAATAAATCACCGTTTTTCCATCTTTTTGTTATTACTTATTAGCATAGAGTTTGGATTATATAAAAAATATTCTTGCGGTGTAAATAATTGACCATAAATAAATTATAAATTTTTATTTTGGAAAATTTCTCTTGGTACCTCCGAATTTTTGTCATTTTCTTTTGGTGTCCTAAAAAAAACTTAATCCTTTTGGTACCCTCCAAGTTTATAATAAGTTTGTTCCATAACATAAACCTTGACAAAACTAACTTTCATCCATTTCTATACAATTGTACGTTAAAAATTAAAATTAAATTTAAAACAAATAAAGCGGGATAAAAATCTGATTATAATTACAATAACTGTAGCAATTCCAAAGGGCTTGAGCAAAAACAAGGATTTCTTTTACAAGAACCATGAAGAAGCTAGAATCCGCGCATCTATATGCTTAAAACAAGAACAACTAATGCTAGTATGCAATCTCATGCCCCTCAAAAGAAAACCTAAAACTAGAAAAAGAAATCAGGGAAACAATATACAATCTCAAAAATAAATCAGAATTTCGGTTACTGAGTAAAGAATGGCCATCCATCTCACATTATCCATTAAGCTCCAACAATTGAAATCATTTCCTAAGCCATATATAAACACAATTCGACATTTACACGCTTAAAACTATTAAGAACCCTAATTTCAATTTCCCCCAAATTGAAACCCTCAATCAATCCTTGTGGCACTTAAATTGGAACTCAATCCCTGCAAAACAACTGAATTTCGGCGCCAAATTTGAGCTTTACACACGAATCGATATCTGGTTTCATTATCGACTATAGTTGTAGTGGTCTCTCCCTCGTTAGCGTCGGTTTACTCCACTCTCCCTCGTCGGCATCGGCCTGCTCCGCTCTCACCACGACGTCACCAACCTCCCTCGTCGAAGACTAGGTCGATTTTGCAGCTGCTCATGGAGCAACGTTAGCCTCCTCTCATGGTGGATTGTTTCTGCCTTACGTATAAGCCATGAGAATGAGTTTATTCTCACCAAAAAAAAAGAATTGAGTTTATGCTTTTATTTTTTTTAATTTAATTTCAGTTTTAACATAAATGTATACATAAATGGACGGAAGTTAGTTTTAAAAAGATTTAGGTTACGGAACAATTTTTTTTATAAAGTTAGAGGGTACCAAAAGGAATAAGTTATTTTTTAGGGTACCAAAAGGAAATGACAAAAACTTGAGGGAACCAAAAGGAATTTCCCATTTATTTTAGAATAGTAAATATTTTAAAAATAGTTTTCTTTACTCTCCCTATTTAAAGGGCTTTCATGAGTAAAATTAGGCATGTTGTTTTTTTTTATGCTATTGTGTCAACTCTACTCTCTCTTCCAAATCTTATCTATAATTGACGTCGTCAATGAGAAGAGAAGAGGAGGCCACTGAACTGCCATCGCAAAGACGTCACTGTCATTTTGCCACTTGTTGAAATCATCGACAATCATGAGTCACGAAGCCCGAGAAGGATTATTGTCAAATGAACCAATCTCGGAAGGCAAGAAACTAGAAGCGTTACGTGAGGCAAAGAATCAAGAGCAAGAGCGCGTATTGATTGAGGCTCGTGAGGAGATTCGACGTTTTAAGTTGGCACTTGAGAAGGTACAAGGCAAGCGGCCCGTGAACGGAGCATATTCAGATGGTAAGGCGCCAAGGATTGCAAGCGTAATCGAGGGAGGAACCAGCGCAGATCCAATGCTTTCCACGACGTCACGAGTTGCGATCTAGGGCATGGTTGATAGCGAGCATTTAGGCATTAGTTTTAGGGAATATTTATGTTTAAATATTAGGAAGTTGCATGCATTTTGCTTAGTTTTTGTAGTTTTTGCATTTCGGTGTCTACTCTTGCACTATCGTGTTTTTAAGTTGTTTTGAGGAGCAAAGATTGGTTAAGTTGAAGGATTCAAGATTGGAGATATTCAAGTGTCTTTTCCAAGGATATTCAATCCACTTTTGATGATCATTAAGGCCCAAGAGCTTGTGGAAAAGAACGCTTAAATTTGGACCATCCATTGAAGTTGTTGTTTCGACACCACTTTCTTGTGACGCTTCGTTCAGGAGTTACAGTGGTCGGATAAAGCTGAATTTGGTATCATTGGAAAGCTAACTCGAAGAGATACAATTCATATTTTTACTTCGAGTTCAAATTCCAACTCTAAGTGGGTCAAAACAGCATCCGAAAGTACCGTCAAGAACCGCGATCGCGGCTAACCTATACGGCGATCGCGGCTATGGCGGTCGCGGCCCTACTATTTTACACGCGAGGAGATCGTCCGTCTATCTTTATTGCCTTTTTATTATATCTTTCCTTTCGTGTTTTTAGAGACTACTTAAACCTAGTTTTTCAGCCTTTGTTGGGAACCTCTCTTAGACCTAGTTTTCATTATTCCAGACTTTTGTATTTTCTCTTTTATGGAGAACTAAACTCCTTTCATTCTATTCAAGTTGAAGGTTTCAGATTCAAGTCTATTGTGAGATTCTACAATTCAGGTTTATTTCTACAAGTTATTTCAATTTTCTTGTGCTTAATTAATATTGATTGCATTGATTTCTACTTGATTGATCACGTTGTTGAAATTGATACTCTCTATTGCTAGATCTAGGTTTTCTCGTAGTAAAACCTAATCTTTGTAGCAACTCAATGTTTTAGGACTCGTTAGACTAAAACCATTGAGAAAGAGATTTGATTGCATGCTTATTGTTTGACTCGTTGGAACTCAATTTGCATGTATCCTGCATATCCTTGTTCCTACTGCTAGTATCATTATTATTCATAATCGTTTCATGTTTGTTTTGATATTAAGTATTTACGTGACCCGTTGGCTTGTTTATTATATCTGATCAGGATAGGAATAACAATAGGAAATAACTTGTTTGAATCAATGATCAATAACTTGATGATGAAAGTGGATGCTTAAATAGGATTGTTTTTCCTCAATTGATAAAAACTCAACCTTTGTTCTGTTTAATTGCTTGCATTGTTTACTTCAATTTCATAGTCTTAGATTAATAATCAAAAATCCTCCCTTTGTTACTTAATTGAGTTGATAATAATATAACTTAGGATACAAGTGTCTCTTGGGTTCGACCCCGACTTACCAACTATACTAGTTGAATAATTAGGGATTTATTTTTGATTTGGCACGACGACTTTTAGTTAGTCAATGGTCATGATGAAGAAAAAAATCCGAGTCGTGGAAGTATCGAGACAAAGGAAAACAAAGAGGGGTGAAACAATAGGAATTGTAGCTTGAGGCGTCGTAGTCTATCCTATGAGCAGCACCATTTTCACGATGGGACTCGTGACCGCTTGCAAGACCATCCCTACGACGAATCTCATTGTTGATCACAAAAATGCGATCCCGAGTATGACCACTTACAAAAGTGGTACCGAGATGAAGGGTCGTATCAACACCACTCTCGTGAATACGATCATGACGAAAGGCATGAGGTGCCCACGCAATAGTAGGCCGAAGATCGCGAGGTGCCCAGTGAAAGTCACCCAAGATGCCATCGATGATGAAAGTCAAATGTTGAGCATGTCAAAATGTTGGATGCTAAGAGTGTAACACCCCAATTTAACATTGGGAATGTCACATGCCAGTGACCTCAAATTTGAAGTCTGAAGCCACACTAGGCTTGAATCCGAACAATAAATACAATTACTCTTAATAAATAAGAGAATTGAAATTGAAACCTAATACTAGATAAAAGTGTGATAGAATATTTTTTTAAATTTTTTTCTTTTATTGAACTTCTCCTCATAAATGAGGATGAAACTTTACAGCGGAGAAGATCCATGAAATTTTGTGTTTGAAATTACATCAAGATGACAACTTTTGTGCCTATACATTATCTAGGAAATAAAATCCTATACACGTTTAACATAAACTCGAAAATATACTTAACGTTGTAACTTTTGACAAAATATCCAATTGTAGCTCGTCCCTTCTGCAACATACTTCTCACAACTTGAATGAAAAGATCGCCTGATGTGTTGCGACGAGAAATACGATTGACATCGGCCGACCATGCAAAGAAAAAATAAACGGTCGGGTTAGTCTTGTGACAGACTAAACAAATGGGGTTTTGGAAGGTGGTTCAGTTTTTAGGAAGAGATGAATTGGGATGTCGGGCACCGAATGAAAGCCCGTCCCATCCTTGAACCTCGACCCTCCTAGGAAAACTATGATTTGAAGAAACGGAATGAGAATGTCACATAAGGGTGTGTCTCGGTTTTGAAAGAAAAGGTTCACTTGTGTTGGGAACTTGGGTTTCACACATTTAGTCAAGTGGGTGATTAAACCCCTCGTTGATCACGTTTCCCTCTACCAACCTCACCGCAAACGTGTTGTGCGAATTCACATTGGAGCCAGAGATTTATAGAATCCGAGAGTAAGGATGGCATTCATTTTCTACTAGCCTTCCTATCATTTGAATTTTCCCAACGAGCGCCTATTTAATCTTTACGAATTTTAAGGATCACAATAACGTTCCAATTGAAATTAAGCATACAATTTAAGTAGGAAGAATGTGGGTTACGACCCCACGAAATTCACAATGGTTGGGTGGCGAACCCAGACTAGCACGAGCTACGTGCCATCACCCCTCATCGAACGAGAGGGTATTGATCATGGTCTTACAGGTAGAGCATTGGCTCAAGATTAATGTCGAATGATTCAACACGCATAACAATAAGTACGCAAACACAATCCTATAAATCTAGGCACACATATCACAAGTCAACGACCATACAATCCATCTAGCGTAACCTAAGTACGACTAGAAATAACCTATCATTAATCTAGAACAACATAAAACCTAGATTCATTTTATTTCATACAAGAGTTCCCAACATAGTTATTAAATAGTTTAAAGCAAATCAAAGCACATAATATGATATGTAACATGCTTGTTAAAACGAATGATGCATAAACGACTTTATATAGAAATCGAACCCAAACCACTTGCCTCGAAATTGACGTAGATGGGTTATGAAACGATCACTCGCGATTAAGTACTTGTTCTTGTTTCAATTAACTACAAAATAAATTGCTTCAATTTATTTTGTTCATTTGATAACGTTGATTTTCAAGGATCATAACGGATTTAAGTTTATAAAAATTATAAACTTATACATTATATTAATAATTTCCTTTTTTTATTAATATAATGTCATTTAACCTCATCTTTTCACTATAACATATTAACCTAACCTTATTTTTAATACTAATTTAAATAAAAATCTTATTACCTTTACATATTCAAAAACCTTATTATTAATTTTATTTAATCAAATCATTTTAATTTAGTCTTACATAAAAATAAGGGTTTCTTCCTATTAATATTAAAAATTACTAATGTATTTTCTTTTCCATTTACAACCAATTTATTCATAATTCTTATTAAATACCAATTAACTTCATATGTTTATTTCAATGTTTATGAAATATTATTTTCTTAACATTTTCCCATTTAAAATCATAATTTTACTTAGATATTCAAAAGGTCCAATTTTATTTAAAAACCTCTAAACACAATTTTAATAAAACCCATTATCTATTTTTAATTGGACAAAAGATTTTTTTTAAATTATCCAAAACCGAAATAATTAAAAAAAAAACCCATCGGTCGGGCCAGGTCAAGCCCAACCTACTCACCAAAAGAAAGCAGCAGTAGCCAACAACCGTTTGAATAAAGAAAAAGTAGGGTCAACTTCAATCGCTTTGTTCTTCCTTGTCCGGTATCGGTTCGGGACGGGAAAGTAGGAGTTGGAACCATAACAGAGAGAGCTTTCCAATGATATAAAATGGGAAAATTTTGAGTGTGGAAGGAGAACGAGCCCCAAAACCGAGCCCTACTCTGTTTTTTTCGCTAAACAGAGGTAACTTGTTCCCGAGCCAATTTAGGCTAATTGGAGAGCGTTTTTGGAGAAAATCTCTGAATGGAAAATGTGTGTGACGGATTGAGCTTCATATTGGCCTTTTATATCACTCAAAATGATCCCCAATCGACTCATATTCCGAGCTTGAACACCCAATCTCCAAAACCAAACGTCTCTCACTTTAATTGAGATTATCCGCAAATTAATGGTCAATTTCAATGATTCGGCCGCTCTTATTACTCGCTCATTGAATGATGATTGTTTGTGAGTACCAATCGACACCTAATTGAAGTTTATTAAACCGAATTAAAGCCATCTTCAAAACTTCGAATATTTTAGATCGATTGATTTCCTCGACCATTCACTCCCAAAACCCGAATCAACACCCCAAATTGATTGAGGGTTATTAAAGACAATTTGAGGGGCTTTCCATATCTTCTTTTGGATTTAAAATCCGTTGAGAAACGAAAAAGTTATGAGCAATTGAAGTTTGGGGTTGAAGGTTGAAGACAACCCCTAACTTCTTCAATCTATTCCGAAAAATTGCAAAAACAACCCCTCTAGTTTTGTACAAGTGATAAAAATGTCCCTACAACATAACTTTAGCACTGAAAAATCAAAATACATAAATAGTTATCATATGAACTTTAAAGAATTTATTTGATTAAACTTTAGCTTTAAAAGAACTCATATAAATTTTAGAAATATTATTATAATACTTCTTCATAATTTATATCACTTGTAGTTATTCTCTTATAATTTTAAATAATAAATAACTCACATTATTCATGATTATGTTTTATCATATTATAATAATCATAAACCATAATTCTTATGGTTCATAATTATCACTTTATAATTTGAGAAAATAATTATTGTAACCTTTCAATATAGTCTTAAGCTTATAAACAATTCCTATAACATTTAAAATGTTATAAGCTAATAACCTTATGAAATAAAATATACAAAATATTTTATTATAATAAAGGAAAATGTAAAATTATACTTTTACCCTTTATAAAAATGAGGGATGTTACAAAGAGTGACTCGATGGGTACTAAAGGAGACGCTATAAGCTACGAAGAAGAATACGAAGTCCGAGGTCAAACCCCGCCCAAGACAATTGATGGAACGACATTAAAAAATAAAGGATGCAACAACTATTGAGTGGATATGGAGAAGCAATGATCCCTTCCAAGGAACTAGCCGAACAAAAGTTGGCTCAACTCACTCAAAATAAACCCCATTTGGGTGATTAATACATCAGCGTGATCCACCGCTCAAGTTCTCCACACCGATTTCGAGCTTTATGACGGGAAAAGTTATGGCATTATGGATTTTAAGGGATGTGTTAATGTGTAAAATGTTCTCGCCAACCTCGGTCGCTCAACAGTCAAATGGTTCCACGTGTTATAGGCAAATTCGATTCACTCATGGGACCGATTGGCTCAAAAGTTTGTAAGACATTTCTTAGCCAACGTTAAAGACCCGATATCTCTAAAAAGTCTCTTCACATTGAGGATGAAGAACGTAGATAGCCTGTGCAAGTTGGCCGCCAAATTTATGGCAATGTATGTAGAAATAGAGGAATGTGATGATAAGTCTGCTATAGCAAATTTCAGGCTCACCGATTCGGAGATTGCAAGCTAAGAGATAGCTTGA
This sequence comes from Fallopia convolvulus, assembly GCA_964016875.1. Taxonomy (NCBI): domain Eukaryota; kingdom Viridiplantae; phylum Streptophyta; class Magnoliopsida; order Caryophyllales; family Polygonaceae; genus Fallopia; species Fallopia convolvulus. The sequence goes on from OZ024727.1 coordinate 23,162,477, forward strand.
TGCTCTAAACTCCAACCACCATCTCTAAATTACAAGAGCGAATTCAACGATACATACAATTGGAAGAGGATGCTTGATGAGGGCCAGGTGCCCCTCCTAAGGCTAGCATGAGCACGACCCACGATAAGCAACACCTTTCTTCCACCGGAGACAGTCCAAAAGGAGAGCACTCCGCAATGTCAATGAAAGCCATCGTACTACTTTCAAAATCCACACATATTTTAAATGGCCAGAGGATCCGAAAAATATGGACAAGCGGAAATTCTACGTATACCATCAAAATAGGGGCCACATATTCGAGGATTGCAAGACATATAGGAGGTATTTAGAGCGCTTTGTGGAAGACGGGTATTTGAAGGATTTAATCAACAACTACTAGGAACGACATCATAAGGATTCCCACGACGGAGAAACAATAAAGATGCAAGTGGAATAGGTGATAAATGCAAGGTACAAGAAATAAGATGATGCTAGGACGAAATACAAGCAAAGGTTATATCAAATGGAATTAATGAATGTTGCACTCGAAGCTTAGCAAGATTGATGTGAAGGACAAGCCGACATGGTTTTTATGGATGGAGGTTTGCAAGGCATGCAAATTCCACACAATGACCCTTTATGATGAAAGGATCGATGGTGTAGATGATGCAAATAGATCGCCTTCAAAGAGTCCAAGGAATTCCGACAACAAACATCAAGGAATCTAACCCGTCTTCAACTGGCTTGATCTTCCTGGTCCGAACTCGGATTTGAGTGATTCCAAAACAAGAAGTTAGATCTTTGAGCCAAGTTGAACTCCTTTAAATTTCAGATCTAGATGATATGTAGATTGGAAGTTATGGTGATTATACTGAGGTGGTGCAGAATCCACCGAGATGGAAATGGAACGATTGATGGAGCGAATGGAAGTGGATTGATGGAGTGTTGGATATGGATGTTGAGTCTTGGATATTACGCACCAAGATCAATAAACTAAGTTGAAAGAACGCCGGATATGACTCACCGATCAAACAACGAGAATTGAAACGAAAAAGTGCAAGCAACTTAGATTGAAAAGTAAACAAAAGAGAGAACATTCATGGTTTCAAGTCTAAGAGAGAAAGGAGGCCAACAACAAGGGTTTTAACCCCATAGCCACGCCTCTCCACAACTCAGCCCACACTTATCTCTAATTACATAAAACACCCTTAAGTTTCAAGAAATTCAACTAAAAACCCTTAACAAAACATAAGTCAAGTTTAGCACTAGTCGAACCAATAGTCACAAGAACACTCCAACCTTCACCGTCATTAGCCATCGGAAACTTATGAGCCATGAGTTCCTGCTTGATTTTGTTTAGTATTGCCTTAGCTAGGGCTCCCTTGATGCGCCCAAGATAGGGCGGGGTGCCTTGGCTTGAGTCCTTGGAGCCTTGGATGCCGGTCTTGGACATTTGTCTAAATGAAGACTCTCCTTTGTCGGGCAAATTGAACTTGGCATTATGGTTGGATTTCTCACTCAAGTTATGGGACAAAGTTCCATCAAAAGTGCCCGAAGAAGTGGCAACATCCAACAAAGGCAAAGGCGCGCCAAGTTCGGAGACTAGCGTGTGCAACGGCATGCCCGACGCCCCGGTTGGCGCGGTACTAAGGGGTGTGACTCGGTAGATGGACTCACATCACTTTAATTCTTACAATAGAACTAGCGGATTGCGACATAAAGCGTGCATTAGTAGACTCAGGTAGCTCTTGCGATTATGCATTATGAGGTATTCAAGGCAGTTGGTCTGCTAAAGGAAGATCTAGAAGAACTAACAGTGCAACTTGTAGGACTCGGATCATACCTAGTGTTCCTGTCGGGATACCCAGTGTTCCCGCCGGGATACTTGAGAACCAGTGTTTGACCAAGACTTTGTTGCCTCCATTCTTCATGGTTTAGACTCTTCTTATGGCCCATTCAAGGCTGATGCCAACACGAGAGTCGTACCCTTTTCGCTAGACGATCTCCTTGGCTATTTGTTCACTGAGGAAGAAAGGCTAATGAGGAGGCTAGATTAATGGCCGCCTCACAACAACCACTAATTACGCCCAAAATCGCCGCCACTTTGGTTATTCAGATTGGGATGGAAAATCTCAGCGATCGGGATCCACTCAGAACCATTCTGGTCAATCGTCCCAATCTGCGCCGGTCGATCGTCGTGATCCACAAGATGCAGCGATGATACGCTCTAGTTTAGTATAGGTTAACTCTTGTATTTTAGGTATGATTTGAGTGTGTTTAGGTTAGTTTTGAGCATAATTGTAATATGAAGACCGAAGACACGATTTGAAGAATTGCAAGAGTTTTGAAGACAAGTGTTGATTTGGAGTTGTTTTGATGCCATTTTCTTGTGACGCATCGTTCGGGAGCTACAGTGATCGGATGAAGCTGAAATTGGTATCATTGGAAAGCTAACTCGAAGAGCTACAATTTATGTTTGTATGGCGAGTTCAAATTCCAATTCTAAGTGGGTCAAAACCACCTCCGAAGTTGACACCAGTAAGTTGTCAAAAGACCCGCGACCGCGGGTTGAGACCCGAGACCGCGGGGAGACCAATATCCGCGAGCGCTGAGAGCTGAATGGACCCGCGAGCGCGGGTTCTGACCCGCGCTCGTGGGTGGCTGGGTTCCGCGCGCTGCAGTTGCTTTATTCTATCTTTTAATTATATCTTTAGTATCTAATTTTATTCGGTTTTTTTTAGTTTATATAGACCTAGTTCGTGAGTTTTAGGTTATCATAGCATACTTTTAGAGAGCTTCTCTTTAGTTTTAACCTAGTTTATTTCAGTTTTTATGGAGAACTAAACCCTTTGGGGTTTGTTTGAAGGTGAAGCTTTGATTTATGAACTCGTGAGGTTTTGGTAATTGATTTCTATCCTTTGATTAATATCTTTTCTCTTTGTGCTTAATTTCATGATTATCAATTGATTTCACTTGGTGCGCAACTTGTTGAATTTGATTGATAGTCTACAATTTGATTAGGTTTGAATCATTGTCTATGTGATCTTACTTGATCTTTGAAACAACTTAATTTCTAGGACCGTGGACTAGAAATTGAGAAAGAGAATTGATTATAAGTTAATTCAGTCAACTCGTAGCTTGGTTGTCTTGACTTGTATCCTGCATATCCTTGTTCTCTATGCTAATTCTAGGTTAAGCGTCCTTGCCTAGGGTTAAATAATTGCTTAGACCGTGGACTTGCAATTGCTAATGATTAGGATAGGAATTAATCATAGGTGTCAAAGGAATCAGTGGATGAATCTATGATCGAGTGATTATTTCAGAGTGGATCTTTTGAATAAACTTGTTTCTCTATTGCTTTGTTTGATTGTTTGTTATTTATTTCTTAGTTTAGTTTAGTTTAGATCTTTCTCTTGATTCCCCCTTGTCTTTATTTGGTAAAAATATTGATACTAGAAGCCACAAGTTCTCTAGGGTACGACCCCGACTTACTCGCTATACTAGCTTGTATTAGGGTTAATTATCTTTGTTCTTGGCATAACGACCTAGGCCGAGTCAAGTGACTGGTCGTCTCTGTCCCCAAACCGTTTGCCAAATATGCGACATCCTTGAACACTCCGCGAAGGACTACTACAATGTGTAAATTCAGTTCTTTCCTTCAAGACACCCATTAGAGCGTTTAAATCAAAACCCTCCCGCTTCATATATGGCTTCCTCGCAGTCCGCGTTACAAGATCAGGCTTCTTATTTTGATACGGGTTCTACTGATCATGTTACCGGTAACTTGTGCAAGGTGTCCATCGAATCTGACTACACTGGTATGGATCAACTTGCCCTTGGAAACGGTACATCCTTACCTATTACCCATATTGACCAATCTCCTATTCCTTCATACAAAAATCCAATTTGTTTATCTAACATTTTGCTCTTTCGTAACATGACCAAAAATCTTATCTGCCTTACAAAACTCACTAAAGACAATAATTTTTTATCTGTTGAGTTTTACCCAACTTTCTGTTTGATTAAGGAATGCAAGGGCAAGTACTTCTCAAAGGCCACATCAGCAATGGACTCTATTGCCTCCCATCGGCCGCCTCTCCTGCTTTGAAGACGGCATTAGTTGATGAGCGAACTTCTCTGCCAAACTGGCATCATCGTTTGGGTCATCCAAGTTAGCCTATTTTTCGTCTTTAATTAAGTCGTTTTCGTTTGTCTGTTTCATAAGTTAATTCTAAATTTCTATGTTTGTCATGTTCTTGAGGGAAAAGTATTCGTTTACCTATTCATTCCAGTCACGTGTCTAAAACTGTTCCTTTTGAACTTATATATTTTGATGTTTGGGGTCCATCTCCTATGATATCTATTAATGGATGTCGGTATTTTGTGTTGTTTGTGGATGATTGTACACACTAACATGGATATATTTTATGCATCATAAATCCCAAGTGTTTCACTATTTTCAATTATTCCAAACCATGGTCAAAACTCAATTTCAAGCCACCATAAAAGCTGTCCAAACCGGTTGGGATGGTGAATATCATTTTGTCTCCACATTCTCTAGTCCCAAGGCATTCACCACCGCATTTCCTGTCCCTATAAACCAACCCAAAATGTAGGGTTGTTCAACGGGTCAACCCGACCCGACTCGTATCTCGGTTTATGAGTTATGGGTCGACCCGTAAAAAAAATCGACCCGTGACCCGACCCGTAACCCAGATTACGGATTACGGGTTTTTCGGGTCGGTTCACGGGTCAACCCGTTTGACTAGGCCAAATGGGTCAAAATGATCCATTTGACCCGTTGACCCGACCCATAACCCGTAAAAAAATATTTTCAAAAAAATATTTAACTATCTATTATAAAGAATAATTACCTATGATAAAAATATTAAAAAATATTTAATTATCTATTATAAAGTATAAATATAATTATCTATTATAAAAAATATTTTAAAAAATTTAATATTACGGGTTACGGGTCGTAGGGATCAACCTGTAACCCGTAATCTCAATTTTTTTTACTCGTGACCCGACCCATAAATTCCGGTTTGGGTCGGGTCGGATTACGGGTCGCTGGGCCATTTGAAGAACCCTACCAAAATGGAATGGTTGAAAGAAGAAACCGTACAATTCAAGAAAAAGGCCTTACATTTCTTGCTCATTCAAAGTTACCACCCGAGTTTTGGGAACATGCCATCCATACCGCTATTTATCTCCACAATTGCACTCCGACACCCATTCTTAACAATGACTCATCTTTTCAATGGCTTTATAAACGAGATCCTGACTACTCTTTCTTAAAGTCGTTTGGTTGTCTTTGTCTTCCCTACTTAAACTCCTATCATCATAACAAACTTGAGTTCAAAACAATGCCTTGTTTATTCTTGGGATACAACTCTAATCATAAGGGTTACTTGTGTTACAATTCAAGAAAGAGGCCTTACATTACCTGCTTATTCAAAATTACCACCCGAGTTTTGGGAACATGCCATCCGTACTGCTATTTATCTCCACAATTGCACTCCGACACCCATTCTTAACAATGACTCATCTTTTCAATGGCTTTATAAACGAGATCCTGACTACTCTTTCTTAAAGTCGTTTGGTTGTCTTTGTCTTCCCTACTTAAGCCCCTATCATCATAACAAACTTGAGTTCAAAACAGTGCCTTGTTTATTCTTGGGATACAACTCTAATCATAAGGGTTACTTGTGTTATAATTCTGAGTCCCAAAGAATGTATGTCAGTCGCCATGTTATTTTTCACGAGTTTGTTTTTCCGTCTTTGTCATCCTCTAGTCCACCTTCAAAATCTGTTGAGTCTTATACTCTCATAATCCTCCTATTTCTATGGATATTTTAACCTACGCTACCATGTCATCCTCTAGCTCGCTGCCACTGCCGTCTCCTCAGTTGAGTGGTTCGACGCCTGCTAACAAAGCTAGAGAGCAAGTTAACTTGCCCATTTTGTCTCCTACTAGCGCACCATCCACTTTCGCCCATTCTTCTCCTCTACCTCCTCCTGGATCTTCTATCCAGCCCATTTATCAGCCCAATTCCCAGCCCATATCTCAGCCCACCTCAACACCCAATATTCAGCCCATTTCTCTAATTCTCAGTGAGCATCACCCCTCTCCCACCGAGCCTAATCCAGCCCCGATTAATCCCAATCACAACTCGGTTTTATTGTGCCCTTCAACCCTTCATCCATATCTTCGTCCATCTGAAAAATCCACCCATCTCATGACTACCCGGGCTGTCACTGGAAAATTAAAGCCCAAAGCTTATATCACCACTCTACATCCACTCCTAACTGACCCCGTTTCCGACATTGAACTTATCACCTACAATCAAGCCAAAAAGTTTCCCGAGTGGATCTCTGCCATGAAGTCAGAATTTGAGGCCCTATAAGGTAATGGTACTTGGTCTTTAGTTCCTTGTCCTCTTAATACTAATATTGTGGGTTGTAAATGGTTCTACAAGATCAGATGAAAAGATGATGGCCCTCTTGGTTGATACAAAGCTCATTTAGTGGCAAAAGGGGGGTATCATCAAGAGGAAGGGGTGAACTACTTTGATACATTTTGTCCTGTTATTCATCCTACTACTATTCGTTTGGTTCTCACTATTGCACTTACTAGACATTGGCCTATCAGACAACTGGATATTAATAATGCTTTTTTGAATGGAGATCTCTCTAATCAGGTTTTCATGGAGCAACCATCAGGCTATGTTGACCCTGCACGCTCTAATCATGTTGGTCGATTGCGTATGGCGCTTTATGGTCTTAAACAGGATCCTCGGGCATGGTTTAGTAAGCTTAAATCTTATCTATTGCGTTTCGGGTTTCATGCTTGTTAGTCAGATTACTCCTTCTTTGTTCTTTTTCGGCCCAATATTATAATCTATGTGCTGGTCTATGTCGATGATCTCATTATTACAGGCAATTATAGTACTGATATCTCTTCTTTTATTACCAGTTTGAATCGGAGTTTTGCTTTAAAAGACTTAGGTCCGTTGCATTATTTCTTGGGCATTGAAGTCACTCGATAAGATGACCGACTCTTTTTGTGTCAACAAAAGTATATTCATGATCTTCTTTCTAGGGCTAAAATGGAGGATGCTAAACCCATTTTGAGCTCTATTGAGCCGCACTCACGCCTAAAAGTCGAAGGTGATGCCATGCTTGATCCTTCTCTATACGGGAGTATTGTAGGCACTCTTTAGTATATCATGACTTATCACGATTACTCGTCATGAGATCTCCTATGCTATTAATCGGGTCTGCCAATATATGCATCGGCCAACTAATCAACATTGGAGTGCAATCAAACGCATTCTGCATTATTTAAAAGGCAATCTGACTCATTTTTTTACACTTAAACCTGCCTCACAATCGACTATTGTTGCTTTCAGTGATGCTGGTTGGGCCTCTGATCCAGATGCTTGTCGTTCTCAGTTTGGATTTGCTATCTATTTTGGCAATACTTTGATCAGTTGGACTTCTTGTAAGCAGAAAGTTGTTGCCCGTTCCAATACTGAAGCTGGATACAAAGCCATTGCAACCACAGTTGCTGAGATGTCTTGGATTCTTCAGCTTCTTCTTGATCTCCGCCTATGCCTTGCCTCCACGCTTGTGTTGCTGTCTAACCGTCTTAGTGCTTGTTTTATGACCAGGAACCCTGTTGTCAATCGGCGGTCCAAACATATTCACATAGATTTCCACTTTGTTCGTGAAAAGGTGGAATCTTGAGAGTTAATTGTTCATCATATTAGTGCTGATCAACATATTACAAATGTGTTTACTAAAGCTCTTGGCTCTACTCGTTTGCTTCATCTCCGTTCCAAGCTTCAGGTTTGAGCTCCTCCATGAGCTTGCGTGGGGGGGGGGGGGGGGGAGCGGTGTATTAGCGAGAGAAGACTAGATAACATCAAATCTTCTCATATATTTATTATATTGTTTCCTTCCTTATCTTGTATTATCTTTACGTAACTACTTGCTCTCCAAGACACTACTTGTAATTCTCTATATTAATGAGATAACTCCCTGATATTCTCCTTAACATGGATTCCATATCTTCTATCTTTTAGGATTTGGATTTTGGAGTCTATCGTATTCTGTTTATTTCGGATTTCGGTCTTAAAATTTTCGAGTCTGGATCTTAAAATTTTCGAACGGTTCGGATCGGATTTTTTGGATCGGGTCAACTTTTCACAGCTCTGTAAACTAGCATTACAAAGTTAAGAGAGAGAGAGTGGTGAGTATTACAGATCATAGTCTTATCTCTAGTTATATGACCTCCCACGTGCCAAAGGGATGAAGTTGGTGGCTTTTTGTGAGGAAAGGCCCGACAACCCCAACCCTACCCATAAAGTATTCCCATGTCAACTTAAACACAAAACTTAATAAATAAATCCGAAATAAAACAAGGATTGGTAAACAAAAAGATTATTAATGATACTTAAAAATTATAAAAATGAAAAAGTAAGAAAGTAACCCTCAATGACCTCCCCAAAGATCACCATCCAAGTATCTAACGCACGTGCGAATGTAATTATGACACCACTCGCACCCTTTTCCTACATATATCTCAACCTAAGTAAAGAATCAAGAAAATATAAATGGCTGTTAATAATTCTTTTTTTGTTTTGTTTTTGAAGTTAAAAAGAAAAGAGTTAGGCTTAATAAAAATACTATTGTAATAGAAAAGGTTTGAAGCAAGGGAAAGAAGAGTACAAGTGAATAATAGTAAAGAAATGAAAAGGGAAGGGAAAACACAAGCTTTACAGTCTGAGACTCACAATGAACAAAAAGCTCATCGATGGCCAAATAACGCGATCCGTTGTTGTCCCCATTCAACATCTTTTTTTTTCTTTCTTGTTACGGAATTATGTCCTCCTGATTCCTACGTAGTTGCGGTTTGACACAAATTGACATAATTACCCCTTTAGTGCCTGGTAGCAAGGTACGTGATCGTGCGATACTCATATATTTAGCTATTTAGTTTATCCTTTGTTTTAGAAACTAAAAAAAAAAAAACAAAATAAAAATGCTCTTGTATGCAAATCTGTACTAAGTACAAGGCTAGATGAATATAATAATACATTGAGAATCGATCAGCAACTAATTAATTAATGTCATGTAGATTTAATTTGTGATGTTTGTTAGATGGCATTAAGCTAGAAAACAATTTAATTTCTTTTATAAAAAAAAATCAATAATTGTATTTAATGAAATCAAACAAAATATTCATATGTACTAATTAATTTTCCGGCCATGATAGTCAACCTTAAACTCGCACAATAATTATTGTATGTCCTTAATGCGACACTAACATGATAACAAATAAATTATAAAAACATAACTTGTATTATAAGTTGACAAGAGATGGACTTATCAAATCATGGATTTCTTTAATAAATAATGAATTAGTTAGGTTGATTTAAAAACATGTACATGCAGGGATTGTTAACCACTTGGGTATTTTGGTAAACTGATCCCACCCCATGATGCCCTACACAATTTGTTAAATTGTTTATTCTTAAAAAAGAAAAAAAGAAAACAATTGAGCTTATATATAGGAAGGAAGGACGTAGAATATATATTACATATATGTGTGTGTATATTATATATATATGGGATCCTCTAGCCTCCTTGACAACTACAAAGTTATTTTAGAGTTGGGCTTTTAATTTGTCCTTTTTCATCACCCTCTACAAAATCAAAACACAACAATACCCCAATTTCAACAACTGCTTCAATTCAATTCGAGTGGATCTAAATGGAGAAGCACAGAGAGCTCCAACTGCTCCCTCCCTCGTCGTCGTCGGCGGCGGCCGCCACCTGGCTCCTCCCTCCTCCGCCGGAGCCCTCCACCAGCCGCCGCCACCTCCACATCCACAAACAGCTGCCGGACGCTGCTGACCTGGACCTCCAGCTGTCAATCAGCCCCCTCCAACGTACGTCGTCGTCGAAGCCCCCTCAGCCGCCCGCGCAGCGGCGCCAGGTGGAGGCGCTGAGGTGGCAGGCGGCCGAGCAGATACGGATGGCGGCTATGGAGAAGGCCTACGCGGAGAGGGTGAGGGAGCTGACGAGGAGAGAGATGGAGCTGGCCCAGGCCGAGCTGGCCCGGGCCCGTATCGTCTGGGAGCGCGCCCGTGACGACGTGGCACGGGCCGAGCTCCTCAAGGAGAATGCCCAGGTAGGATCCATGGAGATCACTTGCCATTCATGCCGCCACAGATTTCGTCGTCCTTACCCATCTAGCGATCCAGCTTAATTAATTATTATATATATTAATTAGAATTGTTTTTTTATTTGTTTGAAAAAAAGAAAAGAAAACGAAAACCACCAAATCCATAGATTAGTCATCATTATTAAGTTGTATGCTGGAGATCGAAGAAGAAGAAGAAGAAGTGGTGAAAGGACAAAGGTGATCGAGGAGAGAAGAAGGACTTGTCAAGTTAAAGTTTGGGAAAATGGAAGCTTCAGAGTACCCTACACTACCACCACCACCACCACCTTTTCTTAAAAGATTTTCATCTTTAATTATTGGTTGAAATTGAATGGTGCAATTGTTCTTTGATTTTGGGCTAGCTCTCTCTATGTCAGTATGTCTATATGGTTAATGCGGAATAATAATTGGGCTGTTGTTGGCATAATGGCATGGGGTTTCAATTATCCATATTTGTGTCCTACTCGATCCATCGTTTGTATCATCCATGTTGGCCAGCTGAGATTATTGAAATCTTTTTGTATCAATGATTCTCATATATATATTAATTTCAAAAAGTCAAGTAAATTTCTCAAACCTTAATTTACTCAACTGTTTTCGATCAATTATTACTTTCTCATGCCATCCATATACATATTCATGTCCTGTTTATTCATATTCATAAATTTTGATTTCAGTACGTACCAATAAATGTCACTATCAGGACTCAGGAGAGGAAAAAAAGGGAATAAAAATGAAAATGATATCAAACTAAAATTTCAGCACTGACCCAGTTTGGAACCCTGGCTTGAAGATTAAGAATCTGGTAACTGCAAAATCCCCTTATTTTTATTTTTATTTTCCAGCACTTTAATTTTCTTCCTCACTTTATCCTAAAGCAATTTCCCCTACCTCTAGCTATATATACGAAGCTTCTCGCGTACCACTGACTGAGCCTGAATACGGTTTAGCTACACACCAATATATATATTTGCCTTTTTCTTTCTTAATATATATTTTGGTTGAATTGATTTAATATATGTATATATATATATATGTATATATATATATATAAGAGTTTGTTAGATGTAAAGACAATTTCGGAGCTCTACTGTATCTCGTGAACCAGCGTTGGAGCAGTAGAATTTTTTCACCTAGACTTCTAAGAAAACGACACTGCTTTGAGCTTAATCATATGACATTATCGTAATCGAGCATACGTACCTATTTATTTGTATTTTTTAAAAAAGAAGTGAGAATTAGGAGGTTCTCCCACCTAGAGCAACATCCTTTCAGATAATATTATGATATTTTGGATGATTCTGGATGTGTTCATCATAGAATAAGTGGCCCAGCTTGACGATTACCGGTCATTGCATTACCGCCCCTAATCACATGAGAAAGATGAAAATCCTCAAATTAACCATTGAAGCAACACTAAAATGTTGGAGACTATTATTTCAATTTCCTAAGAGCAATTGCCCATTCCCTTGGTTGCATTTATAGTTGTGAGGTTGTTATGTTCTATTTCAATATTCCACAACGCCATCTATATATCTTGCTTTTCTGATTCCATTTCGAAGGGTTGTTTTCTTTGGCAACACCGAAATACAATCGTATTTGGTTGCTTCGATGCCTATTATACAAGTATTTTGGTCTCTAATAACAAAACTGGTTGATGGGTTATCTGTGTATTTTAACCCATCAAAATTTATCTTATAGAACTCTTGTTGAGGACTTTTCCACCTGTTTTGGTTTACGCCCCTTCGAACCTTGGATCAGTTCTTGTCCTTTTAGATCATCCTCTTCATCTTCAGTATTATTTGGTGTTGGATATATTGTGCAAGATCTGGTATGAAGTCATTGGATGCTTATTGGAAGACTAGTTTATTTCTCTGATACGATGCCAAATGCACATCATATAAGTGCTAATTTTGTGAATTCTCGAGTTCCTAGTGTTTGCTTTAGCTCGTTCATAATGTTAGTTAATGTTTTATTCCTGGTGTCATAGTTACATAGATTTTTTCAGTTATTGTATTTATTTTCCTAATTATCTCATGGGTAAGAGGACACTCTACGGAAAGATGACCCAGATTTTAATATGTAGAATCACACTGTTGGATCGAAGGTCAGTCGTAAATAATTATGGGAACTGTATCTGACAGTTCCCACACGCAACGGAATAAATAAAACTTGCAGGTAAGTAAAGCTAATAGAGACAGTTCCCTTATAGAGGAACCCCACAACGATCAACTAATCGTGTGACTAAACCTCTACCTCCGCTTGGAGGATTTTCGAATGAGTTCCCTTTTCTTTATTGCTTAGTTCTCTTCAGATTACAAGGACGAATACAAACTTCTCTGTTCCTATAAGGATGCCCTCCCTAGGCAACACTAATGTATTCTCTCAACCGTAACCCGGTGAATGCTCACAATCAAAGACAAAGCGAAACTCAAACCTTTCTCTTCTTCTATCTCCACCAAAGTTCCCCTAGACCTAGGAACTCCTTCTTTCCTCTTCACCGTCGTCGAGATTAGCTCGCCGCGGGGGACTTTTCACCAACTTGATGGTCTTCCCCTGAGTAGCTCTTTTGCTCTTCTCTCTTTGTGTTTGGAGTTTGTGATTTATGAAAAGTGAGTAGCAAGGTCACTGTTGAAGAGCTTAAATCGGTGTGATGAGAAATCCTTATTCGTTTGGGGTATTTGTCCTTAATACCCTTTTTGCCTTGCTCTCCAAGTTTGATCGTTAAGGTTGACATGTGACTTTGATTTGAATTTGAATGGTCAACTCTTGGATCACATTGGACCGTTGAATGGTCGTCTTTATCCTGCTGAACAGTCTGAACCTTGAGATGTCCTTTTGTCCGATCAAGACAGGATCCCTAAAAATGTGCTGAGATGTCGCTTTCACGCATGCGCCAGTTCCCATCCAGAGGGAACTCTCATCTTCTCGGTTCCTTTGTCTTGGGAACTCTTCTTGACTATGAGGGATTCCTGTTCTTCTCATCCAATTCACATCGTGTGGGAACTTTAGTTCCTTGAGTTCCCATGAGTGGGAACTCTTGTTCAGTTCTGAGGTTGGTCGCTTTCTTTTCATCGTTGCATTAGTTCCCATGTTTTGGGAACTTATTGTTTTGTGTTTTTCTTTGCGACACGCAACCTGTTATACTGAAATACTTGGCAATTGGTGTTAATTCCCATGGTGTTTGTCATTATCAAAACTAAGGATGTTGTTCTAGTGTTAATGAATGTCAGTTCCTGATATCAACTCAACAATTTCCCCCTTTTTGATGATGACAAACCCATAATAAAATGACAAGAATTTTGTTCAATTTTAATACATGCATGCAAGTTCCCCCCTGAGTGTGACAACATTTCCCAAAGAGTTCCACTATATGACAGTGCAATTCCTACTTAGCAGATTTTGTGAGATTATTCCCCCTTAGCAAAGGCCATATTGTGATAACTTAAAACAACATATCTTTCACATTTTATCCTACCTCCTTTTGGCATCATCAAAATGATTAAGCATGAATAAAAGCACAAACGCAATAGGAACACACATTCAAACTAAAGATCCATTTTTACTACTTAGGCAAACAAGTTGTACATAAGGGAACCCCAGAGTGAAGTACAAGGTGGCAGAGGGTGAGAGAGTGAAGCACGGAATGAAGAAGAGAAGAAGAAAAGAAAGAGCTGAGATTCACTAACGCCATCTCTATAGATGGTGTCGTGAGTAGACCTTCTTCTCTACGCAAATCGAGCAAAAGCTCCCTTTCGATCTGCCTCTTCCTTTGAATGGAGGCCATGGGAGTCTTGTTCCAGGCTAAAGGTGTTGATGAGCTATGCACGGCCTGGAATAAGCGTCGATGATCTTGACTATGAACGCCTCTTGCGAAGGATGGATTGTGTCGAAGACTTGATCATCTGGAAGGTGTGTAGGGGGCATTTTCTTCGTTGGAGCGTTTCATGAAAGGAGTTTCAGAGGTTGTGTTTGAAGATGAGTTTCATTTTGAGAGAGAAGGGCCGATATTTAAAGAGTCTAAATTAGAGGGGTAAAGTTGTCTTTTTCATTGTGCCCTTGAAAATTGAATTTGGCCGATGTCTCTTCATCTTCATTGTTAGCGTCTTCAAGAAGCTTTGAAATGTGGCACCTTTTCCATGGTGCAATTTAAACGCTTGCTCATAATTAGTCTTCCCCTAATAAGTGGCCTGACACACTTTTTTTATTTTCCCAAGACTGAGTTATTGACTTTATTAAGCATTTCGTCTTACTCGGATAGGAGGTTCCCATGATCTTTCAAGAAAGGCTTACTTGAACATAGTGGTGAAGGAAACTCATGTTTAAATTTTATTGTGAGGGATGGGAACACAAAAAGGACTTAGACAATTTCAACTTGAAAAGGTAAACAAAAGTGGGCTCATAGGATGAGTTTGTCCAGTCTGAGACTTTGGATAAGCTTATGATCAACTATCATTGTGACTTGTAATGCAAGTTAGAGGGAACTCAAGTTGATCATTTTGGGCCAAAAAGAAAAAGAGTTCTTATGTGTACAACTGTTTGCCTTAGACTAGTAACAATGGATAAAGTGAATGCGAAGTTCCTAAGTAGTTCCCATCATGCAAAATAACTAAACTAGCCAATCATCGAGGAAAGAATAAACATGGACTTGCTTAATTTAAAGTTATCATCCCTAAAAGCATACGAAGATGCTCAAAGGGACGTTTATCCAATGCTTTAGTGAGAATATATGCTCTCTGCTCTTTAGTTCTACATTGTTCCATTATAATGTTCCCTTGCTCAACATTGTCACGCAAAAAATGATGACGAACGTCAATTCAGCTTCGGCCGTCGAGAGGGGTACTGAGTTTTGTTTCTTTGATCCCCATGACATGAGGCACTCTCCTAGGAACTGAGCCATACCAAATGTGCTCTTCCTATCCACCAAATGACCAGCAAAGTCTGCATCTGAGTATGCAACAATCTCAAGGGAACTTCTGCATGGGTAGCACAAGCATAAGTTGTTGTTCCCCTTAAGATACCTGAAAATTTTCTTCACCTCTTTAAGGTGTGATTCTTTGGGTTAGCTTGAAAATGTGCGCACAAACACACAAGACACATGATATCTGGCATACTTGCTGTAAGGTAAAGAAGGGAACCAATCATACCTCTGTAGTTCTTTTGGTCCATATCTCTACCTTTTTCGTCCACATTCAGCTTTGAGTTGGTGGAGACTAGAGTGTTGATTGATCTTGAATTCTCCATCTCATACTTGGCCATCATTTCCTTAATATACTTTTGTTGATGTATCTTTGTTCCCTCCTTGGTCTGAGATATTTGGAGCCCTAGGAAGAACGTAAGTTCCCCGATTAGGCTCATCTCAAATTCTGAACTCATTAGATCTTTAAACTTCTCAACAAGTAAGGGACTAGTGGCGCCAAAAACAATATCATCAACATACACTTGAACAATAAGAATGTATTTGGACTCTTTCTTAAGAAAAAGGGTCTTGTCAATGGAACTGCGAAGGTATCTGATAGCTTGCATATAGGTAGTGTTTAGGATGCATGTTTCCATTTCGTTTACTTTGTTCTTAGGTAGTTTTAGTTAGTTTCTTTAAGTTATTGGAGTGTCTAGGAGTTTTGGGTTTTTGCTCTTGTTCTATGTTGTTTACAGGTCTTAAAGTGAACAAGTGTGAAGGAATGGAAACTGGAAAAAGAACGCTTGAATTCGGACCATCCATTGGAGTTGTTGATTTGACACCTCTGCCTTCTGAGGGCTTGTTTGGGAGATATAGTGGTCCGATGAAGTTGAATTTGTTATAATTGAAAAGCTAATTCAAAGATCTACAATTTATGTTTTTACTCCGAGTCCAAATTCCAACTCGAAGGAGGTCAAAACAGCCCCCAAAGTGTTAGCTGAATTCTGAACTGAGTTGCTGGCGGCGCTTGCCGCCAACATAGCGGCGCCCGTCGCCCCTAACAGCCGCAAGAACTCTTGTTCGCCACGTGTTTTATTCAGATTGGTCTTAGTTCTATCCGCTTTATTCCGAGATATTATATTTTTGGATATACTTTTAGACCTAGTTGGTTATATTAGGGTTATGAGAGTTGCACCTCTCATCAATCTATCTATTATCATATTTTCTCTTTCAAACTTTTGAGTCTTTAGCTTTTCATGGAGAACTAAGCCCTATTGCTTAGTCAGACAATTTGAAGCATCGTTTGACTTTTAGTTCTGAGATTTCTACTCTTTATCTATTGCATGGAATTATTTTACTCTCTTGATTGAATTGTTTATGTGATTGATTTCAGCAATTTCTAGGGTTGTTGTTATTGAATCTCAATTGCTAGATCTAGATAAATTACTGGTTGAGTTTTTCTATTTCATAGTAGCAAACTGTATTGTACTAGTATCTGGTTGTGCTAGTCTATTGCAGAAGAGAGTCGAATTGCATTCTAGTATAAAAGTTGGTTGTTTTATGCTAGAATTGTATCCTGCCTATATTCCTATCCTTAATGCTGCTTTTGAATTGAATCTTGATGGTTTCAGGGTTATTCAATTAGTTAGGATTGATAGTATTTGGTTGTGCTATTAATTATCTTTGAAAAGGAATTGGAATTCCATATGCATGCGATATTGAGTGAATCTATGATCAACTTGTCATACGAATGCGGATCTCTGTTTGACTAAGTGTTTTCCCTAATTTGATAAAAACTCCAAATTTAATTGCTTTAATAGTTTTGCTTGTTAGATACTTAATTTACTTCATAAACCCCCTTTTACTTTAATTGTCATAAAATTCACATAAAAAAGATAAATCTACCTCCCTGCGGGATCGACCCTTACTTCCCAAAGACTACAGTCTTTAGGTTTGTTAGGACTATTTTGCATAACCGTGATTTGCACGACCATTTCACCGCTATCAAATTGGCGCCTTTGCCGGGAAGGCAATAGTTGTCTTTTATTTGATTTTTGTGCAAATCTTGGTGTTGTGAACCTATCTTACGGTTCATAACACCCGTTCTACTAATCTATGGCTTTGTTCGAGTGTAGACAGCTACAGGATGAACACTTCCATGATTATTTTTTGAGATTTCAAGACCATGTGTTCAAAATTGATACATGGGGATTTCGATACCATGATAGACAGATCAACATTGGAGTTATTCATGGTATGAATCTTGAGACAAGGGGATTGACTGACTACATGAGCAATGAGAGGCTTTTATATATGGGATTCGAGGAATGCTGGGATTTCTTATGTTTCATGAGCTATCAAAGCTTTCATGTTGAGTCATCTTCCCAACGGCCATAACCGGTTGATTCGTCTCTTGAGGATATGATTAGGGATCTCTCTACATTGACGAATACATTGAATAAGGATCTCTCTACATTGACAGATACTTTGATAAGGGAGCATTGTTGATGTTCGTGTTTTTAGTCTAGTTTTAGGTATCTTTCTTAGGTTGTTTAGTTTAGTTTTTGTAAGTTTTAGAGTTAGTTTTGTGTGTTTCTGGATAAGTTTGCATATTTTGTGAAAAGTATGGAAACTACTCCGTTTTGTGTCTTTTTGTAGGTTTTTTTGAAGCGGGATTGAGCATTTTTCAAGCAAAGCTGAAGTCAAGTGGTGGAAGATGGAATTCATAGAAGAGGAGAAAGAAGAATGCCTTTTGAAGATCAAGTTGAAGTCCAAGTAAAGCCAAGGAAAGAGTGCAAATAAGCCAAAACAGAAGGCTCGTTAACGACCTATGAGGGTCGTTACCGAGCTATAAATCAGAGTTTTTGCAAAGGGATTCAGCAAGTGTCTACCGACCTTGTGCAGGTCGTTAACGAAGTGACCTGTGTTGGTAGAGCGCAGCCGACTTTCGGGATTTATATCTTTTATCTTGTAATCTTTTTAGTTTGGTAAGTTTTTATCTTTTAGATCTTTTATTAGATAGGCTTCTTAGTATAAATACCCTTGTTCTAGCCTAGACAAGGGGGATTGGAGTAGTTTCTTTGGGGAGAAGTCGAGAGAGAGAGAATGCGATCTGGTTCGATCGAGAGTGAGGGAAGACGTTCGAGGTCGTGATCGGTGCCCTTGTTCGTTGTTCTTAGTTGTTTTCGGATTCCACCTGTGGTTGTAAGACGATATTTCTTTTAATTGCAAGTAAGTTTTGCTTTTCAATGTTCTTTTTGATTAAAGCTGTTTGCTTTGATTCAATGAAGAGTGAGTAGTTTTCTTATCTAGGGTCGGGGTTGAAATCCGACGTAGTTGTGCATGATTGAATGAATATGTTGAGTTTTTGATTGCCTTCTATCTATTGAATTGCATGTTGTGCTTATGCTTAGACGAGTGTCGAAGTAATTTGAGTTTGTGGCTTGATCGAAAGAGAAAGTTGTGAACTTGAATGTTGATATTGTTCGATAACGAAAGTTTCGAGCTTTGGATTCAAAACAAGTAATAAAGTGAATTAATTTATGAAAGTTGATTGATTTGCTTGTTTAAGTCAACGAAAGTTGATATATTAAAGGCATGATCTTTATCTTCATATGAGTTTATATGCATAGCTATGTTGTGGTAACCCTTGTCCTAGAGTTTTTTATCCTTTGATTATCTTCCGTTTTACTTTCTATTTCACTCGTTACCGAGGCACTTAGGATCGGTACCGAGCCTGCACTTGCATCATAATTTGTTTTGTTTTAGTAGAAATCCAAGATCGTTACCGACCCTGACAAGGTCGTTAACGAGGTCTGTCGTAGCTGTTTTTGCCTAGTTTTGCTTTGATTTCTTGTTTTTATAGTTTGGTAAACAGACAACCTTGCTTCCCATGGACGATCATGACTTCGCTATACACAGCGGTGTCTTGACTACAAATTTATTTGTTGTCGAGTTAAATATACCCTTACAACAAATTGGCGCCGTTGCCGGGGA
Organism: Fallopia convolvulus; assembly: GCA_964016875.1. Taxonomy (NCBI): domain Eukaryota; kingdom Viridiplantae; phylum Streptophyta; class Magnoliopsida; order Caryophyllales; family Polygonaceae; genus Fallopia; species Fallopia convolvulus. The sequence continues at coordinate 23,181,586 of OZ024727.1, forward strand.
AGCAACAATGCTTGTTTGTCTACTAGTGGGTCTGGGAATAGCCCGACCCCGTTTTTGTTTTTAATTCTGTTTTCTTTGGCTGTTTTCTTAGCGTATGCCAGCCGGACGTCGCAGGCTCGAGTTTGACAACACCGGTTATTATTCTGAACCTAAACGCACCTTGCACCGCAGAAGAAGAGAAAACCAAGCCATGGCTACACCTGAAGAGATGGAACAATAGGTAGCAACCCTCCAGAGGCAGATGGAGGCGTTACAAGCTGATCGAGACGCTGCTACTGTTGCTGCTGCACGTCAACGAGAGGACAATGCCCGTCTACAGGAGCAGTTGAATGCCTATCCGAGGAATGCCAAGCAATACATGCATCCAGAACTGAGGGTGCCAGAGTCTACAATCGTGCTTCTAAAGATAGAGAAGACATTTGAGATTAAGTCTCAATTCATATCCTTAATAAAACGGGCTCAGTTTGAAAGGAAACCTACTGAGTTCCCTATGGAACATATTAGAAATTTTCTTGATTTATGTGACACTATTGCTGCTAAAGGTGTCTCACTTGAATATGTTCTATTAAAAGCTTTTAGGTTGTCTCTTACTGGAAAGGCTCTGAGCTGGTTGGAGAGCTTACTTCCTAAGTCTATCAGAACTTGGAAAGCTTTGTATGATCAATTCCGTACAAAGTTCTTCGCTTCTGCCAAGACAACGGAGTTGAGAAAACGCATCTCCTCCTATCACCAGCTGCCTAATGAGACCTTTGTAGAGACATGGGAGAGGTTCAAGGAGATGCTCAGACAATGCCCCACTCGTGGGCAACCTCTTTATGTACTCCAAGAAATCTTCTTCCAAGGGATCAATGCAGAAACAAAGAACCGCATCAACACAGACACTGCTTGCGATTTAATACAGATGGATCCCACTGCTGCATGGGAACTGCTGGACAAATTATCCAACTACGATGCCATGTATGGGACCCAACAACCATCCCAGCCCTAGAAGCGTCTCTACATACCCAATAAAGACGAAGTTGATCCAGATGTCGAAAATCAATTCCTTCAAGATGAGATCAACGGTCTGAAGAATCAGGTAAGTTTTCTGAAAACCTCTCAACCTTGTCAAGAGTGTGGTTCTTCTGCCTATAGTACTTCTGCTTGCACTAACATCGAGCAAGTAAGAGCCGCTGAGACATATGCTGAGATGAACTATATGAGAGGTCAATACAGGAACCTGCCTAATAACTTTGACATGCCAAACAATTATCCGGCTTGGGGAAATCAAAACCAAAATCTGGGTTATGTAGCACCCCCTCAGGACAAATGGCCCGCTCCGTATCGACCTCCAGGCTATCAAGAGCCACCATCTTGGGTGCAAGGACTCTATGAAGGAATTAATGGCGTAAAGAATGAAATCACTAGAGTCCAAGCCAACCTAAACAACCAGATGAAAAGGTGGGGCGAGTTCGATGTGTGCAAGAAGAGTGTCGACTCACAACTAGGAAACTTGGATGCACAGATTCCGAGGCCGCAAGGGCAACTCCCGGGCCGCCCTGAGGAAAACCCTAGGGGACAAATAGCGGCCGTGCACCTTAGTAGCGGAAAGACACTACCGGATCGTGCCAAAGCCAAGGAGAAGGACCCCGAATCTGAAGAGGACGCCACGACCCAGGTCGACAACGAGCCAAAGAGGGTCGTTACCAAGCCTGAACAACTCGGTACCGATACTCCCAGGGTCGTTAACGATCCCAACCCAGGTAAGTTCTCTACACCGATCTCCTCTCTTAATTCCAGGCTCGTTACCGACCCCACCAGGTCGGTACCGATCCTTCTAAGGCACCAATCAACCCTAATATCGACCCGGTAGCATCACCTCTCGAGCCCGCTTTGGCTCCGAGATTGGTGAAGTCCCTTCCCTTTCCTACTAAGAAGTCTAAGGACTCAACTGAAGGCAAGTTTAAGCGTTTTGTTAAGATTCTCCAGGGCTTAAATATTTCCATACCATTCGCTGAGGCCCTAAGCGAAATGCCGGCTTACACAAAGTTTTTGAAAGATATTCTTAGCAGGAAAGGATCCATAACAGAGCTTACAGATGAGGTCCGATCCATTACTCTTCTAGAGAAGCTAGGCGACCCAGGGAGATTTGCTATCACAATTGAGATTGGCACCCACCGATTCAAGGCCTTATGTGATCTCGGTGCCAGTGCAAGTGTCCTACCTTTGTCAATATGGTCGAAAGCCAACATGGGACCATTAGAGCCAATCAACATGCGGCTATATATGGCAGATGGCTCATGCGTCAAGCCAACAAGAGTGGTAGAAGATTTTCCGGTTCAAGTGGGCAAATTCTTTGTTCCCAATGATTTTATAGTTATGGAGATGCCCGAAGATCCGGTAGTTCCTATTATCTTAGGGAGACCATTCCTCGCCACAACCAGAGCCATAATTGATGTTAGGAGGGGACTCCTAACTTTCGAAATTGGGGATGAGGTGGTGGAATTTAGGTTCAACCCGACAATGAAGGAGATAAATAAAGCCGAAGTTAAGATGCTCTACACCCACAATGAATTCATCGAATGTGGGGACCATGTTGGAAGAATGTTGGCAAGTTATATATTCTCAGGTCGAAGATGGGCCAAGATAGTTCCTACAGTCTCGGTACCGAGTCCACCTACCTCGGTACCGAGTCTCCTGGAAGACGAAGATAGCTCGGTACCCACCCCTACAACATCGGTACCGAGCTTGGCCGAGGATAATGAGATCTCGGCGTTTGAATACCTTGAAGAAGTCTTGAAGACGGAGCCAGAAGAGCCTATTCTTATTCCAGCTAAGCCTTCTCCAACGCTCAAGCCTCTTCCAAATTCTCTCAGGTATGAATTTCTTGGTCTTAATTCTACTTTCCCTGTCATCATCAATGCTAAATTAAAAGATAGGTAGAGAAGCTTCTTACTGTGCTTAGGACACATAGAAAAGCTATAGGCTACTCCCTAGATGATATAACCGACATATCCCCTTCACTTTGCATGCATAGGATATACATGGAGGATAATCACAAACCCACCATAGAGCATCAACATAGGTTAAATCCTAACATGAAAGAAGCGGTTAAAAAGGAAATTATTAAACTACTTGATGCAGGGATCTTATTTCCTATATCGGACAACCAATGGGTTAGTCCGGTCCTTGTAGTCCCTAAAAAGGGGGAATGACCGTAATTGAAAATGAAAAGGGAGAGCTAATCCCCACTAGGACCACAACTAGTTGGAGGATGTGCATTGATTATAGGAAGCTCAATAGTGCTACTAGAAAAGATCAATTTCCGCTTCCTTTTATTGATCAAGTGTTAAAACGCTTAGCCCAACATGATTGTTTCTGTTATTTAGATGACTATAACGGATTTTGGCAGATTCCCATTCATCCTGATGATCAGGAAAAGACTACCTTTACATGTCCCTATGGGACTTTTGCTTATAAAAGAATGTCATTTGGGCTTTGCAATGCCCCCGCCACCTTCCAAAGGTGTATGATGGCCATTTTTTCTGATATGATAGAGGATATTGTAGAGGTCTTTATGGATGATTTCTCTGTGTATGGTTCTTCCTTTGATGCTTGTCTTGCTAACCTTGCATGTGTTCTTAAAAGATGTGAAGAAACCAACCTTGTGCTTAATTGGGAAAAATGTCATTTCATGGTTCAAGAAGGGATAGTGCTAGGACACCTTGTCTCTAAAAGAGGGAAAGAAGTAGACAAAGCAAAAATTGAGCTTATTAAAAAACTACCTCCTCCCTCTTCTGTGAAAGACATTACGAGTTTTTTAGGGCATGCTGGCTTTTATAGACGCTTTATCAAAGATTTTTCTAAGATAGCTAAACCACTGACTAACCTACTAATGAAGGATGTAGTGTTCGAGCTGTCTCCAAATTGTCTTGAAGCGTTTTACAAGTTAAGAGCGGCCCTTTTTCCGCTCCTATTATGCAGTCCCCAGATTGGACCTTGCCTTTTGAGATTATGTGTGACGCTAGTGATTATGCTGTTGGCGCAGTTTTGGGACAACGGAAGGACAAAATGCTCCACGCTATCTACTATGCAAGTAAGACACTTGATGAGGCGCAGAGTAAGTACACTACAACAGAGAAGGAATTCCTCGCTGTAGTTTTTGCTTTTGAAAATTTTCGTTCCTATCTTGTTGGATCAAAAGTGATTGTTTATACTGACCATGAAGCTGTTAGATATCTAATGGCCAAAAAGGATGCCAAGCCTAGACTACTTCGTTGGATGCTCTTATTGCAGGAATTTGATCATGAAATCAGAGATAAAAAGGGAGCAGAAAACTTGGTGGCGGATCCAGGTTGCCAGTTGAACACATCACCGAATCAACCAACGAAGTGCCAATAAACGACTCCAGACCGCACGAACACCTCATGCGGAATGAGGTTGGACACGACAAGACCCTCGTTACCGACCCTAAAGGGATCGATACCGAGCCATCACCGAGGTTGGAGGACGTCGATCACATCAGCAATAGATCATGGCGCATCGAGACCATAATCGGGAGGCTCGATACCGAGCCACACGAGGTCGTTACCGACGGAAATACAACAGCTCCAGGGTCGACACCGACCCGATCAGATTCGGTAACGACCCATTCAGGTACGTTTTCTCAACACAAACTCATTCCTTTCAATTCAATCCCTTCCTCATCTCTTGCTTCTACTGCTATTCAATCAATTCATGCTATTAGAGGGTCAAAAGCCCCTTAGTTTGCGGATTTTGCTAAGTACCTTGTAGGTGGCGTAATTCCCGAGGGACTAACCCCACAAAAGAAAAAGAAGTTTCTTCATGATGTCAAACAGTACTATTGGGATGATCCTTACTTGTTCAAGCAAGGAAGTGATCACCTCTTTAGGCGCTTTATTCTAGAAGAGGAGATAGAGAGTGTGATCCGTCAATGTCACACACTTCCTACCGGTGGCCATGCAAAAGGATTCAAAACCACGACGAAGATTCTTCAAAGTGGTCTCTATTGGCCAACCATTTTTAAAGACGTACAGGCTTATGTGACAGCATGTGATGAATGCCAACGCTCTGGTAACATCACTTGGAGACATGAAAACTCGCTGACCGGGATTCTAGAGGTCGAACTATTCGACGTATGGGGCATAGACTTCATGGGACCTTTTCCTACATCGGGCCCCTACAAATATATCCTGGTTGCGGTTGATTATATCTCTAAGTGGGTGGAGGCCGTTGCTACAAGGACCGATGATGCTAAAAACATGGCTAAATGTATTAAAACTAACATTTTTCCCAGGTTTAAAGCACTTCATAGAGCGGATCGCACTAATGATGGTGGATCTCACTTCATAGAGCGGAGTTTTGAAGCACTTTTGGCTAAGAATGGGGTATCACACCGGTTGGCAACACCATATCATCCCCAAACTAGTGGCCAAGTTGAAGTTTCAAACAGGTAGATTAAGAGCATGTTAGAAAAGACGGTGTCCCGCTGAAGGAAGGATTGGACATCTAAATTGGATGACGCTCTATGGGCTTACAGGACGGCATACAAGACGCCCCTACGCATCACTCCTTACAATTTAGTGTATGGCAAGGCATGCCTTTACCGGTCGAGATAGAGCACAAAGCATTATGGGCTTGCAAGCACTAGAGGAGTTGAGGCTAAGGGCGTATGAGAACGCCGAGATCTACAAAGAGCGCACCAAACGGTGGCATGATCAGAAATTGGTGCCCAAAACTTATGAAGTTGGTGACAAGGTACTTCTCTTCAACTCTAGACTCCGTTTATTTCCAGGGAAGCTAAGGACGAGATGGAGTGGGCCATTTGTGGTTCACCACATCTATACCCATGGAGCCGTGGAGTTAAGCGACAATAATGGAGCCATCTTTAAAGTGAATGGGCACCGATTAAAGAAGTTCTATGAGCAACCCAACCGGGACGAAGAGATTAGAGTCACTTTGGCTCTCACAACGTCGGATCAGCCAAGGTAAGTTCGTCGGGATAACGACGTTAAAAATATCGCTTACGGGAGGCAACCCGGTTTTTAGTTTTCGCTTTTCTTTTCTTTTTATTAGATTTTTTTGCTAGCTTTCTTTTGAGTTTTTTTTAGTAGTCTAAGAGTTTGCAAGATAGAATTGTTTTGAAACTAACGTGGCATAAGAAGTTGGGCTCGAAAAACATCGAAAACGAGTTGCCCAGGCTCGGTACCGAGCTGAGAAGCTCGTTAATGACCTGAGACGGCACGAAAAATCTAGGCGACCCGAGCGAGGTAAGTAACCTAAACTCTATCTTCTATCTTCTATTCCCTTATATCCCTCACGCTGCCTATCTCTTCTCCCTCTTCCTATTAAACCCTATCAAATCTCCAAATCCCACACTCAAATCTCAAGCCAAAACTTCAAATTCTCAACCAAATCTCACCTAGTTTTCGCAACCACCGATCGCACCACCGCACCCAGTCCCGCTCCATTCCCACGATAACGAGCCCCACTCCTTGAGTTCATTACCGGAGCACTCAAGCCCTCGTTACCTCTTTTCAAATTCGATTTTTGTTCTTCAATTCTTCAATCTATGGTATGATTTCTAAACCCTAACTCTTTTTCTTGCAAATTTCATGGTAATTTGGGGTAAAGTTCATACCTAGATCTTGATGGAGAAATCGGTTTGCATGTCGATATTCCATTGTGCTTCTATTTGCTTCTTTGATTAGTGATAAATCTTGATTTATATTTGGTTCTTCTTGCTTAATTTGCATTGAAATATTGATAAGAAAAGCATGAAGTAACTTGTTCTTGAATTGATTGATTTTCACCATGACTATTTGTCGCTTATTGGCATGTTTAGATATGGTTTCGAGCAAGTATGGGGTTGCATGTGTTAGATTGTGTGTTTTTATGTGGAATTGTGGTTGAAATCATGCTGAAATTGTTGGAATTTTTGAGGTTTGGTACTCAGAATAACTTGCGAATTATTCTCACCTAGGTTCGTTAATGACCTGAGAAGGTCGGTAACGACCTGTGAAATGTTCAATTTTAAAACCGAAACCAGATACCTCGTTACCGACCCAATTGGCTCCGTACCGAGGTATGTCGAGAGCATTTTCGAGAGCAAGTATGAGGTTTTCTTTCGATTGGTTTGTGTGGATCTTATCTTGGAATTTCATGGTATTTGCAGGTACAAATGGCAAGCACTAGCCGAGCTAACGCTAGAGCCGGAAAGAAGAGGAGGACTCATAGGTCCCTGTCTCCTCCACGCATGGACATTGTCATCTTGGCTACTCAGGAGCAAGCTAAGATCTTCGACGCCGTCCTTGAAAAGGACCACTTCACTAGGTGGTTCTCGAGGTCAAGTGCTAAGCCTTTGGGGATCTACGAGGACGTCAAGGATGCTTTTGCCATTCTTGGTATACCTCATCTCTTAAAGAAGGAGGAAACACCACACTACCCGGCCCTTACCTGCGAGTTCTTAGCCACTCTCCAAACAAGCTTCAAGATAAAGACTTCGGTTGGAAGAATCAAGTTCTGGTTAGGCAATATTGATCGCGAGTACACAATGGCTCAATTCAATGCACTCCTCGAGCTTCCTCACCACTCTAGGGATTACAAGATCAAGAACTTCAAGGTCACCGACACTTGGAGTTACATTTCCGGGGAGGTTGAACCTTCCGCAGTGGCACTTCCAGGGGCAAGAATCATCAACCCCATTTTCTGGATCATTCTCCGAGTCTTGGGCGCCACTTTTTGGCCCAAGAAAGAGATTTCCAGGCCAACACGGTTGGAATTTGCATGCCTCCGTACCATTCTTTTTGAGGATCCCGCCCCCTTGAACTTGGGGTATGAATGGTTGCAATACGTCGAGAAGCACGGGATCAAGTCAAAAGAAGTATGGTGCGGGAATCTGGTGAGTCTTGTAGCAGAAAAACTCGGTGTCGATCTTGAGCGCTATACTCCAAACCATCCCCAGAAGTTCGACAATAAGTATTGGTTCTCCTCCAACATATTTTTGAGGACCGAAAGGGGGTACGCCACCACGGTACTTGGCCAAGATGTGCTCCTTACCCGAGACAAGTTTGAGTTGCTTTATGTGCCGAATTGGTATGAGACTTGGACGGGCCATGCATTTCCGTTGGAGAAGAAGCCACATGATGAGCTGTCATTGAGGGCGTGTGAGTCAAGGTTCGAAAGAGAAGGTGCTACAATGGATGAAGATGAGGCAGCCATGGAGGAGCTCGATATCGAGGACGATGACCTCGGTACCGAGGTCCTTGGCGACGACGACAACCTCGGTAACGACCCACCAAGGCTCGTTAATGATTATTTCGAGGCCATTAATGAGGCATTCAACTTTGGTAACGAGCCATTGCCTCCGCCTACTGAGCCTCAGTCATATGCGATGATGCCCTATAACTCGGTGATCTATCAAGACCACTTCCAGCCCCAAGATCAATATCAACCACCTCCTCAACCCACCTATTCTTAATCGAGTGTTCCACCTCCATGGGCCGATGATTTATCTTTCCAGATGCAACAACTTAACCTGCATCAAACACAGCTCCACCAGAGGATGGATCGGTGAGAGGGTGTCTATGCAGCTCGCATGGCTCTTGATGATGCGAGGCATCAGCAGGCGGATGCGCGTTGGAGGAAGATGGAGCAATGGGTGACGATTGATGAGGAGCGCTGGAGGACCATGTACGAGTTCATGGGCAACTTTGAGCGTCAGTTTCCACCACCACCATGGCGATGATTCAACTTTCAAAGGATGATCTTTTCTGCTTCATTTTATCTTTTGAGTTTCTTTCTTTTTCCTTATTCTTTTATTTAGAGTTGCTTTATTACAGTGGGTACACTGTAATTTTAAGTATGGGGTAGGGGAGGGATAGAAAACTTACTTGCTTCTTTGTTTTGTTTCTTTGTTTGTTTTTGCTTGTTTTGTTTCTTGTTTTAGTTGTCTTTGTTTAAAAAAATCACAAAAAAATTTAAAAATTTAAAAAATTCCAAAAAAGAGTTTTTAGAATGGATGAATACCCTGTCTTTTGGTTCTATGATAGTTAATTGCTAGCATGATCATTTAATTTCCTTTCAAGTATGTTTTTATTAGTATAGCCTGATTCTTGGTATGAAATCGTTTGTTTTATAGAGGAATAACATATGATGAAATTGAGCATGTATAACTTTTAGCATGAGTAGTGCAATCTAACAAAAATTGCTACCTTGTGAGTTATTGTTGGCCTTATAGGGAGAATATAAAAAAATCCCTCTTCTTTTCTTGTGTGATTTACTCTCTTTATGTATATTATCTCTTGGAATTGTGATGGTTATCTATTTCTTGAGACCTATATAAGATTTATTAGTTCATTGCATGTGAAATCATATGATAGAGAACTTGTCTTTATGAGCCTTATTTATCCCTATCCACCCTTTATGTGATCCTTCTTTTTAACAACCAATTTGAGCTTTAGCCTTTTATTTTCAGCTCCACAAAAATTATTTCCCTAGCCGAGATAAGCTTGACCCTATTCGGGGATTAGGACTTAGTTGGAGAGGTATGATTTGTAGAGCGAAAAATGTTATGTTTTGGTTCAAAATAAGGGGTTTTGGGGAGGGTAGATTGGAAGTCTATTGTTTTATTTTGTAAGAAGGTCTCTTGGTAGAAAAGATGCACAACAATAAGAAAAAAAGAAGAAGATGTTTGGATCAATACCGGCTTAAGTAAGCTCGGTACCGATAGAAAGAAAGGAAAAAACGAGGAGAAAGTGTAGCTCGTTAACGATCCTCTTAAGTCGTTAACGAGGCTAGTCGAAGAAAAAAAAGAGGGGGAAAACATGCAGAATGCTGAGAAGAAGAATAAGAAAGAGAAGAAGATGTGCATTGTGTTTAAAGTTAAACCAGAGATTCTTTTATGTTTATATGAGGCTTTCTAGGATTAAAGGTGAGTAAAAAAGAAAGTGTTCTTTAATGTAGAGTGAGTTTGGTATGTTGTTTTTGAGATTTTTGGAGATGTGTGAGTTTTTAGGAGTCTTTGATTCCCGGATATTATTAGCACCACATAGCCAAAGTTTTTCCATGCCTTATTTTTCTTTACCAAGCCCCATTACAACCCGGCCGAATGGAAGCTTCTATGAAGTTTTTCATTGAGCCTAAGTTCTCTTGATGATTTTTACTTGTTTTGACAAATCTTAGGTGGAGAGTTTGGTGATATAAGTTCCAATTTCTATGAGTTTTTGCATATAAGATGGAGTTGAGAGATTGAATTTATAAGCCTAAACACATGAGAGTTGAGTGAAACACATATCCTTGGGGAGGTTGGATTGTACTAGCTTATGTCTATTAGTGCTTATATATGTGTGATGACGTTAATAGTCATTTGCTATTTTTGTTATGTTGTGATGTTGCTTTTGAGATGATGGCTATTACTTGATGAGCATGATTGATTGGTTTTGGTTATTGTATAGTGATTGCTTGAGGACAAGCAAGCTTAAGTATGGGGTATTTTGATGTTCGTGTTTTTAGTCTAGTTTTAGGTGTCTTTCTTCGGTTGTTTAGTTTAGTTTTTGTAAGTTTTAGAGTTAGTGTTGTGTGTTTTTGGATAAGTTTGCATATTTTGTGAAAAGTATGGAAGCTACTCCGTTTTGTGTCTTTTTGTAGGTTTTTTGAAGCGGGATTGAGCATTTTTCAAGCAAAGCTGAAGTCAAGTGGTGGAAGATGGAATGCATAGAAGAGGAGAGAGAAGAATGCCTTTTGAAGATCAAGTTGAAGTCCAAGTAAAGCCAAGGAAAGAGTGCAAATAAGCCAAAACAGAAGGCTCGTTAACGACTTGTGAGGGTCATTACCGAGCTGTAAATCAGAGTTTTTGCAAACGGATTCAGCAAGTGTCTACCGACCCTGTGCAGGTCGTTAACGAAGTGACCTGTGTCGGTAGAGCGCAGCCGACTTTCGGGATTTATATCTTTTATCTTGTAATCTTTTTAGTTTGGTAAGTTTTTACCTTTTAGATCTTTTATTAGATAGGCTTCTTAGTATAAATACCCTTTTTCTAGCCTAGACAAGGGGGGATTGGAGTAGTTTCTTAGGGGAGAAGTCGAGAGAGAGAGGGAGATTGCGATCTGGTTCGATCGAGAGAGAGGGAAGAGGTTCGAGGTCGTGATCGGTGCTCTTGTTCGTTGTTCTTAGTTGTTTTCGGATTCCACGTGTGGTTGTAAGACGATATTTCTTTTAACTGCAAGTAAGTTTTGCTTTTCAATGTTCTTTTTAATTAAAGTTGTTTGCTTTGATTCAATGAAGAGTGAGTAGTTTTCTTATCTAGGGTCGGGGTTGAAACCTGACGTAGTTGTGCATGATATAATGAATATGTTGAGTTTTTGATTGCCTTCTATCTTTTGAATTGCTTGTTGTGCTTATGCTTAGACGAGAGTCGAAGTAATTTGAGTTTGTGGCTTGATCGAAAGAGAAAGTTGTGAACTTGAATGTTGATATTGTTCGATAACGAAAGTTTCGAGCTTTGGATTCAAAACAAGTAATAAAGTGAATTAATTTATGAAAGTTGATTGATTTGCTTGTTTAAGTCAACGAAAGTTGATATATTTATCTTCAAAGGCATGATCTTTATCTTCATATGAGTTTATATGCATAGCTATGTTGTGGTAATCCTTGTCCTAGAGCTTTTTATCCTTTGATTATCTTCCGTTTTACTTTCGATTTCACTCGTTACCGAAGCACTTAGGATCGGTACCGAGCCTGCACTTGCATCGTAATTTGTTCTGTTTCAGTAGAAATCCAAGATCGTTACCGACCCTGACAAGGTCGTTAACGAGGTCTGTCGTAGCTGTTTTTGCCTAGTTTTGCTTTGATGTAATGTTTTTATAGTTTGGTAAACAGACAACCTTGCTTCCCGTGGACGATCCTGACTTCGCTATATACAGCGGGGTCTTGACTACAAATTTATTTGTTGTCGAGTTATATATACCCTTACAACAACTGTGAGTTATGTTCTTCACATTTTCATTCCACAACCTCATAATCTTTTGAGTTGTGTGAAAGGAATGGTGGAATCACATTGGAATCAAACGATTATGAGTCAAACACCCAAATACAAGTTGAGGAGCAATCTACGACACTTGATGTGGGTTATGAAGATGGATTTGATGCCCAATATGAATTCACACCTATAAAGCACGCTGAGCAAATTAGTACAGAGCCCAATGAAGTCTGTGCTGTCATAGAGATACTTACAGAGCCTAGGGAGCCTAAGTCATCTTCTCATATGTGGAGTCATGAGATTGAGCCTTTTGTGGTTTTGCAAGAAGATTATTTTGTTGACCATGATGACTTCTTTGCTGATGAAAATCAACCAGATATATCTGTTAAGGCTCCAACCATCATGTTGTGCCTTATGCTAGGCCTGGAAATCCCATGTTTCAGTTTCCCCACCTTCTCACATCCAAAGCTTATGGAGTTGCAAGATGAGGAACCAAGTCTAGAACGCAAGGTGGAAGATGAAAAATATATGGAGTTCATCTTTGAAGAAAGTGGTAATGGTGACAAGTGCTTTGACTCATACTGTAAGTTTTTTCTAAAGCCACCACTTGTGCTGGATTTATTTGAGCAAATGCCATTTAATGCCAACTGGGCACACATGTTTGATAAGTTAAAACGGTCTTTGAAAGTTATATTATGCATCTTTAATTTATCATGGTGTTACTTATGTTTTTCTGAGATGTGTGAACAAGGGTTTGACAGGTTGCTAAGGGCATTGACAATGTCTAATCTTGTCAATTTATGCTAAACGTCGAGCCACGACGTTAAATAAGGTTCTTGCCGGGAGGCAACCCGGCCTAGGTAATTCTTTTCTTTTTCTTTTTCTACCTTAGTTGTTGTTTCGGTTTTTTTCCCTTTGCTTTTTTTTGGACTAATCTGCAGTTGGTAAAGAGGAGTACAACGAAACTGGCGGCACCCGCCACCAATTAATTCCAAACGACCCTAGCTACAAAGTGCCTTGCGGCACCCGCCGCCAAAATAGCGGCGCCCGCCGTCCATCTGGAGGCGACCGCCATGACGGTGATGACAAGCCGCCCACTTTTCCCCAGAAAAAATGGCGCGCCCGCCGCCATCCCGCCGCCTCTCTGAAGTTGATTTTCTGACCTTCTGATATTGCTCACCATCATTCCCTTTACATTGGGGACAATGTAAGATTTAAGAATGGGGGAAGGGGATTACTTGCTTTGCATTCATGTAGATGCATTAGATTAGGCATGTTTACTTTATGTTTTGTAGTGAGAAAATTCAGAAAAATAAAAAAATTGCATTTTAGGTTCTTATTTCTCCATTGTGTAAGACCTCTTGTGTTTCTAAGTTAAGTATGGATTCTAAACCATGACTTGTTTGAAGTGCTGAAGTTTCTATGAAATAGCACGTTCTTTGGCTATATACTTTGATTATAGGATTCAACATGTAGACGAGCTTGAGTTTTAGATCTATTTTGAAGTTCTAGACAAATAGCCTTGTGAGATTGTTTTTGGCCTTTTATTGATTAATTGTTCTCTATTTCTTGAATGTGTCACTTTGAATTACTAGCTCTAGAACTTGCGCTATGACTCTTATTCAAGGCTGCTTTACTTGACTATAATGCATGACATTAAAATGATTGAGGCATGTTTCTTTATTAGCCTATTATTTCCCTTCCTACCTTGACAAGATCCATGTTTTTGACAACTCTTTTCTTTTGAGCTTTAAAGCCTATTTTTGTTAGCTCCACAAAATATTTCCTAGCCTATATAAGCTTGACCCATCCGGGATTTTGGACTTTAGGAGGATTTGTTTGTGTGGTTATGAATAAGTATGGGGGAAGTTGAAAAGGGAGGTTGAAAAGAGGAAATACAACTCTAGTGTGCAAAGTGAGAAAAAAATGAAAATGAAGAATAAGTTGAAAAAAAAGTGTTGAAAGAAAAAAATTTGAGCTTCAAAAGAAGTAGTCTTCATAATTGTTGAGAGAAAAGAGTTGAGAAAGAAAGAAAAAGAAAAAAAGAGCTTAAATGAATGTTTGGAGTTGGTGAAGGAAAGTTGAAGTAAGAAGAAGAAAAAGTGTTGGATTTGGGTTTAGTTAGTTCTTTATCCCGGATTTAGCACCAAGACCAAATATAATCCCTTCCAAATTGTCTTTACCTTGGCCCCATTACATCCCTTAAAAAGACCTCATGATTTTTGTTGTGTGTTTGGTCCACAACGGTGGAGAATTAGGACGTTGATGCATGCATATGGTACTCTAGTTTTTCATTGTTGATTTGAGTGAAACACATACCTTTAAACACTTAAGTGAGAGTGCAAACACATTACCTTGGTGAGATCTAGAATGGATGAATTGTTTATGCTCTTTGCTTTAGTCAATTGCATGCTAGGACGTCTTGATCAAGTTATTGTTATATGTTGACTTGCTCTATGGATTATGAGATGAATGCATGGATTGTTATGTTGTGGTATGACTTGGATCTACTTCTTGCTTGAGGACAAGTGTTGGGCCTCTCCGAAACTTAGCCCAGAAAAACGAGACAAGCCCAAGATATTCGGCCCAAGTCATCAAACTGAGAAATCGAAGAAGGAGTGATGGCGGAGAGTGGTGAGCGAGATAGCCATGGCGGAAATCTCGACTGGTGAGGATCCCACGATTGACACCAACGGCTATCTCATTAATTCTGATGGCGAGATCTCCGGGATACATCAACGCTCCATCAACGATCGAAATAGAGCAAGGGATATAAAAGCCGAGGAGGGAGACGAGCATAAGACACACAATCACACTCGGGAATACTCTCTAGCCAAAACCATTTCTTCTATTTATCAATTCCGTTCATGCGCTTGCTTGTAATTCCAGAGGAGTTATCCATCATCACCATCATAATACAATCACCATAACTTACTTGCCCTACTTTTTATTCTCTTTTCTCTTAAACTTACATCTTGTTGAAGTTTATAACGCGTTACAATCACTTTTTGGTTAGGACTCCTTCATTCTAGCAGGTAACACGTTCATGTGATTATTCTGCCCAAAACAATTGGCGCCCACCGTGGGGCCCTAGCCAAATGGAAGTCACGTTACCGAAAATAAATATAAGCTCTACCCACAAGATGGAAGGAATTCATGCTACCTATAGTCACGTGGAAGATCCTGAGAACCATGGGATCAACCAAGGAGAAGATAACCAACCTACCGGAAACGTGGATGGAATAGGAAATGTAGACGGAGTTGATCAGGATTCTGGGAATGTGAATGGCAACCCTACTACCTCCACGGCAGCGGAACGGGGAGGAGCAGGTGATTCTGATATCATCATGGAGCTCCGTGCGTCAATGATTGCTCTTCAAAAAGACTTGGAAAATCAAAAGGAAGCTCATGTCAAGTTCACCGAGGTATATGAAAAACAAATTGAAACTCTAACTAATGAACGTAATCTGCTTCGGTCTCAGGTAAAATCAGCTCCAAATCGTCCACGCGTAACGGATCCAGCGGACATGGACGACCCAAACTTCATGACACCCGATGGTGCTAGGCCAATAACTGGCTATCAGGTAAACGATAATTCCTTAAGGTCTGTATGAGAGGATGTTGAGGTTGCCCAATTACGGGAACGCCTCAAAGCTCTGGAGGACCGAATTACTCAGTTCCCAAGGGCACCTCAACTGATAGCAGTGGAAAAGAGGGACGGTTACACAGACTCCCCCTTCGTACCCGCTATCGTAAGGGTCGACATCTCTTGGAAATACCATGTCCACGATGTACCTAAGTACGAAGGGGTTACGGATCCGGACCAACACGTAGCTGCATTCAAACAAGATATGAACATTAGCACGGTACCCTTCGACATGAAGGAGATTGTTATGTGTCGTTGGTTCGGAAACACGTTATTCGGGCCCGCGCTTAACTGGCATTCTCATTTACCTCTTGGGAGTATTTCGTCTTTTGCTGAGTTGATTGACAAGTTCAGGATAAGGTTCGCGAGCATTCAACACGCTAAAAAGCGTTCAAGCGACTTATATCGCATGGTCTAGAAGACCGGTGATGATGGCCGGATCGATGGAAGGGATGATGGTGCAAAGAGATCGCCACGAGAATCCAAGGAATTCCGACAACAAACACCACGCAACTGACCCGTCTTCAACTGGCTGGATCTTCCTCGTCCGAACTCGGAATTGAGTGATTCCAATTCGAGAAGTTAGATATCTGAGTCTAGTTTAACCCCTCAAAATTTCATACCTAGATGATGAGTGGATTGAAAGATATGTCGATTTTACTGAGAGGGTGCAGAAACCACCGAGATGGATGATGGATCGAAATGGGGAGAACAAGGGGATATGGATGCTTGACAACTTGGATATGACTCACCAAGCTCTCAAACAAACTAAGATGCCCAAATTGTCAGATATTACTCACCAACAACTTGAACAACGAGAATTGAACGAACGAAAATCAAGAACAAGACTTGAATTGAAATTGCAAGGAAAAGTAAGCAACAAGAGAGTATTTTCGTCCAATCTCCAGAGAAATGAGGAGGAGGAGGCCGACCTTAAACCTAACACAAAGCCTTAAAAAATCAATCCCCTCACTTAAGGAAATTACATAAATTAACCCGAAATCCCGAAAACTTATAAAGTGTCCTTAACCGTAGAAATGTCACTTAGAACCGTGAAGCACAATAAAACTCCAACCTTCACCGTCATTAGCCATCGGAAACTTATGAGCCATGAGCTCCTCCTTGATTTTGTCTAGTATAGACTTAGCTAGGGCTCATGTGATGCGCCCAATATAGGGCATGGCTCCTTGACTCGGCTTCTTAGCGCCTCGAACATCGTCTTTGGTTGCTTGTCCAAGTATTGGCTACCCTTTATCGTGCAAATTGGGCTTGTGTTTAGGGCTGGAATCTTCACTCAAATCATGGGGCCATGACTCGGTAGATGGAATCACATCATCCTCCTCCCCTTCAAAAAGATTCGTCCTCGAATCTATCAAGCCTTGTGAGCTCAACAAAGAAGGTAGGGCTTCTAGCTCCCTTGGTGTGGCATTCTCCATGACAAAGACATCCTTCTTGGCCTCCACAAGAAAGGGAATGTAATCACCGCTTGGAGTGACTAAAACAGTCTCGTCCTCCTCATGGAGCAAGAAGGGCAAACATGAAGGAATCATAGGAAATGCATCCATCCATGGTGTTGCCAACGAGTTCATGGAGCTAGGAGTGATGGTAGGACGATGCTTGATTTTAGGAGACAATTCCACAACTTCCTCCTCTTCTTGCAATGTGTGCATCAATTCTATTGGACACTTGATGGTAATGAGTTGTTCCAATCCATGGAAAGGAGTCTCTCTTTTTGGTTGCTTTGTGTCACTCATCACTCTTTGTTGGAAGGAAGTCTCCTCTCCTTTACAAGGGGTCGTCCTCAAACCATTATCCTCTTCTCGTGTCTCCTTGATCTTCACCACTTGAGGCACTTGTGTCCTCTCGTCCAGCCCTAGGATTCGGCACTCCAAGGCATCCATGCGTGTCTCCATAGCTTCCAAAGAAGGATTGCAACATGGCAGCCACCGAGTTGGAGGACTCCTCAACTTGTTCCTTATTCTTGTCATCACCTACACATGTCATCGTAAAAACAAGGCAAAGATCAAGGTATAGAGGTCACACGAATTAATCACCAAGACTTTAAAATCCGACAAGTTGCAAGTAGGAGATGACCAACAAAATGGAACAAGAAAAGCTCAAACACAACAACACAAGATGTCTCGTCTTGGTGTCGTTCCCGTATCCTAGCACCGTAACCAACAACAAGCATGTAATGATATAAAGGGGTCAAAAGAAAGCTGGATTATGGACTCAATTCCCACGTTTTTTACTCAGCCAAATTCAGCAAGACACACTTAAATCAAGCACTAAAGAAAGACATTAATCAAGCAACAAATGCACCCTTTCAACTACCAACTTTTGATAACTCTTTTGAGTGTTCTATTGGAACGTTTTTTTGAGCATGGTTTGCAGCCATGGCTGAACATAGCGCCTCAAACATCGCCTTTGGTTGCATGTCCAAGTATTGGCTCCCCTTTATCGTGCAAATTGGGCTTGTCTTTAGGGCTGGAATCTTCACTCAAATCATGGGGCCATGACTCGGTAGATGGAATCACATCAGGTGAATCCTTGAAAGCCTTCCTAAACAGGTACAATGAGGAGTTGGTTACCATAGAAGGATGCGATGCCGCTACAGCCATGGAAGTGTTCCGAAGAGGCATCTCGGTTGGTAATCCTGATTTATATCGTGAATTGACTAAATATCCTTGCTCGAATTTCGATGAAGTACAGGTGAAAGCGTTAGCGCACGTACGACTGGAGGAGGACGATCTCTTCGCTGTTAAGGCCGTTAACCCTCACCGACCAGAGCGTAGGCAAGGAAGGCGAGAACCTAGATATGCTCCATACCTCACCTCATTTTCCTGCCAAGACAACCGTTAATACGACATTTGCTAGGCAAAGCGAGCGGTATGTAAACCCCTAGGTTGCCTCCTAGATTGTCTCATTACAACTTCTGTGTAGATGCAACGGAAGTGGTCCGAACTCTCAATAGCATCGGAGACACTGTCAAGTGGCCTAGAAAGAGTAACGCACCTTCGCATAAAAAAGATAAGTCTAGATGGTGTGATTTCCACTTTGACCATGGTCATCGGACAGATGAATGCATCGTGTTGAGAAAAGAGGTAAGCGAGCTATTACGCAGGGGGTGCCTCAAGGACTTGATATTAGAAAAAGAAAAGGAACAACTAGAACGCAACAAAGGAACGACTTTAGTGGGTTTCAGTGGCGAATCTCGTAATATGTTAGGAGAAATATCATTGTCGACCATCGCAGGAGGGGTAAATTACCAGGTAAAATTTCAAATACTTGATTGCTCGTCACCTTTTAATGTCATCTTGGGCAGGCCATGGATCCACTAGATGAGAGCTATTCCCTCCACTTATCATCAATGTGTAAAATTCCCAACGCCATGGGGGATACAACAAATCAAGGGGGAACAAAAGTTTGCAAGAGAATGCTACTCCGTGACAATGAGAGCAACGACTTCAAAAAACCTGCAGATCGAAGCAAAAAAGAAGCTGTCAGATTAGCAATTAAAGGATTGTAGGATCACCACTTACTACGTGAAGCCGGAAACACCAGAACTTGAGGAAGTAGCCCTTGCCGCTTAATCCATCAAGAAAGATCAGAGTTGGGGCGGATCTGGAACCGACTTTACGAGAGCGCTTCGTGGAGTTCTTACGGTACTACAGTGATTTCTTTGCATGGTCAAACGAGGATATGGTGGGGATTGACCCTGACGTGATCACCCATGCCCTCAATGTCAATCACAAGATTCCACCAGTTAAGCAGAAAAGGCGTAAGTTCGCACCCGAACGGAATCAGGTAACAACCGACGAGGAAAAATCCTTACTCGAGTTTGGAAAAATTAGAGAGGTACAATACCCTGATTGGCTTGCGAATGTAGTTGTTGTGAAAAAGAAAAACGGTAGATGGCGCGTTTGCGTGGACTTTACCGACTTAAATAAAGCATGTCCTAAAAATTCATTCCCGTTGCCTCATATTGATGCAATGGTGGATGCGACGGCAGGACATGAGCTTTTAACTTTCATTGACGCGTTTAGCGGATACCATCAGATAATGATGCATCCTGACGACCAAGAAAAAACTGCATTCGTAACTAATCAAGGAACTTACTGTTACAAAGTTATGCCTTTCGCATTGAAAAACGCAGGTGTTACTTATCAGAGATTGGTTAATAAGATGTTTCAAGAAAAATTGGGGGATACAATGGAATTCTATATTGACGACATGCTAGTCAAGTCCTTGAAGGCGGAGGATCACATTAAGCACTTGGAAGACGCGTTCCAGATTTTGCGAAGTTACAAAATGAAGCTGAACCCAACCAAATGCTCTTTTGGAGTTACATCAGGGAAGTTCCTTGGATACATAGTAACGCAGAGAGGAATTGAAGCAAGTCCAGATCAGATCAAGGCAATAATGGAGTTGCAATCACCAAAATGTGTCAAAGACGTCCAAAAGTTGACAAGACGAGTAGCAGCACTCAACCGGTTCATATCTTGATCTTCGGATAGGAACAAACTGTTCTACGATATCTTAAAGAAGAACAAGTCGTTCGAATGGACGGAAGCACATGCGGAAGCCTTCCAAGAATTGAAGATTTATTTGTCTCATCCACAGATACTTTCTAAACTCAAGCAAGGCGAAGTGTTGTACGTGTACCTGGCCGTAACAGAAGTAGCTGTGAGCGTCGTCCTGATTCGAGAAGACGACGGGAACCAGTTACCCATATACTATGTGAGTAAAACTTTACTTGATGCAGAAACCATGTATTCGCCCATTGAGAAACTCGTACTATCTTTGGTAATGGCTTCTATAAAATTGTGCCCTTATTTTGAGAGTAATTCTATTACTGTGAGGACTAACTACCCGATGAAGAGTATCATGTCAAAACCAGAGCTATCAGGTCGACTAATGAGGTGGCTGATTCACCTCAACGGATACGACATTGCTTATGAACCACGAACGGCGATGAAATCTCAAGCCTTGGTAGATTTTGTTGTTGACTTCACTCCTACCATGATAGAAGAAGAAAGCCAAGATATGTTACAGGTAACGGGATCACTTGGCGGTGGCAAGTGGATGATGCACACCGTTGGGGCGTCGAATCAGGTAGGAGTAGGATTGGGGGTAGTCCTGAAGTCACCACAGGGGGATAGGATAGCCCAGGCTGTTCGATGCACATAAAAAAGCCACCAACAACGAAGCGGAATATGAGGCGCTCATAGCAGGTTACTTATTGCTAAAGACTTGAATGTGCAAGAAATTGAGGTAATTTGTGATTCATTACTTATTGTAAATCAAGTCAAAAATTCATATGTTTCCAGGGATTCAAAGATGAAGGCGTACTTAGAAAAAGTCCAAGAAATCATTAAACACTTCAAGCACTTTGAGATAAAGCAAGTCCCTCGAGAGGTAGAGACCTTAGCAAACCTCGGATCCGCAATTAACACAAGAGAGTACGACAAGATACCTTTCGTATACCTCGATGCACCTTCCATAATAAAAGAAGAGGACATGTTTGAGGTTCGAGATTCTGATGAAGATGCTTCATGGGTAACTCCTTACCTAAGATGGTTGCGAGATGGGATCTTACCGGATGACAAGGAAGAAGCTCGACGACTTAAGGTAAAAGCTTCCACTTTCGCCATTAAAAATAACATCTTGTTCAAGTGGATGTCATCAGGAATATATGAACGATGCGTGAGGGAGGAAGAAGTACAAATGGTGTTGCAAGACATACATGATGCAGAATGCGGAAATCATACAGGGGGTCGTAACTTGGAGAAAAAAGCAAGTAGGATGAGCTATTATTGGCCCAATATGAACAAAGACGCATTGGAGTTTGCCCGGAAGTGTGATGCGTGCCAGCGTCATGGACCTATACCACATCAACCTACAGAGTTATTACATCCCATAACTTCCCCTTGGCCATTCATGAAATGGGGAATGGATATTGTGGGGAAACTCCCTCTAGCTTCAGGACAACGTGTTTACATCTTAGCTATGACCGACTACTTTACTAAATGGATTGAAGCTGAAGCCTTCAAAGAAGTCAAAGATACCCAGGTCATTTCCTTCAGAAAAAGAAATATCTTGAGTAGATTTGGAGTGCCATCCACCATAGTATGTGACAACGGATTCCAATTCATCAGCGACAAAACAAGATCATTTTGCCAGCAATACAACATTTACTTGGTGATGTCGACGCCGCGTTACTCTCAATCCAACGGTCAAGCAGAGGCGAGTAATAAAGTAATCATCAACAACCTGAAGAAACGCCTCAAAGAGGCCAAAGGAAGATGGGCCGACGAGTTACCACTTATCCTCTGGTCAGATCGGACAACTCCCAAGACTTTTCTTTAAGTTATTAGAGTGCCAAGAGTTTTGGGTTTTTGCACTTGTTCTATGTTGTTTACAGGTCTTAAAGTGAACAAGTGTGAAAGGAATGTAAACTGGGATTGATAGTTTCAGGGTTATTCAATTAGTTAGGATTGATAGTATTTGGTTGTGCTATTAATTATCTTTGAAAAGGAATTGGAATTCAATATGGATGCGATATTGAGTGAATCTATGATCAACTTGTCATACGAATGTGGATCTATGTTTCACTAAGTGTTTTCCCTAATTTGATAAAAACTCCAACTTTAATTGCTTTTAATAGTTTTGTATGTTAGATACTTAATTTACTTCATAAACCCCCTTATACTTTATTTACTTCATAAAAAGATAAATCTACCTCCCTGTTGCTACCTTAGGACAGTTAGAGTTACTGCGGCCGGGAATCGACCCTTACTTCCCTAAGACTACATTCTTTAGGTTTGTTAGGACTATTTTGCATAGCCGTGATTTGCACGACCATTTCACCGCTATCAAATTGGCGCCGTTGCCGGGGAGGCAATAATTGTCTCCAGTTCCCACTCTAACTCACTCTTCCTTGAATATTACGTGAATGCTCTCCTCTATCTTCTTAGTTCTTTTGTTATAAGCTCTATAAGCTTTGCTGTGAGGAGAATATCCCAAGAAGATCCCTTCATCACTTCTTGCATCGAACTTTCCCAAATTGTCTTTATCATTGTTGTGCACAAAGCGTTTGCATCCATAGACTCTTAAGTGGGAAATGTTAGTCTTCCTCCCTCTGATTAACTCATAAGCAGTTTTTTTGATCATTGGACGGACCATGGCTCTGTTGAGAATGTAGGTTTTTGTAGAGATTGCCTATGCCCAGAAGTTCTGAGGAACTCCACTCTCAATCATCATGGTTCTAGCCATTGCTTCCAGAGTTCGATTCTTCCTTTCCACAACTCCATTTTGTGGAGGGGTACGTGGAGCTGAGAAGTTGTGTGAGACTCAGTCTTGTCACAGTATTGTATGAACTCTGAGTTTTTGAAGTCGGTTCCATGGTCAGATCTCAATGCAATGAGCTTTAGTCCCAAGCTCACCTCTACTCTCTTCATGAATGGCTCAAACACCCTAAAGGTATCTGCTTTGGACACAAGGAAAATAACCCAATTAAATCTAGAAAAATCATCAATGAGGACGAACATGTAGTGCTCACGACTCGCTTAGGTTTGAAGGAGCTTCTTGTTTGTTTTCCTTTGACACATGCCTCACACATCTTTATGACTTCTAGGTTGATTCTGGACAATTCAATCACAAGGTCTTGGAGATACAAGTTCAGGATTTGGTTTTCTCCGGCATGCCCCAATCTTTTGTGCCAAAGTTTCGCTTCATCGATGGAACTTGCAAGACACCATTTCCTTGGAGGTTCATACAATGTGTCTACGAAATAGACGTTGTTCGACCTTGTTCCCTTGAGTATGATCTTGTTGGTCTTCTTGTTGATCACGAGACACACCTTTGATTCAAATGTGACCACATTGTTCCCTTGGTCACACAATTGTGAAACACTTAGCAAATTATACCCAACATTTTTTTATCTTGATTCCTTTCTTGATGATTGCTTCGCCAGTTCCAATGATTTCTCCCTTGTTCTTGTCGCCGAAAGAGACGTGGCCTCGATCGACTTTTGTTTGTAGTGAGGTGAGGTTATCTTTCTTCTCAGTCATGTGGTACATCCACTATCAATGACCCATATGTTGTTCCCCCTCACTACAACCTGCAAAATTAGTTAGATTAGGCGACCCAGGCAAGATGTCTCTTGCCTAGTTCCATGCAAGGGATAGAGTTCTTCCGACCAAATTATCTGCTATGTTATGAACTTGGGTGGAGTTCCTAGGACTCATAGAGGGGTTCCTAGGCTAGTTCCCATACTTGGAAACTTTCCACTATTTTAGTCGGTTCAAAGTTTTTTCTTTGAAGGTTTTTGCTTTTGTAGCTCTTGTTCCCAGCAGTGTGTGAGCTGCCAACTTGTCTTTTGGGACAACTTTCAATGTAGTGCCCATGAGCTCCACACTCCCAACATGTTTTGTAGTACTCTCCATGATAGTATTTTGGGTGAGGTCTTTGGATCCTATTTCTTTCCATGGTTTCCTTATTTTAGACTCTAGACCAATTTTCCTTAGCTATCTTAAGGTACATTTTGTGGCTAGTGTTCCCAGTGTAGTACTCGTTCTCATCTTTCCCGCTTTCATGTACATAGATTCTATTTTCTAACTGAGCATTCTCTAGTTTTTGGCTTTGAAGCTGAAGATCCCTACACTCATTTCTTTCTTTTTCTGTGAGAGGGGAGGTCTGATCCTTTGATGATCCTTCCCCATACCCTATCCTATGCCTAGATGGGACAAACCTGGTTGTAGGGATGGATTCTTTAGTGGTCTGTGGAAGGGAACTTTCTGTTGGACTGTCTCTGTCTCTATCTTGGTACTTGTTGTTGGACTCATAGTTTCTTCTTTCTCTACTAGAGTTCCTTTTGAACTTCCCTTTCTTGTAGAAGTTCCTAAGGGCCTTTGTGACTAGAACAAGTTCCTCAACGCCGTCCTCCTCAAATTCTTCATACTGCTCTTGGACTGACTTGAGGACCTTCTCCAGTTTGAAAGCTATGCCTTTTGTCTCCAACTCTTGTTGCTTGTCTTCTTGTTTTCTCTTCTCATGACCGATGAGCTTACCAAACACTTGATGAAGCATCAAATTCCCATTCTCAAGGTTCTCCTTGATCATGGTTCGTTCATTTGCCCACTCAGTTGTTAGCCCGTTGAACAGTTCTTGCACCTTTATTTTGTCAGAGATTTCCTTTGTGATTCCAAGGGCTGCTAACTTAGAGCAGAGGGATTCCAAATGCGATTGATAGCTATCAATCGATTCACCCATAGTCATTTTGAAGTTGAAGAACTCCCTTCTAGAGTTCATTTGGTGATCTTTTGATGCGACCCCGGCCTTGGACGCCCAACAAGAGGATGACATCTTCACCCTGCGCTCAGACGGGCCGATCACTCGTGCCCGGGCCCGTGCCATCACGTCCGCGACTCAATCCTTGGTGTCGCGCATCTCCACTGGCCATGGAGCGCCCGTCTCCACGCCATCACACGTCATCGTGTTCGCCTTGGTCCAAGCCATCGAGGAACCTCAAGACGCAACCTCGGCACCATCCACCTCGGACTCGCCAGTTGCACCGCAAGCCAGCCCTTCGGAACAACCATGCGTCGCCACATGAGGTTCACCGCCTAGCCCGGCCGTGCGTCTTCGTGCCATCGTCTCGCCAGTGTTCGCGACAATGTGCCTTGACAGGCCTTGGTCTCAACTGTGCCGTGTCGTGCGGTGCCTTGGCCTTGTCACAACACTTCGGTGTCGACGACCAAGGGCATCTATGTTTATTGCCTTTTTTAGCATACTTTATACTATTAAACATTACTATACTTGGTTTTATAATAATGGAAGGCCGTCTTTTCGCCTTGCGCTGCGGGGCCTCATTTGCACACGATCCCTAGGCGCGCCGCTAACTTACTAGGCTTTTGTTTTCATGCCTCCTTGGGGTTAGAGTCTTGTTTTTAGGTTACACAAATTATAGATCAAATTCATAAGTCGAGGGACTCTCCTTAGATTTGGTCTTGTGTCACATTGGTTCGATTACTCACAAAGCTCTCAAAATCTCGTTACTTTTTTTATCATTGCTTGTTCGAGCCAACTTCGTTGGATTCGATCCCTAAGAGATCCTTTTACAAGGTTCTCTTCTCATCAAAGCCTTCCGCTTCGCCACCATATGAGACCCAATACTCGTGCCATGACAAAGATCCGAGGTGTCCTCTAAACAAGGTCGCATCAACTCGTATCTGAGCCACTGTTCGAGTAAGTCTCGTTTCACCCTTTTTCGTTCACATTGTCCATCAACTATTTGCATCCCTAGACCTCACTATCTTCACGACCTCCATCCAGGGCTCCAATTTTTTTTTCTTGCGTAAATTGTTATAAAAAAAATAGCCTTGTCCTACTCGACTCAAAGCTTGATTTTGGTGACATTTGCATCTTTGATTTGCTAGTTGCATGCTCAAATTTGCATACCATTGTCGATTTCTTGATCCATTGTGACGTGCATCTCTTGGTTGTTTGCATCATTGTTGGATAGAGAATCAAAATCCATATCCGACGTATTCTTGATAAGGAAAATATCTCCAATAGAGGATAAATATTGGAAGATTTCGGCCATATTACAAAAAAAATGTTTTCCTATTTGGTAGAGGATAAATCCATACCAAATCAAAACAAAAAGGAAAGATATTATTTGGCCATCATTTATTAAAAAAAAATAAAAAAAAATTAAATCAAATCAAGATCTCTTCTTCTATCTCCTATCTCACCTAATTTTCGGCAACTACTTTGTTTGGCCGATTCATATCATATCTTCTCCTCTTTCATATCTCTTCCAACATTCATTCATCCATATCTATTCTTTCATTACTTGCTTTGCATCTACTTTCTTTGATTGTATGTGGATCCTTAATTATTGCAATAGTCGAGTGACCTTAAGCCTCGCCTATCCTTTTCTTGTTCGTGTGGATTGAACATTAAGTGTTGGTCGGACTTAACCGAACTCAGAAACTCTTGGCTTTTGTCAGCATCTTACTTCATCATGATTGGTGCTACAATATGTACCATTTCGGAGTCTGGAAACGATGACAATAGAAGGAGACTAGAACCACGCACCTCCACCGCCGCATCCTCCACCAACTAATAATGAAGCGGCGCTCCATGCCAGGATTGCCAATTGGCTGATAGAACGCAATCCAAGCGCACGGTGCACGTGCTGCCGAGTCCTGGTCTTACCTCGGAGATTCATGGACAGCCGAGCATGGTTAGCAATGACACCGCACGCACGCGCACCAAGGGGAAGAACATTATGCAGCCAAGCTCGCAACATGGCACGATACACCGCATGGAGTCTATCCGAGAAAGTCAACCACTCCAATTTGATCGGTACGATAGTGGTCGAGAGACCACAAATCACCGTCAATTGGCGCGCGACTACACAGACGAACAAGTTTACGATGTCCGTTCCAATGACGAGTATGACTCGGAGGAATACAGACGTTGTCACTCAAGTGGTGCCAAAAAGAAGTCGAAAGCCAAGTCTCTGGCATATGTATACTCGACCCCAAAGCGGAAGCATGGGGACAATTATTATTATGACGCCGACGACTACCATATTGAAGAATTTCTGGAGCATCGAAGTTCTCATAGCCCCTATTCGGAATTCGAGGACCCTTACGAGGAGTTCGATGAGGATTCCGATGTGGACAAATTTGATCACCGGAGGTCCGAGACCCAACGTGCATCTGTTGAGATACATTTTGGCTTCCCACATTTCCTTGGTTGTTTCCAAGTTAGCCACCCTGTCCCTGTCTTGCTCACACATGGCATTGTTGAGACACATTTTGGCGTTGTACTTGGCCTCCATGCATTGCTACTCGTTGGGACCCCATTTGGACAGGTTGTTCCGAATAGTTGCATTGACCTCGAAGTTCCCATGCTCAATGTCACACCATGCTTGGTAGTCATGACTTCTCATCCAGTCTCTCGAAGCGTTCGACGATGAGTCTGGGAGGCTTGTTGTTCCCATGTCCAATCTTCGTGAGTTCTTGAGACATTTTTCCTAATACATGCAAAGACTAACAAAAATCTAGAGCAACTGCTCTGATACCAATTGTTGGATCGAAGGTTAGTCGTAAATGATTATGGGGACTGTATCGAAAAGTTCCCACACGCAGCGGAATAAATAAAACTTGCAAGTAAGTAAAGCTAATAGAGAAAATTCCCTTATAGAGGAACCCCATAATGATCAACTAATCACGTGAGTAAACCTCTACCTCCGCTTGGAGGATTTTCGAATGAGTTCCCTTTTCTTTATTGCTTAGTCCATTTAGATTACAAGGCTGAATACAAACTTCTCTGTTCCTACAAGGACTCCCTCCCTAGGCAACACTAGTGTATTCTCTCAACCCTAATCCGGTGAGCGCTCACAATCAAAGACGAAGCGAAACTCAAACCTTTCTCTTCTTTTGTCTCTACAATAGAGTTTCCCTAGACATAGAAACTCCTTCTTCCCACTTCACCGTCGTCGAGATTAGCTCGCCGTCGGGGACTTTTCACCAACTTGATGGTCTTCACCTGATTAGCTCTTTTGCTCTTCTCTCTTTGAGTTTGGAGTTTTTGATTTGTGAAAAGTGAGTAGCTAGGTCATTATTGAAGGGCTTAAATCGATGTGATGAGAAACCCTTATCCATTTGGGTATTTGTCGTAAATACCCTTTTTTCTTGCTCTCCAAGTCTGATCCTTAAGGTTGACATGTGACTTTGATTTGAATTTGAATTTTCAACTCTTGGATTGGATGGTCGTCTTTGTCCTGCTACACAGTCTGAACCCTTAGAAGCCCTTTTTTCCGATCAAGACAGGATCCCTAAAAATGCGATGAGATGTAGCTTTCACGTATGCGCCAGTTCCCATCCAAAGGGAACTCTCGTCTTCTCGGTTCCCTTGTGTTTGGAACTCTTCTTGACTTTGAGGGATTCATGTTCTTCTCATCCAGTTCCCATCGTTTGGGAACTTTGGTTCACTGAGTTCCCATCTCGTGGGAACTCTTGTTCAATTTTGAGGTTGGACGCTTTCTTTTCGTCGTTGCATTAGTTCCTACGCTTTGGGAACTTATGTTTCTGTGTTTTGCTTTACGACACGCAACCTGTTTTATTGAAATACTTGGCAATAGGTGTTAGTTCTCATGGTGTTTGTCATTATCAAAATTGAGGATGTTGTTCCAGTGTTAAAGAATGTGAGTTCCTAACATCGACTCAACACACACATTATGCACCATGGGGCCGAGACTGGGCACACATTTCTCTCTTAGTCAAGCCTTACTAGGGATGCCATTAGCATCCATTTTCCATAGAAAATTTTTATGTTTCAGGTGTGTATCCAACTTCTAGATCTAGTTATTCGTACGTGGATTTTGGTTATTCATTTTTAATATTAACTCAACGGTTGAAGCGGTTGAAAACAAACCATTTTGTGTTTCAATTATCTATATTTGTGTTTCAATTAGTGGAAAATTTCAATTATTGTATATCTTTAATGAATTTGTTCAGTTATTGTATTCATTTTCCTAGTTATCATATTAAAGAAATCCGCTTTCGAAGTCGTCGAGACTAACTCTCTCCAAACCATCTAGGCAAGGAAATAGTCCCGCACATCGAGGAGGATCGTCTCCTCTTGATTCCTACAATGGTCGCACTAGGGATTCGACGTGAGGTGTCACCTTCTCCACTCCCCATTTGTAAGTAACTTTCCTTTTTATGCGAGCTAGAGCAAGCACCATATTCTTTCGGGGACGTTGAGTTTGGTTATTCATTTTGAATCTTAACTCAATGGTTGAGGTTGTTGAGAACCAACCATTTTTACTTTGGGCCCAATAGAAACGATCCCTAATGGCATTTTTTGGTATCGACACCGGTATTATTTTATCCACAATTGTGGAAGGTAGTACCCGCCTTAGTTCATTTGTTTGCCAATCCTGTTCATTAGTTATGAACTAGACTACCTTGGTCGTTTCATTGATAAATGCATTGTCAATAGTGATATGTGATCCATTGGATGAATAGACCTCATGTGTGTAGGTCCGATCTTGCTCTAGTTTTGATTTGATGTCGATGAAGAGAAATCGACATCTCCTTGGATGCCAAGCCTCTCCTTTGATAGGGGTGGATAAATCCTTTAAGTAGACTTGAATAGAAAGGCTCGACACCTTAGACTACTCAATAATTTCACTCGATATGTCTCTCTATTTTTTCTCTTAATGTATTGTTTTAATGTGGCGAACAAGTAAAAAAAGAGTTCAGTTTTTGTATGAATATCAAAAGTAAGAATGAAAAAGAAGAAGAATAGAAGACTAGGGTTTGGAATGAAAAAGAGAGAACACTTTAGTCAAGGTGCTCTCTTAAAATTCAATATGCCTTTTCATTAATGAATGAGATGACAATAATAAATAGGAAAACTAGTATGAAACCCTAATCTATCTAGAATACCTATGGCCAACCATACAAGCAGAATTTTTGGCCTTAATGACTATTACAAAATAAGAAAAAACTAATCAAGGATAATACGATAGATTAGTCAACTTGTCTTCTTTACCTAATTAGAAGACAAGGAATTCTACTTAAATAATAAATTATATATTCTTTCGCTTGGAAGATAATAACTTATAATATAAATAAGGTATTTTATATAGAGAAAGAGTCTCGTGAGGATGGGCGCCTAGGTGAGAAATAAGAATAAATCTCGCTTGTTCCTTCCAAAAAAATCAACGTACTTGATTAGATATTCATTAAAAAGGATAAAATACGGCACAGACGAATTTTTCCCCTATTATTCGCATATTTTTAATAAAATACGACACGGATGAATTTTCCCCGTATTATTCACGAATTTTTCCAAAGATAAGTTTTTATGAGACACGCCCAGTTTGTTCATCAAAACTAGCGATTTGTTCATCAATATTGACCAATTGTTCATCAATACTAACTAATTGTTCATCCAGTTTTTGATAACACTAGTTGTACCCGTCGTACCATGTACAACTACGATTCGATATTTTATAGACATTATAAATAAGATACTACTAAGATAAAATATAAATGCTTAAATTTAATATTGAGAATGAAGATATATTATTAATATAAAATAATTACATTTCTCTTTTTCCTTGATGATATTTCATAGATATTTAATTAAAAAAGAAGATAAAATATGAATAAATATATATTCAAATATGGAAGAGATATCATCATCATCATCATCATCATCATTTAATGAGGCTCCGCTACAACGGAATTTGGGGGTCAAGATGGGGGTACCCCTACCTAAAGGAAAGGGGAACACCCGATAGACCCAAGAAAAACTAAAATTCAACTATATGACAATAATAACTGAATTTAGTTAGAATGCACCAAACTTGATATAGGGACTAAATCTATCTCAAAGGCAATGTATAAAAGCCAATGAACATGAGGATGCGCCCCAACAAATATGGAAGACATAAGAATTTACAAAATTATAGTTAACATAATAAATAAGACATAATGAAATATGAAAGATAAAGATAATTTAATTATATAAAATATTTAAATTTTAATTAATTTAATTTAAGATAGGGCCAAACTCATTTATATGGTTCAATAAAGTAAATATTAGATAAGATTAAATACTATATTATTCATATTTTATTACTTTCCATTACGTAAATTTAGAGAATATCAAATATTTCAATATATCTATTAAATATTTTATCATCTATTTTTATTAACTTTAAACATTATAAATATTTATGATAATTTTTAGTTATAAAAGAAAATCAATATATATATATATATATCTATAAATAAATTCGTCAAAAAATATATGCTAAAATATTTATTTATTTTAAAATATTTAAGATTTATTTATTTTAAATACTTGTATAAGAAAGCTTTCAAAAGATATATATTACTAATAACTAAAGTCGAAGCAATTTTTGCCACCACGTTGCGCCACATCACCCCTTTATTAAAATAATAATTTTAAATAGTTAATAATGTAAAAAAAGTTATCTCCAAGTAAACATAACGATCAAATAATATTTATAAAAATTTATCCCTAAATAAACATAAAAATAAAATAATATTAGTAGATTTGACCAATATAGATAAGAAAGCACATTAAATTTATTATATTTGTAAAAGGTAAATTTAAAAAAAAAAGATAAGAAAAAATATTTACATGTGATCACATATCAGTACACCATTCTGCAGATTTAGCGACCATATTTTCGCGACCACTTAATATGGTCGCTAATTAGTGACCAGATAGTTGCTCATGGTCCCTAATGTGGACGTAAAAACCGGGGGGAAAAATAAAAACAAATTAGCGACATTTGGTTGCTAATTGTGGCGTCCACATGGTCGCCAACCCCATTTGGTCGTAATAAATGTGCGGGCAATTTTTCAGCCAGACGTCGGCGACCATATGGTCGCTAAATATAGCGACCATTTGATCGCGAGAGGCCAAACCTATGTCAGCGACCATATGGTCGCTACATAGAGCGACCATCTAGTCGCCACCTCACGAGCAACCATATGGTCGCTACATATAGAGACCATATGGTTGTTGAGATGGATCATATGTTTTGGCGTGCAACATCAATTTTGGCGGGTCAAATCCCGCTTTTTTGCGACCACATGGTCGCTAAAAAAAAGTATTTGG
The DNA here is from genome assembly GCA_964016875.1 of Fallopia convolvulus. Lineage (NCBI taxonomy): Eukaryota > Viridiplantae > Streptophyta > Magnoliopsida > Caryophyllales > Polygonaceae > Fallopia > Fallopia convolvulus. The sequence goes on from OZ024727.1 coordinate 23,213,892, forward strand.
TAAAATTGCCGCCAATTCAGCATATATACCTAGATGTGTAAAAACTTCACTCTCATTCCGCCACCTTCACACAACCTCATACATAGATCCTTCCAAAAAAATTCACATAAGAAAGAAACAATCATTCACAAAACTAAGTTGGTTATAGGAAGGAATTACGTCAATTTTTCCGACAGTTTCATCAAAGGTATGTGATTAAAACTTATTCACCACATTTCATTCTGTCTTGATATCGTTTTACACAAATATTGTTTGTAGAAAGTATTCGTTTATATAATTATAAGAGATTATGTTAAGTAATTGTTACATTCATATAGTATAGAAATTGGTTAAAGAAAGTTTTTGTTTACATATACAGTTAATCGCGGCCAAATGGACGCTAATTAGCGACCATATGGTCGCTACCACCATTTAGCGTCCATATGGTCGTTAAGTGGCGTCCATATGGTCACCACATCCAGGATTATATGTACCCGAATTAAATTAATTATAGTCTTATATTGAATTGCAGGAAGGAAAAATGTGTCAATGGCTGTATGTGCGTAATATAGAGGGTTTTTTGAACAGCGAGTTTTTAGCTGGCGTTAAGCAATTTATCGACCTCTGCAAATCTATACCGACATATGACTCATACGAATTAAGGTGTCCGTGTCGGAGGCGTGAGAATAGGAAACTGATTCCTGTAGATGATGTGCATTACACATTGTTAAGGATGGGTTTGTTCCGAAGTATTACCATTGGGTTTCGCACGGGGAGACAGATGAAACGTTCGCTGCCTTGTTGGCCGAGTCTAGACAGTATGAAGGTTATAGCAGTACTGATCCAGCACCACCATTTTCTGGGAATGATAATCGAATGGAGCAGATGGTCTATGATGGTTTTAATGCCGTCCAGAATGAGGATATAAGGCATGAGCAGGGGAAGCAATATTATCATGAAGCGCCCAATCCCGATGCACAACATATGCCGCAAATAGGCCGTTGTGGCCTAGATGTGATATGACCCAAGTGGAGGCGGCGACTGAGCTACTTAGCCTAAAGTCAAAGCTAAGGATGACGGAGCGCGGATACGACATGATATCGTATTTCTACGAACGTGTTTCACACCCGGATACCACATTACCAGCCATGTTTTACGACACGAAAAAACTAGTTGAGGGTCTCGGGCTTCCGTACGAGGCCATTGATTGTTGCCCAAACTCTTGTATGATATGTTGGGGTGCAGATGCAGAATACGCGGCTTGCAAGATATGTGAGTATCCTAGATAAAGGCAAGGCAAGTCAAAGCTCATTCCCTATTCTCGTATGTTTACTTGCCAATAACTCCACGGTTGCAGAGGTTGTACGCATCGGTGGTGACTGCCAAGCACATGAGATGGCATGCAGAGCACGTACAAGATAGGGTAATGAGACATCCGTCACATGCAGAGGCATGGAGGCACATCAATGCTGCATGGACAGATTTTGCAGCAGAAACACGAAATGTGAGACTAGGCTTGTGCACGGATGGTTCAATCCGTTCGGGGCGTCCGGGCGCCAATACTCATTTTGGCATGTGATTCTGACACCCTACAACCTTCCGCCGTCGATGTGTATGGGAGAAGAGGTTATATTTTTGACGGTTATTGTTCCTGGACCGAAGAGTCCGAAGAAAAAGTTGGATGTCTACTTGCAGCCGTTGATAGCCGAGCTCAATAATTTGTGGCTTAATGGGGTGTGCACATACGATTGTTGGAGTAAGCAAAATTTTGTCTTGTGTGTGGCTGTAAGATGGACTATCAGTGACTTCCCGGCATATTCGATGTTGTCAGGTATGTTGTAGTACATATGCTTAATTAAATTTAATATATTATATATAATCATGCATATATGAAGCATGAAATTTAATGTGTTGTACCAAATATATGTTTGTGTAGGCTGGATCAATTCTGGGAAATACGCGTGTCCATATTGCATGGAAGACACCGATGCATTTTATCTAACACATGGACACAAAATGTGCTGGTTCGATTGTCACATGAGGTTTATAGAACATGATCATCGCTACCGAAACAATAAGAACGATTTCAAGAAGGGTAGAAGGGAACATCGGTACTTCGTGACGGATACGAGATATTAGACCAGATTAACAATATGGGGTTGATGAAGATAACTGAAGTGGGAGCCGAGCAGCATAATAAGACGGTCAGTAGAGGTTCGGGTTGGAAGAAGAAAAGCATTTTGTGGGACCTACCTTATTGGCCCATTCTGCTGGTAAGACATAATTTAGATGTCATGCACATTGAAAAGAATTTATTTGATAATGTTTTCTTCACCATTCTCGATGTTTCGAGGAAGTCGAAAGACAAGTGGTCGGCTAGAAAGGATCTAAAGGAATTGTGCAAGCGTCCGGAGTTGGAACCCAACAATGAGGACAATAGGTACCCAAAGACTTGCTATGAACTAGATCATCACGAAAAACAAGTGCTTCTGGAGTGGTTGAGATCCGTAAAATTCCCAGATGGCTATGTGTCCAACTTGAGCCACTGCATTGATTTGCACAAGCTTAGACTCTTTGGGATGAGGAGCCATGATTGTCACGTGTTCATGCAAAGGTTGATGCATGTTGCTTTTCGGGCATTTCTTGATGACAAATTCTAGGAGCCTATTGCTCAGCTAAGTGCGTTCTTCAAGGACCTGACGTGTTACGACCTTAAGCTTGAGGTGGTTATGCAGTTGCACAAGGAAACACCAAATATTTTGTGCAAGCTGGAGCGTATCTTTCCCCCATCGTTATTTGATTCAATGGAGCACTTTCCTATTCATTTGCCACGGGAAGCTTCACTTTGTGGCCCTGTCAATTATAGATGGATGTTTCCAGAAGAAAGGTATGTACAATTATAATTTGTAGTTAATTTGGTTTTATCTAACTTGTATAACACATGGTCTTCAATATAAATTGTAGGTTCCTAAAAAGGCTGAAGGGGACAGTTGGCAATAAAGCTAAAGTTGAGGGCTCAATTTGTAGTGCCTATCTCATTCAGAAGACGTCCACCTTTTTCTTGTATTATTTTAACTCGCATGTCGCGAGTAATCATATGGATGTCGCCCACAACGTCAGTTGCACACTTCCAGTTGGGGTTGATCCGAGCGATTTGTCTATTTTTCACAACAACTGGTCGAACCTTAGGTAGCAGATCAAGTGGTCGTGTGCTCACGGCTGATGAATTCCATGTGATCCAAACTTACATACTCATGAAATGCGTCGAACTGGAGCCCTAAATTGAGTAAGTTTAATTTCTATTAATTATATATATGTTGATTTGAATAAAGCACTTGATTCAATTATACTCTTTGATGGATACTATTTGACAAACTACGTGCGGCCGTCAAATCCAACAATAAACGAAGTTGAAGAGCAAAAGATTTTGGAAAGACACTTTCGCCTCTGGTTCTACTCCCATGTAAGGAATTCCTAAATTAATTTCAGTTTAATTTGAAATTGTTCAAAAATGTTAATTATTTCCTCGATCCACATGCAGGCTGACAGTCCAGCAATTACAGATCCTAACATTGCAACATTAGCTCGTGGACCCTCTAAAAAAGTGAAGACATATCTTGGTTATGTTGTCAACGGTTATCGATTCCACACGAAGGCACACGCATCAACCAGGGCTACTGACATTAGTGGAGTTTGTGTTCTAGGACAAAGCTTCGACACTGACGAGAAGGACTTCTATGGTGTGCTAGAGGAAATAATAGAGCTGAATTACATATCTCCATCCATCAAACGTCCTATTGTCTTCAATTGTTCGTGGTTTGACACTCGAAGTCGTGGAGGAACATGCATTCACCCTCAACTAAATATTGTGGATGTTCATTGACATAAAATATTGAGAACGAAAGTCCCCCTAAATGACCCTTCCCTTCCACGAGTTATCGACGACACACATGATAATGATCCACTTGGTCCGTTAAATGACCCAAACAGAGAGGATCATGTCATTGAGGAACAAGAAGAGACGTCTATTGAAACGTCTGAGGGGGAGTTTGAGAGAGAGACGGATACAGATGAGGAAGATATGTAATCAGAATACTACTATTGTACTGCTATTCACTTTTCTGATAACACTATTATCATTTACTATTTTGATTCACTATTTTCTTTTACTATGCTGATAATACTATTCGGATGACACTATTCGGATGCACTATTAACATTTACTATTCTGATGACAAGAGTCATGCATGCATATCACAAGTGGTCATCCATTTCCAACCATAAAAGGAGACTTCATCTCCCATTCCAACATGCACAAATCTTCCATCTTCATCTCAAATTCCAACATCAAATCCCACCTAAAGCTTCCATGTCCAAATCATCCGATCAATGGCTCAAAGGAGAGCATGTTCCAGGCGCACGATCGCCTTTGCTCCAGAAGTCATCCACTTCTCAATCGTGCACGTGCGTGGGGATAGGGAGACAAGAACGGAATGGAGCACCAGACCAAATCGCGTATTAAGAGTAGTGATCGCTGATTGGATATTATTTGACGGGGGAGCACCACAGGGATTTTGCCCTTTTTTCTTAAACAACGACGACATCACAAATCGCATTGAGGCCAGGGAAACGGCTATGTAGCTTCACGTCCTCGCCTCCGCCTCCTCTCCATCGCGCCGCCTCCCCATCGCGCGGCGACGAGCACTTTTATGTTGTGGTAAAAGCGTTGTCAAAGAAATATCCTAACTTCCAAACCTAGGTATAGTGGAAGCAAGGGTCGTACCCACAGGGACTCAGATTACTCGTGTTTAAATAATATTACTAAGTAATAAAGGGGATTTTTTAGAATTCAAACTATCAATCTAAGTAAACAAAACAAAGCAAGTAAAACAATTGAAGTTTCAAATAGAGGAAAAGCATCCAACTAGTTTCGTATCCATTGCATACATGAGTTTTGATCCTTGATTATTCTTATTTCAATTCCCTTGACTAATCTATTTTGAATTTATGGAATTCAAGCTCAAAGTGGTTATCAATATGCACCGTCTTTAATAACTTTTTAACCAATTATCCTAGAAAACCTTCTATGTCAAATTGATCATGCAAATTAACTCAAAGCATTCAACAGAAACATAGTTCATAAATTCCACCGTCTATTCATGAAGTTTTGTGATGAATTCTCCTCCTTTGATTAATCTTATTCCACCGTCTATAAGTTTAATCAAAGGATTCATCCATGAACAACCAAATTCCACCGTCTATTTAGTTACTCTAGTTGTAATTCAACCTAGAAATCGAAATATGTGACAAGCTATTAAAACCCGAAGCGAATTTAATCAATTAAGCATGGAGTAATTCAATCTAGTCAAGGAAAGTTGAAATAATTCAAATCTCATAAACAATCATGCATACAACTTCAACTAACTAGTTGGACATGGAAAAATTAGCTAGAAAACGACATTATAGAAGAAAATCAACTTACAAGAGTTCGGTTTCTCTTCGAATTTGCAATCTAGGGTTTTGTCTCCCAACATTCTCCCTAAGGTTGAACAACGTAAAACAAAGCTTACTTCCAAATAAAACCCTAAAAGAGTATTTATATCATAATCTAAAAACATCCTAAAATAATAATAAAGTCGGCCTAAAGATAACACAGAGCCCGAAGTCAGTGTCGGATCAACGTGCCTTGGCGCGGTCAGTCTTCCCCAGAGCGCGGTCGCGCTCCCACCTATCCTTTCCGCGCTCAGGCCTCAGCATTCAAGCGACACTTCAGAGGCTGTGTTGACCCTCTTCTAGTTGGAATTTGGACTTGGAGTACAATATGAATTGTAGCTCTTCAAGTTAGCTTTCCATTGATACCAAATTCAGCTTCATCCGACCACTTTAGCTCCCAAACCAAGCATTTCAAGATAGAGGTGTCAAAACAAGACTCCAATGCATGACCCGGGTTTAAGCGGTTTTATCCCTCAAGCTCTTGGGCCTTAGCTCTTCAAATCTTCACTAGCTATCCGGGTAGTGCGGTGGGAAATTCGACGGTGGCGATGGTTCTTCGGGTTATCAATCTTTGGACCCGAGATACCTAAACACACACAAAACTACCTAAAAAGCAAAAGATTAACTGAAAAAGAAATCTATCTAAGCATTGGGTTGCCTCCCAAGAAGCGCTTATTTAACGCCGTTAGCTTGACGTTTAGCATGAATTGACAAGATTATACATTGTCAATGCCCTTAATACCCTGTCAAACCCATGTGCACACATCCCAAAAAGACATAAGTAACACAATGATAAATTAAAGATGCATAATATAACTTTCAAAGACCGTTTTAATTTATCAAACATGTGTGCCCAATTTTCATGCGATGACATTTGTTCAAATAAATTCAACAAAAGTGGTGACTTTAGAAAATACTTACAGTATGAGTCAAAGCACTTATCAGCAATACCACTTTTATCCAAGATGAACTTCATATATTCTTCATCTTCCACCTTGTGTTGTAGTCTTGGCTCCTCATCTTGGAACTCCATAAGCTCTAGATGTGAGAAGGTGGGGAAACTGAAGCCTGGGATGTCAAGGCCTAACATAGGATGCACCATGACAGTGGGAGTCTTAACAGATATATCATGTTGATTTTCTCCCTTATGGTTGTCTACTTCATCAGCAAAGAAGTCATCATGGTCCACAAACGAGTCTTCTTCCAAAACCACAAAACCCTCAAGCAATTTACTCCACATGGGTGAAAATGACTCAGGCTCCCTAGGCTTTGTAAGTATCTCTATGCCAGCACAGACTTCCTTTGGTTCTGTGATAATCTGCTCAACTTGCCTTATAGGTGTGAATTCATTTTGGGCATCAAATTCATCTTCATAACTCACATCAAGTGTAGTAGATTGCTCCTTAACTTGAATCTGAGTGTCTGACTCATGATCGTTTGACTCCAATGTGACTCCACCTCTCCTTTCACACAACTCAAAAGGGCATGAGATTGGGGAATGAAACTTGAAGAACATGACTCACAGTGCTCCATGATTATAGCATTCGGCCCTTTGGAGAGATCCATGATTATATCCTCAAGAGACTTATCAACCGGTTGGGGTGGTTGGGAAGATGACTCGACCGAAAAGTTTGATGGCTCATGAAACATAAGAAATCCCAACATTCCTTAGATCTCATATATAAAAGCCTCTCATTGCTCATATAGCGACCATGTGGTCGCGATATATAGCGACCATCTGGTCGCGATATATAGCGACCATCTGGTCGCGATATGGTCGCTAACTCTGGCGACCATATGGTCGCCACTTGGTTAGCATCCGGCCTTTTAGCGACCATATTTAGCGACCAGAATATGGTCGCTAAATCGATTTAGCAAACAATATGGTCGCTAAATCTGCGTTTTTTTTAGTGTATATATCTTTGAAATAAAAATAGCCATATCTATCTATAATTATATATTAAAGTTGAAACTTTCTATCCACCACATTAATTCTAGTCCTACCGTATGTTTAAAAAAATTTATTTATATTATGTTTTTCAATAAAATTCCTTTCTATTTATTTATGTGGAAAAAATTAATTCGAATTTTAATTAAAAATAACGAAAATTATTTTATCTTTATCTTTTTATCTATTTATAAAAAAATATTTATCTTAAATCAAATTTTGATAAAAAAAATTATAAAATTTAAATACCTATATAATTACTTGCCTAAATTAAATTTTTATTTAAAAAAATTATATTATCTTTTTCTTAATTTCCTTTTTGGTTTTTTATCTAAATATAGAAGATTTTTTATCTTTAAAAAATTCTAGATTTTTTTATCTTTTCTTGTTAATTATCTTTTTAACTTTTTATTAAAAAGATTTTTAAAGATTTGAATTTGATTAATTTTTTTAAGAATTTACATTACTTTTGTCTTTTATTTATTTTTGTATATTTACTTTATTAATATAATATTTGTAATATATCTAAAAATTGATGAATCGTAGTAGTGCATGGAACGACGGGTACAACTAGTTATAATAATAGAAATTAAAATTAAATAGTTAAAAAAGAATTTAATAGAAAGAAGTTATAATAATAGAAATAAAAATTAATTTTAAAAATATGAGGTGGGGTCAGAATCGTTCTGGTGACTCGAAAGGTGCAACTTTAATATATAGTTATAGATTGTTCATCGATTTCGAACATTTTTAATTTTATTTTTTAACCTTATTTATGTGTATGAATACAATATTATCTAGTTTTTGATGCACATATAATTAGTTTCGATATACTCATATTTGCTCATTGATATACTCCTATTTGTTCAATGATATAACTTTATTTGTTCATTGATATACCATTATTTGTTCATTGGTATGCTATTATTTGTTCATTGATATACTCCTTTTTGTTCATTGGTGTATCATTGTTTTTTCATTGATATAACATTTTTTGTTCATTGATATAACTTTGTTTGTTCATTATACTCTATTTGTTCATGGATATATCCCTATTTGTTCATTGATATAACCTTGTTTTTTCATTATTATACCCTTATTTGTGAATTGAAATAAACTTATGTTTATGTGTCAATACCATTAATTTGTACATTTTTAGGACTCTCTATTTGTGCATTTTTCATTTATTTTGTGTTTTAAGGCTATCTTTTTTTCCTTACTCATATAATTAGTTTTCACTCACATACTCATATAATCCGTTTCAATGCACATATATATTTATTTAGTTTATGTAGTTATACGAATCCTTTTTTGAGAGAAAAGTGTTAATATATTAAATATCCAATTCAACTATAAGTTAGTTATACATAGAGGAATATCATTTACAATGACTTGTTCATGTCCGGATTAAGATACAAATGTGTCATAAAGTGAGGAACACAATTGTCATGTCTACCTATATGAGCACAACAAAAAGAAACAAATGAAGTGCTCAATATAGTACCTAAATAATATAAGTTTGACGTAGAAGCTTGAATGCAAAGGATAATAGATAAAGAATCTGACTTTGCAATAATATGATGTATGCTTAGAGAACGAGCCAATTACAAACCGAAGAGAAGTGCTTGTGCGTTAGATATGTTCGAAGCTCAAGAATTAGCCACAAGTTTCACAGTGGCAACACTAGTTTTGTCTCACATACAACTAATTATTATGCACACACATATATTAATGCATACAATTTCGATACACCTTCGTTCATTTTTTATGTACAAACAATAGATTTTTGATGTACAAACAATAGTTTATTTATGCAAAAAATCATAGTTTTGATGAACAAAATCACAATGTTGATGAACATACTGCATACAACTTCGATACACATTCGTCCATTTTTATGTACAAACAATAAATTTTTGATGCACAAATAATAGTTTATTATGCACAAAATCACAGTGTTGATGAACAATCTAGGCGCGTGCCCTATTTCCGTTTTTTTCAAAAATACGTGAATAATTCGCTAAAAATTCGTCCGTGACGTTTTTTCCCCCTTTTAAGTAAAATGATCAGCGCATTTGATTTTTCTACATCCAACGGCTCTTGTTCTTTCTTATTCGCACCTACGCGCCCATTCTCACCTGAACCGGACCTTTATACTAAACTGATAATAATGCATCTTATCATCTTATATATTAAGTCGATCTACTCGGCATGAAATGATTGATCATTCATTTATATCAAAAAAACATGCATCTGTGGAGCTTCTATAATTTGGTATATTGATTCATAGAAAAGGCAAATGCATGAAAACATCAGGTATATACCAAAATGGTCAATACGAGACAACTTTGATGTATTGATAGCAAGCCAGCTAGCTGGGTATGCTAAGCAGTTCTACTGTAATCGATCAAATTAAAACAAGAACACGTAGGCTTGTCCCATATATGGGCATACTTATACAGAAACACCATTTTGGAATTATGTTTAATTAGTCTATTAGCTATATATGCATAAACCAAAAAGAACTCGATCTAATGTGTTTTAAGGCCAATGATCATAGCCAAAGAAACCTTTATTTTCTAGTCTTAAACAGTATCAAGTAATATTCCAAAATTTGTCATGGAATAATTAGAGAACCAACACTGAAAAATTATTATTTTTAGTCCATGATTAATTAATCCCTTGTTGCGAGCAATGATGATTAATCCATGATTGTTTTTAGTGTTGATATAATCATAAATTAATATCTGTGAACAATTAGTTGACATAAATTAATGCAGCTATATATTACATGTATATTTACCATGAATTGTTAAATATTACATGTATACCCCTCCACCTCACTGATCCATCAGCAGCTGTGCCAACTGCTACATATACATTATGACAAGACTTAAAGTTTCAAGGCCCTCCATCTCTTGATGTTTATAGAGTTGCAACTTTACAAGAAGAAGCCTCCAAGCTTCTCCTGCACATACTTGACACTTTTCCTAGCTAGTTTCATTGCTGCATGTTAATTTTCCCCTTGTTAATTTGCTTTTATGATTTGTACTTTCAGTGGTAAGAAACTAATTGTATCTTTGTATATCACCGCCTACTTATTACATACATGTGTTTGATTATGATCACGGCCGATCGATAGTACGTTATTAAACCTAGGGCCCCTATATATTAGTTTATGTTTAGGCACAATTTATCGATCTTATTATAATGAATTTAACTAACAAAAGCTAGTTTATTATAAGTAGAATGATCGATCATGCTATTTCATGATCAATCAGTGATAATAACGTACACTAAGTAAGTGGTGAGATGATGATGTTGTTCATACACTTTCTAGGCTGGTAAGTCGTGCTTCTTTAGCTTTGAAGAGAGTACGTGATTCATCTGTTCTAGCTGTTACGTACAGGACGTCATTGTTATCATTATAGTCGATAGACTGCAAGTCATGCACGTATAAAAAATGTTCGAAAAGGAGGTGTAATATAATCCACCAATCTTATCTATAAGGTTTTCTTAGTCCTAAACATTTAATGTCAAAATCTATGTTCTCTCCGCATGTCCATTTAGCTAGTCATAGAAATCACTAACGTGTGTACCAAATCAAATCTTCTACTCCCTAAATATACTCCCCTACGACGTGATTGGGTGATGACTTTCCAAGTTACATTTAAAAAGAAACTTAAGACAAATAGTTCCGAAATAAATTTATGTCCGACTCCACTTTAATTCCATATATACTCCATCCGATTCACTATATTTAGCCTTTTTAGATAAAATTTTCGATTCATAATATTTGACCTTTTTTTCAATTAAGACAAATACATTTTAAAAATAAAATACATGTATTTTATTCTAGTTTTAATGAACCTCTTTTCTAAAACCCATATTACATGTCCCATTTTTTTTTTATTAATTACTCACTGCAAATCCAAGACAATAAATCATTTTCATTTCTACTTTAAGCTACTCTTAAAATGTGTGAAAAATAACAAAAGACCAAATATTGTGAATGGGATGGAGTATTAATGTTTTTGGAATGATAAAATAGGGTTCATACATATATAAACCTAGTACATGCATAACCTCAATAACCTCCCCCGAAAAAAAAAACTTAGCGACCACAGAATATGGTCGCTAAATCTAACCCCCAAAAGTACTTAGCGACCACATTAGCAATGGTCGCTAATACTTCACGGAAAATATTGGCGCCATTATTTAGCGACCACGTGGTCACTATATTCAGCGACCACTTGGTCGCGAAAATTAGCAATCATGTTGTCGCTAAATACTGGAGCCAATGAAAGAAGTGTTGGCGCATATTTTACTGCGCATTTAGCGACCATGTGGTTGCTAATACCTTCGTTGTTAAAGGCAAGGGAAAATTGCCATCATTTTAGTGTCCATATGGTTGCTACTCATTTCGTGTATATATATATATAACTTCCTCCTTCATTTGTAAACTAATATATCCATAAAATAAGTGCGGAGGTATATTCATTTGTTCATCTCATTCATAGAAGGAGAGGAATTCCATCCGATTTTGTTCCATAAAACTTTCAAGTATAGAATGAAAGTTGTTTCGTATTGTATAGTCAAGTTTTATTTATGTAAATATTATTACGATTGTATATGTTATTGTAAATATTTTAGAAGATTGTGCTATATAGTGAACGCTCTAGGGTTGATCTCAGTTATCTCTTACCACAATAACTGATATTCCACGAAGTGAATCGTATGTGAAATTGGTTACAATATCCTACCTAAGCTAGGATCTCTATTGTAGAAGGATTTCGCCATATCTCGCAAACCCTAGCGAATATGGCATCAACTCAATAATATATTCTCAATTCTCATAGGAGATGTTCTTGAAACCATCGTCCTTATTCGTACACACGCTTTCTAAATCACATTAAGAAATCGTGGAAACTTTCCAGTTGTTGCACGTTGCAACTTCTCTTTGAAGCTACATAGATTGACCGTCGTTTCCTTGACATCCAGTCACTCTAATCACTTATCTTTTCTAACGTGCTTGCTTTCCTTTATCTTCTGGATTTTTTCAATTCCTATGTTGTTGTTTCAAGCAACATCTCATATTATCTAAAATATTAAAAAAAATAAACCATCAAATACTAACTATTTTTCATCATCAAAACAAATAGACCTAAAAACCGCACAATGTTCTCAACACTAAAAATTATTCGAAGACGAATTGAGCAGCGGAGCATTTAGCTAGCTTTATTAGTTTTTCTTCTTTTATGTTTTCATGCAGATTTTTATTAATTGTGTAAACTCCCATCGCTATTCCTTCAATTGGTTTGAGATAATGTACGTACGTACGTACGTATGAGGTGTGATGCGTTGTGGTTATCATTGATTTTAACTTAGAAATTAAGCTAGCTAGAGTGCGGCCAAGAATAAAACAAACAAACAACAACAATTACCCAGTGGACCTCCCCTTTACGGAAAATCTGAGGGCCAGGAGCACCCCTGACTTAACGCGAAGGAGAGCGCCCAAAAGACCCGAAAGAAATACAGAGCATAGAATGCAAACAAGATAACCAAAAGCAAAGACGAGGCAAAAAAAACCGAAAACAGAAATCGAGACATAAAACATAAAACATAGAACAAAAACATAGCGCTGAAGCCTTGTGACCCCCGTGGACTAGTCTGATCAGGTGACTAGTTGTTCACCACTCGAATTTTCTCCCTCCAACTATCCCTTACTGCTAGATCGATCATCCCATCCCTTTGCGTACGTCTCCTAGGACCAAATTTTCCCATCTATAGACTGGCTCCTCAAGTCCTCGCCTTTTAACATGTCCAAACCAGCGCAATCTTCTATTCTCGCAGCTTATCTCCTATACAGACCACCCCCACCCTGCTTCTGATCACTTCATTTCTGATTTTGTTTAGAAGTGTAATACCTGCTCATCCACCTTAACATTCTCATCTCAGCTACCATCAGCCTCTGTTCCTATGCTTTCGTGGTTGGCCAACACTCTGTCCCATAGAGGATGGTCGGTATGATCACTGTTTTGTAGAACTTTCCCTTTAGTTTGAGCGGTACCTTCTTGTCACACAAGACCCTCGAGTCCCCTTGACGCTGTCCTCCACTTCTGCCAACCCCTGTGGTCCGATGCATGATGTCCTCATCTATGCCCCCGTCGCTCTGCAGAACTGACCCCAATACCTTAAACTCTCCTTCCTTGTTACGACTTCCCCACCTAAAAGCACTTCTTCACTAGGGGTTGCATATTGCCCGAACTTGAACTCCACATATTCCGTCTTGGTCTTGCTTGGTTTGAAACCCTTAGACTCTAGCTTCTCCCTCCAAGTTTCGAGCTTACTGTTGACTCCAACTAAAATGAGAAGTGGAACATGTGAGTGGACCTGGATTGGTCACATTTTGGGTACCGACATGCAAGACATCCGATCTACACAGAGTTGCTACATGATTACTCAACATGACTCTATATGTGTAGAATAGACATATATATAGGTATGTATATAGCTAGCTAGCTAGCTAGCTGTGTTAATCAGTTTAATTTCCAGGTTGTAAGTTGTGTCTTATATACTGCAACGCTATATACAAGTGCTCCCAAAATCTTGTATACTGTTTGCTTTTTTGCCCTCGGCGCACCTTCACAAATATATAAAGACACACCCATATTTCAGAATCCTGGATACTTTAATTTGATCCCTCATGGCTCATGTTCTGCTCTCTTCTACGGAGTATAATATATAATATGAACTCATCGATGTGGGTGGGTGGGACGTGGGTGTGTTCCCATCATATCATCATTTTGTTTCTGCTTTGAATGCTCAGATTAACTCAGAATTTCAGACTCATACCAGTTATCAGTATCGTACTTGTTTTTCATCACCATCTTTCTTTTTAAGTAGCTAGAGACGTACGTACGTGATATTGTATAATGAATAGTATAGTCTTGTATTTTATTTATTACTACTTCTTTTTAGAAAAAAGAAAGAAGAATTATATTGGCAGGACATGGGGCTGGAGTCCTGGACAATAGTAGTATTTAATTATGTAGAGAGAGATTTATATATATTGGGAAATTAATTAAAAATGAAAGAGCAATCATCAAATTCCAATCCCCTTTGACGAAACCTTAATATTTGTCTTTTCAACTTGTCTTTTTATGATTGAATAGTGATGCTTCTCCCTCGTAATTCATTGTCTGCAATTATTTCAGGACCCCCGGCCCGGTTCTACGTACATAATCATTCACTTTACAATCAATATTACTTCATTTACACATCCATCTATCTATTAACATATATACAAATTATCGAGTTTTGGCAATTACCATTACAAGGATATATAGAGGTTTTACGTACGTACATTGAACAGTGCTGCCAGTTACATAGTATATGATATATGTAGGTCGGAAAATGGTGAATTTAACATTTGATATTGACGGTGGTACGAGATTGGCATATGAATATAATGAATGACGAGGTGCTCGGGAACAAATTAAAGTATAAAAAGTCGTACGTACGCGTTTGAGGAGAAGTTTTCAATGTGGATAAATGTTTGTAAGTCATATATGTGTGTGGTGAACAATGTAGCTGTAATTGTGATCGCTAGATCACAAGTAGGCAAGACAAAAACATTTGAATTGAATTTGTGAAGAGATTCTTTTTTGGGCAGAGGAGCCATTATTGTGGATTTGAAGGTGTACTGGTAATCATGGTGGGACTTTGAGAGAAATCTGCCTACTAATTAATTTCAGTGTAGAATTGGAAAACAACACACACAAAATGAATCTCATACTTGGAGACAAATCCTTCATAGATTGGAATTGACACCATAACTAACACACCCACTATATATTGATTTGACCACTAATTTATTTTTGACATAGTTTCGGCCGGCAAACAACAACACTCACAATTCACAAATCACAAGTGGTATATAATACTGCTCATACTCGGTCACTAGAGACAAAGGAGCATACATGCTATTTTCTTGGATGCCTATATAGCTTATTCAAGTGAGTTATCTAAGTTTTGAATACCCCTAAGGATTGTTTGGTACAAACTTAAGTATCAACGTTGGTTTCAAGTATACTAAACAACATGTACTTCAGTTTTTTAGTAGAACATACTTAAAGGTATCCACCATACATACCCTTCAAAGACTCTAGAAGCATATCCAAGCCATTTTGTTAAGAGCTTTTCTCTCTCTCTTTGTTTCTTATGACTTTTTTTTTTTTTTTGCTTCCGATAAAGTTAATTTTAATTCTTGGTGATTTCACCTCCATCATATGGTATCAGAGCAAGATATCTCAGACTTTCATTGATTTCATACA
Source organism: Fallopia convolvulus (assembly GCA_964016875.1). Classification (NCBI taxonomy): domain Eukaryota; kingdom Viridiplantae; phylum Streptophyta; class Magnoliopsida; order Caryophyllales; family Polygonaceae; genus Fallopia; species Fallopia convolvulus. The sequence goes on from OZ024727.1 coordinate 23,229,648, forward strand.
ACATTTTAACAAAATTTGGTCTCTCAAATAACTGATAGCAAGGATTCAACCTTGAGATCTAGAAGGCGGAATGATCATGATTTGAGTCATGTTGGTGCATCTTCGAAAGATCCTTGGGCACTCTGAAATTCTGATCAACCTAGATCGCAACTAGTGTCTACTCGGTTCAATGAGATAAATTTTTTTTGTTGGAGTCGCAATGTCAGATTGGTGATAAGCAGAAAGTTGAAATTAGGGTGTGTCGATGGTACATGTAGAAGACCAGAAGCATGATGTTGGCTACAATTCTGAGGGACACATATTGAAAGGTTAACTTGGACAAATGGACCACTTTCTTGCTAGTTAAAGATGTCTTTGAGTTCATATAAGCAAGGTTCGATGTCAATATTTGAGTATTTTCGTAAATTGAAAAAAATATGGTTTTCACCCCCTTATTCGTGCAACAAATTTTTAGCGTAATTTTACCCTTTTCATATGGGATTCTATGCTTGATATTAATAGGTGAAACATAGTTCATCGATAAACCTCGTGAATCGTAATCGAATGATGATATTAGAGCTTGAACAAATTGCTACATGATAGTTAGGTCAAACAACAATTTTATGCATGGCTTAATTTTTTGACTCATAATTCATCCCGATTTGACTTTGCACTAGGCATGGTCTCATTTGTCATGCAAATTCTCGGCTTGGACATGGCTCTTGCCTCAATTTTGTTTCGACATTAGCCGCTTTTGCTCAACTTTGCTGGAGCCTTTAGTTTCGTCTTAAATTTGGATTCAAACGAATTTCTTGGGCTAAGGCTTCCGATTTTTTATAACTTAGAGCTTCGCCTTGGTTTCACCTGAGGTGTAGTATACTTTGACTAGTGAATTGAATAGGCATAGCAAGAAACTTTAGCCTAATTCATGATTTCGAAAATGCATCATAGCAGGAGACTTTAGCCTAATTGGTGAAGTTGAAATGCGGCATCGCGAAAGACTTTAGCCAACTTTTCTAGTTCATGTGGTATTGCTTAAGACTTTAGACGAACTTTGTATTTTGACATTGCCTTAAGACTTTAACCAACATTTCTTTTCCGTGTAACATTGCTTTAGACTTTAGACGAAACATTTCTATTTCGTCATTGCTTAAGACTTTAGTCAACGGGGGTAAGAGTAGAGTCATGACTTACATATAATATAATGTTATAAAAAGGTGTTCCTAGACTTATGTCTAATACCTTATTCTACACTATTCCAAGGAAGGTCTCTAAACGAGACACTTTAAACAAACAAGGAAGCAAACATTGGTCCTAAAGTCCAATACTAGCATAACGAATAATAATAAGATTAACGAGGTAGTTATCTCTAAACAATAAATAACCTAAGTTTATTTATTGCAAATAAGTTGTTCTCAAACAAGCATGAATATTAAACGGAGCATAAATTCACGTTTAATAGAAGGAAGAGCAGGATCCACTTGCCTTAAATTTCGGATTGAACTCCTATGAAGGCGCAAAGTCGCGAATGAAAGGCTTCTCAAGAGTTTAACCTAATCCGAGGTCGAATATCACAATATAACAACGAAATATTAAACTCCATTATTTCGCTTTCCTAATCTATTAGATCAACCCCTTTTTACTAAGGGAGTTAGCTTAAACTATTATTTTTGAATAATATAATCTAAACATGCCTAATAATATTATTTCCATTAATATTATTATTTTAGAAGATTATTTAAAATTTATTTAAATTATAAATATCTTAAGTGGACATGCTAGAATCAATTTTTCATAAACATATCTTATAAAAGTCCAGAAATCTTTATTTAAATTTTAAAATAAATATTATTTATCATGAAGATAATTTTTAAAATAATAATAAATAGATAGTTAGGTTTCGGGATTATATCAACAAGACGGAACGGGATTTGGGGTGGGGAAAGAGAGTTGAACCGTAATTATATGGGCCGAAAATCACTTTCTTCACCCAATTAAGAGTTGGTTTGGATTAATGGAGGAAAGAAATGGGCTCCCTTATCAGCTCGGCCCACCAAATGCTCAGGCCAGGAGGAAGTCAGGCCCGCTCCAGCTGCTTCTTCCCATTGCCTTTTCTTTTTTCGTGAAACCAGAAGCAAGTTTCGAATCTGGTTTGGTAATTTTAGGGTTTGCAATTGGGTAATTTCAGTCCAGGATTAACTTTAGTTTTGTGATGATGAATCGGATAATCGAATATGTGTGTTCGTTGTGGTTTGTGATTTGGGCGTAATTGAAGTACACTGGGCGGGGGTTTCTATTCGGCGGTGTAGCGACGTTCTTCATGCAGCAGCATTATAGGAGATGGGCATCCTTGGTGAAAACGCATGGCTGCCATTCGTACGCCCCTCTTCATGTTTATTGAGAGATCACGTCAACCTTTTGGTGGCTATCCACATTGGGCTTGCTAGTTTATGACCAACCTGAACAAAGTTACAATATGGTCGAATTTAAGCACGCCATCAGGTTCCTGTTACAGTACTTCTCCTCTCCCCTGCTTTGCTCTAGCAATTCTGTTTTTTTAGAGTTAAGGAAACGTTGCGTTTTGAGGCCTGCGTGCCTTTTCTTCCTAAACCCGGTTTGTTCCGGTTTATAAATCCTTTTATCCTAACCGGTTTGCTCCGGTCTACGCTTATTTCTGATGTACTTAAACCTTCTCGTTGCTTGAGGAAGAATCAATCAGAAAATATCAGAAAATATCCCAAATCTCTTTCTCTTTGGTTTTCCCTTCCTTGAGCATCTCCAGAGCACCAATTTGGTTAGCTCTCGGATACTTGAGAAGCACAGGTTCAGATTGTTGGTCAATCTTGCTTGTGACCTATCCTACTGCAACACTGGTATCAGAGCATCGTCCTGGAGCTGAGCGATGGTGAACGAGGCCCGATTTTCCGAATTGGGAAACCGCATGAGCGAGAATCACGAAGAGAGCAATCGGAAGTTCGACGCTATGTCGAAGAAAATGGAGGAGCTCAAGGCGATGAATGCTGGCCTGTCCTTGCGCCAACAACTTCCGACGACTCCTTTGAGGTCTAATGGAATAGGAAACTCATCCAATTCGTCGGGGAAGGAGACAATGGAACCTGACCCACCAGATTTGACCGGATCGGGAAATCAACAGGTTAATCGCACCGTCCTATTAACCTCACAAGGGAACTCAGCTTTTCCGGGAGGTCTGGCGGCTCGACTTGCAAAGGTCGAGTTTCCGAAGTTCTCTGGCAGTCAACTACGGGAATGGCTCTACAAATGCGAACAGTTCTTCGCACTCGACAACACACAATCGGAGCTTAAGGTACGCCTAGCTTCTCTCCATCTGGAGGACAAAGCCCTACAGTGGCACCATAATTACTTGCGAGCCAGACAAGGCGATTTTCCTTCCTGGCCAGAATATGTTATTGCTATTTCTGCTCGATTTGCTGAACTTTGTGATGATCCACTTGCTGAACTCGTAAATCTGAAGCAAACCGAAACCATCGATGATTATTTGGATCGATTTGAATGTGTGTTGACCAGGCTACATCTACCTGCGAAAGATGCCCTGAGTATATTCCTTGCAAATATGCATCCTCATCTCCAATTGCACATTCGACAATTTAAACCACCTAATATCTTTGAAGATGCTCGTTTAGCAAGGCTCCATGAATTGTCTCTGGCTGCGGGTCCACAGAGATTATTTCAATCCAAAACCCTCAACCATTCATACTACAATAGACCTACCCAAAGCTACAACAGAACATCCAATTATCCATTTAAACCATCACCACTCCTACCCAGCCCCGAACCACAAAAGTTCCCCCAACCAAAACTTCTAGCCCTACCACCAGCACCCAATAAACCTACCATACCAGAAAATGCTAAAAAGTTCACTTATGGAGAAATGCAAGAAAGGAGGTCTAAGGGACTTTGCATGTTTTGTGACGAACCATTTACCCCGGGGCACCATTTGAAACACAAACGTGCTCAAATCTTCATGTTGGAAGGGACAAAAACAGATGAATACAGAGCTGCAATCTCAGATGTTGATATAACAAACAACCCGGAAATAGAGGAAGATTCTAGTGCTATCACAGAGGGCCAAGCCTTTCAAATTTCTGTCAATGCTCTAAGTGGCGGCTCTTCTTACAATTGCATGAGAGTTATTGGGCATTATGGCAACAGGCAGTTGAGTATATTGATAGATTCTGGTAGCTCCCACAACTTTGTGGATGAGGAAGTGGCAAGATCCCTGAAGTGTGAGCTTGCACAGGCCTCTCCCTTGCTGATCACACTTGCAAATGGCATCAAACTTCTCTCTACGCATATTTGCAAGAACTTCCAGTGGCAATTGCAAGACTACAAGTTCTCTGCTGAGGTGCGTACAGTGCCCCTCGAGTGCTATGATTTAATTCTGGGAATACAATGGCTCATCACGGTTAGCCCTGTCTGGTGGGACTACATGAATATGGTTATGAAGTTTCAACTGAATGGCAAGCAAGTTACTCTTCGAGGCATCAGTAATTCTAATCATAAGTCAGAGAAAAAGGCTATGTCCTATAAAGGGCGGCAGAAACAAGCTCAGCTGGCTCTTCTGCAAGTCAATGATGCTCTTATCCCCTCAAACGAGATATCTTTATGCCATATATCTGCTATACCTCATGACCCACAACTGCATAACAAAGAACTCCAACACCTCCTTGCTGACTTTTCTGACATATTTGAGTCACCTACAACTCTGCCCCCATTTAGGGAGGGTTTTGATCATCAAATACCTCTACTTCCTGATGCTCAGCCGGTGAATAAAAGGCCGTACAGATATTCAGCTATCCAAAAAGATGCCATAGAAGAAATTATCAAAGACATGATGAGTCAGGGAATTATTCAATATAGTACCAGCCCCTACTCCTCTCCTGCAGTTCTGTGAAGAAAAAGGATGGTACATGGAGACTCTGCGTTGACTATAGAGGCCTAAACCAACAAACCATCAAGGATAAATATCCTATTGAAGATTTGCTAGATGAACTTGGAGGTTCCAAACTTTACTCTAAATTGGACCTCAGATCGAGTTTCCACCAGCTGCGTATGCATCCACCAGACATCTACAAAACGGCTTTTAAAACCCATGAAGGTCATTACGAATATTTAGTGATGCCATTTGGGCTCACAAATGCTCCATGCACCTTCCAAAGCTTGATGAATCATATTTTTCGTGGGATCACTAGAAAATTTGTTCTAGTTTTCTTCGATGATATCTTGGTATACAGCTCTTGTTGGGAGGATCACTTACTTCATTTGAAGATAGTTTTTGCAATTCTAAGACAGCAGCAACTCTTCCTCAAACCATCTAAGTGCACCTTTGGCGCAACAACAGTTGAATATCTAGGGCACTTCATTTCAGCAGATGGTGTTAGTACTGATCCAAGTAAAATCAAGGCAATAGTAGAATGGCCCCAACCAACCAATGTTAAGCAGCTTAGAAGCTTCCTCGGTCTCGCCAATTATTATAGGTGCTTTATTAAAAACTATGCCATCCTAGCCAAACCTCTTACAACCCTTCTTCAAAAGGATGGTTTTTCTTGGTCTCAAGATGCTACAACAGCCTTTCACCTCCTCAAACAAGCCCTTTCTACAGCCCCAGTCCTCACCCTCCCCGACTTCACTAAACCTTTCATTCTTGAAACGGATGCTTCTAGCTATGGAATTGGAGCTGTGCTTATGCAGGAACACCACCCTATTGGTTATATTAGCCGATCGTTGGGGCCTCGACAACAAAATCTCTCTGTCTACGAAAAAGAACTTATGGTTGTTGTATATGTTGTACAGCACTGGGGCTCATACCTTCTCCACCGACCTTTTACCATCAAAGCGGATCAAAAGAGTCTAAAGTTCTTGTTAGAACAAAAGATCACAACCCCTTTTCAGCATATGTGGCTTTCTAAACTAATGGGGTATAATTATTCCATTGAATACAAGCAAGGCAAGGATAACGTAGCTGTCGACGCCTTGTCAAGAATCAGTGGTGCACAACTCATGCAAATCACTCTCACAAACATCTATCCAAATTTGTACTCATTAATACAATCATCCTGGTCTCAAGATCCACACCTCTCAAAGTTGATTTCTGAATTAGCTAATTCACCCAACTCTCATCCTCAGTACAGCTATGTTGACAATGAACTTAGGCGCCGGGGCAAACTAGTGATTGGCAACTCTGATTCTCTCAAAACAAAGATCCTCACCTGGTTACATGACTCAGCTACAGGGGGACATTTAGGGCGTGATGCCACCTTAAAACACATCAAATCTTTATTTCACTGGAAGGGCATGGCCAAGGAAATCCAACATTATGTCAGAAATTGTCTCATATGTCAGAAATTCAAATCTGATCATTCACCTTCCCCCGGGTTATTACAACCACTACCAATTCCTAATGGTGTTTGGGAATCATTTAGTATGGACTTCGTGGAAGGCTTGCCCTCATCTTTTGGCAAGCATACCATCCTTGTGGTCATCGACCGATTTAGCAAATACGCCCACTTCCTTCCTTTGTCCCATCCTTTTACAACCATGACTGTTGCGCAGCTGTACATGGATCACATCTTCAAATTCCATGGAATGCCACTATCCATATTAGCGATCATGATCCCATATTTCTGAGTGAAATCTGGCAGGAACTTTTTCGCATCCATGGAGTGGACCTCAATTTCTCTTCTACCTACCACCCACAGAGTGACGGCCAAACAGAGGTGACAAACCGAACTCTTGAAACATATCTCAGATGCATGTGCTCAGAGACTCCTCATACTTGGAGTAAATGGCTCTCTCTCGCCGAATGGTGGTACAACACAGCACACCACTCCACCATCAAGACTTCCCCCTTTGAAGTTTTGTATGGATATTCCCCACCAACCCACCTTCCTTACTTGCCCGGAGAGAGTAAGTCTAATACAGTTGATCGAAGTTTTCAAAAGAGAGAGGAAATTATCAGCATGCTTAAGTTCCATCTCTTACGAGCCCGCAATCGAATGAAGCAAATCACTGATCCTCACCGTTCTCCAAGAGATTTTGCCATCAATGCCTGGGTGTATTTGAAACTGCAGCCATATAGACAAAGCTCTCTTAAACATTCCAAAGCACATAAGTTGTCACCTATGTTTTATGGCCCCTTCAAGGTGATTGACAAGATTGGCTCAGTGGCATATAAACTTGAATTGCCTTCCTCTGCCTCCATCCACAATGTCTTTCATGTGAGTCAGTTAAAGCTATGCCCATCACCACCAACAAACACCAGCAGCCTCCCTCAATTTATGATTGACTTAGGCAGCACCAAAGAGCCAGAATCCATTCTTGAGCGAAAGATGGTGAAGAGGGGCAACGCCAACGCTACCAAAATCCTTGTGCAATGGAAAGAGGCACCAGCAACTTGGGAGTTCTATTTAGATTTTATCGCCAAGTTTCCAAGATTTGATCCGTGAGGACACGGATTTTCTTAAGGAGGGAGTATTGTTACAGTACTTCTCCTCTCCCCTGCTTTGCTCTAGCAATTCTGTTTTTTTACAGTTAAGGAAACGTTGCGTTTTGAGGCCTGCGTGCCTTTTCTTCCTAAACCCGGTTTGTTCCGGTTTATAAATCCTTTTATCCTAACCGGTTTGTTCCGGTCTACGCTTATTTCTGATGTACTTAAACCTTCTCGTTGCTTGAGGAAGAATCAATCAGAAAATATCAGAAAATATCCCAAATCTCTTTCTCTTTGGTTTTCCCTTCCTTGAGCATCTCCAGAGCACCAATTTGGTTAGCTCTCGGATACTTGAGAAGCACAGGTTCAGATTGTTGGTCAATCTTGCTTGAGACCTATCCTACTGTAACAGTTCCGCTCAGGTGCTGGAAAGTTGTACTATCATTTATTTCTGGCCTCGCTTCTTATAGGGCACCACAACGACACAACGGACGCCAATGTTGACCGTGGATTCAATCCCAGGATTTTTTATACCCTATCCTCTACCTACCATACCGTAGTAGTTTCTAATTTATTTTCTGGAATTTCAATAAATATAGAACTATTGACTTCGCTCTACACACTGTCAGCCTTAGAACTATTGTTAACTGAACTCCCATCTCCTTTTGCAGCTTCTTGCAATTGTATGGTAATCTTCCTCGTATCGATCATTATCCTTCTCACTGGAATTTTCTATCATCCTTTATCTCTTTGCTTCCAAGAGTATACAATGGCTCGTAAGATATTTTTTCAGAGGGTTTTCTTCCCACGTACTTTGGACTTCTTTATATCTACATTATATTATGCTCTATGAAACGATCAATGATGCTTGACTGAAAGGAACCAAATAGAGAATTAGATCTTTCAGTACTGTAAAATGCTTAGCCGAACAAAAGAGCTAGATTTGGGACCAAACCACTAATAACTTGGCCAACATTATCTTACACTTAAGAACCAAAGGTACGTAGCATATGACTACTTTAGTTTCTTCTTGGGTTGGGTGTATTTGCGCTTTCTTTTATGTGTCGTCTTCTCAGAATATATTCAGGCTTCAAGCCAAACATGCATGAGGTTAGAAAAAATGCATAATTTTAGGTAACAAATTAAACCCCTAACACTACTACTAATGAAACACTCGTGAGAAAGGAAGAAAGTCTAAGGCTCCGTTCGGCAACGCTTATCTGGATACTTATAAGTACCCAGTTACTTGTATGGAAAAAAATAAGCTTCGTTTTATGTGTTCGGCAAGTTTCCGCGCCCCATGTTATCCGAGATCCATTGCACAATCTAGATCTCCAACATTCAGAATTAGGACATATAATCCCCAAAATTTAACCTAAACACACAAACTAAACTAAAATTCAATTCATCAGCTTATAAACTTTTACTTAGAAGATATAAGCGCCTAAAATTTAGTTTGGCCCTGAAACTTTCTGAATTAGGACATATAATCCCCAAATTTTAACTCAACCCTCAAATTTTATATAAATCCATCATTTCATTATGTAATAGTGGAATCAATAAAAACAAAATTTCATGATAAATCCTGACTCTATGAGACTTTTATATATATAACTACATCTAGACCGAAAACTTATTGATAAGTCTTGGCTACAAAAAAATACTAAAAATAGTTAAATTTCATGATAATAAATCATGATTTAAGTTCAAGTAAGAACAATTGTTATTGTGTGAACGTGTGAGTTTGTATTCATGATTTTGAGTTATATATACATGATTTGGTATGACTGTATTCATAATTTTGAGTTGCATATTCATTCTGTTGAGTTACTCGCTTTTTATGAATATACAAGTTAAAAATATGATTATGTAACTCTATAAGCATGATAAAGAGATGGAATATGAAAAAAGCTTCAAAAATACAATAAGATTTTTATATGAATATGCGACTTATAAACATGAAACAATGTAATATGGAAAGAATGAATATGCAACTCAAAAATATGAATACAGCCATAGAAAACCATGAATATGCAACTCAAAATCATGAATACAAACTGTTCACACTATAAGAATCGTTTTACTAGAACTCACCTCAATAAATCAATGTGTAATAGTCAGGTGCTATAGCTAAATAAGTAGCTAGGTTAAGGGTCCACAACTTCTTAGGCCTTCTAATTAACATGCTCAAGGGACATGCCATTTGGTTCATAGAAAGAAAAGACTTTATCCATAATACCTTATAGGTTTTCAAACTAAACTACAAATATATTAAAAGTAATTAAGAAACATGAAAAATGCATAATTTCCTTGATGATGCAAATCATTTATTGTTGTAAATATTACAGCCAAACCAAGAATACATTTACATGTTAAATAGCCAATGGGATCGATCTTCGCAAGTGTCTGCCATGGCAGATGAGAAAGTGTCGAGGAATAATCTGGATTCACGGCAAAAGGTTGAAGAAAGGAGATTAGGGCTTGTTTGGGTCATATTGAGGAAAATGGGTTTGGGTTTGGAGCACCAAATCGGATCGTTTCAAAGTGCAGAAGAAAAGGTTACAACTTATAGCCTTTGGCCGAATGTTGAGATTTTAGGCCCATCTCCTAGACCCAATATAATTTTTGTTCACCTTGAAGGATGTGAAGGGGGTATCAAACATCATGAGCCTCATCCTTTACTCACTAAGCATGGGCCAGGACTAAAACCTAATGAAGCAATCCAAGGGAGCAGAAATCGTCTTCAACCTAAAGTCCTCGATTCCAGCAGACTGAGCGTAACTAGGAGGAGAACTATTTCAAACCTCCAACAAAACCACCTTCTCGACCACTGAATTTTTCCTTGTCTAAGGTTAAAGTTAATCTTGATCCCTTCTTTTTCCATTCCACTTCCTGTCCCACTTCTCTATATCACTGGCAAAAGGTATCAAGGGAAAAGGTTACGAGTGTCTAATTCACGAAACTCGCATACAAGTTCAGGTGGAGATAGAGTTTGCTTAATTGTCGCCTTTCTCTATCAATTGTGAAGGGTCCACATCACTAGACAAATGGAAACTCAAGTTGGATGTGATCAAGGCTCAAGCAAAATGGAAGATAAATGATCAGGGAACGCAATAAGAAGATGGCACATCCATGGATTCAATCAAGATAAATCTTGGAGAAGAAGATTTCAAGAAGACTATCAGTGTCAACACTAGGTGGACAATACAAGAATGTGCACTCTTAGTCAGGGACGGACCTAGGGGCGGGCTGGGGTACGCTCCAGCCTGCCCTAAAAAATGAAAAATAATAAAAATAGGGTAAATTTAATAATAAAAAAATATAAAAAAAGGTAAATTTAGTGTTAAATTAGTTAAATTAAGGTAATTTAGCCCGCCCAAAAAAATTTAGTGACAATTAGCCCACCCTCATATTAAATCCTGCGTCCGTCCCTGCTTAGTTTCAGGGTATTTTCTCCTCACTCCAACCTTGAGGACAAGATTGTTTGTAGAAAGGTGGCATTGTTAGGAAATGATTACGCTTAAGGGGGAAATTCCAAAATAGGAACAAGTTAGTTATGGAGGGTAAAGAAGTCTTTTAAGTAAGGCAGTTAGAGGCCATAGCCTACGTGCTGAGATTGGCACACTTGGAGTTCATCCTCCATTTGAGATTTATCTTATGTATTCTCAGTTTAATATCAGTGATTGTGTTTTGTTTTAGTGTGTTGTGTGCTTTCATGATTCTCAAGTCTAACAATCTCACGTTAAATTGTTAGATTTACCCAAAACACCGCCTTACACCGACCGGCTTGACCCAATGGAAGGAATGATGATGAGATTAGGTTTGTAATCTTGTTATTTTCTTCTATTTGTAAATTCTAAGTCTCTTACATTTGATCCACATTCATCGAAACGATCTTAGTTGTCATACCCCCTCAATTAAGCGAATTGGGATCTAATCCTAAATTTCCCAAAACTATAACCATTTGTACTTACCGAAAAACCAAAACATTGGCAGTGAAAGACAATGCTATAAGCAACATGACATCCATGTACACAAAGGCTACTTCGGAATATTGACAGCGGAAAAGGCCCTGAGAGGCTACATTTCACTAATTTGTATGTGAATTAGATTACACCACAGCTGTCTGCATAGCAATTTCAGCAAGTCATTACACAAGTGATTTTTTTTACTCCCCTTCTCAACAATAATAGTAACAAGTGCTTTGAAAATCCAGCATTAGCTAACTTTGATCGTCCGCTGATGCAAAATGTCCAGCACCATCATGTCGTCGAATGAGTGGATCAGCTGCATTAGTAAGCAAATCCATAACGATTAGAACATAAACTGGAAGCCTTATCTGGGATACAGAAATGAAAAGCTATATGCCTATATACAAGTATATAATATATCCACTTCTTGAAAAATACAAAGATACCATCCTTCATTTGCAATTGAAACTTGTGCACAAACAGGCCATGTATCAGGATCTAGCAAAGCCAATGAGGCCAAAAGAAAATGATACTAACAGAACAGAATTAGTTGCCACGAGTCATTAGCTTCGCTTCAGAGAGGACATTTGATAGCACACAAAGAGGCACAAATGCAGGAAGCTTACAACAACAACTGAATAGATAAATGGGAATCAAGAAAGAGACAATACAAATTACTTATTAACAAAATGGAATATAATGTTATACTTGAAGTCTAAACATACGGCACAATAATCTAATCTTGGTCTTTATGCAAAGAAACTGGAATTTTATATTAAAATCAGAAAGGATATCATTAACTTCTGACCTTCAAAAGCCTGGATAATATTTTTTCATTTCTTTTAATCAAGAAGTTTGGATAACATATTGACAATTAAAACACCAAACATTTTTGGCAAATACCTAGAGCCATGCTACTCTACAATGCTTTATATTCCATTAGATAAATCTTCGGTAACATTAAAATACAGCTTGAGTAAGTTATCATCACATGTATTCTCACTCAACCCAACATGTTCGATTTGATTTAGTCCTAGATATTAGCTTCTTCGATAGTAGCCACATCAGCATGCACCTCCGGAAGTGCATTTTGAATTATGAATATGTCAATATTCAAATGCATGCTTCAAGCCTCAAACACTTCCTCTGACATGATATTTTCAACCAACAAGTTGCTCAGCTGTGAGTATATATTCCATTGAGGAACATAATTCAAGGTAGAAAAGAGAAAAGTTGCAAGGTACGTTGTGTTAATACATTGAAATTGAAAACCTACAATTATCAACCAAAATTTACATTACAAATTTGTAAAACAGTGATTTCTTCAAATTCCCTTGATCAAGTTCAAAAAGAAATGCGCCTCATCACCAACTGATAAGATTACTAATGCATTATCTTGATCACATTCAACTGTTAAGCCTCATTCAAATTCTATCACTTGATAATTCATTATATTAAAATAGATGTCAACATTTAATGCAAGATAATATATTATCACGTGCAATCCAAACAACAAAAACTAAAATAATATCTGTGAAAGGTGAAGTGTGACTAGATAAAACAATGATCCTAGCTGAAATCCGCAAATCTCTTCAATTTTGTACAAAAGCAAACTATTTATATACTTGCACAAACCAGAAAATGATTTTGCCTATTATTCAACTTCAACACCATATTTGTTGATTGTACCCAGGACTTTCATATAGAAGCTGGTAATCACTATGCATTATTCTTACATTTTGGCACTGGCTGCAATCCAGTAGAGTGGCAGCTGTTGTAATTAACAAACAACAACAATATCTACCTAGGTGGATCCGGGTACGAGCAGGATCTAGGGGGGTCGAGATGTAGGTACCCTTTCCCCGAGTGGAAGTCGGGAGGGTATGTCTGGTGAGCCCAACGCAAAAGAAAAGCAAAAGGGAAAAGCGAATAGACTAAACTAAAAGGGGCAGACAAGGCAAAAACTAAAAGGGGCAGACAAGGCAAAAAAGCGAAAAAAAAAGTATGCAAGAAACACATAACTAAATCAAACGATATGTCTTTCAGACTATTTGAAGTAATTTCACACATATCAATATATTTGCACTAAACCATGCACAATGACTAGAAGGGAAGTGCCAATCTCCTACATAATACACAATAAGATGCTTGATAACAATGAAAAGTAGAAATTAGATGGCAAACCAACCCATGGGGCACTGTCTATTGCACAAGTTTCTAACTTGTGATTGTAGAGCATGTCAACCAAGCAACTTGAACTGTAGTAAATCGTGCTAATTTCAATCTACAAAGTTATATGGTTGGAGAAAACCCTCGAATTATCCACTGAAGGAACAATCAATTGCAAACAGAATAGCGCAATTCAACGGATCCGATGCATAAAGGATCAAATTTGGCATTGAAGATAGAGAGGGGAAGAAAATACCTCTGGCCATCCCCGTCACCGCCGTTTCCACTTCCATAGCCACCATCGTCCGACGGCTGCCACACCGACTGCCACGCCTGCGACGGCGCCTGAACATATGGATCCATCGCCGGCCTTCCCATGATCACAGCGGGCGCCCCCGTGGCCGCCGGTTGGCCGATTGGCGGATAATAATACGGCACTCCACTGGCTGTCTCAGGCGGCATGGACGCCGCCCCGAGCATTCCCCCGACCATCCCGACCCCGACTCCAACTCCGGCCACCAATCCAGCCGCCTCCTCCTTGATTTCATCCCTGGGAACGATGTCGACGAGGAAATCGAAGATGTCGGTGCGCGTAATGGCAGCGGCAATGTCGTTCTTCTGAAGCGTCCTGCGCTTGTTCTCCTCCGCGTGGAGCCAGGAGCGGATGGTGAGCTCGAGGATGAAGAGCTCGCAGGCCTTGGCGAAGAGGATGGGGGCCTCGGCGGAGATCATACGGACGTCCTCGTCGGCCTTCATGATCTTCTTGATACGGGCGAGAGGGAGCTGGTGGTTCTTGAAGTCGTTAGCCTGTTCGATCTCCTGGCGCTGAAAGGACCAGAACATCTGCAGCTGCTGCTGCTGTTGCTGGAGGAGGTGGTGGTACGGAGGCTGCCCGGACGGGAGAGGAGGCGGAGGCGGTGGTTGCGCGGGGTAGGTGGCTGAGGTCTGGGTCCCCGGCGGGGGATGGTTGTTCTCCATTTTTGCCGGCGACAAGGTCAGGGGTGTGGTCGTTCTCTCGGGGCTGGGGGGAGAAGGGAAGGGGATAAGATTCAGATTGATATAGGGATTGCCTTTTTTCCCCGAGATTGCAAATTGCAAGTTTCATTTTTTTTTTCTATTAAATTTTACTAAAAAATTACTCGTTAAATGTTTACTATTTTCTTACAATAGTTTTTTAAGAATGTCCTTGCCTATACAATTTTTTTTAATTATTTTTGAAAATAATAATGTTTAAAGATAAGATATGTACGTACAATTTTTTTTAAATATTCTTATTTATATCAATTTAATCAAAATTTAATAAATATAAATAAATAATACAATATCTAAACATATACGGAGTAATAATTAATTGTGAATAGGAAATTGATTAAGTAAATTGAATGTTTGTTATTAAAAGAATTGTACATTATCTCAAAAAACTATCCAAAATAATAATTTTAAAATTAATAAAGGTAATTTAAGAAAAATAATATATTGATTATATCTTATTTAAAAAAATTCTATATCTGTTTCATTCGTATTATAAAATGCGTCAATTTGCTAATGTCTACCTTTTTCGGAAAAATATTGGTTTTATAAATTACAACAGTTAGGACTTAGGATTCAAACCATATAAAATCAAGCTAATGTCTATAATATGAGATATTAATTTATCTATTTGGGTTGAAGAAAAGGAAAAGAAAATTGTAATCACTGGTTGTCCTCATCGTGTCATGCACGAATATGACACGATATTTTTTAGATATACTATAAAATAGATATTAATAAATAAAAATATAATATAAAATTTAATGTAAGTAATTTGTTGCCCGTAATATGTATAAAAATTATTTTATTTTTTAAAATCAAATAAAAAATTAAATTTATATTATTAAGTTTAAAATTGAGAATAAACATAGATTATTAAGATAAAATAATCTACATTGCTCATTTTCTTTGTCAATATTTCATAAATAGGTTTAATTTAAAAGAAAGAGATAAAATATGAAGAAAATAAAGCAAAAAAGATATATTTTGAAAAAATAGAAGAGATGAGATTTTGAAAAATAATAATTAATTTAATAATAATATATGTAATTGCGTATATTTATCTTTTAATATAAGAGAGAAAAAGAATCAACTAAAATGTTAAAAAGATTAAGCATATATATTTTATTGGCTTATAACTTATAAGGAAAAAATTCAACCATTAGTTAAATTTTTTTAGTTAAGATATTATCTCCTACCAAAAATTAAGATACTATCAAAATTTGGGAAATAATTAAATTTTAATTAAGTGGATAAAATTTGTCATGTAGAATATGAAATGGAAAGAATAATAAATATATAATTTTTATGGAGCAAAGTCCTATGTGAATTAATAATAGAACGACATGTGGAAAAAGCTGACGTGGCGCAACGTAGAGGCTCCAAACCTTATTGTTTTTATATATATAGTAGATTATGGGTCAGGTTCAGGTGCGAATGGGTGCTCATGTGCGAAATAAGAAAGAACAAGAGCCGTTGGATCAAGAAAAATCAAAGGCGTTAATCATTTTACTTAAAAAGGGGAAAAAAGGCACGGGCGAATTATTCGCGTATTTTTGAAAAAAACGGAAATAGGACACGCGCCCAGATAGGGATGGAAATGGGGCGGGGAATACCCTCCCCATACCCATACCCATTTAGATATATGCTCCCCATACCCGTCTCATTACCCATCGGGTAATAAAATTTATCCCCGTCCCCATCCCCGTCGGGTATTCCACATCCCCGCTTGATTTACCCATTTATAATCACCGTCGGGGATTCCCCATCTTCGCTTGATTTCCCCATTTATAATCCCCGTCGGGGATTCCCCATCTCCGCTTGATTTCCCCATTTATAATCCCCGTCGGGGATTCCTTGATTTCCCCATTTATAATATCTAGCGGGGACTTTCCATCCCCGTTTTATTTTCACCTCCCCACGAGTTACTCATTTTATTTTTCATTTACTTTCATGTACACTTTCCTCAAAAATTCTATTGATACACTATTTACAAAATTTACCAATTAAACTTATATAATTAACAAGAGCTTCAAAAACAAACAAAGCAATAATTTTGTAAATCTAATGATCATACTATTCATACATATCAAGTACATAATATAAGGATAGAATGCTCAATAATTAAAAACCAAAGTAGTAAATCAAGTGATCCCCAATGGGTCCCCCGATGGGGATTCCCCACGGGGTTCCCCAATGGGTCCCCCGGTGGGGATTCCCCATGGGGTTCCCTAATGGGTTCGGGTTCGGGTCGGGTGGTGGGGCGGGGACACCTATCCCCGTCCCCATGCCCATATCCTAGCGGGTAATTAATTTTCCCCCCATCCCCACTAAAAATCCCCATACTCGTACCCGTAACGGGGAATCCCCACGGGTAATGGGGAATCCCCGCCTCATTGCCATCCTTACGCCCAGATTGTTCATCAGTATTGTGGATTTGTTCATCAATAATGTGGATTTGTTCATCAAAACTGTGATTTTGTGCATAAATAAACTATTGTTTGTGCATCAAAAATCTATTGTTTGTACATAAAAAATGAATAAATGTGTATCAAAATTACATGCAATATGTTCATCAACATTGTGATTTTGTTCATAAAAAACGAAAATATTTATTCATTGGTTTTGACATATTTGTTCATCGGTTTGTGCATATTTGTTCATTAGTAACATCAATTTGTTCACTGGTTTATGCATATTTGTTCATTGCCTTTTTTCACATAATTGTTCATTACTAGATGCATATTTGTTCACTAGTAACCTCAATTTGTTCATTGCTATATGCATATTTGTTCATTAATAACATCAATTTGTTCATAGCTAAATAAGACACAAGCACTCCTCTTCGATTTATTGCTATCTCGTTCTCTTAGCATACACCATTGATTGCAAAGTCAAATTCTTTATCTATTATCTTTTGCATTCAAGTTTCTACATCAAATTTATCTTAATTTGGTACTATATATATTGAGCACTTCATTCGTATTGATAAGTTAGCCTTAAAGCACTTCATTCGTATTATACTTTGAATTCAAGATAGCCTTAAAGCACAAAATAAATGCAAAAATGCACAAATAGATAGTCCTAAATGTACAAGTTGATGGTATTAATAGTCCTAAATGTACAAGTTGATAGCCTTGACACATAAAACATAAGTTTATTTCAATTCACAAATAAGGGTATAATAATGAACAAATAAGGTTATATCAATAAACAAATAAGGGTATATCCATGAACAAATAGGGTATATCAATGAAGAAATAATGGTATACCAATGAACAAAAAAGAAGTATACTAATGAACAAATAATGGTATACCATGGATATATCAATGAACAAATAGGGGTATATCAATGAACAAATACGAGTATATCAATGAACAAATATAAGTATATCAAAACTAATTATATGTGCATAAAAAAACTACATAATATTGTATTCCTACACATAAATAAGGTTAAAAAATAAAATTAAAAATTAAAAACGTTCGAAATCAATGAACAATGTTATCAAAAACTCAATGCACAATTAGTTAGTATTGATGAACAATTGGTGAATATTGATGAACAAATCGCTATTTCTGATGAACAAACTGGGCGCGTCTCATAAAAACGTATTTTTCGAAAAATTCGTGAATAATTCGGGAAAAATTCGTCCATGTCGTATTTTATTCAAAAATACGCGAATAATACGGGAAAAATTCGCCCGTGCCATATTTTATTTTTTAAATGAATATTTAATCAGGGGCGTTGATTTTTTGGAATGAACGATCGAGATTTATTCTTTTTACCACACAGGCGACCATTCGCACGGGACACTTTCTCGTAGATTATTACTATATACTAAAATAGAGGTCAAAATAATATATAACACGGTTTCATATTAAACCACATCATTCATATTTTTTAAATTAATCTGATTTGTTGAAATTTAATCATTATCATAAACTAAAGTAGAGGTTAAAATAATATATAAAACGATTTCATATTGAACCATATCATCCCTATTTCTTAAAATTAATATGATTTGTTCAAATCTAATTGAATTATTTTTATATGATTATATTTATATATTAAACAAAACAATCAATTAAAAAAAATCTTGCCTATATCAATTTTTAATAGTTATTTTTAAAAATGATAGTTTTTTATTGATAAGATACATATAATTTTTTAAAAATATCCATACATATATTAATTTAATCAAAATTTAACAAATACAAATAAATAATATAATCTATAATCTACCTAATAAATTATTCTAAAGCAGAAATCATGTCTGTTGAAAAAATTGCATCACGTGGATCTTTGTGTCAACCCCCTTGTTCTATCACAACACAATCCATCGAGGCATAACGTTGGCCGATCAATTCACGAATTCATAATGTTGAGTTCATCCAAGGATCCATCATGTTGGATCTCTTTAGGGTGAAGAACATCACATTCGGTCTAAGTTTTCGCGCCCCATGTTGTCTGAGATCCATTGCACAATCTAGATCTCCAACACGGCGTTCTTGAGACCATTCGAAATCAAGGTTGCATAATTAAAGAAGGATTAGGAGGTCCTCTTTACGGGGACGACCTACAGCATCCTTTCGGATGCAAACATGAAGTTCTAAGTGAATATGGAAATACTCATTAGGGATAATGTGGCCTACCTTTGTAACTTTATCAGCTACTGAAGTACATTACCTAAAACAAGAGACAGTTTGACAGGTTTGAACTCTTGAAGTGAAACCAAGATATC
This sequence comes from Fallopia convolvulus, assembly GCA_964016875.1. NCBI lineage: Eukaryota > Viridiplantae > Streptophyta > Magnoliopsida > Caryophyllales > Polygonaceae > Fallopia > Fallopia convolvulus. The sequence continues at coordinate 23,249,006 of OZ024727.1, forward strand.
CGATACTAATATTTCAATTTCCCAAGGGCACCTCCTAGAACCCTTGAATGCATTTATGATTGTAAGGTTGTGACCTTCAATCTCCAATTTTCATAGGCCTAATTACCATGCTTTTCTAATTTCATCTCAGAGTACAAGGGTCTCAATTTGTAATATTGTGTTACTCCCATAGTTTTTGGCTCCCATACTGATACTTTGTGCATTTTGATCGCGAATCATAAATTCGGTTGTTGTCGATTCCTTCGTAAATTTGGATCCATCAATGATCTTTAATTGTTTTAAATAGTATTTCCCATATTCTACTTGTTTTGTGCTTTACTTTAATCTTCTTACTAGTAAAATTTCCATGCCATGCACGATTTTTTGTTTCAACAATAACACTATCCAACATCTTTTGCTAAATCGGAATTTGAAAACTTTGGTTAAAAATTTGTTATTTAACTAGGTAATGAATCATTAGAAATCATCTAATTAAATTAAAATATTAAATATAATCAAATAACTTATTAAAAACTAATATTTAATGTATAAAAAATAGAAAATAATATAGATAGATGTCACTTTTTAAAAAAATATAAATTTTATTATTAACTTGTTCAAATTTTAGTTGAATCATTTTCAAAAGAAAAATACAATCACAAAATTTCATGCATACAAATATCCTAAGATAATTTTAAGAAAAAAAAAAGATAAGGAGCATTAATAAATTTCAAGAGAAAATAAATAATATGGATAACACATTTTTCTTAACGTCTAAAAATAAATTAATCTAATTTAGATAATTTAGATAATCTAATGCATGAAATAAATTTTATATAATATATTTTTCATATTAATTTTTAAAAATGATAAAATATAAAGCAAATCAAATAAAAAAGATATATATTGTCGATATAAAGAGATAAAATAAAACAAAAATATAATAGTTAATTTTTATAAATAATTTAGTTTAATATGCAAGATAAAGATAATTGATATTTTGAAAAGTTAAAATTCAATTTATTTTTTGAAAAATATGATTAGTTTAATGTTAGGTGGAGCCAGAATCGTTATATTGAAATGAAAATCAATAGATAGTTATCATTTTAGATATTTACTTGTCCAAGTTTAAATCTCCTCAAAACTTATTTTTCATTCATTAAAACTAAAGTATAAGCATACAAGTTCATACTTAATGGAAAGAAACTATCTAAGCTAAAATATAAGAGAAAAGTAGAAAGATAAGAAAACTTGCAAGAGAAGAAACAAGGGAACCAAACAAGCTTGGCCTTAATTCTTCTATCTAATCCTATAATAGTCTTAAAGAATCCTTCTTATTATGTCATTGTTCTCCTCCACTTGGCTTTGACTTGTTCTTAAGGCGACCTTGGTGTAGATTAGTTGTTAAGGATGGGGAACGAATTTTGACATAAAAGACTTGAACTTTTTACATCATAAAGAGCCCACTTTAGGCTTGATTATGACCCATGTAGGGGATGTTACAACATGTTATGGAAAGCACTCTTCTTTAACTTTAGAATGGCGCTGATTTGAGCTAATTTCGAGTTCTATTCTATTAGGAATCATTGTCTATTCTATTAGGAATCATCGTTTCAAATTTAGGATGGAGATTGTCAAGTGTTATTGGCTCATCATCCAAGTTAGGATCAACCATCTCATAATCACTCCCATCATAGGTGTCCACTTTGTTTGAGTCACATAGAGCACAATTCTATTATTATGGCAAACATTATCTAGGTGCCCTCTACCATGAAATATAAAGCAATGAAGGTCTCATGCTCTTATCAAAGGTTGTAGGGTTGGAACTTTCTTTTGGAAAGAAAAGGCACAAGCCTCCTTGTATTGTCTCTAGATATACTCGTCGTTTGCAAGAGCACAAAATTTAGCAGAGGCCATATCGTGATTGGTATGAAGCCTTTACTTTTTCTAGAATGACACAATCATAAACACCATGAGCGAATAGAACCAACAAGGCGGTTAGTTACTACATGTAGACTATCACATTCATCATAGCCATAATAGTTGAGACAATACTCGGTGTCTTCTTCCCACTTAAGATATTCTGAAGCATTATATGCCCCATCAAAAAATTGCAATAAGAATAGGGGAAAGAGTAACATCATTATATGGATCTCGCTAAAACATCTTAGTCCCACGATATAAGCAAACTTCAAAAGCATAAGAATACTATAAAACTCAAGATTTAGCAAGCCTTCGCAAACAACTTTCTATGTAATTCCCAACAAATAAGCAAGACTTTGAAATGTTAAGATGGGAATGTAAAAATAAAGAAAATTTGTCAATTTTTTTTCTTAATTAAAGCAATCCCTAAAAATTAGGATTTTGGTCGCGGGTGGAGGGTTGAAGAATAGCACAAAGCTATATTTTTAAAGCTTTTGGGGGCTCAAACGATGTCTGATTTTGATGAATTTTATATATATGGACTCTTTTGAAAAACTCTACAATAATAAAAAAAATTCTATAAAGCAAGCAATTTTTTTAATTTATAGATTGTTCATGCGTAAGTTTTATGTCGTATTTCGGTATTTTTATTGTGTTTAAAAATACAAGCAATGTTAATTGCAGAAAAATACAAAGAAGAACTTGAAAATAAAGAAAACAACTTGCTTGCTTAAGGTTTTGAAACGAAATACTTCCTTAATCGAAAGATAAGGAATTTCTCGTTCATAGTTTGAATCGAAAGAGACAAACTGTGAATCAGAATAGTTGATTAGGGTTTTGAAACGAAAGTTGATTAATCTTAGTTAAAGTTTGAGAGAGATGTTTATTGATTTAACGAAAGTTAGTTGATTTGCTTGCATCATTAACGAAAGTTGACAAATTTATGTGATAAAAGCATGATCTTTGTGTTTCATTGGTTTTGGCATACATGATTGTTGTTGTGGTGATACCTAGACCTTAAAATCCTCTCTCTTATTGATAAAAATCCAATCTTTCTTGCTTATTTGTGCCCTAAGTTAAGACGAAACTCGATACTGACTCTCTCTCATGGACGAACATGACTCTACTATACTCAACGGGTCTTGATTTATAAATTTATTTGTTTGTCAAGAAACTCTTACAATAGTTGTCACGAAAATAAATATTTTTTGAAAAATAAGTTTTGTATGACCAATTTTTTTTCTCAATTGTAATAAACGGATGATCAAAAAAGTTCACTCGCTTGTTCAAACATGATGCATTTCCATTTTTATAAATTCGACCACATATGATGCAATTTCTTTTGGTATTCTCAAGTTTTTGCCTTTTTTTAGTCTTAAAAAAATTATTCCTCTTGATACACCTAAGGTTTTAGCTTTTCTAGAGATGTCTCTTTGGTTCAAATTAGTTAAATTTAAGCTCATCATTGTTTTTCTCACCCTTAAATTAGTAGAATTCAACTCTTAAAACACTCAAATTTATAACCAAGCCACATCAATTTGAATTTTAAAATAATTCTTTATTTTAAGGGGATGTTTAGAAGATTGTTTCGGTTATGAATTTGGGTGTATTAAAAGTCAAATCTTACTAATTTAAGGATGAAAAACACAATGATGAGTTTGAGTTTAACTAATTTAAACCAAAGAGCGTCAACAGAAAAAACCAAAATCTCAAGAATTACAAGTGGAATAGGTTTTTTTTTACACACTAAAAGAAAAGGGAAAATTTGAAGGGTACTTCAAAATTTCCAATTATAAAATCAGCAAGTACAAAGACATATAATATCCTCCAAAAGGTAAGTGAAAAATTACCCTAAACCTCAAAATACAAAATGTATGCGCTGCAACACGCCTCCTACCTCTCCTTCCTCCCAAGGCAAACGCAAAATAAACCCTAGATTTACCATGACGCCGCCGCGACAGCGTGCAACTTCCGACGAGAGCCCAACCTCAAAATGGGTCATAAAAGATACCCAATGGTAGATGAAGCCCCATATCTCATCTACTTCAAAAATTTCTATACAAAGGAATTCTCACAAAGATCCGGATCTGGAATTTTCTTTCCCTCTCGGAAAGATTCTACCCCAGATGATGAACTTCAATGTGCTTGTGCACTCAAGACAACACTCGTGCTTGCCTTTGGTGTAGGCGGCCATCCTTGCGACTCTTCTGTTCCCTTCTCCGGCGTCAATCCTTGTGGTGTGTTGGCCGTCACCGTCAATTTTCGGTGCCCTTGAGAGGAAACTCAACCCCTTTATGATTCTCGCAACCCCTACTTCAGAAATAACTCAAATATCTCCTCAACTCTCACCCCCACATTTCCCCCGTATCCGGCTTCGGAGAGTTATCCAATTGTTCGTGCACCACTGGGGTAACCCCCACTGATGCAAAAGGGAAACCCCCATTCACCAGCGGTAATTCCCCCAAAACACTAATCTCGATGCCACCTACAAGGCCCAACACTAACTTAGTTATGCCTCCCCGAAGTTTGCCGATTTACGTCGGATGTGGTCGTTCTTTCCAATTCCTCTATCGACCCTCTACAAGGCTACACCGCCACCGCTGCTTCTTGTTGGGCATACCCTAATTGGATTCTCTATCAAAAGTTTTGTGCAAGGTTTGCGTTTGTCTCAAACTCCATTTGAAGTTTGTGGTTTGGTGCGTGGTTCGAGATGATGTTTCGGTATTGTTCGGTGGTGTGTTTCATGTGCTTTTCCAAGCAAATCGTCACACCTCCCCACGTCAGCTTCCTGTTGCTGTCTTGCGCACCGACAACCCTATACAACTGTGTTAGTCCGTTACTGACCCGCAGAAATGCTTTTCTCCTACCTGCACTTAAGTCTCTCTGGCTTCCTTACTCGGTGATTGTTGCTTGTCTACCTTGTTCTCTTTTTATTGTGTTGGTTTTGTTTGGTTTCTTTTAGGTGTCGTTTATTATTGGTCTGTCCGGCTACCGAATTTCATCTCGGTCTCTCGATCTACCAGGTTTGTCTGGTATTTCGAATTCCTTATAAAAAAAAGTCGAGTATGGAACATCAACACCGATTAGAAATCACTAAGCACGAGGCCTTCCTCCATCCAGCCCTCTTTGTTGTTCTCCTTTCATCGCTTTTCTTTCATCAACACCGATTACCTTATTTCTTAACTGCTAATTTCAAAGGGGCTCCATACCTTGAGAGTTTGGGGAAACCATTTCCAACCAAAAAAACACAACAAAAATAGATTATTGGATTCTCATTCCTCCAACCAAACACCCCTTATATGATGTTGGGCGATGATTTGTTCACACAATGTTTCATTTTCCACCACCATCGAGAGAACAAGTACGAAGAAAAAAATAAATAAAGAAGGAACCCTACTACTATGAAGCTAAAAAGGAATCCATATTCATGACATTCAAAGTCTCTAATCGCTGTGATATTGCAAGAGAATAAACACATCAGCAATGAAGAAGGCATTGTATGAGTTCAAGGAGCATAAAAAAGGAATATAGCATCATTAAATGATCAGCCATAAACTTCTACCTGAGCTCGAAAGTGCATACAATTGACCTTCATTAGCACGAAATCGACAGATGGTAATATTGTCTATAATTTTTAGCCAAAAAAAAAACCTGCACTTTTTTGCTAACTGTACACATAAAAAGAGAAGGATCCCGAACCCATCGGTTTCAGGATGTACACCTTGAGTTCTGTGTGAATTGGAGGAAAAGGGTCAAGGAAATGATCCAGGCATTTTGTAACAGCAACAACTTGGCTGCTTATAGCTGCCTAGCTACAGCTACTTCCAAAAAAGAGCAAAAGAATTTTTTTCATTAAACAAAACATGGCACCAAAATGAACTTGTCAATTGTCATTGGTCAGAAGCTTACCGCATGAGTTCTTTCTGCACTCCTGTACTTCCCCCAAATATCTGCCTATAACACTCCCCCTGGCATACCTCGGTCACCCTACAGTTTAAATTAGACAGTTTTTAAACTTCTATTGCTTCTTCAGAGCTTACAATGACAGATTGTTCTTCTACAGCTTCTTCTATCACACTCAATAGTTCCAAAGGTGTAGCTGCTGGGTCAAGTTCCCAGCAACCCTTTGGAGCATTGGAGGATTCTTCTCCTGTAAGCAAGCATGAAGGGACTTGGTGTGATAACTTCAACATCTCTTCTTTTGGAATCGTAATAACCTGCTGTGGATCTTCTGATTGTCTAAAAACAGTCTTGTAACCTGCAACCTTCACGAGTGGAACAACAACTACACCTTTCTTCTCATTATAATCTTCTATTATTTCCACCATGTTATATTTGTGTATCAAATCATCAGGTGTATTCTCGTTCCAATCAGTGGACCAGTTTCTGTAAAGAGCCCACACATCTCCCTTTTTGGGGTATATTTGAACAGCTCCTCTTGCGCCTTTAGCCCAATTTACTTTATGAGAAAATGAGTTGATTGACTTGTTGACTTCATACTTGCCTACCCGAAAATCCCCACAGGTTTTGTAGAAGCCAGAACCAACCCAATTCATTGAGCCAAATTCAGCAGTGCTTTTCGAATTGAGCCAGCTGATACGCATCTTAAATGGCTTCCTTGACATAACGCTGTGAATCAGTGCATAGTAACGCGGCATCCCATCATCGTCATCATAAGCAGCCCAAACCTGATTATCAGCAAAGGAATCTTCGGAGCGGTCTTTGTCAAAGTCGTGAAAATCAGGATCAGGAACAGTCATAACATGAGGCCCTGACTCAGAAGACTTGGTGTCTGACTCGAAAACACGAGTATCAGGAGAATGGACTTCAGAACGATCCCTTGGAGAAGATTTCCCAGAAGTTGCCTTTTTGCTTGAATCATTTGCTGCAGTAATGCCATTCACAGGAGCACTAAAGGGATAGTCCACTGTAGCTTTCATCTCTTTTCCTTTCCCAGCATTTGGCTCTGTGGACTTCTTCCCTTCATTCAGATACTGTGAAATACTCTTTGTTGCTTTATGCATCAACATATTTCGAATTTCAAGAAGAGAAGGTTCTCTTATTATTCTTGAAAACTTAACCCCAGGGACGACCTTCTCCATTTGAGGAAATAGTTTTCCATTGTCATTCAACTTCAGTTCATATTGGCGTCCTCTCTTCCTAGGCCTCTCATTGTTTACTGCAGGAGTCGAGCCATTTGTATCAGAAGCAGTTCTTTTAAAGGCATTTGTCCTACTCTTGATAGCATCCTCCAGGGAAGCTGACTGCCCTCCTTGGCCAACACCTGACATAAATATACATCATGAATTGCATACACAATCAGAAGACCGATGAATGGAAGAAATGGGAGTAAAGCTCCTTTACCTGACATGAATGAGTTGCTGCCAGGCCTAGAATGGTTCAATGTCTGTTGTCGTCCATATGGTGACCATGAGTGATTACCACCCATCGGAGGAGGCTCCATCTCCACAGCAAAGAAGGGCTCATGACAATTGGGGCATTGAAGTCTTTGGTTAAGGTAAACCTTAAGGTACTCATATTGCATTCTGCAACGAGCACATGCAGTCCAGAATGTGTCTGTTCGGGATTGAAATGGAGGTTGCACATTAGAATGGGAATGTTTGGTTCTTTTCTCAGTTCTCGTACTCGAATTGCCATTGTTTGTAGGTGGATGAAATCCATTCCTATTGGATGAAGCTGATGTATAAATAGTTGAGACCTTTGGATCTGATCCTCTGTAGTTTCTCCTCTGGTCATATGTTGCCCTCTTGGTTTTATCAGACAGGAGACTCCAAGCTTCAGAAAGAATCTTGAATGCACCATCTGCCCCAAATGATTTGTTTTTGTCAGGATGAAGAATGAGAGCAAGCTTACGGTATTGTTTCCTCAAGGTGGTATCATCAGTTGAAGGATCAACACCTAAAACTCCGTACCAATCCATTTCCCCGTTCATTTTTTTCTCAGCAGAAATGTACACATCAAGGGTGGTCAGCAATTCAGGAAGGCCATCAAGGTCAGGGAACAAGGTTTGAGCCTTCAGAGCAAATTTTTTTGCTCCCACTAAATCCTTTCCAGATAGCTTCTTCTCAGCAATTTCCTTGGCCTTGATAGCCTCATCTCTGTTACATTCCATTTTATACTGTTCTTTCAGCCCTTGTAGCGCCAAGTAATTGCACCTGGTTGGAGAATAAAATGGAGAAAGCTTAAACATTGGTTCTATATATTTAAAAACTTCTAGTACAACAAATCAGGTAGGATAAATTTGAAAATGCAATCTTGAAGGCAGTTACAGTTGCAGAGAAGTTAACAGACAATCACATTTCAGTACTGATTACCATGAGACCTTCAACCCATTTCTTATAACCCAGAAAAAATATCAAAGACTGACATAACAATATGTTCAAATGCCAATGTCAATACTATTTCTAATATCATCATACGACGGGACCAAATTTGAATCCATAAAACCCAAATTAACAAATTCAAAACAGCTATCAAGATTTACAAATCTTCTGTTGACAATTCAGATTAGGTTAAAGTATATAAAAAAGCAAACAAGTAGAGGTGTATAAAATGGAAGAAACGGAGTGTACAAAGCTCAGCATGACCATACAGTGACCTCAGCGAAACGGCAATCACCGATCTGCACTAAGATATCCTAATTAACGCGATCTCCAAAGAACATACATTGGGACATATATCAAGAAATTCAAATTGACAACAATTAGGGTTTTTAGATCACGATAACCGCTAAAAATTCAAAACATAACCTAAAAACGGATCTGAGAATAGTATCTCACCGGCGAAGGCGCTACGGGCTTTGCTGAAACCGGCCGAGGTAATAATGCAAGAAAATGGAGGAAGACCGGGTGAATTTCAACTCGCTTCCACCCCTGAGTTTTTAGGGAAAGCGAAAAGTTTGCAATTACAACGAAAATTCGACCGCGAAATTCAACAATTAATTGCGGAGGACCAGGGTTTAAGGTAGTGTGGACGCGGAACTCAAACAGGCAGCAGTGGAGAAAGAAAACGGATGTGGAGAGAGAAATTGGGGAGCCATGGGTAAGAGAAGAGCGCCCAAACGGCTGGGGATTTGAGTTTTGGGTTTTCTTTTTGCTGAGTTTGAGGCACACGCAAACAAACAGGAGTAGAAAGGAAGAAGAGAAGAACAGAATGATTATTGAAACATGAACGGATGAAACGCTGCGTTTCGGAGATTCTCTCACTGAAACGTAGAATCTTGAAGTTGAGCAGCACATGGGGTTGTCAATACTTTTTTGCCTATAAGTTGGAAAACCCTATTTTAAAGGGGTTAAGAGCCCCTACTCTTTTGCCTTAATTACATCGGGTTATTACGTGTGAATAGACCTGTTAAAACTTGACCCGACCCGAAAAACCGATCCGATCCGTCCGAAGTTTTTTGGGTTCAAACCCGCCCCGAAAATCAATGGGTCAAAAATAATCTGAACCCGGTCGACCCGGAAAAAACTGGGTTGGGTCACCAACCCGTTGGATTGACCCGGCCAACTCGTTTCTTCCAAAAAAATCAACGTCCTTGATTAGACATTCATTAAAAAGGATAAAATATGGCACGAGCGAATTTTTCTCGTATTATTCACGTTATTTTCAATGAAACGCGTCCAATTTGTTCATCAAATCTAGCGATTTGTTCATCAATACTAACTAATTGTGCATCGAGTTTTTCATAACATTGTTCATCGATTTCGAACTTTTTTAAATTTTAATTTTATTTTTTAACCTTATTTATGTATATGAATACAATATATCTAGTTTTTGATGCACATATAATTAGTTTCGATATACCCATATTTGTTCATTGATATACTCCTATTTGTTCATTGATATAACCTTGTTTATTCATTGATATACCATTATTTGTTCTTTGATATAATCATTTTTGTTCATTAGTATACCATTGTTTGTTCATTATTGTACCCTTATTTGTGAATTGAAATAAACTTATGTTTATGTGTCAACAATACCATCAATGTACATTTAGGACTATCTATTAGTGCATTTTTGCATTTATTTTGTGCTTTAAGGCTATCTTTTCTCCTTACTCATATAATTAGTTTTCACTCACATATTCATATAATTAGTTTCAATGCACACATATATTTATCTAGTTTATGTAGTTGTTATACGAATCATTTTTTGAGAGCAAAGTGTTATTATATTGAATATTCAATTCAGCTAAGTCAATTATACATCGCAGAATATCATTTACAACGACTTGTTCATGTCCGGATTAAGATACAAATGTGTGATAAAGTGAGCTGCACAATTGTCATGTCTACCTATATAAGCACAACAAAAAGAAATGAATGAAGTGCTCAATATAGTATCTAAATATGATAAGTTTGATGAAGAAGCTTGAATGCAAAGGATAATAGATAAAGAATCCGACTTTGCAATAATATGATGTATTATAAGAGAACGAGCCAGCTGCAAACCGAAGAGGAGTGCTTTGTGCCTTAATTAGGTATGTTCGGAGCCAAAGAAGTAGCCACACGATTCACAGCACCACCAATGACAAATCCAAAGGAGTCAAACAAGACAATACCGAGACTGAAATCAAAACAATTAGTTTTGTCTCACATATGGCTAATTATAATGCACACACATATATTAATGCATCCAATTCCGTTTACATTCGTCCATTTTTTTATGTACAGAGAATAGTTTTTTGATCCACAAACAATAGTTTATTTATGCACAAAATCATAGTTTTGATGAATAAAATCACAATTCTGATGAACAAAATCACAAATCTGATGCACAAACAATATGTTTTGATGAACAAAATCACATTGTTAATGAACAATCTGGGCACGCGTCCTATTTTCGTTTTTTTCTTCAAAAAAGCGAATAATTCGCCAAAAATTCGCTCGTGCCATTTTTCCCGCTTTAAGTGAAATGATCAACGCCTTTGATTTTGCACCTACGCGCCCATTCTCGTCTGAACCATATATATATAGTCCGGTTCAGGTGCGAATGGGCGCTCATGTGCGAAATAAGAAAGAACAAGAGCCGTTGGATCAAGAAAAATCAAAGGCGCTGATCACTTCACTTAAAAAGGGGAAAAAACGGCACAGGCGAATTTTTGGCGAATTATTCGCGTATTTTTGAAAAAAACAGAAATAGGACACGCGCCCAAATTGATCATCGAAAATGTGGATTTGTTCATCAGTAGTGTGGATTTGTTCATCAATACTACGGATTTGTTCATCAACAATGTGAATTTGTTCATCAACACTTTGGCATATTTGTTCATTGATTTTGACATATTTGTTCATCGGTTTCTGCATATTTGTTCATTAGTAGCATCAATTTGTTCATTGGTTTATGCATATTTGTTCATTGATACATGCATATTTTTTCATTGTTATATTCATAGTTGTTCATTGGTTTTGACATATTTGTTCATCGGTTTGTGCATATTTGTTCATTAATTTATGCATATTTGTTCATTGTCTTTTCATATAATTGTTCATTGCTAAATGCATGTTTGTTCATTAGTAACCTCTTAACATACATCATATTATTGCAAAAGTCAGATTCTTTATCTATTATTCTTTGTATTCAAGTTTCTAAATCAAACTTATCTTGTTTAGGTACTACATTGAGAACTTCATTCGTATTGACAAGTTAGCCTTAAAGCACTTCATTTGTATTATCCTTTGCATTCAAGATAGCCTTAAAAGCACAAAATAAATACAAAAAATGCACAAATAGATAGTCCTAAATGTACTAGTTGATGATATTAATAGTCCTAAATGTACAAATTGATGGTATTGACACATAAATATAAGTATATTTCTATTTACAAATAGGATATATCAATGAACAAATAAGGTTGTATCAATGTACAAATAGAAGTATATCAATGAACAAATATGGATATATCAATGACCAAATAATGGTTTATCAATGAACAAACAAGGTTATATCAATGAACAAATAGTAGTATATCAATGAACAAATATTGGTATATCGAAACTAATTATATGTGCATCAAAAACCATATAATATTGTATTCATACACATAAATAAGGTTAAAAAATAAAAATAAAAAATAAAAAAGTTCAAAATCGATGAACATTGTTATAAAAAACTCGATGCACAAATAGTTAGTATTGATGAACAATTGGTCAATACTGATGAACAAATCGCTAGTTTTGATGAACAAATTGGGCGCGTCTCATAAAAACGTATTTTTCGAAAAATTCATGAATAATACGGGAAAAATTCGCCCGTGTCGTATTTTATTTTTTTTAATGAATGTTTAATCAGGGACGTTGATTTTTTGGAAGGAACGAACGAGATTTATTCTCAATTCTCACCTGGGCGCCCATTCGCACCGGAACTCTTCCCCTATATATATATATATTTCTGCTCTAGAGGAACAATGTATTAAGGAGAAATGGAGGAAGAGTTCTTACACATTGATTTTAATATGAGGGACGGCCCAGATTTAAGAAAAATATGTGTAAAATAGGGGGGGATAGGGAGATGAACCAGATTATATCACTTGCGTGCTCAAAATTCACTCTCTTTCCATATTTTTCTAATTTGTTTTTCGTATTCCAAGACACGATTCTGATCGCTCTCTCTCTCTCTCTCATCTGCTTGAACTGTCACTTCTCTAAGTCAAAATCTTCATTCGATTCCATCGACCACAAGAACAACGATTCAATTTCTTCAAGAAATTAACTAGTAAGTGATAAAGATCACAATGCTTTGCTTTGTTTGAATATTATCATACATAAGGATGATCTGTTTATCTAATCGTTTTAAGTTCATGAGTTTTTCAAAGTCTCATATTAAGGGTTTGATTTTGACCCAAAATTTTAAGAAAGTAGACAAATTTCTTAGATTATTAGGTTTATCAGTTGCATTGGTTTTTATGGGTGTTGTTTTGGAGTATAGGGTTTGTTTACAATTTGATATTGGTGTTCTTGATAAAATGTTCAAAAATCTAATTTTTCTCTCATAGTTGTATAATGCATGTGTGAATGGAGTATTGTTATTATATTTGAAATCTTTCTTATACAGATTGGAAAACTTCATATTTGAGTTGATATTCAATTTTAATGTTGAGTTAATTTCTGATATAAACTTGAATTCCACATATTTGAAGAACATGAAGATTTCATCTCCTAAATCGAGAAGCAAGAACAAGCGTTCTCTAGATAATGGTATTCGCTTGATTTATAAATTTTTCAAGTTCGTGTGAAGGGTTATTCAAGAATATTGTTGTTTTGTTCAGTGAAAGGTAGTTATGATGATAAATAAATTACTTATTTATAATTCCATGGTTTATTGTTCAGCAGTATCTGTATTATTGAGTTCGATTTGTGATTTATGTTTGCGATTAATACATGTGTTTATAAGGTAATGTTGATGATCAATACGTTTTAGATTATCAATAATATGTATTATTTATCTTCATGAATTGTTGGTATATGACCTAGATGTTGAGAAGGAAGCTTCAAAAGCTCGGAATTCTGTCAAAAGGTCAAAGCATAGTTTGCACTCTTATGACAAAGATTCTAATGCGATTGAGATAATTACAGAAAGCAATGATGGAACTTGGGTTGTTGGCTTTACAAACGATGATGGAGTTCCACTTAAGGAAAATCAGCTAAGATTCAGAATGTGTTACAGAAAACAAGGGTAGTTTCATTTAACCTTAATTTTGAATGTTGAAATATGTATATTTTTTTATTAAATTATTATTTATATGCTATTTTTATTAATTATTAAAGGGTAAAACAGTTCAAACAAGTGAAGATGAATTTGAAGATACTCTAATTGGCAAGAGAATTTTGATGAAGAAGCAGAAGGTAAATCAAAAGGATGGTATGCTAACAGAGAAAGGAAAGAACAAGGGAACTTCAAAGGAGACTGAGGAAGTAGTTGATTTGGGTACTAGCAAGGCGAGGGTGAAATACATGAGCATTCAACACAAAAGTCAACCCGGCTTCTTTGCTAATGCATTGAGAGAAATAAAGGATGATGTAAAATTGGAGGCAATTAAGAATATTGTAATACCATTTTTTGTGTTGTGAGTTAGAAGATGCATTGTGAATAACTCGTCACACAGTTATGAAAAAAAAACTCAGTTATGTTTTTTTCCTAATAGATGAATAACATTTATCACACTGTTGAATAATTATTATCATATGTATGAATAACAATAATCACATACATGAATATTTATGAACTAACATGCAAATACTTAGCCAATAAAGTATGAATAATAAGTACTTAGTGTTTCAAACAAATTTAATAAATGGTTGAATAATGAAAGACCATGAATGTAAAATCATTGTAATTGGTTTTTTTTGATGTTTTCATATACGGAAATTCTACTTGGAAACCCTAGGGTTTGCTATTATTTATGAGGTGTACTAATTTTTTACATAATTCTTGTGGTAATCTTGATATTCATACAAAATTTATAGTATATCCAAAAAGTAACCTTAAACCATTAACCTAAGTTTGATAAGAAAAGAAAAATTAAAATTAAAATCTTAAAAAATAAAAACAAAATATATTTAAGCCTAATAAAATCTTCTAATATAATTCCTCTACCATAACTGGAGAGAAGTCGACCTTCAACGCACAGACGCCAACGAAGTTGATGGTGTTGTGCGAAGTCGACGGTCGACTTCGAATGATTAAAAAGCCTATCCCCAATTTTGCCATAACTGGAGAGAAGGAAACATCGTGCGGAGTCGACCTTCCTTCGAATCCCAACTTAGGGCTGGGTGTTTTCACTTCAGGGTTAATTTGGAAAGCTAGTAGCGACGAATTGGTCGGCGGTGAACCTCCAATTTCGCTTCAGGGTTTCTTGAATTTCGAGTGCTATGTGAGAATTGGAGGTTCGAAAATTGTTCATCGGGTAAACCCAACAATGAAATTGTTCATCTGGTAAGTGATTATGTTTGTACTTGCTTCAAGGTCATATTGTACTTCAAATTGTGATTATGTTTGGATTAATTGTTGAAGCAAACTATCATCTTATTTTGCTGCCAATTCATTATAAGATGGGAACTTTCAAAGGCGCATTTGTTTACATGGTATACTGTAGCAAAGAGAGAACATGAGTTTCTCTTTCTAAAATTCAACCAAAAACTATAAATCAGAATGCCTATAAGATGATATGTTGCTTTAGAGCTCTTGCCCTTTCCACACATGTGACCGGTCACTTGGCTGACTCAAAGTTCCGACGGTTGACATTTGACATGATATTTTCTTGGGAAGCCCCAAGTGCTACCAATTTGTGTTTTCGTTTGTTGTTTATTTGTAGTGAGACCATCATATCTTCAGTTAATTAGTTCAACTTTTCCACTAAAATTTAGTATAATATAGTTTTTGTTATCAAACATGCATTTTCTACTAATGCATTTGTTAGATTGCACACTGATGTTCTCAATATACTTCTTATTCAGTTAGATGAGGATGTCATTGTTTTTCATCCAAAATTTCTTCATCTATTATGAAGGATGTTGATTTTAAGCATAGTATTATACCCTATGAAGCTTTGGTGAAGGGTGTGGAGAATGTCCTAGTTGGAGATCGATAATCAAATGATTCAAGCTCTTGGTTGGATGGACAATGTCTGCCTACAATTGGAGAAAAAACAAAGTGATCTTCGAGGGCAATTGCAAGACGGATCAAATATTAAATGAAGATGTTGTGTCTTCGAGTGAAGTAAAATCGGATCAGATATTAAGTAGTGCCATTAGGTACTTTCCAACAAAAAAATCAAAGTGGAGTAAAGTAGCATACCCAATTTTACCATTGAAGTTCTGTATTGGTTGAAAACAATAACTCTTGAATGTTCTTGTTCTTGGTTTGTAAGGTGATAAATAAGAATGAAAATTTTCTTTTAAGCTTGTAGAATTTGCAATGACCTTTTGACTCGACTAAAGTCGTTGTGCCGAGATCAAAGTAAATTACCCAAAATTACAAACCAAGTATAGCATGCAAGTAAGGGATCGAACCCAAGAGAATCAGTATTCTAAACAATCAGCAAAGACAGGGTTTTTGAGTTTAAGCAAGCAAACAGAATTAAGTTTCAAATCAATAAAAGGAAAGCAGAGTTCATTCAATCAATTCCACCTTTTTAATCATTCGATCATCGATTCATCCACTTTTCTATAATTCCTAGGTTAATTCCAATCCTTATAAAAGATTTCCGCTTGTCCACGGTCCAAGCGAAATTATGATATGAACAAGGACGCTTAATTCAAATCATGCAAAGTATTAAGGATAATAGGATATCAAATCATGCAATCAAACAACGAGTCTCATGCATAAAATAACCATCAAATACTCTTTCCCAATTCCAGTCCACGACCCTGGAAAAGAGTTGTTTCAAGGATAAATAAGATTGTACAAACAACAATCAAACCTAATCCAAACAGTAGATCTAAGTCAAGCAAACAAGTTGACCAGGCTCATAAAATCAAACATAGATCATAGAATTAAAACAAGAGTTTTGATATTAACCAAAGGATAGAAAAAGTAACCAGAATCTCACGAATTCAATAAAAAGGCTTCCTTGATCAAACAAACTCCAAGGAAGATTAGTTCTTCATAATAGCAAAATAAAAACTAGGTTAAAAGTAAAGTAGTCTCTCAAAAGTTATCTCCTTAACTAAGGAACTAGGCTTAAATACTAGAAAAACATCCGAAATAAAACTAGATATAATAATATAATAACATAAGATAAGATAAACGAAGTTGGGGCGGAGAAACAGACACCCGCGAGCGCGGATCCACAGCCGCGGTCGCGGCTCCATCGACGTCTCAGCCCTCGCGGAATCGGCACTCACCGCGGGCGCGGGTCTCAACCCGCAATCGCGGGTCTTTTGACAACATTCTGGTGTCAACTTCGGAGGTGGTTTTGACCCACTTAGAGTTGGAATTTGAACTTGCCGTAAAAACATGAATTGTAGCTCTTCGAGTTATCTTTCAAGTGATACCAAATTCAGTTTCATCCGATCACCGTAGCTCCCGAACGATGCGTCACAAGAAAATGGCGTCAAAACAACTCCAAATCAACACTTGTATTCAAAACTCTTGTAATTCTTCAAATCGTGTTTTCGGTCTTCATATTACAATTATGCTCAAAACTAACCTAAACACACTCAAATCATGCCTAAAATACAAGAGTTAACCTATACTAAAGAGAGCATATCAAATTCCCCCATACTTAAACCTTGCTCGTCCTCGAGTAAGCTCAAAATAAATCTAACAATCAATCCTATCAAGGTTTACAACATAGTACAAGGGAAGAAAAAAATTACTCACCTCACCAACCCGAACCCAAAATAGAGAAATAATGAGCAACAACATGACAGCTCAAGCACACACCTCACATAAGTACATAGTCAATAAGCTCTCAAGCTCTAAAAAGTGTAGAGCGTCCTAGGATCTAACCGGCATCTAAAATGTAATCCCCAAGCCCCAAAGTAGAATATGATCCTAAACACTCTGATTTTTCCACTCAATTCTACTTAGGCGCCCTTTCGTGTTTTCACCTAATCACTCATTTCATTTTTCTTTAGGTGTGCTCACATATGCTCACAATCACTCATTAACCTCTTATTACCCCAGCCTAATGCTGGTCCGGGTTACCTTCTTTTTACTTGAGCCGCCCTTTCGGGTTTTCGACTCATCCAAGGATTTTATATTCCTTTTTTCGATTTTTTATGGCTTTTTTTTCTTTTTTAAATTTTTTTTCTATACAAAACATGGAACAAAAATCTCATAAAAATAACGAAAAATAAACTGAAAAACAACTATCTATGATAAGCGTAGCGAGTACGTCCTCCCCCATACTTAAATCCTTCATTGTCCTCAATGAAGCTAAGAGAAAGGAATTAAGCATAGAAGAGGAAAATCAGAAGACTCACATACGAAAGAAAATATGGAAGAACTCTTCAAAGGCATGGATGGGTAGCTCGAAAATCTTCAGACAGTCCGTCGTCAAGAAAAACCGCGGGCGCGGTGGCCAGGCCGCGGGCGCGGGTGCTCCGATCGCGAAAAAAATGGTTAATTCTGGGCATATACTGCATACGCGGTATGACAACAGAAAACACGATCAACAACAGTGAACACGAACTCACGAACGAACTCTTGATCTCGCCTTAAGCATTAATGTAGTACGAGCCTTGAAAATGAAGATTACCCCATACTTGATGATGATCATGGGCGGACATAAATCTCCCAAAGAGGATGAGAGAATAGAAGATGGAAAAGATAGAAGGATGGAAAATAGAAGGTAGAATCTTTTATTTCGGGGTTTCACCCGAAAACCTTTTATTTATTTATTTTTCATTTTCATTTTTATTTTATTTTTTCGAAAAACAAAAACTTGATTCCGTCAGGGCAGACCCGCGAGCGCGGGTCTTGGGCCGCGGTCGCGGGTCTAGCCGCGACCTCGAGTCCTCGCCTCGGGCATGCACTATCTTCGAGATGGAAAAAAATTATACCTGTAAGTTAGCCTGACAAAACCAAAACGAAACTAAAACTAAAACTAAACTAAAAAGACAAAAAGAAAAGAAAAGAAAAACTTACCTCGGGTTGCCTCCCGAGCAGCGCCTTTGTTTAACGTCGGACATCGTCAACGCCATGAGAAGTCTATCAAAATCATGCGAACAACTGTCATGCAGGCAAATATAACACAATGATAATTTGAAACCGAATAATATAGCATTCAAACACCGTTTCAGTTTATCAAACCCACTAGAAAAGTCATGATAGAACCAGTTGAGAGGATGAGGTAGTTTTTCAAAATATAAATCAAGAGTAATGATTTTTATGTTAACACTGGGACCCTTAAAAATTGAGAAATCACTAGGTAAACTATCATGCTTAGGAGCTTTTGCAGACACCTCAGGCAAACAGATATCGATGGAGAGTAAGGAAGAAGAGGAAAGGATACAGGGATCATGATCGATCACAACAAAGGGCTCCACGGCAGGAGACATAGACATCTCCTCAGGTGGAAGGAAAATCTCCATATCATCATCTAGCTCCTTCTTCGAGTCATCAGGCTCGTCGTCATCATTCCAGGAGCTGTCAAGCTTAAGGAAATATTCCTCCTCCGTCATCACATGACTATGATCATCCACCTCTTCATCCCATGAAGGGTCTCTGAGTGCCTCCGCAGACAAAATATGAGGCTCAAAATTGCAATTTTCAACAACAGTAGGCGGCGGTCTGGAATCCAAGCAAACCGCGGTCGCGGTTACGGAGCCGCGGTTGCGGCCCTCCTCCAGAGAGGAGTCGTTCATCTTTATGGCCAACACCTCCACTGGTTTCCTTAATTCAACAATTTGGTTCTCCAATTTCTGCACCTCGATCTCTTCGGCTCATAGCTTACAAAAGAAATTCTATCGGTCAATGGGTTTCCAAATGACGTATTTTCCATCGTTCTCGCGGTACATCTTTAGTTGGGACTCAAGAGTCATCCCACTAAAGATGTGATTGCAAGCATCATCAAGCCCTACGTCTATCCTCTAAACAGAGAGATCATGCAATTGTTCCTGGCACCTAGTGAAGTACTCATGAAAGGGTTCATCTTGCAACTAACAAAACCTAAACGCAAACATTAGTATATACAAGTGTAGACCGTAACATAGGTCTACACAACGATTTCCGGAAACAAACCGCGGGCGCGGGCTTCAAACCGCGGGCGCGGTTCTGGCCGCGGGCGCGAGCGTCAAGCCGCGGGCGCGGGTTGTTTAGAAACGCCGATTGAACAGAAAAGTAAAACCGATTCCCCGGCAACGACGCCAATATTTGACTCGACTAAAGTCATTGTGCCGAGATCAAAAATAAATTACCCAAAATTACAAACCAAGTATAGCATGCAAGTAAGGGATCGAACCCAAGAGAATCAGTATTCTAAACAATCAGCAAAGACAGGGTTTTTGAGTTTAAGCAAGCAAACAGAATTAAGTTTCAAATCAATAAAAGGAAAGCAGAGTTCATTCAATCAATTCCACCTTTTTAATCATTCGATCATCGATTCATCCACTTTTCTATAATTCCTAGGTTAATTCCAATCCTTATAAAAGATTTCCGCTTGTCCACGGTCCAAGCGAAATTATGATATGAACAAGGACACTTAATTCAAATCATGCAAAGTATTAAGGATAATAGGATATCAAATCATGCAATCAAACAACGAGTCTCATGCATAAAATAACCATCAAATACTCTTTCTCAATTCCAGTCCACGGTACTGGAAAAGAGTTGTTTTAAGGATAAATAAGATTGCACAGACAACAATCAAACCTAATCCAAACAGTAGATCTAAGTTAATCAAACAAGTTGATCAGGCTCATAAAATCAAACATAGATTATAGAATTAAAACAAGAGTTTTGATATTAACCAAAGGATAGAAAAGTAACCAGAATCTCACGAATTCAATAAAAAGGCTTCCTTGATCAAACAAACTCCAAGGAAGATTAGTTCTTCATAATAGCAGAATAAAAACTAGGTTAAAAGTAAAGTAGTCTCTCAAAAGTTATCTCCCTAACTGAAAACGAACTAGGCTTAAATACTAGAAAAACATCCGAAATAAAACTAGATATAATAATATAATAACATAAGATAAAATAAACGAAGTTGGCGCGGAGAAACAGACACCCGCGAGCGCGGGTCCACAGCCGCGGTCGCGGCTCCACCGACGTCTCAGCCCTCGCGGAATCGGCACTCACCGCGGGCGCGGGTCTCAACCCGCGGTCGCGGTTCTTCTGACAACATTCTGGTGTCAACTTCGGAGGTGGTTTTGACCCACTTAGATTTGAAATTTGAAATCGCCGTACAAACATGAATTGTAGCTCTTCGAATTATCTTTCCAATGATACCAAATTCAGCTTCATCTGATCACCGTAGCTCCCGAATGATGCATCACAAGAAAATGACGTCAAAACAACTCCAAATCAACACTTGTCTTCAAAACTCTTGTAATTCTTCAAATCGTGTTTTCGGTTTTCATATTACAATTATGCTCAAAACTAACCTAAACACACTTAAATCATGCCTAAAATACAAGAGTTAACCTATACTAAAGAGAGCATATCACCTTTGAATTTAGCAATGTACTACATTATAATCAGGGGCGGCGGATCCAGGCAGGGGCGGCCGCCCCTACGTTGGGTCGGAGGAAGAATGAATTTTACATAAGAGACGGAGGATCAATTTGTTTTTTTAAACTCCGCCCCAACAAAGTTGCCCGATGCGATAATAATGGCAAGGAGGAGTTTGGAGATGAATTGAAAAAAAATTGGAGAAGAAGAGCTGCAATGGTCGTTAATGGAGGAAGTCATGGAGGAAATTGGGAAGCAGATGAAGACGACCTAGCTGACATGCAGACTGAAGGGTGCGGCTGGGCCCCTGGGTACTCTTTTCCTAATTCCTATACGCATTGTTTCATTAAAAATAATGTGCACATGTATTTTATTTTATAAAAAACGTAATTTGGTCTTTGGCGTACAACTTTATTTATTTTTAACATTAATCACAGAACTATCTTTACTTTAACATTAAACACGTCGTAGATCATTAGGCCTTAGTAAGAAAAAAATAATCACAAATGATATATTAATCACAAAACTATCTTTACTTTAATTTTTATGTACAACTTTATTCGTAGTAGCTTCATTTATTTAAGTTTCATTTTTATATGAGTTTTTTTAGTGTGTGCTTATGAACACACACTAGTAATGATTGAGGATTTCATAATTAGGAGTTTAGAGATAAATTTCATTTAATAATTTTAAATTTGTAATAAAGAATGATTTTCTTATTTATATTCCCTCTGTTTCTCAAAAGTTGTCCTTTTAGCCCACTACATGATTATTAAGAAATGAGTTTTTTTACCCAAATTACCCTTATATTTGGAAAAATTTGTACTTTAACCCCTCCTAGAAAATAAGGGATAAATTTGGAAAAATGTGGAAAAATATTAAAAGGACATGTTTTATGAAAAATAAAAAATGGGCTAAAATGACATGTTTTAAGAAACGGATGGAGTATTATTTTTCCTTTTCAATTTACATTCTTTACCTAATTAATGAAACATAATCATAGTTAACGCGTGTCCTTGAACAAACACTAGAAAAACTCTTTTTATATACTAGTTCGATGTACAAAGTTCGTCCCCCTTCCTGACACTCTTGGATCCACCCTTGATTATAATAAGAGATGAAACTTGGGGCTGAGGGCTTCACAACGTCCACATTGGAATATTCTATGTTTTGGTCAGATTTCAACCAGTGACAATCACAAACAAATAATTGATAGTGCGGGGGCTTAAACTAACCGATAAACACGAAATTGATCAGAGCGAGAAAACTGCATTTGGATTTCTGATTGTGTTACAATTGCTTTAGGGTTACAATTGGGTGTTCTCACATTCCGCTTACATCTGATCTTTTCTACCTTTAAACTACAACTAGATTAACCTCCATTGCCTTGTGACCACGATCGTCTTCAACCTCCTCCACGTTCAGGTGTCCATTCCGCAACAGTTATCCTCCGATACAACCCGCGATCTTCGCCCTCTGAAGTTTTTTGGGCTGGATGGGCTTCAAGACTCCACTTTAGATAGATGGGCTTAACGGGAGCTGGGCTGGCGGATTTTGGGCCCAACAATAGCCCCAAAAGATCGGGTGGATTTTCAAATTCACGAGATCTTTTTTACTGTTGGCGTTCGCGATCCTTGCTATTTCAGATCTTCCACGTGTAGAGTCGAGATCACATAACGCGTTCCCAGGCTGCAGGTGAAGAGACGGGCAACTGCTATATTTACAACACTCGCTTGAGGTAAATCATCATTCATTGCTCCCGAGTCGATCTCTCCCGAGGTACGAAAAAATCACCTTTCCTTCTTTTTTCAACTTTCTTCCAGTTTCTTCTTCTTTCTTCAATGGCGAGGGAGAGAGCAGTCTCTAAACATGGCTTGATGCCATCTGGGATTCTCCAAGAATGCGACAGGGTCGCAAACACGATGACCTTAGGTGAGATGAACCAACTTATCCTGGAGGGGGGTTTTCCCGGGGGGTGGTTGCGCTATGTCCCGATGTCGAACACTCAGACTGGGTTCGCCCTGGCTGGGTGTGCTTTTTCGAGTTCCCTTTTACTATATTTTGCCGTTTTCCCTTTCCTCCACTGGTTCAGGAATTCCTGGCTCGGTTTAAGCTTTCTCCCGTACAATTACTTCCCTCTACCTGGAAAATCCTGTTCTGAGTAAGTCGGATGGCCGAGGTTGCCGACGTAGATTTTACGGTCCCGGGCCTACTCTAGGCCTACCGTATCACCACGGTTAGGCGGGGACGTTTTATCTTGCAGTCCCGGACTGCTCACCGACCCCTCGTCTTGAACACTAAGGTCAATGGGAAGAACTGGGCCAATCGCTTTTTCTTTGTTGAAATTACATCCTTGACCCTTGAGATTCGCCTGTTTCTGAATGACAAATGGAACCCTGCTAGTAAGAATTTCTATTCCTCTTTTGTGTTGATCCGCGGAGCGATTTAACGCCTATTTATCCCTTTTCTTTCTGTTTTACAGGCATCCCGGATAATGTCGAGCCGGCGAGTCATTCGGAGAGGGTGTTGTCTAAGCTCTTCAAACTCACTTCCGCACAAAGAACGTTCGGGGCGTCCCTTGCCGAGCCTTCCGACGAATTCTCGAAAGGTGAAGACAGCGCAAATCCGTCGGGCTCAGGGGGAACTAGCGAGAAAGTCAATCTCCCTATCGTCAAGATGTCTGCGGTTCCGACTTCGACCAATGCATCTGGTCCCTCCGTTGGTAAGCGCATCTTTTACTGTCGCTCGTTTTTAGTGACCCTTACAGTTTTCTAATTTGCTCCGCCTTATCAACTCCAGAGACCCGGGCGCGCAAGTCAGGCTCTGCCTTCTCCGCTTCGTACTTGATTCTCAGGAAGACTCGTTCCAGTGATTCAAAACCCCCTGCTGCTCTGGTGGTCAAGAAGGAGTTATCTGATGCTCCCAGATCTTCTTGTAAGTGCCCGGCCCTAAGCGATGATGATTCTATCGAGATCCAGGATGACGCATCTTCTGATTGGCAATCTCTCCAGCGGTACCGCGATCGCAGTTTCAAGAAGCGCCACGCTTCTTCTTCCGCTCACACCATGGCAACCGAGGTAGGTTTTGGAGCTTGGAAGGTAATGAGCCTTCTATCATGACTGTTTGGGTTTTATTTCTTCTAACTCTGTAGGCTCTCTTACTGGTCTTCAATCGTTGAGTGTAGCTTTTTCAAGAAGTCGGCATGTTTATTGACGAGATGGACAAGGATTTGGCTGAACAGGAGCGACGAAAGCAAGAGATCGCCAAGTATCGGGAGGACATAGCCAAGGCTCGAGATCAATTTGCCGCTCGGGCCAAAGCTTTGGCTGCTCAGGAGGAAGCTGCGAAGGCGCTGGTTGCGGAGTTGGAGCGGGTGATTGTTTTCCTGGAGGCAAAGGTTAAGGAGCTCGAGGCGAAGACTGCTGACACGGCCCCAATTGGGAAGGCAGACGCGGAGGACATCGGGGCCTTTTTCAGCATGTTGGCACGGCTGGAAACTATCAGGGAGTTTGAGGCTGGGAAGCTCGCCATAGGGGATGCGGACAAGTTCAACGAGCAATTCCTGAGCTCTTTCCCTGGTGGCGTACCCTCGGCTCCTTTCGCTGCCTTGATGGGTTCCCCATCGACCCCAGCAGAGCAGGCAAACTCGGAGGATTCTACGGGGGTGCAGGATGGTGAGCAGGCGGAGGAAAATGTCGCTTCGGGGGGCCCTACATGATTTCTCTTTGGTGATCAAGGATTTTGGCGGCTTCGGCCATTTGTAAAAAGTTTCAAGTTTTTGTTTTTCTGGGAACAATAGTTGGAGGACAAGTAGTACCTTACGGGCATGCCGTTTACCGGGCGTTTGTGAGGCTTTTGGATGGTGGCGAGGCCACAGATACAATGTTTCATCTTTTGCCCCCCGTCAAAGGGCGGTGGTTTTATTTGCTTTATGCCTTTGCTTATTTTGTGCTTGGTTGTTGCTTCTCTTTTTGCCTTTGTTTTTGCTTTTGCTGGCGTTTTTGCAGGTGTCTCTCTACCACGTGCCGATCATTGTTTGAGCAGCCCCTGCAGAAGGCTGTTCGTCAGAAAAGGTGCATAGCTATGGCTCGGAGGGTGAGGGAAACTCCAATAGGCGTTATGGGTGACTAGAGGGTTATCCCCAAGCCCCTACCGGTCAGGAAGATTACCTACCTTGGAGGCGTGCAAAGGACAGTGTCCGTCGGTTTCCCGCAATGCCCTAACGCCGTCTGTCGTGAATCTAGCGTTTGCTGGTAGAGCTGGCGACATGGGGAGTGGATCTGCGATGCCGAATCGTGAGCTTCTGGGAAGCGACCTTTTGTTTGTACTTAGAACTGGCGATTCGGCCGGGTAGCGGGCGTCGAGGAGACAACTTCCTATGCCATGTAATTGCTTGTAAACGATCCTTTCGAAGTAATAAAAGAGACGTTTTAGTATATTTTGACTTGTGACTTTTGGATATTCGTACCGTTTGTATTATTCTTTTTCAGTTTTCTTTTTGCTGTCCGGCGTGCTGAAGTTTTTCGTTTCTGGTGATGCCTGCCGGGAATAACTCCTCCGGAGTGTCTTTTTTTTGAAGAAATTGTAACACAAACATTTTGAACTAAGATGCTTATTTAAGTTAAGTTTCGAGAGAATTCGTACCGGGTCCTTCCCTAGGTGGGAGCAAGCTTTCCTGCATTTATTTCGGCGGTGTTCTGGAACACCTTCCGAAGGACCCATTCACCGACAACAAATGCCCTAACTTGCACGTTCTTATTGTAACTGCGGGCCACCTATTGTTGATGCCTGGCTAAGCGCAACCACGCTCTCTCTCTAAGTTCTTCTATGGTGTCGAGATCGGCTGCTAACTCAGCGGAGTTCTGGTCCGGTGTCTGTAACCCATATCGTGCGGTTAGCACGGTGATTTCAACTGGGATCACCGCCTCACACCCGTACACCAAGGAGAATGGCGACTGTCCGGTGGCGGCTTTTGGGGTGATCCTGTCCGTCCATAAGACATAGGGCAATTCGTCGGCCCAACATCCCTTAGCCTTGACCAGCCGTTTCTTGAGATGATTGATGATGACTTTGTTGCTGGACTCTGCCTGTCCATTGGCATGTGGATAGCGGGGAGTGGAAGTCACCAAGTCTATGTTCCATTGCCGGCAGTAGTCTCTGGTTTTCTTGCCGATGAATTGCGACCGGTTATCACAGACGATCTCCGAGGGTATCCCAAAGCGGAAAATGATATGCTTCTTGATAAATGCCACCACTTGGGACTCCTTGATCTCCTTATACGCCTCCACTTCGATCCACTTGGAAAAATAGTCAGTGACTGCTAGGAAGAATACTCGTTGTCCAGAAGATGGTGGTAGTTTCCCCACAATATCCATCCCCCACCTCATGAACGACCACGGGGTCAGCGTCGGGTGTAGTGGCTCTGGTGGCTGGTGAGAGGTCGGGGCGTGTTTCTGGCAGGCCTCGCACTTCTGAGAATATTTCGCTGCGTCTTGACACATGGTTGGCCAGTAGTATCCCAGGTTGAGGGCCTTGTTAGAGAGACTGCGCCCTCCAGAATGATTCCCTCATTCACCTTCGTGAAGCTCTCGGAGTATCTTGGGCACTTCCGTTTTTGTTACGCAGCGAAGTGAGGTCCCTACCGCGGATTGTTTGAACAGGATCCCGTCCTTTACGCTGTAGCGGGCGACTCTCATCCGGAGCGCTCTTGCCTCGGATTTCTCTGCTGGTAGCTGTCCGCGATCGAGCCATCGCAGGTACGGTTGTGTCCAACACTCTTCTTCTGGGGGAGCGCTTGGCGCGCTAGCTTCTAGATTCTCGCCGCCGGGCATCTCCACCATTTCAAGATCCTCACTGTCGAACATCTCCAAGAGGGAATGTATTTCTTTTCCTTTGGCCGGCGACGGTCCATTCTGGGTTCCTTGCTCCGATGAATCAGCTTCTCGTGTGATTATCGGGGACAGTATGTGCACCAGGGGAATTGAAGTGAACTCCTCGGGATTTAGAGCAGATGCTAGGTTGGCTAGGGCGTGGGCTTGTGCATTCTCCTCTCTGGGGACCTGCTGGATGGTGAAGGTCTCAAACTCGCGCATGATTCCTTTGACTTTCTCTGAGTATGCCGCCATTCTGGCGTCCCTGGCGATGAAAGTCCCTAGGATCTGATTCACGATCTACTGAGTCACACTTCACTTCTATTTCCTTGATGGCTAGGTCTCGGGCGACCGTTAACCCCAGTATTAGCGCCTCATACTCTGATTCGTTGTTGGTAGCCTCAAAAGCGCACCGTACCGCATGTGCTATCTTGTCCCCCCTGGGCGATTTCAGCATTACACCTATCCCTACTCCTCGGTTATTGGAAGCTCCATCAGTGTGCAAGGTCCAGACTCCAGGGTTCTCAACTTCTGTTAGTAAGGCCTCTTGTGGTCTGGCTTCTTCCTCCAGTGTTGGGCTGAAATCGGCCACAAAGTCTACCAGCGCCTGGGCCCGGATGGTTGTTCTTGGTTCATAGGTGATGTCGAACCCGCTCAGGTGGATAGCCCACTTGGCCATTCGCCCGGTGATCTCCGGCTTTCTCAGTATGGTTTTCAGCGGGTAGTTGGTACGTACGTTGATTGTATGGGATTCAAAGTACGACCTCAACTTTGTCGATTCCATGACCAATGCGAGAACCAGCTTCTCCAATGGTGAGTACCGTGTCTCGACTGTAAGCATGGTGCAACTAACGTAGTATACTGTCATCTGATTTCCCTCATCTTCACGCATCAATACGCCGCTGATGGTGGCTTCGGTCACTGCCAGGTATAAAAAGAGATTCTCGCCTTCCTCGGGCTTGGACAACAATACGGGGTTGGACAGATACTGCTTTAACTGCTGGAAAGCTGTCTCGTGGGCTGGTGCCCCCTCGAATTTCTTGTTCTTCCGTAGCACATCATAGAACAGGCGGCACCTATCGGATGATTTAGAGATGAAGCGATTCAGCGCCGCTACTCTACCCATCAACTTCTGCACATTCTTCACACATCGGGGCGATCACAGATTGGCCACAACACGGATCTGATCAGAACTTGCCTCAATCCCGCGTTGGGTGACCATGAACCCTAGGAAGCGACCGGAAGTTACCCCGAATGCGCATTTTGCTGGGTTAAGCTTCATATGGTAACTATCCAGAATTCGGAAAGCTTCCTCCAAATGCCGGATGTGATGGGTGGCTTGCCTTGACTTGACGAGCATGTCGTCGATATACACCTCCATGGTTCTGCCTATCTGCTGCTGAAACATACGGTTGACCAGCCTCTGGTAGGTCGCCCCGGCGTTTTTGAGTCCGAACGGCATGACTCGATAGCAGTACGTCCCCTGGCTGGTGATGAACGATGTCTTCTCCTGGTCCTCCAAATACATTTGGATCTGGTTGTAGCCGTTGAAGGCATCCATAAATGTGAGCATCTCGTGACCGACAGTGGTGTCCACCATAGCATCTATGTTTTGGAGAGGGAAAGAATCCTTTGGGCAAGCTTTATTGAGGTCCGTGAAGTCAATGCAAACTCTCCACTTTCCGTTCTTCTTACTCACGACCACAACATTTGCTAGCCACTCCGGGTATTTCACTTCTTTGATTTTTCCTGTCCGGAGTAGATTCTGTACTTCTTCATCAATGATCAGATTCCTTTTGGGAGTGAACTTCCTCCTCTTTTGTTTTACTGGTGGGTGGCGAGGATCTACATTCAACCAGTGTGTGATTACCGCAGGGTCGATCCCCACCATATCCTCGTGTGCCCAAGCGAAGCTGCTGCTGTGTTTCCTGAGGAAACTGATCAACTCGGCCTTCCTCTCGGGTGCAAGATCCTTTTTAACTCATATTGTTTGCTGAGGTTTCTGACTATCGAGGGCAACTTCCTCGATCTTCTCGGCCTCGGGGTCCCAGACTGGTGTGGGCCCCTTGGCCCCCTGTAATTGCTATGTTGTATGGGCGACGGTCGCCTTGAGAGTGGACTTGTAGCACTCTCGGGACAGCCGCTGGTCACCTTTGATTTCCCTGATTCCCCACGGAGTAGAGAATTTTATGGTTTGGTGGTAGGACGAGGGTACTGCCTTCATGTCATGGATCCATGGCCGGCCCATAATGATGTTGTAACAGGACGGACAGTCAAGCACGGAGAATCTGACTTGCAGGTTGATCCCCTTAGCATAGGTGGGAAGGGTTATCTCCCCAAGGGTGTGAGCAATTTCTCCGCTGAAACCTACCAGCGCCACTGATTTCCTGAGGATATTTTCCTCCTTCAGCCCCATCTCCTTGAGGGCGTCAAGCGTTATCATATTGGTGGAGCTCCCGGTGTCGATGAGGATCCTCCCCATCAATACATTTCCTACTGACAGCGATATGACCAATCCATCGTGGTGGGGGCCTACCAAGTCGGCCGAGTCCGAATCACTGAAAATAATGGTGCTCCCAAGATGCCCGTCTGGATTGCGGATACTCGCCATCAACTGTCCGCCTGGGTGTCCCCGTGCGTGGCGTTTTGCTGCCGAATAGGTGACACCGCATATATCCGATCCACCACTGATAACGTTGACGACTTTGGCGTACTCGGGGGAGGATGGAATGCCCATAGGTTCAGACAGATTCTGATTGGCGGGTATGCTTGGATTTGTTGAGATTTCGGACAGCAGGCCTCTCGAATGAAGGTAAGCCAATTCTTTCCTGAGGGCGAAGCACTCGTCCGTCTCGTGCCCGTAGTCTTCATGGAAATCACACCACTTCATCTTATCCCTTTTTGGGGTTGGGGTTCTCCGCCTTCTTGGGCCACCTGATACGATCTCCGAATTTCTCCAAGCCCTTCACTATCTCGGCGTTCCCCAGGCCAAGATTGTACTCGTGGACTTTCGGCCGCTGGGCAGCGTCTTTCTTCCTGTTTGACTGCTAGATGCCGGCAGCGTGCACCCCTGGTGCTTCTGGCTAGTTCTTCAAGTACGGTTGTCCCCGACGCTCTTTTCGCTGGTCGGAAGAAACTTTCCTCTCGACCCGATCAAAGACTGATGTGCGCTAGAGCTTTCACCTGGACATCTTCGAAGCTATGGCAAGGGTATTTTGTGAGTTCTCGGTAGAGCTCGCTATCCGGGAGCAGGCCTCTTCGGAAAGCTTCTATGGAGGTTGGCACATCGCAGAGTGGGATCGCCACCTTCTCTCGATTGAACCAATTCAGGAAAGCTCGCAGAGACTCCCCGGGCCTTTGGGCCACTCGGTACAAATCGTTGGACTGCTTCATTAACTTACTGTTGCTGGCGAATTGCACCTTGAAGGCATCCACTAGGCCCGCAAAGGACCCTATGCTCCCCCTGGGGAGATTGATGAACCAAGTTAGGGCCACCTGGACAGGGCGGTTCCGAACCCTTTGCACATGATCGCTTCTCTGGACTCTCGCGAGATGGAACTGGTCATCATCTTTTGTTTAAAGATGGTGACGTGCTTGTCGGGATCTCCTGTCCCATCGTAGGTGGGGACTGTAGGGACGGTGAACTTCTTCAGGATATCCACACTGGCGATTGGAGCCGTGAAGGGGGATTCATCATAACCATCCGGGGCCTCCTTCTCGATGGGAGGGGGCACCTCGGGTATTTGTGCAATTTTCTCCTCCAGTCCCTTGAGTCGATCTTGCATATATTTGTTAAAGAGCATTTCCAGGAAAGGTTCTGCGTGGGGTACCTGGCTTTCCGCTCTTTCACCGTACGTAGGATGGAAGACTCCTGTGCCCGCGACCCTGTCTCCGGGCGTCGGGGCGGCAGGTACTCCTGGAAGGGTGGCCGCCGGGGTGTCCATGTTCACCGTCGAGGGTGGACCCCTGGCTTGGGAAAAGGAATTGAAGGCTTCTCCCAGGTTGAGACGAGTAGCGACCTCCCTGGCGGTCCCGGCTGGGCGGGATCCGCTTTGTGACGCTGAATTCGCTTGCAACTGCTCGCGGAGGCTGGCATTTTCTGCAATGAGCTGTGTGATATGATCCATATGGGTCTGGTTGCGGTCCTTCTGGCTGGACATGTCTTGCTGGAGGGCCGCTATCTTGGTTGCGAATTCATCCAAGACGTTGCGGAGGTCCAGGACTTCTTCGCCTCCACCTCCTCGGGCGCCTTCCTCCGTGTTAACACCTTGGTTTCCTCCGACCCCTCCGTCGGCAGGGAGTGGTGGCGCAGGCAGGTTCGTCATTCTCGAGCGAAACGCTTCTAACTCCGATAAAAAAGCGAATGAAACCGGCTAGGGCCCCACGGTGGGCGCCAAATTGTTTTGGTCAGATTTCGACCAACGACAATCACAAACGAATAATCGATAGTGCGGGGGCTTAAACTAACTGATAAACACGAAATTGATCAGAGCGAGAAAACTGCACTTGGATTTCTGATTATGTTACAACTGCTTTAGGGTTACAATTGGGTGTTCTCACATGTCCGCTTACATCTGATCTTTTCTACCTTTATACTACAGCTAGATTAATCTCCATTGCCTTGTGGCCACGATCGTCTTCAACGTCCTCCACGTTCAGGTGTCCATTCCGCAGCAGTTATCCTCCGATACAACCGGCGATCTTCGCCCTCTGAAGATTTTTGGGCTGGATGGGCTTCAAGACTCCACTTTAGATAGATGGGCTTAACGGGAGCTGGGCTGGCGGATTCTGGGCCCAACATTCCATCTCCTCTAAGCAACTAAAAGACGGTGCCAACACTTCTCAAAAGAACATCTTATAAATCCATTTAGGGTGGTTGCCATGCTTGTCAATTCTATACTTGTTTGACATTGCTTGGGCTTTTAATTTCCATTAATGATGTAATTTGATCCGACCACAAACGCACATTTAGCATTTAAGTGCAGGTTAGTGGCTCATGACATCAAACTCTGGCTGCAAATCCTCAAGATGCGTGTGCTTTTCTTTTTTTACTTTCACAACCATGTCGTCTATTTAGCCTCTTTGTTCAGAATCTTGGAATTTCAGCAGTGTTACATAAACTGCACAAGTACAACACAAGATCAGCTGAACTTGAGTCTCCATAACCCATTGTGCGAATCAAATCAATCATTTCAATAAATCGAGGAAGATTCTCAATCTTATACAGAACACTCTACATATATAAGCTATATAGAAATGCTGAAAGGTGCAGGATTTAGAGATGAGAATGAGATAACTCAGTCCATGGAGTCAAAGCTTGGAGCGTCCCAGCCGAGTTGGTCAACGATCTTCTTCATCCTCTCTTCTTGGCCCTTGGAATCGCCAAAGGCGGTGGTGAAAGGGTAAATATAGGTGACCTTAGCTGCCATACATCTGTAATAAACCACATCTCCTTTTACCAAGAACTCGAGCACATCCCTCCCAAATCCGCCATCCACCTCTGCTTGGAGATATTGCCCTTATGTTCAAAATTACAAACTTCATTTCAATGTACAATAATAAACAACTCTCTAATCTTACAAACTACATAAATGAGAAGAGTAAGATATATGAGTGACAGAAGGCCTGGTACTTTTGGAGTTACAGTATGTTTCTGGTGAAAATCTGAATTGCACGGTTTATGCAAGAAAATTGGCTAACTTATCCATCTTTTTTCTTTCAAACCAACTGTCATCTGTAGGGTGTTTTTTTTCAAGGGGGAGGAGAATACCAGCAGAGGTGTCTTCGACCACTTGTATTTTGGCATTCTTCTGAGTTTTCAAGATTGCTTCTTGGAGTTTCTGAATTCAATATATATTCAAGCAAGCAAAGTAAGCAAAGGTGTGAGAGAAAAGCGGACGTGGAAAAGCAAACAAAGCAAAGGGGCAATTTCCATTCACCTGAATGGCATTTTCGCCGGAATCAGGGGGAATGCGCCATGGAAAAGAAAAAGATGAGGACTTTGCATTTGTGGATACGCAACCAGGATTAATTGATGGGCAAGCTCTAATTTTTCTGCAAATAAATGCGAGCCCCAAAACGAATACACAGCACCATATAGACTTGACCAAATTAAGACAAATTGCAAATACATCGTACTCGATCTCAAATAATTATCAAATTGAGAAAAATTACCCATTTTCCAATCCGAGCTGCAAATTCTTGGACTGGGAGAAGGGGGTGGTAGGAAGGGAAGGAGATTGAGGGGAGTTGAGAGAAGGGATTGCTGAACAAGGCAGTGGGGAGTTGAGGGTTAGAGCAAGGGAGACACAGAGCAGATGAGAGAGGATTTTGGAGTCCGGAGGCGGAGAAACGCCAGTTGCGGTTGCGGCTTTGGCCGGGCGGCTTTGGGAATTCCGAGTTGGGGGTAGTAGGGCTGATGGGAAGAGGTGGGAAATCAATCTCATGTTGTTTGCCCAATCCTTTTGCCTCGCCCTTAGCCCTTAGGATTGGCCAGTTAACATTGCGTAATTGCAGGCGCGTGTGTATCAGCATCATACTTCTCAATTCATTGGCATATATTTTGTTTTTTGATAAGAAAATAAATTCTATGTATACTCACGCACGTAGGCCATGCGGCCATCACCTCTCCCACTTGGAGCTAGCAAGCAACTTAAAATGCTCACCACTCCTTCCTTTTACTAGCAACGGCCATCACCTTCTCATTTAATTTGGTCTCTAAACATGAGCCTTTTTAATCAAATCTCCAATCGGTTTCTTTCCCCCCTGTTCCCGATTGAGTTGACATCCTCATGTAAGTTCAGTAGATTTCCGTTGTGGTGGATTGGATATGGAAGATGAACACCACCTTGCTCCGATCAGATCATAGAGATGAGCGTGTGATCAAACGATTCCAAATCAAGGTTTTAGAGTTTAGTTGGATTAGGAGCAATATTCTGGGTTCATTTCAAATTAAATCAAAGTGGATTCGGTTGGGTTTAACCGCTTTCAAATAATTAAGGATCCGAGCTTTGTGTGGAAATGAAATTTAAGTTAAAGCGATTTTTATTTTGTTAAAAGTCGATCACTTTCTCTTTGATGTCCCAGATACTGGCATGCCAGCAAAAGGAATCTTCGTAGAAATCACACTTCATCTATGGATATATCATGAAAATTGCCTGTGCATGCCGATGTGGTGGGAGCATGAAAAATCAAACAGAGCTAACTTTTTTCCCCCTGCTTCAGTGACCTCAAACCTGACAAATGGTGACAGGTTATAAACTTATACAAGTTTATTTGTACATAATTATGCTAGCAGATAGTCCCCCCTCCCTATTATGTGGTTTATATGGAATAACTAGCTAGTATGCTATTGGCAAAAACCTTGCTATAATGAAATTATTCTTCCATTCGGTGATGCATCGTCACATTCTTGTTTGCATTGATTCTAGCTTGTGCAAGTTTTGTCTCATCCCCTTATGTGATGCTCGGCGTGATATCATGGGTTCGGTTTCTTTGACGAGTGTGATGATATTGGGCAGCTTGTGCAACTGTCCTTTGCCATAACCTGGGTGGAACTTGCATTAAAATCTGGCACTGCACTTACCACCAATTTTGAGTGATTTGCTGATTTCTCTCCTGAATTGTTCCTATAGTACAAATTGTATGATCAGGCAAATGATTGTATTAAGCATATGGTGTTTCACCATGTCTACAACCGGACATACATAACTCAAAATGCTGATCGAAGCAAGGTATCTTAATTTTGTTATTCATGTCTCAACTGATCAATTTTGAGCTTTTGATTGTTGTGTACAAATAAAAGAAGACTGACTAGTCTTGTTCACCGAGCACAACCAATTTTAAGGATTTAATTGTGGATAGAGGATCTTGTGGTGAGGGAGGATCTCATATCAACAATTGCAGACTCATTGGCTCCCATCTTGAGTGCTTGTTTGCTAGCTCTGATAAACCGGGAGATGGCTCCCTTGACATAGGAATGAGCCTGCTTCACATTCATATTCTTGGTTAACCCATCAGGGAAGCTGTTCAAGTAGTGGTCTCCGTTTAGAATTGCAGCTAATTGCACCATCTCTGTTTGGAATTCGGACAGTGCTCGCTTCTCATCCGCTTCCGTCTTCCTCAGCGGTGTAACATCCGGTAGAACCAGTGGACAGTCAGTCCTGGGAGAGGAAAGTTGCCCCACGACACCCTCGAATGTGCCGGCCCATGCGTCCCTCTGGGTCAAGAAATCGGAATTCAGATTGAAGATTTTCTTTATGGTTGCAGGGATGGACGAGTGCTCGAACTCCGAGTTAGGAGTTGGCCCCGTTGGTTTGCTTATCACTGCCCAAACACAACACAAGGCAACACATATATTTGCATTGTTAATTAACGGCGAAATTTTACGCACTCCGTTTTTTTAAGATGCGCACTCCAGTCTGAACCAGGGAACCTGAACCAGCCCCATAAATATACGGCTTTTCTTGCCCATATTAAATTGGGAGTGCGCAAATAAACCGCATTAATTAATATACATATGCGCGTTATTAATATTAATTAAATTCATTACGTAAGTACGTACCTGTGCCCTTCTTGATCCAAGGAGAGACCATAATAGTGGGTACCCGAACCCCCAAGCGATCGAAGTTGAAGAAATTAGGGTCGGGCCCCCTATTCTCGTCCGGGTTGGGCACATTCACGTAAGGCGTCTGAACATGATCGTAAAACCCACCGTGCTCGTCATAGGTAATCACCAAGAGGGTCTGGTTCCACAGCGGGCCGGCCCTCAAAGCCTCGTACACCTCCTTGACGAGCCTCTGCCCGTTGGCCACGTCGTGCGAGGGGTGATCGTCGTTGGCCGGGGACGCCCCGATGTCAAAGTATCTAGGCTCGATGACGGAGAGCGGGGGCAGGTCCCCATCGGCCGCGTCGAGCTTGAATTTGGGCAGCCCCCCGGCCTTGAGCTTGGGGATGTACTTGAGCTGGCGGAGGTTACGGTAGAAGAGCACGGACGGAACGTTCTCGAAGTAGATGCCCAAGTCGACGCCGTTGTCGTAGAGGGAGTCGAAGATGGTCTTCTGCGGGTACCCGAAGACTAGGTCTTTGACCACGTGGCTTGTGGCGCCGTGGGAGGTGCCGGAGTACACGAATAGCCTGTTGGGCTGGGTCGGGCCGGGCAGGGATGAGAACCACCTGCATCATATATCCATGCAATGCATGAGCTAGAGTACGTTTTTACAAATACTGTATGTAACAAATTATAAATATATATACCTTAACGCATCTAGTCAAGCGGCTAATTAAGAGTTGATATATAGTATAACCTGTCAAAAATGGCGAATTCGGAGACGAGGGCGGAGTAGACGGGTACGTTTTGGGGCTTAAAGCCCTTCATTACGGCGTCAGAGACGTTGAGCGACATGGAGAGCGCTTGCTCGACGAAGCCCGCCATGGTGGGCACGGTGGAAGAGTTCGACCCGAATACCTGCTGGGTCACCGCGTCGAATCCATGCCCTGGATCCGGGTCGACGTAAACAGCGTCGTCGGTAGCGCACACGGAGTCGCTTGGGGATGAACCGGGTTTGGTGGAGACCGGGTTGCATTCCTGACCCGTGACGCCGTCGATGGCCGGGTTGATGGATCCCTTCATCCATCCTATGATGTGGTCGAATGAACGGTTCTCCATCACTAATACGACGACGTTTTTGATGGGCGACGTCGGGCTTTGTTGCTGAGCTCGAATGTTGATCAGAAAGAGGAGGAAGACGGAGAGGAAGAAATGGGATGGCCGTGAACAAGTTTTCATGGAGCCTTTCATGGCTCAATATTATTACGGCCGAGGGAGGAAAAGGAGAAATTGGATTGGCAGATGGGGTTACTTGAGAATTTAACTGAGAATTGACACTGGAATACTCTCTGTTTTGGGGATTGGATATTCTCATCGTAACGGAATAAAAGCATTAAATTAAATTGTGAAAATAAAAATTTCCTATTCAAAGTCAGTCAAATCATATAATATAGGTTTTCCCTATTTGACTGCTGATTTGGGGGGATGATTCCTCTTACCTCGCAAACTCTAATTCCATGAATTCAATTAATAAACAGAATTGGAAAACCGCATTTATTTTGATTGATTGGCAACGTGGCATTTTTTTTTTTGGCATTGTGCATGAAAGTCAAATCGGAGACATTGACTTCTGAATACTATTACCCTTGACACTTAACTTCGAAATTTTGATAGGATCTGGTGCATTAATGCTGATATGATCGCACCCATATGTTCTCTTGATTAGGGATGTTAAAATTTGACTGGATCCGAGAAATCCGTCCGACTCGTCCGACTCCGAACCCGATCCGATCCGAAAAAAAGATAAAAAGTTTTATACCCTAGACATGTTTGACCCGAACTGATTTGACTCGACTCCGAAAAAACCCGAACTCGAGATTAACCCAAACCCGATTATACCCGAATGGACTAATCCTGATGCAACCCAATATCCGATGCTACCGACCCGAAGTCATCCGAAAATCCGAAGTTACCCGACCCGAAACCATCCGAAAATCCGAAGTTACCCGACCCGAAACCATCCGAAAATTTCATTATTTTTAAAATATTAATGATAGTGAATATTTATTATAATTATGTTTTTAATTTAAATGTTACATTAAATATTTAAACCCTAGAGTAGTTAAACTACAAAAAATCATCATTCGATATATGGTCTGAATCAAAATCTGGCTTACTCGAAATCAGATTAACCGGAAATTCGGTCAAAGTCGAAATCCAATTCACCCAAAATCCGAAAAACCCGAAACCCGACTCACTCGAAATCCGACTAAATCCGAAACTAACTAAACCTGAAACTGGACTTATTCGAAATCAAGTTGGATCGAAAACCGAATGACCCGACCGAAATTGACCCGAAATCCGACTTTGCCCGATTAATTGAGCACCCAACCCGAAATGATCCATCCCAATTTGACCCGATTTTCAAAATATCCGAATTTGACCCGAATCCGAACATACCCGAAACTGAATTGACCCGACCCAAACCCAACCCGACCCGCCCGATTGACACCCCTGCTCTTGATAAATGGCATTTTAGTAGTTTGACCATCCACCCCTCCACCTTATAAATTTTTGTATTGTTAAATATATGTTGTTTTTTAATCGTCTCTATATTGACAAATATGATTGCATTACCGTTACATAAATTTATCAAGCTTATTAGAGCAAGTTTAAATGGGCAAAAACTAGCATCGATGCTACATTTTATTATTTATTTAATAAAATTGTGGGATTAGAGAAGGAGTATGGATGCTCTATTTTTTATAATTTTTTATTAGGTAAAAATTCGGTTTACCAAATAGGCCCAGTAGAACTGAATGGACGAATAAACGGCAGTTGAAATCCGAATTGAAACAAGCTGAAGCAAACAAAAACAGGATAAGAAGTACAACTATCGAAAAAGGCACTAGAATGAAAGGAATAGTGGGAGAAGTGAGGGACTAAAGAGCAACGTCTTTAGCATTCAGGGTCAAAAGCGGACAAAAATGATGAAGTGGACTACTGATGTTGCCTCCACCGGGATGAAGGATCTTCAGCAGCCTCGAGAATGTCCAAGCGATCTCGCCAATCATAAACGAGCCACACCCAATTCCATAGCCAAATCTCAAAATTATACAATACCGTACAAGGGTCAACTTGCCAAAACAAACAAGAACCACCACACCCAAACAAACGCCATCTCAAAAGCTTGGCTAGTCAATGGGACGGGTTGAAATTGGGCCAGAGCATAGATGGGCCAAAAGAGCCAAAAAAGGCTCACCCACCAATACAACCCACACAAAGGCAAGCTAAAAGGAAAAAAACACAACAAGTGGACAAAAAAGGAGTGGAGTTACTGTAGCAATCAACAACCCCCAAAATATCATCATGGTCGGTCGTCAAATTCAAGATCCGATAAGACAATAGGTGTAGGCGAGGTAAATAGCCGACGTCAATAGGCCAAAATTAACCAATGCCAGAAACCAGAGCAACAACCGCGCAAAGTACACGTAGGGGTTTTCGAGGGCGTCGGAACCACCAAAAGTCGATCAAAACTAGTTATACAAGAAATCAAATGCGATTGCCATCAACCCAGATCCGTTCAGATCCGAACAATCATTCCAAATCTAAGGAGTTCTAAAGAGAACCACAAACCGATTTGACAAATGGGCTACTATTTTCTCAAAGGGGAACAAAACAAATGGATAACAAACCTTGGATAGTCCTTCTCGGAGGCAAATATCGAAACATTGAATAATCTTCGTTCGCACTTGAGCACGAATGCTGCATTTGAAGATACTAGCACCGATTCTCTTCCAATTTTGTAGAGTTTTTTCTTTTTGATTTTTTTTGGCAAGATTAATTTTTTTTTGTAATTTTAAACTTAAAAAATCAAAAAGTGAGGTGTTAGAAATTTAATGGATAAACATGCACTTAGCATCGCTTTTATGATACTATCAAAAGGGCCCCATCTCTGACTTTTCTCCTCTTTCTAGAGTGAGAAAGTCGAGAGAGCTTAAACAACAACCCCCGACCACCATCGGTATCGGCCAATCCCCAACCACCATCGATATAGAGCAACCCCTGACCACCACCATGATTCCTGGTGGTGGTCTGGGGTCGGGCGGGAGCGGGGGCTAGGCTGTGTGATGGGGCCTTGCTCCTATACAGCTAGGCAAGGGCCTAGGCAGGATTTCAGTGGATTGATATGATTTTTTATATAGGCTTATTATTTGTAACTGGTAAGAATATATAAATAAACAATAATCTCATCATGATGTCTTTGTATAAATTTAAGCCTAGAGTTCGCCCAAGCTACCTAAAAGGCTGCCAAGCCCGCCTAGAAGGCCGCCCAGCCGGCCTAGCCCACATAACCCATCTAGCTCGCACAACTTGCCTAGCATGCGTTGCCGTCTAGAATACCACCCATGGTAAAATCGAAACGATGGACCACCGCCCAGCGCCTAAGCAGCCGCCTAGATCTTTTTTGAGAATAGTGACCAGGATAATCCCTTCCTCCTAATCCCGGGAGTTTACACATAAAAGCTTGAACTACCAATCAACAGCAAAAACAAGAAAAATCCTTAACCACCACGCGATTATAACTGACATGAGGCATCTACTTCATGGATCATGTGACGATTCTGACGCCCTTCAACAACTTCACCCACCCCACTCCTTTTTTCTTCACAACAATAAAAACCCACTAGTTTGTTTCGGTCCGCCCTCTCTTGGCCGGATCTGACTTCTTACCCATTGACCCCCTCAACTTGGTTGGTTCCGACGACTCTCGATCATGTCACCTAACCCACTCCTTAACAACAAAAACCCAATTGGCTGCCTCGATTCGCCCTCCTCTTGGTTGGATCTGACTGGGTTCTTGTAGATCTCACTACAATAAAGAATTCTGGTTGAACGTCGTCCCTACGCCCTCTCTAAATGGGTTTCTGAAGCCCAAGGGCCTCATCTACCTTGTTTTCTAGTTATTGCATCAATCGGCTCCTATGAAAATAGTGATGATCCCAACCACAAACCCATAATTCTTTGCAAACTAAAACTGACCACTTCTCTCACAAATTATCGATCGATCAATGAAAGGGGAAAAATATGCGTTTCTTTTACGGTTAAAAAAAACCAAAAACAAGGGAAAATATCTTATCAAATCTCAAACATCCAGTGTACTTGGTTCGTTTCGGTTAAGCATAAAAGAATTGACTGATAAAATTCTTAGGTTACTTTTACGTAAACTTATTGGTAGATAGTGGGCTCAAAGCTCATTAATTAATCTCCACGAGCTTAAATCCACCAACAACACACTAGTTTTTCATCTAGTGAAAGTAACAAACGTTATGGGAATTTACAAGATTATTTTTCTTTGGGAATCCCATTCTTTTAACCCTTGCGTGGATGTGGTTTTTTTGCATTTTGGCTCAAGGTA
Source organism: Fallopia convolvulus (assembly GCA_964016875.1). Lineage (NCBI taxonomy): Eukaryota > Viridiplantae > Streptophyta > Magnoliopsida > Caryophyllales > Polygonaceae > Fallopia > Fallopia convolvulus. The sequence continues at coordinate 23,289,882 of OZ024727.1, forward strand.
TTCTTTCTGCCTCATGTACCAGTTAAACTTCGGGCTTTGGTTCGTCATTCGAGATGATGTTTTTGTGTTGTCCGGGTGGTGTGTTTCCTGTGCTTTTGCAGGCAAATCGTCCCACCTCCCTCAGTCAGCTTCATGTTGTCTTGCTCTCCGACGGCTCTATACACATGTGTTAGGTCTCTTCTAACCCGCATAATTGCCTTTCTTCTGCATGGTCTTTAGCCTCTCCTGCTTCACTTGGTGTTTGTTACTTGTTTAACTTGTTGCTTGTATGCTTTGTTGGCTTGTCCTCGTTTGTTGTCGCTTCTTGTTGGTTTGTTATTTTACTGAGTCCCGTCTCGGTCTCTCGATCTACCAGACATGTCTGGTACTTCGAATTGCTTTTCTTATTAAAAAAATTAGCAAAATGGCTCGTGCGATGCATCGAGAAAATTAAAGTTGCTTGTAACAGGATTTACTATATAGTAAATTGTAATTCCAAATTACAATAATATAGAGAGGGAACTCAAATGGCTCTAAGCACCGACAATTTTAGTTATTTAAGTGTAAATGACTCTTAGCAACGCCTTCTAGTAATCGAGTTATTAGTATACACAACAAGATAAAGACAGAACCAAAACCTTTGAAAACGGAAGACGCATACATGTGTTAGTGGATTTGTTAAAGACAAAATATCCTAACATAAAAAGATGTTAGTGTTAAATATAAACGTTTTCTCAAAAGAGGCTTTCCAGCATTTTCTGACGTACTTGGCCTGCCACCATCTTGATTTCCGACTAGTGATGGTTTAAAGTTCTCAAATCGGGCGGTAAAAGAAGTGCCACTTTGAGTTTGATCACTTCTCAAAGTTTCATTATGATTGGATACTTCACTATTATGATGGTTGCTTGACTACGGACAATATTCTGTAATATGGAACGAATATCTTCCCAGATTTTTATAAATTGTAGTTTAAGTATATGAAAAATGCATAGCAATTAGGTAACAACTTTAGTTAATGATATAAAGGATGTTAATAATATTTTCTCAATTGAAGTAGTACTGTAGTAGTATAAAATTGTTAGTTTTTGTATCAAGATTGCATTATATTATGTTCTATTCCTATGGTTATTTACAAAGTGACATAGCATATTAACATTATTATTAGTTCACTTCAAACTTTTAGATGAGTACACAAGATGCTAACTGCACACATAATTGAGGGATTCATATACCTGGAACCAAATATAGAATGCCATTGTCTTAGCCATAACAATTCACTTCCTGCCATTGAAGGTGATCTTTCTTCTTCAAGGGATCTCTTAATTGTTAAAAAGGTGTCTTGAAGTAGTGACTGAAATAATTAGAATAGAACGTGTCAGGATAGCAGAACAAGCAAAATAAGTAGGACTCTTTCTAAAATAAAAAGAAAAATTATTAAGACATGAGAGGGAGCATAATGACTGATTATTATCTTTTACAAAAGGGCCTATAAAGTTTATTAGCAAGAACAAACATTTCACTCTAATTTTCAGTATCCAAGACTGAGTATATTTATTTGAATTTTAAGACAAGAGAATGAGCATAACGCTTGAAATTATCTTTTACAAAAGGGACTGCATATGTTATTAGCACAAGGTCAGAAATTTTACTCTAATCAAGATTCTTTATCTTAGACTGAGCTCATTTAGATGTTGAGGCATTTTTCGTAGTAGTTGAGCAGGTGTTGAATAATCTGCTGCAAAGCGGCACAAGAAAATCCATATGAGCATTCCTCTATGCATACACCTACGAACTATGAAGAAGTCAAACATGGAGAGATGGTTGCCACATAAACAATGAGAAGATTGTTACCTCAGCATGGGTTTATGTTCGTTGGCGAGATGCGAGATTAATCCCAAGGCGTGAGTGGCCATTGGAGGGAGATTGAATGTGCCTAAAGAAAGGGCATCGCCAGTCTGAATTCTCGAAATTTAGGACTACACAACAAAAAAAGAAGATAATTACCTCCACCACTGTGCAAAGAATGACATAACACTAATCCCGTGAAGAACCACATGCTTGTATGATAATTAGACAATTGAAGCCCAAATTATCCAATCATAAACATGGAACAAACATAACACAGATTTTTAAGAAGGCAAAACGTACTAATATTGATTGAAACATTTAGGATTTTCATTGACCGTCGAAAGCATAAATAAATCAAGCCTTTTACCTAATATTTTGACATGCCTTCTGTGAGCGGGTAAAACAAACATAGTTACCAAAGTTATTTTCGCTATTAAAAGGTATTTCTTAAATTACTACGCATTTATTATTATTTTTATTATTTTCCATATTATTAAATATATGATAGTTGTGCAACTTTATGCAAGATTCTATCCTGCAAATATGATCGAATTAAACTTGGAGAAGGTGGGAATATTCCTAGCTTGGGCTTTAAGCAACCCTGGAAGATATAGAAAGTCGGCCCCCTAATATCCTTCTTCCATTAGAAATACACGCCCTAGGCGTGTCGGGAGAGCCACATATGCATATCGGCATATTCTGAAAACTTGAACATGCTAATACTCGCTTAGCTCGACTGTTAAGGGATTCGCCGTTCTCTCGTTGTACCTCGACGCTCGAAACGACAATTCGCTCTTTTGACTTAGGCATCGGAGGTGGATTAGGGGTTCCCCGTCCCCTGTGTCCATTGTTTTGCAGGTTTTAGGTCAGAAGATTGGTCGTGGAGCGGAAGAGGAAGAGTTCACAATTAGTGCATTGAAGACCGATTTTTTGTGCACTAACAATTGGTGCCATCTGTTGGAACGAGGCTCTGGGGCAATCGCGAAGCCTCAACGAGCGAACCGCGACCGCGGAACAACGTACCGCGGCCACCAAAACCGCGATCGCGGCCCCATAGGCCACAACCGCGGACCACCGGAGTGTGCCTCCGGAAATTCGCGCACTCCGGATTTTCGACCGGAGTGCCCCTTTGGAAATTTGTGACTCCGAAAATTTGTGTTTTTGGGTTTTTTCTAGGCTAAAGGCGTCCCTAAAAATCAATAAAAGAGACCCGCTTTGGGATTTGTTTGAACCCTAAGCAAAATCATGATCGAATCACCACAACCAATGTCGATCGTAGTGCGTGCTGCGAAATCGACGACACTGGGGGCAGGGGGCAACCTTGTCAGCCCCTTGTCGAATTCAATCTCGCCTAAGGTTGGTAGTCGACCACCAATTGACGGATTAGGCTCCGGGTGCGTGCCCGGTAGCACAAAGTTGAAAACTTGATTGTGAATCAACGCTCAACCACAATCAAAGCGACGAAAAGCAATTTTGGGAAAAGAGTACTCGATCCACACAATTGTGGTGTTGGTTCAAAAAAACCGCGACCGCGGGCTACGTATTTCTGAGCCTTCTCTATCTATTCGCAAGCCAAACCCTAATTTGGTTAGCCATCGCTTAGAGTAAGGCCAATCTAGTCATGCCGGGTCTAAACCCGTTAGAGGTGACAATCGCATCAGCTTGTTATCCGCTCCAAACGGCGGGAATAGGGCATCTACAATCGCCAGAGATGAAGAAGAAAATGATCACAAGAAGAAATTTCTCTTTTGTTAAGGCAAACCTGACAGGCTTTCAACAGATCATATACATATTAAGGGGTAATCGTGACCTCTCCGCATAGAACCCATACAATTTGCTTGAAGTAGAATCAGATTTTACTTGCCATAGGCTGAACGTCCTCCTAAACGTAAAGCCGATCGTAAAAGCAAGTGAAACGATCCTATCTAGCAAACAGAAGCCTTAATCGCTGAAATACAGGATTAAGATAGATCAGCGCTATTCAAGAAATATGTTGTCCAACCTGGTCATCAAACACCATCAGGATCAAGAGATTTGAAGAGTCTGAGCTGACTTTACAAATCCTAATAGAGCGTGTCCAAAGACCAATTCTTGCTTTCAAATATCAGTGGGTTCCAAGTCAAGCTACAAGAGAATTTTTCAGAGGATGTCAAAAAGCAATCAATCCATGCAATCGTAAGGCCGGAATAGATCTCTGACAACCAAGAAACAACCTTTCTTGGCCCCGAAAAAACGACAAACTCACAACCCCTAAATCGACAACGAGTTCCAACGCCATCGCGATCGTGGCCTTGTCCACCGCGACCGCGACCCGGGCAATGGCGATCGCGGCGTAGTCCTTTGAAAACCGAAAACCCTAAAATCGCTAGGGCAAACTCCGATCTTCGCTTGGAAAATAATCAAGACTCACATGGTGATCAAGCGAAACTTTGATATTCGCTCGGAGGATCAAACCCCAGAACTCACCAAACGAGACAACTTGCTCAAAGATGATGACCCGTGACCCAACCTCACCATCAAAGCATGGTTGCTTTTCGTGCAAGCCAAGCGAGGTTTGGATCAAGCGACGGAACCAATGGTCATAGCGCTACACAGTTTGATGAAATCAATCATCTCTATGAATCAACAATGCGCGTCGTTGAAACCGAAAGCAATTAAGCTAGGGGGACATCGACCACCATTAAGAATGAAGACGAGATTGTGCTTAACACGCACTCTAACTTCGGCTTTAAGAGAGAACAAGCAGATTCAAGGCAAGCATAATTGAATGAATTCTTGTTGCTATCAAACCTTGGAGAAATCGCTAGTAAAAGCTTTCTTTGTAAGATCCAAGAAAAACGCCTCATCAGCGAATCAGCGATCGAAGGGACCAATCGACGGCTCGTTAGCGCTATCGAATCTGCCAATAACCGCCGTGGTCCCGAGCCGGTATAAGATGATGAGAAGATCGAAGAAATACAAGCTAACTACGATTGAAACTACCGCATCGTGGAATTTTACGAAGCAACGGAGACCGCGATTGCGGTCGGCGAGGTCACGGTCGAGGCCAGGATCAACGCGATCGCGGTGCCCAGAGGCCGCGGTCACGGTCAGTCTCCAGAATTGTTCTTCACCTCAGTTAGATCATAACGCAGCCGCGGGTTCCCAAACCGCGACCGCGGTTCACCCGCGTAAATTTCATAGACCCTTGAAATCATATGACGCGTGTCGGAAACGTCAACAATGGTTCTCCAATCGCTTCTTGTGATCAGGCATTGTAGAACCGAAAGGTCAACAATGGTCAAATATGATAGAAGAGTTCAAGTTATTCAAAATTGGACAATGATCAAGCGATCAAAACGAGTCCATTGATGCATTGGCAACGTTAGCCACTCGTGCAAGAATCGCTTAAGACCTCGATGCACGTCGAGGCAACAGGATGTCCAACAAATTGGCTTCTAAATTGAAATTGTGAGCAAGAACGTGCTTGCAACTGTGACCGTGATCACAAGAAGTGAAACCATGTAAGGATCTCGAATGGAAAGCACCCTTGATGTGTAACTTGGATGAGAACGTTGGTCCTTGGATGTCGCCGGGGCACAGGAAGTTCCCTTAAGGGCTCATAGGTTTTGGCTATCGCCGGAAAAGTTTCTATCCTATCATTATTTTTTCGGGCCAAACTTGAGAAGCGTACCCCCAAGCAAGGTTGAGCCTACATTGAAACAAGATCGATGAATGCATACATGAAATGTACGCCGGAGATTGCATTTCGACTCTCCAATCTCGTTTGCAAAGATATTGGTGGCCTTTTACGTGAAAAGTGCCTCGAGAAAGCCAATAAAAGAATCTTCGTGCTCTTTCCGACCACCTCGTCTTCGCCAAGGATTATCGGGACGTTGCCACTGTACAACGCAAGGTCGGAGAGCATATAAGAAGTCTCGATGGGGGAGATGTCCCTCGGACTTGGAATCTCGCTCGTTTGAAGAGGTTTTTCCTTAAAAGGTAAAACCTCGGTCGCATAATTGTCGACCTCGACCGCGGCACTGCTAACCGCGCTCGCGACTTTTCGAGCCGTGGCCGCGGAATCGCCGGCAGTCAGTCTCTTGTTGAAGGCTCCTTTGCGTGGATGTTAAGCTAAGGCTATAATTGTTGGAACAAACACCTTTTTGTTTTCTTTTGTTTTCTTAAACAAAAGCCTGGCCAAGCTTTTTTTAAACATAAAACGTTCTGCTCTACCCAATCTGTTTTGTTTGTTCTAATGATTCTACCTTAGTCCTTGGCAAAAGACACGACTCAAAAAAGAGAGTATGCACCCCATGATATTCGCTCATGGATGTACGAATATACGAACGCGTTAGGGGACCTCAAATCACTAAATCCATATGGCCACTTCGATTAGAAACCCTCTGTACCCTACGTCGCCGAATATGGTAAAACATATGAGGCGGTGTAGGTGGGGCATTTGTGAGCGGGTAAAACAAACATAGTTACCATAGTTATTTTCCCTATTAAAAGGTATTTCTTAAATTACTGTGCATTTATTATTATTTTTATTATTTTCCATATTATTAAATATATGGTAGTTGTGCAACTATATGGAAGATTCTATCCTGCAAATATGATAGAATTAAACTTGGAGAAGGTGGGAATATTCCTAGCTCGGGCTTTAAGCAACCCTAGGAGATATAGAAAGTCGGCCCCCTGATCTCCTTCTTCCATTATAAATACACATCCTAGGCGTGTAGGGAGAGCCACATGTGCATATCGGCATATTCTGAAAACCTGAACAGGCTAATACTCGCTTAGCTCGACTGTTCAGGGATTCGTCGTTCTCTTGTTGTACCTCGACGCTCGAAACGACAATTCGCTCTTTTGACTTAGGCATCGGAGGTGGATTAGGGGTCCCCGCCCCCTGTATCCATTGTTTTGCAGGTTTTATGTTAGAAGATTGGACATGGATCGGAAGAGGAGGAGTTCACAATTAGTGCATTGAAGACTGATTTTTTGTCCCACAACATTCGAGGCACATTCCGAGGGAACAAGATCCCATGTTTTGTTAGAGATCAAGGCAGCAAACTCGACTTCCATGGCGGTGCGCCAATCCGGGTCTTTGAGCGCTTGGGTTATGTTTTGAGGTTCTTTGGGAGGAGGGAGAGTGACATGAAGATTGAGACGTTGAATGGGTTTGTGGATGTTGTTCATGGAGCGGGTAATGGCACGATGTGGTGGAGATGGAGGTGAACTGTCGTTAGAGGAAGGGGAGTCAGTTGAGGAGGCCGTGGTGGTAGTAGATGGGGACGAGGCGTTAGTTGGGGAATTGGGGTTGGAGAAATTGTCTTGAAGGGAAAGGAAGGAATCATGTGGGGAATTAGGGCCTGCTATATCGTGCGGTGGTGGAGTAATGGGCTCAGGAATCGGTAGTGGGAGTGGAGCATTAATGGGCTGATCGGGTGGGTAATTGGGTTGATGGGGTGGATTAATGAGATTGGGCTGGTTAGGCTGACGAGGTGGGAGAGACGGCAAAACAGGGATATGGAGCGCAGCTTGGGACGAGTCATTTGAAGCAGAAGGGGAGCTAGTTTTTGATGGGGTTGATTGTAAAAACGGGAATACATGCTCCACAAAGGTGACATGGCGCGAAGTGTAAACCCGATAGGTTTCGGGGTCAAGACAGAGGTAGGCACTTTGGGTAAGAGCAAGGTTATCAGAATCGGGATTCTAGGTTGGATCGTTGAGGGTTTTTTGGATTAGATCGTAGGATCGGATCGCTGAATCGTAAGATCGTACATTATAACTAAAAGTATGCAAGAATAACCTAATAGATTGAAAAGTTTTTTATATATGATGTAAGAAAGTGATAAACATTATTAATTTAATTATTAAAAATGGTATAGGATGGACTAGTCAACTATTTTAATGGAAATGATATGTTAACCGAGAAATTATTAATAATATATAGTTAAAATTGTCATTTTATAGGATCGTTAGAATCTTTTGTAGGATCGTTAGAATCGTTTATAGGATCGTTAAAATCGTATGTAAAATCGGGATCGGATTGAGATTGTATTCTAAATCATTTAAGATCCTACTCCAATAAGATCCTACTTGGGATCGTGGATCGTTTCACGTGTTATGGATCGTAAAATCGCTAGAATCGTAGATACGGATCGGGATTCTGATAACATTGGGTAAGAGAGTAGCCCATAAAAACACAAGTTGAGGATTTAGGGTCAAATTTATTGTTGGTATACGGTTTGAACCAAGGAAAACATAAACAACCAAAACTTTTCAATTTTTGATAATTAGGTTGAGTTTGAAAAAGTTTGAGAAAGGGAGAGAGGTTTTGAAGGGTTGGAGTGGGCATCCGATTAATGAGATAGACAACGGTTTGAAAAGCAAAAGGCCAAAGAGTTTGAGGAAGCCCGGAATGGGTCATAAGAGCAAGACCGGTTTCAACAATGTGTCTGTGTCGGCGTTCAGAATACCCATTGTGTTGGGGTGTGATTGGGGGGGGGGGGGGTCATGAGGTGAGAAATTCCGGCATCAGCAAGAAAAGATTTGAGAGCAATGGATTCTCCGCCATTGTCAGAATAGAGAACCTTAATCTTGGTTTGAAAGAAGTTTTCGACAAGTGTTTTAAACTTAGTGAAAATGGACTTAGTATCGGATTTGTGTTTGAGAGGATAAAGCCATATATATTTGGTGAAGTGATCAACAAAGATAATATAATAGCGATAGCCATCAAACGAAACAACGGGGGACGTCCATACATCAGAGAAAATCACTTGCAAGGGAAATTGTGAAGTAATAGTAGAAACACCAAAGGGCAATTTATGACTTTTATTGATAGAACAAGATGAACAAAAATCAAACTTAGAGCTAGAACTAGGAAACTGAATAATAGACTGTAAACGTTTTAAAATAGGCGGTGCAGGATGTCCCAACTTGTGATGCCAAGATGAGCCAGCGGAAAGTTGAGCGGAGGACACACTAGGGTTGATAGCGGAAGATAGGAGATAGACACCATTGATGCAAGGACCACTAAGGAGTTGTTCCGGTTGACAAATCCTTCACAAGAAAAGAATCGGGTAAGAATTCAACAGAAAGATTGTTATGACAAGTGAATTTAGAGACAGACAAGATGTTGTTGGAGATTTGTGGAACATGAAGAACATTATCTAAATTGAAAGTTTTGGCTGTTGTATGTAAAGAAAGTTTTCCAAGATTAGAGATTTTAAGACCCGTACCGTTACCGACAATGAGCCCATCGGGACCGTCATAAGGGTAATGAAGGCTAAGGTTTTGGAGATCGTTGGTGACGCTATGAGAAGCACCACTGTCCATTACCATGGCTGGTTCGAAGAGGATGGGAGAGGCAAGGTGAAGGCTTGGTTAGCCTGGGGAGGTTGATTTGGCGGATTCGGTGGTGGGGGACGGTAGGGGTTGAGAGGCGGGCGAAGATTCGGTGCAACGCGTCGAAACTCATTGCAGAACCCAACAACGTGCCCAACTTCCCGACACCATTGACAACGTCCAAGGAAGGGCCTAGCAGGGGTGCGGTTATCCATTGTGGTACTTTTCTTTCTTCTAAAGCTCTCACCTCTCTACGTTCTATGGACGCAATGCTAGGGCATTGTGGATTAAATCATCCATTTCTTCTAGAGAGAGATTCTCAAACCCTTACTTGTGATGAATTCTTAAATTCGGCCATGGAAGTGGAACTCTGTTGGGCATTTTTCTTAGCTGCAAGTTCATGTGTTATGTTGTATACGAATGAGTTCTTCGATCCTTGCACATGTTCAATATTAAAGGAAAAATGGTTAGGAGCTAATTTCAAATGCAATAAGCCCCTTGCACTTTCATTATAGCCATATTATTGTGGATAGAACCCAATATTTCCTTACAATCACTTCTCAATGTAAAGGGTTTTGTAGCAAGAAATATTATAAATATATTTATTCCTTTTAAGATATAAAAAACTCGAGGGGGTTTTTCTCGATGTTCCTTTGTTTCAAGGTCCAATACCGGTGAATTTGTTGTCAAACTAGTTTTGGTAGACCCATGTGTGGTCTACAACCAGGTAACAACCCGGGTCACCAGACAGGGTGTTACAACCCCCTCTAGGAAATCATCTTAATAAGGTTTCTCTTTTGAAATACTTTTATGCATTCTACTGTCTTATGAACAACCCTTTTGTAATATATGGGCATTACATTCCTCTACTACATCTTTATGTCAAACAACTATGTTGTAACAAACCATGTTTCCTTTTAAAATCAATGATCTTTCTACATTTTAATCATTATCATTTAAGTTATGTACTTACTTTTATAGCCTCGAGATATTTTGGGTGGGACAATCAAAGCCACTAGCAATCATATCCCTTAAGCTTGGGATAAAATTAAGGGTGTTACACAATAAGAGTTTTTATTTTTTTGTTGAATGAGTAAGAGTTTTGTATAAAGATTGAGTTCTATAGCTACATGTTTGTACATCATAAGAAATATCTGAACTTGACCACTTATTCTATACCATTATTCGGCCAGCAGATGAAGAAGTGTTTCCTCATACAAATTCATTTCTCATTTTCCACAAGGCTGGTTTCTAGGACATATTCCTTCATAAGCCTTGTGTTAGCTTCATTGACCCTCTGCAAGAATGAATGATTGCTTGATAGAATGAAACTACAAAGAAAATAAGTCAATAAAAATGACTACTTATTCCTCACCTTGATCGCAAGTCTTTGTAAGTTATCCCATTCGAAGTCACTTTTGCAATAAGCAGATCTAACCTAGATTAGGAACAAAAATTTAATTATAAGACTTCTAAACCAATAGTGAATGAAGTAAAGGAAGTATTTTTAAAAACAAAGAAACACTATGCACTTTGTAACTAACCTCCAGAATGCGCAACGCTATCCGTATTTCACCAATTGATTTGGTAATCAATGCATTTAGTACACCATGAACATTGGTATTAGTCAATTACTAATTACGTGAAGCTAAAGAGTGTAGTTTGTATATAAAGGATCAAAGACCCTTTTCTTGACACAAAATGGTCATTTCATCATATTTGAGGAAAAAATATCACATCTTATACGATAGAGAATATCAAAATAGCTTATACCTAAGGCTTTGTGCCTTGAGGATTCCCTCATCAGACTTGCACAAAACCTGTCCCCATCGTTCAATGAGTTCCTATCGAGAAACTCCATCAACTCAGTATGCGCCTTAGGGTTGTAGCTCTGCTCTTGCAATTCTAGTCGTCAATAATATTATCCACAATGCATGCATGTTGATACTTTAAAAAGTGGTCGTACTCAAAGTTAATCATTTATGCATTCTGTTGTGTATTGTTGAAAAGGATATGCATTTTGTCTTATGTTTCACCTGGAGTTGTGCAGTAACTATCTTTACAGCGATGTAGGTGAAGAAGTTGTGGAGGTAGCCAGTTGCTTTTGCTTCTGGAGATGCTTCTCCAAATCCTGTAGTAAAAACCATTGTAGAATTGCTAAATTACTTTACCATTTATAAAATAAGACTCTCACTATAAGTTATAAGCTTATAATAGTATATGTTTTATTTTAGGACTTATAGGTTTAAATAATAAGGTAGAGATCAGGAACGAATGGGCGTTTAGCTGCAAGATGAGATGAACAAGAGCAATTGGATGGACAAGAATCACGGACACAGATCATTTCACTAAAAAAGTAAAAAAAATAGCATGCATATCCTTAAAAGCCATTTGTGTCTCCATGGATGTTTCTTCAAATCCTTTAATAGAAACCATTGAAAAAAATGCAAATTATAAGCGATTGTGCATAATTTTATAATTATTGTGCATACTTTTGTTACTGTTCGTGAAAAATTTTGTACTAATTGTGCATGTTTGAATAACTGAGTGTGCATGGTTTTTTCACCAATTGTGCATACTCTATATTTTAGATGAGCGTGCATGACTTTATAGTGACTATGCATGATCTTACAACTAAGTGTGTATAATATTATTACTAAGTGTTTATGGCCCTATAGTTGAGTGTGCATTACTTATAACTAAATGTGAGAATGATGATATAAAGTCACGCACACTCAATTATAAAAGTCCATGCACACTTAGTTACATATTTATACACATTCACTTATATAATCATGTACACTAGTATGCCACGTAACAATATTATCCATACTTAGTTATATCATGGCTCAAAACATATACAGCCCCTTGAACTTGTGCCAATTTGTCATATAGACACCTCACCTTTAGTTTGGACCTATTGAACACTTGAACTTAACATTTACGTTCTATTAAACACCTAATTGCTGATGTGTCAAATTGCGTGAAATACACGTACATTTTAGAGAGTGAAGAGTGATGGTTAAAATTTTTTTTATTATTTTTCTTTATCTTTTTTATCTTTTTTTATTTTTTCTATTCTTATACTACGTAGTGTAATTTTTATGAGAAACAATTCATTTCCTTTTTTGATTTTCTTTTTTTCTTTATCTTTTTTTTCTTTCTTCTACCCTCAGACAGTGGGTTTTTTCTTTCTTCTAAACCCTGTTCTCCATAGCCGCCGCTCTTCTTTGGCTCCCGTACCACGCAAGTTCCCGGCATCGTGCTAGACATAGGACGAGACCATGACGCTTATTAATGGCCACAAAGACAAGCGGCCTCTGTTGTCGTAAGTTCATCCCGGAATTGCCCAGACCTTCGCGCCACCGCTGTCGCCCAAACCTCCGATCCTTTCAGTGCAACCATAGAATGGAGAAGCTTCGGAATCACTACCGGACTGTGATGAATAGCAAAGCGGTTTGTTTGTCCTCTGATGTCTTTTGCTGGATCGATTCGCTCAGCCCCATATGTAGTTGCCAATTGAAAGATCTCAAGCCCTATGTTCTCTAAATAGATCTGAGATCTAGAAGATGCTTTGAATAGTTGATTTTTGGAGAAGCGTTGAATTTTGGTATGCTCAGCATAGTCTTAAAAATCTGATAAATCGATTTAATTTTTTTTTTCGATGAAAATCGAATTTCGCTCTAGTTATGGGAATCCATAGTTTGGATAGCGAGATTTACAATCCTTCTTGTGTCTTTTCTGAATTTTGTTTGATGATAAATTGCCCCACCGTTTCTGAGAAATACAATTGAATTTCGCTCTTATCCTCAACGGGTTAAAAAGTTCAATTTTTATATCTAGAATGATTTAATGGGCTATTGTTTTTGCTGAATTTTGTTTGATGATAGATTGGTAATGGTGGGGTTTTTCTGCAATTTGGTTCTTCATCTTATAGGAATTTGGATTGAAGAAGGTGGAGAGGAGGAAGAAGATGGGTTTAGGGAGTGATTTGATAAAAATGACAAGGGTAAAATAGCCATTTTCTTATTATTATTGGTTTTTATTAAAACAAAAATAAAAACTGTCTAGGTGGCATCTACATGTCATTTATGTGGCAAGTGTTTTTTCCATGTCAGCGTAAGTGTAATACACACCATGAAAGTCTAATCGTCTAGGTACTTAATAGTACATAATGTATTAAGCTCAAGTGTCTAATAGAACAAATTAAAGCTCAAGTGTCTAAATGACAAATTTACGCAAGTTTAGGGGGCCGCATATGTTTTAGGCCGTTATATCATCATGCATACTCATCTAGAATAGATCATGCATACTCAATTAAAAGCCTATACATACTCAATTACAAAATTATGCACATAATTGTGCATAATCGTCTAAAAAACATGCACACTCATCTTAAAAACCATGCACACTTAGTTAAGGAGTTGTGCACAATCAATTATAAGATTATGCATAATCATTAACAAAATTAAGCACAATTGGTAAAAAAAAAATTAAGGGAAATTCCTTTTAGTACCCTCGAGGTTTTGACTTTTCCTTTTGTTGCCCAAAAAAATTTCGTTTTCCTTTTGTTACCCTTATAGTTTTAAAACTTTCCTTTCCGTAACCTAAATACACCCAAATCTGAAATTCCATCCACAAAATTATACTTTCCGTTAAAAATATTACAAAAAAAAAAAGAAAACCGATGGATATTCCATCCACAACTTTCCTTTCCCTTTTTTTCTTCTCCGGTGGAAGGCCGAGACCTCTGCAATTGCAATGGATGGCGGCAATGCGCAGAAATCGAGCACGGCTCGCGATAGAAACCTAGAGAAGAACAAAGCTTCTTCTTGATTTTCACCGTCTTAATTTCCTCTCTCAGCCTTGGTATGTGAATTCTTTCTCTAAATTGCGTGGTTGATTTGTCGGGTAGTCAGCTCGAAGCGAACAAGAAAGCCATGAACATACAGATTTGCTACAACCGTATTAGTTCAATTCCTAATTCTATTAATTAGTATTTTAGTTATAATTGATCGATTTTTCTGTTTGATTGAGATAATCTCAAAAGTATAATTGTGATAATTTTGAATCTTGACTTTGTCAAGAGTATAATTGACTTTGAATCTTGCTATGATTTGATTCGTGAACAGTATACCTCCATTTTGATGGATATCAAAGAATTTGAAGCTTGTTTTGTTCCCATCTGCACATCAATGCCAAGAACTTTGACCTAAAATTTTACTGCTAATATAAATGTTTAATCAGATTTGTGTAAGGCCACCTTCTGGTGAATTAGACTTGAATATGATGTAGAAATGGAGTTAATCGTCTCCAGTAAAGCCTTGTTCTAGTTATTAGTAGGAGTTGTGTTATAAATTGCATCTGCTTAACCATGGTGGGGATATACAGACCTCAAAGTTAATTATCTCATGAATTTTAAAAATATTCTTAACGGAAATAATATAATTTGTGGATGGAATTTCAGATTTGGATGTATTTAGGCTACGGAAAGGAAAGTTCTAAAATTACGAGGGTACCGAAAGGAAAGCGAAATTTTTTTGGGCACTAAAAGGAAAAGCCCAAACCTCAAGGACACCAAAAGGAATTAAACATAGTTAGTTGTAATGTAGAACACAATCGCTTATAGTTTTTTTACATAAAATTCCTAGAATTGAATATTTTAGAAATTTTTCATTTTAATAATATTTTAATTCGGGCCGTCTATTTTTTCGTGATCCAATTGGTTGTGAAGTGTTCTCAGTTCTCTTTATAAATATTTTTCTCACATGATCCATTCTTGTGGATGAAAGAGAAAGAAAATTAAATTATTAATTCATATAAGCACTTCAACAATGTTATCAAGAGAATACCTGCTAAATATATGGATATGATGATGTTCCAAGCTAGGAACACAAGAATTTCTAAAATGGGAAATTACCATACATATATTCAACTGGAAAAGCAAAACATCTTAGATTCTTGATTTGAATTTGGATCATATGTAAGTGGTAACATAAAACTTTCACACCGGAGGACTCTTTTCACTTTGGAAAGAGTGTTACATCTTCATATAAATAATGCCATCTTGAAAATGCCACTAGTCATTCATTTAATTGTGTAAGTTACAAGCTTGGTTATCGATTTAGGGAAATTCTATACTAAGGGGCAATCGGTCTAACCACGGGCTCGTGTTTCCACTTGATTGTGTTTAGTTCCGACCACGTCCCAATCCTTCTATTCTATGGATCCTACAAGCTTGTGTAATGTCGAGAAGTCCTTTCAGTTTGGACACCACCTAGATGTCTCAATTTTTTTTTTTTTCAGTTGATTGAACACAATTGGGACTCGAATAAGGATGCATGAGAAGTTCTTAGAGGTTTGAAGACTTATTTGCAAAAAGGGAACCTTGATGTATTCAATAATGTTCATTTATGCAAGAAGAGGATTCTTGCCAAGTTGAGAGGCATTCAGTATTCCCTCTTTATTGGGGTTTCATCATTTCTCGTCAAACTTGAGACTACGTTGCAGAAAGCAATGTTATCAGAATCCCGACCCGATTCTACGACTCTAACGATCCTACGATCCATAACACGTGAAATGATTCACGATCCTAAGTAGAATCTTATTAGAGTAGGATCTTAAATGATTTAGAATACAATCTGGGTTCGATCCCGATTTTACATACGATTTTAACGAGCCTATAAACGATTCTAACGACCCTACATACGATTCTTACGATCCTATAAAATGACAATTATGACTATATATTATTAACAATTTAAAGGTCAACGTCTCATTTACATTAAAATAGTTGACTAGTTCATCCTACAATATTTTTAATAATAAAATTAATAGTGTTTATCATTTTCTTACTTCGTATATAATAAAATATATAATCTATTAGGTTATCCTTGCGTACTTTTAGTTGTAATCTAGGATCTTACGATTCAGCGATCCAATCTTACGATCCGATCCAAAAGACCCTCAACGATCCAACCTAGAATCCCGATCCTGATAACATTGGCAGAAAGAGTTGAGCAAGAAGCTTCTTTGGTTTCCAAATTCGAGAGAGGAATGGTGGGCCACATGTTAGTCTGTTGGTTTCAAAATTCTCTATCTATATACTAAAGAATAGGTTTGTTGGCCACATGTTAGTCTCACATTTAATTCGCCTTTATGTCATTTTCTGGTATTTTTGAATTATTATTTTTATTAATGATTTGGGTCCCATTATATTTTAACTATTAAATTTTTGTACTAATTAAATTAAGTACTTACTATTCCTAAAATCTAGGAATTTCTAATTTTAAAAATTAAACTACTTATTTAATTAAGAAAATTGAAAATTATTTATATAGGAAAATATTTTAAACAAAATTCGTACATGGCACAAGATCTAATTCAACTAGTTTTTCTTTTATAAGAGGTGTTGCTTTCTATGATGAGATAACATGGTTTAAAGGGGTAGATGTTGTTGAAAATTAACCTTGAGAAGGTATATGATTAATTTCATTGAGGATACTCTTGAGGATGCCGACTTTCCTACTTATTGGGTTAGTTGGATCATGGAATATGAGTCTTTTGCATCTTTGAGGATGCTTTTGAATGGAGGAAATGACAGACAGTTTCGTACTATCTCCTAGGATTTGAAAAAAGGGATCCAAGTTCCTTGTATCTTTTTGTGCTCTATATTGAGAGATTGAACCATATTAATATTATTATTGTGATTGGTATTCGACCCATTCGACTAGATGAGGGTTAAAGACCTATCCTTTCTTCTTTGTTGATGATATCGTTCTTGTTAGGGAGGCTTTAGTCAGGTAGCTCAGGGTGATAATGGGCTTATTGGACTCTCCTACAAAGCATCCAAACAATTAGTTAATGTTGCTAAGTCAAATTTGTTTGTCTCAACTAACATGAAGAGTAATGTCATTGACGATTTATATCTGGAATGTAGGATTGAGGTTACGATGGCTCACGGTAGTTATCTTGCGTTGTTGGTTCCTTACAAGAAAATTATGGTCGTGATATTTGATCCTCTTCTAGATAAAGTTAGTTATAAGCTGGCGAGCAGGAAGGGAAATCATTTTTGCTTTGAGGGGTGCATTACCTTTATAAAGTCCATCATTTTGTGTATCTGACTCTAAGGATACATATGTCTCGCCAAGAAAGATTTTGGGTGGGATAACCTAGAATCACAGGCGGTATCCCTTTGGTTAAAAATGAAGCCCGAACCACCGTAGATCAAAATAAAGCATCCTTGCTACAACAAAGTCCCGCAACCAGTCAACGTCGTTCCAACCTTTCCCTTGCAGCCTCTGCAACTTCAAATGATGCCTCGGACGAGATTAATGGGTGGCTTTCAATACTCCGTCCTATAACGGGTGGTTTAGGGCAATGCGGCCTATTTAGAGGGTGGATTTCTGCAAATTTCTCTATTTGTAATTGTAATTTGTAATGTTTTTTAAATAATATGAAAACAAAAAGACAATTGAAATCATCTATAAGTGAGCTATAAACTTTTGGGAATACACCTTGCATACTATTGCTGATGAATCCTTACTTTCAAGCACCTATACAGTTTTTGTTGTTATACGTAATGATTCATGACTAATGACTATCTCAATAGTGGGAATCGAGTGAGTAATAAAAGATTGCATATGTTGGTAGATACTCCCTCCGTTTCACAATATATGTACATATATAGAGACTTTTTTTTTTTTTCTTAGTTTCACAATAGATGTCCATATAAGAATTTTGTCCATTTTTTTTTTCATTTATATCCCTAATAATTATACCACATTAATTATATATACTTTTCCCAAAATTTGAGAGATGTAAATTTGTGTATGGAAATCTAATTTGAAACGGAGGGAGTATATATGTTGTGAAAAGAGGTGAGTGTGGTGACCTGAAACTCGTTTTTAATTTAAGGAGATTAATTTGCTTTCTGGGATCATCTACTCAAGACTTAATTCTGATTTTTGACCTTTAAATTAAATGAAATTCTACATATACGAAATATGCATTTGTAGAATAAAGATATAAAGAAGGGTTGAAGAAATTGAACCCACCAGGAACATACATCTTGTGACATTGAAGCTGATATTTTGACTTTGTTTTTGCTTGCTGTGTCCATGGTGCAAGATCTTGATGGGTGATGGAGCCTAGCTTGTGCTCTTTGAGTTTTGGTTTTGGTGGGAACAAGGTAGGTTTTGGAGCAGTTAAGATTGTTGACGACCATTCCATACTCGATCGAGAGAGTAGCTGGAAAATATATTTTATTTTGTTAACTCGTCCGCCGCTTGCTTGCTGTCTTAAAATATCTAGCTCCCGATAGAACATATCTTAAAATATCCACCCTGGCCACAACGTTATCTGTTTACTCTTAATTGACGCACAAAAGTTTGCCATTTGGCGCCATATATACTAGTTGCATATCCAAATATCCAAGCTAGGCTTGGCTCTTATCCATGGGCCATTTTTTTAAAAATAATAAACCAAGCATTAGGATGTCGTGGAAGACCCAGTCAAATACTTGTTTGCTTTTTCTGCCCCGAACAGCACCAAGATCAAGCTCACATTTTCTAAAATTGGAACTACGAACCAAGGACCATAACTAACTGATGCTTAGGTTTCATTTTCTAAAATAAGTGCCATAAACCCAGAATATACATACACAATTCTACAGTGCATAATACATTAATACGCATCCGCTGTGCTTTTGACAATATTGATGGAAAGTTTGAAACTCAAATAAACGAATCTGTCTTGACCTTTGTTGACTTAGCTGGGGCTGAAAGAGAGAAGAGAACTGGAAATCAGGTTGTCACTTGCGCTCAAAGAAGTATTCATATGGCCGGTGAGGACTAGACTCCATGAGAGGATTAGGGAGCCTCGTAATCTGCTGCGTCAATGGAATCATTAGGCCACTAATGATGGCTTCTGCTTTGCTGAGTACTGCTTCTGTTATGCTCTAAACTGAAATGATAACTTGCACTGACCGGTCCTATTCCTAGTTGCTGATGTTCTGTTTTTTGAGACCCTTGGCTGCTGACTTTACTGCACGCTGATCTGCTGTTCAATGAAGTTGCTGGTGTCTGTTGTTGATTCAGCTGGCTCCTGATTACTGAATGTTGCTGCTGGTGTCTGCTATGTTGTTCCAACGCTGGTGGTGTCTTGTTTTGTTGTAATTTCTGCTCCTTTTCTAATCCAGGGAGATAGATTACTTGAAAGTAATTTCATAAACAAGACTTGTATGGTGTTTGGTCTCTGTCTAAAGGTACATGCCATTATCTTTGCTCTCTTTGATCTTATCATTATTAGAGTCTTTTCTTAACAACATGCTGCTTGACCTATCAAACTACATTCCCAATCATATCCTTTTAGTCTTGAAATGGTATTTTGGACCTAATTCCATGATTATAATTATTTTGTTTGGACAGCTAACAAGCTGGTATCTGCGAGATTATTTGCAAGGCAAGAAGCGCATGGCTTTGGTATCATCTCTTCATTCTGCTTTGCTGCCTCGATCTCTCTCCTTCTCACAGATTTTTGCAGTTCCGCATATAGATAGATGTTGAATTTGAACAAGTCGCACCTTAGTTTGTATCCTATGAATATGTACAAAGTCCCAGGGATAGAACATAGGGTTTTTATCCCAGTTTCTGGTACATTCAATTTCTGACATAATTCGTGCACAAATCCCGGTGTTTTGCAATCTAAGATACTTTAAATGTTTTCTTTGAATTATTGATTACCTATTTACACACTTAAAAACTATTGATCACCAAGTCTAGGCATTGTTTAGCTTCTTTGTATCTGCTGAATTGTGATAGGATCCCAAGTCCAGCAAAATCTAAACTGTGGCAGATATATGTTACAAGGAAGAAAGTGACAGATTTAGACTTACATTATTGTAGCTTATTAGTCTATTTAATTATTAATATTTGTTGTATTTCTGTCAGTGGTTAGTTTCCTGAATTCCAGCCTAGGATAGTTAGTCTGTCTAAGTTGGTTCCCTTGATTTTAGTAGCATTATTAGTTTAAGTCAGAAGTTTCTCAAGTAGTGGAGTTAGTGGTTAGTTTCTGTTATTTCGCTATTTAAGTCTAAACCAGTTCCAATTTGTAGGCATCCTGTATTGGAGATATTATTATATCTACCATATCTTTGTAATATGATAAGATTATATTTTACTTCCTTTTATCATTCTAGCATATATTAGATATTAGGAAACTCTTGATATATCTTAGCTTTCTCTATTTAAAGAGAGATCTCATTCAACAATATTATCAGTTGGAAACCTTTATTCTATATGGTATCCAGAGCTTGATCCAACCACATCTCAAAACTCAAAACACACACGTTTTTTTTTCTCTAGCCATGGCTGCGTCTTCTTCAACCTCCATTCCGAATGACGCAGAACCTACAAAACCTCTTTTTATCGTCAATTTCACCAATGCCATCAAACTTACTCCTTCAAACTATATCACTTGGAAAACCCAAATTAAGTCCATCTTAGTTGGCTATGGCCTCTTCAAATTTCTCGATGGCTCACATCCTTGTCCGGCCGCAACTCCTCTTGGTACCGCCATCACGGCTCCAAACCCGGCTATTCAAACTTGGCAACGACAGGATCAACTCATATTTGGTGCATTGGTTGGTACTCTTTCCGCCAATGTAGCGCCCCTCATTACTCAAGTCGATACCTCACAAAAGGCTTGGAAAATTCTTGAGAATACTTATGCTAAACCCTCTCGGGGGCACATTCAGCAACTCAAAGACAAGATCTCAAACCTCAAAAAGGGTTCTTCTTCGATCATTGATTTCATGCAAACTATCAAAAACTATGCGGATCTTCTCCCGTCCTTGGCCAAGACACCGGATCCCGAGGACCTCATTGATTATGTCTTGAAGGGTCTTGATTCTAACTTTCAAGCCGTCATTGATGGTGTTCGGAACCGGGAAACACTTATATCTTTCGAAGAGCTCCATGAGCGGCTAATTGTACGAGAACTCGAGCTCAAGGTTGAGGCTTCAAACTCGGCGTCCATCGAACCTGCCGGCACCATGACCATGCAATCCCGTTCACGTCCCAAATCCCGATCAATGACCCAATCTTCTCCTCAATGGCCGAACCAACAGCCCTACCAAAGACCCATGCAAAACCCTAATCCCACAGTGCCCTATCAACAACCCTATTCATATCCACCACCGCCACCCATGCCAAACCCTAACCCTAACCGCACCCCTGCTAGGCCCTTCCTTGGACGTTGTCAATGGTGTTGAGAAGTTGGGCACGTTGTTGGGTTCTGCAATGAGTTTCGACGCGTTGCACCGAATCTTCGCCCGCCTCTCAACCCCTACCGTCCCCCACCACCGAATCTGCCAAATCAACCTCCCCAGGCTAACCAAGCCGTCACCTTGCCTCTCCCATCCTCTTCGAACCAGCCATGGATAATGGACAATGGCGCTTCTCATAGCGTCACCAACGATCTCCAAAACCTTAGCCTTCATTACCCTTATGACGGTCCCGATGAGCTCATTGTCGGTAACGGTACGGGTCTTAAAATCTCTAATCTTGGAAAACTTTCTTTACATACAACAACCAAAACTTTCAATTTAGATAATGTTCTTCATGTTCCACAAATCTCCAACAACATCTTGTCTGTCTCTAAATTCACTTCTCAGAACAATCTTTCTCTTGAATTCTTACCCGATTCTTTTCTTGTGAAGGATTTGTCAACCGGAACAACTCTTCTTAGTGGTCCTTGCATCAATGGTGTCTATCTCCTATCTTCCGCTATCAACCCTAGTGTGTCCTCCGCTCAACTTTCCGCTGGCTCATCTTGGCATCACAAGTTGGGACATCCTGCACTGCCTATTTTAAAACGTTTACAGTCTATTATTCAGTTTCCTAGTTCTAGCTCTAAGTTTGATTTTTGTTCATCTTGTTCTATCAATAGAAGTCATAAATTTCC
Organism: Fallopia convolvulus; assembly: GCA_964016875.1. Taxonomy (NCBI): domain Eukaryota; kingdom Viridiplantae; phylum Streptophyta; class Magnoliopsida; order Caryophyllales; family Polygonaceae; genus Fallopia; species Fallopia convolvulus. The sequence goes on from OZ024727.1 coordinate 23,312,004, forward strand.
CTTTGGTGTTTCTACTATTACTTCACAATTTCCCTTGCAAGTGATTTTCTCTGATGTATGGACGTCTCTCGTTGTTTCGTTTGATGGCTATCGCTATTATATTATCTTTGTTGATCACTTCACCAAATATATATGGCTTTATCCTCTCAAACACAAATCCGATACTAAGTCCATTTTCACTAAGTTTAAAACACTTGTCGAAAACTTCTTTCAAACCAAGATTAAGGTTCTCTATTCTGACAGTGGTGGAGAATACATTGCTCTCAACAAATCCCATATTCTCTAAATTTTTATATCCTAACTCCAACAAATTCTCCATTTTGAAGAATCATATTTATATTATTTTTATTTTTATTTATATAATGCTATAAAATCTAATTTAACCCATTAGAAGAATACATGATTACATATACATTTAATGCATTCTTTAAATATTTTTGGGGAATTCCCTAAATGTAGAAATGTCTATCTATATTTTAGAGACTCTCTCCATTTTAGAGAGATAGATGAAGAAATTGTTGGACTTAAAACACACACGGAATTCTCCAAATTCACCATTTTCAAGAAAATGGAGATTTTGTTGGAGATGCTCTAACAAAGTGAAAATTTATTTGGCAGCTTATTATGATTCTCTACGGATAAAAGTGGATCTCTTGGCATAATTGGTGATGTCTAACTCATTCTAATCAGTGTGCACTAGTTGGCTACTTGGCTTGAGTTTGTTTCGCCAAATTTTGGACAAACAAAGGGTCGTTTACGAAAAAGTGAGGACAATTAAATCGTCATCAAGTAGTGATGACAATCGAATCATCATCAAATAACGATGACACTTGATGATGATCGAACCGTCATCAAGTAGGGAGACATTTCTGATAATAGTTGATGACAATCAAACCGTCATTGAATTGGGCGAATATATATATACAGACACCTGAACTTGTGCAAAAAAGTCACTTAGACACCTCACCTTTGGTTTTGTTCTATTGAGCACTTGAACTTAGCCTTTTCTGTTCTATTGGACACCTTTTTGATGATGTGACAATTGGCGTGCAATATACTCTCTAATGGTCGAGTGAGGCCTTATTATTCCTAAATTGTAATCTGATGTGGAATTAATTTAAAAAAAAAGGCATGTAAATGGCTTAAAAAGCCGAGGAACTCCTCCTTCTCTTCTTCTTCATTCGCTTCTTCTTCAACCTTCGCTCTTCTTGCCATTGTTGCTATTCTCTTCAACCTTCGCTCAAGCTATTCTCTTCTTCTTGCCATTCCCTTCCTCTTGCCCAACCAATTCACTTGTGTCGACGATGTCTTCTTCCTCGAACACCTGGTCTCAATCGGACGGCCAATCCCGATTCGTTTTTCCGGCGTGTTACTGTGGAGTCGGAGCTTGCATGAGACACTCATGGACGGTTCACAATCCAGGGAGGCACTTTTTTGGTTGTCCCAACTTCGGAGTAAGTTCAATTTCCCCAAATGCAAAACCCTAGAAATTCGAATTTGCTAATTATGAACCCTAGAAATTCCAATTAGGGTTTTTTTCGATTGAATGCTTAATTGAGTAAATTGGTTTGTTTACAGAGGACGGGGGCATGCGGGTTCTTTAGATGGCTGGATCGAGAAATGAGAGACCATGAAAAGCGTGTGATTAATGGTTTGCTGAGAAATGTAAAGGAGAAAGAAGCAGAAAGGGACAGGGCCAAGCATCGAGCTAATGTACTAGCGTTGGTTCTAGCGGTGATTATAGGGATTCATTGTGCAAAATTCATTATGTCAACTGTTACATGAACTGCATTGCTTTATTTTACTGTTAGTTGTGAGACATCTATGTAATAGGGGGTTTAAGGAAGCTAATGTTCATGTAATGCAAGCTATGAATCCAGTTGGTTGAACCTGAATGCAAGCTAATTTAGCAGATTTAAGCATGTAATTTGTTGTTGCTTGAGGCTGAACAGATTTCTGTTTTGAAGTTCTGCTGATGTAAGAATCCAGTTGGTTGAACCAGTTGGTTGAACCTGATGTGTTGTTGCTAAATGATGTATTATATGACCAACAGATTTGTAACCAAATGGAAACCAACAGATTTGTAACCAAATGGAAACCAACAGATTTGTTGCTAAATGTTGTATTAGGCTAAACATTTGATGGAACCAAATGCTTCAATAGACACTAATTAGACAGATTTCTGTCAAATTGGAAACCAAAGGTAAATATGAAGACATTTCTGGTTGTTCTTACATTATATTGAAAATGAAGACATCTTTGTATTGAAAATGAAGACATTTCTGTCAAATTTGATGGAACCAAATGCTTCAATAGCCCAGCTGTTCTTACATTATATTGAAAATGAAGACATCTTTGTACCAAATGTACTACTACCACAATCCATAACCTAAACCATTAGTTGTTCTTACATTATATGCAAAATCAAGACAGCTTCACTGAACCATTAGCTACTACCACAATCCATAACCTAAACCATTAGTTGTTCTTACATTATATGCAAAATCAAGACAGCTTCACTTGAAATAACTACTACCACAATCAGAACCATCATTAATAGCTGTTCTTACAATATATGCAAAAAGAAGACAGCTTCGCATTAACTAAGTTACTAAGGCGACATTCTAGTTGGTTGATCAGAAAGAGCATGATGCTCTATGGTCTGTTTGAGCTGGTTTGACTGCTAAATGGGACTCTAGTTGGTTGGCTTGCAGAAGAACTCCTCCTTGGTAATTGCCTCCTCATGATAGCTGGTTGTCCTTGCCATTGTAAACCTCTGGTTTGAGCTCCAACATCAACACCTTGGCTTGCATGTTTAGTGGCTTGTGGACATCTCAACACCCTACTTGAGTTCTGCCCTGGCTGTAATCACAATTTATGACACCAAGTTAAAGACAGTAGGTGCAAAGATAATTATGATTAATCACAATTTATAATCACAATTTAGTTCACTCACATTTAAAATGGTCAAACCATTAGTAGGGTTGATATAGGTACCCATTCCCACCATTCTACCTTTTTTCTTAGCTCTGGTACTTGGACCACTTTCAGCTTGGCTTCTTGGACCACTTTCAGCTTGGCTTCTTTTGCCATTGTCCTATTCAAAAGAAGTTTTATGATTCAAATATTGTATGATTAACAAGTAAAAACAACAAATGTAACTAGCATACCTTGTCAGCTTTTCTTCTTTTAGTTGAGGCAGATTGAGGTGGTGCACTTTGAGCTGGTTGATGTGGTGCACTTGGACCTGGTTGACGTGGTGCACTTTGAGCTGGCTGAGGTGGTGCACTTGGAGCTGGTTGAGGTGGTGCACTTGGAGCTGGTTGATTTGTTTGGTACTTGTTAGGGCATCCCTTTTTGTTGTGCCCCTTGGCCTTACAAATTGAACAAGTAATCACAATACCCTTTCTTGAGTACCTCCCATACTTCTTTGGCTCATCTCTTGGCTTCCTTCTATTTACCTTTGGCCTTCCCCTTTTCTTTCTCATCTGAGGGGCCTCAATTCTTGGATTATCAGATTGTGGCCACATTTTCATCCCCAACACAGGCTCAATAGGACATGCATAAGCCCTGAGGTAGGTTTCTTTCTTATGCCAATGAAGCACATGGTGATCAGGGTTGATCTTCAAGTGGTTCATTGCACAAATGGCATGGGCACATGGAATTCCCTTTAGTTGCCAGCTTCTGCAAGTACACTCACTCTTCCTTAAATCTACAGTATGCCCATATTCACCATCTTCAATCTCAAAACCTCTATCCCCATTCCATAAGAGGTCACACTGCATTACTTTCTCCTTGTTCCTCTCCAATCTGTGCAATGCCATTGGTGAGATATCACAGATCCAGGTCCTTGCAAAATCATTCAATTTTGTAATCCTACCCATGACCTGCTTCCTAATGTCCTCAAGCATAGAGATAATAGATTTGTGCCTAGTAGTTAGTATCCAACTATTGAAAGTTTCACACATGTTATTCTCACATGCATCACACTTCACATTAGTCCTAAAGTATGGCTTGCAGAAGTTCTCTTTTCCATAATCTAAGAAGTCCTCAACAAGGCCAGTACCTAACTTACCTAGTTGGTCAAGGTTGTCCTTCAATTCCACTTCAAATGTAGACCAACAGCAGCTCCAAAACTTCTTCCTTCTATCAGTACCTCTCCATTGCTTTGCCCAATTAGAGTAGATATGTCTAGCACAGAACCTATGCTCAGCTTTAGGCAACTCAACTTTAACAGCAGCCCTTAATCCCTACAGTACACAGAACTTAAGGTTAGATAAGTGTCACATGAAAGCTTTGAATAAAGTAAATTAGTACACTTAAGCTTACCAATTGCATGTCAGACATTACAGTTAAGCCTTCTCCATTGCCAAGATTCAAATCTGCCTTCAATGCCTTGATGAATTTTGTCCATGTCACAGTTGATTCAGCAGATGTGACTTCCCAGGCAATTGGAAACATTTGTCCATTGCCATCCTTCCCTACTGCTACAAAAAGTTGCCCCTCAATAGCCCCCTTTAAAAAACAACCATGAAGCCCAATAATTCTTCTACAACCTTGCTTCCATCCTTGACTCAATGCCTTGAAACACACATAGAACCTCTTAAAATACTCTTTTCCTGGCTCTTTATTCTTGTCAGTGACTACAAAACAAGTTGACCCTGGATTAGACTTGTTGATCTCATCAACATAGTCATGTAACTTAGCATATTCCTCTTTGTAGTCACCCATATGCTGAGTCAACACCCTAACCTTTGCTCTCCTACAAATGGATATTCCAACATAGAGCTTCAACTCCTTCCTACAAAGTGATTGAATCTCCCACAGTTTAATGGAAGGTTGGGAAACTATTCTGTTCTCAGAGTGCTTTGCAAGGAATTTGGAGTTGCAAAGCCTATTGGTGTTGTACCTTCTACAATCATGTCTGGGCATGTAAGTCTTAACCATGAAATTTTGACTCCCTCCATCATAGCTAGCATGTAATCTCCACTTGCATCCAACATGTATACATGAAACTGTAACCCTGTGTGCTTCATTAGGCCTAAGCTTCAGTTTTACACCCTTATGAACACCATACTTAGCTACAGCCTCTCTAAACTGTTCAACATTCTCAAAAAACATACCCAATTCCCAAACTGGACACACACACTCAGGGTCATAGGCAACATGTCTGCTCCTCCTTCTTCTCACCTCTCTATGACCTTGTACTTCATCTCCATATTGCTCATTCTCAATACTGTAATCTGAATCACTAGCAAAATAAGGTTCATCACCACCCAACTTTCCAGTGTAGTTATGTGCATCATCCCCCCAGTTTTCATACCCTTCATCAGCCCCCACCTCACCTAAAGGTACTTCCACATTTACATTCTTCTCCATGTGCACTTTTTTCCTAGTCCTTTCCAATCTAGTTGCCTCTCTTATTTCTTTAAGTTCATCATCCACTTCATTGTCATCACTCATCTACCATATTGTGCTCTCACTCTCTACACTTTCAGCACTTTCCTCACTACTCAAATCAGAAGAACCCTCAGTTTCAGCACTTTCAGAACTTTCCCCTACATCAACAATTTCAGGCTCAACCACTGGAGGCTCAACATATACTACCATCTGTAGGCAGTTACCATCTTCAACTTCAGCTTCAGTATCATCCCCATGCTTAACATAAAAAATGCACCTCATCACCATCTTCCAATGTCGTAGCAAGTTCAGTCAGTGAGCTATCATTCATTTTCCTGAATGCACCCTCATTTATGTCCTTGTAGTACACCCCATCAAATTCCTGATACCCTAAATCTCTCACATACCAATATAGCTCGAACAGACTAAAGTAATTTGTATCTACATCACTAAATTTCGATGGAGACTCATCAATGTAAGCAGGCTGTGGGGAATCAAGCAACTTACCACCATGGTGCCACACAATTTGCACCACACCCATCGCAATCCCTAGCAATAGTAGAAAATCGAGCTTAAAATCCCCAAATTCAAAAACCCTAAAATCCCCAAATGCAAAAACCCTAAATTCCCTATAATGAAAGAGTCAAAAATCGAGCTTGCTAGATCATACTTACCTTAGAATGTCGTCAAGATCTTCACAATCGTAGAGAATCGACCATCCACCACCTTGGAGAGTTAGGGCTCAAGCTGGTTTTCCTCCGACAATCGCAAGCAATGGAAAGAGCCAAAGAGGAGTGAATCGGTTTAATGATTTTTGGACTTTGTTTTTCTTTTTATCCATTTCCGATCTGATGTGGCATTTTTGTTATGACGTGGGCCTTTTTTTTATAACGTGGCCAATGTGTGGTACTTGTGATTGACAAATCAGCGCGCTTGTATGACACTCGATGGATCCTTCGTGACCAGGTGTCCAATAGAACAGAAAAGGCTAAGTTCAAGTGCTCAATAGAACAAAACCTAAGGTGAGGTGTCTAAGTGACTTTTTTGCACAAGTTCAAGTGTCTGTATATGTATTCTGCCCATTGAATTGTCATCAAATAGCGATGACAATTGATGACAATCGAAACATCATCAAATAATGATGATAATTTATGAAAATCGAACTGTTACCAAATAGTGATGACAATCGAACCGTCATCAAGTAGGGAGACATTTGTGATGACAGTTGATGACAATCAAACCGTGTCATCAATACTTTTTTATGACAATTTATGAAAAAGTGATGACAATTGAACCGTCATCAAATAGCGATGATATTTGTGGTTTATGTAAAAGTGATTATAATTTTTGAAAAAATCGTACGTGATGACACATATTTGATGACACTAAAAAATTAAACGTGATGATACATTGATGACACTAGAAAAAAATTATAATTTGTGATGACACTTTTTTGATGTTGACACATATTTGATGACACTAAAAACTATAATTTGTGATGACACGTTTTTGATAATGACAAATATTTGGTCTACGTTTGAAATTATACGTGATTACACATATTTGATGGCACTAAAAAATTAAATGTGGTGAAAATTTTTTGATGACAACTTTGTTTTTTTATGTGTAATGATGATTGTTCTTATGTGGTTAAATGCCTTTTATGATACTTTTTGTCATAAAAAAAGTTGTCATAAGACATTTTCATGACACTTGTGATGATACTTGATGACAATCAAACCGTCATCAAGTAGAAAAAATTGTATGACACTAGAAAAAAATTGATGACACTTTCTTATGACACATATTTGATGACACTAGAAAAAAATAGTATGTGATGGCACATACTTGATGACAAAAAAAAATTAAAAGTGATGATACATATTTGATGACAACTTTGTTTTCTTATATGTGATGACAGTTGTTTTTACATGCGATACTTTTTGTTATCAAAAAGTTGTCATCAAGACATTTTGATGATACTTTTTACCTTTTATTATATTTTTTGTCATCAAAAAATTGTCATCAAGGCATTTGATGACAGTGATGATAGTGATGACATATTTTGATCACACTTTTTTTTATATAATGACACATATTTAGTAAGCGTTTGATGACAAATATAATTGATGACGCCAAAAAATTGTCATCAAAAAATTGAGGTGATCCTAATCCTTTATCTATAGATTAATGTTTAAAAATTTTCAACTATACCTAGAGTCAAGTGATAATTATTTTTGCATACATTGATTGGGTACAAGTTGTTTGTTTAACGTTTTATTATGTCTTTCTTACCAAAAACATATGCAACCCCCCCCCCCCCCCCGAACTTGTGCAAATTGGTCATATACACAGCCCATCTTTGGTTTGGACCTATTGAGCACTTAAACTTAATAATTCGGGTCTACTAAACACATGGTCGCTGATGTGGCGATGTGCGTGCAAATCAAACGCTAATGGGCGAGTGAAGTTCTTATTAAATATGACATGTCATTAATATCAAAAAAAAAAGAAAAAAAAAAGAAAACCCTTTTTCTTCTTTTTTTTCCAATATTCTGATTTCCTTTATTTCTTTTCTATTTTTTTATCCCTTTCTTCTACCTTGAACTTCTGCAACTTCCCTGTACAAGCATTGCCCTCATGCCCTGCAACTTTCCTTTCTTCTACCTCCGCTGCAACTTCCCTGGAATCGCCACCGAGCTAGGAACAAGCTCACTATCGGACTCCATGGAGACCGGATCTCGCTCCAATTGTAGATCTGACCCTAATTTAAAGGGCTTCTGTAACACCTTGATAATTTATAAGGAATTGAGGTGCTCTCCATGTCAACAAGAGCTCTTCCTTTTCAGAGTTCGAGTAAGGACAAAGAACTCTGAAGTTAAGCGTGTAGGGGCGAGAGTAGTATCAGGATGGGTGACCTTCTGGGAAGTCCTCAGCTTGGCATGAGATAGCGCTTCTATGGCCTTGGGCCTGACGAGTGGTATCAGAGCCGACTCTAGGTTATGAGTGCGCGTGGCCCGAAGGGCGGTGACTCAACCTAGAGGGCGGTGCTTGGGCCTTAACAAGGACGTCAAGTGTTTAAGGGAGGGGGGAGATTGTAACACCCCGATAATTTAGAACGGATTGAGTTGATCCCCATGTCAACAAGAGCTCTTCCTTTTCAGGGTTCAAGTGAGGACAAAGAATTCAAAAGCTAAGCGTGCAGGGGCGAGAGTAGTACCAAGATGGGTGACCTCCTGGGAAGTCCTCGGGTTGGCGTGGGATAGCGAATCTAAAGGCTTATAAGGGTGAGGTGCTCCCCATGTCAACAAGAGCTCTTCATTTTCTGGGTTCAAGTGTGGACATATAATTCAGAAGTTAAGCGTGCAGGGGAGAGAGTAGTACCAGGATGGGTGACCTCCTAGGAAGTCCTCGGCTTGGCATGGGATAGCGAATCTAAAGGTTTATATAAGGGATTGAGGTGCTCCACATGTCAACAAGAGCTCTTCCTTTTTTGGGTTCAAGTGAGGACAAAGATTTCAGAAGTTAAGCGTGCAGGGGCGAGAGTAGTACCAGGATGGGTGACCTCCTAGAAAGTCCTCAAGTGAGGACAAAGATTTCAGAAGTTAAGCGTGAAGGGGCGAGAGTAGTACCAGGATGGGTGACCTCCTAGAAAGTCCTCGAGTTGGCATGGGAAAGCGAATCTAAAGGCTTCGGGCCTTACAAATGGTATTAGAGCCGACTTTGGGTTACGAAAGCACTTGGCCCAGTGGCCGGTCACTCGACCCAGAGGGCGGTGCTTGGGCCATGACGAGGACGTCAAGTGTTTAAGTGGGGGAGATTGTTGACATGTGTTTAAGCGTGCAGGGGAGAGAGTAGTACCAGGATGGGTGACCTCCTGGGAAGTCCTCGGCTTGGCATGGGATAGCGAATCTAAAGGTTTATATAAGGGATTGAGGTGCTCCACATGTCAACAAGAGCTCTTCCTTTTTTGGGTTCAAGTGAGGACAGAGATTTCAGAAGTTAAGCGTGCAGGGGCGAGAGTAGTACCAGGATGGGTGACCTCCTAGAAAGTCCTCAAGTGAGGACAAAGATTTCATAAGTTAAGCGTGCAGGGGCGAGAGTAGTACCAGGATGGGTGACCTCCTAGAAAGTCCTCGAGTTGGCATGGGATAGCGAATCTAAAGGCTTCGGGCCTTACAAATGGTATTAGAGCCGACTTTGGGTTACGAAAGCACTTGGCCCAGTGGCCGGTCACTCGACCCAGAGGGCGGTGCTTGGGCCATGACGAGGACGTCAAGTGTTTAAATGGGGGAGATTGTAACACCCTGATAATTTATAAGGAGTTGAGTTGCTCCCCTTGTCAACAAGAGCTCTTCCTTTTCAGAGTTCGAGTGAGGACAAAGAACTCTAAAGTTAAGCGTGCAGGGGCGAGAGTAGTACCAGGATGGGTGACCTCCTAGGAAGTCCTCGGGTTGGCATGAGATAGTGCTTCTAGGGCCTTGGGCCTTACAACTTCCCTCTCAAAGAGGAGAAAAGCTTTAATTTAGAAGAGAAAAGCTTCGATTTAGAGGAAAAAAACTTCGATTTGATGGTTTAGAGGAGCAAATTGGTCGATTTGGGGATCTTGCTCAGATTGGGCCCCAATTTGACGACTTAGAGGAGAAAAATCTTCAATTTGGGGATCTTTCTCAGACCTGGCTTAGATTTGGCCCCAATTTGACGATTTAGAGGAGAAAAAGCTTCGATTTGGGGATCTTGTTCAAATCTGGCTCGGATTTAACGATGGTGTTTGATGAAAGATGATGGTGCTTCGATTTTGGTTTCTTGTCTGCCAAAAAAATGTTGGTTATCAAAGATGTTGTATGGTGTTTGATGAAAGTTTCAAAAATAATCATGAGTATTGCTACTTTGTTTGTGGTTGTAGGTTTTAATAATTTTCATGAGCAGATAAATTAGTTATCAAAGATGTGATGTTGTTCTGATCAATTTGAATTGCAAAGATAAATTGGGCAAAGAAGATGATGCTCGAGAAGACAATACTTATGTCCTTAATTTCTTTTTTTCTTTTAAAAAATTGAATTTACCTTATTAAATTGTACATATTATTATGGTGTGGCATCCACATGGCATACATGTGGCATTATGTGGAATAGACCCTTGACATGCCAGCACGCGTATAATGCACTCAACGAGGTTGTCAGCGATCAGGTGTTTAACAAACTCGAATTATTAAGTTTAAGTACTCAATAGGTCCAAACCAAATGTGGGGTGTCCATCTGACCAATTTGCACAAGTTCAAGGGGTCGTATATGTTTTGAGCCGTTTAGAAATTGTCCGAAAAATCATATATTTGGGATGAATGCACAGAAAACAACAATGTATAAGGTATAGTGGTATACCCAAAAACCTTGGTCTATTGATTGTATACTTAAGAGATAAAGGCATATCACAAAAACAAGATGTGGTTGAAATTTTAAAATTCCTCCTTTCAATTGCCTTTGTAAAAAACGTGATTTTCAGCCAGACCTTCTCTTCATCCCTAAATCAACCAAGTTAGACTATTGTAAATTCTACTTCTTTTTATATCTTGCTTACCTTCTCTTCTTGTTTATTTGTTGTCTCAAGAAGCAAGACATCAAATAAACAAGAAGTGGAAAAATAAAAGGATCTAAGTATAAGAATAGAAACATGAAAAAAGCCAGATTAGATCAGAACATCTTTACTCCTTGTATGTTTGATACAAATGAAAAGATGCAAGTATTAAGATTGACGAACATAAATAAAGACAAAGCATTAATCCATTACATAGTAGCTAGAATATATAACACCAGCCGAAATATATATGGTTGTAATAAAGCCAAAACAAATTTATATAGCACAACTTTCAAACAACATACATAACAAAATAACAATTCGAATCAAATTACAACAATCTTAAATAAAAGAAATAATAATAATCTTGATAGTTTACAAACAAATCACACCACAAACAAATCTGATAGAACATTGAAACACCAATTAATATTGATCTACATATATTGCTTCCATGAAATCACTCCTCATTACGACCATCTTGGAAGATCTTAGGAAAGGCATCCTCCAATTGGGGCTGAAGCTGTTGAATAAGCTTACCATCCTTCGGATAATTTAGGAAATTGTAACCATCAGAACAGTGTACATGAGTGACATAATAAGGGCAATCTTGGCATGAATAGCACCAAGCGTCTGGATCCATGTCCTCGTAGCAGACTTCGCACCAGTAGGTTTCCTCCTCCTGCTCCATTCCATCCTCGTGGAGGGAATACATGAGCTTCATTATATGCTCGTGTCCACCGTGCTTATGCTTGAGCAGTTCTAGAGGCAAAAAGGCACATTCCGTGTGGTAAAACAATCCACATTGCGTACAACGGTATCTAGAACGATACATAACATAACTACATGTCGTGCATCGATAAGGACTACTGGTAAGATACAAGGAAAGGAAATGTGGGTGGAAGTCATGGACGATAATAGTCGGTAGCAGACCACGTTTGAGGTGCATTTTAAAAAGGCAAGATCCACAGTCGTCATCGAAATCTTTTCCTGCGTTCACACAAGACCCGCAAGCTAAATTCTCCAATTCATACGAATCATACACACCAGTTAAACTGAACACTAGTAGAGCCTTGAAATCAACCCTCTCGGCGCATGATTTATGCAAAGTGAGGGTACATTTACGACAAGTGTAGGTCGGCGTCTCTGAAACTACTTGCTCTTCACACACCCCACAACAAGTTGGGTTGGAGGAGGCAGGGGAAGCTTGATCATCATCATCATCAAGAATAAGCGCTTCCATGTATTTGAAGACACAATCGCCACCAGGACAAAGGTCTTTCCTCCGTCCTCTTGACTTTGCGGCACTTAATCTCTTTTCGTGGAGATATGGTCGTAATTCCGAGTAATCCACCCTATATGGATTTTGAAAATGATCAACCAGCTCTTGTTGGGGTGTTGAGAGAAGATACTTAATAGCATCACCAAACAAACAAGTCACGAAATACTTTTCTACATCCATCGTATTATCATAAAGGGGATCCACCACCAGCCTTCGAACGACCACATGCAAATGACGAGTTAGTAGTTGTTGAAGACGGAGAGCCCAATTAGCTTCATAGTCATGATCCCTTGTAATTAAATCCTCCATCTCCTTCCAACTCGCAGGCCTATACCCACAATTACTCAAAAACTCATACTCGTCATCCCTGCCTTTGTAACGAGCTTCAAAGCGACCCTTCCACGTGAACTCCTTTCTAGCACAACAATCGATGATTAAGAGTGGATAATTTGGACGGGACGCAAGGTCGATCAATCGGTCAAGCTCGAATGTGGACTTGAGACGGGATTTGATCACCACCGTGGAATCGACACGAAACTCCAATCGCCTTGATAGGTGGAATTTGGCCACTTTGCATAGCCTAGAGAAGGCACGTTGTACTAGTAGTTGGTGACGACGACCAGCTTCAGCTTGTATATCTTCTTTAACAACTTCAAAAATGGCCTTATTATCGTAACTATCTACAAAGTCTTGTATGCATAACACCTCACATTTCGCCCAAGCTCCTATATTCTCTGCCAAGTAAGTCTTGAGAGTGCAAGGAAGGCCCATTACGGCGATTATCCCTCTCAATTTCTCTTGACGCTTCTTGGATTGCAACAAAAACTGATCCTCCTGCTCATCTTCCTCCTCTGATTGATCGCTCGATCTTAGATCACGATATCTATAAGGTACGTAGTAGCCTACTTATAAATTAAAACGGTACACTAAATTAAAGTGGGTGGATTTGAAATAATCTAAAATAGGGAAAAAAAATAATCGTCAGTACTAACTCAAAAATATTTAAGTTCTATGACATGAATCGAAACTAATATTGGTGAAAATGTTCACAAATTTTGAAAATAAATTTTTTACTGTCATAATTGAAAGGTAGAACTATAATTCTTTTTTGTAAAATTAAGAAATTAATCTAAGATAAACTAGTTTCAACTATATATAACAGGACCCTATAGTTAATTTGTCATTCATTCTTAATATTGCAAATTTTTATAATAATATTATAATATTGTATAACTTTTAGTAAAATCATCTCGTGAGTATCACAATACTTGAACTAGTTATTTATAAACCGATAAATATGATGTGACAATACAAATTATACAAACTTGATAAAATCACACTTAACAAATTAAAACTATCAACTACTCTTAGTGGTGTGTCCGGTTCCGGAACCGGCGGTTCTAGTTCCTCGGAACCCTGGAACCGAGACCGGAACCGGGAACCCCCCGGTTCCTCGGTTTTGGTTCCGATTCCGGTTCGGTTCCGGTTCTTTCCGGTTCCGAGGCGGTTCCAGTTCCGGTTCCGGTTCGGTTCCGAACCTTAAAAAAAATATAAAAAATATAAAAAAAATTTGAAATTGCAAAACCGCGATCGCGGTTCCGCATTTTTGAGGTATATTTTATTTTTTTTTAGTGATGGAACCGGCGGTTCCGGTTCCGCCGGTTCTTCGGTTCCAAGGAACGTGGAACCGGGACCGGAACCGACCGACCCCCGGTTCCTCCGGTTCGGTTCCGGTTCCGGAACCGGAACCGCCGGTTTTTACCCGGTTCGGTTCCCCGGTTCCTGGAACCGAAACCCACCTCTAACTACTCTAAAAATAAATCTATACTACATATATAAAGTTGTGTACATGCCATATTTAATGCACTTAATGTTAATTCCTAATTGTTTTTCACCTTTAATATGATTTATACTAAATAGATAAATTTATGCACAAAACCACATTCAATGTCACATTTATTACATAATATTTATTTTTATGAGAACTTATCATTTTAAATAATAAAATAAATCTATATAACTTAGTGGTAAAGAATCTTTCAAACCGCCTATAGATCACGATCAAATCTTGACAACTATTTGTTTTGGATTATAACACACTCTTAGTTTTGAATTGTTGATATATTATGTCATATGTACCATATGCATTGTCAATTACACTATTAAATAACAAGGTAGATCATTTTATTCACATTTAGAATTAATGCTTAATTATAATTGGTAGATACTATTATATATTATCATCCTTTATTGGCCATTGTTAATTTGTTGCATATATTTTATTTAATTGAAATACTTTACTATTTAATCATTGGTATATTATATTTTAGGCATCATTGTGTATAGTCAATTACACTATTACTCTATTATATAATAAAACAAATTGTTTTAGATTCACCTTAATTTTTATTTTTGAAATTTATACATTAAAATGTTGTGTACTAGGTGAAGATATTAAATTTATGAAAAACATCTCACTATATTATGTTAATTTATTATATGTTAATGTAAAATTTTGGCTCAATGGTTGAAACTTTCACAATTATATTGGAGGTTTAAGGTTCGATTATTCAAATAATCACTTTGGAAAACTTTTTTACCACAATCAAAAGACCCTTACAAAAGACTAAATTCAATTTAAATTTGATATTAAAAGTATGTGAATGATATATAAAAACTTTATTATGCTTATATTACAAATTGCACATGTGTATGAAAAATGATATATGATTTTGATTATTAATTAATTATACATCAATCTATTTGATTATATGTAGTTAAAAGGTGACTCATATTTTTTTAAATATTTAAAATGTTTTGTTATAATTAATTTATAAAAAAGTTATAGTTTTTATTAAACATATGAGCTAAGTTGTATATTAGAAAAATACACAGATTATTATAAATTAATGTGTTAACTAATATATGATTTTGATAAGTATACACAAATACATTCGACTACATTCTGTAATAAAGTGATCCAATTCTTTCAAACAATCAAAACGACTTTACTATATATTTTTAATTTAATGCAGTTTTATTAGATATAAGAGTGCATTTAAAATTTTAGATGAATATCTTTTTATTTAGCCTACACTTGCTATAGGATCAAATTCAATTTTAGATGGATATTAAGAGAATTTCAAATGATACAATAATGCTATATATAATAGACGAAATCATTCATAAGAAAATAGATTTATTATACCCCTATCGTGAATCTTAATGGAAATTTTTTGAAATCGTTACTAGACTAATCCAAATCACTAAAGGTATAATCTTACAACATGCAAATTTATATATAATCTAAATCAAATAAATATTTTTTTATTGATGTCTTGAAATATTTAAAATCCTTTTATTTAAAGTTGGAGGATTTGCGAAATAATCAACTATCTTAATTTAAAATAGTTAATTTTGCAACCTTTGATATTTAAAATAACAATAATAACATTTGATATTACACATTAAATTATAAACCTTTGATATTAGATACAAAACACAACATCAAACATAATTGTAGACATTATAGCTAACAAAACATAATATAAAATTTAATTTCTATCTTTTTATTTCTCACTATATACGTCTTTTATTTTTGTATCAATGCATCATAATTTCATCCACTATGAAGCGAAAAATAGAAGACTACCCTCAAATTGCAAGAAAGATTGATCGAATCGAAACACGAATTGAGATAGGGAGAGTGAATGTGAGAACGGAAGACATGAAGGTTTTTGGTGGATGGTAATTAGGTTTGCACAAATGAACTTTTTAAAAGTTCAAATTTCTATGATTTTTATTAAATTAATTTCTTTTTATTGTGTTTTGTATTATTTTTGTAAATGCTTTCAAACATCTATGCAATTCAAATATTAAAATATAAAATTTGCCCCGTCCAACGGACGGGCTTGACTTGGCTAGTTAAATCTAAGAATGTGTCCCGGCTATCTTTTAATTATGTAATAAATGTTAGTGTAAACCAGTTTAAAATTAAAATTCTTTTAATGCATGGTTGTAATAAAAAAATTGCTATGGACATTATAATAGGACCCACGTACATATGAAGAAGAATAACGCCAACCAAGATTAGAATATGAAATTTTTTATTTATTTAAGAGCAATTCAAAGATACTATAAACAAACAATAGACTTCTGAGTGCATGTGTATTCTAAAATGAACATGACGATAAGAGTAATGTGAAGGAGTGTCAATAAACAGTACCAATTTCCGAGAGAGAGACAAGCAAATATTGGCAAATCCTGCAAGAGATTTAATTAAAATTAGAATTGGTGAAGCAAAAAACAAGCAAGCTTTAAAAATGGAAGAGCAACGTGGAATTCGACGAACCTGAATAACAGACGAATCAAGAAATATGTTGCTCAGTGCCAATATATAGTGGGGTAAATTTTTTGAAATCACCTCTAATTTAGGCTTTTTATAAAGCTGCCCACAACTATTTATTTATTACTAAAAATATTCATTACTTTTAGTTTTTTTCTTCAGAAAACTATCGGACCCAAAGTGGAAGACTGGAAGAGGAAGCATGTTGCTATACAAATATCTAAATGACCCGTAATATTGCTAAAATATCAGATTAAAAAAAATATTCTTTAAGTAATAGATAAGTAAAGATGTATACATACTTTTTAATTTTTTCAAGAAAAGAATATGCATTTCATTGTAATTTAGTAGCATTTTTTTATTTTCATCTTAATATTTAAATCAAAAGGCTAGAAATCTCTTTGCTTTTCCTAACTTGTGTTCTATAAGCTAAAACTTTAACATTCTAGTAAAGCCAACTATAATGCTCATACTTAACAATATAAGTTTTTAGCATCAAAATCAAACTATTGAAACTTTGAAACTTTCCACTTATGTGATTCACACAACTGAATTTCTAGAAGCAAGATAGCAAACAAACAAAAAGAGGAAAAATCACTAGACTCCGAATTTATAATTTGAACGTAATATTTTTTTATTGTTTACTTAATTGAGCCTATTTTGGATTGTCTCATAATTTTTAATTAATAATACATATTTTTGTTTCTACCAAAAAAAATACATATTTTTGTTATTTTTTTTAAAATAGTCTGGTTCGGACTGGATCAAGATCGACCATGTCCACCCCTATCGCTAAGAAGAATCCGATCTTTTCCCCCGATCCTTACCTTTTTTCCTTTTTTTTTTTGTTTAGATTTGTCGAACTTTTAATGGTTATTTCTAGATTATCAGTTTGTTTGATAGGGGTGGACATGGGTCATGGCCTAGTTTTTCCTTGAAAAAAATGGTTATAGATTTTGCAAGATTGAATAGAATCATATGAATATATGATGCACTAGTTTTTAACCTTTTGGGAGGAAATCGACAACTAAATTTCGTTGAAGTAATATCAGTCATTTGACCACTGTACTGATTTCTGACTACGTAAATAGATAGTGTTCGAGTATGACAACAAATGATGGTATTTCGAGAGGGCAGGGAGTGTTCAGGTAAGGTCGAAGTATTCTGAAAGCCAATCTATCTGAAACCAAAAGATTAGCCAACATCCACATTCAGCAGGAAAATACTACGTAGCATAAAGCTAAGGAAAAATGAGCATTCTGAGACATCCCAAAGCAAATACAGAAATCAATTCTTGTCTTTAAGAACTACCAGAACAAATAGCTAAACGCCACCAAGTTCCAGACACAAATACTGAGAGCCAAGCAAATACAGAAAGCAAGAGAATCAGGATTGAAAAGAAAAGCTAGGCCATGATCTTAGCAGACCTCACAAAGAGGCTATCCACAACTTTACCCATGTTTGCAATAGTCTCTAGAGTTGCCGGGTAAATTGCATCCGTCTTGGGATCATCGAAAATCACAAGACATCCAGCACCCTGATCCAAAGTCCCAGCAAACTTCTTATCAAGAATCATCTGAGACAGCTTCCTCTCCACATGATCACCAGGAAGCTCAATCAGCTCAGCAATGTGGGAAATCTCGACCCTTGAAAAAGGCTCAATCAACCTACACAGATTCTGCTCCAACAAAGTATCATACAAAGAAGACAAGTGCCTATGAATTATCGGGTCGTCCTCCAACTGAGGCTTGTAACTCTGAAGAGCAGTTTCAAAAAGCTTCAAAGAGCGTTTTGAGTGAGCGTCAGCTACCGCTTTCATTGCATCAAGCTCAGGTCCCAAGTACTGGAGCCCGGCTTTAGAAGATATGATCCCTGCCACGTCATCAGCTTGGCTCACCATGATCTTACACAGAAGCATGTACTTGAGACTGTAAACCGCCCTAGGGTCTTCTAAAGCATTGAAAGCCTCAAATGCCTCGAAGAAGTAACTGTAAGCAGTTTTGTAATCCTTCTCTTCTGCATGGAGAATACCGCTTTGCAGATCAATGGTGCCTTGTTGAGCCGGGGGGACATAGATTGCATTGGCTGCTGTTCTGGCTGCAGTAAGTGAAGCCTTTGCTTTTGGCAGGTTTCTTAAAGAGAAATGGAGTTTACTCTCCAACAGCTCTATGTCTACAAGGAGAAGCTTATCATCAAGTCTTCTGACTTCTTTGATTAGACCTGAAAGCAGAAATAAAGCTTCAGAGTACTCTTTGGTTTCCATCAACAAGGATGCTAGCCTTGCTTCAACCCTTTGTCTAAGAAAGGTTCGCTTCTCATCACGGGTCCATTGTACCATTTCTTTGCACAGAGAGATTTGTAGGTCAGATGTGTTCGGAATCTTAGCCACAGATTCGATGATTCCACGGACTATTTTAGCAGTTTTAGCCTTGGGGATCAGAGAGAAGTATGGTCTTAGTTGTGTGAGTAAGCTCCTAAGCTCCTCTGCTCTGTTTTCTTGTCTAAGAAGGTCTGTGAGATTGGTGATGGCCTGTTCTTTTGTACGTAATGCTTCAGGAGAAGTAGAAGGGTTCTCCAGGACTTTGTAGAGAAGGGAGATAGCATCAGAAGGTTTACTGGCTTCTAGAGCCATAGCAATTGATTCAGTGTTTGCAGGCAGATAAGAGGAAGACATGGTTGCCTATATTTAACAAAAGGCTGCACAAACACAATCAAACAACATTAAGGATATACATGGACAAAAAATTCATCAATCACAATTTCACAATAACCAGGCATCACTAGAATCTGAATTTTCCCCAAAAATCCACCTATCTCGCCAAAAAAAGAAGAAATCCAAGTTTAAAGCAGTAAAATCAAAAGAGATGAGAAATTGATAAGGGACTGGGTAAGGGATTAGAAAGGGAAATGAAACGATAAATAGAGACGTGGAATAACTTTTCTAACTAGTGTAAATCTGGTGCCGTGTATTTTATTAAACTTATACTATAATATATATATATATATATATATAATACATAAAATAAATACACCACTTGAAGGATTTACTTTTTATTTTATAAATCCAACATAAACTACTTATCATAATATTTTACCTATTATTTTATTGCCAATAAATGCTTAAATAACAACCATTTAAAGAGTAAGAAGTGGAAAAGTGAGCAGTTGGTTCAAGTTGAGGAGAAGATGATGAAGGTAAATTAAAAAAATAAAGTAAATGAAGTGTGGCAGGAACATAGAATGACATGTCTCGTATACTATATTAGGTAGATTACATATTTATATGAATATTAACAGAAAGCTAGGTGTTCTGTCATTCAAGGATGAATAAACATAGAGAACAATCTAACATAACAAAACCTATCTATGATAAATTTTAATGAATCATTAATTTCTAAATTTCCTACGGTAGAATCTTTAATACTACAACAACACACTACAATGTGTCTTGTCAACTGGGGTACTCTAAAATGATACATACTATTAGCCTAAGAAGAGTTGAAACATGAAGAAAACCACATTAAGACAACAACAAACAAGATCATGCAAATGCAAGGTCTGGGGATCAGGTTTTACGCATCCATATTGTACACATCCATATCTCGGACATGTCAACATGGGTTTTTCAATAGGCCCAGAGAGAGAATGACCAGGGATCAACTAAAAAACACACATCAAAAAACAAACACACAATACAAACCAGACACACATCAAAATGAGGGGAAAAAAGTAACAAAAGAAGCACACTCAGCACATTTTAGAATTTTCTAAAGGAAACCTCTGAACCACACTAACACATAAAGCACATTTTAGACTACAGAAAATTTGTTTATGATATTTCATTAGATTGCAGTAAGAAGTGGGGTCCAGTTAACTATCATCATACTATGCTAATGTTAACAGAACCTACAAACTAATAAACAATGTTTATAAGATGGGTTGGTCAACTGTTTCAACCTTCTTGTATATAAAAAAAAAAAATTAATAAGCAACAAAACAAACATATTCGGCATCAATGCATCATGTTTTCACTATTATTTCATTTGTGAGGGACCACACATGGGAAGGATGGAGGGTATTGGAGAAGCACAGTGAAACTGAAAATACCTCCACAAAAGTGAATTAGAAGCATAGAAAAGTAACATATGAGCAATAAAATATGGTCCACTACACCTTTCCTCAGTCTAATTACTTCTAACATAGGGTTTATCTGTATAAATAAAGTTCTAGCGTACCTCTACGTAAAATATCTTTCTCATCTCTCCTAACGAAGCATAGATCATTAATAGATCAATAATTAACACAAACATGCCAATTTAACTTTGCTGCCCTACTGATACCCCAATGAATCAAGAGCTATCCTCCAAATTCCAATGGAAAGATCATGAAAGAACTGCATTAAAAGTGCTCATCATCCAATCTACACAATAATACTTACACAAGTAGTCCGCAATATGCTTTCTTATTTTAGTTAAATCTGTTGATCAAAAGTCAGTTAGCCAGTACATACATACAACAAAGCTAGTACTAAGTGTCAAAGAATATGCTAGTAAAAGTGAGTTCTATAAGCCAGACACTACAGTTTCCAAACATCCTCATCCTGCTACACATGTACCTAACCCTACTCTTCCAGTCACCCTTATCTCATCATTGACCCAGTGAGGCTCCGCTACAACGGAATCTGGGGGGTCAAGATAGGGGTACCCCTGCCCAAGGGAAAGGGGGTACGCCCGTATAGACCCAAGAAAAACTGAAATTCAGCTATGTGACAATAATAACTGAATTTAGTTAGAATGCACCAAATTGATATAGGGACTAAATCCATCTCAAAGGCAGTGTATGAAAGCCAATGAGCATGAGGATGCGCCCATTCCAGTCACCCTTATCTAATCCCCTAAATTTACCTCAAACCTTCCCACAAAAGTCTTCCAAATACAAATCTAAGGTCTCACATCGCTGCCTCGGTTGATGTACAATTTTGGTTCATATTGTGCATTTTTGCTAATCAAAAACTATTATTGCCTCAACATCTCTTGGAGTCTTTCCACCATTTGTTGTCTTTCTTTGTGTTGCCTTCCTCTCACCGTTCAGGATCCTAGACATGCAAAAATGCTTGACCTTGCCTTCCCTCACCCTATTCCATAATGCTAGGTAGATTGACCCATAGTTTGTTGTGGATACAAAAGGTTGGCCATGTTCATAACAACGCATGTAGTCCCACCAATGAACAGAAAAAGAAGTTTTCCCACCCTGTGACCATCATATTTGGATCAGCCTAGCATTCCCTTTACCACTTATTAGCATGTTTAAGCTCTCATGTCTTGCCATATTTTTATGGTTTAGCAGAAAATTACTGTTGGAGCTAGCTATTAGTAAAAATCCACTGAAAACAAAAACATAATAGAAACTTTGTGGATATAACAGCAGCATAAATTCATTTGGAATTTGGACAATGGCAAGAAAGCCTACTGTGTATTATATTCTATGACACTACCACATACTGTATTTTTCTACATAGTCATTGTCCCCCCTCGGCCCACAATTTTCATGCCTTTCTTAACTGAAAGTAGCAAACTGATATTCAAACTCTCCAAATAAATTTACAGCGTGGTGTAACAGGAATCTATATATCTTGCCAAAGCATGATCACCGCACCACCTATGCTACCCCCACTCGACTCTCCAAGCAAGAACGCCATCCTCAATTCCTCTTTCCTACTCTTACCTCTCACTACCACTCCAATTTTGCCAAAAATCTGGCAGATCTCATACTTCACAGCCACAACTCTATGCTTTGACATTCAATTAAGAAAAATTCGGAGCCCTCAGAATCGACCCATGGTGTCAAATCGAAGTTTACAGCACAGATCTAGCGCAAACCAAGGCCTAATTTCCCGAAACTGCAAGGGCTACAGCTTCGAGTTTACATAAATTGAAATAAAACATAATAACTGACATTCATGGAAGATAAATGCTTTTCTCCAGCCAGCGGCATGGAAAAACTTTCGGCCAACTGCCGGAGGTAAATGTACAAATTAATGCCAAATCGACAATCAGGTTAAAGACAAATACCTTCAAATAAACGATGGAGGAGAAGAAATTCTTCAACTTCCAACCTTGAAATCGGGACGTGCTGTATTAAGCTGCGAGATACAAGACAAGAAAGAAAGCAAAGCACAACTGGAGAAGAAACCTACGCGAAGAGTTGCAGAATGATGTACAGAAAAAAAACGTTCAAAGAAATGGAGATAACAGAAGATTTCTTGCGTGTCAATTCATTTCATGATAGCTTTCCATGCCCATTGGGCCAATAGGCCCTGGGAGAAAATGGGCCGATCTCTCAGGAGGCCCAATTAAACCCAACCCGGGCAATTGGGTACTCCGTACTGGGGAATACCCTGCTTCAGCTTTTCTCCTCCTGGTGTGGTGGTTGACAATCGACAGTATCAAACGCATCTCCGTTGATACCGAAAAGCACTCATGGCAGCAGTAGCCCGCCTCTCCAGCAGAGCTCTGAGAGCTTCGAAGACTCTGGCAACTATCCGCCATTTTTCTGCAACTAGTGCCGCCGCCGTGCAAACCGAAGATCCGACGCCGCCGGCGGCGAAAAGGATTACCGAATCGCCAGATCGGGTGAAATGGGATTACAGAGGGCAGAGGATGTTCATCCCACTGGGACAGTGGAACCCCAAGGTTGCCGTTGACGCCTACATTGCGCCAAACGTCGTGCTTGCTGGCCAGGTCACCGTTTGGGACGGGGCATCCGTTTGGAGCGGATCCGTTCTCCGCGGCGATCTCAACAAGATCAGTGTCGGTTTCTGCTCCAACGTGCAGGAAAAGTGTGTTCTCCACGCGGCCTGGTCTTCCCCAACAGGTTTGGAGCATTTTTGGATTTCTGTTTTTCCCTTTTGGAGTGCCTATTTGAGAATATCTAGGGTTTTCATTTTTACACTTTGCAAGATGGAAATGTATTCAATTTTGGTTGGTGTATGTGTTCTTGGTGTATTATTTTTGGAATTCGGGATTCTGGATGTCAAAATGAGGAGAAAATTGTGGTTTGTGGGATGACTTTCGATTGGTACTTCTTCATGCTCATTAGGAATGGATTTTTTCTTGAGCTCACAGAATAAACATAATTTTTTAAGGATTCGTGCACTTTCATAGCTTATAGAGAACTTATGAGCAATATTGACCATTTTTTTGTTATCTCCAAGTAATTAGATAATAAGTTTGAAATATTAGTAATTGTTAATGGAAAGAGCAAAGATTCTCTTAAAGACACCTTAGCTTGGCCATAGTAGCTAAAAGTTGGTTAAGATGTTGTCACTGACTTGGTTCATGGACTCGCTCGAGTCTTTCAGGTTTGCAAGTTGCTGTAGAGTATCAGTATTGACATTTTTATCAATATTCATTCAATCTTGTTGACCCTGGATCTTATTGCATTCATGTCATCTTTATCATCTTTGCTGGTGTGATCCAAAGTGTGTGAAAACCTTTTTGAATTTAAGCAAGCTGAAGCTTTGCGGTGAAATAATGCCTTTAACCATCATATTGTTCACGTTCGTCTCCTGCTTTTCTTTTTGAACGAGAAGGGGGAGGGATGAGAATGAAAACGTACTGTGTTTAAGGGGGAAGAGTGATGGAAGGGAAAGATGGAAAAAAAAAGAAAAGAAAGGTATGGATTTTGATTTTAGGATGTTTATTTAGAAGGAAAACTTGACATGCTGTTTGGCTTGAAAGGGAAGGAGAAGAATTTGGCGATTAAATGGATGTAATGCAGTCATATTTTTTTCATAAAAAAATGAAGCTACACTCTTCACTTTCCTTCCAAATTCCACCAAATAGGAAAGGTTGACTATCCCTCCCTTTCTCTATTTATTTTCTCCCTGTTTGCCTCACCTTCATGGCTCCATCCCATTTGCCTACTGTTAAACTTGAGCAAACACATAAAATAGCTCCCCCCGACTCCACCTCATTAAAATCATGTTACCTAAGCCTGTCTATGAATGAGTTACCTTATAAAGGATGATTTTTTGGAAGCTATATTGACTAAGTGACATTTGATTTGTAGACACTTCTCAATAATGTCAGGATGCAGAAGATCAAACCTTTGTTTGAAATTTTAATCCCGCAAGTATCTACAACTGTTTTGATCTTCTGCATCCTGACATTATTGAGAAGTATCTGATGACTAATGAGAGAAACATATCTGATGACTAAGAGTTTGAGCTACAACTGTTTGAAATGGAACAGAAAACAAATGCTTTAATCCTGCAATTATCTCACATGGCAGATGACTAAGTGACATTTGATATGTTTCTCTCATTTCTTTGATTTCGGAGTTATCTGATTTTGTTGGACTATGTAGCTCAAATTCAGAGGCAGCTGTTCCTCACATGGCTGATGAAAACTCTTATGTGTTGTTTCCTTGTATGTCCTTACTTTCTTTACAATGTTTTCTGTTCCATTTTAGCATGAAAAGTAGAACTTAAATTTCCTAGAGTTTCTTATGTTTTTATTGTTTATCAATCTTGTGCAGGTATGTAACTATCTATGCATTACATGTAAATACTTTAAAATTATGTTTTTCCTACTGAAAGCATAATCTAAATTCTGAAAGCAGTGCTTTTACCTGTAATCATACTTCTTACATACACGTCAAACCTATTGACCTATTTGCAGTGTTTTTACCTGTAATCAAGTTAAATTATCTCCTTTGTTCAATTTAAATTTGAAGTTTCACAGAAGTTTGCTTAACATCTGTCAAATCCATTAACTTTATACCTCAAAGAACGGGATTTAGCAAAATCCACAGATCTAGAATCAAAACACTATTGTATTTATCTAGAGTTGGATCATCTATTATAATGATGCTATGCTATTCCGTGGTTTATTGAACTTACTGGAGAGGGCAGTATCATTTCTCTAGGCTCTTTTCTAGTTAAGGAATAATATGGCATTTTAATAGAAGGAAATCTCATCAATTTCTTGTGTCATTTAAATTGAGTCAATTTGTTAAACACTAAGTTCGGTCTCAATTTTTCGCCACATAGCTACTGCTTTATCTTTGGTACTGTAAATAACATGATAAAAAAAAACAGCGCCTTAAGTTGAATATCTTTTGGTTGTCAGGATTACCGGCTGAAACATCAGTTGACAGATATGTGACGATTGGCGCATACAGTCTTCTGAGGTCATGCACAATTGAGCCAGAGTGTATTATTGGGCAGCATTCCATTTTAATGGAGGGTTCATTGGTGGAGACCCAGTCCATCCTTGAAGCTGGCTCTGTTGTCCCTCCTGGAAGACGGATTCCATCAGGTGAACTCTGGGCTGGGAACCCTGCAAGATTTGTTAGAAAATTGACCCATGAAGAGATTCTAGAGATCCCAAAACTTGCCGTGGCCATTAACGATTTGAGCAAAACTCATTTCTCAGAATTCCTTCCTTACTCCACCGTATACTTGGAGGTTGAAAAACTCAAGCAAAAGCTGGGCATCTCTGTTTAATGATATCATTTCCCTTCCCTTTTGGGCTCGTTATTTTGAATGTCACCAGAATAAACAGATTCGCACCTTGAATCAAGGCTGGTTCAAGTACTTTTTTTTTTTTTTTGCCTGTTATCTTTTTTGAATGACATTGTATCTAGCTTATTGAAGATGATCAAACTGTATGAGAGGAAACACCTATGAGATATGGTATGTATCTCCATCTGCTGTCACTGGACAAGATTGTATGTCTACTGGTTTTAATTGTGAGAGTCAACATTCTTGTTTATAGGTTTACGTCGTCAAACAGTCCAAGTCTTGCAGATGGTTTGGTTATCAGCTGATTTTCAAACTACGGGATTAATTTTTGCAGTATTATTTATGTCCTGCATAATTGAGGGCTATAGAATAAGAGGAAATTCCTTGGGATGCGTCGGGTGTTATTAATGAAACTTGTGATGAAAGGAGGAGACGAATTTGGTGGTAGGGTTTTTTATTTGTTCCTTTTCTTTTGTGGTGTAAAACAGTAAAAGGCGTCAATAATTAAAGAATAGAGACAAGAGAATTAGGTATTAAGTAAGATCCTAGAAGAATGAGGCGACTGCAAAATGGGCCAGCCATTATAGAAGCTTCTCTTCCAAGAGGACGAGCAACTTTGTTTGCTAGTTCTCAAAAAGGGATCTCCAAATCTAATAATGGCGCAATGATCAGTACCATCTTTTTCTACCGAAACGATATTTAAATCTATGGTGCAACAATCCTCCCAAGATACGGATTGAATATACTTATTAAACTAAATACTTAAAAAACAAATGCGTAATAGTAGTCAACTAAAAATAAGAATGAGTCGAGTGAGAGTATTTGCAAGTTGCGATGGATGATCCAATGGAAAAAGAAATAAAGAAAGAAAAAAATATAATGGTGCACCTATTTTTTAAATGTATATAATAAATGTTATCTTTGTATGATGACTCTGCTGTATCGAAAGATGAAGGATAGTAGGATTTGGACATCTGAACATATTTTCTGTTTTATCTCACTTTCCCTGATGTTTCCCCTCCTTTTCCAATTTGTTTGCCATCTGGTTTTAAGCAACTAACTACCCCCACACTATAAATGCCACAGAAGAGGAATGGGGATCGGAAGCAGAAGCCTAGACAAACACACTCTCATATTCATATATATCAATTCAATTGCAAGTGAGAAGAGAGAGGAGGTGTTGGCATGCCTCAATCAACTGATTCTCCTTGGCCAGTTGCAGAGGTTTTCTTTGCTTTTGATTGAGCCGTGCCAATATCACGTTTCCCTTTTTCGCTTTTCCTTGGAATATCTATCCACCATCAATTGGATTTGCTGTTACAAGTCCGTCATATACATACAGATACAGGTAAGCTTATAACTCTCTGCAATACAAACCTAATTGTTGGTTGGTCGTCAAAAGAACAACAACTCCATCTTCAGTCTGTTTCAAGAGTTCAGATTTCTTTGTAGCTAGTTTATATTAAAACTAATTAAAAAAAAAACAGATAGATCTCTACAAAGTTGTAGGGTGTGGTTTGTAAGACAGAAGCATGTAAACAGTGCTATACACATGTAAGCGGCTATTGGTGGGGGGATCCAACGGGCCACGTCCAATTTCACCGCGACAAAACATTCCAGAAACCGCAACTCCTGGAAAGTTATCCAGCACTGGAGAGCTTTCAACGTTGTGTTTTCCAAACAAGGACTCACCGCGTCCACAGCAAGAGAAGATGAAGGCTCCAAAGAGCTCCTCCTTCCCACCGTCCGCCTCCAGACCTTCAGCTAGTTTGTGCAACTTTTGCGAAACAGCTGCAGATGATGTCAACGCTTCATCTAAATCGGGAGTACAGATGCGGAAAACATCTCCAGTCTTGATACCATGTCCATAAACATATAGGTACTCCTCATCTCCACTGCAGGCAAATACTGACACGTTATCAGAGCTCGTACTCTGGCAGGCTGGCAGCCAATGGATTTGGACAGGGTTGTGCTTGGCAGTAACTAGGCCAGCAATGAAGATAAATATACTTTATAGGTTTTCAAGCACCGAGATGAAAGGGAGTAAATTGGCTATGTCAGTGTTGATAGAAATCTTTATCTTACCTCATGATTGGGTGGAATTCTGTAAAGGTCACTGATTTCACCTTCTCAGACTCAATCATATAGCATCTTCTTTTCTTTCTAACTCCAATATACAGATCAGAACCCATCTGAACAATCATCACAAAGGAACATCATTAAGAAGGGCCCATAATCGTTCTTCAAGCTTCAGATTAGATATGGGAAGTGGGAACATCTAGTTCAAGTAAACAGCAAACATCGACATACCAAATGAGGAATACCATCTAAAATCTCATGGCCATCAAGTATGGCATCAGTTCCTTCAACTTTTGCTGTAAGCCAAGTTGAATGCTCAATTTTTCTCGTTTTAACAGAAACTGCTTTATAAGTTTGACCCACATCAACGGTTCCAGACGACAATGCATAATGGAATTGGATTTCACCCAGACCTGCTCATTAATGTCAACGGATTAAAATTCCACCAATCGTAAGAACATTACAGCACTTGTATAAGCATGAGAATAAATCTTATGTTCTTGTGAACTACAGAGTTTGATCCTATATTTATTGATGTAAATAAGAATTATAGGAGATATGAGCTAACTCTTCAAAAAAAGGAAAACATAACTGATTTCAATGGTACTCACCATCAGGCTTACATTTGTCCCTTGCAAATACAAGTGCAGCTGCATATGCATTTGAATTTCTAGATACAAAATGCGCTGATTCATTTCCAACAATGATGGTCTGCCGAGAAAAAGCATGATCTGCACCAAACACAAACCAGGCTAAAACCAAATATCGAATTTATCCCACACATCCTCGCAAAGAAGAGACCAAAATGGTCACAAAGATCTAGATAAATCATACTACCAGGAAAACCCAGGTCTCTACATCAAAATTCTCATCTTACTCTAATTAGGGAAAATATATCTCCCTCCCTCTCTCTCTACTCTCAAATCATGCACCATATTCCTGTGGTCAATTACTTGAAGAGTGCCTCCACTTCTGATCATTTGACCCCACATCATCACTTTCAGAATTTGTAACTTAAACAAGAGGTCAGAGTGCTCAGTGATCCATTCCTTCACAATTGTCATCCTTTGGCGACCCTATACTTTTCAATTTCTTACATTGCAAATTTGCCTCCGATGGGCTTTCTGATGCAGAAGATAGAAAGTTAAGGTCATCCAAGATCACAACCTCCCATTTACGCACCCTCACACTCTCACAGTCCACAAGTGTAATTTCATAATATTGGAACAAAAGGCGTGAATTGTTAAAACATACTCGCGATATTACTCCAAGCTCAGCCACCACAAAGAACAGAGATGAAAAAAATTATTGTAGATTGAAAATTAGACTTACCCAGAATGAAAAGAACAGACTTCATATCACACTTTGGATTCTGGAATACAATGAGCACCAAGAATAAGTAAATACACGTGAAATTTGAAGCAGAAATGAACACATGAAACATCAAGGACTAGAAAGTTCACTCACTCCAAAAATAATGACTGCTTCTGGGGATGTACTCCCTGAAGCGGAAGCAGAGAGCTCCCTGATATTCAATGCAAATTGATCTATCAAAAGCCCCTGTCATTGTAGGATGCATTCAACATTCAATATTTATTCTTGTAAGGTTTCCAGACCAAATAACAACAGAAGCACATAAGGGTGTAGAGGTTATGTGTCATACTGCTCTGTCCTGCATTAAAGTGACCAGCTTGACCTTCATTCCAGGTAAATATCCGATGGTCAACATGACTCCATCATTTTGTTCTTGAAGCATACCATCACCAAAATCACCATTTTCTACTAGTACCTGGATAGTACACAATCATTCAACAAATCAATCATCAATAACTAATGTAAAAAGAAAAAAAGGGAAAGTTTAACATAGTCATTAATTAATTTAACATTATAATACATCCTAATTTTACTCGGGAATTTGGATCATCAATTTAAAGCACTATCTCAAACAGCATTATGAAAAGGAAAAATGCTAAGGGTAGACCTTTCCTACACATATTAAAATTCAAAATCCTCACCTCTTTGATTTCACCAGTGAGAACGTCTTTCCCAATTATGCCGGCAGCATCGCAGGCAATAATTGGAATCCTACCCAAATTTTCACAGAGCTGCAGATAATCAAATATCATACATAAAAAATCGAGAAAGGAAAATTCGGGAGAGAACATATCAGAGAAGATCAAAATTTTACAAAAAAACTGAAACATTGAGAGAAAGAGAGAGAGTGAGCGAGAGGTTGTACAAGGACATATGCATCTTCCAAGTTGAGACCATGATTAACGTAAAGGATAGCGAAATTGGGCCGAATTGGCTCCGACAGGACCTTTTCCACAACCTCATTTATAGCTTCCTACAATGATTCCCCCAAACCAAGAAAAATGAGAATCAGGGTGACAGAGAGAAAAGGGTTCGAGAAAGGAAAGAGAATCAATTACACTGTTAGATGAATTGAGAGAAAGCGCTGAGGCAAGCTTTGGGCGGGATAAGAATCGGCCACAAATGGAGTTCCAAGAGCGGGTGACACAGGCGGCGTATGCGAACGATTTAGCTGGGAGCTTCGAGAAGATGTACTCGAGAATATCATCCCCGATCTGAGATACATGGCAATTTTGCTCTTCTTGTGAGGATCCGGCATCGGATGCGGTGGCGGAAGAGGAGGACGGAGCTGACTGCAGCGAATCCATGGTGGTTTGCCGGCGACCAAGGGTTGAATGAGAACGGGGGCAGGCAACTAATGAGGCAGAATCATCTCTGCAATTAGCCCAATTTTAATGGATCTTTATCACAACCCAAATTTATCTCAAGTATATTTACCGAAACACCCTTCTTCATAGAACTACGCCGTATTATTTAGGGGACCGGTAAAGTTGACCCTCGTTCACTTCGAACTCTACCACTGAGAGAACTCGGAAAGTCAGAAATGGAGGGTGAGGAGTTGACAGAGCAAGAAACAGCCTTGTACGACCGCCAAATTAGGGTTTGGGGCGCAGACGCTCAAAGAAGGTAGCTTTCAATTTGCCACCCTTCTATACTTGCAAAGGCTTCTGTTCTGATTTTAATGGGAAAAAAATCATCTGGTTTGTTCGAGTTGAGCCCAATTTCTCATGTCAAGTGTCAAAATAACCGTGTCTCATTCATATTTGTGCTAGGCTGAGCAAGTCTCATGTATTAGTTGGCGGGATGAAAGGCACCATCGCTGAGGTAGATCCGTTAGCCCTAAAAACGTATTTCTTCCCATTGTTTCATGGATTTTTGTTATCCGTTTGCTGCGTTTTTTGGCGGACTTGAACTTTGTTGTACGGTGTTAGTTTTGCAAGAACATCGTGCTGGCTGGAGTAGGGAGCCTCACGCTGGTAGACGATAAGTCAGTAGACGAAGATGCCTTTCATGCTAATTTCTTGATTCCTCCAGAAGAAAATGCTTATGCTGGGCGATCTGTTGCGGAGGCTTGTTGTGATTCTCTCAAGGATTTCAACCCCATGGTTCGTGTTTCTGTGGAAAAAGGTTGGTTGATCA
Source organism: Fallopia convolvulus (assembly GCA_964016875.1). Lineage (NCBI taxonomy): Eukaryota > Viridiplantae > Streptophyta > Magnoliopsida > Caryophyllales > Polygonaceae > Fallopia > Fallopia convolvulus. The sequence goes on from OZ024727.1 coordinate 23,343,723, forward strand.
AGTGTTAACTAACCTATTCTTCTTTTCCAAGTTCTAACCTAAATTACTGACTGTTAAATCTTTTCCAAGTTCTAACTGATTATGTGACTGGTGATGACCTTATGATACATGAGTACATTCCTAACTGAATTAACATCTCTTGTGTATGTGTTGAATGATTCCATAATATTTTGTGCCTGCATTACGTCATGAGGATTGTTAGCCATTGGAAATCGGGTGTCACTAAGATTTTGGGTTATAAAGAGGTTCGTATTTTCCTTACAGGTGACATAGCAAGTTTTGATTGTGAATTCTTCGAGAAGTTTGATGCTGTAGTTGTCAGTTGCTGCTCTCTTAAAGCTAAGGTTAGGATGCTATTGCCCTCTTGATTCTGTGATTCGATTCGTGAATATCCCCTTGAATATTGTTTTCTTTTATCTTTGTCTTTGAAAAAATTCTCTATAGATTACATTCTCTTTGTGTTTCCATCCCAGAGATTAATCAATGAGAAGTGTCGCAAGTCATCAAAGCGTATTGCATTTTATTCAGTTGAATGTAGAGATTCTTGTGGCGAGATTTTCGTTGATTTGCAGAGGCATACTTTTTCAAAGGTAATGTGTCGAATTTCATAAAATCTTGTTCCCAACCTTTTCTCATTTTCTTGTAAACTCTGCTATAGAACATTGAGATTTTCTTAGGTGAAGGCTTGAACAATATTAATTAGGTATTTACCTTCCTAAATTGATAGGAAATAGTAGAAAAAACTTAGGATTTGTTTGGCTCAAACTCCGTAAACATTATCAAGTACTTTTATAGCACAAATATATACTTATAAGCATTCCACCCATAAATTTTAGGGTTTTCAGGAGAGCCTTTGGGTCTTTAGGATGTATTTTCTTACATACCTCTGCCTCACAAACTCTGATTTATTTGTTCCTGCCTTAGAGTGGATTTGCCTGTTAACCTTTCTAAATAACTAAGGCTCTGTTCAGATGACATTATTTAGAGCTTATGGAAGCTGATATGAAAAAGTGGTTTGCAAATAAGCTTCTTAAAGAGTGTTCAGATAACAAGCTTAAATGAGACTTGTGAAAGCTTATGCTAACTGATATTTGGGCTGAAAATTAATGTTGCCCATGGGACATTATGGAGCTTAGGAAGCTTATTTACACTTTTTCTCATTTCTCTACCCACTTGCACTTTTCTCTCTCCTCACTATTAAATATTTTATGCCCATTTTCGTCATTTTACCATCCACTTCTACAGAAAATAAGCTCATTATACCGAACACCCATTAGCTTATTTTAAAATATCAGCTTTTAAAACCAGTTACAATTTTCAGCTAAAGAATTAGCCCCATTTTGGAGTCTAAGTAATCTAGAGCATGTTCTTGTCAATTTAATTGCTTAGTGCAATTTGTGTGGCTAAGAATTGTATGTTTTTGCATGTTAGCCAAGTGGCTCTGTTGTTATTTTTTTCCACCAAATTCTGTGTTCGATGCCATGCTGCTAGATCATTTAAAAACTCTTGCTCTTTTTTTTTGATTATTTTAAAAAGGACTTCCAATTGTGATCCTTTCGGTGTGGAGATAAACTTATTAGAACCATTGATCACTACTAATATTACTTGCTTATTCTTGCAGAAGAAGCTTGACGTGGCCATTGAATGCCTTGTAGAATATCCTAGTTTTGAGGTATTTGCCTTGTTGTTATAGTAATTTGTCCATGACTTTATGTTTTTTTTGGTGTGAAAAAGATGTAAACATCAAGTTAACGTCTCTAAGCTGTTTTCCTTTGAAGTGATTCTTGTGTCATTTTCTTTGCCCACCGGTGCTCATAAATTATAAACATTTGACTTTATTACTGAGTTCAAATGTTGAGTATTGTTACTGTATTCTTATTTGATATCAATAACCTTCATTTTCATGGCAGGAAGCCATAGCTGTACCATGGAGAAACCTTCCTAAGAAAGTATCAAAGCTTTACTTTGCTATGAGGGGTATGGGATATCTACTATTCCTTTATTGACTCAGTGCCCTTATTATTTTGTCAGACATGGTGAAGGGTAACTTCTTTTTTAGGGCTACTCCTGCACCATTTCTGCAGTTGAAACTACTTTAGTACAAGTTAACAACAGAAAATCAGTGCCAAAATAAAGGATGAGTAATGTTCTAATTTTGAATTATATAAACGGGTATTCTTTTCGTCATTGTGAAGAAATCCTAGTGAAGGTGGGTTTGTGGACACCATGCTGTATGCATGATCAAAGACAGTTCTAAGATAAGAGCTTTAGCCTATCCTCTTTTCTCTCTACACTTATTACTAGCCATAATGGGGGATAAAAAGTGTAAATTTTCTGTTAGAAAAAGTAGATCTACGAATTTTTGTTCATCTTGGATTCTTCCTTATCTTTCAATGTTTACAAGCTAATGAAGTTTTGTTACTAATATATTATTATTGCGGTGCTTTATCTAGTTATGGAAAGGTTTAAAGAGTTGCAGCGATGCAACTATAGTGGAACCTCACTCTCTGATCTTCCCGATGCCCTAAAGATGAGGAAGGATCTCTGCGAAACCCATGTACATAGACATTTTTTAATCAATCTGAAATTTGTGGAATTTCTTGCATTTTCCCCTTGTAATTAACTTGATCAAACTGTAAAAAATGCAGTCTTTTAGTGAAACTCAAATCCCAGATTCACTACTTGGGAGATTGCTAGAAGGTAGAAGAGAGTTTCCTCCTGTATGTGCTATCTTGGGAGGGATTCTTGGACAGGTGATTTGCTTTTCTTGTTTCATTCTTGTGTAAAACTTTTTGATGGATAATTCGCTCATTTGTGTTAAATTATTGGTAATTGCCTGTTACAGGAAGTCATAAAGGCAATATCTGGGAAAGGAGAACCTCTGAAGAACTTCTTCTTTTATGATGCAGTGGATGGAAAAGGCGTAATCGAGGACATATCTTGTCCCAATGCTGTTTAGCTTAGAGGGTTCTGCTAAATGTTTTCAATGTAACTTGCTTTGAGATTATATTATGCCTACTACTACTTAACATCAACATGTTTAGAAAAGAATTAGTGTCAACTTGTTTTTGAGGTAACCTTCTAGAATTAGCATCAACATCTTTAACTTTTATCTTATTTTTGGAAATTCACGTCTCTTGACAAATTTAGGCCCAGCCTATGAAAAGATGTGCCTAAGCCTGGGCACATGAACTGTGCAGCACCCGCCTAGCATCAGGCGAGGCATATGTAGTGGAAAATTGTTAGGGTTTAGGGTTTAGGCATCCGATGAAGGAAAAGATCCACCCGCCTATTCATCATCTCTTGACAAATTTATCCTTTGTTTGTTGGGAGCTGTTATATGCGTATATACTATCATATGGAGTGGAAAATTGTTACGGAAAAATACTTAGGTTGTGTTTGTTATACTAAATTAACTAGTTAAAAGTGTTAATAAACTAGTTACTAGTTAAAATGACACTCTTAATGCTGCTAATTTATATTAGTTAACTCAAAAGTCTGCCAAGTTTGCTAAAATATCTTGAACGACAAGATTTTGTTTTATAACTTCATTCTAGCTCCTCTTTAGTCTATCTCTACCCCTGCAGAGAGATCATAATTTATACTCCCTTCGTTCGCTAAAACCTGTCGTTTGAGTAAATGTAAATATTAACAAAGGATATCCTTTGACTTAATTACCCTTATCCCATTTTCATTCTAAAGCTAAACATGTGGCTAAATGGCTCGACCGGAAAATCCGAAGCTTTTATTCTCTCATGGGCCTGTCGCTAAACGACGCAATAAGGACTAACGACATATCCCATGGCCCACACAATGCCTAAAATTGAAATAAAAAAATGAAAAATCTAGCGTTTCTTCGTATTTATTTTTGAGAATCGAATTCACCGTATTTTTTTAGTAAACTAACCGCCTTTTTTCGGTGGGTGAAATAGGAAAATAGATGGAAAAATATGGCAAACGACATATTATATTTAACAAGAATATTGAGTTAGAACGACAGGTTTTGGCGAACGGAGAGAGTATTAGTTTATTTAATAAAAAAAGAAACAAAAAATTCCACCAAAAGGGAAAAGAAAATAGATAGTGGGGATGAGAGAGCATATAGAGAGTGATGGTTTTAAAATTTTACGTGATTTTCACAAAATAAACTGATTTAGGAGGACAAAAAACGACAAACAAAGTATTAATTTAACAAGTTTTTATCTATATTTAATTTTAATTATTTTTTTAACTTTAACTATTTTTTAACCTCTTGACAAAAATAGTCTTAGGCTCTATGAACGTCCTTAATTACGGAAACAAAAAAACTTGTGGCAATTTATTTGACTCCTTAATATTAAAGACACGTTCGAAAAAAGGAATCTAATTGCAATTAGGCAACGATACTTGTGTCAATTTTTGGACTGACATATGGGTTGGAGACAGTTTCCTACTTCCTTTCTTTGACGGTATCGACATCAACCTTCAAGTCTCACATTTCATTGCTGATCATAAATCATGACAGGTGGGTCTGCTCTCATCACCTCTTCCATATGAAAAAGTCAAATAGATCATTATTATTAGAATTCCCTTAACAATAGTCACTGATAGACTCATTTGGACTTCTTCTACTGATGGTTCCTTTTCAATGAAATTTGCCACTATGTTGTGTAACTCCTCCCCATGTGTTTCGTACATTTTTCGGCAATGGATCTAGAAATCCCAAATGCCCCCTAAAATCCAACAGTTTATTCGGAAAGCCTACATTTCTTCCCTCCCTACGGTAGAACGACTTAGCAAGCACTTCTCTCGGGGTCTAAACTATTGTTGCCTCTATAAGGAGGTTGATGATCAGGATTTACATCGCTACATGGAGTGACTCTGAGGAGGTGTATGAAGCTTGGGCAAGCCCAAACATGTAAGCTATGGCTATTGAGACATCCGATGAAGGAAAAGCCAAGTCATCAAACGAAGAGGTTAGTCTTGAATCTTTGCTTGACACTCTTGAAGTTCTCAAAAATCTCGTCTTTTTCAAATGGTTAAAAAATTGTTTCAAGAAAATACGATCATAAAACAAGAACTTACTAAATCTAAGGAACAATGTTCTGAATTAGAACTATCCATTAAAACACTGATGTTCCTTGCGCGACTTATGACAAACATCAGATTGAGCTTGGTTCCCTTAAAATTGTTAATGATGGTCTTAGACCCGATCTTATTGCTACGAAAATAGAAATAGAAGCTTGGTTCCCTTAAAACTATTAATGATGGTCTTAAATCCGATCTTATTGCTGCGAAAATAGAAATAGAAGCCCTTGTCAATGCCTCTCATAAGCTCCTAGATGAAATCTTATAGAAATTCTACCTTACCAGGGATGAGATAGGAAAGGAAGTAGCTTTTGTGAATCCTAAACACGAGCTGAGATATCCTGGTGAGTTTTCTAACAAAAAGGATAAGGATCTAAATAAGGAAGAGGTAAGTATATCTAAGGTCTCATAACTTCAAAATGCCAAGGATAAGGTAGCCTATTTAGAAGAAAAAGTTCGATTTTTAGAGAGTGGAACCACGGGGAAAAAGCTAGAAAGAGTAGTATACGGGGAGTATGGCTCATAAAATCTATATGAAACAAACCAAAGGAACTATACTTAAGGATCTTAACAAAGAGAGGTGATGTGATCCACCCCGAGGTCAATCAAGATTCCTCTTCAAGCTTGTGTCGTCACTCTCGAGGCTCATGTTCAATTCCGTTTTCGTCCAAGTCTCTAGTAATTGTGTGAGATATATTTATTTATTGTAAATATTCTAGATTTTTATTATTATATGAAAGTAATAAAGAGGTAGTATGTAAGGTGGTAGGTGAGGTAGTAGGTGAATGTGAACACAAAGGGTTGTTTGTAACCTCATTTTGTGTGCCTATTTATAGGCATTTTGTTCTTCTTGTTTAAGGACGTTTTGAAACCTAATGAGAATAAAGCTTTGAGTTTTTCTTTGTAGTTTTGATCCACTCATCCTTAAGGCTAGTGAATCCCCTTGGTTCGTGAGTCATATCGAGCCATCTTCAAGGATCCTTTCAAGGTGAGTCATATCCTTGTTTGAATCCATAGTTTGTGTTGTTGGAGAGTGATTCATATCTCTCTAATTCCACATCCATATCCATCACTTCATCTCATACAAAACCATCCCCTTTCAACTCCCTTCCATCGCCACTCCATCAATCTCATTCAAACTCCCACCGAGATCTCTTCTCGGTGGATTCTGCAACACCTCATTAAAACTGTTATAACGTTCGATCCACAAGTGATATTGATCTCAAATTTTGAGGAGTTCAACTAGACTCGTAGATCTAACTCCTCGAGTTGGAATCACTCAAATCAGAGTCTGGACCAGGGAGAACCATCCAGTTGAAGACAGACCAGTTTTCTTGGGGTTTGTTGTCGAATTCCTTGGAAGTCTAGGGGGCTTACCTTGCACTGTGGACTTCACGATCCTTCTTCTCATCAAGAGGGTTGAAAGTCATAAGCTTCAACATCCCCATCCTAAGTACTATCCAGGAGAGTACTATAAAACTTGTTGACGTTGTGGAGCCCATGGTCAATATAGGGAACAATGCCAAAAAAGACAAGCTTAGTCTAAGGCAAGTCAGAAGTGGATAAATCTGCCACATCATAAAAGAAACATTTCGAGGAACTATGCTCCTAAGACTAATCTAAAAAACAATAGAAATCCTAATGACATTAACATTGATGAGTATTATGTTGCTAGTCCTAAGGAATAGTTTTTGCTTTTAGTCATATCTGACCATGTAAAGGGAAACTTAACTCGGTCATTAAAAAATAACTTCTTTCTTTTTTAGTTGCAAATGAGGGGGACGTGTGGTTTATTGATAGTGCTTGCTCATGCCACATGAATGAAAATAGTGAAAACCACACCTCACTTCACAAACATGTTGGAGGGAACACTTCCTTCAGCAATAGGAAGAAAGGATCAATGCTTGGATTTGGAAAAAAATCAAATTAAATAATTGTACTAAGGTAAGTAATGTTATTTTAATCAATCATCTTGCATTCAACTTACTAAGTATTGCACAATTTGTGATCAAGGGAACAATGTGGTGAACTTCGATAGAAATGAGTTCTTAGTATTGAATAAGGAAATCGACAAAGTGATTCTAAGGGGGAAACAATCAAATAATGTCTACACTGTAGACACTGAGTTTAAACCTCCAAGGAAATTGTGCTTTGTATCTCCATCTAATGAGACGAAATTGTGGCACAAAAGGCTTGGCCATGCTAGACTTAAAACCATCCTAAAGTTATATCAACAGATCTGGTGACTGGTCTTCCACAAATTCATCTTGAGAAGAAAACACTATATGAAGCTTGTGTTAAAGGCAAACATACTCGTAGTTCCTTTAAACCCAAGAACGCAATAAGTGCTACAAAACCCTAGGGACTAATCCACATGGATCTTTGTGGTCCCATGAGGGTGAATAGCCAAAGAGGAAACATGTTTGTTATTGTTGATGACTATTCTAGATTCACTTGGATAATATTTCTCTCATTAAAAAGTGAAGCATTCAAGGATTTCAAGTCCTACATCAAAAAAGTTCAAGTTAGTCTTGGACAAACACTCAAGGCAATCAAATCCGATCATGGAAATGAGTTTTAAAATTCACGATTTCTTTATTTTGCAGGAACAATGGTGTTTCCTATAACTTTTATGTACCAGAACACTACATTAGAATGGAGTTGTTGAAACAAAGAATATGACTGTAGAAAAAATGGCTAGAATAATGATAATTGCAAGCTGTGTTCCACCAAGCCTTTGGGAAGAATCAGGTATCTACAACTACCTATATCATGAATCGTGTCATGATATGTCCCTTGTTTTTTAAAACTACTTATGAACTAATCAAGGGACACAAGCCCAATATTTCCCACTTGCGTACTTTTGGTTGTGGGTGCTTTATTCACAACAATGGGAGAGAGGACATTGAAAAGTTTGATCCAAGAAGTGACGAAGGATTGTTTGTTGGTTACTCTCTAACCAGGAAAGCTTACAAAGTCTTTAATAAGAAAATAAAGAAGATCAAAGAAAGCATACATGTGATTTTTGATGAAAATTTTGTCAATGGAAGGTGAATAGTTCCATCCTAGTTGGAGACTATTTTGAGACTCAAGAAGAAGATGATACAAATGATGATGATGGTGGTGGTGGTGGTGGTGGTGGTGGAAACGACAAGAAAGATGGTTTGCATTATCCATTTGGATCCCTAGAAACCGATGCTAACTCATCGTCAAGGAACAATGATGATACAAACTCTGATGGCTCTAGATCCGACCACAATACCACAAATAAATCTAGTGATGATGAAGATTCCCATTATCTTCCTCATAATCAAGTACTTGATCAAGTAACAATAGTGGACCCAATGTCTACTATTGGCACATGGTCAAGTACTTACGGTGAATAAGAGGGAATCATAGAGGCAACTAAAGTAATCAATAAGAATTATCATTAGAAAAAGGGTCATCCAATCGATAACATCATCACACCGTATCACAAAGGGGTACAAACCCGATCTTTTCTTCATAATTTTTGTGCCTTCAATGCGTTTGTTTCTCTTGTAAAACCAAAGATGTTCAAAGAATTTCTTAAGGAACCAAACTAAATTGTAACAATGCAAGATAAACTACACCAATTTGAGAGAAACAAAGTTTGGAGACGAGTTCCTAGACCAAAGCACAAGAATGTGATTCGAACTAGGTGGGTCTTCAGGAATAAGCTTGATGACTTTGGAAATGTTTCAAGGAACAAGGAAAGATTGGTTGCTCATGGATACAACCAACAAAAAGGGATCAATTATGATTAAACCTTTGATCCAGTTGCAAGGATTGAAGCACTTTGTCTCCTTATTGTCTATGCTTCTTATAAAGGATTCAAGTTTTATCAAATGGATGTGAAGAATGCATTTCTTAATAGACTTCTTCAAGAGGAAGTGTATGTAGCTCAATCACTATGTTTCGAAGATATCAATTATCCTAACCATGTGTATCCTAACCATGTGTATGTTTTGGATAAGGCACTGTATTGGCTCAAACAAGCTCCAAGTGCACGATATGACAACTTGGCTCAATTTCTTGTCTCCAACGGTATAGACGTGGTGCAATCGATAAAACAGTATTCCTTAAAAAGAATTAGGTAATATTCTAGTGGTTCAAGTTTGTGTTGATGGTATTATCTTTTGTTCTAGTAACCCCAACCTTGTAGAAAGCTTCAAGAACTTAATGAGTAGCGAGTTTGAGATGAGTATGATAGGGGACATGTAATTCTTCCTTGGTCTACAAGTGTTACAATCATCTAAGGGAACTAGGATCCATCAACAAAAATATGTCAAAGAATTGTTGAAGAAATACGGTATGAAAACTACAAAACTCATAGACACTCCTATTTTCCCTAACACTCGTTTGGATACAAATGAATTTGGTATTAATGTCGATCAAATGGTATATAGAGGGATGATTGGTTCCCTTTTATTTTTGACTACAAGTCGACATGATATCATGTTTATTGTTTAGTGTCTTCTTTTGTGCATGGTTCCAAGCCAATCCAAAGGAATCTCATATGAAGGAAGTGAAAAGAATCTTTCGGTACTTGAAAGGGTCATCGACATGTGTCTTGGGTATCCAAGGAACAGTTCCTTTGAACTTGTTGCTTACTCGACTGCTGATTTTGCTTGCCACCTGGTGGACAAGAAGAGCAATTCTAGTATGGCACATTTCCTAGGGCAATGGTTAGTCTCTTGGTGATCAAAGAAACAAAACTCTGTTGCTCTCTCAATTGCAAAATCAGAATATGTGGATATTGTAGTGTTTTGTTCACATGTGATAATACTAGTGCCATAAACAATTATAAAAGTCATATTCATCATTTTTGTACCAACCATATAGAAATTAGGCAGAACTAAAGAACAAGTTGTAAATATTTTCACTAATGCATTGGATAGAAAACCCTTCGAGCATTTGAGGATTCTCTTAGGTATGATTATCTTAAATTGAACAAGTCTTGGTCCACTATTCTCTTGATGCTTGGCTAGTCTATTGATCTTTAGTAGGGAATAACACTTAGTATCTCACTTTTTCATAACATGACGACTTGTTTGATGAACTACGCTTTCCTAAAACAAACCTTTTGTATGGAACTAATACAAATGAATGAGTACTTTTCTTTTCTTTTGGTCCAAAATGATCAACGTGATCTTTTCTAACCCTCATTACAAGCCAAACTTATGGTTGATCATAAGACCTATCCTAAGCCTTGGTCTAGATAAACATTTCATGTGAGCTTTATATTATTAAACGCTTTTTACTAGATTCAGTTACATGGATGTCTTTTTCTTCCTTGCCATATTTATTTGTTTGGATATGCTTATTTTATTGTTCCACAAAAAACCTATGATATACAAACCTAGCCTCTTGTTACTCGATCATGGTAAAGAAGAATCGGATCAATGTTCTATGTGAATATCAAGGGAACAATTACAATTATAGCATTAATCAGAAACGGGGAGTTGAGTCGACATCATTGTTATAGCTACATTGAAAATTGATGTTTCAGTATTGATAGGACATAAAAAACGAAGAGTAAATCTGGGCCATGTATTTTGAAAAGAGGCAATGATGGTTTCGAAAGAAGATGCCACATCGAGATATTATTAGGGAGAAGATCATAACAATCTCGTGTGAAATCTTACTACAAGTTTGGATTTCGAAGTGGTAGAAAGAAAACTTCCTTTTAGGTGGTACGCACAAGAGAATTTTGGTACCCTTACCCTATCTATTTATTCTATCTTTTCTACCTTTTACACACACCTCTCCGAAATTAATTCCCAAAATTCTCTCGTCTTCAACCTTGCTCAAATACAAAACGTTTTCACATTTTTACCCATGTCTAAAAGGAAAATCGATTCACATCCATCTAACACCATCAGTACCTTGTACGCACAATAGGTCCCGATAAACTTTGTGTCACTTTATTGGATGGAATGGATGAACTTCCACTTGCACAAAGGTGGAAGCTTTTGAAAACCATCGATGAATTTCTCCCTCTTAACACACAAACCCTAATCCTTTTCTACCACAAACCAATCAGATTATCAGCTTAATTCCTAACCCTAGGTATGGAAACCCAACCTTAACTAATATTGAAATTGTTGCGACCTGAATGTTTGCAAAACCTAATCCTCCATCTTGTAATACTAAGATTGAAGAAGAAAAGAAAGATGAAGAAATTACTATTGCAGAAGAAATAGTGCTTGACGATGACAAGAAAGATGATAAATAGGCTCTCGAAATAGTTCCTGTCAATGAGGAACCACTGATCGTAGAGCCTGAACAACCGTCTAGAAGGAAGAACAAAAGGAAAATCGGAGATGATGGTGAGGAGTGGAAAAATAACAAAGACAATGGTGGTGATACTTAAGAATTGGGAGGAGAAGAGGAAGAAGAGGCTAATGTAATTAAAGATGTAGGTCAGCTTCTAAGTGAATGATAGCGAGCCTTTGTGGCTGTTGGATGAGAGACAACTAGTGTTTGTGGTTTCGGCTAAGACAAAGGTTATAATTGTCAAAGATATGAAGAAGGCTAAGTCTGCTAAAAATCAAAGAAACCCGCACGCCAATCCACAAGGAACACGTTTGTCAAGAAGGCTCTTGTGGTAAAGAAGGAGACTAGCGATAGAAAGTTAGTGATTCCACTTGTTATAACAGAACAATTCCTCACTGAGAATGGATTTGAGAAATTTTGGGATCTCATAAAGTTTAAAGAGTGTGAACACTTGTGCTCTGAACCGGTCAAGGTTCTTTTATGCTAATTTTAGTCTTTCTTCCACTTCTACATCAATTGCTCGTATGGGGGAATTGAAGTTGAACAAGGATGTCTATCAGTTTACTATTGCAGTGATAAGGAGAGTCTTGAAGGTTCCGTTTGATGGTGAGTATGAGTTGTATGGCAAATGATGGCCAGAGGAAGGTAGAGAGTCTTTGTTGAGTTGGTTGTTTGAGAAACCCCTTGAGCAGAAAAGGAAAAGGGAACTAACAACACATGGGGTTGTCATTGGTAACTAAGATGGCACATTAGTTTATCTCCCGAGTTGCGGTTCCTAGGAAGGAAAAGCAAATCACTCTCACAATCAATGATGCGGTGCTCTTAGACTGGTTCTTGGAGAAGAAGAAGATTGATCTTCCTTGTGTAATTCTAAATCACATGGGAAAGTGTGATGGGAAGGGGAACCACTCACTACCATATGTTGCTTTGGTAAAAAGTCTGCTAATTAGGGAGGAATTGTGCATGAGTGATGAAAAGAAAGTTGAGTTTGGTCGATCAAGTGATGGATATGACCAATATCCATAAGAAACACTCTATCATGCTTGAGGAATCGGCTGCTTCTGTTGAGGATGATAGAAATAATGGCAGAGTTGTGAAAGCGATCAATCATCTGGTTGGGATAGCAAAAAGGATTTTAGATGTGTTGTTTGATATTCAGGGGAACTTGCCCGCTTCAAAACCATGATCGAGCAGCCTACAAAAATCCTTTGCCCATTATTCCCATCTCTTTATCTTGTGTTTATGTTATCAGTTCTTTGTGTTTTTATTCTCTCTATGATGTTTCTAAGGTTGTTTTCCGATGGACATTTTTGCGGTATTTGTTGGTGATGCTTTTATCTGTAGTTCCATCCTATCTATGCTCATTAATATATTATCCTTTAGTAAAGTTTCTCCTTATTTGTCTTTCTTTACTTAAAGATTAATTTTTGATGATGCCAAAAGGGGAAAGTGTGGAAAATTGTACAGATGTGTTATTAAGGGTGGAGTATATGCTAAAATTTTTAAGTAAGAACTATGAATCCATCTCAGGGGGAACTAAGTATCATGTCTATACATGCCTATACATAATTTGTTGATCTTAAGGGTATAAAGAATAGCATTTGCATAGTCAAGTTGAAGTAAAAGTTGGCCCTTGTATGACAAGGCGGTTGAGTAGACCTCGAAAGGTAATCTCGTGAGTAGACCCCGAAGGGTAATCTCGTTTGGGTGTAGACCATAAAGGTAATCACCATTGACCTTATTTAAACAGTTTATAAAGTTGTCTTGGATAATGGCAAAGAGTCACTCAAATAAACCGAGTTTCCTTCAAAGAATATTGCCCCTATTCCATGCCAAGGGATTCCGCAATATTGTTGCGGGATAAAATGTTCAAATAACGACAATAGAAACGTTGGCAAGACGATTCTATCAAGAACAAAACATACATTGTTCGAGCCTTCCGATTCCTCTTCTTCCTTCACTTGGACGAAGCCATCTAGCCATGGATCTTGTGGTTCTTCCTTCACTCCCAAATGTGAAAGATGCTCCATGATATCACACGAAAGTTTTTGTTTTTCTTGTGAAACACTCACTAACACAAAACCTAGTCTCTTTCGACTTCTTGTGTGTTTTCACCGATTTTATGTGTCTTACACTTTCCCCTCCAAGGACGATCAAACACCCCTTAAATAGGCATCCATCGGCTGTCCAAAAATCGGTTAAGAGAAGTTACCAAGTATTTGGGAAGTTGAGAGAATTTAGGAAAAGTTGTAACTAACTTATCATCATCCAAACTCTCTCTCTTTGTCATCTTTTTAGGCGTCTAAACCAGCCCATAAGGATTCCAAATGAGCCGTCCAAATCCAGCCCAAAAAGGCCCAAGGAATCGGTCCAAAACTTCCTTAGAAAAGCCCAATCCAAAGCCCACAAGCAAAGCCCAAAATGGCAAACCATGTGGCTCATACTCTAACCCACATGTGCAGCCCATCAAGTCCAAAGGCATGCCCCATGGGCTGGCCCATCATGGCCCATGGCAAGCTAGCATAGCTAGGTACCTAGCTAGGTCACTTACCTAGTGTAGCTGACCCTCAGCTAGTTGAGCTAGCATCCAGCTAGTTGAGCTGGCTTGAGTTGAGTTTTAGCTCGTTTAGCTGACTTACAAGCTTTAGAGCTAACCTTTAGCTAGTTTGAGCTTCCTTGAGCTAAACCCTAGCTACATGAGCTTCCTACCAAGCTGGTTCTTTGAGTCAAGAGCTTAGTTAAGCTTCTAGAGCTAACTTTAAACTAGTTTGAAGCTTCAAAACTCTGTTCTAGTATTCATAACTATGTGCCAAGCTATTCTCATGCTTTGGTCTTTGTCTAAAACGTTCAACAAGCTTTAGAGAAGCTACCAAACATACATATAATCTTGCACAAAGTTATAAGACTCTCTTACTTTATTCAAAACGAAAACCAAGCTTAATACACATGCTCAGCGCCTTGTGCCAAAACCCTAGGCAACATCACACCCTTGCTCCAACCAACCAGACACACTCGATCATGCCATCGCCAAGGCGTAGGTGCACCCCGACACCCCGCATACTCGTGTCGCCACCATCGCATCGTGCATGTGCGCATGCTTCGCACCAGCGTGCCTTACCGAGCGTCGTTACTTGTGTCGTTTGCCATGCGTCGGTGCGCTTTGCTCGAGCATTTGCTTGTGCCGCACCTTTACCAACAAGGCGCGCCCTTTGCCATGCGTCGTTGCATACGAGGTTCCATGCCTCGGTGTTGGTGCATCTCTTGGACTCGTTTCTTTTCTATGACCACTTTACTTCTCTTTATCATATCATGGCAAGTCACATGGTCAATCTTCTCAATCGACATTTCTTTGTGACTTCTTTTCCTCAACATGCACACAATGGGATTGATGACTTTTCACAAATCACCAGCATAATTGCCATGCATTCTAATCGTCATTAAAATTTGTTTTGCTTTGTATAAGTTTGATGGGTTTGTTATCATGAAAAGGGGGGGATTGTTGGAATAGTGTTCAAGATCGTAAGGAACTATCACTAGCCGTTTTGATGATGATAAACACCATATGTTTTATGAGTTTAATCTAAGTGTACGTTTCAAGAAGCCCTAGACAAACAAGAACAATTAGATTAACGAGAAAGCAAAACAATATATAGGAGAAATACTCAAAGGAATTTTGGAAGTAACGAAAAGAAAACTGGAAGGAATTCTTCCTTACAAGAGTCGGTGAAACAAATAAAGATAGAGGCAAAGGCAGTGGTAGCATCTAGAGGAAATCTTCAATAAGAAAAGAAGTGATCAAATCAGGATATTGAAGATTGGAGGTCAAGTTATCTATTATTATGATCAAAGTGTGAACATGATATTAGATAGATAGGAGTTATTTTAGGAAAGTTTTGTCTTAGATAGTCTTATGGATGGAATTTATATCTTTGGAAAAGATAGAAAATCAAATCCATAAGAGCAGTATAAATACATGGGTCCTCTAGGAGAAAAATCGCAAGAGCTTACACGGAGAATAATCTGAGAAGAGAGTTTTCGAGTGAACAAAGTGCGATCTCGAAGGTGAATAAGCGATCTCAGAGTGAAGGAACTGCGATGAGGTAGCGACTGAGAAGGAAGGTAACTTTTTTGGTTGAATTAATTTCTGAGGTTATAGGAAGGCTAGTTAATATTTTAGGAACTCATGTAGGTTTCTAAAATAGAAAAGTTCTAGCCTTGCCATTGTAACAAGGGAACTATCAATAACATAAGTAGATATTTCAAAATCCTTTTAAGGAAGGTAGAGGTTTACCCGTCTTTCAACTAGTTGGTTGAAGTGGGGTTCCTCTATAGGGACTGTGTATTTACTACGTTTACTAACACACGTAGATCCTACACAGGGCTTGGACTGCTTAAGAGAACATACATGGCTATCTCTTGAATAAGTATCTCTACCTCTTGGGAAGGGTTGACATGAAGAGAGCAAGGCTTGGACTGCTGAAGAGGACATGCATGCCAATCTCTCGGATCAGGAATGGTTCCTTTATATTTGGATCTTTTCAATCTTAATTAATTTACTTTGATGGCATGGTAATTAATGAAGGATTTACTTGTGTTTTTTTTCCTAGGATCCTCAAACAAAAAACAATACTTATCTTGGCGCAATCTATGTTTCCTTCCAAGAGAAAGCAACCTTCAAATCTCATGGCAACACCGTCAGGCTGGCGAAACAGTACGAGGAATCGAAGTTGGCTCAGATCTTTGGTATGATGGCCGCAGATGAGAAGCAACATGAAACAACATACACCAAGATAGTTGAAAAGTTGTTTGAGATTGATCCGGGTTACACTGTGTTGTCCCTGGCCGATAAGATGAGGAAAAAGATAGCAATGCAGGCCCACTTGATGTACAACGACCAATCAAGCATCCCTCAGCTAGATATTCGGCAATATTCAACAAACTGTTTAATGTTTGATCCAAATCTTGTTGGTTATCAAGGCTTAACTGATAGGAGCTTCCTAGTTCCCACATCACCCAAAGAGTTGAAATTTTCAATTACATTGTCCTAAAAGCAACATGAAACAACATACACCAAGATAGTTGAAAAGTTGTTTGAGATTGATCCGGGTTACACTGTGTTGTCCCTGGCCGATAAGCTGAGAAAAAAAGATAGCAATGCAGACCCACTTGATGTACAATGGCCAATCAAGCATCCCTCAGCTAGATATTCGGCAAACTGCTTAATGCTTGATCCAAATCGTGTTGGTTATCAAGGCTTAGCTTGTAACACCCCCATTTTACCAACTTATAATGGGATGTTACTGCCGGCGGACTCGGACTTTCCCGTCCAAGGCCGTTGAGGCTTTAGTGACCGTAAATGAATAAAGACATGTTTAAACAACATAATCTGATAAATCAGATTTTCTTTTATTCAATAACATGATTACAAGAGTTTACAGCGGAATACATACAACAGGAATCGATGTTTTTGTAATTACTTTCAAAATCCTGGAAACGCCTGTGTGGAGACAACACATCTTCCAAAGCTTCCTTTCTTCTTTCCTTCCTTTCCCGAATTCTTTTCCTTTCTAACCTTCTGTGGTCTTCAAACTTGAACTTCTTCAGTCTTCTTCCTAAAACCTGATATTTCCATAGAAGACAGAAATACCAGCCGGACGAAACCGGGAAGAAGCAAGGGTATTAGTCTTCCAAGAGACTAAGCAAGTAGGAGAATGTGTTTTGGTTCACAAAAGCAAGGTCGAGACGGTTTAATACCATAACCCGAATTCAAATGGGTAATGGTATAATAGTCCAAAGGACTATAAAGAATAGGACGGCAATAATATGATATGTGGTAAACCGATCAAAGGCTTTCTTGGAAAATAGGAAACCACCAAAAGTAGTTCCTAAGGAAGAGAATGTATTTGGATATTTGTTGGGAATATTATTAAACAAGCATTTACTTTCAAAAGGTGCGTCCATCGACTAATCAATTCCATAACCACCCTCATGTTGGACATCTCCAGAGTGTGAAATGGAAACTTTCATAGCGAGGAGCCAGAGTGGAAACCACCCTGTAGATTATTGTTACTCCTTAATGTCCCCGGTAACGGCGCCAAAATTTGACTCGGCTAAAGTCGTTGTTGCCAAGATCAAAAATAAATAACCCTATTCTACTAACTAGTATAGTAAGCAAGCAAGGGGTCGAACCCAAGAGAATCGGGATTCTGAATAATCAGCAATTAACAAGACAGGGGTTTTGGGATTTAGGCAAGCAAATAAATTCAAGTAATAAATCAATTAAGGAAAAGCAGAGTTCATTCAATCAATTCCACCTTTTTAATCATCCGATCATTGATTCATCCATTTTTCTATTAATTCCCAGGTTAATTCCAATCCTTATAAAAGATTTTCGCTTGTCCACGGTCCAAGCGAAAGGATGATATGAACAAGAACGCTTAATTCAAATCATGCAAAATATTAAGGATAGAAGGATATTATTTCATGAAATCAAGCTACGAGTCTCATGCATAAAATAACAATCAAACACTCTTTCTCAATTCTAGTCCACGGTCCTAGAAAAGAGTTGTTTCAAGGATAAATAAGATTGCACAGACAACAATCAAACTAATCCAAACAGTAGAATATCAATCAAATTCAACAAGTCGCGCGCCAAGAGAAATCAATTGATAATCATATAAATAAAAACAAGAGTTTTGATATTAACCAAGGGATAGAAAAGTTACCAGAATCTCACGAAATACATAAAAAGGCTTCCTTGATCAAACAAACTCCAAGGGAAATTAGTTCTCCATAATAAAACTAAAAACTGGAATAATCTCTGAAAGTGTGCTAGAATCTCGAACTAAAAATACAAAACTGAACTTAAATAGTTCGGAAACCTAAAAGATATAAATAATATAAAAAGATAGAATAGCTGAGATGAAGTCGGGGCTGGAAAACCACGAACCGCGGGCGCGGATTGAAACCGCGAGCGCGGATCAGTCAATCCTCCTCGGCCGCGGAAACTCCTAAAACCGCGACCGCGGTTCTGGACCGCGGGCGCGGATCTTGCGATCCTCTACTCTCTCGAATCTTCCTTCACCACTACGGTCTCGGGTCCAACCCGAGGGCGCGGGTCTTGACTTCTTAACCTCTTCAGCTCGATCTAGGACTTCTGTCTTCCAAATCTTCAACTGTAGGCTCTTATGATATTACAGATAATCATCCTAATCTAGCCTAAAATACTCAGAAAATCCTAATAAAAATACAGAATTACACTGTACTAAAACCAGCGTATCAATGCCCGAGGCGCTAGTCTTTTATTAGTCATAAAACTTTGCATTATAGTTATAGATTTTTAAATGTCGATGCTCAACCAGTGAGACTTATACCGACAACAACAAGGGATTAAATCCCAAAGCACTCGCCGGTGCTTCACTTTCTCACGCTTGGTTGAGAAAGTAGGTCATGACCAGTGTCGGACGTATATACCAAAGTATACCTCTCCAACACGTTGTTATAGAGAGACTCTCACGGCATATCCCCGAGATCCCTAGTTCTAAACCTATCCAAATAAAGGGATCTCAAAGGAGAATCTCCAATCACATAAGAGCACAATCAACGACCCTAAACAGTACTAGCAGTAAGTATAATATGAAATAACGAGCAGTCATTAAATCTAAGCGGTAAAAAACCTAATTCATTTATTTAGCAAGCAAGTATTCCCAACATAGAGTTGATAATGGAACACAAGTTCCTGATTATCGATTCTACCAAAAGAAATGATATCTAAAACAGAGTTTAAAGATATCGAGTTCAGAAAAGGGTGAACCACCCACTTCCCTTGAAAATGAGCTTAGAACTGATCAAGGCAATTAAAGCTGACTCCTTATAGCTTTCTTGGCAAGAATAAATATACAACATTCAAAAAGACATATGAATAAACTCCTTAATAGTTTATTCAATTCTTAATGTCTTCTTGAAAACGAGCAGTGTAACGACGTATTTTTCTTATATATATAAAAAGTTATATATAACCTTTATAACGTCGTTACTTAGGCTAAGATTTTCACAGCACTACGTCTTATTTTTGGTACTTTACTATAAATGAAAAGTGTTCATTTATATCATACGTACGTGGTATTAAATTCTCAGAATTTAATATGGACCAATGGAACGTATAAAGGGGTCGAAAGTTTGTTACCAAACATTGACGTTATGGAACTTCGGGACGTAAGTTCCAAGAACGGATTGATCCTATGGCATCGTGGCAATGTCATGATCCTAATAACGTCAACGACGGGCAGCGTAACGGCTCCGAGTAGCTTGACGAAAGATCCGAAAATGATTACGGTATCAACGACGTTATGGTGGCTACGTACAGGATGTGTGCACGCAGGTGGCTGGGCAACAGGACGCCGGGCTGGACTGGTGGTTCACGAGGCAGACCAGCAGGTTGGCGGCCTCCAGGTTCAGTGGGCTGCTAGCGGTGGTGCACAAAGGTGGCCAGGCTCGTTCAAATAGGAGCCGAAGAAGACGAGGAAAAGTTTGAACGAAGGGAGAGTTTATAAAATTGAATTGGAAGTGGGCATGCTTCCTCACAATTGAAAGAAGAAAATGATTATTTGTAGGTGTGGGTCTCACAAGAACAAAGAAAGAAGAGATTTGGCTGTTGGCAAGAATTTGTGAATAGACCTGGGTCCGGTTTGAAAACCGGCGGTTCCGGTTCCCCCTAAACATGGAACCAGAACCTGAACCGGGCATGGCCAGGTTTCCCGGTTCCGGTCCAGTTCCGGTTTCCGCCGGTTCCGGTTCCAGTTCGTAACGGGCAATTTTAAAATTAAAAAAAATAAATCCGGTTTCCCAAAATCGCGACCGCGACCTAGAGGGTCGTGATCGCGGTTTCCCATTCCGCGACCGCGGGTCTCAGGCCGCGGTCGCAGTTTCGGAATTCGTTCAAAAAATATATGTCTTTAACCTGGAAACCGACGGTTTGAACAGGCGAAACTGGAACCGGCGGTTCCCGATTCCAAAACCGCCGGTTCACCGGTTTCCGGGGGGGGCCAAACCGGAACCGAAACCGTGGGGGAACCGGACCCGCCGGTTCCGGTTCCCGCCGGTTTCTGAATCGGCGGTTCGCCGGTTTGCCTAAACCGTGACCCAGGTCTATTTGTGAACGAAGGAATGATATTTTATAGGTAAACTTGAACGTGAAAATCAAGTATTATACGTGGTCATCAAGTTGAACGTGGTGCACAATATTGAAATGAGCTTGGGGATCAAGTTGATATAAATACATAACTTGCAAGAAATAAAATGGACAGGCTTCCATTTAAAATTGTATGAGTATATTCGAATTGAAACGGGACATGTGTTCGGGTGGTAAAATTATATATCTCGGATTATAATACACCTTTTATAGAAACGGTCTTAAAAATTATATAGACTAATAAAATCAACTCGAATGATTTTATTTTGCTACTTTTAATTTTAAAGCTTCCGTTTCAAAGTATAATCTTAACAGGTATATAATTAATTAAGCGGATCTCACCCGATCGAAATACTTCTTTCATGGAAGTGATCCCAAAAATTATATAGGTTGAAAAAATCAGTTCCAATGATTTTATTCTGTCACCTTGAATTTTCTATGAACAATTTCCATTAATCCGATCGTATTAGTAACGAGATCGATTGAACGGGTCTTAGGAAGAGGTCCGAAAAATTTCCAAAAATATCCATAAAAAGTACGGATATTACATAGCTGATAGGAGCTCCCAGTTCCCACATCGCCCAAAACGTTGAAATTTTCAATTGCACTGTCCTAAAAGTAAAATACTGAACCAGACTAGATGCATAAGACTTATTGATGAAATTTCACTTATGTAAACCCAAAATTCTTATTATTATTGTCATTGTCAACCAGTGGAAGTATTACCAAGTATTGGTAAACTCGTTCTAGAAGAGTAAGAAGACAGCTGGCTGCACACAAATTTCACCAACTGCCCACAAACACTGAGCACACAACAAGATTCAAACATAATTATTCAAGCAAGAACAAATTCAACCCCATGCACTTTTGGTGCTTGACCCAAATTCGAGCAACAATAAATTCAACTAATGAAGTATTTACTAACCGAAATCATGGTTAACCAAAATGGTGATGATGAGCGCCTGAAAATACCAATCCGCTAGACAGGTAAGTAGACGTTAGAAAAGATTGAAAGTTTAAGGAAGGCCCAAAGCCAACTGGTTATTGCTTCTGACTTGATCTCAATCAATTCCTCTAGCGAGAGACCCAAAGAAAGAGAGATTAATTTCCTCCTACAAATTTATGCTTTGGTTTAGTTAGATCTCTACGTCCACCATCTAATTTCTTCAATCGTGTCATTCTCCACCTGCATGGCATATTATTGGTCTGATTCCAACATTTTGTGTCCCTTCTCTTAGCAGTCAAAGAAAATGCGCTCATCTAGAATACCATTTAGAGAAGGGAACATGCTGAACTAGGTTGGCAATTGTAAAGATTTCAAAATCATTTGAATTTCTTGTGTTAATTGTATGATTTAGTACATTCATCCCTTCAGGCCTTGACAATAACTTTTTCCTTGTGAACATCTTCCAAGCTACTTGTACTGTTACAATTCATTTATCACGATTAACTATAGGCACCAACAAATAGACAAGCACCATCTATCTGTCCATTCTCTCAAAATCACCTCCTCACAATAACACTTGTAATGAAATTCTGCTTGATGTGTTCTTTTCATTATACTCTCATCTCATCACACATGCCGACGAGGGTGGTTAAAGAAGGCATAAAATATACTTGTAATTGACTAATTTTACGACTTCCACTTAGATTATATAGTATTGGTTGCTGAAAAAGGTGAGTAGATTTGATGGAGGGAGTTCAATGTCAAATCATTCCAACAAAAAAAGCAAAAGCAAAACCATCAACAAATTACCTGTGTGGTGGGTCCTATTTTGTTTTGTACTAAATCATCCATGGAACCCTTAAACACACTACATGTCCTTCAGGACGTCAACACCTCCATATCCCAAATGGTGTGGTAAGAGCCTTTGTCCCTCTCTTCTTCCAAATGTTGTCGGTCTCTTACGAGCTCCTCTTTGTTGACAGAAGGATTTACTTTAACTCTTTACGGCTTAGGCTTGCTTAAAATTTGTCTACCCAAGTTCAAAAGTTTCCCAGAAAATCACTACCATCTCAATTTTAGATGAGGTGAAAATGAACAAGACACAATCAAAGAGGAAAATTTTAGAGTTTTTTTACCTGCAACCCAAAGTTCATCTTTGTTCATCATATTTCTGCAACCACAACAATTATCAAGTGCCATTGGTAAGCGAGAGAGAGTTTTAAAGCAGTCTAGGTTGTGTTGTGAACAAACCAAACAATAAGTGACAAATCAAAAGATGGAGTACCGGTGCACTCTGCAACTGAGAAAACTAGACGATTTCATTATATAAATGCTTATCAAATACAAGAAAAAAAAGATACCTCAATATGAAAAAGGATCCAGCAAATGTTGAAATCAACCCCAAATGTTGTCTTCAATAAGTATTCTAACAATTCTAATTCTGATGGATGTAGGCAGGAGCTTCACAACACCATTGACATGAGACTAAAAGTGGCAATAATTATCAAAATTTTATCAGGAAAGATTTAAATAGAAGTTCATGTCAACAGAGAGAAGGAAGAATCAGTATTGAAAGTTAGTCATTGTAAACCTTACTCTTTATAGGCAGCTCATGAACTCCAAGCATTTTCAACATTTCTCCCCACGAATTGAGAAACTTTCAAATTTTCAACAAAACAAATCATCCTCTATTAAATTATCAAGAGCCAACTTTTCAAACTCAGAAATTAGAAACCAGAAAAAAGGGAATATAATACTTCCTCTACTCACACATCTACAACAACATCAACAAATAAAAAAAACCTTTTTTCTTTTCAACACTCGGCAACAAACCTCCTGGTGCAAACCTAATTTCCACTATCCCCCATCCACAATTCAATCCTCACAAAAGAAAAAGGAAAAAAACAAAACACCCGAAAGCAATCTTTGATCACTACTCTATTTTATATGTAGTAAATAAATTTCACTGTTCTTGAGAATCATCATCATCATCATTTGAATGCTCAGGCATCTGTTGATGATGATGCTGATGTTGGTGATGGGGATTCCCTTCCTGTTGAGCTGAATTCTGGAAAAGTTGGCTCAGAGCAACACCTTGCCTTCTTGTTGAGACAAACCCAGTTCCAATCCGGGAATTTGGTTTCCCCTACCCAAAATTGGAGCGAAATTAAGGAGGCCCATGTTGGAATTTGGAAGGCCCAGACCCTAAAATTAGAAATTAGGGGCGAACCCGGAATTAGGGTTGCTCAAGCTGGACGTGGACGGGCCGCCTGAGCCCGGAGAGTTATAAAAGAGTTGGTGCTCGGCGGCGGCAACGTATCCGGCTATGGAACCCCAACCGACCATATGAGATCTACCCAGATTAGAAGTGTCGGCAATGGCTCCCCACGCGCTCCTGCCCTCCAATTCGTTGATCTTCCCCTGCAAGCCCAGCAAAACAAAGGAGGAGGAGCTGGCGGAGTTGCCGGTGGTGACCAGGAAGGTGGCGGGGATGGTGCCGAAACCGGTGGCGGCGATGATTGGTCCCTCGGCCTGTTGGAGCAGCCATTGGATGGTCTCGCTGTCGGTCTTGTGGCCGAGCTCTCGGGTGAGTTGGAAGTCACACGCCGCACACAGGGCGGAGCTATTTGGGGGCGGGTGGGGGCCATGGCCCCCTCCCAATTCAAATTTTTTTTCATATATATGTTCCTCTTGTCAATAGCTTCGATTTGATATATTATAAGCTCAATTCTGACATTTGAGCAAAAAGTTATGAATGTTTAAAGATTGGACATATACAAACTACTTCTAACAAGTTATTTACTTAGTTAAAATGTTTTTATCTTTTGCTAAACTTCTTACTTTCATAATGTGATTGAACCCAAAAACTTTGAAACAATAAGTTTATTGTTGGCATATCTCGAATCACAAAATTCATTATTAGCACGAGGGCTTTAGTTTGGGTTTTAATTTTATGTTACGAGGTTTTAATATTTATAGATTCAATTGATTTGTATTCTAAAACATTTTTGTTTTCTTAACCTAAATGTATTCTTAAACATAATTCATAATTATATAGGTTCTCATTATAAACTCTTGTTTTCTTAATGTAGTTATATTTTAAAATATTTTAGCTAGTCCTTTCTCTATAAAATATGTTCTCTTCTTTGTATAAATTTGTATTTTTTATTTCTACATCTTTCTCGAAACATACATTAGCTATGTTGAAAAGTTTTGTTGGCCCCTACAATGAGAAATTTCTGGCTACGCCCCTACGCACAGCGCCGACATTCTGATTCTGCGGCTGCAGCCGTCGACTTTGGTGTGTCGGTCCTTGTTGGAGCTCCACTTTAGGGCTAATTGCTTCTTCTGATCGTCCTTGTACGCAACCACTGCTTCTTGTTTCTCTTCACTGTTGCTCTTGTTTTTCTCCATGCTTTTTTTTTAGTGGTGTGTTTGTGTGGACTGTGGAGGAGCAGCTAGGGCAAGCTAGAAAAACAAAAGATGGAGGGAGTGATGGGAAGATGTTGTAAATTGAGGGTTTGATCAAAAGCTGAAATCCCATTAATTGACAAAATGTTACCTTTTGGCTTGTTGTTTTGGGTTTGATTTTGGTTCTTGGTTTGGCTTTGGGGTTTGTAGTCTGGAGTTTTTTTAAAATTTTTGTATTTTTCATTTGTTTTTGGTGTCCAACCGGGCAACAGTTGAGATTCAATGCTCTCTAAATAGCTACGGCTGCTAACTACTCGTATAAATCTTAGTGTACTATATTTTTAAGTTTAAGCTTTAGTTTTAAAGCAACTGCATATTTAAAGGACTTTATTGAGCTTATTTTTCTGTTTATGGAATTAATTAGAAAATGCATTCAAACTAAGAAAACGTGAAAGGTTAATAAGTGATGAAATACGTACACCTGCTAGATATATTGTACATGTGAAGTTGGTACCTTGTATATATACTACAACCACACACAACTCCAATTGACATAACTTACTGCAAGTAGAGAAATAATCTTGTTGGTCTTGGTCCTAAATTAGGACTCCTAATAACAGGTACAAATTAAATAGGATTTTTAATAAAAATGAAAACTTACACAAATTGCATTAATTATATTTCAATTATATGTATACATACTACAGTATAATATATGGGGGGTTAAAAGCTAGTATCTGACAACAATATAAATTTCACAGTGGAATTTTTTTTTGAGTGATAAGTGATTTGCATGATTGAAGGGGGAATGATTGGGCTCCCATCCAATAAAGTGGGCCAGCTGTCAAAAGTGTCAATCAAAGATGTACACTTGTCCTACTCCTCTTTCATTAATTATTATTATTGTGGTTTGAATGTTTGAGATGCTTCATTGCCATATTGAAAGGTTGTGATGTGATCCCCTCTTTTAGCTCTCTCTTTCCATTTCTTTTCCTGCATTCTTCATTTTGTTATGTTTTGTGGCCAAGCTAGGGATGGCAATGGGCGGGTTCGAGGCGGGGAATACCCTCCCCGTACCCATACCCATTTATATATATGCTCCCCATACCCGTCCCATTACCCATCGGGTAATAAAATTTATCCCCGTCCCCATCCCCGTCGGGTCCCCGTCCCCGTCGGGTATTCCCCGTCCCCGTCGGGTATTCCCCATCCCCGCTTGATTTACCCATTTATAATCCCCGTCGGGGATTCCCCATTTACAATCCCCGTCGGGGATTCCCCATCTCCGCTTGATTTCCCCATTTATAATCCCCGTCGGGGATTCCCCATCTCCGCTTGATTTCCCCATTTATAATCTCTAGTGGGGACTCCCCATCCCCGTTTGATTTTGACCTTGTATAATCCCCACGAGTTACTCATTTTATTTTTCATTTACTTTCATGTACACTTTCCCAAGCAAAGCTAAAAGGAGGTGTATGAGAATCAAACACATTCCCAAGTGATGATCGACATGAATTAGGATTCCTGATCGATGCTCCACTCTTCCACATCTACTCAATTTGAGGTTGATCAGAATCTATTCACACTCATCCATCAGTAAAACTAATACAAATAGTGAATCTAGGCGTCCCGGTCAGATTAACAATCACCCCAATTTTGGGTTAACGATGAAATTGATTGGAACGAATAAAAACAAGATAAATGCTATCGATAACCGAGACCGCTACCACAATTAACGGTAGCAATAAACTTTTTAAAAAGGTTTTAACCTAGCGGTAGCGGAAACCACTACCCCTACATTGTAAAATTAAAGCTGTAGCGGTTTTCACTACCGCCACTTAGTCGTTAGAGACAAAACGCGTTTCATCTTGACTATTTAACCACGGCAGAAGCAAACCTTTTTCACAAACTCAAATCTTATTAACATTTCACCGTCTCAACATGTTGTGTCAAAATCACTACCTAGTCAATGTCATGTTTTTGGTCTTTTGTGGAAGGGCAAAGCAATTCTCGTCCAAATTCGATTACTTTAAATGAGGAACACGTGGATGAGGACAGTTGTGGAGATGGAATTCCCCATAATGAAAATCTAAACGAGGTTGTTTGCGTCAAAATGAAAAAGTGGTATGTAATATAATATATAATTAATTATTAGCTTTATTATTTTAGTTGTCATAATTGAGCATTTGGTATAATTAGTTGAGTAGATTGTAAATTAGCTCTTAATTCATTATTCAATTGCGTCCAATTTCCCAATTTTTCTAGCTACTATGAGTCTGATAATGAGTGGTGGGATCGAAACGTTATGCTACAATTGGCTAGAGAAATATGGTGTTGACCATTAAAAACTCTTGGGACATGAAGGACCTTCGAGGTTCTTTTCACATGTGTTTTGTCTGGTGATTACAAGCCAAATAAGAAGGGAAAATCTGGCGTTATTGTACAGACCTTACAAGTCAGTGATGATCTAAGTGAAAAACCACGTACTAGGAAGATCAGTTGCCTGTTTGAATTGGTTGGACAACGGGAAAGAAGGACCCATCTTTGGAGGTTAAGCGTCAAATCAGATCGCCACAATCACAACCTTCCCCCTAGTTTGAAGGGGTTTGCTTTCGTTGGCCGCATGACTGAGGAGCAAAAGGAGGATGCAAAGCAATTAACTCTCGCCCATGGGGACCCAAAGTTTGTTATAACATACCTACGACAAAAGTGGTTGGAAATGACAACATCAATGAGGCAGTTGTATAATTTTCAACATGAGGTCCTAAAGGCAATGATGAATTTAATGTCAATAACTCCATTACTTAACGTCCAATGGGTATTATCTTGATTATCGAAACGAGGATGGAAGCAATGAGATACAAGAGTTTTTCTTTGCCCATTTGAAGTCATTGATTCTGTTCAAGTTGTTTCTGTGTGTCATGATTCTGGATGCGACATACAAAACGAACATGTAGGTATTTATAATAAAATGTCTTGCACTTATTACATTACGTTTTTCACATTAAATTATTCAGTTTAATTGATATTGTAGGTATAACATGCCCTTGAGTGAGATGATAAGATTTATTTACACCTGGCACACATTTAACATTGGTTTTGCATTTATGGCAAGGGTGACCACTACAAATGGGTATTATTCCAAATGCGAGAGCGGGGCGTTATTCCCGATTTTGACTTCACCCTCATAGAATTTTGATTGGTGGTGCCTTCAACGTAGATATGCTTTGTGATCAACCTATAGAATCCCTCATATGTTCCAAGTTGTGACCATAATGCCAAGTTGTTCATCAAGGTGTTTGATAGCTTGCATATAGGAGTAGTTTAGATGCATGTTTTATATATGTTTTAGTTAGTTTTAGGTTGGTTTTTATGTAGTTTTTAGGTTTTTGTGTTGTCGGGTAGGTTGCGTTGTTTTGCTCGGTTTTGCAGGACTTTAGGTATTGGAGCAAGACGGAGTGTGATCTAAGGTGGCTATGTTAGTAAGATGGAATGCTCGGGAAAGGATTGAAGAAGTAAAAATGGAGATTTCAAGAACTTAAGTCCAACGGAATGAAGCAACAGGGAGACACGCCTCAGATCTTGGTGGTGCGGGCTTAAGTTGGAGGTGGCGCGGCCGCGGCGTTCTGGTGGAGACCGCGCCATGTTGCTTTGTTGCGAGAGGATTGGGCCGATGGAATGGGCTTCGAGTTGGGCCTTGGTTATGTGTTTTACGACTAGTTTGATGTAATTTCGGGATAATTTGATATTTGGATATTTTCTAGGATATTTAAACCTTGTTTTTGGTTTTTTCTATCTATCATTGTCATAACTTTTGGATCAACTTTGGAGGCTAGGGTTTTTCTCGCTTGAGGCAGACTTTGAAACCTTTGTAAGTTTGATTTCAATTTAATTATGCATTGCTAAATTCTCTTGTGTTTGACTAGTTATTGAAATCATAGATTGCATAATATTGTGAGGTTTGATTGATTCTCATCAACTTGAATAGGTTTTATTCCTTGTGCTTAATTAAATCAGAATTATTCTAGGGCTTTGTTAGATTAGCTACCTAATAGAATTTCTAGGTTAATTTACAACTAATCTGATCAAGTCCCGTTCGGGATTGATTAGATAAAGTAGCAACTATAATTGTTTAGACCCGTTCGGGCTATTCAGTTGTAGAGGGAATAAACCACATATAACTTGATTAGCTATTTACGTTGAGTATTTGTTTCTATCGATACTTTGAACTTAAAGCTGTCGTTTAATTGAATCTAGACGTTGTTCTAGGTTGTTAGATGATTAGGGTTGTTCAGACTGTTAGTTCTTTCAACTAAATATAAAGTTTTGGATAATAATCCACGGTAGATTATTCAAGGGAATTGAGAATCAAAAGAATCAATGATCAATACGCATATCTATGACGGATGTAACTAGTTGAACACGCTTGTTCCTTAATTGATTTAAACCATCTTTTGCATTCATATTTACTTCTAATTTTGCATAGTAGTTTAGATTTTCATTCAATAAAACCCCCCATGTTAGTTACTTGGCACTTAAGCAATAACACATTTACGCGAGTCTCTGTGGGTTCGACCCTTACTTACCGCTCTACTGAGTTGGTTAAGTTAAGGTTTCTTTGATAGGTATAAACGACCACGAAAATACCTCATCAGTGTTTCATGCTGTTCTATTTGGGAAATTTCTGCCATCAGGATCAGGAATCAGGTGAAGAAAATGTTCAAGCCCTTGTTTTTTCTCTGCTCAATGCCACGAATGTTGCATATGTTCTTCTTCCTCGCGTCACCAAAGTGATGTGCAAACACCCTTTCTAATTGCGTAAATGAGCTACAAAAATTAGTTTCAAGACTCATAAACCACGTCATCGCGACCTTCTAGAGTGTAAGAGGGAAAAAGCACAAAGCATCGCGTCATTCAACGTGTTCAGGCTCATTTGAACCACGAACCGATGAATATGATTGTTGGGATCATCATTCCCACCATAAAGTTTCATTTGTGAACATAAAATATTCAACGAGCCTTTCCAATCCCCTAAAAGGGCTACAATCAACTCGAACCATAGACATCCGGTATCGACGTGATTGTGAGCGCGATACATCCATGGAAGCGCATTGTTTGTCCTTTTTGAATGAATCATTGGTTGACTTGACCATTTATTTTTTTATAAGATATCTCAAGTGCATATCCAGACTTATAACTAGGTTTATATGCGGGAGCATACTCGAGAATTGGTTCATAAAGATCCTCATGATGCTGATCTTGATTCCCGAGAATCTTTGGCCAACCTTGCCTTCTATATAACCAGCTCGGTTGTTAGGCCCCATAGGACCAATTCGGCATACCCAATGGGAGCGTCGTCGAGATGTTGTGGAAAACTATCGTAAAATGTCATTTGTCGAGTGAATACTTTTGATGTCGGGCCTTGCTAGGATGAAAACCTCCCCACGTTCGGCGCCAATGTTGAAACCCAAAATAAACAAGCGTTAGAACAAGGAATTTAATTTAATAGACAAATAGACATGTAGAAAATTCACTCTTATTCTGCGTGCCAAATGGCTCACACATACTCAAAGTGATTTACAATTTCATTGTTCGCATTTCTTTAGATTATGTGTGTTCTTTCCCTTACTCTAATTCTACTTAGCTTTCACATATTATTCTAGGTGTTTTCTTTCTTAAGATAGTGATTTGGAACCTTTTTGGGATTTTCTCTTGTAATTAGCGTGGTCCGTCAAAATGCTTCAACACGTCGAGTCTCTATTAATAAGGAGTTATCTTGAGCTAGAGATGTTTTTTGACCATTACAACCTTTGCCTTCTTTAGGTATTTATAGGTGTTGGAAGGGATGTGGAAGAGGCTCATCGATATTTGAGGTGTCAACCGTTGGTTGGTAGAATGTGAGGCAAGCCTCTCGCCTAGTGGGCCAACAAGTTGTGCTTGGGACGTGTTACTCTACCATTGGTGGATTGTGTTGTTAAATCGGATATTGAGATTTTCCAATGTCGGATGAGCGAGTAGACCAGTGAGGTGTTGTTTTTTATTGGTGGAAGACGCGGTTGACATGACTTGTATAATAAGTTGGCAAGTTTGGCATGCGATGTGCCAAACCATTACCAGTTGGAGCCTTATCGTGTAATATGCGACTTCATCTTAAGGCGGATAAGCAAACCAAATGCCTCAAATATCGATTGTTGTGTGGAATGTGCACCTTACTCATTCTTGAGTTTCGTAGGAGTCTTGATTTCTTGGGTCTTGCACTTTTAGTTCATTGAGTGTTTTGTTTGTGCACTACCTAAACCATTTTGTTCGATTTAGCTTGCTTTGGCAAGAAGGTACTGGTCATTGCGAGTGTTTTTGTAGGGTATGTGATCCTACCAGCATTGCATGCCATGATGCGAGTTTTGAGTTGTTTGCGTCATGCTTTCACCATCTCTCCCCTTGTTTCGATCATCTTTCTTGTTGTTTAGCGTTTGAATTATTCACGCTCCATCAATGGCGTCTTCAACCGTGGTTGGTGGCGATGAAGACTATGGATGTCTAACAGAGGCGTCAATGATAGTGGCTTAGGAAGGATTTCAACGAGATTTGAAAGGGGTTTTAAGGGCTTTGAGGGATTACGGTTTGGTCAATTCGAATTTGGCTCAAATTGAAGAAATAAAAATAAAAATGTATTGATTTGAAAGCTCAAGAGACGTTATTAATGACAAGGGATGATTTTGTGTGAAAAGAGATTTTTTCTTCTTCTTGCTTGTTCTTCTCTTTTTTCCTCGTCCTTCCTCCTCACCCCTCCTTTCTTCTTTCTCATGCTTCATTCTTCATTGTATGAGCTTTGTTTTATATATTTTTATATTTAAGATAAAAATAAAAAAGGATAAATAAATATGCTAAAATAATAATAATGAAAGGCAAAAACATAATTTTACATGATTTTTCGGATGTAATCTTGTCGTGGGTGGCGTTTAGCTAATGAAGTTTCTTTAAAGAATGATTTATGATAAATATGCATAAACAAAGTAGTTTAGTGAAAATGACCCTATTTTACCGATGATTTCTGATTTCTGACCCTTAAGACGTAAGAGTATGTTTGGCAATTGAGAATTGATGAGAAAAGAAAGGATGGTGAAATATGAGAAAAGAAAGGGCGAAAAAATAAGAGGTGACAATGCAATGGACTTTAATGTTTCCTTTGTTTGAGTAGACAATAAAAAAATATAGACAATAAAAATACGGAGTATTTAATAATATATTTATTTAATATTATAGTTACATTGAAGATTTTATAATCTTTATTTATATGTATTTGGAAAGAAATTAAAAAATATAGACAATATAATATAATTTTTACTTTTTCGAGCCGCCAAAATGATTTCGACCCACCATAAATTAAATTAATTATAATTTAACTATTTTAAATAAATTATCTTTATATTTAATATTAAATTATATATTATTTATTAGATTTATTATTATTATTTTATATTTTATCTCTTCCATTTTTTACAATATATATCAATTTTATTTTATTTTTTCATAGTTTATCTCCTTTTTGTGAACTTATATCTATTTATGAAATATTCTCAAGGGAAAGGCAAAGGTGTAATGTAGATTATTTTATCTTAATAATATATTTTTGTTCTCAAATTTAAACTTAATAATCTAGATTTTATTTTTTATTTGATTCCAAAAAATAACATAATTTTTGTACTTACTACTTAGTATAGACAGTAGATAACTTACATTAAATTTCTTATTTTTTATTAGCATCTTATTTATAATATGTCTAAAAAATATTGTGTTACTTGTAGTCGAATTTTTGGCTTTTGCTGACGGTGCCCTATAAAAAAAATTCCGAATGGTACTCTGAACTTTTGTAAGAGTTTGGTTGATGTCCTTACTTGTGTATTTTCTTTATTTTATAACTAAATTAGTTTGTTTCCTAATAATTATTTTTGTATTTTTATTAATTAGATTTAGAATAAAATTCTCATTTAGAAAAAATAAGATAATCTAAAACATGAGCCCCATAAAATATTAGTATAAATATATTACATAATTAAAACTTATCTAATATATTTTAAGTTTGGAGTATCTCTCAAAAAAAGTTTTTTATCAGGACACTAATTAAAAAAGTCAAAACCTCGAAGGTACTGTACTACTAACCCGCTAATTTCCTAAGGCTCTGTTCGGCACAGGTTATTGAAGGTTTTTGGAGGTTTGTATTAGTAAAAACCTACTTAAATAGGTGTTCGGTAAGACAAGTTTTTTTAGGAGGTTGAGGTTTTAGGAGGTTTAAAACCACAAATTGGAAACCTTCATGTAGATAGGTTTTTAGAGGTTTCAAGAGGTTATTGAAAATTTGTAGTATATAAATTTGGCAATTTATTTTAATTAATATTTTTATGATAATTTTAATTGTAACAACCTCCTAAAAACCTTATACCACCAAACACTCAATTAGGTTTTTATAAACAAGATTTCAAACACCTACTTAAAAACCTACTCCTACTTAAAAACCTCCCTAAAAACCTTAACCTCTTTAGAAACCTTGTTTGGCCGAACAGAGCCTTAAATAGGTGTTCGATAAGACAAGATTTTTTAGGAGGTTGAGGTTTTTGAGGAGGTTTAAAACCACAAATTGGAAACCTTCATGTAGATAGGTTTTTAGAGGTTTCAAGAGGTTATTGAAAATTTGTAGTATATAAATTTAGCAATTTATTTTAATTAATATTTTTATGATAATTTTAATTATAACAACCTCCTAAAAACCTTATACCACCAAACACTCAATTAGATTTTTGGAGGTTATAAACAAGATGGATGAATTAATTAAATAGCAAAAAAAAAAGCCTAATTAGGTCCATATTAAGGAGTGTGCAAAAATTAGGTAAATGGCAAAACCCCCCATCCCCCACCCCCACCCCACTCTCACCGAGTTGACTCGGTCGTTGACCAGGTTGACTCGCCCGTTGACCGAGTTGACTCGGTCGTTGACCGACCGTTGACCGGCGTTGACCGACCGTTGACCGGCGTTGACCATCATCACAATCACTATCATCATTTTCAAAACCGTCATCACAATTTATTTCGTTGTCATCACAATTTTTTGATGACAAAAAGTGTAATGAAAGGTAAAAAAGTGTCATCAAAATGTCTTGATGACATTTTTTGATGACAAAAAGTATCATTGAAGGCATTCAACCACATAAAAAAACCGTCATCCCCCGTCATCACAATTTTTTCACCGTAATCACAATTTTTTGATGACAAAAAAGTGTAATAAAAGGTAAAAAGTGTCATCAAAATGTCTTAATGACACTTTTTTATGACAAAAAGTATCACCAAAGGCATTCAACCACATAAAAACAACCGTCATCACTGTCATCACAATTTATTTCACCGTCATCAAAATTTTTGTTGACAAAAAGTGTAATAAAAGGCAAAAAGTGTCATCAAAATGTCTTGATGACAACTTATTGATAACAAAAAGTATCATTAAAGGCATTCAACCATATAAAAACAGCCATCATCACACGGTTCGAACCGTCATCAACTGTCATCACTTGTCATCGTTACTTGATGACGGTTTGATTGTCATCAACTATCATCACTACTTGATGACGGTTCGATTAATTTGTCATCATAAGGGCCTTGATGACAAACAAGTGTCATCAAACTATCATCACTTAAGCGTCATCAAATATGTGTCATCACTATCATCACTACTTGATGACAGTTTGATTGTCATCAACTATCATCATAAATGTCATCTCTACTTGATGACGGTTTAATTCTCATCAATCGTCATCGCTATTTGATAACGGTTCGATTGTCATCAATTATCATCACTACTTGATGACGGTTCGATTAATTTGTCATCAAAAGGGCCTTGATGACAATGGTCTTGAAGACAAACAACCGTCATAAAGTGTCTTCACTCAAAATTTGTTCGTTTTTATCATCATCACAAATCTCATCACCACATAAAAATAGTTGTCATCACCGCATAAAAAATAATTGTCATCACAAATAAAGAAACAAAGTTGTCATCAAATATCTATCATCACATTTAACTTTTTAGTGTCATCAAATATGTGTCATTGCATATTAACTTTTTAGTGTCATCAAATATGTGTCATTGCATATAAATTTTTAGTGTCATCAAATATGTGTCACAATTGATGACCATTCGATTGTCATCGTCATTTGATGATGGTTCGATTGTCATCACAATTGTCATTGGTAGTTGATGACATTTTGATTGTCATCAGCTGTCATAGCTACTTGATAACGATTTAATTGATTTGTTTGTCAATAAGGGCAAATCATCAAAAAGGGCCTTGATGACAAACAAATACAATCAAACAATCTTGTTGACATTGATTTGTTTGTCATCAAAAGAGCCTTGATGACAAACAACTGTCATCAAGTGTCAAAAAATAATTATCATCAAGTGTCATCACATGTTTTTAAACGGCCTTGATGACATTCATCCACATAAAAACAACTATCATAAAAACATAAAAGCAAAGTTATTATCAAATAACATCACTTGTCATAAAAAAAAATTATTACTAACTCATCAAAAAAAAATTAATAAGCCTATGTGTGATTTGAACCCACATCATTATTTTTTTAAAAAAAATTCTCTACCATTTGAGCTAATAGGCTAAATACATTTTATAGTAAAAATAGATCCTTAATTAAATGTACAATAAAAGAAAGTAGGAATTACCTCAACCGTAAATTTGATGACTTAAATCATGAATCCATCCAGTTTATTGTTTGCTTGCTTTAGTTTCCATAATAAAAATGAAAAGCATCAGTAAACCTGCATAAATCCAAACCATTATTTGCTTGCTAATAGGCTCTTTACTATTAAGCATCAGATAATAATTAAGAAGCTAATACTCGAACATTCGTTGCATTAAACAAATAATAATGCATGATGGATGAAAAACTCCATTTCATGCCATGCCCTTACTAATTAAATTTCCATATCTTTTGTCACTTGAATTCACAGCACAAATTTCCATATGATCATCGACCAAGACACAAGCCAGTCACACATAAAATATTCATATACAGAACTTGAATAATCCAAGAAAAACACATGCATTTCTTTTCAAGAACTGAACATTGATTCACCTACACAATTGAGGATGGCAGGAGACTTAAAGAGGGTATCACAATCAGGAGAGCATATGCCAATACTACTATCAGGAAACTTGATCAGCCAATAAGAAATTGATTCCCAAAATTGAAAAAAGCCAGAGCAAATCCTCTAATTTCAGCAAACTTCCATGATCATTCAAATTATGCCAAGTAATGACAGAGTTCTTCAAAAAGAAAAGCCTGACCTGCAAAAGGTTCATAAACCAACTCTACTTGAGATGTGAACAGCTAGGCATTTTCCTGAACAAATCCACAATAGTCAATCCTCAGTTTGAATAATGATCAAATCAATGAGGTTCTCCCTATTACACTTTGCCTGAATTAATGATCAAATCAAATTATTGAGAGGGAATAATTTAGCAAGCCATGTTTCTGATTACTCTTGTAGACAAAATGAACAGAACAAGCAATTCCATCTTTACGAATTGCATTTTCCATGATCACTCGCCGACAGAATTACCTAGCTCCTAAATCCAGTTACTTTCCAATTTTGCTAAACAAAGACAAGAGATTTTCAAGTTTCAACTATCCAATTCCACTCCATAGAACAAACAAAGTCCAAAAAAACGAAGCATCTCGCCTCTACAAATCATTGGTATTTGGTATTATATTTTACATAATTTACTGAATTGTATGATCTTAATTTCCTTAATTCATGTTTAATTAGGGTTTGGAATTTCGGTTCCTACACAAAGGAGGGAAGGGAGATACTCGACCTGGACAATACCACCACAAGACCGGCTCCAACCATAAGGGATCGACGCCAACCTTTCGATCTCGTCATTTCCACCTCCGACAGCGTCGTCTTCAACTCGGATCGTAACCTCACAAATCTTGGTGTCGGGGATCTGCTCATTGATGCCGATTTCTATGCAGTGGTGAGGATTGGGAGTACTATAGCACTCCACCGCCTCTCCCTCTCCCTCGGCCCAATCTTCTCCCTCCGATTCGGCTCCCCCAAAGACTACAAGTTCTCAAGGACTACAAAATCCTCTTGCATCTTGTGCACAATACCAGATCCACAAAATTCCAAAAATTAGGGTTTAGAACTTCAATCAAACAAACGGAAAAGAAGAAATTGGGGATAACAAGCAAAAAATTTGCACAGGAAGGAAGGAACCAGAGAGAATCGGAGTTCGTTCAACCGATAAACAAACAAGGAAGGAAGGAACCAGAGAGAGTGGCGGAATTACGGGAGAAAGAAAAGAATCTGAAGAGGTGAGAGAAAAAATAAAATGGTCTTTTATACTTAACAAATACCTAAAAAAATGGGTTTGCATTACAAGCGGCTAATTAGGTCTTTTATTTTTCAAACACTTACTTAAAAACCTACTCGTACTCCTACTTAAAAACCTCCCTAAAAACCTTTAACCTTTTTAGAAACCTTGTTTGGCCGAACAGAGCCTAAATCAATCGACGGCCCAGCTTGTGTAGTCAGCGGCCTTAAACCCTTAAAACCCCGACTCTCATCTCGTGCATCCAAAACCCCGATTATGAAACTAGTTTCACTTCATTTTTATTTCAAATGTTGACAGCTTGAGATCTCTTGATGGCCACCATCGCATTCTTCGGGCTCTCGTGGCGGCCCTTGTCGTCTTCGGGTCCTCTCTGTGCAGCGTGCACAGCAATTTCCCCAAGTTTGACGACGTTGTTTCCTGAATTTCTGCTGCAGATTCACTGGAGTTGTGCCGCATCCATGGAATTCCATGAACCACATTTAAATGGAACTAACATTCATAATATTCATTCTCCAGGTATCCAATTGTGCTTTTGTGTTTCTATTTTCTCTTTCTCGGTTTCAATTGCGTCTTGTCGCATTGTAAGGTTTCTTCAATTCTATGTTTGTGTGTTGGTCTAGCATTAACCATTGCTGAAAGAATAACGGAAGGACATCACCCAGCGCCAGAGTGGAAGAAGCTGAGCTCCAAAGAGCTGGGAATCAGAACTTCTATGATTGCTAGGCCTACCAGAAAGGTTCTGAACGGGCTGAAGAAAAAGGGTCTCTTTTTTAGGCTTCCCACTTCATATTCCATGTTTATAATCCTACGATGCAAATTTGATTACGAAATTAAACTAATAGGCAACCCAGCATAGACTTCAATTGGTAACAAGAACTTTATACGTCTCCTCTTTGCTTAAACTTTTTTTTTTTTTAGGATATGATGTTTATCTTGTGGGAGGCTGTGTTCGCGATCTTGTACTAAAGCGCACACCAAGGGATTTTGACATATTAACCTCAGCTGAGCTAAAAGATGTTAGTGTTGTGTTTGAGATTGCATCATATTTCCCCTAATTCATCTACTTTTCTCTTAATAATTTTTGAGATTATGCGATTCATTCATTACAAGGAAGAAGTTTAATCCTAAATTCATAGGTGGTGAGAACATTCGGGCGCTGTGAAATTGTGGGGAGAAGATTTCCTATTTGTCATGTATATATTGGTCAAAGCATTGTTGAGGTTTGTCAAGTGAATTATCCTAATACCTTAATATGTTTTATACAATTAAGTGGATCCCTCTGCATTGGATAGTTGTTTCATCCAATTCCCACATCCTTCTTTATTTTGGCATGAAAACGGTTTTTATACAAAACCAAGCGGTATGCTTCTCTTACACAACAGGTTTCAAGTTTTAGCACCTGCGGAAGAAAGTATGATAGGGACTTGAGTTATGCTTTTGGAGCTTCTACTGGTGGCAATGACAAGGATCATGTTCGATGGAGAAACTGTTTGCGCCGAGACTTTACAATAAATGGGTAGCTCATATAACCCTTATAATTTGGATTTGACTTCAAATTTTCATTTGTTAATCGGTCCTTCTTCTTGCCTCCATTGAATTCTCATATATATGATCAGTGTTAATCTCCTTGTCTTGATAATCTCATAATCCCCTATTTCCCCTTAAACATAGTAAAATAAAACTAATGACAGCTTCCTTGTTTATGCAGATTGATGTTTGATCCATTTGCAAAATTAGTATATGACTATATGTGTGGGTTAGAAGATATTAAAAAAGCTAAGGTTTGTACTTTATTTTTGTTGTATCATACATTAAAATGATACTTTTCTGATATTCTGTCATTCTTTGGTCAGTACAGGTGCGAACTATAATCCCAGCAAGGTCCTCTTTTCAGGAGGATACTGGTTTGTTCTTTTCCTTGTGTTTACTAGGCCGAATACTTTTATGCATATGTTTCGACTAGATTTTTTTTTGAGAAAATTGCACTAAACCACCCGTTAAATAGACGAATTTACACTTAACCACCCGTTATACACGAATTTGTTTTAAACCACCCAAAACTTTCATTCCGTTAACAAATAGCCACCCACGAGCCTTTTCTGTCAAAAAATCCGTTAAATCCTACCCTTTGACAGTTTTGCCCTCAACTGTTCATCATTTTTTCTTCTTCTTCCGTCTTGTCTGGCCCCTAACCTCGCTCGCCAACCACACAGGATCTGGAGGCCGCCGAACACCTTGGATTTGAGCACCAGGTTCTGGAGTTGGCGATTGAAGCCCTGGGAGACGCGGTTCTTGAACTGGGCGAGCAGATGAAGCAACGCGGCCTCCTCTTCCGCCTCCCCCTCGGCGAGGGCTTTGACGAGATTGTGGAGGCTCTCGCGGTCGATCCAGGCCTGGATCTCGGACTCGATGCCGCCGGCGACGCGGGCTAGCTCGTGAGTGGAGGCGCGAAGGCGAAATTGAGGCCAACCCCAGCCCTCTGCATATCGAACAAAACAGGAAACGCCTGAGACGGGTTAGAGCTCTGGGCATGGGCTTTAATAAGCGTATTGTAGAGATTCGCATTGGGACGGTCGACCTGATTGAAAGCCCTAACAGCCAATCCGATTTCCCGACAGAGGGAGAAAGCAGAGATGAGCTTGGGGACGACGAAGAGGTCGCCGTGAAGGCCGAATTTGAAGACCTGAGAGTGGATTTGCAGGGTGTAGCTGAGATTAGTGCACTTGTGGAGGTCGGAAAGCTTCTCCTCGAAGCGTCGGCGAGAAGAGACCCAGGAAGGGGCTCGGAGTGGGGCTGAAGCGGCGGCCATTGGAGGCGGGGGTTCAAGGAACCCGTTTCAATTTGGGGCGAAATTGAGGGCAAAGTAGTAATTGTACACGATTTAACGGATTTTTTGACGGAAAAGGCTCGTGGGTGGCTATTTGTTAACGGAATGAAAGTTTTGGGTGGTTTAAAACAAATTCGTGTATAACGGGTGGTTAAGTGTAAATTCGCCTATTTAACGGGTGGTTTAGTGCAATTTTCTCTTTTTTTTTAGGAAGTATTTATGTCTTGATTATTGTTTGAGGCTCAAAATTCTTTATATTGAACCTCCTTTCCCTTACAATTCTGGGAATCTTTTTTTTTCTGAGTTGCTTCTGCTTAAGGTTTCTTATACATATGAGTATGACTATGTGTTTTGTTGTGCTATCTGCAGCTCGCATTTTACGTGCAATCAGAATTGCAGCTCGTTTAGATTTTTGTTTGGCATGGGAAACAGCTCAATCAATCAAAAGTTTGGCTGGTTTGGTGTCAAGACTGGATAAGGTGTTGTTTAATTTCATTCTATATCTGTCTCAGTGCTTTTGTGTTGCATATGATGTAGATCTCAGTTGAAACTTTATATATAAAATCAGGGGAGACTTCTGATGGAAATGAACTCTATGCTGGCATATGGTTCTGCAGAAGCTTCTTTGAGGTTGTTATGGAAATTTGGGCTTTTGGAGATACTTTTTCCTATTCAGGTATGCAATTAATTGACTCTGATATATTGTCCACGAGTCTGTCTTGTATATAAAATGTTGTTTAAAGCAGATGTATATTGTATAGGCAGCCTATTTTGTTCAGCAAGGATTCCGCCGGCGTGACAAAAGATTGAATATGCTTCTGGTAATGTATAGCTTGTTAATGGTTTCATATGGTTATCTTTCCCTTTTCTCTCTTTTAGCAAAGTAAACATTTTTATTATTCTCGGACAACATATTTATATCATAATCTGAAAATATCCACAATTACATTAGTCCTTGTCGATGGCTTTTATACAATGCCTTTGAGATGGATTTAGCCCCTATATCAATTTTGGTTCATTTTAACTAAATTCGGGTATTATTGTCACATAGCTGAATTTTAGTTTTCCTTGGGTCTATCGAGCGCATCCTCCTGACATGTTAAGGTTATGGATGCCCCATCTTGACCCCCCGGAGATCAAGCAGGACTTTACTGGGTGATGATGTTGATGTTGACATTAGTCCTTGTCAATCCCAAAGTTCCCAACTATAACCTCTGGTCTCTACTATTCCACTTCTGTTGGTTCTAACTGCCCTTTTTTAATAAAAAGGAAAACGTTTAGCTTCTACATTGTTTCATACACAACTAATCACTTATTTTTTCCATTAGCTGTCCATCCAATCAAGGGTCCAGCTGTGTATCAGTTTTATTGACTATTAGGCATCCCGTTATCCTCCTAAGTCCTAAGTATGGTGTTGGTGTAATTGCAATCATTTTATTGTCTCCTAATCATCAGTTCCACTTACCATCAGCTGTTCGATTGTTCTGGGTCATTTTGGCCTTAAACCCTAAATACTCTTTGTTTAGAAAAAAAAGTGGAGTCATTGACCATTTTGATGGATTCTGAGGAACTTGCTCAGCAGTTTCTTCCTTGTGTTTGCATAAAGCTTCCATATAACTGCGGCTATTCTACCCTCTGTTTATTTAACTACGAAAACCTCGTTGAAAGTAATTTGCTTGATTTTTAAATTGTGATGTTTATGTTGGTGTGAGTTCACTTATGATGTGGTATGACATTTACGTGTTTTTTTGGAAATTATAAGACATTTACGTTGTTTGGTTCTAACCCTATATCTGGTTTTTATTTGTCCATGAAAATTTAACAATTAATAAATTGTTAAATGCTATCAGGAATCATGCAGAATTGCTAGTTCTCATCCGCCAGGATGCGCTAGGACGCCCTCCCTGAGAGAGTGCCTCCTAATCATTGCCTAATCAAAAAAAATTGTTTTCTTGTTTAAACTATTTTTTAAGGAGTAGGAATTATCAACTAATGTAATGCACTTTATTCTTTCCGTACATGGCAGACTCTATTTGGCAACCTTGATAAATTAGTGGCACCAGACAAGCCATGCAACAGTAGCTTATGGTAAGAGCTTTATCAGTTATATTTTGTTCACTGCAAACCAACATGTTTTTTTATGCAAGTAGCCACCCAATTGTTATTGAATGATATTTTTTGTGCTTCTTGGATTGTCTTTCTCTCGCATTGTAAGCATAGTATTGACTCTGGTTTTCTTATTATGTAGTTAGGAGGCCAGATACAAAAAAGAAACTGTGCATTCCTTGTTTTCCTTTCATTTACAAGCTTCAAAGGATAAATGCAAGTGTTTGGGTTACTTTTTCATCAATAATCATCGTAATGCATCAGTACAATCCATTCAATGGGTAGCATATAATCGTAATGTGGATGTACTCATGCGAGAGAAATAGGCTGACAATGCAGAAAAGCAAGTGCTATAAATTATAGTGAAAACAAGTATTCTCAACATTATGGTGGACCCTAGTTGCTTGTTATTTGGGGTTGGTTGGGCACTTGGGCTGTGTAATGAATCAGAGCTAGCT
Organism: Fallopia convolvulus; assembly: GCA_964016875.1. Classification (NCBI taxonomy): domain Eukaryota; kingdom Viridiplantae; phylum Streptophyta; class Magnoliopsida; order Caryophyllales; family Polygonaceae; genus Fallopia; species Fallopia convolvulus. The sequence goes on from OZ024727.1 coordinate 23,386,435, forward strand.
GATGTTGAAATTGCAGAGTTGACTTCACTGATACTAGTCGGTTAAAAGGTCCACCGAACATGAATTTGTTTGCAATATAAACACTTTCTGTTTGGAATCATGTCTTATATTTTATAAATGTTGAAAGGGTTAGTTGAAGTAATGTGCTTTTTCATATTACTGAGTTGATGTTCATTATCAAGATTAAAAAGATGTCCAGATATCATCTTCCAAACAAGGAACACAGCTAGCATGCAGTAAGTTACTTTGTGCAGCATTTCATACATCATGTGATTTTGGAGTTAATGTGGATATGCATTGTGTTATCTTCTCCTATATGATGCATGCAAAATAGGTCAGAGCTAATTATATGTTTGTTGAAGCGGGGACTGATACAGGTTTGATATATCTCAGGCTTGTCATCTTTGCATTCCATAAAGCACTGGTGGACAAACCCAGAGATCCTTTGGTGGTGGCTACATTTGGCCTGGCAGTCCATAGTGGTGGAAACATGTTGGAAGCAGTTGAGATCGCACAAAGTATTTCTTTACCGTATGATAATAGTTTTGAAGAACTGTTAGAATCCGAGGATCTTAGTCCAGAGGCTTTGAAAGAGGAGGTCATGGATTTTACAGTATCCGTTGAAAGTGCCCTTTCTAAGATGACCGATGAACGCTTTGTTTCTGATGCACTGGCTTCTTACCCTCGGGCTCCGTACTCGGATCTGGTAAGTGTGTGTTTGAGTACTCCATTTTCTCTTCCTTTTGGTCGATGGCTATGAAGCTGAAAGATGAGTCCCTTTGTGATCGACAGTTATAATGTTTGTTTGCTTCATTGCAGGTGTTTATTCCGCTGGGTTTGTATCTAAAGGTGTGCAGGATATTTCAATGTGTAAAAAGGGGTAAAGAAACAGATTTTGTGCCAAAGAAAGGGAGTAAAATTGATTATGAAAAGTTGGCTCAGGAAAGCTTAGATGAGGTGAGACACGTATTTGCCAGGGTAATGTTTGATACCGTTTATCCCCTGAATTTGAGTAGAAGGTCAGATTAGGACCGCCATGGAGAGCATGTAACAAGCTATCTTTGTCTATTATAATGATAGCCTTAAAATTTTTGATATGAAAGTCGTTACAAATTCCCCTTTCTGTTTTCCCTTGATGAGTTGTTTAGTGCCTTCGCTCTGTGACCGGGTGTACATACTTGATTTTTAAGATTGATCATCTGCTCATTTTAAACGTGTATATGCATACTTGATTCATATATGCGCACAACACAATGCATCAATTTCTTTGAATCCAAATATCGATTGTTACACACCACTGGACTGGACCCAAAATTTTAGTTGACAAGGAGGCAGGGTAGGGCATTGCAATAGTAGGGGGGAATTCAAACATCAAGATTACACCAAGTGTGATTGCTCGTCAATTAACAGACAAACAGAAACCAAATTCACAAACAATGAGTGCCCTAAAACAGGGGAAAAGCACATCCCAGCTATTAATAGGTTGGTGTGTATGTGCATCCCTGCCCAACCATAGATTGTAAATCCGAGCAAGAGGGTGAACTTGGCAAAGTGAACATGTCGGATATCAGCCAATCTGCTAGGTGCTTGTAAGCCTGTTGAGTAAGATGAAGTCCATCCCAACTGATTCGCTTTGCGGGGTCGTTGCAAACCGGAACTCCTTGGTTCCCGCAAAGCTCGTCGGGATGACAATTGTAGTCGTTATCTCCCTTGCCACAACACGCCTTAAAAACTCCGTCTTCTTCAAACCCTGATTACATTACATTGAAATTGAAGGATACACGTACTTGAATAATAATAATAATTAATAGGCAAGTAGTATTTCAGGCTTTGTTCGACGGGGTGAGATAGATTATTGACTAACCAAGGGAAGCAGCATTGCGGAGGAGCCACCTGAAGGCAGAGTAATAGTCACCATAGAGTATTGAAACACTAGGGTTTTGGAGTCGGAGCTCAGCTAGGGTTTGTTGAAGAAGGTGGTTGTAGAAGGCCGCGATTTCGTTGAAACGCTTGAGGCACTTGAGCTCATCGTAAATGGCGGAATCGTTTGATCCGTATAATTGGAGGTAGCCGGGCATACATCCGATGGGGAAGTTGCCTGGGACAACTACTTGAATAGCGCCTAAATCAATCACCTCCTGCAGCATATTCATTCATTTTTGACGTAAATTAGTACGTAGCTACGCAACGTATCAACGTATGCAAGAAGAAGAAGAGTTGTAGGATAGAATGCCGACTTGGACGGCATCTTTGATAATGCCAATCACGTGAGGGACAAGAGTGTAAAGCTCTTGGACGGATTTGGTGCCGCTAACGAGAGGGTAGTTGAAGTCGTTGCCTCCGATTTCTCCCATGAAGATGACCGCCTTTCTAAGCATCTTCTGCTTACATTCCTCTGCCCACATAAAATCAATTAAAACTTAAAAGAATCCACTGCACACACATAATCAATGAGCAAACTGCCGCCCATGGGTCTAACCATTAAACCAAATGTCTGAAGGCCTGCACACATATATGATATATCTATGTAATTACGTACCCAGTTCAGCAGCGGTGGTGGAGGAAGAGCAGGAAGAGTGAAGATGAGCTTTGAACCATCGGAGCTGTACGGACAGCGAACTGTTGGTTGACGTGGACGAGGTGATGTTCAGGCGGGCCAGTTCCGTGGGGTCCAGCGCAGTGCACCCCGCCACCGCGAAGTTGACGCCGTGCCTGAAGTCGGCGCCTTCATCCAGGTACGGATTCAGGAACGGCACTCCAAACGCCCTCGCTTATTAATCATCCATCAAAATCATCAGCAGCGGTTATTTCTATCAATTCATCATCCTAATTAATAATAAAACCAAATAATCAATCGAGATCGAAGAGTTGAGAGGCGCTACCGAAAAAGTCAACCATAAGGAGCCCATCGGAGCAGCGACCCGTGGGTTGGTCAAAGAAGTCGGCCTCTTGACCGTAAGGAAGCTTTGAGCAAGAAGTGGTCGGATCCTCTCTCATGAAGTTTCCGGTGTCCGATAGCGAATCTCCGAATTGGTAAATTGAATCAAATACCGGCGCACTTGCGCAAGTGAAACCGTATTTTGGACGGACCAAAACAAAACACCAAATTATGTGCAGCAGATACAAGAGATTGAATACGCGGGAGGATTTGTTGATACCCATAAATGCCAATTAGTTATTTTCCCCGAATCCGAATCGAGCCTAGGTGAATAATGCTTTAAACTAATTTGCAACTGATCCTTATGGTTTACTTTTTCAAACCATCTCACACACATTCCCAGCTCAACGCACTTACTGCTACCGGTTTTTTTTTTTTTCCATTTTTTTTTTGATTAGGTAAGGATTAGGGGACACTCCCTTCAGGGAGGGCGCCCTAATGTATCCTGACGGATGAGAACTAGAAGTTTTGGATGAGTTGAAATTGCATCAATAGAGAGACTGTGGCTCAATTTAGCAATTTTATCAACCACAGCATTACCAGCCCGATTGACATGAAGAATTCGGACCAAAGACAAACCTTGTAGTAAAACAAGGATGTCAGAAATAATCATTTCAATTTCCCAAGGACAGTTGGGATGTCCTTGTGCAGCTTTTATTACTTGTAGATTATCTCCTTCTATTTCAATTTGGGAGTAATTACGTTGTCGTGCTTCTATTATACAATCTCTTAGAGCTGACGCTTCCGCTCGTAGGGCAGTAGTTTTACCATAATTTTGTGCTTTTATTCCCATTACTGACCCATAATGGTCTCTAATGACTATGACTCCTGAGGCTTGTCCATTCAATAACTTGGAACCATCAAAGTTCATTTTCACTGTATTCCTATTCGGTTTTTTCCACTTAGTATTCTTTTGTTGTTGGTTATATCTCTTTGACCCTGTTCTTTGATTTTTCTCTTCATCCTCTTCCTAGCTTTTGGCTCTTTTTCAATTTTCTATTTGAGTTCGGATATACATGGGTAAATCCAATATGAAATCATTTGGTTGTTGTTGAAAGACTAATTTGTTTCTTTGGTGCCATATACACCACCAAATTGTAGCTAAGGTAGCAAATTCTCTATGTCACAAGTGTTGGTGTAGTTCTTGTAATATCAGTTTGGGGGTTTTATTGTTTGAATTATATTGTCTTAAAGTTTGTTGTATACTTGGATTTATGTTCCATGCTATCTTAATGGTATGTGGACATTTGATGAATAAATGTTCTGTGTCTTCATTTGTACAGTTGCACATAATACACACTGGTGGTGTCATGACATGTTTCTCTCTTAACCTGGCTTTAGTTGGTAGACCGTTAGTCTCCATTTTCCAAAGAAAATTTTTAACCTTTGGAAAGGTATCAAGTTTCCATATCCAATCATTCTGACTCCGGTTTTCATTGGTGGTTTTTGTGATCAATTCTATCGCCGATGAAGTGCTTGATGCCCAATAAAGTCGGTCTCGGATGAGATTTTTTGGTATCGGAGTTGCCATGATTTGGTCTACAATGTTGTTTGGGAGTACTTGTCTTATTTTTTCTAGTTTCCATGTTCGGTTTTCAGAAATCATCTCTTTGACTTTTATTTCTTCATTAATGTTTCCCGGTTGTAAAGCATAGCTTAGTAGTGGTTCATTAAGTACCCAATTATCTTTCCAGAAATTGATAGTTTCTCCATCTCCAACCTGCCATATAAGTCCTTTCATAAATTCTGGTCTCAGACTTATTAAAACGCTTCCATTTCCATGATGCATTTGGTTTCGCTTTATAAGAGAAGAAAGTTTCATTTTTGAAATATTTTTCAGTGACAATTCTTACCCATATATTATCTGGTTCGGCAAGCAGTTTCCATAGCAGTTTCATCTGCAATGCTTTGTTCATATGTTCTGCCTTTCGTATTCCTAGGCCTGCATGAACCTTTGGCTTGCAAATCCTATCCCATCCAACAAGAGGTTTGTATAGATGATCTTTATTCCAGAAAAAACATCTATTGATTCTATCCATTTCATCGTGGATGTTTGTTGGTAGCATAAAACTTTGCATTATAAAATTTGGCTTAGTCGCCAGATTTGATCGGATTAAAACTGTACGCCCTTCTTGAGATAGTGAGTTAGCCTTCCATTTAGAAAGTTGATTTTTCGTTTTCCCAATAGTTTCCGCAAAAGTTTCTTTGCTTACTTTCCCCCATTGATAATTGGACATCCAAGGTAGTTTTCCAAGTTTGTCATTGAGGTGATTCCTAGTACTTGTTGTATCTATTGTTTTTGGTGTTGACTTGTATTTTTGCTTGCCTGGAAAGCTGATTTGTGGTAATTTACTTTTTGTCCTGATACCGCACTATATTGTTCAATAATTCTCTTGACCTTAGAGCATGCATAGTTGGAAGCTTTACTAAAGATTATAATATCATCCGCAAAGGCTAGGAAAGGAATCCTAGTGCCTCCTCGAGTAATCGGACAACCATTTGCTTTTGTATCTATGTTGCATTCTTTTTGAAGCTTTCTTGCCAGTACTTCTGTGGTAATCACGAAAAGAAAGGGGGATAATGGGTCACTCTGTCTCAACCCACGTTCAGGAAAGAAAGGTTCTGTTGATCCATTATTAACAAGCACCGAAAAAGACACCGTACATACACATTCTTTAATCCATCCAATAAATCTACTATCAAAACCAAGTTTATCTAAAACTCAGAATAGGAAACTCCAGTCAACACGATCATAAGCTTTTTCCATATCTAACTTTATGGCTACCCATCCATCTCTTGCCTTACTTCCCCTAAATGAGTGAAAAAGGTCATGGGCTATGAGTATATTGTCTTGAATCGCTCGGTGGTTTATAAAAGCACCTTGCAAAGGGTGAGTAATCTTGTTCATGATTTTTTTAGTCGCTCTGTTATGATTTTGGATATTTGTAGATTGTTGAACATAAAATTATTGGTCTATAATGGTTCGTCGCACATGGGATTTTCCCGGAATTTTTTGTATAAGTGAGAAAAATCAACTTTCAATTTTTGGTATAAGAGAGATAAATGTATGGTTTATTTGTTTTAGGATTTTCCCGGAATGGAAAAAACTTTTGATGGCTTTTATTACTGACAGTCCCACAATGTCTCAAAATTTCTTATAAAATTTCGTTGTCATGCCATTAGGTCCCGGTGATTTATCAGATCCGATACACATAACAGTTGTTTTAATTTCCTCATTTGTTACTGCCTTTACTAGAGTTTCATTTTCCTCATTAGATATTCTCTCGTGATTAATTCTAGATATTCCTCGGTGAGTACTTGATTGACGGGTTCTTTGATATACCTTTTCTTAAATTCAATCCGTATTTCGTTCCTAATATTTTCCGCTCCAACTATTTGTGTGCCTTCTTCTGTTCTAATTTTTTTTATCAGTTTCCTATTTCTTCTACCACTTGCAATTTTGTGAAAATATCCTGTGTTTGCATCAACTAATTGGACATGCTTAGTTTTTGCCCTTTGTCGCCAATATATTTTATGGAAATTTAATATACATTCTTTTTGTTTAATAATGCGCATTTGTTTTTGAATAAGGTTAGGTTGTGGGGATATTAATATTTGTGCCTGAATTTGTATTAGTTTATGCTCAATTTCTTTTAGTTGTTCAAAGTATTTCCTAGTGTCTTCCTATTCCACTGTTTTGCATTCTTTTTGAATAATTGTGTTTTCTTTACTAGTTGGAACATGTTTGAGGCGGTAACATCTAATTTCCATGCTTGCATTACAACATTTCTAAAGTCTTTTCTTAGCATCCACATTTTTTCTAGCTTGAAAGGCGAGGCTTTTGTGATATCTTCATTGCTTATTTCTACTGATAATTTACAATGATCCGAGGTTGTAAATGCATGGTTTGTCGTTTTTATATGTGGAAACCATTGTAAAATTTCGTGGCTGACCAGACATCTGTCTAACTTTTCATAAACGTTATCTATCTCTGTTTTATTTTTCCTCCAAGTAAATTGGTTTTCAACTGTAGGGATATCCATTAATTCACAATCATTCTTAAAGTTTCTTAGTCTTTCAAATCTACTTGAGTCCGGAAAAACTCCTCCTTTTTTTCATCCAGGTCCTGGATTTCGTTTAGGTCTCCAATCAGTATAATGGGCATATTTAAGTTTAGTACGATGTTCTTAATACTTTTCCAGAAGCCGTCCTTAAGTCCTTCATTGGGTGGCGCATAAACAAAACAGATAGTTATATTGTATTTGGTAACTAGGTGGGTGTATTTTAGAATGATGAATCTCGGTTCTTGACAAAGAATTGTTATTTGTTCATTGATTAATTGGTATTCCTTCCACATGACTCCTATTCCACCTGCTCTACCAGAAGCTGGGGGCCATATTATATTGTCAAAACCTGACCTTCTCCAAACTTGATTGCTTGGAATCTTGTCCGTTTTCGTTTACACAATTGCCATGATTTGTATTTGTTGAATTTTACAAAAAGAGTCAATTTCCGGCCAAAAGAATTTACGCCTTATCCCTCTACTATTCCAGAAACCTATCTTCATAGAAATCTATTTTATTTAGTTCTTTTCTAATGATTCCAAAGAATCTCCGACCAATTTGACTATTCAAGTTCATACAGGGGGTAAAATACTTCTTTACGATTAAAGGTCTAATTTTATACTTACTTGGCATGTTGGCATGATCTCTATTAGATAATGATCATGTTCTTTATTCCTATGATAGGTATTTTGTTTTTGTCGTGCATGGTTCTTTATAGTACTACAAAAGTTGCTAATCGTTCCCTGCCAGCATATGTTTCTCTGAACTTTATACAGCTTTAAATCCTCATAATAGTTCTTTACATACTTAGTATATGTAATACATTTGTCCTTGAACTCATGAATTTCTTTATACATAATTTTTCGAAGCTTAGTGACCCTTTGCCAAAGTGTCTTTATGTGTAGCTTGCTTTTCTTTATATGATTCTGGTTTGTCTTTGTGTGCACCTTCTCTACAGCTTTCTCCGGTTGGCTAGCCTTCTGTATTTGGTATTTTGCACCTTGAGAGAGCATTCCTGTTTTGTTGTGTATCCATCTCGTTGTCATGTTCGTGATATAAACACTAACCATGTAGTTACCTTTAATCATCATCAAAATGGAAGAGCCAAGGTACAGTTTATGAATGCATATGTCATACATGCAGGAGCTACTAAAAGTTTTGTTTATTGTAAAGGGATTCAACTTTTTTAATCTTTCTCTTACTCGACATTAAAGCCAGCCTATAATTCCAAATTTTTAATTTCTTTTTTAAGATAAAATTCTGGTGTCTTCTCAGATAAGTAAGGTGATTATTTAAATTTAAGGTCCAACCAACAATAATCTGATTTTTCTTTAGACAGTTAGCACAGTCTAAACACACGTGAGAGTGCATAACACAGAGGAGTAGATATTCAGAATTGTCATGCAGAAAATAGATAAAACAATACTGAACCTTTCTATATAAACAACCATAGTACAGATATTGATAATAGTTCCTGTCTCATTGAAATCAAGCCCATAACTTCTAACTTGTTTCTTACTCATCACCAGTACACTCCAACAATCACTTCTTGAATTTTTTCCAGATTTGAGAATTTGATTTATCCACCTCCTGTCATAGAGGCTATCTATATTATTATTCCAAACCTTGCTACTCCATCTTGAGGATAAATCACACTGCTTAATAAAGAGAATCCAAAGACAGGTAGTGTCATTTTGCCTAAGATTAGTCAGTTTTGAGTTCGAAGTCCAAGGATGATAGTATATGTACTTTCTTTTGAGTTCCATGTCTTTTATTTTTGAGCAAGTAAAGGGAATGCACTTAGAATAATAGCTTTGAGCTAGATACCTTTTCTTTTTACTAGTTCTAATATCAGTGCAGTGCAATATGTGAATATTTAATGCCAAACATGATTCATTATTAACTGAATTGGTCATGTTCCAATCAAATAAGGACCATGACTCTGAGAGATTGTTTTTGGTCCAGAATAACACAACAAAAACAGACATTTGCAGCAGGTAGACATAAATACTTCCATAGATTAAAGGCATAATATCTTCATAACTACAATCCAAGTTCTCAAAGAATTGCCACCATAGAGAAATTATGAACAAACCATCTTCATGCTTGATTCTAGAAATCAAGGCATTGTAAAATTGTGATAAGTGCATATAGTTTTCTAAACTAATATTCCACCAATCACAAGGTAAGCTAAATAAGTGCATCTCATTTCTTTTCCACCACAGTGTATATTTAGCAATGTGTGGGTTCAAATTGTGATCATATTTTCTCCTCATCTCATATTCCTTAATACTTTCCCTTCCTTTGTTTGACCTCCTCTGATTTTTCAAATGCCAAGACAGAGATGCGTAATAAAAGGTTTCAAACAATTGAACACTTGTATCATATGAATAGCTTCTCTAACTCAAGCACAAATCATAGTATATATGCCTAATGTTCATCCAATCATAAAGAAGTCTAGATAGATACAACTTTTTTCTTTTCCAATAGAGTAAATAGTTAATAGAATGCAAGTGAAGTTTATGGTCATAATTTCTCATCATATCATATTCTCTGATTTTTTTCCCATCTATTGTTTAAGATCCTCAGATTACTCCAATGTCGCGCATAGGAGCATTCATCTTTGGATTTTAGTTGGTTTTGTTTACTGATGTCAAGACACATAACAATTCGATAACTTGTCAAGTGGAGGATATTTTCTTTAACACTCGATAGCTTATCAAGGAAGGACTTCCTTTTGTTTTTTCCTTTCTTGGATCTCGAGGATCCTGCCTCAATAGGCTTGTTCATTTTGCCACCCTTTAAGGTATCATCGACCATGGTCAGCATTGGGTCATTATGGGAATGAGAAGGCTCACTCCCATCTTGTTCTTTAGAGAAAAGGTGTTCAAAAGCTAAAACCTTTTTGAAAGCTTTTCTGTGGTTCTTCATATCATCATCTTGTTTCCTCATTGTTGCATACACCAACCCCCATACCCAAATCAAGATATAATAGTATTAAGAGAGATTAGTAATAGGATTGATGATCGAGAAAGGAGAGATTGTGAGGGTAGAAAACCACCAAAATCTCTTTATGTAGGCATATAAATCATAGCATATAGAGAAGCTCGACTTCATAGTAATAGAAAAATCAGGTTTATGCAAAGAGAGATTCGACCTGGAAGATTTGAAGTCTCCAATCTGCTCTTTAACATTCCAACAAAGCCATTTCTCTAGAGTAGCCTTCTGTCTCCATCTCTCGAGATTGCGCCTCCCCGAGAACCACCGTTTTTTGCCCCCAAAACCAGCGGTGAACAGTCCCGCATCAGAAAGAATTCTCACCAACCCTAGCCTCCAATTTGCACGTTGTTCTGCGAAGACAATCCCCCTTCTCAGCCCACGCCGCCAACATAGAATAACGGGGAGAAGGACCATCAATTGAGCAGCCCGGAAGGCCCCATCGGACGACCGGAAGAACGGAATTGTAGCGGCGCTCCTTTGTACGGCCGCGCGAGATCTAGACAACGACGACCAATTTTGACCTTCATTAGATCTAGCTTCTTCATTACAGTAGATTTGCGCCACAAATTCAAAGAGAAAGGCTTCGTTTAGGATCCAAATTCTCAATCTAGGGTTCTTGGATTGGGGGTATTTGCATTGTTTGGGGGATAGGGTTTGAGGGGAAGGGGACGAGAGGTTTCGCATTGATTGAGTCGTGTTAATTTTTTTATATTTTACGGTTAAAATATTAATCAGTCTATATGGAAAATAATAAAATAAAAAGACATGCAAACAACTCTTGCATGTGAGTTTAAATAATGCAGGCATGCGCTCTTCATCTTCCAATGTCGACTTGACAATGGATGGATCACACAATGTAAAACTCTTGATCTCTTCAATGGTCTTGACCTAATATGGCCTCTTATCCTCTTCCATGATTCCTTAGTCTTGATCCTATCTTGATCCATATCATTCTCCTCCACTTGTCCTCGAATCGTCCTCGATTCGACGTTGTGTCTAGGTATGAAAGAAGAAGGAGAACAATTAGACAAAGGAACTTGAAAAGAGATAAGAAGGTTACCCTTAGCAACATCGTTCCGCTTGGAAGGAAACTTCTTCTTCAAGAGCTCAACTTGATTTGGCAACGAAGAATGTGGACCATAGAATGTCGCTTGAAATGATCGCCATGAAGGATGAAACTGCTTAGGTAAGACACTACACTTTGGAACGTCTTCTAATTGACAATCACCATACTCGGGATGATAATGAATGACCAACTTGGACTCATAATGCTCAAGAGAACACTCATGGACATCACGTCGATGTAGTAGAAGGTAAGGCGCAATGATTAACTTTGAAGTATTGTTGTTTTGTTGAGGAGTGTCATAACTCGTGTCGGAGTAGTCTCGAGTCAAGATGGGGTGTCTTAGGGGCCCGGGAAGGGGGTCACGGGTCGAGATAAAGCACCCAGAAGGTTCAGAGAAGGGATCACGACTCGTGACCTTGGAGTCACGGGTCGTGACCGGCTTACCGAACCCAGCGGTCTGGTCGTGAAGGGCCTCACGGGTGATGACAAGGGTGTCACGACCGTGACAAGGGTCGTGACTGGGCTGACTGAGGCTAAGGGCCAGGTCGTGAGGCTGGTCAAGGGTCATGATAGGGGGTCACGACTCGTGATGGGGTCGTGAGTTGGCTATTGAGAGGCACAGATGGCTCGTCACGGGTCGTGACGGCCTAACGGGGGAGGGGGGTCACGACCGTGACCGGCCAGTTGAGGGCTTGTTGTCTTCATTGGCCCTTGTTTCGGCGTCGGGAATGGCTTGTCCTTCTTTTGTTGGTCTTCCCAAAGTATCCCTTCCGACTTGTCATTGTACTCGAGCTCCTCCTCCACTTGAGGAGAGCCTACATCTTTGGGGGGTTTGAGAAGGTGCCTTGGTGATGTTGGGAACATTAGAAGAAGAAGATGTATTAGTACAAACCGAATTGGAAGAGTAAGAGTTGTACCTTATATGGCGGGAATTTTCCAAAGCTTCTTCCATTCGTTGGAGGTAATGGTACCTTTGTGCAAGTCGTACCAAAGTATCAGCATTAGTGGCTTGCTGGCCTTCAAGATATTCTTTGATTGATGGTTCCAATCTATCTAGGAAGCGACTACAAAGGCGACTTGATAATAATGGAACTCCAGCGGTATCCATCAATTTTCAAGCACCATAAAGAAATTGAGTGGAGAACGAGATCCTTGCCTACAATTTGCCAACTTATTCAAACGCTCTTGATGCTCATATGGAACAAATGTACGGTGCATCATGAATCTCAATTGAGGCCATGAGGCAATTGGTGAAAGGCCTTTTCATCGGTCTCTTTGAAGGTGTACCAACCAAGTACGAGCAACTCCCATAAAGCAACACGTCATTGCATACAGTCGCTCTTTTTCGGTGTGGTAATAGTATTCTAGGAAAGAAGTTGTGGCTTCTTCCCACTCAAAATACCGTGTAGGGTTAGTGATCCCATCAAAAGTCTCCAATCGGTGTGGAATATATGGTTTAGCCATTGCACCTACACAAAGAGGAGAAGCGAGCAGCAATAACGAGCAAAAGTGTAATCAAGGGACGAACACCTTAGTTTAGCAAGGAGCTAATCAATTCACAAGCATAAATCAGTTAGTGCAACCTATTAGGCAAGTGAATGAAAGGTGTAGTCAGCATCAAAGAATATAGAAAGGAAGATGCAAGTTGACAAGAAAACAAGTTCCTTATGCAAGCCAAATACTTTAAACAAGTAGCGGGTACTACTAATTCAATGTAAAAGCAAGCAATCAAGACACACAAGACTAAAATTCAGATTTTGGCTAGCAAAGCGCACAAATTGATGAATCAAATTACTAAGACGCAAGTGCACGGCAAGAAGAGACAAGGGTGCATGCAAGTTCCAGTTTTAGGCACAACAATGCAATGCACAAAGGGTTCTTTTGTGATGCTTCAATTAAGTAGGGTGTGATTCTGAGCAAAGCAAGCACAACTTATATTCCAATGTGAGCAAGGCAAAGCAAGAAGAATGCAAACTACTAGAATGCAAGATGATATTTTTTTGTGATTCTTGTTGAAGAATCAATTTTTTTTCTTCAGAATTTATAAACACCAATGAAACTACTTAGAAGCAAAAATAAATGAGGAAAATTGGCTAATTTTTGTGAAAAGAAAGGGGCATTAATATGCATGAACATGAAAGCAAGCAATTTACCAAATTCTAGTAAACTCACTTATCAAAGAAATAAGTATTTATTGCAAGCAAATATGGTGGAATTCCGATAAAGCAAGTCAAACATGCAATTAAAGATCCAATCTTTTCAATAAGGAAAGAAAACCTACCAAGATCTTTATCTAAGGAAAGTATGTTCAAATAAACTTGGGCCCCAAGGAAATCAAGTAACATGGCACACAAGCAAGGGGGGGGGGGGGTTGCACCAAGCCAAGGGGGTAGGGTGGTGGTGGCGGAATTTGGTGGTGGAGGGGTGGTCGTCAACCGTTGGTGGTGGCCGCAAAAGTATGCCTTAGGTTAGGGTTTTTGTGGCTTTTTGAGAGTTTGAACAAGAAAATTATGAAAATCTAAGGGTAAAAACTGATTATGCAAGTAAAATTGAAAAGCAAAAAAAAACTTCACTAAACAATGAGAATCTGATACCACTTGATAATCCGTGAATCACTGGTCCTTGAGTACCACTTGATACTCAGAATTGATGAGCTCGCGCACTTCGTTTCCATTTGTTTTCCAGGTCCTGATCTTGTCAGCTTTAATCCTCTTCTTCTTCTACTTGCAAGACTTGAATTTTGGATGAGAAGACTCAAACTGTAAGGTTCTCAATCACTTCCTTGGATTGCAAAGCAACAAGGTGTAATATCCGCGATATTCCAAGTTCTTTTTATATAATATTTATTATCGATTATTTTTCTCTAATTTCTGGAAATCAAATTAACTTCTATTTTTTTTCTTTTGAAAGAGTTTATCAAGAAAATTAAAATAGATAAAAATGCAATAAAATAACTCGAGGGACATAGATTAATAAGTGAGGTAAATTAATAAAAAGAGCATTAGATAAAAATAAGAAATTGATTTTATTTCATAAAATAGATTATACAAAGGCCTAGGAATCCAATTTACAAGCCTTGCAAAAAGAATGCAAGAGCCGGGATTTGAACCCGAGATCTCTTGCACTCTACCCTCACACGCCCTCACCAAATCCCGCTAGACCATTGCAATTTCTTGTTCACTTAGCCAACCTACTTCCTCTTATATCAAATAAACTCCTTCTTCCAAAGACAACATCAGACTAAAGTCTGATTGATGTACGTTGATTTGAATTTTGGCCATTGCATGCCATTTCCACCACCATTGCCTTATTTGACCTCCTTTGTGACCTCACTTCTCATCACCATGGAAGAAGCACACTCTTGACCAATGCATGGACCTCTCCTCTTCCTCCATTGGTCTACTCTTCAAGTCATGGATTGAGGACATCACAAACTTGTCTATAAAGACCCTCTCCCAAGCACTCATTCAAGTCTTTGCTCTCTCTTCTAGCAAGAACTTCATACTTCATCAAAAATCAGCCTCAAACTAGTTCAAATTTCTCCATTCAAAGTCCACAAAAACACCAAAAATTTTCCCCTTCTTCTCCTTGGAGCCGCCAGACCGCTTGCCCCTGCCCGACCGGACCACCGCCGGACGTCGCCGCCCTCCTCGCGCCACCGCCTGCCACCGCCGGACCCCTGGCCGCGCCGCCCCTGCCCGCCGGCCCTCCTCCTCTGCCTTCTCCAGTGTTCTGTATTTTACAGAATACTCGTAGTAACTTTCTATCCTAAGATATAAATATCCATTTATGTATTTTCTTTAATTATAAGGCTTTTGTAAATTGTAGAAAATATTTAGGTAAATAAATGGAATAAAAATATTGAGTGGGAGATCTTGTTAGTTGGAAAGGTAGAAACAAATTGTTTTACCTTGGTAACTTAAGATATAAAACAAACAGATAAATTTTTATGAATTTTATTACATGCATGCCTCTTACATAAGATAAATAGTGGTTTTTATAAAATAAATATAGCATACAAAATAATAATTATTATTGTCATCTTTGATCAAATAGGAATTTAAAAGTTATTATGCATGCCTTAAACTAAAAGATGATATCATATTATATGATCTTAATAATAATAAGATTATTAAATGAGTTCATTACCTAGTGAAATATAGGTACCATTATCATCTCTATACAAAAATAATAACAAAGTTTCTAGTTGATAAAAGTTGTTGCATGTCTTAGATATTAGATGACATATCATAGTATTAAAATTATAGAGAAACTTTATAAAAATATTTTTATGTAACACTTGTAGACGTAGACCATAGTTAACCTTAGACATATATTTATGAAAATATGATATTATTAATGAAAATATCACTAAAGTCATTTATAAGAAAGTTAGGATTTTTTTTTATAACCCCTAAGTGTAGAGATTTGTCACAAGACATAAACTTTAGGTTAAATATATTAAGTATGATATTATATTAAATCTAGGATTTTATATAGCATAAAGTTGACTTACTTGGAAAGAAATTATTTTAAATATAGAAAAGATTCTATGTGACAAATTACAATATCATGATATATAAAGATGATCAAAGATATTTTATAAGCCTTATGAGATAAAAGGGTTATAGTAATAGAATAAATAGGATTAATCTAAATTAAGAGAATTTTAGGCAAGTTACCTTATAAGGAAAAGTAGAAACTTCTATTTATGGAAACTTCCTTGTAAAGAGATTACATACATGACAACTTTATTTAAAGAGGATTATGTAGGTAAATACTTTTCTATTAAGAAAATATTATTAATAAAGTATTTTAGATAAGGTAGTCAATATTATAAGGTCCATCCAAGAATAATTGGAAAATTAAAAGTAATAGTTTATTATCATAAATAAGTAAAAAGGATAATTTTTAATAATTATTTTACTAATTATTTTTAATAAAGATTTTACGGAATAGTAAGGATATTACAAATCCAAAATAATAATAAAGGAATATTATTATTTTAAGGAAAATAACTTTCTAAATTATTATTATAATAATTTAGAATCTCTAACTCTCTTATAAAATATTATAAGAGATAATCCAAATCTTAGAAAGAAAATCATGATTTTGAGCCCTTTCGTAAATTTCCGTATCAATTGGTCGGAATCCTCGCTCGTAGTAGGGAATCGCATAAGTTTCGTCAAGGCTCGTTTGCTAGAACTCGTTACGCTAAGACAAGTGGAATTTCCCCTTGCAACCTTTACATTCCATTTCGTGAAAATCCTTGATGTTGGGAACAATTTGTATGCTTAAATAAAAATGAATCTAGGAAATATTGATTGCTAGAAATAACGACAATTATTAGCGTAGTATGCTTTATATTCCTTTGTTAGGATTATATATGCTAGTATGTTTGTTATCTTGATTGATTACAATCTCGTTCAGAGATTTACCTTGAATAAACTAGAAAGGGGTGCGGGTTAGCCGACACCTCTATATAACCTTACTAAGTCGTACGTCCATACGACTTTCGGGATCATGATCTCCATCCGCTCCGATTGCAAGGAGGGATTGTACGACACTCTAGCTAAGTGCCGGAGAATTGAAGTTCTCCTTCGGGTGGCTCGGAATATCCGTGTCCCACCACTCTCTATTAAAAATCATTAACAAAGTCGAATATTTTTCGTCACTATATAAGATAAGTGCGAATGCACACTTAAGACACCAAAACCGGACCGGTCTCAAATGATCGATCCGGCTCTCGGTCCGCTCAGGGCGCGAGAGGTTTTCACTTGTATGAATTAATGAACGTTCCCAACATTCTTTCGAAATCCTAAAGAAGTCTACAATCTAGTAGTTCTTCTATTGCTCATCGAGTTATCTTGATCTAAAGATATACTCTCCTTCGAACCCTCAAAGCTCCACATAAACAAGTTTTACTATATAGCCCATCGTAAACACAACCTTAATATCTATTTCGACAATAATTGAAATTACCGAAATACCCTCGGGAAGTTCCCTTCCCGCTTGCTTAGTCTCTTAGACTAATTCTTCTTTTCTGCATTTTTGCCTGACATTCTATCGCCCCTCGCGAATTATGTCAGAATCTAGGAACCCCAGCAAGGCGTGAAGTGAAGTGAAGACGAAGGAAGAACAAGGATTTCAAGATGTATCTTTCTATCATTTTGCTTTAGTTTTATTACGTTTCAAGGACAATCAGGTTTTTCATTTCAATTCCGAACAACTTTATATTTGCAAATAATGTAAGATGTTTTGTAAGAACTAAGTCTCCCTCGGGAGCACCTTTCTCATCATGTATTATGTTTCATTCCGTATTTTAAATTGTTCTATATCATTCTAAAAGCCTTGGGTGACTTTGGACGGTAAAGTCTGATGTCACTGGCGGTAATACCCAATGTTGTAAAATAGGGGTGTTACACAAGGTTTGTAAATTATTTGCTTAAAGAACAAGAACAACTCAATTGAATGTGTTTGAGATTGATTTGTTTTTAAGGAAAGGTGATGGACGAATGAGGGAGAAGAATTTCGAAATTGATTATGCTTTGTTTGTTGGACAAAAATTCAAGAGTAAGAGATAATAGATTTGGGTTTAAGGTCCTTGGAATAAGAAACAAGGTTTCTATTCCAAATATTTAATTTAACATGTCTTGAAAAGAAAGATTACAAGGGTTTAAATAGACATAGATAGCCAACTATTCTATGCTATTCTCAAAAGATATCGTTTCCTAATATAAATTCTACCTTAATTAAA
The DNA here is from genome assembly GCA_964016875.1 of Fallopia convolvulus. NCBI lineage: Eukaryota > Viridiplantae > Streptophyta > Magnoliopsida > Caryophyllales > Polygonaceae > Fallopia > Fallopia convolvulus. The sequence goes on from OZ024727.1 coordinate 23,404,260, forward strand.
AGATATTATTGCAAGACAACTAATAACTTAGGCTCCAAGCAAGATCCATATTACTTTCCAAATTTATCCCACCAATCTTGCATGGTCCAAATTGATAAAATAAAAAACATATATAGAAAGCACTATAAATAGAAAGTATAGGATAAGTATGCAAACAACTCTTGCATGTGAGTTCAATAACGCACGCATGCGCTCTTCATCTTCCAATATCGAATTGACAATGGATGGATCACATAATGTATATTCTTCAAGACAGTTTTATACTTGAAAGCTCTTGATCTCTTGAATGGTCTTGACCTAATATGACCTCTTATCCTCTTCCATGATTTCTTAGTCTTGATCCTATCTTGATCCATATCATAAATTTTGCGGTCTGGTCCAAGATCGGGACCGAGACAGTCCGGTACATTGTCCAATTTTTTTTGAGATTTTCGGTCCAGTCCAAGCCCGAGACCGGACCGAAATTCCCGATCTGGAATGTAAGACAGGTTTAATTATAAGATTAGTGTAATTTTTAATCATTAATAATTTCTTGGGTTTGTAATTGTTGAAGGAGACTTGCTTTGATCTTAAAGAAAATTAGAGACTCATTTTAGTTCTTCAATGAATGAATCAAGTTCTTTATCCAATTGTGCGAGAAGAGATTAGTTATCCATTGTTATTCTTTACACAAGGATACAATTAACAAAGTGTATGTTCATTGAAGTATTTTGGTAGGCCTTTGGCTAACGAATTATAATCAACTTATTTTATACTTTAATAAATAGAGGATAATATAGAGAAAATTAATTATGTTGCCAGACTAGTGGTCTACAATAAGTAATCCAATCCAAACTGGCATAAACCCGGGATTGGACCGTAATGGTCTAGTTTGGTCCGATCCACAATCCATAACTTTTTAGAATTACGGTCCACCGATTTAGACCAGACCATATATACACATTCTGATTGCATAACCTTAGCCGGTGGTACCCTTGAGTAGTTATTTTGAAATTTCTTACATTTTGGGTTTGTATGGATGATTGACTTTTATCTTATTATACTTATGTTACAATTTCACTTTTGTCCTTGTTTTTTTTTAATTTACGAATGAATTTTTGCCCTAAACCCTAACTCTAAAATGAACAATAAAAACCCTAAACTCTATGTAAAATGGCTTCAAATATATGAAATGGGATTATAAAGGACAATAGCTTCAAATTTAGTTTGTTTTCTCCAAAAATAACTAGTAAAATAGCTTCAAATAAATGAAATGGGGCAATGTTAGCCCATAACTTGAAATACAATTTGCTTTTCCATACCAACAAGTACAATAGATTCAACAATTTTACTTTCTCCAAAAAAACTAAGCCCATAACTTGAAATACAATTTGCTTTTCCATACCAACAAGTACAATAGATTCAACAATTTTACTTTCTCCAAAAAAACTAATATAATGTCACTATGCTTGACTTATGTAAAACTAAATGATCCCTAACAAGCTACACATGGGCTATGACCATTGCTAATTAGCTTGTTCATGCATTAATTAGAAATACTTATTTATGAAAGAAGAATTTATTTTTTCCATGCAATAAATAAACACATTGAATCAACATATAAAAAAACTTCCCTTCGACGACTAGAACCTCGAGTCTTCATCTTCTCTTCCTCCTTGTTCTTCTTCTTTTGTATAAAATGAATCAGAAAAAGGTCATTCGATTGATAATATTTTGTTTAACAAAAGAGAATGTAATTTTGGAAGAATAGCTACAAATGTTTTGAAATATAAATGACCGAAAATAGCTCATATATAAAAAGAGATATGGTTGTTGGGAAAGTTGTCAATTTTTTTAATGGTTGTCTCTTGCATCATAAAACGTAAGCTTTACAAAGTGAGTGAAAAATGATTGTTGCATGTAGGGGTGAGCAAAATTATCCAATTTGTCGATTCGATAAAAAATCCACTGATCTGATCCATAATTATCTGTAACCAATATTATCCGTTTAAAATTCATCCATATCTGATCCGACTATTTTTTCCGGATACTCATATCAGATACGGATCATGATTTTGAGACACGTAGATATCTACTATTATATACACTAGATGGTTAATCCTGTCCATTGGACGGGACCAACATACGAGATTAGTATATTATAATTCTATTTCAATTTATTGTTTTTAGCATGAAAATAATAAGTTTATTGAAACCTTCATACATTAAATCATCACTAAGTATTTCAAAAATAAAAAAAATCACCATTAAGTATATATAATTTGGCTTGGGATTAAAAATTTACCATAAAAATGATAAAAAAAAATGCGATATTATAATTAATCGGATACCACTATATTAACAATATTGCCAATTACCTTTAGATCAACAATATTAATAATATTTCCTTAGGCTTATTTGTCAATATCTCTTCAATCTTTGTATAACTACTCCTTCCAAGCGCTTGAGGGATAGTTCTCGATCTTATATAGTGACAATAAGGAATTGATATTAATTAATGAATTTCACTTGTAATTGTAAGTTGCTAGACTATATACATTCCAACACATTGATATTACACTCTTAAGTGTAAGAAGTGAAATGAGAAGTTAGAAGAATATAACTGAAATAAAAACTTGATTGCTTAAGTAATATTTTAAACATAATTAAGATTAAGATTTAAACTAAACTAAAAGATCTATATATCATTCTTATTATATTTCCATTATTATTATTAACATTATTATTATTATTTATAATTAAGATTAAGATAGAGATTTGATTAGAAAATTTATATATAATTATTAACTATTAATAATAATAACAATTATCATTATTATCATCATTTCATTATCATACTAATCATTATTTATGACATTATTTCAAGACCAATTATAATTATTTTGTCCTTTTTTAATCTCTTCATTTTTAATTATGGAACATTTATTATTCAAAAACAGAGAACTTTATATGTTGTAAAGAAAGATAATATAGAGGATATTGCATTTAATTAACCACCCTTTATCTTACGCCTTTTTGTATTTAACCACAGTTTATGTTTAATTTTACAAGGAACAATCCCTTATATATTTTAACTTTACAATTCACCACCTATACCGCAAATTTCGTTGTTTCCGTGTTACATATTTATTGATTGAGTTACTATTTGGTTTTTTTATTAATTTAGAAAAAAAAGAGAACATTAACTAATTTTATATTTGTAACAAATATGGCAAGATTTATGTGAAGCTACACAACCATCTTGTAATGATTCTAGTAAATGGCTATTTTTGTAAATACTGGGGAAGAGCGGGAACAATGTAATTGGCCCAGTATAAAGGGACGAGTCTGTAATAGAATCGGGTATCGATGAATAACAGAAATCCATTCCTTCCAAACTCTCTTACCTTTTCCTTTTCTCTCTCAATCTTATGAATTCTTCTTCCTCATAACTCTCAATCATTCCAATTGGTATCAGAGCCATCGGCCCTTGGCTATGGCAGATGGAACGCGGATGAAGACGATGGAAGAAAGCCTGAAGAAGGCTGAATCGCAACTTTTGGAGATTCGTAGATTCATGGCGATAAGAGAAGGATTTATGACAGAGACATCAGACTTCATGCAAGAATCAAGAAAGAAGTTGGAGGAACATCAGATCCGAGTGGAGACGCTCAATCAGAACACGGAGCAGAAGATCGACAATTTTCAGAAGTATACGGAGCAGAGATTGGAGAATCTCACTGACATGGTGAGAAATTTGGCGAGCACTCGAGAGAATTCAATCAGTTTGAATTCTGCCGGAGTCCGTCAAATTGGATCTAGCTCTCGAGAACAGGAACCAAGAGTAGCTGAATTTAGAAGACAAGATGAAGCAAGGGGAGTTCATTTAGAAAATCACGAACACACGGTTCCGATCGAAGATGCAAGTAGGGATTCGAGAAGCAAAAGTTCTTCCTAGGAGAATGGCTCCAAAACAGGTAACTATCGACTTCCGAAACATGAGTTTCCTGTGTTTGATGGCTCTAATGCGAGAAGTTGGATTAGAAAGGCAGAGAGGTATTTCAAGATTTTTGGGGTTATGGATGAACAGAAAGTCGAGATTGCCCTGATGTATTTGCAAGGGAAGGCTGATGTCTGGGGACACGGAATTTTGTTGCAAAATCCTAAAATTGATTAGCCTAAGTTCAGTGAAGCAATTTGTTTTCGTTTTGGAGAAAAACAAGGGGTTGAAATCATAGAGGAATTCAATAAGCTAGTTCAAACTGAGGATATTGAGGATTATACAGAAAAGTTTGAAGAGCTCAAAGTAGGAATGATTGCTTTTGATCCTCATCTGAATGAATCTTATTTTGTATCAAGTTTTATTAGTGGACTAAAAGATGAAATTAAGTCCCTAGTGAAAATTAGTAGACCCATGACTCTTGCTGCAAACATTGAGCAGGCTCGTTTGCATTATGGTGTTGTGCAAGCGATTGTTAAAATGAGCAAGAATTCTTTGAAAACCAATGTCGCAGCACAACCTTTCCACTCCTACAAAAACTTCACACAAAGTAAACCCTACTACAAAACTTCCAACTTCTATCCTTCTACAAACAGCCACCACAACTCTCAAACTAACCCTACCAATCTTGATGTTTCCAAGAAACCTGTTAACACAAACCACAACCCTAACCAGCTTGTTGAAAACAAGAAAACACAAGGCCTTTGTTATAGGTGTAGGGATCGTTATTTTGTGGGTCATAAGTAGGGCTGTTAAAACTTGACCCGACCCAAAAAACCCGCCCGACCCGCCCGACTCCGAACCCGATCCGACACGAGAAAACAACAAAAAGTTTTATACCCGAGATATGTTTGACCCGAACTCATTTGACCCGAATCCGAAAAAACCGGAACTCGAGATTAACCCAAAACCGATTATACCCGAATGGACTAGCCTGATGCAACCCGATATCCGATACTACCCGACCCGAAGTCATCCGAAAATCCGAAGTTACCCGACCCGAAACCATCCGAAAATCCGAATTTACCCGACCTGAAACCATCTGAAAATTACATTATGTTTTAAAATATTAATAATAGTGAATATTTATTTTAATTACGTTTAAATTAAATGTTACATTAAATATTTAGACCCTAGAGTAGTTAAACTACAAAAAAAATCATTCGATATATGATTTGAATCAAAATCCGGCTTACTCCAAATCATATTAACCCGAAATTCAGCCAAAGTCGAAATCCGATTCACCCGAAATCCGAAAAACCCGAAAGCCGACTCACCCGAAATCCGACTAAACCCGAAACCGAACTTATCCGAAATCAAGTTGGACCGAAAACCGAATGACCCGACCGAAATTGACCCGAAACCCGACTTTGCCCGATTAATTGAGCTTCCGACCCGAAATGATCCAACTCAATTTGACCCGACTTTCAAAATATCTGAATTTGACCCGAATCCGAACTTACCCGAAATTGAATTGACCCGACCCAAACCCGACCCGACCCGCCCGATTGACACCCCTGGTCATAAGTGTAAAGTTCAAACTTTACACAGATTGATAACATTAGAAATTAGTGAACTACAAGAAGCTGAATGTGGGGAATTAGAGGCTGGTATTGAGGAAACATTAGTGGAGGAAATGGAAGATCAGTAGGAGGTGTATGTACATGCTCTGACTGGTAGTAACTCTCTTAACACCATTAAGATTAAGGGAATGGTGAAAGGGAAGCCTATTACAATCTTAGTCGACAGTGGTAGTACACATAGTTTTTTGGATCCCAGGATAGCAAAAGAGTCTGGGTTTGTGCTTACTGAAGTGGGAGTGATGGTAGTTGGTGTTGCTAATGGGAATAAGATGTTCAACCATCAGTGTTGTAGAGATTTTGAATGGGTGATGCAGGGAAACAACTTTTCTTTTGATATGAGGATTCTCAAATTAGGGGGATGTGACATGGTGCTCGGAGTGGACTGGTTAAGAGAGTTTAGTCCACTTACATTTGATTTCAGGCAACTTCAATTGACTTTTGTTAAGAATGGGGCCAAGGTGGAACTGAAAGGGTTTAAAGAAGAGGCCACATTGCAGATTATGAGTGGAACAAAGTTACAAAAGCTGTTAAGGAAGAAAATTCCAGTGATTGTGACTCACTTGGCTCAATGCTTCCACATGAGTCAACAGGAAATACCAGAGACTGTGAGTAATCTGTTGTTGCAGTACAAAGATGTGTTTGAGGAGCCGAAAGGGTTGCCACCGGTCAGGGGACATGAGCACCACATTCATCTCAAACCAGAAGCTAAGCCGGTCTGTTCAAAACCCTATAGATATTCCTTTCTTCAAAAGAATGAGATAGAGAAGCAAGTTGAAGAGATGCTCAAGAGTTACATTATCAGGCCTAGCCATAGTCCTTTCGCTTCACCAACCTTATTGGTCAAGAAAAAGGATGGAACATGGCGTTTTTGTATTGATTATAGGCAGTTGAATGATTTGACCATCAAAGATAAATATCCAATTCCTCACATTGAGGAGTTGTTGGATGAGTTAAAGGGAGCTAGTGTGTTCTCCAAATTGGATTTAAGGGCTGGTTATCACCAGGTGAGAATGGTTGAGAATGATATTGAGAAAACAGCTTTTAGGACACACCATGGGCACTACGAATTCAAGGTGATGCCTTTTGGGTTAACAAATGCTCCTGCAACCTTCCAATCTTTGATGAATGAGATTTTTCTGCCATATCTGAGGAGGTTTGTGCTGGTTTTCTTTGATGACATATTGGTGTACAGTGGCTCGGTTGAACAACATATTGAGCATTTGACAGTGGTCTTAGATATGTTTAGAAGGCACAAGCTATTTGCTAAACAATCTAAATGTGCTTTTGCACAACCACAAGTGGAATACTTGGGTCATATTATATCTAGAGAAGGAGTGGCTACAGATCCAAGTAAAATTTCTGCTATGTTGGAATGGAGTTCTCCTAGAAATGTTAAGGAGTTGAGGGGATTTCTAGGCTTAACCGGGTACTATAGAAGGTTTATACAAGGGTATGGGATAATCAGTCGACCTCTAACTGAATTGCTTAAGAAGGATGCTTTTATTTGGAATAAGCAAGCATTTCTTAAACTGAAGACTCTGTTGTCTACTTCTCCGATTTTGGGCTTGCCAGATTTCAATGTGCCATTTGAGATTGAAACAGATGCATGTGATATGGGAATAGGTGCAGTTCTTATGCAACAAGGCAGACCACTTGCTTATATTAGCAAAGCCTTACTTGGACAACATCTTCTTCTTTCCACTTATAAGAAGTAGTTGTTGGCAATACTTTAAGCAGTGGATAAATGGAGGCACTACCTGGAGCATTCCCATTTCTATATTAGAACTGATCATTAGTCATTGAAGCACCTGCTAGAACAACAACTCACGACTCATTTGCAAAGAAAAGCAATAAGGAAGTTATTGGGGCTTTCATATTCTATTTCCTACAAGCAAGGCAAGGAAAATAAAGTTGCAGATGCCTTGTCTAGGAGGTTTGAACAACCAGCTGCATCATGCTCTGTAGTGATGACAGTAGAACCTGCTTGGGTGACACAAGTGGAGGTATCATATAAAGGTGATCAAGATGTTGAGAAGCTGATCACCACTGCATTACTAGATACTTCTGGTGATTATATGTTTTTGAATGGTATTCTGCGTTATAAAGGCCGATTTTATATTGGTAGTTCAGGAGAATTGAGGAGACAATTGGTTGAAGCTATGCATGGAGATCCTACAGGGGGTCATTTGGGCATTCAAGGTACTTATCAACGACTTAAGTCTTTGTTTTACTAGCCTAATATGAAGATATTGGTAGCTGAATTTGTTAAGGGTTGTGACATTTGTCAACGAAGTAAGTTTGAGCATACTGCATACCCGGGTTTCCTACAACCTTTACCTGTTCCGAGGCAAGCCTGGTCTCACATTAGCATGGATTTTGTTGAGGGGCTGCCTAAGTCATATGGGAAAAATGCTATTATGGTGGTGGTAGATAGGTTTACTAAGTATGCCCATTTAATTGCATTAGCACACCCTTTTACTGCAACAAAGGTGGCTAATGAATTCATGAATCACATCCACAAGCTTCATGGCATGCCTAGTGTGATTGTTTCTGATAGGGACAAGATCTTTGTTAGCCATTTTTGGCAAGAGCTTTTTAAGGCTCTAGGTACTTCATTACATCTTTCTTCAGCTTATCACCCTCAGTCGGATGGACAAATTGAGAAAGTGAATCAGTGCCTTGAAACTTACTTGAGATGTATGACTTTTGTTAAGCCTTCTCAGTGGAGCAAATGGCTATCATTGGCGGAATTCTGGTATAATACAAATTATCATTCCTCATTGAAGATGTCACCTTTCCAAGTCTTGTATGGCTACACACCAGCTCAGTTGGGAGTGCATTATTCTACATCTGACTTGTCCACCGATTCTGTATTTGAGTGGCTCAAGGACAGAGAGCATATGTTGCAGCAGTGTAAAATTAATTTGCAACATGCTCAAAACCGCATGAAGCAATTTGTTGATCAACACAGGTGTGAAAGGTCTTTTGATGTGGGAGATTGGGTATACTTAAAGTTACAACCATATAGACAGACCTCTGTAGCTTTAAGGCGAAATCTGAAACTAAGCTCAAAGTACTATGGCCATATCAGGTGGTAAGCAAAGTGGGAAAGGTGGCTTACAAATTAGCTTTGCCAACTAACTCCAAGATACATCATGTGTTTCATGTATCTCAGTTGAAAAGAAGAATTGGTTCATAAGTCCCGGTCTCCATTGATCCACCCTCTGCTTCTGAAACTGGAGAAATTGAAGTGGCTCCTGTGGCTATCTTGGATACAAGAGTTCAAAAGTTAGCAGGTGGTGAAGTTGTTATAGAATGGCTGGTGCAATGGGCAAATTTGCCTAGTGAAGAGGCCACGTGGGAAGCCGCTGCCCACATATTACAACAATTTCCAAATTTTTCTCTAGAATCTTGAGGGCAAGATTCTTAAGGGGAGGGTATTGTAATGATTCTAGTAAATGGGCTATTTTTGTAAATACTGAGGAAGAGCGGGAACAATGTAATTGGCCCAGTATAAAGGGACGAGTCTGTAACAGAATCGGGTATCGATGAATAACAGAAATCCATTCCTTCCAAACTCTCTTACTTTTTCCTTTTCTCTCTCAATCTTATGAATTCTTCTTCCTCATAACTCTCGATCATTCCACATCTCAATACATAAACAAACACAAAAGAAGGGATACAACAATGATGATGAACATAGGAATCCAATCACAAGTCATTCAACCATATTACGTTTCATGCCCCACCTCCAATCACTATCGTCCTTCATTAATATGAGATTCCATCTCCATCCTTCCATACTTTGTTATTCACTCATTTGTCAACATTCCCTTTTCTTTCCCTCCAAATCCTCCATTGAAGAATCAAGCACCTAAACACCAGAAGAAAACTAGAAATTGATCAACCTAAAAACCTAAATCAGTTTGCACAACCTCACTAAAGGAAGCTAGAAATTTATCAAACTAAAAATCCTAATATCAACCCAAAATCCCAAATCAGTTTCATAATAAAATCCCATTCTATTTTTCCATCTACCTTACCTTGTTTCTTCTCCTTCATCACAGACTTGTTTGAAAAACAAGAGTGAGAAAGAGCATCCAAAAATTTGGGTCGGAATCTCCTATCTCTATGTGCAAGGGTGAGACTTGAGAGATTATAGAATTGACACAAACAAAAAAAAGATTAGTTAAGATTTTATTAATAAAATAGAAAGGGTAAAACAGTCATTTACTATACTTAACAAAGAGATTACGGTAAGTTGTAAAGTGGAGCATATAAGGGGTGTTTTTTGTATAGGGAAAATTGCATTTAACCACCCTTTATTTTACACTTGTTGCAATTAACTACCCTTTATATTTTTTTCTATACTTAACCTCCCCTTATTTGTAAATATATGCATTTAACCACCCATTTTGATGAAAATCATTATTTTATTCGTTAATTAAAATAAATTACATTTTTGCCCTTCTATTTTTAACTTTATTTACAATAAATAAAAGAATTTATGAATAAATTGAGCTTTGAATGTCATTATCATTGGATTTCAGCCTACATCTCAACCTTTTGAATATCGAGTCGTTGTCCATCAACTTAGACACGATCGACTCTAAGGGACGCTCAAAGTTGTCAGAATCAGATCCAAAACCCATGACCTTTGCATCGGCGAAGTCGTGGTTCTTCTTCGCCATTGGATGGAGGGAATGAATTATTATGGAGGAAATTAGGTTAGAGTTATCGACGTATTTGAACTTGAAAGTGTTTATAATGGTTTTTCCTTTATATATTTATTGTAAATAAATTTTAAAAAGATAGGAAAAAACTTAATTTACTTTACTTAACGAAAAAAATGACGCTTTTTGTTAAAATGGGTGGTTAAATGCACACATCTACAAATAAGGGGTGGTTAAGTGTAGAAAAAAATATAAGGGGTGGTTGATTGCAACAAGTGTAAAATAAAGGGTGGTTAAATGCAATTTTCCCTTTTGTATAAATGTATTTAAAGGGTGGTTAAATGCAAAGAACCTGAAATAACGGGTGGTTAAACGTAAAAAACCCTATAATACATATGTTTTTGAAACGAGCATACAAAAACTTAGTAAATAGATGGTGTTAGGATTGTTTTTGATAGTTTAGAAACAATAAATCAAATGTTCAACTTTACTTTATATGCTTAATAAATTTCTTGGATCAAATTATGCGATATTAAAATAGGATATCCGCCAATTCAGGTTAAAATTGGACTTAAAATCTAACAAAAATAAAAAAGATTTTTTTAAAACGGATAGTTCAATACTAACGAAATCAAAATGTTTTAAGAAAAGTTACCGGATAATGAATATGCCGAATTAGATCGCATGTATCAATTTACTCACCCTTAATTACATTAGGGTTGTAATCAAACCGAGCTGAGTCGAGCTTTGAGTTGCTCATTCTCGACTTGGTTAAAAATAGATGAGCTGGAGCTCGATCGCGAGCTTGGTTTGAGCTTAAAGTATTGTTTGAGCTTGGTTCATTTAAATGTTCATCGAGCTCGAGCTTGATCGCTAACCTGTCATTTAGTTTCTTTGAGAGACAAACCCGTGAACAACTGGTTTACTTGATCAATTATACAAGCAAATGAAACTAAAATTTATATTACGTGGTTTGAGAAACACCACCAAAACTATGTAATTTAACATAAACTATATATTGTATAGAATATATATAGTATAGCTTATTCATGAATGTATAATCGAGCTTGCTCATGAGTGTATAATCGAGCTTGCTAATGAGCATATAATCGAGTTTGCTCATTAGCAAACGAGCCGAGTTATCTTTTGTTCAAGCTCAGTTCATTTACCTTTCAAGCCTTAAATTTGTGTTCAATCTTGGTTCATTTACAAACTGAACCGAACACGAAAAAGATTTAACCAAACCGAATACCGAATTTCTTACTAACCGATATTATATGAAGCGGAGCCGTCCTTGATACCCCGCAACCCGCATATTATTTGCTCGCATTGCGAAAATCTTGGGTGGTAGAGAATTCGTGTGTGACCCGAATGTATATCCGTTTTTCCAAGGCAACGGGTTGACTTCAGAGTGACCCTGTATCCATATTTAATTTTCCGGTTTTTCATGGGCAAAGAAATGGAGGGAGGAATGAGTCGCAGCCTATGGAATTTTAAAAATAAACCAAAAAAAAATGGGTCAAATTTGCTAAAGATCATCGAATCATGCATCCATGTTTATGCATCCACTCTGCAATTTCTCCATCCGGTGTTGATTGCCAATTTTCTTCCTGGAAATGCGCTTTGGCTATCCCAATTCCATCATCGTCTTCAATTGCTTAACTCAATCTGACGACGAGGAGAAGAATAAATGATACTCGGTCGTCTTAGGTTCCAATTTCCCATTGCCTTTTAAATTTCAAACGTTTGAACCGTCTTCTTCCCTTGTGATTTCAAAGCTATATCCCCGATTGATTCATGTTCTGTTGCGTAAGCCAGCATTCGGCAAGTTTTCTTTCCTTTTCATCTTTCATTTCATTATTTGGAGTAGAAAATTAGAAAATATGTTCCACCCCGTCATTCTTACTTTTGTAGATCAATTCAATAGGCGTGTGTTTCCTTGTTGGCTGCAGTTGGGATTTGGGATTTTTTTCGCCAATTTTTTTGTTTTAATCTAATTCTGATGATTGCTTGTTTGGTGTTTCAGAAGAGAATGAACACTGGTTCAAATTCAAAGATGGATCTCACCAAGCTAGATGATACTCCCATGTTTCGCTCTCAGGTTTGTCGAATGAGCTTCATCAATCGCTGCCTAAATTACCAATATATGTATTACTACCTGTTATGTCATTGTTGATATCTATATGACTCCACCTGTACGGGTCTTGAACTAATATTGGATGAGCATCAGCATGCTTCATTCTTCTATGTACTTTCTAGCTTCTGTTAAGTCTCAATTTAATGTAGTTAGCACAGACAAAGAGACAACTACTAGCATGTTAAAGGCTAGGACTGCATTGATAATAAAGAGTCATTTGCTTGCTATCTATATGTGATAAGTTCAATCATTTCTGCGTATTGACAATACTAAGGTTTCCCTGTGGTGAACCCTTGCACAGGTTGGTTCAAATTATGTGTTTTCTTTTCCCATTCAAGCAGGATTTGAAACTACTCTGACCTCTTTTTTGAGTTATATTCAGGAGTCATCTTCTGCTTGACTGCCGTGCATAATGTCTTCCGTCAGTTAGAAACTTTGCTACTTAATAAATTGAAGTCTTGTGGGTTTACTGAATGCAGCTTCAATGTTTGGAAGACACAGCTGAGATTCTTAGAGAGAGATGCTTGAAGTTTTATAAGGGATGCCATAAGTATACGTAAGTTGACCCCCTTTTCTAAATGTTTTCTCCGTTTATTAACTATATTGTTCGATTTAATTCAGTTTGTCATTCTTCTGCTAAGTCCTCAGCTTGAGCATTCTTATTATCCTTTTACTTCAATAATACCTATGTTAAAGTTGGGACCATATCTGTACTTCCATTCTTAGTAGTTAATCTCTTCATCATATCTCGACAATGGCTTTCCATCATATCTCAACATCGGCTTTCTGTTGAATGAAATTGATTTACCCATGTGCTTACATGCATAAATTTTTTTTAGAAATAGGTCATTCTTAACCAGTGCCTCCTATAAGATTAGTTTTACACTTTTTTCTTTTTATCATGGATCTCAGGGAAGGCCTTGGAGAGGGTTATGATAGAGATGTTGCCTTTTCAAGTGCTCTTGAGATGTTTGGAGGAGGGAACAATGACCCAGTGGGTGCCACTTTTGGAGGTATATGGCTTCACCTCTCTTTCTCTTGTGAAACCAGTACAGAATATATTTATCTAATGTGCATGTTGCTTTGAGCATTTTCTTATTGGTCACATCACATGCAAAAATCTGCCAGGCAAGCCAAGCATAGACATCTTTCACCAACCGTATACTCATCCACTGGGAAATGTGACCATATTACAATAAAATGGCTGATATTCTTGCAAATTTACGTCCTTACGGACATTATACTTTAGTTAATTAAGCTTTCTCTGGCTCTCAGTACTTGCAAATACATATAGGAGTCAATTCATACACTGACATTGATCAACATGGTAGAATAGATACTTGTTATTGCGCTTGAACTATTCTTTATCCTTATAGGAACCATCCTTAGGGTTGTGCTTTTCCTTTGTTAATTTGCTGCAGTCTCCTGCATACAGGTCCCTTTATGGCAAAGTTTACAATTGCATTGAGAGAGATTGCTACATACAAGGAAGTTTTACGATCTCAGGTCTTTCTTTTGTTTTTTTTTTTCGCCTGAGAAATAACACTTTTAAACTTATCAAAATTACCTGATGTGCTCAATGTGTATAAATAATGTTTGAATATGATTATTTAATAGTGGTGTGCTCAGGATGACAACACATACATTTCTTTTCCAACAAGGAAGATTCATTGGTATATCTCAGAAATTGACAATATTAGTCCAGCATATGTAGGAATAGATCAAATTGAAGATGAAAGTGTAACCCATAGACTTTCATTGTGTAAAAATTGCGGCCCTATTTGCACAACGTAGCCCACTGAACCTCCTAAGTGCTGGTCGGCCTTGTACCTTCTCAAACTCAACCCATGTGAAGTCTCTAATAGACCTTATTGCTGCTTCTGTTTCTTTTCCAACAACTTCAGTCAGAAGCATATCTGATTTGGAAAAGGGTTCCATCATTTGCCTATAAGTCTTATATTGCTTAGATCAATATTAAAGTGAAAGCTTTGGTTCCTCTTGGATGAAATGTATGAGAGAATTATCATGATTTCTGATGCTTCCTCTCTTTTTCAGGTGGAAAACTTGGTAAGTGGCAAGCTACTCCAGTTTGTGAATGTCGACCTGCATGATGTCAAGGTACAGAATTGTTTTACCTTGTATTTGGTTTCCGTGTGTTTGAATGATGACTTCTTATGCATTTTAGTAAGGTGATATTAGAGAATGATGTTTGCAGGTTTATGAAAATTTTGTTATCATTAAAGTACCTAATGTTTTTCCGAGCCTTTCTCAAAGGATCTGTCAGTTTCAAATTGCAACTCCATTTATTTTGATGGTAGAATCGAAGTCTTATGACATAGATAAGAAGGCATTAGTATATACTATATAGCTTGAAAAAAGTGTCTGAATTATGCAATAGAACAATGGAAGCAATTTTGATGCCTCAATTCCTTGGCATTATTTTAAATAGACTTGCCTACTTTAGCTATTTATTTGCTATCGAAGTGTAGAGATGGTGATAAATTTTCTTGGTAATTGGAGCCTGATAATGAACTGTAAATTTAATTTTAAGAGAAAAAATGGTATTGCCATGTGTACTGGTGTAACTTTCACTTAATTGTTTCAAAAGGCTACCATCAAACTTCAATGCTTGGTATATTCTTTGTCCAACCCAATATTGAATTTGAGTCTCCCCCAAAAGAAGCTCTACTTCTCAGGCTTTATCACCCTAAAAATGCAACTCATAAGAGCTATATTTTAAACAAAAAATTATTCCAAAGTTATATTTATTCAACACGTATTGAATTATTATAGTGAGTGGCGTTATCCTTAACTTGATTGCTCCAGTGCTGGTTTCTTCTATCTCTTTCTTTGTGATTTTGAGGTGTTTGTGTTGGTTTAGTTCATTTTTCTGTTTGCACATTATAAATAATATAAAGTACAGTACATGTAGCCACTAATAATTGTAATCAACACAGGAAGCTCGGAAGCGTTTTGATAAGGCTAGTGTCACATATGAACAGGTGAGGTCCCCATGTTTTGTTCTATAGCCTTTTGCAGTATAACATTCCTGGAATGTAAATACTCCAAGCCATAAACTAAGAACACTTTTCTCAGTAAGCAGATCACAAAACAAGATCCGTGATTACAAATACATAAATCTAGTATGATTGAATGGGAGGAAGGACAAAAAATAAATAATTAGCTTGTTTTGATTTTGCTAATTTGCTCTCTGGATACTTTCCATGACTTTTCTTCTATCTTCTTGAAGCATCATCATCATTAGGTGTGATTCTGATGAGTTACCTTATTGTTTCTATGAACGTTATTTTTTACAAAGACGAAAGGAAAAACAATATTGTAAAGTTGCTGTAGAATTAGTTTGTGTGCTGGATGGTCAATTCTCCCTTAAGACATCAAACCCAAATGCTATGTTGACTGTGTAACAAAGATCAAAAATAAAAAGAACTCTGTCGATCTATTGCTACAACTCTTTCTGGAATGGATAAGCTTTTTTCTATACTTTGTACTTTCAGCATGAAACCCAAACTAGAGGTAAATAATCGAAGTGGCTGAAAATAAACTTCTGAGTGGATGACTGGATAGCTTGTCTCAATAAATTTACCATAAGATCCAAAATTTAAGGTTCCTAGAAATTCAGATACTATTTCCTAGTTGCATTTTCTGCTCAGAATTATTATTAAAGCCTGACCTAATAGAAAAGGTAGTTTAAGGCTGGAAGATATCTCGGCGGGTTTTATCCTGACTATAAACTCTCTATGCTGCAGGCTCGGGAGAGGTTTCTGTCAATCAAAAAAAATACTAAGAAGGATACTGCTGCAATGATAGAAGAGGTACATACAAATTGTAACTTTGAACATAATGTTGTTATGATGCGCAAGTCTATGTATGTATCTTTCATTACCTAATTTGGTAGAGAGATATTCCAGGAACTTTATGCTGCTAGATCTTCTTATGAAGAAGCACGGTTCAATCTGGTAAACTGTTGCAAATTTATGCCTTTTCTGCTTGTAATGCGTTTATAGAGATAATTGGTATTTGCAAGGAACTAATATTCAGGTGTTTCAGGTTACTGCAATTTCTAATGTTGAGGCTACCAAACGGTCTGACTTTCTTGAAGCTGTTAGCAGGATGATGGATTCTCATCTTCATTACTTTAAGCAGGTTCGTATTGTGCAGGAATCTTCACTACACTGGAGATCTACTTATTGATTGTTACGACTTGAGCAGATTTAATTTTCTCTTCAGGGATATGATCTTTTGCAGCATATGGAGCCTTACATCAAGCAGGTTCACATGGCTACTTATGTGGTTTTCTTTTTCATGTTTTTTTGTCAATTACTTGATGTTTTCTATCTGCCACCTTGCTTTTATGGAGAATTTATGTTGATAGAATGCTCATAGAGAAGCAAAAGAACAATTGAGATAACTAGATTTGGCAAGTGCATGCAGAAATAATTTCTTAGCTAAAAGTTAAAATACCCCATTTTTTAGCATAAGAATCACCTCAGCTGCAGAATAGTTATTCTAGATAGGAGTAAAAACTAAAGGACTGCTAGTTTTCCTGTGGATTTCAACTTCCAAGGTAAAAATAAACAAAGTCAAGCTTTCTGCCCATCTGCAACTTTGAACATTTGATGCAAGGTATCTTGACTCTAGTTCACTTTGCTATGTTATATACATTAAAGAAGACATTGGAGAAACCCTGACTAACTACAAAGGAAAAGTGTTCCTCTATAACAATGTATGAACTAAATCTGCTGACTAAACATACTTATGATCACCCTTCAATGGCAATGATGTAGACTTAGCGTCAGTTACAAAAACATGCAAGGCTGGATATGACAAACTTATTGACAGAAGTTGATAAATCTTGACTACTTACTAGAACTTGCTTGTTTCTAATCTACCTAGTACAATTATAAAGCAAAAACCAAGTCTTTGTAAAAATTTGAGCCACTTGGCAATTTGAAATATTTTTTATGTTTTCTAAAATACTTTCACTTACCCACTATCTCAAAAACCACCACCCATTAAGAAATTAATATTTTTTAATTTTACTAAGAAAATAATTTTAAAATTTTATAAATTTATTTAAACCACTTTCACCTTACCCACTTTTTCCACTATGCCAAAAACCACCACCAACTAACAAATTAATATTGTGTAATTCTTTACTAAAAGAAGTGTGATTTGTGAAAATGTGTTTGTAAATTTTTTTAAGAAAAAGTCGATAACAATTTATAAATGACTTTTACATTAAATCCGTACAAGGTACATGAATATCACTACAAAAGTTTGATTTAGTTGTAAAAAATGTGTTCGGGAAATTTTTTTAAGAACAAGTCGAAAATAATTTTTATAAAATGATTTTTTATATTAAACCCGTACAAGGTACGGGAATAACACTAGTTTGTAGATAAAAATAGGATCCTAAAATCTCTTAGAATTTGTATGGAATATATTAACTTCTTACATTCACGGGGACTCTAAATTTCTGAGAAATTGTTTTTACCCCCTCTTCATATGATCCTAGGATGATATTTTGCGTGTGTTTGTCTTCTTGATAAGAAGTTCAGATCATGGTGTGTCACAGGTGTTGACTTACTCACAGCAGGCAAAGGAAAGTTCCAAGCACGAGCTATCAACTCTAAATGAAAATATGGAGGAGTACAAACGGCATATTGATCAGCAAAGCAAACAATGTCAAATTACTCAGGATTTGCCTCTGACTGATACAGTCCAATCTTTATCTAGGGCCACAAAACCAATGGATGAAGTTATACAGTCATCTACTGATGGGAAGGTGTTTACTCATTTTGATTTCTACATTAGATATCAACTATTGTTATTTTTAAATCCAGTTGATCTAAAGTGTGCAACTGCTATTTGCAGGTCCAGATCATCCGTCAAGGATATCTCTGCAAGCGTTCTTCTAGTATACGGGCTGACTGGAAGCGACGGTTTTTTGTTCTTGACAGCCGTGGGATGTTATACTACTATCGAAAGCAACGGAACAAGGTATCTGCAAGTATAAAGAAAATGGGTGACCTTTGTGTGAGATTTATTAAAAAATATTGATTACTGATTAATCCATTTTTGTAAACCAAATTCAGGCAAATGGAGATAAGCAATCACATCAGAAGAGCAATCACTCAGACCCTGGCTCAGGAATGTTTGTGCGGTGGCTAGGTTCTCATACCTTAGGTTCTGCCAATGATGAAAAGACTATTGCACGTCACACAGTGAACCTTCTGACATCGACGATAAAGATAGATGCAGAACAGAGTGATCTAAGGTTCTGTTTCAGGATTATATCACCATCAAAGAACTACACTTTACAGGTAACAACTTGGAAAATACAAGAAGTGTGATGATTAGTGATATATGAATTGTAGATTGATTAGGTTAAATGTCTAATTGTTTTCAGGCTGAGAGTGAAAGTGATCAATTGGAATGGGTTGAAAAGATCAGGGGAGCTATTGCGTCATTGTTAAGTTCACAAGCAGTAGAAGATGTAATAGCTAACTTAACATTCTAATTTGACTATCAAAATTTTTCTTTTTTAAAATCACTTAACTGATCGGAAAAAATTGCATATTAGTCTTATCCTGGCAGACAAGATGAGTGGGACCAAAATGCAGAAAGTGAATGTGGTTCCTCTGTGTCTTCCTGCTCAGATGTTTCAATGGGTGAAGAAGTTTCATCAAAGAAGAAGCTTGGATCTGCAAGTTTTGGACGTGGCAACAGAAGTTTCCAGCAACAGCGTTTAAGTATGAGAGTTGAAAAACCCATGAACCTGTTGAGGAAGGTATCAGGCAACGAGAAATGTGCTGATTGTGGAGCAGCAGAACCAGAATGGGCATCCTTGAACCTTGGGATTCTGATTTGTATTGAATGTTCAGGCGTTCATCGTAACCTTGGAGTGCACATATCAAAGGTTAAAACTTTTTGAACTGATCATATATAGATTCCTCATGCTTCAAAGTGGTCAGAGTTTACTGCTTAAACTCACTTTTGGGTTTGGTACTTGTAACAAAATTTGTGATTAAGATAATGCAGCTCTAGGAGTGATGAATAAGCTTTTCTTTTTGTTTGATAAGGGCTTCATTTCGACAATAAACTAAATTTGAGCTTGAGCATTTTTAGGAGCTTAAGGGTGCATTTGGACTGCCGAAGATAATGCCCTCACATTAAAATAAATCTTAAGTTTTAATGCGAGATAATGCATCATCTTGGGTAATCCAAATGCACCCTAAGTGTTAATGTTCAGGGTGCTTTTTGTCTCAGAAAGAGAAACACTGAGCTCCCAATAAGCTCCATGCTAAACATAGCGAGGCCTTTCATAGAAAGAACTACTGTCGAGATAGAGACTTTTAAAATGTTGATTGGTGTATGTACCATTCTTGATTAGCATTATTAGTCTTGTTGAACCTTTGCAGGTAAGATCTTTAACATTGGATGTTAAAGTGTGGGAGCCATCAGTTATATCTTTCTTTCAGTCACTTGGTAATGTGTATGCTAATTCCATTTGGGAGGAGTTTCTGAATTGCAGCGGTACCGTCCTAGTCGATGAAAAACCAGCAATGTGAGTAATTTCATAAAATTCAAGTGTCTTAGAATAAGGTTTTGGCATTTCTTCCTATTGATGCTGAAGTTTTTACTGCATCATGCAGTTTCCCAAAATCTGAGAAGCACAAACCGGCTTTCATGAGAAAGCCTGCCCATAATGATCCTGTCCAAGTAAAGGAACTCTTTATTCATGCAAAGGTATATTGCATACATGTGAGAGACTCCAATATATATATGTACCTTATTTCATTTTCATGGGGCTACAAATCAATCTTGTCATTGCCCTAATTGCAGTACTCAGAGAAAGTGTATGTACGTAAGATGAAAGGCAATTCAGAACAATTTTCAGTATCTCAACAGATGTGGGAAAGCGTGCGTAACAATGATAAGAGATCAGTTTATCGCCTCCTTGTCTCCTCTGGTGCAGATGTTAATGCTACCTGTTCCATTTCACCCTCAACTACACCTAAACAATCGCAATCGGCTCCGCAAGAAAATACTATTGGCAGCAATTCTGGGGATGACCTTAACAACAACAACAACAGCCCTACAAGTAAAGGGAAAAATGAACTCAGAGAAGAATCACTTTCACTTGATGAAGATTGTTCTTTGCTTCACTTAGCCTGCCAAACTGCGGACATAGGCATGGTTGAACTGCTTTTACAATACGGTGCAAAAATAGATGCCGTTGATTCTAGAGGTCAGACCCCCCTCCATCACACTGTTATTGCAGGAAAGCCTGAAATAGCAAAAGTTTTGTTGACAAGGTATGCATTTTTTTTTTTACTCAAGTGGGAACTTAATCTTGTTTTTCCTTTTAGATTCATGATGATTTTTTTTGACTTATTTTTCTTTAAGAGTGAATAATTTACCGTTATATTCAGGGGAGCGGATCCAGCAGCAATGGACTATGAAGGCAAGCTCCCGCTGAATGTGGCAGCAGAATGTGTACAGAAAGATGTTGAACTTATGACACATCTGGGAGATGTCAACAGATAAACTGCTTAAGAGAGATGCAATGACAAGTTTCGTAGGAGTAGGATGTACATGGTAGGTAACACATCTCTAGAGTTGCCACTATTCATTTAATTTAATTTATTTAATCTCTTTTTCGGTTTATAATGTGGCATGTAAGCTGCCATATCTGGAAAGGAAAGTGCTAACCGCACAAGTCAGATCAGAAGAGTGCAATTTTATTTCTTTGACCATGTTGATAAGTTTTGAAGAATTTGTCACTGCTTTGTGTTGTTGAGCCCAAGCATCAATTTGAACTTGTATATACAGCCTTGATAATCTTGAACACACTTCGTACACTATTTTGTGATTGTATACATATCTCACTCTATTTTTTGGTAGAAATACATATCTCTCTCTATTAACTCATACCAAATACACACCCACACGTATGTAACATAATCTCATAGAAGAACCCAATTCAAAAAGGGGATTAGAAATGAAGTTTATGGCTTTGATTATTGTCTCTTTTTTTGGGGCAAACTACACAAAACCACCCCTTAATATGGCTTGTGTTTACAATAAACCATCCCTTATTTCAGTTTTTACATAAAACCACCCTTTAGTTTAGTTTCGTTACATTCAACCACCCCGTACCATTTTTTCCGTTAAATGACAAAACTGCAAAAATGCCCTCAAGGTTTTACAAAGGGTTAAGCCGTTCTTCCTTTCATGATTGGATTAATGAGTCAATTAGAATTACATTTATTGATGTAGGTCCCGATCTTGGCTAGTTATTATGAATTTGTTCTCCTCCTGAATTATCCAGTTGTTTGTTGATGAAGAACTGGATTGAAACACCTTACAATCACTTCCTTGGATTTCGTAGGCAACAAGGTTTGCAAACTTATGAAAACTAATTTGATTCACTCGAAGGTTTTGAACTCTCAAGCACTCGATTTAGGTGTCTTTATAAAATAGGTTGTGTTTGTGAGTGTATGTGTGTGTGAGAGAGAGAGAGAGATTTCTGGCTGTGATTGTGAAGAATGAATGAAGAGAGAGAAATTGTGATGAATGAACTAAAAGATAGAAAGATCGATGTTTGTGATTAAACTTAGCCAAGTTTAACTCAATATTAATTCAATGTTATTAGTGAAAGAGTCTTACACATGAATAAATAATAGAGATTGAATCAAGAGGTTGATTCACATGGAAATGGGGCTTATCATGAAAACTAAGAACAAATGATGACCCTTGGATTTGAGAAATGGATGGCTAAGATTATAAGAGATAGGGGTAAAATGGTAATTTTGACAAAAAATAAAAAAATAATTTTTTTTAAAATTTTCTTAGTTTCGCTTGTTTTTTGCGAAAAACACGAAATTTGATTTTTTACGTTACGTTCACGTATTTTATGCATATGTTCACACTATTATAAGACATGTTCACATATTATCACATTTTTCAGTTCAGAGATTTTATAATACGTTCACATATATTACAAGTGTGTTCATATATTATTATTGTTTGTTCATGTTTTATGGTCATGTGTTCATGTTCGATTAAATCATAATACAACCGTTAAACGGCTTAAAAAAATTTGACAAAAAAACAAAAAAAAATTAATTTTTTTAATTTTTAATTTTTAATTTTTAATTTTTTCGCTTATTTTTGCCAAAAACACGACGGTTGACCTTTTACGTTCTGTGCACATATTTTATACACATGTTCACATTTTTACAAGGGCTGTTCACATATAACCGCATTTTAACTTCAGAAAAGTTAGTATAAGTTCACATATAATATAGATAATTTCACACATTAGTATTGCATGTTCACGTTTTAGGGCCTTATTTTCATAATCGATTTACATCATTCTACATACGTAAAAAGACTTAAAAAAAATAAAGTAAGAAAATAAAATAAAAATTATTTTTTTTTATTTTTTTTATTTTTTTATTTTTTCACTTATTTTTGCCAAAAACACGACGGTTGACATTTTACGTTCTGTTCACATATAATCGCATTTTAACTTCAGAAAATTTAGTATACGTTCACATATATATATATATAGATACGTTCACATATTAGTATTGCATGTTCACGTTTTATGGCTTTACTTTCATACTCGATTTACATCATTCTACATACGTAAAAAGACTTAAAAAAAAAAGTAAGAGAATAAAAAAAATAATTTTTTTTATTTTTTTAATCGGATGACCTAGATTCATTTCTAGTGTTTCAATCGGATGGTCCAGATTTGTTCTTAGTTTTCATGATAAGCCCCATTTTCATTTGATTCAAATAAAAAAAAAATAAAAAAAAATATTTTTTTTTGTTTTCTTACTTTATTTCTTAAGTCTTTTTACGTATGTAGAAGGATGTAAATCGAGTATGAACATAAAGCCATAAAACGTGAAAATGCAATACTAATATGTGAACGTATCTATATTATATGTGAACGTATACTAAATTTTCTGAAGTTAAAATGCAATTATATGTGAACAACCCTTGTAAAAATGTGAACATGTGTATAAAATATGTGAACAGAACGTAAAATGTCAACCGTCGTGTTTTTGGCAAAAATAAGCGAAAAAACAAAGAATTAAAAATAAAAAAATAAAAAATAAAAAATAAAAAAAATAATTTTTTTTTTAATTTTCTTACTTTATTTTTTAAGTCTTTTTACGTATGTAGAATGATGTAAATCGAGTATGAACATAAGACCATAAAACATGAACATGCAATACTAATATGTGAACTTATCTATATTATATGTGAACGTATACTAAATTTTCTGAAGTTAAAATGCGGTTATATGTGAACAACACTTGTAAAAATGTGAATATGTGTATAAAATATGTGAACAGAACGTAAAATGTCAACCGTCGTGTTTTTGGCAAAAATAAGCGAAAAAATAAAAAAATAAAAAAAAAAATTTTTTAAAAATTTTTTTGTCAATTTTTTTAAGTCGTCTAACGCTTGTATTATGATTTAATCGAACATGAACACATGGCCATAAAACATGAACAAACAATAATAATATATGAACACACTTGTAATATATGTGAACGTATTATAAAATCTCTGAACTGAAAAATGTGATAATATGTGAACATGTCTTATAATAGTGTGAACATATGCATAAAATAAGTGAACGTAACGTAAAAAAATCAAATTTCGTGTTTTTCGCAAAAACAAGCGAAACTAAGAAAATTAAAAAAAATAAATTATTTTTTTATCTTTTTTATTTTTTTTTATTTTTTGTCAAAATTACCATTTTGCCCCTATCTCTTCTAATCTTAACCATCCATTTCTCAAATTCAAGGGTCCTCCTTTGTTCTTAGTTTTCATGATAAGCCCCATTTTCATGTGAATCAACCTCATAAATAATAAACTAGAAGAATAGGAAAATTCCATCCTAATATAATAAGTTACTAGTTATGACCCGGGCAAGGCCCGGGGGCTTTTTAAAAAAAAATATAATTTATTGATTTACATATGATATATGTATTATAATTTATGTAGTGAAAAAATAATAATAAAAATAATGAAACTAATAACTACATACTTAAAATTTGTTTTAATCATTGTAATATATTTAATTATAAAAATATATTAAATAATATTTTATCATTAAAAAATATTATTTACTTGTAATATTATTTTCATAATCATAAAAAATTTAATGATCTTGACACATTAGGCCAACCTAAACCCGCAAGAAAAGTGCAAACAATTGATCTAATCAACCCGTTAATATATTTGTAAAGAATGAATTAAATTAAGAAAAGTATAAGTTTATTATAATGAATTTTTATGTTATATAAGATTCGTGAATAAATTAATTTATGAATTTTATTAGGAATATAAAAACAAATAAGTGAACTAATTTTATTGGCTTAATCACACAAACACAAAATTTTAAATTAGAATGAAAATGAACTTGAAATTTTCTTAAGATGCAAATTTAAGTATTATATAATATTTTAATA
The DNA here is from genome assembly GCA_964016875.1 of Fallopia convolvulus. NCBI lineage: Eukaryota > Viridiplantae > Streptophyta > Magnoliopsida > Caryophyllales > Polygonaceae > Fallopia > Fallopia convolvulus. The sequence continues at coordinate 23,429,153 of OZ024727.1, forward strand.
ATCTTAAAAAATTCGCTACTCTTGACTAGGGGTGAGCACGGTCGGTTAACCGGAGTTTCGGTTAACCGGAACTTCGGTTAGTAAATTTCAATAACCATAACCGTACCGTTCGTTATCGGTTAACCGTTAACGGTTAACCGCGAAACTCGGTACGGTTTATCGGTTAACCGAACTGTTTTAATTTTATTTTTTTTAAATAAAAAATCAGATTTTTAATTAAAAAATTACCTTATTTGTCTATAAAATAAACTTAAAATTTAAATTAAATACAAAATACAAACAAATTCATAATATATGAGCCGAGAATGGGCTCATATATTACAGTGCGGCCAACGAGTTTAATCAAATCTAGCGTATTAACTAATGGTGTTGCTATTTTAATTTACTAGCAATTAGGCTGCGCGTTGCGCGGCGATTATAAGACGGAGACTTTATTAGTGTAGAGATATGGAAATGGCATTTTCGTAAATTTATTTAAAGGGGCATGGTTTTTTTGGAAAAGGAATATGGAAATGGCATTTCCGTAAATTTATTTAAAGGGGCATGGTTTTTTTGGAAAAGGAATATGGAAATGGCATTTTCGTAAATATATTTAAAGGGGCATGGTTTTTTTGGTATTAATTTACTTGACTTCACGCCATCCAATGTCTTAAAACTTGTTTTATTACGTATACGAGCTTTATTCACAACTAAGAAACAAACTTATCCGAGCTTGCTTACAAGCGAAGTTACGTCGACACGTTTTTCGAGACATGTCTAAATTACCCGTTCACATTCAAATATCACATAAGTCGATCACGCTTTTCCAAGAATATATATCCCGAGATTACTTAAGAGCTAAGCAAAACATTTTGGTATTAATTTAATTGATTTCACGCCATCCAATGTTTTAAAACTTGTTTTATTACGTATACGAGCTTTCTTCACAACTAAGAAACAAATTATCCGAGCTTGCTTACGAGCGAAGTAACTTGGACACGTTTTTCGAGACATGTCAAAATTACCCGTTCACATCCAAATATCACCTAAGTCGATCACGCTTTTCCAAGAATATATATCCCGAGATTCGTAAATTTTTTAAAAGGCATGGTTTTACAAGAATATGAAAATGGCATTTCCGTAAATTTTTAAAAAGGACATGGTTTTTTTGGATTCACACCAAATGACATTTTTGTAAATGTTTGTAAAGGTGTATGGTTTTTTCGGATTTACACTATTTTTTATAAAATCTGTCTCTCTTTTATAGTAGAATAGAAACTAGTATGTATTCCCGTACCTTGTACGGGTTTTGCTTAAACAAAATATTTATAATAGTTTTTTTCAAATACATGAGTTATCTAGGAACAAATAATCATGATCTTAAGGCGCATATTAATTTTTAATTTGTATATAACTAAGATAAACTTAAAGGTTTTTTTAGAATTAGAACTCTTTTTTATTAGTAATATCCCAATTTAATAATAAATCAATTTATCTTAAATAATTTATTTTAATAAAATTATCTTTTAATTTTTTCTAGAATTTAGAACTTTTTATTATTATTAGTATTCAAATTTAATAATACTTAAAAAATAAATTAAATCAAGTTATCTTAAATAAATTATGTGAATCAGTTTTTTTTATTTTGTTTAACAAATCAATAAATAAACATAAATAAGTTATTTTTAAGCTATAAATAATATATTTATACACTGGTCTCCCATAAAAGAAATATTCTAGAATTTGTATGATAGTATAAAAAAATATCCTAATGATATTCCTATCTATCATATCCAAAAATAAAAGATTGTTTAATAATAGGATTTTTTATCCTATATTCTAAAAACATGGATAAGAATTTATCATATCCAAAAATAAAAGATTACTTTAAAAAAAAAGGGGTGATGTGGTCTAATTTAAAAGTGACATATGTCGTTTAATAATTATTTTAACCTTCGCTTTAGGTTATAGTTATGATAAATATACCGTGCTCTTGTGTGTGACGATTTATAAGGTTGTGTTTTCAAACCACTTGGGCACTTCGCCATATCCTTACCTAAATTGTTCACAGAAAGTTTCCCTTCATTACACCTAATCTATTACGTAGTGGAAAATCTGTTGCGTATAAATTATGATTGTATTATAATGTGTACATTATTGAGCTGCACATTATAACCTTGTAGCACTACAGTCTCTAAAAATGACAAAGTTAAATATTCATAAAAATTATAATAGGTATTTTATTATTTATTAAAATACATTTATTAATAACTAAAACTAATTAGATATATAATTTCCTTTTTAAAAACATATAATATATATTAAAAATATTATCGGTTCATCGGTTAACCGCCCGTGAAAATATTGATAACCGTATCCGAACCGTTGAACCGCTAAAAATTTCGGTTGGTTAACCGTAACCGCTTAAAAAAAAATTCGGTTCGGTTAACCGTAAAAAGTGATCGGTTTGTAGGTTTTGCGGTTCGGTTTTTCGGTTACGGTTTTTTTTGCCCAGCCCTACTCTTGACCCATTTGATTGACCTGACCATGAAAAAAAAACCTGCAATGGCCCTACCTAATTGACTCGTAAATTTTAATAATCTAAACTTGTACTCAATGCAAACTCGAAATGAACAAAGTGAGATGAAGAATGATTGACCTGACCATGCAAAAAAACCTGCAATGGCCCTACCTAATTGACTCGTAAATTTTAACAATCTAAACTTGTACTCAATACAAACTCAAAATGAACAAAGTGGGATGAAGAATAATTTATAAGAAATTAGAATATTTTATTAATTAAGTTGGGTAATAGGAAATTACTATTTTATTTAGGGATATTTAACTAATTTATTATGGGATATTAAATTAAAAAAAGGTAATAGGAATATTAAATTTATAATTAATATTTTTCAATCTTATGGATTGAAATTTAACATAAAAAATCCATAATTAATAAATATATGAATGATTTTCTTAGCATATTAACGACATCATTAATCAAGAAACATATAAAGTACCTCATATTTTGATAAAAAATTTTTTGTGGACTTTAATTAACCATATATAGGCCTAAGGCCTTGTAAGAGTATATAGATAGAACTATTATATAATACAATTTTTATCTATATTATTTATTGAATTTCAAATTGATATATGGATAGAAGATAATTTATCCAATCTCATACCAAATTGATAAAAAATTATTGTTATATATAATGGATAGAGATAAAAATTTATTCAATTTCTTACCAAATTGATAAAAAAAAACTATTAGGGAGATAGAGACGAAAATAACGTAATATATTGTATATGATAAATATGTGCAAGATCTTGTAATATATAATTAATATATAAATATATAATTTAAAATATTAATAAAAAATCATTATTAATATATGGATAGAAGATAATTACATATTATAATATAATAAACATGAACAAAGATAAAAATAATGGGTAGAGATAAAAATTTATCCAATCTCATAGTAAATTGATAAAAAAATTATTAAATAAGATGAGTGTATAAAATTGGAAATTCCATAAGATGGTTGAATTATATAATATATAATTAATTAAAAAAATTATTATTAAAAATAGGGTGGTTGTAGTATAAATTCTTAATGACGAATCAACCCAAAAGTGCTTCAGGTTCAGAAGATATATATTGATATGTTCTTCTGGAAAATAATAATATAATAATGCATCTAATTCTTATCATTCTAATCTTACTTTTCATGCAAGACAATTTATCTTGCAAGAAAGGCATGCCACACGCCCAACATAGGTTTGTTAGTCATCATGACCCATTAGGGAGTCCATCATGTCATCTTAGCCTAATAAAATTAAAATAATAAGAATATCCTAAGTCTGAAATAAATTAGCCCAAGAAGGACCATAACATGTGAATTTTCGTCCCATATGTTATAACTTACTAAATTTAGTTATTGCTAAAATAAGAAGGATGTTAAAGGAAACTACTAAAGATGATGAATCATGGTGAATCATGGCGATCCATTTTGGCTCCTTTGACATCTCAACCATGTATGGAATCTTTGCTAGAAGAGCTCTCACTCATTGCATCAACTTCTTTGATTGTTCCCTTGTAATTGGTTCATCAAATACAACACAAATTAAGCTCTCACATCGTGTGGATTCATGGGTCACTAGTATAGAGGGGTGGGACGGACCACAGTTACTTTGTACCATGGACCACAGTTTAAAATCTGCAGTATATACGAGCGCGGTCCGAGCTTTGAACCACATTTTTGGTGATCCGCCATCCGAAGCTTCGGACCACGCTTTTAGTGATCTGATTTTTTTGATAGCGGTCTATTTTTTTAAATCTAGTTTATGGCCATCTAAATGCACCAAAAAGATTGTAATCGACTAATTAAAAATAAACATCAATGTTATACAAGCACATATATTTGTTTCAAAAAAATTTATAGATATAGACGCTAGTAGTTGTTAGAAAATTAAAAGACTCACTTTTTTACCCACGAGTCTAGCAAAGGCATGCAAAATACTTAATTCAATATCAGCGAAGGTCTTGGGTAAAGACTTCCCTTCTTCATTTGACTTCTCTAGTTCCTCATTGTATCCTTAGCCCTACAATATTGGACAAGCGTAGTTTCAACATAAAACATCGTGCATTTCAAGTGACTGATTGCCTCTTGTGTGTCACTGACTTAAATTCTGCCCACTTTTTTAAAAAACTTGTTAGTATGTAATCAAACAACATAATGTAATGCCCGTACATAAATTAACCACATAAATTCTGGATGACAAAGTACATAGTTTTATATAGACGAACACATACTATCAATAACTCGAGATTTGGAGAATATAATTCCAACAATGACTTGATAAAGAAAGGGGATTCGAGTAGTTTACTACTAATCTTCATCAATTTCCCCATAAGTTGCATTTTTCAAATCAAATTAGAATAATAAAGCAAGAACGACATCACAATGGTGCACAATGATTGAATATATCAGTACAATTAACAAAGAAAAGCAGTCAAATGGTGAATCACCATTGTAATAAAAAGTGCATGTCACTTAGAGAAGATTAATTTCATTGAAAGATACATAACTATTTATGTGCAAGGATCATTGACACATTATTCACAATCAAGTTTTTGACTTCACTTACTCTTGATGTTTATAACTTAATATGTGTGACATTTATCATTCAAAGACACGTCAAGAGCTAAACGCATTTTAGGCCTCTAGGATTGTATAAAATTAAAATTTTATCTCAATTACTAAAATATGCAATGCACATGGAACCTAAACTAGTGAAGAAAATACAAACAAAAGAAAGTATTCCTTATCTTGTTGCTTAAATAAGCAAGAACTTACTAGAACTTTGCAAAAGATTTAGCCTAAAAGCTACTTTTTGAAGCCCACCCTTTATTCTCCAAGGCTTGTTGCAACTCCTACACAAAACATGAAAGCTATGAGTTTCAAGCCACTCTTTTTTAGACTTAAAGGATTTTAAAATTCACATTTATTTTCCCAACCTTGATTCTCTTCCTATTGATGTCAAAGTCAAATTTTCCTAAATGAGATGCAAATAGATATTCCACTATTGCGAAGATGAAGCTAAACCAAATCACCAACCTTAAAAATCAGTGGACACGCCCCTTATTGCGTTGGGCGGCATACTGCTCTGAGCGCTTCTCCAGCTGGGCCTTGGTGCGCTTGTGGAGGTGGCACACATGGTTGGAGCGGTTGACTGCGTCGAAATGCTCGTCGGCCTTGAAGGGCCGCAACACCAAGTCCATGGGTGTACATGGGTTACGCCCGTAGACAGCCTCAAACGGGGTCATCTTTGTCACCGTGTGATAGGACCCGTTATAAGCAAACTCAATATGACACAATAAGTCCTCCCACCGGCGTGGGTTAGCCATGAGCATCGTCCTAAGGAGGGTGCCCAAGGTCCGATAGGTCACCTCAGTCTGACCATCGATTTGGGGTTGGTAGAAGAACAAATTCGTGATTTCACCGCGTTATTGGTCCCTTTGCAAGCGATGAAGTGGGCCATCTTGGAGAACCGCTCCATGACTACAAAGATGGAGTCTTTACTAGGCCTTGATGTTGGGAGGCCCGTGATAAAATCCATGGAAAGATCTACCCACGGGGGCATCCGAAATCGGAAGAGGCGTGTAAAGCCCATGTGGCTGTGACCGAGACTTAGCTGTTTGGCACGACAGACAACCCTGACAATATTTGTTAACATCTCTAGCCATGTGTGGCCAAAAGAAATGCTCTCGAAGCGTTGCCAATGTTTTGGCTATGCCAAAGTGGCATCAGCCATCATGAGCCTCCTTTAACAACAAGTGCCTAACCGAGGAATCCGGGATGCAAAGCTTCCCAACCCGATATAGATACACGTCGTCCAAGAAGTATGACTCATGGATATGAGCTTGCTCAAGTTCTTTAATGATCGAAGAAAAGTATGGGTCTGAGGCATACAATTCTTTAATCATCGACAACCCGGGTAACTTAGAATGCAACTAGGTTAGAAGGACATACCTCCGAGAGAGAGCGTCGGCGACGACATTCTCTTTGCCCTTCTTGTAAGTAATGACGTAAGGAAACGTCTCCATAAATTCGACCCAGCATGCGTGGCACCTATTGAGAGTCGTTTGACTCTTCAAATAAGTCAAGACCGTGTGATCCGTATGAATTATGAACTCGCTTGGCCAGAGATAGTGTTGCCACGTCTTGAGGACCCGAATAAGAGCGTAGAACTCTTTATCATAGATCTGATAATTGAGGGTAGTCCCAGCTAGCTTCTTGCTAAAGTAAGATATCGACCTTTGCTCTTGAAGGAGTACGCCACCAATACCATAATCGGAAGCATCACACTCGATCTCGAAGCACTTTGAGAAGTTCGGCAATTGTAGGACCGGGGCTGACAAAGCATCTTTTAAGGCCTCGAAGGATGCCTCATGATGTGGCAACAACTTTATTGTGGTCGCCTTCTTGGTCAAATTATGAAGTGTACCGACGATAGAACTAAAGTCCTTGGCAAACCGCCTATAAAACCCAACGAGCCCCAAAAAGGAACGAACCATAGTGGGGGTCGTGGGAGTTGGCCACTCATGGATGGCTTGGATTTTGTCAGAATTCACTCGTAGGCCATCCTTGGATACAATGAAGCCAAGAAAATTCGTCGTATTCGAGCAAAACACATACTTGTCCATATTTACATACAAAGAATGTTCGTGGAGGCAATCTAACACATGCCTAAGGTCCCCCGCATGAGAGTCCAAAGTCTTAGGAAAAAAATCAAAATGTCGTCAAATTGCACGACGACAAAACGTCCTAAAAACTTCCTAAGGACAAAGTTCATTAAGCGCATAAAAGTAGAAGGAGCGGTAGTGAGCCCGAAAGGCATCACCAACCACTCGTATAGACCATGCTTGGTCTTAAAAGTCGTCTTCCACTCGTCCCCTTCTTGCATCCAAATTTGATGGTAGCCGCTCCTCAAATCAATCTTCGAAAACAACACGACACCATGCAACTCATCTAGCATGTCTTCCAAGTGGGGAATAGGATGGCGGTACTTGACCGTAATTTGGTTGATGGCGCGACAATCCATGCACATCTACCAAGAACCGTCCTTCATTGGCACTAGGATAACTAGGACCGCACATGAGCTAAGGGACTCTCGAACAAACCCCTTGTACAACTAAGATTGGATTGGCATTGAAGCTCTTGAGTCTCCTTTGGAGACGACCTATATACAGCCTAGTTTGACAATGAAGCGCCGGGAATCAAATCAATCCGATGCTCGATTTCCCGAATAGGTGGAAGCCCATCAAGAAGCTCACAGTCATCGGGCATGATGTCAGAAAACTCATACAAGAGAGAGGAGATAGAGGGGGGTAGCACATGTGTCTTATCAATAGAAATGTTCAATAAAGGCAAAGTAAGAAACAAGAAGAACTCCCCTCAATGGTTTTGATGACGTCTCGGCGTCGGCACAACATCAAGCGATCGGGGCAAGTGCCAAGCAAGGGTGGCTCATCGTCCTCCGAAATAAGAGAAGATCCTGAGGCCCTTTTTTGCAGCCCTGTAGCTCCCTAGATTTGGTGATGAATAGCACCAATTGCACTTGTAGAAGTGTCGGAATGAGGGCTGGAGCCCTTTTTCCTGACACTACACTAGCGTGCCCCGTTTTTGAGTTGTCACGAGGCGTTTGGCCTTGTTTTTTTGAGTTTGATGGGTGTTCTTTTGTAGTTTTGAATTTTGGGTAATTTCTGGTCCAGAGACACCATAAACACCAATGGAAGTATCACCCTTTTCTAGAACGCCCTTGGGCTCCTTTTTCAGCATCGGCGGCGCTGTGCCGGTCTCCCTAGGGGACATAGGTAAAGTGGTCACGAGCTTTTCATGGTAGTTGAACATGTAAGTGTTCAACCGGCCATCGTGAAGCACGTGACGGTCAAACTGCCATGGACGACCAAGAAGGAGATGAGTGGCGTCCATGTTAGTGACATCAAAGAGAATGGAATCGCAGTAGAAACCAATAGAAAAGGAGAGTTTTACCTGTTTCGTGATCCAATAATCACCTTCACTGGAGATCTAAGCAAGCTTGTTTGGTGACGGGTGCTCCGTTGTTGGTAATTTGAAGTGATCGACGACTTTCCTTGACAAGAAGTTGATGCAACTACCTGAGTCCACTATAACGCTCAAGGAGACGTTTTGGACCAAACCTCGGGTGTGAAAATTTTTCTCCCTTTGATCGGTCTTCACAACTTCCTTGATGCTCAACGCGCGTCTAGTCACGAGCGTGAGCTTAGAGATGGCGGCGGCGTCCGAGGGCGCACAAATTGTACCTTCTTCAACCGTGGCCTCCTCCTCCTCGGACTCAGCCTCGTCAACGCTCTCATACGCCGCTGATTGAGCCAAAAAGAGAACCCTTTTTGTGTTAGGGAAATCCCGCTTAAGATGGCCACGCCCACCACATTGATAGCACTCGATGTCTCGAGTTCTAGGTTGTGGGGTAGGGGTTGTCTGTTCACTGTTTTTCCCAACCGAGGGGGTCCTGACATTACTTCTGGGGTTACCTACCTTAGATTTTGACAAGGAGGGAGAAATAGAAGGTTTAGTACTAAAACCGGAAGGACTAGGTTGAGAACCATACCTTGAAAAGGAGGTGGATTTCGGCCTCTTGAATTGAGAGTAAAACTCCATGGCTGTGTGTATAAGCGTGCCAAGTTCCTTGATGGGCAAGACAATGAGTCGATCACGGATCCATTAGTGGGGTCCCGCTACAAAGCGTGACCGCAATGCCCCCGGTGAAGCGCTAATGCCCACCTTGAGGAATAAATCCTCCAAGTGAGCAAAGAACTCTTCCGGGGTCATGGACCCTTGTCGTGCATATTGGATCATAATCAAGACCTTCTCCTTGTAATCCTTTGGCACGTACTTCTGCTTCATGATGAAGACCAATTGATGCCACTCCGTAATGGCGGCCTTGCCCCTTCTGGCCCGGTCGGCTTCAAGCCGATTCCAACACATACGTGCAGCCCCTTGGAAATGAAGCGAAAAGACTTCAACTTTCTCATGTTCCTCATAATGGCAATGTTTGAGGATGTGCTCCGTTCCCTACAACCAAGAAATAAACTCATCAGGATCATAGTTGCCATAAAACGGTTCAAATTTTACCTTAACATCTCGGCATGATACATGCGCCAGACGCTCATCATTGGCGCTTCGAGGGGCACGGGGCGGCGGCGTTCGATTTTGGCGGTGGTCTTAGGGTGGCCCTCGACCATCTCTTGAAGTCTTGTTGAACTTGTTAGTTTTTCTTTTTATGTAATTAGTTTGTTAGAAGTGTGAAATTTAAGATTGAATTGAATAGGATTACTTTTTGTTAAATTGGATTGATTTTATTCAAGTTTATTGTACAAATTAATTATTGGTTCATTTACTTGAACACATCAGTTAATTTAATTTGGATTGAAGGTTTAAAGGAATTTTGTTTAATTGTTTGAGTAACTAAATTAAATTGTTCTTCATTTATGAACTAAGGTGCACTTGCTGAATTTTAATGTGTGGTGTGATTTCTAATGCTAAATTTCATGTTTATACTAAACTAATTATGTCCAATGTTGAATTTTTTATCGATTGAGATTGAGAGAAATAGAGAATAGCATGTTTATTGTAAATTGATTATGGATAAGAATATAAGATGATCATTGTTAGGCCTAAAAATCGATTCGGCCCATTCGAAGACACGAATCCAAGATCAAGCAGCAAAACGTGGTAGACGTGAAAGTAGAAGTCTTTGGGAGCAAGTAGAAGTCAGCGATCACCAAGATGAAGGAAGAAAGCTTCCGTCACGAGAAAGATGCGCACTCTCAAAGGACAACCGTCATGGCGGTTCACACCTCCGATACACGCGGGGAGTGGATAGCAGTTGGAGATACGCCCTATAAGCCCGAAGATCATGGGGCGTGGGAAAGGAATGTTCGGCTGAATAGATATATAATAGATTTTTACGGTTTATTGTAACATGTACACACACACTTGACCAGAAGAGAATTATCAAAAAGAGAGCTTTTGTATTTGGATTCCTCTGATTCGAATATTTTTTGAGTATTAGCTAGTCCCTTGATTCGATCGTGCCCCAATCTAGGGAAGAAGTTTGCTTGTCAAATTTTTGTCCAAAACAATTTGGCGCCCACCGTGGGGCCCAACGATCGAAAAGGATTCTTTTTTTCATACCAAAAGGAGTTCAGGAAGTCGCCATGAGCAACCCTAATGAGGGTAATCAAGAGCCAAACACCGGAGACGACGGAGGTGCACACTAGGACACATCGGCAGCGCTCTGCCTTGAGCTATCCGAGTTTGTTCAAAGGCTCCAAGCTTTGGAGAAGGAACTAACTGACCAACGTGCTTGCAATGAAAAACACAAGACTAGTATGGAGCAGTTAACTGCTGATAATGAAGGTTTGCGTTCCCAACTCTGATCCGTTTCCTCTGTCGGCCCGCGCGCTCGAACAATAGATCGGACCCGAAACAATGGGGGTGAAGGTTCTTCTGGAAACCCTACTGGCTGGCGCGAGAGAAACTCTGGTATGGAGTTCGTTACGCCATCGGAAATAGTCCCCAGAGTGCCTTCGTTTACCCCCGCTCAGGGCCACCGTACTAGCGAAGGAGTGAGGGCACCTATACGCCTTCGATCGGCGCGAGAAGTTAGTCCTCGACACCTTGAAGACGACATCATGAACGACGGTGAGGATTGGGACCGACGCCGTCCCCGAGACCTCGAAAATATTGTTCGAAATCAATTCAAGATGTTCACCGAGCAGTTGGCGAATATACCTGGGGTTCCGCGACCCATAGAGAAAGAAGCGGTTGATGGTTACGACGAGTCGCCCTTCGCTCCTCATATCGCTCAAGTCGAGATACCGAAGAAATTCTCGGTACCTAGTATGAGCCCCTATGATGGAACGGGAGACCCTGACGAGCACGTGGCCATATTCAAGCAGAAAATGATGACCAACGCAGTCCCATATCACTCTCGTGAAGCATTAATGTGTAAGGGTTTTGGGGCAGCCCTTGCGGGGCCGGCCTTGAAGTGGTTCGTCAACCTTCCAAGAGGAAGTATCCATTCCTTCGCTGAGTTGATGGATTCCTTCCGAGTACAATTTGCTAGCAGCCGAAGATTCGAGAAGCAATCCGGCGATCTGTACCAGGTTATCCAGAAACCAGAAGAGTCCACCCGGGAGTACCTAGACAGGTTCAACCGAGAAAAGATCTCCATCTCGCACTGTGACGTGCCGACGGCTACGGAAGCTTTCCGTCAGGGGGTAAATCAAGATGGAGACCTCTACAAGGAGCTTACTCGGCATCCTTGTCACGGTTTCGAAGATGTCCAAACCAAGGCTCTGGCTCAAATTAGACTGGAGGAATATTTGAAGATGAGGAAGCCCGCGAGCAACTGGGAAAGGGTGGATAAGAAGGCGGCACCTAATCATCATCGGGAACGCCGTGACCAACCCTACCGGCGTCCTCACCCGATGCGGTGAAGGTGAACGTCACCGAGACCAAACCCGCCAAACCGCTACCACCGAAATATGACGAGTTCAATCTGGGTATATCCCCCGAGGACCTCGTGAAGAACATAGCTCAAACGATACGGGGTGTTAGGTGGCCGAAAAGGAATGAAAAACCCTATCCGAATAAAGATATGAGCAGGTGGTGTGATTTCCATGACGATTACGGTCACGTGACCAAGGAGTGTGTAGCGCTGAGGAGAGAAATCGTCTACCTCGTATCTTGAGGGAGGATCACAGAAGTCGCGCCAAATGCGCAAGTTCCCCCAGATGTCGTGGAAGCCTCACGCGCGGGAAGGCCAGCGTCGCCAGTACCTGCCAAGGTCGTGAACATGATCACTGGAGGGTCAAGCGTATGCGGCCTTACATACTCAGCGGCCAAAAGGAATGCGCGAAAAATGCGCTCTTCATCGCCCCGCGCAAATGAAGAAAGACGTCATCAATCTCCCAATACACTTTGACGAGGATGACGTCAATGGTCTTGAAGGACCTCACCATGATGGTCTCGTGATTTCTCTCTCGATAGGGAATGTCTTAAAGAAGCGGGTTCTCATCGATACCGGAAGCTCGACCAACCTCATGACGCTGGGGGCTCTAAAAGAAATGGGGTTAAGCGAGAAAGACGTGGAGAAGAACCCAACATCGCTCGTAGGCTTCAGAGGAGAAGTGAAGCATACAGTAGGAGACATCACCCTTCCCACATACCCAAAGGGCGTGAACATCCAGGTTAGATACTCTGTTATGGATTTCCCTTCTTATTATAATGTAATAATGGGGAGGCCATGGCTCCACGACATGAGAGTCGTCCCTTCCACTTACCACCAGACGGTGAAATTCCCGACACCATGGGGGGTTCAAGAGTTCCATGGAGATCAAAGAACGTCCTGAGAGTGTTACAAGTCGGCGCTGAAGCCGACCACCAATCAAAAGTCCACCTAGCAATTAAAGGAAACCACTAACTCTACCTTTCCAAAAAAAAAGAAAAGAAAGATGAACAAGTAGAGGAAGTGGCCCTAGACCAATCCGACATCAATTGGTCCGTAAAGATTGGAAAGGACTTGGAGCTATCCATGAAAAATGAGCTGGTAGATTTCTTGAGTAAAAATACAGAATGTTTTGCTTGGTCCCATGAGCACATGGTGGGAATCGATCCGGAGATCATCACCCACAAGCTAAACGTGGACTCTAATCATCCACCAGTAAAGCAGAAACAAAGGAAATTTGATGCCGAGAGAAATAAGATAGTGGATGAAGAAGTAAGAAAGCTGATGGAAACTGGAAAGATCAAGGAGGTCAAGTACCCAGAGTGGCTAGCAAATGTAGTCGTTGTGCCCAAGAAAAATAGAAAATGGAGGATGTGTGTAGATTTTACGGATTTGAACAAGGCTTGTCGCAAGGATTCATTTCCGTTACCTCACATTGATGCCCTGGTAGATGCCACGACAGGCCATGAATTGTTGACTTTCATGGACGCCTTCAGTGGTAACAACCGGATCAGGATGGAAGAAAGTGACCAAGAGAAGACCTCCTTCATCACTAGCAAAGGAAGATACTGTTACAAGGTAATGCCCTTCGGGTTGCGAAACGCCAGAGCCACGTATCAAAGGCTAATGAATAAAATGTTCCAAGGCCAAATCGGCGAGACTATGGAGGTATATATAGATGACATGCTCGTCAAACTGTTGTTCCATCTGCCTCTAGAGAGTGGCCATCTGTTGTTCCATCTGTTCAGGAGTCATGACCATAGCTTGGTTTCCTCTTCTTTTGCGGTGCAGGGTGCGTTCAGGTTCAGAATAATAACCAGTGTTATCAACTCGAGCCTTCAACGTCCTGCTGGCATAAGCTGAGAAAACAGACAAAAGAAAACAAAATTAAAAACAAAAATAAGGTCGGGCTATTCCCAGACCCACAGGTAAACAAACAAACATTGTTGCTTCCCCGGCAACGACGCCAATTTGTTGATAGAGATTTACTTAACCACAAATAAAATTTGTAGTCAAGACCCCACTGAGTATAGCGAAGTCAGGATCGTCCACGGGAAGCAAGGTTATCTGTTTACCGAACTAAGAAAACAATAAAACATGGCAAAAACAAAGCAAAACAACTACGACAGACCTCGTTAATGACCTTATCAAGGTCGGTAACGACGCTGGATTTCTACTGAAACAAAACAAATATAAAGATGCAAGTGCAGGCTCGGTACCGATCCTAGTGCCTCGGTAACGAGTGAATTCGAATGCTAAACTTAAGAAAATCAAGGGATAAAAAGCTCTAGGACAAGGGTTACCACAACATAGCTATGCATATAAACTCATGTGAAGATAAAGATCATGCCTTTGAAGATAAATCTAACAACTTTCGTCGCCTAAACAAGCAAATCAATCAACTTTCATAAATCAATTCACTTTATTACTTGCTTTGAGTCCAAAGCTCAAAACTTTCGTTATCGAACAATATCAACATTCAAGTACAAGACTTTCTCTTTCGATCAAGCAATAAACTCAAATTACTTCGACTCTCGTCTAAGTATAAGCACAAACAAAAAATTCAAAGGATAGAAGGCAATCAAAACATCAACTCATTCATTCAATCATGCACAACTATATCGGGTTTCAACCTCGACCCTAGATAAGAAAACTACTCACTCATGATTGAATCAAAACAAACAACTTTATTCAAAGAGAACATTGAAAAGTAAAACTTACTTGAAATTGAAAGAAATATCGTCTTACAAATTCCCGTGGAATTCGAAAACAAAGAACGAAGAACAACACTAAGAAACCGATCACCGAACTCGAACTTCTTCCTCTCTCTCGATCGAAAATCCGTCCGAATTCTCTCTCCCGACTTCTCTAAAATCTAATTCCAATCCTCCCTTTCCTAGGCTAGAACAAGGGTATATATACTAAAGGAAGCTATCTAATAAAAGACCTAAAAGATAAAAACTTACCAAACTTAAAAGATTACAAGATAAAAGATATAAATCCCGAAAGTCGGCACCGTCTACCGACACAGGTCACCTCATTAATGACCTGCACAGGGTCGGTAGACACTTGCTGAATCCTTTAGCAAAATCTTTGATGCACAGCTCGGTACCGACCCTCACAGGTCGGTAACGAGCTCTCTGTTTTGGTTTATTTAAACTTCTCATATGGCTTCACTTGCACTTTAACTTGATCTTCAATATGAACTCTTCCTTCTCCTCTTCTATGCATTCCACCCTCCACCACTTGACTTCAGCTTCACTTTAGAAAATGCTCAATTCTGTTTCAAAAACCTACAAAAAGACACAAAACGGAGTAGCTTCCATACTTTTCACAAAATATGCAAACTTATCCAAAAACACACAAAACTAACTCTAAAACTTACTAAAACCAAACTAAACAACCTAAGAAAGACACCTAAAACTAGACTAAAAACATGAACATCAAAATACCCCATACTTAGACTTGCTTGTCCTCAAGCAATCACTATACAATAACCAAGACCAAACAATCATGCTCATCAAGCAATAGCCTTTATCTCAAAAGCAACATCAAAAACATAGCAAAAATATCAAATGAATAAAGTGTTTCACTCAACTCAAAAACATAGCAAATGAATAAAGCGTCATCACACATATATAAGCACTAATAGACATAAGCAACAACAATCCAACCTCACCAAGGATAAAGTGTTTCACTCAACTCTCAAGGGTTTGGCTTATAAATTCAATCTCTCAACTCAATCTTATATGCAAAAACTCATAGAAATTGGATCTTATATCACCAAACTCTCCACCTAAGATTTGTCAAAACAAGCAAAAATCATCAAGAGAACTTAGGCTCAATGAAAAACTTCATAGAAGCTTCCATTCGGCCGGGTTGTAATGGGGCTTGGTAAAGACAATAAGGCGTGGAAATATTTTGGTCATGTGGTGCTAATAATATCCGGGAATCAAAGACTCCTAAAAACTCACACATAAACCAAAACTCTCAAAAGATAACATACCAAACTCACTCTCTTTAGGCACTTTCTTTTTACTCACCTTTAAATCCTAAGAAGCCTCATATAACATAAAAGAATCTCTGGTTTTCACTTTAAACACACTGCAAATCTTCCTTCTCTTTCTTTTTCTTTTTCACATTTCAACATATGTCTCATTTTCAGCTCTCAAGTTGCCTCGTTAACGACCTAAGAGGGTCGATAACGAGCTACACTTCACCTCAATTTTTCTATCAGGTACCGAGCTTACTTAAGCCGGTAATGATCCAAACATCCTCTTTTTTTCCTCCTCTTTAGTGCATCTTTTCTACCAAGAGATCTTTTTTACAAAATAAAACAAGAGACTTCCAATCTACCCTTCCCAAAACCCTTATTCTGAACCAAAACATAACATTTTTCACTCTACAAAACATACCTCTCCAACTAAGTCCTAATCCCCGGATAGGTTCAAGCTTATCTCGGCTAGGAAATAATTTTGTGGAGCTGAAAATAAAAGGCTAAAGCTCAAATTGGTTGTAAAAAAAAGGATCATGTAAAGGTGGATAGGGATAAATAAGGCTCATAAAAATAAGTTCTCTATCATATGACTTTCACAAGTAATGAACTAAAAAAATCTTATATAGGTCTCAAGAAATAGATAACCATCACAATTCCAAGAGATAATATGCATAAAGAGAGTAAATCACACAAGAAAAGAAGAGGGATTTTTAATTGTTCTCCCTATAAGGCCAAAAATAACTCACAAGGTAGCAATTTTTGTTGGATTGCATTACTCATGCTAAAAGCTATACATGCTCAATTTCATCAAATGTTATTCCTCTATAAAACAATTTCATACTAAGAATCAGGCTATACTATCAAAACATGCTGAAAGGAAATTACATGATCATGCAAGCAATTAACTATCCTTGAACCAAAACACAGGGTACTTATCCATTCTAAAAACTCTTTTTTTTTAAATTTTTAAATTTTCAATTTTTTTTTGTATTTTTGATTTTTTTAAACAAAGACAACAAAAACAAGAAACAAAACAAAGCAAAGAAAACAAGTAAACAAACAAGCAACTAAACAAAGCAAGTTTTCTTTCCTCCCCTACCCCATACTTAAAATTACAGTGTCCCCACTGCAATAAAGCTAAACAGAAGAAAAGAATAGGGAAAAAGAAAGAAACTCACAAGATAACTTTGAAGCAGAAAAGAACATTCTTGAAACTGAATCATCACCGTGATGGTGGTGGAAACTGGCGCTCAAAGTTGCCCATAAACTCATACATGGTCCTCCAGCGCTCCTCATCAACCGTCACCCATTGCTCCATTGTCCTCCAATGAGCATCTGCCTGCTGATGCCTCACATCATCTAAAGCCAAGCGAGCTGAATAGACACCCTCCCAATGATCCATCCTTTGGGTGAGCTGTGTCTGCTGCAGGTTCAGTTGTTGCATCTGGAAAGATAAACCATCGGCCCATGGAGGTGGAACACTTGATCCAGAATAGGTGGGCTGAGGAGGTGGTTGATATTGATCTTGGTGCTGAAAGTGGTCTTGATAGATCACCGAGTTATAGGGCATCATTGCATACGATTGAGGCTCGGTAGGCAGAGGCGGTGGCTCATTACCGAAGCTGAATGCCTCATTAATGGCCTCAAAATAATCATTAATGAGCCCAGGTGGGTCGTTAACAAGGTCGTCTTCCTCGCCAAGTACCTCGGTACCGAGGTCATCATCCTCGATATCGAGCTCCTCTGTGGCTGCCTCATCTTCTTCCATAGCAACCTCTTCTCTTTTGAACCTTGTCTCACACTCCCGTAATGACGGTTCATCTTGTGGCTTCTTCTCCAACGGGAATGCATGACCCGTCCAAGCCGCATACCAATTTGGCAAATAAAGCAACTCAAATTTTGCCCGATCAAGCAACACATCTTGGCCAAGTACCTTGGTGGCTATCCCTCTTTCGGTCCTCACAAAGATGTTGGAAGAGTACCAACACTTGGAGTCTAGCTTCTGGGGACGGTGTGGAGTATAACGCTCAAGATTGACACCGAGATTCTCTGCCAGAAGACTCACCAGATAACCGCACCATACTTGTTTTGATTTGATCCCGTACTTCTCAACATATCTCAACCATTCATACCCCAAGTTCAAGGGGGCCGGGTCATAAAAAAGAATGGTACGGAGGCATGCAACTTCTAACCGTGTTGGCCTTGAAAGCTCTTTCTTGGGCCAAAAAGTGGTGCCCAAGACTCGGAGAATGATCCGGAAGATGGGGTTGATGATGCTTGCCCCTGGAAGTGCCAGTGTGGAAGGTTCGGCCTCCCCGGAAATGTAACTCCAAGTGTCGGTAACCTTGAAGTCATCGATCTTGTAATCCCAGAGTGACGAGGAAGCTCGAGGAGTGCATTGAATTTAGCCATTGTGCTTTCACGATCAACATTGCCCAACCGGAACTTGATTCTTCCAACCGAGGTCGTGGTCTTGAAGCTTGTTTGGAGAGTGGCTAAGAACTCGAAGGTAAGAGTCGGGTAGTGCGGTGTTTCCTCCTTCTTCAATAATTGCGGTATACCAAGAATGGCAAAAGCGTGCTTGACGTCATCATATATCCCTAAAGTCTTTGCACTTGATCTCGAGAACCACCTAGTGATGTGGTCCTTCTTGAGGACGACATCATAGATCTTAGCTTGCTCCCGAGTAGTCAGAATAACATTGTCCATGCGTGGAGGAGATGGGGACCTTTGAGCCCTTCTCTTCTTTCCGGCTCTAGTGTTAGCTCGGCTAGTTCTTGCCATTTTTACCTGCAAATACCATGAAATTCCAAGATAAGATCCACAAAAACCAATCAAACTAGAAAACCCCATACTTGCACTCTAAAATGCTCTCGACCTACCTCGGTACCGAGCCAATTGGGTCGGTCACGAGGGTCTTGGGTTTAGATTTCATATGAGCATTGCACAGGTCGTTACCGACCCTCTCAGGTCGTTAACGAGCCTGGGCGAGAACAATTCGCAAGTTGTTCCAAGTACCAAACCTCAAAAATTTCGACAATTTGAGCACAATTCAACCACAATTCCACACATAAACACACCATTTAGAACATGCAACCCCCGTACTTGCTCGAAACCCTATCTAATCATGCCAAAAAGTGCCAAAAGTCATGGTGAATATCAATCAATTCAAGAACAAGTTATATCATGCTTTTCTTATCAAAATTTCAATGCAAATCAAGCAAGAATAACCGAATTGAAACCAAGACCAATCACCAACAATAGATGCAATAGAGGCACTATGAAAATATGGACATACAAACCGATTCTTCATAGAGATCTAGATATGAAGTTTACCGCAAATTACCATGAAACTTGCAAAAAAGAGAGTTAGAGTTTAGAAATCATACCGTAGATTGGAGAATTTGAAGAACAAAAACGAATTTGAAAGGGGTAACGAGGGTTTGAGTGCTCCGGTAATGAACACAACGAATGTGGCTCGTTATCATGGGAATGGAGCGAGGCTGGGGTGCGGTGGTACGATCGATGGGGTTGGGAAAACTCGGTGGGATTTGGTTGAGGATTTGAGGGATTTGGCTTGAGATTTTGGTGTGGGATTTGGAGATTTGATAGAGTTTAATAGGAAGGGGCAAGAGGAGAGGCGGCGTGGAGAAGGTAAAAAGATAGAAGATAGATTAGGTTTAGAGAACTTACCTCGCCCGCGTCACTGTCTTGTGTGCCGTCTCAGGTCGGTAACGAGCCTCTCAGCTCGGTACCGAGCCTGGGTAACTCGTTTTTCAGCGTTTTTCGAGGCCAACTTCCTGTGCCACGTTAGTTCCAAAACGTTCTATCTTGCAAACTTCTAAACTACTAAAAACTCAAAAGAAAGCTAGGATAAAGAGCTAAGAAAAAGAAAAGAAAAGAAAACTAAACTAAAACTAAAAACCGGGTTGCCTCCCGTAAGCGCTATCAGGGCGGTTCTTTCTCAGCTTTGTTGGGGTTTTGGGAGACCCCATACTCAGCGTTGAAGGCATTGTTAGTTCGTCTTGCTAGATTTGGTCCTTTAACTTCTAACAATATGCCCGGTATTCCTACACAAGGGTTAGTGAAACCCGAAAACCAAGGAGGTTTTGATTCCTCTATAGCATAGGCAGCAGGATATGGTGTAGGAATATGATATAAGGAAAGATCATGATCGGTGATAGTGAATCCAGAGTTAGAATACTCACCATGATCCATTAGCTGGGATGTCGGTACCGAGGTATTTGAGTTCGTTATCGACCTATCAGAAGCAGAACCTCTCTCGATGTCGTGCCAAAACGAGCCACCTCCGTCGTATTGTTGTACGAAGGACTCGGTATCGACCCAAGGGGTCGGTAGTGGTCCCGGTTGCAATTTTATATTCCTTGTTAATTGGAGGAGAAATCTCAGACTTAGAAATGCCGAGCTCTGGCTGGGACATTTCGATTTGTACTTCAACAGTTGTGTCATTGGCCTCTTGATTAAGGCTAAACTCGATTCGTTCCTCTCCTATGTCAAAGGTGAGGAGTCCTTTCCGAACGTCAACTCTAGCGCCTGCTGTAGCTAGGAATGGCCTGCCTAGAATGATGGGGACTAGAGGATCTTCAGGCATGTCGAGGACAATGAAATCGTTTGGAATGAAGAATTTCCCCACTTGAAAAGGATAATCATCAACGACTCCCGTAGCTTTCACACTTGATCCATCCGCCATATAAAGCCTCATATCCACAGGTTCCAGAGGTCCCATGATAGCTTTTGACCAGATTGACAAAGGTAGGAGACTCGCACTGGCACCGAGATCACACAAGGCCTTGAATCGGTGGGTGCCAATCCCTATTGTGATAGCAAATCTCCCTAGGTCACCTAACTTTTCTGGAAGAGTAATAGATCGGACCTCATTTGTAAGCTCTGTTATAGACCGTTTCCTGCTAAGAATATCTTTCAAAAACTTTGTGTAAGCCGACATTTCTCTTAGGGCCTCAGCGAATGGTATAGAAATATTTAAGCCTTGGAGAATGTTTACGAAACGCTTAAACTTGCCTTCTGTTGAGTCCTTACACTTCTTAGTAGGAAAGGGAAGAGACTTCACCAATCTCGGAGCCAAAGCGGGCTCGAGAGGTGATGCTACCGGGTCGACATTAGGGTCGATGGGTGCTTTAGAAGGATCGGTACCGACCCTGGTGGGGTCGGTAACGAGCCTGAGATTAAGAGAGGAGCTCGGTGTAGAAAACTTACTTGGGTTGGGGTTGTTAACGACCCTGGGGGTATCGGTACTGAGTGGTTCAGGCTCAGTAACGACCCTCGTTGGCTCGTTGTCGACCTTGGCCGTGGCGTCCTCTTCAGATTCGGGGTCCTTCTCCTTGGCTTTGGCGCGATCCGGTAGTGTCTTTCCGCTCCTAAGGTGCACGACCTCTATTTGTCCTCTAGGGTTCTCCTCGGGGCGGCCCAGGAGTTGCCCTTGTGGCCTCGGAATCTGTGCAGCCAAGTTCCCTAGCTGTGAGTCGACACTCTTCTTCCATACATCAAACTCTCCCCATCTTTTCATCTGGTTGTTAAGGTTGGCTTGGATTCCAGTGAGTTCATTCTTTATGCCATTAATTCTTTCTTGAAGTCCTTGCACCCAAGATGGTGGCTCTTGGTAGCCTGGAGGTCGATACGGCGCAGGCCGTCTATCCGGTGGGGGTGCTGCATAACTTGGATTTGGATTTTGATTCCCCCATGCTGGATAATTGTTTGGCCTGTCAAAGTTAGTAGGCAGATTCCTGTATTGACCTCTCATATAGTTCATCTCAGCATATGTCTTAGCGGTTCTTACCTGCTCGATGTTAGTGCAAGCAGAAGTACTATGGGAAGAAGAACCACACTCTTGACAAGGTTGAGAGGTTTTAAGAAAACTTACCTGTTTCTTCAAACGGTTGATCTCATCTTGTAGAAATTGATTTTTGACATCTGGATCAACTTCGTCCTTATTAGGCATGTAGAGACGCTTTTGTGGCTGGGATGGTTGCTGGGTCCCATACATGGCATCATAGTTAGACAACTTGTCCAGCAGTTCCCATGCAATAGTGGGATCCATCTCTATAAATCCGCAAGCAGTATGTGTGTTGATGCGGTTCTTTGTTTCTGCATTGATCCCTTGGAAGAAGATTTCTTGGGGCACATAAAGGGGTTGCCCATGAGTGGGGCACTATCTGAGCATCTCCTTGAACCTCTCCTATGTCTCTACAAAGGTCTCGTTAGGTAGCTGGTGATAGGAGGTGATGCGTTTTCTCAACTACGTTGTCTTGGCAGGAGGAAAAAACTTTGTAAGAAATTGATCATACAAAGCCTTCCAAGTCCTGATAGACTTAGGAGGTAAGCTCTCCAACGAGCTCAAGGCCTTTCCAGTAAGAGACCACCTGAAAGCTTTTAATAGAACATATTCAAGTGAAATTCTTAATATGTTCCATAGGGCACTCAGTAGGTTTCCCTTCAAACTGAGCCCTTTTTATTAAGGATATAATTAAATTGAGATTTGATCTCAAATTTCTTCTCTATCTCTGGAAGCACGATTGCAGACTCCGGCACCCTCAGTTTTGGATGCATATATTGCTTGGCATTCCTCGGATAGGCGTTCAACTGCTCCTGTAGACGAGTAGTGTTCGCTCGTTCACGCTCAACATTCATTCTTTCACATTCAGTGGCAGTAGCAGCAGCGTCTCGATAAGCTTGTAACTGATGAGCACTTTTATGTCGTTAAAAAAGCACTATCAAAGAAAATTCTTAACTTCCTAACCTTAGCAAAGTGGAAGTAAGGGTCGAACCCACAGAGACTCGGAATATTTGTATTTAAGTAATATTACTAAATTAAAGGGGAATTTTGTGATTGTAAACTAAAATCTAAATTATTAAAACTAACTAAACAAAGCAAGTGAATATGATGTAAGATTCAAATATGGAGAGAAGCGTCCAACCAGTTTCGTATCCATTGCATACATGAGTTTTGATCCTCGATTATCCTTATTTCAATTTCCCTTGACTAATCTATTGTGAATTTATGAATTCAAGCTTAAGGTGGTTGTTAATATACACCGTCTTTAACAACCTTCTAATCAATTAACCTAGAAAACGTTCTATGTCAAATTGATCATGCAATTAAGTTCAAAGCATTCAATAGAAACATTAATCATGAATTCCACCGTCTATTCATGACGTCTTGTGATTAAATTCTCCGCCCTTTGATTAACCTTATTCCACCGTCTATAAGTTTAATCAAAGGATTCATCCATGAATGATCAAATTCCACCGTCTATTTAATTATTCTAGTTATAATTCAACCTAGAAGTAGAATAGGTGGCCAATCTATAATAATCCTAAGTGACTTTAATCGATTAAGCACGGAGAGATTCAATCTAGTCAAGGCAAACTAAAATAATTCAAATCTCACAAACTAACTAGTTGGACATGAGAAAATTAGCTAGACATTGTCATTGAAGAAAAACAAAACTTACAAGAGTCAAATTGATCTTCAATTGCATAACTAGGGTTTTGTCTCCCACAAATCTCCAAATTCTTCAAACTTAGAACACAAGCAATAGATAACATAGCATAATAATCCAAATAAAACCTAGAGAAAGTATTTATATTATGTCTAAAAAATATCCAAAAAGCAATACTAAGTCGGCCCACAAGATCTCGCAAAGCCCAAGTTGGCGCCGCCGAAACGCGCCGGAGCGCGGTTTGACACTCCCCAGAGCGCGGTCGCGCTCTGCCCGTTTTGACCGCGCTCTGGCCGCAGTAAGTTCGCCCTCCTCGGCGAGGTCTTGGCTTGGCTCCGCGGTTTGGTCCCTTCATTCTTGTCTTGTAATCTCGCCTCGGATCTTCACTTCAACGCTTCCTATGCATCCCGAGGTCTCGTCCTAAGCTTGCATCCACCGTCTTCCACCTTTCGACCTACAATTATGCACAAAGACGCGTAGATTCCGGACTAAACGAAAATAAAACCTAAACTAAAACTTAGAACGAAATCCTAGCTAAAAATGCATATAACGGGAATAAAAACATGCTCTAAAGCCTATACCTATATGCTCTATCAAATTCCCCCATGCTTGAACCTTGCTTGTCCTGAATCAAGACATAGAAATCAACCACACCACAAACAAGCAAGCCATGACTTCAATTCATTTTCAAGAAGCACAAACTTAACCATGAAATCTTTGCATACATTTATCGAAAGTTTCAAACCAAGATATTAATCCATTCTAACCCTCACCAAGGTATTTGTGTTTTCACTCAACACTCAAGTGTTTAAAGGTATGTGTTTTCGCTCAAAAATCATCTTTGAATGCCAACTACCATATGCTTGCATCAGTGCACTAAATCTCCACCACGAATGTTCAAATGCACAACATAAATCATGAGGTCTTTTTCAAGGTTGTAATGGGGCCAAGGTATAGACAAGTAGGCGGGAATCAGTATTTGGCCATGTGGTGCTAAATCCAGGAACTAGAACTAACTAAAACCCGAATTATATCAACACTCACTCTCAACACTTCCTCCCAAATTATACTTCCTTTTCTTCCATTACTTTCTTTTAAGCACTTCTTTCTTTTGCTCAACTTTTGATTTTCTTTCCACAAACCCAATTGAGATTCATTCTTTCTTTTTCATTCTTCTCTCACAAGAAAACTTTGCAATTTACACATACAACTTATCTCAATCAACCTTTCAAACCAACTTTACTTAAAGATTTTTCACTAAACTTTCCCAACATCCTTAAACTTTTTCAACACTTTTCACTTTGGACATTCCCTTCTATTACTCCTTTCACACTTTCTCACAACCCCAAAGTACACAAATAACCCACAAAATTCCCCTAGTCAAATCCTAATTCCCGGATGAGGGTCAAGTTTATTCGGCTAGGATCAATTTTTGTGGAGCTAATAAACAAGGCTAAAGCTCAAAAACAATGGGGCTACAAAAACAAAGGTATAATGTAGGGTGGATAAGGATATATATGAGCTAAAGAAAATTTACCTCAATCACTTTTACATCATGCATCCAAAACATATAATGTGGCCTCGAAAAAGAATCTAAACGCAAGTTCTAGAGTTAAAACAAGCAAAGAGATACACTCAAGAATTTCATGCAAAATTGGCATGTAAAGGCTCAAAAGAATTCTCACAAGGCAAATTTTTGGTTAGAACTTCATAACTAGCTCAAGTTTTCACTTTCATGCATACTCCTTCATAATTAAGCAATTCTTATTTAGAACTTCCATCATAAACTTAACAAGTCATGGGATATGAAATCATGCTCACTATTTAAACAAGTAGTTCCAAGGGGAAAATGAATGCTAAATGCAAACAAACCATTCTTTTTCAAATTTTCTGAATTTTTCAAATTTTTATGGATTTTTCAAGCTTTTAATCAATGCATAACAAAAAGTAAACATGCACATGCAACTACATGATCTAACTAAAACCAAGCTCTCATGACAAAATAAATAATCCCCTTCCCCCATGCTTAAACATTACTTTGTCCCCAAAGTAAAAGAAAACATAAGAGAAAAAGAACACTGACCTCATCAAAAGAACTTGTCAAACTCAGGAATCTACTCCTCGGGCGGTGATGGTGGTGGGTATCCCGGGTATGGATACTCAGGAGCTGGATAACCGGGATAAGGCTGATAAGCAAACGGCTGATAACCCTGCTCAGGCATGTATGTATCCATCCTCTGGTGCAAATACCGGGTCTGCTCATCAACATAATCAAAACGGCTCATCGCATAACCCCGGAAATGGTTGAAATCAGCCGTCATGCTATCCATACGAGTGTGCAAGCCACTCACCTATGTAGACAAGCCTCCCATCAACTCCACCAAATGGTTGTATTGGTGGGTAGTCATGTAGTTCCCCTGGCCTTGTTGCTCAAACTCCTGAACTGGTGGCACTTCAGTGTGCTCATCATCATCATCATCCTCATCGACATCCTCAGCTGCAATATCTTCAGGAGCAGCTTCAAACTCCTCATCCTCATCCTCCTCATCGACATCCATAGAAGCACTAGGCTCCTCAACCTGCCTCCTAGATTGCCTTCTCCTCTTTGTCCCTCCAATCACTTCTGAAACCGATATATCACCATTTTGAGGGTGAATGAGCCATGTGTCACCATTGTCCAGCCCAGTTTCCAACTTCACCCTCTCTGGATTAGGCAACCTCATAGCAAAAGAGCTATTGCCAATCACCCAATAGTACCGGTTGTTCTTCACATATAGCACTTTCATCTTGTTGAAGAAGGACAAGTTCATGGGAAGAGCATCAATCCGACTCGCACACTGCTCCAAATCAATACCAAAATGCTGAGCAAACTGGGTAATGATACCACCCACAGCGATCCGACTATTGCTCCTCCTAACCATAAGATCCAAGTTATGCATCATAGCGGCACCCATGTCAATCTGTTGCTTCTCCAAAATACCTCTAAGGAGAAAGATATCCTTCCTAGCACAGTTATTCTCACCCTCTCCTTTGCCTGTGATAGAATGGGCAAAGAACCTCTGAACAATCCGAATTATTGGATGAGTAATACCCGATGCCTTTGTTCTAGAAGCCTGATACACATCGGTCCCAGAAAATCGGACCCACTGTTCGTTGTCCATCCAAGTAGTTCTAGACTCCCATCTATCAACATTCGCTTGGTATCTAGTAAATCTGAAAAGCTTAACTGAAACATGCTAATATGCAACGTCCTTCGGGACTTAACTGAGTCATGCATCTCATCACCCCGCCTAACTGAAACATGCAACGTCCTTCGTTAGCAAACCGCCACTCTAAGATATGAGCCTCCAATGTGCTCAAGAACTCCAATACTAGGCCACGGTACACCGACAATCTCATACTCAGCACAGTCAAATTGTTATTGAACTCAAGCTTCCTCAATTCATCCGCCAAACCCAAGTCCGCCAGCAAATCCCAATCAATATAACTCGGGACTTGGATTTCACGCTCCTTCAAATCATTAAACTGGTCTAGATGTTTCATGTCCCTAAAGTGGAGACCAAAAGTCGCCGGTGTAATCTCGTTGCTTGATGAAGAAGCTCTTGGTGGAGCTCGGGATCGAGATGAAGCAGGCGCAACAGTTTGGGCTCTAGATGGTGCCGCTCGAGTTGCCCTTTGAGGACGACTTGGTCCCGATGAAGAGGCATTGGTTGGAGCCTTGGTACGACCCATGATCTAATTCACCTACACAACAATCAAAAACACCACAAGCAAGCACAATTCGATTGCCCCGGCAAGAGCAATCCACCAAACAAGTAATAATAGACAATAATAGCTCTCAAAACACTCTCTTCCCCCACTAACCTAGATTAATTAGCATGAAAATTAATCAATTTCGAAATTATGAAATTTTCAAGTTCTAAACATGAAACTAACTCATAATCATGCTAATATTGATGAATCTAAACTCAAATTGAAGAAATTAGACCTAAAAATCCCTAAAATTGAGGTTTTTATGCAAAACCTAATTTAGAAAATTTTTGGGTGAGATCTTCAATTTTTGGATGAATTTTGAAGAGAAGAGTGAGGAATCTTACTTGTTTGATGATTAGGAGTGCAAATCCGGGCTTGATTTGTGGTTTTGATCTTCAATGGAGCTTGAATGTGAGGCTTCAATGGAGGAGGAGTAGAGAGGGCTGCTCGGCGGTTTGGAGAAGGAGAAGGAGTGAATGAAAAAAACTTTGGGATTTCGGGTTTTCATTCGCCGAAACGGCCCAGAGCACGGTTTGTGGCCGCTGAGAGCGCGACCGCGCTCTCCCGGTTTTGACCGTGCTCTGGCCGCAGAAAATCGGCCCTCCGGGGCGCGGTTTCGGCTTGGTAGCGCGGGGGCGGCAGGCATGCTTTAGGCGCGTTCTGGCCGCAGAAAGTCGACCTCGATTTACTCGTTCTCGGGCTTGAATACAAGGGCGTCTTGGCTTCCTCGAACCGTGTGTACTTGTTTTCCGACTTTACCTACAACTAAGAAAAACAAAATAAATCGAAAACCACACAAAAACACACCAAAAACAAAACTAAATCTAGAAAACAAATAAAAACTAAAAACAAAGCTTGGGTTGCCTCCCAAGAAGCGCTTGTTTAACGTCATTAGCTTGACGCATTACCGCTCATGTGTTTGGTTCGTTCAAAACCGTTTCTTCAAGAATAGCATTGCTAAATCTTCAACATACGGCTTCAAACGTTGTCCATTCACTTTCTGCACTGATGAGTAGCTCCATCATAAATTTTCACCGCTCCATGAGGAAACGTCTTAGCTACTATGAACAGGCCCGTCCATTTCGACCTTAGCTTACCTGGAAAAAGTTTAAGTCTAGATTGATATAACAAAACCTTATCACCTACTTTAAAACTTTTCCTCCATATTTTCTTGTCATGCCAAGCTTTGGTCTTCTCCTTGTATATGGTCGCGTTGTCATAAGCTTCTAACCGTAACTCCTCAAGCTCTTGAATTTGAAGCTTCCTCAACTCACCGGCTTCATCCATCTGCAGACTACAATTTTTCACAGCCCAATAAGCTCGGTGTTGGATCTCCACCGGAAGGTGACAAGCTTTACAAACACCAACCGAAAGGGGGACATTCCAATCGGTGTTTTGTAAGCCGTCCTGTATGCCCATAGAGCATCGTCTAAGCGAGTACTCCAATCCTTCCGGTTTGGGGACACCGTCTTCTCAAGAATGGCTTTGATCTCTCTGTTCGATACCTCTGCTTGTCCATTTGTTTGTGGGTGGTAGGTTGTGGAAATCCTGTGTGTGACATGATATTTCTTCAAGAGCGCACTGACCGTTTTGTTGCAAAAATGGGATCCCTTGTCACTAATTAAAGCTCTAGGAATCCCAAATCTTGAGAATATATGCGCCTTCAAAAAATCTGCCACAACTCGGGAATCATCAGTTCGGGTGGCCTTCGCTTCCACCCATTTGGAAACGTAGTCCACCGCTAATAAAATATAAATATTTTCGTAAGAGCTAGGAAAGGGGCCCATGAAATCTATACCCCAAACATCAAATACCTCACAAAAGATAATTGAAGTTTGAGGCATTTCATCCCTTCGGGATATATTTCCGACCCTTTGGCATCGGTCACAGGATTTGCAAAAAACATATGCATCCCGAAAGATGGTAGGCCAAAAGAATCTTGCATCCAACACTTTCCTAGCGGTTTTCCTAGCACTAAAGTTCCCCCCACAAGCATAAGAATGAAAAAATGATAAAACTGAAGTTACCTCATTATCCGGAAGACAACGCCGGATTACCTAATCGGAACAATGTTTCCAAAGATATGGATCGTCCCACACATAGTACCGTGCTTCACTCTTGAGTTTATCCCTTTGGGCCTTGCTAAAGCTAGGAGGAAACACACTCGAAACGAGAAAATTAACCAAATGAGCATACCAAGGTTGAAGTACACGTACCAAAAACAAAGTATCATCTGGAAATTCTTCTCTAATCGGTGTGACTTGAGCACATCGTTCCTCCTCATGAACTAAGCGACTAAGATGATCCGCTACCACGTTTTCCGCCCCCTTTTTATCTTTGATCTCAATGTTGAATTCACTCAACAACAAGATCCATCTAATTAACCTGGGCTTTGCCTCCTTCTTCGTCAACAAGTAACGAAGGGCTGCATGATCCGTGTAGACAATCACCTTTGTACCTAGCAAATAAGACCGAAGGTGATTCGAACTTGGCCCCTCAGAGCGCGGTTGATGGCTTGGTGGCGCGGGGGCGCTCTGGTTGGTTTGCCCGCGGTCGGAAGGTGATTCGAACTTTGAAATTTTGCCCTCCTCGGTTTCATCCTCATGCAAGGTTTGTTGCTTGTCGGCTTTGGTTTCCAACACTTTACCACTATGGAGCGATATTGCATTCACATTCTGTTTAGGATTGAGTTCCGTCTGAGAGGGTAACCTGTTGGAATCTTTAGCTTCAAGTTTGTGTAATATCTGTGGTTTTTATGGATATTTTTGAATTTTTCTCGGATATCCTTTTAACCTTTTTGGTCCGTTTAACGCCTAATCCAATATTTTTGTTGGAGATTAAATCCTAGAAAATTCTTGGTGATATCCTAAAATCACAAAGAAATGATTTTATGGAACGATGTGAATTCTAGGATTTTTCGGTGGAAAAAGAATATTTATTGGATAAGCCGTCTTTTTAAATATGTACCGGAAAGGATTTAAAATACGAAACGGAAGCCTTAAAAATTGAAGGTAGCATGATAAAATCATGGAAAATTGATTTTATTGGTCCACATAAATTACGGGACGTTTTTCGTTTAGTATGTTTTTCCACCCGATGCACATAATTTTACCGCCTTGATGCGAGTCCCGTTCCGAGACGGAAAATCATGTTTCAACCGACTTCATTTACTTAATTGGCAAGGATTTGGCCACGGCATATCAATTGCCTCGTCAAAGTTTATCTATTGTTGGAAATTGAAGAGGGTCGAGAGATAAGGACGGAACGAGGGACATGGGAGAATTCATCTTCACCGCCGGCCACTTCTCTACTCCACCTCCATCTCTTCCACCACCACCACCTCACCTCTTCTTCTTCTTCCTCCATGTTGTTGGGCGCTACTGCTGCACAAAGGAGGAACCAGCGAGAGAGTAAGGACGGAACGCTGGCTCGGAAGGAAGAATTCCATGCCGCCGGTCACTTTCTCGCCTCGCCGCACATCGTCGCCGGCGATCGGTAGCTTGTCCGACCACCAACCACCATGGGAGCCGCTGTCGGGCAACGCCCAGCCACCCTCGGGCTCGGGGATCGAGCCATGATCGAGCCAAACGAGCCATGGGCTCGAGTGAAGGTATATACGATCGAAATTAATTAGCGGGTTGATTGCGGAGCCACCGTAAGGGCTTTTCGGTGCCGCTTTGCTAATTAAATTTATGGTTTTTATAATCTTGACGTTGATACGGTCCCACAGGTTCAAACCGCTCGGGAAACGGAAGTCCGGATCTTCCGTTATAGCGAAGACAAGTTTTGGTTACCGATTGGCAGGTAAAGGACTTCGGATAATTACTCAGGATTCGTTGTTAATCCGTTTGATCTGAGATTTGGTAATCTTTAAGAACTGTTGTTGATGAACAATTTTTATTTAGAAAACTGTTTCAAAAGTGAAGCGAATAATTAGTTATAATTCCGCCAAGATGGCTCCTTGAAGCATGATAACTAAGGATTTATTATATATCAATATTCGGAAATTAAATCGTTTATCGATTAGGAAGTTGTAGGAGTTGAGAATACAACTAAGAAGTGTTTCTGTGAGCTCGTTGTTGAGAAATCCTTTTGTTATATTTGTCAGAGGGATGATACAGATTACTGTTGGAATTGCTAAGGACGTCGAGCACGCCTTATAAGGCAAGTGAACGATTCTCTCTTGCGTTATTGTTATTAAATGAGGAATTGGATCCCATTTAATATTTGCGTTGGGAACAACCTCTATGATTAATAAAATATGATAGGTCGTTATATTTGTTAGAAATAATGACCATGTTGTTTATTCAGTTTCGCGTTAGAACTGGATTTAGGTCCGTTATGTGTGGCCTTGTATGTTGTCTCATGCTGAGACATTATGGTGAAGTAAGTTAGTTTTTTCAGGGGTAGGAGCCAAGTCTCCGATGACCTCTTTATAACACAGTCTATGTTGGGAGGTTTAGCTCGTTACTATCATATCCCAACATTCGGGTCATGACTCATACCTCACTCAACGCTGGAGGAGGTGTTATGCACTCTAGCTAAGTGCAAATTGGTACTAGGTGTTCGTCAATGATCATGGATTTCTTCCCTTTCATCTTGACGTCTCCATGTACAGGTGGATTCTCTGCGGTTTTAGCCGCTTAAAAGTTACCAACATGTTTGTGAAAAGTTATGAAAGTAATAAAAATAAGTGCGTTAGGCACATTAATGTACCCGGATGGTTAGTCTATTCGATAACCATTCTTACTCCCGGTTATGAATGATTCTTAATCAAACTTTGATTAAGTCAATCTGATTAGTCGATGGAGACTTTTCAAGATGTTATGTGATTAATATGAATTCCCAACAATTGTTTATGCTTCTTAAAGAAACCACAAGCGGTGGTGTTCTCTCTCTTGATTATACGAGTCTTCTTCTTATTCTCTACAAGACTGCTAACTGTTGGATCAAATCCGAGTCTATTAGGATGTGGATGCCAATATGTTTACTTACAACCATAAGAACCAAGTTAGATTCTCCGCTTGCTAGTCTTTCATTAGACTAACCCGTCCATTTTCTTTTCTTTTATATGGTCGGCTGTTGTCCACCGTTGTATTCGATACATTAGGTTCTTCTTGGAAGTTGATTCAAGAGGCGGATTCAGATGTTTGAAGCTCCAGAAGTTGAAGAAAGGTTTTCAATGGTTATACTTGAGTGAAGATCATGGTTGAACTACTTCAAAGTGAAGCTGAGTTTCAGAAATAAGAGCTTATGGAAGACTGGGTGAAGATTTTGTTTAAATAGAAGGTTGTGCTATTTATTTAATCTTTTTGGATTAAGGTTTGTATAAGACCAATTGTATTTATTCCGCTGTAATGTTTGTTTTAGTTTGTTCAGTCAGTTTAAAGCCTTGGGTAGCTTCGGTTTAGTCTTAATCGAGGTTACTGGCGGTAATACCTCCAGGGTAGGAAGGGGGTGTTACAGTTTGCTCATTGCCTTTGCAAGTTGGCTCATCTGATTTTCCAAGTTGGTGATGCTTGACTTGGTATCTTGCTGAAATTGGCCCACAGACTGATGCATCAGGTTCATATTTTGAGTAAGAGAACGAATCACTTGGAGGCTATGGGCAGGAGGCCCTTGATTCGGTGCTTGAGGCTGAGGTTGAGGTTGAAAAGGAGGTCTAAAATCAGGAGGCCCGTTTGGAGGTACATACTATTGATTTTGATTTCCATACCTCAAATTGTGATGATCCTTCCAGCCCGGATTATACGAGTTTGAATAAGGATCATATGCTGGTTTTCTTGGCCCATAGCCTCCAAGTGCATTAACTTCCTCCTCTTGAGCATGAATAGTAGGACAAGCATCCGTCTTATGAGTTACATCGGAGTAGAAACCGCAAGGCTTGACTTGTGGTTGTCCTTTCAGCATGAATTGCCTGAACATTGTCTTCAACTCATTCACCTCTTCATGTAAAGCTGTAACATCGATAGAATGGGCTGCCTTTGTTGAAGCTCGTTTGCTGAATTGACGGGAGCCTTCAGAAAGTTCATGAAATAGATCAAAAGCTTCACCGGGAGTCTTGTTCAGGATGTTTCCTCCACAGGCAGCATTAACATGTCAGCGTTCTTCATCCAATAAGCCCTCATGAAGGTACATAACAAGATCCATCCGAGAATAACCATGATAGGGGCAGCTTGAGATTAGCTTTTTGAACCTCTCATAATACTCGTAAAGCGATTCGTTCGGGAGTTGTTCAATGTTGCTAATGCTCTTTTTCATACTTGAGAGCTTTGTGGCTGGGAAATACTTCTCAAGAAAAGCCTTTTTCAGTTCCTCCCAAGTCTCAATACTGCCAGGAGCCAGATAATAGAGCCAGTCACTCGCTGCATCTTTCAAAGAGAAAGTGAAAACTCTCAGCTTGATTTGTTCATCAGTGACACCATTTGGTTTCATGCTAGTGCAGACAACATGAAAATCCGATAGATGTTTGTTGGGGTCTTCACCTGCCTTTCCATAGAATTGAGGAAGAAGGTGAATCAGTCCTGATTTCAGTTCAAATTGGACACCGTCAGGGAGTGCAGGTATCTTCACCGCCAATGGTTGTTGGGCTAAATCAGGTGCAGTCAACTGTCTCAGTGTCTGAGCCATCTCTGGTATTTCAGGAACGCTATCAGAATCAGAATCAGAATCAGAAGAAGAAGCCAGGTTGAACGGTAATTCTCGAGAAATTGCACGAGCTTGCCTGCGCAACCTAGAGATTGTCCTTTCGATTTCTGAATCAAACGCAACAAGAGATGGATTAGTAGCACGGGTCTGAACCATGCAAGTGGTTCACACGCAAAAGAAATAAAAAGTAACACTAGATAAATACAAATAATTTGCCGAGTCCCCGACAACGGCGCCAAATTTGACGATCACTTTTATCTCGTTATAAAAGCACTATCAAAGAAAATTCCTAACTTCCTAACCTTAGCAAAGTGGAAGTAAGGGTCGAACCCACAAAGACTTGGAATATTTGTATTTAAGTAATATTACTAAATTAAAGGGGAATTTTGTGATTGTAAACTAAAATCTAAATTATTAAAACTAACTAAACAAAGCAAGTGAATATGATATAAGATTCAAATATGGAGAGAAGCGTCCAACCAGTTTCGTATCCATTGCATACATGAGTTTTGATCCTTGATTATCCTTATTTCAATTTCTCTTGACTAATCTATTGTGAATTTATGAATTCAAGCTTAAGGTGGTTGTTAATATACACTGTCTTTAACAACCTTCTAATCAATTAACCTAGAAAACGTTCTATGTCAAATTGATCATGCAATTAAGTTCAAAGCATTCAATAGAAACATTAATCATGAATTCCACCGTCTATTCATGACTTCTTGTGATTAAATTCTCCGCCCTTTGATTAACCTTATTCCACCGTCTATAAGTTTAATCAAAGGATTCATCCATGAATAATCAAATTCCACCGTCTATTTAATTATTCTAGTTATAATTCAACCTAGAAGTAGAATAGGTGGCCAATCTATAATAATCCTAAGTGAATTTAATCGATTAAGCACGACGAGATTCAATCTAGTCAAGGCAAACTAAAATAATTCAAATCTCACAAACAATCATGCATACAACTTCAACTAACTAGTTGGACATGAGAAAATTAGCTAGACATTGTCATTGAAGAAAAACAAAACTTACAAGAGTCAAATTGATCTTCAATTGCAAAACTAGGGTTTTGTCTCCCACAAATCTCCAAATTCTTCAAACTTAGAACACAAGCAATAGATAACATAGCATAATAATCCAAATAAAACCTAGAGAAAGTATTTATATTATGTCTAAAAAATATCCAAAAAGCAATACTAAGTCGGCCCACAAGATCTCGCAAAGCCCAAGTTGGCGTCGCCGAAACGCGCCGGAGCGCGGTTTGACACTCCCCAGAGCGCGGTCGCGCTCTGCCCGTTTTGACCGCGCTCTGGCCGCAGTAAGTTCGCCCTCCTCGGCGCGGTCTTGGCTTGGCTCCGCAGTTTGGTCCCTTCATTCTTGTCTTGTAATCCCGCCTCGGATCTTCACTTCAACGCTTCCTATGCATCCCGAGGTCTCGGATCTTCACTTCATTCTTGTCTTGTAATCCCGCCTCGGATCTCCACCTTCCGACCTACAATTATGCGTATAACGGGAATAAAAACATTCTCTAAAGCCTATACCTATATGCTCTATCAGTAATGCCTCCTTCTGCCTCTGGAGAGTGGCCATCTGTTGTTCCATCTATTCAGGAGTCATGGCCATAGCTTGGTTTCCTCTTCTTCTGCGGTGCAAGGTGCGTTCAGGTTCAGAATAATAACCAGTGTTATCAAACTCGAGCCTTCGACGTCCTGCTGGCATAAGCTGAGAAAACAGACAAAAGAAAACAAAATTAAAAACAAAAACAAGGTCGGGCTATTCCCAGACCCACAGGTAAACAAACAAACACTGTTTCTTCCCCGGCAATGGCGCCAATTTGTTGATAGGGATTTACTTAACAACAAATAAAATTTGTAGTCAAGACCCCACTGAGTATAGCGAAGTCAGGATCGTCCACGGGAAGCAAGGTTGTCTGTTTACCGAACTAAGAAAGCAATATAACAAGGCAAAAACAAAGCAAAACAGCTACGACAGACCTCGTTAACGACCTTGTTAGGGTCGGTAACGACGCTAGATTTCTACTGAAACAAAACAAATATAACGATGCAAGTGCAGGCTCGGTACCGATCCTAGTGCCTCGGTAACGAGTGAATTCGAATGCTAAACTTAAGAAAATCAAGGGATAAAAGCTCTAGGACAAGGGTTACCACAACATAGCTATGCATATAAACTCATGTGAAGATAAAGATCATGCCTTTGAAGATAAATCTATCAACTTTCGTCGACTAAACAAGCAAATCAATCAACTTTCATAAATCAATTCACTTTATTACTTGCTTTGAATCCAAAGCTCGAAACTTTCGTTATCGAACAATATCAACATTCAAGTTCAAGACTTTCTCTTTCGATCAAGCAATAAACTCAAATTACTTCGACTCTCATCTAAGTATAAGCACAAACAAGAAATTCAAAGGATAGAAGGCAATCAAAACATCAACTCATTCATTCAATCATGCACAGCTATGTCGGGTTTCAACCCCGACCCTAGATAAGAAAACTACTCACTCATGATTGAATCAAAACAAACAACTTTATTCAAAGAGAACATTGAAAAGCAAAACATACTTGAAATTGAAAGAAATACCGTCTTACAAATTCCTGTGGAATTCGAAAACAAAGAACGAAGAACACCACTAAGAAACCGATCACCGAACTCGAACTTCTTCCTCTCTCTCGATCGAAAATCCGTCCGAATTCTCTCTCTCGACTTCTCTAAAGTCTAACTCCAATCCTCCCTTGCCTAGGCTAGAACAAGGGTATATATACTAAAGGAAGCTATCTAATAAAAGACCTAAAAGATAAAAACTTACCAAACTTAAAAGACTACAAGATAAAAGATATAAATCCCGAAAGTCGGCGCCGTCTACCGACACAGGTCACCTCGTTAACGACCTGCACAGGGTCAGTAGACACTTGCTGAATCCTTTAGCAAAATCTTTGATGCACAGCTCGGTACTGACCCTCACAGGTCGGTAACGAGCTCTTTGTTTTGGTTTATTTAAACTTCTCATATGGCTTCACTTGCACTTTAACTTGATCTTCAATATGAACTCTTCCTTCTCCTCTTCTATGCATTCCACCCTCCACCGCTTGACTGCAGCTTCACTTTAGAAAATGCTCAATTCCGCTTCAAAAACCTACAAAAAGACACAAAACGAAGTAGCTTCCATACTTTTCACAAAATATGCAAACTTATCCAAAAACACACAAAAATAACTCTAAAACTTACTAAAACTAAACTAAACAACGTAAGAAAGACACCTAAAACTAGACTAAAAACATGAACATCAGGTATCTAGTCACCCAGAGAGGGATAGAAGCCACCCCCGAACAGGTTCGCACAATAGTAACGCTGAAGTCTCCTAGGTGCGTGAAAGATGTTCAAAAACTTACCGGGCAGATCGCCGCCTTGAATAGATTCATATCCAAGTCAGCGAACCGATGTCGTCTCTTCTACGAAGTACTTAGGAAGAACAAGTGCTTCCAATGGACCGCCAGACATGAGGAGGCTTTCCATGAAATGAAGAGATACTTTTCTGATCTTCTAATCTTAGCAAAACCGGAGGAAGGAGAAGCCTTACCCCTGTACATGGCCGTCACTAAGCAAGCCATCAGCGGAGTGCTAGTCAGCGAACATGACGGGTAGCAGCAACCTGTATATTATGTAAGTAGAACTCTTCTGTCGGCCGAAACTCGTTACTCTTCCGTGGAAAAGTTAGTTTTAGCACTAGTCATGTGTTCCAACAAACTTCGCCCGTACTTCGAGGCATACACGATCGTGGTAAGAACCACGCACCCTTTGAAGACAGTCATGCATAAACCTGAGTTCATAGGAAGAATGGCTAAGTGGGCAATTCATTTGAGTGGATTTGACATTCAGTACGAGCCTAGAACCGCATTGAAGTCCCAGGCGCTAGCTGACTTTGTGGTTGATTTTAGTCCTATGATGGAAGAAGGAACAAAACAAGCGGAGTTAATGACGCTAGAAGCTAAGTCTCCAGTCAAATGGACGCTTCACACAAACGGTGCCTCCAATGCTAGGGGAACAGGGATAGGAGTAGTCCTAAAATCAACACATGGGGATAGGGTGGCACAATCCGTGAGATGCACGTTCGAAGCCACGAACAATGAAGTTGAGTATGAGGCTCTGATTTTCGGTCTGACTCTCGCCAAAGACTTAGGCAGACAACAGATAGAGGTCAACTGTGATTCGTTGTTGATAGTCAACCAAATTCTAGGGTTGTATGAAGCCAAGGATGAAAGGATGATATCTTATCTAGATTTGGTCAAAAATCTAATCCCTCAGTTCGAGAAGATATCATTTGCACAGATCCCAAGAAAGCAGAATGCTCAAGCGGATTCTCTCGCCCGTCTAGCTTCGGCCATTGATCCTAATGAGTATCCCGTATTCCCAATGATCCACATCATGGTTCCCGCCATTAGAAGAACTCATGCCGATGATATCGAGAAGTCTGATAGTATGATCGAAGATGTCTTCATGAGCAGCAACGACATTGACGCCATGAGTTTTCGGAACGATCCCGACCCGGATCTACCTATGAGTAGCTCGAGTCACGAGGAGAATCCTCTCGACCCATCAGAAATTAGTAAAGTACCTTGGACTCAGCCATACCTTGATTGGATAACTGAGGGAAAGCTTCCAGAAGATAAAACTGAGGCTAAATTGTTGAAGATGAATGCTACAAGATTTATAGTTGAGAACGGGATACTGTTCCACCGGTCGACAGTGGGTACACTCCAGCGTTGCCTGGCCAAGGAATGCGTTCAGAGACTTCTTGAAGAACTTCATGAAGGAGATTGTGGAAACCATACCGGAGGAAGAAGTCTATCCAAAAAAGCCCTTCGGTACTGGCCCACCATGAGAAAAGATATTGTAGACTTCTGTCGTAAATGTGACTCCTACCAAAGACATGCGCCAACGACTCACCAACCTCCTGAACCACTCTATCCTACACTCATGCCATGGCTATTTATGCGATGGGGAATGGACATAGTTTGGAAGTTACCCCCTTCATCCGGGCAAAGAGTATTTTTTCTCGCAATTACTGATTACTTCTCCAAGTGGGTTGAAGCTGAGGCTTATTGAGAGATCAAGGATAAACAGGTGATTTTCTTCATCATCAGGAACATCTTGTCGTTTCGGGGTACCTTCGGAGATCGTATGCGACAATGGGTCTCAATTCATAAGCCAGAGGATCAAGGACTTCTACAGTCGCTAGAACATCAATCTAGTCACATCAACACCTTGCTACCCCCAGTCTAACGGGCAAGTTGAACCCAGCAACAAGGTGATCATAAACAATCTAAAGAAGCGTCTCGCGAAGGCCAAGGGAAATTGGGCTGATGATCTACCCTACGTCCTCTGGGCCTACCGAACGACGCCAAAAGTAGCGACCAGTCAGTCTCCTTTCTCATTAACGCACGGATGTGAAGCGGTCATTCCCGCCAAAATTCTCATCCCTACAGCCCGCACTTGTTTCTTAACCGAAGAACAGAATCGTCTAGAGTTGTCGGGCAACCTGGATGTTTCTGGAGAGCTTCGTAACCAAGCCCGATTACGCCTAGATAGACATCAGCAACAAGTCATCCGGAGCTACAATCGAACGTCAAGATCCGGGCTTTCCGAGTCGGTGATTGGGTACTACGAAAAGTCTTTCAAAACACCCATGAAACCAAGTCGGGCAAGCTAGCCCCAACATGGGAAGGGCCATACAAGATAACTAGGGTCTTCGGTCAAGGCGCATACCAGCTGGAATCCAAAGATGACGAAGCTATCCCACGGAGTTGGAACGCGGTACACTTAAAGAAGTATCACTTCTAAGAGAAGTCTTCCTTCATCGAAACGTAAACTTCTCAGACACTTCTGACCAAAAGCTTCTTAGCTAGACACTCAAGACATTCAAGGTCATCTATCCATAGTTGTTGTTTTGCTTTTGCTCTAAGGTCATCTTTTTCGTTGTTCGATTGTGATCAACCTGTTTGTGTGAAAATTCCTTGTTGTGTGACTTCTATTTTTTGGTATTTTGTTAAATGAATGACATTTGCGTGCGTTATTTCTTGATCGTACTTATTTCATTTTTTGCATGAGTAAAAATAGTAAGTCAAAAGCATATTTTATTCATTACCATGTAGAGTACATCACACAAATAAGACAATCGAACACAAGTCCAAACAATAGAGGTAACAAATCCTAGACTTAAGACGTCTTCAATCGTCTTCAGTGGGAGCCTTCTCTTCTAGATCGATGACTTCTGTAGCACCAGGCGATGACCTCTTGGCGGGGGTTATCTTCGCTGCAGCTTCGATCTTCACCTTGGGATCTAAAGGAGGCCTCTTGTCACTCGATCGTAGTTTGCGTTGGATCATGGCTGCAGTAGAGAAGTTCCTCCCCAGAGAAGAGGAAGCTTCCGAGAGAGAGATAACAGTTAGAGCAGATATTTGGAATAGTTAACATTCAGTCGCTAGGAAAGGATACATACTGGACAGACTTTTCAAAGGCTTCGTGGCTACAGCAGCAGCTTTCCCAGATGCAGGAGCGTTATCTTCGATCGTTTTCTATGAATCTCCAGACTTTGCATCATCTTCCCCGTCCGATTGATCCTCAGAGACAGCCGTTGTCTTGTTGCTGGATTCACCCTCAAGAAATTGCTCCACAGACTTCCGATACGTCCTCCTTGCCTCCGGAAGAGCAAAAAGCTTCATGCATGCCTACGATTCCAGAACATGGGAATCCAAGTGCGATGGGACTGCGTGTATAAAGGATGTCCCAAACGGAAAAATCGGTAAGGGAGGTGAATATTAGCGGAATGATACATGGACTAGGGTTAGAGATACTTACCCTTGGAAGTCCGTGAGTCGAAGAATGCCACTTGGAATGTTGCACCCAACGTAGACTTCTCTACAAAGAAGAAGCGGGAAGCCCAATCTTTGTCATTCACTTTCGACTTTGGAATCAGGGGGTTCTTGGCATCCCTTGCATGGAGAGTGAAACGACCGGCCTTGAGGGGACAAACCCGATAAGCACACAACAGGTCTTGCACAGTGAAATCAACCCTTTCCTCTAAACAAATTTCACTTATCTGGTATAGAATTTTCCATACCGATGGCATCAGCTGCGCCAGAGAAGCTTTTAGGGACATCAAAAAGTTTAGAATCAGAGAGGAGAAAGGGAAGAAGGCCCCAAGGTGAAGGGATACTCAAGAAAGCAGACCCACCCCGGTTTAACCCAATCCACGGCTTCACGTGTGGGGCAGTAGAAATTGGTACCAGCCGGGAAACCATGGATCCGAATTATCTTCACTACTTCTTCGGGAAACATGGAGCAAGGACGACAAGCGTGAGGCTCGAGGGAGTGGGAAGACTCGAAACCCATGTTTGTTGCTCCAATTTTGGCCATGGATAAAGTGCAAGGGGGAATAGGGCAAAGCGAGAAAGAAACAAACATTGAGACGAAGAGAAAAGATGAGAGGCAAGGGGAGATTAATGCGTATCTTCGAGAGATTTGAACCTGTCTATTTAAAGCCTGGTTGATATGACCCCTTGTTCTCCCGAGGATGATCGGACGAATGGGGGTAAAGCCACGTGTACGCACTGATTGTAGATTACGCGGCAAATCCGATCAAAATCCCGCCT
This sequence comes from Fallopia convolvulus, assembly GCA_964016875.1. NCBI lineage: Eukaryota > Viridiplantae > Streptophyta > Magnoliopsida > Caryophyllales > Polygonaceae > Fallopia > Fallopia convolvulus. The sequence continues at coordinate 23,470,751 of OZ024727.1, forward strand.
AACGGATTTGGATCAGGATTTGGGGGTATTGTTAGGCCCAAAAATCGATTCAGCCCATTCGAAGACATGAATCCAAGATCAAGCAACAAAACGTGGAGATGTGAAAGTAGAAGTCTTTGGGAGCAAGAAGAAGTCAGCGATCACCGAGCTGAAGGAAGAAAGCTTCCGTCACGAGAAAGATGCGCACGCTCAAAGGACAACCGTCACGGCGGTTCACACCTCCGATACACGTGGAGAGTGGATAGCAGTTGAAGATATGCCCTATAAGCCCGGAGATCGTGGGGCATGGGAAAGGAACGTTGGGCTGAAGAGATATATAATAGATTTTTACGATTTATTGTAACATGTACACACACACTTGACCAGAAGAGAATTATCAAAAAGAGAGCTTTTGTATTTGGATTCCTCTGATTCGAGTATTTTCGGAGTATTAGCTCGTCCCTCGATTCGATCGTGCCCCAATCTAGGACAGAAGTTTGCTTGTCAAATTTTTGTCCAAAACAATCATGACTTGCTGATTTTCTAATGCTTAGTATAATGTGTGATGTTTTTCATTTAGGAACTAATTTGATGGATATTTCATTAGGATTATGGATAAATTTCTGATTAGAAGTAAGAAGTCGTCAATCAGGCCTTCAAATAATCTTTATGATCATGATGAAGAATCAGAATTGATGCCAATGCCAATGCTAATGATGTGGGTAAATCGATCCCTAAAAGAGCTCGAATATGTGAGATTGAAATTATTAGTGATTCAGGATTACGAAAGCATATCAATGACTATGAACCCAATATTAGAGATGATATTAGGAGGGAATATGTGGTTAAAGGTCCTTGTCAACCACTTTCTCATGATCTTGTGTGAAGTCCATTTGGCAACACTTCAAGGTGTTTTCAAGTTGAGTGGTTCAATAAATGGGAACGCTTGGAATATAGTGTATCTAAAGATGCCACATTTTGCTTTTGGTGCTATTTTTTTAAGGGGGTGAAGGGAGAAGATTTGGAGATGGTGCAATGTGAAAACAAGATTTTGAAATTGGAAGAAGTCTTATGATATATTTAAAGAACATGTGGGAGCTCAAAGTAGTGTACACAATGATGCTCAAACATCATTCTTTTCTTTCAAGAGTCAAAAGCGAAGTTTGACAAGAAAGTGAATTTGGGAAAGGAAGTGTTGGGTGAGGAATACCTCCTTTGTTTGAAGGCAATTGTGGACGTTGTTAGATATCTACTTCGACAAGGGATGGCTTTCCAAGGGCATGATGAGTCGGCAAGCTCGTTAAATAGAGGAAATTTTCTTGAGCTTCTTGAACTTTTAAGCTCATATAATCTTGATGTTCAAAGGGTGCTGATGGGAATGCACCGGGAAATAACCAACTTACTTGTCCTCGGATTCAAAAGCAAATCATAAGTGATTGTGCTTTAGAGATAATAAAAGTCATAATGAGTGAAATTGGAGACAAGTTCTTCTCTTTATTGATTGATGAGGCTAAAGATAGTTCGATTAAAAAAAAGCAAATGGCTATTGTCTTAAGATATTTAGATGATCATGGTGTAGTGGAGGAATGCTTTCTTGGAGTTGTTCATGTTGTTGACACAACCACTTTAGCTTTAAAAAATGGCATTGATGAATATTTTGCTAGACATAATTTGTCAGTCTCTAAGCTTAGAGGTCAATGATATGATAGAGCTTCAAATATGCGAGGTGAACTCAATGGCTTGAAGATTCTTATATTTAATGAAGATCCATGTGCAAGGTCTCGTCAACTCCAATTAGTTGTTGTGAAGGTTTCAAAAACTAACAACTTTGTGAGTGATTTTTTTTGGGTATATGGCCATGATTACGAATTTAGTTGAAGTTTCTTGCATAAGAAAAGATCAATTCAGACAAAAGAAACATGAGGACATGGTAGAGAGGTAGCTAAATGGTGAAATTTCTATCGGAAATGATTTGAGTCAAGAAACTAGCTTAGCTCATCCGGGAGCTACACGTTGGGGTTCGCACTATACAACTATTGTTCGGTCTTCTATCTTCATGGTCCCCAACAATTCAAGTGCTTTTAAACATATTTAATGATGGGACCGACTCAAATGTTCGAGGCCTTGCCGCTAGCTTAGTGGAAAAAAATGAAGAATTATGACTTTGTTTTTATTGCTCACTTGATGAAGCTTGTGTTGGGGATGACAACTATTTTGTCATAATTCTTGCAACAAACAGATCAGAATATTTTGGAGGTGGTGAGTTTGATTGAAAGCACTAAGAAAGATTTGCAAGATTTGAGGGACAATAGGTTTAAAACATTATTCCAAGATGTCAACCACTTTTGTGCTAAGAATAATATTGTCATTCCCAACATGGAAGATAATGTCGGTTTCTTTCGCTCTAGATGTGCTAGACATGATATTACTTATGACTACCACTTTCGAATTGAGATACATTATCATGTACTTAAGTTGTTTCTTTTTATTCACTATTTAACTTTGCAATTATTCATATAATAATATTTGCTAATTGTAGGTCATTATGAAAGATCGTTTCATTGAGTTAAGCACGAAATTACTCTTATGCATGGCTTGCCTTGATCCAAAGAATATGTTCTCCAACTTTAGTGAGTCAAGGCTACTTCTACTTGCAGAATTATATCCACAAGATTTCTCAAAGTGTGATAAAAGGGAGCTTAAAGATCAATTGATATTGTGGATTTTTGAGATGAAAGGAAATGAAATTTTTCAAAGTTGAAAAATATAGGAGCTCTTGCTAAGAAGATGGTTGAGGTAGGAATTCACAACACTTTTCACTTGGTATATCGTCTTATTGAGTTGGTTTTATTCTTACCCGTTGCCACCGCTAATGTGGAAAGAGACTTTTCTATAATGAACGTTACCAAGACTGACTTGCGTAACAAGATGGATGATGAGTTTCTTAATGATTGTCTAGTGTGCTATGTGGAGAAAGAGGTTTTTAGAAGCATTGATAATGAAGATATCATGCAACATTTTCAAAGTATGAAAACTCGTAAGATAGATTTACCTCCTTTGTCGTAAGTGATGTAATGAATTTATGGTTATCTAATTTTTGTCAAGAGAATTTTTGTCACTATTTTTGTAAATACTTGTATTTGTACCGTGTATTAAACAACACAAATTTCTTAATTTTAATAAGTAAGCCCCCCCCCCAAACAATTCTTGGGTTCGCCATTGAAAATGTATGTTATTTTTGTTTATGCTATCCGTGTGTGTATATATAATTATATATTATATATTAACAACATATAAAGTTCTCCCTCTTGTCCTCATAAATGTCCCATTAATTTATAAAATTCTATTAATAAATAATTATTGGGAAAATAATACCCGCATTAATTGATAATAAGATATCAAGCAAATATAAATTTTTTTTACCAATAAATATCTCAATGGTACCTTTTAGTAATACTAGTGTAGGTGGTCCCGTGTTGACACGGGACAAGGATAAAAATTTGATTATATATATTAAGCATTGTTATATCAGAAAAAATTTAGTTGTTGTAAATGTAAATGATAAATCAGAAGAGACTGTGGATCACAATTGAAATTTTAAAGTTCATCAAAATTAAATGAGAAATAAACTGTTTTTTTATCTGCAGAAAATCAAAGGACATCGAGTATAATTGCCACTACAAGGCCTAATTTTGAAGCTTGAAACTTAACGTGTTAGCAACTTTTATAGTATATAGTATATTTGACATAAAATACCAAGCACAAAACTACCAATTAATCTGGTATTTTCTAGTCAAAAGTTTTCACATGTTTAAATAATAATTATGTAAACTATGTAAAATGCATATATGCAAAATTAGAACACACCATTGAAGCAGGACCATTTAATCAAAAATAAAAATAGAAATGCTTAAATTAATCATTCTACTGGATCGATAAGAAACAATTTTGTTGAAGATGGAAGTATATATAATTAAATATGTAGGGGCTCACGAACATTGAAGTTTCTAACGAATTCCTAGCTATTATATATGCATATTCATCGACATTATAGAACAAATCACACTCATAAATGATTGATGCGTGCAAACTATAAATTAAATGTACTGCATTCAAAAAATACTAATGAATTATACAGATGACCCACATACATGGTCCTTTCATTCTTCCTTTTTATTTTCCCTAAAAAATGATTTTGGGTGGATGTGGATTGTGGATGGAATGAAAGTCATAGCAGGAAGCCAGCAAGCAATAGGAACTACATGGAATTGCAATTGCTCACAAGATATAACTTCTTTGGTTGGAGATCAATTGATACAGGAGAGTGCAAATAGAGCTGTCAAAGACTTCGAAAACTTCTTTGGTGCACATGATCCATCAGCTTCCTCATGTTCTTTCAATGCCTCGTTCCCATAATTGGACTAAAAACCTGATCAATTTGTCCCAAAACCTGGATGAAAATACTTAACTAATATCACCCTAAATCTATATATCAAATTTCCAATCAGAAAGCAACTACTTATGCAATCCCTAAAATTCGAATCCAAAATACCCAATAGCAAACAATAGCAGGAATTAAAGATCAAGTCTTACAGTGGAGTGGTGAATGGGCAGAACGGCTGAGTCAGAGATGGATGTAGGTGGCAGAAGAAGTCATTTCCATTGTAAATTACATACAAGTGCATGGATAAGCACTATAAATAGAAAGTTTGTAAAAGAAACCGAGTTTATAACAAAACACCCCACACCAATTACAAAGGAATTAAAAGGCAAATGGTTGATTATGTCTGCATACATAGTACCACAGTACCACACAATAGGACAGACAAAGACACAATTATAGAAGCTGCATAAAAATCAAGCATACCTTATAGAGTGACTTTTAGTTTGCACATTTGATCAACATCAAACCAGAGAATGAGATAGGTACCAACATTGATTTCAACACCACAGAAAAAAGTAGCACAAAAAATCCTCATCACCAAGTTAAGAAATGAAGAACCCAATTGACAAAAACCCCTAATCATAAACTTCCAGACATAAAAAAATCAGTTATTAAGACAAATCAAGTTAAAACGTTTGAAGCATGTGCCTATCAACCACAGAACCAGTTATAATCTGAGAAGAAACTACCAATGGAAGACATGAGCATCTCTAGGGCAGGCCGGTTAACATGGGGCAGCAAGGAATTGGAAGACGACAAAGATGGGGGAAAATGAACTTATGATTGGAAAAAAATACACTTGTATGACATCAAGCTACTTCTTATCCAAATTAATATCACAACGCACACACAACCTCTGCTTGTTGATATTGATAATCTGTAGTTCTGAATACAATGAATACCATCACTATGCACAAAACTCCCATAAAGGATAGTTGTATCATCTTAAATCCATGACCCCCTTCTCCTGCTTCCTGTAACATACAAGTAGATAAGAAAGTCATGGAAAAACAGATATGAACATGTTAATCCTCTTTCTTGGTGTGGCAGTTTTGTATAAAAGGAGAAAATGGAATGACCTCATCAGGGAAGGTTCTCATCTAATTCTCACTTTCAACATAGAGGAAAATCTGAAAGTATAACAAAACTTCTTATTTTGAGTCACCTAAGCGGCTAAAGCCTACAATATTAGACTAAATAATTTCACAAATGATGCATTGATTTGTCAACACCCCAAAGTAACAAATTGATTAAAGATAGGAATTGAATGTAAGGTACCCACTTCATTCTACATAAAAATATCGTAGGCTTTTTCAATTGAATTTTCATCCTCTCGTTATTTAATAATGGAGCAGGAGTACGCCATTTGCCCATAGGTGAACCTGAAGACCGTTCATGACTTGCGATAGAATGCTATAAATTGCCCATAGCAAGAATCTTTCTTCACCAATACTTTTGTTAAAATTTAGAGTTGTCTGCCAAAAAAATAGATGAATAAGAAAAGAAATAATCAAATTTGTATGAGTAAAAAACCTCAAGTTATCAAACCAAATGTGAGAGAGAAATGTCTTCAGCAACCTCCATTTGATGTATAGCAATAAAATAAACTCATCATTAACTTTGGATTAATGAAAAGCTTGTAGGCAAATCATCTGTAGAAATTAAACAAAATACAACCATGAGTAGAAGGAGGAATTTGATCTTAACAATTAAACAGGAAAAAGGAAACATCAAGGACAAATTAATTAATTAAGCAATTGTAATGGCTATATATATATGGCCGAACGACCGAAAACCACCCTTGTAATATGTCATATTGCTCTAAACCACCCTTTTAATATCAATTTACCGAAAACCACCCTAATAAGGGCTTCTGTTAATAAATGACCACCCGCCCCCAACTCCCGTCAAAAAAAACCGTCAGTGTTGTATGCACATGCCCCATTATTAATTTTTTAATGTGAAATAAAAGTACAAAAAAAGGAAATGGGCCAAAAAAATGAATCTCAAGATCAAACCCTAAAATTCGAGTTCAAAGAAAATGAATCTCAAGATCAAACCCAAAAATTCGACGATTGGTGCGCTTAACCCTAAACAAAGGCGAGATTTGGGAACGGAGGGAGTTGACGGCGAACCAGTAGCAACCCAAACTGCACAAAGGCAAGCCAAATCTGGATTGGAGAAAAGTGAGCCCGTGATTTTGGTGGTCGAAGTTCAAGATCCGAATTCATTAATGTTGTCCCCGGCAAGGTCACTGGTAGCAATGAAGTCATTTGAGTTCAAAGAAAGGCTTAAATCGTGTTGGAATTTTGCTTGGTAGACGTCGAGACTGTCTTTTTTGTGCAATAATTAGTTTTAATTTATTAGTTATATTTATAATAATATAATATAATGAAAAATAAAGGGTGGATTTGTAATTTCATACTTTAGACGGATTTTTTTTACGGGAGTTGGGGACGGGTGGTCATTTGTTAACGGAAGACCTTATGAGGGTGGTTTTCGGTAAATTGATATTAAAAGGGTGGTTTAGAGCAATATGGCTTTTATAAGGGTGGTTTTCGGTCGTTCGGTCTATATATATATATATGAAGAAGAAAAAATATAACCTTGTTTTGCTTACCTTGAATTGTAGTTCTTGCCAATGGAATTCAATCGTTGGTGTAACTTTGTTCAATCCTTGCCATGCTTTATGCTTACCATCGGTGGATATGAAGTCGAGTCCCACCGCCTCCTCTCGCTGGTCTCATAATCTACGACCGGGGAACTTCAGAATATGAAAATTCAAAAGTCGCATGTGAATTTTTAAATCTTACATCATTAGAATCAAATTAAGGAATTTTACATGATAGTGGAATGATTAGAACAGTCAAACAAAGCCAAGAACGACTTGCGCTAGTAGCTATTATTTATGTAAGCAACAATCTGATATTCTTCGCAATTTTCCAATCCTTGGAGACCTATATACTCATGAACTCAAATGTTTACTTTCATTGTTCATCAGTCTAGAGAAGCAACAAAAAAATTCTAATACTCAATCAATTTTTTTTCTTAACTTCAGATTTAAGAAAGAAACATTGATTGCTTCAGATTTTAGAAAGTTTCTTTGGTAATAGGATCATGAATATGTAATTTCTAAGAGGAAAAGCATCAATTAAGTGAAAGAGCAAACTATGAGACATGGAGCACCTGCATAATGACTCAACAAGTATGCAAAGATCACAATTTTCCATGGTGTAAAGATATTCTTCGCAATCTAGCTAATCAATCATCTTTTCATATTGGCGTATTCCTATTTCCCCCAAATTTTCCATTCAATCGTGAATCAAAATCAATTCGAAATCCAGCATGCGAACAAAATAAATGCAGAAATCAGCGCAGTTGACAATTAAGATCATGGATTGGTTAACTAATCACGCAATCATCAACCGAGCGCAATCAAGAAAATCCAGATTCAGCAGGAAATTAAAAACAGGATTTTGAAATGTCAATCAAACCTTTGGACGGCGAATTGGAGAGTGCGATCGGAGCAGTGCCTGACACGAATCTCCGTCAAAGCCCCATCACTACAATAGACGATAGATCGGAACATAGAATCGATCTTCCTCTCAAATTCGGGCGTCCACCAGCGAGGTGACTCGGCGGATGAGTCGGAGACCGGGTCGAGGATGAACACGGCATAATATCAATCAGAACTAAGAAGAAAAGGAGGGAATGGATATGTAGAAGAAACGCAGGAACCAGTAAGGATCCAGTGAAAAAATGGAGAATGGGCGTGGTCGATTGATTTGATGGCATTAAAGATGAGCGTGTAAGCGGTTATATTTCAGGAAAGATACAGAAGCGGAAAAGGCTACGCTTACACTAGGTGTAAGTCAAAATCTTACACTGAGGGGAATCTTTTACCAGAGCCTTACACGTAAGGCATCACGTGATGCATCTTTTTAATCACGTGATGCATCTTTATACAATAAAAAAAACGATAGAAAAGAGTTTGAGCGGGCAATCTTTTGATCTAGGCGGGGAGAGCGGGAAAGTGCAAAGGGGTGAACAGTAAAAAACGTAGCCTAGCGGGCAATCTTTTGATTTAGGCGGGGAGAGCGGGAAAGTGCAAAGGGGTGAACAGTAAAAAGCGTAGCCTTTTCCTTTCCAGTCACCCACCATTCTTAATCTCCATCTCCGTCGATGTTTCTCCGGCCATTCTTCTCGAATTCCGACGAGGTGCGTTAGGGTTTAAAGTATAAGCTGCTGCCAGTCGATTCTCCAACCAGTCTTCTTCTCCTTTTCCGGTGAATACGATCATTCTCCTCTTTGTCCGGACGGCCAATCTTCTCGAAATCCGACGAGGTGCGTTATGGTTTACTATGATCGGAGATAAAAAGAGTAAATTGAGAAATAATTTATTTACTTTTCCCTAATTATATCCTGATTTATATGTGGCATGCTTAGGTGTGGAAAATCAGTTTTGTAAAAGCATAGTTGTGCAAATAGTTGTGTTGATGATCTTCAAGTGTGCAATCGATTACTTTGATAATCGGAAATTGAAAATTGTGTGCAGCGGAGTACTCTGATAATTGCGAGTTGAAAAATGTGTATCGATACTAAGATAGTGTGCATTCGGTTATTATTAGAATTCTATCATGAGATTTTGGTATATAAGCTTATGATATTATCAATGATTATGATAGCGAGCATTCTGTTAATCTGTTGTGATATTGTCAACGACGTATGATAGTGTGCATTGGATTAAAATTTGTGAATTCGGCTATTTGGATAATGATCGTATGGTTTTTGATCGATTTGTTGTTGTGAATTGTATGTAATGTATTCATATTCCTTGATTGATTTATTGCTTTGACCTTAATTTCAGAATTTCCTTGAATGGCTATCGACCTAAACGAAGTGTGTGACGTGGACGAGTGTCTTGACGAAATGGTTGATGAGAGTGTCGCACCTCCTGGGAAAGACGAAACTCCAAGGGCGGGGCGCACCTTTGATAGTGGACAAGAACTTGCCGATGCGTGTCATAAGTACGCATTTGAAACTGGTTTTCAGTGGCGTACGCGCAACAGCACCTTGCTGCCGGAGTTCAAGCAGCAAGGCCATGGAAGAAAAAAGGGACAGAAGGAAACCCAATATCACATGTTCAAGAAACTGAGATTCGAGTGTGTAAGGGCGGGCAATGGAAAGGCGTACAAAAAATCTCAAGCAGCCGGTTGTAAAGCAGCCGTGGAAGCTAAGATTTCTATGGGCATGATGACAATTATGACATCTAATTTGGAACACAATCATCCAATGGATCCACAGAATAGCCGGCTGATGATTAACTACAAGTACATGACCTCCTACCACAAGCGGAGGATTTTGACCAATGATGCAGCCGGAGTTCCAGTGACGAAGAATTTTAATTCGCTTGTTGTCGAAAGCGGAGGGCACGAGAACCTACCATTCACTGAACGAGATATGAGGAACGTGATATCGATGGAGCGTCGCTGTTCGAAATTGAAGGGTGAGGCCGCGACGGTGGATGCCTTCTTTAAAAAGATGATAACCCAAACTTCTTCAGTTCAATCCAGCAAGATTCGGCCGGAGCAGTACTTAATATGTTTTGGTCAGACGCAAGGTGTCGGGCGGCGGCTAAGGATTTCGGTGATGTGGTGACATTCGACACGACTCACCTGACGAACAGGTACAAGATGCCCTTTGCGCCTTTTATCGGTGTTAATCACCACGGCTCGTCTGTGGTGCTTGCTGCTGGGTTAATATCGCATGAAGACACGGATACATTCGTTTGGTTATTCAACTGCTGGATAGAGTGCATGGGAAGGGCCCCTGATGCGATTTTGACGGATCAGGACAAAGCCATCAATAAGGCAGTTGAAATCGTCTTCCCTAGAGCTAGGCACAAACTTTGCCTCTTTCATATGTTGCAAAATGCAAATCGGAACCTAGGGAACCATGCATATTATAAAGAAATACACGATCGATTGATGGTTGTTATCCATGAGTCACTCAGCTTAGAGGAGTTTGAGGATGCGTGGAGGGAAATGCTGGACATTTTTGAGATAGGTCACTATACCTGGATACAAGACGCATACAGGGATCGAAAAAAGTGGGCTCCGGGGTATTGGAGGGATTCCTTTTGGGCCGGAATGGCCTCCACACAAAGGAACGAAGGAATGAATTTCTTTTTCAAAGGCTACTTGTCTCTTCAGAGTGGGCTGACAGATTTTGTGATTCAATACAACACCGGTCTTGCCAAACTAGTTGAAGAAGAAAAGAAGTTAAATGCCAGTACTATGGAGAGGCCCTACACCTGCGATGGAACCATTTTAGCCGAAGATGTTTTCCACAAGGCGTATACCAACGGAAAATTTAGAGAAGTGAAGGATGAGGTAATCGCAGAAACATACACCTTATAGATTTATATTCATCCGTTGTTATATTTGATTCGGACGGTGTTACAAACTTACAATTCTGAATTACAGGTCCAAGGCCTCTTGCACACAAATGCAAGGTGGTCTAGCGCTGATGGAGATAAGATAACATATGATGTGGATGAGAAAATAGTCAAACCTGTGTGGCGCACAAAGCGGAAGTCCTTCAAGACGACCGTCGATAAAGTTGGCATGGTCTTCACTTGCTCTTGTAATCTATTTGAATTCAGAGGCATTTTATGCAGGTACATTATTAAAGTGATGGAGATCGAAGAGATACCTTGTATCCCCGAGAGGTATCTGTTGGATCGCTGGAGGAAGAATATTGTAAGAGAATATGAGCGGATCAAAGTTGATTACTACGATCAACGCAATGCGCCACGAGTGAAGAGGTTCACCGAGCTCACTATCAGGAACGACTACTTGGTCGGTTTGGCACTCCACAACGATGATACGCACGGAACATATGTGCGAGGACTGGACAAGTTAAAAAAAACGTTGGAGTCCATGGTAGGCGTTGTTAGCGCCGATGATTCTACCAGGAACTTTGGGAGGAACAGGTTGCAAAGTAGGGAAAACAATGAAAGGCACGTTAAAAGAGCAAAGCTGGATGACACCGCCGACGACTGTCTGAAGGATCCTCCAGATCGTAGGGGTAAAGGCCGAGCGCCAATAGGAAGGACCCTGCATGCATCGGAGAAAATTAGTCCCAATAAGGTTTCACCCGGGAGAAAGAAACGGAAGAAAGGGAAGCGTAATACTACTCCCAAGAAGGTGAAGAAGGTAGCATCTCTTGTGCACGCAATGGTTTCATTATTTATCGACGTTCCTATAATACTATATATATGTAGGAGTTGCATTAAACTTTTGGCTGCCAAAATATTAAATTTTTCCCAGGCGACAACCGAAGAAACTGCCTCGCTCGAGCATGATACAAGTAGCCTTCCAACTGCGTTAAGTGATCAGCATGTGTCACATAGCCTTCCAAACGCTGTAAGTGTCCATGATCAACACGTCATCTCATTTCATTTAACTAATTATCGAAGCTAGGTTACTATTAAAGGCCAACAGCCCTTGCGGGGTCCTTTTGATTTACCGTACGTATGTATCTCACACAGCATCATGGCCTAGCTTTTGGCGGAGGTCCATCACAAAGTGGCTACATACCTCCTCAACCCGGTCCTGCGACTCCCTTCAATGCCAGGACTGTCGTACATGAATCACAGGTGAGTCTTTGACACCCTAAACGGGATTCTTTCAAAAAAAATAAACGGGATTATTTCAATGTAAAATTTATAGACGTTTCGTATTTATTGCGGTTGCCTCACAGGTTAGCTCTAGTGGGTGGTATCCCCATCCACCTGGGGAGACGTACAAGGTTAGCACATTTGTTGTTGTTGCCAAAGGCAAACCCATCGCCGCGGGTGGAGGTGGTGCTATTACGGGCACGTATGGCGCAGTATCGAAGTGCTATGTCTACCATATGGAACGAGGCCACCGGCGTGCCGATCCGGAAGTTATTGTGGCATTGTGGGGGATTTACTACGGGATATGTATGGCAAGGTCGATGGGGTTTGGCAAATTCGTGGTAGAAACTAATTCCCGTGCAACATCTGAAGTCTTGAATGGTAGGTCCCAATGGAGAAGTTTTTGTCGGATTGGTAGCAATTAGATATTTTTTTTTCTATTCTACAATCCCCCAATTGTCTCCTGGGTTCAAATATAAGATAAATATATTTTTGGGTGAGAATCCAAGTCGGCAACTTAGTAACCTATTCTCATTAATCCAGTCCAAGGCAACAATTGAGTATTTAGAAAATAAAGAGAAATAACTGAAACTCTGACTAAAGGCCAATCCAATTATGAACATAAGCAAAGAATAAACTTTTAAATCCAACGAGAGGATCATAGATATGTCTAAATGATCAGATTTATTAGGAACAAACAATGTTTAAATGGTCAGATTGAATTGGCCTAAGTCAATCGGGTCCTTTAGCTTCATTTTCAAGATTAGGGCTCTACAATTGGGGGTTTACATGACCGAATTGGAGGCCTAATTTATTCTAGACTTTCTAGGGTTGAACAATTTGGGGGTCGACATACATTTAGGGTTCTTCAAATTGGGGCCAGAATACTTACCCTCTAGCTTTGACTGGCGCTTGAGTGGACGGAGAGCGGCGCGGCGGACGGACGAGCGTAGGTGACGACCAGAGACGATCGTCTGTTGATGGACGAGCGCCGGACGAAGGAGTTGTGCAGATCTGGTTATTGGAGGTACCCGGACTAGGCTGGACGAGCGCTCGGGAGATGGCCGGGAGCCGGACTGGTCGATGACGGAGCGCCGCAAGATGGGCGGCTACCGGCCGGACGTTTGGGTCGTCAAATTTGGGCAGTTGTCGGACGAACTCCTCACTTCCTCAGATATGAAAATATGAGAATGGGACTATGGGAGGGAGGGAGACTTTTAAGTTTTACGAAGTCTTTAAGTCAGATCGTCACTATTACATAAATTATTATATATATATATATAAATTACTCGGTTAAGTCAAAAAACAAAAGAGGACTAGAGGACCTTTCAAAAAAAAAAAAAAAGAGGAAAAGCCTTTTGGGGTTCTTTTGGCGAGACATCGGGCTATAAAAAGGGTGTAGGGTTCCCAAAAGTTCCCCATCTTCCCACTTTCCATCGAGCAATCTCTCTTGTCTGTAATCACTCACTTCCGTCTCCATTTTCTTTCCTCTTCAGCATGGACGCAGGGTGTGGATGCGATTCTGATGGACCAGATCCGCGCTGTGCTGCACGTTGGAGAGCTGATTGCTTCGACATGAACGCAACGTATGAGGTCGAGTTAAAAAAAGAAGCCGATTTGGAGAGGAAACTGTGCCAGCGACAACTGCAATTGCGTCAGGCGAGGGCGAAAATCGAGGAGCTTGAGGCTGAAGAATTGAAAATAAAAATCCTGTTCACAAGCTTAGGACGCGTGGAGGGCCTGAAGGATTTGAGCTATCATCCTCCTTCGGAGAAGGAAGAACCTGAGCCGCCGTCACAACACCCTGATCAAGGTTCTTTTGGTAATTCATCTGTTCAATGGCTTTTTAGGGCGGTTTAGGGTTTAGTACTTATGATTGTTGTTACTTTTGCCCTTTTCGGTCCTTTTCGCATGCGGCATCCTTTTTGATGAAGGGTTTTCTTTATTTAATGTATTTGTTGCTTTCGATGACCTTTTATTGAATCAGGCCAGGGAGTAGTGTTTGGAACAGTTGTTTTATCCGACGACGAAGACCAGGATGAACAATCGAATACAGAGCCTATAATGGACTTGTATGCAAGGGTAGCTAGACTGGAGCATATTGTATTCGGCACTCAAAGCTTAGAGCATTCCAAAGCAAAATATGAGCAATTACTAAATAGCTACGAGTTAGGGTTACAAAGGAATTCGCATCTGGAAACTAGAGTGCTGCAAGCAGAGTCCTTTCTGGCCGAAGCTGAGTCAATACTGCGGGGTGCGGATACTGCACGAGCGAAGGTTCAAGATTACTATAGAAGGTTGGGCCGTATCCAGGTATTGCAGGAGTGCAGTGAGCCTTTTGATGTGGAGAAGGCGAAATTGGATGCTGATTATCCAGTCCCGCCTAGTATGACAACTGCTCTGTAACTGTAATGGTAGAAATTTTCTGATTATGTGGTACTTGTCGAGAACTATGAAGGTTTTTCTTTGGTTTTGCTGTTTAGGGTATTGGTTGTGATTTGGGAACTATATAGGTGTTTGGGAGTTGGGACATTGGAGGACATGATTTTGGTTCATGAGGAGTAGAAGCAGGAGGAAGACTTCAGACTAGTAGAACTGTAGAAGAATGAAGTTTTTTCTGTTTTGGACCTTTTGGTTGAAGGTTTATGGTTGAAGGTTTATGAATGATGATGGTTTAGGGTCAATAGGGACAATAGGTTTGGAATGAAGTTGTTGTCAATATGTTGTTTGAACTTGAAGAAGACTGCATACTAGGAGAACAATGTTAGTAATGGTGATGGTTTATGGTTAAAAGGTTGTTCGATCTTTTGGCATGTTTCAGTGCTTTGTCCTAAGAATTACGGATAAGGTTTATGACTTTATGTTAATGATTTCCAGTACTTTGTTAGCATCTTCCACCATGAGGTTTAAATGGTAAGCTATATATTTCCTATGCCCTAAGGACATAGGTTAAGAGTACTAAATGTGGTAACTATAACCCTAAGAGGAAACTAATAAACCCTATTGAAAAAAGAATTAAATCTAAATAAATACAAATTTCAAATATATTACCATTTTTTTGGGGGCATAGGTTAGAAAAATCGTTAAAATATACCATATGAAAGAGCTAAAATACAAAATAGCCATGTAAGCTATATTTTTCTCCCCCATGGTAAGCTACATTGAATACTGAAACGAAGAGCCGCCCGCAAAGCTCTGTGAATGTCGTATCAGGGAATTTATAGTATTGTAGTACAGAAAAATAACGATTGGACCCTTTCCCGAACCCTACTGACCATCTCCCACCATAAAATTTTTTACCATATGTGAATAGTAAAACCCCATATATACCTTACCAAGTTACCATGGTAAGGTAAAACACCCAAAAACTCAAATAATCCCTACCATCCACTCCCACCATACAGTGGAATGGTAAAAATGCCGTATGGAATTGGTATGCTATATATTTTCCATTTTTTCTTAATTACATTCTTGCCCTTTTAAAAACAACTACCAAATTAGATATTCCTATTATACCCCTTTTTAATTTTAGTCCCATTTTTAAATTATTCTTTAATTTGATGTTAATAAATTTTGTTAATGATAAAAATTATACCATTATAAAAATCATAACAAGCTTGTTAATTTGAGCCTAATATTGAACATAATCGGATTAATTTTTAATTTAATACATAAGTATTAATTAAGCTTGCATAAAAATACATATATTATACATTTCTTCAAAACCTTCGCGGATATCAAATCCGAGCTCTGAAAAAGTACCACACACACTTATCCAAATTTACCTTACCATGGCATCTCATTTGGATTAAATTATTTGGCGGTCGTCATGCAAAATAAGACGAAAAAATAAAAAGGCGGTATATTTACTTTTGAGCCCTTTACAAAAAAAAAGATAGAGAAAAAAACAAAGAAAGTAAATAGGGCAAAGTGGGCCTACTCCACGTAGGATGCGAGGCTTATCGGCCCCAGTTTTATGGAACTTCCATTTTTTAACCAAACAGTAACCGTTTTTTTTTGGTAGAAAAACAGTAACCGTTTTTAACTCTATGGTTAGAGGTAGAAAAATCTCAACCATTCAATAAATAATTAATGGTTCAGATGAAATCATTCTCTCACCAAATCTGTAAGGATTAAACGGTTGCTGTTTAAGGATCTATATAAATTCCTATGCCCACCGTTGCGCTATGTACTCCGTATTGAAGAAGTTTCCAGATTGTAGTTTCCAGATAAAGGATCGATACAAATCGGTATGAATTCTTGGAGTGGTTCGTCGGATAGTTCCCCCAGAGACGATGACGTCGTTAGTGTACGGTGGAGAACGACTGTCGCTGAATTGGAAGACATGCTCGAAGCGTCGCACCACACTGAAAGCGATCTACTACTCAATCTCACGGAAGTTAACCGGAGAACTCGTCGTGCTAATAAGAGAACCAGAGATCTGGTCGCCGGTGGAGATGGTTTGAAGGATATTTTCAGGCAATGGGGCCGCGTCGAGATGATGAACGAAATATGTTTCTCCACTGCTCCTGTCCCTAAACAGGACCCATCTATTGCATCGTCTTCTACTGCAGGTACTCCGTACTCTATTGCCAGGCAATGGGGCTTGCGGTTTAATTTGAAATGTGGCCATCGGAATTAATCCAAATTTCTGTTTATTGTAGGGTGATGACTAACTAGTAAGTGTTAATTGTGTATCATGTTTGAAATGCAATCAGGCAGAAGAACCGTTGGAAGCCCTGTTGAAATTTCCAGTGATTCTAAGGAACAAGAAGAACGGCTCCACCGAATACAAGAGATTGTCTTCCGTATTTCAGGACCAGACGAAACCAAAGAAAAATGCCAGAAACTCCTCGGCAGGTATGAGTTGTCTGTTCAGAGGGTGATGGATTTGCGCTACAAAATCCGGATTGCAAAGTCCCTATTGAAGGAAGCAGAGGCAAAAGTACATGTTGCACAAAATGCTCGCAGAAGGTTCATGGACTACTACAGACGCTTGGGGCACATTGATGTATTGGTGGAACGAGGTTTGCCTGAGGCTGACGAGAAGGCGAAATTGGACACCGAATACCCGATTCCCCCACGTCTAGATTCTGGCATGTAGTACTAGTGTTTGTTGTTATTTGGGGCTTTTACCCAATCCTCTTCAAAGATTGTACTTAGTTATCTGATACTTAAAATATAATTTAATAGCATCATCTTAACTCCATGAAGATGTACCATAATCACAGCATCTGTACATGCACTTCCAGCTTAAACAACCAACAGAAACCAGTCTGAAAAACCAAAGAAATCCCATCCATAGACAAACGAAACTTTGGACTACAAGCTAACGGAGAAACTGTCAAACTTGTATACCATTACACAACAACAAACATATTAGTGTTGTCAAACCTTCCTACCCTTTTCATGGAGGACCCTCCTTTCATCGCCCTCGCCATTGCCATCGTTTGGATACTCAATTTCGCACCCGGTATTAGTATCGAATATATAAGCGAAGAACTGAGAGTTTCCTGTGTAACCG
This sequence comes from Fallopia convolvulus, assembly GCA_964016875.1. Classification (NCBI taxonomy): domain Eukaryota; kingdom Viridiplantae; phylum Streptophyta; class Magnoliopsida; order Caryophyllales; family Polygonaceae; genus Fallopia; species Fallopia convolvulus. Next base: position 23,488,379 of record OZ024727.1, read on the forward strand.
AACATTAGCAAGTGTCCTTTTCCAAGAGAGTACATCTTGGAGAATTCTTTCCAGCCATCGGCGAACCACACATTGCCACCTTGTTTCAAGATTACAACTGAGTGAACACTACCGCCAGGGACCCTAATAGTAGCAGTGTTTGACAAGGTGCTTCTATACATTCTTGCAAAAGGTTGGGGCAATATCTGCTCAATTGTTACAAATCACATTAGTTATTGAAGTCGTAAAAGGGTTCGAGATTCACCGGCGATTAACAGAAAACAAACAATCAAACGCGATACAACAAGACTACAAGAGGCAACATAGAGGAACAAATCGAAGAGATTATAAAGGTACAGTAACTTGAATGAAATAGCAAAATATGAAATGCACACATTAGGAAACCACAATGGGCTATAGTTATACTACAGCTAAAACGAGCAAGATGAACACATATACTGAACATGGCAATACCACAAGGGTATATAAAACCATTAATTAACGTAGTTCCGTTTGCATTCAACCAACCCAACCTTTTATCCGTTATGAGTTCTAATAACGAAACAAATAACAAAATAAATCGGAGGTTTATTTTTTCTCTCCCTCATTAGTATGAGGGATCGTTTCCAAAATTCTACTTATGTATCTCAAGAGATTTCCTCTTAAGTAAGGTTTGTTTCTCACCCAATCATTCGTCTGAATCCCCATTTCCAAGAACCTATTTATGTGTGTATAAAGGCATTTCATTATGGCTGGATGGGAGATCATATGAGAAATGATAATAATTTGCCGGAATACTAATATGTCGTAATTGTTAGTTTATTATATTTTCGTATCGCTTTGTTATTTTATTTTGTATAACTGTATAAGTGTGTGTGGTACTTTTTCCGAGCTCGGATTTGATATCCGAGAAGGTTTTGAAGAGGCTATTGTCATATCATATCTTAATGTATAATATATGTTTTTTATCCAACCTTAGTTAATGCTTATGTACTAAATTAAAAATTAATCCGATTATGTTCAATATTAGGCTCAAATTAATCATCTCGATATGATTTTTATAATGGTATAATTTTTTATCATTAACAAAATTTATTAACATCAAATGAAAGGATAATTTGAAAATGGAACTAAAATTAAAAAGGGGTATATGAGCAAATGCCATGGTAAGGTAAATTTCGTAGGCTATATTTCAAATTTTAGCATTTCATTATACTAGAAGACAAAAACAGCTCATATGCTATATTTTTCCCACCCCACCATACCCTATATTGTGTAAGGTATATATTAAAATATTTATAAAAAATGGCTTTAATTTGATGCAATGCCTTTAATTTGAATATATGCAACGACCATAATTTGAATTTATATGCAACGGCTAGTTTCCAACGGTAATATTTTTTCGGGCTTTTCATAACGGCTAGTTTCCAACGGTAATATTTTGTCGGGTTTTTCATAACGGCTATTTTTCAAACCTCTATATAAGGTGACCACCATCACATTTTCATCACATCATATTCTTCAAACCCTCCAATCTTTTCTTTGTGAAAATCCCACCATGAATAATTCCCATATCTCATCATCCTCTTTGTCTTCATCAAATCAAACTGATGAGTATTACTATCAGGTCATGGCTTCCTTTGATCAAGAGCAAAATTTATTGATTCGCAATTACGCGAATAATAATCAACTCTTAGCGGAGTTGGATGGCGACGAGGACGTCGACGAGGCTGAATCGAGTCGGAGAGGAGCAGTTCCTGGCCATGTAACTTATTATCGTGATCGAGAGCAAACAAATCAAACTGATGAGACCAAGCTTGCTAAACAAATCAAGGATTCAAATGAAGAACTAAAGGAGCTATTTCAAAAAAGTATGTTAGAAAGAAACGCATTTGTTGCCAAGCACGAGGAATATGCATCTAGAAAGTTATCTATGCAACGTGAACGCGAGGAGAACAAAATCATGCTTACTAGCATGGATTCAATTAGAGATCCAGAAGGGCGTGAGTATTTAAGAATGAAAAAAGCTGAAATAATGGATAGAAGAGCTCGTCACTCCCAACAACAACAACAACAACAATCATCAACACCAAGTGGCTTTGATAATTTTAGTAACATAAACCAATTTCAAGGTGGTACACATGAAACTTTTAACTCTAATAACTTTGCTAGTCAATATTATGGAGCAAGTGGTGATCACTATAGAGGAACAGCTGGATATGGTGGATTCCCACATTATGGAGCAAGTGGTGGATCTAGTTCAAGTGGCATGCAAGGAGAATCACAACAATTCGATGATAACAATGGACCTGAAGCACGTAGTGGATATGGCTGGATGGGAGATCATATGAGAAATGATAATAATTTGCCGAAATACTAATATGTCGTAATTGTTAGTTTATTTATATTTTCGTATCGTTTTGTTATTTTATTTTGTATAAGTGTGCGTGGTACTTTTCCCGAGCTCGGATTTGATATCCGAGAAGGTTTTGAAGAGGCCATTGTCATATCTTAATGTATAATATATGTTTTTTATGCAACCTTAATTAATGCTTATGTACTAAATTAAAAATTAATCCGATTATATTCAATATTAGGCTCAAATTAATCATCTCGATATGATTTTTATAATGGTATAATTTTTTATCATTAACAAAATTTATTAACATCAAATTAAAGGATAATTTGAAAATGGAACTAAAATTAAAAAGGGGCATAATAGGAATATCTAATTGGGTAGTTGTTTTTAGAAGGGCAAGAGTGGAATTAAGGAAAAATGGCAAATATATAGCCTACCCACTTCATACGGCATTTTTGCCATTCCACTGTATACAAATGCTAAAAAATTTTCGGATTTGTAATTTAGCTTACGGTGGGAGTGGGTGATAGGGTATATTTGGGGTTTTTTACCTTACCATGGCAGATGGTATCCTCCCCTACCTTTCTCTAAATATTTTAATTTACCAAACAGGCTAATTATCATTTACACCAACGTCTATAGTTGCGTAAGGGGATGAAGATCTTACCAGCTTCTCCAACTGCACGGAAGGAAAACGTATCGTCCTGAAGAAGTGCCACGTCTGGTGTTCTGCAGGGCCGGAAAAGGCTTCTTCAAATCCCCTTTTCGACCGCATCCTGAAACAACAAGAAAAATTGGGAATAAGTGTCTACGCAAGGATATGATGGTTGCAATCTTGCATTTGCGAATTGGGAGAGCAGATTCATTCACCTTAGCGCTGGAGAGATCTTCGGCGCGCTGGGGAGTGGAGACCTGATGATGAGACGCCTAAGTTTTATTTAGCCTTACAATTCCAAATAATGGGCCGACTAAAATGGGCCGTAGTCTGGCCTAAAATGAAGGCCCATCATTCACAATTGTGTTGCAGAATACAATTCCAAAAATAAAAGGTTAAATCACCGAAAACAACCCATATAATATGCTATTTTGTAGATAACCACCAATTAAAATTAAAATTAAAAACACCCAAATAAATCAAAGTATATGTTAACCAAATACCACCCACCCAAAAAATTGTCAACATTGCCCCTTCTTTTTTATACGGAGTATTATATTTATCCTTTCTTTTTTGGTTGAAAGAGTATTATATTTATCTAAAAGTACAATTTTCAAAATATATTTTTCTAATTCCGACGTTTCCCATTTTGCCTCTCGTTTAAAAAAAAACTACCAACATTACCAGGTTGGCAGGTTTCCCCAACGTCACTGAGTACCGGCTGGCTACTTCATCTTCTTTATTAATAAGCTTCTTCGAGACGCCATTGTTAGACCACAACATACACGAGCTCCATTGTTCGACCATAGTAGGTGACAAGATCTCCGATCCATTTTTTCGCCATTTCCGAACTCAAAAGATCCATTTTCATTGTCAAGAGTCGTATCAAGTACGTCAATTGAGGATTTTCGGTTTTATCGACATTGGTGCATGGATTAGGGTTTATGGTGTTCGAAACCACTATTTCATGTGAATTTATTTCCTATTTTTTGTCCAATTAAGGTGTTTTGTGATCGATTTTGCATAGCATAATATAAAATGGCTACATATCTCAGCCTAATCGAACCAATCAATTCAACTATCTCACTCTTTACTAGTACACATGACATTGTCTCAATTTCTTTAGGTATCATGTCAAGTGGAAGCTACAACTACATATCTACTACTAAAGGAGTGATTTGTCGTTGTAACAGAAGGGAAAAAGTCTACACTGCTCACACCCCGAAAAACTATGGAAGAAGGTTCTTCTCTTGCCCATTGTACAGTCCAAGTGGAGTTCCCGGTTGTGGTTTTTTTGAGTGGATTGATTATCGATTCGATAGTCAAGCAAGCAAAGTCATTCAGGGATTGCTAAACCAACAGAGGCAAATGGAGGAAGACAACACAAAACTGGTTGAGGCTTTGGCAGCAAAGGAATCCGAGATCCATAGGCTCAAGTGTTGGTCCAGGGTTGAAGTGATGTGTGTAATAGGTAGCATTTGTGTTGCAATGATGGGGGTTGTTGTTGGCAAATGAGTTGTTGGCAAGTGGGATTAGACACTTTGTTATTGTTATTTTGCATGCAAGGTTGTAATAAATTTGGATGCTTTAATCATGTTTGCAACTTGATGCTTTAAGCCACTTGTATGATTTAATCATGTTGCAAAGTGAGGAAACTGTTGCCAATAACAACACAAACTACAATTGATGATCAACAAGCTAGACAATAACCAAACATGATCAACCATGCATCGATGTATTGAAAGTGGATGCAAATTGAATAGAATAAGAGATGCAATGAAACTGAGTCAAATGAGTTGTTTACCATCCCCAAAATAACATCATTCATACCATCTGTCTTCATTACTTACACCATAATTCATACCATTCAACCAAGTACTTCGAGTCTTCAAACGACCTTCTTACCTTAAAATCGCCAATATTGAACAATAAAAAAGCTAGTGCAAGATTCAAGGATTGACCCTAGCTAAGTCACCCAAAATACAAAATGACAATCCTTGATGATCCTACTTAACCAACTTCAGCTAATGCTCCTCCCCCATATAGTCTCTCATGAACATCTCTAAAGCACGGTGCTTAGCCCTGACTTTGTCACTTCTCTTTCTCCCTGTACTCTTTGCTATTCCTGCAGCGTGTTGGATGAGGTCATTGAATGGCCACACTCGCTTTTTCCTGCCCAGACAAAATGGACACCGCAATGTTCCATTTGGCTTACGAACTCTTATCTCCATGCGCCTGAGTTTCTTGTATATGGAACGCTCATACTCCTCCATCTCATCTGCCCTGAAATATGATTGCTCTGAGCTTGATGACATGGAACCTTCAAGTGATTAAGAAGACAGATATATTATAAAAATGGCAATCCAAGAGTAATGATGAAGATAGAAATGTGGGGCAATTTTTGACTAAATATTGAGTTAGATTGTAAGATAGAAACAAAGATTGAATGATTGGATAAGTTAGTTGCCAATTCAGAGAAATCAATGAGAAATTGAGAAATGATCCTTCAATCTAACCTCAAAATCAGACCCATTTTGTATTTCATCAAACACACATGCATGCAACCAAAAATCAAACCAGGAATTCGTATCGAATGGTTGTAAACCCTGAAGCCCTAAAACTGCATCGAATTGTTATAAACTCAAACCAGGAAATCGTATCAAATTGTTCTACACCCTCAAACACTGAAATCGAATCGATTTCCACAAATCAAACCCTAAACCCAAACAATTCAAGCTTACCTCACTTTGAGTCCCTTCGTATCGACTTCCCTCGCGTTGCTCTTGCTCAAACCCTTCGAGTATCTTCGAGTCCCTCCTCTCCCGAAACTGGATGCAAGTTGGATATAATGGCGTCTAGAAGAAGCTTTAAACTTTAAAGGACATTGGGGAAGGAGCCAGCCGGTGGTGAATTTGGGGAAACCTGGTAATGTTGGTAGTTTTTCCAAAAAACGAGGGGCAAAATAGTAAAAGCGCATGACATTATACTTTTTAATACGATAAAAGTCGTTGCGTGGCATTTAACAGTTGAAGGAAAAAAAACAAGAAGTCATGGTCAGTTAAAGAAAAACACGACATTAATTATTATAACTTCATAATAATATTTTTTTTTTGGTCAAGACTTCATAATAATATTACATAAGGGGTTTGTAACATGCATTCCCTACAATTCGTTTAGGCAATACAATAAGATACGGCGACATATGCATGGTGACGAAACCAAAAGGATAATAACCCCCCTAAATAACACGAATAGTAGTACCCAAAAAAGGCAAAAGATGATTTGACCAAAAAAAAAAGGCAAAAGATGAAATCCTAATCAACTACAGGTCTACAGGTACGTTCTACATAGCGATATGCGAAGTTGTACTTCTACTGCGTCCGTCTCCTCTTGTACGACCTCTTGGACGGTTTCGGCCCTTTCTGGGTCGGGATTGGGTCGGACTCCCACTTGATGAGGAGGCAGGGGTCTGCCACCGGCAGCGCCAGCTGCCGCTCTCCCCACAGGACGGCCAGGCGGAGCTCCGGATTCTTCACAATCTCCTCGTAGTTCAGCTCCTTGTTGAAAATCCTCTCGAAGGTGGGCAACCACCCTATTTTTGTAAGGCATTTACCCACAGCTTTCTCCCCCACCGTCGGATCCTCCATTAGGGTCCGAACAAACATCCGAATCTCCACATGAGTTCGGGCTAAGTCGATGGTTAATGAGGAGTTGGTTGCCATTTCCTTGGAGAAATTATTTTCAATTTTGACCACGCTGTGCGTTTGAGTAGGAAGATGTACAGATTCGGGGGTAATGTACTGATGTGGGTTAATGGTGATCGATCGAGTGTGTTTTATTTATAGGAGATGGTATGGCCGTTCCCCTCCAAAACAATCCCAATATGTTTCCCTCCAAAATGGATCATCTATAAAAAATTACGGTACTAATCTCCCTCCAAAAATACAACGAAATTTACTTAGGGTGGTGTCTAGCCCCGGTTTTCCCTCCAAACTTCACAGGTCGGGATATTAAGCTCTCTCCAAAATCAAATAGTCGTATTTTGTATTGTCACATGCAGGCATACGGTAAAGGGGACGTACGATTTAGTTCAATACCAACAAAATCAGTTAATCTGAGTGAGATAACAAAGAAGTTGGGGAGTGGGCCCGTTGATATTATAATGTGGAATTAACAATATGCAATTGGATTTATAACTGCAATTAACAATAAGTATGACTGGGCCCATGACATGCACTTGATCATATATTCATAACATTTTAGGTTATTGCTTTTTATTGTAGTTTTCGATCGATCTTTATGTTGATACACGCAATTTTATAATGTAAAGGATTTGGATTTAGGCTTAAGTTTTGGGTTTACCGGTTTAGGGTCAATGATACATAAAACATATAATAACATACCGTTTTATCATCGTACCACGTGGAAGTCATCTCGGGTTTATACATCAAGTGAAATGTACACTCGATTGCACAATTACCGTCACACTCGATTGCATTTTGTACACTCGATTGCATTTTGTACACTCGATTGCATAATTACTGAGTGAAATTCTAGATCATGACACCATATGGCTATAATAATAAGACAATTAATCATTGTATAGACGAACCTAGGGGGCTAGCTAGAGGACAACGGGGGCTCGAACCCCCGTTGTCCGGTATTTATTTAGTCACAAGGAAACCACCTTTGGTGGTAAACCCCGAGTCCGTGAATTGGCCGGATCAATGCACGGGTTGTGGAAATATGAAATGCACCTGTTTAGTTGGGGTTTGAGAGTATTGATTACTTAAACACCTATAATATATACTATGAAATGCACACTATATATGAAATGCACAGTAAAATATGAAATGCCCGCCCCGTTGTTTCCGGAAAGTGAATGAGTCCATGATTCCCTCCACATAGAGGCAACCCCGTACGAGCAATGGAAATGGTTTTGCATGTTACGGGTCCACGTCCATTAGCTTCCATAATATATTAGTAGAGGGTCGGCACAAATGCTAATTAATGATCATATATATACCTATCCCCTCTCTAAAAAGAATCCAATATTGCTTATGTTTCTTCACACTTCAATTTCTTCCCCCCTTCTCTACTTAGACAACTTATCTTTTGTAATGGTTGGATCACAACAAGTTGAATTATGATATTCGTCCAACCTCTCAAATATTGTGTAAAGTTATAAATTAGCTTTATGTCCTTTGTATTGTTGTTTTGTTTAGATTGTTCAATGCAAATTTATAATGTACATTTCACTAAGGTCACCGAGCCTATAAACATTATATATAGGATTGTTTGCATTTTTAGGATCAAACTAACTGGAGCATATAACATTGTCATAATATGAACCGAGAACCCCCGTTGCACATGTCTACCAAAAAAAAGTAACTCTTCAATTGTTTTGCATGTCACGATCGAATAGGTGTCCCCGCCAAATATGCTTACTTTCCCTCCAAATTTGGCTAATGATTCCTCCTTGTCGCTGAAACAAATTGTGACTGGCTGGGCTGCTCATTTTGATTGATTGACATGCGAGTTGCGTCCTGCCCGTAGACCATCACAGAGCATTTATTACCCCCCCAAATAATTTCATCCCACTGTAACTAGATTAGCGTAGTCCAACGGAGCCAACAAATTCTAAGTTGTGTATTTAACAAATTACAATAATTTATAATGCCGACCTAGTTCCTCCCAAAAAAAAAACAATTTACCTACTGTATTTCACAACCTGTTTTATTCCGGATCTTCACCTTCTAAACTGGGCCGTAAATGAACTTGTATGTAAAATGTATATATTTCACATGCAACCTGAAAAATAATTAGAACGTGTCATATACGTACGTACTAATGCTCATATATTCTCCCATAGCCCGTAAATTGAATCAAGTGTTGCACATATTCCTTCACTCTAGGGTTCAGGGTTTAGGGCGTGACCATGTCGGTTTGATCCTAATAGAACATGATCATCCTCCGACATAAACCATGGAACGTGATCATCCACCGGATCAAACTTGGAATTATTGGCGGTTTGCCATTACCTATCTCGTACAAGAGTGTGTCTAATTACGACCCTAGTCGAAAGTGATCATTCTCCGACCAACGGAGTTGTTGTCTTAATTCCCCGGTTTGAACACAGATCGAAAAAAGACCATATAGTATTCGTATTAAGAGCCGATTGGAACACGATAAGTATCCAACCTGGCTCCGCGAATGTCGTACCCGTTTGAACCCTGGCCCGTACCAGACCCAATCGAAATACGGGCCAATACTCCAGCGCAATCAATCTCCAACTTAAAGTTAAGCCATGGACATCTTCGCGGCTTGACCATAGATAGATCGTTTTCTAACATTGAAGTGTTGCGATACTATTAGAACACGGTCGTTATCCGACCTAAACATTTAAGGTCTTCCAAAGCTCGTATACGCTCATATCGCCACACGATCCTCCTATGTATACTATGAAATGCACATTATAATATGAAATGCACAGTATCATATGAGACGTGGGCCCCGTTGTGTCCAGAAAGTGGATGAGTCCATAATTCCATCCAAAGAGAGGAAACCCCGTGTGGGTCGTGGAAATGGCTATGCATGTTACGGGTCCACGTCAATTAGCCTATGTAATATGCTAATTGGAGGGGCGGGCACGATGTGGTAACGATCATATACACATATTTCCCCTCTATAAAATGAATCCAATATTGCTTACGTTTGTTTTTTTTGGTAGAAATTTCTTACGTTGTTGTTTTTCTTAGGTTGTTCGATTCAAATTTATAATGTACATTTCACTAAGGTCACCGAGCCTATAAACATTATATATAGGATTGTTTGCATTTAGGATCACACTCGGGCATATAACTTTTTTCACAATTCACATTATAGTTTCTGGTGCATTTATTTGCATTTTATGTTGGAAATGGTGAATATTTTTTATGGTAGAAAGGAAATGGTGAATATATTTCCAAAGGGTTGAGGACAACCCGAAAATTTTGACAAGATCATCAAGGACCCAAGTGTTTTCTAGATAAATCGCATAGCAATGTGAAGTTTCATAATATGAACCGAGAACCGGTCCCCGTTGTACATGTGTACGTGTTACTAAGTACTAACTCTTCAATTGTTTTGCATCTTACGACCGAATACGTGTCCCCGCCAAATATGCTTAATTTCCCTCCGAATTTGGCTAATGATTCCTCCCTCCCGCTAAAACAAAATTGTGACTGGCCGGCTGCTCGTTTTGATTGATTGACTTGCATCCTGCCTGTTGACCATCACATGCAGAGCATTTATTACTCCCCCCTCCCCCCCAATAATTTCGTCCCACTGTAACTAGATTAGCGTAATCCCAATGCGCCTAACCGGGGAATAACGGAGAGGGCTCCAAGTTCAACACTAGATATAAGTTGCGTATTTAACAATTTATAATGCCGTCATAGTTGCAACAAAAAAAAAACAATTTATCTACTGTATTTCGCAACCTGATTGATTCCGGCTCTTAAAAGCATTTCACTATATTATATTACCTTCTAAACTCTAACGTAAATTAACTTATAGGTCAATTGTATCTATTTCACAACCTGAAAAATAATTAGAATGTTTCATATACGTACTAATGCTCAAATATTCTCCCCTAGCCTGTAAATTGAGTCAAGTATCTTTCTCATATTCCTTCACTTAAGGATTTAGGGTTTAGGCCGCGACCAAGCCTCGTATTCTAACGTTCAAGCGTTGTGATCCTATTCGAACACGGTCATTATCCGCCTTAAACCACTAAAATCTTCCGAAGCTCGCCTACGATAATATCGCCATACGTGCCCACTAAGTATACAATGAAATGCACATTATATTATAATATGAAATGCACAGTATGGTTTATTTATGTCGACCCCGTTGTCTCGGAAAGTGGATGAGTACATAATTCCATCCACAAATAGGAAACCCCGTATTGGTTGTGGAAATGGTTTTGCATGCTACGGGTCCACGTCAATTAATTAGCTTCTGTAATAAGTCTAGTAGTGGGAGGGGCGGGCACACCGTACGATCCTACGGTGTCGACCACAACTCGAACACTAAGAACATGTCTATGTGTGATCCTAGCAAACGAACCAGATCATCCTCCGACTTGACCATAGCTCGTACCGACCATGATGTTGGACGCTCCGAATCGAACGTGATCTTCCTCCAGGTCAAACCATGGAAGTCGTGGCGGTTTGACCATATCGTTGTGCGTACAACTGTACAAGACCTATGACTTAACGTCTTCAATAGCTAGTACAGGACCATATCGCCATACGATCCTACTATGTGTACGATGAAATGCACGTTATAATATGAAATGCACAGTGTCATATGAAATGATGGCCCCGTTGTTTCCGGAAAGTGGACGACTACATAATTCCCTCCAAAGAGAGAACACCCCGTATGGGTTGCGGAAATGGTAATGCATGTTACCGGTCCACACCAATTAGCTTTCAGAATAACTCTAGACTCTCATGTAGAAGAGGGACGGGCAGACTATGCTAATGATCATATATATATATATATATATATATATAGATCCGCTCTCTGAAATGAGGAAACCCCGTATTGGTTGTGGAAATGGTTTTGCATGCTACGGGTCCACGTCAATTAATTAGCTTCTGTAATAAGTCTAGTAGTGGGAGGGGCGGGCACACCGTACGATCCTACGGTGTCGACCACAACTCGAACACTAAGAACATGTCTATGTGTGATCCTAGCAAACGAACCAGATCATCCTCCGACTTGACCCATAGTTCGTACCGACCATGATGTTGTACGCTCCGAATCGAACGTGATCTTCCTCCAGGTCAAACCATGGAAGTCGTGGTGGTTTGACCATACCGTTGTGCGTACAACTGTACAAGACCATGTCTTATACCGATCCTATTTGAACACGGTCGTTATCCGACTTAAAACTTTAACGTCTTCAATAGCTAGTATGGGAGTATGGGACCATATCGCCATACGATCCTACTATGTATACGATGAAATGCACGTTATAATATGAAATGCTGGCCCCGTTGTTTCCGGAAAGTGGATGACTACATAATTCCCTCCAAAGAGAGAAAACCCCGTATGGGTTGCGGAAATGGTTTTGCATGTTACCGTTCCACATCAATTAGCTTGTGATGATTTATTCATTTGATTGACTTTTCATCCGTCAAATATTAATTGATTTATTCTACAAATGGTAATTGGTAAATGTCTATTTCATCTTTAAAAACTCAATATCAAACTCAAATTCAAATAGTATATTATACATACAACGATTCTTACCCATTCATTAAATTCATATAACTTTTATTACTTAAAAAAAGTAATTTTGAGCTCTTAATATCGCCAGTGCCAACAACTATCCATAGATAATCCAGCATATGGAATTTAACTTTAAGACAAGTTTTTATATCCAGGAAGTTGAGAATTGAGATGATGAAAAACAATAACGCAACATATGGAATTTAACATTAAGAAAATTATATCCAGGAAGTTGAGATGATGAAAAACAATAACCCATCATATGGAATTTAACATTAAGACAAGTTATATCCAGGAAGTTGAGATGACGAAAAACAATAACCCAGCATATGGAATTTAACATTAAGACAAGTTATAGCATCACAGGAGTTACTAATTACAATGGAAATCCTCTAGCTAATCTTACCACGAAATATCACCAGTGCCAACAACTATCCATAGATAATCAACAGCTTATATCATGTAGCATGACTGGAAATCTTCTATCCCAAAAATTATCACCAGCGCCAACAACCACCCATTACTAATCATAAGACAAGATATATCACTTAGCATACCAGGGAAATCTTCTCGCTAATCAAACACAATATCTCCAGTGCCAACAATTAATTACACATGCATAGCTAATCCATAAGACAAAAATATCCCAAATTGCCAACAAAGAGATACTAATTACCACAGAAGGAGTGCACATGGAAGAACCTTCAATCTTCACTGGGAACAGGAGGGAAATATAGGTTGTCCACATCCTCGAACACCAATACTCTCCCTAGCGCCACATTTTTTATGCGGTGGCTGATTCCAGTTTTGATGTCGTAGAGCGTCAGATACCCACTTGCCCGTGCAAGAACCTTAAGACTGTTGTCTGGACCCATTAACCCATACACTTTGCTTGTTCCAGGGGAGAGATCAAACCATCTCATTTCAAGCCACTCCCCAATCAGCAAAACAAATACACCTACTGTCTCAGGAGATTTTTCATCACCCCAACGAACAAGTGACAGTGTTCCTTCCCAGTTGAAAAGCCGAGTAGAATAATCCTTGTCCTCCGGCTCTGGCGGCATCGGAATGAAGCCAAAAGTTTCTTTCACATAGTCAAATGTCAAGACAACATCGGACCCATATGCGTAAAACCCTCTCCAATGACAAACCCCTCCTATTAATACACCGTGACAACATTCGTAGGGAAGCCAACCCCTTATATTCTCCGGTTTAAAGATGTTATAGGCCCCTTTGTCTTGTGAGACAAGAACACCCAACGGCCCATCCTCTTTCTTGTCGGGCATATACAAATTGAGTACAATCAACTTAAAACGAAAGCTATCATCTGGGTTGACCCAGAAACCAGTGCAACAATAGCGTATTATCATTTTTTCCCAAGTATAATCCCCTAAGGGTTGCGTTGGAACAGTGAAACACTTATTCATTTCCCAATTCGCCACCATAAAGAAGTTCAATGACTTATCGAAATAGCACCTGACGCCATTGTCACAGCCCTAGAAGTAGATGCTTTTGTACATTATTTGCCGCTGATTGACCTCTTCCGCCTCCAGAGGTATGCTGTGGGGTTTAACATGGATCCACTTTTGCACATGCGCTCTTTGATATTCAACACAGAATCGTGGATTTTGGAGAGACAGATGCTCTTGCTTGAAGTAATCAGAGTCGATTACTTCCTTCCATTCCCGGCAAACCACTCGAAATCGAAGTATTGATTTCGCTGGCAAACGGATGGCAACCAGAAGCAAGACATGTTGAGGAAAGTAGTCGGACATTTTTGAAGTTCGTTGAACAGTAAACCTGGTTAATTGAACTAGTGAAGCTGTGAAGGAGGTGAACAGATACTTTCGGAAATGAAAAGTCAAGTATTTAACCCGTTGCGCGTGTAATATTTATCGTACAACAAAAATAAAGGAAAAATGGAAAAAAAATTGAGTGAATCTTTGCGAAGAAGATTGTGTACTGTGACGACTTTGGACAATTGGCCTTTTTTGGAGGGTTCCGTCCGCGTCAGTTTTTTGCAGAGAAGGGGAGTTAATGACATGAATACATGATTAAATATTGTTTTTTTGGGTGTTTGAGATTTGGGTTCATTTAATAAAGTATGTTTAAAAACAATTATCTAGAGTTTAATTTGTTAAGTTTATTATTATTATTATTGTGGCATATATAAGCGTAAAACTAGGAAAACAGATCTGAAGCTAATTAATTAGGATATAAACTTTGTCTAGTACGTCGGACGGATTATCACCCTAGTAATTCTAAAAGCAAGCAACATTAACAAACTCAACAAAATATGGGTTGGGTCTATAGAGATGTCAAAAGCTGACTTAACCTTCGAAATTCAAACGCAAACTGATTCTCGAGCTCAATATCAACTTCGAAGGGATCGTATTCTCTCGGGCTTGTTTGCTTGAAAGTCGTTGTTATTTTGTGTTTAGATCGTCTAAAGCAAACACATGACAAGCGATGCCCTTATGCACACTTTCGAAATTAACGTTTTGCACACTTACGCTAAAACCACATTGACATGATTTGGTTATTGGTATGACAGGATATATAATTTGCAGTACTTACATTTTTCTCCAACTTACCAACCCTTAATCTGAGTGAAACTACCAAATGTGCCTTTCACATAGGCTGGAGAAACCTGCTCTTTTTCAGTAAGCATAATTAGATATCAAAGAAGTCACATGGATTCAATGTCATATAGTATATATTAAATCTCTTATACCTCAACCACATACATAGTTGCTGCTGGTGGGCCAATATCCATTCCAATTCCAACACAGAACCTTCCTATAAGCATGCTCCCAGGCTCTTTGCTATTGCACTGCAGGTTATCAGAATTGACCAGAATTAAAATATAAGTTATAAAAGAAATAGCTTTAAGAAGAAAGATGATGGAAATTCAACCAATTTCTCGACCAAAGACGGGGCTTGAACAAATTGAATCCACAAATTTCTGCATCCACCTCAATGATATTGAAAAGAGGAGTCGAGGTTGACTAAGGGTTCGCAAGAATTGAACATAAAAGCCCTAGCCCCTAGGTGTCAAGGCCGGCAACGATTGGAGTCTCCGAGAACTGAACGCGGAAAGCCCTACATTTCGAAGTAAGAGATGATCAGTGAGTGTGGTTCGGCCGATGAGGTAGGAGCTTTGATCGCAAGAACTCTCTCAAAAAACCCTTGGAGTCGAGGTTGCGCTGGAACTTCAATCGACTATCAGGCACACAAAATTGTTTGATTTTTATTGTTTTAATTTTTCTTTTTATTTTTAGGCGCTGGCGCAAATATATTTATCACCCCGCGCGTGCCGATTGCAAAAAATTCAAAAAACCGCCCCGATAGTTTCAAAAACCCATTTGGCACATATCAATGTTGGAAACCGCTGCACAAACCGCCACAAAAGCCTAAACCGCTGCACAAACCGCCGCAATATATTGGCCGCCGCGAAAAACCGCTTCAATAGGGTAAACCGCCGCAAGTAACCGCTCCAATAAGACGTTATTGTAGTAGTGAGTGTAACCCCTCTATCTTCTTAAAACTCTCGAGTCTCTAAGTACTCATTCCCTGTTCACTCCCCAAATTACCTAGTGGGTTTCGTTCATGGCTTCTTCCTCAACGCACCCTAGTTTCTGCGATTGCGATGACTGTGAACGCGGATTTGACCGGCAACAAGAAGCTTATCTCAGTCTCTCTCGCGCATACCGTTCTCTCCGGCGTCATGTTCAGTCCATTTACACGGCGATCCAAACAACAGATCTAAAAGTGAAAGGCCTGGAGGCGGAAGATGCGAAGCTGAAGGATTATTACACGCGGTTAGGCCGTTTGCAAGTCCTCGATGAGTAAAAATTGGGCGTTGATGAAGAGAAGGCTTCTCTGGACAAGGACTATCCATCCCCTCCTGAATTGCATGTTGTTCTGAACAAAGAGTACAAACTCCCTAACCCCTTAATTTGCAATTTTTTCGTTTCATTTAGACGATTGTGTTGTTGGGCATCTTTGTTTGCACATTGGGCAGTTATTTTGATTTGGGAGGTGGTTGTTTAAAACAATTGAAGTTTAAATAGTGGAGTAGGAAAGACGACGGAAAAGTAGTATCGAATACGGGTCAAAATTGCGGGTATTTTGACAATCTGGTCAAAATCGTATATTTTGGTTTTTTTATGGTTTAATTTTATTGATAAATTGGAGTGAACAATATTTCTAGCAAATTTTGGGAGTTGTAGCTGCTACAACTATACATAGTATATACTATATAGTGAACTGATGTTATTCAAATAACCTGAATTTATGGACAATTGAATTGATTGCCTGTTACCACAAGAGTCTTGCGAGCCTTTTTGGGGATGAGAATTGAGAAGCCTGTTGCTTGAACCGGAGAATTGAATTGATTTGCCCTTATATATAGTTATTGATTATTGTACTGTTGAAATTATATAATTACTGATCTTAAATAGTTATTATTGGCTTGAATATATATCCTTAAGATAGCTCCCGGTTATTAGATTAAACATGTACACGAAGAGGCCTGCTATGGGTGTGGATACCTATACACTAATGCGTGTGAAATATTGACATCTCCCTTAGGTGGTGCAAGATAACAAGTCTGTCAAATCCGGATCAGCTCCTACCAAACGACATTGTAAGAGACATACTACTCCGGTTGTCGCTCGAGGACTTAGTGCGCTGCCAGGTCGTATCGATCGAGTGGATGGCCATGATAAGGAGTAGCGAATTTGTGGTCGAACACGTACGCAGGATGAAGGCAACGCCTGGAAAACGCATGTTGATGACGGTCCAGGGCACCAGCTGTGATTGTGTGACGTTAAATGAAACTAACTTTGCCGAAACTTCCGGCTCACTTCGGCAACTAGGGGAGATCGGTTCAATTGCAGGCATGTGGTGCATCATCTCTTATATTGACGGGTTGTTCCTGCTGACACGGGGGACGGACAAGGAGGATTTTGCCCCGTTACAGCTCTGGAACCCCGCACTCAGAAAGAAGCGGTTGTTGCCAGATGTTCCGTATTGGTTTCCAAGAAAAAATAATTTTGGGTGTCTTAGCTTTCCTATTGACCTGGGTTATGACGCCGAAAGCGATGATTACATGGTGGTCATGTTAATCTTTCTTCGTTTCCGGTTGGATCGTGTCGCTGTGCTCAGCGTCAAGAGATTTGCATGGACGCTGAATAACCCGAACATTCTGCTCCACTGGAAACCAAACTTATGGTCTGAAGAGGGCTGCTATTTCAAAGGGGCGTTGTATTTCTTGCACCAAGACAATTCTAGTGATTTATCCACGTGCAGCATGGTTTCGTACACATTGTCCACGGGGGTGATGACGAAGAAATTTTTGCCGGCAGAAGTTGCCAGTCAACTTGGGTCCTTGGGCAAGGTTGTAGTTATCGACAATGGGTCGACGTTGGCGGTTACTAATTGCTTGTATGAAATGTGGGTTATGAGAGAGTCGGACGGGAATGTGGAATGGGTAAGGCAATACATCTTTGACTTCCCATGGGCTCGTGCCATACATTTCATGCCTAACAATGATGTATTGATACACCCACTTGAACCCATTGAAGATGGTCTAGAACCGGCGCTGCTCATATATCGCCTTGGTTTCACGTTCACTCGTAGAGTGGTGGAAAGGCCACATCTGTGGAGCACAATTTATTACATCTCTGAGTACGTACCAAGTCTGCTACTGCTTTAGTGGATTGATTATTTCCTTGCAATTATGTTGTTGGATTTTGGTAGTGAATTGCACACTCTAATGATACAGAATATAGATTGCACACTTAATTCTAACTGTTTAAGAACCCCCGTTCGGCCGTTCCCTATGATATGATTTTATAATTCACAACCACCACTAAAATGCTAATTTTGTATTCTTAAACATAACACTTAGACTGGGCTAATTTTCTTTTTAAGGGAATGGATCTTATTTTATAGTAAAAAAATAAATGGTCCAAGTTGTTTTTAGGGAATGGATCTTATTTTATACGAAGTATTAAATTTATCTCCCTTTTATTTCCTTTTCATCTGCCGCTAGGCTTACCACCGCTTTAGACATGAGGAATTATTTGAATCCAAAAACGAATTCAGACATGATCGATTACCTTTTTATTGGTCAAGAACATGATCGATTACCTAGTTCTACGTATTTAAATTAAATGACCTTTATCAAAAAATTAAATGACCATTATTAGTTCAACTGATTAATTAAATAATCCATGTATTTCGAACTTGAAAACAAAGCAATAAAACCGTCTTAATTTTTTTGGTAGAACCACCAAACCGTCTTTAAGGAAATGGTTACTTTCATCCTAATAATTCCCCACACACAGTTTAATTAGTGTAATCCGATCCAAAACAACCGCGTGTAACATTAACTCCCTCGGTTCCCAACTTATTCTAAAAATAATAGGCCCTTCGTATTGTTTCTCTCCTTACGAATCTCATATTCTCTGTCAATCAATAAAAATTAATCCTCAACAGATCTTCATAATCTTGTTTCGCTCGGCAATCATGTCCCAGACGTCCGTCCAAACATGTCCCCAAACTTACCTCCCAAATGAGATTCAAGACGCGACATATCGGTTGAGGATCTCGTACGATCTCAGATTGTATGTACTTAGTGGATGGCCGTAATCAAGAGTAGTAAGTTTGTCCTACTTCATCTAAGAACAATTTTTTTATGCTACTTAGACCTTTAACGTCTTCGATAGCTAATACGGAACCAATTGCCATACGATCCTACTATGTATACGATGAAATGCACATTATAATATGAAATGCACAATTTCATATGAAATGTTGGCCCCGTTGTTTCCGGAAAGTGGATGAGTCCATAATACCCTCCAAACAGAGGAAACGCCGTATGGGTTGTGGAAATGGTTATGCATGTTACGGGTCCACGTCAATTAGCTCTAGTATAGTGGAGGGCCTGGAGGCAATGGAGGGGCGGGCACAATGGTAATGATCATATACGTATCTTTCCCCTCTACCATGAATCCAATATTGCTTACGTATCGATCTTCACACTTCTATTTCTCCCCCTTTCTCTACTGAGACCAATAATATTAATTACGTACGTGATTATATATGGGTCACATCAAGTTCACTTACTTATACCTATTTACTAGAACCTAATCCTATATATATATATATAGATAGATAGATAGAGAGAGAGAGAGAGAGAGAGAGAGAAATTGTGTAAGTTATAAATTAGCTAGTTTTTGCCCTTTATGTTCTTGTTTTGCTTAGGTTGTTCGATTCAAATTTATAATGTACATTTCACTAAGGTCGCCGAGCCTATAAACATTATACGGAGTATATAGGATTGTTTGCATTTAGGATCACACTCAGGCATATGACTTTTTTCACAATTCACATTATAGTTTCTGGTGCATTTATTTGCGTTTTATGTTGGAAATGGTGAATATTTTTTTCTGGTAGAAATGAAATGGTGAATATATTTCCAAAGGGTTGAGGACAACTCAAAGTTTTTTATAAGATCATCACAGACCCAAGTGTTTTCTAGATAAATCGCATAGCTATATAAAGTTTCATAATATGAACCCATTGAACCGAGAACCGGCACTCGTAGTACATGTATACGTGTTGGTAACACGAAAATTGTTTTGCATGTTACGATCGAATAGGTGTCCCCGCCAAATATGCTTAATTTCCCTTCAAATTTGGCTAATGATTCCTCCCTCCCGCTAACACAAATTGTGACTGGCTGGGCTGCTCGTTTTGATTGATTGACTTGCGAGTTGTGTCCTTCCTATAGGCCATCATAGAGCATTTATTACCCCCTCCCCCCAATAAATTTCGTCCCACTGTAACTAGATTTGCGTAATCCCCATGCGCCTTCTTACTCAAAACAAAAAAAACAATTTATCTACTGTAACTAGATTTGCGTAATCCCATTCCGCCTAATGTAGTCCAACGGAGCACCTAGTTCAACACTAGATATAAGTTGTGTATTTAACAATTTATAATGCCGTCATAGTTGCAACAAAAAAAAACCAATTTATCTACTGTATTTCGCAACCTGGTTGATTCCGGCCCCTAAAATCATTTTTTCACTATATTATATTACCTTCTAAACTCTAACGTAAATTAACTTTAGGAAACCCCGTATTGGTTGTGGAAATGGTTTTGCATGCTACGGGTCCATGTCAATTAATTAGCTTCTGTAATAAGTCTAGTAGTGGGAGGGGCGGGCACACCGTACGATCCTACGGTGTCGACCACAACTCGAACACTAAGAACATGTCTATGTGTGATCCTAGCAAACGAACCAGATCATCCTCCGACTTGACCATAGCTCGTACCGACCATGATGTTGGACGCTCCGAATCGAACGTGATCTTCCTCCAGGTCAAACCATGGAAGTCGTGGCGGTTTGACCATATCGTTGTGCGTACAACTGTACAAGACCTATGACTTAACGTCTTCAATAGCTAGTACGGGACCATATCGCCATACGATCCTACTATGTGTACGATGAAATGCACGTTATAATATGAAATGCACAGTGTCATATGAAATGATGGCCCCGTTGTTTCCGGAAAGTGGACGACTACATAATTCCCTCCAAAGAGAGAACACCCCGTATGGGTTGCGGAAATGGTAATGCATGTTACCGGTCCACACCAATTAGCTTTCAGAATAACTCTAGACTCTCATGTAGAAGAGGGACGGGCAGACTATGCTAATGATCATATATATATATATAGAGAGAGAGAGATCCGCTCTCTGAAATGAGGCCAATATTGATTATGTTTCTTCACACTTCTATTTCTCCCCCCTTTATCTGCTTTACAAATTATCTTTCTTAATTATGGATCGCAAAAAATTCGCATATAATTATGATATTAGACCTGCATTTCGGTGTACGATCCTAATGGATCCCGATCATACTCCGACTTAAACCACAGAAGTCTTCCCGGTTTCTCCATAGAACGTACATATATAGCACCAAGTCGGTGTACGATCCTTAGCGGACCCGATCATCCTCTGACTGAAACCTTTAGATTCTGTATTAAGATCCGGTATATTGGAACACGATCCTTTAAGACCATACATGTACATTTATTTGTAATCAATTGCTAAAAATTCAAAGTCCTATTGCATATTAAGATATTAACACCAAACTTTACTGTAATTTAGCCTTAGTAATAATTTATTGACCCTAAAATATATAAACTCATTAATATTTAGTAATATTACACAACTTGTGCTTGTACAGTTAAAAACATTATCCTATGGCCCTATATAGCGTCTATATGAGTAGTGAGTACTAGTAATAATATTTTTATTCAGCAAAAAGTACGTAAAAACTGTAATACTCCATTCCATTACTTAAATATATTCGGGCTTAAGCTTCCAGTTTCCTCCTTTTTATTTTGGTTGAATCCAGCTTGTTTCAGCTTCCTCCTTTTATACTCCCAAAACTTCATCTATTTTACAATACCCAAGCTGTTCTAAAAAATAAATTAGCAACCCATCCAAAATCTCCCTGTTCACTCGCCGAAGACCAATTGGGTTCCGTTTATGGCTTCTTCTGCAAAGCGCCCTAGATACAGCCATCCAAAGGTCGGGCAATGCCGAATCCACCGGCTACACCGAGATTCTGAGAGTGTCGTTCGCTTATACGATGCTCTCCAACGTCGTTGTCGATCCTTTTACAAAGAGAACCGAATTAATGGTCTTAAACTGGAGGCGGAAGAGGCCAGGCTGAAGGATTATTACAGGAGGTTAGGCCGTACGCAAGTCCTTGAAGAGTTCAAACTGAGTGCGGATGCAGATGCAGAGAAGGCTTCTCTGGCGGAGGACTATCCATCCCCTCCTGACTTGCATGCTGTTCTGAACAACGAGTACAAACTTCCTACCCCTTAATTTGCCTTTTATTCGGTTCAATTATACATGCCTAATCAATGTCCTTCACTAATAACATATTAGTCAGCACACCTGTTTAAGTTTGTTTATTTTTAATTTTTGTGTGGACTGGGGCATTTAATTTTGCTCTAGGATGTGGAGTATTGAAAACAATTGAAGGTTAAATTCGAACAAAGGATACTACCAAAAGAAAATTCGAACAGAGGAGGTTGTGAATTGTGATCTTTCCAAAAAAAAGAAAAAACAGAGGAGGGTTGTGATGTTAGCGTCGAAACGGTTACTGTTTAGTCAGGGCGGTTGAGAATACGTAGTAATTGTTTCTTACTAAGTAATTAACTGCTCTTTCTACCAAAAAAAGAAGTAATTAACTGCTCTATAAATAGGAAGAACGGTCGTAGCATGCCCTCTATCTTCTAGCCTTAATAATCTCCAGATTCTTGTCTAGATTGGCGTTTTTACTTCAGACATGGATAATTTGAGTAAAAGTTTTTTTTGGGTCGAATAGATACTTTCTACTTTTATACGTGGGAATGTCTACTGTATAATATATATTGTACGTTGATACTCGTGGTAGTGTGTAATACGTACTGTACGTTTATACTCTTGGTATTATGTTTATACAAAATTACTGATTGTGAAAAATATAAACATCTCCCATATAGGTGGACTTCCGATCAAACAACTCATGCGTCGTGCCTTCCTAACGAGATACGAAACGACATCTTAATAGAATTGTCGGTTCAGGATTTGGTGCGCTGTCATGCTGTATCCACCGAGTGGATGGGTTTGATAACCAGTAGTGGTTTTGTGAAACGTCATCTGCGCAGGTCAGCGGCAACTTCTCAAGGCCGAATGCTAATGGCCGTCCAGGGTCCCAACCACGACTGTGTGACGCGGAACGAATCGGATTTCTTAGAAACTTCCGGTTCACTCCGGGCATTATGTGACCCCGATCTGTTTGACTCATGGCGCATTATATCTTATTGCGATGGCCTTTTCTTGCTTAGATAGGGTGATGCCAAGCAGGATTTTCTGCCACTACAACTATGGAATCCAGCCATACAAAAGATCCGCACGTTGCCGGACGTTCCTGGATGCTATCTTGTGAGCGATTATTCAGGGGCGATGGATTTTGATATTTGATCGCCTCTCATGGTGTGCGAGGGTCTAGAGATACAATTTATAACCCGACCCCGTTGTAGTACGTGGTGGGTGTCGAACACTCGGGAAGTCTACTCGATCGATGTGCCTAGATACTAGGAAGCTAGAAAGGAGAGCATAAAACAAAGGAAAACAAAGAAAACAGTCGGGACCGACACTGAGGTCACGTCGGGCCCGAGGTTGGCGACGAGAGGAAGTCGGGACCGACACTGGGTAAGTCGGGCCCGAGGTAGCTGGGGATGTCGAACTCAAAGATTTTAAAAGTAGATCTTGGGCTTTTGGGTTCCTTCTCTAGTAGATTAAGGCTTATCCACCCCAATTCAAGCAATGAGTGATGATCGGACTAGGATCGAGTGCTTTCGCCCTCGTTCCAACCACTTCTACACATCGATCATTGGGGAAATCCCCTTCGAAGCAAGGTCTTGAGATTGACACATGTTCACTTTCGCTACTTTGCCAATCTCAAGCCTTGATTCCCGACTTTCGCAAGGAATTGTAGCTCTATGTAGAGTGGGTTCCTTAGATCAAACACTCAAGGCTATGGAATTGGGGTTTCTAGCCTAAACCTAGCTAGGGTTTTCCCCCATAACCCAAGATCAAGGAGATCTACTCCATAAGGCAAACAAAGAAAGCAAACAAATCAAAAGGGAAAGCAATCAATATCATCAATCTCAAAACAAAGCAAAGTTTCATTCAAAATCAAAAGCAATCCACAAATTCCAATCAAGGGTTTCCAAATCCACAAGAACAAAGCAAAACAAAGATAATCTATCAACCAAACCTATCAAGCTTCCTCTCTCTTCTCCTTCTCCTCTCCTTCCTCCTTGCTCTCCAAGTATCCCCTTGGCTCCCTTGGAACCCCTCCCTTTTGTGTGAGAGAGTGGGGGAAGGAACCCTTTCTTAGAAGACAAGAGGGCCTTTTATGGATTAGATGAGGGGCAAAAGTGGAAGTCCACAAATTCGTGCCTTGGAGCCCAAGTAGTTCGGTGACCGACTTGGACCGACACGTCGGACCTCGGGCCCGAGTTACTGTGTATGTCGGTCCGAGGTTGAAACTTCAAGTCGGGCCCGAGGTTGGTTGCAACTCGGTCCTGACCTCGTTCCACCTTCTTCTTGTTGGCTTTCTTCTTGTTCTTCTTCATGGCTTGCTTCTCTCTTTCCCACTTTGCTCGGGCCTTGCTCCATGTCTCGACCCTCCTTCAAATAGATCCTTGAGTCACGCCAATTTACCTACAAAACACATAAAATGCGCGTAGTTTCCGAATCTCATAGAAATACGGGAACTAAGCTAAAAAGGAACAAAACGCACAAGAAAAGGGGAAAAAGAAACATATTTACAAAGGAAATCACATATGAAAACACCACCAAATAGAGAGATATCAATATTGGCATTGGTTATGACGAGCTGAATGACGACTACAAGGTGGTGAAGTTAATTTTCGGTCAGTTTAGGTTGCATTCTGTGGCTATCTTTAGCGTGAAGAGGCATGCATGGACGGTGGAGCGGGTTCGCCGACCTGATATCGAATGGACATCACGTTTGTGGTTTGAACAGGCCTGCTCTTTCAAAGGGGCGATGTACTTCCTGTACCACGAGTATATTGGTGCCGGATCGACGTGCCGTTTGTTCTCCATCAATTTGTCAACGAGTGGGATCGAGTCGGTTGCATTACCACAGAAAGCGCACCGTAGCCTCGGCTATCTGCTCAGGGTTGTAGTTGTTGACAATGGGTCAACGTTGGCTGTCTCTAATTTCGTGAGTTGCCTGTGGGTTTTGGAAGAGTCGGACGGGGAGGTTCGCTGGGTAAAGAAATACAAATTTTACCTCCCCTTTCAACGTTCTGTACATGTCAAGCGAAACAATGACGTTCTGTTACACCCACAACGGCACATTCACGGTGAAGGTGATTTCATTGTCGTTTATAACCTTGATACCGGATCTCGTACTTCTTTGGAGGGGCATGAAGGTCAGGCCAAGACCATTCACTACATCTCTGAATATGTGCCAAGTCTCCTGCTTCTTTAGGAATGTGGAAAGTGTTTAATAGGTTTTTGGGGGGTAACTGTTATGTTCAAGAGGGTTTAGGGGGGTGACTGTTTTTATTGTGACTTATGTGTTATATTTGGGCAAGGATAATTTACTGCTTTGTATGAAAGCCTTTTGCTTGAACCCAATAGCGTATTGTACGTGTATGTGTCAATGTGTGTTTGTGTTTATTATCGGGTTAATTACACATTATAGTTTTTGTGTAAATGATCTTTTGTTAACGTGGGAAGTAACTCTCATTTGGGTTTGTGGGAAAAGATGGGCAGACATTTTCACAACGTCATGACCTATGTGCCCTAATGTAGTTTTAAGCAATGCTCCTTCGTTGACCACACATTACCATTGGGCATTTGGGCCTATTAAACTAATGAAATGCACGCTATATTACATGAAGTGCACACCACACATTAGGGGACGTGGTCGCTTGGATCGGGATTCTGAACAAAGAGAACAAAAAGAGAAACGCCGTATGGGTTGTGGAAATGTTTATGCACGTTACGGGTCCACGTCAATTAGCTTCCGTAGTAAGTCTAGTATAGTGGAGGCAATGGAGGGGCAGGCACACAATGGTAATGATCATATACGTATCTTTCCCCTCTCTATAATGAATCCAATATTGCTTACGTATCTTCACCCTTCACACTTCACACTTCAAATTCAAATAGTATATTATAAATACAACCATTCTTACCCATTCATTAAATTCATATAACTTTTATTACTTGAAAAAAGAAATATTGAGCTCTTAATATCGACAGTGCCAACAACAATCCATAGATAATCCAGCATATGGAATTTAACTTTAAGACAAGTTTTTATATCCAGGAAGTTGAGATGATGAAAAACAATAACGCAGCATATGGAATTTAACAAATTGTGACTGGCTGGCCTGCTTCTTTTGCAATTTGCATGTTCCGACCGACTAGTTGTTCCCGCCAAATATGCTTAATTTCCCTCCAAATTTGGCTAATGATTCCTCCCTGCAGCTGAAACAAATTGTGACTGGCTTGGATTGCTCGTTTTGATTGATTGACTTGCGTCCTGCCTGTTGACCACCACAGAGCATTTATTACCCCCCCCCCAAATAATTTCGTCGCTATGTAACTAGATTTGCGTAATCCCATTCCGCCTAATATAGTCCAACGGAGCACCTAGTTCAACACTACATATAAGTTGTGTATTTAACTATTTATAATTCCGTCATAGACTCATAGTTGCAACAAAAAAAAAACAATTTATCTACTGTATTTCGCAACCAGTTTGATTCCGGCTCTTAAAAGCATTTCACTATATTATATTACCTCCTAAACTCTACCGTAAATTAACTTATATGTCAACAGTATCTATTTCACAACTTGAAAAATAATTACAACGTTTCATATACGTACTAATCCTCAATTACTCTCCCCTAGCCTGTAAATTCAGTCAAGTATTTCTCATATTCCTTTAGTTTAGGATTTAGGGTTTAGGGCGCGACCAAGCCTCGTATTCTAACGTTCAAGCGTTGTGATCCTATTCGAACACGGTTATTATCCGCCTTAAACCTCTAAAGTCCTCCAAAGCTCGCCTACGACAATATCGCCATAAGTGCCCACTATGTATACAATGAAATGCACACTATAATATGAAATGCACAGTTTAGTTTATTTACGTCGACCCCGTTGTCTCAGGAAATTGGATGAGTACATAATTCCATCGAAAAATAGGAAACCCCGTTTTGGTTATGGAAATGGTTTTGCATGCTACGGGTCCACGTCAATTAGCTTCTGTAGTAAGTCTAGCAGTGGGAGGGGCGGGCACACCGTACGATCCTACGGTGTCCACCACAACTCGAACGGTAAAAACATGTCTATGTGTGATCCTAGAAAATCGAATCGGATCATCCTCCGACTTAAGCCATGGTAGTCTTCCCGATTTGACCATAGCTCGTACCGACCATTATGTTGTACGCTCCGAATCGAACGTGATCTTCGTCCAAATCAAACCATGGAAGTCGTGGCGGTTTGACCATACCGTTATACGTACAACTGAACATGACCAATAGCTTGTATGGGACCATATCGCCCATACGATCCTACGATGTTTGCGATGAAATGCACGTTATTACATGAAATGCACAATGTCATATGAAATGCTCACCCTGTTGTTTCCGGAAAGTGGATGACAACATAATTCCCTCCAAAGAGAGTAAACCCCGTATGGGTTGCGGACATGGTTTTGCTTGTTACCGGTCCACATCAATTAGCCTCCAGAATAACTCTAGCCTCCCTTGTACAAGAGGGATGGGCACACTATGCTAATGATCATATATATCTTTCCACTCTCTGAAATGAGGACAATTTTGATTATGTTTCTTCACACTTCTATTTCTCCCCCTTTTATCTACTGTATAAATTATCTTTCTTAATTATGGATCACAACAAATTCGCATATAATTATGATATTAGACCATTTGGGTGTACGATCCTAATGGATCCCGATCATCCTCCGACTTAAACCACAGAAGTCTTCCCGGTTTCACCATAGCACCAAGTCGGTGTGCGATCCTAAGTGAACCCGATCATCCTCCGACTGAAACCTTTAAACTCTTCCATAGCTCTTATATTACCAATCCGTATTAAGATCCGGTATATTGGAACACGATCCTTTAAGACCATACATGTACATTTATTTGTAATCAATTGCTCAGAATTCAAAGTCCTATTGCATATTAAGATATTAACACCAAACTTTACTGTAATTTAGCCTTAGTAATAATTTATTGACCCTAAAATATATAAACTCATTAATATTTAGTAATATTACACAACTTGTGCTTGTACAGTTAAAAACATTATCCTATGGCCCTATATAGCGTCTATATGAGTAGTGAGTACTAGTAATAATATTTTTATTCAGCAAAAAGTACGTAAAAACTGTAATACTCCATTCCATTACTTAAATATATTCGGGCTTAAGCTTCCAGCTTCCTCCTTTTTATTTTGGTTGAATCCAGCTTGTTTCAGCTTCCTCCTTTTATACTCCCAAAACTTCATCTATTTTACAATACCCAAGCTGTTCTAAAAAACAAATTAGCAACCCATCCGAAATCTCCCTGTTCACTCGCCGAAGACCAATTGGGTTCCGTTCATGGCTTCTTCTGCAAAGCGCCCTAGATACAGCCATCCAAAGGTCGGGCAATGCCGAATCCACCAGCTACACTGAGATTCTGAGAGTGTCGTTCGCTTATACGATGCTCTCCAACGTCGTTGTCGATCCTTTTACAAAGAGAACCGAATTAATGGTCTTAAACTGGAGGCGGTGGAGGCGGAAGAGGCCAGGCTGAAGGATTATTACAGGAGGTTAGGCCGTACGCAAGTCCTTGAAGAGTTCAAACTGAGCGCGGATGCAGATGCAGAGAAGGCTTCTCTGGCAGAGGAGTATCCATCCCCTCCTGACTTGCATGTTGTTCTGAACAACGAGTACAAACTTCCTACCCCTTAATTTGCCTTTTATTCGGTTCAATTATACATGCCTAATCAATGTTCCTTCGCAGAGACGGTTACTGGTTAGGTAGGGATGTGATGTTAGCGGCGAAACGGTTACTGTTTAGTCAGGGCGGTTGAGAATACGTAGTAATTAACTGCTCAATAAATAGGAAGAACGGTCGTAGGCGTAGCATGCCCTCTATCTTCTAGCCTTAATAATCTCCAGATTCTTGTCTAGATTGCCGTTATTCTACTTTAGACATGGATAATTTGAGTAAGTTTTTTTGGGTCGAATGGATACTTTCTACTTTTATACTCGTGGTATCGGGAAAAGTGTACGACGTCGTCAATGAAAACGTACGTGGTCAAATAAGGATAGAATAATATCATTTAGGAAGACTATCTTGAATATGTTTAGGATAATATATATACTATCCATCTAGTCTAAATATACGATCAAAATATGATATCGTCTAATCCTCTATGTATATACCGTTAACATTTGTCCATGTTCAGTCCTTTCAATCGTTCGTGACTTCGTGCCTTCGTGCTATGTATATAGATATACACACACATGTAGAGCGTAGTTTTTTTAACCGTCCTTCAATCGTACATTGTGTATATGTTTCTTAATGTTTATACATAATTAATGATTGTGAAAATTATAAACATCTCCCATATAGGTGGACTTCCGATCGAACAATTCCTGCGTCGTACCTTCCTAACGAGATACGAAACGACATCTTAATAGAACTGTCGGTTTAGGATTTGGTGCGCTGTCATGCTGTATCCACCGAGTGGATGGCTTTGATAACCAGTAGTGCTTTTGTGAAACGTCATCTGCGCAGGTCAGCGGCAACTTCTCAAGGCCGAATGCTAATGGCCGTCCAGGGTCCCAACCACGACTATGTGACGCGGAACGAATCGGATTTCTCAGAAAACTTCCGGTTCACTCCGGGCATTATGTGACCCCGATCTGTTTGACTCGTGGCGCATCATATCTTATTGCGATGGCCTTTTCTTGCTTAAACAGGGTGGCCACAGGGAGGATTTTATGCCATTACAACTGTGGAATCCAGCCATACAAAAGATCCGCACGTTGCCGGACGTGCCTGGATACATTAGTGTGAGCGATTATTCAGGGGCGATGGATTTTGATCTTGGCATTGGTTATGATGAGCAGAATGATGACTACAAGGTGGTGAAGTTAATTTTCGGTCAGTTTAGGTTGCATTCTGTGGCTATCTTTAGCGTGAAGAGGCATGCATGGACGATGGTGCGGGTTCTCCGACAGAATTTCGAATGGACATCACGTCTCTGCAGGTTTGAACATGCCTGCTTTTTCAAAGGGGCGATGTACTTCCTGTACCACCAGTATATTGGCGGCGGATCCACGTGCCGTTTGTTCTCCATCAATTTGTCAACGAGTGGGATCGAGGCGGTGGCATTGCCATAGGAGGTTTACGGCAGCTTCCGCTATCTGCTCAGGGTTGTAGATGTTGACAATGGGTCAACTTTGGCTGTCTCAAATTTCGTGCGTTGCCTGTGGGTTTTGGAAGAGTCGGACGGGGAGGTTCGCTTGGTAAAGAAATACAAATTCTACCTCCCCTTTCAACGTTCTGTACACCTCAAGCGAAACAATGACGTTCTGCTACACCCACAACAGCACATTCACGATGAAGGTGATTTCATTGTCGTTTATAACCTTGATACCGGATCTCGTACTTCTTTGGAGGGGCATGAAGGTCAGGAAAAGATCATTCACCACATCTATGAATATATTCCAAGTCTCCTGCTTCTTTAGGAAAGTGGAAAGTGTTTTAGGAGGTTTTAGTGGTGTCACTATTATGTTTAAGACGTTTACTAGGGTGACTACTATGTTTGTCACTTATCTGTTATTTTGGAAAAGGATATATAATTTACTGGTTGGCTATGTGTGATTAAATGACGAAAGCCTTTTGTTTGAACGGTTGAACCCAATAGCGTACTGTACACCTATTTTTTAATTGCGAATAACATGGTATTTTTCAATGTGTATTTACTACACATTACAATTGGGCATTTGGGCCTCGTAAAACAATGAAATGCACCCTATATTACATGAAGTGCACAATACATGTCCGACCTGCCAGAAACCGTACCGCACCCGACACTCGAAAAGAGAAAAAAAAAGTGCATTCCTGAGACATGTTTGACCCGAATGGACTAGCCGGATGCAATTTTAGCTAGCTAGTCGTTCTCCTTTTTATTGTAGTAATGTTTAGGTTGTTCGATGCAAATTTATAATGTACATTTTAACTAATTAAGGTCACCGATCCTATAAACATTATATATAGGATTGTATATTTGTATGCATTCTGGGTCTCGCTCGAGCATATAACTTTTTCACATTCTAGGTTCTGGTGCATTTAATTATTTGCATTTTTTGAACCCTCTAGTGATGTAGAGTTAAAGGTTATGAACCGAGAACCGGCCCCCGTAGTACATGTTTACGTGTTAGTAACACGAAAATTGTTTTGCATGTTTCGATCGAATAGGTGTCCCCGCCAAATATGCTTAATTTCCCTCCAAATTTGGCTAATGATTCCTCCCTCCCGCTAAAACAAATTGTGACTGGCTGGGCTGCTAGTTTTGATTGATTGACTTGCGAGTTGCGTCCTGCCTGTAGACCATCACAGAGCATTTATTACCCCCCCCCCCAAATAATTTCGTCCCACTGTAACTAGATTTGCTTAATCCCAATGCGCCTAACCGGGGAGTAACGGGGAGGGCTTCTAGTTCAACACTAGATGTAAGTTGTCTAAAGTATTTAACAATTTATAATGCCTAGTATTGCATATAATGCCTAGTATTCAACAAATTAACTTATACGTCAAATGTATACATTTCACAACTTGAAAAATAATTACAACGTATAATATAATAATGATCATATATTCCCCCCTAGCCTCTTATTTGAGTCGAGTATTGCTTATATATATATAATATATATATATATATTCATTCACTTTAGGGATTAGGGATTAGGGATTAGGGTTTAGGGCTTGACCATGTTGGTTTGACCATGCCTCGCATAAGACCACGATTGAAGTCGTTCACGGGGTGACCATCTCTTATAAGGCCAATTAAGTCGTTGTTCGGACCTAATCGAACGTGCTCATCCTCTGTATCAAGCCATGAAATTCTTTTCGGTTTGACCTCACCTAGGTCGTACAAGAGTGTGTCGAATTACGATCCTAGTCGAAAACGATCATTCACGAACGTTTGGCGTTGTTTTCTTAATTGCCCGGTTTAACCATGGAAGTCTTTCCCGGGTTGACCATATCTCTTATTAGGCAAAGTCGTTGTACGGTCCCAATCGAACGTGATCATCCATCGGATCAAACGTGGACCCCGGTTTGAACATAGATCGAAAAAGACCATATAGTATTCGTATTAAGAGCCGATTGGAACACGATAAGTATCCAACCTGGTTCCACAAATGTCTTACCCGGTTGAACCATGGGCTGTACCAGACCATATCGTCATACGGTCCTATGATCCAACGCAATCAATCCCTGACTTAAAGTTAAACCATGGATCGGACATCTTCCCGGCTTGACTGTAGATAGATCATTTTCTAACATTCAAGCGTTGCGATCCTATTAGAACACGGTCATTATCTGACCTAAACCTTTAAGGTCTTAATTCCAAATATCGTATACGCCCATATCGCCACACGATCCTACGATGTATACTATGAAATGCACATTATAATATGAAATGCACAATATATTATGAAATGCACAGTATCATATTTGACGTGGGCCCCGTTGTGTCGGGAAAGTGGATGAGTCCATAATTCCATCCAAAGAGAGGAAACCCCGTGTGGGTAGTGGAAATGGCTATGCATGTTACGGGTCCACGTCAATTAGCTTATGTAATACTCCCTCCGATTCAAGTTAATTGTCGTTTTAGCACTTCAAATTTGATCCATTTTATATGTCGTTTTAGATTTTCTAGGCAATTGATTAGGGGTGAGTTATGAGAATTGTTATTGGAATGTGTTTTTATTAGTTAATGCTATTCATTCATTGGTTGAAAAAAGGTGATGAGTGGTAAAATTTATAAAAAATTTACCTTTTTGAGTTTAGTTGATGCTTTTCTTAATTCTTGTGTCCAAAACTAAAACGACAATTGTTTTGGATCGGATTGAGTATGCTAATTGTAGGGGCGGGCAGGCTGTATTTGAATTAGTCAGATGGCCGGCAAATGTACTGTATCTTGTTACCTTAAGTCTCTAATATCAATGTTCGACCAAAAATAAAAATCTCTCATATCAATGGGCCGAAATTTCTTTAATTGTGAATTTGTGAAGGTGACCAAGCGAAAATTAAAAGCTGCCTGGGTACCATGCGAAATTGGCGTAAGTTGGAGGGCACCTCACGAAATGTCGGTTTTACTCCTTTTTTTTTGTAAATAATATTGGGGCTCCATATATATATATATATATATATATTTTATATGGAGTAAAAAGTAAAAACTATAAACAGGAAGACTCGTACACCACAAGCCGAATATAAAAACGTTCAGTTTCCTCTATCTTCTTCTAGCCTGAAACTCTCGAGTCTCTGATTACTCATTCCCTGTTCACTCCCCAAATTACCTAGTGGGTTTCGTTCATGGCTTCTTCCTCAACGCACCCTAGTTTCTGCGATTGCGATGACTGTGAACGCGGATTTGACCGGCAACAAGAAGCTTATCTCATTCTCTCTCGCGCGTACCGTTCTCTCCAGCGTCATGTTCAGTCCATTTACACGGCGATCCAAACAACAGATCTAAAAGTGAAAGGGCTGGAGGAGGAAGAGGCGAAGCTGAAGGATTATTACACGCGGTTAGGCCGTTTGCAAGTCCTCGATGAGTACAAATTGGGCGTTGATGAAGAGAAGGCTTCTCTGGACAAGGACTATCCATCCCCTCCTGAATTGCATGCTGTTCTGAACAAAGAGTACAAACTCCCTAACCCCTTAATTTGCAATTTTTTCGTTTCATTTAGACGATTGTGTTGTTGGGCATCTTTGTTTGCACATTGGGCAGTTATTTTGATTTGGGAGGTGGTTGTTTAAAACAATTGAAGTTTAAATAGTGGAGTAGGAAAGACGACGAAAAAGTAGTATCGAATACGGGTCAAAATTGCGGGTATTTTGACAATCTGGTCAAAATCGTATATTTTGGTTTTTTTATGGTTTAATTTTATTGATAAATTGGAGTGAACAATATTTCTAGCAAATTTTGGGAGTTGTAGCTGCTACAACTATACATAGTATATACTATATAGTGAACTGATGTTATTCAAATAACCTGAATTTATGGACAATTGAATTGATTGCCCGTTACCACAAGAGTCTTGCGAGCCTTTTTGGGGATGAGAATTGAGAAGCCTGTTGCTTGAACCGGAGAATTGAATTGATTTGCCCTTATATATAGTTATTGATTATTGTACTGTTGAAGTTATATAATTACTGATCTTAAATAGTTATTATTGGCTTGAATATATATCCTTAAGATAGCTCCTGGTTATTAGATTAAACATGTACACGAAGAGGCCTGCTATGGGTGTGGATACCTATACACTAATGCGTGTGAAATATTGACATCTCCCTTAGGTGGTGCAAGATAACAAGTCTGTCAAATCCGGATCAGCTCCTACCAGACGACATTGTAAGAGACATACTACTCCGGTTGTCGCCCGAGGACTTAGTGCGCTGCCAGGTCGTATCCATCGAGTGGATGGCCATGATAAGGAGTAGCGAATTTGTGGTCGAACACGTACGCAGGACGAAGGCAACGCCTGGAAAACGCATGCTGATGACGGTCCAGGGCACCAGCCGCGTGTGTGTGACCCTAGATGAAACTACCTTTGCACAAACTTCCGGCTCACTTCGGCAACTAGGGGAGATCCGTCCACTTTCGGACACGTGGTGCATTATCTCCTACATTGACGGGTTGTTCCTGCTGAGACGGGGGACGAACTACAAAAAATTTGGTACATTAAAGCTATGGAATCCTGCACTCAGAAAGACCCGGAATTTGTCAGCTGTTCCGTTTCTTGCTAAAAGAAAAACTTACGGGTTAGTGAACCTTGTTCCTGGCCTGGGTTATGACGCAGAAAGCAAATATTACAAGGTGGTCGTGTTAATCTTTCAACGTTTCTGGTTGGACCGTGTCGCTGTGTTCAGCGTCAAGACCTTTGCATGGACGCTGCATGGCACGGACGTGGAATTCCGATGGAGACCAAGCTTATGGTTTGAAGAGCCCTGCTGTTTCAAAGGGGAGCTGAAATTCTTGTGCCACGACGATTCTAGTGATGTATACACGATCAGCCTGGTTTCCTGCACATTGTCGACGGGGGTGATCCAGATAAAATCTTTGCCGGCCAAAGTTTACAGTCGGCCTGTGGGCTTCCTCAAGGTTGTAGTTATCGACAATGGGTCGACGTTGGCGATTTCTAATTTCTTGGCTGAAATGTGGGTTATGCAAGAGTTGGCGGAGGGGAATGTCGAATGGGTAAGGCAGTACACCTTTGACCTCCCAATTGCACGTGTCATACATGTCACGCCAAACAATGACATATTGCTACAGCCAATGGATCCCCGTGATGTTAGTCTAGAAGTGGAGGCGCTGGTCCTATGTAACCTTGGTCATCCGTTCACTCGTAGCGTGGTGATCAGGCCAAATCTGACGCGCCAAATTTATTATATCTCTGAATATGTTCCAAGTCTGCTGCTGCTGTAGGAAAATATGTTGCTCCTTGTTGCTTGATGTGGGATTGTTGACTGTCGTCCCCTTTTGTCGGTCTGTTTTTGTGAGGGCTTCCTATGGGATTGTTATTGTTTTTATGGTTTGTCCTTTTGAACTTTTTTCAGTTGTACGTCGCCTTCTTTTTCTGATAGTCTGATGATATTATTAGGTTGTGAACTATTTTCAGCTGTTTTTCCCCTGCTTCAGGTTGTTTCAAAGGCCAAAACTTCCGCAACAACGGTAAATCTGGGCGAAAAATTTTACTAGACCATGCGAACTATGTGAACCCGGGCTGAAAATTAAACTAGAACTTGCCAACTATTTGATTCCAGGCAATACCTTGACGGTGTTTGCATTGGACTCATATGTTACTACTGGACTTACATCGATTGGAAGAAAACCGATCCCTTGGCTCCGATCCACTCTCACCCGAAAACTAGTCGCATCTGGGGATCGGGCAACTAATTGTTATGACGTATTGACATCCGATTAAGTTCCATAAGGGTATAATTAATTGGATATAAGTACTGGAGAGTGGAAACCTTACCGTGGGGCCACTCAAACTCATGAAATGCACCATTACATGAAATGCACACTACACCGTCTACACATGTGTACGTTTTTTTGGAACAGACCCTGCCTAGGATTGAAGATCCTATTAGTAGGATCGTGAATAATTTCAGGCTCGATATCGTGGATCAGTAGCATACGCAAAAAAATATAGCATATGAGTAAGATCCTATAAAAGTAGGATCGTGGATCTTACTTTTTGGAACGGCTCTTTTTTTATAAATATTTTAATATATAGGGTATATTACTATAGTAGGGTGAAAAAAATATAGCATATGAGCTATTTTAGTCTTCTAGCATGATGGAATGCTAAATTTGAAATATAGCATACGAAATTTACTTTATCAATTGCTATATCTCTTTCACTTTTCTTTAAGGCTTGTTTGTTTCTATACCCATGGTATAGGGAATGGGCTTAGGAATGGCTCAAAGCCATTCCAATGTTTGTTTTAACTAAGGGATGGGAATGAGTGATTCCCATACCAAAAAAATACACTAGAGTTCATACCCACCTCAAACTTAAGGTTTTGGTGATTCCTAACCCAACCCGATACCTCATTCCGACCCGATTCCGGGTATAGAAACAAACAAGCCCTAATTCCATTCATACCTTTGTAAACAACTAACAAACAAGTTATTCCATGTATACCCCTTTTTAATTTTTGTTCCAATTTAAAATTATGCTTTAATTGGATGTTAATAAAGTTTTTCGATGATAAAAATTATACCATAATAAAAGTTATAACAAGATTGTTAATTTGAGCTTAATATTGAAATATAATTTGATCAATTTTTAATTTAATACATACGTATTAATTAAGGTTGCATAAGAACAACATATGTTATACACATTATATGGTAATGGCCTCTTCAAACCCTTCTTGGAGATAAACTCTGACCTCGGAAAGTGGTGATGGTGGTCATCTTATCTAGAGGGTTAGAAAAATAGCCGTTATAAAAACCCGAAAAAAACTCAAAAAATATATATGTAATAGTGCATTTTAAACTGGTAAAAATTAAAAAATACCATTGAACACTAGTCACTATTATATGCTAAAAACTAACCGTCAACATATTTAAATATACCTTACCATGGGGGAAGCTAAAATATAATAGTGATTATTTTGTATTTTATCTCTATTTGCATGACCGCCAAATAATTTAAACCAAATGAGGCTCTGGGGTTCCATTTATTACTGAAGTGATTGTGCTGAGTGAATTGATTGATTGACTTGGTGGGGGTTTCATTATTACGTTTGCAGACTGCTGTTCACCGAGCCTCAAAAACCATTATTACCGGGAGGGGGTTCCATTATTTACCCCCATGCCATTTAGTCCGATTGTAACCACGTTAAATTATTTAAGTCATCTTATATTTACTTGTAAATTTTATTTTGGGTAAAATTGTTACTTGAAAATTTTAATTGTGAAGAAACATTAGAGAGTGGGAAAATATTTAAGATACAGTAAAACTATTGGGGCTTCGTTTTATCATACTACGAAAAGGAAGACTTTCACGACAAGCCATTAATAAAAATTTATTTAGACCCTTTTTCAAAAAAAAAAATTATTTACCCCCGTTCGGTCTCCTCTATATATTCTAGATTGAAACTCTGAGTAGTCCCTGCTCACTCCCCAAAAAGGCAAAAACCTTTTTTTTGCCGTCAAGCCACTCCCCAAAAACCTTGTGGGTTTCGTTCATGGCTTCTTCCTCAAGGCGCCCTAAAAACTGCGATTGCGATGAATGTGGAACCCGAATTGACGTGATACAACAAGGTTATCTCAGCCTCGGTCGCGCGTACGTTGCTCTCCAAAGTCGTTATCGGGACGCTATCACGCAGATCGAAACTAAAGATCGTAAACTGAAGGCTATGGAGGTAGAAGAGCCGAAGCTGAAGGATTATTACAGGAGGTTAGGCCGACTGCAAGTCCTTGAACAGTTCAAGTTCGGCCTGGATGAGGAGAAGGCTTCGCTGGAGGAGGACTATCCTTCCCCACCTGACTTGCGCGTTGTTCTGGGAAAAGAGTACACAGTTCCTACCCATTTTTGCCATAATCGATTCAATTATATATGCTTATTGAGCCTTTGCTTATAACACATTATGCCGCACCCTCGTTTAAGTTTGTGTATTTGGGCGTCTTTGTTTGCACTTGGGCAGTAAATTTTGTTTTGGGCGGTGGTTTTGGGAAAAGAATTGAATGCTGTTTCTATTGTGCATGCACAAAAAACCCTCAACATTACACAAAAAACCCAGTCGGATTGCCGTTTCTATTGTGCATGCAATAACCCAACAATCAAAAATAGATTCTCAACTTCCTATTTAGTAATGGGTGTTCAAGGATAGAGATGTTTTAGCACATCAACACAAGTTTTCTCCGATCATATTGGTTCTCGGTGATGGTGTAATGTTTTTGTTATTTTGGGTGATTGTTA
The DNA here is from genome assembly GCA_964016875.1 of Fallopia convolvulus. Taxonomy (NCBI): domain Eukaryota; kingdom Viridiplantae; phylum Streptophyta; class Magnoliopsida; order Caryophyllales; family Polygonaceae; genus Fallopia; species Fallopia convolvulus. The sequence continues at coordinate 23,527,025 of OZ024727.1, forward strand.
TAATTACAACAGAGACCATTCACAACGGTTAGATTTTAGAATAAAAAACTTTAAAGATTTAGCTAATAGTAGAAATACATAGGAGCAAGGGCTGGTGGACTAGAAATACATAGGAGCAAGGGCTGGTGGACTCCTATGCTGCAGCTTTAGAATTTTTTTTTGGGCAGCTTTTGTGTTAAAACGACGAGTTCCAGCCCATGAAAAATCAAAACGGTGCATTTTGGCCACTCCAAGCAGCTGCCAGATTGGCAAAGTATCTCATGTTTATCATATATTCTGATTTTTGGGACAGTTGAATTGAATTCCCTTATGGAAAGTTAATTATTATCCTAACTAGAATTCTTAACCCGTCCGTGGACTGCGCAAATTTTATGTTCTATAAGGAACTCGATATTGAGATATGTATCTTATCTAATTAATACATAAAAGAAAGAATTGAATTTGAAAGGTTGATTGTAAAAATTAATTCTTATTAATATGATAAGGTGGCATGGCTAGCTATAGAAATGGTTAGGTAAGCAATACATTTAAGTAGGAATTCCAAATGTTAGGTCTATATCTTCTAAATCAATTTCTTATTATTAATATATTTGAATTTAAACAAGAATTGAATTCCATATCAAAATTGAAGTGAATGTATTAGGCATTTATTTTATCATGACGATAACTTTTATAGTTGTGAGATTAACTATTCTGATTATTATTATTGGCTTGACTAAATATCATTTAGATAGCTCATGGTTATTATCTTAAACATGTACACGCTGATATTTTAACATAAACATGGTTATTTGAAAAACATATATTGTACTGCTTATCTGTTTGGGTTTTGATGTAATGAAAATATGAAATGCACCGTATGGAGTTTGAATACATATCCATAATTAACGTGTGTGAAATACTGGAGTATATACATATCTAAATTAGTTATGATTGGCTTGATTATAGATCCTTTTGATTCAATGTACATGCTGTTATTTTAACTTAAACATGGTTATTTGAAAAACATATGTTGCGTATCCGATTGCCTTTTGATGTAATGCAATGCACCCTATAGTGTTTGCATAGATATACATAATTAATGCGTGTGAATTATACACATCTCTGATAGGTGGTGAACGACAACAAGTATACCAAACCCTGCTGACCACCTACCGACAGAGATCCGAACCGACATACTACTACTGTTGTTGCCTGAGGATTTAGTGCGCTGCCAGGCTACGAGTGGATGGTCCTGATAAGGAATAGCAAATTTATTCAACAACATATACGCAGATCAAAGGAAAATCCTGAAAGACGCGTGCTGATGACGGTCCAGGGTGCCGACTATGATTGTGTGATCCTAGATGGAACTCATTTCTCCGAAACTTCCGTTTCAATTCGGCGACTAAGTGAAGTCAGTTCAGTTTTTGACATGTGGTGCATTATTTCTTACATAGACGGGTTGTTCCTCCTCAGACGGGGTCATAACAGCGATGCTGAAATTGCGACCTTACAGCTGTGGAACCCCGCAATCAGAAAGACGCGGACATTGCCAGGTGTTCCGGATTGTCCTCCCGGATTGTCTTTTGGGGTAACAAACTTTGATCTAGGCCTGGGGTATGACGCCGAACAGGATGATTACAAGATGGTCAAGTTCCAATTTTATCAGACCAAGTTGCGTCGGGTCGTTGTGTTCAGCCTCAAGACATTTTCATGGACGGTGCAGGACACGGACGTACAACTATGCTGGACACCACTATTGAGCTGTCAAGAGGCCTGCTATTTCAATGGGGCACTGAACTTCATACACCACGACATTTCTTGTGACACCGACGCCCACGACTGCAATCTGGTTTCCTACACTTTGTCGACGGGGGTGATTGACTGTACCGAATTGCCAACTGATATTTACGGTTCACTTGGTGTCTTTTGCAAGGTTGTAGTTATCGACAATGGGTCGACTTTGGTGGTCTCTAACTTCACCTCTTGCTTGTGGGTTTTGAGAGAGTCGGATGGGAATGTAGGCTGGGTAAAGCGATACACCTTTGAACTCCCATGGGCAAGGGCTGTACATGTCACGCCAAACAATTGCATATTGCTTTACCTATTGGACCGCAACTATTATGGTGATGCGGCGCTGGTCGTGTATGACCTTGATATGCCTGCCGATTGTAGATGTGTGACGAGGCCAAATTTGGCGAGCCAAATTCATTACATCTCTGAGTACGTTCCAAGTCTGCTGCTGCTGTAGGAAAGTGTTTTGCTTCTTGCTGCTGGATGTGGGATTCTTGACTGTCGCCCCCTTTTGCGCATCTTTGTTGTGTGGGCTGCCTTCAGGATCTTTGAAGTCCCTCCAAAATGGTTTCTCCTTTAGAGCTGTTTTCAGCTGTACACATCCCCTCCTTTTTCTAAGGATACTATGTTTGATGCTTATCTGCGTGTTGTAAACTCTTATTTTGATTGAAATATGGGTATTGTGTAGTTCGCCGTCATTCAATGTGTTTGGGTGCAAACTGCAGCGCCTTTTAATGCAATACCTTTTGTGCACCCTATATTAATCACTTTCTCCATCATCAAATTAAAATAACAGCCATTATCAAGTTAAAATAACAGTATAACACTAGGTCAAAGGACCCAGTAAACCCAGCTAGATTAAATAGGAATGACTAAATTAATATAATAGTATTATTTGTGCAGGTTGATTTAGTATTTAGTATAATATATAGAGCACATAAATGCTACTTTGCCATCGTCAACAATAAACCCATATAGATTAGGAAATGCCGAAATAGGGTTAGGAATGATCATTTTTGTAGTTTAACTACTCTAGTGCCAGAATTTGATTTATCCCAATGTTTGTTTAAACTTTTAACTAGGGGATGAGAATGAGTGACTCTCAATCTCTCATCTCCCATACCAACAAAATACACTAGAATTCATACCCATCCCAAAAAATTATTGTCTCGGTGATCCCTAATCCAACCCGAAACCTTATTCCAACCCTATTCCTACTATGGGAAATTAGAAATGACCAATTTAATAGTATACTCCCTCCGTTCAGTCAAAACATAGGCAATTAGGCACGACAATGGGTCGGGTCGGGTGCGGGTGGACTACTTCCACCACCCGACCCGCAGTTGTAAACCGCCCAGTCGCCCACCCGACCCGGTATTTTCACCCGACGGGTTCCACCCGTCGGGTGAAAATTAGGGGCACCCAAAGGAATTTCCCATCCTTTTATGGTTGAAAATCAATTTTATTCTACAGTACTAGTACTTTGCTATTTTTAGGGTTTTGTGGAAAGTTCATGAAAGCGACACTTTCTCTGCAGAAACGGGGAGACGATTCCGATTCTCGGGCTTGTGTCTTTTCTGCTCCGATCAAGCGCTCAATGGAGGACGCCGCTGGGGTTGCGCGCGGTGCTTCGCGTTCGCAGCCGTCGTCCCGGATAGATGAGGTATAGTCTTCCTTTACCCCTTTTGCCTTCTTAATTTTGCAACCAGCTTTCCACTCTCGGAGTACTCTGCCTGTTGCCATTCTGGTCTAACCAGTTGTAGGGTTCAAAAAAATTGTTGTATGCCTGTATCTAGACACCACTTTTAACGAAATTCACTTCTGTTTTGTCTTCTTTGGTCTCTTCTTTTACTATGGCTCCTCTTCACCATAGTGCCTTCCCAAATCAAGTTACCCTTGTCTTCCTTTTCCCTAGAGTAACTTACAGAAGAGAAATGCGGCCCCCACTGGGAATTAAATAAATATGTTTTTTGTTTTTTAAAACTTGATTTTTTTACGGTGAATTGTTGCTGGAATTTGAGGTCAGCTGTTGCTTAATTCCAAATCTAAATTGGATTGTACGAGTATCAAATCCAAATTGTTGTTGTTGTTGTTGTTGTTGTTGTTGTTGTTGTTGTTGTTTGTGTTGTTGTTGTTGAACAATTAAGCCCCATTTCCTATAAAACCTGGCTTATAGTCTTGACTGCATTGCTCATTTGTTATAGTAACACTTACCATTTCTTAAATTGGACCTATTCTTACTACTTTGTTGTTCTGCTGCGTTGTGCTTTTGTGGGTCATGGATCTGCATTGCTTCTATTTAATCGGATGTTTTTGACAGGTTTCGGTCCCATCTGCCGCAATCGAGCCCATTTTTTCCCTAATCTCTTCCACTGCTGATCGCAACTCCATCTCCTTAGTCTGCAAACACTGGTATTCAGTGGAGCGGCACGGCCGACACCGAGTATTCGTCCAGAATTGTCACGCTCTCACCCCTCCAATCATAAGTCAACAGTTCCCCAATGTCCGATCCCTCCTGATAACCGGGGATGCTTATGGGACCCCCTTGAGGCTCTTAACTGATGCGAAGCCGTGGGTTACTATGATTGTGAGCAACTATCCGCGAATGGAGGAGATCACAATGAAAGGTATGCAGGTGCATGATTTGGATTTGGAGTTGCTTGGGAAATCTCTTCCGAATTTGACAGTACTGGTTCTTTCTGAATGTTTCATGCCTTCCGCTGATGGCTTGCGCTCCATTGCTGCCAGGTGCTGCAGGTACGGTTCATATTTCTCTTGTTAGTGAACAGAGCATTGATTCTTCGCATTAGGAGATATTTGATTTGGGTTCTCATATTTTCTTCCATTTTGTTGTAGGAAACTGAGAAAGCTCCAGATACCAGCCTTGGACTATAATGATTCTGACCTCCTTCAGGTATTTTGTCTGTCGTTTGACGAACTGCAAGAGCTGAGCATCAAGGACCCCGAGGAAGGTTGCACATTAAGCTCACATAGTCTTGTTGTTGTTGTCTATTCCTGCCGTAAGCTTCACTCTATAGACTACGAATATCAGACGATATCAAATGCAGCTCTTTTATTAGTTGCAGTACGGTTCCCAAATCTTCACTCTTTGGGCATAAGCCTTTCACATGTCGATACCGACAAATTTACCAAATTTCCGTTCGATTGTGGTAAAGCATCTCGCGTTGCAGGCTCTATGCATTACAGATCACCTATTAGAACACATTGGGGCTCATGGCAAGAAACTCGAGACGCTTAAAATTACTTATGCTACGTCCTTGAATCAGGACTTGATCATATTCTCATGGGATGCACTAGTCTTAGATCCTTGGTGATTGAGGATTGTGAATTTCAGGACGAAGCATTGCTAGCAATAGGCATTTGGCCGAAGACATTCGAGTCATTTAAGATGGCCCCAACAGAAGTGTCATATGGAGGGTGTAAGCTATTCAAGGAAAGGAATCCAACACTGGTTTTCGAGGTCAATGATAAGTTAATGATGCCTTTAGAAGACGATTTGGAAGATGACGATCTTGTGGATTCACTACATATATATAGGCCTCGTAATGTGTGAGCTTTTGTGGTCTTGGTATCAAGGTTGTAGAATTGACAATGGTGAACACTTTTAAATTCCAATATGGCATTTGTTGGATAATAATTAACCTTATTTGTAGACTGTAGTTACTAACAGTAGAAATGGAACCAATTTTGTAATGGGCATGTCCAACTGATATTCCTAAGTTAGTGTGTGGAAAGGATTTTGGTGGGTTCGTCATGTTGACTACTATAACTCGCTTTGGAACTGAATACGAAAGTAAGATTTCTCAGCTACCGTTCCTTTCTAAACTTGAAGTCTTATAATCAATTTTGGAGTACTAATTTTGAGGTAGAGTGGGCGAACTGTTTGCATTCGATGAAATGCACACCAAGAATCCAACTTATTTTTCGTTTATTTTGGGCGTGTTGAGGATGTTTGGAATTGAATACGGAAGTAAGATTATGCAAAACTGTCGGGAGAGTTCATTATATAGTAGCTATATAATGAACTAGTTTGCCCGAGAGGTCAATTTCTGTTGGGTTATTCGGTGTTCGGTCCACCTAGAATTAAGTCGGGTTTTTGAGTGTAATCATATTTCAGATTTATTCGCGTTTCGGGTTTTTTGAATTTTGGGTGAATCGGATTTCGAGTTTGGCAGGCTTTCGGGTTAATCGAATGTAAGGTGAGCCGGATTTTGATTTAGACCCTTTTCTTGCCATGATTTCGATTAATAATTTAATACTCCGTATTATTCGCGTTTCGGGTTGTTTCACTTTGTTCCCAAAATTCATTTCTATCCAAAAATCACTTTCAATAGTCTTGAAATCCGTGTAACTCTCTCTAATTTTTACGTTCTTCGAGACACTAAAAACCACTTTTCACCTAAAAATCACTTTACATCCAAAAGTGAAACGACATAAAATCTGACTCAAATTAAATATCCCTTTTTTCAATTTGTTTCTGCTTTTTATCAAATAGGTAGCAGCGGAGCATTTGTTACTATTTTTAGGGTTTGGTGGAAAGTTCATGAAATCGAAAGTACTTTCTCTATAGAAACGGGGAGACGATTCCGAGAATCGGGCTTGTGTCCTTTCTGCTACAATCAAGCGCTCAATGGAGGACGCCGCTAGGGTTGCGCGCGGTGCTTCGCGGTCTCGGCCGTCGTCCCGGATAGATGAGGTATAGTCTTCATTTACCCCCTTTGGCTTGGCAACTTGTAAGTAAAAAGTGTACAATCTGTTGGATTGCCTTCTTAATTTTGCAACCAGCTTTCCCCTCTCGGAGTACTCTGCCTTGTTGCCATTCTGGTCTAACAAGTTGTAGGGTTCAAAAAAGCTGCTGTATCTAGACACCACTTTTGACGAAATTCACTTCTGTTTTGTCTTCTTTGGTCTCTTCTTTTACTATGGCTCCTCTTCACCATAGTGCCTTCCCAAATCAAGTTAGCCTTGTCTTCCTTTTCCCTAGAGTCACTTTCAGAAGAGAAATGCCGCCCCCACTGAATAATTTTTTGTTGTTTAAAACTTGATTCTTTAGGGTGAATTGCTGCTGGAATTTGAGGTCAGCTGTTACTTAATTCCAAATCTAAATTGGATTGTACGAGTACCAAATCCAAATTGTTGTTGTTGTTGTTGTTGTTGTTGTTGAACAATTAAGCCCCATTTCCTACAAAACCTGGCTTATAGTGTTGACTGCATTGCTCATTTGTTATAGTAACACTTACCATTTCTTAAATTGGACCTATTCTTACTACTTTTTTCTGCTACTGCGTTGTGCTTTTGAGGGTCATGGATCTGCATTGCTTCTATTTAATTGGATGTTTTTGACAGGTTTCGGTCCCATCTGCCGCAATCGAGCCCATTTTTTCCCTAATCTCTTCCACTGTTGACCGCAACTCCATCTCCTTAGTCTGCAAACACTGGTATTCAGTGGAGCGGCACGGCCGGCACCGAGTATTCGTCCAGAATTGTGACGCTCTCACCCCTCAAATCATAAGCCGACGGTTCCCCAATGTCCGATCCCTCCTGATCAACGGGGATGCTTATGGGACCCACTTAAGGCTCTCTACGGATGCGCAGCCGTGGGTTACTATGATTGTGAGCAGCTATCCGCGAATGGAGGAGATCACAATGAAAGGTATGTAGGTGCATGATTTGGATTTGGAGTTGCTTGGGAACTCTCTTCCGTATTTGACAGTACAGGTTCTTTCTGAATGTTTCATGCCTTCCGTTGATGGCTTGCGCTCCATTGCTTCCGGGTGCAGGTACGTTTCATTTTTCTTTTGCTAATGAACAGAGCATTGACTCTTCGCATTAGGAGATATTTGATTTGGGTTCTCATATTTTCTTCCATTTTGCTCTAGGAAACTGAGAAAGCTCCACGTACCAGTCATCGAGTTAGAGGATTCTGACTTATTTCGGATATTTCGTCAGAAGCGAGAATGCCATGAACTGCAAGAGCTGAGCATTACGTTCTGGGGTGAGTGTAGGACAGTAAGCGCAGTGGGTCTTCTTTGTGTTGTTGCTGGCTGTCCTAAGCTTCACTCCATCGAGTTCGAATGCAAAGAGATGACAAATGCAGCTCTCCGGAAAGTTGCTGAATTTCTCCTAAATCTTCACTCTTTTGGCATAATTGTTGCCGAGGCCGGTCCCGACAACTTTACCCTCGAACCGTTCGACTCTGGCATTACATCCATTATTAAGCGTTGCAAGAAACTAAAGCATCTCGCGATAAACGGTCTTTGCATTACCGAGCGGCTATTAGAACACATTGGGGCCCATGGCAAGATACTCGAGATGCTTAAAAAAGCTAATGCTACGTCGTCTCATCGATCAGGGCTCCATCATATTCTCTTGGGATGCACTAGTCTTAGATCCTTGGCTATTGTGCAATGTGAAATTCAGGACGAAGCACTGCTAGCAATAGGTGGTTGGCCGGAGGCATTGGAGTCATTTAAGCTGTGTGAAACTGAGGTGACATATGGACCGTGTAAGCTGATCAAGGAAAGGTATCCAAGAATGATTTTCGAGGTCGAAGATGAAATAATGCCTTTAGAAGAAGATTTTGAATATGACGAATACGTGTCCTCACTACATATATATAGGCCACGTAATGTGTGAGCGTTTGTTGTCCTGGTACGTATCAGCCTTAGAATTGACATTTGTGAACACTTTTAATTTCCAATATGGCATTTTGTGGTCTTGGTATCAAACTCGCGTGGTGCTAGCTATATTTAAAATTTTAGCATTCCACCATGCTAGAAGACAAAAGTAGCTCATATGCTATATTTTTTCGACACCACCATATATTGAAATATTTATAAAAAATGGTTTTAATTTGATGCAATGCCTTTAATTTGAATATATGCAACCTCCATAATTTGAATTTATATGCAACGGCTACTTTCCAACGGTAATATTTTTTCGGGTTTTTCATAACGACTCATTTACACGGTAATATTTCGGGGTAGTAAATCTATTTCAGTTGGGATTTACAACGGTAATATTTTTTCGGATTTCGGATTGGATGCTAATTTATTTTTTAGAACAGCTTGGGTATTGTAAAATAGATGAAGTTTTGGGAGTATAAAAGGAGGAAGCTGGAACAAGCTGGATTCAACCACATCAAAAAAGGAGGAACCTGAATATATAGATATATTTAAAGTAATGGAGTATTACAGATTTAACTTTTTAGTATAATGTTTTTAACTGTACATGCGCTAGGATACGCAAATTTGTTTCAACCAACAAAAAAAGATACGCAATTTTGTGTTATATTACTAATGAGTTTATATATTTTTGGTTAGATTAAATATTGCTACGGCTAAATTACGTTAAAGAATTATTGTTAATATCTTCACATGCACTATTCCACCAAAAAAATATCTTCACATGCACTAAAGCTTGAATATTGAGGAATTGATTTTATATAAATATACATCGTATGGTCTCAAAGGAGTGAAAGGACCGTACACAACATAGTCCTATACGATCTTTGATCAAACTGGGAAGACTACCAGTGCACAGTATTATATGATGATCGGGTTCAATTAGGATCGTACACCTACATGGTCACAACGGGGTTTCCTTGCATAATTTGGAGGGCGAGGAGAGTCCTCCATTTGACGAAAATAACGAGTTGGGAATTTCATATAATACTGTGCATTTCATATATAGTGTGCACCTCATATTATATAAGCTTACGGTTTCGATCCAATTAAACGCTAAACAGTGGGTGTTCCTATATAGTTTTGTTTATATAGTTTTGTTTATATGGTTGTAATCCCAACTGAAATAGATTTACTACCCTCTCACGAATCTTGGGTTCTACTTATTTAAACTAATATTGTTAGCCTTTGTCTTTTATGTTAGGGTGAAAGGATAAGTGTAACAAACATTGGTGATTCACGTCCTGTTCAAACTACCGCATCAGAAGATGGCAGTTTAGTAGCTGTTCAGCTCACTATTGATTTCAAGCCCAATCTACCTGATAATTCAGTTCACCACTTTCTTCGTTTCCCTTAGACTTGAAAAACCCCTCTTTTCTCTTATTTTTTGCATTTGACGGCCCCATCTTAAGTTCCGTAATTGTCTCGCTTTGCTCAGTCAGTTTTCTTTAAGTCTTCTTTTAGGCTCTGAATCTTCGTCTTCATGCTTTCTTCATTCCGCTTAGATTTGGGAAACTCTGTCTCAAGTTCCTTAATCTTTTGACGTTGCTCGGCATTTTTTCCCCGAGTGTTCTTCGAGTTTTCAGCATTTTCCTTCTTTAACTCTCTTTTGACGTTGCGAGTATTTTGCTCTTCAGTCTTCCTCAGTTTACTGCTGACTTTATCTTTTCTTTTTTGTTTATCACTTTGAGAACTAGATTCTTCAACAAAGTAATATGTAACATTCCGGTCCTGCAGAAACGAAATTGTTTGTATCAATGGCTAAGCTATACTATACCTTTTGGTGAAACATAGTAATATGTCATATGTGTGAGTGCATTATTTGAGTATGCAAACATTCGTTCAGACAACAGCGATTGAGGCATCCAGTGTATTTGCTGATTTGCAATTACTTACTCATGATCTTACTTTTTATCTGGACTAAGGCATATGCTTTCCTCATTGATTAGGAATTCCATGCCAAATGTTTCACATGCTACACTTGATCTAATACGTGTTTCTTTTTCTTTATTGCGAATGACGTTTATTATTGCGTGTTCTACAAGATTTCATATGGCTCTGCAATTCCTAAAACTCCTTTCAATTTCAGGTTTTTATTTATTTTGTTTCTTCAATTGTTTTCGACTAAATAATCCAACAACCGAAACAAAGCTCCATTCATTCATGCTTACCACAAAATAATAACATAGTATACTATTATTTTTGACTGTCATGGACTGTAATTAATACCTTTAATTGTACCAGTATACATACATAGCTTCGTTCGTATCTTAATTTATATCACAACAGAGGCACAGAAGTATGCTACAGTTTATTATTTAATGAATCAGAAATGTGAGACGGTAATAGGATCAAAGCATGTAATTGGGTTCTAATTTCGAATCACTGTGACTATAAACCAATACTGTACAAAAACGCCAACAACATTTCGAATCACTCCTTTTCGAATACGAATGCAAATCGCTGTCAAATGTAGCACTTGCTGTAGTTGCAGAACGATTGCCAAATCTTCACTTTGTGGGCATAATCCTCACTCATGGCAGGAGGCGTTGGAGTCATTTGAGTTTGTGACATGTGAGTTGACATATGGATTCTGTAAGCTGTTCAAGGAAAGGCATCCATGCATGATATTCGAGATCGATGGTTTAGGAGAAGATTTGGAAGATGACGAATTTCGTGGCCTCACTACAATATATATATATATATAGGGCATGGTTCAAGTGAGGACCACCCTTGTGGTACATCCAAGGCTTAAAATGAGGACTAATCTCAACCATTGGATTTACCCATCTATTATGTATTCAATGGTCAAGATTTTTTCAAATTTTTTTATTTTTTATTTTTTTTAAATTTTTTTAAATTTTTTTATTTTTTTACTTTTTATTTTTTTATTTTTTTATTTTTTTATTTTTTTATTTTTGCGAAAATCGAATTATTTTAAAAATGAACTCAAAGCACATAAAAATTGAACTTATCATAGATAAAAAATGAACTCGTAGAATATAAAAATTGAACTCATACAATAATGAAAATTGAACTCCTAATATAAAAAAATTGAACTTCTAGTGTATAAAAATGAACTCGTAGTATATAAAAATTAAACTGTCATATTTAACGTTTTTAAACCCTTTTTTCAAAAAATTTATTTATATTTTAATTTTTTAATTTTTTAATTTTTTAATTTTTTAATTTTTTAATTTTTTAATTTTTTAATTTTTTAATTTTTTAATTTTTTAATTTTTTAATTTTTTAATTTTTTAATTTTTTAATTTTTTAATTTTTTAATTTTTTAATTTTTTAATTTTTTAATTTTTTAATTTTTTAATTTTTTAATTTTTTAATTTTTTAATTTTTTAATTTTTTAATTTTTTAATTTTTTAATTTTTTAATTTTTTAATTTTTTAATTTTTTAATTTTTTAATTTTTTAATTTTTTCTATTTTTTTAGTTTTGCGAAAATCGAATTATTTTAAAAATGAACTCAAAGCACATAAAAATTGAACTTATCATAGATAAAAAATGAACTCGTAGAATATAAAATTGAAATCATACAATATTGAAAATTGAACTCCTAACATAAAAAAATTGAACTTCTACTGTATAAAAATGAACTCGTAGTATATAAAAATTGAATTGTCATATTTAACATTTTTAAAGCCTTTTTTCAAAAAAATTCAATTTTTTTTATTTTTTTATTTTTTTATTTTTTTTATTTTTTTTATTTTTTTTGCTATTTTTTTAGTTTTGTGAAAATCGAATTATTTTAAAAATGAACTCAAAGCACATAAAAATTGAACTTATCATAGATAAAAAATGAACTCGTAGAATATAAAAATTGAACTCACACAATATTGAAAATTGAGCACCTAATATAAAAAGTTGAACTTCTAGTGTATAAAAATGAACTCGCAGTATACAAAAATTGAACTGTCATATTTATCGTTTTTAAAGCTTTTTTCAAATTTTTTCATTTTTCATTTTTTCATTTTTTTATTTTTTTTATTTTTTTTTTGTTTTTATTTTTATTTTTTATTTTTTTAGTTTTGCAAAACTCGAATTATTTTAAAAATGAACTCAAAGCACATAAAAATTGAACTTATCATAGATAAAAAATGAACTCGTAGAATATAAAAATTGAACTCATACAATATTGAAAAATTGAACTCCTAACATAAAAAAATTGAACTTCTAGTATATAAAAATGAACTCGTAGTATATAAAAATTGAACTGTCATATTTAATATTTTTAAAGCTTTTTTAACAAAGAATATAATATAAAAATATGAAAAAAAATTCGAAAAAAAAATTAAAAAATTAAAAAATTAAAAAATTAAAAAAATTAAAAAATAAAAAATAAAAATAAAAATTCTTGACCATCCATTATATAGTGATGATGTAAATCTAATGGTTGAGATTAGTCCTCACTTTAAGCCAAAGGTCTCACCACAAGGGTGGGTCTCACTTGAACCAAAACCTATATATATATATATATAGAAGTGGGTTCAAGTAAGAAGGCTATTATAGTGTGAAGTGGTGGATAATGTATGACAACATGGATAATGATAAGATTATCATTATCCATGTTTACGTCTTATGCAAAAGTGCGTGGGGGAGTTCATTATATAGTTGCTATTTTTCCTTGACGTGTTTGGTTTATACATGGTGCAAGCTTGACTGAGAGGTCAATTTCTGTTGTGTTATTCGGTTTTCGGTCCACCCATATTTCGGTTAAGTCGGGTTTTTGAGTGTAGTCATATTTCGAATTTTTTCGCGTTTCGGGTTTTCCAGATTTTGGGTGAATCGGATTTCGAGTTTGGCAGGCTTCCGGGTTAATCGAATTTAAGGTGAGCCGGATTTTGATTTATACTACATAAAATTTAAATTAATAATTGGTCATTTGTAATGATTTCGATTAATAATGTAATATTTTACTCCCTTCGTTCAGTCAAAACATGATGTCTTAAGAGGCCACATAAAATTTGACTCAAATTAAATACCCTTTTTATCAATTTCTGTTTGGTCATTCGGTTTTCTGTCCAACTAGATTTCGGATAAGTCGGGTTTAGTCATATTTCGCATATCGAATTGAATCGGATTTTGAGTTTGGCAGGATTTCGGATAAGTCGGGTTTAGTCATATTCCAATTTTCTAACGGAAAATTTTACGGAATTGTTGAGTTGGGTGGTCTTTTGCAAACGGAACATTTTTATGGGTGGTTATGTTGAAAATGGAATATATGTGCGGGTGTTTTTCTGAAATTTCAAAATTTCCGGGTGGGTTTTGTGCACAGACCTATAATTCGTTGGTGGTTTTGTGAAATTCACCCAATAAATTTAAATTTCGCCTATTCGCTCATTTCGTTCCGCTGTTTTCGTTCAGGGAAATTCACCCACTGTTTCCCTCCATTGCCTCGCCGATCGATTCGCAGGCACCTCCTCTAAAATCTCTCTAACATCTCTCTCGCCGGCACCTCTCAATCGATTAGCTGGTTTCTCGTAAAAAATGAGTCCCAACTGCTCAGCATGTGGAAACAACGACGACGGTATGTTCATGGTCTTATTCACTCGATTACTTGTGCGTTAGTGTTTTGATTCTTCAAATGTTCAAGTTTAGATATCGATTTTGGGCATTGATTTGTTGGTTGCTTGTGTGAACTTCAGTTGAGCGCAAGGCGTTCGATGAAATGCACACCAAGACCTATTTTCATAAATTTTTGGGCGTGTTTTAGGGTTATGTTTAGAACTGAATACGGATGTAAGATTTATCATCTACCGCTCATTTCTAAACTTGAAGTCATTTGGGGGTACTAATTTCGGGGTTGAGTGGGCGCACTTGTTGCGTTCGATGAAATGCACACCAAGACCAATCGGATTTGTTAGAAGATCTGCTAACTGGTCATTTGTCCTGACATACTCCACCTTGATTACATTCTTTTCGACACAATCTCTTATAAAATGCATCTTGGTGTCAATATGCTTACTCCTGTCATGAAACACTGGATTTCTTGCCAATGCAATTGCTGATTTATTGTCAATATACAGAACTGGCACGGCTGTATCTTTGTCTTCCAAATGTTTGATGTGAACTCTCCTACACGATCTGTTCTAAGCACCTTAATTTTCATATCTTTTTCATGTTCAACACCAATTTTAAATGGCATAACACCAGTAAGTGCTTCACAATACAGAAGACTGCAACTGTATTGTTTTACAGAAATCCGATTTCACTTATTTTGTTGATCTGTATCAATCCTAAAATCTACTCACAAATTTCAGGAAAATAGGGTCAGAAAAGGAGAAAACACTTGGTTGTTCGAAGATCTCGGCGTGCTGCTGCTGAGAGTAATAAAAAGCGCAGATTGGCAGATGATGGCAACATATCTTGCGTTGAACAAGAAGCCCCGGCACCATCTGTCCAAAATTGTTCTGGTCCTCAAGAGCTAGTGTCTGCGAGGAAAAGGCCACATCTCTCAGTCAACTCTCGGCGTCGACGTGCTGCTGATGAGAGTAATAAAAAGCGCAGGTTGGCAGATGATGGCAACATATCTTGCAATGAACAAGAAGCCCCGATACCATTTGTCCTGAATTGTTCTGGTCCATCAGGAAGGCTTAAGACTCCCCAAGAGGCGGTGTCTGCGATGAAAAGGCCACATCCCTCAGTTAAATGCAGAACAAGTCCTAAACCGTTCGTGGAAACCATAACGGAGCTATCACCCTCCCAGAAAGAGGCGCTGCGGCGTGCCGGATTTGGTTGCTTTCTCGATTGGACCATTACTTTGAACCCCCTGACGCTTGGGTATTGGCTTCTACAGAAGTTTAATGCAGAAGATTGTTGCATACAAGTGTCTGAAGGGAAGAGTGTGGAGATTACATCGTCGGATGTGCATCGGTATTTAGGTCTGCCAGCAGCCCGCAAACCTGTCCATGTTCCAGCTCGCGCACCAAATACACCTCTAGCTAAAAAATTCAGAAGACAATTCAACGGGAAGACGCCCACTCCCAACCAACTTGCGGGTTACATTAAAAAGAACAAGAAGCAGGACGGCCCCATGTTCATTACGAACGTCATGATGCTCTTCAACGTTCGTATAGTCGAGTGCGTCCAGAACGGGGGCATGAACCTGGGTTTGCTCGAACTTCTTGAAGATGTTAACGGTATCCGTAAGTATAACTGGTGTGAGTACGTTTTACAAAAACTCATCGATAGCAGGGTTTCTTGGAAAGGGACTCCAGAGAGTCAATTTCGAGGTCCTCTTATGTTGCTGATTGTAAGTATTGCCCTGATGTTAACTTGTGGCACTTCATCTTGTGTTTGTCCATTTTGTTTCTCATCGTTTTTCCATTACATTTTCAACAGTTGATGTATGTTGACCGCTTCTCTGCACCGGGTTCCCCACCCCCAAGAAAGAATCCAATCATTAAGGGGTGGACTCGAAGGATGGTCCGGGACCGGGAACTTCAAGAGTTAGACTTGGGCGGATTTGGAAAAGGGAGGCTCCTCCCCCAGCCTACCGGTGAAGAAGAAGACGAAGTGGCTGGAAACGAGGGGCCTGATCCGTCTACCGGCGAAGAACAAGACGATGTTGTTGCATTAGAGGAGCCGGTACCCAGTGGAGAAGAAGCAGACGCTCCTTGCAAAGAGGTGCAGGAGCCGCCTACCGGTGAAGAAGAAGATGATGTTGTTGGCCTAGAGGGGCAGGAGCCGGTACCCCATGGTGATGTTCTTGCTGATGCAGCTTGCAAAGAGGGGCAGGAGCCGCCTACCGGTGAAGAACAAGAAGAAGAAGAGGATGATTATGCCAACGACGTTCACGAGCCGCCTGCATGTGAAGGCGAGCTGGTTACCATGGATGCAGATATTAGCATCGCGCCGGTTACCGATATGCCGCCGGCAGAGAGTTGTGATACTCCTGTGCATAAACATGCGCACAATGTAGCCCAGCTAGTTGAGCAGGTGAAGCTATTTTGCACGGCGACGAATGACGCTCCTTCAGAGATTGCATAATCACCCATGTTTAAGGAACTAAATGGTGCCGTGGCTTCAATTTTCCCTGGTTTGGGGTTGCAGTATGGTGACCATGGAAAATTCAATCTACACAGATTGACCAAACTTTTTGTAGCCGTTCAAAAGTGCTTGTCTGGCGGTGTCAACAGGGAAAATGACCAGAAAGATGAAAAAGGGAAAGGAAAGGTGGATCATCCTAATGGTGTGGATGCCAGTGGAGATGGTGGCGATGCGGATGAGGATGATCATGAAAAGGGGGCTGACGATCTCCAGATTGAGGACGATGCTGACAGCGGTGGGGCCAATGAGGATGCTGATAATGCTAACGACGAGCAGGTAAAGATTAAGACCACATGTGCATTTCATGCATTCTACGAATAAATGAAACCGAAAGTTCTGGTTGTTATTGAAGCTGTCAAATGAAGATCAGGACGTGGATCACCCCGCTAACGGTGGTGGGGATCGCGACAAAAGCTCGGTTCTTGAGGTCTCCATCCCACCTTCTATGATGCATTATAGCTTATGGTTTACATTATTTTCATTTTCAATTGACCAATCTTCTCCTACAAATAATATAGGGTGTTTAAATTTTTTTTTTGATTATATTGTTTGTTCACATACAGGACTTTCAACAGGTGTATTGGATGGATGTTCTAGGGGTTGCACGGGACAGCGTTGAGGTAAGGACGTATGGTATATGATTTAGATGAATTGTTGTCACTTCCACAACAAGGATGTTCACAAAAGATGATTGTTTCTCCTGGATTAGATCCTGCAATGCAAAATGAACGTGAGGAATTGTCAGAAAAAACCGCACAAGAAGAAGATGTTTCCAATACTGATGGTCATTTGGCTTTAACACTGTGCTCCCGACCCTTTTCAGTAGCACAAACTCCTGACTCACTACCCTGTTCTGTACCACAACGTTCTGAGGTTCCTGACAAAGTGAACAACGGTAAGGTAAGGACGTATGGTATATGATTTAGTTGAATTGTTGTCACTTCCACCACGAGGATGTTCACAAAAGATGGTTGTTTTTCCTGGATTAGATCCTGCATCTGCCAAGAGAACACGAGGGATTGTCAGAAAAAACCGCACAAGATCAAGATTTTTCCAGTAATGATGGTCATTTGGCTTTAACACTGTACTCCCAACCCTGTTCAGTAGCACAAAATTATGACTCACTACCCTGTTCTGTCCCACAACGTTCTGAGGTTCCTGACAAAGTGAACAACTGTAAGGTAAGGACGTATGGTCTATGATTTAGTTGAATTGTTGTCACTTCCACCATGAGGATGTTCACAAAAGATGGTTGTTTTTCCTGGATTAGATCCTGCATCTGCCAAGAGAACACGAGGGACTGTAAAAAAAAACCGCACAAGAACAAGATGTTTCCAGTACTGATGGTCATTTGGCTTTAACACTGTACTCCCAACCCTGTTCAGTAGCACAAAATTATGACTCACTACCCTGTTCTGTCCCACAACATTCTGAGGTTCCCGACAATGCACAACCACCTCAACAGCCCGTTAAGGAATGTTATGCACAAACTCCTGAAAAAAAATTGGTGTATAGGTCTGTGAACATCGATTTCAAAGCTCGTCCAAGTATGCAAAGGATTCTTTGTACCTATCTGCGGTATACACCTGAAGAGTAAGTACAATGATTATCCTTTCAAGTGCTTCATTCATTTTTTGCTTACCATATTTCAGCTTCGTACTGAATCCTTTTTGTTTTTGGGGTTTCAGCTTGGTAGTTTTCAGGCAACGTGGATGTGATGGTGACCCTCAGCGGGTGATTCGTAAATCGAATTTCATTTGTCTACTGTCACCTTATTCTGAAATATTCAATCAAATTCTAGACTGGTTCGCTCTGATCTTGAATTACAATGAAGTGACCCGTAAATGGCCGTTCCCCAGGAGATTCTTTGTTCCCACAGACATAAGCGTATGCCCATTTTACCTTCTCTCTGTTCTTTTTTCCGTGCAGTGTAGCGAGGGAAAGTGTTCACACCTCGGATTATGTTGGTTTTTTTTGCCATCTTCATTCTTATAGGGGCCAACTGCACTTTACACCAAAATCGTTTTCAGTAAGGAGTTGTTCCGTGGGGATGAAAGCGTCGCTACGCTGTCACGTACGTTCAATAATATGATGAATAGGGCCCTGGGTTGCATGGCTAACACCAAAGCATCGGATGTCGATCTGGTACGAATTAAACACTCTCATGCCAATTATCATATTTTTTATGGATTTTGAGCAGCTCGACTTGATTTGTTGCCTTGTGTTATTTTTGTTCTCTTACACAGTGGTGCTTCCCGCTTTGTAAGCCGGAGCTACTTTTCTACGTCACCTTTAACATGAAGCACCCAAGGATTGATATCATCCAATTGGGTCACCGAGATCGTGGGGGAGATATGCGCCGGTGTACTCATAACTTGGTGAGTTAATTGTCCTTTTTTTTTCTTCCAAATTCAAGTTTACACAACTCTTATTTATAGTGAACTTCATTGTTCCCAACTGCAAAGATTCCTACTTGTGTGCTGGTATAAAAGCTTGGGTTTGAAGGACAAATGGGAGATGCTTAGCTCTGAAAGTTTGGTTGCCATGGAAATGCAATTGCCTCATAATGTCCAACATCTCAGCAAAGCGGACCTAGGTATCGGTCTCATGTACCACATGCACACATATATGGGCAACGGTCCCCCCGGGGAAAGGAGAGGGTGGAAGTATCAGCTCGATGATTTCTCAAGGGAACCTGCAATGCATCTCAGAGAGATGTACACGAGAATGATCATACAGAGCCCCCTCAATGAGCCCGAAGTCCTAAAGCTTGTTGTACATAGAGCAAAGTATTATAAACGTCGTGCTGAACAAGGGCTTGATATTGATTAGTGTGAGAGAGTGATTAGTTTTACGTACACGAGTATTAGGTGTAGTACTCAACATGTAGATTTTGACTTGCAGGGATGTTTCATGGAATGCACAGGAATTATCATCCAAGGGAGTCCTGGATCAAATCCAAGGACATTGAAATTTTAATCATAAATATCAATATTTAAATACCGCCTTAAAAGAGATTTACTACGTACCGAACATCAGATATTGCCACAAGGCCCACAATCCAACGGCAAGTCACATGTCATTATAAACGTCGTGCTGAACAAGGGCTTGTTATTGATAGTGTGAGAGAGTGATTAGTATGTTACATGAGTATTAGGTGTAGCCGTGTAGTACTGAACGTGTATATTTTGACTTGCACGGATGGTTCATGGAATGCACACAGGTTTCACGGAATGCACATGAAGTTATCATCCAAGTAAGTTATCATCCAAGGGAGTCCAGGATAAAATCCAAGGACATCACAATTTTCATCATAAAAGTCAATATTTAAATATTGCCTAATGGTTTAGTGGGCAATCAATGTTGGATATTATAAAATTTGAAATTGCAAAATAGGTAAGTTAAATAAATAGCGTCACCTAAATAAGCTACAAAAGAATTGGGCTTCAAATTCACAAGTGCAATTTGTGCAAAAGAGCGCGTCGTCTTCATTTTCGGATAAATACGCGTATTCAACCCAACCACACTTTCTGCGGCAATTAGCATGATCTTGTGGCTGCTCCTTGGCAAACTTAATTGGTTTGAAGCGGCTGCGGAATTCATGGGTCCATACGCGTTTCAAAAATGTGTGCAGCCTATTACGATGGGTGACAATTCCTTTTCCAGTGCAAGCCTTGACTCCACTGATGAGTTGTATACCTATGTGCTTCTCATTTTGAGGCTTGCAACATAGTAAGATGAGACCCAACACATAAGCCGCAGTCGTGTGTCCCAAGTGTGCTGCTTTGTCTAAGTTCTTCATCCCTTCTTGTTCTTGCATTTCAATAAAATATTGATTCTGTATTGGAAACGGCAAAAGATTAAGAAAGGTGGTATATGTATAAAAACAGTACTCAAATTCAAGCAGGTAAATGAATGGAAAAATCAATATTGCCATACCATTCCTAGGAGGAATAATGCTCCAGGGTTGTTGCATGATGCACATTGTTCTGTGTAGGTCAAGGCAGCGTGCAAGTGATGACGTTTATGGTAGGTGAAGCGGTTGAAATTGAAGTTCTCAATGTCCACTCGACAAAGCACAAATTCTTCCTTGCCAATTTTGTCTAAGGCTTTACAACTAAACAACCAATGAAAAGGGGATATAATTGTAGGAATGTATATGCTAATGTCATAGTTGTAGGAATGAGAGTTTATTTCAAGCATGCAAAACAGAATAAACAAGCACACATATGACTTTGTTCTATTAAATATGTTGATATAATTGTAGGAATGTATGTGTTGATGTCATAGTACGGAGTATAATACAAGTAATACCAAAAACTAATAAGAAATGCTAAAAACTAACAACAAATACAGGATATTTTTTTTTGGTAGAAAGAAATACAGGATGTTAACTTACCTGAGTCTGCAACTACATAGATCAGTTAGGGATGAAGAGGCAACTCTAATAACAACCTCAACAATTATATCACGTGGTAACGCTTCTAATAAATTTGATTTCTTGGTCTTCTTAAAGCTTCTCTGCTTTGCCCTTGTTATAGCTCTCTTTGCCATTGCTATAACAATCTTACCCATTGTTATTAGAGGAGAGAATAGAGAGGACAGAAAAAAGCAGCCAAAGTAGAAACACGTACGTTATTGGTAACACTGAAAGGGTTGTGTGATTTTGAGTTTATCTTATAGTACTGACTGGTGGAGTTAAGTTCACCGGGTGGAGGAACGAACAGTCTCAGCTTTCACCAATAATTGCATACACGCTATAGGCACGCTTGTTCAACTCTTCTGCCGTTTTGATTTCCTTCTCATCAATAATTGGAAAATAAATCTGATGCTTTCAATGCAACTCTTCGTTTTTTTCGTAAAAGACTACAAAAACCCATGACTTATAAATTTGCCTTGAACAACCTAAAGAAAACTATTGCGTACAATAAAAAGAACAACAACTATCTAGCTAAAATTGCATCCGGCTAGTCCATTCGGGCATAATCGGTTTCGGGCAAACTCCGTTCGGGTCAAACATGTCTCAGGTATTGGGCGCTTCATGTAATATAGGGTGCATTTCATAGGTTTAAGAGGCCCAAATGCCATGTTATTCGCAATTAAGCATATAATAATAACAAATACGCATTGAAAAATACACGTACAGTACGCTATTGGGGTCATCCGTTCAAACAAAAGGCTTTCATCATTTAATCACACATAGCCGGCCAACCAGTAAATTATCCTTTTTCCAAAAATAACAGAGAAGGGACAAACATACTAGTCACCACCATAAAACGTCTTAAACATAATAGTCACACCCCTAAAACCTCTTAAACACTTTCCACTTTTCTAAAGAAGCAGGAGACTTGGAACATATTCAAAGGTGTAGTACTCAACATGTATATTTTGCCTTGCTGGGAGGTTTCATGGAATGCACAAGGGTTTCACGGAATGCACAGAAAGTTATCATCCAAGTGATTGCATCATAAATATCAATAGTATTTAAATACTGCATAAAAGATAGTTACTACGTACCGAACATCAAATATTGCCACAATCCAACGACAACAAAAGCGCCTTAACTACAGACTGCCCGTAGGCCTTGAATCTATCCATAAGTAACTACATACCCAAGTATATGGTGTAATTACAAAAAAGTCGGGATGTTTGGTGTGGTAGCGACCGCAAAATAGACACCAACATAGGCTCAGCCTCTAATGATTTCCACGGCATACTTTGTAAGACCTCCATCGATTCGTCTGATGAGGCATCCATCCCCCGCCACCAATTTGTTTCCCAAGGCAAACTCCCTCCACCCACTCTTCAGCTCGATACGCCACCCTGGCCCCTTCAGAAACTTGTAGTGGATAATGTACTGCTTATTCCCTGCCACAAACGTCATTTCTCTGAGACATTGGTGTTTTTGTGGCACGAAATTAGCTCGGCTGAAGGCCGTGGGGATTGTCTACCAAATGGGGAGTAGCCAAATTAAACATGTTGCCAGGGCTGTATTATATGTACCGCGTATATTTACTTACCGGACCGTAGTCAGCCACTGCATGCCGATGGTTGACAGTCAGTACACAACAATCAACGGATCTTAGGAAAGCAGTTGGCTTTTCAGGGGCAGGTGCATATGTCGCTACACAGAATGATGTCATACAAGTCAGTTGGTGATATATAATGTACCTTTTATGTTGCTGCAAATCATATTAATGTCAAGAAGTTATACCCGCGGTCATCTCATTGTTTGTTCTCGGTTGTGGTTGTCGGGATGCGGCAGCAGATGCCTGCTTAGCCCTTTTCCTGCGGTAACGTCGACGCCTTCGAGCATACTCCACTTCATTGGTGGCTCTGTCGTAAATCTCGATGTAGAACTTGGCTTCCATGTTGAAGTTGAATCTTACATACTCGCCTATTTTGAGACCATTGTGGCGGACAAATCTTGACCATCCCTCGGTTATTTTCAATCCTTCTCCCCGCTTCAGCGTCACTGTAAAGGATCTTTGATCAGCCACGAGCTTGCACTCCGATGGTAGAAACTCGCCATGCGCCTTCACAAACTGTCGAGGCAATAGCTGTATGTTCATCCAGTACAACATTATAATGACTTACTTGAGAGTACAGATGAATTTTTTCCTACACAGCATATGATGAAAGTGTATTGTTTTGCTGAGCAAATAATTTTCAATATCAGTTCAGTCAAGTGGTGTGGATATAAAATACGCCTAAGGAACCTTCGGGGTAGGGGTGGATCAAATCTTTCCATCCTCTGTCAATCTGTCATAAAATGTTACACATTAGTAATTGTACAAGCAGCAAGTTTTTAAACCAAACAAAACAAGTTTGTGGGGGACCAAAGAAATCTCGGAATCAACCGTGGTGAATGGTGATCGTTTGCAACTATGCAGTTTGTAGGGGACCACAACAATGCCAAAATTACCAAACAAACCCCTATTCAACATTTGTGCATTTCATTGTTTTTTTCATGTATCAATATAGCAACCAAAACCCCGAGCATACCCAAGTTCTAGAATGCCAAAACCTCTCAGAATTACCAAATTTGAACCAAACAAACCCCAATTCAGTATCTGTGCATGTCATGGTTTTTTTTTCATGCATTAATGTGACAACCAAGTTCTACAATACCAAAACCTACTCAGAATTACCAAACTCAGTATCAATCCAGAAACCTTAAACCTAAAATTAAACCCAAACCTACTCAGAATTACCAAACTCAATATCAATCCAGAAACCTTAAACCTAAACTTAAACCCAAAATGTAATCAGAATTACCAAACTCAATGACAACCCAGAAACCCTAAACCTAAAATCAAACCCAAAACCTACACCGAATTAACAGAAACTAAATCCAATTCTTAGGTTAACACCAATTCAAAATTAAACGACCGGCAAACCCAGATTAACCCTAATCCCAATTTGCAACATGGAAAAAATGCATTCGACAAGTGAAAACGAATGACAAACCAATTTGCGTCGAATATTGTGATTCAGATTGGAGTGGAACTGGCGTCGGAGGACGGACCCGACCAACGAGACCCCCGACGTTCGGAGATACTCCAAGCGGACGACGGTGGCTGGATGAACGCCCACAGTTCAGACGGCCACAAAGTTTAATCAAGGACGACGACAGCTGGATATTTATTTTCACCTAATAAGTTTAATTATGTTTTCTCTCTCATATGAGAACAATTAATGTTAAGAGATGGTAAAAGTTTCGACCGAAAAAAAGAGATGGGTTAAATTTAATTTAATTTCACTTTTTCCTTTTTCGGAACAAATTTCAAATTTCAAATTCAAATGTAGAGTTGAAAATTTAGAAAATGGGTCCCAATGAATCTGTTTAGTGTCGTTCGATGTATTAAATCTTGAATTTAAATATTATTACTTTTCACCTAGTGTAAGATTTTAGCTTACACCTAGTGTAAGTGTATCAGCCTCCTACAAAAGCACGTTTCAAGTAATTGATTAGTCCAAATGTCACTTCAATATTCTGCCATGTGGCGCAATCTTTAACAAAGAGATTGTTGCTCAAATAATAGATAGGGAGGATATAATTCAATTGTAGATTAGAAAAATAAAGCAAATAAAATTCAAGTTTGTATTCACCCGATCACGAGTATATGTATGTGTATTATAACAAAATTATTCTTAAAATTAAACTATTATCTTAATACTCTTCTCTAAATATTAATCCTAAAATTAAATGATTAATTAAATTTAAATTTAAATTAACTTAAAATCTTAGCAAAGTTATTTATTTTTGCCAACTAAATGTCGTGTCATTTTTGTATTAATTTCCACCAATGTTGAAATATAATAAGTATGTAAATACTTATATAAAATAAACTAAATTAAATATTTCATAATATAATTCAATTGACTCTAATTTATTATGTTTTGATCACATATTTTGATTTTTTAAAAACTAAATATTTAAATTATATAAACGTAGAATATAAACTTTGTCTTGTCCAAAGGACGGGGTCAGAACTCTAGTATATAAAACAATCGAGATTAATTAATATGAGAAAGGTAATTTGGATTAGATTTAGTTTCGTTTTACAAAGTGAAGATAATATAACTAATTTCAATGAAATGTTTGGTGGGTAGTGCCCTAATCAATCAAGAACAAAATGTACTCATTTTCAGGGGTTTGTTTCTAGAAAATAATTAACCTTGTAGGATGGAATCATTATTTTGCGGTTTGGATCCTCTGTCCCGTATGCGTGTCTCCTTTTGTGTCCTAAAGATACTAATTGGTCCACGTGTATTAGTATTCCAAATCAACAGCGTCTAATTCCTATAATAAAATACCAATAAAAGTTCCAAGGGAATTTACGCAAAACTCTATTCCATCGTCTTCTCTTCCATTCTCTTCCTCGATTGGGTGACAATCCGCTCGTTTCCTCGCCCAACTGGGCCGCCAACGCCGCCCTTGTGACCGCTACCACCCGGTACCTTCAATTTCTCTTTCTCATGTCCATCCATTGTTTGTATATAGAGCTAAGGTTTAGGATTGAGTAGCGATAAGACTCCGGCGACGACGACGGAATGTGCTCTCACTTTGGTTACGAAATGCTATCAACCGGTACCTTCCGTTGCCGCTCTTTGCTTGAGGTCCCGAGCACCTGTCGAACAATGAAAAATGGATCTTTGGTTCGATTGTTTCCTCGCCCAACTGGGCCGTTACATACATGTGCTACTTTTTCTTCCTAATTACTTTATTCTTGTTTCTCGGTTTGGTTTAATTGATTTGAATATGGCTTTGCTCTTGATTTATGTATGTTAATTCAAAAATTTTGAACTGGTTGCTTGCGGAAATCTATTGATTTGGTAGTTATTTTGGTCAATTTCCGACCAGTGATGATCAAAGACGAACCTTTGGATTTGTGGGAGCAAACTAACCGATAAAACTCAACTTCTATAACCAAAGCAAGTGTTTGTATTCAAGAGATTGCAGATTACAGTGGATCGATTACAATGTCCCTTTCATCATCCCCTAATTCCCTTATTTAAACGCGGCTTCCGGTCTAACTCCCACTTCCTTGGTTCCTCCGATCGTGGCTCTCTTCGCCCACGTTCCGTGACCCACTTTCTGATCAGTTGTCGTCCAGCTTCAACCGTCATTTTTCGCCGTCGGGAGATCGACCTTGGTAAGTTGGACTTCGCCTTTGGGGGCCTAATGCTGATGGACTGGCGATTCTCGGGCCCAACAATAGCCCCAAAAGATTTGGGCAAATTTTTGAATTTGCCGAATCTTTTCACCTGTTGGTTTCCGGGATCTTGGCTATCTCAGATCGCCACGTGTAAGGCTCGGATCTCTCTACGCGTCTTGTGTTGCAGATGAAAAGACGTCGGCCCTCTTTATTTACTGCGCCTCGCGAAGGCAATTCATTATTTCACTGCTTTGTTGATCTCTCCCGAGGTACGAATCTCTTACCCTTCTTTCCCTCTTCTTCATTTCCCAGTTTCTTTCTTTCGTTTCCCATGGCTAGGGATAGGGCATCTTCCAGGCATGGCTTCTCGCCGTTTGGTATTCTCCAAGAGTGTGACAGGGTTCCGAACACGATGTCTTTAGAGGAGATAAACCAAACTCTCTTAGAGGGGGGATTCCCTGGGGGGGTAGTCGCCTTGTGCCCTGAGGCAGAGCATTCGGACTGGGTTCGTCCCGGCTGGGTCTGTTTCTTTGAGTTTCGTTTTACTATCTCCTGTCGATTCCCTTTCCCTCCCATTATTCAAGAGTTTCTAGCACGGTTTAAACTGTCCCCTGCACAGCTCCTCCCTTCTGCCTGGAAAATCCTTTCCTGGGTGAGTCGAATGGCTGAGGTTGCGGGTGTAGGCTTTACCGTTTTCGATTTGCTCCAAGCCTATCGCATCACCACAGTAAGGAAGGGGAGGTTTATTCTGCAATCCCGTACTACTCGTCAGCCTCTTGTTTTAAACACCAAGGTCAACGGGAAGGGTTGGGCAAGCTTTTTTTTCTTTGTCGAGATCGCGTCTCTGACCCCTGAAAGCCGTCTGTTTTTGCATGACAAGTGGAATCCCGCTAGTAAGATTTTTCTGTTCCTCTTCCGTGTTGGGTGATGACCTCCTTTTAACGCTTATTTACCCTCTGCTCCCTTGACTCTGCAGGTATCCCGGACAACGTCGAGACACTGAGTGGTTCGGAGAGAGTTTTGTCGAGGCTTTTCGGGCTTACCTCCGCGCAAAGGACGTTTGGGGCGTCTCTTTCCGAGCCATCAGACGAGTCCTCTGGGAGCGAAGGTAGCTACTTCATCAGATTCTGAAGAAAAGAGCGAGAAGGTTTGCCTTCCCATTGTCAAGATGTCCAGTGTGCCGACTTCGACTAACGCTTCTGGCCCTTCCGTGGGTGAGTCTTTTTTCTTGGTTTTATTTTTTACGCGGTCGCTTTGACGTTGCCTGACTTGCTTTCTGCTTTTCAGATACTCGGGCGCGCAGGTCAGGCTCCTCCTTTTCTGCTTCGGACTTGATCCTTAAAAAGACTCGTTCTGGCGACTCAAGGCCTCCAGCTGCTCCTATAGTCAAGAAAGAATCGTCGAACGCCCCTGGAACCTCGCGCAAGCGCCCTACTCGGAGCAATGATGATCCGCTAGATCTCCAAGATGACGCTTCTTCCGACTGGCAGTCCCTCCAGCGTTATCGGGATCCCAACTTCAGGAAGTGCCCAGCCCCTGTCTCTGCACATGCTATGGCAACTGAGGTAGGCGTGGGAGCCTGGAAGGTAACTGGCCTCTTACCTTGCTTTGATTGATGGTTGTGACTGGTGGTTCTTCTGGGGTTAGGTCCTGACTCTTGCTTCTCTTTGCATGCAGCTTTTTCAAGAGGTCGGCTTATTCATTGATGAAATGGACAAGGAGTTTGCTGAACACGAGCGGAGGAGGCAGGAGGTCGCCAAGCACCGTGAGGAGATTGACAAGGCTAGAGCGCAATCTGCCGCTCGGGCCCAGGCCTTAGCTGTTCAGGAAGAGGCCGCGAGGGCGCGGGTCGCAGAGCTAGAACGGATGATTGCTGCTCAGGGGGCTAAGATGAAGGATCTCGAGGCGAGAGCTGCCAAGGTGCCCTCTATGGGGAAGGCTGACGCGGAAGATATCGGTGCGTTTTTCAGTATGCTGGCCCGACTCGAGACCATCAGGGAGTTTGAGGCATGGAAGCTGTCTGTCGGGGACGCGGACAAATTTAATGAGCAGTTATTGGATTCCTTCCCCGGCGGAGTGCCTTCGGCACACATTGCGTCTCTGCTGAGCCCCCCGTTAACCGCAGCGGAGCAGCTGAATCTGGAAGGCGGTGAGACGATGGAGGAGACGGGCGTTTCTGGGAACCCTGCATGATGATCTTGTGATTGTGAAGAAGTCTGGCGGCTAAGGCCGTCTGTAAAAATTATCTTTTGTTTTTCTGGGGATAATCTGGCAAAAGACAAGTAGTACCTCATCGGCGTGCCGTTTATCGGGCGTCTGGTGAGGGTTTCATGTTGTGGTGGCGTGGCCACGGACATTATGTTTATGTTTTGCCCCCCGTCAAGGGGCGGGGGTTCTTATCTACTGTTGTGTTCTTTGTTTTATCGTATTTTGCTTGTGCTTTGTGCTGGTGTTTTGCGCAGGTGCTTCTCTGCTACGTGTCGACTGGTGTCCAAGCAGCCCCTGCAGAAGGCCGAATGTTTTAGGAAATGCATAGCTATGGCTTAGAGGGCGAGGAGATCCTTAACCAGGTTTATGGGTGACTCGAGTTTTACTCTCAAGCCCCTGTTGGTAGAAAGGGATCACCTACCTGAAGGCGCGCGAAGGACAAGATCCGTCGTTTTCCGCAGTGCCCTGACGGTTACTGTCGATGATCTGGCGATTGCTGGCGGAGCTGGCGACGCGGGAGTTTATTCCTTATTGCCGACTGGCGAGCTTTTGCGAAGCGGCCTCTCAAGGATATTAGTGGCTGGCGAATCTGCCGGATAGCGGGGGTCTAGGAGATTACTTCCTGTGCCATGTAAACAAGCTTGTAAAAAATGTCGTTTTGAATACAAGCGAAGTATTTAGAGTTTTGGAAGGCTTTGTTACCGCTTTATCATCTTATTTCTGGTTTCTCTCCCGCTCTTCTGGGTTTCTCTTTCCTGGCGATGATTGCCGAGAGTAACTCCTTTGGGAGGTTTTTCTGTCTCTTTTCTTTTTTTTTTTTTTCTGCCGTTGTTTTCTTTTTCTGGAGATATGTAATACGCATGTTTGGGATTAAAAACATTCTATTCGATTGAGTTTTCTCGAGAGAGTTCACATCATAGTTTAGATCTTACTTGGGTTTATTTGGCCGTTCTGGCGACTCGACTGCTCTTCTAGAAGTGGTACCTCCGTAGGTGCGTGGCGTTCCAGCTACGCGGGGCGGATTTTCCATCTCTAGATTCTAGTCGGTAGGCTCCCTGTCCGGCGATGCCGACTATCCTGTAGGGTCCCTCCCACGCGGGGGCGAGCTTCCCGGCGTTTATTTCAGCAATATTCTGGAATACCTTTCGGAGGACCCATTCGCCGATGGTGAAGGCTCTGATCCGACGTTCTTGTTATAGCTGCGGGCTACCTGTTGTTGATGTCTAGCTAGGCGTAGCCGTGCTCTTTCTCTCAGTTCTTCCAAGGTATCGAGGTCGGCTGCCAGCTCGGCGGCGTTCTGATCGGGCGTTTGTAGCCCATACCGCGCAGTCGGCACGGTGATCTCGACAGGAATTACCGCCTCGCATCCATACACCAAGGAGAAGGGTGACTGCCCCGTGGCGGCTTTTTGGGGTGGTTCTGTCGGCCCAAAGGACGTAGGGCAATTCGTCGGCCCAGCGTCCTTTGGCCTTCATCAGTCGTTTTTTGAGGTTGTTAATGATAACCTTATTGCTGGATTCCGCTTGTCCGTTGGCCTATGGATAGCGGGGGGTGGATGTTACCAGATCGATGTTCCACTGCCGGCAGTAGTCACGGGTTTTCCTTCCGATGAATTGTGACCCGTTGTCGCAGACGATCTCTGAAGGTATCCCGAAGCGGCAAATAACATGTTTCTTGATGAAGGCCACCACGTGGGATACCTTAATCTCCTTGTACGCTTCTGCCTCAATCCATTTGGAGAAATAGTCCGTTACTGCTAAGAAGAATACTCGTTGTCCAGAAAACGGCGGCAGTTTCCCCACGATATCCATCCCCCATCTCATGAAGGGCCACGGGGTCAGTGTCGGGTGCAGGGGCTCTGGCGGCTGGTGAGGAGTGGGAGCGTGCTTCTGGCAAGCCTCACATTTCTGAGAGTATTCCGCGGCGTCTTGACGCATGGTAGGCCAGTAGTAACCCTGGTTAAGAGCTTTGTTCGAGAGACTCCGTCCTCCTGAGTGGTTTCCGCACTCGCCTTCGTGTAATTCTTTGAGTATCCTGGGTACCTCCGTTTTCGTGACGCAGCGGAGAGAAGTCCCCACTGCGGATTGCTTGAACAAGACGTCGTTGCTTGTACTGTATCGGGCGGCTCTCATTCGGAGTGCTCTTGCCTCGGATTTCTCTGTTGGCAACTGTCCATGATCGAGCCACCGCAGATAAGGTTTTGTCCAGCACTCTGGATCCTGGGAGGTGCTTGAAGTGCCGGCTGTTGGACTGGTATCGCCGGGTATTCTTGCCTCTTGGGAATCCCTATTTCCTGATCTCCTGGGATCTCCCCTGCTGACTCTGGCTGCTCGAGATCGTCGCTGGCGAGTATCCTCGGGGAGCGTTTGTTTTCCACGATCTTTTCTAATTTGTTTCCAGCCGTCGGCAATCTGTCCAGAAATTCTTGTTCCGATAGATCGGTTTTCCGTTTGATTGCTGGAGCTAGCACATGGACCAGGGGAACTGACGTGAATTCTTCGGGGTCTAGGGCGGAGGCCAAGTTGGCCAGAGCGTCAGCCTGCGCGTTCTCTTCTCTGGGGACTTGTTGGATAGCGAAGCTCTCAAACTCGCGCACGATTTCCTTGACTCTCTCTGCGTACGCTGCCATCCTGGCGTCTCTCGTGGTGAAGATTCCCAGAATCTGGTTCACGGCCAGCAGCGAATCGCATTTCACTTCTATTTCTTTGACAGTCAGATCTTTGGTGATCGTTAGCCCCAGTATGAGTGCTTCGTATTCTGACTCATTGTTGGTGGCTTCGAAAGCGCACCGTACCGCTTGAGCTATCCTGTCCCCCTTGGGCGATTTCAACACTACCCCAATCCCTACTCCTCGGGTATTGGAAGCCCCGTCTGTATGCAGAGTCCAGACTCCGGAATATTCTTCTTCTGTTACGAAGGCTTCTTGCTGCCTGGCTTCTTCGTCCAATGTAGGGCTGAAATCGGCCACGAAATCCGCCAGCGCCTGGGCCCGGATCGCCGTCTTTGGCTCATAAGCGATATCAAAGCCGCTCAAGTGTATTGCCCATTTGGCCATTCTGCCGGTGATCTCTGGCTTCCTCAATATGGCTTTCAGGGGGTAATTGGTACGGACCGTTATAGGATGGGACTCGAAGTACGGTCTCAACTTTGCGAAAGCCATGACCAGGGCAAGAACCAGCTTCTCCAAGGGTGAGTAGTGCGTCTCTGCCGCGAGCAAGGTACGGCTGACGTAGTAGACGGGAAGTTGGCTGCCCTGATCTTCGCGCACCAGTACACCGCTAATAGCAGTCTCTATCACCGCCAGATATAAGAGAAGATTCTCGCCTTCCTCTGGTTTGGACAGCAGCGTCGGGTTGGATAGATAGTGCTTGAGCTACTGGAAGGCTGTCTCATGGGCTGGAGTCCACTCGAACCTCTTGTTCTTCCGTAGCACATCGTAAAACAGTCGGCACCTATCGGATGACTTGGAGATGAAGCGGTTTAGGGCCGCTACTCTCCCCGTCAGTTTCTGCACATCCTTCACACATCTGGGCGATCGCAAAGCTGCTATGGCTCGAATTTGATCAGGACCGGCTTCGATCCCACGCTGGGTGACCATGAACCCGAGGAAGCGGCCTAAAGTTACCCCAAACGCGCACTTGGCTGGGTTCAGCTTCATACGGTAGCTGTCCAAGATCTCGAAGGCCTCTTCTAGGTGTTGGACATGGTGTACAACTTGCTTGGATTTTACGAGCATATCGTCGATGTAGACCTCCATTGTCCTGCCGATGTGCCGCTGGAACATACTGTTGACCAATCGCTGATAAGTAGCTCTAGCATTTTTGAGGCCGAAGGGCATTACCCTGTAGCAGTAGGTACCTTGGCTGGTGATAAACGAAGTTTTCTCCTGATCTTCTTGATGCATTCGGATCTGATTGTAGCCGCTGAAGGCATCCATGAAGGTGAGCATCTCATGACCAGCCGTGGCATCCACCAGGGCATCGATGTGTGGTAGGGGGAACGAATCCTTCGGACAAGCCTTGTTAAGGTCCGTGAAGTCGATGCAGACTCTCCACTTACCATTTTTCTTACTCACCACCACAACGTTCTCTAGCCATTCTGGGTACTTTACTTCTTTGATTTTCCCTGTCCGGAGTAGGTTCTGCACCTCCTCGTCTACGATCAGGTTTCGCTCGGGCGTGAACTTTCTTCTCTTCTGTTTGACTGGGGGTGGCGAGGATCCACATTCAATCGGTGCGTGATGACGGTGGGGTCGATCCCAACCATATCCTCGTGCGACCAAGCGAAGCTGCTGCTGTGTTTTTTGAGGAAGCTGATCAATTCGGCCTTCTTCTCCGGAGACAAGTCCCTCCCGATTCGCACGGTTTGCTCGGGCTTCTGGGTATCGAGGGCGATTTCCTCGATCTTATCGGCCTCGGGGTCCAATTTCGGCGCGGGCCCCTTGGCTTCTTGTAATTGCTATGCGGTGTGGGCAACATCGCTTTCAGGGCGGACTTGTAGCATTCCTTAGCTAGCCTCTGGTCTCCCTTGATTTCCCTTACTCCCCACGGTGTGGGGAATTTGATGGTCTGGTGGTAGGAAGAAGGGATCGCCTTCATGTCATGGATCCAGGGCCGTCCCATGATGATGTTGTAGCACGATGGGCAATCGAGCACGGAGAATCTGACCTGTAGGTTGATTCCTTTAGCATAAGTGGGAAGGGTTATTTCTCCCAGGGTATGAGCGATTTCCCCGCTGAATCCCACCAGCGCCACCGATTTTCTGAGGATGTTCTCCTCCTTTAGTCCCATCTCCTTGAGGGCATCCAATGTGATCATGTTGGTGGAGCTTCCGGTGTCGATGAGGATTCGCTGCATCAGCACGTTTCCCACTGACAAAGATATGACAAGACCGTCATGGTGGGGTCCCACTAAACCAGCCGAATCCGAGTCACTAAAGGTGATGATATCTCCGGGGCATCCGTCGGGCTGGCGGATGTTTGCTATCAACGGTCCTTCCAGGTGTCCTCGTGCGTGGTGCTTAGCTGCTGAATAAGTGACCCCACAGATGTCAGATCCGCCGCTGATGACGTTGACTACTTTAGCATACTCTGGAGATGACGGGATATCCATCGGCTCGGTTAGATTCTGGCTGGCAGGTATACCGGGAGTAGCGGAGATCTCTGACAGCAGGCCTCTTGAGTGCAGGTATGCTAACTCTTTTCTAAGAGCGAAACACTCGTCTGTTTAGTGGCCGTAGTCTTCGTGGAAATCGCACCATTTGGTTTTATCCCTTTTGGGATTCGGGTTCTCCGCCTTCTTTGGCCACCTGATGCGATCTCCGAATTTCTCCAGACCTTTCACGATCTCGGCGTTCCCCAATCCCAAGTTGTACTCGTGGACCTTCGGCCGATTGGGGGTATCCTTCTTCCTGCCTGGTTGCCTGATTCCTGCGGCGTGGACTCCGGGCGCCTCGGGCCTGCTCTTCGAATACGGTTGCCCTCGGCGCTCCCTCCGTTGATCGGAAGAAGCTTTCCTTTCGACCCTGTCGAAGACTGAAGCGGCTCGCGCGGGGATTTCATCTTCCTCGAGCCGAATGTGCGCCAGAGCCTTTACCTGGACGTCCTCGAAGCTATGACACGGGTATTTAGTGAGTTCTCTGTAGAGCTCGCTATCGGGCAGCAGACCTCTCCGGAAGGCTTCTATCGATGTAGGCACGTCGCAGAGCAGTATCGCCACCTTCTCCCGGTTGAACCTGTTCAAAAAGGCAAGCAGAGATTCTCCCGACCTTTGGGCCACGCGGTACAGGTCATTGGACTGTTTCGTAAGCTTCCTGTTGCTGGCGAATTGCATTCGGAAGGCGTCCACTAAGCTCGCGAAAGATGCTATCCCTCCTCTGGAAAGGTTGATGAACCAGGTCAAGGCGGCGCCGGACATTGTGGCGCCGAATCCCTTGCACATGATCGCTTCTCTGGATTCTCGCGGTATTGAGCTGGTCATCATTTTTTGCTTGAAAATAGCGACGTGCTCGTCCGGGTCGGCGGTCCCGTCGTAGGTAGGGACGGTCGGGACAGTGAACCTCTTCGGGATGTCTACACTGGCGATCGGAGCTGCGAACGGGGATTCGTCGTAGACGTCCGGGGCTTCTTTCTCAAGAGGAGGGGGCACCCCAGGTATTTGTGCGATCTTGTCTTCTAGCCCTTTGAGTCGATCCTGCATGTATTTATTAAAGAGCACTTCCAGGAAGGGTTCTGCAGGTGATACCTGTCTCCCGGATCCTTCGCTGTACAGGGGGTGGAAGACTCCCGTGCCTGCGGCTCGGCTCCCGGGCGTCGGACCATGGGGTACTCCGGGGAGGGTGGCTGCCGGGGTGGCTGCGTTCACTGTAGAAGATGGCCCTCCAACTTGAGAGTTAAAGGTCTCCCCTAGGTTGAGGCGGACAGTGGCTTCTCTGACGGTTCCGATTGGACGAGATTCGCTATGCGATGCCGAGGCCGCCTGCAGTTGCTCGCGAAGGTTCGTGTTCTCTGTAGTGAGCTGCGAGATGCGATCCATATGGGTCTGGCTACGGTCTTTTTGGTTGACCATGTCCTTCTGGAGAGCAGATATTTTGGCCGCGAACTCATCTAGGACGTTGCGCAAGTCCAGCGTCTCCTCGATGTTGTCGTCGCGAGTGCCTCCCTCAGGGCGGACGCCCTGGCTGCCTTCAATTCCTTCAGCGGTGGGAGAGGTCGGTTGCGAACTTGTCATCTTCTTGAGCGGGAGTGATCTTGCCTTGATCGAGAAAACGAATGAAACCGGCTAGGGCCCCACGGTGGGCGCCAAATTGTTTTGGTCAATTTCCGACCAGTGATGATCAAAGACGAACCTTTGGATCTGTGGGAGCAAACTAACCGATAAAACTCAACTTCTATAACCAAAGCAAGTGTTTGTATTCAAGAGATTGCAGATTACAGTGGATCGATTACAATGTCCCTTTCATCATCCCCTAATTCCCTTATTTAAACGCGGCTTCCGTTCTCACTCCCACTTCCTTGGTTCCTCCGATCGTGGCTCTCTTCGCCCACGTTCCGTGACCCACTTTCTGGTCAGTTGTCGTCCAGCTTCAACCGTCATTTTTCGCCGTCGGGAGATCGACCTTGGTAAGTTGGGCTTCGCCTTTGGGGGTCTAATGCTGATGGACTCTTCTTCCGGGTCGGCTTGCTCATAAAACTTCTTCGACCTGTGTCCATTGACTTTGAAGATGACTCCATTATTATCAACTAGATACACCGCTCCATGAGGGTATATGTGGTGAACCACAAATGGCCCACTCCATCTTGACCTTAGCTTCCTAGGAAATAAGCGGAGTCTAGAGTTAAAGAGAAGTACCTTGTCACCAACTTCATAAGTTTTGGGCACCAATTTCTGGTCATGCCATCGCTTTGTACGCTCTTTGTAGATCTCGGTGTTCTCGTACGCCTTTAGCCTTAACTCCTCTAGTTCTTGCAAATCCATGAATCTTTTTGTTCTGGCTGCGTCGAGGTCCATATTGAGCTCTTTGAGATCCCATAACGCCTTGTGCTCTATCTCGACCGGAAAATGGCAATCCTTGCCATACACTAGATTGTAGGGAGTGGTGCGGAGAGGTGTCTTGTACGCTGTTCTGTAAGCCCATAGAGCGTCATCTAGTTTAGATGACCAATCCTTCCTTGAGCGGGAAACCCTCTTTTCTAGGATGCTCTTGATTTGTCTATTTGAAACTTCAACTTGGCCACTAGTTTCGGGATGATATGGTGTTGCCACCCGATGTGATACCCCATACTTAGCCAAAAGTGCTTCAAAACTCCGCTCTATGAAATGTGACCCGCCATCACTAATTAGGACTCTTGGGGAACTCCAAACCTGGGAAAAATGTTAGTCTTAATAACCTTTGCCACGGTTTTAGCATCATTGGTCCTTGTAGCAACGGCCTCCACCCACTTAGAGACATAATCAACCGCAACAAGGATATACTTGTAGGGGCCCGATGAAGGGAAAAGTCCCATAAAGTCTATGCCCCACACGTCGATTAATTCAACCTCTAGTATCACAGTCAGCGGGTTCTCATGTCTCCAAGTGATGTTGCTAGAGCGTTGGCATTCATCACATAAAGTCACATATTCCTGTACATCCCTAAAAATAGTTGGTCAATAGAGACCACTTTGAAGAATCTTCGCCGTGGTTTTGAATCCTTTTGCATGGCCACTGGTGGGAAGTGTGTGACATTGACGGATCACACTCTCTATCTCTTCTTCTAGAATACAGCGCCTAAAGAGGTGATCACTTCTTTGCTTGAACAAGTAAGGATCATCCTAATGGTACTGTTTAACATCGTGGAGAAACTTCTTTTTCTTTTGTGGTGTCAATCCCTCGGGAATTACGCCTCCTACAATGTAGTTAGCAAAATTCGCAAACCAAGGGGCTTGTGACCCTTTAACAGCATGAATAGAATGAAAAGAAGTAGAAGCAAGAGATGTAGTAGGAATTGAATTAAAAGCAATGAATTTGGGTTGAGAAAACATACCTGGCTGGGTTGTTACCGAGTCTGGTTGGGTCGGTATCGACCCTGAAGCTTCTTTGTTCCCATCGGTAACGACCTCTTGTGGCTCGGTATCGAGCTCTTCAGTTATGGTATCGATGTGCCCTGATTCGGTACCGATGTGATCAACGCGCTCGAGCTTCGGTGATGGCTCGGTACCGACCCCATTAGGGTTGGTAACGAGCGTTCTGCCGTGTTCCACCTCGTTCAGCATGAGGTGTTCATCCGGTCTGGAGTCGTTGATTGGCACTGCATTGTTGGAGTCGGTAATATGTTCAACTGGCAACCTAGATAAGTGATCTGCCACCAAGTTTTTTGCTCCTTTTTTATCTCGGATCTCGTGATCAAATTCCTGCAATAAAAGCATCCAACGAAGTAGCCTAGGTTTGGCATCCTTTTTGGCCATTAGATATCTGACGACCTCATGATCAGTATAAACTATTACTTTTGAACCAACAAGGTAGGAACGGAATTTTTATCCTTCTCCGTCGTAGTATACTTACTCTGCGCCTCATCAAGTGTCTTACTCGCATAGTAGATGGCGTGGAGCTTTTTATCCTTTCGTTGTCCTAGCACTGCGCCAACATCATAGTCGTTGGCGTCACACATAATCTCAAAGGGCAAAGTCCAATCTGGGGACTGTATAATAGGGGCGGAAACAAGGGCTTCTCTCAACCTGTGAAAAGCTTCAAGACAATCTGGAGACAGCTCAAACACTACATCTTTCATTAGTAGGTTAGTCAATGGTTTAACTATCTTAGAAAAATCTTAGATAAAACGTCTATAGAAGCAAACATGTCCTAAAAAACTCCTAACGTCTTTGACAGAAGAGGGGGGAGGTAGTTTTTCAATAAGCTCAATTTTAGCTTTGTCTACTTCTATCCCTCTTTTTGAGACGAGGTCTCCTAGTATAATCCCTTCTTGAACCATAAAATGACATTTTTCCCAATTAAGCACAAGGTTGGTTTCTTCACATCTTTTAAGTACACATGCAAGATTAGCAAGACAAATATGAAAGGAAGAACCATACACAGAAAAATCATCCATAAAGACCTCTACGATGTCCTATATCATGTCAGAGAAGGTAGCCATCATGCACCTTTGGAAGGTAGCAAGGGCATTACAAAGCCCAAATGGCATTCTCCTATATGCAAAAGTCATAGGGACATGTAAAGGTTGTTTTCTCCTGATCATCAGGATAAATGGGAATCTGCCAAAACCCGTTATAGCCATCTAAGTAACAGAAATAATCATGATGGGCTAAGCGTTCCAACACTTGATCAATAAAAGGAAGCGGAAAATGATCTTTCCTAGTAGCACCATTGAGGTTCCTATAATCAATGCACATCCTCCAACTAGTTGTGGTTCTAGTGGGGATTAGCTCTCCCTTATTATTTTCAATAACGATCATTCCCCCTTTTTTAGGGATACATGCACCAGACTAACCCATTGGTTGTCCAATATATGAAATATGATCCCAGCATCAAGTAGTTTAATGATTTCCTTTTTAACTACCTCTTTCATATTAGGGTTTAACCTACGTTGATGCTCTATGGTGGGTTTATGATTATCCTCCATGTAAATCTGATGCATGCAAAGTGAGGGGGATATGCCGGTTATATCATCCAGGGAATAGCCTATAGCTTTTCTATATGTCCTAAGCATAGAAAGAAGCTTCTCTACTTTCTCATCTTTGAGTTTAGCATTGATGATGAGGGTAAAAGTAGATTTAGGACCAAGAAATTCATACATGAGGGAGTCTGGAAGGGGCTTGAGCGTTGGGGTAGGCTCAGCCGGAATAAGAATAGGCTCTTCGGGCTCCGTCTTCAAGACTTCCTCAAGGTAATCAAACGCCGAGATGTCTTCATCCTCGATCAAAAGGCTCAGTACCGATGAAGAGGTTGACATGCTCGATACCGAGACTGTAGTATCTGTTTCGGCCCACCTTTGTCTCGAGAATGCATCACCTAGCAACAGCCTCCCGATTGGGTCCCCACATTCAATGAAATCGTTGTGGGTGTAGAGCATCTTAACTTCGGCTTCATTGGTCTCCTTCATTGTAGGGTTGAACCGGAATTCCACTACCTCATCCCCAATTTCGAAAGTTAGGAGTTGATGTGAGTCCATCAACAACTGAACCAACACTCGAGCTCGAGCTCGCGCCGGCACACTCGGACGCGCCCTTGCAAGGGGGTGGCGCGCCTTGCACTACATCGGATCCCGACCTTGATGTTGCCAAATCTTCGGGCACTTTTGAGGGCGCCTTGTCAAGTGACTCAAGTGAGGATTATAGCTCTAAAGACAAGCCCATGGTGCATGAGCAAGAGAAGTCTACATTTGGAGGAGCAACTAAGGCCGGAGTCCGAGGCGCTAGGAACCCGAGTCAAGAAGCCATGCCCTATCTTGGGCGTATCACGCGATCCCGACCTAAAGCCATTCTTTGTCAAGTTCAAGAGGAGCTCAAGGGTCGTAGGTTTCCGAAGGGATATAAAGAAGAAGGGTGGAGTTTCATCTTATATCATGGTTTGACAAGTGACAATTTTTTGGTTAAGGACAATTAATGTGTTCTTGGGTTTTATGGGTTGTTTTTGTAATTTTCTTTAAGTGAAGGGGCTGGTTTTGTGAGATTAATTATCTAGATTATATGGTCGGCCTCCCTTCCTTGGTTCCTTAGACTTGAACGAAAATTTGCC
The DNA here is from genome assembly GCA_964016875.1 of Fallopia convolvulus. NCBI lineage: Eukaryota > Viridiplantae > Streptophyta > Magnoliopsida > Caryophyllales > Polygonaceae > Fallopia > Fallopia convolvulus. The sequence continues at coordinate 23,566,669 of OZ024727.1, forward strand.
TTGTTTCCTTTACTTGTTTTTAATCCAAAGTTCTTGTTTGTTTTTCTTCGTTCAATCTCTTGTTAGAGCGTTGGTGAGTCATATCCGACGTTCTTGCAATCTAGTTTGTTCGTATCTTGGTGAGTCATATCCAAGATTGAGCATCCATATCCCTCTTCACTTCCATCAATCCACTTCCAATCGCTCCATCCATCGATCCCTCTTCATCTCGGTGGAACTCTGCACATCGTCAATAAATTATCTATAACTTCTAAATTACACCTCATCTAGATCTGAAATTTTTAGGGGTTAAACTAGACTCAGGGATCTAACTCTGGGATTTGGAATCACCCAATTATGAGTCCGGATGAGGGAGATCTACCCTTTAATCCCAGACGAAATTCAGGCTCCGAGCTCCACCACCTTCGAGCCAAGTGATGATTTCCTACCATTCTTCGGCGATCTCTTTGCACCACGATCTACACCATCGGTCCTCTCATCAAGTGGTATCAGATCCACGTGAAGGTATCGCCATATAATCCTTGTCCCGACCTTGAATTTCCACTAGTTGAAAGTTCTCTTGGTCCAATTTCCGGTTGTGTCTATGCGTGAGCCTTGTTGTTGATTGTGTCTTGTGTTGTGAGGGACGTGTTGTCCTTGTTTGTTGTTGCTTTGGAAGAATTTTGTGAGATTCCATGGCAGAAATTCTGCACGAAAAAACTCCATGGAAGGGAACCCCAAAGGGTGTCGTTGTTTGAGTAGTTGAAGGGTTGTTTTCTTGCTTGATTAATGCCTTCAATTAGTAGTTGATTTGAATGAGTCTTGGCTGATTTGTGAGAGCTGAAAAACGTGGATATTGTGTCCAAAAACAAGCCTTAATCCTTTTTGTTACATGCTTGTTGAAAGGTTCGGTTCTAGGATACGGGAACAACACCAAGACGGAACATCTTGTGTTGTTGTTTAAGTGACTTTGAAATCTTTTGTTGAAAATCAGAAAAACCTTGATGGCGGCGTAAAGCTAATAAGGGGCCAGGCACAGAAAAAAAAAAGATTAAGACTAGAAAAACCTTGCCCGACGGCGTAAAGCTAATAAGGGACCGGGCACGGAAAGAGTAGTCAACTAGTAGAGCCTAGCAAAGGCCTATTCGAACAAAAAAAAATCATTAATTAATTATACTTGATGCTTTTTGTCTTGGTGTTTTAGTAGCTTCATAGCATTGTTATCTTAGACAAGTGTGTGGTGAATCTCTTCTTTGTTTGTCCTTTGTTGTCTTTTGCATACTTGCAACTTGTCGAATTTTCATCTCGGGCAAGTCTTGGTGGTTATTTCAAGTGCACTCTATACCTTGATTTTTGTCATGGTTGTAAGATGACAAGTGTAGGTGACGAGAAGGATAAGCAACAGGTTGAAGAGACGTCCACTAGTTCGGTGGCTGCCATGATGCAATCCATGCAACAATCTTTGGAAGCTATAGAGACTCGCTTTGCTGATCGATTTGCTGTTTTGGAGAGTCAAGTACAAGGCCGAGATGATAGAGCTTGGGTGCCTCAAACGGGAGCTCCACCAAGTGTGTTACAAAGTGCTAATCAGGTGGAGTTGATGCACGAAGAGGCCTCGACATCTTACCACCCAAATACAGAGGCTCTAGCTTCACTCGGTGTGAGTACCTCCATGGGAGCCATTCCTCCTTATGTTCCTCCCACGAGCTTCCACAATCCACACTTTGTGGCCAATTCCGGGGTAAGGTCTCCATTCGCTACATTTCCGAATAATATTCCTATTGGATCTACTAACGTTTCAAGTTATGGAGCTCCAAACTATCAAGAAGCCAACCCTACGATGGCCACCCATTTTACCCCACCAGCTGTACATCTTCCAAGGCGCGGCCAACCTCCACGAGGAGCGACCTATCGAGCCGCCGGGCAGCCTTGGCAAGGCGCGCCGGTGCATCACGAGGAGCGGCCTCGGGATCCCCATCAAGGCATAAAGCTGAACGTGTCAACCTTTGCGGGAACATCCGACGCCGATGCATACCTTAATTGGCTTGCCAAGGTGGAATCCATTTTTGATTTCTATGGATACGATGATGCTCGGCGAATGGCCATGGCGGCCATACACTTCACCGACTTTGCTTACCAATGGTGGCTCGAGGACAAGGCTTTGAGGAGAGCACGTCGGATGCCTCAAATCAACACTTGGAAAGATCTAAGAGAGGCATTAGAGGAGCGGTTCATGCCTCAAGATTATACGAAGCGAATCCATGCAAAGTGGAATAAGTGCGCCAAGGAAATCGGTCTCCTAACGAGTTCTACAACGAGCTGCGTATGCTCATTTTTCGTTCCGGCATGCAATTTCCCGACGGGTATATGATTTCTAAATTTTTCAATGGGTTAAATTTGGAACTAAAAAATGTTGTGAGTATGCAGCACTTTAGTAGGGGTATCGATGTTGAGCAAGCGCTTCATTACACCAACCACATTTACAAGCTCCTTGCTCAACGGCGTTCAAGTTCTACCACTTCTCGGACTTGGAAGCCTTCCTCCATGGCTCCTAGGGTGCCACCAAATCAGTTTAGGAAGCCGGAGATAAGGAAGGACTCGACTCCTCAACCGAGGAAAAATTTCCCTCCACGTACTCGGCAAGAAGGAGGAGAACGTGCTAGCGATGTGAAGTGCTTCAAGTGCCTTGGCCATTGGCACTATGCTCGGAATTGTCCCAATGAACGGAAGGTTCTCCTTAACTCCCAAGGGGAGTACGAGTACGAGGATGAAGGGATTGCAAAAGAGGAAGAGGAGAGCCTCGAGGTTGAGGAAGACGAGCTCCACGTCACCGCCGAGGATGGAGAGTGCTTCGTGGTCCAACGAACGCTTCATGACGGAGAACACCACCCCACCTAGTCAACGGGAAGTTATCTTTCACACTCGATGCAAAATCATGGAAGGTATGTAGTGTGATTATCGATAGCGGATCTTGTTGTAATATTATTAGTCAAGAGGTGGTGGATCGTTTTTCTTTGCAAACTACTTGCCATCCTTTACCTTATCCTTTGTGTTGGTTGAATTCTAACGCCCCGATCCAAGTCAAGGAGAGGGTTCGTATTTGCTTTTCTATAGGGCCATACAAGGACGAGGTGGAGTGTGATGTGGTGCCGATGACCGCTTGTCATCTCCTTTTGGGGCGCCCTTGGCAATATGAAAAGGGAGCTATTCATGACGGCTTCTCCAACGAGTACCATTTTCAAATGGAGGGAAAGAAGGTGATGTTGCACCCGATGACTCCCCATGAAATTATGTTGGATCACGCAGCGAAGGAACAAAGAAAGAAGCATGCGCTTCGAGAGGGAAAGAAGAACAAGAAGCTAGCTCTAGGCGACCCTTCTACGCCCTTGCTTTTGGCCAAACCGAAGGAGATACTTCATACATTCAAGGGAAGTGGTGTTTGTCTTTTGCTTGTTTTTCAAGAATCTTATTTGTCTTCTCAAGAATTATTTGATCTTCCTTCTTCCGTTTCTAATCTTTTGCAGGACTTTGAGGAGCTTTTCCAAGAAGAGGTGCCAACGGGATTACCACCGCTAAGGGGAATAGAGCATCAAATAAATTTTGTTCCCGGTGCCACTCTACCGAACCGTCCAGCCAATCGAGCCAATCCGGAGGAAACTAAGGAGCTTCAACGGCAAGTACAAGAGCTCCTTGATAAGGGCTATGTGCATGAGAGCCTCATCCCGTGTTCCGTTCCCATCATTCTTGTGCCTAAGAAGGACGGCACATGGAGGATGTGCGTTGATTGTCGGGTGATCAATAACATTACCATCAAGTATCGCCATCCGATTCCGAGGCTCGAGGAAATGCTTGACGAGCTTCATGGGGCAAGTCTCTTCTCCAAAATTGATCTTAAGGGCGGATACCATCAAATAAGGATGAAGGACGGAGATGAATGGAAGACGGCGTTCAAAACCAAGCAAGGCCTTTACGAGTGGTTGGTTATGCCCTTCGGATTAACCAACGCTCCAAGCACCTTCATGCGCTTGATGAATCACGTCCTCCAACCTTTTATTGGTAAGTTTGTGGTTGTGTACTTTGATGATATTTTAATTTACAGCCATGATTTATCATCCCATGTCGAGCACCCTTAGGCAAGTGCTTGAAGCTTTGAAAAGGGAGCGCCTATTTGCTAACTTCAAGAAGTGCCACTTTTGCTCGAATCACGTGGTATTTCTTGGTTTTGTTGTGAGTAGGAATGGACTACAAGTGGACAAAGAGAAGGTGAAGGGGATTCAAGAATGACCAACACCGACAATTATGACTCAAGTCCGGAGCTTCCTTGGATTAGCCGGCTTCTACCGCCGGTTTGTACGCGATTTTAGCACCTTGGTTGCGCCCTTGACTTTCCTTACTAAGAAGAATGTTCCCTTTATGTGGGGAGAGGCGCAAGAAGAGGCCTTTGCAGCCCTTAAGGCTAAGTTGACACAAGCACCGTTGTTGGAACTTCCCGATTTTGGCAAGATGTTTGAGATAGAGTGTGATGCGTCGGGAATCGGGCTCGGTGGTGTACTTATGCAAGAAGGACGGCCTATAGAATATTATAGTGAGAAGCTAGGTGGAGCCTAGCTTAAGTACCCCACGTACAACAAAGAGCAACTTGCTCTTGTTCGAGTGCTACGCGCGTGGGAGCACTATCTTTTGCCTCGGGAGTTTGTTATCCATTCCGATCATGAGGCGTTGAAGTACTTGAGAGGGCAAGCAAAACTGAACCGAAGGCATGCCAAATGGGTGGAGTTCATCGAATCCTTTCCCTATGTCATCAAGCATAAGAAAGGCAAGGACAACGTCGTCACCGACGCGTTGTCGCAGAGGTACGCTCTTTTATCTTTACTTGATGCTCGTTTGCTTGGTTTTTCTTTTATGAAGGAGTTGTATGCTCATGATGCTGAGTTTGGTGAAATATTTCATGCTTGTTTGAAGGGGGGAGTCGGGATCAATTCTACTTGCATGAGGGTTTTCTTTTTAAGGGAACTCGCTTGCGTGTGCCTAGTGGTTCGGTTAGGCGTTTGCTTGTCCAAGAGGCCCATGATGGCGGCCTCATGGGACACTTTGGTGTTATGAAAACTTTGCATATGCTAAGGGAGCATTTTTATTGGCCTCGCATGCTTAGGTCGGTAGAGAAATTTTGTGCTTCATGCGTTATATGTTTGCGTGCAAAGTCTAAGGTGCATCCTCACGGTTTGTATACCCCTTTGCCTATTCCTTGTGCACCATGGGAGGATATTTCTATGGATTTTGTTTTGGGGTTGCCTAGGACAAAAAGGGGTAGGGACTCTATTTTTGTGGTGGTTGATCGATTTTCTAAGATGGCACATTTTGTTGCTTGCCACAAAACCGACGATGCTACTAATGTTGCTACTTTGTTCTTTGATAATATCGTTCGGTTGCATGGAGTCCCTAAGTCCATTTTCTGAAGGTGATGTAAAATTCTTGAGTTTCTTTTGGAAGACGCTTTGGTCCAAGCTAAGAACTAAGCTCTTATTTTCTACTACTTGCCACCCGCAAACGGATGGGAAAACCAAGGTCGTTAATTGATACGCTCTGGTATAGTATAGGTTAACTCTTGTATTTTAGGCATGATTTGAGTGTGTTTAGGTTAGTGTTGAGCATAATTGTCATATGAAGACCGAAGACACGATTTGAAGAATTGCAAGAGTTTTGAAGACAAGTGTTGATTTGGAGTTGTTTTGACGCCACTTTCTTGTAACGCTTATTTCGGGAGCTACAGTGATTGGATGAAGCTGAATTTGGTATCATTGGAAAGCTGACTCGATGAGCTACAGTTCATATTTTTACTCCGGGTCGAAATTCCCACTCTAAGGTGGTCAAAACATCTTCCGAAAACACCATTGGAATTTTATCACGATCAGGTCCGTGATCGTGGAGAGTGTTCACCGTGCCCGCGGAAGTCCACGTCAGCAAAAACAGAGAGCCGACTTTCCTTTCGTTTATTCTATCTTATATCTATTATTATATCTTTTAGGTTTCGGTTGTTATTTCGATTATTTAAGCTTAGTTTCGTTTTCAGTTTAGAGACATTCTAGCATACTTTCAGAGATTATTCCAGTTTTTAGTTTTATTATGGAGAACTAATTTCCCTTGGAGTTTGTTTAATCAAAACTCTTGTGCTTAATTTCATGATTATCAATTGATTTCTCTTGGTGCGCAACTTGTTGAATCTGATTGATATTCTATTGTTTGGATTAGTTTGATTGTTGTCTGTGCAATCTTATTTATCCTTGAAACAACTCTTTTCTAGGACCGTGGACTAGAATTGAGAAGAGTATTTGATTATTATTTTATGCATGAGACTCGTAGCTTGATTGCATGATTTAATATCCTTCTATCCTTAATACTTTGCATGATTTGAATTAAGCGTTCTTATTCATATCATAAATCTACTTGGACCGTGGACAAGCGGAAATCTTTTATAAGGATTGGAATTAACCTGGGAATTAATAGAAAAGTGGATGAATCAATGATCGAATGATTAAAAAAGGTGGAATTGATTGAATGAACTCTGCTTTCCTTCCATTGATTTAATCCCCAATAATATTTGTTTGTTTGTTTGTTTGCCTGAACTACCAAAACCCCTGTCTTTGCTCTTTGCTGATTAATCAGAATTCCGATTCTCTTCGGTTCGACCCCTTGCTTGCTTACTATACTAGTTAGTAGTTTAGGGTTATTTATTTTTGATCTTGGCAACAACGATTTTAGCCGAGTCATTAATCGTACCCTTGGTGCTTTGTTGCGTTCTATTTTGAAAACTAACTTGCGCAGGTGGGAAGAGTGTCTTCCTTTCATTGAATTTGCTTATAATAGGTCCGTTCATTCCGCTATAATGAAGACGCCTTTTGAGGTGGTTGTATGGGCGCAATCCCGTTACACCACTTGATCTAGCGCCTTATGCCATTACCGATCGAGAGAGTCGTGAAGGACGTGACCGAGCTGAGTATATTAAGCAGATTCATGATGATACTCGCCTTCAATTGGAGAGGCGAACATTGCAATAAAAGCGCCAAGCTGATAGAGGGCGCAAAGAGCTGATTTTTGAACCCGACGGCCTTGTCTGGGTTCATTTGAGAAAGGAGAAGTTTCCCACTGTTCGGAATTCTAAGCTTAAGCCGCGTGGAGATGGACCATTTCAGGTTTAGCAGCGCATCAACGACAATGCTTACAAGCTTGATCTTCCTCCGAATTATGGTGTCCATGAGGTATTCAACGTTTCCGATCTTGTTCCTTTTTTTTCTAACGATGATGTTGAGTTTGAGCAGGATCCAGGTTCGAGGACGAACCCTTTTCAAGGGAAGGAGGATGATGTGAGTCCATCGACAACTGAACCAACACTCGAGCTCGAGCTCGCGCCGGCACACTCGGACGCGCCCTTGCAAGGGGGTGGCGCGCCTTGCACTACATCGGATCCCGACCTTGATGTTTCCAAATCTTCGGGCACTTTTGAGGGCGCCTTGTCAAGTGACTCAAGTGAGGATTATAGCTCTAAAGACAAGCCCATGGTGCATGAGCAAGAGAAGTCTACATTTGGACAAGCAACTAAGGCTGGAGTCCGAGGCGCTAGGAACCCGAGTAAGGAAGCCATGCCCTATCTTGGGCGTATCACGCGATCCCGAGCTAAAGCCATTCTTTGTCAAGTTCAAGAGGAGCTCAAGGCTCGTAGGTTTCCGAAGGGATATAAAGAAGAAGGGTGGAGTTTCATCTTATATCATGGTTCGACAAGTGACAATTTTTCGGTTAAGGACAATTAATGTGTTCTCGGGTTTTATGGGTTGTTTTTGTAATTTTCTTTAAGTGAAGGGGCTGGTTTTGTGAGATTAATTCTCTAGGTTATATGGTCGGCCTCCCTTCCTTGGTTCCTTAGACTTGAACGAAAATTTGTCTTGTTTCCTTTACTTGTTTTCAATCCAAAGTTCTTGTTTGTTTTTCTTCGTTCAATCTAGTTTGTTCGTCTCTTGGTGAGTCATATCCAAGATCGAGCATCCATATCCCTCTTCACCTCCATCAATCCACTTCCAATCGCTCCATCCATCGATCCCTCTTCATCTCGGTGGAACTCTGCACATCGTCAGTAAATTTGCCATAACGTCTAAATTACACCTCATCTAGATCTGAAATTTTGAGGGGTTAAACTAGACTCAAGGATCTAACTCTGGGATTTGGAATCACCCAATTCCAAGTCCGAACGAGGGATATCTACCCTTTTAATCCCAGAAAAAATTCAGCCTCTAAGCTCCACCACCTTCGAGCCAAGTGACGATTTCCTACCATTCTTTGGCGATCTCTTTGCACCACCATCTACACCATCGGTCCTCTCATCAGGAGTCCTCTCCTAACGCCAATTATGGCACCAGCTGTGGCGAGGAATGGTCTCCCTAAAATGATAGGCACCACCGGATCTTCGGGCATTTCCATAACTATAAAATCATTGGGAACAAAGAATTTGCCCACTTGCACCAAAAAGTTGTCCACAACTCTTGTTGGCTTGACGCATGATCCATCCGCCATGTACAACCGCATGTTAATCGGCTCCAATGGTCCCATGTTGGCTTTGGACCAAATCGACAATGGTAGGAGACTTGCAATGGTGCCTAAATCACATGAAGCTTTGAATCTGTGGGCGCCTATGCCGATGGTGATTGCAAACTTTCCTGGTCACCAAGCTTCTTCGGGAGCTCTAAGGATCGGACCTCATCCGTCAACTCTAACATCGGCCTTTTCCTGCTAAGACTGTCTTTCAAGAATTTGGTGTAAGCTGACATTTCGCTTAGGGCCTCAACGAATGGTATAGAAGTATTTAAGCCTTGAAGAATCTTAACAAAACGCTTAAACTTTCCTTCTGTTGAGTCCTTAGACTTCTTAGTAGGGAAGGGAAGAGACTTCACCAATCTCGGAACCAAAGCGGGCTCGAGAGGTGGTGCTACCGAATCGACAAAAAGGTTGATTGGTGGTGCAGATGGTTTGGTACCGACCCTAGTGGGGTCGGTATCGAGCCTGGGACTAAGGGAGTGGCTCGATGTCGAGGACTTACCTGGATGGGGGTCAGTAACGAGCTTTGGAGTATCGGTACCGAGGGTGTTAGGCTTGATATCGATCCTTTTTGGCTCGTTATCGATCTTGGTCGGGGCATTTTCTTCGGTATCGGGGTCTTTTTCCTTAGCCTCAGCACGATCTGGTAGTGTCTTTCCGCTCTGGAGGTGTACAACTGTTATCTGTCCTCTTGGGTTCTCGTCGGGGCGGCCCGGGAATTCCCCTTGAGGTCTCAGAACTTGTGCCGCAAGGTTGCCAAGTTGGGAGTTGACGCTTTTTCGCCACGAATCCAACTCTCTAAATTGGGCCTGTACAACTTTCATTTGATGATTAAGGTCAGCTTGGATTCCATCAATCTTGTTGTGGATGCCCTCTTGTAGGCCCTGTACCCATGAAGGTGGCTCTTAATAACCTAGAGGTCGGTAAGGAGGAGCCTTCCTTTCTTGTGGTGGAGGTGTTTGGTTTTGATTCTGATTGTAACCTCCCCAACTAGGATAATTGTTTGGCCTATATCATAATTATTAGGCGGGTTTCCGTATTGCCCTCTCATATAATTCCTCTCAGCGTATGTCTCAACGGCTTTAACCTGCTCAATGTTAGTGTAAGCAGAGGTACTATGGCCTTGAGAGTCGCATTCTTGACAAGGTTGAGAGGTTTTCAAAAAACTTACCTGTTTCTTTAGGCGGTTGATCTCATCTTGTAAAAATTGATGTTTAACCTCGGGATCAACTTCATCCTTATTTGGAATATAGAGACCTTTTTGAGGCTGGGGTGGATGCTGGGTCCCATACATGGCATCGTAATTGGTCAATTTATCCAGCAATTCCCATGCAGCATCGGGCTCCATCTCTATAAAACCGCAGGCAGTGTGTAAGTTGATGCGGTTCTTCGTCTCAGCATTTATACCCTGAAAGAATATCTCCTGCAGGACATATTGTGGTTGACCATGGGTGGGGCATTGCTTCAGCATCTCCTTGAATCGCTCCCACGTCTCCACGAATGTCTCGTTAGGCAGCTGGTGGTAAGAAGTAATTCACTTCCTTATCTCTGTAGTCTTGGAAGGAGGGAAGAACTTGGTCATGAACAAATCATGCAAAGTTCTCCACGTCCTTACCGTTCTAGGAGGTAAGCTCTCTAGCCAGCTCAAGGCTTTACCTGCAAGAGACTATTTAAAAGCTTTAAGTTGGACATATTCAAGAGAAACACCATCAGCAGCAATGGTGTCACATAAATCATCAAAATTACGAATATGCTCCATAGGGCACTCAGTTGATTTTCCCTTAAACTGAGCCCTCTTAATTAAGGATATAAACTGAGATTTAATCTCAAAAGCCCTTTCTATCTCAGGAAGCACTATTGCTGATTCTAGCACCCTCAGTTCTGGATGCATATATTGTTTGGCATTCCTTGGGATAGCGTTTAGTTGCTCTTGTAGACGAGCAGTGGCAGCAGTAGCAGCGTCTCGATCGGCTTGTAACGCCTCCATCTGCCTACGGAGGGTGTTCATCTGCTCGGGCATCTCCTCAGGTGTAGAGGCCATTGTGCGGTTTTCTCTTCTTCTGCGATGAAGGACACGTTCAGGCTCAGAATAGTAATCGGATTGATCAAATTCAAGTCGACGTCCCCTGCTGGCATAAACTGAGAAAACAAACAAAAATAAAAACAAATTAGAAATAAAAACGGGGTCAGGCTATTCCCAAACCTACGAGTAATCAAACAAGCACTGTTGCTTCCCCGGCAATGGCGCCAATTTATTGAGAGGGTTTCCCGAAAACAAATAAATTTGTAGTCAAGACCCAGTTGTGTATAGGGAGGTCAGGATCGTTCACGGGAAGCAAGTTATGTTCACAGGACACAAACGTAGACAAAAACGCAGGCTTGGTCCCGACCTGGTTACCTCGGTACCGATGCTAAACAGAGTATACGAAAGTGTTTTCAAATGGAGAAAAGATCTAGGATAAGGGTTTACCACGACATAATCATGCATTCAAGATAGTGTGAAGGATAAATAACATGCCTTGAAGATAAAGCTATCAACTTTTGTTGATTTAAGCAAGCAAATCAATCGATTTTCATGAATCAATTCACTCTCTACTTATTTTTAATCCAAAGCTCGAAACTTTCGTTATCGAACAATATCAACATTCAAGTTTACAACTTTCTCTTTCGATTAAGCAATAAACTCGAATTACTTCGACTTTCATCTAAGTATAAGCACAAAACAAGTAGATAAAAGATAGAAGGCAATGAAAACATTCATCACACATTCAATCATGCACAACTATGCCGGGTTTTCAACCCCGATCCTAGAAAAGCGAACTACTCACTCATGATTGAAATAAAAAAGCAATTAAATTTAATGAGAACATTGAATGAAAACAAAACTAAGGCTTACTTGAATTAAAATCGAAACTTTGTCTTAGATCACAATCTTCTTCCTCAAGTAAACTCTACAGCAAACTAAAACCAGAAAAACAGAGAGAAAGGTCGAGTTTTCAATTGTTCGTCTCTCTCTCTCTCTCTCTCGATCTCTCTCTCGATCTCTCGATCTCCAATCCTCAAAATCGTCCTCTAAAACTAGGCTAAAACACGGTATTTATACTAAGAGAATCTATCTATAAAGTGTAATATCTGCTAAATTCTAAATAAAATAAATTGGATAACTTATTCCAATAAATTTTTCTCTTTAAACTAAAGAATTTAATAGTCTTTATAATTTCATATTATATTAAGAAAGGTTATAAAAGTTTACCACAATGACAATAAAGACTTTTATTAAATATATTAAGCAAGTTGGATATCTATTTAAATATTTTCTCATAAAAAGAGAGTTTAATTATTTTTATAATTATCTTAATAAGTTAAAAAAAAATATCCGCAATGCTCCAAGGTTGTAAAAACCATTGTAATATAATTTATAATCTTTTTTCTCTATAACAAGAGAACTTAAATAATTTAAATAAATAAATTCAAGAATATATTATGAAGGATTATGGAGGCATAAAAGCATTCAAATAAAAATAAGGCTTTTATAAAACTCGAAATTATTAAATAAAGAGAGTGTACAAGACTAAAAATAAGTACAAGGGAATTTAAATAAAAAGGAGCCAAGAGCCGAGACTTGAACCCGAGACCTCTTGCGTCTCCCCTTCCCACACACACACACTCCAAATCCGCTATGCCAATGTAACTCATCTACCCAAATTACAACACTTTTAATTTGAAACTATTCTATTCTCTCTTCTTCTCCAAACAAGTCAACTTGATGTTGATTGATTTGACGCTTCACCATTGCATGCTCCTCTTCCTTCTCCTTTGCTTGCAAGACCAAGTTTCTTGCATCATCACTCATCACCATCAAACTAGCACACTTGTGCCCAATAGATGATCATCTCCTTCTTCTCCATTGGTGCACTTCCATTTCCATGGATTGAGAAGCTTGCCCCCTTTGCCTATTTAAAGGAGCTCCAACCACCTCCAAACTCACACAATTCTTCAATCCTCCTCTCTACTAGCAAACTCTCTCAATTTTAGTTCAAAAATCAGCCCTAAAGTTCTAGTTTTTCCCATTCAAAGCTCCACCAAAGAGACTTCCTTCCTCCCTTGTGTGCACCGCCGGCCACCACCAGCCACCGGAGCCCCCGCCTGGACGCCGCCGCGCCGACCGCCCCCCCTGGAGACTGGCTGGAGTCGTCGTTGTCCTGCCTGGTGTCGCCGCTGCACGCCCCTGCCTCCTCCTCCTCCTCTGTATTCTGTAATACAAGATACAAGATCTTAGGGTATAAAAATTTAATCCCTTTTTAATGTTTATTAATTTAAATAATTCATGTGTTATTAAAATAGTGGTTAGTATAAGTAAACAATTTAAAAATGGGTTAAAGTACAAGTTTTGATATAATAAAAATATTATGATAAGATATTATTAGTGGAATAAGAAGGTTAAATCATTTTAATAAATTAAATAGATCTCATAATAATTGTTAGCCTACAAGTTGTAATTTAATAAAAATATTAGTTGAGATCTTGTTAGTTGAAAAGAGGAAATAAACCAATTAAATAAAGCATTAAGTTATTATATAATATGTTATTATATTGCTAAGTAATAAAGGTTGCCTTGCATGAAAAGATATTGGAAAAAATGGGAAAGATGATATAAATTGATTTAAGATATCATAAGAATATGCTTTGATTATAAAATGAGATATTTTTAGTCATGACCATATATTTATATAAACTATAGATATGCGAAGATTTATGTGAATAAAGTAAATAAGATTAATTTAATATTATGTTAGGTTATGGAAAGCTTACTTTATAAAGTAAATAGAAAGTTCTATTTATGGGAAATACTAAGATAATGTCCTATTAATATTTTATCTCTATTTAATATGGTTTTTATAGCTAAACAAGGTTTTATTAAAGTAATGTTATGAATAAAATATTCTTTGTTGAGAAAATAATATTTTAAGTATCATTATGAATATTATTGAAAATAAAGTAATATTATAATGACACTAAGTGAAATATCTTAATAAGGATATAATAGACTTTATATAGTCTCAAGAATAATATAGATTCAAAATACCTTTTTGGGTAAAATATTATCATATGCTTTTACAAGTTTGTCCTTGCTTAATTATATTAAGAAGCTAGCAAGGGAAGTTAAAAGAATTATTTTAATAAATTGAATAAGGTTCATTAAGGAATAAAAGGATATTACAAAGTTAAAATAATAATAAAGGAATATTATTATTTTATTAGCCCACCTAAATTATTAATATAATAATTTAGAATTTCATTCTCTTATACTAAGTATACAAGAGAATTCCAAACCTTAAAAGAAATTCTTATTTAGAGATCGTTCGTAAATTCCGTGTCGTTAGGTCGAGATTTCATTCCGAGTCGTGACCAACATTTTCCGTCATATCGCTATTCTACTCGTGAAAGCAAAGGCAAGTGGAATTTCCCCTTATAACCTTATACATTCGTTTCCGTGAAATTCTCGATGTTGGGAACAACTTGTGTGCTAAGTAACAAATGAACCTAGGAAATATCGATTGTTAGATATAACGACCCCACTGTTAGCGTAGCTCGCTCTTTATTATTGATAGGATTATTTATGCTAGTTTGGTTGTGGCCTTGATTGTTTACGGTCTCGTTAAGAGATCGATGTCGAACAAACTAGTGAGGGGCACGGAAGTAGCCCGACGCCTCTATATAACTTACTAAGTCGTATGCCTATGTGCTTAAAGTACGACTTTCAGGATCATGATCCAGTCCGCTCCGATTGCAAGGAGGGATGAGCAGCACTCTAGCTAAGTGTCGGAAACTGAGTTTTTCCTTGGTGGACTGGGCCATACGAGCCCCCACCCCCTTTTAAAAAAATATATCATTAAAAATGATCAATATCTTTTTGTCACGATATAAGATAAGTGCCCGTGCACATTTAAAAGACATCAAAACCGGACCGGTCTCAAATGATCGATCCGGCTCTCGGTCCGTTCAGGGCGCAAGAGGTTTTCTTAAACTAGTGATTAAATAACATTCCCAACATACACTAATCTATTCTAAAAGAAGTCTACAAGCTAGTAGCTCTTCTCTCGATTATCGAGCTATCTCCGCTTGAGATACGCTCTTCTTCGTACCGTTAAAAACCCACATAAACAAGCCATATCTTAAACACAACCCGATAATATCTCTCTCGATATTGTTAAACTACCGAAATACCCTTGGGAAGTTCCGTTCCCGCTTGCTTAGTCTCCTTAGACTAATTCTCCACTTCTGCATTTTTGCCTGGTATTTCTCGCCCTTCGCGACAAATGCCAGACTGTAGGAATGTACACCGAAGTTTTGAAGACAAAGTCAAGAAGGTTCAGGAAACGTTAGGCGAGGATTGAAGGTCAAGGCAAGACGACATCGAAGGAAGGAATTCTCATAAGAGCAAGGCATTCCGAAGATAGTGCACTAGCTCTTTCCTTTTTAGAACCAAGCAAATCATCATCACATGAGTTGTCTTGGGAAAACATACTTGTAATTTTAAATTACGTCTTTTAAAACCTTTCCAAATGGTTTTACTTTCCGCTGCTACATTTGTAAATCGACTCTCAAGGTAATGAACGAAAGTTCTTATCAATAAATGAAATTCCGCTTTTAGTCAATTTCATCTTCAATTAAAGACTCCAGTCTCATTCGTGAGCATCCATTTATTTATGTAACGTTTATGTTAATTTTCTGCATTTGTATGAGTTTAATATCATTCTAAAAGCCTTGGGTGACTTTGGACGGGAAAGTCCGAGGTCACTGGCGGTAATACCCAATGTTGTAAAATAGGGGTGTTACAATTGTGGTATCAGAGCCGAACGTTTTGTTTTCAAAACCGAAAACTTTTAAAACCGCAATTTTTTTGAAAACCGAGAACTTTTAATACCTAAGTTTTTCCTTCCGCTATCCGAAACTTCCATTTATAGAAAATTTCCTTCCATATCCTTTAAAAGAAACTCAAAAATGTCAACTTTCTAACTTAAACTTCTTAGCTAAGAAAATTCCTTAAAATTTTAAAAATTGTAATACTAGATACTTAGTTCTAGAACTACTACCCTTATAAACTTCCTTTATACCTTTTAAAGGACTTAAATAGTATAAGTGTTTCAACTTTTAAACTCGAAACATTTTCGTTAGAACTTTCTTGTAAACTTAACTCTTACCTTAGAAGAACTTATTAATAAAATAGAAAACTCTTTCTAAGTGACATGTTCAAAAGAAAATCCTAGACTCTTTAATAGGACCAAGAAAATGAAAAGTCTTAAATTTAATATTTTATGTCTCAACTTTATATCCGAGAATGCCTTAAAACTTCCTTCCAATATCTTCGTCGCATAGAATCAAAGGATATTCTATACAAACGCCTTTCTCTCCTCTACAAAAAAAATGGTACTCACTAGAAGTCCAACCCGAATCAGGGACGAAGCTAGAAAAGTCGCTTAAGAGCTTGATGAGGATTTTCTCTATTGCCGCTTTTGCCATATGGAAACCCCGAGGATAACCCGAGCTAGTACTACGAGAAGAAATCCATGAAATGCACCCAAGCTGAATCTCAAGGAGGAGAAACCCGAAGAAGAATACCTCGAGAAAGGAGTTGATAATTCACTTCATGACCAATCCAGACAAACTACAATGGTCTATCAAATGGATGAATGGGCTAATTGAACTCAAGGGGTGTCATCCCATCTCCAAGCATTTGATCAAATAAGAAACCCATTTATAATCAGTGGTCCAAACCCAAAGAGGGTTCGTCAGCCAATACCGTTTTACTTTCAAAACCGAAAGTTTTCGAAATCAAAAGTTTTAAACCGAAAGTTTTGTTTTCAAACCGACCAATTTGTGTTAAAACTTTTTCCTAACAAGATTAACCTAGGATTCAAATTCTTTGCCTGAAAGGAAATTTCAACTTAAAATATTTGAATAAATACTCCAAAACTCAAGTAACAAGTACTTTTAAGGAAATTTCTAAGTTAGTGTTGACGGGCCTTCACTCAGAACAACAAATAAATTTATAAGTCAAGACCCCGTTGAGTATAGGGGAGTCAGGATCGTTCCACGAGAAGCAAGGTTGTTTGTTTATCGACTACTAACAATCAAACAAAAACAAGCAAAACACTAACAAGCAGCATCGTTAACGACATTGTCAGGGTCGTTAACGAACCACCGTAAACAAAAGACCAAAAACTAACGACCTAAACAGGTTCGGTACCGAGGCTACGAACTTAGTAACGAATATCACTAAAAGAGAATTCAAATAAAAACAAAGATCTAGGACAAGGGATACCACAACATAGTCATGCATATAAACTCGCAAGAAGATAAGATCATGCCTTTAAATAGATAAATTATCAACTTTCGTTGACTAGCAAGTAAATCAATCTACTTTCATAAACCAATTCACTCAATTGCTTGTTTTGGATCTAAAGCTTGAAACTTTCGTATTCAAACAATAACAGCCTTCAAGTCTAAAACTTTCTCTTTCAATCAAGTTAAAAACTCAAATCACCTTGACTTTCATCTAGGTCTAAGCACAACAAACAATCTCAAAAATAAATAAAAGGAAATCAACACATATTCTTACTCCTCAAACATGCATAACTATGCCGGGTTAAACCCAGACCCTAGAAAAGAAGACTACTCACTACTCATAACTAAGAAATAAATAAATTCAACAAAAGAAATCATTGAAAACAAAACACCACTCAAATTAATAAGAAATATCGTCTTACAAAAATTCAGAAGAAACCGAAAAATACAAAGCACCGAACTGAAATACTGACTAACGACCCCGGTAACTCTCGTCCACCGAGCTCTCGATCTCGACTCCGATCCTCTCTCTCTATCTCTCGGCTCTTCCTCTTCTCTCTACTCCTTATTTTTCTACTTCGTCTCCCCCCTTTCTAGGCTAAATAAGAGGGCTATTTATACTAATAAGGCTAGAAAATAAAAAGGCTAAAAGATAAAAACTTTCCTAAAAAGATAGAAATAAAATCTAGAAAGATAACAAGACCTAAAATACATAATATAATAACCCTAAAATTATAAAAAGACACTCTACCGACACGGAAATAAATTCCCGCACAGGATCGGTGAGTCACAGAATCAAACTCTCGAAAACTTTATCTCGTGACCTCGTTAACGAGCCCTCACAGCCTCGTTAACGAGCCTGGGCTTGGCTTTCTTCAACACTTCAACTCCAAAAATTTAAACTTCAACTTCTTCATCTTGTATTCCTCCATCCTTCATCATAGCGCTCCAAATTCAACTTCAAACAACATCTTTTCCTTCCTAAAACCTACAAAAATACACAAAACGGAGTAGCTTCCATACTTTTCACAAAATATGCAAAACTATCCAAAAAACACATAAAACTAATCCTAAACTTATCAAAACTAATCCTAATAAACTAAGAAAACATACTAAAAACTATACCAAAAATACGAACATCAAAATACCCCATACTTAGACTTGCTTGTCCTCAAGCAATCACTAAACAATAATCAAAACCAAACAACATACTCATAAAGACATAGCCATCATCTAAAAAGCAACCTCAACACAAAGAAGAAAAATAAAAAATGATTATTAACGTCATCACACATATATGCACCAAATAGGCATAAGAAAATACAATCCAACCTCACAAGGGATAATAATACGTTTCACTCAACTCTCAAGTGTATGGGCTTATAAATTCAATCTCTCAACTCAATCCAATATACAAAAACTCATAGAAATTGGAACTTATATCACCAAAACTCTCCACCCAAGATTTGTCAAAACAAGCAAAAATCATCAAGAGAACTTAGAGGGCTCAATGAAAAACTTCATAGAAGCTTCCATTCGGCCGGGTTGTAATGGGGCTTGGTAATAACAATAAGGCGTGGAAATATTTTGGCCATGTGGTGCTAATAATATCCGGGAATCAAAGACTCCTAAAAAACTCACACATAACAAAACTCATAAAAATAACCAAACTCACTCAACAATATGGCTCAACTCACTTTTCTTTCAACCCTTTTAATATCCCAACTTAATCTTGCTTACAAACAACAAGGAAATTTGGCTCATGCACACTTTTACTTTTTAGCTCTTTTTTTTCTTCCCTTGTGATCTTCATTTTTTTCTGTGGGAAGGTCGGTACCGAACCTGCAGAGTCGGTAACGAGTTCTGATTGAACGATCTTTTCTTCTTTTCTTTTCTTTACTTTCCACTTTATTTCTTTTGTAAGTGCATTCAGGGAACCAAACTCCTTTTACATGATAAACTACAAGACTTTTCACTTTACCCAACCCATATTACCCCACACTTGAGCCAAACAATCTCACTCAACAAAAATATCACAACCAATACTAAGTCCTAATCCCCGGATAGGGTCAAACTTTCATCGGCTAGGAAATAATTTTGTGGAGCTAAAAATAAAAGGCTTCAGGCTCAAATTGGCTGTCAAAAGAAGGATCATGATAAGGTAGGATAAGGAATAATGGGGCTTATAAAAATAAGTTCTCTATCGTCTAATCTTCACAAGTAATGAACTATAAATATAGGTCTCAAGAAATAGATAACCATCACAATTACAAGAGATAATATGCATATAGAGAGTAAATCACACAATAAAAGAAGAGGGATTTTTTTTTGTTCTCCCTATAAGGCCAAAAATAACTCACAATGTCATTATTTGTTGGATTGCATCACTTATGCTATAAAGTATATGTGCTCAATTTCATCAAATGCTATTCCTTTCTAAAAACAATTTCATAAAAAGAATCCGGCTATACTATCAAAGTATATGTGCTCAATGATTATGCTAGCAACTACCATCATAGAACCTTAGAAAGGGATATCTATCAATTCAAAAACTCTTTTTAGATTTTATCAAAAATTTTATGATTTTTTCGATTTTTTTGATTTATGAAACAAAACTACTCAAAACAAAATAAAACACATAAGGCAACAAAAGATAACAAGTTTTCTACTTTCTCACACCCCATACTTAAAATTACAGTGTCCCCACTGTAAGAAAAATAAGAAGAAGGAAAGAAATAAAAAAGGAAAACAACAAAATAAAAGAAAAGAAAAACCATAAAACTTACAAAGTCTCAAAAGTGGAAAACAAGGAAAACGTCTTCTTCAAGCTGAATCAACGATTTGGTGGAGGAAAGTAGTGTTCAAAGTTCCCCATGAAGTCGTACATCGTCCTCCAACGCTCTGCATCGTCCACCTCTCTCTGACGATGCCTCTCATCCTCCATCGACATGCGAACGGAATAGACAGTCTCCCATCTATCCATCCTCCTATGAATGTGATCCTGCTGGAGGTGAAGCTGTTGCATCTGAGCAGAAAGATCCTCGGCCCATGGTGGTGGCATACTCGATCCAGTGTACTCGAGCTGAGGAGGTGGTGGGTAGTGAGGCTGGAAGTGGTCTTGGTACAGCACCGGGTTGTATGGCGTGAGACCATAGGAGTGAGGGTCGGTAGGAGTTGGTGAAGGGTCGGTAGTTGTCCTCAGGGCCTCGTTAACGAAGCTGGGTGCCTTGTTAGGAACATATGTAGAAGTCTGGAAATGGTCGTTAACGAGCCTGGTAGGCTCGTCAACGAGGACGTTGGTGCCCAAAACTTCTGTGTCGAGGTCTTCATCCTCGAAGTTAAGCTCTTCCGTGCCTCCCTCTGTGTCAGCCTCTTCAGTGTCTTCTCCAGCTACCTCGTTATCCTCATCTTCATCTTCATCCATCTCTTCACCTTCTCGCTCGAACCTTGTCACACAAGGCCTAAGTGATAGCTCATCCTCCGGCTTGGGCTCCAACGGGTAAGCATGACCCGTCCACACCTCGTACCAATTTGGTACATAGAGTAGCTCCAACATGTCAAGGGTTGGTACAACAATTCGGTCTTGCACTTTTACTTTGAAGCCTCCCTCGGCTTGGATGAAAACACCGGAGCTATACCAATAGCTCTTGTTGAGGAGTTGAGCATGAGCCGGCGTATAGCGAGTAAGGTCGACTCCCAGGTTTGTAGCCAAAAGACTAACCAAGTTTCCACACCATACTTCCTTGGACTTGGTTGATTTCTCTATATAGTAGAGCCATTCATACCCCAAATTAAAAGGGTTGGGCTCCTAAAAAAGGATAGTGCGAAGACAAGCAACTTCCGTCCTTGTTGGCCTGTTTAGCTCTCTCTTCGGCCAAAATGTAGCGGCTAGGACTCGGAGGATGATCCTAAATATGGGGTTGATGATGCTTGCCCCGGATAGTGCCGCTGCGGAGGGTTCAACCTCCCCGGTGATGTAGCTCCATGTTCTTGTCACCTTGTATTCTTTCAAGCTGTACTCTCTAGAAGGGTTTGGGAGCTCCAGAATTGCGTTGAACTCCGCCATGGTGTATTCTCGGCTCACATTACCGAGCCTAAATCGGATGTATCCCGCTGAAGTCTTCGACGGGAAACTAGTCTCTAATGTGGCCAGGAACTCGGATGTGAGGGCCGGAAAATATGGTAAACTCTCCTTCTTCAGCAAATGAGGTACACCGAGAATAGCAAAGGCCTCCTTGACATCCGTATAAATCCCCATTTGCTTGGCACTCGTCCTTGAAAACCACCGAGTATTGTGATCTTTGTCTAAGATGGTGTTGTATCGATCCGCTTGCCCTTGAGTACGCAAGATCACATTGTCCATGCGAGGTGGAGATGGGGACCTCGGATTCCTTCTCTTCTTATGAGCTCGGGTAGCGGGTCTGCTTGAACTTGCCATGTGATCTACAAAATAATCATGATTTTCCAGGATAAGATCCACTCAAGTAGATAGACAAGAGACCCCATACTTGGTCTCGAAATAATCATCGGATTTATCCGTTAACTACCCAATTGGGTCGTTTACGAATCTGGACTGGTTATTTGAACTTTGAATTTGCGCAGGGTCGTTAACGAGCCTGGGTGGGTCGTTAACGAGCTGTCGAGAGCCAGTTCACAGAATTCCGAGTATTATCAACTTCAAAAATCAAGCCATGAATTAAGCATGCATCCTCTATACTCCTTCACTAGACACACAATCGGGTATATGTACCCCATACTTGCTCAATTACCCATCCCAAACATGCTTTAATTTACCCGAAATTGATATGGCAAAGATCGAACTTAAATATTAGAACAAGAAAAATTCATGCTTTTCTAATCAAATTTTCACAATGGAGACATATAACATGAATATCCTTCCCGAGATCAAGAACAACGAAGCACAATCAAAGTTTCATGAGCAAAATCCAAACATGCAAATCGACCCTCTCTATAAACATAATCCGAGACATGAAATTTCTACCCTAAAAACCATGAATCATGCAATTAAGAGTTAGGGTTTAGAAATCATACCGGAAAATCGCGAAATTGAAGAACAAGAGATCGGATTTGGTGAGTAACGAGCTTGGATCTCGTCGGTGGGAAAAACGGGGTTTCGGGCTTCGGAAACGACGGCGTTTCCGACGGTCGGTGGAGTGAAGGATTCCGATTGGTGGTGAGGGTATTCGGTGGAGGTTTTGAGGGATTTGGAGTTTGAGATTTCTGGGTAGGATTTTTGAGGGTTTTAGAAGAGTTAAATAAAAGGGGGTAGAAATAGGAGGGGGGTAGGTAATGGCGGCTGGGGGGGATAAGAAATAGGGTAGAAGATAAAAGATAGATTAGGGTTAGAAATAAAACTTACCTGCCCGAGTCAGTTCGCCAAACCGGGTCGTTAACGACCCTGGGTGGGTCGTTAACGAGCCACCGTAGCCTCCTTGAGTGATTTTTCGAGCCCCTTTTCTGCATCTTGTTAGCTCTAAATTTATCCTAATTTTCTATCCTAAAAAACTACTAAATATAACTCAAAAGAAAGCTAGGAAAAAGAATCTAAAAAGAAAAGAAAAATCTAGTCTATACTAAAAGCGGGTTGCCTCCCGTAAGCGCTATTTTTAACGTCGTCAGCCCGACGTACTCCTTGGCTAGTCCGACGTTGTAAGAGCCATAGTGACTCTAATCTCTTCATCCGGGTCGGGTTTCTCGTGAAACTTCTTCAGCCGGTGGCCGTTAACTTTGAAGATTACGCCTTGGTTATCGATCAACTCCACCGCACCGTGAGGATAGATGTGATGAACCACGAATGGCCCACTCCATCGTGTCCTAAGCTTCCCTGGGAATAATCGGAGTCTAGAGTTGAAAAGAAGTACCTTATCGCCAACTTCATAAGTTTTGGGCACTAATTTCCGATCATGCCACCGCTTGGTGCACTCTTTGTAAATTTCAGCATTTTCGTACGCCTTCAGCCTCAATTCTTCTAATGCTTGCAAGTCCATGAATCTTTTTGCTCCTGCCGCGTCGAGGTTCATGTTGATCTCCTTAAGAGCCCATAATGCTTTATGCTCCATCTCAACCGGTAAATGACATGCCTTGCCATACACTAGAGTATAAGGAGTGGTGCGTAGAGGCGTCTTGTATGCTGTCCTGTATGCCCATAGAGCGTCATCCAATTTGGAAGACCAATCCTTCCTAGAACGGGACACTGTCTTCTCCAATATGCTCTTTATTTGCCTGTTTGAAACTTCAACCTGGCCACTGGTTTGGGGATGATATGGTGTTGCCACCCGATGGGATACCCCATACTTAGCCAAAAGTGCTTCAAAACTCCGCTCAATGAAATGAGAACCACCATCACTAATGAGGACTCTTGGAACGCCGAACCTGGGGAAAATGTTGGTCTTGATGAACTTAGCCACAGTTTTAGCATCGTTAGTCCTTGTAGCAACGGCTTCTACCCACTTAGAGACATAATCGACCGCCACTAGGATGTACTTGTAGGGGCCTGATGCGGGAAACGGTCCCATGAAGTCTATGCCCCATACGTCGAATAGTTCGACCTCTAATATCCCGGTTAGTGGATTCTCATGTCTCCAAGTGATGTTGCCTGAGCGTTGGCACCCATCACATGTTGTCACATAAGCTTGTACATCCTTGAACATGGTTGGCCAATAGAGACCACTTTGAAGAATCTTCGCTGTGGTTTTGAACCCTTTTGCATGACCTCCAGTAGGAAGTGTGTGACATTGACGAATCACGTTCTCTATCTCCTCTTCTGGACACAGTGTCTAAAGAGGTGATCACTTCCTTGTTTAAACAAGTAAGGATCATCCCAATACTACTGTTTTACATCGTGGAGGAACTTCTTCTTCTTTTCAGGGGATAAACCCTCGGGAATTACGCCTCCTACAAGATAGTTAGCGAAATCCGCAAACCAAGGGGCTTTCGACCCTCTAGCAGCATGGATTGATATCGAAGAAGTAGAAGGAGATGGAATTGAATGGAATTGAGAAAGTTCGGGTTCAGAAATCTTACCTGCCTTGGTTGTCATAAGACCTGAGTGGGTCGTTAACGAGCCTGGGGATGCAGTATTATCCTCGGTAACGACCTCCCGTGGCTTGGTAATGACCTGCCCAACTGATATGTCGATCCACCCTGGAGTTTTACCTTCGTGATCCATGCGTTCCAGCCTCGGTGCCTCGTTAACGACCCTAAAGGGGTCGGTAACGAGGGTTTTGTTGAGTTCGACCTCGTTCAGCAGGAGGTGTTCGTCAGATCTGGAATCGTTTATTGGCACCTCGTTATTGGATTCAGTGATGTGTTCAACCGGCAATCTGGATAAGTGATCCGCCACTAGGTTCTCTGCTCCCTTTTTGTCTCTTATTTCATGGTCAAATTCCTGCAGTAAGAGCATCCAACGAAGCAATCTAGGCTTGGCATCCTTTTTGGCCATTAGGTATCTAACAGCCTCATGGTCAGTATAAACAATCACTTTGGATCCAACAAGGTAGGACCAAAATTTTTCAAAGGCAAATACCACAACAAGGAACTCCTTCTCCGTTGTGGTATACTTACTCTGCGCCTCATCCAGCGTCTTACTAGCGTAGTAGATGGAGTGGAGTTTCTTGTCCTTCTGTTGTCCAAAGACTGCACCGACTACATAGTCACTGGCATCGCACATAATCTCAAAGGGTAATGTCCAATCCGGGGACTGCATAATGGGGGCGGACACGAGGGCAGCTCTTAACCTGTAAAATGCTTCAAGACATTCTGGAGACAGCTCAAACACTACATCTTTCATTAGTAGGTTAGTCAAGGGTTTAGCTATCTTAGAAAAATCCTGAATAAATCGTCTGTAAAAGCCAACATGCCCTAGGAAACTCCTTATGTGTCTTACAGAGGAAGGGGGAGGTAGTTTTTCAATAAGCTCAATCTTTGCTTTATCTACCTCTATTCCTCGCTTAGAGACAAGATGCCCTAGTACTATCCCCTCTTGAACCATGAAATGACACTTTTCCCAATTTAACACAAGATTGGTTTCTTCACATCTTTTAAGCACTCGTGCAAGGTTAGCAAGACAAGAATCAAATGAAGAACCATAAACTGAAAAGTCATCCATGAAAACCTCTACAATCTCCTCTATCATATCCGAAAAAATGGCCATCATACACCTTTGAAAGGTGGCAGGGGCATTGCAAAGCCCAAATGGTATTCTTTTATAAGCAAAGGTTCCATAAGGACATGTAAAGGTTGTCTTCTCCTGGTCATCAGGATGAATGGGAATTTGCCAAAAACCGCTATAGCCATCTAAATAACAAAAATAATCATGCTGGGCTAAGTGTTCTAACACCTAATCAATAAAAGGTAGCGGAAAATGATCTTTTCTAGTAGCACTATTAAGCTTCCTATAATCAATGCACATCCTCCAACTAGTGGTGGTCCTAGTCGGAATAAGCTCTCCCTTTTCGTTTTCTATGACAGTCATCCCCCCTTTCTTTGGGACTACATGGACCGGACTCACCCATTGGTTGTCCGATATAGGAAATATGATCCCAACATCAAGTAATTTAATGATTTCCTTTTTAACCACATCTTTCATGTTAGGATTTAACCTACATTGATGCTCTATGGTGGGTTTATGATTATCCTCCATGTATATCCTATGCATGCAAAGGGAAGGAGATATGCCAGTTATATCATCTAGGGAGTAGCCTATGGCTTTCCTATGCATCCTAAGCACATTCAGTAGTTTTCCTACTTCCTCATCTTTTAATTTAGCATTAATGATGACCGACAAAGTAGAATTAGGACCAAGGAATTCATACTTGAGGGAGTTTGGAAGGGGTTTAAGTGTTGGGGACGGTTCAGCTGGGATTAGAATCGGTTCTTCTGGCTCCGTCTTTAACACCTCCTCGAGGTATTCAAATGCTGAAATTTCATTGTCTTCGGCCAAGGTCGTTAACGATGCTGGTGGGGTCGTTAACGAGCCTGCTTCTTCTGCCAGTAGAGTCGGTACGGAGGCTGGGGGACTCGTTACCGAAACTCAGGAGCTATTTCTGCCCATCTTTGACCTGAAATTTCATCATTTGACGCCGATCTTCCAATAGGGTCTCCACATTCAATGATCTCCTTGTGGGTGTAGAGCATCTTGACTTCGGCTCTATTGGTCTCCTTAATTGATTGTTTGAATCGGAATTCTGTCATCTCATCCCCAATTTCAAAAGTTAGGAGTCCCCTCCTAACATCAATTATGGCTCCAACTGTGGCGAGGAACGGTCTTCCCAAAATAATGGGAACTATCGGATCTTCGGGCATTGTCATGACGATGAAGTCGTTCCTCCTTGTTGTTTGTAACAAGGAAATCTTGTATTCCTCATAACAAATTTTGATCCAGGTTGAATTCCACGCATTCCTCTCCAATATCGAAAGTAAGAAGTCCTTTCCGCACATCCACCCTTGCACCTGTTGTGGCTAAAAATGGTCTGCCGAGAATTATGGGGACATGAGGGTCTTCAGGCATATCGAGGACGATGAAATCATTTGGTATAAAGAATTTCCCGACTTGAATTGGATAGTCGTCCACGACTCCTGTAGCCTTGACACATGATCCGTCTGCCATGTAGAGGTTCATATCTACCGGCTCTAGTGGTCCCATGTTGGCTTTAGACCAGATTGAGAGAGGGAGTAAACTAGCACTGGCTCCCAAATCACATAAAGCTTTGAACTTGTGGTCGCCTATACCAATAGTTATTGCAAATCTCCCTGGATCTCCCAACTTTTCTGGTAGAGCTATAGATCTGACTTCATCCTGCAGCTCTGTAATGGATCTTTTCCTGCTAAGAATATCTTTCAAGAATTTTGTGTAAGTCAGCATTTCGCTTAGGGCTTCAGCGAATGGGATGGAAATATTAATGCCCTGAAGAATCTTTACGAAACGCTTGAACTTACTCTCAGTAGAGTCCATGGATTTCTTAGTGGGAAATGGAATAGATTTCACCATCCTCGGAACCAAGTTAGGCTCAAGGGGTGATGCTACCGGGTCGACACTAGGGTCGTTAGGTACGCTCGGCGGGTCGTTACCGACCCTGGGATTGAGAGGAAGGCTCGGATTAGAAAACTTACCTGGGCTGGGGTCGTTAGGTACTCTCGGAGCCTCGTCTCATGGTACGCTGGTTCGGTAATCGCCCTCGTTGGCTCGTTACCGAGCTGAACCGTGGCGTCCTCTTCCTTCTTGTATTCAGCTTGGACTCACTCCGGTAATGTCTTTCCGCTCCTAAGGTGTACTGCTGCTATTTGTCCTTTAGGGTTTTCTTCGGGACGGCCCGGAAGTTGCCCTTGTGGCCTCGGAATCTGTGCAGCAAGGTTCCCTAGTTGGGAATCGACATTCTTCTTCCATACATCGAATTCTCCCCATCTTTTATTTTGGTGGGCAAGGTTAGCTTGAACTTCATTAACCTTGTTGTGAACTCCATTGATGCTTTCCTGTAACCCTTGTACCCAAGATGGTGGCTCCTGATGGCTTGGAGGTCTATAAGGCGCAGGTCGTCTATCTGGTGGAGGCGCTGCATAGCTTGGATTTGGATTTTGATTGCCCCATGTCTGATAGTTATTCGACCTGTCAAAATTGCTAGGCTGGTTCCTGTATGGGCCTCTCATGTAATTCATCTCAGCAATTGTCTCAGCGGCTCTTACCTGCTCTATGTTAGTGCAAGCAGAAGTACTATGGGCAGAAGAACCACACTCTTGACAAGATTGAGAGGATTTCGGAAAACTTACCTGCTTCTTCAGGCGGTTGACCTCGTCTTGTAGAAATTGATTCTTAACGCCTGGGTCAACTTCTTCTCGGTTAGGCACGTAGAGACGTTTCTGCGGCTGGGGGCTTGCTGGGTTCCATACATGGCATCATAATTGGATAGCTTATCCAGCAATTCCCATGCGGTCGTAGGGTCCATCTCTATAAAACCGCACGCTGTATGCGTGTTGATGCGATTCTTGGTCTCTGCGTTGATACCCTGGAAAAAGATTTCTTGCAGAACATATAAAGGTTGCCCATGAGTGGGGAACTGTCTAAGCATCTCTTTGAATCTTTCCCATGTTTGAACAAAAGTCTCATTAGGCAGCTGGTGATAGGAGGTGATGCGTTTCCTCAACTCCGTTGTCTTGGCAGGAGGGAACAATTTTGTAAGAAATTGATCATACAAGTTCTTCCAAGTCCTGATAGACTTAGGAGGTAGGCTCTCCAACCAGCTCAGGGCCTTTCCAGCTAGAGACCACCTGAAAGCTTTTAACAGAACATATTCAAGTGAGACACCTTCAGCAGCTATGGTGTCACATACATCAAGAAAATTTCTAATATGCTCCATAGGGCACTCAGTAGGTTTCCCTTCAAACTGAGCCCGTTTAATTAAGGATATGAATTGAGACTTGATCTCAAAGGGTTTCTCTATCTCCGGAAGCACGATTGGGGATTCTGGCACCCTCAGTTCTGGATGCATGTACTGTTTGGCATTCCTCGGATAGGCATTCAGCTCCTCCTGTAGACGAGCATTGTTAGCTCGTTGACGCTCAGCCTCAGTGGCAGCGCCTTCCTTCTCGGTTTTCAATGCCTCCATCTGTGTTTGGAGGACCTCTAACTGACAAGCCAGCTCTTCAGGTGTGGCCATGGCTCGGTTCTCTCGGCGTCTACGGTGCAGGGAACGTTCAGGTTCTGAATAATAACCATGTTGTCAAATTCGAGCCTTCGACGTCCTACCGGCATGCGCTGAGAAAACAGACAAAGAAAACAAAAATTAAAAATAAAAACGGGGTCGGGCTATTCCCAGACCCACAGATAAACAAACAAACTCGTTGCTTCCCCGGCAACGGCGCCAATTTGTTGATGGGCCTTCACTCAGGACAACAAATAAATTTATAAGCCAAGACCCCGCTGAGTATAGGGGAGTCAGGACCGTTCCACGAGAAGCAAGGTTGTTTGTTTATCGACTACTAACAATCAAACAAAAACAAACAAAACACTAACAAGCAGCCTCGTTAACGACGTTGTCAGGGTCGTTAACGAACCACCGTAAACAAAAGACCAAAAACTAACGACCTAAACAGGTTCGTACCGAGGCTACGAACTCAGTAACGAATATCACTAAAAGAGAATTCAAATAAAAACAAAGATCTAGGACAAGGGATACCACAACATAGTCATGCATATAAACTCGCAAGAAGATAAAATCATGCCTTTAAATAGATAAATTATCAACTTTCGTTGACTAGCAAGTAAATTAATCTACTTTCATAAACCAATTCACTCAATTGCTTGTTTTGGATCTAAAGCTTGAAACTTTCGTATTCAAACAATATCAGCCTTCAAGTCTAAAACTTTCTCTTTCAATCAAGTTAAAAACTCTAATCACCTTGACTTTCATCTAGGTCTAATCACAACAAACAATCTCAAAAATAAATAAAAGGCAATCAACACATACTCTTACTCCTCAAACATGCATAACTATGCCGCGTTAAACCCCAACCCTAGAAAAGAAGACTACTCACTACTCATAACTAAGAAACAAATAAATTCAACAAAAGAAATCATTGAAAACAAAACAACACTCAAATTAATAAGAAATATCGTCTTACAGAAATTCAGAAGAAACCGAAAAATACAAAGCACCGAACCGAAATACTGACTAACGACCCCGGTAACTCTCGTCCACCGAGCTCTCGATCTCGACTCCGATCCTCTCTCTCTATCTCTCGGCTCTTCCTCTTCTCTCTACTCCTTATTTTTCTACTTCGTCTCCCCCCTTTCTAGGCTAAATAAGAGCGCTATTTATACTAATAAGGCTAGAAAATAAAAAGGCTAAAAGATAAAAACTTTCCTTAAAAGATAGAAATAAAATCTAGAAAGATAGAAATAAAATCTAGAAAGATAACAAGACTTAAAATACATAATATAATAACCCTAAAATTATAAAAAGACACTCTACCGTACACGGAAATAAATTCCCGCACAGGATCGGTGAGTCACAAAATCAAACTCTCGAAAACTTTATCTCGTGACCTCGTTAACGAGCCCTCACAGCCTCGTTAACAAGCTTGGGCTTGGCTTTCTTCAACACTTCAACTCCAAAAATTTAAACTTCAACTTCTTCATCTTGTATTCCTCCATCCTTCATCATAGCGCTCCAAATTCAGCTTCAAACAGCACCTTTTCCTTCCTAAAACCTACAAAAATACACAAAACGAAGTAGCTTCCATACTTTTCACAAAATATGCAAAACTATCCAAAAAACACATAAAACTAATCCTAAACTTATCAAAACTAATCCTAATAAACTAAGAAAACATACTAAAAACTATACCAAAAATACGAACATCAGTTAGATATTTTCGTTGAAGGTTTAAAGCCTAAACTCATATAAGAGCAACTTATAAGTAGAAATCCTAAGGCGATAAGTTCCTAGAGTCGGAATCGTTTTATTTACAAAGTCTTGTTCTAAAGTTTTAAAAACCAAGTCTTAGTAAAGTGTTAACATACCAACTTCTTATCTATAAACATTATTTTAAAAATAAGTTCACCAAATTTTTTTTCTTCCTATAATCAAAGGATTAAAATTTAAAGGATTTTCTTTAACGATAGTAGGATGAATTTATCTCCTCGAAACCCGAGATATAAACTGTACAATTAAAAACCTTTAAACTCTCCTTCCATGGTTTAGAATTATGATATATTGGTTATGAAAGAAAGTTTTAACTTTAAAAGTTTCTCTTTAAATTTAAAGTCATTTACAAAAATGAACTTTTAATATATACTCAAAAACCATCTTAATTCTTTAAGAATATAAATGTGTTTAAAATGGAAATTTTAGTTTTCAAAACTTCCTTTAACTATATCCTCCTTCAAATATAGGATTACAGATATTCTATATGAATGTCGATCGTTAGCCATTTACAGAAAATGGTTGTAATGAAAACTAAGTTCATGCACATCGGAAATGAGAAGAAGTCACGCCAGCTAAAGGTAATACTTATGTTTCCATAGAGCCAAACTTACTGAGCCAGTGACTCACGGGAAGATAGAAATTTCCAAAGAGGACACCAAGGAAGGCTTAGTCGACTAAAGATCTAACATGTCTCCACTTAACTAGATCTCGAAACAGATTATCGAGAGGTATGTGTGGGGCAAACAATGATCTAGCAATAAAGGAGTGGTAGAGATTCCGATCAATGAAGGATATATTAGTCCGACGTACCGGCAAGTAGTTAGGATTTTGCTCAACTAATATATGGAAGCTTGGCATGATGTTTGATGTTTGTCAAACGAATAAACCAACCATAATAAAGCTATGTGAAAGCCACGTCATAGACTTTTCTTCGCTTCCATTTTTATAAGTCAACACGGTGATAGATGAAGTTAGAAAACAAGTTGCTAGGACCCAGATATTTTGGACATGGATTATAAGTTCGCTAAGTTGCCCGATAGGCCTAGTGAGTCATGAAGTTGCTTCATCATTTAGACAATTAGTGGACATGTGTTCCTATTCGTCACAACTAAAGTAGTAACTCTTCCATACTTGACGTTATTATTTCCCAACCTTGGTTTTCCGTTATTTGGTTGGATAGTCCTCTTGCACCTTGTTAACCATCCCTTCCTTGTAGACATTAGAAGGACATCATAATCTCAACGTCAAAAGATGGCAAACGCTAAAGAGAACAACAATAGGAGCACATTTGTTTGCAATCCGCCTCAAGAAAATGATGAAGGGTCTAAGCGCTCTGGTCAAAATCAAGAAGACCCACTTCAACAAGTCCCTTGCCCACCAAGGACGGTGGAAAGTGGTCCTTTAAGGATCGAAGCTGCAAGAGTCCACATGGAACAACTCAGTCATGAGATGATTCCAACTACATTGCCCAACGTGAAGAAGTTAGCGGGAGGAGATCAAACTACCAATGCAAAGGATAATATCGTCCAGACTTCTTCATCAATAATTTGCTCAGAGTGTGACAAGAACCTGAGAACTTTTTCCTCATTGAAGTCAGATATTTATGACGGTACGGGAGAAACCCACGAAATAGTCAGATGGTTCTTACAAATGGAGCGCCTACTAAGCACGCTTGAGTGCAAAGAAGTGGAAAAGGTGCACCTTGACTCCCTTCAGCTAAGGGTAAAAGCACGAAAATGGTGGGAAAGTTCAAACTTGTCGGAACAACCATGGTTGAATTGGGCGATGTTCAAAGCAAAGATGTTGGATCACTTCTGGGCAACTTGGGGAAAAGAGAAGCTTTATAAGGTTCCTTACCAAAAGATTGGTGGGCCAAGCATACCCGAGACAACAAAGCTTAAACCCCAAATAGGAGATGCCACAAAGAAAGTCCCCACCAAGGCAGAGAGAATTCAACGGTTCCATGAATTACTGAGCCTAGAAATCAAAGCTCTGATGAGTTATCGCAAGTGCACGACGTTGGGAGAATACGTGGATGCGGCCCACATGGAAAAATCCTTGCTCGAGGAACCCGCACCAAGGGTGGAAGATTGGGGACAATCTCATAAAAAGGAGAATGGAAAATTTAAGAGGCCAGGCTCTCCACAAAGTTCAGGCTGGTCAAAGAAGAGCAAGATTGGGTCCGAGCCAACTAAGTCTAAATCATTCCAAGGCTCGGAAACCAAGAAGAGCTCTATAGTCTGTCACAACTGCAGAGAACCGGGACACATCAACCGAAACTGTACCAAGAATCCTAAGAAGTGCTTCAACTGTGGGAGAGACGGGCATCTCCGCCAATTCTGTAGGCGACCAACAAATAAGTCAGGACCAACTCGCTCCAACACAGTCTCCCAGTACCCTTAGTTTTCCAACAGAATGAAGGGAACTGCTTCTGTTCAATCTACAGCTCCGGATAAAGGAAAGAGGTCGACTACGTCCCAGAGTCAAGATCAACAGCTCTATAAGATGCACCACAATGACAAACCTTTTGCATCGGATATTCAAGAGGAATAATTGGATCCTCCTTCCTATCCAAGTTTAATCTTCGTAATCGTTAGTTTTGCCCTTAAGGCACTTTTGTATCGCAACAATAGTTGAAATGTCGAACCCAACCGGTGACACTCTTCCTCGTAAGGGTGTCTCCTTTTGAAATCTATATTAT
This sequence comes from Fallopia convolvulus, assembly GCA_964016875.1. Classification (NCBI taxonomy): domain Eukaryota; kingdom Viridiplantae; phylum Streptophyta; class Magnoliopsida; order Caryophyllales; family Polygonaceae; genus Fallopia; species Fallopia convolvulus. The sequence continues at coordinate 23,599,723 of OZ024727.1, forward strand.
GATTATGGGTATCATATTATATCCTTGTTTATCGAACCAAGCCCGTGTATCCTCGTTAGCATCATATAAGAGAAAGTTCGAGCTAAACCCTAATTTAACTTTATGACATAATCATTGTATTACTAAGTTCGCCTCAAAATGTTACTTTTATACCATAATGAAACTGTAAGCCATAAAATCAAAAGTTTCAGTATAGATTCATGGTGGTGAATAAGAATGGACTTTTACCTCCCATCTTGGCCACATGGTTGAGGTAGAACTTCAGGTCTTATTCCTATGAAGATATACACTTTAGGCGATTATGTTGGAAATCGCTCCCCGATATTGATCACATCGGTGGAATGAAACCACTTAGTCCCTCGAGTTTAACCTTGCCTACGAAAAACTACATTTTTATAAATACTGTAAAATATAATATAAAGGGGCGCTTGAACCACTTCTCAATATTATAATATATCCGTTTACGACATCGTAAAGATGGTTACTCCCTCTTGGGAGATAACCATCATCTATCCCAATAGTAACTTCTTTAGAAACCATAATTCAAGATCCTTCTCCAAGGCATCGTAAAGATGGTTTCAAATAGTCAAAACTTCAATTCCATACCATCAGTTATCGTAGGTCCATCTTAAAAGAATTCTTCCGTCAAGACTCTATTCTAAAAGAATGGAATGAATTTAGTCATTTTCGTACTCGCTTCCTAGAAGCACTTAAGTGCTCAATTCAATTAGAATGCTTATTCTATAAGCAGTCCCACTTTTATGTTGGGAAGGTCAACCTAGAACTTTCGTAGGTATGACTCAAGCTAATGGATAAGATCGCTTGACCAACAACCTACTTCACTAGCAAAACCAATTGGTTCTCCATTCCTATCCCTTGATTTCGTTACACCACATAAGTCCAAATGTGGGAATCGTTCTAAGAATACTAAGTTAATGATTCCTTAAGAAAAATGTACAATAGTAATTCTTCTACTTGTACAGTCATCTTAACTAAAAGAACGAAATGTTCTTTAAGGGGGGTACTAGACCCTTTGTTCATTCCTCGCAGTTGTGAGTATTAGTGGTTTTCCGTGTTAACCTTGTACCGCCCTAAGTCTTTCCTAGTTTCGGGGACGAAACTAATTTTTAAGGGGGTACTATTGTAATATCCGCTAAATTCTAAATAAAATAAATTGGATAACTTATTCCAATAAATTTTTCTCTCTAAAATAGAGAATTTAATAGTCTTTATAATTTCATATTATATTAATAAAGGTTATAAAAGTTTACCACAATGAAAATAAAGACTTTTATTAAATATATTAAACAAGTCGGATATCTATTTAAATATTTTCTCATAAAAAGAGAGTTTAATTATTTTTATAATTATCTTAATAAATTATAAAAATAATATCTACAATGCTCCAAGGTTGTGAAAACCACTGTAATATAATTTATAATCCTTTTTCTCTATAGCAAGAGAACTTAAATAATTTAAATAAATAAATTCAAGAATATATTATGAAGGATTATGGAGGCATAAAAGCATTCAAATAAAAATAAGGCTTTTATAAAATTCGAAATTATTAAATAAAGAGAGTGTACAAGACTAAAAATAAGTACAAGGGAATTTAAATAAAAAGGAGCAGAGAGTCGGGACTTGAACCCGAGACCTCTTGCGTCTCCCCTTCCCACACACACACTCCAAATCCGTTATGCCAATGTAACTCATCTACCCAAATTACAACACTTTTAATTTGAAACTATTCTATTCTCTCTTCTTCTCCAAACAAGTCAAATTGATGTTGATTGATTTGACGCTTCACCATTGCATGCTCCTCTTCCTTCTCCTTTACTTGCAAGACCAAGTTCCTTGCATCATCACTCATCACCATCAAACTAGCACACTTGTGCCCAATAGATGATCATCTCCTTCTTCTCCATTGGTGCACTTCCATTGCCATGGATTGAGAAGCTTGCCCCCTTTGCCTATTTAAAGGAGCTCCAACCTTCTCCAAACTCACACAATTCTTCAATCCTCCTCTTACTAGCAAACTCTCTCAATTTTAGTTCAAAAATCAGCCCTAAAGTTCTAGTTTTTCCCATTCAAAGCTCCACCAAAGAGACTTCCTTCCTCCCTTGTGTGCACCGCCGACCACCACCAGCCACCGGAGCCCCTGCCTGGACGCCGCCGCGCCGACCGCCGCCCCCTTGAGTCGCCGCCGTCCTGCTTGGTGTCGCCGCTGCACGCCCCTGCCTCCTCATCCTCCTCTGTATTCTGTAATACAGGATACAAGATCTTAGGGTATAAAAATTTAATCCCTTTTTAATGTTTATTAATTTAAATAATTCATGTGTTATTAAAATAGTTGTTAGTATAAGTAAACAATTTAAAAATGGGTTAAAGTACAAGTTTTGATATAATAAAAATATTATGTTAAGATATTGTTAGTGGAATAAGAAGGTTAAATCATTTTAATAAATTAAATAGATCTCATAATAATTGTTAGCCTACAAGTTGTAATTTAATAAAAATATTAGTTGAGATCTTGTTAGTTGAAAAGAGGAAATAAAACAATTAAATAAAGCATTAAGTTATTATATCATATGTTATTATATTGCTAAGTAATAAAGGTTGCCTTGCATGAAAAGATATTGGAAAAAAATGGGAAAGATGATATAAATTGATTTAAGATATCATACGAATATGCTTTGATTATAAAATGAGATATTTTTAGTCATGACCATATATTTATATAAACTATAGATATGGGAAGATTTATGTGAATAAAGTAAATAAGATTAATTTAATATTATGTTAGGTTATGGAAAGCTTACTTTATAAAGTAAATAGAAAGTTCTATTTATGAAAAATACTAAGAAAATGGCCTATTAATATTTTATCTTTATTTAATATGGTTTTTATAGCTAAACAAGGTTTTATTAAAGTAATGTTATGAATAAAATATTCTTTGTTGAGAAAATAATATTTTAAGTATCATTATGAATATTATTGAAAATAAAGTAATATTATAATGACACTAAGTGAAATATCTTAATAAGGATATAATAGACTTTATATAATCTTAAGGATGATATAAATTCAAAATACCTTTTTGGGTAAAATATTATCATATGCTTTTATAAGTTTGTCCTTGCTTAATTATATTAAGAAGCTAGCAAGGGAAGTTAAAAGAATTATTTTAATAAATTGAATAAGGATCATTAAGGAATAAAAGGATATTACAAAGTTAAAATAATAATAAAGGAATATTATTATTTTATTATCCCACCTAAATTATTAATATAATAATTTAGAATTTCATTCTATTATACTAAGTATACAAGAGAACTCCAAACCTTAAAAGAAATTCTTATTTAGAGATTGTTCGTAAATTCCGTGTCGTTAGGTCGAGATTTCATTCCGAGTCGTGACCAACATTTTCCGTCATATCGCTATTCTACTCGTGAAAGCAAAGGCAAGTGGAATTTCCCCTTGTAACCTTATATATTCGTTTCCGTGAAATTCTCGATGTTGGGAACAACTTGTGTGCTAAGTAACAAATGAACCTAGGAAATATCGATTGTTAGATATAACGACCCCACTGTTAGCGTAGCTCGCTCTTTATTATTGATAGGATTATTTATGCTATTTTGGTTATGGCCTTGATTGTTTACGGTCTCGTTAAGAGATCGATGTCGATCAAACTAGTGAGGGGCGCGGAAGTAGCCCGACGCCTCTATATAACTTACTAAGTCGTATGCCTATGTGCTTAAAGTACGACTTTCAGGATCATGATCCAGTCCGCTCCGATTGCAAGGAGGGATGAGCAGCACTCTAGCTAAGTGTCGGAAATTGAGTTTTTCCTTGGTGGACCGGGCCATACGAGCCCCCACCCCCTTTTAAAAAAATATATCATTAAAAATGATCAATATCTTTTCGTCACGATATAAGATAAGTGTCCGTGCACATTTAAAAGACATCAAAACCGGACCGGTCTCAAATGATCGATCCGGCTCTCGGTCCGTTCAGGGCGCGAGAGGTTTTCTTAAACTAGTGATTAAATAACGTTCCCAACATACACTAATCTATTCTAAAAGAAGTCTACAAGCTAGTAGCTCTTCTCTCGATTATCGAGCTATCTCCGCTTGAGATACGCTCTTCTTTGTACCGTTAAAAACCCACATAAACAAGCCATATCTTAAACACAACCCGATAATATCTCTCTCGATATTGTTAAACTACCGAAATACCCTTGGGAAGTTCCGTTCCCGCTTGCTTAGTCTCCTTATACTAATTCTCCACTTCTGCATTTTTGCTTGGTATTTCTCGCCCTTCGCGACAAATGCCAGACTGTAGGAATGTACACCGAAGTTTTGAAGACAAAGTCAAGAAGGTTCAGGAAACGTTAGGCGAGGATTGAAGGTCAAGGCAAGACGACATCGAAAGAAGGAATTCTCATAAGAGCAAGGCATTCCGAAGATAGTGCACTAGCTCTTTCCTTTTTAGAACAAAGCAAATCATCATCACATGAGTTGTCTTGGGAAAACATACTTGTAATTTTAAATTACGTCTTTTAAACCTTTTCCAAATGGTTTTACTTTCCGCTGCTACATTTGTAAATCGACTCTCAAGGTAATGAACGAAAGTTCTTATCAATAAATGAAATTCCGCTTTTAGTCAATTTCATCTTCAATTAAAGACTCCAGTCTCATTCGTGAGCATCCGTTTATTTATGTAACGTTTATGTTAATTTTCCGCATTTGTATGAGTTCAATATCATTCTAAAAGCCTTGGGTGACTTTTGACGGGAAAGTCCGAGGTCACTGGCGGTAATACCCAATGTTGTAAAATAGGGATGTTACGTAAAGTTTCTAAGAGATAGAACTTTCCTAACTTAAAAGATTGCGAAATAAAAAGATAGAATAACTCAAAGTCGGCGCCGCCTACCGACACAGGTGACCTCGGTGTCGACCTGCACAGGTTTGGTAGGCGTCTTACTGAATTCTTCGACTTCGACTATGTTGCACAGCTCGGTATCGAACCCATAGGGTCGGTATCGAGGTCTTATTTACTTGGTTCTTTTTACTTTTCCACATCTTCTTTTAAATTTGCCGGGATCTTTAAAGCGTCTTCTTCTCCTCTTGTCTTCGACCATGCTCCACCATCAACCTCCCGATCTCAACTCCTTATGAACGTTCCCTTTTTGCTTCAAAAATCTACAAAAAAACGAAAATAGAGTAGTCTCCATACATTTCTCAAAATATGTAAACTCATCCAAAAACACACAAAACAAACACTAAAACTCAACTAAACTAAGCTAAACAACTAAGAAAAACTCTCAAAAACTATACTAAAAACACGAACATCACTAGACCATGGAATTTATGTAAATGCATGACGCTTACCGGGACATAGTGTTTCCCTAGATGAGCTATCGCCACGACACTGTCCCACAACAAGAGTACTAGGAGCTTTACTAGATATCACCTGGAGGCATGTATGAGGACCACGCTCGGATAGTACGACAAGTGCACACTGGAATCTAGTAGCAAACGCCAATCTGACTGTTGGCGTCTCCATCCAGTAGTAGTCTGTATTGACATGATTAATCAATTCATCAATATGCATAATATAAGGATATATACGTGCACAGGTCTCGTAATGGGTCCTCAATTCCAAAGCCATCTCCTCTCGCATCCTCCTCCAACTATCTTGCCCCCACCCAACAAGACAAGCGTGCCCTGTACCCGCAATTACCGTCTCCTAGGACATCAAGAGCGCTGACGATGAATTCCCTCATGAAGGTGGGTACATGGACACCAAGATCAAATTCAATGTGACCTCCTTCTTCAACCTCCGGACGATATATATCTTCTTCTTCCTCCTCCTCCTCCTCCTCCTCCTCCTCCTCCTCTTTCTCTTCCTCTGGAACATGGCTAAGTGCGACCCCAGGCATAGAACAAGTGCCTCTTCCGCGCTGTTGAAGATGCTCCAGCCTAGTCAAGTTTCTTGGTTGAACCTTTGAGTTCTTCCTTGGCCTACCTTTCTTCTTCCTATGGAGAGATGGCATCACCAAATCCCCCTCCTCAGGATAATTGAGGTTCATGTATTTTCGACCAACCTGGTGTTTGACGGTAGAATCAATCTTGCCTTCATAGAAATCTTGTATCATCCTCGTCCAAATCTCGTCAGTTTGATTGAGGGCTGTGGGGGCCACCTGTTCATCTACTCCCCTTTGGCCTTCCCACACCAATTATTTCCAGAAATCATGAATCATTGAAAGTTGAATAGGCCTGCATTCATTGATATAAGCAAGGACTTGGTGAGGGCATGGTAGTCCACGGGCGGTTGTCCACCACGCATCGTCGAATATCAGATGGAAAGCCTTGTTCGGTCATATATAGTGCGGACATGGGCAAACAACTCTCCGATACAAGTGTTGGAAAGCTTTCCTGGAAGACAAGAGAAGACATTTTTGAGTGGCTCGTTCATATGTTTGATGGACAATAGTTCGTTGGTACGGTCTCGTTCCTTCTCTCCCCTAATAGTGTTCACCTGAATGTTCACCATTGTGTGCATCTTTCTCAAGACCGTGTTGAACCCCCCAATAGAAGACTCAAAATAATCCTTCAACAAAGAGTATTGGGACTCGACCTTGATAAATATTTCGTTAATTTAGTACCAATAGCTAAAATAATAGTTTAAGACTTTTCTAGTAAGGAAAATTGATTAGCGTACCTGTTTGTGGTCCTTGTAAACAAATTTAGACAATGATCAGTGTAGGCTCTAACAATGTGATCATGCCAAAGAGTAGGCCAGTTCCTTTGGAGCAAAATAGTTACCATGCTTTGTTTCCAAATCACTCCACAGTCCCCGAAGAAAACCCGTTCGCCAAAGCGTACGCCTTGCAATTCCGCTGGATATGCACCCAACACAACATGTGCTTGGCGTTGGGAAACATGACCGCAATGGCGTTAACCTCGGCAATATCCCAATCTATGACAACAACTTCTGGCATTTTCCCAACCATTTCGAACACCTCCCACAACTGATATAACACCCATTCGTAGTGATCTTGGGTATCTTTTGCCATAAATGCAAACGCAATGCAAAAAGTGTGCCCGGTGCAAGTAAATCCTACCATCTCACTCAAGGGCATGTTATACCTGAAATGTTAATTAATTTGAATAAGTTAACGTGCAAAACTTAAATTTCAAGTAAAAACGCTTTTATTATAAATACTTACATGTTTGTTTTGTATGTCGCATCCATGATCACAACATACAAAAACAACTTCAGCAGATTCAATGACTTAGGGTGGGCAAAGAAAAAGGTCTATTATCTCGTTGCTTCCTTCCTCGGCTCGATATGTAACACCCCAATTTCACATCGGGAATGTCACATGCCAGTGACCTCGGATTTGAAGTCCGAAGCCACCCAAGGCTTGAATCCGAACAATTAATCATAATAAATAAAAGAATCGAAACATAATCCTCGATAAGAATGTGATAGAATTTTTTTTTCTTTTATTGAACTTATTCTCGTAAAGGAGAGTGAAATCTTATAGCAGAAAACTTCATAAAATTTTGTATTAGAAATTACATCAAGATGATAACACTTGCGCCTATACATTATCTAGTAAATAAAACCCTAGACACATTTAACTTAGACTCCAAAATATAGTTGGCCTTGTAACGTTTGACAGAAATATCCAAATGCAGCTCGTCCTATCTTCAGCATACTTCTTACAACCTGAGTAGAAAGATCGCCTGATGTGCCGCGACGAGAAATACGGTTGACACCAGCCGACCATGCAAAGAAAAAATATTGGTCGGGTTAGTCTGTGACAGACTAAGCAAGTGGGTTTTCTAATGTGGTTCCTATTTAGGAAGAGAGTGTAGATACGGGTATCGGAATCCGAATTAAAGCCGGTCGAAACCCAATAGCTACATCCTTCCAAGAAAACGTTATGAATTTTCAAAAAAGGAAATAAGAGACCATCACAAAGGCGACGCCTCGGACTTTAATGCAGATATGTTGGGAACGTTGTTACACACAGATCGTTATAGTCAGTTCATTAAACCCTCGTTGACCCCGTGCACCTCAACCAACCTCACCGCATACGTGTTGTGCGAATTCAGATTGGAACCAGATGACAACGGAATCCGAGAGCGAGGACGGTTTCCCATTCTGTACCGACCATCCTATCCATATTTATTGTCACCAACACGCGCCTACTTTATCTCTACTATAATTATAAGGATCACAATATCGTTCCACTTGAGATTAAGCATTCTTTTTAAGTAGGAACAGGATGTGGGTTACTGCCCCACGAAATTACTCGGAATACTTAATTATATTATACGGGCACCTACGTCCCATGGCACTTAAAAAGTGCGAACACCCCTCAGCGGTTGAGGGATATGGGTCACGACCTTAGCTAGGGTTTTAAACAAAACGACCTAGCGAGAATTAATTATTATATAATATATAAGTCCTAAGACTTTACGTTCGACTCCTTACAATGGAGCTTAAATACATATACACACAACAGCACAGAGCACAATAAGGCCTACATCCATAACTAATGCAGCCTAAAATATGACTAGGAATAACAGTCATTAAATCTAGGAATGTAAGACAATCCTATGTTCAATTTTATTCACACGGAAATTCCCAACATATATTTAAAAACATCATGATATGAATCATGCTTAGGAAACGAATGCGAAAACAGAACCGATTTCACTTGCCTCGATATTGACGATAACTGGTTACGGAAAAGATCACTCGAAGTTCTAACGTGGAGTTGTTCCTGTCGCAATCAACCACAAAATAAATTGTCGTCAATTTATTTTGTTAAACCGAAATGGTTGACTCTTTAGGAACTATAACCCACCTAAGTTTAAAAAAAATTATAAACTTGCATATTATATTAATATTATCCTTTTTTTAATTAAGATAACGACTATGTCATGAAAATTTTATTGATTATTTTCATGATACTAAATTAAATCTTAATATTAGTTTTATTTATTTAAATCTATTTCAACCTTATATTCGAAATAGGAATTTATTCATTATTCCTACTCAAAATTCCCATTTTAAAAAAACCATTTTCATAAATCTCAAATAAAAAGCCCATTTAGACTTATAAATTTAATTAAGTATTCAAACGGCCCAATTTTAAATAAAAATCTCTTAACATAATTTTAATAAGCTCATAAACCTCATAATTGTATTTAAAACATACTCATGAAGTCTAAGTTTAATAAAATATCCCAAAAATATAATTCCACTCACAAATCTCCATATATGTTTTAACTAAAAGACTTAACCGAATTTTTTTTTTCAAAAAACATCCGAATCCCATTTTTTTTAAACACCGAACCTTTTTTTTTAAGATCACAACCTATATATTTATATATATAGGTGGTGGCCAGAAAACAAACCAGTTGAACAACAATTTCATATCAATCCGGTTTAACAAAAAAAATGGAATATGGTTATCTTGTTTTAACAAAAATCGGATGTGGATTTTGTTTTTTTTAATTATTATTATTATTATTTTTATTTTTATTTTTAATTTAACAATCTAATCTACATGTAATCTCCTAAAAGGCTTAACATCAATACCCACATTACTGGTGCACGTTCATTGCTGTATAGCAGCAGCAGTTGCACGCTGCAACTTCAACAACAAGACCGAACAACCAGAGGCCAAACAAATCAGGCGGAACACGAAAACAATAAACGGAGGAAAGAAGGGACCAGGCGGAACGGGCGAGGACGAGACTCGGCAGGCACGGACGAGGGACGCCCTAGCATGCCCAGTGCCGCACCAGCCCGCGCCAGCCACGCCCAGCCATGGACATACCTAAACGGCCCGACGCACGACCGGACTGAAGATCCGGCGACAAATTCGATCGGCACAATAAACCTGAACAACTTCCGATCCAAAATACTCCTAAGCTTTCTGGATTTTGTGAATGTTGAATGCTTTGTTGTGAAATGGATCAGAACGCATCCCCTTTTTATAGAACTCTAGGGAACTCTTCACATTACCAAACCGATTCAATTCAATCTCTATACTTAATTTCCGAATTGAATCATGAGGTAACGAATCGCTTGAACTCCTATATGATGTGGTGCCATTAGTGTGTGGGGATTAGACCAAAAATCTGAATCGTCACCCATTGAAGTCGGAGGTTGAAGACAAGCCCAACCCTTGTCGATTGCATTCCCCAATTTTATTTTATTTTTACAAATTTTCCCTTTTAGCTTGCAGTTTTCTTTTTAGAGGAATAATACACTTCCTTAAAAATATTACTACTTGTAAAATAATTTATCTATACAACTATAAAAACTCTCCCTCTTAAGAACAATAAATGTTCTACTTTTTAAATGCAAACTAATTATCCTACTAATATATTCTAATGGGTTTACATATACTCCTTATTAAAATAATAATTAAAAATACTCTAAATTACAAAAGGCCTCTAATAAATATTGAAAAATATTATTTAAGTTAATAACGCTTCTTTCTTGCTACTTAAATGTATAAACGGTCTTATATTGCTCAATCGATCAATATCAATAAAAATGAATAAAAATTATAATCTAACTAAACATGGAAAAATATAAGCAAGTTGGTTTTATGAAAATGTCAAAATTAAACATGCTCCACAAAACATCACAACTGAAATACACGACCCTAAAAATACAAAGTAAAAAAAAATATATCATTACATCAATTATAATCATACAACTATATACTTGTATCTATATGTTTAACCTTTCATAAACAAATGTTTACGACTTATAATATATTTTTTCTGCACCAAATCAACCATTCAAAATTAAGGTTTAAATCCAATTTCCTTTCATTACCTTTTTCATCAAATCAAACATATATTTTTTATTTCTATTCTAATTCAAATAATATACACATTTATTTATGTCCGCTTATAAAATTAATAACCATAAACACGAAATTTAATCCTGTCCATCGGACGGGATAAGCCATCTAGTGTGATTAAAAAATGTAGCTAAAGCATTTATTATAAATTTTAGACATATACAATATTTCTACATATTTTTTATTACTTATAATTATTTTTACTAATAAATAAGACTCATATTGATAACATTTTTTAATATGATCTTAAGCTTATAACAAATTTAATAACATTTTAAAATGTTATAAAATAATAACCTTACGAAATAAACAATATAAATATTTTATTATATTAAAGGAAAATGTAAAGTAAAATTACATTTTTACCCTTATAAAATGAGGGATATTACAATAGAACCCTCTTAAAAAATAGTTTCGTCCTCGAAACTAGCTTAAACTCAACTAGGAAGTTCCTACAAAAAATGAGGGTCATTACAATAGTACCCTCTTAAAAGAGTTTCGTCCCCAAAACTATCTTCAACTTAACTAGGAAACCCATACGAAAATGTGGGTCGTTACACGATAATCAAGATAATAGCCATTTGACTTTAAGAAATGGAGTGAGAATTGAGTTACATTCATTGAGCTCATCTCTTTCTCCAATACAACATGTCGAAAAGTGTGCAACTGTCTCATCGAAGTTGTGATGTCCGGCCACTTTTGGCGCAAGTATGTCATAACAAACTTCGGCTCACCATGTGCGAGGGTTAATAGCCTTGCATCCTCCTTTTGCTCATCGGTTAAGCGGCCGGCAAAAGGATATCCCTCCAAGCTAGTGGAAAGGTCGTGATTGTGGTGATCGGATTTCACGCTTAGCCGCCAATGATGGGTCCTCCTGTCCCGTTGGCCAGCCAACTCGAACGGGCAACCAATCTTCCTGCTACGTGGTTTTTCCTTTAGATCATCACCAACTTGTAGGGTCCGCATAATAACGCCGGATTTACCCTTCTTCTTTGGTGGCTTGTACTCACCGGACAACACACATGCTAAAAGGACCTTCGTTTGCCAAGAGTTCTTAATTGTCAACACCATGTTCAAATTACGTCCTACTTCTCTAGCCCATTTTAGCATATCCTTCCGTTCCGACCACTCATAATCAGACTCAAAGTAGCTAGAAAAATGGGGAAACTGGAAGCAATTATGACAAATACTTCATTAATTCAATTATAAACTCACAAATTCAACACAATAAAGTATAAAATATAATTAATTATAACAATTATGAGAAATTAAAACGAAAAATTTGTACTACAATAACTAATTTAACAATTATAACAACTATAAAATATGATTAGTTATAACAACTATAACGATTTCTACTCAACTAATTTAACAATTATAACAACTAAAACGATTATACCCAAAATAAAATATAAAATATGATTGATTATAATAAAACTAACAATTTAGTAAATAATCGATTACATACCACTTCTTCATTTTGATGCAAAACGACCTCGTTTTGATGTCCACTATAAGGAATTCCTTCTAAACCGCCATCTTCATACACGAGATCCTCGTTTAGATTCACCGGATTTGAACTAGAATATTCTTGCACTCCAAAAAATAGCCAAGAATCCGACATTATTTTCGTAGAGGTATTTAGGGATGGATTTGAGAGCTTTTGTGGTGAAAGGCCGAATCCGCGGTAGTTGTTATAAGCTTCACTCGTTCTTATAAATAGACGTTGTGAAGCTTGTTTTTTTTATCGTTGTGAGCCAAGGCAGCGGTAACTGTTACCGCTACCGATCGCTTTTTTTTACCGTTGCATGTAGCGGTAGCGGTAACATCTACCGCTCCGATCAAACGGTAATTCTTCCATTTTTTTACAAGCAGCGGCAGCTGTCACCGCTGCCGCTCGCTTTTCTGCACTTTTTTTTTCTTAAATTTGGAGCTAAAGTCAGCGCGCCCTACAATTCTGACCGGGGCGCAATAACTCGGCGATATGAATTGGGCTTTTGCGTGCGCCTTCGTGCACGAATGCGGTGCACAACATAAGGAAAAGAAAATCAGAATTTTCTTCACTGCTCAGTGCTCACCCCAAAAAAAAAACCCGTTTCCCAGTTTTGTTTGGGGTAGTCTGCGGGAGCAGGAGGGGTTGGGACATAAAAAAGAAAGCGGCCATGTTTTTCTCTTCTCTCTATCACCACTCTCCTTTCCCTCTCCTCGCTCGCTCTCTCTCTTCCTCGCTCGCTCCACTCCACCGCAATATCAACCGCCTCGCCGCCGCCACCGACCTTCGCCTCAGATCCTACCCAGCTACTCCCATCCCCCGTAACCGCCTTGCTCCCGGCAACGTTTCCAGGGGCTTCACCTCCGACGGCGTTTCACCGATGGACTCAGAACGGCTTTCCACGGTCGATTCCGTGGCCGAAGATCTCAGAAATCAGAAGCTGGATGGTTCCGGCAATTCGGGCCTCAGTCTCGAGGACCTTCGCTGGGACCACTCGTTTGTTCGGGAATTGCCCGGCGATACTAAGCGTGATAACATCCCTAGACAGGTTTGGCTTCTGAGATTCGTTTCGCACTGCGATCTATCTCTTCATTTTACATGTATTTTGATCGTGTGGATTTGGGGGTTTCCTATGTGATTTGGCGAATTCTTCAATTATTAGGTGTAAAATAGTCCATTACATGTTCATCAGGGGAAAGGATGCGATTTGGAAACGAAATTGATTTTGAGATGCATGGTTTTTGTGATTTCGATGATGCACATGAGGTTATTCAATCCTAGCAAACACCAGAAATTGAAGAATTGACCTTTATGTGATGTCCTTGAACAAATGACCTTATTAGGGTTGGTCCAGGAATTTCAAGTTGGATTCATTCCTAATTGGCAGTTTGGCATCACTTGCTCAATTGCCCTTAGAACGTAAACTGTTTATAAAGCTGTTTGCTAAACGGAGTATGACGCAAAACATGTTGTTTTCCGTTCTGTTGAATTCCAGAACAAAGCACGTTCTTCAGCAATGAATGACCCATAGCCAGTAGCAACTGCTTAGGAATGTATAATAATACTTTATTCTCCTAAATGGGTTCTTACAAATGGTTATCTCCTTTTGGTTTCCAGGTTTTGCATGCCTGCTATACAGAAGTATCACCATCAGTGGAAGTTGAGAATCCCCAACTTGTTGCATGGTCAGAATCAGTTGCCCAATTACTAGATTTGGATCCTAAAGAGTAAGCATCATTATTTTAATAGGATGTAATGTTACATCAATATTTCCCCCCTCAATTTTGCCTGAAGTGTCTACTCTAGGAGTGTGCTGCATGCCCAAAAAACTGAAATGTATTGTGCTTTCAAAATTATGTTCAATTCAATCCCCCACTCTCTTTTTGTCTAGAAATAAGATTTTTTACTAACTTGGTTTCTATTTGAGTCAGGTTTCAGAGAAGCGAATTTCCACTAATGTTTTCTGGGGCGTTGCCTTTACCAGGATCGTAAGTCTGTTTATTGAAGATGATAAATGTTGTTCCCCTTAATCTGTATATGTTAAACTGCTTTAATAATGTAATATGTACTAACTACCTCCATAACAGATTGTCATATGCTCAATGTTATGGAGGGCATCAGTTTGGCATGTGGGCTGGTCAGCTAGGTGATGGTCGGGCGATAACTTTGGGAGAAGTTGTGAATTCAAAGTCTGAAAGATGGGAATTGCAACTAAAAGGAGCTGGAAGGACTCCATACAGCCGTTTTGCAGATGGACTGGCAGTTTTACGCAGTAGTATCCGGGAATTCCTATGTAGTGAAGCTATGCATCACCTTGGAATCCCAACAACACGTGCTCTCTGTCTTGTAACTACAGGAAAATATGTCACTCGAGACATGTTTTACGAGTATGTATCTTTTGATAAGAATCCTTTTATGTATATAGAAACTACGCATGTTGCTATTTCCTTCGTGGAACTTTTGTTGTTCACCTTTATCTTTCCATGGTTGCTGAATATGTCTCAATTCCTTTTTCGTTGAGAAAATGTTTTCAAATTTTTCTTTATAATATTTGAGTAGGACTATTTTTTTAACACACTAAATTGCCCTATGTAGTTCGTATTCCCTTATGTAGTTTGTTTTCATGTATCGGAACAAGCATGCAAAGGCTTGCATGATAATACCGCGTTAGTATTAGTTCTTACTTGTTGGACTCTCGAGGCTCTCTTCATCACTTTCCTATGATTTTTCTATTGGAAATATTAATATACGTAGCATTGTTGATTGGAATAAGCAAGATGAATTTTCATTAGTTAATTTCTTTGTGTTCCATTTAGAGATACTTAAATCACTAAGAAAATTGTTTCCTTTCTTTTCGCCTCCATGTGCAGTGGTAATCCAAAAGAAGAGCCTGGTGCTATTGTTTGCAGAGTGGCACAATCCTTTCTACGTTTTGGTTCATACCAGATACACGCGTCTAGAGGAAAAGAAGACCATAATATTGTCCGGGCTTTGGCAGAATATGCAATTAGACACCATTTCCCTCATATTGAGAACACAAACAAGAGTGAAGGTTTATCCTTCAGCACAGGCAAGGAAGACCACGCAGTTGTTGATCTTACATCGAACAAATTTGCAGGTGAGAAATTGGCATTTTTGTGGGTGTACTGGTAGAATTGGCTTTCTTTGAAACCACAACCAACAATCATAGGAGTTTTGGCTTCTTCTAGGCAGTTGGCACTTGGCACTTGGCATTTAGTTGGACACAACAGTACGGTCAACCGTAAGACTAGACTTTTTGTTATGATTTGTATGACAACATGAAGGAATGAGTGCATATATTCTTCATTGCAGCGGCGCTTACACTAGCATTCCATTGAACCTTTGGTGGTTGGTTTTATTAATTCTCACGAAAAATGATGAGAGATTGTTCCTTGTGCCTTTTCTGGATCACTTAGGGTGCTTTTGGTAAACCTTGCTCACAAGGAATTTTTAGCTTTTAAGGTATTTTAAACTTGAAGATAGTTTGAGCCGTTAAGGTAGTTTTAGGCTCTTAGCACTGATAAGGTAGTTTTAGGCTATTGATAAGGTAGTTTTAGCCCAGGAAGCACAAATGTTTCTCACAAGCTGTTTCAAGTGTCCGACATGTGGAGGCTGTAGGAACCATTGGTAAAACAAGTAGGAATGGCCCATAAACAGTTAAGAGACAGGTGTCCTCAAAGTATATGGACAGTGGATACCGGAGGATATGAACCCTGTTTAAATTAAGAATGTAATCTTGTGGCTGCCGTCCCTGTTTCCTTGTTTTGTTTCAACAAAGAAGAATGAGCTCATGCTTGTCCAATCTCTGCGACTGGAGGCAGATGACAACTGGGCTCCACTTCCTTGCCCCTGCTTCTCTTCGTTGCTTGGGACTCTCACTATAGACCTTTTGCTTCTTTCTTTCTCTTCATTTCATTTTGCCTCGTCCTTGCTTTAATTTCTAACTTTTACTGGGTTGGGGCCTTTGGTGTGGTAGACGTTTAAATTTTTTCTTTTCTCTGTCAGGTTGTCATCTCCTTGTTCAATGTGTTTTTTTTGTCAAATCTTAATTTTATTGATTGATTCATTTATTTTACTTGTAATTGTAATATCCATGTGTTCTCACTTCTTTTTAGATGTGGGTGGGATCTGGACTTTTATGACACCTTTCATCTACTGGATTTGTTTTTTTTAAATCTTTGGAATTTAGTGTTTACTTGATTTTATTTAAAGAGTTTTTGTATTCGAATATTAGCAATCAAATAACATATTTATACTATTGTTTCTTTTCCATGTCTGGTTCCTATATTTTTAATGTTGTCGTTTCTCCTTGTCCATGCTAGTTTTAGTCCATAAGGTATAGCTTGCTGATAAGCAGCAGGCTTGATAATGTGAACTGTGCTTCACCAAACGTGCCATAAATCTTATCAACTTTCATGTCCAAACTCTAAAGCTTGATAGTTAGTTTACCTTTATATAATATGCTGAGATTTTTAAAAGACATTACAACAACTATTCTATGTACTCAATTGTAGTGGCATGAAAATTTAATTTTTACGTTTATGCTTGGGATGTGTCTATTGCCCAAACTTGTTGTTGGTGCTTGGTTGTTTGATCTGCTTCTGTATCTATACACTTCCATGCTCCTTTCTTATTCTATGATTACTTGTGATAATTTTTTCTATGTACTCCTGTACTATATTGAAAAGGATGAAAATTTAGTTTTGGTGTTTATGCTGGGTTGCGTCTATTGCTCAAATCTGTGGTGCTGGCTATTTAATCTGCTTCTGCTTTATACCTCAATGCTGACTTGTTCTTATGATCTACCCAGCTTGGGCTGTAGAGGTTGCTGAGCGTACTGCTTCACTGATTGCCCGATGGCAGGGGGTTGGTTTCACACATGGCGTGTTGAACACTGATAACATGAGTATTTTGGGTGTCACAATTGATTATGGGCCTTTTGGCTTTTTGGATGCTTTTGATCCAAGCTATACTCCAAATACTACTGATCTTCCTGGCCGAAGGTACTGCTTTGCTAATCAACCTGATATTGGTTTGTGGAATGTTGCCCAATTCTCCTCTACTTTACAAGCTGCAAACTTGGTCAATGAGGAGGAGTCTAATTACATTATGGAGAGGTATTGCAATCTCTCTCTCTCTCTCTCTCTCTCTCTCTCAATATAAATAAAAAGAGAGTCTTGATAAATAACACTGTTAATGTTTACATGTTGATTTTACACACAGGTACGGCATTAAGTTTATGGACGAGTATCAAGCTATTATGACCAAAAAGCTTGGTTTATCCAAGTACAATAAAGAGCTGATCAGCAAATTGTTGAACAACATGGCTGTAGATAAAGTTGATTACACAAATTTCTTCCGTCTCCTTTCCAATCTTAAAGCTGACCCTGATACTCCAGAATCCAAGCTGTTGGTTCCCCTGAAGGCTGCTCTGTTGGACATTGGTCAAGAACGCAAGGAGGCGTGGATTAGCTGGGTCAAAAGTTACATACACGAGGTTGAATAAATCACTTGCACTTTTTTTTAATTATCTATGTAATTTCAGTTTCTTTATTGTTTTTTATATGGTGATTATAAACTGGCGTTTTGCCTTGTTCAGTTGACAGCTAGTGGAGTATCAGACGAGGAGAGGAAGGCCTCTATGGATTCTGTGAACCCAAAATACGTTTTGAGGAATTACTTGTGCCAGAGTGCAATTGATGCAGCTGAACAAGGAGACTTTGAAGAAGTAGGCAGACTGCTGAAGGTTATAGAGAGGCCGTTTGATGAACAGCCAGGAATGGAGAAATATGCTCGATTGCCTCCAGCTTGGGCTTATCGACCAGGCGTCTGCATGTTATCATGCTCTTCATAAGGAGATGAACCTTTTGTGCTCCATTAGGGTTGGTATTTGAGAATCTGGTCCTTTCTGTATATAAATATATAATGGATCTTACATTGTTTTAATTTCGATGCACTTTAAGTACAATAAAGTCTTAAGCTGATGTATCCAATGCGGGTGATGCTAAAAAGGGATAAGATATTTATGTTGAGATTGACTGTTTTGGTTGATGTTTGTGAAATTGCAGAAAAAGATAGTAGGAGGAGATTGGGTGCTCCAGAAATTTGTTGGATGGAGAAGCGTTTGACATTTGGATGAGATGAAGAGCTATTCAAAAGGCCCACCTGTTTTCTGCACTACTTGACAATATGTTGTGTTTTGGGGACTTATTAGCTGATTGTAAATTGTATGCCGTGAGTTTCTGGGATTATGAATGTATCAAAGTGAAAATTTTGAAAAGAAATACAAATACCGCATTGTGAGATTTCTTATGCTGTCAAATGCTTAGGTCATTTGTTTAAAAAAAATTACAAAATTAACTCATACGTTTATTTCTCTCTTATTCGAGTCTTTCATGTCGTCTCCTCTCTCCACGCACGCAGAGATAACTAAATTTCACAGATGACCCTCAAAGATGAAAGATGTCATCTTACATACTTATCTAAACTTGTTTTTAATGTATATAAAGCATTAATTTCTGAATTGCATTGGTGCTCTCTGCAACAGCTTCTCCTGCCCCAAAACATGCTTGAGCAGCTGGTTCTCTCCAGCGTCTTATACCGGTCATCCAAAGTGGAATGGGACCCGTCTTCTTTCTCTGAGTCCCGGGGGTTCAAAGTAAATACTATATTCTAAGTTACCATTTTCCAATAGTCAATATTCTATAAACTAAGGACCAACATGATATCATAAAATGAACAACAATTGTCGTCATTTGTTCTTTGAAATAAAAATATCTAACCATACTTAAAAGAAACATACAATATATATGTGCGTGTCTAAGTGATACGCTCTATATTATTATGGTTATCTCTTGTATTTTAGGTATGATTTGAGTGTGTTTAGGTTAGTTTTGAGCATAATTGTCATATGAAGACCGAAGACACGATTTGAAGATTGCAAGAGTTTTGAAGACAAGTGTTGATTTGGAGTTGTTTTGACACCGCTTTCTTGTAACGCTTATTTCGGGAGTTACGGTGGTCGGATGAAGATGGATTTGGTATCATTGGAAAGCTAACTCGAAGAGCTACAATTCATATTTTTACTCCGGGTCGAAATTCCCACTCTAAGGTGGTCAAAACATCTTCGGAAAACACCACTGGAATTCTGTCACGATCAGGTCCGCGATCGCGGAGAGTGTTCACCGCGCCCGCGGAAGTCCACGTCAGCAAAAATCCGAAGCGGCGACTGATCTTTCTATCTATCTATCTTTATTTATTTCCGATAATTTTATTTCGTACGAGTTGTTCGAGACTACTTAACCTAGTTTTTCAGCCTTGTTTTATAAATTCTCTTAGATCTAGTTTTCAATTATTCCAGATTTTAGTATTTTCTCTCTTATGGAGAACTAATTTTCCTTTGGAGTTTGTTTGATCAAGGAAGCCTTTTTATGTAATTCGTGAGATTCTGGTAACTTTTCTATCCCTTGGTTAATATCAAAACTCTTGTTTTTATTTATATGATCTATGTTTGATTTGATAAGCCTGATCAACTTGTTTGATTAACTTAGATCTACTGTTTGGATTAGGTTTGATTGTTGTCTGTGCAATCTTATTTATCCTTGAAACAACTCTTTTCTAGGACCGTGGACTAGAATTGAGAAAGAGTATTTGATTGTTATTTTATGCATGAGACTCGTAGCTTGATTGCATGATTTAATATCCTTCTATCCTTAATATTTTGCATGATTTGAATTAAGCGTTCTTGTTCATATCATAATTCTGCTTGGACCGTGGACAAGCGGATATCTTTTATAAGGATTGGAATTAACTAGGGAATAAATAGAAAAGTGGATGAATCAATGATCGGATGAGTAAAAAGGTGGAATTGATTGAATGAACTCTACTTTCCTTCAATTGATTTAAACCCAACAATATTTTCTTATTTGTTTGTTTGCCTGAATTTCCAAAAACCCCTGTCTTTGCTTTTGCTGATTGATCAGAAATCCGATTCTCTTGGGTTCGACCCCTTGCTTACTTGCTATACTAGTTAGTAGTTTAGGGTTATTTATTTTTTATCTTGGCAACAACGACTTTAGCCGAGTCAAATTTTCGCGCCGTTGTCGGGGAATCGGTTTTTAATTTTATGTTTAATCGGTGTTTCTGACGAAACCGCGCTCTTTGATTTTTTCCGCGCCCGCGGATCGGTTCGTCCAGATCCCCCGAATTGGTAAGAACCTATCTTATGGTTCTTACCTGTTCTACTGATAATTCTCTTGTTGTTCCGTTTGATCTAGAAATTAACAAGACTCTGAGACAGTTGAGACGTCAAGTTCAGGCTCAAGTGCTAGGCATACAGTTTGATTCAGTTTCATCTTCTTCTTCTTCATCTGATTCAGAGGTTGAAGAGCAGCTAGTAACCATGGCAGATCGCACTATTAGGCAACTGACTGCGCCTAATTTAGAGCAGCAACAGCTTGGTCTTCAATTTCCCGCCCTGGGAGAAGGAGTGAAGTTTGAGCTTAAATCTGGACTTCTCCATTATTTGCCTAAGTTCCATGGGCTGAGTGGGGAAGATCCAAATAAACACCTTGCAGAGTTCCATTCTGTCTGCCTGGGAATGAAGCCAGCTGATGTGACTGAAGATCAGCTTATGTTGAGGGCTTTCCAATTTTCCTTGGCTGATGCAGCTAAGGAGTGGTATCTATACTTAGCACCTGAAACGATTACTACTTGGGCTCAGATGAAGGGTGCTTTTCTGGAGAAATATTTCCCTGCTGCCAAGCAAACGTCTATCAAAAAGCAGCTGAGCAGTCTGGAGCAGGGAGATGATGAGACTCTATATGACTACTATGAGCGTTACAAGAGACTCATAGCCAGTTGTCCCTACCATGGCTATTCTGATAAAGACCTGATTTGATATATTATTGAAGGTCTCTGTGATGCTGATAGGCGCCTGATGAATGCGTCTTGTGGAGGTTCTTATGAGAATCTCACTCTTAGGCAGGCGTTTGAGAAGTTGGAGACTCTAGCAGAGCAATGCAGAAATCAGAGAAAGAGATTCAACAGTAGGTCTGTCCATTCTATTAATGACTCCCTGAATGCTGAAGTAAGGGAGTTGAAAGCTATGATGAAGCAACTGCTGGCGGGCAATGGATCTTCAAGTTCAAGGGCTTGTGGAATCTGTGGTGAAATTAGCCATCCTACTGATGCATGCCCTATTATGCAAGAGCCAACAGCTGATGTGAATGCAATTGGGAACTATGAACAAAGGTCCCGGAATGACCCATATTCGAATACCTTCAACCCGGGGTGGGCAAACCATCCTAACTTTAGGTGGAATCAACAACCTCAACAACCTTTTCCACCACAGGGAGGTCAACCCAACTATGTTCCCAGGCCTAATTATGTGCCAAGGCCTCAAGCTCCTCAGGAAAATCCAGCCATCATCAATCAGCTTATGAAGGAAAATCAAGAGACTAAGGCTGCGATGAAGAGTTTGGAAATTCAGTTAAGTCAGATTGCAACCACTCTGAACCGGCTAGAAGCTAAGGACTCGGGAAAATTGCCATCTCAGACCATTAACCCGAGAGAGAATGTGAGTGCAATTACATTAAGAAGTGGAAGAGAGCTGAATAGAGACATGGGGGTGAATGAAGATCCACGAACTGAAAAATTCGAAATTTTGGAGAACGCCTCCGCGCCCGCGGAGAACAACTGCCGCGATCGCGGAACCTCAACTGAGAGCAAGGATATTCTGGTTGAAGGCACCGCGCCAGTGGTGAGCAATGGCCGCAATCGCGGAGGCGAGGAAAATTCGGATTCCGAAAAATCCGATATTCCGCGACCGCGGGATTCTTACCGCGCCCGCGGATCTGAAGCTGAACCCGAAGATTCTTACGTTCGACCTCAGTTTCCCCCCATGGCTTCACAAAAGCCAGCTCCACCGTTTCCTGAGGCACTGAAGGACACCAGGAGGCCAACCAATGACAAGGAAATTTTCGAAACCTTCTCCAAGTGTGAGGTAAATGTCCCTTTGCTTAAAACTTGTTCAAAGTATTCCTCGTTTTGCTAAATTTCTGAAAGAATTATGTACTATAAAGAGGAAGCAAAAAGAAAAGGGACAGGTTAAGAAAATTAATCTTGTAGAAAAAGCTGAAAATGTGTCTTCCATGCTTCAAAGGCAATTGCCTAAGAAGTATGGAGATCCAGGGAGGTTTACTGTTCCTGTGACAATTGGTGAGGCCAAAATTGAGCATTCTATGCTTGATCTAGGTGCATCCATTAATGTCATGCCACTTAGCATCTATGAGAGGTTAGGTCTAGGGCCATTACAGGATTCTAATATTACTATTGAACTGGCTGACCACTCTAATATGAGTCCGAAAGGATTTTTGGAAGATGTTTTAGTGCAGGTGGATGGCTTAATATTTCCAACGGACTTTTATGTCCTGGAAATTGGTAAGGGGAGATACGACCCAGTTTTGCTGTTGGGTCGTCCATTTATGAAGACGGCGAGCGCCGTAATTGATGTTTCAAAGGGCCTATTATCTATGGCACATGAAGGGAAAAAGGTCCAGTTTCAGATAGATGATGATCCATTCTGAGCATAAAGGACGTCGGGCCAAACGACGTTAAACAAAGGCGCTGCTCGGGAGGCAACCCGAGGTAAGTTTTCTTTTTCTTGATTTTTTTTAAGTTTTAAGTTTTTGTTTTTCTTTCAATCTTGTCGGACTAACATGCAGGTACTAGGTTCGAAAGAACAAAAATATTTTGGGGAATTTATTCCTCGAAATACACAGGAAAAAAGCGAATATGTACTAGTAAACAGCTCCGCGATCGCGGAGGTCCTTCACCGCGATCGCGGTACTGTGCATCGGCAACAAGATACAATTTTTTTTAAAAACTATACAAAATTTTTTTAAAAAAAAATATATAAAAAAAATAAAAAAATAAAAGGCTTTCAGGTGAAACCCCTGAAATAAAAGGTTTTCGGGTGAAACCC
This sequence comes from Fallopia convolvulus, assembly GCA_964016875.1. Lineage (NCBI taxonomy): Eukaryota > Viridiplantae > Streptophyta > Magnoliopsida > Caryophyllales > Polygonaceae > Fallopia > Fallopia convolvulus. Next base: position 23,623,123 of record OZ024727.1, read on the forward strand.
CCGAGATAAATCAGGAAAAAAGAAGAGAGAAAAAAAAGAGTGTTCTTCCATATTCTACCATCACCCACCAATCCATTTTTCTATATCTTTCCATGTCTAGTTCCTTGGAATTGTTCAAGTATGGGGGTGCTACCGTCGTCAGAGTTTTTATTATTTTGAGGAGTCCAGTTCATTCTCATTGGAGACGTCCTATGGTGTGGATTTGGTTGTTGAGTTGTGAAGATGACGTTCGTGGTTCGTCCCCAGACAGATCAGTTCGTTCATGAAATTGGTGCTTATAATTCCTGGAGTTTATTCTTCTCTTCTTTCGTATGTGAGTCTTCTGATTTTCCTCTTCTATGCTTAATTCCTTTCTTTTTACTTCATTGAGGACAATGAAGGATTTAAGTATGGGGGAGGAAGTACTCACTACCCTTATCTTAGTTAGTTTGCTTTTCAGTTTTTTTTATTTTGTGTTATTTTTATGGGATTTTTGTTCCATGTTTTGTATAGAGAAAATTTTAAAAAAAAAATGAAAAAAAAAATAAAAAAGCCATAAAAATAGAAAAAAAGGCATATAAAATCCTGGGATGAGTTGTAAACCCGAAAGGGCGGCTCAGGTAATAAGCAGGTAACCCGGACCAGCATTAGGCTGGGGTAATATGAGGTTTATGAGAGATGTGAGTATTTGTGAGCACACCTAAGAAAAATGAAAAGAGTGATTAGGTGAAAACCCGAAAGGGCGCCTAAGTAGAATGAGTGGTAAAATCAGAGTGTTTAGGATCATATTCTACTTTGGGGTCTGGGGATTACATTTTAGATGTTGGGTAGATCATAGGTTGCTCTACACTTTTTAGAGCTTGAGAGTTGATATTTATATGTATTATGGTGAGGTGTGTGTTTGAGCTTTCATGTCTTTGCTCATTATTTCTCTATTTTGGGTTCGGGTTAGTGAGGTGAGTGATTTTTGTCTTCCCTTGTACTATGTTGTAAACCTTGATAGGATTTCTTGTTAGATTTATTTTGAGCTTACTCGAGGACGAGCAAGGTTTAAGTATGGGGGAATTTGATACGCTCTATATTATTATGGTTATCTCTTGTATTTTAGGTATGATTTGAGTGTGTTTAGGTTAGTTTTGAGCATAATTGTCATATGAAGACCGAAGACACGATTTGAAGATTGCAAGAGTTTTGAAGACAAGTGTTGATTTGGAGTTGTTTTGACACCACTTTATTGTAACGCTTATTTCGGGAGTTACGGTGGTCGGATGAAGATGGATTTGGTATCATTGGAAAGCTAACTCGAAGAGCTACAATTCATATTTTTACTCCGGGTCGAAATTCCCACTCTAAGGTGGTCAAAACATCTTCGGAAAACACCGCTGGAATTTTGTCACGATCAGGTCCGCGATGGCGGAGAGTGTTCACCGCGCCCGCGGAAGTCCACGTCAGCAAAAATCCGAAGCGGCGACTGATCTTTCTATCTATCTATCTTTATTTATTTCCGATAATTTTATTTCGTACGAGTTGTTCGAGACTACTTAACCTAGTTTTTCAGCCTTGTTTTATAAATTCTCTTAGATCTAGTTTTCAATTATTCCAGATTTTAGTATTTTCTCTCTTATGGAGAACTAATTTTCCTTTGGAGTTTGTTTGATCAAGGAAGCCTTTTTATGTAATTCGTGAGATTCTGGTAACTTTTCTATCCCTTGGTTAATATCAAAACTCTTGTTTTTATTTATATGATCTATGTTTGATTTGATAAGCCTGATCAACTTGTTTGATTAACTTAGATCTACTGTTTGGATTAGGTTTGATTGTTGTCTGTGCAATCTTATTTATCCTTGAAACAACTCTTTTCTAGGACCATGGACTAGAATTGAGAAAGAGTATTTGATTGTTATTTTATGCATGAGACTCGTAGCTTGATTGCATGATTTAATATCCTTCTATCCTTAATATTTTGCATGATTTGAATTAAGCGTTCTTGTTCATATCATAATTCTGCTTGGACCGTGGACAAGCGGATATCTTTTATAAGGATTGGAATTAACTAGGGAATAAATAGAAAAGTGGATGAATCAATGATCGGATGAGTAAAAAGGTGGAATTGATTGAATGAACTCTACTTTCCTTCAATTGATTTAAACCCAACAATATTTGCTTATTTGTTTGTTTGCCTGAATTTCCAAAAAACCCTGTCTTTGCTTTTGCTGATTGATCAGAAATCCGATTCTCTTGGGTTCGACCCCTTGCTTACTTGCTATACTAGTTAGTAGTTTAGGGTTATTTATTTTTTATCTTGGAAACAACGACTTTAGCCGAGTCACTAAGCCTGGTGGCTTCCCATGGATTATCTTTTCACCTTCAAAATCTCATTTATTTCTTTGCACAATAAAAATCTTGGCTCGTATCTTTGATCTATTTCTTTGCAGGAGTTGTATCTAAATTCTGAAAGAGGAACAAGTATTTAGTTTTTTTCTAGTGTCAACATAAAGAAAGCTATAATTAATTATACCTCCCAGTGAGCACATTTTTATCAACATAATTTTGCAATCTCTTTCAATGGTTCCTTCTTCTTAGACTTTCCAAGTTGGTGAGGAGATTGATTAAGAATGTTCTTGAGATCCATATGTTGAGCAATCCCTAGGACAAATTAGTAGTAAATATACCAAAAAAAAAGTCAATATTGCGAAAAAGGTATACCTTTTTTCAAAATTGCAATTTTACCAAAATTAATTAAGTGGGTACCCATTTTTATTGCAAAAATGCCCACTCATCCCCCAAATGCAATTTTTTAGGAATTAAGGAAAAAAGTAAATTAAATATTTATGTTTAATTTCTTCTAATCCGAAAATTAAATTTTAAACCGTCTGTAACTTACCCAAGAAAACAAGAAACAAAGGAAAGATCGGTTCCAGTTAAACCCTTGAAAGCTCGAGAAGAAGCGGAAGACTATTGTGATTTGTGTGACCTGAGAGCACTGAGCAACGAAAATTCAGCGTACTTCACTCTGATCCCGCAAAATCTAATCCCTAGCGACGGTAATTCTCTTCAATCTTCATGCTTCCGATTCAATGTTAGTTTGATTTTTCTTGCGATTCAGACTCCATTTTTTTGTAGATCGGTTTCAATTCCGCATTGATTTCCGCCTCTTTTCATTTCTTAGGGTTTATAATGAATCTTAATTTGAAAATTCCAAGTTCCTTGGATTGATCCATGTATTTGGTTACATTTCGTCCAAGTCAATGGATTTGATCGATTCGGCTTTTCGCTTAGGTGATGTTGGTTTTTGCGTTTTGGTTTGTGATTGCAGATGATTGACGATCAAGATCTGGGATTTTTCGCCAATTTCCTTGGCATCTTCATCTTCGTACTAGTGATTGCCTACCATTTTGTGATTGCTGATCCCAAGTATGAAGGCAATTAAGGCAATTTTGCTCCGTGTTTCTAAGTTCTGTTTGCTAGAGAGTAGATGATCTGGTACAATATTATGGAACATTTCGTTGAGAAAACAATCAGGTTTGCCTAAATCTGATATGTAACTTGTACTCTTGAAAAGGTTTTCTTATCCTATAGTTGCTCAATGTCCCAATTGCAGGACTTAATGACTACTCTATAATGCATTTTGTCTAGGTTAAGACGTTATAATGCCCTATTCTGCTGCACTCGACTCTAATATAGGTCGACTTGTTAATGCTTATACCATTGATCTTATCAATTGTGAATTGTTGATGAAGGTGGCAACTTTCATACTGATTTTAGTGATGCAAGCTCAAATTTTCCTTGTGTGTTGGATCTATCATTCATTTGTAGGCTCATCTTCTTGTCGGTTAATTTAGTTTTTAAAACCATCATGTCATTGGTAACCTGTTGTAATAACTGCGGTTTTTAAGGATATTTTTTTTGAATTTTTCTCGGATATCCTTTTAACCTCCTTGTCCGTTTTAACACTTAATTCAATATTTTTGTCGGAATTTAAATCCTAGAAAATTGTTGGTGATATCTTAAAATCATAAAGAAATGATTTTATGGATCGATGTGAATTCTAGGATTTTTCAGTGGAAAAAGAATATTTATTGGATAAGTCGTCTTTTTAATTATGTACTGTAAAGGATTTAAAATACGAAACGAAAGCCTTACGAATTTAAGGTAGCATGATAAAATCATGGAAAATTGGTTTTATTGGTCTACATAATTTACGGGACGTTTTTCGTTTAGTAAGTTTTTCCACCCGAGGTACATAATTTTACCGCTTTAACGCGAGTCCCGTTCCGAGACGGGTTTTGAGTTTTAAAACTTATATTTTCTATGCTTAATGGGGAAGGAATTGGAGTCCATCTATATACGACATATATCTCTGCCTTATCAAGTCTACAAGTTATCTCCAAAATTTGAAAACAAAAAAGAAGGAAAGGACGGAACGAACGACGGTCTCGAGAGAAAGATTTCTCACCACCGGTTGCCTCGTCTCCCGCTTCCTCAGCCGTTTACCTCCATCTCCACCCTCCACCTCATCTCTTCTTCTTCCTCTCTAAATTGTGAGCTTGGGCTGCTGCTGCCTTGTTCAAGGAAGGGAGAGGAATCAGGTCGGAACGACGGACGGGGAGGTAGAATTCGAATTCACCGCCGGCTCTCTTCTCTGCCACGTTATGTGACGCCGTCGGCGACCACCAGGCCCTCCGACCACCAACCACCATAGGAGCCACCACCGGGCAATACTCGACCACCCTCGGGCTCGGGGATCGAGCCACTAGCGAGCCAAAAGAGCCATGGGGTCGAGTGAAGGTATATACGATCGAAATTAATTAGCGGGTTGATTACGGAGCCACCGTAAGAGCCTTTCGGTTCCGCTTTGCTAATTAAATTTATGATTTTTATAATCTTGACGTTGATACGGTCCCACAGGTTCAAACCGCTCGAGAAACGGACGTCAGGATCTTCAGTTATAGCGAATACAAGTTTCGGATACCAATTGGCAGGTAAAGGACTTCGGATAATTACTCGGGATTCGTTGTTAATCCGTTTGATCCGAGATTTGGTCACCTTTAAGAACTTTTGCTAATGAACAATTTTTGTTTAGAAAATTATTTCAAAAGTGAAGCGGATAATTAGTTATAATTCCGCCAAGATGGCTCCTTAAAGCATGATAACTAAGGATTTATTATATATCGATATTCGGAAATCAAATCGTTTATCGATTAGGAAGTTGTAGAAGTTGAGTATACAACTAAGAAGCGTATCCATGAGCTCGTTGTTGAGAAATCTTTTGTTATATTTGACAGAAGGGTGATAAAGATTACTGTTGAATTGCTAAGGACGTTGAGCACGCCTTCTAAGGCAAGTGGACGGTTCTCTCTTGCATTATGGTTATTAAATGAGGAATTGAATCTCATTTAATATTTGTGTTGGGAACAACTTGTGTGCTTAATAAATATGATAGGTTGTTATTTGTTAGAAATAATGACCATGTTATTTATTCAGTTTCGCGATAGAACTGGATTTAGGTCCGTTATGTGTGACCTTGTATGTTGTCTCATGCTGAGACATTATTATGAAGTAAGTTAGTTTTCAGGGGTAGGAGCCGAGTCTCCGATGACCTCTTTATAACGCAGTCTTTGTTGGGAGGTTTAGTTCGCTATCATATCCCAACATTCGGGTCATGACTCATACCTCACTCAACGCTGGAGGAGGTGTTATGCACTCTAGCTAAGTGCAATTGGTACTAGTTTTTCGTCAATGATCATGGTTGAAATAATCCCTCTCATCTTGACGTCACATGTACATGTGGATTCTCGGCGGTTTCCGTCAATTAAAAGTTACCAATATGTTTATAAAAAGTTTTGAAAGTGATATAATACAAGTGTGTTAGGCACATTAATGTACTCGGATGGTTAGTCTATTCGATAACCATTCTTACTCCCGGTTATGAATGATTCTTAATCAAACTTTGATTAAGTCAATTTGATTAGTCGATGGAGACTTTTCAAGATGTTATGTGATTAATATGAGTTCCCAACAATTGGTTATGCTTCTTAAAGAAACCACAAGCGGTGGTGTTCTCTCTCTTGATTATGCGAGTCTCCTTCTTATTCTCTATAAGACTGCTAACTGTTGGATCATAATCCGAGTCTATTCAGATTTGGATGCCAATATGTTTAGTTACAACCATAAGAACCAAGTTAGATTCTCCGCTTGCTTAGTCTTTCATTAGACTAACCCGTCCATCTTCTTTTCTTTTATATGGTTGGCTGGTGTCCACCGTTGGTTTACGATACATCAGGTCCTTCTTGGAAGTTGATTCAAGAGGCGGATTCGGTGGTTTGAAGTTCCAGAAGTTGAAGAAAGGTTTCCAATGGCTATACTTGAGTGAAGATCATGGTTGAACTACTTCAAAGTGAAGCTGAGTTTCAGAAATAAGAACTTAAGGAAGATTGGATGAAGATTTTGTTTAAATAGAAGGTTGTTCTATTTATTTACTAATTCTTTTTAAGTTAAGGCTTGTATAAGACCTTTTATTCTCTTTTCCGCTGTAAAGTTTTACTTAATTTTGTTAGGTTTTAAATGGTTTCATTTACCTTGTTCTAGTAAGTTTTGTCAAGTTAAAGCCTTGGGTAGCTTCGGATTAGTTCTAATCGGGGTTACTGGCGGTAATACCTCTAGGGTAGGAAGGGGGTGTTACACCTGTCTTCATGCTTCATGCTTCATGCTGCAGCTTATATATGATTAGCTCATTACTTAGGGCTGTGACCTCTGGTGCTAATGTTGTTATTTTGTTCTAGGCCTTTTCTGGTGCATTGTTCTCTACTAGGCATTTCATCTTTTGTGAGGCTTTTACTCTATGCATTGTTCCAGTTCCAATGTCATTTCTAGCACTGCACGGTTTAGGATTTTTCTTGAGAAGCTGATTCTTTCCGTAGTCATTACACCAGTGTGCCTAGGCCCGAAAATCTTGTTACTCTTAACATATGCAATATATTCTAACCTTTCATGTGCTGCATAGATGAACTTTCATTATATTCAGCCTTGTTTGTTTGATGTTTTAAATCCTTACCTTCCTCTTTTCATATGGTGGCCTTCTATGGTAAAAATAAAAATTAGCTATCTGTTGAGTGATGCAATAAAACTCTACTTTTTCTCATGGAATCCCTGAAGAACATGTTTGAATTTAAAGATCTCATTTTTGCAATCTTGCTCCTGGAACCTTGTTCTTTAGTCATCCTATTGACATAAGTTTATTGCCTACTCTAGGAAAAGATATCTTATTGTTTGTAGTATATAATAGGTGTTTAATGTAGCTATCATTTGGAAAAGTAGGAACATTGATTAGGCTTTGTTCCTGCTTCTTGTATCAGATGATTCAGCTCACTTTCATACATGTGCATTTTGACCTCTCTTCCAATTGAGTGGAATTGTATTTTGATCTGCAGTTAAGTTGAACTTCCAAGTGTCCAATAGATTCACAGAACCTATGTGATACTTGTCTTACTTGAGCTTATAGCTAAATGTTGTTGCCCTTTTGGACTTAAATTAGTATTAATGTTTCTTTTACACCTCATTCACTATTGAATAGTAAATATAAGATATTATGTTGACGAGATAAAGCATACATAATGACAGGATGTACTATATAGAAAGACAGGATGGAATTTTCATGGTGACATCAGTTAACTATTTCATGATCGGGTACTTATGAAAGACCATAAATAAGAAGAATAATTATGGAATATTTCTTAGAAAATATAATGAAAATCACAACTTCCATATTAACGTGATCTTCACCAAGATTGGAGGGAGGTTAGCACCAAAATCGCATAGATATCCCGCCAAATTTGTTACCACGATGGGAGGAGGGTAACTCTCGTTTTTACTATTTTCAATATGTTTTTCATATTTCTTTTAAAACTCATAAATCAAAAATAGAATTTTTTTGTTTATTTAAAAAAAGATTTATTAATGTTCATTTTATAGCAAAGATGCCCACGTGGGTATTCAAATGCTATTTCAGTATAACATGATCATTTTTGCAATAAATATTTTTAGTTGGTGTATTACTGCAATCGCCAATCCCTAGAGTAATGAGCAAGTAGAAATGCACCTATAAAGAATAAGAAAAAAGTTAAATTAAGAAAACACACATGTCTTCATTGCCAGTCACAATTGATCCAACCTTCCTCTTCATCCCGACATTAGAGACTGATTCATTAATTGATACTTCATATGTCTTCATTGCCAGTCACAGAACGACAATGCAGATGAGATATAACCATAGAAACGACAATTCCCATCTCCATTATTATTTAACCAAATTATTATTTTTTAAGGATGAATTAAATAAATAGCAAAAAAATACCTAATTAGGTGGATATTAAGGAGAGTGTGAAAATTAGGTAAATAGCAAAGCCCCCCATCACCCACCCCCACCCCACTCCAACCGAGTTGACTCAGTTGTTGACCGGGTTGACTCGCCCGTTGACCGAGTTGACTCGGTCGTTGACCGACCGTTGACCAGACATTGACCGGGCGTTGACCGGCCTTTGACCGGCGTTGACCATCATCACTTCATAACCGTCATCACAATTTTTTTCACCGTCATCACAATTTTTTTCATCCTCATCACAATTTTTTTATGACAAAAAGTGTAATAAAAGATAAAAAGTGTTATCAAAATGTCTTGATGACAAAAAGTATCATTAAAGGCATTCAATCACATAAAAACAACTGTCATCACAGTTTTTTTCACCGTCATCACAATTTTTTGATGACAAAAAGTGTAATAAAAAGTAAAAAGTGTCATCACTTTTTGATGACAAGAAGTATCATTAAAGGCATTCAACCACATAAAAACAACCGTCGTCACTGTCATCACAAATTTTTTATACCGTCATCACAATTTATTTCACCGTCATTACATTTTTTTGATGACAAAAAGTGTAATAAAAGGTAAAAAGTGTCATCAAAATGTCTTGATGACACTTTTTGATGACAAAAAGTATCATTAAAGGCATTCAATCACATAAAAACAACTGTCATCACAATTTTTCCTACCGTTATCACAATTTTTTGATGACAAAAAGTGTCATCAAAATGTCTTTATGACACTTTTTGGTGATAAAAAGTGTCATCAAAGACATTCAACCACATAAACACAACCGTCAGCACTGTCATCACAACTTTTTAATGATAAAAATTATATCAAATGCCTTGATAACAGTTTTTTGATGACAAAAGGTGTAATAAAAGGCAAAAATAGTCATCAAAATATCTTGATGACAACTTTTTGATAACAAAAAGTATCATTAAAGGCATTCAACCACATAAAAACAACCGCCATCATTGTCATCACATTTTTTTTCACCGTCATCACAATTTTTTCCATCGTCATCACAATTTTTTGATGACAAAAAGTGTAATAAAAGGTAAAAAAGTGTCATCAAAATGTCTTGATGACACTTTTTGATGATAAAAAGTATCATCAAAGACATTCAACCATATAAAAACAACCGTCATCACAATTTTTTGATGACAAAAAGTATCATCAAATGTCTAGATGACAATTTTTTTGATGATAAAAAGTGTAATAAAAGGTAAAAAATGTCATCAAAATATCTTGATGACAACTTTTTGATAACAAAAAAGTATCATCAAAGGCATTCAAGCATATAAAAACAATCGTCATCACACATAGAAATTAAAGTTGTCATCAAATATGTATCATCACGTTTAATTTTTTAGTGTAATCACATATGTGTCATCACATACAATTTTTTTTCTAGTGCCATCAAATATGTGCCATCACTCAAAGTGTCATAAAAAATTATTGATGACACGGTTCAAACCGCCATCAACTGTCATCACTACTTGATAACGGTTTGATTGTCATCAACTATCATCACAAGTGTCATCAAAATGTCTTGATGACAACTTTTTTATGACAAAAAGTATCATCAAAGCCATTCAACCACATAAAAACAATCGTCATCACAAATAAAAAACAAAGTTGTCATCAAATAGTTATCATCACGTTTAATTTTTTAATGTCATCAAATATGTGTCATCACATTCAATTTTTTTTCTAGTGTCATCAAATATGTGTCACCATTCAAAGTGTCATCAAAAAATTATGGATGACACGATTCGAACCATCATCAACTGTCATCAAAAGAGCCTTGATGACAAACAAGTGTCACAAAATAATTGTCATCAAGTGTCATCACGTGTTTTTAAATGGCCTTGATGATATTTAACCACATACAAACAACTATCATAAACACCAAAACAAAGTTGTCAACAAATAACACCACTTGCCATCACCACATAAATACTTATCATCAAAAAGAGTATTGATCCTATGTGGGATTTGAACCAACAATATTTTTTTAAGCAAAATGCTCTACCATTTGAGCTAATAGGCTAAACACGTCTAATAACATAACACAAGATGATGTCTTAAGCTTTGCTAGTTGTAATTTTTAGTTTGGACTTTATATATTATAATATTCCTTTGATTTTGACCCTTAGCCTATAAGGTTCCAATTTCAATCATAAATAAACTCATTAGAGGGGATGATTAGGATGATAATGGCACAATTAAAGACGTTAAGCAATGAAAATTATCTGAGAGTAGAAGGTTGCTGAGTGTGCAGAAGAAGGTACTCAAGCTGGCCGATTTCTTCACCTAAAGATACACATTTGGAATTATAGGGGAAAACACGATAAAAGCACAACATCAACTTTTAACCAATTCGTACAAGCAACCACCAACAGTTGATAGAATGAATACTTGCAAACAAAAAACGATAAATAAAAGTTAATTCAATCCATTCACCATCTCTGCATTCCAAGATAATACCGAAAACAAGAGCTTTAGCCCTAAAAACGACTGCTATCACGGTGATATCGACCTTATTACCGATTCAATCATAAAAGCAACGACACAAAAGGCAAAAGATAGGAAGTTTACCAGAAAAAGGAGAAAACTGGAAATCGAATTCCAAAGACTGAGTATCGCCGTAGTCAGCAATGGATCCTCAGGCTCGTAGGTTATGGCGATAATTATGAAGATCAACACTCCAACAACAAAAATTGTGAAACATAGGTTTCCAATCAAAGCGAGAGCCTGTTGACCTAGATTCTCCGGCCTCAAATTCGCGCCGTCATCATCACGATTTCCTCACCATTGGAAAGCGCTCGACGAGCTCGTCGGTCGTGAATCGCCGGAATAAGGTGACGAGATGGCAGCCGTGGGGTGGGGAGGGAGAACGACGGTTTTCCGGGCCCACTAGGGAGCGATGGCGGCCATTGAAGTGAGGAGGAGGTGGTCGGCAGAAAACCAGCGAGAGCAAAAAAAAACTAGAGGAGAGAGGGAGGTGAGAAAAAAGAGGGTTTTTATACTTAACAAAAACCTAAAAAAATAAGTTTGCTTACAAACGCCTAACTAGGTTAATTATTTTTGCGTTTTAACTAAATTTGTTCATTTTTTAATACTAAGTTAAGGATAAATTAATAGTAACAAATATGTACTTTAAAAAGACAATGAAGTTCAAGGAAGGGGAAGTTCTATGAAACCACATATATATACCATCTCTGCCTTTTGACTTTTTGGATTTATTTATTGAAGCACATTAATATCTTGCTCGTTGCAAATATGGAAGGTTTGTTGAATTAATATCAAACAGATAGAGGAAAAGGCGACACCAAACTCGAAATAATCCAAGTCTTGAAAAAAAAGAAGGATTAAAACCATGAAGCCTATAATCCATAAACGGTGATTAGACCGTCGTCGCTACTCTATTTAGTGTGCAAGACTAAATCTTCTTAGAACACATATGCGTAATCTATAAGTGATCAACCACTGAAAAAATATATTTGAAACCCTTATATAGTATGACGTATATTTAGTAATAACTTATCTCTTATATAAATAGATAATTTAAATATCAGAAAGTAACAACCATATAAGGTTGCACACACATACCTATATTTCATTATTTTTATACTAATATATCTATTACTCTAACTTCTATTACAACCCATATGTCTAAGATGCAAAATGAGGAGGAGGAGGTTGCATAGAGCTTTAGCCGACCGACCTGTATGAATGTATTCTCTAAAAGAGACACACGTTAGTAAAATCTAGTTGAACCTGAAAAATTGTTTTGCGATTTACATGAGTCAAATACTCAGTGAATATAAACCATTATCAATTATTTCACACAAAGTCAAACATTTAGTCCAAGTACATATACATACATATTATATATATGTCATATATGAATCTATTATGCATATGCAAATGCCAATGTATCCGATTTATTATTCTGTGAATTGTTCAAGCCTGAATCTGGCACGGGTTTCCATATACCGACTTTTCCCATATACCATCGCTTAGGCATCTTAGGCCTCATCATGTGTGACCCGTAGGTCTCCTCTGTATATAAATTCAAGGCAAGACAATCAGATGCCCTTTTAATTTCATTGCAATATGCTATGCAATCAAGTGCTTCTTGTACTCCTATATCATATACCATCTCCTAACATACTTTCTGTGCAAACAACTCTTGAAATTTCAGAGCTACCACATATAACACATATATCCATATAACCCATATAGCACATATATCCATATAACTCATATAACACATATATCCATATAACACATATAGCACATATATCCATATAATACATATAGCACATATAACGCATATATCCATATAACACATATACCACATATGGTTTAATCTACGGTCTATACTTACCTGTTTAAGACAAATACTATATCTCTCCCCCTTGTCTCTAACCACGATCTATGACTTGTGCTCCTATATGTAACCCAATGCAAAAAGAACCTATTTACTTTTACAAACTTTAACCCCAAATGCAATGAAATGCCAATATGCATTATAACTTCTTGTGAATAATTCCAAATCCTATAACACTTGACAACGATAAACTATATATATATATATATAGAAGAACATTTTTCTAGTTCAAACCTTTTTGTAAAACTTGATCAATGGTCCCCATAATATCATTACAAAGAAAAACCATAAAATTACTCTGAAATCTTTTATCGAATATAAATCTAATATCGAAAACACCTTTGAGAATTATAAATTGATTGATTTCTGAATCAAAAGCAATTGTAGATGTAGGTCTGGAAAAATCAAAGAAATCAAAATTAACCATTAAAACTTACCAAATCACGCTTGTACTTCGAGATTAAAATCCGATAAAAGAGATATTGTACCAAATCCAACAAACAAACTACAAAATTCCTCTTCCTCCTTAATTCTTTCTCTCGAGCCTCGTTAGTGACTTTCTTTTACTCTCTCTCTCTCTCTCTCTCTCTCTCTTTTCTTTCTACACAAAGATGATGATATATAAATATCATGCGTAAGGTCGGTTGGGGAAGTCAACTAAAGTTTTTAAGAAATCACATTTTACATCCTCAAATCACTTTTACTACAAACTTTATCCTAAAATAATTATTAATTAACTTTAAGTTAAAAACTTTTTAAAATATAATATATTTAATTGAAAATAAATGTTACTTTTAAAAATTCACTATATATATATTGTCAATATGTTGTGCATATGCTACTAATATTATAGCTATGCAAAATGATGTATGCACTTTGGTCGGAGATGTTGCATTTCTCCCTCTCTATAAGAATTTTGTCCTCAAAATTCGCTATATCTTCATATGAATTTCTTATCTTATCCTCAGTTTCACAAGTTGTTTCATCTATACCATGATTCTTCTAAATTACTTTCGGAATCTCCCTTCGTAACTATTTGATTCAGTAATCTGCTATCATGATCGGTCCTCTATGTAGCTCAGATTTTCTACAAGTTGTACTTTTGAATCCTTTAATATATGTGATGGATCAGATCGATATCGTCGTAACATACAGACATGGAAACATTATGCATCTGAGCTAATTCTGAAGGTAATGCTAATCTGTATGCCAGACATCAATGTGTCATCTTGAATGTCAAATGGCTTATCTTTACCTTTTTGAAACAATTCAATAATTTCTATCAACTTCCCATCTCTTACTTGTGCATATATAATTTTCTGTCTTAGCTGTAATGCCCGGATTTTCTGTCTTAGCTGTCAAATGGCTTTTCTTTTTTGGATTTGGGGTTAAGAGGCCCAACTAGTTTTTTTTCGGTTTGGGCTCGAAAGCCCAATGTTAGGCCATGCGCAACTGACCTATTCCATTCCTCCCTTTTAAATTCTTTCCATCAGCTCCCCTACTTCGTTCTTTGACTCTCAACCCTAGACCTAACTGCGCCGCACGAGCACAACGCTAAACACCCAAGTCGCGCTCTCGTTTCTCTCGCATCAAACTCCGTCGTTCCATTACCGTCTCACCTCCATTCCATTTGTCGCCTCCGCGCTACCGCACAAGATGTTTTTGTACTCAGCACCAATCTGCTCGGATCGAGTCATCACCGGTCTTGTTCGTATTGCTGCCACTGTGCGCAAATAGGGACTGTTCCAACTCCCATGGAGAATTCAGTGATTACTAAATCAAGAGGTTATATATACTTTCGACAATCAGAGTAATCCATTGTGAAATTTGTCTTGAATTTATGAACTGGTTGCTACTTGCTATATGGATGCGTCGGGAATAATTAATTATGGTCTCGTTCATTTAACTGATTGTCTTATATGTAAAGCTCTATTCAATTACTGTAGGAATTAATTCAAATTGAGAATCTTTAAGTAGAGTATTATTATATATGTAATCGGAAAGTGGGTATATGAGACGATATCAGATTATCAAGCTAGAATGGGTTTTGAAAATAGTAATTAAATAAGATAATCCTTTTTGTTATATATATATTGCTTAGTGGTTTAATTGACCCGAGAGACTTGTGTTCGAAAATATCAAATAGGATTAAAGCTGGTTTGTGGTTTAATTTATGTTTAATGTTGAGTCGGAAAGTTAGTGCTGATTAAGGTGGTTCCACTTTAAATAAGGTCGGTTAAATTGGTTTATTCATTTTAGTTTTGTAGCAAGTTTGTTTGGGTAAAAAGGGGGACTAAGTTGTAAGTTGGGATCGAGTTTAAATTGATTATTAGTATGGTGCAGGTTAGGTAGTTGGGATCAAGACTCAAACGCATAATTGTTTGTTAATTGGGAAGTCTAGTTAGTAGGTTTAACGGGCTAGACTTGGCATCATTTATTAGCTAGTAGGTATTGGAACAATAGTGGTTTAATTAATTATTTCCGATATTGTCTTAGGTGTTTACCATCGATCAAGGTTGATCTTTTGGGGGTTTATACTATCGAAGAGTTCATCCTTTAAGGTAAGTCGTTATGCGACTTGCTCAATTTTTATTCAGTTCATGTTAGACGTTATATTGTGCTTGTAGGATTGGTTTTGGGAAACTAGTCCGATGTGAATCCTTCCCATCAAGATCTCACCGAGTCAAGCCGGGACAACAAGGAGGAAACCGAGTACGAGAAGCAAGAGAAAGAGGAGCCGGTGATGCGAATTACTCGTTCAATGGCGAAGGCCCTTCACTGTTAAGTCCAGTCGGCTCTCGTTACCGAGCCAATGGACCTCGGTACCGACTCTTAGGGTTCGGTACCGAGCTAGTGGTCTTCGTTATTGTGCCCACGCCGCTCAAACTGTTTCAGCTTCTTCGGTACCGACCTGTTCCAGAATGAATGCCAAGATTTGCGTGATGTGTGGATCGACATATTTATTGCATTTTTTATTACTTTGATTTAATGCTACGTTTAATGTTTAGTGTTGGGAAGGCCTAGGGGTTTAAAAGGCCTTTTCGTTTGTTGTTTGAGGGACCTTTGATTTTGATGGAAAAAAAAACTCTCTTTTTGCTGGAGCAAAAACAGAATCGTTTGAAGGTCTTTCTAGACTTGATTGTGTGTTGTATCGATCTATCAAGAACGCTTGGTGTGTAATATCTAAGTTCTTTAGTTCTCTCAGCGCCGGTGAGTCATATCCGACCTTGAGAGTCCATATCCTATCGTTCGTCCATCCAAAAACCGTCCATCTTTCTCACCCAAAATCCTTTCAAATTCCCTCGGTACCGACCCTGCATACTCGGTATCGACCCCCTGTAGTTTCGTCCAAGTTGTGACCGGTTCATCTAGTCGGGATTCTTGGAGCCAATCTCTCGCACCGTGCATCAACCAAGGACGATCTTATTATGTGGTATCAGAGCCACGCGAGGTTTGACTCCTAAAACTCATCTTTTAAGCGTATAAGGATTGGTTTACAAACGGTAACTTTTGCTTTTGTTTTCTTTCCTGGATTTGATCTCTTGTGCTTGGAAACTGATCCGTCTCTGTTTAGGCCGAAACCCTTTTTCTTTGTGTGTTGCACAACTTGAAGTGTGTTGAGCTTGCTTGTCTTTCTTCATTTTTTTTTTCATTCTTTACTTTGATTCCTTGCCTTGATTCCTTTCTCAACCGTCTTGTAACCAATTCTTATTGCTTGAGGATCGGTTTAAGGACCCTTGTGTGTGTGGGATCCATTGACAAGTTTGTCCTAGTTGTTTGTGTTGAGTTTTGTGCTTTAGGATACTACTAGTTGATGACCCGGGCCTTGCCCGGGGTCTTTTTTAAATAAAAATTATAATATATTATTTAATTAAGATATAGGTATTATCATTTATATAATAAAATAATATTATAATATTTAAGTTAATTATAATAATATCTTTTATTATTAAAATGAATACAAATATTATCTTATTCTTAAAAAAATATTATAATATTTATGTAATAATCATACAAAAGTTGACGTTCTTAACTCATTGGGTTGACGCGAATCCCACAAAAGCCTCAATGAATTAACACAATCAACCCGTAAATTTTAATGACATGAACATGTACTCAACCGAACCTGAACCAACCCGATTAACTGGTTTAACATTAAGGGGTCAATAATTTTTTATTTATTTATTAAGGGATCCGTGATATAAAAAATCAACATACTTATGAATAGAGAATTAATATATTGTAAAACATAACACATCTATATCGATATTAATTAAAAAATTGTCATACTTATTAATATAAAATGGTATAAAAAATCATCATGCTTATGGTTAGAAAAATTAAAAGTTGTCATATTTGTGAATGAAAAAAAAATCTACGAAAATCTAAAAATTAATATAAATTCTAGAATCAAAAACATGGTCCATATTTATTAAAAAATTGTGGGCATAGTCATGGATGCAATATTAATAAAAACAATTTTGTAACTAAAACTATGGTGACTGAAATTAATTTAATGACAATATTGCGTTTAACTATTATATTTAGAGATAGAACATTAATATATAAAACCCGACATATTTATGGATGATAATTTAAAAATTTATCATTCTTAAGAATAGAAAATTAATATTAAAAATTCAAAATTAATATGAAAAATATGGTCAATATTCATTAAAAACATTGGCATACTTATAAACAAAAAATTAATATAAAAATTCGAAATTAATATAAAAATACATGATTAAAAATATGGTTCATACTAATTAAAAACGTTAGTATAATTTTTAATAAAAAGTTAATATAAAAGAATCTGAAAATTTAATATTGAAAACTCGTAAATTAAAATATGGCCCATATTTTATACTTATAGATATAAAAGTTATCTATTTCATTTAGTGATATTAAATTAATTTATTATGGGATTTTGAAGTAAAAAACGATAGTTGGGATATTATTTTAATATATTACATTTGTCATACTTATGGATAGAAACTTAATATTTATACTTAACGATAGAAAAGCTATAAAAATGATTTTATATTTATCATATTTATGGATAAAAAAACTTATATATTTTACTATAATATATTAAATTAGTATTTTTTATGTGTCATATACATATGGATAGAATTATTGTATTATTTCTTTGTATTTGTTAAAAAATTTGATTAAACTGATATATGTAAGGAAATTTTTAAAAAATTATACTCTAAAAAAACTATCATTTACAATATAATAAACAAGTGCAAAGATAAAAATAATGAAAACTCGTACCAAATTTTCAAATTGATAATCATACCAAATTGATAATTAAATATTAGAATATAATGAAATAATTTTTAAGATAAAGTTAATATCCTTACGACAAATTGTAATCATTAAAATTGATCAATTTTAACTATATTTTTTGCAAATTTCGTTATCCATGTAGTATAATTTTTATAAATATTGTACGTGCAAACCGTAATCGTGAAAAAAATAACTTTACGATCAATTATGTAGTATATTTTATCTATATTATATGGATAGAAGAAGATTAAATATTACAATATAATGAACATGAATAAAAATAAAAAGAATGGTAGAGATAAAAAGTTATCCAATCTCATAGTATATTGAAAAAATATATAAATTCTTATATAATATATTTTATTTATACTATATGGATATAAGATGATTAAATATTATAATATAATGAATATGAACAAAGATAAAAAATAATGGGTAGAGTTAAAAATTTATCCAGTCTCATATAAAATTGATAAAAAAAAATTATTTATTAAGGTGAGTGGATAAAATTGGAAATTTCATAAGGTGATTGAATTACATAATATATAATTTATTAAAAAATTATTATTAAAAATAAGTTTGGCAGGGATATAAATTCTTAATGACGAATCTGCCCAAAAGTGCTTCAGGTTTAGAAGATATATATATTGATTGATTGATTATGTATGTATTATTTTGCAAAATTCAATCCATCTATAAAGTTGTTTTCCATACTTAATTTACAAAACGAAGAAATAAAATATAAAGGAAATTAATGTATATGAAAATTTACAAAATTCAATGTATTAATCAACCTATCATCCATATTAAATTACAAAAAAACATAGAGATAAAAAAATTTAAATGTAAGGTGGGGTTAGTTAAATTTTTTTTCTATATTTACATAAATAAAATAAAAAGGAAATTGTAATGTAAATTTTTATCAAAATTCAATTTAAGCAAGTATTCATCAAGATTTGTAAATTTTTCTATTATTTTTTTTATCAAAATTTGATTTAAGAAAAAATCTTTAATATAAATGCATAAAAAGATAAAGAAAATCTACTTTTATTAATTTAAATAAAAATTCGATTTTTTTTGACATTTACATATAATCTTAGTCATCAACATAAAATTATATCTTTTTCTCAAAATAAAAATATATCAACATAACAAAATTTATTATTTAAAATTATATCATTATATAGATATAAATTTTATACTTGGAGCTCAAGCCTTGTTAAAAGATAAAAAAAATATTAAGACCCTAAATCTTGTTAAGAGATAAAAATATTAAATTAATATGAAAAATATCATGTCATAGGAATTTATGTATATAAAAATTATATAAAAATGTTATCTATTATATTTGTAGTAAACTAATACATAATCCATAGATAGAAAATTATATACACAAAAAATTATATAAACATGTTATCTATTTAGTATATACTAGTTGATGACCCGGACCTTGACGGGGACTTTTTTAAATAAAATATTATAATATACTAATTTACAAATGATATAAGTATTACAATTTAAAAAGTAAAAATAATATTATTTTATTATTAAAATATTATTTTGGTATAATATTATTTTGATAATAATTAAAAGTAGACGTTCTCGACTGGTTAGGACGACTCAAACTAGAACAAAAATTGCAACTAAAGGACCCCATTCACTCGTAAATTTTAATGACATGAAGCTAAACTAAAACTGAACCCAAAATGACGGAACACGAACCCAACCGACTCGACTCGATTAATAACATTAAGAAACTATTATTTATTTATTTATTTATTAAGGGATGCATAGTATAAAAAATCAACATAGTTAGAAAAAAGTTATAGTCAGTGATAGAAATTGATTTTAAAAAATCAACAATTACACATAGAAAAATAGAAAATTGTCATGCTTATGAATAAATTAATATAAACAATTTTGTTACTAAAAATATGGTGATTGAGACATGAAAATTTAGTTTTTCTTACCAAAAAAGATATAAAAATTAATAACATTGCAAACAATAATTATCATATTTACGAACAAAAAAATTAAATAAAAAACTCAATATACTTATAGATGAAATTTTATAAAGTTTTCATTCTTATGTATAGAAAATTAAATTAAAAAATCCAAAAAATTAATATAAAATAATTCTTGATTAAGAATATGTTCCTCATTAATTAAAAAATGTTCTCATACTTATTGAATAAAATTAATATAAAAAATACCAATATTAATATACCAATTTGTGATTAATATTATGGTTCATATTAAACAAAAACGTTATCATACTTAGGAATAAAAAGTTAATATAAAAAATTAAACGTTAATATTAAATTTTGTATTTAAAAATATGGTCCATACTAATTAAAACTTATAATTAAATATAAATGTTTAAAAATATAGCTCATACTAAATAAAAAAGTTGTTATACTTTTGAATTGAAAGTTAATACAAAAGAATCAGAAAATTTAATATTGAAAATCCATAATTTTATTGGGAACTTGGGATATAAAATTACTATTTTACATCGTCATACATACTTATGGATAAAAACTTAATATTAAAAATATGTATATGATTATCATGTGCAAGATTTTGTAATATATATCTTGTAATATATTATTATTATTATAAAAATTAATTATTAAAAATAGATTATCACAAAAAATTCATCTATAGATTGTATTTGTACGTAATATATCATTATTCATTAATATAAATTCCATGATTAAATTTTTAAACCATTATGATAAATTTATTTATGGTTTGCGTAAGAACAAAACTAATATGATTATCACAAAAAAAATTAATATTTTTTTATCGGAGAATATAAATCAACTTAATATTGTCTTAACAATCAAATATTCCATCTTGCATATGGATATCTATCTTATATCTAGATATTGAAATTGAAAATCATATCATAATTAAATATTACAATATAATGCAATAATGAGTAGAAATAAAAAAAATTATCCATAGAATATAATGCCATAATGAGTAGAGATAAAAATTTATCAAAGCATATATAAAATTGATAAAAAAAAAGTTATTAAATAAGTTGAAGGCATAAAATTGGAAATTTCATAAGGTGATTGAATTACATAATATATAATTAATTAAAAAATTATTATTAAAATAGGTTGGCTATAATATAAATTCATAATGACGAATCTGCCAAAAAGTGTTTTAGGTTTAGAAGATATATACTGATTTAATATAAAAATAAAAGTAATGTATTTATTAGAAAAATCATTAAGGTGAGCAAATATAATGTGAGGCACAACCAAAGTTGTTAAGGTGAGTCTAATATAAGTTTGATAGCTTAATGATAATTTATTTATGAAAAAGTATAAATAAAAATTATTTTAATTAGAATCATTAAATTTTATAAATGTTTTCCAAAAATAATTAAAAAGCCAAAAATAATGTTAATTCTTATAGTGTTTTTAATCAAATTCAATTCTTTAAAAATCTTTTCAATAAAAATTAAAAATATAATTAATAATAAAAGATAAAAAAATATGAATGAATATAGAATTTTTTTTAAATATAAAAAATCTTTTATATTAAAATAAATAATCCAAAAAGGAAATTAAAGAAACGATAATATATTTTTTTGTATCAAAATTTAATTTAGGAAAGTAATTATATACATTTTTAAATTTTTAAAATTTTTTTATCTAAATTTGATTAAAGATAAATCTTTTACATAAATAGATAAAAGGATAAAGATCAAATTATTTTTTATTTTTAATTAAAATTCGAATTAATTTTTTCCAAATATTAAATATAGTGTAATGTTAGTTTTAGATAGAAAAAATTAATGATAAAAATATTTTCCTAGCTTATTATGATAACAATCTATCATTATATAATAAAAAATCTTATGTTTTATTTTTCCTTTCTTTTAATTTTTTATTAAATATATTAGAACATTAGTTTTTATAAAAAATAGATAGATTTTAGAAATTTTTTAAAAAAATTATAAATAATAAGAATACAAAATTACTTTTTAAATAGAGTAAATTACACAAAACCACCCGTAAATTGTCTTACTTTTCAGAAAACCACCCTTAAAAAACTAAATTTCAGTAAACTACCCATATAAAGAAAAGTCTTTCATTTAACCACCCAGGACCTAACAGTGTTAACCCACCGTTAGTTAATTTAAAAAAAAAATAATTTTCTCATCCTTCTTTCATTTTTGGAAAAAAAAATATCCTTACAAATAGAAGAACGCAATGTTAAACCTAATCCTTTCAAATCCCTCTTTCACATACTGCAGAGAAGTGCGAACGACCCAATTTTGAAGCTTCGTTTTCTCTCACACCTGGCACTTCAAATCAGGTATTTGCTTAGCTTTTAAATTGTTCAAGAGTTCAATTTTAGTCAAAAGCAAGAAGAAAATTCATACTTTGATGTTAATATTATGGAAAGTTGTGAAAATTTCATCTGTTGGTTTAGTTTGCATTGTTTAGGGTTTCGATAATACATAAAAATTCTTCTTTGTGTTATTAGTTACATGTATCATGTACATATGCCTTTTTGTATTTTTTTCACTAAAAGTTCTCTTGAATTTGGTTGGGTTGTCTACTTCTTTGTAAATATGTGGTCCCAGGGAAAAGCTTTATATACTAGTATTATTGATGAGAGTATGGTAACTGGACAATGGGGCACATATACGGTTGTTTTTGTCTACTTGTAAGAGATAAATGCTTTTTAATTAGCTTTGTAAGGTGGTTGTGGTCATAAATAACTATAATATAATAATATCTGTCTTTATATATACTGTTAACTTTATATGCATGTTCAGGTGTGAGATGAGTATTACAGTAAGGTTCCAATATGGAGGTCATTTTGAATTTAAAGAGCACCGGATGTTGTACAGAAAAGGTCAAATATTTAACAAGAGGGATGTTGATCCTGATTTGCTATCAAAGATAGAGCTAGAAGAATTCTTAAAGAATGAAGTTGGCATAAATGATGTCAAAGAGCTGTGGTACCTTGAAGCAAGAAAGAGTATTAGTAATGGTTTGAGACAAATTCTGGTTGACAAAGATATTGTATCCATGATCAATTCAGTAGGAGTAGATAAAACAGCTCATGTGTATGTTGTTCAATACAATGATTTGGGTCCAATATCCTTTAACAGACCACCACCAAAAGGCCCAAACTCAAGGAGGAGCCCAAAAAAGCTTGTTCCTAGGCGTAACCAACAAGCCCTACCATTGGAACATATTGTTACAGAAGAGCAATTTGTTGAAGCTAGAGTGGAGGAAGACATTGTATTTGGATCAGATTCTTCCTCCTCTGAGTTAGATTGTGACTTTCAAGATAGTGAAGATGAGGATGATGACATATTTCAAGATAATGTGGATGAATCAGTCCAAGATGATTTGGGATTACTTGTTGCTTATAATGATGGGGCAAATTTTGAAGAGGAGCTGGAATTAGAAGAAGATTCTGAAAATTTGTTAAGTTTGAGTGATTCTGATGGTGAGAAAAAACAAAGATACCCTGAGTTTAATGCCATTGCTGATTTCAAAACTAATATTTCATTGGAGGTCGGAATGAGATTTGGATCCAATGATATCTTTAGAAGGGCTCTTAGACAACATTCAATTGAAAATGGTG
The DNA here is from genome assembly GCA_964016875.1 of Fallopia convolvulus. Lineage (NCBI taxonomy): Eukaryota > Viridiplantae > Streptophyta > Magnoliopsida > Caryophyllales > Polygonaceae > Fallopia > Fallopia convolvulus. The sequence continues at coordinate 23,646,780 of OZ024727.1, forward strand.
GTGATTTCTATTATTTACACAATGAAAAACATAAGGTATCTGCTTATTGTAAATATAAATGTGATTGTAGTATGCAACATGCAAGAAAGAAATGTATTTGCAAGAAAATATATTGTGGCTTTAAAGCGTGTGCAAGAAGGGTAGGAGAAGATGACACTTTTCAGTTGAAGACATGGGTTCCTAAACACACGTGTTGTTGGCGAGTTGAGAATGCAGTTGCCAAGGATGGTAATGACAATATTTTTCCAGTTGCATATGCTGTAGTTGAGGCTGAAAGGAAGGAGACATGGTGTTGGTTTTTAGAGAACCTTATGCAAGACTTGGGAGATTTGCCATTAACGTTCATGTCGGATATACAAAAGGTACCTATGTTTTGTATTTATTTTTAGCTTAGTACATTAATATTATATATAATTTTTCTTACTTGAGATGGTATGTTTGTAGGGTTTGCTAGAGGCTTTAAATTTAATTGTACCTATGGCTGACACAAGAGTTTGTGTTAGACACTTGTACAACAATTTCAAAGGGAAATGGCCAGGAAAGGCCTTTAAAGATGCATTATGGGCAGCTGCAAGGTCTTGTAATGAGGTTGATTTTGAGGAAGCAATGGCTCATATGAAGAGCCTGGATGAAGGAGCTTATGCATACCTTATGAGGGCAGATCCAAACACATGGGCAAGATGTAGATTCAAATTGTACAACAAGTCTGATATGTTGTTGAATAACGTTTGTGAGAGCTTTAACAATTTTATCTTGCCATCTAGGGACAAACCAATCCTCACAATGTGTGAATGGATTAGGAGGGCATTGATGAAAAGATTTATGTCCAAAAGAAGTGGTATGAGCTCTTATACTAGCAGTCCAATGACACCTAAGGCTCAAAAAAAAGTGGAGTATGCATTGACTGAGGCAGCACGTACTTGTAGAGTTCTTTCAGGAGGAGGAGATAGATATGAAGTAGATCGGTTTGATAAAAGATATGTGGTTGATCTCGCTCAAAGAAGTTGTGGGTGTAACAAGTGGGATTTGACAGGAATCCCATGTCAACATGCTGTGGCGTGCATACTAATGCGGAGGGGGAAGCTAGAGAATTTTGTTGACAAGTATTATACAAAAGAAACATACATGAAAGCTTATGGTCAGATTCTTGAACCCATTCCTGGACATAAACAATGGGTGAAAACAGGCCAAACACCTCCCGATCCTCCCATGCTTATAGTGCAGCCAGGAAGGCCTAGGAAGGCTCGTAGAAAGGAACAAGGAGAGGAGATGCCAAGAAAACACATACGGGTTTGTGTTAAGTATAAATGTTCTCATTGTGGACAAGAAGGACACAACAAGAAAAAGTGCAATAATCCTCCCAAGAATCCAAATTTTCCAAAACTGAGCAAAAAAGGTGGAAGACCCATGAATCCTAATACTATAAGGATTGCTAGCAATAAGAGAAGGATAATTACACAGGTAACATTGTTTTGATTAATTATTAGTTGATTTTTTTTTCTCAGTCATGTAAAGATATTTATTTTAACAAAGCATATGATTTTGGAATGCACAGGGGCAGCCAACCACATCAACTCATGGTCAGTATGAAGCTTTAATTGAGTTACCAGCACCTACAATTAGTGAAGTTGATCATGTTGGCACTATAGTAAGACTCTTTTATGCTTATCCTATTAACCTAAGCATTCTTTAATGGTCTGGATTTTTAAAAAGTCCTACATGTGAACATTTCTCTTTCTACAAATGCATGCTTGTATGTTCTGGTGCTTGTATTATATTATGTATATATGTGGATGAGAATTTTTTTTTTGTTTTTGGTAGATAATATTATGGATGATTAATTTTTTTCCAGGAGCATCATGAGCACCCGAGTACTCAATTTCAATCACAACAATCTTCAACTGCCATTGGAAGTACACTTCACCAAACATCAAATTTTAGTTGGGGAAGAAGGCAAGATGGTTCGGTTGGAACGCCCACAGCTGGAACGGGTAGGAGGATGGAAGTGCCTAAAAAAATATACAATACCAAAGCTCCATGAAACCTTTGCTTGCTTATTGAAGAGATCTTTTGTAAATTTTCAGTAATTGGGCAGTCTGTATCTTTGAACTTCTATTTGATAAACTTGAAATGAATTCTAGCTAGTTTTTTTTTTGGTCGAAATGAATTCTAGCTAGTTAGATGTGGTTCTTTTTGTTTTTAGTTTCTATGCTGAAGGCTATGTAAACTTAATTAATTGCAGGTTGTTATTTCTAGCATTTTAATTTAGTTAGTGGAATTATTATTATATTATGTTGGGCAGCTGCATTTACGGGGGTGGGTTAACAGAGTTATGCTACAATAGAAAGATTATTATTTCTTTTCTTTTTAATTATCTAACGGTGGGTTAACAGAGTTATGATATAGGTGGTTAAATGAAAAGCTTTTCTTTATGTGGGTGGTTTTCTGAAATTTAATTTTTTAAGGGTGGTTTTTTGAAAAGTAAGACAATTTACGGGTGGTTTTGTGTAATTTACCCTTTTAAATATGAGGTAGGGCCAGAATTGTTCTGGTGGCTCGAAAAAGTTTGACTTTAATATATAGTTAATATAGATAGATATATAGACATTTCAAAGATATTATTATTTATATGACTATTTTTATTTCAAAGATATATAGGTGACTACATGTACATATTTTTTCTTATATTTTTTTAATTTATCTTTTACAAATATGATTAATATAATGTCCTTTTTATCTATATTGGTAAAATATACTAATATTATTTTATCTTTATGTTTATTCGGAGATAAACTCTTACAAATATTATTTTATCTTTATGTTTACTTGGATATAACTTTTTTGCATAATTAACTATAAAAAACTATTATTTTAATAGAAGGGTGATGTGGCGCAATGTGGTGACAGAAATTGCTTCGGCTTTAGTTATTAGTAATAGATGGACGGCCCCAACAACAAGAACAAGGGAGTTATGGAGGGAGAAGTGACATCTTCCGCCATTACCATGGAAGATTTATTTCGAACCATTCAAGGGCTTAAAATGGAGAATGAGGAAAGGATGCAACAACAACAACGGGAGATGGAAGCCTTTAATCTTTCGATGGAGGCTCGGATGGGAGCATTTCAAGTGGGGAATCAAGCGAGCCTGAACACCTCGTCACCGAGGGAGGGCCATCTCACGAACTATGAAGAAGGTGCGAATTCGGGCCAGGCTATGTACAACACTCTGTTACCGAGTTTGAATAGTTCGGTACCGAGCCTGCATACCTCGTTACCGAGTCTGAACACCTCGGTAATGACCCTTTCGACGGCTCCAATGACTTCCTATCGTCCTCTCCCGAGTACCCACCGGGAAGAATCAGGTATGCATTCTGCCCATACTTTTCCTTATTCTAGCTACCCTACTATGCCTTTGCCTTCGGGCCCCACTAACTTTCCAGGTCAAGAATATGTTGGAGATTTCCAACCGAGAGAACCAATGGCCCTATGGCAACCAAGGCGTCCCGCTGGAGGCCGAGGCGTGGGGCGGGTGAATCATCAAGCGGCTAGACAACTTCCACAACCACTGCGGGGCTATCAAGGTCAAGACATGGACCAAGGATATGGAAGAGGTCCTAACGTGAAGCTGGGATTGCAACCCTTTTAAGGTTCCACCAAGGCCGAGTCCTACTTGGAATGGGAGCATAAGACGGAGCAAGTCTTTGATTTCTACCAATACACGGACGCTCAAAAGGTAGCCATTGGCACCATTAAGTTTATTGATTTTTCTTACCATTGGTGGATAAAGGACAAGGAAGAAAGGGAATACAATGGCTATCCGGTTATCGACACTTGGGAGGAGTTAAAGGCTGCGCTAAGGCACCGGTTTGTGCTCGAGGACTTCACTGCTCGTTTACATACTAGGCTAGAGCAGTTGAAGCAAGGAGCCAAGACGCCGGATGAGTACTACAATGAGCTCAAGATCGTTGTCTATAGATCCAAACTACGGTTTCCAAAGGAGTATGTTATTTCTAAGTTCATTAATGGTTTAAATGCTGACCTTAATGCTATTGTGAGTACGCAACATTTTGTTAGGGGCACTACTATTGAGGAGGTTTTGCACTACACCAATCACATCTATCAAAACTTTCCTCAACGGAGGAGTTATCCATCTACCACCAAACCGTGGAATGCTCAAGGTGGGGGCTCTTCTAGCCAACAATCTCGGCGTCCCGAAAACAAGCAAGACATCGGTACTATGCCCACGCGGCGTGAGCCATCTCGGACTCCACAAGGAGGAAGGCACAAAGGAGAGCAACGCTTGAGTGAGATCAAGTGCTTCAAGTGCTTAGGGCGTGGACACATGGCTCGGGATTGCCCTTCTAAGCGCCAAGTTCTACTCAACACCATTGGGGAGTATGAGTCGGATGAGGAGGCCAAGATTGAGGAGCCACAAGAAGGTGATGGAGAGGTGGCGGAGTTGCAAGTTGTGGCCGAGACTAATGGGGAGGGCTTCGTGGTCAAGCGATCACTTTTCGCCAATGAAGCTCTGGTCCCCTCTAACCAAAGAGAGACCATTTTTCATAAAATATGCCTCATTCGAGGTAAACTTTGTAATCTTATAATTGATGGAGGATCTTGTTGCAACATCATAGACCAAGAAGTAGTCAAAAGGTTTGCCCTTAAAACTACTCCTCATGTACTACCCAACACTTTATGTTGGTTAAATTATAACACACCTCTTGAGGTGAATGAACAAGCTTGTGTTAATTTTTCTATAGGGGGTACGCTGATGAGGTGATTTATGAAGTGGTTCCTATGACGACGTGCCATATTCTACTTGGACGTCCGTGGCAATATGTCCGTGGCGTTATTCACCAAGGCATCACAAAGGAGTATTCTTTCCATCTTAATGGTAAGACAATCACTTTGATGCCAATGGTGCCACACGAGATCATGGTCGACCATATTGCAAGGAAACATCGGCGTGAAGCTGCTACCGATGCCAAGCGGTCGGTACCGAAGGCTGACACCTCGGTACCGAGGGACAACCGATCGATACCGGCGGCACCGCCGAGCCATCTCCTTCTAGCCAAGGCACGAGAGACTCGAAAGGCTGTGAAAGGGAGTACTACTTGCATTCTTTTGCTATTTAAAGATGTATTGCTTAATGAACAAGATGTAGAGGACTTACCCACTTCCATTTCTTTATTGTTGAAGGAGTTCGATGATGTGTTTCCCGAGGAGATGCCGGAAGGATTGCCTCCAATCCGAGGAATAGAGCACCAAATCGACTTCGTGCCCGGCGCCTCCATTCCCAACAAGCCGGCCTACCAAGCCAATCCAACGGAGATGGAGGAGCTTCAAAAACAGGTTGTTGAACTTCTTTCTAAGGGTTATGTGCATGAAAGTTTGAGTCCTTGTTCGGTTCCCGTCATCTTAGTCCCTAAGAAAGATGGGCCTTGGAGAATGTGTGGATTGTAAGGCTATAAACAACATTATCGTCAAGTATAGGCATCCTATTCCTAGACTTGATGATATGTTAGACGAGCTCTATGGGCCATGTATATTTTCCAAAGCGGATCTCAAAAGTGGTTATCACCAAATTCGAATGAAGGAAGGTGATGAATGGAAAACCGCATTCAAGACCAAGTATGGTCTTTATGAATGGTTGGTTATGCCATTTGGCCTCACTAACGCACCTAGCACATTCATGAGGTGAATGAACCATGTTTTACGAGCATTTTTAGGCAAGTTTGTGGTGGTCTATTTTGATGACATATTAATCTATAGCCATAGTTTTCATGAGCATACTAGACATGCTCGAATGGTTTTAGATGTTTTGAGGAAAGAAGAGCTTCTTGCTAATTTTAAGAAATGCCATTTTTGTTCGGATAATGTGGTGTTTATTGGTTTTGTAGTGAGCAAAGAAGGGCTTCAAGTGGATAAGGAGAAGGTGAGAGCGATTGAAGAGTGGCCCGTGCCAACCACCATGACGCAAGTAAGGAGCTTCCTAGGCTTGGCTGGTTTTTACCGTCGTTTTGTCAAGGATTTCAGCTCCATTGCTACGCCTCTCACCGAGCTTACCAAGAAGAAGGTGGTCTTTCAATGGGGTCCAAAACAAGAACGAGCTTTCACTACCCTCAAGGACAAGCTCACTCATGCACCTCTTCTAGTTCTACCGGATTTTTCCAAGACTTTCGAGATAGAATGTGATGCTTCGGGAGTAGGACTTGGAGGCGTGCTTATGCAAGGAGGGAGGCCGATTGCTTACTATAGTGAGAAGCTGAACGATGCCGAGCTCAAGTACCCAACATATGACAAGGAACTTCTCGCTTTTGTAAGGGTGCTTAAGGTATGGTCTCACTATCTCCTCCCTAGAGAATTTTTTATTCACTCCGACCATGAGGCGCTTAGGTTCCTCAAAGGTCAAAGTAAATTGAATAAACGTCATGCTAAGTGGGTTGAATTTATTGAGACTTTCCCCTATGTGATCAAACACAAAAAGGGAAAGGACAATATTGTGGCGGATGCTTTGTCACGAAGATACACCCTAATCTCCACTATGGATGCTAGGATGTTGGGCTTTGCTTTCATTAAGGAACTATATTCCATAGACCTTGAATTCAAGGCTATCTATGAGGAATGTAGTACCGTGGGAAGTAAAAATCAATTTTTCCTTCATGACGGATATCTTATGAAGGGTGCTAAGCTATGCATTCTTGGGGGTTCAATCTGACACCTATTAGTGCAAGAAGCACATGGTGGTGGCCTAATAGATCATTTCGGCATTGCTAAGACTTGGCAAGCCTTGAAAGAACACTTCTATTGGCCGCGAATGCTTAGGGTCGTCGAAAAATTGTGTGCCTCTTGTGCTACTTGTGCACGAGCTAAATCTAGAACTAGCCCCCAAGGGTTGTATTCTCCTTTACCCATTCCCCAACAACCTTGGGAAGACTTATCTATTGATTTTGTGTTAGGTCTTCCTAGGACTAAACGGGGAAGGGATTCTATTCTTGTAGTCGTCGATCGGTTTAGTAAGATGGCACACTTCATTGCGTGTCACAAAACTGACGATGCTAAAAACGTGGCGTCCTTGTTTTTCAATCATGTTGTTCGTCTACATGGTCTTCCCAAAACTATAGTGTCGGATAGGGATGTCAAATTCCTTTTCCATTTTTGGAGGACCTTGTGGGCAAAGTTAGACACCAAGCTACTCTATTCCACTACTTGTCATCCGCAAACAGATGGACAAACCGAAGTAGTGAATAGGTCGCTTGGCACCTTGCTCCGTGTTATTTTGAAAGCTAACCTCCGCAGGTGGGAAGATTGTCTTCCTTACATTGAGTTTGCATATATATAACCGCACTACCCATTCGGCGACCAAAAAGACACCATTTGAAGTCGCTTATGGTAAGAACCCTCTCACTCCTTTAGACCTTATTGCTCACCCCATTGTTGATGGTTTTAGCCAGGAGGGAAAGGAGTTAGCGGATTATGTGAAGCGGTTACACAAGGACACTAGGAGGCAGCTTGAGCAGTGCACGACACAATATGAGCGACAACACAACAAGGGACGCAAGGAGTTGATTCTAGAGCCCGATGACTTGGTGTGGGTGCACCTCCACAAGGAACGGTTTCCCTCACGTTGAAACTCCAAGTTGAAACCACGGGCGGAGGGTCCATTTCAAGTACTTGAGAAGATAAACAACAATGTTTACCGTTTGGAGCTTCCACCGGAGATGGGTGTCCATGATGTGTTTAATGTGGCCGACCTTCAGCCCTACTTGGTGGGTGATTCCGATGAAGAGGACTACGTGCAAGATTCGAGGTCGAATCCTTCCGAAGGGGGGGATGATGATGTGAATCCTTCCCATCAAGATCTCACCGAGTCAAGCCGGGACAACAAGGAGGACACCGAGTACGAGAAGCAAGAGCAAGAGGAGCCGGTGATGCGAATTACTCGTTCAATGGCGAAGGCCCTTCACCGTCAAGCCCAGTCGGCTCTCGTTACTGAGCCAATGGCCCTGGGTACCGACTCTTAAGGTTTGGTACCGAGCTGGTGGTCTTTGTTATTGTGCCCACACCGGTCAAACTGTTTCAGCTTCCTCGGTACCGAGCTTCACGCTTCGGTATTGACCTGTTCCAGAATGATTGCAAAGAGTTGCGTGATGTGTGGATAGACATATTTATTGCAGTTTTTATTGTAAGACCCGAATTTTCGGTTGCGAATCAGATAATCTAATTCCGTTCAAACTCCTACCTTTTTATTCAAAATCTATTACATTTCTTTGTTTTGGGCCGAAAAGCCCAAAATGCGTTTGGAGACCCAAACCCGAATTAAAACCCATCTTCACTCCTGATCTTCTTTCTCCTCTGCCCTATCTACGCCACCCTTCCTTTTCTTTTTCACTTGACCGCCGATCCACTATTGAGGAGGAAGTAACAGGAGCTCGTTCACCACCTCATCCCATACTCGCTCGAGTTGGTTCAGTCTGCCGCCAGTCATCCTTCTCACGCGTTTTCAAGCTGGTGTGGGTTGGCAGTTGCACCACCACCCCTGGCCCCAGTTTCGTCCCCGTTTCACCCTCATTCCGTCGTTCCTGTTGCACCGCCGGTAAGGTTCCGTCCTCTTCTTCCTTTCTCGACACTTTTCCCTTTCTCTTGCTGTGTCGCCATCTTAATTGGCGGATTCCGCGAGCAAGTTGGATGAACCACATCGGTTAGGCATCAATCGAGAGGCCCGAGATAGTCGGAGATCTCAATACCAGATTAGTGTTGCTTCCGCCATTCGAACGAACCAGGCTCGTGGTTATGCACTAAAGTCCACGGGAGAAGCGCAAGCTGCACTCGCTGGTAGGGGTCGTGATTATCGCCGAAATCCTCCTTGAAGAGGTGTTCGGTGGCCGCTCGAGACCCACAGATCCGAATCCTTCGACCCATCAACAAGATGTTCGAGCCTCGTCATTGGTGAGTCGTGCCTAATGGTTCGACCCTGTTCCGTAAACTCAAGCGCTCTTTTATTGCTCAAGCTGTTTGAGTTATTGTTTTGAGTGTTGCCTTGTAATCCATTATTTTGGTGAATTGTGGTTTCAATATGCTAATTAGTGTTTTAATTTTTGTCTTGTAAGCTAGCGGATGTTGAAATTCTATTTTTTTTCAATGTTGCCATTTCTTTCATGTTGAAATCCTAGCTTGCAAGTCAACTAAGTGCTTTGAATTAGATTTGTATGTGGTTATAGCATGGGAATTTGATCTTATTGGCTTATGTTTTTGAATGCGAGTTGCGGTTTAAGAGTTACAATTATAAATTGTATGGAGGTCTTTGATTGGTTTGTTCGAGGGCAATCGATCGGTCTTGTTTCGACCTTCTTTGTTTGGGAGGCCTTGGTTTGGGGTGCTATGTTTTTGGATCCTAATTTTATTGAATTCGAATATGGATACATGTGTATGTTTGTGGGTGTGTTGAGAATAGGGTTTGACGTTTCCACTTTGAAACTTAGACTTTGAATTTGGATACCTTGGGCTATCACCCTTCAAGGCATTTATGGTTGGGAAAACTTAGCATGTAGGAATGATGTTTGGTTCTTAAGATTGTTGCGATTAGTTGGTTAAAAATATTAGAGTCAATTCAATCCGCACTCGTATGGATACAATAGATTTTAGGGTGGTTCACATTTGATGAGACTACTATAGTTGTGCTTGCCTGGAATAGAAAGTTACTTCTTTCGGTTAGTCGGTTAACAATGAACGTTATGATTCGTAGGTCTCTAGTACCGTCATGTTCTTACTTCCTTCGAGGATCGCCTTCCAGGTAAGTCATTCTCGACTTGCTCGGCTTTATTCTAGTCTTGTTAGATTTCATGTCGTGATTGTGAGATTGGTTTTGGGAATTAGTCCCGAATGTATATTTTTCCATGTGAAATGTTTTCATGTATGATGTGATGAGCTTTCCATTTCAGACGTTTTCTCGTAAAAGAAATAGTATCGATTTCTCTATGCTGGCAGCGTAACCGGCACGTTCATGTGCGACGATTGTCGGTGGCGAAGAGGCGTCTAGCCATGGTCGTGAGAGGGCCTGCCTCTGCACTCGGGCGCAGGGAGTTAGCCCCGTAGATTGGAATGCGGTGGAGGAAGGGAGAATTGCATTTCCCAATAGGATTGTGAATGGTTTTGTTGTGTGTGTGTGTGATTACTTAGTTGGCTTTCAACCTTGTGAATTTTTGTTATGCTTGATGAATTGCTTGTTTCGTTGTCTTTCCCTTTATTTGTTGAATGTCGAAGTGTTGGCTATTATTTCAAACGCTTTACTTTTGTGCTTGTTATTTTGATTGTTGGGATGTTCGTTGCCTTTTCTTTCACCCGTTATCTAGATTGTTGAGATGTGTGTTGACCTATTCTGTTTTGTTTTATTAACTTGTTAAAGGTTAAGTTGTTGGTTTTGTATTTATGGTTTTCAAACGTCTTACTATTGCAGTTTGTTATCTAGCTTGCCTAGGATAGTAGGTGACCCCTCGGGGACCTTTATTTCTCAGTTCCAGGTACTTCTGCAGATCCCGTGTTGGAGCCTAGGCAGGATGTTGCAGTGGATCGTTGGCGTGCGTGTCATTAGGTGCTAGAGTGAATTGGGTGTTCTGATTTAGTCTTTAGTTACGGTTTTGGAAGCTTTCTCTTTTTACTGACTTATGTGGGTTGTCAGGTTGTTTATTGTTTGTTTCAGTTGTTGGGACCTCTTGCCTGACATTGTACAAATATGTTTTAATAAATGATAGTTGGATGATTTAAATTTGTTTTCTCGTCGTGCCCGAGTTGCAAGGTCCAGATGTTTTAGTTGTCAACTACCGATGGGGTGTTACAAATTGGTATCGGAGCGAGGTTGGCAACAAGGGCACATGGAACCGAACAACAAGTGTACACGAGGTCCAACTAAAAACTAAAACCGGCCGATGTTTTCTAAAAAGTTTTAAATGGGGTAGTCATGTTGCATATACGGGGTAGATGACACGTGCAACTCCGCTGCCTTCTGCCGAAGGACCTCACGTTGAATGGTAAGTAAACCCTTAACTTTTAGTCAAGTTTAAAGTTTTGACCGTGAGACTTCCTGAAATGATGACCCCACAAACAAGAGTTAGAATTTTTGTTGCTAGTAGGACATGCCATGGTAGAGGACGTGGTAGGTGTAGAGGAGAGACTTCCTTTGTCGCTGAGCAAGAGGAGCATCAGAATGTTTACCCATAGGAAGAAGTTTCTGAGAGTGGAGGTCTAGCTATTGATGATCATCAGAATGCTAGTGTGTCTGTCGTTGGAGGAGGACCTCTAGCTAATGGGACCTAGTTTCGAGTCAATGCACAGCCAGTTGGGTTATCACTAGATTTCTACATGATCAGAATTATAATGTTGGGCTTCAAAGGACTAAGATGAGGGCACCAGATCAGAGTACTGTCTGAGCTGCTCAGTTAGGAGGGCTACCAGAAGTAGGGAGACCAGAAGTTGTTGACCGTGTGGTAGAGCCGCTGAGTGATGAGCCCAGCCGGACAAGTGGCTCGTGGAGTTAAGAAGACCGGGGTGCCATTCTTCTTTGGGGGCCTCGGGTACTGATGTTGAGTAGTGGCTGAGGAGAATGGCATCGACGTTGGAATTCTATTAAGGCACTAGAGGAGAATATGTCTCTAGTGCAGAGTTTTCTACAAGAGGGTGCTTTCAATTAGTGGATTTTGAGCCAAGACCGTTTGGAAAATGTTACCTTCGAGGAGGGACAATTGACTATGCTCGTTTCAGTAGAACCGGCCGTGTTCTCAATCATAAAGTCATCAGGGCTAGTCTATTAGGGGTTCGAGAGAGTGTTTCAATTATGGAGAGAAGGATTACATTAAGAGCCAGTGTCCGAATCTAGATCGAAACTGCTTCATTTGCAGGAATCCCAAGCTTATACGATAGTATTGTAGGGTTGGTGTACCCTCTCAGGGACATTCACCAAGGAAGGTGAACCAAGGAGTTCGTCGTCCACCATAGCAGACTCAGTTGGCATTAAGCCAGAACTAAGGAAGGGGTACAAAAGCCAATACCCTAAAGACTAACTAGCCTCGAGTGTTTGAGATGAGAAAGGCTAATGTCTTACATACGATGACAACTACAAGTACGTTTTGGATTCAGTCTAAACATGTCCATATTCTTTTGAAACGGGTGCCCCACCCTCTTTCGTGTCCTCTACCTGTGTGGCTAGACTAGGCTTGACTTGTACATAAGGGGTATCTTTTTATGGTGGAATTACCTAATGGCAGTAAGATGAGTGGAAGTAGAGGGTACTATAGTGCTCTATCAGAATAAGGGGTATATTGGGTATGCATAATTTATTGTAATGCGGTTGCCCTTGGATGACGATATGATTTTGGGAATGGATTGGATAAGACAATTCGGAGTGATGCTGGGTACACAAAGGGGTACAGCCATAGTGACCACGAGCGACGGGACTGTACCGGTGAGTCAGAAGTTGGAGCCGAAACCAATGCCTAGTACTATGAAGTCCGACAAGTTGCTTAGTGAGGGGGTGTGTGTGATATAGAGAGAGTTTGACTTCAGTAATGACCTAAAGCTAGGAAAGAGACCGATCTCAATGCATTTATATCGCATGATTCCGATGGGAATGCAAGAGTTGAAGGCTCCATTGAAAGAGCTGTTAGATAAGGGGTATGTACGTCCGAACGTCTCACCTTGGGGAGCCGCAGTTTTGGTTTGTAAAGAAGAAAGGTGGACCCGTCGCTAGTATATCGATTATCGAGAGTTGAACCGAGTCACCATCAAGAACAAGTACCCACTATATCGGATTGATGATTCGTGGGATCAGTTACAAGGGGTTATGACGTTTTCGAAGGTGGATCTAAGGTCAGGATATCATCAGTTAAGGAAAAGGAAGAACTCTTGCCGAGTAAGATATGAGCATTATGAGTTTGTTGCGATGCCGTTCGGATTGGCCAAGAAGTGTTCATGGATTTGGTAAACCGGATGTTTATAGTTTCCTTAGACAGTTTTGTGGTGGTTTACTTCAATGACATCTTGTTTTACTCCGGGGATGAGGAGGTGCACGCCGAGCATCTCAAGTTGTTGATATGAGTATTAAGGTAACAGCGATTGTTTGCTAAGTTGTCAAGTGCTAGTCGGGCTGCCAGGAGTCACTTTTCGAGGACATTTGGTGTCTGCTAAGGAAGTTATGAGGGGCCCTGTGAAGATGGGGGCCGTGAAGGCTTACGAAACCCCAAGGAATGTAAAGAAGGTCCAAGGTTTACTAGGTTTAGAAAGATACTATCGAAAGTTTATGGAAGGGTTCTCCCGTATAGCCCAACCACTTTCCAACCTGCTAAAGAAGACCACTCGTTTCGAGTGGAATGAGGCTTGCAAGAGAAGCTTCGATGAGATGAAGAGGAGATTGGCTTAGGCTCCTAAACTTGCTCTTTTTCAGGGGAATGAGTACTTTGTGATCTACAACGATGCCTCCAAGGTAGGCTTAGGATGTGTGTTGATGCAAAAGGACATGGTGATTGCTTATGCCTCGAGACAGTTGAAACCGAATGAGTAGAATTACCCTACTCATGATTTGCAGTTGGTAGCGGTGGTGCATGCCTTGAAGATATGGCGTCATTTCATGTATGGGAGTAAATGTCAGGTGAGGACAGATCATAAGAGTATCAAGTACACCTTTACTCAGAGAGAACTGAACACGAGACAACGGAGATGGTTTGAGTTGCTGAAGGAATATGACTTGGAAATCCCTTACCCCCCAGGGAAAGCGAACTTAGTCGCTGATGCGCTTAGTAGGAAGACGTCTCAGGAATGTATGTTGGTTCATTTGACTGCGCAACTTGAGTTACAAAGAGAGTTAATGTGGTACGAAATCGAGGTACAGATTCAACATTACCAGGGTAGACTGAGTATGTTGGAGTATCGACTAACTTTGCTTAAAGACGTGAGGCTGAAACAGAAAATATGTCCAATGATTCAAGATCTAAGGCAGAAATTGAGCCATGAAGAGGCACCTGGTCTTGTAGCGAGAGCAAGTGATATCTTGAGTTTGCACGACCGAATTTGTGCGCCCGAGTTGTAGAGTTGAGATTACAGATATTGCAAGAGGCCATGCTACACCTTACTCGATTTACCCTGGAGTGAGTAAGATGTACAAAGATGTACGACAGTATTACTGGTTGGATGGCATGAAGCCAGATGTAGCAAGATTCTTGGCTAAGTGTTAGTTTTGTCAACAAGAGAATATTGAGCACAAGAGGCCAAGTGGGATGCTCCAATCACTTCCTATTCTAGAGTGGAAGTGGGAGGACATTTTTTCTTATGAATTTTGTCACTAGACTACGGTTCAGCAAAGGTCATGGCATCGTTTGGGTTGTAGTGGATAGGTTGACAAAGACCGCTCGCTTCTTGCCTATTAAGGAGATTTGGCCAATAAACAAGCTGGTAGATGTATTCGTAAATCAAATAGTAGAGTGCATGGTGTGCCCAAGACGATTGTGTCAGATCGTGATGGGCGTTGTATTTCCAGATGTTGGCAACAAGTGCATGAGGCATTTGGGATGAGATTGCACTTCACGACTGCTTACCATCCACAGTAAGATGACCCGTCCGAGAGGACAATTCAGACTCTAGAGGACATGCCGAGGTCCTGTGTTATCGACTAGGGAGCTCATTGGTCAGATCACCCAGCATGGGTGGAGTTTGCCTGCAACAACAGTGGGCACTCCTCGTTTTAGATGGCTCCGCATGAAGCTTTGTGTGGCCGCGAGTGCAGGACACCGTTGTGCTGGGATGAACGTAGGATGTAGTAGGAAAGAGGCCACAGATGGAAAAAGAGACGATTGGGAAGGTGGCCTGATCCGAGAGCATATGCTAACTGCACAGAGCCGTCGGAAAACATACACAGATAAGTGACATCGACCGCTAAAGTTTTAGATAGGGGCACATGTCAGGTTGAGAGTGTCGCCTACTCGTGGTGCGAGGAGATTTGTGATGAAGGGGAAATTGAGTCCTCGCTACATTGATCCGTTTGAGATACTAGAGAGAGTGGGCGAGGTAACCTAAAGACCGGCGCTACCACCCGGCTTAGAGGGAGTTCACCCTGTCTTTCACGTGTCACAACGGAGACAATACGTTCCGGATCCCAGTCACAGACTCAACTATGAAGAGTTGGAGATTGAGCCCGATCATACCTTCAGAGAGCAGCCGATAGCGATTCTGGACATGCGTACAACGAAGCTACGGAACAAGGAGATTCAGTTGGGGTTGATTCAATGGTCTCGGCGAGGTGTCGAGGAGGCCACTTGGGATATCGAGGATAGGATGAGAGAGAACTACCCCGAACTGTACTCGAGTTTAGTAGAGGCCTTTGTGATTAGCGTTTAGAGATCGCTAGGAGGTAGGTTTGATGTTTGTTATGACTTAGTGTTGCTAAGCATGTTTGCTATTTGCTTGATTGTGTTTTGACATGTGTTTGGATTGGTTATCTTTCTTTATGGTTATAGTACTTGACAAGCATTTTGTTTTCCATGTTATGTTTAAGTTATTGTCAACGATTTGAGGTTTCGAGGACGAACCTCCTTAAGGGGGGAGAGGTTGTGAACCCTCGAAAATCTTTGTGGGCTTCCACTTATAGCCACAGAATTTTCGGGACGAAACTTTCTTTAACGGGGGTAGTATGTAAGACCCGGATTTTCGGTTGCGAATCAGATAATCTAATTCCCTTCAAACTCCTACCTTTTTATTCAAAATCTATTACATTTCTTTGTTTTGGGCCGAAAAGCCCAAAATTCGTTTGGAGACCCAAACCCGAATTAAAACCCATCTTCACTCCTGATCTTCTTTCTCCTCTGCCCTATCTACGCCACCCTTCCTTTTCTTTTTCACTTGACCTCCGCTCCACTGTTGAGGAGGAAGTAACAGGAGCTCTTTCACCACCTCATCCCGTACTCGCTCGTGTTGGTTCAGTCCACTGCCAGTCACCCTTCTCTCGCGTTTTCAGGATGGTGTGGGTTTGCGGTTGCACCACCACCCATGGCCCCAGTTTCGTCCCCGTTCCGCACTCATTCCTTCGTTCCTGTTGCACCGCCGGTAAGGTTCCGTCCTCTTCTTCCTTTCTCGACACTTTTCCCTTTCTCTTGTTGTGTCGCCATCTTAATTGGCGGATTCCGCGAACAGGTTGGATGAACCACATCGGTTAGGCATCAATCGAGAGGCCCGAGATAGTCGGAGATCTCAATACCAGATTAGTGTTGCTGCCGCCATTCGAACGAACTAGGCTCGTGGTTATGCACTGAAGTCCACGGGAGAAGCCTAAGCTGCACTCGATGGTAGGGGTCGTGATTATCACTGAAATCCTCCTTGAAGAGGTGTTCGGTGGCCGCTCGAGACCCACAGATCCGAATCCTTCGACCCATCAGCAAGATGTTCGAGCCTCGTCATTGGTGAGTCGTGCCTAATTGTTCGACCCTGTTCCGTAAACTCAAGCGCTCTTTTATTGCTCAATCTGTTTGAGTTATTGTTTTGAGTGTTGCCTTGTAATCCATTATTTTGGTGAATTGTGGTTTCAATATGCTAAGTAGTGTTTTAATTTTTGTCTTGTAAGCTAGTGAATGTTGAAATTCTATTTTTTTTTCAATGTTGCCATTTCTTTCATGTTAAAATCCTAACTTGCAAGTCAACTAAGTGCTTTGATATAGATTTGTATGTGGTTATGGCGTGGGAATTTGATCTTATTGGCTTATGTCTTTGAATGCGAGTTGCGGTTTAAGAGTTACAATTATAAATTGTATGGAGGTCTTTGATTGGTTTATTCGAGGGCAATCAATCGGTCTTGTTTCGACCTTCTGTGTTTGGGAGGCCTTGGTTTGGGGTGCTATGTTTTTGGATCCTAATTTTAATGAATTCGAATATGGATACATGTGTATGTTTGTGGGTGTGTTGAGAATAGGGTTTGACGTTTCCACTTTGAAACTTAGACTTTGAATTTGGATACCTTGGGCTATCACCCTTCAAGGCATTTATGGTTGGGAAAACTTAGCATGTAGGAATGATGTTTGGTTCTTAAGATTGTTGCGATTAGTTTGTTAAAAATATTAGAATCAATTCAATCCGCACTCGTATGGATACAATAGATTTTAGGGTGGTTCACATTTGATGAGACTACTATAGTTGTGCTTGCCTGGAATAGAAAGTTACTTCTTTCGGTTAGTCGGTTAACGATGAACGTTATGATTCGTAGGTCTCTAGTACCGTCATGTTCTTACTTCCTTCGAGGATCGCCTTCCTGGTAAGCCATTCTCGACTTGCTCCGCTTTATTCTAGTCTTGTTAGATTTCATGTCGTGATTGTGAGATTGGTTTTGGGAATTAGTCCCGAATATATATTTTTCCATGTGAAATGTTTTCATGTATGATGTGATGCGCTTTCCATTTCAGACGTTTTCCCGTAAAAGAAATACTATCGATTTCTCTGTGGTGGCAGCGTAACCGGCACGATCATGTGCGACGATTGTCGGTGGCGAAGAGGCGTCTAGCCATGGTCATGTGTCGGCCGGGCCCCTTTAAAAATAAAAATTGATTGCTTGTTTTTGGCAAGTGCTCCAGTGGTGGCTTGACCAGGGGTTGGAAGGATGATGTGTATGAAAAGTGAGAGGGCCTGCCTCTGCACTCGGGCGCAGGGAGTTAGCGCCGTAGATGGGAATACGGTGGAGGAAGGGAGAATTGCATTTCCCAATAGGATTGTGAATGGATTACTTAGTTGACTTTCAACCTTGTGAATTTTTGTTATGCTTGATGAATTGCTTGTTTCGTTGTCTTTCCCTTTATTTGTTGAATGTCGAAGTGTTGGCTATTATTTCAAACGCTTTACTTTTGTGCTTGTTATTTTGATTGTTTGGATGTTCGTTGCCTTTTCTTTCACCCGTTATCTGGATTGTTGAGATGTGTGTTGACCTATTCTGTTTTGTTTTATTAACTTGTTAAAGGTTAAGTTGTTGGTTTTGTTTTTATGTTTTTCAAACGTCTTACTATTGCCGCTTGTTATCTAGCTTGCCTAGAATAGTAGCGGACCCCTCGAGGACCTTTATTTTTCAGTTCCAGGTACTTTTGCAGATCCCGTGTTGGAGCCTAGGCAGGATGTTGCAGTGGATCGTTGGCGTGCGTGTCATTAGGTGCTAGAGTGGATTGGGTGTTCTGATTTAGTCTTTAGTTACGGCTTTGGAAGCTTTCTCTTTTTACTGACTTATGTGGGTTGTCAGGTTGTTTATGGTTTGTTTCAGTTGTTGGGACCTCTTGCCTGACATTGTACAAATATGTTTTAATAAATGATAGTTGGATGATTTAAATTTGTTTTCTCGTCGTGCTCGAGTTGCAAGGTCCAGATGTTTTAGTTGTCAACTACTGAGTAGCGCCCTGCCGTTAAGAACTGGAATATCTCCAACCTCATCACATTCAACTATACATCTATAAAACAGCCAAATATGTCTTACACCCCTCTCTAATAATGCGAAAAGCCGCTATTGTAGATATTAAGCAAGTGAGTACCTTTTGTCTATCATCGTATAAAATCACTCTAGATTTTCCAAGCGAGTCTATCACTACTTCTTTGATATAACAATCCACCTTAGCCTTGACAACCTGTCCATGCCCAATATAAGATCAAACTCATAAGAGAATAACAAGATCATATCTGTTGGTAACTCTACCGTATCCACTCGTATAATACAATCTCGATATACTTTATGTACCTTTACCATTTCCTCTGAATTCCTCTTCTAATGGTCCATGTGTATGAAATGTATGTTCATGTAGTGCTTTCTGAGATGCTCCTATAGACTGACGTGGCACAGCTGAACTTTCTCTCCTTTGTGCACATGTGACACCCTTATACGCTATGACGTATGCTTAGTAAAGCTTATCTCTTATATTCACGGATAATTCACATATAACAACCATCCACGTAAGCACATAGCAGACATTAACAATCGTAAAAGGTTGCACACACACACACACATCTATGTTGTTACTTCTCATACGAAAACATCTGTCACTCCGACTTCTATTACAGCCCATATGTCTAAGATGCAAAATGAGGAGGAGAAGGTTGCATAGATCTTCAGCCGGCCGACCTGTATGAATTTGACCTCTAATAGAGACACATGTCAGTAAAATCTAGCTGCACCTGAAAAATTGTTTTGCGATTTACGTGAGTCGCATACTCAGTTTATATAAACCATCATCAATTATTTCACACAAAATCAATCATTTAGTCCATGTACATATACATACATATTATATATATGTCATATAGGAATTTACTATGCAAATGCAAATGCCGATGTATCCGATTCATTATTCTGTGAACCGTTCAAGCCTGAATCTGCCTCGGGTGTTCATTACCGACTCTTTTCCATATACCGACTTTTCCTTTCTTTTCTTTTTTTTCCATATACCAACCTTTTTTTTCTTTTCCATTACCGAGTTTTAGGCATCTTAGGCCTCATTTGCTAATATACCATCTCTTAGGCATCTCAGGCCTCATGTATGACCCGTAGGTCTCTTTTGCATACAAATTCAAGGCAAGACAGTCACAGGTCCTTTTAATCTCATTGCAATATGCTATGCAATCAAGTGCATCATGTAATCATATATCGTATTCCATATAGCATATATATTCATATAGCGCATATAGCACATATATTCATATTTCACATATAGCACATATGGTTGAATCTTGGTATATACTCACCTGTTCAAGACAATTAGTATATTTTTCCCCCTTGTCTCTGACCCCGTTCTATGACTTGTGCTCCTATATGTAACCCAATGCAAATTAGGCTATTTACTCTTATAAACTCTAACCCCAAATGCAATTAAATGCCAGTATGCATTATAACTTCTTATGCATAATTCCAAATCCCTTAAAACTTGACAACAATAAACTATATATAAGAACATTTTTCTAGTTCAAACCTTTCTGAAATACTTGATCAAAGGGCTCCCTAATATAATTAAAAAGCAAAACCCTAAAATTACTCTGAAATCTTTTACCGAATATAAATCCAATATCGAAAACACCCTCTGAGAACTATAAATCGACTGATTTTCAAATCAAAATCAATTGTAGATCTAGATCGGGAAAAATTAATGAAATCTAGATAAACCATTAACTAATTAAAAACTTACCAAATCACGCTTGTACTTCGAGATTAAAACCTGATGGAAGAAATCTTGTACCAGATTCACAACAAAACAACCAAATTTCTTTCCTTTCTTTTTTTTTCCTCTTTTCTTGAATTCTCTCTGCAAACTCTTTTTTTTTATTTACGTAGCTTGAAAAAAACAATTTGAAGATCTTTCATATATATATATATATGATGTCCGAAGTCGGTTAGGAAAGTCGGCAAAAATTTTAAAAAAATCACACTTTTCACCCTCAAATCTCGTTTACTACAAACTTTACTCTAAAATAATTATTAATTAACTTTTATTTAAAAACTTTTTAAAATATAATAAACGTAATTTGAAAATAAATATTACTTTTTAAAATTCACTATATATCATGTCAATATGCTATGAATATGCTCTAATATTATATGAATGCAAAATGACGTATGCACTTTGGTCGGGGATGTTACATCACATGCTTATGAATGCAATTCTAATATCAATTACATATGCTTATGAATGCAGAATACCCCTAAAGAATCATATCCCTGCTCTGATACCAAAAACTAGTTGTGACACCCTTATACGTAGGGGTGCTCGTATGTCGGGTTGGGTCGACCCGCGACCTAAAATTGCTGGTTGCGGCCTGCGTCCCAACCCGCGAGTCTCGGGTCTAACGGGTCCGGTCGCGGGTCGACCCGTTTGACTAATTCAATCGAGTCAAAATGGTTACTGCACCCTATAGAAGAATGGTTCACCATATTTTGATTAATGTAAAACAACAATATATATATAATTAAAACCACTAAGATTTCTAGCCTCTCATTGTGCCACATATGATTTTGCCACTTGGTACTCCCACGTTGCACCACATAAGATTTTGCCAAATGTCGCAATTTCGTTACTTGTTTTTCTTACACTTCATGTATTTTTAACTTTAAAAAAAATGGTTGACACTAATATTCATCCAAATTAAACAATCTATATATTACATGTCATTTATATGTCATTGACCACATAAACTAAAATTAAACAATCTATATATTCTTCCAAATTGTTGTTCACATACGTAGCTTTTAACTTTAAAAAAATGGTTGGCACTAATTTTCATCCAAATTACACCACATGAGCAAACTGATTCCACCAAAAATTACACAATAATCTAATTCTTCCAAATGGTTGTTCACATATGTAGATATTAACTTTAGAAAATAGTTGTTCAAATTTTCTTCCAAATTACACCACATGAACAAACTGCTTCCACTCTCCACAGATCTGCCCCATAGCTTTGATTGGTTACGAGCTTTGTTATAAGGTTTTAACATCAAATTGTAGGATGAACACCTTCTGGCTCTTTGGTGGAAGATGTTTTTTTACATCATGCTGGTGAAACGGGCTAAAATAAAAGTAAAAGAAGATAAATCAAGGACTGATCACATTAATGAACTTCAAATTTGGATGTACTTTCCTCAGTTAATAAAGATTGCCATAATTAATAAATTATTAAATAATATTAAAATCTTTTAATATCTTGTGGCACTCCCACATCAGTATTTTGAGCAACCACCAAATCATAGTAAAATCTTTTTATTAGTCCACATATAACGTACAACAACTGATACTTATCTATATTGTTAGGTAGATGATATGCTGTTTTTTGTACATCATAACTAGGACTTTTTAGTACATATTTCTGTAGTATTTTAGGCCTAGTTTGAGCGTTATTGAAGAACAGATTTGAAGGCCGGAATTCAGAGTTAGCAAGAAGTTGAAGACTTCGAAGAAGCTGAAGGCCGCGATCGCCGCCACTCTTAGGGGCGGCCGCGGTGGACGTCGCCGAAGAAGACAAGATCGCCATTGAGGACCGCGATGACACGAAGGCCGCGATCGCGGCCGTGTATGGGTGGCGATCGCGGTTTCCAGAGGTCGCCGGTGGATCGCGGTTTGCAAGTCAGGCAGCGATCGCGGCCAGATTTGAAGGCCAGAATTCAGAGTTAGCAAGAAGTTGAAGACTTCGAAGAAGCTGAAGGCCGCGATCGCCGCCACTCTTAGGGGCGGTCGCGGTGGACGTCGCCGAAGAAGACAAGATCGCCATTGAGGACCGCGATGACACGAAGGCCGCGATCGCGGCCGTGTATGGGTGGCGATCGCGGTTTCCAAAGGTCGCCGGTGGATCGCGGTTTGCAAGTCAGGCAGCGATCGCGGCCAGGTTTAGGCAGCGATCGCGGCCCTGCTGGAATCTGACGCGTGATTAGATTTATTTAGTTTATTTTTATATTTTTATCTTTTTAATTTTCGACTTGTTCGAGACTATTTTAGGTTTACTTTTCAGCCTTTGTTACTATTCTCTTAGACCTAATTTCAGACTTTGGTATTCTCTGTTCTATGGAGAACTAAACTTCTTAGATTCTATTCAAGTTGAAGCTTTTCAGACTCAAGTTGTTGTGAGATTCTACTTTACAGGTTTATTTCTACAAGTTATTTCAATTCTCTTGTGCGTAATTATTATTGATTGTGTTGATTTCTGCTTGTCTGGCCAACTTGTTGGAATTAATATTATCTATTGCTAGATCTAGGTTTTCTCGTAGCAAAGCCTAATCATTGTAGCAACTCAATTGGTTTAGGACTCGTTGGACTAAAACAATTGAGAAGAGATTTGAATGCATGTTAATTGTTTGACTCGTTGGAATTCAATTGCATGTATCCTGTTTATCCTTGTTCTTATTGCTAGTATTCATATTGTTTATGATCGTTTCATGAGTAATTTGGATATTAAGTTTGCAAGTCTCATTGCCATGTCATAATTCTGATCAGGATAGGAATAACTAAAAGGAATAACTTGTTTGAATCAAGGATCAATAACTTGAGGAAGAAAAGTGGATACTTGAATAGGATTGCTTTCCCTTAATTGATAAAAATCCAACTTTTGCCCTGTTTGATTGCTTGTTTTGTTTGTTTCAATTCTTAGTTTTAGTTTTAATTCACAAAATCCCCCCTTTGTTACTTCTTTGAGTTGATAATAATAAAACTTAGGATACAAGTGTCTCTTGGGTTCGACCCCGACTTACCGACTATACTAGTTGTGTAACTAGGGATTTATTTTTGATTTGGAACGACGACTTTCAGCCAGTCAAATTTTGGCGCCGTTGCCGGGGACACTTTTGTTTAATTCTAAGTTTTTATTGTTACCAACTCTAGTGTGGACCCTAGTTTATGGTCCACACTCGTGCTACTAATTCTTCTATTTTGCCTCTTGATTCAGAGATTGAAAGGACCCTTTCCAGGTTGAGACGTGAAGCTCGGGAACTACTCCGTGCATTGCCTTTCGACTTGAATTCTGCTGAAACTGAGACAATGGGAGATCAGACTTTGAAGCAGCTGACTACTCCAAACTTCCAACAACAGCCCATGGCTGTTCAGTTCCCTGCGCTGAATGATGGTGTCAAGTTTGAATTGAAATCAGGGTTGATCCATCTCTTACCCCAATTCCATGGGCATGGTGGGGAAGATCCAAACAAGCATCTTGCTGAATTTGATCAGGTCTGCTCAAGTATGAAGCCTGCTGATGTAACTGAGGACCAGATCAAGCTGAGGGCGTTTCCTTTCTCTCTGAAGGATTCAGCCAATGAATGGCTCTACTATCTTTCTCCAGGCTCCATAAATACCTGGACTAAGATGAAAGCGGCATTCTTAGAGAAATACTTTCCTACCACCAAACAAAACAGTCTGAAGAAGAGCTTGAGCAATATTGAGCAACAGGCGGGAGAGAGTCTGTATGATTATCATGAGCGATTCAAGAGACTGTGTGCTAGTTGTCCGTATCATGGGTATACTAATCAAGATCTGGTACTGTACTTCTTTGGTGGATTACTAGATGAAGAGCGCAGAATGGTGAATGCAGCTTGTGGTGGAAGCCTGATGAATAAGACACCAACAGATGCCCTTGAGCTCTTTTCTGAGCTATCTGAGAACTCAAGGCAATTCAACAAAAGAACTGGCGCTAAGGGAGTCAATGTTATGGACTCCTCTTCTGTTATAAAATCTGAGATGGCGGAGTTGAAAGATATGATGAAGAGGTTCATGCTGCAAGGAACCCCTCAACAACTGAGGCGTGTGAAGTCTGTGCTGATACACTTCACCCTACTGATGCCTGTCCACAGCTCCAGGAGCCTCAGGCTGAGGTTAATGCTGTAGGAGGCTATGGACCTCCTAGACCTCGTTTTGATCCCTATTCTAATACATACAATCCAGGCTGGGCACACCATCCAAATCTGAGATATGGGAATCAGAATCAGCCTCAATATAATCAACAAGGAGGAAATCAGCAACCCAGACAACCTTATGTCCCTAGACCTCCAGTTCAGAGCCAAAATAATTCATCTAACGCTGAAGAGTTGATTGTAAGGCTAGCTATCACAGTGGAACAGATGGGACAGACTAATCAAGCCAGTATCAAGAATATGGAGACTCAGATCAGTCAACTGGCTAATGCAGTGAGTAAATTGGAGGCCAAAGATTCCGGAAAATTGCCAACCCAGCCCATCAATCCTAGGGAGAATGTGAGTGCGATTACTTTACGAAGTGGAAAAGAATTGCCGAAGATTGACGGAAGATTTGACGAACCGCGATCGCTGCCAAAACCAGAGGCGATCGCGGCTGAAGAGGCCGCGATCACGGCCCCCACCATCGGCGATCCCGGCCCCTTAACTGAGGCCTCGGGGTTTGAGAAAATTGAAGACGCGATCGCGTCCACATCTGGCAGCGATCGCGGTGGCGGTGATTCCCGAAATTCTGAAGAACCGCGATCGCGGCTTTCTGATGGCGATCGCGGCCAGGCTCCAGTTTCCAACGATCAATATATTTGTCCAGATTTCCCTTCCATGGTTTCCCAGAAGCCACCTCCTCCCTTTCCTGAAGCACTGAAAGACACAAGGAAGCCAGAGAACGACAAGGAGATCTTTGAGACGTTTTCCAAGTGTGAGGTAAATATCCCTTTGCTCAATCTGATTAAAAGCGTTCCTATATTTGCTAAATTTCTGAAAGAGTTGTGCACTATCAAGAGGAACCAAAAATTAAAAGGGAAACAGAAAGTTAAGGTTAGTGAACATGTCTCAGCTGTATTTCAAAGGTGAATGCCTAAGAAGTGCAGTGATCCAGGCATGTTCAGCATTCCCTGCATAATAGGAGACACTAAAATAGATAAAGCCATGCTTGATTTAGGTGCTTCTATTAATGTTATGCCTTATTCTGTTTATACTTCACTAGGCTTAGGACCTTTGCATGAAACTGGTGTTATTGTTCAATTAGCTGATAGGTCCACAGTCTACCCGAAAGGGCTTGTTGAAGATGTCCTTGTCATGGTTGATAATTTGATATTCCCTGCTGATTTTTATGTGCTTGATATGGATCATGATGTGCATGCTGCACCCATTCTGTTAGGACGTCCTTTCATGAAAACTGCTAGAACAAAAATTGATATGTGTAAAGGTGTCCTAACTATGGAGTTTGATGGGGAGAAATTTGAATATAGTATGGACAATGCTATAAAATACCCCCAGGATGACCATTCTCTTTGTTCTATTGATGTGATTGATCCCATTGTGCAAGATGTCTTTGATGCTACTTATGGTGATGAATTACAATATGTGTTAGAGAATGATGTCACAACTTCATGCATGGATTATGATTTGTCTGATAGATATCATGAAATCCTTGCTGATCTAAGTGCTTGTTGTGAATCTCCTGCTGATGCTTTGGCCATTGGGCCCATACCACTAACTCTCCCAAGCGAGAAGTTGCTTCCTTCTGTAGTACATGCACCTGAAGTTGAGCTTAAACAGCTCCCTGAGCATTTAAAATATGCCTTTCTTGGAGATGGTGACACTTTGCCTGTCATCATTTCTAACAAACTTTCCAAGGAGCAAGAAGAAAAATTGGTACAGGTACTGAAAGAGCACAAGACAGCTCTAGGTTGGACTATTGCTGACATTAAAGGGATCAGTCCCTCTACATGTATGCATAGGATCCTCCTGGAAGATGGTGCCAAGCCATTCAGACAGCCACAGAGACGGCTCAACCCACCTATGATGGAGGTAGTCAAAAAGGAGGTACTGAAGCTCCTACAGGCAGGTATGATCTATCCCATCTCTGATAGTCAGTGGGTTAGTCCGACCCAAGTTGTGCCCAAAAAGGGAGGCATTACAGTGGTAGAAAATGTGCATGGGGAACTAGTCCCCACACGAGTTCAGACAGGTTGGAGAGTCTGTATTGATTACCGTAAGCTGAATGCGGTAACCAAAAAAGATCACTTTCCCTTGCCATTCATTGATCAAATGCTTGAGCGACTTGCCGGTCGTTCCTATTATTGCTTTTTAGATGGCTATTCAGGGTACTTTCAGATTGCTATTGCACCGGAGGACCAGGAGAAAACGACATTTACATGTCCCTTTGGCACTTTTGCATACCGCAGAATGCCATTCGGATTGTGTAACGCACCCGGTACGTTCCAACGGTGTATGGTAAGCATCTTTTCTGAGTACATTGAAAATTTTATCGAGGTTTTTTATGGATGACTTTACAGTACATGGAAACGACTTTGATGCCTGCTTAAACCACCTCTCTTTAGTCCTTCAAAGATGTGTAGACACCAATTTGGTTCTAAACTCTGAGAAGTGTCATTTTATGGTTGAGCAAGGCATTGTGTTAGGTCACATAGTGTCATCCAGGGGTATTGAGGTCGATAAGGCAAAGATTGATATCATTCAGTCTTTGCCTTATCCTACTAATGTGCGTGAAGTGCGTTCTTTTCTAGGCCATGCAGGTTTCTATCGCAGGTTTATTAAAGATTTTTCCAAGATCTCAGCCCCATTGTGTGATTTGCTGAAGAAGGATGTGCCTTATGAGTTCAATGAGGCATGCAAAAAGGCGTTTGATGAGCTGAAAACACGCCTAATAAGTGCCCCAATAATTCAAGCCCCGGATTGGTCTCAACCTTTTGAGATCATGTGTGATGCAAGTGACTACGCTGTTGGGGCTGTTTTGGGTCAAAAGGAAGCTAGAGCATCCCATGTCATACATTATGCTTCCATGACTCTAAACGATGCCCAAAGGAACTACTCCACCACTGAGAAGGAAATGCTTGCTGTAGTGTTCGCCTTGGAGAAGTTTAGACAATATCTGCTGGGTACAAAGGTGATAGTTTATTCAGACCATGCAGCACTTCGTTATTTAATGACGAAAAAGGAGGCTAAGCCGAGATTGATAAGATGGATCCTCTTGCTAAGTGAGTTTGACATTGAGATACGGGATAAAAAGGGAGCCGAAAATCTTGTAGCTGACCCTGAGCCGGCCTGTACATGTGGAAGACAAGTCAGAAGGGCAGGAACAAATTCAAGGACGATTCCCCGATGACATGCTTTTCGGAGTCGGTACTGATGCCGAACTGCAATCGCCGCCAGAACAAGGCGCGACCGCGGCTGAGACAACCGCGATCGCGGCCAAAAAGAGGGGCAATCGCGGCCCTAGTGGCGACCGCGGCGACGAATCGCGATTGGAAGAATTTGTTTTTGGGATTCACTCGTTCAGGCCATGGTACCCAAATCTAGTCAACTACCTCGTCTCAGGGGAGTTTCCTCCTAATTTTACCAAGGCTCAGAAGGACAAGGTGCGTCAAGAATCCCGATTCTATGTCTGGGATGATCCTTATTTATGGAAGCACTGCAAAGATCAGGTAATCCAACGGTGTGTCCCGGATTCTGAGGTACAATCTATACTGTCTTTTTGTCATTCCTATGCATGTGGGGGTCACTTTGGGACTAATAAAACTGCTAGGAAAGTCTTAGAAGCTGGTTTTTATTGGCCTCATATTTTTAGGGATGCATATGCTTTCTGTAAATCATGTGATCGTTGTCAGAGGGTGGGTAATATTTCTAAGAGACATGAGATGCCTCAATCTCGTATGATCTTCTGTGAAGTTTTTGATGTTTGGGGCATTGATTTTATGGGACCCTTCCCCTCTTCTTATGGTAATCTGTATATTTTACTTGCGGTGGACTATGTTTCCAAGTGGGTGGAAGCAAAGGCCACCAGAACTGATGATTCAAAAGAAGTTGCAGGTTTCCTTAAGGACAACATTTTTTTCCAGATTTGGGATTCCAAAAGCTCTAATCAGTGACAGGGGTCCCATTTTTGCAACAAGACTGTGAGTGCTCTATTGAAGAAGTACCATGTCACCCAGAAGATCTCTACAGCCTATCATCCCCAAACCAATGGACAAGCTGAAGTGTCCAATAGGGAGATAAAATCAATTCTGGAGAAGACGGTGGCGCCTAACAGGAAAGATTGGAGTTTGAGACTCAATGATGCTTTATGGGCCTATCGTACTGCTTATAAGACACCCATCGGGATGTCCCCCTTCAGAGTGGTTTATGGAAAAGGCTGTCACTTGCCAGTTGAGCTTGAGCATAAAGCTTATTGGGCGGTCCAAAAGTGCAATTTCAACCTGAAAGAGAATGGAGAGTGCAGAAAATTACAATTGCAAGAGTTGAGATTGGATGCTTATGATAATGCCATGAACTACAAGAACAAAACCAAAGCTTGGCATGATAAGAACATCCTCAGGAAGGAATTCAAGGTTGGAGATAAGGTCCTTCTGTTTCAGTCTCGTCTCACACTCTTCCCAGGAAAACTCCGTTCTAGATGGGCAGGACCGTATACAATTACTCAAGTTTTTCCACATGGGGCTGTGGAATTATTGGATGGGGACTCCCAAAATGTGTTTAAAGTTAATGGTCAAAGATTAAAAAAATACCATGAGGGAGTCAGCCATGAAGTGCTAGAAGAAATGGGTGTTGATGATCCAACCCCAATTGCCAACTAAAAAGGGCACCAATGTCGAGCCAACGACATTAAACAAAGGCGCTGCTCGGGAGGCAACCCGAGGTAAGTTTTTCTTTTTAATTTTTCTAATTTTTTGTTTTGTTTTTGTTTTCAATCTCGTGAGGCTAACACGCAGGTACTAGGTTCGAAAGAACATTACTGAGGACAAACCGCGATCGCCCCTCGAAAAGGGCGATTACGGGGCGTTTTTCGAGGAATTGACGGTACATTGCAAAGGCCGCGATCGCGGCCCCCACAGGGCAGCTATCGTGGCTCCTCAGAGATATAAAAAAAAATAATAATAATAATTACACGAGGCAGTGGGGCCACTCCCACCGCCGGCCCCACCCCTCTTCGTCCATCTTCTTCTTCCTCCTTCCTCCTCTATTCTTCACTTCTTCTTCTTCCTCCATTACTACTCTCCATTAAAGCTCTCTTTAAGCTCCATTACCCTACTCAAAAATTTCTTCCAAACTCGATAAAAAACCCGGATCTACAATCCTCACTTCGTCCTCAACCCAAATCCATTAAAAAAATCCCTCTTACCTCTCTATTTCTCCTCAAAAATCAAATCTACAAAAAATCCAAAAAAATTCCCCCATACTTCCAATTCGCCATAGCCCCCCCTCTTGGTCCATTGACGGGTTGTTGAAGGCAAACTGGAGAGGCGACCGCGGCTCGGAGGAGAAGAGAACCGCGGTATCGGAGATTGCATCGCCGCCTCGGAATCGTCGATCGCCCAGAACCGCGATCGCGGCCCTCTGAATACCGCGATCGCGACCTTCCACCAGAAGGCGATCGCGCCTCATTATTGTGGCGATCGCGGCCTCTCAGCAGTATCCGATCTCCAGTTTCTGTAAGTTGCTTCAATTGCCTTGCTTGCTGAGCTGATCAGTTGATTATACATGGCATATCCTGTTAAAAAGTTAACTCCTGCACAGAAGAAAAAATGGGATTCTCTGGCTAAGAGGAAATTTACTAGTACTAAATTCTTTGATGTTGAGATGCTTAGGACACTAGGCATGTATGACTGTACTAGGACGTTTCTGACGAGTGGTGGATTAGGGGGTTTTATTGATCTGAATGCCCCTACCTATAGGAACATTTTGCTAGAGTTTCTGTCTACATTTCAGGATGATGAGGGTTTGTTCAAATTTAATATTTTGGATGAGCCTTATTATATAGACAGAGAGGGGTTGAAAGGAATTTTTGGGATTACTGGTGTTCCTACTGCGAACTGGGAGGCAGTGAGTAGAGAGTCAAGCCTTAATGATTTTTGGGAGGCGATTACATGGTTTGGGTTCTTGCCTAAGAAGGGGGAGTATAACTATTGCATTACCCATCCTTGTATTCGATTATGTCATAAGGTGTTGTCCATGAGTTTTCTGGGACAAGGGGAGGTAAACAAGGCATCTCGCTTTGACATGAGCATGATCTGGTGCTTGATGCCTATGAAGGCTGCAGTTCCTGACTGGGTTGAGTTATTTATTGGGAGTGTCAAGAAGATCCTGAAGAAGGATACTGGCAAGATTGCTATAGGAGGGATGATTACTTTGCTTGCCAGAGAGTTTGCGAGTGAGGATAGGTTTGGACGGCCTGATAGTATAGAGTATAAGTTTAATGAGAACCAGCTGAAGAGGGCTCATTGCTTGAAGGGATCAGCTGAGCAGGGATATATCTGGACTTTAGGTCATCCAGCTGAGGCTTATTTGCGTCTTCCTAGAGCTATGCCCACTGGTCCTGCCTTAGCCTATCTGTACATCCGATCTGATTTTGCTGTTGGGGGCGGGGTTCAGCAGGAGGAGCCTGCGCCTGATGTAGAGATGGAGGATCAGGGGGATCATGAGGATCACAATGATGATGATGATGGTGATGATAGAGACGATGGTGGAGATGCTAGAGATGGTGGCCGTGTTCCTGGTTATGGTGGTGCTGGTTTTGTGCCTGGTGGTGATGTTGGTACGTCGTCTGCTGGCTGGGGTGCTAGTTCTGGTACAGCACCAGCTAGTACATCGAGTTGGACGACAGGAGGATATACTGGTTATGGTGATGGTGGAGCTGCTGCTTATAGAGGTGGATATGGAGGTTTTGGAGATACTTCTGCTTGGGATGCTGTTGCGGGTAGAGTTGGATGGGGTGGACATTCTGATTCTGATTGGCAGAACCGGATGTTCTGGGAGATGGGACGACTTACTATGTCCCAAAATGAGATAGTGTCCACTCAGAGAGAGATTGTGACGCAACAGAGAGAGTTGGCAGCTCAGCAGAGTGCTATTGCATCCACCGTTCAGGACATGCAGCGGGTACAGGGGCAGCACCATCAGTTTTTCAGTCAGATGTGGCCAGGTTTTCCTGACTGGTCACAGTATCATCCGCCAGGTCCACCACAATGAGTCTTCTGTTTTCCTTTCCTTTATTTTTATCTGATTTGTCTTTATTTCATTGAGGGCAATGAAAGGTTTAAGTATGGGGGAGGGAGTACTCACTGTTGTATATATGTACAGATGCATTTTAGTTTCTGCATTTTAGTTTAAAAAAAAAAGCCATAAAAATGAAAAAAGGCATATAAAATCCTGGGATGAGCTGAAAACCCGAAAGGGCGGCTCAGGTAATAAGCAGGTAACCCAGACCAGCATTAGGCTGGGGTAATAAGAGGTTAATGAGAGATGTGAGTATTTGTGAGCACACCTAAGAAAAATGAAAAGAGTGATTAGGTGAAAACCCGAAAGGGCGCCTAAGTAGAATGAGTGGAAAAATCAGAGTGTTTAGGATCATATTCTACTTTGGGGTCTGGGGATTACACTTTAGA
Source organism: Fallopia convolvulus (assembly GCA_964016875.1). Taxonomy (NCBI): domain Eukaryota; kingdom Viridiplantae; phylum Streptophyta; class Magnoliopsida; order Caryophyllales; family Polygonaceae; genus Fallopia; species Fallopia convolvulus. The sequence goes on from OZ024727.1 coordinate 23,678,628, forward strand.
TGTTGGGTAGATCCTAGGTTGCTCTACACTTTTTGGAGCTTGAGCGCTATATCTTGTATCTGTGAGGTGTGTGATTTGAGCTTTCATGTTTTTGCTCACTATTTCTGTACATGGGTTCGAGTTGTGAGATTGTTTTGAGTGCTTTTGAGTTTTAGGTCATTTTCTCCCATTCCTGTCTATAGACCTTTGTTGATTTGTCATGCTTGATTATATTTTGAGCTTACTCGAGGACGAGCAAGGTCTAAGTATGGGGGAATTTGATATGCTGTGTTTTGTACAGCATAACTAGGACTTTTTAGTACATATTTCTGTAGTATTTTAGGCCTAGTTTGAGCGTTATTGAAGAATAGATTTGAAGGCCGGAATTCAGAGTTAGCAAGAAGTTGAAGACTTCGAAGAAGCTGAAGGCCGCGATCGCCGCCACTCTTAGGGGTAGTCGCGGTGGACGTCGCCGAAGAAGACAAGATCGCCATTGAGGACCGCGATGACACGAAGGCTGCGATCGCGGCCGTGTATGGGTGGCGATTGCGGTTTCCAGAGGTCGCCAGTGGATCGCGGTTTGCAAGTCAGGCAGCGATCGCGGCCAGGTTTAGGCAGCGATCGCGGCCCTGCTGGAATCTGACGCGTGATTAGATTTATTTAGTTTATTTTTATATTTTTATCTTTTTAATTTTCGACTTGTTCGAGACTATTTTAGGTTTACTTTTCAGCTTTTGTTACTATTCTCTTAGACCTAATTTCAGACTTTGGTATTCTCTGTTCTATGGAGAACTAAACTTCTTAGATTCTATTCAAGTTGAAGCTTTTCAGACTCAAGTTGTTGTGAGATTCTACTTTACAGGTTTATTTCTACAAGTTATTTCAATTCTCTTGTGCGTAATTATTATTGATTGTGTTGATTTCTGCTTGTCTGGCCAACTTGTTGGAATTAATATTATCTATTGCTAGATCTAGGTTTTCTCGTAGCAAAGCCTAATCATTGTAGCAACTCAATTGGTTTAGGACTCGTTGGACTAAAACAATTGAGAAGAGATTTGAATGCATGTTAATTGTTTGACTCGTTGGAATTCAATTGCATGTATCCTGTTTATCCTTGTTCTTATTGCTAGTATTCATATTGTTTATGATCGTTTCATGAGTAATTTGGATATTAAGTTTGCAAGTCTCATTGCCATGTCATAATTCTGATCAGGATAGGAATAACTAAAAGGAATAACTTGTTTGAATCAAGGATCAATAACTTGAGGAAGAAAAGTGGATACTTGAATAGGATTGCTTTCCCTTAATTGATCAAAATCCAACTTTTGCCCTGTTTGATTGCTTGTTTTGTTTGTTTCAATTCTTAGTTTTAGTTTTAATTCACAAAATCCCCCCTTTGTTACTTCTTTGAGTTGATAATAATAAAACTTAGGATACAAGTGTCTCTTGGGTTCGACCCCGACTTACCGACTATACTAGTTGTGTAACTAGGGATTTATTTTTGATTTGGCACGACGACTTTCAGCCAGTCAGTAGAGCTGTCAAAAGCTGACCGAACCCGCAAACCCGACCCGAACCGCTCGATAATTTTAGGGTCAAGACCCGAAAATTTGAACCCGAAACTCGAAATCAACCGAACCCGATTGAACCGGAAACCAGTTGGGTTGAAACCTGAAACCCGTTGGGTTGACCGATTTAGTATATTTCTAGAATTTTTAAAATTTATTTTGAAAATTATATTATATTTTATTATTAAAATAAATGAAAATAATATATTATAATTAAATATTATTATTTAATTAAAAAGAGATTTAATAATCATAAAAAAGGATGTTTTAGGCCCGCTGGTCAACCCGACCTGACCGAAAACAAGATACAATCCGACCCGAATTACCCGTGACCCATAACGAAACCGAACCCGATTTAATTCGAACTCGAAATGATCGAACCCGAACCCGCCCGACCCGACCCGATTGACATGTCTATTGTTAGGCCAAATATCAGATTTTTTCCATATATAATAAAAATTATCATGTAACCGAATCATATTTATCTAATAAGAGTTAAAATTGTTTTGTTACCCAATATAAACTACAAATGAAATTTTTATATTGTCATTGCCCATTATCTTTTTTTTTAAAAGGAGATAATAAACTAACATATCTATATTATTAGAACAACATAAACTATTAAATAAATTTATATTACTGCCATAATCTAATTTGCTATATATCTTTCAAAATTAACAAACATATCTTCATTGTAACCAAAATTAAACAAATGTATCATTTTTTAGTTAATATACTCATATATATATATTTGTCTCGAGAAACTTCTAGTTAGATTTCAAAATAATTTAATATGAATCCAAATATTTACGTACTTATATATTCAATGCCCTAACAATATCAAATTTCTAATAATATAGACTTCACAATAATATTTTTGATTGCACAATCGTACATAAATAGATTTCTCACCTAAACAATTTATTCACCATTGCTCAATTCTCTCCTTCTGTCTACACCATCGCTACATACTCTCATTTTTTATTTATCATGCTTAAATGCGTATACTAAAATCTCTATATATACACTTTTTTCTAACATTTGTAAAATTATTTCCTTACAGATCTATTTAATAATATGAAATTTATCAAGGATCATTTCGAGTCGAAAGAGGTATAGATTAGAAGTTCGAATAATTAGAATGTGGAAGCTTAAAAAAAAAAGATGATTCATACAATCATGTCGCTATCGAAGTGATCTTAATGGACGAGAAGGTATTTACTTAACCCTATTTATGAATAAACTCTTTTATTATTATATCTTTTCTAAATGTGAATATAATGTAAGAATTTCAACTATCTTATATACATATAAGAATGGGTTTTGCCCCCATTTATTGCACTCATTAATCATGATAAAAAATATTCTTATATAATTATAATTGCATAAAGAAAATCAAAGAATAGAGTGTATCATAGTGGTTACGACACATTTATGAACCTACAGGTCATGGGTTCAAATCATTTGATTGTAATTTTGTAGAATTTTAATATGTTTTTATTAAAATGATATTTGAAATAAAAGAAATAATAAAAAACATCAATAGATTAATTGGATGTATTCATAAATTTTTTCATGTAATCATATTTACAAACCTACCTATATAGTTGCAATCATTTTTTGGATCTATGACATTTATTATACATTATTTTTTACTACAATAATGTGATTTTAAAATATAAAATATGATTACATAATTGACATTAGGTTAATCGATGGACACTTTCGCATTGTTCATAAGATATATATATAATACCAAGTTAAAAATCTAAAATATGCAATACATAGTGAAAATATATATTACATTAAATTAAGGATATTTTTAAGAGTTTCAAGCCATGAGAAAGTATTTTATCAAACAATACATAGTAAAAATTTACAAAATTACTTGATATGCATAAAAAATATCACTAACATTTTCAAATGGTAATATTAAAAATTAAATTCTAAAATATAGAGCATAGATAATCAAGTGAAAAATAAAATTAAGTTGAAGATTTTGTGAACCAAAAGATCTAAGTTGCAAATATTTTAATCAGGTAATTAATAACTATAACAGTTCAAACTTAAAGAGACAATAAAAACATTTATACGTTTTAAGATCGGTCAAATTTATCATTGTGAAAGAGATAAAATGATTATTTTGGTTTACCTAATTTATTGTATACTTTTTCTCATCGATAACTAAATATATATACCATGAGAAATGATAAGCATATGTAAAATGATCATTTTGGTTTAATTAATTTATTGTATACTTTTTCTCATCGATAACTAAACATATATATCATGACAAATGATAAGCATTTGTGAAATAATTATTTTCGTTTAATTAATTTATTGTATACTTTTTCTCATCGATAACTAAATATATATATCATGAGAAATTAAAAGCATAAAAAGGCCATGCTAATCAATTGATGGAAAAGAAACAAAATATATTGTGTTGGTTAAGGGATTGTACTACTCTATTTATCCAAATGAAAAATTAAAAAAACCTTTTGAAAGTATTAAAGTAAATAACCTAAAAACCTAAACTATTTAGTTTAAAACTTTATATATAGTTATTATTGTTAATTACAATTACAAAGATTATAGTATTTGGAAAGAATTATAAGTGAGATACTTTAATTAGTTACATGAGTGGTTTCAAACAAAATTACATTAAGTATATTATTTAAGAAAAATGAAATATACTTCATAATATTAATATTGGGACCATGTAATCATTTTGTACGTCAATTTTTAACTAAAAAGAATGTTAGATGAACAAATAAGCAAAGAAAATGAAATAACTTAAGAATGTAAAAAAAACATCAATATATTTTTACGAAAAACTTGCCCCGTGTATATGCATGGGCATCACCACTAGTTTTAATACAAGTGTGAATATATTAACAATATTTTTGTTTAATTTAGGGTGATAAAATTCATGAAGTGATCAAGGAAGTTTTCATGGAGAACTTTTCTAATATCAAGGAAGGAAATGCTTTTAGCATTTCTAATTTTGGTCTTGCACTTTATGACCCATATTTAATTTGTTTCCCATAACTAGAAGATTATTTTTTATCGTAATACCACCTTTAAGCCTTGTCTTCAAAATCCATTCCTAATAATGAATTCAGTTTTGCGAATTTTGATATGATCTACCCTAATATATTATAAAGCAGAAACCAAGTCTGTGTAAAAATTTGCGCCACGTGGCATAACCTGAATAAAATAATGAAAAACCTTTTATCAACTTAAAAAACTAAAATAATAATTCTAGAAATACCCCTATACATTATACTCTAATAATAATTCTAGAAATCACGATTTATCTTAAATTCTTAACCACTTCGTAAAATAGATAATGGATAGATATCATATTATATGCATATTTTGTTTCATATAGTAATTAATTAATACGTAATTATATTTTTAAAAAATTTAATTAAGTAATAAATATTACTATAAAAAATGAATTTATAAAGATTGAAGGTTTTTTAGGGTAAGATTTAAGAAATTCATAAATCTATGTAAATATTGATTTGATTCTTAAAATTCATAAATATAAAAAAGGCTATTTTAGATTTTATAAAATAATTAATGTATCAAAATAAAATTTTATCCATATAATTTTCTATCGATGTTTATTGATATTGAAAAGCAATATTATATATGCTATCTTAAGATTATGCTAAAATATTTTTATCGGATTGTTGAAAAAAGGTTATCGATATAAATTTCTATCTATATCTAAATTAATACATAATAAAAATAGAAATAAATTATCTATAAAATTTGTGCTACGTGACACTTTAAGAACCAATCATTTTTTTTCATTTTATTTATTTATTTATTTATTTTTAATTATTATACTTAAAAGTGAATGTAGAAGGTTTGATTTAGAAAAATATTTTCCATGTTTATTTAGTTTTATCTTAAACATTAGAAAACAAAAAAATCGTTAAATTTTATATAAATATCATTAATAAATATAATAATAGAATAATTATTACAATATACATTATCTTTGTTTTTTCTCTTTAATTTATTATAATATATTATATAGTATAATTTTTAAAACTACCCGTAAATTTACGGGAATTACACTTGTTTTAAATGAAAAATTGGCAGAAATAAATCTTATTGGTGAGTTTAACAATTTTACCTCTTCACTTCTATAGCATATTTAAATACTTATGCTTATATTTCCTTGCACCTTTTGTAATTTTCAGTTTATATAATTTCACATCTTTCACAACATTTTTTATGCTGATGTCAATGGAACATTGATTTCAATTGATGAAAATGCTTCAACCTTTGACAAGAGTCATGGAGGTGAAAAAGGTAAAAAAGATAAACTTTCAATTGATAGATATGAGGTATGTCCTTTAAATCATAATTAACATTCTATTAATATTAATTAAAACCTTCTAATTAATTAAATTAATTTTGCCACTACTAACTTTTCTAAAATTTTAGGTAAAACGTCATAAATTGTACGTTGTGGGATGAATATGCAGAACTGCGCAAACTATTAACTAGTATTTCTCCAACAAAGAAGGTTGTTATGACGCACGAATCCAAGGATCTAAACTGAAAATGAAAGCAAAAACAAGGGAAATTTGATTGAAATCAAAGGAGACAAGATTGTGAAGCTTTCTTGGTAAATCTTGTCTAACTAGCAAAGGCTCCTCCGAACCCTTTTTAACCCACATAGGCATTTAACCCATACCTCCCACAAATAAGGAGTTATTTCAAAAATAAACCAAGGTATCCAATGATTTATAAAATACATAAAACAACCCCCACACACGTGGCCTTCAAAATAAGCACAAACCGAGCATCACGGCGCCGGCGCAGCCGCATCAAAAGGAGGCTCTCGGCGCTTGGCTGGCTCAGGAAACGTTTCATGAGCATTCTTGGTGTCTTTGATCTTTATTTTATGAGTAGGAGGCCCTCCCAAAAGATAGCCCGACGGAACTAGAGAAGTGCTTGACAGAAATGGCTTAATATCACCACCCGACGCTTGCCACTAAACCATTCCGTTGATTTAGCATCCATGATTTAGCGACCACTGAATATGGTCGTTATTTAGCGACCACATGGTCGCCAAATCTGAGCTAAAAAAATTAAAAATTTTAGCGACCACGTGGTCACAAAATTAGCGACCACACCTTGTGTGGACACTAATACTTCACGGGAAAAAATGGCGCCGATATTTAGCGACCACATTGATGGTCGCTAAATCCATTTTGGGAATTAGTGACCACATGGTTGCTAAATCCAACGACTACATGGTCGCTAAATCCAGCAACCAAGTGGTCGCTAATTCCCAAAATGAATTTGGCGTCCATGTGGTCGATAATTTCTAGCTTATGTATTTAGTGACCACATGGTCGCAAATTTCCTTCTGATGTAGTGACCACGTGGTAGTTAAGTCCAAGATTTAGCGACCATGTGGTAGCTAAATCCTGGTGGTCACTAAATCGGATTTAGCTACCATGTGGTCGCTAATGCGGATTTAGCTACCAAGTGGTAGCTAAATACATAAAATGAGATATATTTAGTGACCACATGGTCGCTAATCCCAACTTATGTATTTAGTGACCATGTGGTAGCTAAATAACCCTAAACCCTAAAACCTAAACCCTAAACCCTAATTCCAAAACCCTAAATTCGTTTTAATTTCAATTTGTAATGAAGTAATTTGTTTTATTTTCTCCATATGCAAGATGGGAAATAGAACCCTAGAACCTAGAACCTTAAACCCTAAAACCATAAACTCTGAATTCGTTTGGCTCCAAATCTATAGTTGTAGAAATAAAATCATTAAATGACAAGCGTGCGGGATTTCAATATTTAAAAAAGTAATTAGTTTTATTTTCTCCACATGCAAGATGGAAGATAAAACATTAAACCCCAAAAACCCTAAACCCTAATTTGTTTCAATTTCATTGTATGTGAAGTAATTAGTTTTATTTCTCTATATGAAAGCTGACAATCCGGTCATTTCAGATCCTAACATTACAACACTAGCTCGTGGATCCACTAGAAAACCATCAAGACATATCCTGGTTATTTTGTGAATGGTGATCCATTCCATACGTCGTTGAGGAGGCATTTTTACAAAATTCACCGCTTCAACTACTTATTGATGATTTAAGCGATGTTGATCGTCTTGGTTCGCTAAATGACCTAAGAGATACTTTTTATTTCGTCGATGTTGATGCAAATGTTGGAAATAGGATTGCTTAATGACTAAGAAATGATATAATGAATAACTTTGACAACTAGATAATTTTTAAAATATAAAATCTTCGTAAAACGAGGTTATCCAAGATTACTTAATAGCTAAGCAATCTCGGCACGAATTTCGAGAAACTTTAAAATATCAAAATATTCTTGAATATTACAATCTACCCACCTTAAAGGAAGTTTCGTCCCGAAACTTCCAAGAATATACTATAACAAATCCACAAAGCTTCTTAAGGTCTTACACACAAGTCAAACAACGGGTAAATCATAGTATCAGTACACAACAAGCAACAATCAAACAAGTTAAGCACGTAAAGCCAAGTCACACAAATCACACAATTAGTTATCATCCATAAGGCTTTCACTTCTTCTTCTAACCAAGGCCATATCAGTTTTTTGTTACGCCATTCTTGCAAATGCTCACTAATTATTCTACTTAAATATATACATCATCACATATAACAACAAACAAGGAGATGCTCAAGGGCTTCATTCCAATAGATGGTGGTATCTCGACGTGTCCTTCTACCCAACAATGCATAATGTTTCCCAACTAGAAAACATTGAAAGCTGAAAACATTGGCCGAATTTTTATTTCACTGTTGGACCTCGCATACTTTAGTTGATAAGTTCTTTGTGCCCTTGTTGTCAACCTGGCTCTGATACCAATTTGTAACACCCCGGTTTTTCATTCCGGAATGCTACTCGGTAGTGGACCTCATGTGGGTCCACTTAAGCTAGTATGACAACAAATTCACATTATAGATCTTGCAACAAAGGCACGACGAGAAAATAAGAAAACATACAACTGATATTTTATTAAAATTGAAATTGACAACCATGTATTCACCCACTTTCCAACATAAACTCAAACCAAAACTTTTAACCATTCATTTGCACTCACAAGCCCTTAACAAATTCTTAAACACAACATTAAACCACTACCTTGCACAACAACCCGTAACATCCTATGACACGCCACGTCGAGCTGACCGACCATTATCTTAGAAGAGTTTCCTTGAAGCATAATTCACATCTGTTTGAATCCTAAAATTATCAACGCCCCAAAGGGTTATAATCATAAGACGCACATAATACATAATAGTATAAGAATAGTTCACATAATAGTATATTTACAACAAAAGACAAGCGCAAAACAATACTTATAATCATAAGACGCACATAATAATACTCAAAGCCATACAACATCATTCGACAACCTCGATTTCATCTCTATATCAAGTCAACCACATTCCACATCTACTCTTAAATATCAATATCAATTTTCTAGTAATAAAAATATCCTCCATATAACTCGGGGTGTGTGAACGGCGGCATCAACTCGATCGTTTATCCGAACCACTAGGTGAACGGCAACATAAACTCTACCGATCATCCGAAGCACCTATCACCCATAATATTCCTTCTTACCCCTGGTCAAGCCTCCTTTGGAGCACTCGCCAAAACATTTTATTATGATTTTGAAGGGGTTCTCCTTGCCATACGACTAAGCCAGGGATGTCTCCCTCCTTACCGATCATCCCATTGGCATCATCGCACCGGTAGATGCCAAGTTTTGTAAATCAAATAACATATGGAGTATTAATCATCGATTAGTATTTTTTCAAAATATCGATTTACTCACATAGATGTATAATAGAATACGGGGACGAATCCCAAAATAAAGCTCTACACATTATATCTACACATCAAACACATATCAAAACTGATAACTAAGAAAATACTTTTGTAGCTCTTCTTTAGGAAACTCTCCCAAGGGAGCAGACCCTAATGAAGCAGCTCTCCTTGCCCTTTCCCGCCTCCATCAAATCCCTAGCTCAACCCATGTGATTTAGTCATTCCGCCTCTCTCTTTTTTGATTCATCCATGTATATCCTTTCGTTTTGTTTACTTTCCCTTTCAAATTTGTTGGATTGTGAGATCCTTGTCTTCAATCCAACACCTTAAACCTTCCTTTGAACTTATTGGAATGGATAGTTTTCGGCCTTTCGAAGCAGATCTGAAGTCTTTTAGATCTATCTTTGTTGGTTGTTGCTTATTTTCCATTTCTCTTGATCCTTGTGACCATGTTAATCTCTGGTGGATTTTGATCTCTTTATTTGAGATCTGGATTTTGAAGAACTCTCTGTTGATTTCTATATGGACGAGTTGTTGGTAGCGGTAGTTGGTGTCGAGATCTGTAGATTTCGTTGTCGTTCAGCGATTTGAGATTTGAAGATTGAAGATTTGAAGATCTGAAGTTTTGAAGATTTGAAGCTTTAATATTTGTTTTGCCTAGGTTTGGTTTGTGGTTGTTGTTCCAAGATCACCATCTAGTAGATGGTGATTTATGCTTGCCTTTGCTGGTAGCCTAGTTTTTGCCATGGTTGTTGTTGTTGCAATAACTTATCAAAAAGAAACTGATAACTAAGTAAGTCTACGCAACTTACCTTAAATGAAGGGTTTCCAATGATAGAGGAATGAACTTGTTCAAACTAGAAGCCACCCATGAACAACTTCGATGCTACAAGGCTTGGCGGCATGGATAACCGATCGCGAGCGGAGCTAGGCGGTGAAGAAGCTTTAATGGTGATGGAGGTTGGTTCTCTTTCTCCATTTCTTTATTGTTAGCCTCTTACCAATATATATCAAAAGGGCTAAAAAAAATAAAATGGAAGAGAGGATAAATAGGATGTATTCCAATGAGATTTGTATGGGAAGGGACCTAAAGAGATAAATATGTATGTTGATCGGTTCTTTGAAACTTGCAAAGTCAACAGTTGTGGCTTGGTTATGTGTATACATATTCTTGGGTAAAGTAGCCAACATACATATATCCAAATATGTACAAGTGAATTGGCTACAAAGTCCAACTTGAGTAAAAAATGATGGCTTGAAAAAAGCTTCTCAAAAATTAGTTCGATTACATGTACAAAAACTAAAGAAAGTTCAATCATGGTGACTTGTAGATAAGTAAGAGATAAAATATGGAATCAAAAATTCGTTTTACTTGTTCTTTGAAGTCTAATTTGGCGGCTCCATAGGAAGTTAAAGAAATCATAGTACCTAACGTGTATATATAACCTGATCTTTATATTAATACGGGTATATTATCCCCATCACATAATAGATTTTATCCTTCCATTAATTTAATGATCTCTACAAGATCATGCCGAGTATACTCTTATAAGCTTATATTGTTCTTTGAGTATTTAGCTGAATTAATTAACGTGCCAATGTGCTTTATTGATTAAGAAACGGGATTGCTTAATGACTAAGTAACGAAATATTGGATAACTTCGACAACTAGATAATTTTTAAAATATAAAATCTTGGTAAAATGAGGTTATCCGAGATTACTTAATAGCTAAGCAATCTCGGCACGAATTTCGAGAAACTTTAAAATATCAAAATATTCCTGAATATTACAGCCACCGAGCACCGTCATCAAGCCTCTCCTTCTAGGTACCATCCTCCTCTCCTTTTATTTTAATATTTTTGATTAATTGTTTTTTTTGGATTGATTGATTGTTGTTGTTGTTGTTGTTGGAATTGATTGTTGTTAATATTGATTGTTGGATTTCATTGTGCCCCTTTCTTCTATGTACTCTTCTCCTCTCCTTTGATGTTCATATTTTTTTTATTAATTGTTTTTGTTGGGATTTGATTGGTGTTGTTGTTGTTATTATTGTTGTTGTTGTTGTAATTGATTGTTGTTGTTGTTGAAATTGATTGTTAGATTTGATTGTTGTTGTTATTGTAACCTTGATTGTTGTTGAAATTGATTTGGAAATTCATGTTGCATGTTGTTGTTGTTGTTAATTTGTTGTTGACTTAGAATGATTCAAGGGACAAATTTGCATTATTTTGTGATTAATTTGATAAATTAAATGGTGTTCTTGTTGTTGATACATGTTGATTTGAGTGCAATTGTTGTAATTTTTGTTGATTTAGGTACAATTTAGAATTTAGTAGATTGATGAATTTAGGATTAGTTTGTTGTTTTTGATTTAGAATATGATGAATTGGATGAATATAATGGATTCTAAGGATAATTTAGGATTGAAATTCAGTTTGATAGTTTTGATGAATATGATGAATTTGTTTACATTTATGTTATTGATTATTTTTGTTGCCTTTTTGTTGTTGAATAATTAGGATGGTTAAGAGGATTTTAGTTATTTTTGTTGTTTAATTTGATGAATTTATTAGGTTTTTAAATTGATTATCGTGTTTTTTATTGTGAATTTTGAACTAATTATATTTTTATAATATTTATAATTTGATTGTTGTTTTTAATAGTATTTATAAAGAGTCCGGTTCACGTGCGAATGGGCGCTCATGTGCGAAATAAGAAAGAACAAGAGTCGTTGGATCAAGAAAAATCAAACGCGTTGATCATTTCACTTAAAAAGTGGAAAAAACGGCACGAGCAAATTTTTGGCGAATTATTCGCGTATTTTTGAAAAAAAACGGAAATTAGACACGCGCCCAGATTGTTCATCGAAAATGTGGATTTGTTCATCAATACTATGGATTTGTTCATCAACAATGTCGATTTGTTCATCAACACTGTCGCATATTTGTTCATTGGTTTTGACATATTTGTTCATCGGTTTGTGCATATTTGTTCATTAGTAACATCAATTTGTTTATTGGTTTATGCATATTTGTTCATTGATAGATGCATATTTTTTTATTGTTATATTCATATTTGTTCATTGGTTTTGGCATATTTGTTCATCGGTTTGTGCATATTTGTTCATTGGTTTATGCATATTTGTTCATTGCCTTTTCATATAATTGTTCATTGCTAAATGCATGTTTGTTCATTAGTAACCTCTTAGCATACACCATATTATTGCAAAATCAGATTCTTTATCTATTATTCTTTGTATTCAAGTTTCTAAATCAAACTTATCTTGTTTAGGTACTATATTGAGCACTTCATTCGTATTGACAAGTTAGCCTTAAAGCACTTCATTCGTATTATCCTTTGCATTCAAGATACCCTAAATGTACAAGTTGATGATATTGACACATAAACATAAGTATATTTCCATTCACAAATAGGATATATCAATGAACAAACAAGGTTATATCAATGTACAAATAGAAGTATATCAATGAACAAATATGGATATATCAATGAACAAATAATGGTTTATCAATGAACAAACAAGGTTATATCAATGAACAAATAGTAGTATATCAATGAACAAATATTGGTATGTCGAAACTAATTATATGTGCATCAAAAACTATATAATATTGTATTCATACACATAAATAAAGTTAAAAAATAAAATTAAAAATAAAAAAAGTTCAAACTCGAAGAACATTATTATCAAAAACTTGATGCACAATTAGTTAGTACTGATGAACAATTGGTCAATATTGATGAACAAATCGCTAATATTGATAAACAAATTGGGCGTGTCTCATAAAAACGTATTTTTCGAAAAATTCGTGAATAATACGGGAAAAATTCGTCTGTGCCGTATTTTATTGAAAAATACATGAATAATACGGGAAAAAATCGCCCGTGCCGTATTTTATTTTTTTTAATGAATGTTTAATCAGGGACGTTGATTTTTTGGAAGGAACGAACGAGATTTATTCTCAATTCTCACCTGGGCGCCCATTCGCACGGAACTCTTTCCCATTTATAAAAATATCTTAATAATTTGATTGTTGTTGTTGTGTTTTTTATAATATTTATTATGAATATGTTAATTAATTATATATTTTTATAATATTTAATAGTTTTTTTAATATTTATAAATTTATTTGAAATAAATAAATTTTAAATAATTAAATAATATAATTAATTTTTTTAAATGTAGTAGGATTTAGCGACCACATGGTCGCTAAATCCGTTTGGGACTAGACTTTTAGCGACCAATTTATGGTCGCTAAATGCATTTAGCGACCAACTCCAAGTATTTAGTGACGACTTTCGTGGTCGCTAAATCAACAATATTTTTTGTAGTGTGCTAACTTTGCACCGGCGCGCCTGCGTTGTTGATGTTAGTTATCGGTTGGTTTTCATGCTCATGATGGATCAGAATCACATCATCCTCCCTCCCTTGAAAAGGATTCATCCTCAAATCCATTAAACCTGCAAAACAAAGGATAAATCGAGAGAAAAACAAGCAAGAACAAGATATTAAAGTCAAGTTAAGAACACCATTTCTATGTTCAATATGATAGACCAGAAAGCATACACTAGCTACATCACTTCTCTTCCTATTCTTACGTGTACATCTCATGATAAAACAATGATGATATTAAACATAAGTAGGCAGTAATGGAACACTATGACCTATATACATCCTAGATGACATCTATTGAGAAAGAGAACTAAAATGGAAGCAAGAGTACTTAATCCTAGATGTCACAAATGCATGAAAGACAAGTGAATTTCTTTGATCAAATGTATGTGACACAACCAACACATTTTCATAAATATGGAATAGAGGAATGTAAGAAACTTCCCAGAGAGGTGCACTCGTATCACCCTGTGAGCTCGACAATGGAAATAGTGCTTCTAGCTCTCTTGGTGTGACATTTTCCATGATAATGACATCCTTCTTGGCCTCCACGAGCAAAGGAGAGTAATCACCACTTGGAGTAAACAAAATAGCCTCATCCTCCTCATGGAGCAAGAAGGGAAAACATGAACAAATCATAGGAAAGGCATCTAGCCATGATGTAGCTAACGAGTTCATGGAGCTAGGAGTTATGGTAGGACGAAGCTTGATTTTAGGAGATGATTCCACAACTTCCTCCTCTTCTTGCAACATGTGCATCATTTGTATTGGACACTTGATGGTGATGAGTTGTTCCGATTCTTGGAAGGGAGTCATTCTTTTTTATAATTCCGTGTCACCAATCACTCCTTAATGAAACCTTTCCTCCAACCTTTGATGCTGGAGTTCCAAAGCTTCTAATCTAGAACTCAAAGATTGTAATGCTTCTCGGATGGATTGATCGATGTATTGTATCGAAGCCTCTAGTGACGCCTGAGTAAGAGGTGGGTTGGAATCTCGACGATCATCCCGATCATTCCCTGAGTCTGACATGTTTACACAAGTATTAAACAAGCAAGACTAACCCATAAATCACAAGTAAATGCCAAACCACAAGTCCTCCTAAATCAACCAAGAAAGAGCAATGGAATGCAAGTGCAAGGTCAAGCAAGGAGTTAGGTAAGTCTAGGAAAGACACAAAGAAAACTCAAGCATAAGAAAAAAACTAATGCAAAGGACTTATAGGACCAAGAAGGTACTAGGAATCAACTCATCCAAACAACAATTCAAATAAAAACAAGCCAAGCTCAAATTCTTTTCCTCACGGGGTCCGACTTCTTCTATGCCAGGCCTCTCTTTCACTTTCGCCGGGTTCAAGTTTTTCTAGCCCCGATTCTTTTTCTCTCCGAGTCCGAATTTTTCTTTTTATGGCTCAAGGTTCTGATTTTTTTTAAAATAAAAGCAACAAACAACTATGAATTCACAACAAGTACTTGGCTAAGCAATGCCTTCTTCACTCTTACGATGAAATGATGCCTTTCCCGTATCTGAATCCAAGCTAATACAAGTGAAAAGCAAGTTAAATGTGCTTGAAAAAGAAAAGGGTCGTGGCAGGAAAACAAGCTTTAGCAACTGAAGTTTCCTCCACACAGAAGACAAGGGTAGTTTAATGTGGGGAAATTGAAGGGTTCCTTGTGTATGCAAGGGGGGGGGGGGGGTTTGTGTTGAGTATGACTTTCAAGGTCTTCTTATTCAACCTCAAGACAACAATGGAGGATAAAAAAATTCAGAGATGCACGACTCACAACAACACAAGACTATGCAAGGACAACACAATCTCGACAAGGTTAAAGGCAAGGGTGGCTCGAAGAGCACTTGC
Organism: Fallopia convolvulus; assembly: GCA_964016875.1. Taxonomy (NCBI): domain Eukaryota; kingdom Viridiplantae; phylum Streptophyta; class Magnoliopsida; order Caryophyllales; family Polygonaceae; genus Fallopia; species Fallopia convolvulus. Next base: position 23,694,329 of record OZ024727.1, read on the forward strand.
AACCCTATATTGCTCAATCAAAGGTCTAAGGAGTACCTTGTGTGGCACTGATACCACATGATGAGGATCTTAATGTTGCAAGAGGTGCAAGGCAATCCGAGGAAGACCCGAACAATCTTGATGGAGGAACTTCTATTCTGGCTTCACAAGGACAAATATCCTTTTTTTGGACTCCGAATTGGGTGATTCAAAATCCCAGAGTTGATCTACGCGTCATATTTAATCCCTCAAATTTTGAGGTCCAGATTATGAGTCGTTCGAAAGTTATGGCTATTATACTGAGATGTCACAAAATCAACCGAGAAGGAATTTCGAGTTGTTTTGATGGAGTTATTGAAGGGGGGTTATGGATCCGAAATTAATGGTGATTTTGAGGATGAAAAGTGATGGAATTTGATGGTGGAGGCCTGGATATGGACGAGCACAAGCAAAGGATATGACTCACCTTTGATCCACTCGAACTAGGAAGATCCGTTCTTGGATATGACTCACCAACGAAGGACCTTCGATCTTTGATCGATATTACTCACGATCTAATAAAAAAACTGAATTTGGATTGATTCTAACAAAGAAAAAACGAAATTCTAATGGAGACAAGGAGTTGGAATGGTTTTCATCAAATGTTGTCTAACTAGCAAAGGCTCCTCCTAACCCTTTTTAACCCACATGGACATCTAACCCCAACCTCCCACAAATAAGGAGTTATTTCAAAAAACAACCAAGGTATCCAAATGTTTATAAAATACCCTTGGAACTCATAAAACAACCACACACATGTGGCCTTCAAAATAAGCACAAACCGAGCATCACGACGCTAGCGCGACCACATCAAAAGGAGGCTCTCGGCGCTTTGCTGGCTCAGGACACCTTCATGGGCATTATTGGTGTCGTTGATCCTTATTTGATGAGTAGGAGTTCCTCCCAAAAGATAGCCCAACGAAACTAGAGAAGTGACTGACGGAAATGGCTTAATATCGCCATCTGACGCTTGCTCACTTGGCACCGGCACGCCCTCGGTGTCGATGTCAGTTCTCGGCTAGTTTTCTTGCTCATGATGGATCAAAATCACATCACCTACACTCTCGAGTGTTGAGTTTAATTGCTTAATTGTATTCATTCTAATTTTACTGTTGTATGGCCAAATTGATGAATTTAAATATTACATTCTTACATTATATTCTTGATTTGGGCAAATTGATGATTTGTATTAATTCTAATTATACTATTTTATGTTCATCTCTAAATTTTGAGAGTGTTGGGGGCTTAATTTGAAATTAATCTTTCAATTATACAAAATTCCACATTCTCTTACTATTTTTTTTTATCTTTGAGGACTGTTTCATTTTTTTGATGGGATTGAAGACTGTTTCGTGAATGAACTTTATTTGCAGTATTCATGTATCCCATACTTCGTAATCATTATTTAAGTCGAGTTGTTTCCATTCATTCTGTCAACCTATAATTAATTATCATTTATCAATATTCACACATTCACTTGAATTATGGATTTACTTGGTAGACTATAACATTTGCCCATATCCATATCCAACGTATGCACGTGATAGTTCTTAAACTACTTTTTCACCTACCCTCTGAATGATCTTTATGCTTTTATGCCCTTCAATGGATAGGTTATTTAGATATATACGCTCAAATTATGGAGTGTAGGAATTCAATCATTGTCAATACTTTTGTTTTTTAGATTTATGGTCATCTTATAAAAATGGACGACTTAACTCGAAAAAATAGATTGTTAAGAATGGTTGTTATTAGAGAAAAATGACAATGACCACCATCAGATATATCAGTAAACAAATTAAATACCTTATTTATCATGCTGCATTGTTGAAATGGTATATCACTTATCATATATCATTATTTATGCAGAATCTGTGAAACGAGCAAGTCAGAATTCTATTGTCGGTCTGCGTACCCCAATGTCTGACATCTCAAATGGTTAGTTATATGTTTATAAAATTGTAATGTTTTTACTTAGATCAATTTAATCGTGCTTCCCATGTGTTTATGTAGTCACCCAAAATACTACACCGATGTCTATGAATTTACCAAGAAGGTGTGTAATTGATCATAACTCATCCATCTAGACGACAAGTAAACAAAGGAAAAAACGGTACATCTATTTTTTATTCTTTTAATTAATTGGCATAAACTTTACTTTATTCAATTTGAATTTGAATTATTAAATTATTTTTGTTATAATTAATCAATTACAGTGCAATTACAAAACCCAATCCTGACCAACTCAATTGCATTCAATGGTTTTCAAAATGGTATGTTATTATATGTTATATTATGATTTAATCTATTATTTCTTTAAAAGTCATCTATGTATTAGCATGCCAACAAATATATATTTTATATATTTATTTTAAACAAATTAGCTTGCCATATGAGGATGATGAGAATGGATGTACTAAGAAAAAAGCGGAAGGAACACCAACAAATGAATCAGGTTAGTAAATAAGCTATATTTTTTTAAATAAATTATATAGTTGTTTTATATGTATAATAACTACTTGACTACCTAATATCCACACAAATATTTTTATCAAATATATATATCCTGGCAATTTCCATATTTTTTTATGCAGGTTCTACTATTGGAATTAAACAAGGTTCCTTAGTGAGTGTGCACAAATTTCTGAAATTACAAATGGTTAGATATATTCATTAGTTAATCTATATTCTTAATTTTCGACAAAAAAATCTATATTCTTAATTTTATTGTGTTTGGAACTTCGTTTAATTTGAATGTCCCTTGTTTATGCAATGAACCACAATATCAACCCTGCGTTAGTGCATTTGCCAACCATAAGGTTTCCAATTGTTTGCCAATCGTTTACACCTGGAAGACTCATTGACAAAGAAAATTATGGTACCACTTTTGCATACTAACCATCCTGTTTAATTGGAATCTCTATTTACTTAGATCGATAATAAATAAATAACAAAACTTTTCCACTATCATAGCACAACCCAAGCACTAGAAACCACGCTGACTTACATCAGGTTGAACAAGGTATATAATCATTTTCTTTTGTAGGTAATAGTTATTTAATTTATGGCATCTCATTACATATTTCTTAAATTATAATTAGCTCTCGACATATGAGGAAGTTTAGATTGGCTACAATTATGCAAAACCAGAACCAAATACCATCACACCAAAAGGTGAGTACGATGCTATTTGCGTTTTATTTTTTGTCTACCTTCTTTTCAATATATAAAAACTTTTTTACAACTTTTCTATAAAAGATGATTGAACAGCGTCATCAGACATGTCAAAATATGACCCGAACCGAAAAACCGACCTGTAACGCCCGAAAAATCTTGAGTTATAGCACGAAAAAATAAACCCGAAACCCGTGTTTAACCGAACCCGATGACTAGAAAAATTTCCGGGTCAAACCAGGTCGGTTCAGGTTGCCCTAACCGGTCAACCCTAAAAACGTGAAAAGGCGGGATTGTTTGTAAAATATCCCGCCCACAGCCACATAGACAAGTTATTCCCATTTTTTTTCTCAACCCTAATTAGTAATTCTGTTTCTTTCTTCTCTACCATAAAGACTCTTTCCGCCGCTGCTCGTGAGTCGTGACTCCCAAGAAGGCAAGAAGGCTTCCTTCTCTACTTTCTTCTGGTTGCTCGTATCGTCGGGCTCTTCATCGACCCAGCGGTCCACCTCGATGCTGACGACCTCGCTTTGCTGCTCCACCTCCTTCGTCCTCTATTGGTTCGTATCACCACCCTCTAGCGGTTTCTCTTCTCCTCTGTTGTCGGTGGTTGAGATCTATATTCGTGGTGGTCGAGATCTGTTGTCGGTGAGTTTCAATCTACATAAACTAGCTAATTTTCTTATTAAATAAGCTAAATCACGGTATGTCTAAAGTTATGCTGAACTCTGTGAAATAGTAAGTGTGCACTCCTATGTTTGTATAATTGTATTCGATTGCAAAGGATGATAAGTAGGAGTTAGGTAGATGTTGATGATGATGAGTATTCATGGCATTAAAATCAGAAAGTAGAATCTTGACTTGTCTCGGAATACCTCTGCTATGAGGTTATGATTCTTCACCAGAGATCAACGATAACAAGTTAAATTAATACTCACAGTTCCCTCTCTTTTGAAAGTTTATCTTAAGATCTTCTAATGCATGTCTATTTTTGTTAAAAGATGTTCCTGTTGTTGTGATGTCTTTGAACCACTTAAATCTGATCAACACTTTTTTAGGAGGGGATTCATTTGAGAGGAATAACCAAGATTATAATGATTTTGATCAAATTCAAGTGTCCTATAGTTTAAATACATTCCAGAAACTAGGCATTGGAAGTCTGTCCAGTTGCTTTCCCTAGTTCTTGAGACAGTTCTTAAGTGCTTTTTCCCTTGTTTCTCTACTGTCTTGGCGATTCCTTAATGAAGGTTGTTAGTATATTGACGCTTTCCTAAAATGGGACTATAGTTGGATTTACATTTCTGTCTTGAATGTAAATGGGGCAAATAGACTGTTCTTTGTTTTTCCATGGACATTCCTCTCATACTTGCTTGAATGTGAAATTCTCAATTTTTTAATTTAACCAACTAATGAAGCATTCGAATTGCTATTTAATTGCTCCTTAGGTAGTATGTAAAATGATTTATCTTGGTTTTTTAGCTGCCTAATTGTCTTGTTTCAATTGTTTGGTAATTTCTAATGAGAGTCTAATTCTCATTGTATCAGTTTCTCCTTCTAAAACCATAGAACATGCCGCCAAGACCAACTATCCCTAGAACTCGTAAGTCAAAAAGAGGAGATCCATATTTGTTGCCATTTATGGCTGGAAATTCTATTTCAACATCAGCATCATCATCTCCCACTCTAGCTTTTGGTATTTATCTTAATTCTTAAGCTCTTAACCTTATTACTCAAGCTATTAGTTATTACAAATTAAATTAATATGTATTTATATTGATTCTATATTCTATTGTTTTGGAACGTTTCTATAGAGTCTCCATCCACACCAGCTGCAGATGCAGTAGATGCCGTTGCTTCAAGATCACGAACTCGGAAAAAAAGAAATTGGAATGCTCCAATTTGGCAGCATTATGAAACACATGATGGATCTGAGTTTGAAGATGGAGAAGACCGAGCTATTTGTAAGAATTATGATGGTGGACCTATTATGGATGACACTTAGAGATGGAAATTATCCACGGGTGACCGATCTACCCGATCACCTGACCCGAATATACGGATGAAAACCCGAAAAATTGCGGGTGAAACGCGGGTGTGCGGATGGGCGGGTGTGCGGGTGGGTCGGATGCGGGTGATGAGCCATCCGATCCGTCACCCGATCCATGACCCGTTCACCAATCCGACCCATTTAACCCGGATAAAAAGTATACATAAAAATATATTAAAAATTAAAATGATCCTCATATATATACTTTTTTTACCCTTCACTCTGCCGTTTCTATAATTCTATCTATTAACCCTAGATCTGGCAAGTGGCGACTCCACCGCTTCAGTCTTTCAAAGCCCGTTGTCCCTCTTGCCACTCAGATCTGGCGACGGCATCGTCCCTCTTCGAGCCCGTCGTTCTTTCCGAGCCTGTCATCCCTCTTGCCACTCAGATCTAGCGACGACGTCGTCCCTCTTCGACTCGTTGTTCTTTCCGAGTCTCATTCTTAGGTCGTTCTTTCCGAGCTCGTCGTCCCTCTTCGAGCGCGGCATTCTCCGACGTCTGCTCGGCGCTCATCGTCTGCTCGACGTTCTCCGACGTCTGCTTAATGCTCACAAATATCCTTGGCATTCTCTAACGTCTGCTCCTCTCGTCTACAAGCTGGTCGGTGACTCTTCTCGACATAGCCGGTGACTCCTCTCGACATTTTGGGATATTTATTATATAAATTCAGCATGTTAGTAGGTTTTGCGGATACCCGATCCACCTTCTTAACCGATGGATGATGGATGGAGCGGATGCGGGTGACACATTTCATGGGTGGTGGATGGATAGGGTGGAGTATTTTTTTCATGGATCGGGTGATGGAAGTGGTCCACCCATCCATAACCCGATCCATTTCCATCCGTAATGACACTTCTATAGGTACTTCTAATTTTCGGAGGCACTTTGAGAGTTATGTTAATCATATAAGTGGTATTGAGGGTGAAACTGTTTTAGCTAAAGATGGAAAACTAATGTGTTAAGTTAATCAAACTGTTTATAAGGAAATTGTTTGTCTTTCTATCATTAGACACAACTATCCTTTTAGTTATGCTGAGCATGATGGGACAAGGAATGTTCATAGATTTCTAAATGCAGATTGCAAACCATTCTCTAGAAATACAACCTGCAATTATGTGATGAAAATTCGTAAAAGGGAAATGGAAAAGCTTAAAGGATTCTTAGAAAGTCTACATGGTAGGATTTGTTTGACTTCAGATATGTGGACTTTTATTATTGATCAAGGTTTCATCTCTTTGACTGCCCATTTTATTGATGATTAATGGAATTTGCATGCCAAGATCCTAAACTTTCATCATGTAAAGCCACCCCACTCAGCTAAAGTTTTACATGAAACTTTATTAGGTCTTTTGAAAGATTGGGGTATTCTTAAGAAAGTGTTTTCTATCACTCTGGATAATGCAAGTTGTAATGACAATATGCAAGCTTTGTTAACCGATACTTTCTATGCATTCTTCTCTACCATGTCGCGATGAGTATTTTCATGTGTGATGTAGTGCTCATTATCTTAAACTTTGTTGTTGAAGAAGGTTAATGAGCTTACAACTCTTAGGTCAGGATTCTAGTTTGCATATTGTTTTTCCCCTATTGCAACAAATGAAGAATGGAACCGAATTGAAAAGATTAACGAGCTTTTGAAACCATTTGACGAGCTTAAAACTCTTAGGTCAGGAAGGATATATCCAACATCCAATTTGTATTTGAAGTGTGTGTGGAAGATTGAGCTGCTCTTATTGAAATATGCTTTTTGTGGGGATGATTTTTTGATGGATATGGAAAATACGCTGAAGATGAAGTTTGATAAGTATTGGGATTCTTACAGTTTGATTCCTTCGTGCTATTATGTTGGATCCTCGTTTCAAGTTTGATTTAATCACACATTGTTTCGAAAAGTTGGATATTGAATCTGCTCTTGTAAAATTCAATCAAGTGAAAGGAAATTTACGGAGTTGTATCAAGTGTATACTAGAAATAACACCCAAACAACCATGTCTCAATTTAGTAGGAATGATCTTGGAGACTTTGAGGTAATTTAATTATAAGTCAATTTATTACATATTTTTCTTTGATATTTTACTAATTTTTCTGTTTTTTTTGTAGGGATTTTCGTCCGATCAAGATATTTCAGCACAAAAATCAAAATTTGATAAATATTTGGATGAGGCTAGGTTAAGTTATACACAAGAGCTAGATGTGCTAACATGGTGGAAGGATAATGCCATTAGGTTCCCTTCATTCTCCAAGATGGCAAGAGATATTTTAGCCATTGCGATTACTACGGTGGCATCCTAGTGTGTCTTTTGTATGGGAAGTAGAGTTATAACAAAGTGGAGATCTTCTCTTTCTGACAAAACATCTAAAGCACTTTTGACAACTCGTTCTTGGTTATATGGATTGGATATCGAACAAGGTTGGTTTTCATTTCATTTTACTTTAAATTCAGGTTTAAATTCAAATTTGATAACATTCAACTTTGATTAATTGCTATTTTGATAACAAATTCAGCTTTTTTGAGATGTTTAAACACAAAACTTTAAATTTAGTTTTAAATTCAGCTTTTATAACATAATTTCCATGAGAGTATGAGCTTTGATAACATTCAACTTTGATAAATTGTTCTTTCGATAACAAATTCTGCTTTGTTCGGATTTTATACACACAACTTTAAATTCAAATTTACAGTTATTTACATATATGAGATTCTCAAATTGTTCTTTTGACTATTGTCTATTGTATAGTGGATGAGAAGGATAATCTAGAAGACGGATTAGATCTAGATTTTACCGAGTTACACATTGGCAATGAATCTAATGATGATGTAGAGATGGAGATGGAGATGGAGGATTGACACTACTTCTTGATTAGTTTTCTTGTTTATTTGTCTTGGGTAATGGCTTGAGAATGGAAGATTAATGAAACTTCACTTTATTAGTTGTCTTTTTGTCTTAGTTTCTTATATTCTGAATTTGCTGATGGCTTAACATTTAACAATGAGATTGATTATTTTGTTTTATTTTAGGTCTATCTCTTATCACTTTATGACTAAACTATTACTAGTTTTATTTTGCACTTTCCAACAAAAAATGACTTGTACATTGACTGAGCAAACCTTGCTGAAAATGACTAGTATTGTACAATTGTATTATGCACATTTATTATGATTTTTCAAGTATTTGGGAAGACAAGCACGAGAAATGAATATATTAAGACAAGCACGAGAAAATGAGCAATGAATAATTCAAATTTAAATGGACTTATTTTGGCATAAAAAAACTTATGTGGGTAGACTTGTCAATCGGGTACACTTGTCAATTAGGTCAAGTGGATCGAATTCGGGCTTTTGTATGTCGGGTTCGAGTCTACTACAATCGGGTCATTCGACTCGTCGAGTTGATCTGAACCCGTGATAAACCCGTAGTGACCGACTTGTTTTGAGCTGGTAAATTTGTGACCCGAAATGACCCGACCTGTAGTTGACCCGAACCCAACATGCATAAACCCGAACCCAACCCACTCGATCCGATTGATAGGTTTAAGTGTTATATACTTCTTATACATATTGCTTATATTATTAACACTCACTTTTAACTATTTACATATACATTGTATGACACGATTTACCTTTTTACAGTATATTATTATGATGAAGGTGCTCATGTGTTGTGATGCCAACATTGTGGTGCATTAATGTGGGATACTAAAAGAGTAAGCAAGGGAGCAGATTCAAATGAAGATCCAAGTCCAAAATTTCCCCTTTGTTTCATGCAAGGAAAATTCAACTCCCTTTTGTTGCAAGATGATCCTCCTTTACTGACTAATCTATTGACCAATAAACATTCAAAAAGCAAACACTTTTGTGAGAATATTATAGCTTACAACATGATAGTTTCTTTCACCTCTCTAGGGGGGAAAGGTTTCATCAATCACTGGAGGTCGTGGACCACATTGTTACATAATGAACGACCAAAATTTTCAAAGAATAGGAAGTTTGCTACCGGTACCAAGTTCAATACCAAAGTTTTTACAACTCTACATTTATGATACTGAACCTGAAGATTCAAATCGAATCCAGACCATTAGGTAAGATCCTTGCATATATTTACTTTTATTTACCTTCATGCATATTCATTACTTAATTTTATATATGTTAGTGTAATATTTTATTTCTATTTAATGATTTCAGCTCTAAAGAAAAGAAAGTTCAAGATGCACTTGTGACTAAGCTTAGAAATATGATCAATGAGCATAATCCGCATGCAAAGGCTTTTGGAATTGCTAGAGATCGATTTAAAGATGACGAGTCTACAACTATCAGATTGCGTCTCATTAGTAAAAGAACACAGATGGTCGAACACACAATCTCCCAACTGCCTCTGAGGTTGCTGCAGTTATTGTTGATGATATTGGCACAAATGTTGCATACAGAGATATTATACTTCAAACAATGTTTGGTGCCTTACAATGTATTCATGAATTGCATCCTTCGTATCTTGCTCTTCAGTATCCACTTATATTCCCTTAAGGAGAAGATGGCTACAGACCAGATATTCCTTTAAGTGATAGGGTTAACAATTCTTAAACCAAGAAGTCAAGAGTTACAATCAAGGAGTTTGTTCAGTTCAGAATTCAAGAGCAACTTGGAGTAGCACAAACTCTAAGGTCATATCAAAAATTATTGGTTGATTGTTATACAATGATTGAATCTGAAATGTTAAACTACCATCGCACTCATCAGAAGAACATACGGACTGATTTGTATACTAACCTGACAGTTGTAACTGATAAGGATAATATAGCTTCATCTTCCATTGGAAAGCGTGTAATATTACCTTCTTCATTTACGGGTGGTGATAGATACATTGAGGGAGAACTATCATGATGCAATGGCCATATGCAAATATTATGGTTATCCTGATTTATTCATAATATTCACATGCAATTAAAAATGGCATGAAATTACAAGATTTGTTACTCAAAGAGGTCTACAACCAGAGGATAGACCAGACATTATATGCAGAGTTTTCAAGATAAATTGGATGCCATGATCAGAGACTTTAAGGAGAAAAAAACTTTTTGGTGTAGTCAAAGCAGGTAATCATAATTATACTATACACACTTCATTTTAATTATTTTTATTCAATAGTTTTTGTACGTTCATTCAAATATTATCATTGTATACATGGTTTAACGTTTTATTTGCTACCATGATTAATATGCTGAATAGGAAAGTGGAAAAATATAATTATATAATAGTTAAAAATCTTTAAGATATTAAATCATTACCTGTTCTTTTTGTTACTTCTAATTCGTATATTTTGTTTTCTTAGGTGCATGTAGTGTATGAGTAATTATATTTTATAAATGTAAAAATAATTTTTTTCTTACAATAACCATAATAATAATATTATATTTAAAAGTACCAAGCATTCCCTTTTATCTTGATAAAGTTGTATACATGCTACATTAGAATATGACCTAAACATGAAAATTATTAATGTAAATATAATAAAGCATGCTTTAGAATTCTATCTGGCTCATTAGCATTCTATTTGTCCGAATTAAATATAATTATTATCTACTCTCTTTAAATAATAATAAATATTTATTAATGAATATTTTTTATATTAACATTCTACGTGGAGTTCTATTTCCGAAAGTGCATGTGCAAAACCAAAATTTGGGGTTGTTTTGAGTTTATAACCATCATTTATTATGGCTTGTTATTTTAATAATAAGTGTAATTGTATTAAACGATTACATAATATATCATGAATATTATTAGATATATTTGTCATTTATTGTTTCCTGTTAATTTATTGACTAACATTTATTTTAAATTTTTTCTTAGTTATTTATACAATTGAATTTCAGAAACGTGGCTTGCCTCATGCACATATTTTGTTGTTTCTAGAAGAAAAGTTGCCTATTGCTAATGATATTGACAAAATCAATTCTACCGAACTTCTTGATCCAATAGATGGTCCTGATTTGTACAAAGCTGTGACCGATTTCATGATGCATGACCCATGTGGAACTTCTAGTCCTTCATCTCCATGTACAACTGATGGAAAATGTTAAAATACTTTCCAAAAAAGTTTGTTGATAAGACGTATATTGATGAAGATGGTTACCCAGTTTATAGAAGACGTGATAATGGTCGAACAATTGACAAAAATGGAGTTCCCTTGGATAATAGTTATGTAGTTCCTTACAATGCAACACTTCTTCTATGGTATAAAGCTCATATAAATGTATCATGACCTTCTATGTGAACAAAGGTCATGATCGTGTAATCGCTGGAATCTCAACCTCAACTGACGACAATGATGAGATCAAGAAATACTACAATTGTCGTTATATATCTTTGTGCGAAGCAGCATGGCAGATCTTTGGCTTTGACATTCATTATAGGACTCCAGTTGTTCCGCGATTGAGTTTCCACTTACCCGATGAACAAAGTGTTGTATTTGCTGATGATGATCCTATTGATGTTGTCATAAATAAGCCTGTTGTTGAAAAATTGATGTTTACGTACAGATTGGATGAAGTGTAACGACACATTTCCACAATCCCAAGAGTTGACATATGTTGAGTTTCCAAGTAAATTTGTTTGGGTTGAAGATAAAAAGTATTGGAAATTTAGAGAGCGTGGCTCTTGAGTAGGGAAAGATTTTTCATGTGCCTCCATGTAGTGGCGAAAAGTACTATCTATGGATTCTACTAAATCATGTAAGAGGTCCAACGTCATATGAGCAGATAAGAACTATTGGTGGTATTTTATATCCTACCTTCAAAGAAGCATGCTATGCAATGAGGTTGTTGGATGATGATAGAGAATATATTGACGGGATAATTGAATCAAGCGTTTGGGGATCGACCCACTATATCAGAAGTCTTTTTTTTATTTCTCCTTCTTTCTGATAGTATGTCAAGGCTAGAATTTGTTTGGGAGCGAACATGGAGACGTCTCGCGGATGATATTTTAAATAAAAAAAGGAGAATTCTTCGAATAAATGGTATGTGTTCCATTATTAATTTATACGGTATGTTTAATGCATGGAAAGTCCAAAATTACCTTTTCAATGGAAAGGGTAGGGGAAGTTTTTAGGTTTTGAAAATGGGTAGAACGAAAAATCAACCCAAAAGCATTTGTGTGTTTGTTCATCAGTATTCTATTCAATCAGTTGCAGTCAAAATAAGAATAATATGTTGAACGAATGTATTAGAAGTTCTCATAATATATATAGTTCTTTGTTTGGATGAAAACAATTTAGAAAGTTTCAGAATACGTATTAGTTCAACATTCTTTTTTAGTCTGATCTTAGATATGCATTTAATCACATTAAAAGAATGACTCCTGTTTTGGTAGAGAATTAGGAATCAAGGTTATCGTTACAGAAAATTTTATAAATATAGTTTCATTTTCTTCATAGTTTCAATTATATATTATTTTTTTACATTTATAAATATTTATGTTCAGATTAGCAGCTCACGGATGATTAGTTACAAAACTATGTTGTTGTTGCGATTGAAAAAATATTGCAGCGAAATGGTAGTAGTTTGAGATATCAGTCCACTATGCCTCAACCGGATCAAAGTCTAATATCAGATGGTGTGAACAAGCTTATACAAGATGAACTTCGTTATGACAAAATAAATCTAGCTGATGAGCATAAACGATTAATCTCTAGCTTTACAAAAGAGAAAAATGGCGTATATGATGAGATAATGAATTCTATTTCTGCTGATACTGGTGGTGTATTCTTCTTATATGGAGAGCACTTTCAGTGGCTATAAGGTCTAAAGGTGATATAGTTCTTACGGTTTCTTCAAGCGGAAATGCAGCTCTCTCTATACCCGGTGGCAGAACTACACATTCAAGATTTAAACACAATGTCATATATATATATGCTATAAAATTTATAAATACTTTGTTAAAATGCAGGAACAGAACTCTTAGAATTGATTTGCAAGACAAAACTCATTATTTAGGATGAAGCTCCAACGATGAATAAATATTGTTTTGAAGCATTAGACATGAGTTTGAGAGATATTTTACGATCTACAAATACAAACAGCTTAGACAAACCCTTTGGAGGTAAGTTCATAGTATGTGGTGGAGATTTTAGACAGATACTTTTGGCCATCAATAAAGGAACCAGGCAAGATATTGTTTTCGCCTCCATTAATTCGTCTTATTTGTGGAATTTTTGCAAAGTCATTTCTTTGACTAGAAACATGAGGATTCAACAAGGCACCTCTGAAAAATGAAAGAAAAGAAGCAAAGGATTTTTCTGAATGGGTATTAAGCATTAGAGATGGTATTATAGGTGATGACAATGACGGAGAAGCACAAATACAAATTCCTGATGAACTCTTGGTGAAGGATAATGAGTTAGATCCTATTCCAGCAATAATTAAGTCAATATATCCTTCTTTTTTGGAAAACCAAATTTCTCCAAACTATTTTAAAGAACAAGGAATTCTCGCACCAACACATGAAGAGGCAGATCAAGTGAATGACTATGTGTTGTCATTTTTACCTGGTGTGGAGAAAGTGTATCTCAGTTATGACAGTATCTGCAAGAGGGATACAAATTTGGATGGTGATGAAAGTGTTTATAGATCCGACTATTTAAATAGTCATAGATGTTCTGGTGTGCCAAATCATATGTTGAAACGTAAGGTTGGTGTCCTTGTAATGCTTCTCAGAAATATTGACCAATCTTCAGGGTTATGTAATGGCACAAGATTGATTACCACCAACTCGGTAATCATATCATACAGGCCATAATCATTTCAGGAAATAATATTGGTCACACGGTTTTGAGTCCTCGCATGCTCATGACACCATTAGACACTATATACCCATTCAAGTTTCAACGAAGACAATTTCCACTGAGTGTGTGTTTTGCCATGACCATCGACAAGAGTCAAGGTCAATCTCTTGGAACTGTTGTTTTGTATCTCCCAAGACTTGTGTTCTCTCATGGCCAACTTTATGTTGCAACATCAAGAGTGACTAGCAAAAGAGGATTAAAGATCTTAATATGTGACAAGGTAAAGAAGAGATCTAATACTACAACTACTTTGTTATATAAAGAAGTTTTATTCGACTTATTTTGCCTTGTAATTGAGTTTTACTTTTCTAGATATGCAATTGAATTCATTCTTTTTCCGTATAATTTTTTTAGCACTTTTGTGTTTATTAGCTTTTTGGGATATCCAAACAAGACTACAATTTTAATTAGGATAGATTAGAAGAGATGTGGTTTGATGTTTTATTTTTATCCAAATTAGTGCACACATATTGTTGAGTTTCTAGCTTATGAAATTAGCTTCAGCTTATATCCAACTCTTCATGATTTCCTTGCATATACTCTGATGATCCTTCTTTTTTGTGGATAGTAGAAACATGGTGGCTGTGACTATTTGAGAATGCAATGGTTGGAAAATCAGTGTTGTAAAAATCAGTGCAAAATGAATTACACCATGATTTTTGGTCCACATTATCAAGGTTGACAACAGTTGGTTCTCTCTTGCTGAGCTAAATTATGGTTGACAACAGTATATATTGATCTTTTATGTTGATGAGCTAAATCATGTGTCTCTCTTGCTTTCATTTGGTTATCAGTTTTGATGACTGAGATTCATCTTCCATTATCATGTATAAAACCACGTCTTTTATGATCAATTTTATTCAATACATCAGAATTTCAATTAATTCGGCAAACACATCCATCTTCAAACAAGAACAACATTCTGTGCAAGGCTTTCCATGGCGCATCAAGAGGTAATCCGCAAGCACGCAGCTGATCTCCAAGAGATCCGTCTCTTCATGAGGGAGCTCATCTCGAGTAAGGAAGTAGGCGTGAGGAGTGTCGGCAAACACCTTGGCCGATTGGGGTACTTCACCACCCTCGAATGAATATTCGAGGAGGAGATGCACCTTCACCAACTCGCTCTCCACAATGAGGAGGTGAAATCCAACGACAATGAGGTCATGCCTTTGCCATCATACGTGAATTTTTGCGTAGCGAAGCAGGAGAACAATGGTTCTAATGCCAACAATCTTATAATTATAGACTAGACTAAGTTAGGACAAAGTAGGATTATTAAGATTAGTTTAGTTTAGATGCTGGTTTTTTTCTTTGTGTTTCTTGTTCACATGTTCTCAAACGCATGTACCTGGACCAATTGTGCCACATTAGCTATCAATATAAAAATATTTTTTTTTAACTAAATGAAGTCATAATCGGTTTGGTCTGGAATTAAATTAAACAGACCGGTTCACCTAGATTTAGGGTTCGTAAAAATAAATTAAAGCGACCAGTTTGGTAATTAATTGAAAAATATAATAGGGTTGTTAGTGATTTATGAAAAGTCGTCAATCCCATTGTAAGCATGTTGAGGAAAAGAAGTCACAAAGAAATATCGATTGAGAAGATTGACCATGTGACTTGCCATGATATGATAAGAGAAGTGAAGTGGTCATAGAAAACAAAAGAATCCAAGAGATGCACACCGATACCGAGGCACAAAACCTCGTATGCAATGGCACAAGCGAACGCTCGGACTAGGCACAACGACGCATGGCAAGCGGCACAAGCAACGACGCACGGTAAGGCGCGCTAGTGCATTGTGTGCGCGCGTGCACGATGCAATGGTGGCGAAACGAGTGTGCGAGCTGCTGGGGCGCGCCTACGCCTTGGCGATGGCATGATCGAGTGTGTATGGCTGTTTGAAGCAAGGGCGTGGTGCTTGCGGGGCACATCGGGTTTAGGCACAAGGAGCGGAGTACGTGCATTGAGCTAAGGTTTGGTTTTGAGCATAGTAAGAAGAGTCTTATAGCTTTGTGCAAGTTTAATTGAATGATTGGAAGCTTTTCTAAGCTTGATGAATGTATTATTCAAAGACCAAAGCATGAGAATAGTTTGGCACATGGTTATGAATACTAGAAAGGAGTTTGAAGGCTTCAAACTAGTTCTAAGTTAGCTCTAGTAGCTTGACTAAGCTCTTAAGTCATAGAACTAGCTTGATAGGAAGCTCATGTAGCTAGGGCTTAGGACTGATTTCATAATCCTTTTGGGCTGGATTTGAACGGCACAAATGGACTCCTTGTGGGTTGATTTAGACGCCTAGGATGATGACAAGGAAAGAGAGTTTGGATAAGGATAAGTTGGTTACAACTTCCCTAACTTCTCTCAATTTCTCAATTGACTTTTGTAACCTCTCTTATCCCAATTTTGGACAGCCTTGGACGCCTATTTAAGGGGCCTTTGATCGTCCATGGAGAGTAGATAGCAAGACACAAAATCGGTGCATTACACACTAGTAGTCGGTGAAGATTAGGGTTTGTTTGAGCGAGTGTTTTCACAAGAAAATCAAACACTTTCGCGTGATATCATGAAGCATCTTTTACGTGTGCAAGTCGAGGAATAACCTCAAGATCCATGGCTGGATGGTTTTGTCCAAGGGAAGGAAGAACCACAAGATCCATGGCAAGATGACTTCGTCCAAGTTAAGGAAGAAGAGGAATCGTTTGACTCGATCAAGGTACGTTTTGTTCTTGATAGAACCGTCTTGCCAATGCTTCATTTGTCGTTTTGGTACGTTTTATCTCGCAACAATATTGTGGAATCCCTTGACATGGAATAGTGGCAATATTCATTGAAGGAAAACTCGAATTATTTGAGTGACTCGTTGCCTTTATCCAAGATAACTTTATAAACTGTTTTAATGGGTCGATGGTGATTACCTTTATGGTCTACACCCAAACGAGACTACCCTTCGGGGTCTACTCACGAGATTACCTTTCGAGGTCTAATCAAACCGCCTTGTCATACAAGAGCCGACTTTTACTTCAACTTGACTTTGGAAACTGTTATTCTATTTATACCCTTAAACTCAACAAGGGTTCGGATTTTGACATTACATGTTATATGGTTCATTATCATAAACCATATTACTAACCCTAAACCAGTTTCGTTTTTATTGTCTTTAATCTTGTTATAACGTATATTAGAACAATATTAATGCATAAATGATTCTAATTAAGTAATATTCATAAATAAAACTAATAAGGTTCTAACAAATTACATATATCATCAAATTCAAACATCAACATTTGGCTCGAGATTATGGCTATGCCGCTTCTCGCACCATATTGCCATTCTAGGTCTAAACGGATGATCCTACCCATTGACGTTAGGGTGATGGCTTCTTGTCCAATCCTTCGGCAGAGGAGGAAGTGGGGAGTTATTGCTCAACCAGACTTGCAATATAAACAAATTATATATTAACGAGTAAAAAAATATAAGCACTAATGTACTTCATGATAAGAATATATTAGTCAGATGTATGAAATGATCTTTGATTCCCACGAGCGCTATAACATATATCTTTGTCGGAGGGTCCCGGTTGTCCACTCTCACTTGCATCGGCAAGCATGTGTGTGACCATACCACGACAACATAACAACTGCAACCTAATGTAGTGTGGTAAATATCAAACCGGCCATGGGCATCTCCATCAAATATTTTCGAGCACAAGGGATAAACACAATAGGGGCTAAATTCAAAACAGGCTCATTTGCCATTACATCCTTTGCGGTACTCTCTCTTTCCATGTCCCAACAACACGGTGAGTGATCGATAACCATAATGCCCGTCTGCCATTACATCCTCCAGCTAAGGAAACATGAAGTCGTTAAAATTGTCAACTCCAAAGTTGAAATCCAACCACAGCATGTTCCCCTCGGTTCCGTGCACTTGTACCTATCGCAACTTTTTTCGGGCCCTTTTTGGTTGATCCCTTTGGCCTTCCACGCTTTTTTCCGGGCAATGAGGTTTTTCCTGAGCTCTCATTTTCCTTGTCTTGCTTCTCCTTCTCGTATGCCTCCATCCGATGCTCAAGCAAAGTATTATTCCTCTTTGTGGACCCCTTTGGTTGTCCCCTCTTCATAGCATCTACCTGCTCAATCAAAGACGACTCTTTTGCCAGCTCATTGTCTACAAATGACTCGGTGATCGAGTACACATGGTCATATGTCAATTCACCACGATGCTTTCTCTCCACCATATTTGTCCATCTAATCTCGGTAATTTCAATGGACTCTTTGTCTTCTATGGGCATGCGTTGCAGATCAACTCCCACCCATACCACCTGATGCCAATATGGGTGTATGTCACCTGGTGGGATCGGCCGCTTCTTGTGGTTGGCGTGGGCAATCCTATGAGGGCATGGAAGACCCATGCACTCCCCTACCCAATAATCAACACACTCCTTCTGTAATTTTCCATCAGCATCGTCCGTGTTCAGGTCGTAATACATATTCAACAACTTTAAAATGTACAATGTTGACACTTTGTAAAATAAGTGAACAAATATCGTCCTAACTTGAATAGGGACACTCTTCAATTATGTTGAAATCTTGGTACGTGACATCTCCAGATCTCCCCTTATGTCATCAACTTGGGACTCAATGTGATTGTGTATCCTTCCGATCACTGTGTTGAAACCTCCTTGAGAATTGTCATGTATTTTTTTAAGCACGATGTGCATGCCCTCTGCCTTGTATCATACATATTGTTATTATAATAAGTGGAGAAAGAGTCGTGCGAATGGGCGCCCATGTGAGAAATAAGAATAAATCTCGCTCGTCCCTTCCAAAAAAACAACGTCCTTGATTAGACATTCATTAAAAAAGATAAAATACAACACGAGCGAATTTTTCCCTTATTATTCGCAAATTTTTCAATAAAATACGACACGGGCAAATTTTTCTTGTATTATTCACATATTTTTTAATAACTTAAAATTTCTAAATTTCAAAATAGAAAATGCAATTTAAAGATATGATTTCTGTAACAAAGAACTGACCACGACTATATCGTTTTCTTCTACAACAACGTCTAATTCTCCTTCGTGTTCTTCTTCTTCAAATGATGATGACAACTCTTCAAAAGACGATGAGGATTCCGCTTTATAAGGTTCATCTGAAAAAGACGATTCCGTCGATGAATTTTTTTCATATGATCTGTTTGATGCCATTGTATTATGTAAAAGTTGTGTTTTTTGACTAGAAACAATTGTGATGTAAGAATATATAGGGCTTTAGTGTTTGCTATCTAGTCTATCTTGAGTAGGACATAAAGATAGAAATAAGACTAAAAATAAAATCTTTTTTCCAAATTTACCGAAACAATCATAATTCGGCATGGCAGTGGCATGCGCGAAAATTCGGCGAAACCCTGCGCAAACCCTTACGCTTCACGAAGTGTGACTCTTCATGAGTAGTCACACTTCGTGAAGAGTAAAGCTTCGCGATGAGCCAATCCTTCTCCCCATTAGGTATGACCCCCTCCACCGGCTACCCTTTCATTCTCACGCTTCAGATCCCGTGTGCAGTGGGCGTTTTTATTTTGTGTGCGTAAAGAATCGACCTAAACAATTGATGACAATTTTTTTTGATAATAAACCAAACTCACATAAGGAAGATGACAATTTTTGAATGAAATTTATTTCATAATAATGGTATCAAAGATCTATTGACTCGTTTGTGGTATTGTCACATGCTTGATTCATTTAAAACCTTATGCTTTTGAGGAAATTCTAGTTTATTTAGTATTAGAGTTTTACAACTTCTTTGTATCAGAGCTTTATATCTACATGGTATCAGATCTATATTTATACATGGTATCAAAGATCTATTGACTCATGGTATGAGGACATTACTGTCACATGGTACCAGAAAACTATCATGATATATTAAATAATTTTTTTCAATATACATTCTCACATTTTTTTGTTATTCATTTATTTACCAATTCTTTGATTAAAGTTTAGCATCCATTTATGTATAGAAAATTTAAATATTTAATTTTGTTAAAAAAGATAAACACTTACATTATCATTGTAATTTTATATTTATACTATTTAGTTGAAGTATTCAAGTTTTATTTATAAGATTTTTTAGATTAGATAATAGTTTTAGTCTACTAAGCTTCAGGTTTACACAAAGTTGGATGGGAGCCTAGAAATTGATGAGGTATTTTCAATCGTTTTACCTATCAAAGAACCTTAACTTTACCAAACTCAGTCGAGCAGTAAGTAAGGGTTGATCCTACAGAGACTCGTGTAAGTGCATTTTACTTAGATGCCAAGTAACCAAAGATGGGGGGTTTGTGATTGAAAGTCTATTCTACTATGCAATTTAAAAGCAAATATAAATGCAAGGATGATTTTATCAATATGAGACAAGTGTGTTCAACTAGTTAAATCTATCATGACATTGCTTTGTTGATCATAGATTCTCTTGATTCTCAATTCACTCGAATAATCTATTGTGAATTTTGATCCAAACTTCAAGTTTAGTTGATAGAACTACCAGTTTAACAACTCTAATCATCTAACAACCTAGAAGACCTTCTAGATTCAATTAGACAACAGCATAACGATTCAAGTATGAATAGAAACAAACACTTAGAGAAACCAATCATCTAAGTGACATGTGAATATATTCCATTCTATAATTGAGTAGCTCGATCGGGTCTAGACTTGCTTGTCGTCAAGCAATAACCAAATATCAACAAACACCTACAACACATCCTTCAAGTCTTTGCCCTTGTCAAAAAGCAACATCATAGCATAAGTAGAATAAATAGGAAAGTGAATTTAACGTCATTACACATATATGAGCAATCCTAAGCAAAAGCAACCGTAATCCAACCTCACAAAGATATACGTGTTTCTCTCAACTCTCAATGTGTTTATGATTTGAAAATCAACTCTCAACTCAATCCTTAATGCAAAAACTCCATAGTCATTGTTACTTATATCACCAATCTCTCCACCGGAGATGTCAAAACATATGAAATCATCAAGAGAACTTAGGCTCAATGGAAGACTTCATTCAGCCG
The DNA here is from genome assembly GCA_964016875.1 of Fallopia convolvulus. Taxonomy (NCBI): domain Eukaryota; kingdom Viridiplantae; phylum Streptophyta; class Magnoliopsida; order Caryophyllales; family Polygonaceae; genus Fallopia; species Fallopia convolvulus. The sequence continues at coordinate 23,715,491 of OZ024727.1, forward strand.
GGTTGTAATGGCGCTTGGTATAAACATAAGGCATGAAAATATCTAGGCCAAGTGGGGCTAAAAATCCGAGAATGAAGACTCCTAAAATCTCACACAACTTCACTATAACTCTCTCATAAATATCCAAACTCACTCATCATGAAGAACAAATTTTATTCTTTCAAACCCCAAAATATCCCAACAAGTCTCGCATAGTAAAAACAAGGTAAATTTGGCCCATGCACACACTTTATTCATAACTTCCTCTTTTTTCTTTTTCATTGCTTTTTCTCATTTTTTTTCTTTTTTTCTCAACAATAAGTGCATTTATTAAGGATCCAAAAATCCCTTTATATATATGAACTTGCGAGATCAACAATACCCAACCCAATATTAATCACAATACCCCACACTTGAACCAAACAAAGTCTCACTCTACAACTATCAACATCCCCAACACTAAGTCCTAATTCACGGATAAGGCGTCCCCATCCCCGTCGGGTCCCCGTCCCTGTCGGGTATTCCCCATCCCCGCTTGATGTACCCATTTATAATCCCCGTCGGGGATTCCCCATCTCCGCTTCATTACCCCATTTATAAACTCTAGCAGGGACTCCCCATCCCCGTTTGATTTTCGGGATAAAAAATAACCAATTTTGATTACAATTTTTTCTAAGTCATTTTCAAAGATAATTAGGGTTTCTTGACGAAGATTTATCCACGGGTTCCCCGGTGTGGATCCCGAAGTGAGGATTCCCCAACGGGTCCCCCGGCGGGATTCCCCACAGGGTTCCCAAATGGGTCCCCCGGCAGGGATTCCCATGGGGTTCCCCAATGGGGTCGGGTTCGGGTCGGGTGGTGGGGCGGGGACACCTATCCCCGTCCCCATGCCCATACCCTAGTAGGTAATTACTTTTCCCCCATCCCCGCCCCCATCCCCATTAAAAATCCCCATCCCCGTATCCATAACGGGGAATCCCCACGGGTAATGGGTAATCCCCGCCCCATTGCCATCCCTAGGTAAGGCTAGAATCGACTAGAGAATGATTTTTGTGGAGCTTACAATAAAAAGGCTTCAGGCTGAAATTGGTTTCAAACAAAGGATAATGCATAGGGTAGGTAAAGAGAGAATAAAAGAAGGCTAAAAGAATATAAGTTCTACGTCATTTGATTTCACATGCAATGAACTAATATCTCATATTCGATTTCAAGAAATAGATAACCATATCAATGTTAAGAGATAATATGCATAAGGCCAGTAAATCACACAAGAAACGCAGAGGGATTTTTTATGTTCTCCCTATAAGGCCAAAAATAACTCACTAGGTAGCAATTTTTGGTGGATTTCAGTCACTTTTAACTATGATCATATGTGCTCAATTTCATCATAAGATAAATTCTACATCAAAATAACTTCAAACAAACATAGGCTAAACTTTCTAAACATGCCATTGGAATTACATGATCAAGTTAGTCAAAGCATTATAATAGGACATCTAAGTGAAGCATAATCCACCCAAAAAAAAAACACAAAAAGACACAAACACAAACACATAGTTTCCTTTTTCTCCCCACCCCAAACTTAAATAAAATAGTGTCCTCGCTGAAAACACATAAAAATAAAAAGTGAGAAGAAAAAGGAACTCACAAAACAAACCGAAGCTGCTGGAGCCAAAGATCACTAAGGTGGAGGGTAGAACGCCTAATCAGGATACAACTCCTTCATCCACTGCACAAAAGCAGCCGCTGTAGTCCAGCACCGGTTGTCTATCGTCCGCTGTGCATCAAAGTCTTGACGGAACGCAATGATATCATCATGCAACCGCTGCTGGCCAATTGCCAACATACACATCTAAGCACATAGATCTTCACAGTAAAGCAGTGGTGGCTCAAAGCCCGATCTACTAGAGCTCGCTCCTCCAGCATAAGGCCGACTGGCTCGGGGGGGCGCCTCCTCTCAATGATACTGTCGGTGGCTGCCAAATCCTCCAAACAAATCCGGCATTTGAACAACCAACTCGTGATGCACTATTGAGGGGTCGTTAACGAACCCATAGGGGTTGTCACTGAATGAAGCAGAATCATAATGAGGCGCTGTAGAGTGGTCGTCATCGAAGACAAGGGGGTCGTTAACGATGGGTGAAGGGGGACGTTACCAACCGGTGTAGGGTCGTAACGAGGCGCCCGACGTCTCAAAGTGGGGTCATTGGCTGGTCTGATTGCCAGCGGAAAGGGCACATGGGACCATGTGTCGTACCAATTCGGCAAATAAAGAAGGTCCACCCTCTCTGCTATGAGAGCCACATCATGCTCTTTGTTGGTTGCCCAATAAAAACACCCCTTCTTCTTCAAAATCTTCGCTTGAACCAAATAGGGAGCATCAATAAACTGAGGGACGCCTGAGGAATACCTTGTCAAATCAACACCAAGAGCAGTGGCTAGTCTAGCCACCATGCTACCATCCCACAACTTATTCAACAACTTCCTGTAATCATTAATGTGCTATAGCCACTCAACTCTCAGGTTCATGGAGACGCTCAACCTGGAATAACATGCACCTCAAACAAGCTAGCTCCCTCCTTATGGGCCTTGAGAGCTCCCTCCTAGCCCAAATCGTGCAGCCCAAAAACATGAGAATGATACAAAAAAAGGCCTCAGTAGGGTTGGAGAACCCTAAGAGATCATTGAAGAGCTAGGCAACCAGGTTGGCCTGTAAGGTATCCCCAAGTCCCATTAAGCTGAAAATCCACCAAGTCATAGGCCTCAGTAGGGTTGGAGAACCCTATGAGATCATTGAAGCCCTCCAAAGTAACCGATGATGTTGGTCCCCTAACTGAAACTCAATCAAACCCTCATATGTAGGTGCCTCAATATTAGCGTTGATAGTGGCCATAAACTCGACTGTCAACGCAAGATAATGTCGATCAGAAGCCGCCAGCAAACACTCAGCACCTATATAAGAAAATGCCTCATGGATATCAGCATGCATCCCCAACAACTCCCCATCAACTTGGGAGTATCATCTTGTCTTGTGCTTTCTCTCAACAAGCCGTGTATACTCGACGTACTCGTCCGAGTCATGGATCCAAACAACGTCTAGTATTTGGCTTGATGAGCCCCTAGATTTCTTTCTCGGTCTACTAGACATTGTCATGCATAAAGACAATGAAACTAAATACAATCCACCTACAACCAAAATCAACATACAAACCACCAAAACCCTATACTTAGGTTTGAAAATTCAGCCCCTCAAATATCCAAAATAAACTCAACTTGCTGCATGCCAAGCCATTACAAGAACAAAATTTATCATGCCTAATAAATTGAAACTAATTAACCTAGACATAGATAAATAAATTCACATCCTAAAACTTTACCAAGCATAAGAATTTTGACAATATTAAATCAAGAATTTTCGACCATAAATTTGAGCCTAGGTTTGCAATCCAATCCAATCCATCAAATAATCAAATAATTTGATTGAATAGATTAAGGGTTAGAAAACATACCAAATACCTGAAGAAAGGAAGAAAAGGATGGAGATTAGGACGGTAACAAGGCTTCTAACGAAATCAATCGAGCAAGGGGCAATGTGGGCTCAGTTGGTCTCCACACGACTTAAGCGACCTGACTGGGGGCTCGAACAAGTGCACAGGTTGTGCGACGACAGTTTGGTGGTGTGTAGGGAAAGCGAGGGAGAGGTGGGAGAAGGAAGGAGTAGCGGCTCGGTATTGATGGTAGGAGAAAGAGGGAACTAAGGTTAGGAAAGAAAATAAAAAGGGGAAAGAGATATTGACTTGTCGACGCTGAAAAAAAAATTCAAATTTTTAACAAAGGGTCGTTACCGACCCTAGGGGTGTCGTTATCGACCCCTTTCCTGTTCGCTGATTTCTTTTTTGCATTGGCTTTCGGTACCGATTCTTCCCACTTGTTGTCTTCTCTTTTACCTCGTCTTCCTCAACTTTATGTACCTGAGTCACTCATACAAAGATCAATCCCGACTACACTAACTAACCTAAAAGAAAGTCAAAAGAAAGCTAACAAAAAGATCTAACTAGTTAAAGTGGGTTGCCTCCCGTAAGCGCTACTTTTAACGTTGATAGCTTAACGTTATTTACCTTGACTTAATCCGACAAATTCAAAGCCCAAGTGGCTCTAATTTCCTCGTCCGGTTCAGTTCTAGCATAATATTTCTTCAATTGGTGGCCATTGACTTTGAAGGTGGCTCCACTATTATCCACTAGATGCACCGCTCCATTGGGGTATATATGGTGAACCACGAATGGCCCACTCCATCTCGATCTCAATTCCCCTGGAAATAAGCGGAGTCTAGAGTTAAAGAGAAGTATCTTGTCGCCTACCTCGTAGTTCTTTGGCAAAAATTTCTTGTCATGCCATCTCTTGGTTCGCTCCTTGTATATTTCAGCATTCTCATTTGCCCTTAGCCTCAACTCCTCTAGCTCTTGTAGGTCCATAAACCGCTTTGCTCCGGCCTCGTCCAGATTCATGTTGAGCTCCTTGAGAGCCTAGAATGCCTTGTGCTCATGTTCGACATGCAAATGGCAAGACTTACCATAAACTAGGTTGTAGGGAGTGGTGCGCAGGGGCATCTTGTACGCCATCCTATAAGCCCATAGAGCATCATCTAGCTTTGATGAACAATCCTTCATTGAGCGGGAGACCGTCTTCTCCAGTATGCTCTTGATTTTGCTATTAGAAACCTCCACTTGGCCACTTATTTGGGGATAGTAGGGTGTTGCCACCTTATGAGATACCCAATGCTTAGCCAAAAGAGCTTCAAGGCTGCTCTCTATGAAATGTGATCCTCCTTCACTAATAAGCCCTCGTGGTACTCCAAACCTGGGAAAAATGTAAATTTTATGAATTTAGTCACAATTTTTTCACAATTGGTCCACGTGGCTATAGCTTCCACCCACATAGTGATACGTGATTGCCTCGGAATCCTCCTTGATAATCTCGTATATGACCCACACGATCCCGATCTTGCCTAGTAATCTTGTTTGAAACCTGAAATTGCTCTCAAAGTTAATGCCTTGCGGATCAAGTAACCAAATTGACGAAAAATAGATTGAGAAGAGACGAGTTGGATAATTGAAAGAATCAACTTTTGATAGTTCAACTGGATTGGCTCGATCGCTAAATCCAATTGATTAACTAGAATGATCTTTAACAATCAATTCTAGAACAACCTAAATTGACTAAATCAATTAAACAATCAAAGAGAGAGAGATCGAGAAGATGATGATGATCGGCGATGATGATGATGAATTCTCGAATTTGAATGAACTTGAATGCTGAATCACACGTGTTTTTTTGAGCCCAAGGATGAGATAAACCTTTCTTAGGGTTTATCTCATCTCAAGCTGATTTTCATTAATGAAAGACAAGAGTTTAAATAGTAGAATACAAAGCTATTGCTTGGGGAGAAAGAGAGAAGTCATAGCCGGCCTTAGCAAGGATAGAATGGACTTTCCTTGCTTCCCAAGATATAATAAAATATCTAAATTAAATCTATCTAGATCTCCCTTAAATAAAATAAATCATGGCTGATTTATTTACTTAAGGAAAATATGCTAACAACTATAAAATATCCAAAACAAACTAAAAATATCTCTAACAACCAGGAGAGAGAATATCAACCAAATAACATAAGCCTATTGATTGAACTCTCTTCATTATTTAAATAAATGCACATGCCTATAATTAAATAATAGTAGATATTTTCTCAATTTAGAATGGTCAAGTCAAAGGGTTGACTTTGACCCATATACCAACTTATCTCACCCGGTCACTTGCTAAACTCAGCCCTAAAGTGAGACAAGCTAATACATGTTTCTAAATAAAGAAATAGTGAATTTTCGGCCCTCATATATTAATCCATGGAATCCGGGCTCAGTTGATGACGAATGCACGAGACCCATCTTGTCTTGCTTGGTTCTTCAAGAACAGCTGCCAATCGAACCAAGATCGTTGTCGTGCCTTGAGCAATCTTCTTAGCTCGACTTCTTGTGATTGGTCCGTCAGAAGGCACTCGAAACAACTCATCGACGTCGGTTGGAGACATGGCAGGCTTCACTGCATCATTCTCCTCCACTTGAGCTCGAATCATCTCTGATTCGACGTCGGAATCAAAATCTGGCACATAAAGAGATAGATCAGCCACATTAAACGTTGGATGGACACCATACTCACCAGGCATGTCAACATGATATGCATTGGGGCCGATTCTCCTGATGACACAAAATGGTCCATCTCCACGCTGATCTAGCTTATTCTTCCTCTGATTTGGGAACCTCTCCTTCCTTAGATGCACCCAAACAAGATCTCCTTCTTCAAAGATAACTTGTTTTCGACCCTTATCAGCATGGGCCTTATACTTCATGGATTTCCTCTCCAAATGCATCTTGGTTCTCTCATGTAGCTTCTTCACAAACTCAGCCCTCTTGTCAGCTTCAAAGCTCTCTTTTCCTTTGTATGGCTGAGGCGTCAAGTCCACCGGAGTCCTCGGATTCAGCCCATAAACAACCTCAAAAGGGGTCATTTTTGTAGCTGAATGGATTGACCTGTTATAAGCAAACTCCACAAAAGGCAAAACATCTTCCCAACGTTTGAGGTTAGCTTTAAGCATAGTTCTAAGTAAAACCCCTAACGTTCTATTAGTAACTTCAGTTTGCCAATCAGTTTGTGGGTGACATGAAGTAGAAAACAACAATTTTGCTCCCAACTTAGACCATATACTTTTCTAAAAATAACTCAAAAACTTAGCATCACGATCTGAAACAATAGAACAAGGAATGCCATGCAATCTAACAATTTCCCTAAAGAACAAATCAACAACATGCACAACATCATCAGTCGTGTGACATGGAATAAAATGAGCCATCTTGGAAAAGCGGTCTACTACTACAAAGATAGAATCTCTACCTTTCCTAGTTCTAGGCAATCCAACAATGAAGTCCATAGAAATGTCCTCCCAAGGTGAACTAGGAATAGGTAAGGGCTGGTACAAGCCATGGGGGTTAAGTCTAGACTTAGCTTTAGCACAAACAACACAACTCTTGACAAATCTCAGCACATAATTACTCATCTTAGGCCAAAAGTAGTGTTCTTTTAATCCTTCTAAAGTCTTTTCAAAACCCTTATGTCCTCTATATTCATGAACCTCTTTAGTTAGAAGCCTACGTATACTAGATGAGCTATGCACAATCTTCCAGCTTTAAACAAGTAACCATCATCAATAAAGTAGGAATCTATTTCTCCCCTAGACATGCAATTCTTATAAATTTCAGCAAAGTGAGGATCACTAGCATACAATTCCTTAATCATTGCAAATCCAAGGATCTTCAAGAGAACATACCTGCGAGAAAGGGCGTCAACTACCACATTCTCTTTGCCTTTCTTATGTTTTACAACATAAGGAAAAGTCTCCATAAATTCAACCCATCTTGCATGTCGCCTGCTGAGTCTGGATTGGCCTTTCAAATACTTCAAGGCCTCATGATCATAATGGATTACAAACTCCTTAGGCCACAAATAATGAGACCAAGTTTTCAAAACCCTGATTAAAGCATACAACTCTTTATCATAAGTAGGGTAATTCAACTCAGCCCCACTAAGCTTCTCACTGAAATAAGCTATGGGTTTCTTGTCTTGCAAGAGCACGCCTCCTATGCCATGGCCTGAAGCATCCACCTCAATCTCGAAAGCTTTGGAGAAATCAGGAAGCTGGAGCACCGGGGCGTGGCATAACCTGTCCTTCAAAGTGTTGAAGGCATTCTCTTGTTGCTCTCTCCATTTGAATGATGTATCCTTCTTTGTAAGCTCATGGAGAGGGGTTGCAATTGTGCTGAAATCACGCATAAATCTTCTATAGAAGCCAGCCAAGCCGAGAAACGATCTAACCATTGTTGGTGTAGTCGGCTGAGGCCACTCCTTGATTGCTTTGATCTTGTCTTCATCTACCTTCAATCCACCTTTAGACACAACAAACCAAGAAAAATGGTAGACTCCGAGCAAAAAGAACACTTTTTCAAATTAACATAAAGCTTTTCTAACCTCAAAGTGTCCAAAACAGCTCTAAGATGATCTACATGTTCATGCAAGGTTTTGCTATAGACTAAGATATCATCAAAGTAGACTACAACAAACTTACCTAAGTATCTTCTTAAAACATGGTTCATAAGCCTCATGAAAGTACTAGGTGCATTAGTTAATCCAAAAGGCATTACTAACCATTCATATAACCCATACTTCGTCTTAAAAGCAGTTTTCCATTCATCGCCTTCCCTCATCCTAATTTGATGGTACCCACTTCTTAAATCAATCTTTGAAAAGAAATTAGCACCATGCAATTCATCAAGCATATCATCTAATCTAGGAATGGGATGACGGTACTTAACTGTTATTTGGTTGATCGCCCTGCAATCAACACACATTCTCCAAGTGCCATCCTTCTTTGGCACCAAAATCACCGGAACCGCGCATGGGATGAGGGATTCACGCACATAGCCTTTTTCTATGAGATCTTGCACTTGTTTTTGAAGCTCAGCGGTCTCCTATGGACTTCCTCTATAGGCTGCACGGTTTGGTAAAGAAGCGCCGGGCACCAAATCAATTTGATGCTCAATGCCTCTTATTGGTGGAAGGCCTTGTGGCAACTCTTCAGGCATCACATCTTCAAATTCCTGTAATAGATCCTAAATACACTTTGGAATATGTGAAATATCTTGACTAATAAGTAGTATCTCTTTCCTCATAAGAAGTAAGCAAAAAGAAGTAGGGAAAGAAACACTAGACTGTGCAATTAGAGAGCGCTTTTCTACACTGCCTTTTAAGGAGATTTTTGGCTCTTTCTATAGGCGTTCTTTTTCCCGATCTGTAGCTCTATGAGTGTCTGAATTGCTCCCAAAATTTGAGGCAAAACGCTCGAGTGGTTGGGGAGATAGCCCCGTTTTCGTCTCAGGTGCACTGCTGGAAGTGTTGCTCGGCACTTTGGACGATTTAGGGACATTCTCTCGGCGTTTTTCATCCCAAACAGTAGCTCCAACTGTGTTTGATGTTGTCCTAAAATTTGAGCCAGAACGCCCGGGTGGAGACTGGGAAATGCCGGTGTTGCTTGTTGATGCAACAGGCGCCGAGCGGTGCGACGCCTTGTTGGCCGCAGCTTGGGCCTCCTCCTTCTCTTCCTTGGCACGCCTAAGTGCCCTAGCTTGGTCTCGTCGTACCTGGTCCTGTAAAACTTGTTGGGGCGACAATGATAGAAGAGACACTCTCCTCCCGTCATAGTTAAACGAATAGGTATTAAGCATGCCATCATAAATAACTCTCCTATCGAATAACCATGGTCTACCTAACAAGATATGAGTGCATTCCATGTTTACCACATCACACATGATATCATCAACATAATTGCCTATGGAAACACGGACTAAGCACTGATGAGTAACTAAGTTAGAACCATCTACATCATTAATTCCATTGCGACCATAACTAGTAGCCCTAGGTTGAGTCTTTAATTGCAAGTGATCAACTACCTTAGCATTTATAATGTTACAGCAGCTACCACTATCAATTATCATGCATAACACTTGATTCTTCACAGTACACCTAGTATGAAAAATATTTTCCCTTTGATCTAATCTAGGTGTTTCTTGTAAAGTAAGAGTACGCATTGTTACCAAAGTTAGAGGTTGTTCGGTGCAATCCGGTTCAATGGCCTCCACGCCCTCTTCTTCTTGTCCATTGTTCTCCTCCTCCACTTGATTTGGAGGTATATCTTCATCTCTCACATATCCTCCATTGGTGGTGAGGAGCACTTGTTTCTGATTTGGAAAATCCTTAGCATAATGACCTCTTCCTTGACACTTATAGCACACTAAATCTCGTGCCCTTGGCTGGTTTGGAGGTGCATTGTTTGGACGTCTTTGGCCTTGAAAACCTGCTGGTTTAGGTGAGCTAGAAGCTCCCTTTTGCTGCATAGAAGGGTTAGAAGAATAAGAATTGGAATTTGAACTAGGATTAGAAACATACCTTTTTGGAGCATTCCAAGCTTCCTTCTTCTTCCTTTGTTGCTGCTCATAGAGTAGTTGGGCTGAATGTACTAAGGCATTGAGATCCTTGATTTGTTGAATCTCCAATGTGTCTTTGATGCTTTGATTCAATCCAGCCATGAATTGGGTCCTTAGAGACCGTTGGGAATGATGAATTCCCGCTTTGAAGCTCAAATCCTCTAGCTCATTGAAGTACTCAGTTGGAGACTTGGTACCTTGTTTGCATGTGACAACTTTCAGCCTCATGTGCTCGGTGTGTTCTTCTGGCACATACTTCTTTCTCATTACAAACTTCAGCTGGCCCCAAGTTTCAATTGGTGGTAAGGCCTTTCTAATCCTATCCTCTTTCATTCTAAACCACCAATTCCTAGCGGTCCCAACAAAGTGGATAACAACAACAACAACTTTCTCCCATTCTTCATAGCCCATGTGATCTAGAATGAAATTGGTAGTTTGTTCCCACTCTAGATACTTCTCCGGATTGAGCTCACCATTGAATGGCTCTATCTTGATCTTTATATCACGCTACCAATCTGATTGACTTGTTGGGTAGCGTTGTTGTTGTTGATTGGCCTCTGTACTCCATAAGCTGGTGGGATATCTTCTACAACCTCAGCTTGGTTATAGAAATCATCAAGGGGAGGATTCCATGGGCGCCTTTCTTCCCCAAGATAGCCATAAGTCACATCATCAAAAGGATTGTTATATTGTTGTTGTTGATGATGAGTGGCTTGAGGATACCGGTTAGCTTGCTGATTATAGAATTGTTGATGAGTAACCGGTGTGGTCCTTGTTCCAAAGCCTCGTCCTCTACCTCGGCCTGTTGTGGGGGAGTAGTGAGCCGGGAGATCATGTTCTTTGTTGTAGCTAGCAAGCACATCATGCTCTTCATCAACTGCTTGTTGCTTGCCTTTGTCGCTAGCCGAGGCTTGATTTGGATCACTTGTAAGCTCTATTGGAGGGGCACTTTTATGACTTGCTTGAGATGATTCAATCAATGTGGCAAGTTGCTCCTCAAGACGGTGCATTTTTGGAGCTAATGCAGCCGTTGCCAACTCTACAGCACGAGCTTGGCCATCTCTTATACTATCACTAATAGACAACCTAATGAAATCGATTGCCTCCTTAGTAAGATTCAGTTCAGCCAAGTTAGGCTTAGATGGGATCACCATTGTTCCTGAAACAAGCAAGAAAGTAGAGCGAGTAGTGTGTTCTAAAGCAAATCACAACAAGCAATACCACACCTTAATCAAGCCAAAACTTGCCTCAAAGCAATCCAATCAACTTAATTCAGTTTTTGGGTTGAATTGAGGGAGTAAATGGGTAGATATGGTGTAGATATGGCATATTAATGATAAATAAAGGAAGTATGCAGCTCAAGCAAATGGCAAGTACGCAATAAGACAAGCAATGCAAATAATCCCTTTATAAGCTCTTAAACACATGCAATCTCTCAATTGACTCTATGCAAGTTAATAAAGCCAAATTTAAGCATGCAAGGACAGAAATATGGTGGGCTAGAGTGACTTTTATTTCGTCACTATTTTCTACAAAGTGATTTTTACTTAGCTAACTTTTTTTAGCAAGCAATCACTAGGGGTGAAAGTGGCTTGAAACTAGCTGGGGTAGATCACTTTTTCTTTTCTGATTTTTTTTGACTTTATTCACAATCTACTCTTGTGCTAGAATGAAGAAACAAACAAAGCTTATGCAATAACGAATGCAATAGGGCACAAACGAAAAACAACTAGACTGATTTTTTTTTAACTAAGTGACTTTAAACTACCAATGAAACCAACTAGAAGCCAAATTAACAAAGAAGAATAAGGGCTGGTCGAGTTTATAGGATGCAATGACAGAAATTAGCAAATATTAATCAAGCAATATGAATCGCAATCAATCATGCAACATGAATGAAAAACTCATAAAACTATAGGAAAAGCAATTGCTAATCTAGATTGTAACAAAACTCAACCAATTCAACCAAAAGCATGCACAAAATCCCTTAAAAATCTCCTAATAGGTTAATTGCTTGGAGGGCAAGTAACTATGAGGAGACTAGGTTTGGAGTGTCTCGGTTGGATTAGGGTTTGGGGGTTAGGGTTTCGGTCTAGGGTATCAAATTAGGGTTAGGTGTAGGGTTTGGCTCTAGGGTTTGGTGAGAGGATAGGGTTTCGGTCTAGGTTAGGGTTTCTCGAAAATTAGGGTTAGGGTTTCGAGATTTGAAGGGGGGTGATTAGGGTATAGGGTGGTCCGAATAGGGTGGGGTTGGTGGGGTTGGGATCGGACGGTGGTGGGGGGTGGTGAGCGACACCAATTCGGGGTGGTGGTGGGTGGTTCGTGGTGGTGGGGTGGCGAAGATGTGGTGGTATAGGTTAGAAAAATTCAATTACGGTCTCAAAAATTCAAACTTTTGGTAAAGGTGGGATTTTTGGGATCAAAACTGAATTAAAATTGATTAGAAAGCAAATTAAGGAAAGAAACAATTACTTGGCGAGACGCTGGATTATGATACCACTTGATACGTGATTGCCTCGGAATCCTCCTTGATAATCTCGTATATGACCCACACGATCCCGATCTTGCCTAGTAATCTTGTTTGAAACCTGAAATTGCTCTCAAAGTTAATGCCTTGCGGATCAAGTAACCAAATTGACGAAAAATAGATTGAGAAGAGACGAGTTGGATAATTGAAAGAATCAACTTTTGATAGTTCAACTAGATTGGCTCGATCGCTAAATCCAATTGATTAACTAGAATGATCTTTAACAATCAATTCTAGAACAACCTAAATTGACTAAATCAATTAAACAATCAAAGAGAGAGAGATCGAGAAGATGATGATGATCGGCGATGATGATGATGAATTCTCGAATTTGAATGAACTTGAATGCTGAATCACACGTGTGTTTTTGAGCCCAAGGACGAGATAAATCTTTCTTAGGGTTTATCTCATCTCAAGATGATTTTCATTAATGCAAGACAAGAGTTTAAATAGTAGAATACAAAGCTATTGCTTGGGGAGCAAGAGAGAAGTCATAGCCGGCCCTAGCAAGGATAGAATGGACTTTCCTTGCTTCCCAAGATATAATAAAATATCTAAATTAAATCTATCTAGATCTCCCTTAAATAAAATAAATCATGGCTGATTTATTTACTTAAGGAAAATATCCTAACAACTATAAAATATCCAAAACAAACTAAAAATATCTCTAACAACCAGGAGAGAGAATATCAACCAACTAACATAAGCCTATTGATTGAACTCTCTTCATTATTTAAATAAATGCACATGCCTATAATTAAATAATAGTAGATATTTTCTCAATTTAGAATGGTAAAGTCAAAGGGTTGACTTTGACCCATATACCAACTTATCTCACCCGGTCACTTACTAAATTCAGCCCTAAAGTGAGACAAGCTAATACATGTTTCTAAATAAAGAAATAGTGAATTTTCGGCCCTCATATATTAATCCATGGAATCCGTGCTCAGTTGATGACGAATGCACAAGACCCATCTTGTCTTGCTTGGTTCTTCAAGAACAGCTGCCAATCGAACGAAGATCGTTGTCGTGCCTTGAGCAATCTTCTTATCTCGACTTCTTGTGATTGGTCCGTCAAAAGGCACTCGAAACAACTCATCGACGTCGGTTGGAGACATGGCAGGCTTCACTGCATCACATAGAAATATAATCCATCGCTTGTTGAGAGGGTTTCTTGACAACAAATAAATTTATAATCAAGACCCCGCTGTGTATAGCAAAGTCATGTTCGTCCACGGCAAGCTTGTTTGATTACTAAACTATAAAACAGGAAAACACAAAAACAAAGCATAACAGAAACAAAAGAAGAAAACAAGGCTACGACAGCCCTCGGTACCGACCTTGTCAGGGTCAATAACGATGTCGGGTTTCAATACTAACTAAGCAACCAAAACACAGTCAACTGCAGGCTCGGTACCGACCTATTTACTTCGGTAATGAGTCTGAACGTAAGAAAATGAAGGTAATTCAAATGAAGAAAAGATCTAGGACAAGGGTTTAACACGACATAATTATGCATATGAAATAGTCTGAAGGATAAATATCATGCCTCAAGGGTAAAGTTATCAGCTTTCATTGACCTAAGCAAGCAAATCAATCAATTTTCACAAATCAATTCACCTTCTACTTTTTTTTTAATCCAAAGCTCGAAACTTTCGTTATCGAACAATATTAACATTCAAGGTTACAACTTTCTCTTTCGATCAAGTGATAAACTCAAATTACTTCGACTTTCGTCTAAGTATAAGCACAAAACAAGTAGTTAAAGGATAGAAGGCAATCAAACATTCATCACACACATTCAAACATGCATAACTATGCCGAGTTTTCAACCCCGATCCTAGAAAAGCTAACTACTAACGCATGATCGAAATAAAACAAGCAACTAAATTGAATAAGAACATTGAATAAGAAATAAAATAAAAGCTTACTTGAATTATAACAATCTCGTCTTTAAAACACAATCAAACTCGAAAAATAAGAACAAAACAAGGCAAGAACTCGAACTCGGTTTCTTTCTCTCTCGAACTCGACATGTTCTCCAAACCAAATCGTCCTTCTAAAAACTAACGAGCTCCCTCTAACTTGTCTTTAAACAGGGTATTTATACTAAGAGAAACTATCTAACAAGGGTCCTAAAAGATAGAAACTTTCCTAACTAAAAAGATTACGAGATAAAAGATAGAAATATCGAAAGTCGGCGCCGCCTACTGACACAGGTCACCTCGGTAACGACCTGCACAAGGTCGGTAGACTCTTCCTGAATTCCTCGGCCAAAATTCTATTGCACATCTCGGCATAGCTTTGCATAGCTTCGTTTGGATTCAACGGGATCTTCAAGGCGTATTCCTTCTTCTCTTCTCCTCCACATACTCCACCATCAACCACTTGACTTAAACTCTCTCGAAATGCTCCCTTCTGCTTCGAAAAACCTATAAAAACATAAAAACGGAGTAGCTTCCATACTTTTCACAAAATATGTAAACTTGTCCAAAAACACACAAAACAAGAACTAAAACTCACTAAAGCTAAGCTAAACAACTTAAGAAGAACAACTAAAACTATACTGAAAACATGAACATCAAAATACCCCATACTTAAGCTTGCTTGTCCTCAAGCAATCACTAAGACATCAACCAAAACCAATCAACATGCTCATCAAGCAATAACCCTCATCTAAAAAGCAATTTCAAAGCATAGTAAAAATAGCAAATGAATATTAACGTCATCACACATAGATAAGCACTATAGACATAAGCAACCGCAATCCAACCTCACCAAGGGTAATGTGTTTCACTCAACTCTCATGTGTTTGGGCTATAAATTCATCTCTCAACTCAATCTTACATGCAAAAACTCATAGAAATTGGAACTGATATCACCAAACTCTCCAGCAAAGATTTGTCAAAACAAGCAAAAATCATCAAGAGAACTTAGGCTCAATGAAAAACTTCATAGAAGCTTCCATTCGGCCGGGTTGTAATGGGGCTTGGTAAAGACAAATAGGCGTGGAAATATTTTGGTCATGTGGTGCTAATAATATCTGGGAATAAAGACTCCTAAAAACTCACACAACACCAAAACTTTCATCAAAACATATACCAAACTCACTTCTCTTTATGCACATCTTTTCACTCACCCATCAAATCCTAGAAAGCCTCATAAAACATAAAGAATCTCTGGTTTTAAACTTTTGAACACTGCACATCTTCCTTCTTATTCCTTTCTTTTTTTTCATGCATTTTCTCTGCATTTTTTCCTCTCGACATACCTCGGTACTGACCTGAGAGGGTCGGTATCGAGCTGTATTTTTCCTTCTTCTTTTCCCTCTTGAAAACTTCGGTACAAAGCCCACATAGGCAGGTATCGATCTTGATATTCCTCTTCTTCCTTTGTGCATTCTTTTTAACCAATAGATCTTTTTACATAATTAAAACAAGAGACTTCCAATCTACCCCACCAAAACCTTTATTTTTGAACCAACAATATCTTTGCACTCTACAAAACAACTCCTCTCCAACTAAGTCCTAATCCCCGGATAGAGTCAAGCTTATCTCGACTAGGGATAATTTTGTGGAGCAACAATAAAAAGGCTAAAGCTCAAATTGGTTATAAAAACAAGGATAATGTAAGGGTGGATATAGATTAATAGGGCTTATGAAAAATAAGTTCTCTATCATATGACTTTCACAAGTAATGAACTAAAAATCTTATATAGGTCTTGAGAAATAGATAACCATCACAATTCCATGAGATAATATACATGAAGAGAGCAAATCACACATGAAAAATTAAGGCTAAAAATAAGAACTCACAAGGTCAAAATTTTTGTTGGATTGCAACTACTCATGCTAACAGTTATACATGCTCAATTTCATCATATGCTATTTCCCTATAAAAACAATTTCATCATAAGACTCAGGCTATACTATCAAAAACATGTTAAAAGGAAATTACATGGTCATGTAAAGTGAAAGCAATCATAGAACCAAAAGATTAAGGGTACTCATCTGTTCTAAAATCTTTTTGGTTTTTTCAAGATTTCTAAAATGTTTTGTGATTTTGAAAAAAAAAAATTTAAGAAAAAGAACAACATAAACAAATAAAAACAAACTAAAGCAAGCACATAAAAGCAAACAAAAACAAACAAGTTTTCTTTTCCCTCCCTACCCCATACTTAAACATTACAGTGTCCCCACTATAAAAATAAAGCAAAAGAAAAGATAGGGAAAAGAAAGAAACTCACAAAGAAACTGTCGAAGCAGAAGAAACATCCTTTGAAAGCGAGATCCTCATTGGTCTGGTGGTGGGAAGTAGTGCTTAAAGTTGCCCATAAACCGGTACATCGTCCGCCAGTGTTCCTCATCAACCGTGACACGCTGCTCCATCGTCCTCCAGCGAGCGTTATCCCTTTGTTGTCGTGCATCCTCTAATTCTATGCGAGTTGAATAGACATCCTCCCAATGATTCATCCGTTGTTGGAGCTGAGTATGCTGCAAGTTCATATGTTGCATCTGAGAAGACAAATCTTGTGCCCATGAAGGAATATCGGAACTAGTGTAGTTGGTTTGGGGCGGCGGTTGGTAATGGTTGTGCTGTTGGAAGTGGTCGTGATGGACAGAAGTGGTCGTGATGGTGGCTCGGTAGGCTGATGAGCAGGCGCGGTGTCGAAGTGAAACGCCTCGGTGCTAGCCTCAAAGTACTCAGTACCGAGGCCAGGTTGCTCGGTACCGAGGTTGGCGTGATGTGTTGGGGCCTCGGTACCGACTTGTGGGTCCTTGGTACCGAGCCCTAGTGCAGCGGCTGGCTTGTCCTCTTCCATAGCGGCTCCTTCTCGCTCATACCTCGTCTCAAATTCCCGTAGTTTCGGCTCGTCTTGAGGCTTTTTGGCCAAGGGGAACGGTTAAGACGTCCAAACTTCATACCGGTTCGGTACATGTAACAACTCCAGCTTGTCCCGAGTAATCACCACGGTCTGTCCAAGCACCGTGGTGGCTACTCCACTTGGAATTCTCTGAAAAAAGCCAAAAGACAACCAATACTTTGTATCCAGCTTCTAAGGACGGTGTCCATTATAGCGCGATAGGTCGACATTAAGAGCCAACACCAAGAGGCTCACCAAGTTGCCAGATTAAACCTCTTTTGAAGAGGCCCCGTGCTTCTCTATATACTTCAGCCATTCGTACCCCAAGTTCATGGGGGTGGGGTCCTCAAAGAGAATAGTCCGAAGGCATCCAACCTCCGTCCTCGTCGGCCTAGAAAGATGCTTTTTGGGCCAAATGGTGGCACCCAAAACTCGGAGGATAATCCGAAAAATGGGGTTCATGATGTGCGCCCTTGGAAGTGTTGGTGCGGTCGGATTGACTTGTCCAGAAATGTAGCTCCAAGTGTTTGTGACCTTGAAATCATCAGGAGCCTTGTAATCATGGGAGTGGTTAGGGAAGTCGAGGAGGCGGCTGAACTCGGCCATGTTGAACTCATGCTCAGCGTTACGTAACCGGAACCTAATCCGACCTACAAACGTCTTGGTCTTAAAGCTGATGCGGAGAGTGGCTATGAACTCGGCGGTGAGAGTCGGAAAATGTGGGACATCTTCCTTTTTGAGGATATGTGGCACACCGAGAATAGCGAACACATGCTTGACATCCTCATAGATGTCGGAGGCCTTTGCACTTGATCTTGAGAACCATCTTGTGAGTTAGTCCTTTTCAATGACGGAGTTGAAGATCATCAATTGCTCTCTAGTCGGCACGATGACCTCGTCCATTCTCGGAGGAGATGGAGATCTTTCACTCCTCCTCTTCTTTTGCACCCTAGAGTTGGCTCTGCTTGAGCTTGCCATTTGGTACCTGAAAATAATATTAATAACCAAGGTAAGATCCACTCAAACCAACAAGAAAAACCCCATACTTGCATTCGAAAATGGCCTCGACTTACCTCGGTACTGAGCCAAGAGGGTCGGTATCGAGGTTTTTGGGTTCAGGTCTGGTTCTGGGCAATCACAGGTCGGTAACGAGGCTGGGTGAGAACATTACGCATGGGATTCTAAATCTCTAATTCCCAAATTTTTGACAATTAGCACAATTTCAAGCAAGATTACACACAAAAACACACAATCAAATACTTGCAACCCCATACTTACTCAAACCCCTATCTAAACATGCCAAAAATTTGCCAAAAACCATGATGAAAATCATGCAAATCAAGAACAAGTTACTTCATGCTTTTCTATCATCAAAATTCATTGGAATTCAAGCATGAGTTACCGAAAATCAAACAAGATTAATCACCAACTTAGAGGCAAGGAAGCACGATGGAAATATGCAAACACAATTTCGAATTTACACAAAGATCTAGATATGAAAACTAACCAAAATTATCATGAATCTTCAAGAAAAGATTTTAGGGTTTAGAAATGATACCGTTGTCTTGTGAAATTGAAGAACGAAAATTTGATTGCAAGAATAACGAGGGCGTGAAGCTTCGGTAACGAACAAACGGGGTGTTGCTCTGTACCGAAAGAGTTGCGAGTTTTTGAAGGTGAATGGATCGAAGGCAATGTGGAGCGTGGAATCCGGGTGAGATCGGCTAGATCTTGAGAGATTGGTTGAGGATTGTTGTGGGATTTGTGGCTTGGGAGTGTTTTTGAAGGGCTTGGGCAAAGGCGGCATGTGAAAAGAGAGGTAAGGGAAGGAAGGATTTTAGGTTTAGAAGACTTACATGTCGCGCTTCGTTCTGGATTTCAACGCAGGTCGGTACCGACCCTCACAGCTCGGTACCGAGCCTGGCACGACTCTTTTCCAACGCTGTTTCGTGCCCGACTTCTGTGACATGTTAGTCCAAAAATATTCTATCCCGCAAACTTCTATTCTACTAAAAACTCAAAAGAAAGCTACGAAAAAGAACTATAAAAAGAAAAGAAAACTAAACTAAAAACTGGGTTGCCTCTCGTAAGCGCTATTTTTTTAACGTCGTTAGCTCGACGAACTTAACTCTAATCTCTTCTTTCGGGTCAGGTTGCTCATAGAACTTCTTCAATCTATGTTCATTGACTTTGAAGATGGCCCCATTGTTATCGACTAGCTCTACTGCTCCGTGAGGATAGATGTGGTGAACCACAAATGGTCCACTCCATCTTGTCCTTAGCTTCCCTGGAAATAAACGGAGTCTAGAGTTGAAGAGAAGTACCTTGTCACCAACCTCATAAGTTTTGGGCACCAATTTCTGATCATGCCATTGTTTGGTACGCTCCTTATAGATCTCGACATTTTCGTATGCCTTTAGCCTCAACCCCTCTAGTGCTTGCAAATCCATGAATCTTTTTGCTCCTGTTGCATCGAGGTTCATATTGAGCTCTCTAAGAGCCCATAATGCCTTGTGCTCCATCTCGACCGGCAAATGGCACGCCTTCCCATACACTAGGTTGTAGGGAGTTGAGCATAGGGGTGTCTTATACGCCGTCCTGTAAGCCCATAGAGCATCATGCAGTTTAGATGACCAATCCTTCCTTGAGCAGGAAACCGTTTTTTCTAATATGCTCTTCATTTGCCTGTTTGAAACTTCAACTTGGCCACTAGTTTGGGGATGATATGGTGTTGTCACCCGATGTGATACCCCATACTTAGCCAGAAGTGCTTCAAAACTCCGCTCTATGAAATGAGATCCACCATCACTAATGAGGACTCTTCGTACACCAAACTTGGGAAAAATGTTAGTCTTAATAAATTTAGCCACAGTTTTAGCATCATTGGTCTTTGTGGCAACGGCCTCCACCAACTTAGAGACACAATCGACCGCAACTAGGATATACTTTTAGGGGCCCGATGAAGGGAAAGGTCCCATGAAGTATATGCCCCACACGTCGAATAATTCGACCTCTAGTATCCTTGTCAGCGGGTTCTCATGTCTCCAAGTGATGTTCCCAGAGCGTTGGCATTCATCACATGCTGCCACAAAATCCTGTACGTCTGACTCGGCTAAAATCGTTGTTGCCAAAATCAAAAATAAATAACCCTAAACTACTAACTAGTATAGCAAGTAAGCAAGGGGTCGAACCCAAGAGAATCGGATTTCTGACTAATCAGCGAAGAGCAAAGACAGGAGTTTTTGGAGTTCAGGCAAACTAACAAAACAAACAAATATTATTGGGATTAAATCAATTGGAAGTAAATAGAGTTTATTCAATCAATTCCACCTTTTTAATCATTCGATCATTGATTCATCCACTTTTCTATTAATTCCCTAGTTAATTCCAATCCTTATAAAAGATTTCCGCTTGTCCATGGTCCAAGAGAAACGATGATATGAACAAGAACGCTTAATTCAAATCATACAAAATATTAAGGATAGAAGGATATTAATTCATGCAATCAAGCTACGAGTCTCATGCATAAAATAACAATCAAATACTCTTTCTCAATTCTAGTCCACGGTCCTAGAAAAGAGTTGTTTCAAGGATAAATAATATTGCACAAACAACAATCAAACCTAATCCAAACAGTAGATCTAAGTCAATCAAACAAGTTGATCAGGCTTATCAAATCAAACATAAATCATATAAATAAAACCAAGAGTTTTGATATTAACCAAGGGATAGAAAAGTTACCAGAATCTCACGAATTACATAGAAAGGCTTCCTTGATCAAACAAACTGCAAAGGGAAATTAGTTCTCCATAATACTGAAATAAAAACCTAAAAGTAAAAGTATGCTAGAATTGTTCCACCCCTAAAGTAAAACTCGAAACTAACTTTAAATAGTAGAAATACGTCCGAAATTATAAAGATAGAATAATACAAAAGATAGAATAAAAACGAGACATAGGCGGCGCTGAAAAACCAAAATCCGCGGGCGCGGATCAATCCTCTTCCCTCGGCCACGGAATCCCCTCGATCCGCGAGCGCGGATCCTGCGTTTCAGCATTCTGGTGTCAACTTTGGAGGTGGTTTTAACCCACTTAGAGTTGGAATTTAAACTCGCCGTACAAAGATGAATTGTAGCTCTTCGAGTTAGCTTTCCAATGATATCAAATTCCGCTTCATCCGATCACCGTAGCTCCCGGAATAAGCGTTACAATAAAGTGGTGTCGAAACAACTCCAAATCAACACTTGTCTTCAAAACTCTTGCAATTCTTCAAATCGTGTCTTCGGTCATCATATGACAATTATGCTCAAAACTAACCTAAACACACTCAAATCATACCTAAAATACAAGAGTTAACCTATACTAAAATATAGCGTATCAAATTCCCCCATACTTAAACCTTGCTCGTCCTCGAGTAAGCTCAAAATAAATCTAACAAGAAATCCTATCAAGGTTTACAACTTAGTACAAGGGAAGACAAAAATCACTCACCTCACTAACCCGAACCCAAAATAGAGAAATAATGAGCATAGACATTAAAGCTCAAACACACACCTCACAGATACAAGATAATATCAACTCTCAAGCTCTAAAAAGTGTAGAGCAACCTAGGATCTACCCAACATCTAAAATGTAATCCCCAGACCCCAAAGTAGAATATGAATCCTAAACACTCTAATTTTACCACTCATTCTACTTAGGCGCCCTTTCGGGTTTTCACCTAATCACTCTTTTCATTTTTCTTAGGTGTGTTCACATATACTCACATCTCTCATAAACCTCATATTACCCCAGCCTAATGCTGGTCTGGGTTACCTGCTTATTACCTGAGCCGCCCTTTCGGGTTTTCAACTCATCCCAGGATTTTTATATGCCTTTTTCTCTATTTTTTATGGCTTTTTTCAAAAAAATTTCATTTTTTTTTCATTTTTCAAAATTTTCTCTATACAAAACATGGAACAAAAATCCCATAAAAATAATGAAAAATAAACTGAAAAGCAACTAACTAGGATAGGCGTAGTGAGTACTTCCTCCCCCATACTTAAATCCTTCATTGTCCTCAATGAAGTAAAAAGAAAGGAATTAAGCATAGAAGAGGAAAATCAGAAGACTCACATACGAAAGAAGAGCTGGAAGAACTCTTCAAAGGCTTGGATGAATAGCTCGGAAATCTCCAGATGATCCGTCGTCAGGAAAAACCACGGGCGCGGGTGGTGCTCCGATCGTGAAAAAAAATTGTTAGAGAACACGATCAACAAAACTGAACATGAACTCACAAACGAACTCCGAATCTCGCCTTAAGCATTAATGCAGTAGCCTTGAAAACAAAATTCCCCCATACTTGAGGAATTTCAAGGAACTAGACATGGAAAGAATTAGAAAAGTGGAATGGTGGGTGATGATAGAATATGGAAGAACACTCTTTTTTTTTCTCTCTTATTTTTTTTTCCCTAACTTATCTCGGGGGTTTCACCCGAAAACCTTTTATTTCAGGGGTTTCACCCGAAAACCTTTTATTTTTATTTAATTTATTTATTTAATTATTTTTTTTAATTTTTCTGAATAAAACGAAAATTAATTCTGTTAGGCCGATCCGCGGGTGCGGAAAAATTCCGAGGGCGCGGATCCGCCGCGGGCGCGGAAAAATTCCGGGGGCGCGGATCTGCCGCGGGCGAGGAAAAATTCCGGGGGCGCGGACTCGCCTCGGACTGGCTTCTTTTGATGGGAAAAATTGTACTTGCAAGTTAGCCCGACAAAACCAAAACAAAAACTAAAACGAAAACTAAACGAAAAAATAAAAATAAAAGAAAAAGAAAAACTTACCTCGGGTTGCCTCCCGAGCAGCGCCTTTGTTTAACGTCGGTTGGCCCGACGTCAACCTATTACCTCAAAACTCGGACATCGTCAAAGCCCTGAGAAGTCTATCAAAATCCTGCGAACAACTCTCATGTAGGCAAATATAACACAATAATACTTTGAAACTAAATAATATAGCATTCAGACACCGTTTCAATATATCAAACCCACTAGAAAAATCAGGATTAGTCGGTCTAGGATAGAACCAGTTGAAAGGACGAGGTAGTTTTTCAAAATATAAATCAAGAGTAATGATTTTCATGTTAGCACTACCACCCTTAAAATTTGAGAAATCACTAGGTAAACTATCATGCTCAAGACCTTTTGTAGAAATATCAGGCAAACAGATATCAATAGAGAGTAAGGAAGAAGAGGGAAGGATACAGGGATCATGATCGATCATAACAAAGGGCTCCACGGCAGGAGACATAGACATCTCCTCAGGTGGAAGGGAAATCTCCATATCATCATTTAACTCCTTTTTCGAGTCATCAGGCTCGTCGTCATCACTCCAGGAGCTGTCTAACTTAAGGAAATATTCCTCATCCGTCATTACATGACTATGATCATCCATCTCTTCATCCAATGAAAGGTCTCTGAGTGCCTCTGGAGAGGATGGAACTGGCTCTTCAGGGAGATCTGTTGGTTCTTCAAGAATTTCCGTCTTGATGGCCAACACTTCCTCTAATTTTCTTTGTTCAGCAATTTGGTTCTCCAATTTCTGCATCTCGATCTCTTTGGCTCGGATATAACAAAAGAAATTTCATCGGTCAATGGGTTTCCAAAGGACGTATTTTGCATCGCTCTCGCGGTACATCCTTAGTTGGGACTCAAGAGTCATCCCCATAAAGATGTGATAGCAAGCATCATCAAGCCCTATGTATAACCCCCAAACAGAGAGATCATACAAGAATCCATGGCACCTAGTGAAGTACTCATGAAAGGGTTCATCTTGCAGCTGACAAAGACTAAACGCAGACATTAGTATATATAAGTGTAGACCGTAAGATAGGTCTACACATCAAGATTCGGGATTTCTGGACGAACAGAAACCGCGACGCGGAACAAAACCGAGGGCGCGGATCGTCCGCGGGCGCGGAATAAAACCGAAGGGGCGGATCGTCCGCGGGCGCGGAATAAAACCGAGGGCGCGGATCGTCCGCGGGCGCGGAATTAAACTGAAGGCACGGATCGTCAGAAACGCTGATTATTCAGAAAATTAAAAACCGATTCCCCGGCAACGGCGCCAAAATTTGACTCGGCTAAAATCGTTGTTGCCAAAATCAAAAATAAATAACCCTAAACTACTAACTAGTATAGCAAGTAAGCAAGGGGTCGAACCCAAGAGAATCGGATTTCTGACTAATCAGCGAAGAGCAAAGACAGGAGTTTTGGGAGTTCAGGCAAACAAACAAAACAAACAAATATTATTGGGATTAAATCAATTGGAAGTAAATAGAATTTATTCAATCAAGTCCACCTTTTTAATCATTCGATCATTGATTCATCCACTTTTCTATTAATTCCCTAGTTAATTCCAATCCTTATAAAAGATTTCCGCTTCGTCACGGTCCAAGCGAAACGATGATATGAACAAGAACGCTTAATTCAAATCATACAAAATATTAAGGATAGAAGGATATTAATTCATGCAATCAAGCTACGAGTCTCATGCATAAAATAACAATCAAATACTCTTTCTCAATTCTAGTCCACGGTCCTAGAAAAGAGTTGTTTCAAGGATAAATAATATTGCACAGACAACAATCAAACCTAATCCAAACAGTAGATCTAAGTCAATCAAACAAGTTGATCAGGCTTATCAAATCAAACATAGATAATATAAATAAAACCAAGAGTTTTGATATTAACCAAGGGATAGAAAAGTTACCAGAATCTCACGAATTACATAGAAAGGCTTCCTTGATCAAACAAACTCCAAAGGGAAATTAGTTCTCCATAATACTGAAATAAAAACCTAAAAGTAAAAGTATGCTAGAATTGTTCCACCCTTAAAGTAAAACTCGAAACTAACTTTAAATAGTAGAAATAAGTCCGAAATTATAAAGATATAATAATACAAAAGATAGAATAAAAACGAGACATAGGCGGCGCTGAAAAACCAAAATCCGCGGGCGCGGATCAATCCTCTTCCCTCGGCCGCGGAATCCCCTCGATCCGCGAGCGCGAAATATTTCCGCGGCCGCGGATCCTGCGTTTCAGCATTCTGGTGTCAACTTCGGAGGTGGTTTTGACCCACTTAGAGTTAGAATTTGAACTCGCCGTAAAAAGATGAATTGTAGCTCTTTGAGTTAGCTTTCCAATGATACCAAATTCAGATTCATCCGATCACCGTAGCTCCCGGAATAAGCGTTACAAGAAAGTGGTGTCGAAACAACTCCAAATCAACACTTGTCTTCAAAACTCTTGCAATTCTTCAAATCGTGTCTTCGGTCTTCATATGACAATTATGCTCAAAACTAACCTAAACACACTCAAATCATACCTAAAATACAAGAGTTAACCTATACTAAAATATAGCGTATCAACGTCCCTGAAAATGGTTGGCCAATAGAGACCACTTTGAAGAATCTTCGTCATGGTTTTGAATCCTTTTGCATGGCTTCCGGTAGGAAGTGTGTGACATTGACGGATCGCACTCTCTATCTCTTCTTCTGGGATACAACGCCTAAAGAGGTGATCACTTCCTTGCTTGAACAAGTAAGGGTCATCCCAATAGCACTGTTTAACATCATGGAGAAACTTCTTTTTCTTTTGTGGGGTTAGTCCCTCGGGAAATACGCCTCCTACAATGTAGTTAGCAAAATCCGCAAACCAAGGGGCTTTTGACCCTCTAATAGCATGAATTGAGTGAAAAGAAGTAGAAGCAAGAGATGAGGAAGGAATGGAATTAAAAGTAATAGGTTCAGTTTGAGAAAACTTACCTGTTTGGGTCGTTACCGAGTCTGGTTGGGTCGGTATCGACCCTGAAGCTTCTATATTCCCATCGGTAACGACCTGTTGCGGCTCGGTATCGAGCTTCTCGATTATATCGCCAACTTTGGCACCCTCAGTTCTGAGTGCATATATTGCTTTGCATTCCTTGGGATAGCATTCAGTTGCTCCTGAAGACGGGTAGCGACCTCTCTCTCTCACCGCACAGCAGCGGCTTCAACATCTCTAGCCCTTAAGGCATCAACGTTGTTTCGCTCCATCTCTTCCATCTGCAAGCGGAGGTTCACCAATTGTCTCACAAGTTCCTCGTTTCTAGCCATTGCTCAATTCTCTCGCAATCTACGATGAAAAGATCTCTCTACTTCAGAATCAATTGGTGAATCAAAGACTAGCCGAAGTCCTCCTGCTGGCATAAACTGAAAGCAAAACAAAAAAATCAAATGAAACACAAAAGGGGAGAGAGTCAGTTCCAAATCTAGTTATCTTAGGGCAAAGACAAGCGAGAAAGATTGAATTTTTATCAAGAAGAGAAAGGCTTCTATGGTGTAGGAATCACCACAAAAACAATTATGCATACAAACACTAATGAATCACAAAGATCATGATTTTATCACATAAAGATGTTAACTTCCGTCAACCATGCAAGCAAACCAATTAACTTTCGTTAAATCAATCAACTTTTCTATTTATTTCAAACTTTAATTAGGATTAACAAACTTTCGTTTCAAAACCCTAACCAACTATTTCAATTCACAGTTATCTCTTTCAAAATAAATTGTAAATTAGAAATTCCTTATCTTTCATCAAGGATTTAACACAAAGAGATAAAATATGGATAAAGAGCATTCAAATCATGATCATAAGCAAGAACACACAAAAATTGTTCGGCTAACCCCAACCTTAGAAAAGAGAGAACTACTAACACATATTCATGACAAACAAATAAAATTGAATTAAAAAGAAACATACATGTTCATCCCAAAAACAATCGCTCTTCCATTCCTTCTCAAACGTGCATGTGAAATTGCGTCTGTAAAACTTGCCCCAAACTAAAAATCTATCAAGATCTATCTTCAAGGAAACTATCTAAAACTAAAAAGACACGAGATATTAATTAAAACAAAACCGACCCAGCTTACCAACATGGGTGCCCCTCGATAATGACCCTCGTCAAGGTCGGTAGGGTTTCTTGGCATTCTTCCTTGCTTCCTTCGTTGTCATAGCCTCGTTAACGACGCATCTCCCTTTGTTATTTTGGTCGTTAATGCTTGTTTTCCTCTTGATTCTTCCTCTAATTGACTCCTTTGGATCAGTAATATGCTTCCAATCTTTACATAGAGCTCATACATGCCTCATCCTTCATTCCTTTCACCTCGTTCCACCTTCATTCTCTTCATGCTTCTCCTTAGCTTTCCTCCACTCCTAGTAATGCTCCAAAACAGCTCAAAAAACCCACAAAACACCACCAAAACTTATGTAGACTCCATTTCTTAAACAAATACGAAAACCTACAAAAACGACTCAAGACCACACAAAACTAAAGAAAATGACTAAAACAAACTCAACTAAATCCTAAAAACATGCCTAAAAAGCGGACATCAGTCATCCGCGGTGAAAGTGATCATACCCAAGGTTAATCTAATGCCGCTTTATAACGTCTCATCATGCCCATCCCTAAGATAACGTCATTACCTAGGGACAATTATGTCACAATGAAGTCCGCAAACCAATTCCTACCCCCAATCCTAATAAGGCACTAAAGTATCTCTCTATTCCCTCTCACCTTACTGCCATCAGATAGTGCCGTTAAAATAGATGCTTCCTAGGACTAAGCTCCCGACCAATTATCTTTCCTAGAATTTAACAAAGCCAACAACTCTGCCTCTTACTTTGACGAGCTTGCTCCTCCAACTAACATAAGCCGAGGTAGACTCTTGAACCTCCCTCAAAGTTGTGATCCAAAGTTAAACTATGTAAGCAAACAGTTTGGGTTGTAACCGCTTCATGAAGGTTGCCATCCACAAGTCCTTCGTAGGAGAAACATTTGGCACCTCTTATAACTCACGCCAAAACTTCTTGATAGTCTCAACTACCATGATATTTACTGGTCCGACATCCCGAAAAGTGGCCTCACGAGCCATTCTCACAACCTAGGGCCAGTTGTAATCCTAGATCCTTTTCCGAAACTCCTCAAAAGTAACATTCGTTTGATGGTCAAGATTCAGATCCCATAGTCTAATGTGTCCTGCTGCAACAAACTCTACACGATAAGATATCCTCTTCTCCTTTGGTGCCTGGATAGAATCAAAAGCATATGCCACTCTCCTCAGTCGCTACTGACCGAGGAAATCGTAGCGGTATCCCTAACTGAACCGACTATGTAGCAACTGGTTCTAATACCCTAGCATTCAACCTTTGATGATCAAAATCGATAACATTCCAATTCGGAAAAACTCTTGAAAGTTCAAATTATGTGATAGTTCAGCAAAATTAGCTCAACAAAAGCAACCATCTCTAGTAGTAACTTAACTTGTGACACCTTAGTTGGCCCACGAAATTCCCCAACTGCCCTATCATTGACTCCACTTGCAAGGAGTCCTTCTCACATGTCCAAAACATCTCCACTATGAAGGTCATTCACCATAGGTTCTTCACTCTAAACAGCCTCTTCTTGGGGAGAAAAGTTATGTGGCTCTGTAACGGCAAAAATCTCTTCTCTGTTTCCAACAAGGCCCCAACTACAACGTCTACCACTACCTTTCCTACCAACTTTAGTTGTTCCAACTCTAGTTTGTGCAGTCATCTTCAAAAAAGTGTCTTATTATTAAATCTATCTTTAATTAAAGGTAGCGAAATAACTTATTATTCTACATGATGTCCTTCAGCTGATGGTGGTGGAGTCACGACATGTCATCTACCCACTACATGAAATATGACTACTCCATTGGAAAACTCATGAAATCGCCGAATGGTTTTTGTTTTTAAGTTGGACCTTGTGTACACTAGTTGGAAAGTTTCATGTGCCATTGTTGTCAACCTAGGCTCTGATACCAATTTGTAACACCCCGTCTTTACACTGGAGCGCTACTCGGTAGTAGCTCCTTATGGGTTTAGGCTTTCAATTGGTATCAACGTAGGTTTCAGCTTGATTAATTTACGAGGAATTAGTGCCCCGTGTCCCATTTTGCAAAACACTTTGCAAATATGCCATGTTTTTTTCAAAGTTATATGAATGCCCAAAACAATAGCACAAATGGCTAAACATATAGCAAAAATACCCCAAAATCATGCCCTTTCATATTTTAGACAAATATTAAAATAATTAAATTTTCTTTATAATTGAAAATAAAGAAAAAAACGTAAAATATTTTTAAATAATTCTATTTTTTAAACTAAAATAATTTTTACTAATTAGGAATTAAAAAAGAAAACAAAAATTGAAAAAAAGAGATAAAATAAATGTAAAAGATATTGTAAAATAATTAATTGGTTATGATTTTAATCTATGAAACGAAAAATCAAAAGTGAAAAAAAGAAGAAAAAAGGAAAGTAAGAGATATGGTAAAATATACTAGTTTGTTAAGATTTCCGTCAAAGTCTACCAAGGCTAGATTGTTACCGTCAGCCTTGTATATTATACGATCATGCTTCTATATTATCCTGTCACGTACTTAAAAAGGAAAAGGATAAAGCATAAGTTATTAGATTTGTTACGAAATCTTATGTTTCCTTTTACAAGTAAAATGAGAAATATTACAAGAATTTAGAAAGATATCAATCTTAATTGAAAACAATAATAAACATGCATTATTTTTCATAAACTTTCACCGGTCCTTTAAGTTAATTCATCGTTTCATCCTAGAATTTTGATCTACATTTATCTTTACATCCTAGAGGCTTCTGATATGGGTTAGGATGAAAAGATAAGCATAGATAAAAACAATCTCTAGGATGAAAAGATGAAGCAACCTAGAGAATCGGTGAAAGTTTATGAAGAATATTATGTGTTTATTGTTTGTTTTCAATTAAGATTGATATCTTTGAAGATTGACATCTTTCCAAATTCTCGTAATATTTTCTTTTTTTACTTGTAAAAGGAAACATAAGATTTCGTAATAAATCTAATAGTGTATGCTTTATCCTTTTCCTTTTAAGTACATGGTAGGATAATATAGAAGTATGACAGTATAATATGCAAGGCTGACTATATAAAATCTAGCTCTTGTAGACTTTGATGGAAATCTTAGCAAACTACTATATTTTACCATATCTTTTACTTTCCTTTTATCTTTTTTTTTTCAATTTCATTTTCATATTTTAGTTATTTTTCATTTAATAATTCATTTATAAATATCATTAATAATTTAAAGTTCAAATAATTAACCCATAAAATAAATAAACTTTAATTGCAAAAATTCCTAAAAGGCATGATTTGCAATTTGGTGGAATAGGTGGTACTTTTGCAAACTTTTTTTAGGAAGGGGTACCCCTGCAAATCACCCTTATTTTACCCTACATTGTTCTTCAATTGAACGGTTTGATTTTGTGTACGACATTATCTTTGTTCGATTTTTTTGGGGCAATTAAATGAATTTGTCTCTTTCGAATAGAATTTGTGATCTAATCATATATGATATATGAGGATCAATTGATTGGTGTTTTTCGGTTGAAACTTCTAAATTTTCTAGATCAATTATATATGCCTTGATTGATGTGTACATGAATTTGATTGGATAGTTATGTATGGAGAAATGTACACTTATACTTGGTGTGAGAAGTTTTTTTACACTAAAAAGAATATTGCACTAGAGGCTTAAATGTGCTGAGATCTTTATGAATTAAATAAAAAGGAGAAAGGTGTTTGAGTGGGCCTTTTTGATTTAAGCGGGAGAGCGGGAAAGAAAAAAGATGTAAATAGTGTAAAAAGTATAAAAGTACAAAATTACAGAGTAAATTTTGGATTAAAGTTTAATCTGTTTTCAGTCCATTCATCGGCTAGTGTTATTCTCCATCTCCGGCGAACACGATCATTCTCCTCTTTCTCTGACCATTCTTCTCGAATTCTGATGAGGTGCGTTAGGGTTTAATATTATCGAACATACTGAGTGAATTATAGAGTAAATTATCGATTAATGTTTAATCTGCTGCCAATCGAGTGTCCAACCATTCTTCTGCTTCTTCGACGAATATGATCGTTCTCCTCTTTGTCCGCCCATTCTTCTCGAAATCCTAGAGGTGCGTTAGGGTTTACTATGATCAGAGATAAAGAAAGTAATTTGACAAATAATTTTTTACTTCGATTGTAATTATACCATTAATTAAATATTCTGATTTATTTGTGGCATGCTAAGGTGTTGACAATTATTTGTGCAAAATGCATAATGTTCAATTGGTTTTATACAATCGATTACTTTAATAATATGCGTGCATATGGAAACATACTAGATAAGTTGTTCATATGCTAGTTTGATAACATGAATGCTTATGATAGTGTGTATTCAATTATTATAAGAATAGTCACATGATATTTTGCTATATAAGCTTATCATATTATCAATGTTTATGATAGTGTGCATTCGGTTATTTTGATAATGGCCACATGAGATTCGGCTATATAAGATGTTCACGTGCATCTGTTGTGATATTATCAACGACGGATGATAATGTGCACAAATCAAAGAGATTAAAATGGTACATTAACTTCAATTAAACTGCACACCACATGATCTGCACACATTAGAAAACTACAATGGGTTATAGTCTTACTAGAGGTAAAACGAGAAAGATGAACATATATATTGTACCGGGTTCAACCCAAGGTTCTATGGTCTACGAATTTCCCAATTGATTTGCAAAGTTGAAGACAAAAGAAACGTGACATAAAAACATAAATGTGCCGCACACACACGGAGAAATATGGGGCATCAACCAAAAACGAAATTGATGCTACATGGTGAGAAATCCATTCGCAGAAAGTTGAAATCTCTAAACTATCGAGTTTATATACAAATAATGATGATTTTGGAAGAAAATTATCCAATGATAGACTTTAAATATTTACCTTAACGTCTATAGTTGCGTAAGGGGATAAAGAACGACTTACCAACTTCTCCAATTGCATAGGTGAAAAACATATTTTCCTAATTAAGTGCCTCCTCTAGTGTTCTACACGTCCGGAAAAGGCTTCTTCAAATCCCCTTTTCATCCTAAAAAAACAACCGAAAAATTTGGGATTAGTGTTTTTTCAAGGATAAGATAGTTACAAATTTGTAATTGCGAGAGCATATTCACCTTAGCGCTTGAAAGATCTTCGGTGCACTAGAGACTTGAGATGCCTACCTTAATGTTTGTATAGTGTGGGCCGACTAAATTGGGTCGTGGCTCTATGGAGTAAAATTAAGGCCCATCATTACTTCAATTACGCCGTAGAAGACAATAAAATGTTTCACAAGTTTAATTTTGCACTTACACCTTTTAATACAAGAAGTCATTTTGTCGCATTTAGAGAATTGCCAATGGTCATGACAAAAAAGAGTATTGGTAATGGTGTCCCAAAATTTTGGTCATAAAAGAAAGTGAGTATAAAAAATATTTAAAACGAAGAGAGAAGATGAAATTTGAGGAGAGAGGGTATTGTTTGTGTCATTGTGATGACCAAAATTCTTCTTTGGTCATTGAATAACATAATGACACTTGTCATTAGAGAGAGGAGAATGAAAGTTTTAAAAATGAAAATTTTAAAATGGAAGTGAAAAATTGAAATATAACATTATTTTAATTTGATTACCAAAAATTTTGGCCAACCTGTATACTTTGTAACCGTTTAAAAAACAAAACAAGAAGTCATGGTGAGTTAAAGAAAAACATGACATTAATCCTCCCTATCTATTATTTGAGCAGCAATGTCTTCACAAACGATTACGCCACTTGGCATCCTATTTCACTGCCATCTGTACCAATAAAATCTTCATAACATGCACAAATACATGTTTCTCCTTTTTTCAGCAGTTATAATGAAATAAACCTCCAGTAACTTACAACTTTTGCTATTTTAGCTTTTTGGTACACTTCATCTCTCCTTTCAGTACTCCTATGCTCCCCGGTTTCCCACCGTTGTTCAGTCCCATGCTCCTTGGTTTCCCACCATCATTCAAACTTTCCCGCTGCCATTCAATGTTTCCCACCGTTGTTCAGAGTTTCCCACCGACGTCTCCTCCGGTCTTCTTACCGTCGGATCTCCTTTCGGTCATGGTCGGTGCCCATTCTAGCCACCTTCATTCTAATTTTTGAGGTTTGATTTTCCTCTTGCATTTTTTAGGTTTCAATTGGTACAATTTTCATACTATTCTGCTCAAACAGCAGCAGCAGCAGCAACAACAGCAACAACAACAACAACAACAACAACAACAACAACAACAACAACAACAACAACAACAACAACAACAACAACAACAACAACAACAACAACAACAACAACAACAACAACAACAACAACAACAACAACAACAACAACAACAACAACAACAACAACAACAACAACAACAACAACAACAACAACAACAACAACAACAACAACAACAACAACAACAACAACAACAACAACAACAACAACAACAACAACAACAACAACAACAACAACAACAACAACAACAACAACAACAACAACAACAACAACAACAACAACAACAACAACAACAACAACAACAACAACAACAACAACAACAACAACAACAACAACAACAACAACAACAACAACAACAACAACAACAACAACAACAACAACAACAACAACAACAACAACAACAACAACAACAACAACAACAACAACAACAACAACAACAACAACAACAACAACAACAACAACAACAACAACAACAACAACAACAACAACAACAACAACAACAACAACAACAACAACAACAACAACAACAACAACAACAACAACAACAACAACAACAACAACAACAACAACAACAACAACAACAACAACAACAACTTAAACAAGAACGACTTAAGCAACAACAACTTCTTCTACTAAACCTAAACAACAACAATGACTGGCTGAAAGTCATCATGCAAAATCAAAATATAATTCCCGAATTACACAACTAGTATAGTTGGAAAGTCGGGGTCGTACCCAACAAACACTTGTAACTCTAAGTAATATTATTATCAACTCAATAGTAACAAAAAGGGGGATTTTGGATTATTAATCTAAAACTAAGGAATTGATGTAAACAAAGCAAGCAATCAAACAGAGTAAAGGTTGAATTTTTATCAATTGGGAAAGCAATCTTATTCAAATATCCACTTTCTTCCTCAAGTTATTGATCATAGATTCAAACAAGTTATTTCTTTTGATTATTCCTATCATGATCAGATATGAAACATGGCAACGAGACATACAAACTTAGCATCCAAACAATTCATAAAACGATCATAAATCATATGGATATTAGTAATGAGAACAAGGATAAACAGATTACATGCAATTGAATTCCAACAAGTCAAACAATCAACATGCATTCAAATCTCTTTCTCAATTGTTTTAGTCCAACGAGTCCTAAACCAATTGAGTTGCTACAAAGATTACGTTTTGCTACGAGAAAATCTAGATCTAGCAATAGAGAGTATTGATTCCAACAAGGTGATCAATCAAGTAGAAATCAATACAATCAATAATAATTATGCACAAGAGAATTGAAACAATCTGTAAAAATAAACCTGAAAAGTAGAATCTCACAACAACTTGAGTTTGAAAAGCTTCAACTTGAATAAGATCTAGTAGTTTAGTTCTCCATGAAACAGAGAATACAAAAGTCTGGAATAATGGAAATTAGGCCTAAGAGAGATGTCCCAAACAAAGGCTAAAAACTTGGATTAAATAGCCAACTCAAAATACCAAATAATAAATAAAAGGAAACTAATAATAATAAGATAAAAAGATAGATAAATCGCCGCCTCGGTTAATGATGACATGTACTTCCGCAGACGCGGACTGAGCCTCCACAATCGCGGAATTGTATTTCTTCAATTTTGTCTTCAACTCTTCTTTTTGCTCAAATCTTCAGTTTTTAGTCTTCTTACTAATTTGACATGTAAATCTCTAAAAAGACCTAATCTTATACGTAAAATGTACTATCTAATCCTAGTTATGCTATATAAAATACAACATATCAAATTCCACCATACTTAGACCTTGCTCATCCTCGAGTAAGCTCAAAATAAAATTAAGCAAGACAGTGTAACAAAGGTCTACAAGAAGTAATGAGAGAAAATGATCTAATATTAAAAGCACTCAACAATAAGCTCACAACCCGAACCCATGTAAAAGAATGAAAGTGTATACAATGAAGTCCTAGCACAAACTATCACTCGCAATAGGCATATATCAAAACAAAAGTAAAAACCCATAACAATGAACCCCAAGCCCCCAACAAGAATGATCCCACACACTCTTTTTTTTCACTCATTCTGCTAAGGCGTCGTTTCGTATTTTCACATAACCACTCATTTCATTTTTCTATATATGTGATCACCACTCACTTTTACTCTTTTTAGCCTCTTATTATCCCAGCCCAATGCTGGTCCGGGCCCTTGATTTTTGCTTGAGCCGCCCTTTCGGATTTTCAACTCAGCATAGGATTTAATGTTTTGTTTTTTTCTTTTCTTTTCATTTTTTTAGTCTGGAATGCAAGAATCTGAAATGCAACTGTACATATAATACAACAACAAGTAAACCTTTCATACAACAGCAAGTACGCCCTCCCCCATACTTAAACCTTTCATTGCCCTCAATGAAATAAAAGACAAATCAAATAAACTAAAGGAAGGGAACAGAAGACTCATTGTGAAGGAGCAGGTGGGTGATACTATGACCAATCAGGAAAGTCGGGCCACATATGAATGAAAAACTCATGGTGCTGAGCCTGAGTGCGCTGAATATCCTGAATATTAGATTCCAAGGTAGTCTGATGGGCCATAAGCTCTCTCTGTTGACTCATAATATCTCTCTGGGACACAGAAATCCGTCCCATCTGTAATAACCTCCCTTTTTCTTAGATTGAGATCTAGTAAGTCGAACCTAGTTTCGGGGACGAAACTATTTTTAAGGGGGTACTATTGTAATAACCCTATTTACTAAGAAGGGCAATGATGTAATTTCCCTTATTTTATTTAATAAAACATATGTGGCATTATCAGAAATATTAAATGCCTCATCTTATTAAATAAAAAGTTAACAAATAATCGTTATATGATTATTTTAGATAAATGATCTTACCCGAAAGGTCATAAGTCATATTAATAATAAAATTAAAGAAGTATTCATAAGTAGTGATATGAATAAAATCATATGAAATCATTAGGAATAATTTTCCTTAAGAGTTTTAACTATTTTAAAAAATATTTTTATGAATAAGGAGTTTTAATAAGTTAATTAATTTTTTTGAAATATTGTTGTGACAAAGGAATAAAATTTGAAGGAAAGATAATGAGTTCTTAAAATGTTGGGTACAAAATATAAATTTCGTAACTTTCAAGTACCTAAGGAATGGGTAATTTTCCAAGTTTTTCTAAAATATGGACCAAAATTGTAATTTCGTTAAAAATGGGCCCAAAACTGTAAAATTCAGCAAAAGTCATCTTCTACCTCCAGCAGCCGCGTGAATAATGCCCATTACAATGGAGATTTGCCCAAAATTCAATTTTCAACCTTTAATCACGGAATCAAGCTTATTATATATGGAAACGATCATTTTCTTCGTGCTCAAACCGAATCTTAATCTTAACTGAGCAATCGAGTCCTGAAAATTTCGTTTTTTTAATTTGATGAAATTAGGGCGAAAATTAATTAGCTACTATTTGATTGTCAATCAAATCAATTGAGGATATGGAAGGTGTTAACTCGTTTTAGGCGTTTAATTTGGACCCTTTCCCCTATAAATTGAGACCGAAACCGATTCCTTTCATCACCAAAACTCCATAGCTTTCTTCAACCCACTAGACCGAAATTTTGTTCATCTTGCTTCTGTTCGACTTCGACCCACCAGTCCGATCCCGAACACCACGACTACCACCCATAGCCACCACCATCTTCCCTTTGGCAGCCCTCCCCTGCGCCGTACACAACCACCATCATTGTAAGCCAGCAGCAAGCATTATACGTTTCTGTTATTGTTCATAGACCTCTGTTTTAATTTCTTTTATTTTTTTATGCTTTATTTTATTCTATTTTTATTACCCTAAGTTATTTTAGTGGGATTTTAACTAGAAATGGTTATTGAACAATTATATTGGTTCTACATATTTTGGGGGAAATATATAAAAATTATTAAATTTGTTTTTTTTAAATTAAATTATTATAAAGGGTATCCTTGAATTAAAGATATTTTTTTATAATGATTCAAGTTAAACTTATAGGCTAAATATTTAAATATATGTTATTCTTAAGAAAGTCATTATATATTCTAGTATTATGTAGGAAGAATAAAGTTTTTAGAGTATATTTATTCAAAACTCTAATTTCTGAAATTCCGACTATTAAATTAATTAATAATTTTATGAATAAAATATTGAGTAAGATTATGATTGAAAAATACATTATATGCATATAGATTAAATAGAGTATATTTTTATGCATAATATAAGGTATTTAAGATCACATTCCATAAAACATGAAAAGTTATAAAGTTCATAACTTTAAGATTAGTCGGGAATCATCTTAGTTAAATTAGAAGTTTATAAAATTATAAAGTCCTAAATTAAATCGTAGTAACTCTTTTAAAGGAGAAAGAGTATCAAAATAAATTAATACAATTTATTTTGTACTCTTGTTTGAAGCAGGAACTAGTTTGTTTCCGCGTGACTCCAATCCATCGAATCTTCGTATCGTTAGCCTGCAAACAAGGCAAGTGGTGGTTCGCTCTCATATTTTATCATGAATACTTTTATTCATGTTTGCATGTTGTGCTGGGAACGCTTGTTTGAATAAAATGAACTTAGATTATTATAGAAATAATGACCATGTTCAAATGTATAAATGAATTAGGGTTTATTATGCATAGAAATAATGACCCATGGTAGCTTATTGTTATTATTACTGTTATGCGCTAGAAATTATACTTAGGTTGCAATGTTTGTGCACCTGTTTGTTTCACGGTCTCATTTTGAGATTCATTGTTTTGGACTAGCGTAGAATTAGAGGTGGGGGTTCACTAACCCCTGAACACCTCTTTATAATATTTTGCATTAGGATGGACCTAGACCCTAATGTTGGTCATGACTCTGCTCTCTCAACCGCTTTGAGTAGTGTTGGCACCTAGCTAGTGCCTTGTATCGGGACTTACGAACCCGTTCCGCCCTTTGTGGGATTCTATATCTTATGGCATATCGCGTTGTCGTCTTAAAAGCTACCAACTTGAATGCAATGTTTTGTAATTAAATAAGATATGTGCTAGTGCACACCCATTAAAATGTGTTCAGGGTGGTGACTGCAACTTGGAAAACCACTCTGGCTCCCGACTTTGATTAATCTACTTTCCAATCTAAATTCAGACAACACGCATTCTGTGAGGTTGGTTGTATATTTTATAACTCGACGGAGGCTTTTCGAAATCTTGGTTGACAACTAAGGTTCCCAACATAACCTTTCTCATTCTTAAGGAACCATAGTGATGTGGTGTCCTAAACTCTTTTCATCATATTTCTCATTTCGTTAGATTATTTGGGTTATGCCATCGACCGGCTTTCATTCGGAGATTGATGGTCATAATGCAACTAAGATCACAAGAACCTCACATAAAATTCCACTTGCGTAGTCTTTCATTAGACTGACTGACCGCTTTATTTCTTTTGCATGGCCGGCTGGTGTCAACCATCCCTATACGAACATCAAGGAGTAAAGGAGTGGTGATTAGAGTTTGAAGCAGTTGAGGACTTTTCAAGTTTCTTTTGAATAACTCGTTTATAGTTTTAAGGTCGAGTTCCTTGGTCTGTAAGGACCGCCTTCAACAATTTTACTTCCGCTTTATTCAAGAATATTTAATCTCTTTTTTTTTCCACAAGTATTTGGATTATTCAAGATTGTGAAAGTTGGACATTTTGCTTTAATATTTATTGAATTATCATTATTATTTATATCTTGAATACCGTGAAAGCCTTGGGTGGCTTCGGAGTGCGAATTCCGAATTCACTGGCAGTAATATCTCCGAGGGAAAAACAGGGGTGTTACAAGTATGGTATCAGAGCTAAAAGATTTTTAAAACCAAGTCTTCATACTTGTTTTCGAAAAATATCTGTTTTCTTTTAGATTGAAAACTATGCTTGAAAGAAATAGTTGTTTTCATCTTTTATTATTCAACGACTTCATAATCCCACTCTATGACTATAGAATTATGGATGGTTCTATAAGTTACTGACCATGCTTTACCTTGTCTATGTGACAGACAATGGTGTTCACTCGGAGTCAAGCCAAAGCCCTACGACCAGTCCAAGAAGCTAGCCCTCCACCTTCCATCAAAACTGGGAACTTGCTGACCTCTGAGGAAGTCATCGATGAAGGCAAAGCCGCCTCCGTGGATGTTGAGTCTCCACAAACTCTTGTGGTTCCCTTGGAGCCAAAGGAGGAACCTAAGGAAAAGGAGTCAGAGGTGGAATACACTCCCAACACACCACCTGCTAATGTCCAGGCTACTAAGGAGTACCATCCTCAAGAGGAAGATGTTGACCAAGGAGAACACCAATACGAGTATCATCCATGGGAAGCTCGTGCAACTGTTGGTGACTTTACGCCTAGACATTTGTGGGTTGATAATATCCTGCTGCAGGACCATATGGAATCATGGTACGGGATGCTGGCTCGTCATGAAATGGTGATCAACCATCATGAGAGTCGCCTTGAAGGAGAATGCGCCGGTGCAGCAACGCTACGCCGCAAGATCCAACATGCCTTAGAGTTGTTGGAGAACAACGGGGCAATCAAGGACCCTAGGAGGTTCGATCTTGCGTTCTTCGATATGTATTGCTATCGTTTGGGAGTGCCCAAGAAGAGAAATACGATGCCTGTTGCGCAGTATAGGAAGGCGTTCCGCCAACCTCAACCATAGGCTGTCATTCGTTAGTACTTTGAGATCTTCCTTAATTATATGTTAAGTCGTATTTGGTTTTGTTCATCGAACTATGTTGGTTTGCTTTGCTGTATTGGAGTTGTGTCATCTTTGAGTCATGTTGAACTCAATTATGTTGGAATGGTAAACAATCTTCCCTTTATGAATAAAGAATTTGGATTTTATGTTATGAGATTATGAGTTGGTGATCAAATGTCTAAATGGATAGAGTTCGTTTATGAATGTTCAGAGGGTCAACACTCGTAACACGAACAAAGTTTTGTTTATCCTTTTGTTTTGAATTTTCCCAATGGGGAGAAGATTGTTGGTACGAAGCAACCCACCGACTTTCCGATCACCATCCAAGAGAGAATGTTCGATGATGACCTTATTTGTATACCGATGGCCCCATATGATATAATCTTGGCGATGGACTGGTTAACTCGTCATGGAACTGTGATAGATTTCAACACTAGAACCGTAACCATCACAGCAGGAGGCAGATATGTATGTAAGTTCAAAGGACGACGAGAAGCTGAGAACGGGAAAATGGTAAATGCTATGAAGGCGATGAAGATGCTTGACAAGGGTGCACATGATTCTTGTGTTTTATGGAAACGACCGAAAAGAAAGAGGTAAAATTACAAGAGATTCCCGTTGCGAGAGAGTTTCCTGATGTCTTCCCAGAGGAGATTCCAGGATTGCCACCTCATTGTGAAGTAGAGTTCACCATTGAGTTGGAACCATGGACCAGACCAATTTCCAAGGCGCCCTACAGAATGGCCCCATTGGAAATGAAGGAACAAAAGGAGCAATTGGAAGAACTGCTAGAAAAAGGGTACATCGGATCGAGTGGTTCACCTTGGGGAGCACCAGTTCTGTTTGTTAAGATGAAAGATGGAACCTTCAGACTCTGCATTGACTACCGAGAATTGAACAAGGTCACCATCAAAAACAAGTATCCATTGCCAAGGATTGACGATCTTTTAGACCAATTACGAGGAGCAAGGGTATTCTCCAAGATCGATTTGAGGTCAAGATGTCACCAACTTCGAATTC
The DNA here is from genome assembly GCA_964016875.1 of Fallopia convolvulus. Lineage (NCBI taxonomy): Eukaryota > Viridiplantae > Streptophyta > Magnoliopsida > Caryophyllales > Polygonaceae > Fallopia > Fallopia convolvulus. Next base: position 23,756,923 of record OZ024727.1, read on the forward strand.
GTGAGGAGGACATCCCTAAGACGGCATACCGCACATGTCATGCCTTTTGGCCTTACAAACGCCCCAGTAGTATTTATGGATTTGATGCATCGGTGTTTTCGAGGATATCTCGACAAATTTGTAGTGGTCTTCATCGACGACATTCTTATCTATTCACCTATCGAAGCAGCTCATGAAGAACACCTCAGGATCATTCTACATATCTTTAGGCAAAATGAGTTGTATGCTAAGATGTCGAAGTGTGATTTTTGGCTGAAAGAAGTTGTATTTCTAGGCCATGTTATCAACCAAGAAGGAGTAATGGTAGACCCTAAACAAATCCAAGAAGTTGGAGATTGGAAGCAACCTCAGAATGTGAAAGAAGTTCGTAGCTTTCTTGGTCTTGCAAGATACTATAGGCGATTTGTGGAAGGATTTTCAAAGATCGTTCTTCCTATGACTAGTTTGCTTTGTAAGGTTCACAAGAAGTTTGTGTGGAATGAGAAATGCAAGGCAAGCTTTCAAGAACTTAAAAGGCGTTTGACTAGTGCTCCGATTTTGGCTCTACTCGATGGGTTGGATGGGTATGTAGTATACAATGATGCATCTAAACAAGGTTTAGGATGCGTTCTCATGCAACATGGGAAGGTTATTGCATATGCATCTCATAAACTGAAGACATATGAGGTGAACTATCCGACTCATGACTTAGAGTTAGCTGCAGTTGTGTTTGCTTTGAAGATTTGGCGTCACTACCTATATGGTGTGAAGTGTCAGATTTTCACTGACCGTAGGAGTTTGAAGTATGTCTTCACTCAGAAGGAGTTGAACATGAGGCAACGAAGATGGTTAGAACTAGTCAAAGACTATGACATCGAATTATTTTACCATCCAGGTAAGGCTAATGTTGTAGTTGACGCACTGAGTTGTAAAACCTCTCAGGAATCCATGGTGGCAGGACTCACCGCTCAACCAATGCTGCAACGGGAATTGATCTAGTGCGAGATTGAGGTTTGCTTCGGATGTCAACGTGGTAGTATGAATATGTTAGAGATTCATGCTACCCTTTTGGATCAAATAAAGGAAAAACAGGTCGAAGATGTCATGCTAGTTAAGATAAGTTGTGAGGTGCAAGAAGGAAAGGCACCTGGTTTTATCGTTCAGGATGATGGATCGTTATGGTTTCAAGACCGACTTTGTGTACCAACCGATGAGGAGATTCGCCTTCTGATTTTAAAACAAGCGCATTCATCAACACACCCAGCCCACCCAAGTGTAATAACCCTCCCTTCTATAAATAAATATTCTAGTAATTATTATTTGTTCATAATAATTATTTTAATTATTATGCGATAATAATTATTAGATCGTTAAATTTAGTTCATCTCGTTTTTTTTAATTAGCTAGTTGTGTTGGCAAGCTAATTAATTCTCCTAAATGTTCAAAGCACAATCCGAGTATATAAGAGTATACTCGGCATGATCGCAAGGATATTAATTCATGGAAGGATAAAATCTATTATGCGATCGGTGTATTACCTATATAAATATAAAAGTCGGTATGTATATAAGTTAAGTGGGTACATTTCGGACCCAACGTTGGAAGTTTAAACCGACCTATCTTTTTAATTATCATTTTGTTAGCCAATTAGGTCGACTTTTCAACCGACCTCTCCCTGTCATATTAGCATGAAGATGATTATGATCACACCACCATATCACCTTGGGCAACTCATATATATCACTTTGGAAAAAAAGTCATATTGATCACTCTGTGGCCTTCCCAATTTTATCTTCATTTCTCACCTCCTCATTTACTATAATCTTTCTTGTTCTTCTTATCCTTAATTTGTCCTATATATATATTGCCTTTCATTTCTTAATTTTCCTCCATGGTATCTGCTTTCCCCACTAATATGTTCTATCTCTCCTTCTCGCTAAAATTTTCACAACACCACCATATATATGTGATACACTCTAGTTTAGTATAGGTTAACTCTTGTATTTTAGGTATGATTTGAGTGTGTTTAGGTTAGTTTTGTGCATAATTGTAATATGAAGAACGAAGACACGATTTGAAGATCTCATGCATAAAATAACAATAACACACTCACTCATATTACCTTAAATTACCCTAAATTACAAACCAAGTATAGCATGCAAGTAAGGGATCGAACCCAAGAGAATCAGTATTCTGAACAATCAGCAAGGAACAAAACATAAATTACCCTAAATTACAAACCAAGTATAGCATGCAAGTAAGGGATCGAACCCAAGAGAATCGGTATTCTGAACAATCAGCAAGGAACAAAACAGGGGTTGAGAGTTTAAGCAAGCAAACAATATTAGGGTTTAAATCAATTAAAGGGAAGCAGAGTTCATTCAATCAATTCCACCTTTTTAATCCTTCGATCATCGATTCATCCACTTTTCTATTAATTCCCAAGTTAATTCCAATCCTTATAAAAGATTTCCGCTTGTCCATGGTCTAAGCGAAATTATGATATGAACAAGAACGCTTAATTCAAATCATGCAAAGTATTAAGGATAAAAGGATATCAAATCATGCAATCAAGCTATGAGTCTCATGCATAAAATAACAATCAAACACTCTTTCTCAATTCCAGTCCACGGTCCTAGAAAAGAGTTGTTTCAAAGATAAATAAGATTGCACAGACAACAATCAAACCTAATCCAAACAGTAGATCTAAGTCAATCAAACAAGTTGATCAGGCTTATCAAATCAAACATAGATCATATAAATAAAAACAAGAGTTTTCATATTAACCAAGGGATAGAAAAGTTACCAGAATCTCACGAATTACATAAAAAGGCTTCCTTGATCAAACAAACTCCAAGGAACATTAGTTCTCCATAATAGAAAATAAAACTAGCTTAAAGTAAAAGTCTCCCAAAAGTATGCTAGATAATGTATATCCTAAAACTCACGAACTAGGTCTATTTAAACTAGAAACAACCGAATAAAACTAGATATAAAAGATATAATAAAAGATAAGATAGAGAAAAACGACGTCAGCGCACGGAAACAACGACCCGCGAGAGCAGGCCTCAACCCGCGGTCGCGGCTCCAATCTTCTCTCGGCGTCTGCGGAAATGGCATCACCCGCGAGCGCGGGTCTCAACCCGCGGTCGCGGGTCTTCTGACACCTTACTGGTGTCAACTTCGGAGGTGGTTTTGACGCACTTAGAGTTGGAATTTGAACTTGTCGTACAAACAAGAATTGTAGCTATTCGAGTTAGCTTTCCAATGATACCAATTTCAGCTTCATCCGATCACCGTAGCTCCTGAACGATGCGTCACAAGAAAGTGGCGTCAAAACAACTCCAAATCAATACTTGTCTTCAAAACTCTTGCAATTCTTCAAATCGTGTCTTCGGTCTTCATATTACAATTATGCTCAAAACTAACCTAAACACACTCAAATCAAACCTAAAATACAAGAGTTAACCTATACTAAACTAGAGCGTATCAAATTCCCCCATACTTAAACCTTGCTCGTCCTCGAGTAAGCTCAAAATAAATCTAACAAGAAATCCTATCAAGGTTTACAACATAGTACAAGGGAAGACAAAAATCACTCACCTCACCAACCCGAACCCAAAATAGAGAAATAATGAGCAACAACATGATAGCTCAAGCACACACCTCACATAGATACATAGTCAGTAAGCTCTCAAGATCTAAAAATTGTAGAGCGTCCTAGGATCTTCCCGACATCTAAAATGTAATCCCCAAGCCCCAATGTAGAATGAAATCCTAAACACTCCAATTTTCCACTCAATTCTACTTAGGCGCCCTTTCGGGTTTTCACCTAATCACTCTTTTCATTTTTCTTCAGGTGTGCTCACATATGCTCACATCTCTCATTAACCTCTTATTACCCCAGCCTAATGTTGGTCCGGGTTACCTGCTTATTACCTGAGCCGCCCTTTCGGGTTTTCAGCTCATCCCAGGATTTTATATGCCTTTTTTATATTTTTTATGGCTTTTTCATTTTATTTTTTTTCAAAACCTTTCTCTATACAAAACATGGAACAAAGATCCCATAAAAATAACGAAAAATAAACTGAAAATGCAACTATCTATGATAAGCGTAGCAAGTACTTCCTCCCCCATACTTAAATCCTTCATTGTCCTCAATGAAGCAAAGAAAAAGGAATTAAGCATAGAATAGGAAAATCAGAAGACTCACATACAAAAGAAGAGAGGAATGAACTCCCGGAATTATAAGCACCAAAATCAGGAACAAACTGATTTGTCGGGGAACGAACCGCGAGCGCGGGTCATGGACCGCGGGCGCGGCTACTGGCGACATCGAACACTCAACTCTCAAACTTCGTCTTCACAACTTCAGCAACCAGATCCACACCATAGGACGTCTCCAATGAAAATGAACTGGACTCCTCAAAATAATAAAAACTCTGACGACGGCAGCACCCTCATACTTGAACTATACCGCAAAGATGGTGTAGACGCGTACTAAACCATAATGGGATGGAACCTGATAATTTTACCAAACAATTCCAAGGAACTAGACATGGAAATATATAGAAAAGTGGAGTGGATGGATGATGGTAGAATATGGAAGAACACTCTTTTTTTTCTTTTCTTTTTTTCTCTTTGATTTATTTCGGGGGTTTCACCCGAAAGCCTTTTATATCGGGGGTTTCACCCGAAAACCTTTTATTTTTATTTTTATTTTTTATATTATTTTATTAATTTTTTTTGCGAAAAAACAAAAATTGGATTCTGTCAAGGCAGACACGCGAGCGCGGGTCCTGGGCCGCGGTCGCGGGTCCAGCCTCGGCATGCTTTCTTCGAGATGGAAAAATTGTACCTGCAAGTTAGCCTGACAAAACCAAAACGAAACTAAAACTAAACTAAAAAGACAAAAATAAAAGAAAAGAAAAACTTACCTCGGGTTGCCTCTCGAGAAGCGCCTTTGTTTAACGTCGTTGGCCCGACGTGTTTTATAGCTCAGAACGGGTCATCAGCTATTTGAAACTGGACCTTTCTCCCTTCATGTGGCATGGATAATAGGCCCTTTGAAATATCAATCACGGCGCTTGCTGTCTTCATGAACGGACGACCCAACAGCAAAACTGGGTCGTATCTCCCCTTACCAATCTCCAGGACATAAAAGTCCGTCGGAAAAATTAAACCATCCACCTGCACTAAAACATCTTCCATAAATCCTTTCGGATGAACATTAGAGTGGTCAGCCAGTTCAATAGTAATATTTGAATCCTGTAATGGCCCTAGACCTAATCTCTCATATATGCTAAGTGACATGAAATTTATGGATGCTCCTAAATCAAGCATAGAATGCTCAATTTTTGCCTCACCAATAGTAACGGGAACAATAAACCTCCCTGGATCCCCATACTTCTTAGGCAATTGCCTTTGAAGCATGGAAGATACATTTTCAACATTCTCAACAAGATTTATTTTCTTAACCTGCCCCTTCTCTTTTTGTTTCCTCATAATAGTACATAATTCTTTCAGAAACTTAGCAAAACGAGGAATAATTTGAACAAGTTTAAGCAAAGGGACATTTACCTCACACTTGGAGAAGGTTTCGAAAATTTCCTTGTCGTTAGCTGGCCTCCGATTGTCCTTCAGTGCCTCAGGAAATGGTGGAGCTGGCTTTTGTGAAGCCATGGAAGGAAACGAAGGACGAACATAAGAATCAGATTCTGTCGGAGAGGGGACCCGTGAGCGCGTGTAGGGACCCGCGGGCGCGGCTGGCAAACCGCGAGTGCGGTCAGGATCCACGGTCGTGGGTTCTGGCTGACGCTCAGTTTCAGCTTTGCTTTCTGTACCGCGATCGGGGCTGTCCTCCTGCGAGCTCGGTTGGTTTCCGCTGGCTTGGACTTCAATATACAGCTCTTTCCCACTCCTCAATGTGATTGTACTTACATTCTCCCTCGGGTTAATGGTCTGAGATGGTAGTTTCCTCGAGTCTCTGGCTTCTAAGCGACTAAGGCTGGTTGCAATCTGGCTCAATTGATTTTCAAGGCTTTTCACTGCAGCCTTGGTCTCTTGATTCTCCTTCATGAGCTGAGCAATAATAGCGGGATTTTCATGAGGAACTTGGGGCCTTGGCACATAATTAGGCCTGGGAACATAGTTGGGCTGACCTCCTTGTTGTGGGAAAGGCTATTGAGGTTGTTGATTCCACCTAAAGTTAGGATGGTTCGCCCACCCCGGATTGTATGTATTTGAATATGGGTCATTCTGGGGCCTTGCTTCATAATTCCCAATAGCATTAACATCAGTTGTTGGCTCTTACATGATAGGGCATGCATCAGAAGGATGGCCTATTTCGCCACAGATTCCACAAGCCCTTGAACTTGAAGCTCCATTACCCACCAATAGTTGCTTCATCATAGCCTTTAACTCCCTTACTTTAGCATTCAGGGAATCATTCACAGAATTTACAGACCTACTGTTGGACCTCTTTCTTTGATTTCTGCATTGCTCAGCTAGAGTCTCCAACTTATCAAACGCTTGCCTAGGAGTGAGATTTTCATAAGAACCTCCACAGGACGCATTCATCAGGCATCTATCAGCATCACAAAGCCCCTCCATAATATAACAGATCAGATCTTTATCAGAATAGCCATGGTAGGGACAGTTGGCTATGAGCCTCTTGTAACGCTCATAATATTCATACAGATTCTCATCATCACCCTACTCCAAACTGCTCAGCTGCTTCTTAATTGATGTTTGCTTGGCAACAAGGAAGTATTTCTCCAGAAAAGCACCCTTCATCTGAGCCCAAGTAGTAATCGTCTCAGGTGCTAAGTATAGATACCATTCCTTAGCTGCGTCTGCTAAAGAAAATTGGAAAGCCCTCAACATCAGCTGATCATCAGTCACATCAGCCAGCTTCATTCCCAAACAGACAAAATGGAACTCTGCAAGGTTTTTGTTCGGATCCTCCCCACTCAATCCATGGAACTTAGGCAAATAATGGAGAAGACCAGACTTCAGCTCAAATTTCAATATGTACATAAGGAGGAGAGTCACACCCTTCATCCACTGATGCTAGTTGTCGACGTTCCGATGTCATCGGTGGTTGTTGGTGGAGGACTATGAGGCTGAATTGGCTAAGTATGAAGGAAGGAAGTAAGGAAGGAAAAGTTGAGCCAAGAAAAAATAAAGGATATACTAAAGTGTCGACAAAGTAGGATCTTAAAATTCTGGGCAAAAACTATAATTTTTTTTGGGCTGTTGAGGATATCATATTAAGGTAAGGAATTCTCCTGCTAGTATGGGACAATTTACGGATTTTGATTAAAGTTATGAGCGTTTGTGCGCTTTTGTGAAAACTTGAATGGTTTGGATGCCTTTGATAATTCTCAGGCTAGTTTGGGCTAGCTAGGATTGGATAAAGGAAAAGAGGATAGTGAATCGGCTTGAATTGGGTTACTTGCTATCAGTTCCGCTCTCACGCCTCGATAAGCATGATGGAATTGGTTGAACGTTGTTCATGATTGGAACGAATCGCTTTAAACAATTAACTTGTTTAAATTCGTCATTTGAGGTAAGTCGTCTAGACTTACTTAGCTTGCGATCATATTATGTGTTAAACTAGTAAGTTGAATGTGTGGACCTCTATTTTGGAATATTCTTCCATAGTATATTTTCATATTTGAAAGCTATTGGAATAGTTTCAATTATTTTTATTGTATGCAACTTGATCTCTGCGGGTGTGATTATGGACACGGACAAGTCGGTGAAGAAGAGACCCCAGACATAGTCATGCGGCATGTGGATATCACCTTCAAAAATTGATTGTTTTGGCAAGTGTTGTAGTAGAGGCTTAGCCGGGGAAAGAAGGGTGATGGGAAAGAAAATGGGCATGAGTTTAGCGTGCGCGCTAGCCGTGTACCATGTTTCAAAGGCAGGTCCGGGTTGCCTGAACTGGAGAATGATTATGGTTTGGATTATGGAGGAATTATTGCTGATTATGATATATGTTGCATGAGCATTACATTGATTAATCTCGTGCTTATTTGTTATTGTGGAATTAAGTGTTGGTTTGGAAATTGATATGCTAGTCTATATAACTATATGATGTGTTTTGGTGTGCATATTAGTTTGTTATGTATATGAATGAATGAGTGTGTTATTTTGATAATCTATGTTTTGTTCTACATGTTTGATTTGCTTGTTTGGCCCATACCGGGATTGTTAGCTAATGTGTTCTACTTCTAATGTTTTAGGTAAACATCCTTGTATGGGAAATGTTCTAGGAGATCACTTCTTGGACGATGATGATCGAACTCGACGTGACGTGTCTTAGTGGGAATTGAGGGCTCGAGTCCCTAGTTGCAAAAAGAGTGTAGTTAATAGTCATATTGAGTTAATGTTGGTAGGCAGTAGGTTGGCTTTAGTGCTAGCAGTCAATTGCCTTCACATTAGTTATCGACTTGTTTTAAAAATGATAAGTTGGATGTTTTCTTGGTTTTTCTCGATGTGCCTTTAGTGGTGTAACGGGATTGCGCCCACACACCACCTCAAAAGGTGTCTTCTTTGTAGCAGAATGAACGGACCTGTTGTAAGCAAATTCAATAAAAGGAAGACAATCTTCCCACCTGCGCAAGTTAGTTTTCAAAATAGAACGCAACAAGGCACCAAGAGTATGATTAACGACCACGGTTTGCCCATTAGTTTGCGGGTGGCAAGTAGTAGAAAATAAGAGCTTAGTTCCTAACTTGGACCAAAGCGTCTTCCAAAAGAAACTCAAAAATTTGACATCACGGTCAGAAACAATGGACTTAGGGACACCATGCAACCGAACAATATTATCAAAGAACAAAGTAGCAACATTAGTAGCATCGTCGGTTTTGTGGCAAGCAACAAAATGCGCCATCTTAGAAAATCGGTCAACCACCACAAAGATGGAGTCCCTACCCCTTTTAGTCCTAGGCAACCCCAATACAAAATCCATAGAGATATCCTCCCATGGTGCAAAAGGAATAGGCAAAGGGGTATACAAACCGTGAGGGTGCACCTTAGACTTTGCACGTAAACATACAACACATGAAGCACAAAATTTCTCTACCGACCTAAGCATGTGAGGCCAATAAAAATGCTCCCTAAGCATATGCAAAGTCTTCATAACACCAAAGTGTCCCATGAGGCCGCCTCCATGGGCCTCTTGTACTAGCAAACGACTAACCGAACCACTAGGTACACACAATCGAGTTCCCTTAAAAAGAAAACCCTCATGCAAATAGAATTGATCCCAACTTCCCCCCTTCAAACAAGCATGAAATATTTCACCAAATTTAGCATCATGAGCATATAACTCCTTCATAAAAGAAAAACCAAGCAAACGAGCATCAAATAAAGATAAAAGAGCATACCTCCGTGACAATGCGTCGGCGACGACGTTGTCCTTTCCTTTCTTGTGCTTGGTGACATAGGGAAAGGATTCGATGAACTCCACCCATTTAGCATGCCCTCGGTTCAGTTTTTCTTTCCCTCTCAAGTACTTCAACGCCTCGTGATCGGAATGGATGACAAACTCCCGAGGCAAGAGATAATGCTCCCACACCCGTAGAACTCGGACAAGAGCAAGTAGCTCTTTGTCATAGGTGGGGTACTTGAGCTCGGCTCCCCCTAACTTCTCACTATAGTAAGCAATAGGCCTTCCTTCTTGCATAAGTACTCCCCCCCCCCCCCCGAGCCCGATTCCCGACACATCACACTCTATCTCAAACATCTTGCCAAAATCGGGAAGGGCCAACAACGATGCTTGTGTCAACTTAGCCTTAAGGGTAGCAAAGGCCTCTTCTTGCGCCTCTCCCCAAGTAAATGGAACATTCTTCTTAGTAATGAAGTTTAAGGGCGCATCCAAGGTGCTAAAATCTTGGACAAACCGGCGGTAGAATCTGGCTAACCCAAGGAAGTTCCGAATTTTTGTCATTGTTGTCGGTGTTGGCCATTCTCGATTCGCCTTCACCTTCTCTTCATCCACCTGTAGTCCATTCCTACTCACAAAAAAACCAAGAAATACCACGTGATCCGAGCAAAAGTGGCACTTCTTGAAGTTAGCAAATAGGTGCTCCTTTCTCAAGGCATCCAGCAATTGCCTAAGGTGCTCAACATGGGATGGTAAATCATGGCTATAAATTAAAATATCATCAAAGTACACAACCACAAACTTACCAATAAAAGGACGGAGGACGTGGTTCATCAAGCGCATGAAAGTGCTAGGAGCGTTGGTCAATCCGAAGGGCATGACCAACCACTCGTAGAGGCCTTGCTTGGTTTTGAACGTCGTCTTCCACTCATCTCCTTCCTTCATTCTTATCTGGTGGTTTCCGCTTTTAAGATCAATTATGGAGAAGGGACTCGCCCCATGAAGCTCATCAAGCATGTCCTCAAGCCTCAGAATCGGATGGCGATACTTGATGGTAATGTTGTTGATCGCCCGGCAATCAACGCAAATCCTCCATGTGTCGTCCTTCTTAGGCACAAGAATGATGGGAACGACACACGGGCTGAGGCTCTCACGCACATAGCCCTTATCTAGGAGCTCTTGTACTTGTTGTTGAAGCTCCTTAGTCTCCTCGGGATTGGATTGATAGGCTGGACAGTTAGGTAGAGTGGCGCCGGAAACAAAATCGATTTGATGCTCTATTCCCCTTAGCGGTGGGAGTCCCGTTGGCACCTCTTCTTGGAAAAGCTCCTCAAAGTCCTGCAAAAGATTAGAAATGGAAGGAGGAAGATCAACTAATTCTTGGGAAGATAAATAAGACTCTTGAAAGACAAGTAAAAGACAAACGCCACTTCCCTTGAATGTGTGAATAATCTCCTTCGGTTTGGCCAAAAGCAAGGGAGTAGAAGGGCCGCCTAAGGCTACCTTCTTGTCCTTCTTTCCCTCTCGAAGTGCATGCTTCTTTCTTTTCTCCTTAGCTGCATGATCCAACATAATTTCATGGGGATTCATCGGGTGCAATGTCACCTTCTTTCCCTCCATTTGAAAGTGGTACTCATTGGATACGCCATCATGAATTACTCCCTTGTCAAATTGCAAAGGACGTCCCAAAAGGAGATGACAAGCGGTCATCGGAACCACATCACACTCCACCTCGTCCTTGTATGGCCCTATAGAAAAACAAATATGAGCCCTCTCCTTGACTTGGATAGGGGCGTTAAAATTCAACCAACACAAGGGATAAGGTAAAGGATGATGAGTAGTTTGCAAAGAAAAACGATCCACCACCTCTTGACTAATGATATTACAACAAGATCCGCTATCAATAATCACACTACATACCTTATCCATGATTTTGCATCGAGTGTGAAAGATAACTTCCCGTTGACTAGGTGTGGTGGTGTTCTCCGTCATGAAGAGCGTTGTTGGACCACAAAACACTCTCCATCCTCGGCGGTGACATGGAGCTCGTCGTCTTCAACCTCGGGACTCTCCTCTTCCTCTTCCTCATCCCCTTCCTCCTTGTACTCATACTCCCCTTGGCCGTTAAGAAGGACCTTTCGCTCGTTGGGACAATTCCTAGCATAGTGCCCATGGCCAAGGCACTTGAAGCACTTCACATCGCAAGCACGCTCTCCTCCTTCTTACCGAGGACGTGGAGGAAATTCTTTCCTTGGTTGATGAACCGAATCCTTTCTAATATCCGGCTTCTTGAACTGATTTGATGGCTCTCTAGGATTTGTGGAGGAAGGTTGCCACGCCCGAGAAGTGGTAGAACTTTGTCGTCGTTGAGCAAGATGCTTGTAGATGTGGTTGGTGTAGTGAAGCACTTGCTCAACATCGGTCCCTCTACTGAAATGTTGCATAGTCACAATATTTTTTAGTTCCGAATTTAAACCATTGACAAATTTAGAAATCACATACCCGTAGGGAAATTGCATTCCGGAACGAAAGATGAGCATACGCAGGTCGTTGTAGAACTCATCAGGAGACCGATTTCCTTGACGCACTTGCTCCAAATTTGAATGGATTCTTTTCGTATAGTCTTATGGCATGAACCGCTCCTCTATGGCCTCTCTTAGATCTTGCCAAGTAGTGATTGGAGTCATCCGCCGTGTCCTCCTCACGGCCTTGTCCTCAAGCCACCATTGATAAGCAAAGTCGGTGAAGTGTATGGATGCCATGGCCACACGTCGAGCGTCATCATATCCATAAAAATCAAAGATGGACTCCACTTTGGCAAGCCAATCAAGGCATGCATCGGCATCGGACGTCCCCGCAAAGGTTGGCACGTTGAGCTTAATGCCTTGATGGGGATCCCGAGGCCGCTCCTCGTGATGCATAGGTGCGCCTTGCCAAGGCTGCCCGGCGGCTCCATAGGCCGGTTCCCGTGGGGGTTGGCCGCGCCTAGGAAGGTGCATGGCTGGTGGAGTAAAGTTGGTCGCCACATTAGGATTAGCCTCTTGATAATTTGGAACTCCATAAGCTGAAACGTTAGTGGAAACCAAAGGAATATTATTCGGAAAAGCAGCAAAAGAAGGCCTTACCCCGGAATTGGCCACATAATGTGGATTGTGGAAGCTCGCGGGAGGAACGTAAGGAGGGATGGTCCCCAAGGACATACTCAAACCAAGCGATGCTAGAGCCTCCGTGTTTGGCACATAGGATGTCGAAGCCTCTTCGTGTGTGTGCGAGAGACTCGTTGAATATTGTATCAGAGCCATGCGAAGGTATCACCATTTAAATCTTGTTCCGACCTTGAAAGTCCACTCTTTGCAAGTAGTCTCTTGGCCTAAATCATCTTTGTGTGTGTGCGAGAGACTCGTTGAATATTGCCTTGTGTTGTGTGTGTTTTGTTTGTCCTTGATTGGTGTTGTTCTAGGTCGATTTGTGTGAGTTCCATTGCTAAATTTCTGCTCGAAAAACCATGGAGAAGAACACCAAAGGTTGACGTTTTTATGAGTAGTTGAAGGGTTGTTTTTCCTTCTTGTTTAATGCCTTCAATTAGGACTTGAATGGATTGAGTCATTGCTGAATTTTTTAAGCTGGATCGGTTTTGACTCAAACACACAAGACAACACTTAAGACACCGGAAACGAAAGGTTGTTTTAAAGGGGTTTTTGAGGCTTTTCGGTTTGAGAATTGAATTGGACAAACCTTGGACTGTCTTCTTCAACCTTTAGACAAAAATCCTTGGATGAATTCATAAATGGTCGTGCACAACTCAGCCAACACAACAACAACACACAACAAAGACAACAACCACAATTCTAGAGCAATTCGCAAGCAATTTCGAAAATGGTAACAAGAGTGGCTCCTATGAGCACTTGCAACCCTATATTGCTCAATCAAAGGTAAAAAGAATGAGTACCTTGCATGGCTATGATACCACTTGATGGCCTGATCGTTGGAGAAGATGAAGATGCAAAGAGATCGCCAAGAGAACTTGGAAACTCTTCACGTGGATCGTGGATCTACAAGTGGATGACGAAGGATATGGATGCTCGATCTTGGATATGACTCACCAAGAAACTAACAAACTAGATTGCAAGAACGTCGGATATGACTCACCAACGCTCTAACAAGAGATTGAACGAAAAAGACAAACAAAGAAACTTTATATTGAAAACAAGTAAAGGAAACAAGCAAGTTGATCGTTCAAGTCTAACTAGAGGGAGTGCATTGGCCGGCCATATAACCTAGGAAACTCGTCTCACAAAACCAGCCCCCTCACTTAAAAAAAATTACAAAATCAACCCATAAAAACCGAAAACACACTAATTTTCCTTATCCGTCAAATAGTCGCTTGTCGAACCATGATATAAAATGATACTCCACCCTTCTTCTTTATATCCCTTCGGAAACCTACGACCCATTAGCTCGGGATCGCGTGATACGCCCAAGATAGGGCATGGCTCCTTGACTTGGCTTCCTAGCGCCTCGGACTCCAGCCTTAGTTGTTTGTCCAAATGTAGACTTCCCTTGCTCATGAACCACGAGCTTGTCTTTAGAGCTATAATCCTCACTTGAGTCATAGGACAAGGCGCCATCAAAAGTGCTTGAAGATTTGGCAACATCAAGGTCGGGATCCGGCGTAGCGCAAGGCACACCACCAACAGCATGCAAGGGCGCGCCAGCCCCTTGCAAGGGCACGCCTCCAGCCGCGTGCAAGGGCGCACCAGCCCCTTGCAAGGGCGCACCAAGGGCAGGTCGTGGCTCTGGTTGCGCCGAATGCAAAGGCGCGTCCGAGTGTGTCGGCGCGTGCTCGGGCTCGATTGTTGGTTCGGTTGTCGATGGACTCACATCAGAGTCGCTAGAAAAAAAATAAAACCTAATAATCCTCATAAAACTAGGGTAGAAGTATTTTAAGCAACAAAATATTATAAAACTCGGTCAAATCTCGATGCGGGGAACTATCCGGGCAACTACCCGAGCTAGTATCCGGTCGGGTAATCTTCTACGGCCTCAAGACGAGATTTTAGAGAACCCAGTCTTAAACCCGGGCTTAAACCCGTTCGGGTAGTTAATAGCCCGACCACGTACTCGGTCACGTACTCGGCTGAGTTGTCTTTTCTTCCTTTTTCTGTTGTTTCTTCGTCTTGGCACCCGAGCAACCACTTTTAAGCTCCGTCATTCATCACTTAGGCTCCATGAAACACTCCTCATAGCTATGATCCTTGAAACGCTTGAATCTTCACCCAAAATGACCTAAATTCGACACAACACGAGAGTAGATATCGAACGAAGAAAACAAATGATGCAAGCATGAAACTAACTCAAAACTAACCTTAAAAGACTCAAAACATGAAAGTAAACATGTCCTAAACTATGTCTAAATGCATGCTATCAAAATCCCCCAAGCTTAAACCTTACTTGTCCTCAAGTAAGAAATTAAATCCAACAGCCCAAAAGACAAGCAAGTTGTGCATCCATTTCAACAATAGCCTAGACGAGAATTATAGAAGCAAAGAAGGACAGCTAAAATCATAGCAGGCATTTGTAACATCAAAGAGATAAAGCCAACATATCCATTCTAAACCTCACATAGGACAGTTGTGTTTTTGCTCTCCCTCAAGTGTTTGAATAGGGCGTGTTTCGCTCAAGTCTCATCTTTTGAAAGCCTAGCTACCATAAGCTTGCATAGCGTTCTAAATCTCCACCGCATGGGACTTTTGTACACAAAAAAAATCATGAGGACTTTCATAAGGTTGTAATGAGGACCGGGTGAGAACAATTGGAGGGGATAAATATTTGGCATGTGGTGCTAATCTGGGAAAAAGGAATTATTCCTAAACAAAACACCAAAACCAAGCTTAATGCACTTCTTTCCCAAGCTTCTTCTTTTATTTGCTTTCTTACTCTCTCTTTCCCTTTTTTTCTTTTTTTTCCTACAACCTTTTCATTGAAACATTTTGCTCAGCTTAAAGAATTTTTTCTTTTTCTTGTTCTTATGAGCTTTCTTTAATCTTTTTTTTCATTCATTCTTCTCATCACATCAAACTCCATCCACACTTTTGATAATTATCAACAACCCCTTTTGAACCACCCCAAGCTTGGCTCAAACTCACAGTTATAATCCCCTACAATACCTCTTTCCCGAATGGGTAAAGGCTTAACATTAGGTTTGGAATTATCTTGTGGAGCTTTCCAAATAAATAGGCAATAAACACTAACATGGGCTATCAAAAACAGGATCATGTATAACGGTGGATAGGGAATAATAGGCTCATATAAACAATTCCTCAATCACTTTAAAGTTGCATACAAACGTCATAAAAGTGGTCTTGAAAAAGAGTCTCATGCAAGTTCTAGAGAAAGCAATCAAAAGTGAGAATCACACATGAAAAGAGAGGACTCAATATAGCAAATAGTCCTAGAAAGGTCAAGAATCTCACATGGATTTTGTTTAGAGCTTCAATGTGAACTCGAATCTCAAAGATATACATGGTCACTCAATTATCAAACAAGTTCGTAAACATACCTAGACATCATCAAAACTTCACACACTTCAAGCAAGTCTAGGGGATAGGATTTCTTTCAAGAATTGTGAAGGACAAGGAGCTTGTTACATTTAGGGAAAATTAATAACTCCTACAATGCAAAAAAAAATTGACATTTTTTTTGAATTTTTTCTTTTTTTAAATTTATTTATTCAAATGCGATCTAACATGCAACTATATGCTTCTAATTAGCATGTAATCTAACACGCTAGTTATTTATCTAT
The DNA here is from genome assembly GCA_964016875.1 of Fallopia convolvulus. NCBI lineage: Eukaryota > Viridiplantae > Streptophyta > Magnoliopsida > Caryophyllales > Polygonaceae > Fallopia > Fallopia convolvulus. The sequence goes on from OZ024727.1 coordinate 23,773,101, forward strand.
GCAAATGCAATCTAACATGCAACTATATGCTTCTAAATAGAATGTAAGAGTTCCCCTCCCCCATGCTTAAACTATACATTGTCCCCAATGTATAAATATAAGAGAGTGAGAAGAAAACACTAACCTTTGGTTGCCTCCCAAGCAGCGCTTGTTTAAGGTCGTAAACTTGACCTTACATCTTCTTTCAAGCACTCGGGTCAGGAGGTTCTTTGGTACCCACCTTGAGTGGATCAGGCTCATCTACAAGCTTCAACCTATTTCTTTAGACTTTGAAGTTCCCCGAGTTTTTATGACAAAGCTCGAGTTACTATGTATGGCCCCGAGTTCTTTGGTACCTACCCTGAGTGGATCAGGCTCATCTACCTTCTCCTTTTAAAACTCGAGTTACTATGTATGGCCCTGACCATCTTGTTCCTTTGCTCACATGAAACATGTTGGATCTTTCATGGAATAGCATCACCTTGTCTCCTCTTTTAATCTCATCTTTTGCTCGGTCGTTCTTCTTTTTCTTGTGATCTCTACCCTTCAAATCCTTAGCAATATCACCATCCATGAAGCTTTTAACTTCCAAGGTTTCTTGAGAAGGTTGAGCAATATCAGATTGAATCTCCTCATTAGCCAACTTCACTTTAATATTACAGCAGGCTACTTTGACAATCTCTTGTGAAGGATTCTTGCGCACTTCAAGGAAGTTATCTTTGATATATTCATACTCTATCTTCTCTTCCCCAATAGTGAGTGAGATCTTGTCATTCCATACATCAATGTTAGCTCCAACAGTGGCTAAAAAGGGTCTCCCAAAGATGATAGGAGTCTTGTCATTCATCACCTCCATGTCAAGGATCACAAAATCTCCTGGTATAAAGAACTTACCCACCTTCACTTGAAAGTTCTCAATAATGCCCATAGGATGAGTGACTGAATTATCAGCCATGATTAGATGAATCTTGTTTGGAATAGGATCACCCAAATTCAGACTTTTGCAGATTGATAAAGGCATGATATTGACACTAGAACCAAGATCACAAAGGCAATCGTATAGAAGAGAACCAAAACCAGCAAGGATAAACAACTCGCTTGGATCTTTTAGTTTTCTTGGTATCTTCTCAATTTGATCAATCACCAATGCTACTGTCTCATAGTCCTCAATCCTCCTCTTTTTGCATAGAATATCCTTTAAGAATTTTGCATATGTGGGCATTTGAGTGAGGACATCGATGAAAGGAATGTAAATGTGGAGCTTCTTTATCATACTCATGAATTTCCCAAATAGTTGCTCTTGCACCACCTGAACCTTCGTATGTGGGAAAGGTAGAGGTGGCTTGTAAGGTGGGGGAGCAACATATTCGATTTCTTAATTATCGTATGGCTTCTCCATGGTCTTTTCTGCAAGTTCTTTTTTCACCAGAGGAAGCTCTTCAAGCTCTTTTCCACTCCTTAGAGTAACAATGTGACATTGCTCCTTCGGATTGACTTCAAGTTGCCCAGGCAATTGACCAGGAGGTCTAGGAACATTCAAAGATTATTGAGCCACTTGTTGTTCTATAATTTTTAAATTCTTTCCCTAAGCTCTCACTTCTTCTGTTATCGTCTTCATAGAAGTGGAAAGACTCTCAATAGCAGTCTCCCATGCAAGCTTTTGGGAGGGTTGAGCATCTTGGGCTGGGTGTAGTGGGGCTCTTAATTGAAAATCGGGAGGTGCTCGTTGTTGTTGTTGATTGTTTCCATAAGAGAAGTTAGGGTGATTTCTCCAACCGGGATTGTACGAATTACAGTAGGGATCATTCATAGGTCCCCTGTTAAAGTTATTCATTTAGTTCACCTCCTCCTCTTATGGTTCCTCCTTAGAAGCAAATATTTGGCAAGCTGATATAGTGTGATCACCTGCTCCACAAAACTGACACACCACACCTGAGTCAACTTGTCTAGAGCTTTCTTCATTCAGATTCTTAGGCCCATTCACCTTCAATTTTAGCTGCTTGATCTCTTGATTCATGGTTTCAATTTGTGCTTGATATAGAGTTTCCTTATCCACCTCATAGAGCCCAGCTGTTCTTTTAGAGCTTTGAATAGATCGAGCATCATTATAGTAGTGAGTATGTTGGGCAATATCCTCAATCTGCTCCCAGGCATCATCAACATTCATCTTCATGATTGTGCCTCCAGATGAGGCATCAATGAGCAGCCGATGTTGTTGTCGACAGCATTGTAAAAAGTGTGAAGAAGCACCCACTTGTCTATTCCATGGTGGGGACATAACAATATGAGCTCCATGAACCTCTCCCAACCTTCATAAAGAGATTCACCATCCTTCATTTGAAATGAGTTGATTTGATTCCTCATCTCTACAGTCTTCTTAGGGGGAAAGTACTTGGTTAGGAAGGCTTTGGCGAACTCATCCCATGTAGTGATAGTGCCTTGAGGTAGGGCCTTGAACCAAGCTTTAGCCCTGTCTCTTATAGGGAATGAGAAGGCGCGCAAATAAAGTGCGTCATTAGAAACATCATGAATCTTCACCGTATCCATAAGCTCCAGAAAATTGTTGAGGTGTTGGTGAGGATTCTTAGAAGGTAGACCTCTAAACTGATTCTGCTAAACCATATTAATCAGAGATGGCTTCAGCTCAAAATTCCTAGCCTAGACTGGAGGTCGAACCCCACCAACTGTGGGTCCTTGATGTCGTGGCAACACATAATCACCCAATGTCATAGGTGGTTGCGCATTCAACTGTTGTTGCAACAATAGTTGTTGTTGTTGTTGTTGTTGTTGTTGTTGTTGTTGTTGTTGTTGTTGTTGTGCAATTGCCTGATTTCCTTCCATAGCCTGGGTTCTAGCTTCCCTTTGCTCTCTTCTTCTTCTGTGAAAAGCACGCTCGGGTTCAGAATCGTAGTTATGTAGTGCACTAGCGCTAAGAGATCTTTGCATAGGAAGGAGAACAAACTAAAACAAAAACCTAAAAGAAACCAATTAAAAATAAAAACAAGACTTAATCTACCGGTTGCGAGAGACAACCAATACTAGCAATAGTCCCCGACAACGGCACCAAAAACTTAATAGGCTATTTTCCTACACCGCAAGTATACGGTTCAGTTGTAGTATCAAGGTGTCGAACTCAGGGAACTTTTTAGTATCGATTATAGCTCAATTCAGTAGACTAAGCCAAAGATAAGAGAACAAGAGTTGCAATTGTATTCAGAAATAACTAAAATCAAAAATAAGAAGTATCTATCGATGGAGAAAAGCATTCCAAGGTTAGGATTCCCACAATGATGTTTTAGTAGATTTTAAGTGATGCCTATTTGGATTTCTACTTGAATGTCGTTTGAAGGAACTCACTATCTAAAACCAACACAAATCTCTTTTCAGAAAATAAGTGAATGTGCCTAGACTAAACTAACAATCGTTGTCATGTAAGGTTAATCAGTTTTAACTAGAACTACTACAATAGTTGAAATTGACATAAGAGAAATTAAGTTGTTGTGGCATAAATAACACTCTAGTTTAATACCTAGGGATCTTATTCAAAACCAATTTCTAGTATTGTCAAATCAATATCTCGTTATAGTTATCTCCTATCAGTCTCAAATTATATCAAGAATCCTATATGCAAAGCAAATAGGACATAAATCAACCTAGGATTAAATCAAACTTCATTCAAGTTTCCATTCAACCAAACATCACGATTTAGATCTATCTACTTCATCATTGGGTTCACCCAACCTCTGAACAAGAGAATTAGTGAGACATGGAATGGAAGGAAATCAAATCTAATTGAATAAACAACATACCGTAGAATGAAAATATATTGTCTTCTCAAAGGATTTAAATTTCAATCCAAACACATACAAGAGTAATCTCCTCAATTCTCCAACTAGGGGTCTTCTAAAGAGAGGCTAGAAAGAATAAAACCTAATAATCCTCATAAAACTAGGGTAGAAGTATTTTAAGCAACAAAACATTATAAAACTCGGTCAAATCCCAACGCGGGGAACTACCCGGGCAACTACCTTGCCGGGTAATCTTTTGCAGCCTCAAGACGAGATTTTAGAGAACCCGGTCTTAAAACCGGGCTTGAACCCGGTTGGGTAGTTAAGAACCCAACCACGTACCCGGTCACGTACTCGGTTGGGGTGTCTTTTCTTCCTTTTTCCGCTCTTTCTTTGTCTCGGCACACGAGCAACCACTTGTAAGCTCCGTCCTTCATCTCTTAGGCTCCATGAAACAATCTTCATAGATATGATTTTCGAAACGCTTGAATCTTCACCCAAAATGACTTGAAATCCACACAACACGAGAGTGGATACCTAAGGAAGAAAACAAATGATGCAAGCATGAAACTAACTCAAAACTAAGCTAAAAAGACTCAAAACATTGAAGTAAACATGTCCTAAACTATGTCTAAATGCATACTATCAAGTCTCTTTGCTGAATTGTAGGAAGTGGAGATATGGATGGGCGTTGGAATGTGCAGCTCAAGACTTGAATTTTTCAAGGCTGAAAAATAGGGAATGGTTGAAGATGGAGTTTGGTTTGAGTTTGAAAGTCCACCAAAAATTTAGGAGGAAGAATAGTAGTTTAAATTGGACATGATTTTCTTTTTATTGCTAGTCTTCTTCAATAAATAAAAATCGTGGCTGACTAAAATGAGAGAAGAATGGGTGGTTTCTTGGTGGTCGATGTGGGTGGTTGATAGGTGGAGGTTCTCTTCTGGGGTAAGGGTGTGTTTGGCTGAGAAATAAACCATCACACAAAGGTTATGGTAAGAGGTGGGCTTGTTGGGGTTTATGGATGTGGTTGAGAAGAAAGATGGCGGGTTTGGTGTTCGAACTGGTGGTGGAAAGGTGTTTTGGGGCTAGGCACAATGAGGCACAACATTTCTATCCATCAAGGGTTAGAAAACAAATTAAACACACGAGAAAGTAAGGTATGAGAGACTAACCAAGCAAATTTGTTTCTTGGTGATACAACTGACTTTTTGTTTTGGGATTTTCGACTTTGAATGACTCCACTATGGTGTTGGCAACCGGTAGCTCTGATACCACTTTGATACGGGTATTAGCCCGAAAGATGCCCGATCTTCAACACCATGAACTCGGCACAAAAAACAACAAGAGATAAGATAATAAATGGAGGAAGCAAACTGAAATCGAAGACAAAACATGAATATAAAGGATAATAAGAAGAACCAATTGAAACAACAAAGAGACCCTTGTTGCTTGAAAACGAGAACCAAATTGAATGAACAAGAGACCCATCTTAATACAACTTGACACAATCAAGGACGTATCCTTGAAGCACCAAGAGGATGCCTTGTGAAAGCTTACGAAACACCAAACCATACTAGGTCGACATAATGTAAGTCAATCCAAGAGCAAATCTCTAGACCGATCCCTCTTCAAGGGCACTCGGCTCCCTTAGGAGAATCCTCTCCAAAACACAAGTATGAAAACTCTAAAAACTGCCCTAGAAATGAAACTACATAAGCTATTTATACTAAAAGCTAATTAAAAGAAAATACAAACAAAAACATTAAAAATGTCTAAAACCACAAATGCATAATGAGCCTGGGACGCCTAGGCATAAGACGCTTGGTCACTTGGCTCCTTATGATCACCATCCTTGAAAGTGAGGCGTTTGGCAAGACGCTCTTCTAATTGCTCAATCATTCTAGCTCATCGTCTTATTTCTTCTTCACGGTGATGTATCCTTTGTTCCAATTGGAGGATGTCTTGCGTGCACTTGTCACTTGTAGCCCTCAACGACTCCCTCACCTAACTGAACTCAGCACGGACACTCGGTGGAGCTCTTTGTAAGAATGCCATTGATAGTCTCTTATCAGCGAGAAATGCCAGGCAAAAATGCGGAAATAGCAGAATTAGTCTAAGGAGACTAAACAAGTGAGAATGGAAATTCTCAAGGGTAATATGGTAACTTCAATTCATTAGAGAGATATAAGCGAGATGTATTTGAGATGTAGAAACTTTATGTGGAGCTTTTAAGGACGGAAATGAGTCGATCTCGAGGTGAGATAACTCTTAAACCGGAAAGAAAGAACTACTAGATTGTAGAACTTCTAAGAGTAGAATAATGTTGGGAACGTTTTAATTACACACAAGTTTTGTAAAACCTCTCGCGCCCTTGTCGGAACTCGACCAACCTCATCTTATTCGGTGCTCCAGATCAGGGAGGTGGCCCGAAGGCGCTTAAGTACCAAGCCCACCTTGAAAAGCCCAAATAAGCATTTAGATTGGAAAGACGATCGTTCAAGAATCGAGAATCGGGTCGGTCTTCCAAGTTGTACTAATCCGGCCCGATTTTAATTTCTTTTATAGCACTTATCTTTATTACATGAAAAAACTTTGCATAACATTAATGACTTTTAACGTTGTGGAGGCTATGAAAGAGCCGAGTCCACTTAAGGGGAACGAAGTTCCGACGCCTAGCTAGGGTGTAGACATCCCTCCAACGAGTAGGAGCGGACATAGATCTTGATCCTTAAGTCACGGGAAGAGAGGGCGTATTGCCATACCACTCGACATGTTATATAGAGATGTTTGGGGCCAAACCCAAATCCCTTATTATTAAATCCATACGAATCTCGAAAAGAGATTTTAAACAAGAAAAGGCCACACAAACAAGACTAGTAATACTTCTATTAATAATAATAATAATAATAGTAATAACGATAACAAGGGGGTCGCTATTTCTAACAATCGATATTCCTAGATTATTTTATTTCATCAAAGCAGTTGTTCCCAACATCGAGAAATTTAACGGAAACAAATTATCAAAAAGTTTCAATGAGAATATCCACTTGCCTTAGACCGTGTTTGGACTTTTCACAAGGCTCGGAAAAATTTGACGAACTTAGTGAGCTCGAAAGCTTCGACCTATCATTTCAAGAGATAACAAGCGAATTTATATTAAAATTCTTATCTCATTTATTAACAAACCTTTTCTCTTATTTTTCCTTTCAATAAGAGAAAAATATTATAATCTAAATTATTTCATTTAATAATTTAGGTGGAAGTTGTAAATAATAATCCTTGATTTTTATTTTCAATTATATGTTTTAAAATGATTTTTATAAAAATACTTATACTCATTTAAAGGTTCATGCAAAAGTTGGAATAAATCCAAGAAATTCCTTTTTTAAAACCCACTAGCAATATTTATTTAATTTGGTTAGATAAATATTATTTCCAATCATTTTTATTAAGTCTAAGGTCATTTATAATATTCTCCAAAATTATTATTAAGATCTTAAGTTGACATGCAAGGTGAGTTAATTCACAAAAAGGCTTTATAAAAGTCCAATGAAATTTTATCCCTTTTATCTAAATAGATATTATTCACATGGTGGTAGTATTTCCATAGATTAATTAATTTCATTCCAAAATCATAAAAATCTAAGAAATGACATGCAAGAGTGATTTAAGTTATTTATAAAAGTCCTTTCAAACCACATGCAAGTACTTATTTAAATTATTTAAGCACATTTTTGTTCTTATTAAATTACTTTAGTCAAAGTGTAACACCCCCGATTTCCTCGGAGAGGTTACACGCCGGTGACCTAGGAAATTCATCCTAAGCCACCCAAGGCTTTACAGTAACAAAACTTTCATACAAAATTCATGATAAAATAGAAAGTAGAATAACAAATTATAAAAAGAGTGTGTACCTAATTAAATCAACTTTTAAAAAAAATGCGGAATTAAAACAATCCTTTAATACAAACTTGTTTTGACGGACCTCACAAGCCAAGGATCTCGCCTTTATTATAAATAAAGAAATAACTTAATAGAAACCTTGTCACTAAATAGAAACTCCAAGTATGTTGTAATCACCTTCTTCACTCCGTAAGCTTGAGACCTGATGTTACCGTATAGGGACGGGTTGACCCCAGCCGACCATGCAAAAGAAAGAGAGGTGTCATATTAATGTATAACACTTCGATAGAGAGCATTAGCTAGATGCCACACCCCTCATACACGGATGAGACGGGCAGGGTCATGACCAGCATTAGGGTTTAGGTCCATCCTAATGCGAATGTTATAGAGAGGTGTCCAAAGATCACAAGTCCTACACCCCTAGTACTACGCTAGCATATAATGTTCATAGACAAAGCACAACAATTCACAAACAAGCCCGAGGCTACGCACAACCTAGTATATATATCTAGCGCTTTATAACAAGGTCATTAAATCTAAGACGATAAATAAACCTAGTTCAATTATTTCCACACAAACAATTCCCAAAAATAATTAAACATGGATTCAATTCCAATGCTTAAAGAAATAATGCAAAGCGAACCAAACCACTTGCCTTGATTGAAGACGAGTGTACGGATTAACCTAAAGAGAGAAATTCCAACGCTCGGACCTTGAGTCAACAATAATTTACAAAATAAATTACCAATAGTTTATTTTGATTTATTTTCACTTTATTTTTACTACATTAATAAGTCGTCCATATTAATGTATAACACTTCGATTAACATCCAAGAATCATGTTAACTCTATGGACTTATATAAATAACAATAGTATATGCGCTAGCACATACATGTATTTATATCATGCTTCTTACCCATATAGTATAAGTCTTTTATCTTAAATCTCTAAAAATCATAAATAATTGTTAAACAAATTTATAAATCATAACATGTTGTATAAAATCAGAATAATTCATATTCTGATTTATATTTTAAAAATTACAATAATTCTTTATTTCCATGATTATTCTAGTTTTAAAGACTATGCATAAAATTAAGCAATAAAACTGAATTCTTTTAAACTTTTCTGAAATTTTGGTAAATATGGAATTTTATAAACAGTAACATCATAAATTTATAAAATTAATTTCAAATTAGAACAAAATAAAAAAAAACATTAAACCGAAATAAAATAAATAAATAAATAAATCTGAAAATTAGGATTAAGGGTTTTGGGCTGTTCACATACTTCTAGAAAATGGCTCGGTGTGGGCGGCTCGGACCACGGAAAGGCTCGGGACCGGTTGGATTCGAACCCCAAGGGGCTGGCGCACACACGGAGGGTGGCGGCGGCGCTATTGGTGGCCTGTGGTGGTCGGAATCGGGACGGAAAGGGGCTGTTCGTTCCCCTGTTTTTTGCTGCACAGGTCGGACTTTGTTTGGGTTTTTCCGGAGAGTTTGAGCGATGTAAAAATTATGGGTAAAGAGGGCTTTTGTAGGGAATTGAATGAGGATTTCAGATATTATTTTAGTTTTTGGATTGGCTTTGTGGTTTGAAAGATATCGACGAAAAACCGAGAGGTGTGCTTTCTAGGGTTCGTGATTTTGTGAGGCGGAAATCGGGCTCAATTCTCCGCTATTTAAAGTGCTACCAAAACGTGGAGATCAAGGAGGACATAATCTACAACTTTCCTTTTGGGCATAGCCACAATCGTGGCCTAATTTGATCCGATATCGAGCTTGAATGGGTTTAAGGAAGGAAGAGCAAGAAAGGAAAGAGGTGGAGAAGAAGATATGGATGATTGGCCCTTATTTTTGGCAAAATTACAATTTCAAACCCACTTGTTTTTAGTTGTGATAAAAATACCCTTCCATGAACAAATAAATTTTCAAAAATTATGGAAAGGTACCCAACTTCTTCATTTTGCTTAAAAACGTCCCTCTTAAACTCTTATACGGAATTTTCATTCCCAAAATACAATATACCTCATTCCTTTTTTTTTCTTTTTTTTTTATTTAACACAATATAAAAATATAACCATACTTTTATAATGAACATAACCCAATTTTATTTCCATAAACTTATTTCTTATGAACTTATAATATCATAAGACTTATATATACTATTATTTTGGGTAAGGTCCAAACTCGATAATAACTATTACAAGTTATTATTTAACTTTTCTTATTCCTTTAAGAAATAAAGAAAATTCTTTATTAAGATATGAGAAAGGAGGAAATTACAATAATACCCTTCTTAAAAAGAGTGGTTATTACAATAGTACCTCCTTAAAAAGAGTTTCGTCCCCAAAACTAAGGTACGAACAATTCTGGGAACCGATTTTTCATGTCTTGTTCAGTTTCTTATGTCTCCCATGTAATATTTTCATCACCATTTTTAGACCACAAAATCCGCACTAACAGAACCTTCTTGTTGCGTAACTCTTCCACTCGGTGCTCCAAGATACGGATTGGTCTCTCTTCATATGTGCCATTTGGTTGTACTTCAATGTCGTCATAATTAAGAACATGTGATTCATTTGGCACATATTTGCGTAAGAGTGATATGTGGAAAACATCATGAACTGGATGAGCTGACGGAGGCAGAGCAAGACGATACGCGAGCTTACCAATCCATTCCAATATCTCAAAAGGACCAACATAGCGAGGGTTTAGTTTCCCACGCTTTCCAAAGCGGAAAACACCTTTCGTCGGTGATACTTTAACAAACACCTTTTCTCCCACTGCGAATTCCAGATCCCTTCTCTTCAAATCAGCGTAGGATTTCTGTCGGCTCTAAGCTGTAAGCATTCGCTGTCTGATCAAACCAATTTCAGTCGTGGTTCTTTCCACCAACTCTGGCCCAAGAAGGAGTTTATCAGCTGGCTCATCCCAGCATATCGGTGATCTACACTTTCGACCATACAACGCTTCAAATGGTGCCATTTTGATCGTCGAGTGCCAACTATTGTTGTATGTGAACTCAATCAGACCCAAACTATTCTCCCAGCTAGTAGGGCGATCTAGTACACATGCCCTAAGCATATCTTCCAATGTTTGAATAGTCCTTTCTGATTGCCCATCAGTCTGTGGATGAAATGCAGTGCTGAAATGCAATTTTGTCCCCATGGCCTTATGTAGCTCTTTCCAAAAATTAGCCATGAATCGCCCATCCCGATCAGATACAATAGTCTTGGGAGTTCCATGTAGACGGACGACTTCATGTATAAATACTTCTGACAACTTTGGAGTTCTCCACTTAGACTTAATTGCTACAAAATGAGCACTCTTTGTAAGTCTGTCAATGATCACCCATATAGCATCTTTCTGGTTCTGAGTCTTTGGTAGTCCCATAACAAAATCCATGGCAATGTCTTCCCACTTCCATTCTAGCACTGGAAGGGGTTGCAGTTCTCCTCCTGGTCTATGATTCTCAATCTTCACTTTCTGACAAACCAAACATTTTGTCACAAATTCTGCTACTTCCCACTTCATGTTTGGCCACCAGAAATTCCTACGCAAATCCTTGTACATCTTACTAGATCCTGGGTGTATCGAGTAAGCAAAAGAGTGTGCCTCCTTCATGATCAATTGGCGAAGCTTCTCATCAGCTGGTACACAAATGCGATCAAGAAACCATAAAGATCCATCATCCTGGATGACGAATCCAGGTGCCTTTCCTTCTTGCACCTCACTGCTTATCTTTACTAACATGGGGTCGTCCACTTGTTTCTCCTTGATTTGGTCCAATAGTGTAGCCTGAATCTCTAACATGTTCAGCCTACTCTGTTGATGTCCAAACCAAACTTCAGTCTCGGTCCTCAATAGCTCATTCTGCAGTACTGGTTGTGTTGTGAGCAATGCTACCATGGTCTCTTGAGTTGCCTTTCGGCTTAAGGCATCAGCTACAACATTGGCCTTACCTGGGTGGTACAAGAGCTCAATGTCGTAGTCCTTGATTAACTCTAACCATCTTCGTTGTCTCATATTTAGCTCCTTCTGGGTGAAAACATATTTTAGACTCTTGTGATCTGTAAAGATCTGACATTTTACTGCATACAGATAATGTCGCCAAATCTTCAAGGCAAAGACAACTGCTGCCAACTCTAGGTCATGTGTTGGGTAGTTAATCTCGTACGGCTTGAGTTGACGAGATGCATAAGCGATGACTCTACAATGTTGCATCAGTACACAACCTAGTCCTTGCTTGGAAGCATCACTGTACACCACATACTCCTCTTCTCCATTGGGTATAGTTAGGATTGGGGCACTAGTCAAGCGTTTCTTCAATTCCTGGAAACTCGTCTCACACTTCTCATCCCATATGAACTTCTTGTGCACCTTGCGGAGTAAGTTAGTCATGGGGAGGGCGATCTTGGAGAAACCCTCCACAAACTGTCTATAGTACCCCGCAAGGCCTAGGAAGCTACGTACTTCCCTGACATTTTGAGGTTGCTTCCATTCTGCTACTGCTTGTATCTTTTGAGGGTCCACCATTACCCCCTCTTGGTTGATTACATGTCCAAGGAATGCAACTTCCTTTAGCCAAAAGTCACATTTGGACAATTTAGCATATAACTGATTCTGTCTCAGTATCCCTAGCACAGTCCTCAAGTGTTCTTCATGACTTGCCTCATTAGCAGAATATATCAATATGTCGTCAATGAATACCACCACAAACTTATCCAAGAATTCGTGGAAGCAACGATGAATTAAATCCATGAAAACTGTCGGGGCATTAGTGAGACCAAAGGGCATTACCACGAACTCATAGTGGCCATACCTTGTTCGGAAAGCAGTTTTCGGAATATCCTCCTCGCGAATCCAAAGTTGGTGATAACCAGACCTCAAGTCGATCTTGGAGAACACCCTTGCCCCTTTTAGCTGGTCTAGCAGATCATCTATTCTCGGTAGCGGATACTTGTTCTTGATGGTAACCTTGTTCAGCTCTCGATAGTCAATGCATAGTCGAAAAGAACCATCTTTCTTCTTTACAAATAGCACTGGCGCTCCCCAAGGTGAAGCGCTAGGTCTTATGTACCCTTTCTCTAGTAACTCGTCCAGTTGCTTCTTTAACTCCTTCATTTCCACCGGAGCCATTCGGTATGGGGCCTTGGAGATGGGCGTCGTCCCGGGCTCTAGTTCGATGGTGAACTCTATGGTCCGTCGAGGTGGGAGTCCTGGAATTTCCTCTGGAAAGACATCGGGAAATTCTCGTACCACAAGGATCTCCGTAACTCCTACTTCCTCCTTCTCAGGTTGCTCTAAATAGCATAAGTAGCCCACACATCCTTGTCGAAGCAGTTTCCCAGCAGCCATTGCATTAATCAGCTTTCCATTATCTACATTGCGCTGACCCTTAAATTTGCATACATACTTGCCTCCTGCGGTAACAGTTACCGTCCTAGTATTGAAGTCTATGACAGCCCCGTGACGGGTCAACCAATCCATTCCCAGAATGATGTCGTAAGGAGCCATAGCTATGCAGATCAAGTCAGCATCAAACTTCCGACCTTGAATGGTGATCGGAAAGTCTGTAAACTGTTTGGTTCCTACAATCTTCTCCCCATTGGGAAGAATCACCACGAAGGGTTCGCACGTAGCGTTACATTTAAGGCCTACTTTCTCTACACAGCTTTCAGATATAAAGGAGGTTAGTATTTATTAGTAGAATTTCCTTTATTATATAATAAATACGAGTGACTACAACTTGGAAGGTTTTTAAAACAATTACTTGAGAACTCTTTTGTATTAAGACTAAAACATTTAGATATTGTAAATCGTTTTCTAAAACGGTTCAAAACTCATTTAAAACTTTTAGCTCTGATACCATATTTGTAACACCCCCGATTTCCCTCGGAGAGGTTACACGCCAGTGACCTAGGAAATTCATCCTAAGCCACCCAAGGCTTTACAGTAACAAAACTTTCATACAAAATTCATGATAAAATAGAAAGTAGAATAACAAATTATAAAAAGAGTGCATACCTAATTAAATCAACTTTTTAAAAAAATGTGGAATTAAAACACTCCTTTAATGCAAACTTGTTTTGACGGACCTCACAAGCCAAGGATCTCGCCTTTATTATAAATAAAGAAATAACTTAATAGAAACCTTGTCACTAAATAGAAACTCCAAGTATGTTGTAATCACCTTCTTCACTCCGTAAGCTTGAGACCTAATGTTACCGTATAGGGACGGGTTGACACCAGCCGACCATGCAAAAGAAAGAAACGGTCGGGTTAGTCTTGTGACAGACTAAGCAAATGGGACTTTTTGTGAGTGGTTCTTGTGGTTGTATTAAATCACCGCATTGAATTCCGAATAAAAGCCGGTCAACAGTTTAGTAGCTACAATACTTCCACGGAAAAGAAAAGAGGAATGCAATGAAAAGAGAGGGGACGCCATAAGAAATGTGGTTCCTTTAAGGAAATATGCGATTGTTGGGAACGTTTTATTATTCACATAATTTTATTTTGAAAAGCCTCGCGTCGACTAATTGGGTCTCGACCAACCTCATCATACTCGGAGGGTGCCGACAGGGAGGTGGCCGCGAAGGCGCTTAAGTACCAAGCCCGTCTTGCCATTTTATAGGCGTTTTAACAAACCCGAGTATGCATTCAGATTAGAAAGAAGACTTACTTAGCCAGGAGCAAGAGTAGGGTCACAAATTGTAACCACCACCCTGGTTCATTAAAGGTGTGCATTGGGCACTTATCTTATTTAAATGACAAAACATTACACATCGAGTTATAAGCTTTTAATACTTCTCGAACTAGTCGAGGCACGAATACAAAAACTACCCGGGATTCGATAGAGAGCATTAGCTCGATGCTACACCCCTCATACACGGATGAGACGGGCAGGGTCATGACCAGCATTAGGGTTTAGGTCCATCCTAATGCGAATGTTATAGAGAGGTGTCCAAAAATCAAAAGTCCTACACCCCTAGTACTACGCTAGCATATAATGTTCATAGACAAAGCACAACAATTCACAAACAAGCCCGAGGCTACGCACAACCTAGTATATATATCTAGCGCTTTATAACAAGGTCATTAAATCTAAGACGATAAATAAACCTAATTCAATTATTTCCATACAAACAATTCTCAACAATAATTAAAAATGGATTCAATTCCAATGCTTAAAGAAATAATGCAAAGCGAACCAAACCACTTGCCTTGATTGAAGACGAGTGTACGGATTAACCTAAAGAGAGAAATTTCAACGCTCGGACCCTGAGTCAACAATAATTTACAAAATAAATTACCAATAATTTATTTTGATTTATTTTCACTTTATTTTTACTACAATAAGTCGTCCATATTAATGTATAACACTTCGATTAACATCCAAGAATCATGTAACTCTATGGACTTATATAAATAACAATAGTATATGCGCTAGCACATACATGTATTTATATCATGCTTCTTACCCATATAGTATAAGTCTTTTATCTTAAATCTCTAAAAATCATAAATAATTGTTAAGCAAATTTATAAATCATAACATGTTGTATAAAATCAGAATAATTCATATTCTGATTTTTATTTTAAAAATTACAATAATTCTTTATTTCCATGATTATTCTAGTTTTAAAGACTATGCATAAAATTAAGCAATAAAACTGAATTCTTTTAAACTTTTCTGAAATTTTGGTAAATATGGAATTTTATAAACAGTAACATCATAAATTTATAAAATTAATTTCAAATTAGAACAAAATAAAAAAAAACATTAAACCGAAATAAAATAAATAAATAAATAAATCTGAAAATTAGGATTAAGGGTTTTGGGTTGTTCACATACTTCTAGAAAATGGCTCGGTGTGGGCGGCTCGGACCACGGCAAGGCTCGGGACCGGTTGGATTCGAACCCCAAGGGGTTGGCGCACACACGGAGGGTGGCGGCGGCGCTATTGGTGGCCTGTGGTGGTCGGAATCGGGACGGAAAGGGGCTGTTCGTTCCCCTATTTTTCGCTGCACAGGTCGGACTTTGTTTGGGTTTTTCCGGAGAGTTTGAGCGATGTAAAAATTATGGGTAAAGAGGGCTTTTGTAGGGAATTGAATGAGGATTTCAGATATTATTTTAGTTTTGGGATTGGCTTTGTGGTTTGAAAGATATCGGCGAAAAACCGAGAGGTGTGCTTTCTAGGGTTCGTGATTTTGTGAGGCGGAAATCGGGCTCAATTCTCCGCTATTTAAAGTGCTACCAAAACGTGGAGATCAAGGAGGACATAATCTACAACTTTCCTTTTGGGCATAGCCACAATCGTGGCCTAATTTGATCCGATATCGAGCTTGAATGGGTTTAAGGAAGGAAGAGCAAGAAAGGAAAGAGGTGGAGAAGAAGATATGGACGATTGGCCCTTATTTTTGGCAAAATTACAATTTCAAACCCACTTGTTTTTAGTTGTGATAAAAATACCCTTCCATGAACAAATAAATTTTCAAAAATTATGGAAAGGTACCCAACTTCTTCATTTTGCTTAAAAGCGTCCCTCTTAAACTCTTATACGGAATTTTCATTCCCAAAATACAATATACCTCATTCCTTTTTTTTTCTTTTTTTTTATTTAACACAATATAAAAATATAACCATACTTTTATAATGAACATAACCCAATTTTATTTCCATAAACTTATTTCTTATGAACTTATAATATCATAAGACTTATATATACTATTATTGAATTGAGATCAGATGGAAATTAACTTTGCGGTGTAAAATGAGAGCAAATCTAGTGCATTGGATCTCGGAAATCAACGGCCATAAGAAGGCGCGCTTCCTTTCATATTTTTTTAAGCCTAGGGGTATTTGTGTCTTTTCCCCCAACAAAAATAGATCATTTTGCAGCGTCATCTTCATGCCCCATCTTCATCCACTGGACTACACATATTTGATCCGAAATTTCGATTGTTACTTCTCCATAATCATTGCTACTTGCTCCTTCTATTTTGGCTTGATTTTATGTTTATTTTCAGCCTCTTTTGAAGTTCAATCTTCATGGAGTTTGGTATAAGTTGTTTTTTGTAAGGCTTCAATTTTGTATTTGGGGGGTTTTCAAATTTAGAGTTTTACACTTCGATTTTCATATATTTGGTCATGTTTTGTGTTCTTTGAATAGTTTTTTTTGTTAATTTTACTCAAATTATAAAGGTTGTGTACGTTTTGCATTGCAATTTAATGTTTATGATTGAAAATCTAGGTTAATGGTAAATGTTTATCTAAACACCCACCATGTGTTTGATAAAATGCCCAAATAATTAACTTAGAGTTTTGCCATATCTAATTTTCCTCTAATTTTCATTGTTTCTTCTTTGATAAAAATAATATTAGTTTTTCTAGCAAGTTAGGTATGCTAGGATCCATAGAAGCGCTACAACAATAAGTCATTGCAAAAGACATCCATGTTTCTTTTTTATGAACCTGTATTTGGGTATTGATGAACTCATACTTGTATGTTTATGAATCATAATAAATAAAATTTATGAACTATATGTACCGCTATCATAAGAGTTTTGGTGACGAAGGAGAATTTGAAATATTGCTTAATTATGGGTTGAGATGAAGAGGGATTTTTTTCATATAGATGTTATGACTTATAAAATTGTAATTGTATATCGATGAACCCATATATATAATTACGGTGTCATATTTTTTTTGTGTACTTAAAATTTATTCTCTGTGTAATGATTGTGAAAAATCATTTTAAAGTCTTTTAACCAAAAAAGGAGAGTAATGTGTGTCATTGCATATGATTTGGGTTCGAAACCTACACAGGAAAACACAGAATAGAACCACTTTCATGAATCTAAAGTCATGACACTAACTATTACGTGCAATAAATTCATGAACCGTAAGATTACTTATTAGGAACCTTAATATTTAAATTTATGAACCCACAGAATACCATTTATGAACTAGAATACACCACATAAATAACAAGTATTGTTAATTAAATTTCATGAACCTTTATGACATTTGTTATGAACCTAACCGTATAAAGGCATGAACCAACAAAATACCATTTATGAATAAATGCACAAAATGACAAGTATTGTGAATTAAATTTAATGAACCTTTTTGACAATGGTTATGAACCTAACCATATAAGGACATGAACCAATAGGCCAACTTTTATAAACTAAAAGTCATGAACCGTGAGATGAAACATTATGAACTTGTGTTTGTAAAAACATGAACCAAATGACTAAATATCATGAACCAAAAGATTTGAACCAGATTAACAACTAGTAAGACTTAAAAGACATCACTTTTAAGATAAACTATCATGAACCTAAGGATATAAAAACATGAACAAAAAAAAAGAACTACCATGAACCAAAAGACATAAACCGTACAAAGAGTTAGCCTATATGGGATTTGAACCCACATCTATGTGCGTCTGCACATTGCTCTACCATTTGAGCTAATAGGCTACCAAATAACATGAACATTTTAAAAAGTTGATATCCAAACATTTAAACTCAAACAAAATCACCAACATATGTAATGAATATGATGTTTTATTATAACGATGTCTTTGTACCAAGGGCAAGCAACAACATACATAATTTGCATCATTAATTAGGCACACCACCAAATCCTTTGAATCATGTGGTTGAGGCGATATCAAATATTTATTTGGACAAATGCACATCAAAATGAGAACTTCATCTCAAACAAGACAAACATGATGGCAAAAATCATCAACTTGCAATCAAAAACTGAGTTGCATATTAACTCATCAACTTACAAGAGTAAATTTATAAAACGGCCGATAACCTAAAAATGAAGAATTATAATCGATGGAGAGTTAATAACAAAAAATAAGAAGTATTTTTCCTAATCATAGTTGCACTATGGAGTTGAGAGGTAAAGTTATACTCACTTATGGGTGACATGGTTATATCGAGTATATATAAGCTTGGTATATATCAAGCATAAATAAGTTATGTAATGCCATATATAGGTTTGGACCAAGAGACATGAACCATAATCACGCAGTGAATCAAAATAACATTTATCATGAACCAAGTGTCATGAGATAATAACTACCATGAACAAAAAAACAAATGAACCGTAATAGTGATTACTATGAACCTCATCATACAAAGATGTGAACCAAAATAATAATCAATACATTTTTTACGACAACCATCTGAACAATCAATACAACGATCAATCACCAGATTTTCTTCTCATGTTGTAATTCAATAGATACACATTTCTTAGACTCAAAGCATTCAACAACCAACAGTACAACAACAATTTTGATTCAATAATAGATCTAGAAATCTATATTTTAAAAATACATTACAAAGATCAGAATTAGAAGCATCTTGAGGTGGAATTGAAGATGAAGAACGAGATTAAAATGTATCAAGAAAGATGCAAAGGCCGAATCTAAACCATTCAAAAAATAAAGTATCATTTACCTGAGGAAGAATGGAAAAGACGCCAAGAGGAGCCGACCCTAGCCTCGTACTCGTCGTTTGATGGGAGAAAGGGAGCGAAGGAGAAGAGTTAGAAAGGAATTGGGGCTGGAGAGAAATAGTGGCGAAGAAACGACGGTAGAAGAAGCCATTGATAACCTAGAAACATTGTAAGCGTTGATTTTGGGGCTAGATTTTGTTGGCAAGGGTAGTTTCGTCTCTGAATAGAAAAATTAGGTTATTTACCTGTGTTGCCACTATAAATGAACCGCCTCTTTTTTTCCTATTTTGCACTAAACCATATTGTCTAATCTCGATCGTTCATTTGTTTAATCTAACGGTCCAGATCTGCTCACATATTTCACTGTATGAAAATTGTACACCCGAGCGTGACTCTACTATTATTTTGGGTAAGGTCCAAACTCGATAATAACTATTACAAGTTATTATTTAACTTTTCTTATTCCTTTAAGAAATAAAGAAAATTCTTTATTAAGATATGAGAAAGGAGGAAATTACAATAATACCCTTCTTAAAAAGAGTGGTTATTACACAAAGGCCCATATATAAATTATTCCAAAGTTATAATAAGGCTAAAATGACATGCAAGACTATTTCTCTCTTAACAAAGTCTTGTTTTATTTAATTTTCTTATTTTAAACTGTTTTTTTTATAATAGAGGAAAAATAAGTCTAAGTTAACATAATTTTTAAAATACAGAATTTCTATGCTCAAAATCACTATTATAATCCTTACCATTTATTAGGATTTATTTTACAATTTACAAAATTTATTTTCTCTTAAATCTTATGCATGCATGTTACTTTTATTAAAAAACTACGTACAAGAGAAAGAACCTTATAAAATTCTGATTTTTAATATTCTGAATTTTATAAGGGTCTTAAAATAAAAGGCAATATAATAAGAGTTTGGTTCACGTGCGAATGGGCGCTCATGTGCGAAATAAGAAAGAACAAGAGCCGTTGGATCAATAAAAATCAAAGGCGCTGATCATGTCACTTAAAAAAGGGAAAAAACGGCACAGGAGAATTTTTAGCGAATTATTCGCGTATTTTTGAAATAAACGGAAATTAGACACGCGCTCAGATTGTTCATCGAAAATGTGGATTTGTTCATCAGTACTGTGGATTTGTTCATCAATACTATGGATTTGTTCATCAATACTATGGATTTGTTCATCAACAATGTCGATTTGTTCATCAACACTGTGGCATATTTGTTTCATTGGTTTTGACATATTTGTTCATTAGTAACATCAATTTGTTCATTGGTTTATGCATATTTGTTCATTGATAGATGCATATTTTTTCATTGTTATATTCATATTTGTTCATTAGTTTTGGCATATTTGTTCATCGGTTTGTGCATATTTGTTCATTGGTTTATGCATATTTGTTCATTTCCTTTTCATATAATTGTTCATTGCTAAATGCATGTTTGTTCATTAGTAACCTCTTAGCATACACCATATTATTGCAAAGTCAGATTCTTTATCTATTATTCTTTGTATTCAAGTTTTTAAATCAAACTTATCTTATTTAGGTACTATATTGAGCACTTCATTCGTATTGACAAGTTAGCCTAAAGCACTTCATTCGTATTATCCTTTGCATTCAAGATACCCTAAATGTACAAGTTGATGATATTGACACATAAACATAAGTATATTTCTATTCACAAATAGGATATATCAATGAACAAACAAGGTGATATCAATGTACAAATAGAAGTATATCAATGAACAAATATAGGTATATCAATGAACAAATAATGGTATATCAATGAACAAACAAGGTTATATCAATGAACAAATGGTAGTATATCAATGAACAAATATTGGTATATCGAAACTAATGGTGATTTCCTTTTCCCTTAGAATCATCTCATGCATTTCTGGCTCTATAACCATTGTTGTCAAAAGTTTCCCTTCATGAGAAACTTGTAATTTGTTGAGAACATCTTCATTTAAATTCTCATATTGAGATTTACCCTTAGAAAAGGGCTTTGACCTTTGCACCATTACTTGATGCTTCTTTAGTGCTCTTGTTGAGGAAGATAAGATATAAGGAATAAGGATGAGAGGGTCCACCTCGTAGTACCACCCTTTTTCTTTCATTTTTTACGTTCCCCAAAGATTTTGTGAATGACCAATGTTTCCTTTTGGAATATAATCATCAATCTTCTCAACATAAGAAATCACACAACATTAAGCAACTTCTTCTCCCTTTATCAAATCGTCATCAATATTTATAAGGTCGTCCTTGAGAAATCTTTAGGGACATAGTCCTTTTGGGTAAAAGGGACTCTTTGAGGTTGATTATATTCTTCCTTGAAGTCTATTACATATTCCTTTTCTTTCTCGCCCCTCTTATTTTTAATGCCCTTCTTTTTGTCATGCTTTTTCTCATTAGTCTTGAACCTTGAAGGAGAAGCACTTCTAGGACAATCTTTTTCTCAGGCATTGCTCCATTTTGGAGATGTTTCCCACCTAAAATTTTTTCTTCTCGTCACCATATAGGATTTCCTATATAATGTAGTGAGATAGTTTGGATGCTCTTATTTTCAACAATCTTTGATGACATATTGGATGCCACCATGGTTTTATAGATTTGTAGGGGTGAAGGCAACGCTTCTACGACTTCTATTGTTGAGATCATGTTTGATGAAGCATATAAACCTTTTGAGTTTACCCCCTCAATCTAAATCTCCCCTTTGTTGATCATTCCTTCTATTACATCCTTTAGGACATAACAATCATGGATTGTATGACCAATAAGGCGATGACATGGACAATACTTAATATCACTTGTCATGGTCACTTCATTAGACCTTTTTGGCTCGGGAAGCGCCAAAGCTTTAGCGGCCATGAGCTTATCAAATATCTCTTGAACATCATCATCATCAAGGGGATACTCATTTTGCTTTCTTTCTTGAAAAGTGAGTCTTTTAGTAGGCATGTTGGCTTTATTCTTATTTTGGGTTTGGGAATTATCCTTATTAGAGATTTGACTATTTGTTTTGATGGAGGTCACCATAGAGTTGTCTTTATTTTGTGACATTTTTCCACCATTTGTTTGAGGTTGAATAACCCCTATTTCACGGCGAGCGATTTGATGTTCGACATTACAAGCCTTGGACACCAAAACATCAAATGATAAGGGTTCGACACTCCCCACATGCACGGCTAGTTCTGGGTGCTAATTATTGTTGCACATTTGAACACAAGTCAAATCACTCAATTTCTCTAGGCATTGAAGCATTAGACTTCTCCATCTGGCTACAAAGACATTTGCAAGCTCATTAGGCATTTGGTGAGTGCTTGCAAGGTCTATAATGGAAACCTTTGCCCTAGTGCTCACAAATTGAGCAAGGAATGCACCCTTTTCAATTCATCCCACATTTTGATCGACCTTGGTTAAAGCTAGGTATAACAAGTAAATGTCGGCTCATTTAGTGATTGAACGAACTGCCTTATGAGTAAGGCATCACTCAAGGCAGTTTCTCCACCTGCGGAGTAAGGTTAGGCAAGGTGCTCACGTGATGAACCTTGAATGCCATCAAACTTGTAAAATTTGGGCCTTTGATATCCTTGTGCAATCATCTCCTTAATTCCTTGGGAAGACATGATTATTGCGCCAATTTATCCCGATGTACCACTTTGGCTCTCATCATTTTCTTTAAATTATTGTTGCTTACTCTATTTATGTTTTCTAGCAACTTGACTTGAGAGAGCGGCAATTTGAGCATCTTTTTCAACCAACCTCCTTTGCATTTCTTGAAGTTGTTCCTCAATGCTAGAAGTAGTCATCATCATGACTGAGATATTTTCTACCCCATTGTGTAAAAAGGTAATGACTTGGTTAAAATATGGAAGTCATCCTCCTTGAAAGGTGAAGTTATATCTCCATACAATGGAGTATCTCCTTGAGGAGCCTGGACAATTTTACTAGCTTTTTGCATTTCTTGGCACTTCTTAGGAGGACACAGTACCTTCACCATTGAAGCGTTAAATTGAGCTTAACCCTTACCCTTTTCCATGTAAGAGTTCATGTTGACTTTTTGCACACAATCAATGTTAATCAAGATTGACCCTATAAGGATTTTCCTCGAGGTTTTGACGCAAGGATTGACAAGTGCTTTTTTTGGTGTCACCATGTAATGGGTCACTTCTCCTAAGGTAGCTTTGGATAACCCAAGAGTTGAAGCATAATTTTGCTTAGTAAGTTGACCTGCCTTTTAGTGCTTTGACCTATTCTTACGACCCCTCCTTCTTTGAGACCGCATGACCTTGTTTGTGAGGGTGGATTGAGTCGATGCTTGACAGGATCCATCTTTGGCCTTGATGACTTGAATAGTCGGTCCATGGAAGCTGCTCCAAACATCTTTGGCATCCATTTGGAGAATTCCCCTCTCCTAAACGTTGGAAAGGTCCATATTTGTAGTCAAGGGGAATTTTAATGGTGATCATATCTTGCTCGTTGGTGAACACAACCTTGAAGACTCGTTGATGAATCAAATGCACACCCTTGATGAGAAAGGTGGGTTGGTCAGTTGTTAAAGTTGAAAATAGCTCTTGGTGCCATTTTTCATTGAGGAATTCAGTTCACTTCTCCAACTTAGGTATCCATGCCATCATTGAAAAAGTACACTAGAAATCTTGAATCATAAAATCGACGATTGGACTCAAAAAGGTGTAGGCCTCGGGCAATTTGGCGAATAACTACTCGAAGAAAGGGCAGAATTAAGACAAATACAGATCAAACTAAACATATTAAACATAGCAGAAATCTTTTTTTTTCAAGATTATTGCATTTTGATTGAGTTTTAACTCTTGATCTTCCACTTTTTGTTGATGTTGACTCGGATCGCCTTGTTCTTAATTTGGTTTAATAGATTTTTGGAGCCTCTTAAACAAGGAAGGTTTGGATGCATAACGTCTTGAAGTAGTTTCAGGTCTTTCAAACAAATAGGGCTTAGATGGTCCTTGAGCTTGTATCGAGGCTGTCAAATACTGACACTTGAGGAATCGCTACCTTTTCATTTGAGAGTTTGTTTAACTCATTTAGTGGCATTTCCATTGGCTTTAGAACTTTTTCTTCTTGAGAAATTTGTGATTCTTGACAAGAGTGTCATCAACATTTAATGGGTCATCCACACGAATGTCGGCCCATGAATATCGTTCAATTATGATTCGTATGTTTAGAGAGACTTAGATTATGGGGGCGAACTCGGAAACATTTATCACAAAAAAGGATGTTTTATGTAGTCACTAGAGTCATTGATGTTAACCCCTCAATTTTGATTATCTCTTCTATTGTATTTTTTATGACGTAACAATCCTTAATTGGATGACTAACAAGTCGATGGTAAAGGCAATAATTGGTTATTTGTCTTGTCAAACTCATTTGTCCTTTTTGGATTTGGAAGTGTCAAAAAAATTTGTTGCCATCAACTCACCAAATATCCCTTCCATATCACCATCGTTGAAAGAGTACTTCTTTTGTTTTCTTTCATGGAGAGATAGTCTATTGGTGAATTCTTTGACTTTCCCTTTACCTTTGAGCCTTGGAGCTACTCCCGTTTGAGGGTTTGTCATTAGGCATGATGAAGGTTGCCATAAACTCCTTTCGGTTTTGAAGCTTCTTGTCATCATCTTTTTCAAACTCATTAGCTTCAAGACAACTAGATCCTTGCTTTTGCCAAGTAATTTAACATTGCAAGCCTTTGACACAAAATCTCCAAAGGGATAAGGTTCGATACAAACAACATGCTAATATTGGAAGCAACTTGTCGGCATACGATTGAACATAAACTTGTTCACTTAGTTTTTATAGGGCACTAGAGCCTTATACTTCTCCACATAACGACAAAATAGTTAACGCTCTCATTTGACCCTTGAAAGGTGTTTTTAAGTCCATAGGAAATGGGATTGCATCATAGTCTGTTGGATATGGCTTTTTATACCCAAGCATAGGTGGATTTTCGACGCTTGAGATTCTTGAATCCCTTCAACAATCATCTCTTTTAATTTCTTGGAAAGATATAATTAAGCTACCAATTGGACTTTCATCATTTAACCTTGACCACTCTCATCTTCTTTTATTTGCTTGAGTATTGACCTGAGCCATGAGTGATGCGTTTTGAGCATCCTTCTCGGCAAACTGCCTTCGCAATTCTTGAAGTTGCTCTTCAATACATCAACACATTTTCTTGTTCATCTTGGAGGATAAATTTTGCATTTATTTCCTTTCAGTATAAAGACGGACACTCCTCCTAGAAAATAGATGACAAGTCTCCATATAGGGGAGAGCTTGTTTTTACTTTCATGAAACCCTTTATCTTTCATGATAGAATTACATGGAGTTGTCGACCTTGAAACCATCTCAATAGATGATGACATTGGTTAAGAACTTGTTCTCGTACCTAGGGTCATATATGTTTGAGGTTTGGTTGTTTACAATGTTGACCTTGATGGACCTCTCTTTTCTACACGAGCTTGAGAAACTTGGTAAACTTATTGTATTTCTTGATCGTTGTTGGATCATGAAGGCTTCATCATCTTGATCGATAGCTTGTTGTTGGTTGGGTTTTTCGACAACAAATAAATTTGTAGTCAAGACCCGGATGAGTATAGCGAAGTCAGGATCGTCCACGGGAAGCAAGGTTGTCTGTTTACCGAACTAAGAAAACAAGAAAACAAAGCAAAACAAAAGAAAATAGCTACGACAGACCTCGGTACCGACCTTGTCAGGGTCGGTAACGATGCTGGATTTCTACTAAAGCAGAGCAAATAACACGATGCAAGTGCAGGCTCGGTACCGATCCTAGTGCCTCGGTAACGAGTGTATACGAATGCAAAACTAAGGAAAATCAAATGATAAAAAGCTCTAGGACAAGGGCTACCACAACATAGCTACACATATAAACTCATGTGAAGATAAAGATCGTGCCTTTGAAGATAAATCTATCAACTTTCGTTGACTAAACAAGCAAATCAATCAACTTTCATAAATCAAATCACTTTTCTACTTGTTCTGAATCCAAAGCTCGAAACTTTCGTTATCGAACAATATCAACATTCAAGTTCACAACTTTCTCTTTCGATCAAGCAATAAACTCAAATTACTTCGACTCTCGTCTAAGCATAAGCACAAACAAGCAATTCAAAAGATAGAAGGCAATCAAAACATCAACACATTCATTCAATCATGCACAACTATGTCGGGTTCAACCCCGACCCTAGAAAAGAGAACTACTCACACATGATTGAATCAAAACTATTAACTTTATTAAAAGAGAACATTGAAAAGTAAAACTTACTTGAAACTAAAGAAATATCGTCTTACAACCACACGTTCAAACTCGAAATCAAAGAAGAACAATAACAAACTCGATCTCGACCTTCTTTCTCTCTCTCTCGATCGAAATCAGATTGGAAATCTCCAACTAACGTCTCGCTCTTCTCACAACTTGCTAACCTCCAAAAACTAACGAATTCCCCTCTCTACTAGGCTAGAACAAGGGTATTTATACTAGAGAAAGCTATCTAATAAAGATCTAAAAGATAAAAACTTTCTAAACTAAAAAGATTACAAGATAAAAGATATAAATTCCGAAAGTCGGCGCCGCTCTACCGACACATGTCACCTCGGTAACGACCTGCACAGGGTCGGTAGACACTTGCTGAATCCCTTTGAACAAAACTCATTGCACAGCTCGGTACCGACCCTCATAGGTCGGTAACGAGCTCTTTGTTTCGGGTTTATTTGCACTCTTTCATGGCTTCACTTGAACTTCTTCTTGATCTTTAACATGTACTCTTCCTTTTTAAGCACTCCACCATTCACCACTTGACTTCAGCTTCATTTGAAAATGCTCCTTTCCGCTTCAAAAACCTACAAAAAGACACAAAACGGAGTAGCTTCCATACTTTTCACAAAATATGCAAACTTGTCCGAAAACACCCAAAACTAACTCTAAAACTAAACTAAACCACCTAAGAAAGACACCTAAAACTAGACTAAAAACACGAACATCACTTATATTTAGGTAGTGTTTAGGAAGCATATTTATGAATTTATGTTTATATTGCATGGTTTTAGCTTACTTCAGTCTAGTTATTTGGTTTTTAGGTTCTAATGTTTTCGAGTAGTTGCGCTTGTTTTGCTCGGTTTTGCATGTTATTAGGTGATTGAGCAAGATAGGATGTGATCCGGCTGGTCATGGTGGTGCTTTAGAAGACATAAATGAAGATAAGAAGTGGTTCAAGTAAACATTTCAAGAGCCAGGACTTGAAGGGAACAAATTGGAAGAGAATATGGCTCAGCAAGCCATGGCGCGGGCACAAGGATAGGTTGCATGGCCTTGCAACTCTAGGAGAAGACGGCGCCATCTGTTTTTATGCGGACAAGTTGGGCCGGCTATTTGGGCTTCGAGATGGGCTTTGCTATAATGTCCAACGAGTTTGATGTAATTTTGGGATATTTTGATCTTAAGTGGTCTATGGGTATTTAAACCTTGTGATTGACTTTTCTTTCATAATTTCTCAAGAGGCAACCTTTGAACCTTATTGTAACTTTGCTTTAATTTAATTATGCATTGCTAAATTTCTTATGTTAGGCTAGTTAATTGAAGTTGCGATTTGCATGAGTTGTGAGGTTTGATTGATTCTCAACAAACTTGAATAGGTTTTATTCCTTATGCTTAATTAATCAAAGTTATTCCATGGTTTTGTTAGATTAGATACCTAACAAAATTTCTAGGTTAATTTACAACTAATCTGATTAATTCCGTTTGGGATTGGTTAGATAAAGTAGAATCTACAATTGTTTGGACACGTTCAGGCTATTCAGTTGTAGAAGGGAATAAACAACAAATAACTTGAATGGTAGCATATGACATCATTCATGTCTTTTGATATCTGTCTTTTTAGTTGTGTTTTTAGGGTGTGTTTTTGTGTGTTTGAGTCTTTTTCTTTAGTTTTGTATTTTTTTGAGTCATTTATGTAGGTTTTCGTATTTTCTTAAGATATGGAGTCTGCATAAGCTTTGGTGGTGTTTTTATAGGTTTTGGAGCTGTTTGGAGCATATTTTAAGGAGAAGATGAGAAACCGAAGGAGAGCACTTATGGAATGAAGTGAAGATCAAGTTTGAGCCGTGAAGGAAGTTTAAAGACCCGTTACCAAGCCAAAGGAAGAAGAATCAAAGCAAAAATGAGTGTAACGACCCCAAATAACGAGGGAGACATCCCAGTTACAAGCTAGTTTCAAGACTGTGGGGGTCGTTAACGTGGGACACAGGGTCGGTAATGAGGTGCCCAGAAAAGCAAAAGTCGAGAATTCAGCAGGAAATCCTACCGACCCTGATGGGGTCGGTACCGAGGCTTCCGTGTCGGTAAGGACAGCAGAGTCGGCACATTTAATGATCTTTTATCCCATATCTTTATGCTTTTATTAGTTTCCTTAAGGGATATATCTTTTAGAAGATTTATTTCCTTATAGATAGCTTTGGTTTCTCTATATAAACCCTTGTTTAGATTTAGTTTTCTTATCCCACAAGTAACCTAGTTTAGAGTAGAGAGGAGAGAAGAAGGGAGAGAGAGGGACGAGTTTGTGGAGTTGTGTGGAGAACAAGTTTGTCTTGGATTTGGTTGTAAGCTTTTCTTTAACTAATTTAGTTGTTTTTAATCATGATTTGTGAGTAGTTTCTCTCTCTCAAAGGTTGGGGTTAAACCCAACAATGGTTATGTATGCTTGCTCTTGATCATATTTTGATTGTTTTTATCATGAATCTATTCTCTTGTTCTGAAATCCTTAAAACGAAAGTTGAAAGGGAATTTCTCGTTCATAGTTGAAGCGAAAGCGGAACCTTTGGATCAGAATAGTCAATTAGGGTTTTGAAACGAAGTTTGATCAATCCTAGTTGAAGTAGAAGAGATAGATAGTAAAGTTTATTGATTGGACGAAAGTTGATTAATTTACTTGCTTAGTTAACGAAAGTTAGCAACTTTTTGTGATAAAAGCATGATCTATGTGTTTCATTGGCGTTTGCATGCATAATTTTTGTTGCGGGATACCAAAACCTTAGAATTTCTCTCTTCTTTGATAAAAACCCTACCTTTGATTGATTACTTGCGCTCCAAGTAACAAAACTTGACATAGACTTTCTCCCGTGGATGAACCTGACTTCGTTATACACAGTGGGGTCTTGATTATAAATTTATTTGTTTTCAAGAAACCCTCTCAACAAATTGGCGTCGTTCTCAAGGAAGCGATAGTGTTGTGTTTAGTTGCTTTTAGGGTTTGGGAATAGCCCGGCCCTATTTTAGTTTCTAATTTGTTTGCTTTGTTTCTGTTTATAGTTTTATGCAACAGGGAAGACGCATGCTTGCTTTTGAAACTCCTTTATACTATTTTGAGCCTGAGCGTACTCTTCATCGCAGAAGGAGAGAGAACCGAGCAATGGCAACTCCTGAAGAATAGATGGCCGAACTCCGAGCTCAAATGGAGCCACTCCAAGCTGATAGAGATCGGGAAAGGGAACAATGTACTCAACTATAGGAACAACTAAATGTCATCCCAAGGAATGCCAAGCAATACATGCACCCAGAACTGAGGGTGCCAGAATCAGCAATTGTTCTCCCAGAGATAGAGAAAGCCTTTGAGATCAAATCTCAATTTATATCCTTGATAAAAAGGGCTCAGTTTGAAGGGAAACCCACTGAGTGTCCAATGGAGCATATTAGAAATTTTACTGATTTATGTGACACTATTGCTGCTGACGATGTTTCCTTAGAATATGTTCAATTGAAAGCTTTCAACTGGTCACTTACAAGAAAGGCCCTGAGCTGGTTTGAGAGCCTACCTCCTAGGTCGGTTAGGTAGTGGAGGGCTTTGCATGACTTATTCATTACAAAGTTCTTCCCACCAGCCAAAACTACGGAGTTAAGGAAGTGCATCACCTCCTACAACCAGCTACCTAATGAGACATTTTTGGAGACTTGGGAGATATTCAAGGAGTTACTGCGACAGTGCCCTACCCATGGGCAACCACCTTATGTGCTCCAAGAGATTTTCTTCCAAGGGATTAATGTTGCAACTAAGGACCGCATCAACTTGCACACCGATTGCGGTTTTATTGAGATGGATCCCGATGTAGCGTGGGCATTGCTTGCTAAACTCACCAATTATGATGCCATGTATGGGATACAGCAGACGCCCTAGCCTCAAAGGAGGCTTTACAATCCAAACACTTATGTTTATCCAGATGTTAAAGCCCAGCTTATGCAAGATGAGATCAACAGATTGAAGAAACAGGTAAGTTTTCTGAAAACCTGTCAACATTGTCTAGAATGTGGCTCTCAAGCCCATAGTACTTCGGCTTGCACTAACATTGAGCAGGTTAGAGCCACTGAGACCAATGTTGATGCTCATTATATGAGAGGTCAATACAGAAATCTGCCTAACAACTATGACAGGAATAACAAATATCCCGCTTGGGGGAATTACAATCAAGGTCAAGGCCATGCACCTCCGCCACAAGACGAGAATCCTGCCCCTTATAGGCCTCCGAGTTATCAAGAGCCTCCATCTTTGGTGCAAGGCATCCATGACGGAATTAATGGAGTGTGCGCTGACCTCAATAATCAGATGAAAGGTGTACAGGCACAGTGGGGAGAATTCGAGATTTGGAAGAAGAGTGTTGACTCCCAACTAGGAAATCTTGTTGCACAGATTCCAAGACCTCAAGGGCAATTACCGGATCGTCCCGAGGAAAACCCTAGAGGCCAAATTGCAGCCTTACACCTATGGAGCGGAAAAAAGTTGCCGGATCGTGATGAGACCAAAGCAAAAGAGCAAGGTGATGAAGATAACACCCCCGTCAAGCTCGTTACCAACCCCAATAGGGTCGATACCGAAGCTCAACAGGTCGTTCCTGACCCACATAAGGTCGATACCGACCCCTCCAGCCCAAGTAAGTCTTCAAACCGACCCCATCTCTTAGTAACGAGGTCGTTAATGACCCCCTTGTTGATTCAGTAACGCCACGACTCGAGCCCGTGTTGGTTCCGAGTCCGGAAAAGACTCTTCCCTTCCCCTCTAAGAAGTCCAAGGACTCAACATAAGGGAAGTTTAGTCGTTTTGTAAAGGTTCTTCAAGGCTTAAATATTTCCATACCATTCGCTGAGGCCCTAAGTAAAATACCGGCTTACACAAAATTCATGAAAGAAATCTTGAGCATGAAGAGGTCTATATCCGAGTTGACACATGAGGTCCGATCCTTAGAGCTCCCCGAAAAGCTAGGCGATCCAGGTAAGTTCGCTATCACTATTGGAATTAGAGCTTATCATTTCAAGGCTTTGTGTGACTTAGGTGCTAGTGCGAGTCTCCGACCGCTCTCAATTTGGTCCAAAGCCAATATGGGACCGTTGGAGCCTGTCAACATGAAGTTATACATGGCGGATGGATCTTATGTCAAGCCTACAAGGGTGGTTGATGATTTCCCAGTGCAAGTGGGGAAGTTCTTTGTTCCAAATAACTTCATAGTAATGGAGATGCCCGAGGACCCGGTGGTGCCTATCATTCTTGGTAGGCCATTCTTAGCCACAATTGGAGCCATAATCGATGTTAGGAGGGGACTCCTAACTTTTGAGATCGGGGATGAGGTGGTGGAGTTCCGCTTTAACCCCACCATGAAGGAGATCAACATAGTTGAGGTCAAGATGCATTACACCCACACCGACTAGATTGAATGTGGGGACCCGATCGAGAGGTTGCTGGAGTTTGAGGCATTTTCGAGTAGAAATGGACAGAATTTGATCATGCAGCATCGTTACTGACCCTCCATGGGTCGATACCAAGGTTCCTGGCAGGAACAAAAGAGAAGATGGTGGCGTCTACTAAGTCGATATCAAACTCTGCAGGCTCGTTACCGACCCCCTCTAGGTCGGTATTGACCCTCTTGGCAGACAACGAAGAGCTTCTGGCATGTGATTACCTTGAAGAGGTCTTGAAGACAGAACATGAAGAGCCCATTCTCATCCCGGGTGAGCCTACTCCAACGCTCAAGTCACTTCCACACTCCCTCATGTATGAATTTCTTGGTCCTAAATCTACCTTCCTTGTTATCATTAATTCTCAATTACATGATGAGGAAGTAGAGAAATTGATTGTTGTGCTTAGGACCCATAGAAAAGCCATCGGCTATTCCCTTGATGATATAACTAGCATATCCCCCTCATTGTGCATGCATAGAATCTACAGGGAGGATAATCACAAACCCACCATAGAGCATCAACGTAGACTTAATCCTAACATGAAAGATGTGGTCAAAAAGGAAATCTTAAAACTACTTGATGCATGGATTATTCTTCCTATATCGGACAACCAATGGGTGAGTCCGATCCATGTGGTCCCTAAAAAGGGCGGTATGACAGTATTTCAGAATGAAAAGGGAGAGCTAATCCCCACTAGGACCACAACTAGTTGGAGGATGTGTATTAATTATAGGAAGTTGAACAGTGCTACAAGAAAATATCACTTTCCACTTCCTTTTATCGATCAAGTTCTAGAATGATTAGCCCAGCATGATTATTTTTGTTATTTAGATGGCTATAGCGGTTTTTGACAGATTCTCATTCATCTTGATGACCAAGACAAAACAACCTTTACATGTCCCTACGGGACTTTTGCATATAGAAGAATGCCATTTGGGCTTTGCAATGCCCCTGCAACTTTTCAAAGATGCATGATGGCTATCTTCTCTGACATGATAGAGCATATAGTAGAGGTTTTTATGGATGATTTTTCTATGTATGGTTCTTCATTTGATGCATGTCTTGCTAATCTAACTCGTGTTCTTAAAAGATGTGAAGAAACCAACCCTGTTTTAAACTAGAAAAATGCCATTTTATGGTCCAAGAAGGGATTGTACTAGGACATCTCTCCTCTAAAAGAGGGATAGAGGTAGACAAAGCCAAGATTGAGCTTATTGAAAAACTACCTCCCCCATCTTTTGTAAAAGACGTTAGGAGTTTTCTTGGACATGCTGGTTTCTGCAGACGTTTTATTCAGGATTTTTCTAAGATAGCTAAACCATTGACTAACCTACTAATGAAAGATGTAGTGTGTGGGCTGTCTCCAGAATGTCTTAAGCTTTTCACAAATTAAGAGAAGCCCTAGTCTACGCTCCTATCATGCAGTCCCCAGACTGGACACTTCTCTTCGAGATCATGTGTGATGCCAACAATTATGTTGTTGGCGCAGTGCTAGGACAATGGAAGGATAAGAAGCTCCACACCATCTACTATGGAAGTAAGACGCTTGATGAGGCGTAGAGTAAGTATACCACAACGGAGAAGGAATTCCTAGTTGTGATATTTGCTTTTGAGAAATTCTGTTCCTATCTAGTTGGTTCTAAAGTGATTGTTTATACTAACCATGAGGCCGCTAGATACTTAATGGCTAAGAAGGATGCCAAACCTGGGCTACTTCGTTGGATGCTCTTGTTACACGAATTTGACCATGAAATCAGAGACAAGAAGGGAGCAGAGAACTTAGTAGCCGATCACTTATCCAAGTTGCCAATAGAACACATCACGGAGTCCAGCAACGCCGTGCCAATCAATGACTCCAGGCCAGACGAACACCTCATGCTGAACGAGGGAGCGCAGTGCATTATCGAGGGACCTACCGACTCTACAGGGGTCGTTATCTACCCTTTTCTAAGGTTGGAGCACATTGGAAATACCGCTACCAAAGTGGAAGATCCCGATACTGAGGCAGGACAGGTCGTTACCGACCTAATTCAACTCTTCTCGATTCAAATCTTTCCTTATCTCCTTCCTCTACTTCTCTTCATTCTATCAATGCTATTAGAGGGTCAAAACCCTTGGTTTGTGGATTTTGCTAACTACATTGTAGGAGGAGTGATTCCCGAGGGTTTAACCCCAGAAAAGAAGAAGAAGTTCCTTCACAACGTCAAGCAATATTATTTGGATGACCCCTACTTGTTCAAGCAAGGAAGTGATCATATTTTCCAACGTTGTGTATCAGTGGAAGAGATAGAGAGTGTGATCCGTCATTATCACACTCTCCCCATAGGTGGCCATGCAAAAGGATTCAAGACTACGGCGAAGATTCTTCAAAGTAGTCTCTATTGGCCAACACTTTTCAAAGACGTACAGGAGTTCGTGACGTCTTGTGATGAATGTCAATGCTCTAGGAACATCACTTGGAGACATGAGAACCCGCTCACAGGGATACTAGAGGTCGAGCTTTTCGACGTGTGGTGCATAGACTTTATGGGACCCTTTCCTTCATCGGAACCTTTTCTCATGAATCTATTCTCTTGTTCTTAAATACTTGAAATGAAAGTTGAAAGGGAATTTCTCGTTCATAGTTGAAGCGAAAGCAGAAACTTTGGATCAGGATAGTCAATTAGGGTTTTGAAATGAAAGTTGATCAATCCTAGTTGAAGTAGAAGAGATGTCTTAAAGTTTATTGATTGGACGAAAGTTGATTGATTTACTTGCTTAGTTAACAAAAGTTAGCAACTTTATGTGATAAAAGCATGATCTATGTGTTTCATTGGCGTTTGCATGCATAATTATTGTTGTGGGATACCAAAACCTTAGAATGTCTCTCTTCTTTGATAAAAACCCTACCTTTGATTGATTACTTCCACTCCATGTAACAAAACTTGACATAGAATTTCTCCCGTGGATGAACCTAACCTCGCTATACATAGTCGGTTCTTGATTATAAATTTATTTGTTGACAAGAAACCCTCTGAACATCTTTGACTAGTTCAGAACCTTTTGAAGGAACTTTGTTACGGTTCCAAAGTCTCTTCATGGCTCTTGTTATGAGTGCTACCTCATCATCACCATTGACTTGATCTTCTTCAATCTGAGCAAGATCAACCGCTCTTTCCACTTTAAAAGCAATGTTCTTGACCTTGTCAGGGTCAAAACGATCGTCTCGCCTTTGTTTGATTCCTCCATACATTGTCAACTTTCCAATGACATCCTCCAAGGTGAGTGACTTGGTTTCACTCTTGGTTAGCAACACAGTAGCAGCTTCATTCCATTTTGAGTTTATCCCTTGGATCAATTTGCTAACTTGCTTCCATTGAGGAAGTTTCTCACCAAGAAACTCAAGTTGCCTAACCGCAGCCTGAAATCTCGAGTGATAGTCACCCAAGGCTTCATTCTTCTCTTGACCCATTCCTTCATGAATTAGAGAATCAAGAAGTAAAGAAAACCATAGGTCAAAGAGATCTCGCAACAGATGCCCAAAACCGAGGGAACCCTAAATCTGTTCTCTCAACCCAACAAAAATATATGGAAGAACTTTATACAAAATCAGATATGAAAATGGGTAGAACGAAAAATCAACCCAAAAGCATTTAGACTTAGTATTATGATGTGGTCCTTCTTCACATCATCATTCCCTTGATGATGTCGTTTGAGAGCATGCCAAATTTATTTTGCCGTCTTGTATTGAACAACCTCAACTAAAACAGATCTAGAGCCAAGGTTCTGATACCAATTGTAGGATCGTTAGTACGTCTAGGTCGCCGACCTCAACTAAATCATCCACATCTTAAGCAAATACAACGGACATTTAACTACAAGAAAGACTTGACCACAAGGATTTTTATAATGGAAACACTTGATCAACGAACTCATTTAATCAAGTGTGAAAAAACCACTCCCTTCCAAGTTCTCGCTTGGAAGGATTAAAAGTCATAGGTTGCTATTATTGATACTCTTCAATTCGATTATAAGAACACCCCAGGACTAGTCTTACTTCCCAAGTACACTAAAACTCTTGTGAACCGAGTAACCACAACTCTCAACCAACTAACAAGCCTACGTCTCTCCTTCCTTTCTTTCAAACTCTAGAATAATCTTTCTTTCTTTCACAAGTGGAGTATTGAGTTTGTGTGTGCTCTAACCTAAAGCTTAGATTAAATACACGAAAACTAGGTTAGATTAGAAAATATATTATCTTCCAATTCGGTTATGGAAGGATAATATTTTTCTATCTTTACAAATATCATCCTAAGCATCAAACAAGATACAATTAGATATGGTTTAGGGGAAGGGTAATGGGAGGCATGCTATCCTTTCATAGAAAGATCTTTCCTAAAACAAGAATATACTATCCAATTCTTCAATATCACACGCGTCTTCAAGATCTTCTATGTTTGCCTTCAACTCACGTCGACCAGCTGATTGACGTTGGCGACTATTCACAAACTTGAGGTCGGCCACGTGACAGGCGTTTACAAGCATCAAAATTAAAGCCTTAGCTTTTCTAACACGTTTGCATGGGGTCCCTCGGACAATAGTGCCCGAACGGGATGTGAAGCTACTTTTTGAAGACTCTTTGGGCCAAGCTAGGAATAAAGTTGCTATTTGCTACCACTTGCCATCCTCAAACGGATGGGCAAACCGAGGTCGTGAATCGAACTCTTGGTATTCTTTTGTGTTCTATTTTTTCCACTAACTAACTTGCGCATGTGGTAAGAGTATCTTTCATTCATTGAGTTCGCCTACAACAGCTTGGTGCATTCGGCCACCGAAAACACTCCTTTTGAGGGGGTTTATGGGCGCAATCCGTTTACTCCACTTGACCTAATATCGTATGCCACCAAGGATCAGGAAAACTATGAAGGACTTGATCATGATGCTAAGATCAAGCAACTCCACGAGGATACACGCCTGCAATTAGAGGCGTACCATGCAATATGTGCGCCATGCTAATAAGGGGTGTAAGGAAGTCATTTTCAAGTCGGGCAACCTAGTGTTGGTGAACTTAAGGAAGGAACATTTTCCACTCCTCCAGAATTCTAAGTTGAAGACTCGAGGTAATGAAGCATTTGTGGTGTTGGAGCGGATTAATG
Source organism: Fallopia convolvulus (assembly GCA_964016875.1). Taxonomy (NCBI): domain Eukaryota; kingdom Viridiplantae; phylum Streptophyta; class Magnoliopsida; order Caryophyllales; family Polygonaceae; genus Fallopia; species Fallopia convolvulus. Next base: position 23,810,188 of record OZ024727.1, read on the forward strand.
GCAATGCTTATCGGGTCGAGTTGCCACCAAGCTACGGTGTGCATGAGGTATTTAATGTTACCGACCTTTCTCCTTTTTTCTTAATGATGATGATGAGCTACAAGAACAAGGTTTTTGTACGAACCCTTTTAAAGGGAGGGATGATGGTGTGACCATGCCACATCAAGGCCAAGACACAAGCATTCTCGAGGCCAACACCGAGGCAACAAGCGAGCGTGCCGTTGAAGGGCGCGTCGGGCGTGGCTCTTCGGGTCGTGACCCAACTCTAGGTTAGGCCACCATCGATTCCTCAAACCTTTCCCCGAACCATATTTTGGGTGAAGACTTGGTGGACCCTATGGGACAAGTTGGCCTCAAACACACCGCTCAAAAAGCTACAAAAGTTGTTGAGCTCCGGTCACCCCTTGATGCGGCCGATGCCACCGCCCCAACCAAGCAAGCGCTAGACACTTTACCATTTTTTGGTTGAATCACTTGCGCACGGGCTCGTTCCTTACAAGAAGAGCTCAAAACTAGTCTCATGACCCAGGGAGCGCTTGGTAAGTATTAAGGTGGCCTTTTGTGTGTGTTGGTGGCCACCGAGCGCTCCATAACCGGGCCGAGCGCCTAAGCGGGTCCTAGTTTTCACTTTTCTTCATGGCATGCACGAAATGCCTATTTTCCTTGTATGTTTTGGCTTTCAAACCTGAGAATAAATGTGAACTTCAAGGGTTTCAAGTAGGACAAGTGTTAAGCCAAGTTTTGCTTTAAAAGGGGAAGAGTTCTCCTTAGAAAAACGCATCATTTTGAGCTTCTTAGTTTGTGTTTCTGAGGTGAATTTATTCAAAGCAAACATATTCGTATCCTAATCACCCCTCGTCTTCACTCATGGTTCTCACCATTCTATCGTCATCACGTCCACAAAGCTCAGCCAAGACGCCATCAAATCCTCCTTTTATCGCAAGAATCAAACTTGAGGTCTAACTTGCACTACTCCTCAACCAACGATCCGTATCAAAAAGTCTTCCATAACTAGCTCGACTAACACTCAACATACGTGGTTCCGAGCTCTCACGTTACGCTGAATTTTAAAACAAAAAAAAAGAAAATATTGCCACATGCCTTACTTTAAAGAATATTTTATAAAGCTGCCTTGTTTATTTCAAAGTTGCATCAATATCTAAAACTTTTGTAATATTGTCCATAATAATAGAAAAAAAGGCCAACACCATGACCAACCCTAAAATTTTTCTTTTTGAAAAGTATTATATTAATTTAAAATAATAATTTGATTTTCTTTACATTTACAGTATAAATATACAAATTTATACATAAATTAAAAAGATTTTTAAAACCCATTAAAACTAAAAGCAAATTACAAGTCATTTACTCTTCTCAAAACCCTAGAAATAGGGAACTCACAAACCTTTCTAAAATATTTGGCCATGAAAAGTGGGAGTCTAACAAACATATGAGTAAGAAATTGACCAACGAATCACTACCATTAGATCTACCAAAACATGACCCGACCCAAAAAAATAACTCGACCTAACCAAAGTTTTTAGGGTTGAAACCCGACTAGAACTCAATGGGTCAAGAACATCCCGAACACGATGGACTTGGAGCAAACCGGGTTGGGTCACCAACCCATTGAGTTGACTTGACCAACCCGATAAGTAATATTTACATTAAAAAGGCCAAATCCTTGCGCACACAGAAAAAGTGCCCAGCGCACACAGAAAATCACTCTTCATGAAGAGTGAGTTCTATGGATACCCGGTGCACAAAAGGTATCACGATTCGTGAAGCGTGGCTCTTTATTATGGGTGCTCAACGGTCATGGATCGACCCGACTTGACTTGCGGGTCGCAAGTTGACCCGTAAAAATTTTATTGACCCATGACCCGACCCGCAATCTGCGGGTCGACCTGTTTGACACACACAAAGGTAACTCGGATGTCCCACAAGTAAGGGTGCTTAATGGGTCGACCCGACCCGACCCGTAAGTAATATAATACTCCCTCCGTTACATAATATTTGTCATACTAGCCTTCTTTTTTTGTTACAAAGTGTTTGTCATTTTAAACTTTTTGTCATCTACTTTACAATTATGCCCTTGTATTTATTGTTACTTTTTAATTAATGAGGGAAAATTTGTTAGTAGTTGCATTGGAAAATAAAACAAAATAGAATAATAAATAGGGTCATATATGTCAATTTACTACTTTTCTTAATAAGTGTGAAATGATCTAAAATGACAAACACTTTGTAACGGAGGGAGTAAATTTTTTACTCTTTAATGAAATAATATAATATTTTTAAATAAAAAAGTTGCGGGTCAGGTCGGGTCGACCCGTTGAGCACCCCTACTTGTGGGACATTTGGTGTTGCCTTTATGTGTGTCAAACGGCTCGACCCACCACCCGACCCACAAAACCTGCAACCCGCGGGTCAAGTGGTGGGTCAATAGATTTTTTAGCGGGTCAACCCACGACCCATAAGTCTAGTCAGGTCGACCGATTGAACACCCGTAATGAAGAGTCACGCTTCACGAAGCATGATACCATTTGTCCACCAGGTATCCATAGAACTCACTCTTCATTAAGAGTGAATTCTCGTGTGTGCCGACACTTTTTTTGTATGCACAAAGATTTCTCGTAAAAAATAAATATTTTCGTTATTAAAATTATATAAAATTATTATTTTAATATTATTAATTATTATTTTAATATAATATAATATAATTGCATTTACTTGAAGAAACATAAAATAAAGGTTAATAAAATTGAATATTGCAACCCGCTTGATCAAGCCCAACACCTACTATGGCTCCGTTTGGCACACCTAGTGGGAGCTGGCATTGGAGCTGGAATCTAGGGGGAGCAGGAAGTGGTAGCAGGATTTTTGATTGTAGAAGAAACTAGATTTATGAGCGGAATGGATAAAAACCGTTTGGCAACATCGTAGCTAAATTGAAAAAATGAAACTCGAAAATGATGAAATTGCCCCCAATAACCAAAAAAAACATGCCCCTCACTTGCATCTCATGTGACCGCCAAACCACCAAATATCTCACATTTCTCATTCCACTCCCAGCTTACATTTCGTTCTTCCACTCCCAACCTCGTCCGCCATTATTTGCTGTTGGAGGAGGTTGAAGTTGCACCGGGCTCGCCGCCGAGATTGGTCAAGGAAGGTGGAGCTACCGTCAAAAGCTGAGCTATCTCAGATTTGAGCTCAAAATTCCGGTAAGTGGACAAACCCTAAACTGAACTTTGAGCTCAAGGATGAATATTGTTGTTGATAATGAGTTGAATTGATGTGCACATGTTGAAATTGGGTTGAATCCGTGACCCACAACATAGATGAGGTTGACATTAGGGTGGTTCACGGTAGGTGGAGATCGAGGGTGACATTTGCTTTGAATCGGGTCTTCACAAGTGAATTTTGTAGATGCACAATGGTTAATTGTGTATTAGTGTTTTTGCTAATGTTGTAGCTAGAATTATGTAGAAGATTGACAATGTCATTTTCACAATTTTGATTAAGGATATTGAAGCTAGAAGTTGTAGCTAGTTTGTTGAGTTTTCCACATGTGCATTTTCAAATAAACTAACAAAGTCGGGGACTAGGGTAAATGGTTGGTCGAGCTTAGTGTTTGATTAACTCGAATGATGAACTGGGGAATGATTGGTGAACTTGGTTTGAGTCAAATCCAATGAATCGGAAAGTTGGAATGAAGTTTTGTTCATGAATTTGGATTTTTCCCATTCATAGGCATATATTTGTTCCATTTCAGTGCTTGCATATTGTTATTGATAGGTTTTATTTCTCTTTATTTGCGAAATAGATCTATATGTTTGTGTGTGTTTTTAAGTAGTGGTGAAAATGTATTATTAGTTGAGAAAAGGATGAAGGAACAATGTTCGAGTCACATGCCAATGCAAAGAGAAAGGTCACTGATGGGAAGGGCATTGTTTGGACTAATGATGAGGCGAAGTCATTAATGACCATTTGTCTACATTACCATAAGCAAAATGGGAAGGACACCCACTTTAACTGGGTTGAGATTGCTGAGAAGTTTTCCAAAGAGGGTAGGAGGAAGATTGATAGAGAGGTTGCGAAGAAAAAGTTTGACTACATGAAAAAGATTTGGAAACTTTGTCTCTTTACGGTACAAAGAAATCGAGGTAGGATGGAACCCGGATGATGGAACAGTTACGGCGGATCCTGAATGGTGGGAACGAAAAATAAGGGTATGCTTAATAGGGTGCAATATGTTCTATACATATTTTGTAATTACGGTGTAATGTTTGATATTGGAGTTGTTTTAGTGACAGGAAAAGCAGAATTACAAAAGGTTTCGCCATAAGCGTCCCGACCCGGAGTTGAGTGATGGAAGAGTACTGCGGTCTATGGTGTTTTACCATGGATCAGTTGAACACTGAGAATATCCGCCGCCTCTTCATGATGTTGAAGACAGATGATGCAAGGATCGCTTGGCTACGCTACAAGTCTGAGAAGGAGGAAGGGTCAAAGAAGACCAGTTAATTTGGGATGTCATTGTTTTCATTAGGGGTTTTAAGGGATAATTTATGTGTGTATTTTTCATTTGATTTGTGGATTGCAAAATTGGATGATTATGAGTGATTGACAAATCCATTTGTTAGACAGATTTGGTTTTTAAGTTATGTTTTAAGGTGCGTGACTTGCACATTTTTATGTCTGCGTTCTTCATTTTCTTTGAGGATTGCAAGTTATGCTTTGACCTATCTCAATGTTTTATGTATTTGTTAGACAGGACAAGAAGCATGACTCGTGCTCCAATGAGGCCCGCTTATTCGGAAAAAGAAGATAATGATTGTGTGGTATTTGTTTATGCAAAGCAAGCGTTGTATTGTAGCTGGGTACTACCTTAAATACATGCATAAGACACCATGATACACTTCCCTATTGATGGGCTACCTATGGATGAGAGAGATAATGGAGTCCGAGGTTAGATGCCTTAATGTTTTTCGAATGGAGAAACATGTGCTTCAGAAGCTGTGTGATGAGCTTCAATACAAGCATGACCTTTGCCCTTCAAGGAATATGTGTGTGTTGGAGAAGGTTGGCATTCTACTATATACGATTGCCTTATGGGTGTCTAACAGATCTGTATGTGAGATATTCCAGCATTCCGGAGACACAATTAGTCATGCACTTCATGATGTCATAGGCGCCGTCACATGTAGGAAGCAGAGGTTCGAGGGACTCGCTAGGCGTCTACTACGGCCCCGTGATCCTGAGTTCGCAAACATTCCCGATAAGGTGGTGAATGACAATCGTTACACTCTTTTCAAGGTATCCTCTATTCTAGTTCGAAGGTCTTTGCGCTAGTGGCCTTAGACTTTAGTAGAATGACCTATGTAAATGTTTCATTATAGGGTGCAATTGGGTGCATAGAGGGCACACATGTTACTACCTGCATGCCCCGAGCTGACCCAATGCCTTATCGCAATCGGAAACATGTTTTCTCATGGAACATCATGGTGGTTTGCGGCTTCGACATGTTCTTCACCTTTGTATCGGCTGGTTGTGAATTGAGTGCTCATGACGCCCGAGTTTTCCAACACGCTCTTAAGACACCCGCAATGAACTTCCCTCATCCTCCAACGGGTACCTCATTTCTCAAAAACTACATGTCTATTTTGAACTTCTCAATGTTGCACAATTTTAAACATCATCGTCGTTATGTCAATGTAGGTAGTTATTATCTCGTCGATAAAGGTTACCCGGACAAGCTCGAATACATGGTCTCGTATGGCAAAGTTAAGTATCACTTCTCCCAATTTCAAAATGCGCTTCCGAAAAATGCTCGGCAAGCTTTCAATAAAGTTCATTCATCTCTTAGGAGTGCCATCGAAAGGTGCTTTGGTGTGTTGAAAAAAGGGTTTAGGATTTTGATGTACATGTCGAGCTTCCCAATCGAGATGCAAATTGACTTGATCCTTGTATGTTTTTGCATGCACAACATGATTTTGGGAAATCGGATTGTCGACCAATACCTCGAAGAAGACTACGATGACCCAGACCTTCCTCCTCCTCGATGTCCCGAACAAGGCCAAGACAATCCTCCATCGGGAATGAAACACATAAGGGATGCAATCTCTAGACAAATTTGGGAGTCGAGATGTTTTTGGTAAATCATTAAGGTGCAATGTATGAACTTTATTAGCCAATCTCGGATTCATGTACTTGACATTATTTGGGTTGCATGACAATCTTTGATATAAAAGCTTTGGGTCTCTTTATTTTTTGCTATCTATTTAATGAACGGGAATGCATTAGTAGAAAACATTATTGTAAGGCGTGCAAGACGAGAATTTCCATCTCTTGCAAGCTCCATGGAAGAAGAGGGGTGCGCCTATGAAGAATCATGCGGAGATGCTGCGAGTGCAACACGCCTGGGAAAGCGCGGCCCAAGAGGAGGATAACGCGGCCACGCCCTAGGTGGCTTGGCCCGCGGTTCTCACCGGAGGCCATGGCCTCGGACTTGCCTAGAGCTAGAGTTAGGAGGCTCTTGGACTTTGTTTTTCTTGTAATAGTTCTCCCTCATATATTTATCACATTTCAAGACAATCTTTGATATAAAAGCTTTGGGTCTCATTATTGCTGACAAAGAATATATAATTACATATTATTCGTGACCATTATGATGTTCAAAATAAATGGAGGATCCTGAGTTCGAGCTATAAAATTGAAATGAAGACTACAATATAATAGAGATTCCACTATACACGATTTGACAAATGCATGCCCAAAAGTTATATCCAACTTCCAAAGTAGAGATTCCACAACTATGTGCCAAAGCCATTCCTATCCAACATGCCACAAATTTTTGCACCCTCCACCGATTTGACAAGTGCATGGCCAATTCCTATCTAAACCTGTAAAATAATACAAACATGCAAAAACAAGGCTGCCAAGCAATATACTAATTTTAACATGCAAACCAAAGTTGGCAAACATTCAAGGGTGCACTGTCCTTACAACACACATGAAACAAACATTCAAAAGCCAATATCCAAGCTTACAAAACACATGAAAACCAATTGTCTAACACGACGAAACGCACTAAAAAAACGGAACTGAACAACAACAATTTAGATGGTCCACGCTGAGAACATCGCTTGAGGTTGCATGCCTAGAGATTACACCATACCTTGAGTTGACTGCATTAATAGAAAAGTGGGTGAATACTTGGTCTTGCCAAAAATCAGAAGTTTCTATGATAGGGCTGCATAAAGTTGGGTGAAAAAACAATGTTGCAGAAACTGATTTGAAAATACCAAAAAAAAAGCAAAATTTAGTCTGAAAAAACAGTGTTAGGTGTGCCACTCTAAAACTGGTTGCATGCTTTTGCCGTCGGCACCTGTTTTAACACAATAAATTCAAGGCTTCCATCTCTAAAGTAAAAAAAGTGGCCTGGTTTTGCAAAACACCATGCACGACACCAATTTTAACACAATAATCCAAGTCTAAAACTAGTGGCCTGGTTCTGTTCATAGAGAACATAAACTATTTTGCAACACAGTAGCTTTGAAACACAGCTTTGCCTAAGCTGTTCAAACAACACTATTTTTGCAAAGTTTTGAAACACACCTTTGCCAAAACTTTCTTGCAAATTTATGCTAGACAGTTTTGCAAAACAGTTTTGCTAAAAACCAAAACAGATTTGCAACACAATTTTGCAACAGGTAGCAATCAGATTTGCAACATAGTTTTGCAAAAAAAAAGGACAAAACAGGAGCTCAAGAAAAATTAAAGCCAAGAGATGATGTGAGTTCATCGACAACCGAACAAACAATCGAGCCCGAGCACGCGCCAGCACACTCGGACGCGCCTTTGCATGCGGCGCAACTGGAGCCACGGCCTGCCCTTGCCGCGCCCTTGCAAGGGATGGTGCGCCCTTGCATGCGGCTGGAGGCGCGCCCTTGCAAGGGGCTGGTGCGCCTTGTTCTACGCCGTATCCCGACCTTGATGTTGCTAAATCTTCGAGCACTTTCGATGGCGCTTTGTCCTATGACTCAAGTGAGGATTATAGCTCTAACAACAAGCCTGTGGTGCATGAGCAAGGGAAGTCTACATATGGACAAGCAACTAAGGCCAGAGTCCGAGGCGCTAGGAAGCCGAGTCAAGAAGCCATGCCCTATCTTGGGCGTATCACGCGATCCCAAGCTAAAGCAATTCTTTGTCAAGTTCAAGAGGAGCTCATGGGTCATAGGTTTCCAAAGGGATATAAAGAAGATGGGTGGAGCCTCATTTTACGTCATGGTTTGACAAGTGACAATTTAACAGTTAAGGACAATTAATGTGTTCTCGGTTTTTATGGGTTATTTTTGTAATTTTCTTTAAGTGAGGGGGCTGGTTTTGTGAGACAAGATCTCTAGGTTATATGGCCGACCACACTTCCTCTCTTGCTTAGATTTGGACGACACAACTTGTTTGTTTTCTTACTTACTTCAATCTAGTTTTTGCTTGAATTTTTCGTTCAATCTCTTGTTAAAGCGTTGGTGAGTCATATCCGATGTTCTTACAATTTAGTTTGTTCGTTTCTTGGTGAGTCATATCCAAGATCGAGCATCCATATCCTTCGTCAACCATCCAAAGTTCCACCGTCCATGTGAAGCATTTCCGAGTTCTCTTGGCGATCTCTTTGCATCTTCATCTTCTCCAACGATCCGGCTATCAAGAGAGGAGCTAAACAATGTCAAGTGCACACACCTCTACAAAAAGAAGGCGCCCCACCATGGCAGTTGGCCCAACTTCCAGCCCCGGATGCCACACTCTCCACAAGAGTTCCTTCATCTTTATTATCTAGGCCCTCATCGCCACTACTGACCTCAATGGGGAGTTGTTCTTGCACGCCAAACAATTGATCCCATAGCAAGCTACTTTTCGGGTCTACCCCTTTAGCTCGGAAACGCTTAACGCGAGGGCATTATTGCAATATGGCATAAAAGCATAGTAAGTCAATCAAGATATACAAAAAATACTATAAAGCAAAAAACAACGGACACTAACCTCAATCATCCTTGCCCATCATTCCGCATCACAAATTATTTTCCCCGTGGTCAAGTCTCATGCATCCTGAGCTCCAAGTTCCATGAAACGACACCATTCACACCATTGAGTCCTATGGAAGTCAAGACGGAATTTTAGTTCGATGTTTGACCGCCTCTCTCCAGTGGCACTCTCAAATTGGTTGGCTATCTCCCAATAATGAATGGATGCGTGTGGATCGCATGTCTCCCTCCTCATGGCAGCCAACACAATGTTGAGGAAGGCTTTGTCAAGGTCGAGTGTCCACCTCGAGTTCTCAGCCATTACAAAGGATGAACAATAGCCTTAAGTAATATACTAATTTTTATGAAAATGAAGAATACAACTGATAGTAAAAATATGAACTTAAGTAATATACTAATATTATCTATAGAAACTTGAGAATGTAAAGTAGCGAAGGAAGAAAGCATACCTTCGGTTGGAGTTCTTGGAAGGCCGAAAGTGATGGTAAAGAGAGGAGTGATGAGGCAAAGAGAGAAGTTATGTGAAAGAGAGGAGGCAATGTGAAGGCATTCTTGGGGTGGTAGACAATTTATAGAGGGAAAAAGTCATAATTGAAACACAAATGGAAAAACATTTTTAAGTTGAAAATACTATATATGTGCATTTCGAATCTCCATAAATAGCAACAATGATATTATTATTTTCAATATTTTACATATATGTTACTTTATATAGATGGCATAGCAATAAATCATGTTAATTGTGAATCACCACAAAATCTTACATATTAATGATTAATTTAATATATTACCATACAACTATCCAAGATGAAATATTAATGTATATAGATAGCAAACATTTTAAATTTGTCACACTCAACATAACAATAAATTAAGCCAAGACAACTAATAGTCAAATACAAACAAATAACCAATCAATTTTTAAGTTTTCCTTCTAGACAACCACAAAGACATCTAAAGTCCGAAGGGACCTAAAATGATACACACAATCAAGGGATAAGGATTAAATGGATAAAGGAGAAAAACCATGCACATGAACATTAGGGCAATGTTGCACATTTTCTAACGTGTAACAGCTTGTATCGTCTTATCACGCTCCAAGGCACGCTCGACTGTACATGTTGACAACTCATCGATGAGTTTAACTTGTTCATCAATCTTTTGAACCTGAGTCTGGAGACACAGTTCCAGCCGCGCCACATACCTCTCAGCTTCATCAGCTCGCTGCTTATGACGCATTGCTACTTTCTGTAGACGCGTAAAGCATGGTAGTTGAGAAAATCGGTGCATTAGCTCTTATCCATCAGAATTGATCTGTTGAAAAAAAACATTGTAGTTAAACCCTAAACAATAGTTAGGCATATACTACATGAGGCATGAGGCAAAGTTAAGTTTGTATCATAACCTCTTCATTATATAATTCATTATCAAATATGAAATTTGGAATAAAATTATAAGTATTTCACTTTATACTTGTTAAAAACATAAACTTATAATAACAAAAGTATAAGATTATAAATATTAGATAAAAAAAATATTTTATATCTATATAAAAATATTTGAGAACAATTTTGACAAAATAAAAAATCACATATATTTATGCACCAAACTCAAATACTTCTTATTAACGGATTGTATTAAAATTTCTATAATAAATAAATATGTATATTTTGGTTATAAATATATATTTTATCATGCTTTCTAGTTCCTTATTTACTAATTGTTTTGAAATTTCTATATTATATATTATATATATGCTTCCATTGGCAAAGATACAATTGGGTATATACAGTAATTTGCATACTACACTAGGTTGAAAAGTAACGAAGATTGAAAAGAGATTGAGAAGTAACGAAGGAAAAAACTACGCATACTAGTTTCGTAGGGTTTTTTTAATGAAATTTGCATTTATCCAGCAAGATTGAAAATTAATGAAGGATAACTATAGAAGTAGAAGCCATTAACCGAAGTTTTAGAACGAGAATTCTAAATCTTACATGTCAATTTGAATCAGGTGTAGAAGATATCGAAAGAAGGAGAAGAGATAAACATGGAGAACGACGAGAATACAAGAGGCTAGCTAGCGTACCCGTGTTTCGCTGGAGATACCCGCTGGTGCCGAACACCACCTAGTGGCTGAAGTTTTTTCAAAACGTTGTCATTCCGCTCCTCTCCGCTACATGCAAATGGGGCCTAAATCTGTAACAACCCAACAAGATCAAACTCGTAAATTTAATAAACCGACAATCCAATACTCGTTTTGATCTAAATACGATGATTGAACCGAACCCAACCCACCCGACCACAATTATATCCAGCAACGCCACAATTATATCCGTGGATCAATATGGTGCTCGAAAATTGGCAATTTCCTCCCTCTTGGTAAGTGACCAAAATTCTGAGTGATTTGACAGGTTTGTCTACCATCATCTCCAACAACGCCACAATTATATCCGTGGATCAATATGGTGCTCGAAAATTGGCAATTTCCTCCCTCTTGGTAAGTGACCAAAATTCTGGGATTGAAATTTGTGCTTGTATTGCTTCATGTGTCGATTGTGGCATTCAATTTGAGGCTTATTTTTTTTATCTTCAAATTAGGGTACTTTATTTTGCTTCATTTTGGTCGGATATACATTCGTATGGAAAGCCCTTAGTATCTCTACAAAACTCTTAAGATCGACGAAATGGCCAATTTAATTTGATGATTTCTTCGATATTTCTAAAGCAATAGGCTTGAATTCGAGGCAGAGGGTTCTCTAGAGATGTTACAGTCGCTGCTAGGGGTGACGCCGGTGGGTGTGTTAGCATGGACGCCACGCAGAGAGGAATCAGGAAGAGGGTTGAGGTTCGAGATATACCAATAAGGAGCAGGAAATGGATTTCAAAATGTTTGCTTTTTCAGGTTTCTTTTTTTGCCTATTGGAAAGCTAAGGAGAGGCTTCTTGTAGAGAGGTATAATGAGAAAGGTAATCTTTATCACCAATTCAGTTTATTTGTTAGGATTTACTTAATAGTTCCATGTGTTCATAATCAAGTGATTTGTAGAACACTTGCTTACAAGCGAACTTTGTTCTCTTCAGTTCTATATTGTCTTAGATGAGAGAAATTTAAAGCAACACAATGGAATAATTTTGCTGATGGATATATTATTACATGATTTTATGCAGTTATTCTAGAATTTAACGCATCATTGGCATGTTGTCCTAAACTTAAAAACTTTTAGTTTAATTAGTTTGTTTGACCTTTGTAGCGTACATTTAAATTGATGACTTTTGTGAAGAATCATGCTCATCAACTACTATGTGGCTTTTCTAAAGGTTCATGTGTTAATATGAAATTTCTGAATTTATGCGGTATTTTTCTATTTGTGAGTGCTTACTGTCATTTTGAAAAATTTGTATTGACTTTTCTAAAGGTTCATGTGTTAATATGCAGTATTATTTTTTATTTTTTTTTGCCCTTATGCATCTTTTACGTTTCCCCTTTGTTTTTCACTCTGTTTTGGGCCTTTCCCCATACTCCCTCTCGATTTTATGTCGGGGCAAGGCGCGTACATTCTAGCTCCCCAGACCCTGCCCAAGGTGGGCTAACAATGGGTCCGTTGGTTGGTTGGTTGTTGTATTGAGTTTACCTTATTCTAGTATGATTTTTGTCATCTGAGAAGTGATAACAATTCTTTTGAGTTTGGGATGTATATATCTTTAAAGGTAAACGTGTAATTCTATTAAGAATGGGACTTGCATAGTTGCATTGATGAACTGTATAGTACTTATTAAATTTACCAACAATTGTTTTACTCTTTGTTTGATAATTGAAGCCAGAAAAGCAGCAGTGCAATATATTATGTTGAAGTCCAAATTTTTTATTTATAAAAAAGTACTCAAGGTGTAGAGTACGTTGAAAGTTCAAGTGCAACATCGGCATGTTCTTTCAGAATGTTGTCTCAATTTTTTCTTCTTCTTTTGTTTCAATTTTAGGCTGAGTGATACACAGTCTCTGCAAGCTGTGCTTTTTGTAGGTAGTTTAGTTTGTACCTACTACTATGGGTTGCCTGGAGAAAGATTCAAAATGTTAATAAGGTGAAACTTGCTTTTGTGTTAATAAGATTCGGAATCTTTGGCCTCGAGGAAGATTCAGAATGTTAATAAGATTCGAAATGGCAATTTCCTCCCTGTAGGAATTTTGATCTATGTATCAAACAATCTACAATTATTATCAATGAAATAAAATTTGCTTTCGGTTCTTAGAAAACTTGTTGCAAGTTACTATTTTTTATATTATACCCGTAAAAGGTACATGCATTACACTAGCTCGGATGAATTCTTTGGCCCAAAACTTTTCCGCTAAGTCCTCCAGATATGAGAAACTCTCAAAGTGGCCAAAGGCAAATACATGTCTTTATTTATAGGATATTAGCAATTTAAGCCACTGCATGGTGACAGTGTCAAGCCCTCTCTCACAGCCTTGACTAATTAATTCTAGACCAATGTAGCACTCTTGATTTTCCTTGAATACTCTGTTAATCATAAATCATGTCCTAACAATGTATCTTGGCACTTTCTGCTCTATTGTTTAACCTATGTTTGCCTAATCATTTAAATATGGATTTTCCTATCCTATGTGCTTTGATGTCTCTCTATTTGGTGGTGTTTTCATATGTGATTTCCTTTGTAAATATGTTTCTTTTTCCCCTTTTCTTGTGCGTTTTGTTCCTTTTTAGCTTAGTTCCCGTATTTCTATGAGATTCGGAAACTACGCGCATTTTATGTGTTTTGTAGGTAAATTGGCGTGAATCAAGGATCTATTTGAAGGAGGGTCGAGACATGGAGCAAGGCCCGAGCAAAGCGGGAAAGAGAGGAGCAAGCCATGAAGAAGAACAAGAGAAGCCAACTAAGAAGAAGGTGGAACGAGGTCAGGACCGAGTTGCAACCAACCTCGGGCCCGACTTGAAGTTTCAACCTCGGACCGACATACACAGTAACTCGGGCCCGAGGTCCTCCGTGTCGGTCCAAGTCGGTCACCGAACTACTTGGGCTCCAAGGCACGAAATTGTGAACTTCCACTTTTGCCCCTCATCTAATCCATAAAAGGCCCTCTTGTCTTCTATTTTAAGGGTTCCAAAAGTTGGTTCCCAAGGGAGGGGGTTCTCCACCACAAAAAGGGGGGGGGGGTTCCAAGGGAATCAAGAGGATACTTGGAGAGCAAGGAGGAAGGAGAGGAGAAGGAGAAGAGAGAGAATCGGCCAAGAGAGAGGAAGATTGATAGGTTTGGTTGATAGATTAGCTTTGCTTTGTTTTGATCTTGTGGATTTGGAAACCCTTGATTGGAATTTGTGGATTGCTTTTGATTTGAATGAAACTTTGCTTTGTTTTGAGATTGATGATGTTGATTGCTTTCCTTTTTGATTTGTTTGCTTTCTTTGTTTTCCTTATGGAGTAGATCTCCTTGATCTTGGGTTATGGGGGAAAACCCTAGCTAGGTTTGGGCTAGAAACCCCAATTCCATAGCCTTGAGTGCTTGATCTAAGGAACCCACTCTACATAGAACTACAATTCCTTGCGAAAGTCGGGAATCAAGGCTTGAGATTGGCAAAGTAGCGAAAGTGAACATGTGTCAATCTCAAGACCTTGCTTCGAAGGGGATTTCCCCAATGATCGATGTGTAGAAGTGGTTGGAACGAGGGCGAAAGCACTCGATCCTAGTCCGATCATCACTCATTGCTTGAATTGGGGTGGAAAAGCCTTAATCTACTAGAGAAGGAACCCAAAAGCCCAAGATCTACTTTTAATCTTTGAAGTTCGACAAACCCAGATACCTCGGGCCCGACTTACCCAGTGTCGGTCCCGACTTCCTCTTGTCGCCAACCTCGGGCCCGACGTGACCTCAGTGTCGGTCCCGACTGTTTTCTTTGTTTTCCTTTGTTTTATGCTCTCCTTTCTAGCTTCCTAGTATCTAGGCACATCGATCGAGTAGACTTCCCGAGCGTTCGACACCCACCACGTACTACAACGGGGTCGGGTTATAAATTGTATCTCTAGACCCTCGCACACCGTTGAGAGGCGATCATGCTTAGAACCTTGTTTTGGAAATATTTTGCTAGTTTTATTTATTTAGGGATTTAATTTGTTTTTCTCAGGGTTTATTCATTTCCTTTTAGGGGTTTAGGCTCCGTTCTAGGGTTGAGCATGGTTCGGTCAGAACAAAAAATTTGGACCGAACCGAGCCGAAACCGATAAATTTCGGTTCGGTTTTGGTCGGTTCGGTTCGATTTAACCGATATTAAAAAAAATATTTGTTTTAATTATCCAAGCGCAACAACTATACTTTTACAATTACAAGCGTGTGACCGTCTCCCGACTTATGAGTTTTGCTTAAACAAAACATTAATAATAGTTTTTTTTCAAATACATGAATTATCTAGTAACAAATAATCATGATCTTAATGCGCAAATTGATTTTTAATTTGTATATAACTAAAATAAACTTAAAGGTTTTTTAGAATCTAGAACTCTTTTTATCAGTAATATCCCAATTTAATAATATATCAAGTTATCTAAAAACATGGATAAGAATTTATCATATCCAAAAATAAAAGATTACTTTTAAAAAAAAGGGTGATATGATTTAATCTAAAAGTGACATGTGTCGTTTAATAATTTTTTTAACCTCCGCTTTAGGTTATAGTTATGATGTTTAGTAATAGATAGATATTTCAATAATTAAATTAAGAAGGGTTCATATTTTATTTTTTTAATTTTTTTTGTATCTTTTAGGCTTTGATTATGTGGAGAAAGGTCGGTTTCAAAGTTGAATTTTTAAAAATTTTGGATGAAGGGTAAGAATAATAATTAATATTTGAATAATTAAATTAAGAAGGGTTCGATTAATTTTGTAGATACTTCCAATAATTTTAAAACATAATCTATATCTTTATGACCTCGGCTATTTTATTTAATCTTTTTTTTTTATCTTTGGGTAAGAATAATAATGAATATTTGAATAATTAAATTAATTAAGAAGAGTTCGGCTATTTTGTAGATACTTCCAATAATTTGAAAATATAATCTATATTGTGACCTCCTCTGCTACATATTTTATTCAATCTTTTTTTTTATCTTCTACAAATTTTACACATAATTTATTTATTATTTATATAACTATTCTATTTCAAAGATATATATTTCATATCAATCTTTTTTATCTATCTTTTACCAATATAATAAATATAATGTCCTTTTCTTTATCTATTTATGTCTATTTGAGGATAACTTTTTTGCATAATAATTTTTTAATTATTTTATATTTCAATTAGCTATAAAAAAATATTATTTTAATAAATGGGTAATGTAGCGCAACGTGGTGGCAGAAATTGCTCCGTCTTTAGTTATTAGTAATAGATAGATAGATAGATAGATAGATAGATATTGATTATTTTATCTTTATATTTACTTGGAGATAACTTTTTTGCACAATTAACTATAAAAATTATTATTTTAATAAATGGGTGATGTGACACAACGTGGTGGCAGAAATTACTTTGACTTTAATTATTAGTAAAAAACTATTATTTTAATAAATGATTAATGTGGCGTGGTTGCAAAAACTATTATTTGACTTTAGTAATAGATAGATTACAAGCGTGTGACCGTACTCTCCCCCTCTCATACAAAGAAAAAACCTAGGGCTGAGCAACAGCAGCAGCCGCCTCTCCCTCCCGCCTGCTCGCCTCGGCCTCAAGCAACCACTCCGGGCCCGTCGCCCGTCGGCCATCGTCTGTGGCGCGGCACAGTCCGGGCTGAGCAACCACTTCTGAGTTATGGGCCAGAACTCTCGTTGTTTTGTCGTCCTCGTCGTCGGTCGCCCTAGGGCTGAGCAACCACTTCTCCGCCTCTCGTCGTCGTCCGAGTTCCGGCCGTTCAGTGACATTGCCTCTCGTCGTCGTTCAGTGACAGCTCCGCTGAATCGGGGTCCGGGGATTCGGGATAAAAAAGGTCCGAGTGAAGTGTTCCCTTTAGCCTTTTTTCTGAAGGTTGAATGTTGAATCTGAATGGGGATTTGGGCCTTTGGGATTCTTGTTGGCTACTTGAATGTTGAATCTGAATGAAAGACCTTTGCAGGAGTCACTAAGTCACTTGAATCGAAAATTGAATAAAGTTTCTCTCTTGGAATTAACTGAATGAAAGAGTCACTTGAATGTTGAAGGTTAATTAAGACTCAACAATAGACTTCAGCTAAATGACCGAGTCAACAATAGTTGAATTTTACGGTGGTTAACTGGCTAAAGTGTACATAGTTTGAAGTTTGCTGGTGGATATTGAGCATCCTGTATTCAATAGTTATTATGTGTACTGGTGGATATTAATGTTGGGTTTGTTTTCTTGTTCGATTTGGTTAATATTGTTTTTTATTTAACTTCGGTTAATTCGGTTTGACTGAACCGAACCGACCGAAACCTAAACCGAACCGAACTGACGGTTTTCGGTTCATTAAATCTCAAAGTTCGGTTTTCGGTTCGGTTCGGTTTTGTTCGGTTTTGAACCGATGCTCAGCCCTACTCCGTTCGGCAAAGGGTAAGCGGGAGTTTTTTTTACCCATTCAGCTAGCGAAAATTGAAGAAGCTTGTGAGGAGGAGCTTCTTGAATCCGCTCATTTTTCTGCTCCAGCTAGATGAATCCGCTCCCAATTCCGCTATTGCCTAACGGAGCCTTAGTTTCTAAAAGAAGTTTTTTTTTTATCACATGCCCTTAGGGGCTTAGGGCATAGGTTAGCAAGACCGTTTGAATGAATCAAATTCTCATCATAACCATTACTTGTGTTAGTATAGTACTTATCTACCCAATTCTAAAGAGAAGAATGAAATCAAACTCAGTCCAAATTGATGTGTATACACACACACACGCACACTGGTGTAAACAAAAGCAGATAATTTCAGTTGTGGGTCTTTTCAGGATCATGAAAGGGCTGTATGTAGGGAGGTTAATATCGCTCTTCGGCTCTTGTTCAGGAGCTGAGCTATCTTTTTATCAAATACAATACAAGAACAAGAGAAAATAATCATCATGAATCAAGGGCCTCACATTCAAGGTATATTTTTTTTAATCTCTTTCTCTACTTCTTTCTTATTGGACTGTTGGGGCATATCATGAAACTAATGCGTATATCCATGTTACTTCCCTTGACCTTTACTACAATACTGCCTTTTGTGGTTGTCTCTGGTCATCAAATGTCTCATTACATACACTAGTAGTTTAAAGCCCCTGCCCCCTAGTTGAAACCTTTCCTCACTGAAGCATGTAAAATTGACAACAATATTAATAGAATAATGCCAGATTGCCCATGTTTGAGTGTTTGACAGTTAGAAAGTCTTATCAATGGTCCTACCTAGTGAAGTATATTTACTGTAAATTTCGTTGATTCAGAAATGACGGTGCAATTATTATTGGTGTCCTAGGAACACATAATGACTTTGCTCAAACACCATGATTATGAAGTTTAAAACTACTGAGTCTTCTTGCATTAACTGCTGCTGGAAGAAATGGGAAGTTAATCTGTTAATGAGGGGGAAAAATGTCATTGAAGTCTAGGAAGGTATTTTGTTGTGGACTAGAGTAGTGATAGGAAACACATGGTTCCATTATTATTCCTTCAACCAACTACATAACTAGGATTATGTGGCCTCATGTTAATTGTGTTTTATAAATGAACACATTATATTCCTTCCCTAAGCTTATTCTGTCAGATATTAGGAAATTAAAAGGATCCTTAAATATGTTGCTAGGTTATTGGTGAATGCACACCCTTTGGTTTTGTGTCCTTGTTGTTTGATTTGCCCTCTTTTGTTTGCTTTACACTTTCAGCCTACAATAACAAGGATGGATGATTTTATGTTCTCTGCATTTAAAATTTCTGAAGTTTTAATTTCTTGTTCCGACAACCACCACATATATGAGATTATCAAGGTCTCAAAGTCATAACCAAAGTTGATAGTAGTAAAACTCTGTGCAGAAATGTTGGAAATAGTGAATTAAAAAAGACAAACCTTGTGTGAGAATACTTGGTTTTGCATATACCCTTGTATTTTAATGCTCCTAACTGATTTGTTCCCGAGAGGGCTTATTTTCAGATTTTCATGATGATAGATCAAATAATTGGATCATAGACAACAACTCTATTATAACTACAAATGCTGCAAATATTGGAAACATAAATTGCTTCTCGGTATTAATTGATTTGAGCTTCCACGATTTTCTTGCTTTGTCAGCTATGGAACATGAGATACATGGTAAAATCACATTGTTCATGGATTTATGGTTATATGCTTTCATCTATGTATATGATACCATTTATTTGTTGTTAGCTAGGCTTATAGTCATACTTGAACAATATAATATAACATGCATTTGTAAACTCTTAAAGAGTGTAAATGGTTGATGTATAGGCAATTTACTTAATTTCAAATTTTTTGTGATAATTTATATGGGGGCTTTAACATTCCTTAGAATAATTAATGTAAATCATAGGGAGTAGAAAGGTATGCCTACCTTTCCATTTGAAGATTGAGATTCATTGAACTACATCTTTGCAGTGCAAGCTCACTAGTATAACTCTTTGTTAGATTGCAATATGTGAATCTTGTACACACAAGTGGCCTTCATTTTGCCTGACATGTAGGAAGTTTGATGATTTACGCACGAATTCTTTTTCGGTTCCTTTTTTACTTAATTCATTCCACGTATACTTTTCCCTGTCTTAACCTTTAGTGAGTTTGTTGCGAGGTTTTGTATCTTTTCACATTGGAAAGCAGGTTAAAGGTGGTTTGATACAATCCTCCTCCCCCGACACCCATCTCATATTCTGATTTTTTTACTCCTGAAAGACTTCTTACATCGTTCCCTTGCATTTCCTAGGTAAGGAAAAACATAATTTCCTCTCTTTTAGAATGGCCGATGTATCGCATGAAATCCCGCGATCCTGGTTTGAAGGCAAGGTTGGGGTGGAATTTACGCTTCCAAATATCTCTAGCCCATGGCTGACGAAAGTATTCCAGTTATGGAATGACAATTCTAATGCTCCAGAAGCCTCACACCCTACTGCTGAGTTTCAGACTGGACATGACTTGCAAGTAATACTGATGGAATTAGCCGATTCTGATTCAGAATTTGTCAAAAAAGGAGTTGCCCTAATTCCAATTGCCGATTTCGCTCCTGTGCAGCCTCATCCCCAAAGCTCATTGGAGCAACGAGGTAAATTTCACATCTCCGTGCATTTGAAAACTGTTACCTTTATTGTCTTTCATTGGTGACTATAAAAGTTCTGATTTCAGGGATAAGCTCATCTTCGGTGGACAGTTCTATGTGGGATGAAACTGAGGTAGTCACTTCCTGCAATTCTACTCAAGGGCATCTGATTGATTATGGAAGAGGCATCAATGGGGAAGTATATGGCCAGAGAGAAGTTGGGGCCAGAATCTAATTGATTCCTAGAATGCATCATCGCCGCAAGCCTTGTTTGCATGAACTGCATGTACTTCTCTATTTAAGGTGAAAACTTTTTTGGAGACTTTTCAATGAATTATTTTCTGGTTTACCTAGTTGAGGGGCAGAAAATTGTTCAGATACCAATTATCTTGCATGCAGTGTCAGTTAAACAATTTCTTAAGGACAAGATGCCGCTGTCTTTGTGGAAACTAGTCAATTATGGAAATCAATAAGCCTCTTTCTTAATCACTCAGATTGTGTGAAGTTCTTTTCTTCTCGTGTAGCTTTTATTGATTGCCTCATCATATAGCATTTACTTCTAGCTTCTATTTGCAAATAATATGTCCACCCTTGAATCTTTGGAACTTGTAAAATAATATCTTACATCCTTACCATTCCATTCTGATTATAGAGGTCATTATTTAGAGTTTTTGTCAAAATTCCATAAACTGTTGCTAATGGCAGCTAGTTAGGTGCTTTGTTCCAGAAATTAAGATCTTTTGTCCTGTTTCTTATAAAAAATGAGCAGTCTTCTAAGCAGCCAGGAAATGCATTTGGTTTTTCATAGTAGCACATCTAGTGATCAGTGTTACTACTGCTGTAGTGCCAATTTGCAGATGATTTTTTTTGTTTTGGTAAATGATGCGCTGTAAAATAGCTTTTAGAATGGGGTTTATAGATATCATTCATTAGTAAATATCAAATGTGAAACATGTAAATGGTCGGTATTTTGATCCTCTTCTGTCGACCACGTCATTTACTTGCACTATGTTATTTAATTTTCCTTGCTGATTTAGAATGGGCGTTTTCTTAATAATCAAGACTAGTCAAATCAGCAGGTAAGTATGGTATCTCTGTAACTGTTTTAAGATCAATGCTGCCTCCATTGCACTAATAAAAAGTGTTTTTAATGACTGATCTGATGGAGTTGGCTCATAAATGAGTGTATCATCCAAGCAAAGATTTGTCGGACTTGCAGGGATTTATCCAATATTTTGTAGTGTGTTTTCTTCATTACTCATCATCATCATAGATTTTGAATTGTTATCCTGCTCAGTAAATACATGGTAGTACAGGATCAGTAACTTAGTGCTGAATACATGTCATCATTCCTCTGATTTTGCACTCAAGCTGTAATCTTTGGGCAGGAGTACCTAAACACACCCATCTGCTGTAAAATTTCTAGTTTTCTCCTGACTTGCAGTTATTACATTCCGTTCTAACTCTACGTTTCAATTGCTAGGGAATGGAATTAATACATCCAATCTCAAATTAGTGACTAAAATTTCTTCTAAAGTACCTAAACAGTCATCTATGCCCTTTTGTTCCAGCTGTTGCTAATCACGAAAAGCATGTACCTAAACAAAAAAAACCTGATTGATGAAACGATGGAAATGCCCATCTGCTGTAAAATTTCTTCTAAAGTATTCAGAAGAGAGAAGAGACTGACAAAAAAAACCTGATTGATGAAACGAGGGAAATGCTTTACATATGCAAAAACCAGTCATCTATGCCCTTTTGTTCCAGCTGTTGCTAATCACGAAAAGCATGTAGATTCATTCCTACATTTTTGGTGTTTAATGATTGGTTTGGCGGCTGCTTCTGTTTCAAGTAGAAGAACATAGGTTCAAAGATCTTCGATCTCAGAATCCATTCAACAATCTAATTGGTATGAAGACGAACTTGGGACTTTGTTCTTACCGTTCCTATGGCTATGTGATGTATTCAAGATCCACAATCTTCTTTTGAGAAGATACAACTGTGCTTTCCACCATAAATGTTGAATAGAGGAGAGATTTTTCCACCATAATTGTTGGAGGAAAGATTTTAATGCTCGATAGCAGAGTTTTAAAAGGAAAAAATCATAAAAGGTTCATTCAAATCTTACTTGGATGTAAGAAGTTTGATGGATTTCATTTAGATGACACGAGGTTTGAGTATTATCTTACATTTAACTACTCCTGATAGATTGTCATTCTAGTGAGACAAGATTCAAGCCTCATGCCACCTAAACAAAATCAACATTTATTAAACCTTACAATGCCCAAGTCAGTTTTGTCTAAATCTTATGGTCATCTAACCCAAGATTATTATACCCAAAATGTTAAAGAGGAAAATAAAGACATTGGGGATTACAAGATGTTGACAAAAAATATGAACTCAATATACCAGAGAAGAAAAGTTTATTGAATAAGCCAGAAAAGTTGTTTCTTGATGGCCAATTAAAATGATATCTAGTTATCTACACTGCAATGTGGAGTATGTGGTCCATGAAATCAATCATAACCCTTAAAAACACACCCATCTTCCCCTACCAATATGTCAATCCAGCCTTGAGGGCTAACCAGCATTAGATCAGAAGAAGAAACTTCTAAAAGAAAAGGGAATTAAAAAAAAAAAACACTAACAATTAACAAGCCCTGATACCAATGGACCTCTTGTTTTTAGGTTCCAGTATGAAAGGGAGTCTGTCATGACTCATGAGATCATCAAGCTTCTTCAAACATGGATCCTTGTCATCTAGCCTCGTTTCCTGATTGCAGCGACCCGTCTCTCATTAGCTTCAAGCTGAGACTATTGAACCGTTCTCGTGAATATTGTCTGGATGCCTTTCTCCAGTCCGTGCCCGCCTTCATCATTGCAGCAAACTCATCGTAACTTATCTTTCCATCCTTCAAGGTAACAAAAGTAGAAGCACTAGAGAGTCAGAATCCGTTAGTTGATGAATCATACTGAGAATAGAATAACAATACTGAGAATAGCACTAACCTTGTCAGTGTCTACATCATGCATAATGGCACTTGCAACTTCCTCACTGCTAGAATCAATGTCGTCATTCAGGGCATCCCTCAATTCATCAATCTCTATGAACCCACTCTTGTTTTTGTCAAAGAAAGAAAAGGCTCTGTGCAGGTGTTCATCATTTGCCATCTTCTTGAGGTGCACTGTAACAGCAACAAACTCTCCATAGTTTAGAGTTCCATCACCATCAACATCAGCCTGCACAAACAAGGGCTTGGTTTACTAGTGTTATCAATCCATAAACACCTCAAAAATCAGGGAAACAAGAATACAATAGCATTTAGCTGTTTTGATTGGGCTCTATTTTAACACATTAGCCATGATTTATAGCTTACAGCTTCCATTAAAGTTTGAAGATCTCCATCAGTGACATGTTGCCCCAGCTTTGTCAACCCAGCCTTGAGCTCTTCCAAGTTGACTCTGCCTAACTTTTTAGTGTCCATACTATCAAAAGCATCTTTTATGCCAGCAACTTCTTCCACTGACAAATGCTCAGCAATAACCTGTGAACAAGAAGCTTCTTTAAATTAGTGAGTGAATCGTACCATTATAAAGAGAAACAAGACCAACGGACATATATGAGTAACCCTACAGCGTAGGGTACTTGTCCTATTACAGCTAGTTACTGAGGATAGTAACTTGCAACTAATACTAAAAGACTGGCTATCATTACCCTTAAAGCCTTTTTCTTGAGTTTGTTCATCACAGAGAACTGCTTCAGCCTTGCTTTAACAGTTTCACCCAAAGATACATTAGGAGCTTTCTTGGCATTCAGCAACCAGGGATGATCTGCATAGCTCAAAGAATTCAGTCCAAAATAAGTTACCAATATAGAATTGGTGTGGTGTAAACATCTGTTTGAAAGCCCATTACTATATACCAAGCACTTCTTGGGCTGTAAGCCTCTTCTTTGGATCTGGATCAAGCATTCTTCTCACTAGGTCCTTCGCATTTTCTGACACTTTTGGCCAAGGATCCCTCTTGAAATCAATTGATGAGCGGATAATTGCTTGTGCGACCCCTTGTTCAGTTTCTGAAGAAAATAAAAAGTATATCCTTTTAAAAGGTTATCCAGATATGAGCATATCCGCTCCGCACTTTGCTAACTAGCGTATTTCCCGAAACCTCCCAAGGAAAATCCCGAATTGATATTCTTTTGTGCAATACATACAGGGCTTGAAAACAATGTGCCAGTTGAGAGCAACTTGGTACAAGTAAATGACAAGAACAATATCTCCTACTAGTCTGCTACACTCTAACTTGTTCCTTAATCATCACTTCATCAGGTTCACAGAAGCATTAGAGCAAGATGGATAAGCTCACGATATATCATGTTACCCAAAAAAGAATGATGTCTGAGTTTCAGTGTATAGATTCTGTAGAGGTATATGCTATTGCCTAGAGACTTTAAGGTAGTACCTAGTCCTAAAACTAGTTAAGTTCCGTGCCATGCACATGTCTTGTTTGAAATTCTAAATAAAGATCTGTGCAAATTTTAAGTATTTTAGTTTTTATAAAGATTTGTTTAAATTTCTAAATAAAGGTTGTATATGACCCACATTATTGAGAATAATAATTCAAAAACACCATAAATTGACAAAACACCTGAATGAATAATAAATAAGCTAGCATGTGTCAAAAAGGCTCCTTGTTTAGTATATATATTGAGAAATACTCAATTTCAAGCCCATTCTCTTCCATTTATGCAGACTTGACTTCAGCTAAGAGCACTTTTAGAGCATATTTCGTTTCCTAAGACAGCTTTACTAAAACTATCTAAATACCACCTCATTAGAGTGCATATATACGATAATTAGGTGAAAAGAGAGATGAGACCTGCCCAAAATGGCGGAACACCACAAAGTAAAATGTACAAGATAACCCCAGCACTCCAAACATCAACTTCTGGTCCATAGTTTCGTTTTAAAACCTCGGGAGCCATGTAATAAGGACTGCCCACTATCTCAGAAAACTGCTCCCCTGTCATTAAATAGACATTTAGGTACAAAAGTGTGAACATTCACAGTTCAAACAAATATTGAGCATTCTCTAAATATGCATCACCAAAGTATACAATCAAAGGGAGAACGAGAAGCAGTTTTACAGGGACGTTACCAGGCTTGAAAAATACAGACAGCCCAAAATCAATTGCCTTCAGTGCAGCATTTTCCTTCTTGTTAGCAAACAGAAAGTTTTCGGGCTTAAGATCACGATGAATTACCCCGTGTCTATGACAGATCTTCCAGATGAAAAAAAAAAAAAAAAAGAAGGTTACAATCAAAGGGAATATAAAAGCACTATTGTATATTAACGGATACATATCAAAATTCCACGGGATGAGAACAATTACAAATTTTGTTTATTTAAGGGTGGGGGGAAAGTAGAAATACAGTCAAGTATATTACTAGTATTGTATATGTTCTTTGAAGGGAATCAGCACTTTCAGAATGCAGACTGCAATAAGAGAGATGAAGTGATCCAATAAATGTTCTATTGGCAGTGCAAAATTTTCCGTATTATTAACACCAACACACTCTCTCTCTTTTTTTTTTTTTTGAGCAAACACCAACACTATCCACAGAACTCCTTCTACGCGATATATCAGGACACAAAGCATCCGTATTTCCTGGGTTTCAGCTGAATTAGATCAAACGTGACTTCCATGAATGAATAGACAAACAAAGCAAATCACACCGCTCCAATAACACTTGATAATTATAGTCAAAATCAAAAGATATCTTCAAGAACCAAAAATCCAGCATGGAAACGCAAAAATCCTAATTGCACAATAAGCATACAAAACATTCAAACTTACCTGAACAACCTCCACAATCGTTTTGACAACAGCGGCGGCGGCTCTCTCTGTATAATGCCCCCTGGCCACGATCCGATCGAACAGCTCTCCGCCCTCACAAAGCTCCATCACGATATGAACGGCATTATCATCCTCGAAGGTATCCCTGAGTGTGACTATGTTCGGGTGATTGGGCAAATGCTTCATAATCTCAACCTCTCTTCTGACGTCCTCGATATCCACCGCTGTTCTAAGCTTCTTCTTAGATATCGATTTGCAAGCGAACTTATCCCCCGTCTCCAGATCGGTTGCCGTGTAGGTTATCCCGAATTCGCCCCTCCCGAGTTCTCGACCAAGCTCGTACCGGGCGTTGATGTCGCGGCCTGTTGGATCGTTAAGCACATGGAGCTTGGTGGCCGATTCGGATCTGGAATTTACGGTGTAATTGCCCGCAAACGGGTTCGGTTTCTGTTTCTTCTTGGCCTTTGACCCACCCGGAGTCGCACAGCAATTACCCATGAAATATCAAACCTAGGGTTCCTCAGATTTGTGGAGCACGGAGTGAAGATTAGGAGGGAAAAAGCGGGATTCAGAAGCAAAAATTCTTTACTCTCTCAAACACACACTCCCCCCTCCTCCCTGTGTTATTCTCGCTGGGAGTTGAAAAGGGAAAAAATTGCTCAAATCTCAATCAGAGACAAAGGCTATGTGAACGGAGGTGATGAGGAAAAACCCATCTGCCATGGATGCGAGAGTCAAAGCTCTCCCTCTACTGTTTATTTTTTATTTAGAATACTCACTCTCATCAGAAATCAGAATGTCTCACCCACCTCCAAACCCAGATGCTTTTTTTTTTTGCCATCTTTGGATGCAATGAGAAAAAGGAGTGGAAAAACTTGACAAAAATGACGAGTCTCAACTTTTTTTTTTTTTTTTCAGTTCATAAGCTTTAAGCTTTCTTCCCTCAGGCTTTGCCCTCTCTTTTACCAAAAAAAAAAAAAAAAACTTTAAGCTTTCTTATAAATTTGTTTATGGTTTATGATGTAGGGTTTTTCGTGTGTGTTCATGATATTAAATGCTAATAATTACGATTTTTCTAACCTATACCTTAACTTCTCAAAATAGCAAGATTTTATAAATTTGCATTTATTTAGAATCAATTAGATTTTGTAAAAGGGTTTACTACTTTCCTAATAGGGTTTTAGTTCCCTCTATTAGTATACTTAACATATGCCCTTAGGGCATACGTTAGAAAAACCGTAATAATTATTAGGTTCTCTTAATCTATGTGTATATATAAAAGACGCAAGGAATAAGGCCACCACGTTGCGCCACCTAGGATTTTTCAACGTGTCGTTCGCACGTTAAGCCATTAGGATTTTGCCACATAGAATTTTTTATTTTGGAAATTTATATATGTTGATATCATTTTAGGATAATATAGAAATAGGATAAATTAATCCATGAGAGATTCTATCTCAAATAAAGATATTAGAAATTAGGATAAATCTAAATTTTTTATCTAAAATTAAAATAAATTATAGAACATTAGATATTATATATTAAGATAGATATATTAATTTACTTTTTCCAATTAAATTTCTATCTATTTATATGAAAAAAGTTAAATTCGATTTTTATTTAAAATTAAAGAAAATTATTTTATCTTTATTTTTTTTTCTATTTATGTAGGGTTTATCTAAAATAAAATTTTGATACAAAATAGAACTTTCAATCTAGATAATTACTTGCCTAAATTGACTTTTGATAAAAAAAAATTACCTTATCTTTTCTTTAATTTTCTTTTTGAATTATTTATGTAAATATAAATGATTTTCTTATCATTAAAAAATTCATTATTTATTTATATTTTTTCATCTTTTCTTATTAAGTATATCTTTAATTTTTATTCAAATTTTTTAAAGAATTGAATTTGATAAAAAAAATTACAAGAATTTAGATTAATTTTACCTTTTTATATTTTTTGTAAAAGATTTTTAAAATTAAATTATTCTAATTCAAATAATTTTTATTTATATTTTTTCATAAATAAATTATCATTAAGCCAATAAAATTATAGTGGGCTCACCTTAATAATTTTGTGCCCGTTTCACATGACACCAATTGTAAAATCTTATATAATTTTTTTCCAATAAATAAGTTTTTAATATTAAATTAAAATCATATTTATTAAATAAATTAAGTATTAAATTCATGTAGTCGTGCATGACACAACGGGTATAGCTAGTTAGATAGAAAACTAGTACGTATTCCCGTACCTTGTATGGATTTCGCTTAAACAAAATTAATAATTAATAAGTAATATAGGAAATGATATTTTTATACAAAAAACTATGCATATCTTATCTACAAAAAATTATCCTATCCAAAACTAATAATTAAAAAACTAACATATAGATTGTTTTTGTAGCATATAAATATAACCAATTAAAAATAATCCAATTAAATTTCAACCAATCAAATTAATTTTAAAAAGATGGGTGATGTGGTTCAATGTTGGGCCGTTTTATATATTAATTTAACCTCCACTTTAGTATATAGTAATGATGTAAATTTAGAGGGGAACAATATAAATAAGGAATTATTAAGTTAATTTTGGAAGGGTATTATTTTTTTATTACTAATTTTAAAATTATTAAGTAATATTTACCTTTAAGTTTCTAATTAAGGAAGCTTCAATTATTTTTATTCCATACACATGGACACACACTAGAAAAACTAATGATTTATGATATGTATGATATGTATGATGTATTGTATCTATTTTCTTAATAAAATATATGTTATAGATAATCTAAACTAATGAGCTTATTCGAAACACTGAACACCAGATGGATCACCCTATTTGGGGTAAAATCTGGAAAGTTGATGCTCAACAGAGGGCCCATCACTTCATCTATCTTGTTGCACATAACTCGATCATGTGCAATGAGATTAGAGTCAAGCGACATCTTGCAACATCAAATGCTTGCCCCAAGTGTGGTTCAGCTGAGTCGTTGCTTCACTTGCTCAAGGACTGCCCACATATTTACCAGGTGTGGTTGGCACTTGCAAGTAACGCCCTTCCTCACAATTTTTTCACTTTGTTGCACTGTTGGGAATGGTTATTTTTTAACATCCAAAAGTTGGATTCTTGGAGTTCCACATTTGTTACCATGAGCTGGTATACATGGAAAGCTCGAAATTCTCTTATTTTTTACGCAAAAGATGAGGTCACTAGGCTCAGTTCGAGGGTCGTTGCTACAGTGGACGCTTATAGTTCAGCAAGGCCGATGAAAGACGCCTCCAACCCAGTTGTAAATCCTCCTACGAAAGTGTTGTATTGGGAACCACCTCCTTTGGACTGGATTGCCCTGATCACGGATGCAATTTCAAAGGGAAATCCAAGCATTGTTGGCGGGGGCCGGGTTTTTAGAGATCATATGGGCCAATTTATTCAAGCTTATTCTTTTAAATATGGTGTGGCTGATGCATTACGAGATGAATTGGGTGCAATACATAGAGGCCTCATCATTGCAAAAAGGATGGCTTTCAATCGTGTGATCGTCCAATCCGATTCTCTCACCCAACAGGGATTACATCCATACAAGGACTATCACTTGATTGCTGAGTGTCGTAAGCTCATCCAAGATAGCTCATGGAGCCTTAAGGTGGTTAATATTTCTAGAAATGCAAATAAGGTGGCTGATGCTCTTGCAAACCACTCTTTAGATTTAAATGTCTCTTTAGTTGAGTTTTTTTATGTTCATAATTGCTTTGCCAATGCTTTGGCTTCTGATGTACACCCCCTCATGGGGAACTATTTTGTTTAATTTAGCAATAATATAACCCGCATGAGCTTATAGCTCTGTTTCCAAAACAAAAGATATATATTATAAACTAAAAATCATGTTTGTTGAAAAAATTCTCCATGTGACATTATTGGAATCAATTAATGTTAATATTTTTTTAATAAATTCTATTATATCTTACATTCTTCTTGCTATACATCCAATTTTTTATATTAGTCATTTCCATATTTACAAACACTAAAATATATAATCAATAGATTGTATAATATAAATAGAAAAATCATCCTAAAC
The DNA here is from genome assembly GCA_964016875.1 of Fallopia convolvulus. Lineage (NCBI taxonomy): Eukaryota > Viridiplantae > Streptophyta > Magnoliopsida > Caryophyllales > Polygonaceae > Fallopia > Fallopia convolvulus. Next base: position 23,840,414 of record OZ024727.1, read on the forward strand.
TAGTAGAAGTCACATGATACTCACAGAATGATTTTACTAAAATTTATATAGCATTGTAATATTCATAAAATATATAAGTATATAATATAGTAATTATAATTATGTAAGTTATAAAAAAATTTAAATAGTGAGTTTGTGACCCATATTTCAATTGAATTTATTAAAATATTTTTTTTCATTATTTGTCAAGATCTTATCCCAAATTTAGAGTGAAATTATTAAAATATTAATTTTACTTCTATTAAATATTTTAAATAATTTTCTCATTTTTTGAGATATTCATATGAATAAAATACCCATCTCAAAAATCATAAAAAAAGACTTACAAAATACTCCATCCGTTCAATAAATTATGATGTTTTAGAAAAATTCTCTGATTAAAAAAACATGATGTTCTAGGTATTTATGCACATTTATTTCCGACTTTGACCTTCTAACAAATCTTTATGTAAAAGCAAAAAAACATGTATTTAAGAAAGAATTGGATACTATATGTAAATTTTGAAGGAGACAAATCCTAAACCAAATTAGATCACGTAATTTAAATTTATGTGAAAGCAAAAAAATGATAAACAAGGTATTTAATTCAAATTATATTGTTTCTTATTTTTTAAGATAAATACTAAAACATCATATTTTTCTAAACGGAGGGAGTAATAAGTAAATTTATTCACCCACTTCAAAGTGTGTTTGTGAATAATTGAACTGTTCAAGATAATGTACTTATGGCACATGAGACTTTTCATTCATTTAGAGGAAGTAAAGCAAAAGATGGATGTGTAGCCATTAAATTTGGCATGGAAAAGGCATATGACAGAATGGATTAGGACATTCCTTTTGTTGTCCTACAAAAATTTGGATTTGACAATAAATTTGTAGACTGGATTCGGGAATGTGTATGCTCAGTATGTTTCTCGATCTTAGTTTACAATGAACCTACACATCCTTTTCTGCCTAAAAGAGGCCTTAGACAAGGTGATCCGCTATCACCATTTCTATTTGTGATCGACACAGAAATTCTTGCTAGGTTGCTTCAAAATTCGTGTGAAAGTGATCATAAATCGATTGGATTCCCCATTGCTCAAGGTGGAACAAGAATATCTTTTCTAACATTTGCAGACGACATCATCATCTTCTATAAAGCAACACAAGGTTTTCTTTCTCTAAAGTAAAATGAATTATTAAAGAGTACATCGCAATATCTGAACAAAAAGTGAGCTACCATAAGTCAGCCTTTCAAATATCGAAAAACATTAACAATCAACAAAAGCAACAGATACAACAAGCGTTGGGAATTATATCCATGTCTGACCTTGAAAAATACCTCGGGTGCCCCATCTTTAATGGAATAGTGAATAAAGAGACATTTAAAGACTAAGTTGGAAAATTACAATTCCAACTTACTAAATGAAAGGTGAATGCCTTGTCGCAGGAAGGACGCAAAACATTAATCCGAGCAAATTTGGCTTCAAAGCCAAACTACATTATGCAAAGCTTTATGCTACCAAAAAAGATACATAATGACATAGACAAAGTTAATAGGGTTTTTTTTTGGAATAAAGACTAACATTATAAGCCACTAATTGCATGGGAAAAAATATGAAAACCAAAGTCACAAATGAAGCTCTTGTGGAAAATTATTGCTGAGCCGAATAACATTTGGGTCCGTGTGGTAACAAAGAAGTACATATGAAATGATACCTTCTTCTCATATAAACGTAAGTCAAAACACTTTTTGGCAATGGAAGCGTGTATTAAATATACACACGTAATTTGAAAAAGGAGTAATTTGACAAGTTGGAGATGGACAAACAATTGATTTTTGGGAAGCTAACTAGGCAATGGGACAACCCTTAAAGAACTATGCAATACATGGTGAAATTCATCCAAGCCCTAGAATTAGAGAAATAGCTAGACATGGTGAAATTCATCATTAAATCAATCAAATAAAGCATAAACCATTGGGTACTCTACCGGGCCACCCCGAAGAGAATCCAAAAGGTAAAATTTTAGCGGTGAATTTGAGGAATGACAAGGAACATCAATCTAAAGAGGTGAAGCTAATGAAGGCTAAAGAGACAACAAAATCGGACTGCCCGATTGAAGAGGGAAGGACACCTTCTTATCCCGCCAAGGCGAAAGTGGTGCCATATGTTCCACCACCAAAGCTTCAAGAACCAGCTTTTGAGGTGTTACTGGATGCCCCTGTCCATGAAAAAGTTGCATCTAAGGTCCCGTTGGGCAAGCTAGATGTCCTAAAGCTAGAGTTGAAGCCATTACCCTCTACTTTGAGGTGTATGAAGGCCATATTTTCTAAGGATCGAGCACAAGATGAATTCAAGCCCGAGGATGAAATGCTTCTTACTCGTCATAAGTCAAACATGTTCCCTAGAAGCAAGTGTACAAGAAAGTCAGGACCATACCTCCTACACCGAGTTCTTATAGATGATTTTGTTGAGCTTTGGCACAAGAACTCGGGGCATTTCAAGGTTCGAAAATTTCGACACAAGCCTTACAAAGAACCTGATCCGATTGAGTTGGGTATCACCGACCCTCCTGATCCGAAGACTTGACATTGGTGAATGGTGAAGCTAATGACCTTAAAGAAGCGCTTCTCGGGAGGCAACCCGAGCCTTTTATCTTGTGAGTTTTGTTTTCCCTCTTCTTGAATTTCTATATTGGGGACAATATAGGGTTTAAGTATGGGGTAGGGCGTATTCACTTTATTTTTAGTTAGTTTTGCATATCATGTTTATTCTCTTGCTTATTTGTTCTTTAGTTTTACATGTTTTGTTTAGTTTGAGTCTTAAAAAATGAAAAAAAAAGTCTTAAGATGATTTGATATATATCCTTACTTGAAAATTGGCTACAATGATTAGATATTTGTCTATGATGCTAAGTTTTCGAATTTCTCTAGATTGCATTGATTTTTCTTTGATGAATTGCCTGACATGGAGTTATTGATGAGATCTTAGCTTGAATAGGTCCCTAGATAAAAAGCCTTGTGAGATTTTTTTGAGCCTAATGGACTACAAATTGTCCATTTATTTTCTTTGTGTGTGTTCTTGCTTTGATTACATAATCTCTAGAACTTGCGTTATAACCTTTTTCAAGGCCACATATATGACTTTTGTGCATGACATGAAATTGATTGAGGCATTTGTTTTGTTAGCCATAATCCCTTGACTACCTTTACATATAATTTCCTGTGTTTCAAGCCATGTTCTAGCCTTTTATAGCCTTATTTTTGAAGTTCCACAAAGCATCCCGAGCCTATTTTTAGCCTTCTACCCATCCGGGAATTAGGATATATGTTTAAGTTTGCTAAGTGTGAGCCAAGCTTGAAGAAGTTGTATGTTTTTGGAGTTTGAGGTGATTGTTGAAAAGTTAAGCAATTGGTTGAAGAAAAAAAAGAAAAAAAAAGAAGAAAAGCAATGAAAAAAAAGAAGAAAAAAAGGTGTGAACAAATAAAGTTGTTAATGGAGTGAAGTTTGGAAGTGTAAAAGGAAGCGTGTAAGAAGAATGAAAAAAACTTAAGCTTGGTGTGTTGTTTAATTTGGTTAGATATCTCTTTCCCGAATTTAGCACCACAAGACCAAATAATTCCCTACCCTTTTCTCTTACCTTGGCCTCATTACAACCTAATAAAAGTCCTCTTGATTTATGTCATGTGCATTGTCCCTAGTGATGGAGATTTAGGACTCTGATGCAAGCATATGGTAGATTGTTTTCAAAGTTAAGATTTGAGCGATATTGATTACCCTTAAACACATTGAGAGTGAGTGAAACACATGATCCTTGTGAGGTTTATGGACTAAGAAGGGCTTGTCTTATTTGATGACAATGATATGCAATGATGGCACTTATCTTTGATATTTCAATTAGCAGGATTATGAGAGTTTGAACAAGTTGAGGCAATTATTTCTTTCTTACGCTTGTGGTTTAATTTTAAGTTTTACTTGGGGACAAGCAAAGTCTAAGTATGGGGTATTTTGATGTCATCTAGTTTTACATGGTTTTGCATTAGCATTTAGGATTAGATTTCGTCCTTTTCTAGCTTAGGTTATGCATTTTGTGTTGATTTCTAGTATTATTCGTAGTATGGTTATCTATACAAGCTTTGTTTGCATTTTTAGGTTTTTGGAGGTGTTTTCGGCTCTTAAAGATGGTTAGGGATCTTAATGATATTAGAGGAGTCAAAGAGAGGTGAAACAAGCCTTTGAGGATGCTTACGGGACAAGAATATGAGGTTAAAGAGGTGCTAGAGACGAGCCAACAAGCCAGAGATGAGGGCCGTGATGAGAAAAGAGGAGAAAATTGACTAAGTGTTGGTCTCGGTCGAGATCATTTGCCGTCTCGGTCGAGACGGTGGTTCGACAGCTCATCTCGATCGAGACGAGGCTCGTCTTAGTCGAGACGGCGGCATGCAACCGCGAGACCTTGATTTCTTGCGCGTGATGCCATCTTTTATCTTGTATTTTTGGATATTTGTAGTCTTTAATATAATTACTCTTTAGAAAACTCTTTTGGGGAGACTTTATGCATTATTATTATTCTAGTTTCAAGTAGAGAGAATGAAGAATTTTGAGGGTTTTTAGTTTTACGCTCTTTCAAGTTGGAGAATTTGCACTCTTGGATCTACTTTGTTTTCTTGCAATTGAATCTCTAGTAAGTTTCTCTTTCAATTATTGTTCTTATTTCTATTCCATGTTTAATTTTATTGTTTTGATCATGAATTTAAATATTCCATGCTAAACTCTATAGTTCTAGGGTTTGGTTGATCCCAACTATGTGAAGCGGATTAGATTCAATACCTTTTGCTTGAATTGAGTTGGAAAAATAATTTGATTTGATTCTAGGGGCTTAATCTAATATGTTTAAACTTGTTAGAGTCTTGTTTAGGTTGCGCATCGAGAGGTGGTAGTCTAAGTAAGTAAACAAAATAGAGAGAACACATCGAGAGGTGGTTCTATCTATTTGGAAAAACTAGAGTTAAACTTGAGATTAGTTTCTCATGTGGTTAATTGTCATAGAATTTCTAGATGTTTGAGTCAAGTTTGATGCATCACGAGAGTGGGGCAAGTTTGGTTTACCATCTAGATTTCTAAGTGCTTAAAGGGTTTCTATCGGTTTTGTTTCGTCACGAGAGTGGGTTCTTAATTTGATAGAAGTACATTAAGTTAAACTTTGAGAAAAGTTAATTTTTGACATTAGACAATAACCTTCATAACAAAATATCCAACTCAATTTAGGTAAAAGTGAGATTCAAACTCCGTGGATCAAAGTTGTGGGGATTCCTTGCCTTGGAACTTTGCTTTATCCTATACTTTTTATTCTCATAATTTACTTGTTTTAATTGTTTTTAGTAGTTATAAATACACTATAAATCTCCATATTTGGCTCCGAAATTAGTTCTAGAATTAACTAAAACAGAAATAATCCATGTGATTCAATCCTGATCTAATACTATAATAGATCTCATATTCTTGCGAGTGTGTGGGAAACCATCACAACAAGTTTTGGCGCCATTGTCGGGGATTATTGATAGTTTTAGTTGGTTCTAACGGACTAGTTCATCTAATGAACTCGGAGACGATTGTTCTCGATAACCGGCAGCCAATGAACTCGGAGAGCCGTTTCAACTTCCTTAGCACGCTTGTTACACGTGTCGTTAAACCCATGGGAAGACACCTCGAGCGTTTCAAATACTTGGCCCTCGTCGCTTCGAGTTTTGACACACATTCCCATTTCCCGAGTGACATTCCAACTTTCCAAAAGTACCAGGGTTCCGTTGTTCGTGATCAATTAGCAAGCCAGTTCCCATGATCTTTGCAAGGTCAGTCTTGAGTGGAGTGGTCAGGGGAACTCGCACTCAAGATCTTTTTTGAGGCTAGGGAACTCAAAAGGGAACCAGACAATTACAACTCGATAATGGGACAAATAGTTGGGCTCATGAGAAGCATTTGTCTGGTTCTCGACTAAGGGTTGGTTTTATGATCAACCGTCATAGTGGAGGGTTGAGGGAACTCTGGTTGATCATTTTGGGCCAAAAGAAATAGAGTTCCAACTTGTACATCAAAAGCTCTAGACTAGTAACATGGCAGAATGAAGGCGATTATTCCCAGTGTTCCCTATCATGCATTTAAAAAAAACAAGCCAAGCATTGAGGGAATAACAAACAGGGACTTGTTCAGTTTAGAGTTATCATCCTTAGAAGCATCCGGAGACGCTGGTAGGGACGTCTATTTAAAGCTTTAGTGAGAATGTCCGCAATTTGCTCTTCAGTTCTACAGTGTTCCATAGAGATGTTCCCATGTTCCACATTATCATGTAGGAAATGATGCCTAATGTCAATATGATTAGTACGTGAATGATGCACATGATTCTTAGAAATGTTAATGGCACTTGTATTATCACATCTTATGGGAACTGGGCCAAAAGACATACTGTAATCCTGAAGTTGGTACTTAAGCCATAGAACCTGGGAACAGCATGAGGCGGCAACCACATATTCCGCTTCTGCTGTGGAGAGTGCCACGAAGTTTTTCTTCTTTGATCCCCATGATACTAGGCATGACCCTAGGAACTGGGCCATTCCAGAGGTGCTCTTCCGATCAACCAAGTGCCTAGCGAAATCTACATCTGAGTATGCAACAAGCTCAAGGGAACTGTTCCTAGGATACCAAAGGCACAAGTTGTCGTTCCCTTTGAGATACCTGAAAATTCTCTTCACCTCTTTCAGGTGTGACTCCTTAGGGTTAGCTTGAAAACGCGCACATAGGCACACTGAAAACATGATATCGGGTCTACTAGCAGTTAAGTAAAGAAGAGACCCAATCATACTTAGAAAGTTCCTTTGATCAACACTTATAACTGTTTCATCTGCGTTGAGCCTTGAGTTTGGTGAGATGGGAGTATCAATGGGCTTGGAGTGTTCCATCCCATACTTCACTAGCATCTCTCTAATGTACTTTTATTGATGGATCCTCGTTCCCTCCTTGGTTTGAGATATTTAAAGTCCCAAGAAGAACGTGAGTTCCCCTATGAGGTTCATCTCAAACTCGCTACTCATCAAAGTCTTAAACTTTTCAACAAGAAGCTCATTAGTAGCACCAAACACAATATCATCAACATACACTTGGACAATCAGAATATCTTTTAATTCTTTCTTAATAAAAAAGGGTTTTGTCTATGGAACCACGAAGGTATCCATGAGACAAGAGAAATTGGGCAAACCTGTCGTACCACGCCCTTGGAGCTTGCTTGAGACCATACAGGGCCCTCTCCAAGAAGTAAACATGGTTTGGGAAGTGCTCATCTTCGAAACCAGGTGGTTGTGCCACATAGACTTCTTCCTTGAGGTGCCCATTTAGGAACGTTGTCTTGACGTCCATTTGATACAACTTGAAGACTTTGTGGGTGGCGTAGGCTATGAGGAGTCGAATGGCTTCAATCCTTGCAACCGGTGCAAAGGTCTCATCATAGTCGATTCCCTCCTAGCCACTACCCCAGTGTCGTCAAGCTTGTTTCTGAAGACCCATCGAGTTCCTATGATGTTCTTGTTCTTGGGCCTAGGGACCAGTTTCCACACTTTTTTTCTCTCGAATTGGTGGAGTTCCTCTTGCATGGCTTGAATCCAGTCTGGATCCTTTAGAGCTTCCTTGATGCTCTTGGGTTCCACCAGTGAAACGAAGGCGTTGAAGGCACAGAAGTTGTTGAGAGACGAACGGGTCTGCACGCCTTTGTCATAGGGAGTGATGATGTTTTCGATGGGGTGATCCTTCCTTTGGTGGTAGTTCCTGGTTTGAATGTGTGTGACATCAAGCTGTTCCCTTGTTTCTTCTTCGTCTTCAATATGAGTTTCTTCTTCATGGGAACAATTATTCTCAACTTCTTCACTGAGTGTTTCCTCATTAATCCCTCGTTGTTCCCCCTGGACACTAGACTCTGGTATTGTTTCATTTTGAGGAGCAAGAGTGTTGGATTGAGAGGCATCTTGAGGTTCCTCTATTGTAGAGGGAACTTCGAAGGAGTCTTGATCAGTTTGATGTTGAGCTCCTTCGTTGTCGCCTGGTGGTGGGACATTGTTCCCACTTGGATAGTCTTCATCTTGCTTCCTTGGCTCATCATCGTCGTCTTCTTCTTCTTGTCTGACCAGTTTGAACAGAGTTCCCTTTCCTTGGGACTCTGTTCCCATCTTTACTTGTTCGTTGAAGACGACGTGAATTCTTTCATCGATCTTCTTGGTCCTCTTATTGTAAACTTTGTACGCCTTGCTTTGAGAGGAGTATCCCAGGAAGATCCAAACGTCACTCCTTGGATCGAACTTCCAAGGTTGTCTTTTCCATTGTTGTGGACGAAGCATTTGCAGCCAACGGTCCTGAGATGAGAGATGTTGGGCTTTCTTTCCTTGATCAACTCATATGAGGTCTTCTTGATCATGGGACGAATCATAGCTCGATTAAGAATGTACGTAGCTGTGGAGATTGCCTCGGCCAAGAAGCTTTCGGGAACTCCACTCTCAAGCATCATGGTGCGAGCCATGTCTTCCAGGGTTCTGTTCTTTCTTTCCACAACTCCATTTTGCCGAGGAGTGCGAGGGGCCGAGAAGTTGTGGGATACACCGTTGTTGTCACAGAACCTTAGGAACTCTGAGTTCTTGAACTCAGTTCCATGATTAGATCTGAGAGACTTGAGCTTCAATCCCATGCTCACTTCCATTCTCTTGATGAAGGGCTCAAACTCCTTAAATGCATCACCGTAGCTGGTCGTTTGCATGGGACCACATAGATCCATGTGAATTAGTTCCAAAGGCCTTGTTGTGCTTACCACCTTCTTTGGCTTAAAGGAACTCCTGGTTTGCTTGCCACGAATACATGCATCACACATCTTGGCTCCCTGAATGTTGATATGTGGAAGACCAATGACCACGTCCTGTAAGTATAGCTTCAAGAATTTGATTTATGCCTACGTGACCTAGCCTTTTGTGCCAGAGTTCCGTGTCATCATGGGAGCTCACGAGGCACAACTTCCTTGGTGGTTCAAAGTCTGTGTCCACCACATAGACCTTGTTGGACCTACTTCCTTGTAGAATGATTTTGTTGGTTTTCTTGTTGATGACCAAGCACTCCTCTGAGTCGAAGGTGACAACGTTGTTCCCTTGATCACATATCTGAGACTCACTTAAGAGGTTGTATCCCAGATCCTTTACCAAGTTGACATTACTGATCTTGATTGACTTGTTGAGTAATACTTCCCTTGTTCCTATGGTTTCCCCTTTATTTTTGTTGCCAAAGGACACATGACCTCCTTCGACTTTGGTGTGGAGTGAGGTGAGATTATCTTTGTTCCAAGTCATATGATTTGAACAGCCGCTATCAATGAACCATGTGTTGTTCCCCCTCACTGCCACCTACAGGGAAATTTAGTTTTTGGTGACCCAGGCAAGATGACTCTTGCTTGGTCCCTTACAAGGAAAAATAGTTTCAAACACAACATAATCAGCAATATTGACATCACGAGAATTTCTAGAGTGATGGGTGGAGTTCCTATGTTGGTTCCCATGAATGGGACCTCTAGCAGGTTTGTTAGCTTGCCTATTCCAATATTCGTGAATTTTTTGAGCTTGGGCTTCCTTTTTTGGACAGCTTTCCTTGCAGTGCCCATGCGCACCACAATTCCAGCAGGTTTTGTAGTACTCACTTAAGTAGTACTTGGGATGGGGTCTTTGTATCTTGTTCATATCCATTGTTTCTTTGTTGTAGACCCTTGACTCATTTCCCTTGGCTATTTGGACATAGAGTTTATGCCCAGTGTTCCCAGTGTACTAATCCTTTTCTCCACTTAACCCACTTTCCAGGACACATATTTTTTCTTCTAGATGGGCATTCTTTTGTTTTTCACATTGGAGTTCTAAGGCCCTACACTCATTTATCTCCTGTTCGTTTAGAGGAGACTTCCCATTCTTTGGGCACTCAGACTTATACCCAATCCCATGTTTGGCCGGACAAATTTGGTTTGGGAACTTGAGGCTGCAGGATTCTCATTTCCCTTGCTCAGCTTTTGTAGGAACTCATTTTTATCGCTCTCTAGGGTCTTAATCTCATCCCCAAGGGCTACTATGTGGGACAGGTAAGACTGAAGCTTATCAATCAGTTTCACACAATTGGAACAGGATTCAAGACCAACCAACTCAACATTTGTGTGTTCCGATTCATCTAGCTTCTTTTGCAATTTTATGTTATCCTTAACAAGACTAGAGAGCAACTTCAACAACTCAGGTTTTTCATAGTTAGATAAGGACTCAAGAATAGTTTCAGTGGTTACCTCAATGGGTTGTTCCCCAGTGGTTTCTCCTATGGCCATTGCACACATGTCTGGGTGTGCCCAAGATTCGGAATCCTCATCCTCGTCATCGTTCCAGGTGGCGATGTAGGCCTTCTTCCCTTGTTTTCTGTCATCAATTCCCTATGGGCAGTCTTTTGCGAAGTGCCCCTTCTTGTAGCACTTATAGCACGTGACGTCAGTGAGGTCCTTCTCCATGGCCTTTCTTTGGGAATTTTGACCTCTTTGCGAGTTCCCATAGCCCTTTTTGAACTTTCCTTTGTTGTAGAAGGATTGAAGGGCCTTTGTGACAAGGACGAGTTCCCCATCTTCTTCTTCTTCTTCAGAGTCCTCGTGTTGCTCCTGAACAGATTTGAACATCTTTTCCAATTTTAAGGCAATTCCTTTGTGTGCCTTTTCTCGCTCCTTGTCATCTTGTTTTCTCTTCTCATGTCCCACCAGCTTCCCAAAGACTTGATGAAGCATGAGATTCTTGTTCTCAGGATTTTCTTTGAACATGGTCCTCTCATTGGCCCATTCACCAGTTAAGTCGTTGAAGAGTTGTTGGACTTTCATCTTGTCGGTGATTTCCTCCTTGGTGTTCCCAAAGTCCAGTGAGTTTGGTACATAGGGCCTCAAAGCGAGATTGGTAGTTGTGGACTGACTCTCCCATATCCATTCGGAAAATGAAGAACTCCCTTCTAGCATTCATTTGGAGGTCCTCTCTGAGGTCAGAGTTCCTAGTGTGCATCTGTTGGATGGCTTCCCACATCTCCTTCACCGTTTCCAAATTTGCTACTCTATCGCAATCTTGTACGGGCATGGCGTTCTTGAGGTACTATTTGGCCTTGAAGTTTGCTTCCATGCACTTCCATTCCTTTTGCCCCCATTTGGTGAAGTCATTGCGAATGGTTGGGTCTACCTCGAAGTTCCCTACTTCGATGACACACCAAGCTTGAAAGTCGTGGCTGCGCATCCAATCCTTCATGTTGCGTTGCCAGGTTTCGAACCTTCCAGTGATAAGCCTTACAGGCTTGTTGTTCCCATGTCCAACTTGAGTGAGTTCCTCAGACATCTTGTAACATGCGATACTAACACAAAAATCTAGAGCGAACCTGCTCTGATACCAATTGTTGGATCGACGTGCGTTAGTAAGAGCTTGGGAACTAGTGGTTAGACTGTTTCCAATGCAGCGGAAGTAAAATCAGTTGGCAAGAAAAAACAGAAAGTAAGGGACACAGTTCCTTTAGAGAGGAATCCCACAGCAACCAACTAGTTGTGTGGGTAAACCTCTACCTCCGCTTGGAGGATTTTGAACGATCTACTTATTTTATTGATTGTTCCCTAGTTACACAGGCAAGACTTCCACTTCTCTGTTCCTAGCAGTTTTTCCTAACTCTAGTAACACTAGTAAGCCTCTTCGACCTTGTTCCTAAGCTAACAACTCAACTAAACATAAGACAGATCGAACATTACACCTAGAGCTCACAGTTCCCTAACTGTAGGGAACTTGGATTCACCGTCGTCAAGATCGCACACGCGCCGCCGGGGACTTCTCTTCACTTTGTTTCTTTATCTCTTTGTGTGTGAATATTTGCTCTGGGAGAAGTACCTATTCCAAGCACTATTCATTTGGCTTTATACACATTTGAACTTGGGCTGCAATCTTTTACTTACATGTTGTCCAAAATGCCCTTTGTCTTGAACGTCAAGTTTGCAATCTTCACATGTGACTTTATTTGAACTTAGTCAACTTCAAATGTCAATCGGACCATTGGATCACTCGCTTCAGTTTGTTCCTCAGACTGAGCCTTCGTTTTGTCCGAGACAAGATCCCGCGATTTGCGCTGAACGGTCTTGGTTGCACATGTGAGTTCCCATGCGATGGAAACTGTTCTCTCCAGAGTTCCTTTTATAGGAATTTGCTCTCATATATTCTTGTGTTCCTTTTGCGTTCTTGGAGATTCTTTGTCAGACCTGGTGCTCCCTTGAAATACTTGAATGTAACATGTTAGTTCCCATATGGCGTTTGTCATTATCAAAACTGGAGACAAGTATCGTTGTTCGGATGTTTGGAACCTGAGTTCCCAACACCGTCCCAACAATTGGGCTTATGAATTTGAGGTGGAGTTGAAAATTCCATTTTAATATGGATATTGTATTTGTGAGGGTACATCTTCTTTGATCTAGCATAAAGCAAGAGGAGAAGAGTAATGAAGAGAAGTGTCATCGGATCTATGTGGATTTGAGCTAAATACTTATGTTTCGTTTCATGACTATAAGTTTGTCGTTCAAGAGATCCTAATTCTAGCCTAGCATATAATAGTCTATATAATAGTATTATTTAGTTCCAAATTTCAAATGTGGTATAGCATATTTTCAACATTTTACTTGCTTTGATAATTTCTATCATTTAATTTTAAAAGACTTTAGATTGATAGGTTTGTAGCTAAGCAAGTGAGCTCCATGCATACACCCTTGTTGTTTATCCAAAGGAATGAAAGGATAAGCTGTAGGTATATGACTATTTGTTACATATGTATACAGGTGAGATCGAGTGTATGCATGCATACAGGGACGGCCCATAGCAGGTGCACAACTTGCACCTGCTATGGGCCGTCCCTGTATACAATACTTTATATTTAAAGATATTAAAAAATCCTAATTAAATATTTTTTTGGAACTTCTGCTCAACATTAAATAACGTGATAGTGTGTATTAAAAGCCCATATTCATTCGACCAAAAAGAGCCCATATTCACTTCCCTTTTGAAAAAAGGCCTAATTAAATCATTTTTTTTAAAAGCCCATATTCACTTCCCTTTTATAAAATGTGTATTAATAGTTGCTCAGTCCTTGAAATTTTGTATTAACGCCTAGTAGTATTTAATTATAATATTAAGTCTCTTTTCTTATATAAATTATAAATTTAGAATTAAATAATCTCTCTTTATTTCCACCAAAAAAAATCTCTCTTTATTAATACCCTTTTATAGTTTTAAAACAAGGCCAAAAACACCATTGACCGCCACTATGCATATAGCTGCATGGCTCGACTCTACATTTCTACGTACATGATGGAGTGATGGAGTACCAGTGTGTAGCGCGTCCGAAATCAGGGACTAATGAATGTGTATTATTTAAAAGCTTCTACAGCCAGCACGTACCATGCATGCATATGCCTTTGTACATTTTCAATATATGGCTACATACATAACCCAAAAAAAAAGAACCCGATCGGGTTCTTGTACATTTTCAATATATGGCTACATACACATTTTGACAAATCCCTGAAAAATGGAATATTTTGTTGGAATTAAATAAAATATAAATTCAACAAATGCAAAACTTGTGGTAGTGGAGTACAGTTGTGGGCAAAAAGTGGTGATTTGCTTTTGTAGCAATCCCACATCGAGATCTTGCCAACCTATATGGCTAGTTATAAAGGTCCAAGTGTACACCACTAATTAGATAACAAGGAGAGGAATGCCCCCTCGCGCGCGCCGCCGCCGCCGTCCGTCCGGCTCGGCTCGTGACACGTGCGCGATGTGGTGCTGGGGCTTATCTTTTTACGGGATAGTTTAATTGTTTTGATAAAACTGGGCCTCTGAGATTTGCGGATTTGTTTGACGCTAACTCTTCCGCAACTTCTCTGATTTGTTAAAATCGTTTTCTGATTTTGTCAAACGTTCTTATCCGTTCAGTTTTAACTGCTCGGATTTCATGGGATAGTGGGAGACTGCAGATCGTGGGATAACAGATCAAATCAGTTCTATTTATTTATACGATTCTGCTCCTTCTCAGTTCATCCAATACATCTCTTCTTCTCTCTGTTTTCTAAAACGCAAAAACTTCCCATACCTCTCCTGCAACTGTTCTGAACAAACGCCATTCCCAATTCCTCTTAGCCGAGTACACGACTTCGAGGAAAGCTGCGCTCAATCCTTGGGGGACGAACGCTCATTCGGATCTGTACCGGTGTCCGGGCGTTTTGTTTCTAAGGCAGTGACATATACCACGACGTAGTAACACATCAAAATCCCTTGGCCTACATTCGTTTATTACTAATCGTTTATTTGCTTTGCAGAGAAATTACTTTTACAAATTAGAAACAAAACAAACTCTGCTTCTTTCGAATGGAGGGCCAAATCATCAAACTTCTCGATCTGTCGAATCTTGAACCGCTTGATAGGACCAACTACCGTCGCCGGTCTCAAAAGTTATTGATTGTCTTCGAGCAACTCAAAGTCGACTACGTCCTGCTCAACGACCCGCCTGCAGCCCCTCTGAAGGCGCTCCCTCTGGCACCTGCTTCCTCTGACTCTCAACCAACGCTAGATGAGGTCGTTGCTGCCGCTTCTGCTGCTGAAAAGGCTGCTGCCCTTGCCTCAAAGACTACTGCTGAGACTGAAAAATATGAACAAGACAACAAAACTGTAAGGGGTATCTTACTGAGCCATATATCGAATGCTTTGTTTGATTTGTTTCTTACTAAAAAATTTGCTAAGTCCATTTGGGAGACTCTTGAGAAGAAGTATGGCTCTGATGATGTTGGAAAGAAAAAATATGTTGCTTGCCAGTTCCTGCGTTTCCAGATTGTTGATGACAAGCCTGTGATGGAACAAGTGCATGAGTATGAGAACCTGGTTGCTGACATCCTTGCTGAAGGTATGAAGATGTGTGAATACCTTCAGGCGAACTTCCTGATTGAGAAGCTTCTAGATTCGTGGGCCAGTTATCGCAACCATCTCAAACACAAGAAGAAGAATCTGACCTTGGAGGAGCTAGTCGGACATATGAAGATCGAAGAGGCGAATCGCCTCGAAGATAAGCCTTCAAACAATTCTGATAATTCGATTAAGGCTAATATAGTTGAATCTTCTGGTCCGAAGAATGACATGTTCAAAAAGGGTGTTGCTGGACACTCTAGGAAAAGTCAGAAAGCTCTTCAAAACAAGAAAACTCAGAATTTCAAGAAAGGTGGAAAAGGCAAAAAGGCGAAGGGAGGGTGCTTTGTTTGCGGCAAGCCAGGCCACCGTGCCGCTGTTTGCCACCACAGGGTCGACGGTCTGAAGAACGACCACGCCTGGTTCAAGAGGAATGGTCCCAAACTGAACCAGGAGCAGAATCAAGCCAACCTGACTGAAGAGGACCTGGTTGCTGTAATATCAGAAGTGAACGTGGTGGACATGGCTGAGTGGGTGGTGGACACGGTTGCGACTAGACACTTCTGCGCCAACAAGGATCTCCTCTCCGACTACAAACCTGCTGATAAGGGCGAGCAGGTCTTCAT
Source organism: Fallopia convolvulus (assembly GCA_964016875.1). Taxonomy (NCBI): domain Eukaryota; kingdom Viridiplantae; phylum Streptophyta; class Magnoliopsida; order Caryophyllales; family Polygonaceae; genus Fallopia; species Fallopia convolvulus. The sequence goes on from OZ024727.1 coordinate 23,856,029, forward strand.
GGGCAACTCCAGCATCTCCGAAGTTGTCGGTAAAGGGAAATTCTTCTCAAACTTAATTCTGGAAAGAAATTATCCTTAATAAATGTGTTGTATGTTCCTTCCATGCGTAAGAACTTGATTTCTGGTGGACTTTTAATTAAGGTTGGTTTTAGACTCCTCTTTGATGGAGGAAAATTAGTAATTAGCAAAAATGGTGAATTTGTGGGGAAGGGTTTCATGACTGGGAACGGTTTGGTTGTGCTTGAATCTGCTGTTGTTGAGACTGATAATAAAGCTTCTACTTCTGCTTATATGGTTGAGTCCTTTGATTTATGGCATGCTAAATTAGGACATGTGAATGTGAATGCTATAGATCGTTTAAGCAAAGCAGGTTTAATTCCGAAATTAACCAAAACCGAGCATAAAAAATGTGATCTATGTCTTGAAGAAAAATTCATTAGAAAACCCTACAAACCTGTAGAAAACAGGAATACAGAATTGCTAGCATTAATTCACACGGATCTAGCAGACTTTAAAAATTCTGAAAGTAGAGGTGGTAAGTGTTATTACACCACTTTTGTGGACGACTTTTCAAGATACACTAAAGTATATTTGTTAAGATCTAAAGATGAAGCTGAAAAAACGTTTATAATATAAAAAAACGAAGTAGAAAACCAAATAGACCGTAAGACTAAAAGGCTTAGGTCTGATCGAGGAGGTGAGTACCCAACAGACTCTTTGAAAAAGTTTTGTCAAGATAATGGTATAGTTCATGAGATGATTGCACCTTATACTCCTCAACAAAATGGAATAGTTGAAAGGAAAAACCGGACTTTAAAGGAAATGATGATTGCTATGTTAATTAGCTCTGGTTTACCTAATAACATGTGGGGTGAAGTTGTGTTATCTGCAAACCATGTTTTAAAGAGGTTACCACATAAAAAACTAGAACATACCCCATATGAACTTTGGAAAGGCTATGCACCTAACTTGTCATATTTGAAAGTGTGGGGGTGCTTAGCTAAAGTGGCTTTTCCTTCTTTTAAACGTGAAACAGTTGGTTCTAGGACCTTTGATTGTGTGTTCATTGGTTATGCTGATTGTAGTGCTGCATATAGATTTATGAAATTGAATGATAAATCTGTTTGTGAATATCGTGATGCTGAATTTTTTGAGCATATCTATCCTTTGAAAAACATGCCTATGTCTACTTCTGTTAATGTGTTGCATGCGTCTGAACCTGCTAAAGTTGTTGATGAAGTTCAACCTAGAAAGAGTAAAAGACGTAGAACAGAAACGAATTTTGGTCCTGATTTTGTGACTACCTTTCTTCTAGAACTCAAAGACATAGACAAAATAGATGAATCTGTGATTAGCCTTCATATGATAGAAAATGATCCAAAAACTTATGAAGAAGCTATGAGTTCTATAGATGCTAGTTTTTGGAGAGATGCCATTAACAGTGAGTTGGATTCCATTATATCTAATGGGACTTGGGAAATTATAGACTTACCTAGAGGTAGTAAAGCCATTGGGTGTAAATGGATTTTCAAGAAAAAATTGAAAACCGATGGTACTATAGAAAGGTATAATGCATGATTAGTAATCAAAGGATTTACTCAAAAATATGGTATTGATTACTTTGACACTTATTCACCCGTCACTAAGATCGCCACTATACGAGTATTGATTGCACTAGCATCCACTTACAATTTGTTTGTACATCAGATGGATGTTAAAACAACTTTTCTAAATGGCGATCTAGATGAAGAAATATATATGTAGCAACCTCCTGGATTCGTGATCCAAGGACAAGAGAACAGGGTGTGCAAGTTGAAGAAATCTCTATATGGTCTAAAACAAGCTCCGAAGCAATGGTATGAAAAATTTCATAAGACTATTATGAGCTTTGGTTTTGTCGTTAATGACTCTGATGCATGCGTTTATACTAAGATGATACATGCTAAATGTGTGATTATATGCTTGTATGTTGATGACATGCTAATTATGGGGACACATTTAGATGTAATTAATCAGACCAAAGATTTCTTATCTTCAAATTTTGAAATGAAGGACCTAGGTGAAGTTGATGTAATTCTGGGTGTGAAAGTTACAAAATCTAAAGATGGCTTCACTTTATGTCAATCTCATTATGTAGAGAAAATACTAAGAAAATTTAATTCTTTTGATGTCACGCCTGCAAGAACACCTTATGATCCTAGCATACACTTAAAGAAAAATAAAGGGAAAAGTGTTTCTCAATCTAAATATGCTAAGATAATTGGTAGCTTGATGTTCTTGATGAATTATACTCGACCTGATATTGCTTATGTTGCAAGTAGATTAAGCAGATATACCCATAATCCATGTAATGAACATTGGAATGCCCTAAAAAGATTATTGAAATATCTAAAAGGTACTGCTGATTGGGGTTTATGTTATAAGAAATTCCCTAACGTGTTAGAGGGATTTTGTGATGCAAATTGGGTATTCGATAATGATGAAGTAAGCTCTACTAGTGGTTACGTGCTTACTTTATGTGGTGTAGCTATTTCTTGGAAGTCTGCAAAGCAGACGGTTATAGTAAGATCTACTATGGAGTCAGAGTTTATAGCTCTTGACTTAGTTGGGCAAGAGGCCGAGTGGCTAAGAAGCCTAATGGCAGACATCCTATTGTGGGGGAGGCCAACGCCTCCCGTGTCTCTACATTGTGACTCACAAGCAGCTATGGGAGTTGCTAAGAGTAGTGCCTATAACGGAAAGAAGAGGCACATACGAATCAGGCATGAGTCTGTGAGACACCTGATTCTAAATGGAGTACTCACAATAGAGTACATAAGGTCAGAAAGAAATCCGGCGGATCCTTTAATAAAAGGGTTAAACAGGAAAATGGCCCTGGAATCGTCGAGGGGAATGGGATTGAAACCCATATGAAAGCTTAAGCTTCCTTAATCCTATGGCGAAATGAATGAGAAAATGAGAGGATGAGCTTTGAGCTCTTAATGATTTCATAGCCCGAAAAGGGTGGTTTGTAATGAGACAAACTTGATGAGCTCACCTACTTGAGTGCGTTTGGTTAATCCAAAAGACTTGAGAAGTCACTTGAGAGCACTCATGAGCATCCCAAGACAATGAGACTCAAGAGAGATCTCAATCGCGGGAATGGAAGGAAAAAATTGGCAAAGTGTGTGTTCTTAGGTAACACTCTCAAAGAAAGTCAGAAGTTCAAGACTTGTTCACTTCTTGGCTTGAGAGCATCCCTTAGTTCACTAAGGCAGTTGGTTCAAAACGAAAGATACCACCTGCTTAAGCACTAAGTCATAAATAACCTATTCAGAACAGTGTAGTAACAAGTTCTGCATTGTAGGGGATTGTTGGAATTAAATAAAATATAAATTCAACAAATGCAAAACTTGTGGTAGTGGAGTACAACTGTGGGCAAAAAGTGGTGATTTGCTTTTGTAGCAATCCCACATCGAGATCTTGCCAACTTATATGGCTAGTTATAACGGTCCAAGTGTACACCACTAATTAGATAACAAGGAGAGGAATGCCCCCTCTCGCGCGCGCCGCCGCCGTCGTCCGTTCGGCTCGGCTCGTGTTCATGACACGTGCGCGGTGTGGTGCTGGGGCTTATCTTTTTACGGGATAATTTAATTGTTTTGATAAAACCGGGCCTCCGAGATTTGCGGATTTGTTTGACGCTAACTCTTCCGTAACTTCTCTGATTTGTTAAAATCGTTTTCTGATTTTGTCAAACGTTCTTATCCGTTCAGTTTTAACTGCTCGGATTTCATGGGATAATGGGAGACTGCAGATCGTGGGATAACTGATCAAATCAGTTCTATTTATTTCCACGATTCTGCTCCTTCTCAGTTCATCTCTTCTTCTCTCTGTTTTCTAAAATGCAAAAACTTCCCGTACCTCTCCTGCAACTGTTCTGAACAAACACCATTCCCAATTCCTCTTAGCCGAGTACACGGCTTCGAGGAAATCTGCGCTCAATCCTTGGGGGACGAACGCTCATTCGGATTTGTACCGGTGTTCGGGCGTTTTGTTTCTAAGGCAGTGGCATATACCACGACGCAGTAACACATCAAAATCCCTTGGCCTACATTCGTTTATTACTAATCGTTTATTTGCCTTGCAGAGAAATTACTTTTACATATTTATCAATAATCACAAGGATTCACAGCAACGGCCTGCAGAAATGTGAAAAGCAACCATGTCCTTACACTACATTTTCAAGAACCCGATCTAGCTACAGGGTGTATGCAAGAATTTTCCTTGTTCACGTACTCATGCTCTTTATTCTTTGCTCTATATATATACCCACAAAATCAATTTGGAAGCTAGGTATGGTTTTAGTTTCTGACCTAACTGCTAATTAATGAACACAAAATATGAATAGGAAAGAAGAGAAAAAGTTTAGTCAACTTGGAAATCAAGGAAGGGAAAGGAGGATGCATCTTTGAGCAGCTGCTCAAAGTCCCACTCACCAAATCTGGTCTCATCTCCTCCTCCTTCCCAATTGTTTGGGATGCCAACTGTACTTAAACAGTTAAACTGGTTGTTGCCCAATAGAGGGTAAGATTGAGCATTTTCTTGACCAATAAGGCTGTAACTTTGTAAACAAGGAACAAACAACTCCCCAGACTGATCAACCACGTGGGAGGGGAATGATGAGAGTGATGGGCTCAAGTAGTCGCTTGCAAGTGCAGGCAAGTCGATGTCAACCAGAGTGGGGTCCACCAGTGATGCTGACGATGGAATGGAGTTGATGAACCTGGTAGCCATGGACGACTCCATGTCGCATGATGTGGATGCTACCACCATGGTGGCTTGTTGATCCCTGCCCTCTAAATTTGGGTTCCTATTCCTCATCCTCCTCTTCTTTATGGTCGAATTCCAAAAGTTTTTTATTTCATTGTCAGTTCTCCTGGGCAAGCGTGCTGCGATTTGGGACCACCTTCAGTTCAACATGGGACGGGGAATGCAATCAATTAAATTTGAAACCAGTGATTGCTAGAGTAACTCATGCATAACCGTATCAGAAATAAATTAAACATCATGACTATATGTTGCCTAGAAGAGAATGCAACTGAACAATAAGGTCTTGTTCCTGGAGGGAGAAAGCCCCTCGCTTAAGGTCAGGGCACATGTAATTGATCCAGTGAAGGCGGCAACTCTTACCGCACCTGTGGAGGCCCGCATTCCGGGCCACCTCACTCCAGCACCCCTGTCCATTGCTAAGCATGTGCTGCATCAGCTTTTCATCTTCTTCGGGAGACCACAACCCCTTTCTCAGCTTCACACCGTTTGCATGAGATTTGGATTTGGTATATTTGGTATGAGGATGATGACTCTTCTCCGAGCAGCTACTACTTGATGCAGGATTCCTCATTTCATTTGCAGTTGCAATCAACCAAGCTAAGCTTATAATGTTTCAGTTCAACATGTAAATTAATGTATACATATATATATATATATATATATATAAAGACTTAATGAGGCAAAAGGACACAAATTACAATGGGCCAAGGTGTGGTGCAGTATATGATGATTGCATGTTATATATGATGGTGATAGCTTGAGGTTGTGGGGCTTTGCTTAGATTAAGGGGAAGAGATAGAGAGAGGAAGGAGGAGGCAGGGTTAAGTTAGTTGGAGTGTCATACAAAACGGTTTAATTGGAAGGGGGACGCGTCTTGTCTTTGACTCCATACCTTGTCTATTGCATGCCGTTGCTGTGCTTCCTTCACTCACAAGCTTATAATCATGCTATTTGTGTTTCCAAGTGAGCCTCAAAATAAAATTGTTTGTTTAATTAATTTGTAACCAAGCTAACATTTTTGCTTCCAAAACACATAATCCATCCCAACCCCTCTCTCGTTTCCACATGAATCTGCACACACGTGTATTTGAAGCTAGAATAGTATATATATAGGGTAATGGGAAAAAGAATGACGTCATGGCCTCATGATACACATTGCAAGCTCATTCCAAATATCCTTGATCCTCGTACTTATTGCCATTTATACACACTGGATTTAGTCCTTATATCAAATTCGGTCTATTTTAACTAAATTCAGTTATTATTATCACATAGTTGAATTTTAATTTTTCATGAATTTATTGGGCGTTTCCATCTTAACCCCAAATTCCACTGTAATGGAACCTAGCTCACTAGGTCAATGTTGCTATTATTGTCGTCTTTTACTAAGACGATATATACTTACGTAACATACGATTATAAGGCAGGCTCCTGCCAAATATTAAAAGGATAGGGCAAAGTTGATGCTGATGCAAAGATACCAGTAAATATAATAGAAAAGGAGACAAAAGGGTAGATGATTTTTACATACGGTTGCTGGGCTGGCCTTTACAAGCATTTTTACGATGTAAAGACCCAAGAACATTATTGGAATCTTCACCATGTCACTCTCAGGGACGTAGTTATATGACATGCCTACAATGTTGTAATCAAATAGTCATGAACAAATCGATACTTATCTATTATGTACTTCCTCCGTCTCTTTTTGATCTTCTCATTTCTATTGCGGGTGTCCCCCTTTGTTCTTCCCATTTCTTACTTTTTTTCCATTTTTAGAAGTATTCAAATTACAATATTGTAACACTAAAAATTACTCCATCCGTTTCATAATACTTGTCGTTTTACTCATTTGCACATTTATTAAGAAAGCTATCAAAAATACTATTATACCCTCATTTATTACTTCACTTTTTTATTTTATTGAAAACCATTACTAACAACCTATTATTAATTATAAGGGTAAATATGTAAAGTAAAGATCAAAATAGCTAAAAAGACATGTATTATGAAACAAAAATTGAAAGCTAAAAGGACATGTATCATGAAACGGAGGGAGTACTCCAAATCCTACATCCTTTACACCTTTTATCATTTTTAATACTTTTTTCACACTTTCCAACACTTTCCTCTCGATTTCCAACACTTTTTCTCCACATTCCAACACTTTTCTCTCTCATCAAACCCACAAATTTACTTTCTTAATTCTTGTGCAATTTGAGAAATAGAAAGCTCAAATAAGGACGGAGGGAGTACAATGGAGGAGCTAAGACTGTCCGAAAGAGGAGCGGACCTCAGACAACAGATAGTAAACTTCAGACCTCAGACAATTTAATATATATAAATATATCAATATATGTAAAATATATCGAATACATAAAGTATACAAAAATTAAATTAATGATACTTTAAAGGGAAAATTGCATTTAACCACCCCTTATTTCACACTTGTTACATTTAACCACCCTTTATATATTTTTTTGTGGATAACCACCCTTTATTTACAATTATGTGGTATTTAACCACCCCTTAAAAAAAGACGTTACTTTTTCTGTTAACTCTAATAGATTTGGCTTTCTTTTTTAATTTTTTTTTACAAAGAAATCAATTCTCACTTGAAATGAACAACCCATAGAACATTGTAGCTAGAAAAGTATATCATTTCTTCACAATTTCTCTATCATTCCTCCTTGCATTCATTGTGATAACCAAGAATCAAAAATCCTGAGATCCCTTATGTTATCCTCCTATCCAAGGCAAAGTAATTGAGAAAGGCATCAAGTTTAACCTTTGAAACAATTAGAAAAATGAGTACGACTCTTCAATCTCACCAAAGAACCACTTACAAGTAAAATTAGGGTTGTTGCATCTGTGCACCCCAATTCTAACCCAGCAACAAAGAACCTCAAATCCACAACATCATCTTATTCGTCGTTCTCCCTCCCCTTGTCAAACACAATCAAACATGTTCTTCTCACTATGAATCCCAATGTCCTCGTTAATCCTATCATCTAATTTGAAAGAGACCCCAATCTTTGCCATCTCATAATAATTAACCTCGTTATCAACCCTAAAATCCGAAAACCCCATTCTAGAATTGAAATTGGATAGAGCAATGAAGCTACCATGGATCTATCACTATCGTCGTCCTAGTAGAAGATATCGTCAAGCGTCCCCACGCGCATCAGATTCTTACCGGTGAGAGATTACGATTCCGACGAGGCGCAAAGATTCTTGTCGGCGATATCGAGTTTGGAAAGCATCTAAGTGTCGGATATCGATCGATGAAGGAGGTGAGGAAAATAGTGTCATTTTCAACGGAGTGAAAGGAGAAGATGAGGAAAAGTGTTGGGAAGCGGTGGTCCGCCAAAGGATCTGGACGACGATGTTGTCATCAAGCAACTACAGTGCATCTTCGCCGGAATTGTTTACTATGCCATCGATGTCCATTACCTCTTCTCTCCCCTCTCTCTTTTTTCGTCATTCAACTGGTTCTCTCCCCTTTTTATTTTCACAATTGTTTTTCTTTAAAAATAAAATTACAAAGAAGGGCAAACAGGTCATATACTCGATTTAACAGAAAGATTAACGTATTCCATCCGAGGGTGGTTAAATACCACATAATCGTAAATAAAGGGTGGTTATCCGCAAAAAAATATATAAAGGGTGGTTAAATGTAACAAGCGTGAAATAAGGGGTGGTTAAATGCAATTTCCCCTACTTTAAATTTTCAAAATACAAATCAAGCTACACTTGCCTGGTCTCGACATCAAGTTCTGGAACCCCAATGCTCTGAGTAAGATAGGTACCAATCTAGGTAATCCAATAGAATCTGATAAGCTTACTCGCCACTGTGATCACACCTCATTTTCCCTGATCCTTGTTGAGGTTGATGTTGTCCACGCGAATAGGGAATTCATTATGATCACAAAACTAGAATTGAAGGCAATGTAGTGAAGCATCCAATGTTTTTCGATTGGAAACCTTGGGCCTGTGGTACTTGTAACTCTTTTGGACATTGAAACAGTGGGTGCAATAAAGCCAACTCAACCACCTCGGGGCTGAGATCTAATCGAGAGCTGGTGTGGGCTGTCAAACACAAGCCACGCCCAACCAAAATCCTTGAGAAGCAACTTGATGTCGATAGCATGCCTCCCCTAGTTCTCGTCTCTAGGAGCGACACACACGAGAAAAATTAGGCTAACTGCAAAGGTCTCTCCGTCAGCACCACTGCTACCAGCCAATGGAAAACCATCATGAAAGGGAAGCTACGCCCTCGGATCCTCAAACTTCGCAGCAACACTAGGATACTACTGAAAAAACTCTCGATAACACTTTGTCTAAAATTGTCGAGGGACAAATTGAAATTGTTCTAACGGGGCCGAATCTGCAAGACCCTAATCTCCAGCCTCCTATCCCCCATGGATAGCTTGTCTTTCGCAAGATGGAATGTGAGAGGGTGCAACATCCTCGGCAGGCAATCTACCATTTGGAACTCATCCGAGATTTTAATATTGTGATGATTGGTATGCTTTAGACTCGCATTAAAAAGGATAACATTCCCTACTTTAGATTTGCGTCAACAATGTTAAGGCGGTCATTGATTTCTTCTCGAGTGGACAACTCCTTAAGTATATTAACGCGACTATAATCCACTTGATCCCAAAACGAAGTCTCTTGAGAGCATCACTGACTTTAGACCGAGCTCTTGCTGCTCCACTCTATATAAAATTATCTCGAAGATTCTTACCTTTAGAATTGGAAGAGTGTTGCAAAGAATCATTGACTGTCGACGGGGTGCATATCTCCCAGGAAGAGGTGTATGGCACAACGCTCTTGTTTGTCAAGAAGTCCTCGGACATTATAATAGAGCAAATGGTCCACCAAGATGTGCTATTAAGCTGGACATCATGAAAGCATACAATACCATGGAGTGGAGCTTCATCATTAGCATCCTCAAAGCCTTTAATTTTCCCAACCAATTCGTAAAGCTAATCAAAGTCTACGTTGAAACTGTTGCTTTCTCTATCAACATCAATGGTGATAGAGAAAGCAACAGTTTCACGCCATATACAAAGAGACCCAATGTCTCCTTACTTGTTTGTTATCGTTGTTGAATATCTGCACAGAAGCTTAGCTAAGATGAGATATAGCATAACCTTCAAATTTCACGCCATATGTAAAGAGCTCAAACTGATGCACATCGCCTTCGTCGTCGACCATTTCAGTAGTCCACCTTCTTTTCTCTTAGAAAAACAGGACTTATTTGCAAAGGTACTTCTGCTGCAGCACTTCCTCTTGCTGAATCTGTCATGTCTTTCTCCAAATCCTCTTGATTGATTCAGAACAATAAAAAAATCTACCATCTTTTGCATTGGCATGAACACCTCAAGTCAGCAGCAGATCGCTAGTTTATTTGACCTGCAGATTGGCCTGCTTTCGATCACTTACTTAGGCCTCCCGCTTCATTCTTTCAAACTTGTGTGTTTTGAATATGATATGCTCATTTCCAAGCTCACTAGTCGAATTCAACCATGGGAGTCAAAGCTCCTGTCTTAAGCAGGAATATGTGAACTAATCTAATCTATTTTGAGCGGCATCGCTAATTTTTGGATGAGAATCTTCATTATTCCAAAAAAAGGTGATCAAAAACATCAATAAGCTTCTAAGAAATTTCTTGTGGAGTGGCACTTGTGAAGGTTGCAGGAAACTAGTAGCATGGCATGATGTTACTGGGCATAGAGAGGAAAGCGGACTAGGGTTCAAGAAGCTCTTGGCTTAGAACAAAGCACGGATTGCAAAGCTGATCTTTGAGATCGACTTTGGCGTCTCAAATATTTGGGCTAAATGGTGCAATAAATGCATCACTAGGAACAATTCAATATGGGATATCACCGATAGAGACAATGACAGTTGGCATTAAAAATCCATTCTCCGCATCCGTGATGAACTAAAAGCACGCAGAGCATCATAGGAACTTCCAACTGGGATCGCATCTAGAATCACAACAACTCCAAAATGATTTTTCGTGATGTGTATGAAATCTGGAGTGACAAAGGGCTGGTTGTTAGCTGGGGCAACGTTATCTGGATCCCTCATATTATTCCTAGATGTGCCTTCATCATTTGGCTCGCTGCTAGGGATCGTGCCCTAAACCGGGATAGTCTTCATAGGTTTGGTTTGCTTCAATTTAATCTTAGCCCCCTCTGCCATGTTGTTGTTGAAACATCCCAACACATTTTGTTCAAATGCCTTTTCTCTAATGTGGTCGTTTCAAATGTGATAAATCGGGTCAGCATTGGAATCGTGTTTAATAGCATGAGAGATTGGCTGAATTGGTTCACCACTAGTAATCAACAAAGGTTTGTTATCTACAAGCTTAAAATTACAACCTTTACTGCTGCATCTTATGCCATTTGGAATCATAGAAATAATGTTTGCTTTTGAAATGAGATCCCGAATTCAATTGTTTGCGCTCAAAGTGCCATTTGGCTCGCCAATGAACGAATTCAAGCCAAAGTCAAAGACCCCAAGAATGTCCTCCATCATTGGATCAACTAAATAGCTTGATGTGATTCTATCATCCTTGTTGATAGTTTTTGTGTTGAATTTTCCTTCTATTCCAAAGCTCATGTCTATCTCTTATCCTCTAAGCTTGAGCTTGTTACCTTGTGTTGTGAATTTTTTACCACGGGGGTTTATCCATGTTAATGCGAGAACTTGCTTAGTGTAGCTAAGCTCTTTTTGAAAATGTGTCTTTACTTTCAATGGAAATTTACCTTTTTCCAAAAGGATGGTTTCTCCCTCAACTTGATATCAATAACGCTTTTCTCAACAATGATTTGCAAGAGATTGTCTACATGGATCAACCAAAAGTGTTTGTGCATCCTTCTTACCCTGATTATGTGTGTAAACATCACAAGGCTTTGTATGGTCTCAAACAAGTGCCTCGGGTGTGGTTCAACAAACTCAAGTCTTATTTACTACAACAAGGCTTCTATGCTTATCATTCGGACACGTCTATATTTGTTCGATCTCAAGGCACCTCAATCACCTATCTTTTAGTGTATGTGGACAACATCATTCTGACATGTTCGGATCCTTCACATTTGTGTCAATTTGTTGCTCAACTTCATGCTACTTTCTCCTTAAAAGATCTCGACCAACTCACTTATTTTCTTGGCATAAGGTAACATACTCGTCTTCGACCTCCTTGCATCTTTCTCAAGTACTTAAGAGATCTCCTAGAGGAATGTGACATGTTAGATGCCAAACCTATTTCATCCCTTGTCGATCACAACTCCTCAAAACAATCCACTCTTACTGACCACCCTTTCAATAATCCAAGAGTCGATCGATGAGTTGTCGGAAGTCTCCAATATATGCCACTATAACCTAACCAGACCTAATCTTTGCGGTGAACCGTTTTTGTCTGCATATGCATTGGCCTCTTCAATCCCATTGGCGTGATGTCAAGCGCATTTTATGATATTTAAAGAGGACTCTCGATCATGATCTGGTTATATTGGCTTCTCCAAGTTCTAGTGTGGTGGCTTACTCCGACATGGGATGGGCATCCGACCCCCTTGATCTTTGGTGTCGGCATTGGTTTGCCATTTTCTATGGTGGCAATCTTATAAGCTGGTCCAATCGCAAGAAGAAAGTCGTAGCCCGCTCTAGTACAGAGGCAGAATATCGAGGGCTTTCGTTCATAACTGTTGAAAGTGTATGGCTCACACAATTGTTGGCTGAAATCCGCTTTCCTCTACGAGAAGCTCATGTACTCTTATGTGACAACTTGTCCGCTATGTTTCTTGCCAACAATCCCGCTATTACAAACAAGTCTAAGCATATTCAACTTGACTTCCATTTTGTTCAGGAAAAAGTCGACTTAAAGAGCTCATTATTCGTCATGTTTTTGCCTCTAATCAGCTAGTCAATGTCTTCACAAAGCCTTTGACCGATCGCTTATTTAGTTCTTGTCATTACAAGTTGTTTGTCGTCTCTTGCCCAACACCTTAGGGGTGATGATAACATAATCTTATAATCTAGGATAGAATCTTAAATTTATATCTTGTAGATATTTTATTTTCTTATGTAAAATATTCTTCTATCTTGAAGAGTAAGTATATGTATGTAAATCCCAATCAAGAAGATCAACAAATTCACACATTCTAATATGTAAGATAGAGGTCGAAGGTTCACTTAGTCCCCACATGGCTTTTAATATGGATGGTATAGTCCCACCTACTTACTAATATGAAGCATTTAGGTCGTTTGGTATCGATATCAGATATGAGATATGGGTATCGATATCGGATATCGGTATGGGTATGGGTATCGGATATGGGATACCATTCATATCTAATACCCCTCATACCTCTTTTATTTGGGTTATATCAAATATCATGGAAACTGGCTTGTTTTTGATATTTGGGATATGACCCGATATCCATATACTCCCATACCAAACACAAGATATGGCCAAATACCGATATCTGAATCCATATACTCCCATACCAAATACAAGATATGACCCGATACCAATATCTGATATCAGGATATCAATACCAAACGGCCCTTAATGTCACTACCCGTATTGTAAATCATTAGTTATAATTTATAATTTTATCATGTAGCAGTCTGATAGCTTGCATTTAGGTAGTGTTTAGGATGCATATTTATGTTTATTTTGCATGGTTTTAGCTTAGTGTAGTCTAGTTCTTAAGTTTTAAGGTTTTCTAGGAAATTCGGGTTTTGCGCTGTTTTGATCGGTTTTGCAGATCTTTAGGTAAACAAGCATGGATGGGATGGATCTTATAGGACTATGGTGAAGTTTGAGGAAGCTTATAGTGATACAAGTGAAGATTAGAAGAGTTAAGGACCAAGAAGTTGTGGGAAAAGAACGCTTACATCCGGGCTATGCATTGGCGTTGTTGTTTTGACACCTCTATCTTGTAAGGCTTGGTTTGGGAGCTATAGTGGTCGGATGAAGCTGAATTTGATATCAATGGAAAGCTAACTCGAAGAGCTACAATTCATATTTTTACTCCGAGTCCAAATTCCAACTCGAAGGGGGTCAAAACAGCCTCTGAAGTGTCGCCTGAATGCTGAACCGAGGCAATTGCGCGGAATGACTGCTGAAAGTGCGGCCGCGCAATTCAGCACCCTATCCCGAGCAATCCCAACTGAGGGATGATTGCGCGGGATGGCACATTGCTCGGCCGCGCAATATTGCAAAACCGCGCAATCGGGAGTTTTTACGCGGACATCATAGGCCGGCATTTGGGCTTGATTTTTGGGCCTAGGGTTATATCATATCCGAGTATAGCTTAAAGATAGATCTTTTGAGGATTATTTGGAAGACATAAATAAACTTTATGTTAGTTTATTTTCTAATAACTTTTGATCAACTTTTGGAGGCTAGGGTTTTTCTCTCAAGAGAGCAACTTTGAAACTCTTGTAAGTTTGTTTTCAATTCAATTATGCATTGCTAAATTTATTGTGTTTGACTAGTTATTGAAATCATAGATTGCATAATATTGTGAGGTTTGATCGATTCTCAACAACTTGGATAGGTTTTATTCCCTGTGCTTAATTGAATCAGAATTATTCTAGGGTTTTGTTAGATTAGCTACCTAATAGAATTTCTAGGTTAATTTACAACTAATTTGATCAAGTCCCGTTCGGGATTGATTAGATAAAGTAGCAACTATAATTGTTTAGACCCGTTCGGGCTATTCGATTGTAGAAGGGAATAAACCACAGATAACTTGATTAGCTATTTGCGTTGAGTATTTGTTTCTATCGATACTTTGGACTTTAAGTTGTCGTTTAATTGAATCTAGACGTTGTTCTAGGTTGTTAGATGATTAGGGTTGTTCAGACTTTTAGCTCTTTCAACTAAATATAAAGTTTTGGATAATAATCCACGGTAGATTATTCAAGGGAATAGAGAATCAATGATCAATAAGCATATCTATGATGATTTAACTAGTTGAACACACTTTTCTCATACTTGTTTATTACAATCATATTTGCATTCATAGTTAGTTTTCAATTTTTCATATTAGATTAGATTTTCAATCATAAAACCCCCCTTTAGTTCTATTACTTGGAACGCAAGTAAAAGCATAAATACACGAGTCTTTGTGGGATCGACCCTTGCTTACCGCTCTACTGAGTTGGTTAAGTTAGGTTTCTTTGATAGGTATCAACACCACCGAAAATACCTCATCAAATTTGGCGCCGTTGCGGGGACTCGTCGCTATTTGTATTTTTACTTTTGTGCTATTCTTGGTGTTGTGAACCTATCTTACGGTTCATAACACCCGTGCTACTAATTCATGGCTTTGTTTGAATGTAGACAGCTACAGGATGAATACTTCCATCATTATTTTTCTAGATTTCAAGACCATGTGTTTGAACTTGGTGCTTGGGGATTACGATACAATGATAGAGAGGTGAACATGGGAGTTATCCATGGTATGAATCTTGAGACAAGAGGGTTGGCCGACTACATGAGCAATGAGAGGCTTTTATTTATGGGACCTGAGGAATGCTGGGATTTCTTGTGTTTCATGAGCCATCAAAGCTTTCTGGTTGAGTCATCTTCTCAACCACCCCAACCGGTTGATAAGTCTCTTGAGGATATAATCAGGGATATCTCAAAAGGGGCGGATGCTATAATCATGGAGCACAGTGAGTCATGTTCTTCAAGTTTTCATTCCACAATCTAATGTCCTTTTGAGTTGTGTGGAAAGGGTGGTGGAATCACATTGAGTTGAGGAGCAATCTAAGACACTTGATGTGGGTTATGAGGATGAATTTGATGCCCAATATGAAGTCACACCTATAAGGCAAGTTGAACAGATCTTCACAGAGCCAAATTAAAGGAAGTTTGTGCTGGCATAGAAATTCTTACAAAGCCTAGGGAGCCTGAGTCATCTTCACTCACGTGGAGTAAATTGCTTGAGGGTTTTACGGTTTTGGAAGAAGACTCTTTTGTCGACCAAGATGACTTCTTTGTTGATGAGTAGACAGCCATGAGGGAGAAAATCAACATGATACACCTGTTAAAGCTCTCGTTGTCATGGTGTACCCGATGTTAGGTGATACGCTCTATTTAGCATAGGTTAACTCTTGTATTTTAGGTATGATTTGAGTGTGTTTAGGTTAGTTTTGAGCATAATTGTCATATGAAGACCGAAGACACGATTTGAAGAATTGCAAGAGTTTTGAAGACAAGTGTTGATTTGGAGTTGTTTCGACACCACTTTCTTGTAACGCTTATTCCGGGAGCTACGTTGATCGGATGAAGCTGAATTTGGTATCATTGGAAAGCTAACTCGAAGAGCTACAATTCATATTTTTACGGCGAGTTCAAATTCCAACTCTAAGTGGGTCAAAACCACCTCCGAAGTTGACACCAGTAAGCTGTCAAAAGATCCGCGCCCGCGGAAAATTTCCGCGCTCGTGGATCGTTGAGCATCCGCGGCCGAGGGTAGAGGATTGATCCGCGCCCGCGGATTATTTCCGCGCTCGCGGATTTTGGCTTTTCAGCGCCGCCTTCGTTTCTTTTATTCTATCTTTTTAGTACGGGCAGATTTAGGGCTCCAATTTGTGCGGCATTTGCAGTTGGGCATCAAAATAAAGGTAATCTTCTATCTATCTCCTTTGATTTTATCGATTTAGGGTGCATATA
Organism: Fallopia convolvulus; assembly: GCA_964016875.1. Lineage (NCBI taxonomy): Eukaryota > Viridiplantae > Streptophyta > Magnoliopsida > Caryophyllales > Polygonaceae > Fallopia > Fallopia convolvulus. The sequence goes on from OZ024727.1 coordinate 23,872,542, forward strand.
TGCGATTTATGGTGTGGAATTGAATTCATTTGGTTGCAAGGATGTCTTCGAGTAGTGGATGTTGGTCAAACAAGCAGGTGCATTGCAATTGCAATTTGGTTGCAAGAATCTCCACTACCTATACTCCTAACAACTATGGAAGACGTTTTTTTAATTGTCCAAGATATGCACCGTCTGTGAACCGCGGTTGTGGGTTCTTTGCATGGATCGATGACCCATTCGAGGCCAAGGCAACACACATAATTAAGAGGCTCGTGCACCAGAAAAACGAGTGGGAAACAAAATGCCATGGATTGGAAACAAGGTGCCATGAGCTGGAAATCGAGGTTGCATCCAAGGAAAAAGAATTTGCCATCCTGCAAGCTCATTCCAAATTCAGGAATATGATAATGGTAGTTGTTGTAGTAGTTGCAATAGTAGCTAATGTTGTGTTCTAAGGCAGTTTCACATTTGTGATGATGTTGTTTTGTAAGGCAATTTGACATGGTGAAATGTTCTATGCTAAGACAATATGACATTTGTTCATTGTTTGTCTTTGTATCATCTTCTTTCTCGCATATGAATGAAATGGTTTACTAGAAATTTCAGCATATGAATGAATGTCTTTGTAACAGTTGTGTTTTTAGTAAAAATTTGAGCATAATGCCACAACAAAAGTCATCTGTCATGAGGTATAAACACAACAAAATTCATGAGGTATGCCACAACAAAAGGCATCTGTCATGAGGTATAAACATAGCATTAAAAACACACCAGTAGCATTAGAAACACACCAGTATAAACATAGCAAAATTCATCTGTCAAGAGGAATAAACAGCCATGCAATTCATACCAAAAGTGGTGCATAGAATGCACTGTCATAGTTGTTTTCATCATCACAGTAGCATTAGAAACAACATAGCTTAGATCCTAAAGTTAAGACATTACCCAAAAAACTACCCTAAGATTTTTGCTACCCTACAGACGCTTTTCCCTGAGCCTGTTGCTTGTCCTTAGGGTAAACTCCAAATTCTTTTTTGAGGCAATGGCTTTTCTCCTGGTTTGCTTTGTTGCATTGGAGGCAGATGTAGCCACGCCAACTGATGGTCCACTATGTAGTGTAGATGGCATCCTAGAGTGATCTTGGCTCACTTGCACCTGAGTATTGGATGTTTGAATTGGAATTTCTTGACCCCTGAGTTGTGCAGATGACCCCTGAGTTGGAATTCCTTGACCATTGGGTCTTACAGTTGACCCCTGAGTTGGAATGTCTTGAGCATCTTCATTCTCCTCATCTTGAATCCTATGAAGCATTGATATGTGCAACTCTTCATCTTCCACATTGGCCTCAACATTCTCAGTAGCAGTTTGTCCTGAGTTGAAATCTCTTGTAGGCATCTTGCAATACAGAAATAACAAATCAATTAGTCACTTATAAATTGCTTATGAGACACATATACAAGAGGGAAAAATTCTTACCCTTCTAGTGTATTTCCTTTTTCTACAAGGAATGACAGTACTAGCTTCCTTTGGTGGTCTCCCTCCTTTGTTATGATTTGTTGATGGCACGTGTTCTTTGGCAGGATTGGTGCATTTGTTCTTGTAGTGACCCTCTTGGCCACAGTTACTACACTTGTTCTTCCCTTGCCTTGTTCTTGTGTTTGTGCTTGTCCCTTCTCCAGGTTCCTTTCTCCTACTCTTCCTTGGCCTACCAGGTTGGACTATAAATGAAGGTGGGAGTGGCTCAACATAGTTAGTGAGCTCCCATTGATCCTCTCCTGGCATTGGATGCACACCCTCACCATAAGCTAACATGTATGTTTCCTTTCTGAAGAATGGATGCACATACTGCTGAGGGTCCCCTCTCCTCTTTAAAATACAACACATAGCATGTGGGCAAGGTATTCCAGTTAGATCCCATTGGTTGCAACCACATGTTCTCTGGACCAAATTCACCACAAACCTCTTTGTGCCATGGTCAACCTCATACATATCATCTGCTCCATGGCATTTACACTTCCTAAGCCCTTCCTGTTTAGCAAGCTCTACCTTCTTCACTACTTCTGGTGTTAGATAACCATTGTGCTCTCTCATTTTCTCCCTCTTACTGATAAACATATTCATGAGCTTTCTTCTGATCCACTCACACATTGACAGAATAGGCATCTCTCTTGCCTCCTTAATACAACTGTTGAAAGATTCACAACAATTATTAAGCAGCATGTCTGACTTACAGTGATGAGTAAATGCATGCATTGACCAAGTGGAAGGGTTTGCATCCATGAGATACTTCCATGCATTGACATCCATCTTCTTGATCACCTCCATGCGCAACCCAAAATCATGCACTGTCATGGCATTCCCAGCAGCCCAGACTGCATCCTTGAAAGCCTTGCCTGGCCACTTGACCTTGAAGTTGTTGTGAAGGTGCCTAAGACACACTCTGGTGTTAGAAGTTGGTGCCACGATGTTTAAAGCTTCAATCAAACCCTGCAAAAATGGCAAGCACATGTCAGTACTCAACAAATGCAACAAAACAATAACTATTGATTAAAAGTGTATAAGCTAACAAACCTTCTGCCTATCAGACATGAATGTCAAGTGTTGAGAGCCCACATCCTGAAGCAAAATTTCCAAGAACCAACACCACGTCTCCTTCCTCTCAGCCTCAACCACAGCAAAAGCAATTGGAAAAATATTATCATTTCCATCCATCCCCACAGCAGAAAGCACTTGCCCTGTGTAAGCACCCTTCAAATGACATCCATCCACCCCAATAATGGGTCTACAACCAGCCAAAAACCCATTTTTGCAAGCACCTAGACAAATATACAACCTTTGAAAGATTGGCTTCTCTGGTGGAGGTAATTCTTGTAAGCATTTCACAAATGCTGAGCTGCCTGGGTTCCACTTTTTAACTGTTGCTGCATACCTCCAAACCTTTGCATACTGCTCAGGTGCATGGCCATATGTCATTAACATGGCTCTCAACCTTGCCCTCCAAGCTTGGTGATATGGTATAACTATACCATGCTCCCTCTTCACTGTTACAATGAAGCTCTTGATCCTCCACTGTGCATCCTCCTTATAATGCTCCAGATACTTTTCAGCTAACCAAACAGAAGTGGCTTTGGTGTTCACATCTTGCCAACCACAGGTGTGTTTTCCATTAAATTGCTTCAACTGAAAACTGCCATCAGTACCCATTCTCCTAGCCACAGCCCTGAACTCACAACTAGATTTTCCACAATGACACTTCTTCCTACCTCTAATCATAGGACAACCACATTTATTTCTACAATAAGCAGAGACTTTAGAGTTATCATTGTGTAGATAATAATAGTCAAATCCATTCTCCAATGCAAACTGTCTAAGTGCCTTTCTGAAAACCTCATTAGAGCAGAATCTCATACCTTTCTTGAAACATATTAGAGATCCAAAATCAACCAATGGATTGAATTCTGGGTACCTTGCATGACCATGACCATCAGACCCACTATAGCTTAGATAACCCTCATCTCCAGGAATTGTTTGAAACACATCTGGCTCACCATCTTCACTGACTACCTCAACAACATCAGGATCTACATTCTGCTCAAATATCACATCATCATCTTCTTCCTCACCAAATACATTCTCATGCTGAGCAAACTCATCATCAGATGATGAGGATTCTGAAATTAATACCTCATCTTCAGATGGCTCACTTTCATCTTCTGTGGACAATTCGTTTGTGGAGTTTCTAGGGTTTTCTATGGCCTTAGTTGAGGGAGCTACATCATTTAATGCTTGGGACTGTTGGCTGAGTTGGTCTGTAGTCTCACCAGTTTGACTTAGGAAAAATCTTCCAGCATTGAATGGGCTTTTAGTCACATATGGACTTCCATGTAATGAAGCCCGAATTGCACTTGGGCTCACCTCATTTTCTTGGACCACATAAATATGCAGCATCCTATCCTTACCAATATTCTCACATATCTCCCTAATGTCCTTGTCAGCAATTATTTGCCTAAGGCCATCATGCAAAATCATCCCAGGCTTAAGCCACCACATCTCTATTATGTTGCCTATACTAACACACTCCAATAGCATAACCTTTAACTCCATCAAGGACACTAAGTCTGGATCAACACCTCTTTTACAGAACACTGTATTTTTCTTATAGGCCACGTGATCTCCATTTGGAATCTTGTAAAATACCCCCCCCCATACAGATATCTTATAGATATTTCCATCTACATTAAACAAGCATGTGTCACAAATTATATTTGGCCCCACCACAACAATATTCAAATATGCATACTAACCTATTATATTCAAATATGCATACTAGCAAAGCATCTTATGCAGTAGAAAATTGTGCCAGAGTAGTCCTTTCAAGAAGACAAAAAGCTTAAAGCACAATGTCAGGAATCTTTCATTGTTAACATTGAAAGCTTAAAGCTTAAAGCACAAAGCCACTATACCTTGCAATGGAGCTTCAATCCACATTGCATCTCCAACACCAATTGCTCACCTTGCAATGGAGCTTCAATCGTCTCCGAAATCGCTCACTGAAATCGCCTCAGAAATCCTCTCTGAAATCGCCTCAGAAATCGCCTAATGGGGTCGCCACATCAATAGAATAGCCCCGTTTTGCTCACGTTTGAATCGCCCAATTGAAGACCCCCTAAATTCCCCCCTCCAAATCGAATTGGCGATTTCCCCCAAACATGAACCCTAGAATCGAACGAATCGATTTGGGGAAAAGTTTTTGTGTTTTTATCTCGGTGTTTGAGGGCAAACTAGTAAGGGCAAAATAGTAATCTTACACGCTCTAACGGCATTTTTTGACGGAATAACGCCCTAGGTGGCTGTTTGTTAACGGAATCGAACTTTTGGGTGGTTTAAAACAAATTCGTGTATAACGGGTGGTTAAGTGTAAATTGGCCTATTTAACGGGTGGTTTAAAGCAATTTTCTCTATATTATAAGCTCCATTCTGACATTTGAGCAAAAAGTTATGAACGTTTGAATATTGGACGTATACAAACAACTTTTAACAAGTCATTTACTTAGTTAGAATGCTTTTATCTTTTACTAAACTTCCCACTTTCATATTGTGATTGAACACGAAAATTTTGAAACAATAAGTTATTGTTGGGATGTCTCGAATCATACTATTCATTATTAGCACGAGGGCTTTAGTTTGGGTTTTATTTTTTAGTTACGAGCTTTTAATATTTATAAATTCAATTAATTTGTATTCTGAAACATTTTTGTTTTCTTAATTTAAATGTATTCTGAAACATAATTCATAATTTTATAAGTTGTTATAAACTCTTGTTTTCTTAAAGTAATTGTATTTTGAAATATTTTAGTCCATCCTCTATACAATATGTTTTTCCTCTAAATTTATAATTTTTATTTCTACATTTTTCTCGCAACGTACATTAGCTATGTTGGAAAAATTTCTTGGCCCCTACAATGAGAATTTTCTGGCTACGCCCCTGGTTGAAAGAGTTGGCAAACAAGCTGTTCGGCGAGAACAGGGAAGAGTTAGCCAATACTACTTCAAGGATAGTCAACCGGCATCATTTTATGAGGTTAAAGGGCCTCTTGGATGAACCTGGTGTTAGAGATTCAATAGTTTTTGGGGGTTCCATAGATGAAGAAGGCTTGTAAGTTTAATTTTTTTTTGTGTATATATATATATATATATGAAAAAGAGTCACGTGCGAATGGTCGCCTGGGAGAGAAATAAGAATAAATCTCGATCGTTCATTCCAAAAAATCAACGTCCCTGATTAAACATTCATTAAAAAAATAAAATACGGCACGGGCGAATTTTTTCCGTATTATTCGCGTATTTTTCAATAAAATACGACACGGACGAATTTTTCCCGAATTATTCACAAATTTTTTGAAAAATACGTTTTTATGAGACGCGCCCAGTTTGTTCATCAGAAATAGCGATTTGTTCATGAATATTCACTAATTGTTCATCAATACTAACTAATTTTGAATTGAGTTTTTGATAACATTGTTCATTGATTTCGAACTTTTTAAATTTTAAATTTTATTTTTTAACCTTATTTATGTGTAGGAATACAATATTATGTAGTTTTTTATGCACATATAATTAGTTTTGATATACCCATATTTGTTCATTGATATACCCGTATTTGTTCATTAATATACCCCTATTTGTTCATTGATATACCCATGGTATACCATTATTTGTTCATTAGTATACTTCTTTTTTGTTCATTGGTATACCATTATTTGTTCATTGATCGATATACCCTATTTGTTCATGGATATACCCTTATTTGTTCATTAGTATACTTCTTTTTTGTTCATTGGTATATCATTATTTGTTCATTGATATATCCTATTTGTTCATGGATATACCCTTATTTGTTCATTATTATAACCTTATTTGTGAATTGAAATAAACTTATATTTTATGTGTCAAGGCTATCAACTTGTACATTTAAGACTATTAATACCAACAACTTGTACATTTAGGACTATCTATTTGTGCATTTTTTGCATTTATTTTGTGTTTTAAGGCTATCTTGAATTCAAAGTATAATACGAATGAAGTGCTTTAAGGCTAACTTGTCAATACGAATGAAGTGCTCAATATAGTACCAAAATAAGATAAGTTTGATGTAGAAACTTGAATGCAAAAGATAATAGATAAAGAATTTGACTTTGCAATAATATGGTGTATGCTAAGAGAACGAGATAGCAACAAATCGAAGAGGTGTGCTTGTGCCTTATTTAGCTATGAACAAATTGATGTTATTAATGAACAAATATGCATATAGTAATGAACAAATTGAGGTTACTAGTGAACAAATATGCATCTAGTAATGAACAATTATATGAAAAAGATAATGAACAAATATGCATAAACTAGTGAACAAATTGATATTACTAATGAACAAATATGCACAAACCGATGAACAAATATGCACAAACCGATGAACAAATATTTTCGTTTTTTTATAAACAAAATCACAATGTTGATGAACATATTGCATGTAATTTTGATACACATTTGTTCATTTTTTATGTACAAACAATAGATTTTTGATGCACAAGCAATAGTTTATTTATGCACAAAATTACAGTTTTGATGAACAAAATCACAGTTTTGATGAACAAATCCACATTATTGATGAACAAATCCACAATACTGATGAACAATCTGGGCGCGCGTCCTATTTCCGTTTTTTTCAAAAATACGCGAATAATTCGCCAATAATTCGTCCGTGCCGTTTTTTCCCCTTTTTAAGTGAAATGATCAGCGCCTTTGATTTTTCTTGATCCAACGGCTCCTGTTCTTTCTTATTTCGCACTTGGGCGCCCATTCGCACCTGAACCGGACTCTATATATATATATAATTGGTTTGATTCGAATTTGGACCTTAATTAGGTTTATGGGACCAACAATCTTGGTAGATCCTCCACTTAATTCTGAGATAATGACTGAAGAAATATTCGGCCCTTTACTTCCTATAATCACGGTGAGTAGCCAAAACCGGCCACTCAATGTAATGAAAGACTTGTAGGGTTGCTGGATCATTTTTAGACTTAACTGCTTGATCTTGCAGTTGAAAAATATTGAAGAAAGCGTCGAGTTCATAAACTCAAGACCAAAGCCGCTGGCTATATATTGCTTCACCAAAAATGGTAAACTCAAGAATAGGCTTCAGTCCGAGACGTTATTGGGTGCTCTTGTAGTCAATGACACAGCTGTTCAGGTACCAAAACAACACAGCCTTGCTTGCCTTGGTACATATTGTTATGAGCAATTGTTGGATTCATTGTTAGGATTATGACATGTTATACACACTAACACACATGTTGGTGTAATGTACAGTATACGGCAGAGACTATCCCTTTCGGAGGGGTAGGTGAGAGCGGATTTGGGAGATACCATGGCAAATTTGGATTCGATACATTAAGTCACGAGAAGGCGATATTGAAGAGAAGCTACTTGATAGATTTCTGGTTTAGGTATCCTCCATGGAGAGGATACCAGATGGAGATGTTTAGAGGAGTCTACAAATACGATTACGTGAGGATGGTGCTCACCGTCTTAGGATTAAAGAAGCCTCTCCCGCTCCCTTCAATCACATGAAGACACCCCATTTGTGATTTGTGTGGATCATCCTATAAAATTTCCTTTATCTAAATACTTGTAATACAATTGTTAGATATGTATGGGATCAGAAAAGATTTGGATGTTGTGCAATTGTATGCACGGATAGCATATTGGTTTAGAGAAATGTCACAATTTCATCATTTACCTATTATGATCAATGTTCAATTGCAAATTAAAGTGCCAAGAATCGATACAGATTAAAAATATGTCAAGAATTCGGATTTTCAACATCGAGGAGACATAGTCCTCCAAACCATGGAGAATTCGGATTGCAGATTAAGAATCCGAGAAAACTCTGATCGTAATGTTATAGAAGAAACAACAGCATTGACCCAGTGAGGTTCCGCTACAGCGGAATCTAGGGATCAAGATGGGGTACTCTCGCCCAAGGAAAAAGGGGTAAGCTCGATAGAACAAAAAAAAAAACTAAAATTCAGCTATGTGATAATAATAACTGAATTTAGTTAGAAAGCACCAAAATATATATAGGGACTTTCAAAGACAATGTATAAAAGCCAATGAGCACGAGCATACACCCCAAATGTTATAGTCTTATAGAAGATCATTAAAAAAAAAGACATTCTATAGGAGATCATCCTCCTGAAATTCCACATGTTATTGCTATAAAAGATCATAAACAACCACCCAAAACCGTCACATGGCTTTTCACATACAAAATTTTGGATTCCAGGTCTGCTGAAAGTATTTTCAGTGCCCCTATGCTATTGACTATTGAGGTGTCTCCTCTTAACAACATTCAGAAAGAGGCAAAACAAGCAAAAGCCTATCGAAACAAAACAAATGCTTAAAAATAAGAAACATTACATGATGAACACCATTTTCCAAGGAGAAATATTTTACCCTACTGAGGTGAGATGAGATGTTTCAAGACTCAAACCACATTGCACGTCACATTAATTTGCAGAAGCAGATCACACCCAAATACAAAGGGAATTTAAGCACTACTTGCAGTTGCACCGGAAGCTAGGTTACCAAGCGATGACGTAGTTAACCATATAGGTTGCCCCAAAATGGTGCTCCCATGAACATCAAGATATGCACCGTTCAACCTTTAAATTATCATTAATACAAAAAAAAATTGTTTTGTTAGTTGATAAATTGGATGCTAGTTTTCATAATTAATCTCAAGTACACATAAGAGAGAAATACCTATCGACGTCAGGAGTAGCCAGGGGATCAAAAGTTTCATCCTTGTACTCCATGGCCAAGGTAAAATCAGCAGCTGCAGATGCCATGTCTACCACCACACCATCTCCCTGAAAACAGTGTTTTGGGTGGTCACTAATGAAAAAACAGGGTTGACTGTTGACACAAATAAAAGAGTAAAATCCTCCCATGTTCAACCACAATCTATCCTTGGTATGAGATTTTGTGTACATGCATGAAATGATCACTAAGATAAAGAGGAATCATTCTATCTCAAACATGGACTCTAACCTTCACATTACAATAGGCAAATTTATTTTAATTCAACCCTAAATCTGGACTGCAGAACAACTTTTTCTTTTTCCCAGTCTAGTTAGAAATACAAAACGAATCACAACCACGGATTGCTCAAGAACACGTTTTTGTTTCTGCTTGGATTTGGGTTCAGTCCTCGAGGAGATAGAGGCATGTACTTTGCCTTTTCAAACCCAGAATATGGACTACCATAGATGAAGCTCGACATGGATTCCAGGGGAAAAAAAATACAGCAGCAGAGAGAGGAAAAACACTATAAGCTTACCTGTTGAGGGTATTGTGTGTATCCTGCATAAGCCCCATATGCATACAATGATGGATCCTGGGCAGCTCCATAAGCATTTGCATCATAACCTTGCCCATAAGAATAATATGACATGTTCCACTGACTAGGATCCATTTGCTGACCCCAGGTACCACCTGCATCCTGTGAATCATTCAGATGAAAACATTCAACGTTTAACACCTATATATAGGACTAAATAGTCACAGAGAAAAACTGTAGTGAATATTAAGAGTGATATGTCAAATTTGCATAACCTCCAAGAAGATTAACCCAATGCAATCATTCTAGATCAGGGCTCAAAATGTAAACTCTTGATGTAAACATTGAATCCCAATATCCAGTATTTCCCACTAATAAATGGTTTGCGTCTCTCCTCCAGGTCATAACAAGTTCAAGAATCAATAAGTGGATTATGGAAAATCAAAATTAAATAAAAAAGTATGCAAAGACCGTGAGCTGGCAAGTGCTAGGTTCCAAATAAAGTGTCAACCTGATTAGCAGTTGGATTCATCCCCCATGAAACACAGATTGCTTGTTGACCAATCACTGTACCTTGCAACCTTTGAATAGCTTCTTCAGCAGAGGCTCTATAAACATTTAAAAAACATATATATTCTGAGACAGATGGGTTTGAAAGGCGACATAGATTTGATGAAAATCAACCAATGGTTAACATATATACCTAGCCATGAACTGTACAAAACCAGATCCCTTGCTATCTGGGATATTTGCATAAACAATCTTCCCAAACTGCAAACAGAGTTGCTTCAAATCTTCTTCCCTGATGTTGGGGTCCAAGTTACCAATAAAAATCTGGAGCAGAAAAAAAAAACAAAGCAATTATGTAAATGATAATCAACACATATTACACTAAATAAAACTATAATTTCTCCTTACAGTTGTATTGTTTGGATCATTTTCTGGAGGCAGCAGTGGCAATTGAGGCATAATATATGTTGCAGGATATGTGGCTGCCAATAGTAGAAAATGAATTTTGTTATTGAACTGAAAAACAATTACTATAAAAAGTGTTGTGATAGACTGATAGTAGTCGTTACCCTTGGCTGCAGTATATTGCTGTTGCACCCCAGTTGTCTTTTTCGGTGTTGCAGCACTAATACGCATTGGCCTTGATGAACACATGACATCGTTCATCTCTTGCATGGCCCGGTTCTTCTCCATCTCATCAGCAAACTTAACAAAGCCATATCCCTTGGACCTGCCAGTACTAGGATCTGTAACAACCCTTGCCCCACGAACTGATAGATAATGAGCTCGAAAGAGTTCTTGTAACATGTAATCTGTTACCTCAGGTGCCAAATCACCAACAAATATAGAATGCTCTGGCCCAGCCTCTGGTCTCTTTTCTCCTATACCGAAAGAAGCCCAGTTTAATCTAAAAAGCTGTTCAGTTCCAGGCATTGGAGTTCCATTGTAGGTTTGAAGAACCCTTTCAGCAGCTGAATGAGAAGTGAACTCCACAAATCCATAGCCCTCTGGCTGACCAGTAATCTTATTGCGTATTATCTTTATAGACACAACCTGAGCATAGCCAATAGGCAAGTCAGTTGATATAATTTACACTCAAATGAGTAAAAACAAAATGAGATGAAGAAGAAGAAAAAAATCTTTGTTACTTGAAATGAATAGCTTCAGCCGTTTATATACCATATTCAATTACTAGGACCTACTAATATATGCCACATTAAACAAAGAACAATGCAGTTGTATAACGCCCTCCATGCCCTCTTCAATTTCCATCCAAAAGCATCAACTAATATGAGTGAAAAAAAATCCTATAACGAGGTAATGACTAATATAAGTAACAATTAACCAGAAAGAACAATCAATCCATGGTAATATTTATAAAAAGGAAACAACAATCAAATGAAATAATCTAAAACCCTAATTACAACTGCGAAGAGTCTTTTTTATCACAAGTGAACAAATAGCACCACGAAGATGCGTCCTTTGCACAATGTAACAATGTTGAAGGAGAGAGGAAAAGAGAATACCTCGCCAGTGTGAGCGAAGCAAGAGTTGAGATAAGAGTCGTCCACCCAGTATTGGAGGTCGCCGATCCAAAGTGTTCGCACATCTTCTAGGGTTTGAGGTTGGTGATACGGCGCCGTCGTTGCAGCCGCCATGTCTTCGGCGATTATCAATTGGTGTTCGGCGACGGCGGCTTTCCAAAGTTCAATTGTTTCCCCCGCGCCCTGCTTCTTTGGTATCTTGAATGGAATCGGGCTTTTTCAAATACTAGGTAAATGCGAACGCACGCGGGTGACGCGGCTAAATTTGCACTCAAAAGTTGAGGGTCACCCCATATGTCCAATGCCATTATTTATATGCCTTCAGAAAAAAAACGATATTAATCATGTTTATTTGAAAGAGGAGCGCTCAGGTACAATAGTATTTAGGGTGCAATGTGTGGTTGAATGGGGGACGTTAGATTTCATTCAATCAATAGCTAAAAAATAGGAAACATAATAGTAACAATAGGGAAGGGGGAGGGGATAAATACACAATCCGTTTAATATGGAAACAGGCGAAATTTGTGGGGGATTTAAATTAACAAATGAGAAAAATATACACCAGAATCTGAGAAAATCTTTTCTATCCCGATTGAAAATCCAATCCTACTAAACCGTGATTCATTATCCACGTTTTCTTCTTCAACAATCGTCGTTCATCATTTCAAGCTACTCGACAACCTGTTTCTTCAATCGAATCAAATTGGTTTGAAGAATTCGGAAGATTATTATATCAAAATTTGCAATGGAAAAAGGTTAGTTATTCGTATTTGGATTAATTGTTCTTGTTTGTTAGATCGTAATTGCAAAAATATTATACGTCCTGCTTATACAAATGATGTAGTTCTTCAATCCGAATGTGTTGATATGGTGCCTTTGGTAAGTTGTTTTTCTGAATGAGTGTTGAATAATAATCGGTTTAGTAGTTGCGTAATTGATCGTGATGATTAACAACTATATACTTCATTTAAGTTGTCATGGCTGATGAAAAACATCAGCCAATATGTTGAATAATTTGTGAGTATTAGCTGAAGCTTATAAATCAATAATTATATGTTGAATAATAAAAGACCAACAGTTGAATAAGTATTTTGAAATAAAGAAAATTTTATATTATATGTCATTTTTTATAATTGTTGTGAATAACATTGGTATACTAGTTGAATAAGTTATTCATCGTCTTATGAATAATATGAAACTAATTTGTAATAAAGTTCTCATGCTGATGAAAAACATCAGCCAATATATTGAATAATTTGTGAGTATTAATTGAAGATTACGAATTAGTAATTATATGTTGAATAATAAAAACACAACAGTTGAATAATTGTTTTGAAATAAAGAAATATGTATATTATATGTTATTTTTTTATAATTGTTGTGAATAATATTGATATACTAGTTGAATAAGTTATTACCATTTAATGAATAATATGAAACTGATATATTGATTGTGTAATATCTTGTTTCAGTTGGAACCAACAAGTGGGAAGAATACGTGTTCAACAATGATTCAAAATTTCCAGAATCTGAAAATGATGCACCTGTTGAAGAGGATTTAGAAGAAGACTGCATTGATTTTAATTACGGTTCTGATTGCGTTGTGGATGAAAATGATAATCATACAAAGTATTGGATACCTCGGTGTCCTACCAGTATAAAACTCGTTGTACACATCATGTACTTGTTGTTGTTGAATAATAATTACAAGTGATATGAATAATCATTCAATATAATTTGAATAAGTAGAAACATATGTATGAACAATATAAGAATGCGTTATTGAACAATACAAACCAAAATTTTTGATAAGTGCTTTGGACACACTATATACATTTACTATTGCCTTTTGTATCAACATTCTTTTGTGACATCAAGATACACATTACATATAGTTTATTGAAGAGTTATTCAAATCGATATGAATTATTTTTCGACATATTTTACGTGATGTTGTTGAATACTCATATTTGTTATAAGACAGTGATATATATTATTCAACCTTAATGTTATCATGGTTTATGATTATTTCAGTTGTTTGTGTGAACGAAGACACAATATTACATTATGTCCTACAATAAAATTACACATTTACATATAGTTTATTGGAGAGTTATTCAAATGGATATAAATAATTATTCAATATCATGTACCTATTCTTGTTGAATAATAATTAAATGTTATTTGAATAATCATTCAAATCAAATTGAATAAGTTTAAACATATGTTTGAACAATATAACAATGCATTATTGAATAATAAAACCCATCCTGGAACATGCTAAAACTTTTCTCATATGCACGATCTCATCCTGGAACTGCTTATCAACGTTTTTCATTATTTTGCCAGCTTCCTCCTGTTCAGATTCTGTGATCTCAATCTCATCGCTGTCTTCTGGTCTTAGATCAAATAAATCAGCATCATCATCGTTGTCAACATGTTTCACCTTGCGACTTTTCTTAAAATTGACCTTTGAACGCTTTGAGTGTTCACCAACTACATGCAATTCATCAAAAACACATGTTTTACTTTCATATTTCGTAATCAAACCATCTAGCATATTTAAAAACACCATAGTCATTTAATAAAATGTCTATTGTCTATCAACTAACACATTCTTCAAAAACTATACAAACCATACTTTGAATAATAATATGATATCATTTGAATAATTTGAATTGACTTTACATAACAAATATGGTTATGAATAATACATAGGATTGAACTGAATAACTATTAACATTGAAAAAACATTATACCTATAGTTGAATAATAACTGTGTTTTACAAGAATAATACCTGTTACTTATTTATCCTCCTTCTAAAACAAAGTTGACAATAATCTGATGTTGAATAATATGTCACTTTGCTTTGAATAATCATTCATAAAAGGTTAAATAACTTTTTAATATACATTATATGTAATTGCCAGTTCAGTAGCTTTCATAAAATGGGTTGGGTTGAAAAACAACATTAATAGATTTGAATAATATATAATCTATAAAATTTTGAATGATGCATACCTTTATCATGCTTCCTTTTGTTCTTGCTCTTCGACTTTGGTGACATTGCCATCTATTAAACTTTGCATACACTCTTAGAGTAGATCGAAAACAACATGTCTTATACACAATCAATCTCGAAAAACCGTATATGACCATAACTTTGATTAGATTTTTAAACTCGTCTCTTACAAACTCAACCACATGCAGAAGAACATCCATTGAATGCGTCTGATCTATAGTCCACATCACCCACTATACCCTAATTTCGTGAACTCATAACTGTAATACTCGGGATAATGTTATTCGTTTGAGTCTAGAACCCGAGGTTCTTAAATTGCAAGTAATGGAGATTTGTTGACCCGGAAAGTAACTCGAATTTTTATACTTAATTGCTGATATTAAGATTATGTAAATTCTATCTTAAAAAGAATTAATTCTATCCTATTGATTCTATCTTACGAGAGTAGTAACTAACCTAGAATGTTATCTTCTAATATTAATTAAGCTAACCCTACCGTAATTACTACTTTACCCTCTTAGATAACCTAATCACCCAATCCCTATTTAAACCGACACCCTCTCCATATCTTATTCACGATTGTTCCATTGTATCACCGCCACGACAATCTGGTTACGCCTCGCTCTCCTCTTCTCCATCAATCATCGGCCATCAAGAGTTTCTTCACAATTGTTCCTCGTCTTCACCGTTCCAGACTCGCCGACGAGTTCTTTTGCTCGCAAAGTCGGCGCTAGGGAGTTGTCATCTTCTTCCGGGCTCGCTGGTTGCACGGAGTAGCCACCGAACCGCCTCTATCTTTTCCCGAAATTTCGGTTCTAGCGAACACCATCGGTTTCGATCGCCGTCCGTTATCGCCTGACTGGTTAGTTATCATTCTTGTCTTTGTCTTTGTTATGTCGAGTCTTTTTGGCTGGATAGGAGGTGGACAAGCGGGCTAGTGGTTGGTGTAGGTTCTAGGTAGATTGAGGAAGTATTGTTAATTATGGGTTAAATTAAGAATTAATTAGTGATGCGTTTGTACTGGGTCGATCGAGTTTCATGGACTGTGCAGTTGAATGATTTTTTTTGAGTGGGAGTTCGAAGTTGGTGCGCAATATGTAATGAAGAAGGGGAATTGATTACTATATAAATTAGTTAAGCTACAGATGTTGGTAATTTGTCCCCATATGTACGTTAATCAATATGTATTATGTATATAGTAGTTAATTAGTGTGGGGGTTGTTTGTTGCAGGTTTAGTTTTTGGTTTTAGGTTTAGTTGAGTTTGGTAACTAAGGGTTTGGTAACTTAATTAAGTTGAAACGTATAATATATAATAATTATACTTGTGGTATGTCAAAAGTTGGTTTTTAATTAGTTTATAAAGGTAGTTGGTGGTGGGGATTGACTAGTATGTGGTTAGTAAGAATCGTCGACTTAAACGCAGTGGGTCCGAAGGGTGTTAGGAGAGTTAACTTGTTGGTTCTAAATCGGTCTTTGTTGTAGTAATTCTTTTTTTTCGTTAAAATCTCCAAGCTTTCGCGTTATTAAAATTATCGATCCTTAATATGTTTAGGAGATCCTGTTTGTTCAAAGTATTGGTTTTCTAGCGTTCTTCAGACAAACCTTCATTTGAGGTAAGTCGTTTTTCGATTTGCTCGGTTCTTCTCTATCCTGTTAGATTGCGTACCGTTATTGTAGGGCGGGTTTTGGAAACTAGTCCCGAATACCTTTTAAATTGTTTTGAACTTCTTGATTGTTGTGTGCGTAAAATGGTTTTGAACGTATTTTATTGGAAGGATATTTTTGGAACGTTTTCTCTGTGTTGGTACCGTTTCCGACACGGCCCATCGTAGCTGGCGTTGAGGAAGAGTTGGCTACGTTGACCCGTGTGACTGGGAAACTGTGCCCCTTCAAAACGAAAATTATTATCTGTGTGTTTTTGGCAAGTGCTCCAGTGGAGGCTTAGCCGGGGGTTTAGAAGGGAGATTGTGAAGTGGAGTGAGAGGGCCTGCCTCTGCACTCGGCGCGGCGATGAGCACCTTGGAAGTCGGATTGTGGAAAAGGAGGAATTGCTTTGTTATGAGATTGTGATTGTGAATGCATATGTGGTTCTGTGTGACTGATTATAACTAATTTAGGTATTGGCCTTTAGCGTTATGATTGCGATTGTGGATTTGTATGCTGACTTTAGAAATGTTTTT
The DNA here is from genome assembly GCA_964016875.1 of Fallopia convolvulus. Classification (NCBI taxonomy): domain Eukaryota; kingdom Viridiplantae; phylum Streptophyta; class Magnoliopsida; order Caryophyllales; family Polygonaceae; genus Fallopia; species Fallopia convolvulus. The sequence continues at coordinate 23,889,683 of OZ024727.1, forward strand.
AAACGTTCTGCAATTTCCGTATTCTCTCTAACTCGGTAGATTAGAAGCTGATCCTTCGGGAAATATTTTTCAGTTCCAGGTATGAACCAGGGAGCCGTGCAGGAACCGAGGCCAGATGGCGGGCCGGAGCGGTAAAGAGCGCGTGTTATAGTGGGATTGGTTTTACGCTAGTTCATTTATGATAGTTAGGTTGTTGATTTTATTATCGTTAAGATTGAGTTAGTATTATGTTTCACTTATTATTGTTATTTTGTTTGATTAGTTCAGTATTAGTAAGCGTTGTGTCGTATTGGAATATTTATATTTTTCGGGAACGCATGCATGACTATGTTTTCTAAGTTTTATTAAACGAAAGGTTGGATGTTTTATTATGTTTTCTCGTCGTGCCCGCGTTGTAAGATCCTAAAGTGTAGTTGTCAACCCACTTAAATAGTACCTATTAAGGTCTATTTCTCAGTAGCGCCCCGTCGGAAGTCGGGGTGTTACAATAACTACATAAACCCTACAATTTCCCGACTTGCAAACAAATTAGAGCCAGATTCCATCCAAATATTGAAGAATGATACTTACAGTTAAAAAAACAACAATGAAACAAACCCATTGAAATGTAAATCTAGATCGTACGAAGAAATTATATTGTTTTGTGTAAATACAGGCGATTTTACTGAAGAATGATAATATTGACAAAATATTAGCATAATCAAAAAGGTTGCTCACCGATTATCGACGATTGAACTTGGAATCTTGAAGATGGACCTTGAGATTGAAGAAGATGATTAGAAATCGCTGTCCAGATGCGTTGAATAGAGAGAGAGAGAGAAGATGAACGACGGTTGTTGAAGAAGAAGACGTGAATAATGAATGACGGTTTAGCAGGATTGGATTTTCAATTGGGGTATAAAAGATTTTCTGAGATACTGATGTATATTTTTCTCATTTGTTAATTTAAATCCCCCCTAATTGTGCTTGTTTCCATTTTGAACGGATCATGTATTTATCCCCTCCTTAAAAGTAGCTGGTTTGGGTGTGATATGGTGCTTCTCTCAAATTTCCTTAAAATGCACCTTTTTTATTTTAAATCTGATTCGTCCATCCTATCTAATCTAATGGCTGGATTTTAACCACATGCTTTACTCTAATAAGGTATTTCACTAGAGGGTCATTCTATTTGAAAACGTATATTAGGCCAGGCCATATGTTATATACTACATATATAAAGTTGTGTACATGCCACATTTAATGCACTTAATATTAATTCCTAATTGTTTTTCACCTTTAAGATGAGAACTTATCATTTTAAATAATAAAATAAGAAAAAGAGTCACGTGCGAATGGGCGTCTGTGTGAGAAATAAGAATAAATCTCGATCGTTCATTCCAAAAAACCAACGCCCCTGATTAAACATTCATTAAAAAAATAAAATACGGCACGGGCGAATTTTTCCCGTATTTTTCGCGTATTTTTCAATAAAATACGACACGGACGAATTTTTCCCGAATTATTCACGAATTTTTCGAAAAATACGTTTTTATGAGACGCGCCCAGTTTGTTCATCAGAAATAGCGATTTGTTCATCAATATTCACCAATTGTTCATCAATACTAACTAATTGTGCATTGAGTTTTTGATAACATTGTTCATTGATTTCGAACTTTTTTAATTTTTATTTTTATTTTTTAACCTTATTTATGGGTAGGAATACAATATTATGTGATTTTTTATGCACATATAATTAGTTTTGATATACTCATATTTGTTCATTGATATACTCGTATTTGTTCATTGATATACCCCTATTTGTTCATTGATATACCCATGGTATACCATTATTTGTTCATTAGTATACTTCTTTTTTGTTCATTTGTATACCATTATTTGTTCATTGATATACCCTATTTGTTCATGGATATACCCTTATTTGTTCATGGATATAACCTTATTTGTTCATTATTATACCTTTATGTTTTATGTGTGCTTGTGCCTTATTTAGCTATGAACAAATTGGTATACCATTATTTGTTCATTGATATACCCTTTTTGTTCATGGATATACCCTTATTTGTTTATGGATATAACCTTATTTGTTCATTATTATACCATTATGTTTTAGGTGTGCTTGTGCCTTATTTAGCTATGAACAAATTGATGTTATTAATGAACAAATATGCATATAGTAATGAACAAATTGAGGTTACTAGTGAACAAATATGCATCTAGTAATGAACAATTATATGAAAAAGGCAATGAACAAATATGCATAAACCAGCGAACAAATTGATATTACTAATGAACAAATATGCACAAACCGATGAACAAATATGCACAAACCGATGAACAAATATTTTCGTTTTTTTATGAACAAAATCATAATGTTGATGAACATATTGCATGTAATTTTGATACACATTTGTTCATTTTTTATGTACAAACAATAGATTTTTGATGCACAAGTAATAGTTTATTTATGCACAAAATCACAGTTTTGATGAACAAATCCACATTATTGATGAACAAATCCACGATACTGATGAACAATCTGGGCGCGTGTCCTATTTCCGTTTTTTTCAAAAATACGCGAATAATTCGCCAATTATTCGCCCGTGCCGTTTTTTCCCCTTTTTAAGTGAAATGATCAGCGCCTTTAATTTTTCTTGATCCAACGGCTTCTGTTCTTTCTTATTTCGCACCTGGGCGCCCATTCGCACCTGAACCGGACTCATAAAATAATTCAACATAACTTAGTGGTAAAAAATCTTTCAAACTGCCTATAGATCACGATTCAAATCTTGACAACTATTTGTTTTGGTAGATAACACACTCTTAGTTTTGAATTGTTGATATATTATGTCGTATGTACCATATGGTCCATATGCATTGTCAATTACACTATTACATAACAAGGTAGATCCTTTTATTCACATTTAGTATTAAGGCTTAATTATAATTGGTGTATACTATTATATATGAGTTTGGTTCAGGTGCGAATGGGCGCCCAGGTGCGAAATAAGAAAGAATAGGAGCCGTTGGATCAAGAAAAATCAAAGGCGCTGATCATTTCACTTAAAATGGGGAAAAAAACGGCACGGACGAATTATTGGCGAATTATTCGCGTATTTTTGAAAAAAACGGAAATAGGACACGCGCCTAGATTGTTCATCAGTATTGTGGATTTGTTCATCAATAATGTGGATTTGTTCATCAAAACTGTGATTTTGTTCATCAAAACTGTGCTTTTGTGCATAAATAAAATATTGTTTGTGCATCAAAAATGTATTGTTTGTACATAAAAAATGAACAAATGTGTATCAAAATTACATGCAATATGTTCATCAACATTGTGATTTTGTTCATAAAAAAACGAAAAATGTTTATTAATTTTTTTTGGCATATTTGTTCATCGGTTTGTGCATATTTGTTCATTAGTAACATCAATTTGTTCAGTGGTTTATGCATATTTGTTCATTGCCCTTTTCATATAATTGTTCATTACTAGATGCATATTTGTTCACTGGTAACCTCAATTTGTTCATTGCTATATGCATATTTGTTCATTAGTAACATCAATTTGTTCAGTGGTTTATGCATATTTGTTCATTGCCTTTTTCATATAATTGTTCATTACTAGATGCATATTTGTTCACTGGTAACCTCAATTTGTTCATTGCTATATGCATATTTGTTCATTAATAACATCAATTTGTTCATTGCTATATGCATATTTGGTCATATCAATGAACAAATAAGGGTCTATCCATGAACAAATAGGGTATATCAATGAACAAATAGGGTATACCAATGAACAAAAAAGAAGTATACTAATGAACAAATAATGGTATACCATGGGTATATCAATGAACAAATAGGGGTATATCAATGAACAAATATGAATATATCAATGAATAAATATGGGTATATCAAAACTAATTATATGTGCATAAAAAACTACATAAATATTGTATTCCTACACATAAATAAGGTTAAAAAATAAAATTAAAAATTAAAAAAGTTCGAAATCAATGAACAATGTTATCAAAAACTCAATGCACAATTACTTAGTATTGATGAACAATTGGTGAATATTGATGAACAAATCGCTATTTCTGATGAACAAACTGGGCGCGTCTCATAAAAACGTATTTTTCGAAAAATTCGGGAATAATTCGGGAAAAAATCATCCGGGTCGTATTTTATTGAAAAATACGCGAATAATACGGGAAAAATTCGCCCGTGCCGTTTTTTATTTTTTTAAATGAATGTTTAATCAGGGACGTTGATTTTTTGGACTAAACGATCGAGATTTATTCTTATTTCGCACACAGGCGACCATTCGCACGTGACTCTTCTTCATTATATATTATCATCCTTTATTGGTCATTGTTAATTTGTTGCATATACTTTATTTAATTGAAATACTTTACTATTTAATCATTGGTATATTATATTTTAGGCACCATTATGTATAGTCAATTACACTATTACACTACTATATAATAAAATAAATTGTTTTAGATTCACCTTAATTTTTATTTTTAAAATTTATACATTAAAATATTATGTACTAGGTGAACATATTAAATTTATGAAAAACATCTCACTATATTACGTGATTTTATTATATGTTAATATAAAATTTTGGCTTAATGGTTGAAGCTTTGATAATTATATTGGAGGTTTAAGGTTCGATTATTCAAATAATCACTTTGGATAATTTTTTTACCACAATCAAAAGACCCCATACAAAAGACTAAATTCAATTTAAATTTGATATTAAAAGTATGTGAATGATATATAAAAACTTTATTATGCTTATATTACAAATTGCACATGTCACATGTGTATTAAAAATGATATATGATTTTGATTATTATTTAATTATACATAAATTTTTTTGATTATATGTAGTTATAAGGTGACTCATATTTTTTTTAAATATTTAAAATATTTTGTTATAATTAATTTATAAAAAAAATTATATTGTTGCTATTAAACATATGAGCTAAGTTGTATTAGATAAATACACATAACAATGTAAATTAATTTGTTAACTAATATATGTTTTTGATAAGTATACACCAATCCATTTGATTACATTCTGTAATAAGGTGATCCAATTCTTTCAAACAATCAAACGACTTTACTATATATTTTTAATTTAATGCAGTTTTATTAGATATAAGAGTGCATTTAAAATTTTAGATGAATCTCTTTTTATTTAGCCTACACTTGCTATAGGATCAAATTCAATTTTAGATGGATATTAAGAGAATTTCAAATGATACAATAAGGCTATATATAATAGACGAAATCATTCATAAAAAAGACTTATACCCCTATCGTGAATCTTAATGGAATTTTTTTGAAAGCGTTACTAGACTAATCCAAATCACTAAAGCTATAATCTTACAACATGCGAAGTTATATATCATCAAAATCAAATAAATATTTTTTATTGATGTCTTGAAATATTTAAAATCCTTTTATTTAAAGTTGGAGGATTTGCGAAATAATCAACTATCTTAATTTAAAATAGTTAATTTTGCAACCTTTGATATTTCAAATAACAATAATAACATTTGATATTACACATTAAATTATAAACCTTTCATATTAGATAGAATACACAACATCAAACACAATTGTAGAAATTATAGCTAACAAAACATAATATAAAATTTAATTTCTATCTTTTTAAATAATAAAATAATTCTACATAACTTAGTGGTAAAAAATCTTTCAAACTGCCTATAGATCACGATTCAAATCTTGACAACTATTTGTTTTGGTAGATAACACACTCTTAGTTTTGAATTGTTGATATATTATGTCGTATGTACCATATGGTCCATATGCATTGTCAATTACACTATTACATAACAAGGTAGATCTTTTTATTCACATTTAGTATTAAGGCTTAATTATAATTGGTATATACTATTATATATTATCATCCTTTATTGGTAAATTTAATTTATAGAACACACAAAACCGGAACCCTAAATGTCGAAAAAGAACGCGCTGATACGCGCTTTGCTCATAGCCGCTCTCCTGGCCAAAACCCTAGTGGCTCTTAAACCGCCGCCCCCGTGGATCCGCCAAATTCACGCCCCCAACCCAGAATCTCAACAAATTGCCCATAAAAAATCACAATTTTCTCCATCAAAAATCAATCGCACTAGTCTCGTTTCCAAATTAGGGCACTGTGTTTCATCTAAGTCAGCGGCGGCGAGGCGAGAAAGGGTTCGTGCCGCCGGAATCTTGTACCGCCCAACAAAGAAGAAGATTACAAACAGATCTCCGCCCAAGTTGTGCTGGCAATCGGGCTATTCAAATCTCTCTCAATCCCGAGAATCTCATGGGGGAACCCAAAAAGGCTTGTGCGGTTTCCATGGCGGTGGCGATTCGGTTGCTGCGGTGGGTCGTGGTTGGGATGGCGGGCGTGAGCGCCTCCTCGTCTCCCCGGTGACTGCGTCCTCTATATGGATTGGCTCCCAGCGCTTCTGTAGGGTGCGATTTCTCACCTTTTCCAACTCCCAGGTTGGCGCGGCATTCCTAAGCGCGCTCCTGTCAAGACTCATCCACACCAACCAATCTTCCTTTGTTAATCCTCCTGATCTTCCAATTTGCTGGTTACTTCTTTATCTGTCTTTCTTCTCTTCCTTCAATCACATGGCTGATAACACCAACTCACTACACACCCTCACCCAACCCACTTATGTGGAGGAGATCACTCGAAAACAAAATCAAACAACTAGGAAGGCTGAATCTGAAGCCAAACCCAACGGGCATACACTTAGCAACCAAAAGTCGACCAAATGTAAGTTTTTGATGCTGAAAATTGATCCGAAAGTGTTCAACCGGATCAAAAGTAACAATGTTTTGACGCTGATGTTTTTGGTGTACCCTTATTTTTTTCTTCTAACTTTTGTGCGTTGTTATTTGTTTAATCTGATCTCAGTTTTTTTGCTGGGCTTACCTTCACAAATTAAAGCTGAAAACCTATGCGGAAAACCCGCAATTTGCACAAATTATGCAAATAAGTGGCCTCTGTTTAATCTCGCCCCATCTCGATTAAGCAGAGCAACCACTCAAAACTCAAAAAGCGCGTATCAGCTCTTGGCATACCCCTGTCTTGATCTGTTTTCCTTTGTGGATTGTTCTTTGTTTAAGTTGTTCTTAGTTTGCTTGCTGGGTTTACCATCACATATTAAAGCTGAAAATCAATGCGGAAAACCCGCCTTTTGCGCAGACCATGCGATTAAGTGGCCTCAATTTAATCTCGCATCTAGCAGATTAAACCGGGTAACCACTCAAAACTCAAAATGTTATATATTCAATAATAAGAAGAATCAGGAAATGGTGATGGGCTGTACGAAATTAACCACACTAAAAATGTGCATGTTCATCATGTCTAAATTGTTAGGAGGTGAAACCAAATTTTACGTTTCAAAACATGTGGCCGGATTTGTCAATTCCAAGCCTCGAAACACAACGCCAAAAAGCATACTAATTTTACAATCCTTTCGGGCTCCACCCGTGATCACATTGGCCAAAAACCACACCAAGACGGGTTTATTATGAAAATTTTCTTATGGAATTGTAGGGGCATTAAACGAAGGTCTTTTTGGACCGAAATTAATTCGTTATGCCGCCTGGATAATATTAACCTCATTGCCCTTGTTGAAACAAAAGCGAAAGACCCACCGGACAGTAAAGATTGGAAAAAAGCGGAATTTGATTCCCTAGAATTTATCCCGGCCCACGGCCTAGCAGGGGGTCTTTATATCCTTTGGAAGGGATACCAACTGTCTAACGAAACTTTAAAAGCCACTCACAAAGATGATAGGTTTATCGGGTTCCATTATACGAACCTAGACACATCAAACGAGATGATCATCATATTTGCTTACGCCCCCCCCCCCCGAGGGTACAGGATAAGGAGCAATTTTGGAGGAAACTTTGTGATTTTATCAAATCTCAAAACCTCCCGTGTATTATCATGGGGGATCTCAACGAAATCCAACACCCTGACGAGAAACTCGGAGGAGCTATTCCGAATCCGTCTCGTTTTGATCGGCTTCTAAATTTTAAGAACGAATGCGACGTTTGTGACATCCCCACCATTGGGAATAAATTCACTTGGAGAAAATCGAAGAACTTAGAAAACACAATTTTCGAGAAACTGGACCGAACCCTAGTTAGTGATCAAGTTGTTCAATGGTACCCTACCATTGCCACCAAAAATCACGTATTCTCATCTTCAGACCATTGCCCAATTTCCTGTGACCTCCCAACGGGCAACCCGTTCAAAGCTCAACCTTTCAAATTTGAAATGATGTGGACCGAAAGGAAAGACTTTCAAAATGTGATCAAACAGGCGTGGCGGCATAACGCGGGTGGATCTCACATGTTTAACCTCATTAAAAAAACACAACTGCTCAAAGCCAAAGCGAAAGAATGGAATAAACACACCTTCGGTAACATTTTTGAACAAATAAAAAGAATTGATGGAGAGATTCTCACTCTTCAAAAAGACATAATTGAAAATCAAAATCTACAACTAATCCAAAAACAAAATCGATTGTCCAAAAAACAGACATGCCTTATTCAATTCCACCACTCGTATTGGAAACAGAGGGCCAAAAATAACCACATTAAACTTAATGATAAAAATACCAAATATTTCCATAGAATCGCTAATGGTAGGAGAAACAAGACCAATATAAAAGAGATACGAACAACTGTCGGTACCCAGATCACTGGGTTGGAAAATATTAAAACAGAAATCAAACGGGACTTCCATAACCGCTTCAGAGCAACAGAAATTAACCATGAAAAACTCCGGTACATGACTGAAACAATCCAACAGGAAATAACAGAAAAGGACAATGCCGATCTCACTAAACCAGTGACGAACGCGGAGATTAAGAAGGCCATGTTCGATATTGGGGAGGATAAATCCCCAGGCCCTGATGGTATGCCGACGTGCTTTTATAAAAAGTACTGGCACATTGTCGAATCGGACGTCATAAAAGCCGTGAAAAGCTTCTTTCACTCCGGGAAACTACTCAAGCAAATTAACCACACCTTCATCACCCTTCTCCCTAAATGTGACAACCCCAACTCCACGAATCATTATAGGCCTATAAGCCTGTGCAACACTATCTATAAAGTTATCTAAAAAATCCTTACAACACGCTTAAAAGTAGTACTGGAGAAACTTATCCACCCAATGCAAGGAGCTTTTGTCCAAAATCGGAGCATCCATGATAACACCCTCATTTCTCATGAGATTTTCCATTCCTTCCGAAACAAGAAAGGGAAGGAAGGATGGATTGCAATCAAACTTGATATGGAAAAAGCTTACGATAGAGTAAGCTGGGAATTCCTGACGTTCATCCTTAACAAGTTCAGATTTAATGCCAAATTCTTGGGGTGGATCCGAGAATGCGTTGAAACCGTGTCGTTTTCCGTCCTGGTCAACAATGGACCAACAGACCAATTCTTCCCCCAAAGAGGACTAAGACAGGGTGACCCTTTGTCACCATACTTGTTTATTCTTGCAGCTGAGGTTCTCGCAAGACAACTTCACTTAGAAAGCACCAACCCAAAAAGGGGAATTGGCATCCAAATTTCACGAAATGGGACGAAAATCCCGTTCCTAGCATTTGCTGACGATATCATTATCTTCGCAAAGGCCAAAAGCCAAGTTTGCAACAATGTCAAAAACATAATCGAAGATTATTGCCAAATCTCTGGACAAAAAGTTAACTTCCACAAATCCGCGTTCCAAGTGACTAAAAACACAAACCACAATACATGTAATCAGATCAAACAAATACTCCAGATTACCAATACTATCGCGTTGGATAAGTACCTCGGATGCCCAATAATCAATGGTAGAGTTACTAAAAATACGTTCAAACCATTAACCCTCAAAACTAGATCTCAGCTTTCTAAATGGAAAGCTAACTCCCTTTCCCAAGAGGGACGGAAAACCTTGATCAAGGCAAACCTTTCAGCACAACCAAACTTCCTTATGCAATCCTTCCTCCTTCCCAAAACTACCCTAAAAGAACTAGACCAAATTAACAAAAATTTCTTCTGGAACAAGGATGGAAACCACAAACCGTAATTAGTTGGAACTCTATCTGTCAGCCGCCATCTCGTGGTGGTCTGGGGATAGTAAAGGCGGAAGAGATGAATCAAGCTCTTCAAATGAAACTCCTTTGGAAAATCCTAGCAGAACCCAGACAAGCTTTATTGGCAACCAAGCAAGAACGGTTGGTACTCCACCCACTCGTCTATCCAGTGGATTCATAGCAATAAGGGAGAACCCCAAGTTAATTTAAACTAGATATGTAAGCTAAATATCCCACCAAAAATGAAAAATTTCGTGTGGAAGATTGCTCGAAACGGGCTACCCACGAAATGTCGACTCGCCGAAAACCACATTAGCGTAGTTCAGGGGTGTGTCGCGTGCGATAAACCTAACGAGGACATCAAACATATCCTGCTTGAATGCAATCGTACTAAAACTACCCTAAAAACCATCAACTCTAAAATCGCTTGGATTGTCAACCAAATTAAACCAGAGGATAAAAAACCTGCACAGATTCTGGATGAGATAAGGGCTTTGTCATCCAACTCTGAACTGGAAAACCTCATTTTCTCTTGGTGGAGTATTTGGTTCTTTAGAAACAAGGCTGTTTTTGATTCAACCAACTCCAACCAAACAGACCAACAAATTAAACTATGCGAGTTTATTCGCAATCAAATAAAGGATTGGCACAACACTAAAAAGAACGGTGACGCTGATCCATCATCTGGCAACCAAACCGCAAAGAACACACGAAATCACGTTAAATGGAAAAAGCCCATAACTAATTTTACTAAACTTAATTTTGATGGGGCAGTTAATGCAGATGGGATGGCATCGTTCGGGTTTGTCCTCAGGGATTGCAGCGGAGACCCCATCCATTATGACGGTGGACTGATTGGTCGGCAGTCTGTCCTTATGTCTGAGACCATCGCCTTACGACAGGGAATTATTGAGGCCACAAGACGTGGTATTTCCCACCTCCAAATCGAAGGCGACAATCTTCAGCTGGTCAAGGCCGTACTTGGTGACTAGCATTGTCCTTGGGAGATCGAGATGTTACGTGCTGATATCCATTGTTTGCTTGCCCGCTTTCGGTGTTGGAGTATTGTCCTTGTCACTCGGGAGTGCAACTCAGTGGTGGACTACATTGCTGTTTCGTTTCGCCGTGTCTCTTCCGTCCCTCTTTCAGTTGATCCGGTTCTTCGGAACCTCATCCTTCAGGATGCTCTTGGGAGGTCGCTAGCCTGTTAGCGGCCGCCCAAACCTCTTTCCTTATCAAAAAAAAAACATCCTTTATTGGTCATTGTTAATTTGTTGCATATACTTTATTTAATTGAAATACTTTACTATTTAATCATTGGTATATTATATTTTAGGCACCATTGTGTATAGTCAATTACACTATTACACTACTATATAATAAAATAAATTGTTTTAGATTCACCTTAATTTTTATTTTTAAAATTTATACATTAAAATATTATGTACTAGGTGAACATATTAAATTTATGAAAAACATCTCACTATATTACGTGATTTTATTATATGTTAATATAAAATTTTGGCTCAATGGTTGAAGCTTTGATAATTATATTGGAGGTTTAAGGTTCGATTATTCAAATAATCACTTTGGATAATTTTTTTACCACAATCAAAAGACCCCATACAAAAGACTAAATTCAATTTAAATTTGATATTAAAAGTATGTGAATGATATATAAAAACTTTATTATGCTTATATTGTAATACACGGTTCCGTTTTTGCCTTTTAAAGGTCGGAAAAACAAGTTTCTTGGGTTACTAGTAATGGAGTTTCTAGACCCACAAGTGGTCTCGGTTTACCTAAATTGAGATTGAGAAATATAAGCTAGTAATTAATTAACTGGGTCATTAACTAAGTAAATATATAAGTAGTGATATCATTAACTAAGTAAATATATAAGTAGTGATAACTATCACAAATTAGCAATTCTATCTTAAAGACTATAATAATAATAATTAATAAGTACTCTATTTATCCTAAACGGAAAACCTAGCCAAGCCACGTTAGTATAAAGTCTCGACATTTGGGTCGTCCGCCACCAAAATTAAGGAACGAATTCTGTGTACACGTCTTCTCCATCTTTGTTTCACCGGAGTTCTTCCGCGACATCTGCCCTTGGCGTTGAACGCCGTCAAACCCCATCGTTGACTTCGTGTTGTCCTTATTTCCAGTACAAGTTCTCGCTTTTCTTTATCAGGCGGTGGTCACCAGCAACTTGTTTTTTTCCGTTAACTCCGCCTTACCCTCGTTCTGTCGTGTTCAACAGTTCGGTGTCGTGGAAGTGCCACCCTCCTCTCGTGAGCGTCGTGTTCCGTCGTTTGTTGTTGACTCGTTGGTAAGTCGGTGTAATTCGTCTTTCCTTTTCCCATCGAACTGTGGGTCTGGTTTTTTTTAGGGGTTAGCAAGCGGGTCAAGTTTGGATCGCATAGTTATCAATGAAGACAAGGCGGAAGTTTGTCCGGTTTATGGGTGTGTTCATAATGATGTATGAGGGTGATCGCCATGTATATCTAGGCAGTTGTTGGGTCTTGTAGAAAAGTTAAATTCAAATTCTTTCGGCTAGGTTGTTTAAAGTTAATCATACAGAGATGGAAATGGTAGGATTCAAGTTTGACTGGAGGGATCGAGCTTAGTAGTTAATTATGGATTAGATAAGAGTCCGATGGGTGGAAATTATTGGTTAGCTAGTAAGTGGGAGGAGCAAAAAGTGGTCCAGGAGAATCATGTGCTAACTAGTGTATGTGAAGTGTTAATTAATGAATTTAGGGATTAGGAGTATGGTACCTAATATATATATATATATATTAGGTTAATCATTGGTTAATTAAGGTTGAAGTGGTTGGGAGGTTGGGTTAACAGTGGGTTTAATGGAACGTTGGGTCCTTAATGTAGTTTTTTATATAGAGTTTTTGTCCAGTCGAGTTTTGATGGAATTCTGGTAATTTGTTTAGGGATTCGTTTCGGCTCATTCTTAGTTTCCACGTGTTCGCTAAGAAACTCTTCAGTTGAGGTAAGTCGTTTTTCGACTTGCTCGGTTCTTCTCTATCCTGTTAGATTGCGTATCGTTATTGTAGGGCGGGTTTTGGGAACTAGTCCCGAATACCTTTTTAAATTGTTTTGAATTTTCTTGAATTGTTGTGTGTGTAAAATGGTTTTGAATGTATTTTATCGGAAAGATAGTTTGGAACGTTTTCTCTGTGTTGGTACCGTTTCCGACACGGCCCATCGTAGCTGGCGTGGAGGAAGGGTTGGCTACGTTGACCCGTGTGACTGGGAAATCGTGCCCCTTCAAAACGAAAATTATTATCTGTGTGTTTTTGGCAAGTGCTCCAGTGGAGGCTTAGCCGGGGTTCGAAGGGAGATTGTGAAGTGGAGTGAGAGGGCCTGCCTCTGCATTCGGCGCGGTGATGAGCGCCTTGGAAGTCGAATTGTGGAAAAGGAGGAATTGCATTGTTATGGGATTGTGATTGTGAATGCGTATGTGGATATGTGTGACTGATTGTAACTAATTTAGGTATTGGCCTTTAGAGTTATGATTGCGATTGTGGATTTGTATGCTGACTTTAGAAATGTTTTTAAACGTTCTGCAATTTTCGTATTCTCTCTAGCTTGGTAGATTAGAAGCTGACCCTTCGGGGAATATTTTTTAGTTCCAGGTATGAATCAGGGAGCCGTGCAGGAACCGAGGCCAGATGGCGGACCGAAGCAGTAAAGAGCGCGTGTCATAGTGGGATTGGTTTTACGCTAGATCATTTATGATAGTTAGGTTGTTGATTTTATTATTGATAAGATGAAGTTGGAATTATGTTTCATTTATTATTTTGTTGTTTAGTTCAGTATTAGTAAGCGTTGTGTCATATTTGAATATTTATAACTTTCGGGGATTCATGCATAACTACGTTTTCTAAGTTTTATTAAATAAAAGGTTGGATGTTTTATTATGTTTTCTCGTCGTGCCCGCGTTGCAAGATCCTAAAGTGTAGTTGTCAACCTATTTAATAGTACCTAGGAAGGTCTATTTCTAAGTGGCGCCCCGTCGGAAGTCGGGGTGTTACAAATTGGTATCAGAGCCAGGTTGACAACAGGGCACAAGGAACTGACCAACAAGTGTACCCGAGGTCCAACTTAAAACCAAAAACCGGCCGGTGTTTTCAAAATGTTTTGCTGGGGTAGGCATGCTGCATTTATGGGGTAGGTGACACGTCGCGACTCCGCCCCATCAGCCGAAGGACCTCTGGTAGTTTAGTGCCTTTTAGCCTTCCAATTCTAAGTGTAAGTTTGGAAGAAGTTAATTCTCTTTCGTAGTGTTAGAATTATTAGAGACGTGTGAGGAATCAAGAAAAGTAGGATTGTAGTGTTGGGTTATATGGTCTCCAAGAGCTTCGTAATACCATCATCGAGTTGTTGAATCTAGTACAAGAAGATGCAGAAGTGGTCGACATCGAAGGAAGATGGAGCAAGATGGAGAAAATCTAAACTAAGCATCTAAGTTATCGGATTGGAAGTAGTCGAACCCAAACTAGAAATGTCGATTGAAGGAAGGATGTTGCTCGCTTTAAGAAGAGCTGAACACCCGACTTAAGAAGATTTCCGAGGAGTACAGAGAGTATGCAGTTGAAGATGGAACCACAAGGAGTGATTACAATAATCAATGAAGCCATTTACGATAAGGCATTGAGCAGTAGATTGGGGCGATCGCACTAGTGAAGTGAATAAGAAATTGTACCGTCCATAGAAACGAGACTCAGAAGATGCGTAAGCTTGGGAAGAAAACATGTTTAAACAACGAACTGTTATTGGAAATGGTTGAGGGATGCTCTAGTTAGAGTTAATTAAGACTAAAGCCTTATGTATGAACTATGGAGAAGTAGTGGTTACAATACCACAATTGTAGGATAAAAGAAAACGTAAGGGAAAAGACCTTTGGGCATTGACAATAGGACAAGGATGTGATGGTAAAGAAGGACTAATCCAGAGGGAGCTACAGATACTGTCATGGATGCAAGGAGATATTAACACTACGACCTAAGTCGTGTCGTTCGAACGCAGAATACATCGGTTAGTTGATACAAGTCGGCCATGATTCAAGTAGTGGATACGATCTCCAGATATCTAATTTTCATGAGCCTTTGAGGATGTATTCATGAAGAAATACCACGAATTATCATCCTAGCGATGGGAGTAAATCTTAACAGTAACTCGGAGTCCAGGATTAGACTGATCAATCAGATTTGCATAGACCTGATCGAGATTTTGGAATCAAGGGCATGCAGGAAAGGTTGTAGGGGTCAATGTCGGAAAGCATTGAATTTTTATGGAATTTATGGTATCACTATTTAGTTATAGAGAACTTTATGAGTAAACTACCATTGTTCGATTTTGGTGGCAATAAACCCAGACCTATCAGAGGAGTGGAGACTATGATGGCTCGTATACCGAGGGTATGGCAAGCTCTAAGGACCCTTGAAGTTGGATGGAGACGTGTCGCATTGCAAAGAGATGGAGTATTTACGTTTGCAGTTTGTGGGAAAAAGGTACAATTATAGTAAATAGAAGTATAAATGAAGACAACCAGGATGGATTTAGTTTGAGTCGCACAACTTGGAAGTTCAGTATCCTTCGCATGAACCTAGATCATTCTGTCTTCCACATTTCGTAGCTGAGGGTATGTCCCAGATCCTAGTCCTAGACTCAAGTATGAGGAGATGGAGGTGGAACCAGAAAACACTCTCCGGAAACAACCGTTGAAGATTTTAGATCAACGAATGAAGAAGTTGCGAAACATGCCAGGAGATTCTGTTGGTGCTGATTCAGTGGCCTCGACGAGGAGTCGAGGAGGCCACTTGGGAGAACGAATCTATGATGAGATAGAGCTACCCGGAGATCTAACCAGGTTTAGTAAATGGGTTTGAGGTGAGAGTTTAATTAATAGTTAGTAGGAGTACAATATCGATGCTTGTTTGTGTGATTGCCTATTTCTCTTGACTTGGTTGTTTGATTGTTTGGTCCTCGTATAGCGTGTTTTGGATGTTTAGTAGTGATTATAGTTTTTCTTTTATTCGATAAAAGTCGGTTCGGGGACGAACAGTTTTCTTAGAGGGAGGTATTTGTAGAACTTGACAATAGGTCTAGTAATCTCGTAATTGTTCCTCGGTTACTTCAGTTCCGTTCATTCCTAAGTTTCGGGACGAAACTTTCATAAGAGGGATAGTATGTAATACTTGGTTCCGTTTTTGCCTTTTAAAGGTCAGAAAAACAAGTTTCTTGGGTTACTAGTAATCGAGTTTCTAGACCCACAAGTGGTCTCGGTTTACCTAAATTGAGATTGAGAAATATAAGCTAGTAATTAATTAACTGGGTCATTAACTAAGTAAATATATAAGTAGTGATATCATTAACTAAGTAAATATATAAGTAGTGATAACTATCACAAATTAGCAATTCTATCTTAAAGACTATAATAATAATAATTAATAAGTACTCTATTTATCCTAAACGGAAAACCTAGCCAAGCCACTTTAGTATAAAGTCTCGACATTTGGGTCGTCCGCCACCAAAATTAAGGAACGAATTCTCTGTACACGTCTTCTCCATCTTCGTTTCACCGGAGTTCTTCCGCGACATCTGCCCTTGGCATTGAACGCCGTCAAACCCCGCCGTTGACTTCGTGTTGTCCTTATTTCCGGTACAAGTTCTCGCTTTTCTTTATCAGGCGGTGGTCACCAGCAACTTGTTTTTTTTTCGTTAACTCCGCCTTACCCTCGTTCTGTCGTGTTCAACAGTTCGGTGTCGTGGAAGTGCCACCCTCCTCTCGTGAGCGTCGTGTTCCGTCGTTTGTTGTTGACTCGTTGGTAAGTCGGTGTAATTCGTCTTTCCTTTTCCCATCGAACTGTGGGTCTGGTTTTTTTTTAGGGGTTAGCGAGCGGGTCAAGTTTGGATCGCATAGTTATCAATGAAGACAAGGCGGAAGTTTGTCCGGTTTATGGGTGTGTTCATAATGATGTATGAGGGTGATCGCCATGTATATCTAGGTGGTTGTTGGGTCTAGTAGAAAAGTTAAATTCAAATTCTTTCGGCTAGGTTGTTTAAAGTTAATCATACAGAGATGGAAATGGTAGGATTCAAGTTTGACTGGAGGGATCGAGCTTAGTAGTTAATTATGGATTAGATAAGAGTCCGATGGGTGGAAATTATTGGTTAGCTAGTAAGTGGGAGGAGCAAAAAGTGGTCCAGGAGAATCATGTGCTAACTAGTGTATGTGAAGTGTTAATTAATGAATTTAGGGATTAGGAGTATGGTACCTAATATATATATATATTAGGTTAATCATTGGTTAATTAAGGTTGGAGTGGTTGGGAGGTTGGGTTAACAGTGCGTTTAATGGAACGTTGGGTCCTTAATGTAGTTTTTTATATAGAGTTTTTGTCCAGTCGAGTTTTGATGGAATTCTGGTAATTTGTTTAGGGATTCGTTTCGGCTCATTCTTAGTTTCCACGTGTTCGCTAAGAAACTCTTCAGTTGAGGTAAGTCGTTTTTCGACTTGCTCGGTTCTTCTCTATCTTGTTAGATTGCGTATCGTTATTGTAGGGCGGGTTTTGGGAACTAGTCCCGAATACCTTTTTAAATTGTTTTGAATTTTCTTGAATTGTTGTGTGTGTAAAATGGTTTTGAATGTATTTTATCGGAAAGATAGTTTGGAACGTTTTCTCTGTGTTGGTACCGTTTCCGACACGGCCCATCGTAGCTGGTGTGGAGGAAGGGTTGGCTACGTTGACCCGTGTGACTGGGAAATCGTGCCCCTTCAAAACGAAAATTATTATCTGTGTGTTTTTGGCAAGTGCTCCAGTGGAGGCTTAGCCGGGGTTCGAAGGGAGATTGTGAAGTGGAGTGAGAGGGCCTGCCTCTGCATTCGGCGCGGTGATGAGCGCCTTGGAAGTCGAATTGTGGAAAAGGAGAAATTGCATTGTTATGGGATTGTGATTGTGAATGCGTATGTGGATACGTGTGACTAATTGTAACTAATTTAGGTATTGGCGTTTAGAGTTATGATTGCGATTGTGGATTTGTATGCTGACTTTAGAAATGTTTTTAAACGTTCTGCAATTTCCGTATTCTCTCTAGCTTGGTGGATTAGAAGCTGACCCTTCGGGGAATATTTTTTAGTTCCAGGTATGAATCAGGGAGCCGTGCAGGAACCGAGGCCAGATGGCGGACCGGAGCAGTAAAGAGCGCGTGTCATAGTGGGATTGGTTTTACGCTAGATCATTTATGATAGTTAGGTTGTTTATTTTATTATTGATAAGATGAAGTTGGAATTATGTTTCATTTATTATTTTGTTGTTTAGTTCAGTATTAGTAAGCATTGTGTCGTATTTGAATATTTATAACTTTTGGGGATTCATGCATAACTACGTTTTCTAAGTTTTATTAAATAAAAGGTTGGATGTTTTATTATGTTTTCTTGTCGTGCCCGCGTTGCAAGATCCTAAAGTGTAGTTGTCAACCTATTTAATAGTACCTAGGAAGGTCTATTTCTAAGTGGCGCCCCGTCGGAAGTCGGGGTGTTACATATATTACAAATTGCACATGTCACATGTGTATTAAAAATGATATATGATTTTGTTTTTATTTAATTATACATCAATTTTTTTGATTATATGTAGTTATAAGGTGACTCGTTTATTTTTTAAATATTTAAAATGTTTTGTTATAATTAATTTATAAAAAAATTATATTGTTGCTATTAAACATATGAGCTAAGTTGTATTAGATAAATACACATAGCAATGTAAATTAATTTGTTAATTAATATATGTTTTTGATAAGTATACACCAATCCATTTGATTACATTCTGTAATAAGGTGATCCAATTCTTTCAAACAATCAAACGACTTTACTATATATTTTTAATTTAATGCAGTTTTATTAGATATAAGAGTGCATTTAAAATTTTAGATGAATCTCTTTTTATTTAGCCTACACTTGCTATAGGATCAAATTCAATTTTAGATGGATATTAAGAGAATTTCAAATGATACAATAAGGCTATATATAATAGACGAAATCATTCATAAAAAAGACTTATACCCCTATCGTGAATCTTAATGGAATTTTTTTGAAAGCGTTACTAGACTAATCCAAATCACTAAAGCTATAATCTTACAACATGCGAAGTTATATATCATCAAAATCAAATAAATATTTTTTATTGATGTCTTGAAATATTTAAAATCCTTTTATTTAAAGTTGGAGGATTTGCGAAATAATCAACTATCTTAATTTAAAATAGTTAATTTTGCAACCTTTGATATTTCAAAAAACAATAATAACATTTGATATTACACATTAAATTATAAACCTTTCATATTAGATAGAATACACAACATCAAACACAATTGTAGACATTATAGCTAACAAAAACATAATATAAAATTTAATTTCTATCTTTTAGTTTATTTCTCACTATATGTGTCTTTTATTTTTGTATGAACATATCATAATTTCATCCACTATGAAGCGAAAAATAAAAGACTGCCCTCAAATTGCAAGAAAGATTGATCGAATCGAAACACGAATTGAGACGGGGAGAGTGAATGTGAGAACGCAAGACATGAAGGTTTTTTGTGGATGGTAATTAGGTTTGCACGAACTTTTTTTAAAGTTCAAATTTCTATGATTTTTATTAAAATAATTTCTTTTTATTGTGATTTGTATTATTTTTATAAATGTTTGCAAACATCTATACATTTCAAATATTAAAATATAAATTTTGCCCCGTCCAACGGACGGGCTTGACATGGCTAGTATTACTTTGTATTTCAGTTCACTTCCATTATAAAAGATAAGAGCTTATAAACCAAAATCAGTTGTATTGTTATTGAGTTTTCACCTGCTTCATATAAACATGAAAAAGCAGTTTAACAGCTAATCTATGTGCGTTGAAAATCAATATAGTTATAGATTCATCAATTACCTTACCTTTAAAGAATGTAGTTTAGACTTTACAAAGACTTGTTTTGCTCTAGAGTTTACCAAGTATATGATATCTTTAACAACCATTATTGTTAGTTATTTATGGGAAATTTAATAAGTGCTACCCACCATGTCTTTGTTGATAAGTTCTTGAAACTTTAGCATAAGAGTTGGCGAGTTGTTATTGGTGTGTTTCACCAAGATTGATAACTTTTTTACTGTAGAAACTAAAACATCAAATTCCTCATTAGTAGTTAAAGGAACTTGAGAGATCATTTCTTGTGTTGCTTGAAGTAGTAACCAAGAACCATTTTATCAAACATGCAAAGTAATATAACATAAACTACTCTCATGTAGTAACCAAAACAAATAATGAATGGATCTTAAGTTTCAACTTTCAACTCAGGTGGTTTTGAACTTGCAATTTTCAACTGAGATTTTTCGATATTATTTTGTTTCATTTATTTCGCTAGGCTATTTCTTCACTACCATATTTGCATAATTTTGTCTAGTTGCATTCAACTTTTTCCCATTCAAAATATTTATTTTCACCACCGGTCCTCCAAAATATTCATTGACACTAAATGACAGTCTCGTAATTGTCAAAGAAAACTAAATACATTGTTAAAACTTGTCATTCGGTGGTGTGATTCACTAATCTATGCGGCTAGACGTTTTTGCTCGAATTGTACCCTAGTTTTATAATTTATATTCATTATTCTATACAATGCATAAAAATATATTTTTTTAAAAATATTATTATGATATATTTATTCGATATTAATTTTAGATATAAACAATGTAATGCTTGTCTCCCCTCCCCTTCCTCTCAAAGTCATTCTATCATATTCAACTTCCTCATTCTTTTTCTCCTCTCACTTAACTCATATAAGTCGGAGAAGCTTTGGTAGTCAACTGTCGTCAAAACGCCTCTTCCCGCACACATATTTTTATTAAGTTATGTATAAATGAAGTGGCAATGACATGAATTTTTTTTATTCTATAACTAATTTATTAAACTAAATAAAAAATTTAGAATATAATTTTGTAGAGAAGTAATAATATGTTAAAATTATTATTATTTAGTATATCTATAAAATATCCTTTTGGTTATCTCTTGTTAGAAAGAAAGTTGTTGAGAGATCTTATCTATATGGAAGTTGAGATTATAAGAGATATTTTGATAATATTTTTTTATATGGCTCATGAATCTACTATTCTATCCTCTCTTTTATATAAGGATATGGCTTTCATCCATAATTCTCTAAAATAACTCGATCAATCTATCTAATTAATTTTACATATTTTAAAATTAAAAAACATACTTTTTAATAAAAATATGCTTTCTAAGGAAATTATTGCTAATCCAAAGTCAAGTAGATAAGCATTTCACATGTAATAGACTTCTGTTGATGCCTTCACGCTATAACAAATGGACTTAAAAGAAAAGGTCTAGTTTATCTATGAATTATTATACCAATAATTTATACCAATATTAAATTGCAACAAATATAAAAAAAAATCTTTTTTTAAGAAAATTAAATAAATACTTACAATTGCCTATTTATTTTTAAGGCTTCAAATTTGCGAATTTCAAAACAAAATACTTTAGAAAATTAACCTAACATTGGAAATAATTTAAGTATAAAAGGTGAAATTAATGCTTAGATTGTCAAATTAGAACGTGAAAGAAATTCATGTATTTTAAATTAGTATGCACTGATTAACGAATCAAATAATTTATATACGTATATTTTTTAATATTTTGTTTTGATTTTTGTATCCAATCAATTATAATATTTCATAGCAAAATTAATTAATATGCTTAATCACACGTTATGATATCTAAAAACTCGAATATTTAAACTAAATTAAAAATATGTGATATAAACATTGTCTCGTCCAACGAATGGGTTAACACTATAGTATTCCTTAAAACCCTCATTTCAATATAACATTAGTAAATTGAATGAAAAATGGAAATTTCCCATTATTATGACTCTCTGAAAACAGTATTGTAAAATCAACCTTTACAGCCCAAGTTTTGTAAAAAAATTGAAGCCCTTTGTAAAACAATACGAACTTCAATTATAGATGAACTAATAGGTATGTTTTTAATATACACATCGACACATTTTAAATATACTAAAGGAGCTGGTTGTTTTACTATTCATAGGAAACTGTGTAACTCGTTTAGCCATTTATATATTGTAGTAGTAAAGTTTGGGTTTGTTTGAATAAGAAAAGTCAATAATATTGGACATGATAATCCTTACAAGTAAATACGACAAGGATGTCGGCTACAAGATACAAGCAAGGGCAATCGGTTTTGATCTTTTGAAGATTCAAACATTACATCCTGATTTTATCTAATAGCTAGCTCTCACACGCATATTTAAATGTGTCTTGATAGAATATATAGCAATTTAGTTTGAAAAGTCAATAGAAATGGCTATCAATTATGGTAGTTCACGTAAAGTTTATACGTATCATTACATCCTGATTTTATCTAATAGCTAGCTCACACACACATACTCAAATTTGTCTTGATAGAATATTTATAGCAATTTAGTTTCAAAAGTCAATTAGAATGACTATCAAGTATGGTAGTCCACGTAAGGTTTATACGTATGGTGGTGTGATTAAATTGACACGGAATAAAAGTATAAAATTATGCAGTACAATACTCCACTTTTCCAAATTCAAAGAAGTAGGCGCCTACAAAAAAATTTGTCCTCCTACTGAAAACATGCAAATACAATTCATGTGTTACATAGACAAAGCAAAATAGAAGAAGTAACCATTTATTTAAGGCCCACATATAAAATAAACTAAAGGAGTTGGATATTTCACTATTTATAGGAAACTGTGTAACTCGTTTCACGTTTACAATCTAAGGATTCTCAATATATCACTTTTTGGCAAAAGGGCTATTTCAAACATCTATATAAAATCTATTATCAAATATATCTTAATTGAACCTTATTTAGATATTAAGAGCCAATATTATTGAACCTCATTTGGACAAAGTTGACCGCTACTACATATCACAAGTGAAAATGCTTATATATTCGCCACAACAACAAAGGAAACAAAAATGTAATGAACTTTGTACACAATATTCTTGTAAATAATAACACATTTATTCACATTACGAACAGGGTCGTCCAATGATTTCAGGGCCTGTGCGAAATTTTAATAATGAATCACAATATTATATGTTAAGCCTAAATATGTAAACAATATGTAAAGATATCATGATTTTAATACAAATAGATATAAATGTTATATTTAAAGTTTTTAAGAGACCATAATGTTTCGAAAAAAAATTAAAAGATTTGTAAAAAGATATACTAGTAAATTTTAAATAAAACATTAACATAATTAGTTTTAAAAATAAGATTTTTAACACTAGAAAAAATAAATAAGAATTTGATTTCTTGTATGAAAAAAACAAGAAAAACAAACCGAGAAAAGGGATCAAATGGTTGATAATAATATGGTCTTAAATCTCAATTGCAATTTCCCATCAAAATAAAAAATCTCAATTGCAATTTCCCATAAAAAAAAATCTCAAGCAAGTAGAAAGGCCAAGCAAATTCTGTAATTAATAAAAATGAAAAAAAGAATGTGCAGTAAGTGGAAAGTGGGCCCCACAAATAGTAATTAATAAAAAATGAAAGGAAGAAAATGTGGCAAACTGAATCGAACTCCCGCTTATACTTTCTGTTTGCTAAAGCTTTTACCAGTACGCCAGGGATTTTGAAGCGACCTTACACTACGTTTTTTAAATATAGAGGACCCTAAATTTTGGGGGCCCTGTTCGGTTGGACGGGCCTGATTACGAAGTCACCAAAAAAATAGAAGCTACCTAATAAAGTTTAAGTATATCAACGTACAAGCATACAAACATGGTGTTCTTATTTATTATGGACGCTTCATATAAGTTGTACACAAAAGGACATGTTCACGATAAATCCAGAATAATCCTGAGAGCATATGACAGTTTTACCAAACCTGAAGGCATAGATTAACACCAATTGAAAATCAGTAATAGAGTATCTGAAAAAAGTAAATAGATATGGAATACAAGCACCACAAAACTAATACCGAAAAAACACTGGATATATATTAGACAAGAATAAATAATATACATATGAATTCCGCTCATCATGTGACTCATGTAGGAATTCTAACTAATGATCAACTCATATCTTATAACCATTTGAAATCATTATATATATATATATGTATATATATGAAATTTAAATAGATAAATAGTTCATATCTTATAACCGTTTCATATCTTATAACTAATGATCCAAGATAAATAGATAAAATTTAAGTAGATAAACACACTTAACACAAGCACATATTTAGATGATCACATTTATTTATATCTACTACAAGAAATAAACTTTAGTTAATCACCTCTCAGACAAAGCAATAGAGTTGACCGTTGCAACAGTCACCTTCCAAATGATGAATCCCTAACGATGGAAGATTAAAGCACCAAGGTCCTTACAAATTTGAGCATCTCCATGTGTTATGCATAACCCAAGCAAATAACCCCGGATAAAGAAACAAAATTAAATTGAGAAAGACAAGTTCAAACCGATCAAGAATTCAATGACACATTAGAGCATCGAAATCAGCATATCTATAACTATCAATGTGCATAATTTTCATTAAATATAAATCATTGTTAATAAGATAGGTACCATAGGGGTCATTTGTATCTTATTTAACTTAAAAAAAATATATAAGAAAAACATCAGTAAGATAGTTACCATATGATGAAAATAATTGAATATATGTGCAAGAAATACATCATTTTGGTATCTAATACATGTGAAACATAGTTCAAACCGTGTGATAATGTCCTCATATTCAATCAGTAGCATATGTGTTACATAATACAAAATAATTCATGAATTTTCATCTTTTCCAACTAAAAGAGATTAATAGCTGAAAGTTTCTCCATATGTTCTGCATAAAGACAATAGAAGTAAATTTAAATTGAGAAGGACATGTTCAAACCGAATCAAGTTTTGGAGACGAATTTGTGGACTTCGACGAGATGGATAAGATATGTCGATTAACACCTATAATCTTCAAACAAAAACAAATTACAAAATTATTGGATTTACAACAATTCAGATCAGCTACCCACTTAGTACCGGAAATTGATTTCAACTGCCAACTGAACATACAAAACAAATCAAGATTCAACCTTAAAATTAAAAACTGAGTGGAAGAACCGAACGACACAAATTCTGAGGTTGCGATTGGGATCCGAACAGACCCACACTTGGTTAAGCGAAGACAGCCGCCCCCGACCCGAACCGGACCAGATCGGCGAGAATTGATGATAGGCGACGAGATCTGGCAACTGCACCCACACCCAAAACAAGATCGAACTTGGACGGAATGAGTAGGTAGAGGAAAAAACGATAAAGGAGGGGGCGAATTGGAATTAGGCCTCTTACCGGTGGTGAAGAATTGGATTTCGTTCTCCTGAGTCTGTCGTCGTTCTGGCCTGATTATCTCTTTGTTCCCCCTTCATAGGGTTGTTTATAAAGCAGAGAAAGATAGGCGGGTGGGAAGGAAGAAAGCAAAGCAAAATAAAAAACGGCTGGTAGGCGGCCAAAGCAAAATTGAAGATGATTTGGGGTGCCGGAAAAAAGAGGCAGTTGACCAGGGCTTATGCGGGGGAAGCTGAATTGATTCTTATTTAGTAAACTATTTATTTACAGTATATTATTACTACTGGCCTCTTGAATCCTCTATTTTTCTTTTTTTCTTTTTTTTCTTAGTTGTGTGTATGTAATTAATGTAATCAAATAAGAAAAGGACATAATTTGATAGTATCATGTAATTAATTCAAATAACTAAGTCATTTATTTAGTTTTTTTTATCATTGATCATAATAAAATATCCAAATTGAAAAAGTGAAAACAATGATTTTTTATTAAATGAATATTAAAAATCAAATTACATAAAATATATACATCGACTTATTTACATAATACATCAATTTCACAAAACCCTAGAATCATACCCATATATATATAGAAAGATTCTTCAATGTTGTCATCAATTATAAATCTCGGGAGTTTCCTACTGTCGTTGATCTTCGCCTTTATAATCGTCATCTTCCATGTTGTCGTCTTCTCTAATGGCCTCTATAATCGTTGTTGAATAAGACCAAGAATTCAATTTTGGTGCTCAATGCAAAGGATTGATGGATTGCGTGCATCAAAGTCCAAACCAGATTAAATTCATTAAACTTTAAATTCAAATCAACATCAACAAACATAAAAAAGGCCACAAAAGCCAAAGTAGTTTGTTCTCATTCAAATTAAAATCTAAAAATCAAAAGGAGATTTCTCACCAGTACTGTAACAGAAAGCCTTTTAAAAAAACCTAGCTGGCTACCCGATTACTGTAACACTGCATATTGACCAACATGCTAAAAGTAATTCAAACACATCAGCTTAAACATATACGTACATCAAGTCACAAAGAAAAAAACTAAAAATATATGGGCTCCAACAAAGTGTACCACTAATCATCAATTTATACAAAACCTTTTCAAAAAACAAAATATAAAACAAATCATAAATTTTGATAAACCTGTAACTGTAATATGCGCTAAATTCTAAATAAAATAAAATGGATAATTATCCCAATAAATTTTTTCCTCTAAAGTAGAGAACTTAATAATCTTTATAAATTCTTATTAAATTATAAAAGGTTATAAAAGTTTACAACAATGGAAATTAAGAATTTAATTAAATACATTAAGCAAGTCGGGTAATTATTCAAATAGTTTCTCTTAAAAATAGAGTTTAATTATTTTTATAATTTTCACAATAAATTATAAAAATATGATAAAGGATTATTAAAGTGTAAAAGTTAATCAAATAAAATGGAGTGATATAAATTCTGAAATTTTATTAATAGTGGAGTGTTACAAGACTTAAAATAATTCAAGGCAAAACAAATAAGAAGTAGTCAAGAGCCAGGACTCGAATCCGAGACCTCTCGCTCCTTTCATACAAGCACACACTCCTCAAACCGCTAGACCAATGTAACTTGACTACCCAATTCACCACTCTTTTAATAATAAGCCACTTTATTCTTCTTCTTCTCCAAACAAGTCAAATCAAGTATGATTGAAGTGACGCTCAACCTATGCATGTGAATGGTGTCTTCCATACTCCTCCATTCTTGTTTGCAAGACCACCCTTCTTGCATCATCTTTCATCACCATCAAACTAACACACTTGTGACCAATGGAGGATCATCCTTCTCCTCTCCATTGGTGCATCTTCAATGTCATGGATTGAGACCTTGCACCCTTGGCCTATATAAAGGAGCTCAACTCTCCTTCAAACTCACACCAACATCTCTTCTCCTCTCTTCTAAGCAATTGCTCTCAATTTTAGTTCCAAAAATCAGCCCATAAAGTTGTGAATTTCCCTTCAAAACACCATTGGAGTACCTTCAACCTCCCCCTTCTTCCTTCCTTGTGCACCGCCGGCCACCACCAGCCCCACCGGAGATCCGCCGGCAGTTGTCGAGTCCCTCCGTGCGCCGCCCGTGCCCCGCCGTCCCTGCTGGTGTGCGCCGCCCCCTCCTCTGCCTTCTCCCCTGTATACAGAACGTAGTTTCTGTAAAAGAAGAAGGTCCAATTCTATTTAAATTCAATTAAAATTACTTTATTCAATTGTTTTAAATAGAATAAATAGATTTCATTATTATTGTTAGCATACAAGAATATTTTAATAAGAAAATATGAGCTTGAGATCTTGTTAGTTGAGGAAAAAGGATTAAATCAATTAAATAAATTATAAGTATATTGGTAAGTCTTTATCCTACTTAATAATTAATTCATTTCATAAGTTACAAGACATAATAAGTTTCCATATAATATATTTTTATATAAAGTTATTATATTAAAGATGGTAGCTTTTGATTATTAAATAATATCTTGTTAGAAGAATATATATATATATATAAAAAAGATATTATTAATATGGCTAGGTGTAGAGATTTTAAAGATATAAGTTTTATAACTATAGTAGAGATCATAAAAAGCTAATATATAATATGATATTAATATTGCTAAGTTGTAAAAGTTGCCTTGAATGAAAAGATAATGGAAAATAGAAAAGATGATATTTCTTGAACTAAGATATCATAAAAACATGCTTTTGATTATAAAATAGGATTTAAGACATGACTATATTATTTATATAAACTATAGATATGGGATAATATATGTAAATAAGGTAAATAAGATTATTTTATTATCATACTAAATTTATAGAAAGCTTACTTTATAAAGCATATAGAAAGTTCTATTTATGGAAAATACTAAGAATGATGCCTAGTAATATTTTATCTCTATTTAATATGGTTTGTATATCTAAATAAGGTTTTTATTAAGATCATTTTTTAATAAAATATTCTTTGATGAGAAAATAATATTTTAAGTATTGTTATGGATATTGTTGATAAAAAAGTAATATTAAAATAACACTAAGTGGAGATATTTTCATAAGGGCAAAATAGATTTTTACCACCCTAATAAGATTATAAATAAAATATATCTTTTAAAGATTAGAAAACTATATCTTATAATATCATAAAGATTTCCTTGCCTATTTATATTAAGAAAATAGCAAGTTAAGTTATAAAAGAATATTCTATTAAACTAATTAAAGATATTGGTTGGTTTCCAAGAATAAAAATGGATATTATTATAAAAAGGATTTTTAAGGAATAAAAAGGATATTATAATATTTAAAATAATAATAATAAGGAATATTATTATTTTATTCTCATACAACTAAATTATTATATAATTTAGAAAATGAATCTCTTAAGAAGAATAAAAGAGACTTTTCGTAACTTTAGAAGAAAACGAAAATTCTTATTAAAATTATCGGAATATTCCGTGTCAATAGGTCAGATTCCCGTTCCAAGTCGCGAAACAACGTTTTCCGCTCTTTCGCTAAATCCGATATCGTCAGAGCAAAGGCAAGTGGAATTTCCCCTTGTAACCTTATATATTCATTCCGTGAAATTCCTCGATGTTGGGAACAACTTGTTTGCTAGTAACAAACGAACCTAGGAATATCGATTGTTAGATATAATGACCCCACTGTTATCGTTATTCCGTTATTTAATATTTGATAGGACTATTATGCTAGCTTGGTTGTGGCCTTGATTGTTTACGGTCTCGTTAAGAGAACGGTTCGAACGAACTAGTGAAGGGCGCGAGATTAACCCGACGCCTCTATATAACTTACTAAGTCGTATGCCTGAGCGCCTAAAGTACGACTTTCAGGATCATGATCCATGTCTGCTCCGATTGCAAGGAGGGATGAGTGGCACTCTAGCTAAGTGTCGGGAACTGAGTTTTCCCTTGGTGGTCCAGGCCATGCAAGCCCCCACCCTCTTTAAAAATCATTAACGTAATCAATATCTTTTCGTCACGATATAAGACAAGTGCCAATGCACATTTAAAAGACATCAAAACCGGGCCGGTCTCAAATGATCGATCCGGCTCTCGGTCCGCTCAGGGCGCGAGAGGTTTTCAAACTTGTATGAATTAATAACGTTCCCAACATACTTTCTATTCTAAAAAGAAGTCTACAATCTCGTAGCTCTTCTCTCGATTAACGAGCTATCTCCGCTTGAGATACGCTTTTCTTCGTACCGCTAAAACCCACATAAATAAGTCATACCTTAAGACACAACCCGATAATATCTCTCTCGATATTGCTAAATTACCGAAATACCCTTGGGAAGTTCCGTTCCCGCTTGCTTAGTCTCTTAGAATAATTCTTCTTTTCCGCATGTTTGCCTGGCATATTCTCGCCCCTCGCGAATTATGTCAGACCCTAGGAACCCGAGCAAGGTGTAAAGTGAAGACGAAGGAAGGGCACGATTCACAAAGATGTATTTTTTGTATCATTTTGATTTATTTCGGTTTATGTCTCAAGAACAAGTTTTTATGCGTTTTGTTATCAAACATCATTTTGTTAAAGCAATGTAAGAAGGTTTGTACGAACAAAGTCTCTTTCGAGAGCACCCTTTTATGTTATGAATTATGTTAATTTCCGCATTTTAAGTGTTCAATATCATTTAAGCCTTGGGTGACTTTGGACGATAAAATCCGAGGTCATTGGCGGTAATACCCAATGTTGTAAAATAGGGGTGTTACAGTAACAAAAAGGGTGAGACCCTTACCGTAAATCGAAACCAACACTGATACGTGATCGCCTCGGGTTACTCCTCGTTGATCTCGTTGACCCACACAAGTCCCGATCTTACCTAGTAACCTTGTTTTTGAACCTGAAATTGCTCACTACGATTAATGCCTTGCATGACAAGTAAATAATAACAACGAAACTAATTTGAGAAGATTGAAACAATCAACTTTGATAGTTCAATTGGAATGACTCTAACACTAAATCCAATTGATTAACTAGATTTGATCTTTAACAATCAAACTAGAACAATCACAATTGACTAGATCAATAAACCAAATTTAAGAACACAAAGAGAGAGAGATTCGAATGAGTGAATGATGATGATTATGATCGGTTCTCCAATGCTTCAACACACGTGTATTTTGTGGCCCAAGAACTAGATAAAACCAATTTAGGGTTTATCTAATTCCATGCTGATTTTATTGAATGAAAATTGTAAAGTATTTAAAGGAGTACAAGTGAGATCTCTTGGAGAACAAGCCAAGTACATGGCCGACCCTAGAAGGGTAATTTCGGCCTTTTGTCTTGCTTCCCAAGATATCATAAAATAAAATAAATGCAACTAACTAGATCCCCTTAAATTAAATAAATCAAATAAAGATTTATCTAACTTATTTAATTAAGGAAACTATCCTAACAACCTATAAATATTAAAGATAGCATAAAAGATAGGAGAGAGATTATCAAGCCCTAACAAACTCCTAGTGGCCGAAATCTCTTCAAATAAAAACCGAAATAATATTGTTTCATAAATAAATAGCAATAAAGATTTTCCATATTTAGATTGGTCAAGTCAAAGGATTGACTTTGACCCCTGTAACAACTCATCTCACCCGGTCACTTACTAAATTCAGCCCTAACTGAAACAAGTTATTCCATGTATCTAAATTAGGAAATAAGAATGAACAAGGCCCAAAATAGCAAATGGCGCCCCATTCAATGTGAAACTCGGCCACATCAAATCAATCCATAGAATCCGGGCTCAATTGATGTCGAATGCAAGTAATCCATCTTTTTTTGTTGGACCCTTCAATTATAGCTGCCAATCGAACTAAGATCGCCGTCTTCCCTTGAGCAATCTTCTTAGCTCGACTCCTTGTAATTGGTCCATCAAATGGCACTCGAATCAACTCATCGACGTCGGTAGGAGACATGGATGGTTTCACTGCATCATTCTCCTCCACTTGAGCTCGCATCGTCTCTGATTCGACGTCGGAATCAAAATCTGGCACATAAAGAGAAAGATCAGCCACATTAAACGTTGGATGGACATCATACTCACCAGGCAAGTTGTCATGATAAGCATTTGGGCCGATTCTTTTGAGAATTTTGAACGGTCCATCACCACGCTGATCTAGCTTATTCTTCCTTTGGTTGAGAAACCTCTCTTTCCTAAGATGCACCCAAACAAGATCACCTTCTTCAAAGATAACCTGTTTTTGCCCCTTGTCAGCATGGGCCTTATATTTCATTGATTTCCTCTCCAAATGCATCTTAGTTCTCTCTTGTAGCTTCTTCACAAACTCAGCCCTCTTGTTAGCTTCAAAGCTCTCCTTTCCCTTGTATGGCTGAGGCGTCAAGTCCACTAGCGTCCTTGGATTCAACCCATAAACAACCTCCAAAGGGGTCATTTTAGTGGCTGAATGGATTGACCTATTAAAAGCAAACTCCACAAAAGGCAAAACATCTTCCCAACGTTTGAGGTTAGTTTTAAGCATAGTTCTTAATAAAACCCCTAACATTCTATTAGTAACTTCAGTTTGCCCATCAGTTTGTGGATGACATGAGGTAGAAAATAACAATTTAGTTCCCAACTTAGACCATAGACTTTTCCAAAAATAACTCAGAAATTTAGCATCACGATGTGAAACAATAGAACAAGGAATGCCATGCAATCTAACAATTTCCCTAAAGAACAAATCAGCAATATGCACAACATCATCAGTCGTGTGACATGGAATAACGTGAGCCATTTTAGAAAATCGGTCTACAACCACAAAAATAGAATCTCTACCCTTCCTAGTTCTAGGCAATCCAACAATGAAGTCCATAGAAATGTCCTCCCATGGAGAACTAGGAATAGGCAAGGGCTGGTACAAGCCATGAGTTTAATCAAGATTTGGCTTTAGCACAAACAATACAACTTTTGACAAATCTAAGCACACAGTTACTCATTTTCGGCCAATAGTAGTGTTCTTTTAAAAATCTAACGTTTTTTCTAACCCTCTATGTCCTCTTGACTCATGCACTTCTTTAGTTAACAGCCTACGAATGTTAGATGAAGGTATACACAATTTTCCAACTTTGAACAAATAACCATCATCAACAAAGTAAGAGTCAACTTCTCCACTAGACATGCAATTCTTATAAATTTCAGCAAAGTGAGGATCACTAGCATATAATTCCCTAATCATTGCAAATCCAAGGATTTTCACATCACATTGATTCAAGAGAACGTACCAGCGAGAAAGGGCGTCAACTACCACATTCTCTTTGCCTTTCTTATGCTTTACAACATAAGGAAAGGTCTCCATAAATTCAACCCATCTTGCATGTCGCCTACTGAGCCTAGATTGGCCTTTCAAATAATTCAAGGCCTCATGATCAGAATGAATTACAAACTCTTTAGGCCACAAATAATGAGACCAAATTTTCAAAACCCTAATCAAAGCATAAAGTTTCTTATCATAAGTAGGGTTGTTCAACTCAGCCCCACTAAGCTTTTCACTGAAGTAAGCTATGGTTTTCTTGTCTTGCAAGAGGACGCCTCCTATGCCATGGCCTGATGCATCCACCTCAATCTCAAATGCCATAGAGAAATCAGGGAGCTGAAGCACCGGGGGCATTGCACAACCTGTCCTTCAAAGTGTTGAAGGCGTTCTCTTGTTGCTCTCATGGAGAGGGGCTGCAATTGTGCTGAAATCACGCACAAACCATCTATAGAAGCCAACCAAGCCGAGGAAGGATCGAACCATGGTTGATGTGGTCGGTTGTGGCCACTCCTTGATAGCCTTGATCTTCTCTTCATCTACCTTCAATCCACCTTTAGACACAACAAAACCAAGAAAAACAGTAGATTCCGAGCAAAAAGAACACTTCTTTAAATTAACATAAAGCTTTTCTAATCTCAAAGTGTCCAAGACAGCCCTAAGATGGTTTACTTGTTCATGCAAAGTTTTGCTATAAACTAAGATGTCATCAAAGTAGACTACTATAAATTTTCCTAAGTATCTTCTTAAAACATGGTTCATAAGCCTCATAAAAGTACTAGGTGCATTAGTCAGTCCAAAAGGAATTACTAACCATTCATATAAGCCATACTTAGTTTTAAAAGCAGTTTTCCACTCACCCTCTTCCCTCATTCTGATTTGATGGTACCCACTTCTTAAATCAATCTTAGAAAAGAAATTAGCACCATGCAATTCATCAAGCATATCATCTAATCTAGCAATGGGATGGCGGTACTTAACTATTATTTGATTGATCGCCTTGCAATCAACACACATTCTCCACGTGCCATCCTTCTTTGGCACCAAAATCACCGGAACCGTGCAGGGGCTAAGTGATTCACGAACATAGCCCTTGTCCATGAGGTCTTGTACTTGTCTTTGTAGGTCATTTGTCTCCTCTCGACTTGCTCTATAAGCTGCTCGGTTTGGTAAAGAAGCACTAGGCACCAAATCAATTTGATGCTCAATGCCTCTAATTGGTGGAAGGCCTTGTGGCAACTCTTTAGACATGACATCCTCAAATTCCTGTAAAAGATCCTGAATACACTTTGGAAGATGAGAAATATCTTGATTTATAATTAGTATTTCTTTCCTCATAAGAATCAAACAATAAGAGTTAGGGAAAGAAGTACTAGACTGTGCTCTTAGAGAGTGCTTTTTCTACTCCGCCTTTTAAGCCGATTTTTGGCTCAGTTTGTAGGGATTTTTCTTCCTGGATTGTAGTTCTCTGAATTTCTGAGTTGCTCCCAAAATTTGAGCTAGAAAACCCGAGTAGTTTGGGAGATAGCCCCGTTTTCGTCTCAGTTGCACTATCTGAAGTAATACTCGACACTTTTGATGAATTAGGACAAATTTCTGGGCGTTTTTTGTCCCATTCAGTAGCTCCACTGGTTTCTGATTTTGTCCTAAAATTTGGTCCAATTTGACCGGGTGGAGACTGGGTAACGCCGTCCATCTTTGCAACTGCGTTGGGCGCCGAACGCCGCTTGGCCGCCTTTGCTATTGCTTCGGTTGCCTCTTGCTCTTCTTTGGCACGCCTAAGTGCCTTATCTTGGTCTCTTCGTACCTGGTCCTGTAAAATTTGTTGGGGCGACAATGGTAGAAGAGAAACTCTCCTCCCGTCATAGTTAAACGAATAGGTATTAAGCATGCCATCATAAATAACTCTCCTATCGAATAACCATGGTCTACCTAACAAAATATGAGTGAATTCCATGTTTACCACATCACACATAATATCATCAACATAATTACCAATGGAAACACGTACTAAGCACTGATGAGTAACAAGATTAGGACCATCTGAATCATTTATTCCATTAAGACCATAACTAGTAGCCCTAGGTTGAGTTTTCAATTGTAAGTGATCAACTACTTTAGCATTAATAATGTTACAACAGCTACTACTATCAATTATCATGCATAAAACTTGATTCTTCATAGTACACCTAGTATGAAAAATGTTTTCCCTTTGATCTAGCCTAGGTGTTTCTTGTAAATTAAGAGTACGCATGGTTACCAAAGTTAAGGGATGTTCGGTGCAATCAGGTTCTATGGCCTCCACTTCGTCCCCTTCTTGTCCAAGATTCTCCTCATCCACTTGATTTGGACGTATCTCTTCATCACTCACATAACCACCATTAGTGGTAAGGAGTACTTGCTTCTGGTTTGGGCAATCCTTGGCTAAATGGCCTCTTCCTTGACACTTGTAGCACACAATGTCTCTTGTCCTTGGCTGAGTTTGAGGACCATTTGTGGGATGTCTAGGCGTCATTGTACCTGGTTTAGGTGAGCTAAAAGCTCCCTTTTGCTGCATGGAAGGATTAGAAGAATAAGAATTGGAATTTGAACTAGAGTTAGAAGGATACCCCAAGCTTCTTTCTTCTTCCTTTGATGTTGCTCATAGAGTAGTTGGGTTGAATGTACTAATGCATTGAGATCCTTGATTTGTTGAATCTCAAGTGTGTCTTTGATTTCTTGATTCAGTCTAGCCATAACTAGGGTCCTTAAAGACCTTTGAGAATGATGAATTCAAACCTTGAAGCTCAAATATTCAAGCTCATTGAAGTGCTCAGTTGGTGACTTGGTTCCTTGTTTGCACGTGACAACTTTAAGCCTCATGTGCTCGGTATGTTCTTCCGGCACATACTTCTTCCTCATGACAAACTTCAGCTGGCCCTAAGTCTCAATAGGTGCCAAAGCCTTTCGAGTTCTATCTTCCTTCATTCGAAACCATCAATTTCTAGCGGTTCCAACAAAGTGAATTACAACAACATCAACTTTCTCCCATTCTTCATAGCCCATATGATCTAAAATGAAGCTAGTAGCTTGCTCCCATTCTAGATACTTCTCGGGATTAAGCTCTCCACTGAACGATTCAATTTTGATCTTTATATGCCGTTTTCCAATTTGAGCCACTTGTTGGTTGTTGTTGCAATTCGGCCTCCCTACTTCATAGGCCGGTGGAATTACTTCTACATCTTCATCTTAATTGTAGAAATCATCAAGGGGAGGATGCCATGGTTGACGTTCTTCCCCGGGGTAGCCATAAGTCACATCATCATAAGGATTGTTAAATTGTTGTTGTTGATAATGGGTGGCTTGATGACCATGCGTCGATTGCCTTGTGTATTGTGGCTGGTGGGTGATCGGCGACTGCCTAGCAACATTGCCACACCCTCGTCCTCGGCCACTAGTAGGTGAGTAATGGCCTTGGAGGTCGTGGTCTGCAGGATAGTTGGCAAGTAGATCATGCTCTTCATCTTGTACTTGTTTCTTGTCTTTGTTGCTATCGGAGGCTTGATTCGGGTCAACTTGTTGTTGTAGTGAAGGAGCAGCTTTTTGACTTGATTGTGAGGCCTCTATGAAGGCCGAAATTTGCTCTTCTATTCACTGCAATCTTGGATCCAATGCAGCAGTCACAACTTCAACGACCCTTTGATGACCCTCTTTCACACTATCACTAATGGACAATCTAATGAAATCGATTGCCTCTTTAGTCAAGTTCAATTCAGACGGATTGGGCTCGTTTGGGATCACCATTGTTATCCTGAAAAAGACAATAAAATGAGAGAGTAGTGTGTTCCAAAAGCAATACGAACAAGCAATATCACACCGTTATCAAGCCAACACTTGCCTCAAAGCAATCCAATCAACCAATTCAGTTTTTGGGCTGAAAAGAGGCAGTAATGGTGTAGATATGGTGTTCTAATGATAAATAAAGGAAAAACGCAGCTTAAGTAATTAGCAAGTATGCAACTAGAAAAGCAATGCACGATTTCCCTTTATAAGCTTTCAAGAACATGCAATCTCTCAATTGACCCTATTCAAGAGAAATAATGCAAATTAATGCATGCAAGGGACATAAAAAGGTAGGCTTATTTGACTTTTGTTTTTTTTTGTCACACTTTTTCTACAAAGTGATTACCAACTACTTTTCTAGCAAGCAATCACTAGGGGTGAAAGTGGCTTGAAACTAGTTGGGGTAGATCACTTTTTCTTCACTCTTTTTTATTTATTTATGCACAAACTACTCTTGTGCTGAATTGAAACAAACGAACAAAGAATGCAAACAAAGTAGAATAACGAACTGGATTTATTTATCGAAGTTATTTTACTACCAATGAAACCAACTATAAGCCAAATTAAACAAAGAAACAAGGGTATGGTCGAATTTATGGGATGCAATAACAAAAAATCAGCAAATACTAATCAAGCAATATGGATCTCAATCAATCATGCAATGTTAATGGAAAACTCATAAAACTGTAGGAAAGCAATATGCTAATCTTAAATTGCAAACAAACTCAACCAATTAACCATAAACATGCATAAAATCCCTTAAATATCTCCTAGGTTGTTAGTTACTTGGGGGCAAGCAACCAACAAGGGAAAATTAGGGTTTGGTGCGCACGGCTAGGGTTAGGGTTTCGGGATTGGTGGTGGCAATTTTAGGGTTGTGGTGGTCCGATCAACACAATGGTGGTGGCGAACGGTTGTTGGTGGTGGTAGGGTGGTTCGGTGGTGGTTAGTAGTGGTGGTTGTCGGCAGTTAATGTGGTGGTGGTGGTAGAAATATGGTGGTTGGTATGGAAAAATCTGATTTTGGTCTCAAAAATTATAGCTTTGGGTAAAGATGAGAATTTTGGGATCAAAAACTGAATTAATCGACTAGAAAACAAATTAAGGTAAGAAAAATTACTTGGCAAGACACTGGATGAATGATACCACTTGATACGTGATCGCCTCGGATTACTCCTCGTTGATCTCGTTTGACCCACACAAGTCCCGATCTTGCCTAGTAACCTTGTTTTCGAACCTGAAATTGCTCAATACGATTAATGCCTTGCGTGACAAGTAAATAATAAAAACGAAACTGATTTGAGAAGATTGAAACAATCAACTTTGATAGTTCAATTGGATTGGCTCTAACGCTAAATCCAATTGATTAACTAGATTTGATCTTTAACAATCAAACTAGAACAATCACAATTGACTGGATAAATAAACCAAATTTAAGAACACAAAGAGAGAGATTCGAATGAGTGAATGATGATGATGATGATCGGTTCTCCAATGCTTCAACACACGTGTATTTTGTGGCCCAAGAACTAGATAAAACCAATTTAGGGTTTATCTAATTCCAGGTTGATTTTATTGAATGAAAATTGCAAAGTATTTAAACGAGTACAAGTGAGATGTAAAGCCCGAGGCCTTTAGAAGCGCTATCCCATGCCAACCCGAGGACTTCCCAGGAGGTCACCCATCCTGGTACTACTCTTGCCCTTGCACGCTTAACTTCTGAGTTCTTTGTCCTCACTCAAACTCAGAAAAGGAAGAGCTCTTGTTGACATGGGGAGCACCTCAATCCCTTATAAATTATTGGGGTGTTACAATCTCCCCCACTTAAACACTTGACGTCCTCGTCAAGGACCAAGCACCACCCTCTAGGTTGAGTCACCGCCCTCCGGGCCAAGTGCACTCATACCCTAGAGTCGGCTCTGATACCATTATTAAAGACCAAGGCCTTTAGAAGCGCTATCTCATGCCAACCCGAGGACTTCCCAAGAGGTCACCCATCCTGGTACTACTCTTGCCCTTGCACGCTTAACTTCAGAGTTCTTTGTCCTCACTCAAACTCAGAAAAGAAAGAGCTCTTGTAGACATGGGGAGCACTTCAATTCCTTATAAATTATCGGGGTGTTACATGAGATCTCTTGGAGAAAAAGCCAAGTACATGGCCGACCCTAGAAGGGTAATTTCGGCCTTTTGTCTTGCTTCCCAAAATATCATAAAATAATATAAATGCAACTAACTAGATCCCCTTAAATTAAATAAATCAAATAAAGATTTATCTGACTTATTTAATTAAGGAAACTATCCTAACAACCTATAAATATCTTAAAGATAGCATAAAAGATAGGAGAGAGATTATCAAGCCCTAACAAACTCCTAGTGGCCGAAATCTCTTCAAATAAATACTAAAATAATCTTGTTTCATAAATAAATAGCAATAAATATATTTTCCATATTTAGATTGGTCAAGTCAAGGGTTGACTTTGACCCATATAACAACTCATCTCACCCGGTCACTTACTAAATTCAGCCCTAAAGTGAGACAAGCTATTCCATGTATCTAAATTAGGAAATAAGAATGGACAAGGCCCAAAATAGCAAATGACGCCCCATTCAAGGTGAAACTCGGCCCCATCAAATCAATCCATAGAATCCGGGCTCAATTGATGTCGAATGCAAGTAATCCATCTTGTTTTGTTGGACCCTTCAACTATAGCTGCCAATCGAACTAAGATCGTCGTCGTCCCTTGACCAATCTTCTTAGCTCGAATCCTTGTAATTGGTCCATCAAATGGCACTCGAATCAACTCGTCGACGTCATTAGGAGACATGGCTGGTTTCACTGCATCAAACACTTTCCTTGGGCTCCTTTCTTACATAAGTAATCCACAACAGATGCAATATCGACGAACTTACAAATACAATAGAGGTTCAACACCCGTGCTTCAAATAATCACGATGATTAAGTATTTAAGTGTGCTGAAATACAAATAGAAAGCCATTGAATTAATTACATATACTATTTGTCAATTGAATGAACTTGAGCTTGTTAAACGACAATAAAAAAGAAGAAGTAAATAGAAAATAGACTGTCTACATGAATCTCTACATATCAAAATTAATGAGAAAAAGTGTAGTCAAACATACAAAATCAACATACCTGAACATAAATTCAGCAACATACACGCTAGAGAGAATAAGCGAACGAGAGAGGAGACAGTGTATGAATTAACGAAATGCCAATGGACAGCAAACATATATATATATATATAAGCAGGATACTGAGCAGATGAGGTTTGGGGATCACGGAAATGGAGGTAGTGACGAAAGCTAATCACAAGAAGCCATAGAAAAATGAAATATGGCTATGGAAGACAACAAGAGAAGTAGACAAATCAAAGAGGTCCAGGAAAGTCATGCCGCCGCAAATTCCGCCAATCATTGAGTGCAATCATTGAGTAACTTGATGACCGCACTTTGAAATACCACAAAATCAAGCAACAAAACCATAAATGCAATCATTGAGTGAGTTAAGGACCGCACTTTTAAATACCACGAAATCAAGCAACAAACCATATTAATTAACATATCAAATTCCACCAATCACAAATCAAATTTTCACATTATCACGATTGTTTAACATTGATTTATATGATTATTGTTCATGCAGGATCCTCCCTTTTATAGCATTATAGAAGTGACCTATTGACTTTTTTAAATAAATATTATCTTATTAGTTTATAGGTTATTAGATTTAAGATTAAAGAATAAATTACATTAAAATATTTATAAGTTTATAGTAATGGTTTTTTATGGTATATATATATATATAAGATTCAAACATAAATTAATTTATGAATTTATTAAGAATATAAAATTAAATAGAACGATGAGCTAACCTTATTAGCTTAATTAGACAAACTCAAATTTTTGGATCTACTATATATATAAAAGCAATAAGGTTTGGAGCCTTCTCATTACGCCACCTAGGATTTCATCACATGTCGATCCTATATTAAGTCACCTCAGATTTTTACAGGTGTCATTTTCTTATAATTTAGACGTCATTATAAATATTACGTGTCATAATCCACATGTCAAATTTTTTCCATGTCACTCATGTTATGTACACATCATACTGTCACATAATCTACAAATCTCAATATAATCTACCAAAAAAACTCACATAAATATATACCGAGATCTTATCCCATAATATTTTTAAACTATAAAATTAATAATAGATTGTTAATGAGAGGGGAGTTCGGGTGTTATAAATTCTTAAAGTGTAAAATGAGAACAAATCAAGGCCATTAGATTCCACAAATGGACGGATAGGATTAAATAAAACAGGTTTGATAAAAAAAATTAGAAAAAGGGCTAGTTCATTTAAAGTGGCACACGGGTAAATAATTTATTTTTTTCATTTAGTGACGAAACTACCCTTTTGATAAAAGCAGACATCATCGACCGAACATTCTTCTTCCTTCTCCCCTCTCAACTTCATCATTCTTCCACCAATCGTTGGAATCGATCCTTGTTCCAAGAATCTGCTCCTCTCTATCTCACATCCATCTAAATCCCTTCCCAATTCCAATTGAACCTTGTAGTTTCCATTTGAAATCCATTGTTTTCCCAATCAATCCAAAAACCCTAGTTCTTTGACTAACCAAACCAGATTCATCTCTTCTAATTACCAAATGGAAGATGCTTCGCGGCCGCCGGCGGTT
This sequence comes from Fallopia convolvulus, assembly GCA_964016875.1. Classification (NCBI taxonomy): domain Eukaryota; kingdom Viridiplantae; phylum Streptophyta; class Magnoliopsida; order Caryophyllales; family Polygonaceae; genus Fallopia; species Fallopia convolvulus. The sequence goes on from OZ024727.1 coordinate 23,931,118, forward strand.
CCCATCTCGGACTTGGCTTGCGTCGATCGGTTTGAACTCGTATATTCTCTGCCTCGTCAAGTTCATTCAACTGATTTGTTTATTTATTTTAGGAAAGTTGATTCTTTTGAGAATCAGGACGGAATGACGGACGGACTCGGGAGAAATAATCCGAATTCCTCACTGCCAGAATATCTTCTCTACCTCGTCAAAGTCTACAAATTCGTCTCCAAAATTGATCAATTTGAGCTTGTTGCCTTGTCCTTCTGAAATGAATTTTGCTTCTTGTTGTACGCATCTAACACATGTGAGCCTGAACGGCTGCATTAACATGCATGACCTTGATTGGAGCTCCAACAAGGGTCGATTTAGAGGGCGACATGAAAATCTCTTATCCTTTGACTGGCATATACACCAGCAAAATGAGCTCAATCACCGTCTCTTGCAGAATCTAAATTGTGTTGGTTGTCCAAATATCAAGAGGGTTCATATTCCAGCTAGTGCACATTGTGAAATTATGACATCTTTAAACCTCTCCCTAACAATCAATCTTAAAGAAGTTCATCTTGCATGCTCCAATTTGTGCTTTCTTAATTTGAGGTATGGAGCTTTCTTTCCTGTAGTTGGTTTCCCTTTTGTTTCAATTGTCCAACTCACCCCCTTTTTCTTTTTATGCTTTGTTCAACAATTGTTGCTCACTGGAAGTGTTGAAGCTCCAGTGTCCCAAACTTACAAGTCTATTTCTGCAGGTATGCACCATCTGTTAAACAATTGGCTCTTCAGAGAAAAGGATATTTGTTAATTTCTCATCTGAGTCAATGACTTCCTTATCAGACTTGCTTGTTGAGTTCAGGTCTCTATACATGTGGGTCTCACAATGTCACATTATTGATATTAAGGTATTGAGTTAATTTATTCATGTAGTATTTGATTTTTTTTGTTCAGTGGAGATAACTGATTGGTTTTCATGTAGTGTGAGTTTACAATGTTATTGCATTGTTGCATTCTATTTTGAAAGTTAGAAGAGAAAAAATCGCATTGCTTACATATGATGTGGTGTTTGTGTAAAATCATTTATCACTTTAATAGCCTATTAGCTCAAATGGTAAAACAATGTGCATGTGCACATAAATATGGGTTCAAATCCCACATAGGCTCACTCTATAAACGGTTAATATCGCTTGGTTCATTGTAACTCTTCTTTTGGTTCATGATTTTGTAAGCTCAGGTTCATAGTAATTTATCTTATAGTTCACATCTACGTATTTTATGTCTACTCCCTTGTTTTGTTCTTCTGGGTGTATTAATACCTTTTTGCATGGTTAGGTGTTATACTAGCTACTGTTGGTTTATTTATGTTGTATAGTTACTTATGTTGTATACGTGCCACATGTAAACTTAGAAGCTTGTTTTGATTCCTCTTGACATAATTGTAGAAATTACTTGCCATGTGCATATTATTAATGCAAAATCTCTATGTTCTTTTTAGACCCACATTAGTAAAATTTGCCTCTTTTATATATCTAAGCTTGCTTTCTACTTCTTATTCATGAGCTATTAAATTTTTGTAGCCTATATTCATGATTTAAAAACTTATTTATAGTCTATTAGCTCAAATGGTAGAGCAATGTGCATGTGCACATAGATGTGGGTTCAAATCCCACATAGGCTAATACTTCATACTATTGGTTAATTATAACTCTTCTTTTGGTTCATGTTTTTGTAAGCTCGGGTTCATAGTAGTTTATCTTACAGTTCATGTGTTTAAAGTATACAAGTTATTTTGGTTCATGTCTTTTGGTTCATGACATTTGTTCTTTTGGTTCATATATTTATAAGTATAGGTTCATAATATTTCATCTTATGGTTCATAACCATATCGTTTTAAGTTTCATGTGTGTCATGTATGTTCATAAATAGCATTATGTTGGTTCATGTTTTTATACGATTAGTTTCATAACAACTGTCAATACATTTCATGAAATTTAATTCAAAATACTCATTGTTTATATCATGTATCGTATTTCATAAATGGAATTTTATGGATTCGTGTCTTTATACGGTTAGGTTCATAACAATTGTCATAAAGGTTCATGAAATTTAAGTCACAATACTTGTTATTTGTGACAAATATCGTATTTCATAAATAATATTTTTTATTTTATGGATTTGTGTCTTTATGTAGTTAGGTTCATAGCAATTGTAATAAAGGTTCATGAAATTTAATTCACCATACTCATTATTTGTGTTATGTATTCTATTTCAACATTTGAATGTTAAGGTTCATAATAAGTGTACTTACGATTCGTGAATTTTTTGCTCGTAGTAGTTAGTGTCATGAATTTAATTGCAATTTGAACACATGGAATCTCAATATGGTTTATAGCATTTTATCAAAGAAGAAACAATAAAATTTGAAAAAAAATTAAGAACCTAAAAAGAGGACATGATTATAAAATCTATCATTTGGGCATTTTATCAAACACATGGTGGGCAATTTGATAAAAACTTACCATTAGCCTTTATTTTCAATAAAACAACCAGATTGTAACACAAAACATGCACAAACTTCACAGGTTTGAGTAAAACCAACAAAGCTAATTCAACAATAGCTTCTATTAAAACTAGCAATTTATCAAACACTTGGTGTGCACCTCATAAGTTCAACCAAAAGACCTAAATAAATAAAAATAAGAAGGTTTTGCTTTCTTTCATCATATCACAAAACATTAAAAATTAAAAATAAATGAAAACATATAAAAAAACATTCACAAATTCATACAAATTAAAAGTAATAAAACCTCTAAAAAACACTAAAGTCGTATCGTAATTTTCGGTTCATAGAATTACAAGTGTCGGTTCATAGTATTACAAGTGACGGTTCATACGAAACCAGTAAATTCAAATATCGACTTGGATTCTAACACTGATGAAATGAAAAATAATTTTGGTTAAATGACAAGGTATTCAATGAAATAATGCAATAACATGTTTTAATCCATACAATTCATGGTAAATTAAGGCTCGAATTAAAAAGCTAATTGAAATCCCCCAAATTTGAAAAAACCCCTAAATTAGACATTCAAACCCTAAGAAAATAAAAAAATACCTAGAAGCAACTCAAATCAGGTCGAAAATAGCTACTAATCTAATTAAAACATGTAAATGGAGGAAGAAGAAGAGAAAAACCGAACCAACAATGGAGGAAAGAATTGAAAAAGCTCCAAGGAAGAAGAAGAAAGAGGGGAGAAGGAGGGGTTCTATTTTGGAGAGAAATGACGATTTTATCCCTCTGGTTAAAAAGCCCCCATTAATGAAACGCTCATCTACACCATTGATTTCCCAAAATCCAACACTCCACATATAATAACCCTCTTTTTCAAGAAGGACAATTATGTAATTTCCTTTTTATTTTGTTTAATAAAATAAATTATGGCAATATCCTCATAATAATGATATATAGCTTACCTAAGTTATTTTATTAAGTAAAAATTAAGCAACTAACCTCTAAAGGGTTATTTGAAATAATAATGGACCTTACCTATATGTTAAAAAAAATAAAATAAAAATAATTTTATCAGAAAGACCTCAAAATTGTTTAAACATATTTTTATAAAAAAAGAGAATTATTGTAAAAATATTTTGAATTAAAAGTTTTATTCCTTCAAAAGATATTAATGATAAATATTAATATCAAGGGTATTTCTTGTTCATTTCTTAAACTAGAGGGGTTGTTTATTTAATTTCTTGAAAAAGGATTCACAAATGGGGGTCTTCTTCCCCACTTGAGTCTTGAATTTCAAATGAGAAATGTGATCTCGTTTCTTAACGGAAATGGATTCCGTAAAAGCCTACTTGCTCCTTGTTTAATCCTCTACAAGTTTCCTCAATCAATTTGGGGGCAATCAATTAAAATCAGCCCGAAAATCTCGTTCTTTATCGTTCTAGGTCAAAGGTAACGCTTTTCTTTGAAATCGTTGAAATTAAGTCGGAATGGATAAGAATGACGTTGGAGTTAAGAAGGAAAGGATATTGGTGATTCAAAGGAATGAATTAGGGGATCAATCCGATCCAATTTCGTGATAAATCACCCATAAATGGGCAAAATCAAAGGGATTGTGTCCAAAGCTTTAAATGGTGATTTCGGGCTCGTTTTTGGAGCGTTGAAGCTCATTCTTGGCCCTATAAATAGCTCTTGACATTACCTATATAATCCTAAACAAAAACACTCCCTTTCTAATCGAGATTTGGTCAAAAATCGAGCTAGAAATCCACAAAAAAGTTTGTCTCTATTTTCGAATGCCCTCACCGCAGCCTCCTGTTCAGCGCTAATTTTCGGCCACCACAGGCCACCCCAGGCTCCGCCACTACAAACAGTAGAAAGCCACGCTCGTCCCGGTTCCAACGGCACACGACCCCGCAAGCAACCGACGTCGGACGAAGGAGAACGAAGCTGCTGACGTCGGATAGCGCACTATTGTTTCTGCTGTATGTGCAACAGCCCGCGGGCCCGACCCGGCCCGTTTGGCTGACCCTCTTTACCCATTTTTGCTTTATTTTGGTATTTTATTAATTGGGGTATTTAAAATAAAATAAATATTATTAAATCTTATTTTATAAGATGTTAAAAATATTTTTATGATATTTTTACGAAAGAGAAGTAGAAAGTATATATTTTTATAAAAGTTGCCAATAGAAAGCAAATGATGAATATTATTGATTTTATGCCTTAAAAATTTGTACTTTGCAAAAAGATATGATTTTTATTGAAATAACATATGGGTAAATTATTTTAATTAATATGTATGCAGAAAGATAAAGATTCTACAATATGCAATGCAAAGAAATTAAAAAGGTCCTACATTAATAAAGAAAGATTTATTAATGTTAATAATACAAGTTTATTAGAAATATAAACTTACGAGGAAAAGTTGAACAAAATAAATTTCTCATAATTTATTTTGCATCTTATGTATGAATCAGGAAAAAGGAAATCAATCGTTGGATTGCAAGCTCGTCTAAGATAATTCTCGTTCGCCGTCGAAACAAGGCAAGTGGTGGTTCGCTCTCATATTTTTATCATGAATACTTTTATTCATGTTTGCATGTTGTGTTGGGAACGTTTGTTTGAATAAAATGAACTTAGGTTATTATAGAAATAATGACCATGTTGAAATGTATAAATGAATTAGGGTTTATTATGCATAGAATAATGACCTCATGGTAACTTATTGTTATTATTACTATTATGCGCTAGAACTTATACTTAGGTTGCAATGTTTGTGCACTTGTTTATTTCACGGTCTCATTTTGATATTCGTTGTTTTGGACTAAGCGTAGAATTAGGGGTGGGGGTTCACTAACCCCTGAACACCTCTTTATAATATTATGCATTAGGATGGACCTAGACCCTAATGCTGGTCATGACCCTACTCGCTCAACCGTTTTGAGGAGTGTTTGGCACCTAGTTAGTGCCTTGTATCGGGGCTTAGGAACCTGTTCCGTCCTTCGTGGGATCCTATATCTTATGGCATATCGTGTTGTCGTCTTAAAAGCTACCAACTTGAATGCAGTGTTTTTTAATTAAATAATATAAGTGCTAGTGCACACCCATTAAAACGTGTTCAGGATGGTGACTACAACTTGGAAAACCACTCTGGCTCTCGGCTTTGATTAATCTATTTTCCAATCTGAATTCGGACAACACGCATTCAGTGAGGTTGGTTGTAGATTTGATAAGTCGACGGAGGCTTTTCAAAATATTGGTTGATAATTAAAGTTCTCAACATAACCGTTCTCATTCTTAAGGAACCATAGCCTTGTGGTGTCCTAATCTCTTTTCATCATATTTCTCATTTCGTGAGATTATTTGGGTTATGTCATCGACCGACTTTCATTCGGAGACCGATGGTCATAATGCAACTAAGATCACAAGAACCTCACATAATATTCCACTTGCGTGGTCTTTCATTAGACTGACCGACAACTTTATTTATTTTGCATGACCGGTTGTTGTCAACCGTCCCTATATGGAACATCAGGGAGTAAAGGAGTGGTGATTCGAGATTGAAGCTGTTGAAGTGTTGCACGTTTCTTTTGAATATTTTTTTAGTTTAAGGTCGAGATCCTTGGTCTGTAAGGACCGCCTTCAAGAATTTTACTTCCGCTTTGTTCAAGAATATTTATTCTCATTTTTCCACAAGTATTTGGATTATTCAAGATTGTGAAAGTTGGACATTTTGTTTTAATATTTATTGAATTATGATTATTATTTATATCTTGAATACCGTGAAAGCCTTGGGTGGCTTCGGAGTGTAAATTCCGAGGTCACTGGTGGCAATATCTCCGAGGCAAAAACGGGGGTGTTACACCACATTTGTTCTCATTTTACACTATAAGACATGTTCTCATTTGAACTCAACTCTTGTTAAGGATCCATATATATGATATGATCATATATGTACATACATAACAAATATATTGAACAACAAAATTAACAATTAACCTGTTTTCTAGCAAAATAAAAACTAGTTCGTAAAAATTAATTTCCATGAAATTTACATAAATTTTTTTTTTGTATTTTATAGGATAAGATTTTAACATACCTTCATGATCCTAACAACTCTCCGTATAATCTAAAAAACTCCCATAAATAAAGACCGAGATCTTATCCTATAATATTTTTAAACTACAAAACTAATTATAAATTGTTATTGATCCATATGACCATATGTACATAACGAATAAATTGAACATAAAATTTAACAATTAACATACTTTAAAAAAAATGAATCGAAATAGATATGTCTAGAGATAATCTTAACATATTTTCGACAACCTTATCATCGTTTTGACATTTCCAATATGAGTTACTGTATTAAAGAAATGAATCAGAATAAATACATAGAAAAAATGAATTAGGTTTTACAATCTATGTACAAAAGAAGTCAAATTATTTGGTTAATCTGTATTTTTTTCCCATTATGATATTTAGATAAGATCAAATCTTTTTGTTGCCAAATCTTTAAATTTAAATTATGATTATGATATACCTTTGAATTTTCAATTTTTTTTTCATAATTTACATACAAATCTAGCCAATTACAATTGTAATTTTCAATTATAATTTCCCGTTGATGTTTTTTGATAATATACGTACACGTCAAGTCAATTTTATTTACTAATCCATATTATAATGTCCCATTATTTTCATTTTTGCTATCAAAATCTTTAATTTAGAATTATGCTTTTTTTCAATTTATATAAATCACCAATTCACAATCATTATTTCAAATTATCTATTATTACTAATAACTAAAGCGGTAGCAATTTCTGCCACCATGTTGCACCACATCACCCTTTATTAAATAATAATTTTAAATCGTTAATTTTGCAAAAAATTTATCTCCAAGTAAACATAAAAATAAAATAATATTGGTAAACATTTATCCCTAAATAAAAATAAAGATAAAATAGTATTAGTAGATTTGACCAATATAGATAAAAAAGGACATTATATTTATTATTTTTGTAAAATATAAATTAAAAAAAGATAATAAAAAATATTTAAAATTAATCACACACATATATATATATGAAATAAAAATAGCCATATAAATGATAATGTCTTTGAAATTAGATTATGTGTAATTTTAAATAATTAATAATTTTAAATAAAGATAAAATATATCTGCAATTATATTGCATTACATTACCCTATATTAAAATAACTATTTAAAATAGTGATATAAAAAATATATCAAAAATACTTTTTTATTTCTATTTGTGATAACTTGAACAATATAGATAGAAAAATATTAAAAATTGACAACTACAATCTAATCTTATCTTATTATGTGTAAAGTAAATATAAATAAGGAAAATTTTCTATGTTATCATTTATGCCAATAATAATAATTTTTTTTTTTACTTATCTTGTTTCGAGAGATAATATAATCAAATATTAATTTTTACTTCATTTTATGTAATATTTTATTCTTATAAGATAAGACCATAAAATTATTATTTTGAACTAATTTTTTCATAATTTTTTATTTTTTTATTTGTCTTCTTTTTAACATAAGAATCTAAATTTTATTAATTTTATTTATCATTTTTTATAATAAATATATCTAATGGGGAAAATTATAATGTAATAATTTTTTGATAGAAAAAGGTGAAATAATTTGTTCTATCCAAAAATTGTACGTAACAACTTTCAAATAGTAGTTTTATATTCGACATAAGAATTTTGAGTATTTTTTATAGATGAGGATGTAACCAATTCTCTCAAATTTATTTTTTTAATTTTTTTTAATTTACTAAATTAAACAATGTACATTTTTATAATTTTTAATTTTTTTTATTTATATTCTTTCATAACATAAGAATACAAATTTTTTTAATCCAATTTATAATTTTTTCATAGAGCTATTTAATTACGAAAAATTACTAGTATGTATTCCCGTACCTTGTACGGGTTTTGCTTAAACAAATTATTGATTTTTCAAATACATTTATTATCTAGGAACAAATAATCATGATCTTCAAACGCAAATTAATTTTTAATTTGTATATAACTAAGATAAACTTAAAGGTTTTTTAGAATCTAGAACTGTTTTTTATTAGTAATATCCAAATTCAATAATAAATCAAGTTATCTTAAATAAATTATTTTAATAAAATCATCTTTTAAGTTTTTCTAGAATTTAGAAATTTTTATTATTATTATTAATATTCAAATTGAATAATACTTAAAAAATAAATTAAATCAAGTTATCTTAAATAAATTATGTGAATCAGTTTTTTTATTTTGTTTAACAAATCAATAAATAAATATAAATAATTTATTTTTTAAGATATAAATAAAATATTTATACATTGGTCCACAATTAGATTTCAACCAATAAAAAATAGCCCAATTATATAGGATATTAAAAAGATGGATGATGTGGTTCAATGTGTGGTTGACTTGTGCCATTTTATATACAATATTTTTAATAAACTATACATATTTTATATACAAAAAATTATTATTTCCAAAAATAATAATTATAAATTAATATAGGCGAGAATATTTTTAAAAAACTATACATATCTTATCTTTAAAATAGTATCTTATCTATAAATAATAAATAAAAATTAATATATCAAAGATATTTAAAAAAACTAATATATTGATTGTTTTATTTAACATATAAATATAAACAATTCAAAAACAATTAAAAAAAAACCATCTCCTTATATTAAACAATTCTATCTAAAAAAAGATTTCCTTAATGATCAAAATCTTAGTTAAAAAACAATTATAAAATAAATATTCTAAAAAACGATTTCCTTATATTAAACAATTCTATCTAAAAAATATTTCGTTAATGATCAAGATCTTAGTTAAAAAAATGATTATAAAATAAATATTCTAGAATTTGTATGATAACATAAAAAAATACGCTAATGATCTTCCTATATATCATATCCAAAAATAAAAGATTGTTTAATCAGGAGATTTTCTATTTTGTATTCTAAAAACATGGATAAGAATTTATCATATCCAAAAATAAAATATTATTTTAAAAAAAAAGGGTGGTGTGGTCCAATCTAAAAGCGACATGTGTCGTTTAATAATTTTTTAACCTCCGCTTTAGGTTATAGTTATGATGATAGATAGATGGATATTTCAAAGATATTATCATTTATATGGCTATTTTTATTTCAAAGATATATGTGACTACATGTACATATTTTTTCTTATATTTTTTAATTTATCTTTTACAAATATGATAAATATAATTTCCTTTTTTATTTATGTTGGTAAAATATACTAATATTATTTTATCTTTATGTTTATTTGGAGATAAATTTTTACAAATATTATTTTATCTTTATGTTTACATGGAAATAACTTTTTTGCATAATTAACTACCAAAAACTATTATTTTAATAAAGGGGTGATGTGGCGCAATGTGGTGGCAGAAATAACTTCGATTTTAGTTATTAGTAATAGATTAAAGTTGAACATTTTCAAACAACTAGAATAATTCTGCACCCACCTCATATTTAAAAAAAATTATCATATTATTCCAATTTTTCATATTAAATTCTTTTATCTATTTAAATTTATTGTTAATACCAAATCGTCATAACATATTTAAAATAAAATAAATTACTATATCTTTTGAAAAATTCCTTATAAAAATATTTAAAGAATAAAGTTAAATATTTAAAATACTAATAAATATGGATAAATATCTTTTATATTTTAGCATGATATTTTTTATGAGTTTCTTCATATATATATACTGATTTTCTTTTACAATAAAAAGTTAATGATAATTTCTTTATAGATATATGTTGATTTTTTTACAATAAAAATATGTATATGTAAAGTAATAACAAAAATTTGGATAATATAATATTTAATCATATATAATATTTAGTTTATTTAGCCACTAGAATAATTTTGTCACCACCATAAATTAAATAATCTATATTCTAACTATTTTTCATAAATAAATTACCTTTTTCTTTCATATTAAATTATGTATTATTTATTAAAATAATTTTTAATATTTAAATTTTATCTATTCCATATTTTAAATGTATATATCTTTTTTTTTATATTTTATTCATATTTTACCTCCGTTTTTAGATTAAACCTATTTTTAAATCTTGTTAAGTAAAAGAAAAATTGAAAATTATTTTTATCTGAAAAATCTATCTTTATTCTCAGCTTTGAAATTAATAATTTAAATATTTTATCTGAAAAATCTATCTTTATTCTTAACTTTAAACTTAATAATTTAAATTTGATTTATTTTATTTGATTCCAAAACAAAATAATTTTTGAACTTGATACAAACAACAAATTACTTATATTAAATTTTATATTATATTTTTTTTTATGAATATCATATTTATAATATGTCTAAAAAAATATGGGATCATAGTCGTGAAATGAGCTTGATTTTTTTTCTTCAAATAGGGATAGAGTTTGTATACATAATAAAATAAGTATAAATTTTTTATAAATTAGTCCATAAAAATAAGTGTTTATTTCAGGGCTTGAATTTTTATGGTATATAATATTCGTGTTATTATATTAGTTTAATACAAAATAATAATATACTAAGTGCTTTGATATTTGATAATAGATATATAATTTTTTTAAAAAATAATAAATAAAAATATATTTATTGGAATATAAAATTAAAAATTCTAGTAATTGGGATATTAAAAATAATAATTTATATTTGTCATACTTATAGATAGAGAATTTATGAAAAAAATTCATAAATATGATAACTAAGATAGTAAAACTACTATTTTATATTTTTCATACTTATGGATATAAAAGCTATTTTATACTTGGTATACTTACAGATAGAAAATTAATATAAAAATTTTTTAATTAAAAATATGGTAGCTGAGATAATAAAACTTGGTGACAATACTACCTTCATGTTAAAGGATACATATTGATTATAGACTTATAGTTGATAAAACATTTACGTAGTATAAAATTGAAAAATGGATGAATACAATGTAATAATTTTTATTATAGTTGGGGTGATAAAAAATCCACATAAAATAATATGAAAAATCCGTTATTAAAATTATGGTGATTGTGATATAAAAATATTTTTTATTTTATTAATTAATATAGAAAATCTCAACATATAGATATTATATGTTTTTGGTTGATAAAAAAATGGATAAATACAATATGGATTTATTTTCTTATTAATTAAAATAGAAAATATTAGCAAATAGATATTATTAAATATATTTGGTTTATATGTAGATCGTGATAAATAAAAAAGGATAGATATAATATAATATATATATATATATATTTATAGAAGGCTAGTATATATGGATAGGAGGCTCATAAATGTTATAAATTTGAGAGAAAAGAGAGATTTGGGAGAAGAAGAGCGATCAGAGTTGTCTTATTAGGTCACCTCATAGGAGTCTTTATGTAGAGAATACAAGACTTAATAGATAAGTCCAAATCTAGGGTTTACTTATATATATATATCTTAATATAATACTATTATAACAGTCCCTCTTAGATGTCCATAACTAATTTTCTCGTTAAAAACCTTGTTGCAAAACCCAATGATGGGACAAAACCAAGACTAAGGGAAAAAGAGTGCAATTATGCTTCTTCCTCTCAACTTGAAATATATCCTCCTTGCTTGACTGAATTGAACATCCATCCCACCTTTGAATTGAATCTTGTAGTTTGAGAACACTTGATGATATGTACTTTGGTTGATCAATCCATGCCAAATTCTCTTCATACATCATTATTGGCTCTTTTTAACTTGATTTGAAGGATTGATAAACACTCCATTCTTTCATATATCTCGAACTTCAGGCCGTGATTGTCTCATCAGAGACTTTATATGACGAACTACCTCATTAAAAATTTTGTTTGGAAAAACCCAGTGGGATAAAAACCAAAACCAAAGGAAAAAGAGTACAGTCGTATAATACTCCCCCTTAGTTAAACATACGCTTCTTCATACGACAAATATTTTTCATTGTGGGATTTCGTAAAAGATTTGGTACTTTTGGACCAACAATTTCTATTATATTTTTAGGGAGATAAATAATTCATTGTCACAACAAGTGACTTTGTTGATGTAATGAACCATTTGCATAGAGATATGGTACGTCATGACCCAAATCTCTTCATTTTCTAATTGAGGGTGAAAGGGGTCATTTTCCACATTTAGTGATCTTACTTCCATCTGTGTATGTAATGTGTGCGCTTTAACCACAATCAATGGGTCCTTTATCCCATTCTTTATATGCTCGAAATTCTGGCCGAGATAGTACTTGGTAGTTCCTAAGTCCTCCATTCCAAATCCATTCTTTATGTAATTAGCCGCTAATAGGAGTCTTATGGAGTTCTAATAATATTTAAATCATCAACATAAATAGTTATGATTACATATCCCGACTTTGTTCATTTTATGAATACACAAGGACTTAGTTGATTATTCACAAGTCATTACCTTAGTAGATACTCGCTAATGTGATCATACTACATTTTGCATGATTGCTTCAATCCATAAAGCGACCTTTTAAGCTTAATGAAATACATATGTCATGGTTCAAAATGCTTCAAGCATTTTCAATCCTTCTGGGATTTTCATTTATTTGTCGGTGTCTAATGACCTGTATATGTATGTTGTTACCACATCCATGAGTTGCATTTTAAGTTGTTCAACAACTACTAAAGCAACAAGGAACCTGAGTGTTGTTGCATCCACTAACGGTGAATACGTTTCCATGAAATCCACTCTAGCTTTTTGTAAGAACCCTTGTGTAACCAGTTGGGCTTTGTATCTGACAACTTTATTACTTTCATTTCGTTTTCGTACGAACACCCACTTATAGCTGACTACTTTTACACTTTCTAGTGTTGGAACTACATGCCCAAAACAACTTGTTTGATTAATGAATCCACCTTTGTTTTTATAACTTCTTTCCAACTTTCCCAATCATCTTGATGTCGACATTCTTCCATGATTTTGGGGATCGTTGTCATTACCTTCCATGACAACTGAATAAGAAACGATATTGTTAATGTCTACATCTTCCTAGTACCATCCTATACTAATACTTACATAATTTATCGACATTTCAAAAAAATTTCGCCAATGTTATTGTAACACCCCGACTTTCGCCTGGGCGCTACACGGTGGTAAACCCTGTCTGGGACTACTCAGATTAGTTTAACAACAAATTCGCTAGGATCTTGCAACTCGGGCACGACGAGAAACAAATAAACATCCAACTTTTTATTTTAAAAAGAGGATGGAAAGCATGATAGTATCCTCGAAATCATACACAGAAGATCACAGTCAGATCAATTTGTAAATCCAAACTATCTAAACCAGTTCTATCCAAATAGTAACAAAACGATTCACAAACAACTTTGAATACATCAACAACCAGATCCCAACAGCCCGACCTAATGAACGTCACCAACATCCGCTTCACCACTTTGTAGAGAATCCATCACGATTCTTGAAAAGTACCTGAAACTGTAAAAATATTCCTCGAAGGGTCAGATACAATTCTAATTCAAGCTAGAAAGCGTGAGATGCATATAGAACGTTTGAAAAACCACACAGAACCCTAGCAACCAAGATTCGCACATAAATCAATAATTATCGATTCATATCAATTCAACACTCAACGTTAAATAATCACACAGACACCCATACATAGACACACACACACACACAATCACACATGCATACAGATACACAGACACACACATACAGACCACATCACAATTATAACCACCTTAAAAATACAACGATATCACAATAATATGATCAATACAGATAACCTCAATAATAGTGACAAGGATGACAATAATCTTCATAAAGACATTCCCAACATATATAACCGCAAAATACATCCAGATAAACCAAACCCATGAACTCGAGACCATTCAAACAAAATCCATCAAATAGAATAGCAATCAACATCCTCCTCCAATCCAAATGGCACCCTCCGGCCTCTCATCTATGGCGTACGGTCAGGGACACGTGCCCATTTCCCCTATTCACCCTTCTTTCCCCGGCTAAACCTCTACTAGAGCGTTTGCCAAAACATTTTATTTTATTTTTAGAAGGGGGTCCCTTCCTGCCGCATGACCATGCCCGGGGGCCACTTCTTCTCCAACTTATCCCGTGCTCCATGACCATACCGGAGGAACCCAGTTCACACATAAAGAAAAATGTTTAAAAACGATTTTTTTCATAGTTTCAAATACATATCCAAGCAAGTAATTTAGAATCATTCCAAAATAAGGTTTATACAACCAATTCACTCAGTTAACACATAACGGTCGTAAGCAAAGCAATTCTACATGCAAATATAACTTCGAAAAACGAAAACATAACACGCAGCGAAAGAAAGATAGACCCGAACAATTCACAATCACAGTAACAAGCACAACCACAATCACAATTCGAGCGCAAACACAATTGTAGACACAATAGCAGTTATAATTACGATCACAAGCACACTCATAGTCACATTCAGATTCAGAATCACAATCACACTCACAACCACAAACAGAATCGCAATCACAATCGCAAATACAATCATCATTACAACTATTCTCCCAATTGCAAATACAATTACAACTGCAACGCAATTACAAGCACAAGCACAATCACATTTACATTTACAAAGACAATTACAGTTACAGTTTCCAAATCACACAATTACAATCGCAAATACAATACAGATATAAACACAATTTACAATTACGAGTACCAATACAATTATAACTACAATTATAATGTTCACCAGCACATAGAGAAAAATTGTTATTTTTAAAAAAAGTAATGTGCAGAGGGACTAGTTCCCCAAAACCAATTCTATATACATGGCACTCAATCTAACAAGAATTGAATTAAGCCGAGCAAGTCGCAGAACGACTTACCTCAACTGAAGAATTCTCAAGACCAACGACGACTAAGTAAACCGAGCACGCAGAACCTATTAAGATAGCGACGACGGACATTTAAAATCCATTCTGAAAGAACACATTTCTCAAGACCAAAATACAACAAGCCAAGTCTCAGGTTTTTGAACAGGTTAAACTCGTCATGAACTTTTGACAAATTAAAGTTAGTCCACCCGAACTAAGGTAAACCCCTTATCATTAATTAATTAGACATCTTCCTAAAACACACATACTAAAATTGCACACGTAATTGATGTGTGAAAATAATCAACTTAGTTCTCAACCATACACATGTTTAGCTATAAGAATCGAACTTGCAAAACAATAATCAAACCACCAAAACCGATTTACTTAAAATTCACAAACCCCAAACATACATTTCTTTTGTATTTACAATCTCGATGACATCATTAATATAGCCTTCTTGACTCCGCACAACCTATCTAATTACAACTTTAATTAGCTAACTCCCTTACAAAATTGGTTCTAAAGATCTTAGGTTCTGAAATCAAAGCTCAAACCACTTTAGCCTAAACACCACCTGCAAGCCTATACACGCTTAGGCATAGACAAAAGTATCGATCATCTGCTACATCCTACAAACTACTAGTCCACTTTCACACTTAATTGATCATCTCGGAAACCAAATACATACTTTACAGATCGAGGATCGAATGATGCCAAAGGGCCGGGATTACATTTATTTTTCTTTTTACATACTTTTAAGAGGCCCAAATTATAACAAACCCTACTCACAGAACATATCTACAATCATAACAAGTCGGAATCAATACTTAGATTCAAAAAGAAGTCGGAACACACCTTAACGAATTGATGTTTGTTCCCGTGTGAAACCTGAGATGGGTCCGGTTTCTCACTCCTCAGAAGACTTGAATGGAGTTCCGATCGACGACTAAAGTACCAGGCGAACTCGGCGATAGCAGAGCTTCTACGACAGAACGAATCGGAACGAGAGCCGAGAGGCGTCGACCCGGTCTGGAAAGGCAGCGGAGCTTCTCCTTCTTCCTATCGGGATCCAGGGCTGGAGAAGTCGACGAGCGAATCGGTCATGCGAGCGAGATCTCTGCCTGTCTCGTTTCTCCTGACTCACGCCATTGTTCTCACCTTGGACTAGATCTTGTTCGATCGGCGACGAACAAGGCTAGGGCGAGCGAGATTGGCGGCGAACAAGCAGATCGAGGACGGCCTCGATGTAAGGCGGCAAGCCCAGATCCGCAAAGCAAGGCGGTGAGATTTCTTCGAGTCGATCACGAGCAGTGACGTTCTGGTACGAGGCAACGGAGGCAACTCGGGTACGATCGACGACGTTCGCGCTTGGGTACGCTAGCGAGACTGGAAAACCGAGCGTTCAAATCTCTCTCCCTCTCCAAAAGCGGCGCTCCCACCAAAAGAAAAAGGAAAGTGAAGGTAGGGTTTTGGACTTGTGGAGTATAGAAGGGGAAAAGCCATCGGATCCTCTTGAGAATGGTTTGGGTTGGGCCTGCTTAATCAGCTTTGTCAAAGTCCGAAAAAGATGGGCTTCTTGGACCCAAATAATTAAATGGAACAACCGGCGAAGCTAGCCTCGAGGTGAAAACCCGGGTATTACAATTATTTTCTTTGCTTCTAGTCTTTGGATAAGACTTCTTCAAGAATCATGTATTCATTTTTTATTTTCAGTCAACATATCATCCTTTTGGGATGTTATTGGCTCTTTCCTCTTCTTGGGAATGTATCCTTAAAGCAAAAATGCCTCTCATGCTTCAAGCGTGCTTATGTGTTGGTTTAGAGTTACTTTTGGAATCTCCAAATGAGTTGCCGCATTTTCAGTTGGCGTTTGTGACTTAATCACTTTGATGACATTGGTAAATAGCATGAAGCTATACAATCCCCTAAACTTCTGGTTTGGTTATACAATTTGCTAAACTTCTGGTTTAGCTTTCTTCGGATCTAAAACAACAAGTTGCATCCCATGCAATCTCTTAACTTCTATTCTCCTTTTATTCCCCATAAAGTTAGGATTTTCACCTCGCCAAAGTGTTAATCTTGATACCGAGCAATATATTGATCACCGCTTATAAGCTCTAGGTATTTTTATAAATGATAAGGACCCAATCCCCTCGTTTAATCCCAACTTTCATTGTGTGGCATTACTTAAAAATCATATGGGGAGGTGGAGGACATATAAAACATTTAATCTCTTCTAGAGACAAGCTTTAATAAGGAGAATTTTCTATAAGCGGTCGATCCAAGTCGAAATTAATTATCGACATTCACATTTCATGATCCTATTTGATCAACCACTCATCCTAGTTGTGTATTTCATGTATAGCACTTGCCTAACTATCAATTATGACTGCATTATTGACGACTCTACTAGGTTGTTCTGTGAATGTGTGTGAGAGCTACTCAATGCTCAACCACTACACTAATTTATTTTCATTCTCCTCCGTTTTCGATGGAACCAATGGGTTGAGGAATCTTTCAACATTACATGATATTCCATAATGGTTCACATGACGATGTAATTGGTCCTCTTATATCACTTGACCCTAGTCAAGAAGCATAGGAGACTTTGCCTTTACTTGCATTAAACCGGCCTTGCTATTAATTTTCCAAGAGCACAAGCCTTTCAAATATACAAGGTCACTCTTATAAAGAGACTTTAGGTCTTGAGATCTTTTGGTCCTACACCGATCATGCGCATTATTATTTCACATGAGTGACCAAGTTGGTCATGGCACAAAAATATCTTATCCTCAACTAACTTCTGGTTAGTGATAGTACATTATTCGATGAGATATACTCTCCTAGATTCATCTTCCCCTTCACACCAAATTTTTCATGCGCATGATTGTGAAAACTTCTGGTTTCCAAATAATATGTGGTGTGACACCATTGAAAAATATCGGTGATCCATATATAAGTTTGGGAGCTCATCAACTCAAATCAGATAAACCATCTTGATATCAAAACTAGATGCCTCAAAATGGGTGCATTCAGAACTTTAATATAGACTCGAGCGGTCTCCACACTTATACTCATAAGATGTGGTCCTTGTACAACTGGTACAAGATTGATGATCAATTATTTCACTTATGGGATATCCCTTAACTATACACGGGATGTTCTTCCGGACATCAAAGTTTACCCACGATGTTCCTAGCTACAAGTCATAACCATGACTAACGACCGCATGCGTAATATATCGTAACTTCTTTAACACCCTCTTCCAAAGGAGGCCTGCTTCCGACATGCAAGAGGTTGGTCAAAAATGACCTCGAACTTATCGTTCATGCTAGGTACGTGGTCATTTATAAATAGTTTTGAACATAACATAGACCCATATTTTCTATATTACTACCAGAGTACAATATTTTGTAGGAGATCTCTTATAAGTTGTCTTGGATAAAGGCTATGAGTCAACCGATTTAAATCCGATCTTTCCTTCAACGAATATTGCCCATATTCCATGCCAAGGGATACCGCAATATTGTTGTGAGATAAAACGTACCATACGAACAATAGACATGTTGGCAAGACATATCTATCAAGATTAAGCGTACCTTATTCGAGTCCCACGACTCCTCTTCATTCTTCACTTGAACGAAGTCGTTTTCCCATGACGTTTGTGGTTCTTCCTTCACTTGGACGAACTCCTCATGCCACGCCACTTGAGGTTCTTCTTTCACTTGGACTCGTGAAAACCGATCCATGATACATACACTTCGTGTTTGATTCTCTTGAGAAAACACACAACTACACCACTCAAGTCTTGACCGACTATTAGTGTAAACTTGCACCGATTTGTATCTATTTTTTGTGTTTCTTCTCATCTCCTCAAATGGACGACCAACCACCCCTTTTATAGACGTCCAAGGCTGTCCAAAAACTGACCAAAATGTGGTTACAAAATCGGTTGAGAGAATGAGAGGCCAAGAGTGATTTTAGGGGAAGTTGTAACCAACTCTCCTTATCCATTTCCACTCTCCTTGTCATCATGGGAGGCGTCCAAGCCCAACCCAAAATGGAGTCTATTGCCGTCCAAAATCCAGACCAAAATGGCCCATGAAATTGGTCCAAAACTCCTTAGAAAAACCCAATCCAAAAGCCCAAAAGCAAAGCCCAAAAGGCAAAGCATGAGGTCCATCCTTGCGTCCATGCTTGCGGCCCATCCAGCCCACACGCACGCTCCATGGGCCGGCTCACCATGGCCCATAGCTAGCTAGCATAGCTAGGTACCTAGCTAGGTCACTTATCTAGTGTAGCTGGCCCTCAGCTAGTTGAGCTAGCATCCAGCTGGTTGAGCTGGCTTGAGCTGCGTTTTAGCTCGTTGAGCTGACTTACAAGCTACTTGAGCTAACTTGAGCTATTTTGAGCTTCCATGAGATAAACCACATGAGCTTCTTACCAAGCTTATACTTTGAGTCAAGAGCTTATTCAAGTTTCTAGAGTTAACTCTAAGCTAGTTTGAAGCTTTAATACACCTTTCTAGCATTCATAGCTATGTGCCAAGCTAATCTCAAGCTTTGATCTTTGCATAATGCATACATCAAGCTTAGAGAGGCTATCAAACATTCATATAAACTTGCACAAAGCTATAAGACTCATTCTCAAAGCTCAAAACCAAACCTTAGCTCAATAGCAACCACTCGGCGCCTTGTGCCTAAGCCCTAGGCGCGCCGCAAGCTCCTTGCAAACACCCTAGGTGCGCCGCTAGCACCATGCAGCCACGGACATGCCATAGCAACGACATAGGCGCGCCCCAAATAGCTACAAACACACTTCATGAGTATGCATCGGCGTGACTCGCCCTTGCACTGTGCCATAGCCAAGCAAGTTGCTCCCCTCGTGCACCGGCGCGTCTTCACCGAGTGCCGGTGCCTTGTGCCACAACCGAGCACCGACCCATCCTAGTCACACCCTTGTCTTGTGCCGTTGCACTCGAGGTTTCAAGCCTCGGTGCCGGTGTGCATCTCTTGGATTTCTTTTCTTTCTCATGACTACTTCTCTTTATCATATCATGGCAAGTCACATTAGTCAATTTCCTCAATCGACATATCCTTGTGACTTCTTTACCTCAACATGCTTACAATGGGATTGATGACTTTTCACAAATCACTAACATACCTCCCCCATTTGAGAAATGTCATCAAAACTTGAAAATTTTTCAAACTCTATATCATAGAAGTAAATATCCCATGGATTTGAATTTACAACTTGTAGCTATCAACATTGTGCACTAAAGAATCGTGGTGTTCTAAGAATTGAACCACATCAACTTGTCTAAGTACATCAAGCGATAGTACGACATGAGTTAACCTTATTGTTTAATCTTTAAACATGACACTTTTAAAGGGTTTTACATCCCATATCCTTTCACATATGCTTTTAGGCGAGTAGTCCTAAAACTCCCTTGGAAGAAGCCTTATACTTCCACATATGTATAGTTGAAACTTCTAAGGTGCTCCTACCAAGGCACTTTCCAAAGTCTCATTAATGAAACAAAGTTTCAAAACTTCCCTTTTTTTTATGTAGGCTAGAGCATCTTCCTTGATGGGCCTTTGTATGCTCTCCAACCATATGTCCTTGGCTTACCACATTGAATTCAGCCCTTACTTTTGAAAAGGGGAATTGGGCGTCCAAGTCATAGATTGATCTCTAGGATTTTCACCCATCCCTCAAGTTGAACTTAACACAAATACTTATGCCAATCTTCTATGTGGAGAAATCAACAACTTCATTTGTGTTTAACTAAACACAACTGAGTTGTCTCTAAATGTGAATTATTCCTTAGAATAATATCCACTCACATTTAAATGTCAAATTCTGACCCAAAGTCGAAACATATGCAAGATTGCCTCTTGAGTCTTCTCAAGAATGTGCACCATCACCCTACTAGGAATTCATGACCAATCGTCGACTAAAGGTCTTCAGTAGTTAGGTGATCCAACCTGCATTTAAACTTTCCAACATAGAAAGCATTTACACACATCCAACGCATTAAGCATCCAAACATCATATCTTTGACAAATGGACATGTCAAGATATCAACGCCTTACCACTTGAGCGTCCTCAAGCCATGACACACATAATTTATAATTGTGTATCCATTGATCTATAGGTGTTCTAAACATGTGTATAACCATGGAATTTCCATTCCCATTCCAATGTATTGCAAATCTAGATGAAGATTTAGAAAATCTAATTTACCTTCATCTCTTTACATTGGCATCTTCATTATCTCATTCATGAAGAACTCCATAGACAAGATCCTTTACATCTCATCCATGTCATTTGGTTTCTACCAAATCAACCATGTCATTTCCAGAGTTATTAACTTACTATATTCTTTCATGCTATAAGCATATACATAGAGTCTTTTAGAAAGACTTCCAAATGACATTCCTTTGCTTTTGGCCATTCAACATAAAGTATTCCACTTCATGTACTACCTTCATCCTAATCACTAATTTTATTGGGAGTTTCCATAGGATCATCATCCATATGACAATATGAGATGATTCAATTCTTCCTTTTCTTGGAAATCAATTATCAAAGAAACTTGAAGAATGATGCTCATAAGACAATCATCTTATCACAAGTGTTCACTACACATGTTAAGATTTGTCTTTCATAAACATGCCATTATACTTCCCTTAGTCCTTTCAATGATCATCTTAACCATAAGACTTAATATACCAAAGTTGTCAATATAGAGCCTTCATGGCGTATTGACACTTTCCTTGGATCCGAGGATTGATCAAATTCCTCATAGGTCTCTTCTAGACCATTACTTGTTAACTTGAAAGCTTTTATAAACAGCCTTTCAAAATTCCCAAACAAGTTCTATTAATCCAATCTAATGACATACAACATGAGCCTCCCCAATTAACCATATGGGGCACATGATAATCCAAGTTCTTTAAACTAAATCACATCCTTTAACATTTCCAAAACTAGGAAAACATTTCATGACTTCAAGTATGATTTCATTGATTTAACCAATCATATATAAGTGCCCCTTGTGGGTGCACCTTAGATCAATCAAATCAGGTTACGACGCTCATGCGTCGAGTAATCACTTTCGACAAGACTTGAGATGATCAATCTCGGCGCGCCTTGCATTTCTTATTGCCATGCCACGAGACTTGCCAA
This sequence comes from Fallopia convolvulus, assembly GCA_964016875.1. Classification (NCBI taxonomy): domain Eukaryota; kingdom Viridiplantae; phylum Streptophyta; class Magnoliopsida; order Caryophyllales; family Polygonaceae; genus Fallopia; species Fallopia convolvulus. The sequence continues at coordinate 23,953,754 of OZ024727.1, forward strand.
ACGCTGACGCCCCGAGCACAGCGCTCTCAAGGAGTGTCGTCTTATTTGGTATAAGTGCTCCCTTGCTTTATCGCAAACCAGCCATGCCAAGCACCGATCATCGGGTCTCGGCACGCCTAGGCATGTGCGATCCCATGAGCAAGTCAAAACTTTTAGCCTTGTGCACATTCGACTCGACCCTTGCACGGCGAAACCGAGTGCTTGGCGCCTAGTGCCAAGAGGGTCGATCCATAGACCATCACGGGCATGCATGCGGTACGCCGTTGGTATTGCAACTGCTAGTGCCGAGAGCCACAGAGAGCGGTACCATGGCTCGGTACTCCCCGACGCGCCTTAGCCTACAACTAAGGCATGTCTTAGTTTAATCCAAGACTTAATTTGCGCCAGCCTCCTTTTCCATAGCAATCCATTCGACATTAGTAATGTCAATTCAAGGCATATCTCATGTCGACATTTATTCAAGTCAACATCAAACCATACTTTAATTAAAATAAGTCATTATCCTTTGAGGACTTAAGCACATGACAAGACCGACTCTAGTCATGCCAAAGTGTCAAACCTATGCACTTGACACTTTCAACCCTTATCAAACTTTTGTTCAACTAAGCCATAAGAGATCTCACTCTCATGTACTCATTGCTCAATGTAAAGATGCATAAATCTCAATTTAAACCAATCAAGACTTTCATATTTCCTTTTTCATAAGAAACATGATTTTCATGAAATCACTTAAGTGATCTTCCACATGAACTTATCAATGAGACTCTCACCATCTCTTTTATGTGTTCTTTAGCGTATTCATGGCCAACAAGTGTTCACCCTCTCACGTGGGGGCAATCCAGTAGACCCTTACATTAGTAAACCCAAAGGTAGTCTAATTACTCTAGTAGACCCGAAGGAAGTCTAGAGCATGAGTCGTCCCAATCAAGGAATGGTCGACTCAAGGGTAATCTGATTAGGATCATCCAAAGAGAATGAAACTAGAATCAACTTTTCTAAAGACGATCTTAAGAATTAGACATAGTCCTCTTCTTGCACACAAGTTGTTAAGATCATTCATTAATCAAACCATAGTTTATTATTCAACCATAAACATTACATGATCATTTATTTGATCAACAACACACTAATACCCTTTATTCAAGGTATACAAACACACACAAATTTGAAAGCACACAAACTATGCTAAACACACACAAACACGTGTACAAGGAAAATATTACAATGCATACATTCAATCACGGCGTGTAACGCCACACAAGGAGCAATAAACCGGCCTTATAGGCCTTCAATCCCCATAGACCGTTTGACAATAGGTGCCACCCACAGTGGCTCCTCCATCCCCCAAGGGCTCGGCCCTAGGGATGCCAAACTTAGACTTCACACTAATGCACTTGGCTCGAGGCTTTGAACGCCTCTTGAATCTCGAGTACCCTTGTGATGTGACCTCGTTTGAAGGCGCTATGGATCTTTGCGCGGTTTAAGTATTAGGTCTCGAAGAGAGGCAACAGAAGACTGAATTGGACTTGACTCGACTTTGGATCGGTCAAGTTGGCAGGAACGAGTTCAAACAATTGAGAACCAAAGCTTTGATCGAAGTTGATTGAGTAACGGCGCAAGCACTAGGTTAAGACTAGGAGAAACCCTCAACTAAATTCATTAACCAAAGTGTGCGTAAATAATAAATGAGCTCAAGAGCTCCTTATAAAGAGGTGGCTCTCGAAACCCTAACAACCAACAAGGCTTAATGGACTAGGGTTTGCATGCAAGCAAGGCCCAACGTCCAAAAGCCCATAAAACATAAATAGTAATGCTAAAAATAGCAACAATTAAATCCAAAAAGACATGGAAATATGCTAAAATAGGGAAATGCATAAAATATGACTAAGTCTTACGCCAAGGGGGTCGCCAAGGCCTAGGGAGTCATGGGCTGGCCGGGATTGGGTCCGAGCCTAGGCAAGGTCACATCATTCTCCCCCTCTTAGATTCGAAGCATCCTCACTTCGAGTTGGTGAAGGAAAAGGCGACCGAAACAGCAAAGAAGTGGAGCTTGTCATCGACCTCGGTCTTCTCGAAAGTCAATATGTATTGGGTCGATGTAGGCTCAAACTGGATCTCGGACTCGGCGCCAGACAACGAAGGTAAGGGAATGGGAAGTGGCCAATCCAACATCGAAGACAAGTCCAAGGAAGTTGCCGATGCTGGTAGAGATTGTGGCGCGTCTTCGGTCACAAGAGTGAAACTCAAAACTGGAGGCGCAGGGGGTGTGACAATGGGCGGAGCTGGCGTCTCGGTGGCTTGGACCACGAGCACATGCGGCGGTGTGATGGGCGAGATAAAAGGTGCGGCTAGCACCTCGGTGGCCTCGACCATGACCACATGTGGCGCGGCCATGGGCGTGCCAACTGGCTCAGCTGGCGCCTCGAAGACCTTGACCATGGTCATGGGTGGCGCGACCGGCACGCCGGTGTATGCGGTAGGCAGGGGCAGCCGTGGTGCGACCACGGGGAATGGTGTCGATGTCGCACGACATGTGTCCAACGATGCTTGCTTTGGTTCCTTCGCCGTGTCGAACCTGTACATATCTTGTTGTTTGGCCATGCGCCTCAGAAGATACTCTTGAAAGGCTACGTCGACACCAAAAAAATTGCATTCTGAATTGGTCCACTGTTGGTCCTCAAGTTAGTAATTGCATTCTGAATTTTGTGAATGATGGGCCCCTCCCGAGGGGTCTTAGTGATGCTTTGATGCACTTGATCCCTATAAATGATACTCCAATTGCTGCTGCCCATTTCCGGCCGATTTCGTTGTTAAATGTTACATTCAAGCTGGCTACAAAAATGATTGTCAATCGTTTGAAACCAGTGCTACCGTTGCTTGTTTCTTCGACTCAGTCTAGTTTTATTTCGGGGCGTTAAATCAATGACAACGTTGTAGTGGTTCAAGAGGTGCTTCACTCATTCTCTGCCACAGCCTGTACAAAATAATGATGATGTTTAAGATCCATTTAGCCAAGGCTTACGATCGGGTACATTGGAGTTTCCTTCGTTTGGTGCTGACCAATGCTCACTTGCTTGCTGCTTTGATTGATACGATTATGAAATGCCAAACTAATGGGGCAGTTCAAAGGTTATGGAATGGATCCAAGTCGGGATCCTTTAACCCATCAGGAGGAATCTGACAAGGAGATCCGCTTTCGCCGTATTTGTTTGTCCCATGTATGGAATATTTATCGCATATCATACAAGATGTTGTGAGCATTGGCATTTGGTGACATGTTGATGAGGGAGGGGTGAAATTGTCACATCTTTTCTTTGTTGATGATTTAATCCTATTCGTTGAGGCATCGATTCACCAGGCTGTAATTATCAAAAGTTGTTTGGAGAGATTTTGCTTCTATTCAGGGGAAACGATGAATTACAGTAAAAGCAACGTCCTTTTTTCCAAGTGGGTGAGTGAAACTAAGAAAGACGCTATTAGCTCGTTCATGGCTATCCTTGTGACCGATGATTTTGGTTCTTATCTGAGGGTCCCGATTGTGTGCAATCGGATGTCTTCGGATCGTTACAATTTTTTACTAGATAAGGTATTAGCCATGCTGAGCTCTTGGCAAGCCAAATATTTGTCTGCAGCAGGTCGATTCACACTTGCAAATACAGTTCTCTCGAGTCTCCCCTTGTATACAATGCAAGCTACTATGGTCCCTCGTTCCATATGTGATGATATAGATAAAAAAATTCATAATTTTATTTGGGTACAAGGGCTGAAAGTCGCAAACTCCATCTTTTAAGTTGGGAGAAGATATGTCAGCCTAAAAGTATGGGCGGTTTGGCTCTTCGAACCATGAGAAAGTCGAATTTCGCTTTACTAGCTAAGCTTGATTGGCGGATGTTAAACGATCCTGAAGCAATTTAAAGTAAGGTGGTGCGTGGTAAATACTGCCATAATAGACTTAGCTATGACATGATCAAGCCTCTTCCACAGTCCTCATACTTATGGAAAGGTATGATTCATGGTGTCGAAGTGCTAAATATAGGGATTGGTTTTGCTGTAGGGAATGGGGTCTCTACTCTGTTCTGGAAACATGTGTGGTTGGTTGATCGGCCTTTGACAAAATTTTGTTTGTCTATGGTTCCGAGCGATGCCTTCTAGTTTTTTGTAGCTGACTATTACATGGATGGTGATTGGATGTGGCATCTTTCGTCCCCATTATTGCTTGGTGATATCTTGTAATGCTTGGCCACTATTCGTTTGCAAGAGCATAACAATATGGAGGATAAATTTTTTTGGAATCCGTCTTGTGATGGAAATTTCTCAACCAAGTCGGCCTATGGTATGTTAGGTGGAACAGTGGTTCAACCTAGGGATCCAATTTGGTCGAAAGTCTGGAAAGTATCAGCTCAACAAAGGCCTGTCACTTCCTTTTTCTTGTTGTGCATAATGTTGTCATGTGGAACGAAGTCTGATGGAAGAGGCATATGTCTTCTACAGATGATTGTCTAAGGTGTGGTTTGGTTGAGTCCCTGCTGCATATGCTACGTGATTGTGTTAAGATTCAACAAGTCTGGTTGGCCCTCACAGGGAATGCAATAGCCCAAGATTTTTTCTCCATCTCTAACATTCGAAATTGGGTATTTACTAATATTCAGAAGGCGGATTGTTGGAGAACTTTGTTCAGTTCAATGTTGTGGAAAAATTGGAAAGTGCGTAATACACTCATTTTTTAGGGTAAAGAGTGGTTTCAATCACTGATGCGTATGAGATCGCTAACAAGGCTAGCAAAGATGTCCAAGTTGTTGTGGATCCGTGTCAGGTTCCTACTGTTTGGGAGGCACTGGCATCTGGATGGGTTGCGCTGAACATGGATGGAGCTTCTAAAGGAAACCCGGAGCTGGCGGGTGCTTGAGGGGTCTTTAGAGATCACCAAGTAAAATTTATTCAGGCCTACTCATTCAAAGTCGGGTTTTGTGATGCACTGCAGGCCGAGCTAAATGATATTCACAAGGGGTTGCAGATTGCAAAACGGGATGAATTTAGTCCAGTTGTTGTCCAAACTGATTCAAGCCAGGCTGCTAAATTCCTGCTTCAGTCGAAGATACAACCGCAAGGATTTTTATTTGATGGAGAAATAAGATAAGCTGATCAATGATCCTGATTGGGAGGTTAAAATCAAGTATATTCCAAGATTTGAGCAATCGAGTTGCAGATACCTTAGCAAATTATTCCCTTAATTTCTCTATTAATTTAGTTGAATTTTTTCATGAACATGGTAGTTTTGCTGCTGTTTTAGAGTTGGATGCATTGTCACCGTTAGGGGACTAAGTTTGCTTTTATGCATAATAATATTCCCGCAAGAGCCTAGCTCCGTTTCATGATAAAAAAAGATTAATTATTTCATCTCTTCGTAGATGATTATAAATCGACTCTATTGAGACAAATATTAAATATGCATCCACTTCAGGGGATGGAAAATTTTCTTTCTTAAAAAAAGTAAATAATAGTGTGATATTTATGTAGGCATTTTATTATCTATTCCAAGAGATTGTTTTTGTCATAAGTCTAAATTTTATCATTTACTTCTGGAGATGAAAATTTTCCCTTTCAATTTGCAAAAGAATTGTGTCATCTACATCAAGAGATGATTTTATTTTCACCACCCACTTCAAGGAGTAGAAACTCTAATAGGTTCATCCACTTCGGGGATAGATTCAATTGTTTTATCCACTTCGAGGGATGAACATTATCACTTCAAGGATAATATTGCATTGTAAATTCAACTCTTCAAGAGGAAATAATCATGACATAATTTAATGTAGATGAAAAATAATAAATAAAAAATATACCAACAATTAATAAATAAGATAATTAAATAAAAAAAATAATTCATTCACTTCAAGGAATGAGGATTATCACTTCAGGGATAATTTTATTTATAAATTCAAGTCTTCGGAAAGAAATAATTATCGATTCATGGATAATTTTATTTGTAAATTCAACTCTTCATGAGGAAATAATTATCGCTTCAGGAATAATTTTATTTGTAAATTCAACTCTTTAGGAGGAAATAATTATCGCTTCAGGGATATTTTTATTTGTAAATTCAACTCTTTAGGAGGAAATATGTATCACTTCAAGGATAATTCTATTTTTAGATTCAACTCTTCATGAGAAAATAATTATCCCTTTAGGATAATTTTATTTGTAAATTCAACTATTTAGGAGAAAACAATTATCACTTCAGGGATAATACAATGATGTTCCAATCACTTTAGAGAATAGATTATATATTGATGTTTGACTTACTTCAGTGAATGAATATTATCACTTCTGGGACAATATAATATTTATATATTCGATGAATGAAAAATTATCGATTCAGGAATAATGATTATGCAACCCTTCAGGAGGTGAAAGGAAAGATTTTGATTTGTCGCTACGAGGACAAATTTATTTATGAATATAACCACTTCAGAGGATGTACCATATACGGTTTTAATTTATCACTACAAGGATAAATCTATTTACGAATACATCTACTCCATGAGATGTGGTTATAATCGTAACAAAACTAATATTGTAATAAGGTATCTAATATAATATACAATTAAATTCAATAGTAAGAACGAATTAATTAGCAACATCCATAAAAAAATAGAAAGGAATGGAACTCCATGTAAATTAACCGTGATTGTAAATATCAACTTTTGGCATGTTCCATCAAGGTTGAAAGCAGTGGAAACTGGAGCAATTAGTGTCGATAACATGTTATAAATTTGAGAAAAGAGAGAGATTTGGGAGAAGAAGAGTGATCGGAGTTGTCTTATTAGGTCACCCCATAGGGGTCTTTAGATAGAGAATAAAAGACTTAATAGATATGTCCAAATCTATGGTTTACTTATGTACATCTAAATATAATATTATATTGACTTTATTCTCCACCCTCTCTCAAACACTCATGGGCTTTCTCATTTTCAGATCTTCTTCAAGCCTGATCTGCGCTAAGGCCTTAGTTTGAACATCTTCAAAATTGTGGCAAGGGTGCCTGGTGAGTTCTTTGTAAAGATCCCCATCCTGGTTAACCTCCTGACGGAAGGCTTCCATAGCAGTTGGCACGTCACAATGCGGGATGGAAATCTTCTATCAATGCTTCACGGGAGTGATGCGGGACGACATTGGTCATAGTTTTTTCTTTGAAGATTGCCACGTGCTCATCGGGGTCACCCGTTCCGTCATAAGAGCTCATGCTTGGTACTGAGAACTTCTTCGGTATTTCGACCTGAGCGATGTGAGGAGCGAAGGTTGACTCGTCGTAACCGTCGATCGCTTCTTTCTCGATGGGTTGAGGGACCCCAAGGATCTTCTCGAGTTGCTCGGTGAACATCTTGAACTGGTTTTAGACGATGTTTTCTAGATCTCGGGGACAACGACGGTCCCAATCCTATTCATCGTCCATGACATCATCTTTGAAGCGTCGAGGGCTAACTTCTCGTGCAGATCGAAGGCGGATTGGCACTCTTGCCTTCCCACCAGTATGGTCGTCCTGTGCGGGGGTGAAGGATGTAACCCGATGGACAGTTGTCAGCGGGGAGACAAACTCCGTTCTGGGAGGTCTCTCGCACCGATCGGTAGGGTTTCGAGGGGAACCTTCTCCCCCACTAGTTCGCATTCGGTCCATCGTTCGGGCGCATGGGCCGACGGAAGAGACAGATCGGTGTTGAGAGCGCAACCCTTCGTTATCGGCAGTTAGTTGCTCGATGCTAGTTTTGTGCTTCTCGTTACAAGAACGTTGATCCATTAACCCCTTTTCAAGGGCTTAAAGCCTTTGGGAAAATTCCGACAACTCGGTGTGGAGTGCTGCTGATGCATCCTGGTGTGCGCCTCCATCGCTACCAACGTCTTGTTCCCGGTTTCTTTTGTCGAAGTTGCTCATGGTGATCTTTTGATTTCTTTCAATCTAGAAAGATAAACCCTTTTCGATCGCAGGGCCCCACGGTGGACGCCAAATTGTTTTGGACAAAAAATTGACAATCAAACTTCTGTCTTAGATTGGGGAAATGATCGAATTGGTTACAAGAGTTTTTTCTAGAGTTGGTGTTCCTCCCTCTTTTTGTGTATGTGAGAATCAATGATAAAACTAGTCCATAACTCCTTAAACTAGCCATTTTACCCCGTGTCCCACGATCTCCATGTTACTAGGGCATATCTCCAACTGCTAGCCACTCCCCGCATCTATCGGAATAGATAACCGCTGTGAGCAAGCGGCCCCGAACGCATAGCTTCTTCTTATGACCATAGCCTTCTTCCTTCGTTGGGTGACCATTAACTTCCTTCCGTCTCTCCAGGATTTCTGTCTTCTCATTCTTCTGCGATTCCTCACTTAATTCTTGGGCTAGTATCGTCAATTGGGCCAACTTAATTTTGGGCCTAACAGTGACTCTGTTCGCAGATTCGAGGTCAACCAAGTGACTGACGTTTGGAACCATCGCAATCAAAGTCTTAGCTTTTCTAACAATGAATAAATAAAATGCACATTATGAATAAATAAAATACATATGTGTAATTTTTTAGCTTCAATCAATGATTGTTTCATGTACCTTTTGAATTACCCTTGATTCCATTCATTTCTAATGAATTGTTAAAATGCACATTATGAATAAATCAAATGCACAATATAAATAAATCAAATGCACATTATGCATGAATAAATTGCACATTTTTAATGAATAAAGAAGAAACCTTTTAAGAATGAAACAAAATTTAGTCAATAAATATGCATGAACATGAAATAAAATTGCAACAATATCTCTCATGCCATAATAGGTGTAATGCTCAACAACAACAACATTGACCTAGTGCATTTCCCTCAGGAGATTTTGGGGGGGTCAAGATGGGGGCACCCCTACCTTAACACTGAGGTGATGTGACCGAGAGACCCAACAGAACAGAAACACAGAACAACAGTGTCAAACAAGGAACAAACAAGACCAAAGGAGGAGCAAAACAGGAAACAAAAACAAGAAAACACAAGAGTGAATGAGGCAAGAAGCCCAAGCTGCCAAGAACCTAAGCGAAAAACCTTCTTTCTAGGCGACTAGCTGCTATCTACCACTCGGATCTTCTCCCTCCATGATGCGACCCCGTCCTTGGACGCCAGCCAAGAAGACGACGCCTTCGCCTTGCGCTCGGATGGACCGGTCACTCGTTCCCGGGCCCGTGCCATCGAGACCGCGACGCAATCCTTGGTGTCGTGCATTACTGCGGGCCATGGCGCGCCCTTCTCCGCGCCGGCGCACGCTACCGTGTGCATCCTCAGTATCGAAGAACCTTAAGACGAGTCCTCGGCGCCACCCACCTCGGACACGCCCTTCGCGCCAGACCCCGGAACCGCGTCGCCCACCATCGTCGCTACTTGAGGTTCCCGACACCCTCAAAAGCGTTGACACACCTTCTCCCTTGCCAGCGCACGTGACAGCGTGCCATGGCGATGGCCTCGCCACGCTTGGCCGCGCCGAGACTTGGCCTTGTCATGACACTCCGGTGTCGACGGCCAAGGACGCTTATTATTTTTTTACCATTTTTAGCATACTTTCCATTATCAAACATTACTATTGTTGGTTTCATATGTTTAGTAACCCTTTTATGGGCCTTGCACCACTGGGCCTTACTTGCATGCAAGCCCTAGGCGCGCCTCCTATCTAGTTTAGGGTTTGCTTGTGCCGCACCTATTTAAGGGGGGCCAAACTCTCTCTTTCAGTTTATGCACACTTTGGATATTTTAATTAGTGGAGGGACGCTCCTATTATTTATCCTAGTGCTTGCGCCTTGTTCGATTCAGTCAAAGCTTTCAAAAAAATAATTGTTCTTGCTTGTTCGTCACTTATTCGAGCCAATCCAACATTGGTTCGAGTATCCAAAGTCTTCCTCTTGCCAACTTTGAGACCCAATACTCATTCCACGTCAAAGATCCGGCGCGTCTTAAACAAGATCGCATCAATTGGTATCAGAGTGTCAGGCGATTCGAACAGAATTTTTTTTCCGGCCAGCGGCTGCCACCAGCCCGTCCATCACCCTCGTAAGTCGGTGTTATTATCCCAAAAAAATTGTCGATCGGAATTTATTTCCATGCATGTGTTTTAGTTGGAAAGATTCCAATTAGATCACATAATCACACTTGATCGGATTGTTTGTTCTGCATATCTTCTCGGGAGATCTCCATATCCCAAACTTGCATGCAGACACATCTTCCACATTATTTTATTTCCACATCTTCCACATTATTTTATTTTATTTCCATATGTATGATAATATGATTCATATTATCATACATTTGCTATATTATCTTTTTATTTTGTTTTTTTAATGTAATTGCGGTTACAACTTTGGAAAACTTCAAAAAAATGAGAGTTGCTCAATTAATAAAAAAACAGCGAAGCATTTAAAAAATAGAGAGGTTGGGCAAATTTAAAAAAAAAGAGTTCGATATATTTTCGACGTTGTTAGTTGGCTGGAATTTTGTGTAATTTTATACAGGATCGAGCCATGCATGTCTTGGACCGTTTTATAAGTTTGGGACGATTCAGACTCTTGGGATCGGTCGCTTAGATGAGTCCACACTCGTTTCTATAGGCCGCTTCCGAGGAACCACCCGGATTGAATCCCACCATATCGACTCTCGGAGAATCGGGCCGGCTACTACGGCGAAATTCCAAAACCTCGACGCCGCTCCTAGGATGAACGTGATTGGAGTCCACCTCTAGGGCGCCCGCGTCCCCGAGACCGCACCCCGGAGGCCGCGAGGTCTCCCCCAGCCCGCGCTCGTGTCCACCCCATGGACTACTGCGCCACGCCTCCGACACCTACAGTGCACCATCGAGACGCGTTGGCCGCACAACTCGCGGAGAAGGACACACGGATTGTGGAGCTTGAGCGCCTTCTCGCCATCCGAGCATCCCAAACGTGGCCGACTCCCCAAGTGCCGACGATCGAATCCATCGAATCCAGCGCAACGCTGCTACCAAATTCGGCACCCGTGTCGAGCGTCGGTACCAAGGATCCACCCGTCGATACCGAGGTTCTTGTCGGGCCAGCTCCAGCGCACTCCTTCCTTGTCACGCCAGCACCTAAGGTCGAGGACCCTCCCCAGCTTGACGAGCCATCACCTACACCAGCACCCTCCTTAGAGTCCGAGGCTAACCTCGAGCCCATGCTCGAGCCTGCCCTTGTGTCGACACCATACTTCTTAGAGACTACCCATGTCGATGGCAAGGCTTTACCGAGATCATCGCCTTCTTCCCTTGTTCGACCGACGTCGAAGCGAGGACGCTTCGAAGCTAAGCGGGGGAGAATGATGCGACCCTGCCTTGGCTCAGACCCAGCAGCTCCCACGGACCCGAGATGGCCTTGACCTTGGAGACCCCCTTGGATTAGGACTTAGTCTCTTTTATGTATTTATTTATATTATTTTTATTTTTGTCATTTAATATTCCGTCTTTACTATTTTAGGTGTGTGCTCTCTTATGCTTAAGAGGTCGGCCCATTAAGCTAGCATTAGGCCATTAGGGTTACTTGCATCCTTTCCCGTTTTAGTAGTTGCTATTAGTAGCATTATGGACTTAGATGTTGGGCCTAGCATGTTGCTAACCCTAGTCCACCACCCATGTTAGATCTAGGGTTTCGCGTGGCCTCCTCTATATAAAGGAACCACACCCCCTTGTAATATTTACGTCAAATTAAGCCAAGTTAAAGTAGAGTGAGATTCCTCCTTATTTGACCCGACGTCACCCCGGTTCCGTTGTTAAGTCCATACGTTGGACCGACGTTCTATCCATTTGCCTCGCCCCACCCTCGTTCGGACGAGCATTAGAGGCCCGCAAGTCCACTTTGTGGTCTCGTATTTATCCTTGTTACTATCCGTTGGAGAAGATCCGGACGTTTCGAGCCTAGATCCGCCCCTTATGACCCTAGGGTCGCATCAATAACAGGTCTTTGATGTCCATTCCGATGACGAGTATGACTCGGAGGAGTACCGACGTCAACACGCGAGTGGTGGCCATAAAAAGAAACAAAAGACCAAGTCGCCGGCTTATGTGTACAAAACCCCAAAGCGGAAGCCAGGGCCAAGTATTACGACGCCGAAGACTACAAAGTTGAGGATTTTTTGGAGCACCAAAGTGCTCGCAGCCCCTATTTAGAATTTGAGAACCCTTCCAAGGAGTTCGGGGATGATTCCGATGTGGATAGTTATGATCATCCGCAGGTTAAAGATCCCGAGGAGCTAGAAAATCGCCCTTCCGATTGGATCGTACCGCCAAACTTGGCCAAGAATCGAAGGGAGTACGAGCGTGTCTATGGCACACCTCGCACGGCTGGACAATGCCATCGATGTCATCGAGATCGAGGGGACCGGCGCCCGCGGCGTCCCGATGATGGAGACGACCCCGATGATGGCGACGATGTCTACGGTCTTGGGCCGCACCGCAATTGCCGCCCTCGGTGCGCACACTCACCTCAGTATCGAAGCCCTAGCCGAGATCGTGACCGGCGTGATGCACGGGATCGACGCACTGCTCGACGCGACATTAAGGTAAAATTCGAACCTTTTTACGGTACTTATGATCCTGATGCGTTTATTGAGTGGTTGCAAGGTACCGAGCATACGCTCAAACATTTAGGGTACGGAGATGAGGAGAAGGTCGAGGTGGTGACCTTACACTTCCATGGTGCCGCCCGGACTTGGTGGAACCGATTTGAGTCAGAAAGGATTCGAAGAGGTAAGTCCTAATTCGGGAATGGCATCAATTGGTGTACATTTTGAAGAAGCGATACATTCCATCGGATTACAAGAACAAGATGCACATCGAGATCATGCGCATTAAACAAGGAGCCATGACCCCGGAGGAGTTCTATGCTAAGTTGGAAGACATGTTCTTCAAAGCTGGCGTTAGTGCTTCGCCATCGGTCATGAGAACTCGATTTATTTCGTGTCTAAGGCAGTCCATCCAAGACCAGTTGGAAATTTTGCCTATCAAGGATCTCAATTCTCTTGTACACACGGCCATGAAAATTTATAAGCAAGAGACGCGTTCCCAAACATCTTGGTCCAATTCAAGGTATTCGTCTAACCCTAGTCAATCCAATTTTAATTATAACCGTTCACCTTCACCTTCTTCTTTACCACAAGCTAAGACAGGAAGTGTTTCAAAAGTCGAGGCCATGCAGCCGGCACCAAGCGCGCCGAAGGACCGTGCCACGACGCCAACCGCCAAGAGGGCTCGAGACATGGCGTGTTATAAATGCGGCGGTCGTGGTCATATGCAACTAAACTGACCAAATCAAAAGAAGGTTCTTTTTACAGCTCAAGGTGATCCTTATGAGAGCCAAGATGAGGATGAAGACGCCATGCCTTTAGAAGATGGCGTCGATCTTCAATGCGATCCATCTGACGGCCTCGGCGTGTCTAAGCTCACCTTGGTCACACGTCGCACCCTTAGCATGCGAGAGGCACCTAAAACCGATCAACGGGAACAATTGTTCCACACACGTTGTTTGGTTGATAACATGTCTCTTAGTGTAGTAACTGATTCAGGGAGTTGTGCCAACTTCTTGTCTCAAAAGATGGTGGATCACTTCAAGTTGCCAACCACGCCGTCCCCTCAACCATTCAAGCTTCAATGGATTTCCAATGATGGAGGAGATTGGGTAAATAGGCAAGTCGTCTTTTCTTTTTCAATTGGTGCATACAAAGATTCTATTTTATGTGGTGTTACGCCTATGGACGCCACACACCTCTTGTTGGGGCGCTCATGGCAATTTGATCGTCGCGTGTTTCACGATGGATATTTGAACACTTACATGTTCAATTTCCACGAGGAGTGCGTGACCCTCTTACCTATGTCGCCTAGTGAAGCTTTACAGGATGAAGCCGAAAGGCAACGCCAGAAAACTAGCGACGAGAGCAAAACCTTACCAATCGGGACCTCCTCGGCCAACCATACTAAAGTTGTCGATTCCAGCGGCGTTCCAACCTCCAATCCTCCTCATTTTGAGCAACATGTTGATGAGTGCTGAGAGAATCCACCTTCTGGCCGACAAAATTTGAGTCGTGGCCCCGGGAACGCGCCGAGCTACGCTGAAATGACAAAGAAGGGCCTCCAAAAGATTTGTCATGCTTTGCTCGGCGTTTCTGGGGGGAATCCTCCTTATTCTGGATTTCCAACAGAACAAAAGCAAAAATTCCTAGGGGATGTGAATTTAAGTCGTGGACCACTGTTGCCTTCTTCCAACGTCGCGCCCCACGCAGTGGCTTCACAAAAATTGGGATTTCAAGAGCTACGAGATGAATTTACAAGCATTTCCAGAGGCGTTCTTCCTAAAATTTTTGGAGCTACAATTCCACCAAAATTGGCCCCAGAATCCCCCAGGATGATCGAGGACGCCGAGCCACCTCTCCTAGGCTCGTGCCAAGACTGCTTGCTTCTAGCCCGGCGTTGCGACGTGACTAAGTCACTTCAGGGGAGTTCTACTTGTTTCATTTTATGTCCATTACTTTCTATTTCTCCTTCTTTAGATCATACACTACCCCCGTCTATGGTTTCTTTGTTGAAGGAATATGAAAACGTCATGGCGGACGAGTTGCCATAGGGGTTGCCACCGATCCGAGGGATCGATCATAGGATTGATTTCATGTCATGAGCTTCATTTCTAAACAAGGATGCGTATAGGGGATCTCCAAAGGAGACTTAAGAATTGCAATGCCAAGTCCAAGAGCTTTTGGACAAGGGGTTCATTAAAGAGTCACTTAGCCCATGCGTCGTGCCTATGCTCTTAGTGCCAAAGAAAGACGGTTCGTGGCGGACGTGTGTCGACTGTCGAGCCAGCAACCAGATAACCGTCAAGTATAGGCACCCGATTTCGTGCTTGGATGACATGCTGGATGAGCTTTGATGTTCGTGTTTTTAGTATGGTTTTAGTTGTTTTTCTTAGGTTTTTTAGTTTAGTTTTAGTATTAGTTTTGTGTGTTTTTGGATAAGTTTACATATTTTGTGAAAAGCATGGAAGCTAATCCATTTTTGTGGTTTTCTTAGGTTTTTGAAGTGGAAAAGAGCATTTTGAGAGAAGCTGAAGTCAGGTGGTGGATGGTGGAATGCATAGAGGAAAGAGAAGAAAGAGTACGTCTTGAAGATCTCGTTGAAATCCAAAGAGAAGTTGTGAAGAGTGTACAAAAACCCAAAACAGAGAGCTCGTTACCGACCTGTGAGGGTCCGTACCGAGCTGTGCAACAGGATTTTGTCTGCAAAATTCAGCAAGAGTCTACCGACCCTGTGCAGGTCGTTACCGAGGTGGCCTGTATCGGTAGACGACACTAACTTTCGAAAATCTATCTTTTATCTCGTAATCTTTTTAGTTAGGAAAGTTTCTATCTTTTAGGACCCTTGTTAGATAGTTTCTCTTAGTATAAATACCCTGTTTTAGTTCAAGTTTAAGGAGTTTGGCTAGTTCGTTTGAAAAGAACACGTTAGTTTGGAGAAGTTCGGTTCGATCGAGAGAGAGAAGGGTTGAGTGTCGAGTTCGTTGTTCTCTCGTTCATGGATTCCGAGCTTGGTTGTAAGACGAGATTTTTATATTTTCAAGTAAGTTTTATTTCAATGTTTTCATTCAATCTAGTTGTTTGTTTTCTTTCAATCATGAGTGAGTAGTTTACTTTTCTAGGATCAGGGTTGAAACCCGACATAGTTATGCATGATTGAATGAATGTCATGAATGTTTTGGTTGCCTTTATCCTTGAACTACTTGTTTGTGTTTATACTTAGACGAAAGTCGAAGTAATTTGAGTTTATCGCTTGATCAAAAGAGAAAGTAGTGAACTTGAATGTTGATATTGTTCGATAACGAAAGTTTCGAACTTTGGATTCAAAAATAAGTAGAAAGTGAATTGATTTGTGAAGATTGATTGATTTGCTTGTTTTAGGTCAACGAAAGTTGATAGCTTTATCTTAAAGGCATGATAATTATCTTTCACATTATGTCGTGGTAACACTTGTCCTAGTTCTTTTTATCATTTGAATTACCTTCGTTTTTACTCACGAACAAACTCGTTACCGAGGCACACAGGTCGGTACCGAGCCTGCAGTTGATTCGTCTTGTGTGCTTAGTTTTAGTATAAACCCAACGTCTTTACCGAACCTGACAAGGTCGGTACCGAGGGCTGTCGTACCCTTGTTCGTTCCTGTTTTGCTTGTTTTCTTGCTTTCATAGTTTAGTAATCAAACAACCTTGCTTACCGCGGACGATCCTGACTTCGCTATACTCAGCGGGGTCTTGACTAAAATTTTTATTTGTTGTTAAGTAAATCCCTATCAACAAGCTTCATGGCGCCGCCTTGTTTTCGAAGATTGATCTTAGAAGCGGCTATCACCAAATAAGAATTCATGAAGAGGACGAATGGAAGACTACATTTAAGACCAAACATGGTTTGTACGAATGGCTTGTCATGCCTTTTGGCTTGACAAACGCCCCTAGTACTTTTATGTGGTTGATGAACCATGTTTTTCGTAAGTTTTTGGGACAATTCGTCGTCGTGTATTTTGATGACATACTTGTTTTTTCTAAGGATTTGGATTCTCACGCGAGGCACCTCAGGTTGGTGTTAGATTGCCTTCGCGAGCACTCTTTGTTTGTAAATTTGACTAAGTGTTGTTTTTGCACGGACACGATGAAATTTCTTAGTTTCGTCGAGTCCAAGGATGGCCTTCATGTGGATGACGACAAGATCCTTGCCCTCCGCGATTGGCCCACCCCCACGACCAAACCGATGGTCAAACTGAAGTGAGCCATTTGACTTTGGGCGCCCTTCTTCGGACGGTGCTAAAAAACAAATCACGTCGGCGAGCCAGTATGAGACACAATACAACAAGGGACGTCGTCGCATTGTTTTTCAGACCGGAGACCTCGTGTGGTTGCACCCCCGAATGGACCGTTTTCCGAAAGCCCGAAAATGAAGCTACATTAGTGTGGCAATGGTCCTTTCAATGTCTTGGAGTGCATTGGAGACAACGCTTATCACATTGATCTCCAAGGCAAGTACGTGGTCCACACCACGGTCAACGTCGCCGATCTCTCCCCCTACGTCGAGCCTGGTTATGAGGAAACGGGGACGTTTCCCAACCAAGTGGGGGAGGGTGATGCGACCCCATCCTTGGACGCCAGCTAAGAAGACAACGCCTTTGCTTTGCGCTCGGATGGACCTGTCACTCATGCCCGGGCCCATGCCATCGAGACCGCGACGCAATCCTTGGTGTCGCGCATTACCGCGGGCCATGGCACGCCCTTCTCCGCGCCAGCGCACGCAACCGTGTGCGTCCTCAGTATCGAAGAACCTCAAGACGAGTTCTCGGCGCCACCCACCTCGGACACGCCCTTCGCGCCAAACCCCGGAATCGCGTCGCCCACCAGCGTAGCTACTTGTGGTTCACGATAGCCTCGACAGCGTTGGCACACATTCGCCCTTGCCAGCGCACACGACAATGTGCCATGGCATGCGATGTCCTCGCCACGCGTGGTCGCGCCGAGCCTTGGCCTTGTCATGATACTCCGGTGTCGACGGCCAAGGACGCTTATCATTTTTACCATTTTTAGCATACTTTCCATTATCAAACATTACTATTGTTGGTTTCATATGTTTAGTAACCCTTTTATGGGCCTTGCGCCGCTAGGCCTAGCTTGCATGCAAGCCCTAGGCGCGCCTCCTATCTAGTTTAGGGTTTGCTTGTGCCGCACCTATTTAAGGGGTGCTAAACTCTCTTTTTCAGTTTACGCACACTTTGGATATCTTAATTAGTAGTGGGACGGTCCTATTATTTATCCTAGTGCTTGCGCCTTGTTCGATTTAGTCAAAGCTTTCAAAAACACAATTGTTTTTTCTTGTTCGTCACTTGTTCGAGCCAATCCAACATTGGTTCGAGTATCCAAAGTTTTCTGCTAGCCAACTTCGAGAACCAATACTCATTCCACGTTAAAGATCCGGCGTGTCCTAAACAAGGTCGCATCACTCCACTTGTCACTGCATGATGTCAACTCTGCTGAAATCCCCAACTTGCTGATGTCCTATCTTATACTGTCCTTCAAACATTTCTTCGGCCTTGCCCTCCCTCTACATATGTCTCCCAAGGCCAAGTTTTTTAACATACGAACTGGCTCCCCTAGTCCTCGCCTTTGTATATGAGTAAACCAGCGCAATCTCGATTCTCATATCTTGTCCCCTATGTTGGCCACTCCCACCGTACTTCTGATCTCTTCATTTCTAATATTGTCTAAAAGTGTGTGTCCAGTCATCCACCTTAGCATCCTCATCTCAACTACCATCAACCTTTTTTCATGTGCCTTCGTGGTGGGCCAACATTCTTGTCGCAAAGAACCCTTGACGTTGCCCTTCAATTTTGCCAATCACTTTGGATCATACGCGTGATGTCCTTCGTTGATACCTCCGTCACTCTGCAAGATTGGCCCCAAATACTTGAAACTGTCCTTCCTCATCACTACTTCCCCTCCTAAACGTACCTCATCGCTGTCAAGTGCACCTTTCCCTAACTTGAACTCCACATATTCTGTCTTGGTCCTGCTTAGTTTAAAGCCCTTAGACTCCAACTTCTCCCTCCAAGTTTCAAGTCTTCTATTGACTTCGACTCTAGACTCATCTACCAAGACAATGTCGTCTACAAACAGTATACACCACGTGATCTCCCCCTGAATCTCGCTCGTCAAAACATCCAGCACAAGTGTAAAAAGGAAGGAGCTTAGGGCAAATCCTTGATGTAGGCATGCCTCCACTTTGTAATATTATGTATCCCCCTTGAGATGCAAACATTGGTCAACGATCCCTCGTACGTGTCTCTGACGATCCTTATAAATGTGTCGGACACTTCCTTGGTTGCCAAACTCTCCCAAATTAACTCTCTAGGTACCTTGTCATACTCTTTCTCCAAGTCGATAAACACCATGTGTAGATTTTTCCTCCTCTCTCCGTAATCCTCTATTAGCCTTCTCAACAAGTGGATAGCCTCCATAGACAATCTCCCAAGTATGAAACCAAACTGGTTCTCGGACACTCTAATTAGCCTCCTCAACCTCAGTTTGATAGCCTTCTCTCACACCTTCATTGTGTGGCTCAAAAGCTTGATACCCCTGTAGTTGTTGCACTGTTGCACATCTCTCCTATTCTTGTCTAGCAAGATTAACTTAGTAAGCCTCAACTCTTCCAACATCTTGGCTGTCATGAAAACAACATTAAAGAGCATTGTTAACCATTCCAATCCTCGCTCTCCCATGCATTTCCAAACTTCTACCGGAATTTCATCCGATCCTACTGATCTTTTATTGCCCATTCTACGGACCACTTCCTTTATTTCCTCCTTGGAGAACCGCATGTAAAAGCATAAGCAGTTTTCCTAGTTGTCGAGGCTCGATGAGCCATGTCGGCCCTCCTCCGCCTCCGTCCCTCATTCAGAAGCCCACATAAGTACCTCTCCTAGCGTTGTCTAATATGTGTGCCATCCACCGGCACTTGCCCATCTTGATCTTTGATACATTTCACCTTGCCTATGTTTCTACTCTTTCCTTCTCTTGCCTTCGCCAACCTATATAGGACTCGTTCCCCATCCTTTTCGTCCAAGGCCTTGTACAAAACCTCAAACACATTCTCTTTAGCTATCGCCGCCGCTCTCTTAGCTACCTTCCTTGTTGCCTTGTACTTTGTCATCACAAGCTTTACAACTTAGCCCCATATTGCGTACCATGCTTTGTAGGCTTGTTGTTTCTCCTTGACTTTCTTTTAAACTTCGTCATTCCACCATGCTTCCGCCCTTCTGTCGTTGAAAATGCCTCTCGACATACCCAGAACTCCATATGCCACTCTATGAATGTACTTTGTCATCCTGCCCTATATTATGTTGGCGTCGCTTCTCTCTTCCCACGCCCCTTTAGCATTTGCCTCCTTGAATATTCTCACACAGGCTTTTCCCATTTGATTCTAAAAGGTGCCACCGCCTAATTCTCAATTGTGTTGTCGTATTTGCCTTCTTCCTTCTGCGCGACCACTTTAGATCTAAAACATACAACTTGTGCTGCGTCGACAGACCCTCGAACAGAATAACTCTACAATCATTGAACCTTCCCATGTCTTCCCTTTTAGCCACAAAGAAGTCTATTTGCATCCTTCCCAAAGAACACTTAAAAGTAACCAAATGCTCTTCCCTCTTTCTAAACCATGAGTTGACAACCAGAAAATCAAAAGCTGCTGCAAAATCCAAGAGTGCTTGTCTGCCCTAGTTTCTGTCTCCGATCCTCCATCCTCCATGCGCTTCCTCGAACCAATCCATGGCCTTCCTAGTGCGCCCATTGAAATCCCCATCGTCAACAACTGTTCTTTTGACGAAACGCTTCTCGCCAATCTATTCAAGTCTTCCTAGAACCGTCTCTTTTCTCCTAAACTCAAGCCTCCATTCGAGGCGTAAGCACTAATGACATTCAAGATTTTCTCCCCTAAGACAATCTTTATCAGCGTGATAACTTGTCCGCTCCACCTGCACCACTTGGTCTCTCAGCTTCATGTTTACTAAGATCCCAACCCCATTTTTACTATTGGAAGCTCCTCACTAGCTCAACTTCCAACCATCAATATCTCGAGCCTTTGTCCCCTTTTACTTCGTCTCCTAGATACAATCAATCTCTACCCTGTAGTGGTGTAGAATCCTGATCAGTTCGAAAGATTTTCCTGTCAGCATACCCACATTCCAAGACTAGTAGTACGACATCGGAGAGCAAACTTCCCATTTGGAGACTGCATGGAAGATTAAACAATGCCCACAGTGGGTACAACATAAGGAGTATGACATCGGAGAACCAGGAAGTCTATTAAGAGCTAGTGATCCAAGTCGATAAATAAAGGTTGATCTAGAGAGAATTGATGTGGTATCATGTTAGAAGTACCCATATAAACGGGAGTGCATCACGAAACTTCTAGAATTAAAATGGTACTACCGGTTGGGCATAAGGAAGGCTTCTAGTCTAAACCACCACTAACCAATCGGGTGCAAATAAGAAAAGCACTTGGATTGTAGGTTACTAGAGGAGTTGTGACTAGATGAAGGTAGGATGACTTGTATACCCAAACCATTGTTATCGTAGAATTGTGGGAGATATGCAAATTTTAATGACTTGTAGAAGCTTGTATGAGGTGTGCTATGAGGGAAAAGATTGAGTAATCAACTATGGATACGGTGAGAGAAAGTCATAGGAGGCCACTGCGACTATGGTGAGGAAGATTTATTCGGAACAATACTCTGGTTTAGTATAGGTGTTTGAGAGGAGGAGTTAGTGGTGAGTGAGAGTATGAAACCAATGGTTGATTGTGTGGGATCGTTTGGTTGCATTGTTTGATGTTTATATTGGTTTCTTGACTTATGCCTTGAATGGTTGTCAATTATCATGTTTAAATTAGTGTGTTATGCGGGTTGGGTTGACTTATTTTATGTATTAGTCTCGTTATTAGTGAATTTAGGTTCGAGGATGAACCTCTTTAAGGGGGAGAGGTTGTGAAATCTTGGGTTTTGATTATAGGACTTACGAATAGCTACGAATGTTTCAGAACGAAACATTCTTAGGGGGGCTAATATGTAATGCTCAGGTTTTAGGTTGGAACTCGAATAAGGTAGCTTAAAATGTATTTTTGGTACTTCGTCTTTTGTTTAGGTTCTTGATAGCACATAAATATGTAAATTTGGCCCACTATGCAAATACCAAATCCCTTGGGCACCTTTGGTGCTATCAAGAATTGTAATTTGGGATGTAATTGTTTGATTTGGTAGTGCAAATTTAATCGAAGTGAGTTACGTATTTGTGGTTCGTTTTTATTCGGGTTGTGTCGTCATGTTTAGGCAATAACCTGTTTGGTTCCAAAATCTTTGAGAAAGAGTTTAGGTTGAAAAATAAGGTATGTCTTTTATCATAACTCGGGTTTGCAAAAATTTAATCTCAATTGTGAAAACACTAAATCTCTAAATTATAATGTGGTTGGTATGTATTGTTAAATAACAATATGTTCGTTTGGCCTCTGGCTTGTCTTTTTAGTTTATGGTATTCGAGTGTAAGTAGTTTATGGGTGTGGTAGGTTGTTAATCATGGGTACTTTTATTCATATTTAGTCAGTCGGGTTTAGAGTAATGTCTAGTTAGTATAAAACATTGAGAGTCGGGTTTAGTCTTTGTTGAGAGGGTTTCCCGACAATAAATAAATTTGTAGTCAAGACCCCGCTGTGTATAGGGAGGTCAGGATCGTCCACAGGAAGCAAGTTATGTTTGATTACTATTCTAGAAAGCGGAAATTAAAACAAAGCAAAGGAGAATTAGGCAAATAATGGTTCAGACACGCCGGTACCGACCTTGTCAGGGTCGGTATCGACGCTGAATAACTACTCGAATAAGGCAAACTACGCAAGACAAACACAGGGTTTGTACCGATGTTTGTTACCTCGGTACCGATGCTAACACAGAGTAAAAAGAAGTGTTTTCAAATGGGAAAAAGATCTAGGATAGTGTGAAGTATAAGTAACATGCCTTAAAGATAAAGCTATCAACTTTCGTCGATTTAACCAAGCAAATCAATTGAATTTCATGAATCAATTAACTTTCTACTTTATTTTTAGATCCAAAGTTCATAACTTTCGTTAACAAACAATATCAACTTTCAAGGTTAAAACTTTATCTTTCGATCAAGAAATAAACTCGAATTAGTCCAACTCTCGTCAAAGCATAAACACAAAACAAGTAGATAAAAGGCATTCAATCATTCATCACACATCAATCATGCAAAATCATGTCGAGTTTTCAACCCCGATCCTAGAAAAGAGAACTACTCGCTCATAATTGAAACGAAACAAGCAATAAGATTAAAGGAGAACATCATATGAAACAAAACAAAAGCTTACTTGAAATTAAAACTCGAAACTTGTCTTTAGAACACAAACTTCTTCCCCAAGTAATCTTCAAAAGCAAACTAGAAACTAAAAGAAGAGAGAAAAAGTCGTGTCTTTCAATCTCTCACGCGTGTCTGTCCCTCAACTCCAACTGAACGAACCCCTAAACTAGGTTAAACCAAAGGTATTTATACTAGAAAAACTATCTATAAAGTTTCCATAAAGATAGAACTTCCTAAACTAAAAAGATTACGGAATAAAAATATAAAAATCCCGAAGTTGGCGCCTCTACCGAGCCTAAGAACCTCGGTATCGACCCTATAGGGTCGGTAGACTCGCTGCTGAACCATCTCGGTCTTGCCTTGCTGCAGACCTCGATACCGAACCCACAGTGTCGGTATCGAGCCTGTTTTCCTTGATTATTTGTACATTTTCATAGCCTCTTTTGGATTTACCAAATCCCTTCAGCACCTTTGGTGCTATCAAGAATTGTAATTTGGGATGTAATTGTTTGATTTGGTAGTGCAAATTTAATCGAAGTGAGTTACGTATTTGTGGTTTGTTTTTATTCGGGTTGTGTCGTCTTGTTTAGGCAATAACCTGTTTGGTTGCAAAAATCTTTGAGAAAGAGTTTAGGTTGAAAAATAAGGCATGTCTTTTATCATAACTTGGGTTTGAAAAAATTTAATCTCAATTGTGAAAACACTAAATCTCTAAATTATAATATGGTTGGTATGTATTGTTAAATAACAATAAGTTCGTTTGGCCTCTGGCTTGTCTTTTTAGTTTATGGTATTCGAGTGTAAATAGTTTATGGGTGTGGTAGGTTGTTAATCATGGGTAAATTTTATTCATATTTAGTCAGTCGGGTTTAGAGTAATGTCTAGTTAGTATAAAACGTTGAGATTCGGGTTCGGTCTTTAACTTGATATTTCCATTTTCACTTTGGGTCTTCTTTACTAAATTTATCATTATGGTGTTGAGGAGTTTTTTTTATTTGGGCTATTAGAATTCAACGCTTCTAGAAACTCTTCACTTGAGGTAAGTCGTTCTACGACTTACTTGGTTCTATTATGCCTTATTAGATTTTCTGCCATAATTGTAGGATTGGTTTTGGGAACTAGTCCTGTATACTTGTTATGAACTTTTGCCTTGCTTGTGCTGATGTATGTGTAATGGTCGTGCAAATTACGGTTATACAAAATAATCCAAACAAACCAAAATAATGTAGTCTTCATGAAGTAAGGGTCGAATCCGCAAGGAGGTAGATTGTTTGTTTTGTGTGAATTTGATGACAATTGAAGTAACAAAAGGGGGTTTGTGAATTAAACTAATGATTAAGCATGCAAAAACTAGCAAAGCAATAAAGTTTGTGTTTTTATCAAGTTTGGGAAAGCACTTAGCCAAACAAGTATCCACATTCGATTGACAAGTTGATCATAGATTTCATTCAGAATCACATGCATATGGAACTTCCCATTCCTTTTCAAGCGTAATCAATAGCACAACCAGATACTATCAATCCTAACTAATTGAATAACCTTGAAACCATCAAGATTCAATTCAAAAACAACATTAAGGATAGGAATATAAGCAGGATACAAATCTAGCATAAAACAACCAGCTTTTATCCTAGATTGCAATTCAACTCTCTTTCTGCATAAGACTAGCACAACCAGATACTAGTACAATGCAGTTGCTACTATGAAATAGAGAAACTCAACCAGAAGTTTTCTAGATCTAGCAATAGAGATTTAATAACAACTCTAGAAATTGTTGAAATCAATAAATTAAGCAATTAAATCAAGAGAAAAAAATAGTTCCAAGTAATTAGATTAAGAAATAGAAATCTCACAACTGAATCAGACGAAGCTTCCACTGTCTAACTAAGCAATTAGGGCTTAGTTCTCCATGAAAGCGATAAAAGCTCCAAACGTATGAAAAGTAGAATGATAAAGATGAGAGGTGCAACTCTCTAAACCTAATATATCAAGCTAGGTCTAAAAGTATCTCCAAAAATAAAATATCTCGGAATAAAACTAATAGAGAAAGAACCAATTAGGAAATAACACGTGGCACGTAGTGGAAAAGTTAACCGTCAGAGGCGGCGGTCGCCGCCAGCACCAGAACACCGATCTTCAGTTTGTTTTCAATCTTGCCGTAAATCCCAAAAGTATGTATCTTCGGGTCTTCTCCTCCTAGCTGTAGAAAGTCTTCAAAACCACCGAAAAACACCCATAAATATATGCTAAAACCCCACCTAAATACACAACATAATTGTGAATATCAAACTCCCCCACACTTGAATCGCATTCGTCCCTGAGTGAATCAGAAAACTACCACTCATCAAATCTATAATCCCCAGATCATCTAAGTGCAAGGAAGCTTATTAAGGAATAAAAGCATTCTCATGCAACCACAACACCCAACCTAACAACAAGATATAACAATATCATCTCCATCAATCTATCCTTCTCATCAACATAATAACTCTAATCAAACACCAATACCAAACCTACCATAGCAAATATCATGCTAAGCTCAACTCAACCATCAAGCAAACCAATCAACCAATATAATCATTAAGCATCAAACCACTAGCAACTAACTTCTAACCAACCCCCAACAAGTCCATCAAAAACATCATCAGAGAGTGAAAGTCTCTATACATCTACACCTTATACCTCCAAATGAAAACGTACCCAAAACACTCCTATACTCCACTTCTTATGTCTCATGCGCTAGTAAAAAGATAGTCCTAAAACACTCTTTTTTTCCACTCATTCTGCTTAGGCGCTTATTCAGGTTTTAACCTAACACTCTCTTTTCATTTTTCAAGATAGGACTCACCAACTCACACCACTCTGAATCTATTTTTGCCAAGACATAATGCTTGCAAGATTACCTGATTATTATCTAGACCCCCCTTTCGGGTTTTCAGTCTATCCCAGGATTTTATTTGCCTTTTTTCAATTTTATGGCTCTTTTTTATTCATTATAACATAACAATAGTAATATAAACCCAACTCCCCCACACTTAGAACACACATTGTCCTCAATGTAGTAAAGACAAAATAAAATAGAGGGGAAGCAGAGAAAAATACCACTACTGATCAAAAGGTGGTGGTGGATAGTCAAGATATGATGGATACCCGGGCCAAACGCTCTGAAAAAACTGGGCCTGCTGCTGAAATAAATGACTCTGGTCTTGGTGGAACTGGTGGATCCGATCAATAGAAGTGGATAGAGTAGACTGCATAGTAAATATCTCGTTCTGGCGAACCGAAAGTCTGCTCATCTGTCTCAGCATATCATCTTGCCAACTCAAATCAGTGCCCTCTCCTAAAGTACTAGGAATACTAAAAGCAGGGACATCCTCATGCATGTTAGTGTCGCCCAGTGGAACAGTCTCTGTAATAGGCTCTGGAGCAGGTGGTGGAATAGCCTGTTGAGCAATAGAAGAAGAAGAACCAGAAGCTCGAACACGAACTAATAGCCGACGTAGATCAAAACTATGATACTCAGGCCCACATGGTAACTTAGAAATAGGCATACGAATCCTAGAAGCACACGTAGGAGGACCAAACAAGTAATCAATACGGGCTATAGTCTCATAAATCACCCCAGTGTTCCTCAGAAGCTTCTTATCATATGTGTAATGAGAAGAGAGCCTCTCAGCTGGTGGAGGAAAATGAATGTCCAATGACTCAGCAATAAGAGAAATCATGCCGCCGACAGTAATCCTACACTTCTTGTCGGCCCGGCACTTCTTGCAACCGGAAAGGAACAAAGCCTTCCACTCATGCACTAGAGTGCACTGTGGTGTCAGACTCTAAACCGCCTCCAAATCAGGATGATTGATCTTGTTCAGCTCAGATTGACCAAACCAAGCCATCCTAATCACCTTATGAGCCAAACGAAGGCAAGGGTGTGACCACTTGTAATTTTTCTCCCTCAACTTCGCATCAAATGGGATAGAACCAGTGGAATGTGCCCAAAAAGTAAATTGATCCCCAGTAGCAGTCCAATCAAGAGGAGTAGAAGGCTGCTTGGTAATACCAAACACCTCACCCAGACTCTCATAGCTCATAGTATACCTCGAACCACCTAACTAAAAATTGATCCTAGCCTCAACACGATCATCCTCTAGAGTAATTATGAACTCTTTAATCCATTATGGATATGTAGGAGCATTCTTAAAATAGAAGTTTCCCAACCCAGCATGATCAAACATCCGCCTAGTACACTCCTCTAGGCCTAACACTCTCATAAATACGGGATCGAAAAACACAGTAGAAATCATCTCCTTATCCTCCACATTCTTTCTCCTACCCTCATATACCTCGGATTGTGCAGATGTAGAAGCTGCACTACGCTTCCTAGTACTCATAATTGATGAAAAAGAGTGCTCAATCAACTTAAAGGAAGGAGGAAATCCAAAAATACCCGAAAAAAGTAGGGGGCGAGCTACTTCGTTGCTGGCGGCGGCCTTCGGATCTTGGCGACGGGGGCCGCTATGAAGGTTTGTTCTTGGCGGCGATCGCCGCTATGAAGGCGGTGGGGGCGCTATGAAGGTTTGTTCTTGGTGGCGGTCGCCGCTATGAAGGCGGTGGGCGCCGCTTCGAATGTTCTTCGCGAAATCCCAGAAAACTCGGCAACGAACGCTGCTTGGCGACGATGGTCGCCGTTGTGGAGCTTAGCGAGGCGGTGGCGACTTGAACAAGGAGGGGAGGACTTCGATCTGAGATTGGCACAAAAATCACACAAAAAGACAATTATTGCCTCCCCGGGAACGACGCCAATTTGATAACGTTGAAATGGTCGTGCAAATCACGATTATACAAAATAATCCAAACAAACCAAAAGATTGTAGTCTTCAGAAAGTAAGGATCGAATCCACAAGGAGGTAGATTGTTTATTTTGTATGATTTTAATGGCAATTGAAGTAATAAAAAGGTTTTGTGAATTAAACTAATTATTCAGAATGCAAAAACTAGCAAAGCAATAAAGTTTGGGTTTTTATCAAGTTTGGGAAAGCACTTAGCCAAACAAGTATCCACATTTGATTGGCAAGTTGATCATAGATTTCATTTAGAATTGCATGCATATGGAACTTCCAATTCCTTTTCAAGCATAATCAATAGGACAACCAGATACTATCAATCCTAACTAATTGAATAACCCTGAAACCAGCAAGATTCAATTCAAAAACAACATTTAGGATAGGAATATAAGCAGGATACAATCTAGCATAAAACAACTAGCTTTATCCTAGATTGCAATTCAACTTCCTTTCTGCATAAGACTAGCACAACCAGATACTAGTACAATGTAGTTGCTACTATGAAATAGAGAAACTCAACAAGAAGTTTTCTAGATCTAGCAATAGAGATTTAATAACAACAACCCTAGACATTGTAGAAATCAATCAATTAAGCAATTCAATCAAGAGAGAAAATTAGTTCCAAGCAATTAGATTAAGAAATAGATATCTCACAACTGAATCAAACGTAGCTTCAACTGTCCGACTAAGCAATTAGGGCTTAGTTCTCCATGAAAGCGAGAAAAACTCCAAAAGTATGAAAAGTAGAATGATAAAGTTGAGAGGTGCAACTCTCTAAACCTAATATATCAAGCTAGGTCTAAAAGTATCTCCAAAAATACAATATCTCAGAAAAAGCTGATAGAGAAAGAACCAATCAAGAAATAACACATGGCGCGTAGTGGAAAAGTTGACCATCAAAGGCAATCTCTCCTCAAAAGAGAGGTTCGATCTACCCCGACTCGGATCTTTGGTCTTTAATTGCGTCATTCAACTCCGATCTACTTGAAACGATGGCGAAAGCAAACTGATGTGGATAGTAAACCGAACTAGACTATATCGATCGATGAGGGAGTAACAAGAAAGGATTGGATTGAGTCCGATCCTAGGGCCGACAAGGGGGCTCGACCAAGAAGGGGCGTGTAGGGTAAGAGAGTTGGATGCCTAGGTCTTAGGGACAGTTTGACTCAATCTCGATAGGCAATCAATACTAAGCATAAGCAACAAGGAGTCTTGAGTGCCCCTTATATAGAGGAGGCAGCTCGAAACCGTAGAATACAAGCCATGCAATCGAGGCCCACATCCTTTCTCAGTCCAAATACCACAAATAGCAACTACTAATAATATAAAGGTGCAACAACGAGTGTCTATAATAATAATAAACAATTGAGTTTTTGGGGAGGGGTGCGATCAGAGGGGCAATCAAGGGGACGACTTGGGTTTGTGTGGCCATCTCCAGCCTCGTCCGGGCCGCTCCGGCCATCTCAGGCCACGGGCCGCTCCGGCCTCGTTCGCTAGAGTATCATAAGAAAATGCTCAACATTCGGCGGAAACGGTGAGGGCGGAGGCTGCCGACCGGTAGGCTACAAGACTCTACCACCACTCAATTTCAGCTTCAATTTGTTGATTCTATGAACTGAACAAACATAGTAAATCTAATTCAAATTCATGATTGCTTCAAATCAGTCATTTCCGGAGTATTTTAAATCCCTCTAAAATTCCAATTCACGCTTTGAACAAATGGAGCATCCAAAAATTGAAGAAAGAATTTTGAGGCTTTGAAGTTTGAACAAGCTTTGTAAAGGGGTTTAATTTAATCACATGCAACCCTGCCTATCAATTTTTTTCTCAAAATTTTTTCCCTAAATTGAATCACATTACAACATTTGCCCATCAAAATTCCCCCCAAATTGGAACCCTAATTTCATCTTAAATTGCTAATGAATTGGATTGGAGCCTAAATTGGAACTCAAAATGAAATTATAACTCACAAACCGAAGCAAATGGTCGGAGGTCGATTTTATACCCGCCTCTCGTCGTCTCCTCCAGATAAGCCTCGTCGACCACCCGCAAATCCTCGTCGGTGTTGGCCTCCTCCCTCATCGTGGCCGTCCCCCATCACCGGACTCCTCCATCTTGCCGGTTGTGCTTGAACTCGCAGGTTAGGCTGCGTGAAATATCTTAGTTCTATTGAATCAATCTCCTATCTCAACTTTTTGTTTTGATTTTCAATTTTTTTTTTTGAATTAGATTTTCTTTTTTTCTTTTTAAACAGAAATGATAAAAAAAATGGATGGAAAGTTTACTTTATGCACTTTATGCTACTGAAGAGTGTTTATATAAAATAGAGGTGTACCAAATAGCAATAATTTTTTTTTTGGAACACTAAAAAAAGTCAAAAATCTAAGGGTACCAAAAGGAATATATTTTTTTCAATTATTGAATTTGTTTTAAATGTTTTTTTCTTTTTTTATAACAGCTATTTTTTTAATAGGCTCGACTAAACAAAAAAGATTGAGGTCGATTTTTTTTTAAATCTCGTTATCTATTTCGATTTTCGAACAAGTCAAAGAAATCCCTAGATTCTAGGAATGTCCACGCCTACAATCAAGAGTGATCAAGAGTCGAGGGAAAATTAGGCTTTTTATTTTTTGTTTAGGCAACAAAGCAGTAACGATTAAGGAAGAGAAATAAATAAAAAAATTGCAAAGATTTGCTTGCAGATTTGCATTGAACATGAATTGAGGCAAGTCAGCAACTAATCTAATGCAAAAAATCAAACGATCAAATTGGCTAATAAATCAAATGCAAAAAATCAAGATTAGATCTCAGCAAAATTATGGCAATGAAAATTAGCACATGAATTAAGGCAAGTTATCAACTAATCTAATTCAAAAAATCAAACGATCGAATTGGCTAATAAATCAAATGTAACAAGATTAGATCCCAGCAAAATTATGGCAATGAAAATTAGCACATGAATGAATTGAGGCAAGTCAGCAACTAATCTAATGCAAAAAATCAAACGATCAAATTGGCTAATAAATCAAATGCAAAAAATCAGGATTAGATCCCACCAAAATTAAAAATTAACCAATCACACCACGAGATTGTAACAACTCAAACCAAAACAGAAAAATTAATGGGTCATTAACCCACATTTATTTTTAGTAAACACAGAAAAATTAAAAAGTAATAAAATAATAAAGATTAATTGGACAAATCAGGTCTTACTCTTTATTAAAATATAATCAAAATTCCAGTACAAAAAATATATGATATAATAAATAAAAATCTTAAAATTTTGATAAAACATTTTGTTAAAACTTTGATAAAACATTTTTTTGTTCCTTGATACAATAGACCCGAAATCCGTTGGGTTGAACCCAAAAAGTCGAAAACCCATTAGGTTGACCCGATTTACTATATTTTCAAAATATATATAATTTATTTTAAAAATTATAATATATTTTATTATTAAAATATATAAAAAGAATAGATTATTATTATATATTATTATTTAAATAAAAAAATAATTGTAAAAAGTTCGATTTACTTTACTTGTTGGGTCGACCCGACCCGCCAGAAAACTCGCAACGACCCGACCCGATTTGACCCTTGACCGATTACGACCCAAACCCGACTCAACCCAAACCCGACCTGACCGACCTGATTGATAGGTCTACTCATCCATGATCGAATAATTGATTTTAAAGAGATTAAATAGTAATTACATAAATAAATAATAATACTACTAAATTTAATTATTTATGACTTAAAAAGTCTTACAATAATTATATTTTAGATTAAGCACACTATACTTTTTTATAAATTAAACCAGTCATATCACTATAAAAAATATTAAAAAGTTCAAATCATCGAACTAGTACGGAGTAAAACAATACATATTATTTTATTTAAATAATAATATATAATAATATATTATTTTTATATGTTTTAATAATAAAATATATTATAATGTTCAAAATAAATTATATATATTTTGAAAATATAGCTAATCGGCTCAACCTAATGGGTTTTCGACTTTTCGGGTTTCAACCCACGGATTTCGGGTCTATTGGGTTCGATTTATTTCGTGTTTCGGGTGCAAATTTTCAGATTATTCGAGTCGAATTTGCGGGTCAGGTTAGCTTTTGACAACTCAATGAACGAGCCATACGCATACTCATAAACATATATTTTATTCCAATGTACAATCTTGAATTTAGTATATCAAATATAAGTAAATTTAGTAACTTTTAGTTTATCAAGGAAAAAAAATTTATCAAAGTTTTAAGATTTTTATTTATTATATCATATATTTTGTGTACTGGAATTTTGATTATATTTTAATAAAGAGTAAGATCTGATTTGTCCAATTAATCTTTATTATTTTATTACTTTTTAATTTTTCAATGTTTACTAAAAATAAATGTGGGTTGGTGACCCACTAGGGCATCTAATTAAATTCCTTCAAATTTTTTTAACCATTTATTTGTACTCACAAGCCCTTAACTTACCAAATTTTCAAAGACAACATAAACCAACTACCTTGCACAACAACCCGACACATCCTTTGACACACCACATCAAGTTGATCCACCATTATCTTTGAAGAGTTTCCTTGAAGAATAGTTCGCATCAAAGGTGAATCCTAAAAATACCAATGACCCAAAGGGTTAGTTAGCAATTCTAACATGCACCCAACGGTAAACACAATATGTAATAGCAAAAATCAGTTTAATCAAATACATAATAATAATAGTAATATAATAGTTCACATGTAGTATTTTCCCAAAAGAAGACAAGCGCACAAACAACACTTATAATCACACAACGCACATAATAACACTTAAATTCATACGACACATACTAATAAAAGTACATCATTTCACTTTAGTATTACCTCAATCACTTTTTGCCTCAATAATAGTTCGATCACAACTCATCATTTCTCAATCAACAACATTATTTATTTAACAAGCATGACATCCTCCAGCCTTACACGGGTAATGGACAGCGGCCTCCACCGTTTTTCCGAACCACTCACACCCTCATCATTCATCTTCGAACCCCTGGTCGAGCATCAACTGAAGCAATTGGCAAAATATTTTATTATAATTTTGAAGGGGCCCTCCTTGACATATAACAAAGCCAGGAATGTCTCTGCCTTTCCCATTACCCCTTATCATAGCCGTATCGGTTAGGTGTTAATCTTAGAAACCCTGATAAAATACAAAATAGTGTTCATCTAGTATATTTTTCAAATTAATGAATTATTTTCAAATAGACATATAATAGTATATAGGGACGAATACCAAAATAAAGCTCCAAACATCATATCAACACATCCATCACACATCAAAATTGATAACTAGGTAAGTCTAGGCGAGTTACCTCGAAGATGAATTTCTAAATCTAAGAAACCACTAACTACCACATATCGCGCAACCTTGTCTAAAACAGATAGCCTATCTTTGCCCCTCGTCTTTGATCACTACTTAGGACCCACACTCTTATATATATATATATATATATATATCCCAATGCAAAGTAATATTTTTTTACTCTCACAAACTCTAACCCTAAACCAACGAAAAACCAGCATACTTTATAACTTCTTTGTATAAATCCAAATCCTTTAAAATTTGACAAGGATATACTATATGTACAAAAGAATATTTTTTTAGTTTGAACTCTTTGTAAAACTTGATCAAAGTTTTCCAAAAGATTATTACAAAACACAACCCTAAAAACACTCTTAAATCTTTTACGAAATATAAATCCAATATCCAAAACACCCTCTAAAAACTATAAATTAACCGATTTTCAAATCAAAATCCATTATAAACTCAGATCTGGAAAGATAGGACAAACCAATATAAATTACTAACTAATTAAAACTTACTAAACAACATTTGAACTCCAAAATCCGACCCGACAAAAAAACTCATGCACCTAGAAAACATCTCTCTTTTACTGTTTTAAAATGCACTCTACTTAATTTGAAATGCACTTTTAGTAATCACATAGACACTTGATTTGCATGCACTTTTTTTTTTATAGATTTTATAATACACTCTAACTAATTTAGATTGCACTTTTTCTTATTTGTAATGCACTCTACCTATTTTGGAATGCACTTTTACTAATGACATAAGCAAATCCTTTGGAATACACTCTACCTAATTTGGAATGCACTTTTATTTATTTAGAATGCACATTTACTTGTATACAATGCAATCTACTAATCACAAAGACACTTATTTTGCAAACACTAATTAAATTTGGCAAACACTTGACTAATTACAATTTGTTTTGAATTGAGATACCACTTACCAATGGAACACATGTACTTAACAACGTAGAATTTCATTACAATCTGACTTCATAATGACAAAACAACACATCAGCAGTTCAAGAGTTGATTTAGAACTAAGTTACAACCACAATCGGTCATATGAGAGACTTATCCCAACAATTCAAGAGATTTATCATGTTAAAGCTCCGAACATTAGATCAATCTCAATCGGTCATATCAGAGATTCATCCCCTTACATAAATTGATAAAGGTTAAATCACGCATAAACATACATAAATTTCCACCCAAACAGAAAACAAAGTCATTAACTCAAATATTTATCTAGAAATACAAAATAAAGCAGAGTAAATTTCTAGGGTTTAGATTTCTCCTTATTTTGCTTTTCTTTGCTCTCAAGCGTCGTTGTGCTCGAATTGTTGATGTACTAAGATCATAAAAAGGCTTCGATTCACACTTTTTAAGATCAATTGAGTTCGAAGAAAAAGTGACTTCGATTGGATATGGTGGGTTTGAAGACAGGAGAAAGATTTGTTTCGAATTTGAGATGGAGTTATTAGAATAATGATTTGGAAGGGTAATTTTGCCTTTTATATGGATAGAAAAGTTTTGACTCATTTATAAAAATGTCACCGTCCCATTATTTAGTTTATTTTTCCATTAAAATGTAATGTTGAATCTCGTCCCTCCATTTACTCCATATGACGATCCACATAACTTCTTATTTTTAGTTTAAGTCCCCTTCTCACAAGTTACTTACTCTTAAAATAATTTTTTTATATTTTTCCATAAATAAATTACCACTAAGATATCAAAATCATATTGGGCTCACCTCAATGATTTTGGTTTCGTCTCTCATTATAACAATTGTAAAATTTTATATAATTTTTTCTAAAGTTATTTTTATTTTTTAATATTAAATTAAAATCATATTTATTAAATAAATAAAGTATTAAATTCATTTAGTCGAGCATGGCATGACGAATATAACTATTTATGATAATATATGAAGATAATTGATTTGGTATAAAATATTATTATGAGAATCTTTCCTTATCTAAAAGATTTTAAAAAAATCATTCAATTAACAAATTTTTGTATGGTAAATTGGTAATATATGAAGATGATGATAAATTGATGATCAATGATGTTTACTCTCACTTTCTAACAACTCATAATCAGGTTTGTTAAAAGACGTTGTTAAGAGATCCTTTTTTTTTCAACTAGTATATCCATAATTCTCGAAATATATTGTAGCCGCATGCTAAAATTTACATATAGAAAAATCTATTTTTTTAAATTAATAAAAATTCTATATTACTCAATTTGTTAAAGTCTAAATTAAATATTTTCAAATCTGAACTTTTTTTTAATTTGGATCATTTTTTTCATAAGTTTTTAGCATACTGTATGAAATATACATAAAATAACTAATTATGGTAAAAAAAAATTTACGGTTTTATCTATAACTACTAGTTATGACCCGGGCCTTGCCCGGGGACTTTTTATAAAATTATAATAAATTAATTTACATATGATATATATATAGGATTTGAATCATATGGAAATAGAGCTTATTGTGAAAACTACAAATGCTTGGTGGCCTTTGGATCTAACGGATTGGATGGTAAAGATCTCATGCGTTTCTTTTTTATTTTTTAACACTGAAGGACATTTTTGTCTTTTTGCCCATTAACTCTTCTTCTCCAACTCCTCCAGCCATGGTTATGGATTATGGAGCGATTGCATTGCAATTTTCTTTTCATCTAATTTTATGTTTGATTTCTTCCTATTTACACATTGAAATCATTACTTCTTTGTTTTTCCTTCTTAATGGATTCAAATTTAGGTACTTTTTTTTATTTTTTTTCAAAGGTTATTTTTCACTCTTATTTTTTTTGAATGGATTTCACGTTTGGAGTCAAATTGGCATAAATATGAGTTGAAATCGATAGCAAATTTCAATTAGTCATTGTTTTCATGTTGTTTGTCATTGTACACTCTCCCATAGTTGTTTTTTTCGAATTCTATGATGTTGCGATGTATGAGTTATGAGATGCACACAAGTTGTTCGATGAAAGTCCTAAGAGTCAAGAGCCTCTTAAAATTATAAACAAAACATTGAAATACATTAGGTTTGATGCACATAGTCATGTTTGCAAGCATTACCGCTATAATCTTCTTAATGTCTTCGAGCCTTCATTGGGTTTGCAAGATGCAAAGTCTCAAAACAATCAATCTTCATCTAATTCGAGCTTCCAAGAGTAGAAAACCACTACTATTATACATGGTCAAGTTGGAACTTAATTTTATAATATATGAACATCATATATTATTGTGTGAACCTTAGAGTAACATATTGTGAACCTATTCTGGTTTCGTTGATTATTCTCAAATTATTCTTTTTATTGTAGGTTGTTCATCAACCTAAGTTGACGTGAGAGGTGAATTGTCTCATGGATGTAGTGTGGATAGTGTTGATGGTATCAATACTGAGTAGTCAAATTTAAGTTTCATTATGGAGTTTTTCTTTCTCAAGGCGAATCGATGTATATTGTTCTCGGTTGCTTGGAGGATACTAAAGCTACTCTAGAAATGTGATTTAGCGCATTATTGAGAAATTACAAATTAAGCCATTGTTGAGAAATCGATGTATATTTTTAAACAAGGCTTGAATGAAAGCCATTGTTGAGAAATTACAAATTAAGGCTTAGATGCTAGTACTTGACTTCGTAAAACATAAGAACCTTGTTTGAAAATATGTGAACATACACAATCAATATGTGAACGTAAATTAATATATACGAACATGAATGAATCCTCTTGTAACTATCTTTAACTTAATTGAAAATATATGCACATACACATTCAATATGTGAATGTAAGGTAATAATATATTTATGAACATGGAAAAATGGTTTTGCAACATCATAAATCTGACACAAATTCCACAAATTAAAACACGTAATGAGTTCTTAAACTATAGCAAGGGAGGAAACAAAGAAGTTAAGAGACGTTCTCAATGAGACTTTGTACAAGGTAAATTTAGCAATTTAAACCTCTGTGAAAGTCAATACTAAGAAATTAAAGATTAAGGCTTGATTGCTAGTAGATGACTTCGTAAAATATAAGGACATTGTTCGAAAATATGTCATTATGTGAACATACATACATAGTCAATATGTGAACATATAAAAAAAATATGTGAATAATAAGGTGATATATATGAACTTGAACATGATACAAGAAGCTCGCCTTTGATTGAAACATCACATGTATTATATGTAGTCTATGAGGGATTCGAACCCTCATTCATGTGTATCAACACATTGCTCTACCATTTGAGCTAATAGGCTATCACAAATCAATTATTTGGTTATGGGTAACAAAGAGCAAAATATGCATCAAACTTCTACCTTTCATAGAGAAAGTAGTGAAAGCTCCCAGGAAAAAAAAGCTCATAAAACAAAGTAACTAGAGATGAGGTACAAAACAAGATCCAATTAGCGAGAAAAAATTCACGTAAAGGAGTTTAAGAACAACTACCAATTCAAAAATGAGTCAATAGAAAGTGCACTTCAAAAGAGTAGTGAACAAAAAGTGGACAACATCAAAAAAGGAACATATGCTAGCATAAATCAACAATAAGAATAGAAGCAACCATTACAAAGCAACACAAAAAATTAGTAATTATAAAAAAAAATCGAACAACAATCATTGGAGAAAAGTACCCAAAAAATCAACAACATGAGAGGCAACAACAGATCCAAAAACATGAATATTTGTCAAATGGATAAGTATGAACCTTAAAGGATAATATATGAACATCCCAACATAATACATGAACCCAATCGTCGACATAGTCTATTAGCCTTTGTATGAAACCTAGATTGAATTTAGAAACCTCATTCCTTCAAAGAGTTCGACTTTTAGAGAACTTGTGCCAAAAATTGCAGAGAAAAATCAACCAAAATGCATTTTTTTAAATTTTATCCCAACAAGGATATGAACTCTCAAAGTTTCAAGAAAGAGATTATGCGATTACCTTCTTTTTGTGTTTTGTTGTTGGAAGATTGATTTTCATTCTTATCCATGGCACAGGAGAGATTGAGTATGCACTTGAACAAGAATTATTTGATTCTTCAAATGAAGTTGTGTGATTGGCCAAGGAATTTTATGCTCTCGAAAAAAGGATTTTGTTGGGTCTTCAATGGAGGTATGAAGTTATGGTTGTTTCTTCAATGGAGATTTGAAGCTTTTGGGGAGAGAACAACAGAATATGACGTTTCAGATCTAAGAAATTGGGTGTTTGAAAGAGACAAGGGTAATTTTGAGATAATGAAAACTTTTTAACATATTTACAAAATTGCCATTATAAACACCTAGTGGGACGCGCGTGTTATTTTTTTAATCTTTTTTCTATTTTCAATCGTGTCCCTCCATCTTATTAATCTAATGGACACTATTAATTTTCAGTTTTTATTTTAAGCTTGATTTTCACCCGAATCAACCTCATATATATATGTATTATAATTTATATAGTGAAAAATATTAATACAAATAATGAAACTAATAATTTCATATATCAAATTTATTTTAATTATTATAATATATTTAATTATAAAAATATATTAACTAATATTTTATCATTAAAAATATTATTTACTTGTAATATCATTTTCATAATCATAAAAAATCTAATGATCTAATCAACATGCAAATTTTAACCCGCAAGAAAACCGCAAATAATTGATCTAATCAACCTGTAAATTTAACAACATGAATCTATACTCGATTATCCGAAATGACCGAACCAAAACATGAACGAACCAATCTGGTTAATTAATTTAACATTAAGGGATCTTAATTTTTATTTATTTATTTAGGAATCCGTAACCTAAAATTTAAACATATATATAGAAAATATGAAAATTTGTCATACATTTTAATAGAAAATTAATATAAAAATCTAAAAATTAATATAAAAATATGGTTCATATTAATTGAAACGTTGTCATATCTATGGATGGAAAATAAATATAAAAAGAACCCAAAACTAATTATATGGTGATTGAGATATTTAATTTTAAAATTGAGAACAATACAATCGTTGACTATCATATTTATAGATAGAATATTAATATAAAAACTCAACATAATTATGTATG
This sequence comes from Fallopia convolvulus, assembly GCA_964016875.1. NCBI lineage: Eukaryota > Viridiplantae > Streptophyta > Magnoliopsida > Caryophyllales > Polygonaceae > Fallopia > Fallopia convolvulus. The sequence goes on from OZ024727.1 coordinate 23,993,029, forward strand.
AAAATTTAAAAAATTTCATGTATAGAAAATTAATATAAGAATTGAAATTTAATATAAAAATTCGTGATTAAAAATATGGTTCATACTAATTAAAAAGTTATTATACTTTTGAATAGAAAACTAATATAAATGAATTTGAAATTTTATTAATGAAAATCTGTAATTTAAAATATGGTCCATATTTGATACTCATGGATATAAAAGTTATCTATTTCATTTAGATAAATTAAAATTAATATATTATTGGATATCTAATTATAAAAGGTAGTTGAGATATTAAATTACTATTTTATATTTGTCATACCTATGATTAAAAACTTAATATTAAAAAAAGCTTAAATATTAAAAATTTACTTCCAGATAGAAAAGTTAAACAAAAAATGAATTAATATTCATCATATTTATTGATAAAAAACTTATCTATTTTAATCTAATGGATTAAATTAGTATTTTTTATGTGTCATAGATATGGATAGTGAAAAACCGATTTAAGATTAAGGGATTAATAATTTTTATTTATTTATTTATTAAACGATCCATGATATAAAAATTAGCATACTTATAGAAAATTATTATAAAGAAATAAAAAAATTATTATAAAATCTTCAATTAAAAACATGGACCATATTAATTAAGAAAGTTGTGAGCGTTACTGATAGACTATTAATATAAAAAAAATTGCAACTAAAAATATGGAAAATAAATAGATTAACTTATCTATTTTAGTTATAATATATTAAATCAGTATTTTTATGTCATATATATTGATGTAAATTATTATTAAAAAAATCTGTAATTATAAAAATGTTGACAGGAATATAAAAACTTAATGACAAAGGTAGAGATAAAAATTGATACAATCTAATGGTAAACTAATGAAAAAATTATTAAATAAGATGAGTGCATATAATTGGAAATTGCATAAGGTGAAACATGTTTCAAAAATAGCTTTTCAAAATAACGTGATATATGCAGTATATAATTATCATGTGCAAGATTTGGTAATACATAAAATTAATAAAATATTATTATTAAAAATATAAGGAAGATAGAGAAATAACATAATATATAAGATAATTAGTATATGGATAGAATAATGGGTAGAGATATAGTAAATTGATTAAAAAATTATTAAATAAGATGAGTGGATAAAATTGGAAATTCCATTGGATAAAATTGGAAATTCCATAAGGAGATTGAATTAGATGGTATATAATTAATTAAAAAATCATTATTAAAAATAGGGTGATTGTAATAAAAATGTGTAATGACGAATCTGCCCAAAAGTGCTTCAGGTTTAGAAGATATATACTGATTCTTAAAAAATTAATCAAATTCAATTCTTTAAAAATCTTTTCAATAAAAAATTACAAAGATAATAAAAAAAATATAGAATTTATTTAAAGATAAAAATCTTCTATACTTACATAAAAAAACCAAAAAAAGAAATTAAGGAAAAGATAATATAATTTTTTTAATAAAAAATTAATTTAGGCAAGTAATTACATAGATATTTAAAATTTTTACTTTTTCTAATCAATATTTGATTTAAGATAAATGTTTTTTATAAATTGATAAAAAGATAAAGATAAAATAATTTTCTTTATTTTTAATTAAAATTCGAATTAATTTCTTCCACATAAATAAATAGAAAGGAATTTAATTGGAAAAAAATAATATAAATATTTTTTTTTAATATAATATGGGGCCAAAATTAATATGGTGGCTAGAAAAGTTACAACTTTAATAAATTTTATAGATAGATATTTCTATTTTTTATTTCAAATATATATATATATGATCAAATTTCCATATTTTTTATCATTTTTTTACTTTATCTTTTACAAATATAATAAATATAATGTGATTTGTTATCTATATTGGTCTAATCTACTAATATTATTTTATCTTTATGTTTATTTGAGGATAAATTTTTACAAATATTATTTATCTTTATATTTACTTAGAGATAACTTTTTTTGAATAATTAACTATTTAAAACTATTATTTTAATAAAGGGGTGATGTGGCGTAACGTGGTGGAAGAAATTGCTTCGGCTTTAGTTATTAGTAATAGATATATTAAAGCTATACCTTTTCGAGACACTAGAACGATTCTGGCCCCACCTCATATTTAAAAAATTAATTTTTATTCCTAATATTTTAACCTTTTTTTATTAAATTCTTCTTTAACTATTTAAATCTATCTTTAACATCAAACAAATATCTATTTAGTATAAAAATATCTTTTGAAAACTTCCTTATACAAATATTTAAAATTAAAGATAACGAATTTAAAATATTTTAAAATAAGTATAAATAAATTTTATCTTTTAGCATGATATCTTTTCACGAATTTATTTATAAATATAATCACAAACTGATTATGGTCGCATCTTACATTAAATTAATTAAATTTGAAATATTTTATATAATTAAATTATCTTTATCTTTCATATCTTATTATATCTTATTTATTAAGTTAACTATTATTTTTTAAATTCTTATCTCTTCCATATTTGAATATATAAATTTTTATATCCATGAAATATTATCAAGGAAAAAGAGAAATATAATTATTTTATCTTAATAATATATCTTCATTCTCAACATTAAATTTAACCATTTTTATTGATTAAATAAATTATACATTCTACAAGCAATAAAATTGCTTATATTAAAATTTATATTATATTTTTATTTATTAATATCCTATTTATAATGTTTATAAAATAACGAATTGTAGTCGTACATGGTACGGCGGGTACAACTAGTTAAATTAAAAACATGATTCACAATATACGTAAAAAAGATTCATTAATTCCAGAAATATAGGCTCATAGGAAAAATATTATGTTCGGATATATGTGTATTAAACTAATTAATATAATATTTTTTAAATGGTAATCCAAAAATTTTAGGCCTAAAATATGTAAATCAAAATCTATAAATATGATAGTTAATTTAATTTTATATTAATTAATTATAATTTATAAATTATTAACGAATAAAACAAAATGGGTAAGTTGTTAATAAAAAATATGGTAGTTAATTCTTATACATTATATAAAGACTATAACGTTTTATATTGATTTTTAAAAAAAGCAACAGCAACAACAACATTTACCTAGTGGAATTTCCCTTACGGAAAATCTGGGGGTCAAGATAGAGTCACCCTGGCTTGAAGAAACGGGGGAGCGACCAAAAGACCCAACATGACCACAGAGTAAGAAAAAAGCAAGGCATAAAACCAAGCAAAAACGAAAAGCAACCAAAAGCCTAGCCGAAAACAAAGCAAAATGTAAAACCAAAAGCCTAGCCGAAAACAAAGCAAAACGAAACGTAAAGAGAAACGTAAAACCAAGACGTAAAACCAAGGCATAGCTCAAAAGCCTCAAGGCCTCCATGGGCCGATCTGTCCAGGTGACTCGTTGTCCACTACTCGAATCTTCTCCCTCCAACTATCCCTGCATACTGCCAGATCTGTCGAAATTCCTAAAAGGCTGGCATCCTGCTTTATATTATCTTTCCAACACTTCTTTGGTCGTCCCCTCCCTCTACGTACGTCTCCAAGGGCCAAGTTCTCAAACCTACGGATTGGTGCCTCAGGGCCCCACCTCTGAACATGTCCAAACCAGCGCAATCTTGATTCTCGCAGCTTGTCCCCTAGACTGGCCACTCCCACTCTGCTTCTGATCACTTCATTTCTGATATTGTCTAGTAACGTGTGTCCACTCATCCACCTTAGCATTCTCATCTCAGCTACCATCAGTCTCTGTTCTTGTGCTTTCGTGGTGGGCCAACACTTTGCCCCATAAAGGATAGCTGGTCTAATCACTGTTTTGTAGAACTTTCCCTTTAGCTTGAGCGGTACCTTCTTGTCACACAGAACCCCCGATGCCGCCCTCCACTTCTGCCAACCCCTTTGGATTCTATGCGTGATGTCCTCATCTATGCCTCCATTACTTTGTAAAACTGAACCCAAATATATGAAACTCTCCTTCCTCGTTACGACTTCCCCTCCTAAAAGCACTTCCTCCCTGGAGGTTACACCTTGCCCGAACCTGAACTCCACATATTCTGTCTTAGCCCTGCTCAGTCTGAAATCCTTAGATTCCAACTTCTCCCTCCAAGTTTCAAGTCTGTTGTTGACTCCGACTTTAGACTCGTCCACTAAAACAATGTCGTCTGCAAACAACATGCACCACGGGATGTTCCCTTGAATCTCCCTCGTCAAAACATCCATCACCAGAGTAAAAAGGAAGGGACTTAAGGCTGAACCTTGATATAGGCCTGCCTCCACCTTAAAAAACTCAGTATCCCCGCCCGGGGTGAACACACTGGTCATCGAACCCTCGTACATGTCTTTGACAATCCTAACAAAAGTGTCAGACACCTCCTTAGCTACCAGGCAGTCCCAAATTAGCTCTCTCGGTACTCTGTCATATGCTTTCTCTATGTCGATAAAAACCATGTGTAGATTCTTCTTCCTCTCTCTGTACGCCTCTACTAGCCTCCTCAATAAGTGAATAGCCTCCATAGAGGACCTCCCGAGCATGAAACCAAACTGATTCTTTTACACTCTAACCAGCCCCCTCAACCTTATCTCGATAGCCTTCTCCCAAATCTTCATTGTGTGGCTAAGCAGTTTGATACCCCTGTAATTGTTGCATTGATGCACATCTCCTTTGTTCTTATATATCGGGATCAACTTGCTAAGCCTCCATTCATCCGGCATCTTGGCCGTCCTAAAAATCACATTAAAGAGTGTAGCTAACCACTCGAGGCCTCTCACTCCCAAACACTTCCAAACCTCTACTGGAATCTCATCTGGCCCTATTGCTCTCTTATTACCGATTTGGCGGACCACTCTTTTTCTTTCCTCTCTAGAGAAACGTCTGTAAAAGCAAATGGGGTACCCTCGGCCTTCCCAACCCGTCGAGCCGTGTAGTCTCTCCTCCATCTCGCATCCTTCATTCAGAAGGCAACTGAAGTACCTCTCCTACCGATGTCTAATCTGCAGGTCCTCCACTAGCAACCGTCCATCCTCATCTTTGATACATTTTACCCTGTCTATATCTCTGCTCTTCCTTTCCCTTGCTTTCGCCAACCTGTACAAGACTCGTTCTCCGCCCTTTTTGTCCAGAGCCTTGTACATTCCCTCAAACACTTTCTCTTTGGCTGCTGACACTGCCTTCTTAGCTACCTTCTTTGCTGTCTTGAGTTCATCCAACCTTGCTTCCCTCTTTGGTTATGCACTTCATAACCAAGCTTTGTATGCTAGTTGTTTCGCCCTAACCTTCCCCTGAACCTCCTCATTCCACCAAGCCACCGCCCCTTTCCGTCTAGAAAGGCCTCTCAACATGCCCAACACACCACGCGCCGCTCTGCGGATGCACTCTGCCATCTTGCCCCACATCTCATTTGCGTTGTTCCTCTCTTGCCAAGCTCCCTTTGCATCTGCTTCTTCTAGGATCCTTTCACACATGCTCTGCACGTTAGTTTCTGAGAGGTGCCACCACCTAATTCTCGGTTGACGTGCCGTGTTTGCCTTTTTCTTTTTACACGACCTTGTCAGATCCTGGACCAGTAACTTGTGTTGCGTCGACAGACCCTCGAAAGGAATGACTTTGCAGTTCTTCCACCTTCCCATGTCTTCCCTTCTAGTCATAAAGTAATTAATCTGTGTCCTTCCCAAAGGGCTCTCAAAGGTAACCAACTGTTCATCACTCTTTCGGAACCACGAGTTGACCACCAAACAATCGAAGGTTGCTGCGAAATCTAAGAGTGCTCGACCTCCATCATTTCTGTCACCAATTCCCCATCCTCCATGTATCTCCTCGAACCCAACTCTGTCCTTCCCGATATTCCCATTGAAGTCCCCTCCAATCACCAACTACTCTATCGACGGAATGCTTCTCGTCAAACTATCTAAGTCTTACCAGAACTGTCTCTTCTCTTCTGAACTCAAGCCCCCGTGCGGCGCGTAGGCACTGAGTACATTCAAGATTTTCTCCCCCACGACAATCTTCAACAACATCAGACGATCACTTGTCCTTTCTACCTGCACCACCTGATCTCTCAACTTCCTATCGACCAAGATCCCGACCCCATTTTTGCCACTGGAGGCACCTGAGTACCATAACTTCCATCCATCAATATCTCAAGCCTTTCCACCCTTCCACTTTGTCTCTTGAACACAAGCAACCTGTACTTTGTAGTGCTGAAGAATCTTGATCAGTTCGATTGATTTCCCCGTCAACATTACCACATTCCACGAACCTGCCCTCAGACTGGTAGACTGTCTAAGCTGACCAACACTGATCGACGACCCAACCATCTCAAAAAAGTAGCTCCCCTGGACAAATAGAAACCGACAGGTTGACCTGCAAACACACCACCAATAGAGAATAGAAAACACACAAGCCCACAACAAGTCGGGCAGAGCCACATGAGAACAAAGCAGAAAGGAAAAGACCAGAGCACATTGTAGACAAGCACTAACAAGAACAAGAACAAGTGCCAGACTAAGCAAGCTAAGGGGAAACTGACTAAGCAAACCCAACCAAGACAAAACAAGACAAGGCCAGGAGGAAAACAAGAACAAAGTTAACTAGAAGCAAAACACAAGGAGCCAACAACCAAGGAAGCAAGTTTAAACAAAAAGGCTTAAGCCACAAGTTTAGACAAAAAAGCTAACACAAGAAAGCTTAAACAACAAAGCGAAACAACCTCTTGAACAACACAGAAAAACTAGCACAACACACTCAACAAGCAAGCTAAAACAACAAGGCTTAAACACCTAAGCTTAAACAACAAAGCTTAAACACTCAAGCTTAAACCACAACAAAGCACAAACAAGGCCCAAACCACAAAGCAAAGCAAGGTCCAACGCAAACAAGAACGAGGTTACCAAGCCCGGGGATGGAGCTGGCGGCTTGACGGAGCAGGGTGAGCAGTAAACGCCTGGGTCAGGCCGGCTAGGTCCAGGAGTGGCGCGGTCCCGACGTGGGGGAGCGAAACAAGGTCGATGTGGCTAGGGTTCGGGACTGGGAAGGGAGGGATGGCCAGGGGTGGGACTGGGTTAGGGTTAGGGCCGAAACGGGGCTGGGACTGGGTTAGGGTTAGGTTTCGCGGTTGGGGAGGGTCGGATTTGAGGGAAATCGCCGGGAAAGGCGTCGGAAAAGGGCGGAGGAAAGGGTCTGAGAAAAGCATAGGGGGGACGCCGAGTGGGGACCGCCTAGGTGGGGGATCCGGAAAGGTCTGGGTCGTACTCCGGCGACGCGGTGTCACCTTCCTTCGTCCGGTGGTCGGGCTCGAACTTCGACGGTGTACCGGTCTTTGCTAACAGTCGAGCGCTAGGGGAGGGCGTGCACGAGAGAGAGAGAGAGAGGAGGATTTTTAGAAAAAAAGAAATGGTTTTAATTTTATTCTATATGAATCAATTAACTTATTTAATCATTTTTTTATAACCAAAACCTTCATTCAAACAAGAATACTTTGACAAAACAGAGCAAAAATCAACTGGTAAACTAGAATTCAACTAAAAACAAACATGAATTGAAAAAACATGCGTCACCAGCCAATGAGCACAGCCATTTGCAAATCTCCGAGTGTGCTGCCAATCACAAGATTCGAAGTCCCACGCCTTTGCAACGAGCCTAGCAATTAGCACACCCACAGTCGTTCTAAACAAAATCCCTTTCCTCAGCTTGTTAATCACATAAATGCAATCAGATTCCATGATCACTCAAGCCACCCCATGCTAAAAAGCCATCTCCAAACCCCACAGTAAGGCTTCCGCTTCAGCAATTTCCACACCAGAGCCGATTTGGATAGACTTTGATCCAGCAAATAACAAAGTACCCGTGGAATCTCAGCCCAAGACACCAATCCCACATTTCTCATCACACACTGATGCATCGCAATTTACCTTCACAAAACCTGTTGGAGGCTTTATCCAGCAAGAAATAGGAGGAGGAGAAGTGCAGGAAGGAACAGGGGAAGCTGAAAACACCTCTTCGGCTAGAGAAACAACCTCCGAGATCAGAACACCCGCTTCAACCTCATCGTATGTAAAAATTCGAACATTTCGAGCGTTCCAAAGTTTCCAACAGATGATGACCCAAAGCACAACATCCTTCTCATCAAACTTGTGGAAAATAAACTCCGCCCAATCAGCAAAAAAATTCAACCTTGAACTAGGAGCGGCCAAGAAGTTGAATCTCTTCCATACTGCTTTTGGAAGCTTACAATCCACCAGAGTATGAAGAACCATTTCCCTTCCACCACAGCAGCTGCACCAGGGGTCTGACGTGACCCTCCTCTTGAACAATCTTTCTTTACATGGCAAAATTTCACGTGAAGCCCTCCATGCAAAATTTCGAATCATCGGCGCTACCAGAATCTTCCAAATTCTCTTCCAAAAGGAACGTTGAGCACAGGAATCCGAAGCCTCACCACCCCCATTCTTCAAAAAACTTCTCCTTCATAATCATGTGGTAAGATGATCTTACGGAAAACTCCCCAATTTTTTCAGAAAACCAGCACAATGAATCAGAGACACTTTGATCAACCAGATGGATTCTTAGAACATCATCCACATCTATTGGCAGCAGTTTATTTCTCAACAAATCTTCCTTCCAAGCACACAGCTCTCAATCAATAAAATTAGAGACCCTTAAAGCCTCATCCTACTCGTTAGGACTCGAAATCAGACGGAAAGAAATAGCTCTAGGAATCCATTTATCAGTGTAAGCTTCAATAGTGTGCCCGTTACCAACTTGCCAATACAGACCTGATTCTAGCACATCTCTTGCACTCATTATACTCCTCCAAGTAAATCTAGGATTAAACTCAACCTTAGCCTTAAGGAATTTGGAATTATGAAAATATCGTGCCTTTAATAATTGCGCCAGAAGTGAATTAGGATGTTGAATCAATCTCCACCCCTACTTAGCTAACAGCGCAAGATTGAAAGAGTGTAGGTCACAAAAGCCTAAACCACCAAGCTCTTTCGGAACTCCCAATCTTTCCCAACTAAGCCAATGAAGCTTCTTTTTGCTGCCATTTGAGCCCCAGAAGAAATCACATATCATCTGCTCAATCTCATTACAAAGCTATTTTGGCATAAAAAAACACGACATTGTGTACATTGGAATTGCTTGAACAACCGCCTTAATTAACACCTCTTTTCCGGCTCTGGATAACGTATTTTCCTTCCACCTTTTAATTTCTTCCGAACTCTTTCCTTAACCTGCTGGAAAATAATCTTCTTTGATCTCCCAACCATAGTTGGAACACCTAAATAGCGTTCATGCTTGTCAACTTCCCGAATTTGTAAAACCGCCTGAATATCACTTCTTCTTATCGCATGTACATTTCTGTTGAAAGATAGCTCAGATTTGGCTAAGTTAACCTGTTGGCCTGACACCTCTCCATATTCATGGAGGATATTAACAATTTCCCGAGCTTGTTGACAGGTCGCTCTAGAAAACAAAACACTATCATCAGCAAAGAACAGGTGGGACACAGAAGGAGCACTACGGGCAATTTTAATTCCATGAAAGCGACCAGCCAATTCCCGCTGTCTTATGAGTCTGGCCAACCCTTCAATACATAGTAAAAATAAATGAGGAGATAAAGGATCTCCCTACCTTAAGCCTCTGGATGGACAGAAAGTCCTAGACGGAATCCCTTCCATCAAAACTGAAAAGTGACACTCGACACACACCTCATGATCAACGAAGTCCACCTCTCGTCAAAACCCAGCTGCCTCATACAAGAGCTCAAATAGCCCCATTCCACTCTATCGTAAGCCTTCGCCATATCCAACTTAATCGCCATATAGCCCATCTTTCCCGACTTCTTAGTCTTCATATAATGAAAGACTTCAAAGGCAGAAATGACGTTATCTATGATAAGTCGGCCAGGAATGAAAGCACTCTAAGTAGGTGAAATAACTTTTTGCAGCACCAGCTTCAACCTGTTAGCCAACATCTTGGAAATAATTTTGTAAAGCACATTACAAAGGCTAATAGGTCGGAGATCTTGCATTCTAATGGGATCACGGATTTTAGGAATCAGAGAGATAAAAGTATGGTTTAGATTTTCAGGAAAAGAAGCACCATGCAGAATATTCAAGCAAAAATTAATAATATCAGGACCAATAATATTCCACTAATGCTAAAAAAATAATGCAGACATTCCATTAGGACCAGGAGATTTTGTGGGATGTATAGAAAAAAGGGGAGAAAATACCTCCTCCCCCATGAAGGGGCGTGACAGCTCAGAGTTGTCCTCCTTCGATATGATAGGCGAGATTCCTTGAGGAACCGTGCAAGAGAGTGCACTAAGGTTTGATGTAAAGAGGAACCGTGGAAGAGAGTGCACCAATAATATTCCACTGGTGTTGAAAAAATAATGCAGACATTCCATCAGGACCATGAGATTTTGTGGGATGCATAGAAAAAAGGGCAGAAAATACCTCCTCCCCCATGAAGGGGCGTGACAGCTCAGAGTTGTCCTCCTTCGATATGATAGGCGAGATTCCTTGAGGAACCGTGGAAGAGAGTGCACTAAGGTCTGATGTAAAGAGTTTGCAAAAATAGTCAACCGCAACCTTGGACTTCCCTTCAACACTCCTCCAAGCCATTCCATCAGAATCCACCAATCTACGAATTTTGTTTCATTTTCTCCTTCCATTGGCCTTTTGATGGAAAAAAGCCGAATTTCTATCACCCCATTTAAACTCGTTTGCTTTTGCTCTTTGGAACCAAAGAACTTCCTCCTTATCCATCAACTCCCTTTCTTCTTTCTCCAACACCTTTCTTCTAGAAACAAGACGTCCTGCAATACCATTCTTATTGATCTCTCTCAACTGAGCTCGAACTTTAGTCAATCTCGACAAAACATTCCCAAACTCGAGCCTATTCCACTCCTTGAGAGAGTCCGCACATCTCTCTATCTTCTTCATAACTCCATCGCTCAACGCCCTTGAGCTAGGATTTTTCCACTTATTTTCTATGATGTGATTGTATCCATTCTTTAACATCCACATAGCTTCAAAGCGGAAAATCCTTTTCCCCTTCATACCCTCGCCCTCCAAAACATCTTCCCGAAAAAAATTCACCACGATAGGAATATGATCAGAACCCATCCTATCCAGGTGTCTAATGTTTGCTCCGGTTAAGATATCCAACCATTCTGAGTTTGCAAAACCCATATCCAATCTCTTTGCAATAAACTCATCATCCTCTCTAACATTATCCCAAGTGAACCGATGCCCAACATAAATCAAATCATTCAAATGACACCTATCAAGTGCATTTCTGAAATCTGCCATCAACTGAATATTTGGTTATGCTCCACCTTGCTTATCTTCTACACATAGAATTTGATTAAAATCACCCACACACAACCATCCATTGTGACTTTCCTCTCCCAACCTATTCAACCATCCTTGGCCAGCCATAGAAGCCAGTCAATCTCCATTCTCCACCCCCTTCCGCACATTTTACAATTGCGTCAATATGGTGTGCGGTATAAGTTTGAACAGACACAGTAACATCTTCCTCCCATAGTAAACATGATACATGATTGCCTCGGATTACTCCTTAGAAACCTCGTATTTGACCACACAGGATCCCGATCTTGCCTTGTAATTGAATTTCCAACCTACAATGCTCTCAAAGTTAACTCCTTGATGCGCAAGTAAACAAAACTGAATCGAAATTGAATGAATGGGAATCGATCGGAATTATAGTTGAATCAACTTGATAGTTCACTCGGATTGGCTCTAACGCTAAATCCGAATGATTAACTAGTTTGATCTTTAATAATCAAGACTAGAACAATCTTATTGATGGAAATATAACTCAGATTCGACGAGAGAGAGAAAAGAGAATTCTCGAAATTATGATGATGATGATCGAACTCCAATTGCAAGAACACACAAATCGTTATTTTTTAGCCCAAGAGATAGATTAAACCAGTTTGGGTTTAATCTCTCTCAAGCTGATTTTTATTAATGAAAAACAAGAGTTTAAATAGTAGAATACAAAGCTATTACTTGGAGAGCAAGTAGTCTAAGGAGGCCGACCCTAGGAGAGAGAAAAGCCTCTTAGCTTGCTTCCAAAGATATAATAAAATATCTATCCAGATTCCCCTTAAATAAAATAAATCATGGCTGATTTATTTACTTAAGGAAAATATCCTAACAAATATAAAATATCCAAAACAAACTAAAAATATCTCTAACAACCAGGAGAGAGAAGATCAACCAACTAACATAAGCCTATTGATTGATTCTCTTCATTATTTAAATAAAACTCACACGCCTATAATTAAACTAATAAAGATATTTTCTCAATTTAGAATGGTCAAGTCAAAGGGTTGACTTTGACCCATATCCCAATTTATCTCATCCGGTCACTTACTAAATTCAGCCCTAAAGTGAGACAAACTAACATATGTTTCTAAATAAAGAAATGATGGAAATTTCGGCCCTCTTGAGTTAGTCCATGGAATCCGGGCTCAATTGATGTCGAATGCACGAGACCCACTTTGTCTTGCTAGGCTCTTCAAGAACCGCTTCCAATCGAACCAAGATTGCTGTTGTGCCTTGAGCAATCTTCTTAGCTCTGCTTCTTGTAATTGGTCCATCAGAAGGCACTCGAATCAACTCATCGCCGTCGGTTGGAGACATGGCAGGCTTCACTGCATCATTCTCCTCCACTTGAGCTCGAATCGTCTCTGATTCGACGTCGGAATCAAAATCTGGCACATAAAGAGATAGATCAGCCACATTAAACGTTGGATGGACATTATACTTACCAGGCAAGTCGACATGGTAAGCATTAGGGCCGATTCTCTTGAGAATTCTGAATGGTCCATCTCCACGCTGATCTAGCTTATTCTTCCTTTGATTTGGGAACCTTTCCTTCCTAAAATGCACCCAAACAAGATCACCTTCTTCAAAGATCACCTGCTTTCGCCCCTTGTCAGCATGGGCCTTATACTTCATGGATTTCCTCTCCAAGTGCATCTTAGTTCTCTCATGTAGCTTCTTCACAAACTCAGCCCTCTTGTCAGCTTCAAAGCTCTCTTTTCCTTTGTATGGCTGAGGCGTCAAGTCCACTGGAGTCCTCGGATTCAGCCCATAAACAACCTCAAAAGGGGTCATTTTTGTAGCTGAATGGATTGACCTGTTATAAGCAAACTCCACAAAAGGCAAAACATCTTCCCAACGTTTGAGGTTAGCTTTAAGCATAGTTCTAAGTAAAACCCCTAACGTTCTATTAGTAAATTCAGTTTGCCCATCAGTTTGTGGGTGACATGAAGTAGAAAACAGCAATTTAGTTCCCAACTTAGACCATAAACTTTTCCAAAAATAACTCAAAAATTTAGCATCACGATCTGAAACAATAGAACAAGGAATGTGTGACACCCCTACACCCTATGACGTATACTTTGTAAAAACTTATTTCTTATATAAACATATAGCTCACATATATCAACTATCCACGTAAGCACATAGCGGAAATTAACAACCATAAAAGGTTGCACACACACAAACATCTATGTCGTTACTTCTCATATTAAAACATTTGTCACTCTAACTTATATTACAACTCATATGTCTATGATGCAAAATGAGGAGGAGAAGGTTGCTTAGAGCTTCAGCCGGCCGACCTGTATGAATGTGACCTCTAACAGAGACACACATCAGCAAAAACTAGCTGAACCTGAAAAATTGTTTTGCGATTTACGTGAGTCGCATACTCAGTGAATATAAACCATCATCAATTATTTCACACAGAGTCAAACATTTAGTCCATGTACATATACATACATATTATACATATGTCATATAGGAATTTACTATGCAAATGCAAATGCCGATGTATCCGATTTATTATTCTGTGAACTGTTCAAGCCTGAATCTGCCCCGGGGTTCCATTACCGACTCTTTTCCATATACCAATTTTTTTTTCTTCCATTACCGCCATTACCGACTTTTAGGCATCTTAGGCCTCATTTTCTCAATTACCATCTCTTAGGCATCTCAAGCCTCATGTATGACCCGTAGGTCTCTTTTGTATACAAATTCAGGGCAAGACAGTCACAAATCCTTTTAATCTTTTGCAATATGCTATGCAATCAAGTGCATCTTGTAACCATATATCATATGTTATCTGTTAACATACTTTCTGTGCAAACAACTCTGGAAATTTTAGAGCTATCACATCTATCCATATAATTCATATAACACATATATCCATATAGCTCATATAGCACATATATTCATATACCTCATATACCACATATAGCGCATATATCCATATATTCATGTTTCACATATAGCACATAGGATTGAATCTCCGGTCTATACTCACATATATCCATATAGCATATATATCATATAGCGCATATATTCATATATTCATATTTCACATTATAGCACATAGGGTTGAATCTCCGGTCTATACTCACCTGTTCAAGAAAAATACTATATCTCTTCCCTTTCTCTTTGACCACGATCTATTACTTGTGCTCCTATATATAACCCAATGCAAATTAGGTTATTTACTCTAACCCCAAATGCAATGAAATGCCAGAATGCATTATAACTTTTTGTGCATAATTCCAAATCCTTTAAAACTTGACAACAATAAACTATATATATAAAGGAACATTTTTCTAGTTCAAACCTTTCCGAAAAACTTGATCAAAGGGCTCCCTAATATCATTACAAGGAAAACCCTAAAATTACTCTGAAATCTTTTACCGAATATAAATCCGATATCGAAAACACCCTTTGAAAACTATAGATCAACCGATTTTCAAATCAAAATCATCTGTAGATCTAGTGATGCAAATCAAGGGAGGATCAAAACGAATGATTCGTTGAAGACGAATGGAGGCCAAACATCAAGACCTTTACTAAGGTCCCGAGCATTCAAGTTCAAGAAGGTTTTCATGAATTTCATATTTTCCTTTGATTGTTAATGATGCAAATCAAGGGAGGATCAAAACGAATGATTCGTTGAAGACGAATGGAGGCCAAACACCAAGACCTTTACTAAGGTCCCGAGCATTCAAGTTCAAGAAGGTTTTCATGAATTTCATATTTTCCTTTGATTGTGTTCATCAATGGCGTCCAAGGCCACCAAGGAAGAGGATGAAGTCTTCAAAGTTCGGAAAGTTAAGAAACCCGTCAAATTAAAAACAGTGCTCACTAAACTGGTCATAACTTGGGCTAGAAAATTCATCTCAAGTCCTTTAAGTACTCGTTGGAAAGATAATTAAAAGTTCTACAACTTTGTAGTTTACATCAAATCCAGAATCCAACAGAAAAGGGCCGAAAAATGGGTTTTACTGAGAGCTATTCAAGTCTTACGGGAATCTTATCTTCAGTTTAAATTTCTATCTTTATTTATTTTATTTATGGACGTTTTTATTTATTTTATTTAGCGTTAGAGCCAATTCAATTGAACTATCTCTTTGGTTATCTTAACTCTTCAAATCAGTTTCATTCTCATTTATATTCCAAGTTTCTAACGTTTAGGGCAAATCAGGTTGGAAAAAGAATTACTTGTCAAGATCGGGCTAAAACAAGACCGAATTGTCATCATCGAGCAATCGAGGAGATAATTCCGTATCATCTAGATCTGGAAAAATTAGGAAAATCCAGATAAACCAATAACTAATTAAAAACTTACCAAATCACGCTTGTACTTCAGGATTAAAACCCGATAGAAGAGATCTTGTACCAGATCCAACAAAACAATCGAAATCCAAAACAATCAAACTTCTCATTTTTCTTTCTTCTCTGTACGTACCATCTCTCAATTTTTTTTTTCTTATCCATTTCTTCAAAATGAAGACAATGAAGATGATGATATATATAATAACGTAAGTCGGCAAATTCACTTTAGAAAATTACGATTTTCACCCTCAAATCTCCTTTACTACAAACTTTACCCTGAAATAAATAATAATTAACTTTTTCTTATAAACTTTTTAAAATATAATAAACTTAATTAGAAAATAAATATTGCTTTTAAAAATTCACTATATATCATTCCAATATGCTATGCATATGCTATTAATTTTATATGCATGCAAAATGACGTATGCACTTTGGTCGGGGATGTTACAGAATGCCATGCAATCTAACAACTTCTCTAAAGAACAAATCAACAATATGCACAACATCATCAGTCGTGTGACATGGAATAAAGTGAGCCATCTTGGAAAAACGGTCTACTACCACAAATATAGAATCTCTACCTTTCCTAGTTCTAGGCAATCCAACAATGAAGTCCATAGAAATGTCCTCCCAAGGTGAACTAGGAATAGGTAAGGGCTGGTACAAGCCATGGGGGTTAAGTCTAGACTTAGCTTTAGCACATACAACACAACTCTTGACAAATCTAAGCATATAATTACTCATCTTAGGCCAATAGTAGTGTTCTTTTAATCCTTCTAAAGTCTTTTCTAAACCCCTATGTCCTCTTGATTCATGAACCTCTTTAGTTAGAAGCCTACGTATACTAGATGAAGGTATGCACAACTTTCCAGCTTTAAACAAATAACCATCATCAATAAAGTAGGAATCTATTTCTCCACTAGACATGCAATTCTTATAAATTTCAGCAAAGTGAGGATCACTAGCATACAATTCCCTAATCATTGCAAATCCAAGGATCTTAACATCACATTGGTTCAAGAGAACGTACCTGCGAGAAAGGGCGTCAGCTACCACATTCTCTTTGCCTTTCTTATGTTTTACAACATAAGGAAAGGTCTCCATAAATTCAACCCATCTTGCATGTCGCCTGCTGAGTCTGGATTGGCCTTTCAAATACTTCAAGGCCTCGTGATCAGAATGAATTACAAACTCCTTAGGCCACAAATAATGGGACCAAGTCTTCAAAACCCTAATTAAAGCATACAACTCTTTATCATAAGTAGGGTAATTCAACTCAGCCCCACTAAGCTTTTCACTGAAATAAGCTATGGGTTTCTTGTCTTGCAAGAGCACGCCTCCTATGCCATGGCCAGATGCGTCCACCTCTATCTCAAATGCCTTGGAGAATTCAGAGAGTTGGAGCACTGGGGCGTTGCATAACATGTCCTTCAAAGTGTTGAAGGCGTTCTCTTGTTGCTCTCTCCATTTGAATGATGTATCCTTCTTTGTAAGCTCATGGAGAGGGGATGCAATTGTGCTAAAATCACGCACAAATCTCCTGTAGAAGCCAGCCAAGCTGAGAAAAGAGCGCACCATGGTTGGTGTAGTCGGCTGAGGCCACTCCTTGAATGCTTTGATCTTGTCTTCATCTACCTTCAATCCACCTTTAGACACAACAAAACCAAGAAAAATGGTAGACTCCGAGCAAAAAGAACACTTTTTCAAATTAACATAAAGCTTTTCTAACCTCAAAGTGTCCAAAACAACCCTAAGATGATCTACATGTTCATGCAAGGTTTTGTTATAGACTAAGATATCATCAAAGTAGACTACAACAAACTTTCTTAAGTATCTTCTTAAAACATGGTTCATAAGCCTCATGAAAGTACTAGGTGCATTAGTTAATCCAAAAGGCATTACTAACCATTCATATAAACCATACTTAGTCTTAAAAGCAGTTTTCCATTCATCCCCTTCCCTCATCCTAATTTGATGGTACCCACTTCTTAAATCAATCTTGGAAAAGAAATTAGCACCATGCAATTCATCAAGCATATAATCTAATCTAGGAATGGGATGACGGTACTTAACTGTTATTTGGTTGATCGCCCTGCAATCAACACACATTCTCCATGTGCCATCCTTCTTTGGCACCAAAATCACCGGAACCGCGCATGGGCTGAGGGATTCACGCACATAGCCTTTGTCCATGAGGTCTTGCACTTGTCTTTGAAGCTCCTTGGTTTCCTCTAGACTCGCTCTATAGGCTGCACGGTTTGGTAAAGAAGCGCCGGGCACCAAATCGATTTGATGCTCAATGCCTCTAATTGGTGGAAGGCCTTGTGGCAACTCTTCAGGCATCACATCTTCAAATTCCTGTAATAGATCCTGAATACACTTTGGAAGATGTGAAATATCTTGGCTAATAATAAGTATTTCTTTCCTCATAAGAAGTAGGCAAAAAGAAGTAGGGAAAGAAACACTAGACTGTGCAATTAGAGAGCGCTTTTCTACACAGCCTTTTAAGCCGATTTTTGGCTATTTCTGTAGGCGTTCTTTTTCCATATTTGTAGCTCTCTAAGTCTCTGAATTTCTCCCAAAATTTGAGCCAAAACGCTCGAGTGGTTTGGGAGATAGCCCCGTTTTCGTCTCTGATGTGCTGCTGGAACTGAGTGTGGGAACTTTTGACGATTTAGGGACATTTCCTGGGCGTTTTTCGTCCCAATCAGTAGCTCCACTGGTGTTTGATGTTGTCCTAAAATTTGAGCCAGAACGCCCAGGTGGAGACTGGGAAACGCCGTTTGTGTTTGTAGGGGTATCGGGCACCGAGCGCCGTGCTGCAGCTTTGGCCGCCAATTCAGCCTCTTCCTTCTCTTCCTTGGCACGCCTAAGTGCCCTAGCTTGGTCTCGTCGTACCTGGTTATGTAAAACTTGTTGGGGCGACAATGGTAGAAGAGAAACTCTCCTCCCGTCATAGTTAAACGAATAGGTATTAAGCATGCCATCATAAATCACTCTCCTATCGAATAACCATGGTCTACCTAACAAGATATGAGTGCATTCCATGTTTACCACATCACACATGATATCATCAACATAATTGCCTATGGAAACACGGACTAAACACTGATGAGTAACAAGATTAGGACCATCTGAATCATTAATGCCATTTAGACCATAAGTAGTAGCCCTAGGTTGAGTTTTCAATTGCAAGTGATCAACTACCTTAGCATTAATAATGTTACAGCAGCTACCACTATCAATTATCATGCATAACACTTGATTCTTCACAGTACACCTAGTATGAAAAATGTTTTCCCTTTGATCTAGCCTAGGTGTTTCTTGTAAAGTAAGAGTACGCATTGTTACCAAAGTTAGAGGTTGTTCGGTGCAATCCGGTTCAATGGCCTCCACGTCCCCTTCTTCTTGTCCATTGCTCTCCTCCTCCACTTGATTTGGAGGTATTTCTTCATCACTCACATATCCTCCATTGGTGGTAAGGAGCACTTGTTTCTGATTTGGACAATCCTTAGCATAATGACCTCTTCCTTGGCACTTGTAACATACAATGTCACGTGTTCTTGGCTGGTTTGGAGGTGCATTGGTTGGACGTTTTTGACCTTGAAAACCTATTGGTTTAGGTGAAATAAAAGCTCCCTTTTGCTGCATAGAAGGGTTAGAAGAATAAGAATTGGAATTTGAACTAGGAGTAGAGACATACCTTTTTGGTGCATTCCAAGCTTCCTTCTTCTTCCTTTGTTGCTGCTCATAGAGTAGTTGGTCTGAACGTACTAATGCATTGAGATCCTTGATTTGTTGAATCTCCAATGTATCTTTGATGCTTTGATTCAGTCCATCCATGAATTGGGTCCTTAGAGACCGTTGGGAATGATGAATTCCCGCTTTAAAACTCAGATCCTCTAGCTCATTGAAGTACTCGGTTGGAGACTTGGTACCTTTTTGCATGTGACAACTTTCAGCCTCATGTGCTCGGTATTCTCTTCGGGCACATATTTCTTTCTCATGACAAACTTCAGCTGGCCCCAAGTTTCAATTGGTGGTAAGGCCTTTCTAATTCGATCCTCCTTCATTCAGAACCACCAATTTCTAGCGGTCCCAACAAAGTGGATAACAACAACTGCGACTTTCTCCCATTCTTCATAGCCCATGTGATCTAGAATGAAGTTTGTAGCTTGTTCCCACTCTAGATACTTTTCCGGATTGAGCTTTCCACTGAATGGCTCTATCTTGATCTTAATATCACACTTACCAATCTGATTGACGTGTTGGTTAGCGGTGTTGTTGTTGACTGGCCTTTGTACTCCATAAGCTGGTGGGATTTCTTCTACAACCTCAGCTTGGTTATAGAAATCATCAAGGGGAGGATGCCATGGGCGCCTTTCTTCCCCGGGATAGCCATAAGTCACATCATCAAAAGGATTGTTGTATTGTTGTTGTTGTTGATGAGTGGCTTGAGGAAACCGGTTTGATTGCTGATTATAGAACTGTTGATGAGTAACCGGTGGAGTCCTCGTCCCAATGCCTCTTCCTCTACCTCGGCCTGCCGTGGGGGAGTAGTGAGTCGGGAGGTCGTTTTCTTTGTTGTAGCTAGCAAGCACATCATGCTCTTCATCAACTACTTGTTGCTTGCCTTTGTCGCTACCTAAGGCTTGATTTGGGTCACTAGTAAGCTCTATTGCAGGGGCACTCTTTTGACTTGCTTGAGATAATTCAATCAATGTGTAACACCCCTATTTTACAACATTGGGTATTACCGCCAGTGACCTCGGACTTTCCCGTCCAAAGTCACCCAAGGCTTTTAGAATGATATTGAACTCATACAAATGCGAAAAATTAACATAAATGTTACATAAATAAACGGATGCTCACGGATGAGACTTGATTCTTTAATTGAAGATGAAAATGACTAAAAGCGGAATTTTATTTATTGATAAGAACTTTCGTTCATTACATTGAGGGTCGTTTTACAAAAGATGTAGCAGCGGAAAGTAAAGCCATTTAAAAAGGGTATACAATTCCTAATCTAAAATTACAAGTATGTTTTCCCAAGACAACTCATGTGATGAAGATTTGCTTGGTTTTTAAAAGGGGAAGAGCTAGTGCACTATCTTTGGAATGCCTTGCTCTTATGAGAATTCCTTTCTTCCTTCCTTCGATGTCATCTTGCCTTGACCTTCAATCCTCGCCTAACTTTTCTTGAACCTTCTTGACTTTGTCTTCAAAACTTCGGTGTACATTCCTACAGTCTGGCATTTCTCGCGAAGGGCGAGAAATACCAGGCAAAAATGCAGAAGTGGGGAATTAGTCTAAGCAGACTAAGCAAGAGGGGAACGGAACTTCCTAAGGGTAATTCGGTAATTTGAGTAATATCGAGGAAGATATTATCGGCTTGTGTTTTAGGGTGAGGTTTATTTATGTGAGGTTTAGCGGTACGAAGGAGAGCGTATCTCAAGCGGAGATAGCTCGATAATCGAGAGAAGAGCTACTAGATTGTAGACTTCTTTTAGAATCGAAAGTATGTTGGGAACGTTATTAATTCATATAAGTTGAAAACCTCTCGCGCCCTGAGCGGACCGAGAGCCGGATCGATCATTTGAGACCGGTCCGGTTTTGATATCTTAAATGTGCATTGGGCACTTATCTTATATAGTGACGAAAAGTATTCGATTTCATTAATGATTTTAAATAGAAAGAGGTGGACCAAGGGAAAAACTCAGTTTCCCGGCACTTAGCTAGAGTGCGCTCATCCCTCCTTGTAATCGGAGCGGATGGGATCATGATCCCGAAAGTCGTACTTCAAACACGTAGGCACTTACGACTTAGTAAGATTATATAGAGGTGTCGGCTATTCCGTGCCCCTTACTAGTTCGTTCGACGTTGATCTCTGAACGAGACCATAAACAACCAAGGCCACAATCATACTAGCATAAATAATCCTATCAAATAATAATAGCGAACTATACTAACAATGGTCGTTATATCTAACAATCGATATTTCCTAGGTTCATTCGTCATTTGGCACACAAGTTGTTCCCAACATCGAGAATTTCATGGAAACGAAATTATAAAGGTCACAAAGGGAAATTCCACTTGCCTTTGTTCTGACGATAACGGATTTAGCAAAAGAGCGGAAACGTTGTTTCACGACTTGGAACGGGAATTCGACCTATTGACACGGAATATTCTGATAACTTTAATAAGAATTTCCATTTCTTCTAAAGTTACGAAAAATCTCTTTTATTCTTCTCAAGAGATTACTTTACTAAATTATATAATAATTTAGTTGTATGAGAATAAAATAATAATATTCCTTATTATTATTATTTTAAATATTGTAATATCCTTTTTATTTTTTAAAAATCCTTATTATAATAATATTTATTTTATTCTTGGAAACCAACTAATATCTTTAATTAGTTTAATAGAATATTCTTATATAACTTAACTTGTTATTTTATTTAAAATAAATAGGCAAGGAAATCTTTATGAGATTATAAGGTATGGTTTTCAAACCTTTAAAAGATATATATTTTATTTATAATCTTATTAGGGTGGTAAAAGTCTATTTTGCCCTTATGAAAATATCTCAACTTAGTGTTATTATAATGTTACCTTTTTATCAATAATATCCATAGCATTACTTATAATATTATTTCCTACCCCAAAAATATTTTCTTATGACAAGATCTCATTCAATCCTTATTTAAATATATACAAGTAATATTAAGTAAAGATAGTAAAATTAATAGGCATCTTCTTAGTATTTTCCATAATTAGTTACTTCTAGATTAAATCGTATAGCAAGCTCTTTATAAATAGTATGATATTAAAATAATCTCATTTACCTTATTTACATATATCCTCCCATATTATTAGTTTATGAAAATAAATTGATCATGTCTTAAAAATCTTATTTTATAATCAAAATTATATTATTATGATAACTTATATCAAGACATATTATCTTTTCCAATTTAAATATATAAACCATATAAAATAGGGATAGAATATTACTAGGCCTTCTTTCTTAATATTTCCATGATTAGAACTTTCTATATACTTTATAAAGTAAACTTTCTATTATTTTAGCATAATATTATAATAGTCTTATTTCATTTACTTACATATATTTTCCCATATCTTTAGTTATATAAAGATGATATGGTCATGATCTAAATTCTTATTTTATATCCAATCAACATATTTATATGATATCTTGAACAAGATATATAATCTTTTCTATTTTTAAATATCTTTTCAAGCAAGACAACTATTTCAACTTAGCAATATTATTATCATATTATATAATAACTTATTATCATAATTACCATAGTTATTTAAATAAAGGTTATTTCTTTTATAGCTTAGAAATATAATAACATATTATATATATTGATTTATTGTCACATCTTTCATATTTATAATAAGAGCTTAAGCATTGTAGAGAACTCTACACCTAGAGATATGTTAAACTTAATATTTTATTAAATAACAACTTTATTCAACATATCTATCATTATTATTTTTAAGTTCATATATCTTGATATTCTTTATAAAATAATGTTTAACATGAAAAGCTACAACCTTTAAAATAATATTTAATATATAATAGAACTACATTTTTTTATGCTAATAACTTTATACAAATACTTTTATAGGAGTTCTTAAAATCATTTAAAATAATCATGTCTTGCAACTTATTATAATATGATAAGAAATTATCATTACTTTAACTATTTGATCTAATTAATATTTTCAACTAGCAAGATCTCTTCAATACATTTTATTAAACTATAACTTTGCAAAACTAACCCTTATTTAATTTGTTTTACTCTACTTAACATAAAAACTCAACAATTATAAATTGATTAAATAATTTAAAGGGTTAAAGATATACCCTAGTAGTATTCTATTTTACAGAATACTGAGGAGAAGGGCAGGGGAGGACCGGCGGTGTAGGGGGCGGCGGCACCAGGAGCTCCGGCGGGGCAGTGGCGGCGCGCGGGGGTCGATGGGCGGCGCTCCGGTGGCAGGCGGGGGCAGGGGCGACGCCGGCGGTGCACACAAGGGAGAGAAGAAGGCTTTTTGGAGGGCTTTTGAATGGAAGAACTTAAATTGAAAGGGGCTGATTTTTGGGAAACTTGAGAGCAATTTGCAAGAAAGAGAAAGAGAAGGATGAATGTGTGGGTGTTAGGAGAAGATGGAGGCCCTTTTTATAGGCCAAGGGGAGGAGGCTTGTGATCCATGGCTATGGTGGAGGACCAATGGAGAAGAAGGGGATGCTCATCTATTGGGCAAGAGTGTGTTTATTGAAGATGATGCAAGGCATATGAGGTCATGGAGATGGTCTTACAAGCAAGAGAATGGAAGAAGGAGACTCCATGGGCATGCAATGGTCCCATGTCAAATCAATCAAGCTTCTTTGACTTGTTTGAAGAAGAAGAAGAGAAATATTGTTATAAAATTAAAGGAGTGGGGTAAGTGACAAGAAAGTCACATTGGTCTAGCGGAAGAGGGGAGGGGCGTGTGAGACGGGATTGCAAGAGGTCTCGGGTTCAAGTCCCGGCTCTTGCATTCTTTTTATTGAATTTTCATTGTATCTTTACTAGCTTGTTGTACCTCTTTTTATTTACTAAAACCAAAATTATGAAGCATTAATTTTATTTAAATGCTTTTATTTATTCATAACCCTTATAATGCCTTCTTACAATTTATTTAATTTTAATTTACGTATGAAACTCTTTTTAAAGAGCAAAAGGGTTATATATAAAATATATTTAAGAATTCTCCTTTATAAGAGAGAGAATTATAAACTTATATTATATCGGATTTAAAGTCTGGGAATATTGCGAATACTACATTTATAACACTTTTATATTTTTTTGAGACAATTATACAAACAATTAAGCTCTCTTTTCAAGAGAAAATATTTAGATACGTATCTGACTTGCATAATATACTTAATTAAATTCTTAATTGTCATTGTAGTAAACTTTTGTATCCTTTCATAATATGGTATGAAATTATAAAGTTTATTAAGTTCCCTATTTTAGAAAAAAAAATTATTGGGATAATTGCCCATTTTATTTTATTTAGAATTTAACGGATATTACACAATGTTGCAAGTTGCTCCTCAATACGCTGCATTCTTGTATTCATAGCTGTATTTGCAAGCTCTACAGCTTGTGCTTGCCCTTCCCTCATGCTCTCACTAATAGACAATCTAATGAAGTCAATTGCCTCCTTAGTAAGATTCAATTCAGCCGGGTTAGGCTCGTTTGGGATCACCATTATTCCTGAAATAGCAAGAAAGTAGAGAGAGTAGTGTGTTCTAAAGCAAATCACAACAAGCAATACCACACCTTAATCAAGCCAACACTTGCCTCAAAGCAATCCAATCAACTTAATTCAGTTTTTGGGTTGAATTGAGGGAGTAAATGGGTAGATATAGTGTAGATATGGTATACTAATGATAAATAAAGGAAATATGCAGCTCAAGCAAATGTCAAGTTTGCAATAAGACAAGCAATGCAAATAATCCCTTTATGAGCTTCAAAACACATGCAATCTCTCAATTGACTCTATGCAAGTTAATAAAGCCAAATTTAAGCATGCAAGGACAGAAATATGGTGGGTTAGAGTGACTTTTATTTCGTCACTATTTTTCTACAAAGTGATTTTTACTTAGCTAACTTTTTCTAGCAAGCAATCACTAGGGGTGAAAGTGGCTTGAAACTAGCTGGGGTAGATCACTTTTCTTTTCTGATTTTTTTTTACTTTATGCACAATCAACTCTTGTGCTAGAATGAAGAAACAAGCAAAGCAATGCAATAACAATGCAATAGGAACGAAACTAATCTGATTTTGATTTTTTTTTAACTAAGTGACTTTAACTACCGATGAAACCAACTAGAAGCCAAATTAACAAAGAAGAAAAGGGGTAGGTCGAAATTGATAGGATGCAATAGCAAAAATCAGCAAATATCAACAAGCAATATGAATCTCTATTGATCATGCAACATGCAATAAAAACTCATAAAAATTGTAGGAAGACAATTGCTAATCTATATTGCAACACAATTCAACCAAAAACATACACAAAATCCCTTAAATATCTCCTAATAGGTTAATTGCTTGGAGGGCCAGTAACACAAGGGGATTAGGGTTTGGAGTATTCTCGGCTGAAACTAGGGTTAGGGTTCAATTTAGGCTTTTAGTGTTTGGTGAATGGTAGGGTTCGGTCTAGGGTTTACGAGAATAGGGTTAGGGTTTTCTCGCAAACTAGGGTTAGGGTTTGGATGATGGGGGTGGCGATCTAGGGTTTAGGGTAGGCCGAATGGGATGGGGTTGGTGGCGTTGGTTTCGAACAGTGGTGGTGGATGGTGCGGTCCTAGGGAGCGACACCAATTGGTTGGTTAGGTGGTGGTGTGTGGTGGTGGGGTGGCGGAGATGTGGTGGTGGTGGCTTAAAAATTCAGATTATGGTCTAAAAATTCTAGCTTTGGACAAAGGTTTGAACTTTAGGATCAAAAACTGAATCAAAATTGATTAGAAAGAAAATTAAGGAAAGAATAAATTACTTGGCGAGACGCTGGATTATGATACCACTTGATACGTGATTGCCTCGGATTACTCCTTAGAAACCTCGTATTTGACCACACAGGATCCCGATCTTGCCTTGTAATCGAATTTCCAACCTACAATGCTCTCAAAGTTAATTCCTTGATGGGCAAGTAAACAAAACTGAATCGAAATTGAATGAATGGGAATCGATCGGAACTATCAAGTTGATTCAACTATAATTCCGATCGATTCCCATTCATTCAATTTCGATTCAGTTTTGTTTACTTGCGCATCAAGGAATTAACTTTGAGAGCATTGTAGGTTGGAAATTCGATTACAAGGCAAGTTCGGGATCCTGTGTGGTCAAATACGAGGTTTCTAAGGAGTAATCTGAGGCAATCACGTATCAAAACACAAGCCGCCCGAGCGACCAATACAATCAACTGAATAACATCCCGCAAACCCTAATTTGTCTCTGATCATCCCCATTCTCTTCCTATCACATTTGGTCTCCATCAAAAAGACCAATTTTGGGGCCTCTCTTCTCACTTAACAAACTCATTGCTCCCGGCAAGAGGGGTTAACCCCTCCCGCCGATATGTCAATAATTAATTTTTTCCTACCTTCAACATTGTCAGCCATCTCACTGTCTCCTTCCATCTTATCTCTTTTCCCCCCAAGCTCCACAGAAAGTGAACTGCCCCCCTCCCTCCTTGCCAATCTTTTCCATTTTTTACTATTTTTCTTTTCCTTCTCTTTTACTTTCCCCTCTCCCTCACTTACTTTTTCGTTTACAGCTTTGAAAACCCTCACGTCACTCCCCTCTCCACCAGTACTAACTTTCTCGTTAGCTTCAGAAACCCTCTCCTCCCCTTTACCCTTTTTTCCGCCTACCTCCTCACTGTTCTTTTCCACTGATTTTCCCTCCCCTTCCTGGTTATCAATAGCCACTTTCTCTAGTTGAGCTTGTAACTGACTTGTAGCTTCCACAACCTCAGCATCAATTTGTTTACCCCCGTTTTCATCAATCCGCTCCATCGTTTGTTGCTCCACTTCTTGTTCATCAGCCTTATCAAGAAGAGCAAGCAACAATTTTCTTCCTTTTAAACCTGGTACTTCAGTAGCTTGAGATGAACACTTCTCTCCTCCATTCCTCCCTATCAGTATAGCTCGTTCATACTCTTTTTCCCTTTCAGTTCTTGGCTGCCAACGTTTCAAAGGCGGCGCCCTCATCCAATCATCGTACTCTTGATGTACACCCCTTGCCTCATCAATTTGACAATCCATCTCGACATGTCCAACATATCCACAAGAGTAACAAAAGTTCGTCAACCGCTCATATTTGATATCTACCCACATACGTTTCCCATGCACTTTCATGATCAGTCCCCTACGTAGTGGTTTCAAGATGTTTACCACGACCCTGACCCTCAGATACGGAGCACAAACAAGGAATTCCTCCTCATCGATCTGCTGTAATCCTCCAAAAGCCCTACCAATAGCCTCCGCCGTTTCAACTATCATCGCATCTATCGGGAGATCATAGACACGAATCCAAAAGGGCATAGTATCAACAACTATTTTTGAAGGTTGCTCGGAACCTGGTTCCTTTAGCGCAAGCAGTGCCCTATCAAATGACCAAGGACCCCCTTTTAGCACTGATTCCATATCGCTTTTATCAGCAAATTTAAAGGAAAACAGGTTCTGTCGGATCTCTCTAAAAACAAAGCCTCTACGTAGTTTCCATGCCCCACGCATTGTTGCTTTCAACGCATAACTGTTGAAGGGCCTTGTCGTCATCAAAGAACCCACCAGAATCCAGTTTGATCTAGTTACATTCCCTTTGTTTGGATCAACTACCGCCTCGACTTCAGCGATCTCATCTTCTGTCAACTGAATATCTCTCCTTCTCCCTTGACCATCCATTGCAGACTCTAACTCAGAACCTCTGTGCACTCTCTGCCACTGGCAAACCCCGCACGATACCGGGGAGAAAACCCTAGCCCCCACGGCCCTAGACCGGAGAGACAGCACGAGCAACCGGTGATAGCCAGAAAACTATGGCCCAAAAAATCGCCCGCTAAACCCTAGGGAAATAAAGGTATAATCATGCCTATTAACTTATTTCATCATTACAATCAAACAAACTATATAAATTTTGTGGAAAATAAATATTGCTTTAATAATTCATCATATCTAATTTAAACTAAATAAAATCAATAATAATAATAATTATTTGGGAAAAATTTATTAAAGTAAAAATATATATCATATTTAGGAAGTTTCAAGGTTTTGTAATTTTGCAATAATAATAAAACTTATACATGGAACAAAAATTTTTTTTGGGAAAGCTAAAGTGATAGGCTGCCTATCACTTTTGACTTTATATGCATCTTGGGAAAACAAAATTGGTGCATATAAAGATATCTTAAATAATAAATCTATGTATTTTTTAGAATTAATAAATTAAAGTGACACGTAAATCATAAATTAAATTGACGTGTGGTAAAATATGACGTGTAATATGATGTGATAAAAATTAATGATGTGTAAATAAGGTAGATTAAGGATAGAACGACATGAATCAAAACTCTATATGGTCGAATATAAAATATTCATGTGGAAAAAGCTGACGTGACACAATATAGTGACTCTAATCCTTAAGAGCTTTAATTATATATATAGATTTGGGATGTGCTCTTCTTCAAATAGTCTCTAATAAATCTCTAAAAATAGCCTTAAGTACCTGAAATACATATAAACACGAGTGTAGATTCCGAATACATAATAAGATGAAATAAATATAAAATATGTAAATATGCATGAAAATGATCTAAACTACTATGCAATTAGAATCCTAAAATATGTATGAATTAGGAATTATTAATGAGTTTACTATAAAATTTAGTTATATATAATTAGTGCTTATTATTGTTATAAATGATTTCAATTATGACCTTGTGTGGTAGTTAAGTTAGAATTGAGTATGTTGTGATATCCATAGGGGAATCCACATTCAATAGCAATCAAATCCAAGCCAAATGTCAAAGATGTAAGGAGGGTGCGCCGACAATAGCAAGGGTGCCCTAGGCGTGTCGACATCTCCATGTGCCCTTATCGACATCCATCCAAAAGACATTAAAGCCTTCTCTCCTCATGCATATTGAATTCATGGATTATGCATTTATTTTTTGTTTGACTCATACTAGCATTAAATGAAGACTACTAGAACTAGTATGAACATGAGTGATGCATTTAATCATAGTTTAAGCCAAGTTCATATACCTCATCTAAATCCATTGTCTTGCATTTATTCTCTCCACTTGATACAATGTATTGGACGTGGCCCTTAGCCTATAAAAGGGGTGTCACTTATTCATTTGTAGAATACATGAAGATTCAAGTTAAAATCAAGCAAGTTCTTCTTTGAGAGTGTTTGGGTTAGTCCCTTTGTTTGGAGTGGAATATCCAAACATGTTCGGTGAGTTATTTCCGAACAAAACCTTCTTTTCTCTTTAGGTGTGTTATATCCTATGAGAATCGAACCCTTTTTTGATTCTCTTGTTGTGAATCATATCCACAAAATTTTTGATTGCTTATCTCTCTTTCGATCTACCTAGGTGTGTTATATCCTTGGTTTTTCGATTGCTTATCCATATATTTATAATTTAAGTCATTTCCTTTTAGTTGAATCACTTGTCTTCTCTTTCAATTTCATCTCAAAATAAACCACAAACAAATACCAAAAACAAGGCTTGTTATTCAAAGATCCAATTGATTTGAAACTTTCTTTGATAGTGAATCAAGCAACAACAATCCTTCTATCACATCATTTTGTATCAATGCTAGAAGTCGAAGAGAGATCCTCAAGGTTATAGGTCCATGAAGATTCTAGGAGGAATCTTTTTCAAAGGAGAAGAGGATGATGTGATATCCATAGGGTAATTTACATTCAAGAGCAATCAAATCCAAGCCAAATGTCAAAGAAGTAAGGAGGGTACGTCGACAATAGAAAGGGTGTCATAGGCACACCGACATCTCCATGTTCCCTTATTGGCATCAATCCAAAAGACATTAAAGCCTTCTCTCCACATGCATTTGAATTCATGGAATATGCATTTATTCATGTTTGACTCACACTAGCATTAAATGAAGACTACTAGAACTAGTATGAACATGAGTGATGCATTTAATCATAGTTTAATACAAGTTCATGTACCTCATTTAAATCCATTGTCTTGCATTTATTCTCTCCACTTGATACAATGTATTGGACGTGGCCCTTAGCCTATAAAGGGGCGTTCCTTATTCATTTGTAGAACGTATGAAGACTTTAGTTAAAATCTAGAAAGTTCTGCTTTGAGAGTGTTTAGGATTAGTCCATGTGTTTGGTGTGTAATATCCAAACATGTTCGGTGAGTTATATCCGAACTAAAAATTCATTCTCTTTAGGTGTGTTATATCCTATGAGAATCAAACCCTCTTTCGAGTCTCTTGTGGTGAGTCATATCCACAAAAGATTCGATTGCTTATCCCTCTTCCGATTGACCTAGGTGTGTTATATCCTTGGTTTTTCAATTGCTTATCCTTATATTCATAATTTAAGTCATTTCCTTTTTAGTTGAATCACTTGTCTTCTCTTTAAATTTCATCTCAAAATAAACCACAAACAAATACCAAAAGGAAGACTGGTTGTTCAAAGATCCAACTGATTCGGAACTTTCTTCGACACTGAATCAAGCAACAATGATCTTTTTATCACATCGGATTAGTATGCAAGTAGTGATATTGACAAGAGTATTTATGAGCACGCCATATAAATACTTCTTTATAACTACATTAGTGGTTACTACACCACTAATGACATTTTTAAATCATGATTCATTGCTCATCTCCCACCATTGGGAATGTGTCGTTCAACCCTAGCTAGTGCCATGGGGTACGAGCCGAGTGGCACATCCTCGTTAAAGTTATTTAACTCAGAAATCCTATATCAAGTAAAAGTTACAATAAAGTGTTAATCATATAAGATAAGTGCGTGTTGCACAACTAATTGAACCTAACGAATGAAGAACCCGTTATGGGAAATCACTCGAACTTTCATTTTAAGAAGGTCGTCATTCCAATCTAAATTCGCACAACACTGATGCGGTGAGGTTGGTTGAGGCTCGATTATTCCAAGGAACCATAATTGCAATTTAGTAATAGTTTTTAAACATTATATTGTCATCAAATGAGTGTGATGTGATAAGTGTCATAAAAAAGTGAACTGTCATCAAGGAAAAAGCCGTTGTAAAAAAATTCCAATATCATCAAATTAGCATGATAAAAATTGAAAACTATCATCAAAATCAACATTGTCATCAAATTGATGAAACTGAAAAACATACCAATTTCTTCTTATTTCCAACTTCACAAATTGCTTGATACCAAACAAGTTGAGATGACGTGCTATGCCAACACAACATGGAACTTCCTTTTTCTCTTCCTTACAAACAAAGTTACAAACACCACAGAAAGTGGGAAAAGTCTCTAGAATCCACACCTATAGTAAACATAAAAAAGACCTTAAAAACAATAGAAATGCAATGAACATAAAAAAAAAAGTAATAATAACAACACATTACCATAAATACAAAAGGATATCCAAAGATATTGAATCCAGGTCTATAACTTGGATTTTTTAACTTCGTGCTATTACGTGGGGTACGGTTCACTTGCATTAAGCTTTTGAGCAAATCATCATAACTCAATCTATCCCAAGAATAAGCATAAAACTTTTCTAAATCAGTTACAAGAGCAATGTGGGCTGGATATATATTTACATTACTCTATTTAGGAAGCAATACACCCTCAACAATCAATAAAAGAGCAATCCTAAACTTCTTGATTGGATCTCTCTCATTTACAAATATCCCAGGAAAATCCTCAAAACTGTACTGATTGAACCCTACCACATCAATGAGGTCAATAGAAGGAATGTCAACATCACCAAAATTCTCACAATTCAACCCGACAATAGAAGTGAAATCCATTAGAGAAATCCGACAAACATTATCCCCAATTTTAAACCACATCTCATGCTTATATGTAGTTTGTAACTCATGCATTATGACAAAGTGCGTAAGTGAGTAACGAAGTGGTAGAATATCACCTAGCTTCAAAACAGGACCGAAACAACCATCACATAACTTAGACCAATAATCAAATTAAAGATGACACTTTATAAGGTGGAAAACACTTAAGTCATGATAAAGGTTCACTCTTCCATTGTAGCGTTTTGATTAGGTACCATATATTAGATTTTCTTAGTGTCCATTGTTTATCCTACAAAAGAGAAATCCTTAATTAAAATGTGTCATCACAAACCAGTATGAATTGTAATTAAGAATATAAACTGACATCAAAAATATATAATGTCATAAAATCTAAATAACAACAATAGTCACTAGAATCACATACTATATACTAAAAAAAATGTCATCAATAGTAAGAATTGTCACCACTATATGAATTGTCATCAAATAAAAATTGTCATCAGAATATTCATAAACTTTCATCACTATGTCATTAGTTTATTGTCAAAGGAAACTAAGTCTATTGTCATCAATGTTTACAATTGTCATCACGTTAAGCCAATCTCATCAATTTAATCATCAATATTAACAATGGTCATCACAACAATAGTCACTAGAATCATATACAATACTATATACTAAAAACTATCATCAATAGTAAGAATTGTCACCGTTATATGAATTGTCAACAAATAACAATTGTCATCAAAATATTCATAAACTGTCATCGCAAAATTATAACAAATCTGTCAAGATAAACTATCATCAGTTTATTTTCAAATGCAAACTAAGCCTATTGTCATCAATATTAACAACTGTCATCACATTAGAATTTTCCAAATGGATCAATTAACACTGTCATCAACCATCATCACATGAATCCATGGTGTCAATAACAAATGCCATCATTAAATTTTAAAAAATAAACAACAACTGTCGGCACCAAATAATAAACATCTCTTCCAAAGCAGTAAATCGAACATGCAAACCAAAAGTGAAATCAAAATATAAATTCGACCAAAAATGAGCATCACATTGACACAAACTACGACTAAACTACAAACAACTGAGCTAAACCTAGATGATCGAACATGCAAACCAAAAAAAAATCAAACACAAAATCGAACAACACATTGACACTAATTACGACTAAATTGAACCTAGATGACCAAAAAACCTAAACAACGACACAAAAACCTACATGTTAGTACCAAAAGCAAACTAACCACACAAATTGAACTTGAAGAAAATCAAAACGAATTACACTAGCAACAATCGACAAGGAGCAAAATCAGATAGCATGAGTGGCGAGACACAAATCGACAAGACACAAAGAGCACTAACACGAGTAGTCGAGTACAGGATGTCGAACTTGATCAGTGGTTAAGAGAAGAGAAAAAAAGAAAATAATTTTAAGGGCTTATATACTTAACAACTAGCTATTTAATAAGGGAGTAGGATGCCTTCGAGCATTTGGTTTGGTGGTTAAGGCTTTGGGGTAGTACCCCAAGGTCAACATTTTGAATCTCGTGGGAGGCTGTTTGCCATTTCCTCTTTAGAATTAGTTAGTAACCAGTTCTCATCCCTAGTGGATGCTTTAGGCGAGCCCAAGTAGTACTTGTGACGACCCTAATCCTTACCCTATAAAAAATATAAGGGAGTTGGACCAAATGCCTAAATATAGGGGATAAGCTTGCCTTTCCACCCAATCCCCTCTAAATTATATTGTATTTATTAAATCAATTATTATTTTTTATATCTTATCTCTCTAATCTGGAAAATATATCTTCTTTCTTTTATTTTATTCATATTCTATCTCCTTTTTAAAATTAAAACTATTTATTAAATATTGCCAAAGAAATATTTTTTATTCCAACAAATAAAATAATTTTCATACATTGTACGGGTATTAAATTACTTACATATATTTTTCTTTATTAATATCAAATTTGTGATATGTCTAAAAAATAAGTTTAAAATACGATTCTTAGTCTTGAATGACAAAATGAGTACAACTAGTCAATATTTAATATCGGATCTGTTATGATAAAAGCTCAAAAGTAGATATAAAAGAAGTTGAGATAAATGTGAAAGAATTGAAAGTTTAAGGATCAGTTTTATTGTAAAATTTAGATTTAGATTTGGAAAGGTAATTAAATATAACTCAAAATGTAGGGATAACAATGTAATTAATCTAATTATTTGTAACTGAAAAGGGTGCTCTTAAATTCAGTGCTGCTGCTTACTGGTTAAAGTAGCTTTCTGCTGCTCCTACCTCACCCTTATTCAGTCCTTCGTCATTTGTTTTTTATTCCCCTTTCATCGGCCTCTTATTCCCAAATCAGAAGCGACACCAATCCGTGACCTCTTCAATTCAATTATTGTCTCCTTCAGTTGCTTCTACCGACGAAACGTTAAACAGAATTGTATTTGTAGGGTTATGATACTCTTTTGATTGAATTCACCGTAAGAGGTAAATTGAGTGATAAAAAAAGCAACCACTCTTACCTTTCACGGGATTGCTTGGGGAACTTGCCTTGATCTTGTCGTCTAATTATCCTCTTCTTGTTTCATTCTTCATATTTATCCTCCCCGTGAACTGTTTCAGTTTTGTCAATCGTGCCTTATCGGTTTAAATTGAATCAATTTGGGTATTTTTCTGGGACTCGGATAAACGATGGGTTATCATCAATTTGTTCAATTGATTTTGTTTGGGGTGTTTTTTGCCTTCCATACTGTTGCGAAAGAGTGCACCAACATTCCTCTACAATCTCATACCTTAAGGTATGAGATTTTGAATTCCAAAAACGAGACATGGAAGAAAGAGATGCTTTCCGAGTACCACCATCATGATCACGTGACCCCAACTGATGAATCCGCCTGGGCCAATTTGTTCCCAAGGAAAATGCTAATGGAGGGTGATCAGCTCGGCTGGAATGTGGTGTACAGGAAGATTAAGCACCCGGGTCAGTTCAAATTGGAGGGTGATTTCCTCCAGGAGGTTTCCTTACATGATGTGAGGCTGGACCCTGAATCATTGCACTGGAGGGCTCAACAGACTAATTTGGAGTACCTTTTGTGGTTGGATTTGGATAGCTTGCTTTGGAGTTTTCGAAAGACGGCTGGCTTAGAAACGTCTGGAACACCCTATGGAGGGTGGGAGGCGCCTAATGTCGAGCTTCGCGGTCATTTTGTGGGTTAGTTCCATCTTCTTCATTAATATCATTGTTTGAGTATGCTGTTTGTTTGCCCAGGTTTCATGATTTTAGCTTTACCATATTATTTCTCTTTATGTGAAAAATAGGAAGAAAAGAGAATAATACTTCACAAAGCTTAATTTGGGAAATTTTGGGAGCTTGACCAACATAAAAAAAAAATTGGGATATGACCTGTCTGTGTACATTTTGCATATCTGGCTCATCAAGTCTACTACTGGTTTTCATATGACTTAAGAGCTGCTAGCTAGCATTAAGCATAGTAAAAAAATTTAGTTATCTTGGAATGAATTCTATAAGCTCAAGTACGTGATTGTGATATCTTTGGGTTAAGGATTTAGTTCCAGTGGAGTTGTGAAAAAACTCCATCGATAGAGTTGAGAAGATCTTTATCGTTAAATAACAATTCAAAGTCTAAGATTGGATTCTTCTTTCTCCATATCAACTTATAATTTTTTTCTTTTTAATTTTTTTTCCGACGGGTTCATTAATTTCCTATAGGATTTTAGTAACTTCACCCAAAGAGTTATTTAATAACTCCAGCGGAACAGCACCGTTGGGTTAACTATGTCTGTTTAGTTTGTTGATGGCTAGAGTACAAATTTTACTTGCCCATATAATTTAATTGGCTTTTGTCTCAATGTTGGGAATGTTTAACTACACAGTAATATTCAGCCCAGTTTGTCTACTTTCTTCCTAAGTTTTCCAGGAATATTTAATCCAAACCATTAACCTTTAGCTTCGCAATTTCCTCCGTCTTATTCTTGGCTATTCTGCACTTGAAGGGCATTACCTTAGTGCAACAGCTCATATGTGGGCAAGCACTCATAACGACACTCTCAAGCAGAA
Organism: Fallopia convolvulus; assembly: GCA_964016875.1. NCBI lineage: Eukaryota > Viridiplantae > Streptophyta > Magnoliopsida > Caryophyllales > Polygonaceae > Fallopia > Fallopia convolvulus. Next base: position 24,029,446 of record OZ024727.1, read on the forward strand.
GATGACTAATTTAGTATACGCTCTCAAGGAATGCCAGGACAAGATGGGAACTGGCTATCTTTCCGCATTTCCATCTGAATTTTTTGACAGATTTGAAGCCATACTACCTATTTGGGCCCCATATTACACCATTCACAAGGTAAACCATTTGTTTCAACATTTAATAGTGATTCATTATACATATACTTAATGATCATAATCTCTATTGTCCTTTTCATTGACAGATAATGGCAGGTCTACTTGATCAATACACATTTTCTGGCAACTCTCAAGCATTGAAAATGTTGAATTGGATGGTTGACTACTTCTATAACCGTGTAATGAATGTAATTGCAAAATACACTATTGAGAGGCATTGGATGTCACTTAACGAAGAAGTTGGCGGCATGAATGACGTCCTTTACCGACTGTACAGTGTCACTGTGAGTTGTTTTTTGCCTCACATATTTGTTCCTAGGCTCTTTCATGTGATAATTAGTTGATCAAATTTATTGAATTTTGATGCAGGGGAATCAGAAACATTTGTTTCTGGCACACCTATTTGACAAACCATGCTTTCTAGGAATTCTAGCCATGAAAGTAATGCTACTAATTAATTCTCTCTATGCTTGATCTTGAAATTGTTGAAATTAAGGACTTGACTCTAGATGTTTCTGATATATTCCTTTATCCTTTGAATTCAAGGCTGATGACATATCAGGTTTTCATGCCAACACACACATACCCCTTGTAATTGGTGCTCAAATGCGATATGAAGTCACTGGTGATGAACTGTACAGGGTAAATACAATCTCAGATTCAACTCGTGCTGTAAATCCTGCCTTTTATGTAGTGTCAAGATAGAAAGGATAGCAAGTTTGGACTCACACCAAAAGTATTTTCAAGTTATATTCTTTTTAAGGAAATTATTCATAATTTTTTTATATATGTCTCAGAATATAGGAACATTTTTTATGGATATTGTAAATTCAACTCACGCCTATGCAACTGGAGGGACATCAGTCAAGGAATTCTGGTACTGTATTTGCTATTTTTTGCTCTATGATATGAACTTCATCTCTTCTTTATCATCTCTTCTTTCCCTTTATAGTTCTTGAACGTTTCTCTCACTAGGGCTGATCCAAAGCGATTAGGCGACAATTTGCAGACTGAGAATGAAGAATCTTGCACAACATATAATATGCTCAAGGCAAGGTTTTTTATTTTAACGAATCTTATTTAGAAACTTGGGTTAAGAAATTACATAACCATGGGTGTAGAATATTATCAGGTATCTCGCAACTTGTTTAGATGGACCAGAGAAATCATATATGCAGATTACTATGAGCGTGCACTCACAAATGGAGTGTTGAGCATACAAAGAGGGGTAGAGCCAGGGATTATGATTTACATGCTTCCTCTTGGCCATGGAGTTTCAAAGGCACGAAGCTACCACAGCTGGGGCACAAAGAATGACTCGTTTTGGTGTTGCTATGGAACAGGTACTCGTCTTTTTTTTAGAGGAGGATCTTGATCATGAATTGGTATTTGTCAATTGGAAAGCCACTGAATTGCCTTTTCTTTTCGCCTTTTGAAGGAATTGAATCATTCTCAAAGTTAGGAGACTCCATTTACTTTGAAGAGGGCGGAAGTGTTCCTGGGCTTTACGTAATCCAGTATATAGCCAGTACTCTCAATTGGGAATCAGGAAAGATTTCTCTGACCCAGAGAGTGAAAGACATTGTTTCTTGGGATCAACGTCTTCAGGTTACACTAACAATTTCGACAACAGAGGTTAGTGAGGATCTGCACTCTTTTTTTGATCAGATATTGCTGACAAGCTTATGTATACAAAGACTAGAATTTTTATTTTCTTTTGCAATACAAACTATAACTCAGGATTCAGGGACCTCCACCTTAAACTTGCGGGTACCATCTTGGACCTCTTCAAGCGGGGCAAGTTCTTCGGTCAATGGAGAGAAGTTAACGCTGCCAAATCCAGGTCGATGTTCTAAACACCTTGTTTTTTTTAAGAAAAATAACCAAGGCTTGCATTTTCCAGTGCGAACACTAAATCGAAGTTGCTTGTATTCATGCAGGTAACTTTCTTCCAGTTACTAAAACTTGGAAAAAGGGAGACCAAATTGTACTTGATCTGCCCCTCACTCTCAGAACTGAAGCAGTCCAAGGTAAAATATCTATAATCAAAAAATTTAGTTCATATATTCCACATCACAAAGAAAAGCATCGTCTTAATTGGGACGGGTATGTTTCAGATGATCGTGACATGTACCGTTCTCTGCACGCCATTCTCTATGGACCATATTTGCTTGTGGGTCTATCTGAGAGTGACTATACCATCAGAGTTGGAACAAGAAATTCCGTGTCGGATTGGATTTCCCCTATCCCTTCCGCTTACAACTCCGACCTCATTTCTCTCTCCCAAGGAGGGCGGCTTTTCATCACAAACGCAAACGGTTCCATCACAATGCAATCATCCCCACCAGAAGGCAGTGATTCTGCGGTTCATGCCACATTTAGGGTGATCACAAAGGACTCATGGTCGTCGTCATCATCATCATCATCAAGTTCTTTCAGTGTCAAACCAAAAGATCTAATTGGGAAAGTGGTGAGGCTAGAGCCATTTGATCATCCGGGAATGGTGGTGGCCCACAACGGGCCAGAGCAAGGTTTGGCGATCATAAATGACAACAACAATGACGCTGCTGAATTTAAGATTGTACAAGGGTTGGATGGGAAGGAAGAAAGTGTATCGTTTCAATCCGAAAGCAAAGAGGGTTGTTTTGTGTATAGTGGGACTAGAACAAGTGTTGAGCCTGGTTTAAGTGTAAAGCTGAGCTGCAGATCGAGCTCGTCTAGAAGGAAGAGGAATGGTGGGTTTGAAGAAGGTGCAAGCTTTGATTGGAGTAAGGGGCTTAGAGCATACAATCATGTTAGCTTTGTGGCGAAAGGGGAAGGAAGGAGTTATCTACTTGAACCGCTGCTGAGCTTGAAAGATGAATCTTATAATGTATACTTCAACCTTGTTTAGTTAGTTAGTTGCCTGGATGAAGCAAACTACTCTATTCGATCTTTATTCATAATTATATGCCTACAGTTGAAATGAACTATCGGCAACCTTCATTTATAATTTCACATGTATAACCTCTAATGGTTAATTATGCATGCCAAGCAATAGTGCAAGTTGTATTTACTCATACTTGGTAAATGCATTGAAAGAGTTCTTATTGCAGTAGAATTATGCTAACAAAGATTAAGATATTTAAACATAGCCATTCAGGTAAATTATATAAACAAAGCTTGTGACCAAAAATAACGAATCATACGGAAATATGGCTTATTGTGAAAACTACAAACACTTGATGGCCTTTGGATCTAGCATATTGGACGGTGTAGATGTCCACGCGTTTCTTTTTATTTTTTGAGCTTGAGGGTCATTTTGTCTTTTTACCCACTAACTCTTCTTCTCCAACTCTCCCAGTCATGTCTATGGCGATTGCACTGCAATTTTTTTTTTCCATCCAATTTATATACCCGATTTCTTCCCATTTGAACATTGAACATTGAAAACATCGCTTCTTTGTTTTTCCTTCTTAAGGGGTTCAAGTTTAGGTACTTTTTTTATTCTTTTCGAAGGTTATTTTTCACTCTTTTTTTTTATCTATTTCACCTTTTAGAGTCGAATTGACATAAATATGAGTTGGAATCGATAACAAATTTCAATTAATCATTGTTTTCATGTTGTTTAGCATTGTACACTCCCTCATAGTTGTTGTTTTTTTTAGTTCTATGATGTTGTGATGTATGAGTTATGAGATGCACATAAACTGTTCAATGAAAGTCCAAAGAGTTAAGAGCTTCTTACAATTGTAAACAAAACATTGAAATACATTAGGTTTTGATGCACATAATCATAATTTGCAAGCATTTAACATTATAATCTTCTTAATGTCTTTGAGTCTTCATTGGGTTTACAAGAAAAAAAGTCTCAAAACAATCAATATAATCTTCATCTAATTTGAGCTTCCAAGAGTGGAAAACTATTTCTATTATACATGCTCAAGTTGGAACTTAATTTATATTGTATGAACCTCATATATTTTTGTGTGAACCTTAGAGTAGTATATTGTGAACCTATTCTACTTAAGTGATTTCTCTCTCATTATTCTTTTATTGCAGTTTATTCTTTAACCCAAATTAATGTGAGAGGTGAATTGTCTAATGGATGTAGTGTAGATAGTGTTGATGACATTAGTATTGAGTAGTCATATTTATGCTTCGTTATTAAGTTTAGTTTTATCAAGGTGGATCGTCGTATTTTGTTCTCAGTTGCCCGGTGATATCAAACCTACTTTAGAAATGCGATTTAGTGCATTAAAGGAAGGCATTCGAATTTAAATGAAGGCTTGAATGAAACCCAAGGCTGATAAAGTACAACTTTAGGCTTGAATGTTAGTATTTGACTTCGTAAAATATAAGGTCCTTGTTTGAGAATATGTGAACGTACATAGTCAATATATGAACATACACAATGAATATGTGAACGTCAAAGTAATATATACGAACATGAATGAATTATCTTATAAAGACCTTGACTATATTTGAAAATAAACAAAAAATACACATTCAATATGTGAATGTGAAGGTAATAATATATTCATGAACATGGAAAAATGTATGTGCAACATCATAAATTTGATGCAAAATCCACCATTTTAAACCTGTACCGAGTTCTTAAGCTATAACAAGGGAGGAAATAAAGAACTAAGAGACGTTCGCAATGAGATTTTGAACAACGTTAATGTAGCAAGGGATGCCATTATAAAAGTCAAAGCTGAGAAATTGCAAATAAAGGCTTGTATGCTAGTAGATGACTTCGTAAAATGTGAGTACTTTGTTGGAAAATATGTGATTATGTGAACATACATAGTCAATATGTGAACATACAAAGTTAATATGTGAACGTTAATATAATATATATGAACTTGAACATGATACAAGAAAACTTGACTTTAAACTGATATCATAAGCACACTATGTAGCCTATGAAGGATTTGAACCCAAATACATGTGTATCAACACATTGCTCTACCATTTGAGCTAACAGACTATGACAAATCAATTTAAAACGAGCATAAATAAAACAAACAGAGACGAGGTGCAAATAAGAGTTAAAATATCACATAAAGGAGTTCAACAACAACGACGTTCGGATCAAAATAAACACCACATGAAACAAACCTGAAAAGAATCAAATACTTTGAAAATGTAGCAAACATAAAGTTGATTTCCAAACAAGAACGAGTAATAAGTGTACAATAATGAAAGAAAAACAAAAAATACCTTAAGTCATCAACAAAAAAAACTAGCAAAAGCCGTCACAAAACAAAAGACAAAATTAAAAAATATGATGATTGAGATATTGACAAATGTTTGTAATGACCAAAACAAATACATTAGCAATCAAGAGGGACAAGCGCCTAATAAAAATTAGCAACAAGGACAAAATACACAATAAATGAACATTTTTCAAATGGATAAATTATAAATATGAACATTGGAATATTATATATGAACATTCCAATGTTATACGTGAACCCAACTCTATACCGTCAGAAAAGGAGGGAGATTTTTCCCACTTTGACAAATGTTTGGATACACCACATCGCACGAGCAGAGGTCTTAGGCTCAAGGTAAGAACATCCCATGGCAACCTTTTGCACGTCATAAAACTACATAATTACATCACTCCAAATATTATTCAACCAACCTTCTTTCTTCACACACTCAACATAACTCAATGCCCTTAAAAAATCCTTCTTCAATTCATTCTTCTCAATCCCTTCCTACTCTTCCTCAAATCTTGACCATCAATGGTCTCATCCTTTTTAGGTTCAATCTATGTTCCCTTCTCATTTTCATAAGGTACTATTCTAGTTACATCATCGTCACATTCATTACAATGGCTCCTCTCATCATAGTCATGAAACCTAATTTATGGATTTGTATTTCTATTAACCACATGCATCAATTTCACCTATGATTTGGGGGTGTAATATCCGCTAAATTCTAAATATAATAAAACGGGTATTTATTCCAATAAATTTTTTCCTCTCTAAAATAGAGAATTTAATAATCTTTATAATTTCATATTATATTATAAAAGGTTATAAAAATTTACTACAATGGCAATTAAGAATTTAATTAAGTATATTAAGCAAATCGGGTATGCATTTAAATATTTTTCTCTTATAAAGAGAGTTTAAAATGTTTATTATAAGTATATTATAAAGGATTATCAAAGTGACAAATAAAATGTCAAACAAATATGAATTATACTCCCTCCGTCCCATATTATACGGGGTTTTAGGACAAAATTCTTGTCCCATAATGCATGTCCTTATTACTTTTTCGATGCTATATATTTACTTTTTTATTTATGGTTTTCAAATTTCAATGTCTTATAATCTTGGTAAAATAAATTATCTAGTTATTCTTTATAGTCATTGGGTACACTAAAATAATTTTTTAAAAATAATTAAAAATATTTATTAGATTGATAGAAAAAGAGGTAAAGTTATGGATAGATAGAAAAAAAAGTAAAATTTTTCTTAATAAGTGTGCATAGAACTAAAACCCCATATAATATGGGACGGAGGGAGTAATAATTTCGGATTTTATAATTAATGTATTAATATAAAGCTAACAAAAATAAAAGAGAGGCAAATAAAAAGGTGTCAAGAGCCAGAACTCGAACCCAAGACCTCTTGCACCCTTACCTTAAACACACACACTCAAATCCGCTAGGCTATGGTAACTTATCTAACCATTATGGAATGCTTTTAATTTTAAACACTCATTTCTCCTTCTTCCCAAATTGAACAAATCACACTTGTCTGATTGAACTGACGTTCAAGCAATGCATGTCTTCCTCTTCCTCCTATAGCCATGATTGCTTGCTCTTCTCACCAAAGATCACCTCATCTTGTGTCATCCTCCAAGAAACACGCATCTACCCAATCCCCATGGGTCTCCTCCTCCATAAGTGGTCCATCCATGGAGTGGTGGATCCATAGAAGGGTCTAATTTTGCTATATATAGGGTTGAAATTCCATGGAAGACTCACACATCAATTCCTCTCATTCTCAATCCAATTTTCGTTCTCAATTCAAGCCAAAAACCCCCAGATTTGTATTTTCTTCAAATCTGATTTCTTTATAAAAAAATTCACAAAAGCCCTTTCTCCCCCTGTTTGGACGCCGGACCTCCCGCCGGACCGCCGCCCCCTCGCACACGCCTGCCGCCGTCCACCACCGCCGGTGCCGCCCGGTGTTCATCGTCGTTCATGTATTGTGCTGTTGCTTGCTAATTCACGTGGAAAGAACAAAGAAAGGAAGAAGGTGGGCTCTCTTGTGAGGGTTTGGGTTGTTGGGCTGAAGTTTAATTAGGACCATAAATATTTTATTAGCCCATCAGAATTATTATTGAAGGAAAAAGAGAGGAAGTTAGCCCAATAAATTCGCCCATCTCTTCTCATGTGCCAAAGCACATTTAAAAGAAACTAAAACCGGATCGAAATAGTACAACTTGGAAGACCACCCGGCTCTCGGTTCTTGAAACGGTCGTCTTTCCAGTCTGAATGTTTATTCGGGCTTGTCAAGGCGGGTTTGGTACTTAAGCACCTTCGAGCCAACTCCCTGATCTGGAGCACCGAATAAGATGAGGTTGGTTAAGGTCCGATAAGGGCGCGAGAGGTTTTCAAAACTTGTATGAATTAATAACGTTCCCAACATACTTCCTACTCTATGAAGTTCTACAATCTCTTAGTTCTTTTTTCGGTTTAAGAGTTATCTCATCTCGAGATTTACTCATTTTCGTTCTTAAAGCTCCACATAAAGATTATACCCCATAAACACATCCCGATAATCTCTCTCGAATGAAGTAAATTACCATACTACCCTTGAGAATTTCCATTCTCACTTGCTTAGTCTCCTTAGACTAATTCCACTATTTTCGCATTTTTGCCTGGTATTTCTCGCCCTTCCCGACAAATGTCAGACTCTAGGAAATTCACACTGAAGTTTTGAAGACAAAGTCTAGAGGCTCGAAAAGAGTTATGCAAGGATAGAGGGTCAAAGCAAGACGACGCGCGTTGAAGGAAGGAAGGAATTTTCAAAGAGCAAAGCATTCAGAAGATAGTGCATCGACTCTTTTATTTTAACCAAGCAAATCATCATCATATGAGTTGTTTTGGAGAAACATACTTGTATTTTTAAATACGTCTTTTCAACCCTTTTTAATATGGGCTTCAATTTTCCGCTGCTACATCATTTGTAAAACGACTCTCAATGTAATGAACGGATATTCTTATCAATGAATAAAATTCCACTTTTAGTCATTTCTTCTTTAATTTTTGTCTCATTAAATTATTTAAAGTCTTGGGTGACTTTGGACGGTAAAATCTGAGGTCACTAGCGGTAATACCCAGTGTTACAAAATAGGGGTGTTTCAGAGGGAATGTAAGAGAAGAGAGATGGAGGTATTTTTGAGACAAATTAGAATTTATCAACATATTTATAGAATTGTCATTAAAAATTCCTCATAAACACGCGTGTTTTATTTTTATATTTTCTTCAGTTTTTAATCTTGTTCGTTCATTTTTTTAATCAAACGACCCAAATTTATTTCAAGTTTTCATTTTAACACTTATTTCCACCAAAACCAACCTCAATATCTCTGTATGTAAGATCTTTATTCAATTTTTTTTGGTAGAAAAAAATGAAGATTTTAGGATCTGTTTGAATCTTTTTATTTAAATCATTAAGCTGTATGAAATTACATTAAATTATAAATCGAATACAATTTAATACAACTTACAACGTTAGATAGAGAAATCCAAACTCGCCCTTAATTATTAGACTCATTGTCCGTAGATATTTTCTTCCATCTTAATTAATCAAAAGTCTATCGTAATAATTTAATATTAGTTAAATCCGTCGTGACCCTACGACTTAATCAATCAATTAATATCTATAACTATTATACCTATTATATATGTGTTTTTTCATCAAAATTACTTATATGTGCATCAAAATATCACGAAAAAATGTGCCTTATACATGTGTATCATAACTTGCTGAATGTTGATCAAAATATCCGAAAAGTCTATCTTATCCATGCATGTGTTCATGCTTGTGCCATATAAATTAACTAAAGCATATGTAAAAACGTTATTCATGCACATAAATAAGGTAAAAAAAATTCCAAAAAAAACAATACACAAACAATTAGTTTTGATGAACATAAAGTTATTTTTGTGCACATTCAAGGCGAAACTGATGCACAAAAAGTGTGTCTTATTATATATATATATGCATTAAAACTAACCATATGTGCATCAAAACAACAAAAAAGTGCATGTTATTTTACATGTACATCGAACGAATTTTTGGAAACTAACCATAAAGTTAGTTTTTATGCACATGCATGGCGAAATAGATTCAAAGGATGAGCTTGTCTCTAGAAACGGATTTTTGGAAAAATACGCGAAAAATTCTTTAAAAATATGTGTTATATACTTCTATTTTTTACCCCTTTTTAATAAAATCTAATCATAGATGTTGATTTTTTAAAAAAGAAACAGACGGGATTTGTTATTATTTGACACTGTAATAAGTATTCACATAAGATTTTTTTTCCATATATATAATCTATCTAATAAAAAATACTAAAAAAAAAAAATGGTCGGTCGCATAAACAAGTTAGTTGACACTTGTAATAATGCTCACTCACTCGCAGGGGCTACAACAACGGTGAAGAATCTCTCCGTTCATTGTTCTTGGGCCAATTTACAGTCGAGTAAGAACCGAAATTGAGAACTTTGGGCCGGACCAATATCGAGAACTTTGTGCCATCATCTGCGCCTACAGGCCCACCGCCCCGCTAAAGAAATCCAATATTGCTTTTAAGCGTAGTCTTCGATGCTGCTATCTACAGAATAGTCCCCGAAGAACGCGAAGACGAAGATAATTAGTGCCCTAAGAAAGGTGACGAAGTCCTTCCCTAGAACTCCTCTTCGGCGATTTATCACATGTCTCTTATCTTTCATCGGTTTGTTAATGTGATTTTTAGGGGGATCCTCTGAATCTGGAACTCATCGTCTATCATAGTCACTAGGCCTAGGGTTTTATATCACATTGCTTAATTAGACTTTGTCGTTTTGTGTTTGGATAGTTACTTTGAGGATGGCAACCAGATATGTGATCGGTTCTGTTGTGGCATCGTTCGGGCTAGCGTACGTCTTGGATACTGCCATCTCCGACCATAAGCTTTTGGGAGGTACAAATCCTAAATTCATGTTGTTTAAGGGGTGTTTGTTTTACAAGTAAGTTACAACTTACAATATTGTTTGTTCATGATGCGTCTAGGAAGTACGCCTAGGACAGTTTCAAAGGAATGGCAGGAAGCAACAGAGAAGATGATGGATGCCTGGCCACGTACTGCTGGACCCCCTCTTATTCAGGACCCCATTAATCGTCAGAGTTTCATCATCAAATCCACCATTTCCATTTCTTAAAGCATAATTCATCTTCTCTCAACTGTTTGTTGCCTTTGGTTGCACCTTTGATTGATTCATAAAAATAAGTAAGTATTACTGTGCTGTGCTTGTTGGGAACAATGTTAATTGCCTTATTGGTATATTTTTCTAATGCAACGCTCGTGTCAGTGTGTGGATGATGGATCCTGTTGTGTTTGATTGAATGAATTTTTCTTATTGGCATAGTTTCATTGGATGTCTTATACTGCTAAGTTTTATTGTGCTTGTTTTGAATGTACTACTGGGTATTTAGAATTCAGTAGTTGACTTGCTACTGGGATTCAATCCACCTTTTTCGGTAAATCAGAAACTGGTCGAGTCATTTTAGTTGGAAATTTTAACACAAGTCCTCGATCATTTGTTTTTCCTTTCATCAGCATTGGCATGTCTTAACACCGCAACAAGTTTCTTGATGATGGGAACTCGATTCTCAACTTGATCAGTTTACCTTCAACCTCCTAGAAGGCAGGAATGATGGTGATATTGGTCAATTGAATGTCTAGTATCTGGAACTGATCGAGTCATTTTGGTTGGAAATTTTAACATAAGTCCTCCATCATATGTTTTTCAATGCTCTGAATGATACGACAAAAACATTTTATCTCTCAAGAGAGCACAAGTTTTCTTCTTACTGATCATCAGGTAGTGGGAGAGCAGGGTAAAGCTCACCTAATATGTTTAGAACTGAAGCAGCCAAATCAGACATTATTAGGTAGGCATTTACAGTTGCAAATTAACTAAAATGTTGCAAAATACTCCTTTGACTCCCTGCACAAGTCTGGATTTCAGCTTCAAATACAGCCTCGGGAATGCTTTGCACACCTTTCACAGATGCAGTTCTAGCAACAGAACCAAGAACATCGACAGCTGGATCAATTAAATTCTGCCTGAAATAGAAGCATACTAATTTTGATCCCAACAGGAAATGGAAAGTCATGGTAAAATGGAGCCAAAATTTTGTTGAATACACTATAAAAGAAATAGAAGGGATATAAAAGCCTGTGGATGCTTGACATCATATGGTAAAATGGCGAAGCAGTATGGAAAACACCCTCACACCCAGTAAGTAATGCCATGTTCAAAGGAAAAACAGAATTGAAAAAAAAAAATATATTACTATTAGGAGCATTCTACACCTGTTCAACGTAGTAAATTGTTCAGCCCCACTTTATGTTTTGTAGGAAAAACAGAAATAAGACGCCACTCAGAAAAGAGAACGGGCAATACAAAATTCAGCCATTGTAATCGCTGAAATATGAGAGTCATCTCTTCCCTACTTGTGTTCTCTCTGTTTCTTGTTTTCTGTATGTCTTTTTATTTTATTTTTTAATGGAGTATATGTCTTTTCCTTTTCCTTGTTTTTTTTAAGTTGAGTGAATGTAGAAAACTCAGATTCTTGTTTTTTTTTTTTTCTTCTTGGTAATCAAATTCAGCAATCTTGCTATTAACCGATTATTCACATATTGTCTCTATTTCATAAGCATCCAACAAATTTGGTCCCCTGCACAGTGATACATTTCCTTCCCAGTTCCCACCCTAGCCCTAAAAATCCCCATACCATATATTTAAACCAACGAAAACATTTGGCTGAGATGAGGGGAGCAATCGCGAATCGGGGTGGATAATGAAAAATACATTTTTAGGAAGAGGGAAATAGACTGCGACAGATAAACGACCACAAGTTCAATGGCGCACACCTAAATGAGACCCATTGTGCCGAAGACATCATAAAGGGATGGACGATAAAAGAAGACCACACAAGTCGAGAGGACCAAGCTTTGAGGCGAAGGCTACACGCCTAAACCACTCCATACTCGAAGGAGGAGGTCGGAGGAATGCTCGTCTGAGTGCCTGACGGGCTCGCTCTAGCAAACAGTGCAGGGCTCGGGCATGAGCTCGGTCGAGCTTTGCACTGTTTTGACTCTTGTTATGCTCTTTGTTAGGAGATACTAGTTTATAGATGCTCTATTTGTAATTGTTGCCTTCTCTAGGCACTTTTCGAGAGTGAGGGATTGTAGGATTATTACCCTGACCCTTGGTTTGGTTGAGCGTATTTTGTTATCGGATTCCAAGTTTTCCTTAATATATTCAGCACCATAGAAAAACGACTGCACAAAGGAACCCTAAACTAGTTGGACTGTACTTGACCATCTTTTCAACTTAGAAAAAAAAATCAATTTTCCACGATACATCAAACGTGCTGTGTAAATGCTCGAAAATTAGACGATCAAATGCATAATTGAGGATTGAGTGAAGAAGACATGTGACTCGTGATGCCTTCACGGTGAGGCACGTTCAAGAAGAAGCTTGACCAGCCACGAAGCTATGAAGCCCAAAGCCCCCATCACACAAACCAACTTTCCTAATCCGCTCATATCCTCTCTATCCGTCATTCCTCTTACACTCGCAAGTCACAACTGCACCAATGCTCTAGTTTCCTTTATTGGTATTAGAGTCAGGTTGACAACAAGGGCACATGAAACTGACTAACGAGTCTACTCGATGTCCAACTTAAAACCAAAACCGAAACATCATGTAGTTTAGTCCTTCTAACTTCTTAATTCCTAGTCTAAGTTTTGACGAAAGATAATTATGTTCTTTGGTTACAGCACTACAAAGGGAGTGTCGATAGGCATCAAGAGTTTAGTGGATTCAAGGAGTTGCATATCCTCTAGGGATTATATGAAATTGATTTGACAAGCAATCAAGTTTTGGGATCCAATACAAGAAAAAGAAAAGTTGGTCTTCGTGGAAGGGGATTAGGGCATGTTGTAGCGAATCTTACCTAAGTACTCAAGTTATAGGATTGGTATTGGTCGAACATTACTTGAGAACATCTATTGTAGGAGGATTGTCACTTGTTTTGAGATGGACGAAGTGCCTTATTTGAGGACAACCTTGGAGTACAAAGTGGAGAATAGATTGAAGTTGTAGCTATTCACAAACGATTTGACGTATTTGGTGGATGATCATAAGGAAGTAAGATAGAGGATAAGGCTAAGTAGTTATCAAGATTGGCGAAGGATAGATGAATGATGTTGAGATCAAAGTAGAACACGATTAAAGCAATGCGGAGGTCAACCCTTATGTTATACGTTACAAAGCTAGTAAAGAGGGGGTAGGAGGTAAGGGATTTAGAAGGGGCCTTGAGCCCATGTTATCATCGGAGCCACTTTTAAAAGGTCATCGAGAAGTGGATTGAGGCAATGTCACTGGTAAAATGGACCAAGAAATAATAATGTTCGTAAATGCTAGAATCTAAGAAATGTGATAGTTGAGGCTTAAGACGTGAGGATTGGTCGAGCTATTCGAAGATCATGACTTAGAATTTCAGTTGCATTCAGCAAAGATATTAATGAAGGAGACATTTAAAGGGTTATAATTGGAGTGTGTCATTTGGATATAATGACAAGATGTCTTGGGTTTTAAATGCTAGTCGAATATGACATGCGGGCGGATGTTTTTGACTCAACCGATCCACAACTAACATGAAAATTGGATGAAGGAATGGAACTATAGTAGAAGTTCAGGGATACTATGACTAACTCATGTAAGAAGGAATATCAGTTTACTATGTGAAGAAAATTCACCAGCGATGTGACTAAGGCTGTCAAAACTTGACCCGAGCCGAGAAACCCGCTCGACTCCGAACCCGAACCAACACCTGAAAAAAATAAAAAATTGTATACCCGAGACTTGTTTGATCCGAACTGATTTGGCCATAATCCAAAAAAACCCGAACTTGAGATTAACCCGAAACCGATTATCTCCGAATGGACTAGCCCGATGGAACCCGATATTCAATGCTACCCAACACGAAGTCATCCGAAAATCCAAAGTTGTCCGACCCGAAATCATCCGAAAATCCGAAGTTACTCGACCAGAAACCATCTGAAAATTCGAAGTTATCCGACCCGAGAGTAGTTAAACTACAAAAATCATCATTCGGTATATGGTCTCAGTCAAAATCGGATTCACCCAAAATCCGACCAAACTCGAAATCTAACTCACCCAAAATTCGACAAACCCTTAAAGTCGTCATTGAACTCCTAAAAGCCAAAATCCGAAAATCTGAAATCTGACTCACCTAAAATCTGAGTCACCCAAAATCCGAAATTTGACTCGCTAGGTGGAGTTAGTCGTCATTGAATTCCTTAAAGTCGTTTAGGTGGTTCAGGGTTGTAGAGTAATACCCCTCGACCCCATGTCGTCGCGTAGGCGCTAAGGACTGGTCTAGATGGCTTTGGCCACATGTTGGCGTAGGAGTAGTGTTGTGGCACGGTGATGCGTCGTGAGACGCTCTTTGCGGTGACCCGAGGCGCGTAGCACGCTTGCCTCTAGGTCAGCCCTCAACCGCGGACGGCGTAGTGTAGGCAACGCCGATTGGCGGCGCCTACTCCTGGAGGCATATCAATCACTAAACTCCAATTCATCTAAGTGGTCAGAGTACTCACCTCGGGGGTCATGATCCTCGTCGGCATCGTCGGAGTAGGTATCAACAACATAGTCGGCGCGGCTAACTCGGGTGGGGCACCGAGCTTGAGTTGGAGGTGGTGGATGCCTACTCTCTATAATGGAAAGAAGCCGACATGGGAGAGGCTGGTGTGTAGACTCCGAGTACATGGGACCCTTGTCACGGTCCAGATGGTGGCTAGGGACGGCTCCATTAGTCGCATGCATCGCCCTCGACGCTTGCGCTTGAATTTGCTGATTTTGAGCTCAAGATTCCTCAAGAAGGCCTCAAAGCTCCATAATCTCAAGTCGCTTGAGAGTGGGCTTAACTCCCGGCTAGTCATTGCCGGCATCAAGATCCTTGGGGACAACATTTGGTGCTATAGGTGGATCAAGCATCAAGTTGTTCCCGTCTCGGAGAACATGCGTGCTTATGGACCCGATGTTAACATGTGCTGAAGACATGGTATAGAAGCCAATAAAAGTGCACAAAGGTATCTAAACACACAACAAAGCACACTAGAGCAATGAAGTAACGTAAGGGACATCTTGTCTAGAAAGGTTGTGAGGGAAGCAAGGCTATGAACGAGAGTATGATGTTATGAATCATTGCACAAAAACTAAGGGTGTGTTTGTTAGGTACCAAAAACTAGTTGGAGTTTTCCAACTAGTTGCAGAAAGTCGTATAAATGTTGTTTGTTTGACACATAAAAACTAGCAACTAGTTGTAAAACTAGTTTTTTGACAAAGCTAGTTTTTAAAGCTTTTGCACTAGTTTTTAGTAGTTTTCGAATTAAAAAAATAATCATTTCCTAAATAAGAATAACTCTATAATAAAATGAAATTTTACATAGTTAATTACTACAATAAACTAGTTGAACATTACCAAACACTATTTATATATATTTTTAAAACTTCAACTACTTTTACAGCTAGTTTTACAACTTCAGCTAGTTTTGCAACTCCAACTAGTTTTTTTGGTGACTTAACAAACATAGCCTAAGACACTCCAAAAACATGCAAGAACTGATCAAAATAACCAAAAATAAACAAATATGCAGCCACGACCCAATACACACAAGCAAACAACAAACCGAAGTAGGGTTGCCCTATTTTGATTATTCCGCTTCATATGGTTTTTTTATTTCGTGGAAGTTCTTAGAATCTTCCAAGGTGTTATTTTAATCACCTTTTTTTTTAAATCAAGGCGACTCGCCGAGAACAAACTAACCTAACCGAGCAAGGACCAAGGGTTCGGTATGCTTGGTAGGGTGTGACTATAATGGCCGGGTATGACTGTGTTTTTGGGTCAATAATCAGCTTGATTTTGTGGAATAAAGTAAGATAACAATCCTCAAAGAATCCGCTAAAAACTTGAGTAATAGCAAGACACAATCCCTTGATTTAGGGTGGCCGAATAAGGTATGTTTTGGGCTGATTTTTGGCTAATTTTATTGAGCAAGTAATCCCTAAGATTAGGGGATAAACTAATCTGATTTTTTTCAATTATGAACAAGAATTAGGATTAGGGTTTCGATCAACTACACACACAAGTTCAACAAAAGTGCAAGCAAGATCAAATCAATCAAAAATGAGCATGAAATGGAATTTAATGTTATAACTTAGCATGAACCAAATCCAATCACATCACAGGTACTCGTACTAGGGCAGAAAAAAAAAATTCAAGGCCAACAAACATCCGTGTAAGCCTTGCTTACGAAGGATTCGGACTAGATCTAAGCAGAAGTATGTAAAACGAACAATAACGGAATGGCTAAGAATGAAATTACGTGAACTAAATCGGTTTGGTATGACTTACTTGTTATGGATCAGATAAGTTGATAGCATCTGATCTTTCTAATTAAGCAAATCGATCAAGTTCCAAATTCAAGCAAACAATGGCACGGACACGACACCACCACGTCGACACTAGGTTGGCATGCCTAAACAAAGGCGAGGGTGGAATTCGAGTCTTGGCACGAGAACGCCGCAACAAGGGCATGGGGAGATCAGCACCAGCAGGCTGATCTAGAGTTCAAGCGAGGAATCGGTATGCTCGGCACCAGTAGGCCAGCGTGGGGGTGCGAGGATTGAGTCCTCGACACAAGGGTGGCTCGGCGGTGGTCGAACAAGCAAGGCCGACTAGGGTTCGGCTAGTAACAAGGGCACGAATGAGAGATTCGAGAAAGGGAGTGAATAGAGATTTAAGGCTAAGGTTGAAGAGTAATTAATCTCTATTCAACTAAAACCAAAACTAGTCCACACACAACAGCCAAGGGAGCCTTATATAGGCAACTCGCGAAAACCAAGCCGAAGACTAGCATGGGAAGCATACTGCTATGCACACATCTTGTACATCATGAAATAAAAACATAGAATATAATAAAGTCATGCAACATAAATAATAATAAAATACCTAGACACGGATAAGGCTCGACTAGGCCAAGAATGGGCGTGCCTAGGGCAGTACGTCGAGCACGGTGTCCAGTGCATCACATATCGAGGCCAAAGAGATCATGTTGAAGTGTGGCTCGACACGCTGAGTAAATGGTAAATTGCCTCTCAAGATCACTGACGATATAGCACGAGTAATGGCAATTGCCCGGGAACAAGTAATAGGGCCATCATAATGAATACTCATGGCCTGCTCCTCCTAGGTCGTCATAGGGGAGGTGTGGTGTCATCACATGGCTTTTTGATGTTGTTGTAACAAGCGGCGACAAACAATCCCTTTCGTTGGCAATTGGCGATATCTAATCGGATTTAAAGAATACGAGGACTCTTCCTAATGAAAAATTATTGCTTGAGGTCGTCCCATAACTCCATAGTTTCAAAATAGATAATAGAGGATCGTAGAGACAGATCCATGGATGAACAAGCCAACCAACAAGCATAAAGTAGAAGGACAACCAGAAGTCGACATTGTGGGAGTCAACGGTCAGCTTTGCGATTGTCCTGTCGACGAATCCAATTTTATGTTTGGGTAAGAGAGCATTACACGTAATCTATTCTTGTTAATTATCTCCTAGGGAAAATAATCAAACCGGGTTGATCCTATGGGTGTAAGTAATAAGGCGAATTAATCGTAGGAGTGGTAGAAAAAGCAAACTCAATAGCAACCAGTGGCGGAGCCAGAACGAATTGGAAGGAGGGACAGAATCGGTTACGATGATTGACAAATAGGATAACATATTATTATTTAAATAATAAATATTTAAAATAAATATCGATATATATAATAGTTGGGTAGTAATTAAAATATACTTTATAAAAAGTAAATAAACAATAAATTAAATATGTAAAAAATTCATCTCTTTTATTATTAATTATTAAACAAATAATTAGTTACATCTTTTTACTTTGCAATATAGAATTATATTTTAAAAATAAATCAAAATTATTAATATTTTAAAATTACTCATCATAATACCGATCTACCCTAATACATTATAAAGCAAAAACCAATTCTGTGTAAAAATTTGCGCCACATGGCATATCTTGAATAAAATAATGGAAGAACTTTTTTCAACTTAAAAAACTAAATAATAATTCTAGAAAATCCCCTTCATATATACTCTAATAATAATTCTAGAAATCACGATTTATCTTAACCACTTCATAAAATAGATAATGGATAGATACCATATTGTAGGAGTAGGTTGTTTCATATAGTATCACATACTAAAAAATAAAATTTAATTAATATACACATATTTTTTTAAAAATTATTTAAATAATAAACATTACGAAATAAAAAAATGAATTTATAAAGATTGAAGACTTTTTAGGGTAAGATTTTATATCCTATAAAATAGATAATGTGTGTATATATATATATATAATTTTCTATATATGTAAATATTGATTTTATTCTTAAAAAAATCCTAAATATCTATTTTAGATTTTATAAAATAAGTGATGTATCAAAATAAGTTTTATCTTTATAATTTTCTATCTATGTTTATTGATATTGATAAGTAATATTATATATGCCATCTTAAGATTATGCTAAAATATTTTTATCGGATTGTTGAAAAAAAATTAACGTTATAAATTTCTATCTATATTTACGCTAATACATTATAAAATAGAAACAAATTATCTATAACATTTGCGCTACATGGCACTTAAGGAACCAATATGTTCTTTCATTTATTTATTTATTTTTATTTATTATACTTTAAAGTGAATGTAGAAGGTTTGATATAGAAAAATATTTTCCATATTTATTTATTTTTATCTTAAAGACTAGAAAACAAAAAAACATTAAATTTTATATAAATATCATTAATAATTATTAAAATATAAATTATCTTTGTTTTTTCTCTTTAATTTATTGTAATATATTATATAAGTTCGGTTCAGGTGCGAATGGGCGCCCAGGTGCGAAATAAGAAAGAACAAGAGCCGTTGGATCAAGAAAAATCAAAGGCGCTGATCATTTCACTTAAAAAGAGGGAAAAAAACGGCATGGGCGAATTATTGGCTAATTATTCGCGTATTTTTGAAAAAAACGGAAATAGGACACGCGCCCAGATTGTTCATCAGTATTGTGGATTTGTTCATCAATAATGTGGATTTGTTCATCAAAACTGTGATTTTGTTCATCAAAACTGTGATTTTGTGCATAAATAAACTATTACTTGTGCATCAAAAATATATTGTTTGTACATAAAAAATGAACAAATGTGTATCAAAATTACATGCAATATGTTCATCAACATTGTGATTTTGTTCATAAAAAAACGAAAATATATGTTCATCGGTTTGTGCATATTTGTTCATCGGTTTGTGCGTATTTGTTCATTAGTAATATCAATTTGTTCACTGGTTTATGCATATTTGTTCATTGCCTTTTTCATATAATTGTTCATTACTAGATGCAATATTTGTTCACTAGTAACCTCAATTTGTTCATTACTATATGCATATTTGTTCATTAATAACATCAATTTGTTCATAGCTAAATAAGGCACAAGCACACCTCTTCGATTTGTTGCTATCTCGTTCTCTTAGCATACACCATATTATTGCAAAGTCAAATTCTTTATCTATTATCTTTTGCATTCAAGTTTCTACATCAAACTTATCTTATTTTGGTACTATATTGAGCACTTCATTCGTATTGACAAGTTAGCCTTAAAGCACTTCATTCGTATTATACTTTGAATTCAAGATAGCCTTAAAGCACAAAATAAATGCAAAAAATGCACAAATAGATAGTCCTAAATGTACAAGTTGATGGTATTAATAGTCCTAAATGTACAAGTTGATAGCATTGACACATAAAACATAAGTTTATTTCAATTCACAAATAAGGGTATAATAATGAACAAATAAGGTTATATCAATGAACAAATAAGGGTATATCCATGAACAAATAAGGTATATCAATGAACAAATAATGGTATACCAGTGAACAAAAAAGAAGTATACTAATGAACAAATAATAGTACACCATGGGTATATCAATGAACAAATAGGGGTTATCAATGAACAAATACGACTATATCAATGAACAAATATGGGTATATCAAAACTAATTATATGTGCATAAAAAACTACATAATATTGTATTCCTACAGATAAATAAGGTTAAAAAATAAATTTTAAAATTTAAAAAGTTCGAAATCGATGAACAATGTTATCAAAAACTCAATGCACAATTAGTTAGTATTGATGAACAATCGGTGAATATTGATGAACAAATCGCTATTTCTGATGAACAAACTGAACGCGTCTCATAAAAACGTATTTTTCGAAAAATTCGTGAATAATACGGAAAAAAATCGCCCGTGTCGTATTTTATTGAAAAATACGCGAATAATACGGGAAAAATTCGCCCGTGCCGTATTTTATTTTTTTGTAATGAATGTTTAATCAAGGACGTTGATTTTTTGGAATGAACGAGCGAGATTTATTCTTATTTCTCACACAGGCGCCCATTCGCACGTGACTCTTTTTCATATTATATAGTATAATTTTTAAAACTACCCGTAAATATACGGAAATTACACTAGTTTAGCTAGTTAAATTAGACTTTTTTGTGTTTGAAATTAAATAAAAAAATAAATAACGAAAATGTAGTAATAATTACCATATGTATGATGGGCTGTGGCATGTGGAGCTGTAGTAATTACTATAGGATGAATTAAGTAAATAGCAAAAAAAAAATACCTAATTAGGTGGATATTTAGGAGAGTGTGAAAATTAGCTAAACAGCAAAACCCCCCATCACCCACCCCCACCCCATTCCCACCGAGTTGACTCGGTTGTTGACCGAGTTGACTCGCCTGTTGACCGAGTCGAATCGGTCGTTGACCGGACTTTGACCGATCGTTGACCGGGCGATGACCGACCGTTGACCGACGTTGACCATCATCACAATCATCACATTCATAACTGTCATCACAATTTTTTTCACCGTCATCACAATTTATTTTACCGTCATTACAATTTTTTGATGACAAAAAGTGTAATAAAAGATAAAAAGTGTTATCAAAATGTTTTAATGACACTTTTTTATGACAAAAAATATAATCAAAGGCATTCAACCACATAAAAACAACCGTCATCACTGGCATCACAATTTTTTCACCGTCATCACAATTTTTTATCACCATCATCACAATTTTTTGATGATAAAAAGTGTAATAAAATGTAAAGTGTAATCAAAATGTTTTGATGTCACTTTTTTTTATAACAAAAAGTATCATCAAAGGCATTCAAAAACATAAAATCAATTGTCATCACAATTTTTTCCACCGTCTTCGCAATTTTTTTCACCGTCATCACAATTTTTTGATGACAAAAAGTGTAATAAAAGGTAAAAAGTGTCATCAAAGACATTCAACCACATAAAAACAACCGTCATCACTGTCATCACATTTTTTCCCCACCGTCATCACTATCATCACTGGCATTCAACCACATAAAAACTGTCATCACAATTTATTTCACTGTCATCAAAATTTTTGATGACAAAAAGTGTAATAAAAGGCAAAAAGTGTCACCAAAATGTCTTGATGATAACTTTTTTATAACAAAAAGTATCATAAAGGCATTCAACCATATAAAAACAACCGTCATCAACTGTCATTACTTGTCATCGTTACTTGATGACGGTTTGATTGTCATCAACTGTCATTACTTGTCATCATTACTTGATGACGCTTTGATTGTCATCAACTATCATCTCTACTTGATGACATTTCGATTAATTTGTCATCAAAAGGGCATTGATGACAAATAAGTGTCATCAAATGTCATCAAACTATCATCACTTAAACGTCATCAAATATGTGTCACCACTATTATCACTACATTATGACGGTTTGATTGTCATCAACTCATAAATGTCATCTCTACTTGATGACAGTTCGATTCTCATCAATTGACGTCGCTATTTGATGACGGTTCGATTGTCATCAATTATCATCACTACTTGATGACGGTTCGTTTAATTTGTCATCAAAAGAGCCTTGATGACTATGGTCTTGAAGACAAACAATCGTCATCAAGTGTCATCACTCAAAATTTGTTCGTTTTTATCATCACAAAAAATAGTTGTCATCAAATCTCATCACCACATAAAAAAATTTGTCATCACCGCATAAAAACAATTGCCATCATAAATAAAAAAACAAAGTTGTCATCAAATATTTATCATCACGTTAATTTTTTAGTGTCATCACATATCATCACGTTTAATTTTGTAGTGTCATCACATATAATTTTTAGTATCATTATTTAAAGTGTCATCACGTACGATTGTCATCAATTGATGATGGTTCGATTGTCATCAATCATCACTACTTGATGACGGTTCGATTGTCTCCACTACTTGATGACGATTTGATTGATTTGTTTGTCATCAAAAGGCATTGATGACAAACTAAGTGTCATCAAAAGGCCTTGATGACATTGATTTGTTTGTCATCAAAAGGACCTTGGTACAAACAACCGTCATCAAGTGTCATAAAAAAATTGTCATCACATGTTTTTAAACGGCCTTGATGACATTCAAGCTTATAAAAACAACTATCTTAAACACATAAAAACAAAGTTGTTATCAAATAACATCACTTGTCATAATAAAATATTAATAAGCCTATGTGGGATTTGAACCCACATCATTATTTTTTAAGAAAAATACTCTACCATTTAAGCTAATAGGCTAATTACATTTTATAATAAAATAAACCATAAATTAAATTGCACTAGAAAAGGAGAAAGTAAAAGAAGAAGAATAGTATATATAAGGGAAATCTAATGCTGATGACAGTGATGAGG
Organism: Fallopia convolvulus; assembly: GCA_964016875.1. Taxonomy (NCBI): domain Eukaryota; kingdom Viridiplantae; phylum Streptophyta; class Magnoliopsida; order Caryophyllales; family Polygonaceae; genus Fallopia; species Fallopia convolvulus. The sequence continues at coordinate 24,052,787 of OZ024727.1, forward strand.
CAACTAGCTATAAAACCAAAAGAATGATTATTGAATTTCTATTAATCTAATACCGATGAGACAACTAGCTATAAGGGAAATCAAATGCTGATTAGGCAACTAGCTATAAAAATTTTTTTTTCTATTAATATTAAAAATGTATGCAAGCAAGGTTTGGTTTTGAACTTTTTTAGCAAAAAAAAATGCTACCTTTTTCCATCTCCAATAGGGGTGCTCACGGGTCGGGTCGGGTCGACCCGCGACCCGCAAGTGTCATGACCCGCGACCTGACCCGCGGGTTGCGGGTTTTGCGGGTCGGGTCGCGGGTCGACCTGCTGACCCGCAAAATAAGCATGCTACTGCCATACGATTCTAACCACTTTGAGGAAATTTTCAAAACAATCTGCAGCCTAATTTGTCACTGCCATATGTAGCTATTTTCCTTTAGAATCGTACCCACTTTGAGGAAGCAAATCAGAATTGAATTCTGGGCATAACTTACAAGCAAATCAGAATTGAAATCGTCATTAACTACCCTAAATTGTTATTACTAGATTAAAAAAATAAGTCACAACCATTGACACTTCTGGGCATAACTTACAAGTGCAACACCGGACAGTGCGAGGTCTGAGCAGGGACAGGCGGACACCGGCGGGACAGGCGGAGTGGCGGACACCGAACACACGGATAGTGCGAGTCCAACCTCCAACGACTTCGGGATTCACTGCTTCAGCGACGACTCTCGGACTCGGCGACTGTCCAGCAGGCAACAACGATTCTCGGTGCCGGCGACCTCCAGCGGCGAAGATCTGGAGATGAGCGAGATCTGGAGATGAGCGGCGCCTAGGGTTTTTTTGATTTGGGGAATAATGACCGAATGTCAAATGAGGAGGCGCGACCCGATTTTACTAATTAGTAATTCTGTCACATTTTTTATTTTTTCGAGATTTTTTATTTTTTTTAAAAAGGGCGCGGGTCTGCGGGTCGGCCCGCAACCCGTCAGGTTTGGCCCGACCCGAAATTTTCAAATTCTTGACCCGCAGCCCGACCCGATAATTGCGGGTCGGGTCGGGGTCGACCCGGACCCGTGAGCACCCCTAATCTCCAATGATGGAGAAAAATAACAACATTACTAGTTTAACCAGTGGACCAATTTCATGAAGGATTTGTCCATGTATAATATCAGATAAGTGGCACTACAGCATCAACATGAATAGCTGAACTCTAATCCATATTTTTTGGATAAATCAAGTGATATTTCCTTTATGACAATGAATCAAGCGAGTAAATTAAGATCTACAATGTACTGTTATAAAAAGGAAAGTGAATAAAAATCCCACAAGATAACTTAACCCTAGGCATAAAATATGGATAATAATATCTAGGTCTAATAACTCGACCAAAATGAAAAAGAGTACCTTCCAATGATCAAACTCACCCAATTTCAGTGGGGTGGCTTGTTGTTCCCTTGTCTAATAGTGTAGTTGGTGTTGTTGGAAGTTATCCTAGTTACTTACTCTAATACCAATTAATGAATTTGTATGCGTTAGTAATAAAGTACGGAACAATAGTTGTTCTTGGGCTACAGAAAATAGAACAACAAGTAAACAAAAGGACAACGAGTTTGTAGAGCAAACTCAAAGTAACCAACTTAGTTACTTTGGTAAAACTTCTCCCATTGGACTTCTCACCCAAGAGATTTCAATAGTTCTTTTATTAAGATCACAAATTGCATGACAAGCACAAACTTTGGTAACTAGACTTCTCACCTAGTTCAACATGATATGTTTATTAGCCCAAACCCTAGTGAGACTTAACAATTGAACCAGTGACCTTAAAACACTTCAAACCATTGTGATAAAGTTGTCAGAATTCCTCATGAACACCACTGCAAAGGACGCTAGTTTCTCTCTCTCAAGCCACACTTGAAAACCTAGTAACCTATCCTTATTTATAGTGATTTACCCAATCCTGATCTCAATTACTTCTTGTCGTAAATAATTGATATTCCCCTCAGAAAATCACCATAAAATCGGTTAAAACCGTATTTAAATGACACTATCTTATCTAAACAATTCTTGTCATCTCTCTCTGATCCGATCGAATTTGGTGTCAATTGGGTGAAATCTCTTCAGTTCCAACACACAATCTTCTAGAATTATCCATCCTTGTCCACCCACACGCTTTCTAGGTTGCATAGAAAACGAGGTAGCTTTCTTGTTTTAGCAAGCTGTGACTTCTCCCAAAAGCTACTTGAATTGATCATTTTTCCCACGATGCTCTTTCACTCTTGTCTCTTCAATTTGATCAAACATTTGCTTTTCTTCATCTCTTTTGTTTCTCTCCACTTGTATGTCGTTGTTCATCAAATAAAAACTCAACGAAACAAGCCATCAAATAATAACTTGGTTTTCATCATCAAAACACAAAGTAACTAGGGACCCATAATCGAGGTTTTCAACATTGTGTCAACACTAAATGAATGCAAATACCTCTTGGCAATGGAGGGAAACTAATGGGACCACGAGACATTTTCAAAGAAGGTCTAATAAAATATGCCAAGCGGCTCTCTCACAAGTCTCCAAACAAACTCCCTCCGTTAACTTGAGAGTCACCAAGTGGTAACTTCAACTTTCTTCCCCACAATATGTCGTCTCCCACTCACACTCGAAACTGAAAGTACAAGTATATAGGAGGACTGACACGTGTTTGACACTTTTGAAGCGCTCGTCTCTCACACTCTACTATTCACAAAATTAGATGCAAGCACAATCAAACTTGGCACAAATTTCAACACCCACAACAGAAAGAAACAATATCACAAGATAATATCAGGCCTGGTGGTACAATCACAAGCCCAAGTAAGCCTTTAGGCGATGATTGTCTACCAAGACGATCAAGTAAATGTTGCTCAAAGGTTTGGGCTAAGAAATGGCTTCAAAGAGGATGATTCTTTCAAAGGAATTTAGAGGATGATTTTTTTTTAAAATAAAAAATACAACATTTACTTTCGAAAGAGACATCCGAATATGTGATATGTGATATGTGATGAATATAAATAGTGTCAAAAACAAAAGTAGGTAGAATAAGTCACAAAATCCGGTTCAGTTGCTTTAAGCATGGAAGAATAGGGAGGCGGGGAAGAAGAAAGATGACGTACGTTAACAAGTAACCACCCCCTTCTTCTCTTTCGTCTGAAGTCGCTTTAACCAAGTCAATATATTCCCAAGCTTTAAGTCTTCGTTTTCTCCCTTTAAAAAAGAGTTACCAAATGGAGACAAATTAAATTATTATTCATAAATCAGGAAAAATCATAATCATATCAGTATTTATCCAACATAAAACAATCAAAATCAACCTTTCTTTCGAAGCTCTCTCCAATGGCGGAGGAGGAAGGCGAAGAAGATCCTTCGAGCTTCAACCGCCTTCCGAACGAGCTCCTCTTCGACATCTTCTCTCGGTTTCCGGCGAAAGCCCTGTGCCGGCTCCGATGCGTCTGCACCAGATGGAGCTCAATTTTGACAAATGATCCTGACTTCATCTCCCTCTACCACCGGAACCACCGCCTTAACCCTCTCCTTCTCTTCTCCCGCCACCGCAGCGTCGCCGTGGATGCTGGAGACGCCGACGAGCTCCTCGCATCCTGCCATTGCATCGACGGCGGAGCGGCGAGGCTCAACTTCGCCGCCGATTTCCCCGGAAAGCTGATTTGGATCCTCTCTTGCCGCGGAATCTTCTGCTTGATCTCTGAATTGAAGGTTTTCCTCTACGATCCGGTGACCGGACGAGCCTCCAACCTCACCGGCTCTCCCAATTTCAGGTCAAGCTCGAGCGCCGCGCTGGGATACTCCGCCATTGCCGGCGAATTCAAGCTCCTCCACTTCTACGTGGCCGAAAAGTCCGACAATTACCACTACGAGCAGATAAAAGAGCTCAGGTGCGAGATCCTGACCGTTCCTAAGCGATGGCTAGGGTTTGATTCTTCTTCTTTAGAAAGCCACGAGTGGAAATCTCTAGGGAGAAGCAAGATGGACGTGTTAGGGCGAAAATCGTGTGTATGCGTAGACGGGAGCATTTTCTGGCTGGTGGCGGAGAAGGCATACAATCCGGATAACATTCGGATCCTAAGCTTCGACTTGGAAAGGGAAGATTTCGGAGGTGTTTGCTTCTCGAGAAAAAACTCGGACAGGTCTGTGGAATGCTTGGGCTTGCTGGAGATGAAGGAGAAACTGTGCTTGGGGGATCGGCTGCAATGGGAGACGACCATGGCAGTGTGGCAATTGGAGGATAGAAGCAAAAACCTGTGGATTAAGAAATACGTGATTGATGTCTCTGAATTCAGGCACATGGATTTGAAGATTCTGGGGCATTTTTGTTCTTCCATGGGAGGTGGGGAAGGAGAGTTGGTGATCAAGCTGGGAGGGAATCAGGCCAAGGTATATGATCTGGAGGGTGGTACATTTCGTGAGATAGAGATTCAGGTAGAGAATGAGGGAGAGGTAGAAGAATCAAACTTGGAATTGCTTCTGGATCGCAAGGATATGCTTTGATTATCCAAGAAATTAAATAAATCCGAGTGTTCTATTTTTGGGTACTGGATTTGGGCAATTTTCTTTGTATTGTACGGAGTATTTCATTCTGTTGGGTTGGGATTTGGGAATAGAAAACCGAATCAACCACAAAATGCATTTGGTTGGTGGGGCAGGAGACCAAGAGCAGCGATGGAGAAGATGCCAATTCGTCATCCGTGGAACTTTTAATCACAAGTACAACGTATATTAAATAACTTGAAATTGCTACTTATAGAGCTCTTGAGAAGGTTGTAATTTTAATGTACAAGCCTTTTTTTTTGGTCGAATAATGTACAAGCCTATATATATATATATATAGAGTCCTTTTTTGCTTGAAAAACTTGCCAACTTTGATGTAAATTTTATACATTTTCCCTGTTTTGAGGTACATCTCTTAATTTGTGGATTTGAATTTGAACAAGACCAATCTGTTTGCGTTTACACTTTCGAAACCTTAAATTCCTATTTCTCAACTCGACTCCACTCTAATCGGTGTGCAGTCCCAGAATTCCAACCCTTAATTTTTTGTAGGAGCGACATGATATCATTGCAAAAAGCCTTCAAAGGTCTCCAGTGGGAAGGTTTCTTAGGAAAAACTAAAAGGCAGAATACATAAACGGCCCCCTGACCTTTGACCAATTGGTCACTTTGACACCTCATCTTTGAAAATGTTCGAAACTTGTAAATTGAGACCTATTGAACACCTGTTTAGTCAAAAAATTTGTCGTGCATAGGACGCGTGCCATGTCATTATGCCACATCAACATGTATTTAAATAATAAAATAAAAAAAAACTTAAAAATTTTGCCACATCATTTTTTTTGTTAGAAAACAATATTCCTCACCAAACAAAAAAAGAAAAAGGGGTAAAAAAAAGAAAAAAGAAAACAAATCCAATTTTACGAGATCTAGTTTCAACCTAGATCTGCTTCAAAAAATCTCATTTACATTCTTTTATTCCTTCAAAATTTCTGGGCTAATTCCTTAATCCATATTCTTTTATTCCTTCAACCCTTCTGGCTCCAAAATTTCTTGCCGTCTCCAGGGGTGTGGTAGATCTGTAGCCGGAGATCTAAAATTTCTTGGCTTCCAAGCCGACGCTAGAGGTTGTCCACGCCGGAGATCTAAAATTTTTCATTGAGAATTCGTCCCTGGAGAAGGCGTCCAAACCGATGCTAGACGTTTTGATGGAATCGATCTTGATGCGTCCAAGCCAACAGCCGGTGCTAGAGGCGTCCAAGCCGTCATTGGAGAACTCGATTTTCTTCGAGAATTTGCTGCCGACTCCAAAGCGGATGGAATCGATCCGCCAACCGGAGAGGCAGAGAGAGGGAGAGCGCGAAGATGACAAAGAGGACGAGGTTAAGAGGAAGTCCGTTGGGATCTGGGGTAGCTGCGTGGTTGAGGAAGTCTGTTGGGATTTGGGGTTATAACTTGTAAGGACTGTGGAAAGGTCAAGGAAGGAGGTGCATACACCTTGAAGTAAGAATTCAATCCTGTATATTTGTAAATTCGATTTGGTTTGTCTTTTCATCTTCTTTCTTCTCGAATATAAATTCGATTTGGTTTGTCTTTTCATCTTCTTTCTTTTCATTCGAGATTTTCTTATTGGCATATTATCAAAGATTACCTTTTTTTAAGGCTGGAGGTGATTGTTTTTCAATGGTTTATGATTACAATCAATGAATCAAATTTCTGAGTGATGTTTAAGAACTCAAAAAAAATCAATCTGACTGCAGATGCGAATGGAAGAAAGCAAAAATAAAAAGAAAATAGAAAAAGAAAAGAAGAAAAGAGAAAAAATTGTCATATCACTATTATTTTAGTCCCTTACTCGCTTATAGGAGCTCGCTTATAGGAGTGTACATCTCACGCAAATAGCCACATCAGCAAAAAAGTGTTCAATAGGTCTCAATTTACAAGTTTGGGGTGTCAAAGTGACCAATTGGTCAAAGGTCAGGGGGCCGTTTATGTATTCTGCCAAAACTAAAAAGCCAAGAGCCATCTCATCTGCAACAGCAATACTTGGAAGTTTCCTGGGTATCGGCAAACTACCGCAAACTCCACACTCATACACTAAAGAAGAAAAAAAAACAACCCCATTAGATAATGGTTAATTTAGTACAGTATCGCCACTCCACACCAATTCGATCACCACTCCCTCTCACTAAAAAAGGGTTCAGTATAACAAAAACAGCTGGCAGGAAGAGAACACATTACCAATGACACCACCAAATCTTCTTTCAAAAACCTCAAGGGATATCAATCAGAAATGTTTAATGTGATTGGCTCAGTATCTCCTCCGGGGACTCCTTGATCGATGACCCCTTGGTGGTGATCTGCAGTATTTAACATAAATTAAGCTAACCAACAAGCAGAATTCGACAAAGTACCAAATACTTTCCAGTAGATAATTTGTTTCAAAATAGAACAAAATGAGTCCAATATTAGATTATTAAAGAATAAAGACAGACCTCCTCCTTGTAGTCCTTCTGTATGGCCCATTGCTGAAAGCCCAGTCTACATTAACAGCTTGAGTAAGAAGTTCGGCCCCATTCATTGTTTTTATAGCAAGTTCTGCTTCTTTGAATTTCTCATATTCAATCAGTGCATATCCCTGAGACCAAAGTTCATCAACCAACAACATTAGCCAAACAACCAGTTGAGTGGTTGGTGAAACATAAACTATGCTTTTAAGTTATAACCCACAGAATATGGAAAACCTGAACTACTACCATCATAAAACTTGTCAACCAGAAAAGTTAGTCCCTCAAAAAATCACTAATACTGTTTCCTAGACACAAATAGAGTCAATTGCAAGTTGCATTAACCACTACTCAACAAGACGAACATTTACTTTCGGCATTCCATGTCAAATGATACGAGATAAAGCCTCTCTTTTTTTCTCCTATTACTCTTATATATAAACAGGTTTTAATGCATAAGACACAATTAGGAGCAAAGGGCAAACTCAGACAAAATGATCCGAGCAACAAAAAGTGTTTTTAAAAGGACATTCACACCTTGACAAATCCAGTACGTCGATCAAGATTCAAATGTAAGTTCTTGATTTCCCCAAACTCCCCAAATGCATTTTGCAGGTCATCTTCTCCTGCTTCTTCATGAACTCCTGTGATGATTATAATCCAACCTTCAATTGCTGCCCAAAAGTTCAAATCTTAGTTATGGTGTTAGCGTGTAAATTTAACCAGAGACATTAATTCAAGAAGGTTACACAATCTGAAACCAATTTCTCGAATAGCTGAAGCTAGACAACATACACATAGTTCTCCGAAATTTTCTATAAACTGCAGGTCATGCTGGTAAACCACACCCATACCTTACATGAGGTGCATAGGAAATCAAACAGATCGATACAAAAAATCAGTCGAGAAAAAAGAACAGTCGAGAACAATTGCACAAAAACGACAGGGCCGTGCAAAAGTTGCTCTGGACCCCAACCGTATAAAAAACGGAGTAAAAACTGCAAGTAACACAGCTCAATCAAAACCATAACCCTAATTAATGTGCCAATCCAGATGTAGTCCACGATAACTCATAGCAATACAGGAAATGCAAAAGGATTAAACAAAGACAGAGGGATAGAAAAAGGTACATCGTTGGGGGCCGGGGCCGCCGTCGAAATCGAGAGAATCAAAATTGCGACCGGCGAGGCGGTCGGGGCGTTCGGCGTCGGATTCTTGCCTGAAACCGCGGCCTTTGGTCTTCTTTGGGGCGGGTGAGCCTCCTGTGATGGCAGATTTCAGCTTGGGGGATGTAGTCCACGATAACTCATAGCAATACAGGAAATGCAAAAGGATTAAACAAAGACAGAGGGATAGAAAAAGGTACATCGTTGGGGGCCGGGGCCGCCGTCGGAATCGAGAGAATCAAAATTGCGACCGGCGAGGCGGTCGGGGCGTTCGGCGTCGGATTCTTGCCTGAAACCGCGGCCTTTGGTCTTCTTTGGGGCGGGTGAGCCTCCTGTGATGGCAGATTTCAGCTTGGGGGATGTAGTCCACGATAACTCATAGCAATACAGGAAATGCAAAAGGATTAAACAAAGACAGAGGGATAGAAAAAGGTACATCGTTGGGGGACGGGGCCGCCGTCGGAATCGAGAGAATCAAAATTGCGACCGGCGAAGCGGTCGGGGCGTTCGGCGTCGGGTTCTTGCCTGAAACCGCGGCCTTTGGTCTTCTTTGGGGCGGGTGAGCCTCCTGTGATGGAAGATTTCAGCTTGGGCGGAGGAGCCCTAGGGGAGGCATCATCAGCGGCTCCTTCTTCGTCCATGAGATCGTCCTCCTCCGGCTCGAAATCCACCGCTTCCACATCGACTGCCGCCATCTACTCTCCCTCTCTCTCAAACTCTCCTGTTTCTTTCTTCTACTTAACCTTCTTCCCTCCTAGTCCTATCTGGGGACTTCTCTTCCTCGATGATATCCTCTCCCTTCAGAAGTGAAGATCTTCCGGTTCCAGTGACGGAATGAGTCGTTCAACCAAAAAAACATAGTAACGGAACGAGTCCCAAAACTGACGTGTATGAGGTTCGTATTGGATCGTCACAATTTCTGGCCCATGGGCTTTAAGCCCAAAATGAGAAGATGATCATTAGAGCTTGACAAATACGATTATAATAAATATTTCAAGAACTTTCAATTAAACAGTGCTAATATAACCAAATTTGGTCAGTTTGAATCCATTTCATGATATCAAATATGGATATGGATATAACTCGTATCTAGTATTTGATATATTCTGATATCAATATCAAATTGATATATGTTATTTAGTATATGAGGTTATCGATATCGGTTGATATCAGAGTGATATCGGATTGATATCATAATGTTATTTTGATATACCCCGAAAAATTGGTATATCAAAGATATCACTCATACCTATACCATATCTGATATATTGATATCACTCATAATCATATCTTGATATTCATACCGATATCGATATCTCATAGGGATGCTCACGGGTCGGGTTGACCCGTGACTTGAAATTGCAGGTCGACCCACAAAAAATTTACTTTTGACCCGCGACCAAACCCGCGACCCGACCCGCGGGTCACGGTTCTAACGGGTCGGATCGCGTGTTGACCTGTTAGACCCGTTAAACAAATTAGAACTCACAGCAATCAGCCAATCACACAAATTAGAAATCACAAATACAAATTAATCTCACAAAACTACAAAGACAATCTTGCAAACTGTTAAACAAGAATGAACAACTTGCAAGATTTAATAAAATAAAAAAAATAATTGGTTATATATTGATGGCGATCGATCTGATGGTACATATTGATTGGGGAAAGTGGTTACATATATTGAAGTGGAGGCCAATCTAAAACCTTTAAATTTATAAAAAGAATCAATTTAGAAGGAAAGAAAATTGATCTCCCTGTCAAGAAATGGGTTATTGATAAAATCGACGAAAGGGTAATACTAATTATACCAGGAGACCATAGGCAAAGATCTGGATGTCGTTGTTGCCAAGAGAGGCGACGGCACGTTGAAGGCTGCCGAGGTGGTCGTAGAAGATATGGATGGACATGGAGACAACGTTGTTGAGGAGGTAGACCACGACGGCGGGCACCGCCAGCTTGAAGAGGATGCGGATCTCGATCCACGTGGCGATCCGAAGGCGGTGGAGTCCGCGAGTTCAGGGTTGCTGATGACGAGCCTCTCTCTTGAGGAGCAGGGAGAGGATTGAGCGGCGTCGGTGGTGTAGTCAGATCTAGGGTTTCAAGGTTGAGGTCGGGCTCGAGGTCAGAACTCATAAAATGAAATAAAGGTGGAAAAGTACCGATAAAAACTAATGGAGTAAACTTGTAAAGGTAAAATATTTTTTTTAAAAGGGGGCGGGTCGTGCGGGTCAACCCGCAACCCGGCGGGTTTTGCCCGACCCGACCCGCAACCCGAATTTTTGGATAAATCGACCCGCGACCCGACTCGCACGGGTCACGTCGACCCGCAAATTGCGGTTCGGTTAGTGCGGGTCGCGGACGACCCGACCCGTTGAACATCCCTAATATCTTATATTTTCGATATCAATACCAAACGAGCCCTTAGGGGATCATAATATTTCATATAACTAGTTATACTTGTCTGTCAGGCACGACTAAAATTTAGTTTTTTCCCGATGTATTATAAATAGAATATTAATAAATATATATATATATATATATAAATTTAATGCAACTAATTTACTGCTTGTACCATGCATAAAAATAATTTTATTTTTTGGAATCAAATATAAATTATTAAGTTTAAAGTTGAGAATAAAAATAGATGATTAAGATAAAATAATCTACATTACTCCTTTTCCTTGATAATATTTCATAAATAGGTTTAATTTTTAAAAAAGGAGATACAAGATGAATAAAATAAAATAAAAAAGATATATATTTTCAAAATATGGAAGATGTAAGATTTTTAAAAAATAATTAATTTAATAAATAAGATATATTTTAATATGAAAGATAAATATAATTAATTTAATGAAAATAATTATGATATAATTAATTTAATTTAGGGCGGGACCAAAATCGCTCTAGTGACTTGATAAAGTAAAGATTAGACAAGATTATATTATCTATGTTTTTTGTTACTTTCGATGAATGTAAAGTTAGAGATTATCAAATCTTTCAATATACATATTATATTAAATGTTATATTGTCTATATTTTTTTGTTATTTCTAAACATTATAAACATTTATCATTAATTTGTTTGGGTGATTTTGATAAATCTGCCTATTATCTATTAATAATAACTAAAGCAATAGCAATTTCTATCACAACTTAATCAAGTAAATAGAAAAAAAATACATAATTAGGCATTTGTTAAACAAATTCAAAAATTTGGTAAATAGCAAAAAACCCCATCATCCACCCCCACCCTACCCCCACCAAGTTGACTCGGTCTTTGACCGGGTTGACTCGATCGCTGATCGGACGTTGACCAACGTTGACCATCATCACTACCATCACTTTCACTGTCATCACAATTTTTTCACCATCATCATAATTTTTTGATGACAAAAAACATATCAAATGCCTTGATGACAATATTTTGATGATAAAAAGTGTAATAAAAAGTAAAACAATGTCATTAAAATGTCTTGATGACAAAAAGTATCATCAAAGGCATTCAACCATATAAAAACAACTGTCATCACACATAAAAAAACAAAGTTGTCATCAAATATGTTTCATCACGTTTAATTTTTTAGTGTCATCAAATATGTGTCATCACATACAATGTTTTTCTAGTGTCATGTGTCACCACTCAAAGTGAATCAAAAAGTTATTGATGACACGATTCGAACCGTCATCAACTATCATCACTACTTAATGACGGTTTGATTGTCGTCAACTATCATCACAAGCGTCGTCCAAATGTCTTGATGACAACTTTTTGATGACAAAAAGTATCATCAAAGGCATTCAAACCACATAAAAACAACTGTCATCACACATAAAAAACAAAGTTGTCATCAAATATCTTTCATCACGTTTAATTTTTTAGTGTCATCAAATATTTGTCATCACATATAACTTTTTAGTGTCATCATTTAAAGTGTCATCAAATATGTGTCATCATATACAATTTTTTCTAGTGTCATCAAATATGTGTCATCACTTTCATCAATGTCATCACTATCATCATTGTCATCAATTTGTCATAAATTGTCATCAAATGCCTTGGTGACAATTTTTTATCATAAAAAGTGTAATAAAAGGTAAAAAGTTTCATCAAGTATAATCAAAAAAATTTTATGACAAAAAGTATCATCAAAGACATTCAACCACATAAAAACAACTGTCATCACACATAAAAAAAAGTTGTCATCAAATATCTATCATCATGTTTAATTTTTTAGTATCATCAAATATGTATCATTATATATAACGTTTTAGTGTCATCAAATATGTGTCATCACATACAATTTTTTCTAATGTCATCAAATATGTGGCATCACTATCATCATTGTCATCACTTTCATCACCACCATCACTATCATCAATTTGTCATAAATTGTCATCAAATGCCTTGATGGCAATTTTTTGATGACAAAAAATGTAATTAAAGGAAAAAGTGTCATCAAAATGTCTTGATTATAACTTTTTAATGACAAAAAGTAATTCAATAAGCCTTAATATGGTCCCATTATCAGGATCCTTATATACACTCTTGAGCGTGATGTTATGAATTAAAATGAAACACAAATTTTAGAGAGGAACATCCTAAATTAATCAGAAGAATATCTTAATTAACAAGTAGCTGAAGGAATCAAGATGTCTATGAAGAGAAGAGTGTGTGTGGATGTTTAGGTTAAAGGAGGTGAAAGAACTTTACGTTCATGACTGTTTTGTATCATCATTGTTGTCATTAGTGGATGCCATGTGTGCTTGTGGGACTTGATCATTGATAAGTAAACACGAGAAAATATGGAAAAGAATTGCATTTATCCTTCTTGGTTAATAATATCAAAACATATCATTCCTGCAAACATAAATACTTAAAAAAAATGAATTAATATTCAAACTTTCCAGGTTCAAATCTTTAATGCTCTAGTATTAATATAACCTATTTCAAGTCAAACTTTTATCTTTTTTCAATTGGTTTAATGTTATAGTTCAAGTCTGTTAAAGTAGGAATACACCGAATTCATTGGTTTTACTTTCAATTCTTGCATAAGAAAATACATCAGCCTTCAAGCATTGCTAGCATAGAGTATCAACCAACGAAGTTTCTTTCTTCTTCTATATTGAGAAAAACAACAAGCACTAGCAGCACAGATTATAAGGACATGCATGTGCTATAAAGATTGAATAGCATTTCCACAAATCAATCCCCTAATAGCAATTCATCAAAAATTACCTAAATTTGAACAAAAACCCTACTTCAGGATCAAAATTAGAGTTGTCATAGATGATGATTTCGAATTTAACCAATATCTATAATCATTTAGCACAATGAGTTACAAGGAGTCTTTCGAATGTTGAAATCATACCTAGAGTTTCACCCTTTAAGCTGATGAACATGAGCATCAGAGTGAGAAATTACTAACTCATATTTCTTTGGTACTACTAACCACGGAGGAACAAATTGATCTCAGATTTCGACATAAAAAGGCCATATTGGAAGAAATTAGAAGGAATTAAGTAGGAATTGATGGGTTACATACTTAGTATTAGGGTTGATGAACTCGTGGAGCTTGTTAGTGCTGGAGATCATGATAATGGAGACTTAACATCGCTAAGAACGGGTGAGCTCCTTAATTCTGGGCACAGAAGTTGGTGGCGATGTGAATAATCAACGTTCCGGGGATGCAATTACAAAGGTCGTCGACGCATCGGAGTTCGAAGCAAGCACAACAAATCTGGCCCCTTTTGAAGAGCGTTGTGCTCATGCCCACTATTTGTTGGGAAAAATATGCAACTTTCCCTAGAAATCAAATTATTGAGAATGAGAATTAATCGAGAAAATACCACACAATAATAATGTTTTACCAATTGTGTTTACGTCTCTAACTCTGCTGCTAAACTTTTATTATGAAAGATGAAATATAGAAAATAGTTACAAAAATTTTCTCTCAACTCACACCCAATTACACCAAGAATTTTACACTAAAAATTCTCCCGAGAAAGCTTCTCTCTGTTCTAAGCTTTCCTCTCCATGTTTTGGGATGTATTATAAATGAAAACTTACAACTTTAAATAGACATTAGGAAGGCCTAATTCTCTGGTGAAATTCAACTAAGCAATTCTCACCTTCAATTTCTATTTGCTTAAACAAGCATCCTAAAAATAACCCTTGTTATTTATCACTCTTTTATTTTCCTAAAAAAGAATAACATCATTTCTCTTACAATCTCCCACTTGACGATTGATTTGAATCTGTCTTCATACCTCACTTCATGCAGTAGAACCTTTTGGTCTTGTTACATTTGTAGGCCAACTGAAGTTGAACACAACTTCAATTTATCAATGGTTGCTGTCTTTGTTAACATATCCACTGGATTCCTACTTCCTTGAATCTTCGACAATTTTAACACTTTATCTTCCAATAAAGATCTGATAAAATGATATTAGAGTCCAATATGCTTTGTTTTGGAATGAAATCTTGAATTCTTCGCCAAGTGGATAGCACTCTGACTATCTCTGTACAAAACATTATTCTCTTGCTTGAACCATAGCTTAGTTAACAAACCTTGAAGCCAAATCATCTCTTTACTAGCTTCAGTCACTGCTACATACTCAGTCTATGTAGTAGATAGAGCTACAATCTTTTGTAATTGTGACATCCAACTGACAGTTGTACTTCCAATAGTAAATACATAACACGTAGTGCTTTTACGGTAATCAACTTCACCTCTAAAGTCTGCATCTACATAGCCTTCTATTTTCAGTTCACCCTTACCAAAATACAAACACCTTTCTATGTTGCCTTGTAGGTACCTCAAAATCCACTTCACTGCTTCCCAATGAGCTTTTCTTGGATTTGACATAAACCTGCTAACGATTCCCATTGCATGTCCAATATCTGGTCTTGTACAAACCATCGCATACATCAAACTCCCAATGGCTGAGGCATAGGGAACCTTAGCCATGAGCTCTCTATCTTCCTCCGTTTGAGGGCATTGATCCTTGGATGAACAAAAATGAGTTGTCAAAGGTGTACCAACTGGCTTGGCATTATCCATATTGAACCTTTGCAAAACACGTTCGATGTACTCCGATTGAGATAACTGCAAACTCCTAGTTTGCTTATCTCGTGTGATTTGCATTCCAAGATTTTTTTTGCTGGACCCAAGTTCTTCATGTCAAATTCATTTGACAACTTTTTCTTGAACCTTCTAATATCATCCATATTTGAACCAACTACTAGCATATCATCAAGATATAATAGTAAAATGATATAACTAGTTCTATATCTTTTGAAGTAACAACAATTGTCGGCGTTACACTTTTGGAAACCTTCCTTGTGCATGAAACCATCAAACTTTTTATACCATTGCCTAGGCGCTTGCTTTAGCCCATACAAGCTCTTCTTAAGTCTACACACCATGTTTTCTTTTCCTTTTTCCCTGAAACCTTTAGGCTGGTGCATTTATATCTCCTCATCCAAATCTCCATGAAGAAATGCAGTCTTCACATCAAACTGTTCAAGATGAAGATCTTCAATATCAACAATACTCAACATTGATCTAATAGTATTGAGCCTCACAACAGGAGAAAAAATCTCAATGTAGTCAACTCCTTCTTTCTGCTGAAATTCTTTGACCACTAGTCGAGCTTTGTATCTCTTAGAGCCATCATGCTAATTTTCCACTCGATACACCCATTTGTTGTGAAGTGCCTTCTTCCCCATGGGTAACTCAGCCAGTTACCAAGTCTAGCTAGAAATCAGAGAGTTCATCTCATCTTTCATTGCAAGCTCCCACTAGCTTGAATCACTAGTATGACAAGCTTCATCATAGCTCTCAGGCTCCCCGCCATCAATCAACAACAAGTAACTCATATATCTCCTGGGAGGAATATGAATCTGAGAAGACCTTCTTAATAAAGGAGCTGGTGTAGGAGGTTATATCGTGTCAAACTGTTGCATGCTTTGTTGTTTAATAAATTATTCTAACTGAGGACTTGCTATGATTGGTTCTGTCATAGGATTGTTTGGAACATAATCTACATTTGAAAATACTAGCCTACTCTGATCTGAGTCGTTGGTGTCAGTTTTATGCATGTCCTTATACATGACTCTTTCGTTGAAAATTACATCTCTGCTACGGATCACCTTCTTGTTTTGGTCATCCCAAATACGATAACCAAGCTCATCTTCTCCATAACCAATGAAAATGTATTCTCGGATCAAGCTTATTCCTGCTTTGATCACCAATATGCACATATGCTACACAACCGAAAACTTTTAAATGTGATAATCTTATCTCTTTTCCACTCCATACCTCTTTTGGTATTTGATACTCTAATGGAACCGATAGACCCCGATTTATCAATTAGGCAGTTGTATTGACTGCTTCTGCCCAGAATTGCTTTGGTAGACCTGATTGTATATGGTTACTTCTGGCTCTTTTTGTTAATGTTCGATTCATACGCTCAGCTACACTATTTTGTTGAGGTGTACTTGGCACAGTTCTCTCCATTCGGATCCCATGTTCATAGTAGAAAATTTTAAATAAATTATCCACATATTCGCCACTGTTATCGGTTCTTAGCCTTTTAACTTTCAACCCTATCTCATTTTCAACGTTGAGACATTTTTGGTGAAATAGCGTAGTGAATAGATAGCTCTATCTGATTTTTTTGGTGAAGATATATCTGAGCTTAATTTAAACGCGCGCAAACTCACTCTAATTTTTTGAGATCCCCGCTTAAAATCCGAAGTAACCCTAAATCTCAGGAGCGTTTAAATTGAACGATTCCCATCGAACTTCCTAAATCGCCTTCAGTTTCCTAAATAGCTCTTCTTACGTTATATCGGCGAAGATTGGCAAATTGTGAAACTTCAGTTTCTGCTTTATGCTCTTCTTTGTTGTCGATCACCACAATCGCCTACCTCCACCTCCTGTTAATTTGGTTCTGGCATCTGCAATTGTGAGTTTCAATTTACTATGGAAACATCGAATTCTCTTCACCTACAATTGTAAGTTTTAAGTTCATATCTTTCAATTCCAGTTGTAAGTTTCAATTTCACCTACAATTGTAAGTTTCAATTCACCTACAATTCTGTTCTCAAATTGTAAGTTTTAATTTCAGCCAAGGCTTGTCGATTGGCTGCTCTCCATCGCTTGTCATCATACTCGACCTCCTCTTTTGCTTTGTCAATCATATTGTCCTGGGCTTCTGCTATTGTAAGATTCATTCTCTATTAATCACTTTTGGTTGTATGTTTTTATTAAAATTACACTACCGGACAGGATAGCTGAAAACAACCTCCCAACTTTATATGTTATTGGCAGTGGAGGAGAAAAGGCTAGGAGAACATAGCTTAGGATATTTTAGATATAAGTGTTCCTCCATACTTCAATATTTGGTTTGAATTGTTTTTTCAGGGTTGATATTTGTCATGTCATGAATTTAGATATGTTATTGATCAGACGCTTCTTTTCTGCAGAAAAAAAGAAGCAAAAGATCTTCGAAATTAGAGATGGTATTGAAGAAGCAGAAAATCTGGTGCAATTCTGGACATTTAGCAGTTGTATGTTTTTTCCTATATTTTATTTTGTGATGTTTTACCCTAATGAAATGCTATCAATTCACAACTAATTGAATATTGATACGTTGTTGTTATGCACTTGAAACAATTTTGTTAGTCATCTGGGTGGGAATCAGCTTTCATGCACTACTCTTTTGGACTTTGGTGCTGCTCTAAATTCTGATGCCCAAGATTACAATTGCATTCCTCTGTTTCCTAAGGCAGTAATTAACGCAAATCAGGATGTTTATACTTGATTTAAACAGATTATAGAAATAAAGTTAGATATAGATTAACATATCTATTGTTGCTTTCTGTTTTGCGCTGACAAAAGCATGTTGATGTTTTCTGCTGCTTCTAAATCTTTTCCATTCGTTTGTATTTCTTTACCAGGCTGAAATCTGTCCAAATGAAGGATGTTCTGTCCGAATTCATGAATACTGCTTAATCAAGAAGTTCTCCTAGAGAAAGGTAACATTAGGATCTTTTATTGTAATCTTTGCCTTCACCTCTTATCATTTTCTCTCATTCTATTAAATTTATAAAATTATATATGTTTGTTATTCCTCTGTAATAAATCATCATCTGATAGTGTCATGTTCATCTCCCAATACATTACAAGCTACGAAAACTTGCCCAGGTCGTGGTAATTCCTGGCCATTTACAGTGCCCAAAGCAGAATTCCTTGAGAATTGGGATGATACAAATGATCCTAGTCAGGCTGCAGCTGCTCCTGATAATTCTTAGAGAAAGAGATGCAGGAACCGCACTGTCAATAATTCCAATGATGATGGCCCATCTCAGCCTTCTGATAGAAAGAGGCCAAAGAAAGAATACGTTTCTAACGATCCCAAGAATGTTGGCCCATCTCAGCCTTCTGATAGAAAGAGGCCAAAGAAAGAATACGTTTCTAATGATCCCATGAATGCTGAAGCTGGATCATCTCAAGCTTCTCGGATAACTTCTTTGAGAAGATCAACACGTCATATGAGATAAGTGCAATACGAGCAAGGCTGAAAGTAAGCATTCACTATTAATCACTTTTGGTAGAAGGTATTTAGTTAAAATTGTGTTAGATGTATAAAAGGTAGTTCATGCATCTAGTATTTGGTTGTCAGCTACTTTAGTTTCAAGGCAATGTTTGTGATCATGATTTGATTTTGCTGGTGAATGTTTCTTGACTGTTTTTCTTTTGCATGCACACTCAATCTTCCATTTATAAGGTCAATTATGAACTAATGCTTGTTTTGAATGTGAATTTTTGGGGCATTTTCTTTCTGCTTTGAGAATGGGGTGTTTGAACTTTGATTATCATCCAGCTGCCAACTCCTTATCTATTATCACGTTTAGTAAAGATCAGATAGTTGTTTTTTCTTTTGCAACTAGATTTTGATAATCTTATTAATTGCCTAGCAAATAAGATATTAAAAAGATGAAAAAGTTGAACTGGATATTATCAGCTATGACTCCAGACTCCTGGACCATTCTACAGTAGCCATCAAAAAAATCAAAATAAGTGGGCATTTTATATACTACTTAAGTTTTGTTTGTATGTAGTGGACTTTATTAAAGGTGAACTCTTTTCTATGAAAAAAATATTGATTATACTGAGTATGAAATTAAAGCTATGGTACCACAAATATTTAATTTCAATTGGAAGTTGACTAGACATTTTGGTGTAGTTGGAAGCTTTGGAGGGTAGCTCCAAGGCATATTCTGTCAAATGGTAAAAGTGTGGAAAGTCTTTTTCTATTTGGAAGATTATGATACACATTTTCATATATGTGTTTCTAGCAATCAACGATCTCTTTATGATATTATATAGCTCTATGATCTATTTCACTCTTTCCATAAAATTTCTTAGTTAACAATTATTTAAGGTAAAGTTGCCCATGGCAAAATATCTTTATCTTTATTCTTTATTTTTGGTCTAAGCCATATCTTTAGTGTTGCTGATAGTTCGAGATTCTACATAAGTGGAAGGTATACGTCATCATGATTCATAAGTAATAACATAGCAGATATAGGAGCTCGTGATATCATAATTATCAATTTCTCTCAATGCTACTTTTAATTCTTTGATCAGATAATAAGATCTCCGTAAAAGTTGGAAGTTTCTGAAATTAAGTTTGTTTTCTGTAGAAATTGGGTTCGGCTATTCTTGCCTTCTTGGTGATTAAAAAGACAATTTAGATGTTGTAGAAATCTTATTCATCATGCATCTCTAGTTCTCTCTTTCTAATTTCAGTGTCCACTTGAAATTAGTTTATGTGGAATGGATTTATACTGGCAGTGTCAAACTGATCTCTTATTAATATGTGAACTGTAAATGAGCAATGAGCGCTGACCTTCAATTTATGTGCACGGAATATAGAAATGTTTCTGGAGTTGCTGGGCCACTGGTTATATTCGAAAAAGTCAAGGTACCTTCGAGCTTCTAGTTTCTTCTCTTTTTCGGTAGATTTATGACTTTTTTGCTTCTCTTGTTTAGAAAATTCTATGCTTTTCCTGTGTAGAGACCCAAATAACAAGAAAATATAAATATCCGTCTAAGAGATGGAACTACTCGTCGAGGTCAATTCTTGGAAGTAGATGATGAGAAGGTTGTTGTTCAGGTACTTACTTACATTGTTGTTGCATGGTCAAAAAATACTCATTGAAATTGATTTCCCTCACCTCAGCATGTAATTTTTTTGATCATGAACGAGTTTTGAAACATGTTAATCAGTATAAGCATTGAAAATGGATCTTGTTTTTGGCAGGTGTTTGAAGGCACATCTGGGATTCATAACAAATATACCACCGTGCAATTCACAGGGGAGGTACAAAACTAAATATCTTTTCTGTGATGATTGATCAAGCTAAATTTTTATTGCTAATTTACCAATTGATGATTAATGGTGGATGGTGAACTATTATGATTTTCTTTTACCATATATCATGTTGTATATATAGAGCATGGTGTTAAATTAAAACTTTGTACAATTTCAATGTTCAGTTAGTATGTATATGGAAGGTTGTGAATCAATCTTGGTGTAATTTCCCTATTTACAAAGAAGGAACAAAATGAGACTGTAATTTATATGGATACAATCCAGTAATAATTTGAGCATTTGTATCCATATAAATTACAGTCTCATTTTGTTCCTTCTTTGTAAATAGGGCAATTACACCAAGATTGATTCAGAACCTTCCATATACATCACAGTTTTCAAAACCTTCACAAAATATTTGAGCATTTGTATGTCTCTCGGGGGTTTTTAAAAACCCCCGAGAGTTTTTTCTCGGCCACACATATAACAGGGGTTCAATAACCCCCTAGAGTAGTGTAATAAAACTCCTGAGAGAACTTTAATCTGTACTATCATCAATGAAAGTAACAAAGTGGTGTTTCCTACCAATGGATGAAGTAGTTGTTGGTCCCCAAACATCACAGTGGACAAGCTCTAATCTTTCCTTCTTTGGTGTTCTACCATTTGTCTGAAAGCTCACCCATTTCTGCTTTCCAAGTATGCATCCTTCACACATGTCTATCTCTACTAACTATAGACATGGGAGGTTCCCCTTTGAATGCATAAGTTTCATACCTTTCTCACTCATGTGGCCAAGTCTCTAGTGCTACATATTGGAATCTCCATTCCCTACTACGAATGCAATTGAACAACACACCCCTACTGTCATGTAAAGAGTACCACCCTTTTTGCCGGGAGCAATTGTTACTGCACCCTTTGAGATCTTCCAATTATCACCTTGGAATCTTGTGTTATAGCCTTCACTAGTCAATTGCCCAACTGATATCAAGTTCTTTCTTAAGTCAGGGATGTGTCTGACATCCTTTAGCTCCCATACATACCCATTCAACTTGATCTTGACTACACCTTTACCAATGATTGAACAAGGTTGATCGTCATCAAGGTATACATTTCCAAGATATCCTGAGACATAATTTTCGAAGAATTCTTTCTTCAAAGTGGCATGAAATGAATGCATCGTTTTCTTGCTCTCTAGAGAACAAATCAATGCATCGTTTTCTTCGGAGGTTGCGGTAACATTTGCTTCCGCCTTTGTCTCTTAGTTTTTCGGCGCATTTTTGCATTGATTCTTGAAGTGCCCGATCTTGCCACAATTCCAACACTCAATCGTCTTTGAGCTAGAGGAATTATTGGGATTCCTTGACTTAGACCTCTTATCTCTAGATCCGTGATTGTTTGAACTACCACGTCCATTCCTTCTGGCTGGAAATCTCCCTCTTGACTCTGTATGTAATACCGAAGAGGTTGATGATTCACCCAACCCTCTCCGTCGGATTTCTTCATTTAGAACCAGATCACAGACATCATCAAATTTTAATTTGGTGCTTCATGACGAGCTACTCACAGTCATAAAGGTAGCATTCCAACTATCTGGAAGAGAAGACAAGAGTATCAATGCACGCACTTCCTCATCAAATTCTATTCCGACAAAATTCAATTGGGTTGTGACCGTATTTAGTGCATTGAGATGCTGAGCCACTGATGCACCTTCCGTCATTCGCAAATTGAATAATCGTCTCATCAAATGAACTTTATTTGAGGTCGATGGCTTCTCATACATATTAGAGAGAGCCGCCATAAGTCTCGCCATGGTCTTTTCTTCATCCTTCATAGCCTCTGGCTTCTTTCATAAGAGGGGTTGATAAAGATTTTTCTAGTATAAGTAATCTTCTATTTGCATCTTCCAAAATCCGAAATCCGCACCATCGAATTTCTCGAGTTTCACCTTTCCTTCATCTGCAGCCATTGCTCCCACTCAAATATGACGTCTACTTGATCTTTTACAACCAAATGCTCTGATACCAATTGTTAGGAAAAATATGCAACTTTCCCCATAAATCAGATTATTGAGAATGAGAATTAATCGAGAAAATACCACACAATAATAATATTTTACCAATTGTGTTTACGTCTCTAACTCTGCTGCTAAACTTTTATTATGAAAGATGAAGTATAGGAAATAGTTACAACAATTTTCTCTCAACTCAAACCCAATTACACCAAGAATTTTACGCTAAAAATTCTCCCTAGAAAGCTTCTCTCTGTTCTAAGCTTTCATCTCCGTGTTTTGGGATGTATTACAAATAAAAACTTACAACTTTTTATAGACTTTAGGAAGGCCTAATTTTATGGTGAAATTCAACCAAGAAATTATCACCTTCAATTTCTATTTGCTTAAACAAGCATCCTAAAATAACTCTTGTTATATATCATTCTTTTATTTTCCTAAAAATGAATAACATCATTTCTGATACAAATTGTTGAGAAGTCGCGGAAGCTTCAACTATATGTAATAATAAAAGTAGTATGAACACACAAGAATTTAACGTGGTTCGACAAATTATCTACATCCTCTGGGTGATATGTTTCTTACTATATGAAGGAAACAAACTCGACAACTAGTAGAAGCCACAAGTTCGTTGTACAAAAGAGTATATCCAAAAAAAATCTCTCTTTTTCTCTCTCTTTTCTTGTGCAAGATAAATACTCTTTTCGTTTACAAGCCACAAGTTCATAGTTCTACATGTCCTCCATATAGTCTCCACCCCACCCGTAACTATCCCGAAGGACTATGCCTCTCCTGGGCAATTTAACATGGGCCAATCTGAAGTAGTTCCAAGTAGTGTTGAAACTTACTGCATGTCACAACCTTGGTTAACATGTCTGTGGGATTTTCGTTTGCATGTACCTTCATAAGAGAAATATCGCCATCCTCTATGACATCTCGAACAAAATGATACCTAACATCAATATGCTTGGTACGAGCATGATGGACCTGGTTCTTAGCCAAGTGCATCACACTCTGACTATCACACCATAGATCCACACTATCCTGCATCATTCCCAAGTCAAACAAAAGACCTATCAACCACAAAGCTTCCTTCACTCCCTCTGCCATAGCCATATATTCTGACTCTGTAGTTGAGAGTGCAATTGTAGCTTGTAACATTGATCTCCAACTTATCGGATCACCATTGATGAGGTAATGTTCAGTGGTCATTATACCTATCAAAGAATCCTAACTTAACCAAACTTAGTAGAATGGTAAGTAAGAGTCGATCACACAAAGACTCGTGTATTGATGTTATTACTTAGGTGCCAAGTAACCAATATGGAGGGTTTTTGTGAATGATTTCCTAATCTAATATGCAAAATTGAAAACTAAATATGAATGCAAATATGATTGTGTTTAACAAGTATAAGAAAAGTGTGTTCAACTAGTTAAATCCATCATAGATATGCTTATTGATCATTGATTCTCTTGATTCTCAATTCACTTGAATAATCTATCGTGGATTATTATCCAAAACTTTATATTTAGTTGAAAGAGCTAACAGTCTGAACAACCCTAATCATCTAACAACCTAGAACAACGTCTAGATTCAACTAAACGACAACTTTAAGTTCAAAGTATCGATAGAAACAAATACTCGACGCAAATAACTAATCAAGTTATATGTGGTTTATTCCCTTCTACAACTGAATAGCCCGAAAGGGTCCAAAAAATTATAGTTGCTACTTTATCTAATCAATCCCGAACGGGACTTAATCAGATTAGTTGTAAATTAACCTAGAAATTCTATTAGGTGGCCAATCTAACAAAACCCTAGAATAACTTTTAATTCAATTAAGCACAGGGAATAAAACCTATTCGAGTTGTTGAGAATCAATAAAACCTCACAATAATATGCAATCTATGATTTCAATAACAAGTCAAACACAATGAATTTAGCAATGCATGATTAAATTAAAGGAAAACTTACAAGAGGTTCAAAGGTTGCTCTAGAGAGAAAAACCCTAGCCTCCAAAATTATGATTCAAGTTATGAAAAAGATAGATACTAACAAGAGTCTTAAAGTATCTCAACATATCCTCAAAAGCCATAAAACAAGCATAAACTCGGACACAAATTAAGAACAAGCCCACGAACAAAACCCAAAGTCGTCGGCCCACATCTCCACGTGAAGTCCCAATGGCGCGGCTTGACATCAGATTATGCGGCCGTGTAATTACCAGCTAACCCGCGTAATTGCATTCTGTTGAAATTGCTCGGGTTAAACCATACTTTAAAGCTCGGGTTAGCATATACTTGTAAGCCACATTTTTCTTCTTCTTCCTTGTTGTTCACTTTGACTCTCAATGCTCCTTTTGCACCACCTCCTAGCTCACTTCAACTATTCTAACCACCACCATGATCAACCATAATTGCTTTTGCTCATTAACCTAGAAACCTGCAAAAATCGAGCAAACAAGCGCAATCTACCCAAAAACACAAGATCCTAGAAACTAAACTAAAACCAACTAAAACTTATGCAAAACCAACCTAAAACATGCATCTAAACTACACCTATATGCAAGCTATCAACCATGTAACTTAAAAGCATAACCAGTGGTAGATCGCCGTTTATCAGTATCAGTTGCATAATCTGAGTCGACAAACCCACTAACTTGACAAGTCTTTCCACCAAAACATAATCCGATATTAACGATACCCTTCAAGTATCTCAATATCTACTTTACTGCTTTCCAATGTGCCTACCAGGATTCACCATGAACCTACTAACAACACTAACTACTTGTGAAATACCTGGTCGTGTACACACCATAACATACATCAAACTTCCAACTGCACTTGCATATGGTACATTATTCATGTGTGCTTTTTCTTGTGTTGTAATGGGAGATTGCTTACCGGAGAGTTTGAAATGTTGTGCCAATGGAGTCACCAATAACTACACATTTTGCATACCAAACCGATCAATAACCTTTTGAATGTAACTTTTCTGATTCAAGAATAATTGACAAGTTGTCCGCTCTCTTCAGATCTCCATACCCAATATCTTTCTAGCAGCGCCCATGTCCTTTATATCAAACTCTTTACCAAGTTCGAACTTCAACTTATTTATCTCCACCATGCTTCTTGAAGCAATAAGCATGTCATCCACATACAATAAGAGATAAATATAATCACCTCCAATCATGATCACTTCTGGAGAATCCATGCTTAAGCCTAAAAGAGTCAAATTGCTTATACCACTGTCGAGACGACTGTTTCATTCCATATAAGGACTTCTTCAAGCGACATACCTGACCTTCCTTCCCCTCTACTTTGTTTTCTTTCTGGTTGATACATGTAGATTTCCTCATCCAAGTCTCCATGCAAGAAGGCTATTTTAACATCGAGTTGTTCTAACTCTAGATCACCATGAGCAACAATACTCAAAAGCACCCGAATAGAAGTATGTTTTACCATAGGAGAAAAGATCTCATTGTAATCTTCTTTCTATGCAAAGCCCTTTGCCACTAATCTTGCCTTGTATCTTATACCATCGAGCTTAGATGAATCTGATTTTCTTTTATACGCTCACTTACAACCAATAATAGTCTTTCCCTTGGGAAATGGGACTACCTCCCATGTCTTGTTCTTATGGAGAGATTCCATCTCTTCCTACATAGCAACCAACCATCTCTCTCTATCAATATCTTTGATAGCTTGTTTGAAGATGAGTGGCTCATCATCCTCTACCGAGAGTGCATATTCTACTAAGTTTAACTGCCCATACTGTTTCAGAGGCTCATCAAACCCATACCTCTGAACTGGTTTACCAACCCGCCTTGGCCTAGTGGAAGCCATGGTCTCTTGTTGTTGTTGTTGTTGTTGTAATACTTGTGCATTTTCCTGTTGAACCTCCTCATGTTCAAGCTCATCATCTTCTTGACAATATGTGTCACGATGAGATTCCTCTTGATCATGAATAGAATCTGGTTGGTCCTCAGATTCTTCTATCTCAACTACTTGAGATTTTAACGTCGCAACATCACCACCTTTGGGACCCTCAACTTTTGGTAAAGCTACCATGGAGTTCTCATCAAAAATAACATCCTTGCTGATTACAAACTTATAATCTTCTAAACACCAAGGACGATAGCCCTTGACTCCTCTTGCATATCCTATGAAAATTGCCTTCTTAGCCCTATCATCAAGTTTGTTATCATTGACATGATAATAAGCGATGTATCCAAACACTCTAAGTCTTCCGTAATATGCATGTTCTCCTGACCATACCCTAAAAAGAGTATCTCCATCCAATGTTGAATGTGGAGATCGGTTCACAATATAAAACTCTGTGGCAACCGACTCTACCCACCATTCACGACCCAACCCAGAATTGGAGCACATACATCTAGCCTTCTCAAGTAGTATGTGGTTCAGTCTTTCTACAACTCCATTCTGTTGTGGTGTGTCTCTAACTGTCCAATGTCGAAGAATTCCTTCTTCATCACAGAACTTCTTGAAAGCACCATATGTGTACTCTGTACCATTATCAGACCTTAGTGTTTTCAACTTCCTATCTGTTCTATTCTCAACCATTGCTTTCCATTGTTTAAATGTCTCGAATACCTCATTCTTATGCTTAAGGAAATAAACCCAAGCATATCTAGTGTAATCATCTACAAACGAGACAAAGTACCTGGAACCACCTTTTGAAACAACTTTAGTCGGACCCCAAACATCTGTATGCACGTAGTCTAATATTCCTCTGCTTTTATGGTTGCTTGTTGAAAATGAAACCCTGTGGTTTTCCATACACACAATGCTCGCTAAACTCCATGCAATGCTTCTTCATATTCTTCAACAAACCTTTCCTACCAAGCAAATTTAGACCCTTTTCTAACATATGTCCAAGATGCATGTGCCAAAGCCTAGTATAGTCTGTTGGGTCCATCTTACTTCTACTAGTTCCAACCGCTACATCTCCTATCACTTTTGCCAACAAGATGATACAAGTTTCCTTGACGAATTCCCTTCATCACCAACAAAGAATCACTAACAACTCTTAGAACTCCGTTCTCACCAATTAGCTTACAACCTCCTGATTCTAATGCGCCTAGAGAAATTAAATTCTTTCTCAAATCAGGGACATTCCTTACATCCATTAATGTTCTAACAATTCCATCATGCATCTTGATCTTGATTGTACTGATGTCGACTGTTTTACAACCATGGTCGTTACCCATCAAAACGGTTCCACCATTCAAGACTTTATAAGAAGTGAACCACTTCCTGCTTGGGCTCATATGATAAAAGCATCCACTATCTAGAATCTAATTACTTGAATTTCCAAATGCTTTGTTATTGACGGAATAGCATTCTACATCCCAATCATCAAAAACGATGCTAGCTTTGTGCTTGTCATTTTGATTTCCCTTATTCTTGTTGTTTTTGTTCTTCCCTTGTACCCTCTTATTCGAACAATCCTTCTTCCAATGCCCAAGCTCACCACACTTGTAACAACGAGTTTCTGTTAGAGGTCTAGATTCTGATCTAGACTTTTCTTTCTTGTTATTTCCTCTGTCATTACTCCGTCCTCTCACAAACAAACCTTGTGCTTGTTCATTGCTGGCACTGGCCATACTATTGGTCGCCACCTTTCGTAGATCATCTGCTAGGAGCGTCGTTCTAGTTTCATCCATAGTCAGCGTCTCGCCAACAAGCATCAGAGTTTGAACAAGATTTGTAACACCCCCTTTTTACACAGGGATATTACCGCCAGTGACCCTGAGATTAAACTCTCAAAGTCACCCAAGGCTTATAGTAATTACAGAACTTAACCAAAAACTTTAAAATGCTAAATATATATTATAATAAATGCGGAAGTCGAATATAAAAGTTTAATAAACTTGAACGAATACAAAGTTAAAATGGAAAGGGTCCCACAAGTCGGAACCTCAACCCTTAATATATTTTCTAACTCATTCCAAGCTAACCACCTTCACTCTAGCTGCTCCTCAAGCTTGTTCCTCGTGGTCCTCGACGTATAACTCCACTCTTGATGTGTTGCGACGAGAAAAGTGATGTACACCAGCCGACCATGCAAGGAAAATAAATGGTCGGTTAGTCTTGTGACAGACTAAGAAAAGGGGGTTTTAGAAGGTGGTTCAGTTTTAGGAAGGAACGAATTGGGATGTCGGGTACCGACTGAAAACCGGTCCCATCCTCGGACCTCGGACCTCCTATGAAAACTATGATTTGAAGGAAAAGTATGAGAACGTCACCCAAGGGTGAGTCTCGATTTTTAAAGAAAATTTTACTTATGTTGGGAACTTGGGTTTCACACATTTAGTCAGGTGGGTGATTAAACCCCTCGTTGATCACGTTTCCCTCTACCAACCTCACCGCATACGTGTTGTGCGAATTCAGATTGGAGCCAGAGAATTACGAAGTCCGAGAGTAAGGATGGCATTCCATTTTGTACTAGCCTTCCTATCACTTTAATTGTCGCTATCGGGCGCCTATTTAATCTCTACTAATTTTAAGGATAACATTATCGTTCCACTTGGAATGAAGTATACTTTTTAAGTAAGATAGAATGTGGGTTACGGCCCCACGAAAATACTCAAAAGACAGAATGTGGGTTACGGTCCCACGAAAATACTCAAAGGTTGGGTTGCAAGCCCAGACTAATACGAGCTACGTGCCATCACCCCTCATCGAGCGAGCGGGTATTGACCATGGTCTTACAAGTAGAGCATCGGCTCAAGATTAAAGTCGAATGAATCGACGCGTATAACATAAAGTACGAAAACACAAGCTTACTCATCTAGGCATACATATCACAAGGCAATGACCCTACAGTCCATCTAGCGTAACCTAAGTACGACTAGAAATAACATGTCATTAAATCTAGAACAATATAAATCCTAGATTCATTTTATTTCATACAAGAGTTCCCAACAAAGCCATAAAACAATTTGAAGCACATGAAACATATAACAAGATATGTAACATGATTGATAAAACGGGTGATGCATAAACAATATTATATGGAAATTGAACCCAAACCACTTGCCTCGTAATTGATGTAGATGGGTTACGAAACGATCACTCGCGATTAAGAACTTATTCCTGTTTCAATCAACCACAAAATAAATTGTCGTCAATTTATTTTGTTCATTTGATAACGTTGATTTTCAAGGAATGACAACGGATTTAAGTTTATAAAAAATTATAAACTTTACACATTATATTAATAATTTCCTTTTTATTAATATAATGACACTATGTTATGAATTTTATAAATTCTTTATATTATTCGCTTTAAACTTTTCCTTATATTAACCTCAACACACACACACACACACACACATATACACACATATATACATATATTTTTAATATTAATCTAAAGGAAAACCTTATTACTTTATAAATACTCAAAACATTATTACTAGTCTTATTTATCCATAAGAAATTCTTCCTCTTATTAATGTCCTTTTAAAAATACCTTTTGGTACCCCTAAGTTTTTGCCTTTTCCTTTTGGTGCCCAAGAAAAAAACTTATTCCTTTTGGTACCCCTAAAGTTTTGGCTTTTCCCTTTGACGCCCCTCTCCGGTTCAAATTAGCCAATTTCATGCTTACCATTATGTTCATCACCCTTAAATTAGTAGGATTTGACTATTAAAACATCAAAATTCATAACCAAACTACATCAATTTGAATTTTTAAACAATCCTTAAAACAGAGGATTGTTTAAAAATTCAAATTGATGTAGTTTGGTTATGAATTTTGATGTTTTAATAGTCAAATCCTACTAATTTAAGGGTGATGAACATAATGGTAAGCTTGAAATTGGCTAATTTGAACCGGAGAGGGGCATCAACAGGAAAAGCCAAAACCTCAAGGGTACCAAAAGGAATAAGTTTTTTCTTGGGCACCAAAATGAAAAGGCAAAACCTTAGGGGCACCAAAAGGAATTTTCCTTAATTTAAATACTTATAAAACACCAAATTCCTAACATTTGTCAATTTAAATAATTTTTACCTATTTAAATTTAACAAAAGAATTATTTTTTTAAATTGAATTAAAATTGAATATACCTACAAAGGTGAGCAGCCCGGTCGTGCCGGGTCGGGCCCGACCTGCTCACGTGCCAAAAACACAACAGCAACTCGGAACATGGCAAAAACAGGGGCAACTTCACCGCCATCGTTCTCCCTCGTCCGACATCGGTTCGGGGCGTGTGAGTAGGCGTTGGAACCGTAAGAGAGAGATCTTTCCAATGATATAAAATGGGAAAATTTTGGTTGAGTGTGAAAGGAGAACGAACCCAAAAACCGAGCCCTTGCTCTGTTTTTTTCGAATTCAGTCCACCGAGATTGAGGCTCGAGTTTGGGCAAGTTTGAGAACGTTTTTGGAGAAAGTTTCTGAATGAACAATGTGTATAACGGATTTCTCTTCACATTGGCCTTTTGTAGCACTCAAAACGATCCCCAATCGACTCATATTCGGAGCTTGAACAGCCAATCCCGAATACCAAACGTCTCCCCACTTCAATTCGAGTTTATCCACAAATTAATGGTCAATTTCGCCGATTCTGATCCTCCTATTACTCCCTCCTTGAATGATGATTATTTTTTAGTACAAATAGACGCCTAATTGAATGTTATTAAACCGAACTCAAGCAATCTTCAAAACTTTGAACGTTTTAGGTCGATTGGATTCCTCTACCGTTCACTCCCAAAATCCGAATCAAAACCTCAAATTGATTGAGGGTTATTAAATACAAGGTGATGGGCTTTCCGTATCTTCTTTCGGATTGAAAATCCGTTGAGAAACGAAGAAGTTATAGCCATTTGAATCTCCTAAATCAAAGGTTGAAGACAACCCATTTCGGGTTCAATCCATCTCCGAAAAATTGCATAAACAACCCTCTTATATTGCAAAAGTGATAAAAATATCCTTCAACCTTAACTTTTGCACTCCAAATAAAATAGATAGTTATCATTTGTACTTTACAATTTATTTTATTAAACTTTAACATTAAAACACTTATATAAATTTTAGAAATATTATTATAACATTTCTTCTTATGTTTTGTTACTTATAATTATTCTCTTATAATTTTAAATAATATGGTTACATTTTATAACCTTATAATAATCATAATCTTTAATATGATCTTAACCTTATAAACCAACCTTATAACATTTAAAATGTTATAACATTATAACTTTAAGAAATAAAATATGTAAATATTTTATTATGTCAAAGGAAATGTAAAATTACATTTTTACCCTTTAAGAAAAGGAGGGATATTACAAGATTCTCGTATGATTTCGGCAAAGAAAGAAACAACATAAAAGCTTGATCTTCATTTCCAGGCTCTTCACCGCAGCCTTAGTTTCTTGATTCTCTTCATAAGCTGATTGATAATGGCTGGATTTTCATGAGGAGCCTGGGGCCTTTGCACATAATTAGGCCTGGGAACATAGTTGGGCTGACCTCCCTGTGGTGGAAAAGGTTGAGGTTGTTGGTTCCACCTAAAGTTAGGATGGTTTGCCCACCCCGGGTTGAAGGTATTTGAATATGGATCATTCCGAGGCCTTTGATCATAGTTTCCTATAGCATTCACATCAGTTGTTGGCTCTTGCATGATAGGGCATGCATCAGAAGGTTGGCTCGATTCACCACAGATTCCACAAGCCCTTGAACTTGAAGCTCCATTACTCACCAACAATTCCTTCATCATAGCTTTCAACTCCCTTACTTCAGCATTCAGGGAATCATTGATAGAATTGACAAACCTACTGTTGGACCTCTTTCTTTGATTTCTGCATTGCTCTGCTAGAGTTTCCAACTTCTCAAACGCCTACCTAGGAGTGAGATTCTCATAAGAACCTCCACATGAAGCATTCATCAGGCGCCTATCAGCATCATAGAGATTCTCAATAATATAACAGATCAGATCTTTATCAGAATAGCCATGGTAGGGACAGCTGGCTATTAGTCTATTGTAACGCTCATAGTACTTATATAAGTTCTCATCATCTCCCTGCTCCAGGCTACTCAGCTGTTTTTTAATAGACGTTTGCTTGGCAGCAGAGAAATATTTCTCCAGAAAAACACCCTTCATCTGAGCCCAAGTAGTGATTGTCTCAGGCACTAAGTACAGATACCATTCCTTAGCTGCGTCAGCCAAGGAAAATTGAAAAGCCCTCAACATAAGATGATCTTCAGTCACATCAGCTGGCTTCATTCCCAAGCAAACAGAATGGAACTCTGCAAGGTGTTTATTCGGATCATTCCCACTCACCCCATGGAACTTAGGCAAATAATGGAGAAGACCAGATTTAAGCTCAAACTTGACTCCTTCCCCTAGGGCGGGAAACTGAAGACCAAGCTTTTGCTGCTCTAAATTAGGCGCAGTCAGTTGCCTAATAGTGCGATCTGCCATGGTTACTATCTGCTCTTCAACCTTTGAATCAGATGAAGAAGAAGAAGATGAAACTGGATCAAACTGAATGCCTAGCACTTGAGACTGAACTTGACGTCTCAACTGTCTCAGAGTCCTGTTAATTTCTGGATCAAACGGAACAACAGACGAATTATCAGTAGAACGGGTAAGAACCATAAGATAGGTTCTTACCAATTCGGGGGATCTGGACGAACCGATCCGCGGGCGCGGAATAAATCCGTGGGCGCGGATCTGCCGCGGGCGCGGAATAAATCCGAGGGCGCGGATCTGCCGCGGGCGCGGAAAAAATCCGAGAGCGCGGTTTCGTCAAAAACGCCGATTAAACAGAAAATTAAAAACCGATTCCCCGGCAACGTAGCCAAACTTTGACTCGGCTAAAGTCGTTGTTGCCAAGATCAAAAATAAATAACCATATTCTACTAACTGGTATAGTAAGCAAGCAAGGGGTCGAACCCAAGAGAAACGGTTTTCTGATTAATCAGCAAAGAGCAAAGACAGGGTTTTGGAAGTTTAAGCAAACAAACAAACAAGCAAATAATATTTGGGATTAAATCAATGGAAGGAAAGCAGAGTTTATTCAATCAAATCCACCTTTTTAATCATTCGATCATCAATTCATCCACTTTTCTATTAATTCCCAAGTTAATTCCAATCCTTATAAAAGATTTCCGCTTGTCCACGGTCCAAGCGAAAGGATGATATGAACAAGAACGCTTAATTCAAATCATGCAAAATATTAAGGATAGAAGGATATCAAATCATGCAATCAAGCTACAAGTCTCATGCATAAAATAACAATCAAACACTCTTTCTCAATTCTAGTCCACGGTCCTAGAAAAGAGTTGTTTCAAGGATAAATAAGATTGCATAGACAACAATCCAACCTAATCCAAACAGTAGATCTAAGTTAATCAAACAAGTTGATCAGGCTTATCAAATCAAACATAGATCATATAAATAAAAAAAAGAGTTTTGATATTAACCAAGGGATAGAAAAGTTACCAGAATCTCACGAATTACATAAAAAGGATTCCTTGATCAAATAAACTCCAAAGGAAATTAGTTCTCCATATAAACTAAAAACTGGAATAATCTCTGAAAGTATGCTAGAATTGTGTAAACCTAAAGTCTGCCATGAAACTAAGCTTAAATAGTAACAATAAATTTGAAATATAAAAGATATAAAAATAATAAAAAGATAGAAAATAACGAAATAAAGTCGGCGCTGAAACGCCAAAATCTGCGGGCGCGGAACCAAACCGCGAGCGTGGTTCTGAACCGCGGGCGCGGTTCCTGCGTTACTATACTCTCTTGAATCTTTCGCCACCGCGGTCTCGGGTCCAACCCGAGGGCGCGGGTCTTGTCTTCTATAAAGTCTTCAACTCGATCTTTAGGACATCTGTCTTCCAAATCTTCAACTATAGGCTTTTCTGATATTACAGATAATCATCCTAATCTAGCCTAAAACACTCAGAAAATCCTAATAAAAATACAGAATTACGCTGTACTAAAACCAGCGTATCACTTTGTCATGAAGTTTGCCTCCAACTTTCTCCACACACCTGATGTAGTTTCCTCGTCATCCACCATAAATGCGACATCTCTCTCAAAATATAAGATTATGGCGGCACGTGCTTCTATATCGAGATCATCCCAATCGCTATCCTTCATATCTGCAGGTTTCTTAGCCTTACCCAGTAACGCCTGGGTGCAATTTTTGAGATATTAACAGATTTTTCATCTGCATCTTCCAATATGAGAAATCATTCTTCCCATTGAACTTCTCAATCTCATACTTTCCAACTTTAACAATTCCACTACTAGAAGCCATTGATTTCAAAATCGGACCTTGACTGCCTTACACTTTGATTTGGCTCTGATACCAATTGTTGAGAAGCCGCGGAAGTTTCGACTAATATGGAATAATAAAAGTAGTATGAACACACAAGAATTTAACGAGGTTCGAAAAATTGTCTGCATCCTCGGGGTGATATGTTTCTTATTATATGAAGGAAACAAACTCGACAACTTATATAAGCCACAAGTTCGTCGTACAAAAGAGTATATCCAAAGAAAATAAATCTCTTTTTTTTCTCTCTTTTCTTTTGCAAGATAAATACTTCTTTCTCTCTCGTATTTTCTTTTTCGTTTGTTTTCAAAAGATGATGAAAATTCTTCTTTCTTTGTTTGTGTAATATCCCTCATTTTTATAAAGGATAAAAATGTAATTTTACATTTTTCTTTAATATAATAAAATATTTCTTAAAGTTATAATGTTATAACATTTTAAATATTATAAAGTTGGTTTACAACTATAAGATCATATTAAAAGGTTACAAATATTATTTTCTCATATTATAAATATTAATTATGAAGCATAAGAATTATGGTTTTATGATTATTATAATATGATAAAATGTAACCGAGAATGATATGATTCTTATTTATTATGTTAGATTATTATAAAATAATTATAACTAATAAAGTATATGTAGAAATATCATAGTATATTTCTAAAATTCATAATAAATCCTTTTAGCTAAAGTTAATTATTTTGGGGAAAATAATATTTTTTTTATAATGTGCTTTGAGCAAGTAATAATATAAAGATAATTTGTATATTTTACAATATCTAGTTTTTCGAAGTAATAGGAAAATAAATAATAAATAAAAATAAAAATAAAAGAAGCGCGCTGGGATGGGGAGTTCTTTTTTTTTTTGATACAATGAGCTACTAGCTCATTACAAGGCAAACATAGGTCGCCCTAAAGGAACAAGGCCAACCTAAATCATCACAGCGGATGATCTTTAAGAATTGTAACAAGAGAGGGAAAAGAAAACAAGAATCCCAAATATTACAAACACTAGAGTCTAGAAAATCAGAAACTAAAAGCGAGGACAATATTGCTTGACGAAAACGAGCAATATTAACATGCTTCCTGGCTAAGAAATCAGCCGCAGAGTTGCATTCCCTGAAACAATGGAAAAAAAACCACATTATCAAACCCCCGAGCCAAATTTCGAATGTCTTTAATTAGAACATTAATTTCCCAAGGAATTTTCCAAATATTTTTCAAAGAATTAATAAGAACTAAATTATTACCTTCTATAATAATATTCCTAACATTCAATCTAGTTGCCTCTTTAAGACCATAGATTAATGCCAAGGTTTCAGCCTGAAGAACAGACATAGGAGAAACTTTTTGTCGGTCAATACTAATAATTGAACATAAATGATTTCTTATAATATAACTAGTATAAGTATCATAGTTTTTCTGTTTGGAAGCATCAAAATTCAATTTTATCCAATTAGCAGGCGGTTTTTTCCAAACCTCATTATTTATCCTTTTACACCTATTGCACTTAGGAATTATTTTTTCATTAACTTGAGAAGACCCCCAAAAAGAATGCTCCATAATCGCCAATTCACTAGGAAGAAGATTAGATATTCTAATAGTATGGTTAAAAATAATATTATTCCTATGATTCCAGAGAAACCACCAAAGAAAACAAAGAATATTGCTATTTGCATTTGCTTTTAAAGTAGAAACTAGATTTTGAGTAAAACTTCCCAAACAGAAAATATCAAAAGAAACATTTAACTTGACTTCCAATTCAGAAATCATCTTTTGAGTAAAAGGACAATGGAAGAAGAAGTGATTTAAATTTTCATCGTTCATATCACAAAGTGAACACGTATTAGGAACCGAATTATAAAATCTATTAAGTCTTTCCGTAGTAGGTAAACAGTCATAACATCATTTCCAAGTAAAATTTTGAATCTTAGGAGGAAGTTTGGTCTTCCAGATCCAGGAGAAACCTGAGAAAGGAAGATGTATGTTGGAATTGATTAACTGTGAAGCAGATTTAACAGAAAAAACTCCATCAGAAGCAGGTTTCCAAATAATAGTATCCTCAACATTAGAAGACAGAATTAATAAGGAACCAATTTTATGAACAACCCAAGGGGGTAGTAATCGATTTAAAGCATGAACATCCCAAGTTCTATGTACTGTAATAA
Source organism: Fallopia convolvulus (assembly GCA_964016875.1). Taxonomy (NCBI): domain Eukaryota; kingdom Viridiplantae; phylum Streptophyta; class Magnoliopsida; order Caryophyllales; family Polygonaceae; genus Fallopia; species Fallopia convolvulus. Next base: position 24,089,876 of record OZ024727.1, read on the forward strand.
AATTTTGCACTTTTAAATTAAGGTCTCTATCGTTGAAAAACTCTAATAAGCTCGAATTATCAATCCATACATCAGTCCAGAAATTTATTTTACAACCATTTCCTACTAACCATTTTAATCCTTTAGAAAATGAGTCCCTAATATTTAGTAATCGGCCAAATTGCCATGACGAAGACTTATGTTTATAATTTAGAATATGCTCAAAATGCAGATATTTTTCATTTATGATTTTGACCCAAATGTTCAATGAATCAGTAAGGATTTTCCAAAGAAGTCTGAAGTGCAACATTATTATTAAAAGCAGTGCGCAAACCCACACCACCATTTTCTTTTGGCGAACAGATTTTATCCCAGCTAATAAGAGGATGATGATTAGGGGTAAATTTATTCCAGAAAAAGGATTTATTAACTTTATCAATCTCATCACAAATCCCTTTAGGAAGCAAAAAACTCTGCATTAAGTAGCTGACTTGGCCTAATAGATTTGACTGAATTAAAACAGTCCTTCCTGCTTGAGAAATAGAATTTGCCTTCCATTTTGACAATTGTTGTTTAAGTTTCAAAATTAAATCATTGCACATATTATTTTGAACTTTTCCTTTCAAGATAGGTATGCCTAGGTATTTTCCATAGATGTGGTAATTTGAATGTTTAAAATACTAGCAAGAGACATAGCTGTGGGAATGCCACATTCAAATTACCAGAGAGAGGATGACGAGGTTGGATCACCCTGCTGAATGACATGTATTACAACCTCGTCATCCTCTGTCCTAATTATAGACATAATTATTGTATCTTAAGGGCGACATTGGATCACCCTGTCGAATGCCACATTCAGGAATAAATTCAGGATATGGTTCATTATTAATTAGGACAGAGGATGACGAGGTTGTAATACATGTCATTATAAGGTTAACCCACCGAGAACAAAAACCAAATTTAATAAGAATAGTTCGTATAAAATTCCAATCTATTTTATCATAAGCTTTCGCCATATCAATTTTAATGGCCACCCAACCCTTCGTACCCTTTTTTTTCTCAACACAATCCAGAACCAATTGTACTAAATCATCTTTCAAACAATATAGGATAAGTTTTCTATTTAACACGTTTCAAGTGCCTAGTCATCTTCAACCTTTGGATAAGAAGGCTGACGATGATTTGGATTGCTATCTTATCCCAAATTTAAGTCGGATTAATGCAGGATTAATCGTTACAAACGAAATTAAGAGAGTTGACTAAGGGTTTTAATCGGCCAAAATAAGTTTGGCATTTAACCGCCGGGAATTTAAGGGAGCTGTGATTGGGGCTATTTGTAGAGCTTCAGATGTGCACCAATCCACATCAATCTCAGATCCTTTCTCAATTTATGACTTTACAAGTGAGTTTTAGAGTGCTTTACGGGTCGGAATCGATCGGGGAGGTGCTCAAAAGTCGCCGGATTCCATTCAGGTGTGCGTGAAACTGTTCAGGTACGACCATGAAGGGATGGGTGCGGCAGCCGCCGAGGACCGTCGTCGGATCCTCCGCCGGGTTCCTTTCCTCTGTTCATTCCTTGCGTTTTGTTATGGATATTATGCAGCCTGTAGTTCCTTCGTTGTTGGTGTTGTTCTTCGTTGTTCTACTGTTTGAGCGTGCAACTGGGCTGATTTGTTTTACTGTACTGTCGATAAAGAAGGAGTAGTGTACTGTTGTAGATTAGCTCTAGATTTTAGGGTTAAGAGTAAATAAAAAAACAAAGTGCAAGATTTCTATATACATAAAATAAATAAATAAATAAATAACAAAACAAGATCTGCTAGTTTTAGAAAGAAAAAAAAGGGGGGTTCGGTTCTTTTAAAAAAACATGAAACGAACGAATTTTGTTAGTTAAAAAAATGATGAGTACCATAATAAAATTAATGAGAAAGAGTCCCGTGCGAATGGTCGCCTGTGTGGGAAATAAGAATAAAAATCGATCGTTCATTCCAAAAAATCAACGTCCCTGATTAAACATTCATTAAAAAAAATAAAATACGGCACAGACGAATTTTTCCCGTATTATTCGCGTATTTTTCAATAAAATACGACACAGACGAATTTTTCCCGAATTATTCACAAATTTTTCGAAAAATACGTTTTTATGAGACGCGCCCAGTTTGTTCATCAGAAATAGCGATTTGTTCATCAATATTCACCAATTGTTCATCAATACTAACTAATTGTTCATTGAGTTTTTGATAACATTGTTCATTGATTTCGAACTTTTTTAATTTTTAATTTTTAATTTTATTTTTTAACCTTATTTATGTGTAGGAATACAATATTATGTAGTTTTTTATGCACATATAATTAGTTTTGATATACTCATATTTGTTCATTGATATACTCGTATTTGTTCATTGATATACCCCTATTTGTTCATTGATAGACCCATGGTATACCATTATTTGTTCATTAGTTTACTCTTTTTTTGTTCATTGGTATACCATTATTTGTTCATTGATATACCCTATTTGTTCATGGATATACCCTTATTTGTTCATTGATATAACCTTATTTGTTCATTACAAGGTTATTAGGATCGGGATTCTAGGTTGGATCGTGGAGGGTCTTTTGGATCGGATCACTGAATCGTAAGATCCTAGATTATAACTAAAAATATACAAGAATAACCTAATAGATTGTTTATTTTTCTATATATGAAGTAAGAAAATGATAAACATTATTAATTTGATTATTAAAAATATTGTATGATGGACTAGTCAACTATTTTAATGAAAATGATATGTTAACCTTGAAATTATTAATAATATATAGTCATAATTGTCATTTTATAGGATCGTAAGAATCATTTGTAGGATCGTTAGAATCGTTTATAGGATTGTTAAAATCGTATGTAAAATTGGGATCAGATCGAGATTGTATTTTAAATCATTTAAGATCCTACTCCAATAAGATCCTACTTGGGATCGTGGATCGTTTCGTGTGTTAAGGATCGTAGAATCGCTAGAATCGTAGAATCGGATCGGGATTCTGATAACCTTGGTTCATTATTATACCCTTATTTGTGAATTGAAATAAACTTATGTTTTATGTGTCAAGGCTATCAACTTGTACATTTAGGACTATTAATATCATCAACTTGTACATTTAGGACTATCTATTTGTGCATTTTTGCATTTATTCTGTGCTTTAAGGCTATCTTGAATTCAAAGTATAATACGAATGAAGTGCATTAAGGCTAACTTGTCAATACGAATGAAGTACTCAATATATATAGTACCAAATTAAGATAAGTTTGATGTAGAAACTTGAATGAAAAAGATAATAGATAAAGAATTTGACTTTGCAATCAATGGTGTATGCTAAGAGAACGAGATAGCAATAAATCGAAGAGGAGTGCTTGTGCCTTATTTAGCTATGAACAAATTGATGTTATTAATGAACAAATATGCATATAGCAATGAACAAATTGAGGTTACTAGTGAACAAATATGCATCTAGTAATGAACAATTATGTGAAAAAGGCAATGAACAAATATGCATAAACCAGTGAACAAATTGATGTTACTAATGAAAAAATATGCACAAACCGATGAACAAATATGCCAAAACCAATGAATAAATATTTTCGTTTTTTATGAACAAAATCACAATGTTGATGAACATATTGCATGTAATTTTGATACACATTTGTTCATTTTTTATGTACAAACAATAGATGTTTGATGCACAAGCAATAGTTTATTTATGCACAAAATCACAGTTTTGATGAACAAAATCACAGTTTTGATGAACAAAATCACAGTTTTGATGAACAAATCCACATTATTGATGAACAAATCCACAATACTGATTAACAATTTGGGCGCGTGTCCTATTTCCGTTTTTTTTCAAAAATACGCGAATAATTCGCCAATAATTCGCCCGTGCCGTTTTTTCCCCCTTTTAAGTGAAATGATCAGCGCCTTTGATTTTTCTTGATCCAACGGCTTCTGTTCTTTCTTATTTCGCACTTGGGCGCCCATTCGCACTTGAACTGGACCCAAAATTAATAGTGGTCGTGTGACATAAAATCCGTATTCAAAAATGGATATTAGAAGATTCAATTTTCTTCTGTTATTTCATGGGTATCTATTTTTGGTTATTTTGTGTTAATTAAAAATAATATGGAGTTTGTGTTTAAAATTGTGTTAAGGGTTATTTTAATACTATAAAATAATAATAATAATGAATAACTTTTATGACATATTCGTTATATTAATAAAAAGAATATTATTAATATAATATTTAAGATTATAATTTTTATAAACTTAAATGTTATGTAGTTCCTTAAAAGTCAACCTTTTCGAATTAGCAAAATAAATTGACGATAATTTATTTTGTGGTTGATTGAAACAGAAACAAGTCCAAATAGTAATCATGAGTTCAGAATCAAGGCAAGTGAATTCGGTTCTGTTTTCGCATTCGTTTCCTAAGCATGTGTAACATCCCTATTTTGCAACGATATGTATTACCACCAGTGACCTCGGATTTTACCGTCCAAAGTCACCCAAGACTTTAAATAGTTTAATAAGACAAAAATTAAAGAAGAAATGACTAAAAGTGGAATTTTATTCATTGATAAGAACATTCGTTCACTACATTGAGAGTCGTTTTACAAATGATGTTGCAGCGGAAAATAAAGCCCATATTAAAAGGGTTAAAAAGGCGTATTTAAAAATACAAGTATGTTTCTCCAAGACAACTCATATGACGATGATTTACTTGGTTAAAATAAAAGAGCTGGTGCACTATCTTCCGAATGCTTTGCTCTTTGAAAATTTCTTCCTTCCTTCAACGTCGTCTTGCCTTGACCTTCTATCCTTGCATAACTCTTCTCGAGCCTTCTAGACTTTGTCTTTAAAACTTTGATGTGAATTTCCTAGAGTTTGGCATTTGTCGCAAAGGGCGAGAAATACCAGGCAAAAATGCGGAAATAGTGGAATTAGTCTAAGGAGACTAAGCAAGTGAGAATGGAAATTCTCAAGGGTAGTATGGTAATTTACGTTATTCGAGAGATATTATCGGGATGTGTTTGAGGGGTAGAATCTTTATGTGGAGCTTTAATAATGGAAATGAGTAAATCTCGAGATGAGATAACTCTTAAATCGAAAGGAAGAACTATGAGATTGTAGAACTTCATATAGTAGGGATCTTCTTGATGGCGTCTTTGGATGATGATGGGTGGTGATGATGGACGAGTTTGTTTGGTGAAATGGAGGATGGAATTGTGGTGGTTAGGTTGGATATGGACGAGCCTTCGAAAGGATGTGACTCGCCTCTCGAAAACACGAACTAGAAGGAATCAACCTAGGATATGACTCACCTAGATCAAACCTTCGGTCTTGGATTGATGTGACTCACAATCCAAAGGATCTAAAACTGAAATTTTATTGAAAAGAACAAGGTAAAAACGTTCCTAAAGCAAGGAGACAAGGGTTGACATGGTTTGGCATCAATCTTGTCTAGTATTGCCTTAGCTAGGCCTCGCGTGATGCGCCCAAGATAGGGCATGGCTCCTTGACTCGGCTTCTTAGCGCCTCGAACACCGGCCTTATTTGCTTGTCCAAGTGTAGGCTCCTCTTTATCATGCACATTGGGCTTGTCTTTAGGGCTGGAATGCCCACTCGAGTCATGGGACAAGGCGCCAAAGTGCCCGAAGAGGTAGCACCATCCATCAAAATCCAAGGCGCACCAAGGTCGGAATCCGGCGTGTGCAAAGGCGCACCACGATCTGCTTGCAAGGGCGCCCCAACAGGCTCGTTACCGAGCGTTGACCCCTCGGTAGGAGGCTCGGCACTAAGAGTGTTGAAGGTGGGCTCGGTAGATGGACTCACATCACTAGCATAATAGTCCTATCGAACATTAATAATCGTAATAACGATAACAAGTGGGTCATTATTTCTAACAATCGATAATCCTAGATTCATTTATTATTAGCAAACAAGTTGTTACCAACATCGAGAAATTTCACGGAAATGAAATATCGAGGCTACAAGGAGAAATTCCACTTGCCTTGATTTGCGTACGGTTTCTTTTCGAACGATTCGGAATTAGACGACCTAGACAGATTCGAATCTTCGACCTAACAAGACGAGAGATAACAAGCGAATTTCTATTAAAATTCTTATCTCTACTAAATTATTATTTTCTCTTATTTTTCCTTTTTACAAGAGAAATTATGAAAACTAAATTATTTAAATAATAATTTAGGTGGAGGTTTTATATAATAATAATCCTTGATTATTATTTTCAAATATATCTTTTTAGAATAACTTGTATAAAAATACTTCTAACTATTTAAAGATGCATGGAAAAGTTGGAATAATCCAAGAATTTCATTTGTTAAAACATAGTAGCAATATTTATTTTACTTGGGAAAATAAATATTATTTCCATGCTTCTTTATTAAGTCAAAGATTTTTAAAAATATTTTCCAAAAATTATTATTAAAGTCTTAAGTGGACATGCAAAGGTGAGAAGTTTATAAAAATCCCTTTTTAATTCACATGCAACCACTTTATTTAATTTATTTACTCCCATTCTTATTATTATGAGTGTTATTATTTCTAGACGTCAATTACAATTTATCTCAAAAATTATAATAAGGTCAAAGTTGACATGCAAGGGCATTTCTTAATGAAAACCTTATTTTATTTATTATACAACCCTTTCTTTATTTTCTTTCTCTTATATAAAGTATTATATTCTAAATTATTTATAATAATAATTTAAGTGAAAAACCCCAAAAAATAATAAATCTATAATTATTTTTAAAGTGAGATCCTACAAAATTCTTATAAAATTTTATATTTAACTATAAGTGCATGCAAAGTGAATTTAATCATATAAATTCATTTTTAACCCACATGCAATATTTATTCAATTTTAACTAAATAAATATTATTTAGATGTGAAAATTATTTTATAAAAATATGTTAATTAAAATACGAGTCGATAAATTATACCGAGCGATAACGAGTCGGAAATGGGCACGCAAAACGAGGTGGGTCGACCCACACCTCTTTTCATTCTTTCCAAGCGAACAAAAAAAAACAACCCAACTAGTCAACTTCCCCGGTCCACTGTCGTCGAGGGGAGGCCAATGTTGGCGCTTGAAGAGACAGTAGGAAGCCGAACACTCCCTCTACCTACTGTTTGCAACGGCTCGGTCTAACGCTGCTTAAAGGCGGCGTACGGTGGTCGGGAACTTTGGTCGTTGCCAGCCTGTTCTCTTGGAGTGGGTGAAAGTTGGTTGTCGAGGTAGGTTCCGCGGTCCTATCGGCGGCACCGGTAATGGGTTGGGGTTGGATGTTGCGACAGTAAGGAGCCCTCGTTCCTCTATTTCTACTGTCGGCAGTGGTGGAGAAAATAGATGTGTAATGAAGGCGTACGAGCCTGGAGAAAATCGCTCCTCACCAGCTCGGAAAACCCGAAAATGCACATAGTTGACTGGTTTGGATGCATTTTTGGCTCGATTTTTGTGGTGTTTGTTCCCAATTGATTCAGGGGTTTTGTAGGCAATTCCTTCATCTACATTTAGGGATTTGAATCACAAGATTTGGTGGAGAAACGAGCTTGGAATCGCTCTTTGAAAATCATGCAAAGCTAGTGCAAAAATCTGGAATTTTTGGGATTAAAAGGGACGACAAATGGAGGAAGAAAAGAGGTGATTTGTGTGTCTTCCTCTCTAGAAATCACCTCTATTTATAGTGAAAGAGATGGAGCCTTCAATCCACCACCATGGCTAAGGACCTCTCATGGAGAAGGAGGTTTTCCATGAGTGGTTGGAAGTGTGTTTGTTTGAAATGGGTGGAGAGGTTTGATTGGAGGGGAAGGGAGGTGGAGAGGAAGAAGGATTGGGGAAGAAAGGAGGTGGAGAAAGCTTGATTGGTTAAGTATCAAATCAAAATTCCACCATCCTTCTTGCAAGCTTTGAAGAGAAAGAATAAAATAAATAGTTTTCCTTTAATGACAAGATGGTCTTGATAGCATAGCGTGATGGAAGGAGTGTTGGATGTTGGAGAGTTCAAGAGGTCATGGGTTTGAGTCCCACTTCTTGCATTTTTTTTTTGCCCAAATTCCTTCCCTTTTTATTTAAAACTTAATTTTAGCGGAAATTAAATCAACATATTGTTTATAATTAATTATTTAAATTTTTTATTTGCTATCAAGTTAAATTTTAACCAAGATTATTATTATTATTATTATGAAAAAATCATAATGAAGAATATCGTGTTACTTTAAAGAAATAATTAAATTAATAAAAATAACCATTTCTTTTTATTAGAAATTGCGGTTATTACAGCGTGATTCATACCATGATGTTTTTAAATATATGTTGGGAATTTCTGTGTGGATAAAATTGAACTTAGGATTTTTTTGCATTCCTAGATTTAACGGCTGTAATTCCTAGTCATATTTTAGGTTGCATTAATTATGGATGTAGGTCTTATTGCTCTGTGCTGCTATGTGTATATTTATTTAAGCTCCATTGTAAGGAGCCGAAAGTAAAGTCTTATGACTTATACTATATAATAATTAATTCTCGCTAGGTCGCACTTTTTAAGTAATCATCCGGGACTTTGTCTCTCGTATTAAAGTACCTAATAATCGAAGTGGAATTATTATTAAACGCTTAAAAGTAACTCAAATAAGTGTACTCGTACACAAATTAATATGGATAGGATGGTCGGTACAAAATGGGAAACCGTCCTCACTCTCGGACTCTGTTGTCGTCTAGTTCCAATCTGAATTCGCACAACACGTATGCGGTGAGGTTGGTTGAGGTGCGCGTGGTCAACAAGGGTTTAATGAACCGACTATAACGATATGTGTGTAACAACACTCTCAACATATCGGCATTAAAGTTCGAGGCATCACCCTTTGTGACGGTCTCATTTTAATTCTTTCGAAAGTCATAATCTTTTCCTAGAAGGATGTAGCTATTAGGTTTTCTACCGGCTTTAATTCGGATTCCGATACCAGTATCTACACTCCCTTCCTAAATAGGAACCACCTTAGAAAACCCACTTGCTTAGTCTATCACAAGACTAACCCGACCGCTTTCTTTCCTTTACATGGTCGGCTGGTGTCAACCGTATTTCTCGTTTCGGCACATCGGAAGGAGGAGTTGTTATCAAGGAGTGAAGAGGTGCTTCCAGAAGTTGGAGTTGGACGTGGTTGTTTAATTTCCTTAAGTAGTGTTTCGCTTCCACTGGTTAAATAAAATTGGTATGAATGAGATCCTCGAGTTGTGAGGTCCATTCTTAATAATATTTGTGACAATATGGTTGTAAACAATTTTATCAATTGATTTTATGTCTTGCTTCCGCATTATTTAAAGTTTATGGTTAAGTTCTGTAGCTACTATGAGCCTTGGGTGAATTCGAGAGTTTAATCTCGAGGTCACTGGCGGTAATATCCCTGTATAAAAAGGGGGTGTTACAATTTGTTTATATAGGAGATAACAAAATGAAAAATAGACATATCTATTTTTCAATTGTTTCCATTCACCGTCGAATTTTCCTCTTTTCTCTCGTCTAATTTAGTTTTTGTTTTATTTTTACAAACACATCCTATTTTGCTTCATCCCAAAATAGCATGCTTACAACTTCTTAATCTCATACTTTCCAACTTTAACAATTTCGTTACTAGAAGCCATTGATTTCAAAATCGGACTTTGACCGCCTTAGACTTTGATTTGGCCCTGATACCAATTGTTGAGAAGTTGCGGAAGCTTCGACTATATGGAATAATAAAAATAGTATGAACACACAAGAATTTAACGTGGTTCGATAAATTGTCTACATCCTCGGCGTGATATGTTTCTTACTATATGAAGGAAACAAACTCGACAACTTGTGGCTTTGTACAAGCCACAAGTTCGTCGTATAAAAGGGTATATCCAAAGAAAATAAATCTCTCTTTTCTTTTCCAAGATAAATACTTCTTTCTCTCTCATGTTTTCTTTTTCGTTTTTTTCCCAGAAGATTATGAAAATTCTTCTTTCTTTATTTGTTTATATAGGAGATAACAAAATGAAAAATAGACATATCTATTTTTCAATTGTTTCCATTCACCATCGAATTTTCCTCTTTTCTCTCGTCTAATTTAGTTTTTGTTTTATTTTTACAAACACATCCTATTTTGTTTAATCCCAAAATAGCACGTTTACAATTCTCCACCTCGTACACAATTTGAAAAGCCTAAAATTTCGGACGAACAAAGAAATAATCCACATCATGCATGATAGACTTCATCATCTAGGTTGCATCATTATTATGACTGACTGCCTACGTACCCTTTGACCGGGATCAAGCCAATCGTAGTTCTACATGTCCTCCATATAGTCTCCACCCCACCCGTAACCGTCCCGAAGGACTATACTTCTCCTGGGCAATTTAGTTTTTGTTTTATTTTTACAAACACATCCTATTTTGCTTCATCCCAAAATAGCATGCTTACAACTTCTTAATCTCATACTTTCCAACTTTAATAATTCCGCTACTAGAAGCCATTGATTTCAAAATCGGACCTTGACCGCCTTAGACTTTGCTTTCGCTCTGATACCAATTGTTGTGAAGCCGTGGAAGCTTCGACTAATATGCAATAATAAAAATAGTATGAACACACAAGAATTTAACGAGGTTCGACAAATTGTCTACGTCCTCGGGGTGATATGTTTCTTACTATATTAAGAAAACAAACTCGACAACTTGTACAAGCCACAAGTTCGTCATAAAAAAGATTATATCCAAAGAAAATAAATCTCTTTTTTCTCTCTTTTCTTTTGCAAGATAAATACTTCTTTCTCTCACGTGTTTTCTTTTTCGTTTGTTTTCAAAAGATGATAAAAATTCTTCTTTCTTTCTTTGTTTATATAGGAGATAACAAAATGAAAAATAAACATATCTATTTTTCAATTGTTTCCATTCATCTGTCATTAATCCGTCCTCTCACAAACAAACATCGTGCATGTTCATTGCTCACACTGGCCATACTATTGGTCGCCACCTTTTGTAGATCATCTGCTAGGAGCGTCGTTCTAGTTTCATCCATAGTCAGCGTCTCGCCAACAAGCATAAATGTTTGAACAAGATTCTCGTATGATTTCGGCAAAGAAAGCAACAAAATAAGAGCTTGATCTTCATCAACCTTCACATCAATATCCTTCAAATATGAAATTATTCTATCAAATTTGTTGATATGATCATGGAGTGAAATTCCTTCCTCCATCTTGCAAGTATACAAATGAGACTTGAGATAAATTCAATTTGTTAAAGACTTTGTCATGAAGTTTGCCTCCAACTTTGTCCACACACCTGACGCAGTTTCCTCGTCATCCACCATAAATGCGACATCTCTCTCAAGACATAAGTTTATGGCGGCATGTGCTTCTATATCGAGATCATCCTAATCGTTATTCTTCATTTCTGCAGGTTTCTTAGCCTTGCCCAGCAACGCCTTGTGCAATTTTTGAGATATTAACAAATTTTTCATCTGCATCCTCCAATATGAGAAATCATTCTTCCCATTGAACTTCCCAATCTCATACTTTCCAACTTTAACAATTCCGCTACAAGAAGCCATTGATTTCAAAATCGGACCTTGACTGGCTTAGACTTTGATTTGGCTCTGATACTAATTGTTGAAGTTGGAAAGTATGAGATTGAGAAGTTCAATGGGAAGAATGATTTCTCATATTGGAGGATACATATTAAAAAATTGTTAATTTCTCAAAAAGCACAAGGCGTTGCTGGGTAAGGCTAAGAAACCTGCAGATATGAAGGATAACGATTGGGATGATCTCGATCCGATCTTCAAATGTAAGAAGTTTTTCAAATTTTCGTTAGATCCACATGTGAAATCGCCTTTGAGCCTCCGTCATTGATCCTTCTTCATATTCTCCTCTCTTTTAATATTTTTGCCATCCCTCTTCTTGGCTCTAACCTCTAAACCTCGATCGAAAAGGAATGGAGTTCATTTAAGTGATAAACAACCCTGTGAGGCTGTGAAGGAAGGAAACAGAGAGAATCAGGACGAAATTATAGACTCGGGAGAAAGAATTCAAAATTCCTCATCGTCGGCATAACTTCTCTGCATCGTCAAAGTCTACCAAGGAAAATAATTTAAAGGTTTAAATACCCTGCTAAGAAACTAATTAAATCACTACCGTGTATATGCGCCTAAATACCTACACCATTTTTGACGTTTTAGCTAAATTTCTCTAGTTAATATTATATATTAGAAGCAAATGAAAAGAATCTTATTAATTGCATTCTCTATGTGAAGTTAGTTCTTTTTTTGCAATCAATGTAGGCCTTAATTATGAGAAGAATATTTTGCTTAGTTATTAATCTTAGAATATTTTTTATATAAACAATATTTGTATAAAAAAACAACAAATTTATTATACACAAAATATATTTAATATGGAATTTTATTGGAATATTACATCATAGTCTTTTTGTCTTCCACACTTCATATCATCGTTATATTTTTACAATTCAAAGTAAAATTCATAATAATAAAATAGCATAAAACTAATTGAATATCAATTGTAAATGCATGTCATACTTATATGTAAAAAAGATATACAAATTCCAAAACTTCATTGATGGAAAATAATATTTGAAAAAACTAAATACGTACACATGTAAAAAAGAATTTAAACAGAATTATTAACCTGTGCAAATGCACGGGCATGTACTTCTAGTGAAAGAAAAAAATTGTCTTAATTTTCTTCATATACAATTGTAGAGGGAAAAAAAATCAAAATTCTCGAAATCCGGTGATTCTTGTCAACCTCAACCATATTGATTCGTATTTTCACTTAAAAAATTACCATATTCGGTTTTTTTAAAGAAAAAAAAAGAATCTTGACCCTTGAGTCGTAAAAATAAGGATTCATGATAAACAAAAATTCTGCCCCCCCTGCAAATTTAAGAGTTTATGCCTTCCAAATCCCCGTTTCTAAAATTCTAATGGGTGAAAATTTTCATTCTAAATAAAATTTTATAAATAAAGATTATAAAAATGAAGCTTTACATGAAGCTTTGTGCAATTAAAAGAAGAAGGGACAAATTGAGAGAACCACGTGGGACAACTTCAAATAAATGACATCTCCTTTTGCCTTTTCAACATAGACATTCGAATAAAGTTTTATAAAGGGGATTTAATTTGAAGGGAAAGAGTCTTGTGCGAATGGGCGCGCATGTGAGAAATAAGAATAAATCCCGTTCGTTCCTTCCAAAAAATCAACGTCCTTGATTAAACATTCATTAAAAAGATAAAATACGGCACATGCAAACTTTTCCCGTCTCATAAAAAGGTATTTTTCCCGTATAAAATACGCCCAGTTTGTTCATCAAAACTAGCGATTTGTTCATCAATATTCACCAATTGTTCATCAATACTAACTAATTGTGCATTGAGTTTTTGATAACATTGTTCAATGATTTCGAACATTTTTTATTTTTAATTTTATTTTTTAACCTTATTTAAGTGTATGAATACAATATTATTTAGTTTTTGATGCATGTATAATTAGTTTTGATATACCCATATTTGTTCATTGATATACTCGTATTTGTTCATTGATATACCCCTATTTGTTCATTGATATACACATGTTTGTTCATTGGTATACCATTGTTTGTTCATTGATAGACCCTATTTGTTCATGGATATATCCTTATTTGTTCATTGATATAACCATGTTTGTTCATTATTATACCCTTATTTGTGAATTGAAACAAACTTATGTTTATGTGTCAATACCATCAATCTGTACATTTAGGACTATCAATTTGTGCATTTTTTGCATTTATGTTGTGCTATAAGGCTATCTTTTTCCCCTTACTCATATAATTAGTTTTCACTCACATACTTATATAATTAGTTTCAATGCACATAAATATTTATCTAGCTTATGTAGTTGTTATACAAATCATTTCTTGAGAGCAAGTGTTAATATATTAAATATCCAATTCAACTACGTCAATTATACATGGCGGAATATCAGTTGCAACGACTTGTTCATGTCTAGATTAAGATACAAACATGTGATAAAGTGAGCTACACAATTGTCATGTCTACCTATATGAGCACAACAAAAAGAAACGAATGAAGTGCTCAATATAGTACCTAAATAAGATAAGTGCGTTTGATGTAGAAGCTTGAATGCAAATGATAATAGACAAAGAATCTGACTTTGCAATAATATGACGTATGCACAAAATCACAATGCTGATGAACAAAATCACAATGTTGATGAACAAAATCACATTGTTGATGAACAATCTGGGCACACGTCCTATTTCCATTTTTTATGAACAAAATCACGGTGTTGATGAACATATTGCATACAATTTCGATACACATTTGTCTATTTTTTATGTACAAACAATAGTTTATTTATGCACAAAATCACAATTTTGATGAACAAATCCATAGTGTTGATGAACAAATCCACAATGTTGATGAACAATCTGGGCACGCATCCTATTTCGGTTTTTTTCAAAAATACGCGAACAATTCGCCAAAAATTTGCCCGTGCCGTTTTTTCCCTTTTTTAAGTGAAATGATCAGCGCCTTTGATTTTTCTGCATCCAATGGCTCTTGTTTTTTTATTTCGCACTTAGGCGCCCATTCGCACCTGAACTAGACTCTAATTTGAAAATTAAGTCAATAAAGAGAGTGCAAATCATGTTGCATACAAGTAAATTGAGCATAAAGAAAGTGATTTTATTATAGTGGGTCACTTCGGACGTGAGCGAGCCCAAAGAAAGCATGGGCTCTAGAAGAGATGTGAAGTCCAAAGTTAAGCAGTGTTCTAAAAAATGCGAGGCGGAACCTTGGCGGTGAGGGGGCGCCTAACGCCTAGACGCCCAGGCGGATGCCTAGGCGGACTACAAAATAAGGAAAGAAGGGGTGGAGGGCATTTAAATAGATTTTAATAGCCCATTCTTTTAAATCTTTCTTTTAATTTAAGATGCCAATTACCATAAGTGATAAAAAAAATAGCCCATTACAAAAGCTGATTAAAAATTCCGACCCAACTCTCATAGTCCAAAATCATTTTACAAACCCTAGTAACAATCTTCTTCCTCATATTTGATTAAAACAAATCGCCATTGTTGCTCACCTACTCCACACTCCTGCCACGTTCTTTCAATCTCTATGTTATTCTCTCCTCTATTTTTATCCTCCCATCTCCTCTATTGTTCTCTTATCAAATTGTTATCATTGTTAGACTTTCTATCAACATGCTCAATAGGATTACCCACCCGCACAAAGACTCGTCCTCCTAGAGACCAAAACATCACATAATTAGGACGGCTGAATGGCGCCTAGTGTTTGGGTGCCGCCTAGGCGACCGCCCAGACGACCACCCAGACCGATTTTTAGAACATTGGTACATTGGAAAAGATCTCACAAACCTCTATTGCACTCTTTGTAAAAGCAAGATATCTTTTGTCTAATTGCAAGAATCAATCCACTAAATTGGTATAAATTATAAAATGAGTTTGTTTGAAATATAAAAGTTGCTCCCTTGACACTTATTTGTTGATTAGTTTTATTGGGTCATTTTAGGCTCTGTTCGGATGCAGGAGCTGAAGTTGGAGCCCGAGCTGGATTTAGTAGCTGAAGCTGGAAACTAGCTGGATTCTGGGGTGGAGCTGGTGCTGGATAAACGAGTTGAATCTGCCTATGGAGTGTTCGGATAGTTGAAGCTGATTTTATTAATAGTGTCATACAATTACCAATTTGGGTCTCATTAATGCCATAAAAAGACAAAGATACCCTTGTGAATATAGAAAATCACATAACCCTACCCACAAATATCTTGGCACATGTTGTATACCCATAGATGGATTTGGCCGGATCTGAGGAAAGCTTTCCCCAACAACACGATTCTGGTGTTCGCCCAAATTGAAGGAAACGATCGGCATGGTGGAGCTCCGATCTCACTCACCATCTGCGACGCCAGCACGCAGCAGGACGCCACCTTCGGCGGCACGCAACACGATGGAGGCATGGGCCTTCGTCGCAATCGATGCTCAGCAGACAATCGCTCACTCTCCGGGTATGGGGTTTTGACCCTGATTTCACATTTTTTTTGCAATTTGTAACAAATTTTGAAGTGACTCCTGAGCTTGAGTTTGATTACAATAATTTGGATGGTTAAAAGTGTAATAATTTGTTTAGTGAACCTGCCATAAGTGAACTTGGTTGCTATCATACGCTCAAGACTTGTGAGGCCAAATACTAGAGCATGCGTTGTTGCTTGAATCAAGCATTTGTTGGACTAATTTGTTGATATCTCATTTGTATCCTTAATTAGATTGCATAATTTGTGGGTTTCTTGTGATCATGGGATGTGGTTGAAAATCTATTGCCCAGTTTCCTAGTGTCTTTTGCAATATTTGTGGGTTTGTTATGAAATTGGTTGGGTTGCAATTAAATATTAGTTGCCCAGTTTGACAGTGTCTCATATATATTCCAAATGCTGCTAGAACTAACCAAACATGATCCATGCTCTGCTTGGTGTCTGCAAACTGCAGTATTCGGTATGCAAATAGCTAGCATCCAAACTGATAAAAGATTATATAAAATGGCATCGATGTCATTGACTCTAGAAAAGACCTTCGGTTGAATTTTACTACAGTAAGGCAACCTGGTGATTGAATTTATCTTGGCTGTAAATAACAACCTTGAGTTAGCACATTTTTTGTTGTTTGTTTTCTTAGATCAACTTGCTTAGTACTTAGGTTGGTGAACCAGGGGGTTTAAACTTGTATTTATAATTGTTGTTTTTTAAAAACATCCGGTTGCATTTTAGGTTCAAACTTTGTATGAATGCTACTTGCATAAATTTTAATGGAATGCATTTAATTGTATGTCATTAGTTCAGACTTGAGGTTATATTTTGAATGAGTTTGTATGTTGGTACCTAAATTTATGCAAATTGAAACAATACTATAAGTTATAGGACAATGGTTGAGGTGCCAAAAAAGGACAAGAAGTGTCAATGGAGTGATTCTGATCAAAAGAATTTGCTTGTTATACGCCGAGAGTACCATAAGAGGAACGGAATTGACACCCACTTCAATTGGGCTGAAATTGCAGAAAAATTCATGAAACATAGTGGGAAAATAGTCAAACCAAAAGATTGCAAAAACAAGTTTGACTACATGAAGAGTTTATGGAGGGCATATATGGACTTACGACACAAAGAGACCGGTTGTGGATGGAATGAGAGTTCACATACGGTCGAGGCATCGGATGAGTGGTGGGACAAAAAAATTAAGGTAAGTTAATACGTAATTCTTGGGTAGTTTATCATATATGAATGATTTTCTCCCTTGTTTTTAACAAAGTTTTGATTTGTGCTTTGTGGTGTTGTGTAGGAGAATGACAAGTACAGGAGATTTCGAAGGAAGTCAATCGATATGGACTTGGTTGAATTATGGGATTCCGTCTACAATAGCATATGCGCTACAGGGCAACATTGTGTCTCAGCCAACATGGACCATACCCCCTCCACTCCATTTGATGCTTCTGTGGGGGACAATGACGACATTGATGCCTACTTGTTATTTGAAGAAGATGTTGATCTCGAGGGATTCACTCAACCATTTGTCCCACCAGTGACACAAGAGACGTCTCGAGCCCTAGGCAAGAGGCCCATAGCAACTGGATCATCCCAACAAATACCCAAGGGAAAGAAAAAGCGTTCTTCTTTGACATTGGCTTACACTGCGTACATGGCTTCCATGGATGAGAAGAGTGACAAATTATTGTGTGCTCTGCAGGGGGATTTGGTTAGTACGGAAAGCACAGGGGATGGGAGAGTTTATGAGGTTGAGGACTCATATGCAGTGATTAATCGGCTTGTTGCGGAGGGTGTTATGGAGAGGATTTCTCCTCTTTGGTGTTATGCTGTGGATGAGCTGAATAATGAGCAAAGCCGACGCCTCTTCATGACTCTCCAAACCGATCAAGAAAAGATGGCGTGGTTGGAGTTCAAGTTTAAGAAGTCTACTAAGTGATTTGTGGAGTTTGGGTTCAAAATGGTTTCATTGTGTTTCTTTAGGATTGTTTGCAGACTTGCCATGTTGTATTGTGTTTTCCTGGATTATGTGGTGGACATATTTTATGTTCTGTTGTTCTGGATTGATTTCTGGATTGTTTTATGGCTTGTTATGTATGTTATGGCCAATTGACCTTAAGTGCATATTGCGTATTTGGTTTTTTTGGATATCCATTTTTCAAACAATGTGGGCTATGGAGAGCCATTGGTGTACTATCTTTACACAGGATTGTTGTGCATATGTGTAGGTATAATGGCCAGGAACCGTTTGTCGAGGCGCGCCAAAATCATAGCGGTCTGGTTATTGCACATGAGGAACCATGCAGCTATCATGTCGGCCTATTACCATATGTAATTTTTTATTATATACGAATCAGATTTGGAGTGTTTAAACATGTGATTTGTTGGCATTATGTATTTGTGTTTTCATAATTGGTACTTGTGCAAAACTCCTTGTTTCAACTCGTCCTTTACGGGGATTGTATGGATGAGGGAGATCATGGAATTGGGCTCCGAAGTGAGGTGTATTAATGCTTTCAGAATGGAGAGATCGGTCCTCCAAAGTCTATGCGATGAGTTGAAAGCGCACCATGGATTGAGACCATCACGATATGTTTCCGTATTAGAAAAGGTAGGAATATTACTCCACACGCTTGCTGTTGGTGCGTCGAACAGAGCTACATCGGAAAGATTCCAACGCAGCGGGGACACAATTAGTCGAGTGTTGCACGAGGTCGTAGATGCATTCACAGGTAGGTGACATGGCATCCAAGGCCTTGCATGCCGAATTCTTCGACCTCGGGATCCCTCATTTTCTACAATTCTAGAGAAAATTAGAAGTGATCCGCGATACCAAGTCTTCAGGGTAAATACCTACTTTTCCGTTCTTGTTTTCAAATATTCGTTTATAATCGTTGGAATTGTTTTGTATACTAGGGTGCAATCGGGTGTATAGATGGCACACATATTGCAGCATGTATACCACACGCAGAGCAAATGCCATTCCGAAACCGAAAACAAGTTTGTTCATTCAACGTCATGGCGGTATGTGACTTCGACATATATTTTACCTTCATCTCTGCTGGCTGGGAAGGTAGTGCCCACGATGCCCGTGTCTTTGATCATGCATTAAAAACACCCCAACTGAACTTCCCTCACCCTCCTCCAAGTAAGTTAAAAAAGAAGTCGAAATGCGTCGTATAAAATATGTATAGAAACCTTAAGTTTGACGGTTTCTTGTGTGTAGGCCGTTGTTATTTTTTTGATAAAGGATATCCAGACAGGCAAGGGTACATGGTTCCCTACTCCAAAGTAAAGTATCATCAGTCTCAGTTTCAAAATGCAGTGCCTAAGGAATCCTCGCCAGTCTGTTGATTGAACGATTGCGCCATGAATCGCAAGCGAGGATACTCGCCAGGAGGCGTCATCCTCAACTCGTCTCGGTAGATTCTTAGAATCGTTTTGTTGTGCTCAGTGGTCCATACATCACGAGGCATCTAAACATTATTGACATTATGCTTTCAATATACATGTAAATGCAATACTTATAAGACATTATCTTAACTTGAATATACATGTAAATGCCCTAAATTGAGCAAACAAGAGATGATATTACCTTGAGCAAACAAGAGATGATTTTACCACTGAACTTGCTACGTGAACAAACTACACACACAACATAGTTATATAGTGAATTGAACAAAAGGGCAATAAATAACCACTGGTGCAAAACCAACAACTATACATTAAATAGATGCTATAGTAGTGTACTTGATGAGACAACACACATATAGTGTGAAATCAGAATCTTGTTCATTTCATAAAGGTAAAACAACAACTAACACAACTCCATCAGGGGAACACAACTAACATTCTTGGTCAAACTACACACCTCCTAAACAAAGACCCTAAAATCATCCATCCAAATGCACAACAAAAGACAACACAACACTGGCGTGCAATCCTAAATGACACAACATAATGACAAGATAAAAAACTAGCTTGAACGGAATACATAAAACGTGCAGATAACACTGAGGACGCATGCACCAATTTTCCACTTTCGAGCTTGTGTCATCGCTTGATCTCGCTCCAATGCAGTAGTCACGGCATAGGTGGTAAGCTCGGAAATCCTTTCGGCGTCTTGTTGAGCTTCCAGTTTCATCCGTGCAACAAGGGTGGACTATTTCTCCAAATCGTTACTCGCAAAGTACGCACGAAACTTGTAACGGCGAGCGACGCATTGAAGACGCCTAATGCTTGGACAACCGGATACCTCGTCAATGAGTTCATCGTCTGTCATAGTAGGTTCGACCTAATACTCACACACATGAAAAATTGTCAATAACATTACAAAATGAGGACATCACATTCAACAAACAATAATGCACTACATTATATGACAGTCAGCAAACACATTCAACATTTCTGGATTGGTTCGTGAGCTATGGATTTCAAACACTTGCATATTTACAAGGTGGTGGGGGCAAACACAGTTATGTGGCTCTGTTCATAGTTATGTGTCATCAGTTGCTTGTCTAGACTTTAGCCTGGAGGGATAGATAAAAGAGGAAGCCTTTTTTTTCTTAGAATAAAAGGAGGATGTTGATGAATATTGATGTATGATTAATTCTATAATTCATTGTTAAGGGATTAATATTGGTACTTTTGCATTTTTAATATGAACTTGCTATAGCTTATAGATATTGAATCTAAATATAAATTCAGTTCAGCATGGTCCCTAAACACATTCAAAAACTGCTTAGCATTCAGCAAATTTGGACCAAAAGCACTTACAAAGGAGTACTAACTATAGCATGAAGTCAATTAGAAATGGAAATACAAAGAGTGGAAAAACAACAGCTTGTGCAAACCTCATTGGGAGAGAATTCTTCATAGTCAGAAATATGTGTATCCTCCGAAGTGAGTGATCCTTGCGAAACCATTGTTTCTATTATTGGCACACACAGATAATGTGTCATTAGTGTTCATGAACAAATCATTTATGAAGCAATATTCAGTTGTGCAGTTGTATACAACATGAATGGCAAATGAAATAGATCAATTTAATCAAGAGGTCCACTTTTTTTTAATCAAAATCAAGCAGGAATTTGTAGGTGAAGTAAATACAAAGCTTAAGGGCAATCAAAATCTTCATTCTGCAGGAATTTGTATTCTCTGATAGGCATAACATCTTCAAAGTTTAACAATAATGTAGTATGCTAAAGAGGATTATATGGTAGAACATGCATTATATGCTGTCTTTGCATGGTAGATTGATCACTTTCATGCATTGTATGCTAAAGAGGATTGATCACTTTCACTTTCATGCTAAAATAATGTAGTATGTTGTTTTGCCAAGTGGGTTTGATCACTTTCATGTATTGTATGCTAAAGAGGATTGATCACTTTCATTTTCATGCTAAAATAATGTAACATGCATCACCAATAGGAAAATGAAGTAGAGGAGAAAATTGTTATGATTTTGAGGGGAATCTCATGTCATCAAGAAAACATGGAATCTTCATGTGCATCAAGAAACTGATAGAGGCATATATCTGGAAAGGCAAGGCAGAATAATGAGCATGTTGCTCCATGCTAGCATTGAGTCATATTTTTTTACTCCCAACTATAACCAATTAACCACCATTACCTAAAAAACTCTTGCTTTGAAGTCTTTTCTAGCAATCTAGTCAGTTGAAATTATTTCATTGTTTACTGATGGATACAAGTGAATCAGCAATTTATCAAGCACTTAATAAACAATTTCCAGAAAAGGGAAGAACTGGCGGAAGAAGGGAAAAGCATGAAGTGATTATCACAACTAAAGAAGACCAACTGTTACAATGAGCATAAACAATGATCTAGTCATCAGAAAATATAGTGGGATGCTAAAGAAGTAAGAAATGATATACATGAATGAAGAACAAGCTCAATATATGTCTAAAAGTCATTTATTATGCATCTATAAACTTGATAATTCTCTTCACTGCAATAAAGATACAGTAGAGCAATTGAGATTCATAAATAGTAGTTGAAAGGGTTCTGAGATCAGTTTCATAACCCAATGGTCTATTATAGAAAGGTGAATAAAATTGCCCAAATTCTCTCTCTCTTTGTGAATTATCTTCTTCTCCTACTTCTATCTCTTCTTCTTTCTTCTTATTCTCTGAATTTCTAACATTACAAAATGAGATTAGCTCATGTCATGACAATCCTAGATCATGTATCTAGAGTCTTGACTTTCATTTCTCACCAGAATGTCAATTCAATAAATGGCCATTTCCCTTCTTTCTAGAAAAACAATGCATCAACACTTGCTCATCATTATGGAAAAAAAATACACAATGGGGTTTACATCAAAGAAGAATGATCTCCATCCTAGCTAAAAAATGCTCCTTTACCAAAGGTCATTCAATTAACCAATTACCAAGTCTCTATACTTAGGATTAGAGGATGCTAAATCACAAACAACATGAGATAAGGCATTGGAAATCACAGAGGAAGCTTTTTTTTAATCAAAAGACAAGAATCTGATCCATATACATCTCATATGACCATAAAGTATGAAATAAGGCAACAAAATTTGAATTAAATATCAACCATGAACTCTCACAATGTAGAGGTTAACCCAGCCAGAATGTGGTCGACCTAGAAACTATTATAGAACCCTAGGTCACAAAAATTAACCAAAACAATCCCAGCCAAGGGCACTGTCGAGGTTAACCCAGCCAGTTTTGTGCTGAATTCTCACAATGTAGAGGTAAGTAGATATGCGAAGGGCATAAATTCATTAATGGAGGAAAAGATCGTCACCTACCTGGTCAGTCGGTCGATTTGAGCTCCCGGAGACTGGTCACGAAGCTCGAGTCGAGCTCCCGATGAGATCTGAAACAATGGAGGAATTTTTTAGGATTTGCTTTCAAGATGAGAACGAGGGGCTTACGAATCAAATCTGTGTCATACCTGGTATCGAGGATGTTGATGGAAAACAGATCCGGTACCGACAACGAGCTCTGGGGGAGGGACCTGATGGAGATGGTGGGGTGGAGCCGAATCGCCGACTTCTCTCCAGACGTTGCTCGAGATGTTACGATGGAGAACGCGAGGGTATCGGGGTGGAATTTGGGAAATAAAGGAGCTGGAAATCTCGGACAAGCCCGATAAGCTTGGGGGGAGGAGCTTCCCAAATCAAGCTACCACCAGCTCCCATCAGCCCCCACAAGCTTCGTCTCCGAACGAGCAAAGAAGGAGCTAGAAAATGGCGTTCGACTCTAATAAGCCCGAACAAGCCGTATCCGAACGCAGCCTTAAATTGAATCACATCAAATTAAATTGATTTTCAAATAAAAAAAAGCTTTACTAGAACAACGTATGATTTGATCCCTTTTAAAAGGGTACGTAGGAAACTCGATAAAAAGTAAATCAAATGCCCGTCGAGTTCAATCACACCCTCAAATCAAACATCTAATGTGTTCCTAAGAGAACTACATAAAGACTTAACGCATATATAAGGCTACGTAGGTAGCTCGATACGAAATCATATGTCGAGAACAATCGCATATTCGCATATCCCAAATCAAAACTCGAAGTCTCCATTTTTAGAAGTACATTATGACTTGATGTTCTTCTATGGACTACGTAAGAAACTTGACGCAAAATTAAATATGTGTCATGTTCAATCGCACATCCTAAACTTTTAAAGTTGTCTTCCAGGATTACATAAAGAATTACATAAATAGCTAGATACGAAATTATATCGGGTAAAATCGTATAGCCCAAATCAAACCAATATTTTAAAAAAGACAATTTTAAATTATGCAGGTGAAATGTAAAGAGTTAAACAACTCTTGCTAAAAGATGTGTTTAATCTTATTCACATATTGGAAATGATAGTTGGAGAAAGTTTACACAAACTAGAGATTTTACCGTACTTTGTCACAAAAATAATTGAGAAGCAAATGAATGAATCAGTCTCTTATTATTCATCATGTTCTTCCGGATGTGTCCACGATAACACACTCATTGCGCATGAAATTTTCCATTCCTTCCACAATAAACGTGGGCGGGAGGGTTGGATTGCAACTAAGCTTGATATGGAAAAAGCCTATGATCGGATCAGTTGGGAATTCCTGACCGCTATCCTCCACAAATTCGGATTCCACGATAAGTTCGTGGGATGGATACGAGAATGTGTTGAAACCGTCTCCTTCTCTGTCCTTGTCAACAACGGACCACCAGAACAATTCTTTCCCCAATGGGGCCTTAGGCAGGGGGACCCCCTATCTCCATACCTTTTTATCTTAGCCGCAGAGATTTTGGCGAGACAACTCCACCTTTTGAGCACCAACCCAAAAAGTGGCATCGGGATCCAAATATCGAGAAATGGAACAAAAATCCCTTTTCTGGCCTTCGCAGATGATATCATCATCTTTGCAAAAGCCAATAGCCATGCCTGCAAAAATATCAAGGATACTATAGACGACTATTGTCAAATATCTGGCCAGAAAGTCAACTTCCACAAATCCGCCTTCCAAGTCACCAAAAACACAAACAACAACACAAAGGACCAGCTAAATTAAATTCTCCAAATAGCAAACACAGTTTCTCTGGACAAATATCTAGGATGCCTGATAATTAATGGGAGAGTAACACAAAACACCTTCAAACCCCTAGTTCTGCGAACTAGATCCCAATTATCAAAATGGAAAGCGAATGCCCTATCTCAGGAGGGGCGGAAAACCCTAATCAAAGCTAACCTATCAGCACAACCAAACTACATTATGCAATCCTTTTTGCTACCACAGTCAACCCTAAAAGAACTAGACAATATGAACAAGAATTTCTTTTGGAATAAGGAAAACAACTACAAACCACTCATAAGTTGGAATTCAATCTGTCGACCCCCTGCTCACGGGGGATTGGGAATTGCCAAGGCAACCGATATGAACCAAGCACTCCAAATGAAACTACTTTGGAAAATCCTAGCAGAACCAAATAATCTCTGGGTCAAAATAGTGACTGAAAAATACCTCAAAACGAAAAGTATCCTAAGCTATAAGAAAAAACAGAACACATCATGGCAGTGGTCCAAGCTTTATTGCTTACGAGACTTGTTTGTTAAGGGGCTCATCTGACAAGTGGGGGACGGCAAAACCATCCGCTTCTGGAAAGACAATTGGATCGGTAATGGTCCCCTCAACCCAAAACCCGAGGTTGGAACCCCCATTAATTGGGAAGAACATGTTGAGGCGTACCTCCATGAGGATAACTCATGGAACGTTGAAAAGCTATGTGAGGTCGTCAAACAGGATGACCTCGAAAGAATCTCCAAAATTATCAACCCCCTCAATAAAATGCCAGATAGATTATACTGGCAACCAAGTAAAAATGGGTGGTACTCCACCCACTCGACCATGCAGTGGCTCCACCAATCCAAAGGTGAACCAAAGATTAACTTGGAATGGATTAACAAACTAAATATCCCCCCCCCCCCCAAATGAAGAACTTTTTATGGAAAGTGGCTCGAAATGGTCTACCGACCAAAACCAGGCTTGCAGCCAACCATATTCCAGTACCACAAGGTTGTGAAGCATGTAACAACCAGTTGAAGACACAAACCACATCTTAATCTCATGCCCCCTTACAAGGGCAACCCTTAGTTCCATAAATCCAAAACTCCGTTGGATTACTGACCAGGTTTCACTGGTTGACAAAAAACCACATCAGGTCATGGAGGAAATCAAGAAAATGACAACAAAAGAGGATTTGGAACTCCTAATTACCACCCGGTGGAGCTTATGGTTCGCTAGAAACAGGAGAGTCTTTAATAACAACAGCGCAACAAACTTGGACAATGCCAATAACATCACCAAATTTATCCGAAATCAGATTAAAGATTGGAGACTTGTTGGAGTCTCTAACCCCTCCAGTCCCCGTAATCAAAAGGTGGGGGGTGGAGAAAATAGAAAACGTGTGAAGTGGGTAAAACCCAAGAGGGATTATATTAAATTAAATTTTGATGGTTCAGTGAGTGCAGATGGCATGGCTTCGTTCGGGTTCATCCTTAGGGATTCTGGCGGCTCCACCATCCATTTTGACGGAGGACTGATTGGTCGACAATCTGTTCTGATCTCCGAGACCATCGCCTTGCGCCAGGGACTTCTCGATGCCACTAGACGTGGCATTCCCCGGATCCAAATTGAAGGCGATAACTTGCAGCTGGTCAAGGCCGTGCTCGGCGACTGGCGCTACCCGTGGGAGATTGAGCTGCTGCGTTCGGACATCCACTGCTTGCTTGCCCGGTTCCAGGATTGGAGTATCTCTCATGTCGTTCAGGAGTGCAATTCTGTAGCGGACTTTATCGCTGGATCCTTCAGATGTGTCTCCTCCTTCCCGCTTGCAGTTGACCCGAGTTTTCTCACCCTCATCCGTCGGGATGCTCTAGGGCGACCACTAGCTTGTTAGTGGACACCCTAATTTCTTTCCTTATAAAAAAAATTCATCATGTTCTTCTTCTTTCTCACATCAAACACTGAATGAAAAAAAATTCATCATGTTCTGATCTCCGAGACCATCGCCTTGCGCCAGGGACTTCTCGAGGCCACTAGACGTGGCATTCCCCAGATCCAGATTGAAGGCGATAACTTGCAGCTGGTCAAGGCCGTGCTCGGCGACTGGCGCTGCCCGTGGGAGATTGAGCTGCTGCGTTCGGACATCCACTGCTTGCTTGCCCGGCTCCAGGATTGGAGTATCTCTCATGTCGTTCGGGAGTGCAATTCTGTAGCGGACTTTATCGCTGGATCCTTCAGACGTGTCTCCTCCTTCCCGCTTGCAGTTGACCCGAGTTTTCTCACCCTCATCCGTCAGGATGCTCTAGGGCGACCACTAGCTTGTTAGTGGACACCCTAATTTCTTTCCTTATAAAAAAAATAAAAAATTTTATCATGTTCTTCTTTCTCACATCAAACACTGAATGAAAAAAAAAGAACGTTGCCACTCGCTCTGTAAAAACTGAAAGCGAAAGAAACGGAGTAACCCGAGCCTCCACTTGTAAAGGGGAGAGATTGAGGCAGTTCTCTCCTTCTTCCCCAACAAATACCATTTTCTCCAACCCCGAAAATTTCTACTTTCAAAGGTAGAGCCCGAAAGCGGGAGAGAGAAGGCATTTTCGCCGTTGGATTTGATGAATCTTTCCCTGAGATGTCGCCGGTGTTGATTGACTCCGGCCTTCAATCTCAGGTTCTAGGCGGGGCACACGCCACGAGCCTTGACAACCGAGGTCAGATTTCGAGCCCTTTGCTTTCTTCTGGCGTTGTTGCTGACGATCGAGTATCCGCGTTTGACGCCATGAATCGGGCGGACGGTGTCAACCCTAATTTCCAATTCAGCGCGTCTTCAATGTCGAAACCGGTGACCGAAAAGGCCGCATTCGGCTCGGTCCAGGGTCTTTCGAGGCCACGGATGGCGAAAACTAGGAAATCGCAGCATAATCGGGCAATGGGCGGCCCTGACCCCCATAATTTTGACCCATTTCGGCCTGTCTCTGATTATTACAAAGCGGCTTCATCTGTTGACTTGGATTCCGCCGCATCGTATTCAGGTGAATCTGTGTTTAACAAGGCTGATGACGGATCGCCTATGGCTGGAGTGAAGAGTATGACTTCAGGATTGAATGCCAATCAGGGGGGATATCTCGATAGTTCAATTCTTGATGAAATGAGGAAAATGAGACTCCGGGATGAGAAAGGTGCTGGGGGGGTTCATAGGTCGAATGTTGAAGACTCGAAGCAACGTGATGCTTCTATCAGTTCCGGCAACCATTTTAATATCAGTGGGGATTCTCAGACTAATATAAGGTTGGGAAGAGGTGGTGATGGCGGTGGATATAGTGGTTTGTTAACAGGACTTCCTAATGAATTGAAGAAGCTAAATATCAAAGACCCTGGTGTGGCTGGTGGTAGTGGTCAATCATTCAGCCCCCATGGAAATCATCATTTTGAATTTGGGAGCAGGGACAAGGAAAGAGACTCTGTTGCTTCTGCAATGGCAGATGCCATAACAAATAGGATGAGGAATCTGGATGTAAAGGCTCAGAGTCATAATGCTAAAGAGGAGACAATGTTGTGCAATGAAAAGGCCACTTTGGGCTCTAGTATTAGAAGTGAAGGGAGTCAATTTGGCAGCGAAACACATAGTATGATCTTAGATGAATTAGGGAAGTTGAAACTTGGAGATGAATTGAAGGAATCTGATAACCCTGCTGGTCTAGGACAATCCTCTTATCGAACTGCTTTACAGCCCGACACTAATAATGCAACTCAAAGCAAACATCAGTTTGTATTTACCAGCAAGCTAGATAGCTCAGGGACCCCTTGTGGAGATTTCAACACACCGAGTCCAAAAGGGAATTCATTTAACAGTTTCAATCAGAAAGTGGAATTTGGTGCCCGAAGAGGACCGATTAAAGACAATATATCAGAGAAATTGAAGGGAGAGTCCAAAGAATCTACCCTAGACCAACCATGGCGAGGGGCAAATTTATTTCCACAAGAAAGCAGTTTCCAGGACGAATCAGAGCCTTCTGAGTCTTATTCCCCCATGGATGTTTCACCTTATCAGGAGGCTGTTCCTGATAATCAATGTTTAAGAGAGACTTCTTTCACATCTGAGAAATTTATTCATGGTGAAGAAAATCTCACATCAAATGAATGCCAGTCGGCCTCTGGAGATACAATAGATGAAGATTTGATCTCTGCAACAGAGTGCTTGGGCATTAATGAATGTAAAGATACAAAAAATAATGAAAGTGTAGCTGCTCAGGCTTCATCTGAAGAATCTGTTTCTGCAGTTGAAACTGAAAGTTTCAAGTCTGCACTTGAGTTCTCCAATATCATTGGACAAAATGAAGAGGTTAGTTCTAGATTGAATGATGACGAGGCCCAGAGCAGAGATAGCAACACTCGATATTTCTCTGCCTCAAGTTCTGAATCGAGTGGAGAGATTTCATTTACATTTTCAGCCTCTTCCTCTATTAAAGATCATGTTGCACCTGCAATGCGTAATCAGAAAAAGAAAAACCGGACAAAAGTTGGTCAGGATCCTTACATTTCCCTGAAGGATACATTCTGTTCATTTTCAAGAGGTTCTTCACCTTTTAACACCAGAAATGAAGATCTTTCCAGTTATCATAGTAAACATGGGCCTAACTTAGAGGTAGAAAAAGAACAACCTGCCAAGCAAGAGACCCTCTCTCCGTCACCTACAGCTTTTGCAGCTAAGGAGGCCTGTGAAAAGTGGAGACTTAGGTGATTTACATATGATTTATTATTCTTTAATATATCAACCATGTTTTTATATTACCATTTCTTGCATCAAATGACAAGTGTGGTTGCTCAATGTTTTTTTTAAACCATGTCACTTGATATTGTTATGAATATAGGGGGAACCAAGCCTATTTAAGCGGGGAACTTGATAAAGCAGAGGAATGTTATACACAAGGAGTGAATTGTATTTCAAAAGGCAAGGCATCTGGAGATGGCCTTAGAGCTTTGATGCTATGCTTCAGCAATCGTGCTGCTATACGTATGGCCCTTGGGAGATTTAGAGATGCACTTGCAGATTGTTGTTCTGCAGCTGAAGTCGATCCTAACTTCTTCAAAGTTCAAGTTAGAAGAGCAAAGTAAGTTTCAATCCTACATCTTAGCAAATGCTGTTTGAACCTGTTTATACTAAAATAACAATTGGTGGTCCTAGCCACTCTCTGGGGCATTTTTGGGTTTTGTGCAGCCTGAATTTCTAGTTAATGTGTGCTTTCTTATTACTCTTCTCCTCTTATGTTCAAGTTGTTACCTTGCTCTGGGAGAAGTTGCAGAGGCATCACAACTTCTCACAAAGATATTGCAGTCAGGATTTGAAGCTTCTGCGGACAGTAAACTTATTGTAGAGGCTTCTGAAAGCATTGAAAAGTCCCAGGTACTAGTCCAATATGAGTACCAACTTAACAAGCAGTAAAATGCTCGTCATTTTTATTTATTCTTCTTAATTGTTCCTGGCTGGGGTGTAGTTTGGTGATCAAGCATTGGTTATACTTACCTAATCCGCTTGAAAACTATACACTTTTAGGTTTAATAGTATGGCATGGAGATTGTATAACATGAGGAGGAATTATAACTCTTTTCTATCATGAACAAACATGATTGAAGGCTGGAAAGGAAAATTATCAAGTGTTGAACATTATAATAGGAAGGCATAAATTCTGTTAAGTTTTGGACGCGTGGATGGAGTGTAAAGGCGAGGGAGGATAAACCTAGAATACCAATCATATTTTCTGCACTTGTCCACAGGTATCTGTTATTCATCTAGCCATACAAATTAGGATTATGGTACCTTACTAATTTTGGCTGTCATGTTTTCTGCCTGTTCTGCTCAAAGTGGCCTAGTTTTGATACAAAAACATGATGACAATAGGGAAAATTCAAGAGATGGGAGCAGAGTTTGATTTCAGCTCCCATGAAAACATGATGTCCACACTTGGGCTTGGCTGTTAACTTTATGCATTACATTGTTTCAGAAAGTGTCCCAGTGCATAGATCATTCTGCTGATCTTCTGCGACATAATGCATTGAACAATGCTGAAGAGTCTCTGCTTGTTATTGACGAGGGTTTGGCAATATGCCCTTACTCAGAGAAATTGCTGCAGATGAAAGCGGAAGCTCTTTTCATGGTTTGTAGTTTTCTTCTGGTAAATGGTTGTTTTTAACTATATCTGAGATGTTTTATTGGTTCAATCTGCATTCTATCATGTAGATGCAAAGGTATCGGGAGGTGATCCTACTTTGCGAGCAGACTTTGCAGTCTGCTGAAAAGAACTTCCCATTGTTGGTTTCTGACAACGATTTATCAAATCTGGACCCTTCTGAATTGTTAAAGAAGTATTCTTTTCGGGTATGGCGGTATTCCATCATCTTCAATTCATACTACTATTTAGGAAAGCTTGAAGAAGGTCTTGATTTCCTGGAGCAAAAAGATCTGAGATCAGTTACAGACAGGTACATAAAAGATATCCCTTACTTTCCTAACACAATAAAGGTCATTAGGTCATTATCCCTCCAGAATGATGTAGACTGGAATTTGTAGGTGTGGAACCAAATATGAATCATTGATACCTCTACTTGCCCCTGCCCGGGAGCTGGTGAAACATAAGGTATGTTTGACTCTTATCTTTTCTAAACTTCCTGTAGGCAAGTGGTTTGGTTTATTTGGGAGTTGGAACTTGAGAAGCACTGAAATCTTTTTCAATTTACTCTGATTGAATTAGTATCTCTGTTATGCTGAATACCCTTCTACTTCAAGTTGTCAACTTAGTCTCAACTTTATGTCTCTTCAATCATGTTGTCATCATCTGCACTTCTCTGTTTCATCCGCCCTCTTTCAGCCATTCATGAAAATGTTACAAGGGACCATTTTTTTTTTACAGTTCTCCTTTAATGTGGCTCTTACTAGAACAAAACCTTTCAAGTGTACTCTATGCAATAGTTGTGAAAGAAGGGCCTGGCTAAAATTACCCTCAAGAGTTATTTAATAATTAATACTAAAAACCAAGAAGGTCAAATCTTTTTATATTTGAGCTTTTTGCTTGATTTTTCAGCTGGTTGATTGAGGTCATTAAATGTTTCATTCTTTAATCTTTATAGCGTTAAGGTGTCCCTTTCAGGGATTTGATTGTATCATCTTTGAATGCAGTCTGCAGGAAATGCAGCCTATCAGGCAGGAAAGCATGCTGAAGCTGTGGAACTTTATACTGCTGCTTTGGCATGCAATCCTCAGTCGCGTCCTTTTGTAGCTGTATGTTTCGGGAACCGTGCTGCAGCCTACCAAGCACTTGGCCAGATTCCTGATGCCATTGCAGATTGCAATCTGGCCATAGCCCTAGATAGAAATTATTTCAAGGTTACTCTTGCTCTGTTTGAAAATCCATATTCCACGGTGTACTAGTTACTATACTTTTCTTTTTATATACTGTGTGATGATAGTCAAGTTGTATTTATCTTCTCCTTTTCAGGCAATTTCCAGAAGAGCAACTTTGTTTGAGATGATCAGAGATTACAGAGAGGCAGCTAATGATCTCCGGAGGCTCGTATTACTTTTGACAAAGCTAGCAGAGGAAAAAGCCAATCAATCCTCAGCAACTGATAAGCCAGTCATTTCTCAGGCTGATTTGAGATATGCTCATATGCGGCTTGCTCACCTGGAAGAACTGGTTATCAAGGAATCTCTTTTGGACTTCTATCTTATCTTGTAAGTATATGAAAAACTTGATATTCTTTTCCTGTTGGTAAAAATCTTGCTGCCAGTGAGAAGAATAGCTTTAATTTGAATTCATTGTCAGGGGTGTTGAACCGTCTGCCACTCCAGCAGATCTTAAGAAGGCTTATCGTAAGGCTGCTCTTCGGCATCATCCTGACAAGGTTCAGTTTTTTTTGATTTGAATCGATGAATATCCACTTTTTTTTATCATTAAAACAACAACAATAACATTGACCTAGTACAATTCCCCTACAGGAGAATCTGGGGGGTCAAGATGAGGGCATCCCTGGCTTAACGCAAGGGGTTAAAAAAAGTGATACTATTATTGATACTGTTTATTTGTGAATATAGGCTTGTCAACTTTTGACTAGAGGTGAGAATGTAGACGATGAGCTCTGGAAGGAAATGTCAGAGGAGGTCCAGAAAGAGGCTGACAGGCTTTTCAAGATGATTGGGGAAGTTTACTCTGTTCTTTCAGATCCTACTAAGGTTTGGTTGACAACCTTGTATCTCCATTTTTCAGTGACTTGTAATTTGAATTGGAAATTCATGATGAGCCTTTCTCCGCTAATTTTGAACTTGTTGGCAGCGGTTTCGGTATGATGAGGAGGTGAGAAACACATGGAAAAAAACAGGGGTAATGGGCGGTGCTTCAAGGATGCATTCAGATGGGCAATCGTATTCATACGGTTCTCAAAGTAGTTATAGTGGAAGAAGTGCTTGGAAATCACCTGGAAACCCTCCAAATCAACGGTATGAACCTTCAAGGCCGAGTCGGTTCCACTGACCTGCAACATAACATTAGGCTAGCTGCTTCTTAAAACTGGCTTACTTAACTCCACTAATTTCTCTATTGCTGTTGCGTGTGAGATCTTTGGAAGTACAAGGTTTGGAACAAGTACAAACAGTTTTCGCTGCTTTCTTTTTGTTTCTGGGGTTGAAGAGTATGATTTCCCCGAGTATTTTTGCACTTTTCGGGAGTGTAATTTGGTTTTCACTTTTTTGTTTGCCACATTTATTCCAATACTTGTGTATATAATGTTAGCATGTACAGATACTGGTACAGGATTATTTTTTTTACCGTTAGAAACAGTCTTGAAGTGTTTAACTCGAAAGGTTAGTTAATCTCTCTTCTTTCGCACGCACTGATTGTACTCTTACAACAACGACGAATGAATTAAGACGATAAACGTGTGAGATCCATGATCATCTAGTATAACTGCTATACTTGAGCTGAATTCATCCGTATTGGTTCAATATCTCTGCAAAACAAGGAGTTGGCGCCTTTTCCAGCGTGCAAATCCATCCTTTGTTGGGCCACTTGATTTTTGTAGCTTAGTAACGGTCAAAAATATATACCCAAGCCAACTTCTTTTGGATCAGTTTCCACCATCCATGGCGACCTATAAGAATAAGAAAATATTATTAGGAAGGATGATTAACATGCGAATAGCCTATTCTCAGGAAGAGGAGGTTTCATTAGTCCTCTTTGTTTTACTTGTTCATTATAAAGCTGAATGCTCCTTGGGATGCCCTGTGCAGAAGAGTTTCCCTTGCTTCGATTGTAATCCCTTGAGGCTATATAGCAATCACAAGTTAGCAGCCGAATAATAGTATATAAATAATGAAGGTCAGTTAGGACAGTACCTCTTCTGGGAACCATACTCCGGGTTGGGTGCTACCCTCGAGTACAGCAAGGGCAAATGCAGCTGTAGCCATTCCTACCGACCTGAAAACCACGGGAACCATTAACAAACAAGCTCTGTATAAACAAGACAAAATTACGTCATCTTGAGAATTAACACAATTTTTGCAATCACCAACAGAGATGGTTACTTACACTGATAATCTCCTGTGGCTGAAAATGCCTAATGTACTGCGGCCATTTGAACACTCTAAATCAACCTGCCCAGGAAAAGAAATTGGATTGAGCACATCACATCACTTTCACTTCACTTCACTCGTGTTTCCTGTGCAGATAGAAGAATTCCTATTGTCCCTTACCCTCATGGACACACGCTCCCCAGAAATGCCATCAACCGCTCTAACCAGGGGGTCAAATAATTTGACAAGGTTCTGGACTTTGTTCCTGTCCCTCAAAAACTCCTGCACAGGAGGACCACTTCAGACTTGGCATGCTATGCAAGGTTCAATAATATTTCACCTGCTCAAAAGCAGACTAAATCTACTGCAGCAGAGAGTATACCGGAGGAAGAAGGGCAGTCATTACTTCCATGCCCCAGTTCCAGAAGAATGGTGCAGTCCCGAATCTAGCACTCACACTTGGTATCCCGAGTATCTCATAGGCTGTTCTCACTTCCGGTAGATTCCTGGAATCGTATTTTTATTTTTTTTGTTCATTTCTTTGCAGGTTAACTTGAAATACCATAAATACACAACAAATTACAGAAAATAAATCAAGGTTTAATTGATAAAGGCAAAGGAACAACATTCAGCAATCAGACAGCTTTACAAAACTGTTGGATGTGAACTGGGAATTGAACTCACAGCAGATACACGTCTCTTTTTCCAATCCCTTTGCCGAAGTCAACGTTGAGCATTCCACTATAAGGCTTCAATTTGACCTTTTCACCTGGTTTGACAGTTCCATTTAAAAAAGAATTGACTCTTCAAATATTGGGAAAGAACAATGGGGCGCATCCTCATGCTCATTGGCTTTTATACACTGCCTTTTTGAGATGGATTTAGTCCCTATATCAATATTGGTGCATTCTAACTAAATTCAGTTATTATTGGCACATAGCTGAATTTCAGTTTTTCTTGGGTCTATCGGGCATAACCCCTTTCCCTTGGGCAGGGGTACCCCCATCTTGACCCCCCAGATTCCGCTGTAGCGGAGCCTCACTGGGTCAATGATGATGACATATTGGGAAAGAACAGGTACATTCCTGTAGAAGAATTGAAGACTGGAAAGCAAACCTTTACTATAAGCAATAACTTCTTCTCCCAAGAGTAAAAAACTAGTGGCTAGTATCGTCGGACCAGCACCACCACTACCAGCCGTGTAGTAAGAGAATCTGGATGTGGCATAAAAGCAATGCAAGGTTGTTAATTCATCTGCTTTGTGTTGTGGTTTGATATCAACCAAAGGTTACCAAAATAACTGATAAAGTCTAACTACCATTGCAAGAAGCATTGTATAAACATACAAGAGGGAAACCAAATATACTCTTCGGAGTCCTACCTGAGCTTTTCAGGAATTCCTCGGTCTTCATCTCTTGCAGCACGAACTAGTTCTGCTGCCATTACTGTCACATTTGCGAGGGAAAAATACAAGAAATTAAATGGCAAAATCATCATGAAATGAGCATTATACGTTATAACAAACTATGATCTTTTGAGAGTTCGACCACAATATCCTTCCCCTTGAATTGATTACAGCTTTCTATTACATCATGACAATAAAATCTCATGATGTTAGTAGCATTAGAAAAAGAAAGAAAGAAAAACTCAGTAGAAATCCCCCTTGAAAAGTAGAAAATGAAGTAAGAACCATTGCTCACTCCAGGGTAAATTCCTGCTGTTGTTATTGCTGGAACATTAGCAGCTACTGCTCTTTCACTAAATGATTTGGCTCGGAAAGCATAGCTCGTATCATCACAGACGTCTATATAAGCAGTCTACAGATGAAAAGCACAATTATCACTCTTTTGAAAGAAGATTATACCTCATTACATTATTGGATTACAGTTTATAGTGAAATAATGTAGCAATACAACATATTGGGCCAATGGCACCAAGACTAAGCATCAACAATTACTTTAAAAAATATACTAAATGACAAACCATTTTTTTGAACTGAAGTTTCATTATACTATGAGCTCATTTTTGCTTGACTTTGTAAATTATAGGGCATGTTTGGATTACTACCCAAAATACATTATCCTACATTATAATGCAGAATTTAATGTAATTGGATTACCACCCAAAATACATTATCTTGCATTATAATGCAAGATAATGTATTTTGGGTGGTAATCCAAACAGGCCTACAATATCCTTGTTATAGCATGTATTAGGAAGTTATTTTGAAATTTGTCTACTTGTTAGTTACTCTAGAAACAAGTTTTATTTCTCTGGATATACAATGAAGATCTGCAAAAAACTTGGTCTGTATAGGAATGATAACTCACAAATTATCTTGGAAGGCGGCTCACCTTGGTCTGTATAGCAGCTTCTAGAACAGTGCATTTTTCAGCCTGTTGAAAAGGCCCTGCTGTATGAACTACCAGATCCACATCTATCAAACATTCCAATAATTCAATTTAAATCAGCCAACCAATAGAGACAATACTTGTTCTTGAAAAATTAGTTCTAAAATTCAGAATTGGAGTAACTGCTTACCGTCTAAGGCAGCTCCCAAGGATTCCATATCATCAATATCAACTTGAACGAACTTGGATTGCTTCCCTATTTTACTAACCAAAGCATCACCTTTCTCGCTGCCAGATCCCGCACATTCTCATACTCTCAGTACAAGAATCAGAGATGGACGACAGAACTAATTATTACTTTTGTAAAAATTGAACAACTTACCGGTTTCGTCCGGCGATGAAGAGACGAAGATCAGGCCGGAGATTAGAGAGGGCGACGGCGGTGGACCCGCCGACTCTTCCGGTGCCGCCCAATATCAGCACCTTGGAGCTATTAATCTTCGATTCCAGCGGCGAATCCACCTCCGGCACTGTCTCTTTGACAGCAAACGCCGTGGTTTTGGTGGGGACGTTGAGTTTCAAATTACACAGCACTGCTCCCGCCATTTCTCTACTCCACCGCCACCGGTAAAGAGAGTGGCGAAGGTTTCGTTCCGCTCTATCGTCTCGCCATCGAATATCCGTACGGATGACGTGGCTGCTAACTGGCCAATGAACTTGGACCATCATTGTAACAGATTCTAATGGGCTTTGGAACAATTTGAATCCCCGAGCGTAGTCCGTTATGGTGGAGCCTTAAATAACTTTTGAAAATTGGACTATTATGAGACACGAGCCCAAATCGCGTCATATCGTGTCGAGTTCTTCCAAACTTTTGAAAATCAACAATCATAACTATATACTAAAGCGGAAGTTAAAAAAATTATTAAATGACACATGTCGCTTTTAGATTGGACCACACTACCCTTTTTTATTAAAACCAATCTTTGACAAAATAATTAACTTTAATATAAAGATAGTGTAATGTACATACAATCTTATATCACTATAATCAATAGATATAAAATCTCATTTTTAATTTTAAAAAAAACAATCTTTATTTTTGGATATGATAAATAAGAAGATTATTAAGATATTTTTTATGATATATATTATACAAATATTAGGATAATTATTTTATTTTTAGATAGAATGCATATGCTAGGTTCAGATAATTAAGTTTAATATAAAGATAATGTAATGTACGTATAATCTTATATTACTATAATTAAGTTTATTTTGAATGGTCTCATCCCATGTATATAATAAATTGATAAGTTTTTATCTTATTACTTATCTATTTTCATAATT
Source organism: Fallopia convolvulus (assembly GCA_964016875.1). NCBI lineage: Eukaryota > Viridiplantae > Streptophyta > Magnoliopsida > Caryophyllales > Polygonaceae > Fallopia > Fallopia convolvulus. The sequence continues at coordinate 24,127,829 of OZ024727.1, forward strand.
AAATAAGTTATCATATTTTGGATATTAATTTAATTCGTAATACTAATAAAGTATTATTGTTCAAATAAACAATTTTTATAGTTTATTGATTATAAATATTTATTCAAAATTTATACTTAAGCATTTATATGATTATTTTTCTCGGATAATAAATATATTTGAAAATATTTTATTATTAATATTTTATTTAAGAAAAACCCGTACAAGGTACGGGAATACATACTAGTATCACTGCTATACGCAAATCTGGTTTCCAATCAGTTATTTCATGTCCTTCGGTGGGTTCTAAAGGGGGTCATTAGCTCCTAATTTGTGAAAATTCGGGAACTCCAAATTGTGTTTTACAATATCAATCTTCTAATTTAATTATTTTGCAATATTCCTATCTTAATCAAGCTAGTATGTTAATCTTTGTGTATGCTCCAGCTCCTGAAGCTCAGAAAGTTCCGTTTTGGAACTCTCTTGCTTTAACAATTTCTCAAACTCAATTACCTTTCTTTTTAATAGGAGATCTAAATGAAATATCTTCTTGCAATGATAATTTAGGAGGCTCCCCTCCTTTACCTAGTAGATTTAATCGGCTTCTCAATTTTTCTAATCAGTTTGGTTTAGTCGATTCTAAAACCTCGGGTTTCCTCTTCCCTTGGTGCAAAAGTTCAGTGGCTCAAGACAATGTTTTTGAAAAATTGGATCGTGTCTTACGTCATCAGTCTTTAACTCATTTATTCCCTTCTCTTTTAATTCAACATCATCCTTTTACTACCTCTGACCATTGCCTTATAACATTTTCTTTGGGAAAATATAAATCCTTACATAAAATTCCATTTCGTTTTGAAAATGCTTGGATGACAACCCCTTCCTTTCTCCCCTTAGTTTCAAAAGTTTGGAAGTATCATATGTCTGGTTCTTTTATGTTCCGTCTGTAAATGAAATTAAATCTTTTGAAAAAATATTTTGAAGTCTGGGCTAAACATCATATCAATAATAATTTCGAACAATTCAAAATTTCAGAACAACAATTATTTTCTCTCCAATAAGATTTGTTAGTTGATCCATATAATACTAATATTCTTTCCAAACTTCAGTCTCAATTAAATAAATACAATGCGCTCCTAGACTTTCAACACAATTTTTGGAAACAAAGAGCGAAAATTACTCATTTGCAAAATATGGATCGAAATACAAAATATTTTCAACCAGTCTCTAAGATTAGATCTTATAAACAAAGAATTTTATCATTTCAAATTCATGAGGGGGTAGTAATTTTTTTATCACGAGTAGATCTCTAAAAATATAACTTCGGAGCTTGCTCATCGGTTTTTATTAAATCCCTCTTGTTCAATTAATGATTCTGACTTAGATATTATCCCGAATCTGGTTTCAGATTCAGATAATTTGATGCTTTGCAAAACGCCTTTAGCTTCTGAAATTAAAAATGATGTGTTTGATCTTGCTCCTAATAAATCTCCGGGACATAATGGATTTCCGGCTGACTTTTTCCAACATCATTGGCATATTGTTGGAAATTATGTTATTCTAGCAGTTCATGCTTTTTTCCATTCTGGCCACATGCTTCGCTGTATCAATAAATCATTTGTTGCTCTTATTCCTAAAGTTGATTATCCTTTAACAATAAATCATTTTAGACCGATTAGCCTTTGTACTACAATTTATAAAGTTATCACAAAAATTCTAAGAAATCGAATTGCTAGTATTTTTCCTACTTTAATTCACCCTCTCTAGGGTGCATTTGTTCAAGGCAGACTAATTCAGGATAATATTCTCATTGCACATAAAATTTTCTATTCCTTTTCATGAAGAGAAAAAAAGGCAAAAAGGGGTGGATGGCTTTGAAACTGGATATGGAGAAGGCTTATGATAAACTAGATTGGAATTTTATCAAATTAATTCTTCTTAAATTTGGCTTTCATGAAAATTGGGTTTCACTTGTCATGGCTTGTATTACTACTTCTTCTTCCTTGGTTCTTGTTAATAATGAGCCTGGAGATGAATTCTCCCCACAGTGTGGTATTAGACAGGGAGATCCGATTGTTCCTTTCATATTTATTATTTCAAGGGAATATCTAGCTCGATCACTTCAATTACAATCTACCCTTGATTCTAAACTTGTTGGTATTCAATTAGTAAATAATGGAATTTGTTTGCCATTCCTTAGTTTTGCTGATGACACCATTATTTTTGCAAATGCGTCGCATTCTAATATTAACTATATAAAAAGTTTCTTAGATAATTTTACCAAGATTTATGATCTTTCGATTGATTATAATAATACTAGTTTTCAGGTCTCGGAAAATATTTCTCGAGCATCTGCAATTTCTCTTGATAGTGTTCTCAATATTCAAATAACTACTACCATGGAAAAATATCTCGGGGTATCCCTATTCTTAAAGGAAGGGTTCAAAATGAAGTTTGTTTTAAAATCCATTACTAAACTGAAAAAACAATTATCTCAATGGAAAGCAAACATTGTTTCTCAGGCTGGTAGAGTAGTGTTAATTCAATCTAATCTCTTAGGACATGTTAACTATCTAATGCAGAGTTTTCTTCTTTCAAAATGATTCTTTGTGAAATTGATAAAGTAAATAAATCTTTTTTTTTTTGGAATAAGTTCACTCCTAATCACCATCCTCTTATTAGTTGGGAAAAGGTATGTTCTCCTAAAGATTATGAGGGAATGGGTCTTCGTTCAACAGAGACTACTAATATTTCTCTTCAAATGAAGCTTCTATGAAAAATTTTAACTAGTCCACAAAATTTTTGGGTGCGAATTATTTCAGAAAAATATTTAGGTTCTCTTTCGATTTTTCAAATTCAAAAGAAGAACTGCTCTTGGAAATTCGGCAGATTATTAAATCTTATAGATAAATTCTCTAAAGGAATATTTTGGACTATTGAAAATGGACAAAAAATCAATTTTTGGAAAGACACGTGGGTTAAAAATACAGAGTTATTACCATTATTTGATTACTGCAATATTAACTTAAAAGTTTCAGCATTTATAACCTCTAATCGTTCTTGGAATTTGGATTATTTATGTTTGCTTCTTCGGGATTCGATTGTTAATTTAATTGCTTCAATAAGAATCCCCTTCTCTAACTCAGAGGATCGCCTGGTTTGGCTTCCTTTGAATGATGGAGATTTCACAGTCTATTTTGCTTCTTCTATGCTAAATTTACCTCCTTCTGATCTTTCTGATGAATTGTCTTGGATCTGGAAGTCCTCTCTTCCCTCCAAAAAATAAAAACTTTCTTTGGAAAGCATGTGTCGATTGTCTTCCCACCACTGATATTTAATTGTGTTTTAAGTACTTGTTCGTTGTGTACAAATGAAGATGAAAATCTTAATCATTTATTTTTTAATTGCTCATTCTCTCAAAAAATGATCTCTAAACTTCAATCAAAGTTGAATATTACTTTTCAAATTTGCTCGACATGTGCCTTCATTGATAACCTTGTTTCTACTATAAATTCAAATAAAAATAGTAATGTTCTTTGCTTTCTTTGGTGGGTTATTTAGGGTCATAGAAATGAAAAAAAATAAAATTAATCCTTCTAGGCTAATTTCGTCTTTGCTTCCTTGTGATTTGGCTTTTTCCTAGCATATTCAATGGATGTCGGCTCAACCTTCTTTAGTTCCTAAACCTTTGTCTCGTCCTAAAAGAAAAAACAATCGTTCTTGGATTAAGCCTCCTGCGGAGTGGTCAAAATTGAATTTCGATGCTTCTAAATGTATCAACTCTTTGACTTTCACAAGTTTTTAATTTGCGACCACAAAAGCAAAATTTTCAGTTTCGATCGTAAAAAACAACTCCCTATTTCGGTCCTCCAAGTTGAAGCTCTCACTTTGCTTGATGGCGTTCGAAGTGCGATTTCTTTAAAAATTCCACGCCTTATCATTGAAAGAGATAATTTAATTCTTATTAATTCTTTAAAGAGAACCTCGAAAGTTCCTTGGGAAATTCAGGCAATTGTAAATGAAATCCGCAATTTTGTTGCTTTACTTCCTTGTGTGGTGTTTTTTCATTGTTTCAGGGAATGTAATTCGGCGGTGGATTTCCTCGCTAGAAGGCTTTTTAGTTTTCCTCATCTTAGTTTTGCTATTTCTAATTTTTTCTCGGGATCACTGTTGGATCCTGTAGATGTTTCGCATCTTAATTCTTGGTTCCGTGATCATCCTTTGTTATTGGATTTTCTTAAGATCATCTGCTGTGATGATTTAGGTTGGCCTTGTTTCAGATAACCTAGTGTTTGCCTTGTAATGAGCTAGTAGCTCATTTCTTCAAAAAAAATAATATCACTGTTACTACTATAAAAGGTTGCCCGCATAAGGGTAAACTTAAAATGGTAAAAAATAGTGCATTTTTCAGCAAACCATGTGTAACACCCCGACTTTAAAACAAGGTGCTACTCGGCAGTAGACCTTACCAGGTACTACTTAGGTTAGCTTGACAACAAATTCACTCGGATCTTGCAACTCAGACACGACGAGAAATCATAAATAAAGTATCCAAAACTTATTTATAAATGCTTGAGACCCAATCTTTGAACATTAAAAATAACGAATATTTTCAACCCAACTAACCCAATGTTCACCTTAATGCTAAATAGCTTAAACAAGTCAACAATACGAATGTAACTAGTAACTCCTAGACCAACCCAAACCTATTGACACGCGCGTCATATTCCGCTCCACCACTCGGCTGAAGACCATCACTGTTCTTAATTCGTACCTACAACTGAAAAGTAAGTCCCCGGGGGTCAGTTCCTATTCCAATCCAAGTTAGAAATCACACGTCACCAGTAAGACGTTTTAAAAACTAACAGACAATGCCTAACATTCACAAGCAAGATTAACAAACACGCAAGCCAACTACAGTCCATACCTAAATTCCAAATAGTCACACATAAATTTTAACACAATCGCATGTACACAATTCTACACATCCAACTACGCACCCGCCTTTACACCTCCGCACATACACGCACCCATACAATTTATTTTGCGGCAATGCATCCCTTCTTCGCCATTGCATTCTACGCGACAATGCAACCCTTCTACATCATTGCATGTCATTTCAGCAATGCAACCCTTCTTCGTCATTACATGTCGGTTCTCAAATCAAGCACAGAAAAACCAATCACAATATTTGACATACGATAAACTAATTAAAAACAAGTTGCACAGACATCACAATTACAGTCACAATCACAACAAAAGCACACCCACAATTTCAATTGAAAACACAATCACATATAAAATTACAATCCCAATTACAACTACAATCATATTTATATTCATAATCACAAATGAAAGCACACAAGCAATTACAGTTAAAATTCTCGCAAACACAAATGGAATTCCGATTTAAAATATTATGCAAAGAGGGACTAGTTCCCCAAAACCAATCCTACAAGCACAATATAACGTCTAACAAGAACTAGAACAGAAACCGAGCAAGTCGCAGAACGACTTACCCTGAATGAAGGGTCCTGACGAGCACGGAAAGCTATGGATCCGATCACACGAGATTTTCCAAACATGATAATAGTGATTTTAGTAACATAGAAGGCTCGGAGTATTTAGAAACTACTAAGTTATAGCCCAAACATGTACCACACCACGGACACTACTACCCGCTAATCCAATCCTACTAATTAATTATAGTTAACCATAACCATTAACAATTGCACCACACCATGTATGTACGTACTAAAAAAACAACCAACAAACTAATACATCTAAGTACAACTACTCACCAACACTAAACAAAACCTACGGTCACCCAAACCTAATTACTTTTCCTAATCTAAACATACCCACTGATCACCTTGCAATACTTATTAAATTCAAGGACACTTAGATTGACATGTCCACTCAAACAACAACCTCCTCCCACAAAAAAAAACCAATTCAATCGGTTGTCTAGCATAAATACTTAGTTAACCAACCTATAATAATTACCTCACCTTCTGCACACTAAGAAACCATATTGATAACTGATTTAGAACCCGATTAATTAGTCACACCCACTGTTTACGAACCAAATTGACGATCGAAACAAAAAGGTAAAGAAAAGCTCGTAACTTGATTAATTAAACGAAATCGGGATGGAGAGAGGATATCCACCAACAGTGGAAAGTCTAGCCCGAGACTACTATTGAACAAGGGCGGCTGGACAAACCTGGTGGCTTCGTAGATGAGGGCGACAGAAAACAGAGGTTGTCGAGCGACGACGGCGCGCTTTCGTCAAAGCATCGAATTCGGTGGGTGGCGGACATGGTCGATGGCTCTCGCAGATGAACTCAATGATGGAGAAGAAAATCTCGTTGTTCTATTTGCAACGACGGTCTCGATGGTGTTGGGACGTCAACATGGAATAGGGTTAGTGGGGAACTGGCGACAACAACTCGATGTTAGTAATAAACCAGAATTGAACGAATGGAACTCGTTACCGGAATTTGAATGTTGGGCCTTTGAGGATCGAAAAACATCTTGAAAAACAGGAAGTTGTGTCGTGGTATGGGAGCCGCTGCCTTAGAAGCGATTTCGCCCTGACCGGTGGTGCAAGTCCGCAAAGGCGTCGCCCCCCCAAGGATCACACAGGAACTTCTGAAGGCGTGCACTCGCCTAAGGAAGATTGGAATCAGCCCGAGATGCTCAAAACAAGAGAGTTTTGAGAGAGGAGAGAAACTGTATTTTTTTCAATGTATCAAAACTGCAGTTCATGTTCGGTTTCAAGCAAGAAACAATCACAATAGTTACGCCACGATGGAGTAAAATCAGAAACAAATCTGATGAAGTCAAAGATATGATAATTTGAATTAAAAACAAATAAAACCGAAGTCGGATTTTACGGACAAGCAATTAATTTGCGGATCTATAACTCCGAGGCCCAAAAAATTAATAGAGTCCGTAAAAAGCTGCCCTACCACACCACACCGCGCACGTGCCACGAAGCCCGAGACTGGGCCGGACGGCGGCGGCGGCGCGCGCACGTGGGAGAGTTCCCCTCTCAACTTATCTAACCCATCATAAAACAAAACAATATATAAACACCCCTTTTTTGTTCCATTCCACCGATGTGGGATGCAAACCAACCCCATATTTTTTGTTCCATCATTAAAACTCTTTTTGCATTAAATTTTCCAACAATCCCCCACAATGCGAAAAGAAGTTTTGAACATAAAGTATGAAAAACGAAGTTCATAGCATGGCTTTATAGAATTGATGCTTAAGCATTGGTATCTTACGATTGAACCAACACATAGTGAAGCTAGGTAACCCTTTCTTCAAGAAGTGAACTAAGTCTTGAACTCCTCAAAGTTGGGGCAGTTCCTAACAACACACATCTTTCCTATGTTCTCGGTGATTCCGCGATAATTCTCCCTTTTAGCCAAATTGCCTTGGGATGCTAAAGAGTGCTCTAGAAAGATCACCCGAGTCCTTTCATAGAAGGAGGCTAGCCCTTCACACTCTTGTAGGTGACTTCATCAAGTCCGTCTCAACGGACCACCCACGATAGGGCTATGAAGTCATTAAGAGTTAATAACTCAACCTCTCAATTTCCAACGGTGAATTCATCAAGTCCGTTTCAAAGGACCACCCATATCCTGGGCTATGAACTCATTAAGAGCTTTTGCTCAACCTCTTTCTGTACACTTGTCATAGAAATGGGAATTAGTGTACCATCATATGAGTCTTTCCATGGCTTCGTTTGACCCCAAAAGGGGATCCACCATGAATTCCTCATCCCACGGGTTTAAGTCCCATTCCCCTCGACGAATCAAGGACTAACTTTCGGTTTAGTCCTTTAGTCAATGGATCTGCAATATTCCTCTCGGTTCTCACATACTCCAAACTGAGAACACCATTCGTAATCAACTGTCTCACTATTTGATGCCTAATTCGAATGTGTCTCTTCTTGCCATTGTAGGCATTGCTATTAGCTACACAAATAGCAGATTGTGAGTCACAATGTAGAGAAATAGGAGGAGCTGGACGCCCCCACAATGGTAAATCAACCAGTAGACTTCTTAACTACTCAGCCCCTTGACTAGCTAAGTTTAAAGCTATGAACTCAGATTCTATAGTAGATCTAGCAATACATGTCTGTTTAGAAGACTTCCAAGATATAGCACCACCACACAATGTAAAAACATATCCACTAGTGGAGCTAACTTCATCATTATCGGTTACCCAATTTGCATCACAATATCCCTCTAATACTTGAGGAAATCCAACATAATGTAAACCCCAATCAATTGTGACTTTAAGATATCTTAACAATCTATTTAGAGCACACCAATGATCCTTACTAGGGTTATGAGTATACCGACTAAGTCTACTAACAACATAAGCAATGTCAGGCCGAGTATAGTTCATCAAAAACATCAAACTCCCTATAACCTTAGCATATTCATTTTGTGATACACTATCATGCTTATTTTTCATCAATTTCATATTAGCATCATAAGGAGTTCGTACTGGCACAACATCAAAGTGGTTAAACCGCTTTAACACTTTCTCTACATAATGTGGTTGAGACAAAGTGAAACCATTTTCGGTTCTAGTGACTTTTACTCCTAAAATCACATCAACTTCACCTAAGTCTTTCATTTCAAAGTGAGAGGATAGAAATTGTTTGGTTGAATTTATCACATTAACGTGAGTCCCAAAAATTAACACGTCATCAACATATAGACATACAATCACACAATCAACACCAAACAATTTTGAATAAACACATGCATCTGATCCATTCACTTTAAATCCAAAGCTTAAGATAATTTTATGAAATTTTTCATACCACTGCTTTGGCGCTTGTTTTAGACCATAAAGTGACTTCTTCAGTCTTCACACCTTGTTTTTCTGTCCTGGAACTACGCACCCTCTAGGCTGTTCCATATAAATTTCTTCATTAAGATTTGATAGCTTGCATATAGGAGTAGTTTAGTTGCATGTTTTATATATGTTTTAGTTAGTTTTAGGATAGTTTTTAGGTTTTTGTGTTATCGGGTATCATGCGCTGGTTTGCTCGGTTTTACAGGTTTTTAGGTTCAGGAGCAACAGCGGGGCGATTACAGATTGACCATGGCGGTGGTGGACGAGCTAAGCAAGCTAAGGAGTGCTAGGATGATGTGGAGAAAAGCTAAAGCAAGGAAGAAGCGAAGCCAAGTTTAAGGAAAAAAGCTCGGGATTGATCCCGAGTAACCAGCCCGCGCAATCACAACTGGTGGCCAAGTGCGCGAGGAGGACAAAGCGCGGCCGCGCTTTTCTGGCCGATCCCGCGCAATCGGGGCGTTTACACGGACAAGAGTTTGGGCCAAGTTTTGGTTTTGGGCTTTGGTACTTGTGTATATGGGCTTATGTAATCCGAGATATATGTTTAAGATATGATATTTTGAGGGATATTTTTAGAAGACATATAAATACTTTATGTTAGATTATTTTCTCATAACTTTGATCATACTTTTGGAGGCTAGGGTTTTTCTCTTTGGAGGCAGTCTTTGAACCTTTGTAAGTTTGATTTTAATTTAATTATGCGTTGCTAATTTCTTTGTGTTTGGCTAGTTATTGAAGTCATGATTTGTATGTAGTTGTGAGGTTTGATTGATTCTCAACAAACTTGAATAGAAATTATTCCCTGTGCTTAATTGAATCTAAATTAGGGTTTTATTAGATTAGCTACCTAATAGAATTTCTAGTCATAACTGAATCTGATTAATTACCGGTTGGAGTTAATTTGATCAAGAGTATACTTTAATCAATATTAGTACCGGTTGGACTTGTTGGTTAAAGAAGGGAATAAATTCACAAATCACTTAGATGTTTGGTTGCTTTAAGTTGTTTGTTTCTATTGATAACTTGAATCGTTATGCTGTTATTTAATTGAATCTAGAAGGTCTTCTAGGTTATTATTTAATTAGGGTTGTTAGACTGGTAGTTCTATCAACTATATATGAAGTTTGGATCTTAATCCTTAGTAGGATCATTATCCACAATAGATTATTCAAGTGAGAAGAGAATCAAGAGAATCGATGATCAACGAATCAATATCATGATGGATCTAACTAGTTGAACACGTTTGTCTCTCATATATTCAAATCATCTTTTGCATTCATAGTTAAGTTTTATTCTTGCATAGTAGCTTAGATATTCATTCCTTAAAACCCCCTTTGGTTACTTGGCACACAAGTAATAACACAAATACAAGAGTCACTGTGGGATCGACCCTTACTTACCGCTCTACTGAGTTGGTTAAGCTAAGGTTTCTTTGATAGGTATAAACGACCACGAAAAATACCTCATCAAGATCACCATTCAAAAATGCAGTTTTTACATCCATCTAATGTACTAACATCTTATAGCTAGAAGCTAAAGCAAATAAAGCACGAATGGTCTCTATCTTAGTAACAGGAGAATAAGTGTCAAAGAAGTCAATTCCATGTTTTTGTGTGAAACTTTTTATAACTAGTCTTGCCTTATATCTCTCTACAAAGCCATTAGTTTTCAATTTCTTCTTAAAGATCCATTTACAACCAATAGCTTTGTTACCCTTAGGCAAGTCAACTAGCTCCCAGGTGTGATTAGACAGGATAGAATCTATTTCACTTTTAATTGCATCTTTCCAAAAACTAGCATCTAAAGAACTCACAGCTTCTTCATATGTTTTGGTATCATCTTCTATCATATGAAGACTAATGAAAGTCTCATTTAGTTCATCATAATCATTGAGTTCTATTATAAATGCAATTACAAAATCAGGGCCAAAACTAGTGCCCTTCTTTTGTCTTTTACTCCGTCTAGCTTCTATGTCATTTTCATGCATGAAAGGTAAAGACATAGAAGAAGATGCAATAGATGATGATGTAGTATCTTTATGCATGATATTTTTCTTCAAAGGAAATATATGCTAAAAAAATACAACATCACGATATTCACACAAAGAACGATCACTCAAACACATGAATCGATAAGCTGCACTATTTTGTGCATAACCAATAAATACAACATCAAAAGTCTTAGACCCAATTGCACCAACCTTAAAGGAAGGAAATCCCACTTTTGCTAAACACCCCCACACTTTCAAATATTTCAGGTTAGGAGCATATCATTTCCATAACTCATAAGGTGTTTTATCTAGCTTTTTGTGAGGAACTTTGTTAAGAATATGGTTGGCTGTCAAGACAGCTTCCCCCCACATGTTATTAGATAATCCAGAACCAACAAGCAAAGCATTCATCAGATTTTTCAAGGTTCTGTTTTTCCTTTCTGCTATCCCATTTTGTTGTGGGCTATAGGGAGCTGTAAATTCATGAATAATACCATTGTTCTCACAAAATTCTTTTAAAGAGTTCGTGACATAGTCGCCACCTCTATCTGATCTAAGTCTTTTTATTTTTCGATTCAGTTGGTTTTCGACTTCAGCTTTATAAACATAAAACATATGTTCAGCCTCATCTTTGGAACGTAACACGTACAGTTTGGTATACCTCGAAAAGTCATCTACAAGCGTAATATAATATCGTTTGCCTCCTCTACTTTATGTGTTTCTAAAGTCAGCTAAGTCTGAGTGGACTAATTCTAGCACAGAAGAAGTCCTTTCATTCACAGAATTAAAAGGTCGTTTTGTATACTTAGCTTCAACACAGATTTCACATTTTTCTTGACTTTGTTTAACCAAATTCGGAATTATACCCATAGCATGCAAACGATTCACAGATTTCACATTCAAGTGTCCACTTCTAGCATGCCATAAATCCAAAGACTCAACGATATAAGTAGAAGACCAAACATTCTCATTATCAATCATGGTCTGAAGAACATACAAACAACCAGATCTATAGCCTTTTCCTACAAATTCACCATTTTTAGTTAAGACTATTTTTCCATCTTCAATCACTTGTTTTATGCCAGCAATTTCAAGTAAACCAGACGAAATCAAGTTTCTACGCAGAGAAGGAACATATAAAACATTCTGTAGTAGAAGTGAGTTCCCTGAAGTGAGCTTCAGAGATACTTTCCTTTTCCCAGGACTTGGGAGACGCTGGAATTTCCCATGTAGACTTTGATCAATTTCAACAGCTTCTTCAAAGTCAGTAAACATCTCCCTGTTAGCATAAAAGTGCTTAGTTGCTCCAGTATCCAGCAGCCACTAAGCTTTGCTTCCCACCAGGTTGACTTCAGAAATCACTGCAATCAGCTGCTAGTTCTCTTCAGTCAGATTCACTTGTGGCTTATGCTGATCGTCACCATTTGGCTTAGGAGATGGCTTCTGATTGTCAGCCCTGCGGTAGCAATTGACTGCACGATGCCCTGGTATTCCACAGACATAACAACCGCCTGGCTTCTTGTCTTGAGGTTTTCCCTGCTTCTTGAAAGTCTTCTTATTCTGAACTTTGTCTTTCTTCTTAACAAAGATAGAGTCACCTTTCTTGAACCTGTCAGATTTGGAAGAAGATTCCACCAGGTTAGCCTTAACCGAATTTTCAGAAGTTTTAGGTTTAGGCTTATCTTTAAGGCGATTCGCCTCTTCGATCTTCATGTGACTGGCCAGCTCGAGGAGGGTCATGTCCTTCTTCTTATGCTTGAGATGGTTGCGGTAGTTGGCCCAAGACTCAGGCAGTTTCTCGATCAGGATGTTGGCCTGGAGGACCTCGCACATCTTCATACCCTCGACCAGTATATCAACAACCAGATTCTTGTACTCATGAACTTGCTCCATAATCGGCTTGTCATCTACCATCTTGAACTGCAGAAACTTGCCACAAATGTATTTCTTTTTTCCAGCATCATCAGTAGAGTATTTAGTCTCTAAAAGATCCCACATAAATTTTGCAGATTTGTGTTTAGCAAGCAAATCGAAAATAGGATTGGTTACATGACCCAGTAGATGACCACGGACTGTCTTATTATCAGACTCATATTTTTTCAGATCCGTGTCACCTATTGTAGCCGATGTACCTTCCAGGTTGCCTGCATGAGACTGTTGAGTGCCAGGGGTGACTTGTTCCTGTGGAGTCGCAAGATCTGTAGGAGGTTTTGAGGCGCTGGAGTTGAAGGCATTGGAGACGGCTGCAGGAGGACGTAGTCCATCTCCAACTGCTCAAAAAATATCAGCATCTTCTGAGACCAATGCTTGTAGTTCGTCCCATCAAGCGGTTCCAATTTTGACAGATCCAAAGAGGCTTGAAGTAGGGTAACGTCGACATTCTGGTTTCTCAAAAAATCGCTTCTAAATTGTTAGTAATAAACCAGAATTGAACGAATGGAACTCGTTACCGAAATTTGAATGTTCGGCCTTTGAGGATCGAAAAACGTCTTGAAAAACAGGAAGTTGTGTCGTGGTATGGGAGCCGCTGCCTTAGAAGCGATTTCGCCCTGACCGGTGGTGCAAGTCCGCAAAGGCGTCGCCCCCCCAAGGATCACATAGGAACTTCCGAAGGCGTGCACTCGCCTAAGGAAGATTGGAATCAGCCCGAGATGCTCAGAACAAGAGAGTTTTGAGAGAGGAGAGAAACTGTATTTTTTCAGTGTATCAAAACTGCAGTTCACGTTCAGTTTTTAAGGAAGAAACAATCACAGCAGTTACGCCACGATGGAGTAAAATCAGGAACAAATATGATTAAGTCAAAGATATGATAATTCGAATTTAAAACAAATAAAACCGAATTCGGATTTTACGGACAAGCAATTACCGCGCACGTGCCACGAAGCCCGAGACCGAGCCGGCCGGACGGCGGCGGCGGCGGCGCGCGTGGGAGAGTTCCCTTCTCAACTCATCTAACCCATCATAAAACAAAACAATATATAAACACCCCTTTTTTGTTCCATACTGATGTGGGATGCAAATCAACCCCATATTTTTTGTTCCATCATTAAAACTCTTTTTACATTAAAATTTCCAACACTCGACAGGAAGGAGGCGAACAACAGGGAACAAATAAATAATAAACAAAATAGAGAATTTAATTAAAGAAAGATTGAACAGAGGAAGGAGATGGGTTGCTCTCGACCCAACACTAGGTCGACCGTTGGACAAAAATTTGGATCGAATTGGGTCATTCATTGACTTTTGCAAATGAGAGCCCATAAGGGATGAGTATAAAGGTTCGTACGGAGAATGAAACTTTGTATCGGGTTCTCTGAAGAACCGGGTATTACACCATGCTTGTTTGCCTTTATTTACATTAAGGATGTTCAACAGATCGGGTCGCCCGCGACCCGCAATGATTCGACCTGCATTTTGCGGGCGATTTTTTTTATTTTGCGGGTTGCAGATCGAGTGGGGTTAAACCCGTGCTGGTCATGGGTCGTCCCACAACCCACAATATTTTTAATAATTTTATTAATATTAAAAATAATATTTTTTATATAAATTCGTTGCATTTCCAGGTCGACCCGCAAACTTGACAGATTTTAAAAAAAATAAACATCTTTTTTGGTTTATGGGTAAAAATATCATTTTTTGACCTGATTGACTTAGTCAAACGAGTCGACCCGCGACCCGACCCATTAGACCTGCGGGTCAAATTATTTTTTTTGCGGTCACGGGTCGGGTCGACCCGACTTGTTGAGCATCCCTTATTTACAAGAGCACACCCTTGCTTTCGCTTCAAATTATCGTCCACCTAGCATTCTGTTCCATCGCCTCACGTGGTCTCGTATGAACTCCACCTCCTTATTTCTCTTTTTCCTTTCATTTAATCTTCACTACCTCCCTTCAATATTCTTGTTTTTCTCCTATGGCCGAATCCATCAAAGACAGAGCGAAGAGATAGAAATAGAGGCGACTTGCGATATGATTTGTATGTCATGTTAGTCCCTTCTTACAATTTCAAGTTAGGATTTCTAATTACTTTGCTTGGTGTGTGGCGCGACATTTGTGGATGTTCGTTCTCTCTAGCTGTTTGTTCATGCTAGTGAGCTCACTTCCAGGTTAAGGTTTCATGTGCTCGGCCTTTTATGAGGATTTTACCGCTCTCATTTGTTGTGGTTTGCTATTGAATTGTTGGTTATGTGCTACAATTGGAGTCAAGGGTTTTGTTTGGATGTTGTTCTTTCTTCGTAGATTTTGTTACCGTGCTTGGCGTGGCACATTGTTTGTGGATCTCCGGCCCTCCCATCTAGTAAGTTGTTACTATTATGCTCAATCTTGGTGTTCGTTATTCTTACTTGTTTGTCATATGTTTTGCTCCGTATTTTAATTCTTCTTGTTGTCAATTTCTTAGTTTGGGTTGCAAGGTATTTTTGCTTTTGTTTTTGCCTTCATCGAATCTTGCAAACCACAAACGACGATCAGTGACCTCTATTTCTACGCATAATTTTGGCCAAAATTCATTATCCACATTTTCATTCTCAATCGTTCTCAACTATTAGCTCAAGTGATTGGATGTTGACTACAATTTGAGTGCATAACTTTCACATTTTGTGTTACTGAGGTTTTCGATGGTCATATCTGGTGGAAACGTGAGACTTATGGTCCTTTTCCAGAGTTTTTGATGTCCGGGTTTTTAGCTTAGTTTTTGAGTGTTTTTTCTAGGTTGTTTAGCTTAGTTTAGTTGTGCTTTTGTGCTAGTTTTATGTCTTTTTAGATGAGTTTGCATAGTTTGTGAAAAGTATGGATGCTACTCTATTTTTGTGTTTTATGTAGGTTTTGGAGCAAGTTGGAGCATTCTAGAGGCATCAAGATAGAGAGGAGACAGAGGAGAATGGAAATCCGAGGAAGAGTTGAAGACACTTTAAAATCCTGGGAAAAATCCAAAGAGAAGACGTGAAGAAGTACAAGAAAACAAGCCAACACAGGCTCGGTAACGACCCATGAGGGCTCGGTACCGAGGCATCAGGAAACAAGAAGTTTGGCAAAATTCAGCAAGAGTCTACCGGCCTTGACAGGGTCGACACCGAGGGGTCCCTGTGTCGGTAGACGTAGCCGACATCGAGCTTTTAATGATTTTATTCCGTAATCTTTTTGTTTTAGAAAGCTTTATCTTTATGGAAACTTTTTAGATAGCTTTTCTAGTATAAATACTCTTATCTTTAGTAGTTTTAGGAGGTTGGACACGTAAGAACAAAAGACGCACGTTGTACTCTCGTTTCTAGGGTGTGATAGATCGGTTTAGGAGAGATTTTTGTGTTTTGGGATTCAAGTAAGTTTGTTTTTAATCTAAGATATGTTTTCATTCAAATACTTTGTTTGTTTATGTTTAAGCATGTGTGAGTAGTTTTCCATTCTAGGATCGGGGTTGAAACCCGACAAGTTTTGTGTTTATGCTTTGACGAAAGTCAAGGTAATTCGAGTTTGTGGCTTAATCGAAAGAGAAAGTTAAGAACTTGAATGTTGATAATGTTTGATAAAGAAAGTTACAAACTTTCGATAAAAATAAGTAGAAAGTGAATTGATTTATGAAAGTAGATTGATTTATTTGTTTAATCAATGAGAGTTGATGACTTTATATTCAAGGCATGATATTTATGATTCATACTATCTCGATTGTATAATTGTGTTGTGGTAGACCCTCGTCCTAGATCTTTTCTCTTATTTGAAAGCCGGTTTTTACTCTCTGTTATACATCGTTACCGAGTGCACTGACCCCGATATCGAACATGCATTTGTCAGGTTTTATTCATGTTGTTTGTTAAAGTCTTGCCTCGTTACCGAGCCTTTGGGGTCGGCACCGAGCCGGTTCCTAGACGTGTGTAGTTGTTTGCTTTGCTGTGTCCCTTGCTTAGTTTTCTTTTCTTTTCTTGTTTTTAGTTCAGTAATTAAACACAACTTGCTTCCTGTGGACGAACCTGACTCTGCTATACACAACGGGGTCTTGACTCCAAATTTATTTGTTGTCAGTAAAAACCCTTTCAACAAATTGGCGCCGTTGCCGGGGATAGTGCTGAGCTCATTGAAAAACTACCTCCTCCCTCTTCTGTAAAAAAGATGTTAGGAGTTTTTAGGACATGTTGGCTTCTATAGACGTTTCATTCAAGATTTTTCTAAGATAGCTAAACCATTGACTAACCTACTAATGAAAGATTTAGTGTTTGAGTTGTCTATAGAATGTCTTGAGGCTTTTCACAGGGTAAGAGAAGCTCTTATTTCTGCTCCTATTATTTAGTGTCCAGATTAGACACTCCCCTTTGAAATAAAGTGTGATTCCAACGACTATGTTGTTGGTGCACTATTAGGACAACATAAGGATAAGAAGCTCCACGCCATTTATTATGGAAGTAAGATGCTTGATGAGGCGCATAGTAAGTATACCACCACGGAGAAGGAATTCCTTGCCGTTCCTATCTTGTTGGTTCTAAAGTGATTGTGTATACTGACCATGTAGCCGTTAGATATCTAATGGCTAAGAAGGATGCCAAACCTAGGCTACTTCGTTGGATGCTCTTGTTGCAGGAATTTGATCATGAAATCAGAGACAAGAAAGGAGCTGAAAACTTGGTGGCGGATCACCTATCTAGGTTGCCAGTAGAACACATCACGTATTCCAACAATGTTGTACCAATCAATGACTCCAGACCGGACGAGCACCTCATGATGAACGAGGTCGAAAACTGTAGGATGCTCGTTACCAACCCTACATGGTTCGGTATCGACCCATCACAGAGGCTGGAGCACGATGGAAACACCGGTACCGAACTAGAGAAGCCCGATACCGAGGCCGGACAGCTCGATACCGAGGCTAGTAGGATCGTTACCGAGGAGATTACTGAAGCAACAGGGTCGATACCGACCCGTCTACAGCACCGATCGACCCCCTTGTCGATTCGATAGCGCCACCTCTCGAGCCCGTTTTGGTTCCGAGACCGGTGAAGACTCTTCCCTTCCCTTCTAAAAAGTCTAAAGACTCAACATATGGGAAGTTTAGGCATTTTGTTAAAATCCTTCAGGGCTTGAATATTTCCATTCTATTCACCGAGGCCCTAATCGAAATGTCGGCTTATACAAAATTTTTGAAAGATATTCTAAGCAGGAAGAGGTCTATGTCTGAGCTGACCGACGAGGTCCGATCTTTGTAGCTCCTAGAAAAATTAGGCGACCCGGGAAAGTTTGCTATTGCCATTGGTATTGGAGCATACCGGTTTAAAGCTTTGTGTGACCTAGGAGCCAGTGCAAGTCTACTACCACTTTCAATTTGGTCCAAAGCCAATATGGGACCACTGGAGCCTATGAACATGAGGTTATACATGGAAGACGGATCCTGTGTCAACCCTACAGGAGTCATTGATGATTTTCCAATCCAAGTGGGCAAGTTCTTTGTTCCAAATGATTTCATAGTCATGGAGATGCCCGAAGACCCGATGGTGCCTATCATTTTGGGAAGACCATTCCTAGCCACAGTTGGAGCTATAATTGATGTTAGGAGTGGACTCCTAACTTTTGAGATTGGGGATGAGGTGGTGGAGTTCCGCTTTAACCCCACCATGAAAGAGACCAATGAAGCCGAGGTCAAGATGCTCTAAACCCACACTGACTACATTGAATGTGGGGACCCGATCGAGAGGCTGTTGAGTTTTGATGCATTCCTAGACAGAAGGTGGGCGGAATTTGATCTTGTAGCATCGATACCGATCCTACATGGGTCATTACCGAAGCTCCTGGCAGGAAAAGACGTGCAGACAAGTCCTGGAGCATCGATACCGAGCACCACCACATCGGTACCGAGGCTTCTGGCAGGCAAAAGCAAGTCGATACCGACCCCCTCTGGGTCGATATCGACCCCTTTGACAGAAGATGAAGAGTTTTTGGCATTTGATTATCTCGAGGAAGTTTTGAAGACAGAACATGAAGAACCCATTCTTATCCCGGCTGAGCCTACTCCAACGCTCAAGCCTCTTCCAGACTCCCTCTTGTATGAATTTCTTGGTCCTAACTCTACCTTCCCTGTTATCATCAATGCTCAATAAAAAGAGGAAGAAGTAGTTCCACCAAAAAAAAAGAGGAAGAAGTAGAGAAGCTGATTTCTGTACTTAAAACCCATAGAAAAGCCATTGGCTACTCTTTAGATGACATAACTAGCACATCCCCTTCATTATGCATGCATAGAATCTACATGAAGGATAATCACAAACCCACAATAGAGCATCAACGTAGGTTGAATCCTAATATGAAAGATGTGGTGAAAAAGGAAATTTTAAAACTACTTGATGCCGGGATTATTTTTCCTATATCGGATAGCCAATGGGTTAGTCCGGTCCATATAGTTCCAAAAAAGGGGGGAATGACTGTTATTGAAAATGAAAAAGGTGAAATGATCCCCACTAGGACCACAACTAGTTGGCGGATGTGCATTGATTACAGGAAGCTAAATAGTGCTACAAGAAAAGATCATTTTCTACTTCCTTTCATTGATCATGTTTTAGAACTCTTAGCCCAGCATGATTACTTTTGTTATTTAGATGGCTATAATGGTTTTTGGCAGATTCCCATTCATCTTGATGATTGGGAGAAAACAACCTTTACTTGTCCCTATGGGACTTTTGCTTACAAAAGAATGCCATTTGGAATTTGCAATGCCCCTACAACTTTTCAAAGATTCATGATGGCTATCTTCTCTGATATGATTGAGGACATAGTTGAAGTTTTTATGGATGAATTTTTTGTTTATGGTTCTTCTTTTGATTCTTGTCTAGTTAATCTAACTAGGGTGCTTAAAAGAGGTGAAGAAACCAAACTTGTGCTTAATTGGGAAAAATGCCATTTTATGTTCCAAGAACGGATAGTGCTAGGACATCTTGTCTCTAAGAGAGGGATAGAGGTAGACAAAGCAAAAATTAAGCTCATTGAAAAACTACCTCTTCCCTCTTCTGTAAAAACATTATGATTTTTTTAGGACATGCTGGCTTCTATAGACGTTTCATTCAAGATTTTTCTAAGGTAGCTAAACCATTGACTAACCTACTAATGAAAGATGTAGTGTTTGAGCAGTCTACAGAATGTCTTGAGGCTTTTCACAGGTTAAGAGAAGCCCTTGTTTCTGCTCCTATTATTCAGTCCCCAAATTGGACACTCCCCTTTGAAATAATGTGTGATGCCAGCGACTATGCTGTTGGTGCAATATTAGGACAGTGGAAGGATAAGAATCTCCACACCATTTATTATGCAAGTAAGACGCTTGATGAGGCGCAGAGTAAGTATACCACAACGGAGAAGGAATTCCTTTGCCGTGGTATTTGCATTTGAAAAATTCCGTTCCTAGCTTGTTGGTTCTAAAGTCATTGTGTATACTGACCATGAAGCCGTTAGATATCTAATGGCTAAGAAGGATGCCAAACCTAGGCTACTTCGTTGGATGCTCTTGTTGCAGGAATTTGATCATGAAATCAGAGATAAGAAAGGAGCTGAAAACTTCGTGGCGGATCACCTATCTAGGTTGCTAGTAGAAAACATCACGGATTCCAACAATGCTGTACCAATCAATGACTCCAGACCGGATGAGCACCTCATGCTGAACGAGGTCGAAAACTGCAGGAGGCTCCTTACCGACCCTATATGGGTCTGGATCGACCCATCACAGAGGCTGGAGCAGGTTGGAAACACCGGTACCGAAGCAGAGAAGCCCGATACCGAGTCCAGACAGCTCGATACCGAGGCTAGTAGGATCGTTACTGAGGAGATTACTGAAGCAACAAGGCTGATAACGACCCCTCCTGGTCCGGTAACGACCCATCCAGGTAAGTTTTCTCAACCTGGTTCAATCTCTTCCGATTCTGATCTTTCCTTATCTCTTTCTTCTACTTCTCTTCATTCCATTAATGCTATTAGAGGGTCAAACACCCCTTGGTTTGCGGATTTTGCTAACTACATTGTAGGAGGTGTGATTCCCGAGGGCTTGAATCCACAGAAGAAGAAGAAGTTCTTACATGATGTCAAACAGTACTATTGGGATGACCCTTACTTGTTCAAGCAAGGAAGTGATCACCTCTTTAGGCGCTGTATACCAGAAGAAGAGGTAGAGAGTGTGATCCGTCAATGTCACACTCTCCTAACCGGTGGCCATGCAAAAGGATTCAAAACCACGACGAAGATTCTTCAAAGTGTTCTTTATTGACCTACCATTTTCAAGGATGTTTCAAGATGTTTCCATTGCTTAAAAAACCATTTTGTGAGTTTGTTGTCTTTTCCCTATCTCTTTCTTTTGTCTTACTTTGTTTCTACAGTGGGGACACTATATTGCTTAAGTATGGGGTGGGGAGGGAAAAGAAAATTCTTGTGTTCTTGTTTTTGTTGTTTTTGTTTAGTTTGTTGTCTTGCTTGTTGGCTTTAGTTGTTTTAGTTGCTTTTCTTTGCATAAAAATTGAAAAAAAATGAAAAAATCACAAAAAGATTTGAGGACATATAGTACCCTTATCTTTATGGTTCTATGATTGCTTTCGCTTGCATGATCATGTAATTCCATTCAACGTGTTTTTGATAGTTTTGCCCAAATCTCATGATGAAAATGTTTTAAATTGTGAAATTAGCATGTGATGAAATTGAGTGCATGTGACTTTTAGCATGAGTTTATTGCAACCCAACAAAAATTACCCTGTTAGTTTATTTAGCCTTGATTATCATGTGTAATTTACTCTTATATGTATATTATCTCTTGAGATTGTGATGGTTATCTATTCCTCAAAGCCTTTATAAGATTTAGTTCATTACTTGTGAAATCATATGGTAGAGAACTTAATTTTTCATGAAGCCATATTAATCCATATCCACCTTTACATTATTCCTTGTTTTTGAAGCCAATTTGTGCCTTAAGCCTGTTATTTTTAGCTCCACAAAAAAGTTTCCTAGCCGATATAAGCTTGACCATATCCGGGGATTAGGACTTATTTGGTTGAAGTTATTTTGTTGAGTGAAGATGTATGTTGGTTCAAAAGAAAGGGATGGGTTGGGTAGATTGGAAGTCTCTTTGTTAAAGAAATTGTAAAAAGAACTCTTGGTAAAAGAAGTGTGCGGGTTAAAAAAAACAAAAGAAGAATGAAATTTCAAGCAGATCGATACCGACCCTATAGGGTTCGGTACCGAGACTCTCCTAGCAGAAAAGGAAGTCCGTACAGACCTCGTTACCGACCCCAGCAAGATCGGTACCGAGCTCTTCCCTAAAAAATTAGTGCAGAAAAATTCAGAAAAATGGGAAGAAAAACAGTAGAAGTGTAGTGCAATAAAAGTTTAAACCAAGAGTTTCTTTATGTGTTTTTATGAGACTTTCGAGGATGGGTTTGAGGCGAATGAAAGAATGAGTGTGCATGTATGTGTAGAGAGTTTGGTATGTTCTTTTGAGAAGTTTTGGGAATGTGTGAGTTTTTAGGAGTCTTTATTCCTGGATATTTTTAGCACCACAAACCAAAATATTTCCACGCCTAATTGTCATTACCAAGCCCCATTACAACCCCACCGAATGGAAACTTCTTTGAAGTTTTTCATTGAGCCTAAGTTCTCTTGAAGATTTTTGCTTGTTTTGGTAATCTTTGGTGGAGAGTTTGGTGATAAAAGTTCCAATTTCTATGAGTTTTTGCATATTTGATTAAGTTGAGAGTTGAACTTATAAGCCTAAACACAAGAGAGTTGAGTGAAACACTATATCCTTTGTGAGGTTGCATTGTGATTTCTTATGTTTATCTTATATATGTATGATGACGTTAAGAATCACTTGCTATTTTCACTTGTGCTGAAGTTGCTTTTTGAAGAGGGCTATTACTTGAGGAATGTGTTGATGGTATTGGTTTATGTATGGTGATTGCTTGAGCACAAGCAAGCATAAGTATGGGGTATTTTGATGTCTGGGTTTTTAGCTTAGTTTTTGAGTGCTTTTTCTAGGTTGTTTAGCTTAGTTTAGTTATGCTTTTGTGCTAGTTTTGTGTCTTTTTAGATGAGTTTGCATAGTTTGTGAAAAGTATGGATGTTACTCTATTTTTGTGTTTTATGTAGGTTCTGGAGCAAGTTGGAGCATTCTGGAGGCATCAAGATAGAGAGGAGACAAAGAAGAATGGCAAGTTGAGGAAGAGTTGAAGACACTTTAAAATCCCGGGAAAAATCCAAAGAGAACACGTGAAGAAGTACAAGAAAGCAAGCCAACACAGGCTTGGTAAACGACCCATGAGGGCTCGGTACCAAGGCATCAAGAAACAAGAAGTTCGGCAAAATTCAGCAAGAGTCTACCGACCCTGACAGGGTCGACACCGAGGGGTCCCTGTGTCAGTAGACATAGCCGACATCGAGCTTTTAATGATTTCATTCCGTAATCTTTTAGTTTTAGAAAGTTCTATCTTTATGGAAACTTTTTAGATAGCTTTTCTAGTATAAATACTCTTGTCTTTAGTAGTTTTAGGATGTTGGACACGTAAGAACAAAAGACGCACGTTGTACTCTCGTTTCTAGGGTGTGACAGATCGATTTAGGAGAGATTTTTGTGTTTTAGGATTCAAGTAAGTTTGTTTTTAATCTAAGATATGTTTTCATTCAACTACTTTGCTTGTTTATGTCTAAGCGTGTGTGAGTAGTTTTCCATTCTAGGATCGTGGTTGAAACCCGACATGATTGTGCATGAATGATGATGTGATGAATAATTGAATGCCTTCTATCTATTCTCTACTTGTTTTGTGTTTATGCTTTGACGAAAGTCAAGGTAATTCGAGTTTGTGGCTTAATCGAAAGAGAAAGTTAAGAACTTGAATGTTGATAATGTTTGATAACGAAAGTTACAAACTTTGGATCAAAAATAAGTAGAAATGGAATTTATTTATGAAAGTAGATTGATTTATTTGTTTAATCAATGAAAGTTGATGACTTTATATTCAAGGCATGATATTTATGATTCATACTATCTCGATTGTATGATTGTGTTGTGGTAGACCCTCGTCCTAGATCTTTTTTCTTATTTGAAAGCCAGTTTTTACTCTTTGTTATACATCATTACCGAGTGCACCGACCCCGGTATCGAACCTGCATTTGTCTGGTTTTATTCATGTTGTTTGTTAAAGTCTTGCCTTGTTACCAAACCTTTGGGGTCGGTACCGAGCCGGTTCCTAGACGTGTGTAGTTGTTTGCTTTGCTGTGTCCCTTGCTTAGTTTTGTTTTCTTTGTTTGTTTTTAGTTCAGTAATTAAACACAACCTTGCTTTCTGTGGACGAACCTGACTTTGCTATACACAGCGGGATCTTGACTACAAATTTATTTTTTGTCAGTAAAAACCCTTTCAACAGTTTTTGGTGGTTGAATCTAGGTTCTCAACCTTGACAATTGTATTTTCAAATTAGGACAAAAATTATGATAACATTCACAGATTGGTAAGAAAAGGATGTTGGAACATTCATTGATTCATGGTTTCTCTTAGTTTTGACAATGACAAACTTTGGTGGTTTAATGTGTTGTTCAAAAAAAATATTTCAGGAACACTACAAGAACATCTTCAAGAGTGATGGAACATTGTGAGGAACAACGGAGGGAATGAGTGATGATTTGGAAAATCTATTTTGGAAGATACACGACTTTCTATTTATGGAAAGTTCCTAGATCTTGAACGAACGATCGCTGCAAAGATTCGACAGCTAAGTGCGGTTTGTTTGTGAGAAGATAAGAAAAATCTTCCATATTTGATCAAGGAAAGAAGAAGAAATCCGAGATCAGTTGGATATGAAACTTATCCGATTGGATGAAGATTTGAGAAGACTTTGTATTTCTTTAATCCGTTTTTAGCGAGACCTGTTGAGTGGAATATCATCAAAATTAGGCAAGTTGTTATTGAGATTAGATTCATTGGGTGCTATATAAATAGGATAGGTAGGGTTAAAGGGAGGTTGAAGACGACGAACAATTGTTCGTGAAGTGAGAGCTTAAGTGTTGTTCGTGCAGTTGTGATAACTTCAGTGAAGATTTCACGTCGGAGTTTAAGTACTCAGGTTTGTAATTCACTTATTCTTTAGGTTTTACGATTAGGGTTGTAGAAGTCTAGTTGGTTGAACTTCGGTTGGTGCCGAAGTTACATGGGAACTTGATGCGTTCCCTTCTCTCGATTGAGGATTGGATTGCCTTAACAAGGAGCGAAAGCCTCGTCGAAGGAATCTTGGGGCCGATCTAGGGAAATGGGAGGTGGAAGCTTGAGGTGAGTCGATGTTACGAGGGCTCTCTGGGTCCAACAATGGCACGAAGGCACGACTCGTTGGTGGTGTCTTGGTGGCACAAATAGTAAGTGCAAGCTAGGATAAGTGCCGAAGGGTTCCGAAGGCGTCGGCTCGCTGGCATTGGGAGACGTGGTCTGGTGCTAGGGACGCGGCCACTTCTTGGTGGCCTTGGCCTGCGTCTTGAAAACAGAACGTTTTGTTGTCAAGACGAGGCGTGGAGGGGCTAAGGCACATGCGCGTCTTGGCTGGGCAAGGGCACGTCTTGGAGGAAATCATCATTTGGCTCCTCTAGGTCCTCTAGTTGGCTTGGAGTGTTGTCTTGGACGAAATAAGTGAGCAAAATGGTGGATGGCGAGTCTTGAACTGTGCTCATGGCTTGAGTAGCCCGACCAATGAAGGATGTCGTGGCCCTAGCTATGGCCTTGGTGCGGGAGCACGTCAAGGGCCCGTTGGAGTGCACGACCATGGCTTCTTCTTCCTCGGTGGCGGTCATTGGAGCGTTGGTCATGCATTACGAAAAGCCGGCGCGCCCGAGCATCGTCGACATGTTGTTGGCGAGGCTGGGTAGGAGGAGATGTCGTGGCATTTTAGCGATCATCTCGTGGATCATAAGAATCATAAACATGGAGAGGAAAATACATACCTTAGTCTTCGGCGTAGGCGCCAGAAGACAGATCCTAAGCATTCGAGTCACTATGAAGCACCTGAGTGTCTTGGC
Source organism: Fallopia convolvulus (assembly GCA_964016875.1). Classification (NCBI taxonomy): domain Eukaryota; kingdom Viridiplantae; phylum Streptophyta; class Magnoliopsida; order Caryophyllales; family Polygonaceae; genus Fallopia; species Fallopia convolvulus. Next base: position 24,153,681 of record OZ024727.1, read on the forward strand.
CTTGCTGAGACTCGATGACGAAGTTGATCCTTTGGAGTTGAGGCTGGCTCAGCTCGGCGGGGCTCTTGTCCTTATGCCGGTTATCCGGGTTAGCTTGGGAGACGGGCGCGACGGGCGCGCTAAAACTAGTGACGACGGCCTTGGCGCATGCACAAGAGCGACCTTAACAAGAGCTGTTGTTGCTGCTGCTGCGCCTGTGATCCAGCCACAACACGGTCTTGCGACACGCCGATGAGGGCGAGGCGAGGCTGGTCTACTGAGGAAGGCACCGATGCTGGTGGCACTCGTGCCTAGGCTTGGGTGTGCAAGAGAGCACGCAAGTCGGCAAGCTCCCGCCGCAATAGAGCGTTTTCTTGCTCAATTGGCGATAGGTGGTATGATTGTTGTTGGTCCATTACCACGGCTATGGGGTTTATTGTATGGTCAAACTCATGCTCCGAAATGGTACCTAGAACCACATGGGAAGACATGGCGAGTAAAAAGGAACAACAACAAAACTACGCAAACAAAAGCACAGTCCTAGCTCTTGATCCGAGCAATGCACTCACACAAGGTCACGGGTGGCTTTTGTTTAAGAGGCGGCTTAGGCTCACTAGTAAAACTATGGCATTGTTGAACAAAACAAGCTTAAACACACGACTTTCGTCCACACAAGATAGTATGATCAAAACAAGTAGTACTAAGCAAGCAAGTAAAGAAGCAAGCACTATCACTGTCACAACAAAACCAACAAGTGTGGTAGACGTATGCTAAGGCTAAAGTCTCAAAGTAGTCTGCGTTAGATGTCTTACCTTATTTTAGCCATGCCACCCCATAAAGATTTGTTTTTGATTTTTTTGAACGCACAAAACTTGCTTTGTAGGTACCAAATTATGGCTGAATTTTATCCTTGCCTTAATTGAGTAAATATGGTTACAATAAGGATAATCACACAAAAGATCTTCCTACAAACAAGGATAGACTGATTTTTTTTGAATAACAACCGATTGCAACAATTTTTTTTGATTTTTATGTTGATTTTTCGGCTTCAAACAAAACTAGAACAACAATCCTAATTGATGATGATGCACAAGTGGAATATGGAGCAACAATCAATTTTAATGCAAGCAATAACAAGAAAGAAAACGTATCAAGTAATGAAAAACACTAGATGATGGACAATTAATTCATGTAAATAAACAAGTGCACACCACAAGTCTACTCGAAGGTCAAAAACAAGAACAAAGTGGCGTCCCTTTTCTCAATTGAGGATTGGATCGCCTTAACAAGGACTGAAAGCCTCGTCGATGGAATCTTGGGGTCGATCTAGGACAATGGCAAGCAGAAGCTTGAGGTGAGTCGATGGCATGAGGGCACGTCGGGTCCAACAATGGCATGAAGGCGCGACTCTTTTATGTCAACTAGGGTTTAGAAGCCATAGACTATAAAAGTGCCAAGGCACTCTATTATTGTCTACGTTTGATTGAATTGAAATTGCCTTTGAGGATTGAGTTCCTCTTCCCTAGGCCTATCAAACGTCTCTTCCTTCTACCCTTACTGTCCAACGCCCTCCAATTCTAAGGCATCGTGCTACCACGATAATGCCAACGAGCCGCATCTTCATGACATTGTTGGACTTGGTGCCCCCTCGTGCCATCGACTCACCATAAGCTTTCGCCTACCGTTGCCCTAGATCATCCCTAAGATTCTATCGATGAGGCTTTCGGTCCTTGTTAAGGCGATCCAATCCTCAATCGAGAGAAGGGAACACATTAGAACTTGACTTGGCTTGTAACCGTTTAAACTTAATATACTAGTGAACTATTGAAATCCTTTGAGAAGGAGTCTCAGAGGTAGAGGTTTTTCTTTTTACGACTTGTTGTTCGGGCAAAAAGTTTTCCTATCTAAATACCTTGTACTTGTTTTATTTCCTCTGCCCAGGGAACATTGCTAGTTCCCTGTCTGTTACTTACACGACACAATCCAATAATTGGTATTAGAGCAAGCTTGCACTAGATTTTGTGTTAAAAATGTAGGAACGCAGGACGAGTACCAACAACAACCACAATGTCGGTTTTGGGATCAACAAACCTCCATTGCTGAAGACAAGAGAGTATGATCACTAAAAGATACTTTTTCCCACGTGGATCAAGAGCAATGACTACTAGGCATGGTCTGTCATTGAGGATGGGGATTATGTTTTTTCTATTGATAAGAAGGACAACAAATCTGAATGGGGTCCAACTAAATGGACATGGATGGAGAAGAACTTCAAAGCTATGATGTACTTGAACAACGCCTTCGGATCTGAGGACTTGCCCAAAGTGGTCAACTGCAAGACTGCCAAGGAAGGTTGGGTTGCAATTGAACATATGCATATTGAAAGCTCAAATCTGAAGGAAAGTCACCAGAAGGCGGCCAAGAAGGATTTCTTCAACTTTTAAATGAAGGAAGGAGAAGCCATTTCCTCATACCAATCCCGATTTGAGACTTTCGTGAATCACATCAATTATCTTGGGATTGGTGATGCCATCTCACATACTGAAAAAATCTCCACGATTATTATTGATGGCCTCGGTCACAAGTATGTGGTTACCAAAGGATTGCTCAGAGAGAATCCAGTCACTAAGACCAGTACTCTTCATGAGATTTTCGGGAAACTTGTAATAGCCGCTATTTCTATAAAAAAACCGTTATTTATTTAATTAAGTTTTTCTCTAAAATAGAGAGTTTAATTATTATTATAATTTTCTTAGTATATTATTAAAAATTTATAAAAGCATGTCATAATGGCAAATAAAATTTAATTAAATAAAATTTAAAAAATTCAGAATTTAATTCAAATTAATTTATAATAAAATTAAAAATTCAAAGGAAAGGACCAAAAATAAAAATGCAAGAGGTGGGACTCGAACCGGACCTCTTGCATTTTTCACAAACTAACACACACTCCTTTCCGCTATGCCATAGTAATTTATCTACCCATTAAGGATTTTTAATCCTTTTAATCTCTTATTTCTTCTTCTTCCTTTTTAGAAGAAATCAGACTTGTCTGATTGATTTGACGCTTTATCAATGCGTGTACTTCTATCTCCAACTATGGCCATTAAGCTTGCTCTTCTCACATCTCCTTCTCATCAATGATCATCCTCCACCTTGGATGCAAGAAACACACCTTTGGCCAATCTCCATAGATCACCTCTTTAATGAGAGGTCCATCCATGGAGGTGTGGATCCATGGAGGGGTCCAAATTTACTATAAAAAGGGGTGAAGTGAAAGGGATAAACTCACACTATCATCCTCTTCTTACTCTCTTGTTATTTCCCTCTCAATCAAGCCAACTTTTAGCCATAGTTAATCAAGTTTAGGTATTGTTTTGTTTTGCTCAAACCCCGCCAAAACTCTAGTTTTCTTCCCCGGGACTGCCAGACCACCTTGGCGGCCGCCCCCTTGCCGCGCGCCACCACCATCCCGTCGTCGGACCGCCGCCGATCCTTGCGCCGCCCGTTGCTGGTGCCGCCCTTCCCCTAGTTCCTTCATCTATTGTATTTTGTTTTATACAGAACATAGAAAACAAGAGAAGGCAAATTTCTTTTATTTTATTTTAAACCCTTTTAATATTAATAATAGATTTTATTTGATTGCATCTTTTTAATACCCATATAATATTTTATTAGTTAAAAATCAGATTTTTATATGATACTTTCCTTGTACATAAATTTAATAAAACTAACATGCATGTGAAGATATAAAAGTAAATAATTTTGGTAAGTCATTAGATAAATTTCAATAAATTATAGGAATATTAATATAACTGACTTCTAAGCATAAAAATTCTGATTTTGAAAATAATATTAACTTAGTCATATTCAATTTTAATGATTAAAGAAATAGAGTAAGATAAAAGGATTTTAATAAAATAAGACTATATGAAAAAGAAAGTAGACTTGCATGTCTTTTAGTTCTTTTATAATCTTTGAAATAATACTAGTAAGATATTTGTATAAAGTATTTTCATAAGAACAAGAGTGGGATTAAATCAACATACTATAACTAAAGTCGAATCCCTCTATCCTACGCGTCGTCGCCTTAACAATGCCACGTAAGCGTTTTAATATTTCCATTACCCTCTTTTCCCTTCCTTTATTTAAGTATTTACAATTCTTATATTATAATAATATTTTTTATATTTTTAATATAAAATTATATTTAGAGATCTTAAAATTTGGCAAGTTATGTTAGGAGCATAATCTATTATGGAATAATTTTATTGAATATAATAATATTACTAATATAAAAGTATATTAAAAGATCTAAAAATTTGGTAAGAAACATACTCTTCATTGTGAAATAATTTTTTTTAATATAATAATATTACTACAATCATATTTAGATATCTTAAAATTTGGCAAGTGATAAAAACATAATCTTCATTATAAAATATTTTTAAAATATTAAAATAATAATATTACTATTTTTTAGAAATATTAAGAACATAAATATTATATTTGAAATATTTTGAAATGATGATTAATATTTAATTTATAATATTAAATCATATATATAATAAATCATGTGCAACTGTGCAAGGCATGTGTATAGAAACCATCTTTTTTCAATTATTATTTTTGGATACATACAATTTATTTTCCTAATCAATTATTATTGGTTTTATATTCTAGAAAAAACTTAAATAGAAGATTTTATTAAATTAAATTATTTAAGCTAACTTGATCTATTATTCAATTTTGGATATTAATGATAAAAAAATTATTCTAGAATCTAGAAAAAATTTAAGTTTATCTTATTTATGAAAATTAAAAGCTAATTTGTGTTTAAAGATAGTGATTATTTGTCTCTAGAAAATTAATGTATTTGAAAAAAATAATTATTAATTTTTTAATCAAAACCTGTACAAGGTACGAGAATATATGTTAGTAAATAAAACAAAGTTGTTGCATGTGAGTTAAAAAGGGCTTTTTATAAATTTCTCACCTTTGCATGGCAACTAAAGGCTTTAATAATAATTTTGGAAAATGTTTTTAATAATCTTTGACTAAATAAAGAAACATGGAAATAATAATTATTTTCCCCAAATTAAATAAATATTGTAAGATGAGTTAAAAGAGAAAATTCTTGGATTATTCCAACCTTTGCATGCATCTTCAAATGGATAGAAGTATTTGGATAAAAGTTATTTTAAAAAAGATATATTTGAAAATAATAATCAAGGATTATTATTATATGAAACTTCCACCTAAATTATTAAATAAAATAATTTAGCTCATATGTTTTCTCTAAGTGAAAGGAAAAATAAGAGAAAATGATAGTTTAATAAATGAGATAAGAATTTTAATAGAAATTCGCTCGTTACCTCTCGTATTACTAGGTCGAAGTTTCGAGCCCGTTAATATCCTTCGTTTTTTGAACCGTAAGAAAAAGAAACTGAACACGAGTTAAGGCAAGTGGATATTCTCTTTGAAGCTCTTTCGTAAATTCAATTCCGTTAAATTCTCGATGTTGGGAACAACTTGGTTGCTAAAATAATGAATCTAGGAATATCGATTGTTAGAAATAACGACCCCCTTGTTATCGTCATTACGATTATTATTGTTCGTAGAAATAATTGCTAGGCTTGTTTGTGTGGCCTTTGCTTGTTTAAAATCTCTTTTTGAGATTCGTATGGATTTAATAATAAGGTGTGCGGGCTCAGCCCGAACACCTCTATATAACATGTCGAGTGGTATGGCTACATGCCCTCTCTTCCCGCGACTTAAGCATCATGATCTATGTCTGCTCCTACTCGTTGGAGGGATGTATGCACCCTAGCTAGGTGTTGGAACTCCGTCCCTTTAAGTGGACTCGGCCCTTTCATGGCCTCCACACCTTTAAAAATCATTAACGTTATGCAAAGTTTTGACACGACATAACGATAAGTGCCAATGCACATTAAAAGAAACTAAAACCGGGCCGGAATAGTACAACTTGGAAGACTAACACGACTCTCGGTTCTTGAACGATCGTCTTTCCAATCTAAATGCTTATTTGGGCTTATTTGGTACATGAGCGCCTTCGGGCCACCTCCCTGATCTGGAGCACCGAATAAGATGATGTTGGTTGAAGTCCGACAAGGGCGTGAGAGGTTTTAAAAAATTTATGTGTAATTATAACGTTCCCAACATTATTCTATTCTAAGAAGGTCTACAATCTCGTAGTTCTTTCTTTCGGTTTAAGAGTTATCTCATCTCGAGATCGACTCATTTCCATCCTTAAAGCTCCACATATATATTCTACATCTCAAACACATCTCGTTAATATCTCTCTATTGTTGTTAAGTTACCATATTACCCTTGAGAATTTCCGGTCTCACTTGCTTAGTCTCCTTAGACTAATTCCACTATGTTCGCATTTTTCCTAGCATTTCTCGCCCTTTGCGACCAATGCCACTCTAGGAAACCACACTCCAAGGCGGGAAAGACGAAGATACGAAGGAAGGAAGGCCGAGTCTCTCGAAGATGTCATTTCTCGACTATTTTTGGATTGTCTTACGCTTTTGTACGAACAATATTTTGTTATTTCCGTTGCTAAACTCTTTAACATTTGTTTATGGTCAAGATTGTAAGGACAAGTCTCTAAGTCTCATGATTGAGAAAACTTTTATAAATGTAATATTATTTCAATTTCTGCATTTTATTTAAGTTTAATACTTTACAAAGCCTTGGGTGACTTTGGAAGGTAAAATCCGAGGTCATTGGCGGTAATACCCATCATTGCAAAATAGGGGTGTTACAAAACTAGCTGATTATGAGCGCTATGAAAACATCACCAATGGTGCATCAAGCTCAAAAAAAGGGATTGCTCTCAAGTGTAGAAGGCAATAGATAATATCACCATTGGGAAGGATGATGATGAGATTGAGAAGGACACGGATGTTGCACTCATTACCAAGGCAATGAGATCTCTCTACAAGAGAGGCAAGAAGCAGTGAATTCTCAAGGAGAGAGGAAACTATGAAAAAGGAGATGCAAATATGTCACTTGCTTCAATTGTCAAGAGAGGGACACTATGCTAAGAGTTGTCCCAAAGGTGAGGAGTCTGGGAACGAGAAGAAAAAGGCCTATATCGCTGCATGGGACCTTGATGATACGTGATCGCCTCGGAATACTCCTTGTTGATCAAGTATGTTGACCTCACAAGATCTCCTCTTGCCAGTAAATAACAATCTCCAACCTGAATAGCTTCAAAGTCAATAACTTGCACGACAAGTAACAAAACGAGATAATTGTTTGAAGAACGAATATGATTTGCTTCAATAAGATAAATCAACTTGATAGTTCAACTGGATTGGCTCCAACGCTAAATCCAATTGATTAACTAGGTTTAATCTTTAACAATCAAACTAGAATTAATCAAAATTGATCAAATTACTAAACCAATATGATGAACACGAAAGAGAGAGATCGAGAGATGAATTGATGATGATCATGTGATTGCTTGCAATGCTCGAACACAAGGATATTTTGGTGGCCCAAAAACTAGATAAAACCAATGGGGGTTTATCTAGTTCAGGCTAACTTTTTATTGAATGAAAAACAAAGTTATTTAGTGAGAATACAAGGTAGAGTTGTCTTGGAGATCGAGCAAGTAGCCATGGCCGGCCCTAAGAAGGGTATTTTTATCCATTGGCTTGCTTCCCAAGATAACATATAATAATCTAAAACTTCTATCTAAATTCCATTACCATAAATAAATCAAATAAATAATTATCTGACTTATAAGATAAGGAAATTATCCTAACAAACTCGATCAAAAGATATTAATAAAGCAGGAGAGAGAATATTCAGCCATCTAACAAGGATCATAATGGCCGAAAATTCCCTTATTAGATATTAATAAAGCAGGAGAGAGAATATTCAGCCAGCTAACAAGGATCATAATGGCCGAAAATTCCCTTATTAGATATTAATAAAGCAGGAGAGAGAATATTCAGCCAGCTAAAAAGGATCATAATGGCCGAAAATTCCCTTATTAGATATTAATAAAGCAGGAGAGAGAATATTTAGCCAGCTAACAAGGATCATAATGGCCGAAAATTCCCTTATTATTCTCTATTAAAAACGTCCATAATAATATAATCTGAGATAGATATTTCCCTTTCTAGAGTTGTCAAGTCAAAGAGTTGATTAAGACCTCATGTAACAACTTATCTTACCCGATCACTTACTAAATTCAGCCCTAAAGTAAGACAAGTTATTCCATGTTTCTAAAATAGGAAATAATGGTAGACAAGGCCCAAAATACAGCAAGTGGAGCCCTATCTATGTGAAACTCGGCTCATTAAATCAAGTAATAGAATTTGGGCTTGTTTGATGTTGAATCATAGTAACCCATCTCTTCTTGTTGGACTCCTCAACCATAGCTGCCAAGCGAACTAGAACGGATCTTGTTCCCAGAGCAATCTTCTTAGCTCTATTCCTTATGATTGGTCCATCAAAGGGTACTCGAATCAACTCCTCGACGTCGGTGGGAGACATGGCTGGTTTCACTACATCATTTGACTCTGATGACGAACCAGAATCCAAGGTCTGCAATATGACTCTGAAGACCGATGATCTAAAACAAAAGGTAATTCCTAAACAATTTCTTGTTGATCTTGACAATCTGATTTAATTAATCTTGTTAAAAAGCTCTTTGAAGAAAACCTAAACATGCGAGATGAGTTGAATAGTTCTAATGAGAAATGTTATAATCCCGAGAAAAAGTTATCTGAATCATCTATAACTAGTGTGGTTCTCTATAATGCTTGTGAATGTGTAAAAGATGAAATCAAATCCCTCACTAAGATAAAAGTTGAAAAGGACCTAGATAAAAGAACTAGGGTTGTTATAATCTTCAGAAAAATTTAGGTTTGATATACTTGATTTAGAGCTCAAAAAGGTAAAAGTTGAAAAGGACCTAGATAAAAGAACTAGGGTTGTCTTCAATCCTACCATGTTTAGTATTGTGTATGCTAAAGACAAGTCTGAATTCCCTCTTGATAACCTAACCTTAGAAGAAAAAATGGAAAGAAAAGTTAGGGAACTTTAATCTTCTAGGGATAAGAAGGACGTAACAAAATTTTGAAAAGTGGTATTAAAGGGTACATGGAATGGTACATATGTAAAAATTGTTCATAAGATGTTCCTAGTTCAGTCTTAAGGGAACCAACACAAAGTTCATTGCAAGGAGCGTGCCAAACAAAAAACTCTTCAAAAGCCTCATCCAATACCTTAGTGAATACTATAATGTTTGTTTTCATTGTGGAAAGGAAGGTCATGTTCAAAAAGACTGTAGAGTTAGACTAGAGTTGTGTAATAAGAAGGTTCACAAGCAAAACCTAGGGAACAACAAAAAACAATGGTATGGTAACAATAGCCAAGGGCATAACAAGTCTCATCAAAACAAGAAAAAGACAATCTCACCAACCACATAAGAAGCAAGAGAACAAAACCGAAAAAGGGAAAAACTCTGTGGATCCCTCTAATGTTGCTTGTAGTTTGAAGAGTCCATAGAAAGGAACAATCTTACAATCTCATATTTATTATCCTATGTACTTTGCTAATTGACCCGAGAAGGCTAAGCAAGCCTGGGGCATTAAAACTTGATTTTCTCCATTGCATGATGAAGTGAGGCGGAACATTCGTTGGATCTTTGACAACGGATGCATATGCCACATGACAGGGAATGAGAGAATTATGTCCTCACTTCAAAAGGGGGCTAGAGGAAATATTTCCTTTGGCGATAACAATCACGAAGAAATCATAAGTACAAGTGAAGTTAGTTGAATGAAAAGATAAGAGCAAAAGATGTAAGCATGGTCAATATCTTAGGTTACAATCTCTTGAGCATCGCTCAAATTAGGGATTCTAAGCAAGTCGGGTCAACCCGACCCACAACCTTCAAAAAAATAATTGACTCGCGACCCGACCCACGAGTCGCGGGTCTAATGGATCGGGTCGTGGGTCGACCCGTTTCACTAAGTCAATCGGGTCAAAAAATGATTTTTTTACGCAAAACCAAAAAAATATTTTTTGAAACCCGACGAGTTTTTTATAAAAAAAATATTTTATATATTAATAAAATTATAAAAAACATATATATATATATAAATATTGCGGGTTGACCCGCGACCCGCACGAGTTTAACCCGATCCGACTGATAACCTGCAAAATAAAAAAATTTACCCGACCCGCACGAGTCGACCCGTAACCTGCAAATTACAGGTCGGGTCATTGTGGATTGTGGGCGACCCTACCCATTGAACATCCCTAGCTCAAATATGTGACCAAGGAGACAATGAGTTATCCTTCACCTCAGATGGTTGTGTAATCAAGAACAAAAGTATCAGTCTTGTGGTTTTGAGAGGAAAGAGGCGCAACAAGGTCTATTTTGTCGACTCAAGTTTCGAACCACAAGAGAAGTTATGTTTTCTTACGGTTTTAGATGAAACAGATATTTGGCACAAGAGGTTCGGCCATCCTAACGATCAAGGAATACACAAACTCTTCTCACAAGAATTGGTGATATGACTTCCAAGAGTCCTTGCAGAAAAGGAGAAACTGTATGAAGATTGTGTGAAAGGGAAGAAAAGTTGTACCTCATTCAAACTAAAGCAAACTATTAACAATTCACATCCTCTCTAGATGATACACATGAATTTGTATGGTCATATGAGGGTAAGAAGGCACGGAGGTAGCATGTATGTTTTTGTTATTAGTGATGATTTTACTAAGTACACATGGGCGCTTTTTCTGTCCTCAAACGATGAAATGTTCATTGATTTTAAGAGTTGGGTCAAGAAGGTAGAAGGGTCAACAAGGCAAAAACTATGTGAAATCAGGTTAGATCATGGAAAGGAATTTGAGAAATCCTTGTTTCTTTGTTTTTACGAGGAATATGGGGTTTCACAAAAAATTTCTATGCTTAGAACCCCTTAATAGAATGTTGTTGGGCCTCCCAAAATTAAGCCCAAAATACGTATCAGTGAAGACCCTAGGCCAAACCAGCAAGCATTAAAACCGACGAAGGAGTAATTGCGAAGATTATGGCCAACGGTGGAGTAATGGCGAAAATCTCGGCCATAGAAGATCTCCGAAGCAATGGCTATGCCATTAAACAACGGTATCGACATCCACGGGAGGGGAGTCAAGCTCACAACTGTCATAAAGATAAGGAGGATATAAAAGGATATCGAGGGGGAAATACGAGGGGACGAAACGATCGCACTCATAAGCTCTAAAGAAACTATTGTCCTGAAGAATACATTTCGCCAAGCCTCTCATTTTTACTTTCATATTCATTAGGGAAAGAAACTCGAAGCTTGTTATCACCACTCGATAAGAAGATTTTGTCTTTGGTTTTATTTTTCTATTCTTTACTTTGTAACACGTTCCATTTTGTTTGAAAGCTATAACATGTTATAACTATCTTTTGGTTAGGATTCTCTCATTGTAGCAGGTAACACGTTTACGTGGTAAATTTGCCCAAAACAATTGGCGCCCACCGTGGGGCCCTAGCCAATGAAAAGTTGTCAAGAACCGTAAGCTCTATCCGAGCAAGATGGAAGGTATTCAAACTTCTTATAGTCACGTTGACGACGCCGAGAACAATGAAATCAATCAAGGGGTCGGTGGTCAATAAACTGGGAACGAGACGGAAGGGGGTGAGCATCACTTTGATGGGAATGGCAATACTACCACCTCCACGGCGGCAGAACAAGGAGGAGCAGTCGACTCCGACACCATCGCTTAACTCCGCGCAACCATGCTCGCCCTAAGAAGGGATTTGCAGAATCAAAAGAACGCTCACGCCAAATTCACTGAAGTATACGAAAAGCAAATAGAGACTTTAACTAATGAGCGTAATCTCCTTCAATCTCAAGTACAATCAGCACCAAATCGGCAACGCGTTACTGGAGCAGTGGAGGGCGTCGCTCGACGATTGGACATGGACCATCCAAATTTCACAACCCCGGACGACACTAGGCCAGTGACTGACTATCAGGTGAATGGTAATTCGTTAAGGGCCGTTAGGGAAGATGTCGAGGTTACCCAATTACGGGAACGCCTCAAAGCCTTGGAGGACCTAGTGACACATGTGCCTAGGGCCCCACAACCGATAGTAGTGGAAAGACGGGATGGATACACTGATTCTCCCTTCGTACCCTCTATCGCGAGGGTAGACATCTCTCAGAAATATCATGTCCCCGATGTACCCAAGTACGAGGGGGTTATGGATCCAGACCAACACGTAGCCACATTTAAACAAGCTATGAACATTAGTACATTTCCTTTTGATATGAAGGAAATTGTTATGTGCCGCTGGTTCAATAACACGTTATCTGGGCCCGCACTTAATTGGCATTCACACTTACCCCTTCGGAGTATTTCATCTTTTGCTGAGTTAATTGACAAGTTCAGGATAAGGTTCGCAAGCAGTCGACACGCTAAAAAGCGTTCAAGCGACTTATATCGCATGGACCAAAAGACTGGTGAATCCTTGAAAGCTTTTCTTAATAAGTACAATGAGGAATTGGTTACCATAGAAGGATGCGATGCCGCTACAATTGTGGAAGCATTCCAAAGAGGCATCTCGGCTGGTAACCCTGATCTTTATCGTGAATTAACTAAATATCCTTGCTCGAATTTCGATGAGGTACATGTAAAGGCATTGGCACATGTACGATTAGAAGAAGATGACCTCTTCACCATTAAAGCTACTAGTCCTCAGCGACTAGAGCGCATGCAGGGGTGACGAGAAACGAGATATGTTCCATATCCCAATTCGTCCCCCGCCAACCCCATTGTGAACACGACATTCACCAGGCAAAATGAGCGATATGAAGACTCGAGGCTGACTCCCAAGTTATCTTACTACAACTTTCGGGTAGACGCGACAGAGGTTGTACGAATGCTTAATGGCATGGGAGATACCGTCAAATGGCCAAGGAAAAGAAACATACCTTCACACCAGAAAGATAAATCCAGATGGTGTGATTTCCATTTCGATCACGACCATAGGACGAACGAGTGTATCGCGTTGAGAAAAGAAGTAAGCGAGTTGTTACGCAGGGGTTACCTTAAGGATTTAATATCGGAAAGAGCAAGGGAGCAACTAGAACGCAACAAAGGGAAGACCAGTCCACCACCACCCCAGAAGCATACAGGAGTGATCAACGTCATCACTGGGGGATCCTAAATTTGTGGTGTGACCTATTCTGCAGCTAAGAGGATTGCAAGAAGTGCGCCGAGAGAAGAGCCCAGAATCTCTATTCGGAGGGGTCACGACGTGATGCCCATTACCTTCGATGACATCGAAGAAGAGGAAGTTCATCATGATTGTTTAATCATTTCCTTAACAATAGCGAATTTCCTTGTTAAAAGAGTTTTAATTGATTATGGAAGTTCCACTAATTTGCTTATACTAGATGCCTTGTACAGTTTAGGTCTGGGCTTGGACGACATCGTCAAGCAGTCTACGACTTTGGTTGGCTTCAGCGGGGAATCGCGCAACACGTTGGGGGAAATATCATTGCCAACCATCGCAGGAGGGGTAAATTACCAAGTAAAATTTCAAGTACTTGATTGTCCATCACCTTTCAATGTTATCTTGGGCAGGCCCTGGATCCACGGGATGAAGGCTATTCCTTCAACTTATCATCAATGTGTAAAATTCCCATCACCATGGGGAATACAAGAAATCAAGGGGGAACAAAAGATAGCAAGGGAGTGTTACTCTGTAAGCATGAGGGCAACGACTTCGAAAACTCCGCAAGTCGAGGCAGAAAAGAAGTCGTTGGAATAGCAATTAAAGGACTGTAAGACTCCCACTTACTACGTGATGCCGGAAACACCGGAACTTGAAGAAGTAGCCCTTGATCCGCTCGATCCATCCAAGAAAATCAAGATAGGAGCAGATTTGGAGCCAACTCTACGAGGGCAATTGGTGGAGTTCTTACGGTCCTATAGTGATTTCTTCGCCTGGTCAAATGAAGATATGGTGGGAATTGATCCTAACGTGATCACACATGCGCTCAACGTTAATAAAAAATCTCACCAGTTAAATAGAAAAGGCGTAAGCTCGCGTCCGAACGGAATTAGGTAATAAACAATGAGGTAAAATCCTTACTCGAGTCTGGGAAAATTAGAGAAGTAAATATCCCGATTGGTTAGAAAATGTGGTTGTTCTTAAAAAGAAAAATGGGAAGTGGCGCGTTTGCATCGACTTTACCGACTTGAACAAAGCATGTCCCAAAGATTCATTCTCGTTGCCTCACATTGACGCAACGACGGGACATGAGCTTTTGACTTTCATGGACGCGTTTAGTCGGTACCATCAAATAATGATGCATCCTGACGACCAAGAAAAAACCGCGTTTGTAACAAATCAAGGCACTTATTGTTACAAAGTTATGCCTTTCGGACTAAAAAACACAGGTTCTACTTATCAGAGATTGGTTTATAAGATGTTTCAGGAAAAACTGGGGGATACGATGGAAATTTACATCAATGACATGCTAGTCAAGTCTTTGATGGCGGAAGATCACATCCAACATTTGGAAGATGCATTCTAGATTCTACAAAGTTGTCGGATGAAGCTAAACCCAACTAAGTGTTCCTTTGGAGACGTCAGGAAAATTCTTGGGATATATAGTGACGCAGAGAGGAATCGAAGCAAGTCCGGACAAGATCAAGGCAATAATGGAGTTACAATCGCCAAGATGTGTCAAAGACGTTCAGAAATTGACAAGATGAGTAGCAACACTCAACCGGTTCATATCCAGGTCATCAGACAAAAACAAGTTATTTTACGACATCTTGAAGAAAAACAAGTCGTTCGAGTGGACAGAAGCACATGAAAAGGATTTTATAGAGTTAAAGGAATATCTATCCCAGCCACAAATATTGTCCAAGCCAAAACCAGGAGAAATGTTGTACATCTACCTAGCAGTCACAGAGGCAGCTATAAGTTACGTCTTAATTCGAGAAGAAGGTGGAAACCAGTTACCCATCTATTATGTAAGTAAAACTTTACTTGATGCAGAAACTAGGTACTCACCCGTTGAAATACTCGTATTGTCTTTAGTAATGGCTTCTATCAAGTTACGACCTTATTTTGAGAGTCATTCTATTACTGTGATCGGACTAACTTTCCAATGAAGAGTATAATGTCAAAGCCGGAGTTATCAGGTCGTTTGATGAGGTGGTTGATTCAGCTCAACGGGTATGATATCACTTATGAGCCACGAACAGCGTTGAAGTCTCAAGCCTTGGCGGATTTTGTGGTTGACTTCACTCCTACCTTGCCAGAAGAAGAAAATCAAGAAATATTACAGGTAGCAAGATCGCTGAGCAATGGTAAATGGATGATGCACACCGATGCGGCGTCAAATCAAGTAGGTGTAGGGCTGGGGGTAGTCCTGAAGTCGCCACAGGGGGATAGGATAGCCCAGGCAGTTTGATGCACGTTCAAAGCTACCAACAACGAAGCAGAATACGAGGCACTCATCGCAGGATTACTTATTGCCAAGGACTTGAATGTTCAAGAGATCGAGGTAATATGTGATTCATTGCTTATTGTCAATCAAGTCACGAATTCGTATGCTGCCAGGGATTCAAAAATGAAGGCATACTTGGAGAGAATTTAAGAAATTATCAAAGACTTCAAACATTTCTAGATAAAGCAAGTACCTCGAGATGCTAATGCACAAGCCGATACCTTAGCAAATCTCGGATCCGCAATTGACCCAAGAGAGTATGATAAGATACCGTTCGTGTATCTGGATGCACCATCCATAACAAAAGAAGCAGACGTGTTCGAGGTCTGGGATTCTCATGCAACTACTTCATGGGTAACCCCTTACTTAAGATGGTTACGAGATGGAATTCTACCCAATGACAAAGAGGAAGCTCGACGACTTAAGGTAAAAGTTTCTACTTTCGCCATTAAAGATAACATTTTGTTCAAGTGGATGTCATCAGGATTGTACGCACGATGCGTGAAAGAAGAAGATATACAAAAGGTGTTGCGAGATATGCACGATGGGGAATGCGGAAATCACACATGGGGTCGCAACTTGGCAAAGAAGGCAAGCAGGATGAGCTACTATTGGCCCACCATGAACAAAGACGCAATGGAGTTTGCTCGAAAGTGTGACGCATTCTAGCGTCACGGACCTATTCCACATCAACCACCAGAATTGTTATATCCTATAACTTCCCCTTGGCCATTCATGAAGTGGGGAATGGACATCGTAGGGAAACTCCCTCCAGCTTCGGGACAACGCGTTTATATACTAGCCATGACCGACTACTTCTCTAAATGGATCGAAGCCGAAGCCTTCAAAGAAGTAAGAGACAAACAGGTTATCTCCTTGATAAAGAGAAATATCCTCAGCAGATTCGGGGTACCATCTACCATAGTGTGTGACAATGGGTCCCAATTCATCAGCGACAAAACAAGATCCTTTTTCCAGCAATACAACATTCGGTTGGTGATGTCTACACCATGATACCCTTAAGCCAATGGTCAAGCAGAAGCAAGTAATAAGGTGATGATCAACAACCTAAAGAAACGCCTTAAAGAGGCCAAAGGAAGATGGGCCGATGAGTTACCCCTTATTCTTTGGTCAGATCGGACAACTCCCAAGATTGCGACTGGGCATACGCCTTTCTCATTGGTGTATGGGTGTGAAGCCGTATTACCAGTTGAGATAACTCTGTCAAAAGTTCGATATGGTCTTACTACTGAAGAGTCAAATCTAGCCAACTTGTTCCATCATCTAGATACGGTTGACGAGTTGCGAGATCAGTCATCAGTCCGCATGGCGACATACAGACAGAGGGTAGCTCGGAGTTACAACAAACACGTCAGAGCAAAAGTGTTTCAAGAAGGTGATTGGGTATTGAGAAAGGTTTTCCAAAATACCCAAGAGCTGAATGCTGGCAAGTTAGGGGCCAACTGGGAGGGACCCTACCAGATCATGAAAGTCGTCGGATAAGGAGCTTACAAATTAATCTCCCACGACGGGAGGATAGTCCCAAGAAGCTGGAACGCGATGAATTTAAAACTTTACCACTTCTAAGAGACGACAAGGTACTAACTTACTACTTGATTTTGTTTATCAAATGCATTTACATCCTTTCACACACACGGAACGACAACACCATTACATAACTAACAAGGGACGCCTTATGACGTTACATGCCAAAACAAGGGCCCTCACCTTACAATCAGGCAAACGATGTGCACACAATGACTAGTCGCAAGATGCAAGGGACGAGAAGAACATGCTAACGATTCTAGAGCAAGAGGAATCTAACATGGCAAAGATACTTATGTAAATAGTTTAGATTTTATTAATAAGACATGAGTATCTTACATCTTTACATTTTATTCTATTACACGTCTCGTTCTCCCTAAAGCATCTTTTACAAAAGCGCTATTACAACGTCACTTAGTTAAACACGACTAACGGTCTTCTTACCAAACACGTTGGCCTTCAAAAGAAGCCTTCGGAAACCTGTATCACCTACAAAATAGATAAACAAACAAAAAATCATGCAAACACAAAACAACATTCACAAAAGACCCACAAAGCATGACATATAGGGTTAAAGAGATTGTCCACACAAACGGCCCTAAAACAAGCGGCCACAGAAAAGTTAATGTTTTCAAACCCCGTCACACCGGGGGTACCAAAATACTTAAAATTCATAAGCAAAAATAAGGAGACTACTCCTTATAAACATCTTCAGAAGCCTTCTGGCTCTCCATGAGTTCCACCTGGGCTACCTCTTTGGCAACTTGAGCAACATCGTCTACGATTGAGGATTTCTTGGATGCAACTACCTCGTCAGAAAATAGATTCTCGAACTCCTCTCTTTCTTTTACAGCATCCCATGACGTATGTTTTCCTGCAACGAACTCTTCTATCGTCTCCACATGGGCCCTTAGCGACCAATAGTCCGCAGTATCCTCGATCTCTTTGGCGAGAGCGGCTTCCTTCCTTGATGCGACATTGAACCTCTCTTCCCACTCTTTGGAGCTCCCGGAGGCCTTCTCGAGAGCATCCTTTAGATCTTCAATTTTCTTCTCCAAAGCACTCTTCTCTTGTCCCAAGATAGTGCTCCTATCCTTCTTAAGTTGCGTGTTGATCTTGCTTTGAGCCAGTTGATCAGTATATACCTTGAAGGCATCATACGCCGAAAGCGTAAGTTGAAGACCCTGGAAAACCACAATGTGTCATATCACGGGAAGAAAGTAGAGTGTGTCGACTAAAGTATGACGAGTTATTGACAGCCAATAAACATACCTGCCATTGGGCAGCTAACATTTCGCCAAAGAATTCCTACATAGAGGAGCGACTTTCTGCTCCACAAGGACAATCCACATGAAGCGGTATCAAGGAACTCAGGCATTTCTCCGTCGCCATATCCAGTGACATCATGGTACCAGGAAGGCCGGTCAGGCAAGAGGTAGCATTCTTCTTTGATGAGGAGGTCTTGAGAGTGGCATCAGCGACTTTTGGAGGAAGGGCTACCACTAAGGATGTGTCTGCAGTAGAAACCGTTTCAACCTTCCTCTTCTTCTGAGCCTGGACTCTCTTTAGGGTTGACAATGCAACAATGGACCGAGTAGTCCTTGAGCTTAAGTAACATGCACAAATACACAATCATAAGAAGAAAGAACATCAATTTTTACTAGGTAAGAAGGATACTTGCACTTGCTCGACATTTCAGTCTCCTCGGAATCAACAAAGCGCGTTTTCACCAACTTTGGGTAAGATCTCTCCTCCAGCGATAAAGCTTCTATGCGAGAAATGATTTGAGTCGACACCTTACGAGGATGGAGTGAGGCAACATTGACTGCATCAAAAACAAATATACTCATAGGTTAATGTTGTCAAGAAGAAGAAAGATAAGCAAATAGAGGAAACATTACCTAATGACCGCCAACGGGGTTTCATAAAAGAAGTATCTTCCAAGGCACACAGTTTTACAAAGAAGAATTTATCAGCCCAGCCACGATCTCACTTCGACATGTTGTGGATCAAATCAGACTTGTTCTTTAGGGTTTTTAGAGTGAAACGGCCAGGACCGCTTTTTGAAAGGCGATAATTGCAAAGAAATTCGACAACTTTGAACGGAATGTCATGAGATAAGCATAACTGCTCTACAGACAAAAGAAGTCACCAAGCTTGGGGAAGAATTTGCCCGGGTGAAAAATTAAGAGTGGTAAGAAAGTCGATCACTAGAGGGGAAAAGGGAAACAGTGTCCAATGTGAAAGGGGTATTCATATAAACACACCCAACCATCATTGTAGGAGTCAGCCCAAATACCAGAGGGAGGAAGAAACACTTCCGCTAAGGATGGAAACCCGACAGAAAAAGCGAAAGAGCTAGGCTCCTCAGAGGTGCTATTCCTCTGGTGATATGGAGTAAGGACTTTAGACGAAACAAGGGAAGGAGGAGCGGAAGGTTCGTAGCAACGGGAAAGAGACTCCGAAGAGAAACCCGAGGTTGCCATGGAGAAGAAGGGAAAGTAGAAGACGAAGAATCGGGAAAAGGGGACATACTTGATGACCGAGAAGCATAGTTGGGGTTGCGGTAAATCATCAAAACATCTTTAAATAAGAGCCGATGGGATGTGCTCTGTGCACTACAACTTCCAAGACGTGAATCAAAAACCCTAAAAGTTTTGGAGGGAACCTTCCTGGGTGTTTGAGGGGGTATTGTTGGGCCTCCCAAAATTAAGCCCAAAATCCGCATCAGTGAAGACGCTAGGTTCAAACCAGCAAGCATTAAAACCGACGAAGGAGTAATTGCGAAGATTATGGCCAACGGTGGATTAATGGCGAAAATCTCGGCCATAGAAGATCTCCGAAGCAACGGCTATGCCATTAAACAACGCTAGCGACATCCACGGGAAGGGAGTCACGCTCACAACGGTCATAAAGATATGGAGGCTATAAAAGGATATCGAGGGGGACATACCAGTGGACGGCACGATCGCACTCATAAGCTCTGAAGCAACTATTGTCCTGAAGAATACATTTGGCCAAGCCTCTCATTTTTACTTTCATATTCATTAGTAAAAGAAACTTGAAGCTTGTTATCACCACTCGATAAGCAGAATTTGTCTTTGGTTTTATTTTTCTATTCTTTACTTTGTAACACGTTCCATCTTCTTTGAAAGCTATAACACGTTACGACTATCTTTTGGTTAGGATTCCCTCATTGTAGCAGTTAACACGTTTACGTGGTAAATCTGTCCAAAACAAATGTCGTAGCTGAAAGAAAGAATAGAACCTTGGAAAATATTGTAATATCCCTCATTTTTATAAAGGGTAAATATGTGATTCTTACATTTCCCTTTAATATAATAAAATATTTGTATATTTTATTTCTTATAGTTATAATGCTATAACATTTTAAATATTATAAGTTGTTTATAAGTTTAAGACCATATTTAAATGTTACAAAAATTATTCCTCATATTATAAATATTAATTATCATAAGAATTATGGTTTTATGATTATTATAATATGATAAAATATAGGCATTAATAATATGTGTCTTATTTATTAGTTAAAATTATAAGAAAAAATAATTATAAGTAACAAAACATAACAAGTGTTGTAATAATACTTCTAAAACTTATATAAGTGTTTTTAAAGATAAAGGTTTTAATCAAATAAATTATTTAAAGTTTATATGATATTTAATTGAGTTAGTAGTAGTTCACAAGTCAAGGTAGAAAGGGCATTTTTATCACTTTTTTAAAACTAGAGGGGTTGTTTTTTTAATTTGGAGAAAAGAAATCAATCCCGACTTTCTTCATCTTCAACCTTGAGTCATGATTTTCAAATGGCCATAACTCATTCGTTTCTCAACGGATTTTCGATCCGAAAGATGCTCCGGGAAGCTCATGACATGTTCTATCAAACCCCTTAATAAATTGTTGCAAACAATACGATTTTTTGGGGCTTAATTTCTTACCTTGTTGGAAACCCTACAATGGCGAATATGGTTTAATTCGGCTTTCAAAGCTCGAATTGGATAGAATTGTCAACGTGTATGGATAAGGAGAAGTAAATAGGAGTTAATTGGATGGTCGGCGCATTGAATTAGCCAGTAATTTTGATTAAAACCATTCATTATGGGGTGTTTAATGAGGAAACGGTTTGGGACATTCTAAGCGTCGATTTAGGGGTCAATTTCTGTGCTATAAAAGCCCATCCGTATAGAAAATCATCACAAACCGAGAGATACTCTATTACGAGAGAGAATTTGGAAAGATTTTCCTGCATTGATCTTGGCCTTGAAAGTTTATTTATATACAAATATACTGTCTTGACATATAGATAGAATTTACAAGATATGGAAAGAATATAAATAACTAATTTATCCTTAATACCCCCGTTAAGTTGGAGCATGGGGATCAACAATGCCCAACTTGGACGATAAATATTGAAACGGAGTCCGATGAAGCGCCTTGGTGAAAATGTCAGTGGACTAATGCGAAGAGTGACATGAGACATAGTCACCATACCATTAAGAACAAGATCACAAACGAAGTGACAATCACTCTCAATGTGCATTGTTCGTTCATGAAGCACGGGATTTGATGAAATGTGCACCGCTGCCTGATTGTCACAATAAAGACGAATGGGAAATTCATGAAAAATCCCAAGAGAACACAATAATTGTTTCAAACAAACAAGCTCACAACAGACAGAGGCCATATATCGATATTCAGCTTCAGTTGAAGAACGAGAGACAATGTGCTTCTTCTTGGTTTTCCAAGAGATAGGAGAACAACCAAGCATGACAAAGTAACTCAAAACTGAACGTCTAGTTAAGGGACAAGAAACCCAATCGAAATCACAAAAAGCAGTCAATCGAAGAGCACTGCCAGAGGAAAGACGCAAGCCCTGACCAGAATGAGATTTCAAATAACGAAGAACACGTAAAGCAGCATGCCAATGAACAGTCTGAGGGCGCTGCATAAATTGAGAGAGAACATGAACAACATAGAAAAGATCAGGTCGAGTGATTGTAAGATAAATAAGTCTTCCAATCAAACGACGGTAGCTCTTAGAATCTTCATAATCATCGCTTGTGGCCTCGGGCAAACGATGATTTGTGTCCATCAGAGAGTCACAAGGATTGGAGCGTAATAAGTCGGAATTAGAAAGAATTTACGGGGCATATTTCCGTTGAGAAAGGAAAATACCATCAGAATTGCGGGCAATCTCAAGACCTAGAATATATTTTAGGACCCCAAGATCCTTCATATGAAAACAGTTGCTAAGATAATCTTTAAAGGACTGTATGGCAGAAGAGTTATTTCCTGCAATAATGAGATCATCCACATAGACCACAACATTGTTGAGAGGATACTTGATCTATCCAATCAAACAAATAAATTTATAAGATCAAGACCCCGCTAGGTATAGCGGAGTCAGGTTCATCCACATGAGAGGAAGTCTATGTCTAATTGCTAAACTAAAACACGTGAAAACACACAAACAAGAGCAAGAACGAAACAAGAGAAACAACGAAACTGCACTGCGGGACTCGGTACCGAGCCTATGGGGTCGGTAACGAGGGTACGAGTTTTATCAAATGCGAGAAAAGATCTAGCATTTAGGGTTCACCACAACATAGTCATGCATATTAAGTCCTATGAATAATAAAGATCATGCCTTTTAACATAAGAAATCAACTTTCGTTGAAAAGAGAAGCAAATTAACCAACTTTCGCAAATCAATTCACTTTTAATCTACAAATCACGATCTAAGGTTTTCAACTTTTGTTTCAAAACTTAGATCTATTCAAATTCACAATCTTTTCTTTCGATCAAATTACGAACATTAAATTACTTCAACTTTCGCCAAAGTTTAAGCTCAAATAAGTAGAAGCAAGTTCAAAGGCAATTAATTCATGGATTCATACTATCAACATGCATAACTAAGTTGGGCTTTACCCCAACCCTAGAGTAAAAGACTACTCCCACATAATTGAAGAACACACACAAAGATTGAAATAAGAAAACATGTCTTTAAATTAAACTAAAGAAAACTTACTAGAATTCTCAATCTCAATGTGCTTAAGACTTCACACAAAAACACAAAGAAACTCAACAAATCTTCTCGCCTCTCTTGCATTTCTAACGTGCGTGAATAATAATCCCCAAAACGTGTCCCCCTTAAACTAGGTCTATTCTATTGCATAAATAGTAGAAATCTATCTAGAGAAGTTTTTCTTAAAGATATAAAAACTATACTTATAAGAAAATATCGGAATAAAATCTAAAAAGATCACGAATCTGCACCGCTTTCCACCTACCGGCACGGGGTACCTTGGTACCGAACCCCGTCAGGGTCGGTAGGACTCTCTACTAATTTTCTTCATATTTCCTTTCCTGTAGACCTCGCTACCGACCCCCCTAGGGTCGGTAACGAGCAAGTTCAAAGGCATTTCACTCTCTTGTTCTCCTTGTTTCCTTCTTGATCTTCCACCAACACCTTCAAGCTTCCTTCATAACCTCGCTCCAATCCGTGGGATGCTCTAGAGTGCTCCAATTCCGCTTTACCCTACAACAAAACACAGAAACTTGTGTAGCTTCCATACTTTGTACAAACTACGAAAATTAAAGCAAACAACACAAAACCTATCTAAACACGACTCAAAAACCTAAAAAGACAATATAAACCAAGCTATAAACATGGACATCAAAATACCCTATACGTAGACTTGCTTGTCCTCAAGCAATAACTAAGCTAGAATCAAAACCAACAACATATCCATCAAGTCTTCGCCCTTATCAAAAAGCAATTTCAAGCACAAGTGAAAATAGACAAGTGACTTAAACGTCATCAAACATATATGAACAACTATCAAGCAAAAGCAATCACAATCCAACCTCACAAGGGTAAATGTGTTTCACTCAACTCTCAAGTGTTTAGGCTTTGAATGACAACTCTCAACTCAATCCTGTATGCAAAAACTACATAGATATTGTTACTTATATCACCAATCTCTCTACCAAAGATGTCAAAACATGCAAAATTATCAAGAGAACTTACCCAATGGAAAACTTCATAGAAGACTCCATTCGGCCAGGTTGTAATGAGGCTTGGTAATGACAATAAGGCGTGGAGTTATTTTGGCTATGTGGTGCTAAAAATCCGGGAATCAAGACTCCTAAACTTACAACACAACTTCATCCATAACTCTTTATAAACAACCAAACTCACTTAAACATTAAGAACACTTCATGACTTTCAACACCATAATATCCCAACTAATCTGGCTTAATAAACACTTAGGAAATATACTATCTTGACATATAGATAGAATATACAAGAAATAACATTTTGGTGTTTTACACCATGTACTTATATGGGTCGCCTGTATCATTAAAATTATATTGTGTTATCATTTTCTTTTGTAAACAATCACTTTGTAATCAAAGATAACTTTAATATAAATAAATGAATCTTTGATATATTTTTTTTTATCGTTTTTAAATTGTATTGTGTTACCTTAGCCTCGGGTGGCTTCGGATGGTAAAATCCGAGGTCACTGGCGGTAATAACCTTGGTTAGAAATTGGGGGTGTTACAACGTCAGATCGAGAAAGCTCTCGACCTTCTCCAAGATAATGGAGGGGTGAAGGATCCAAGCAAATTTGATCCTAAACTATTGGACTTGGTGGATGCGCCAGAAAAGAACAACACACCTTAGAGTGCTAGTTTATGTAGGCCTTGTGGCCAGAACCTATCTTTGGTTTAATATGCATAAAGTAGTCATTTACGTTAAATATGTGTGGGAGTTTGACCCAACATTTTACTATTCATATAAATGAGTCAAAGCGGAAACAACGAAGGAGTTCCAAGTGGTGAAAACAAGCAACAAGTATCAAACCAACATGAACAACTACCGGTGGGAAACATTGAAATTGTGATGGATGTCGCAACTGTAGAGGCATCCAGGGCATTCTTAGCCCAACATAATCAAAACAATGTCAATGAGTTGGCATCACAAGCCCCGAGCATGGAGGTTGAACAAACCCAACCCAACGGGCGTATGAAGAAATAGGCTAACTTGCCTGACGACTCCATGGACTTTGGGAAGGCGCTCAAGACCTTCTGATGTGATTCCATCTATCGAGTCATGGCCCCACAGTACCGTGCATATTGGGGCGCCGTTGCACACGCTGATTTCCGACCTTGGCGCGCCTTGGCCTTTGATGAATGGTACCACTTCTTCGGGCACTTTTAAAGGGACTATGCTCCATGATTTGAGTGAAGATCTCAGCCCTAAAGACAAGTTCAATTTGCACGACAAAGGAGGGTCTTCACTGGGACAAATATCCAAGGCCGGTGTCCGAGGCGCTAAGAAGCCAAGTCAAGGTACCACGCCCTATCTTCGGCGCATCACTCGAGCACATGCTAGGGAAATGCTTGACAAGATCAAGAAGGAGCTCATGGCTCATAAGTTGGACTTTGGTTAGCAAAGGTGAAAGTTGGAGTCTTATGATACATCATGGTTCGATAAGTGACAACTTAACGGTTAAGGACGATTAATGTGCTCTCGGTTTTTATGGGTTGTTTTTGTAATTTTCTTTAAATGAGGGGGCTGATTTTGTGAGGCTTGTTATCTAGGTTATATGGTCGTCCATCCCCCTCCTCCCTTGGTAGACTTGGACGAAATTTGCTTCTCTTTTCCTTGCATTTTCAATTCGAAGTTCTTGTTTTGTTTCGTTCAATTCTCGTTGTTCAATTGTTGGTGAGTCATATCCGACAATTTCGAGCATCCTAGTTTGTTTGAGAGCTTGGTGAGTCATATCCAAGTTATCAAGCATCCATATCCCCTTGTTCTCTCCATTTCGAACCATCATCCATCTCGGAGGTTTCTGCACCATCTCAGTAAATTCGACATAACTTTCAATCCGCTCATCATCTCGGTCTCATATTTTGAGGACTTCAACTAGACTCATAGATCTAACTTCTCGAATTGGAATCACTCAATTTCGAGTTCGGACGAGGAAGATCCAGCCAGTTGAAGACGGGTCAGTTGCGTGGTGTTTGTTGTCGGAATTCCTTGGATTCTCGTGGCGATCTCTTTGCACCATCATCCCCTCCATCGATCCGGCCATCAAGTGGTATCAGAGCCACGCGAAGGTATCGCCATCTAAACCTTGTTCCGACCTTGAATTTCCACTTGTTGCAAGGTTTTAGGTTCGAACTCTTTATTGGTTGCGTTGTGTTGTTGTGTGCGACCATAGTGTCCTTGTTGTGTGTTGTTGTGGTCGTTGCTTTGTCTTGATCTTGTGGTTGTCTTGGCCGAGTGTGTGTTCAGCCATGGCTGCAAACCATGCTCAAAAAACGTTCCAATAGAACACCCAAAAGAGTTATCAAAAGTTGGTAGTTGAAAGGGTGCATTTGTTGCTTGAATTTAAGCCTTTCTTTAGTGTTGGTTTTAAGTGTGTCTTGCTGATTTTGCTGAGTTAAAAAACGTGGGATTGAGGTCCAAACCAGCCTTGTTTGTTGTCATTACATGCTTGTTGTCGGCTACGGTGCTAGGATACGGGAACGACACCAAGACGAGACATCTTGTGTTGTTGTTTAAGTGTCTTGAAATTTTTTGTTGAATAATCAGAAAAACCTTGCCGGCGGCGAAAGCTAATAAGGGGCCAGGCATAGAAAGAAAGATTAAAGACTAGAAAAACCTTGCCCGGCGGCGTAAAGCTAATAAGGGGCCGGGCACGGAAAGAGTAGTCATCTTGTAGTGCCTAGCAAAGGCCTACAAAGAGTAGTCGTCTAGTAGTGCCTAGCAAAGGCCTGCTCGAAACAAAAAAAAAAATTTAATTAATTTGTAATACTTGGTGTTGAGTCTTGGTGGTTTAGTAGCTTCCTAGCATTGTTTTCCTAAGCAAGTGTGTGATCAATTCTCTCTTTGTTGTCTTTGTTGTTTTTGCCTACTTGCAACTTGTCGGATTTTCATCTCGGGCAAGTCTTGGTGATTAATTCGTGTGACCTCTATACCTTGATCTTTGCCTTGTTTTTACAATGACAAGTGTAGGTGATGACAAGAATAAGGAACAAGTTGAGGAGACGTCCACTAGTTCGGTGGCTGCCATGTTGCAAACCATGCAACAATCCTTGCAACAATCCATTGAGGCTTTGGGAACTAGGTTGACTGATTTGGAGAGCCAAGTGCGCAACCGAGATGATAGAGCACGAGTGCCTCAAACGGGGGCTCTACCAAGTGTGCTACAAAGCTATAACCAAGTGGAGTCATTGGACGAGAGGACAAAAGTACCTCAAGAGGGGGAGCTCAAGAAGACACGAGAGGATGGAGAGTGCTTGGTGGTCCCACGAACACTTTTCATGACGGAGAATACCACCAGGCCTAGTCAACGGGAAGTTATCTTTCACACTCGATGCAAGATCGTGGATAAGGTATGTAGTGTGATTATTGATAGCGGTTCATGTTGCAATGTTATTAGTCAAGAGGTGGTGGATAGGTTTTCTTTGAGTACTACTCCTCAACCTTTACCTTACCCTTTGTGTTGGTTGAACTCTAACGCCCCTATCCAAGTCAAGGAGAGGGCTCGTGTTTCTTTTTCTATAGGACCATACAAGGATGAGGTGGAGTGTGACATTGTCCCGATTACCTCTTGTCATCTACTATTGGGACGCCCTTGGCAATTTGACAAGAAAGCGATCCATGATGGAATATCCAACGAATACCACTTTCAAATGGAGGGAAAGAAGGTGATTTTGCACCCGATGTCTTCCCGTGAGATAATGTTGGATTACGCAGCCAAGGAGCAAAGGAAGCAGCTTGCTCAACGAGAGGAAAATAAGGACAAGAATATAGCCAAAGGGGGGCCCTCTACTCCCCTATTTTTGGTCAACCCGAAAGAGGAAAGTGAAACTTCCTTCTCGGATAAATCTGCACCACCTTGGAAAAAATGGTGTAACTTACAACTCAGTGGTCGAATGATGCTCAAATTTGGAGGAAATGAAGTAGACGCCTTAAGCTCAATCTGGAACTTGGAATCTCTCAATTTGGAGCTCGGAGCTAAGAGAACGACCTTGAACAGTTTAGAGTTGAAAACTGTCCCAAGCTACGATGTGCATGCCATTCGGGGAAGTAACACTTCTTCCTTACTTTTATCTCAAAACTTGACATCTTGGCTGAATTACTCTCATATTTTGGATAGCTTTGTCATGTACCATACCAATAGGATTGCAAAGAAAAGTGGCATAGCTTGTGCTTATATTTTGTCATATCATGTTGTGCTTGGAAAGGAGGTTTGTGTGTTGATCTTTTTTGTAGGTCAGCTGGGTTCGTGGACGCACCCTTTTGAAGGGGATAAGACTTCCTTCCAACAAAGATTGATGAGTGACATAGAACAACCAAAAAGAGAGATTCTTTTCCATGAATTGGAACAACTCATCACCGTCAAGTGTCCGATAAAACTGATGCACATATTGCAAGAAGAGGAGGAAGTTGTGGAATCATCTCCTAAAATCAAGTGTCGTCCTACCATCACTCCTAGCTCCATGAACTCGTTGGCTAAACCATGTATGGATGTGTTTCCTATGATTCCTTCAAGTTTTCCCTTCTTTCTCCATGAGGAGGACGAGGCTGTTCTAGTCACTCCAAGCGGTGATTACATTCCTTTTCTTGTGGAGGCCAAGAAAGATGTCTTTGTCATGGAGAATGCCACACCAAGGGAGATAGAAGCCCTACCTCCATTGTTGAGCTCACAGGGTGATATGAGTGCACTTCTCAGGGAAGTTTCTTGCACTCCTCTATTCTATATTTATGACTACGTGTTGGTTGTGTCACATGCATTTGATCAAATAACTTCAGTTTTCTTTCATGCATTTGTGACATCTAGTACTAAGTACTCTTGCTTCCATTTTAGTTCTCTTGCCCAATACATGTCATCTAGGATGCATATAGGTTATAGAATTCCATTGATGCCTACTTACACTCAATCTCTTTATTGCTTTATTATGAGATGTACCCGTAAGAATAGGAAGAGAAGTGGTGTAGCTAGTGCATACTTTCTGGCCTATCATATTGAGATTGGAAATGTTATTCTTAACTTGACTTCTATAGAGTGTACTTGCTTGTGCTTCCCTCGATGTGTCCTTTGTTTTACAGGCTTGATAGATTCGAGGACGAATCCTTTTAAAGGGGAGGAGGATGATGTGATTCCATCTATCGAGTCATGGCCCCACAGTACCGTGCATATTGGGGCGCCGTTGCACACGCTGATTTCCGACCTTGGCGCGCCTTGGCCTTTGATGAATGGTACCACTTCTTCGGGCACTTTTAAAGGGACTATGCTCCATGATTTGAGTGAAGATCTCAGCCCTAAAGACAAGTTCAATTTGCATGACAAAGGAGGGTCTTCACTGGGACAAATATCCAAGGCCGGTGTCCGAGGCGCTAAGAAGCCAAGTCAAGGTACCACGCCCTATCTTCGGCGCATCACTCGAGCACATGCTAGGGAAATGCTTGACAAGATCAAGAAGGAGCTCATGGCTCATAAGTTGGACTTTGGTTAGCAAAGGTGAAAGTTGGAGTCTTATGATACATCATGGTTCGATAAGTGACAACTTAACGGTTAAGGACGATTAATGTGCTCTCGGTTTTTATGGGTTGTTTTTGTAATTTTCTTTAAATGAGGGGGCTGATTTTGTGAGGCTTGTTATCTAGGTTATATGGTCGTCCATCCCCCTCCTCCCTTGGTAGACTTGGACGAAATTTGCTTCTCTTTTCCTTGCATTTTCAATTCGAAGTTCTTGTTTTGTTTCGTTCAATTCTCGTTGTTCAATTGTTGGTGAGTCATATCCGACAATTTCGAGCATCCTAGTTTGTTTGAGAGCTTGGTGAGTCATATCCAAGTTATCAAGCATCCATATCCCCTTGTTCTCTCCATTTCGAACCATCATCCATCTCGGAGGTTTCTGCACCATCTCAGTAAATTCGACATAACTTTCAATCCGCTCATCATCTCGGTCTCATATTTTGAGGACTTCAACTAGACTCATAGATCTAACTTCTAGAATTGGAATCACTCAATTTCGAGTTCGGACGAGGAAGATCCAGCCAGTTGAAGACGGGTCAGTTGCGTGGTGTTTGTTGTCGGAATTCCTTGGATTCTCGTGGCGATCTCTTTGCACCATCATCCCCTCCATCGATCCGGCCATCACCTTCCTAGCAATGAAGCCTGACAGTTATGACGACATCAGGGAGTCGTACAAGATTGCTTACTGTTTCTCCCACGCGGAGAGACTCATGAGAAACATTACGTGTGTTGAGGCTGAGGAAGTGTACATAGCCTCACTTCAACTCAAGGAAGGTGCCAGTGAATGGTGGGAAGGCACCGGCATGGCCGACAACCCTAATTTGACATGGTCCATGTTCAAAGAGAAGATGTATGCGTTGTTCTTTTCGCCCGCAATTAGAAAAGAGAAGCTGAAGGAGTTTCTCCACCCGAACAATGAAGGGCTAAAGGTGCTAGAACTTGCCTTGAAGTTCAACAAGTAATAACGGTGAATTTGGTGGTACAAATCACGACTATGCAAAAGAGTCCAAACAAACCAAAAGATTGTAGTCTTAGGAAGTAAGGGTCGAATTGACAGGGAGGTAGATTGATCGCTTTGTATGATTTTTATGGCAATTAAAGTAACAAGGGGGTTTTATGAATCAAACTAACAATCAAGCATGCAAGACTAACAAAGTAATATAGTTGTGGTTTTTATCAAGTTCAGGAAAACACTTAGTCAAACAAGTATCCACATTCGATTGACAAGTTGATCATAGATTTCATTCAGAATAACATGCATATGGAACTTCCAATTCCTTTTCAAGTATAATCAATTGCACAACTAGATACTATCAGTCCTAACTAATTGAATAACTCTGAAACCATCAAGATTCAATTCAAAAGCAGCAATAAGGATAGGAATATAATCAGGATACAAATCCAGCATAAAACAACCAGCTTTTATCCTAGATTGCAATTCAACTCTTTTTCCGCATAAAACTAGCACAACAAGATACTAGTACGATGCAGTTGCTACTATGAAATAGAGAAACTCAACTAATAGTTCTCTAGATCTAGCAATAGAGATTTAATAACAACAACCCTAGAAATTGTTGAAATCAATCAATTAAGCAATTCAATCAAGAGATAAGAATAGTTCCAAAACAATAGATTTAGAAATAGAATCTCACAAATGAATCAAACGAAGCTTCAGCTATCTGACTAAGCAAATAGGGCTTAGTTCTCCATGAAAGCAATAAAACTCCAAAGTTTGAAAAAATAGAATGAGCAAGATGAGAGGTGCAACTCTCTAAACCTAAAATATAAAGCTAGGTCTAAAAAGTATCTCCAAAAATACAATATCTCGGAACAAAGCTGATACAGATAGAGCCAATTAGAATAAAACACGTGGCGAGTAAAACATGTGATGCGCTGTCAGAGGCGGCGGGCTCCGCCAGCACCAGAATGTTGTTCTTCACTTCGTCTTCAATCCAAATCTAAAATCCAAAATAAGCATCTTCAAGTCTTCTTCCTCCTAGCTATAAAAAGTCTCCAAAGCACCTAAAAACACCCATAAACATATGCTAAAACCCCACCTAAATTGTAAAGTCTGATGCTTTAGAAGCGCTATCCCATTCCAACCCGAGGACTTCCCAGGAGGTCATCCATCCTGGTACTACTCTCGCCCTTGCACGCTTAACTTTTGAGTTCTTTGTCCTCACTCAAACTCAGAAAAGGAAGACCTCTTGTTGACATGGGGAGCACCTCAATCTCTTATAAATTATCAAGTGTTATAATCTCTCCCACTTAAACACTTGATGTCCTCATCAAGGCCGAAGCACCGCCCTCTAGGTCGAGTCACCGCCCTCCGGGCCAAGTGCACTCGTAACCTAGAGTCGGCTCTAATACCATTTGTAAAGCTCGAGGCTTTAGAAGCGCTATCCCATGCCAACCCGAGGACTTCCTAGGAGGTCACCCATCTCAGTACTACTCTCGTCCCTGCACGCTTAACTTTTGAGTTCTTTGTCCTCACTCAAACCCAGAAAAGGAAGAACTCTTGTTGACATGGGTAGCACCTCAATTCCTTATAAATTTTCGGGGTGTTA
The DNA here is from genome assembly GCA_964016875.1 of Fallopia convolvulus. NCBI lineage: Eukaryota > Viridiplantae > Streptophyta > Magnoliopsida > Caryophyllales > Polygonaceae > Fallopia > Fallopia convolvulus. Next base: position 24,185,889 of record OZ024727.1, read on the forward strand.
CATAAATACACAACATGATTGTGCATATCAATAACTTACTTCAGTACACAGGTGTCGAGGTAACAACCGAGGCATAAAAGATCGAACACTTCCATGAGTGGATGAATTTATGGGTAAAACCACACATGGTGCAACACTCTTGCACAACCCTAGAGGCGTACGTGGATGCTACATATAAGGTGGAAGTTACTCTAGAAGAATCCGAAGAGAAGCTGAAGGGTGCTTGTGATGAACCTAACCGACCGCCCTCCCACTTCACTGGTTTCAAGAGGCCCGCTCCGCCAATGCACTCTAATCGCTCCAAACAATCGAAGGCCTCGTCAACTCCTACGCACTTTACTTTTGGGAGCATTTCCAAAGGGCCTATAACCTTCCACAACTGTGGGGAGAAAGGCCATCTGAACCACAAATGCACAAGGCAGAGGAAGACGTGCTTCAATTGTGGCAAGGAGGGTCACATGCAAATCCACTATCGCTAGAAAGGGAATGAGGCAGCCAGATCAGAGCAGTGGTCCGTTGCTCTTGGAAATGGGGGAAGGCCTAATACTGGGAAGGCCAAAGCAAGTCAAGTGTCAATCCAGAACAAGGGAAAGGCTCCGATGGCTATGGGGCAGGTGAAAGGTTGTACGAGATGCGAGGGACTAACGAACCAGACGCTTCGGAGACGCAGGGGATATAATCTTTCTAAGCGATTACTGGGTTATCATTTTGATATGGGTGTTATGCACTCGTTTATACCCAAAGCTTGTATAGAAAACTTGAGGTTTATAATGTAATGCCATTTATGGACCTTTCACTGGTAGTAACATTCGCTTATGCATCGTCTTTTGAAAGTGGAATAAAGAAATCACCATCAAGAACAAGTTTTCGTTACAAGGGATTGATAACTAGTTAGATCAGCTATGTCGTATTAAGGTCGTGTTTGGAATCGTTTTGCTCCTTTGCTTCTTTACATGTTTCCCATGTCTTTGCATTGCAATTATACTTTCACTTCATATTAATGGAATATATGGGTAGAAACCATTCGTGTGTTAGAGTGACGGTCAAGACTTTACGTAATAAGCGACGGTCAAGACTTTACGTACAGTGAGCGGCGAGCTAACTTCGCCAATGTCTAGCGACTTCGTTTGACATCCGTTTTGGGCGATTCAAGCGACAGTTGGAAGTACTCACTACCCTATTCCTACTGTTGGCAACGGATGTTTAATTGATTGAGGGAAGACGGAGAAAAGGGGCTACGAAAATCACTCGTCGATGCTGAATTTTCTGGGTAAAAGAAATCAGCAGCAAAACTGGTCAGGAACTCGTGTTCACCAGCTTCTAGCCGCGACACCACGGCTTGGGAGGCGGAGCGAGAGGCGACAGAATATCCTCCGACATCTCCTCTACTAATTGTCGGCCGTTTTCGGCGGTTTGGTGGCGGGAACGTGTCGCACGAAGCCCGCGAACTTGGCTCGTCACCATTCCGGAACAATCTGGGCAGAAATTCGTTCGTGCATAAAACCTTTAGTCTGGCTCGACTCCTTAATGACTTCTCCAAATTTTATTGAGGGGTATTGTAGAGCACCTCTTCCTAGAAATTTAGCAATTTGAATCGCCAATTTTGGTTAAGAAATGAGCCCGCAACAGATTTTTGAAGTTTTGAGCAAAAATAGGTCGAGAACAGGGGTGTTTGATTTCTCATTCGAAATTAGGCATTCCCCTCCAAAACTCCGGTCGTCTTTCTTCCTTTTATATGTTGCTAAAGCTCCCTCGATATCTTCCAAGTCACACCACAAATCAGAGAAGGCCACACGAGGCCGGAAGTTCTCGCGCCAACAACTCTCTCGAACAGAGCACAAGGTGTGTGGCAGGTGCAAGTTTCGCCAGCTATGGTGGGCTACGAGGGTAGGGTTGCCTCGTCAATGGCGTGACGACCGTGTGTGATGGTGGCGGCGCCCGACATTGGATTACGTCCAGATTGAGTTGAGCAAAAGTCGTCTCTTGCACCCAGCGGAGGAAAAGGACAACAGTCTAAGTATAGGTTACAATAAAATGCATTCCATTTCTATTAGAAGAAATAAGCTAGAATGGTGGCAAGGGTGTTTTCTACCTATGCCACAGGTCATGGGTTCAAGTCTCATAGAAGACATTTAAGTCTTTTTAATTAAATTCTTTCTTTTTGCCTACTCAAATAGCAAAAAGTCCTTTATTCTTACACTTAAAAATTTAATCTCTCCTTCTTTAATAAGATTTAAACTTGTCAAATTTATTTATATAAAATAAATTTTATTTTTGCAAATTTTTTTCTCATTTATTGAGAAATTAAATTAAGTGTAACTCTTCACTTAATATTAACTCGAAAGTAATATCTCTTTACTAAAAAGAGTGGATATTACATCCTTCGTCTTTGAATATGATGTAAATGAATGTGGACAGCTGAGAAGACTATTTTGGTGTGATATAATTTCAAGGAAAAAATTTATGTTGCGTTCGGGGATGTAATCTCATTTGATTCAACATACAGGACGAACAAGTAAGTGCTAATATTAATTACTATGAAGTTTTAATGTTATATTTTGTATATAATAACTATATGGTACGTACAGGTATTTTAGGGTATTTGCACCTTCCACAGGGCTTGATAACCATAAAAAAATGTCACTTTTGGATGCAGTTTGCTAATGAAGGAAGATGTTGAATCTTTTAATTGGTTATTTGAAAATTTTAAATTAGCAATGGGAAAAGAACCTAGGATTATGGTTACTGACCAAGATCCTTTAATGAAAATTTCAATAGAACGGTTATTATCGTAGATAACGTATATAACTAAATTTTATTTATGTATACATTTTTTTAATATGTGTATACATACCTCATTGACAATATATACGTGATTATTACTGAACTTCACTATGTGTATGCATAACATATTCCTCATATTTCATACACAATTTTTATTAAAAGGTGTTCAAAAACACGAGGCATAGATTGTGCATATGGCACATAATGGAGAAAGTATACACCAAGGTGGGTGCGAAAAAGATTAATTTCGGACGTTTTAGATTGAAGATGGGTAGCTTAGTATGGAGTGACAAGCTAAACGAAGATGAATTTGAAGAAGGATGGAAACAATTTGTAGCTGATCATAAACTGGATACCAAACCGTGGTTTGAAGACATGTATGCCATTAGATCATCTTGGGTGCCAGCTTATTTCAGAAATGTCTTGCTAGGGGGGTAATTCGTACTACCTCTATATCAGAGTCTCAAAATAGTTTTTTTGGACAGTATTCAAGTAGTAAATACAGTCTTGTTGAGTTGTTGATACAATTTGATTCGACAATGGATACCCAACGTTATATCCAAATGCAAAATGATGTTAACTCAATAACGAAAAAACATGAGTTGGAAACACCATTGGCGATTGAGGTGCATGCGTCTGATGTTTACACACTACGAGTATTTCTTGAAGTACAAGAGGAGATTTATGCATCTTGTTTCTATTGTAGTGTGAAGTCTAAATATGAAGGTAATTTTTAATATAATTTCTACAACACCTTTGGGATGGATGCAACACCTTTGGTTTCTTCATGCTTGCCATTTCTGATTCAAGAAGAAAAGACTACGCCATCTTTTTTATTGGAGCACCACATCAAGGAAGTAGATCAAATGGATTCGAGGACGAATCCATTTAAAGGAGGAGAGGATGATGTGAATATAGGTGAGCTTCATACACTTGACTCATATTACAATCATGATGACGCTCGAACTTGCCAAAGTCCCTTTCGAAGATTCCCGAGTGATGCAAAAGATAGATTTCGAGTCGGTACATTTGAATCATGAATACCACACCTTTGTGGATCGCACTCCATGGACATGGGCAAGTCCACTTAAACTAGTCATTTTAATTCCTAAGATGATGAGGTTCAAATCCGTGAAGCCCAAAAAGAACTCAAGGTTCCAAACGTCAAAAGATCAACTACTTGAAGGAACCTGTTGGGCCTCTCCAAAATCCAGCCCAGAGAGATAAGTAAGCCCAAGGAAAGTGTTGCTCATTTTCGAAAAGAATCAAAGAAACAATCAAGGTAGGGAGGAAATCTCGGACTCCATAATCACCTAAACTCAACGGCTACCTCACTAACGCCAGAAGCGAGATCTTCGGGATATACCGAACGCTTCACCAACGGTCCGAATGGAGAAGGAAGCTATAAAATAGGGGTGAGGCAAAGATGGAGGGATACGACCAGTGACACCCGAAATCGATCTTTAAGCTCTATTCATTCTTATTTACAAAACTAATTCAAGTGTTCTCTTGTAATCGCAGAGGATTCATTCGCAAATTTGACTATAATACAATCATAATCCTTTCCTTGCTTTTGCTTTCTTTCCTATTTTCTTTCCACTTTGATTCTTATTTACTATTGTTAACGCGTTGCACTTAGTATTTGGTTAGGAATCCTGCATCTTAGCAGGTAATGCGTTTGTGTGATTATCCTACCCAAAACAATTGGCGCCTACCGTGGGGTCCTAGCCAAAAAGAAGTCACGCTAAAAGGAGCTACAGGTTCTATCAACGAGATGGATGGAATTCAGACTACTTACAGTCACGTGGGAGATCTTGAGAACCATGAGATTAATCAAGGAGATGACAACCAACGAACTGGAAACGCTGATGGAGCCGGGAATGTGGAAGGAGTTGACCAAGACTCCGGAAATGCAAATGGCAACCTCGCCACCTCCGCAGAACGAGGAGGAGGAGGGGTGATTCTGATGTCATCATGGAGCTCTGCGCAACAATGATCGCCCTCCAAAAAGACTTGGAAAATCAAAAGGAAGCTCATGCTAAATTCACCAAGGTATATGAAAAGCAAATCGAAACTTTAACTATTGAATGAAACTTGCTCCGATCTCAAGTACAATCAGCTCCCAGCCGTCCGCGCGGAACGGAATCAGTTGAAGGTGTCGCCAGACGATTAGATATGGATGATCCAAGTCTCGTAATGCCCGATGTCGTCAGACCAATTACTGGGTATCAGGTAAATGGTAATTCCCTAAGGGTTGTCCAAGAAGATGCTGAGGTTTCCCAATTACGGGAGCGCCTCAAAGCTCTAGAGGACCGAATCACCTAGGTCCCAGGAGCACCCCAGCCGATAGCAATGAAAAGAAGGGATGGTTATACAGATTCTCCCTTTGTACCCGCTATCGCTAGGGTTGACATCTCTCGAAAGTATCATGTCCCCGATGTACCTAAGTACGAGGGGGTTCTTGATCAACACATAGATGCATTCAAGCAGGCTATGAACATTAGCACAGTTCCTTTGGACATGAAGGAGATTGTTATGTGTCGTTGGTTCAGAAACACGTTATCCGGGCCCACACTCAATTGGCACTCTCATTTACCTCTTGGAAGTATTTCATCCTTTGCTGAGTTGATTGACAAGTTCAGGGTAAGGTTTGCAAGCAGTCGACATGCTAAAAAACGATCAAGTGATTTATACCGCATGGTTCAGAAACCCGGTGAATCCTTGAAAGCCTTCCTTAACCGCTACAACGAGGAGCTAGTGACTATAGATGGATGCGACGCTGCTACAGCCGTGGAAGCATTCTGAAGAGGCATCTCAGTTTGTAACCCTGAATTATATCGTGAATTAACTAAGTATCCTTGTTCGAATTTCGATGAGGTGCAGGTGAAGGCGTTAGCACATGTGCGATTGGAGGAAGATGATCTCTTCACCGAAAAAGCAATTAGCCCTCACCGGTCGGAACGAAGACAAGGAAGGTGAGAGCCTAGATATGCTCCATACCCCACATCGTCCCCTGCCAAAACGACTGTTAACACGACGTTTGCTAGGCAGGGCGAGCGATATGAAAACCCCAGGTTGCCTCCTAGACTTTCCCACTACAATTTCTTTGTAGATGCAACAGAGGTAGTTCGAACTCTCAACAGCATGGGGGATACTGTCAAATGGCCCCGAAAGAGTAATGTGCCTTCGCATCAGAAAGACAAGTTGATCGCCTCTCACGGTGTGCGAGGGTCTAGAGATACAATTTATAACCCGACCCCGTTGTAGTACGTGGTGGGTGTCGAACACTCGGGAAGTCTACTCGATCGATGTGCCTAGATACTAGGAAGCTAGAAAGGAGAGCATAAAACAAAGGAAAACAAAGAAAACAGTCGGGACCGACACTGAGGTCACGTCGGGCCCGAGGTTGGCGACGAGAGGAAGTCGGGACCGACACTGGGTAAGTCGGGCCCGAGGTAGCTGGGGATGTCGAACTCAAAGATTTTAAAAGTAGATCTTGGGCTTTTGGGTTCCTTCTCTAGTAGATTAAGGCTTATCCACCCCAATTCAAGCAATGAGTGATGATCGGACTAGGATCGAGTGCTTTCGCCCTCGTTCCAACCACTTCTACACATCGATCATTGGGGAAATCCCCTTCGAAGCAAGGTCTTGAGATTGACACATGTTCACTTTCGCTACTTTGCCAATCTCAAGCCTTGATTCCCGACTTTCGCAAGGAATTGTAGCTCTATGTAGAGTGGGTTCCTTAGATCAAACACTCAAGGCTATGGAATTGGGGTTTCTAGCCCAAACCTAGCTAGGGTTTTCCCCCATAACCCAAGATCAAGGAGATCTACTCCATAAGGCAAGCAAAGAAAGCAAACAAATCAAAAGGGAAAGCAATCAACATCATCAATCTCAAAACAAAGCAAAGTTTCATTCAAATCAAAAGCAATCCACAAATTCCAATCAAGGGTTTCCAAATCCACAAGATCAAAACAAAGCAAAGCTAATCTATCAACCAAACCTATCAATCTTCCTCTCTCTTGGCCGATTCTCTCTCTTCTCCTTCTCCTCTCCTTCCTCCTTGCTCTCCAAGTATCCTCTTGGCTCCCTTGGAACCCCCCCCCCCCTTTTTGGAACCAACTTTTGGAACCCCTAAAATAGAAGACAAAAGGGCCTTTTATGGATTAGATGAGGGGCAAAAGTGGAAGTCCACAAATTCGTGCCTTGGAGCCCAAGTAGTTCGGTGACCGACTTGGACCGACACGGAGGACCTCGGGCCCGAGTTACTGTGTATGTCGGTCCGATGTTCTGGAGACTTCAAAGTCGGGCCCGATGTTGGTTGCAACTCGGTCCTGACCTCGTTCCACCTTCTTCTTGTTGGCTTTCCTCTTGTTCTTCTTCATGGCTTGCTCTTCTCTTTCCTCCTTTGCTCGGGCCTTGCTCCATGTCTCGACCCTCCTTCAAATAGATCCTTGATTCACGCCAAATTACCTACAAAACACATAAAAGGTGCGTAGTCTCCGAATCTCATAGAAATACGGGAACTAAGCTAAAAAGGAACAAAACGCACAAGAAAAGGGGAAAGAGAAACATATTTACAAAGGAAATCACATATGAAAACACCACCAAATAGAGAGACATCAAAATACCCCATACTTAAACTTGCTTGTCCTCAAGCAATAACAATGTGAGCAAGACCGAAACATAATCTTCAAGTAAAGCCTCGTATGAAAACACATTTTAAGCACAAGTGATCGATATTCAAGCACGATTACATCATCACACATGATTAAGTGTTCCAAGGAATAAAGTCAATGCAACTAAGCCTCACTTTAGGGATATGTGAATGTGTATCACTCATCATGTGTTTGGGTTTAGCAATGAACTCTCAAGCTCAAAAATCATGCAAGTAAGGACTTTACTATTGAAGCTAATATCACCAATTCCTCCACCTAGAGATGCCTAATGCAAAGTACACAAAGAATTTCGAACTTGGCTCAATGGAGGTCCTCAAAGAGGTTCCATTCGGCCGGGTTGTAATGGGGCTTTTGGTATTTCTCAAGGTGGGAATTATTTGGTCTTGTGGTGCTTACAATGGGGATTGAACAACCTAAACTCTCACCAACTTCACCAAATTCCACAATTACTTTCACACCCACCCAAAAGACTTAACATTTTCCTTTCAACCCAAAATTTCACTTAACATTCCACTTCATCTTTGCGCTTATGCCTTTTTGTTGGATTTTTCAACACTTTCTACATTTGGACCGACTTTCTTATGACATCGGGCCCGATGTTGCTTGTAACTCGGTCGGACCCTTTTCTTCACTCAAGCTCTTTGCTTTATTCCACTTTACATTTCCAACATTTTCTTTCTTCCTTTTCTTTCTTTTTTCATTTTTGTACAACAAAGATGCACTACCCACATGATTCATAACACCATTCTTTGCCCTTAAACCCAAGAGAATCTCAACTCTTCAAATACAATCCAAACCTCTCTTCTAAAGTCCAATCCCATAAGGGTCAAGTCATATAAGGCTAGGAATAATATTTTTGAGGAGTTTCGAACAAAGGCTTAGGCTAGAACGGGGCTACAAACAAAGGATTAACTTCATGGTAGGATATGGAACATTTATGTGACTAGAAGAATAAAGTTCAAAATCAATGTGACCATGCTAGGACAAATCTCATGACGGTCTTGGAAAATAGATAAACACCGCAATAGCAAGTTTTACTAAGCATGCATGAGCTAATCACACAAGAAAAATGAGGGATATGCAAATATGAACAAGCATCCCTAAAATGGCCAAAAATCAATCTCACAAGGGTCACTCATACTTAGTTGCATAAGAACTCATCCTAGAACTCACATGTTCAATAAAACAAGCAAGATATCATGATCACATCAAAAGCAACATCATTTAAGAGGCTAAACCATCCAAAAATATGCAAAGGAATTTACATGCTCACATCATCATTAGCTTTTATTTTGGCAATCTAAGATGGGAATTTCTAGTCCAAAACCTACAAAACACAAAATCTTTTTGTTGTTTTCAACATAATTTTTCAATTTTTATGGATTTTTTTGCAAAAATTTCTCTAAAACCAAAAACTCATCCATTCAAGACCAAATTAATCGTTCATGTTTTTCATCAAACCACAAACCAAGAAGCAAACATCCCAAACACAAATTAAAAACACAAACTAAATATCCTCAAAATAATAAACAAACATAAACAAGTGAAATCATGAACACACTTACCCCCACCCCATACTTAAAATTTTGATGTCCCCATCAAACAAGGAAACCAAAACTTAAAAGCAAGAGAGAAGAGTATGAAAAGCTCACAATTTCTTATTCTTCAATGGCATGTATAGGATCACTCAAAGGGGTTGTCACGTCTACGTCCTCTTTGGAGCCTTGCTTGCCGCTCCCTCTCGTACACTTGTTCTTGGTAGAAGTCTTGTGGTGGTGGTTGAAGTTGAGGCTCCGGGCGTGTCCATTGGTCCTCACGGGAAGGGAAGTTCCCGCTCATCCATGTGTTGTAGCTATCTTGGACCCGCCACCTTTGGTCTTCCACCTCCCTAAGCTCCTCTACCTCTCGTCTAGTGTAGCCGAGGGCCCGGTTCATCTCTTGTTGGCTAGCTTGGAAAGAGCTTTGTTGTTGAAGCATTTGTTGTTGTTGTTGGTACATTTGTTGTTGATGTTGGTACATTTGTTGTTGTTGGAGATTCACTTGATGGACCTCTTGGAGAACATTTTCTTGTTGAAGTTGGAGATGAGCTATTTGGTTGGCTAAGAAGGACATGTCCACGGTTTGTTGTTGCTCGGGAAACACCATTCCCGGACCGTACCATTGGGCATAGCCTTCATAACCGCCACCTTGGAATTGCTCTCGCCTTGCACCGCTCCCTTCTCCTCGTTCATAATGCCTCGGGACCTCACCACCATGGAATGAAGTGGACCGACGTTGAGGGAAGTCGGGCCCGACTTGGTGTGTACCTCGGTCCGCCAGTGTTGGAGCTTGGTGCGTGGCTCGGAGGTTGGCCATCAAACCTTGGAAGCGCTCATCTTCTTCATTTTGCTCTTGATTGACATCCATGTCCTCCCCACGAGGTGCAAACACGAAGTTGTCTTGGTCGGAATCCGGTGTAGATGGAGGAGAGGTAAACCGAATATGTTGAGATTGTTGTCGCCGCCCTTCTCTTGCACCTTCGGGGTCACCAAATGAGTGTGGCTTGCCGGCCCACACTTGGTACCAATTTTGATACCGAGAAAGATCATAGAGGTTGTGCACTAACCGGATCGACACACCATCATAGTTTGAGTGAGGGGCCAAGGAAATCATGTAGAGCTTCTCCTTGATGATGTTGGCCTTCTTGAAATACTTCATGTTCATGAACTCAACACCATTCGGAGCCGGAGAATACTTGTCAAGATCAACTCCTAGACGCATGGCGAGCCTTGCTATCATCCCACCGAAGTAGATCCAAGAGGAGCTTTGGAAGTCTCGCACCATCTTGACCCACTCCAATGCAAGGTTCATGGGCTTCTTGGTGTTGAAGAGCATCTCATGGAGCAACATGATCTCCTCCTTCATCGGCTTGCTCAACTCATGACGAGCATAGATTGCACACCCCAAAACTCGCACCATGACCCGAAAAAGAGGGCTAGCAATCTCGTTTGTGGAGGCGCCCTTTCTCATCTCACTCTTCCCGGTCACATGACGCCACACTTGGTTCACCTTCTCATTGTTGACGCCGGCCTCTTCTCTTGGGCATGGGAACCCGAAGTAGGTAGCCAAATCCCTAAGAGTGAGATTGTGGTCCTCGTTGCCCAATCGGAAAGTGATCGCCCCTTCCTCATCCTCCACATTATCATAAGTGCACTCGAATGTGGCCATAAATTCCGAGGTGAGGGCGGGGTAGTGAGTGTTGTCCCACCTTAGCATCCCATTGAGACCGATGTGGGAGTAGCATCTTGGAAGGGCTTGATCCATGTCCATCTTCCTCACGGCTTCCCAATCAAGCCACCTCGTGTGGTGCTCAAGCGCCATATATCTTTCATAATTCTCCACTTGCTCATCATCCTCCAAATAGACATCATCCAACTTCGGCTCTTTCCTCGTCTTCTTGGACTTCTTCCTTGGCCTTTCCACATGAGAGGATGAAGCTCTTGTCTCCATGGTACCTACACACATCCAACCCAACAAAAGGATCCAAGATAAACTCCATACAACTCAACAAAAGCACTCATCAACACACAACAACACATCAACACAAAGGGAACCCCATACTTAGTCTCTAGACTCACATGCATCTCAATCCAACATAAATCATCATGGACATCTTCTAACAATAGCTAAGCAAATGATCATTCTACATCATGATTAGGCTATAGCCAACAATTAAACACATGAATCCACATGATATCACAAGAAGAGGGCAAAAACATCATGGATCGACTTCCAGTCTATGTCGGGCCCGACTTACTCAACCTCGGTCCGACATGATGGACCGACTTTCTCACCTCGGGCCCGACTCTCCTGGGCACGTCGATCTCGACCTAGTTCATGCTTCGACTTCTAGCCTTAAATCATCCCAAATCACTCTATCATGCACTTAAATTTCAAATTCAACCATCAAACACCCCTAATCGAAGTTCTAAATGGATCTAAGCATGCATAAACAACTTTAAAGCTCAATTTCACAAATCATGCAAATCCACCATTGATGCTCAAGCTCAAACTCTCAATCAAACATGGCAATACTCAATCTACGCAATGAAAGCACAAAATTTTCAAAGAAATAAGTAGAGATCGAGTAACACATACCGGATTCGAAGAGTATTGAACTTTTAAACAAATAACCAACTTAGAACTCAAATTTTCTCAATCTAGATCGAGATGGGGGATGAAGAACTATATTGAACTCGAGATTTCTACTTGGATTCGGGTTTGGGAGGCCTTTTTGTGATTGGATCGAGATGAAGAAAGGAAGATGTGTGGATCGAGTATGGTGAGGGTAGGGGCGGCCGACTTTGAGAGTGTTTGAGGGAGAGGGGTTGTATTTTGGGAATGGTGGTTGATATGAAGATGATAGGTAGGTGGGGGATAGTATTTAATGGGGGAAAAGGACAAATTAGGTCAAGGGCAAAATTGGCATTCCAACTAGTAAAATCGAGTTGGACCGACTTCATGGACCGACGTCCCTATGTCGGGCCCGACTTACCTGGGCTCGATGTGGGAGTATTCGGGTCACCAATTTTACTCCATCCTCTTGCAACTTCTTTCCCATATTTCCATTTAAATATTTCACCTCAAATCCTACACAACTTTGAAGAATGCACGACACCATAAATCCACAAAACACTAGATAGAGATTGGTTAGAGAAAAGCTAAGCTAAACTAAGAAAAATCAAACTAAAATTACGAAAAGAAAGCTACTAGCTCGGGTTGCCTCCCGAGAAGCGCTCATTTAGAGTCACTAGCTTGACTTCCTAACCTCAACCTCATGGCGGGTGAAACACGGTGAATTGCTCGCCATTGTTATGCCCATTCCCATTGCCTTCATACCCATAAAACCACCAACGATGGTCTACATAGGCATGGCTCTCCGATCTCGGGCCTATCTCATCATACTCCTCCAACGGATGAGATTTCTTCTCCTTACTTGCTCCATCATGTTCCTCTTTTCCTACACCAAAGTTATCCAAAGAATTCCTAGGAGATTCTACCAATTCATCTTTCAAGTCACTAAGGCAAATGTAGGAGTCTCCTAAGTCATCTTTCAAATCACTTAAACAAATGTAGGAATCAAAAGTTTGGGAAGAATTGTGGTCATCACCAACATCAAAAGGATATAAGTAAGGATACTCTTCATTTTTCCTTGGGCTACCATTGATCCTTGACTCATCTGGATCCTCAAATTGCTCCAACAACTCCCTTGCTTGTATTTGTTTATTGAACCCTTCATCACTTCTCAACACAACGACCTCTCTAGCAACTTCCACTTCTTCACCTTTTCTCTTAGCACTCTCTTCAAGTTTAAGGATAGCCAAGGCGTCCGGCTCATTCAAGGCCTTGTTGAAGTGAAAATCGACCTTCTCTTCTCCAATCTCAAAGGAAACCTTGCCGTTCTTGACATCAAACCTTGCCCCCGCCGTAGCTAAGAATGGTCTCCCTAAGATTATTGGGACCAAGGGATCCTCATGCATGTCCAAGATCACGAAATCATCGGGGACAAAGTACTTTCCAACTCGCACCGGAACGTCGTCCAATATTCCCTTAGCCTTGATGATGGAACCGTCGGCCATAGTTAGGGACATATCGGCCGGCTCCATTTCACCCAAATTTGCTCTTCTCCAAATGCTAGCGGGCATCACCGAAACACTTGCCCCAAGGTCACATAAGGCTTGGAAGTTTTGAGACCCCACACCAATGGTTATAGCAAAGCGACCGGGATCTCCTAGCTTTTGCGGTAACTCCAAGGTCTTGACCTCATCTTGCATTTCAACTATGGACCTCTTCTTGCTCAAAATCTCCTTTAAAAACTTGGCATAAGATGGCATCTCACTCAATGCATCGGTGAACGGGATAGAGATGTTCAAGCCTTGCAAGAGTTTGAGAAACCTCTTGAACTTGTTCTCAACAACATCTTTCGGCTTCTTTGAGGGATATGGAAGAATCGTTGCACCTTGAATCTTGCTTGGACCAACTTCCTTGGACTTCCCTACTTCACTTGCAACATTTCCTGGTTGGACCGACTTGGGCACCATGTCGGGCCCGATGTTGTGAATCTCGGTCCGAGGCAGAGGAGTTGGATCGAGGTCTGTGTACGTCGGTCCCGAGTTGCTCTCGACCTCGGTCCGTGGTGAAGGAGTCGATCTTCTTGCTGGGTCGACTTCGGTGAATGTCGGACCCGACTTGCTGGGTAAGTTGGTCCGACTCTCTTCATTCTTCTTAGGCACGTGTGGCTCGGGTAGGTTTCGGCCACTTCTCAATCCAATTGCCCGGACTTCATTTTGATTGTTTTGAGCTCGAGGATTCTCCTCGGGTCGGCCCGGAAGTCTCCCATTCTCTCTCGGGGCTTGAGTTGCAATTTGAGCAAATTGATTGTCGACTTGCCTCCTCCATGCACCAAACTCATTGAATTGGGTCCTCATCTCCTTGAACCCATCTCTCATCTCTTGAGCAAATGTTTGTAACTCATTGAATCCCGGTGGTCTATATGGTGGTGGTGGCGCCCTTGGCTCGTTTTGGTTGAAGTTGTTGTTGTAGCCTTGAGCTTGACCGTTGTTCCACCGGCCATTGCCACCATTGTTGAAATTGCCTCTTCCACCGAAATTTCCTCGGACATAGTTTGCCTCCTCAATTCGCTCGGCCAAGCGTACTTGGCTCTCATTCGGACAAACTTGTGTAGCATGTGCAAAGGATCCACACTCCTCACAAGCTCTAGCATTTTGCTTGTAGTAGTGGACTTGCCTCTTAAGCTTGCTCACTTCACCTTCAAGGAATTGGAGCTTCACATCCCTATCAATGTCTTCTCCCTTTGGATCATATAACTTCCTTGCACCTTCACCTTGAACTTTCACCTCCTTGCTAGCTTGACTCACCCCATACATGGCCTCATAATCGGATAGCTTGTCAAGTAGCTCCCAAGCTTGATCCGGTGTCAAGTCTATGAACCCACAATCGGTGTGGAGATTGAGCTTGTCCTTCGTTACCGGATTGATGCCTTGGAAAAAGATGTCTTGAAGTACATATGGTTGTTGGCCATGAGTAGGACATTGGCGCAACATCTCCTTGAAACAGTCCCATGCTTCGAAGAGGGGCTCATTCGGACCTTGTTGAAAGCTTGCAATCTTCCTTCTTAACTCGGTTGTCTTTGAGGGCGGGAAGAACTTCATCAAGAAAGCGTCATAGAGTGTCTTCCAAGTCGTGATTGACCTAGGAGCTTGGCTCTCGAGCCAATGTGTGGCCTTGCCCCCAAGTGACCATTTGAACGCCTTTAGAAGCACATACTCCAATGTCTCCTCGTCGGTGGAGATCGTCTCACACATATCCACAAATCGTTTAACATGCTCTATGGGACACTCATGTGGACGGCCCTCGAATTGATCACGCTTGATGAGGGAGATGAATTGCGTCTTGATCTCAAAATTCTTGGCAACCTCGGGAAGCACAATAGCCGGCTCGGGTACCCTCAACTCCGGATGCATGTATTGGCGTGCATTCCGGGGTAGAGCGTTGAGTTGAGCCTCGGCTCTCATCCGTTGCTCCCGTTCTCTTCTTGCCACCTCCTCTTGATTGTCCCTCTCAAGTTGCAATCTAGCCATTTCGGCCCTAAGTCGAGCCAACTCCTCATCAACATGGAGAGCTTGATTCTCCATCCTTTTCCTTCTTCGGGCTTCCTTGAGAATACTTTCCGGATCACTCACAAACTCAAGCTCAAGTGTTCCTCGGGAGGAACGAGCTAGCATACACCTATGAAACAAAAACACAAACCAAAACAAATCAAAAACAAACAAAGGGTTTGGGCTATTCCCTCACCCAAATCACTACCAAAACACAAGAAACTCACCAAATTGGCACTCAATGCACTTAGACTTCCCCGGCAACGGCGCCATTCTTTTTGATCGCCTCTCACGGTGTGCGAGGGTCTAGAGATACAATTTATAACCCGACCCCGTTGTAGTACGTGGTGGGTGTCGAACACTCGGGAAGTCTACTCGATCGATGTGCCTAGATACTAGGAAGCTAGAAAGGAGAGCATAAAACAAAGGAAAACAAAGAAAACAGTCGGGACCGACACTGAGGTCACGTCGGGCCCGAGGTTGGCGACGAGAGGAAGTCGGGACCGACACTGGGTAAGTCGGGCCCGAGGTAGCTGGGGATGTCGAACTCAAAGATTTTAAAAGTAGATCTTGGGCTTTTGGGTTCCTTCTCTAGTAGATTAAGGCTTATCCACCCCAATTCAAGCAATGAGTGATGATCGGACTAGGATCGAGTGCTTTCGCCCTCGTTCCAACCACTTCTACACATCGATCATTGGGGAAATCCCCTTCGAAGCAAGGTCTTGAGATTGACACATGTTGATGTGATTCCATCTATCGAGTCATGGCCCCACAGTACCGTGCATATTGGGGCGCCGTTGCACACGCTGATTTCCGACCTTGGCGCGCCTTGGCCTTTGATGAATGGTACCACTTCTTCGGGCACTTTTAAAGGGACTATGCTCCATGATTTGAGTGAAGATCTCAGCCCTAAAGACAAGTTCAATTTGCATGACAAAGGAGGGTTTTCACTGGGACAAATATCCAAGGCCGGTGTCCGAGGCGCTAAGAAGCCAAGTCAAGGTACCACGCCCTATCTTCGGCGCATCACTCGAGCACATGCTAGGGAAATGCTTGACAAGATCAAGAAGGAGCTCATGGCTCATAAGTTGGACTTTGGTTAGCAAAGGTGAAAGTTGGAGTCTTATGATACATCATGGTTCGATAAGTGACAACTTAACGGTTAAGGACGATTAATGTGCTCTCGGTTTTTATGGGTTGTTTTTGTAATTTTCTTTAAATGAGGGGGCTGATTTTGTGAGGCTTGTTATCTAGGTTATATGGTCGTCCATCCCCCTCCTCCCTTGGTAGACTTGGACGAAATTTGCTTCTCTTTTCCTTGCATTTTCAATTCGAAGTTCTTGTTTTGTTTCGTTCAATTCTCGTTGTTCAATTGTTGGTGAGTCATATCCGACAATTTCGAGCATCCTAGTTTGTTTGAGAGCTTGGTGAGTCATATCCAAGTTATCAAGCATCCATATCCCCTTGTTCTCTCCATTTCGAACCATCATCCATCTCGGAGGTTTCTGCACCATCTCAGTAAATTCGACATAACTTTCAATCCGCTCATCATCTCGGTCTCATATTTTGAGGACTTCAACTAGACTCATAGATCTAACTTCTCGAATTGGAATCACTCAATTTCGAGTTCGGACGAGGAAGATCCAGCCAGTTGAAGACGGGTCAGTTGCGTGGTGTTTGTTGTCGGAATTCCTTGGATTCTCGTGGCGATCTCTTTGCACCATCATCCCCTCCATCGATCCGGCCATCAAGTGGTATCAGAGCCACGTGAAGGTATCGCCATCTAAATCTTGTTCCGACCTTGAATTTCCACTTGTTGCAAGTTTTAGGTTTGAACTCTCTAGGGCTGCGTTGTTGTTGTTGTGGTGTTCGGCCTTGTCCGAATTGTTGTCTTGTGTTGTGGACGTTTTCTTGTCTTGAAATTGTTGTTGTTTGGTCGAGTTTGGTGCTCAGCCATGGCTGAAAACCATGCCCAAAAAACGTCCATGAGATGAACTCCAAAGGTCCTTAATTTGGTAGTTGAAAGGGTGCATTTGTTGCTTGAATTTAAGCCTTTCTTTAGTGTTGGTTTTAAGTGTGTCTTGCTGATTTTGCTGAGTTAAAAATACGTGGGATTGAGGTCCAAACCAGCCTTGTTTGTTGTCATTACATGCTTGTTGTTGGCTACGGTGCTAGGATACGGGAACGACACCAAGACGAGACATCTTGTGTTGTTGTTTAAGTGTCTTGAAATTTTTTGTTGAATAATCAGAAAAACCTTGCCGGCGGCGAAAGCTAATAAGGGGCCAGGCATAGAAAGAAAGATTAAAGACTAGAAAAACCTTGCCCGGCGGCGTAAAGCTAATAAGGGGCCGGGCACGGAAAGAGTAGTCATCTTGTAGTGCCTAGCAAAGGCCTACAAAGAGTAGTCGTCTAGTAGTGCCTAGCAAAGGCCTGCTCGAAACAAAAAAAAAATTAATTAATTTGTAATACTTGGTGTTGAGTCTTGGTGGTTTAGTAGCTTCCTAGCATTGTTTTCCTAAGCAAGTGTGTGATGAATTCTCTCTTTGTTGTCTTTGTTGTTTTTGCCTACTTGCAACTTGTCGGATTTTCATCTCGGGCAAGTCTTGGTGATTAATTCGTGTGACCTCTATACCTTGATCTTTGCCTTGTTTTTACAATGACAAGTGTAGGTGATGACAAGAATAAGGAACAAGTTGAGGAGACGTCCACTAGTTCGGTGGCTGCCATGTTGCAAACCATGCAACAATCCTTGCAACAATCCATTGAGGCTTTGGGAACTAGGTTGACTGATTTGGAGAGCCAAGTGCGCAACCGAGATGATAGAGCACGAGTGCCTCAAACGGGGGCTCTACCAAGTGTGCTACAAAGCTCTAACCAAGTGGAGTCGTTGGACGAGAGGACAAAAGTACCTCAAGAGGGGGAGCTCAAGAAGACACGAGAGGATGGAGAGTGCTTGGTGGTCCCACGAACACTTTTCATGACGGAGAATACCACCAGGCCTAGTCAACGGGAAGTTATCTTTCACACTCGATGCAAGATCGTGGATAAGGTATGTAGTGTGATTATTGATAGCGGTTCATGTTGCAATGTTATTAGTCAAGAGGTGGTGGATAGGTTTTCTTTGAGTACTACTCCTCAACCTTTACCTTACCCTTTGTGTTGGTTGAACTCTAACGCCCCTATCCAAGTCAAGGAGAGGGCTCGTGTTTCTTTTTCTATAGGACCATACAAGGATGAGGTGGAGTGTGACATTGTCCCGATTACCTCTTGTCATCTACTATTGGGACGCCCTTGGCAATTTGACAAGAAAGCGATCCATGATGGAATATCCAACGAATACCACTTCCAAATGGAGGGAAAGAAGGTGATTTTGCACCCGATGTCTTCCCGTGAGATAATGTTGGATTACGCAGCCAAGGAGCAAAGGAAGAAGCTTGCTCAACGAGAGGAAAATAAGGACAAGAATATAGCCAAAGGGGGGCCCTCTACTCCCCTATTTTTGGTCAACCCGAAAGAGGAAAGTGAAACTTCCTTCTCGGATAAATCTGCACCACCTTGGAAAAAATGGTGTAACTTACAACTCAGTGGTCGAATGATGCTCAAATTTGGAGGAAATGAAGTAGACGCCTTAAGCTCAATCTGGAACTTGGAATCTCTCAATTTGGAGCTCGGAGCTAAGAGAACGACCTTGAACAGTTTAGAGTTGAAAACTGTCCCAAGCTACGATGTGCATGCCATTCGGGGAAGTAACACTTCTTCCTTACTTTTATCTCAAAACTTGACATCTTGGCTGAATTACTCTCATATTTTGGATAGCTTTGTCATGTACCATACCAATAGGATTGCAAAGAAAAGTGGCATAGCTTGTGCTTATATTTTGTCATATCATGTTGTGCTTGGAAAGGAGGTTTGTGTGTTGATCTTTTTTGTAGGTCAGCTGGGTTCGTGGACGCACCCTTTTGAAGGGGATAAGACTTCCTTCCAACAAAGATTGATGAGTGACATAGAACAACCAAAAAGAGAGATTCTTTTCCATGAATTGGAACAACTCATCACCGTCAAGTGTCCGATAAAACTGATGCACATATTGCAAGAAGAGGAGGAAGTTGTGGAATCATCTCCTAAAATCAAGTGTCGTCCTACCATCACTCCTAGCTCCATGAACTCGTTGGCTAAACCATGTATGGATGTGTTTCCTATGATTCCTTCAAGTTTTCCCTTCTTTCTCCATGAGGAGGACGAGGCTGTTTTAGTCACTCCAAGCGGTGATTACATTCCTTTTCTTGTGGAGGCCAAGAAAGATGTCTTTGTCATGGAGAATGCCACACCAAGGGAGATAGAAGCCCTACCTCCATTGTTGAGCTCACAGGGTGATATGAGTGCACTTCTCAGGGAAGTTTCTTGCACTCCTCTATTCTATATTTATGACTACGTGTTGGTTGTGTCACATGCATTTGATCAAATAATTTCAGTTTTCTTTCATGCATTTGTGACATCTAGTACTAAGTACTCTTGCTTCCATTTTAGTTCTCTTGCCCAATACATGTCATCTAGGATGCATATAGGTTATAGAATTCCATTGATGCCTACTTACACTCAATCTCTTTATTGCTTTATTATGAGATGTACCCGTAAGAATAGGAAGAGAAGTGGTGTAGCTAGTGCATACTTTCTGGCCTATCATATTGAGATTGGAAATGTTATTCTTAACTTGACTTCTATAGAGTGTACTTGCTTGTGCTTCCCTCGATGTGTCCTTTGTTTTACAGGCTTGATAGATTCGAGGACGAATCCTTTTAAAGGGGAGGAGGATGATGTGATTCCATCTATCGAGTCATGGCCCCACAGTACCGTGCATATTGGGGCGCCGTTGCACACGCTGATTTCCGACCTTGGCGCGCCTTGGCCTTTGATGAATGGTACCACTTCTTCGGGCACTTTTAAAGGGACTATGCTCCATGATTTGAGTGAAGATCTCAGCCCTAAAGACAAGTTCAATTTGCACGACAAAGGAGGGTTTTCACTGGGACAAATATCCAAGGCCGGTGTCCGAGGCGCTAAGAAGCCAAGTCAAGGTACCACGCCCTATCTTCGGCGCATCACTCGAGCACATGCTAGGGAAATGCTTGACAAGATCAAGAAGGAGCTCATGGCTCATAAGTTGGACTTTGGTTAGCAAAGGTGAAAGTTGGAGTCTTATGATACATCATGGTTCGATAAGTGACAACTTAACGGTTAAGGACGATTAATGTGCTCTCGGTTTTTATGGGTTGTTTTTGTAATTTTCTTTAAATGAGGGGGCTGATTTTGTGAGGCTTGTTATCTAGGTTATATGGTCGTCCATCCCCCTCCTCCCTTGGTAGACTTGGACGAAATTTGCTTCTCTTTTCCTTGCATTTTCAATTCGAAGTTCTTGTTTTGTTTCGTTCAATTCTCGTTGTTCAATTGTTGGTGAGTCATATCCGACAATTTCGAGCATCCTAGTTTGTTTGAGAGCTTGGTGAGTCATATCCAAGTTATCAAGCATCCATATCCCCTTGTTCTCTCCATTTCGAACCATCATCCATCTCGGAGGTTTCTGCACCATCTCAGTAAATTCGACATAACTTTCAATCCGCTCATCATCTCGGTCTCATATTTTGAGGACTTCAACTAGACTCATAGATCTAACTTCTCGAATTGGAATCACTCAATTTCGAGTTCGGACGAGGAAGATCCAGCCAGTTGAAGACGGGTCAGTTGCGTGGTGTTTGTTGTCGGAATTCCTTGGATTCTCGTGGCGATCTCTTTGCACCATCATCCCCTCCATCGATCCGGCCATCACATGTTCACTTTCGCTACTTTGCCAATCTCAAGCCTTGATTCCCGACTTTCGCAAGGAATTGTAGCTCTATGTAGAGTGGGTTCCTTAGATCAAACACTCAAGGCTATGGAATTGGGGTTTCTAGCCCAAACCTAGCTAGGGTTTTCCCCCATAACCCAAGATCAAGGAGATCTACTCCATAAGGCAAGCAAAGAAAGCAAACAAATCAAAAGGGAAAGCAATCAACATCATCAATCTCAAAACAAAGCAAAGTTTCATTCAAATCAAAAGCAATCCACAAATTCCAATCAAGGGTTTCCAAATCCACAAGATCAAAACAAAGCAAAGCTAATCTATCAACCAAACCTATCAATCTTCCTCTCTCTTGGCCGATTCTCTCTCTTCTCCTTCTCCTCTCCTTCCTCCTTGCTCTCCAAGTATCCTCTTGGCTCCCTTGGAACCCCCCCCCCTTTTTGGAACCAACTTTTGGAACCCCTAAAATAGAAGACAAGAGGGCCTTTTATGGATTAGATGAGGGGCAAAAGTGGAAGTCCACAAATTCGTGCCTTGGAGCGCAAGTAGTTCGGTGACCGACTTGGACCGACACGGAGGACCTCGGGCCCGAGTTACTGTGTATGTCGGTCCGATGTTCTGGAGACTTCAAAGTCGGGCCCGATGTTGGTTGCAACTCGGTCCTGACCTCGTTCCACCTTCTTCTTGTTGGCTTTCCTCTTGTTCTTCTTCATGGCTTGCTCTTCTCTTTCCTCCTTTGCTCGGGCCTTGCTCCATGTCTCGACCCTCCTTCAAATAGATCCTTGATTCACGCCAAATTACCTACAAAACACATAAAAGGTGCGTAGTCTCCGAATCTCATAGAAATACGGGAACTAAGCTAAAAAGGAACAAAACGCACAAGAAAAGGGGAAAGAGAAACATATTTACAAAGGAAATCACATATGAAAACACCACCAAATAGAGAGACATCACAAGTCCAGATGGTGTGATTTCCACTTCGATCATGGTCACCGAACAGATGAATGTATCGCGTTGCGAAAAGAGGTAAGCGAACTATTACGCAGGGGGTACCTCAAGGATTTAATATCAGAGAAAGCAAAAGAGCAATTAGAGTGCAACAAAGAGAAAGCTAGCCCTCCACCACCTCCGAAGCATACTGGGGTAATCAACGTCATCACTGGGGGATCAGAAATTTGTGGCATAACGTACTCCGCAGCAAAGAGAATCGCGAGGGATACCAGGAGAGAATATCCAAGAGTTCCTTCATGAACGGGTCACAACGTGATGCCAATTACCTTCGATGATATTGAAGAAGAGGAAGTTCATCATGATTGTTTAATAATTTCTTTAACAATAGCCAATTTTCTTGTTAAAAGAATTTTAGTTGATAATGGAAGTTCCACTAACTTGCTCATGTTGGACGCTTTATACAGCTTAGGCCTTGGGATGGATGACATTTTCAAAAAATCTACGAGTTTAGTAGGTTTCAGTGGCGAATCACGCAACACGTTGGCAGAAATATCTTTACCAACCTTCGTAGGAGGAATAAATTATCAGGTAAAATTTCGAGTACTTGATTGCCCATCACCTTTTAATGTCATCTTGGGCAGACCATGGATCCACGGGATGAAGGCTATCCCTTCCACTTACCATCAATGCATAAAGTTCCCAACACCATGGGGAATTCAAGAAATCAAGGGAGAACAGAAATTGGCAAGAGGGTGCTACTCTGTGACAATGAAGGTGACGACTTCAAAAAATTTACAACTTGAAGCAGGGAGGAAGTCGTCAGATTAGCAATTAAAGGACTGTAGAACAACCACTTATTACGTAAAGCCGGAAACACCAGAACTCGAAGAGGTAGCCCTTGATCCGCTTGATCCATCAAGAAAAATCAAAATAGGAGCGGACATGTAGCCGACTTTACGTAAACAACTGGTGGAGTTCCTACGGCCCTACAGTGATTGTTTCGCGTGGTCAAATGAAGATATGGTGGGCATTGATCCTAACATAATCACACACGCCCTCAATGTCAACAAGAAGATGCCACCGGTAAAGCAAAAAAGGCGTAAGTTTGCTCCCGAACGAAATCAGGTAATCAATGATGAGGTAAAATCTTTGCTCGAGTCTGGAAAAATCAGAGAGGTAAAGTATCATGATTGGATTGCAAATGTAGTAGTTGTAAAAAAGAAAAACGGAAAGTGGCGCGTTTGCGTGGACTTTACCGATTTAAATAAAGCATGCCCTAAAGATTCATTCCCTCTACCTCATATCGATGCAATGGTGGATGCAACGGCAGGGCATGAACTTTTAACTTTCATGGATGCGTTTAGTGGATATCATCAGATAATGATGCATCCCGATGATCGAGAAAAAACTGCATTCGTAACCAATCAAGGAACTTATTGTTACAAAGTTATGCCTTTCGGGTTAAAAAATGCAGGTGCTACTTATCAGAGATTGGTTAATAAGATGTTTCAAGAAAAACTGGGGGATACAATGGAGGTGTATATTGACGATATGTTAGTCAAGTCATTGAAGGCGGAGAACCACATTATCCACTTGAAGGATGCATTCCAAATCCTACGAAGCTATAAAATGAAGCTGAATCCGACCAAATGCTCTTTCGGAGTTACATCAGGGAAGTTCCTCGGATACATAGTAACACAAAGAGGAATCGAGGCGAGTCCGGACCAGATCAAGGCAATAATGGAGTTACAGTCACCAAAATGCGTCAAAGACGTCCAGAAGTTGACAGGGCGAGTAGCAGCATTGAACCGATTCATATCTCGATCCTCGGACAGAAACAAGTTGTTCTATGATATTTGGAAGAAGAACAAGTCATTTGAGTGGACGGAGGCACATGAAGAAGCTTTCAAAGAATTAAAAAATTATTTATCTAACCTGCAGGTGCTTTCCAAACCCAAGCCAGACGAGAAGTTGTATGTATACTTGGTTGTAACCGAAGTAGTTGTAAGTGCCGTCTTGATTCGAGAAGAGAATGGAGACCAGTTACCCGTCTACTACGTAAGTAAAACATTGCTTGACGCGGAAACCAGGTATTCCCCCGTTGAGAAACTTGTATTATCTCTGGTAATGGCTTCAATAAAGTTACGTCCTTATTTTGAAAGTCATTCTATTATTATAAGGACTAACTATCCAATAAAGAGTATCATGTCCAAACCAGAATTGTCAGTACGATTAATGAGGTGGCTGATCCACCTTAATGGTTACGATATTGCTTACGAACCACGAACATGAATGAAATCTCAAGCCTTGGCAGATTTTGTGGTCGACTTCACTCCTACCACTTTGGAGGAAGAAAGTCAAGACGTGTTACCGATAACAAGTTCGTTTGGTGGCGGCAAGTGGTTAATTCATACGGATGGAGCATCAAATCAGATAGGTGTAGGACTGGGGGTAGTCCTGAAGTCACCACAGGGGGATAGGATAGCCTAGGCTGTTCGATGTACATTCAAAGCCACCAACAATGAAGCAGAGTATGAGGCGCTTATAGCAGGGTTACTTATTGCTAAAGACCTGAACGTGCAAGAAATTGAGGTAATTTGTGATTCATTACTTATTGTAAATCAAGTTACGAACTCATATGTTGCCAGGGATTCAAAGATGAAGGCATACTTAGAAAAAGTCCAAGAAATTATTAAACACTTCAAGCATTTCGAGATAAAGCAAGTTCCTCGAGATGCTTACACACAAGCAGACGCCTTAGCCAACCTTGGATCCGCAATCGACCCAAGAGAGTACGACAAGATAGCTTTCGTGTACCTTGATACGCCTTCCATAATCAAAGAAGCAGAAATGTTCGAGATCCGAGATCCTGATGAAGACGCTTCATGGGTAACTCCTTACTTAAGATGGTTACAAGATGGAGTCCTACCAGATGACAAGGAAGAAGCCCAACGACTTAAGGTAAAAGCTTCCACTTTCGCTATTAAGAATAACATTCTATTCAAGTGGATGTCATCAGGGATATATGTGCGATGCGTAAGGGAGGAAGAAGTACAGAAAGTATTACAAGACATACACGATGGAGAATGCGGAAACCATACAGGGGTCGTAACTTGGCGAGGAAGTCAAGCAGGATGAGTTATTATTGGCCCACCATGAACAAAGACGCAGTGGAGTTTGCCCGAAAGTGTGACGCGTGCCAGCGTCATGGACCTATACCACAACAACATTCGGAGTTATTATATCCCATAACTTCCCCTTGGCCATTCATGAAATGGGGAATGGATATTATGGGAAAACTTCCTCCAACTTCAGGACAACGCGTCTACATCTTAGCAATGACCGACTACTTCTCTAAATGGATTGAAGCCGAAGCTTTCAAAGAAGTCAAAGACACCCAGGTCATTTCTTTCATAAAAAGGAATATCCTGAGTAGATTTGGAATACCGTCCACCATAGTGTGCGACAACGGATCTCAATTCATTAGTGACAAAACGAGATCATTTTGCCAGCAATACAACATTTAGTTGGTGATGTCGACACCACGTTACCTCAAGCCAACGGTCAGGCAGAAGCAAGCAATAAAGTAATCATCAACAACTTGAAGAAACGCCTCAAGGAGGCTAAGGGAAGATGGGAAGACGAGTTACCCCTTATCTTATGGTCAGATCGAACAACTCCCAAGACTACTACAGGGCATACACCTTTCTCCTTAGTCTATGGGTGCGAAGCCGTGCTACCGGTGGAAGTAACTTTGCCCACGGTTCGATACGGACTTACCACCGAGTAGTCGAATCTACCTAACCTGTTACATCATCTAGATACGATTGACGAGTTACGAGATGAAGCATCAGTTCGTATGGCGGCATATAGACAGGGGGTGGCTCGGAGTTACAACAAGCATGTCAATGCAAAGGCATTCCAAGTGGGAGATTGGGTCTTGAGGAAAATCTTTCAGAACACGCAAGAGTTGAATGATGGCAAGCTAGGAGCCAATTGGGAAGGACCTTACCCGATTACGAAGATCGTAGGACAGGGGGGTTACGAGTTGGTATCACAAGATGGGAAGACGATCCCGAGAAGCTGGAACGCGATGAATTTGAAGATGTATCATTTTTAAACAAACAAGTCGCAATAAGGTAAATATCACGTACTTCATTCTTTTCACATTATATTGTGACATCATTTTACACACATAAAGCTACAACGGTCTAACAAAAACTAACAAGAGACGCCTTGTGACGTTACAGGCCAAAACATAGGCCCTCTCGCCTTACGATCAGGCAACGCTGTGAACACAACGACTAGTCAAAAGGTGCAAGAGATGAGAACATAAAAAGAAAACTCTAGAGTCAGAGGAGTTTCACAAGATGTTTGTAACCAATTCATCATTTTATAAATCACAAGTATTTACATTCTGTCGAGTACATTAATTTCTCTCTCTCAGCATCCTATACAAAAGCGCTATTACTACGAGATCCAATCAAAACTACTAACAATCTTCTTGAAACACGTTGATCCTCATTTCGCGGTAGTAAACCTGTATCACCTGCAAAAAAGACAAAAACAGATCCAAAACCATACAAGTACTAGAACAACATTCATAATGTAACCCCTAAAAAACCAGCAAAAGCGAGGCGTAAAAGTTGTCCACACAGAGGCCCTAAAAACAAGCGGCCATACAAAACAAAGTGTTAAACCCCGACACACCGGGGGTAGTAAGACGTTGAGAGTTTAGATAGTGAAAGAAACAAGAAAAATCATTCCTTAGAAACACCTTCGGCAGACTTCTGGTTCTCCATCTCCACTTGAGCTACTTCCTTGGCAACGAAAGCAATGTCGTCAACGACCGAGGACTTCTTGGTTGCGATTACTTCATCAAAAAACAAACTCTCAAACAGTTCTCTTTCCTTCACTGCATCCCAAGAGGTGTGTTTCCCAGCTGCAAATTCCTCCATCATCTCCACCCGAGCTCTGCACGACCAATAGTCCGCGGTGTCCTCGATCTCCTTAGCGAGAGCAGCCTCTTTACCTGAAGAAACCATGAACTTCTCCTTCCATTCTTTGGATTCCTTTGATGCCTTTTCAAGGTCGTCCGACAGCTCCCGCACTTTCTTCTCTAGAGCACTCTTCTCATGCCCCAGTATGGTACTTCTGTCTTTTTCAAGCTGAAGGCTGATTTTGCTCTGACCCAGTTGATCCGGCAAGTCTTTAAAGGCTTCAAAAGTAGAAAGCGAAAGTTGCAAACCCTAAACGAAAAACAGAACATCATATATAAGGGGAAAAGGTGAATTATAAAGCACCAATAGGTCAGAAAAAATAAACCTGCCACTGAGCCGCAAGGATTTCGCCAAAGAACTCCGGAAGAGAAGATCGGTTTTCCACATCTCGAGAGCAATCCACATGGAGAGGCACTAAGGAGCTCAGACATTTTTCTGCCGCCATATCTAGTGACATCATCGTCTTTGGAAGGTCGGATAAGTTCGAGCAAGCTTTCTTCTTAGGAGAGATAACCTTAGCCTCAGATGATTTCTTAGGAATGGAGACCGCTAATGAAGTATCAGCAGTTGATGTCGTTTCAGCTTTCCTTTTCTTTCGAGCTTCTACTCGTTCCATGGTGGTAAGTGCGGTAGTGGAGCGAGTGGTCCTGGAACATGGTAACATGCAGATGAAGAAGTTATAAGCAGTAAAGACGTCGACATAAGGAGTAAAGGTGGGATAAAACTTACTCGATATCTCAGTATCCTCTAAGTCAACAAAGCACACCTTCACCAGCTTAGGGTAAGACCTTTCTTCCAACGGAAGAGCTCCAATATGATAGATAACTTGGGCCGACACTTTGCGAGGTTGAGGAGCGGCTAAATTTTCTGCATGCAAGATTGAAACAATCGACGATTAGAAGCGATTGAACAAAGCAGAAGTGGTAAAGAGAAACACTACCTGTTGAATGCCATCGAGATTTCAAGAAACTCGTGTCAATTCCCAAAGAAGATAGCTTTACGAAGAAATATTTGTCAGCCCAGCCCCGATCAGATTTTGAAATGTTGAAGATCAAGTCAGACTTGTCTTGAAAGGTTTTTAAAGTCAAGCGGCCAGGGCCACCTTTGGAAAGGTGATAGTTGTAAAAAAAGTCGACAACTTTGAAAGGAAGGCCGTGAGAGGAGCATAACAAGTCAACAGACAGCAACAACCTCCAAACCTGAGGAAGTAATTGCCCGGGGGAAATATTGAGAGTGGTCAAGAAATCGATAACCAATGGGGAGAAGGGGAAACGATGGCCGATGGGAAAGGGGTACTCGTACAAGCAAACCCAATCATCATCATAGAAATCAGCCCAAATTCCAGAAGGGGGAAGGAAAATTTCTGCGGACAAGGGAAACCCTGCGGAGAATGCGAGAGTGTGAGGATCCTCTGAAGTTCTAGTTCTCCGAGGGAATGGGGTGAGAATTTTGGATGAAGTTAGAGAAGGGGGTACAGGTGGATCAAGGCAGCGAGAAACAGGGGAAGAACTAGAAGCCGCCATGGCTGAAGGGAAAAGAGAAGATGAAGATGAAGAAACGGAGAAAAGGGAGACGTACCTGGACACCGAGAAGCGTAACTGAAGTTTCTGAATGCCGTCATGACTGCTATAAATAAGGCACGATGGGACATGTCTTGTGCATTACAACTTCCAAAGTGCTAAATCCAAAAACCTAAAAAAAATTGGAGGGAATTTTCCCGGGTTTTTTGAGGGGGTATTGTTGGGCCTCTCCAAAATCCAGCATAGAGAGATAAGTAAGCCCAAGGAAAGTCAGCCCGGGTTGCTCGTTATCGGAAAGAATCAAAGAAACAATCAAGGTAGGGCGGAAATCTCAAACTCCATAATCACCTAAACTCAACGGCTACCTCATTAACGCCAGAAGCGAGATCTTCGGGATATACCGAACACTTCACCAACGGTCCGAATGGAGAAGGAAGCTATAAAATAGGGGCAAGGCAAAGATGGAGGGACACGACCAGTGACACCCAAAATCGATCTTTAAGCTCTATTCATTCTTATTTACCAAACTAATTCAAGTGTTCTCTTGTAATAGCAGAGGATTCATCCGCAAATTCGACTATAATACAATCATAATTCTTTCCTTGCTTTTGCTTTCTTTCCTTTTTTCTTTCCACTTTGATTCTTATTTATTATTGTTAACGTGTTGCACTCAGTATTTGGTTAGGAATCCCACATCTTAGCAGGTAACGCGTTTGTGTGATTATCCTGCCCAAAACAGAACCCTAATGCAACTCGACGGTCCATTCACTACCATATTATTTATATTACATTTACATATCATAAATTGGAAGCTTCTTCTCATCAACCACAAGGAGTAATGGTCGTCCATCATACCTACCATCTAGAAGAAGTGAATGCCATACTTAATTATTGTCCCTTGCAATTGCCTTGAGTGAGTCATATCTCAAGGAACCTATCCCTTCTGCATCACCAAAGTTTACCTTGCACCGCCCCTTGAAGACCCTAGACTCTTATCACTTACTTATCATCACACTTTGAGACAATGTAACCCATAAGATTGAGTTGCTCAGCAGTGTACTTTGCAAATGGATCTACAAAACGGCCAAAGTACGGGCTTTTACCAATTTCTAAAAGTTTGGAGACACGCTTTCTTTCTTGTGGTTTGACTTAGATTGGAGTCTGAAAAGCGTCATCTCCATGGTTTAATAAAATATCCTGTTAACCATAAATTACGTTTGATGTTGTTTCATACAATACATATTGAAGCAACCTAATAATAAGAAATACATATTGAATTAAAACACAAAATAATTGTAATTAGATATCTTACATACCTAAATTTTCATAAACTACAATAAAAGGTTGAGGTTACAACTATTCCGGCCCCAATAATATTACATACAAAATTTTCACATAAGTGTTATTTGGGGTAATATTAAATATTAAAATCATTATCTTTAAAAATCTAGATGGATAAGTAAGATCAATTACAAAATAGACAATCACTTCTTAATTCTTTCACTCCTCCTCAAGCTTACCCATTTTGTTCCATGTCCAAGGTCAGGTTTTGTAAGTTTAGCACTAGTAGCAGCGGGTTGTACAACCTTAGAATCTGCATTCATCTTCTCCTCCACCTTAAGAGCGACAACAACTTCGTTAACTGAAGCCCATATATTGAAATCCTCCTCCTTTTAATACATCAATTCAAAATTATATTAAAATACTCTTATCGAATGATGGTAATACAATATATTGACTTCTAAACCGTTGTGTACATACCTGTGCTTCGGTTCTTCCAGAGTTATGTCCAGATCTCAACTCACTCTCTTGCACAACAACATCGTGGTTCATAACAACCTAAATTTATGAAATCATTAATTCAATGATCATGTATATACATAAATGAAAAACATTATCTATATAAGAGGTATATGTGATGTCTTATCATGTATACATTAGTCTTATATCTAGTATATGATATACTTATTCAATTCTTGATTCATGTATATAATATTTGAATCAATGTATATATGTATATAAATTATGTATATATTTTTGTAAATGGTATAGTACAATGTACATCTTGTAAATATACGATGAATCATACCTCTTGTTCTATTCTGGTATGCTCACTTTCAATGACATTATCACTGTCCTTACACAAATAACCAAACGTCTAATTAACATGTATGAATATAGAAAAACTATTTGAAAAAATGAATGTATATGTGATGCTTTATCGTGTATACATTATGATTATAATATGTATATGACATGATTAATCAAAACTTAGCTCGTGTATACAATAATCTAATCAATGTATATACGTATGAAAATTAAGTATATATTATTGTAAGTTGTATAAAACAATAGACATATTGTAAGTATGAGATGAGTCATACCTCATGTTCCTTTCCAGTATGCTCTTTTCAATGAAAACATCATTGTCCTTGTTTTGATGATCGACCTACACAAATAACCAACCATATAATGAACATGTACGAAAATAGTAATACTGTTCTTAATATTGTATATATGACATACTCAAAGTATGTATATGTATGTTTGCTCATACCTCTTGTGAAGTGCCAATGATTTCGTTTTCCATACCTAAATTCTCTACCATGATTTGATCATCAACCTAAAAGGGAAAAAACAGGAAATAATACACAATTTTTTCATGCTTCGCTATATTATTCATCAATAGTTTATTAATTAGTTCACAAAAAAATTTAGAATGGTATACTTGGTCTTGCATCGGATGTTGGATTCTATCGGTCCCGGTAGTTGGAGGTGAAATTCCATCCATGATTAAATCAAATGGGTTGACAAATTCCTTATCAACTAAAGCATCTCTCTGTTTTATTGCATTTTCAAATTCTTCCATTTCCTTCACCAATTCAGCATCAGTCTAAAATTCTTCTTGTGTGTTGCTTGTGATGGCCTTCCCAAACTGTGTATGCCCATCTGACTGTGACATTACACCCTCTCTCGCACCCAATATGGACCTAGCAGCCTCAGCTAGAGTAACAGACACAATGTTACTTTCATCAGGGATGTTCTTTGCTTTCTTAGAAATTCGTATCACAATTTGCATCAAATCCTTCAGATCTTTAGCCAATGATCTGTTGAAATCATACACTACAAGTATAATATGTACAACATCAGACTCATATATGACAATAAAAAATTCATCTTTACCATATATACAACAATTGAACATTATATTACCTGTTAATACAATAAGTAAAAGATGGTAATATGTATGATCATATAAGAGTAATGTATATACTAATTTCCAGTATGTTAATTCATGAAAACTATCTATGTATACATCATTATTTAAGTATCCATATAATGTATATATATAGTGAAAAGTATGTATATACACTATAAATAATAAATAATTAGATTCTAATTTGTAAACTTTTGGCTACAATAGAATTAATATACCTCAGATTGTTGTTCATTAGAGGGTTGGCATTTAACCAACTTTGGATCAACAGACCCAACATTGAAGACCTCAATTGTTTGTTCTTCAATGTTCGCTTCTTTTGGTATGGTTTGTTGTTGTTCAACCAAACCAATACCAAAACCACCTCGTTTCATCTCAAGCATTTCTCTTTCATGAATCAGTGAATCAGTCCAACCAATGAATGCCGCAATTGACCTCGGTTCTATAAGACCTAGTTTTTCGTTTGCGAAATCTAATTCCGTCTGAACTCCTACCTTTTTATTTAAAATCTGCTACATTTCTCTTTTTTGGGCCGAAAAGCCCATATTTTGTTTTTGGAGGCCCAAAACTCGAACCTAATTCCTTCCCCTCCTCTCTTTGCTTTTCCCTTACCCTACTTCTCTTTTGGAATCTCTAACTGCGCCGCTCACCATCATCAAAGGGAGAAGGAGACCCGACCACCTTGCCATTCCATTTCAAGAAGGAATTGTTCTTCTTCGTTGCCCATCGCACTCACCACCAAGCTTCGTCGCCTTCCTCTGCGTTTCGGTGGCTTGAGACGCCAGGGACCTAGCCTTTCGAAGCCGTCCGTCACCACCGACACCTCTTGTGTCGAACACCGCCAGTAATCTCGTCTTCTCGTCGATCTTCTTTCCTTTCTCTTCCTCTCCATCTCTGTTTTCTTACGCTCTTGTTCTCCTTCTCTGAAGATCGAAACCTAATGGTTGGGCAGCCGACGAACACGCCGCCAACTCGCCTCAGCTCAGCTTGTCTCGTCTTTGCCTCACTGATCGGTAGACGTGCCGGTCACAGTGGTCGGATTTAGCCGCCCAAACGTCGCGAGCTTCCGGGCCATACTCGTCTCACCGGACCTGTTACGCCGCCTTTCTCCATCTCAGTTCTGAGTGCTAATCCAAACTGCAAGGTCGGGCTTTGCCTTGTAATTGTTGTGTTGATTTTGTTGGTTTATTTTATTTTGACCCTATTGTGCTTAGTAATCTGCTTGTTGACATAATTAATTAGTTAGATTGATTAGTTTTGTTTTACTGAATTCTGTTGTTTTTCTTTTTGTGGGCAAAGATGTATTTTGGTTCACTTTTGGCATCAATTAATTATTGTGTGTATATATTCTTAATTTCGTGGGAAAGTTGAGTCAACATTCATTACTTATAAATGTGTACGTATTGAGATTGGGATTTGACAAATTGTTATTGTAATTTTTGCACTTGTTTAGTGTAAGTGCTCCTTTAATTTTTTGTGTTGGAAATTTCGCTTGATTGGTGCAAGTGATGCTTTGAATTGTTGTGTGGGAATTTTAGTTGGATTGGTGTAAAGTTTACTTAGGTCTCTTCTTAGCGGGAATTAAAGGTTGTAAATTTTGACCCGGTTTTGAGATCGAGTTTCGCGAGGGTGATTATGTGTGTGCATGTGAATGGAATTTGAGGGGAATCTAATATCGTGTGGATCGATCTTTTTTCCTAGAATGCGATTAATTTTGGTTTCAAACCACACTTGTTTTAGATGCCATGATTTTTATGGTGGTTCACACTTGGTGAGGCCACTATAGTTGTGCTTGCCTAGAATCGATAGCTACTCCTCGCTGTTAGTCGGTTAATCGTGCACGTTACGATTCGTGGGTCTTTAGTATTGATGCGTTTCTTACTTCATTTGAGGATCGCCATCCAGGTAAGTCGTTCTCGACTTGCTTGTCTCTATTCTAGTCTTGTTAGATTTCATGCCGTGATTGTGAGATTGGTTTTAGGAACTAGTTCCGAATGTATGTTTTCCTTGTGAAATGTTTTATTGTATGATGTGATGCGCTTTCTGTTTTAAACGTTTTCTCGTAAAAGAAATTGTTATTGTTTTCTCTGTGCTAGCAGCATAACCGGCACGATCATGTGCGATGATTGTCGATGGCGAAGAGGCTTCTAGCCATGGTCGTGTGTCGGTCGGGCCCCTTCAAAAATAAAATTAATTGCTTTGTTTTTGGCAAGTGCTCCGGTGGAGGCTTGACCAGGGATTGGAAGGATGACGTATATGAAAAGTAAGAGGGCATGCTTCTGCACTCGGGCGTAGGTGAGTTAGAGCCGTAGATTGGAATGCAACTGTGGGAGGAAGAATTGCATTTCCAAATATGTTTGTGAATGATTTTTGCTTGTGTTTGTGTGTGGTTGCTTATTTGGTTCCTGGCTTGTGAATTGTTGGTATGTTTGATGAATTGTCTGTTTCGTTGTGTTTCCTTTCACTTGTTGAATGTCGAATTGTTAGTTATGGTTTCAAATGTTTTATTTTTGTCGCTTGTTATTTAGATTGTTGGTGTATACTGAAATATTATGTTTTGTTCTATTCGCTTATTGAAGGTCAAGTTGTTGGTTATTAATTGCTTTCAAACGTCTAACTTTTGCCGCTTGTTTTCTAGCTTTCCTAGGATAGTAGTTGACCCCTCGGGGACCTTTATTTTTCAGTTCCAGGTATTTCTGCAGGTCCCGTGTTGGAGCTTAGGCAGGATGCTGCAGCGGATCGTTGACGCACGTGTCATTAGGTGTTGAAGTGGTTTGAAATGTTCAAGTTTAGTTGTTGGTTTTGTTTTGGATATTTCTCTCTTTTGTTGACTTTAGCAAGTTTCTAGTGTTAGTTGTGACTTGACTAGTTGTTTGGCATATCATGCATGACATTGTTGCAAATGTGGTTTATTGAATGACAGTTGGATGTTTTAAATTAGTTTTCTTGTTGTGCCCGAGTTGCAAGGTCCAGGTATTCTAGTTTTGAAACTAGTTCTGGTAGGACCCGTTAGGGTCAAACTACCAAGTAACGCCCCGACGTTAAGACGGGGTGTTACAGGTTCGACATCCCTTTTCCGGTATTTAACAACTCTATCCAAGTAGTGAATCTGCAAAACATAAATAATACATATAGAGATTAAACACTATAATAATATAAACTTAACAAAAAACAACCTATTACTTTTTACTTAACCATTACCATCAAGAAAAGAAGAGGGCCAGTGAAGTGCCCTTTTGGGTTTCTATCCCACCTCTCTTTAGCATCATTTAGACATTATAAGACAAATCTGCACCAGTTGTACGAGCCCAAATCTTCCACAACATCAAGTGGTAATACAAGATTCTGATTCAAAGAACCACATTGATGAGGCTCGATTATGCAAGATAAAACTAGGATGTAAAAATCCCAAACGAACCAACGCATGTCCAAATATCTCGCCATCTGACCATTGTCATCAACAAAACCATCATCTTCATCATCAGATTTCTTGGGAAATAAGAAACTCAACACCTCAGTAGAACGTGATTGATGCAAACGTCTCTCCAATCCTACATGTTTCCTCCACTCAGCAACAAGCTCTTTGTTTTCATTAGTTGGTATTTTGACAATCTTCTTTCCACCCCGTGGAAGACCGAGACAAATTTCTACATCTTGATCGGTTAGATCCAATTTTCTACCATCAGACATAGTTATTTGTCATCTCCTAGCATCATAATTCTGAACCAGCCATAAACACAAGTACCTGCAGATATACATTTCAAAATTTTAAAGTATAAAATGTATATGCTTACTTAAATGCATGTATATGATTAAATTATTTTGGTGTATATACTGTTTGCCATTATATATACAGTTTTCCATTCAAAAAATTAATTTACTCAGATTTCATGTTAACAAATGTATTGATCTTACATGAACAAAAAACAAAATACATGGGAACTTCACTGAATGGCAATTCAAGCAATTTGCCAAAACCAATCCTTCTAACAACATCTCTTTGCTCATCACTCATTTTCTTTGCAACTTCATTAATAACTTTGAGAGCGGTTCTATGAAGAATTCTCTCAAAGTTGACCCTAGGCTTCTTTACACCTTTCTTGCTTCCAACATCAGCAAAGTTCTTTCTAGCAATCTTACAAGCCTTTTCAGCTAGAGCGATATCTTCATCATCCTCATAATCCTTACTACTCTTCCTCTTTTTATTAGTACCAGTTGTATCACCTATATTACATATAACAACATTTAAAAATCATATTAGCATAAAATATACTCAAGTAACAAACAATTTATAAATATAACTAACCCTTGTGTGGTTTTCTTTTCGTAGTCTTTGAAGTTGAGCCTTCACTTGCAACCTTCTTTTTAGAATCTAAAGCAACATTTCTTTCATCTTGCGCTTTTGATATAGCATCATCAGGAAAGGTTGTTGATACATGATGAAAATACAATTATAATATCATTCTACATCTAATAAATGCATCATATACATAATATATTCATCTATATACATTGTTGTTTGTTGTGTATATATATTACACTATACACTATGCTTAAATGATGTATAAGCACTATTAGTTACACACATATGTGTGTAAATATTCATATATATGTATACATGTTCTATATGCATGTATATCTTAAGTTCAAATGATGTATATATAATTTCCCCAACATTTATACACATTATCACCTTATGAACATATACTATATAATTATCACCGATTGTATACACACATATCATTCTTGAAATCATCATGTTCAATTTGTGTATATGTAAGATACTTCACTATATTCAAACTCTAATTATATAGTATGGTCAAATCATATAACATGGGACCACATGAGTCGTATGAAAGACGATATCGATGTTTGAAAATATCGCGCCAAAATCAATTAAATATTCTCAATTACCTAATAACTTAAACCCAAACAAAAATTATCTTGAAAATCCATTACTGCATACGCACAGATTCATCTCTCCCAACCCAAAACAGCATCAATTTCTACACAATATACAACAAATTGGAAAGCAATATTGGCGATTCCCTTACCTTCGACAAGTTTCCGACCTCTTTTGGGTGCCATTGTATGAGATAATCTCCCATTGGAATTCAATTAACTACAGAAAAAACTCAATTTCAGAAAAATAGTTCATAAACCAAAAACCCTAAAACAATTTAGTGACCGTTTCATGCTACCATTTTGTTTAATTTGAGAACATAGAAAGAAATTACCACAAATCAGATTACTTGTACTAGGAATCATCAAACCTAACATCAAATCTATTATATAGGCAACATGAATGGCTCAACTCAAGAGCCAAGATCATAAGAGGACGATTTCAGAATTTTCTTTTAACCTGAGGACGATGATCAACCATGCTCATCACAAGAAAGAACATTTCATGAAACAACAAATCAACATGAGGAAGAGGAGTCCAGCATCGATCCCACTCAAGTTGAAACAAGAAACTAGCATCAGAAAAAGGATCATCTAGTTGACAACATCATCACTTCATTTGAAAAAGGTGAGCTTACTCGTTCCTCTCCTAAGAACTTTTGTGCTTTCAATGCGTTTATCTTTCTTGTATAGCCTAAAAATATAGTGGAAGCATTGAAAGATCGACTAGATTGTAGTCATGCAAGAGGAACTACATCAGTTTGAAAGGAAAAAAGTATAGAGACTGTTTTCCAAGCCAAAACACAAGATGGCTATAGGAACAAAATGGGTGTTTAGGAACAAGCTTGATGACACACTACAAGAAAATTGTTGGATGCCGACAGATGATTGTCGGTGGACTCATCCGTCGCAAATATTGGCGATGGGGGTCGTCGTCGGCAGATGATGTCCGTTGGGATGCCGACGGACAAGGACGTAGTTAACATGTGGTTGACAAGATTAGCACATACCGACAGATGAATTCCAATGGATTAACCTGTCGGGAATATTGCTGACGATTACTACAGTCGGTAGGAATCACCCGTCGGAATGCCGAGGTCAAGGACGCTACCGATGACCCGGGTCATCCGGAAAAAAAATCCGAACTAATATTTGGAATTTGAACGTTAGAAATTAGCCGTTATGCAAAATAAGAATAATACTATGCCGATATATACTCGTCGGTCGGTAGCATAACACTAATATATAAGTACATTTCAACCAACAATCTTCTAGTTTCATCATTCGTAAAAATCAAGCTTTGAACTAGTTCTTTGAAATCTCCATTTTTCACATTGTTTAGATTTTTATATCAACTTCCTCTATCAAGTAACTTTTTATTTCAATTATCTCTTCCAAATCTCCATCCTTTCAGTTGACCTTGCTTGAGCCCACTAATGCAAAGGTACATTTTTTCAATATAATTACTGTGTAAAATTATTAAAAGTAATTAATTTGGGTAGCCTCTTTACTTATAATTTTACTTAATTCGTATATAAATTATATGTGTTTGGAAGAAGCAGAGAAGTTTAATTAAAGCCGAATTGACTTGAGGATTTGAATTGAGGAAGATTCAACCTTAAAGCCGATCGAATTGACTCTATGAGGAGATCTAAAAATGTCCGGTGGGCCAATAATCTGGGGGTCGTGCGATAACGGGTCTAGCATACAAGCCCAATGAGGTTCCAACCCAAAACCATATGGCAATTGGTGGCGTAGCTCATTGGGTTATATACTAAGTAATCTAGTCTCAAGTTTCTCATGTGGAATAACTCTCAACACACCCCCTCAAATACAACTACCTAGGCCAATTGACACTTGGAAATACTCCGTCATAATTGGATCTGAAGCTCTTGTGGGCGGGCTGCTTGAATATGCTCATAAGGTTGAAAAGTCCGAACAAATCCCTCAAGGCTCGCGAACCACCACTTTTTAGGACTCGGTCGCTCCTTTATTGGGTGGACTGCTTGAATAGGCCGATGAAGTCGGCAAGCCCAAAGAAGACTCCATGAAATAAACCCACACTGAAACCTGCTTTGATACCATGTTAAATTTTGGTGGGCCAAATACGACGTGGGGGGTACACATGTCCATTCATGCGCATATGCGCGTTAGGCCCAACACACAAGCCCATGGGGTTCCATCCTAAAACCAATTGGCAATAGGAGTAAACCAAGGGTATATATTTAGGCTAATTTCTCTTTAGATTTCCGATGTGAGAATTCTTTCTTCCACACTAAGCTTCTGTTCTTACGATTGATACTATTTGTGATTATTAAAAACCAAATTATTGTGGAAAACGATTGGTAATATAAGATAAGACAATTTTATATTTTAATATTAAATTATTAATTACATTTAAGTACAATTACTTTTTTCTAAAAAAAGTACAATTATTTAATAAATATTACTATATTTATATATTCACAAATTATCGGTCACTTATTATACACTCATCGAATTTATTATAATTATCATTGTAATATTGTAAAAAATTTCATTTCATATCAATGTAGGGATAAATGTATTCTTCTTTTGATCGATGCATTGTAATATACATTACATTTCAAGCTTGATAATATGAAGGTGCAGTTCATGCAAATACAAAACAATTAACATTAATTTAAGATGTAAATTGTGGGAATGGTGGATCCCCGGGACCTCGAGTCGAGGGTAGCTAACCCAAATCATCCTTCTACCTAAAAATACATGCTAATTAAGTTTTTCAATATTTAAAACCTCAATAAAATACCTGCAATATAACACCTTATAGATCTTGCTAGAATGTTCATCCCACATCTGAATGTTGGTACTTAATTGAACTTGTATATAACTCAGCGAATTACTCCTCCTATTGCCAATTGATTTTAGGATGGAACCCTGCTGGACTATTATAGTATCAGAGCGCTGGGACGGTCTCCCCCTCCATTTGTATTGTGGCCCTCCAAACTTTGACATAGTATCAAAGCGAGGGTTGATCTTGGGTCCCTGGTTATTTGGGTCAGGTCGGAATGCTCCCCACCCGTTATATTGGGCTAGCCCGCTATGATGGCGCAATTTGGGCTAGTTGTTTGGGCTCGTCGACGATCCGTCGGCTCTACGAGCATTATGTTGTCAAGTGCTAACTGGGTCAGGGCTAGTTATCACTTTGAGGGGGTGTGTGGAAGAAAGAATTCCCACATCAGAAATCTAAAGAGAAATTAGCCTAAATATATACCCTTGAGTTACTCCTCCTATTGCCAATTGGTTTTAGGATGGAACCCCATTGGCTTCCGTGTTAGGCCTAACGAGCATATGAGCATGAATGGATGTGTGTACCCCCCACGTCATATTTGACCCACTGGAATTTAACATGGTATTAGAGCCATTTTGCGTAACGGCCTCTCTCGATCCTAGAACCCCTGTTGTGTTGTCTAAGTGTCAACTGGGCCAGTTTCCCTAGTTGCACTTGCGGGGGCGTGTTAGAATGTTCATCCCACATCTGAAAGTTGGGACTTAATTAAACTTGTATATAACTTAGCGAATTACTCCTCCTATTGCCAATTGGTTTTAGGATGGAACCCCGCTGGGCTATTACTTAGTAATATTTTTTCACTGTATTGATCTCATTAGAATTTGATTTATAGAATACGTGCTCGCCACTGATTTGCTAAATTATCAAGATTTTCCTTAATCAACTTAAATGATTTTACAAAAGAATTGATTATTTTGAATATTTTTTTGGATAAGAAATGCATTTCATTTCATGTTACACATTATCATATAGGTATATAAATTAGTGTCAAAAGATATGGATCGAAGTTGGATGTACGATAAACTTCATCCAGGACGCAGTGGAATGAAAGACGCATTCTTCAAAGGAGTCAATGAATTTATAGAGTTTGCAGTCTCACATAGTAGTGGAAGTGAAATTCGATGCCCTTGTCGAACTTGTGCTAATGGGATGTATCATACTGCAGAGACAATTAAGGAACACTTGTTGCGGAAAGGTTTTACTAAGAATTACCATTGTTGGACTTGCCACGGGGAATCATGTGCGAGCGAGTCTAATCCAGCTCTTACTTCAACAACTTCTCAAAGCTTGTCAAACTTTCCGATGCGACAAGGATATAATAGTCTCCTAAATCCACAACAAAGGATGATATTTGATGCAGCTGGACCCAATTTTATTCCGAATTTTTCACGTGTCGATAATGCTAGTATTGCTTAGTGTCAAAGCCCTGATATTACCTCGATAAGCAAGCCAACCATTATGGGAAGGTTGCGAAGATGAAACTATATTGTCTTCATTCACAGAATTGCTTAACATTAAATCTGAGTTTAACCTATCTGAAAATTGCTTCAATAGGATAAGTGTATGGATTGGAAAGCGCCTACCTCGTGATCATGTGTCTCCGTGTCATTATTATAAAGCAAAGAAACTTGTGCGAGAGTTGGGATTGCCTTTAGAAAAAAATTGATATATGTCCCAATGGTTGCATGTTATATTGGAAGGATGACATCGGTCTGCGATGTTGTAAGTTTTGCAATAAGGATAGGTATAAACGCACTAGTGGGGGGGGGGGGAGATGTTCCTTATAAACAACTGCATTATTTACCTTTAATACCTAGGTTGCAAAGGTTATATGCATCTAGTGCTATTGCAAAGCGCATGAGATGGCATGTCGGGAATGAGGCTAAAGATGGAACAATGTCTCACCCTTCTGATAGCGAAGAATGGAAACGTTTTGATAGGACTTATCTTGAATTTGCATTTGAGTCTCACAATGTTCGCTTCGCTTTATCTGAAGATGGTTACAACCCATTGCTCAGACTGGAAAAGCTTATTCTTGTTGGCCCGTCATTGTAACCCCTTATAATCTCCCACCAACAATGTGCTTGAAAACCCCGCATATGTTCTTAACAATGATTGTGCCTAGTCCGCGGAATCCAAAAAAGTTGATAGATGTTTGCTTACAACCATTGATTGAGGAGTTGCAGTTACTATGGACCCAAGGCGTTACAACGTTTGATATCTATCGTAATGAAACATTTATGATGCGAGCTTCCTTGCTATGGACTATGAATGATTTTCCAGCCTATGTAATGATGTCAGGTTGGAGTACTGCTAGTCATATGGCTTGTCCTATTTGCATGGAAGAAACAGACTCATTTTGGCT
Source organism: Fallopia convolvulus (assembly GCA_964016875.1). Lineage (NCBI taxonomy): Eukaryota > Viridiplantae > Streptophyta > Magnoliopsida > Caryophyllales > Polygonaceae > Fallopia > Fallopia convolvulus. Next base: position 24,227,640 of record OZ024727.1, read on the forward strand.
ACATTATAGCAAAAAACATTCTTGGTTTGACTATACCAAAAGCTTCACAAAACATGATCATCAGTTTAGGAAAAATAAGACCGCATTTTACAAAGGTCGTGTTGTGACATCTTCTGCTCATGAACGTTTAAGTGGTTATGATGTTTGGAACCGTGTGAAGGACTTGCAAAGTGTGATAGAAGATCCTTGTGCAAAGAAGTGTCATGAAGGATATGGAAGACTCATAAGTGGACTAAATAGAGTATATTTTGGCAACTTCCATATTGGAGAACTCTTCTAATTTGTCATAATCTTAATGTTATGCACATAGAAAAAAATGTGTTTGATAATTTTCTTAACATGATGATGGACATCAGTGGAAAGACCAAGGATACCTTAAATGCAAGGAAAGATATGAAGGACATTTGTCATCGTCCAACATTAGCAGTAGATGCCGACTATAAGGGTCCAAAACCAAAGGCAATTATACAGTGGAGAGAAATCAAAAGAATGAAAATTTTCAGTGGATTTCCGATTTAAAATTTCCTGATGGATATGCATCTAACCTTGGTCGATGTGTGCAATTAGACGAGGGAAAGCTAATTGAAATGAAGAGTCGTGATTGTCACATGTTTATGCAAAGATTGCTTCCAATTGCTTTTAGAGAAATGTTACCTGAGTTTGTTTGGGGACCATAGATTTAGGCAATACTTTTTTTTTTAATTAGGTGGTTTTTCTTTGAACGAGTATATATAATGCTACCCATCATTCTTTTTTTAACTACTTTACAAAGTTCATTTCTATCTGATAGATTTCAAGTCTATTAGTGAGAGGTTTGTATTCTTCATTAACAAGCTTGTGTATGGTACTTTTTTTCCTTCGTTTATTTATATATCAATATCTTAAATAATGGAGTAGCATGGTTATTTATAATATTAGTTTTATCTTATTTAATTTCTTTACGAAAGAATGATGATTGATCTTCTAATTTTTGTGTTAGGATATGATGTATCACACTAACAGTAAGGCCAATGAAGATCAAATGCTCAAAAGAGCATTAGACTTCGATTTAAATGTATCCTTAGACAAGATTCTCAAAGTCGAATTAGATCATAGATTTGATCTAAATTTGAGCCCAAGCAAGAATATGAACCATACGATACATCACAAATTTGATTTGAATGAAGAACTGAACCATAATGCGAACATCAATCCAAACAATACGACATTGAAAAAGTTTTACATCAAGCGAGGACGCTTTTCCGAAGATCCTGAGATGCAAAAGTTTATGATAGACTTATGTAACCAATTGATGCCCGATTGTAATTATGCAGATGAATCCGAAGAGTAATTTTATAGTGGTGAATCATTTACTATATTTTTGTTTGGTAAAAAAACATTTAATGTATGAATTATAACATAATCTCTTATCTCTTATTTTATATAAAAAAAAAGACGCAATACGCAATACTGATTTTTGGCCATTTATTTTACTAAATGCCTAAAACTTCGTCCCCAGATTGATAGCCCTCCTTCCTTCCGCTTCTTTACTTCCACCTCTTTCTATCTCTTTTTGGTTGTTTCCCTTCTCATGCGTCTCAATCGACGCCACCTCCACCATTTTCTCCCTCTACTCTCTCTCTCTCTCTCCATCTCATGCACCGTCAGGTTTTTGCTCGTTGTCTAGGAGACTTTCCGCGCACATTACTCCGCTTTGTCTAAGAAGCACGTCGCCGGAACAGATACGGGTGCAGCCATTTATGGAAGTGGCATCTCTGTTGATCAGCCGGAGATGCTCGATTTCGTCGGGGTTTAGACTGGTTTTTCTTCCGCTGATCGATGAGATGCTTTGCGGACCACTTGATTTCCTTCCGATCCAGATGCTCTTCTGAGGTTAGGGTTCTGAAATCTATTTGCCTTGCCAAATATGCAATTGATTTTGGTGCATTTGCTGAGTTTCAGCCTTTGTGCTTTCGTTTATATGTTTGTGTACATATGCGTTTCAGTTGCTTTTTGTGACAATAGATGTGAGATTTACATATTTGAGATTTATTGAATGATTAGGGATTGATGTTTTGATTTTCTTAAAGAGGATGGATTGAGAATGGGATATAATTATATTGATTAGGTCAGCGTTGATATCCAGTGTTACCCTACAATAGCCTGATCCATCTGGTTATAGGAGATTCCTTTCATATTTACAATGGGTTGGAAAGCAACTCAGAAACTTATACAGAGTTGGAAGATTGTTAGAGGAGATAATGTAATCACTCAACTCACTATCTTCCTTTTGACTACCACTTGCATTGTTTTATTAATAACCTTATATGATTTATTTTAATCCTACATATTATATGCAGATTATGATTATTAAAGGCAAAGATAAAGGCGAGACTGGTGTTATCAAGCGTGTTATAAGATCTCAAATTCGGGTTATCGTTGAGCGCAAAAACTAGGCAAATGCTTTTTTTTCTCTCTTTCTGTACACTTTGGTTTTGGTTAAATCTTAAGAAGATTTGAATGATATTTATCCATCTAAACACTTCATGACTGAATGAAGAGTGTGAGTGTTCCAATTCTCTTAGCAACTATGAAATTGAAAAGTTATCTTTGGAAAATAATTGGGTTCTTCCTAACTATATAATTTTGTATTCTCATTTTTCTTTAATTTGTCTGTTAAATGACGGAGAAGTAATTTTCCTTAAGTTCGTTAGTATGATGAACTGGATTTGTGATCTTTGTGGCCTCTTTTCAGCTTGTCTTGCCATAGTTTTAGGTGAAAAATTAAAACATGTCAAACAAGGGCAAGGTCGGGGGGGTCAATTAAAGCTCCTCTTCATGTCCTAAATGTACAAGCTATGAATCCTTTTACCTTGATTCAAGTAGACTGCATTTTTATTTTAGTTCTTTGAATCCTGTTACAAGGTACCATCACGTCAAATAATGAGTCAATGAATATTCATTGTGCGGTTGTATAGGAAGCCTTGTAAGATTGGGATGAGATATACAGAAGATAGTAGAAAAGGAAGAGTTTCAAGAGGCCAAGGAACATCGGGGGGGGGGGGGGGGGGGCATAATTCCTCGCCCTGAAATTCATAAAATTCAAACCACACCAAGACCTACATCTGGTATGCAATATATGCTTATTGTGCTTGGAGGCTTCATTACTTTAATTTAAAATTGCTTTGTGGATACTCTGTAGTTATTTTACTCTTATAGTGGAAGTTAAAAATAAGGATACTATTTAATCAACTGAATGGATTAAAGAAATGGAAAACTTGAGCAAGGCTATTAGTTAAGCATTCAATTTTTCACTTTAAGGTTGAATAAGAAAGTGCTGAAGTGCATACTAAGAATTAAATTCTATTATGAGATATTAAACATGTTCTGATGCTCTCACCTCACATATTTTTACATTCTTGATGTTCAACTATTCAGAGAGCATAAATCGTGTTATATTTCTGAATGAAGACAACAACAATGAATTGAGAGAATTGCTTAGTTGGTATGTGTTAAAATTATAATTGTGGCTCTTTTATTATTATTTTTTTTAATTGTCGTGTCACTTTTCTTGCCATAGGTTGAAATCACAAAATCTTTCAATATTAAGGCCGATTATTAAAAAGTAGCTAATATCAGCAGCAATTTTTGGTATTTATAATATTTTATCCTTCATTTTATTATTGACATAATCTTTTAGGAAGTTGTTTTGATTTCGAATTATCTTAATTTTGTGATCTCTAAATTTGTTACCAAAATAATAAAAATTTCATGTTTGACCAAATCTTTTCCTGTTTGAAATTCACAAAATATATACAATATCTATTTTTCGACAAAGCATGAATAAAAGAATCAAATATTTTGCACGATTCACGTTTCAGTTTATATTTAAATGTAATTTTTTTTAATTTAGCCCATAATTAACCACGTACTAGTATTGATCGATAAATGTCATAAACTCATAACCTACGCTTCTCTTTTATGCAACTTCTCTCTTGCACTCACCTCTTCTCTCAATTTCTTCTTCTCTGTGCTCACCTATTCTCCTTTCTTTAATCTCCCACTAGTTCCCATTTCTGCAATGGAACAACCTCCGTCAAGTCATTCTCAAACCCCGACTGTTGCAACTAAGGACGAACTGTACACCAACAATGGTGATGCTGATAGAATGGAGCAAGATGATGTTGTGACATCTAATTAAGTGGAAAGAGATGCTCGCAATAGAATGAAGCTTGTGCCTTTGGGAGATACGTATGTTTAATTATATAGCATTTTTACTGATTTTTATTAGTATATAACTATTGATTTGATTGTTCTTGTAGGTTTTTTAACAAGGGAGAGGTGATAGCTTGCATATAGGAGTAGCTTAGTTGCATGTTTTATATATGTTTTAGTTAGTTTTAGGTTAGTTTTTATGTAGTTTTTAGGTTTTTGTGTTGTCGGGTGTTATGCGCTGGTTTGCTCGGTTTTGCAGGTTTTTAGGTTTAGGAGCAACAACGGGGCGGTTACAGATTGACCATGGCGGTGGTGGACGAGCTAAGGAATGCTAGGATGTGCTAGGATGATGATTGAAGATTGAAGAGACAAGCCAAGCCAAGAATCAAGTGCTCGGGGAGAAGCCGCGCAATGATCCCGAGTAATCCCAACTGACGGACAATTGCGCGGGGAAGCAAGAAAAAGCGCGGTCGCGCATTTGGGGATCAATCCCGCGCAATCTGGAGTTTTTCAGTGGACGTGTTTTGTGCTGAGCCTTGGTTTTGGGCTTTGATATTTGGGTTATTTGGGCTAGATAAAATCCGAGTGTATGGTTTAATATATCTTATGAGGGTTATTTTTAGTAGACATATAAATACTTTATGTTAGTTTAATTTTCATAACTTTTGATCAACTTTTGGAGGCTAGGGTTTTCTCTCAAGGAAGAACCTTTAAACCTTTGTAAGTTTGATTTTAATTCAATTATGCATTGCTAATTTCTCTTGTGTTTGGCTAGTTATTGAAGTCATGATTTGTATGTAGTTGTGAGGTTTGATTGATTCTCTACAAACTTGAATAGAGTTTATTCCCTGTGCTTAATTGAATCTAAATTAGGGTTTTATTAGATTAGCTACCTGATAGAATTTCTAGTTAAAACTGAATCTGATTAATTACCAGTTGGAGTTAATTAGATCAAGAGTATACTTTAATCAATTTAGTACCGGTTGGACAAGTTGGTTAAAGAAGGGAATAAATTCACAAATCACTTAGATGTCTGGTTGCTCTAAGTTGTTTGTTTCTATTGATAACTTGAATCGTCATGCTGTTATTTAATTGAATCTAGAAGGTCTTCTAGGTTATTAATTAATTAGGGTTGTTAGACTGGTAGTTCTATCAACTATATATGAAGTTTGGATCTTAATCCTTAGTGATGTGTCCCAACCTAGGCCACATCATGATTTAATGCCACATCATGATTTAACGCCACCTCTTCTTGGCCCCATTACAAGAAGCCGTGCTAGACTCCTCAAGGACCACCTCCAAGCTGGATTAGCCACCATGGCTGCGCCACCAAGCCGCCGAGAGACCGTGATCACGTTGCTTCAAGTTGCTGGCTCGCTTGGTGCATTTAATGCACTCAAGGACCCCTTCCAAGTGGCGCCATTACTCAGCCATAATCAAAGCTCATCTTCCATTAATGCAAGCAGCCAAGAAAGTGATCAAAATTCTTCATAATTCAGCCATCTCTTCACCTACTCCAATCAAGTGAAGACCCTTCATTGTCTCCTCTTAATGGCCGAATTTAGGAAGACCTTTTTGCTGACATTTTTGAGGCTTATATAAGGCCATAATTCCTTTGTATTTCCAAATTATCTTTTGCTTAAACACTAGAACTAAAAGTCGAGTCTAAGGCTTGCAACTCTTGCTTGGGGTGTCCAACCAAGTGATCCTCTCCTTTGTGTGTTCATCAAAGGTTTGGCCTGATTCGTTTGGGTGCGTTTATCCCAATCGAATTTTGCCTTGTTTGATCTTTGTTTGGTGAGCTTATCCATACAAAAATCAAATACTTACCCTATCAATAAAACTACAATAAATCAGTTTGTTATCTTTGAGTTTGCTGAATTCTACAACACCTTTCCCTTGTTCGAACTTGGAGCAATCAAAAGAGGCAATTCCATCTTCACATCCACTCATTCGAACCAGTTGCAAGGCGATCCAAATCGGGACTCATCATGTGGTATCAGAGCTAGTCGAGTGAGTTCCTCAAGTTGTGGAGGTACGAATTGTTTTCTCTCTTTTCGGGTTTTTGTTGCTCATTTGTGCCTATCTTTTAGCCAGCCAAAAACTCATGAAATTTTCTTTTGAAGTTGCTGCAAATGGTTGCTGAAAATTGAAGTTTGAATGCTTCAAATTCATCCCTCATGGTCGAAATTCCATTGAGGAAGACAACTCCTCATTAATACAGCAGCTTGAATGCACCCTTTCCACTCCATGTAGTCAATTCAACTTGAGTGCTTTAAAAACCAGCTGAGTAAATGCAACCCTTCTAATTCCTTCCTTTAAATCTCCTGGTTGTTGAATTACAATCTGATTTGTTGCCACTTTATTGCCAAAATTAATCAAGAGATGTGTATTGAAAAGCCTCGGTTTAATGTAAAAGGCAACCGGTTATTTATGAGTATTTAAGTTCGAATTTTTTTATCCTATTTTCGAGCTTTATTAAAAAAAACAAAAGGAGAAAAGTTTGTTTCTGATTATTAAAAAAATCAGATTGTGTTCTCTAGATCAAAGGTGTTCTTGTTCCTTGTTGTTCACTTGATGAGTTGCTCTTGTCTTTGTCTTGATCCTTTCTAGCCAAACCTTTGAGCAACTAAGACTGAATTGGGGGTTTGCAAATACTCGTCCCCAAGCTCACTTGGCTTGTCTTTGATTGCTACCTCTGTTTTGTCTCGAATTTATGGTTGACTCTTGTATTTCTAAATTGTGTTGTTGTGCTTGGCAGATTGCAACTCCCTTGTGTGTGTGTGAGACGAGTGCCAAAAAAAGTGTCAAACACGAGTCAGTCCAATTACTTATTTACTTGTTTGAGTGTGAGTGGGAGACATTGTATGAGGTTTGAAAACTTGATTGAACCACCCGGTGTCTTTCAAGTTAACAGAGGGAGTTTTGGAGCTGCGTGAACGGAGTGTATAAAACTAAACACATTGTGTGACGAGGGTGACATTTGGAGAGGCTACAAGTTGTTCTTTCCCCCGGAAAGTTCAGCAAACGAGGGAGTTGGAGTTGTGAATGAGCCTCAAAGATTTTTGTCTTTCTTGAGTCAAACACAAGTGTGTCTTTAGCTTTCACTAACACTCACTTTTTCCTTGTTTCTTAGCTTTGTTATAACGCAGACTTTAGCACATGAAAAGACAAGGAAATGACTGAGGAGGAGACAAGTCGTCCCATTACTTTGGGAGATTTGCAACGTATGTTTACTCAAGTTCGGGAGGAGAGCAAATCTGATGTCAAGGAAGCTTATGAACATGCCCGGACTGAGTTGCTTCGGTTGCTTGACGAAAGACTTGAGCAAAGATTAGGAGGTACTCAAGTGCAAGTTGATACCTCAGGAAATAGCGTGGAGGTTGGCCAACACACGCCTCCAACCGTGGTTCCTACAGCCCCGGAAGGCAACTTTCATTTTGAGGTTGGGCAGACTTCTAACCAAGTAGAATTGCCACCGGTTTCTATGGCCAACGTCACCAGCCACATGGCACATCTTGGGGTAAGCCATGGTCCATCTTATCTTGGAGATAACCCAAATGATAGCCCTTACTATGGGTACCAAGGTATGATTCCTCCTAACTTTCAAGCAAGGCGTAATTTAGTGCGCCAAAATCAAGCACAAGCTGCACCATTGCATGTGTCGCGCCGTGTGCTTAATTTGCCTAATGCACGCCAAGATCAAGGGTGTTATCTTGATCAAATGCAGCAGAACTACGATTACGATGACCGTAGACAACAACCGAGGGATCACCATCATGGTGTTAAGCTCAACATCGAGCCCTTCGCTGGCACATCCGATGCCGAAATATATCTAGATTGGGAGTCAAAAACTGAGGCTATTTTTGATTATTATAACTATCATGACGCCCAACGAGTGGCCGTAGCTACCATTCATTTTACAGATTTTGCATACTCATGGTGGCAAGAAGAGAAATCCGAGAGGGAATATGTGGGTGAGCAACCCATTACCACTTGGGCTGAGCTTAAAGATGCCATGCGCCAACGGTTTGTGCCCGAGGACTACCTTGATCGTGTCCAAGTCAAGCTGGAGCGTGTGAGACAAGGAGCTCGAACACCCGATGAGTATTACAAGGAGCTGCGCCAGTTAGTGTACCGATCCCGAGTACGCTTTCCGGAAAGGTATGTGGTTTCTAAATTCATAGGTGGTCTCAATTCGGATTTGGATACTTATGTGGAAATGCAGAGATTTGGTCCTAGCGCACCTATAGAGGACGTTCTTCACTACACCAACCAAGTTTACCACAACTTGCAAAGGAGGAAGGGAGGTGGAAGTGGACGAGTGTGGGGCCAAAGCACAACTAGTTCTTCACAACCCTACAAGAAGAGTGAGTCCCGAGACTCCAAAAATGAAGTCAGCCAAGTACCACCCAAGAAAGAGGCGTCTTATACTCCAGCCAAGCCCAAAGATGAAGATAGCACGCGCACCCGCGATGTGAAGTGTTATAAGTGCTTGGGAAGAGGCCATTATGCTCGTGATTGTCCCACAAAGAAGCAAGTGCTCCTTAACAAAGTAGGAGAGTATGAATCTGAGACGAGGAACAAGTAGAGGATGAAGGAAACAACGATATCAATGAAGAAGAGATTGATCTGGTTCCCGTGACCGGTGAGTGTTTTGTTGTTCAACGTACTCTTCTTAATTGTGAAATTCCTAACGTGCCTTCACAGCGAGAGAATATCTTTCACACACGATGCTTTATCCAAGGCAAAGTGTGTAGCGTGATAATTGATGGGGGTCGTGTAGTAACTTGGTTGATTCTGAAGTGGTGAGACGCTTCAACCTCAAAACCCTTCCTCGCAAGGTTTACTACTCATTGCATTGGCTGAATTCCAACGAACCCGTCATGGTGAAGGAGCAAGTCAAGCTCAAGTTTTCCATTGGACAATATGAGGATGACATTCTTTGTGATGTGGTTTCTATGACAGCGTGCCATCTACTACTTGGCCGTCCTTGGCAATACGATAGGGCCGTGATTCATCAAGGCGTTTCCAATGAGTATATCTTTCACATGGAAGGCAAAAAGTACACTCTTCATCCTTTGGCTCCTCATGAAGTAACGGCTGATCAAGAAGCTAATGAGCTACGGAGAAGAAGTAACAACAAGAAGAAGATGGAGCTTAAGGCATTTGAGGGAAGCTCCAAACATTTAATGGTGGCTCGAGGCAAAGAGATCAACAAGGCGATTCAGGGAAGGCAAATGTGTCTAATCCTTCTTTTTAAGGATAATCTTTTTGTTGACAATGATTTGGTTGATCTACCTCCTAGTGTGTCTTTGTTATTGCAGGAATTTGAAGATGTCTTCCCCGAGGATATTCCAAGTGGGCTGCCACCTATACGTTGAATAGAACATCAAATCGACTTTGTGCCCGGAGCCACCCTGCCCAACCGAGCTGCATATCGCACCAATCTAGCTGAGGCCAAAGAGTTGCAAAAGCAAGTGCAAGACCTCTTAGACAAGGGATATTTAAGGGAAAGCTTGAGCCCGTGCGCATTTCCAGTGATTTTGGTGCCAAAAAAAGATGGGAGCTGGCGCATGTGTGTAGATTGTCGTGCCATCAACAACATCACCGTCAAATACCGCCACCCCATTCCGAGGCTTGACGACATGTTGGATGAACTACATGGATCCAACCTCTTCTCTAAGATTGATTTGAAGAGTGGATACCATCAGATTCGAATGAAGGAGGGCGATGAGTGGAAAACTGCATTTAAGACCAAACAAGGTCTTTATGAATGGTTAGTCATGCCCTTTGGTTTAACGAATGCACCTAGTACCTTTATGAGACTCATGAATCATGTCCTTAGAGCTTTTATTGGTCAGTTTCTTGTGGTTTATTTTGATGATATTCTAATATATAGTCGCACACTTGATGACCATGTCATGCATATTAAACAAGTTCTAGAGGTGCTTAGGAAGGAGAAGCTTTATGCTAACTTTGGCAAGTGCCATTTTTGCTCCGACCATGTTGTGTTTCTTGGCTTTGTTGTAAGTAAATCAGGTGTGCACGTTGATGAAGCCAAGGTGAATGCCATACGAGAATGGCCCACGCCAACCTCAATGACGCAAGTAAGGAGTTTTCTTGGATTGGCCAGCTTTTATAGGCGTTTTGTGAGGGATTTTAGCACCCTTGCATCACCCTTAAGTGAACTAACCAAGAAGAATGTGCCCTTCAAATGGGGCGTTTCCCAAGAGCAAGCTTTCAAATCTCTTAAAGAGAAGCTAACCAACGCCCCTTTGCTGGTTTTGCCCGACTTCTCCAAGACTTTTGAAGTAGAGTGTGATGCTTCGGGAGTTGGCCTAGGAGGCGTACTCATGCAAGAAGGCCGTCCCATTGCATATTTTAGTGAGAAGTTGAGCGGTGCCGAGCTGAGATATCCCACGTATGATCAAGAGCTTCTAGCCTTGGTTCGAGTGCTCAAGACATGGGAGCATTACTTGTTACCCAAGGAGTTTGTCATACACTCCGATCATGAGGCTCTCAAGTACCTTCGAGGTCAAGCAAAATTGAACAAGCGTCATGCCAAATGGGTTGAGTACATCGAGTCCTTTCCATATGTAATCAAGCACAAGAAAGGGAAGGACAATGTGGTGGCTGATGCTCTCTCTAGAAGGTACACTCTAATTTCATCTTTAGATGCTCGCATGCTAAGTTTTACATTCATGAGAGATTTATATGCTACTGATTTGGAATTTGGTGAAACTTATCTTGCATGCTCTAAGGAAGGTAGTAAAGATCCATATTTTATCCATGATGGCTACCTATTTAAGGGTGATAAATTGTGTATACCGAGTAGTTCTACTCGTAGATTACTTGTGCATGAGGCCCATGGGGGAGGGTTAATGGGACACTTTGGCATATCTAAAACTTTGTCCATGCTTAAGGAACATTTCTATTGGCCACGCATGCATAAAGATGTTGAGAAATTTTGTGCTTCTTGTGTTGTATGTTTGCGTGCTAAGTCTAAGTTGAACCCCCATGGCTTATATACCCCACTTCCTATCCCACACGAGCCTTGGGAAGACATTTCCATGGATTTCGTGCTTGGATTGCCCCGTTCCAAAAGGGGTCGTGATTCTATTTTTGTGGTGGTTGATCGGTTCTCTAAAATGGCGCATTTTATTGCTTGCCATAAGACCGACAATGTCGCCCATGTGGCTGATTTATTTTTCAATGACGTCGTACGACTTCATGGCGTTCCTAAGACCATTGCGTCTGATCGGGACGCCAAATTTCTGAGTCACTTTTGGAAGACTTTGTGGGCTAAAATGGGCACTAAATTATTGTTTTCCACTTCATGTCACCCCCAAACAGATGGACAAACTGAAGTAACTTGCGCAGGTGGGAGGAATGTTTAGCTTTCATTGAATTCGCATACAACCGCTCAGTCCATTCAGCCACAAAGAAGTCTCCCTTTGAAGCTGTTTATGGCAAGAATCCCACCACTCCTTTAGATCTTGTCCCACGTACCATCAAAGACAAGTAGAGTGTGGATGGAGCTACACAAGCTGAGAAGATCAAAGCTCTTCATGAAGCTACTCGTGAGCAAATAGAGAAGAGAACATCTCAATATGTTAAGAACGCTAATAAGGGGCGTAAGGAGCTGATTCTAGAGCCTGGGGATCTTGTTTGGGTACACCTTCGCAAAGATCGATTTCCTACTCTCCGTGACTCCAAATTGAAACCTAGAGGCGATGGTCCTTTTCAAGTGCTCGAGCGAATCAACAACAATGCATATCGCCTTGAATTGCCTAGTGAGTATGGTGTGCATGATGTTTTTAATGTTTCGGATTTATCTCCATTTGTTTCAGGTGAAGGTGATTCCGACGATGAAGATTCGAGGTCGAATCCTTCTCAAGGGGGAGGGGATGATGTGTCCCAACCTAGGCCACATCATGATTTAATGCCACATCATGATTTAACGCCACCTCTTCTTGGCCCCATTACAAGAAGCCGTGCTAGACTCCTCAAGGACCACCTCCAAGCTGGATTAGCCACCATGGCTGCGCCACCAAGCCGCCAAGAGACCGTGATCACGTTGCTTCAAGTTGCTGGCTCGCTTGGTGCATTTAATGCACTCAAGGACCCCTTCCAAGTGGCGCCATTACTCAGCCATAATCAAAGCTCATCTTCCATTAATGCAAGCAGCCAAGAAAGTGATCAAAATTCTTCATAATTCAGCCATCTCTTCACCTACTCCAATCAAGTGAAGACCCTTCATTGTCTCCTCTTAATGGCCGAATTTAGGAAGACCTTTTTGCTGACATTTTGAGGCTTATATAAGACCATAATTCCTTTGTATTTCCAGATTATCTTTTGCTTAAACACTAGAACTAAAAGTCGAGTCTAAGGCTTGCAACTCTTGCTTGGGGTGTCCAACCAAGTGATCCTCTCCTTTGTGTGTTCATCAAAGGTTTGGCCTGATTCGTTTGGGTGCGTTTATCCCAATCGAATTTTGCCTTGTTTGATCTTTGTTTGGTGAGCTTATCCATACAAAAATCAAATACTTATCCTATCAATAAAACTACAATAAATCAGTTTGTTATCTTTGAGTTTGCTGAATTCTACAACACCTTTCCCTTGTTCGAACTTGGAGCAATCAAAAGAGGCAATTCCATCTTCACATCCACTCATTCGAACCAGTTGCAAGGCGATCCAAGTCGGGACTCATCACTTAGTAGGATCATTATCCACAATAGATTATTCAAGTGAGAAGAGAATCAAGAGAATCGATGATCAACGAATCAATATCATGATGGATCTAACTAGTTGAACACGTTTGTCTCTCATATATTCAAAATCATCTTCCCCTATATTAGTTACTTGGCACTTAAGCAATAACACATTTACACGAGTCTTTGTGGGTTCGACCCTTGCTTCCACTTTACTCAGGTTAGGAAGTTAGGTATTTCTTTGATAGTGCTTTTATAGCGACGTAAAAGTGCTCATCAAATTTGGCGCCTTTGCCGGGGACTCGTCGCTATTTGTGTTTATTACTTTTGTGCTGTTTTGGGTGTGAACCTGTTATATGGTTCATACCCGTGCTACTGATCCATCTCTTGCTATTTGTGATTCAGAAATAGAAAGGACACTCTCTAGGTTGCGCAGGCAAGCTCGTGCAATTGCTCGTGAATTACAGCTCAACCTAGCGTCTTCCTCATCTGAGTTTGACACTAAGAGCATTCCTGAAACAATAGAGATGGATGATCAAACACTGAGACAGTTAACTGCACCAAATCTGGAGCAACAACCGCTGGCGGTGCAATTTCCTGCTCTTGCTGAGGAAGTCAAATTTGAGCTAAAATCAGGGTTGATCCATCTTTCGCCTTCATTCCATGGGCTTAGTGGTGAAGACTCCAACAAACATCTTTCTGAATTTCATGCTGTGTGCTCAAGCATGAAGCCTGCTGATGTGACTCATGACCAGATCGCACTGAGAGCCTTTCCCTTTTCTCTCAAGGATCAGGCTAAAGACTGGTTTTATTACTTGGCTCCGGGAAGTATTGATACATGGGCTAAGATGAAGCAAGCTTTTCTAGAGAAGTACTTCCCTGCTACAAGGCTCAATGAACTGAAGAAGATGATTAGCAACATCGAACAAGAAGCCAATGAGACCTTGTATGTATACTATGAAAGATTCAAGAGGTTGATAGCCAGCTGTCCATTCCATGGCTACACTGATCAAGACCTAATTTTATATCTGTTTAATGGCCTCTTGGATGATGAGAGAAGAATGGTCAATGCAGCTTGCCAAGGTAATATTCTCAACAAAACTCCTGCGGCTGCGTTTGAACTATTCACACAACTGTCTGAGGGCACAAGACAGTTCAGAAAAGAGACTAGCTCGAAAGCTGCAAATGTTGTGGTGGCTAACTCAAGAATCCAAGATGAAGTCACTGAGTTGAAAACGATGATGAAGCAGCTTTTGCAACAAGGTGGAAGACAACAGCTGAAAGCCTGTGAGATTTGTTTTGATAACATGCATCCCACTGATTCCTGCCCTACACTCCAAGATCAAAATGCTGAGGTGAATGCTGTGGGAGGATATGGACCACCTAGGCCGAGGTATGACCCCTTCTCCAACACCTACAATCCAGGTTGGAGGGATCATCCTAATCTGAGGTATGGACATTCTAGCAATCAGCAGTTCAACCATCAAGGTGGCCAAGCTCAGTACATACCACCTTTCCAACCTCAGGCTCAAGGAGTGAATCAGAATGCTATGTCCACTGAGGAGATGGTCCGAAAGTTGACTCAGTCAGTTTCTACAATGCATGGTTCTCTAACTCAACTTCAACAAGAAACTAAGTCTAGTATAAAGAATTTGGAGAACCAAGTTAGTCAGATTGCTGAGGCAGTAAGCAAACTGGAATCTAGAGATTCAAGTAAGCTACCGTCTCAGACAGAGCTCAACCCGAGGGCGAATGTTAGTTTTATCTCCATTTATGATGGTTCTGAGGCGGGACAAGTATACCAGCTGAGCAAGGCTGCAGAAACAGAGGAACAGAACGAAGGCAAATTGCTTGGCTTGGCTGCTAAAAGCGCGGCCGAGCAATGTGCACCCCGCGCAACACAGTCCCAGTTGGGATTGCGCGGGCAAGAGGACGAAAGCACGGCCGCGCAATTGGGTGCGAAGCCGCGCAATCTGGGCGAACTGGAAGATACCTCTGCACCTCGTCTGAAAGCCTATGTACATGTTCCACCCTTTCTTGAAGCCTTGAAAGAAACCCGGAAATTGAAGAATGATAAAGAGTTGTTCGAGGTCTTCAATACATGCAGAGTAAATGTCCCGTTGTTGAAATTGATCAAGAGTGTACCTCGGTATGCTAAGTTTTTGAAGGAGTTGTGCACTCTGAAAAGGGGACAGAAGGAGAAAAGTCAGAAGCAAGTTAAAGAGAAAGAACATGTGTCCACTGTGTTTCAAAAGTGTTTGCCTGAGAAGTGCAGTGACCCTGGCATGTTCATTATTCCTTGCATGATTGGAAGCACCAAAGTTAATGAAGCTTTAATTGATTTAGGTGCATCTGTCAATGTGATTTCGTCCTCCTTATATGAGAAACTCAGTATAGGACCATTAAAGGAGACCCGAACCATAGTTGAGTTAGCTGATCATTCCACTGTTAGGCCCAAAGGAAAAATTGAAGATGTATGGGTTACGGTGGATTCCTTGAAATTTCGGGCTGATTTTCTAGTAATGGACATGGGACCGGGAGCTGGAAAGATGTCTATGTTGCTAGGACGACCATTCTTGAAGACGGATAATACAAGGATCGACATTCCACAAGGCACTCTGAAGATGGGATTCGATGGGAAGGAGATCGAATTCCATAGCTCGTATCCTTCTTAATATCCTTTTTATGTCAAGCTAAAGACGTTAAACAAGCGCTTCTTGGGAGGCAACCCAAGGTTTAGGATAGAATTGTTTTGATTTTTGTTTTCTGTTTTACAGTTTTTTGTTCTGTTAGTTAGTTTAGGTAGAAATAATCCTCAAAATCACAGATAGCTCGGGCAAGCTTTGAAGTAAAGTGGCTAAAAACTCGGCATTGGGAAAAAAATTACGTGGTCAAGGAAGCTGAGCCAACTCGAGCATTCCAAGCTCAGTAACGATTGCGCGGCTTGGGCAAGGAAAAAGCGCGGCCGCGCAATCCCAGTCCCGAAACCGAGCAATTGCAACTGAAGAATGATTGCGCAGGATGGCCAAAGCGCGGCCGCGCAATTGTGGCCGATCCCGCGCAATCGGCCGTCTGCAGCGAACCTAAATTAAAAAAATATCGAGCCCTTCTCTTCTTTCTTTCTCATTCGACAGCCCCTCTTCTTTCTACCCCCTCTAAACCTCCATTGAAGCTCAAGGTCTCAAGCTCCACTCAAGCTTTTTATGGTGGATTCAAGTAAGTTTTCAACCCCAATCAAGCAAACAACTCCACATCAACAACGATTCAAGTAAGTTTTCTCAAACTCCCCATTAAATTTCGGTTTTTAATAGGTTGAATCTAGATCTAGGTTTGGCTAGAAAAATTCGAATTTCACCCCTTTAGGCTCGGATTTAGGCTTAAGTCCTTTACAAAAGTTTGTTTATTGCATGATTCTAGTCTAGATTCGTGTTTTATTTGAACTTTGCATGAAAATCCGAAAATCACCTAGAAATTTGATTAAATTTTGATTAAATTGTTCTAGGTAGTGGGGGAAGAGAGCGTTTGAGAGCTTATCTGTGAAATATTGCTATGGTTGTCCTTGCCGGGACAACGGAATTGCGTTTGTTTGGTTTGTGTGTGGTGTTTGTGCAGGTTTAATTGAGATTCTGAAATCATGGGTAACAAGAGAGGTAGAACTGATGGAGCTTCATCATCCCGAGCTGCTTTAGCTCCCCCTGCTGTGGTGGGAGAGACCACCCAAGAGACTTTTGAGATCACTCTGACAAAGAACAGTCATGTCATTCGGTTTGAGCTTTTGAAGGATAGGCAATGGAAAGCAACTCGGTTCATAGACTGGAACCTGATGAATGAGATCGGGATAGCTCATCTGTTGAATGAGATAGGGGCATATTTGCATATGGGCGAGTTCTTGAAGCTGTGTGAACCCACCTTCAAGGGGTTAACACTGGAGTTTCTGAGCACTTTGTCCACTGATTTCAAAGGAGAAGGAGAGATCAAGTTCTGGCTAGGAGGAGTAAGGAGGAAGATGACTTTGAAAGAGGTCAACCGAGTGTTTGGTTTCTGCAGTTTCCCTCTTAGTAGAGATGTAGTGCTTACTGAGACAGGTGCTACATGGGCTGACAAGCACTTCTGGAGAGCCATCACATGGAGGGCCAAATATGAGCCTTCTAAAGAAAAAGCATCTCCCATTACTCATCCCGCTATTAAGGTTTTCCAGAGATTTATTGCTAGCACCCTGAATGGGGGAGGTGATGGTGGAAACAACTGCCCCAAGAAGGATGTCACTGTGTTGGCTGCTAGTTTGAAGAGGAAGCAGTTAAATGTGGGTGCTATGCTGATGCACCACATGGCCCATGTTGGAAACAAAGGCGGTGGAGCTATTTGTATTGGTGGGATTGTGACTTTCCTAGCCAAGCACTTTGGAGTCGATCTCAGCAGGTTAAAGGTTGATATTCCGCCTTTGCCTATTGATTTCACCATGCTGAAGAAGATGGGCGCTCTCTATAAGTACCGGAACTCTTATTTCTGGGTGATTGGTGATTCTGGGAGAGTAATGAAGCTTCTTGATGGACACCGAGTGCAGATTGGGGACAGTCCAGCTAACTGGTTCATTAAGGTTCAGGCTGAAGATTTGGATTTGGATACTGTAAAGGGGCCAGTTAGGGGTAAAAAGACAGCTCCAGTTGTTATTGAGGATTCTGATGACGAGGAGATGGATGAGGATTTTACCATGGCTGAAGAAGAAGAAGAGGAAGAATTTGCTGAAGATGTAGACACTGATGAGGATGATGAGTTTGAGGAGGATGATCAGCACAGACAGTTTGATCCGTCTATACCTGCTGGAGGTGGTCACCAGTATTCTGATGCTCAATACAATCAGATGATGGAGATGATGAGACAGATGCAGCTGGACAACACGTAGAGATACAATGACATGTCATCTCATATCGATCAGAGCTTTCAGAGCATGAGGGGTTATGTGGATCAGAGGTTCACATCGTATCAGACTCATTAGGATCAGCAGCTTGCTGCTTTTCAGGTCCGCCAGGATGAGCAGTTCAGACTGCTCAACACTAGATTGGATGGATGGAGTTCAGCGGGCTATCCGCCTCATCATTCTTACCCTCAATATGCTTTTCCCGATCCTCCGTACCCTCAGTTTCCACCATACCAGCCACCACCACTACAAGAGTTCCCGCCATATCAGCAACCTCAGCCAGAGTATCCACCGGAGTATCAGCCGCCACCACCACAGGATTTTCCGCCCTATTATCCGCCAGACAACTAGGTTTTGTGAGATTTTCTCTTTCCTTTACTTTTTACTATACTTTGGGGACAAAGTATGTTTTAAGCATGGGGGAAGGGAATTACTAGTTTGCATTGCATATAGTTGCATTAGATTAGGTCATATTTAAAAAATTTTGCATACATTGATTAAAATCCTGAAAAATGAAAAAAAAATCATAAAAGTTTGAAAAAAAAATACAAAAATATTGCATTTAGGTTCTTATTTCCCCATTGTTTGATTCCTCTTGTTTTTCTAAGTTAAGCATAAGTTCTAACCCATGATTTGCATGATTTGCTGAAGTTGATATGATATGAGCATGATCATTGATTATTTACCTTGATTATAGGATGGAGCATGTATTTAGCTTAAGTATTTGATTCATTCTGAAGTTTTAGACAACAATTTGCCTTGTGAGATATTTTTGGCCTTTCATGATTATATTTGTTCTCTAAAATTCTTGAGTGTATCACCATGATTATCTAGCTCTAGAACTTGCGTTAATAATCTTTTTCAAGGCTGCTTTATATGATTGAATGCATGACATTAAAATGATTGAAGCAATGTTTCTATAAGCCTATTATTTCCCTTCCTACCCTACAAGATTCATGTTCTTGACACCCCATTTCTTTTAAGCTTTAAGCCTATTTTTGATAGCTCCACAAAATTTTCCTAGCCTAATAAGCTTGACCCAGGATCCGGGATTTAGGACTTTAGGTTGTGGTTGTATTTTGTGTGAGTTTGATGTAAGTATGGGGGAGTTGGAAGAAAAGGTGGAAAAAGAGGAAATATAACTCTTGGTTTCAAAGTGAAAAAAATTGAAGATGAAAAGTTTGATTGCAAAAGAAAAGAAAAAGAAAGAAAATTGAGCTTAATTGTTAGTAGTCTTCATTAATAAAGCGAGAAAAGAGTTGAAGAGGCAAAAAAAAAAGAGAAGCAAAGTGCTTAAGTGTAAATGTAAGGAGTTGGTAGAGTGAAGTTGGAAGTGTTATGAAAAAATGTTGAATTTTGGTTTAGGATTAGTTCTTTATCCCGGATTTAGCACCACAAGCCAAATATGATCCCTTCCAAATTTCTCTTTACCTTGGCCCCGTTACAAGCCTTAAAAAGACCTCTTGATTTTTGTTATGTGTTTGATCCCCAGTGGTGGAGATTTAGAACTCTGATGCAAGCATATGGTAGTCTAGTTTTCATGGTTGATTTTGAGTGAAACACGTCCTTAAACACTTGAGAGTTTGAGTGCAAACACAATTACCTTGGTGAGGTCTAGAATGAATGAATGGTTTTTACTTTTTGCTATTCATAATGCATGCTAGGAAGTCTTGGTTGGGTTTTTGATTATATGTGAAATGTTTGTTTGACTTGAGATGGATGTAAGATTGCATTTCTATGGTGTGATTGGATTTATGTCTTGCTTGAGGACAAGTAAGGGTTAAGCATGGGGGAATTTGATAGCTTGCATATAGGAGTAGCTTAGTTGCATGTTTTATATATGTTTTAGTTAGTTTTAGGTTAGTTTTTATGTAGTTTTTAGGTTTTTGTGTTGTCGGGTGTTATGCGCTGGTTTGCTCGGTTTTATAGGTTTTTAGGTTCAGGAGCAACAGCGGGGCGGTTACAGATTGACCATGGCGGTGGTGGACGAGCTAAGGAATGCTAGGATGTGCTAGGATGATGATTGAAGATTGAAGAGACAAGCCAAGCCAAGAATCAAGTGCTTGGGGAGAAGCCGCGCAATGATCTCGAGCAATCCCAATTGACGGACAATTGCGCGGGGAAGCAAGAAAAAGCGCGGCCGCGCATTTGGGGATCGATCCCGCGCAATCTGGAGTTTTTCAGCGGACGTGTTTTGGGGCGAGCCTTGGTTTTGGGCTTTGATATTTGGGTTATTTGGGCTAGATAAAATCCGAGTGTATGGTTTAATATATCTTATGAGGGTTATTTTTAGTAGACATATAAATACTTTATGTTAGTTTAATTTTCATAACTTTTGATCAACTATTGGAGGCTAGGGTTTTCTCTCAAGGAAGAACCTTTAAACCTTTGTAAGTTTGATTTTAATTCAATTATGCATTGCTAATTTCTCTTGTGTTTGGCTAGTTATTGAAGTCATGATTTGTATGTAGTTGTGAGGTTTGATTGATTCTCTACAAACTTGAATAGAGTTTATTCCCTGTGCTTAATTGAATCTAAATTAGGGTTTTATTAGATTAGCTACCTGATAGAATTTCTAGTTAAAACTGAATCTGATTAATTACCGGTTGGAGTTAATTAGATCAAGAGTATACTTTAATCAATTTAGTACCGGTTGGACAAGTTGGTTAAAGAAGGGAATAAATTCACAAATCACTTAGATGTCTGGTTGCTCTAAGTTGTTTGTTTCTATTGATAACTTGAATCATCATGTTGTTATTTAATTGAATCTAGAAGGTCTTCTAGGTTATTAATTAATTAGGGTTGTTAGACTGGTAGTTCTATCAACTATATATGAAGTTTGGATCTTAATCCTTAGTAGGATCATTATCCACAATAGATTATTCAAGTGAGAAGAGAATCAAGAGAATCGATGATCAACGAATCAATATCATGATGGATCTAACTAGTTGAACACGTTTGTCTCTCATATATTCAAAATCATCTTTGCATTCGTATTTACTTTTATTTTTGCATAAGTAGTTTAGATAATCATTCTGAAAATTCCCCATATTAGTTACTTGGCACTTAAGCAATAACACATTTACACGAGTCTCTGTGGGTTCGACCCTTGCTTCCACTTTACTCAGGTTAGGAAGTTAGGTATTTCTTTGATAGTGCTTTTATAGCGACGTAAAAGTGCTCATCAAGAGGTTCTCAAGGTTATTTACATGTCCATACACACACTCTACAACGGTCCCTGGAAAACTTTTACTGAAGTTCCACAAGCTGTGAAAAATCAATGGTGGAAAGATTTTGAGGTATTTTAATTTCTAAGCTTTGTAGTTCCTTGTTACAATTTATCGTACCTTGTGTTTTTTCATGTATTGATCAATTGCTAATGTATTGATCTACTACTATTTTGTATTGGTTTATTTAGAATCATTTTTTTTGGAGGACTGTGATGGTCCTCTCATTAAGCAAAATTGGCAAACAAAGTGCCGCAAGCATATCATCAATACTTTTTGTGAAGATAGGAGTAAAGGATTCAAGCCAAGTTTTGTGAGCACTAATAATTGGGACATAATGACCACTGAATGGAAAAACAATGAGAGAATTCAGTGTATTAGTGCGATTAACAAGCGTAATAGAGCATCGGAGGGTGAAGATGGCCTTTCACATTACGTTGGTGGCTCTAAATCCACGGTTGAGTATAAGCAGGAGTTTGTAAGTATTTTCAATTGCTTTTTGTATGCATATATACACATAATAATTTTCTAATAAATTTCTTATATTTGTAGTAGAAAAACATGGTCGACCCATGACTCAAGAAGAGCTGATGCAGGAAACGTATCAAAAAAACAAACTGGAACATGGACTACTGAACGACCAAAAAAGTTTTTGGTATGTTTTCCGACATATTTAATCTTAGTTGCACACTCATGCTAAAATCAAAGTTAACTTGTTGAGTAGCTTTGATTTGTTTATGATTCTTGAACATACTGATGCTTCTAATGTGGACTTTGTTTAGTAATATATTCAGCTAAGCAAATTAGTCAAGTTTGATGGAATTAGCTTTGTATAAATCTGCTGGTCATGCTGATTATGCACCTAAATACTCTAATTTATGTATTCTGAAATTATCTTTCTTGATTCGTAGTTTAGAGTTAACTACTATACTATTTCTCTCTTGTTCTTATCTCTTCTTTTAATTAGTATTTAATTTATACATAGCATGCTTGTTTATGTATTTTGTAAAAATTTCAGGAAAGATTTGGGCCTTGAAGAGAACTTGATTAGAGTCTCATCCAGTTTTGATCCAAGATGATGAATGGATGTTATGGTGTGACGCAATTGGTGGTGAGAAAAAGGGCATATCTTTGGTCAAGGATCACTAGCTCGTAAGGGAAGATATGTTTTAAATCCACCAGTTCGTGAAGCATCTTCATCTCCTATTGCTCATGCTCGATCTACTCCGACTCAAGCTCCATCTCATCCGACTCGTGCTCTGTCTCCTCTGACTCGTGTGGATCAACCAAATCTAGGGCCATCCCTATTGCGTCATGGTCCATCTATGATGAGCAATCAAAGCTAATTGGATGAAGTAATGCCAACACCAGTGGAAATGAGAATGATAGCTAGATATAGAAAAATACAAGCCTATGAAGAGCAACTAAAAAGGAAGGAGATGTGCATTTCTCAAGGTATGCATCCAAGTGTGCCGCAACTTGAGATGTCGTTTCAATCTTTATTGAATTCAAGGTCTAATTTGTTTGCACTTAATGATCAATCTGATGTTATAACTCCTCCAACTTCTCAAATTGGACAAGGGTTAGGCTTTTCTTCTCAAGATCCATCACTCTCAGATTCAAGCTCATTATGGGTTGCTATTCTCTGATTTATTCAATTCAGTTTATGTGCTCTATTCCCTTTTTTTGTTCTAATATGTGGGTGAAGATTTTTGTTCTTGATCTTGTTGTGTTCTTGTATTGTGTTGCCCTTTTCTACTTGTTTTGCATGACTTGTTTTTCTTCCTTCAGTTTCCATTTATTTTTCATTCTTCTTTTCTTGGATTCTAAATTGCTTTATGTCGTGGTTTGTATGTTTGAATTAGTTTTGTGGGAATTTTATGTCGTTGTTTGTATGCCCTTGATTCTCCCTTTGCTTGTTTCTACCTGCTTTCTTCTTTTTTCTGCCTGGTATTTTTTGTTTGTAGTTGCAGTTTGTTACTGGATTTTTACTTTTTCTTCTGGTGCTTGTTCTTCTTCCTTGGTTTGGTTCCTTGGTTGGTTTTTCGTGGTTTTTGGTATTATTTCAATCCCTTGTGTTTTCTTTTGGAATGCTGCTATTGGCGGTTCTTCTGGTTGTAGTTGTGATTGTGTTCAGTTTGGGTTGCTTAGGCGGTGCTGGCCTCCTTGTGCAAGTATAGTCTTTCTAATCCTTCCCTCCAAACTTCTTGTCTTATATCTGGGTATGTATCTTAAATTCCTAAGTATATGGGACTCTTGTCTCATATATAAGGTTGAGTTTTTGTGCATTCTTTGGATTGGGATGAGCTTGAACCTAAATCTTGAAACTTGTTACAAAATTTATTTGACTTATACCAGGAATGATTGGTGGTTCACTCCAGCAGTGTGTTGATTGGGTGGTGCAACGCTCTTGCTTGTGTGATGATGACTTCTCTATTACAGATTCATTACATATGTGGCTCTTGGTATGCTAAAAAATTGTCCTTTTCTGGTTGTGGTTATGTTCAAAGGCTCCCTTGGAGAACATTCTTTCTTGTTTTCTCTAAGGTTGAGTTGTTGACCTACTGCAACTATTGGAGGCATGTAATTTTACATGATGAACCTATGAGTCTCCTAACTGATAGGTCTTTGGTTCTGAAAATTGGAATTTCAACTTGTAATAATTTTTTTCTTGTGTGGATTCATGGTTTTTATCTTGTTTTCCTTTGTTTGCCCCTTTTTGGGTTGGTAGACAAAGTTGAGAATCTGATTTCTCCATGGTCCAGCAAGATGCATGAACTTAATGATGAACATTTTTTTTTAATTATCTCTAATGAGCTGTGTTCTGAAAGTTCTTTGGCAACATATTAAGCCTCAACTGGTAATGCTCTTTACTCTTTATGTCTGGGAATATTCAGGATTTCATTGGATCTTTTTAAACTATGTTTGGTCTCTTATCTCTTGTTTTGGTGAAGAAGTACGTTAAGCTTTGTCACTCTTGTATAATATCTACCTTCACTCGTTGTAGTACTGAAGTTTATAATATAATGACTATGTCCTTGCTTGTGTATTTTCCTGTGAGTTCTACTTATATTGTATTCTTTGTTATGTGTTGGTTCAGCTGCAGGGATCTGTTATCCTTGGTCGAAGAGTATTTTCAAAACTTGGGTTATGTTCAACAGTTTATCACTTCTAGGGTTCATAATTTTATTTTTAATTACAACTGTTGTAAACACTTATTTGTTCCTCTTTGGTTTTTCAAAAGTAAAAGAAATGTAATATTTCAAACTTGCTACGTTTGGAATAGTCATAAGGCTATACCAAGTTATTACTCTCAAAATTTGGTAATGTTTAATTGTTTTTGTATTTTAAGGTTGAGTTGTATGCTAAATTTTTGGTACGGTTCTATTACAGGTCGGTTTGACTAGTTATATATGAACATCATTTCCTTCAAGGTTTTTTATGAGTATCGCTTTTTGGAATGTTGGAGGTGTGCGTCGATCCAATTTCTGGGAAGAAATTGGGTTTTTTAAAAAATTAAATAAATTAACTTTCTTATGTTTAGCGGAAACAAAGACAAAAATAGAGCCTTCTAATGGGCTAATTAGAAAATGTGGCTTCCAAAAAATAATATTTAGTCCAAGTGTTGGTACAAAAGGTGGCCTTTGGTTACTTATTTGTCAAAATACTTTTACTAATTCTTGTGAACTATATTTTAAATTCTAAGAATCTAATCATCTTAAAATACTCTCATAACACTTTGACTTTCTTAATCATTTTTGTTTATGCTCCTTCCCGGGATAATGATAAAAATTGCTTCTGGAACTCTTTACAAAAAGTAATAGAGGATTCAAGTTTACCATTCATTCTAGTAGGTGATTTGAATGAGATTTGTAGCATGATAGAAAAATTAGGGCGTCTTTTACCATCTCCTTCTAGATTTTCTCGACTCCTTAATTTTAAATATCATTTCGGTTTACTAGAGGCTAATTGCTCGGGTTTTCCTTTCACTTGGCGCAAAAGCTCGACTGAAAATCAAAACACTTTTGAAAAACTGGATAGACTTCTTATACATCAATCAATAGCTCATGAATTTCCTAATCTAATAGTACATCATCATCCTTTTACAA
The DNA here is from genome assembly GCA_964016875.1 of Fallopia convolvulus. Taxonomy (NCBI): domain Eukaryota; kingdom Viridiplantae; phylum Streptophyta; class Magnoliopsida; order Caryophyllales; family Polygonaceae; genus Fallopia; species Fallopia convolvulus. Next base: position 24,252,802 of record OZ024727.1, read on the forward strand.
CTTCAGACCATTGTCTTATCACTTTTTGTATTTCAAAAAACAAAAATTACAAAAAATTCCCTTTTAGATTTGAAAATGATTGGCTTCAAAACTCTACATATGTACCATTAGTTCAAAAAGTATGGCGTTATTGTCTTGATGGTTCGTCTATGTTCAAGATTTATATGAAGCTCCAACTTCTTAAGAAATATTCAAATGTATGGGCTAAGCATCACATAAACAATAATTATGAGCAACTTAAAATTTCTGAACGACAATTACAATCTCTACAAGAATTGTTGTTATATGATCCTTCTAATCCCCGATTGTTAGGTAATCTACAAAGACATTTAAATAAATACAATACTCTGTTACATGATGCAGCCAAAACTAACCCGCAAGCGAACGGGGTCAATCGTAGTACCTCAAGTGTCGATCCCACAAGGACCGATGTAATACTAATTGTAACTCTACTAGTAAATTAGGCCAAAAATAGGAAATTGAGAAATCTATATCTAGGAAAACAAGTAATAAAGCAAATAAAAAGGATAAAATATATGGAATAGATGTGTCTAAGGTTATGGATCACCAGATCAATATTTCAATAAATAAAATTATACTCTGCCTGAATTTATTTGAATGACCAACTATCTAAAGTAAACACTAACTCCTCTCGGACGATAAGTGCATGTACCTAAACTCAACAAAACAGTCGTTGTCGCGTAAAGCAAGTCTAATTTAGATCCTTAAAGCTCTTTAGAGACTAGGGATAAACAATACTAGCATTCGATGTCGCGTTCCGCTAGAATCATTCAAACCCCAGAACTACTACGATAGTTAAAAAATCACACAAGAGAAATTAAATAGATGTCGCATAGATAATTCTCAAGTTCAATACCTAGGGATCTGAAAAGAACCAATTTTTAATCCTCAACTTATTAGTATCCTATTATTGTTATCTTCGGTCGGTCTCAAACCATAATAGGAATCATATATGCAAAAGCAATTAGGGCATAACGCAACCCATGATCGAATCAAATATATTTCAATTCAGGCAAAGAATATAACTTTAATTAAATACACATTGAATGGATCACCAAAACCCTAGAACTAGAAATTAGCCAAGCATGATTGAAGACATAATCAAAATATATAAACTAGCCAAGAATTATTCAATACAATAAAGGAATAAGAAAACTTAGGTCTCAATAATGTAGATAATCCAAATCAAAGGGCTAGAATTCTTGAATAACAAAATCTCCAACGTGCCGACAATTCCTTCGTGAAAGTCTCGTTCTCTACAGCTTAACTAAAACTAAAAAAACGAGATCCTCTAAGCTATTATCTAAACTCCCTCTTTATATTAATCTATCTCCTATATTATATTAACGTGTCCTTCTAGGCAAGATTGCCAATCAACCTCCATGGACCCCGCTGGGTGTCTTCTTTAATACTCCCTCCGTTTCATTTTATTAGTCGTTTGAGACTTTTGCACATTAATTAAGAAAAGATTAAAAAGAACAAAATCCCCTCTTAATAGTACTACGTGTCAGAGAGCTTTTCAATATACAATCCCCTTTTAATAAATGATTCCCCCTCGTTTGAGCCTAGATGAACTCTTTAATACAGGTTGGCTTTGAAATTGCAAGAGTCTAAATCAATTTTTTCAACTTTTTCTGTAATACAGGCAGGCTTTAATACAGGTCTTGGAAAGTTAAAAAGTTTGTTCATTACTACTTTTCTCCTTAGATTACTACAAACGACTTATAATTTGCAATATCAATATTACCCACAAACGACTAATAAAAAGAAACGGAGGGAGTAAGTTTTAGTGAAAGGCTAGAAATTCAGCTTGGACTCCAGTATAATATAATCCATGTAGATCAAAATTCAAGCAGCCCATTAATAGCCACGGCCCATCAGCTTTGCTTTGCCAAATAAATCGCAGACCAATATTTGATCCAGCCCAAAATCCGAAATTGCCCCAGGCCCATATCCGAGTCTTGATCCATATTTTTGCAAGCTCTTAAAATGATCTCCAATATCTCCAGAAATAGCTCAAAATACCTGAAATACAATAAAACACTAGTGTAGATTCCGAATGCATAATAAAATAAAAATAAATATAAAATATGAGAAATATGCATGAATATGAACTAAATTTACATGCAACTAGACCCCTAAAACATGACTAAATTAAGCGTTATCAAATTCCCCCAAGCTTAAACTTTGCTTGTCCTCAAGCTTGAACTAAGATCAATTCCACAAGAAAATCAATGGTGTCTCAACCCGTCATAAAATCAAGCAAGTCAATGAATATTTAGATATTATCAATGCATCATCAAAGCAAACAAATAACATTCAAAGAGACTAACAAGCTATCCACTTTAGACCTCACCAGGAAAATATAAGAATCACTCTCGCTCATGTTTTTAGGGGCAAGTGTTTTCGCTCAGTCTCAAATTTGAATGCTAAACTACCATAGGCTTGCATCAGCGTCCTAAATCTCCACCACGAGAAACCAAGTACACCACATAAATCAAGAGGTCTTTTATTGGGTTGTAACGGGGCCAAGGTAATGAGAAGAAGGTGTGGAAATATTTTTGGTCATGTGGTGCTAATCCGGGAAATAAAATTAACTAAATCAACACCAAGCTTAAGGATATTCTTTCCAAACCACTTCTTTTTTCTCAACTCAACACCCTTTATTATTTTATTCCAACTCTTTTTTTTTCATTGCAATTTTTGATTTTTTTTCTTTTTGCAGCTTTTTTCACTTTTTTTTCCAATAAAACACTGAAAAAGCTTACATCCCAACCACTAAGTATATGTTAAATCTCCCCCAAGCTTGGCTCACAACCACAAAATTAATCAACTAATAATCCTAATTCCTGGATGGGTAAAAGGCTAATAATAGGCTTGGATGCTTTTTGTGGAGCTTCCAAAAATAAGGCTATAAAAGGCTAATAGGGGCTTCAAAAAGAGGATAATATGCAAGGTGGATAAGGGAATATATAGGTTCCTGAAAATAATGCCTCAATCACTTTTATGTCATGCACAAGAGTTATAAATGTGGGCTCGAAAAAGAGTCTAAACGCAAGTTCTAGAGATAACAAACAAATTGAGAATCACACACAAAAAGAAAAGAGGACTCATGAAATTTATAGTCCAAGAAAGGCTAAAAAACCTCACATGGCTTTCTGTCTAAAGTTTCAAAACTAAAATAGCTTAACGAATAGCCATAAGTCACTTCAACTCAAAAATTTTCAAAATATCAATCTGTTTCATCTTCAAACAAGATCAATTAGGGCATCAACAACCAATGAAATTCCATGAAATTATTTTTTTCAAAAATATTACAAACAAAGCCAAGACATGAGGTTCATATCCAACACCTAATATGCAAAATGCAATGCATGGAATGTCATGAAAAAGAAAATACAAAAAAAATGCAAACGGAACCCCACACAAGATTTATCCCTCCCCCAAGCTTAAATTCTACATTGTCCCCAATGTAGAAAAAGAGAGAGGAGTAGAGAAACTCACCAAATATTCAGGCATCTAGGCATAGTCATTTGAATCCGAGAGGGAAAGATTGGAAGTCATTTATAGGCTCGAAAATCTCAATATAGCATCCTTATATATATAAGCTTGTCCAACAAAGACAACTTCCAAAAACAAAAGAACAAATAGCTCTAAAAGAGCTAATTAGCATATGTAAGTTATCAAAACAAGTCCAATGATAAGCACAAAACTCGCTAAAATATATCAATCCCATTTCTCAATTAGCAAAACAACTTGATAGCACAAAAACTCATTCAACGATTCAGCTCTTAATTGAATGCACATGTGGAAAAGAAAAACACCACTCAGAACTTCACAGCACGAGAGGGACCAAATTAACCAAACACACCTCTATTCAAAAGAAATGAACAACACAACAACCACAAGTCGATCACTAGCATATAAAAATCACAGCATCCACCAATATGAAGCACAAAATACCAACTAAAATTTAGCAGGCAATTTAAGCATCATTAATCCAACTAAGCTAAAACAAGTGTGAATTCAGCCAATTATCCATTCTTAACAATAAACCAGTCAGCAACATGGATCTTTCAGCTCAAAGCTACAACTTAGAAATTGAAACCGATCGAGATGCTTGACAAAATTCGACACCAAACAACTATAGCATGACTAATAATCAGTAAAATCAGCCCTCTGCTTTACATCAATCAAGGTCCCCGACAACGGCGCCAAAAACTTGATAGGCCAAATCCTACCCCGCAAGTGTACGGGATCGGTTGTAATACCAAGGTGTCGAACTTTGGGACTATGTAGTATTAATTGTATTCAAAACAGTAGACTAAGTCGTAAAATAAGAAAAGATTGAATTGTGATTTTTGCTATGAAACTAATTAAAGCAATCAAACAAGTAAATATGGGCAAATCAATGAGAGAAAGGCTTCTAAGATTAGGATCACCACAATAATGCTTCGGTAGACTATAAAAGATGATTGCACAATCTTAATTATGACTTTGTTTGAAGGCAATTGTCTAATGTATCCACTAAATTCTTTCGAATGTTAACAAACGTATCTAGACTCAATTAAACATCCACTTTCGTGACTTGCAAATTAAAATCTAGACCTTCAAGCACTTAGAATTTAAGATTAAATTGAATCAACATCCGCTTTCGTGACTTGCTAACTCAAACCAACCTTAAGATTTCTATGACAATTGTTATTCCACAAGAGAATTCAAAATATTTTCATAATAAAGAAAACTCAGGTTCAAATCCTAGGGTTCCAACAGGAAAAAGTACCTTTCAGTCTCAATCCCCTGTCTGACTACTTATCAAAGTTTTCACCTTTCAGTCTCAAACTTTGGCAAGTTCCCATTCACAAAAAGTTACTAAGGCATAGAGCATCTAGGATTGAATCAAACAAAGCTTCAAACAACAGATTGTGCAATTTAATAGATAAGTCTACCTATCATTGGGTTCACCCCAATCTTAGAATTTGGGGTTTAGCTATACATGGAAATAGAAGAAATCAATTCAATAACGAGAGGAAACATACCGGATTGAAGAAACAAATAAACTTGATCAATATCCAGCAAATCCCAACTCAAAATCAAAACGAAGTCTTCAAATCTCCAACAAATCTCTCTAAACTTGTCTCTCAAGCAATAAAAACTAGGTCAAAAGTCGAACTCCAATCTAGAAAACAAAGTAAAGTATTTATACTAAGGATAGGGTGGAAGAGGCGGCCCAAAAACCCGACCTAAAGGGGCGCACGATCCATGGCGCGCGTCGTGCGCCGAGGCGCACGACCCTAGCCTTGCAAGCGCATGACCAACGCCGGACGCACGAGCCGTGTCATGGTGCCGCACGGTCGTGCGTTTGGCACGCATGGGCGACGCCTTTCTCTGAGATTAGACGCACGATCGTGCTCCCTAGGCACACGATCCCAAGATTTATCGACACCTCCTACACGACCGTGCACCTTAGTGCACGACCTTGGCCTTGCTCGTGTGCTTCCTTCTTTTCGGCTCTTGAATCGTTCTTTTCCGGTCCCGTTGCCTCCTAGACTGAAGTCTTGATTCCGCCAAGTATCCAAATGCATTCCAATGAAGCTCAAACTTCTCCAAAGTACCTGAAAAGCATACAAATACGCGTGTAGACATCTATAATGGAAACTAAACTAAAAGTACTAGAAAACACAAGACTAATGCATGAAAACATATAAACTAAGGTCCTAAATGCATGTCCTAAGATGCTCTAAAAATGCAAGTTATCATTACAATTTCAGTATAATTTTTGGAAACAAAGGGCAAAAGTTAAACATTTGCAGAATATGGATAAAAATACAAAATATTTTCAGTCAGTTACAAAAATTAGATCCTATAAACAAAGAATTACAAGTTTCCAAACTAATACTGGTACAATTATTTATGATCATGAATCAATTTCACACCATTTTACTGAAGAAATGAAATCAAGATTTATTAAAAATAATTCTTGTTTTCTTCTTCCAAATGATTTGGATTTCATTCCGGAATTAATTAATATAGAAGAAAATATTGTGTTAAGTAAATCGCCTACCCAATCAGAACTTAAATGTGCAATTTTTTCAATGCCAACGGATAAAACGTCGGGCCTTGATGGATTCACAACTGAATTTTTCCAACAATATTGGTCCATTATTGGATCTTTAGTTATTTTAGCAGTTAATGCTTTCTTCCATTTTGTACATATGTTAAGAGCAATAAACAAATCTTTTATTACTTTAATCCCAAAACAAAATAATCCACATACCATAGGTCATTTTCGACCTATTAGTCTTTGCAATACAGTTTATAAGGTAATTACTAAAATTCTAGCAAATCAAATTTCTCATTTACTACCAAAAATAGTTCATCCTTTGCAAGGTGCGTTTGTTAAAGGTAGGTTGATTCAGGATAATATCCTAATAGCCCATGAAAATTTTCACTCGTTTCATAAAAAGAAAAAAGGTAATAAGGGATGGATGGCTTTGAAAATAGATATGAAAAAGGCTTATGACAAAATAAATTGGAATTTCATTAGAGAAATACTTCTTAAATTTGGTTTTAGTCAGCATTGGGTTCATTTAGTGATGACATGTGTTTCTACTTCCTCTTCCTCTGTTCTAGTTAATAATGAACCAGGTTGTGAATTTACTCTCAGTTGTGGAATTCGACAGGGTGATCCGTTGTCTCCTTTTCTGTTCATAATAACAATGGAATATCTTGCTAGAACGTTTCAAATTGATTCAGAACATATAGTTTCTCATGTAGGTATCCAACTAGTTAAAAATGGGACTTGTATTCCTTTTTTAAGTTTTGTAGATGATACAATTATTTTTGCAAATGCTAATCATTCTAATATGAATTTTATCAAGGATTTTCTAACTAATTGCTCTCGTATTTCTGGACTTTCTATTAATTTTCATAAAATTTCTTTCCAAACTTCAGCAAACATTTCTAGAGCTTCTACTTTATCTCTAGCTAGTATATTAAATATACATGTTACTACAAGCATGGAGAAATATTTGGGTATTCCTATTTTGAAAGGTAGGGTTCAAAATGCTATGTTTTCTGAAACAATTGCTACTTTAAAACCACAGTTGTCTCAGTGGAAAGCTAATTCTATTTCTCAGGTTGGTAGGTCGATTCTAATTCAGTCAAACTTGTTAGGTCAGGTGAGTTATTTAATGCAAAGTTTCCTACTTTCTAAAGGAGTTTGGGATGACATTTATAAAATTAATAAATCTTTCTTTTGGAATAAATTTACTCCTAACCATCATCCTCTTTGCATTTGGGATAAAATATGTACTCCTAAAGAAAATGGAGGGATGGGTCTTAGGACGGCTCAGAATATGAACATTTCACTACAGAGGAAACTTCTTTGGAAAATACTAACAAAACCTCAAAATATTTGGGTTCAAATCATAAAGGATAAATATTTAGGATCACAAGATTTATTTCAATATCAGAAGAAAAGTTCTTCTTGGCAGTTTGGCCGGTTAATTAATATCAGGGATATGTTCTCAAAGGGAGTTAAGTGGATTTTAGGAAATGGTAATAAGATAAATTTTTGTACTGATAAGTGGGTTGGAGATTCAAACCTTCTTTGTTATATGGAAAATAGTAATCCTTTAATTAAAGTTTCTGCTTTTATTACCTATTCTAAATTAGGGGATGTAGAGGCTCTTAGGGAGATTTTACCTTCCTTTATTATAGATTTAATTTTGAAAGTTCGGATTTTGAAGACTGTGTTGTTTGGAATCCATCTTCGGATGGTAATTTTTCAGTCCAATCTGCTTCGGCTCTTTTAAATGAATCAAGAAACATTACTTCTGTTGGTTATTCTTGGATTTGGAAAATGAAATTACCTCCTAAAATTCAAAATTTTATTTGGAAAGCTTGTACTGATTGTCTTCCTACAACGGATAGATTAAATCGTTTTTATAACTGTGTTCCTCATTGTTGTTCTATGTGTGATATGGAAAATGATAATTTAAACCATCTCTTCTTCCACGGCTCCTTTACAAAGAAAATGATTGCAAAATTGGAAGATAATCTTCAATGCTCATTTGATTTAAATACTTCTGGATGTTTTAATGATAATCTCATTTCGACTCTTTATTTAAATAAAAATAAAAAAATCCATTGTTTTTTATGGTTGCTCATTTGGAATCATAGAAATTCTTTAATCTTCAACCCTTTTAGGATAATTCCACATCTTTTACCTGTGATTTGGTGCTGTCCCAGTTAATTCAATGGGAATCCACTAACTTCAAAGCGGAAAATACGAGATTGAATAGGCCTAAAAGGAAAAATGGAACCTATTGGATTAAACCTCATCCTTCTTGGATTAAACTTAGTTTTGATGCCTCTAAACAGAAGAATGAGGCTACTTTTGGTAGTTTTATTTTTAGGGATCATAATAGTTCTATTTTAGGTTGTGATAGGATGGCTCTTCAACCAATGTCAGTGTTACAGGCAGAGGCTTCAACTCTCCCGGAGGGTTTGAAAGTAGGAAGGGATTTACATATTCAAAAACTGATTATAGAAGGGGATAATTTGATTCTCATAAATTCTTTAAAAAATATTTGGAAAGTTCATTGGGATATTTATTCTATTATTCAAGATATCCGACGTTTGGTTTCGAGTTTTCCAGAGGTGGTTTTCTTTCATTGGTATAGGGAGGCTAATTCAGCCGTTGACTTCTTAGCTAGAAGACATGTCAGCATTTCGCAGATTCGTCATGCAATCTCTTCCTCTTGCTTGCATTTGTGCGTTGATGATATCTCGTTAGTATTATTTAGTCATCAACTTTTAGTTTTTAATTTTTTTTTCAAGATCATCCGCAGCGATGATTTAGGATGACCTTTAATATTGGGGCGATCTAATGTTTGCTTTGTAATGAATGGGCTAATAGCTCATTTAAAAAAAAACTCAATTAATAGATAGAAAAGATTTAAAATTGACTATTGACTATGAATAATTTTACTCTTTTACCCTCGGTTTTGTCTATGTGCATCAATTCCGTTCTTCGACTGCCGGATCTTCCTCATCGGCTCAGAGATTTTAGGGTTACGCGCGGTGTATGCGTATCACCCTCCCTCTCCTCTCTACTTTTTTGCAGATTTCTCTTTACCCCTTTCTCCAGTTTCCAGTTTTGAGCTCAGAGATTTGCCTCAAACTAATCTACGAAGCAGTACAATTCTGCTCTTTTCTCAGAGTTAGCAGCTCAAGCTCTTTCTTCTTCTGCTGCTGCTCCTTCTGACTTTGGAAGACGCTTACCACTGTCCGGAGAAAGGAAGAAAACAAACTCGATCAGGGAGAAGATTTTGGATGTGATTTCAGCTGTTGATGCTGCATTTGATTTGCTTTGAGCAATCCGAGTGTTAAATAATGATGCGGAATTCGGTCCCTTTTTTCTGTTGAACGAAATTCGGTTCCGTGATGGGCCTTTTTCAAATTCAAATATTCAGTGAGTGCGATTGCCACGACATGTGAAGTCTGGAGGTTTTATAAAGGAATCCGAAATTTTAGGAGAGGTGGTGTGTCCAAGGATTCGATTTCGAGAATGAAAGAGTTGAAGCTTTTGGTTTGAAATTGGAATTGCCGATTTTGGGATAAACAGTGGCTGGGATGGAAAGGATGGCTACAGATCTTACCCGGAATGCCCCGGGAGAGAGAGACATTGAGCAAGTATTTGTGCTGCTGTCTTCTTTTATGTTCTTACTCAATTGAAACATACTATTTTTTTAGCATATAGATCTTGGTTCTTCGGATTTTGTGACGTGCATTTGTTGAATTATGTGAAAACGGGAGAGGTGAATATTTTAGTTGCAAATGGTCGGAATATTTGCTAGGAATCTAAATTGAATTTTCTACGCTTGACAACACTTGGTTCTAGATGGCTGAATTAGGACTTGATGTTGCCCCGCTCGTTTCAATGTGCTAATTCATTGCCATTCATGGGATCATTCACAAAATCCCTTGTCTAACATAATTGAGAGGGAGTTTCATCATAGGAACTTGTAATACAATTGCGTTTTGCCAGCTTAACTCATACACTCCATTGATTTACAACAGGCAATTACCGCACTTAAGAAAGGGGCATACTTGCTCAAATATGGAAGAAGAGGCAAGCCCAAGTTCTGTCCTTTCCGACTGTCAAATGTGAGTCCTCCTGACCCATTATTTTCTTGTTTTGCATATACAGTCATGCTGTTATGATTTTCAAGTGTGTTTATCATTCTAGATTCCTGTTCATTCCATCCAGATTATGTGAGCATTGTTTTTAGTTGACATGATATCCAGGATAATTTTCTTTTCTTGAGGAATACATATCATGATTCAATCAAATAATCATTTCCTTTGACTATCTTCGGAATTTTCTTTGATTTGATTGCTTTGCTCTATGCATTCAGAACTGAATTGAAAGTGAAAGTAATATGTTAAACATGAATCAATAGTTTGTGCATACTATCTTCGGAATTTTCTTTGATTTAACTGCTTTCCTCTGTGCATTCAGAACTGAATTTAAAGTGAAAGTGATATGTTAAACATGAATCAATAGTTTGTGTTCATATGCACAGTTTTGTAACCATCATCACCATATTGATTCCTTCGTCTTTTGTAGTTTTGATTTTTTGAACTTGTAAAGCTTGTTTTGTTAGTTGGTTTTCTAATGTTGAACATTCACTAACATTTTGCTAACGTTCTATCTGTAATGGGAATTTGTTTCTAATGATCTAAGTTGCCCTATTCAGGATGAGTCCGTTTTGATATGGTTCTCTGGAAAAGAGGAGAAACACCTCAAATTAAGTCATGTATCCAGAATTATATCTGGACAGCGTACTGTAAGTTCTTATATATTGCTGAAGGAGTTCTTATAAGCCTCTCTTTTGGTTGTTTCCCTGGCAACTCTGGATTCTACTGATTTCTTTTCTTTTCCCATACAGCCAATCTTTCAAAGATATCCTCGACCTGAGAAGGAATACCAGTCATTTTCTTTAATATACAACGAGAGGTCATTGGATTTAGTAAGATCCTGGATCCATTACACTTATTTGTATATTTCATTCAACAATTTAATAAGTTTGCAGCACACTTTCCTTTCCAAGTATGAGTATTGCAATTTCATTTGACATTCTTATCCTATCCCACCATTTACCGGATTGGTGATGCACTTTCCTCTTGTCATAGATATGCAAAGACAAAGATGAAGCTGAGGTGTGGTTTAGTGGTCTTAAAGCATTAATTTCAAGGTATCATCAGCGCAAATGGAAAACAGAATCAAGGAGTGATGGGATTCCATCTGAAGTAAATAGTCCTCGCACATACACACGGAGGAGCTCGCCTTTACATTCACCTTTTGGTAGTGCAGACAGTTCACTAAAGGTATCTGGCTGAAAGAACATATCACAAATAGAACATTGTCAGTGAAAGAGCATATAACGATGATTTTTTTTTAAAGAAAACCATTTCTATTGTTTCAGGATGGAAGTGATCATCTCCACCTGCATACTCCATATGAAAGCCCACCTAAGAATGGCTTGGACAAGGCAATTCCAGATAATATATTTTTTGCTGTCCCGTCCAAGGGGTTTTTCCCCCCTGATGATGCCAGTGCATCTGTGCATTCTTTTGCATCAGTTGGCTCTGATAGTGTAAATGGTCACATGAAAGGAATGGCTATGGATACTTTTAGAATGAGTATGTCTAGTGCTGTTAGCTCGTCCAGTCATGGCTCTGGTCATGATGATGGAGATGCCTTAGGTGATGTTTTTATGTGGGGAGAAGGTACTGGAGATAGCATTATTGGTGGCGGCACTCACAAGGTTGGGGGTACAATTGGTATCAAGATAGATTCTCTTTTTCCAAAGGCATTAGAGTCTGCTGTCGTCCTTGATGTGCAGAATATAGCTTGTGGAGGCCGGCATGCAGCTTTAGTAACCAAACAAGGGGAGATGTTTTCCTGGGGGGAAGGATCAGGGGGTAGACTTGGACATGGAGTCGATTCTGATGTGTCACATCCAAAACTCATTGATTCACTTAGCAATGCCAATATTGAACTTGTGGCGTGTGGTGAGCACCATACTTGTGCTGTAACACTTTCTGGTGATCTGTATACATGGGGTGATGGCACTTTTAACTTTGGCCTTCTTGGCCATGGGACTGATGTGAGTCACTGGGTTCCCAAAAGAGTGAATGGGCCATTTGAAGGGATAAATGTGTCATACATTTCCTGTGGGCCCTGGCACACAGCAGTTGTCACATCAGCAGGCCAATTATTCACCTATGGTGATGGCACGTTTGGTGTTTTAGGCCATGGAGACCGTAAAAGTATTTCAATACCTAGAGAAGTTGAGTCTCTTAAGGGGCTTCGTACTGTTCGAGCTGCATGTGGTGTCTGGCATACAGCTGCAGTTGTTGAGGTTATGGTGGGAAGTTCAAGTTCCAGTAACTGCTCTTCAGGGAAGCTTTTTACATGGGGTGATGGAGATAAAGGTCGACTCGGACATGGTGATAGGGAAGCAAAACTTGTGCCAACATGTGTAGCTGCTCTTGTGGAGCCCAGTTTTTGTAAAGTTGCTTGTGGTCAAAGTGTAACAGTTGCCCTAACAACCTCTGGTCATGTTTATACAATGGGCAGTCCTGTCTACGGTCAGCTAGGAAACCCCCATGCTGATGGGAAGCTACCTTGTCGTGTTGAAGGTAAGCTCAGCAGGAATTTTGTAGAGGAGGTTGCTTGTGGTGCTTATCATGTTGCAGTTTTGACTTCAAGAACTGAAGTGTATACTTGGGGGAAAGGAGCTAATGGACGTTTAGGACATGGGGATACTGAAGATAGAAACACCCCAACTTTGGTAGAAGCTTTAAAGGATAAGCAAGTAAAGAGTATTGCTTGTGGGACAAATTTCACAGCTGCCATCTGCCTGCATAAGTGGGTCTCTGGTGTTGATCAGTCAATGTGTTCTGGCTGCCGCCTTCAATTTAATTTTAAAAGAAAGCGTCACAACTGTTACAATTGTGGACTTGTTTTCTGTCATTCTTGTAGTAGTAAGAAGTCTCTCAAAGCCTCTATGGCACCCAACCCAAACAAACCGTATCGTGTTTGTGATAATTGCTTTGTGAAGCTAAGGAAAGTTATGGATTCTGAAATTTCATCTCAATCTTCTTCCAGCAGAAGAGGGATGATGCGCATGGGGCCCAATGAGCTCAATGATGAAAGTGAAAAATTGGAGCCTGGATACCGTCCTCAACTTGCTAAACTTTCTTCAATGGAGTCCTTCAAGGACGTAGAAAGCCGATCTTCCAGGAAATATAAGAAATTAGAATTTAATAGTAGTCGCGTCTCACCTGTACCCAATGGGGGAGGATTGCGGGGAGCTCTTAATATAACCAAATCTTTCAATCCTTCATTTGGGTCATCAAAGAAATTCTTCTCAGCTTCAGTGCCTGGATCAAGACTAGTTTCACGAGCCACGTCTCCTGTATCAAGACGGCCTAGTCCTCCTCGTTCAACAACACCTACTCCAACGCTTTCAGGACTTATGTCTCCAAAGGTCACTTTGGATGATCCCAAAATGACAAATGATGGCCTTAGCCAAGAGGTCATTAGTTTGAGATCTCAGGTATGGAATATTCTTGCTCCCTCTTTCAATTTGGTATTGTTGGTCAATATGCAACCTTCTATTGGTATTGTTCGATAAGTAAGATAAGACTTGGATTGTGTTTGGATGTACGAGTTGTTTAACTAGTTGTAGTTGGAGTAGTAGTAGTTGGATAACTAGGTGAAAAATGAGTTCATGTTATGAAAAAATACTAAAATGTGTTTTGACAACAAAAATTAATTACAATTCCTATTTTCTGATTTTGTTTTTACAAAAATGAATAACTCTCCTTATTTCTCAATTCTCAACATTAAATACAAACAACTAGGAGTCCTACTGACCTACACAACATTTAAACTAGTTAACTAACTAGTAATTAGTTTATTTTTCCCTTTCAAACACTATTATTTATTTTTTACCATATTTCAAAAAACACTATTATTTATTTGTTTCACTAGTAACTAGTTAAAGTGACCTTCCAAACAAACGCTTGATTATCGGGTAGCTTTTATTTAAATTGCACATGCTTGATCCATTTGTAGAGCAGGCAACATCGTTTAGGACCTTTATTTTGTCTCTTCACCCCTGCCATTTCTATATGTAACTTGTCATCATCTCTGAGTGATTTTATAGCTCAGCGCCTAGCAATTTTTTTTTTCAACTATGAAACTGCATGCTCAATAATAACAAAATGACTTTGTTTTATCAGGCTTGTAGAATGGACTTGTACATTGTGGAAGGATTTCTTATTTCACCATGAGAACATAAATGATATGGGTTTTGTCCATTAAACTGACATGCTTGGTTTTTCAGGTAGAGAATCTCACAAGAAAAGCACAACAACAAGAAATTGAACTAGAAAGAACTATGAAACAGTTAAAGGAGGCAATAGCCATAGCAGGGGAAGAGACAGCAAAATGTAAAGCAGCAAAAGAGGTGATAAAATCGCTTACTGCTCAGGTAACATAGTATCTATTTTTCTGTAGAGACGTCTACTTATAAAAAAAAAAATTTCTAATTGCATTTGTTGTTCTGTTTGTATAAAAAACAGTTGAAAGAGATGGCAGAGAGACTCCCCATTGGAGCAACCCGGAGTGGCAAATCTCCATCCTTCTCCTCCCTGGCTGTCAATCCTATTCCAATTGATGCTTCAAATACCTCAGTAGACCAGCTGCTAAATGGTCAGCTATCAATCTTAAATGCGGACTCAAATGGTTTCAGCAGCGGCTTGCTTACAAATTGCACGAATACTCCAAGTGCTCACAGTTTTGCTCAGAACAGATTGCTTGCTTCAGAAGCAACAATCAGAAGTTTTAGTAGAACAAAAGAAGGTGAGTCTCGCCAAGAGCATGAATGGGTTGAGCAAGACGAACCAGGTGTCTACATTACATTCACCTCTCTTCCTGGAGGTGTCAAAGACCTAAAACGAGTTCGTTTCAGGTATATATTCTTTCTGCTCAGTATATATTCTGGGTAGGTGGTGCTGATATGCACCTTAAATAGTGTTTTAGTTTTTCTTCTTGGGTAGAAAGAAAAATGGAACGTCTCATGTAGAATAATACTGAAAAAGAGACATTTATTTGTCGTGATTGCAGTAGGAAGAGGTTTAGTGAGAAACAAGCAGAACAGTGGTGGGCAGAAAACCGGGCAAGAGTTTATGAACAATACAATGTTCGAATGGCTGACAAGTCCAGTGTTGGTGTTGAGAGCGAGGTGTAGAGCAGCTCATCATTTGGTTTGGAGGTTAGAGTCTTCGTAAATTCACTTGACTTGTATTTGGTATTGTTCATTTTTCAGTTGGGGTTTTGAGGAACGCTAGCTGTTGTGTTTTCATGATAGTGAACATGAAAAGAAAAATGTAAATTCTTAGTAGACTGGTGGCTGATTTATTTGTTGGAATCAGCAGCTGCATGGTAAGATTCTTACAAATGAAGGCAATATTATTAGGGTAAATAATCTTTTGTATCATCATTCACCGAACTTCGGTGACCCAAGGGTCCGGATCAGTGACCACAAGTTACCCATGTAGAAATGTATAATGATGCTTTGTACTGAATTGCTATTGTAACAGTTTTCTTCTGTGCTAATGATATATTCATATGATCTGACAAAAAAATAATATATTCATATGGGTATGATGTGTACGGAATAACTACTGCTATTCAAGGATTATAAAATACTCCCTCCGTCCCTGAAAGTTTGTCCTAAAGGACAACTTTCACATATATTAAGAAATGGGTAGAAAAGATGAAGTGGCCAATAGGGTGAAGGGAGAGAGTGTGATTGTGATGGGTAAAAGTGGGAAGAAAGAGAAAAAGAAAGGAAAAGACTAAAATGGGTTTGAAGGGGTAGATTTTTTGTTAGATAATGGGGGGTAAAAGATGAGATAAAATGAGGGTAATATTGTAAGAAAAATTGATATAAAAGGAAAGTTGAAAAGGTGGACAAACTTTACGGGACGCCCAAAAAGGAATACAAGACAAACTTTCGGGGACGGAGGGAGTATAATAATATCAGCAGGCGGATTCGAGGAATCTTTTATGGGATTTGGATTTTCTGGACATTGGAATTGTTTTATGGAAAATAATTGGTGAAGGTGAAGCAGCCTTTTAATTAATTATACCAGATTTATTCCCTGTTTGGATGACATAATTTAATGTATTAAGTTGTATTAAATTGCATTGAGTGACTTATTTAATGCATTAAATTGTGTAATTCAAACATAGGCTTAGGGTTTAAAACAAAAATCCGACTGTACATTTTGGGGGATCGAACCCAGAATCTATGATTCCGTAGACCAGTTGGGCCATGTAGTCCTTTTAGCTATCGACAAAGTAGTCCTTCATTATCACAAACCATAGAGACTTAACGGGTTGTCGCCTTGTCGGTTGCTAATCAGTCGTTCGATTCAAGAAAACACCGTAGATTGAGAGAAACCTTAGCTATAAGCCTATAACTATCCTCCAAAATCCAACGACTATGTAGTTTTGGAGTGTTTTAAAGCGCTTGGTTGAAATGATTAGGTTCATGTCCATAAAATGGACTTAGGTGATTGATGCCAACTTATGTGAATAGGTACATGATTATTTATCAAAAGTTTATAATTATAATTACCTGCACCTTTCAAATTTATTATGTTAAAATGCATGTCTATTATACATATATGCACCTGCACCTTTCATGTACTCAATGTGATTTTTTACTATTTTATATGCAATGGTAGAGCCAAAAAATTATTTGAAAGGGATAAAGTTCGGTGGGCTGATAATTTGGGGGTCATGCGGTAACGAGCCTATCATACAAATCCAATGAGGTTCCAACCCAAAACCATATTGCAATGGGTAGAGTAGTTCATTGTGTTATATACTAGTCAATTTTAGTCTCAAGTTTCCCATGTGGGATAACTCTCGATCAACACGCCCCTCAAGTGCAACTGCTTGGGTCAGTTGTCACTTGGACGGAATCCCTTAAGGTTTGCGAACCGTCTCTATTTTGGATCGGTCGCTCCTTTATTGGGCGGGCTGCTTGAATATGTTTTTCATAAGGCCGACAAGTCCGAATAAATCCCTCAAGGCTCGCGAACCACCACATTGGGACTCGATCGCTCCTTTATTGGGTGGACTGCCTGAACGGGCCCATGAAGCCGACAAGCCCGAAGACTCCAGGAAATGGACCCACAACGAAACCTCGCTTTGATGCCATAATAAAGTCCGGTGGGCCGATAATCTGGGGGTCGTGCGGTAACTAGCCTAGCATACAAACCCAATGAGGTTCCAACCCAAAACCATATGGTAATGGGTGGAGTAGCTCATTGTGTTAATATACTAGTCAATTTTAGTCTTAAGTTTCCCATGTGGGATAACTCTCAACAAAAAGGGGTAGACAAATCTCTTCAATCGTAAAAAAAAATCATTTACATATTGGTTGACGGGAACCTTTGACGAAGTATTTTATGACCTAAAGATAAATGGTTTAAATTAAGTTGGTTATTTTTTTTATAATGTAAGGAAAATATTAGGATACCTGTCAAATATAAGACCAACCTAACTCATCATTGTGAATCATCTTTAGAAATTCAAATACAATGGATCGTTGAGTAACACTAAGGCTTAAATGTAAAGAAGAAAATAAACTATTTGAAGGAGCACCTTAAATCCTTTCAATTGCTTGCAGAAGTAGAGGAAAATTAATTATAGTTTACACTCTATTTAACAATGAATCACCAAGAAATGCAGAATAATAGATAAAAAAGAATTAATAAAATTAATTATAGTTTCAATTTCCCAAGAAAATTTCCAAATTCTTTTAATAGAATTAATGAATGGGAGATTTATAACATGAGTAGAAAAAACAAATTGAAGACCAAACAAAAGAGCTAAAGCTATTGCTTTTAAAATAGTCATGAAAGACAAAGTGGCCAAATTTGGCTTTTATGATCACAAACAATAAACCTATTAAAGGTGTAAAAGTTTTGTTGTTTTGAAGCATCAAAATTTAATTTAACCCAAATTGGAGGAGGTTTGATCCACGAAGCTCCCAGTTGTTGTTTACGAACAGATTTTTCCAAGAGGCTAAGGAACTACCAAAAATACATTGTAAAAGATTAGATGTAAACCTAGAAGGGTTAAAAAATCAAAGCATTCCTATGACACCAAATATACCACCATAGGAAACATAAAATATCCTAATTAGCATTAATATTTAAAGTAGAAATGAGATTATCTTTGAAATCTCTTGTAGTTACAATCTGAAATGACAAGTTTAACTTAATTTCTAAATTGGAAATTATTTTTTGAGTAAGAGGACAATGAAAGAACAAGTGGTTTAAAGTTTCATTTTCAATTCGGCAAAGTGATGGGACCTTGCCTAGGGTCAGACCCGGTTCCGACTAGTCTGAGGTGCCCGAGCCCATGACGTCCCCCTTGGATTAGGACTTAGTCGTATTTTTTGTATTTCCTTGTTTTTAGCATATTTCTATTTATATCTTTCCCATTTTGGTTGTTGTTGCTTTTAGTATTGTCTATTTATGGTTTTTGGGTTTTGGTCCTTTTGGACGTTGGGCCTTTGCTTGCATGCAAACCCTAGTCCATTAGCCTTATTTCTAGTTAGGGTTTTGGAGCCACCTCTCTATATAAGGGACTCTAAAACTCATTTGTTAGTCACACATTATTTTAATTACAAGAACTTAAGTAGAAGCTTTGCTCCTTTCTTCTTGTTTGGTGCGTCAATCTCCCTAAACCTCTCTTCCCTCTCGATTAATTCTCCCTTGAGTTGGTCAAATTCTCATCTATTTCAACAAAGAACATCAAGTTCGAACTATAACCGCTTCCGCCATTGCATCACTAAACACAATACATAATCAAAGTCAAAGATCTGGGGAGCTCTCATCCTTTTCGGAGATGAGTTCCCATCAATTAGTATCCAGAGCCACGTCTTGTAAGTCGCTCGATCTCAAATGTTCACGCTAGTTCTAGTTCCAAATTCATCCAATTCCTTGTTCTTGGTTCCGACTTATTAAAAAAATTCAGCCAACACCTATTCGGTTTGAGCAGGATCTCGTCCGATTTTTTTTTCTAAATCTCGTATAAATTAGAGGCGTGAAGAATTATTTTGATCTTGCATGATTATAGTAGATTGTTTCCATACTTGAGTCCAGTTCTTGTGATATATAGTCTTATAATGTAAATTGAGAACAAATATGTACCATTGAATTAGAAAAATGGATGGTGGAGATTAGTTTATAGTGATTTGGAAAAAAACAGAATACACTCACAACGCGGTGGCATATATTGTAATTTTGCTATTTTTTTTAATTCATCGACAAAAATACCCCCATAAAAGCTAATATGTCCTGATTCAATGAATGCAAAACAAATCTCACGCCCTCTCTCTCTCTCTCTCTCATGAACGACGACCGAAAAACACCCATGACGTTCGCTCGAACAATTTCGTTCCCTTCCATTTCTACTCTCGCTCGATTTCGATCGATTAATGCTTCAAATCAACAATGGTGAACGCAATTGATGAAGGTATAAACCCGTTTTTACTTTTCTAGAGTTTAGGGTTTCGATTATAGCTTCATTGTTTTGATTTAAAGTTTACTTGGGTTTTGTTGGTCCTTTTGCATCTAGCTTTTTGATTCATTACAATGTTACAGAGTTGAATTTTCCATCAAAAGAATAAAAAAGAGGGGTTTGATCAGGCCATGATTGGGTTTTCTTTCTTTCGTAAAATTTGTTTGGTCTTTAGCCTACACATTAACTTCGCTCCATCGCTTTGTTGTTTATAATTTGTCTGCAATTTCCTTAAATACACACAACATTTATATTAGGTTGTCTCCCCTTTCAAAAATCAATATTCTAACATCATCGGACATTCGGATTCAATTTATATGGTGCACTAATCTCTGTTTTCATTTATAGTTTACTTGTTGATGGCAAAAAGTTCAATTCGTGGAGTTTAAATCATAGCTTCATGCTATTCTACAATATGGTTCATCCTACGTCAAAGTTCGGTTCATGTGTTTTTAAGTGTACTTGTTAATTCAATTTGTATTTTTATATTTAAAAGCATAGGTTCCTTGCAATTGAAATGCTTGTTTTATGCTTGTTTAAGCATAGGTTAGTGCTATTATGTATTGTATATTCAATGCATGCTAATGTATTAAAAAAGGTTGAGATAACTCAAAGTTTGGTTCATGTATTTTAAAGCATAGGTTCATAGTATGTCAAATTTTAGTTTTGCCTTTGAAGCTTTTTTTTTGGGAAATGATCTTCATAATAATTATTCTATTAATTCATTATTTTGTATACTTAGGTTCTTGGTAAATGTCTATATAATTTATGTCACTTAGTAGCCTATTAGCTCAAATGATAGAGCAAGGTGTGTATGCACATAGATGTGGGTTTAAATCCCACATAGGTTATTTTTCATACAGTTCATGTCTTGTGATTCATTATAATTCATCTTTTGGTTCATATTTTTATAAGCTCTAGTTTAAAATATTTTCTCGTACGGTTCATGTCTTTTAAATCACACTAGTTGTTATTTTGGTTAATGGCATTTGTTTATTTGGTTCATATATTTATGAGCACAGGTTCATAATATTTCATCTAATAGTTCATGTCTTTTAGTTGATAATAGTTAGTCTACTGGTTCATGTCTTTATATTGTTAAGTTCATAACAATTGTCAATAAAATTCATCAAATTTAACATAGTAGCTCGAGTGCATATGCATCAAAACTTTAATAATTTTATTAGTTCCTTGATAAGAAAGATGACAATAATCTATTAAAATACAAGATTATAATAAAGCATACATAGGATAACAACCACCTCCACGATCATTACCAACATCATAAAATAATCCTTATAAGTAAACAAAGATGGAGCATCGAGTATCTCGAAGATTAAATGAGCTTGCATTTTTTGTAGTGGTGCATATGGAATGATTGTAGCTGATCCTTCCTTTAAGAATGCAAGGTTCCTTTGGCCAAAAGTTTGTATTACGATGAAACGTTGGAGGAATGGAATAATTCTTATCATTTAATGTGGTTCATAAATGTATTGGTCACATAACCGAGCATGCCGATAAATTTGACCGGAGCTTGATGAACAACCTACAATAGTTAAAGGGAAAAATTAAGTTAATTTAGAAGCAACAGGGAGCACATAATGAGCAATAAAAATGTGCTAAATACTGATGTTCTTTTGTTTCACAAAGATTGTCATTGTTGTTCATAACAGTTACGTTAAGGTTCATTGAAAATGACAATGCGACTCATGATGAATCAGACTGAACTATATATATGTCACTTTGGTCTGTTTATGTACAACTCATCTAGTTCGGATTGCAAAGACTTATTATTATAATCATGTATTCAACACTTACGTACTACTTAAAGCGGGGAGCACGTTCTTTCTATTAGAATTAATATCTTGGCAAATACCATATACTGATATATTTTGATAACTAAGCATTACCCACTTTCTGATAATCAACTCTGTCCTTAATGAACATGATCACTTTATGTAGGAATTGAAATGACCGCAAGTAAATAGATCAACGAGAGGCAACCATATGAAATACGAAAGTAGACGTCAGATTAAAAACCAACTTCCTGAGACTGGTTCTACTTTAACCATGCAGATTGTTTGTAGACAAAATTCAATAAATTGTTGCGTTTGCATAAAGAGAAAGCAATTATAGTGAGGCCTCGAGCTTACAGTTGTCTAATCCATCAACAGATTGCCACAACATCTTTATCACAACCCTCTAATAAAATAAAGATGAATTTGAACTAAACTTTATCAAACAGAAGAGTTGAATGTTCATTTAGGGTTTTCACCCCCCCCCCCCCTCTTCCAAACACAGTTGAATGATTCCAAGGTTCATCAACCTCAAGCATCCTTATAATACTGCATTTAAATAGTCGCAAGCATCCTAATTTTCAATTATGGCTATTTGTCTGGGTTATCATGTAGAAAAAAGGTTTAGACATTTTATCAAACACTTGGTGGACCATCAAACAAGCATACAAAATCAAACTCTATTTTCAATCAAATCATTCAAATTGAAAAGCAAAAAACATACACAAATCTTTATTTTGCAAGCTCTATTAAGTTTACGGCTCTCTTCATCAAAATCCATGAACAAAGATGCAAAATCATACCTAAACCCATGAAAATAATGAACAAAGATTAAAAACCTAAATCAACGAAAAACGTACCTAAATCCATCAATAAGGAGGGGATTCAAGTTGAATTTGCTTGAGAGGAAGATAGATTATAGTAAAATGAGGTGACTTGCTTGTAGGAGTGTACGTGGAGGACGCTAGGCGAGCGAAGGAGACGATCGAATCACGAACAAAGAATTTCGGATGAATGTTGAGATTGAAGATAAAGGACAATAAAATGACGAAAATACCCCCAAACTCAAATTTTAATCAAACGTGTGACTCTTTTATTGCCACATCTAGATCAATAATGTAACAAAATCAAAGGTAGAGAATTGATCTCATTTTATAGGTTATGAGCTGATCACATTTGATCCCCATTATCTCTATCAATATTTTATTGCCTAAAATATGCGTGTGACATGTCATCACAACTGATTGATCTTAGTTTGTTTACATATCACACACTTACCATTATCCGATTTGCCAATACCTTGGCTTATCATAACCTTGCATTATCTTGTTAATTATATAAGACGAGGTCTCTTTATTTTTCTATCATAAGATCTCCTCTTTCTGCTCTTATCTTTTTCGGTCCATATCAATATATTGTTAACCAGGTTTCGACCTTGTCTTGTTTTCGTTTTTTTATACATAAAAAAATAACAAGTCAGGAGAGACACCTAGAAACAAAAAAATTTGCTCGTGCCAACATAGTCACTTTCAATCGTTACTTAATTGTTGCATATTGTGTGGGACTTTACTTGGTTTTGTTTGTGACATCTAATTTCCAATGCCATATTTATGAATAGCCTTAAGCCACCCTCACGACATTCAAGCCTATCCGTACCTTTGCGTGAACAATTTGATTCGTGTTCATAGATTTGTTTGTGTATCTATACCATTGGTTCACTTTTACTCTCTTATTATCATGTCTGATACAAGACTTTGATGATGACGCATTGTCGGGTATGACGACCCTGATGCATTCTTCGTATGGACACATCACTGGCACACTATTTCAGTCAACAAGACTACGACAAGTATGAGCAGTGTGACATTGCAATTCAGTACTTCACCGGCTACGCACGTGATTGGTGGGACTACGTTCAGCATGATCGATCGTATCATCGTCGGTGTCTCGTTGAGACATGGGCACACCTAGTGTTTCTCATGGCTTGACATTTTGTTACACATGTCGACGTGCAGTCATTTTCAGATCGCATTTTTCGAGATCAGGCCAGTGTCCTCCGCAGCACCACCTTTGGACCCTAAGTTAAGGGCACGAATTGCCAAGTTAGAGTACCAAGTCGTCGTGCTCTTGGCGTGCACCCCTGCATCGCCCCTGCCACCCCTCGAGTTCCTTCCCGAGTCCGTCCTGGCACCAGCTGTTGGTGATTTGTGAAAAGTCATCAAACCCATTGTTGTGCATGTGATGAGAAAAGAGTCACATAGGGATATCAATTGAGAAGATTGACCTTTGTTACATCCCATGATATGATTAGAGGGTTGTAAGTGGTCGTACAAAAGACAAGATTCCAAGAGATGCACCGACGCCTAGGCACGGAACCTCATGTGTCGAGGGCACAACGTGGGCACGACACTTAGTAAGGGCGCGCCTATGTTGGCAATGACACGGCACAAGCATGACGCTCGGGAGAGGCGCGCCGATGCAAGGTGCGCGGCGTGAGCGTGGTGCACAACTGGGGAGCGCCTACACCTTGGTTGTGGCACGCCGAGTGCGCATGGTTGGTTGGTAGCAAAGGCATTGTGTTGCGGCGCGCCTATGGCTTGGCACGAGGCGCCGGACACTTGTCTTGATGTTAAACCAAGCTAGGTTTTATGTTTCGAGCAAGGAAAAAATGAACATTAGCTTTGTGCATTGTTTTATGAATGAATGAAAGCTTCTCTAAGCTTGGTGAATGTGTTAGACAAAGACCAAAGCATAAGAATAGCTTGGCACATAGTTATGAAAGCTATAACAGAGATTGAAACCTTCAAACTAGCTCGTAAGTTAGCTCCATAAGCTTAACTTAGTTCCTAATTCAAAAAACTAGCTTGGAAGGAAGTTCATCTAGCTAGGGTTTAGCTCAAATAGCTTATAAGTCAGCTCAACTAGCTGAAACTCAGCTAAAGCCAGCTCAACTAGTTGGATATCAGCTCAACTTGCCAGTTACACTAGCTAAGTGACCTAACTTGGTACCTAGGTATGCTAGCTTGACCTAGGCCATGTGGGCCAGCCCATGGGGCGTGGCATTGGGCTAAGATGGGACGATCCTATGGGCTGATTTTGGGGCCAAATGGATTGCCATCTTGGGCTTGGTTTTGGGCTTGACAATGTGTTTTTCTTGAAGCAATTTTTGGACCAACTTCATGGGCTTTCTTGGCTGGTTTTGGACGACACACTTGGGCCATTCTAGGGTTTCGTTTCCGCCCATATAAAGAGACAAAGAAAGAGAAGTTTGGATAAGAATGAAGGTGGTTATGGAGAGAGAATCTCCTAATAACTTTCCTAAATTCTCTCCTAGATTCTCTCAACCTCCTCCAACCCCTCTAATCCCTTGTAACCGCTTCTAACTACTTTTGGACAGCCCATGACTTGTATATAAAAAGGCATGAAGGGCGTTAGTTTTGGATGATGTCGCAAGACACAGATTGGGAGCGGTCTAGAGAGAGTGTCACACGAAATATCAAACACTTTGTGGCAGTTATCATGGATAGTTTTTCTCAAGTGAAGATCAAGGAAGAGTCTCAAGATTCTAACAAGGTATGTGTGTTCTTAATGGAAATCGAATTGCCAACTTTTTCCATTGTTGTTTGTTGGAACGTTTTATTTCGCAACAATATTGTGGAATACTCTTGGCATGGAATAGGGGCAATATTCATTGAAGGAAAGCTTGATCTAATTGAGTGACTCGTTGCCATTATCCAAGTCTACTTTATAAAATGTTTTAAATAGTCAGCGGTGATTACCTTTATGGTCTACACCCAAACGAGACTACCCTTCAATCGGGGTCTACTCACGAGAGTACCCATTGGGGTCTACTCAAACCGCCTCGACTATCCTTTTGGATCTACAATGGCCGACTTTACTTTGCAAATATGCTATTCTATTTATCCTAAAATCAATATCGCCTCCGCTATCGACACCCATTGCAAGTGCGAGCATTGGCACTTGTGAGGCACTGTCACTTACAGTTCCGAGTCTCGACCTTGTGCCCCAAGGAGCGCCTCAGTCTGACACCTTGGCTACCACTATGCCAAAGCCTTCCAAGGAATTTTCTTCGACACCGGACCAACCCTTTGCAATGACTTTATTTTTGGTGTCCGATGCCAAATCCGAAGTCCGCTTGGAGCCTACATCAACACCATAAATATTAATTTTTGAGAAAATCGAGGTCGATGACAGGTTCTACTTCATTGCTAATTTGTTCGCCCTTCTCTACACCACCTCGAAGTGAGGACGCTTTTGAATCTAGGGGGACAATGATCCGACCCACCTAGGGTCAGACCTAGTTCCGACTAGTCCGAGGTGCCCGAGACCATGGTGTCCCCCTTGGATTAGGACTTAGTCTTATTTTATGTATATCTCTGTTTTTAGCATATTTCTATTTATGTCTTTCCCGTTTTGGTTATTACTACTTTTAGTATTGTATATTTATGGTTTTTGGGTTTTGGACGTTAGGCCTTTTCTTGCATGCAAACCCTAGTCCATTAGCCTTGTTTCTAGTTAGGGTTTTGGAGCCACCTCTATACAAGGGACTCTAAAACTCATTTGTTAGTTAGACATTATTTTAATTACAAGAACTTAAGTTGAAGCTTTAATCCTTTCTTCTTGTTTGATGCATCAATCTCCCTCAACCTCTCTTCCTTCTCGATCAATTCTCTCTTGAGTTGGTCAAATTCTCATCTCTTTTAACAAAGAACATCAAGTTCGAACTATAATCGCTTCTGCCATTGCATCACGAGACACAATACGTAATCAAAGTCAAAGATTCGAACAAGCTCTCATCCATTTTGGAGACGGGTTCGCATCATAAAGGGAGAATCAATTAGGAACTCTATTAAATAACCTATTTAAACATTAGTATTAGGCAAACAATCAATACAATAATTACAAAGGAAAATCTTAATTTTAGGAGGGATATTTTTCTTCCTAATCCAACCCAAACCAATTGACGAGACAAAGAGGGTAAGCCGCAAAGAGCTTGTCGTTTTGACCGAGAAGCAACCATATGCAAATCGAGGAAGCCAAACAAGTCTATCTACCATCGAGGACGTTGAAATTCTTATTTTTAGAATTTATTCAATAATAAATTGTGGTAAAAGCAAGGATAGAGCATTTGTATCCCAAGAATTGGTATTTTTAATAAAAGTAGAAACACATAAAAAATGATTTTGATCATCAAAGTAAGACATTAAGTTGAAATATTGAATCCAAATTTTAGACAATTTTTTTTTTGTTTTGTCCATTGCCAACAAGCTAGCGAATACCTATTGTAAAAAGGTGATGAATATTAAGGAAACGTCCAAACAACCAAGACATATCAATATAGTTTTTTTTATATTGAAGTAAGGAGAAAAAAAAATTAAGTACTTATCTTTTATAATTCTCATCCATAAATTAGCTGGTTCCGTAAGAATTTTCCAAAGTAGTTTCATTTGAAGAGGGGTATTTATTGTTTCGGCCGTTTGAATCCGCAAACCACCATCATGTTAGTTTTAGGTTATGATGTTGGTTGAAAGTTAGATTCGGCTCTTGTAGACCCCGAAGGGTAGTCAAGAAGTTTGAATAGACCCCGAAGGGTAATCTCGTGAGTAGACCCCAAAGGGTAATCTCGTTGGGTGTAGACCACAAGGGTAATCACCGCCGAATAGTTAGTAAACTTTTTAGAACAGAAAGTAAAGACTTTAAATAAAACAAAAACTTGTCTTGATAAAGGCAATGAGTCAGTCAATTAGATCGAGATTTCCTTCAACATTTATTGCCCCTATTAATGCCAAGGGATTACTACAATAACTTTGTGAGATACAACGTTCCTATACAATGAACATGTGGCAAGCATGATTCATCTTGCATATATACACACCTTGTTCTTCAATAAGTGTTTTGTATTTGATTGGAAACTCTCAAAATAGAAGCATGTGATCGAATTTTCACACAAATTCTCTAACCCCTTGTGAGAGGCGCCCACCCTTTATTTATGGACAAAATGGGGTAGTGGTTATAGAAAGAGAAAAAGAGGTTGTGGTGGTTGGAAAATTCAAGGAGAGAAACAAGGGAGTTTTTTATAACAACTTTTGTAACTTCCCTTAACTAATTTTTGAAATTCAAACTAATCCTTATCCAAAAGTCTCAAGACAAGCCCAAAAAGGCCCATCATGCATGCGGCCCATTAAGCCTTGGTGGTTCTAGCTTCAAGCTAGCATAGCTAGCTATGTCACTCCCAAAATATAATATGTGTATAACATTTAAATAAAGCTTAGTGAAGCTACCACAAAGCTAAAAGGTCAAAGCTTGAGCTCAAGCCGAGCTAAAACCCAAAAACAGCTCAAAGTTGACCTAGCTCATTCTAGGTGTTCCAAGCTTAGGCCAGCTCCCAAATTTTACCACAAAGCCTTAGAGCTTCATATCTCACTTTAGAAATCATAAGATAGAAAACAAAATTATTAAATTTGGCTCAACATCAAAATCAAGGTCAATAGGCGTCTAAGGCGCGCCTAGACCGTGACACACCGACGCGCACACACAATTGCCTCGGTGCACATGCGCCGACAGCCAGCGCCTTGTGCATGCGGAAATGACTACGACCCTCGCCCCTTAGCCAATTCCAAGGTCGAGACCCTCGCCATTTTTGCTGAGCAAGGGCGCTCCTACCCGCAACGCCACAACCATGCCTACGCCAACTGCTTGACGCCGACACTTTGGCATGGGCAGACCTAGCCTTTCCATGATTCCTCTTTCTCTTCCTACCCTTAGAAATACTTGGGGCCGATCACTTAGCCGTACCTCCCGCACACCAAAACCCGAGTTATACCCTTAGTAATTCTCACACTTAAACATTCACAATTCCAACCAAATGGATTGATGACTTTTCACAAATCACCAACACATCATTGTTAGGACTACATATTTTTTGCCAGCTAACAAGAGGACGATAATTTCATCAATTTCCTCCCAAATTACTTTGGGAAAAAATAAATTTTGCATAAGATAGTTTACCTAATCATGCAAATTGGACTGAATCAGCAGCACCCTACCAGCCTAAGAAATGAAGTTTGCTTTTCATTGAAAAGTTGTTTTCCATTGAACCTGACCTTTCAAAAATAGGGATAACTAAACATTTTTCCATTGTTGTAGTAATTTGATATTTACAATAATAGTAAGAGACATCGTCGAGGTATGAGCAATATTTTCTTAAACATGGAAAGTACTCTTATGAAAATCGATTGATACACCCGAGATTTATGAGAACTTGTCAAGAAATTGCTTAATAAAATTCATATTAGAAGGGAGGCATCTACAAAAATCAAAGTGTCATTCGCAAAGCAAAGAAATGGTAAACACATTCCACTTTTAACAAACTAGATACCTACATGTCTTGAATTTTCCAAAGCTTCAAACTACAAGGTTCGAGCTAAATATGTCATGGAAATAACAAACATAAAAGGGGAAATTGGATCACATTGGCGAATCCCGCAAAAAGGATGAAATTTCGCACCCGACTCATTATTAACCAAAACCAAAAAAGATGAAGTAGTGATACAAGTCATAACCAAGTTGACCCATTTTAAATGGAAACTGAATTTTAATAAAATAAATCTAATCAATTTTGTCATATGCCTTTTCCATATCATATTTTAAAACCATCCACACTTTCTTTCTTTTTTTCTTTTTGTGAAAGGAATGGAAAACTTCTTTGGCAAGAAGAATACTAACCCTTAATAAAGGCCCCTATAGTTGGTTATTTATTTTTGAAAAGTAATAATAAATTTTGAAATATTATTAATTTCGATAATAACTTTGGGTGAAATAGTATAGAGAATTGCAAAGGTGGAAGAAACATGTCATTTCTACAAATAAAATTTCCATAATATAATATGAAAATATATTTAGAAGGACGTATAATATGTAGATAGGGTTGTCAATGGGTTATGTTATGGGTGGATGGAGCCATCCCACCACTCGACCAACAATTGAAAATGCCCCGCCCAACTACTCGTCACTTGTAAAATGCTCCACCATTGAAGAACCCATCATCCACAAGTAATTTGGGTGACCGTTTATTCATAAAACCACTATATTTTCTTTCTTTTTTAATTAAAAAACAAAAGGCACAATATATATATATATATATGATATAAATATAATGATTCCAGACAAGTACATTCTCATAGGCAATAACCCAAAGCGTTGGTGTTAGAGGATGATCTATCTTGGTGAGATATTTTCCATTGACAGCTTCCTACATTATCATTGTTCTCGTCCTCAATTTTCCTCTTTGGAGATTCAAAAGAGCTTTCACCTGCAATCTTTATTTAAACTGAATTAAGATGGTTCCTTAGAAGACTGTTTGAGGACTTAGTCCTAGTTTCATTGATCATACCAGTCATCCCTATATGCTCTATCTCTACTGTAGGAATGTTTTGATTTTGAGAAAATATAGCAGTAGAAGAAACATGCTCTATATCCAAAGAAGTGGGGTGAGGAGGAAGGATTGAAAAGTTAACAAGTGCATCTTGGTAGGTCTGGGACTCAGCCATTGAAAAGGACAGAAGAGAGATAACAGTTGTGGAGATTAGAAGGATTGTAGACAATGAGAGGGGATGAGTAAATAATAAATCGGAAGTACACTTAAATAGACAAGTTCTATGAAAATTAAGACCTAGATTTAGTGTGTTTAATGAGTCATAGAGAAAGACATGTAAAAGGAATAAGAATTGAATAAATGAAACTAATAAATAATATTGCTCTACTAGGAAATAGAGATAAAGATTGAGTCTGCACCAAAAATGGTAAATGTCATAAATGATAGAAGTAAACGATGAACAGTAAAGCATGCATCACACTTACATTAATACACTCACAAGAATGTTGACTTTAAAAATTATAAACCAAATTTGAGTTTGTCATTTGAGATAGAACCAAAATTCTGAGTTAGTAATAAGAGGTGGAATAAACAAACTCAACATATAAAATAATTTTTACATAATATAAAAAATAAAATACAATTGGAGAGTGTAGAGGGAACATTTTGCAATGCATTGCACTATAAAATAGACGGTTCTCTAGCTATTCATTTCCTTCCTCCATCTATCTCATCTGTTTTTGGTGTAATCAGTTTCAAGGTGCCATCAGTAGAGCAATTCTTTCGGGGTTGTGGAGAAATTTTTAAATTGTTTGAACATTTAAAACTCTGGAGTTGGGTTTTTTAATTTTGCATTTACTATTCTGTCAACACATGTGGATTGGTGGATTTCTCATAGTTGAGGGGAAAGCCTGACTATCCCAAATCCACATCATATGAGTTGCATTGGGGTTCAAACTCGATCTCGTGGGTCCAACAACAACAACATGCAATATGAACAGAGCCCTTGTTCAGTAACTAAAAGAGCAACCAATTCAGAATTCTCGCTTTTGCCAAAAACCTTCAGATTCTTTGTCTTCCTAGCACAAAACTTAATTTACACCAACACCCTTAAGTCGCTTTCTTAATTCCATGTACAAGAGTTTACCAATTCCCTACTACACTCAAAATCCAACACACTAATATCACAAATATGAAAAGTTCATACACAGAAAGGAAAGTGAAGAAATTCAATACTAATAATAAGAAACCAGCCATAATAACCAGGCAAACCTCAAACGAAGAGGCCACCAATCACTGTGTGTACTGTGTAGACACCCTAGAAGTAAACTATGCAAGCATCAAGCTCGGAGGAGTAGGTTCAAATGGAAAAACTGCATTTAGAGAATACAAATAAAGGGGAGTTAAACTAATAAACACAAAGAACACTCCAAATCCTTCCCTAACCCTAACTTGTAGTTCTCTGTTGGACATGCCCAATAAAAATTATTGGCCCTTCATTACGAAGCCATACTCCCCCCATGTGTGAAGCACAGGAACCATTCCTAGTATAATAAAATGAGATTAAAAAAAAACAACATGAAGGAGAGGGATTGATTGAATAAATGTGGAAGAGTTGGTTTATGAGGGGGTGAAAACGAGAGAAGTAAAGCTAAGGTTGGAAATGAAGCTCGGCACACAAGAAAAGAGGATAAGGGTGGTTATCGAAACGCATTTGTATATTTGGACCTTTATATTTGTTCAGAAAATGATGATCGCACAATGAGTAGTTTTATTCATCTATTAATTTATTGATCTTTATGCGATCATGTCGAGTATGATGTTATATATTCGGGTTGTGCTTTGAGTACTTGGGAAAATTTTTATTGTGCACCAATGATGAAAAGGATCGATGGTGTAGATGATGCAAATGGATCGCCCTCAAAGACCTCCAAGGAAGTCCGACAATAAACACCAAGGAATCTGACCAGTCTTCAACTGGCTGGATCATCCTGGTCCGAACTCGGATTTGAGTGATTCCAAAATGAGAAGTTAGATCTTTGAGTCTAGTTGAATCCCCACAAATTTCAGATTTATATGATGTGTGTATTGGAAGTTATGCGATTATACTTAGGTGGTGCAGAATCCACCGAGATGGAAATGGAACGATTGATGGAGCGGATGGAAGCGGATTGATGGAGCGTTGGATATAGATGTTGAGTCTTGGATATTACTCCCCAAGACCAACAAACTAAGTTAAAATAGCGTCGGATATGACTCACCAATGATCAAACAACAAGATTGAAACAAAAAGTGCATATAAACTTAGGTTGAAAAACAAACAAATGAGAGCATAGTCATGTTTCAAGTCTTTCCGGAAAGAGGCCAAACACAAGCCTTATAACCCTAAAGCCACGCCTCTCTCAACTCATCCACCCTCACTTCTCTCTAATTACATAAAACACCCTTAAGTTTCAAGAAATTCAACTAAAAAACCTTAACAAAACATAAGTCAAGTTTTAGCACTAGTCGAACCAATAGTCACAAGAACATTCCAACCTTCACCGTCATTAGCCATCGGAAACTTATGAGCCATGAGTTCCTCCTTGATTTTGTCTAGTATTGCCTTAGCTAGGGCTAGTGTGATGCGCCCAAGATAGGGCGTGATGCCTTGGCTTGAATCCTTGGAGCCTTGGACGCCGGTCTTGGACATTTGTCAAAATGAAGACTCTCCTTTGTCGGGCAAATTGAACTTCGCATTATGGCTGGATTCCTCACTCAAGTTATGGGACAAAGTGCCATCAAAAGTGTCCGAACAAGTGGCAATATCCAACAAAGGCAAAGGTGCGCCAAGGTCGTAGACCGGCGTGTGCAACGGCGCGCCCGACGCCCCAATTGGCGCGGTACCGAGGGGCCATGACTCGATAGATGGAATCACATCAACCAAAATTTTAGTAACTATGAAACAGAATAAAATGAATTATAACGACCTAATTGATTTATTCTGATTAGGTAAGAATTTGGTTTACCGGACAAGCCCAGTAATATCGAGAGGCCAAGTAAATGGCAGTCGGAAAATCGAAAAGAACAAACTGAAACAAGCAAAAAGCACGATAAGTAATTACAATTGGCGAAAAAGGCACTAGAACTAAAGGTGTTATGGGAGAAGTGAGGGGCTAAATTTCAACGTCTTTAACATTCAGGTCAAAAGCGGACAAAATGATGAAGTGGACTACTAAGGTTGCCTCCACCCAATCCTAGAGCCAAATCTCAAAATTGTACCAACTGTGCTTGGGTCAACAAGACCTACAGAAAGGAACCCAACACCCCATGAGCAAGCAAAACAAAATAAACAAAGGCTTTCAAAAACCAAGGCTTTTAAAAACCCAGGCCTAAAAAGGCCAAACAAAGGCCATATTTCAACAACAACCTAAAACAACAATCCACACAAAAGCGATCAGACCAAGATCTGGTTACAAAAACACCACGTCTGCTGGCCATGGAACTGAGCGAAGCATCGACGATCGTCGAACAACTTCGATGCGGGAATAAAGAAGCAAAGAAAGAAACGAATGTCGGAAAACCAGAAGGATTAATTACTCAGATGGCCAAATACCGCACTCGAAACAACGAGAAACGATCCTTTTTTGTCTAGACCAGGAGCGAAATTGATTTGCTATCAAACCGTCGACAAGGTGAATACAAGACGCTAACACATTTTTAATGAGACGGAGAGGACGACCCCACCACCCGCTGAGCCACAACATAGGCGAGCACTTCCTATAGTCCCAACAGATCGAAAAACACAACCACAAATCAAACCAAAAAGGCTACACCAACAAAGAAAAAAGGGGATTCCTTGTCACTTGGAGGAAGAAACCAAAGGGATGTGAGAATATGGTCATTATTTGGGCATATAAAACCCCGAAAGCAGATCCAAGAATATGGATAACAAATTCCTTTCTGTAGAAAGAAATTTTCATAAGCTAGAGCGGCACCGGTTACCAACAAACATAGACAAAGATTATATATATATAGAGGTGAGTTCAAGTAAAACCATTCTTAGAGTGTGCACAGTTTATATTCATGATTTTGAGTTGCATATTCATGATTTTGTATGGTTGTATTCATATTTTTGAGTTGCATATTCATTCATATTCATTGTTTCCATACTACACTGTATTCATGATTATAAGTCGCATATTCATATTTTTATATAATTGTATTTTTGAAGTTTTTTTCATATTCCATCTCTTTATCATTCTTATAGTGTTACATAATCATATTTTTAAGTTGTATATTCATAAAAAGCGAGTAACTCAACATAATGAATATGCAACTTAAAACCATGAATATAGTCATACAAAATCATGCATATATAACTCAAAATCATGAATACAAAATGTGCACACGTGCACACTCTAAGAACTCTTCTCACTTTAACTTAAATCTATATATATATATATAGAGAGAGAGAGAGATGAGTTCAGGTAAAACCATTCTTATAGTGAGACCGTGCGCCCAATTTATATTCATGATTTCGAGTTGCATATTCATTGTACAACATGATTGTATTCATAGTTTTGAGTTGCATATTCATTCTTTCCCTATTACACTGTATTCATATTGTATTGATGTTTATAAGTCGCATATTCATATTTTTATAATATTGTATTTTTGAAGCTTGCTTAATATTTCATCTCTTTATCATGCTTATAGAGTTACATAATCATATTTTTAAGTCGAATATTCATAAAAGTGAGTAACTGGACAAAATGAATATACAACTCAAAAACATGAATACAGTCATACAAAATCATGCACATGCAATTCAAAATCATGAATATAAATGGGGCACACTGTCTCACAATAAGAGTGGTTTTACTTGAACTTATATATATATATATAAGGCATAGCAACTAAATAGAGTTCTTCCAACATTCTATTTGGGAATGTAAACATTAAACCCAATCTTGCTTTCTCAACAATGGATTGGTAATTGTAAGAATCAATCTTAGCTTCCTCGGCTATAAGAGATTGAAAGAAACGAAAGATAAAAATTTCAACTAGAAATTTGATCTTGTTTATGTTCTTAGGCGATTTCTAATTTCTATGCTTCCACATTCTTTGTATTCTCTCTCTAAAAAGAGAGTGTCTCTCTCTACTGGTGTCCATTTCATATAGTTAGTTTTTTGTTTTAATATTGTAGTAGCGTAGATTGCAAAGAAAATGCATCGAAAATAGAACAAGGAAGCGAAGCAAATTGCCTTCGTTTGAAAAAGACTCTTCTATCCCGACAGCCCTTATAACGACCTAATTTGATAAGGATCGAGTTGATGAAGTCGGTACAAGGCCACTTGGACGCTCTCTCTCGCCTAGGAAATGGATGGTGTGCCTCGGAGATGACTTGATGGACGTGTGAATGGCTTGAAAAAACAGAAATGGATGATGGAAATTGAGGGTAGTTGGATATGAATGAGTTTAGGGTGTGGATATGACTCACCACACTCGAAACTCAAACTACGAGATTCAAGGACAAGGATGTGACGCACCTTGCTCTTGGATCTCAAGGCTGATCCGATATTACTCACGAATCAAGATTAAAAACAAATAACAACAAACAACTTTATGAATGAGTTTAGGGTGTGGACATGACAAAAAACAAAGCAAGAGTTTTCGAGTTCTTCAAGTGTGTCTAGCAAGGGATAAACACGCCCCTTTAAAAAGAAAATGAACGATCCACCAAGACTCTTCACCAACCAGCCTTAACATCAAAAATTAAAGATAACAAGACCCTTGGAAACCGGCATTTAATGTGTCTCGAAATGGCACGCAAGAGACGCCCAATCGTGGCGCAAACTAGGCGTCCGACATGGTCGAGTCGCACCCGGTGACAAGCAGCGTGCACTCCATGTAGTCTTCGTATTTGATTGCCACTCCATGGATCAAGAGACCAGCTTGAAGCTCATCTTGCAAGGAACGAGCTCGCGCCCTTGTGATTCGACCCAAATAAGGGCAAGTGCCAATGGCTCGTCTGGCGCGCCCAGGTGGCTCGGTACCGAGGTTGGGTGGCTCGGTACCGTGGGCAGATGAGTAGCCAAGTGGCTCGGTACCGAGGTTGGATGGCGCGGTACTGGGGTGGGATGGCTCGGTACCATGGGCATACCGCTCGGAGGATGGCGCATAAGCCGTGGCGCGTTTGGGAGGCTCGGTACCGGGGATGTCTGGGTCGGTACCAGGGTCGTCTTGGCCATGAGGTGGCGTAGTCACATCATAATTAGTCGTTATCATATAATGTTGTAGGTTTCCTTAAGGACAACATATTTTCCAAAGTAGTTGTAGGTTTCCTTAAGGACAATAGATTTTCCAGGTTTGGGATTCCAAAGGCCTTAATAAGTGACAGGGGTACCCATTTTTACAACAAGACTGTGAGTGATTTATTGAAGAAGTATCATGTCACTCGAAAGGGTTCCACTACTTACCACCCCCAAACTATTAGGCTAGCTGGGGTGTCTAACAAGGAGATCAAAACTATTTTAGAGAAGACGGTGACTCGCAATGGAATGGTGATAGCTTGCATCTAGGAAGTGTTTACGAAGCATATTGATGTTTATTTTGCATGGTTTTAGCATAATTTAGCTTAGCTATTAGTTTTTTAGGTATTCTAGGAAATTCGGGTTTTGCGCTTGTTTTGTTCGGTTTTGCAGATCTTTAGGTAAACAAACATGGACGGGGCGGATCTTAGATGATCATGGTGGAATTTAGAGGCTGGACGTGGTTAGTACACGTGGAGCTTATTCGAGTTATATAAGTCACTTTTGATGATCATTAAGGCCCAATAGGTTGTGGGAAAAGAACGCTTAAATTCGGGCTATGCATTGGAGTTGTTGTTTCGACACCTCTATCCTGTAAGGCTTCATTTGGGAGCTATAGTGGTTTGATAAAGTTGGATTTGGTATTATTGGAAAGCTAATTAAAAGATCTATAATTCATGGTTTTACTCCAAGTCCAAATTCCAACTCGAAGGGGGTCAAAACAACCTCTGAAGTGTTTCTTGAATTTTGTCTCACAGAAGAAGACACAGGCAGGTGGCTTAGAAACGTGGCCGCGGACCCCTTTACAAGACCGCGCTTTGTCAAAATACGCAAGAGAGTTGGGCCGATTGATTGGGCTTCGAGATGGCCCTATGTTATGTAATTTCCGACGGGTTTTTATGTAGCTTTGAGGATATTGTGTCTTTGGATTTAAACCCTTAGTTTGACTTTTCCTTGGATAATTCTAATTACAATTTGGAGACTAGGGTTTCTTTACTAGAGAGTTTTCTCAAGAGGCAACCATTGAACCAAATTTGTAAGTTTCCTTTAATACAATTATGCATTGCTAAGGCCCTTGGGCATTTGGTGTGGTGTTTGGGTCTTCTCCCAATGTGTACCACATCTTGGGTTCGAGCCTTGTTGGTGGCACATGTGAATTATTTCACTTGTGGGCAAGATATCTCCCCTTGACGCAGGCCTTTGTGTTGAGGTGCACCGCTATTGCTTCGCCCCGGGATTTATCACCTCCTCGTGGCCCAAGGCAGGGTGCGGGGAGGCACGGGACTAGTCGGCATCGCTCCCTACAAAGCAGGTTCGAGCCCCGGAAACCCGCGACCCTAAAAACAATGCATTGCTAAATCTCTTGTGTTTGACAGGTTAATTGAAGCTGTGATTTGCATGAGTTGTAAGGTTTGATTGATTCTCAACAAACTTGAATAGGTTTTTTCCATGTACTTAATTCAATCAAAGTTTATCTAGGGTTTTGTTGGTTTTGCCAATAAGATTGCTAGGTTAATTTACAACTAATCTAATTAATTCTCGTTTGGGATTTGTTATATAAAGTAGAATCTACAATTGTTTGGACCCGTTTGGGCTATTCAGTTGTAGAAGGGAAAAAATC
Organism: Fallopia convolvulus; assembly: GCA_964016875.1. Lineage (NCBI taxonomy): Eukaryota > Viridiplantae > Streptophyta > Magnoliopsida > Caryophyllales > Polygonaceae > Fallopia > Fallopia convolvulus. The sequence continues at coordinate 24,290,615 of OZ024727.1, forward strand.
ACAAATAACTTGAATGACTGTTTGTTTCAAATGTTTGTTTCTATCGATACTTGAATCTTAAAGCTGTTGTTTAATTGAATCTAGAAGTTCTTATAGGTTGTTAGATGATTAAGGTTGTTAGACTGTTAGTTCTATCAACTAAACTTGATGGTTGGATCATAATCCACGATAGATTATCCAAGTAAAGTGGTAATCAAGAGAATCAATGATCACCAAAGCAATATCATGATGGTTGACTAGTTGAACAAGATTTTCTCATATATTAGAAACACAAACATCTTTGCATTCATACTTAGATTTTAATTTGCATTCTAGATTAGATAATGTTGAGGAGGGTTTGTTGACAACAAATAAATTTATAGTCAAGACCCCGCTGAGTATAGGGGAGTCAGGATCGTTCCATGGGAAGCACGGTTGTTTGTCAACACAAAATAACGACCTAAACACATGTTCGGTAACGAGGCAACGAACTCAGTAACGAATATAACCGAAGAAACTCAAATAAGAACAAAAATCTAGGACAAGGGTCACCACAACATAGCCATGCATATAAACTCGTAAGAAGATAAAGATCATGCCTTTGAATAGATAAATTCATCAACTTTCGTTGATTAGTAAGCAAATCAATCTACTCTCATAAATTAATTCACTCAATCACTTGTTTTGGATCCAAAGCTCGAAACTTTCGCAATCGAACAATATCAACCTTCAAGTCTATAACTTTCTCTTTCAATCAAGTTAAAAACTCAAATTACCTCGATTCTCATCAAGGCATAAACACAACAAGCAATCTAAAAATAGATAAAAGGCATTCCACACATCAACTTACTCATAAAACCATGCATAACTATGTCGGGTTTAACCCCGACCCTAGATAGGAAAATTACTCACTACTCATAATTATAAAGCAAACAACGTCAATAAGAGAAAATATTGAAAACAAAACAAACTACTTCAAATTACTAAGAAAATATCGTCTTACAGACTTCAGAAGAAACCGAAAACAACAAGAATACCGAATCGAAAACACTATTAACGACCTTGCTTCACTCTCGTTCGACTCGACTCTCTCCTCCGACTCGACTCTCTCTCGACTCTTCCAATCCGTCTACCACTCGAACACCCCCCTCTCAGGCTAGATAAGAAGGGTATTTATACTAAGAAAGCTATCTAATAAAAAAGGCTAGAAGATAAAAACTTTCCTAAAAGATAGAAACTAACTCTTAAAAAGATAGAAATAAAACCTAGAAGGATAACAAGACCTAAAATATAAAATATAATAACCCTAAAACTCATTAAAAACCCTACCGACACGGAATAAATTTCCGCACAGGGTCGGTAAACATCACAACGAACTCTTGAACACGGAATAAATCTCTAAGCCTCGTTAACGAGCCTTCACAGCCTCGTTAACGAGCCTGGATTTGGCTTTCTTCAACACTTCAACTCTAAAAAGCTTGACTTCGACTCCTTTATCTTGTATTCTTCCGTCTTCCACCATAGCACTCCATTCAACTCCAAAAAGCACCGTTTCCTTGCTAAAACCTACAAAAAGACACAAAACGGAGTAGCTTCCATACTTTTCACAAAATATGCAAACTCATCCAAAAACACACAAACCTAACTCTAAAATTACTAAAACTAAACCTAACAAACTAAGAAACACACTAAAAACTATACCAAAGACACGAACATCAAAATATCCCATACTTAAACTTGCTTGTCCTCAAGCAATCACTAAACACTAATCAAAACCAAACAATCATACTTATCAAACCATAGCCATCATCTAAAAAGCAACTTCAACACATAGAAGAAAATAGCAAATGACTATTAATGTCATCACACATATATGCACTAAATAGACATAAGAAAATACAATCCAACCTCACAAGGGATAATGCGTGTTTCACTCAACTCTCAAGTGTTTAGACTTATAAATTAAATCTCTCAACTCATCTTATATACAAAAACTCATATAAATTGGAACTTATATCACCAAACTCTCCACCTAAGATTTGTCAAAACAAGCAAAAATCATCAAGAGAACTTAGGCTCAATGAAAAACTTCATAGAAGCTTCCATTCGACCGGGTTGTAACGGGGCTTGGTAAAGAAAATAAGGTGTGGAAATATTTTGGTCATGTGGTGCTAATAATATCCGGGAATCAAAAGACTCCTAAAAACTCACACATAAACAAAACACTCATAAAAACAATAATACCAAACTCACTCTTCATTATGCACTTCCTCTTTCACTCACCCATTTATCCTAGAAAGTCTCATAAAATAACTCAAAAGAATCTCTGATTTGTCTTTAAACACAAATGCACATCTTACTTCTCTTTTTCTACTTAATCAACCTCTTTTTTTTTACTTGCGCAGCCTCGTTAACGAACCAGCAGGGTCGTTAATGAACTTCATCGTACATACTTCCTTCACTTTTTCTCAACAAATTTTCTTTTGTGCATCCTTTATTATCAAGAGATCTTTCTTTTTACAAAATAAAACAAGAGACTTCCAATCTACCCTTCCCAACAATCCCTTGATTTCAAAACCAATCATAACATCTCACTCTCAACAAAACATACCTCTCCAAACTAAGTCCTAATCCTCGGATAGGGTCAAGCTCATCTCGGCTAGGGAACAATTTTGTTTGTGGAGCTAAAAATAAATAGGCTTAAAGGCTCAAATTGGCTTCAAAAAGAGGGATAATGTAGGGTGGATATGGATAAGTAGGGCTTATGAAAAAGTTCTCTATCATATGATCTTCACAAGTAATGAACTATAAATCTTATATAGGTCTCAAGTAATAGATAACCATCACAATTCTAAGAGATAATATGCATATAGAGAGTAAATCACACAAGAAAAGAAGAGGGATTTTTGATGTTCTCCCTATAAGGCCAAAAATAACTCACAAGGTTATTATTTTGTTGGATTGCATCACTTATGCTAAAAAGTATACATGCTCGATTTCATCAAATGCTATTCCTTCCTAAAAACAACTTCAAAACAAGAATCCGACTAAACTATCAAAGACATGCTTGCAAGGAATTATATGAACATGCTAGCAACTACTATCATAGAACCATAAGAAAGGATATCTATCAATTCTAAAACTCCTTTTTTTATTTTTCAATTTTTTTCGATTTTTATTTTATTTTTGATTTTTATGGAACAAAGAACTACTCAAAACAAATAAAACACATAAAGCAAACAAGACACCAGACAACAAGTTTTCTACCCTTTCCACCCCATACTTAAAATTACAGTGTCCCCACTGTAAGAAAAATAAGAAGAAGAAAAGAAATAGAAAAGAAAAGAAAAGAAAGAAAAACAAGAAAAGAAAAAACAAAAAAAACTTACAAGATCTTAAAGTAGAAAACAAAACAACTCTTCAAACTGAATCAGCGGTTAGGTGGTGGAAAATAATGCTCGAAGTTCCCCATGAAGTCATACATCGTCTTCCAGCGCTCTGCATCATTCTGCTGATGCCTCGTATCCTCAAATGCCATGCGAGCAGAATAGACACTCTTCCATCTATCCATCCTCCGATGAATATGTGTCTGCTGAAGGTTAAGCTGCTGCATCTCAGCTGAAAGATCTTCGCCCCATGGTGGCGGGATACTTGATCCAGTGTACTCGGGCTAAGGAGGTGGTTGATAGTGATTGTGAGGTTGGAAGTGGTCTTGGTAACGCACTGGGTTGTATGGCATGATACCATAAGAATGAGGGTCGATAGGTGGCTGCGGGGGGTCGTTACCGACGTTGTGAGCCTCGATAGAAGCATCGGTAGAAGCCTCGAAGTGGTCGTTAACGACCCTGGCGGGCTCGTTAACGAAGACATTGGTGCCTAGAATTTCTGTATCGAGGTCATCCTCCTCGATGTCGAGCTCCTTTGTACCTCCCTCGGTAGCTGCCTCTTCAGTCTCATCTTCATCATCTTCTTCCATCTCGTCTCCCTCTCTCTCAAACCGTGACTCACACGGCCTAAGCGACAGCTCATCTTGCGGCTTGGACTCTAACGGGAATGCATGCCCCATCCATGCCTCGTACCAGTTCGGTACATAAAGTAGCTCCATTTTAGCTAGGGTGGGTGTAACATTTCGGCCTTGAACTTTTGTAATGTACCCATCCCGAACCTGTGTAAAGAAACCAAAATTGAACCAATAGTTCCTGATGAACAACTGAGCGTGGGCCGGTGTGTAGAGGGTGAGATCAACTCCAAGATTGGTCGCCAAGAGACTAACCAGATTCCCGCACCATACTTCCTTTGACTTGATTGACTTCTCCACATAGTATAGCCATTCGTACCCCAAGTTCAATGGGGCAGGCTCCTCAAAAAGAATAGTGCGGAGGCATGCAACTTCTATCCTTGTCGGCTTGTTCAGCTCTCTCTTAGGCCAGAATGTAGCGGCTAGGACTCGGAGAATGATCCTAAATATGGGGTTGATGATGCTTGCCCCGGATAATGCCGCAGCGGATGGCTCTACCTCCCCGGTGATGTAGCTCCAAGTCCTCGTCACCTTGTAATCCTTAAGGCTGTAATCTCGAGAAGGATTTGGGAGCTCCAGAATAGCATTGAACTCCGCCAAAGTGAACTCACGGTTCACCTTACCGAGACTGAACCGAATTCGTCCCTCCGAAGTCTTCGTCGGTGAATCTCGTCTCCAGTGTGGCCAAGAACTCAGATGTGAGAGTTGGGAAGTGCGGTACATTCTCCTTCTTCAACAAGTGAGGCACACCGAGAATAGAAAAGGCCTCCTTGAAATCATCATAGATCTGCATTTGCTTGGCACTCGGCCTCGAGAACCACCTAGTGTAGTTGTCCTTGTCTAGAATGGCATTGTAGCGGTCTGCTTGTCCTTGAGTGCGCAAGATCACGTTGTCCATGCGAGGTGGAGATGGGGACCTCTGATTCCTCTTCTTCTTTTGGGCTCGGGTTGAGGCTCGGCTAGAACTTGCCATGTGGACCAGTAGATTGAGAAATTGAAGGACAAAGATCGATAATTTGGGTGGTTAACGAGCTCGGATCTCGTCGGTAAGAAAAATCAAGTGCGGCGGACTTCGTTAACTAGGTGGGTCTCCAAAGTTCGGTGGCGGTGAGAATTCCGATCGGTGGTGAAGAATTTCGGTAGGGATCTTGGGGGATTTAGGCCTTTTTTTGGATTGAGGATTTGAGAGTGGAATTTTTAGAGGTTTAGAAGGGTTATATAGGACAAGGCTAGGGGTAGGGGAAAGGTAAAAGGGGCGGCACATGGGTAAGATAGAAGATAGATTTAGGTTAAAATCACTTACCTGCCCGTTTGCCAATTCGGGTCGCCGACTTGGGTCGTTAACGACCCTGGGTTGGGTCGTTAACGAGCCGCCGTAGCCTTTCTTAAGTGATTTACGAGCCCAACTCCTGCATCTTGTTAAAAAAAACTATCCTATCTTTCTATCCTAAAAACTACTAAAAACTCAAAAGAAAGCTAGGAAAAAGAAGAAAGGAGAAAAAGAAGAAAAACTAAACTATACTAAAAGCGGGTTGCCTCCCGTAAGCGCTATTTTTAACGTCGTTAGCCCGACGTACTTACATTGGCTCAAGGTGGCTCTTTTGCGGCTATGTTAGGGTCTTGAGGTACCCCATACTTAGCTTTGTAGGCATTATTGGCTTGAGTCACTAAATTTGGTCCTTTATCTTCTATCAGTATGCCCGGTATTCCTTGATTATACCCTTGCATGCGGGGGTCGATAATAGACCAAGGAGGTTCGGCAGGGTCCTGTGTGAGATTCTCGTCCGCTTTTGTACTTGGAGTAGGCACGTTAGGAACAACTATGTCGAGTTCTGGCTGAGTCAACTTGATCTGTGCAGCCGCAGTTGGGTCATTAGCGTTTTGGTCAAGGCTGAATTCCACGCGTTCTTCTCCAATATCAAAAGTGAGGAGTCCTTTCCGCACATCAACCTTGGCACCTGCTGTAGCTAGGAATGGTCTACCTAGGATAATGGGGACATGAGGGTCTTCTGGCGTATCGAGGACGATGAAATCATTTGGGATAAAGAATTTCCCAACTTGAATGGGATAGTCGTCCACGACTCCTGTGGCCTTTACGCTTGATCCGTCTGCCATGTAGAGGTTCATATCTACAGGTTCCAATGGTCCCATCTTGGCCTTTGACCAGATTGAAAGGGGAAGTAAACTAGCACTGGCTCCCAGATCACATAGAGCTTTTAATTTGTGGTCGCCTATGCCAATTGTTATGGCAAACCTCCCTGGGTCTCCTAGCTTTTCTAGTAGAGCAATAGATCGGACTTCATCTTGCAGCTCTGTGATGGATCCTTTCCTGCTAAGAATATCCTTCAAAAATTTCGTGTAAGCCGACATTTCGCTTAGGGCCTCAGCGAATGGGATGGAAATATTAATGCCCTGGAGAATCTTTACGAAATGGTTGAACTTACTTTTAGTAGAGTCCTTTGATTTCTTAATAGGAAAAGGAAGAGATTTCACCATTCTCGGAAACAAGTCAAGCTCGAGAGGTGATCCTACCGGGTCGACACTAGGGTCGTTAGGTGCTCTCGGCGGTTCATTATCGACCCTAATGGGGTCGTTAATGAGCTTGGAATTGAGAGGAGGGCTCGGGTCAGAAAACTTACCTGGGCTAGGGTCGTTGATGAGCTTGGGAGCCTCGTCACCATGGTGTGCCAGTTCGGTACTCGCTCTCGCTGGGTCGTTACCGAGCTGAACTGTGGCGTCCTCTTCAGTCTTGTCTTTAGCTTGGACACGCTCCGGTAGTGTCTTTCCGCTCCTAAGGTGTACCGCTGCTATTTGTCCCCTAGGGTTCTCCTCGGGACAGCCCGAGAGTTGCCCTTGTGGTCTTGGAATCTGTTCAACAAGGTTCCCTAGTTGGGAGTCGACATTCTTCTTCCATACAACTCTCCCCATCTTTTGTTTTGATTGTGAAGGTTGGCTTGGATTCCGCTAATGCCTTCCTGTAACCCTTGTACCCATGATGGTGGCTCTTGGTAGCCTGGAGGTCAATACGATGCAGGTCTTCTATCCGGTGGGGGCGCTGCATAGTTGGAATTTGGATTTTGGTTGCCCCATGCTGGATAGTTGTTCGACATGTCAAAATTACTTGGATGGTTTCTATATGGGCCTCTCATATAGTTCACTTCAGCATATGTCTCAGCGGCTCTCACCTGCTCTATGTTAGTGCAAGCAGAAGTACTATGGGAAGAAGAACCACACTCTTGACAAGATTGAGAGGATTTCAGAAAACTTACCTGCTTCTTCAAGCGGTTGACCTCGTCTTGCAGAAATTGATTTTTGACATCGGGGTCGACATCTTCCTTGTTGGGCATGTAGAGACGCCTCTGGGGCTGGGGATATTGTTGGGTACCATACATGGCATCATAGTTAGACAGCTTGTCCAACAATTCCCATGCAGCTGTAGGTTCCATCTCTATAAAACCGCACGTTGTATGCGTGTTGATGTGGTTCTTCGTCTCTGCATTGATACCTTGGAAAAAGATTTCTTGGAGCACATATAAAGGTTGCCCATGAGTGAGGCACTGTCTAAGCATCTCTTTAAATCTTTCCCACGTTTCAACGAAAGTCTCATTAGGCAGCTGGTGATAGGAGGTGATACGCTTTCTCAGCTCCGTTGTCTTGGCAGGAGGGAAAAACTTTGTAAGAAATTGATCATACAAATTCTTCCAAGTACTGATAGACTTAGGAGGTAAGCTCTCTAACCAGCTCAGGGCCTTTCCAATAAGAGACCACCTGAAAGCTTTTAACAGAACATATTCAAGTGAGACACCTTCAGCAGCTATGGTGTCACATAGATCAAGAAAATTCCTAATATGTTCCATAGGGCACTCAGTAGGTTTCCCTTCAAACTGAGCCCGTTTGATCAAGGATACAAATTGAGACTTAATCTCAAAAGGTTTCTCTATCTCCGGAAGCACAATTGGAGACTCTGGCACCCTTAGTTCCGGATGCATGTATTCTTTGGCATTCCTCGGATAGGCATTCGGCTCTTCCTGTAAACGAGCATTGTTGACTCCTTGACGCTCAGCCTCGGCAGCAGCGGCTTCTTTCTCGGTCTTTAAAGCCTCCATCTGCCTCTGTAGTTCGGCCATCTGACACGTCATCTCCTCGGGCGTAGCCATAGCTCGGTTCTCTCGGCGTCTACGGTGCAGGGAACGTTCAGGTTCTAAATAATAACCGGCATTTTCAAATTCGAGCCTTCGACGTCCAACTGGCATATGCTGAGAAAACAAACAAAGAAAACAAAAATTAAAAACAAAAACGGGGTCGGGCTATTCCCAGACCCACAGATAAACAAACAAACACTGTTGCTTCCCCGGCAACGGCGCCAATGTTTTGAGGAGGGTTTGTTGACAACAAATCAATTTATAGTCAAGACCCCGCTGAGTATAGGGGAGTCAGGATCGTTCCACGGGAAGCACGGTTGTTTGTCTATCAAACTACTGGAAAAATAAAACAAAGCAAAACAACACAACACACTCACGACCAACCTCGTTAACGACTTTGTCAAGGTCGTTAACGAACCTGGATAAACTACTAACACAGAATAACGACCTAAACACAGGTTCGGTACCGAGGCAACGAACTCAGTAACGAATATAACCGAAGAAACTCAAATAAGAACAAAAATCTAGGACAAGGGTCACCACAACATAGCCATGCATATAAACTCGTAAGAAGATAAAGATCATGCCTTTGAATAGATAAATTCATCAACTTTCGTTGATTAGTAAGCAAATCAATCTACTCTCATAAATTAATTCACTCAATCACTTGTTTTGGATCCAAAGCTCGAAACTTTCGCAATCGAACAATATCAACCTTCAAGTCTATAACTTTCTCTTTCAATCAAGTTAAAAACTTAAATTACCTCGATTCTAATCAAGGCATAAACACAACAAGCAATCTAAAAATAGATAAAAGGCATTCAACACATCAACTTACTCATAAAACCATGCATAACTATGCCGGGTTTAACCCCGGCATAGTTATGCATGGTTTACAGACTTCAGAAGAAACCGAAAACAACAAGAATACTGAATCGAAAACACTATTAACGACCTTGCTTCACTCTCGTTCGACTCGACTCTCTCTCGGCTCTTCCAATCCGTCTACCACTCGAACACCCCCTTCTCAGGCTAGAAAAGAAGGGTATTTATACTAATAAAGCTATCTAATAAAAAAGGCTAGAAGATAAAAACTTTCCTAAAAGATAGAAACTAACTCTTAAAAAGATAGAAATAAAACCTAGAAGGATAACAAGACCTAAAATATAAAATATAATAACCCTAAAACTCATTAAAAACCCTACCGACACGGAATAAATTTCCGCATAGGGTCGGTAAACATCACAACGAACTAAGAAATCACCGTTTCCTTGCTAAAACCTACAAAAAGACACAAAACGGAATAGCTTCCATACTTTTCACAAAATATGCAAACTCATCCAAAAACACACAAAACTAACTCTAAAATTACTAAAACTAAACCTAACAAACTAAGAAAACACACTAAAAACTATACCAAAAACACGAACATCAGATAAACATTCTTAAAAACCCCCCATATTTCTGTTACTTGGCATGCAAGTAAGAACACACATACAGGACTCTATGATAGGTAAAACGACTGAAAAATACGTCATCAAAAGGATTGAAGCATAAGGCTCAATGATGCTTTATGTGCCTACCGTACAGCTTATAAGATTATCATTGGATGTCTCCCTATCGGTTGGTCTTTGGTAAAGCTTGTCATTTTCCTGTGGAGCTTGAGCATAAGGCATAATGGGCTTTCCAAAAATGCAATTTAAGGATTGAAGAGGATGGTGCATTCAGAAAATTGCAATTACAAGAGCTAGAAGAGTTGAGATTGGATGCTTATGCTAATACCGTGAATTACAAGAACAAAACAAAAGCATGGCATGGCAAGAACATTCTAACGAAGGAATTCAAGGTTGGTGACAAAGCTCTTCTATTCTAGTCTCGTCTCACACTCTTCCTTGGGAAGCTCCGTTCTAGATGGGCAGGCCTTTACAAAGTAGCTCGAGTTTTTCCACATGGGGTTGTGGAATTATATGATGGGGGCTCCCATATGGTGTTTAAAGTCAATGGTCATAGATTGAAGAATTTGATCTCACTGATCCGAGCCAAGAAACTACTTAAGAAGGCTCTAATGTCGAGCCAACGATGTTAAACAAAGACGCTGCTCGGGAGGCAATCGGAGGTAAGTTTTCTTTTCCTTTTTCTTGCTTTTGTTTTGGTTTTGTTTAGTTTCCTTTCAATATTTTCGGGCTAACACGTAGGTACTAGATTCGAAAGAAAACACTAGTGAAGAACCGCGACCGTAGTTTAAAACTGCGATCGCGGGCCGCTTCCCAAAACCAGGGCGTACAGTTACTAGACCACCACGATCGCGGCTGCGGGGGATAAACAATAAAAAATATCAAAAAAAATTAATGCCAATTGGCCCTACTTCTTATTCCTCTACTCCTACCTTCATTCTTCTTCTTCTGCCTCTCACACAAACACTCTCTATCTCCATTAAAATACTTTCAAACCTTAATCCCGCTTTTCTTCCCAAAACCACTCAAAAAACCCAAATTCCTCTTCTATTCTTCCCCACAAACACAAATTTATCAAAAAAAATCCCTTCCTTACCCTAAATTCTTCCCTAAATCAAATCTACAAAAAATCATAAAATCCATCCAAACACCTCAAAAACACCACAAATTACCTCGATCTATTCTATAAGAACTCAAGTGAGTCACTGGCGACAACCGCAACCCAGATCTGAGGCGCTGCGACGGCGGCATAAAAATTCGGTGAACTGGAAAACTGTGATCGCCCCCCACAAAATCGTGATCGCGTTTGAGCAACTGTGAGCAACCGCAAGTCAGTCCAGAAAACCGTGATCGCTGCCTCAGAAAACTGCAATCGCGACCACTCTGTAGAAAGCTCCGATTTTTGTGAGTTGATCTTTTTCTCCACTTCTTCCATTTGTATTGGTTATTACTTTGATCATAAGTTATTATGTGAATAAGTTGGATAGGAAACAAAAGAAAATTTGGGATAAATTGATACAAAAAGGTATATTTTCTACTTGTTGAGGAGCTAGGCTATATGACTGTACACTACGCTTGCTTGTTAAGGGTGGTTTAAGGGGCTTTATTGATCTGAATGCCCCTACATATAAGAATACGGTGATTGAGTTTTTGTCCACCTTTAAGGATGAGGGTGATTCGATTACGTTCACCATGTTTGATAGGCCATACCACATTAGTAGGACTGCTTTGGCTATAATTTTTGGAGTGACTAGTGTTGCTACTAAGGGGTAGGAGGCAGTTGGGAATGATGATTCGTTTTTCTATTTTTGGCATGCTATTATAAACCATGGGTTCTTGACTAAGATGGGGGAGTAAAAATATTGTATCACACACCCTCATCATAGGCTTTGTCACAAGGTGCTATCCCATCACCATCCTTGGCCAAGGGGAGGCCAACAAGGCAGCTCGCTATGACATGAGTATGATATAGTGTGTTGGATCATAGGTTAGTCGAAATCAGTTATGGGAACTATATCGAACAGTTCCCACACGCATCGGAATAAACACGTAAGCAGGTAAACAAAGTAATAGAGACAGATCCCTTATAGAGGAACCCCACAACGATCAACTATTCGCGTGAGTAAACCTCTACCTCCCTCTTGGAGGATTTTCAAATGAGTTACCTTTTCTTTATTACTTAGTTTCCTTCAGGTTACAAGGCCGAATACAAACTTTTTTGTTCCTACTAGGACTCTCTCCCTAGGTTTACCTTGTGACTTGATTTAAATTTTAAACTTTTAACTCTTGAATCAATCCAGACCGTTGGATGGTCATCTTCTCTCTGTTGAGGCTCTGAAGGTCTGAGACGCCTTTGTTTCCAGAACAAACATGATCCTTGAAAATGCACTGAGATGTTGCTTTCACGCATGCGCCAGTTGGCATCCAAAAGGGAACTCTCACCTTCTCGGTTCCCTTCTCCTGGGAACTCTTCTTGACTTCTTGAGGGATTCATGTTCCTCTTATCCAGTTCCCATCGTGTGGGAACTCTATTCTCTTCTAAGGTTGGTCGTCTTCTTTTTCGTCGTTGCATTAGTTACCATGATATGGGAATTTGTTACTTTGTGCTTTGCTTTGCGACATGCAACATGTTCTCTTCTGAGGCAGCTCGCTATGACATGAGTATGATATAGTGTGTTGGATCATAGGTTAGTCGAAATCAGTTATGGGAACTATATCGAACAGTTCCCACACGCATCGGAATAAACACGTAAGCAGGTAAACAAAGTAATAGAGACAGATCCCTTATAGAGGAACCCCACAACGATCAACTATTCGCGTGAGTAAACCTCTACCTCCCTCTTGGAGGATTTTCAAATGAGTTACCTTTTCTTTATTACTTAGTTTCCTTCAGGTTACAAGGCCGAATACAAACTTTTTTGTTCCTACTAGGACTCTCTCCCTAGGTTTACCTTGTGACTTGATTTAAATTTTAAACTGTCAACTCTTGAATCAATCCAGACCGTTGGATGGTCATCTTCTCTCTGTTGAGGCTCTGAAGGTCTGAGACGCCTTTGTTTCCAGAACAAACATGATCCTTGAAAATGCACTGAGATGTTGCTTTCACGCATGCGCCAGTTGGCATCCAAAAGGGAACTCTCACCTTCTCGGTTCCCTTCTCCTGGGAACTCTTCTTGACTTCTTGAGGGATTCATGTTCCTCTTATCCAGTTCCCATCGTGTGGGAACTCTATTCTCTTCTAAGGTTGGTCGTCTTCTTTTTCGTCGTTGCATTAGTTACCATGATATGGGAATTTGTTACTTTGTGCTTTGCTTTGCGACATGCAACATGTTCTCTTCTGAGGCAGCTCGCTATGACATGAGTATGATATAGTGTGTTGGATCATAGGTTAGTCGAAATCAGTTATGGGAACTATATCGAACAGTTCCCACACGCATCGGAATAAACACGTAAGCAGGTAAACAAAGTAATAGAGACAGATCCCTTATAGAGGAACCCCACAACGATCAACTATTCGCGTGAGTAAACCTCTACCTCCCTCTTGGAGGATTTTCAAATGAGTTACCTTTTCTTTATTACTTAGTTTCCTTCAGGTTACAAGGCCGAATACAAACTTCTTTGTTCCTACTAGGACTCTCTCCCTAGGTTTACCTTGTGACTTGATTTAAATTTTGAACTGTCAACTCTTGAATCAATCCAGACCGTTGGATGGTCGTCTTCTCTCTGCTGAGGCTCTGAAGGTCTGAGACGCCTTTGTTTCCAGAACAAACATGATCCTTGAAAATGCACTGAGATGTTGCTTTCACGCATGCGCCAGTTCGCATCCAAAAGGGAACTCTCGCCTTCTCGGTTCCCTTCTCCTGGGAACTCTTCTTGACTTCTTGAGGGATTCATGTTCCTCTTATCCAGTTCCCATCGTGTGGGAACTCTATTCTCTTCTAAGGTTGGTCGCCTTCTTTTTCGTCGTTGCATTAGTTACCATGATATGGGAATTTGTTACTTTGTGCTTTGCTTTGCGACATGCAACATGTTCTCTTATGAGGTTGGTCGTTCTCTTTTTCGTCGTTGCATTAGTTCCCATGGTGTGGGAACTCGTTAATCTGATCTTTTACAACGTGCAACCTGTTGAGCTTAAATAATTGACAATTGGCGTTAGTTCCCATGGTGTTTGTCATTATCAAAACTGAGGACGTTGTCCCAGTGTTAATGAACGTGTGTTCCTAACATCGACTCGACAATTTCCCCCTTTTTAATGATGACAAACCCACAATAAAATGTCAACTATTTCATTCAAATTTATGCTCATGTTATGCTCATGCGAGTTCCCCCTTAGTGTGACAACATGCAGTTCCTACTCAGCAGATTTTATGAAATTATTCCCCCTTAGCAAAGGTCGTGCTATGATAACTTAAAACAACGCATCTTACACATTTTATCCTTCCCCCTTTTGACATCATCGAAAAGACAAGAACATAAATTGAGAAGGCAAGGAAAGCACAATCATTAAATGAAAATAATACTTAATGCATTCAACGAAACAGTTCATACAAGCATGAAGGAACACATAATTTTAGGGTATTTAATAAAAAAAATTAGATCAGATGGGGAACATTTTGTAGAGAGCTTGTTCATTGGTTGGAGGAGGAGGAAGGTAACTTCTGTTGGATGTCTAGAAGAACATCAAGGATTCCCTCATTGACCCTACACAGACGATTGAGAGCTTGAAGGACAGAGGTGCAATCTCCTTGTTCGAGGAACATTGGTTGTTCCTTTTCTGCATGTAGTTCTTGGGAGTGCTCCATCCTCTGGATATTGGACATATCCATTTCCTGTCCGATCTCTTCTTCCTCCTTGGGATGATAAACATCATTCTTTTTCATGATCTCCTTGACCACAGCAGATAAGGCAGTCCATGGGCTTCCTTGGCGACACATTTACACATGTGCATGATCATTATCCTGCGCAAGCTGATCTTTTCCTTGCGTAGGAACAGATCAAGAAGAATGGCATCATTGGAATTGAGTGTTGTGCGCTTCTCCTGTCTCAGGATCACCATCCTGGTGATGTACTGGTGTGCCATTTTTCCCAATTGGCTCAATCCGTGGGTCAAGACATCCTTCCCTTGAGCGGGGACATGCACTAGCAGCCTTTTGAAGATGACCTCCCTTCCATCCGAGTTCTTCCTTGGTTTATGAGGGAGAATTGAAAACCTTCACTCGGTACTTGGAGAATTTTCTTGATGGCGGCATAAGTGAAGGTGAATTCATCATCCCTGAAGATGCAGCGCATCATTGGATTGAGATCAGTTCCCTCTGTTAGTGCAAAATTGGAGTAGAAAAGCTTAACTTGTGAGGGATCCACTTTAGCTGGTTCCGAGTAGAGAGTATCCCATTACTGAAAATGAATCATCTCTTGTAGTTCCTTGAAGTCGTTTTCCAGCAGGAACTCTTGGGTGATGACTAATGGAACAACCAGCTTCATTTCCCCAAACTCGGCAGTTCCCTTCTTCCTTTTGTCCTTAGTGGCTTCAACTTTCTGCTTCTTGCTCCCTTATTTCTTAGCGCTTCGAGTGGATGGACGTCCGAAAGCTGATTCGGTGTGTCCAATCTGAAGAGGAAGTCCCTTGTATTCCTCTCTTTCATCCTCATCTTCGTCCACGTTAATTACAAGCTTTTCTGCGTGGAGTTGTTCAGTGGCAAGAGGGGCAAGGTCCTCTTCAGGTTCTTCTTCCTCGTCTCAAATGATCCTATGCTTCCTTTTTCTGGATTTGTGGCCGGTGGGAATTGTAGCAAGAGGATCTTTGAGTTGTTTGGAAGTTCCCTCAGCAAGTGGGAACTCTTCTCTCTCGAACTATGAGAGGGTTTGATCAAGGACAAAGGCGGAGAGATCTTTGTATTGAGGAGTTGGAATATGATCAGTTTTCTTTTGTTGAGAGGCTGGTTCTTTGGAAGATTGGAGTTGAATGGTGTCGGAGTTTTCATCTGTGAAGTTGGAGGGGTTTGACACAAGACGTTTAGGGCTGAGGCAGTCGTAGATCTTAGTGTGGTGTTCAGGAGAGGAAGTGGAAGCGTCTTTCAGAAGAAGAATAGATGGGTCGGTTTCTGAGACAGTGGTTTGAACACCGTCAATGTTGACGGTGAGGGTTGAGGATCCATCAGGCCTTGTGGTGAGAACAGGGATATTGCATCTTGGAGTTATAGGAGGCGAGTTTTGTGGTGTAAGACTCGGTTGACCATCCCTCTTTCTCAAGAGTGAGTAGAGGCGCTCCTTGATACCATATGTGTAATTTAGGGCATGTGTTTCAGGGTTGAGGCCTTCAAGAAACATTCTTTTGAGATATTCGGGATCATTTTGTAGGAGATGTTCAATGAGACGGTTTGGATGGAGAGTGGAGTATTTGATTTTGTTGATTGGTTGTCCCTCGCTTGCCATTTGTGAGATCGAAGAAGGAAGGGGAAGGTTAGGGTTAGGGTTTGTAGAGAGGACAAGGACGCAGAGTGTGAGAAAAATCTTTGGAGAAGATGAAGAAGAGGGAAGAAGGAAGCGATTTAAATAGGGCGAAGGAAGGTGAAAGGGTGAGGAAAGGTGAACCGGAGTTTCCTTGGAAGTCGGGTCCAATATCTTCAAAATCTAACCAGATGGATTGTCTTCCATCACAAATTTTATTCTTTTCAACTTAAAAGTCTTCACGTGTCACAGGTCTGTCTTGTCTGTCTTGTCAACTGTCCGGTTTCCAATGCTACTTCTCTTTCTAATAATACAGTTTTGAATCGTCTGAGGCAAACTATGCTTGTTGTTCCCTTGAGATACTAAGAAGTTCCTTTCTTCTCCATCCTCACTTCCATGAACAAGTGATAAAAGGCTAGCTTTGGATACATATTAGGCTTTTTTATGAAAAACAGATAAATAGAGGTATCCAAACAAGAGTGGGCAGGTCAAGAGATTTTAACATCCAGGTAATTGAATCCCGTTCAAAGGGTTTTTAAGCAAGTAAAGGGCTCATAGGAAACGTTTACGTGGATTTGGTTTCAAGGACAGGTCATATGATCAACCATAATTTCGGCTTATGATGAGGGACAACAAAGATCTGGTTGATCTTTTTGGGCTAAAAGAAACTTTAACCTTAAGATGTAGTTCCCACGCAAGATAATAATCATGCTTCATGCAAAGAGTAATTATTAAAATGAAGGTTGCTAAACCATGCAATTCCCTAGTCATGATAGGGCCAAACTAGTCAATCATAAGGGGAATAATAAACAGGGACTTGTTTGGTTTAAAGCCATCCTCTCTAAGAGCATTCGAGGTGCTCGAAGAGATGTCTATCCCATGCATAGAAGGAGTATCCACAGTCTACTTTTCAGTCCCTCATCAGTTCACAAGATTTCCACCAAGGGAACTATGGGATTTTCACTTCAAGAAAGCTTTAAGGAAAAGATGAGTTGATTGTCATACTTGAGTTGTGACCTTTTGTTCCCAAGAGTCACTATTTTGGTTTCGTCATGTCTTTTCTAGATTGATCCTGGGTAATCCCTCTTGATGAAAGTTGCGACGCATTTTTCCCATGTCCTTTTAGTCGAGGAATGAGTGATCTTCATCGACTTTCTGTGTGTAGTGAGGTGGGGTTACTTTTCTTCTTCTTGTTCATGTGTTTGGAAACTAACACTGACCCACTTAATATTCCCCCTCACTACAACCTGCAAGATCAGTTAGATTTGGGACCCAAGCAAGATCTCTTTTGCTTGGGTCAAAGCAAATTTCCAAATTAACATTGTCCAGCATTCCTACCAGGTCCCGGATAAAAGCAGGGTTCCTATGGCTAGACAAAGAGTTCTTATTGTTGGGGGTTTCCAATGTTCCTTGAGGACTCCCTTTTCCCGAATGTGAGAATGATGAGTTTGTCTTTTGAAAATGCAGTTCCCATGAATTCTGCATTTCTAGTAGGCTTTGTGGACTCTAGACCCATTGCCCATCTCTAACTTAAGACTCCTTTTGTAACTGGCCATCCTGGTTCGGTACTTATTGTTCCCGTTCTCTCTCTTTTCAAGCACACTGACTCCTTCTTCTAAATGAGCGATGCTAAGCTTTTGGATTTGAAGCTCATGGGCCCTACACTCATTTTTCTCTTTAACTAGGAGAGAGGAGTTCCCATCCTTGGATGATCCCTCTTCACACTCCACTTTATGACCAGAGGGAACAGACTTGACTTCAGAAAGGATTTCTTGAGATTTGGTTATCCATTCTATTGGTCTGACCTTATCACAGAGAACACATACACCTAGGTTTCTCTCAGCTATCTTGGACTTGAGCTCTTCACTAAGCAACATTTCTTGATTGAAGATCTCTCTCCAAAGGCTCTCATTTTCTTTCAAGGTCCTAGCTTGGGGAACTGATTTATCTAGATAATCTTGAGTTTCACACAGGGTTTTAAATAGCTTGTCTTTTTCACCTTTTACATAGCTAAGTTCCCTTCTAAGAAGAATAACTTGATTGATAGAGGAATTCAACTTAGCAGAAATCTCATCATACTTTGAACCAGTTTCCAATTTTTTTTGAAAGCAAATATTCTGATTGATCAAGTTGATTTCTCATTTTAATGTTGTCATCTAGCATCTTGGTCAACAAATTTAGCAATTCAGGTTTTTCAAATTGAGACAAGGAGTTGAGAAGAGTTTCAGGATTTACCTCACTGGGTTGTTCCCCGTGGTCGCCCCTATGGCCATTGCGCAGGTTTCTGATGTCATCCATGGTTAGATTTCCTCATCATCATCAGAGTCGCTCCAGGTTGCGATGTACACCGTCCTTTTGCTATCATCGAGGCTCTGCTCCTTAGTTCCTTGAGGGTAGTCTTTGGCGAAGTGTCCTCTCTAATGGCACCTGTAGCACTCGGCATCATCAATGCTTCTGTCTCGATTGCTTTCCTCATAGTTCCTTCTTTCTGTGTTGGAGATCCGTTTGAACTTTCCTTTCTTGTAGAAGTTCCTTAGAGCCTTTGTCACTAGCGAAGTGTCCTCTCTAATGGCACCTGTAGCACTCGGCATCATCAACGCTTCTGTCTCAATTGCTTTCCTCATAGTTCCTTCTTTCTGTGTTAGAGTTCCCTTTGAACTTTCCTTTCTTGTAGAAGTTCCTTAGAGCCTTTGTCACTAGCATTAGGTCCACATATTCGTCGTCCTCGGATTCTTCATGATGTTCGTGGACAGACTTAAGGATCTTCTCCAGTTTGAGTGATATGCCTTTCGTTTCCAACTCTTGTTGCTTGTCTTCTTGCTTTCTTTTCTCGTGACCAATGAGCTTACCAAACACTTGGTGAAGCATCAGGTTCCTATTCTCAAGATTTTCTTTGAACATGGTTCGTTCATTTGCCGATTTTGTTGTTAGCCCATTGAACAGTTGTTGCACCTTCATTTTCTAGGAGATTTCTTGCTTGGTGATACCAAGGGCTGCCAGCTTTGAGCTGAGGGACTCGAAACGTGATTGATAGCTATCAATCGACTCACCCATCATCATTTTGAAGTTGAAGAACTCCCTTCTGGCGTTCATTTGGTGATATTCCCTCATATCGGAACTTCCAACGTGCATTTGTTGAATGGCTTCCCACATTTCCTTGGTTGTCTCCAAGTTAGCCACTCTATCGCTATCTTGCTCACACATCACGTTGTTGAGGTACATCTTGACCTTGTAGTTGGCCTTCATGCATTGCCATTCGGTTCGACCCCATTTGGATACGTCATTCCAAATATTTTCATTGACCTCGAAGTTCCCATGCTCTATGACACACCATGATTGGTAGTCATGACTCCTCATCCAGTCTGTCATCTTGATCTGCCAGTTTTCGAAGCGTCCAACGATGAGTCTGGGAGGCTTATTGTTCCCGTGTCCGATCTTCGTGAGTTCCTGAGCCATTTTCCTAAGTACCTGCAAAGATTAACCAAGATCTAGAGCGCCTGCTCCGATACCAATTGTTGGATCGTAGGTTAGTCGAAATCAGTTATGGGAACTGTATCGAATAGTTCCCACACGCAGCGGAATAAACACATAAGAAGGTAAACAAAGTAATGGAGAAAGTTCCCTTATAGAGGAACCCCACAGCGATCAACTAATCGCGTGAGTAAACCTCTACCTCCCTCTTGGAGGATTTTCGAATGAGTTACCTTTTCTTTATTGCTTAGTTCCCTTCAGGTTACAAGGCAGAATAAAAACTTCTCCATTCCTACTAGGACTCTCTCCCTAGGTAACACTAATGTACTCTCTCGACCGTAACCCGGTGAACACTCACAATCAAAGACATAGCGAAACTCAAACCTCTCTCTCTGCTCTTTTGTCTCTTCTCTAGAGTTCCCCTAGACCTAGGAATTCTTTCTCTCTTCACTGTCGTCGAGATTAGCTCGGCGTCGGGGACTTTTCACCAACTTTACGGTCTTCACTTGGGAAATCGTTAATATGTGCTTTTACAACGTGCAACCTGTTGACCTGAAATACTTGGCAATTAGTGTTAGTTCCCATGGTGTTTGTGATTATCAAAATTGAGGACGTTGTCCCAGTGTTAATGAACGTGAGTTCCTAACACCGACTCAACATAGTGTCTCACACCAGAGCAGTCGATAGTCCTTGATCTAGTGTCTCATCTTGATTCCTAGGGAGTTTATTGAGTTAGAGGAGCTTGGGACCCCTTGTGGAGATGCCTTTGTATATGATGATCGGATCCTAAGGAGAGTGCATTGTTTGTCGGGATCTACAAAGCAGGGTTGGATTTGGAGGATGGGTTTTCCACTTGTGGATTATTTGCGCCTTCCTAGGCATATGCCTTGTGTCCCCACTGCTCAGCACTTCTTTTTGGCTTATGATCTTGAGGGATGTGTTGTTGTTGATCAGGAGGAGCAAGTTGAGAATGTAGAGATGTAGGAGCCTGAGCATGGGGGAGAGACTCAAGGAGGAGGTTGGGAGATAGGAAGGTCTGGCTATGGAGATGGTGGTGTTGGTACCTCTACTGCTAGATGAGGTACGAGTTCTGGTAGTTATGGCGATTATGATGCTAGTGCTTCAAGATGGGCATCAAGAGGATATGGTGATGGAGGTGTCGATACTTATACCTCTTCAAGAGGTTAAGACACCTCATCTTGGGATGCAGCTTTATGAGGGATGAGTTATGGGGGTATTGGTGGTCCTCATTTGGATTCTGCTTGGAAAAACATGATGTTTGAGGAGATGGGACGACTTCCTGTGTCCTAGAGAGAGATGGCAGCTCAACAGGTTGCCATGGCTTCTACAATTCAGTCGATCCAACGGACCCTGGAGAGACAGGAGGATTTCTTCAGGAGCATGTGGCCCAGTTATCCTCACTACCCACCGCATGATCCACCTTAGTGAGTCTTTTGATTACCTTTCTCTATGCTTTATCTTATTTCTTTATTTCATTGAGGGCAATGAAAGATTAAAGTATGGGGGAGGGGTACTCACTGATTTTTATATATGTACAATTGCTTTTGAATTCAATTATTTATTTCAAAAAAAACAAAATAAGACATTAAATC
Organism: Fallopia convolvulus; assembly: GCA_964016875.1. Taxonomy (NCBI): domain Eukaryota; kingdom Viridiplantae; phylum Streptophyta; class Magnoliopsida; order Caryophyllales; family Polygonaceae; genus Fallopia; species Fallopia convolvulus. The sequence goes on from OZ024727.1 coordinate 24,311,739, forward strand.
TTGTGTTGAGCTGAAAACTCGAAAGGGCGGTTCAGGAAAAAATCAGAGGCCCGCACCAACATTAGGCTGGGCTAATAAGGGGATAAAAAGAGTGAAAGTGAGTTGGTGAGCACTTCTATAGAAAAATAAAATGAGTGGTTAGGTGAAAACCCGAAAGGGCGCCTAAGCAAAATGAGTGGAAAAAAAGAGTGCCTAGGATACATTCTTGCTTTGGGAATGGGGTTACATTGCTTTATGGGTTTTTCACTTTGTTCTTTGATGTATTCGTGATTGTGGGTGATACATTGTGCTAGGAATTATTGTATGCACTTTCATTCCTTGGATTCGTGTTGTGAGCTTATTTTGAGTGCTTCTTCCTTTTAGATCATCTTCCCCTTCTGTTGTCTGTAGAACTTTGTTGTATTGCTTGTTAGATTTTGTTTTGAGCTCACTCGAGGACGAGCAAGGTCTAAGCATGGGGGAATTCGATATGCTATAGTTTCTACAGCATAACTAGAGCTTTTCAGTACACCTTCGCATTAGTTGTAGGTCTTTTTAGGGCTATCTATTGAAGATTTAGAATTGAAGACCAAAGGTTTAGAGTTAAAGAATTTGAAGAGTTGACGTTCTGCTGAAGAGCTGTGATCGCGGGTGCCACTACCACGACAATGATGGATGTCATTGAGATTACAAGTTGCTGAATGAAGAACCACGACAACAGTTTTCACCACCGCGATCGCCGTGGAGACAACTGACGGGTTATGTTTTGAAGGTCGCGATCGCAATTTCACTGGTGGTGATCGCGATTATACATTGCCTTGAAGGGTCAACGAAGGCAAGGCCACGATCGCGACCACCCAAAATCGTGATCGCGACTCTATTGGGTTTCACATGCGCGAGGATCTTCCGAGTCTATCTTTAGTTGTTTTATTTATCTTATCTTTTCCTTTTTGGTTTTAGGTAGTTTTGAAGACTCTTGTTGGTTTTAGTTTTGAGATTCGGCCTTTGGTTTTTCCATTCTCTCTTTTCCCTTGTTTTGAGAGAGATTTCCATGGAGAACTAAGAACCATAATTTCATTCTAGTTGAAGTCTGTTGATTCGAGTAAGTTGTGAGATTCCTCTTTCAAGCTATTCCTTAGTTATTTCAATTGCTCTTGTGCTTGATTGATAGTTGAATGTGTTGAATTCCTCTTGTTTGGTCAACATGTTGAGATTAATACACTCTATTGCTAAGATCTAGGTTTTCTCGTATCAAAACCTAATCTGTGTAGCAACTCATTGCTTTAGGACTCATTGGACTAAAACAAGTGAGAAAGAGAATAGATTGCATGCTAATTGTTTGACTTATTGGAACTCAATTGCATGTATCATGCATATTCATGTTCTTACTGTTAATATCACTATTATTCATGATCGTTTCATGTTTGTTTTGATATTAAGTATTTTCATGACTTGTGGGCATGCTTATTATGTGTGGTCAGGATATATTCTAACTAGAAAGTGAATTGCTTGTTATGAATCAATGATCAATACCTTGATGAAAAAGGTGGATACTTGAATGGAATTGCTTTCCTAAATTGATTACAAACCCAAACTTTACTGGCTTTGCTTGTTTATTTCATTTCCCTATAAATAGAATATAAATCCAAAATCCCCCCTTTTTACTGTTCTAAGTTGAAAAGAATACTAACTTGGTAAACAAGTTCCCTTGCGTATTACTCCGACTTACTGACTATACTAGCTAAGTAACTAGGGAATTATCTTTGATTAGGCATCAACAATTTTTAGCCTGTCACACAATGAAATGGATCTTATTAGTAGGGGTAATAAAGGGGGCTTCAAGTGAACGCTTAGGTTTCAGAGGGAAACCCTAGGCCTACAATCGTCCACATGTCCACATTCTATCAACGCAAAGTATTAATTTGCATATCAAATTGTGTGTTTTAGAGCTGATAGCTTTGGATAAAAATTAGGGGTATTGTTGGTCCTCTAATATGGCTAGCCCATTAAACCTTGATGATGAACATATGGCCCATCTAGAAGGAGGATCATGAAGTAAGCACAATAGATTGGATCACGCTATCGGTCCTTCAGAAGATGTTTAAATCGGATTGGGTTGTAGTTTCTTTTGAAGATAAAAGGAAACTATAAGATTATGGCCTGATTTGGGGAGGAGATCATAGACATTATGTAGCCGTCAAGTAGCCACCAAAGATATTATCCACAATTAAGGGAAACTTTGATCATTAGGGTTTCTTTGAAAATTTATTATATATAGCTTATATGTATCTATAACCAAAGGGACTCAAGTCTTCCGATCTAATATATCAACTTAAGACATATGAAATTCCAAAGGTTCTCGATTGTGTTCCTCTCTAGCGAACGTCAGAGTGATATAAAGAAATTCAAGCACACCTAAGACCGAATGGAATACAAGATTTGTCGGACTACTATAAGCTTCAAAGCCAGCACAATTCAACTTGGCAAATGAACGCACTATTCATTTCCTTTTTCAAAAAGCTTCTAAATTTTTTATATAAACTCTCGACTTCTTGTCTTAAGAAAAAAGAAACAACTTCAAAATATTTTTGTCCATAGAACTCTTAGGCCAAAGTCGCTACCAACGATCTTTCGGCCCAAGGCATAAACTTGCTAGGCGAAGAGCCCATCAGGAAGGATATGAATTTCCAGTTTATCATCTAGAAAAGATGGGAAGAATCTCGTTAGAGATAGAAGGAAATTATAAGGTGGAAGCGTGATCTTTTGTATAAGGACAGAGATTTCTTTAAAGCTAGAAAGAGAGTAGAAAAGATATTATCCATAAAAAAATGAATTTAAAGAGAGTAAATTGTACCCCCTTTGGCTTGAAGAACTACCCTGGAAGGTATCTAATATTCATTGATGTAATCCCAACTAAGATCGAGTTGCAACTAGTCCAAGAAAGCTCCTCCCGACTTGGTTTGATCGGCCTCCAATAGAAGATGCAAAAGATGATATAATTTTAATCAATTTTTGTGCGAAATAAACAGATTCGGGATGATTCATTGAAACAAGTAAATTTCAAATTTTATTAAGGGATAAATACACTAGTAGAAAAAGCGTCTTTTACCTCGGTTCTTTGGTAATGATTACCTCGATTTTGAACCGGGGTAATCTTGGCCATGGTAAACTTGTTTACCACGGTTGCAAAATTGTTTCAAATCGTAATAAACTTGCATCATTTTGAATGTTCTTGAAACGTGGTAAACTAACTCAACCGAAGTAAACATGTATTGTGGTAAACATGTTAACCGTAGTGAATTTGTATATCCAAAATACAACGGTTACAAAGTGATCGTAGTAAATTTGTATCTATTTTTTTGAACAGATGATTTATAATAATATATATTCAATCGTATACTTAAATGCAATTATAAATTGCAACCAAATTAATACATATTCAACTATCAAAGTGTGTTAAGTAATGTCAAAATGTCATACATCAAAATTTCTAAAACTTGAAATAGTTATGGATGTTTCGCAAAATACTAGGACCAATCGAGTAACTTTATATATCTATGCTATTAATTGCTTGTTAAATCCAACTAAGTTTATAACATTGCACAAATTAAACAATAACTAATCTTTGGCTCTCTAGAAATATGATGTTCATTGATCTCGAATCTCGTCTATCTTGTGCTTTGCATATGGTATTGAACCACCAAATTCTAGATAGTAATGTCATAATAAAATTTAAATAAAAGTTTGATTAAAAATGCAATGCGTACATAAGCATAGCTAAAAATAAGAAATAAAAAGATTATATAAAGAAAAGTGTATTCAATAAAAATATTGAGGACCTTCGGGCAAAAAAACTCAGTAATCAACGGATGACCAACTGACAAGATCTTGCCACAAAAATTGTTTTCGAGGCCTTTTCTTTCCCAAACCGGTATATTTCAAAGTAGAGCTCCTATATACAATGTAATAACATTTGGTAAGATTATAATATAAAAAAATTCATAATTTAAGTCATAATATGATGAAGGATCTTGTCGTTGTAGCGGTGCAAGGCAATCCCGACGCTTGACCCGAGCAAACTCTTCAAGAGATGATGGAACTCGGTGGATGTACTTCTCTTGGGATCACAAGGGTAGAATCCAACATTAGATCTACGAGTCTAGTTGAACTCCTCAAAATTTCACATACATATCAATTGTGGATTGAAGGTGATGATAGTTTTACTAACGTGCCCCAAAATCCACCGTGATGGGATTTCGACTTGTGTTGATGGAGTTTTTGAAGGGGATTATGGATCTGAGTTTGATGGAGGATAAGATGGTGATTTTGAGGATGAAAGGCGATGGAAATTGATGGTTGAGGCTAGATATGAACGAGCCTTCGAAAGGATATGACTCACCTCTCGAAAACACGAACTAGAAGGATCGAACAAGGATATGACTCATCGATCTTGGAGCGATATGACTCACGATCCAATTGATCTAAACTGAAAATTCAAAGGGAAAACAAAGGAAAACGTGCTTCTAAGAGGAGACAAAAGATTGGGATGTGTTCATCAATTCTTGTCTATAAACTAAGGGAGGCGTCAATTCCTTTTAAGCAAAACCTAACATGACACCTTATGCAAAAGCATCCAAAGGTTTCTAAAGTTAACACAAAGATCCCAAGAAATTACATAAAATAGCTCAAACCACACAAAGTGGCCTTCAAGAGCACAAAGGCACCAAGGAAAGTTCATGGCGTCAGCGTGGTGACCACCAAGAGGCTCCGACGCTTCACATGTGCCCATGGTTGGACTTTTTGCTAATGCTCATGTTGTGAAATCCCGAGCATAGTCACATCATCCTCCCTCCCTTCAAAAAGGATTCGTCCTCGAATTCGAGTGCACTTTCAAGTGAAAATCGAAAATGCACACAAAACGAGACATAGAAGAAGGTGAGGATCATAAACATGTAGAATCATAGAAAATCCTTTTGAAAATTTCCAAGCACATGTTTTTCCCAACTTGAGCCTAAAGATATGCTTAAGCGTAGAGCATGAAATACACATAACACACTTAGAAACAAAAGAAGGGCACATCACAAGCCTTTTCCTAGTTTTCGAAAATTGTGAAAAAAGAGCAAAAATGCACACATGAAGACCTAGTTCTAGATGAAGCAAGGGAAGAGAATGAGGAGACATGACATATCCAAGTTCGGAGTTTAAAGTAATGACACGATGATACTAATAAAATTGTGCACTCCATAAAAAACATACAAATACTGGTGTCTCTCTACCCACAATCACACCCAAATATGGGCAGAACAATTTCACTAGTGTTCGAACAACACGCAAAATCAACTAAGAGCCTAAAGATCCGAGATTAAGTAGCTTAGGATCCAAGTAAGTAGCTCCCACCAGCATACAACTAGTGCACTCATCCTACATAGCATCCGACTACCTTTCCTATTCAGCACGTAGGATAAATGCCAAATGAAGTCCATCTACAAAGACCAACCAGTGGTGACGATTGATGATGTCGCATACTCAACTCACTGACCTATAGTACAAGTTGCATCAACCTCACATGCCACCAATAAAGGACCGGCATCTCGAAGATCAATAAAACTCTCCCACATCGAAAGATCTCGAAACTCCAACTGAAACCGCGTCTTCCACCAACGGCAAGGTGACACATCGCAGACCTCACACTCCACCAATAAATAGTTGACACCTCAAAGATCAAGAATTTCCAAATTTTGAGCATTCCCAACGTTTATAAAAAGATGAAGAAAGTTAAGATTGCATGGGTCAAAAAACATCTCTAGCTTGATATAACTTCTTATTAATGTAGACTTGACGTGTTAAAATATTCCGAAGAGCCTCGCTATTTATGAGAGAGAATCCCAAAAGTTTCTAAGTCGCTATTTGTAAGAAAAAACACTTATTCTAAAAAAAGTGTGCTTATTCTAGAAGAACGTGGATCATTTTTGTAAATTAAGTTGTACAATCTCTTTTAAAAGGCGTGTGAATCATTATCACACACAGAATAAAGAGTGAAATATTTTGCATGCTTGCTTGTTATTAATTCAAAACCTCAAATTTAGCGCTCGTTTATTTCGGGTTTCAACACTAGCATCATATATGTTGAGTTCCATCTAGTAGGAACATCAATGATCAATGCACATTTGCTCTCAATTTTCAAGTTTTCAACTGCTTCTTTAAACAAGCACAATCTTGATGGAGGTCCCCTATTATGCTTAACTAAAGTTGTTGCTTTATCAACACAATCAACATGAAACTTTAAGTTATCCCCCACAACAAGATTAGCAATGTGAGCTACATATCTCATATGCACATTATTAGCATTATTAAGCAACCGCCATTTAATCTCCTAAACTTTTTTAAAGAAGCAATAGTTGAATCATTAGCACTAATATTGTCAATTGTAATAGTAAAAAAATTTTAAGCTAAACCCAAGGCCTCAGACAATCATCAATTCCTCTATCAATATCATACCCCTTATAACAACAAGAGGACAAAAATTCATAATTCTCTTTTGCAACTTCAAGTCATTATCAATAAATGTGTTGTGACACATATAATTGATCTTTTGAATGGAAGTCCAAGAATCGGTAGTTAGACAAACCCTTTGATAACTCTTGCTCAAAAATCCTTTTAGCATCACCTTTTCTTGCAAGAACGGATCATATAAATCTCGTGCAAAAGTATAACGTGAAGGCAACTTAAAAGTAGGGCAAACAATTGAGAACAAATGGTTAAAACCAAACTTTTCTTTAAGCCAAAGGTGTCCTAGCCTCATTTTGATCTAGCCCCCAATTTCTCATATTGCCTTGGCTAGATTCATCAACTTTATCTAAAATAAGTTTAGATTGAACACCTTTACTCTTGTTGGTAAGATTCTCTAAACACGTCTTTACATGTTTGCTCAAATCTTTAGTGTCGTTTTCATTTGAATGAGTAGCAAATGTACTCCCACAATAAATAACTTCGGCCTTTATCTTTTCATTTTCCTTATATCTCTTAAAGTGTGCCCAAAATGCGCCCTTTGCTTGATTCGATACACCAATATAAATTTTGACTCCTTTTCCACCTTTTTTCTTCAAACTTTTAGTCACTTGAGGCTCTTCAGTTACTTGCTCCTCTTCATTAATCTCAACCTTCTTGTCAGAAGGTTCCATAGAATCCTCTTCCATGTTGATTTTATTAAAATGTTGGCAAAGAGGATAAAAACCCTAGTCTCACTCTCATGAAAAAAACTAAAGGCTAAAGCATAAAACTAAGTAAAAAAAATAAAAAACAATTAAAATGTCAATCCGGATCGGGAATAGATTTTAGAAATTCACGAACCAAGGACTGGATTGGGGTATACCGGTTCGGTCTCGATCTGTCCCGATCCGGTCAGAACCGGATTTTATTTTTATTAAAGAGGGTAAAGAAGAGAAAGTTGAAGTTTATTTTTATTAAAATCTCAGTCCGTAACGGATTTTGCCCAACCCTAACCAGATTAGTCATTCATTAAAGAGGGTAAGGGCATGTTTTATTTTATTAGATCTTTATATATATTTTTAATTCTTTTTGAAATATACTTTTCAACTAGTTATTTTTAAACTTGTCTTTATAACACTCAACATCGGGCCAAATTGAATTTTTTAGGGAAAAAAAGTAGGCCTAATGACTGAAAACCACCCGTAGAATTTGTAATTTTTCACTTAACTATTCTTATTTTGCACAATTATGTAAAACCACCCATATTACGAGTTTCGTCAATTTTTAACCACACACGACCCTTTTTCCGTTCGGTGTTGTCAAAACTTGTGACATGGCATTTCTTTTCAATTTTTTTTATTTTTTCACTTCTTAACCACAGAAAAAAGGACGAACATCAATGCATCATTGATAGCCCTTTCAATAGTGGTCGAAAGGGGAGTTCACCCGACGGCCCGCTACCCTCAAAATCCCACAGCGACTCCGATCTCCACTCCTCAAACGACGTCGTCGCCGTCGCAAAAGGCTAAAGTAGTCTCCATCCCCGTTTAATTTGTTCACAAGGAAAACCCTATATCGGATTCAAATTACGCAATCTAGATCCTAAAGGTGTGGAGAGGCTTCCGACTTTGGAAAAGCGTTAAGAAGATTCGCGATAAGAGAGAGAGAGAGAGAGAGAGAGAGAGGTTGAAGATAAACGAGCGACTTATGGCTTTACTCTTTAGGCTAGATTCAATTTGCGGTTTCGACGGCGCCATTATGGATCTTCGTCCCTTAGCACCAAGAATTGCATCATTCAGCCAATGGTTTACGAATCTGGTGCTGAATTATGTTCACAATTGGAATTGGGTTTCAAATTTGGAGTCAATGGAGAAGGAATTAGGAGTAGTGAAGGAGGAGAAGAGCAATACAATGATGGTGAGAATGGTGGAGGAGAACAATACAATAATGAAATTAATGGCGGAATTAGTCGAGAAGAGTGAAAAACAAACTCGAATGCTGAGTAGATTGTCTAAACGAGTTGGGAAGTTGGAGAACTCTGTCGCCAGATTGAGTACGAGGAGTGAGTCCAGTGTGGAAATGATTAGAAAAAAAATTAAAAAGAAATGTCATATCACAATATTTGACGGAAGCGAACGGAAAATGGTCATGGGTGGTTAAAAACTAACGGAGCCTATAATATGGGTGGTTTTGAATAATTATTTAAAATACGGGTGGTTATGTAAAATAACACATTATGATTCTCTGAGTCAAAATAGTAAGTGCTATTGACTTACTTTGGAAAAAAAAACGCAGTCTAAAGCAGCGAATTCACTCCAACCCTCCCTCTCTAAGAAGCTTTTTTTGGAGCCTAAACTGGTATTAAATTGTTTAGAACGCCTATTTCATTAAAAAAAAAATCAAAATAAATACAAGGCATTATTAGACGCTCCACACTCAGCATAATATCAGTATTAGTAATAAGGTGCATAAATAGAATAATACTGCACGTTTGTTCCGTGAACGAACAAATTTGAAGAACTAGACAAGGGTTGCCAAATAGGTTTCTTTACCATGGCATAACAATGATACAACTCTATAGAAAGATTTGCCAATATCTTGTCTGATATTCCTATGATAAAACAGCTGCCTGATATTGCAAGAACAAAACTGCATCATTTACATTTCTGAATGTCACAAGAAAGAAGAGGCTTCCCTCTACAGCGCTGATTATGAGAAATTCAAGTTGAACTTCTCCTACTGTGTCTTTCTTTTATACTTTTTGACTATTTCGGTAACTAGCTGACCTCGTTCACAAGGGTGTAAAAAAGCAAAAAGTGTTGTTAGCAGGAAACAAGTAAACTCATATTCCCTTTTGAACCACTCTATTCACTGCTTAAAGCACTTCTGACAATTTTATTCGAGAGTCGAGAATTGTACTAGGCATGGCATGGTATTATTCCCCCATTAAGCTTTAGCTTGCCTGTATGTGCCACCGAATTCAAAATGCCATCCAAATACGACGAATGAGGAACTACCTGATGCCTGAGGGGAAGCCTTGTCTTGGAGGTAACGTGCCCTGGCCCCACATCTTAAATGGCTTTTGACCGCCAAAAGGTCTAGCATCAGGAGGAGCAGACCCAAGAATTCCCAAGGAATTGGGAGGAGGCACCCTAGGAGGAGGACCATTGGTCGACAAGGCGGGGTCCATCTCTGGTCTTCTTCTCCTTTTCCAGGCTTCAAACTCTGTAGTGTCATAAACCATTTGGACTGATGATTCAGACATGTGATGTGAATTCATGTTCCTAATATATCCTTTTGACCTTACACCGGGAAACCCACTAAGAGGTCCAGACCCGTTCATGTGAGAGGGCCCCACCCCTCCTTGATGCCCATGCTCCTGCTTCAGCTTGGAATAAATTTGATGAAGCCTGTCCCCCGACAAGTTTGAAAATGTGGAGACGTACTTCCACAAGCGCATCATAGTTCCTGATGAAAATGGAATTTGGCAAGTGAAGAAATAATATATATATATATATATATATATATATATATATATTATCCAAACTAACTACATATAAGATGCAACCATAACATATACAGTACTTACTTTCTTGCTTATGCTCCCTCTCATGTTCAGAAACAATCTGATCTATCCGCCACCCAAGAAGCTGTAAATAATTCCGAATCTTTGAAAGTACCTACAAGAGGATAAATGATTCAGGCTTCAGAGTCAGAAAATTGGTAGCAAGCATATCAGGAACCACAAAAACCCGACAGAAATAAAATGAACCTTTTCCTTTGGAAGATCAGCACTAGTAGTCTGTAGCCTCTGAAGACGTCTTAAAGTTTTTTCCTCAGCCATCAGGACTTCCTCACACCACTCCATCCATTTGTCCTCCTTGTACTGCTCATACCCTTCACTGTCTGACATTTCACCTTCCTCTTTAACTAAAGGTTCGTTTCTCTGTAGTTTCTGTGATCTGTCTCTGTTTGTTTGGATGTTCTGTTTTACAGCAGTCACCTTCCCTTTCTTGTCTTTGCCACGTGTTTTGGGGGAACCAAACAATTTTTCCTCTTCTTTTGAAGCCCTTTTACGCCCTTTGCTGTTAGCATTTTTCCCAGAAACTGCTGCAACTTCCTGATGTATGTATATCAAGATATACAAGCACGATAAATCACTTCTTACGAAGTATAAAAAAGAAATTTAAACAGTATGCTGGTCTAATTGGGGAGCTAGGAGAGAGATTGACTATTACAATGAAAAGAAGACAAACTCACAATAATCATCCATTGTCATACAATGCTGATTATTATGTTCAAGAACTTAGAAGAAGAAGAAGAAATTACTTTACGAGGGGAAAATGGGATAGCAGATGAATACCATAAGACAGTATTATGGAACACAAATTAGATTCTAGAAATGAATTTGCTAATCCATCCAACAAGATAGGTGAGCATAAATAGTATAGGGCCTATAGTGGTACAATTTTAATGGACCATCGATAAAAAGTCATATGATTCTAAACAAAAGCAGAAGTTTCCCTACCATATCTAGAAGAGCAGAGGCTCGATCCTTCAAATTAGGGGCACGGGGAAGAAAGGTTTCATGTGTCTGAAGCTCAGCTGGGGCAATCTTCTTCGTCAGACCAAGCCTTTCATCTAATCTTATCTTCTCCCAGTTTCCAAATCCATGATAATAAACTCCAAGAAGCAACCGTGCATCATCAACTATACGGCAAGAGTGATATATCAGCTCAACAGATAAAGTACTGCAAAAAAAAAATGGGAAAAAGTGACGCAAGGTAGTCAACACGTACTCTGATTCCATCCACAGCCTTTAGACCAGTTAGCAGGTTTAAGGTATTTAAGGACTCGGAATTGAGATATTGGATCATTATAGCGACTTATGCGCTTAGCTAGGAGCTGAAGCTGTTGGACGCGGCTTAATAGGTCACTAGCCTTTACTGGAACTCCAAAGAAGTCCAACAAGGGTCCCTGGTAAATAAATTAGAGAGCATCAAGACACTATTGCTTTTCTTCTAGAATTGTGGGGTGTAGATAGCTGACATATATCAGTTCAAAGAGTGACAATGTATTTATTTGATACAAGTCAAAAAGAAAACCTTGGGATCAATATCTTCTCCGTTGACAGCCTCTTGACATCCATCTACTAAAGCGTCAAAAAGTTCAATCTGAGCTTCAACAGGAGCTGCATCTATAGCACCTCCAACATCAGCAGCAATCAAGCTAATCTGACTGGCATCTCCAAATTTTATAACCTAGTTACATGAAAAAAGTACATAAACAAAGACTAGCATAGCAAACAAAACGGAGAGTTTTCCTAGAAGAAAAGTCATTTCATGAGTCAGCTAAAATGTACAAGGCAGTACAGTATACAAAGATAAGAATCTTACAGCCTTGGCAAATCGAGATGCATCTCTTTTCGTCAAATTGCCATAAGACCATTCTCTCACTTGTGCAGAAGCTCCCTCAATCATTGGTACCAGAGGAACAGATTCTCCTCTACGTCTTTTTGGATTTGGCCTGGAAGGCTGAGAAACCTTATTCTTTCTTTTGTTGTTTCCATCAATTTCAAAAGTCTCCACATAACTCTTTGCATTTCTTGCAGCTCGAGGTGCCAAAGCTTCCTGGCAAAAGTTTAAACATGATCATGGTGTTACAGTTGTGTTGAAAAGAAACTAGAAAATATTAATGGTGGGCATAGAGCTTCACAAAGCTAATATTTTAATCCACACCTCAGCTTGTGAAATAGCATCAGGTTTAATCCAACGGCTCCAGAAAGTTGCATCATCTTCAGCACTGCAGAAATTCGCAACCTGGAAAGCACCTTACTTCAGAGCCATACTACCCACAGAACCTATCAACTGGAACACAAAACAAACACCCAGTAGTTACCTTAAACTGATTCAAGAGCTCATTCTCTTGTACTCCTTCCATTCCATTGTCCTCAACTCTCTCTGCCCTCTCGAGAATTTCATCAATATCCATGCTGAGAAGCCTCCTCTTATTTTCCTCGTCACTTTTGTCTTCCTTAAAGAGCTCCTCGGCTCCGAACCTTAGGATTGCTGAGAGTTCATTCTACAGTACAAAAGGTTTGATCAAAAGCTTGGCACAAGTACAAAGCTAGGACAAAAATTAGTATAAATTAATGAACATCTGATCAAATAGCAAAACAAATGGAGTTCTCTTTAAAACTTTTAATTCACAGCTTAATGCAAGTACAAAGCTAAGATAGAAACTAGTATAAAATAAATGAGCAATTGATCATATAGCAAATGAAGATCTCTTCAAAAGGGCAGGAAGCATAGAAAATCTGCAATTAGGTTGCAGCTTTATTGGGGACAAAGCATATGAAGTTCTCTTTACCTTCACACATCAATAACCCACAAAACAGATATTTTATGAGCAAAATAATATTATTGTCTTACTTTGTCAAAAGCACTACTCCCCTTCTTGGTCTCCTTCTTCTCCAGTCGACCCTCTGCATTAAGCTTTTGAATCACCAAATGATCGAGGACCTACATGTCAGAGAAATGAGAAATTGTGTTAAGGACCACTCAAAGGAGAATCTCCAAAGAGGAATTATGCAGGAAAAAGGCTTTTATTTCATAATCAGAATGCCTTTACAGACTCTAGCTATGGCTTTATATAATCAGCCACTAATATATAAATAGGAAATGATAGATAATAAGAGATAAGCTACCCTAACAAATAGGGATTTATTTCCTTAAACATAAAATAATAGACTCAATAGAATATACTAATTGATTGCTGATTTTTAGGCTTCCTAAAATAAGTTATCCATGGTTTATTCTTTGCTGGGATTGTATCAATACACCCGGCCTGAAAACTCGACTTGTCCTCAAGTCGAAAATCAGGAAACTGTTGTTGTAGCAGATCATAGCTCTCCCAACTAGCCTCCTCCAAGGGTCTGTTTTTCCACTGAATCAGAAGCTCCAACTGAGTAGAATTTCCAAACTGGCTCCAGCGATGATCAACAACCTTTTCCGGCTGCACAAGAAGTTCAAAAGAATCGCTGATAGGCAGTGGGATAGAAAAGGCACCTGTGACTGGACCCTTGACCGGCCTAAGGAGAGAAACATGGAAAACGGGATGCACCTTTGAAGCAGCTGGAAGCTCTAACTCATAAGCAACAGGACCGATGCGTTTCAGGACCTTGTAAGGCCCAAAAAACCTCGGAGAAAGTTTCTGGTTAGCTCGCCTTGCTAATGATCTTTGCCTATAGGGTTGTAACTTCAAAAATACCAAGTCACCAGCTTCAAATGTGAGTTTTCGGCGATGCTCATCAGCTTGCTGTTTCATGCGGTTTTGTGCCTTCAACAAATTAGACTTTAGAATTTGCAGCAACTCATCACGCTCTTCTAACTGAGACTCCAATTCAAGCAGTCTTGTTTCGCCTCGAACAAACGGAATAACTGGAGGAGGATCACGCCCATAGACCAGCTTAAAAGGCGTGAACCCGGCAGATGTGTGAAAGCCCGTATTAAAAGAGAATTCAGCCCATGGCAAATATTGGTTCCACTTGTGAGGTTGCTCCATGGTAAAGCAACGGAGATAGGTCTCAAGACATCGGTTTACCACCTCTGTTTGCCCGTCAGTTTGTGGATGGTAAGCGGAGCTCATCCGGAGAGTGGTCAGACTGAGGCGAAATAATTCAGTCCAAAAGGAACTCAGAAATACTGGATCCCGGTCAGATAATAAAGACCGAGGAATGCCATGGAGACGAACAATTTCTTTGTAGAAGATATTAGCTACAGACTTAGCAGTAAAAGGGTGAGATAAGCTTACAAAGTGAGCATATTTGCTAAGTCTATCAACCACCACGAGAATAACAGACATTCCTCCAGATTTCGGCAGGCCAGTTATGAAATCAAGAGAAACATCTTCCCAAATTTGCTCTGGTATGGGCAGGGGCTGTAGGAGACCGGCGGGTGAAAGAGTCTGATATTTAGCTTGCTGGCAAACCGCACAATCTTGTACATATCAGCGGACATCAGATTTTAGATTTGGCCAATAAAAATTGGTCGAAACCCTCTTCAACGTTTTCAGGAAACCACCATGGCCCCCGACTGGAGAATCATGGCATTCAGCTAGGATTTTGGTACGCCAACCATCTTGCAGGGGAATGACTAAGCGGTCGTGATAGTACAGCTTATCATCAACTAAGTTGAAGTCTGAAAATGCAGCTGAATCAGTCCGTTTGGCAGTGATAATTTCACAAGTGAACGGATCATCTTGTAAGGCTTGGGACCACCCTGAAAACTCCTGAGAAATAGGTATAGCCAATGCTAACAGCTGAGCATGCTGCGGTTTTCTGGATAGTGAGTCGGCGCCTGAATTCTCTTTCCCCGGCTTGTACTCAATTATAAAATCAAAAGGCATGAGTTTCAATAAAAGGCGTTGTTGTTCATTAGTTGTGAGTCGCTGATCCAATAAGTACTTAAGACTCTGATGATCGGTACGAACAACAAATCTCCTTCCCAGTAAGTAATGCCGCCATTTCTGAAGTGCCAACACCAAAGCAAGCAATTCGCGATCGTAAGTGGACTTAAAACGATTTGAGAATGAAAATCCCTTACTGAAATATGCGATTGGATGCCCAGACTGAGTGAGAATTGCCCCAACGCCTTCCGAAGAAGCGTCACATTCTACCATAAACTGCTCGTTGAAGTTAGGAAGGTGCAAGACC
This sequence comes from Fallopia convolvulus, assembly GCA_964016875.1. Lineage (NCBI taxonomy): Eukaryota > Viridiplantae > Streptophyta > Magnoliopsida > Caryophyllales > Polygonaceae > Fallopia > Fallopia convolvulus. The sequence goes on from OZ024727.1 coordinate 24,326,920, forward strand.
GGCGCTGCAGACAGAGCAGATTTCAGAGTCTGAAAAGCAGATTCTGCCTTGTCTGACCAATGGAACGCATCCTTTTTGGTTAGATCAGTTAGGACCCGAGCAATTACCCCATAGTTGCGGATGAAACGGCGATAATACCCGGTCAGTCCCAAGAACCCACGTAATTCTCGGACTGATGTAGGGCTCGGCCATGTTGTGACAGCAGTGATCTTCTCCTGATCGACGGACACACCCTGTGCTGAAACCGTGTGACCTAAGAAACCAATCTCAGATTGCCCAAAAATGCATTTAGAGGGCTTAGCATAGAAGGAATTGTCTTGCAAGAGCTGTAATGTAAGCCTCAGATGTTGACAATGCGCCTCCAAAGACTCACTGTAAACTAGGATGTCATCGAAAAAAACAACAATGAACCGTCGAAGGAATGGCCGGAATAAATCATTCATAATGGCTTGGAAAGTTGATGGAGCATTAGAGAGACCGAAAGGCATGACCAGAAACTCGTAGTGACCCGAGTGTGTACGGAAAGCCGTTTTGTGGACATCTTCCGGTGCAACTCTGATTTGATGGTAGCCTGACCGCAGATCAATTTTTGAGAAAATCGTCGCCCCTTGTAATTCGTCGAGCAACTCATCAACGATGGGAATAGGATACTTGTCAGGGATTGTGACTTGATTCAATTGTCGGTAATCTACACACATCCTCCACGATTGATCCTTCTTTTTGACGAGAAGGACCGGACTAGCAAATGGGCTCGTACTCGGTCGTACAAACCCACAATCCAGAAGTTTTTGAATCTGCTGTTCAATCTCTGTCTTCTGGTGGAATGGGTAACGATATGGCCTGATGTTGGGAATTTTGGAGTTAGGCAAGAGGTGTATGGCATGGGTTCGAGTTCGTCTAGGAGGTAGGGTAGTCGGTTCTTGGAAGACGGGTTTAAACTGTTGGATAATGCCCTGTATCTCAGCTGGTGCATTCTGAGCATTTTCCTCCGGTCGTGATGTTAAAAGTTGAAAGTTGGCCTTTTGGTTCCCTTCTGATCTTGGAACGATTCCTTGTAACTTATACTTCTGACCATTGAAGTTGAAGATAAGAAACATCTCATTCCAGTTGGCTTGGATGGTATTCAGCGAGGCCAACCATTTGATTCCCAGAACTACCTCAGCGCCTCCCATTTTAAATGGAAAAAAGTCTTGAACGATTGAGAATTCCTGAACTCTAACCTCCAAATCAGGGCACATGCCGTTACAAGAAATTACCTCCCCATTACCAATTTGAACTCCAAAGGATGGAATTAAGTGCACTGGTAATCCCAGTTCCTCCACCAGTTTATGACAAATGAAATTATGTGTGGAGCCACTATCTAATAAAATCAGCACCTGTCGCCCTTGGATTGTGCCCTTAAACTTCATTGTTGTGGTATTGGAAAACCCCGAAATAGCATTAAAAGAGATCTCCACCAACCCGTCTTCTTCTTCAGCCTCGTTGGTCGTGTCATCAAGGTTATGATCGACCTGAGCATCCTCTCCATCTGCCTCCTCAGAGCATTCCAGCGAAGAAAATGTGGCTTTACATCGGTGGCCTGGAGTGAATTTGTCGCCACATCTAAAACAAAGCCCTTTGTCGCGTCGCCGTTCGCGCTCATTCTCCCATGTTTTGGGTGCTGCAGAGGTGTTTTCTGGAGCTGCTGCATAATTTTTCTGCAGCTGCATATTTGGATTGCGGGAGAAAGGAGATGGTGCAAAACGGGTCGGATTTGAAGTAAAAGTGGGCTTGTTACTGGACTGGGAGAACTTTGGGCCCTTAATTTGACCCGACTTGGCTTCAAACTCTAACGCCAAACTCACTGCCCTGAAGACAGATCTAGGTTTGTGAATTCTTACCTCTGTCTTCAGCTCTTCTTTAAGCCCGGCTAAGAATACACCTAATAAACAGTGTTCTGGCCAGTCGTGGACTCTCGCAGCGCGGCGCGCGAACTCCTGCCGGTAATCAGACACCGAACCAGTCTGCTTGATGGAACTCAGGTACTCGTCTGGATTTTGGAATTCCGGGGGACCGTAATGTTCTTGAAAAGCTTTTACAAGGTCCTCCCACCATAGGATCTCAGATTCGCCGTTGATCCAAGCAAAGAGATCTAGAGCGTCTCCTTCAAGATGCATCAAGGCCACTTCAACTTTCGTTTCATCGGGAACTTGGAAGTAGCGGAAATATTTTTCCGCTTTGATGATCCAGCCACGCGGATCACCACCATCGAACTTCGGAAAGTCGATTTTTGCCTTAGGACGACAATTGTTGTAGTAACCGCGGTTGTTGACGTCATCCTCATCGTGCTCGTCCATATATCTATGACGCTGACGATCTAAGGGGGAACACGCGGCATTTGCTGTCTATCACGGAAGGGGCCTGTCGGACTGCCCTCGGTTGAACGTCGTGCTTGAGAAGAGTCATTGGCAGCGGATAATTGAGCCGAGAGAGTTTTGATGGCTGCGGTAAGCTCGTTCATCATTTCGGGTGTAGGGTTTTGGCTTGTGGATGGTGATGGATCTTTGTTTTGTGGATCGGTATCGGTACCGGAACGAGTATTCACCATCGGATCGATGGCTCTGATACCAAATGTTAAGGACCACTCAAAGGAGAATCTCCAAAGAGGAATTATGCAGGAAAAAGGCTTTTATTTCATAATCAGAATGCCTTTACAGACTCTAGGTATGACTTTATATAATCAGCCACTAATATATAAATAGGAAAGGATAGATAATAAGAGATAAGCTACCCTAACAAATAGGGATTTATTTCCTTAAACATAAAATAATAGACTCAATAGAATATACTAATTGATACTAATTGATTGCTGATTTTTAGGCTTCCTAAAATAAGTTATCCATGGTTTATTCTTTGCTGGGATTGTATCAAATTGACATTTAGACGTCCCCATCATTTAGCATAACAGCAACAACAAGATTATGTAGCAAGTTCGATATAGTACAGTACCATCTTTTTCTTTGCCCTTTCCAGGATATCTTCCTCAACGCTCTTACTAGTAACAAAACGGTAGATGTTAACAACGTCCTGCTGTCCAATCCTGTGGGCTCTGCTCATTGCCTGGAAAATAATCCAGAATCCACTCATGTAACAAAGTTGTAAAACAATTCTGAAGGAATGGCTCTGAATGCATCACTTGATTAGGATTTTTCCTATTCCATCCAAAGAAAATCTTATGGACACAGTCTCTAAATTTTCAATCTTATTATATTCAACACTTCAACAAAAGAACTGTTTGATGTTAAGGTTATACTTAACCTGCAAGTCATTTTGGGGATTCCAGTCAGAATCAAATATAATAACTGTATCTGCTGTTGCAAGGTTTATGCCTAATCCTCCAGCACGTGTTGAAAGAAGAAAGCAGAAATCATCACTGCCAGGTGCATTGAAATGATCCATAGCCTGCTGACGAGATTCAGCTTTTGTACTACCATCAAGCCTCTGAAACTGGAAACCTCTGAGAGACAAATACTCTGCTAGTATATCCAACATCCTAACCATCTGAAAAAATCGTCATCAGGATTCAGAACCAAAAGATTTTCACCATCTCTTCTTTTCTATTTATAAAGTGTAACGCCATCTACAAGTACATATCCAGCTAGGAGATAAATTAAGCAATACCACCCTCCAGCAACAGAGGTCACTTATCATGCACAAGTAATACAGTGACTATTTTTGTTGAGAAAATAAGAGATAAAAGGCTTTAAATGGATAAGTTGCTGCTTGCTACTGGGCTACACTCACCAATCAAAAAGAAGGTCAACCTTGCTGTCTAATTTAGGAACTAAGACAACCACAACAACAAACGCTGACTTCTAATAATTCCTCATAATAGTTTAGCTGACAAGCCAAAGCTCTGATAGCATATGCAAGCCATAAACAAGAAACAAAAGATTCTTGGTAGATGAAAATGATAGAGAATGTAAACGAAAAATGACAAACCTGAGAAAATATCAAGACACGATGTTTTGTCTCATACAAGCGCATAAGCAGCTTATCCAATATAACTAACTTTCCACTGCTCAAAATAATGCGCTCAAGTTTACTGCTATCATTTGAATCCCCTCCATAGCCATGGTCAGCACTTTCAAATAAAAATGGATGATTGCAACACTTCTTCAACTCTACTACAATATTCAAAAGAGAAACCTGCATAAAATAACAGACTGCATTATGTAAAACAAATAATAGCCAGAAATAGCACGTAGATGTGCTTTGAAGGAAATTGAACACCAACGAAAGAACTGTGGCAAAACTATTGCAAATGCAGGTAAACTTTATAAACCATGTGAAAATGCAGATAGAAAATGTTCAAGCAAAAGATATTAATATCATGCATGAGCATCAAAAAGAGTTTTCCACCTAGAAAGGATTGATGTATGTCTAGGGCATAGGATAAGAATCCAAATTTGGAAACTAAAACCATATTTTAGAAAGAATAAACCCTTTTAAAAAATAATTAAAAGAAATTTAAATACAAAATCATCGGACGCATCCTCATGCTCATTGGCTTTTATACACTGCCTTTGAGATGGATTCAGTCCCTCTATCAATTTTGGTGCATTCTAACTAAATTCAGTTATTATTGTCACATAGTTGAATTTCAGTTTTTCTTGGGTCTATACCCCTTTCCCCTGGGCAGGGGTACCCCCATCTTGACCCCCCAGATTCCGCTGTAGCGGTCGAAATAATGCAACTATTTACCTGATGTCTTTTTATGTCATTATTTATTGATTCATCTATTGAACAAATGCATTGACTGACCTGATTTCCTCGAACACCTTTGTTCAAGTCATGAAAGTTACGCTCCAAAATCCATTTATAGTACCTATAAAAATAATGACACATGTATGCATCATATTGGTAGAAAAGAGGCAACTAGAAGAGTAACAGAATAACAATTGTTCCTCATAATTGGCACTCACTGTCTTTGAAGAGGTGACATTTCCAACCGAAGAATGCGCTCAATTTTAGGAGGCAAAGATTTCTCTACATCCTTTATTACTCTACGGAGAATATGTGGCCTCAGCTCCATGTGAAGATTTGCAAGCTATACACAAGAGAATGAACAATGAGGTATCAAAGTTAAAAACCAAGTGTCATTTCCAACCCAATAAGCCAAAAATCTTATATAATATAAAATACAAAATACAGTACCTCAATTTCATTGAAGGAACTAAGATTTTTATAGTTTTGGACAAAGTCATCCTTATTCCCAAACTTGTCATGATCAAGGAAGTGAAGCAAAGCCCTGAGATAGACAGAGGGAAAAGTCTGATGTTATGAAGAGTAGAAAGCAGTAGTGGTCTGATGTTAATGTTATGAAGCTACTTCACAGTACATCTGGCAATACAAACAAAACCCAGCAGCATAGATCTGACAATTCAATTAATTACGAACACCACAACATTGCCTGAATCATATATTGCATCATTTGTGGAAATTAACAGATAACACATAAAGATATTTTTAGTACGAAATATGCCAAAGGAATTTAGCTACAATTACATGTAGCATCAACATCATACCTACAAATTCCTTAAAAAATATGCTACAAGTACATTATTCAGGCTCCACTGACCCAAAGCTCTCTGCACTTTTACTTTGGAAACATAAGCACTAACAAACTGACGGGATTTTACATTAGTAAATTTGTAAGTGGATGATACACAGAAAAAATATGAGACTTATAGTACACTTATCCCTCCCACCCAATAAACTCGAAAGACATGAACAGTATATATTTATAAACTAAACTACAGAGAAAATCATTGTCTACATGGTGAGGTACTGAGAGGTTTCACATCGTAGGTTTTGTAACTTCTTGAAAACAGGTTGTATCAACATTCTGTAGTTCTTCATAATTGACAAAATTCATAACCAAGTTTTGCTTGTCTTTCAGAAAACCGACAATAAAGACGTTAAAGAACTTTGATGAGTCTTTTAGGCAGCATATAACAAAATCACCAGCATCACAATGGCCAAACAGTCCTTGAGCTAAAAGTTCATCAGGTAATAAATATCCAATTGAAATCGTATGCCACATAGTCTAGGTTGATTACAATAAGCATAGCAATGACCAAGTCACCAAGCTATACAAGTGTCAAAAACAAAGCAAACCTAAAAATCAAAAAATGTAGAAGTACCAGAGCTCTTCAACACTATTCTGTAATGGAGTGCCAGTGATCAATAACTTGTTCTTGGTGCTAAACTCCTGCAGAAAAAAGGTCACTGTAACAGATCAAAATCACAGGCGGAAAGCATAATTATAACATTTGAAACATACTTACAGAAAGAGTCACGTATAATGATGCTTCACTGTTCTTCAACCGATGAGCTTCATCAACCATAAGGTAATTCCACTTGATCTTTGAGAGAACAGCTTTATCCTTGAGCACAACTTCATATGTTGTCAACAAAGTATCAAACTTTAATGTCCTGCCAACCTTTTTATCATCATAAAATTCATACTGCTGGCAAACCTGAAACAAACAGCAAAATGGACCATAAGTTCAAAAGCTGAGTGTTGCGAGAGAAGAAATAAAAACAAGCTATCAGAGAAAGTAACTTGCTGTCATTTTCAATTGGATCCACCGACCATAAAATGCACAGCCTAATAAAACCAACAGGCAGACTAAAAAAACATTTGGAATACAAGAAGAGCATATAACTGGACCCATACAAAACAAAATTGTTTTTGCAGCAAAAAACAGCAAAATAAATTATTAATCTCTAAATTTTAAAGAACAGGATAGCATGAAGCAAGGTATGGGCTTAAGTCATTAACCAAAGCTAACAGAATCAAGCACGTCTTAGTAAGAGAACCTAAAATAAAAAGCAAAAAACAGGTCCCAGACGCTACAGTTACTTAAAGCATTAAAACTCAGGATCAGGCTCAGAAAACATAAATATAATGTTTCCTTTTCCCAGAATGATCCAGAAGATTATTAGGTGTTCTCTACAATGGTGGAAATTGAAAAGAGGAACTGCTATCTCCTCCTAGACCTCATTTGCATAGACACACTACTCAAATAGCAGACATTACAATGTACACACAGACTAGTGCAAAAAAAAAATAAAAGGAATAATACAAGCAAACTGCAAATAAAGAAGCAAATCAACACAAAAGTACATTACAGCAAAATTGATCAAAACAAACACATTCAAACAAAAGCCACTGACAATAGACAAACTGCATTACAAATGCATAACCGTCCATAGCATAACCTCTAATTTAAATCAAAAACCTTGGCCATAATACAACAATCTCACCTCTCTGCTGGCACGAGTTCCAACATAAACAATGACATTCATATTGGGAAGCCACTTCCGAAATTCTTTTGCCCAGTTGGAAAGAGTTGATAGTGGTACAACCACAAGAAAAGGCCCGTTAATTTGCTGAGCATTCTGAAAAGAGGGGAGTAAAAATGAGCATCAGATCTACTCCTAAAAAAAGTCAGAATTCTTAAACACTGCAGAAGCAGATATTACCTGTAGAAAACCAAGCATGGAAACCGACTGTACAGTTTTACCAAGCCCCATTTCATCCGCCAAAATAACATTTGTGTCATTTCTCCAGCTGCACTATGCAGGAAAAAATTCAGCTTTAAGATATATTAATATGCTTGCCTTCACAATGGAACTCAAAGGATGAGGAATGCAGGAAAACCTCCATTCAACATCTCAATTCTCAACTAACCATAAAACATCCTAAGCAACATCAAAAAAGCTTTACAATATATGATTGATCTTGATCTTAGCAAGATGGTGATGAAATGATCAAACTTCTTGTGAACACTTTTGATTGATCTTAGCAATATTTCCTTCTCTCATGTCCTATGAAAACAAGCTTTACAATATATCCTTTTAACATCATCTCTTTAAAGGACCCAGACAGGCTGGCTTTGATGTGTAAAGAGCAGCAACTTTGCTATTATATCCATCAGCAACTTGCAGTGATATAAGATGTGTTATTATAAAGTTTGACACATGCAATAAGCAACTATTCAATTAAGAATCAAGATGACGTTTTAACACTTTTGATTCCATATATAAATCCCATTATAAAAAACTGTATCAACTTCAATTAAAAAGAATCCAACATCAAAATTTATGACATTAATTAAATTATAAATACCAAATGAAATTTTATTAAAATGGATGATAATCTTTAGTTGAATGCAATATTCTGTCTAATTTTAAGGTAAATACAACATTCTGGTTTTAAAATGTGTAATGAAAATAATATATCATTGTCTTTTCTCTTATTTATTTATATTATTTTTACTATAATTTTTTTTTTGTATACATTGTTTGGTAATTATAAGGACGATGTTCTGATCAGAATCTAAGTATTTAAAAAATTGGGTTCTATAAATCATTTCATGGTGAATTTATATTAAGGATATACAGCTAATTAAGTAAGAAGTTAACAATATATAATTCAAAAAAACCATGGCCATTTAAAAAAATTATCGAAATACCATTTCCCCGTCCGTCGGCCTTAGTGATCCGACGGCGCCGAGAGGAAGGGTCGTCGCATTTTTGCTAAAACTCCTAAAAAACAGTTTACATCCAAAAAAACCAATGGCCATTTAAAAAAACTACCGAAATACCATTTCCCCGTCCGTCGGCCTTAGTGATCCGACGGCGCCGAGTGGAAGGGTCGTCTCATTTTTTGCTAAAACTCCTAAAAAACAGTTTACATCCAAAAAAACCATGGCCATTTAAAAAAATTACCGAAATGCCATTTCCCCATCCTTCCGTTCTCTTTCCCTTCTTTATGGACAGTCGTCTATTGCAGGAACAAGAATTCTCATTTTGAGCTACTACTTTGGGCCCTTAACATCAAAGTCATTTTACAACACAAATCAATATTGGCTTTATACACTGCCTTTGAGATGGATTTAGTCCCTATATCAATTTTGGTGCATTCTAACTAAATTCAATTATTATTGTCACATAGCTGAATTTCTGTTTTTCTTGGGTCTATCAGGTGTACCCCCTTTTCCTTGGACAGGGGTACCCCCATCTTGACCCCCAAGATTCCATTGTAGCGGAGCCTCACTGGGTTAATGATGATGATGATTTTACAACACAAATCGGTATCCCATGTTGATATTTGTCTAATTTTTTTCCATGCCATTATTTTGAGTGACATGTTGACCGGATCCGAATATCCGATGCCTCGTGCAAAGCAAAGGGTCTATTGCTAGTAGATATAGATATTTAGATTCATCATAAATGGATAATAGTGATTGAAAATCAAAGTTGGTTAAGAAGCAAACCTGTTAACAAGAAAATTTAAACCCTCAAGTTGATAATCACGAAGCTTTCCCCCCCTCAGCCATTCAGGCTGTTCATCAAGCCTCCTCAGACTCCCTGCAACAGAGAAATTGTACCAAATACCAATTCATAAAAAACAAGCATAACAATACTACATATCAAATGTGAATCAAATGGAACTTAGTTTTAGAAAAACAACCACATCACGTATAAATATTATAAAAGTTTGGGATCAATAAATATACAATGTAACCAGAACTTACAACAGAACAACAACAACAATGACCCAATGTACTCTGCTTCAGCAGAACAGAACTTACAACAGAAGAAGAAAGAAAATGTTCTAAACTAGAAACGACCAGAGAGCAGTATATATTATCCCGCTGCTGATAAGGGAACAAGGGAGAGAGGAGAGAGTACCTTTGATCTTCTTTCGCTGAAAATCCACAGATTTTCCTTGAACAGCCATAGCGGCCTCACGAGTCTGCAGAAAGAAACACTGTGAGCATAACCCAAAAATCAAATCCTATATTATAATTTATAAACAAAAAAGAACCGACTTTGAATAGAGTAATAGTAAGAAAACAAAGCAGCAAAACATTTTCTCCTCTTGATATTATCTAATAGCTCCAACTTTTAGATATTATCATAGCCATATGAGCAATTTGATCAGTACTCCAAAGCTCATCATTGAAATTATTAACAAACCCTAACATGTGAAATTTCATCATTCTTACTTCTTTGTGTAGCTGAGGATACATATGCACATATTACAATTTTGATTTCAAATAAGTTACACCCCTTGATTAGGAGGGGAAAAAAAGAAATTTCAATTCAGGTTCAACCCTAAATGTTGCATTTCTAAAGAGAAAAGAAAGAGCATTAATAATAAAGCAATAGAAAGGTGGTACCAAGATCACATGCACTATCAGAAAGTAAATATATCTCAGAAGCAGAAGCAATCAACAATAAACATCCGATTATCTGAATAGGAGTGCTATCATACCAAGGGAAATTGATTTCAGACTTACAACACGGAAGAACATCCACAAAAATCATTTACATTAACTTAAGAAGCAAGTTTTGAGCAAACATATTTCAGGACAGTTAATAAAAGAACGTCTTTTACCCTGTATTCATCAATAGCATCCTGGGCAAATGCAATGTCCACATCCTTCTCCCTTCAAAACAAAAAATTGTAACCATGTAAGACTTTAGACAACTGTAAACCAACTATAAGAACAAGGGTGTGTTCTCCCAACATAATTACAAAGACATTTTTATTTATAATGACATTCATATTTCATGAAAATATGTCATTATAATAAAAATGGCCCAATTATGATGTTGGAGAATACACCATAAGAAATATGAGGGCCTATGATTTTCATTGATTTGGAAAAGGCATATGACAAGGTGTCTAGAGAGCTAATTTAGAATTGTTTGGAAGCTAGAGAAGTTTCAGGGACATATGTCAGAATTCTGAAGGACATGTATAAGGGCTCGTTGACTAGTGTATACACCCCGGGGGGGAACACAGAGTTTTTCCAAGTGGGTGTCGGCTTGCATCAGGGGTCGGCTTTGAGCCCGTTCCTTTTTGCTATAGTTCTAGATGTTCTGACGAGGGAGATCCAAGAAGATGTACCCTGGTGTATGCTTTTCCCGGACGACATTGTGTTGGTGGATGAATCGAGGGAAGGAGTCAGCAAAAAGTTGGAATCCTGGAGAGAGAAATTGGAGGCTTCTGGCTTCAAGCTGAGTCGGACCAAGACAGAGTATGTGGAGTTTAAGTTCAATCAAGAGGAGGAACTAGAGGAAGAAATACGGCTGGGAGGAGAGGTCGTAACAAAAAAGATGTTCAGATATTTAGGCTTGGTGGTGCAGAGTGATGGGAGTGTCGAAGAGGACATTAGACACCGGATACAGAGGGGCTGGCAGAAATGGAGGGGTGCTTCTGGAGTGTTATGTGACAGAAAAGTCCCACTCAAGCTGAAAGGCAAGTTCTAAAAAACTGTGGTTAGACCAGCCATGTTGTATGGGGCGAGTGTTGGCCGGTCACAAAGGCGCAAGAGCAGAAGCTGATGGTAGCAGAGATGAAAATGCTGAGATGGATGTGTGGGCATACCAGATTAGACAAGATTAGAAATGAGGTGATTAAGGGCAAGGTAGGCGTGGCCAGTTTAGGTGAAAAGCTCCGAGAATCGAGGCTCAGATGGTTCAGGCACATACAGAGGAGACCCCCGGAGGCCCCAGTAAGGAGGATCGAAAGTTTGACAGCTAGGGATTTTCGCAGGGAAAGGGGCAGACCGAAAAAGAGTTGGAAGGAAGTCATAAAGCAAGATCTCACTGTTTTGGCAATTCCAGCAGACTTGGCAATGTGCAGAGACCAATGGCGCGCGAAAATTACAGTGACAGAGTAGTAGTACCGAAGGCGTACAGGGAGTTTTCTTGCTCTTTTCCCCTTTTTAGTCTTCTACTTTTTAAGGTTCTGTGCTTTTTCTTACTCGTTTGGTTTTTAGTTTTCCCTACTCCCCTGCCCACCCCCCCCCACTCCCCACCTTCCTTTGGGCCTGCCCGAAATACCCTCCCGACTTCTACTCGGGGCAAGGGTATGTACATCTTGACCCCCCAGATGCCACTCGTTTCGGTTCCAACTGGGTAGATGTTGTTGTTGTTGTAAATATGAGGGCCTAGCAGGTAAAAAACTAAAAATGCAAGATTTATTTCCAAATCAGTTAAAGAAAGAGAAGATGAGTAGAAAAGGGGGAGAAATCTTAAAAGAAAGATTTGAAGCATTACATAGTTAAGAAAACAAAAGGGAACCTACAAAGCAGTCAACAAGGTTGAAATCAAGTAGTAACCCAAAATTATAGGTCGTTGCGTGAAATAAAGAACCATTAGGCCCAATACGAAAACAACCAAATCCAGTGTAATGTACCAGGTAGCTTCAGCATAAGACAACCCCCGCCACTTGACTAAATACTCTGGTGTGACATCCCCAAAGCCATCTTTGCTTATCCTATCTGCAATAATTCTCTCAACCTAGGACATATTGAAGATATCTTAGCAAGATAAATCATCTACAGAAAGTAAGCACAGTTATCATATAAGCGGCATGAGAAACAAACCTGGCAATTTTGCTTGAAAAGAATCAAATCCATTTCCTTGCTTACATCATGAACCTCAATCTATACAAATGGAGACAAAAAGGACCTGTTAGAAAAGATTCATAACAGTCTGGATTCTGGAACAAAGTTACATGGGCCATTTTGTAGAGCAAGTTTCTCAGTGTCGCAAAAAGTTCCATTTGAAAAAGAAAAATTGGCTTCTAAAAATTGGGGAAATCGGTTTATCTCTATGCCACTTGCACTGAAATGTTACAGACAGGGAATAAATGGGTATTATCTGTGAATGACTAGTGAATCAAGGCACAAAACATCTCCAATAGTTACCTCCTCACGAGAAACACATTTCCTGAACTTCACATCCTCTACAACTTTCTTCGTGTAATTCAGAACCTTCTTAAAGCCACTGAGCTGCAGATTCAATTAAAAATTTGCATTAAAAAGTGGTTCATGACAACAGACAGAAAAGCGCATTTAATATAGATTAACAGAAGATGCCACTTCTGTATAGAATAGGAGAACACCAATAATACAATTTATACAAATCAACTTACATTCTGCAACTCAGATAATGGCTTCCACTGACAATGTAAATGGGACTGGCCCTTCCACTTTATCAAAAATTCCATTTCACTCCAATCATGTTCTGAATCAAAAAGGTGGTTCATCAACAATGGGTCAGTCGACTTGTTATTTCTCAAAGCTTCATCAGCCATGCCTTTTGGTTGATGCCACAAAACCTTCTCAATCGCATCACCATCCTCTTCTTCAATATCCTCCTGTAATGGAGTCTTAGTGAATAAACTTACAATACGACCAGAGGAACAAGCTAAGGAAGAGTGCAATTGAACATAAAAAATGATAATTTCAAGATAAACGCCCATAACCAAGCGTGGAAAGATAATGACATTTAAGAGATGGGTCCTCTAGAATTACTTGATATGTGGCCTACAACTCCCCATCTATACACACCATATTAGTATTCTACAATGTGCAAATCAGAAAGCTTTGAATGGAATAATCCTTGCAATGGCATCATGAATTAGAAACAGCTCTAAAACACAACTCTTTCACTTCAAATCTCAACATGTATCTAACAAATTCAAGACTGACGGGCTGTTTGAGTTAAGAAAATACTTGGTGCAAAAAATGTGTAACCAGACATCCTACCTTTAGGTTTTTGTTCTTGCCTTCATCAACATCTTCACTTTCCTCACTTTCAGCATATGATACCTTGCGCACTGACCTATTCGAAGTGCGAGTCTCATTTCTACGACCTAAATTGGTGCTTCTACAGTGATGTGAGCTTCTTCTTGCCCTGAAATCCTCATTGCTCTCAGATGCAGAATCATCAGCAGACTCTTCTTCTGACACCCTTCCTCTTCTTCTCCTGTTGGGAGCAGACAAAGATCTCTGTTCTCTTCCAGCTTTAGCATTCCTTCCAGTTTTAGCCACTCGACCACCCTTGGGTTTTTTGTTGTAAAATATATCATCCTCTGAAATATCAAAATCCTCTTCACTATCCACATCTTCATCTGAATCCTCAGCATCCCAGTCATTGTCCTGGATTATACAAAAAAAACAAAACTAGAAAACAGCATAGCAAATTGGCATGAGAATGCAACAGAGAAAACGAATGGAAACTAAAGAATCTCTGACTCAAATAATGGATGCATAAGGACCTTTTTCTGAGGATGGCCTCCAGCAACATCATGATCTGGTTCAAAATCAACATCATCAGGATCATCTCCTGCAAACAATATCAAGGAAAACTTTTAATTCCGGGAGGAAGAAATTGGCAACGCCGACAATTAAGTTAGACTACCCTTCGCCTAGATGGCTAGATGCGATCAATAAAAGAAATGAAAGAGGGGGAAAATCTAACAAAAAAGTCCAATATACTTACCATCTCCTCCATCATCATCTTCTTCCTCGTAATCAACATCATCGTCATCATATCCATCTCTATTCCTAGATACTTTATTAGTTGCAAAAACTTGTCTGGACTGAGATCTTGAATGTGAAGTATTAGGCTGGTTTAAGCCCCTGTAAGAAAATGAATCATTCTGTTCTTCACAATCTTGCTCATAGTATTCATCAGACAACATCTCATCAGCAGGAACCTTTTCTGTCTCCTTAAGTTCATAATCCTCCTGTTCTAATCTGTCCTGGGCATCATCTGACACATTGTCATCAGAACCTTCATTATTTCTATACTCTGAACCACTTCTTGATTCATGCCCTAATTCAGAACCATCATGGGAATACATAGGTTGACAGTCCTTCCAAAAAGCAGAACCCCATTTCATGGCAGAAGTTGTAGCCCCAGAATTTCGGGAAGTTGACGCTCTCACTTTAATATCATCCACTCTATTTGCCTCACTCTGAATCCGGTTATGGTCATCTGGTTCTCCGTCACTTAAATAGGGTCCATCTGCCTTCACTTCAAAGCAATTGTCACTTGAATTCAAGTCTATCTCTACTGGGATATGAACTCTATTGAAAGTCTGGCCTACACCTTGACCGTCCAAACCTCTCATTTGAAGTGAGTAATCTCTTGGGGGAAAATGGCATGCCCTATCATTAAACATTTAAACCAATTACATTAAGCTTTGAACTTGTTAAAAGATTAATAAACAAATAAAAACAGCCAAAGCAAGTCATCTCAGATAGGATGGTCACGGTAAAATGTTAGGCAACAAGACAAAAGGGATATTACAAAGAAAACCAGTGCAGGATCAAAGCAAAATCATAATGATAAACCTCTCTGAATCGACAACAAGTGTACACTAAATCTTATTGGAGGTAAGGAAAACATTGAAATTAGAAATTTTCTAATTAACTTCAGCTTGGCAAGTAGGTAATATGAAGATGTTCTAATTCTAAGACCATATAACTGGAAAAAAAGCAGGTTATATAGTTTTTTCAACCAAATCTATCAATGAGTAGATAGAATGATGTTCAAACGGATGAAGAGTCGGAGTTGACTACAAACAGAGAGTTGTCAGGATTTCCAGGCAAGAAGGAGACGAAGTACTGGAAGACTGGAACAGTGACTCTAAATAAAATACTAGAAGTATGGCAATCAGAAGATCATGGAATTGCTCAAATCAAATCCACATAGTCCCATAACACATCAACATCGCATTTTCTGAGCAAAAACATTTGAATGAAGCAATCAACGGATCGGCCAGTGATCCACGAATTCAAACGTTAATCACACTCAGCCTCGCAGAAATCCGTCGGAGAAACCCTAGAACGGCCTAAATTCAAAATCTGAGACCAAAACCCTAAATCAATCCCTAACCCTGTACAAACTTTAGGACAAGAAAGAGAAGTCGGTGAGTCAAATTTGGGTATCGGTTAGGAAAGGAGATGAAAAAGTGCGCAAGTTAACAATCGTACGCACATAGGCCGGTCTCTCGTCGGAAAATAGTGCGCCGACGCCGGCGGAAAACTATTAGCACAGAAAAAAGGAATCAAAATTTACGATTCGGTAATAGATTTACGATGCCATTAAATGGCTATCGAAATGTAAGATCAGCTCCAACAAAGATGAGCGGATCGATATGGGGGCGATCGGTAGGGTTGATTTGGGTCTCGTTGATGATGTGCGGAGGGAACGGGCGTAGAGAGAGAGAGAGACGGGGGCTTTCTTTGTTTTTTTTGGTAGGAGGAGAGACAGTATTCTACGGCTCTTCACGGGCATTTTATTAAATAAGGCAAAAAAAAGTTAATAGTCAGCAAACGGGGGATAGCCCGACCCCTAACATCAGCAACAAGCAAATAAATAACCCCCTCTAGCGGGTCAAACAATACATGTAAACCTAAAGTAAACGAAAAGGCAAAGGAAGCTAAAAAATCAGCAACACTGTTTGCTTCTCTGTAAATATGTCGGATCTGGACAATCCAGTTCCTTCTAATTAAGCCTTGGTATTGAGCAACCAGGCTAAATAAAGGGTGATAACGATCCACAGGCTTATTCAGAAGAATACACACAATTTGTGAATCTAGTTCTAAGTAGCCCCTCCTATACCCCCGATCCCAGGCCAAAGAAAGACCTTGAAAAGCTCCCCAGAGTTCAGCCATGGGCACAGAGCAAATACCAATATTATGGACAAAGCCAACCTGCCATTGCCCATCTCCATCACGAATAACTCCTCCTGAAGCAGCTAAGCCATCTTGACAAACCGACCATTAGTGTTGATTTTCACCCAGGGCTCAGCCGGACGATTCCATAAAATCAGGTGTTCTTCCTTATGTCTAACTTCCGCTCCCTTATTGAGCCAAGAAACAGCCTTGGCATAATCCGACGTTTGTTCCAAGATAAAACCCTTACGATTTCCTGTAAAAGGGGTATCATCAAAAACACATTTATTACGCCATTTCCAAATCCACCAAATAGCGGTAGCAAATATGCAATTCCAATCATCACCACTGGAATGCTTTTGATCGGAAGAGATATTGAGACGGAACCAAAAGGCAAAATCAGTCTCGAAAAAAACTTCCCTAGCAAGAGGGGGGTGGAGATCCTCCCAAAAACGCTTAGTGATATCACAATCGCGTAGAAGATGGATCAACGACTCCTCCTCAGTAGAACATATCGAGCAAAGGGCATTTCCGGCAAAATGACGCCGGACCCGCTCTAAATTTGAGACAACAACTCCTTTTAAAACCAGCCAAGAGAATACACGTGCACGTTTCGTGACAGCAAGCGCCCAAATGCACCGATAAATGCTCTGATCAACATCAAGGAGAATTAAATTAGCCCTCAAATTTCGATAGGCTGAACTAACAGAGAACTGGCCCGAGGTTGACCCACTCCAAGTCAAAACATCTAAGCAATCAGCCCCTTCGAAAACTGCAATTGAAGCTAAACGTAAAGAATAGTGGCTGGAAGAAACCCATTCAAAAGATCCCATTTCCATCCAATGCCAGCTGACCAATAATCTCGAACAACCAGTTCACAATCTTCAGCTGAAATCGGTAATAAAGCCTAGTCAAGTAACGGCCCATTCGTCAACCACTTATCAAGCCAAAAACGAACTGAGAGACCGTTTCCAACACACCATTTCGATCCCTGCACAACGATATTTTTAACACCGAGCTCAATACTTCTCCAAACGTGCAATTTAGATAAATAGAAGTCGAGCGTGAGGGCCTAATATATTTTGCCCGAAGGACATCAACCCAAAGCTTATTCGATTCCGTAATGAACCACCATCCAAGTTTGCCCACCAAAGCCATAGTAAACTCTTTCATGGCTCGTAAACCAAGACCTCCACTCTCTTTTGGTCTGCACACCTCTTCCCAACCAACAAGATGAATCCGATGACGACCCTCACTACCACCCCAAATGAAATTTCGAGTCAAAGCATCAATTTTAGAGCAAGTCTCATTCGGTAAAGTGACCGTAGCAATCGTATAAACCGGAATAGAGGACAGGACTGACTTGGCAAGGGTGACCTGGCCAGCAAGGCTAAGAAAACGACCTTGCCAACCATGAAGTCTTTTTGTTTGTCTTTTCTATAAGCGGTTCAAAGGTTTCAGCCTTAACCTGCTCATGGAACATCGGCATACCAAGGTATTTACCAATATCACGAGTAACCGCAAACCCGCATTCTCGCTGAATTCTCCTAGCCAGATTGGAAGAGACATTAGGAGAGAAGAAGATTTTGGATTTGGCCGAACTGACCTTTTGACCCGAAGAGGAGCAGGAGTATAAACATTGTTGAATGACATGAATTTGATCCACGGACGCTTCAACAAAAATCATTATGTCATCAGCAAAGAGGATATGTGAGAGCACAGGACCACCCCGAGACAAACCAATCGGTTTCCGACGCCCATCAGCCACAGCCTGGGAAATCATCTGACTGAGTCGCTCAATGCATAACACGAACAAGTAAGGCGATAGGGGGTCGCCTTGCCTAACACCCCGAGAAGGCTCAAAGCTCGAAGTAACCTCACCATTCCAAAGCAAACGAAAAGAGGTAGAATGCAAGCAATTTCGAATCCAAGTAACCCAAACGGAAGAAAAGCCAGCATCCGTTAGCGTATCCTCAATAAAATCCCATCTCAACCGATCATAAGCCTTTTCTAAATCAAGCTTTAATAACATCCAACCTTTAACACCCTGTTTGCGTTTCATTGAATGAAGGATTTCCTGAGCCAGCATAATATTATCGATAATGTACCGTCCAGGAAGAAAACTCCCCTGCATAGGCCCTATCAACTGCGGAAGTATAGATTGCATACGGTTGACAAGACACTTCGTAATAATTTTGTAAGTCACATTGCATAGACTTATAGGGCGGAATTGACTTATTTGTTCCGGTTCATCAACTTTTGCAATAAGAGCAATCAGGGTTTCATTCAAATCAGTTGGTAAGGAGGCCGTGGAAAAGAAATCTTTAACCGTGCACATGACTGATCTACCCACAATTTGCCAACACCTTTGAAAGAAAATAGGTTGAAAACCATCCAAACCCGGAGCTTTCAAAGGCCCCATCATTTCCAAGGCCTTAGCAATCTCATCGTCACCAAACGGAGCGTCAAGAAAGGCCCAGCTTGTTGCATCAAGAACGGGAAAATTTCCTTTGTTACATAAGTTTGACGTTCTCTCCTCCTCAGGAAGATGATACAGATTCTGAAAAAAGCGAACTGCATAGGCTTCAAGTTCGTCCTTATTCGTAATCAAATTCCCCTCAACATCTTTCAACGAATCAACCCGATTACGACGACGCCGAATAATAGTTGAAGTATGAAAAAACCGAGTATTACGATCCCCCATTTTCAACCAATCGACTCGTGATTTTTGGAGCCAAAGAAGTTCTTCCCGTTCTAACGTCACCTCAAGATCACGTTTCAAGTTAACTTCCAGCTGAATCAAATTTTCAGAGGGCTGTATACTCAAACGATGTTGAACATCCTCAAGCTGCGCAAGCAAACTCTATTTCATAGAATGAATGTTGCCAAAAACGAACCTGTTCCAAACAATCAGTTTCGTTTTTAAATCTGCCAACGCCTCACCTGAACTGACCTCTTTTTTCCAAGAGGCATCAATAAAGGCCAGAAAATCAGAGTGAGTTAACTACGCCGCTTCAAACCAAAACGGCCTTCTCTTCCTATTATAATGGATCTTAGGTTCAAGAGAAAGCAATAACGGTGCGTGATCCGAAGACAATCTTGGCAAGTGTCGAACCACCGCCTCAGGCCATAAAAGACGTCCTGAAACATTTGTGAAGAAACGATCGAGATGCTTTTCCACAAAAGTGCGAGCCGAATTGCCCCTAGTCCAAGTAAAAGCATGACTTGTAAACCCCATATCAATCAGACCAAGATCATTCACCATCCGATGAAACAAATGGGTATCCTCGGAAAGGTGACCAGAGCCCCCCCGCTGATCCGTTATATGCAGAATGCAATTAAAATCTCCTCCGACAAGGATCGGTTCAGTGATAGAGTTCAACACCTCAGTCAATTTCTTCCAAAAGCATGCACGTCTACCCGAGGCAGGAGGAGCATAAACGGGAAATAAGTGAATACGGCTTGTATCATAAGTGATTATAGCATGAATAAAATCATTATACAAATCGACCATAGTAATATTAACCCTCTCACTGTTCCATAGAAGCCAAACACCGCCAGAAAGACGAACAACTTCAATACGAACACACCCTTTCAAACTAAACCGATCACACACATCTTGAGCTTGCTGACCAGAAATCCTAGGTTCAAAAATTGCCATAACATCAACCGTAAAACGATGAATCATGTATCGCGCTGCTTGTCGGAAACCAGGTTTTTCGGCTCCAAAGCAATTAAAAAAAAGGCAATTCATTAACAACCGGGGGAAGTAGCGGACACTACAAACCCGGACGGTTGGGATATAGTAGCCAAGGATGTCACCCCCTGGTTCCCTAAATTCGTAGCTTGCATATCATTCACATTGATCATCTCTTGCTCATTATTCTGCACAATCAGAGTCGTACTCTGATGAGAATTATCACCCGATGAAACTTGATTTACCCGCTGAGCAGTGAACTCAAAATTCGGTTCATCAGCAATGCGTGCCCTCTTTCCCATCATATTACCAAGCTGAACCGGCCTTATCTCAAACGTAGTATCAACAGCTTGCTTTCCAAACTTCTTAGAATTTCTTTTGGTGGCCTTTGCCGTAGATGTAGACGCAATATGAGGATTCGGAACCCTCTCACTTTTCTGCTGTCCATTAACAATGGATTTGTTCTTCGACCCCACACCATTTTCTGGCATAGGAACTTGACCACTTCTACTTGATGCAAAAGTCACTTCTTTTTTATTCTTGTCGTTGCTATTCAGAACTTGACCCTTGTTTTTTTGCTCCTTCTGCTTCTCTGTTAAGGTAGTAAATCTATTAGCATCAGATTTAGGCGGACCCCCAGACATCGATGGCGCTTGCTTTCCACGACGTCGGCGATGTACAACAGTCCAAGGCCCGTATCTCGGGTCATTATCTGCAGGCCCAGGCGTCGGAGCTAGCGTCACTTGCACCGTCGAAACTTGAACTTCCGCATTAGGGTTCGCATGAGAGTTTTGACTAAGTGGGCATTTACTCTCATGATGGCCATATTTCCCACATTTAATACAGATCACATGTAAACCTTCATACTCAACGTGAAATTTGCAGCCATTCACAGTAACAGAACCTTTCAAAGGCTTAGTTATGTCAACTTCCACACAAATCCTAGCGAACCTGCATCGATTTGAGAACATAGTTTTTTTTATCAACCCTAATCGGCTTCCCGATCCCCGCAGCGAGGGTCATAAGTATCTTTTCTTTGATTTTCTAGTGGAGAGATAATCAGAGAAAATAGAAAAGTGGAGAAAATTAAAAATTAGGCTGATTGACCGAAACCACCCTTATAATAGGGCGTACTGCCCAAAACCACCCATTAAAACAAAAATTATCAAAAACCACCCATATCTACTCCTCCGTTACAGTTAACCCACCCATCCCTATTTTACTGTCAAAAGTTAACGATTTTGGGAGTGGAATTTTTTTTAACCTTAATTTTTTCAAAATTTATTTGTTAACCATAAAATCAATTAATAAACAAACAGATTAAAAAACAACAAAACATTAGATATCAGTATTGTGCTTCTCCTTCCTATCGCGACTTTAAGAAAGAAAAGAGTCAGACACACCATTGAAGGGGCTTCTTGTCCATATCGCCATTGAAGCCCATTTGATTGGTTATCTTCTTCCTCCCACGTATCCTTACCTTCTTCCTTACTTGCATCCTTATCCTTTTCAATTTCGAAATCAGGGTTTTTTTGGTAAAGGAAATTAGGGTTTATAGAAATTGATTTTTTCAATTTCAGATTTAGCGCTCTTCATTGCACGATTGAAAGATCAATTTCAGATTTAGGGTTCTTCATTGCGCAATTTGGTTACTTACTTGGTTCAATTTCCCGTCCATCTGATCATCTCTACTTCTCTGTGCTTTGCTCTCTTTGCTGTCGGCACCTTCGAACTCAGACCGCCTCGTTCAGCAGCTATCCACAAATTCCGGCACTGATAGCTCGATCTTGTCGCGGTGAGTGCACCGAGCTAACCAACTGGTGAAGAGGACCTTCGCCGCTCGGCGATTCAATCTCTCCTCAATTGGAACTCCTTAGGGCAATCGGAAGCAGCCACCATTATCCCCTTCTCGATTACCAAGCCTAACGGGCTTCTTCCGCTTCACCAGCACCGGAGGCGACAAATTGAAAGTCGAGGGGAATTCTTAGTGCAGAGAGGAAGGAGACGAGGATCGAATTAAAATGGCAAGAAAGAGAATATAATGGTTTATTCATTTTTTTAATATTTTAGTTGAGTTATTGATATTGATTTTGTATTAGAAGATAAATAATAGAAAAAATAATGACAAAAATACAGCCCACGCATAATGACGTTTAAGTTGACAGAAAAAGGTGGGTGGGTGGTTGATTTGTAATAGAGAGATAAATAAGGGTGGTTTATAGTAATATTTAGGCATTGTTTCACTTGTGGGTGTAAAGGAGTTTTTGGGTGAAAAATGATTTTTAGTGTCTTGAAAATTGTAAAAAGTAGAGAGACTTGCACGGATTTCAAGATTATTAAAAGTAGATTTTGGGTAGAAAGTGAAACAATGCCTTTTTTTAATGGGTGGTTAGTTGCAATTTACCCTATTATAAGGGTGGTTTTCGGTCAATCAGCCTAAAAATTAAATAAGGGTGATGTTCATTTTTTCCTTTCGAAAATTGTTTTTATAAAGGGCAGATATTATTTTTCCGGCTTTTTACCCCTTCAATTTTACCATTAAATTAAATATTTCAAATTTAATAATCGACTGCAGGGGAGCGTTGATACCCATCGGATGAACGCCACGTGGATAGTAGAAACAGCTCGTGTGAGTTTTCTAGCTTGCACCTGAGTCGTAGATACTCTATAAATAAAACCTTGCTCGTTTGTATAATTGTATCCGACCAATATATAAAATTTGTCTAGACCGAAAAATATTTGTATAATACTAGGGTAGACCCGCGTGCGTTACATGGAAAAAAAAACATTAAAATGGAACCAAAATTATGCACAACAGACGCAAGAAGATCAAGCTGAGAACACAATGTATTGTAAAGATGCTCTATGCAAGATCTTTGTTAAATAAATAAAGTTCAATAGTTATACATTCTATAAGTACGAGTACCAAAAGAAAAATCTAAACAAAAACCAATGTTATTATTATACACACTAAATTCGACATCATATAGTAAGGCACTAAGCCCTTTCAATCAATTACATAAACCATTGAGTTCGGTTAGAAAATCGCCTTTACATGCCTAGAAGGCTAAAGCAAGCCAACGACCAAAGCTTAACATGACATGCAATGTACCAAATCCCAACACTCACATCCATTGCTATTGAAGTACACATGAGCAAAGAACAAGAAGCCGGTGTTGCTTCTGAACTACACACTAGACAAAAGTCGTGTTTTTCATCACTTAATATACACCGGGTGCGTGTCAAGTGATGTAAAAAATAGACAGGAGACATTATACACCGGTTCTCTTTAATATGTAGTTTCAAGTTCTTATAGATATATTATATACCTCGGATCTTGATAACTGGTGTATAAGAATATATTTTTAAAAAAAAAATAAAAATCCTTTTTAATGTAAAATAAGGCTAAACACAGATTTATTTGGAGGGCGAAATTTCTCTGAATTCCAAATTCTAGCGGGACTGCTGAAACTCCATCAATCTCTCTTTTCTGCGTAACCCTAAACCAAATCAATGTTCTAGAATCTCTTTCTTTTGCCTACTCAATCTCTCTCTGTCCGTAAACCTATCCAAATTCTCTTCCCCCTACTCAATCTCTTCCGCCTACTCAACTTTTGTGCAGTATCTTCAATCGATTTTGATAAATTAGTATAGAAGAACGGTTGTGTTGAATTACTCGGCCAATTCTTGGTTTCTGCACTAATTTTTTTTCTCGATTTTGATCCACCGCTTTCATTCTTTGGACAGAGAGTTCGTCACTAGATCGGTTTGCCGAGATGGTTAGTGCAATGTTTATTCTTTGTCTGAATTATATATGATATTCAAATCTGATCCGTATTTGCTTTGATTTCCATTTTGTCCGCGTAGTGTGGTCGATATTGATTTCTTATCTGTTCAATTTCTATGTAATTGAATTATCTTATCGGGATCTGTTTCGCTAATTAAGCTATTTTGTTTGTTTTTGTGTTTGATGTTACTCAGCCGCTTTGACTTGAAATCAAGGTAATTTGGCTTCTTTCTACCGCAAAATTTTGTATTAGGCTCTGTTCGGCAACACAAAGGTTTTTAGGAGGTTAAGGTTTTTCAGGAGGTTTTTGAGGAGGTGGAGGTTTTTAATAGGTTTTTAAATGACTTTTTTTAACCTCCAAAAACCTCATAAAAACCTAGTTAACTGTTTGGCAATGTAAGGTTTTTTTACTAGGTTTTAGGTTAAAATTACCTCAAGGGTACCACCGAATTATCACGCAAGTATAAATAAAAAAATTTCTTCATCTGCCCACATGGCCCCCGTCCCAACCGCATGAAGATCATACTGACGCTATAATTGTTTGAGCAATCAGCCGAACAATCGGTCATCCTTCTCTCCCCTCGTTTCCGCTCGTTCTATTTCACAAGTAAGATGTTATGATAGATTGCAATTGGTTTTTATAAACTGAGAGGATCTGAGTATATTATAATTTTCTTCATAATACACATTGAATTTTCTAGTGTAATTATCTTCTTCAATGTTTGATTCGTTTTTAATTTGCCTTCATTATTTCATGAGGTTTACTGTGGATCGATTATTTTTTGCCTTTCATTAATGCGCATGAAGATCCCATCTGTATGTTTGTGTGTTCAACCTAATTTATTGAAAAGGAGATGAAAAAAATATGCGTTGTTAATTTATGCATGTTTTTATATATAATTGCCATAAGATATAAACTTGATTCAAGTGGCCTCCTATAATATTGTATAGGTCAACCCTGTTTGTTTATATGCCGTTAACTTATGCGAATTTGTATTTCTTTTGCTTACTATATCATTTAATATTGTTGTTGGTACCTTGAAATTAAATGAAAACCAAATATTTTAGATGGCGTCCAGCAACAAGGGTCGTGAGAAAGAGAAGGCATTCCCGTGGAGTGATGAGCTAGTGAGGACTCTAATCGACATGTTGCTAGACTATCAAAAGAAAAATGGTAGGGATCAGGCTATAAGTTGGGTCGATCTTACAGTATCGTTTGAGGAGCGTGTAGGCTTAAGATGTGGGAAAGAGACGTTACATAACAAATTCAAGGGAATGAAAAGCACGTGGAGAGACTGGAAAGATTTAAAGCATGGTGAAACCGGGCTCGGTTGGGACCCCGTTAAGGGACGAATCATGGCTGATGATGAGTGGTGGGAGAAGAAAATACGGGTAAGAAAATAAATAAATTTTATATGGTAATCATATTCAATGTTGTTTACAGTATATGTTTAGGTAAAGTTAATTCTTTGACATGTTTGTATCAGGAGAATAAGGATTATAAGAAATTTCGCAGAAAGGTATAGCACCAGATCTTGAGGACTTGTGGGACCAACTCTTTGGAGGCACCATTGCAACTAGACAACATTGTGCAGTACCATCGGTAGATATAGATCTCTATGCTACAATGGGAATCTCAAATGCTGAACATAACACTGATGGAACTACGAACATGGACTCCAACCTTGAAAGTCTTTATGATATTGATCTTGACAGCCAAAATCCAAACATAATACAAGATTTCATAAGAGATATGAGCTCTCCAGAAGCTAGAACGATGAATGCTTGTCCGACAACAAGGGAAAAGCGTCCGTTGACAACATCTTCAAACCCTCGAGGACCTAAACGCAAGAGCTGACAATCACACGGTTCTTCTCTTTACCACCAACAACTTGCTATGTTCAATGAAACGAATCAAAAGATGTTAGCTATGTGGGAGGCAGATGCCGCTAGTTCAGCTGGGACTTCAAATAAAAAGATAGATACCTCAAAAGCGATGATGGAAGTAATCGATCAAATGATTGCTGAGAACCTATTGGTTGAGGGCACACCATTATGGTGTTTTGCCATTACTACGCTGCTTAAAGAGGATGTAAGATATATGTTCCTTGCCATCGAACGTAACTCCGCAAAGCTTACATGGTTGCAATGGCAGTTCCAAAAGAGTGGATGGAAGGACTGAAGATGATAAGCATAGATTATATGTGTTTGCTTGGAGGGATGGATGCATTCTATATTTAGTTTGTATTTGAGGTTCTTTATTTTGGCGTGCGAGCCTTTGGGACGGTGTCCTTAGTGTTAGTTTGATCCTACAGGCTGTTTTCTTATTACATTTTGTTGAGTTTGAAAAATTGGTTAATTTATTTGAGTTGAACATCTTACTAGCTAGTATTTAAGATACATCCTTTATCATTCTTGTCTTTATTTCACTTCTCATTCTCCTATATATATTGTGTGATTAATTTAATCATGTTCATAGTGCATTATATTTTTCAAATATTCTGTTGGTTTGATGCCAGCATAGATATTCTTGCAATACTATAAATTTGCAGGTGCTTCTTCAAATTTGAAAGAAAAGCTCTTACTATTCATTTGTTTCTTTACTATGCACGTACCTTTATCGTTGCACTATGCGCTTAATTAGTTTTAAGAGCTCAATGCCTACCTACTACAAGTTAATTAGAAAGATCAACATCACTTATGAAAATTTTAGAAGCTAACCACAATTGCAAATACTTCATCAGATGACACCAGTAATCTGTGGAGTATAACAAGTTTAGTATCTAAACATTAATAATATCTATCATTCCAGATCTTGAGAGCGATTGCATCACACACATCCTTCATTCCACCTTGACTTGCCTCCTCTCCATCCTCGTCTGATGTATTTGACCCTAAATATGCTTCTGGATTCTCTTCCATTTCTTGAAAGTATTCATCATCTTCATATGAGTGCTTTAATATAAAATTATGTAGAGCAAAGCATGCAATACTTATATCAACTTGAGTAGAGACTTCGTAGCTTGGCATCGTTCTCAATATCTTCCACCTCTTCTTCAATACACCAAAACTGCGTTCAATGCACCCACGCAATGATGAATGTGCCTTGTTAAATGCTTCTTGTGCATGTTCAGGCGCTTGAGTTTGAAACTGTGCATGATGATATCTTGTTTTCGGGTATGGAACCAAGTACCCTTGCTTGTCCGGGTAACCCTTGTCAACAACATAATATCGTCCTGCACGATAAGCATGCAAATATAATGCAAACAAATATATTGTAATGAATTTGAACAAACCAATCAACAAATTTTACACACTACCTGGCGGTGGATGAGGAAAATTGAAGGCTGGTGTGCGGAGTGCATGATCGAAGACTCGTGTGTCGTGCGCACTGCCCTCCCAACCTGCTGAAATAAACGTGAAATGCATATCAAAGTCACAAACCGCATTACATTGAATGTGCACACATTCTTCCTTCCTCTGTATGGGATTTGCTCGCTCCTCGGGATACATGCATCGATGTGAGTCCCGTCAATGCAACCAATACAACTCTAGAAAAAATACGATTTTGAAGTTAAATGTTAATATATATATATATATATTCATGAATGATATGAATGCAAACCAATGTTTATAAGGTTAAATTTAGTATATACCTCAAAGTATGAACTGTATCGATCATCATTAGCTATCTTCTCAGGGATATGCGGAAAATTTCGATCCTTAGGCTTGATTATATCATGTGCAAGGCCCCGAAACCCACGTGACCGTCCAACTATAGCTTCCAAAACTTCATGGATTACCCTACTTATCGTATCACTAGAACGTTGGAATCTCTCACACACATCTCGTATTGAAACCCCCAAGGCCATAGTATATAGGAATATACCAAGCTTCTCTATTACTGTCATGTTCTTTGAAACACACAAGCCATATTTTAATTCTAACTCATCACACAAATGACGGAACACGTGTTGCTCCATGCAAAATGCATTTATGCATCTTATGCCTGATCTTGCATTCAATACTTGTTGAATCCACATATATCCAGTGAAAAAAGAATCACAGCATGGCACCTTATAGATGTACTTGTAGTAATAACTAGCCAAAAGCATATATTGGGTTTGCAGAACCACTTGTGATACTATCATTCTTCTTCGTTTTTTTGGTTGATCGTCCATCACGGAAATGAATATGCAAAGGAGACCACTTCGATTTTTTTTTCCTATAGTGTGCATATTCCAACAACAAAGGACCTTAAAAAATCATCAAAAACAAAACACGTCTAATTCATAACACTTTATCCTTGACCCATCAGTTTCTTACAAGCCAGATCGAGTTCAAGTCAGCAATGGGCAGATTTCTAAAATGTAGGGTTTTCACAAATCTGGACTACCCATGAAATTGAGGACAAAACAAAATTTTCACAGCAAATTAGAAAGCATGAATTAAAAAGTACTTACCTCAAATTGATACGTTCAATTCATGCGTTGAATCCAAAAGAAAATTTGTTCAGAAGATGTGACATAAATTTGAGTGGAGGCCTATAACTAGGGTTGATTAGGATTTTTTGTCTTCTTTGGCAAAATTGAGTATAAAAAGAGTACTTGACCTGCAAATTTGGGAGAGGGCTGGGCGGGAATGGATGTGAAAAAGGAGGGAATTCACTTTCAAAAACCTCCGAAAACCTTTCTTTCCCTAGGTTGCTATTTTATTGTTTAAAACCTCCTAACAAACCTATCAAAACCTCAACCTAGTAAAAAACCTTATTATACCAAACACTTAAAAAGGTAGGTTTTAAAAAATAAAAACCTCCTAAAACCCCCTAAAACCTATGCCGAACACAGCCTTAGTGTGGTTGGAATGGTGGTTCATTGTGCTGATTGTGTTTTTTTCTCGATTTTGATAAATTTCTCGATTCATGCTCGCCTGATTTTATTGTTGATTGAGAGGATCGAAGAAGTTAGTTTTAGTTGAAAAACAAACAATTGTTAAATGCTTGCATCTGTTGTGATTGATGTTTGATTTGGTTGATAGAAAGGGTGGCGCTCTATTGAGATCCTACCAAAAAGGCAATGGATGGGTTAAAGGCTTGAATTAGATAAATTGTCTTCTTTTTCCCCATGTTTTATAATTTGATCGGAGGAAAACAGTGAATGGTGGCACTTGGTGGTAATGGGTAGCGCGGTATGAATATGGAAACTGTGTTGCTAATTTGATGTACAGTAGTTAAGAAAATTGGTGTATCCATTAGTTCACATGAATAGTCCAAATTTCTATAGGGCCAAATCATGATTAAGTGAAAATGCAC
Source organism: Fallopia convolvulus (assembly GCA_964016875.1). Classification (NCBI taxonomy): domain Eukaryota; kingdom Viridiplantae; phylum Streptophyta; class Magnoliopsida; order Caryophyllales; family Polygonaceae; genus Fallopia; species Fallopia convolvulus. The sequence continues at coordinate 24,356,253 of OZ024727.1, forward strand.
AAGACAACGGTGTCAAAAATAATTATGGGCTAATATCAAGTACTCAATACAAATTTCAATGTATACTTTACATGATATACTCCACAATTAATTTTGTACAAGCTCATTCGAAAGTAATGTGATAGGTGTTTTAGACATCATTTAGAGTATGCATATGATTGAGCTCAAGCATCTAATAAAATTGTTTTTTAGAGCTTCTTATTATGTATAGTTCTAATAGATACTAATTTGAGCAACTTAACTTCAAGAATCAACTGCCCACAAATAATCATCCTATGCTCATCCCATTTTGAACATGTCTTTCGTCTCACCACTTATTATTTTTAGTGTTTGTATATGATTGAGTTTAGCCATTTTGATAAGACTTTTATTAGAGCTTCTAATTATGTATACCTATGTATCATTCCATCTTATGTAGAAACAAAATTGATCTTTAAGCTTCAGTAACCCATGACATTCTTATGCTCATACCAATTTCTGAATGTGCCTGTTGTTTGGCAGTTGAGATGTTCAAGAAGCTTCCACAAGTAGATTGAACAATCATTGAGATGACATCATAGATCAGTCAACAAAAATGGGTGTGCAATACAGTTTGAATTTAATGTATTAAAATTTTGTTTGAGGTAATTGTTCAGTTATATAGTGGTTTGAGAATCTTTCATTCATAGATTTTCAAATGTTGGATTACGATGTTGATCTTTCTGGTGGTCTGATTTTTATCATGTTCAGGAAATTTTTGGACTACATTTGCCCATATAATAACAGACGTAATTGGATCCGGTTCCTTTTCACTTGCTTCTGAAATTTAGCAGATCTTTGCTTGTTGCCTTTCATAATCTGGGGATCAGCTTTGAATGTCCATTTTGGTCAAAACAAAAGTGAATCTTTGTAATCATCCAAGAGAATATGCAGAGTATCTAATTTGTGGTTAAATGTTTAGTTAGCATTCTATAGTTGGGTAGATTAGGCTTATTTGCATCATTAGATATTGTTTACCTTCTTAATGCTAAATCTGATTGTTACTTTATGCAGTCAAAAATCCAGAACTCATGGAGGCTCCATTGTATCAACAATCATGTCACAAAGCAGTTGTACTTGTTTGTACTTTCTCACCCCTTATCCCCTTTCTTTTTTGACAAATAATATTTTCTCATTGATACTATTACTTGAAGGAATAAAAATTGGCTCTTCAAATAAATTTATTTTCATGCCTTGCTGGTGTTTTTTTCCCTGTGGCATTGCTTTCTAACAAGTCTTCTCTTGTTCTAGGTTGCCACTGCAAGCTATGATGATGATCATACTACAACTATTGATATCCTGAGAAGAGTGAGATCTGCAAATGGATTAGTAGTTGCTATTATTCTAAGGCCATTTCACTTTGAAGGATGTAGACGCCAGGATGAGGTAAAACTGTATTTTTCTAATTACCACAGTTTCTATCAGTATTCATGGCACCCTTCTTGGTAGGCTGCCATGATTATTAAGATAAATGATCTTCAGTAGAGTCATACTTGGTCTTTAATAACATGTACTAATTGAACAATTACAGTAGCTTTCTAACAACTCAACACTACTATTAGTGCCGCCACCACCACAATTGGCAGAAATGAACTACCCTTTTCCAGCACCTTCTTCATTTCCCCTCTTATTTTTCCCATTTTGTTGCATTTTCTCTATGAGAGAAAGTTGCAGCTAGTGCTACTTGTGCTTGGACTTTGATTATGTTTAACCATGGGTGTAGCATATTACTTAGCAATCAGAGCCACTTGTGTTTGTGATACGTGATTGCCTCGGAATCCTCCTTGATAATCTCGTATATGACCCACACAAGTCCCGATCTTGCCAGTAAACGAATTCAATCCTACAAAAGTTTTCAACTTTAGATTCCTTGTGACACAAGTAACACAAAAACTGAATTGAATGAATGATTAACGAGCACAATCTGAATTCTAGAGAAAATCAACTTGATAGTTCAAACGGATTGACTCTAACGCTAAATCCGATTGATTAACTAGTTTGATCTTTAACAATCACAACTAGAACAACCCAATTGATCTAAACCACAACTCAGATTCGAAACAAAGAGAAGAGATCGAGAAGATGATGATTGGTTGGTGATGATGCTTGTTCGAACTCTCCAAGGCGGAAATCAAATCACACATGTGTTTCTTTTTGAGCCCAAGAGATAGATTAAACCAATTTGGGTTTAATCTCTCTCAAGCTGATTTTTCATTAATGGAATTGCAAAGTATAAATAGAGATACAAAGCTGATCCTTGGAGAGCAAGTAACCCATGTCTTGCTTCCAAAGATATAATAAAATATCTAGACCTATAACAAACTAGATTCCCTTGAATAAAATAAATCATGGCTGATTTATTTATTTAAGAAAATATCCTAACAAACTCAAAATATCTAAAAGATAATAAAAACATAGGAGAGAGATTATCAACCAACTAACATATGCCTATGGTCGAAATCTCTAATTATTCTAGCATAAAAACGTCCATAAATAAAATAAATAAAGATAGAAATTTAAACTGAAGATAAGATTCCCGTAAGACTTGAACAGCTCTAAGTAAAACCCATTTTTCGGCCATTTGCTGTTGGATTCTGGATTTGATGTAAACTACAAAGTTGTAGAAGTTTTAATTATCTTTCCAACAAGTACTTGACGGACTTGAGATGAATTTTCTAGCCCATGTTATGACCAGTTTACTGAGCATTGTTTTCTATTTGACGGGTTTCTTAACTTTCCGAATTTTCATAACTTGATTCTCTTCCTTGGAGGCCTTGAACGCTATGGATGGATATTTTGAAGAGATAATATCAAATCCATGAACACCTCTTTGAACTTGAACGCTCGAGACCTTGGAAAAGGTCTTGTTCTTGGCCTCCTAAACACCTTCTTTGCAAGCGTCTTCTTCATGGTCCTTTGATCGCTATCATTCTCCCCCACTTGACCTCGAATCGTCCTCGATTCGATGTTGCATGTAAGATTAAGAGGAGAAATATCTTGAAATGCTGGAGATACTAAAGGCACCATGGTTAGTATAGAAGGTTTTGGAGCAATCATAGTTGGTAGAAGACATTGAATCATCTCTTGGACATTAAGGCTCTTTTTGATTGAAACTCCATTTGAGACAATAACTTCTTCCTCCATGCTCTCATCTTGCATATTTTCCTCAGCTGGAACCTCCTTTAAACTTTTATCCACAATATGGAATTGAGGATCACATGGGAGGTCACTTGATTCTGTAGAGGTCTCTTGGCTATGTGGGGTTGTAACTCTCTCTTCTTGAGTGAAAATTCCTGATTTTGGTGAGTCAGAAACTCCCATTTTCTGCAAAAAGGAGTCAGTATCTAAACCAATAGAAGAAGAGTTAGAATTATACCTCATTTGACTAGAATTAGCCAAAGCCTCCTTAGTCAAGTCCAAAGACTCGTACTTGTGATTCAAGGATCGGACTGTAGCTCTCTTTTGGCAAGTAGGAGCACAAACTGCTCTATATCTTCTATGCAACTCTTCATCGTTTGTAACATACATCTTTTGCATTACAAACTTCATTTGATCCCAGTTTGCACTTGGAATCAAGCCTTGACGTCTTCTGAATTGACATATCCATAAGCAAAAAGAACGGACAGAACCAACAAGGTAGTTAGTCACCCATGGAAGGATATCCCATTCATCATAACCATAGTAGTCAAGGTAGTAATCAACAGCTCGCTCCCATGCCAAATAATCACGCGGTCCATACTCTCCAGAAAAAGGCTCAATCTTTGGAGGTCTTTGTACCCTTGGAGTTGGTGGAATATCATTAAAGGGATCATCACACCAATACATCTTAATCCTGAAAACAAAGCAATAAAACGAGAGAGTAGTGTGTTCCAAAAGCAAATCACAACAAGCAATACCACACCTTAATCAAGCCAAAACTTGCCTCAAAGCAATCCAATCAACTTAATTCAGCTTTTGGGTTGAAATGAGGGAGTAAATGGGTAGATATAGTGTAGATATGGTATACTAATGATAAATAAAGGAAATATGCAGTTCAAGCAAATGGAAAGTATGCAATAAGACAAGCAATGCAAATAATCCCTTTATGAGCTTCTAAACACATGCAATCTCTCAATTGACTCTATGCAAGTTAATAAAGCCAAAATTTAAGCATGTAAGGACAGAAATATGGTTGGCTAAAGTGACTTTTATTTCGTCACTATTTTTCTACAAAGTGATTATTACTTAGCTAATTTTCTAGCAAGCAATCACTAGGGGTGAAAGTGGCTTGAAACTAGCTGGGGTAGATCACTTTTCTTTTCTGATGATTTTTTTTTGACTTTATGCACAATCTACTCTTGTGCTAGAATGGAGAAATAAACAAAGCAATGCAACAATGCAAGGGACGAAAATAAAAAAGGGTATACACGAACTGATTTTTTTTTTAAAAACTAAGTGACTTTAACTACCAATGAAACCAACTAGATGTAATATCCGTAATTATTTTAGGTCACATAAATCGGAAAAGAATATTAGTTAAATCGATTTAATAATCCGTTCAAATAATTAGTTTGATTAATTATATCTAATCCGTTCGGAACAACTCGTCCCGGTAAGCCAAATCTTATCTTAGGCGATTCTTTATAACCGAATTATACACTTAGGCAAATCAATGATATATTGAATAAACAAAACAATTATCCAAAATTTCCGAATCTATCCAAAAGTTCCGTATATTAGGCATTCCAAAGTTCCGAATCTGTAAACAAAACAACTAGGCGAATTCGTCCGCGGAGCCGATCAAAGACCCGATTGATTTTCAAAAAATTTTCCCTTGCTGTGCGTGGAAGACGGAGACCGAGGCGAGCCTGCCACCAGCGACGACGCCGGCCGATTCCGATTAGGACGACGCCTGTGGAAGCCGAGAGGGTTGCCTGTTTCGCCGCCGTCGACGATCGCCGGGAGAGTCGACTACGGTGAGTTCTCCTCTGTTTTCGTTGTATCAATCTTGGTTCGGGAACTAGGTGGGGTTGGGTTTGGAGCGCGGCGCTAACCAGGACTAGGGACGAGGGGGAGGAGTACGATGATCGTCGCCGGTGGAAGCGACCAGCGTGGTCGCGAACAGGGGGCGGCAGCAGGGACGTCTCCGCCCTTGTTCTGGTGTCGCTGGACGGGGAAGGAAGGCAGCCAAACGGAGTAGGGTTGGTGGTGGTCGGAAAAGGGAGAGGAGTTGAGGCATGGGTGGGCTGCAGGTTTGCCGACGGGGGAAAGGTTCGGAAAATCGGGGTTCTCGCGCGAGGTTGAAGAAGGGGGTGGAGTGGGGCCCGCGTTTGGTCAAAGTCTCAGGCCGGTCAAATGGGCTTGGGAGAGGAGACGGGTTTAGGGGGATTCGGCCCAAATTTTGGGGCAGATTGGTTGCAATTTTTTTTAAACGGGCTGGGGAGTGGGCCGCATCTGCCAATTTGGCATTAGTTAGTGGGTTATCTTTCCGGGTTGGATCCGGTTTCCGCATATAGTTAGATTAGGGAAAATTTGGGTAGTTGGGCTATTGGGCTTAAGATTGTTTAATTGTAGGATAAAAACTTTTTGGGTGATTAGGATTTTTTCTAATATTTAATATATAAATAAGTTAATAATTAAGTAGTTTGGCTTAGTTGGTCAATTAGCAAAAATCGTTATAAATAATCGGTTGCTTAAGGAGAATAAAGGTGGCTCTTTAATTGGGTTAGTTAGTTCGGTTCGTATTTTTAATAAATTAATCTTTCCCTTTATAATTCTTTAGGGAATCGTTCCGTCTGAGATCGTAGTTCCGTCTTCCCAAGGATCCTTCGTTCGAGGTAAGTCGTTTTTCGACTTGCTCGGTTCTTTTCTACCCTGTTAGATTGTGTATCGTTATTGTAGGGCGGGTTTTGGGAACTAGTCCCGAATACCTTTTAAATTGTTTTGAACTCCTTGTGTGTTGTGTGCGTTAATGATTTTAAATGTGATTTATTGGAAAATATTTTGGAACGTTTTCTCTGTGTTGGTACCGTTTCCGACACGGCCCATTGTAGCTGGTGTTGAGGAAGAGTTGGCTACTTTGACCCGTGTGACTGGGAAAATCGTACCCCTTCAAACGAAAATTATTATCTGTGTGTTTTTGGGCAAGCGCTCCAGTGGAGGCTTAGCCAGGAGTTCGAAGGGAGATTGGGAAGTGGAGTGGGAGGGCCTGCCTCTGCACTCGGCGCGGTGATGAGCGCCTTGGAAGACGGATTGTGGACAAAGGAAGAATTTCATTGATGTGTGATTGTGATTGTGAATGCGTATGTGACTTGTGTTTGATATAACTAATTTAGGTATTGGCCTTTAGAATTATGATTGCGGTTGTGGATTTGTATGCTGACTATAGATAACTGATTTCAAAACGTTCTACAGTTTCCATATTCTTTCTAGCTTGATAGATTAGACGCTGACCCTTCGGGGAACATTTTCCAATTATAGGTATGTCACAGGAAACCGTGTATGAGCCTTGGCCGGATGGTGGAGTGGATCGTCGATGAACGTGTCATTAGTTTGGGTTTTTCGGGTGTACTTCGGGAGGATTTATTATTATTATTATTAGTTCTGTTGAATTATTTTAATTGTAATTTTTAGTGTTGTTTGGAATAGTTTGAGGAAAAATTCGGGAAGGGTTACTTGGGAAATTTTGTTTATGCATTCGGGCATTAAAACATGTTTTATATTCAATTTTATGAATCTGAAAGTTGGAAATTTTACTTGTTTTCTCGTCGTGCCCGCGTTGTAAGATCCTAAAGTGTAGTTGTCAACCTACTTAAATAGTATCTAGTAAGGTTTATTTCTTAGTAGCGCCCCGTCGGAAGTCGGGGTGTTACACTAGAAGCCAAATTAAACAAAAAGAAATCAGGGCTGGTCGAATTTAGGTATGCAATGACAGAAATTAGCAAATATTAATCAAGCAATATGAATCGCAATCAATCATGCAACATGAATGAAAAACTCATAAAACTGTAGGAAAAACAATTGCTAATCTATATTGCAACAAAACTCAACCAATTCAACCAAAAACATGCAACAAATCCCTTAAATATCTCCTAATTGGTTAATTGCTTGGGAGACAAGTAAACAAGGGAGATTAGGGTTTAGGGTGGTCTCGGCTGGGGTTAGGGTTTGGGTAGGAATGGTTCAGTTTTGGCTCTAGGGTTTGGTGAAGGAGTGGGTGATGGTTTCGGTATTAGGGTTACCGAACTAGGGTTAGGGTTTGGGTGGGTTTTTCTCGAAAGCTAGGGTTAGGCTGGTCCGATTAGGGTAAGGGTGGTGGGGTTATGATCGGACGGTGGTGGGGGGTGGTGCGGTCCTAGAGAGCGACACCAGGTCGGTGGTTTAGTGGTGGTGCGTGGTGGTGGGGTGGCGGAGATGTGGTGGTGGTGGGTTAAAAATTCAGGCTTTGGTCTCAAAAATTCAATCTTTGGGTAAAGGCGGGATTTTTGGGATCAAAAACTGAATTAAATTAACTAGAAAGCAAATTAAGGAAAGAAAAAATTACTTGGCGGGACGCTGGATTATGATACCACTTGATACGTGATTTCCTCGGATTACCCCTTAGAAACCTCGTATTTGACCACACAGGATCCCGATCTTGCCAGTAAGCCAATCAAACCTACAAATTGCTTTCAAATTCAAATTACTTGTCGCACAAGAAATAACAAACTCGAATTGAATGAATGACGAAACCGAATTGATAGGTTGAAGAAATCAACTTGATAGTTCAATTGGATTGGCTCTAACGCTAAATCCAATTGATTAACTAGTTTGATCTTTAACAATCACAACTAGAACAATCTAATTGAGTAAAACCTCCTTGATAATCTCGTATATGACCCACACAAGTCCCGATCTTGCCAGTAAACGAATTCAATCCTACAAAAGTTTTCAACTTTAGATTCCTTGTGACACAAGTAACACAAAAACTGAATTGAATGAATGATTAACGAGCACAATCTGAATTCTAGAGAAAATCAACTTGATAGTTCAAACGGATTGGCTCTAACGCTAAATCCGATTGATTAACTAGTTTGATCTTTAACAATCACAACTAGAACAACCCAATTGATCTAAACCACAACTCAGATTCGAAACAAAGAGAAGAGATCGAGAAGATGATGATTGGTTGGTGATGATGCTTGTTCGAACTCTCCAAGGCGGAAATCAAATCACACGTGTGTTTCTTTTTGAGCCCAAGAGATAGATTAAACCAATTTGGGTTTAATCTCTCTCAAGCTGATTTTTCATTAATGGAATTGCAAAGTATAAATAGAGATACAAAGCTGATCCTTGGAGAGTTAGTAACCCATGTCTTGCTTCCAAAGATATAATAAAATATCTAGACCTATAACAAACTAGATTCCCTTGAATAAAATAAATCATGGCTGATTTATTTATTTAAGAAAATATCCTAACAAACTCAAAATATCTAAAAGATAATAAAAACATAGGAGAGAGATTATCAACCAACTAACATATGCCTATGGTCGAAATCTCTAATTATTCTAGCATAAAAACGTCCATAAATAAAATAAATAAAGATAGAAATTTAAACTGAAGATAAGATTCCCATAAGACTTGAACAACTCTCAGTAAAACCCATGTTTCGGCCATTTGCTGTTGGATTCTGGATTTGATGTAAACTACAAAGTTGTAGAAGTTTTAATTATCTTTCCAAAGAGTACTTGACAGACTTGAGATGAATTTTCTAGCCCAAGTTATGACCAGTGTACTGAGCACTGTTTTCTATTTGACGGGTTTCTTAACTTTCCGAATTTTCATAACTTGATTCTCTTCCTTGGAGGCCTTGAACGCCATGGATGGATATTTTGAAGAGATAATATCAAATCCATGAACACCTCTTTGAACTTGAACGCTCGAGACCTTGGAAAAGGTCTTGTTCTTGGCCTCCTAAACACCTTCTTTGCAAGCGTCTTCTTCATGGTCCTTTGATCGCTATCAGTTTGGACTTTGGTTGTGTTTAACCATCGGTGTGGCATTCTATAAGATAAATATGTTATTCAATAACCAACAAAATGCAAAAAAATATGAGGTATCATTTAATGCCAACAATAGTGTTAATTTCCTTGGAAGAACAATTAATATGAGATGATTTTATAAAACATCCACTAATGATAGCTGGAAAGGTCATTGTTTCCTTTCTGTTGTATAATGATGCTCATAATGGGTTTTGACAATGATGCTCAAGGCCCCTTAATGGATTAATTATTGCTAGTTTTGGTAAACAGGAATTGATATCAACAACTTACTGAAGATGGATTTGATAACTCTTGATGAAGCACTAAGGACAACAAACAGAGCTGTTTTCGTGGGCATCAGTAGTGTTTCTGTTCTGATATCTGTGAGTCTTGTCATTATTATTTAGTGGAATATTTAAGTATTTCTTATCTCTCTTTTATAAACTTGATGTTTGATTGATTTGATTTTTGCAGGACATGCACATAAAGCATATTGATTCTTCAAATAATCAAATGCAAGAGCTCGATATTGTATCTAAGAAGGTAAAGCCAATTGTTTGATGTGCTCATACAACACGACAATGCCCATACTCTTCAAAGGAACTTGATCAGATTCGTGCGGAGTGGTTCCAATACTTCATTAAGATTGCCAATAGGTACTTATTATCTTTTGTTTATGTAGACATTGATTTATCTATTTGGAAAATTTTAGAAATTTGAGTTTTTTTAGCAAGTAAATTAATGCATGTTGTATGTGCCAGCTAATCATCGGACACATATTAGGATGCATATATGGAAAACAGCTTGAAGGATATTTATTGATTAGAGGTCTGAGTAATTTATTTTCATTGGATAATCTAGCTAGATATAATTACTTATGATAACATTTCTATATTTGTAATATTCCTCATTTTTAGAAGGGTAAAAATGTAATTTTTTTATTTTACATTTCTCCTTTAATATAATAAAAAATTACATATTTTATTTTCATGATATTATTACTTTATAACATTTTAAATGTTATAAATGTTTTTAAAGATAAAGTTTAAGCAAATAAAATAGATTAAAGTTCATATGATGTTAATATAAGTTATTTGACGTACAAAGGTTAAGATGGAGGGGTATTTTTAGCACTTTTATAAAACTAGAGGGGTTGTTTGTGTAATTAAAATAAAATGGATTAAACCCGTCATACTTCATCTTCAACTTTTGGTTCGAAATTTCAAATGACCATAACTCTTTCGTTTCTCAACAGATTGAACACTCAAGTTGTGCCGGAAAGCCATGACATGTTCTATCAATACCCTCAATCAATTGATTCAAACAACACTTGTTTTGGTAGTCAATTTTCTGTTATGTTCGTGACCTAGAAATGGCGGAATAGGTTGATTTTGGCATTGAATGCTCGGATTGGAGGGATATGGTGATGTGGTATGGATAGGAGTGGATAAGAGTGTGTAATGAGGTAATTAGTCTTAATCAATTGAGTCGTTACAACATTCAAATCGATTTAATTGAAGCAAAAACGCTCATTTTGGGGTTAATGACTCAAATTCAATTTGAGGAGCCGTTTCTAGATCGATTTGAGCACTATAAAATCCCATTCCGTAGAACAAGTTGTCACACATATTTCTCATTCAGAAATCCTATCCAAAAGCCCATTCTGTAGAACAAGTTGTCACACATATTTCTCATTCAGAAATCCTATCCAAAAGCTCTCCATCTAGTCCAAATTTAAGCTTAAAGCTCGGTTGTCTTGTTCGAAACAAAACTGAGAAGGGCTCGGTATTTGAGATCTTTCTCCTCCCACACTCAACGAAAATCAAATCCGACACCAGATCCATATTATACACAAAATTCCCTACAAAAACCTATACTAACACGTCCAAATTCATCCTCTAATGTGTTCAAAAACTCGATTGAACACTCAAGTTGTGAACAGAAAATCTGGACGACATACCCTTAGTAAAACCTGAATATCTCCCTCCTTTCTCAACCTTTTTACGATCCGTTTGGACCACTGTAAATTATACTTCGAGACGGTTCTAGGGATACCAACCACGCATCAATCCGTTGCCGGACCATCGAGAACGAGTCCGTTGAAGTTGCCTCTATTTTTAGGGCTGCTGCTGCGTGTGAGGGCAAGGGATGGACGCGGCCCGTGGGCCCGACCCGGCCCGATCGATCCTTCTTTGGTGTTTTGGGTATTTTATGGTATTTTGGATATTTTTATTTAATAAAATATGGTTAAATTTTATAAAAAAAATATGTTTAGTTAAGTTTTATAGTGGTTCAAGTGAATTTACAAAGTATTAAAAATATTAACCCTTACAATAAAAATGATTTGTAGTTCTTATGAAATTTAATAATCTTTTATAACCATATTCCTAGTTATGTTAACAACTATAATATTATGAATACAACATGTAAAGTTTATATGAAATATATATAAACTTAGTCATGTTTCGTCGTTCATAAATCAACGTCGTTGAGTTACAAAATAAATTGACGGTAATTTATTTTGTGGTTGATTGAAACAGGAACAAGTTCGATTCGTAATCTCGAGTGATCGTCTTTCCAAGGCAAGTGAAATCGGGTTCTATTTCCTCATTCGTTTCCTAAGCATGATTTATATCATGATGTTTTCAAATATATGTTGGGAATTTCTGTGTGAATAGAATTGAAATTAGGTCTGTTTTATATTCCTAGATTTAACGATTGTAATTCCTAGTCATATTTTAGGCTGCATTAGTTATGGATGTAGGCCTTATTGCTCTGTGTTGTTGTGTGTATATTTATTTAAGCTTCATTGTAAGGAGCCGAACGTAAAGTCTTATGACTTATATTATATAATAATTAATTCTCGCTAGGTCGTTTTTGTTAAAACCCTAGCTAAGGTCATGACCCATATCCCTCAACCACTGAGGGGTGTTCGCACTTTTTAAGTGCCATGGGACGTAGGTGCCCGTATATCGTAAAGTAGTAATCTGAGACTTTGTCTCTCATAATTAAAGTACCTAATAATCGAAGTGGAATTATTATTAAAAGCTTAAAAGTAACTCAGATAAGTGTACTCGTACACAAATTAACATGGATATGATGGTCGGTACAAAATGGGAAACCGTCCTCGCTCTCGGGTTCCATTGTCATCTGGTTCCAATCTGAATTCGCACAACATGTATGCGGTGAGGTTGGTTGAGGTGCGCGGGGTCAACGAGAGTTTAATGAACCGACTATAATGATCTGTGTGTAACAACGTTCCCAACATATCTGCATTAAAAGTCCGAGGAGTCACCCTTGTTATGGTCTCTTCTTTTCTCTTTCGAAAGTTCACAACGTTTTCCATGGAAGGATGTAGTTATTGGGTTTGACCGGCTTTAATTCGGGTTTCGATCCTCGTAATTACACTCTCTTCCTAAATAGGAACCACCTTAGACAACCCACTTGTTTAGTCTGTCACAAGACTAACCCGACCGTTTATTTTTCCTTGCATGGTCGGGTGGTGTCAACCGTATTTCTCGTCGCGGCACATCAGGTGATCTTTCCATTCAGGTTGTGAGAAGTATGCTGAAGATGGGACGAGTTGCAATTGGATATATCTATCAAAAGTTACAAGGTCAACTATATTTTTGAGTTTAAGATAAATGTGTCTAGGGTTTTATTTCCTAGATAATGTATAAGCGCAAGAGTTATCATCTTGATGTAATTTCAAATACAACATTTTATGAAGTTTTCAGCTATAAGTTTTCACTCTCCTTTATGAGAGTTAAATAAAAGAAATAAAAATTTCTATCACATTTTTATCGAGTATTATATTTCAGTTTTCTTATTTATTATGATTAATTGTTCGAATTCAAGCCTAGGGTGGCTTCGGACTTCAAATCCGAGTCTGGCGTGTGACATTCCCGATGTGAAATTGGGGTGTTACAATATTTGCGATTGTTGTTCGTATGAATTGGTACTAATTTTTTTAATGGATATAAATATTTTTGGAGTTTGCTAACATCTGCTCTTGTTCTATTGTGCGCACCAGCCAAGTCTTGTTCAGCTATGCAAATCAGCCAACTCTTGTTCTATTTAAGATCTGATTATTGTATTACTATTTTAAAATGTCTGCTCTTGTTTTGTTGTGCAAATCAGCCAGCTTAAGGGTTGTTGTTAAAGTTGTGATTGGCTAGTTGCATTTATTGAGCCCACTGCTCAATCTACTAGTCCAAAATTTTTTTTGCATATTATTAGTTCATATAAACTATATTGGTCATTTAAAAAAATTATAATACTTTTTACATCGTTTTTTAAATTTTTATACATATGTTGTTAACTGATGTATAAACCCGTTAAGTGCGCACGAGCTGATTTCTTACACTGTTTTCATACCGTTTATACACCGGTTGTCAACCGATGTATAAAATATGTTTTTACACCGGGTGCATATATTACACCACTAACTTGTATACCGGTTATTAACCGATGTAAACCACTATTCACGCTCGATGTAAAATCCGTTTTTTGTTCTAGTGACATGAAGAATGGTAGATGCAAATAAACAAAGAACTCACATTAGAGCAAGATACCAATATAAATAGCAACATTCTGATGCAAACTAAATCTTGTACAAAAGCTTACCTTGAAACATTTTCACAATTAGAAAAGCCTTTACCAAAACAAGATTCATAGTCTGAATAATGCAAAAATTACTTTAGCATACAATCAAACATGTAACGAGTGCACTATACAATTTTTTTGTATAAAAGCAAAAGATTGAAGCCGGAATATCAGCAAAGAAAAAAAAGAACTTAATTAAAGAATTCTCATCAAAATTAGTTGTGCCAAAAAAAGCGTACATTATAGTGGTTTAGATTTGAGTTCCTTGTAGCTCTTTACAATGTCCCTAAAGTCGTACTAAAAGTGCATCCCCTTTTCTTTCCCGTCTTATTTTCTTGGTTCTAATCCAACAAAGTGAATAGTTTCACCTCACCAAAAGGGAAAAAATGAAAGTATTCAACTGGAAGTACAATTTTGGTGCATGGAAGTACAATTTTGCTGATTGGAAATACAATTTTGGTGTATATGATTAGCATACATGAGAAACTCGAACCACAAGAGACTCCGCCATATATTTCCTCTAACACAAAAAATCAAACCTTCTTAGAAATCCAACCATCCGCAACAAGATGTTTAGACATTTGAGCATCTAATTACCAATCAAACAATAACATACAAAGTCGTCAACTTTTACCTTTCTTAGAGATTGTTAACATTGAAACATGTGTGGCCATTTGAAAATATCCAAAAGAGAATGAATTTACGCGATGAAATTGATACAAAAAGGAAAAATCAAACACAAAGAATACCAACCAATAATTATTTTGATATTGTCGTAATTAAATTGAAAGTACTAACATTAACTTTACTAAATTCATATAATGATAATAAGACACAAACAACCAATGAAAATATAATTAAAAAATGTAGCCATGATGATCAAAGTTAGAAACAGAACACTTTAGCAAACCAAATGAATTTTAGCAAGTTCTATATTTCCTTGGGCCTTTTTGTGTAATACATGAAATTCAAGGTTGACAACTTGTCATGGAAAAGTATCATGCTGTAACACCTCCATTTTTTTACTAGAGATATTGCCGTTAGTGACCTCGAATTTCACTTTTCGAAGTCACCCAAGGCTTTTAGTAAACAAACAAATAAAATCAAAACTTCATATATTATTAAATATTCAATACAAGTGTATGCAATGACTTAGTTCTTGGATTGGTCCTTACAAATTAACCAAGGATCTCAACCCTAAAATTAAATTTGCGGAATTTAGCAGAAGTCTTTACATTGGCAATCTTTTATAACACGACAACGGTCTTATCAACTTCAATCTCTAAGCTCAACTCCTGATGTGCCGCCACGAGAAAATACGGTTGACACCAGCCGACCATGCAAAGGACAAAAGTGGTCGGGTTAGTCTTGTGACAGACTAAGCAAGTGGGGTTTTAAAATAGGTTCCTTGTGATTGTACTTAGCCACCAGCATCGAACTCCGGATGAAAGCCGGTCAATGATCCATTAACTAAAGTACATTCACTAAACTTGAAGACATGCAGCGGAAAAACAGGACGCCACAATAGTGTGGTTCCTTGGCGGTTTTATGTGGTTTGTTGGGAACTTTTATTAATCATACAAAGTTGAAAAGCCTCCGTCAACTAATTGGATCCACAAACCAACCTCTTCGAATACGTGTTGTCTGAATTCAGATTGGAAAGAGGATCTTCCTTAGTCGGGAGCCAGAGTGGTTTTCCAAGTTGTAGTCACCACCCTGAACTCGTTTTAATATGTGCAACACCAACTTGTATTAATTCCAAAACTTTACAATTCAAGTTGATAGCTTTTAACATTTTTTTCGACACTTGTCGAAGCGCAACAACGATAACGATTCCCGAGATTTGAAGAAGGCACTAGCTAGGTGCAGCACCCCTCATACACGAATGAGGCGGTAGGGTCATGGCCAGCATTAGGGTATAAGGCCGTCCTAATGCGATGTTATAAAGAGATGTGAATACCGAAATTCCATCCCTGCTTCTACGCTAAGTTCACAAACAGTCTCTTTGAGACAACAAACACACAAGGCCACGACAAGGCCACAAACATCGAGTCCTAAGTCCATACTAGCGCAACCTAGTATAATAACAACTATAATAACATAGTCATTATTTCTATAAAATAAACAACAACCTAGTCCATTTTTATTTTCATACAAGCGTTCCCAACAACCAAAACATCATGATTCAAATCATTTCATGCATAAAAAACGTATGTGAAAACGAACCATACCACTTGCCTTCTATTTGTAGACTAAAGAACGGACGATCCTATGGACGAATGAATTCTCGATCCTTAATGAGTTCCTGATTCACAAACATCAAAATAAATTGTACACAATTTATTTTGTGTCACTCAACGATAGTGATCTATATCGACGGAATAGAATAAGTTTAAAATCCTTAATAAACTTATAAATCATATTAATAATATGCTTTTTTATTAATATGATTGGAATTCTAATATGAAAGGTTATGAGATTTTATAAAACATTATATTTTCTTCTAAACCTCACTTTAAGTCATGAATCATATTTAAAACACAATTATCTTATATACTTATAAGTTTCTATAAAATTGAATAAATTTAGTTCTTATTAATATAATATAATGAAAAACTTGTTATGAAAATGTAATACCGGTTTTCTTTTGGGGATGTTATGTTTCCGAGCGATACAGAGTTTTCGTGTTATCTCGGGTATTTAAATTTTTGAGCCTATTCTAAGTTTTGGGCCAGGTCATGAGAATTGGGCCTTTGCCTCTCCTTTGTCCCGTTGGGCCGGATTTGAAGACAAGGCCCAAGCCTTCACACCTTTCTACCACTAACTCTTAGCCCTAATTTTGGAGACTACTGTTCACCATCTTCTCCAAAGAGAAGCGCCACACACCTCCTCCCCATTTCTCTCACTCGACTCTCTAGTTCCCAACTCTCTCTCTCTCTCTCTCTCTCTCTCTCTCTCTCTCTCTCTTTCCTCTCTCGATTCCTCGTTCCCAATCTACGTCTTTCTTGCCTCTCATTTCCGACCACAATCCTTCGCCTTCATTCAAACTCTTAATACCTCGTCTCACTTTCTTTTCGTTATTCGAAGTTGGCTACCATAGCTGACCTCAGAGAGGCCCAGTGTTTGTCGCGAGTTTCATTCCCGCTGCCATTCGCCCAAGCTCGCCATCAATTAAACGCCCTCCGTTCTCGCCTCCTGTCCAACGTTCCAGACCATTGAAGACCGTCGTCGACCTCAGCGAAGCCAAGGCCCCGAATGCATCGTCTTGTTCTGCTGTAACCCAGCCTTCCGACTGCCCTTAAGTTTCATTCGTCAAGACCCGAACTGTAGAGCTGTTGTCTATTGTTGACACTGTAAGTGTGAAGTCGAGTGTCGACGTTAGTGGATTGATGCTTGTTCAGTCAATTTCCGATCTCCTTATTGCTTTGTTAGATGAATTTCTTCATATCTGTTGTAATAATAAGCGAATACCTATAATAAAGTCAATTAAGGCATTGTTGGTTTGGTCAAGTGATGTGGCACGTTGTGGATCCAGGAGTCGTTTGAACTAATTAAAGGTTTTGGGAACTAGTCCCGAAGGTATGTTCCAGGAGTCGTTCTCGACTTGCTCGGCTTTATTCTAGTCTTGTTAGATTTCATGCCGTGATTGTGAGATTGGTTTTGGGAACTAGTCCCGAAGGTATGTTTTTCCTTGTGAAATGTTTTATTGTATGATATGATGCGCTTTCCATTCCAAACGTTTTCTCATAAAAGAAATTGTTATTGTTTTCTCTGTGCTGGCAGCGTAACCGGCACGATCATGTACGATGATTGTCGGTGGCAAAGAGGCGTCTTGCCATGGTCGTGTGTCGGCCGGGCCCCTTCAAAAATAATATTAATTGCTTTATTTTTGGCAAGTGCTCCGGTGGAGGCTTGACCAGGGGTTGGAAGGATGACGTATATGAAAAGTGGGAGAGCCTGCCTCTGCACTCGGGCGCAGGTGAGTTAGCGCCGTAGATTGGAATGCAACGGTGGGAGGAAGAATTGCATTTCCAAATAGGTTTGTGAATGATTTTTGCTTTTGTTTGTGTGTGGTTGCTTATTTGGTTCATGGCTTGTGAATTGTTGGTATGTTTGATGAATTGTTTGTTTTGTTGTGATTCCTTTCACTTGTTGAATGTCGAATTGTTAGTTATTGGTTCAAACGATTTACCTTTGTCGATTGTTGGTTATTGTTTCAAATGCTTTACTTTTGTCACTTGTTATTTAGATTGTTGGTATGTGTACTGAACTATTATGTTTTGTTCTATTCGCTTGTTGAAGGTCAAGTTGTTGGTTAATTGTTTTCAAACGTCTGACTTTTGCCGCTTGTTTTCTAGCTTGCCTAGGATAGTAGCTGACCCCTCGGGGACTTTTATTTTTTATTTCTAGGTACTTCTGCAGGTCCTGTGTTGGAGCCTAGGCAGGATTCTGCAGCGGATCGTCGGCACACGTGTCATTAGGTGCTGGAGTGGTTTGAGTGTCAAAGTGTAGTTGTTTTTCTCTCCTTTTGTTGCCTTTAGTGGGTTTCTAGTGTTGGTTGTGACTTGTCTGGTCGTTTGGGATCTCCTACTTGACATTGTTGAAAATCTGGTTTATTAAACGATAGTTGGATGTTTTAAATTAGTTTTCTTGTCGTGCCCGAGTTGCAAGGTCCAGGTGTTTTAGTTGTCAAACTAGCTCAGGTAGGACCTGTAAGGATCAAACTACCCAGTAACGTCCCGAAGTTGAGATGGGTGTTACAAATTGGTATCAGAGCGAGGATGGCAACAACGGCACATGGAACCGAACAACAAGTTTACACGAGATCCAACTAATAACTAAAACCTACCGGTGTTTTCTAAAAAGCTTTAAATGGGGTAGTCATGCTGCATATTGGGGGTAGATGACACGATGCGACTCCGCTGTCATCCACCGAAGGACCTCACGTATATAGTAAGTAAATCCTTAATTTTTAGTTAAGTTTGATGTTTCGGTCATGGGACTTTCTGTTATGGATGGCCCAGCAGACCAGATTCAGTATTGTTGTTGCTAGTAGGAGAGGTCGTGGTAGAGGTCGTGATAAAGGCCGTGGTAGAGGCCGTGGTAGAGGACGTGGTAGGTGTAGGGAAGAGACTTCCTTTGTCGCTGAGCCAGAGGAGCAACATAATGTTTACCCATAGGAAGAAGTTTTCGAGAGTGGAGGTCTAGCTGTGGATGACCCTCAGGATGCTATTGTGTCTGTAGTTGGAGGAGAACCTCTAGCTAATGGAGCCTAGTTTAGAGCCAATGCACTGCCAGTTGGGTTATCACCAGAGTTTTACATGATCAGAATACTAATGTTGGGCTTCAAAGGACTAAGATGAAGACAACAGAACAGAGTACTTTTAGAGCTGCTCAGCTAGGAGGGCTACTAGAAGTACAGAGACCAGAAGTAGTTAACCGTGTGGTAGAGCAACTGAGAGATGAGCCCTAGGCGGACAAGTGGATCACAGAGTTAAGAAGACTAGGGTGCCAAGCTTCTTTGGGGCCCGAGTACTGGTGTTGAGAAGTGGCTGAGAAGAATGACGTCGACGTTGGAATTCTATTAAGGCACTAGAGGAGAAGATGTCTCTGGTGCAGTTTTCTACAAGAGGGTGCTTTCTATATGTGGAATTTGAGCCAAGACTGTTAGAAAAATGTTACCTTCGAGGAGGGACAATCGACTATGCTCATTTCAACAGAACCGGTCGTGTTCTCAATCACAAGGTCATCAGGGTTAGACTCAGCAGGGCCAGTCTATTAGGGCTTTGAGAGAGTGCTTCAATTGTGGAGGCAATAATCACATTAAGAGCTAGTGTCCGAAGCTAGTTCGAAACTGCTTCATATGTAGGAAGCCCAACTTTATACGATAGTATTGTAGGGTTGGTGTACCCTCTCAGGGACATTCACTAAGGAAGGTGAACCAGGGAGCTCGTCGTCCACCATAGCAGACTTAGTATGCTTCAGGCCAGAACAAATGACGGGGCACAGGAGCCAATACCTTAAGGACTAACCAGCCTCGAGTGTTCGAGATGAGGAGTGCTAATATCTTACATACGCTGACAGCTACAAGTACGTTTTGGATTCAGTCTAAACATGTCCATATTCTTTTGACACGGTGCCACACCCTCTTTCGTGTCCTCTGTCTGTGTGGTTAGACTAGGCTTGACTTGTACAGAAGGGGTATCTTTTGTGGTGGGATTACCCGATGGTAGTAAGGTGAGTGGAAGTAGAGAGTACTAAAGTGCCCTATCAGAATAAGGGGTAGAGTTTGGTATGCAGATTTTATAGTAATACAATTGTCCTTGGATGACGATGTGATTTTGAAAATGGATAGGATGAGACGCTTCAGAGTGGTGCTGGATACACAAAGGGGTACAACCATAGTGACCACAAGTGACGGGACTGTACCGGCGAGTCAGAAGTTGGAGCCGGAATCAGTGCCTCGTATTATGAAGGCCGCCAAGTTGCTTAATGAGGGGTGTGTGGGATATAGAGAGAGAGTGACTTCAGGATTGACCTACAGGTAGGGAAGAGACCGATCTCAAGGCCTTTGAATCGCATGACTCCGATGTGACTGCAAGAGCTGAAGGCTCAATTGAAAGAGCTGTTAGAGAAGGGGCATGTACTTCCGAACGTCTGACCATTGGGGAACCCCAGTTTTGTTTGTAAAGCAGAAAGATGGACCCATTCGCTAGTGTATTGATTATCGGGAGTTGAACCAAGTCACCGTCAAGAACAAGTACCTACTGCCTCGCATTGATAATTTGTTGGATTAGTTATAGGGGGTTACGACGTTTCGAAGCTGAATCTGAGGTTAGGATATCATGAGCTAAGGATTCGAGAGGAAGACATTCCAAAGACGGCTTTTCAAATCAGATATGGACACTATGAGTTTGTGGCAATGTCGTTCGGATTGACTCATGCACCCGCAGTGTTTCATGGAGTTGATGAACCGAGTGTTTATAGATTTCTTGGAAAAATTTGTGGTGGTATTTATTGATGACATCCTGATTTAATCCCAGAATGAAGATGAGCACGCAGAGCACCTTAGGCAGGTATTGAAAGTGTTGAGGCAGCATCGATTGTTTGCTAAACTATCCAAATGTGAGTTCTAGCTACCGGAAGTCACCTTTTTGGGACATGTGGTGTCCGCTAAGGGAGTTATGGTGGACCTTGTGAAGATCGAGGTTGTAAAGGAGTGGTAACCTCCAAGGAATGTGAAGGAGGTACGAAGCTTCCTAGGTTTAGTAGGGTATTGTCGGAGATTCGTGGAAGGTTCTCCCGTATAGCTCAACCACTTACCATCCTGCTAAAGAAGACCACTCATTTTGAGTGGAATGTGGCCTGCCAGAAAAGCTTCGATGAGTTGAAGAGGAGGTTGACCTTGGCTCCTAAAATCGCTCTCCCTTCGGGGAATGAGGACGTTGTGATC
This sequence comes from Fallopia convolvulus, assembly GCA_964016875.1. NCBI lineage: Eukaryota > Viridiplantae > Streptophyta > Magnoliopsida > Caryophyllales > Polygonaceae > Fallopia > Fallopia convolvulus. Next base: position 24,377,328 of record OZ024727.1, read on the forward strand.
TGTGGTGATGCCTCCAAGGTAGGCTTGGGATCTGTGCTAAAGTAGGGGGACAAGGTGATTGATTATGCCTCGAGAAAATTGAAGTCGAATGAGCAGAACTACCCCACTCATGGTTGGAGTTGGCAGTAGTGGTGCATGCCTTGAAGATTTGGCGTCAATATCTGTAAGTGAGTACATGCAAAGTATTGATAACTCATAAAAGTCTCAAGCACATCTTCACTTAGAGAGAACTGAACATGGGACAATGGGGATGGCTTGAGTTGCTGAAGAACTATGACTTGGAGATCCGTTATCACCCAAGGAAGGCGAACATAGTCGCCAATAACTTAGTAGGAAGACCTCTCAAGAGCGTATGTTGACTCCTTTGACTGCTCAACCAGAGTTGCAGAGAGTGCTGGTGAAGTACGGAATTGAGGTACATGCTTAACGTTAACAGGGTAGACTGAGTATCTCGGAAGTGTTGGCCGACTTTGCTTGAGGAAGTGAGGCTGAAAAAGGAGATATGTCCAATGATTCGGGATCTAAAGCAAAAGTTGAGTCGTGAAGAGGCACCAAATTTTTGTAGAGAAAGCAGACGATATCTTGGAGTGCGCAACCGAATTTGTGTGCCTCAAGATGCAGAGTTGAGACTGGAGTTTTTGCAAGAGGCCCACGCCACATCTTACTTGATTCACCCTAGAGCGAGTAAGTTGCGCAAAGATTGGTGACAATATTACTAGTGGGATGGCATGAAGCCAGATGTAGCGAGATTTTTGGGTAAGCGTGATGAGAGGATCGATGGTGTAGATGAAGGTGGTGCAAAGAGATCGCCAAGAGAATCCAAGGAAATCCGACAACAAACACCAAGGAATCTGACCCGTCTTCAATTGGCTGGATCTTCCTTGTCCAAACTCGGAATTGGGTGATTCCAAAACGAGAATTTAGATCTCTGAGTCTAGTTTAACCCCTCAAAATTTGAGAGTTAGATGATATGTAACTTGGAAGTTATGGTAAAAATACTGACATGGTGCAGAATTCCACCGAGATGGAGATGGATCGAAGGATGGAGCGTTTGGAAGTGGATTGATGGATTGTTGGATATGGATGCTCAAACCTTGGATATGACTCACCAAGAATTGAGCAAACTAAGATGCAAGATTGTCAGATATTACTCACCAACAATCGAACAACGAGATTGAACGAAAGAAATGCAAACTAGATTGAACAAAGTGAAGAAACAACAAGAGAGTATTTTCGTCCAAGTCTAGAGAAGGAGGAGGGGGAGGCCGGCCATATAACCTAATACAAAGCCTCACAAAATCAGCCCCCTCACTTAAGGAAATTACATAAATTAACCCGAAAACATACTAATTGTCCTGAACTGTAGAATTGTCACTTAGAACCATGAAGCAAGATAAGACTCCAACCATCTTCATTACACTCCTTCGGAAAGCTACACCCCATGAGCTCCTCTTGTACTTGACATAGAATGGATTTAGCTCGGGATCGCGTAATACGACCTAGATAAGGTGTGGCTCCTTGAGATTTAGCACCATCAAAACCGGAATCTGCCTTTTGGCCAGGCGCGCCATCCCCATGCAAGGGCGTGCCTCCAGCCGTGTGCAAGGGCACACCGTCCCTTGGCAAAGGCGCGCCATCATCCCTCCGCAAGGGCGCGCCACCATCCAAGCTTGTAGGCGCGTCTAGAGCAGGCGCGTCTAAGGTATGCCGTGGCTCCTCCAAGTGTTCCGACGTGTGCTGCATTGTGGGCTCGGATGTCGATGGAATCACATCATCCTCCTCCCCTTGAAAAGGGTTCATCCTCGAACCTAGATCCTGCTCAAACTCAACATCATCGTTAGAAAAATAAGGAACAAGATCGGATACGTTAAATACCTCATGGACTCCATAATTCGGAGGAAGATCAAGCTTGCATGCATTGTCGTTGATGCGCTCTAACACTTGGAATGGTCCATCTCCACGTGGCTTAAGCTTAGAATTTCGAAGGGTAGGAAACCTCTCCTTCCTCATATGAACCCAAACAAGGTCGCCAGGTTCAAAAAGCAGCTCCTTGCGCCATTTATCAGCTTGGCGCTTGTATTGCAAAGTTCACTTTTCCAATTGAAGGCGAGTATCCTCATGAATCTGCTTAATATACTCAGCCCGGTCCCGTCCTTCACGACTCTCTCGATCGGACATAGCATAAGGCGCTAAATCAAGTGGTGTAACAGGATTGTGACCATACACCACCTCAAAAGGAGTCTTCATTGTAGCGAATGAACGGACCTATTATAAGCAAACTCAATGAAAGGAAGACACTCTTCCCACCTGCACAAGTTAGTTTTCAAAATAGAACGCAACAAGGCACCAAGGGTACGATTAACGACCTCGGTTTGCCCATCCGTTTGCGGGTGGCAAGTAGTAGAGAATAAGAGCTTAGTTCCTAGCTTGGACCAAAGCGTCTTCCAAAAGAAACTTAAAAGTTTAACATCACGGTCAGAAACAATAGAGTTAGGGACCCCATGCAACCGAACAACGTTATCAAAGAACAAAGTAGCAACATTAACAACATCGTCGGTTTTGTGGCAAGCAATAAAATGTGCCATCTTAGAAAATCGATCAACCACCACAAAGATAGAGTCCCTACCCCTTTTTGTCCTAGGCAACCCCAAAACAAAATCCATAGAATTATCCTCCCATGGGGCACAAGGAATAGGCAAAGGGGTATACAAACCGTGAGGGCGCACTTTAGACTTTGCACACACACATGTAGCACATGAAGCACAAAATTTCTCTACCGACCTAAGCATGTGAGGCCAATAGAAATGCTCCCTAAGCATATGCAAAGTTTTCATAACACCAAAGTGTCCCATGAGGCCGCCTCCATGGGCCTCTTGGACAAGCAAACGCCTAACCGAACCACTAGGCACACACAAGCGAGTTCCCTTAAAAAGAAAACCCTCATGCAAGTAGAATTGATCCCGACTCCCCCCCTTCAAACAAGCATGAAAAATGTCACTAAACTCAGCATCATAAGCATATAACTCCTTCATAAAAGAAAATCCAAGCAAACGAGCATCTAGTAAAGAGAAGAGAGCGTACCTCCGCGACAACGCGTCGGCGACGACGTTGTCCTTGCCTTTCTTATGTTTGATGACATAGGGAAAGGATTCTATGAACTCCACCCATTTGGCATGCCTTCGATTCAGTTTTGCTTGCCCTCTCAAGTACTTCAACGCCTCGTGATCGGAATGGATAACAAACTCTTGAGGCAAGAGATAGTGCTCCCACACCCGTAGCACTCAAACAAGAGCAAGTAGCTCTTTGTCATACGTGGGGTACTTGAGCTCGGCACCTCCAAGCTTCTCACTATAATAGGCTATAGGCAACCCCTCTTGCATAAGTACGCCACCGAGCTCGATTCCTGACGCATCACACTCTATCTCAAACATCTTGCCAAAATCGGGAAGAGCCAACAACGACGCTTGTGTCAACTTAGCTTTAAGGGCTGCAAATGCCTCTTCTTGCACCTCTCCCTACATAAATGGAACATTCTTCTTGGTAAGGAAGGTTAAAGGCGCAACCAAGGTACAAAAATAACGAACAAACCGACGGTAGATACCGGCTAGTCCAAGGAAGCTCCGGACTTGTGTCATAGTTGTCGGTGTTGGCCATTCTTGAATCGCCTTCACCTTCTCTTCATCCACTTGTAGCCCCTTCCTACTCACAACAAAACCAAGAAATACCATGTGATCCGAACAAAAGTGGCACTTCTTGAAGTTAGCAAATAGGCGCTCCCTTTTCAAAGCTTCAAGCACTTGCCTAAGGTGCTCGATATGGGATGATAAATCATGGATGTAATTAAAATATCATCAAAGTACACAACCACAAACTTACCAATAAAAGGTTGGAGGACTTGGTTCATCAAGCGCATGAAAGTGCTCGGAGCATTGGTTAATCCGAAGGGCATAACCAACCACTCGTATAGGCCTTGCTTGGTTTTGAACGCCGTCTTCCATTCATCTCCCTCCTTCATCCTTATTTGATGGTATCAGCTCTTAAGATTGATTTTGGAGAAGAGACTCGCCCCATGAAGCTCGTACAGCATGTCCTCAAGCCTCGGAATCGGATGGCGATACTTGATAGTAATGTTGTTGATCGCCCGACAATCAACGCACATCCTCCATGTGCCGTCCTTCTTAGGCACAAGAATGACGGGCACGACACACGGGATGAGGCTCTCATGCACATAGCCCTTATCAAGGAGCTCTTGAACTTGCCGTTGAAGCTCCTTAGTTTCCTCCGGATTGGCTCGATAGGCTGGACGGTTCGGTAGAGTAGCACCGGGGAAAAAGTCGATTTGATGCTCGATTCCTCTAAGCAGTGGTAGTCCAGTTGGCACCTCTTCTTGGAAAAGCTCCTCAAAGTCCTGCAAAAGATTAGAAATAGAAGGAGTAAGATCAACTAATTCTTGGGAAGATAAATAAGATTCTTGAAAAACAAGCAAAAGACAAACGCCACTTCCCTTGAATGTATGAAGTATTTCCTTCGGTTTGGCCAAAAGTAAGGGTGTAGAAGGGCCGCCTAAAGCTAGCTTCTTGTCCTTCTTTCCCTCCCGAAGCGCATGCTTCTTTCTTTGCTCCTTTGCTGCATGATCCAACATAATTTCATGGGGAGTCATCGGGTGCAACGTCACCTTCTTTCTCTCCATTTGGAAATGATACTCGTTGGAGACACCATCATGAATAGCTCCCTTGTCATATTGCCAAGGGTGTCCCAAAAGGAGATGACAAGCGGTCATCGGCACCACATCACACTCCACCTCATCCTTGTAAGGCCCTATAGAAAAGCCAATACGAGCCCTTTCCTTGGCTTGGATCGGGGCGTTAGAATTCAACCAACATAAAGGATAAGGTAAAGGATGGCAAGTAGTTTTCAAGGAAAAGCAATCCACCACCTCTTGACTAATAATATTACAACAAGATCCGCTATTGATAATCACACTACATACCTTATCCATGATTTTGCATCGAGTGTGAAAGATAACTTCCCGTTGACTAGGTGTGGTGGTGTTCTCCGTTATGAAGAGCGTCCGCTGGACCACGAAGCACTCTCCCTCCTCGGCGGTGACATGGAGGCCGTCTTCCTCAACCTCGGGGCTCTCCTCTTCCTCTTCCACAGCCCCTTCCTCCTTGTACTCGTACTCCCCTTGGGAGTTAAGAAGAACCTTTCGTTCGTTGGGACAATCCCGAGCATAGTGCCCATGGCCAAGGCACTTGAAACACTTCGCATACGCAGCTCGTTGTAAAACTCGTCAGGAGTCCGGTTTCCTTGACGCACTTGCTTCAACTTGGCATAGATACGCTCCGTATAATCTTGAGGCACGAACCGCTCCTCTAAAGCCTCTCTTAGATCTTGCCAAGTGTTGAGTTGAGGCATCTGACGTGCTCTCCTCAAGGCCTTGTCCTCGAGCCACCATTGGTAAGTAAAGTCGGTAAAATGTATGGCCGCCATGGCCACTCGCCTAGCATCATCATATCCATAGAAGTCAAAGATTGACTCCACCTTGGCAAGCCAATCAAGGCATGCATCAGCGTCGGAAGTTCCCGAAAAAGTCGGCACATTCAGCTTAATGCCGTGATGGGGATCCCGGGGCCGCTCCTCGTAGTGCATCGACGCGCGTTGCCAAGGCTGCCCTGCGGCTACATTGGCCGGCCCTCTAGGAGGTTGGCCACGCCTTGGTAGATGCAAAATAGGTGGGAGTTGAGTGGTCGTTGCTGCATTGGCCTCTTGATAGCTCGGCGCTCCATATCCTCAAAAGTTAGTAGAACTAATAGGAATATTATTAGGAAATGTAGCGAATGAAGGCCTTACCCCGGAATTGGCCACAAAGTGTGGATTGTGGAAGCTCGTAGGAGGAATGTAAGGAGGCATAACCCCCATGGAGGTACTCACACCGATGGATGCTTGCGCCTCCGTGTTTGGCAAGTAAGACGTAGAGGCCTCTTCGTGCAACGACTCCACTTGGTTAGCGCTTTGTAACACACTTGGTAAAGTCCCCGTTTGAGGGAACCATGTTCTATCATCTCGGCCTTGTACTTGGCTCTCCAAATCAGCCATCCGGTTAGTGATACGAGTCTCCATAGCTTCCATGGATTGTTGCAAGGATTGCAACATGGCAGCCACCGAACTAGTGGACATCTCTTCAACCTGTTGCTTATCCTTCTCATCACCTACACTTGTCATCTTAAAAACACGGCAAAGATCAAGGTATAGAGTGCACTTGAATTAACCACCAAGACTTGCCCGAGATGAAAATCCGACAAGTTGCAAGTAGGTAAAAACAACAAAGAGCAACAAAGACAAGATTCACCACACACTTGCTTAGGAAAACAATGCTAGGAAGCTACTAAACCACCAAGACAAAACATCAAGTATAAGGAATGAATTAATTTTTTTTATTTTTTTTTATATATTCGAGTAGGCCTTTGCTAGGCACTACTAGATGACTACTCTTTCCGTGCCCGACCCCTTATTAGCTTTACGCCGCCGGACAAGGTTTTTCTAGTCTTAATTTTTTTTTCTGTGCCCGGCCCCTTATTAGCTTTACGCCGCCGAACAAGGTTTTTCTGATTTTCAACAAAAATTCAAAGGCACTTAAACAACAACACAAGATGTTCCGTCTTGGTGTTGTTCCCGTATCCTAGCACCGAATCTTTCACAAGCATGTAACGAAGACAAAAGCAAGGCTGGTTTTTGGTCTCAAATCCCACTTTTTGTAAGCCACAAATTCAGCAAAGGATCAATCAATACATCTACTAGTTGAAGGTATTAAACTAGCAATAGGAACAACCTTTCAACTACCAAATTAAATGGACCTTTGGAGTCTATCCATGGACGTTTTTGAGCATGGTTTTGCAGCCATGGCTGAGCACCAAACTTGGCCAAGACAACAACAATTTCAAGACAAAAAACGTCCACAACAACACAAGACAAAGACAACCTCTAATGCCGCACACAACAACAACGCAACCACACAACAATTTCGAACCAAAAACTTGCAACAAGTGGAAATTCAAGTTCGAAACAAGGTTTATATGGCGATACCTTCGCGTGGCTCTGATACCACTTGTTGAGAGGATCGATGGTGTAGATGAAGGTGGTGCAAAGAGATCGCCAAGAGAATCCAAGGAATTCCGACAACAAACACTAAGGAATCTGACCCGTCTTCAACTGGCTGGATCTTCCTTGTCCAAACTCGGAATTGTGTGATTCCAAAACGAGAATTTATATCTCTGAGTCTAGTTTAACCCCTCAAAATTTTAGAGTCAGATGATATGTAATTTGGAAGTTATAGTGAAAATACTGACGTGGTGCAGAATTCCACCGAGATGGAGATGGATCGAAGGATGGAGCATTTGGAAGTGGATTGATGGATTGTTGGATATGGATGCTCAAACCTTGGATATGACTCACCAAGAATTGAGCAAACTAAGATGCAAGATTGTCGGATATTACTCACCAACAATCGAACAACGAGATTGAACGAAAGAAATGCAAACTAGATTGAACAAAGTGAAGAAACAACAAGAGAGTATTTTCATCCAAGTCTAAGAGAAGGAGGAGGGGGAGGCCGGCCATATAACCTAATACAAAGCCTCACAAAATCAGCCACCTCACTTAAGGAAATTACATAAATTAACCGGAAAACCCGAAAACATACTAATTGTCCTTAACCGTAGAATTGTCACTTAGAACCATGAAGCAAGATAAGACTCCAACCATCTTCATTACACTCCTTCGGAAAGCTACACCCCATGAGCTCCGCTTGTACTTGACATAGAATGGCTTTAGCTCGGGATCGCGTAATACGACCTAGATAAGGTGTGGCTCCTTGAGATTTAGCACCATCAAAACCGGAATCCGCCTTTTGGCCAGGCGCGCCATCCCCATGCAAGGGCGCGCCTCCAGCCGTGTGCAAGGGAACACCGTCCCTTGGCAAAGGCGCGCCATCATCCCTCCGCAAGGGCGCGCCACCATCCAAGCTTGTAGGCGCGTCTAGAGCAGGCGCGTCTAGGGTATGCCGTGGCTCCTCCAAGTGTTCCGACGTGTGCTCCATTGTGGGCTCGGATGTCGATGGAATCACATCAAAGCGTCAGGTTGGTCAACAAGCAAAGTTTAAACATCAGAGGTCGGGTGGGATGCTTCAATCAATTTCCATCCCAAAATGGAAGTGGGAGGATATATCGATGGACTTTGTCACAGGTTTGCGCGTCAGTCAGGGTCATGAGGCCATCTGATTATAGTGGACAGATTGACGGGCCCGTTTCCTTTCGATTAGGGAGACATGGGCGGTTTCTAGATTGGTAGATTTTGTTAGACAAATAGTGAGACTACAAGGAGTACCCAAAAAAAAGTCTCGGATCGATATGGTCATTTCACATCGAAATTCACATCAAGTGCACAAGGCGTTGGGTATGAGACTGCATTTCACGACAGCTTACCACCCGCAAGCAGGTGGACCATCAGCGGGGACGATTCAAACGCTTGGAGATATGCTAAGAGCTTGTGTCCTAGACTGGGGTGGTGGTTGGTCAGAGAATTTAGAGTTGGTGGAGTTCGCATACAATAACGGTTGGCACGCCTCGGTTCAAATGGCTCCTTATGAGGCGTTGTATGGTCGAAAGTGTCGAACGCCACTTTGTTGGGATGACCCCTCTGACAGGGTGGGGGAGAGGCCCTAAGTGATCCAAGAGACAATTGATAAGGTTGCTTTGATAAGAGAACGCATGTTAGCCGCTCAGAGTTATCAAAAATCATATGCTGATAAACGAAGGTGACCCTTAGTATTTGATGTTGGTGCGCATTTGTGGTTTAGGGTGTCGCCTACTCGAGGGGTGCGGAGATTTAGGATTAAAGGGAAGTTGAGTCCTCGCTATGTTGGACCTTTTGAGATCTTAGAGAGGGTCGGGGAGTTGGCCTATCGCTTGGCACTTCCTCCATCCTTGGAGGGGGTTCATCCCGTGTTTCATGTGTCTCGGCTAAGGCAATACATTCCCGATCACAACCACAAGCTTAGTTATGAAGAGTTGAGAATCGAACCGGATCATACTTTTGTTGAACAACCGATAGCTCTCTTGGATCGCCGAATGAAGAAACTACGAAACAAGGAGATTCCTTTAGTCTTAGCGCAATCGTCTCGACGTGGAGTTGAGGAGGCTACTTGGGAAACCGAGGCAAGTATGAAAGAGAGTTACCCAGAGTTTTATTCAAAGTTGATAGAGTCTATGAGGTGATGGTTAGTACTTAAGCTTTTCTTGCATCATATCTAGTACCTTAAATTGCTTAATTGTGTTTCGCTTGGATGCATTATTGTTTGCTTGATTGGGTTGCTTGGTTGATTGTTGCTTGTGTTTGACTCCTTAGTTGTTTATGTGAATTCAATGATTATTTGACATGATAAAGTAGATACTAGGTTGACTTAATGTTCGGAAAGCACTCCGTTCGTTGATGAATACTTGACCTTCGTTCTTGTGGTCGTTGGGAATTGGTTCGAAGACAAACCTACGTTAAGGGGTGGGGCTTTGTGAGGCTCTAACCAATCTCCCATCCTTATTCGTAACCCTACTTGAGATTCAAGGACGAAACTTTCTTTAAGTGGTGGTATATGTAATACCAATTTTCTTTTGGGGATGTTATGTTTCCGAGCGATACAGAGTTTTCGTGTTATCTCGGGTATTTAAATTTTTGAGCCTATTCTATGTTTTGGGCCAGGTCATGAGAACTGGGCCTTTGCCTCTCCTTTTTCTCGTTGGGCCGGATTTGAAGACAAGGCCCAAGCCTTCACACCTTTCTACCACTAACTCTTAGCCCTAATTTTGGAGACTACTGTTCACCATCTTCTCCAAAGAGAAGCACCGCACACCTACTCCCCGTTTCTCTCACTCGACTCTCTGGTTCCCAACTCTCTCTCTCTCTCTCTCTCTCTCTCTCTCGATTCCTCGTTCCCAACCTACGTCTTTCTTGCCTCTCATTCCCGACCACAATCCCTCGCCTTCATTCAAACTCTCAATACCTCGTCTCGCTTTCTTTTCATTATTCGAAGTTGGCCGCCATAGCTGACCTCGGAGAGGCCTAGTGTTTGTCGCGAGTTTCGTTCCCGCTGCCGTTCGCCCAAGCTCGCCATCAATTAAACGCCCTCCATTCTCGCCTCATGTCAAACGTTCCAGACCGTTGAAGACCATCGTCGACCTCGACGAAGCCAGGGCCCCGAATGCATTGTCTTGTTCTGCTGTACACCCAGCCTTCCAACTGCCCTCAAGTTTCATTCTTCAAGACCCCAACTGTAGAGATGTTGTCTATTGTTGACGCTGTAAGTATGAAGTCGAGTGTCGACGTTAGTGGATAGATGCTTGTTCAGTCAATTTCCGATCTCCTTATTGCTTTGTTAGATGAATTTCTTCATATCTGTTGTAATAATAAGGGAATACCTATAATAAAGTCAATTAAGGCATTGTTGGTTTGGTCAAGTGATGTGGCATGTTGTGGTTCCAGGAGTCGTTTGAACTAATTAAAGGTTTTGGTCAATAATGGCGTTTTATGGTGGTGATATCAATTGAACTTGTTGTTGGCTATTTTGTCCATACATGGAATTGTTGAATATATTGGTTTAGAAATTGATCTCAATAATACAAGGTTGCTACTGAAATTGGTTAATTGTTCATTTAGTATTGGCTATTGAATTTGTTGTGGTTTGAATATGTTGATCTGGATTAGTAGGTTAAAATACTACTATATCGATTAAGTAGATCCTAGTTGTAAAATAAAAATGTTGCTTTAGAAGTGTGCTAGTAACTAGTAACCTAGGTCGGAATCGAACAGATGACAAGGATGGGTTGGTTTGGAAAATTGTAAGTGTTCACTTAAAATCTTTATCGTCCACAATCATCGATTAGAAAGAACTCTTAGCTTGTTGGGGCGTTACGTTTGTGTTCCGCTTCTCTTCGAATGTTATAGTTTTGGTTATTGATTTGTTAGGAATCGGTAATGTTCATGTGTGACTAGTTCGAGCCTAAATTCTTCAGATACGTATTTGTGTTCGTCTCATGAGGTAAGTTGTTAGATTGGTTTTGGGAACTAGTCCCGAAGGTATGTTTTTCCTTGTGAAATGTTTTATTGTATGATATGATGCGCTTTCCATTCCAAACGTTTTCTCGTAAAAGAAATTGTTATTGTTTTCTCTGTGCTGGCAGCGTAACCGGCACGATCATGTGCGATGATTGTCGGTGGCGAAGAGGCGTCTTGCCATGGTCGTGTGTCGGCCGGGCCCCTTCAAAAATAAAATTAATTGCTTTGTTTTTGGCAAGTGCTCCGGTGGAAGCTTGACCAGGGGTTGGAAGGATGACGTATATGAAAAGTGGGAGGGTCTGCCTCTGCACTCGGGTGCAGGTGAGTTAGCGCCGTAGATTGGAATGCAACGGTGGGAGGAAGAATTGCATTTCCAAATAGGTTTGTGAATGCTTTTTGCTTGTGTTTGTGTGTGGTTGCTTATTTGGTTCCTGGCTTGTGAATTGTTGGTGTGTTTGATGAATTGTTTGTTTCGTTGTGATTCCTTTCACTTGTTGAATGTCGGATTGTTAATTAGTAGTTCAAACGATTTACCTTTGTCGATTGTTGGTTATTGTTTCAAATGCTTTACTTTTGTCACTTGTTATTTAGATTGTTGGTATGTGTACTGAACTATTATGTTTTGTTCTATTCGCTTTTTGAAGGTCAAGTTGTTGGTTATTAATTGTTTTCAAACGTCTGACTTTTGCCGCTTGTTTTCTAGTTTGCCTAGGATAGTAGCTGACCCCTCGGGGACTTTTATTTTTCAGTTCTAGGTACTTCTGCAGGTCCCGTGTTGGAGCCTAGGCAGGATGCTGCAGTGGATCGTCGACGCACGTGTCATTAGGTACTGGAGTGGTTTGAGTGTCAAAGTGTAGTAGTTGGTTATTTATTTTGAATATTTCTCTCCTTTTGTTGCCTTTAGTGGGTTTGTAGTGTTGGTTGTGACTTGTTTGGTCGTTTGGGATCTCATGCTTGACATTGTTGAAAATGTGGTTTATTAAACGATAGTTAGATGTTTTAAATTAGTTTTCTTGTCGTGCCCGAGTTGGAAGGTCCAGGTGTTTTAGTTGTCAGACTAGCTCAGGTAGGACCGTAAGGGTCAAACTACCCAGTAACATCTCGAAGTTGAGACGGGGTGTTACAGAAAACTTATCAAATTTTCATGCCATCAATTTAAATTTTCATCTTGTATATATCAAAATAATATTATTAGTTTTATTTAAATCAATTTTTATTTCCACCTTAATTCAAAATAAAAATTTATTATTATAATTATTATTATCATCATTATTTATCTTTCACCATAATAAAAATTATATTTCACTTTCTAACTTCTCATAAAATTATTTTAACCTTATCAAAATTTTATTTAGACTAATTAAATATTTTTTACCCATTAAAACACATTTTTTTCTCATTCAAAAACCTCATAAAAATACTCAAAATAAAAGGGTAGCCAGCGGGTTAGGTCGGGCCTGCGAGCCTGACTATCACTTACATCAACAACACCTCTCGAAAAGGGCGACGACGAGCGAAGTTCAAAGGCTTCGTTCTCCCTCATCCGGCAACGAAACGAGATGCGGTCGGCGGTGTTGGGACCGTGATGGAGCACTCTTCCAACTGTTGGTAGTTTTAGATCCGTTGGTGGTCGGATCTGGTCAAAAGAACCAAAAAGACAGACCTTGTCGCTCTGTTTTTTGCACTTCAACAACCCGATTTCAATCTCGCTCTTTGGATGATTTAGAGAGTTTTTGAGAGAGATTTATGAAAGATACTTGTTTGGGTGTTATTCTTCTTGATCTAAGGTCCTTTTATAGCCCTCAATTCGGAGCTTAAGATGCCCAAAATTGATTTTCCATTAATCACCTTCAAAGAAACGTTTTTTTGGTTTAATTGGCCTATTGAATTACGTTTACTGGCTATTTAAATGTTCCGACCATCCTAATTAACACCCCATTACTTCTCCTTATCCATACACATCAACATCTCTATCCATTTCGAGCTCTTAATGTCCAATTCGACCATTTATCCATTTTAGGTCTTCGAACATGAGCATAAATTCGACCCAAAAACATATAATTTTTGTAGGAATTGATTAAGGGGTTTGATAGATCAGGTCATGGGTTTTTCGGAACATTTTTCGAATCGAAAATCCGTTGAGAAATGAAGAAGTTATGATCATTTTAAATTTCGGGCTGAAGGTTGAAGACAATCCATTTCGGGTTCAATCTATTTTCGAAATATTGCACAAACAGCCCTCTTGTTTTGCAAAAGTGATAAAAAAAATCCCTTTCATCTTAACTTTTGTACTTCAAATAAAATCATATGAACCTTTTTCCATTTTATTTGATTAAAAATTTAGCTAAACTATTTATACATTTTTTTTTATAAAATATAATTATAGCACTTATACTTAAGGCATATTACTTATGAATATTTTCTTATAACTTTAACTAAGAAATAAGACCCATATACTATGTGGATATATTTTATCATATTATATATAATAATATCATACCTCATATGGTTCTTAATTATCACTTTATAATATGAGAAAATAATGCTTGTAACCTTTTAATATCTCTTTAAACTTATAAAATAACTTTATAACATTTAAAATGTTATAAGATAATAACCTTATGAACCATAAGAGAAAGTAACATTATAAAATATTATTCAAATATTTTATAACATAAAAAGAAAATTACATTTTTACCCTTGTAAAAATGAGGGATATTACAATAGTACCCCCTTAAAAATAGTTTCGTCCCCGAAACTAGCCTAACGTTAACATGTAACCCCTTTAGAGAAAGGGGTTATTACACATGTAGTTACTAGCCAAACATCGGAATGATAGTATCAGGAGAACTAAGTGATACATAATGTTCACCATACTTGTCCTTTACTGATAGCAGCACCAAGCATGTAACCTTCTTCAAATGGATCAACAATCTGTATGTTTTGAACCCATTTTACAAGCATGTCTAAGAATGCGTCAGCAATATTTTCCTGCAAGTAGTTACACAATTATTCACTTGCTCTAATCATCAAATAAATAAGAATAAGAATGAGAAAATATGAAGTATTCCCTGCAGAGTCAATATAATTTGAATTCTTGTGCTCATGACAACAATACTTACATGTAAAATTAGACGTGATGTTGCACTGCAGATCTGACCATTTGTCCAAAAGTAGTCCATTCAGCAGCTATTGAATAAAGAAAAAGATTAATTGTTTTGGTCTTTAAACTATAAATACCTTTTATGACAAAATAAATCTCATCCAAATCCATATAAATAAAAACAATATCGATATAACTAGTTCATGAATATTTGTATCTAGTAAAGTGTCATCCATTAATCATAATAGGTTGAATCAGTTAATCTAAAATTTAATTAAAGTAAGAGGAATTAAAAAATCTAACATACGTTGAAGCCTTAATACTTAATCTGAATTGAAAATCCAAAATACAATATATTACTCTTAAGGCATTTTGTCAAACATTACATGTGCATAATTTCGGGTGGTTTTAACTAAGAAGCAGACATAGTATAACAAACTACAAAACTTAAGCACTCCAAATGCAAGGATTACATATATACTAAGACAAATCGCACAAATAAAATACACTTCAACCGCCCAAAATAATCCAATTTTGTAACCCTAAATGTCAAAACATCAAGCAAATCAAGCCAATTTCTAAACAACCATAACCCTAAACCTGGAATTACATCTAAAACCTAAACCCTAAACCTAGGAGCATAAAAAATCAGGACATCCTAGGAATAAAAGAAAACACCAAGTTTTGATAGCTAATCGCTCGCTACTGACACTTGAAAAAGCAGCTTTCAAGACATGCCAATTTGGTTATTAAAGCTTAAAACCTAAAAATAATATTCATGATTTTATTTATATATTGAAACAACATGAACTACATCTATGGAATTAGAGTGAATGCAACAAATATAGTAGGAGCACTAATTTAGTTGTCTTCCTACCTCAAAACTAATCTAATTTATGTGCCGAAATCAGTGAAGATAGATGGCCAAAAGAAGCGTAATTATAACAAAAAGGCAATGTTAATTTATAGTTCACTTGGATATATAATGAGACAACTAAATTGATTTAGTGCTAGCTAGTGTCACAAATTAAGCCAATGAAGAGTTCAAATACCAATGAAATATGAAAAAATGAGTTAAAATACCTAGTATAGTCTTCTTGATTTTAAGTAATGCTCAACATGAAGGGTGCCAC
This sequence comes from Fallopia convolvulus, assembly GCA_964016875.1. Taxonomy (NCBI): domain Eukaryota; kingdom Viridiplantae; phylum Streptophyta; class Magnoliopsida; order Caryophyllales; family Polygonaceae; genus Fallopia; species Fallopia convolvulus. Next base: position 24,392,670 of record OZ024727.1, read on the forward strand.
CTTCTATAAAGAGAAAAACAGAAAGATGATGGATTTTTAGATCTTCACTGGCAAAGAGAAAAACAGAAAGATTTGCAATCAACAACAACGTTGAAGCTGTAAATATGTACATTAGATTTAAGTTAATCGATTTGCAAATGTTTTAACAGAAAAATCTTGTATGTGAAGAAGCAATGCGCATTTTTATACAAATGTTCATAATGTCTGTAATGATAATTGTTATATCTTTAGGTGATGTTTGTTTTGAAATACACTGATGTTGAAGACTTATCATGAGTATTCTCCAATAATACAAGATATGCAATTTGGCATTGTCTTAATGTTTGAGTTTCTTCTTAAATTGGTTTGCTCAACAATTCAGATGCTTTTTTATCCTAAAGAGAAATTGAATCCCCGAAAGATTTTTTTAAGAAAAGCTTGTTGGCAAACGTACCCATGTCTTGTTTACTAAGAAGTCTAGATTAGCATTCCATTAAAATTTCACAAAAATAATTAATTTGTTCCCTATAAATACTAATGCAATTGCTATAAGCAACCTCTAACAAACCAAATATATTACTAATAACTAAAGTCGAAGCAATTTCTGCCACCACGTTGCGCCACATCACCCCTTTATTAAAATAATAATTTTAAATAGTTAATTATGCAAAAAAAAGTTATCTCCCACTAAACATTAAGATAAAATAATATTTGTAAAAATTTATCCCCAAATAAACATAAAGATAAAATAGTATTAGTAGATTTGACCAAAATAGATAAAAAAAAAGTACATTATATTTATTATATTTGTAAGAGATACATTAAAAAATAAGAAAAAATATGAACACATGATCACATATATATCTTTGAAATAAAAACAATCATATCTATAGGGGCGAATCCGGCCCCTTCCCGGTTTGAACGACTCATTAAGATAAAAAAACGAGTGCGACATGTGCGACATCCCCACAATCGGAAATAATTTTACATGGAGAAAATCCAAAAACTTAGACAACAATACCTTCGAAAAACTGGATCGAACCCTCGTCAACAATCAAATAATCCAATGGTACCCATCCCTTGCCACGAAAAACCATGCTTTCGCATCCTCGGACCACTGCCCTATTTCGTGTGATCTCCCCATAAGGACCCCTTTCAAAGCGCAACCATTCAAATTTGAAATGATGTGGACTACTAGAAAGGACTTCCAAAACGTCATCAAACAAGCTTGGCAGCTCAACGCCGGTGGATCACACATGTACAACCTCACCAAAAAGACCCAACTCCTAAAAAGCAAAGCAAAAGCATGGAATAAACAAACATTTGGAAATATATTTGAACAAATAAAAAAGTTGGACGATGAGCTCATCGAAATCCAAAAGGAAATAATCGAAAACGCTAACCTACAACTAATCCAAAAACAAGAACGACTGTTGAGGAAGCGTACCTGCCTCCTGAACTTCCATTGCTCCTACTGGAAACAAAGAGCAAAAAACACCCATATTAAACTCAATGAAAAAAATACCAAATACTTCCATCGAATTGCCACCGACAAAAGAAACAGAACCAACATCAAAGAGATCCGCATTGTTGAAGGTACACAAGTCACTGGGGTAGAAAACATAAGAACAGAAATTCAAAGAGACTTCCAAAATCGGTTTAGAGCCCTGGAAATAAACCGTAGGAAACTGCAATCCATGACACAAACAATCCACCAAGAAGTCACTGAAGCTGACAACGTCGAACTCACTAAACTAGTGACGAACTCGGAAATTAAGAAGGCATTGTTCGACATTGGGGATGATAAATCCCCTGGTCCGGATGGCATGCTGACATGCTTCTATAAAAAATATTGGCATATCGTTGGTCCGGATGTCACCAAAGCTTTGAAGAGCTTCTTTCACTCTGGTAAAATATTAAAACAAGTAAACCACACCTTCATCACCCTACTACCCAAATGTGAAAACCCCAACTCCACCAACCACTATAGGCCGATCAGCTTGTGGAATACAATATACAAAGTAATTTCGAAAATTATTACAAACCGCCTAAAAAACGTATTAAACAAATTAATCCACCCAATGCAAGGGGCATTTATCCAAAATCGAAGTATCCAAGATAACACTCTTATAGCACATGAATTTTTCCACTCTTTCTGCAACAAATGTGGTTGTGAGGGATGGATCGCTGCAAAACTCGACATGGAAAAAGCCTATGATCGTATAAACTGGGAGTTCCTAACCATAATCCTACAGAAATCCGGTTTCCATGAGAAATTCATTTGTTGGATTCGCGAATGTGTGAAAACAGTCTCATTCTCTGTCTTGGTCAGTAACGGACCAACAGAACAATTCTACCCCCAACGGGGACTTAGACAGGGGGACCCCCTTTCACCGTACTTATTCATTCTTGTCGTTGAAATCCTGGCTAGACAACTTCACCACGAGAGCATCAACTCAAAAAATGGAATCGGGATCCAGAGATGGACCTAGGCGGGGGACGGCGGGGGTCGGTGCCCCCACTTCCCTCCGACTAGAGCTGTCAAACGGGTCAGTAAGGTCGGGTCGGGTTCGGTTATTTCGGGTTCGGGTTAAGTCGGTTTCGGGTTGTAACGGGTCATCGGTCAAATCGGGTCGGCTAATTTCGGGTTTTCGGGCATGTCGGGTCGACCAAACAGGTCAAGAAAATCGATTTTTTTTACAATTATTAAAATATTAAATTGTTTAAAAATGATATTTAATAATAATCTATTATTTTTATATATTTTAATAATAAAATATATTATAATTTTCAAAATATATTTTATATTCTAAAAATATAACAAATCGGGTCAACCCAACGGATTTCGGGTCTTTTGGGTTCGATTTATTTTGGGTTTCGGGTTCAGATTTTCGGGTCTTGACCCTAAAATTTTCGGGCGGTTCGGGTCAGCTTTTGACAGCTCTACCTCCGACTAATAATTTATTTGTATTGTTTTAAAAAATTTTAAAGTATAAAATAAAAAAACTATACTAATACTATAAGTATTAATTAGTCTAGTTGGTCTAGTCCTCATTTTACTAGCGGAAACTATATTGTTCGAATCTTATCTCTTAGCCCTGCGACTAATAATTTATTTGTATTGTTTTTATTTTATTTTCTTCCTTAGTATAAATTAGTCTTTTTTCGATTCTAGTATGTTAAGTTTTTAAGAGCTTGAATTATGTTTTCTACGTCAATGTATATTTTAATTCTAAAAATACACTATGGAACGACTATTTTAACAAATTGTATTTTTTTTAAGACTTAACAATTATTTTAAATAAAAAAAAGTAAAAAAAATCCCGAAAACGATGTCACTAGTATCACCGATTCACGGCCAATAACTCCACCCTCACGGATAATATAAGTTGTGCCCCCACTTTCAGAAGAGTCTGCGTCCGTCTCTGTCAGGATCCAAATCTCGAGAAACGGTACAAAATCCCATTCCTGGCTTTCGCAGATGACATCATCATTTTTGCCAAAGCCAATGGCCAAGCATGCAAGAAAATCAAAGACATCATCGATGACTACTGCCAGATCTCTGGCCAGAAAGTCAATTTCCACAAATCTACATTCCAAGTAACCAAAAACACAAGCAACAATACCAAAGAACAAATAAGACAGATCCTCCAAATAGTGAATACAACAGCACTAGACAAATACCTTGGATGTCCAATCATTAACGGGAGAGTTACACAAAACACTTTCAAACCCCTCACTATGCGTACCACATCACATATATCAAAATGGAAAGCGAACGCCCTTTCCTAGGAAGGACGCAAAACGCTAATTAAAGCCAACCTCTCCGCACAACCGAATTATCTCATGCAATCGTTCATGTTACCCCAGGCAACGCTGAAAGAACTTGACCAAGTCAACAAGAATTTCTTCTGGAACAAAGAAAACAACTATAAACCACTTATAAGTTGAAACTCCATCTGTCGCCCCCTGCTCACGGCGGGGTAGGAATCACTAAAGCGAAAGAAATGAACAAAGCACTTCAAATGAAACTGCTATGGAAAATTCTAGCAGAACCTCATAACCTGTGGGTTAAAATAGTTTCAGAAAAATACCTCAAAACAGAAAACATCCTGAACTACAAGAAAAAACACAATACTTCTTGGCAATGGTCCAAACTCTTAAGCCTTCGAGACCTGTTCATTAAGGGGCTCATTTGGCAAGTGGGAGATGGAAAAACGGTTCGCATCTGGAAAGACAACTAGACCGGAAATGGTCCTCTTCAACCAAAGACTGAAGTTGAAACCATTATCAACTGGAACGAACTTGTAGAAAACTACCTACGCGAAGACAATTCTTGGAACATAGAGAAACTGGAAAAAGTTGTCAAGGATGAAGACCTAAAAAAGATATCCGAAATAATCAACCCTATTAACAAAATCCCAAACAGGCTGTACTGACAACCCAGCAAAAATGGTTGGTACTCTACCCACTCAACAATACAATGGATCCACCAATCTAAAGGAGAACCCAAAATCAACCTGGAATGGATTAACAAACTCAACTTACCGCCCAAAATGAAAAACTTTCTATGGAAGGTGGCGTACAACGGCCTACCAACCAAGGCTCGTCTAGCCGCCAACCATATACCAGTACCACAGGTTTGCACTGCTTGCCAAAGTCAGGTTGAAGACACTAATCACGTTTTACTTTCATGCCCTCTCTCTAGGGAAACCCTTAACGTCGTTAGCCCTAAACTACGGCGGATCACCAACCAAATTACCCCCAATGATAAAACACCGCACCAAGTTCTAGAGGAAATTAGGACTCGGGCATCAAAAGAGGAAATGGAACTCCTCACGATCACATGGTGGAGCCTATGGTACTCTAGAAACAAGTGTGTGTTCGATGGCACCAATGAAACAAACTTGAACAATGCCAACAACATCAGCGAATTTACCCGAAATCAGGTTAAAGAGTGGAAACTGGCTGATGATCTCGCTCCCCATAGCCCCCGTACTCTCTGTGCAAAGCCTAACGGAGCCCAAAGACCCAACAAATGGGTAAAACCCAAAAAGGACTTTATAAAATTGAATTTTGATGGTGTAGTTAATGAAGAGGGCGTGGCTTCGTTCAGATTCATTATTAGGTACTCTGCGGGACGCCCCATTTTCTTCGACGGAGGACTGATAGGTCGGCAGTCCATTTTAACATCCGAGGCCATCGCCTTGCGCCAAGGGCTTCATGAGGCCATCCGACGTGGCATCCCCTGGATCCAAATCGAAGGCGATAATTTGCAGTTGGCCAAGGCCGTACTTGGCGACTAGCGTTGCCCGTGGGAAATTGAGCTTCTGTGGCTGACTGGCTTAGAATCGTTGATGCCAAATCAAAAATAATTCCCTAGTTACTCAACTAGTATAGTCGGTAAGTCGGGGTCGAACCCAAGAGACACTTGTAATTCAGAGTAATATTGTTATCAACTTAATAGTAATAAAAGGGGGATTTTTGGGTTTATTAATCTAACACTAAGGAATTTAAAGCAAAGTAATAAATCAAACAAGGAAAAGATTGGGTTTTTATCAATTGAGGAAACGCAATCCTATTCAAGCATCCACTTTCTTCATCAAGCAGTTGATCATTGATTCAAATAAGTTATTTCCTTTGGTTATTCCTATCCTGATCAGATATAATAAACAAGCCAACGGGTCATTGATGAAGTATTTTTCAGTCGTTTACCTATCAAAGAATCCTAACTTAACCAATCTGAGTAGAATGGTAAGCAAGGGTCGATCCCATAGAGACTCGTGTATTAATGTTATTACTTGTGTGCCAAGTAACCAAAGGGGGGTTTTCAAAATGATTATCTAAACTAATATGCAAGAATAAAACTAACTATGAATGCAAAAGATGATTTAAATATATGAAAGACAAGCGTGTTCAACTAGTTAAATCCATCATGATATTGATTCGTTGATCATCGATTCTCTTGATTCTCTTCTCACTTGAATAATCTATTGTGGATAGTGATCCTACTAAGGATTAAAACCCGAACTTCAGATTTAGTTGATAGAACAACCAGTCTAACAATCCTAATTAAATAATAACCTAGAAGACCTTCTAGATTCAATTAAATAACATCATGATGATTCAAGTTATCAATAGAAACAAACAACTTAGAGCAACCAGACATCTAAGTGACTTGTGAATTTATTCCCTTCTTTAACCAACTTGTCCAACCGGTACTAAATTGATTAAAGTATACTCTTGATCAAATTAACTCCGACCGGTAATTAATCAGATTCAGTTGTAAATTAACCTAGAAATTCTATTAGGTAGCTAATCTAACAAAACCCTAGAATAATTCTGATTCAATTAAGCACAGGGAATAAACTCTATTCAAGTTTGTTGAGAATCAATCAAACCTCACGACTACATACAAATCATGACTTCAATAACTAGCCAAACACTAGAGAAATTAGCAATGCATAATGAAATTAAAATCAAACTTACAAAGGTTTCAAAGTCTTCCTTGAGAGAAAAACCCTAGCCTCCAAAAGTATGATCAAAAGTTATAAGAAAATAAACTAACATAAAGTATTTATATGTCTACTAAAAATATCCCTCAAAAGATATATCAAACCCCATACACTCGGATGACATAAGCCCAATTGAACAAATACCAAAGCCCAAATCAAAACTCGGCCCAAAACACTTGTCCGCTGAAAAGCTCCCGAATGCGCGGCATCGGCCCCCAAAAGCGCGGCCGCGCTTTGTTGTCATCCCGCGCACTTGGCCACCAGTTGAAATTACGCGGGCACATTGCTCGGGGTTGATCCCGAGTTTCTTTCCTTTGCTTTTGCCTTGGCCTTTTCTTGGTTTGGCTTGTCTCTTCAATCCTCAACCATCATCCTAGCACTCCTTAGCTCGCTCGACTCGTCCACCACCACCATGGTCAATCTGTATTCGCCCCGTTGTTGCTCCTGAACCTAAAAACCTGTAAAACCGAGCAAACCAGCGCATAATACCCGACTACACAAAAACCTAAAAACTACATAAAAGCTAACCTAAAACTAACTAAAACATATATAAAACATGCATCTTAACTACTCCTACATGCAAGCTATCAAATTCCCCCATGCTTAACCCTTGCTTGTCCTCAAGCAAGACATAAATCCAATCACACCATAGAAATGCAATCTTACATCCATCTCAAGTCAAACAAACATTTCACATATAATTGAAAACCCAACCAAGACTTCCTAACATGCATCATCTTAAGCGTAGAGCAAAGACCATTCATTCATTCTAGACCTCACCAAGGATAATGTGTTTTGCTCTCACTCTCAAGTATTTAAAGGACGTGTTTCACTTCAAATCAACCATGAAAACTAGACTACCATATGCTTGCATCAGCGTTCTAAATCTCCACCGCTGGGGATCAAACACATAACAAAAATCATGAGGTCTTTTTAAGGCTTGTAATGGGGCCAAGATAAAGAAAAATTAGGAAGGAATCATATTTGGCCTGTGGTGCTAAATCCGGGATAAAGAACTAGTCGTAAACCGAAATTCACACTTTCTCTTCATATCACTTCCCAAACTTTACTCTACCAACTCCTTACATTTACAATTAAGCACTTTGCTTCTCTTTTTCAACTTTTGCCTCTTTTCAACTCTTTCTTTGCTACTAATGAAGACTACTAACAATGAAGTATACATTTTTCTTCCTTTTGCTTTGCAACATAATTCATCTTCATTTTTTTTTTAATTTGAAACCCAAGAGTTTTATTTCCTCTTTTTCCACCCTTTTCTTTCAACTCCCCCATACTTGTACATAACTCACACAAAACAAAAACAAAACCTAAAGTCCTAAATCCCGGATCCTGGGTCAAGCTTATTAGGCTAGGAAAATTTTGTGGAGCTATCAAAAATAGGCTTAAAGCTTAAAAGAAATGGGGTATCAAAAACATGGATCTTGTAGGGTAGGAAGGGAAATAATAGGCTTAAAAGAAACATTGCCTCAATCATTTTAATGTCATGCATTCAATCATATAAGCAGCCTTGACAAAAAGTATTAACGCAAGTTCTAGAGCTAGATAGTCATGGTGATACAGTCAAGAAATATAGAGAACAAATATAATCATGAAAGGCCAAAAATCTCACAAGGTAAAGTTTTGTCTAGAATTTCAGAATAAATCAAATACTCAAGCTGAATACATGCTCCATCCTATTATCAAGGTAATCAATCAATGATCATGCTCATATCATATAAACTTCAGCAAATCATGCAAATCATGGGTTAGAACTTATACTTAACTTAGAAACACAAGAGGAATCAAACAATGGGGAAATAAGAACCTAAATGCAATATTTTTGTATTTTTTCAAATTTTTCTGATTTTTTTTTTCATTTTTCAAGAATTTTAATCAATGCATGCAAAAATTTTTAAATATGACCTAAACTAATGTAACTACATGAAATGCAAAAGTAATTCCCTTCCCCCATGCTTAAAACATACTTTGTCCCCAAAGTATAGTAAAAAGTAAAGGAAAGAGAAAAACTCACATAACCTAGTTGTTTAGCGGGTAATAGGGCGGAAAATCCTGTGGTGGCGGTGGCTGGAACTCCGGTGGATACTCTGGATGTGGTGGATGGTACGGCGGGAACTGAGGGTACGGAGGATCTGGGAAGGCATACTGAGGATACGACTGATGAGGCGGATAGCCCGCTGAACTCCATCCATCCAATCTGGTGTTGAGTAGTCGGAACTGCTCATCCTGGCGGGCCTGAAAAGCAGCAAGCTGCTGATCCTGATGAGTCTGATATGATGTAAACCTCTGATCCACATAACCTCTCATGCCCTGAAAGCTCTGATCGATAAGAGAAGACATATCGTTGTATCGCTGCGTGTTGTCTAGCTGCATCTGTCTCATCATCTACATCATCTGGTTATACTGAGCATCAGAATACTGGTGATCACCTCCAGCAGGTCGAGACGGATCAAACTGTCTCTACTGATCATCCTCCTCAGACTCATCATCCTCATCAGTGTCTACATCTTCAACAGATTCTTCCTCTTCTTCTTCTTCAGCCATGGTGAAATCCTCATCCATCTCCTCCTCATCAGAATCCACCACAATAGGAACTGAAACCGTCTTCTTACCCCTAACCGGGCCCTTAACGGTATCCACATCTAAATCTCCAGCCTGAACTTCAATGAACCAGTTGGCTGGACTGTTTCCTATCTGCACACGGTGTCCATCAGGAAGCTTCATTACTCTCCCAGAATCACCAATCACCCAGAAATAGGAGTTCCTGTACTTATAGAGAGCACCCATTTTCTTCAGCATGGTGGCGTCAATAGGCAAAGGCAGAAATATGAACCTTTAACCTGCTAAGATCGATTCCAAAGTGCTTGGCTAGGAAAGTCACAATCCCGCCAATACAAATAGTTCCCCGCCTTTGTTCCCAACATGAGCCATGTGGTGCATCAGCATAGCACCCATATTCAGCGGCTTCCTCTTCAAACTCGCAGCCAACACAGTGACATCTTTCTTGGGACAATTGTTTCCCCAATCACCTCTCCCATTCAAAGTACTAGCAATAAACCGCTAGAAAACCTTAATAGTGGGATGAGTAATGGGAGAGGCTTTTTCCTTAGAAGGCTCATATTTGGCCCTCCCTGTGATGGCTCTCCAGAAGTGCCTGTCAGCCCATGTAGCACCTGCCTCAGTAAGCATTAAATCTCTACTAATAGGGAAATTGCAGAAACCAAACACTCGGTTGACCTCTTTCAAGGTCGTCTTCCTTCTAACTCCCCCTAGCCAAAACTTGATCTCCCCTTCTCCTTTAAAATTAGTGGACAAAGTGCTCAGAAACTCCAGTGTTAACCCCTTGAAGGTGGGTTCACACAGCTTCAAGAACTCACGCATATGCAAATATGCTCCTATTTCATTCAACAGATGAGCTATCCCAATCTGGTTCATCAGGTCCCAGTCTATGAACCGAGTTGCTTTCCATTGCCTATCCTTCAGAAGTTCAAACCTAATCACATGATTGTCCTTGGTCAGAGTGATCCTAAAAGTCTCTTGGGTGGCCTCCCCCACCACAGCAAGGGGAGCTAAAGCAGCTCGAGATGATGAAGATCCATCAGTTCTGCCTCTCTTGTTACCCATGATTTCAGAATCTCAATTAAACCTGCTCAAACACCACACACAAACCAAACAAACGCAATTCCGTTGTCCCGGCAAGGACAACCACAACAATATTTCACAGATAATCACTCAAACACTCTCTTCCCCCACTACCTAGAACAATTTTAATCAAAATTTAATCAAAATTTAATCAAATTCTAATCAAATTCTAATCAAATTCTAGGTGATTTTCGGATTTGCATACAAAGTTCAAATAAAACACGAATCTAGACTAGAATCATGCAATAAACAAACTTTTGTAAAGGACTTAAGCCTAAATCCGAGCCTAAAGGGGTCAAATTTGAGTTTTTAAAACCAAACCTAGATCTAGATTCAATTCTACTAAAACCGAAATTTAGAGGGATTTAGAGTGGACTTAATTGATTTCCGCTTGAATTGGAGTTGTTTGTTTGATTGTGGTTGAAAAATCCGCCTTGAGAAGCTTGGATAGAGCTTGAGCTTGCCTTCAATGGAGTTTTAGAGGAGAGTGAGGAAGGAGGGGGCGGCGAAGTGAGAGGAGGAAAGAAGGGGAACTCGGGTTTAATTAGAAAAGGATTCCCGAAAAAGTGCCGATTGCGCGGGATTGCACGAAATTGCGCGGCCGCGCATTTGCGATCCCGCGTAATCATGTCCCAGTTGCAAATGCGCGGCGTCGGGGCTGGGATTGCGCGGCCGCGCATTTAGCAACCCTAAGTCGCGCTTTCTTCTCTGAGCGTGCATTGCTCGACTTGGATACAGATCTTTTGGCCACGCAATTTTTGTCCCCCTTCCGAGTTTTTCCGTACTTCAAGGCTTTCCCGAGTTATCTGAAATTTTGAGGATTATTTCTATCTAAACTAACTAATAAAAAAAATTGTAAAATTGAAAACAGAAATCAAAGCAAATCTATTCTAAAACATGGGTTGCCTCCCAAGAAGCGCTCGTTTAACGTCATTAGCTTGACGTAAAAAAAGATACTAAGGCTCTTGCTCTGGCTCGTGGAGAGCCGTTTCTTCCAAAGTAGCACCATTGAACCCTTCATAATATGGCTTCAGCCTTTGACCATTTACCTTAAAGACGGAATGAGAAACTCCATCATAGATATCAACTGCACCATGTGGGTATACCTTTGCTACCACAAAAGGACCTCTCCATCTTGAGCTTAGTTTCCCAGGAAATAGTCTGAGGCGAGATTGGAACAAAAGTACTTTGTCTCCAACCTTGAAATTCTTCCTCCAAATGTGCTTGTCATGCCAGGCTTTTGTCTTTTCTTTGTAAATTACTGCATTGTCATAAGACTCAAGCCTGATTTCTTCTAATTCCTGGAGTTGAAGTTTCCTGAATTCGCCCACCTCATTTTCTTGCATGTTGCACTTCTTGACTGCCCAGTATGCTTTATGTTGGATTTCCACCGGTAAATGACAAGCTTTCCCAAACACCAACCTGAATGGTGACATCCCAATTGGTGTTTTAAAAGCGGTCCTGTATGCCCATAGTGCATCATCCAATCGAGCACTCCACTCTTTCCTGTTTGGTGCAATTGTCTTTTCTAGAATGGACTTGATTTCCCTGTTAGACACCTCTGCCTGGCCATTTGTCTGTGGGTGATATGCTGTAGAGACTCTGTGTGTGACATGATATTTCTTCAATAATGCACTCACCATCCTATTACAGAAGTGGGATCTCTTGTTACTAACTAAAGCTCTAGGGACACCAAATCTAGTAAAAATGTTGGTCTTCAAGAAATCTGTCACCACTTTTGAATCGTCAGTCCTGGTGGCCTTCGCTTCCACCCATTTGGAAACGTAGTCCACCGCAAGCAAAATATAATAGTTCCCAAAAGAATTAGGAAATGGACCCATAAAGTCAATGCCCCATACATCAAAGATTTCACAGAAAATAATAGGAGATTGAGGCATCTCATTCTTTTGGGTCATATTCCCAACTCTTTGACATCGGTCATAGGATTTACAAAAACCATGAGCATCCCGAAAAATGCTTGACCAATAAAATCCTGCATCCAATACCTTCCTAGCTGTTTTGTTAGAACTAAAATGGCCCCCACATGCATAATTATGACAGAAGGTTAAGATAGAAGTTACCTCATTATCCGGGATACATCGTCGGATTACATGATCAGCGCAGTGTTTCCACAAATATGGATCATCCCAGATGTAGTATCTTGCTTCACTTCTTAACTTATCCTTCTGAGCTTTTGTGAATGTTGGTGGGAACTCACCCATAACTAGGAAATTAACCAAGTGTGCATACCAAGGTTTTAAAACCTTAATAGTAAACAAGGTATCATCTGGAAATTCCTCCTGAATGGGTGAACTCTCTGGCCTCTTCTGCTCTTCCATCACCAGACGACTCAAATGATCATCAACCACATTCTCAGCCCCCTTTTTGTCTTTGATCTCAATGTTGAACTCACTCAACAGTAAGATCCACCTGATTAACCTGGGTTTGGCCTCCTTTTTCGTCAGCAGATAGCGGAGTGCTGAATGATCTATATAAACAATCACTCTTGTTCCCAGCAAGTAAGAGCGAAATTTCTCCAATGCAAACACAACTGCTAGGAGCTCCTTCTCCGTGGTGTAGTAGTTCCTCTGGGCCTCATTCAATGTCATAGAGGCATAGTGAATCACATGAGACGCCCTGCCCTTCTTTTGTCCCAAAACAGCCCCCACTGCATAATCACTAGCATCACACATGATCTCAAAGGGGAGAGACCAATCTGGGGCTTGAATGATGGGAGCTGTGGTGAGGCGGAGTTTTAGCTCATCAAACGCCGTCTTGCATGTGTCACCAAACTCAAATTCTGCTTCCTTCTTCAACAACTCACATAAGGGGGAGGCAATTTTGGAGAAGTCTCTAATAAACCTGCGGTAAAACCCTGCATGGCCTAAAAAGAACGCACTTCACGCACATTAGTAGGATAAGGCAAAGATTGAATTACTTCAACCTTAGCCTTATCGACCTCAATACCCCTAGAAGACACTACATGGCCTAATACTATACCTTGTTCTACCATAAAATGACATTTTTCAGAGTTTAGAACAAGATTAGTATCTTCACATCTTTTAAGCACTAGTGTCAAATAAGTTAAGCATGAATCAAAGTCATTCCCATGGACGGTAAAATCGTCCATAAATACCTCAATGAATTTCTCTATGTACTCAGAAAAGATACTAACCATACACCGTTGGAATGTAGCTGGGGCATTGCACAGTCCAAAAGGCATCCTTCGATATGCAAAGGTGCCAAAAGGACAAGTGAATGTTGTCTTCTCCTGATCCTCTGGTGCTATGGCTACCTGAAAATATCCAGAATACCCATCCAAGAAACAATAGAATGAACGACCGGCAAGTCGTTCCAGTATCTGATTAATGAAAGGTAATGGGAAATGGTCCTTCCGGGTTACCGCATTCAGCTTGTGATAATCAATACACACCCGCCACCCGGTCTGGACTCTTGTGGGAATGAGATCACCCTTGTGATTCTCAACCACTGTGATACCACCCTTTTTAGGGACAACCTGAGTTGGGCTGACCCATTTACTATCAGAAATAGGAAAGATCATACCTTCCTGAAGGAGCTTCAGCACCTCCTTCTTTACCACCTCCATCATCGGGGGATTTAGCCTTCTTTGGGGCTGTCTAGACGGTGTAGCTTCATCTTCTAATAGAATCCGATGCATACATGTTGAGGGACTAATCCCTTCAATGTCTGCAATGGTCCATCCTATGGCCGTCTTATGCTCCCTCAGAACTGCCACTAATCTTCCTTCTTGCTCATTGTTGAGCTTGTTGGATATAATTACCGGCAATGTGTCCCCTTCACCTAAGAAAGCATACTTGAGATGGTCTGGAAGTTGCTTCAGTTCTACCACCGGTGCCTGCACAATAGATGGCAAAAGCTTCTCGCTTGGCGAGGTTAGTGGTATGGGCTTTGAGCCCGGTGGCAATAGCGGACGCTCATAGTGAGCATTCAACTCTGCCACCACTTCCTACAGGCCAGTCTTTAAATCCAAATCTGAAGTATTATTCATAATAGCATTTTCCAAGGTGGATCTTAAAGCTTCAGATTCATGAATATTGAAACAGTCTTGAGCAAGTGGCTCTACTGCATCAACTAAGCACAGCGAGGAGTCTTCGGGAGGATATTTCATTGCATCATAAATATTATATTCTACCCTTTCCCCGTCGAATTCCATAGTCAGAGAACCACTACAGACATCAATCTTAGTCTTAGCTGTTTTCAGAAAAGGTCTACCTAGCAAAATAGGTGCAGCATGCTTATCATGGTCCATATCTAAGACATAAAAATCAGCAGGAAATATCAGATTATCAACCATTACAAGCACATCTTCAACTATTCCTCTAGGGTAAGCATTTGACCTATCATCTAACTGTATAACCACACCAGTTTCTTGCAAAGGGCCCAGTTCAAGCATTTTGTACACAGAGTAAGGTAGAACATTAATTGAAGCTCCTAGATCTAGCATGGCTTTATCAATCTTTGTATCACCAATAATGCAGGGAATAGTGAACATGCCAGGGTCGCCACATTTCTGAGGCATACGCCTTTGAAACACAGCTGACACATGCTCACTTACAGAGATTTTCTGTTTCCCTTTTAGCTTTTGAGTTCTTTTTATGGTGCACAATTCTTTCAAGAACTTAGCATATCTAGGAATGCTTTTAATCAGTTTAAGTAAAGGAATGTTTACCTCACATTTGCTGAACATCTCGAATAATTCCTTGTCGTTCTCCAGCTTTCGGGTCTCTTTTAGTGCCTCTGGGAAGGGTGGAACAGGTGCATAAGACTTCAAAGGGGTTTCAGACGAATCTTCAACAGCGTCAAAATTGCTCGGTTTCGATCCCGAATGCGCGGCCGCGCTTTCATCAGCCAAGCCGCACAATCTTGACTGAGACGACATTGCGCGGCTTGGCAATTGCGCGGTCGCGCTTTTTGGCGTCTCGTCCCCGCGCAATCTCAACTGAGATGGTATTGCGCGGGGTGGCATTTGCTCGGCCGCGCATTTAGCAGGCAGGCCGAGCAATTCGTCACCGACTGAATTGCTTGGAATTTCCTCTGTTTCGCCCTTAGCTTCTTCTGCCTCTCCCCTTCTGATTGGTACTTGCCCGTCCCTGGGCTCTACTTGCAGCTCTCGCCCACTCCTCAAAGTAATAGCATTGACATTCTGTTTTGGATTGAGCTCGGTCTACGATGGCAACTTACTTGAATCTCTAGCTTCCAGTTTGCCTACAGCATTGGCAATTTGACTGACTTGAGTCTCCAGATTGTGGATGCTAGACTTGGTCTCTTGTTGAAATTGACTCATTGAGCCTTGCATTGTAGTCACAGTTTGTGCAAGAGTCCGAATCATGTCTTCAGTAGACATAGCATTCTGATTGGCTCCCTGAGGACGGGATTGAAAAGGTGGCTTGTATGGAGCTTGACCACCCTGCTGATTGAACTGCTGGTTGTTGGAATTTGCATACCTCAGATTAGGATGATCCCTCCAGCCTGGATTGTAGGTGTTGAAGAAGGGATCATACCTCGGCCTAGGTGGTCCATATCCTCCCACTGCATTCACCTCAGCATTTGGATCTTGAAGTGTAGGGCAAGAGTCAGTGGGATGCATGTTATCAAAGCAAATTTCATAGGACTTCACCTGTTGTCTACCACCTTGTTGCAAAAGCTGCTTCATCATCATTTTCAACTCTGTGACTTCATCTTGAATTCTTGTGTTAGCCACCACAGAGTTTGCAGCTTTCGAGCTAGTTTCTTTTCTGAACTGTCTTGTGCCCTCAGACAGTTGTGTGAACAGGTCAAACGCAGCAACAGGAGTTTTGTTGAGAATGTGACCTTGGCAAGCTGCATTGACCATTCTTCTCTCATCATCCAAGAGGCCATTAAACAGATATAAGATCAGGTCTTGGTTAGTGTAGCCATGGAAAGGATAGTTGGCTATCAACCTCTTGAATCTCTCATAGTATTCGTACAAGGACTCATTAGCTTCGTGTTCAATATTACTGATTCTCTTTTTCAGATCATTGAGCCTTGTAGCAGGGAAGTACTTCTCCAGAAAAGCTTCTTTCATCTTAGCCCATGTATTAATACTTTCCGGAGCCAAGTAGTAAAACCAGTCTTTAGCCTGATCCTTGAGAGAAAAAGGAAAGGCTCTCAGCGCGATCTGGTCATGAGTTACATCAGCAGGCTTCATGCTTGAGCACACAGCATGAAATTCAGAAAGATGCTTGTTGGGGTCTTCACCACTATGCCCATGGAATGAAGGCAAAAGGTGGATCAACCCGGATTTCAGCTCAAACTTGACTTCCTCAGCAAGAGCAGGGAATTGCACCGCCAACGGTTGTTGTGCCAGATTCGGTGCAGTCAACTCTCTCAATGTTCGGTCACCCATCTCGACGGATTTAGCAAATTCAGATTCCGAGTCAGATTCTTCAAGAAAGAACGGTAAGGCCTGAAAGTGATTCCAGATTTCCTTCCTTAGCTTGAAGAGTGTCCTGTCAATATCTGGATCAAACAACAGGGGAGATGAGTTAATAGCACGGGTATGAACCATATAACAGGTTCACACCCAAAACAACACGAAAGTAATAAACACAAATAGCGACGAGTCCCCGGCAACGGCGCCAAATTTGATGAAGTATTTTTCAGTCGTTTACCTATCAAAGAATCCTAACTTAACCAATCTGAGTAGAATGGTAAGCAAGGGTCGATCCCACAGAGACTCGTGTATTAATGTTATTACTTGTGTGCCAAGTAACCAAAGGGGGGTTTTCAGAATGATTATCTAAACTAATATGCAAGAATAAAACTAACTATGAATGCAAAAGATGATTTAAATATATGAAAGACAAGCGTGTTCAACTAGTTAAATCCATCATGATATTGATTCGTTGATCATCGATTCTCTTGATTCTCTTCTCACTTGAATAATCTATTGTGGATAGTGATCCTACTAAGGATTAAAACCCGAACTTCAGATTTAGTTGATAGAACAACCAGTCTAACAACCCTAATTAAATAATAACCTAGAAGACCTTCTAGATTCAATTAAATAACAGCATGACGATTCAAGTTATCAATAGAAACAAACAACTTAGAGCAACCAGACATCTAAGTGACTTGTGAATTTATTCCCTTCTTTAACCAACTTGTCCAACCGGTACTAAATTGATTAAAGTATACTCTTGATCAAATTAACTTCGACTGGTAATTAATCAGATTCAGTTGTAAATTAACCTAGAAATTCTATTAGGTAGCTAATCTAACAAAACCCTAGAATAATTCTGATTTAATTAAGCACATGGAATAAACTCTATTCAAGTTTGTTGAGAATCAATCAAACCTCACAACTACATACAAATCATGACTTCAATAACTAGCCAAACACTAGAGAAATTAGCAATGCATAATGAAATTAAAATCAAACTTACAAAGGTTTCAAAGTCTTCCTTGAGAGAAAAACCCTAGCCTCCAAAAGTATGATCAAAAGTTATAAGAAAATAAACTAACATAAAGTATTTATATGTCTACTAAAAATATCCCTCAAAAGATATATCAAACCCCATACACTCGGATGACATAAGCCCAATTGAACAAATACCAAAGCCCAAATCAAAACTCGGCCCAAAACACTTGTCCGCTGAAAAGCTCAATGCGCGGCATCGGCCCCCAAAAGCGCGGCCGCACTTTGTTGTCATCCCGCGCACTTGGCCACCAGTTGAAATTACGCGGGCACATTGCTCGGGGTTGATCCCGAGTTTCTTTCCTTTGCTTTTGCCTTGGCCTTTTCTTGGTTTGGCTTGTCTCTTCAATCCTCAACCATCATCCTAGCACTCCTTAGCTCGCTCGACTCGTTCACCACCACCATGGTCAATCTGTATTTGCCCCGTTGTTGCTCCTGAACCTAAAAACCTGTAAAACCGAGCAAACCAGCGCATAATACCCGACAACACAAAAACCTAAAAACTACATAAAAGCTAACCTAAAACTAACTAAAACATATATAAAACATACATCTTAACTACTCCTATATGCAAGCTATCAGTCATGTAAATACTTAATATCAAAACAAACATGAAACGATCATGAATAATAATGATACTATCAATGAGAGCAAGGATAAACAAGATACATGCAAATTGAGTTCCAACGAGTCAAACAATAAGCATGCAATCAAATCTCTTTCTCAATGGTTTTAGTCCAACGAGTCCTAAAACATTGAGTTGCTACAATGATTAGGTTTTACTAAGAGAAAATCTAGATCTAGCAATAGAGAGTATTAAATTCCAACTAGTTGGCCAGACAAGCAGAAATCAACACAATCAATAATAATTACGCACAAGAGAATTGAAATAACCTGTAGAAATAAACCTGAAAAGTAGAATCTCACAACAACTTGACTCTGAAAAGCTTCAACTTGAATAAGATCTAAGAGTTTAGTTCTCCATAAGAGAGAAAACACAAAAGTCTGGAATAATGAAAATTAGGTCTAAGAGAGATAGATCCCACAAGAGGCTGAAAACTAGGTTTAAATAGTCTCGAACATACACGGAATAAAAAGATAAAAGGAAACAAATAGATAGATAAAACGCCGCCTCGATCTTCGATGTCGTGGAAAACCGCGATCGCGGTGAGTAATGGTTGCGATCGCGGCCCTGCTTCTGACAGCGTTGCAGCATTGTTTTCGGAAGATGTTTTGACCACTTTAGAATGGGAATTTCAACTCGGAGTAAAAATATGAATTGTAGCTCTTTGAGTTATCTTTCCAATTATACCAAATCAGATGCATCCGGTCACTGTAGCTCCCGAACGAAGCGTCACAAGAAAGTGGTGTCGAAACATCAACTCCAATGCATTGCCCGAATTTAAGCATTCTTTTCCACAACATCCTGGGCCTTAATGATCATCAAAAATGGATTGAATATCCTTGGAAAAGACACTTGAATATCTCTAGTCTTGAATCCTTCAACTTAACCAATCCTTACTCCTTAAAACGACCTAAAAACACGAAAACACAAGTGTAGACACCGGAATGCAAAAACTACAAAAACTAAGCAAAGTGCATGCAACTACCTAAGATTTAACCATAAATATGCCCTTATACTAACACCTAAATACGTGCTATCAAATTCCCCCATGTTTAAACCTTGCTTGAGGACAAGCAAGAAATAGATTTAACACCCCACAAACAAGCAAATCATGTATCCACTTTGATAAATGCTTAAGCAAGAATAACAAGAGACATGATTCAACAATTGACATCATAGCATGTATTGTGGCATCCAAATAGATCAAGTAAACATATCCATTCTAAACCTCACTAGGATTTTGTGTTTTCACTCTCACTCATGTGTTTAAAGGTATATATGTGTTTCGCTCAAACTCAACTTTGAAAGCTTAGCTACCATAGGCTTGCATTAGTGTTCTAATTCTCCACCGCTATAGACTATGCAAACAACAAAAATCATGAGGTATTTGAGGGATGTAATGGGGCCAAGGTAATAAGAATTTGGTAGGGAATCATTTGGTCTTTTGGTGCTAAATCCGGGAATCAAGACTCAACTCAATTCTAAATCAACACCAAACTTCAATTCTTTTTTTTCTTTCCCAACTCCTACTCTCTTAACACCATTTGATCTTCTCTTTTTTTTCTTCTTGTTGCTTCAACTCTCATATAATATTTTTTCAACCAATTGAAGACTTCAACTTTAAAGCTCATCATTTTTCTTTTCACCCTCATTTTCAAATTCAAATATCCATCCACTAATTACTCTTTCAACTCCCCCATACTTGGATCACAACCACAAACAAATCAAGTGAAAATCTAATTTCCGGATGGGTCAAGCTATATAAGGCTCAGATTTATTTTGTGGAGCTTCCAAAAAATAGGATGTTAAGGCTTAGGAAGGGGCTTCAAAAGAAGGAACATATGTATGGGTGGATAAGGGAATAATAGGCTAATAAAACAATGCCTCAATCATTTTAATGTCATATGCAAAAGTCATGAATGCAGCCTTGAAAAAGATATTTAAATGCAAGTTCTAGAGGAAGCAATCAAAGTGAGTACACACAATGAAAAAGAGGACTCATAAATGTGTAGTCCTAGAAAGGCCAAAAAAATAATCTCACAAGGTAAAATTTGCCTAGAACTTCCGTGTAACTTAGATCTCAAGGATATACATGCTCAATCAAATAATCAAACATGCTCTTAAATAAATAAACGTTATCAAGCTTCAAGCAATCCAAGCAAGTTAAGGGGCAAAAATCATCATCAAAAATATTAGAGGACAAGTGGTTTCTTTGCTTAGGGAAATATGACAAACCTAAAATGCATGATATTTTTGGTAATTTTTTTTCCAATTTTCCTAATTTTTTTTGTTTTTATGCAATTATGAATGTAAAAATTTAAACATGCTTTGCAAGAATTTAAACTATATGCAATGCAATGCTACACTAACATGTATATGTTCCCCTCCCCCATGCTTAAATAATACATTGTCCCCAATGTATAAAATAAAAGAGAAAGGAAGAGAGAACACTCACAAAGTCATCTACTCTTTTGAATATAGAGGAGGTTCCAAGTGGCAACGGTCTGGTGGTGAAGACACAAGATAGATGGAGAGCAATGAATTCACAAGATTAGACATTGTCAATGTCCTTAACAACCTATCAAAAGCCTTGGAGCACATCTCACAAAAACATAAGTAGCCTAATGATAAATTGAAATTGAATAATATACCATTCAAAAACCTTTTCAACTTATCAAAAGTATGAGCACTATTTTCATGAGAAGGTATATAATGAAACCAACTTAGCTCAAGAGGCTGATACTCAAAATACTTACTATATGTATCAAAGCACTCATTAACATAACCACTCTTACCAAAGATGAACTCCATGTAATCTCTAGCACCAATCTTAGGCTCACTCGGTTCTATAGGCTTCATAGTGTCCTTGAGTGCCTCAGGATATAGGAGAATTGACTTTTGAGAGTCAAGAGGAGGAAAATCGGGATGCATATAATCATCATCTGCTTTTAGGGTAGATCCATGATCATGGATGTCCAACAGCGGTTGCGGTTCTTTACCAGAATTCAGATCGTATTCGATCATCTCCTTCTTGCTCCTCAATGTAATGGCACTCACATTCTCCATCGGGTCAATGGGTTGTGAAGGCAAATTCTCAGAGTCTCTTGCTTCCAATCATTCACAATAGTGACCATTTGACTAATCTGAGTCTCCATGTTCTTGAGACTACCTAGTGTGTTTTGTCCCAACTGGTCCACCGTATTGGCAAGCTTTGCAAACATCTCCTCAGCATTGAAAGAGGAGGTCTCAATTGGATGGAGCATAGGTGGATGTTGTTCAACCTGTTCACTCTGATAGCTCATGTAGCAAAAGAAATCCCAATACTCTTCTGGTACCATACTCCATAGCCTATAATTGCTCATGTACTCAGCCAATTGTAGAGTCTCAGAATTCATCCCATCCAGGATGCACTGACATAATTCCCTCTCATAAGGGTGATAGCCCCAAGCACCAAGTGTATGAAAATATTGTTGCACTCTAGAGAAATACACATGAAATTGTTCATCCTGTAGTTGTCTACATTCAAACATAGCCATTGATTAGTAGCACAGGTGTGGATCGTAAGACAGGTCCACACAAAAGTTGATAAAAATAAAAACTCAGAATTAAACAAAGTCTCCCCGGCAACGGCGCCAAAATTTGACTGGCTTAGAATCGTTGACGCCAAATCAAAAATAATTCCCTAGTTACTCAACTAGTATAGTCGGTAAGTCGGGGTCGAACCCAAGAGACACTCGTAATTCAGAGTAATATTGTTATCAACTTAATAGTAATAAAAGGGGGATTTTTGGGTTTATTAATCTAACACTAAGGAATTTAAGGCAAAGTAATAAATCAAACAAGGAAAAGATTGGGTTTTTATCAATTGAGGAAAAACAATCCTATTCAAGCATCCACTTTCTTCATCAAGCAGTTGATCATTGATTCAAATAAGTTATTTCCTTTGGTTATTCCTATCCTGATCAGATATAATAAACAAGCCAACGGGTCATGTAAATACTTAATATCAAAACAAACATGAAACGATCATGAATATTAATGATACTAGCAATGAGAGCAAGGATAAACAAGATACATGCAAATTGAGTTCCAACGAGTCAAACAATAAGCATGCAATCAAATCTCTTCTCAATGGTTTTAGTCCAACGAGTCCTAAAACATTGAGTTGCTACAATGATTAGGTTTTACTACGAGAAAACCTAGATCTAGCAATAGAGAGTATTAAATTCCAACTAGTTGGCCAGACAAGCAGAAATCAACACAATCAATAATAATTACGCACAAGAGAATTGAAATAACCTGTAGAAATAAACCTGAAAAGTAGAATCTCACAACAACTTGACTCTGAAAAGCTTCAACTTGAATAAAATCTAAGAGTTTAGTTCTCCATAAGAGAGAAAACACAAAAGTCTGGAATAATGAAAATTAGGTCCAAGAGAGATAGATCCCACAAGAGGCTGAAAACTAGGTTTAAATAGTCTCGAACATACACGGAATAAAAAGATAGAAGGAAAAAAATATAAAAGATAAATAGATAGATAAAACGCCGCCTCAATCTTCGATGTCGTGGAAAACCGCGATTGCGGTGAGTAATGGCCGCGATTGCGGCCCAGGCTTTTGACAGCGTTGCATCATTGTTTTCGGAAGATGTTTTGACCACTTTAGAATGGGAATTTCAACTTGGAGTAAAAATATGAATTGTAGCTCTTCGAGTTAGCTTTCCAATTATACTAAATTCAGATGCATCCGATTTTTGTATCTCCCGAACGAAGCGTCACAAGAAAGTGGTGTCGAAACATCAACTCCAATGCATTGCCCGGATTTAAGCATTCTTTTCCACAACATCTTGGGCCTTAATGATCATAAAAAATGGATTGAATATCCTTGGAAAAGACACTTGAATATCTCCAGTCTTGAATCCTTCAACTTAACCAATCCTTACTCCTTTAAAACGACCTAAAAACACGAAAACACAAGAGTAGACACCGGAATGCAAAAACTACAAAAACTAAGCAAAATGCATGCAACTACCTAAGATTTAACCATAAATATGCCCTTATACTAACACCTAAATGCGTGCTATCAGTGGCAGACTTCATCGCGGGATCCTTCCGACGCGTCTCTTCCATCCCGCTCGTGTTTGACCCAGGGTTTCTCACCCTCATCCGTCAGGATGCTCTAGGGCGATCACTAGCCAGTTAGTGGTCACCCTAACTTCTTTCCTTATCTGAAAAAAACAACCATATCTATCTATAACTATATATTAAAGTTATAACTTTTCTAGCAACAACATTAATTCTGGCCCCACCTTATATTAAAAAAATATGTATTATTTTTTCCAATTAAATTCCTTTCTATTTATTCATGTGAATTAATTTGAGTTTTAATTAAAAATAATAAAAATTATTTTATCTTTATCTTTTTATCTTATAAAAAATATTTATCTTAAATCAAATTTTGATAAAAAGGTAAAAATTTCAAATATCTATATAATTACTTGCCTAAATTAAATTTTTATAAAAAAATTTATATTATATTTTCCTTAATTTCCTTTTTGGATTTTTATGTAAGAAATAGAAGATTTTTTTGTCTTTTCTTATTAACTATCTTTTTAACTTTTTATTGAATTTTTTTTTAAAGAATTGAATTTGATTAATTTTTTTAAGAATTTACATTATTGTTGGCTTTTTATTTATTTTTTTGACTCTCTCTCTCTCTCCCCGACTCCCTCTCGCGACCGAACTTTGCGCTCAGCTCCGACGACCGCCCGTCGCCGCCGCGCTCCCTCCGCCGGTCCGGACCACAACTAGAGGCCCAGACACCCAACCCCCCCCCCCCCTCGATCGTCCCTCCTCGCGCTTCCTTGCGCTCGCCCGGACCCCGGAACCCTAAACGAGCTAGATTCGAGCCCGGCACCACCCAAGCGCACGTCCGACGGCCACGGAACCCTTGCAGAACCCTAGCATTGACCGGAGTCCTACCTAGTTGTGTCGCTCGGCCTGTTACACGTCCTCATGGTGAGACTTTTTCATTTTGTTGCTCCCCTCTCTTCGGCTTTATTGTTTCTGGCTGGTGAACAACTTTTGTTGAGCCTCTATCTTCTGTTTTGTGATTTCTTCTGACTGTGGTTGGTTCCTCTCCCCTTTACTTATTTCGTTTGCTTCATGTTTCTCGCTGCTGGTTTGTTGACCTTGCTTTTGGTTTCGTTCCTTGCTGTTGTCGAACTTTTGCTATCCTGTTGAACTTTGATGTAGTTGTTTTGCTCCAGTTTGCTGTCTTTTCTCTTATCTGTTGGTTGTCTGTTGACTCTGTTATCTGCCCGTTTTCAGTTAACTTGGTCTTGGCTGATTTGTTTTCTTTTATCTGTTCTTGTTGCTTCTGTGGTTTTTTGGTGTGTTTGGTTGTGTGTTTTTGTGGTCTGTTGCAGGGTTGTGTTGCAGGTCTAGTTTTCACGCGAGAAGGAGAAGTGCTTTTGTTTGACTCATTACAGTGTTCTCCCGATGGCTTTGCCAAAGTACAACAAGGATAGCCTGGGGATAAGAGTAAGAACTTGTTTGAGATTAGGTTCTTGTAACGTGGGGTCACTTACGGGAAAATCGTTTGAGCTGGTCATGATCCTACAACAACGAAGCGTTGATATTGCGTGCATCCAAGAGACTAGGTGGAAAGGTAACAAAGCACGGGAGATTGACGGTTGGAAGTTGTGGTATGCGGGAGTGTCGAGTAACAAAAATGGGGTGGGTATTGTGGTTGATGCCAAGTTGAGGGACAATGTGGTCCTAGTGGATCGCAGAAGAGACCGGTTATTGAGGATAATGTTAGTGTTGGGGGGAGAATCCTCAAATGTCATAAGTGCCTACGGCCCACATGCAGGCCTAGATGAAGAGGAAAAGAGATGCTTTTGGGAGGACCTTGATGAGTTCATGAGAGGTATCCTAGTGACAGAAAAGGTTGTGGTAGGGGGTGATTTCAATGGCCACATCGGAAGGTTGAGGGATGGTTATGAAGAAGTGCATGGAGGCTTCGGTTTCGGCGACAAAAATGACGGAGGTCGGACATTGCTAGAGTTCTCGGTGGCTTTTGGTTATGTAATAGTGAATTCCTGGTTCAAAAAGAAGGACGAGCACTTAATTACATTCAAGAGTGCTTCAAACAAGACACAGATTGACTTTTTCATGCTAAGACGAGGGGACAAGAGGAGTTGTAGGGACCGTAAGATTATCCCAAACGGGGTCTTTCGACGCAACACAAGTTGTTGGTCATGGACTTGGACTGGGTCCGCAGAAAGAGGAGAACCACCAATGAGACGCAACCGAGGATCAGGTGGAGGCGTTTGAACGCGACAATTGGACAGTTCTTTAGAGAAAGGGTTTTCAAAGATGCTGAGGCTAAAGGAGCTTGGCAGGTTAGAGACAATGCAGATGATATGTGGGGTAAGATGGCAAAGTGCGTTCGGAGAGTGGCTTGTGGAGTGCTGGGCATGACCAAAGGCAGAAGTTGCAATAGAAGAGCTGAGGTTTGGTGGAATGATGTGGTCCAAGAGAAGGTTAAGCGCAAACAGTTGGCTTATAGAAAGTGGGTGGAAAGAAGTGACAGAGACAGAGAAGCGTGCGGGGCAGATTATAAAGTGGCAAAAAAATTAGCGAGGAAAGCAGTGGAAATTGTAAAGGAAAAGGCGTACGAGGAGTTGTACAAAGCTCTGGAGGAAAAAGGAGGGGAGCGAGTGTTGTACATGTTGGCTCGGGCAAGGGAGAAAAAGGGCAGGGATTTGGACACAGTGAAGTGTATAAAAGACGAGGAAGGAAGTGTGCTTGTTGAGGATAAACAGATAAAAGAACGTTGGCAAAGGTATTTCTACAGTTTGTTAAATGAGGGTCAGGAGTCAACAGTAAAAGCAGGGGAGCCGAGGAGCCAAGTAGAGTGCCTTTTCGTTAGACGCATATCCAGAATCGAGGTGCAAGAAGCGCTTCGGAAGATGAGAAACAAGAGAGCAGTAGGTCCAAATGAGATCCCAGTGGAGGTGTGGAAGTTGTTGGGGTGAGAGGCATAGAATGGCTTACATCACTTTTCAATGTCCATTTTCGCATGGCAAAGATGCCAGAGGAGTGGAGGCTCAACAGCCTGATTCCAGTGTACAAAAACAAAGGGGATGTGCAACAATGCAGCAACTACAAGGGTATTAAGCTACTTACCCATACCATGAAACTGTGGGAGAAAGTGATTGAAGCTAGGCTAAGGAGAATAGTCACAGTGTCGGACAACCAATTCGGTTTTATGCCATGGCGGTCTTCTATGGAGGCTATCCATTTGATCAGAAGGTTGGTGGAGGCATATAGAGAGAGGAGGAAAAACCTGTACATGATTTTTATTGATTTGGAAAAGGCTTATGACATGGTGCCTAGAGAGTTGTTGTGGAGGTGTTTGGAGGCGAGAGAGGTTTCAGGGACCTATATCAGAATTCTGAAGGACATGTATAAGGGCTCGTTGGCTAGTGTGTGCACCCCAAGGGGAGCACTTAGTTCTTCCAAATAGGGGTTGGCCTGCATCAGAGGTCAACTTTGAGCCTTTTTCTGTTTGCTATCTTTTTGGATGTTCTGACGAGGGAGATCCAAGAAGAGGTACCGTGGTGTATGCTTTTCACCGACGACATAGTGTTGGTGGACGATTCTAGGGAGGAAGTTTGCAGAAAGCTAGAATCATGGAGAGAGAAACTCGAGACAGAGGGTTTTAAGCTGAGTAGGACTAAGACAGAGTATGTAGAGTTTAAGTTCACCCAGGAGGTGGAGCCAGATGAGGAAGTACACTTGGGAGGAGAGGTCATGGAAAAAAAGGAGATGTTCAGATACCTAGGCTCAATTGTGTAGAGTGATGGGAGCGTCGAGGAGGACATTTGACACAGAATACAGAGAGTTTGGCAGAAGTAGAGGGGTGCGTCTGGAGTGTTGTGTGACAGAAAGGTATCACTCAAGGTTAAGGGCAAGTTCTACAAGACGGTGGTTAGACGAGCCACACTTTACGGGGCAGAATGTTGGCCGACTACTAAGGCGCAGGAGCAAAAGCTGATGGTAGGAGAGATGAGGACGTTGAGGTGGATGTATGGCCATACGAGACTGGACAAAATTAGGAATGAATTGATTAGGAGAAAGGTGAAAGTGGCCAGTTTAGGTGACAAGCTCAGAGAGTTGAGGCTTAGATGGTTCGGGCACATACAGAGGAGACCACCAGATGCCTCGGTTAGAAGAATTGAAGGGTTGGTCGATAGCAACTTTCTCATGGAGAGGGGCATACCGAAGAAGAGTTGGAATGAAGTCATAAAACAAGACCTTACAATTCTGGAAGTCTCAGCAGATATGGCTCTATGTAGGACCAATGGCGTGAGAAGATTACAGTGACAGAGCGTTAGTGGTGATGACCGAGAGGGAGTACCTTGCTCTTTTTTCTCTTCATCTTAGTTTCTCTGTTATAGTTTTAGTTTGCTGAGTTTTCTAGAGTACTTCCTCGCTCTCGCTTTTTACTCCTCTACTTTTCTTCCTTTTGTTCCCGCCTTTTTTACCTTTTGCTTTGGGCCCACCTTAGATACCCTCCCCAACTTCGTGTCG
This sequence comes from Fallopia convolvulus, assembly GCA_964016875.1. Lineage (NCBI taxonomy): Eukaryota > Viridiplantae > Streptophyta > Magnoliopsida > Caryophyllales > Polygonaceae > Fallopia > Fallopia convolvulus. Next base: position 24,420,525 of record OZ024727.1, read on the forward strand.
GGGTAAGGGTGCGTACATCTCGACCCCCAAGATCCCGTTGCTCATACCGGGTTTCACGTTGGTTAGATGTTATTAATTGTGCGTGTTAGCCATCCCCCTTTTCTCCCATAACTTTCTCCTCTTCCAATCTCGTTTCCTCTTCGTTGTCTACGCTTCTAGATGAAGACTCTAGCGAGAGGGTCGGCGAAGCTCGCTAAATTCATCCTAACCTCCGATTCGAGGCTTCATGATCAGTTCTTTGATGTCCGCCTTTTTAGTCGTGTTTTTAGGGTGTGTTTTAGTGTATTTGAGTCTTTTTCTTTAGTTTTTGTGTTTTGTTTAGAGTCATTTGTGTAGGTTTTTTTATTTGCTTAAGATATGGAGTCTACATAAGCTTTGTGGTGTAGGCTTTAGAAGCTATTTGAAGCATTTTTTAGGAGAGGAGCAAAGCCGAGGATAAGCACTTGCGGAATGGAGTCAGAATGAAGATGGAATAGAGGAAAAGAATCAAGTTCAAGCTAAGTATAGAGTATAGAGCATCGTTACCAAGCCTAAGGATGAAGAATCGAGCCAAAAGCAAGGTGTAACGACCCCCTACCGAAGCATGCTCTCAGTTACGAGCCTATTACCGAAGCAGTAGGTTCGGTACAGATGGTCCCTAGGTTGGTACCGAGGCATCCCGTGTGGGTAGGGACATCCGAGTCGACGCTTTTAATGATATTTTATCCTTTTTAGATAGTTTCCTTTGGGGATTTATCTTTATAAGATTTATTTCCTTAGGAGTAGCTTTAGTTTTAGTATAAAAACCCTTGTTCTATCTTTAGTTTACTTATCCGACAATCATGCAAGTTTAGGATAAGTTTAGAGAGAAGAGAGGAGACGAGTTTGGCTTGAAGAACGATTGTGTTTTCGGATTCAATTGTGAGTTTAATTTTAATTGAATTTAGTTGTTTTTCATGATGACTTGTGAGTAGTTCTCTTCTTTTTAAGGTTGGGGTTAACCCAACAATGGTTGTGTTTGCTTGCCTTTGATCATGATTTAATTATTTTTATCCATAAATCTATTCTCTTGTTCTTAAATCCTTGAAACGAAAGTGGATAAGGAATTTCTCATTCATAGTTGTAGCGACATCAAAAACTTTGAATCAGGATAGTCAATTAGGGTTTTTGAAGCGAAAGTTGATCAATCCTAGTTGAAGCAAAGAAATAGATAGACGGGTTTATTAATTTAATGAAAGTTGATTGATTTACTTGCATAGTTGACGAAAGTTGACAACTTTATGTGATAAAAGCACGATCTTTGTGTTTTATTGGCATTGGCATACATAATTGTTGTTGTGGTGATACCTACACCTTAGAATTCCTTCTCTTATTCATAAAAATCCAACCTTTTTGTTCTTACTTGTGCCCTAAGTAAACAAATTTTGATATTGACTCTTTCCCGTGGACGAACCTGACTCTGCTATACTCAGCGGGGTCTTGATTTATAAATTTATTTGTTTGTCAAGAAACCCTTACAACAAATTGGCGCCGTTAGATAATGTGCTTCGGACTTGATTTATAAATTAATTTGTCTTTCTCGAGTTGTCCCATATTTATAATTTCGGACTTGGTTCACATGGTTTGTTTCTGGTCAACCTTATTTTCTTAATCAAGTGGTAAGATGAGTTGAGAGATTGAGAGATTGTATATAAGATGAGTTGAGAGATTGAACTTATAAGCCTAAACACCTGAGAGTTGAGTGAAACACATATATCCTTGGAGAGGTTGGATTGTATTTGCTTATGTCTATTTAGTGCTCATATATGTGTGATGACGTTAATAGTCATTTGCTCTTTTCTGCTATGTTTTGATGTTGCTTTTTAGTTGATGGCTATTTGCTTGATGAGCATGATTGTTTGGTTTTGGTTATTGTCTAGTGATTGCTTGAGGACAAGCAAGCTTAGGTATGGGGTATTTTTATGTTCGTATTTTTAGTCTAGTTTTTGGTGTGTTTCTTAATTTGTTTAGTTTAGTTTTAGTAGTTTTTAGAGTTTGTTTTGTGTGTTTTTGGATAAGTTTGCATATTTTGTGAAAAGTATGGAAGATACTCCGTTTGTGTCTTTTTGTAGGGTTTTTAGCAGGAAAGAGTGCTTTTTAGGCTGAACTGGAGTCTTGTGGTGGAGGATGGTACACTTGAAGTTAAGAAGAAGATTCCGTGAGAAGATCAAGTCAAAGTCCAAGTTTTTAAGTCAAGAAGAGTCGAAGAAAAGCCAAAACAGAGGCTCGTTAACGATCATGTGAAGGTTGTTAACGAGGCTAAGAGATAGAGTTTTTTTTAGTGGATTTTGTGATATCTACCGACCTTGTGCGGGGTCGTTAACGATGGCTCCGTGTCGGTAGGGTTTTAACCAACTTTTTGGGTAGTTTTATCTTATATCTTATATCTTGTTATCTTTTAGGGTTAGTTTTTATCTTTTAGGCTTTTTAATAGATAGCTTTCTTAGTATAAATACTCTTCTTTCTAGTTAGAAGGGGGAGGAGTCAGATTATTTTTAGGAGAAGTCGAGTAGGAGAAGACTGCGAGTTTGGTTCGATCGAAAGTGAAGCTTGGGTCGTTAGTCGGATTTCTCGTCGGTGTTGTTTTGTTTTCGAATTCTACTAGAGTTTGTAAGACGATATTTCTCTTATTAATTTCAAGTAAGTTTAGTTTGTTTTCAATGTTTTCTTCTATTAAAGCTGTTTGCTTTATTGTGATGAGTAGTGAGTAGTTTTCTTATCTAGGGTTGGGGTTGAAACCCGACATAGTTATGCATGATTGGATGAATAAGTTGATGTTTTGAATGCCTTTTATCTATTATTAGATTGCTTGTTGTGTTTATGCTTAGACGAGTCGAGGTAATTTGAGTTTTCAATATGGATCGAAAGAGAAAGTTGTTAACTTGAAGGTTGATATTGTTCGATTTACGAAAGTTTCGAGCTTTGGATCTAAAACAAGTGATTGAGTGAATTGATTGATTTGCTTGCTAATCAGCGAAAGTTGATGAATTTATCTTTTAAAGGCATGATCTTTATCTTCTTATAAGTTCGTATGCATGGCTATGTTGTGGTAACCCTTGTCCTAGATCTTTTTATCTTCATTGAGTTAGTTTGTTTGCTTTCATTATAATTCGTTATCGAGGTCACTTGCCTCGGTACCGAAGCTGAGTTGAGGTCGTTATTTCTGTGTTCGTAGAGTCTTTCCAGGTTCGTTAACGACCCTGACAAGGTCGTTAACGAGGTTGGTCGTAGGTGTCTTTGCCTGTTTGCTTGTTTTTCTTATTTTTAGTAGTTGATAGACAAACAACCGTGCTTTCCGTGGAATGATCCCGACTTCGCTATACTCAGCGGGGTCTTGACTTATAAATTTATTTGTTGTCAAGAAACCCTACCAACAACAATAAATAGCTAAACTAGGAACTTATTTTCTTAAAATTTCTACTTATAAATTACTCTCATAAGAGTTTTGATTTTAAACTTTTAGCGAAAATATCTAACTTTAGAAATTTCTTTAAAGGAAATTGTTACATGAGTTTTGAAGTACTTAAGAAGAAATTTGGAATTGAAATTTCCTTTTAGGAAAAGAATTTAAAATCCTAGATTCAATCTTTTCCAGGGAAAAAATTTTAAAAAAACTTCCGATTTAAAACTTTTAATTTCGAAAACTTTCGGTTTTGAAAACAAAACATTCGACTCTGATACCATAATTGTAACACCCCTATTTTGCAACGATGGGTATAACCTCCAGTAACCTCGGATTTTACCATCCAAAGTCACCCAAGGCTTTAAATAATTTAATGAGAATATAATTAGAGAAGAATTGACTAAAAGCGGAATTTTTTTCATCGATAAGAACATTCGTTCACTACATTGAGAGTCGTTTTACAAATGATGTTGCAGTGGAAAATAAAGCCCATATTAAAAGGGCTAAAAAGGCATACTGAAAATACAAGTATATTTCCTCAAGACAACTCATATGATGATGATTTGATTGGTTTAAAATAGAAGAGTTGGTGCACTATCTTCTGAATGCTTTGCTCTTTGGAAATTCCTTCCTTCAACGTCGTCTTGCCTTGACCTTCTATCCTTGCATAACTCTTCTCGAACATTCTAGACTTTGTCTTCAAAACTTTAGTGTGAAAATCCTAGAGTCTGGCATTTGTCGCAAAGGGCAAGAAATGTCAGGCAAACATGCGGAAAAGCGGAATTAGTCTAAAGAGACTAAGTAAGTGGGAATGGAAATTCTCAAGGGTAAAGTGGTAATTTACAATATTCGAGAGAGATTGAAGGTAATGAGTAAATCTCGAGATGAGATAACTCTTAAACCGGAAAGAAGAACTACGAGATTGTAGAACTTCTTAGAATAGGAAGTATGTTGGGAACATTATTAATTCATACAAGTTTTGAAAGCCTCTCGCGCCCTTGTCGGACCTCAACCAACCTCATCTTATTCGGTGATCCAGATCGGGGAGGTGGCCTGAAGGCGCTCAAGTACCAAGCCTACCTTGACAAGCTCGAATAAGCATTCAGATTGGAAAGGCGATCGTTCAAGAACCGAGAGCCAGGTCGGTCTTCCAAGTTGTACTATTCCGACCCGGTTTTGGTTTCTTTTAAATGTGCACTAGCACTTATCTTATGTCGTGATAAGACTTTCACTTATGTTAATGGATTTTAAGAGTGTGGGGGGCCATGAAAGGGCCGAGGTCCACTTACGGGAACGAAGTTCCGGCACCTAGCTAGGGTGCGCACGTCCCTCCTCCGAGCAGGAGCAGACATAGATCATGATCCTTAAAGTCGCGGAAAGTAGGCATGGTGCCATATGACTTAATAGGTTATATAGAGCTGTTTAGCTCAATGACTTGTAGATGGTCAACAATTTGTAGATGGTCATTTGTTTAGCTCAATGACCAATATGACTAAGTACAAAACAAATGCCACTTTAACAACACTATGAACAAATGAAAAGAGCTCCTTATTGCCATTCTTCAATTGCACGAGCTCCTTAACGACATCGACATCATCTCGAGAAGCCGTACCAAAATCATTTTGAGATATTTATTTCTTGCTCCTTAACGACATTGACTCGGATATCCTAATGCCAACTCTTTTTGGTGGTCGACAAGTACAATATTTATCTCTTGCTCTTAATCGTGTTGAAGATGTTGATGACGAACCACGGGAATCCATGTATTCAATCTTACAAACAAATCAATCACAAGAGGCTAAATTATCAGCTTTCAACAAACAATTTTCAGCTTTCAATTCTGGCAACAAAACCTATTGATACAATAATGAGTATTCAAATTATAAGCATCCAGGAAATCAACTTTGTAAAGGAGATTAAGAGACTGAATTAAGCTCTTATTATCAGCTTTCAATTAAGCTCTTATTCAGAAATTGGGCATTCATGTTATAAGCATCCAAATGAGATTAAGCATTCAGGTTATAAGAAACTGAGCATTGAGGTTATAAGAAACTGAGCATTGAGATTAAGCATCCAGATCAGTTTCAATTCATATTAAGCTGAGCATTCAATTAATCTGTTTCAATTCAAATTATAAGCATCCAAATCAGTTTTCAATTTGATACTAATCAAATTATAAGCATTCAAACCCTAAAATGCTAAATTGAAACAAATTTTAAGCATTCAAACCCTAAGAGGCTAAATTAAAACAAATTTTAAGCATTCAAACATAAAATCCCTCAATCCGATCAGATTTTAAGCATTCAAACAACGATTCAGATTTTAAATGACCCCTAAATCTAATTAGAGTCTAAATGAACCCTAATTTCAAATAAAAACCTTAAATTCAAAAATTTCTTCAACCATAAACCCTAATATGTTCATCAATCTACTTCAAACCAGATGAGTAGATTAAAGCCATGATTTCACACCAGATATTGAATCAAAATGGGTTAGATTTGAGTGAATCATACCTAACTCGCCTGCCTCACCTCGTACTACAACACCTAGCTCGTCTCGTCCTGACCTTCCATGGTGTCCCGGCCTTCACACAACATACTCGGATTCGTCAGAATTCTATGGGTCCCGATTGTGCCAACCGAGAAGACCGACATCTTGTCCCGACCTCAGCGGCGAAATCTTCGAGCCTTGTCGTTCCTCAGTGCCGTAATGTCGAGAGAGAGAGTTGGGTAATGGATAAGAAAGGGGTAATTTGATTTGCATTTTTAATAGGAAAATATGTTGATTTTTTTTTAAAGAATTTGTTAATAGAAATCTGGATGAAATTGGGTATATACACACTTAAGACTACAGATAGATTTATTTTAAAAGTACAAGGGTACGAAAAGGAATACTTATTTTTTCTGGGTACCAAAAGGAAATGTCAAAAATTCAGGACACCAAAAAAAATCCCTAAAAATTATGTATACTCAATCGTAAAATTTCAAATCTGATGGCCACTACACATTCTAATTTCTCTCCATAGATTTCATTTCATTCTTAAACTAGTTGTACCCGTCGTACCATGTACGACTACGAATCGATATTTTATTGACATTATAAATAGGATATTAATAAATAAAAATATAATATAAACTTTAATATAAGCAATTTTATTTGTCTTAAAATGTGTAATTTTTTTAATTAATATAAATGGTTAAATTTAATGTTGATAATGAAGATATATTATTAACATAAAATAATTACATTTCTTATTTTCCTTGATGATATTTCATACACATTTAATTTAAAAAAAGTAGATATAATATGAATAAAAAATTTTATATATTCAAATATGGAAGTTATAAGAATTTAAAAAATAATAGTTAACTTAATAAAAAAGATATGGTAAAATATGAAAGATAGAGATAATTTAATTATATAAAATATTTAAAATTTAATTAATTTAATTTATGATGTGACCAAACTTATTTTGTGGTTTGATAAAGTAAAAAATTAGATAAGATTAAATATTATATTATTCATTTTTTATTACTTTCCATGTACGTAAATTTAGAGATTATTAAATATTTTAATACATCTATTAAATATTTTATTATCTATTTTAATAATTTTAAACATTATTAATATTTATCATTAATTTTTTATTATAAAAAACAATGTATATCTATAAATAAATTTGTCAAAAGCTAAAAGATTTATATTTATTTTAAAACATTTTAAATATTTTATCTTTGATTTTAAATACTTGTATAAGGAAACTTTCAAAAGATATTGTTATACTAAATAGATATATGTTTGATGTTAGAGATAAATTTAAATAGTTTAAAAAGAGTTTAATAGAAAGAAGTTATAATAATAGAAATAAAAATTAAATTTTTAAATATGAGGTGGGGCCAGAATCGTTCTAGTGACTCGAAAAGGTACAACTTTAATATATAGTTATAGATTTGTTTTCAAATATTTTGTAACTTTATTTTAGTTGTTACTAGTATGTATTCTCGTACCTTGTACGGGTTTTTTTTAAAAATAAAATGTTAATAATAAAATATTTTCAAATAAATTTATTATCGTAGAAAAACAATCATGTAAATGCTTAAATATAAAATTTTGTTATGATCTGCGTAAGAAGATAAGACAATTATCATATAAGTAATCAAAATCTTTTCATATAAGGTACAAATGATTGGATTATAATAATAACTATGTTGGCAAGGAGATTGCTAGTAATACGATTATAAAGATAACTATTCAATTAAGATATCTTAGTTAAAAAACAGTTCTATCTAAAAATAAAATAAATATTCTACAATTTGTATGATAGAATAAAAAAAATATCCTAATATTTCTTCCTATCTATCATACCCAAAAATAAAAGTTTGTTTAATAATGAGATTTTATATCAATATACGGTTACAAAGATAACCATCCAACTAGTTGAAGTCCCGTAATATTCACGGGATAATTTTACTAAAAAACTATACAATTCTACGATACTAATTTAAAATACTAAATATATTTATATAATATCATAATAAATTATGCAATAGACAAATTATTTTTTTTAGATTGTACTCCATATTTTAATTGAATATATTTTTAAATATTATTTCATTATTTGTGGAGATCTTGTCCAAATTTAGATTGAAATTATTAAAATATTGATTTTACTTTTTATTGAATATTTTTAAATAATATTTTCTTATTATTTTTAGACACTAATATGTATAAAATAATTTATTTTTTTTATAAAGATAATAATAATTAGGATAGGTTATCTACAAAGCATAATATAATTTATTAAAATATTTTTAAAGTTAATTTATTAAAATTATATATTATGGTTCTTAATTTCTTATCTTTTACTCTATAATAATAAGAATGTTTGTAAATATGAAAAATATAATATAAAGATTTGTATAGAAGAGAACATTGTCCTTGATTTAAGAGATAAAATATAGAGAAAATTATCTATGTACTCCATTATTTTGCAAAATTCAATCTATCTATAAAGTTGTTTTCCATACTAAATTTACATAACGAAGAAATAAAATATAAAGGAAATTAATGTATATGAAAATTTACAAAATTCAATGTATTAATCAACCTATCATCCATATTAAATTACAAAAAAAAACATAGTGATAATAAAATTTAAATGTAAGGCGGGGCTAGAAAAAAATTCTATATTTACATAAATAAAATAAAAAGGAAATTAAGAAAATGTAATGTAAATTTTTATCAAAATTCAATTTAAGCAAGTATTCATCAAGATTTGTAAATTTTTATATTTTTTTATCAAACTTTAATTTAAGAAAAAATCTTTAACATAAATGCATAAAAAGGTAAAGAAAATCTAATTTTATTAATTTAAATTAAAATTCGAATTTTTTTTTGACATTTACATATAATCTTAATCATCAACATAAAAATATATCAACATAACAAAATTTATTATTTAATATTATATCATTATATAGATATAAATTTTATACTTGGAGTTCAAGCCTTGTTAAAAGATTAAAAAAATATATTAAGACCCTAAATCTTGTTAAGAGATAAAATATTAAATTAATATAGAAAATATTATCTCATAGGAATTTATGTATATAAAAATTATATAAATATGTTATCTATTGTAGTAAACTAATACATAATCCATAGATAGAAAATTATATACATAAAAAAATTATATAAACATGTTATCTATTTAGTATATATAGCAAGATACTATACGTTGTTGCAAAACTTATTAAAATATAATTTCACATTAACTTATTCAAAAATATCACGTGGCGTAAATTTTACAACAGACTTGGCTTCTGCTTTATAATTTATTAGGGTAAATAATCTATTCTCCTGATTAACACAAGAAATTCGCCTTTAAATTGCAGAGGATCGTTTTATTCTGCTCAGAGTTCGTACAAAACCACTAAACAAGTAGAAAATTCAATTTCCATATGATGAATTACGTTAACAACACATCCGTTCTAAGAACTTTTTTTTTCCCTCCACGCCCCTACTTATCTGAATTTATCCTCAAAGGGTGCGAAAGCTCAATGAAGCATTTCAGAAAAAATGGACTAAGCATTATTTATCTCTTGCAGCCTCGAAGTTACTCGTCATTTATGCCTTTTTGAAGGATCCACAATCATATCTAGTATCCATATCCTGTCATTGTAAAAAAAAAATGTAGGCTCGTATTAGTACATAAATTTTAATTATAACGAGAATTAGCTACACAAACACAAGGGGGCACCTGAATTATCCATTGGGTTTCCAGCTGGCACCGGCTCAGGCTCCTTGATCTCCACGACCACGCAGTCTGACATCAGGAACGTCTTGGCAACTGAGGCCGCATGTTCCAGACAGCATCTAACCACCTGATAAACAAAATGAGGTTGACCAGAAACAAACTGTGAGAACCAAGTCCGAAGTTATAAATATGGGACAGCTTGAGAAAGACTCGTTTTGTACCTTCGTAGGATCAATAATCCCAGCAGTCATCAGATCTTCATATTGCCCAGTTGCGGCATTATATCCATACCTCACATTGTCAGTAGAGAGAACCTGAGAGGCAAACTCATACTGGAGTAAGTGCCATATACAAACTCCTCTGCATGGAAAATTATATACTCAGGGCATAGCTGAAATACCTTCTCGCTGACCACACTTCCATTCACACCAGCATTCTTGGCAATCAGCTTTAGTGGGTAGCTCAATGCTCTCTTCACAATATCTGCCCCGACCTACATTTCGAGTTTGCATAAGCTTATCAGGCACCCACTATTATTTCAACACCTTTGTTAACTCATAACACCAACATCATCCTCCTGACGTGTTTAGGCTATGGTTTAGATGAGGGCAACCATAGCCTAAACACGTCAGGAGGATTCATCCTCGTGACGTGTTTAGGCTATGGTTTAGATGAGGGCAAGATGAGGGCAACCATAGCCTAAACACGTCAGGAGGATGCGCCCGAAAGACCCAATGAAAACTGAAATCCGTACTCTTGAAATCCATACATCTCTACTTTTTTACGTTTTTCAAGACACAAAATAACTTTTCATCCAAAAACCACTTTCTACCCACAAGTGAAACAAGCCCGAATTTAGTTAAAATGCACCAAAAATTGATATAGGGGTCATATCCATCTCAAAGGCATTGTATAAAAGCCAATGAGCATGAGGATGTGCCCCATTGTTAACTCATAACACCAAACAATACAATACACAACTGCCATGGTGAATACTTAACATAAGTTCATATGGTACATTAACTAATTAAGACAGATACACAAAAAGCTGTTTGACAATTACGTGCTTAATAATCATGCATCTGCAGGACCAGTCTAGAAGATATGTGCAGCTGTAAATAAAGAAACACACCTTCTCTTCATCGTTTGCTAGTCCATCCCTGATGGCATCCACTTTGGATGCAAGTCTGAGCAATGTACACCCACCACCCACAACAATTCCTTCCTCAACAGCTGCCTGAAAATGAGTAGTAGGAATGTGCATCAGATGCTGCAGATAGGACTTCTCTTCATTAAAAAAAAACACTTATAGCAGAATTACCTTTGTTGCATTGAGTGCATCTTCTACTCTCAGTTTCTTTTCCTTCAATTCTGTCTCAGTTTGAGCCCCAACCTACAGAGGAGTTCACTGTCATAAGGATATGCTGCCAGAAAATAAAGAACAAAATACTCAATAACATACAATTTTCAAATAATTAGTCACCTGAATCACAGCCACACCACCAGAAAGCTTAGCAATTCTTTCATTTAGCTTTTCCTTTTCAAATTCTTGTTCAGCAGCCTGCAAGCAAACATATTGGCATAATCATAATGAATTTAAGTCAATGACATTATGCATTCAAATGATTACCAATGAAATGTTCAAAAATAAGACAACAAACCTCAATGAGATTCTTAATCTGTCCAACACGCTTATTCACAGCCTCCTGGGTGCTCCCATCACCCACAATTGTGGTAGAATCCTTGGTCAACACTACCTTTGCAGCATGACCCAAAACCTCTTTGTCTGCCTTGTCAAGTGTTAGACCCACCTCGTCTCTGATTACAGTGCCTGCATAATGAATGACCATAAATATTCCAAGGAATTTATAGGAGAGACTAGCAAGAACTAATAAGGATACATACTCACCTCCGGTAAGGATAGCAATATCATCAAGATATTGGCTTTTCCGTTCTCCAAATCCTGGGGCCTTGAGAGCTGCAATTTTAAGATTACCCCGAAGTTTGTTCACAACAAGAGTTGCCAAAGCTTCTTGTTCAATATCTTCTGCAATTATTAATATTGGGTATCCACCCCTAATAGCCTCTTCCAAGATGCCAATGAGATCCCTAGCATTTGTTATCTTTTTGTCAACTAGCAACAGCTGCAAGGATACCATTGAAATTTGAACTTACAGCATACACATTGAAATAATATGAAGCAGAATCTAAGTTCTTATCTAATTTGGAGGAAAAAGAAATACCTTGCAATTATCATATTCAACACACATTTTCTCACTGTCAGTGACAAAGTAAGGGGAGATGTAACCACGATCAAATTGCATCCCTTCAACCACATAGAGACTGTTCTCTGCACTTTTACCCTCTTCAAGGGTGACCACGCCTCTCCTTCCCACTTTGCTCATGGCTTCAGCTATCATATTACCAATTTCATAGTTGTTACCAGCACTTACAGCCGCTACATCAGCTAGTTCACTATCTTCAACCTCCTTTGACATTAACTTGAGCTCTGCCACCAAAGCCTTTGCAGTCTTCTCAATACCCCTGGTGATGAGGACTGGGTTTGCACCGGCTGCTACAACCTGCATAATGAAGTATTTCTATTTAGTAAGGGCTACTATACTCCTTTATATTGCATAGCCTCAGCAAGAGAAAACTTGAACAGACCTTGACACCCTCAGCAATAAGGCCTTGTGCTAGTACAACGGATGTAGTCGTGCCGTCTCCAGCCAAATCATTGGTCTTGGCCGCTGCCTGTCTCACCAATTTGGCACCAATGTTTTCAACGGGATCCTCCAACTCAACCTGTTGATGACAAAAGTAATAACAAGCATTACTAAGAGTTTGGCAGAAACCCTGGGAAGATGATAGCAAGGCTGACATTGTAATTTGTAAGTGCACTGAAGCTGTAAGAATGTCCTGATGACATAGTAAGAGGAACAATCAAAGCTTACCTCCTTGGCAACAGTGACACCATCATTGACAATTTTAGGAGACCCATACTTGCTCTCAAGAACAACATTTCTTCCCTTTGGCCCAAGAGTTACCCCAACTAGGTCAGCAAGCTTGTTCACCCCAGTCTAAAATAAGAAAATTGGATAACATAAGCAAACTGATTGATTGATTATAGGACAATGCTTATCTGTTTTAATGAATCAAAGGAACTGTATCTCTCACTTGTAGCTTCTTGATAGCAGAACCGTCTTTGTTGAAGTATAGCTCTTTCGCCATGGCATTGACTCTGGAAGAGCTCATCCTATTTCTGCGGACGGTAACATTTTGTGTCCGAGCTGGAAGATTTGAGCAGATTGAGGTGAAGGATGACAATTTCTCAGGGGCAGCGGAGGAGCGAATGGACGACATGCTGGTGAATGCTGAAGCCATCCTGATGCTGAGGACAGTGCACGAATTTCACCGAAACACGATAAACCTATAAAGATATCTCTAGTAAGAACGAATACATCATTCAACAAATCTCCAAATAATGGAGTAAGAATATGAACAAGGAACCATACTGGAATCTGAACAAGGAAACTTTACCGAAGAAAACGATGGGGAGGGCTTGGCGAATCGCTGAGAGAAGTGAAATCTGAGATGAACGAGTGAAGAGCTGCTAGTGCGAGTAGATAGGGATAGGGTATGAGCTCTCGAGGAGAAGAAGATGAAGAAAGGAATTAGGTTTTAAATAAGATAAATGTTTGTGTTTAAATTCTAGAACTTTACCTTCTTCTTTTTGAGCCGTTGGATTGTACATTGATGGAAGACTTTGGAACGGTTCTTTTACGCGGGATACATACGCACATATTTTTTTTAAAAGCGCACAGAATATCCGCGCAACGCCATTTCACGCGAAATAGCGTTGCGCGGAAGGGAAAAACCGTAAACTGGTAAATGAGTCGGGAAATGAATTTGGGCCACGCGAAATGGGCCTGTGCGCATAATGGGCAGCGCGCAACGGGCTTTCGCTGGTCTTTAGGGTTTCAAAAGAAATGGAGCCGCCGCAGCTTTGGGCCGCACGAAATGGGCCTGTGAGGCCCCGCGCAAGCCCGTTTTGAGGGTCTTTAGGGTTAAATACGCGAGCGCGCCGCCATCGTCGTCAACCTCAAGCTTCGAAACACCATTTCGCGCAAAACCAGATCTCGAACAAAAAAAAACCGATCCCCGATCCCGTCGACAACCATGGCCACCGATCGGACCACCGACCCATCGCCACCGTTGCCATCGAGCGAAGCCTCGGCCGTCACGACGGACCCCACCGAGTCCGCACCCATGGCCGTCGCGACGGACCCCACCGAACCCGCCTCCACCGCGGCTGTTCCGGTGGAACCACCGGCCACCGAGGCCACCTCCAGCGCGTCGGCTCCGGCCAGCGAGCGCGTCGCCACCGCGCCCGTCGCCAGCGAGCCCACCGCGCCCGTCGCCACCACCGTCCACCGACCCGATCCGGTTCGTAGTCGGATCCGCACCCGAGCGACATTTACGGCTGAGGTACGTTTTAAATTGATTACGAAATTTTATATTATTTAAATTTTGTAAAATTTCGTATTGAATTTTAGGTATTAAATTTCGTTTATATAATTGAGTTAATCAATTTGAATAGGTTGTTAATCAATTTAAATCAATTTGGCTTATTTAGTAAGATATTCAATTTGATAATCTATGTATATATATAAAAGACGCAAAGAATAAGACCAAAACGTTGCGCCACCTAGGATTTTTCTACGTGTCGTTCCCACGTTAAGCCATCTAAGATTTCGCCACATATGATTTTTTATTTTAGGAATTTATATATGTTGATATTATTTTAGGATAATATAGAAATAGGATAAACTAATGTAGGAAAATTCTATCTAAAACAAAGATGTTATCTATTATATATTAGGAATTAGGATAGATCCAAAAAGATTTTATCTAAAATTAAAATAAATTATAGAACATTAGATTCTATATACTAAGATAGATATATTTATTTATGTTTCCAATTAAATTTCTATCAATTTGTATGAAGAAAAAAATCGAATTTTATTTATAATTAAAGAAAAAAAATATCTTTATTTTTATATATTTATGTAAAAGATTTATCTTAAATAAATTTTGATAAAAAATAGAATTTTAAATCTAGATAATTACTTACCTCAATTGACATTTGTTCAATAAAAAATTACGTTATCTTTTCTTTAATTTTTTTTTGAATTATTTATGTAACTATAAGTAATTTTATTGTCATTAAAAAATTCATTATTTATTAATATTTTTTCATCGTTTCTTATTAAGTATATTTTTAATTTCTATTCAAATTTGTTTAAGAATTGAATTTGACAAAAAAGATATAAGAATTTAGATTATTTTTACCTTTTATATTTTTTGTAAATTTTTTTTAAAAATTAAATGATTTGAATTCAAATAATTCTTATTTATATTTTTTCATAAATAAATTATCATTAAGCCATAAAAAAATTATAGTGGACTCACCTTGATAATTTTGACCCCGTTTCACATGACAGTTGTAAAATTTTATATAATTTTTTTCCTAATAAATAATTTTTTATATTAAATTAAAATCATATTCATTAAATAAATTAAGTATTAAATTCATATAGTCGTGCACGGCACGACGGGTATAACTAGTTTGTTTACTATTCAAATTCCTAGTTATATTTAGTTTTTGTTATTGTTATTAGTTGTTCAATTTAATTTATTTGTATTAATTTAGAGTTATATTTAGATTTTGAATTATTAGTTATGAACTTGTAATTAATATAAGTAGATAAGTAGATAATTATGACACTAAAAGAATTGATAAATAATTAAATTAAGTAGATAAGTATTTTTTTCAAGATAAATAAGAAGATAATCTAACTTTGACCCTAAATTTTCAACTTGGAATAGGCTAGAGTTAAGACTACGTAGAAAATCCTTTAAAAAATTCGGTCATGATTATCTAGAATTATCTTGAAAAATGATTATTAAAATTTGTAGCTAAATTGTTAAGATTAAGAGTTAAGATAGAGAAATATTTAAATTAAATTCAGTGAACATTACTATAAGTTATCTTAAAAAATCTTACTAAATTGTAACTTATTTTTTATTAAGGTTGAGATTTGTTGTGAAGGTTAGAAAATCGTAAATAATTGAGTAAATAAATTTCGCTTATTTAGTAAGATATTTAATATCATAATTTGTTTACAATAAAATTCCTATTTATATTTAGTTTTTGTTGTTGTTATTAGTTGTTTTATTTAATATATTTGTCTTAATTTAGAGTTATATTTAGATTTTGAATTATTAGTTATGAACTTGTACTTAATATGAATTCATAGTCGTAGGTTGAATTCTTGCTTTAAAAAAAAATAATTACAGTTATAATTAGAGTTTGAATTATTGTTTATTCATTTTTCACTACAAACGTAATGAAAACTGAAATAAAATTAGTAATGATAAATGAGTTTTTGGTTCGGAATTTGAATTCTGATAGAAACGACGAATTCATTAGTTGAATTCATATTCATAAGGTGAATTTCTAAATAAAAGAAAAAAAAATTAATAGAAAACTTTCTAATTTAATTTGAACTTGTCGCCTAAAGGACGTACACACTAGTTTGAGCGCCGTCCTCCTCGATAAGAGGAGGAAAAAGGAGGCGCCCAAGCTCACGTGCGCCGAGATTGCACGTGCGTTACTTGCCGGAGTGCCGCCTACCGAGCAGCAGCGGATAACTAGTGATCCGAAGTTGACGCATGCACCGGAGATAGATGTAGACCCCTCCGTCGAGGTGGAGGTTGATTTTACAGAGGAGCTCTTGTAGGACGACTTGCCAGATGACGTTGCAGGGGACGACCTACCCTTCACGGAGCAGGACGTACAGTTTGATGCTCCCGTGGGTACAGCGGAGGATTTTTCGGTTGACGATTACCACATATCCGAGGCCACCATCTCTATTTCACCTCCCACCACGACCCATGTCCCGCCACCGCCACCGGTCTTTTCCAGTCCTCCACCTACTTCTTCGACCGATCCTACTACACCCGTGGCGGGACCCTCAGCTCCTCCGCTTACATCCACATCCCCTCCTCCCGTTCCAGCAACACCCATCCCTCCTCCCGTTCCAGCATCCCACATATCTCCTCCCGTTCCAGCAGCACCCATCCCTCCTCCCGTTGCAGTTGGGCCTGCCCCTCCCCTTGCTGCGGAGGGACCCCCGCCCTCCTGCACCAGCAGCAGGGGCCGCTTATGAGGACCCTCCCGCTGCGGAGGGAAAACCAGGAGGTCCTATTGACGGCAGCTTGTTGACGACGTATTCCACACACGTGGCCAGCAGGATTTGGATCGACCGTACCGTACGTAAACTTTTCCAAACTACGAGTATGTAATTTTTTTCAAAAGCAATGCTTAGTTTGTCTAACTCACGTTTATTTTCCTCTGTTTAGTACAATGTGGTCATTAGAGTGTGGTCTAGGAACTTGGATCCTTTACACTCGTTTCGACGGTTTATGCATGGAGGACCCGAGTCTTGGTGGGGCATCGCCCAGCGGAGCGGTCTCACCGGGCTGATCGGCTTGGAGTTTGGCGCGACGGACCACATTCTCATCTCTGCATTTCAGGAGCGTTGGTATCTAGAGACCAACTCCTTCCACTTCCCGTGGGGCGAGATGACCATGACCCTCCATGACATACACCGCATTTTCGGGCTACGTATAGATGGAGAGGCTCTGGTACCCCAGATGAATGTGTTGCAGCTCGAGGCTCGTTTAGGTGATTTGCTCGGCCTCGATCCACAGACAGCACACGCATGGAGGACACGGGCCCCGAACCAGGCCATCGCAGCTATTCTGTTGGACATGTTTAGGGGGAGGCGACCCGCATCCCCAGAGACCATTGCCACTGTGTTTCTATGGTACTTTATCGGGATGACCTTATTCGTCGACAAGTCTGGGAACAAGATCAAGAAGTGGATATTGGGGTTCCTATTCGACCACGAGAGGACTGGTCGATATGCTTGGGGGGCTGGTTTATTGGCTTTACTATGTCGTGAGCTGGGTATGACGTCGCGCGCCGAGACTAGGGGATGCTCAGGTTGCGCTCTTGTTTTGAGGGTACGTGCTTCGTCCTAAATATTTCATTCTTCGAATTTGGTTGGATTCAATATCTTATGAATATTGTTTCAGACATGGATCATGAGTTATTTCGAGCACACCAAGGGCCGGATCAAGTTGGCTATGGAGGTGCTAGCTGACCCTCGTGCAGCCGCACGACAGCCTGGTGAGCGGGCCCCCAGCCGAGATGTGAGTAGGCTGGAAGCGATGCGGCGGCTTCTAGACACGATCCGTGCAGAGGAGGTTAGACTTCGAAATCAACCTGACGTACATTGTATAGTGTGAGTGCGACGATTGATGATTTGTATTCCGATTTGCAGATTCATTGGATGTCGTGGGGCAACGAGCTAGATTTTGATGGCGCGTACCGGGTGTCTCGCTATCGGGGCGTCTTGGTAATTGGGGTCATACAGGAGGCGTACCATCCAGAGAGGGCGTTGCGGCAGTTTAGTCGCATCCAGACCATCCCTCCTTCACCATTGCAGCCTAGGCATGTGGTCCGGCATGAGGCGATTCAGAACCGCCCATACATTGTTTCATATGATCCGGCGGACCTTCACTGGGCACAGCGTATGGAGCACCTGATCGAGTTGGATGTGCAGCGTGCCGAGTACGCATGGCAGGTGGAGGAGGGCTACTGGGCATGGTTTAGGGTCCGATCTCACGTGTACGTCGACCCGACTTCGCCGCACCAGGATGACCCCTGTCCTCCTGTGCCTCACCCGATACCGGCAGTTTCTGACAGGATGGTAAGAACATATTTTTTTAGTTGTATGTTTAATTTGATATTTGAGTGTACAAACTAATATGATTTGATTTTATTTGCGCAGAGGGTACAGCACGCAGCGGGATATATCCGGAGCCAGCTACTACAGATGCCGCCTGAGCATCCGATGGCGCATCATCTCAGGCACGTACGTGCCTGAGATATATTTAACCCGGGCTTATATACTACGAGTTATATTGTGTCAAATTAAAAGAATTTCATATCAAATACACCGGTTATTAACGCCCGGTGTATTTAAACCATAGTCCAAAGATATACACCGGATGCTTAAGGATCCGGGGTAATTATGACACACAAATACCGCGGGCTTGTGCAGCCCGGTGTATTAGATATTAATGGCAAGCAAATACACTAGACGTGTATGGTCCGGTGTATTTGGACCACACAAATATTTCGAGAATAGTAGGTATCGTTTTCTTAACCTAGAACCCAAATTTCTTGATTGGTGTTAATACGGTCGTGATCTCCATAGCCACAAGCATTGCAATCAATTCCTTCAAGAATTGCACTTCCTTACAATCAATTCATTCAACAATTCTCAATACAATCAAAAAGCTTTTATTCGAGAAAGTTTTTTTCATAGTTTTGCACTATAATTATGAAAGTTATTTTAAAGGGCACTCTTTTAATTAAATGGAGAAAAAAAAATGCCTCTAAGGTTCGAACCCAAATACATAAGAAGTCTTAAGATGAGCTTAAAACCACCTGCACCACGCAAGATTCATTAATTTTAAGGGAATAGCATAATTATAAACAAACGTGTTCCAGACAAAACGTAAAGGCAAAGCAGTGTTGTTGTCCATGGCAGGACAGCTGTTTAACAACGGGGACAAGGCTATGAATGGCCATAAGTTTTGAATCGATAATTTGTTCGAGCATTGTGAGTACTCGTTTCGAAGGTCTCGACCTAATATATAGTTTGGATGTGATAAAATTTGGGAAGGCTTAAGGGATGGCCGCTGAATCTGGGTTAAAACGAGACAGGGTTCCGACCTCGGGAGATTAAAACATGTGTAACTTTGCGCTCGTTTATCGGATTGGGGCGTATTATATATCAAAAGAAAGCTCTCGGAATCTCAAAAAAACTTCGTTTAAGCCTCCAAAATTGCGCTTTTCTGTTGAAAACCACCCTAAACACCCCGGTTTTAATCCAAATCCAATTCAAAAAAAAACAATTATAGATTAAAAGATTTATTAAAAAAAGTTTTTAATATATTTTTAAATAAAAAGGAATATGATTTGTATGTACATTGAAAATAAATGGTAAAAGAATTCCTAATTTAATTTTCCTCAATTATAACAATCAAATGAAGTAATAAAACAATTTTATAAAATTTCTCATTTGTAGGTGAAACAATCAAGTTTCCGTAGCTTACTAATAAATTACCAAAAATATATTGCTGATTTTTAAGTAAATTGCTAAGAAATTGGAATGAATCAAACCAAATGGTATTTTTTTATTTAATGAGATGACAGATAACATTTGTTTGATAGTTTGCAAGTAACCGATAATCAATAATTAATAAAAAAACTTAATTGGTTGTTAAGAGTGGTAAAAACTAATAAATAAAATTAATTAAAGATCATAATAAGATTTAGATCACATATAAAATATTTTATTTTTTTATATATAAAATTTTCAAATGAATCAAAAGAATCAAAACTTTTTGTTTTGTACGTAAAATTTGAAAAAATGTAGTAAGAAGATATTTCACATATAAAATCAAATAATTGTTATTATAAAAATTATGAATTCAATCAAACAAATATACTCTTTTATAATTTCCAATTCGTTCTTTAATTGAAAAGTTGGAAAGAATATATATTGATATGGCTTTATATGGTTGTTGTACATAAATTGCCTAAAATTCTTCTTGATTTTATTATAAATTGCCATATATAATCATTGTAGTTTTTTATTTGAATTATTTATTATTTATTAATTATAGTTAAATATGAAATGTTAATGATATGGCAGAATATAATATGACGTGGTATATGACGTGTAAAAAAATATAATGACAAGGCTTAAGGAAAAGGTGACATGTGGCAAAATCCAAGGTGACGTATTCTCGAAACGACACGTGGAAAAAGCTGAGGTGGCGCAACGTGGAGGCTCCAAACCTTATTGCTTTTATATATATAGTAGATTGATTTTCTTTTATAATAAAAAATTAATGATAAATATTTATAATGTTAAAATTAATAAAAATAGATAATAAAATATTTAATAGATATATTGAAATATTTGATAATCTCAAATTTTACGTACATGAAAAGTAATAAAATATGAATAATATAATATTTAATCTTATCTAATCTTAACTTTATCAAACCACAAAATGAGTTTGGTCCCATCTTAAATTAAATTAATTAAAATATAAATATTTTATATAATTAAATTATATTTAGCTTTCATACTTTATTATATCTTATTTATTAAGTTAACTAATATTTTTTAAATTCTTATCACTTCCACATTTGAATATATAATTTTTTTATTCATATTTTATCTTATTTTTTAATTAAATATATATGAAATATTGTCAATGTAAAAGATAAATGTAAATATTTTATCTTCATAGTATATCTTAATTCCCAACACTAAATTTAATCATTTATATTGATTAAAAAATTATACATTCTACGAGCAATAAATTACTTATATTAAATTTACATAATATTTTTATTTATTAATATTTTATTTATAATGTCTATAAAATACCAAACCGTAGTCGTACATGGTACGACGGGTATAACTAGTATACTATAATTTTTAAAACTACCCGTAAATTTACAGGAATTACACTAGTTAAAATCCAAAAAGTAAACTAAGATAAAAAAAACACTAACCTTCTCACATACATCTCTCTCAATCACTAGTAGAAAAAGGAGTTTTGAAAAAATTTATCCAGTTAAATTATACAAATATACTAGTATGTATTGCCGTACCTTGTACGGGTTTTTCTTAAATAAAATGTTAATAATAAAATATTTTAGAATATTTTTATTATCTGAGAAAAATAATTATGTAAATGCTTAAATATAAATAAGGCAATTTCCCTATTGACATAAATATTCTAGAATTTGTATGATATTCAAAAATAAAAATTGTTTAATAATGAAATTTTCTATCCTATATTCTAAAAATATGGATAAGAATTTATCATATCCAAAAATAAAAGATTATTTTTTACAAAAAAAGGTGGTGTGGTCCAATCTAAAAGTGACATGTGTCGTTTAATAATTTTTTTAACCTCCGCTTTAGGTTATAGTTATGATATCTTTTTCAGAGGATATACACATATATCTTAATTAGATACATTAAGATAAATATTTATTTTGTATAAGGAATGTTTTGTTGAAACAAGTTAACTAGGAAAGTATATATTAAAATAAAAACTTTGCCTAATATATGTATATTGCTTTGTCATGGTCTACGTATATATAGCTAATTTAACAAAAATAAAAAGATTAAACACTTTAAAAAAGAGATACACTTCGTTTTGGTGGAAAAAAAAGAAGAGATATGATCTACGCATATATCGGCCTCGATCTTTTTTTTTGAAATGATATCGGCCTCGATCTACATTTCAATTAAACTGCTCAATTTGTAAGTTTAAAATACAAACCCGAAAAATAAGCGGGGCATTGGGCGGGAATCGGGCTAGGGTTAGTGCTCATCTTCTTGCCATATCGAACTGCAACAACACTTTCATAGCCGCTCAATGCAAACCCGAACTACGCGACCTGCGACAGAACGTCGGCTGCAATTTCATTGTGCGGCAACTAGCGACTGAAACACCGACGAATACACCACTGCTACAGCCACCGCTCCTCTCTCTCGCTCCCTGATCTGCTTTGCTCCTCATCTCACGATTGGACTACCGCGACACCGACTCAGCCCTCGATTGTCCATCTTCTCGAGAAGTGTGCGACGCCTCCGAATTGGGCCTTCTTCATAATCATACAATGTGCGACGCCCGACTCCGAATCGACGATTCAAAGGGTCGACGACTCCGCCCGACTCCGAATTGCTCTCAATTTGAAAGGGTCGGCGAGTGAATCTCTTTCTGTTTGATTGGATAAAGTGTGTGACGCCTCCGAATTACTCTCTTTCTGTTTGACTGAACTACCGCCGACTAAATCCAACTGGTATGATTGGCCAAACTCATAATAATTTCTAATTTTTTTCATCTTTTTTCTTGTTATACGTCCATTAGATATCCTTTAATCGCTTTTCAATCATCAAGTTTTGCAGTGCTCTTCATGTAGCTCTTCTTGTGTTAAATTACTCGTTTGATATTGTTATCAGTAATGATCACTTTTAATTTAACCGAAGATAATATATAAAGTCTATCACTAGCTGAAGTTTGTTAGAATACTATTTATTCCTCTAATGGTCACTTTAAATTAAGCTTGTTATGAAAAATCCAATTGTTTTTTGGTTGTGGGTGTTCGTATCTCTGGTGAAAGAATGCCAGCTGCTTTAACTTTTACAAATGTCTATATAATTTGTAAGGGTCTTTGTACTTAATACAAATGTTTAAGTCATCAACCACTATACATGTTTTGAATAAGTTTACAATTAATTTAAAGAAAATTAGTTTTTAGGTTATAATTTCATTTTTAAAATTTTTTTCCAGAGTTTATTATCCAAATGCTCATTGGCTTTTATACAATGCCTTTGAGATGGATATAACACTTATATCAATTTTAATGCATTCTAACTAGATTCAATTTTAGTTTTCCCTTGTCTTCCGAGCAATGATAATAATTGGGCCTTCTTCATACACCCTCTCGATTTTATATTAGGCAAGGGAGTATACATCTTGACCCCTAGATTCCGCCTGAGTCGGGTAAACATTGGGTAGATGTTGCTTTTGCAGTGCCTTAAGAAGAGAAATTTGTCCATTTATAAATGAGATTATCAGTAGAAGACTGGACTATATCCTTGAAAAAGTATTTCAACATTTGAATGACTACATCCTAGAAAAAGATGGATGAGATTCGTGATCAATGGGTAACATATGTCCAGAGATTCATAGATTTGTATTGATTAATTTGTGAGATTCTTTAAACTTTAGTTATAGTATGTGTTAATAGATTTTCATGGATATTTTGTGAATTTGATCCCCTAGTTTGTTTGGTAAGAGAATATGGTGTTGCAATCCAAATTGAAGAAAATTCTGATTGATTGTTGATTGTTGGTGTGTTGACTTTTGGTAATGATTCATCATTGATACATTCTTATTTTTTTGATCGTTAAGTGTTAAAAAAAGTAGTCAAATAGGAATATTTAATATGATGACAAGTTGATTTTAAATAGGATTGATTACAATTCTTGTTGGTTTCTTGTTAGTTTCTTGTTTTATGCACGTCTCTGATGACAATAAAAAAATTACGCAGATGGCTTGTACTTGTATTTTGATATGCTAATTTCATTGATGTAATGTATTATTTTAGCAAGCGGCAAACAACATGGATCCTTCTTCTACTGTATTATAAGCAATCCTATACAAGGAGGGAAGAAAAGGCAAAGATGGACAATGTCGTGACAAAGCAATAAAAGTGGTAGAAAAAATTGTAAGTCAATCTTCCATGATTCTCAAGAATTTTGAGAAGTATTTTCATATTGTTTTTATAGTCCTTATACTTGTAAGTGTTGTAAACACTTATTAATTAAGTTATTGGTTGTTCTACCAAAAAAAAAGTTAGTGGTTGAAGAAGTATAACAAAGATGGTATGGCCTTAAAATTTTATAACTAATATTATTGTTTTTTAGTAAGTTATATTTATATATTTGACTTTATTTATAATTATAGTGGTACGTTAATAAGAATACTTTCTTAGATGATGATATAGATAAAACAGGAGTTGATGGAGCATTTGATTGCTCTCATCATTTAGGTGAGTGATAATTAACTTCTTTTTGTCATTTTATATGATTACTCTTAAGCCACTTATTTCTTTCTCTTAAGTAATTGATATAATATTTAATTTTCTTCATTTTTATTAACTATTACTTGTATTTTCCTTTTTGCAGATATGGTACAAACAGACATATGTTGCTAGAAGACATCAATGACTGACTTTTATAATTATTGTCGGAGTTTATATTTTGGTTGTTTTGTAGCTTCTGATGGATGTAATTCTGAGTAGTGACAATATTAATGGATATATTTTTTTGTTTTAAATTACTAGCAACATTATTTCTACTATTAATGAATTGTGTTTTGATGTTATCTAACATTATTAATTTATTTTTATCAACATTATTTCTACTATTAATTAGTTTTGATTTATACTATTAATTGATTGCTACAATTGAGCTTATAAATATGATTTATTAATTAGTTTTGATTTATACTATTAATTGATTGCTACAATTGAGCTTATAAATATGATTTCTTTATGCTAATACACCTAAACCAATTATAGAGCAATTAACTCGGACATTAACCCGAGTTATATTGATTTTTGTAAGCCTAACACTTCAAAAGCGATTAAACCGGACATTAATAATCCGGTGCATATGTCTAGACAATTATACCTCGGGTTCAAACATCCGGTGTATATACCCTAAACATTATACCTCGAACTTCAATACCCGAAGTATATACCCTAAACAGAATACACTGGACTTCAACACCCGGTGTATAAACCCTAAGCATTATACACCGGACATCCATATTCGGTGTATTTTTGTTACTAAATAACCCGGATAAAAATTACTCATATATACCCCGGATAAAGATTATCCGGGGTATTAAGTATTGCTAATACACCGGATAAGTAGATTGGAGGATAAATTTAAGGAGGGTATATAACTCGGATTGGATCCGGTGTATTAGGATACTGATCAAATACCCCAACAACCTTTACCCCGGGTGAGATCCGGTGTATTTGGGGTGAAACGCCCGGGGTATTTGGCTCATTTTGTAGTAGTGCGTGCTCAGCATCCTAGATTCCGACACACCGCCTCCCCCACCGATGCCCACCTGGCACTTTGCGGATTCAGTGCACGAGCGCGGCAGTGGTAGCGGCACCTCGCATGAGCGCCAGACTTAGATGCTTTCATGTTACACATACATTAGTACTTGATGTATCTATTTTTTGTGGTTTTGGATTGTTGGTTTCATTTCACATTATTACTCTTGATTTCGGATGTATCTATTTTTTATGTATTATGGGTTTAGGGTCGCATTACTACTCTTGGTTTCATTTCACATTTCACCTTAGTTTGACCTTGTTACAAGATGTGAATAATGAGCGATGGAATTAGGGTTTAGGGTTTAGGGTTTGAAATTTGTACAAAATGGAGTTGAAAATGAGCGATGGAATTACATATAACACTTGGATCCACATTTCGACGGCGCTTACAACCAACTTACCAAAAAAACCGTAAACAACAATTATGACTTAAACCACTAAACAAGTGGCACTTGAAAAAACCGTAAACAACATACACCCTACACCATAAACAACAACTTACTGAAAAAACACTTGGATCCATAAGAAGTGACTTAGGGCAGTAAACCACATCATTAATTCTCCGGCGAAATATCATCAATAGCCCGAATCTCGTCACCTTCAGTCAGGCGAAGCTGCATCGTGGTTTCTTTGGCGTAGATACGATGTGTTATATCGTTGTCGTTCAAGAAGAAGCAACAAAATCCTGGTGGTGCTCCATAGCCAGCTTCGCTCCAATTCATGATGATGTTTTTTATTGATGCGCCTTGTATCACAGAACATTCCATCTTTGTCTCCCTCACCCCACGGACGTGGACGATGGAGAAGTTTATGATGGGTGGAGCAAAGGGGTAGGTTCGCGATGAACACGCTTTCCTTTTAGCCATTGGGGTGCCGATAATGAAATTCTGGTTTCGGTATAGAGTTTAGGGCTGATAGAGAGTGGAGCAAAAATGGAGAAGGTTTAGGTCTCATTTTATACTTGGAATTTGCTCGAAGGGAGAGATGTGCATGCATAAGTCTTGTCAACAGAAAAGCTGCTGGTATACTGTTTTCAGAAGCATGCGCGGAACTGGTAAAAATGGAATTACACAGTTGGGTGAAAGGGGTAACAGAAGGCGCGCAATGGGCCCTCGTGTCTGCGCGCAATGGGCCTTCGTGCCTACTCGAAGGCCCATTTCGCGCAGACACGAGGGCCCATTGCGCGCCTTCTGTTACCCCTGGTGGAAAACCCTAAACCCTATACTATTAAAAATGGGCCTTCGTGCCTACTCGAAGGCCCATTTCAGTCTCCACTTTGAGCCATTGTTGTTTCTGCCTTTTCAGACCCATCAACAAGATTCGCAAACCTAGTCTGACATGCATGAGTTTGAAATTCATCCCACTTCAACAATATTCATTCTTCTTAATAAAGTACATATCCCATAACAATCCATCGAAATACATGAAATATGAAAGTTCATAAATCTCCTAAACGGGCCACACAATACATCGAAATACATGAAATATGAAAGTTCTTCTTAATAAAGTACATATCCCATAACAATCCATCTTGCCACAAGACTGTCCTAAGCAAATGTCTCCGGATCCCGACCGATGTCCCTTCGGCAAGCCTTCCAATGGTCAATCCTCGGGGTAAGAGCCTCGAGCCAGTAGTCGGCGTTGGGTCGTGAAATTCACGCCATGCATGAGGAGGTGGGGGGATAGGCGCATTCCCCGTAAGCCATACCTGAAAAGAAATGTTATGTCACATATACGCAAGCAAGATGTACACAAACAAAAAACTTTAAAAAAAAAGTGATTACAAATTTCTCACCGGTATAAAGTGGTCCCGTTGACCAACGTGGGCGATAGCAACAACTGGTGGCGGTATCCCATGTCCTTGATTGTTACTAAAAATTCGCAACGGTAAACACGTGTGGGAGCCTCGATCCCTCGATAACATCACAAGTGGCACTTGATAAAAGGTAGAAAACACAAGGCCGTGTAGCGGCATATCTAGCCAGTATCTGTTCGAGCAAGGAGACTCCACATGGCCGATCTGCTCCAAGAACTCAGAAAATGATGTAAGGCCCCTAGTGAACAAGACTTCATACATAGCTCTGTTACGCATCAATTCCGCCTGAAGCTCCCATAGAATATTGTAATACTCCTCCTCGAGCCTCCCCAATATGCAAGCTAGGGACCGAAAACCACAATGACCGTCTCCCATCACGTCTCTAGCATCATCAGTGAACGGAAATACAAAACTAAGCACATTACCGACGCCAAAGTTAACCCCGCGCCATTTGACGCTCGTCGGGGGGCCACGGTGGCTTCCATCGGCGGGGGTAGCGGTGCTAGGAGGCGCGGTCGCAACCGGAGGCGTATCAACTCCAACTCTGGTCCGTTTCTTATTCCTAGATCCTTTAGGTCGTCCGCGTGGTCGGGATGGCGCCGGTGTATTTGCTTTGCTCCGACTGTTGTTGTCTTTCCGTCTTTGTTGCTCCCTCTCGTACTCTTCCATTACGTGCTCAAGGTGTGTTTTCTCCAGGGTGGTTGAATACTTGTTGGCTCCATCTGGCGTCTCGTAAGGTATCGGCTCAATAAGGTTTGTGTCTTCAGGATGCTCTGAATCTTTGAACGCTGATGTGATCTGCAAATACTGGTCTCTACGCATCTGACCGCTATTTCTTTTTGCCACCATTTCGTCCCACGTGGGGTCTTGAATTGTCAAGGGTACGCATGCAAGGGCAAGATCGTTGTCATCGCTAAGGTCATCCCATTCGATCTGTTTCCAAAAAGGATGTATTTCCTCCAGATTGATGGGTACTTTAGTTATGATAGCGTGTGCAACTCGATGCTTGCATGGAAGACTGTGACATTCCCTCCAAAAGTAGTCTTGGCACTCCATATCGAATGTACCCTGCGTCAGCTCAATTGCTATATCATAATACATGTCTAACAACTTACCTAGGCATTGCCTTGAAACGTGTCCGCGTATAGGACGAAACAACGCTTTGAACTTATTCGCCAGTATTATGTATTTTGTTGGGTTCTGTATTCTGGTTCTCTCAATGGATGTCCTCAAAGTGTTGGTTTGAGATTGCATCTGGATGTGAATCCTTAGTATCACGGTGTTGAAGCCTCCTCGAGATGAATCCAATATCTTTTTCAGCACATCGTGCATCCCTTTGACCCTAAAAACACATGTCAAAGTTTAAGTATTGAACGAATACACTTTCTACAATTCAAACTGAATTCAAATGCTAAAAATGAAATTACCTATTGGTGGTTCTCGTCTGAAAGTGGAGTGTATGATCCGTCCAAGCACGAACTATGTTCTTCTTGAATGGATTAAGCCACACCTTCTCCACGTATGCAATAAGCGTCAGTCGCCATCTTCTCTTCAATTCTACATACCTTTCTTCAAATGTCGCCTCTGTGGTGGACGAAAAGAGCGCCCAACAAGCGTTTGCAAACCCGCGTGACAACTCATGTGGTTTTTCAGCGTTTGCAAACACCTTTAGGCCGTATGCAATAATTTTGTGTCTGATGTGCACCCAACACAACAAATGTTGGACTCCGTCCCCGAAAACTTGACTTATCGCCTTGATTAGAGCCTGATCGCGATCTGTCATGATTGCATTGACCTAGACTCCAAGCTCATCGTACACGCCTTTCAATTGAGTTAACACCCACCTATAACTAGCGACGTCTTCGTTTGAAATAAATGTAAACCCGATGCTGAATGTATTTCCGGTGCAAGTGAAGCCAACCATCTCCAATAAAGGCATGTCGTACCTAGCACAACAAGTTGTTTTAAACATTTATACTGGAAACATACTAATCAAGTCGATTACATATTAAAATAACATACCTATTGGTCTTGTATGTGGAGTCCATAATGACGACATAGGGAAACATCTTCAGCATGCGACTTGTGGGGTGCACAAAAAACAAGGCATTCATAACATTAGAACCCCTTACTCGTCTTGGATGGACAATGTATCCTCGGTCTTTCAAGAACTTCAAAGACCATTGTGTCACCGTCAATTCTCCGTAATCCTCAAGAAGTAACTTATCCCTCATATTGTAGATTTGTCTAATTGAGGTCACATTTCCCGGGTACCTTGACCTCAACTCTTCAAGTATCATCTTCGGGGTGGCTAGATATAGGAACTTCTCTTTCACAAACTCCTTCTGCTCAGCTGTCAATCGGCCCGCATATGGATGAGCTAACAAACTAGTGGGGAGGCGATGATTGTGTTGTCCGCACTTTACCGTTAAGACCCATCCATTTTTTCCCTTGAGGCGGACCCCATTCAATTCAAACGGACATCCACACTTCCTAGTCGGAGTATCGGTAAGTGGCTTATAAATGCTCCTATTTTCCAGTCCGGGCAACACCCTCTTGCCACATCTATATCTACCGGCTAGGTCACAAGTGAGTATGACCCTGTTTGGATTTGATGTTTTTATGACTAGTACAAAATTCTTCGAAATTGCAATTTGTCTAGCCCAATCAAGCATTTCTCTTCGATCACTCCACAACCCATCGTAATGGAAAGCAATAGAAAAATCTATTCCGACAACCTATGATTTCAAAATGTAAAAACAAAATATTATAAATTACACTATCCTAACTTTCAATATACTACGTTCGTAAATGGCATAATATTATGGGTTCTTTGAAAAATACCTGTTTTGGCTCGCTTGATGCATCAGAGTCGGTTCCGTAGTCTTCTCCCGGTACACCTTCCTCATCCTCAGCTATGAAACTATCGATTGACGATGAATCTTCCTCCTCGGGATGATAATCGCTCGATGACGTATCTTCTTCTCCTGACGACATTTTTAAGCAATGATGTGGAATGAAGGTATACCCCAACGATAATGTGGAATCGAAATGGGTATTTATAGGAGACAATTCGACCGTTTTTTTTACCGTTGAGATCCGCGCAACGAGCCCTCGCGCCAGTCCAACGACACTTTTTCAAATGTGCTGTTGGATTGCGCGCAACAGCGTTGCGCGGATGCACGAAACGGTGTTGCGCGCGCAACACCGTTTCACGCGCAGCCTCGTTGCGCGGGTCCCTTTCCGCCACGCTCCCGAAACCCTTTTTATTTTTTAATATTCCGGAATTGCCCCTTCCGCGCAACGCCATTTCGCGCGAAATGGCGTTGCGCGGATATCTGTGTGCAATTACCAATTTTCTCGTGTGTATAAATCAACAGCCAATACATAGATTATTTAACAGAAAGCTAACGCTAGGTGGTTAATAGCTAACGGATAATTATTATGAGTGGTTTAATAGACTCATTTAACGAATGATTTAGTGCGTAGACTCATATTTAACGCGCGATTTTGTGAAATTCACCCTAGATAATTTTGCCCTCCTATTATTTATTTAGATAAAAGAAGGCTGTTGATTTCTGTTAAACCACTCATAAAATTATCCGTTAGCTATTAACCACCCAGCGTTAGCGTTCTGTTAAATAATGTATTTCCAAATTTTAATAAAAAATCTCGAATCCCCATTACCCAAACCTAAGAATATCTAAATATGGAAATAAAAAAAAGGGTGAATACCCCATTACCCAAATCTAAAAATATGTTGCAACTACCGAATCGGAAGCATCAATTTGCTATTCGGATTTTAAGCTTGACATGTAGCTCCTCTGGTTGTGAGCGAAACTGGAGTGCATTTAAGATGGTAAGTTGTATTTGAAGACTTGTTAATAAAGTGAGTGTAATATTATATATCAAAATA
The DNA here is from genome assembly GCA_964016875.1 of Fallopia convolvulus. Lineage (NCBI taxonomy): Eukaryota > Viridiplantae > Streptophyta > Magnoliopsida > Caryophyllales > Polygonaceae > Fallopia > Fallopia convolvulus. The sequence continues at coordinate 24,451,805 of OZ024727.1, forward strand.
GATATTAATTCTTTTCTAATTTTAATTTTTTATATAGGTGCATGCAAAGAAGAGAAACCGATTACACCAACAAAAGATGAATGATTTGGTATTTGTGATGTACAACTTCAAACTACGGTAAAAACATCAAAAGCGAGCAGCCAACTATTAGCCACCAATAGCCTTTAAATTTTTTTTATGGGATTTGTTAAAATTTGGGATTTGTAAATATTTAAGGGTATATTTGTAATTTACCTTAATATTTAACGGCATACTAACGGTAAGTGGTTAATAGCTAATATATGATTTTTATGGGTGGTTTAATGGAATTTTGAATTTTAAGGGTGGTTTGGTGCACAAACTTATATTTAGCGGGTATTTTTTTGAAATTCACTCAATTATCTATATACATTATTTTTTGCCCTTGCGTTACAACGCACCCCCAATTTTCAATATCAACACACCCTCTAGACATATATATTAAAATTATTAAAAAATTACATAAATCACCCACACTCTCCTTCATCTCTCTCCCTCACTCTCTTACAAACCTCTTCTTCACTCTTCTTCGTCTCTCTCCCTCGCTATTGTACAGACTTTCGAGGCTTCTTATTCTTTGCAAAATCGAGGATTCCAGAACATAATCTTAAAAATCAAGGATTTTAAGGCATTTTTGTTCTTATTTCATTCAATTTGTAGCATTAGAGGTTTAGGGTTGAAGTTTTTAATTGTAAAAAATTTGTTGAATTGAGTTGTTTGGGTCAAATTGTGTATTAGAATTTCTAAATCATATATATCTAAGAATATATTATCCAAATAGATTGGGCTTCGATTTTCAGGTTGAAATTCCGCCAATTCCGATAGAAGCCGGGAAGAAGACAAGCTCAACCGTAGTGGCTCGATCATCACTATTCGTTACGGACGAAGTGTCACTGGCAGTTACAACCGAAGAAGATTGGGCCATTACGGTCGGGCCATTACTCTCTTCCCAATCATGCTTGGATGGTTCCTATCCCATCTCAACCTTATTTACTCTTCTTCATTTGGTATGATTATATGCATCTTTCTGTCTCCACTGGTTCATCAATGAACAAACAGAGTCCTTTCCATTTAAACGTGGCTTTTAATGATCAGGTTCAGTCTTGTGCAATCTTGTTATGAAACACAAAATACCAGTTTAATGAAATGAAAACAACACACAAATTCAAGATTTCATCAACCAATATAACATGCTCAAAAATGTTTAAAACTTCAGTATGAGTAGTTTGTTCCTTGTCTTTCTTTCTTACAGCTTTGAGTTTCACTTTTCCTTGTAATGTGCCTCCTAGACTCCTAGTGAGCCACTAATCAAGAATTTAATGGATTTGGAAATTTGTAGTTTGCGATTTCACATACAAAGTGCTAATGAAAGAGATAGCGTATACTTCATGGGCTTACATGATCAGTTAATCCAAGAGAAGTCTTGGCTTTGATGGGGTCTTTGGGAAGTGGAAATATAACATTGTTGAAATATTTTAAAAAAATTGTAACATATATATTTTAAAAAAATTAGGTACATTATTTTGCGTATGTAACGGGTACTTTGAAATATTTTCACACAGAATATCTTCACTTTTTTTAGAGCAAATAAACATAGAAAATGAAACGTATTATGATTTATTTGGTTATAGTGAAGGTTTTCCTAGTGAATTGGTCATAGTAAATGCCACACATTGAAATTTATCAAGGTCCGCGACGATTTTGAAAATAAGATGTAATAACTCAAAGAAATTTAGCCGTAACGGGAAAACATAATCACCGTAACGGCTAAATGATGTGCTATTATGAAAAATAGGGGTGCACTCTTTTAAAACGACGTATTTTTTTTTTCATTTGGTAAGGTTTACAATAGGATCAAATATTATGCATGCTCAATAAAGTTTTTAATATTTTTTTTAAATGGAGATACAAAAAGTTATATTTTAAATTTTTTTACTTCAACCATAATAATTTTTCTATTTTCAATAATCCAACATTATTATTTTTATTTTATATAATATATATTTATTATAAAGAAATAAATTAGGGAGGTCTACATTAGCAGGATGTGAGACATCTTAGAGAATCCTTAAAAATGAGATCCTGAAAACTCAAATCGACTGCAATTGAGAAGAAGAAACTTAGCTGAACGCGAAGAAATCTGCAGCAAAGTTGACCTCTCAGAACACGTGGAAAATGCTCCAACTCTAAAATTGGCTAATAAGCACAAGATGTCCGACCGAATCAGGTCAATCTCCCATGGGTAGCTCCAATCATCTTGCATGACTTTTATCAGCCACAGATCAACCCTCACTCTACGATCTTTATTTAATAACTAATTATTTATGGTTGATATTTTTACAACACAAACATTTTGCCTGATGCACAAGACTTTGGATCGCTTCACAAAAATTTACGCTTTAAGAAGCAAGCGAAAATTGCGGTCGTTGTAGGTATTAGAGGCGGGCCATTTCATGGTGTGGCTTTCAATTTCGAATTTGGAACTACGAATTTCAGTTACGTACGAAACGTGATAATTCAATATGAACATACAAATTAAGTACTGATAACCTCGTCTGGTCCCACCAACTTGATTCTCAATCATTGTTGTAACACCCCAATTTTAAGTACCGAGATGTCACTCGGTTGTAGACCTCACGTGGCTCCACTTAAGCTAGTTTGACACAAATTCACAATATGGATCTTGCAACAAAGCCACGACGAGAAAATAAGAAAACATCCAACTCATGTATTATTAAAATTGGAATTGAAAACCATGTATGCACCAACTTTAAAACATATTCAACTCAAACCAAAACTTATAACCGTTCATTTGTACTCATAAGGCCCTAACTCACCAAATTCTAAAAGCCACCATTACTCAACTACGTTGCAAAAACAACACCTGACTTCATCCTAGCACATGCCATGTTGAGCTGACCCACCATTATTTGGAAGAGTTTCCTTGAAGCATAGTTCGTATTTGAGTTGAGTACTAAAAGATCAATAATGCCTCGAAGGGTTATCTAACAATTCTAACATGCACTAAACATGTAAACACAACATGCATCAACAAAATAAGTTTAATCAAGTATGTACTAAGAATAGTAATAGAATAAATCACATATAGCATTTTCACAAAACCAAACAAAGCACACAATAACACTCATAATCATAAGACACACGCCAATAAAAACACAACTTTTCACCTCAATACCAATCAAACCACAATTATCATCAATTCTCAATTTATATAGCAAATACTATTTTCTCTAAGATAAAAAGTATATATAAATATAATCAATCAAAATGCACAAATAACACCACCCTTTGCGATGAATATGAAAATTCTTTTAAATAAGATTATATGAATATCACCGTACCTAATTTCATGAATATAGACACCTAATTTCGCGAATCACCATTAGATTTGGCATGTATAAATAATATTAGATTTGCAATTCATAGCTCTTATTTATCTTCTTTGATATTCTTCAACTTTCTTCCGCATTTACATAAAAGTTTTGATCAAATAAATGTTCATAATAATACATAGAAAATTAGCTAAAAATATGAATAATCCTAACTAAAAGCATCAATATTGACAAAATAAAGTTGAATATAACCATATAAAATCATGAATATCATCACAACTAAGCATTAACAATATGAATATTCCACTATGACAAATTGAATATTCTAAGCATATATATTCAATAGCATAAGATAATACATTAAACATGCATATATGAATATATGAATAACAAAACATTCATAAATGAATACCAAGACACACACATATGAATAAAATTTCATGCATATATGAAAAACAAAACACATATATATTGATATTCGTGTTTTTAGTATAGTTTTTGGTGTGTTTCTTAGTTTGTTTAGGTTTAGTTTTAGTAGTTTTTAGAGTTAGTTTGGTGTGTTTTTGGATGAGTTTGCATATTTTGTGAAAAGTATGGAAGCTACTCTGTTTTGTGTCTTTTTGTAGGTTTTGAGCAGAAAAGAATGCATTTTAAGTTGAATTGGAGCATTGTGGTGGAGGTCGGAGGAATATGAAGATAAAGAAGTCAAAGTCCAAGCTGTTAAGAAGAGAAGAGTTGAAGAAAGCAAATCCCAGGGCTCGTTAACGAACCTGTGAAGGGTCGCTAACGAGGCATAAAGATAGAATTTTTGGATGGATTTTGTAATTCCTACCGACCTTGTGCGGAAGTCGTTAACGAAGACTCCGTGTCGGTAGGGTTTTAAATGATTTTAGGGTTGTTATATGTTATATCTTATATCTTGTTATCTTTTTAGAGTAAGTTTTTATCTTTTAGGTTTTTAATAGATAGCTTTCTTAGTATAAATACCCTTCTTTCTAGCCTAGAAGAGGGGGGTGAACGATTTTAGGAGGACGATTTCTATTTTCTTTAGGAGAGCTGAATTGACGAGGTCGAGTGGAAGGATTGCGAGCCAAGGTCGATCGAGAGAGAGAAGTTTGGGTCGTTAGTCAGTTTTCTAGTCGGTATTTCTGTGTTTTCGGTTTCTTCAAAAGTTTGTAAGACGATAATTTTCTTATTAATTTTAAGTAGTTTGTTTTGATTTCAATGTTTTCTCTTGTTGAAGTTGTTTGCTTTATTAATATGAGTAGTGAGTAGTTTTCTTATCTAGGGTCAGGGTTGAAACCCGGCATAGTTATGCATGTTTAATGAGTGAGTTGATGCTTTGAATGCCTATTTTAGATTTGCTTGTTGTGCTTATGCTTAGACGATAGTCGAGGTAATTTGAGTTTGCAATTTGATCGAAAGAGAAAGTTGTTAACTTGAAGGTTGATATTGTTCGATTACGAAAATTTCGAGCTTTGTATCCAAAACAAGTGATTGAGTGAATTAATTTATGAGAATTAATTGATTTGTTTGCTAGTAAGCGAAAGTTGATGAATTTATCTATTAAAGGCATGATCTTTATCTTCTTATGAGTTTTTATGCATGGCTATGTTGTGGTAACCCTTGTCCTAGGTTTTTATTCTTATTTGAGTTTACATTCGTTACATTCGTTATCGAGTTCCTTTGCCTCGGTACCGAACCGGTGTTTAGGTCGTTAGTGTGTGTTCGTAGTGTTATCCAGGTTCGTTAACGACCCTGACAAAGTCGTTAACGAGGTTGGTCGTAGGTGTTTTGTTTTGCTTTGTTTTATTTTTAGTAGTTGATAGACAAACAACTGTGCTTCCTGTGTAACGATCCTGACTTCGCTATACTCAGCGGGGTCTTGACTTATAAATTTATTTGTTGTCAAGAATACCCTCTCAACAAATTGGCGCCGTTGCCGGGGAAGCAACAATGTTTGTTTGTTTATCTGTGGGTCTGGGAATAGCCCGACCCCGTTTTTTGTTTTAATTTCGTTTTTCATTGTTTGTTTTCTCAGCGTATGCCAGCTGGACGTCGTAGGCTCGAATTTGACAACACCGGTTATTATTCAGAACCTGAACGTTCCCTACACCGTAGATGCAGAGATAACCGAGCCATGGATACACATGAAGAGATGGCTCGTCAGATGGAAATCCTCCAGAAGCGGATGGAGGAGCTAGAAGCCGATAGAGATGCCGTTGCTGCTGAAGCTGAACGTCAACGAGTTAACAATACTCGTTTACAAGAAGAGTTGAATGCCTATCCGAGGAATGCCAAGCAATACATGCATCCAGAACTGAGGGTGCCGGAGTCTCCAATTGTGCTACCAGAGATAGAGGACTTTTGAGATTAAGTCTCAGTTTATATCCTTGATTAAAAGGGCTCGGTTTGAAGGAAAACCTACTGAGTGCCCTATGGAACATATTATAAATTTTCTTGATTTATGTGACACTATAGCTGCTGAAGGTGTCTCACTTGAATATGTTCTGTTAAAAGCTTTTAGGTGGTCTCTTATTGGAAAGGCCCTGAGCTGGTTGGAGAGCTTACCTCCTAAGTCTATCAGGACTTGGAAGGCTTTGTATGATCAATTCTTACTAAGTTTTTCCCTCCTGCCAAGACAACGGAGTTGAGAAAACGCATCACCTCCTATCACCAGCTGCCTAATGAGACCTTTGTAGAAACATGGGAAAGATTTAAGGAAATGCTTAGACAGTGCCTTACTCATGGGCAACCTTTATATGTGCTCCAAGAAATCTTTTTCCAAGGTATCAATGCAGCGACGAAGAATCGCATCAACACGCATACAGCGTGCGGTTTTATAAGATGGATCCCACAGCTGCATGGGAATTGCTGGACAAGCTGTCCAACTATGATGCCATGTATGGTACCCATCAATCACCCCAGCCACAGAGGCGTCTCTACATGCCTAACAAGGAAGATGTTGAGCCAGATGTCAAAAATCAATTTCTGCAAGACGAGGTCAACCGCCTAAAGAATCAGGTAAGTTTTCTGAAATCCTCTCAATCTTGTCAAGAATGTGGCTCTTCTGCCCATACTACTTCTGCTTGCACTAACATAGAGCAGGTAAGAGCCGCTAAGACATATGCTGAAGTGAACTATATGAGAGGCCCATATAGAAACCATCCAAGTAATTTTGACATGTCGAACAACTATCCAGCATGGGGCAACCAAAATCCAAATTCCAACTATGCAGCGCATCAACCAGATAGACGACCTGCACCATACAGAAACCAACCTAGTAATTTTGACAGGTCAAACAATTATCCACCATCATGGGTACAAGGGTTACAGGAAGGCATTAACGTAGTGAATAATAAGGTTAACGAAGTTCAAGCCAACCTTAACAACCCACTAAAATGATGGAAAGAGTTCGATGTGTGGAAGAAGAATGTTGACTCCCAACTAGGGAACCTTGCTGCATAGATTCCAAGACCACAAGGGCAACTCCCGGGCCGACCTGAGGAGAACCCAAGAGGACAAATAGCAGCGGTGCACCTTAGGAGCGGAAAGAGACTACCGGAGCATGTCCAAGCTAAGGAGAAGAGCCCCACGACTGATGAGGAAGCCACGGCTCAGCTCGGTAACGAACTAGAGAGAGTCATTACCAAACCTACACACCATGGTGAAGATGCTCCCAGGGTCATTAACGACCCCAGCCCATGTAAGTTTCCTACTCCGAGCTCCTCTCCCAATCCCAGGCTCGTAATGACCCTTCCAGGGTCGGTAACGATCTGAGCATACCAATCGACCCTAATGTCGACCCGGTAGCATCACCTCTCGAGCCCGAATTGGTTCCGAGAAAGGTGAATTCTCTTCCTTTTCACACTAAGAAGTCTAAGGACTCTACAGAGAGTAAGTTTAAGCATTTCGTAAAAATTCTCCATGGCATAAATATTTCTATCCCATTCGCTGAGGCCCTAAGCGAAATGCCGGCTTACACAAAATTCTTGAAAGATATTCTTAGCAGGAAACGATCCATTATAGAGCTGCAAGATGAAGTCCGATCCATCGCTCTACCAGATAAACTAGGCGATCCAGGGAGATTTGCCATAACAATTGGCATAGGCGACCATAAATTCAAGGCTTTATGTGATTTGGGAGCCAGTGCTAGTTTACTCGCTCTTTCAATCTGGTCAAAAGCAAAAATGGGACCATTGGAGCCTGTAGACATGAATCTCTACATGGCAGAAGGATCAAGCGTAAAAGCTACAAGAGTCGTGGACGATTATCCCATTCAAGTTGGGAAATTCTTTATTCCAAATGATTTCATCGTTCTCGACATGCCTGAAGACCCTCACGTCCCCATTGTCTTAGCCAGGCCATTCCTAGCTACAGCATGTGCTAGGGTAGATGTGCGGAAAGGACTCCTCACCTTTGATATTGGAGAGGAACGCGTGGAATTCATCCTTGACCAAAACGCTAATGACCCAACTGCGGCCGCATAGATTGAGTTGACCTAGCCAGAGCTCAACATAGCTGTTCCTAACGGCCCTCCTCCAATTACCAAAGAGGACGAGAATTTCATACAAATCCCTACCGACCCTCCTCGGTCCAGTTCTAAGTCCCTCATGCAAAGCTATAATGACGGAATCGTTAGAACGGGGTCGACAACAGCTCCAACGACCTCAGTATCAGCATCGTTTCTAATAAATCAAGGTGAGTACTCTAATTATGAATTCACTAGTACTGGTTATAATTCTTCTCCATATTCTGTTCCTACACCGTACCCTACCATTTATGCAATAGAGGAGTCCAAACCCCCATGGTTTTCGGATTTCACTAACCCTTGTGTAGGAATACCGGGCATATTACTAGAAGATAGAGGACCAAATTTAGTGACAAGAGCCGATAATGTTTACAGAGCTAAGTATGGGGTCCCTCCAAACCCCAACCTAGCTGCAAGAGAACCACCTTAGCCACGGTAAGTACGTCGGGCTGACGACGTTAAAAATAGCGCTTACGGGAGGCAAACCGGTTTTAGTATAGTTTAGATTTTTCCTTTCTTTTTAGATCTTTTTCCTAGCTTTCTTTTGAGTTTTAGTAGTTTTTTAAGGTAGCAAGATAGAATTGTTTTTAGGCTAACCTGAAACAGGAGTTGGGCTCGAAAAATCACTCGAAAGAGAATACGCAGGCTCGTTAACGACCCCACCCAGGGTCGTTAACGACCCAGTTCGATGACCCGAAAGAGGAAACGGGTAGGTAAGTTTTTTTTAACCTAATCTATCCTATATCTTTTTACTTGTGTCGCCTCTTTCACTCTCTTCGCCTACCTCTAGCCCTCTCCTATAAAACACTTCCAAAGTTCCCAAAACCCCACTCTCAAATTCTCAATCCAAAGCTTAAACTCTCAAAATCCTACCGGTTTTTCTCTACCAACCGGAATTTGCACCACCGCCCTACCCCCGAAAGTTCATCCCGTTAACGAACCCACAACCCTTGCATTCGTTACCGGCGAGAAATCAAGCTCGTTAACCACTCCCAAATTCAATCTCGTTCTTCAGTTTCTCGATCTAACGGTATGAATTCTAAACCCTAACTCTCTATTTGCATGATTCATAAATTTAGGGGCGAAAATTTTTTCATATCTTTTTATCTTGTATGAAGTGGTTGAATGGCATGTTTATTTTGCTCAATGATTTTTGTGCTAATTTTATCGGTGGTTGATCTTGATTTATGTTGGTTTGTTGTTGCTTGATTCTCCATTGAAATTTGATTAGGAAAAGCATGAATGACCTTGTTCTAGAATTGAGTGATCTTCACCATGAGTTTTTGGGCAATTATAGCATGTCCGGGATGGGTAATCGAGCAAGTTTGGGGTGCATATACCCGATTATGTGTTTTATATAGGATTGTGTATGATGCATGCTTGATTTAATGCATAATTTTGGAGTATTTAGCACTCAGAAACCGCGACTGGTTCTCGAACAGGCTCGTTAATGACCTGTCCAGGCTCGTTAACGACCCTGCAAATTTTCTAGTCCAAAACACCAGTCCAGGCTCGTTACTGACCCTAGTTGAGTCATTAACGAGGCACTTCGAGAGCAATTTAGAGACCAAGTATGGGGTCTCTTTTCTATTGATTTGTATGGATCTTATCTTTGTCAATTCATATTTTTACAGGTCCATATGGCAAGTTCTAGCCGAGCTACAACAAGAGCTGACAAGAAGAAGAGGACTCAACGGTCCCCATCTCCTCCGCGCATGGACAATGTGATCTTGCGCACTCAAGCACAAGCCGACCGATTCAATGCCATATTAGACAAGGACCACTACACTAGGTGGTTCTTAAGGTCGAGTGCTAAGGCAATGAGGGACGATGTCAAGGAGGCCTTTTCTATTCTTGGCATGCCTCACTTGTTGAAGAAGGAAGAGGTACCACACTTTTTGGCTCTCACTTCCGAGTTTCTGGCTACTCTTGAGACAAGATTCCCGACAAGGACTTCGGCAGGTCGGGTTCGATTCAGGCTCGGCAATGTTAGTCGTGAGTTCACTATGAAGGAGTTCAATAGTATTCTCGAGCTCCCTAATCCTTCTCGGGATTACAATATCAAGGACTACAAGGTGACAAAGACTTTGAGCGATATCACCGGGGAAGTAGAGCCTTCCGCCGCAACACTTTCCGGGGCAAGCATCATCAACCCCATTTTCCGGATCATTCTCCGAGTCCTAGCTGCTACATTTTGGCCCAAGAGAGAGTTAAACAGGCCAACGAGGATGGAAGTTGCATGCCTCCGAACCATACTATTTGAGGATCCCGCCCCATTGAACTTGGGGAATGAATGACTACAATATGTGGAGAAACAAGGGATGAAGTCAAAGGAAGTGTGGTGCGGGAACTTGGTTAGTCTCTTGGCGACCAATCTTGGAGTCAATCTCTCCCTCTACACGCCGTCCCACGCCCAATTGCTCAACAGGAACTACTGGTTTAGCTCCAACATTTTTACTCAGGTTGAGGGAGGGTATACTACAAAAGTTCAAGGCCGAGATGTCATCTCTTAGGCCATGTGAGACACGGTTTGAGAGGGAGGAAGAAGCTATGGATGAAGATGATGATGAGACTGAGGCAGCTACAGAGGCGGGCACGGAAGAGCTCGACATCGAGGAAGACGACCTCGACACAAAGATTCTGGGCAACAACAGCTTCATTAACGAGCCCACCAGGGTCGTTAAAGACCACTTCGAGGCTACTACCGAGGCACACAGCTTCGGTAACGACCCCCCCCCCCCGGCCACCTGTCGAGCCACATTCTTATGGTCTTATGCCCTACAATCCGGTAATTTTTCAAGACCTCTTCCAGCCTTACAACCACTACCAACCACCTCCTCAGTCCGCTTACACTGGATCGAGTATCCCGCCTCCATGGGCCGAAGATCTTTCATCTCAGATGCAACAGCTTAACCTTCAACAGACACACATTCACTAGAGGATGGATAGGTGGGAGAGTGTCTATTCTGCTCGCATGGCGTTGGATGATGCGAGGCATCAACAGAGAGAGGTGGATGATGCGGAGCGCTGGAGGACAATGCATGACTTTATGAGGAACTTCGAGCACCGATTCCCACCACCAGGGCGCTGATTCAGTTTTTGAGTTGTTTCTTTTCTGCTTCAAAAATCTTGTAAGTTTTTCTTTCTTTTTCTTCTTTTCTATTCTTTTCTTCTGCTTATTTTTATTATAGTGGGGACATTGTAATTTTAAGTATGGGGTGGGAAAGGGTAGAAAGCTTGTGTCTTGTTTATTTTATGTGTCTTGTGTGTTTTAAGTAGTTTTTAGTAGTTCTTTGTTTCATAAAAATAAAAAAAATCACAAAAAAATTAAAAAATTTGAAATTCCAAAAAGAGTTTTTTTTTTAGAATGGATAGATACCCTTTTCTTATGGTTCTATGATAGTAGTTGCTAGCATGATCATATAATTCCTTGCAAGCATATCTTTGATAGTATAGCCTGATTCTCGATGGGAAGTTGTTTTATAGAGGAATAGCAATTGATGAAATTGAGCATATATACTTTTAGCATAAGTGATGCAATCCAACAAAAATTTGCCTTGTGAGTTTTTTTTGCCTTATGGGGAGAACATAAAAAATCCCTCTTCTTTTCTTGTGTGATTTTACTCTCTATATGCATATTATCTCTTGGAATTGTGATGGTTATCTATTACTTGAGACATATATAAGATTTATAGTTCTTTACTTGTGAAAATCATATGATAGAGAACTTACTTTTCATAAGCCCTATTAATCCATATCCACCCTTATCATGATCCTTCTTTTTGAAGCCATTTTGAGCCTTATAGCCTTTTATTTCTAGCTCCACAAAATTGTTCCCTAGCCGAGAGAAGCTTGACCCTATCCGAGGATTAGGACTTAGATTGGAGAGGTTTGTTATGTGAAGTGAAAAAGATATGATTGGTTTGAAATTAAGGGTTTTTTTGGAAGGGTAGATTGGAAGTCTCTTGTGTTGATTTGTAAAGAAAGATCTCTGGGTAAGAAAGGATGCACAAAAAAAAGTTGTTGAAAAAAGAGAAAGAAAGTGTACACGATGAAGCTCGTTAACGACCTAGTTGGTTCGTTAACGAGGTTGCGTGAGCTAATAAAATGAAAAAAAAGAGAAAAAAGAGCTGAAAGAGCTGAAAGAGAAATAAGAAAGAGAGAAGTAAGATGTGCATTTGTGTTTAATAGATAAGCCGGAGATTCTTTTGAGTTGTTTTATGAGGCTTTCTAGGATATGTTGGGTGAGTAAAATAAAAGTGCATAATGAAGAGAGAGTTTGGTTTATATGATGAGTGTTTTGTATATGTGTAAGTTTTTAGGAGTCTTTGATTCCCGGATATTATAAGCACCACATAGCCAAAATATTTTCCACGCCTTATTGTCTTTACCAAGCCCCATTACAACCCGGCCGAATGGAAGCTTTTATGAAGTTTTTCATTGAGCCTAAGTTTCTCTTGATGATTTTTGCTTGTTTTGAAAAATCTTAGGTGGAGAGTTTGGTGATATAAGTTCCAATTTCTATGAGTTTTTGTATATAAGATGAGTTGAGAGTTGAATTTATAAGCCTAAACACTTGAGAGTTGAGTGAAACACATATATTGAGAGGTTGGATTGTATTAGCTTGTGTCTATTTAGTGTATGTATGTGTGATGACGTTAATAGTCATTTGTTATTTTCTTCTATGTGTTGATGTTGCTTTTTAAGTTGATGGCTATTTGCTTGATAAGTATGGTTGTTTGGTATTGATTAGTGTTTAGTGATTGCTTGAGGATAAGCAAGTCTAAGTATGGGGTATTTTGATATTCGTGTTTTTAGTATAGTTTTTGGTGTGTTTCTTAGTTTGTTTAGGTTTAGTTTTAGTAGTTTTTAGAGTTAGTTTGGTGTGTTTTTGGATGAGTTTGCAAATTTTGTGAAAAGTATGGAAGCTACTCTGTTTTGTGTCTTTTTGTAGGTTTTGAGCAGAAAAGAATGCATTTTAAGTTGAATTGGAGCATTGTGGTGGAGGTCGGAGGAATATGAAGATAAGGAAGTCAAAGTCCAAGCTGTTAAGAAGAGAAGAGTTGAAGAAAGCAAATCCCAGGGCTCGTTAACGAACCTGTGAAGGGTCGTTAACGAGGCATAAAGATAGAATTTTTGGATGGATTTTGTAATTCCTACCGACCCTGTGCGGAAGTCGTTAACGAAGACTCCGTGTCGGTAGGGTTTTAAATGATTTTAGGGATGTTATATGTTATATCTTATATCTTGTTATCTTTGTAGAGTAAGTTTTTATCTTTTAGGTTTTTAATAGATAGCTTTCTTAGTATAAATACCCTTCTTTCTAGCCTAGAAGAGGGGGGTGAACGATTTTAGGAGGACGATTTCTATTTTCTTTAGGAGAGCCGAATTGACGAGGTCGAGTGGAAGGATTGCAAGCCAAGGTCGATCGAGAGAGAGAGAAGTTTGGGTCGTTAGTCAATTTTCTATTCGGTATTTCTGTGTTTTCGGTTTCTTCAGAATTTTGTAAGACGATAATTTTCTTATTAATTTTAAGTAGTTTGTTTTGATTTCAATGTTTTCTCTTGTTGAAGTTGTTTGCTTTATTAATATGAGTAGTGAGTAGTTTTCTTATCTAGGGTCGGGGTTGAAACCCGGCATAGTTATACATGTTTAATGAGTGAGTTGATGCTTTGAATGCCTATTTTAGATTTGCTTGTTGTGCTTATGCTTAGACGATAGTCGAGGTAATTTGAGTTTGCAATTTGATCGAAAGAGAAAGTTGTTAACTTAAAGGTTGATATTGTTCGATTACGAAAGTTTCGAGCTTTGTATCCAAAACAAGTGATTGAGTGAATTAATTTATGAGAATTAATTGATTTGCTTGCTAGTCAGCGAAAGTTGATGAATTTATCTATTAAAGGCATGATCTTTATCTTCTTATGAGTTTTTATGCATGACTATGTTGTGGTAACCCTTGTCCTAGGTTTTTATTCTTATTTGAGTTTGCATTCGTTATCGAGTTCCTTTGCCTCGGTACCGAACCGGTGTTTAGGTCGTTAGTGTGTGTTCGTAGTGTTATCCAGGTTCGTTACCGACCCTGACAAAGTCGTTAACGAGGTTGGTCGTAGGTGTTTTGTTTTGTTTTGTTTTGTTTTTATTAGTTGATAGACAAACAACCGTGCTTCCCATGGAACGATCTTGACTTCGCTATACTCAGTGGGGTCTTGACTTATAAATTTATTTGTTGTCAAGAATACCCTCTCAACATATATGAATATGGATGCAAACAAAAAAAATATATGAATATCAAGACACCCATATATGAATAAAAAGGCTTGTATAAATGAATAAAAGCCAGAAATATCTGAATAACAAAACATGCATATAAAAATAGCAAATCACTTATATGTGGATAACAAACCACACATATGTAAATAACAAGTCATGCATACATGAATAAAAAGTCACACATATATGAATAACAAAACACGCATATCTAAATAACAAGTCATGCATAGCTGAATAACAGGTCACACATAGCTAAAGAACAAAACACTAGGGCTGTAATCGAACCGAACCGAGCCGAGTTTTGAAATGCTCAGGCTCAGCTCGGTCATTCAAAGCCCTGTTCGGGCTCGGGCTCGAGCTCGGTTCGAGCCCATTTTTTGTTCGAGCTCGGTTCGTTTAAGGCTTGTCGAGCTCGAACTCGGCTCGCGAGCCCGCTCGTTTGTCTTGTTTACGAGCACAAACTCGACGAACGTGCTCGTTTATATTGTTTATGAGCACAAGCTTGACAAGCCTGCTCGTTTAGTTCGTTCGTGAACAAATTGAACCTGCTCAAATTAATGCATAAAATCTACTCAATTTATAAAACCTACAAACCTGCTCAAATTTCATTGAGAAACTTAACACAAACAACATAGAAGAACACATACATTACCAATATAAATGTCTTGCAAACATCAAGTTTGCTCAAATGTCTTTCAAACCTCCTCAAATCTCTTGCAAACCCCAACTAAAAGTCTTTGATGCAAAACATAGAACAAATATTACCAATACAAACTACAAAATGTCTTGAAAAACATAACACAAACAACAAGAGCAAATCTTCAAGCCATCAAAGAGGATATTCAAATCTTGTAACTTCTTCTTTCTTCACATTCTACAAAAGAATTAAAATATATAATCAAACATATTATATATGAATATTCAATAGATAAGTAATGAAATAATTAATTAAGACATTATTACCTCTTTATCTCCATGCATTCCATATAGAGCTCTACACCAATCAGCACCACACATTAATACTTGTACAGTATCTGTCCCCAAAGAGGCACGATGTGGATCAATAACACGACCACCAGCACTAAAAGCAGATTCAGAAGCTACAGTTGTGATGGGAATTGAAAGAATATCACAAGCCATCCTGGATAAAAAATCCAATACTTAGAAGTTTGTTGCCTCCACCAATCTAAAGCATCAAATGGTGCATCTATTTTATCATTATGAAGCAAGACCGGTTCCTCCAAGTAAACATCCAAATCTGATTTCTCTCCATGAATGGTGTCATCATTCCTCATCATAGAATCAAACTCTTTCCTACCTCTAGATCTCTTTACTCCAACCCCAGCAGACTTTGAAGATTCCACTAAAAGAAAAGTAGCTGAATTTTTTTCATTTATCATAGCTCTATATGCCTTGACATATTCCTCAAATAACTCATATAAACTTGCACGCAAATTATCCATATACATAGGAGCATCAATAGCTGAGTATAATGCTTTATAAGCGTATTGAAGGAATTTAAATTTATACCTAGGATCCAAGACAGCTGCAATTGAAATTAACAAGTTGCTATCACCCCAATACTTGTCAAATTTTTCTTTCATCTTAATAGCCATTCCCATCACACAACTATCACGGTCAAGCATTGCATCATCCAACACCTTCTTAATATGCCAAAGTTCAGGAAGAAACAAATTTGAAGTTGGATACTCGATACCAGAAATGATATTAGTAACTACTTCAAATTCCTCAAGAAAAGAACACACAACTTTAGCTTTCTCCCAATCCTCATTTGAAGGCAAATGATGATAAGATTGTTCTCTCTGCTTATACCGAGGAAAGACATCTTTGTATTCTAAAGCAACTACTAGCATAGCATATGTAGCATTCCATCTCGTCCCACAATCAAGTATAAGTTTCCTCTTAGGCAAATTCAAAGACTTGACAATTTCACTAAATATATGCAGACGAGAAACAGATGCTGAAACATGCTTTACACTTTCACGCACATTATTAATCACACTTGCAATCTCAGACAGCCCAAACTAAACTAGAATATTCAGCACATGTGCACAACATCTCACATGAAAAAACTTGCCATCAAGGGACAGACTATTTGTATACTTCAAATTGTCTTTCAAATAATTCACAACAACTTCATTATAGCTAGCATTATCCACTGTAATTGTCCATATCTTCTTTTCAATTCCCCACTCATCTAAACATTTTTGCAAGGCATCAGAAATAGCAAGCCCATTGTGTGGAGGAGGAACATCAACAAAGTTTAAGGTGCGCTTTTGTAATATCAAATCAGCATCAACAAAAGGACAAGTAACAACCATGTATTGAACTTTCTGGTCTGAAGTCCACAAATCAGTAGTTATACTAACTCGATTAGCACCCTTTAACAATTCTAGTATCATTTTCTTTTGCAACTCATAAGTACTAAAACAATCTTTCCTTAATGATGCTCGACTGATCTTAAACCACTCAGGACATGCAGTTTTCATCAAGAGATTAAACACCTTATATTCAGCAAAGTTGAGAGGCAATTCATGAACAAGGATCATGTGAGAAAATATCTCTCTGACTTTAGCAGAATCATAGACAAAATTTTGCACAACACTAACACTTTCTGACCTGGCAAGAGAAGTGGTGACCGAAAGCTGCTTCTGCCCTTTCATTACAATACTCCGCCTTACACATTTACCCAAATGTCGAAGAAAATATGACGTTGTACCAGACTGCATTGGGGCCAACCGTTGTTTGCAATGAATGCACTCATATCGCAGTTTTCCATCAGGTAGTTCCACCTCTTTGAATTATGCCCAAGCTCTCGACGTTTTTTCCTTTTCTTCTTTTGAAAATGATGTTCCTCCTCTTGGTTTTCTGAAGGGTTTTCTTCAGTTGAGGGTGTGACAAAGGCTTCATTTGTAATTTCATCCTCTTCTAAAACTGGGGTGGATGAGGAATTTGCAGCTGATCCAATAAAATCGGCCATTTATCTATAAAAACAAAAACAGAATCGTGAGATACATACAAACTGTAAAAGAGAAAAATGAGTAAACTTATTCATTACATATTTACAACTTGCATATTTCAACAACCAGTAAAGGGGATCGTCATGTTTTCTTATCACTCACTTGCATATTTCAACAACCAGTACAGTTTTTTAGCCCTATGGTTGCTTTGTACGAAAGATGAGCTCCATTAAATAAGAATATATAATGGATATGATGTGTGTAATTCAGCACACTTGGGCTTTATCACTTGGCCACGTGAATTTGTATTGAGAAATTTTTTCTTTTGGGTGATGTCACTCTAATTAATCATCACTAGATAATGGTCACTCTAATTAACCATTGTATGTGATATAATAATGTATATGAATTTGTCTCCTTTTTTATGATATGATTTTTTACAGGTAAATGAACAACAGAACAAGGGGAGATGAAGTGAAATCTCACTTCTGAGATCTGAGAGGGAGTCGAAGGACACAACAAAAGCATAATTACTGATGGGCGTAAAGTGAAATCAATTAAACAAACACCTGCGATTCGAAGGAGACAACTCACAAGAAGCTTGAAGGAGGCGGCTGGCGGAGATCTCACTTCTGAGATCTAAGAGGGAGTCGATCTGAGTCGTGAGGCAGTCGGTCGGCGGGACATGCGTTCGGACGGAGTCGCAATCTGAGAGTGAGGCAGTCGGCCGGCGGGAAAGAGTCGCGATCTGAGAGAGTGAGAGGGGAGATGAAGATTTGAGAGAGTGAGAGAGGATCTGAGAGAGTGAGAGGGGAGATTAAGGGCAATACCTAAGATTCGAAGAACACAAGAAGCTTGAAGGAGGCGGCCGGCGGAGATCTCATTTTTGAGATCTGAGAGGGAGTCCGAGAGAGTGATGCAGCGCCGCGCGAGGTCAGAGAGGTGGCCGGTGGGGAGATGAAGATCTGACTTCTGAGAGGCACCGCGCGAGGTCAGCGCCGTGCGATGAAGATCGTCACTTTTGTGAGAGTGAGAGTAGAGCCAGGGCTAGAGGAGAGTCTGGAGTGACGACTCAGAAAGATGTGGGCATGCGTCGCCTCAGTCTAATGTCAAAAGAGTAGGGTTAGAAGGGAGTAAAACCGAAAAAATGGGCCTCTCCAGATTTGGCCTTTCAAAAATGGACCGATTAATAAATAATGAGTTATATCTTATTTAATATTTGTATTTTGTATATATAATCGAATATATTCATGAACATAAAACCGAACATGTTCATGAACATATAATCGAGCTTGTTCATGAACATATAATCGAGCTTGTTCACGAACAAACGAGCCGAATTCTCTTATTTTCAAGCTTGGTTCATTTATTTTTTGAGCTTGCTCATATTTGGTTCGTTATAAATCGAACCGAACACGAACGAACTTTAACCGAGCCGAACGTCAAATTTCTTGCGAACGACTCGGTTCGATTACAGCCCTACAAAACACACATATATGACTAACAAGTCACAGATATATGAATAAGAAGGCCCACAAATATGAATAACTAAACATGTATATATGAATAACAATCAACTTATATATGGATAACAAGCCACACACACATGAATAAGAAAACATACATATACGAATACCAAGACACACATATATGAATAAAAAGTCACACATATATGAATAATAAACTATTTATATATGGATAACAAATCACTCATATATGAATAACAAGCCATACATATGTGAATAACAAAACACGCATATATGAATAACAAAACACGCATATATGAATAAAAAAATATGTTGTTTTGAATGAATAAAAATATATGAAGAAGAAAGTTGCAAAGATCTTCTGGAACAAGAAAACCATGTTGGTGTGATAACATAATCATGTGAAAATGAATTTGAATCCATCTAACCTAGATGAGTAAACTCTTTGCACACAACCTCGTTGCATTTACAAGATAACGGAACCCTTCAGGAACTAAGAGAATAGGTCTCCGTGTAAAGCATGCTTGGTTCCAAGCACTAACAAATGCTTGGAAATTATTAGCATGTAGGACTACTGGTATAATTATTAGCAAAGACAAATAAAGTACCTTGGTGATGTTCGTGTTTTTGGTCTAGTTTTAGGTGTCTTTCTTAGGTTGTTTAGTTTAGTTTTAGTAAGTTTTAGAGTTAGTTTTGTGTTTTTGGATAAGTTTGCATATTTTGTGAAAAGTATGGAAGCTACTCCGTTTTGTTTCTTTTTGCAGGTTTTCAGAGCGGAAAGTAGCATTTTCTAAGTGAAGCTGAAGTGAAGTGGTGAGTGTGGAATGCATAGAAGAGGAGAAAGAAGAATGCCTTTTGAAGATCAAGTTGATGTGCAAGTAAAGCCATAGAAAGAAGTTCAAAAGAGTCAAAATAGAGAGCTCGTTAACGACCTGTGAGGGTCGTTACCGAGCTGTAAATCAGAGTTTTTGTTAAGGGATTCAGCAAGTGTCTACCGACCCTGTGCAGGTCGTTAACGAAGTGACCTGTGTCGGTAGAGCGCATCCGACTTTCGGAATTTATATCTTTTATCTTGTAATCTTTTTAATTTGGTAAGTTTTTATCTTTTAGATCTTTTATTAGATAGCCTTCTTAGTATAAATACCCTTGTTCTAGCTTAGACAAGGGGGGGTTCCACTTAGTTTTCTTAGGAGAGAAGTCGAGTCGAGAGAGAACTCGGATTGTTTCCGATCGAGAGAGAGGAGGGAGTTTGAGTTCGGTGATCGGTTTCTTAGCATTGTTCTTTGTTTTCGAATTCCACATGTATTTGTAAGACGATATTTCTTTGAATTTCAAGTAAGTTTTGCTTTTCAATGTTTTCTTTGAATAAAGTTGTTTGCTTTGCTTCAATGAAGAGTGAGTAGTTTTCTTTTCTAGGGTCCCCGTTGAAACCCGACATAGTTGTGCATGGTTGAATGAATATGTTGAGTTTTTGATTGCCTTCTATCTTTTGAATTGCTTGTTGTGCTTATGCCTAGACGAGAGTCGAAGTAATTTGAGTTTATTGCTTGATCGAAAGAGAAAGTTGTGAACTTGAATGTTGATATTGTTCGATAACGAAAGTTTCGAGCTTTGGATTCAAAACAAGTAATAAAGTGAATTAATTTATGAAAGTTGATTGATTTGCTTGTTTAGTCAACGAAAGTTGATAGATTTATCTTCAAAGGCATGATCTTTATCTTCATATGAGTTTATATGCATAGCTATGTTGTGGTAACCCTTGTCCTAGAGCTTTTTATCTTTTGATTATCTTCCATTTTACTTTCGATTTCACTCGTTACCGAGGCACTTTAAATCGGTACCGAGCCTGCACTTGCATCGATATATTTGTTATGTTTCAGTAGAATTCCAAGATCGTTAACGACCCTAACAAGGGCGTTAACGAGGTCTATCGTAGTTGTTTTCTCCTGTTTTTGCTTTGTTTTCTTGTTTTATAGTTTGGTAAATAGACAACCTTGCTTCCCATGGACAATCCTTACTTTGCTATACTCAGCAGGGTCTTGACTACAAATTTTATTTGTTGTCGAGTTAAATATACCCTTACAATAAATTGGCGTCGTTGCGGGGGAAGCAACAGTGTTTGTTTGTTTACATGTGGGTCTGGGAATAGCCCGACCCCGTTTTTGTTTTTAATTTTGTTTTCTTTTGTTAGTTTTCTCAACTTATGCCAACAGGACGACGAAGGCTCGAGTTTGATAACACTGGTTATTATTCTGAACCTGAACGCACCTTGCACCGCAGAAGAAGAGGAAACCAAGCTATGGCCATGACTCCTGAACAGATGGAACAACAGATGGCCACTCTCCAGAGGCAGATGGAGCCGTTACAAGCTGATCGAGGCGCCACTGCTACTGCCGCTGAACGTGAAAGAGTGAATGTTGAGCGTAAACGAGCGAACAATGCCCGTCTACAGGAGCAGCTGAACGCCTATCCGAGGAATGCCAAGCAATATATGCATCCAGAATTGAGGGTGCCGGAGTCTGCAATCGTGCTTCCAGAGATAGAGAAGACATTTGAGATCAAGTCTCAATTCATATCCTTAATAAAAAGGGCTTAGTTTGAAGGGAAACCTACTGAGTGCCCTATGGAACATATTAAAAAAATTTCTTGATTTATGTGACACTATTGATGTTGAAGGTGTCTCCCTTGAATATGTTCTATTAAAAGCTTTCAGGTGGTCTCTTGCTGGAAAGGCCCTGAGTTGGTTGGAGAGCTTACCTCCTAAGTCTATCAGGGCTTGGAAGGCTTCGTATGATCAATTTCTTACAAAATTCTTCCCTCATGCCAAGACAACGGAGTTGAGAAAACGCATCACCTCCTATCACCAGCTGCCTAACGAGACCTTTGTAGAGACATGGGAGAGGTTCAAGGAGATGCTCAGACAGGGCCCCACTCATGGGCAACCCCTATATGTGCTCCAAGAAATCTTCTTCCAAGGGATCAATGCAGAAACGAAGAACTGCATCAACACACATACTGCTTGCGGATTTATAGAGATGGATCCCACTGCTGCATGGGAACTACTGGACAAGCTGTCTAAATACGATGCCATGTATGGGACCCAACAGCCATCCCAACCCCAAAAGCGTCTCTACATGCCTAACAAGGACGAAGTTGATCCTAATGTCAAAAATCAATTTCTACAAGATGAGATCAACCGTCTTAAGAAACAATTAAGTTTTCTGAAAACCTCTCAACCTTGTCAAGAATGTGGCTCTTCTGCACATGGTACTTCTGCTTGCACTAACATCGAGCAGGTTAGAGCCGTTGAGAAATATGCTGAGATGAATTACATGAGAGGTCAATACAAGAACCATCCTAATAACTTTGACAGGCCAAATAATTATCCGGCATGGGGTAATCAAAATCCGAACCCAAGCTATGCAGCACCACCACCGGATAGACGACCCGCGCCGTATCGACCTCTAGGCTACCAAGAGCCACCATCCTGGGTACAAGGGTTACAAGAGGGCATTAATGGAGTCCATAGCAAATTCAATGACGTCCATAGCAAGATTGATGGAGTCCAAGCCAACCTTAATAACCAAATGAAAAGATGGGGAGAGTTCGATGTATGGAAGAAGAGTGTCGACTCGCAGCTAGGGAACCTAGCCGCACAGATTCCGAGGCTGCAAGGGCAACTCCCTGGCCGCCCCGAGGAGAACCCTAGAGGACAAATAGCGGTCGTGCACCTTAGGAGCGGAAAGACACTACCGGAGCGTGCCAATGCCAAGGAGAAAAGCCCCGAATCTGAAGAGGATGCCACGGCCCAAATCGACAAGGAGCCAAAGAGGGTCGTTACCGAGCCTGAACAACTCGGTACCGATACCCCCAGGATCATTAACGATCCCAGCCCAGGTAAGTTTTCTACACCGAACTCCTCTCTTAATTCCAGGCTCGATACCGACCCCACAAGGGTCGGTACCGATCCTCCTAAGGCACCAATTGACCCTAATGTCGACCCGGTAGCATCACTTCTCGAGCCCGCTTTGGCGCTGAGATTGGTGAAGTCTCTTCCCTTTCCTACTAAGAAGTCTAAGGACTCAACTGAAGGCAAGTTTAAGCGTTTCGTTAAGATTCTCCAGGGCTTAAATATTTTCATACCATTCGCTAAGGCCCTAAGCGAAATGCCGGCTTACACAAAGTTTTTGAAAGATATTCTTAGCAGGAAACGATCCATAACAGAGCTCACAGATGAGGTCCGATCTATTACTCTTCCATGAATGTTGAAAGGGTTTCTTTTAATGTTCATTAGCACTTATCTTTATGTTGTGATAAAACTTCACATACGTTAATGATTTTTAAGAGTGTGGGGGCCATGAATGGGCCCGAGTCCACTTAAAGGAATGTTGAAAGGGTTTCTTGACAATAAATAAATTTGTAATCAAGACCCCAATGAGTACAAGGGAGTCAGGTTCGTCCACGTGAGAAAGTTAGTATCAAGTTTTGTTCTTACTTAGAGCGCAAGTAAGAGAGAAATTTTAGATTTTTAAATCAAAAGAGAGAAATTCTAAAGTTAAGGTATCCCCACAACAACAATTATGCATACATATGCCAATGAAACACATAGATCATGCTTTTATCATATAAAGTTGTTAACTTTCGTTAACCTAAGCAAGTAAATCAACTAACTTTCGTTCAATCAAATAACTTACTATCTATCTCTTCTACTTCAACTAGGATTGATCCGCTTTTGCTTCAAAACCCTAAATTGACTATTTTGATTCAAGGTTTTTTTTTCTTTCTCTTCGACTATGAATGAGAAATTCCTATCCACTTTTGTTTCAAGGAGTTAAGAATGATGGTGCGCAAAATAGCGGAATAGGAAGTGGGACCGGGGTACGAGGAATAACGGGACTCGACGAGGTTAAGCCCATGGCCCATTGCCGTACCCATCTCAAAAACCGATAAATCCATACCTCTGCGAGGCCTCAAGATCTCGGCAACGAGGTCTAAAACCTCGTTGCTCAAAAGCTGACACCCCCGCCCCATCTAACCACTCAGCGACCGCCGCTCTACCGACCAATAATCAACTGGCTCACTCTTAACCAATCAAAGAGCTTGATCTCGGGCGTCCCACATCGAACAAACATCAAAACCCGATTCCTCAAATCTCTATAAATAGAGGAGAACCTCGTAGGTAGCAAGGGGTTGAAAAACATCTTGAACTCAAGAACTATCTTGCTCGTTGAAGATCGACGTGTTAAAACATCGTTAAAGACCGCGCTACAGCCAAGTGAAGGTCTACAAAAAGACTTCAAGTCACCCAAAGAATCCCTGCCTCGGTCAAAAACCTCGCTATATCACCTCGCAGGCCACAATCACTGCGCGCTAAATCAGCTCCTCGACCTCGCTACTAGAGCTCACTACATAGCCTGTTGGTGATAGACACTCGTTGTAACTAGGAGATCTCGAACCTTGTTAAATTGAGATCTCGAATGCTCTGAGAGATCTAGGGAGTAATCTCACTAATTGTAATCTCGTTATTTTTAACCTTGCAATCTGTAATCTCATGTTAAAGATATAAATAAAAAGCAAGTGTTTGCACAGTCGAATAAAAGTAATCTCATTTCTTGTCTTCTACCGTTGGTTTATTTCGGGTTTCATCACTGGCGCCGTCTGTGGGAAACCTCTTCACCCTAAGCAGTTTTCCGACTCGCGCAAACCTTGGCTTTTGAGCCCCTCAAAATGGCCTGTCCAAACAATTTCTTCCCCTAACACCCCGATAACATGCCCGAAACTTCACAATGGATGAACGGGGGACCGCCACCGGGTTGCCCGTTCTCTCCGGGATGGGCGTACAACGCGCCAAAAAACCCTTACCCATTCCAAGGGTATGAACCGGGCGGTGCTCCCTCGAACCCATATCCCTACCCGGGCTATGGACAATACCAACAGGGCTTCACCCCTTCATACGTCTCCGTTCCCGCCTCTGGCCAACCCACTCCGAATACGTACCCGCGTACGTCCCTGGGCATGTGCCTGGGCAGGAGGCGTCAACCAACGGCTCGCCAACAAAGAGGCCTCCCCGGGACCCCATGCAAATCTAGAAATCTCGCTCGCGGTGCTCGAGGATGCAAGACCCGGAGCTGTCCGAAACGACGAGGAGCGTGGGGCATACCCTGAAGTCCCGCTCCCAACGTTGCCCTATTGAGGCCGGGAGCCGCTCGCCTTTCGTGGACGAGATTCAAAGCGCGCCGATGCCCAAGGGCTTCCATAGGCCACAAATGGGGCTCTACGACGGCACGGCACACCCGGAGGAGCATGTGAAGCATTTCGCCGTCCAGATGAACGTCAACTCCTACAACGACGCCATCTTCTGCCGTGTCTTTCCAACCACCCTGGAGAGGGCCGCGATGACGTGGTTTATAAGTCTCAAGATCGGGTATGTGGTCTCGTTTGCTCAATTGTGCGAGTCCTTTATTGCACACTTCAGTGGTTCGAGGAAGCGCAAGAAGAACATGAGGGATCTGCGCGGTATCGAGCAGGGAGAGGGCGAGTCGCTGGGCACCTTTTTCACAAGGTTCACAACCGCGGTGGCAGAGATCGCGCATATCGACGAATCGTCGGTGCGCGACACCCTCATGGGCAACCTATGCCAAGGGGCTTTTAAGAATTACATTTTCCTGAAAAGCCCGGCGACGTACGACAGCCTATGTGCCCGGATCACGGCCCAAGTATATGCCGAGGATGCCGCCAACCAAAGCTCTCGACCGAGGACCGATAAGGAAATCGCGGCCGAGGCTAAGGGAAAGGCAAAGGTGGGCGCGCCGGCTGCAAGGGATGCGTGTGTAACGCAGGCTCAAAACCCTGTCAACAACAACAACAACAACAACAACAACAACAGGAATAACAACAACAACAACAACCGCAATAACAACTGAGGTAACGGCGGTGGAAGTTGGAACTGCTTCGGCGGAAGCAGCGAGGTTATAGAGGAAAGCGTGGCCCTTTGTATAAACCAAACGAGAAGGGGCGCACCAACCCCGCCTCGGGATCACACATTGTGCCACAAGGCCCGAGCCAGGCCAGGGCCAACAACGTCGAACAGTAGGCCCCCGCAAAGCATGCGCGGTCCGGACAGACTACGACACCCGACAGGTATATTCATACCATCTCGGGTGGACCTTCGTTGGATGGATCAAGCCAGGCAGAAAGGAAGAGGTACTCGAGGGCAAGACATCATGAGCCCTCGATATTCAACGTTGCACAGACCTCACGGTCCCACGTAGGGCTGGCCGCCTGGCCTTCGCCTCCGAAGACGCCGAGGGTCTGCACATGCCACACTCTGACCCTTTGGTGGGGCATGCTCAGATGGGCTCGAAGATGTTGAAACGGGTGTTGGTGGACACGGGGTCCTCCGTGGACATCATGTACTACGGCGCCTTCGAGCAGCTAGGCATCTCCGAGACGTCCCTGAAGCCCTACGCTGGGAAACTCACTTCCTTCTCAAGGGACGAGGTCGACGTTGCGGATCCGATAGACCTCTGGATGACACTGGGCACCGGTTCGACGAGGCGAACCGAGATGGTGGAATTCACCATTGTAAACTTGCCCTCGGTGTATAATGCAATCATCGGGAGAGTATCCTTGATGAAGTTTCAGGTGGTGGCATCTATCTACCACCTAAAGATGAAGTTCCCCGTCGACGTCGGGGTCGGGGAAGTGAAGGGCAACCAAGAGGAGGGTCGCGTTTGCTACGCGACCTCTGTAAAAGAAAAGTGCCCGGTGTTCATGGCGGAGTCTCCCGGTGAGGCCGATCTCAAAGTCCAGGACTTCACGGTCCCCATCCCAGAGATAGAGAGAAGGGTTGTTACCCCCTTCGAAAATGAAGCCGAGAAAATCTACATGGGAGAGTGTCTCTCCGGAAAATCAGCAACATCGTTGGAGGCCTTACTTGCTAGATCCCACGACGTGTTCACATGGACCGCGAAGGACTTCTGCGACATCCCGCGAACCGTGGCCCAGCATTCCTTGAACGTTGATATTACCACCCGTCCCGTGGTACAGCGACGAAGGAAGATGAATGAGGAGAGGGCAAATACCGCAAATGCCGAGGTGGGGAAGCTGTTGGCCGCGGGGTTTATCCGCGAGGTCCAATACCCTAGATGGTTATCCAACATTGTGCTAGTAAAAAAGGCCAGCAAAAAATGGCGAATGTGTGTGGACTTCGAGGGTTCATCAAGGCCTGCCCCAAAGACAGCTACCCATTGCCCTCGATCGACGAGCTAGTCGATTTAACCGCGGGTCACAGTGTTTTGAGCTTCCTCGATGCATACATAGGATACAATCAGGTTTTGATGAGCTCGCGCGACGAGGAGGAGACATCCTTCATCACGCAGCGATGGACCTACTGCTACAAGGTCATGCTGTTTGGTCTGAAGAACGCACCTTCCAGCGCCTCATAGACCGAATGTTTAAAAATCATCTGGGGAGGAACGTGTCGGCCTACGTCGACGACATTGTGGTCCGAAGCAAAACCCCCGCGGAGCATCTGGTCGACCTTGCTGAGGTCTTTGCAACACTCAGGCACAACCGGCTCAGCCTGAACCCCGAGAAGTGTGTATTCGCCATATCATCGGGAAAGTTTCTGGGCTTCATGATCAGCGAGCGCGGGATCGATGTGAACCCCGCCAAGATTGAGTCAATTCTTTCGATGAGGTCGCCGCGATCTCGAACTGAGGTACATCGGCTCAATGGCGTCGTAAACTACCTGGGGAGGTTCTGCTCCCGTTTGGCGGACAAGTCTCTGCCCTTCTTCGCGGCCCTAAAGAAAAACGACAAGTTTGTTTGGGACGAGAAGCTAGAGCTCGCCTTCTCCGGATTGAAGGCATTCTTATCCAAACTCCCCACGCTGTCACCTCCAATGGCGGGCGAGTACTTGCAGCTGTACGTGGCCGTAAGCCCAGAGACAGTCAGCGCGGTGTTAACAAGAAAAGCCATGCACCCCATCTATTTTATAAGCCGCGTGCTCCAACCTGCGGAGCAACGATACTCCCCGGCTGAAAAAATGGCCCTGGCCGTAGTGACCGCCGCAAGGCGCATGCGCCCTTAGTTCCACGCGCACCCTATTCAAGTCCTCTCAGACCTCCCACTTCGGCAAATCCTCCATCAGCCCGCCCTCTCCGGGCGGATGATGAAGTGGGCGGTCGAGCTCTCTGAGTTCGACATCAGCTACCTACCCAAGACTGCAATGAAGGGACAAGCCCTCGCCGACTTCATGGTGGAAGTTACCTTCCCCGAAACTGATGCGAGCTCGGAGGAATGGAAGGTCTTTGTTGATGGCTCACGGTGTGACGCCGGAGGTGGGGCTGGCGTATTTCTCGCCGGTCCCTCAATCGAGACGAAGTATGCCCTTAACTTCGCCTTCGACGCCACCAATAACGAGGCCGAGTATGAGGCCATGATCGTTGGGATAGAGATGGCGCTCCTTAGTGGGGCTCGCAAGATCAAGGTGTACACCGATTCCGAATTGGTGGCGAGGCAATTGAACTGACAATACGACACTAGAACGGGGTTCCTGCCCGCGTACCGAGAGAAGGTTAAAGCCTTGGTGTCTTGCCTAGAAACCTTCGCGGTAGAGTCCGTCCCACGCGTTGCGAACACCAAAGCAGATGCGCTCGCGAGGTTGGCGTCGACTCTCCCCTTGGAAGTAGGAAATTGCGTGATGGTGGAACAAAAGCTCTCGCGGAGTGTAACCAGCGAGGTTCTCTCCGTCACACTCGGGGACTGGAGGGTGCCCATCACGCGATATGTGGAAAGCGGCGTCCTCCATGAGGATCCCGCAGAGGCTAGAAAGCTCAAAATGCAGGCAGCCCGCTACTGCGTCGTCGGAGGCCGGCTCTATCGTCGAGGCTTCGCAGAACCCAACTTGCTATGTGTACCAACCGAGGCCATAGAGCACATCCTGTTTGAGGCACATGAGGGGGTCTGTAGTGGCCACCCCGGGTGGCGCGCCTTGTCACATAAGATCGCCCATTTGGGGTATTTTTGGCCCACCCTTAGGCAGGACGCGAGGGTGATGTTCATGTTTTTAGTATAGTTTTTAGTAGGTTTTCTTTATTTATTAGGTTTAGTTTTGATAAGTTTAGGTTTATTTTGGTATGTTTTTGGATAGTTTTGCATATTTTCATAGAAAGTATGGAAGCTACTCTATTTTGTGTATTTTGTAGGTTTTAGCAAGGAAAAGTGCTATATGGAGCTGAATTTGGAGCGTTACAGTGAAAGACGGAGGAATACAAGTTTGAAGAAGTCAGAGTCAAGGTTTTACGAGTTGAAGTGTGGAAGAAACCAAGCCCAGGATCGTTAACGAGGCTGTAAGGGCTCGTTAACGAGGCCACGTGATAAGAAATTTTGAGGGTTGACTTTGTAACTCACCGATCCTGTGCGGGAAATTATTTCCGTGTCGGTAGAGTATCTTTTTGTGATTTTTAGGGTTATTATATTATGTATTTTAGGTCTTGTTATCTTCTTATATTTTGTTTCTATCTTTTTAGAGTTTTATTTCTATCTTTTAGGAAAGTTTTTATCTTCTAGCCTTATTAGTTTTTAGCCTTTTTAGTATAAATAGCCCTCTTATTTAGCCTAGAAAAGGGGGGAATTCTTTGGAGGATGGATAGATAGAGAAATCGAGCATAGAGAGAAGAGGAAGGGCTGAGAGAGCTAAGGAGAGGATCGGAGACGAGTGATCGCCTCTCACGGTGTGCGAGGGTCTAGAGATACAATTTATAACCCGACCCCGTTGTAGTACGTGGTGGGTGTCGAACACTCGGGAAGTCTACTCGATTGATGTGCCTAGACACTAGGAAGCTAGAAAGGAGAGCATAAAACAAAGGAAAACAAAGAAAACAGTCGGGACCGACACTGAGGTCACGTCGGGCCCGAGGTTGGCGACGAGAGGAAGTCGGGACCGACACTGGGTAAGTCGGGCCCGAGGTAGCTGGGGATGTCGAACTCAAAGATTTTAAAAGTAGATCTTGGGCTTTTGGGTTCCTTCCCTAATAGATTAAGGCTTTTCCACCCCAATTCAAGCAATGAGTGATGATCGGACTAGGATCGAGTGCTTTCGCCCTCGTTCCAACCACTTCTACACATCGATCATTGGGGAAATCCCCTTCGAAGCAAGGTCTTGAGATTGACACATGTTCACTTTCGCTACTTTGCCAATCTCAAGCCTTGATTCCCGACTTTCGCAAGGAATTGTAGCTCTATGTGGAGTGGGTTCCTTAGATTAAACACTCAAGGCTATGGAATTGGGGTTTCTAGCCCAAACCTAGCTAGGGTTTTCCCCCATAACCCAAGATCAAGGAGATCTACTCCATGTGGCAAACAAAGAAAGCAAACAAATCAAAAGGGAAAGCAATCAACATCATCAATCTCAAAACAAAGCAAAGTTTCATTCAAAATCAAAAGCAATCCACAAATTCCAATCAAGGGTTTCCAAATCCACAAGATCAAAACAAAGCAAAGCAAATCTATCAACCAAACCTATCAATCTTCCTCCTTCTTTGGCCGATTCTCTCTCTCCTCCTTCTCCTCTCCTTCCTCCTTGCTCTCCAAGTATCCCCTTGAGAGTTTTTTGAGGGTTGGGTTCCTTGCTAAGTGTGGGAACCCCCTTCTTAGAAGACAAGAGGGCCTTTTATTAGATGAGGGGCAAAAGTGGAAGTTCACAATTTCGTGCCTTGGAGCCCAAGTAGTTCGGTGACCGACTTGGACCGACACGGAGGACCTCGGGCCCGAGGTACTGTGCAACTCGGTCCGAGGTTGGAGACTTCAAAGTCGGGCCCGAGGTTGGTTGCAACTCGGTCCTGACCTCGTTCCACCTTCTTCTTAGTTGGCTTCTCTTGTTCTTCTTCATGGCTTGCTTCTCTCTTTCCCGCTTTGCTCGGGCCTTGCTCCATGCCTCGACCCTCCTTCAAATAGATCCTTGATTCACGCCAATTTACCTACAAAACACATAAAATGCGCGTAGTTTCCGAATCTCATAGAAATACGGGAACTAAGCTAAAAAGGAACAAAACGCACAAGAAAAGGGGAAAAAGAAACATATTTACAAAGGAAATCACATATGAAAACACCACCAAATAGAGAGACATCAACGAGTCGTCGGGTCGGTGGACGAGAGTTACCGAGTTCGTTGATCGAGTATTTCGGTTCGGTATTTGTTTGTTTTCGGGTTTTCTTCTGATTTTATGTGTAAGACGATATTTGTTATTTAATTTGAGTAGTAATTTATTTTCAATGATTTCTTGTTTCGTAGTTATGATTAGTGAGTAGTCTTCTTTTCTAGGATCGGGGTTAAGCCCGGCATAGTTAAGCATGTTTAACGAGTAAGATTATGTGTTGAATGCCTTTTATCTATTATTGAGATTGTTTGTTGTGTTTATACCGAGATGAAAGTTGAGGTAATTTGAGTTTTTAACTGGATTGAAAGAGAAAGTTAGTAACTTGAAGGTTGATATTGTTTGAAAACGAAAGTTTCAAGCTTTAGATCCAAGACAAGCAATTAAGTGAGTTAGGTTACGAAAGTAGGTTAATTTGCTTGATAGTCAACGAAAGTTGATAATTCTATCTATTTAAAGGCATGATCTATTCTTTTTACGAGTTTATATGCTTGGCTATGTTGCGGTGTCCCTAGTCCTAGATCTTTGTTTTTATTTGAATTATTTTAAGTGAATTTCGTTATCGAGTTTGTTTAGGTCGTTAGTTGAGTCTTTTTAAGTACGGTGGTTCGTTAACGACCCTGACAACGTCGTTAACGAGGCTGCTTGTGTGTGTTTTTGTTTGATTTTGTTTGCTTTTTAGTAGTCGATAAACAAACAACCTTGCTTCCTGTGGAACGATCCTGACTTCGCTATACTCAGCGGGGTCTTGACTTATAAATTTATTTGTTATCAAGAAATACCCTCTCAACAAATTGGCACCGTTGCCGGGGAAGCAACGTGTTTGTTAGTTTATCTGTGGGTTCGGGAATAGCCGGACCCCGTTTTTGTTTTTAATTTTTGTTTTCTTTGTTTTCTTTCTCAGCGTATGCCGGTAGGACGACGAAGGCTCGAGTTTGACAACACTGGTTATTACTCAGAACCACCGTAGACTCCGAGAAAACCGAGCCATGGCCACACCAGAAGAGATGGCTCTTCAAATGGAAGACCTCCGAAATTAGATGGAGGCGTTGAAGACTGAGAAGGAAGGCGCTGCTGCTAAAGTTGAGCGTCAACGAGCTGCTAATGCTCGTCTTCAAGAGGAACTTGATGCCTATCCAAGGAATGCCAAACAGTACATGCATCCAGAACTGAGGGTGCCAGAGTCCCCGATTGTGCTTCCAGCGATAGAGAAACCCTTTGAGATCAAGTCTCAATTCATATCCTTGATTAAACGGGCTCAGTTTGAAGGGAAACCTACTGAGTGCCCTATGGAGCATATTAGAAACTTTATTGATTTATGTGACACCATAGCTGCTGAAGGTGTCTCACTTGAATATGTTCTGTTAAAAGCTTTTAGGTGGCCCTTACTGGAAAGGCCCTGAGCTGGTTGGAGAGCCTACCTTCTAAGTCTATCAGGACTTGGAAAGCTTTGTACGATCAATTTCTGACAAAGTTCTTCCCTCCTGCTAAGACGACGGAGTTGAGGAAACGCATCACCTCCTATCACCAGCTGCCTAATGAAACATTCGTTGAAACATGGGAAAGATTTAAAGAGATGCTTAGACAATGCCCCACTCATGGGCAACCTTTATATGTTTTGCAAGAAATCTTTTTCCAGGGTATCAACGCAGAGACCAAGAACCGCATCAACACGCATACAACGTGCGGTTTTATAGAGATGAATCCGACGGAGGCATGAGAACTGTTGGATAAGCTTTCCAATTACGATGCCATGTATGGAATCCAGCAGACTCCACAACCTCAGAAACGTCTCTACGTACCAAACCGAGACGAAGTTGACCCGGATGTTAAAAATCAATTCTTGCAAGATGAGGTCAACCGTCTGAAGAAGCAGGTAAGTTTTCTGAAATCCTCTCAATCATGTCAAGAATGTGGTTCTTCTGCACATAGTACTTCTGCTTGCACTAACACAGAGCAGGTTAGAGCCGCTGAGACAATAGCTGAGATGAATTATATGAGAGGAACATACAGGAATCAGCCTAGCTATAATGACAGGTCAAACAACTATCAGGCATGGGGCAATTAGAATACCAATAGAAACTATGCAATGCCTCCACCAGATAGACGACCTGCACCTTATCGACCTCCAGGCCATCAGGAGCCACCATCATGGGTTCAAGGATTACAGGAAGGCATTAACGGCGTGACCAACAAAGTTAACGAAATGACCAGCAAGGTTAACGAAGTACAAGCCAACCTGAACCAACAAAATAAAAGATGGGGAGAGTTCGATATATGGAAGAAGAGTGTTGACTCCCAACTAGGGAACCTCGCTGCCCAGATTCCGAGACCACAAGGGCAACTCCCGGGACGCCTCGAGGAGAACCCTAGGGGACAAATAGCAGCGGTGCACCTTAGGAGCGGGAAGACATTACCGAAGCGAGTCCAAACTGAGGACAAGAAGGAAGAGGACGTCACCAAACAGCTCGTTAACGAGCCAGCGAGAGCAAATAGCGAGCCCCTATACCAAGGTGACGAGGCTTCAAGGGTTCCTGACGACCCAACCCCAGGTAAGTTTTCTAAACCGAGCATTCCTCTCAACTCAAGGGTAGTTAACGACCCCATCAGGGTCGGTAACGACCCACCGAGCATACCTGACGACCCCAATGACGACCCGGTACTCCCACCTCTCGAGCCCAACTTGGTTCCGAGGATGGTGAAATCTCTTCCATTCCCAACTAAGAAATCTATGGACTCTACTGAGAGTAAGTTCAAGCGTTTCGTAAAGATTCTTCAGGGCATTAATATTTCCATCCCATTCACTGAGGCCCTAAGCGAAATGCCGGCTTACACAAAGTTTTTGAAGGATATTCTTAGCAGGAAAAGATCCATTACAGAGCTGCAGGATGAAGTCAGATCAATAGCTCTACCGGAAAAGCTAGGAGACCCAGGGAGATTTGCAATAACAATCGGCATAGGCAACCACAAGTTCAAAGCTTTATGTGATCTGGGCGCCAGTGCTAGTTTAGTTCCTCTCTCAATCTGGTCTAAAGCTAATATGGGACCACTAGAGCCCGTCAACATGCGGCTTTACATGGCAGACGGATCTTGCATTAAACCAACAGGGGTAATAGAAGACTTTCCAGTCCAAGTGGGTAAATTCTTTGTTCCAAACGACTTCATCGTTATGACAATGCCCGAAGATCCGGTGGTGCCTATTATCTTGGGAAGACCGTTCCTCGCCACAGCTGGAGCCATAATCGATGTTAGGAGGGGACTCCTAACTTTCGAAATTGGGGATGAGGTGACGGAATTCCAATTCAAACAGTCAATTAAGGAGATTGATAAAGCCGAAGTCAAGATGCTCTACACCCACAAGGAGATCATTGAGTGTGGGGACCCTATTGGAAGATCATCATTAGGTAATGAAATTTCAGGTCAAAGATGGGCAGAAATAACCCCTGCAGTTTCAGTAACGAGCTCCCCAGCCACGTTACCGATTCTCCTGGCAGAAGAAGCAGGCTCGTTAACGACCCCATCAGCATCGTTAACAACCCTGGTAGAAGACAACGAAATTTCAGCCT
The DNA here is from genome assembly GCA_964016875.1 of Fallopia convolvulus. Classification (NCBI taxonomy): domain Eukaryota; kingdom Viridiplantae; phylum Streptophyta; class Magnoliopsida; order Caryophyllales; family Polygonaceae; genus Fallopia; species Fallopia convolvulus. The sequence continues at coordinate 24,486,172 of OZ024727.1, forward strand.
TTGCATATCTTGAGGAAGTGTTGAAGACGGAACCAGAAGAACCAATTCTAATCCCTGCAGAACCGTCCCCAACACTTAAACCCCTGCCAGACTCCCTCAGGTATGAATTCCTTGGTCCTAATTCTACTTTGCCGGTCATTGTTAATGCTAAATTAAAAGATGAGGAAGTAGGAAAACTCCTGAATGTGCTTAGGATGCATAGGAAAGCCATAGGCTACTCCCTAGATGATATAACTGGCATTTCCCCTTCCCTTTGCATGCATAGGATATACATGGAGGATAATCATAAACCCACCATAGAGCATCAACGTAGGTTAAATCCTAACATGAAGGATGTAGTTAAAAAGGAAATTATTAAATTACTTGATGCTGGGATTATATTTCCTATATCGGATAGCCAATGGGTGAGTCCGGTCCATGTAGTTCCAAAGAAAGGGGGGATGACTGTGATAGAAAACGAAAAGGGAGAGCTTATCCCGACTAGAACCACCACTAGTTGGAGGATGTGCATCGATTATAGGAAGCTCAATAGTGCTACTAGAAAAGATCATTTCCCGCTTCCTTTCATTGATCAGGTGCTAGAACGTCTAGCCCAGCATGATTATTTTTGTTATTTAGACGGCTATAGCGGTTTTTGGCAGATTCCTATTCACCTTGATGATCAGGAGAAAACGACCTTTACATGTCCCTATGGAACCTTTGCCTATAAAAGAATGCCATTTGGGCTTTGCAATGCCCCTACTACCTTTCAAAGATGTATGATGGCCATTTTTTCGGATATGATAGAGGATATTGTAGAAGTTTTCATGGATGACTTTTCTGTTTACGGTTCTTCATTTGATTCTTGTCTTGCTAATCTTGCACGAGTGCTTAAAAGATGTGAAGAAACCAATCTTGTGTTAAATTGGGAAAAGTGTCATTTCATGGTGCAAGAGGGGATAGTATTAGGACACCTTGTCTCTAAAAGAGGGATAGAAGTAGATAGAGCAAAAATCGAGCTTATTGAAAAACTACCTCCTCCCTCTTCTGTAAGAGACATTAGGAGTTTCCTTGGGCATGCTGGTTTTTATAGACGGTTTATTCAAGATTTTTCTAAGATAGCTAAACCTTTGACTAACCTACTAATGAAAGATGTAGTGTTTGAGCTGTCTCCAGAATGTCTTGAAGCATTTTACAGGTTACGAGCTGCCCTCGTATCTGCCCCCATTATGCAGTCCCCTGATTGGACATTGCCTTTCGAGATTATGTGTGATGCCAGTGACTATGCAGTTGGCGCAGTCTTAGGGCAACGGAAGGACAAAAAGCTCCATGCCATCTATTATGCCAGTAAGACGCTGGATCAAGTGCAGAGTAAGTATACCACAACAGAGAAAGAGTTCCTTGCTGTGGTATTTGCCTTTGAAAAATTCCGGTCATACCTTGTTGGATGCAAAGTGATTGTTTATACTGACCATGAGGCTGTTAGATACTTAATGGCTAAAAAGGATGCCAAACCTAGATTGCTTCGTTGGATGCTCTTACTGCAGGAATTTGACCATGAAATAAGATACAAAAAGGGAGCAGAAAATCTAGTGGCAGATCACCTATCCAGATTGCCAGTAGGGTATATCACCGAGTCCAACGATGAGGTACCAATAAACGATTCCAGACCTGACGAACACCTCCTGCTGAACGAGGTCGAACTCCACAAGACCCTCGTCACCGACCCCTTCAAGGTCGTTAACGAGGTGCCGAGGCTGGAAGGAATACATTGCAAGGATAAACTTTCAGAATGGGTCGGCATAACAGTCAATCAGGTCGTTACTGAGCCACGGGAGGTCGTTACCGAGGATAAAATAATGACTCCAAGCTCGTTAACGACCCATTCAGGTAAGATTTCTGAAACCAAACAAGCTCAAATAAATTCCATTCCTTCTCCTACTTCCACTTCTTCTTCCCCAATATCAATTCATGCTATTAGAGGGTCAAAAGCCCCTAGGTTTGCGGATTTCGCTAACTATCTTGTAGGAGGCGTGATTCCCGAGGGCCTTACCCCACAAAAGAAGAAGAAATTTCTCCATGATGTAAAACAGTACTATTGGGATGATCCTTACTTGTTTAAGCAAGGGAGCGATCACCTCTTTAGGCGTTGTGTTCCAGAAGAGGAGATCGAGAAAGTGATCCATCAATGTCACACACTTCCAACTAGAGGCCATGCAAAAGGATTCAAAACCGCGGCGATGATTCTTCAAAGTGGTCTCTATTGGCCAACCATGTTCAAAGATGTGCAAGCTTACGTGACAGCATGTGATGAGTGCCAACGCTCAGGAAACATCACTTGGAGACATGAAAATCCACTTACCGGGATATTGGAGGTTGAGATTTTTGACGTATGGGGCATAGACTTCATGGGACCGTTTCCCGCATCAGGCCCCTACAAGTACATCCTAGTTGCAGTCGACTATGTCTCTAAGTGGGTAGAAGCTGTTGCTACAAGGACTAACGACGCCAAGACTGTGGCTAAATTCATCAAGACCAATATTTTCCCCAGGTTCGGCGTTCCAAGGGTCCTTATCAGTGATGGTGGCTCCCATTTCATTGAGCGGAGTTTTGAAGCACTTTTAGCTAAGTATGGGGTATCCTATCGGGTGGCAACACCCTATCATCCCCAAACTAGTGGCCAGGTTGAAGTTTCAAACAGGCAAATAAAGAGCATATTGGAGAAGACAGTCTCCCGTTCTAGGAAAGATTGGTCCTCTAAATTAGATGACGCTCTATGGGCATATAGGACGGCATACAAGACGCCTCTACACACCACTCCTTTCAATCTAGTGTATGGCAAGGCATGTCATTTACCGGTCGAGATGGAGCACAAAGCATTGTGGGCCCTAAAAGAGCTCAACATGAACCTCGATGCAGCAGGAGCAAAAAGATTCATGGACTTGCAAGCATTAGAAGAACTGAGGTTGAAGGTGTATGAAAATGCCGCAATTTACAAGGAGCGCACTAAAAGGTGGCATGATCGGAAATTAGTGCCCAAAACTTATTACGTCGGTGACAAAGTACTTCTTTTCAACTCTAGACTCCGATTATTCCCAGGGAAGCTTAGGACACGATGGAGTGGGCCATTTGTGGTTCATCACATTTATCCTCATGGAGCGGTAGAGTTGATCGACAACCGAGGCGTAATTTTCAAAGTTAATGGGCACCGGCTGAAGAAGTTCCATGAGCAAACCGACCCAGATGAAGAGATCAGAGTTACCATGGCTCTCACATCATCAGACTAGTCAAAGGAACACGTCGGGCATACGACGTTAAAAATAGCGCTTACGGGAGGCAACCCGCTTTTTAGTATAGAATTAGATTTTTCTCTTTTTTTTAGACTCTTTTTCTTAGCTTTCTTTTGAGTTCTTTTTAGTAGTTTTTAGGATAGAAATTAGGATTTAATTTTGAGCTAACAAGATGCAGGAGAAGGGATCGAAAAATCACTCCAAGAGGCTACGGTGGCTCGTTAACGACCCACCCAGGGTCGTTAACGACCCGGTTCGGACGACCCGATTCGGCAAAACGGGCAGGCAAGTTTTTTAACCTAATCTATCTTTTTCACTACCCTATCCGCCACCCCTCTACCCCTTCCTATCCCTTCCCTCTCCTATATAACCCTTCTACCCCTCCCAAATCTCTTTCACTCTCAAATCCTTTCAAATCAAACTCAACCAAAAACCTTTGAAGAGCCCTTCCACCGATCGAAATCCCGCGCCACCATCACCGAGCAACCATCGTTACCGAAGCCCGGAAACCCTTCCCTCCACCGTCGAAGATCCGAAGCTTTCGATAGCCCCCACCGAGCTCGTTACTCACCCAATTCCCGACCCCTTGTTCTTTAAATTTCTCGGTTCTCCGGTATGTTTTCTAAACCCTAACTCGAAATTGCATGATTTATGATTTTTAGGGAAGAAATTTCATGTCTAGGATTGAGTTCATATAGAGGATCAATGTTCATGATTAAATATTGCCCATGGTTTTGATTTTTGCTTCGTATTTCTAGATTTAGAGAGGGATATTCATGTTAGATGTGTCATAGTGAGAAGTTAATTGTGAAAAGCATGAATTTTTCTTGTTCTAGTATCAAGCTACAAACTTTGCATGTCAAAATTTTGGGTAAAATTTAGCATGTTCGGTTTGGGTAATCGAGCAAGTATGGGGTGCGTATTTCCGATTGTGTGGCTAGTGAGGAGTATAGAGGATTGCATGCTTGAATTTTGGCTTGTTTTAAAGTAGAGTAAACTCGGAATTCTGTGATCTGGTTCTCGGCGGATCGTTAACGACCCACCCAGGCTCGTTAACGACCCTGCATAATCTCAAAATTCAACAACCAGTCCAGATTCGTAAACGACCCAATTGGGTAGTTAACGAATAATTCCGAGGCTATTTCGAGACCAAGTATGGGGTCTCTTGCCTATCTATTTTGAGTAGATCTTATCTTGGAAAAGTTTTTTTTGATTATTTTGTAGATCTCACGGCAAGTTCAAGTAGACCCGCTACCCGAGCTCAGAAGAAGAGGAGGAACCAGAGGTCCCCATCTCCACCTCGCATGGACAACGTGATTTTGAGTACTCAAGGCCAAGTGCATCGATACCGTGCCATTCTAGAGAAGGACCACAACACTCGTTGGTTCTCGAAGTCTAGTGCTATCAACACGGGGATCTACACGGACGTCAAGGAAGCCTTTCTTATCCTTGGTGCATCCCATCTCCTGAAGAAGGAGAATTTACCACACTTTCCGGCCCTCACATCCGAGTTCTTGGCCACTCTAGAGACGAGCTTCCTGTCAAAGACTTCGGCGGGACGAATCCGGTTTCGGCTCGGCAACGTGAGCCGTGAGTTCACCATGGCAGAGTTCAACGCTATCCTAGAGCTTCCAAATCCGTCTAGAGACTACAGTTTGAAAGACTACAGAGTGACTAGGACATGGAGCTACATCACGGGAGAAGAACAATCCTCCACAGCGGCATTATCTGGGGCAAGCATCATCAACCCCATCTTCAGGATCATTCTCCGAGTCCTAGCCGCTATGTTTTGGCCAAAGAGAGAGATAAACAGGCCAACAAGGACGGAAGTTGCTTGTCTCCGCACCATCCTTTTCGAGGAGCCCGACCCTTTGAATTTGGGGTACGAATGGCTCTACTACGTCGAGAAATCAACCAAGTCCAAGGAGGTTTGGTGTGGCAACTTGGTTAGCCTTTTGGCTAAAAACCTTGGAGTTGACATCACTCGCTACACACCGGCCCACGCTCAACTCCTCAACAAGAGCTATTGGTATAGCTCCGGTATTTTCATCCAAGTCGAAGGAGGATTCAAAGTAAAAGTTCAAGACTGCTTCGTTAGGCCCACCCTCGACAAGCTAGAGTTACTCTATGTACCAAATTGGTACGAGGCGTGGACGGGGCATGCTTACCCGTTAGAGCCTAAGCCGGAGGATGAGCTATCACTACGGCCGTGTGAGACAAGATTTGAGCGAGATGAAGAAGCAATGGAGGAAGATGAAGATGACGATGAGGATACCGAGGTAATTGGCGATGACACTGAAGAAGCCGACACCGAGGGCGGCACTGAGGAGCTTAACCTCGAAGATGAAGACCTCGACACAGAAGTTTTGGGCAGCAACGTCCTCGTTGACGAGCCTACCAGGTTCGTTAACGACCATTTCCAGCCTCCTCCCTACATCCCTAACGAGGCACCGAGAGCTTCTGTCGACCCACCGCCAGCTCCTACCGATCCTCAGTCCTATGGACTCATGCCATACAACCCAGTGCTGTACCAAGACCATTTCCAGCCTCACTATCCACCACCTCCGCAGCCCGAGTACACAGGATCGAGTATGTCACCACCATGGGCCGAGGATCTTTCTGCTCAGATGCAGCAACTTCACCTCCAGCAGAACCATATTCATAGGAGGATGGATAGATGGGAGACTGTCTATTCTGCTCGCATGTCGATGGAGGATGAGAGGCATCGCCAGAGAGAGGCGGATGATGCTGAGCGTTGGAGGACGATGTACGACTTCATGGGTACTTTTGAGCATTACTTTCCTCCACCGAACTAGTGATTCAGCTTGCAGAAGACGTTTTTCCTTGTTTTCCACTTTTGAGATTTTGTAAGTTTTTTATGTTTTTCTTCTTTTTTTTTTTTATCTTTGTTTGTTTTCTTTTCTATTTCTTTTCCTTCTTCTTATTTTCTTACAGTGGGGACACTGTAATTTTAAGTATGGGGTGGGAGAAAGTAGAAAACTTGTTATCTTATGTGTTTATTTGTTTTAAGTCGTTTTGTTTCATAAATTGAAAAAAAAAATCGAAAAATTGAAAAAAAAATCGAGAAAAATTTTGAAAAAAAGGAAAAAAGATTTTAGAATTGATAGATATCCCTTTCTTAGGTTCTATGATAGTGATTGCTAGCTTAATCATATAATTCCTTGCGAGCATGTCTTTAATAGTATAGCCGGAATCTTCAACTTGAAATTGTTTTTAGAAGAATATAGCATTTGATGAAATTGAGCACATATACTTTATAGCATAAGTGATGCAATCCAACAAAAATATCTACCTAGTGAGTTATTTTTGGCCTTATAGGGAGAACATTAATAATCCCTCTTCTTTTTTGTGTGATTTACTCTCTATATGTATATTATCTCTTGGAATTGTGATGGTTATCTATTTCTTGAGACCCGTATGGGATTTATAGTTCATTACTTGTGAAAATCATATGATGGAGAACTTATTTTTATGAGCCCTATTATTCCCTATCTACCTTTTACATGATCCTTCTTTTGATAACCAATTCTAGCCTGAAGCTTTTATTTTTAGCTCCACAAAAATTTTCCCTAGCCGAGATAAGCTTGACCCTATCCGGGGATTAGGACTTAGATTGGAGAGGTATTTTTGTTGAGTATAAAAAAGGAGTGACATATATTGTTTGCTATGATTGAGGGATTATTGGGAAGGGTAGATTGGAAGTCTCTTGTTTTACTTGTAATAAGAAAGATCTCTTGATAAAGGAAGAAATGCATAAAATAAAGTTGTTTGTTGGAGATAAGTTGAAGAAAGAAGGAAAAAGAATACACGATGAAGCTTGTTAACGACTCTGAAGTGGGCTCGTTAACGAGGAAGCGAAAAAAGAGGAAGGAAGTTTGAAGTGCATATGTGTTTATAGATAAAATCTGGGATTCTTTTATTTCTTATGAGACTTTCTAGGATATGTTGGGTGAGTAAAATGAGTGTGCATAATGAGAGAGTGTGTTTGGTATTTGTTTTTATGAGTTTTGTTTATGTGAGTTTTTTAGGAGTCTTTGATTCCCGGATATTATTAGCACCACATAGCCAAAATATTTCCACGCCTTATTGTTATTACCAAGCCCCGTTACAACCCGGCCGAATGGAAGCTTCTATGAAGTTTTTCATTGAGCCTAAGTTTCTCTTGATGATTTTTGCTTGTTTTGACAAATCTTGGGTGGAGAGTATTGGTGATATAAGTTCCAATTTCTATGAGTTTTTGCATATTGGATTGAGTTGAGAGATTGAATTTATAAGCCTAAACACCTGAGAGTTGAGTGAAACACGTTATATCCCTTGTGAGGTTGGATTGTATTTTCTTATGTCTATTTGGTGCATATATGTGTAATGACGTTAAGTATCTTTTGCTATATTGTTCTCATGTGTAGATATTGCTTTTTAGAGGATGGCTATTTCTTGATGAGTATGCTTGTTTGGTTTTGGTTAGTGTTTAGTGATTGCTTGAGGACAAGCAAGTCTAAGTATGGGGTATTTTGATGTTCATGTTTTTAGTATAGTTTTTAGTAGGTTTTCTTTATTTATTAGGTTTAGTTTTGATAAGTTTAGGTTTAGTTTGGTATGTTTTTGGATAGTTTTGCATATTTTCATAGAAAGTATGGAAGCTACTCTATTTTGTGTATTTTGTAGGTTTTAGCAAGGAAAAGTGCTATATGGAGCTGAATTTGGAGCGTTACAGTGAAAGACGGAGGAATACAAGTTTGAAGAAGTCAGAGTCAAGGTTTTACGAGTTGAAGTGTGGAAGAAACCAAGCCCAGGCTCGTTAACGAGGCTGTAAGGGCTCGTTAACGAGGCCACGTGATAAGAAATTTCGAGGGTTGACTTTGTAACTCACCGATCTTGTGCGGGAAATTATTTCCGTGTCGGTAGAGTATCTTTTTGTGATTTTTAGGGTTATTATATTATGTATTTTAGGTCTTTTTAGGGTTATTATATCCTGTGCGGGAAATTTTTAGATTTTGTTTCTATCTTTTTAGAGTTTTATTTCTATCTTTTAGGAAAGTTTTTATCTTCTAGCCTTATTAGTTTTTAGCCTTTTTAGTATAAATAGCCCTCTTATTTAGCCTAGCAAAGGGGGGAATTCTTTGGAGGATGGATAGATAGAGAAATCGAGCATAGAGAGAAGAGGAAGGGCTGAGAGAGCTAAGGAGAGGATCGGAGATGAGTCGTCGGGTCGGTGGACGAGAGTTACCGAGTTCGTTGATCGAGTATTTCGGTTCGGTATTTGTTTGTTTTCGGGTTTTCTTCTGATTTTCTGTGTAAGACGATATTTGTTATTTAATTTGAGTAGTAATTTATTTTCAATGATTTCTTGTTTCGTAGTTATGATTAGTGAGTAGTCTTCTTTTCTAGGATCGGGGTTAAGCCCGGCATAGTTAAGCATGTTTAACGAGTAAGATTATGTGTTGAATGCCTTTTATCTATTATTGAGATTGTTTGTTGTGTTTATACCGAGATGAAAGTTGAGGTAATTTGAGTTTTTAACTGGATTGAAAGAGAAAGTTAGTAACTTGAAGGTTGATATTGTTTGAAAATGAAAGTTTCAAGCTTTAGATCCAAGACAAGCAATTAAGTGAGTTAGGTTACGAAAGTAGGTTAATTTGCTTGATAGTCAACGAAAGTTGATAATTCTATCTATTTAAAGGCATGATCTATTCTTTTTATGAGTTTATATGCTTGGCTATGTTGCGGTGTCCCTAGTCCTAGATCTTTGTTTTTATTTGAATTATTTTAAGTGAATTTCGTTACCGAGTTTGTTTAGGTCGTTAGTTGAGTCTTTTTAGGTACGGTGGTTCGTTAACGACCCTGACAATGTCATTAACGAGGCTGCTTGTGTGTGTTTTTGTTTGATTTTGTTTGCTTTTTAGTAGTCGATAAACAAACAACCTTGCTTCCTGTGGAACGATCCTGACTTCGCTATACTCAGCGGGGTCTTGACTTATAAATTTATTTGTTGTCAAGAAATACCCTCTCAACAGAGGGCCTACGTCCAAAAGTGTGACGGGTGTCAAAAGCACGGTATCATCCAGCACGTCCCGACGACACGCATGTGCTAGATCCACGCACCCTTCCCCTTTGCGATGTGGGGATGGACATTTTCGGACCGTTCCCCAAGGCCGTTGGCCAGGTGCAGTACATACTGGTCATCGTCGACTACTTCACAAAGTGGGTCGAGGCAGAGGCAATGGAAAAGATCACAGGGACAAAGGTCAACAACTTCCTATGGAAAAACCTTGTGTGTCGCTTTGGGGTCCTTATGACCATCATGATTGACCATGGCCCCCAATTCGACTGCGAGGAGACTCGGACCTTTTGCTCCGAGCTTGGTATAACCCTCAAATTCTCCTCGGTGGCCCACCCCCAGTCCAGCGGCCAGGTAGAAAATGTCAACGCCCGTATCTTGTCCGGTCTTAAGAAGCATCTGGGCATAGCACAAGGTCGCTGGGCGGAGCTTCTCCCGCTCGTCCTATGGACATAAAGAACAATGGCACGTCGCGCTACATGGGAAACACCTTTCGCTCTAACCTACAGGGCAGACGCGCTGGTTCCCGTAGAAACCTTGGTCCCTTCGGCGAGGGTCTTCGACTACGACGAGAAAGAGAACGAGGCCAATCTCAAGGTAGAATTACTTTTCCAAGACGAACTTCGCGAGATTGCAGCCCTACGCTCCAAAGAATACAAACGGCGAGTGGCGGCGTATCATGACAAGAAAGTTAGGCCCCAGGTTTTAGTCACGAGTTGTCTCGTTTTAAGGCGGACCGGCGGTGGAAAATTGGATCCGAATTGGGAGGGCCCATACCTCCTCGGAGAGGAAGTCGCGCCCGAGGCTTTCAAACTCAAAGATAGCGAGGGGCGCACTCTAAGCAAAACATGGAATATCGCACGACTCAAAAGATATTACATGTAAAATCTCTGAACTCTCACCATTTCCAAAATTTTGTGAATAAAAAGTTACGCAATGATTTCCAAATATTGTCTCAAATGTGAAAACCTTGTTGCAAATGCACAGTCTGCAAAATTCCACCCCCGCTTTCCGCTTGGGGTTGGAGATTCTCGATTTTAAGTGTTCAATTCCACCCCTCGCTTCCCGCTTGGGGTTGGAGATTCTCAATTTTATGAACAATCCAACCCTCGCTTCCCGCTTGGGGTTGGAGATTCTCGATTTTAAGGGAACAATTCCACCCCTCGCTTCCCGCTTGGGGTTGGAGATTCTCGATTTTATGAACAATTCCACCCCTCGCTTCCCGCTTGGGGTTGGAGATTCTCGATTTTAAGTGTTCAATTCCACCCCTCGCTTCCCGCTTGGGGTTGGAGATTCTCGATTCTTAAAGTGTTCAATTTCATCCCTCGCTTCCCGCTTGGGGTTGGAGATTCTCGATTTTATGAACAAATCCACCCCTTACTTCCAGCATGAGGTTGGAGATTCTCGATTTTGCGATCAAATCCACCCCTTGCTTCCCGCTTGGGGTCGGAGATAACGAATCCATCATGCATGATCCGAGCAAGGCTCGGGATCACTGCATAGAATCCATCACGCGTGATCCGAGCGAGGCTCGGGATCGCTGCATAGAATCCATCATGCGTGATCCGAGCGAGGCTCGGGATCACTACATAGAATCCAGCATGCGTGATCCGAGCGAGGCTCGGGATCACTGCATAGAATCCATCATGATTGATTCGAGCAATGCTCGGGATCACTGCATAGAGTCCATCATGCGTGATCCGAGCGAGGCTCAGGTTCACTGCATGGAATCCATCATGCGTGATCCGAGCGAAGCTCGGGATCACTACATAAAATCCATCATGCGTGATCCGAGCGAGGCTCGGGATCACTGCATGGAATCCATCATGCATGATCCGAGCGAAGATCGGGATCACTGCATAGAATCCATCATGCGTGATTCAAGCGAGGCTCGGGATCGCGACTCATTTACACAATACTTGACCCGATTTGGCTCGAGCAGTCCGCAAATCTTGCGGCGCTCAGGCCATGGGGTTGGATCAGGATATGGTGAGCCCTTGGAAAACACGCAACACAACCACAAGCAAAAGGAAAGAAAATTGCATAAAATAAGGCCGCGAAGGCCAAACTATCATAATTACAGACCCCAGCGGGGCCACCAAGTACTTAAAACAAAAAACAAAAATTACAAGGATGAGTAGCCTTCATTCACTCCTTCTACGTGTAGGCGGTAGGGTCCATGGAGACTTGGCGAATGGGCGAGGCGATGATCACTTCGAGGTCGGAGGTCGGCGCATTCTGCGCGAGGTTGGGATCACCAAGGGCGAGGCCCAAATCTCCCTGGACTGCGGTGCCTACGACGGGCGCCTCGGTGCTTTCACTTGGCTCGTCCCCGCCCTCGTTCTCGAGGAAGAGCTCGCATTCTCCCTCGGGCTCTTCCCCGGTTTCTTCCCTAATGGTCAGCCCGTAGTTGGGGATAAAGAAGGCGATGTGAGGGTCGATGTGCCCGTATTTCGCCACCTCCTGCTTTACCCCCACGTGAATGGCCCGCCGGTACATCCCGTCAACACTGCTCAACAGCTATTCCTTGTACTCGGCGGAGTTCACATACTTAGGCCAAGCAGCCTCCACCTCTTCGTTAAGCTCTTTTATGCGGTGGTGGAGGCTGATGTTCTCCTCCACGACTTTCCGAAGCTCCGACTCCTTCTCCCTATAAGAGTTATGCTCCGCGGAAAGTTTGGTCCGGAGCTCCTTAATCTCGGCCCGAAAGTGCCCAACCATGGCCTTTGCCTTCACCTCCTCCTCCTTGGCCTTCACCTTCCCCGAGGAACCGCTTTGGCCATCCCCCTTGTGCTTCTTCCTCTTTTCTTTGCGGGGTGACGCCTCCGCATCCTTTCGTTTGGACCCGACCCCGTCGCTGGATCCTCGGGGAGCATGGGAGGACGCTCTGGTAGCGTCTCCCTTGGCTGGCCCCCCTCAAAAATCATAACCCATGCGATCTTCGCAGGGGTCGTCGCCTTCGGAAGTAAGGTTGGCGGCTTGGAAGAAGAGGTCGGCGCCTTTAACACAGGGCCCTTCGGGGCCCGAGAGGTCTGTGCGGTGGGGGCCGCGAGTTTCTTTTCCTGCGCCCTCGAGGCTAGAGCATTGAAGAGATCCACTGCAAGAAAATAAAAAGCAAGTTAGATAAAAAGAATAGAAGGGATGATGGCCGGATCGATGGAGGGGATGACGGTGCAAAGAGATCGCCACGAGAATCCAAGGAATTCCGACAACAAACACCACGTAACTGGCCCGTCTACAACTGGCTGGATCTTCCTCGTCCGAACTCGGATTTGAGTGATTCCAATTCGAGAAGTTAGATCTATGCGTCTAGTTGAAGTCCTCAAAATATGAGACCGAGATGATGAGCGGATTGAAAGTTATGTCGAATTTACTGAGATGGTGCAGAAACCTCCGAGATGGATGATGGTTCGAAATGGAGAGAACAAGGGGATATGGATGCTTGATAACTTGGATATGACTCACCAAGCTCTCAAACAAACTAGGATGCCCGAGATTGTCGGATATTACTCACCAACAACTTGAACAACGAGAAATGAACGAACGAAAACAAGAACAAGTACTTGAATTGAAAGGTGCATGGAAAAGTAAGCAACAAGAGAGTATTTTCGTCCAATCTCCAGCAATGAGGAGGAGGAGACTGACCTTAAACCTAACACAAAGCCTTAAAAAATCAACCCCCTAACTTAAGGAAATTACATAAATTAACCCGAAAACTTATAAATTGTCCTTGACCATAGAAATGTCACTTAGAACCGTGAAGCACAATAAAACTCCAACCTTCACCGTCATTAGCCATCGGAAACTTATGAGCTATGAGCTCCTCCTTGATTTTGTCTAGTATAGACTTTGCTAGGGCTCGTGTGATGCGCCCAAGATAGGGCATGGCTCCTTGACTCGGCTTCTTAGCTCCTCGAACATCGTCTTTGGTTGCTTGTCCAAGTATTGGCTCCCCTTTATCGTGCACATTGGGCTTGTCTTTAGGGATGGAATCTTCACTCAACTCATGGGGCCATGACTCGGTAGATGGAATCACATCATCCTCCTCCCCTTCAAAAAGATTCGTCCTCGAATCTATGAAGCCTTGTGAGCTCAACAAAGAAGGTAGGGCTTCTAGCTCCCTTGGTGTGGCATTCTCCATGACAAAGACATCCTTCTTGGCCTCCACAAGAAAGGGAATGTAATCACCCCTTGGAGTGACTAAAACAGCCTCGTCCTCCTCATGGAGCAAGAAGGGCAAACATGAAGGAATCATAGGAAATGCATCCATCCATGGTGTCGCCAATGAGTTCATGGAGCTAGGAGTGATGGTATGACGATGCTTGATTTTAGGAGACAATTCCACAACTTCCTCCTCTTCTTGCAATGTGTGCATCAATTCTATTGGACACTTGATGGTAATGAGTTGTTCCAATCCATGGAAAGGAGTCTCTCTTTTTGGTTGCTCTGTGTCACTCATCACTCTTTGTTGGAAGGAAGTCTCCTCTCCTTTACAAGGGGTCGTCCTCAAACCTTTATCTTCTTCTCGTGTCTCCTTGATCTTCACCACTTGAGGCACTTGTGTCCTCTTGTCCAGCCCTAGGATTCGGCGCTCCAAGGCAACCATGCGTGTCTCCATAGCTTCCAAAGATTGTTGCATGGATTGTTGGAAGGATTGCAACATGGCAGCCACCGAGTTGGAGGACTCCTCAACTTGTTCCTTATTCTGGTCATCACCTACACCTGTCATCGTAAAAACAAGGCAAAGATCAAGGTATAGAGGTCACACGAATTAATCACCAAGACTTGCCCGAGATGAAAATCCGACAAGTTGCAAGTAGGAGATGACCAACAAAATGGAACAAGAAAAGCTCAAACACAACAACACAAGATGTCTCGTCTTGGTGTCGTTCCCGTATCCTAGCACCGTAACCAACAACAAGCATGTAATGATATAAAGGGGTCAAAAGAAATCTGGATTATGGACTCAATTCCCACGTTTTTACTCAGCCAAATTCAGCAAGACACACTTAAATCAAGCACTAAAGGAAGACATTAATCAAGCAACAAATGCACCCTTTCAACTACCAACTTTTGAAGACTCTTTTGGTGTTCTATGTGGACGTTTTTTGAGCAGTTTTTCCAGCCATGGTTGAACATCAAACTCAGCCAAGAACTTCAACAATTCAAGGACTCAAAAACGCCACAATTCAAGACAACAATTCGGACAAGGCCGAGCACAACAACAACAACACAGCCCTAAGGAGTTCGAACCTAAAACTTGCAACAAGTGGAAATTCAAGGTCGGAACAAGATTTAGATGGCGATACCTTCGCGTGGCTCTGATACCACTTGATGGCCGGATCGATGGAGGGGATGATGGTGCAAAGAGATCGCCACGAGAATCCAAGGAATTCCGACAACAAACACCACGCAACTGACCCGTCTTCAACTGGCTCGATCTTCCTCGTCCGAACTCGGAATTGAGTGATTCCAATTCGCGAAGTTATATCTATGAGTCTAGTTGAAGTCCTCAAAATATGAGACCGAGATGATGAGCGGATTGAAAGTTATGTCGAATTTACTGAGATGGTGCAGAAACCTCCGAGATGGATGATGGTTCGAAATGGAGAGAACAAGGGGATATGGATGCTTGATAACTTGGATATGACTCACCAAGCTCTCAAACAAACTAGGATGCCCGAGATTGTCGGATATTACTCACCAACAACTTGAACAACGAGAAATGAACGAACGAAAACAAGAACAAGTACTTGAATTGAAAGGTGCAAGGAAAAGTAAGCAACAAGAGAGTATTTTCGTCCAATCTCCAGCAATGAGGAGGAGGAGACTGACCTTAAACCTAACACAAAGCCTTACAAAATCAACCCCCTAACTTAAGGAAATTACATAAATTAACCCGAAAACTTATAAATTGTCCTTGACCATAGAAATGTCACTTAGAACCGTGAAGCACAATAAAACTCCAACCTTCACCGTCATTAGCCATCGGAAACTTATGAGCCATGAGCTCCTCCTTGATTTTGTCTAGTATAGACTTTGCTAGGGCTCGTGTGATGCGCCCAAGATAGGGCATGGCTCCTTGACTCGGCTTCTTAGCTCCTCGAACATCGTCTTTGGTTGCTTGTCCAAGTATTGGCTCCCCTTTATCGTGCACATTGGGCTTGTCTTTAGGGATGGAATCTTTACTCAACTCATGGGGCCATGACTCGGTAGATGGAATCACATCATCCTCCTCCCCTTCAAAAAGATTCGTCCTCGAATCTATGAAGCCTTGTGAGCTCAACAAAGAAGGTAGGGCTTCTAGCTCCCTTGGTGTGGCATTCTCCATGACAAAGACATCCTTCTTGGCCTCCACAAGAAAGGGAATGTAATCACCCCTTGGAGTGACTAAAACAGCCTCGTCCTCCTCATGGAGCAAGAAGGGCAAACATGAAGGAATCATAGGAAATGCATCCATCCATGGTGTCGCCAATGAGTTCATGGAGCTAGGAGTGATGGTATGACGATGCTTGATTTTAGGAGACAATTCCACAACTTCCTCCTCTTCTTGCAATGTGTGCATCAATTCTATTGGACACTTGATGGTAATGAGTTGTTCCAATCCATGGAAAGGAGTCTCTCTTTTTGGTTGCTCTGTGTCACTCATCACTCTTTGTTGGAAGGAAGTCTCCTCTCCTTTACAAGGGGTCGTCCTCAAACCTTTATCTTCTTCTCGTGTCTCCTTGATCTTCACCACTTGAGGCACTTGTGTCCTCTTGTCCAGCCCTAGGATTCGGCGCTCCAAGGCAACCATGCGTGTCTCCATAGCTTCCAAAGATTGTTGCATGGATTGTTGGAAGGATTGCAACATGGCAGCCACCGAGTTGGAGGACTCCTCAACTTGTTCCTTATTCTGGTCATCACCTACACCTGTCATCGTAAAAACAAGGCAAAGATCAAGGTATAGAGGTCACACGAATTAATCACCAAGACTTGCCCGAGATGAAAATCCGACAAGTTGCAAGTAGGAGATGACCAACAAAATGGAACAAGAAAAGCTCAAACACAACAACACAAGATGTCTCGTCTTGGTGTCGTTCCCGTATCCTAGCACCGTAACCAACAACAAGCATGTAATGATATAAAGGGGTCAAAAGAAATCTGGATTATGGACTCAATTCCCACGTTTTTACTCAGCCAAATTCAGCAAGACACACTTAAATCAAGCACTAAAGGAAGACATTAATCAAGCAACAAATGCACCCTTTCAACTACCAACTTTTGAAGACTCTTTTGGTGTTCTATGTGGACGTTTTTTGAGCAGTTTTTCCAGCCATGGTTGAACATCAAACTCAGCCAAGAACTTCAACAATTCAAGGACTCAAAAACGCCACAATTCAAGACAACAATTCGGACAAGGCCGAGCACAACAACAACAACACAGCCCTAAGGAGTTCGAACCTAAAACTTGCAACAAGTGGAAATTCGAGGTCGGAACAAGATTTAGATGGCGATACCTTCGCGTGGCTCTGATACCACTTGATGGCCGGATCGATGGAGGGGATGATGGTGCAAAGAGATCGCCACGAGAATCCAAGGAATTCCGACAACAAACACCACGCAACTGACCCGTCTTCAACTGGCTGGATCTTCCTCGTCCGAACTCGGAATTGAGTGATTCCAATTCGCGAAGTTATATCTATGAGTCTAGTTGAAGTCCTCAAAATATGAGACCGAGATGATGAGCGGATTGAAAGTTATGTCGAATTTACTGAGATGGTGCAGAAACCTCCGAGATGGATGATGGTTCGAAATGGAGAGAACAAGGGGATATGGATGCTTGATAACTTGGATATGACTCACCAAGCTCTCAAACAAACTAGGATGCCCGAGATTGTCGGATATTACTCACCAACAACTTGAACAACGAGAAATGAACGAACGAAAACAAGAACAAGTACTTGAATTGAAAGGTGCAAGGAAAAGTAAGCAACAAGAGAGTATTTTCGTCCAATCTCCAGCAATGAGGAGGAGGAGACTGACCTTAAACCTAACACAAAGCCTTACAAAATCAACCCCCTAACTTAAGGAAATTACATAAATTAACCCGAAATCCCGAAAACTTATAAATTGTCCTTGACCGTAGAAATGTCACTTAGAACCTTGAAGCACAATAAAACTCCAACCTTCACCGTCATTAGCCATCGAAAACTTATGAGCCATGAGCTCCTCCTTGATTTTGTCTAGTATAGACTTAGCTAGGGCTCGTGTGATGCGCCCAAGATAAGGCATGGCTCCTTGACTCGGATTCTTAGCGCCTCGAACATCGTCTTTGGTTGCGTGTCCAAGTATTGGCTCCCCTTTATCGTGCACATTGGGCTTGTCTTTAGGGATGGAATCTTCACTCAACTCATGGGGCCATGACTCGGTAGATGGAATCACATCAAGGGAGATCATCACAAACAATTAGAGAGTGCTTGATCCGAGCGAGGCTCGTGATCATCGCAAACAATCAAAGAGTGCGTGATCCGAGCGAGGCTCGTGATCATCGCAAAATAATCAAAGTTGTGTGATCTGAGCAAGGCTCGTGATCATCACTACCTAAGCGAGGTTCGGGGCTGCTATGTGTAGCCCAAGTCAGAAACAGAATAAAAAGCAACGCAAAAGCAAGGGAAAAGATAAGTACCCACTTCGCCCTCGCGGGGTGGAGGGGTGAGACTCAAACCGGCCCGCTCAAGCCCGCCCTGAGCCAGGTACTCCCAGTACGGTGCCTGGCGCACCGGTGTGAACCGAGCCTTGAGCTCGGCGACGTTTTACGTCCCCTTGGGATGAACAAAGTTGTCTGGAGCCGAGGGGAAATTAAGATACCTCCCAGTGGGGTCCCGGACCAAGAACCATTTGTCTTTCCACTGACCGACGTTTGACGGGGCAGTGGTGATCTTTAACCCGGGCAAACATAGGTTGACGAGATAGGATTCATGTTCTCACCTCGCCATGAACAAACTCGACATGACGTCCAGGTCCGGTCCCTCCCCGAGCTCATGGCTTCGAATGGTGTACGCGCATAGAAGCCTCCATGCATTGGGGAACAGTTGCGTAGGGCAGATGTGCATCGCCCATAAGAAATCGACAATGTGCCGGGCTAGCAGCAACCTGAAGCCGGCATGGAGGCTGGGCAGGTGTACAACCACGCGCCTCTCGTACAACGCCAAGGAGCAGCCATCTCCTTCGGGAAGTGCCAACTCAACCCCCTCCGACCATGGGAAATCCTTCGCAATCTTCTTGAGGTGATCCCGCTTCAAGACTGTCGGAGCCTCCTCAGGCAAAAAAATCCCTATCGAGGGGTTTGGGGTCATGGGTATCCGCTCCTCGAGAATTAGAGGGATACTTGACACGGAATCGGTAATGTGCTCCGCGAAAAACCTCGCCTGGTCATTGGAGTCAGACGACCTCGCAGCAGATCCAGCAACCTCCTCATTAGAAATCGAAGACGAAGCCATTTCAAGCCCAAAAGACATGCGTAGTCGGGGAAAGCACGAACTAACAGAGATATCGGAGTCACTAGAAGAAGGGTCGCTAAAGACAAGCGAGGGGGACCTCGGGTTCTGAGAATCGCTGGTCTTGACACTTCCTACAGTCCCAGAAGATTCTTCGTAAAACCTCTCCTGAAACTTGAAAATGAAGCATGTGGGGGCCCAAAGAAGTCCCTCTAGGCATGAAAGAGCGACGTCCAGGTCACGAAAGGCGAACACCTGGAAAAGAAGAGGTTTTTGAGACGTCGAACAAAGCCACAAAAGAAAGAAAGCGCGAGGTGATAGTACAGGGGGACAATGCTTAGCGTCCTAGGGCTACTCTGACAGATGGGACAGCCTAAGGGGAATGTGAAGTGCCAAAAGTAGAATACGAAGAATGGAAGATAGCGGTTGGAAGGCCAGACGTCCCATCAATCAAACGACGAGATGTTTGACTTTCCCAGAAATTCAAAATTCGAAAATGAGGGCGGCGAAGGAACTCAACCGTCGACTGACGCGCTGAAAGACTCGAGAACATCGCCGAACCACCAACGCGCCCTCGCCCCCTCCGTTTCGCCGCCGTGGCACCGACGCGAAACGCCAGAGAACCACCGCCACCCACTAGGGAACGGAACGATTAAAGAAAGAAAAAACGCCGAAAAAACACAAAAGAGAGAATCGGGCACTTACTTGTCGGAAGTCGGAGTGAAGTAGGCGGTTGCGGGCCTGAAAACCGTTGAAGACGCTTCGTCTGCTCGCCAGAAATCACAAGAACGAAAGAGAGAGAGTGAAAAACGCTCGGAGAGGAAGATGAGAAATGAAGAAGGAAGGAACGTGAAAGGGCGCTTTATAAAGCGCGAACCTGGGCCTTACACGGATCGGAAAAAGCTTAATGGGCGTAATATCTTTCAGGAAGCCCATTAATGAAATAAGAGAGCAGGCCCATGAATCGTCAAAATGCATAACAGGAGAAAAACCCAAGTGTTCGGCCTCGCAAAAGAGATCCTCGCAAAAGATAACCTCGCAGAAGAGATCCTCGCAAAAGATAACCTCGCAAAAGAGATCCTCGCAAAAGATAACCTCGCGAAAGAGAACCCCGCAAAAGAAATCACCAAACCTCTAACATCGCCACCTGTAACCCTGAAACTAAGACCTCGCTCCATGGGTGCAAGGAACCGGACGTCGCGCATATATGACCTACGGTCCTCGGGACGAGACCCCCAGGCCATGGGGTTGTGATGGTGCGCAAAATAGCGGAATAGGAAGTGGGACCGGGGTACGAGGAATAACGGGACTCGATGAGGTTCCCGAGGTTAAGCTCATGGCCCATTGCAATACCCATCTCAAAAAATGACAAATCCATACCTTTGTGAGGCCTCAAGATCACGGGAACGAGGTCTAAAACCTCGTTGCTCAAAAGCTGACACCCCCGCCCCATCTAACCACTCAATGACCGCCGCTCTACCAACCAATAATCAACTGCCTCACTCTTGACCAATCAAAGAGCTTGATCTCGGGCGTCCCACATCGAGCAAACATCAAAACCCGTTTCCTCAAACCTCTATAAATAGAGGAGAACCTCGTAGGTAGCAAGGGGTCGAAAAACATCTTGAACTCAAGAACTATCTTGCTTGTTGAAGATCGACGTGTTGAAAAATCGTTAAAGACCGCGCTACAACCAAGTGAAGGTCTACAAAAAGATTTCAAGTCACCCAAAGAATCCCCGCCTCGGTCAAAGACCTCGCTCTATCACCTCGCAGGCCACAATCGTTGCACGCTAAATCATCTCCTCGACCTCGCTACTAGAGCTCGCTACATAGCCTGTTGGTGATAGAACCTCGTTGTAACTAGGAGATCTCGAACCTTGTTAAATCCAGATCTCGAATACTCTGAGAGATCTAGGGCGTAATCTCACTGATTGTAATCTCGTTATTTGTAACCTCGCAATCTGTAATCTCATGTTAAAGATATAAATAAAAAGCAAGTGTTTGCACAGTCGAATAAAAGTAATCTCATTTCTTGTCTTCTAGCGCTGGTTTATTTCGGGTTTCATCAAAGAACAAGAGAGAAGAATTATGATAAAAACAATCAAGACTTGATCAAATGCAAGCATACATAACCATTGTTGGGTTTAAACCCAACCTTAGTGATGTGACTACGCCTCACGAGCCACATCAAGGCCCTGACGCCTTCGATACCGAGCCATCCAACGTCGGTATTGAGCCATCCACTCATAGGTCTGAACCATCCAACCCTGGTACCGAACCATCCAACATCGGTACCGAGCTTCCTGGCGACTCTTTTGCCCACGGTACCGAGCAACCCAACCTCGGTACCGAGCCACCTAGGCGTGCCGGCCGCGCCAACGACACTTAGCCTTACATAGGGCGGATCACAAGGGCACGAGCTCGTGCCTTGCAAGAAGAGCTTCAAGCTGGCCTTTTGGTCCAAGGAACGCCGATCAACTATGAAGGCAACATGGATTGCACATTGTTGGTCTCCGGGAGCGTTTAGTCCATGCCGGGCACCCGGCATTGCGTCGTGATGGGTGTCCTTGTGTGCCAAGATCAAGATGCATTTAATGCCAGTTTTCCAAGGGTCTTTTACCATCAATTATGTGTTTATGGCTGGTTATTGAAGAGCCTTTTGTTGGGAGCTCTTTTATTTTAAAAGGGACGTTTTTCCCTTTGTTAGATACACTTGAAGAACTCGAAAACTCTTGCTTTGTTTTTAGTCATGTTTCAACTTTGGTTTTGGCGTTTTGCCTTTTAATAAAGTTTTTTATTGTTCTTTGTTTTCAATCTTGATTCGTGAGTAATATCAAATCACCCTCGAGATCCAAGAGCAAGGTGCGTCACATCCTTGTCCTTGAATCTCATAGTTTGAGTTTGAGTGTGGTGAGTCATATCCACAACCTAAGCTCATCCATATCCAACAACCTCGTATTCCATCCTCCATTACTGGTTTTCGAATCACCCACACGTTCACCATAACCAATTCCGAGGCACATTCATCCAATCCCTCAACAAGAAGAGAGCGTCCAAGTGACCTTGCACTGACTTCATTGATTCGATCCTTATCATGTGGTATCAGAGCCACGCAAGGTACACCAATTTTCTCTCTTCTTAGATCTGAAAATATCTTGAATTTCGCAAGTGTTTCCTTCAAGAAAACGTTCCACAAAACCCCTTGCAATACCGACCCCTAAAACTCGTTACCGACCCTGTTCGCTTATGTTGTTTTGTGTCTTCTAACCTTTTATGCTTAGATCTACCATTGGGGACGACCAAAACTGGTTTGTGTGGTTGTCCAAAGGTTGAAGAAGCTTATCACTCTTTGCTTGAATTGAATTAAAGGCAAAAAATAGCAAGAGTCACCCTTTGGCCTTTCAACTAACTCGTCTTTAATAGCAATCTATTGGATGAATTTTTTGCCTTCCATTCCATGAAAATTTCGAGCATGTGTGGCTTTGCATAAGACTAAAATCAAGCTTACAATATTGTGTACTCACTCGGTTATGCGACCCTTAGGTCACAAGGGGCGGATCTAGGCTCGAAACGCCCGGATCTTCTCCGACAATAGTAACGGGATAAATACGAGACCACAAAGTGGACTAACGGGCCTCTAATGCTTGTCAGAACGAGGGTTGGGCGAGGTAGAATTAAGGGCGAGGGAAAAGGGTTAGAAAGGGGTGACGCCCGGGCCAAAGGGAGGAGATTCTCGACTCAAGCTCTGGCTACTCAAATTGGACGTAAATATTACAAGGGGGCGTGGCTCCTTTATATAGAGGAGGCCACACGAAACCCTAGTTCTAGATGCGGGTGGACTAGGGTTAGCAACATGCTAGCCCAACATCCAATCCCAAAATACTACTAATAGCAACTACTAAAACGGGAAAGGATGCAAGTAACCATAATGGCCTAATGGGCCTTATGCTAGCTTAATGGGCCAGCCTCTTAAGCATAAGAGAGCACACACCTAAAATAGTAAAGACGGAATATTTAAATGACGGAAATAGAAATAATAATATAAATAATACATACATGAGACTAAGTCCTAATCCAAGGGGTCCTCCAAGGTCTAGGTCGACTCGTGTCCGTAGGAGCTGGGTCCGAGCTAGGGCAGAGTCGCATCATTCTCCCCCGCTTAGCTTCGAAGCGTCCTCGCTTCGACGTGGGTCGAACCAGGGAAGAAGGCGATGTTCTCAGTAAAGTCGTGCCATCGACAAGGGTAGTCTCTAGAAAGTAACATGTCGACACAGGGGCAGGCTCGAGCATGGGCTCTGGGTCAGCGTCGAACTCTAAGGAAGGCACCGGTTTAGGGAAAGGCTCGTCAAGATCGGGCGGGTCCTCGGCCTTAGGTGTCGGTGTGGGAAGAAATGGATCCTCGGTAAGGACGGGTGCGCTCGGCACTGGCACGGTACCGACGGGTGAGGCCTCGATACTGACGGTGTTGGGCATGGGTGCCGACGACGCTGGGCTAGACTCGTGCGTTGGCACGTGGGGTGCCGACCACGGTTGAGACTCTCGGTTGGCTTCAACGAGAAGGCGCTCGAGCTCCATGATCCGTGCCATTATTGCGTCCAACGGTGGACGTTGGTGCGTTGGGGGAATCGGGTGTGTGGCACGGGAGTCCGAGTGGTGGACTCGAGCGCGGGCCGGGGGAGACATCGCGACCTCGGGGGAGCGGTGTCGGGGACTTGGGCGCCGAGGTGGCGGACTCCAATCTCGCTCATCGTATCGGGGACGCGGGCGCTGAGGAGGCGGACTCCAATCCCGTTCATCGTAGGAGCGACGACGGGGTTTTGGAATTTCACCATAATAGCGGGCCCAATTCTTCGGGAGTCGATATGGTGGGATCCAATCCGGGTCGTCCCTCGGAAGCGTCCTATATGGACGAGTGTTGACTCGTAGATGCGGCCGATCCCAAGAGTCCGAATCGTCCCATATTGCCGAGCAGGTCGAAGACATGGCTCGACCTCTCGGGATTTTTTTTTCTCTCTTTTTTTTACAATATTACGAAATTTTCCACGATCCGAAAGATCCCGTTAAAAACGGAAATAATAAAATCTATCCTAGAAGGAAAAAAATAACAAGATCTTCTATATAGTTAAGATCTTTACAAAAAGGAATAAAATCAAAAAAATAAAGGCAAAAATAAATAAAAATAAAAATAACAAGATATGCGTCCGAAATAACCCAAGAGATCTCGGAAATATTCCGCGAGATCTAGGGTTTCCGGATTCGGCGCTGGCTGGCGCGGGGCTGCTGCGGATCGGCGCATTGATGGCGCAGAGACGGCGCGCTGCTGGTGCGTCGTTGCAGGGCTGAACTGTGCCAGGATCCGAGTCCTGGCACGCTGGTGGCGCAGTCCTGGCACGCGGATCCTCGGCACGCTGGTGCGTCTTGGCGGCGCGCTGGCTGGTTTGTATTTCGGCCTTTTGGAGGGGCAAACGACATTCGTTTTGGACGAATTTTATATGCCCGGACTCGTATCAAAAAGACCTACAGTAATATGGAAAAAAATTGCAGAAAAGGAATTTTTTGTGGTCAAAATCTGGGTAGAAGTGTCGACTTCGTTTTTTTTAGGGACAGAGAAGGGACCGTTCGAGCCGCCTTTACTCTGATACCAATTGATGCGACACTTGGGTTGATAGCGATCAAAGGACCATGAAGAATAAGTTTGAAAAGAAGCTGTCTAGGAGGCCAAGACCAAGACCTTTTCCAAGGTCTCGAGCATTCAAGTTCAAGAATAAATTCAAGGACTTGATCGTATTGGTTGAAGATATTCATCAATGGTGTCCAATGCCACCAAGGAAGAGGATGAAGTCTTTAAAGTTCGAAAAGTTAAGAGACCCGTCAAATTAAAAACAATGCTCAGTAAAATGGTCATAACTTGGGCTAGAAAATTGATCTCAAGTCAGTTAAGTATGAGTTGGAAAGATAATTAAAAGTTCTACAACTTTGTAGTTTACACCAAATTCAGAATCTAACAGCAAAGGGCCGAAAAATGGGTTTTACTGAGAGTTGTTCAAGTCTTACGGGAATCTTATCTTTAGTTTAAATTTCTATCTTTATGTATTTTATTTATGGACGTTTTTATGCTAGAATAATTGGAGAATTTCGACCATAGGCTTATGTTAGTGGTTGATTATTCTCTCTCCTATGTTTTTATTATCTTTTAGATATTTTGAGTTTGTTAGGATATTTTCTTAAATAAATAAATCAGCCATGATTTATTTTATTTAAGGGAATCTAGATAGATATAGCTTTAGAAATTTTATTATATCTTGGGAAGCAAGAAAAGGTCACAACTACCCCTCTAGGGCCGGCCATGATTCTTCCTTGCTCCCCAAGGAATAGCTTTGTATTCTACTATAAACTCTTATTTTTCATTAATAAAAATCAGCTTGAGATGAGATAAACCCTAAGAAAGGTTTATCTCGTCCTTGGGCTAAAAAATCACGAGTGTTCTATTGCTTGCATCCGATCGATCAACATCATTAATAAATCTCGAAATTCTCTCTCTTTGTTTGTTCTTAATTTGGTTAATTGATTTAGTCAATAGTGGTTGTTCTAGATTTGATTGTTAAAGATCAATCTAGTTAATCATTCGGATTTAGCGTTAGAGCCAATCCGATTGAACTATCAAAATTGATTGTCTCAATTTATCAAATTCGTGTGTCTTAATTCAGATTCAAGTTCGAACTTTCTCATTACTTGCGTTACAAGTCAACTGGTTTTCGAAAGCAATTGTAGGTTGGAATTCAATTACTGGCAAAATCGGAATCGTGTGGGTCATATACGAGATTATCAAGGAGGATTCCGAGGCAATCACGTATCATGGGTCACAAGGGGCGGATCTAGACTCGAAACGCCTGGATCTTCTCCGACAATAGTAACGGGATAAATACGAGACCACAAAGTGGACTCGCGGGCCTCTAATGCTCGTCAGAACGAGGGTTGGGCGAGGTAGAATTAAGGGCGAGGGAAAAAGATTAGAAAGGGGTGACGCCCGAGCCAAAGGGAGGAGATTCTCGACTCAAGATCTGGCTATTCAAATTGGACGTAAATATTACAAGGGGGTGTGGCTCCTTTATATAGAGGAGGCCACACGAAACCATAGTTCTAGATGGGGGTGGACTAGGTTTAGCAACATGCTAGGCCCAACATCAAAGCCCAAAATACTACTAATAGCAACTACTAAAACGGGAAAGGATACAAGTAACCCTAATGGCCTAATGGGCTTTATGCTAGCTTAATGGGCTGGCCTCTTAAGCATAAGAGAGAACACACCTAAAATAGTAAAGACTGAATATTTAAATGACGAAAATAGAAATAATAATATAAATAATACATAAATGAGACTAAGTCCTAATCCAAGGGGGTCTCCAAGGTCTAGGTCGTCTCGGGTCCTTAGGAGTTAGGACCGAGCTAGGGCAGAGTCGCATCACTCGAGTTAGGATACAAGAAAAGTACCAAGCTGTTTAAAAAAAAGTAACACCGAGTAGAGGTGTAAGTCATATTTTTGTTGTTGAAGCTTTGTGTGCTTGATTGTAATAGGCTGAAAAGTGTGCCCTAAAAGTTAAAAATTCGGACTCGAAAAGAAAAAGAAGCGGGGCTAGAAAAACCTTGCCGGCGGCGAAAGCTAATAAGGGGTCAGGTGATGCAGTGAAGCCAGCCATGTCTCCTACCGACGTCGATGAGTTAATTCGAGTGCCATCTGATGAACCAATTACTAGGAGTCGGGCTAAGAAGATTGCTCAAGGGACGACAACGATCTTAGTTCGATTAACAGCCATTGTTGAAGGGTCCAGCAAGACGAGATGGGTCACTTGTATTCGGCATCAACTAAGCCCGGATTCAATGGATTAATTTAATTGGGCGAGTTTCACACCTATTTCCTTATTTAGAAACATGAAATAGCTTGTCTCACTTTAGGGCTGAATTTAGTAAGTTACCGGGTGAGATGAGTTGTTACATGGGTCAAAGTCAACCCTTTGACTTGACCAATCTAAATATGGAAAATATCTTTATTGCTTTTATTTATAGAACATTATAATTTCAGTTTAAATGATAGAGATTTCGGCCATAGGCAGGTTGTTAGTGGTTGATAATCTCTCTCCTATGTTTTATTCTACCTTTTAGATATTTTAAGTTTGTTAGGATATTTTTCTTAAATAAATAAATCAGCTTTGATTTATTTAATTAAGGGAGATCTAGTTTGTTATAGGATTAGATATTTTATTATATCTTTGAAAGCAAGACATGGGGCCTATTTCTCTCTCATAGGGCCGGCCACATGATTGCTTGCTCTCCAAGGATCAACTTTTGTATTGCCTTTAAATACTTTGCAATTTCATTAATAAAAATCATCTTGAGAGAGATTAAACCCAAATTGGTTTAATCTATCTCTTGGGCCAAAAATACACGTGTGTTGAAGCATAGCAATCTGATCGATCATCACAATTCTCTCGACCTCTCTCTCTTTGCATTCAATCAATTTGGGTTGTTGATCTAGTCAATTGGGATTGTTCTAGTTTTGATTGTTAAAGATCAAACTAGTTAATCAATTGGATTTAACATTAAAGCCAATCCAATTGAACTATCAAAGTTGATTCTTTCAATTCATCCAAATCAGTTCCGTTCATTCTTAGTTCGTTTTTATTACTTGCGCAACAAGTTATTGATATTGAAAGCAATTTCAGGTTGGAATTTCGATTACAAGGCAAGATCGGGACTTGTGTGGGTTACATACGAGGTTTCTAAGAAGCAATCCGAGGCAATCACGTATCACCGGGCATAGAATAAGTCGGCCACCGTGAGAAAGAAATTCTGAAAAAAGGTCCTCTATTTGTCCAAGCTCTTTTGTTTATCTTTTTGTTTGTAACTTGGTACCTAGTAGCTTCCTAAATTCGAGTGGTTGACAAACTTGTTGCTTGTTTTGCATTGTCATTGCTTGTGCCTTTTCTTTGAGCCATTTCCTATTTGTACTCCACCAAAAGTCCTATCACTTGCAAGTTTGGCACTTTTCGAGTCTAAGTTGAGAATTGGTTGTGTGTGGCTCGAAGTACCACTTGCTTGTTGGATTTTAACTTGTTTGGTGAAGTTTGTGCAAGATGTTGGATGCAGGGAATGATGGCTCACCTCGGGATGCTAACTCGGATTCATCCGTTGCTGCTATGCTACAATCAATGCAACAAGATCTTCGCTCATTTTGTAGTAGGTTTGATGACATCGAGCAAAGGTTGTCTAGGCACGATGAACTTTTCCAAGCTGCGTGGCCACCTCAACCCGCTCACTTTGATGAGAGCCAACAGGGGGAGCGCCACCAAGGAATCAAGCTCTGAATCCAAAATTTTTCTAGAACCACCGGTGCCAACGCATGCCTTGATTGGATAGCCAGGACCAAGACCGTTTTTTATCACTATAGCTATGAGGATGAGAGAAGAATAGTCGTCGCCACCGTCAACTTCAGCGACTTTGCATATCATTGGTGGATACAAGACAAGGAGGCTCGGCGACGTGATGGGATCCAACCGATCCGAACTTGGCATGAGCTTAAGTGTGTAGTTGAAGGACGCTTTGTCCCACTAGACTACGCCGAGAGGGTCCATTCCAAACCGTGGCACAACTCTTCATCGAGTGTTACTCCGAGCCAGCCCAAGAAGCCTGATTTTAGGCGTGACCAACCCTCTCCTCCTCCTAGGAAAGATGCGCCTCCGAGGCCCAAGCAAGAAGGGGAGGAAGGCATGAACCCAATTCCAACTCCACCACGACATGCATGTTGGCATGTCATCAAGAGAAGCTCGATGAATTCAATAGCTACACCATGGACCCACTTGACTCCCAAGGTACCGTCGTGCATACCGTTCCTATGCCAATGCAAGGGTCAAGTCAACGATGAGGAAATGTGTTCTTCGGATTTCTCTGCGCAGCCTGGGAAGAATAGCCATAACTCCCAACTCTCTAGCTCTTTCCTTCTGGAATTTGGTAGGAGTCAAGTAGGCTTCTTTATTTGCAAGTGGGACTTGGAATCACTCAATTCCGAGTTTGTAGCTCAATGAACAACCTCAAATAAATTCGAACCAGAAGCTGTCCACAACATGGCCGGGGCGATCGCTTGTCCTAAGTTTGCATCTGTCAGGGCAGTTTCCTACACTCCTCTCAGCCATAAGCATGAATATGTGTTGGATATGTCACATTCAATTACTCAAATGATTTCATTTCCTATTCATGAGTTTGTGACATCGAGGCCTAAGTATTCTTGTTTTCATCATAGTTCATTGTCTCAGCACATGTTGTTTTATAAATTGCGTAGTTTCCATGCTTTCATGAGTTGGAATACACCGTGTCCATCTCGGAGAAACTATGGTATATTTCATGCATGTAGAGTCAGACCCACAAAGTGTATAGTTGTTGCATTCATCGAATTATATCATATTGAACTTGGAAATGTTGCTCTTAACTTGACTTTCATAGATTGTACTTGCTTGTGCTTCCCTCGATGTGTCCTTTGTTTTGCAGGCTTGATAGATTCAAGGATGAATCCTTTTAAAGGGAGGGAGGATGATGTGACTACGCCTCACGAGCCACATCAAGGCCCAGCCTTCGATACCGAGCCATCCAATACCGAGCCATCCAACGTCGGTATCGAGCCATCCACTCATAGGACTGAACCATCCAACCCCGGTACCGAGCCATCCAACATCGGTACCGAGCTTCCTGGCGACTCTTTTTCCCACGGTATCGAGCAGCCCAACCTCGGTACCGAGCCACCTAGGCGTGTCGGCCGCGCCAGCGACACTTGGCCTTACTTAGGGAGGATCACAAGGGCACGACGCGAGCTCGTGCCTTTCAAGAAGAGCTTCAAGCTGGCCTTTTGGTCTAAGGAACGCCGATCAACTATGAAGGCAACATGGAGTGCACATTGTTGGTCTCCGGGCGCATTTAGTCCATGTCGGGCACTTGGCGTTGCACTGTGATGGGTGTCCTTGTGTGCCAAGATCAAGATGCATTTAATGTCGGTTTTCCAAGGGTCTTTTACCATCAATTATGTGTTTATGGTTGGTTATTGAAGAGCCTTTTGTTTTGACTTGGGAGCTCTTTTCTTTTAAAAGGGATGTTTTTCCCTTTGTTAGATACACTTGAAGAACACGAAAACTCTTGCTTTAAAAGGGATGTTTTTCCCTTTGTTTTTCCTTAGGCTTGATAATGAGTCTCTAAACTCCTCTCATGGATTGAACTTGATCTTCAATGTCTCTCTTGAGTGCTATCTTTAAGTGCTTTCCTCCTTTCTTCAAAATATGCTCCAAAACAGCTCCAAAAACTATAAAAACACCACCAAAGCTTATATAGACTCCATATCTTAAGGAAATACGAAAATCTACACAAACGACTCAAAACAAAACACAAAACTAAAGAAAAAGACTCAAAGACACAAAAACACACCCTAAAAAACGACTAAAAAGGTAGATATCAAGGAACGGAGTTCCGACACCTAGCTAGGGTGTACACGTCCCTCCTCCGAGTAGGAGCGGACATCGATCATGATTCTTAAAGTCGTGGGAAGATAGGCATGGTGCCATAAGACTTAACTTGTTATATAGAGGTGTTCGGGCCGAGCCCGCACCCCTTAATATTAAATCCATAATAATCTTGAAAAGAGATTTAAAATAAGAAAAGGCCACACAAACAAGCCTAGCAAAATAACCCTACGAACATTAATAATCGTAATAACGATAACAAGTGGGTCATTAATTCTGACAATCGTTATTTCTAGATTCATTTATTTTTATCAAACCAGTTGTTCCCAACATCGAGAAATTTCACGGAACGAATTATCGAGGCTTTAAGGAGAAAATCCACTTGCCTTGATTAAAGTTACCAACAAAATATTATCTAGATTATTTAAATCCATCATCATCATCATCATCATCATCATCATCATCATCATCATCATCATCATCATCATCATCATCATCATCATCATCATCATCATCATCATCATCATCATCATCATCATCATCATCATCATCATCATCATCATCATCATCATCATCATCATCATCATCATCATCATCATCATCATCATCATCATCATCATCATCATCATCATCATCATCATCATCATCATCATCATCATCATCATCATCATTGTTATTATTATTATTATTAGGCTACTTTCCTTATAAGTCCAAGGGAAGTTCTTTTTATAGAATGGAAATATTTAATATATCTATTTAGTTTTCAACTTAATCACATTAATTTTTTTTTGAGTAGGTAATCACATTAAATTATTTTATGACAAAATATTTCCAAGCTTATTATATGACTTTAAAAGATATGCAAGTATTTTTTTCTATTTAATAAAGTCTTAAATTAATAGTCTTTTCCTCTAGTTCTATCTCTTTTACTTAATGTAGTTAAAATCCAAGCAAGGTAGAAATATTATTAAAATATACTTTTTATACTTAGAAGTCTCATATAATAATCTCATAATTTATTTAAAAAATTTCGCACGTCTATACATATTTTATTTCTTTATATAAAATACACATGCTTGTAGATTTTATTCCATTTAAGCATAAGGAAAATAATAAAATCCAAATCTGATTTTCCTAACAACTTATATCTTTTATAAGATGCTAATAATAATTAATAGCTATTTATTAAAATAAAAGGGCTAAAACAATAATTAAAAAAATTAGATTTAACCTTCTTTGTGTATAGGATGTACGAACAATTGAACAGAGGAGAAGACAGGGGAGAGGCAGGGAGGCGCACCAACAGCAAGGCGGTGCTCCGGGGGAGGCATGGTGGTCCGGCGTCGGCAGGGGTGGCGCGTGGCTAGGGAGGGGCGACGACCAAGGTGGTTCGGCGACCCGGGTGAAGGATTAGGGTTCTTGTGGTGTTTTGACAAAAAATCAGCAATTAAATTGCATAGACTAGGTTGAAATTTGGACTTGGAAGAAAGGATTTTAGAAAGAGGAAGAAGATAGGATTAAGGTGTGAGTTTTCTATGGATTTTCAGCCCTTTTTATAGCAAAACTTGACCCCTCCATGGATCCACACCTCCATGGATGGACCTCTCATGGAGGAGGAGATCCATGGGGATTGGCCAAGCTTGTGTTTCTTCATCCAATGTGGAGGGTAACAATTGGTGAGGGTGGTTGGAAGAAAGCACAAGCTACTATAGCCATTGATGGAGCTTGGAAGGTATGCATAGATTGTACGTCTAATCAGTCAGACAAGTCTGATGATCAATTTGGGTGAGAAGAGGAAATAAGGGAATAAAAGAATAAAGAGTCTTTAATGTGTAGATAAATTATAATGGCATAGCAGATTTGAGTGTGTGTGAGTGTGGGAAAGGTGCAAGAGGTCGTAGGTTCGAGTCCCCCTCTTGCCCCTTTTTATTTTACACATTCTTTGTATTTTCACTTGCTTTGGTAAATTAATAATAAAATCAAATCCGAAATTTTTCTTAATTATATTTGCTTAAATTTTATTTGGCATTTTGATAACCTTTTATAAACTTTTTATAATATATTATGAAATTACAAAAATTACTAAATTCTCTATTTTTGAGAAATACTTATTTAAATAAATACCCGATTCTTATACTAAGAATTTAGCGGATATTACAACGAAGGCAAGAATGCATCTCAAATTATGGATTGAAAATTGAAAGCTATTACCACCTATAACCAAAATGCACTGAAAAAAAAACCTCAAACCACATTGAGCAAATTTATTGCAAGTCTAGTTATTAAAATCAAATATGCCAAATTGAAAATCTAGCATCCAAATCAAAATTGAATTCCAAATTAAAAATCTAATATCCACTCTATCGAAATCGAAACTGGGAGGAGAAGAACTCAAACCAAAATTGACAACGATACTAAGCGTTAGGGTGACGACGGGAAGGTTGCGATTAGATAAGAAGAAGATTAGATACTAAGCTTTATGAAGAGAGGAAAAGATTAGATAAGAAGAAGGAAAGGTTGCAATTTCAATTGAAACTTGAGTGAGCAATAGGCAAAGATTAGAGAAATTTGAATGGAAGGTGGCAACAATGTTAGGGTTACGATGCAAAGGCAAGGACAATGAGGGAGGTAGGCCGTCACGGCGACGATGATGACTACCTAGGGTTTCATCCAAAGGAGAAAGAATAAGGGCAAAAGGTGAATTTTTGAAAAAGTAAGGATGGAGGATTGAAATTTTGATATATTAGGGTTTTAACCATAAATTTAAATCAGGGATCTCTTAGCAAAATAGGTAAGTTTCGTGTTTACTTATTAATTTTGATGTGTTGTGAATAATATGTCTCTTGGTAAGTGATAGTAGGATCCTAACCAAAAAAGATACCAAGTATTACCCAAACAC
Organism: Fallopia convolvulus; assembly: GCA_964016875.1. Classification (NCBI taxonomy): domain Eukaryota; kingdom Viridiplantae; phylum Streptophyta; class Magnoliopsida; order Caryophyllales; family Polygonaceae; genus Fallopia; species Fallopia convolvulus. The sequence continues at coordinate 24,519,398 of OZ024727.1, forward strand.
TCAAAAAATGAACAAAGAGAGGAATCAAAGCAAAATCTTCAAACAATCAACTTGTGGACATAAGAAACACATTTTTATACATAATTCAATTTGAAACACATTTTTATACATAATTATAAATTGAATGCAAAAAATATTTGAAAATGAATTCTACAATTTACAACCTATAATATATTTCCTCACATATATATGTATATAACACCATATACACATATATTTATATATATATATATATTGACCATCTTCATCTTATATCCATTCTTAGCATCATATCGCACATCTTCCCATCAACTAGAATACAATGCAGCAAGAAGGGCAGCTCCAATACCCGACCCATCCTCGACTTCCTTAAGTACCACATAAGAAGCAAAATCTTCCCCTAAGATCGCTGCAACTGCCTCCTCCAAGTACTCCCTGAATACCTTGTAGTGTGTATAGACGACGCCCTCAACTGCCACCACTGTCCTCATCAGCTTCATCGTACTCCCGTTGCTCCCATCTCGTCCCATCTTCTTCAATATCCCCACTATCCCCGCCCCTAATAACCGCCCCGCGCGTCTAGTTACAACATCATATACATTCACCACCACTTTCCTTACCTTCAATGAAACCTCCCTCACTTGATAAACAATATGAAAACCACCACTTTATATACCTAAAGTTGGAATTACATATTAGAAAATTATGTTTAAATTGTGGAGCCAAAGCCAATACTAACCTCAAAGACTTCATCTAGAATTCTGGCCACTTCTCTCAAGTCCGGACTGTTGTCCTCATGCATACCAGCCATATGAGGAGTCCTAAGAAAGACACCATAATAAAAGGAAAAAAAGGCTTATTAAATCTAATCCCAAAGTTACTATTCATGGCACAAAAGCGACAAGTAGAATACCTCAAGAGAAATGGTTTACACAATTTTGATGAATCAGGTCCAAAGATGTCTGATGCCTCTGACATACACATCAGAACTCTCCTCACGATCTCCCCAAGTTACATTTTTGATACCATTTTCTCAAAACCCTTTAGAAAGAAAAGACAACTTCAGTCGATTCAAATGAATATCAAGAGTCGGCGAGAGGGGGTTTTTTAGCAAAAGGTGCTCTACCTGCTCGTTTGGATTGGGGCTTTTAGCATCTAAGTCAATGTCGTAGGGAGTCCTAGGCAAATGAGAGGACTAGAAATTTGCCCATTCCATGTTGATTACCTGATAACCAAAGATTTAAGTACACGCAGTCAATAAGGCGGAGTCCTACTGTAGCATGATGGGTCAACAAAGGGAGAAATCATACCATGCCTCCTAAGGTTGTATGAATGGCTTAACACTTTATAATAGCATATGCCCTCTCCATGTAGCAAGCGTTTGTTCCTGTTCCAATGAGTACGACAGCAACAGTGTCCTCATCGTAGTAATGTCCAACCGCTAATTGTTGATAGGGTTTCTTGACAACAAATAAATTTATAATCAAGACCCCACTGTGTATAGCGAAGTCAGGTTCGTCCACGGGAGATATTCAGACATTCAGTATCAAGTTTTATTACTTATCGCGCAAGTAAGAGAGAAAATGTGGATTTTTATATCGATAAAGAGAAAATCTAAGGTAAAGGTATCCCCACAACAACAATTATGCATGTCAAACGCTAATGAAACATAAAGATCGTGCTTTTATCACATAAAGGTGTCAACTTTCGTTAACTTAAGCAAGTAAATCAACTAACTTATCGTTCAATCAATAAACTTACTATCTAATCTCTTCTACTTCAATTAGGATAGATTCACTTTCGCTTCAAAACCCTAAATTGACTATTCTGATTCAAGGTTTCCGTTTTCGCTTCGACTATGAATGAGAAATTCCCTTTAACTATCGTTTCAAGGATTAAGAACAAGAGAATAGATTCATGAAATAAAAACAAACAAGACATGATCATAAACAAGCATGCACAACCATTGTTGGGTTTAACCCCAACCTTAGAGAAGAAGACTACTCACAAAGCATGATTAAAAACAAAATTGAATTAAATTAAAGAGAAAGCTTACACCTTTGAATCCAAACAATGCTTGTCTTCCAAGTATCTCCAAAATCTCCCCCCTCTCGCTCTTCCTCTCAATCGTGTGTGTCCCCAAAACAAGAGCTAGAGAAGGGTATTTATAGAGAAACTAATCTATCTAAAAAGCTATCTATAAGGAAATAATATCTTCTTAAAAGATATATCCCTTCTATCTATCTAAGGACATAAAAGGAAAGGGATAAAAGATATTTAAATTGCGATGACTCAGTCTTCGCTACGATCCAGAATGCCTCGATATCGAGCTGTGTGCCTCGGTACCGACCTGTTACAGCACTACGAACAACCTAGAGTAAAACTTTCGTAGCGGGTTTGTTACAACTCCGTTTGACTCGATTCTTTTTCCTATGTCTTCGTAACGAATTTCTCTACTTCTTTCCAAGCTCAAACTTGATCTTCAATATCTTTATGAACTTCTTTTCTTGAGCTTTTCCTTAAGTGTTTCTCCTCGGTTTTGCTCTTTTCCTCAAAAGTGCTCCAAATAGCTTCTAAAAACCTACAAAACACCACCAAAGCTTATGTAGACTCCATATCTTAAGAAAATACAAAAACCTACACAAACGAATCAAAACAAAACACAAAACTAAAGAAAAAGACTCAAACACACAAAAACACACCCTAAAAACATGACTAAAAAGGCGGACATCACTAATGTTCCCACATAATCATTCACTTGTAAAACCACAAATGGAGGTATTTACAAGGATTGTGTTACGAATGAAGCTCTCATCCTAAACCCATATATGTTACACCCGGTTACTAATCCTAGTCCATTATTCAAGATCACAAGAATTAGATCCAGAAGGCATGTAAATCAACCATTAATAGACATTAATTTTAACTGCTAATGAATACTGGTTTGGGCTGCTAACACGGGGTCACAAGAGAAAAGAGACTATCCAAAATGTCCAAGTAGCAACCTCATGGAAAAATCATTGATGGGACAGTAAACTTCATCTTATAACTTTAATCAAAAAAAAGTTACTAGAAGAATATTGAAACCATTCAAAGAGTCACACCAGTGCGGCTATGTGCATATCAAGGGCTTTCTTGGTCAAAGGTTCTTGAAGACATGAAGCAATCTCCTTCCCAACCTATCACACGGAGTTAGTTTAATAATCTTCCTATCATATACATTACTTCAAAATGACAACTAGTGTATTTCCTTTAACTTTACTTATTTAGTTCAAAGGACCATTCAAATTTACTTAAAGGGATATATAGTCCAACTAAATATCATACAGAAGAGGACATGTAATAAACATTTAAAAGCTCCTGCAAGGTAACAGGTTATCATCTAAGCAGTTAGGCTAAAATGGCTTATCGAGTACCAAATGGTTTAAATAAAAAAATAAAAGATCAGTTGACCTACCATGTCATGGATCAAAAACCCTTTGGTCCATCTTATAAGGGTCCCCGATGGAACAGATGTTTGTTTCACGGGAAAAGAGAAGGAGAATCCAAGTTCCCTTCTAGAAGCAGAAGGCTCTGAATCTTGTTCTTCTTGCGTTTCTACAAAGTTTTTCAGATATGAAGCTATCAATTCAAAAAGATCCTGCCAAAAAAAAGGCATCCAATTTAAATCATGAGCATGGATGTGTTTGCATACAGACATTAAAAAAAACAGATCAGAAGGGAAATTTGTTGAGAGGGTTTCTTGACAACAAATAAATTTATATCAAGACCCCGCTGAGTACAGGGAGGTCAGGTTCGTCCACGGGAATTAGAAGTATCCAAGTCTAGTTATTATTTCTAACAAAAAGAAAACAAAACAAAGCCAAACACACGCAGCAGGTGCTCAGCACCGACCCACAACAGGTCGTAACCGACCAACAATAAGACACAAAACGTAGAAGTAAACACTAGAAAACTAGGAGCTCGGCCCCGACCTGAAAGGGGTCATAACCGACCTATCCGGGTAACGAATAGACTTCGAAAAATCAAATTAAAAGAGATCTAGAGCAAAGGATTCACCACAACAAGCTATGCATGCAAACATAATCCGAATTCAACCAACAACAATCTCATGAATGACTTTCGTCACAAATAATCAAGTAAAAATCTAAACTTTCATAAAGATCCAAACTTGCAACCCTACTTGTTTTCTAAAGGTTTTAACTTTCGTTTCAACCCAAATACAATCCAAATTCACAATTCAATCTTTCAATTCAATCACGAACTTGCACATGCCTCAACTTTCATCAAGGAATTGATAACAAACAAGAGGATAAAGGATAGAGATTGAAAAAGAGTGGTTTAATCAAAAACTCATGCTTAAATCATGCAAAACTCGTCGGGTTTCACCCCAACCCTAGAAAATAGACTACTCACGATCCATGGCACAATCAACAACCATAAACAAAAGAGAAGACATAATCCAAATCCAAACAAACTTCAATTAAAAAGAAAACTTACAATCTCAAGCAAACCTCCAAGCCTCTCTTAAAATTGTCCAAGAGCTTGGAATCCAAATTAACCTAGAAAACAAACTTGCAACTTGTTCCGTTCTCCACAAACAACGTCTCCAAAAACTCCCAAAAAGTGTCCCCCCTAGAAATAAAAACCTAAAAGACCTTATATAGCAGTGGAAATGTCTCATAAGGAATATAAATCCTATCTTAAAAAGGTCCATAAATAAAACATTTACTAAACCTAGCTTAAGGCGCAAGTATTAATTTCACCACACACGGAAATGGTCGTCACCGACCTAAAGTAGGTCGTCTCCAACCCAAGCAGCACTTGTTTTCTTCACTTCTTTGCTCGAAACTTGCTCCAATGCTTGATTCTTCTTCAATGTTCTTTCTTTGATCGCTCTTGGCCTTCTAAGACTTCCTTTAGCTCCTTCTTAAAGCATCTTGATCTTGAAATCTTCACCTTTGAATCATCAAACCTTCAAATGCACCGACTCTTGCCCTTCTATCAACATCACCAAAAGACAACTCTAACGCCACCTCCTAGAAAGCTTGAAAACTCGGGATATCTCCTCCTCAACGCTTCAAATACCTACAAAAACAACAAACAAGCGCAAATGACTCCAACTCTCCAAAGAGGGTCGGAATTACATGCAAAACAACACAATAAACCTAGAAAAGACTCAATTCTAGCTAGAAAACTACCCACAAAAACCAACTAAAAAGTGCGACATCAAAATACCCCATACTTAAACTTGCTTGTCCTCAAGCAATCACTTAACATGCATCAATACCACACAACAAAACTCAAGAATCACCTTTACAGAAAAAGAAGCACAAGTAGAATGATGAGCAAACAACTTCCACGTCCTAGCACACATGAACATTTCCAAGTAATCACAATCCAACCTCACAAAAGGAATGTATTTCACTCAACTCTCGAAGTGTTTAGGGTATAGCAATAATCACTCGACTCAAATTCCAAACACAAAATCGCATAGTCAATGGAACTTATATAAGCAAACTCTCCACCGAAGAAGTCAAAACAAGTCAAATCATCAAATGAACTCGGGTGGCTCAATGAAAACTTCAAAGAAGCTTCATTCGGCCGGGTTGTAATGGGGCTTGGTAATGACAATAAGGCGTGGAAAATATTTTGGCTATGTGGTGCTAACTAATCCGAGAATCAAAGACTCCTAGACTACACATCACTCACCCAACATTCTTTCCTCTTACTTCAATCACCAAACACTTAAAACTTTACAATGCACTTCCCTTTTCACCTATTACAATTGTCTTTCTTCTATTCTTTGAAAGCCTTTGAACTCTTGTGCTTATTACATGACTTTCCCCAATTTTTTTTTTTGGGGGGGTCGGCACCGACCTTATTTGGGTCGGTTACGACCTACATTCGTGCACTTCGAGCCCAAAAAACACTTCATACTTGGATTTTCCAAAGACAACACACTTTATCTACTTTCCACAATCACTTTGTTTTCACCCAATTACTCCATAACATTCTTCAACAATTTCTTCTAATTCCTAATTCCCGGATCAAAGGGTCAAGCTTTTCATGGCTAGGGAATTTTTTGTGGAGCTAGAAATAGGCTTTAAGCTCAAAATAAGGGCTACAAACAGAGGGATCATGTATAGGTAGGATAAGGAATATAATAGGCTTGTAAAAATAAGTTCAAAGTCATTTGATTCAATCAAGTAATGAACATATCTCCATTGGTTTCAAGTTTAAAATAACCATGCCATTGTCAATTGGTATATTGCATTTTGAAGAGTAATTCACACATGAAAGAGAAAGGAGTAAAAATGCACATCCTTTATAGGCCAAAATATGTCTCACTTAGGTTCAATTTTTGTTGGATTGCTTTTAGTTAGAAATATGCATGCTCAATGTCCATTATAAGCTCAAAATTCAAAAAGCAAGATCATGATTTAGGCAATTCTTAAAGCATGTCATAGGTTTTACATGATGATGCAAGCAATTTCCATCCTAGGACATCTAAGAAATAGGGTATTTATCCATCTAAAATCAAAAAGAAAAAGACTCAAAACAAAAACTAAACACACACATCAATCAAAACACAAAACAACACATGACTCAAACAAGTAATCTCCCAAACCACCCCATACTTAAACATCAATGTCCCCATTGATTAAGAAAGTAAAGAGAAAGGAAAGACAAACTAACTTGGACACCTTGAAGCGTTGGCAAAGGAGGAGAATCATTCTTGAGGAGGGTGAGGAGGCAGTGGAGCTTGGAAAAGATGTTGCCCCAACCAATGGTTGAAATCCACTTGAGCATTCCATCTCTCAACATCTTGCTTGTGATCTTCATAATACTCAATGCGGAAATCCTTAAGCTCCTTGTGATGCTCAACAAACTGGTTGTGGTGATGATTAAGTGCCCCATAAAGTTGGTGTTGGTGGAGCATAAGGGCATCCATCTTAGCCGAGAGACGGGAGATATCGGGATCACCACCCGAACTTGAACCGGTATGATATGTGCCTTGTCCTTGAAAATGAGAGCCGCCGGACCCATCAAAGCCATAGGGGTGGGAGTAGTAAGGAACCATGTCAGTTTGAGGTCCCATTGTGAAGTCCATCGGGTCGACACCGGGCTGGTTTTGGTAGTGGCCGCCCATTGGTGGGTCGTAACCGACCTCCTGATGGTCGTCACCGACCCCTCTAGAATGTGTTCGTGGGGATTCCGACTCGGAGGATGTCTCTCTCAGTGGGTCAATTTCGGTCCTTGGAAACCTGCTGGGCTGGCGTCTAATTCTTCGATCAAGCCGGACATTTGGCACCAAAGGATAAGGAGCGGGTGCCCACACATCATACCAATTAGGGCGGTAGAAAAGCTCAAGATTTTCAGGGGTAAGGACCACATCATGAGTCTCATTCGTGCTAATATAGAACTTGTTGATGAAACCGGAAGAAGATTGAGCAAGCACTTTAGTATTCAAGAAGTACTTCACATCCATAGCAATGACTTTTCTTGAAGAGTAGGCGGAAAGATTGACTTTCAAGGACTTGGCAAGGATAGCAACAAGCCAACCAAAGTAAGTGGTGGTGTGGGTCTTGAGGGCTTGGTGGCTCACAACGGCATTAGCAAACTCAAACCCAAAATTCATGTGAATTGTCGGCTCGAAGAGCATGGTGGAGAGGCATGCAATCTCGTGCTTGTGTGGCCGAGAGAGCTCATATCTTGGCCAAATTGTGGAGCCAAGGATGCGTAGGATAATCCGAAAAACCGGGCTAGCAATGAATCGACCGGGAAGGTGGTTGGTGGGGTATTCAACCTGGCCGGTGAGGTAATGCCACAATTCCTTGGTGGGAAAACTCGAGGTTGTGTACGCTCCGGATGGTGCGCGGAAGCCAAGATGGTGGTTGAATCTTTTAATGCTCATCTCGTGGTCCCTATTGCCGAGTTGAAAGGTGACCTTTGACTTGTTGAAATCGGTTTCATGCCGGTATATGCGGAAGTTGGACATGAACTCGCATGTGAGCGCGATGTAGTGTTCCTCAATTGGATGCAAGATAAGGTGTTGAGCTCCAATCCAAGAGAAAGTCGTGAGCACCTCCCTATGAAAACCAATCTTCATTGCGCCTTCCCTATGGTAAGCTCGCACATTAACGTCCCCATTCCACATTTCAAGAAACCGTGTTTGTTGTTCCTCATCGTCAAAGACCACACTATCCACCTTTTGCTTGTCTTTCTTGTGCTTCTTGGCGGGGTGACGAGAAGAAGAATGTAATTCTTGACAACAAATAAATTTATAAGTCCCCCGCTGAGTATAGCGAAGTCAGGATCGTTCCACAGGAAGCAAGGTTGTTCGTTTATCGACTACCAAAAAGCAAACAAAATCAAGCAAAAACACACACAAGCAGCCTCGTTAACGACGTTGTCAGGGTCGTTAACGAACCACCGTACCTAAAAAGACTCAACTAACGACCTAAACAAACTCGGTAGCGAAATTCACTTAAAAGTAATTCAAATAAAAACAAAGATCTAGGACTAGGGACACCACAACATAGTCAAGCATATAAACTCGTAAGAAGAATAGATCATGCCTTTAAATAGATAGAATTATCAACTTTCGTTAACCATCAAGCAAATTAACCTACTTTCGCAACTTAACTCACTTAATTGTTTGTTTTGGATCTAAAGCTTGAAACTTTCGTATTCAAACAATATCAACCTTCAAGTTACTAACTTTCTCTTTCAATCCAGTTAAAAACTCAAATTACCTCAACTTTCATCTCGGTATAAACACAACCAACAATCTCAATAATAGATAAAAGGCATTCAACACAATCTCACTCGTTAAACATGCTCAACTATGTCGGGCTTAACCCCGATCCTAGAAAAGAAGACTACTCACTAATCATAACTACGAAACAAATAAACTCAATAAAAGAAATCATTGAAAATAAATTACTACTCAAATTAAATAACAAATATCGTTTTACACAGAAAATCAGAAGAAAACCCGAAAACAAACAAATACCGAACCGAAACACTCGATCAACGAACTCGGTAACTCTCGTCCACCGACCCGACGACTCGTCTCCGATCCTCTCCTCGCTCTCTCGGCTCTTCCTCTTCTCTCTATGCTCGACTTCTCTATCTATCGATCCTCTCAAAGAATTTCCCCCCTTTTCTAGGCTAAATAAGAGGGCTATTTATACTAAAAAGCCTAAAAACTAATAAGGCTAGAAGATAAAAACTTTCCTAAAAGATAGAAATAAAACTCTAAAAAGATAGAAACAAAATCTAAGAAGATAACAAGACCTAAAATACAATATAATAACCCTAAAAATCACAAAAAGATACTCTACCGACACGGAAATAATTTCCCGCACATGATCGGTGAGTTACAAAGTCAACCCACGAAATTTCTTATCACGTGGCCTCGTTAACGAGCCCTTACAGCCTCGTTAACGAGGCTGGGCTTGGTTTCTTCTACACTTCAACTCGTAAAACCTTGACTCTGACTTCTTAAAACTTGTATTCCTCCGTCTTTCACTGTAGCGCTCCAAATTCAGCTCCATATAGCACTTTTCCTTGCTAAAACCTACAAAATACACAAAATAGAGTAGCTTCCATACTTTCTATGAAAATATGCAAAACTATCCAAAAACATACCAAACTAAACCTAAACTTATCAAAACTAGACCTAATAAATAAAGAAAACCTACTAAAAACTATACTAAAAATACGAACATCAAAGCCATTGTCCTACAACACATTCAAGCTTCCAAGATAATTTCCATAGTTTTAAAGAATAATGCCAAATCAAAGAACACACATGTCACCTCCCGAAGAAGTACCCCATACTTACTCAAAGAAACATGCTTAAATTAGAAAAAAAAAATCGCAACCTAACATGTTTAATCATGAAGAGTAGGTAAGTAGAGGGAAAGATCATGCTAAAAGTACTCAAATCATGGTGAAAGTAGCTCCATAAGCATGCATTGAATGAGGAATGCGAGTCAACCTAGGTCGGAACCGACCCTTGGAGGCTCGGTACCGAGCAAATACACGCAAAAGCCCCATGATAGGACGCTGTTGGGTCGTCACCGACCCCTTGTGGGTCGACACCGACCTCTTCGGGCAAGATCAAGTCCGCAAAATGCAGCCCGATGTCCTTGGGAGGGTTACCAAAAATTCCGAAAAAATCACATACTCTCATAAACAACCAAACAACCAAGTATGCATCAAAATTTCCACTTACAACCCACAATTCATCATGGGATCATGTAGATCTAACCACTTAAGCATGCAAACAACCCAAACTTCCATATTCAAACTCAAGAACACCCAAAACCTAGGTTTTCAACTAATCCTTCAAACATAAATCAAGTAAACTTGAATATAACATCAAAGGAGTAGAGAAACATACCAAAGATGAGCAAAAATAGAGGAATGAAGGTAGAAGGGGGGTCGTAGACGAGCACTAGAGCGGTTCTAAAATTTGAGAAATTGTGGGGAAGGGGCGGATTTTCCGGTTCTTGGTGGAGTAATTGGAGGATTTATGTAGCACAAGAAAGGATTTTGATAGATTTGGGATGGGGATGGAGAATTGTGAGGTGTGAGAGGCAAAGAGGGATGAATGGAAGTTGTGGGTTTTGAGGAAGGAGAGGGTCGGCGGTGTGGGGGAGAAAGAGAGGGGAGGGGTAGGGTTAAAAAGGGGTAAAAGTTCAGGGACTTACCTGCAATTTCCGGATATTGCAAATTTTTACCCTTTTTACTTGGAGGGGGTCGGTTACGACCCAAACTTGGTCGGTGACGACCCAACCGGATGTTGTTCCTTCCCGTTTATCAAGCAAATTCAACCTTCTCGTTCACATTTCGCCGCCTCGGGTTCCTACAAAAGCTTAGCGGAGATACAAGACAAGAGTCCTAGCTACTCTAAACTAATGAAAACAAAAGAAATTGAGCTAAAAAGAAAATCAAAGCAAAAACAAAAACAAAGCGGGTTGCCTCCCGTAAGCGCTTAATTTAACGTCTTTAGCTAGACGTGAAGTACCTCAGCTTAGTCAGAAGATGTGAGAGCCCATGTGGCTCGGATGTCCTCATCGGGTTCGGCTCTTGCATAGTATTTCTTCAATCGATGCTCGTTGACCTTAAAAATTCCTCCATTCTCATCTATGAGATCGACCGCTCCATGTGGGTAGATGTGGTGAACAATGAATGGTCCACTCCATCGGGATCGTAACTTCCCGGGGAAGAGTCGAAGTCTAGAGTTGAAAAGGAGTACTTGATCACCGATGTTGAAGGTCTTTGGGATGAGCTTCTTATCATGTCATTTCTTGGTTCTTTCTTTGTAAATCTTGGCATTCTCATACGCCTTGAGCCTTAACTCCTCCAATTCTTGCAAGTCCATAAATCTCTTTGCTCCGGCCGTGTCAAGATCCATGTTGAGCTCCTTGAGAGCCCATAAAGCCTTGTGTTCGAGCTCGACGGGCAAATGGCATGACTTGCCATATACAAGATTGTAAGGAGTAGTGCGGAGTGGTGTCTTGTAGGCGGTGCGGTACACCCAAAGTGCATCATCCAACTTGGAAGCCCAATCCTTCCTTGAGCGGGAAACCGTCTTCTCCAAGATGTTTTTAATTTGCCGGTTGGAGATCTCCACTTGACCACTAGTTTGGGGATGGTAAGGAGTTGCTACTCTGTGTAAGACCCCATACTTAGTCAAAAGTGCCTCAAAACTCCGCTCAATGAAGTGGGAACCACCATCACTAATAAGGGCTCGGGGAACACCAAAGCGGGGGAAATATTGGACTTCATAAACTTGGCCACCACTCGTGCATCGTTAGTTCTTGTGGCTATGGCTTCAACCCACTTAGATACGTAGTCAACCGCTACGAGGATGTACTTGTAGGGACCCGAAGAGGGGAAGGGTCCCATGAAATCGATTCCCCATACATCAACTCCGTCAACTTCTAGAATTCCTGTGAGTGGGTTCTCATTCCTCCATGTGATATTTCCCGCACGCTGACATTCATCACAAGCCGTGACATAGGCTTGAACATCCTTGAAGAGAGTGGGCCAATAGAATCCGCTTTGAAGAATTTTTGCGGTGGTTTTGAATCCCTTAGCATGGCCGCCTGTTGGAAGAGTATGACAGTGTCGGATTACTCCCTCTATCTCATTGTCCGGCACACAACGCCTAAAGATATGATCACTCCCTTGCTTGAAGAGGTAGGGATCGTCCCAATAGTATTGCTTGGCGTCGTGGAGGAACTTCTTTTTGGCTGGGGATGTCAATCCATCAGGGATAATGCCTCCTACAACATAGTTAGCAAAATCCGCAAACCAAGGGGTTTTCTCCCCTTGAATAGTATATACAGAATGACAAGAGAGAATGGGAGGAGATGTAACACCCCTATTTTACAACATTGGGTATTACCGCCAGTGACCTCAGACTTTACCGTCCAAAGTCACCCAAGGCTTTTAGAATGATATAGAACAATTAAAATGCGGAATAAAACATATTACATAATTAGAAAAGGTGCTCCCGAGGGAGACTTAGTTCTTACAAAACATCTTACATTGGTTCAAATATAAAGTTGTCCAGACTTAAAATGCGAAACCTGATTGTCCTTGAAACGTAATAAAACTAAAGCAAAATGATGGAAAGATACATCTTGAAATCCTTGTTCTTCCTTCGTCTTCACTTCACTTCACGCCTTGCTGGGGTTCCTAGATTCTGACATAATTCGCGAGGGGCGATAGAATGCCAGGCAAAAAAAATGCGGAAAAGAAGAATTAGTCTAAGAGACTAAGCAAGCGGGAAGGGAACTTCCCGAGGGTATTTTGGAAATTTTCAAATATTATTGAAAGAGGTATTAAGGTTGTGTTTACGATGGGTTATAAAATGAAACTTGTTGATGTGGAGCTTTGAGATTCGAAGGAGAGTATATCTTTGGACAAAGATAACTCGATGATGCAATAGAAGAACTACTAGATTGTAGACTTCTTTTTGGATTTCGAAAGAATGTTGGGAACGTTCATTAAATCATACAAGTGAAAACCTCTCGCGCCCTGAGCGGACCGAGAGCCGGATCGATCATTTGAGACCGGTCCGGTTTTGGTGTCTTAAGTGTGCATTCGCACTTATCTTATATAGTGACGAAAATATTCGACTTTATTAATGATTTTTAATAGAGAGTGGTGGGACACGGATATTCCGAGCCACCCGAAGGAGAACCATCAATTCTCCGGCACTTAGCTATAGTGCCGCACAATCCCTCCTTGTAATCGGAGCGGATGGAGATCATGATCCCGAAAGTCGTATGGACGTACGACTTATTAATGTTATCTAGAGGTGTCGGCTAACCCGCACCCCTTTCTAGTTTAATCATGGTAAATCTCTGAACGAGATTGTATTCAATCAAGATCACAACATACTAGCATATATAATCCTAACAAAGGAATGTAAAACATACTACGCTAACAATTGTCGTTATTTCTAGCAATCAATATTTCCTAGATTCATTTTTATTTAAGCATACTAATGGTTCCCAACAATCAAGGATTTTCACGAAATGAAATGTAAAGGTTACAAGGGGAAATTCCACTTGCCTTAGCGTAACGAGTTCTAGCAAACTAGCCTTGACGAAACTTATGCGATTCCCTACTACGAGCGAGGATTCCGACCTATTGATACGGAAATTTACGAAAAGGCTCAAAATCATGATTTTCTTTCTAAGATTTGGATTATCTCTTATAATATTTTATAAGAGAGAAAGAGATTCTAAATTATTATAATAATAATTTAGAAAGTTATTTTCCTTAAAATAATAATATTCCTTTATTATTATTTTGGGATTTGTAATATCCTTACTATTCCGTAAAATCTTTATTAAAATAATTAGTAAAATAATTATTAAAAATTATCCTTTTTAACTATTCATGACAATAAAATATTACTTTTAAATTACCCATTTATTCTAGGATGGAACTTATAATTTTGACTACCTTATCTAAAATACTTTATTAATAATATTTTCTTAATAGAAAGTATCTACCTAAATAATCTCTTTTTAAATAAAATTGTCATGTATATACTCCTTTATAAGGAAGTTTCTATAATTAGAAGTTTCTAAATTTCCTTATAAGGTAACTTGTCTATATTTAGATTAATCTTATTTTACATTTATAATTTGTTATTATAATATTATAGTTTATAAAAATAATATCTTCTTTATAATTAGAAGATTTCTTTCATGCAAGTCATCCGTATGCCATAATAATCTCCTAGAATATTTGTATTATCTTACTTGATATTTTTATCCTAGAACTCATATCTTAAGCAAATATCTCTACACCTAGTGATTATAAAAATATATTTTCATTATAGATGACTTAGTAATATTTCCATTAATAGTATTATATTGTATAACTAAAAATCCCATGCTATCATATACTTGTTCTTATAATATACTAATAATAACTCATATGCTAATAATATCTTATTTATCATATCCTAATAATAGATGATATTTTTTAATAACTCTCATATATAAAAATATGCTAAAGTTCATATTTTTATTGAATAAATATTTATTTTTCGTAATTTTATTTATTCACACAATTTTATAAATCCTATATCTTTTATAGATTAGGCCATGCAACAACTTTTATTAACTTAAGGAATTTGTTAACTTCATATAAAAATGATAATGGTTTTATTTACTAAACCTTTTTATTTCTAAGATCATATAGTATGATTTTATTTTTTTGTTTAAGGCATGCATAATAACTTTTAAAATTCCTATTTGATCAAAGATGACAATAATAATTATTATCTTGTATGCTATAATTATTTTATAAAGTCCACTATTTATATTATGAAAGAGGCATGCATGTAATAAAATCCATAAAAATCTATCTATTTGTTTATATCTTAAGTTACCAAGGTAAACTAGTTTGTTTCTAGCTTTTAACTAACAAGATCTTACTAACATAATTTTATTCTTTATTTTCCTAAAATAATTTCTAATAACATATAAAAACTTTATAAATTTATAAAAGCATAATTTAAATAAATAGGATTTAAGATACAATTTTTATACTTTGGTATTCTGTATTACAGAATTTAGGAGAAGAGAGCAAGGGAGGCCGGCGGGCTTGGGGCGGCGCGGCCAGGGAGCTCCGGCGGGGGCAGGCGGCGGCACCAGGCGGGCGTCGTCGTCGTCGGTGGTCCGGTCGGGCAGGAGGGGTGGTCCGGCGGTCCAAGGAGAAGAGAAGGAGGAGATTGAATGGTGTTTTTGTGGACTTTGAATGGAGAATTTCTATGTGCAAGGTGCTGATTTTTTTGATGATTTAGAGAGCAATTGCTAGAAGGAGTAGAAGAGAGAGCAAAGGCTTGAGTGAATGCTTGAGGGAGGGTATTTATAGACAAGTTTGTGGAGCTGATGAGGTATTTTCGGTGGTCGTTATACCTATCAAAGAAACCTTATCTTAACCAACTCAGTAGAGCGGCAAGTAAGGGTCGAACCCACAGAGACTCGTGTAAATGTGTTATTGCTTAAGTGCCAAGTAACTAGCATGGGGGGGTTTTCAGAATATTTAATCTAACTAATATGCAAGAATGAAACTTAACTATGAATGCAAAAGATGATTTGAATATATGAAAAACAAACATGTTCAACTAGTTAGATCCATCATGATATTGATTCGTTGATCATTGATTCTCTTGATTCTCTTCTCACTTGAATAATCTATTGTGGATAATGACCCTACTAAGGATTAAAACACGAACTTCATATATAGTTGATAGAACAACCAGTCTAACAACCCTAATTAAATAATAACTTAGAAGACCTTCTAGATTCAATTAAATAACAGCATGACGATTCAAGTTATCAATAGAAACAAACAACTCAGAGCAACCAGACATCTAAGTGATTTGTGAATTTATTCCCTTCTTTAACCAACAAGTCCAACCGGTACTAATTTAATTAAAGTATACTCTTGATCTAATTAACTCCGACCGGTAATTAATCAGATTCAGTTGTAAATTAACCTAGAAATTCTATTAGGTAGCTAATCTAATAAAACCCTAGAATAATTCAGATTCAATTAAGCACAGGGAATAATTTCTATTCAAGTTTGTTGAGAATCAATCAAACCTCACAACTACTTACAAATCATGACTTCAATAACTAGCCAAACACAAGAGAAATTAGCAATTCATAATTGAATTAAAATCAAACTTACAAAGGTTTCAAAGTCTTCCTTGAGAGAAAAACCCTAGCCTCCAAAAGTATGATCAAAAGTTATTTAAAATAAACTAACATAAGGTTTATATATGTCTTCCAAATAATCCTCCAAAACCCTATCATTAAGCATATACTCGGACAAGATATAACCAAGCCCAAAATTCAAGCCCAAAAGTCGGCCCAAGATGTCCGCGTAAAACTCCAGAAAGCGCGGGTTGCACCTACAAATGCGCGGCCGCGCAATTTCTTCCCAACCCGCGCAATTAGCTTCGGTTCAGCATTCAGGTGACACTTCAGAGGCTTTTTTGACCTACTTAGAGTTGGAATTTGGACTTGGAGTAAAAATATGAATTGTAGCTCTTTGAATTAGCTTTCCAGTGATAACAAATTCAGCTCCATCCGAGCACTATATCTCCCAAACCAAGCATTGCAAGATAGAGGTGTCGAAACAAGAACTTCAATGCATAGCCCGAGTTTAAGCGTTCTTATCCCTCAAACTCTTAGGTCTGGGTTCTTCTAATCTTCAATTGTATCACTATAAGCTTCCTCAAACTTCACCATAGTCTTCTAAGATCCATCCCGTCCATGCTTGTTTACCTAAAGATATGCAAAACCGAACAAAACAAGCGCAAAACCCGAATTTCCTAGAAAACCTAAAAACATGAGAACTAGACTAAACTAAGCTAAAACCATGCAAAATAAACATAAATATGCATCCTAAACACTACCTAAATGCAAGTTATCAAATTCCCCCATGCTTAACCCTTGCTTGTCCTCAAGCAAGACATAACTCCAAATCACACCATAGAAATGCAATCATGCATCCATCTCAAATCAAACAAGCATTTCACATATAATTAAAAACCCAACCAAGACTTCCTAGCATGCATTACATCAAGCATAGAGCAAAGATTATTCATTCATTCTAGACCTCACCAAGGTAAATGTGTTTGCACTCAAACTCTCAAGTGTTTAAGGGTATGTGTTTCGCTCAAAATCAACCATGAAAACTAGACTACCATATGCTTGCATCAGAGTTCTAAATCTCCACCGTTGGGGATCAAACACATAACAAAAATCAAGAGGTCTTTTTAAGGGTTGTACTGGGGCCAAGGTAAAGAGAAATTTGGAAGGGATCATATTTGGCATGTGGTGCTAAATCCGGGATAGAGAACTAGTCTTAAACCCAAACTTTACACTTTCTTTTTCTTACTTCTTCCAAACTCTTTCTTCTTCAACACCATACATTCACATTCAAACACTTTGCTTCTTTTTTTTTTCTATTTTCTTCCTTTTGCCTCTTTTCAACTCTTTCTTTGCTACTAATGAAGACTAATAACATTTAAGCACTTTTTCTTTTGCTTATTTTGCAACAAACTTCATCTTCATTTTTTTTCACTTTGAAACCAAGAGTTGTATTTCCTCTTTTTCCACCTTTTTCTCCAACTCCCCCATACTTACATCAAACTCACACAAAGTAAAAACACAACCTAAAGTCCTAAATCCCGGATTATGGGTCAAGCTTATTAGGCTAGGAATCATTTTGTGGAGCTAATAAAAACAGGCTAAAAGCTCAAAGAAATAGGGGTGTCAAAAACATGGATCTTGTAAGGTAGGAAGGGAAATAATAGGCTAATAAGAAACATTGCCTCAATCATTTTAATGTCATGCATTTAATCATATAAGCAGTCTTGACAAAGGGTCATAACGCAAGTTCTAGAGCTAGATAATCATGGTGATACAAATGTAGAGAACAAATATAATCATAAAAGGCCAAAAATATCTCACAAGGCAAATTTTTGTCTAGAACTTCAGAATGAACCAAATACTCAAGCTAAATACATGCTCAGTCCTATAATCAAAGTAATCAATCAATGATCATGCTCATATCATATCAACTTCAGTAAATCATGCAAATCATGGGTTAGAATTTATACTTAACTTAGAAACACAAGAGGAATCAAACAATGGGGAAATAAGAACCTAAATGCAATATTTTTGTATTTTTTTCAAATTTTTCTGATTTTTTTTTTTTCATTTTTCAAAAATTTAATCAATGCATGCTAAAATTTTAAATATGACCTATTCTAATGCAACTACATGTAATGCAAACAAGTAATTCCCTTCCCCCCATGCTTAAAACATACTTTGTCCCCAAAGTATAGTAAAAAGGTAAGGAGAAGAGAAAAACTCACAAAACTCTAGTTGTTCGGGTAGTAAGGCGAAAAATCTTGTGGTGGCGGTGGCTGGTACTCCGGTGGATACTCTGGCTGGGGATGGTACGGTGGGATCTCCTGTGCCGGCGGTGGCTGGTATGGCGGAAACTGAGGGTACGGCGGATCTGGGAAAGCATATTGAGGATACGACGGATGAGGCGGATAGCCTGCTGAGCTCCATCCATCCAATCTGGTGTTGAGCAGTCTGAACTGCTCATCCTGGCGAGCCTGAAAAGCAGCAAGCTGCTGATCATGATGAGTCTGAAATGATGTGAGCCGCTGATCCACATAACCTCTCATGCCCTGAAAGCTCTGATCGATGTGAGAAGACATATCATTGTATCGCTGCGTGTTGTCCAGCTGCATCTGTCTCATCATTTCCATCATCTGGTTATACTGAGCATCAGAGTAATGTACACCTCCAGCAGGTCGAGACGGATCAAACTGCCTCTGCTGATCCTCCTCCTCAGACTCATCATCCTCATCAGTGTCAGCATCTTCAATAGATTCTTCCTCTTCTTCTTCTTCTTCAGCCATGGCGAAATCTTCATCCATCTCCTCTTCATCAGAATCCACCACAATAGGAACTGAAACCGCCTTCTTACCCCTAACCGGGCCCTTAACGGTAGCCACATCCAAGTCTCCAGCCTGAACCTTGATGAACCAGTTAGCTGGACTATCCCCAATCTGCACTCGATGTCCATCAGGAAGCATCATTGCTCTCCCAGAATCACCAATCGCCCAGAAGTAAGAGTTTTTGTACTTGTAGAGAGCGCCCATTTCCTTCAACATGATGAAGTCAATAGGTGAAGGCGGAATATCAACATGTAACCTGCTAAGATCGATACCAAAATGCTTGGCTAGGAAGGTCACAATCCCGCCAATACAAATGGCTCCACCGCCTTTGTTCCCAACATGAGCCATGTGGTGCATCAGCATAGCACCAAAGTTCAACGGTTTCCTCTTCAAGCTTGCAGCCAATACAGTGACGTCTTTCTTGGGACAATTGTTTCCCCCATCACCTCTCCCATTCAGAGTGCTAGCAATGAACCGCTGGAACACCTTAATAGCGGGATGAGTGATGGGAGAGGCCTTTTCTCTAGACGGATTGTACTGAGATCTCCCTGTGATGGCTTTCCAGAAGTGTCTGTCAGCCCATGTAGCACCTGCCTCTGTAAGCACCAAATCTCTACTGATAGGGAAATTACAGAACCCAAACACACGGTTGACCTCTTTCAAGGTCATCTTCCTTCTAACGCCCCCTAGCCAAAACTTAATCTCCCCTTCTCCTTTAAAATTGGTGGACAAGGTGCTCAGAAACTCCAAAGTTAACCCCTTAAAGGTCGGTTCACACAGCTTTAAGAACTCACGCATATGCAGATACGCTCCTATTTCATTCAACAGATGAGCTATCCCAATCTGGTTCATGAGATCCCAGTCAATGAACCGAGTTGCTTTCCACTCTCTATCTTTCAGAAGCTCAAACCTAATCACATGACTGTCTTTGGTCAGAGTGATCCCAAAAGTCTCTTGGGTGACCTCCCCCACTACAGCAGGGGGAGCTAAAGCGGCTCGGGATGATGAAGATCCATCAGTTCGACCTCTCTTGTTACCCATGATATCAGAATTTCAAGTAAACCTGCACAAACACCACACAACAAACAAGCAAGCGCAATTCCGTTGTCCCGGCAAGGACAACCACAGCAATATTTCACAGATAATCACTCAAACGCTCTCTTCCCCCACTACCTAGAACAAATTAATCAAAATTTAATCAAATTCTAATTAATTTCTAGGTAATTTTCGGATTTGCATGCAAAGTTCAAATAAAACACGAATCTAGCCTAGAATCACGCAATAAACGAACTTTTGTAAAGGTCTTAAGCCTAAATCCGAGCCTAAAGAGGTCAAATTCGGGTTTTTCTAATCAAACCTAGATCCAGATTTAATTCGACTAAAACCGAATTTTAAGAGGAGATTGTGAAAAACTTACTTGAATTCCGCTTGAATGTGAGTTCCTTGCTTGAATTTGCTTGAAAATCCGACTTGAATGGCTTGGGTGAAGCTTGAGCTCTTGAGCTTTAATGGAGGAAGAGGTGAGGAAGGAGAAGGAGGCTGCACGAGTGGGGGTGTAAAAATAGGGCTTCGGTTTTAATTAAGGGACGTCGCTGAAAAGCGGCCCAATGCGCGGCCGCGCATTTGCGATCCCGCGCATTGTGCCCTCAGTCGAGATTGCGCGGCATTGGGGTTTGGATTGCGCGGCCGCGCTTTCCCTTGCCCAAGCCGCGCTTTCTCGACTGGGCCTGCATTGCTCGGGATCGATCCCGAGCTTTGCAGGCTCGAGTTATTTTAGCCCCTGTTATTCTGTAATTGCCCGAGTTATCTGAAATTTTTGAGGATTATTTCTATCTAAACTAACTAATAAAAACAAAAACTGTAAAACAGAAAGCAAAAATCAAAGCAAATCTATCCTAAAACATGGGTTGCCTCCCAAGAAGCGCTTGTTTAACGTCTTTAGCTTGACGGAAAAAGGGTATCAAGAAGGATACGAGCTATGGAATTCGATCTCCTTCCCATCGAATCCCATCTTCAGTGTGCCTTGCGGTATGTCAATTCTTGTATTTGCAGTCTTCAAGAATGATCATCCTAGAAACATAGACATCTTTCCAGCTCCCGATCCCATGTCCATCACTAGAAAATCAGCCGGGAAATGCAGGGAATCCATTGTAACCCATATATCTTCAAGTTTTCCTTTGGGCCTTACAGTAGAATGATCAGCCAACTCCACTATGGTTCGGGTCTCTTTCAATGGTCCCATACCGAGTTTCTCATATAAGGATGAAGAAATCACATTGACAGATGCACCTAAATCAATTAAAGCTTCATTCACCTTGGTGCTTCCAATCATGCAAGGAATGGTGAACATGCCAGGGTCACTGCACTTCTCAGGCAAACGTTTCTGAAACACAGCAGACACATGTTCTTTCTCTTTAACTTGCTTCTGACATTTCTCCTTCTGTCCCCTTTTTAGAGTGCACAGCTCCTTCAAAAACTTAGCATACCGAGGTACACTCTTGATCAGATTCAGCAATGGGACATTAACTCTGCATGTACTGAAGACCTCGAACAGCTCTTTATCATTCTTCAATTTCCGGGTTTCTTTTAAGGCTTCCGGGAAAGGTGGGACAGGTACATAAGCTTTCAGAAGAGGTGCAGACCAATCGTCCAACTCGCCC
Source organism: Fallopia convolvulus (assembly GCA_964016875.1). NCBI lineage: Eukaryota > Viridiplantae > Streptophyta > Magnoliopsida > Caryophyllales > Polygonaceae > Fallopia > Fallopia convolvulus. The sequence goes on from OZ024727.1 coordinate 24,541,073, forward strand.
AGAATGCGCGGCTTCACGTCCAAATGCGCGGCCGCGCTTTTCTCCTCGATCCCGCGCAATCCCAACTGGGACTGTATTGCGCGGGATGTACATTGCTCGGCCGCGCTTTTAGCAGCCAGGCCGAGCAATCGGTCTTCGTTCTGTTCCTCAGTTTCTGTAACCTTGCTAAGCTGATATACTTGTCCCGCCTCAGAACCACCATAAATGGAGATAAAACTGACATTTGCCCTCGGGTTAAGTTCTGTCTGAGACGGTAGCTTACTTGAATCTCTAGCTTCCAATTTACTCACTGCCTCAGCAATCTGACTGACTTGGTTCTCTAAATTCTTTATACTAGACTTGGTTTCCTGTTGAAGCTGAGTTAGAGAACCATGCATTGTAGAAACTGATTGAGTCAACTGTCGGACCATCTCCTCTGTGGACATAGTATTCTGATTCACTCCCTGATGAGGTTGGAAAGGCGGTCTGTACTGAGCGTGGCCACCTTGATGGTTGAACTGCTGGTTGTTGGAATTTCCATACCTCAGATTAGGATGATCCCTCCAGCCTGGATTGTAGGTGTTGGTGAAGGGGTCATACCTCGGCCTGGGTGGTCCATATCCTCCCACTGCATTTACCTCAGCATTCTGATCTTGAAGTGTAGGGCAGGAATCAGTGGGATGCATGTTATCAAAACAAATTTCACAGGACTTCACCTGTTGTCTACCACCTTGCTGCAACAGCTGCTTCATCATCATTTTCAACTCTGTGACTTCATCTTGAATTCTTGTGTTAGCCACCACAGAGTTTGCAGCTTTCGAGCTCGTCTCTCTTTTGAACTGTCTTGTGCCCTCAGACAGTTGTGTGAACAGGTCAAACGCAGCAGCAGGAGTTTTGTTGAGAATGTGACCTTGGCAAGCTGCATTGACCATTCTTCTCTCATCATCCAAGAGGCCATTAAACAGATATAAGATCAGGTCTTGGTCAGTGTAGCCATGGAAAGGACAGCTGGCTATCAACCTCTTGAATCTCTCATAGTATTCGTACAAGGACTCACTGGCTTCCTGTTCAATATTACTGATTCGCTTCTTCAGATCATTGAGCCTTGTAGCAGGGAAGTACTTCTCCAGAAAAGCTTCTTTCATCTTAGCCCATGTATCAATACTTCCCGGAGCCGAGTAGTAAACCAGTCTTTAGCCTGATCCTTGAGAGAAAAAGGAAAGGCTCTCAGCGCGATCTGGTCATGAGTTACATCAGCAGGCTTCATGCTCGAGCACACAGCATGGAATTCAGAAAGATGTTTGTTGGGGTCATCACCACTATTCCCATGGAATGAAGGCAAAAGGTGGATCAACCCGGATTTCAGCTCAAACTTGACTCCCTCAGCAAGAGCAGGAAATTGCACCGCCAACGGTTGTTGTGCCAGATTTGGTGCAGTCAACTCTCTCAATGTTCGGTCACCCATCTCGACGGATTCAGCAGATTCAGATTCCGAGTCAGAGTCTTCAAGAAAGAATGGCAATACCTGAAAGTGATTCCGGATTTCCTTCCTTAGCTTGAAGAGTGTCCTGTCAATATCTGGATCAAAAAACAAGGGAGATGAGTTAGTAGCACGGGTATGAACCATATAACAGGTTCACACCCAAAACAGCACAGAAGTAATAAACACAAATAGCGACGAGTCCCCGGCAACGGCGCCAAATTTGATGAGGTATTTTCGGTGGTCGTTATACCTATCAAAGAAACCTTATCTTAACCAACTCAGTAGAGTGGCAAGTAAGGGTCGAACCCACAGAGACTCGTGTAAATGTGTTATTGCTTAAGTGCCAAGTAACTAGCATGGGGGGGGGGGGTTTCAGAATATTTAATCTAACTAATATGCAAGAATGAAACTTAACTATGAATGCAAAAGATGATTTGAATATATGAAAAACAAACATGTTCAACTAGTTAGATCCATCATGATATTGATTCGTTGATCATTGATTCTCTTGATTCTCTTCTCACTTGAATAATCTATTGTGGATAATGACCCTACTAAGGATTAAAACCCGAACTTCATATATAGTTGATAGAACAACCAGTCTAACAACCCTAATTAAATAATAACTTAGAAGACCTTCTAGATTCAATTAAATAACAGCATGACGATTCAAGTTATCAATAGAAACAAACAACTCAGAGCAACCAGACATCTAAGTGATTTGTGAATTTATTCCCTTCTTTAACCAACAAGTCCAACCGGTACTAATTTAATTAAAGTATACTCTTGATCTAATTAACTCCGACCAGTAATTAATCAGATTCAGTTGTAAATTAACCTAGAAATTCTATTAGGTAGCTAATCTAATAAAACCCTAGAATAATTCAGATTCAATTAAGCACAGGGAATAATTTCTATTCAAGTTTGTTGAGAATCAATCAAACCTCACAACTACTTACAAATCATGACTTCAATAACTAGCCAAACACAAGAGAAATTAGCAATTCATAATTGAATTAAAATCAAACTTACAAAGGTTTCAAAGTCTTCCTTGAGAGAAAAACCCTAGCCTCCAAAAGTATGATCAAAAGTTATTTAAAATAAACTAACATAAGGTTTATATATGTCTTCCAAATAATCCTCCAAAACCCTATCATTAAGCATATACTCGGACAAGATATAACCAAGCCCAAAAGTCAAGCCCAAAAGTCGGCCCAAGATGTCCGCGTAAAACTCCAGAAAGCGCGGGTTGCACCTACAAATGCGCGGCCGCGCAATTTCTTCCCAACCCGCGCAATTAGCTTCGGTTCAGCATTCAGGTGACACTTCAGAGGCTTTTTTGACCTACTTAGAGTTGGAATTTGGACTTGGAGTAAAAATATGAATTGTAGCTCTTTGAATTAGCTTTCCAGTGATAACAAATTCAGCTCCATCCGAGCACTATATCTCCCAAACCAAGCATTGCAAGATAGAGGTGTCGAAACAAGAACTTCAATGCATAGCCCGAGTTTAAGCGTTCTTATCCCTCAAGCTCTTAGGTCTTGGTTCTTCTAATCTTCAATTGTATCACTATAAGCTTCCTCAAACTTCACCATAGTCCTCTAAGATCCATCCCGTCCATGCTTGTTTACCTAAAGATATGCAAAACCGAACAAAACAAGCGCAAAACCCGAATTTCCTAGAAAACCTAAAAACATGAGAACTAGACTAAACTAAGCTAAAACCATGCAAAATAAACATAAATATGCATCCTAAACACTACCTAAATGCAAGTTATCAGGAGCTCTCAATCCATGGCTATGGTGGATGTCCAATGGAGGAGGAAGAGATGTTCATGCATTGGTCAAGAGTGTGCTTCTTCCATGGTGATGAGAAGTGAGGTCACAAGTGATGGTCAACAAGCAAGAGGGAGGTGAGAATGGCATGCAATGGCCAAATTCCATTCAACGTACAATCAATCAGACAATGTCTGATGTTGTCTTTTGGAGGAGGAGGAGTTTATTTGATATAAGAGGAAAAGGTTGGGCTAAGTGAACAAGAAATTGTAATGGTCTAGCGGGATTTGGTGAGGGGCGTGTGAGGTTGGAGTGCAAGAGATCTCGGGTTCAAATCCCGGCTCTTGCATTCTTTTTGCAAGGCTTGTAAACTAATTTCCTAGGCCTTTTGTATAATCTATTTTATGAAATAAATAAGTTTCTTATTTTTATCTAATGCTCTTTTTATTAATTTACCTCACTTATTACTTTATACCCCTTGAATTATTTTATTGCATTTTTGTCTATTTTAATTCTCTTGATAAACTCTTTCAAAAGAAAAATAATAGAAGTTAATTTGGTTTTCTAGAAATTAGAGAAATAAAATAATTGATAATAAATATTATAAAAAGTACTTGGAATATCGCGGATATTACAATAGTACCCCCTTAAATAAGTTTCGTCCCCCAAACTTAGAGAAAATAGGGCGGTACCACGATGTAGAGACAAAAGCAATTACAACTCACGACTTGTGAGAATGCTATGGGGTCTAGTACCCCCTTAAAAGGATTACGCTAGTGGTGTTCACGAAGACATTAACTCTGGAAAACGCCTTTGTATGTCTTGCTCGGTTTCCCAGGTTTCCCACGTTGTACCTTCGTTGCCATCTTTGGACCAAAGTACACGGACTAAAGGTACTTCTTTGTTGCGTAATTGCTTGACTCGGTGCTCTACAATCTTGATTGGTCTCTCTTCGTAAGTGCCATCCGACTGGATTTCGACATCGTCGAAGTTGATCACGTGGGATTCGTCGGGCACATACTTCCTTAAGAGTGACACATGGAACACATTGTGTACAGGGTGAGCTGAGGGTGGTAAAGCAACTCGATAGGCCAGATTGCCAACTCTCTCAAGGATTTCGAAGGGTCCTACATAGCGAGGGTTGAGCTTGCCTCGCTTCCCGAAGCGGAAAACGCCCTTTGAAGGAGACACTTTGACAAACACCTTATCTCCTTCCGCAAACTCAATGTCTCTCCTTTTGAGATCTGCATATGACTTCTGTCGACTCTGGGCGGTCAACATTCTCTGACGGATAAGGGCTACTTCGGAGGCAGTTTGCTCTATTAGGTCAGGACCTAAGAGAATCTTGTCGGCGTTATCGTCCCAACAAAGCGGGGAACGACATTTCCGGCCGTATAGGGCTTCGAAGGGAGCCATCTTGATGGAGGAATGCCAGCTATTGTTGTAGGTGAATTCTATGAGGTGCAAGCTGTCATCCCAGCTTGTTGTGCGATCAAGCACACACGCCCGAAGCATGTCCTCAAGAGTTTGGATGGTCCTTTCTGATTGACCATCAGTTTGAGGATGAAAAGCTGTGCTGAATTTCAGTTCTGTGCCCATGGCCCTGTGTAGTCCTTGCCAGAAAGAGGCCATGAAGCGACCGTCTCGATTAGAGATGATCGTTTTTGGGGTCCCATGGAGGCGGACTATTTCCTTGACGAAAACTGTTGCTAGCTTTAAAGCTTTCCACTTCTTTTGAATGGGGATGAAGTGGGCGCTCTTGGTGAGTCGATCCATGATTACCCAGATAGAATCCTTCTGCTTTTGGGTCTTGGGCAGATCGGTCACAAAATCCATTGCGATATCTTCCCATTTCCATTCTGGCACGGAAAGGGATTGCAACTTTCCTCCTGGTCTTCGATGTTCGATCTTTACTTTCTGGCAGACCAAGCACTTAGATACGAACTCTGCGACATCTTGTTTCAGATTTGGCCACCAGAAATTTCTGCGTACATCCTTGTACATTTTACTTGCTCCTGGGTGTACTGAGTAGGCAGATGAGTGGGCTTCCTTTAAAATGATCTTTCGGAGCTCGTCCACTGCTGGCACGCAAATTCGGTTTTGAAACCATAGGGAACCGTCATCTTGGATAACGAACCCTGGTGCCTTGCCTTCTTGTACCTCGCCGCTTATCCTGATCAGCATGATGTCCTCGGTCTGCTTCTCTTTAATCTCCGTCAACAAATCGGATTGGATTTCCAAAGTGTTGAGACAACCCTGTTGTCTTTCGAACCAGACCTCGATGCCTTCTCTGATCAGTTCTTGTTGCAGCTTTGGCTGGGCTGTTAGCATTGCGATCAAGCCCTCTTGTTGTGTCTTGAGACTGAGAGCGTCTGCTACGACATTAGCTTTGCCCGGATGGTAGAGCAGCTCGATGTTGAGCTCCTTCAGTAGTTCCAGCCATCTTCTTTGTCTCATGTTTAGTTCCTTCTGGGTGAACACATACTTCAAGCTTTTGTGGTCTGTGTAGATCTGACATTTGACCCCGTACAGGTAGTGTCGCCAGATTTTTAAGGCAAACACCACCGCTGCTAGTTCGAGGTCGTGGGTTGGGTAATTCACTTCATAGACTTTGAGCTGACGAGATGCGTAGGCGATCACCTTCCCATTCTGCATAAGCACGCATCCCAAGCCTTGCTTTGAGGCATCACTGTAGACCACATAGCCGTCGTGTCCGTCAGGCAGCGTCAGAACTGGTGCGCTTGTTAGACGCTTCTTGAGTTCTTGGAAGCTTTCTTCACACTTTTCGTCCCACACAAACTTCTTGTGGGTTTTCCGGAGTAGCTTCGTCATTGGCAGGGCGATCTTTGAGAATCCCTCGACGAATCTTCAGTAGTACCCTGCAAGTCCTAGGAAGCTGCGAATTTCTTTCACATTCTTTGGTTGCTTCCATTCTAAGACTGCTTCAATCTTCTTTGGGTCCACCATTACTCCGTCTTGATTGATAGCCTAGAAAAGCCACTTCTTTAAGCCATAGATCACACTTGGATAATTTGGCGTAAAGTTGGTTGTGCCTTAAGATTTGTAGCACTGTTCGAAGGTGTTCTTCATGCTCCGCTCGATTCCCGGAGTAGATTAAGATGTCGTCAATGAAGACGATGACAAACTTGTCGAGGTATTCATGGAAGCATCGGCGCATTAAATCCATGAACACCGCAGGTGCGTTAGTCAGGCCGAATGGCATCACTACAAACTCGTAGTGGCCATAGGAGTGCGGAATGCGGTCTTCGGAATGTCCTCTTCACGGATCCGAAGTTGATGATAACCTGATCTCAAGTCGATTTTGGAGAAAACGTTTGCACCTCGGAGTTGGTCTAAGAGGTCATCTATCCTTGGAAGAGGATACTTGTTCTTGATGGTGACCTTGTTCAATTCTCTGTAATCGATGCACAAACAGAAGGTTCCGTCCTTCTTCTTCACAAATAGCACGAGCGCTCCCCAGGGCGAAGCACTCGGTCGGATGTAACCCTTCTCAAGCAGTTCTTCGAGCTGACTCTTGAGTTCTTTCATCTCTAGCGGAGCCATTCTGTAGGGCGCTTTAGAGATTGGGGCGGTACCCGGCTCGAGGCTTATCGAAAACTCGACTTCTCGTCGGGGAGGTAATCCTGGGAGCTCTTCTGGGAAAACGTCGGGAAATTCTCGGGCTACAGGGATTTCTTGGATATCCCCAACCCTTTTCCCCGTTGGCTCGAGGTAGCAAAGATACCCAACACAGCCTTGTCGGAGTAATTTCCCAGCCTTCATGGCGTTGATCACCTTTCCATTTTCTTCTTCTCGCTTTCCCTTGAATCTGCAAACATGTTTTCCTCCAGAGTTGATGGTTACTGTCCGGGAGTAGAAATCGATTATTGCTCCATGCTGAGACAACCAATCTCTTCCGAGAATGATGTCGTAAGGATCCATCGGGATGCATATCAAGTTGGAAGAAAAATTTCCTCCTTGAATGCATAAGGGAAAACTACTCAGCTGTCTTGCTCCTACTATCTTTTCTCCATTCGGAAGGTTCACTATGAACGGTTCACATTCTTCGAGATGGTCTAATCTTAGAAGTTCTATGCACTTTTCGGATATGAAGGAATGTGAAGCACCGGAATCAAAGAGTATAAACACGTCTTTAGAACGGATATGGAGAGTACCTTGGCAAATGGGTTCTTCGGGCTTGTCAGTGGTGCGCATCTCATACAGTCTCTGCTCTTGTCCCTGCGAGTTCATAGGCCCTTTGCCTTTCTGGTTAGCTGTGGACTGAACTGAAGCGGTTCCTGCTGGCTTGTTTGACGCCTGAGGTCGCTGGGACACCGTGTTCGAGCGGGTCTGACCTGCTGGATTCGCTGGTTGCCTGCAAAATTGTCGGAGGTGTCCATCTTTGTTGCAGTTGTAACATCTTCTTGGTGTTTTGGGACAATTCCGGTTTATGTGCCCGGGTTCGGCACAGTTGTGGCAGACGATTGTGGTCTTTGTGGATTCCGCCCTAAAGCTTGGTTTTGTACCAACCGACGAAGCCTTGTGTTTGCTTTTCTTTGACCACTGAGAACCTTGCGGCGATGCTGGCCTCTTAAATCCACTGTGACTGGAGTGGTGAGGCTTCCCTCCACCGAACTTCTTGCGCTCAGGAACCTTCAGAGTTGACTCCATTTTATGTGCATGATCCACATACTCCTCCAAGGTTGTGAAGGAGCGGTTTGCCATCCAAGGCTTGATGTGGTCGCTCATCCAGCGGTGAAAGTGTTTGATCTTCTGCTTTTCTGTGGTGATCTCTTCATCAGCATACTGTAGCAGGTGATTAAATTTCTTAGCCCTTTCCAGCACGTTCAACCCATGCAGCTTTGGGGAGTGGAACTCATCCAGCTTTTCATCTCGCATTGATTCAATGAAGAATCAGCGCATCATCTTGTTCTTGAACATGGCCCAGCTTAAATCGGGGCGGCTGGATAGACTGGAACTTTCCCACCACTCGCCTGCTTCATCTTTTAATTTTAGTGCAGCCATGTGCACCTTGTCCGCTTCTGAGCATGGTATGTTGCGTAAGAGCCGCTCCATATGAGAAAACCAGTACTGCACTCCTGACGGATCCCCGGTTCCGTCATACGAATCAGGCTTCATGGCGTTGAAAGCCTTGATTCCTTCAGTGAAGCTGACCAGATTTTGCTTCACGAGAACCACCTCTGCTGTTTGACCAACTTCTTCTTGCACTTCTTCAGGTGCTTCGGGGTCCACGGGTTTAGGGACCGTAGCAGGAACTTCCTCTCGTATTAGCTGTTGTACGAGAGTGCGTAGTGCACCTACAGTTTCTACGTTGAACATAAGTGGAGCAGCTGGTGCCGGAGGCGGGTTTACATGTGTCTCTCTTCGAGCTTCGGACTCGCTATCATCATTGCCTTCTCGAGGCACAGTAGAACTACGATTGGTGGCTCTTGTGTTGACCATCTGAAGGTTTCGGGTTTGTTTTTAATCGTCAAGACAATAATATATGTAAGATTGAATACACAAGTGCTATTAATCGCGAAAGAGTAACTTCATTACTAGTTTCATAAGGAGAGTACAAGGGCTTTCATAACTTAAGTCGTTCTTAATACAGGAAAGAAAGCTAATCCGAGTCGACTTCCTAAGTACAAAATGAAGTCGAAAGAAGTGGTCTAGGCTCACTTCTGAAAATGAAAGAGTACAAAACTAAAGATCTAGATGAGGTCGGTGTAAGTGTCGAGGAACCCGTCCTCGAAAAGGGTGTCATCAATGACCCCCGTGTCATTGATAAGAAGGAGGTTAGCTTGCTCGATTCTGCGGCTACGACGGTTCTCACGGGCTTGGGACTCTGCGATGCAAATCCTGTACTGCAACCTCTGTGCTTGATCCATCTCTCTCTCTCGAACCCACTCCTCTCTGTGGCTCTGAAGTAGGTCCACGTTCACCCTACGACTTCTGGAGGGTGCGGCGCCTGGCGGTGGCGGGGCGTTGACCAAGGGTGGTCGAGCTCGGCGATTGGAGGACTCTCCCTCCATCCATGTGACAAAGCCCTCCATCTGCACATCCCTGGGGGCTTGCATTGCCTGCTCGCGGAGTGAGAGCGGCCCACAAAATCTCTCCGCTGAGTAGTTGCCGCTGCTGGACCCAATCTGGAGTTGCCGAAGTAACATGTCGTCTTCATGGCACCAGAAGTCCATCATTGGGGGCATGGGCCCCACAGGCTCGGGCACTCTTGGAGGTGAGTCGACCTCCACTCTCGGCATGACCCTCGGAACCTCGATCATAGGGGGCATAGGAGCTGGGGGAACGTACTCCAACTCGGGGCTCGCTGGGGGCGATGACGGTGGGGGTGATTCTGGGTCAATCACCACCCCATCCTCGTCTTCTTCTTCCGACGCCTCATTCATGGCGTCCCATTCTGCCTGTGCTTGCCATAGCAGCTCTAACTCCTCCTCGTCAAACTCATCCTCTTCCCCGTCCTCGAAGTTGAGTTCGGGGACGATACCTTCTAGTTGGTGCTCGGGCTCCAACTCTTCATCCTCCTCATCAGTGTAGTCTTCGGGTTCATAACCCGGGGCCATTTCCTCGTCCTCCGAGGGGTAGTCCTCGGGCTCGTATGCTGGTGATGGGGGCAGTGCAGCCGGAGCGGCCTCGTGACCTCAGACTTTACCGTCCAAAGTCACCCAAGGCTTTTAGAATGATATAGAACAATTAAAATGCGGAATAAAACATATTACATAATTAGAAAAAGTGCTCCCGAGGGAGACTTAGTTCTTACAAAACATCTTACATTGGTTCAAACATAAAGTTGTCCAGACTTAAAATGCGAAACCTGTTGTCCTTGAAACGTAATAAAACTAAAGCAAAATGATGGAAAGATACATCTTGAAATCCTTGTTCTTCCTTCGTCTTCACTTCACTTCACGCCTTGCTGGGGTTCCTAGATTCTGACATAATTCGCGAGGGGCGATAGAATGCCAGGCAAAAAAAATGCGGAAAAGAAGAATTAGTCTAAGAGACTAAGCAAGCGGGAAGGGAACTTCCCGAGGGTATTTTGGAAATTTTCAAATATTATTGAAAGAGATATTAAGGTTGTGTTTACGATGGGTTATAAAATGAAACTTGTTGATGTGGAGCTTTGAGATTCGAAGGAGAGTATATCTTTGGACAAAGATAACTCGATGATGCAATAGAAGAACTACTAGATTGTAGACTTCTTTTTGGATTTCGAAAGAATGTTGGGAACGTTCATTAAATCATACAAGTGAAAACCTCTCGCGCCCTGAGCGGACCGAGAGCCGGATCGATCATTTGAGACCGGTCCGGTTTTGGTGTCTTAAGTGTGCATTCGCACTTATCTTATATAGTGACGAAAATATTCGACTTTATTAATGATTTTTAATAGAGAGTGGTGGGACACGGATATTCCGAGCCACCCGAAGGAGAACCATCAATTCTCCGGCACTTAGCTAGAGTGCCGCACAATCCCTCCTTATAATCGGAGCGGATGGAGATCATGATCCCGAAAGTCGTATGGACGTACGACTTATTAATGTTATCTAGAGGTGTCGGCTAACCCGCACCCCTTTCTAGTTTAATCATGGTAAATCTCTGAACGAGATTGTATTCAATCAAGATCACAACATACTAGCATATATAATCCTAACAAAGGAATGTAAAACATACTACGCTAACAATTGTCGTTATTTCTAGCAATCAATATTTCCTAGATTCATTTTTATTTAAGCATACTAATGGTTCCCAACAATCAAGGATTTTCACGAAATGGAATGTAAAGGTTACAAGGGGAAATTCCACTTGCCTTAGCGTAACGAGTTCTAGCAAACGAGCCTTGACGAAACTTATGCGATTCCCTACTACGAGCGAGGATTCCGACCTATTGATACGGAAATTTACGAAAAGGCTCAAAATCATGATTTTCTTTCTAAGATTTGGATTATCTCTTATAATATTTTATAAGAGAGAAAGAGATTCTAAATTATTATAATAATAATTTAGAAAGTTATTTTCCTTAAAATAATAATATTCCTTTATTATTATTTTGGGATTTGTAATATCCTTACTATTCCGTAAAATCTTTATTAAAATAATTAGTAAAATAATTATTAAAAATTATCCTTTTTAACTATTCATGACAATAAAATATTACTTTTAAATTACCCATTTATTCTAGGATGGAACTTATAATTTTGACTACCTTATCTAAAATACTTTATTAATAATATTTTCTTAATAGAAAGTATCTACCTACATAATCTCTTTTTAAATAAAATTGTCATGTATATACTCCTTTATAAGGAAGTTTCTATAATTAGAAGTTTCTAAATTTCCTTATAAGGTAACTTGTCTATATTTAGATTAATCTTATTTTACATTTATAATTTGTTATTATAATATTATAGTTTATAAAAATAATATCTTCTTTATAAGTAGAAGATTTCTTTCATGCAAGTCATCCTTATGCCATAATAATCTCCTAGAATATTTGTATTATCTTACTTGATATTTTTATCCTAGAACTCATATCTTAAGCAAATATCTCTACACCTAGTGATTATAAAAATATATTTTCCTTATAGATGACTTAGTAATATTTCCATTAATAGTATTATATTCTATAACTAAAAATCCCATGCTATCATATACTTGTTCTTATAATATACTAATAATAACTCATATGCTAATAATATCTTATTTATCATATCCTAATAATAGATGATATTTTGTAATAACTCTCATATATAAAAATATGCTAAAGTTCATATTTTTATTGAATAAATATTTATTTTTCGTAATTTTATTTATTCACACAATTTTATAAATCCTATATCTTTTATAGATTAGGCCATGCAACAACTTTTATTAACTTAAGGAATTTTTTAACTTCATATAAAAATGATAATGGTTTTATTTACTAAACCTTTTTATTTCTAAGATCATATAGTATGATTTTATTTTTTTGTTTAAGGCATGCATAATAACTTTTAAAATTCCTATTTGATCAAAGATGACAATAATAATTATTATCTTGTATGCTATAATTATTTTATAAAGTCCACTATTTATATTATGAAAGAGGCATGCATGTAATAAAATCCATAAAAATCTATCTATTTGTTTATATCTTAAGTTACCAAGGTAAACTAGTTTGTTTCTAGCTTTTAACTAACAAGATCTTACTAACATAATTTTATTCTTTATTTTCCTAAAATAATTTCTAATAACATATAAAAACTTTATAAATTTATAAAAGCATAATTTAAATAAATAGGATTTAAGATAGAATTTTTATACTTTGGTATTCTGTATTACAGAATGTAGGAGAAGAGAGCAAGGGAGGCCGGCGGGCTTGGGGCGGCGCGGCCAGGGAGCTCCGGCGGGGGCAGGCGGCGGCACCAGGCGGGCGTCGTCGTCGTCGGTGGTCCGATCGGGCAGGAGGGGTGGTCCGGCGGTCCAAGGAGAAGAGAAGGAGGAGATTGAATGGTGTTTTTGTAGACTTTGAATGGAGAATTTCTATGTGCAAGGTGCTGATTTTTTTGATGATTTAGAGAGCAATTGCTAGAAGGAGTAGAAGAGAGAGCAAAGGCTTGAGTGAATGCTTTAGGGAGGGTATTTATAGACAAGTTTGTGGAGCTCTCAATCCATGGCTATGGTGGATGTCCAATGGAGGAGGAAGAGATGTTCATGCATTGGTCAAGAGTGTGCTTCTTCCATGGTGATGAGAAGTGAGGTCACAAGTGATGGTCAACAAGCAAGAGGGAGGTGAGAATGGCATGCAATGGCCAAATTCCATTCAACGTACAATCAATCAGACAATGTCTGATGTTGTCTTTTGGAGGAGGAGGAGTTTATTTGATATAAGAGGAAAAGGTTGGGCTAAGTGAACAAGAAATTGTAATGGTCTAGCGGGATTTGGTGAGGGGCGTGTGAGGTTGGAGTGCAAGAGATCTCGGGTTCAAATCCCGGCTCTTGCATTCTTTTTGCAAGGCTTGTAAACTAATTTCCTAGGCCTTTTGTATAATCTATTTTATGAAATAAATAAGTTTCTTATTTTTATCTAATGCTCTTTTTATTAATTTACCTCACTTATTACTTTATACCCCTTGAATTATTTTATTGCATTTTTGTCTATTTTAATTCTCTTGATAAACTCTTTCAAAAGAAAAATAATAGAAGTTAATTTGGTTTTCTAGAAATTAGAGAAATAAAATAATTGATAATAAATATTATAAAAAGAACTTGGAATATCGCGGATATTACAGGAGAAGAGTGAAGAATAGTGGTAAGCACACAAGAAGAGTGAGAAGAATGACCTGGATCAGTAGTGGTGGGGGTCGGTGTCGTGCTATTCAGCTCGGTGTCAGCCCAGTGCTGCAAATGGGAGGTCGTCTCCGACCCAAGAATGGTCGTCTCCGACCCAAGAATGGTCGTCTCCGACCCAGGGTTGGTCGTCTCCGACCTAGGGTGGTCGACCTCGATCCGTAAAACTTCATTGCTCAATAGAATTTCGTCCGGCCGAGAGTCGTTGATGGGTACCGAATTGTTAGACTCCTTAATGTGCTCAATGGGTAACCGGGAAAGGTGATCCGCCACAAGATTTTCCGCTCCTTTCTTATCCCTTATTTCAAGGTCGAATTCTTGCAATAGAAGCATCCATCGGAGCAATCTCGGTTTGGCGTCCTTCTTATCCATAAGGTAACGGATAGCTGCATGATCGGTGTAGACGATTACCTTGGAACCCACCAAGTATGACCGGAATTTCTCAAAAGCAAACACAACGGCTAGGAACTCCTTCTCTGTGGTCGTGTATTTGCTTTGGACCTCATCGAGCGTCTTGCTCGCATAATAGATAGCATGAAGCTTCTTCTCTCTCCGTTGCCCAAGGACTGCGCCCACAGCGTAGTCACTAGCGTCACACATGATCTCGAAGGGAATTGTCCAATCTGGAGGTTGCATGATATGCGCCGATACAAGTGCATCCCGGATCCTGTGGAAAGCTTCAAGACACTCGGAAGAAAACTCAAACACAACATCCTTCATTAATAGGTTAGTTAACGGTTTGGTAATCTTAGAGAAATCTTGAATAAACCTCCTATAAAACCTAGCATGTCCTAGAAAACTCCTAACATCTTTCACGAAGGAAGGGGGTGGTAATTTTTCAATTAATTCAATTTTAGCTTTGTCAACCTCAATCCCCCTTTTTGACACAACATGACCTAGAACAATTCCTTCTTGTACCATAAAGTGACACTTCTCCCAATTAAGCACTAGGTTAGTTTCCTCACATCTCCTAAGTACTCTAGCAAGATTGGCAAGACAAGAGTCAAAAGTGGTACCGTAAACCGAGAAATCATCCATAAATACCTCCACAATGTCCTCGATCATGTCGGAGAAGATGGCCATCATACACCGTTGAAATGTGGCTGGGGCGTTGCAAAGCCCGAATGGCATCCTCCTATAAGCAAATGTGCCATAAGGACACGTGAAGGTGGTTTTCTCTTGATCATCGGGATGTATCGGAACCTGCCAAAAACCACTATAGCCATCGAGATAACAAAAATATTCATGCAAAGCTAATCTCTCTAGCACTTGGTCAATAAAAGGCATGGGAAAATGGTCTTTTCTAGTGGCGCTATTTAGCTTTCTATAGTCAATACACATGCGCCAACTAGTGGTAGTCCTAGTAGGAACTAACTTGCCTTATTCATTCTCAACAACAGTAAGACCACTCTTTTTAGGCACAACATGAACGGGGCTTACCCACTTACTATCCGAAATTGGGAAGATGATACCTGCATCGAGCATTCTCAAGATCTCCTTTTTTACCACTTCCTTCATATTCGGGTTAAGCCGCCTTTGGTGTTCTATGGTTGGCCTGTGTCCTTCCTCAAGGAAAATACGATGCATACACAAAGAAGGTGAGAGGCCACTCAAATCCTCAAGTGAGTATCCAATGGCCTTCGTATGAGTCCTAAGAACATTCTCAACAACTTTCCAACTTCTTCCTCATTAAGGTTATCATTAATAATCACAGGAAAAGTGGAATTAGGGCCAAGAAACTCATACCTCAAAGACTCGGGGAGAGTCTTAAGCTCTGGAGTAGGTGGTGGTGGTGGTGTAACAATGTCCTCAACCTTCTCCATTTTGAAAGACTCTTCAAAGTAAGCGTTATCATCGGCTTCCAGAAGGGTCGGCTCCGACCATAGAGGGGTCGTCTCCGAGCCAGAAGCAATCACAAAATCCTCAGAAACGATCGGAATGGGGGTGGGTGTCGAGTTGGATGTGGTCGGTGACGACCTGGTTGGGGTCGGTGTCGACCCTACAGTCTCTTCCTCGGCGTTATCTTCGCTTGTATAAGCTCCAAGCAAGCGTTCGATCGGATCCTCGCAGTCAATGTAATTCGAACGAGTGTACAACATCTTCACTTCCATAGCTTCACCGGTTTCCTTCATCGTTGGATTGAACTGGAACTCAACCACCTCATTGCCGATTTCAAACGTAAGGAGGCCTTTCTTCACATCAATAATGGCTTCGGCGGTTGCAAGAAAAGGTCGCCCAAGAATGATCGGGACGACAGGGTCTTCCGGCATCTCCATGACAATAAAATCATTAGGCACAAAGAACTTGCCAACTTGAATAGGGAAATCATCGACAACGCCTGTTGGTTTCACACAAGAACCGTCCGCCATATAGAGCTTCATATTCACCGAGACTAAAGGGCCCATATTGGTTTTAGACCATATAGAGAGAGGAAGAAGACTAGCACTTGCACCAAGATCACATAAGGCTTTAAAGCGATGGGCACCTATGCCAATAGTAATTGCAAATTTACCCGGATCACCGAGTTTCTCCGGGAGTTCTAGAGATCGCACCTCATCGGTTAGTTCAGACATCGACCGCTTCTTTGACAAGATCGCTTTAAGAAATTTGGTGTAAGCGGGCATCTCATTCAAAGCTTCACAAAACGCTTGAATTTGCCTTCCGTGGAATCCTTAGCTTTCTTGGATGGGAAAGGAAGCACCTTTGTTGTTGATGTAGAAGGAACGGATGGAAGAATTTCGAAACGTGGGTCGGTCACGACCCTGTTTGTAGTGGGGAGAGGGTCGGTCACGACCCTTAGTGGGTCGGTGACGACCTCCTCCGAGCTCGGCCGATCCTCATCGTCCACCGCCTTCTTGCATGTTTTCTGATCCGGCAACTTCTTTCCGCTCCTCAGATGGACTACATCAATCTGACCCCTCGGATTCTCATCAGAATGACCCGGTAATCGCCCTTGAGGTCGTGGAATTTGGGCCGCTAAATCACCAAGTTGAGAATTCACATATTTCCTCCAAGCTTCAAAGTCTCCTAGTTGATTTTGCACTCCTTTAAGATCGGTTTGGATACCATTCATTCCTTCAAGGAGTCCTTGAGCCCAAGTTGGCAGCTCTTGGAAACCGGGAGGTCTATAGGGAGGGGCTCTCTGCTCTTGTGGTGGTGCTTGAAAACCTTGACCGTAGCCATTGTTGTTCCATGGAGTAAAATTGTTGTTGTTCCTCCCTGGATAAGCATTGTTTTGGCCACGGTAGGGCCCCCTCATATAATTTGCCTCCGCATAAGCCTCGGCGGCTCGGACTTGTTCCACGTTCGTGCAAGAAGAGGTAGGATGAGCATGGGAACCACACTCTTGACAAGGTTGATCGGCGGACTTATAGTGGCCTACTTGCTTCTTGAGCCGGTTTATCTCATCTTGCATAAATTGAAACCTCACATCTTGATCAATCGGTTCGGAATTAGGATCATAAAGTCTCTTCTGCTGAACCTTGACGGCTTGTTGGGTGCCATACATTGCATCATAGTTGGTGAGTTTGTCCAACAAAGCCCAAGCTTGATCGGGATCTATCTCAATGAACCCACAATCGGTGTGGAGGTTGATTCGATCCTTTGTAGCGGCATTAATTCCCTGGAAGAATATTTCTTGAAGCACATAAGGAGGTTGTCCATGAGTTGGACATTGCAGAAGAAGTTCCTTAAACCGCTCCCAAGTTTCCACAAAAGTCTCATTGGGAAGTTGATGATAAGAAGTGATGCGCTTCCTTAACTCTGTAGTCTTAGCTGGCGGAAAGAATTTTGTCAGAAACTGATCATGCAGAGCCTTCCATGTAGTGATTGACCTGGAGGGTAAACTTTCAAGCCAAGTAAGAGCCTTTCCGGCTAAAGACCATTTGAACGCTTTCAAAAGCACATATTCAAGCGATACATCATCAGCGGCAATAGTGTCACAGAGGTCAGTGAAGTTCTTGATGTGCTCCATAGGGCACTCGGTGGGCTTGCCTTCAAATTGAGACCTTTTAATGAGAGTGATGAAGTGCGACTTTATCTCTAAAGCGTGCTCGATAGCAGGGAGCACAATAGCAGATTCGGGAACCTTGAATTCAGGGTGCATATACTGCTTCGCATTACGTGGAATAGCATCGAGTTGTTCCTGAAGACGGGTAGCATTAGCTGCTTGAGTATCTCGTTCCCTTTGAATACCTTCCATCTGAAGGCGAAGATCAGCCATTTGGCGAGCAAGTTCCTCAGCATTGGCCATTGCTCTTCGTTCTCTTAGCCTGCGGTGAAGGGTTCTCTCAAGTTCGGGATCAAAAGGAAAATGGTCGACTCCCCTTCGCGAACTAGAGGGCATACACTTGCACACACAATCACGAGAAAACGAATTAGTAAACACAAAAGGGTATGGGCTATTCCCAAACCCGAAAAATAACTAGACAAAGAAACTAAACTAATTCCCCGGCAACGGCGCCAATTTGTTGAGAGGGTTTCTTGACAACAAATAAATTTATATCAAGACCCCGCTGAGTATAGGGAGGTTAGGTTCGTCCACGGGAATTAGAAGTATCCAAGTCTAGTTATTATTCCTAACAAAAAGAAAACAAAACAAAGCCAAACACACGCAACAGGTGCTCGGCACCGACCCACAACAGGTCGTAACCGACCAACAACAAGACACAAAACGTAGAAGTAAACACCAGAAAACTAGGAGCTCGGCCCCGACCTGAAAGGGGTCGTAACCGACCTATCCGGGTAACGAATAGACTTCGAAAAATCAAATTAAAAGAGATCTAGAGCAAAGGATTCACCACAACAAGATATGCATGCAAACATGAATCGAATTCAACCAACAACAATCTCATGAATGACTTTCGTCACAAATAATCAAGTAAAAATCTAAACTTTCATAAAGATCCAAACTTGCAACCCTACTTGTTTTCTAAAGGTTTTAACTTTCGTTTCAACCCAAATACAATCCAAATTCACAATTCAATCTTTCAATTCAATCACAAACTTGCACATGCCTCAACTTTCATCAAGGAATTGATAACAAACAAGAGGATAAAGGATAGAGATTGAAAGAGTGGTTTAATAAAAAAAACTCATGCTTAAATCATGCAAAACACGTCGGGTTTCACCCCAACCCTAGAAAATAGACTACTCACGATCCATGGCACAATCAACAACCATAAACAAAAGAGAAGACATAATCCAAATCCAAACAAACTTCAATTAAAAAGAAAACTTACAATCTCAAGCAAACCTCCAAGCCTCTCTTAAAATTGTCCAAGAGCTTGGAATCCAAATTAACCTAGAAAACAAACTTGCAACTTGTTCCGTTCTCCACAAACAACGTCTCCAAAAACTCCCAAAAAGCGTCCCCCCTAAAAATAAAAACCTAAAAGACCTTATATAGCAGTGGAAATGTCTCATAAGGAAACTAAATCTTATCTTAAAAAGGCCCATAAATAAAACATTTACTAAACCTAGCTTAAGGTGCAAGTATTAATTTCGCCACACACGGAAATGGTCGTCACCGACCTAAAGTAGGTCGTCTCCGACCCAAGCAGCACTTGTTTTCTTCACTTCTTTGCTCGAAACTTGCTCCAATGCTTGGTTCTTCTTCAATGCTCTTTCTTTGATCGCTCTTGGCCTTCTAAGACTTCATTTAGCTCCTTCTTAAAGCATCTTGATCTTGAAATCTTCACCTTTGAATCATCAAACCTTCAAATGCACCGACTCTTGCCCTTCTATCAACATCATCAAAAGACAACTCTAACGCCACCTCCTAGAAAGCTTGAAAACTCGGGATATCTCCTCCTCAACGCTTCAAATACCTACAAAAACAACAAACAAGCGCAAACGACTCCAACTCTCCAAAGAGGGTCGGAATTACATGCAAAACAACACAATAAACCTAGAAAAGACTCAATCCTAGCTAGAAAACTACCCACAAAAACCAACTAAAAAGTGCGACATCAGTTATGTTGTTGGCTAATTGTTGTTTTTCAAACGTCTTACCATTGCCGCTTGTTATCTAGCTTCCCTAGGATAGTAGCTGATCCCTCGGGGACTTTTATTTTTCAGTTCTAGGTACTCATACAGGTCCCGTGTTGGAGCCTAGGTCGGATGTTGCGGCGGATTGATACGCATGTGTCATTAGGTGTTGGAATTGGTTGGGTGTGCTGGCTTAGTATTTAGTTTCTGCTTTGGAAGTTTTCTCTTTTGTTGACTTATGAGTGATGTCAGTTTGTTTGTGTTCTGTCTCAGTTGTGGGGACCTCATGTATGCCATTGTTACAAATATGTTTCTATTAAATGATGGTTGGATGGTTTAAGTTCGTTTTCTCGTCGTGCCCTAGTTGCAAGGTCCAGATGCTTAGTTGTCGAACTAGTTCTGGTAGTGCCCGAGAGGGTCAACTACCGAGTAGCGCCCCGACGTTAAGGCGGGGTGTTACAAAATCATTGTGTGTTACTACATAGCAAAGTATAAAATAAGGTAAGAAATCAAATATGAAAAAAAACATGTAAAGTGATTAAAGAAATTAATAGGTAATCTTGTCTCAAGGTGGTGTACGTATTGCAAGAAACATGGAGAAGGTTTAAACCTCTCTAATTATCTAAAATCTTCACATTCATAACTATCCCTGGCCTATATTTGAGTAATTTTTTTGGTAAAAAAATATTTTGAGTAATATATATATATATATATATATCAATATATTGATTAATTTGTGAGTAAGTACTATGTTATATTATATAGGAGAGGAAAATTGATACATTTAAAAGATTTTGCAAAAATAATTGGCCAAATACTTTACCATTTAAACTACTCAACAATTCTATTAAAAAAACTACAATACACAATAATGATCAGTGATTTTATTATACATATATTTCTTTATATATATTTTTAAATTAAAAAAATGAAGGTTTGTAGTTATAAGAGATATTGCATAAGTCCGGACAAATTTAAACAAATGATGTTGCAAACGTAAATCAAGCGTGTCATGAAACTTGCCTACTCAAAGAAGAAGCATATACATTCATTACATATCTATTGGTTTTATATGAGAAAACGCACTTTATTTTTCAAAAGCACTCACTGATATGTAACTAAACGTACATTCGTTAAGGGTTATGGTCCATCAATTATTGTGAGAATTATAAAGTAATTAAGCAAATAAATTTCAGAAGAGGCAATAAATTCATTAAATGTCATTTTAGTGCAAATAAACACCATCGTAAGTTGGACTTGAATGTAAATCGATTTGCATTCCATATTTAATGGTTTGAATATCAACGATTTAATCATGTTAACAATAGGATTTAACTTGATCACTTTTATATTGTATTTATATTATATATCAAGACCGTTTTGTGCCATTAATTTCAAATTTTGTGTAGTAAAATATTTTCGTGCGTTTTGTATATTTGTATAGAAAAATAGGTTTTTCGTTACTTTTATATATTAATATATTATTATCATGATAATTATATGCATGAAGGATATATGCAAATTAAATTAATATCAATGGATTTAAGTTTAAAAAAAAAACAATTTGTAATGGGAAAAAATGAATAGTACCTTCATGAAAAAAGAGTTGGTAGTTTTTGTTATCACCTTTATGAAGCACTCAAAGTCTTGAAAATAAGGATCATAAATAATAACTCAATGATTTGGTTAAAAGAAAAATAAGCTATATTATATATCATATAATGTAGTGAGAATCTAGTGAGACTTCTAAAGTAACCAAGGTCGATCATGAACGTCCGCCAATAAGAACTCTGAAAGCTTGAATATATCCTGTTTATCATAAAACGAAAAGAAGAAAACAAAAAATTCAGTGATAAAGCTCAAATAGTAAAGAATAAGTGAATGATAAATCGATTATTGTACAAAATAATAGATTCGAATATAGACACAAACTTAAAATTAGAAAGCAAATGGACAACAAAGAAATTTGGTGGTTGTGTGTGTACAAATATCTATATCTATATAGAGAGAGAGAAATATGTATAGAGAAACCATTAATTTTTTTCTGCAAATCATTAAAATTTGTATACGTTACATTTCTAGGTGATATTATTATGCATAACTGAAATTTGGAATTGAAACGTTTTAGACACTCGTAAGTCCCTTAATGAATTTGGAGTATATTTTAGTATATTTTGTCAAAGATAAAAATAAAGTCTTACAATTAATACGTTGAAATTAATGTGTGCTATTGATTTTCACATCACGTTACTATCGTTTACGAATGGTCAATTTTACAATTTAGACTTCTTATAAGCATTAATTGTCAAATGAAATATTATTATTATTAAATGGGTGTGTGAATGGATTTCTTGTAATTAAATGGGTGTAATGACTGAATTTACTGGTTTTAATTGCTTTGACTGAAGTTGAACGTGTGGAATACTAAGGGGTGGCATAATATTTTTGTTACAAAATATCAACTGAATTTGAACGTGTGGATAATAACTAAGGGGTGGCATAATATTTTTGTTAAAGATTAACATATGGTTTGAAATAAAATAATTTATTAAATGCATTGGCATTTATTACCAAAATACTTGTCTTATAGGTTTATTTATAGATAGATAAATTATGACATTGTGTAGGTATTATATAGAAAACATATATTATGTATAAAATGTGGGGGCATTAATTGTCATTGGGATTTAATCTTATAGGTTTATAGATAGATAGATAGATAGATTTATTATATGCTTACAATGAAATTATAAATTATTTTATTATTTGTATGAGCATTAATTACCAAGTTATTTAAGTTTATAGTATTATTATTATAGAAGATTATAGATATATATATATATAATTAAAATATTTAAGACATTCTAAAATTATATGTACTTTTTTTTATCAATCTTTTATGTATGTCGAGAGAAAAGAGAAAATATTCTCAAAATAAAAGGCAAAATATGCTCACATTTTTTTCACTCTAGCTGTTACAATTTCAATAATTAATAAATTTATAATAAAGATGATTTTAAGCATAGGAAAAAAATAGCATTTGTAACAACAACATCCAAAAAATGAAGTTATTCATGAATATTTCTCACAAATATTTTTTAATATATAAGCAATAAGCTCTTACATCAATGAAAGTATTTTAATATAGAATTAACATTTATAATTTAATTTAATTTCTATTAATTCATTTCTTTTTGAAGCATATTGTTTCATCCTTTCACCATCCAACACAAAAATATGACAAAAAAATATTGACAAATATAAAACTAAAATTATATGAACACTATGTTATTGAGATCATACTTGATGATCTTAACGGTTTATTTTACGGGTCTTGCAAATGATTCTAATATCCTTAGTTTCTAAGAAAAACCCAATATGATTAATACATGACCAAAATTTATATCCAAAATATGAAAAGTTTAGATCTTATCGTAAAAAAAATAATGAATTCTTTCACTTAATCTTGCAAATGATGTTATCTTAAAAAACAATGTATTATGAAGAAACCATTAAATATCATATACATACTTGTTATCACGACAAACAATTGCATAGCCATAGCCAATGTATTTTTCACTTCTAAAATAGCCAAAATCAAACCAATCAACATCCATTGAGGCAATGAGAATACTCAAAGCACAACATCCTCCTGTTCACCACCAACAACAAATCAAATCATTAGTATTAAATCTCTCATTTTAAATAATATAAATCAAGGATCACTATACACAATAATATATTCTAAAGAGAAAATCATAATTTGGAGCAAAAGCAACTAAATATAGCAAATTAAAAAATTAATGTAATAGAGCAAAAAAAGAGAATTTTGGTTTATATCTTTCTCTTTACATAGAGAGATTCTCGATTTGGTATTGAAAGTCTTATATAGATATGAATAGACCATTCAATGGTTAGTTTTAGGGGTTTCATATTTTTATTTATTAATGAAACACTTTAAATTCTAAAAATGTGATCGGTTTCTAAACGTAACACAATTAATGCTAGTAAATGTAATTTTAATGTGCCAATATGAATTTAGTAATTTAGATGGTCAAAATTCCCATCTAGATTATCTTTTTTTTCTTAAATTGAGCAATTAAAACATTGTAATTAATGCCATTTTAAATTCTAAAAATGTGATCGGTTTCTAAACATAACACAATGAATGCTAATAAATGTAATTTTAATGTGGCAATATGAATTTAGTCATTTAGATGGTCAAAATTCTCATATATATTATCTTTTTTCTTACATTGAGTAATTAAAACATTGTAATTGATGCCAAAATGATACATATTCATCCGTTTAGATATCCCATAAAACTTTTTCTTATAGGCTTATAAAAATAGATATAGAATAAAATACTTAGACCATTTGAATGAGACATTAATTGGCCAAATTTTTCTATTTTATAGTATATATATAGATATAGATAGATAGATAGATAGATTATATAGATAGATAGATTTATTATATGGTTACAATGAAATTATAAATTATCTTATTATTTGTATGAGCTGTCAAGTTATTTAAGTTTATAATATTACAAGTTAAAGTAATATTTTTGCACGCTCTAATATTTATATGATATTGTCATTAAATACATAAATATATTTCTCATATAAAATTGAAAAACTTGGGTCATTTATGACCATCCTCAATTGAATCCAAATTTTACAAGTTAAAGTTCATTGAAAAAAAAAAGAAAATGCAAAAAAATAATACAAAAGATCCATTAGTATAAACTTCTATTACAAACACAAGACTATTACTTTCAATTGAACGGCTTTTGAAATCCATAATTTGTCACAATTAATAATTAATAATCATATGATTTTATGTATCCCGTATCAATAAGGCATTTTGATAAACAATATCATGTATCAATGATCCATATATTAAACTTTTAAAATCATAAAATAGGAATATACCTATAAATTATTCAAAGTAAATTTGTATTGTAATATATATATTCTACATATCATCGTTCCATTCATACGATGAATTATTTAAAAAAATTATTAGAGGTCATATATATTTTAATTAATATAAATTTCACTATTAAATTCACCGATGAGAAAAAAAAATTGGATCTCAAATTATATTTTATTTTTATAAATATATATAACGTTTCATCTATATTATTATATTAAAATGAGAAATGAGAAGTTTTAATAAAAAAAACAAATTAATATAGAGATGTTATCCTTTGCCACCTTTCTAACTCCTCAATTTTGTAACCTTTATTTGACCCCTCACATTCCATACCCCTTAAAAACTAGATAAGATCAAATTTATTACAATAATTTTGTCTATCCCCTCACATTTCATACCCCTAACAAACTAGATAAGATCAAATTTATTACATTAATTTTGTCTATCCCCTCACATTCTATACCCCCTAAAAAACTAGATAAGATCAAATTTATTACATTAATTTTTTCAATAAGAAAAGCGAATTTATATAACCATTAATAACTAGCAATAGTGCATGTATTATGTCATCCTTATTTATGTGTTGGAGGATGAAGTTTAGCTAATTTAGAGGATTTTTATGGAACGCAAAAGAGGGAGTAAACCAATAGATGCAAGGCTTTTGTTTTCCAAAATGAAAGGAATTACGAAATACAAGCAAAGAGCAATGAGGTAATTGGTTGTTTCTTTTAAAGTTTTCATTCCATTTTTTATGTTTTTTAATTCAACGAAAAGGAAATTATTAAATTTGTTTTACCACTATATTTATAAATTATTATTTTTCTCACTTCAAATGACTCTCATGCCTAATTTCATAGGCAATTATGTAGTTAATTTTAATTTCTCATGTTTTCTTGGTGTATTTTTTTTCTTTTTATATGGGATATAAGACAATGAGAGAATATGTTCATAAGAAAGAAGGATGGAAAGATCATCAAACTAAATTACTAATGTAAACATTATTACTTTTTATTTAAATTATGAAAGCTATTATGTTTATTTGATGTAAACATTTCTTATGTATGGTAAGATTATTATATTTTTGGTGTATTATTTATCTAATCAAAGGTGAAATCAAAATGATATTTTTAGGATGATGGAAGAAGACAAATATTAAGAAGAAAGAAGTAACATCTAAAAAATATATATTTTGTGTTAAAATTCTATTATAATTGGATTGCGCTTAAGAATATATTTTTAGGGTAGATATATAATAATTAAAGATTTTGTAATTTTTGAAGATACAATGTGTTATGAATTCTAATCACGTAAAATATTTAACAATATAAAAATATAAAAACATAAAATTAGTGTTAAAACTTAGATTCTCACCATAAATATTTGATCATTACAAAAATAACATATTCTAAATGTTAAAATACAATCAACATAATAGACACAAAAAAGGAGAAATATAGAGGCTTTTATGGTTGATTTTTTTCCGAACTTATAAAACCTTAGATAATATTTAGATATTAAAAGGGGATAAAAATTTGTTCTATTTGCACAAAATAAACCCGTGTGTCAGCATGGGCATCACCCCTAGTAGATAATACGTTTGAAAAATTAGATAGAGTTTTAATTCACCATTCCTTAGTATCTCAATTTCCTTCCCTTATTGTTCAGCATCATCCTTTTACAACGTCAAATCATTGTATTATATCTTTTAAATTAAATAATTTCCATTCTTTTAAAAAATTCCCTTTTTGATTTGAAAATGATTGGCTTTTAAAACCAGAATTTGAAAAGTTAGTATCTAAAGTTTGGAAATATTAGTTAAATGGTTCCTTTATGTTGAAAATCTCTATGAAAATGAATTTAGTTAAAAAATATGGTAAGTTATGGGCTAAAAACTATATCAAAAATAATTATGAACAACTAAAAATAGCATCAAATCAACGACAAGCAAGTACTCCAAGATGAATTACTACATAATCCTAATAATTATAATATACTTGGTGAACTTTAGAGACATTTAAATAAATATAATGCATTTCTTCAATTTCAAAATTCCTTTTGGAAGCAATGCGCTAAAGTTAAACATTTACAAAATCTGGATAAAAATACTAAGTATTTCCAAATTATAGTTAAAATACGGTCCTTTAAACAAAGAATAACACAATTCACAACATCTCAAGGAATGGTATTTTTTTTATCATGTTTCTATTTCAAATAACATTTCCCAGGAAATGAGCTCGCAATTTAAAATTAATCCTTCATGTAGAATTGATATTAATGATCTGGATATTATTCCCAATTTGTTATCTCATGATGAGAATTATAACCGACACCGATAGAAATTAAAAAAAAAAGCAATTTTCAACTTAGCTACTGATAAGACTCTAGGACCTGATTTCCAACATCATTGGCATATTGTTGGATCTTTAGTTATTCTAGCAGTTAATGCCTTCTTTCACTCAGGTTATATGTTTCAATCCATTTATAAATCCTTTATAAAACTAATTTCGAAAACCACAAATCCTTTAACAATTAGTTACTATCGACCTATAAGTCTTTGCAATACAATTTATAAACTAATTACTAAAATTATATCTTCTAGAATGTCCAATATTTTGCCATCTTTAATACATCATTTGCAAGGAGCTTTTGTTTAGGGACGCCTTATTCAAGATAATATTCTAATACCTCATGAAATTTTTCATTCCTTCCATAAGAAAAAAAAGGGAATGAAGGGTTGGATGACCCTTAAAATTAATATGGAAAAAGCTTATGATAAAATTGATTGGAACTTCATTCGGAAAATTCTTTTAAATTTTGGTTTTTGTACTCATTGGGTTGATCATCTTATGACCTGTATCACTACTTCTTCTTCGTCGGTGCTAATTAATAATGAACATGATCTGAAATTTATTCCTGAATGTGGCATTAGGCAGGATGATCCAATGTCTCCTTTCATTTTTATTTTGGCGATGGAATATTTTGTAACACCCCGAATTTGAGATCCTCGCCTTGACGAGGACGTCAAGTGTTTAAGTGAGGGAGATTGTAACACCCCGATAATTTATAAGGGATTGAGGTGCTCCCCATGTCAACAAGAGCTCTTCCTTTTCTGAGTTCAAGTGAGGACAAAGAACTCAGAAGTTAAGCGTGCAGGGGCGAGAGTAGTACTAGGATGGGTGACCTCCTAGGAAGTCCTCGGGTTGGCATGGGATAGCGCTTCTAGGGCCTCGTGCCTTACAAATGGTATCAGAGGCGACTCTAGGGTATGAGTGCACTAGGCCCGAAGGCGGTGACTCAACCTAGAGGGCGGTGCTTGGGCCTTGACGAGGACGTCAAGTGTTTAAGTGGGGGAGATTATAACACCCCAGATTTGAGATCCTCGCCTTGGCGAGGACGTCAAGTGTTTAAGTGGGGGAGATTGTAACACTCCGATAATTTGTAAAGGATTGAGGTGCTCCCCATTTCAACAAGAACTCTTCCTTTTCTGAGTTCAAGTGAGGACAAAGAACTCAGAAGTTAAGCGTGCAGGGGCGAGAGTAGTACTAGGATGGGCGACCTCCTGGAAAGTCCTCGGATTGGCATGGGATAGCGCTTCTAGGGCCTCGTGCCTTACATATTTTGCTCGGTCTTTACAATTTGAGTCTTCTCAACATTCATCTAGAATTTGCTTGGTTAGGAATGGAACTTGTATTCTGTTTCTAAGTTTTGCGAATGACACAATTATTTTTGCAAATGCTACGCAAAATCATATGATTTTTATTAAAATCTTTTAACACAAATTCAATACGGTTTCTGGCCTTTCAATAAATTATAATAAAATCTCGTTTCAAACATCGTCAAATATTTCTCGTCCTACAGCTCTGTCGCTTGCTAGTATCATAAATGTATAAATAACTACATCAGTGGAGAAATATTTAGGAATCCCTATTTTAAAGGGAAGAGTTCAAAATATGATGTTTACTGATTTAATATCCAGGCTAAAACAACAATTGTCACAATGGAAGGCTAATTCTATTTCTCAAGCGGGTAGGGATGGCAATGCGGAGGGGATTCTCCGATCCCCACGGAGGGTGGGGATGGGGATGGGGAATGAAACATGGCCAAAAATAAATTCCCGTTCGGGAATGGGGACGGGGTTACTAATCCCCAACTCGATCCCCGCCCCGCCCCCGCCTCCATTGGGGAAACCCTGGGGGATCTCCTGATGGGGAATTTTAATGGGTATTTTTATAATTTTTAACGAAATTGAAGTTTCTTAATTTAATTTTGATAATGTTTTCTTTGTTTATTATTTTATTTTACAAGAAAAGGTTAATTATTTTGTGTATTTTTAACTTAAATATGTTATATATGCACACATTATTTATAACTAAATTATATAATTAGTAGAATGGAAAATGGAATGGTGAAATTTTGGGGAAAATTCGATGAGGATTGTAAACCGGGAAGATTAGGCGGGGATGGGGATTCCCCGATGGGGAGGAAAACCAGATGGGGAGGAATTTAAATCCCCGACGGGTATGGGGTTGGGGGCGATAATGTTAAATGGGGATGGGGAGGGTACTCCTCACCTCGAACCCGCCCCATTGACATCCATACAAGTAGGCAGGACTGTGTTAATTCAGTCTAATGGAAAAAAAAGGCTATTTAATACAAAGCTTTTTACTTTCTAAAGGAATATGTAATGAGATAGATAAAGTTAATAAATCGTTTTTTTGGAATAAATGTATTCCTAATCATCACCCTCTTATTAGCTGCCCACACACTCTCTCTATGTGACAAAGCAAATAAACCAGAATATTGAAACAACATTGAGGAGCTATAACACAGATAATAAAACACCAAAAACAATACTAAGTGAAATAAACCAACTCATTGGGGAAAAGGATTTCACGACTCTTGCGGTAATCTGGTGGAGCATATGGCATCAACATAATAAATTAGTGTTCCAACAAGCCCCAAATGAGTTTATACAAGATTTACCACTCTACATCCGAACTTAATTACAAAATTGGGACAAAGCAAAATTATGGGTAGAAGATGAGGAAAAAATCAAAGAGAAAGTAAAGAACAAAAGGCGGCAACGAAGGAAAGTGGAAATGTGGAAAAAACCACAACAAGGAATCATTAAAATTAACGTTGATGGATCAACACTAGCAAATGGTCAATCGACGGGGGGAAATTGTTATAAGAGACCATGAGGGCCGTGTAATAGATGTGGTAACAAGACAGTATGGACAAACCTCGGTAATTATGACGAAGGCTTTAATATTAAGGGATGGTGTAAGAGAAGCGAAAACAAGAAGATATGAGAAAGTCATTTTCGAAGACGGCAACTTACAAGTAATCAAAGCAGTCCAAGGTTACCGGAACTGTCCTTGGGAAATTGAGATGATTATTTCTGATATTCTTGTTTCTATTCAAGAATTTCAGATGGTTCGAGTTTCACATGTCAGTAGGAAGTGCAATGTTGTGGCTGATAAAGTTGCCAAAATGGGCCGCAACTTTCGTGTTGAAACTATTAGGAATCACCCAAAACTTAATGTTCTCATCCGTCAGGATGCTCTAGGATACCCTCCTTGAATGAAGTGCCTCATAAATCTCACATAATTAAAAAAACTCTCAATCTATACACTACTCCGTAATAAACTTGGGAATTTATTAAAAACGCTCCCTTTGCCCCCTTCTCCCCCATCCAAAAAAATAACACACAGATCTGGTTGCTCTTACATGGTGAGACATCTTCTTTTCTATGCTTCTGGTTAAAGAATAATACATAGGCTGAGGAAGCCAAATCAAAAAGGGGGTGAACCCCACCAAAATCAATGAAGTCCTATTTCTTAGACCAAATTTTGTCTATGTTCATCTAGATTTGGATCTCTCACCATTTTTTGAGATGATTTAGATCTAATTTTGAGAGCCTTGAACTTCAGATCTAATTTATTTATTGATCTATGCTTGCCGGCGCGTTCTAGGCTTGATCCAGATTTGGATCAACCTGATTTTCGCCGACCCTCCTGATCCACCGCTCAATCGTTGCTCCTCTTCTTCCACCGCTCGACGGCTAATTGACTAATCAATTCAACCCTGCCTTAAACCATCGTTCACCGGCTCAGCCCACAATTGATTGAGGATCGCAACTCTAATTAATTGTGATCAGGACCACACCCTCTTTCTTTTTGTTGTTCTGTACCAACACCCCCAAAATTTGGCGGAAATAATAAAGGAAAAAAAGGAAAAATATATAATTGGGATGTTGAACATCCGTGAAACCCAAGTTTAAAGAAAAAAATTTATTAAAAATCAATTTACCAAGTTTAAAGAAAAATTTATTAAAAATCTTTTTACTTACTTGCACCGCAAGGCCGAATTCTCTTGCAAGGCAATATTTGATTTTACTTATGCGACAAGTTAGCTTTACTTGCATTGCAAGTATGGTTTTTTTTTGCCTTGCAAGTGTGACTTACTTGTGCTGCATGTATTTTTTTACTTGTAGTTCAAGGTTGAAAGTTCTTTTGCAGAATGGCTCGTACTAAATTTAGGTAGTAGATTTTTCGAAGAGCTGAAGCGGTGGTTGACATGTATCAGACCGAGTTGTACTAGGCCAGGTCACTTGGTGCTCTGAGGCTTCTGAAGATCTTACATTTCGGTGGAGGGAACGTCACTTGTCCATTTCGCACACCCCATGATGGTTTGACCTGTTGCATGTGGCGCTTTTTAGTGCTTTACTCATCCGATTTTGATCTCTTTTGCTCTTCTTTTCGAGAATTTGTACTACTTGTAATCGTTTCTGCTTGCCTTGGGTGCCTTCTTTGTTGACCCTCTTAACCGTTTACGGCTGTCGTTTTTTAACGGCCTCTCAGGCTACCATTTTTGTTTGGTACTCCAAATTCTTACATGTTTTTAAAAAAAACTTGGGACGGGTGGAAACTGTGGAAGATATCAGATATGGATGGACGATATTGCCCCTGGCAAATATGTGGGGTTTATATGGCAGTGATTTTAAGCTAAATGCATAATTGGGGTACTTTTGCCTTTCTGCCATAGGGCGATTTCATGAGCACCAGCCACCAGGCCGCCAAATCTTCTACATCCCCCACTTCAAGATTTTTTTATTTGACCAGCTTAATAATTTTGTCCACACTACACTTGTCAACATTTTACTCTTTTTTTCCATCTTTAAATTTTTTACTTAAGTATTCATCTATTCTAGTGTATTACACTATAAAGTAACTATTAGAAATTTAGCACGACATTAATCTAGAAAATTCAGTCAAGATTAATCTAAAAAATTTCAGTCAAGACTGTATAAAGTAACTCGAGATCGCAAAGAAAATAGCTTCAAGGTATAAAGGAAAAGACATGGAGGGCCATGTATAGTATAGTATCTATCAAGCAAAATGTGCAAGGAATTTTGTCTATGAAAGCAACTTTAATAAGTGGAAATAATTTGCACCCAAAACTACCAACACGGGTTACCTTCAAACACTGGCTCATTTGAGAGCAAGTCTCAATCAGCGTGAGTCAACATAATTTAAAATCACTTGTTAAAAAAATTCTTTAAACAACATTGCCTTTCCTTTTACCTTAGCTCACAACCATTACTTAACCAACCATTGAATTGAAATTTAAATATAAAAAACAACTAACACTTAATAGCATAGCTATTTGGCATTGGAGAACCCATTTTGTTTTTGGGTTGGGGTTGGAAACTTGGAATCGGAATTAAAATTAGACAATTAGCAATTCTCAGGAGGGCAAATCTGTCTCTTCTGTTCCGAAGAAAGGTAACCATCAGTTGGCTTTCCTAAAACTACTTAGTGCAACCCCAGAAAGACCACCTTCCCTCTGCTTCCCCCCTCTCTCTTCCCTCTGCAATCTCACTAGAACATTTCATCGAACAGGCCATCGGCACCACCGGTCTCCGGCGTCAGAGACTAAAGGCAACCCAACTGGAAAAAAGGCTCCTTTATGCGCCTCCCTAGATCAAAAAATGCCGTCGCGTTGCTTTGGATGGTCGTATCTTGCGTTGCAACATGAAAAAAGGGTTTGCTTGTAGCGTTTAGCGAGAGGAGGAAAGAGGGGTTCTTGGCGGCGTAGGGTGAGGGGATGGGGAAACTGGGCTTAGCGGTGGCTGTGGGGCTAGCAGCAGTGACGTGTACGGTGGCGACAACGGTGATGGTGGGGAAGAGGGTGAGGAGCTGAAAGAAGTGGAAGAAAGTGGTGGGATTCTGTGAGAGTTTGAGGAGATGTATGGGACGTCGGTTAGCCGATTGAGGCAGGTCGTGGACGCCATGGCCGTGGAGATGCACGCCGGCTTGGCATTAGAAGGGGGCTCTAAGCTTAAAATGTTGCTCGTTTTACATTTTATTTTTTGGTGGCATCTTCTTTACCCCCTTTACCTTTTGAAGGTTGTGTCCATCTCATTTAATAGTCTCGTCCAGGTTTTAATGCCCCTTTTTACATCTCTGTGCGTTTAATTTTGCAAGCTCATTCTAATATGGTCGTTTTCTGCAATCAGATGTGGGAGATTTCTTCTGCTGTTGTTTGATTATGTATGAGTTGTTTGTGAGTTTTCATTTTGTATCTTAACTTCCCATTTGGAAGAGTGTTTTTTGCTTGTTCAATTGTTTCCCACTTTCGGGCTAAGTTTAGTGATTCTTAAGCCGCATTCTGGGTTGATTTGATTCTCTCTTAGATATGGTTTCAGTTAAATTGTTGTTCGTGTGATTGTTTTATTTGTTTATAATGGAATCAATAGAGGGTATTGGTTTTGATTTAGGACAACTGGACAAATGGCAATCTCTTTCTCATTATAATTACAATTTTGATGGGATTTTGGATGGATCATTGACAATGTACATACGAGGATAGTGAATAATATAGCTATCCTTGCTTTTCCTTTCTCTTGCTTCTTATTTTGATTTAAGATGTTGGAAATCTGTCAATTTGCTTCATATGCTGCAATTTGAAAGCATAGTTTGAGAAGATTTTTTTTGTTAATATGATGGTCTTGTCTTTTAGTCTACTCAGTTTATGTTCCTCTTTCTTGTATTTAAATTGGAGAAGAACAACATCAATTTCCAATTTTGGTTTTGAGTGCTAGAGCTTTCTCTGTTAAATAATGTGTTACAATATGTAAGAAAGTAATGCTCTGCAAGACCAGGGTTGTGAACATTATAGGAAATGGTATCCTTCCATGTTTTGTGCTTTCTTTCTTCATTTTCAACTGTGTGTATCTTCAACTACGGTATACCTCTGGTGTGGTATAAGTTTATGTCATTTTTCAAATAATAATTAATTGTTACTGAATAGTTATGGCATCTGGCCCTCCCCTCCCATGGTTAAGTATAAGCGCCAACAAGAGTTGAATGAATAAAGGAAAGAAAATCTCATTTTAGATTTATTTAATTTTATTTGGAGCTATTAGTTACAAAGTGATACCCTGATTAAATTGTTTAGTATCTTATTTCTTTGTTTAGGAGTGAGAATGGAGTGTACTATGCATTGGATCTTGGAAATACGAATTTTAGAGTCTTCCGAGTTCAGCTAGGAGGAAGAAGAACTAGCATCCTTACTTAGACTGGGCACTGAAAGGCATCCCATACAAGAGCCTTTATTGACGGGCACTAGTGAGGTTGTTGATTAGAATTTTGATGTCGCACTTTTTAGTTGGTTTTGTGGGTAGTTTTCTAGCTAGGATTGAGTCTTTTCTAGGTTTATTGTGTTGTTTTGCATGTAATTCCGACCCTCTTTGGAGAGTTGGAGTCGTTTGCGCTTGTTTGTTGTTTTTGTAGGTATTTGAAGCGTTGAGGAGGAGATATCCCGAGTTTTCAAGCTTTCTAGGAGGTGGCGTTAGAGTTGTCTTTTGGTGATATTGATAGAAGGGCAAGAGTCGGTGCATTTGAAGGTTTGATGATTCAAAGGTGAAGATTTCAAGATCAAGATGCTTTAAGAAGGAGCTAAAGGAAGTCTTAGAAGGCCAAGAGCGATCAAAGAAAGAACATTGAAGAAGAACCAAGCATTGGAGCAAGTTTCGAGCAAAGAAGTGAAGAAAACAAGTGCTGCTTGGGTCGGAGACGACCTACTTTAGGTCGGTGACGACCATTTCCGTGTGTGGCGAAATTAATACTTGCGCCTTAAGCTAGGTTTAGTAAATGTTTTATTTATGGACCTTTTTAAGATAAGATTTAGTTTCCTTATGAGACATTTCCACTGCTATATAAGGTCTTTTAGGTTTTTATTTCTAGGGGGACGCTTTTTGGGAGTTTTTGGAGACGTTGTTTGTGGAGAACGGAACAAGTTGCAAGTTTGTTTTCTAGGTTAATTTTGATTCCAAGCTCTTGGACAATTTTAAGAGAGGCTTGGAGGTTTGCTTGAGATTGTAAGTTTTCTTTTTAATTGAAGTTTGTTTGGATTTGGATTATGTCTCTCTTTTGTTTATGGTTGTTGATTGTGCCATGGATCGTGAGTAGTCTATTTTCTAGGGTTGGGGTGAAACCCGACGAGTTTTGCATGATTTAAGCATGAGTTTTTGATTAAACTACTCTTTCAATCTCTATCCTTTATCCTCTTGTTTGTTATCAATTCCTTGATGAAAGTTGAGGCATGTGCAAGTTCGTGATTGAATTGTGAATTTGGATTGTATTTGGGTTGAAACGAAAGTTAAAACCTTTAGAAAACAAGTAGGGTTGCAAGTTTGGATCTTTATGAAAGTTTAGATTTTTACTTGATTATTTGTGACGAAAGTCATTCATGAGATTGTTGTTGGTTGAATTCGATTCATGTTTGCATGCATAGCTTGTTGTGGTGAATCCTTTGCTCTAGATCTCTTTTAATTTGATTTTTCGAAGTCTATTCGTTACCCGGATAGGTCGGTTACGACCCCTTTCAGGTCGGGGCCGAGCTCCTAGTTTTCTAGTGTTTACTTCTGCGTTTTGTGTCTTGTTGTTGGTCGGTTACGACCTGTTGTGGGTCGGTGCCGAGCACCTGCTGCGTGTGTTTGGCTTTATTTTGTTTTCTTTTTGTTAGGAATAATAACTAGACTTGGATACTTCTAATTCCCGTGGACGAACCTGACCTCCCTGTACTCAGCGGGGTCTTGATATAAATTTATTTGTTGTCAAGAAACCCTCTCAACAATAACATTTAATAAGTGGATAGTACAAAACATAATAGTCCAACACACATTAATAATCGAGATAACAAACGGCAAAAGTAAGATGATTTGAAAACAATTAATTGCCAACAACTTGACCTTCAACAAGCAAATAGAACAAAGCATGATAGTCTAGTACACATATCAACAATCTAGATAATCAAGCAACAAAGGTAAAGCTTTTAAAACACTAACCAACAATTCAACCTTCAAAAAGTGAAAGGAAACACAACGAACAAACAATTCATCAAATATATCAGCAATTCACAAGCCAAGAAGCCAACTAAGTAATCACACACTAACATACAACAAAACCATTCACAATCCTATTGGGAAATGCAATTCTCCTTTCCACCACCGCATTCTCATCTACGACGCTAACTCCCTGCGCCCGAGTGCAGAGGCAGGCCCTCTCACTTTTCATATACGTCATCCTTCCAACCCCTGGTCAAGCCTCCACTGGAGCACTTGCCAAAAACAAGCAATTAATTTTATTTTTGAAGGGGCCTGGCCGACACACGACCATGGCTAGACGCCTCTTCGCCACCGACAATCATCGCACATGATCGTGCCGATTACGCTGCCAGCACAGAGAAAACGGTACCATTTCTTTTACGAGAAAACATTTAAAATGGAAAGCAAGTTACATCATACAATAAAACATTTCGCAAGGAAACATACATTCGGGCCTAGTTCCCAAAACCAATCTCACAATCACGGCATGAAATCTAACAAGACTAGAATAAAGCCGAGCAAGTCGAGAACGAATTACCTCGAAGGCGATCCTTGAATGACGTAAGTAATGTGGCGATACTAAAGACCTGCGAATCATAACGTTCACGGTTAATCGACTATCCGCGAGAATTAACTATCGATTCTAGGCAAGCACAACCACAGTGGATTCGAAGTAAGAGCCACCATACTTTCATGGTATCCAAACAAAACGGCTTGATTTGATTATTTAATATGAACAAAAATTTAGGCGCGACGACTCATGAACCACATCAACTTTCCTCAACAAACTAGTATCTCTTTTCTAGGTCTATAGCGCTTCAAGGAATACGAGGCCAATGCAAACCAAGATCGAAGTCCAAGTTCACCAATTATAACCTTAGGTCCCCAACGCTTCTATTCAAGGCAAAACCAACCAAGCGAGTTCTACCAAGCAACAAAAGGTCGAGACTAACATACATCCTATTCGAAAACCCTAATACTACTCATATTCTAGGAAGGATCAAACCATACAAGATCGAATTCCGTTCACAAACATACAAACATTACTATATCAACGAGAGTTAACCAATCTCAAAACCCGGGTAAAAATTACAACAAACTTGATCGCATGCCTCCTCACAAACCAATGAAGACCCATATACAAAATCATAGGTGTAGCCCTTTTAATCTACTACTTTTTTCCTCACGATGAAATTCAGACCAAGAAACTAATATTATTACCCGACAACAATATACAAACCAATACAAGGCAACATTACTAGCCATTCATCAAATTAAAACAATTCACCAAATACTAAAATACAAAGCACAAAATGGAAATCAATATCTAAACACAATCACGTCACACGTTACAAGGCAAAATAACGAAACCAAGGATCTCACAAAGGGAACAAGAAGTATCCGACCTTACGAGAGTCGAATTTGAACGGTTCTTCTCTTCGGACAACAGCGGTTCTTGTCGAACTGAGGTGCGCTGGAACTAGTTCTGAGGTGACTTCGATATGTGGCAGCCTTGTGGGTTCGAGGCCGGATCTGTCGACATCAAACCGAGACGAGACGGGGTGGACTGTGGAGAACGAGAACCAATGAAGGCGGCTTGACTGGCGTCGAGCAAGCCAATTCCCGACGGCAACAACTTGAGCGTCTCCGACACGAAATGATGGCAAGGAGATTCGCCGACTTGAGCGTCTCCAACAGGAAGTTAGTCGAGCCTCCCGGTGACGCTCCACAACTTAATTCCGATGGCCTTACGCCTCTTTGGGTGGCGCCAATGTACTGTGGCTCCTCGGACCGGCGACGCGACAGGAACGACGGGACGAGGGCGGAATCGTGGTCAGGTGGTGGTGGTGCGACTACCAACCAACACTAGATTGAGATATCAGTAAGGGAAGGTAGGGAACGAGAGAGGTAGGTGAAGATTGGCTTGGCGGCGAGCTAAAATGTCATGAGCGAGAGTCTGCTCCTCTTGACCAGTTGAATGGCGCCTCACACCCAAAAGAAAAGAGGGAGGGGATAAACTAGGGCAAGGGTAGTTTAGGAAATGAGTAGTAAAAAAATGGGTTTGGGTTTCTAATATTGGGCTTTTCGGCCCAAAACAATGGAATTGTGATAGTTTTTAAATAAAAGGTAGGAGTTTGAACGGAATTAGATTGTCTGGTTCGCACCCGATCGAATAACCGGGTCTTACATACTACCCGTGTTAAAGAAAGTTTCGTCCCGAAACTTCCGTAGCTAAAAGTGGAAGCCCACAAAGAGTCCCAAGGTTTCACAACCTTTCCCCCTTGAAGAGGTTCGTCCTCGAACCCCAAATTATTATAACCATGAAGAAAGACAATCAATCCATACACATGTCAAAACACAACCAAGCAAACAACAAATACGTTTAACAGCACTAAGTCATAACAAATGTCACACCTACTCTCGAGCGACCTCTAAACTCTCCTCTCAAAGGCCTCTACTAATCCCGAGTATAGTTCGGGATAGTTATCTCTCATCCTATCCTCGGTTTCCCAAGTGGCCTCCTCGACACCTCGTCGAGACCACTTTATTAACACCAATTGAATCTCCTTGTTCCGCAGCTTCTTCAATCGCCTGTCTAGAATCGCTATCGGCTGCTCTCTGAAGGTATGATCGGGCTCAACCTCCAACTCTTCATAGTTGAGCCTGTGACTGGGATCCGGAACGTATTGTCTCAGTTGTGACACATGAAAGACAGGGTGAACTCCATCCAAGGCGAGCGGTAGCGCTAGTCTGTAAGCTACCTCGCCTACTCTCTCCAGTATCTCAAACGGCCCAATGTAGCGGGGACTCAACTTCCCCTTAACTCCAAATCTTTTCACACCACGAGTAGGTGACACTCTTAACCAAACGTGTGCCCCTATCTCAAACTCTAGTGGTCGACGTCGCTTGTCTGCATAGGATTTCTGGCGGCTTTGAGCAGCTAGCATATGCTCCCGGATCAAGGCCACCTTTCTAATTGTCTCCTCTATCATCTGTGACCTCTCTCCTACAACATCTGACGGGTCATCCCAACACAAAGGTGTTCTGCACTTCCGGCCATACAAAGCCTCATACGGAGCCATCTGAATCGAGGAGTGCCAACTGTTGTTGTAGGCAAACTCCACCAATGCTAGGTGATCCGACCAATGACCTCCCCAGTCCAGAACACAAGACCTCAACATGTCCTCTAGAGTCTGGATTGTCCTCTCGGACTGACCATCTGACTGCGGGTGGTAAGCAGTCGTGAAGTGTAATCTTGTCCCAAGTGCCTCATGCACTTGTTGCCAAAATCTGGAAGTGAAACACCCATCACGACTTCACACAACCGTCTTGGGCACACCATGCAGTTGCACTATTTGATTTACGAACACCTCTACCAGCTTGTTCATTGACCCGATCTCCTTAATAGGCAAGGAACGAGTAGTCTTTGTCAACCTATCCACTACAACCCAGATGGCATCATGCCCCTTGCTGATCCGTATTCTAGTGACAAAATCCCTTGAAATGTCCTCCCACTTCTAGTCTGGAATAAGAAGTGATTGGGGCATCCCGCCCGGCCTCTGGTGCTCGATCTTCACCTACTGACAAACCTGACACTTAGCCACAAATCTTGCTACACCTGGCTTCCTGCCATTCCACCAGTAATACTGTCATAAATCTTTATACATCTTACTTGCTCCCGGGTGAATCGAGTAAGGTTTAACATGGGCCTCTTGCAAAATTTTCTGTCACAACTCTGCATCCCGAGGCACACAAATCCGGCCGCGCAAACTCAAGATACTATCTGCTCTCTTTACAAAAATCAGGTGCCTCTCCATGGCTCTACTTCTACCTCAGATCTTGAATCAAGGGACATCTTTCCTGTTTCGGTCTCACTTCTTCAAGCAAAGTCGGTTGATACTCCGAGGTACCCAATCTACCCTGGTAAAGCTGAATCTGTACCGCAATTTCGTACCTCACAAGCTCTCTCCACAACTCGGGTTGAGCAGTTAAATGAGCCAACATACGTTCTTGAGAGATCTTCTTACTAAGCGCATCGGTGATTACGTTCACCTTCCCTGGGTGACTTAGGATCTTTAGGTCATAGTTCTTCAGCAACTGAAGCCATTTCTGTTATCCCATGTTCAGTTCTCTCGGAGTGACGATGTACTTAAGACTCTTATGATCTATTATCACTTGCAAGTACTCCCATACATGTAATGACGCCAAAACTTCAAGGCATGCACTACCACTGCCAACTCCAAATCATGATTAAGGTAATACTACTC
Organism: Fallopia convolvulus; assembly: GCA_964016875.1. Taxonomy (NCBI): domain Eukaryota; kingdom Viridiplantae; phylum Streptophyta; class Magnoliopsida; order Caryophyllales; family Polygonaceae; genus Fallopia; species Fallopia convolvulus. The sequence continues at coordinate 24,581,237 of OZ024727.1, forward strand.
GATCGGTTTCAACTGCCTTGAGGCATCAGCCATCACCCTATCCCTTAGCACTCACCCACATCCCAGGCTTACCTTGAAGGCATCACTGTAGATCACAAAATCTTCATTCCCTTAAGGGAGAGCAAGCATAGGAGCTGAAGTCAACCTTCTCTTCAGCTCATTGAAGCTTCTCTGGTACGCCTCATTCCACTCACAAGGATTGGTCTTCTTTAACGGGTTGGTAAATGATTGGGCGATACGGGAGAACCCTTCCACAAACCTCCGATAGTACCCCGCTAGTCCTAAGAAACTCCGCACCTCCTTCACCTTCTTTGGAGGTTCCCACGCCTTTACAACCTCCATCTTCACAAGGTCCCTCATAACTCCTTTAGTGGACACCAAATGTCCTAGAAAAGTGACCTCTGGCAGCCCGAACTAGCACTTGACAACTTAACAAACAACTGGTGTTACCTTAACACTCCTATCGACTGCTTGATATGCTCGGCGTGCTCCTCCTCATCCCTGGAATGTATTAGGATGTCATCAAAGTAAACCACCACAATCTGCCCAAGAAAACTATAAACATCCGATTTACCACCAACTCCATGAACACTTCGGTGTATTGTTCAATCCGAACGGCATCACAACAAACTCATAATGCTCATATCTTACTCGAGAAGCCGTCTTAAAATATCCCCCTCCTGAATCCTTTAGGGCCCAACAATACCCCCCAAACCCGCTCAAAATTTCTCTCGTATATTTTGGTGCGGGTTTGAACTTGCTTTGGGAACCATTGCCTGAAGTTGTCAAACTAATGATCTCCTCATGTTGTCTTTGTCGGTTTGTAAAACTTGATGTTAATCGAGATGTCGTGTTGTGTATGCTTCGTTTGAATGAAGGCTTTCGCAAGACTAGCTGCTAATCAAGATGACGCGTTTGTCATAAAGTGTACCCGGGGTTTAGTGTTGGCGACATAAGCCGATGTTGTAAATACTGGCGACAGAGGCTGATGTTGTTAGCACTGGCGATAGAGGCCGATGTTGCAAGTGTTGGCTATAGAGGCCGATGTTGTAAGTGTTGGCTATAGAGGTCGATGTTGTAAGTGTTTGGCTACAAAGGCCGATGTTGTAAGTACTGGCGATAAAGGAACTGATGATAACCTAACATCAAATCTACCTTCGAATACACTGTAGCCCCTGTAACTTATCCAACAAGTCATAATATGTGGCAGTGGGTAGTTGTTCTTGATGGTAACTCGGTCTCGGCACTACATGCTCCAATTTCTGACTCACTTGCACAACTCCGTCATCTGCAATCACCATGGCGATGCCCCTATGTATATCTAGCACCGTCTTGTAGCGTCTCATCCTATCCATTCCCAAAATCGCATTGTCATCTGGGAATAGAGGAATTACTATAAAATCTACATTTGCATCTTTCCCCTCTATCTTGATAGGGCACTGCAGAAACTCTCTATTCATAATCACCTTACTGCCATCGGATAACCACCACAAAAGATACCCTCTTGTACATGTCAACCCTAGTCTAGCTACGCAAGCAGAGGACACAAAAGAGTGGGTGACACCCGTGTCAAAAAGAGTATAAGTAGGCTTAGACTGTATCCAAAACATACCTGTATCAGTCGGCACATGTAAGGCATCGACTCTCCTCAATTCGAACACTCGAGGCTGGTTGGCCCATGGGGTATTTGCTCTTGTATCTCGTCCTCTATTCGAGCCCGATGCTCCCTAGTTCACCGTCTCTAGTGAAGATCCTTGAGAGGGTGCACCAACCCCACAATACTGTTGTACAAGGTCGAGCTTCTCGTAGACGAATTAGTTTTGAACTGGCTCCGTTCACTGACTCTTAATGTGATCAGTGTCTCCACATTTGAAACAATCTTCCAGACCCCTAATAGACTGGCCCTGCTGAAACTCGTCCTGACGACCCTGTGATTAAGAATCAGATCGGTTCCACTGAAACAAACCCATTCGATTGTCCCTTTTCGAACATAACCTTTGTCTAACTGTCCTAGCTCAATTCCTACCAATCTCAAGTGCTCTCTTGTAGCGAACTCTACACCAGATACATCTTCTTCTCCTCTAGCGCCTGATCAGAATTCCAACGTTGACGCCATATTACTCAGCCACTATTTGACACTAGTACTCGAGGCCCTATTAAAGCTTGGCACCCCGATCTTCTGAACTCCGCGAGCCACTTGTCAGGCTGGTCTCGCGACACTGTATTAGTATCTCTATCACACGGTCAACCACTTCTAGTCTTTGTACTTCTGGTAGCCCTCCTAACTAAGCAGCTCTAACAGTACTCTGGCTTGTTGCCCCCATCTTAGTCCCTTGAAGCCCAACAAAAGTATTCTAATCATGTACGAGTCAGAGGCCCAATTTATTCTGTAGAAGCCCTACAAGTGTGGCTTGGGGCGCCAGATATATCTCTAGTGATTATCCAACTAGTGGTGCATTAGCTCTAGACCGGGCCCCATTAACTAGGGGTCCTCCTCCAACGACAAATAAGCTAGAACACAAACATGAGGTCCCCACAACTGAGACAGAACACAAACAAACTGACATCACTCATAAGTCAACAAAAGAGAAAACTTCCAAAGTAGAAACTAAATACTAAGCCAGCACACCCAACCAATTCCAACACCTAATGACACATGCGTATCAATCCGCCGCAACATCCGACCTAGGCTCCAACACAAGGCAACATTACTAGCCATTCATCAAATTAAAACAATTCACCAAATACTAAAATACAAAGCACAAAATGGAAATCAATATCTAAACACAATCACGTCACACGTTACAAGGCAAAATAACGAAACCAAGGATCTCACAAAGGGAACAAGAAGTATCCGACCTTACGAGAGTCGAATTTGAACGGTTCTTCTCTTCGGACAACAGCGGTTCTTGTCGAACTAAGGTGCGCTGGAACTAGTTCTGAGGTGACTTCGATATGTGGCATCCTTGTGGGTTCGAGGCCGGATCTGTCGACAGCAAACCGAGATGAGACGGGGTGGACTGTGGAGAACGAGAACCAATGAAGGCGGCTTGACTGGCGTCGAGCAAGCCAATTCCCGACGGCAACAACTTGAGCGTCTCCGACACGAAATGATGGCAAGGAGATACGCCGACTTGAGCGTCTCCAACAGGAAGTTAGTCGAGCCTCCCGGTGACGCTCCACAACTTAATTCTGACGGCCTTACGCCTCTTTGGGTGGCGCCAACGTACTGTGGCTCCTCGGACCGGCGACGCAATAGGAACAACGGGACGAGGGCGGAATCGTGGTCAGGTGGTGGTGGTGCGACTACCAACCAACACTAGATTGAGATATCAGTAAGGGAACGTAGGGAACGAGATAGGTAGGTGAAGATTGGCTTGGCGGCGAGCTGAAATGTCATGAGCGAGAGTCTGCTCCTCTTGACCAGTTGAACGGCGCCTCACACCCAAAAGAAAAGAGGGAGGGGATAAACTAGGGCAAGGGTAGTTTAGGAAATGAGTAGTAAAAAAATGGGTTTGGGTTTCTAATATTGGGCTTTTCGGCCCAAAACAAAGGAATTGTGATAGCTTTTGAATAAAAGGTAGGAGTTTGAACGGAATTAGATTGTCTGGTTCGCAACCGATAGAATAACCGGGTCTTACATTATATTATAATTTTTTATTGATCAAAATATGACAATATTTTTGAGTGTTTGAGAAATAGATGCAACAGTAAAATGAGATAGAAGATTTAGAGTAGACATGTTTTATACCTATAATTAGATTCTTTCAAGCTTGGCACCATATTGTCATGGTCAAAAACGACGATATGTAATCATGAATTTCTTCGAATTCTCACAAAATTTGATAATTACAGGCAACAATTCGGTACAAACTAAGTATTACTATAAAGGGTATTTATTGATAGAAACAAAGTATTAAAATTGACCGCTAGGATGTGAGGATATTTGTTTACAAACTTTAATTTTAATGCGCAATAATATAAACTTTTATCTGTAACAAATATATATAATTATGTTTAAAAAATTTAATAGATAGAAGTTATGAACTAAAAAACTTCAAATAATACTTAATTATAATTAATCTTTTTTATCTTTTCAAATTCTAAAGACATCTTTTTTTTTCCTAAATAAGAATGAAGACAAAAGAAAAAGATGAAGATGAGGGAGGGGAAAAAGGAAAAAAACAAGTAGTCATTCCAATATAGAGATAGAAATACGTTGAAAATAAACCTAAAATTGATAATTGTTGATGAAGATAAACTAACTAGCTATTTTATTAGTTTGATTAGGCATCTCTATCTATTAAGTTTAAATTGAGATTTTGTATTTTTTATGTTTCATGCCTTTTGATTTGAATAATTAATTTTGATATTTACATACTGTTATATATTGATATTTATACTTTATTCAGTGATAGGTACATCTTCACGCACAACACAAAATAAAACCAATATTTGTCAAAGATGGAAGGTTAAAGGTGGCACGTACTACTTTGAAAGTTTAATTACTATGTTGTGTTCTAAACTTAATTTATGCTATTGTCTATATTAGAATCTCATTAATAACGTTTAATAATGCATTTTTGAAGAAGGAGACAAGATATTTGTGTTCAAGATGAGTAATACTCTTATTTGGCGAAAATAAGTTAACTGACGAAGGTCGCTTATGATATATACATATGGAGATTTCGATTGTGAAAAACAACTTCCAAAGATAAGATTAAGATGGTTAAAATCATTTACATCAAAGAGAATAAGTGAAGAATAATAAGTACAAAGAAAATTATATATATAAAATCTACCCGATGACATCTAAATATGAATAATGAATAACAAATAATTTAGTTCGTATTTGCTTATAAATTATTTATTTTTAAAAATAGAAATTCATTAATTAATATTATTATATCGATTATTTCTTTTTCAATATCTTTGTAACTTAAATTTCATATTCTAAATGTAATCGTCGTTTCTTATAAAATATTTACTGTATATTAATTATTAGATAATTGAATGTCCGGTTTTTTTAACTTTTACGAACTTAACTCGGAAAAACACATTATAGAAATTATGAAAAATATTATAAAAATAAGTACATGTAAAATATATGTCCTGTGCGTATGCACAGGCCTATCCACCTAGTAATACTATAAACTTAAATAACTTGACAATTAATACTCATACAAATAATAAGATTTTTAATAATGTCATTGCAAACATACACATACATATTAAATTAATAATAAGATATTTCATGATTTCAATATATAAACTTTTTGGTAATAAATGCATATTCAATAAATAAGGAATTTTATCAAAATTAGTGACACATTAGAATTGATTATATTCTAAATGGATTTTTATATTCAAAATAGTTATTAATATGTTTTATTTCAACTCTCCTTTTTTTAAATAAATAAATTAAATATCCTTTCATGAAGAATTTTTTATAATAACACTTATAATAATAGAAAGCCAAAAGTTTAATGAATTTGTTATAAAAGGTAGATATTTTGTTCAAAGTTTTGGTTTTATAAATTTTTTTCCAATTTTATCTTTTGTTAATGAGATCAAATTTACCTATGTTTGTCGTCTCCCTTCTATTTAAATATAAAATTTACTATCATTTTTTCTTCATATCTAAAGTAAGGAATTTTATGTTATTATTTACCATTTCTTAAATCTCAATTTTCAAAAAATAAGTGATGTTCCAAACATTGTCATTGTGGAAAAAAATCACCTATATTCCTAATAGATAAGCTTTTTAAGTTAAACATAATCTTAAAATTATTTTAGGACTAACTTATTTTTTTTCTTCTTTTAATCAAACATAAAAGTTTGACCAATGTATTGCCTTTGACAAGTCAACATAATTAAAGATTGAAACTGTAACACCCCGACTTTCGTCGGGGCGCTACTAGGTGGTAGACCTTATCTGGGTACTACTTAGATTGGTCGGACAACAAATTCACTCGGATCTTGCAACTCGGGCACGGCGAGAAAACAAATAAACATCCAACTTTTTATTTAAAACAGATGGTGAAAAACATGATAGTATTCTCGAATTCATAAATAGAAGATAACAATCAAATCATTCTGTAATCTCAAACTATCCAAAACCAGTCTACCCAACTAGTGACAAAACTATTCAATAGACAACTTTTAATACATGATTAAATTGATTCCAACGACCTAAACTAATGACATATCGCCAACATCCGCTTCACCACTTTGTAGAGAGTCCATCACGATTTTTGAAAAGTACCTGAAACTGTAAAAATATTCCCCGAAGGGTCAGCTACAATTCTAATTCGAGCTAGAAAGCGTGAGATGCATATAGAACGTTTGAAAAACCACACAGAACCCTAACGACCAAGATTCACACATAAATCAATAATTATCGATTCATATCAATCCAACACTCAACGTTAAGTAATCACATAGACACCCATACACACGGACACACAATCACACAAATACACACACATACAGACCACATCACAATTGTAACCACCTTAAAAATACAACGATATCACAATAGTATAATTAATACAGATAACATCAATAATAGTGACAAGGATAATAGTAATCTTCATAAAGATATTCCCAACGTATATAACCACAAAACACATCCAGATAAACCAACCCCATAAACACGAGACCGTTCAAACAAAACCTATCAAATAACATAGCAACCAACATCCTCCTCAAATCCAAATGGCACCCTCCGGCCTCTCATCTATGGCGCACGGTCAGGGCGCGTACCATATACACGTGCCCATTTCCCCTATTCACCCTTTTTTCCCCTGCTAAACCTCTACTAGAGCGTTTGCAAAAACATTTTATTTTATTTTTAGAAGGGGATCCCTTCCAGCCGCATGACCATGCCCGGGGGCCACTTCTTCTCCAACTTATCTCCTACTCCATGACCATGCCACTTCTTCTCCAACTTATCTCCTACTCCATGACCATGCCGGTGGAACCCAGTGCACAAATAACGAAAAGGTTTAAAAACGATTTTTCATAATTTTATATAAGGATGTAATATGGAATCATTCCAAAATAAGGTTCATACAATCAATTCACTCATTCAAAGCAAAACGGATTAGAAGCTTCAAAAGACGAAAGCAAATACACAGTGGAAGAAAGTAGGCTTGAACAAATACACAACTTCGATTCAAACACAGTCATAAATGCAGACACAATCACAATTACAATTACGATAACAAGCACATCATAGTCACAGTCGGATTTAGAGTCACCATCAGACTCACAGCCACAAACAGAATCACAGTCACAGTCACAATTACAATCACAATTACAACTAAACTCACAACTTCAAATACAATCACAACGGCACTGCAACACAATTACAAGCACAAGCATAATCACATTTACATTTACAAAGACAGTTACAATTACAGTTTTCAAACGCACAATTACAATCGCAAATACAATACAGATACAAACACAATTTGCAAATATGAGTGCCAACACAATTACAAATACAATTACGAGGTGCACAATCATAGAGAGAATTTTAATTTTTAAAAGTAATATGTAGAGGGACTAGTTCCCAAAACCAATTCCACATACATGACACTCAATCTACAAGAATTGAATTAAGCCGAGCAAGTCGTAAAACGACTTACCTTAAATGAAGAATTCTCAAGACCAACAGCAACTAAGTAAACCGATTACGCAGAACCTAGTAAGATAGCGATGACGGACATTTAAAATACATTCTGAAAGAACACGTTTCTCAAGACCAAAATACAAACAAGCCTAGTCCCACGTTTTCGAACCAGGTTAAACTCGTAATGAACTTTTAACAAAATAAAGTTACTAAACCTCTTATCATTAATTAATTAGACGACTCTCCCTCGTACCCAAAACACACATACTTCAAATGCACACGTAATTGCTATGTGAAATAATCAACTTAGTTCCCAACCATACACATGTTTAGCAATAAGGCCCGAACTTACAAAACAATAGTCAAACCACCAACACCAATTTACTTAAAATTCACAAACCCCAAACATACATTTCTTTTATATTTACAAAACCGATTGTATCATTAATATAACCTTCTTGACTCCGCACAACCTATCTAATTACAACTTTAATTAGCTAACTCCCTTACAAAATCCAAAATCCATTCTAATGATCTTAAGTTCTGAAATTAAAGCTCAAACCACTTTAGCCCAAACACCCACCAGCAAACCTATACACGCTTAGGCATAGACAAAAGTATCGATCAAGGATTAGGCCACAATGAAAACAATTCCAACTAATATACCACCAACAGAATAATATAGAGATTGCCCATCAGAAACAAAATGCCAAAAAGGGCCTAATTTACGGATTGATTTCCCCAAGTCAAAACCCTTATTATAGTTGATGGGGTTGAATTAGGCCAAAAGGCCGATTGACATTCATTTACACGGTTAATTCACAACAACAATCCAATCTAATTTCTAAGAAATTAAGAGGCCAGATCAGTTTCTAGTTTCTACCCTCACCAATAGAACCGAACAACAACAACAACAAAAATGATAATTAGCCATAAACGAAGATCCCACCTTGCAACAAATCAGAACCAAACGGACTTCGTACTGCTTCGGTTTTGCGAATCTGAAGGAGGCGGTCGATCGAAATGACGAGTAGGAGGCGGAGGAAGATGACCGACGATCGAGGTGGGAGGCTTCCTGTCGAGACCCAACCCGGCACCGGAACAGACGAGTGGTAGAAGGTCAGCGTTGTGCGATCCGGGTCAAGTGACACAACTCCTCGTCGAATCAGTACCCAGACGGAGGCTCGACAGCGGCCTCAAATCGGAATCCAGAGGAGCGTTCGCTCGTCAACACTAAGGAACGAGATCGAGGCGCGATTGGTGTCAAAATCGACTTGGAGCAGAAACGACGGTCTGGTGGGAGCGGCACTCCCAACACGAAGAAGACCAAAGAACTGAGCGGCAGACCGTAGAAGAAGAAAAGGTAGAAGATGGTTGCTTCCTTTGCCCTAAAAGGCTAAAACGAGCTAGACAAGGCCAAGAATTTGGGCTTCTATTGGGTTTTGATAGGAAATGGGTTGACATTAGATGTGACTTGGGCCGAAACAAGGGCCTTCTAATATGTTTAACAAGACATCTTTAAAAAGTAGAGAAGGAGTAACGGAAAAAGGGAACGGATATTTGAAACGAAGTTTATCTCTGATTCTAAAAAAAAGTCGGGTATTACAGAAACAACCACCCTTTAATATATATCGGTTACAAACAAGATCTAATTACTGCCATAAAAAATTAATTAGCATTAAAAAACATTTAGTGCCAAATATTTATTGACTTGATTCTTTACAAGGAATATGAAGAATCATTTACCATATGTAGTATAAATAGATCTTACCCAATTTTCATTTCAATCCATATATAGCATAATTATTTATTGGTGATTTCCCTCTATATCCAACATCTTGCTCGATCAATTCAAAGTAGGTATGTAGATGAATTATATTACAAATAAGATAATCTTTTCTTATGAGATCTAACATTGTTATCTATGGATTTTTTCGCTTTAGTGGCTCCTTACAAATAGTGGTGTTTGAGAAGGTAACTAAGTGGTTGTTTGGTTGAATGCAGGAAGTATGATTCGCAGGAATTTAAATCACGGGAATTTAAATTTCTGGGAATTGTAATTCACGGGATTTGAGAAAAAATATTTGGTTAAAATTATTTATGTAGGAATTAATTCTCTCTATTTCGTTTGGTTGAGAGTTAAAATTCATGGGAATTTAATTAAAATTACGTTAACAACCCTTATTAATGAAAATCAATAACTTGACTTTTGGGTAAATAAGAGATTTGTAATATAATAAATAAAAAATAAATTTGAAATTAAAATGGTGGAATTGAAACTTACCTACCCCCACCATGGTAATTGCAATTCCCCCATTTTAGAGGAAATGCAATTCATGGGAATTTAAATTCCTGTGTTTTTCTGTCAATTAATTTTAAACCAAACACATGTATTTACTTCTACTTCCTGGGATATTTAAATTCATGGGAATTTCAATGGAAACCAAACGAGCACTAAGTTTTCATTTGATCTCATTTTTCCCACCTTGCATATGGACAATAGATATTGTGATTTACGTATAATTTCTATGAGTTTTGATCATATATCTTTATATTTTTTCTGACCAAAAAATGTATTTTTATAGTTTCCTTACCAAAAAAATTATTTTTTATGTCATTCATTTTTTTCGTGATTATATGTATATTATTATAAATATATAACTTTTTGTACAATTTTTTTCCATGGATTTCTTTATTCATCATCAATAATTCGAAACAATCAATATAAGCTAAATATGAAGAATTGTTCATCTTTTTTAAAATTATCTTTAGATTGTTTATTAGTATAAATAGTTATCATCACTTTCTCATTTCATATCATATATAACATAATTTGTAATATTTCACCTATCTCCGATTTGTTTTGCTATATGCATATATAGTATTATTGTTAGAACAATTCATATGAAATCAACGTTAGTTTAACGTGTTTGTACTTTCTTTTGTTGTTATCTATGAATTCTTTGATTCGGTGGTTCTTTCACCTCCCAAACTATACAAATTTTGGTGTTTGAGAAAGTAATCAATATGTTCTTCGTTTCTTCTACCAAAAACAAAAGATGTTCTTCGTTTCTTTTACTTTGAATAGCATGAAGATAATAGAGCTTTATTTTTATATTATATTCAAAATTTTGATCATAGATAATAATCTTTTGTTGCTTTCACTCTTTTCATAATTTTTTTGTTAAAAGTTATTTTCATAATTATGCACATTAATAAAATTATTTTTGATTAACTTTTATATTCATCATCAAAACGAGCTAAAAGTGAAATAATAAACTCTATTGTATAAAAGATCTAAGAATACATTAGGGTCAATAAAAATTATGGAAGATTAAATTCATAATGTCTTGATCAGTTATATGAAGCAAAAAATGCCCCATTTATGAAGGTGTAATATGTGTTGATAAGTTGGTATATCATTCACATTTATATCAAATTGAAAATGTACCTCAATACCCATTTAGTGCCAACCGCACCTAATTTAATCTTTTTTAAAATTTGGTCAAATAGATTTATTGTTTATAAACCTATGATTTTTTTCTTAATATTATCCCAATATTCAAAACAAGTAAAAAAATGGTAGATTAGAGTAAAGTTTAAAAAGAGTTTACAAGATGCCAAGTCGGCAGTGGAGAAAAAGCGAATATGTGGATGTACACACAAAAATGCATGGATGTAAGTGTACGTTATCTCCGTATGAAGATATGAAGATAGATTAGGACAACTCTAATGCTTAAGAGCATGTATAAGAAAATTATAGAAAAGTTATAAATTCTTGAGCAATATATATTTTTCTTTTTTGTTTATTGTAATAATGTAATATATTTACACATAATCAAATTATATTTTTTAATATTTTTGTATCTATATTTATGTTTGTGTTGTGGTTATATTTTCTCCAATATATAGAAGAGATGAAGACTGCAAAAAGAGTGATAGTGATTATTTACAACAAGGTACAATATTAATGTTTTTTAATATTAGTTTTTTATGGATGCTTAAATCTATCGCTAAATATATATAATACAAAATGGAAAATTATTGCACAATCATATGGCTGAGAATTTACAATTTTATTTTTAAAATACATTCATTTTTACATTCAAAATTTTATTCCTTCTAACTTAACAATAACATACTATAGTTAACATTATATTATCTTTGTACTCAATTAATCAACTACACTTCAACAGTCTATTTAATTATTTAAATATTTTTTAATATATGCAATGCTCATATTAGGGATGATAAATCCCACTAAAGTACAAAAAAATTATATGAAAGGAATATACGAATAATATACGAAAAAATATAACTTTGCCTAGATAATATAAACATAATAAATGAGAACCCGTGCGATAGCATGGGCCATCCACCTAGTAACCTATATAATACAAATTTTTGGTCCATTTATAACCATTCATTTATGACTTCATCTAATTAAAACCAAAAATCTTTCCAATTCAAACAATCTTAATATATGACCATTAATTAATAATTAATTTGGTCTTTTGGCTTTCCAATTCACAAGAGTACAAAGCGAATTTGGAAACGTCTACCTTCATTGGTCCAAATTAATTTTCTTTATTACGGAATTAATGTATAAATTAAACCAAAAAGCCTCTAACTCCTTTAAAAGCTAATTGAACAAAAAGTTCATTTTTGTTCATCTCCAAAAGTTAAAGAAGTCAAAACAAAAAATAGAGAGAGAAGGGAATATAATAAAAAGGGAGAAGAAATATAGAACAATAAGAGGAAGCAAATGTTTTTTAAATTTGCCAACATTGTATGATTCAATCAAAAAGGGTACTTCCTTTTCATTTTATTTTATCTTATACTAACCCGTTTTAGGTCATAATTTTAAGAGATGTTACAATTAAGCGTTTAGTGAGATATCTACACAAGATTATAAAAATTAAAACATTCATTATCATTCTAAAATTTCTTTTGAAATATTTATAATTTCTTTATAGTAAACTTCATAGCAATGATATCGTCTATTACATAGACTTAACAATATAGAATATTGTTACAAAACATTTAGATTGTAAACTTAACAATATACTAGTTGTTCCCGTCGTGCCCTGCACGACTATGACTCGATATTTTTTAGATATACTATAAAAAAGATATAAATAAATATATAATATAAAAAATAATTGTGAATTGGTGATTTATATAAATTGTAAAAAAAGCATAATTCTAAATTAAAGATTTTGATAGCAAAAATGAAAATAATGGGACATTTAATATGGATTAACAAATAAAATTGACTTGACATGTACGTACATTATCAAAAAAACATTACCGGGAAATTATAATTGAAAATTACAATTGTAATTGGCTAGACTTGTATGTAAATTATCAAAAAAAATCAAAATTGAAAATTCAAAGATATATCATAATTGAAATTTAAAGATTTGGCAACAAAAAGATTTGATCCTTTTTTTTATTAGGTAAAAATTAGGAGGTACTCCTCTACGGAGGGCGTCCTAGAGCATCCTTTCGGATGAGAACTAAAAGTTCTGAATGAGTTATAATAAACTCGGCGGGGAGACTATGGCCCAACTTAGCAATTTTATCGGCCACATCATTACACTCCCTAGAGATGTGGCTGATAGAAATATCCTGGGCTCCAGATATGGAGACAAGGATGTCGGAGATTATAAGTTCAATCTCCCACGGACATTTAGATAGCCCTTTAACCGCGTTAATGACTTGCAAGTTGTAACACCCCAAATTTTAACCGGGGTGCTACTTGGTGGTAGACCCTGTCCGGGTCTACTCAGATTAGTCTGACAACAAATTCACTAGGATCTTGCAACTCGGGCACGGCGAGAAAATAAAAATAAAGTATCCAACTTTCATTTACTAAACAAATGTTATAAAACATGCATGAGATCCCAAACTCTGAACATTAAAAATAACGAACATTTTCAACTGAGCTAACACAACTTTCACCTTACTGCTAGATAGCTTAAACAAGTCAACAATACTAATATACCTAGTAACTTCTAGACCAAACCAAGCCTATTGACACGCGCCAACCATCCGCTCTACCACCCGACTGAGGATCCATCTCGGTTCCTAATTCATACCTGCAACTAAAAAAAATAAGTCCCCAAGGGGTCAGTTACTATTCCAATCCAAGATAGAAATTACAAGGCACCAGTAAGACGTTTAAAACCAACACACAATTCCTAACATTCACAAGCAAGATTAACAAGCACCCAAACCGACTACAGTACATACCTAAATTTCAAATAATCACACATACACATTAACACATTCGCATTTACACAATTATGCACATCAACCTACACATCTTCCTCCTCCACACACACGCACCGATATAATTTATTTTGCGGCAATGCAACCCTTCTTCGCCTTTGCATTCTACGCGACAATGCAACCCTTGTTCGCCTTCGCATGTCATTCCAGCAATGCAACCCTTCTCCATCATTACATGCCGGTTTTCAAATAACACATAGAGCAAACGTTCAAGCATTTCACAATTACCAATCACAGTCACAGTCACAGTCACAGTCACAATTTCAAACACAATCACGGTTACCATCACTCAAATCACAAATTATAGTTACAAAACCATTCACAATATTTCACATACAATAAAACTAATTAAAACGAATCGCACACATATCACGTAAAAATACAATTTTCATAAACAAAAAGTAGGGGCTAGTTCCCCAAACCCAATCCTACAAGCACAGCATAACGTCTAACAAGAACTAGAACAGAAACCGAGCAAGTTGCAGAACAACTTACCTCCATTGTAGAAATTCCAAGGCTACAAGGAGCTAGAAAACCAGCTAATGGTGAATCCTAGTGCAAAAACAAGGATAAATCAATATTCGAATAACTAAACACTCTAATCGGAAAGTAAAATTCCACAAGTACTAAAACCAACGGACCTCTCAACCTTCCTAGTCCTACTTTTAGGATAATAAGAATTCAACTTAGCTTGGACAAGGTTTGGTAGCTAATATATAACAAATTCAAATGGAACTTGACATCCTAAGAACTAAATACACACCACCAAATATCCAAACGTTCAACAACCAAACTCTTTATTCTTACTACAACTAATAAATCCGATTAACACTACTCTAATTAACCCCACCCACTAATTAACTTCGACCAACCACATTAACCAACTCACATGATTGAATTAAATTCACCATCACCACTCCCCCATCGAAACATGATAAAACCATTTTTTAAGACAACGAGCAAACTGATGGATCCCCTTAATTAATGTAATCTAACCCAACATCTTTGAAATCAAACCGATCGATAAGATCAAGTAGGTTGATTAAACAAACCAGCATAAACCAAATTAAACAAAAATGCTAAGCCATTCTACTAATTAGCCCATTTAACTACCAAATCATGTTACTAACCATCTTACCCATTGTAAAGATCTAAGACCCATCGTACCCATTCATGAACAAAACAAAACAAGACCGATCGAACTCGACCGCCCACCACACTCAGATTAGGGAGAAGCCTCTGATTACCCACACAAAACTAAACCCGATCCCGACTCTAAGCCAATTTATGATCATAATCGAAACCAACAAGAGAGGGGAGAAAGGTTGGGCTAACCGGAGTTGAACGACGCCGAGGCTGAACGGGGACATTGCCGGCTGCACAACGACGACGTTGGAAAACAAAAACAGAGGAAGCAGAAAGGAAGACAACAGTGAGGGACACCGGAGAATCCACGGAGGTTCTTGCATACTTGCAGCGGCGTTGAGGATCAACTACTAGTTCATGATGTTGGGCGGCGATATTGCAACAAGGCATGCTCGACGCCGAAGGGTTTTTACCGGAAACAAAGGTCAGCCGGAAACGACGACCCGCTCTCGAGACTGCCGGCGTCGGAAAGCGAACGAAGGTGAAAGGAAGTTAATACCTTGGGCGGATATTTTGAGAACAAGGAGGACTGAAGGAGGAGCAATGCCCTAGTCTTGGCGGCGCAACAGCAACACAACGCACGATGTTGGGCTTCTTATAGCCCCGTCCTTTAATTCGACCTTTTGAATTTGGAACCATAAAAGAGGTATATGGGCCTCTGAGTCCATTGCTAATAACAAATTTGGGTTTAAGAGTCTACCACATAAGGGGATATACTTGGTAGGATACCTTGCAAACAGAGTTGGAGCGAGATTTACTATTGGGTTCTAAGAAAACTCAAGCATTACATACAACCCCTCTCAAAAGAAGTTTCGTCCCGAAACTTAGAAAAGAGCATATAACTAAAATTAATTTTGACGTTCTACAAATATCCCCCCCTATGAAACGGTTTGTCCCCAAACCGTTATAGTAGATATAATCTAACACATAAAACGAGTCAAACCAAGTCGCATGACGTACTAATATAAACATGACAAATCAGAAGCCAATATATCATAAGTCAAGCAACTACTATAACCAGACAATCACAAACAACCAAAGAGTCAAAAGTCTCGTTCACCACTACTCTCTAGCTCCAAAAGCCTATACTAAGCTCGGATACAACTTCTTGTAGCTCTCTCTCATCCTAGTTTGGGTGTCCCAAGTGGCTTTCTCGATTTCTATAATCTTAGTTTCAACTCCTACATATCCTTTGGGACCTTCAATTATGAAACTCATGAGATTGATCTAGTCCCCGATTCACAGTTTGACGTTTGGGTCTACTTCTTGCTGGACTTGTAGTCGTGGCAACTTCTCACGAAAACATCTTCAATCACTCATACAACTTAGATATCTTGGGATCGCATACACCATTTGGCTCAGGACGAACTTGTCTCGACTAACCAGCACAGTCAACGTTTAACAACATCACTGACGTTATAGTGCTAACATCTCCACGCGTCTAGGATAGTATCCTAACTCCCTTTGGATTGGTCCTTTCTTGTCCTTTTCCTCAAGCTACTGTCAATACCCAAAAGGGCTTTTACCTTTCATTGCCCAATTCACCCAAAAAATCGTTTACTGCTCGATCTTACAACTCGATTGATTTTTCTTCTATTCTAGATCTCCTCTTGCGAAAAAGGTTGTGTGGATATCTCTTTCCCTAATTACTTGACTTCCTCAATTCCAATGGACCCAAAAACTGGATACATCCTTTATCGACTAAACTGGATCCACGTTATGACTTCTCCCTTTCTTGTTTTACCTTACCAACCTCCATCCACTGTTTGTCGCTCTAAGCATGTTTTTCCTTCTTGAACATGCACGTCTTCCTAATCTCAAACTTCCATGATCTACACAATTTCCTAGTCAACTTCACATATGACATCGCCTCAATCCTCTATTCAATGCCTTATCTCTTAAGTAGTTCCAAAGATAATTTATGCCCATGACCCCTTTGGATTCCTTGACCTTATCCTAAACTTTCTTTCCTTATGGTCACCCTCTTGTAAGTTAGATCAACAGGGAAATAATTGTAACTTCATTCTATTCTTCACTCTTGTACTATAAGGTCGTTCTTCTATGACGCGCGCTCAACCCTTCTCAAAGCGAGTAACATTTCTCCTTCAACCACCCCTCCTTGAAAAACATACAACCTGCTTTGTCAACTATTCTCCTATTGCTTACTGTCACTTCTCTGGTGGTGTCAAAACTATAGGAATGGATTTGACATTCTCTAAACTTATATTAAGATTAGAAAGTTAGTAAAACTAAACTAAGTCATGTCCTTCAGCTGATGGTGGCGGAGTGGCGACGTGTCGTCTACCCACTAAATGCAAAATGCCTACCCCGTTTAAAACCTTTTAAAACACCAGCCGATTTTTGTTTTAAGTTGGACCTCGGGTACACTCGTTGGTCAGTTCCATGTGCCCTTGTTGTCAACCTCGCTCTGATACCAATTTGTAACACCCCGAATTTTAACCGGGGCGCTACTCGGTGGTAGACCCTGTTTGGGTCTACTCAGATTAGTCTGACAACAAATTCACTAGGATCTTGCAACTCGGACACGGCGAGAAAACAAAAATAAAGTATCCAACTTTCATTTACTAAACAAATGTTATAAAACTTGCATGAGATCCCAAACTCTGAACATTAAAAATAACGAACATTTTCAACTGAGCTAACACAACGTTCACCTTACTGCTAGATAGCTTAAACAAGTCAACAATACTAATATACCTAGTAACTTCTAGACCAAACCAAGCCTATTGACACGCGCCAACCATCCTCTCTACCACCCGACTGAGGATCCATCTAGGTTCCTAATTCATACCTACAACTGAAAGAAATAAGTCCCCGAGGGGTCAGTTTCTATTCCAATCCAAGCTAGAAATTACACGGCACCAGTAAGACGTTTAAAACCAACACACAATTCCTAACATTCACAAGCAAGATTAACAAGCACCCAAACCAACTACAGTACATACCTAAATTTCAAATAATCACACATACACATTAACACATTCGCATTTACACAATTCTGCACATCAACCTACACATCTTCCTCCTCCACACACACGCACCCATATAATTTATTTTGCGGCAATGCAACCCTTCTTCGCCTTTGCATTCTACGCGACAATGCAACCCTTCTTCGCCTTTGCATGTCATTCCAGCAATGCTACCCTTCTCCATCATTACATGTCGGTTTTCAAATAACACATAGAGCAAACGTTCAAGCATTTCACAATTACCAATCACAGTCACAGTCACAGTCACAATCGCAAACACAATCACGTTTACCATCACTCAAATCACAAATTATAGTTACAAAACTATTCACAATATTTCACATACAATAAAAATAATTAAAACGAATCGCACACATATCACGTTAAAATACAATTTTCATAAACAAACAGTAGGGACTAGTTCCCCAAAACCAATCCTACAAGCACAGCATAACGTCTAACAAGAACTAGAACGGAAACCGAGCAAGTTGCAGAACAACTTACCTCCATTGTAGAAATTCCAAGGCTACAAGGAGCTAGAAAACCAACTAATGGTGAATCCTAGTGCAAAAACAAGGATAAATCAATATTCGAATAACTAAACACTCTAATCGGAAAGTAAAATTCCACAAGTACTAACACCAACGGACCTCTCAACCTTCCTAGTCCTACTTTTAGGATAATAAGAATTCAACTTAGCTTGGACAAGGTTTGGTAGCTAATATATAACAAATTCAAATGGAACTTGACATCCTAAGAACTAAATACACACCACCAAATATCCAAACGTTCAACAACCAAACTCTTTATTCTTACTACAATTAATAAATCCGATTAACACTACTCTAATTAACCCCACCCACTAATTAACTTCGACCAACCACATTAACCAACTCACATGATTGAATTAAATTCACCATCACCACTCCCCCATCGAAACATGATAAAACCATTTTTTAAGACAACGAGCGAACTGAGGGATCCCCTTAATTAATGTAATCTAACCCAGCATCTTTGAAATCAAACCGATCGATAAGATCAAGTAGGTTGATTAAACAAACCAGCATAAACCAAATTAAACAAAAATGCTAAACCATTCTACTAATTAGCCCATTTAACTACCAAATCATGTTACTAACCATCTTACCCATTGTAAAGATCAAGACCCATCGTACCCATTCATGAACAAAACAAAACAAGACCGATCGAACTCGACCGCCCACCACACTCAGATTAGGGAGAAGCCTCTGATCACCCACACAAAACTAAACCCGATCCCGACTCTAAGCCAAGTTATGATCATAATCGAAACCAACAAGAGAGGGGAGAAAGGTTGGGCTAACCGGAGTTGAACGATGCCGAGGCTGAACGGGGACATTGTCGGCTGCACAACGACGACGTTGGAAAACAAAAACAGAGGAAGCGGAAAGGAAGACAACAGTGAGGGACACCGGAGAATCCACGGAGGTTCTCGCACACTTGTAGCGGCGTTGAGGATCAACTACTAGTTCATGATGTTGGGCGGCGATATTGCAACAAGGCATGCTCGACGCCGAAGGGTTTTTACCGGAAACAAAGGTCAGCCGGAAACGACGACCCGCTCTCGAGACTGTCGGCGTCGGAAAGCGAACGAAGGTGAAGGGAAGTTAATACCTTGGGCGTATATTTTGAGAACAAGGAGGACTGAAGGAGGAGTAATGCCCTAGTCTTGGTGGCGCAACAGCAACACAACGCACGATGTTGGGCTTCTCATAGCCCCGTCCTTTAATTCGTCCTTTTGAATTTGGAACCATAAAAGAGGTATATGGGCATCTGAGTCCATTGCTAATAACAAATTTGGGTTTAAGAGTCTACCACATAAGGGGATATACTTGGTAGGATACCTTGCAAACAGAGTTGGAGCGAGATTTACTATTGGGTTCTAAGAAAAATCAAGCATTACATACAACCCCTCTCAAAAGAAGTTTCGTCCCGAAACTTAGAAAAGAGTATATAACTAAATTTAATTTTGACTTTTTATACAAGTTGTCACCTTCAATTTCAACCTTTCTTAGGTTTCGATTTTTTATTTCCCTAATTGCTTCTCGAAATGCCAAAGCTTCAGCTTTTATTACCGATATTTTACCGAAATTAAATGTTCTCATGTCAATTAATTGGCCAAGGTGGTTTCTAATTACTGTTCCTCCCGTTGCGTGATTATTTGTAAGCCTTGATGCATCAAAATTAATTTTCACATAGTCATGTGCTGGTCTTTTCCATTTCTTATTTACTTTATTTCGTTTACTTGTTTTTTGAGGTCGATCCCCTCTTATGTTTTCCTCATCTTCCGACCACAGTTTAGCCTTTTCCCAGTTTGAAATTTGGGTTCGGATGTATCTTGCTAAATCAGGGATACCATCACACTAGTTTTGTTGAAACGTTAACTTGTTTCTCTGATGCCAAACACACCACCAGATAACTACTAGCTCTACAAACTCCTTTTTCCCTAAAATCTGTTTAAGCTCATTTATGAGAACTCTTGGTGTTTTGTTATAGGAGTCGACTCCTCTAATCACCTGAGCAATATTTGGATTTACTTTATTTGCAATATATATCATGTACGGGCATTGAGTAAGTATGTGGTTAGTGTCTTCAGTGGTATAGTCGCATAATATACATCCTCCCAGAGTGACCACATTCTTTTCGCGTAGCCGCTCTTTTGTGGGGAGACCATTGTTGTCTATTTTGCATAAGAAATTCTTAACTTTAGGGTATATATCCATTTTCCATATCCAATTATTCAGGCTTGGGGTTTGTCCCCCTCTATTAGTTATTAAATTAATTGCTGAGGCTGTGGAAAACCACTCATTTTTGTTGGGTGCCTAGTAGAGCCTATCTTGTATATGGTTGTCCGGGATCGGGGTTGTTAGAATTTGTTCAACTATTTCTTCGGGCAAGACTTGTTGTAGTTCTTCTTTCTTCCATGCTTTGTCATTTGATATCCAATCAGCAACTTTTGATGTTTCAATAATCGTTGATGGATTTTTGGCATGGGGGTATAGGGGGCCCTCAAGTGTCCAACTATCATGCCAAAAGTTAATTGTTTTTCCGTCCCCTATTTGCCATATTAGACCTTTGCAGAAGTCTTTTCTAAGTTGGATGAGTTTCTTCCATTGCCACGATGTGTTTTGTTTTAGTTTATATGTAAAGAAATTGTCATTTCTAAGGTATTTTTGCCGAACAATCCTTACCCAAATATTATTTGGTTCTGCTAAAATTTTCCATAGAAGTTTCATTTGCAATGCTTTATTCATATGTTCTGTCTTTCTTATTCCTAGTCCACCTATTTCCTTTGGCTTACATATTTTGTCCCACCCCACTAATGGTTTATATTGTCTGTCTTTATTCCAAAAAAAACTTCGATTCATTCGATCCATTTCATTGTGGATAGAGTTGGGAAGCATGAAACTTTGCATTATGTAATTGGGTTTTGTTGCCAGATTAGATCGGATTAAAGTTGTTCTCCCCTCTTGAGATAGTGAGTTGGCTTTCCACTTCATAAGTTGTTTCTGTGCTTTACCAATAGACTCTTTAAAAGTGTCTTTGTTGACTTTTCCACTAATCATTGGGCAACCAAGATATTTTTCTATGTTTGTCATTGTTGGGATTTCTAGAGTTTGGTGGACAATACTTTTTTGTTGGGTGTTCATATTTTTAGAGGCTTGAAATGCAGATTTAGTGTAGTTGACTTTTTGACCCGAAATTCTGCAAAATTCGTCAATTATTCTTTTCACTGTGGTACATGAACCCTGTGTTGTTTTAGCAAAAATTATGATATCATCTGCAAAGGCAAGAAAGGGGATCCTAAATCCGCCACGAGTAATAGGAAAACCAATAGATTTCATGTCCGTTTCACTTGTTAATTGTAACTTTCGTGCAAGGCTTTCTGCCGCAAGAACAAATAAAAGGGTGATAATGGATCACCCTGTCTAAGGCCCCTTTCAGGAAAAAACAGGTATGTGGGTCCATTTTTGACAAGCACCGATAACGACACTGTTCATATGCATTCTTGGATCCAACCCACAAATTTCTTATCGAAACCAAACTTCTTTAGTACCTCCAAAAGGTAATCCCAGTCAACTCTGTCTATGCTTTTTCCATATCTAGTTTAATTGCGACCCACCCATCTTTAGCTTTAGTATTTCTAAAAGAATGTAATATTTCGTGGGCTATAAGGACATTATCTTGAATGGCTCGGTTTGCGACAAAGGCTCCTTGAGCGGGTGTGTAAGTTTGCCTATAACTTTCTTTAGTCGTTTTGTTATGATTTTAGATATGATTTTGTATATAGTGGAACATAGACTAATTGGCCGGTAGTGATTTGTTGACTCTGGGTTTTCTATTTTTGGTACAAGGGTTATAAACGTATGGTTTATTTGTTTTAGTAGTTTACCTGTGTGAAAGAAGCTTTTCACTGCTTTAATAACTGATCGGCCTACAATGTCCCAATACCTTTTGTAAAATTCTGTCGTAATTCCATCCGGTCCAGGTGATTTATCCGCCCCCATATTCATTACCACATTTTTTATTTCTTCATTGGTGACTGGCTTTATTAGCATCATGTTATCTTGTTCTGTTATTTCATTAGTTATTAGGTTCATAAATTCACTTGCATTTCTTAAACTTGTTGGTTCTTTCATATATCGCTTTTTAAAGTCTTGTCGTATTTCATTCCGAATGTTATCTATCCCTACAATTTGCGTACCATCCACAGTTCTAATTTGTTTCAGTATTTTCCGGTTTCGTCTTCCACTTGCAACCTTGTGAAAGTATCAAGAATTCGCATCGGATAACTTAATATGTTTTGTCTTGGCCCTTTGTCTCCAGTATGCTTTATGATAGTTCAATATACATTCTTTCTTCTTTAGTAGCCGGGATTGTTTCTGAATCATGTTTGGTTGTGGGGAAATTAAGATACTCTGTTGAATCTCAAGGAGTTGCTCTTCAAGATCCTTTAATTGTTCAAATATATTTCCTAATGTATGCTTATTCCATCTCTTCGCGTGTTGTTTAAACAGTTGTTTTTTCTTAACTAATTGAAACATGTTTGAGCCCTGAAACTGGACTCTACATGCCTGTTTTACAACATTTCGAAAGTCTTTCCTATACATCCACATTTTTTCTAATTTAAAGGGTTGTGCTTTAACCATTTCCTCCTTACTTAATTCTACCGATATTTTACAATGATGAGAGCTAGTAAATGCATGGTTTCTTGTGTTGATATTTGGAAACCATTGGATGATGATGTTGCTAACCAACACTCTATCTAGTTTTTCATAAATATTATCAATCTCTGTTCTATTTTTCCTCCAAGTAAAATGATTCCCTGAAGACGGAATGTCTTCAAGGAGACAATCATTTTTGAAGTTTATAAGCCTTTCGAACCTATGAGGTTCCGGGTGAGCTCCTCCTTTTTTTCACTATGTTCCCGAATTTCATTTAAATTTCCAATGACAATAGTTGGGAGGTTTATATCTTGTATACTTTCGCTTAGTTCATTCCAAAAAACATCTTTATCCCCAGCATTAGGGGGGGCATAAGCAAAGCATAGTATGAGTGTATTTTTTGTTATGACATAAAAGTATTTTAGAATAATGTACCTCGGTGTTTGAGCGAGTACCGTAATTTCCTCATTAATTAGTTAATGTGCTTTCTAAAACACTCCTAATCCACCTGCCCGGCCAACTGCAGGGGACCATAAGACATTGCCAAATCCCGCTCTTCGCCAAACCTGATCACTAGGAAGGGTATCAGTTTTCGTTTCTCCTATTGCCATAATCTGTATTTTTTGAATTTTGCAAAAGGAATCTAATTCTGGCCAAAACGATTTTCTCCCAATACCTCTACTATTCCAAAATCCTATCTTCATGGTAAATTATTTTATAATCCCACACTCTTATAGCCTCGTTTGTTCTACTTTTCGTATAAACGTGGTTCATTAATTTCGTAATCATTTGCATCAACCTATTGTGGCGTTTTAACTTACATTGAACGTGTTTATTTAGAGCAGCCAGATAAGTGATCACATATCTTAGTCGACATATGCTATAATCCTGTGACTCCTGCTTTTGCATACCTATGACACCACTCCACCCTACTAATTGTACACGGTTATATCTTCTATAATGCACATTCTGCAAGTAATTAAATTTAATTGTCTTGCTATACATCTTGTTCATGTTCAGCTTGCTCACATTTACAAATCCAGTCTCCAACCAATGGAGAGTCGCAGGCAGGTTTGCTTTGCCTTTTATTTCCATCATATAGTTCTTAATATACATGCCATTTCTTAAGTACATATTTGGTAGATGTCTGGTTTCCTTATATTTCTGGCTTTGATTCTTTTGTAGCTCTTCATTCTTTTTCTTGTTTTGTTGGTGTTGCAGCATCCTTTGCTTTCTTTTCCAGTGTGATAGCATGTGCATCCATTTATTTTTGACATTCCTATGATCCCTGGATCTTGATAAATTAGTTAAATCCAAATAGCAGGTCAGTCAATAAATTTGCATGCAAGCTGTCTTAGCTAACCACTTAACAAAGCAAGAAGTAGATTTATTATTGTCAAACAAGAACCAACTTCTTTCATTTTTAGGCTTCTTTCTAATGGAGAAGGACCAGGTAAATTT
Source organism: Fallopia convolvulus (assembly GCA_964016875.1). Classification (NCBI taxonomy): domain Eukaryota; kingdom Viridiplantae; phylum Streptophyta; class Magnoliopsida; order Caryophyllales; family Polygonaceae; genus Fallopia; species Fallopia convolvulus. The sequence continues at coordinate 24,605,968 of OZ024727.1, forward strand.
TTTGCATTTTCTATCAGTGTTATAGCCTAGTAGCATCCAGGGCCATTCAGCATCCAATCTGAGCAGAACGAGCACCGAGCAAAGAATGCTCACCAGCTTTAACATTATCACATTATTCCACATATTCAACAACCAATTTTCAGCAGAAATTACAGGCAAACAACTAGCTAAATGCATCATTGCTATTCCATAATCATATTCAAGGTACATATTTTTACTTAATGAAACCATGATAATACTACCCTCATGCTTGATTATGAAAATCAAAACATCGCAACAAGAGGCAGGTGGTTTTATCAACATTCCTACACAGTTTGCACATCCTTCATAAGCATACATATTAAACATCTCATTCCCAAAGTTCTTAATTCCATCAAACTTTTCAGCAAAGTAAAAAATGTTCTCCATCTAAAGGAGATGGAGAAAATTTTCTTTGATACCTGATAATTGATCAAGAAAAAGCTGCCTTAACCAGCATGGGTCGACCCTTAATTTTTTCTTTTTTGGTCCCCGAAGGGCCTGCCTCTGCATGTTTGATTTTTTCCCTACCCTTAAAGGTTGAATCAACCATGATAGGATTGCCATCTTGAAGATGTGCAGAAGTACACACTTCCTAGTCTTTAGAGAATTGCAAGTCCGAGCACAAGACTTTCTAAAGGATTTTTCCTTATTTTTAGAGGGATCATTCTGTTTTTCCATGGCAGAAGTCACTTGAGGTGATCTCCATATAGTGGTTAAGCAAGCAGGATTTTCAGAAAGATTAATAGAAGAAGATTGTGAGATTGAGAGCGTGGGGACAAGGGGTTCCCACCAACTCGATTTATAGAGAGCAAAAAGCTGCCTCTGAATAAGCAATACACAGATTGTACTATAGTCAATATAGAAGGAAAGAAACAACCTGGTTTGGAATGGAGCCTCGCCCCAATTCTTTATCCTCCATGGCCACAAGCGTTTATCTGGATTTTTTTAATTTTTGCAGATCTAGTTGTACAGTTGCTTTTGATTTGAAAATCAGTCGATTTATAGTTCTCAGAGGGTGTTTTCGATATTGGATTTATATTCGTTAAAAGATTTCAGAGTAATCTTAAGGTTTTGCTTTGTAATGATATTATGGAGACTCTTGGTCAAGTTTTACAAAAAGGTTTGAACTAGAAAAATATTCTTCTATATATATAGTTTATTGTTGTCAAGTTTTAAAGGATTTCGAACATTGCACAAGAAGTTATAATGCATACTGGCATTTCATTGCATTTGGGGTTAGAGTTTGTAAGAGTAAATAGCCTAATTTGCATTGGGTTACATTTAGGAGCACCAATCATAGATCGTGGTCAAGAACAAGGGGGAGAGATATAGTAATTGTCTTAAGCAGGTGAGTATATACCGGAGATTCAACCCTATGTGCGATATGTGAAATATGAATATATGGATATATGATATATGTGCTATATGGATATATGTGCTATATGAGCTATATGGATATATGTGCTATATGAGTTATATGAATATATGTGATAGCTCTGAAATTTTTCAGAGTTGTTTGCACAAAAAGTATGTTAACAGATGATATATGATATATGGTTACATGATGCACTTGATTGCATAGCATATTGCAATGAGATTAAAAGGACATATTACTGTCTTGCCCTGAACTGTAATTCAGGAAATCTTCGGATTTCTTTGTTAAAGCGACCTACGGGTCATACAGGATCTTCGGATCATACAGGACCATAAGAGTCCATATATAGTAAACCCGGGGCAGATTCAGGCTTGAACAGTTCACAGAATAATAAATCGGATACATCGGCATTTGCATTTGCATAGTAATTAAATTCTTATAGGACATGTATAATATGTATGAATATGTATATTGACCAATTGCTTGGTTTTGAGTGAAATAATTGATGATGGTTTATATTCACTGAGTATGCGACTCACGTAAATCGCAAAACAATTTTTCAGGTTCAGCTAGAACTTTCTGATGTGTGTCTCTTTTAAAGGTCACATTCATACAGGTCGGCCGGCTGAAGCTCAATGCAACCTTCTCCTCCTCATTTTGCATAATAGACATATGAGTTGTAATAGAAGTCAGAGTGACAGATGTTTTAGTAGGAGAAGTAACTACATATAAGTGTATGTGTGCAACCTTTTATGGTTGTTAATGTCTGCTATGTGCTTGCATGGATAATTGTTATATGTGAATTATCTCCTTATACAAGAGATAAGTTTTACAGAGTATACGTCATAGGGTATAAGGGTGTCACAAATCCAACTTCTTCCTCCCAGAAGTTGGATCTACGAACACCTCTAGTATTCCAATAGGCAATACTCATAAAAAAATCTTGATTAAATAGTAACTTGTATTTACAAAATATAAAGAGAGATGGTAAATGTGAAAAAAGGGAATAGGAGGCCAGTCCAAGCGGTTAGTCCTTGGGGGAAGAACCTCAAGGTCATCGTTTCGACACCCACCAACGACGAAGCCATGTTATTAATTTTTCTAGAAAGTCGTACTTGTGTTATCCTAAATCTCACTTGATAAAAAAAAGGAATAGGAGACAATATATGTTTGTAATAAGAATTTTCTGATAAAAAAATATAGTGGCTTAAAAAGTTATAATTTAATCAACTTTAATATAAAGTGACAGACAGACCTGTAATTCCTCGACACAAATTCTCTATTCCACTTTCAGTGTTCAATTTTTGTGTTTCACTTAGTTAATAAATTAATATTAAAAAATTTAAAATTTATATTTATATTGTAAACATTTGTATTCATACATGTGTAATTTTTTATCTTATAAATCATATTATAAAATTTTAAAAATTGAGAGAACATTTTTCATACAATTACCCTTTTAATTTTTGAAAATCATATACTGTGATTTTTAAGTTAAAAATTTACATATATATATATATATATGTATTTTAAATATAAATATAATTTTTTAATTTTTTTAACATTAATTTTATATTTATAATACTATTTGGAACACAAAATTGGAACATTATTGTAAAATAGAGGATTTGTGCTGGTAATTCGTATGACACGTGTTTCTAACCTGGCATCTCTCATCGACACGGCGGAAATCGTACCACCACGGTGGACCATAAAAATAAAAAACATAATAAAAAAAATTAGAGATCGAGGTTGATTATTTAGGTTTTCCTGGGCCTTCTTCTGCATTTCTTCGTCTCGTTCTTGCCCCTCAAGGAAAAGAGGGGATTTTTCTCTCTTTCACCCAACTTTCTTTTCGGCATCTTGGAATTATCCTTTTCGAATCTCTCCCCCTGTTCTTCCGTTCCCCCTTCTCCTTATTTTTCTGCCTTTGTAAATAATCAATTAACCGTTTCTCCCATCTCTCTGTCCCCATTTCATCTCTGACCATGAGCACTGTCACCGACTTCGATCAGCTGGCTTCCGGTGTCGACAATCTTACGGTTGCGGTCCAAGATCAGGTATTTAATAATCACCTGTTTTTCGAATTGGTTTTGGATTTTTGGGATCCGATCTTCGTGATTTTGGATATAGACCTAATGATTATGGTGCGACGCTGCTGGTAGATGTTGGTGGAATTAGGGTTTGTGCTTTGATCCGTCTGGATTTATTGATCCCATTGGTTGGTTGCAGGGGAAAATGAAGGGGGTTATGCAAGGTGAGAAGGGATGTCTGGCAAATCCTTGCCACCATGGTATATGTGCGATTTGTTTGGATAAAATTGTTCTTCAGGAGACCGCACTCCTGAAAGGTTGCGAGCATGCTTACTGGTTTGTCTTTCCCTTCAACCACCAATCTTTTCCCCTTGATTGATTTTAGAATATCGTGTCATAATGATGATGAGATGTGTCAATCCTATCCATATTGCCGTGGCCTGAATATGATTATATCTGGTTTCGTGAAGATGAGCGAGGGCATTTTGGTGTTTGTTAGGGATTCAATATACTTAGTGCTACGTATAATTGTGATTTGAGACTGGAGGCTGTTTGCAGATTGCAATCAGGGACAAATTTTGATTGTTTAGTATTTTTTAATTTTATATCATTGTCTAATTCATATTCGGCCATAGATTGTGCTAGCAATGAAGTATTTACTGCAAAATGTTCATGCTTATGTTTCTTTTGTTGAGAAATATCACTCCATGTTGGTGTTGATTGAGGGTGTTTGTTCTTGTAAAGTGTGATGTGCATCCTTCGATGGGCTTCATACAATGACCATCCCAAGTGCCCCCAGTGCAAGAATCCTTTCGAATCCCTCCATGTTCATCGCTCACTTGATGGAAGGTATGTCTTCATTTTCCCTTTAGTTTTGTTGCTCTCCAGTTGTGACATTGTTCCAACTTGTTATTGACAGCATCCAAGACTTCATGTTTGAAGAAAGTGTATGCCTTCTCCTTCGAGCTACCTGGTTCAAACCTTTGGTTGTGGTACACCAAGACGAGCCCTATGATGAGTTTGCAGACGTCTACCAATACATGTACGACGAAGAATACGCTGATGTGGAGGAAGACGGGGACGACTTGGAAGACGCTTACTTCAACAACTCAGCAAGCATTCGAATCGGGAACCGTCGCTGGGGAGACAATGGTTTTGTTAGGTCAGGTCGGCAGGAGGCAAGGCCAGTCCACAGGTCAAATTTTCAGGAAACCGTGGCTGGCTCTTCTCGTGAACCGACGAATAATAAGAAAGAAGTGGGTCGACGTGCAAAGAGGGCACTGAAGCGTGAGGCTGCTGATAAGGCGGCGGCTGCAAAGCATCAGCAGCATCTGGTTAGGATGGGTAGGAAGTGATTATTCTGGTTTTTTCCTTCAAACTGTAATTATTAATTACCAAAGCCCTGAATCTGGTGATTCTCTATTATCTGCCCTCCCTTTGTACAGACTTCCCCTTTCCGTTCCCGTTGCATTAAGCTCTCTGTGGAATAAAGGCATCGTCCTTGGATGTTATTTTTTACCAAAGAGAGAAGACACTAGAAAAAGAAGAGGATAGCAGAATGGCTGCTTTGTTTAATGTACTCTACTGTTTACAATTATAGACTCTGTGTTAGTAGTAGTAGTATGGGAACTACTATTTGGAATTGTTATTTCTGGATTCCTTAAAAATGTTTGCTGTTTGATTTGATTCCTTATTGAGAGTGAATAAAAACACTCAAGACTTGTGCATAGTTTCTTTCTTCCTGTTAATGATTTGGTTCTCCTTTTCCCTATGCTACAATTTCCAGTTAATCAGAATGTTGGTCTCTTTATGAAGATTACTAGTTTACTATGCAAATGAAAATGAGTTGTGACCTTTGCGGTTGTTTTTCATTCGAAGAAAACAATCCCAGTGTTTTGGATCTCCCCTTAGCACTTGCAAGTATAATATAATAAGGGAAGATGATGTGCCAAGTTTGCAACTTGCACTTATGTTTGGGGTTCTATCATACAAGGCGATCAAATTGTCGGGCATGTATTTAAGCGACAACGCATCATATTCTCCTTGCACCATAGCTAGCTGAGCTATCAGTCCGATACTCTGGTTCCAAATATGATACCAATGTTGTTCCAACAATAAAATATGGCCACATGTCCCGTTGGAAACCTTTTGAAAGTTGGTTTGAGTTTGAAAAAAAAAAAAATCAAACCTTATGAGAGCTGATGAAGTGAATTGGGAGTTGGGACGATTAAATTTTGTTTTGGACTGAATAAAGAGCGGGAGCAATGACGTTGATGTACGTTCCGATAGGTTGAAGTTTGAGGAGTTGTCGGTGGTGGAAATTGATTAATTAAGAAATTCAAATAAATAGTATACTATTTATGTGAGGTTATATACTATTTATTTGAAATTCTTATCAGCGAGGATCCGTGGCGCAATGGTAGCGCGTCTGACTCCAGATCAGAAGGTTGCGTGTTCGATTCACGTCGGGTTCAACTTGCCGATCCTGCAATATTTTGAAATGCGGTATTTTTTGTTGTCCCTGTCCCTTTCCCTTTTCAATTGCAAGTTCAATATAAATCTATATTCTATACTCTCTACAGGGCAAGTATGCACAGGTTAGCATGGCTGCAATCTCCAATCTCTGCTGGGTGTATCATCGCCATCAGCATAGTTGCAAACAAAGTATTTCTCCTCACCTAAATAGCTTCGCACATTTTAACCCAACTGCACCACCCTTTACAAAACATCGTCCTTTCCCGTTTCTGAGAGCCAGAGCTGCACTCAACCCATTTCCCAGTGTCCTGACGGCGGATTGTAATGAGAGAATTCGTGAGCTGTGCGAATTGGGCAGTCTCCGAGACGCTGTGCAGACGCTTTCTGGGTCCCCAAAGTCCGATCTCGAGCTCAATACCTACTGTTTGGTGCTCCAGCTTTGCGCTGAGCGAAGGTCGCTCAGAGAAGGACGCCAAGTTCATTCAGTCATTTCGTCGAACGGGTTGAAGGTGGAACATGTACTAGGTGCAAAGCTTGTGTTTATGTACGTTAGTTGTGGGGATTTGTCTGAGGGGAGAAGGATATTTGATCAGATTGCGAATGAGAAGGTCTTTTTGTGGAATTTCCTGATCAATCAGTACGCGAGAGTTGGTCATTTTGAGGAAGGTGTACGTTTGTACTATAGGATGAGTGAATTGGGTGTTGAAGCAAACTCCTACACATATTCTTGTATTTGTAAATGCTTTACTGGTTTAGGGTGTTTGGAGGAAGGTGAAATAGCTCATGGGCGTCTGTTGAAAATGGGGTTTGGTGATTATACTGTTGTTTCGAATTCTCTGATTGCCTTCTACTTCAGATGTGAAAGGATTGACAGTGCACGGAAGGTGTTTGTTGAAATTACTGAGAGGGATGTTATTTCTTGGAATTCTATGATTAGTGGATATGCATCTAACGGTTTTCCATGGAAGGGGCTTCAGCATTTCAAGCAAATGCGTTCTGCAGGGTTTGCGGCGGATCTAGCAACAATGGTCTGTGCTCTTGCAGCTTGTGCTGATGTTGGTGCTCTACCTTTGGCCAAAATGCTTCACGCTCATGTGATAAAAGGTTGCTTTCACAGCGATTTGAGGATTGAGAATACATTAATTGATATGTACTCAAAGTGTGGGGATTTAGACAGCTGTGCTCAAGTTTTCGAGAATATGGCTGAAAGGAGTGTTGTCTCTTGGACTGCAATGGTAGCTGCATATGCTAGAGAGGGTCTGTCTGATGATGCAATAAGATTGTTCCATGAAATGGGACATGAAGGTATCAAGCCTGATACTTTTGCAATAACCAATGCTGTACATGCATGTACTTTAACTGGTTCGCTTACAAATGGGAGGAGTTTTCATGATTACCTGAGAAGAAGCAACCTGCAGTCAAATTTGAGTGTGTGCAATGCTCTTATGGACATGTATGCAAAATGTGGAAGCATGGAGGAAGCTCAATATCTTTTTGATGACATGCCTACAAGGGATATAGTCTCTTGGAATACCATGATTGGAGGTTACTCCAAAAACAACCTTCCAAATGAAGCACTTGATTTGTTCCTGAAAATGCAAAATGTGGTAGAGCCAGATGGTGTTACTATGGCTTGTATTCTTTCTGCCCTTGCTAGCCTAGCTACTCTTGAACGAGGCAGGGAGGTGCATGCCTCTACATTGAGAATTGGCTATCTCCGTGATCCATATGTTGCTAATGCACTCATTGACATGTATGTAAAGTGCGGTGCGATTTCTCTTGCTAGTTTGGTATTTAATTCCCTTCTTTGCAAGGACCTTGTATCCTGGACAGTAATGATTGCTGGTTATGGCATTCATGGACTTGGGGAAGAAGCAATCGAGACCTTCGATGGAATGAGAAATGCCAGAATTGAACCCAATGAGGTTTCCTTCATATCTATACTTCGTGCTTGTTGTCATTCGGGTTTGCTGGATGAGGGGTGGGAATTCTTTGATACAATGAGAAATTGTTACAAGATTGAGCCTAATATGGAGCACTATACCTGCATGGTCGATCTCCTTGCCCGTGCTGGAAAGTTAACCAAAGCATATGAATTCATCAAACGGATGCCAACTAAGGCCGATTCCAAAGTGTGGATTTCATTACTTGATGGGTGCAGAATGCATCATAATGTACAGCTAGCTGAGAAAGTAGCAGAACACATTTTTGAGCTTGAGCCGGACAACCCAGGGCATTATCTTCTTCTGGCAAATATTTATTCTGAGGCAGAGAAGTGGACAGAAGTCAAGAAGTTGAGAGAGAGAATTTCCCACCATGGCAAGAAGGAAATGTGCTGCAGTTGGATTGAAGTGAAGGGAAAAGTTGAAATTTTTGTTGCAGAAAATACAAAGCACCAGCAGAGCCGAAAGATTGAAGCATTGCTGAGAAATTCAAGATCTAGGATGGAGGAGGAAGGTTGCTGTATTAAAAGGAAGTATGCGTTGATTAATCCTGATGAAATGGAGAAGGAGATAGCTCTTTGTGGGCATAGTGAGCAGTTTGCTATGGCGTTTGGTGTGCTGAACTTGTATCCAGGGAAAACGATTCGAATTACGAAGAATCTAAGAATATGTAGTGACTGTCATGAGATGGCGAAATTCATGTCGAGAAAATATGGCAGGAATATTTTGCTGAGAGATTCTAACCGCTTCCACCATTTCCGAGATGGCCACTGCTCCTGTAAAGGTTACTGGTGAGAGCCTTCAATGGATACAAGACTAGAGAATGCTAGGAGTAATGTCTGTTCATTTGATCTTCTCTGCTGTCCTTTTCGATGCTAAACACACTTGTTTTTTTTTTCTTTTCTATTTCATTACAGCTGTATTTACAGTGAAAGATAACACATCTAAAAGTTCAAGGGTTTGTTTGGGTCCAAACTACATACAGTAGGGAAGACGCCATGGAGGCTAATACCGGGTATAGGCAGCATATGAAAAGTTGACAGTTGCAAGTTCTTTCATCTTTTGTGTATTAAAAATTGAAAGAAGGTGTGAGAATCGGTGATCAATAGCAAAACAATCGAGCAAACAAGAGATCTGCAAACACACAAAATAGTCTCAAACTCAGATTGATGAATAGAACAACAATTCATACCACATAATCATGCCTCATAGCACGCACATTCAGTGCACTCGCACTGTTCTATCACACTTGAGCAACAAGAAAAACAATCATTTATATAGACGGTTCAAGACAAGTGAACCAGATTAGGGAAAAGGAAATAAAATAGATATTGGACCGGACTTAAACATGAACCAAACATCCTGCCATAAGTAGAAAGGCCCTCAATTTGCAAGCTGGCAATTCCCACGCCTTTAGTTGTCTTAGCTTCGACTTGTCAGCTCTATGAGTGGACTATCTCCATATCCTCCGTTCAAGTTGGAGTCTCACAAAGACCCAACTTGTTGGAAAGGAAAACATGTTGGCCATGGTTGAGTGCCTTTGTCATCAATTCTGCTATTTGCATGCTAGTGGGAATGTAAGCGGTTTGAATAAAGCCTGATTGAACTCGTTCTCTAATAAAATGGCAATCCAAATCCACATGTTTCGTCCTTTCATGAAAACATGGATTTGCTGCCAATTGTTGAGCTGCTCGATTATCACAAAACAACTTCACTGGCAGAGGCAAAGGAATCCTCAAATCATTCAATAAGGGCCCGTTTGGTATTGATACCCTGATATCAGATATCGGTATCAGGCCATATCTTGTGTTTGGTATGAGAGTATATGGATATCAAGCCATATCTTTGATATCAAAACAAGGCATTTTCTATGATGTTTGATATACCAAAAAAAGAGGTATGAGAGGTATGAGATATGAATGATATGCCATATCTGATACCGATACCGATATCGATACCCGATACCGATATCTGATATCGATACCAAACGAGCCCTAAGTAACTTGACCAAATGAGCTCGGCAGTTGTGGAAGCCATACTCCTATATTCAGCCTCTGCAGAAGATCGTGATACAATACTCTGCTTCTTTGTCTTCCAAGACATAAGTGAGTGCCCTAAAAACACACAATAACCTAAGAGGGATCTCCTAGTGGTCAAGCAAGAGCCCCAATATGCGTCTATGAAACCAGTTAGTTTGAGTATAGTCTGCATAGGGCAGAACAAGCCTGGATTAGGCGTGCTACTCAATTACTTCAATACATGTTGAACTGCTTGCCAATGTGGTAATTTAGGCCTTGATACAAACTAACTCAGATGTTGGATGCTATATGAGATATCTGGTCTAGTTAATTAAGCACAAATATAACAGTTTGCCAACAATTCTCCTGTACAATTCAACATCAGGAAATATTTCTCCTTCGTCCAAACTCAGTTTCAGTCCTGTGGACAAGGGCACCTTTGTTGCTTTACAATTCTCCATGCGACAATCCAATAATATGTCGCTGACATATTTTTGCTGGCTAAGAATAGTTCCTCTACCATCTCTATACAATTCCATCCCAAGGAAATACTTGGCAAAACCTAGGTCTTTGATGGTAAATTTCTCATGTAAAGCTTCTTTCACACAAACAATCTCATCATTATCATTACCTGTCAGCAGAACATCATCCACATAGACTAGCATTGCATTGAAGGAAAATTTTGAATGGGATTGCACATATCCCAAACCAATAAGGAAAGTAGTCAATTCCACATTCCATTGCCTAGAAGCCTGTTTGAGACCATACAGAGATCTCTCTAATTTACATACCTACCCAGTCACATGCTTATCATATCCTTCTGGCACTTCCATGTAAATTTCCTCTTCCAAATGCCCATGTAAAAAGGCATTATTCACATCCATTTGATGCAAATTCCAACCCTTAGCAGTTGCAATGGCAATGAACATGCATATTGTACGTACCTTTCCAAAGTCTATAACACATTTATTTAAACTAGAAACTGATGCCACTTCTTTGCCTTTTTTGCTTTGATCCTGAACAGCCCTCATAAACCTTCTCCTTGTGCCACGCATCACTTACTCAAATGGTCATGCAAGATGCAAAAGCCTCTATAAAAATATGCATCTAATACTCCATCAGAAACCAGTTTGCATACTGACAACAGGTTGTATCTAAAATCTGGCACATATAGCACATCTCTCAAAATCAGATTTTCATTCAATTTCACATATCCAATAGTCTGAACAGATTTAGAGCTTCCATCAGGCAATACAATATGAACTGGACCTCTCACATCTCTTGGATTTATCAATAACTCAAAAAATGATGTCATGTGACCGGAGGCACCACTATCAAACATCCAATCATTGCTAGTATTTTGAATCACACTTAGGACAGATCCTGAGATACCTGCAAAGTGGAAATTTGACTTGATTCCCTTTCCTCCAAAGCTTGAAGATGAACCTGCCTTGGCCTCTTGCATGAACTTTCTTCCCCTTGCTTCAATAGTCATTGCTTTCTCTATTCTAAAAGCTCTCATCACCTCCTGGCAAGCACTTGAAAGTGTTGACACAGCTTGCGTCAACTGATGCTCCATTCCTCCCTTTTGATCTCTACCATTTCCATGCTCCAATGGTGTTTCACCAGTGTGTTGACTTTCTACCTCTAAATTTGCTGCCACCCGTCCACCTCTTCTCACCTTTTTCCCTTTGTACTAGTCAGGATAACCAATAAGTTCACAACAAGTGTCCCTTATATGGCATTCCTCTTTGCAGTGATAACACACCCTTTTGTCAAAGCCTCGTGTCTTTCTATAGTCTCTCTTCTCACCATTGTATGTGTTCCCCTTGGTGTTATCAACAAATCCTCCACCTAAATCATGTTTGCTACTTTTCTATCCAGCCATAAATGCAGAGCTCTCAATATTGATTGTTCCTGTGACTTGCTTCTGAGTCTCAACCTGCAATACAGTCTGGAAAACTTTGTTGATGTTTGGCGAGGGGTCCATTGAAACAATTTGACTCTTGACAGACTCGTAATCTCCATTCAACTTCATCAAAAACTCCATCACCTTGTCCTGGTTGTCTTGTTCAAGGACTCTAGCAGCTAATTTGCACTTGTAACTCTCAACAGCACCACACGTACAAGCTGGTAAACCAGTGAGATCCCTAATTTCATCTCAACAACGCTTCAAATGGCAATAATAGTGCATGACTGAAGAATTACCTTGTGTGATCTACATCAACTCCTGTTTGAGTTGGAACACCATCGGTCCACTGCTTTGCATGTACCTCTCGCAGATATCCAACCATAGATCCCTTGTAGATCTGGTGTAGACGAAACCGCTTGACATCTCTGGCGTCATCGAATTCAATATCCAGCACGCAACCATTGAGTCACAACGATTCCATCGTTCGTAATTCGCAGAACTTGAAGCTAGTCGTCCCTCTCTTCCATCGATGAAGCCAAGCTTCATCTTCGCCATAAGAGCTCGCTCGACCTGTCTGCTCCATGCCAGGAATTTTTTCCCATCGAACGAATTTGTTGTCAACATCATCCCTGGGAAGTCGGAATTCGTAAGCAACAATGGATCGACCATGTTCGCTACAAGCGTTGCGTCCCTTTCGTCAGGATTCTTCGTTATCTTTGCTAAAACACTTCGCCCTCAACTCAGAAAAACAGATCGCACCTGAAATTTTCTTCTCAACACAGAACCTCCAAAAATCAATCAAAATGAATCACTGATATCTCAACCAGTGCTCTGATACCATGTGAGAATCGGTGATGAATAGCAAAACAATTGAGCAAGCAAGAGATATGCAAACACAAAAAATAGTCTCAAACTCAGATTGATGAATAGAACAACAATTCATACAATAGAATCATGCCTCATAGTACACACATTCAGTGCACTGTTTTATCACACTTGACTACTTGAGCAAGAAGAAACACAATCGTTTATATAGACGGTTCAAGACAAGTGAACCGGTTTAGGGAAAAGGAAATAAAACAAATATTGGACCGGACTTAAACATGAACCAAACATCCCGCCATAAGTAGAAAGGCCCTTAGTTTGTAAGCCGGCAATTCCCACGCCTTTAGTTGTCTTGGCTCCTCCGACTTATCAGCTCTATGAGTGGACTATCTCCATAGAAGGTGCTTCAACAGTCCAAGTCCCCAGAAACCACCACATGCTCCACACAGCTACAACAAGCTTGATAATTCTGGAAACTAACTAGAAGAGACCAAATAATTATATATGGCCATCTCATTCTCTCAACGACACGGCATTAATAATACATTTATGTTTATAATGGGAAAAAAAATATTTTCAAGTGTCTAAGTGTCTGTCTAGGACTGGGTCAGATCAATGCCACGTTGCCACTTGTCAGTTCAAGAAATGAGATAAAAAGCTCTAAAATCTCCATTTTCTTATCCCCTCCTCATCTTATCAGCATCAGCAGCAGCTGCAACAATCAATCTAGGGTCCATTGGCCATGGCCACCACACTCTCTCTATTCCGAATCCCTGCCATTTCCTGCAAACCCCCATCAACAATCCCTTGCTCAAAACTCGTCCTGACGCATTGCAACGCTCCCACTAATTTGATCTGCAGAACTACTAACCCAGAAAAGGAGCCCTTGCAAGTAGATCCCATCATCCACACTCTGAAATCTGCAGAACTACTACCCGCCCTCTATGCCATCACTTTACCTTTCTTCTTGGACACAAAGGCAAGTATTCGCCCTTTCTAGCTTCTCACATTCATTCATTCATTCTATTCGCCCTTTTTCTGGTGGTGGGTTTTGATTGGTTTTGGTGTGCAGGATGCACTGGCCGTTGGCGGGGAGTTGGGGATTCTTGAGGGAAGATCAATGGCTCTTATTCACCCAATTGTGATGGGTGGATTGTTTGCATACACATTGTGGGCTGGGTATTTGGGATGGCAATGGAGAAGAATAAGAACCATTCAAGATGAAATCAACGAGCTCAAGAAACAAGTGAAGCCTGTTGCTGTTGTTACTCCTGATGGAAGAACTCCTCCTGATACTCCTCCTTCCCCTCTTCAAGCCCAAATCCAACAGCTCACTGAGGTACTACTTGATACAATTACTGATTGATTTATGCATGTGAAGAGAAGAAGAGTAAGAATTAGTAAGTAAATGCTTGTTGTGCAGGAGAGGAAGCAATTACTGAAAGGAAATTTCAGGGATAGGCACTTCAACGCAGGTTCAATTTTGTTAGGGTTTGGTGTTTTTGAGGCAGTTGGGGGATCTTTCAACACATGGTTCAGAACAGGAAAGCTCTTCCCAGGACCTCACTTGTTTGCAGGAGCAGGTAACTTGTCAAATTAAATCGATTGAATACAATGGCATATTTCACAATTCTAGACCTTAGTTTTGGTTAATTGCAAAAACAGGCATCACAGTGCTATGGGCAGCGGCTGCAGCTCTCGTACCCGCTATGCAAAAAGGGAACGACACAGCAAGAAATCTACACATCGCGTTAAATGCTTTAAACGTTGCACTATTCGTGTGGCAGATTCCAACTGGATTTGATATAGTTCTTAAAGTCTTCGAATTCACTAAATGGCCATGAACTCAGGGCTGATTTTATCATTTAATCTCTTCTTCTATCTGCCTATATATAATACTCCAGTAATAAATATGTTTGTGTGTCTCTTAGTCTACATCCCCCCAGTGACTGATGTTTTAAAGAATTACTATTCCTTGTGTGGAAGAAAATATTGGCATATAGTAGGAACCTTAGTAATTTACAGCAGTAAAATTCTTCTTCTTGTCAGGAATGATTCTTTAGCCTATTAACCATGCACATTCATTACCCTAATACTAAAATGTGATAGTCCAAATATTATAGACCTATAAGTATGTGCTCGACCATCTATAAAATCGTAGCAAGAATAATAATGGAAAGGCTCAAAGTTGTTATGGGTATTTAGTGAGAAATGTTTCTCACAATTAAACTCCTTTCTGAGAAAAGTTTCTATCAAGTTTGATCTCTTTTTCATTTTGTTTCTTGATGAAAACTCCTTTGATAGCTGCATATTTATATGGCCTAAGTCTTCTTTTAATTTACAAGGAAAGATTGGTTTCCTTGTAGTGAAACCTAAACAATTTGGTTGATTGAAAACTTTTGTGACTAGTGGGGGGGTGGTTCTATAAAATATCGAATATAATGGCTGGCTAAGTGAACTAATGGATGAATAACGGATGGTTACATGAAAGCTCCACCTACGGGGATGAAAATTACAACCGAGACAAAAAAACTCTAGTAAGCTAACCTTTTGGCACCAAAAATGTCTTATAAGTAGGGTATCTTATTTATGCACATAACTAAAGTTAAAACATATAAAAAGTTTGACATTGATGCACATTGTACATAAAAAATGGATGCACAAATAGCTAGTTTTGATGCACAAAAGAGATCGTTTTGATGTACATACAAGGCGAAATTGATTCACAAAAGTGTCTTATTATGTTCATGTATCAAAATAACCAGAAAGTGATCTTATTTTGCATGTGCATCGAAGGTAACATTATATGCATAAAAAATTAGCTAACTATAGTTTCATACACATAACTAAGGTTAAAAATAAAAAATAAAAAGAAGAAGAAAGTTTGTTGTGCACATAAAGTTAGTTTTGATGCACATCTTGCACTAATTCCCCAGATATCTGTTAGAAGTTTTAGTTTTGATGGTTCCAAGAGTCAGTGACACGGAAGTTGTATAGAGAGTCAGCGACATCAACTGATGTGATAAAGTCAATGACACATACAATTGGCAGGAAAACTATTTTTGAAAGGAATGCACATATCATATCCAATTGCTTACATGGCCAGTTGGAGCATCTATTTAAGGAGGAAATCATCACAAAAGACTGCAAAAATCAATGTCAAGATTCTTATGTGATATTTCTTAAGAGCTTACATGTTATTTTAGGAAAGATCTCCTTTTTTTTTAGCTTTCTTTTTTTTCATGTTAGGTATCTTGTTTCTGAGTAGATCTTTAGCTTGGTTGTTTTGCTGAGTTGAGCTGTTTGTAGCCCTTCATGAAAATTTTTACTAAACCTAGCGGATTTGGGTGAGTCTCCCTAACCTAAGACTCTGCGGAGTAGGTTTGCCGAAGTGTATCAATAATCCTTTGTGTTCCTTTTCTCTTCAATTTCTTACTTTAGTTTCTGCGAATCGCTTGAGTTTACTTGTATCTTTCTTGTTGATTGGCGATTTACATTAATAATCGTTTCTTTATATCTCTTTTTTAGTGTTTATAGAATATCCTAAGAAGATGAAAAGTAAAGAGGTTGATGAGTTTGACGAAGTGATTGATGTTTAGGCTTGCTATAATGATGTTAGCAAGTCAAAGCATTTGTAAATCAAAAGTTAATAGAATCGTCAAACTAGGAGCCTTTGTCCCTACAAAAATTATGGTCTGTTACTCCTCTTGTGCTTCAACAATACTCTTCTGATGCCATTCAAAATATGTTATTTGAAGTTTCTACAACCATCCCGTTATTGACAAACAGAAAAGAGAGGGATATGATCTTGATTCTCAACTCCAAGAGGTATGTTGGAGGGTGAAAACCTCATTTTATTATTCTCCGTTTAGTCCTATTTTCTATCTTATGTTTTCATTCTATTCACTTTGTTTTTCCTCTTCCGTATGTCCTATTCTTGCCTTTTTTTGGCACCCCATCCATTTTTGGGTTTCTCAGACACACCCTCATGACTATGTTCAGGGTTAGGGTGTATACATCTTGACCCCTAGATTCCGAACTATCGAAACTTCTCTAGGTCGATGTTGTTGTTGTATATTGAATGTTGCTCTATTTTCATGTCTAGTCGCTACAATAGTCGAGCATCTAACCAGTTGGTTCTGGTGTAAGTGAATGTTACCTATTGGACTTGGTTGCGTTTAAGTTCTCCACACATTTCAATTTATGTTGATTATTACACGAATAAGCTTTGGTGAAGAAGACAAGGGAGCTTAAGAAATTATGTTCAATGGACGATGACCAGACCATATTATTTCAAAGACAAAATACGTTGCTTAGTATCGATATTTCTGCATAATTAGGAAGCTTTCATTTTTTTATAGTAAGAATTTTGCTACAATTTAGTTTGTGTGTGGTCAAACCTAGAATCAATACACTTGTTGATGAATCATCATAGGAGTAAAGCTTTATCAATACCATGTAATGTTATGGGAATAATATTTGCAATTACTTGTATTCTTTGTATTTTTTTTCTATTGTATGTTTTTTCTTGGTTGTATGCTGTGAAAGAATGTGCATCCTTTAATCAAGATGAAAATTACTATTAATACAAGAAGATTTATAATAGATATTTATAATTTAGATAATTTAGATTGTCTTAGTGCTTTGCTAAACGCCAACTATGAGTTATGAGACAAATTAGATTTGGTCCATTACTATCTTCACTGCTGGAAAACGCGTCTGTAGCCAGGAAAATAGACACGACTTCCGCCACAAAAATAACCACGAAATCACGTTAGCCACGACATCCCCAACGGATTGCCCTACGAAAGGTGCCCTGGGGCTAAAACACGCGAGGCTAAATATCACTCTGGAAAAGAACCACAGAACTCTAATTTTGTGGCTATTTAGCTGCAAATAATAGCCGCGAATTAGTTCATTGTTAAATGTGTGGCTATTGGCCACGAAAGTCAAGTTCAACCATATTAGCCAGAATTGAATTTCGTGGTTGGTTTTGAGTGCATCACCATCAAATGTTAGCCACAAATGTATTTTGTTTCTAAGTTCGGGTCGAATTTGAACGCATAATCGCACCTATTTCGTGGCCAATAGCGTTGAAATTTGCCATGAATTTATTTTGTTTCAAATTTTGTGGTTAAATAATTACGCATTTAAAAAAATAAAAATAAAATACTATACTGTGCAAATATGCAATATTACTCTTATCAATTTAAAAATAGGTAAACAATGATGGATCCAAAATGACGTAAATTTGACATGAAAATAAGTTGCCAGAGCAACTTTGAATTCACCATGTAAGGTCAAGTTCAATGGTGAGCAAGGTATGAAATTAAATGGATTATAGAGTGCTCAAGATAATGAACTTAAAAGGTGTTGTTTGCACCCCCCCCCAAGGATAAGTTATAAGGCGCCAGATTGATGAAAAAAACATTACAAATAATTGGATAATTTCATCCATTTCTTTCATTTCTAGCAACTTGCCTTCCCATTCAAAATCAACCCAGTCATTGGATACTTCTCAGAAAAATCTTGATAGATAAGATAGGCCTCCTGTATCATTCCAACAATAGAAGCGGCAATCTCAGCTCCAAAACCCCCAGTGACTGGGGCTTCATGGCTAATCTGTGACCACCTGGTGAAGAACCAACAGAGAGTGATGGCAATTAGATGAAAAGGAGTACATGAAGAGCCAATGAGAATAATAACAGCTGAAAACTAATACAATCTGAAGCTTTAGAAACAGAACATCATAGATTTGGCTTCAATAAGTATTCAACAACTATTTGGTCATCTCATAGTTTTCTATTTCATAAAATAACATTTTACTGTAAAATACATAATTAGTAGAATATGAGAACAGAAGTATACCTTGATACCAGGAACATGACAGAAGAAATCCTCGAGAGACCGAGAATGGTAATGTCCACCATGGCCAACAGCACCATAAGGAGTCCTTATTGTCAAGCCTAAAGGGAAAAATGAAAACTTAGTAACTTTTACGATATGCAAAGTTAAAAATTCAGATTTGGAACGTACATACCTCTACAATTGAACTGCTTCCCACTTCTGTACCTGAATTTTGCAGCTTTATTGACAATCTGCAAGGGAAATTATTTAACAACTTACATCAATGAGGAAAATCATGCTATTTCAGCACAAACTCTTTTCAGAAGCT
Source organism: Fallopia convolvulus (assembly GCA_964016875.1). Taxonomy (NCBI): domain Eukaryota; kingdom Viridiplantae; phylum Streptophyta; class Magnoliopsida; order Caryophyllales; family Polygonaceae; genus Fallopia; species Fallopia convolvulus. Next base: position 24,624,745 of record OZ024727.1, read on the forward strand.
CCTCAAATTTCCAAGATATAGCCCAAACTCATTTCAGAAGCTGCAAAAAACAGGTCTGTATTTTAGCATATTAATCCAGCTAAACACACATCAGCTGGCAGTACATGTTACTATATAGGTTACAATGTTGAACCAATTGATGGGCACACTTAACAATTGGACTATTAGTCAACAGAAACTTGCACAATTGCACAAAAAAATAAGAGTCAAGATGCAAATTCAAAATTAATTAGTGCCTCATACATAAAATACATATGGAGCCTTGAAACACATTGAGAACTATTTTTAGTATAAACTACAAGTTTTGCAGATAGACATAACAAAGTGTTCCTTAAGGTTTCACATTCACTACTACCTAGATATAAGTCATATCAGTAGCAATCGTGTGCATCAAAGCAGTTACATAGTATTCCCAACTCACAAAAACAAGTGGAAAACAATGCTATAGAAAACATATGTGTATCTCACTCAGTTTGCTCCTCAACACCATCATGATTCTACCAGGAGATAAGACAAATACAAGTAGAAAATTGGGCTATTAGTTACTTGCTCAGTTTGCTCCTCAACACCATCAGAGATGAATTTCCCAATCGGCTTTGAAAACAGACATCTTTGAACTCTGGCTTCAACTTCAACTTCTGAAACTAGGACATGTTTGTTTGCTGCCCACAATAACTGAAATCAACGAGCCTCCTATCACAAGACAAAAGCTTAGCAGAATCTACAATGGAAGGAAGAACACAAATAGAGCTGCTTCAGATCTCGTTTTAGGGGGAGGGAGAACCACAAATAGAGACCGAGATATACTTACTGGTGAAGAAGAGTCGCCCTCAAGCAGCTTTAATTCCAAGCAGCTTCGCCTGCGGTGAGAAGAACAAGCTCAAACCGATCAATTTGGAGACGAATTTGTAGACTTTGCCGAGGCGAAGAAGATATGCCGGCAGTGAAGAACCCGAATTCTTTCTCCCCAAGTATATTGTTCCATCCTGATTCTCACTCTCGGATTCCTTTCAAATTGGAGACAAATTTGTAGACTTTGACGAGGCGGAGAAGACGGGCCGGCGGTGAAGAAGCCGAATTCCTTCTCCCCGAGTCCGTCGTCCCATCCTATTTCTCTCTCGGGTTCCTTTAGAAGCTAGGGTTTATCAGTTTGAATGAACTGGACATTTGCCTAGTATTAGCAAATAGGTTTGAGCCCGCCCAAAATTTACCCCAAAATTTCGTTTTCCCTACAAGCCCGCCAACAATTTAGCCCAAAATTTCGTTTCCCTCCAAGCCCGCCAATATAATTTAGCCCAAATTCCATTTTTCCTCTTAAATTAATATTTCCTTCTATTAAACCGCCAATAATTTTTGCACCCATTTTTAACAAAAAATTTTAAAAGTTGAATAATTTAAAAATAAGTAGGATTATAATAAGTTATAAAATCATATTCACGTATTTTTAGTGTAATTCTTAATATAATTTAAAATTTTAGGTGATAAAATTAGCAAATAACTTTTTAAAAAATTATTTACAAACTAATTTATAAACCCTTAAATGCAAATAATATAATTTAGTCTTGTCAAAATGATAAAACTAGGAAAAGATGAGTTACCGATCATAAACCTACCGTGTCTAAAGATATTGAAAATATATTGATTTCTTATAAGAATGAACGACTATAAAGGAATATAACGATTTCTTATTAGAATCAACGATTCTAAGTGAATATTATGTTTTCTTATAAGAATGAACGATTCTAAAGAGATATAACGATTTCTTATAAGAATGAATGATTATAAAGGAATATAATGATTTCTTATAAGAATGATCGACCCTAAACCCTAAACCCTAGACCCTAGACCCTAAACCCTAGACCCTATACCCTAGACCCTATACCCTAAACCATAAGTGAATATAATGTTTTCTTATAAGAATGAACAACTCTAAAGGACTATAACGATTTCTTACAAGAATGAACAATTTTAAATGAATATAATGATTTGTTATAAGAATAAATGATTCTAAAGGAATATAACAATATCTTATAAGAATGAACGATTCTAAATGAATATAACGATTTCTCATAAGAATGAACGATTCTAAATGAATATAACGATTTCTCATAAGAATGAACGATTCTAAATGAATATAACAATTTCTCATAAGAATGAACGATTCTAAATGAATATAACGATTACTTATAAGAATGAACGATTATAAAGAAATATAACAATTTCTTATAATAATGAGCGATTCTAAAGTAATATAACGTTTTCTTATGAGAATGAACGATTCTAAAGGCATATAACAATTTCTTATAAGAAAGAACGATTCTAAAGAAATATAATGATTTCTTTTAAGAATGAAGGAATATAATACTTTCTTATAAGAATGATCGATTCTAAATGAGTGTAATACTTTCTTACAAGAATGATCGATTCTAAAGGAGTATAACGCTTTCTTATAAGAATGATTGATTCTAAAAGAATATAACATTTTCTTATAAGAATGAACGATTCTAAAGGAATATAACGATTTCTCATAAGAATGAACGATTCTAAATGAATATAACGATTTCTCATAAGAATGAACGATTCTAAATGAATATAACGATTTATTATAAGAATGAACGATTCTAAAGGAATATAACGATTTCTTATAAGAATGAACGATTTCTAAAGGAAATTATTTTAAATTATTATTCTTGAATAATTTAGTCTTAAACATGCATAATAATATTATTCTCATAAATATTATTATTCTAGGAAGTCATTTATAATTTATTAAAAATTGTTAATTTATTAGGTGAGCATGATTGATATTTTATTTTAATAAATATTTTTTATAAAGGCATATGGGTAATATTTATTAAAATAATTATTATTTATAGTGAAAATAATTTTACGAATAATAAAAATTAATTAGGAATGGGCTTGTGAGGTAATAGAAAATTTGATGGGCTTGGGAGTCAAAAGAAATGGGCCCGTTTTTGGATCACCTTACTCAGCCCATATGGAGGAGCAACCCAATCCAAACTCTTCTCCTCTTCCTTCGTTGAAATCTTGTGGTTATTTCTGAAGATTAACCACGAAATGAAGAACTCGTGGCTAATCTCGTGACCGTTTCTGCAAATTTTTCCAAACAAACAAAGTTAGACACGAAATGAAGAACTCGTGACTAGTCTCGTGGTTATTTTTGCAGATTTCTCACGAAATGAAGAACTCGTGGCTAATCTCGTGACTGTTTCTGCAAATTTTTCCAAACAAACAAAGTTAGACACGAAATGAAGAACTCGTGATTAGTCTCGTGGTTATGTCTGCAGATTTCTCACGAAATGAAGAACTCGTGGCTAATCTCGTGACTGTTATCGCAGATTTTTCCAAACAAACTAAGTTAGACACGAAAATAAGAACTCGTGGCTAGCTTTGTGGTTATTTCTAAAAATTCTAACGAAATGAAGGAACATTTATAAGTCAATGATTCAAATTACCCACACAAATAACCACAAAACTAGCCATAAATATTATGTGGGTACTTAGCTCCAGATTTTGCCGTGAATATACACTCGAATCCTTTTTCGTGGCTAATTAGCTACTACACTAGAAATGAATCTAGCCGCACGAGACATTCGCGTCAATTTGGCCTAAACTTTAGCCACAGGAATATTTTCATGACAACATGGCCAGAAATCTACAACCAAATTTAGCCGCGCGCTCTTTTCGCGGCGATTCAGCCTCAAAAATAGCCGCAAGTGTATTTTTCATAGCAATATAACCACAAACGTAAATATTTGTGGCTAAACTTGTGGCCGTTGCCACCCAAATTAACCTCGACAATATTCGTGGCTAAATATTTTCTGGCTACAGACGCGTTTTCCAGCAGTGCTTATTCAGGTCCTATAAGGTCATACACAATAGAATAATTAGTTTAGATAAAAAGCAATCTGAGACCCATAGTGATGTGACCCCGAGCATGACGGCTAGTCAAGAGGAGGACTCTATGTCCATGTGTTAGAAGATTGAGTTTTGATGGTTCTTGAGTCAGTGACTCCGAGTTTGCAAGTCGAGTCAGCGACTTGGCAAAGTCACTGACATGACCAGTTGGCCAGTAATCTATTTAAGGAAGGAACGCACAGAGTGTGTGCGTGCATTTGGAGACAGTTGTGCTGTTCTATTTTAGGAGAAGATCATCATAAAAGAGTGCTAAAATCAAGAGGAAGACGATTTGATTCTCCTAGAATATTTCATTGTATGCGTTCATGTATATTTGGAAAGATATGTAAAGATTGAGTATGTGTCACTTCCCTAATCGAATGGGATTTGATACACACGAGAGCTCTCGTGCCCTACCTTAAATACCTTTGTGTTTAGGATAGTAGAAAGACTATTGAGCGTCATTTTACAATTTGTGTAAGAAAGAAAGAGTGAACTTGTGCGTGAGATTCGTACGAGTGGTGTGTCGAGTGTTCTTAGGCATAACGTGAAATTGAGAGTGTGAGTGCAAAGGTAGAGCATGGTTCAAGGGTGTGGGATTCATTCTTGTACACGGGAGAGCTTTGTAAACACTCAAGAAATCAATAGAGCGAGTTCAAGGACTCTTGAAATTCGACCAAGTGAGAAGCTTGGAAGGGAGTGAGTTTTCTCTAAGTAAATTAAACTAGTTGGTTTACAAGGAGTTTCCAATATACACCGCTTGTCATTGACTCTTGGTAACGCTTGTTTTTACTGTTTGATTATTCCGCTGCTTTATTACTCAAAGTCGACGACTTCGCAGGAGTCGCGGACTTGTTTAAGTACTAACGACCCTACACCATGCGCTCTGACATACCCATCACACGACCTAGGACCTGTGCCATCGCTCGTGCCATGGCTTCCATCGTCGCACGCACGCTCGCTAGCCACAACGCGCCCACGGCCGAGCCAGCCTTCGCGTGCCTTGTCGCCATCGGCACCGCGCCATCACCGTCACTCGGCGTCGAGGACCTCACCTTGGACACCTCGTACCACACCGCTGCCATGTCCGCGCCGGGCAACCCCGGCGTCGCGACATGAGGTTCTTGTGCTCCGCGCCGCTCCCCGTACCGCGACACTAAGGGTGTCCATACAAAACCAAAACCGAAAAACCGATTATTTTTTAGGTTAACTAAACCGATTTTTTTGAAATTTCACTTTGGTTAACCGAACTGAAAATATTTTCGGTTTATCGGTTCAGTTTCGGTTCACGACTTTACATATAATGGTTAACCGAAAATATATTAATATTTTTATAAATATTAGTTATCTTTGCTTTATTTAGTGGTTAAACTCTAAGATCTTCAAGGTGTTGTTCTAGTTTGAGTCTTTCCTTCTTCAATTTTAACAATTTACACATTATTTTTCCACTTCTCATTGATATAAGACTCTCTTATTAAATTTGATGGGATAAAAAATAGTACATGCAATATTTGATTTCACACACTATAGTGTATACTCTCGATATTTGTTTACAACAACCGAACAATATGGTATAAGTATATATTTAAAATAAAAGTCAAGTTTGATCACTTTTTTTATTCAAAATTTTTTATTTGTGTTTTAATTATTTAAGGTAAAATTACATAAATGGTTCTCGGTTAACGAAGAAAACCGAACCGAAAAATAGGTTAACCGTAGTACGATTAACCGAAATTCACGGTTCGATTACGGTTCATGATTTTAACTAACCGAAATCATGGTTAGTTGAACTTCGGTTAACCGGGTTTGGATACCCCTACGCGACACACCTTGCGCGCGCCCGCTGGCGTGCCGACGCCTTGTCGTGTCGCGTCAGCCCTTGTCACGGCCTTGTCGCGACACTCGCGACTAGACCACCGTGACCACTATCTTTTATTATCTGTTTTAGTGCATTTCCTTTTTATAAACCTTCTAATTAAGGTACTCATTTTAGTAAAGTATTTATGGGCTTGGGCCGCTTGCATGCGCAACCCTAAGTCTTCCCACGCCTCTTTAGGGTTTCATAGGCGCCTCCTCTACATAAAGGAGTCTCGCCCCCACGGATGGCCATGACTTGAGCTAGGTTACGAGCGATGTCGTTTTTTTTCCTCTTGATGGAATTTGGAAGGCATTGGTAAAGCCGCCAACGAATTGGAGTACTCGCCATTACTCACAACCCACTATCGAGTGTAGTGCGGATCCGAATCTCTCGCAACCTTTCCCCGACGAATTGGAGTAATCCATTGCACGATTACTATGAACTTTCAGTGTTTGATTTTACAAAATCGGTCATGAAAAGACCGAACTCGCAACCTGGAACCCTAACCTCAAACAAAGAAACCAAACAAAGGAGAGCAAAGAAGAGAAAAGCAGGGAAAAGTTCAAGACCCTAACCTCAGTATAGCAACCAATAGTAGAAAATATGCAATAAACACATAAGATTCAATGATACCTATATGTAAATCGACATCCAAAATAGTTAAATAGGTGGCTCCTGCAATCTATGTATACTATGTATATATATAAAAGACACAAGGAATAAGACCACCACGTTGCGCTACCTAGGATTTTCCTACGTGTCGTTCCCACGCTTAGCCACCTAGAATTTCAACACATATGATTTTTTATTTTGAGAATTTGTATATGTTGATATTATTTTAGGATAATATAAAAATAGGATAAATTAATCTAGGAAATATTCTATCTAAAATAAAGATGCTATCTAATGTTAAATCTTAAGTATTAATGTTAAATATTTGATATGATAATTTATTTAACTTAAAAAGATTATATCTAAAATAAAATAAACTATAAAAGCATTAAGTATTTGGTAAAATATTATTGATGAATATTATTTACAATAATTTATTTAAGTTATTTTTTCTATCACAATATAATCTATCTGCCGCGTAGGATTTTACCATGTGCCACCTAAGATTTTTCGTACATGTCATTCTCACAATTTATATATATTGAAAATATTCTATCTAACATAAAATAAACTATAGTATATATTAGGATAGATTTTGAGTATATAATTGATTATCAGTTGATTACATTATCTTTATCTATATTTCTATTTCTATAAAAGTTTTCTTAAATCAAATTATGATAAAAAAATAAAAAAAATTACAAGATGATAAAAATTACATTATCTATGTGTTTTTATCCATTTATGATGTAAAAGATTTTTTAAAAATTAAATTTTGGTAAAAAAATCTGTCTATAACTATATACTAGCAAGACTCGGTCGTGCCAAGCACGACTTGATTTGAGAATTTTTTTATGTAGGAACCATATATTCAATCAATAATTATTAAATATTAAAGTTTTCCACGTACTAATATAGTGTGTACACATTACATATTGTTAAAGAATCAAAGATGATGTACTAATGTATTACGTACAATTATTATTTAATTTTTTTTAAAACTTAAAATATGATATAATTCCTAAAATTTATGAATTTATGTCAATAATGATGGAATAGTAGATATTACGTTATAATATGACTATATAATATTAAAATTTTATTATAAAGATATATAGTATGTGACTATATAATATATAATTTTATAATTTTGTTCATAAAGATAAATAATAGAGATATCATGTACTAATTTAGTTTGTAAGGAATTAAAGATCACCTACTAATATATTATGTGCAATTATTAACGAGTCCGGTTCAGGTGCGAATGGGCGCCCAGGTGCGAAATAAGAAAGAACAGGAGCCGTTGGATCAAGAAAAATCAAAGGCGCTGATCATTTCACTTAAAATGGGGAAAAACGGCACGGACGAATTATTGGCGAATTATTCGCGTATTTTTGAAAAAAACGGAAATAGGACACTCGCCCAGATTGTTCATCAGTATTGTGGATTTGTTCATCAATAATGTGGATTTGTTCATCAAAACTGTGATTTTGTTCATCAAAACTGTGATTTTGTGCATAAATAAAATATTGCTTGTGCATCAAAATTCTATTGTTTGTACATAAAAAATGAACAAATGTGTATCAAAATTACATGCAATATGTTCATCAACATTGTGATTTTGTTCATAAAAAACGAAAAATGTTTATTCATTGGTTTTGGCATATTTGTTCATCGGTTTTTGCATATTTGTTCATTAGTAACATCAATTTGTTCACTGGTTTATGCATATTTGTTCATTGCCTTTTTCATATAATTGTTCATTACTAGATGCATATTTGTTCACTGGTAACCTCAATTTGTTCATTGCTATATGCATGTTTGTTCATTAATAACATCAATTTGTTCATAGCTAAATAAGGCACATGCACTCCTCTTCGATTTGTTGCTATCTTGTTCTCTTAGCATACACCATATTATTGCAAAGTCAAATTCTTTATCTATTATCTTTTGCATTCAAGTTTCTACATCAAACTTATCTTATTTTGGTACTATATTGAGCACTTCATTCGTATTGACAAAGTTAGTCTTAAAGCACTTCATTCGTATTATACTTTGAATTCAAGATAGCCTTAAAGCACAAAATAAATGCAAAAAATGCACAAATAGATAGTCCTAAATGTATAAGTTGATGGTATTAATAGTCCTAAATGTACAAGTTGATAACATTGACACATAAAACATAAGTTTATTTCAATTCACAAATAAGGGTATAATAATGAACAAATAAGGTTATATCAATGAACAAATAAGGGTATATCCATGAACAAATAGGGTATATCAATGAACAAATAATGGTATACCAATGAACAAAAAAGAAGTATACTAATGAACAAATAATGGTATACCATGGGTATATCAATGAACAAATAGGGGTATATCAATGAACAAATACGAGTATATCAATGAACAAATATGGGTATATAAAAACTAATTATATGTGCATAAAAAACTTCATAATATTGTATTCCTACACATAAATAAGGTTAAAAAATAAAATTAAAAATTAAAAAAGTTCGAAATCGATGAACAATGTTATAAAAAAACTCAATGCACAGTTAGTTAGTATTGATGAACAATTGGTGAATATTGATGAACAAATCGCTATTTCTGATGAATAAACTGGGCGCGTCTTATAAAAACGTATTTTTCGAAAAATTCGTGAATAATACGGGAAAAATTCGTCTGTGTCGTATTTTATTGAAAAATACGCGAATAATACGGGAAAAATTCGCCCGTGCCGTTTTTTATTTTTTTTAATGAATGTTTAATCGGGGACGTTGATTTTTTGGATTGAACGAGCGAGATTTATTCTTATTTCTCACACAGGCGCCCATTCGCACGCGACTCTTTTTCATTATTAACATTAGCAATATCATTAGATTATATATTTTTAAGGATTGTAAATACTAAAAATTATAAAGGGTAAAAGAGTAAATTGAAAAATTAAGAAGCTTATGTGGCATAGTTAAGAGATTGACAAATAGGATATATGGATTCGTGTTTAGTAATAGTATCTATTACTAATAACTAAAGCCGAAGCAATTTCTGCCACCACGTTGCGCCACATCACCCCTTTATTAAAATAATAATTTTAAATAGTTAATTATGCAAAAAACTTATCTCCAAGAAAACATAAAGATAAAATAATATTTGTAAAAAACACATAAAGATAAAATATTATTAGTAGATTTGACCAATATAGATAAAAAAGGACATTATATTTACTATATTTATAAAAGATAAATTAAAATAAAGATAAGAAGAAACATGTAAACGTGATCACATATATATATATATATATATCTTTGAAATAAAAATAGCCATATAAATGATAATATCTTAAAAATATAGATTATTTGTAGTTTTAAATAATTAATATTTTTAAATAAAGATAAAGTATATTTGCCACTATATTGTGTCAAATCACATCACATTAATATTTTCTTCTTTTTTAACATAAGAATATAAAATTCATTAATTTAATTTATCATTTTTTTCAAATAAAGCTAGTTAATTGCGAAAATTATAATAAAAATTTTTTAATAGAAAAAGTTAAATAATTAGTTCTATTCTAAAATAGAAACATCTCTCAAATGGTAATTTTATTTTTGAAAAATAATTTTGAGTAATTTTTATAGACGAGGATGTAAACAATTTTCTCAAATTTAATTTTTTTTAATTTTTTTTATTTTACTAAATTCAATAATGTACATTTTTCATAATTTTTAAATTTTTTTATCTTCTTTAATAACATAAGAATATCAAATTTATTAATTCAATTTATTATTTTATTAATAGAGCTATTAAATTACAAAAATTACATTATAAAGCATTTTTAATGGAAAAGGTAAAATAATTAGATTTATCCTTTAGTTTTAACATTTCTCAAATAGTATTTTTCATATTCGACAAAAGAAATTTGAGTAATTTTTATAGATGATGATGTAGTTAAATTTTTTTAACATAATAAATCCAATTATTTATCTTAATTTTTAATAGAAATAAATAAAGTTCATTTAAAAAATAACTAAAGTTGAACCATTTTAAACCACTAGAATAATTCTACTCTCACCTTATATTTAAAAAAAATATTTTTTTCATATTATTCCAAATTTTTCTATTAATTTCTTTTTATCTATTGTTAACACCAAATCAGCATAACATTTTTAGAATAAAAATAATGATATTTTTTGAAAAATTCCTTATAAAAATGTTTAAAAACAAAGTTAAATATTTAAAATATTAGAACATAAGGATAAATTTCTTTTATCTTTTATCATGATATTTTTTATGACTTTATTTATATGTATATATGTTGATTTTCTTTTACAAAAAAAATTAATGATACTTTCTTTATAAATATCGTTGATTTCTTACAATAAAATATAAAACAATTATAATATTTAATAAAAATTCGTATTGCATAAATAATGAAATATTTAATACTCTAGAAGTTTACGTATATGTGGAAAGTAAAAAAAATAGATAATATAATATTTAATCTTATGTAATATTTAGTTTATTTAGCCAATAGAATACTTTTGACACCACCATAAAGTAAATTAATTATGTTGTACCTATTTTTCATATATAATTTATTTTTTCTATCATATCAAGTTATTTCTTATTTGTTAAAATATTTTTTAAAATTTATCTGTTCCATACTTTAAAAGTATATATCTTTTTTGTCTTATTTTATTCATATTTTATCTATTTTTTTAAAAATCTACCCTAATACATTATAAAGTAGAACCCAAGTCTGTTGTAAAATTTGCGCCACGTGGCATTTTTAAATAAATTAATGTGAATTTATATTTTAATAAATTTTGTAACAACTTATAGTATTCTTGCTATATATACTAAATAGATAACATATTTATATAATTTTTTATGTATGTAATTTTCTATCTATGGATTGTGTATTACTTTACTACAATAGATAACATATATATATAATTTTTATATACAGAAATTCCTATAAGATGATATTTTCCATATTAATTTAATATTTTTATCTCTTAACAAGATTTAGGGTCTTAATATATTTTTTTTTATCTCTTAACAAGGCTTGAGCTCCAAGTATAAAATTTATATCTATATAATGATATAATTTTAAATAATAAATTTTGTTGTGTTCATATATTTTTATTTTGAGAAAAAGATATAATTTTATGATGATGACTAAGATTATATGTAAATGTCAAAAAAAAATCGAATTTTAATTTAAATTCATAAAAGTATATTTTCTTTATCTTTTTATGCATTTATATTAAAGATTTTTCTTAAATCAAAGTTTGATAAAAAAAAATAGAAAAATTTACAAATCTTGATGAATACTTACTTAAATTGAATTTTGATAAAAAATTTACATTACATTTTTCTTAATTTCGTTTTTATTTTATTTATGTATATATATAAATTTTTTTCTAGCTTCACCTTACATAAAAAATTTCTTATCTCTTTCTTTTTTTGTAATTAAATACGGAGTATGGATGATAGGTTGATTAATACATTGAATTTTGTAAATTTTCATATACATTAATTTTCTTTATATTTTATTTCTTCGTTATGTAAATTTAGTATGGAAAACAATTTTATAGATGGATTGAAATTTGCAAAATAATACATAAATAATTTTCTCTATATATTATCTCTTAAATCAAGGACAATGTTCTCTTCTATACTAATATTTATATTGTATTTTTCATATTTACAAATATTCTTATTATTATAGGGTCAAAGATAACAACCCTAATATATAATCTTAATAAATTAACTTTAAAAAAATATTTTAATAAATTATATTATGCTTTGTAGATAACCTATCTTAATTATTATTATCTTTATAAAAAACCAAGTATTTTATACATATTAGTGTCTAAAAAAAAGAAAATATTATTTAAAATATTCAATAAAAAGTAAAATCAATATTTTAATAATTTTAATCTAACTTTGGACAAGATCTCCACAAATAATGGAAAAATATTTGAAAAATATATTCAGTTAAAATATGGAGTACAATCTAAAACAAATAATTTGTCTATTGCATAATTTATTATGATATTATATAAATATATTTAGAATATTAAATTAATATCGTAGAATTGTATTTTTTTAGTAAAATTATCCCGTGAATATCACGGGACTTCAACTAGTTAAACCTAATTTTTAATATTTGTTAAGGAAAATGAGAATGGTAAATTATATTATCAGAATAATCTATCTTTATTCTCAACTTCAAACTTAATAATTTAAATTTGGTTTGTTTTATTTAATTCCAAAACAAAATAATTTTTGAACTTGATACGGACAACAAATTACTTGAATTAAATTTTATATTATATTTTCATATGTGAATATCATATTTATAATATCTCTAAAAAATATTGAGTCGTGGTCGTGCATGGCACGACGGGTACAACTAGTATAGATTAAAGTTGTATCTTTTTGAGCCACCACATTGACTTTGGCCCAACTTTATTTTTAAAATTTCAACTTTTATTTATATTATTTTATATTTTTCAAATAATTTTTCTCTCTATTTATTTATAAAAATTCGAAATTTATTTGATTCTAAAAATAAAAAACTATCGTATGTGAGTATATTTTTTTTTATCTTTTATATATCATTATATTAAAATAAATATGCTCATACTTAATTCGAGTCGTAGTCGTGCATGACACGACGAGTATAACTAGTTAAGAGCTAAAGGTGAGAAATTCTCAAACAACTATCCGCATTTATATAATGAAATTGAACATATGGGCTCGTCCAAAATACAATTTCAAATAAACAAATGATTAAAATATCTTTTGTCTACACACATTTAAATAATGAAATTGAACATATGGACTGGCCCACGACTTTTGAGTGCAAATATAGTCACGTGCAACACGCGTGACAATTACCTAATAATAATAAAACGTTTTTTCTAACATAAGCCCTAAGAGTATATGATAATTACACTAATTGAAAGAACAAAAAACCCTAAAAAAGAAAGTTAATAAACTCTTTTAAAAAATTGACTAATTCTAAACAAATATAAAAAAATAGATTATTTTTATTTTAAGGATTCTAAGGACATAATATAAAAAAATCGATAATAAAAGGGGAAAAATTACATGATTGAGATTTGGGTTTTCACTTTGTTGCCGATTTGTGACGCGCCCGTGGCCAACGCTACAGGTTCCTTCCAATTTATTCCTTTCTCCCCAAAAGTTCTCTCTTTCTCCCCCTTTTCGGCCGTGTGCTCAACATTAATCAACCAAAAGCTTCGTTTCCATTTGCAAATTAATTTTACCGATCACTCCACTTTTTATGGTTTCCGACAGAAATCATAACGATTATTTTCAATAAGAAGGGGAAGAGTTGTTTCTTAGGTGATCGGGTTTGGATAATCTGATTTTCCATGGCGACAAATCAGGGCGAACCTTCACCCGAGGCCAACCATGGTTACCCTAAAATTGAACTTGAAGATTACGAACCCCGATTGTTCTCTCACCCGGTACCTCTTTTTCTCTCCGTCCTTTAGTTTTCTTTGTATTTTATTTCCCCCAATTCAACGTGATATGAGAACTCTTTCGAATGATTTTCGATTCCACGGTTATATTGATGATGTGCTCGGTCTATTCTCGAAGATTTTGCTAATTTTCAATTTTAATTTGCTAACTTCTTCATGACCCGCTTAAAATATGCGGGGTTTGATTTACTTTTTGAATTTGCAAAATGATTGTACCAAGTTGAATGAGTTGGTGCGGTAGCTACTCGGTTTGTTAAGTGTTGCAAACAAAGACAATAGCTACTTTGGGGTGATAGTTCGTGTACTTTGGTTGCTTGGTAGGGTGTTAGTTTATGTACTTGACATTGGGGGAGTTGGGAATGGAGTATGAACTCCTTAACGGATGATGTGAAGTTTGATTTACAGCATTTGTGCAACTATCATTGGCGTTTATTGATTACTACTAGATTGTATGATCAGAGTTATTGTGTTAGTATTATGTCAGTAAAAATGTTATAGAGCTAGAAATTAGCTTGATAGCATGTTAACATCTGTTGTTGAAGTCTCTAACCTATAGTTCATTTAGAAAGTTGATATGTAATGTCTACTTCATCACATAGATGGAAATTTGTGCATAATGCTTTGATGGAAAATAAAATTTCATGTCATTTGACTCACTTCATATCAATGTGATTGTTGCTTGGCCTGAATGGAAATTTAACATTCATGTCTAGGTTTTCGGTGTAGCTGATAAATTAGAGGATGACAAAGCGGGGGAAGAGGGAAACAAAGAAGCCGCAGATGTAGATGGTGATGCCACTGGAGGTTCTATAGTTGACACCAAGGTCTACAATGTTGTTAATGATGGCGATCAATCTCAGCGTAGATATTTCTTCTATGACTCTCCGTATTCTGAAGAGACTGGGGCTTGGATACCAGTCTCTGTTCCACCCATGTCAAGCAACACACATATGCACTGGGAAGAAGGTCTTTCTGTAAACGGGGGATACTTACCTGATGAAGATATGGGCTGGAATCAGTTCCTAGGTGAAGATAAGCAATTGACTATGTGGGATGTCTTCACCGAAATGGCACTTGCTGCCGGTGGGAAAGTCAAGGCTCTTGCCTCTGCTGATTTTCATAAACAACAGATTTGCCGAATGTCGTCTTACCTTCTGGAGGAAGCTTGGAAGGAGATGGCTCAAACTCTCACAGAGGCAAATATGATTAATGTAAAAGAAATCCTCGACGCTGAACCGCCTAGGTGGATCCCCGACAGTGCATCCTCAACTTGCATGCTTTGTAATGTAAGATTCCATCCTTTCATATGCTCAAGGCATCACTGTCGCTTTTGTGGAGGATTGTTTTGTGGTGACTGCTCAAAAGGTAGGAGCTTGTTGCCTGTGAAGTTTCGCACTCAGGATCCAGAAAGAGTATGTGACGTATGCTGTGTACGTCTGGACTCCGTCCAGGCATATCTGATGGACCAAGTGAGTCGTGCTGCACAGTTGCCAACTCATGATTTGACTGACCTCAGTACCTTGAGATCTTGGTTTAATTTTCCATGGGGCCAGTCTATGGAGTATGAGATCTACAAAGCTGCAAACATCATTCGGTGTTATAACAAGGTACACTGTACACACATTAAATCCTTATCCTTACTATAAATATGAAAAAGAAAAAGTAGTAGATAACTTTGCTCGTGTTTCTGTGTGTTACCTTTCTCCTTACATAACATCACGGCACCGAAATGACAGGTTGGTCGTCTATCACCAGAGAAAGCAATTCCAGAAGCAATTCTGAAGCAAGCCAAAGGCCTTGCAATTCTCACTGTTGCAAAGGTTGGCACCATTATGACTTACAAAGTAGGAACTGGGCTGGTAGTTTCTCGCCTTAAAGACGGAACTTGGTCTGCGCCATCTGCCATTTCTTCCTTTGGGATTGGATGGGGGGCTCAGGTGAGAAATGACTTTCTTGTTAATATAAAATTATCAAGTAATGAAGCTCATTGGATTATAGATATTCACTTGTATTCCATGTTCCAAAGCAAGAATTGGATGGAGGGCTCAGGTGAGAAATGAATCACTTGTTAATGTGAAATAATCAAGTAATCGAGCTCATGGGATTAAAGATATACACTTGCTTTCCATGTTCCAAAGCTGTCCATTCGTCTTAAATTGCTCGTCCTGCTTGTCTTGACGTACTTGAACATTAGTTGTTTTAGTCTTGACAGAGCAGACATAAAAAATTCTTGCCATATCCTCCTAATATATTTTGTGAAACCGTTACATCAATAATAAAGTCAATCTCGGAGATGTATCCATGTTTTTTTCTTCTCATGTCATTTAGAATTAAGAATCACGAGCTTCTTGATGAGTAAGAATCCATAGATTATTTATTTGATTTTTCCAATACATGGACAGGCAGGAGTGGAGTTCACAGACTTCATAGTTGTGCTCAGAACAATGGAGGCAGTAAGGACATTTGGTGGAAACGTGCATTTCTCAGTTGGTGCTGGAGTGGGTGTGGCTGCTGGAATTATAGGAAGGGTTGCCGAAGCTGACATTCGTGCTGGTGATGGAGGCCTCGTTGCTTGCTACACTTACAGTTGTAGCAAAGGTATTTTGATGAAACTTGTACATAAAGTGAAATCATAATAAAAGTTTTCTAAAGGAAAATTGCCAATTCTATTGGAAGAATAAAAATAAGCAAATCCAAAAGCCAATGCCTATAATGGTTTCTGCAATTAGACCAAAATATAATGGTTCCCTTTTCTTAAATCATTAGTGATTCCTAAATAGGTACATGGAATACAAGTTAAACATGTCATTGTCATTTCTTATTCGACAAAAAAGAAAACATGTCATTTCTTAAATTCCTGATTCTACCGTGATTCGTTGTGCAGGTGCTTTTGTCGGGTGCGCCCTCGAAAGCAGTGTTTTCACAACCAGAACCAGGGAGAATTCCAGATTCTACGGTAATTCTTCCTTAATTGCCTCTGACATACTTTTAGGTAAGTTGCCTAAACCACCTGCTGCATCCATTCTCTATGAATCACTATCAAGTATATATGAAAGGCTGGGTATATGAGTTGAGAATCCCAACTTCTCAATTGACACTGGTGAATATAAATTCTGTCGCAGTTACTACTGCTAGAACAACTCGTTTGCTCGTATGATTTGTACAGTCGTTGACCTTCTTGATATGTGAAACCATTACCACCACTTTACGTGCATATAGGATCCATTGTTGGGAAAATCCATCTTCTGTAAATGAAATATGATTATGCTGCAAAACAAGTTTGTGAATGCTCCAGATTGGTTAATTTGAAAAGTGATAATGGCAGCATCTCTTTCCAATAAGTTCCACTTGCTCTGGAACCAACAAAGATATAAGATCATTGAACTAGAGGCTTTTGATGCAAGTTGTTGAAGAGGCTAGAGTTTAAGTGTGCATGGAAATGGAATTGGAGCAGCCTTGTTTCACTTTCAACCTAAAATCTCCCTCCCCCAAATTACATTTTGACACTCTTGAAATAGGTGTAATTAGACTTGTCAAATGGGTCTAGCGGTTTGGGTTTGGGTTGATCAGTTCGGGACTTCGGGTCAAAACAGGGCTTGGGTCGTCGTGTTGCTAAATTAACTGGTTTAATTAGGTTGGGTCGTTAAGTGTTTGGTACATGTTTGGGTTGACCCAATGGGTCACCATCAACAATTTTGTTAACCTTTATTTTATGTTTCTTAAAATAATTTAATTTAAATTATATTTAAACAACATTTAATAATAATAAAATAATAAATTTATATAATTTTAGTAATATAATATTCAATTTTTAATGTAAATAAAACTTTACCAACCTAATGGGTTGGTTACTTACCCAACCCGGTTTATTTCGAGTCAATCGGGTTTGAGTTATTCTTAACCCATTGATTTTAGGATTGGGTTAAAACTTCAAGCAGATCGGGTCTTTTTTTTTTTGGATCGCCTCATATTTTAACAGCTCTAGGTGTATTTTTTTTTGCGTTTTTTTAAAGCAACTAACAACAATACCACAATCCGGTATGGCTCGACGGGGTATGACTCGATATTTAAGATCTAACAATAGCCTCCAAACGAGTCAAGGGGCGGTTCCAAAAGACCTAATGGTTTAAAAAATTAGTAATAATAAATACCTAGTCAATTAATTGTCTTGGCTCTAAAGTTTCGATTTTGAAGTAAGACTAGAAGATCTAAGTATGTTTACAATTAATATTTAAACTGCCTGAAATTGTCTGGCATAATGCGCTAAATGGCCAGTTGAGCAGGTTTAAGAGGATGTAAAACGAAGGAGTTAGAGCAAGCCCAACAAAATCCCAAAAATTTTGGAGATTGTGTTCTTAGGGATTTTGGACCATTTTTTTGGTCCAACAAAATCCTCATCCCTTTCCTCATTATAAAGAAATTCTCCAAAATGAATAGAGACTTTCTCAAATTTAGAGTTGCAAATCTCAAAAATCCTCTATTTTCCTTTTTTTTTTTTATAATTTAAAGGACAAATAAAATAAAAAGGATATTTTTGCAGTCAAAAGGACGTTAGAATAAAATAAAAAGAGACCTCCTCAAATTTAAAGGACACATAACTAATTATTATTTATTAAAGTAAGACTCTAGAATATTTATATTTTCTTATTACTCGAATAACAAATAATTTATCATTTATTAGGTTAAGATTCTAGGATATTTTATTTCCTTATAAGTCTAATAACAAATAATTTATCATTTATGAAATTAAGATTTTAGAATATTTTATTTCTTTATAAAGCCGAATAACAAATAATTTATCATTTATTAAATTAAGATTCTAGAATATTATTGGGGCTTGCTCTTAGTTAAATACATTCCAAACCCATGTTGAAATCTTTAGAAGTAGAGTTGAACTTTTTTACTTGTTAGTGAAAAAGAGACTAACCAGGAGAAACATCTCTATCCATTTGCAGGCTTTATGTCTGTATGGAGTTTGCTCTGAAATGTCCATCAAATTGGTTAACTCAAGTTCTCCCTTTTTTTCCTCACTGTACAAAAATTTTGCTTTGAAAAAGTGAAATAATTTTGGTTTTGTTATGGGAGTTTAGTTCAACGAATGCACATTTTCTAGTTTGTAGTGCACTTTTCATACAAAAGTGCATTGTAAAATGTAAAAAGTGCAATACGAAAAATTGCACTACAGAAAGTACGAAAAGTGCACTACAAAGTACAAAAAGTGTAAATTCGAAAAAGTGCACTCCTAAATAGGAAAAGTGAACTACGAATTAGAAAAAGTGCATTCGTTTCAGGATAAAAGTTCGTTTCAAGATAAGAGTTTGTTTCATTTGAACCAAACTCTTTGTTATGAACAACAACATTTTCTCTTACGAGTTACATGAGATCAACAAATTATCTACATACTGTTGAGAGGGTTTCTTGACAACAAATAAATTTATATCAAGACCCTGCTGTTGTATAGCAGAGTCAGGTTCGTCCGTAGGGAGAAAGTCAGTATCAAGTTTTATAACTTATTACGCAAGCAATCAATCAAAAGCAAGGAGTTTTTATCAAGGAAGAGAAATTCTAAGGTTTAGGGTATTCCCACAACAACAATCATGCATACAAACGCTCATGAAACACATAGATCATGCTTTTATCACATAAAGATGCCAACTTTCGTCAACCTAAGCAAGTAAATCAACTAACTTTCGTTCAATTAATAAACTTACTATCTAATCTCTTCTACTTCAACTAGGATAGATCCGCTTTCGCTTCAAAACCCTAAATTGACTTTTCTGATTCAAAGTTTCCGCTTTCACTTCAACTATGAATGAGAAATTCCCTTCAACTTTCGTTTCAAGGAGTTAAGAACAAGAGAGAAGATTCATGCAATAAAAACAATCAAAATATGATCATGAACAAGCATGCACAACCATTGTTGGGTTTAACCCCAACCTTAGAGAGGAAGACTACTCACAAAGCATGATTGAAAACAAACAATTGAATTAAATAAAAAAACTTACAACTTGAATCCAAAACAATAGTTCTTCTCCACAAACCCTACTCGTCTCCTTCTCTTGCCTCTCCTCCTCTAACGTGTCTATCGCCCCCCCTCCTCCTCCTCTAACTTGATTGATTCATCCGAGAACTAAAGAGAGGACAAGTGTATTTATAGAGAAACTATTCTATCTTATATCTATCTATAAGGAAATAAATCTATCTTAAATCTAACTATAAGGAAATAATATCTTCTAATAAAATATATCCTTTCTATCTATCTAATAACATAAAAGGAAACAAGATAGAAGCCCTTTAAATTAAACACCGACTCGGACGCGCTGCTCCTCGCGGGGCCTCGTTAACGACCTTGACAGGGTCGTTAACGACCTTGTTCAGCACTTTGAACAGCTTTGAGTAAAACTTGCGTAGAAGATTCGTTACAACTCCGTTTGACTCGATTCTTTTTCCTATGTTCTTGTAACGAATTTCTCTATCTCTTTCCAAGCTCAAACTTGATCTTCAATGAATTTACTTGAGCGCTTTTCTTCGTCTTCTCTTCATTCTTGAGTGCTATCTTCACCGGTTTTGCTCCTTTCTTCAAAAATTGCTCCAAAAAGCTTCTAAAAACCTACAAAACACCACCAAAGCTTATGTAGACTCCATATCTCAAGAAAATACGAAAACCTACACAAACGACTCAAAACAAAACACAAAACTAAAGAAAAAGACTCAAACCCACTAAAAACACACCCTAAAAACATGACTAAAAAGGCGGACATCACATACATCCATCACTTGTATCACACATATTACGTGGATGAACAATTGAATATTGTAGTTTGGAGGTAACTTGTACAAGGTGAATTATTCACCTTCTTCACCTCCTTATTTTCATGCATTAATCATGGAGATTCACCAAAGGTTCACTCCACCCTTAGTCTATAAATAGGGTCATCCTCTATTGCAAAACCTACACTAAAGTAGAATAAGAAATACACTCTCTAAAGTTCTTATGCTCACTCCCTCTCTTCTAATGATCTAAAAGTTCTTCTAAAATTGTTTAAGTGCTCTTTCCAAAAGTTCAAATGATCTTGCTTTTATAAATCTTTTCATAACACGTTATCATCACGAGTCTCTGATTACCAATTGAGCTTCTCTAATCACCAACCAAGATACAAACTCTATATATTCCTAATCTTAATCATGCAAGAAGTCTATTTCCTAAAATCGTTTTGAGGAGTATGCTTTGTAGTTGCCCGATTTGGGATCCTCTACATCAGAAACTCGTTTTCCCTCTTAGATTTGAATTGATTTCTCACCAAAATAAATCATGCGTTTAGATATGTACAAGATAAAAACAAAACATTATATTTGCTTACATCTTTTGATGTTTAACCCGATTTATCCTCCGAAAATCTTCACTTTTACCACTTAGATTGGAAGTAAGTTTTAACCAAAAGGATTAAGAGTATGATGTTGGTAATCACAGTAAGAGCAAGAAAAATGAAAAGCTCAATCATAAATCTCCTATTATCGGCTCTAAGACGACGCATAATCTCTTTGTTGACCATGGAGAATGTTGAAAGAAAAATTTGGTAAAGACGATCGAATATGGAAGTGGAGGAAGGAGATAAGGTCGGAAGTGAAAAGGTCACCGAGCGGTCTCCGGGAGTGTGTATGGAGATCCAACTCATTTGGTGAGCCGTGGCCAACATATGGAGGAAGCATCGACTTCCCAACAACCCTATGTCCACCACGAGTCCATGAGGACATCTTCCAAGCAAGACCCTTATACTTCTCGTGTGACTACATCCGGGGTAAGAATTCCAAGTGCTCCATCTTTTTCTACTAACCCTAACCACATTCCTTTGCTTATGTCAACTAGCAATGCTGTTTATGAGTACTTTGGTTGACCGGGGTCTGCGAGCCTTCTTCCACACCGTGCACCACCCATGCGTACACCCGAGCGTGATCCACCCCCGCCACCATAATGGTATCCTCTAGGAGTCGATGCATGCCTTGATTGGATAGCCGACCACGGGTGGCACAGCCATGGGCGTACCAATATGCTCGGGTGGCTCCTTGGTGGTCTCGACCACGACCATGGGTGGCGCGACTGGCACGCCAGGGGATGTGGTAGGCATGGGATGCCACGACACGACCAATCAAGGCATGCATTGACTCCTAGAGTGCCGGAGAAGGATTGAATGGTGAGCTTGATGACATGATAATGACATGTATGGTGTCGATGTAGGCTCAAAGTGGATTTTAGACTTGGCATTAGACAACAAAGATAAGGGCATGCGAAGTGGTTGATCTGGCGCAAGTCCAAGGAAGGTGTCGGTGCTGTCGGATTGGGCTTGACGTCCTCAACAATGGTCACATATGGCACAGACACGGATGTGGCAATGGGCGGGGTTGTCTCCTCAGTGGCCTTGACCACGGGCCATGGGTGGCGCGACTGGCACGCTAGAGGACATGGTAGGAATGGGATGCCACGACGCGACCACATACAATGGTGTTGATATGGTGCGACCCCACGTGAGTGCGACAACGTGCTCGGAGAATGATTGTGCATCGATGTTGGGGACAAAATGTTGAGCCCTGTGAAACGCAAGATGGGACCATGTCTCAATTCGATGTCGCTGTCTAGACCATCGATCATCTTCCAAACGATTAAACCAATCCTACACGTAGCTAGTGAAGCAACCAATGGCGATATCACATCGCTCAAATTTTTTGTAGTCTCGTTGGCTGAAGTAGATGGCCATGTGCTTTGCCCAATCCAAAAACACCTCAGGATCATCATACTCGGCAAAGCATCTTCGGTTGAAACCTGTATGAGATAGGATAAGGCGAGAGTAAAAAAGAACCAATTGTATAGAAACGCAGAACTCTATGCACTCAAATCAAATTGTTCACGCAAAAGGATTTGACTCGGCTCGAATGCCGTGAGGGCGGCCAGGGGCAGATCCAGAATTGATCCGAAGGGGGGCGGAATTTAGCCACGTATTATCTTAGGTATAGGATCACTAATTTTAGGACTAAAACTATCAACAATTAACAAAATTACTAAACTATCAGCAACTTAAATATAAACCTAATTAAAATCCTATTTCTATCAAACTCACCAAATTTCTTATTAATTTCTCCACAAATTAACAAATTACAACTTACATATTTACAAATTCACATACAAATTGTCACTAGTTGGGAGAAATTTAGATTGGAGACCAACCTAGTAATTTTAAATTTCTTATCAAACCTATCAAATTAATCAACAACCTCTTAAATTTCTTATAATTTTTTCCAAAAAATTAATTAAATTACAACTTGAAAATTAATAATTCACACAGAAATTACCACTATATTAAGAAAAATTTTAATTGAGATTTGGGGTTTACCACTTTGAGAGAAACCTTATAAATCGGATGGGTTTTCAAAAAAATACAAATTAGGTAGGTTTTGAAAGAAAACCTAAATTTTAGGGCCAAAATAAAAAAATCAACCTACAAGCTATACAACTAAACGGGAAGTGTGCGGATCCATATTTTTGGGCCATTCAGCCCATTTTTATTTTAAAAAGAAAAGGGAAAAAATCAGTTTAATTTATTGGTTGTCTTCTTCAAAAATCCACCCATGAAATCAACCTCCATTGAAACACGGCAAGCAATTAGATCTACTTTTTTTTTCCTCGGTTCCTCTAGTCCTTGTAACCCCTGCCCCAGACTAACTTGTGGGGGCGAAATTCCAAACAAAAAAATTTGCTCTCAACCTTCCTATGTAAAATCCATTACTCCCCGGTCCGATGTGGGGCGGCCACCCCCCCCCCCCCCCCAAATCCACCCCGGAGGGCAGCGTAAGGATAGCACAATATGGTGGTACTAGAAACAACAAGGACACAACCAAGTAATCAAACCAATATGTATGTAAATAAGGACTCGAAAGAAAAAGAAGAGAAATATTTTTTTGAATATGACCAAACTGATTTATTTTTTAATTTTAGGCTATCAACAACTAAATTAATATAATATGGGAATAAATAAATTGAATGCACAGAATTTGCAAGCCTGGTTTATGGACAAAAAAGGCAAGTAGGAGTAGGCAATATAAAAAGGATATAATTAGGCAATAATTATATGGCTATCGTGATCATGAGATTGAATCAAATAAAAATGGGGCTTATCATGAAAACTAAGAACAAATCTGGACCATCTGATTGAAACACTAGAAATGAATCTAGGCCATCCGATAAAAAATAAAAAAAATAAAAAAAAATAAAAAAATGATTTTTTTTATTTTCTTACTTTATTTTTTAAAGTTTTTTTATGTATGTAGAATGATATAAATCGAGTATGAACATAAGGCCATAAACGTGAACATGCAATACTAATATGTGAACGTACCTATATTATATGTGAACGTATACTAAATTTTCTAAAGTTAAAAATATGCGGTTATATGTGAACAACCCTTGTAATAATGTGAACATGTGTATAAAATATGTGAACAGAACGTAAAATGTCAACCGTCGTGTTTTTGGCAAAAATAAGCAAAAAAATAAAAATAAAAATAAAAAATATTTTTTTATTTTTTATCAAAAAATTTTAAGCCGTTTAACGCTTGGATTATGATTTAATCGAACATGAACATATGACCATAAAACATGAACAAACAGTAATAATATGTGAACACACTTGTAATATATGTGAACATATTATAAAATCCCTGAACTGAAAAATGTGATAATATGTGAATATGTCTTATAATAGTGTGAACATATACATAAAACATGTGAACGTAACGTAAAAAATCAAATTTCGTATTTTTTGCAAAATCAAGCGAAACTAAGAAAATAAAATTTAATTTAATTTTTTTTTATTTTTTGTCAAAAAAATTTACCATTTTGCCCCTATCTCTTCTAATCTTAGCCATCCATTTCTCAAATCCAAGGGTCATCATTTGTTCTTAGTTTCATAATAAGCACCATTTCCATGTGAATCAACCTCTCGTGATCATTGTATATGGGCAAGATATGATTTGTATTTAATTTGATTAAGTTTATCACTGCACGCATTAATTTTTGTTTTTTTAATACAATGATCTACTAGCTTATTACAAGATAAATATTAGACCACCTTAAAGGAACAAGGCCAGCCTAAATCATCAAAGTAGATGATCTTTAAAAAATGTAACAACAGAAAATAACAAAACGAAAATCCCTAAAATTACAAAAACTAGAATCTGGAAAAGAAGAAGTTTGATAAGAAGCCAGAACCACTTGATGGCAATGATCAACATTGACATGTCTTCTGGCCAGGAAATCATCCGCTGCATTACATCACCTAAAACAATGGGAAAAAACCACTTCCTGAAACCCAACAACCAAATTTCTAATTTCATTAACTAAAAATTGATTTTCCCAAGGTACTTTCTAGGTATCTATAACAACTTAAAAGTTATCCTCAAAGGCCACATAAATGCATATAATTTATTACAAATCTATGCATAATATTAATTTAGGTGATAAAAATTCAAAAAATCATCTATAGCATAGTGGTAATGGTGTTTCTTAATAATCCATAGGTCTAATAATAATAATAATAATAATAATAATAATAATAGTAATAATAATAATAATAATAATAATAGTAATAATAATAATAATAATAATAATAATAATAATAATAATAATAATAATAATAATATATTGTAAATCTATTATAAAGTTAAAAGGTTTTGCTCAATAATAGTCAATCTTAATTTTGCAACTTTTGGTATTACACACAAAATATGGCATCAACATTTGGTATTATTATACACATAGCATAATATCAACCCTTGATATTACACCATTAATTTTGCAACCATTAATATTAAACACAATGATAACATCAAACATTTGGTATTACCTAAGTAATTTTAAATCATTAAATTATAACTTTTGATATTACAAACAAAAGTAAAAAAAGATAAGCCAATCATTCACATTACAAACAAAAGATAAGTTCTAATTTAATGTATAATTTTTTATGTTCTACTATTTTCTCATTATAAGTCTTTCACTTTTTGCATATGTATTTCATTCACTATTAAGCCAAAAAAAAAGATAACCCAATTTGCAAGAAAAGAATGAACAATATAAGATTTTGCTCAAGAGGGTATTGCGGAAAAATAGTAGAAGTTAAATAGAAACATATTACATACCAATATACCATACACAAAATAATATTATTCCGTTCGATTTAAAATTTTCACAGTTTATTTTTATTCAATCTTTTTATATGATAATATTTAGATTTTAGTCAAAACATGTTATAATTACCTTATGATAACCAAAAATATATTTATTTTTCAAATAATAAACATAGTACATAAATTTGTCCCGTCCAACGGATGGGTTAAACATTCTAGTTTCTTAAAGAATTAATAAGCACTAAATTATCTCTTTCTATTATTAAATGACTAATACTGAGAGACACTGTTACTTAAGACCTTCTAGCAAGGCTACTGTCTCATCCTGAAGGACTGGCATTGAGTTTATTTTTTTACGGTCTATACTAGTAATATTGCTATTACTATTTCTAATAATAAAGCTTATAAAAGTATTGGAGTTAGCCTGTTTTGAAACATCAAAATTTAATTTGGACCAGTTATTGGGCAGTTTTCTCCAAACTGCATTTGGTCTTCTTTTACGAGTATTACTCTTTATAGGAAGTCTTTTTTCATGTGCTGAAATCCATAATGAATGTTCTCTAAAAGCCAATTCACTAGGAAGTAAATTCAAACCAATTGTTGAATGATTAAATATAACTGCATTTCTATGGTTCCAAATATACAACCAATGGTAACATAAATTATCCCCATTGCAATTAGATTTTAAAATTGAAACTAAATTATCCATAAAAAATCTGAAGAAGAATTAATATAAATCTTTACTTGTAGCTTTAACTCTAGACTTACAATCATTTTTATGGTAAATGGGCAAAGGAAAAAGACGTGGTGTAAAGATTCATTATGAGAATCACATAGCGAACACGTCGCTGACAGATAATTATATAATCTATTGAGTCTTTCTGTTGCAGGCAAACAATCTGCACAAGCTTTCCAAATAAAATTCTGAATTTTAGGAGGGATATTTAATTTCCAAATCCAAAAAACCCTGTTATCGGTTAGTTTCGCATCGAAGTGATTAACTCAAAAGTTGATTTTACCGAGAAGTTACCATAAGAAGATGGGCTCCAAATAATTGAATCTTGTATATTAGAAAAATGAATAAATATATAAGAAATATTACTTACAACCCAAGATGGAAAAATAAGAGCTAATGTTTGAATATTCCACGTTTTATTTGGAAGAATAAAATGTGGAACTTTTCAATTGTGATCCATATTATCAAAATATTCCATTAAATTTGAGCTTCCTATCCAAATATCAAACCAAAAATGTATATTTAATCCATCACCCACTAACCATTTAACTCCTTTATCAAAAAGCTCCCTTATATTTAATAATCGTCCAAATTGCCATGGCAATGATTTTTATTTATAATTAAATATATGTTGAGATCGCAAATATTTCTCATTAATAATTTTTACCGATATATTAGAAGAATCATTTAAAAGTTTCTATAGTAATTTCATTTGAAGAGCAACATTATTATTATAAGCAGTGCACAAATTAACACCACCATTTTCTTTTGGAGAAATTTTTTTATCTGAGCTAATAAGAGGATGGTGATTAGATATATATTTATTCCAAAAGAACGTTTTTTTAACCTTATCTATATCATCAGAAATACCTTTAGGAATTAAAAAACTTTACATTAAGTAACTTATCTGACTTAACAGATTAGATTGAATTAAAACAACCCTTCCTGATTGTGAAATAGAATTTGCCTTCCATTTAGATAATTTTTGTTTCATTTTAGCTATTAAATCAGAAAACATAGAATTCTGTACTCGACCCTTTAAAATAGGAATTCCTAAGTATTTTCTATTGATGTAGTAATCTGAATATTTAAAATATTTGCCAAAGATAATGCTGCAGGACACGAAATATTTGACGACGTCTGGAATGAACTTTTATTATAATTGATAGACAAGTCTGAAATCCTACTAAATTTTTGTAAAAAAGATTTAATATATGTGTAGCCGGAATACAAGTACCATTTTAACTAAATGGATCCCCACCACTGAAGAAGTCATGGAAGACTCTGCTCGTAAAGTTTGAGCAAAATATTCCACTACTAACACAAAAATGAATAGAGACATTGGATCACCCTGCCGAATACCACATTGAGGAGTAAATTCCGGACCAGGTTCATTATTAACAAGAACAGATAACGTAGAGGTAATAATACATGTCATAATAAGATGAACCCAATGAGAACAAAAACCAAATTTTAATAACATTGGTCAAATAACACTGCATGCATTAAAATTGATGGAACAAAAAGAATCTTTTATGACATGTTTGTGATATGTAGGGATACAAATGAGAAATTGTACGCAAGAAATAAACGGAAAAAGGGTTGATGATTTGTTTGTACACGTATGGAAATTAAGATATAGTAGGTAAATCACGTAAGAACAGGTGTAGCAATCAGAAATAAATGAAAAATATTTACACACAAGATCGGAAATGACTCCAAGAATTATGGCAATATTGTTCACGTCACACCACAAACATGCAAGAGGTAGTAGAGAAAAATTATTTGGTGCAAATCTTGTTTGCAATCCGCAATGTCTGGGGCAAATTTTTTCATTTTTATTTATTAATGGATCCAGCAAACAAGCAAGGTAATTGTGGGATAGATTGAATCAATGGAACGTGGAAAAAATGAATCGAGCGACTTACAAGATTTGAGATGTATACGATCTTTTGGCTCTGATGCAAGTTAATGCGACCTTGTTTACGAAAGGTTCCAAGAACGCACGGATCTTTGACGTTGACCGTGTAGTAGATCTAGAAGCATAGCGGAAGACTTGGATGAATGTTGATCCAATGTTATGGACTCAAAAGGGTTGAATTCCAACGTTATGGACCAACCAAGACTGAACGTGATGAGTCTGAGATAACCTCTACTTTAATTAAGAATCCAAAATCATGCGTGATTGACAAATGAGTTCGAGAGACCCTTATAAAGAGGTGACTCCCGAAACCCTAACTAAAATGGACTAATGGACTAAGGTTTGCATGCAAGCAAAGATCCAACGTCCAAAGCCCAAAAACCATAAATAGATTATACTAAAAATAGCAACAACCAAAACGGGAAAGACATAAATAGAAATATGCTAAAAATAGAGAAATACATAAAATAAGAATAAGTCCTAATCCAAGGTGGACGCCATGGTCTCGGCCGCCTCGGACTAGTCGGAACTAGGTCTGACCCTAGGAAGGGTCGCATCACCCGAGATTATGAGGAGAGGACACATGCTAAGCTGGAGCAACTATGCCAAGGAAACTGGTCTCCCGAGGAGTACTACCATATATTGTGCACACTCATGTTTCGGTTCGGGGTTCAATTTCTTGAGCTCAAACTGGGACTTGCAATCGCTCAATTTGGAGTTCGGAGCTTAGAGAAGTACCTTGAACAAGTGCGAGTTGAAAACTGTCCCCAACATTACCAAGGAGATCATTAGTCCCATTTATTTTGGGTGCAATACGGCCTCATCTTGGTATTCTCCTACAACAACACTTGTGAAGTGTCACTCCCTTTCATATGGCCACAAGGCGAAGGCCCATCACCATTGATGAGACGTGTCTGCTTCAACGCTTATGGGATAGAGTTGCCACCAAGCTACGATGTGCAAGAGGATCTAGGTTCGAGGTCGAACCCTTTTCAAGAGAGGGAGGATTGTAATATTCGAGATATTTTGATATTTTAACGTTTCTCGAAATTTGTGCCGGGATTGCTTAATAATTAAGTAATCTCGGTTTTTATATATTAAAAATTTTTAGTTGTTAGAGTTAATCATTAGTTCATTTCTTAATCGTTAAGTAAACTCGTTTTTTTTATAGAATGAAGATAGAGTTGTAAAAGTTTTGATCTTATCTATTTTCTTAGATATTCATGCCATATTCTCTATCTTCTCAATCGATGTGCCATGCTTATCGTTCTTTTTCAATATTCGTGTCATATCTTCTAGATTTGTGTGCCATGATCTTTATCTTTTATACAAGTCAAATTGATTTGTTTTCTTCCATTTCATTTATATAAAGCCATCCCTTCCCTTCCATTTTCACCTCCCTCCCTTCCTCTCGTTTTCTTGTTCCCTCACCACCTCCTTGCTTGTTGTTGGCCGCCCTTTCCACCAGAAGACAAGGCTCGTCCTTCTCCTTCTCTTTGGCGAGTTATTCTTTTTTTGTTCTTTCTCGTTGGATGTGTGAGATGCGGGTATAGTAAGGAAGTTTTTATGGTTGATTTTTGTTTCCAAGTGTCATGGGTGATGGTGTGGGTGGTACATGGGTGAAAGAGGCGGTGTTGTGGATTTTGTGGTTTTATGCAAAAGTTTTGAGTCATGGTGATGAAATCATTGTTATTTGATTAAAAGGATGATTTTAAACTTGATTTGATGAGGAGTGAAGTCAATCGTGTTAAAACTGGTTAGGTGAAGTTGCTAACTAGGTAGTAAAGTCAATTGTTGGTTAAGAAGTTGTGTAAGGTCGAATTAGCCAACCAAGGATGTATATGGAATAGCCAATTTGAGTATACTCTAATAAGAGTTAGGCAATTGTCGAGTTAGGTTACATTGAGGGATGGAGTAATTCCGAGTCTAAACCTTTATTGTGTTTTCTAAGCCCAAGTTGTCTTTCCATTTATAAAATCTTATATTGTTGTTTAGGAAATCATTCGTCAAGTTCGAGTTTCACTTGTGCAATTGGAATTCCAGTTTTGAGGTAAGTCATCTAGACTTAGTTTGTGATCGTGTTATGTGTTAAACTGGTAAATTGAATGTGTGGAACTTTATTTTGGAATATTAATCCATAATATATTTTCATACGCAAAAGTTATTGAAATAGTTTCAACTATTTTTGGTTGTGTGCAACTTGATCTCCGCAGGTGTGATTATGGACATGGGCAAGTCGATGGATCCCCCGAACATAGTCATGCGGCGTGTAGAGATCACCTTCAAAACTTTATTGTTTTGGCAAGTGCTCTAGTAGAGGCTTAGTCAGGGAAAGAAGGGTGATGGAAAAGAAAAAGGGCATGAGTTGAGCATGCGTGCTAGCCGTGTACCATGTTTTGAAGACATGTCTGGGTTGCCTGAATTGGAGAATGATTGCGGTATGGGTTATGGAGAAACATATATGTTGCATGAGCATTACATTGATTAATCTCGTGCTTATGAGTTATTATTGAAATGAGTATTGTCTTTAGAATGTGATATGCCAGTGGAGATAACTATGTGGTGTGTTACTTGTATACATATTGTTTGTGTATATATGAATAATTGTTTGTCTTATTTTAATAACACATGTTTTGTTCTATATGTTCGATTTGCTTGTTTGGTCCATACCAGGATTGTTAGCTAATGTGTTCCACTTCCAATGTTTTAGGTAAACATCCTTGTGTGGGAAATGTTCCAAGAGATCACTTCTTGAGGTTGAGTCGGATTACCATTCATCTCCTCATCAAAAATTCGTTCTGGTGTCCGGAAATAACCTAAGCGACCAAGATGCCTGCCAACCTTCTTGATCCCAATTTCCTTGCTTTGCATGAGTTCGCGCATAAATAGGCGAATCTTTTGCAAATCCCTCGAATGCTCCCTTGAAACCATGGCTCATGTGTTCTTGATCGCCTTGAGTGCGTTGATAATGAATGAAGAGTTAATTATGAAGATACAATCTAGTTGAACGTATAAATAGAGGGTGAGTTCAACATTTGGCGCCATATTTTCCCACCATATAATGTTTTCCAAAATAAATCGTGCAGATTGTGTCCAATCTCACAACTTCCATATCTTGCATAATCCGATATGGGTGGAGATATGGCAGCGTTGGCGGTTTATTTTGTTATGGATTTACGCGCTTCATGAAGCGCAACTTCACGCTTCATAAAGCGTTATGTCTCATGGAGCGTTCCATTTTTATTGGCCCAGATTGGCCCCGCACGGGGTTTTTGTTTGCATATAGCAGCGCATCATGAAGCGCGATGCTTCATGAAGCATAGCTCTTCATGACGCGACAAAATGAGGGTTAATGGTTTATTGGTAGGTTTTAGGGTTTATATTAAGGTTTTATCTCTACATGCAAATTAGTGTTAAGGGATAGTGTTTTATTTCCATTTTGATCTTATTTAAATGGTAGGGTTAGTGTGAACTTTTGATCTTTAACTTCAAATTAGGATTGCGATTATTAGTTAGGGTTAACGAATGTTACATTTAATGCATAGGTTTTAGGGTTTGTTCACTTCAATTTAGGGTTTTGTTGTTAGTTAAATGGTAGGATTAAGGTCAAGATTTAGGATTGTAGTTATTTTGGTTGTATATACGATATGGTTATGGTTACTTTGAGGTTTTGATCATTCCATGCAAATTAGGTTAGCGATTATTAGTTATGGTATGCATTAGGCTTACTTGTTAGTTATTGGGTTTAGGGATATGTTGTATATATGTCAGGATTAATATGTTAAATGGATGATGCTTGTGATGTAGGGTCTTTTTTAATGGGTTAAGGCTTAGTGTTTAGGGTTTAGGGTTGATGATAAACATAAATCATGTTGAAAACATTCCACTTCACCCAATATACTTAACAATTAACCCTAAACCATGTTCATACCAATCATCTAAACTCATTACCCTACACCCTAATCTGAACCATACCCTAAACCCTAAACACTAACCATAAAACATAACCTTACCATAAATTATGAAGTACTTTAAAGGATGTCGGGTTAGTGTTTAGAAGTTTAGCGATTATTAGTTATGTATGAAGTACCATATCACTAACCCTCTCCCAAAACCCTAAACCCTCTCCCTAACCCTAATAAAGTACTTGTAAGGATGACGGTTTAGTATTTAGTAGGTTATTAAACACTAAAACCTAACCATAAACCTTCACCCTACCCTAACCTTAAACCCTACACTTACTATACCCTAAACCTACCCTAACTATACCCTAACCCTACCCTAAACCCTAAACCCTAACCATTAAACGTAACATTAATATCAATTATGGTACTAACCCCTATAACCTAACCATAAACCTTCACCCTACCCTAACCTTAAACCCTACCCTTACTATACCCTAACCCTACCCTAACTATACCTTAACCCTACCCTAAACCCAACCATTAAACGTAACCTTACCATAAATTATGGTACTAACCCATATAACATGAAATTTCAAGAATCGGAACCTTTTTTATTTTTGCAGTTTAATTTGAGGCCGGTTCGATTATATAAAAGGTTTAATATGAATACTAAGGGTTCACATATTCAAATATACATAAAATCATATATTATATATCCAGAAAATTATTTCAATTACAATATGTTAGGAACCGGTTATAATTTTATTTTTCGAACCCTAAAAATAGGTG
The DNA here is from genome assembly GCA_964016875.1 of Fallopia convolvulus. Lineage (NCBI taxonomy): Eukaryota > Viridiplantae > Streptophyta > Magnoliopsida > Caryophyllales > Polygonaceae > Fallopia > Fallopia convolvulus. The sequence continues at coordinate 24,658,184 of OZ024727.1, forward strand.
AACCGGTAGGTTTATTATAATTCCCGACCAAACCGACTCGAAAATGCATTAGTTCAAATCAAAATCCTTTTCTATATATATCGATAGCCAATGCGGCACATTGGTCCAGGTACACGCGTTTGAGGAATTAGTGTACGGTTCGAAATGGGGGACGAGCGAAAGCCAACCTTTTTTTCTCATGGATTTTTGCGCATCATGATGCGTGCCCTTGCGCATCATGAGGCGTAAGTTTGCGCTTCATGAAGCGTCCATTTGCGCGTCATGAAACGCCATAATCACCAGAAAATCCCTCATGTAGCAGCTTCAAAACTTTCAATGTTGCTATCAAAACAAAAATACTTTCAATGTCAATCAATGGCCTTCGAAGCTATAGCAATTCACAAAACCTTATTGAAACTTGTTTAAATTTAGTTCCATGTAAAAATAAGTGTCTACAATGCATATCATAATCAAAAGATTCATAACAATATGTATCCAACATTCATAACTCTAACATCCTACATTTGAGCTTAAACCATTAGAAACACGAAGTTTGCGCGATGTTTCCATCCGTTGTGTAAACGGATGGTCCCACCCCTTCACACTAGAGTCATGATTCCTTGTCCAATCTATCGGAGGAGGAGGAAGCGGCGCGTCATCTTTAAACCATACCTACAAAAACAATATCTAACGGTAAACAACAACAATTACAATTCAAGTAAACATAATTAAGTCATCATTAATTATACTTACTGGTATAAAGTGGTTTCTTTGTCCCACAAGAGCTATGGCATAAATCCTTGTCGAAGGGCGCCGATTGTCCCCTACACCCATCATAGGTAAGCATGTGTGTGATCCATTCCACGACAACATCATAAGAGCAACCTGATGTAATGTGGCAAATATCAAACCACCAATGGGCATCTCAAGCCAATTTGGTCGCATGCACGTGCTCTCCACATATGAAATACTCTGCAAAAGCTCATCGATAGGTGGCTTGTTCCCTACACGCTCATATATGACTCTGTTCCGCCTTAATTTAGAAGATAGATCCTTTCGGACTCTATGGTATTGTCCCTCTCCATATCCCAATACCTCTGCAAAGGATCTATAACCACAATGACCATCCGCCGCTACATCCCTAGCTCTCACAATGTAAGGAAACATGAAAGGGTTAACATTTTCAACACCAAAGTTCACCCCCAACCACACCACTTCTTTACTTTGAACTTGTGGATTCGTATCTACCATAATTTTCTTTTTGGCCTTGTTGGTTGAGCCCTTTGGCCTCCCACGCTTCTTTGCCGTCGACAGGGTTTCTTTATTGCTCTCCTTCTCCTTCTCTTCTCTCTCCTTCAAATCATTGTCTTTCTTCTCCTGCTCATACTCACTCATCCTATGCTCAAGCAGAGTACTACTCCTCTTGGTTGAGCCCTTTGTAGAACCCTTTGGCCTTCCCTTTCGCCATGAAACAAGATCTATCGGCTCAAGCAATGAAGAATCTTGGGGTATGACCATGTCTACAAATGACTCAGATATACCGTGCACCTGATCCTCTGACAATTCTCCTCTCTTATACATCTCAATCATCAATTCCATTCTAACTTGGTGATGCGGCTCTGCCCTAGCTCGGACCTAGCTCCGACGGACCTGAGACGGCCTAGACCTTGGAGACCCCCTTGGATTAGGACTTAGTCTCATTTATATTATTATTTATATTTTCGTCATTTATATTTCCGTCATTTCCCTTTTTAGGCGTGTTTCTTATAGTATGGGTTAGCCTTGTTATTTCCGTTTATAGCTAGTTTCTAGTATGTTGTCTTATTGGGCCAGGAGTCGTTGGGCTTTGTTTGCATACAAACCCTAGGCGCCTCTCCCTTGATCGACTAGGGTTTCGTGGTTCTCCTCTATATAAAGGAGCCACACCCCATTGTAATCATCACGTCATAATGAAATAGCCAGAGCTTTGAGTCGAGTTCCTCCTCCCATTTGGCCCGACGTCACCCCCAGTTCCTTTTGTCGAGTCCTTCTTTGGATCGACGTTCTAGTCATTTACCTCGCCCCACCCTCGTTGCGACGAGCATTAGAGGCCCTCGAGTCCACTTTGTGGTCTCGTATTTATCCGGTTACTATTGTCGGAGAAGATCCGGGCGTTTCGAGCCTAGATCTGTCCCTTGCCATACGAGGGTCGCATCAATTGGTAGCAGAGCTTAGGCGGTTCGAACGGTTCCTTCTCCGTCCCTACAAAAAAAAAACGAAGTCGACACTTCTGTCTAGATTTTCTAAAAAAATAATTCTTTTTCTGCAATTTTTATTCCAAAATCCTATAGGTCTTTTCGATACGAGTCCGGGCATATAAAATTTTCCCAAAACGGACGTTGTTTGCCCCTCCAAAAGACCGAAATACCAACCAGCCAGCGCGCCGGGACGCACCAGCGTGCCAGGACTCGGATCCTGGCACAAGCCAGCCCAGCAGCGACGCAGCAGCAGCGCGCCGATCCGCAGCAGCCTCATGCCAGCCCCGCGCCGAATCCGGAAACCCTAGATTTCGAGATTATTTTCGAGATGTCTTGGGTTATTTTCGGATACATATCTTGTTATTTTATTTATTTTTGGCATTTATTTGTTTTGATTTTATGCCTTTTTTGTAAAAGATCTTAACTATAAAAGATCTTCTAGTTATTTTCTTTCTAGGATAGTTTATTATTTTCTTTTTTAACGAGATCTTTCGGTTTGTGGAAGATCTCGTAATATTGTAAAAAAAAAAAAACCGAGAGCCCAAGCCATGTCTTGGACTTGCTCGGCAATATGGGACGATTCAGATTCTTGGGATCGGCCTCATCGACGAGTCAACACTCGTCCCTACAGCCCGCTTCTGAGGGACGATCCGGATTGGATCCCACCATATCGACTCCCGGAGAATCGGGCCCGCTATTACGACGAAATTCCAAAACCCCGACGTCGTTCATACGATGAACGGGATGAGAGTCCGCCACCTCGGCGCCCGCGTACCCGATACGATGAGCGGGATTATAGTCCGCCACCTCGGCGTCCGCGTCCCCGATACGATGAGCAGGATTATAGTCCGCCACCGCGGCGCCCGCGTTCCCGAGACCGCACCCCGGAGGCCCCAAGGTCTCCCTCGGTCCGCGCTCGAGTCCACCATATGGACTCCCGCGCCACACCACCGACGCTCTCCGAGCACCAACGGCGTGCGCACTACGCCATACTCGCGGAGCAAAGGATCGCGAAGCTCGAGCGCCTTCTCGCCGAGGCCAACCGAGCGTCTCAACCGTGGCCGGCACCCCACGTGCCAACACACGAGTCGAGCCCAGCACCGTCGGCACCCATGCCCGGCACAGTCGGTACCGAGGCATCCCTCTTCGGTACCGAGGCCCTTGACAGCCCCGAGACGGTACCGAGCGTGCTCGTCCTTACCGAGGCCCTTGACAGCCCCGAGTCGATGCTGAACGCGCCAGTCCTTACCGCAGATCCGATCCTGCCAGCTCCGACACCTAAGGATTCGCCCCAGCTCGTCGAGCCTTTACCTACACCGGCGCCCTCCTTAGAGTCCGACGCTGAAACCGATCCCAAGCTCGAGCCTGCCCCTGTGTCGACACCATGCATATTCGAGACTACCAATGTCGATGGCAAGGTTTTGCTGAGATCGTCGCCTTCTTCCCTTGTCCGACCCATGTCGAAGCGAGGACACTTCGAAGCTAAGCGGGGGAGAATGATGCGGCTCTGCCCTAGCTCGGACCAAGCTCCTACGGACCCGAGACGGCCTAGACCTTGGAGACCCCCTTGGATTAGGACTTAGTCTCATTTATGTTATTATTTATATTTCCGTCATTTCCCTTTTTAGGCGTGTGTCCATTCTTATAGTATCGGTTAGCCTTGTTATTTTGCGTTTATAGCTAGTTTCCATTATTAGTATGTTGTCTTATTGGGCCAGGAGTCGTTGGGATTTGTTTGCATACAAACCCTAGGCGCCTCTCCCTTGCTAGACTAGGGTTTCGTGGTTCTCCTCTATATAAAGGAGCCACACCCCATTGTAATCCTCACGTCATAATGAAATAGCCAGAGCTTTGAGTTGAGTTCCTCCTCCCCTTTGGCCCGACGTCACCCCCGGTTCCTTTTGTCGAGTCCTTCTTTGGATCGACGTTCTAGTCATTTACCTCGCCCCACCCTCGTTCTGACGAGCATTAGAGGCCCGCGAGTCCACTTTGTGGTCTTGTATTTATCCGGTTACTATTGTCGGAGAAGATCCGGGCGTTTCGAGCCTAGATCCGTCCCTTGCCATGTTCTTCAAGGCTGGCATGAGTGTCTCCCCCTCCGTTATGCGGACGAGATTCATTTTGGGATTGAGGCAATCGATCCAAGATCGCCTAGAGATTTTGCCAATCAAGGATCTCAACAATTTGGTTCACACCGCCATGCAAATCCACAAACAAGAGATGCGAACCAAATCTAGTTGGTCAAACACAAGGTATGCCTCAAACCCTAATCAATCCGGTTTTAGTACTAATCGAGTTTCTTCTTCTTTTCCAAGTGTTAAGACAGGTTCCCAAGTTAAATCGGAGGCCGCGCCTTCAAAGTCAACAGCCGCACCGCGCAACGCCGAGTCAAGTGCCGATCGTGCCCGAGACATGGCGTGCTACAAGTGCGGAGGTTGTGGCCATATAATGCGGAACTGCCCTAACCAGAAGAAAGTGTTGTTCACGGCGCAAGGGGAGCCTTATGAGAGTCAAGATGAAGAGGAAATCGAACCACCAAGTGAAGGCTCCACCGAGTTGGAATGTGACCCCTTGGATGCAATCGGCGTATCCAAACTCCAACTTGTGACTCGCCGGGCCTTGAGTATGCGTGAGGCACCTAAAACCGATCAATGGGAACAACTTTTGCATACCCGTTGTTTGGTCAATAACGTGTCCTTAAGCGTCATAATAGACTCGGGGAGTTGTGCAAACTTTTTGTCAAAGAAAGTGGTGGATCTCTTCAACTTGCCAACGACGCCACATCCGTAGCCATTCAAGCTTCAATGGATCTCAAACGACGGCGGCGATTGGGTTGACATGCAAGTTATCTTTTCATTTTCTATTGGTGCATATTATGATTCCATTCTTTGTGATGTAACGCCAATGGACGCCACACACCTCTTGTTGGGGCGCCCATGGGAATATGATCGTCGCGTGCTTCACGACGGGTATTTGAACACTTACATGTTCAATTACCACGGGAAGTGCGTTACCCTCTTACCGATGTCGCCTAGTGAAGCTTTACAGGATGAAGCCGAGAGACAAAGACAAAGAGCTAGCGACAATGGCACCACCGCGCCAATCACGACACCCTCGGCGTCCCCCGCGAAAATTGCCGAATCCAGTGGCGTTTCTGGTGCCAAACCTCCTAAATCCAGTGGTCAAGATGATCAAGATGGAGAGCGCCGACAAAAATTGGAGCCGAGCCGACAGTTTACATCGCGTGGCCTCGGTAACACGCCGAACGCCGCAGATTTCACCAAACAAGGGCTCCAACAGTTTTCTGAAGATGCTAAGGGCGTTTTTGGTGGAAAACCTATTCATTTAGAGTTTCCAACATATTTGAAGAAAAAATGCCCTGAAGTAGTGAATTTGAGCAAAGGACCGCCGCCAGTGCCTCCTACCGTCGCGCACCACCACGCCGTCGCAGAGCGAAAACTGGGCTACCAGGAGCTCAGGGACGAATTCACTGGCGTTTCAAAGGCCATTTCCCCTCAAATTCCAGGAGCTACAACATATAAAAAAGGCACCCCAGAATCTGCAAAACTGAGTGACGAGGCCGAGCCACCGTTGCTTGGCACGTGCCAGGATCGACTCCTTTTGGCCCGACGTCGCGACATTGATAAATCCATTCAGGGGAGTCTTTCTTGTTTCATTCTTTATCCTTTACTTTCTATTTATAAATCTATGGATAATACACTTCCTTCTTGTGTTGTTTCTCTTTTGAAGGAATATGAAGACATCATGCTGGATGAGCTTCTGAAGGGTTTGCCGTCAATCTGTGGGATCGAGCACAAGATTGACCTCATGCCAGACGCGTCCCTTCTAAATTGAGTAGCCTATAGGACTTCACCAAATGAAACCGAAGAGCTCCAACGGCAGGTTCAAGAGCTTTTGGACAAGGGCTTTGTTCGAGAGTCTTTGAGCCTCTGCGCTGTGCCGGTGATCCTTGTGCCGAAGAAAGATGGTTCGTGGCGCATGTGTGTTGAATGTAGGGCCATTAATCAAATCACAGTGAAGTACATTCACCCAATTCCAAGGCTCGACGAAATGCTCGATGAGCTCCACGGCGCCGCCTTATTTTCGAAGATTGATCTCCGGAGCGGATCCCACCAAATCCGCATGCATGAAGGCGACGAGTGGAAGACCGCATTCAAAACCAAGCATGGTTTGTACGAATGGCTTGTCATGCCTTTTGTCTTGACAAACGCCCCTAGTACTTTTATGCGGTTAATGAACTTTGTTTTTAGGAAATTTTTAGAACGTTTTGTCGTCGTGTATTTTGACGACATTTTGGTTTTTTCTAAGGATTTAGATTCACACGCGAGGCACCTTAGGTTGGTGTTAGATTACCTTCGCGAGCATTCTTTGTTTGTAAATTTAGACAAGTGTTCGTTTTGCACGGACACGACGAACTTTCTTGGTTTCGTCGTGTCCAAGGATGGGCTTAAGGTGGATGATGATACGACCCCGACGATGGTTCTCTCCTTCTTAGGGCTCGCAGGGTTCTATCGGCGTTTCGTCAAGGACTTTAGTTCTATTGCCGGGCCACTCCATAATCTCACCAAGAAGGCCACCACAATCAAGTGGATGCCGAATCATGAGGCCGCCTTTCAGGCCTTGAAATCTGCTTTGTGTAGCGCTCCGGTCTTGCAATTGCCAGACTTTACTAAGCGCTTCGAGGTCGAGTGCAACGCCTCTGACTATGGAATAGGCGGCGTACTCCTCCAAGATAGACGCCCCATTGCATACTTTAGTGAAAAACTTACAGGGGCTACTTTAAATTACCCGACGTATGACAAGGAGTTGTACGCCCTTATTCGGGTTTTGAAAACATGACAGCATTACCTTTGGCCTAGCGAATTCGTGATTCACACGGACCACGACGCCTTAGCGTATCTCAAGAGTCAAACGACTCTCAATAGACGCCATGCACGATGGGTGGAGTTTATGGAAACATTTCCGTACATCATCGCCCACAAAAAAGGTAAGGAGAACGTCGTGGCAGACGCTCTCTCCCGGAGGTATGTCCTCTTAACTCAACTTCATGCCAACTTGCTCGGGTTCTCCTTGAGTAAGGAGTTATACATGCATGATCAATTTTTAAACCGATCATGGAGAAGCTCGAGCATAATAGAATCCATGAGTCCTATTTTTTGGACAATGGTTACCTCTACCGAGCCGGGAAGCTTTGCATTCCGACCTCGTCCGTGAGGCATCTATTGCTCAAAGAAGCTCATGACGGCCGAGGCCATTTTGGCATAGCCAAAACCCTAGAAGCACTTCGTGAACACTTTTTCTGGCCACACATGGCATTCGATGTTCACAAGTATTGCCGCGGTTGCGTGCCATGCCAAACTGCTAAATCAAGGTCCCAACCTCATGGCCTCTACACGCCCTTGCCCATTCCGGCTACCCCGTGGGAAGATCTCTCCATGGATTTTATCACAGGCCTTCCAATGACAAGGCGCGGTAAAGATTCGATCTTCGTGATTGTGGACCGCTTCTCCAAGATGGCTCACTTCGTGCCATGCAGAGGAAACAACAATGCGACTGAAATCGCAAACTTGTTTTTTGAGCATGTCGTGAAGCTTCATGGTGTGCCTCGCACTATTGTTAGTGATCGAGACACAAAATTTTGTAGCCACTTTTGGAGAACGCTTTGGGGAAAGCTAGGTACGCAATTACTCTTTTCTACCTCATATCATCCCCAAACCGATGGTCAGACTGAGGTGACCAATCGGACCCTGGGCACTCTTCTTCGGACGGTGCTCAAACATAACCCACACCGGTGGGAGGATCTAATACCTTTCGTTGAGTTTGCTTATAACAGGTCCAAACACTCAGCAACAAAGAAGACTCCGTTCGAGATCGTCTACGGCCTCAACCCGCATTCTCCGATGGATTTAGTCCCTCGGCCCTTGAAGAATGGCGAGCACATCGACGCGGCCAACCGCGCCGATGCCATCCGCAAGTTACACGAGCGGAAGAAGACTCAATGGAACGCCGGGCAGCCCAGTACGAGGCACAACACAACAGGGGTTGTAAGCGACTCATATTCAATCCAGGGGATCTCGTATGGTTGCATCTTCGCAAGGGCCGTTTTCCGGACTCACGGAAGACAAAGCTTCATCAAAGAGAAGACGGACCTTTCAAAGATCGACCTCCCAAGCAAGTATTCGGTGCATTCTACTTTTAACGTTGCAGAACTCTCTCCCTACATCGAGCCTGCATATGAGGAAACGGGGACGTTTCCCAACCAAGTGGGGGAGGGTGATGCGACCCCCGTCATGGATGCTAGCTAGGAGGCCGACTCGTTCACACTTCGCTCGGATGGCCCCGTCACCCGTGTCAGGGCTCGAGCCATCGAGACCGCCACTCAGTCTCTTGTGATGCGTCTCACCGCAGGCCACGACGCGCCCGTCACCGCGCCACCGATGAGCCATGTCAACCTCATGCGCATGCTTGAACCTCAACTTCAGTCCTCGGAACCAACCATCCACGACGCATCTATCGGACTGACCCTAGGATCACATCTTGAGGTTCTCACAAGCCTCAGACACGCCACCGTGCCGAGCTTCGACACCGGGTCACGTCTTGAGGTTCCAACAACCGGCGTCGAGTCTGCCGTTCCAAGACTCATCATCGGATCGCAACTTGAGGTTCGCCAGCCCTTCGCGCCAGCGCCCTCGCCAGCGTTCTCACCAGTACCGTGACGCCGCGCCAGCGCCGTGTCCAGGACTCGCCAGTGCCGCGCCAGCCAGCGATGGCCTTGTCGCGACACTTTGAGCACGGTCACGGACGGCCTATCCCTTTTATAGTATTTTTTGCATGGTTTCCATTTACGAACATTACTATTAGTGGTTTTATGGTTTTAGCAAGTGTTTTATGGGCCTTGCGCCGATGGCTTTTGGACTCGCGCCGCTGGGCCTTAGTCTGCGTACTAGCCCTAGGCGCGCCACAGGGTTTTAGGATTTCTTCTAGGTTTTTGCTATGCCGCCTCTATATAAAGGGGCTTATGATGTTATTTTCAAGGCAGCGCACATTTAAGGATTTAATTAAGTTGAGGGTTTGCTCCTTGTTTCATCCTTTTGTGCTTGCGCCACCACTACTACAATCGAGTTCTCGTGTTTTGCTTACAATTGTTCTCGTGATCAATCAAGACTTGCTCAATCCAACGTTGAGTCTAGTCTTCCAAGGCTTTCCGTTGCATATGTTCGAGACCCACTACTCAAACACCGAGTCGATCCGTCGCATCCCATACGAGGAACACATCACTTGGTCAATTGAGAGGGATACATTGTCTTTTATGGACATGCGTTGTGGATCGATGTCGTCCCATACCACTTGATGCCAAAACGAGTGTATCTCACTTGGCATTATGGGCTGCTTGTTGACGATGGCATGAGCAATCCTATGAGGACAAGGAAGACCCATGCGCTCTCTCCACCAATAATCATCACACTCAGTCTCCATCTTTCCCTCACTCATCTTTTTGTGTAGGCTGTAGAACATATTCAACAACTTCTTAATGCAGTGTGTTGACACTCTATAAAATAGACGAACAAATATCGCCCTCACTTCCTTAGGGACACCCTCCAACTCTGTTGGTAGCTTCGTACGTGCCATCTCAAGATCTCCCCGCAAACCACCAACTTGGGACACAATCTGATGGTGAATCCTTCCAATCACCGTGTTAAAGCCTCCTCGAGAACTGTCAAGTATCTTTTTAAGCACATGGTGCATGCCCTCCACCTTGTAATAAACATAATTTCACTTATTTTTCTTAATATAAATTAATAAATCAAGGTACATATATAGGCCTAAACTTACTGATTCGTTGTTCTCGTCTGAAAGTGAAGACAATGCTCCGTCCATGCTCTTATTATCGACTGCTTGTAAGGCCTAATCCATGACTTTTCAACATATGGAATGAGCCTTGGCCAACGCTCTTTCACTTTGAGAAACCTCTCCTCATATTTGACCTCAGTTGATGACATAAATATGCCCCAACATCTATGGGCAAATCTTTCTGCAACCTTGAGGTCTTTTAGAATACCAAGAGCATACGCTTTAATGTTCGCCTTCACGTGCACCCAACACAGGAGATATTTTACTTCGTCCCCAAATACAACGTCCTTTGCATTCATGATGGCCTTCTCTCGATCTGTAATAATCGCATTTGGCATTGTCCCCAATTCTACAAACAAACGCTTCAAATGTTTCAACACCCATGTATAACTCTCGGTGTCTTCCTTAGCGATAAATGCAAAACCGATGTTGAATGATTTGTTAGTGCACGTGAATCCAACCATCTCTAGTAATGCCATGTCGTACCTGTCCATGTATGACATGTTAATACAATTGTGAAAACAAAACAAAATGATTAAATAACATATTCAAAGTTTAGAAAAGTGTACCTATTTGTCTTATATGTGCTGTCCATAATGACAACATATGGAAACAATCTCAGTAGATGCAACGAGATCGGGTGGACGAAGAACAAGATCTCAATATGATCTGAATTATCCATCCTCTTCGGAAAGAGATGATATTCGTTTCGTTGCAAGAAATGTAGCACATATTGGGTTACCGTCATATTTCCACGGTCCTCGATTAGAAACTTTGCCCTCAAATTTGAAACTTGTTTCGTCGATGTCACATTACCAGGATATAGCGCCCTCAATTCCTCGACTGTTCTCCTTGGAGGCACATATATGTAGCTCAAATTCCTAACCAACTCCTTCTGAGCTTCTGTCATTCGTCCCATAAATGAATAACCAAGTAAACTACTTGGGAGGTCATGGTTGTGAAATCCGCACCCAACAGTTAATGCGCATTTTCCCGTTGACTTGCTTCGAACCTCAACCAACTCAAACTTACAGTTGCACTTACTCTGAAGTGTATGTACACTTGGTGGTCTAACAATTGAGAGTACTTCACCCTTCTTTCCAGATCTATATTTTCCATGCCTATAACATGCAAGTCTGACCATTGTTTGGTTTGATGTTTTTATTGTCAACATCATCATTCTTTCACGACCGACCTGCCTAGCCCAATTCAGCATGTCTTGTCTATTATCCCACACAGTATCATTCTCAAAATCAACAAAAAAATCCTTCCTAGGTACCTACGTATATAATATCACAACTTATCTCAATACACTAAACATGTATACTATGCAATGATAATAACATATTATAAATTTCAATAAAAAATTTTAACACAACAATAAAAATCATGTATTATTTTGAAAAATTATTACTACTTCAACTAAATCGTAATTTACCTCTGATTCGACCATCTCGTTTTCAGACTCAACTACCCCTTCTTCTTCAAAAGACATTGATGACTCTAACTCTTCTTCCAAGGAGTGCGACTCGTCTTCTGCTTCATACGATGAATCCGAAAATTCCGTTTCGGATGACATTGTTCAATATCGATTTTTTTAATCAACAAAATTAGGTTTGGTGGAGAGAATAAATTTCGCTGTACGTGATTGATGATCGTCGAATTAGGTTTTTTTCGTGTGCGGCTGTATAAAATATCGTGCTGCTGAAACCGTCGCAATTCTCACGCATCATGAAGCGTAGCGCTTCATGATGCGTGCCAAGGTCGAATATCCGAGGATTTCGAGCGTCGCCGACGCGCTTCACGAAGCGTCGCGCTTCATGAAGCGCAGGTTCCTTGTGCGCCAGGATAAAAATTCCTGTGCACAAGGCATCGGCCTTACTATGCGTAATCTATCTACATACTAAAGAAGAAGCCTTTTTGACACATGTCAACCTTTGGTTGATTTCGCCTATGTGTCGAGCCGTGGTTAAATTTGCATATGTGGCGCCACCTATTATCCACATATTCAACCCTTTACAAAAATATTTAATACTTGCTTTTATCTTTTAATTTAACAAATTGATTTGCTTTTATCTTTTAACCTAACCAATTGATTTGGACTTATCTGTTATGCTAATAAATTAATTTCTAACTTGAACTAACAAATTGATTTATATTTATCTTTTAACCTAACAAACTTATTTCTAAATAATTTGATTTTTTATATTTATATTTTAAAATTCTAACTAAATTAACAAATTCACATGAACTAACATATTGATTTTAAGATTCTAACTAACCTAAAAACTTAACGTGAACTAACATTGATTTTAAAATAATTTTAACTTTTACATTTTTCTTTTAATTTTCTAACCTAACCTAACACATTGATATATAACGATATTTTTGAACTTATTTATATTTTGTGTATATATTTTAATTGATTGATTTTGAAATTATTTCTATCTAACTATTTGGCATTTATGTTTTAATTGATTTATATTTTATTAAGTTATTTTTTATTTAATCCGTTATAAAAATAATTTGAAAAAACAATCCATTTATCTAACTTTTGAAAAAATAAATAAAAATAATTGACAATTTGTATTCATATTGACATAAAAATAATAACAAAATAAAATACTTTTAAAAATTAATTTATTTTTAATTTATATTATTTATATATAACCCATTTACGGGTACTTATCCTAGTTTCTCATAAAAGAAAGTTCAACGGTGGCTCAAAAATCCTCCACGCTGCGCAGGTGTCTACCTCTGATGGCAATACACTTATACACCCTACGCTCTGTCTCCTTTCTCACTTTCTTCTTCCCTTCTCTCTATCGCTAGCTTCCATTTTGGCCGCGCTGATCCTCATCCGAGCACGGAACACTATCAGATTTCTCCAGAATGCGGTTCTTGAGATTAAACGCGTTTGCTAAGGATCCTTCGAAATCGATTTGTTACTCACCCGAACTTGTAGGGCTGGGATTCAGGAGCGTCGTTACCCGCTGCAGAGGCGTGGTTTTGCCTCACTTTGGTGGGCCTCAAGTTCTCGAAATCCGCCAGGATGTGAAGGTTCCCGATCTCAAGCCCAACGAGGTTCTTGTTCGCACTCGTGCCGTCTCAATCAATCCGCTTGATACTCGAGTAATTCCTCGCAATCTTCCATTTTCTTTTCTTTCTTTGATACCTGTAAATGTCTTAAGATTGAAAGTCAATAGTTGGTAACAAATTGGAATTTTCAACTGGAAATGAAATGAAAGGAAGAGTCGTCTGAATTCGCAACCTATGTATATATATATATATATATATATATATATATATTTTTTTTTTTCTGATTAAGATAAATTCTTGAAATAAAGAATCAACGCTTTGTTGAGATCAATATGATCTTCTAGCGATTAAGGCTGAAATTTGTTTAGGAAATCTAATTCGTGTATGATGCATACACATGACAAAATAGTCCAATTACCAGTTATATACCACGTCCGTTTCATTTTGCGATTCATTAAATTTCTTCTGTCGGCTATGAAATTTAATGCAAAGAATAGTTTGCAATCACGTATGGGAATTGCACTGCTTGTGGACATCTTAGGGCTGAGCCTTTCTACTTGCAAATGATGCAAAGTGGCCATGCATGTCTTTTCTCATATGATTACTGAAGAATGAGGAACTGGCACAGTAGGCTCAATAATTACCCCTTACTCCACTGTGTGTTCCAACTGCACATCACTCAGTTGCAATTCTACTTGCATTAAGGTGGTGAAATTACATTTGCAATGCAGTTCTGCATTAAGGCTGACATACCCGTGTTGAAATCAAAACCCATGCTTAATTCTTCCTCCTGTTTAATAAGGCACTCAGTTTCTGGGTAATCAACAAAGTATTCAAGTTGAGGACTTGCCAACTCTTTGCCCTATTAAAAGGGCTGATATTTTCGTAAGGTTCTGAGCTTCCAAGTGCTTATCTGATGACACATAATTGGAAAGTGCATGGTTGCCTTTGCAAGACGTGATACCATCTGTTTCTGTCTTTTCTCTGAAGCCTGGAGCCTTTGCTTCACTGTTTCAATCCGTTCTGCTTCTGGAGCTCCACAAGCTCTAACATAAGCACACTCTCCTCATTTGTTAGCTTCTGCAGCTCAGTTTCCAATCCGGGTCCTCATGCTTTACTTGTAGCCTGCTGTAACTGGGGTGGTGTTCTTTGCCTGCGAATGTTCGTTAAAAGATGCTTCTTTCCTTGCAAAAAGGATTCATTCACAAACTCCATGTATCGGTCTCAATCTTGTGATATCCCTGAACAGAATTTAACCCTAAAAATTACCATATTTTCGTTAAGCTTGATAACAAAGTTAGCCATGAAAACATGCACTGGCAGAATTTTTTCATGCCTTCAGACACAAAAAAATGTCAATTTCATGGATATACAAGAAATAACCTGAATGCAAACTGGTGTGTTTAATATGATATGATGAGAAAGATAGGAACTGAAAGTTTTGTAGATTGCTTACTGAAAAGCTGTATTTCCACCAAAACTTGATATTCTAACCTGTAGAAGGATCCTGTAATGTTTTTCCCATGTTAAAATTTTCAGGTGCGGGCAGGCTATGGTCGCTCCATATTTGAGTCACATCTTCCCCTGATTTTGGGCCGTGATATTAGTGGTGAAGTAGCAGCACTTGGAGGTTCAGTTCAGTCGTTTGCTGTTGGCCAAGAGGTTTTCGGCTCATTGCATCCAACTGCTATAAGGGGTACTTACACTGACTATGCTATTCTTCCAGAAGATGAATTGACATCAAAGCCATCATCAATGTCTCATGTGGTGAGTAAGCTTGGAGGTTCAGCTGTCTATTTTGAAATGCACTTTCTATTACTGTTTGTAGCTTTTTAAAACCCTTTTTGTTTCTCAATTAAGCTTGTGTTGTAATTTAGTTTACCTATCTATCTTTCGTTTCTTTTGGAGATACACAAGTGTGTTGTTGGTTTGCTTCCTTGTAGCTTTTGTTCTGAACTTTCTATGTTTAATTTGAGGTATGGCAGCTCATCTGACTGACAAATTGGTGAACTTTTTCAGGATGCTAGTGCAATTCCATTTGCTGCTCTTACTGCATGGCGTGCCCTGAAAGGCACTGCTCGAATTACTTCAGGGTATGCCTTTCCTTATTGAAGATTGCATTATGGTGTTTGAAGTGGCATATAACAAAAATATCATTGATGCTAAATTGTTATTGATGTGTCTATAGTCCATGAAAAAGAGAGAAAAAAAATGAAGAAAAGAATGCATCATCAAACTGTATGTTTTCTTCAATATTTTTATTACTTATTGGTTGCTGGTCGGGGTGAATGGGTGGTTATCTTATTCTTATGTTTTTAGATGCGAGTTGTGCTTGGCTGCTATTAATAGTTCTCTCGAATCTTTTATGGGTGAATCTGGAACTTCATTGCTTTATTAGAATTTGACGTGCACAGGCAGAGAGTGTTTGTCATTGGTGGTGGAGGAGCAGTTGGTTTCTCAGCAATTCAACTGTCAGCGGCTGCAGGATGTCATGTCTCAACAACATGTGGACCTGAGAGTGTTGATCGACTTCTGGGAGCTGGTGCCGAGCAAGCTATTGATTATACTGCTGAGGTACATACATAAACTTTGGTTTTGTTAAATTTGTCTTGGGTATTGGATCATTAATTTGAGATTCTATGTTTTGTGCACAAATCAGACATTTTTATAGAACCTTTTCTTTGAGTTTGAAGGATTGGGAAAAGACAATACAAGGTCAATTTGATGCTGTTTTAGATACCATTGGAGTTCCAGACACAGAAAATATTGGCATAAATATTCTGAAGCGTGGTGGTTCTTACATGACTCTGCAGGTAGACTACTTAAAACTTGTAGCCTATTTAAATGACAGACAGCTCATGGCATTATTATTAACAGTTTGGTTTGCTTTGGTTTTGTTCGTATTTAGGGAGAGGCTGCATCCTTGTCTGATAAGTATGGTCTGGTAATCGGGTTTCCAATTGCTACAGCAACCTTATTAAAGAAAAAAACACAGTATCGACTTTCTCATGGAATAGGTAAGCTGATCATTACACTTCTGTAATTATATGCGCATCAGGTTCAGGTAGGATGATAGTTATAGATCAAGGACGTTGTTTGATGATATGTTTTATGTGATTGAAGAGTACTGGTGGACTTACATGAGGGCAGATGCTGAAGCCTTGAAAGACATCCGGCAGTTATCTGAAGCCGGGAAGCTGAGAATTCCTGTAGAGAAGACGTATCACATCACTCAAGTCCGGGAAGCTCATGAGGCCAAAGATAAAAGGCTTGTTCATGGTAAAGTAGTGCTCGAGTTTGAATGATCTCATGTGATCTCTCTCATTTTTTCAGTGGACTTACACTATGCATCAGCATTTCTTCTACAAGTCTATCAGCAGAACCGATTTGAAAGAGGCCTTGAGGCTAAAATATGACACTTGGCCTTGTTGAGCATCAAGCAAGAACCACTGAGTTGCTGGGCTGTCCTTGTCATATGATTTTACTTCTTAAAAGCAAAAATGTATATAGTTCTGGTCATGTGACAGTCTAGCAAGTTGAGACATAAACTTTTGTTTATTTTTTTTGGTGTTCCAATAAGTTCTTTTGGGTTTTTGATGAACCAAACTTCATTCATATAAAAGCTGATGAAATTCCATAGGCTTGCGTTTGAATCTGTCTTCACTATTTCATGTAAATCCATGAATATATGCATCATCCCATCAATGCACCCCAATAAGATAAACTGTACAATGTAGCCCTAAATTAGGTCATTTTGAACCAAATCACCTTTTATATTAAAATAATTAGCATCAATTCATCATTTATCCATTTTTAGTCTAATCATCACACAACAATCGTAATGATTGAAGTTACAAACAGCTATGTGAAATGTCATCTGTCTGACACTAATAAAATATGAACGCAGAAAACGTATTAATAATTGCTTAAAAAATCGAATGTCCAATATATCATGTAAATGCTAAATATGCATTATTAAAGACGGTTTTGACGTATTACACTTTGCTAAAGAGAAATACCAGTTTCTGCTAGATAAGATAGCCAACAGGCTATGGGGATGGAAAGCGAAAACTCTCTCAGTCGCTGGCCGTGTTACACTTGCCAAATTAGTACTCACTAGCTTACCTTTGTACGTCATGCAATCGACCATATTACCTCAGAGCATCCATAATGATATTGATAAGTCGATTCGAAGCTTTGTCCGGGGTTCAACTCCGGAGGAAAAGAAAATTCATCCTATAGCCTGCTGGGAGGTTGTTGTCGCCCGACAGAAAATGGGGGACTTGGCATTCGAGATATAAATAGCTCGAACAAAGCGACGATAGCAAAGCTGGGCTGGAGGCTCTTAACTGAACCTGAGTCCTTGTGGGCAAGAATCCTGAGAGGAAAGTACTGTCAGAACAGAAGGGACATTGATATGTTCACTCCAAGCTCAAGAGCTTCGAGAGTCGGAATGCGAACACTCTCGACATGGGCACAAGAATATCCATTGGTAATGGACAAGGCACCCTCTTTCGGATGCATAAATGGGCAGGTGAAACATATTTGCAGATATGTGGAATGGAAATGACTGGAGATGGTCTTTGCTTTGCTTGCACCTTATATGAATGCTGAAATGAAAAAAGTTATCTCAGCCAGAAGGGTGACACTGGATGTTGATGCAACCGATAAATCAGCGATGGGACTCATCTCTACTGCTGACACTCATATACAAGATTTCAACTGGAAACTGATTTGGAAAGCCCCCGTACAACAACGAGTTAGACATTTCCTCTATTTGGTAGCTCATAAGAGGATCATGGTGAATGAAATTCGGCACCATCGCCATCTGACCCAATTTGCTGAGTCCATTCTTCATGCTCTCAGAGACCGCGCTTTTGTGAGGAACACCTGGATCAGAGTGAATAGTAGAACTAGTGATCCAAGCTTTTGGGAGGCACCCATAGCTACTTGGTTAACTGAAAATCTCCGTGAAAAAGATATTTGGGCCACAACTTTTGGCACCCATGATATGGTACATTTGGAAGCAACCAAATACAAGGGTTTTTGAAAATGCAAGTGATGATTGTGAGAGCCTTATTAAATCAGTGGCCTCTTGTGCCATTCTTTATGTGGATATGATGCAGAGAATAAGTCATGTGGATTCGCTTAATTAGTTGCAAGACGAAAAGCAAAAGAAAGCAATTGAAGTTTCAATATAATTTATCCTCTAAATTGTTCTATATTTTTGGTGGGATTTTCAGGTTTTGGAGATGAATCTAATTATCACATACTATAAATAGCCATTGTTTCCCTAATGAGGGAAATCTTTTACTTGTTTGTTTTTTTTGGTTCAATTAAGTGTACGTGCCCAACTTTGTTAAAAATTCAGAAGTATTATTAGAATTATTTTTTTTTTCAGGGTACCAGACGAAAAAGAAATAAACTCGAGAGTACCATCTGGAATTTCCCATACTAGCTCACTGATATAATTACAGTTCTTTAAATTATGACCACAATACACAAAACAACTTTTACTTACTATATTACCTAGTATCGCTTGGTGAAACTAGATCTGAGGAGTTTGGATGTACGCACAGCCCTCAAGTGAGTCAAGGGGTGTTTTCAATAGACCCAAGATAAGAAAGTAAAAGTACCAAACAAAACGCAAACAGCCAAAACAAAAACCTAGAAAAAGGCACTGCAACTACGACCAAAGAAAACCTAAGAAAATTGTATAGGAAAAACAAAGACAAAGTGTGCACCACCGAATACTTGGACGACCTCCTACCCCTACACCCTAGAAGAAGCGCCCAACTCACCCACCCAGTCTACGGTCCTATCCCTTCTTGTACCGGAATATTGTCCCTCCAACGGGCCATATCTTGAGTTATATTCTCTGTCAGGGCTATGAATGTCAAATCTTGTCTGATCAAATTTAATTTTCATCTATATATAAGTTTAGAATAAGCAGTGAAAATTGGAAGAAAATCATTAACACATACTGTAAAAACAATAGTGATTACTATTGAGCATTGATGAACAATAACAAAACTAGAAGAACAAACTCCTAACTAGAGGTTGAACATAGATTAGTTCATTCTATACTATTGTAGTTACAGTCTGCAACACAACAGGAAGAAACCAACAAAAACTGCTCCCCAGCATAGCTACGGACAAGTATTACGGCCACTAAATAATTTTCTCTTTTTTCCGGCTTTTCCATTTGATGGGCGCCATAAGCCTACCACAAAATGAGCAAACCTGGAATTCTCTGCAGTGTACACTTGCTCTTTCTTTGTTTTCAATCAAGAATAGACCTCTATTGTAGCGTAGCGCCTTCTGATGGGAAGGTTAGGATGCAATGTGAACATCGCGTCTCTTCTTTGGGTTCGGTACTTCAGGGTTTCCTTTTCTCATCATCATGACAAATTCATCATAGTTGATCCGGCCATCCTGCAAAAGACACATGTTAATCACAACTTCCTTAACAAAGTGGTTATTTTTAGTTTTCATTCTCACATACATTATCCGCGTCGATTTCAGAGATGATTTCTTTAATGTCTCTTCCATCATTCATGCCATAGTCACGGAGAGCTTGCTCCATCTCTTCAATGGTAATGTACCTAAAACACCCAAAAGAAAACGTCAGAAAACAAAGCAAGTCAACAATGAGTTCAGGAAGAAAAAACAGCTATCATGGGAATCATCAATCCTTACCCGCTGTTGTCTTTATCAAAGTATTGAAATGCAGTGTAGAGATGTTCTTCTCTGTCCATTCTGTTCATTTGCATTGTCGCCGTGATAAACTCCTCATAGTCTATAGTTCCATTACCATCTGCATCGGCCTGTTTGGAGGAGATATGAGGTTGATATCAACAAAAAAATAATTTGAATAGTTTTTCTGTTCATGATTAATAATAAGAATAAATTCCTAAAAAATTCATTTTGGTGTTACTTACAGCTTCCATCAACTGCTTGACTTCAGTCTCCGACAATTTTGTCCCTTGCTTTTGTAGACCTTGCTTGAGTTCCTCCATTGTTATGGTTCCACTACCATCGGTGTCCATGCTCTTGAACATCTGCTTTAGTCCCATGATTTCTTCTTCTGACAAGCAGCCGGCAATGACCTGCCCGTCGTTGAAACATGTTAATTTGAACTTATTTTGCTCCAAAAAGTCATTTTACAGAAAAGCAAATGACACTGCTTTGTTGTTTGAATGCATACCCGAAGAGCCAATTTCTTGAATTTGTTCATTACCCTGAACTGCGTGAGTCTATTGAGGACAGCATTGTCAAGAGGAGTATCCGGTGCTTCTCCATCCTCTTTGATCCATGGATGAGCTGCATTTTAAAAGAGTTTTTAGTCAGGAATGGCTAGATATATAAAGCTGGATACATGCTTCTGTGATTTGAACACACTTAGAACTTCGTGAGCTGTGAGCCGCTGCTTTGGATCACAATTCAGCATCTTCCTAACCAGGTCCTTCGCTTGAGGTGAAATCGATGGCCATGGATCAGTCGTGAAGTCAATGTGGGCTTGCAAGATTGCATTGAATATCCCATGCTCCGTTTCTGCCAATAGCCCAACGCATGACCCCTTTTAATTTCCAAATAGAGGAGATTTTTACAAAACTAAGCAGGCAAATGAAAGATTACCAGCCCAGAAAGGAGGGACTCCACATAGAAGAATGTATAGCATAACTCCAACACTCCATATATCCACCTCTGGCCCATACTTCCTCTTCAGGACCTCAGGGGCAATATAATATGCGCTCCCTACGATATCCTTGAACTGTTCTCCTGCTCAAACCAAACAATAAATCAAAAACTGGTCAAAGAGAGGTGTTCAAGAACCCAGCTCATCAAAAGCAACTACCTGATTTGTAAAATACAGAGAGCCCAAAATCTGTGGCCTTGAGAGGTGCATTCTCATCCTTGTTCAAGAGAAGGAAATTTTCAGGCTTGAGGTCACGATGGATCACGCCCATGGAATGACAAGTGTGCACAATCTGTACTATTGTCCTCAACAAAGAAGCAGCGGCTCGCTCAGTGTAGTGGCCCTTGGCAATGATCCTGTCAAAGAGCTCCCCACCAGCACACAGCTCCATGACCAAATTCACGTTCTGCTTGTCCTCGTACGCGCCTTTGAGCTCAACAATGTTGGGCTGTCCTGCTAAATGATGCATGATCTGAACCTCCCGCCTCACGTCCTCTATATCCTCCTTGTTGACAAGCTTCCTCTTGGCAATGGTCTTACAAGCGAATTGCTCACCCGTTTGCTTGCTGGTGACTAGGCGGGTGATCCCAAATTGGCCGCGCCCAAGCTCCTTGCCAAAGGAATACGAAGATTTGACGTCTTCCATGGGACGGCCTAGGACGAGCCCCATGTTGCTTGATTTGGAGGCATTGGTGCCGGATTTGGTAGAGGCTGAAGTTGGGGATTTTGTTTGAGGAGCTTGATCGGAGTTTTGATGAGAGGAGGATCCTTCATTCTTCTGGCTATTGCCGCTTTCCTCAACATCTGTTGGTTGGGTGTTACCACCAGGGCAACAATTGCCCATGGGGATGGCTAGTGGAGGGAGGAGATGTTAGAGGGAATTCCAGGATGGGATTGTGGAGGAAGGATGGAATCCTTTTGGGAGTTTAGCATGATGTATTTGCAAGTAAAAAGGAAAGGAAAATAGAGAAAGAAAAAAAATTACAGTTGGGATTGAAAGTTGGAAAAATGGGAGGAGATTTGTAGAATGGAGAGAGATTTTAGGAGGGAAAGGCAAGTTGAAGGTTTGTTTATATTTACAAAATGTGGTCTATATGTTTTCTTTCTAGAAAAAGGAAAAAAAAAACAAAGAGAGAAAAGGGGTTGGGAGAATTTCCCGGGAAAGTTAAATCAATTTGGGAGGGGGGTGTTCTGTTCTTTTTTTTTTTTTCTCCTTAAAAAGGACAAGTTTTATCCAATCTTTTATTTTCAATAAAAAATAATGCAGAAACAAAATTCCATTACAGCAAAGATTTTGTGACACAATACTTCAAGGACTTGGATTAGAACATGAATGGAGTAAAAACAACATGAATCCCAGAAAGCTTGGATAAGTCCTGAGAACTCATACAAGTACAAAATTCTACAAATTGTCCTATATATTCAGATTATATCAAACCTTAATGCATATATTATTCCAGAAACCATCAACCGTGTAAACAAGATCTGGCTATCGTAACGCATTTTCAGTAAGTTGGAACAGATGGATCAGCCTTCACAGCATAAGCATGAATTCCTCCGGCCACATTGTAAACTTTCTTGAAGCCCTGGAATATTTTAATCATAGATCAAGAAAGCTGTATATGAAACATAACCTAAAAAATCTCTAGAGTCTAGACATGGATAAAACTCAAATCAAAATTACTGTCGATTGACTTGCCTGTGACTGTAGCCATTTGGCAACCTGCAGGGACCGCATTCCATGGTGACACTGTGTTCATCCAATTATGTTAATACCATAAGAAGCAGACACATGAGATCATGTAAAGACTGTTGCAGGAACAAGATAGGCACAAACCATCACATAAGTCTCCTTATCAGGGTTGAATTTTGTTGTAATTTCGGGTGCCCAAGTTCCAAATTGCCTAACGGGAAGCACCTCGAAATTTGGTAAAGAAGCTTGATCCCTGAAAAACAATGTACAATTAGTACATATGAACGAACTCAAAATGAACACAGCAGCTATCACTAATAGAGCAAAGCATACACTTCATCAGGTTCTCTAACATCGATCAGTTGTGCCTCTTCGAGGAAAGCAGGATCTTGTAGCTTTGCATGAAGTTCAACAGGCTGAATGTCTTGAAGCAATGATTCTTCCCTAATAAATAGGCACAACATGAGCCAAGGAAATGTCAGCAGCGGATTTGAGAAGTCTTACAATGTAAGCAAAAACATACCTCTCAGATAGGACTTGCAATAAGTGCCAGCCAAATTTGGTTTTACATCTAACAACTTTGTTTAGTGGTGCACTAAATGCAGCCTCCTCAAACTCTGGCACCTGCACACCAAAAATAGCATGCGAAACTGAAATCATCACATGAAGTTTCCCTCATACTACATCAAACAGTAAGATTAATCTAAACCAACACATTACTGCACCAAAAGATTATAAAATCTCCATCGGCCAGTATGAACTAATATGAAATATCGTTCTGCAAGAGTTGAAGATATGGACAAATGTAATGAGACCATACCATTTGCCCTTTCCTCACCCAGCCAAGCATCCCTCCCTTTTCTTTTGACGGGCACAACGAGTATTCCACAGCTAGGTCACTTAAGTCCTCTCCTAAAATAAAGAATATATCATCTTTTAAACGAACTCAAGAACAAATGCAATGGGTTGAGATTGCTCTTTAAACCAAAAATAAAAAATAAAGAGACAATCAAACCTCCTGCTGCTGCCCTTTTCTGAAGCTCCACGAGAAGGTTAAGGTCATCTGCTTTCACAAGCAAGTGCTGCACTAAGATTTCCCTGCCATTGTCGTCACCTCCAGACCTGGCCCCCGTTGCATAGGAAACTGGAAGAAGACAAGCATCAGAGGAAAAAAACCCCTTAAAATTAGGGGTAGACAATGACACCCAAATCCTTAAATCCAAACATAGAGAATAACTACTGGTTTCCATAGACCATGGATCAATGAAGTAGAGGGAGGTATGATCAATTACAGTACAGAAGCCCAAGTAAAATCAGACGTGATGAACAATCATATTCTGCAGTGTAGTGAGAAATTAACTGACCTGTTGCCCTGAGAGAAGGATGACCCGCCATAGATGGGGCCGCTGAATTGAAGCTGGGAGAACCAGAATAGAGGCGAGTGGAGAGTTGGGTCCGGCGGGGAAGCGTGGGAGGAGAATCCGAACTCGAAATTGTGCCGGAATTTGAAGGCGGAGATACGCTGAGAGCTGGGATTAGAGAGAGTCTCAGGGCACAGAGCGCAGGTGAAGCAACCAGCTGAAATTGACAAGCCCTAAACATTTCGCAGTGACTTGATTAAACGCCCAAATTTTCCAACTGACCCTTGGCACTGGCAGTGTGTTTGGCAAAAGGTGAATAGAAGGGATGGTTGTGAGAGCAAGGTTGGCGAAAACTTAGGGATATCAGATATCGGTATCGGTATCGATATCGAATATGGCTATGAAATTTGATATCTATATCTTCGTTTGGTATGGTAAAGATATCACTCATATCCCATATCTATTGATTGGTAAGACATTATTTGGATATGAGATAAAATCTTAAAATTATACAAAATAATTATTTTATAAAGTTTGAAGATTAATTACATTGAAACTTATTTCAATCAAAAGAAAAATATACGTAGTAATTTTTTTTTGGTTGAAAAAAATATACGTAGTATTAAATAAAACCCATTAGATGTAATTTAAGCAATGAAATTTATAATTTAATTGTGTTTATCCACTATTGCAATCGATGAATACAGAACTAGTAGAAACAAAAATTGCTCAGTAGAAAAAAGAAATTGCTCATCATTCCAATCACTTATCAATCATCATCCCAAATTCCCAATCACTGAATATAGAACCAGTAGAAAAAAATTCTCTCCCTCTCTTTTGCAACCACTGAAGACAGAACCAGAAGTCATCGTCCCAATTGTTGAATAAACCAACCATGAGAAGCGGACTGATGCACAGACCAGATCAGGGTGAAGAAGTACAAGGCGTCTTCTTCCAATCGCCGAAGCCAAGCCCTAGTCGCCAGTCAGAGGTCGAAGTTGCAGAGAAGGCGTGAAAAAAAGAGCCGTTGGGAAAGAAATGAGCCATACCGGTGGTTTTTTCAGTATATGAGATGATATTGAAAAGGAGGGTTTTGGGATATCAGGATATGGGTTGATAACCATATACTCCTATACCAAATGGTAGATATCACCCCATACCCATACCTGATATCTAGGTATGGATACCAAACGAGCCCTTAGTCATAAGGAAGGAGAGAGAAAGGGTAAAAAATATTAAAAGTGGAGAGAGAAGATAAATAAAGAGGAGAGAGAGTGATGTCTTGGTCTTTATAATAACCACTTCTCTATATTGGGCATCAATTGGCATGATGACATGTATCCATGAGAGAAGAAAAAAAAGATTAAAATAATATGATAAGGTAGGAAAAAATAGGGGCTTTCACTTTAACGCACCCCCTAAATTTCAATCTAACTCACCCTTTCTCAAATATACAAAAAATGGCCCAAAATTACATGTCCACCCACATATCCTACTTTCTCCCCTCCATGAGTCCTTGCTCTCTTCTTCTTCCTCTTCAAAACACTATCGAACTTCTAATCCTCTGCAAAACCAAGCATTCAAAGTAAAAGTTGAAGATTCGTTTGTCTCTCTCCCACACAAGGTATTTGTTGTTGTTATTTCCTTTAAAATTTGACAGTAGATTAGGGTTTAGTCTATTTGAAGTTTTTAATTTTAAGAGTTTGTTGGATTAGTTTAGAGTTTGATTCAATTTATGCATTAGAATTTGGGGCTATTTGGGGCTCCATTTGTTTTAGGGCTTAAAACATATACAGCCCCCTGTACTTGTGCAAATTTGTCAGATAGACACCCCACCTTTGGTTTGGACCTATTGAGCACTTAAACTTAATAATTTGGACCTATTAAACACCTGATAGCTGACGTGGCGAAGTACGTGTAAGTCAAACGCACATATACAACCCCATGTACTTGTGCAGTTTTTTTTTCTTTTTGTATTTTTTTTATATTTTCTGATTTTATTAAAATAATGGTGTTAAAGATTGGGCTTATGTGACATCTTATGTGGCAAAATAAGCTTATGTGGCACACATCTGGACAAAAAATTGGAATATGTCAGCATGCGTGTGTTACACTCAACGAGATTGTCAACGACCAGGTGTTTAATAGGTCCAAATTGTTAAGTTTAAGTGTTCAATAGGTCCAAACCAAAGGTGGGGTGTCTATCTGACAAATTTGCACAAGTACAGGGGGCTGTATATGTTTTAAGCCTTTGTTTTAGTATAAAATCCCCCATTGCCGATGGATCGAAGGTAGAAGAAGACCACGCCGTAAAGGCCGAAGTAGACCACGCCGAAACGGCTGAAGTCGACCATGTCGTAACGGGGTCACTCAGTTTGTTATGCTGATTGAGGGCTCGTTTGTTTCTATACTCGGAATCGGGTTGGAATGAGGTATCGGGTTGGGATAGGAATCACCCATACCTTAAGTTTGAGCTGGGTATGAACTCTAGTGTATTTTCTTGGTATGGGAGTCACTCATTCTCATCCCTTAGTTAAAACAAACATACGTATGGGTTTGACCCATTCCTAAACCCCATTCCCTATATCATGGGTATAGAAACAAACAAGCCCGAATTGCTTCTTTCCATGGTGTCGTGAACATTGATTCTGATGGGGTACTAGTTTGATTTGGAATCAACACCTCATTCTGTAACTGTCTTCATGAAAGATTCAAGCACCAAAACCATTGTTTACTATGGCAGGTTTCCTCTATACTTTCTGTTTAGTGTCGCAATGAGTTTATATACTTTCAGTTTCACATAATTATTTGCTAAAATCTCTGCAATTTGAAGCAAACATAATTTTTTCTTATTTTTTCAGGGTTGTTACTTGTTAGGATTGAAAGCGGAGTAGTTTTGGTTCTATGGAAAGCTTGCTATTTCAAGAAGACAGATTTTTTTGGAAGATGCATTCATGAGTAAAAGTGATGTTAGACTCGGAGATGCATGTAAAAATAAATTATGCAAATCTTGAAACTTCACTCCATAGAAATAAATTATGGATTTCATGAGTAAAAGTCAAGTTATGTATGGATTCCATGAAGTTCCTAATAAAGAATTAATGATTTTATATGTGGTGGAGGTCGAGGCGCATTACAAGGCACCATTAGCAGATCAATACCTCACTTAATCTCATGTTTTACATTCTCATCATCAGAAGGGTCTTCACTAGCAACTAGTTCTTCAATCTTGACTGGATTGGCCACCTTGGATGACATGTCTTTCGCAAAAACCTTTGGAAACTCCAAAGGCTTGCTATCTTCTTCAAAGAACGAGTTCATTTCCATGAACCTAAATTGTACCACCTTAGATGTCTTTATACATAAGCTCGTGAAAAAGATCAAATTAGATTTATATGTCTTTATACAAATGCTAAATTGTACCAACTAGCTAGTCCACATTTGTTGCATCTATTGTATATAAGTAGTCTTGAATTCTATATGGGATAGTATACAAAATAACTAAATCCAGATGAAACACAATAGGAAGGAATATTATGCGATGTAGATTGCAGACCATCCAAATCCATCGAAACCTCGCTTTGTAGAAGAAGACACCGCCGTAACAGCAAATCTCGACTCGGCCGTAACGGCAAATCTATACTCAGCCGTAGCGTCCATATCAACTTGGGCCGTAACAGTTAATTCGACCTTGGCCGGAACATCCAACATCGTCTTCTTCCTCTCATCCAACTAAACCATTCCTAGAATATTGCAAATGGTTTACATAGTGCTGAGTGTATTGGTGATAGTTAGTTAATCTATTCATTCCTATATAACAGCTGGTAATGTTTTGTTGTAAATCATCAATCGAATCATTCTTCCATATCTTGTTTAGTTATAAATCATTACTACATCAAATGATAAAGTTGGAAGTCCTACCATATGTATAACTGACATGGAAGTTAAGAGAATCAACTATAATATAAGATTTATTTTCCAAATATTTTAGAGAATCAACTATCTAATCTATCCCGCCATTACGGCTAAACCGACCCCGACCGTTACTGCTTGATTGATGTATGATACACATTATATACAAACCTAACAAATTAAATTCAACTCCAACATGTATATATAAATTTGACCACAACTTTGGTAAATTTGCAACTAGCTAGTGCAAATGCTACATTGTACCAACTAGCTAGTGCCCATTCAAACATGACATTTTCCCATAATATTCATTTTCATTTTACATATTATTGCCCATTCAAACCTGCTATTTTTCCATAATTAATAGCACTTTATCATTCTTAATAAATAGTTGATTAAAATATATTGTTGATGAGGCCTGACCTATGTACTTTATAGTGCACGGTGTACCCCACCCACTTTTATAGTGCACGGTGTACAATTTGATGAGAATAATATTTGGCCGTTACGGCTGATCGGAGTTGGGCCGTTACGGCTGAGCGGTGTTTGGCCGTTACGGTTGAGCATTCTCGGGCCGTTATGGTGGAGTTGTTCTTGGCCGTTACGGCTAACGTCGGTTCTGCCGTAGCGGCAAAGGGGTGCGCTATTCCGAAATGGAGAAAAAATATTAAAAGTGGAGAGAGAAGATAAACAAAGAGGAGAGAGAGTGATGTCTTGGTCATTATAATAACCAATTCTCTATTTTGGGCATCAGTTGGCATGATGACATGTATCCATGAGAGAAGAAAAAAAAGATTAAAATAATATGATAAGGTAGGATAAAAGTAAGAGAAAAAATTTGATAACCAAAACTAATTGGCCAACCATTGTGGCTAAAATTTTTATGTTTGGATATGGGGTTGGACACAAAGTAAAATGGAAGAGTGAGATATGTTTTTATAATTGGAAAAATGACTTCTAATAATATAAAATATACATTTTGAACCAATAATAATACGAACTTTGAAAATCATCAAACTATATATGAACTATTACAATATTGACCAAAAACAACATGAAATAATTTTCCGATAACTTTTCCGGTAGAAATTGCTGACATGGCGATCGGAATGTACATGTGGCATAATATTTTTGTACACTTCATTTTTTTCCTTTTCTAAATTCCAACTCGGTTTTTTCCTAAAAAGGAAAATTTGAAAATGCAGAAGTGTCGAACTCGTGACCAGCGGATGCCTACCACACCATTTTACCATTAGGCTATGCACGTGTCATTGACTCATCACAAAACCAAAATCTAAAGTCTCTTCTTAACTCTCTAAAGAGAAGAGAAAAATCCCAAATCTCCATTCCCACTCTTCTTTACACTTGATCTATCCAATGTGTATGTGTGATTTTCTTACCAATTAAATCATTTCGGTTTTAATATGCAAATTCATCAACGAATCATGAACTGTTTACCCACCTCCATTTCCCCTACAACCTCACAATGGATCGTGCAACAAGAAATTGTCATGGAGTGTGGCACTTATTCATTCAATTTGACAATTCCCTTTCCTCCTCTAATGTATCACAAAAACTGTGATCCCTCTACTCTACTGAAACTCCCCCATTAATGGTGCCATTTAAGGCTTTATGGGCAGTATACTCCTACTGCAATCCCGCAACTTAAATTGGAGTGAAAACGAGTCCCTAGTATACTAGCGACCTGTTTTAATTAAAAACTATTTGGATTTTTCAATTAACTAGGGGATCCTAGACAAATATTGATCTGTATAGCCTCTAGGAAGCAATTGAGCAGTGGATCTCTTTAGGGTGAGGATGACATCGTTACAACGACCCCAAGCATGAAGCAATCTGTCAAATCTCTCAATAATTAAGTGAATTGGGACTACAACGGATAAAAAGACAAACAACTTGTATGCGTTCGTTAATGCGGTGGCGCGTTGTTGTCAATGCTAGTCTAAACAACCAAGCGGATTTGACACATACCATGAGCCTCGTCGTGACCATCGATCCACTCCACTGTTCACCATTATCACAAATCCGAATTATTCTTATGAATTATAATAGAAAACCTATCAATGGATATCTAATCGCTTATAATCACCGCTCTGAGAAAACCCAACAAACTCAAGAGGGGAGGAGGGATAATATAAGATTTTATATATTTGTTGTTGGAAAAAGCGGTAACGAAACACGCATATCCTGGTGGTACCACTGGTGGGTTAGTGATGCGGAGGGCACGTGTTCGACTCCTCACAATTTGTTTGGAAAAAAACTGAGTTGGAATTTAGAAAAGGAAAAAAATGAATTGGAATTTAGAAAAACGGAAAAATGAGGTGTAAAAACTATTATGCCACATGTGTATTTCGATCACTACATCAACAATCCTATTGGAAAAGTTATCGAAAAATTATTTCGTTTTGTTTTTGGTTAATATTGTAATAGTTCGTATACGGTTTGGTGATTTTTAAAGTTCATATTAGTATTGGTTCAAAGTGGATACTTCATATTATTAGAAGTCATTTTTCCTTCATAATTTGATGACCAATTTTTTAGGCAACCATTGCATATTCTCTGAGGGTGAGAAAATTAACAAAAGGGAGAGAAAATTATAAAGAAAATTTTAATATATATATATACTAATATAAAAGAGGAGTAATATTGAAATCTGGCCGTTACTATACATAGAACAGTAATTCCACATATCCTGTTCATTCGTTTTTGTGTGTATCGTGGTCTCAGTTCTGATGCTCAACTCCTGCTTCCTTATTTTCCACCTCCTCCTTCCCTTTCTTCTTCTTATCTACGTCAATTCATCTCCATTCATATCTCTTTTGGCTTAAAACATATGTAGCCCCCTGAACTTGTACCAATTAGTCACTTAAACACCTCACCTTTGTTTTGGACCTATTGAATACTTGAACTTTACATTTGCGTTCTATTGAACACCCGATTGATGATGTGTCAAATTGCGTGAACTTCAGACACTTATACGAGAGTGAGGGATGAAGCTTAAGAAATTTTTATTTTTTCCTTTTCTTTTGTTACTTCTATTTTCCTATTTTTCTATTTTTTCTATTTCTTTAATTTTTTAATTTTTCTTCTTCATTCTTCTGCCTTGAATATAGGGTTGGTGGTTCAATTTCTATTTTTCTTTTTTCTTTCTTCCACGTTCAATTTCTATTTTTTATTTTTTTCCCTTCTTTGTTCTTTCTTCCACATTCAATTTATACTTTTCTTTTTTCTTTTTTCTTTTTTTTTCCCTTCTTTCTTCTTTTCTTCTACCATGAACTTGGGTATCAATTCTTTTGCAACCTTAATTCCACCATTGCTGCTTCACATCATCCTCCAATCTACTGGCTCATGTGCATCATAAGTTTCTCCGCACTGTGCTGCAATAGGATGGAGAAGCTCCAATGGCAGATCTGACCCCAATTGGAAGCAACGAGCACTCCATGGTGACCAGATCTTGCTCCAATGGCAGATCTGGCCACAATTGGAAGGTCTTTTCTCTCAAGGCTTCCAAGAAAGACGGTTTAAAGGAGAAAGGCTTCAATTTTAGGAAAGCCCACTCGAAATTCAAGCAAAGCATCGTTTTAATTTCGGAGAAGACGCCATGAAGACGACAATGGCAGATCTGGCAACATTTGGAAGGTTTTTTTTCTCAAGGCTTCCAAGAAAGACGGTTCGAAGGAGAAAGGTTTCAATTTTGGAAAGCTCGCTTGAAATTCAAGCAAAGCATCGTTTCAATTTCGGAGAAGACGACAATGGTAGATCTTATTTTGTTTTTTTTTCTTTAAATAAAATAATTTAATACACCTATTAATTTCTAAGTGGAATTATGTGGCATACACATGGCATACACGTGACATTATGTGGAACAGACCCTCACACGTCAGCGTGCATGCAATACACTCAATATTATTATGTGCGACTAGGTGTTTAATAGAACCTAAATGTAGAGTTGAAGTGTCCAATAGGTTCAAAACAAAGGTGAGGCGTCTAAGTGACCAATTGACACAAGTTGAAGCAGCTACATATCTTTTAAGCCTATCTCTTTTCCACCGCT
Source organism: Fallopia convolvulus (assembly GCA_964016875.1). NCBI lineage: Eukaryota > Viridiplantae > Streptophyta > Magnoliopsida > Caryophyllales > Polygonaceae > Fallopia > Fallopia convolvulus. Next base: position 24,690,048 of record OZ024727.1, read on the forward strand.
CTTCTTCACCTAATGGACGAGGAGGAAGAAGCCAACCTTGTAGAGGCCATGGTGTCTTTTGGTGCGCTTGTGGCTTGTCTCCCATCTTCACCGCTCCTTTTATCTTTTCGTTTTCATTTCTCTATTTTACACCTCACCATCTCTATCCGGCTAAAGTTGTCCCTCCGCCATAGAAGCCGCCAGAACCGTCATGAGCTTCTCGTTGCTTGAAATTCTCCGGTTATGGTCGAATTCTGCCTACTTCGGTAAGTTTTATTGTTCATAGATTTGTGGGAAGAATTTCAGGGTTGTAGGAATAGGTTAGACTAGGTCGCGATTCTAAATTGCATAATCTATTGAAGGGAATTGAATACTTTCTCGCATCTATTTAAGATCTAGGGTTATAAGGTTTTGGCTAGGTTAATTTCGGTTTGGGCTCCAATTAATTTTAGGGGTTTGTGGTCATAAGGTGTGTTTGGATGGGTTGATTTGGAACATCCAAATTAGCAGGTATTGGTCTTTCTTACTTGGTCACCGACCATTGGATTCTTTGGCATCTCACTGCCTCCATCTCCTCAGTGCCAATCAAAAGCTCTCTTTAGTGGCTATCGAAAGATATGAGATCTGTCGCTTTTGGATTTCACTACTTGTGTTTCTTCATCAATTAGGGTTTATACGTTTCTTTGTTCCCCTCAATCTTTCTTTGTTCATTGCCTTATTTTTGTACAAGTGTTCGAATAATTAGCTACAATTCGAGGTGAGTTTGTACTATTTTCCTCATGGCCACAGTAAGCAGGTCAGATTCACACTTGTGGATTATTTTGCATTTGTATTTGCCATGTTTAGGGTATGTTTTCTGGTTCTAAGGTTTGGTTTTTAATTGAGGATTTGATTTTGCAAGAGGAGTTGGAGGCAACTTGGCGTCGTCGAGGGTGGTGGTTGACGAGACCGCGGAGAGGAGGGTGAGTAGAGGGAGAAGAGGACAATTGGGCAACCATGGTGAACGTTGCCACGAGCGCCGCCGTGAAGCACCACAAGGTGGTCCCGTATCCGGTGAGGAAGTAATCGCATGAGTTGAAGGCAAGCCTGATGGAAATCTTTTTTAGATGATCCCTTGAGGCAATTCAAAGCCCAATCTTTGAGAAAGAAACGGATTCTTAATTTTGAGTATATTTTCCAAATTCACGTAATCTGATTGAATAGGTTTAGTGGTTCGGTTGTTCTCTGGCTATTAGCGTGGTCTAAGACCCGCGTACGGTTCGTACAGCTATCAACCAATCTGGCTGTTGGATTACCCATGTATTTTTGGAGCTCATCGATTTCAACAACGAGTGTTGCTTCGTGTGTTGCTTCAATAAGGTTTGATTTCTTTTTTTTCCCTTTTGAGGTACTTAGTTTTATTTGTTGTGCAATTTATTTTCTTGTTTTTGAGTGTGGAGTTTGGATTTTCAATTCTGATCAAGAGTGGGTTGATTTGCTTCTTTCGTGATCATGATCAAATACATTCTAATAGCTCAGAGCTCTTGCATACCATTACAATCATGCTTACTCATGACCTAAAACTATCGAATTAGGTATCCTATGGTTTTTCTATTTATTTTGTGACTTTCATTGTTTAGTGATTCCTAGGGTCAATTTTTTTAGCACTCGCTGGAAGTCCTAGCTGTTCATTCTTTATAAATACAAATTTGTCATCTTCCTTTTGGAACTTTTTAATTGTATTATGGATTCTATTTAAATGAAACTGAAACTAAGTCTTGCATAATGTATTCCAGAGACTTGATTTATAACTAATCCTTGTATATATTTGTGCTTGCTAAATCAGCTTACTGCTTTGAGTATGGGGGATCAGTATGAATTTGAAGTGGAATCTAAAGTTGAAAAGGTTTGGCTGGAGCCTTGCACTGTAATCTTGAGATGCTCATATTTCATATCTTGGAATATGTACTTGCGATATGTGACATTTGACTGATTCTTTTAAATTTTTTTACACAGATGTATAATTTAGCATATGATAAAGCCAAAAAATGCTTTAGAAAAATCGTGAGGTTCTTGAAAAGATTGTGGAAGAACTGCTTGAGTTTTCAACTCTATCAAGAAAGATGTGATCTTATATTGCCTTTTTTTTTGGTTTTCTGCTACTTCAATGTCTTTATATGTTCTCTCCATCCCATGCACGAATATTAACCACATGCCATCTTCCCCACTCATAGACACATTTGTTTTGAGATTTTTTCAGAGGAGTTGTTTTTTTGGATTTATTCTTGTTATTACAAACCTTTGCATGTTTTGAGACTCTAAAGCTTAAACACTTACATCTTAGAAATACAAATCACTTGGTCTTATCTAGGTTTATTTCCCTCTACTGACTTGTTAGAATTAAATGGTGTGAATCTTGCCTTTTGATAAATGGAACAATTATGTGTAATGTAGTTTGCAGAAAATTACATATATACTTGAAATTTTGAGATCCATAAACCTAGATCCTATCAGGTAGCATGTAATGGAAAACTGTATTGGACTCTCTAATTATCGCTGTTAATAATAATATAGACTCACAAAAATTTCTGCTTCATTTTTCTTCGTAGTATTTGGAAAAAATTATTGTAAAAAACGGAGGAGTTCGAGAAAAAGAGTCATTTCCCCTTTCAAGAGGATATGAAAGCGAGGTATGTTTTCTATACTGTTTGGAAAAGAACTGATCATCAAGCATGTATTCTGAAGATCTGTTTGTCACTACCTTTTTGTCATCTCAACCATAAGATGTATAACCAAATCCAAAATTTTCATTTGTGATATGTTTTCTGTAGTTGGTGTTTGTTAACTATCTTGCTAGTGGCACTCTCTATCGGCCTTGTCAAGGCAGCTCTTCAACAAGTTGTTACGTGTACTATATTTGGTAATTTTCCCTCCATAAGTTCTATATGATTATTGTTTTTATGGCCAATAATTATGAGGTTTAGATGGTGGTAGAGCTGTTTGTTTGTTTTCACCTTCAGATTTATGGTTTTCATATTCTGGAATGTTTACTGTTTTGTTGTTTGGAATACAGGTTTGGTGGTGCCATATGTGACTGCTTCATTGTCACCTTAGCTGGATTCTTGATTGAACCTACGTCATGCAATGAGCTACACATCATAAATCTGGTCCCTGTTGCGCTCTTTCTCCAGTTCAGGTAAGAACTCTAATGGAGATTATGAATGTTTCGATCCTTTATGATGTAGTAATGAGTTTTTGGCTTTAGTTCTTTATGTGTTCCAGTTGTTCAAAGTATTTAATTGTGCTTATTTTGTTATAGTACTTGTTCTTCTTATAGTTGCATTAGTGGAGAGACTGTTCTAAGGCATCCTTAAATTTCCAAGTGAATTGTTGACCTTGATGAATCATATTCCCTTGAAAGCACATGAAGTTACAAATGGAAAAGATGATGCGTGGCATGGAGGTAACATTAATTGATAGCATATAGGCATGCTATAATGGTGAGTACTTAATTTGGAAAGAGAGAGATCAAGGGCTCTTAAGAGATATACATTTACTATTTTTACTTGGATTATATAATTTTAACCTTTGTGCTGATAATAATTGTAACTTGAGTCTTTGATTTGATAAGGACCACATGCCTTTTCACAGTGAGGATTATATTACTTAAGATATACATAATTAGTTGTTGTCAATTTCATAGTTTTATTGTTGTAAGGGTTTCTTGACCAACAAGTAAATTTATAAGATCAAGATCTCGCTGAGTATAGCGAAGTCACATTCGTCCACGGGAAGAGAAGTCTATGTTTAATTACTATGCTAAAGCTCGAAAAAAAACAAACAAAAGCAATAACGAAGCAAGAACAAACAACTAGTTTAACACTGCAGACCTCGGTACTGAGTCTATAAAGTCGATAACGAGGGTAACTGGAAACGTGGATTTTAATCAAAGTGAGAAAGTTCTAGGATTTAGGGTTTATCACAATATAGCCATGCATATTAAGTCATATGAATCATAAAGATCATGCCTTTGCACACAAGTAATCAACTTTCGTTGAAAAGATAAGCAAATTAATCAACTTTCATAAATCAATTCACTTATATCTACTTATCACGATCTAAAGTTCTCAACTTTCGTTTCAAACTTTATCCCTATTCAAATTCACAACCTTTTCTTTCGATTAGATCATGAACATGAAATTACTTCAACTTTCATCAAAGTATAAGCACAAACAAGAATAAACAAGATCAAAGGCAATCAAATTACACACGAATACTATCATCATGCACAACTATGTTGGGTTTTCACCCCAACCCTAGAATAAGAAAACTACTCACTCATAGTTGAAGAATAAACAAGAGAATTGAAAGAAAACATGTCTTTGAATTAAACTTAAAAACTTACTTGTATTCACAATCACAATTGTCTTGAAACTCAACTTAGAACACAAGGAAACCCTAAAGCAATCTCTTCCTTGCACCCCAAGCTATCTCCCTAAAACCGTTCTCAAATGTGCGTGGAAAATAAAAGAGAGAGAAATCCCAAAACTTGTCCCAAACAAAGGCTTAAATATTAGAGAAATCTATCTAGAAAAGTTTCATTAAAGATATAAAACTATCTATGTAAAAAGATATCGGAATAATATCATTAAAACTCGAGTCGGTGTCACCTACCGACATGGGGCACCCTCGGTAATGACTCCGTCAGGGTCGGTAGGACATCTGGCTGAATTCCTTCGGTTCTGTCTTCTTGAAGGCCTCGGTACCGACCCCTTTTCCTGGCTTATTCTTCTCTTGTTTCTTCACTTTTCCTCATTGGATCTTTTTGGGTCTTCCTTCAGCAACTTTAAACTTTCTTCCCTAGCCTTGATCCACTCCTATGATGCTCTTGAATACTTCACATCCACTTAAAAAACTACAAGATAACACAAAATTTGCGTAGCTTCCACACTTTTCACAAAATATGAAAATTAAAGCAAATGACACACAACACACACAAAAACTTAACTAAACACAACTCAAAAACCTAGAAAGACACTCTAAAACAATGCTAAAAACACGAACATCTTTATACATTGAGTCTCAACTTGAATAATCAGTGGATTGTGACATGATATTGGAGTAAGTCAAAGTAGTACGGTTCAGAGCTATTTGTGGGGTGAATGATATATAAGCTCGGGAGAGAGTTGCTAAGGTATCACTTGGTTAGGCTTTACTTGATAGTAGTACTTGCATCCCTCACAATCTAACATGCTTATTTTTTATATGGTCTAGGTGCTGCTCACAATGCCCATTTTACTTGATACTCAAATGAAATCTATTGTTGAAGCTTCAAAAGGCTTGCCCTTTTGCTATTGAATATTTCAGATTGAGAACAACAATTAAATATCTTTTGTGTTATTGGTTCATTGTTGTAGGTTGTTGTAGGAGAATGGGGCAATGGAAGTCAAAGGGGATTTTGAAGGAGAAGATTGATGTAGAAGCTACAAGGAGAAGATTTGTTTCATTTCTTACTTTATCATTTTAGGTATCTCTTTACTTGCAGAATTGGACCATTGGTTTCTTTCTTGTTTATAAGGTGGAGTAACTTGAGTTTGATATGTTGTTGTTTAGCTTGGTTGTTTTTTGACAATTGGGCCTTCATTGATTACTGTATTGTTTCCTTCATATTGCATATGTAATTTTGAAGAGATGATAAAATTGCACAAAACCATCATTTGTAATCCAGTTTGATACAAAATCTAGTTTTAATAAAAACAAATCTACTGCATAGTTAAATGTTATTCAAGAAAATTAAATGTAAAATAATACTAAAAAAATACATGTAAATTATTCCCCGTCCTTTGGACGGTGTGTTTACCTAGTCTATTCTATTATACAAGTGTACGTAGGTTTGGATTAAGGCTGTCTGATTTCATAAAATTGCGTGTTGCACTATCGTGTGGGTGTAATAATCCGTTTTTTCCGGCCGCTTGATTTACTATCGTGCGGCTATTATTAATTCATTATTTCTCCTCTCTCATATCCTTTTCCAAAAATGCCCCTTTAAATAAATTTACGGAAATGTCATTTCCATATCTTTTTCCAAAAAAACCATGCCCGTTTAAATAAATTTACGGAAATGCCATTTCGATATTCCTTTTCCAAATAAACCATGCCCTTTAAATAAATTTACGTAAATGCCATTTCCATATTCCTTTTCCAAAAAAACCATGCCCCTTTAAATAAATTTACGTAAATGTCATTTCCATATCTCTACACTTCTTAGTGACTGTTAAAATGAAGTCTCCGTCTTATAATCGCCGTGCAACGCGCGACCTTATTGCTAGTATTATATAAAAGTCGTAGGATTGGGCGATCTTAACCGTTAATTTTACAAAATTTGTTAAACTGATTATCTCGTTATCGTGGTCGTGTGTTTGCCTATTCCTTCGTCTGTTTTCCATTTTTTCCTTTTTCTTTCATTTGTTAACGCGTCTTCTTCCACCTCTTTCTTCCCTTTGCGGTCATTTGCTCTCCACCTCCTGCCCAGGCTTCTCCACCTCTTGCTTCCTTTCTCTCATATCTTCCCCTCTGGTTCTCCTCTCTTATCTTTCTTTTACAGTTTGCATCTATCGTTCTCCTTTCTAGGGGTTTTCCTTGTCGCTTTGTTCTTGAATCTTAACTACGCTTGTTTGTTGAAATTTCAGATTCCAGGATGGGTAAGATTAGCCGCACCACTCCACTTTCCTCAGTCATGGAGACTCCACGGTTAATTTCTGATTTTTCAAATTGCGCTTAGTATTTCTTTGTTTATTTTGACTTTGATTTTCTTCCCTTTCGCTGAAAGTCGAGATCGAATTGGCGGTGGCCATGAGTGTTTGGCACCTGCTACTCAAGAAGAGAGAGAGAGAGAGAGAGAGAGAGAGAGAGAGGTGAGGAAGGTGATTGGAGAGGCCGACGACGAGTGGGTCACGGGTGGCAGCGAGTACGAGTTGAAAGATGAGGGAGAGGAGGAGGAAGGCGGCAGTGCCAATTGTCCTCTCTAGTGGTTCGAGTGTTGATGCTTTCAGGTGAGTTATGTACCCTCTTTTTCCTTAATTTGGTTTTTACTTGGATTCCTTTTGTTTTGCAAGCAGTCAAGCTTTCATAATCGTTGGATGTCTAGGTAGTCGGAGTAATCACGATCTTATTCCACTGCTTCTCTTCCATATTTATCTATGTCCGTTCGGCGTGCCTTATTTTGACCTTATACGTCTTTATTCAAGCTTATGGTAAAAAAATAAAGTCGTTATTATCTGTTTGGTAGTGGGAGTTGATGATGATTATGGTAGCTTATGGGAGTTGATGGTAGTTTATATTTCACCCAAAATTTAATCTACCCCTCCCAGCCTTATGCAGCCTTATGGAATTTATTTCCTTCGATTGCCCTTCACTAATTTAATTTTGGAAAATTTAAAAATTAATCTTCTCTTTTTAAATTTATAAATTTATTCTTTTTGGTAATTTTACATCCATCTTTTATAAAATCTGTCTCCATCAATTTAGTCTACCGAACACCTACATAATTTTTCACAAAAATAAGCTAATAATTTCAACTCCTAAAATTAACTTGTAAAATCAGCTTCAACCATTAAATCAGTATCAACATCAAAATCAACTCGTATCAGGTTTGAAGAGCCGAACAAACCCTTAGACTTCATTTTTTAGTAGGATATGATTTGTGTTGGTGGAATTCTTTTAGAGGTGAAGGCTATGAGCATGATTGATTTAAGGTCTCTTCTTCAATAATCGATTTAGTTCTGTTTACATTCTTCAGTACTTCTCTCACATCTCTTTTAATATACACTCCAGGTGTTCGATGAAATGTTCTAATTCTTATTTTACCTTTGGTTTTTAACTTATGATTTGATAATGCACGCCGAGTGTTTGATGAAATGCTCGTGTGGATGTCATTTTTCTCTTTGAGTTCATAATCACTCATTTTTGAGATGCTACTTTTTAAACATTTTAAACCTTCAATAAAATTTGTCTTTGCAATAGAATGACTTCTAATTCATAGAAGATACATTGGACTTAGTAATGAAATGTCGTATGGAGTGATGAATTTCCTACAAGTTGTTGAGAAGGTTGAAAGCTGTCGTAGGATGATTTCTGTATAGGTATGTTTTCTGTATAAATTTTAAGGTTATCTACACCTATGCCACACTTCCAATTTCGTAATTGAGAAAAGATTAAAAATCTCTCTTTTTTGGTCAATATAGAAAAAGATACTCTTGCAATTCTCTGTTTGTCTTTAGGTGTTTCATGTTTGGCTTTGTACTTCTTAAGACTAACACTAGAAATGCTCTTTATTACAGAATGCATACAACATTTCTCTTTCCCAAATTTGATTATGTTATAGCTCACTTTTTTATTCATGAGAGGTAATCTTGAATAAATATTGAGAAGCATGCTTTGTTGATATTTGTCGTGTGTATAGAATTGATCCTGATATATTAAATGCAACAAAAAAGGAACATATTAAGATGTTAATTGGAAGAAATAAGTATCGTATACTAAACCAGGTCAACAACTAGATCAGTTTCTATGAGGAACTTAATCTGTTTTCATAGAAACTTTTTACTTGATTAACACAAGAGTTCAAATCTATGGATGCCGCTTAGGAGAACTATTTGTCACTTCTTCGAAATGTTGTACTAATTGCATTCCTCTGAAACCTGTCTTCTTACTTATCAACAAATATCAAGGCACTGGAGAGATGTGTTCTGGCTAGTGGTTTTTTGTGCTTCATTTGATAGGACTGGGGCTTATTCTTGCAGTCCTTGGACTCAATAGGTTTAAGAAGAACAATAGGTTTAATCTTGACAAGCACACTAATGGATTAGTATAGAACCATGCTGCCTTGATGGAGTACTTTTGGCCATTATATGCTGTTGCTGGAGGTGCTTGCACGTTTCTTGGTTGGATTTGGCTGTTATTGATCGGTTGTTAGTGCTTCTTTTCGGTTCTTATATGTCCACTCAGTTATAGACAGGTAATCTGAAGTTGTCCATAATTCATTAATTTTGTCACTTGAATATTTAATAGTTTAGACTCTTATTGAGGAAACAAAACCAACAATATATACATTCTACCATTAGAGATTTATACTGTTGCATGGGTAAGATACGTTTCCTTTAGTAGTGTAATAATTAGTAGGATAAAATCTCCATGCAGAGATGCAGTATGCCGGTTTCAATAATTTTTGGCCTTAATGATAAAATTTGGAGAGCACTTATCCAATTACCGACCTTATATAATCTCTAATTATTTGTGGAATTTTATATGCCTTCAATAGCTTTTTTTCAACATGTTAGCTTCAAAAGTTTTTTCCCCCTCTTGTAGATTACCTTTTACCATGTTGGTGCTGCAAAAAGCTGTAAAGATGGCAAGGAGCTCCCTGAAGTTATGAAATTGGCATGTGCTTTCATCTTGGTCATGCTTTTATAGATGGCATTATGGTCATTTGGAGTAGCCAGTGTTGTTGCTTTAGGCATGGGCGATAGTGCACGCTGGTGGGATTCTTGTGGTGAGTTGGCAAGTTTTGATGTTCTTTCCATCTATCGGTACTACAAGGAACCAAGGTGTAATACTCGATTTCGTTTTAGGTCGGGAAAACGAGTTTCTTGAGTTACAAGCAATTTTCCTACTTGACCCGCAAGTGACTTCGGATAGAAATATTATTAGTATTATTAGTATCACTATTTCTTATGTATTAGTTACCTAGTAAGGTAATTAATTTTATCTTTTTGTACCCAACTCACGGATTCCTATCTTAGCCATATTTCCTAACAAATTTTCCTATCTTAACAAATTGCTATCTTAATCATAATTCTATCTTAGCCTATGACCTCTTTTATTTAAATCTCATGACTGCCATCATTAACCAAGGTCGACTCTTTCAAGGCCATTCAGCCGGATCACCGCCTTCGGTGAGTCTTCGTGCTCTACTTCTCCTCCTTTATTTCGATCATGTCGCGTTGTCATATCGGGGTTGAGCTTTAGTGAGTACTCCTGCTAGGCGTGTTTGAGATGGGCGTTGATGATGATTGAATATGGGCGTTGATGGTGATGATGGAGGTGAATGTTGTCTTTGTGAGTTTGTGTGAATGTGTGTTTGTCTGTGTGTGTGTGTTTGATTATTTAACTTTATGTGTTGAATTGTTGATGCTTTATATGTGAATATCGGTTATTAGATTCTGTGTTGTTTTTAAAACGTTCTATATGCATCTTGCTCTTTGTAGCTTGAATTAGAATGTTGCTGACCCTTTGGGGAATATTTTTATAGTTTTAGGTACATTTTAGAAACAATGATGGATCATCTGCGGAGTGGTGGAGCTGATGTTGGCGCGCATGTCATTAGGTCTGGGATGTTGGGATTTGGTTGATTTTGTTATTAATATTATAATTTGCATGTTGAATTAGTTGTTGCTAGTTTTTATTAGAAATGCTTTTAGAATGGTTTGAAGGTGCGAGGTGGTTAATTGTTATTTTATGAACCTGGGAGAATATTTGCATGTTTTATATGTTCGGTTTTAAAATAAAAGTTGGATGATTTATTTGTTTTCTCTCCGTGCCCGAGTTGCAAGATCCAAGTAAACCTATTGTCAAACTAGCATAAGTAGTACCTGATGAGGTCTATTACCGAGTAGTGCCTTGTGTAAAGACGGGGTGTTACACAAGGAATCTTCAAAGCAATATAACTGAACTGGCCTTGTTTATGCAGTGCATTATTGCACTTGTGTTTGCTTATTTGCCCGTTTTGATATTTCATATGATGTCTCAGACTTTTTTTTTTCCATTTTGGCATTATATTTTACACTATTGGCTGCATTGGCATTATATTTTAGATCTTTGAAGGTTTCATTCACTTATCCAATGTAATAAATGTTTTACAATTTATCAATAAAATCAATGCAAAGTGGTATTTTCCATTGACTAATATGAAATCAAAAAGTTGGACCATCAAGGACAACCTGGTGGTGCATACAGAGTTTACGCGTGTATTCTTATTTTCTATTTTTTCTATGCTTTGTGGGAGAAAGTAAATAAGAGAACTCCACTGTAGGCTTACAGTTGTGGTCTTATGAAGGTCATTCTAACATTGACTTGATAGAAAACAATAGTTAAGCATGCTCTTGTTATTTTTTTCATTTTTTGCTTTTAGTGCACAACGGATCACTCTAATTTTGACTTTCATGTTTCTCCTACATTATGTATGTTCATTTACTAGATAAATTTCTATTTCTCTTACAGCAAAAACAACAATAATTACTCTATGATCCCACATGAACGGGGTCTGGGGCTGCGAAATTTATCTTCTTAATATGTATTGTTTTCATTTAATCTTCTAATACTTTATGAATGTATGTCAAAATGGATATGCACTTGTGCCAATGATTGCCAGGGAATCACCAGGGGAGTGTGCTGATGAGCTAGTGATTTTACACATGCTTCATATTTCTCAAGCTGTGGAGGCACTGAATGGAGTAAAGATGGAGTTGGTACATGCTGCCTTTCCCATTTCTAAAAGGTTGATTTCTTGCGGTCTTGTATTTATACTTCATTCTTATATCTTACTAGGTAAACATAATGGTGTGGCATAAATTTTAATGAGAATATATGTGATGGTATATGTACCAGGTGTCAAAGCTACAAATGATGTTGTTGAAGCCTGCACTGGAGTCAACATTGCTCTTATGGTTGGAGGATTTTCCAACAAGGAAGACATGGAAAGGAAGGATGTCATGTCAAAGACTGTTTCCATCTCTACAAGTCACATGCTTTTGCTCTTGAGTAGCAAGCTGCACCAAATTGCAAGGTTTTGCTTTGATTATTTTATTCTATACAAAATTTGTTCATAATTTATAACAGAATAAAAAGCATTTCAAATACTTGTTGTTCAATTCATATAAATTTTATCAAATGCTGGTAAACCTGCTCCTAAAAATCACATTGAGAATCCGATACACCATAAACAAAATCTCATAAGTAAACCCTATGTTGTGCAGTTCCTTTAATGGGCCAAATAACCCAGCTCAATTTCTCCCCATGCGAAGCATGGGACCACAACTAGTATATACAAAATCACGATCAGATGGAAAATTTAGTTACAGTGTAATTTGCGAGCACTCTCAGACCGTTCGACCGAGCATCTTCAATGGTCAGGATCAAGACAGATTTTTAATGATTTTATAAAAGGAGGAGCTTTTTCTTCTTTTACGCGTCAAATTAGAAAACAAGTTACATGAGTCTTCTTCACCCTATTGAATGTGTAATTTTTTTCGACTTTTTCGATCGATTCTTCTCCATACTTGTTGCATCTTGCTTCTTCTGATTTGTTTGGCCTTTTTTGTTGATTCCGACCCCAATATATGTTCTATCTTCATCGATTTTGTTATAGATCTCTTTTTATGGTTTCAAGTTCACATTTGAGATTTTTTCGAAATTGGGACCTTGGTACTTCGATTTACATGTTTTTTTGTGTTTTAGAGTGATTTTTTAAATTTTAATCAAACCTATACAGATTTGTGTATGTTTTGCATTGAAATCTAAAGTTTTAGATTGAAAACAAAAGCAAATGGTCAATGCCCATCTAATCGCCCACCATGTGTTCGAAAAAATGTCCAAATGACCAACTTGGAGCTTAGAGCATTTTTCATCAAATGTTCTTATTATTTCATTTAGTTTTATGTCAATGTGGTTTGTTTCCATGTATATATTTAAAAAGGTTGTGGCTTTTGTCATCATATCTCACTTAGTTAGTGTTCAAAATTCATGAACCAACATTGTAAAATGAGGATAATTTTATGACCTTTATTGATAATATTTATGAACCCAACTATATAAATACATGAACCAACATAATATCATTTACAAATCATCACATATTTATGTGAGTTAACTTCCATGAACCATATTAAGAATTATTATAAATCTAACCGTATAAAGACATGAACCTATAGTCCAATTTTTATGAACTAAAAGTCGTAAGATGAAGTATTATAAGCTATATGATTATAAAAACATGAACCGAGGGAGCAAAGGTCATGAACCAAAAGAATTGAACCAAAATAACTAATATGACTTAAAAGACATGAACTGCAAGATAAATTGTTAAGAATTAAAAGACATGAACCATAAGAATTAATTATTATGAACCTAGCTTACAAAAACATGAACCAAAAGAATAAGTACCATGAATCAAAGGACATGAAAAAAAAAAGTCATGAACCATGAGATAAACTATCATGAATCTATGCATATAAAACCATGAACCAAATGAGCAAATATCATGAACCAAAAGACGTGAACCAAAATAACACCTAATATAACTTAAAAGACATAAGTTGTAAGATAAACTATCATGAACCTATGCTTATAAAAACATGAATCAAATGTGCAAGTATGATGAACCAAAATATGTGAACCAAAAGAACAACTAATATGACTTAAAAGACATGAGTTGTAAGATAAACTATCATGAACCTATGCTTATAAAAACTTGAACCAAATGTGCAAATATCATGAACCAAAAGAGGTGAACCAAAATAACAACTAATATGACTTAAAAGGCATGAGTTGTAAGATAAACTATCATGAACCTATGCCTATAAAAACATGAACCGGAAAAAGAACTACCATGAACCCAAAGATATACATCGTACGAAGAGTTAGCCTATGTGGGATTTGAACTCACATCTATGTGCACATGCACATTGCTCTACCATTTGAGCTAATAGACTACCAAATATACTATTTCTCAAGTGTCAAATGTTGGTGATTTGTGAAAAGTCATCAATCCCATTGTATGCATGATGAAAAAGGAGTCACAGAGGAATATTGATACGTGATCGCCTCGGATTACTCCTCGTTGATCTCGTTTGAACCACACAAGTCCCGATCGAGCCTAGTAACCATGATTCAAACCCGAATTAGCTTTCAATGTTAACAACTTATGACGCAAGTAATAAAAACTCGAACTTGATGTTGGATGAAACTGAATTTCGAATCACTTAATCAATCCAATTAAATAGTTCAATTAGAATGGCTCGAACGCTAATTCTAGTTGATGAACTCGTAGATTTTTGAAAATCAACTAGAACTAATCAGTGGATCAATAGAATGAATCAAAGCTGGAAATTAACAAGAGAGAAAGTGTCGAATGAAGATGATTATGATCGGCTCTTGATTGCTTCAACACACGTGTATTTGGTGGCCCAAGAACTAGATAAAACCAATTTAGGGTTTATCTAATTCCAAGCTAATTTTATTGACTTAAATATAAGAGTATTTATATGAGAATACAAAGCAAGCTCCTTGGAGAGCAAGGCAGATCATGGTCGGCCCTAATAGGGTTTATTTGGCCCATTGTCTTGCTTTCCAAGATAATATAAAATATCTAGCTCTAACTAACTAGATCCCCTTAAATTAAATAAATCAAATAAAGATTTATCTGACTTATTTAATTAAGGAAGCTCCTAACAAACTATAAATATCTTAAAGATAATAAAAAGATAGGAGAGAGAAATAATCAACCAACTAACAAAGCCTATGGCCGAAATTCCCTTATATAAAACTGAATTAAAACTGTTCCATAAATAAAATAGCAATAAAGATATTTTCCATAATTTAGATTGGTCAAGTCAAAGAGTTGACTTTGATCTATGTAACAACTTATCTTATCTGGTCACTTACTAAATTCAGCACTAAAGTAAGATAAGTCATTCCATGTATCTAAATTAGGAAATAGAGGTGAATAAGGCCCAAAATAGAAAATGTCGCCCCATTCCTTGTGAAACTCGGCCCAACATATTAATCCATAGAATCGGGGCTTAGCTGATGTCGAATGCAAGTAACCCATCTCTTCTTGGTGGACTCTTCAACCATGGCTGCCAATGGAACTAAGATAGATGTCGTCCCTTGAGCAATCTTCTTAGCCAGACTTCTTGTAATTGCTCCATCAAAAGGCACTCGAATCAACTCATCGACGTCGGTAGGAGACATGGCTGGTTTCACTGCATCATTCTCCTCTACTTGAGCTCAAATCGTCTCTGATTTGACGTCGGAATAAAATTCTGGCACATAAAGCGAAAGATCAGCCACATTAAACGTTGCATGGACATTATACTCACCAGACAAGTTGACATGATAAGTATTAGGGCCGATTCTTCTAATAATTTTGAACGGTCCATCACCACGCTGATCTAGCTTATTCTTGCTTTGGTTGGGAAACCTCTCTTTCCTAAGATGCACCCAAACAAGATCACCTTCTTCAAAGACAACCTGTTTTCGCCCCTTGTCAGCATGGGCCTTATACTTCATTGATTTCCTCTCCAAGTGCATCTTACTCCTCTCTTGTAGCTTCTTCACAAACTCAGCCCTCTTGTTAGCTTCAAAGCTCTCCTTTCCCTTGTATGGCTGAGGCGTCAACTCCATTGGCGTCCTTGGATTCAGCCCATAAACAACCTCAAAAGGGGTCATTTTAGTGGCTGAATGGATTGACCTGTTATAAGCAAATTCCACAAAAGGCAAAACATCTTCCGAACGTTTGAGGTTAGCTTTAAGCATAGTTCTTATTAAAAACCCTAACGTTCTATTAGTAACTTATATTTGGCCATCAATTTGTGGATGAGATGAGGTAGAAAATAGCAATTTAGTTCCCAACTTAGACCACAAAATTTTCCAAAAATAACTCAAAAATTTAGCATCACGATCTGAAACAATAGTACAAGGAATGCCATGCAATCTAACAATTTCCCTAATGAACAAATCAACAACATGCACAACATCATCAGTTGTGTGACATGGAATAAAGTGAGCCATTTTAGAAAATCGGTCTACAACCACAAAAATAGAATCTCTACCTTTTCTAGTTCTAGGCAATCCAACAATGAAGTCCATAGAAATGTCCTCCCAAGGAGAACTAGGAATAGGCAAGGGTTGGTACAAGCCATGAGGGTTAAGTCTGGATTTGGCTTTAGCACAAACAACACAACTTTTGACAAATCTAAGCACATAATTACTCATTTTCGGCCAATAGTAGTGTTCTTTCAAGCCTTCAAGCGTTTTTTTTCTAACCCTCTATGTCCTCTTCATTCATGCACTTCTTTAGTTAACAACCTACGTATGCTAGATGAAGGTATACACAATTTTCCAGCTTTAAACAAATCATCATCATCAACAAAGTAAGAGTCAACTTCTCCCCTAGACATGCAATTCTTATAAATTTCAACAAAGTGAGGATCACTAGCATACAATTCCCTAATCATTGCAAATCCAAGGATTTTCACATCACATTGGTTTAAGAGAACGTACCTGTGAGAAAGGGCGTCAGCTACCACATTCTCTTTCCCTTTCTTATGCTTGACAACATAAGGAAAGGTCTCCATAAATTCAACCCATCTTGCATGTGGCTTGATGAGTCTAGATTGGCCTTTCAAATACTTCAAGGCCTCATGATTAGAATGAATTACAAACTCTTTAGGCCACAAATAATGAGACCAAGTTTTCAAAACCCTAATCAAAGCATAAAGTTCTTTATCATAAGTAGGGTAATTCAACTCAACCCCACTAAGCTTTTCACTGAAATAAGCTATGGGTTTCTTGTCTTGCAAGAGGAAGCCTCCTATTCCATGGCCCGATGCATCCACCTCAATCTCAAATGCCTTAGAGAAATCAGGGAGCTGGAGCATCGGTGCGTTGCACAATCTATCCTTCAAAGTGTTGAAGGCGTTCTCTTGTTGCTCTCTCCATTTGAATGATGTATCCTTCTTTGTAAGCTCATGGAGATGGGCTGATATGGTGCTGAAATCACGCACAAACCGTCTATAGAAGCCAGCCAATCCGAGGAAACATCGAACCATTGTTGGTATAGTCGGCTGAGGCCACTCCTTGATAGCCTTGATCTTCTCTTCATCTACCTTCAATCCACCTTTAGACACAACAAAACCAAGAAAAACAGTAGATTTCGAGCAAAAAGAACACTTCTTTAAATTAACATAAAGCTTTTCTAATCTCAAAGTGTCCAAAACAGCCTTAAGATGATCTACATGTTCATGCAAAGTTATGCTATAAACTAAGATGTCATCAAAGTAGACTACTACAAATTTTCCTAAGTATCTTCTTAAAACATGGTTCATAAGCCTCATAAAAGTACTAGGTGCATTAGTCAGTCCAAAAGGCATTACTAACCATTCATATAATCCATACTTAGTTTTAAAAGTAGTTTTCCACTCATCCCCTTCCCTCATTCTGATTTGATGGTACCCACTTCTTAAATCAATCTTAGAAAAGAAATTTGCACCATGAAATTCACCAAGCATATCATCTAATCTAGGAATGGGATGGCGGTACTTAACTGTTATTTGGTTGATCGCCCTGCAATCAACACACATTCTCCAAGTGCCATCCTTCTTTGGCACCAAAATCACTGGAACCGCGCAGGGGATAAGTGATTCACGCACATAGTCCTTGTCCATGAGGTCTTGCACTTGTCTTTGTAGCTCATTTGTGTCCTCTGGAGTTGCTCTATAAGTTGCTCAGTTTGGTAAAGAAGCACCAGGCACCAACTCAATTTGATAATCAATGCCTCTAATTGGTGGAAGGCCTTGTGGCAACTCTTTAGGCATGACATCCTCAAATTCCTATAAAAGATCTTGAATACACTTTGGAAGATGAAAAATATCTTGATTTATAATTAGTATTTCTTTCCTCATAAGAATCAAACAATAAGAATTATGGAAAGAAGTACTAGACTGTGCTATGAGAGAGCGCTTCTCTACACCGCCTTTTAAGCCGATTTTTGGCTCAT
The DNA here is from genome assembly GCA_964016875.1 of Fallopia convolvulus. Classification (NCBI taxonomy): domain Eukaryota; kingdom Viridiplantae; phylum Streptophyta; class Magnoliopsida; order Caryophyllales; family Polygonaceae; genus Fallopia; species Fallopia convolvulus. The sequence goes on from OZ024727.1 coordinate 24,707,839, forward strand.
TTTGTAGGCATTTCTCTTCCTGGATTATAGCTCTATGAATTTCTTAGTTGCTCCCAAAATTTGAGCCAGAGCGCCCGAGTGGTTTGGGAGATAGCCCCGTTTTCGTCTCAACTGCACTGTCTGAAGTAATGCTCGACACTTTTGACGAATTGACCCGATTTTCTGGGTGTTTTTTTCTCCCATTCAGTAGCTCCACCTATGTTTGATGTTGTCCTAAAATTTGGACCAATTTGACCGGGCAGAGACTGGGTAACGCCACTTGTCTCTGAATCAGCACCGGGCGCCGCTTGGCTGCCTTGGCTGTGGCGTCGGCTGCCTCTTGCTCCTCTTTAGCACGCCTTAGTGCCCTAGCTTGGTCTCTTCGTACCTGGTCCTGTACAACTTGTTGGGGGCGACAATGGTAGAAGAGAAACTCTCCTCCCGTCATAGTTAAACGAATAGGTATTAAGCATGCCATCATAAATAACTCTCCTATCGAATAACCATGGCCTTCCTAACAAGATATGAGTGCATTCTATGCTTACCACATCACACATAATATCTATAACATAATTACCAATGGAAAGACGTACTAAGCACTGATGTGTACCAAGATTAGGACTATCTGAATCATTAATTCCATTAAGACCATAACTAGTAGCCCTAGGTTGAGTTTTCAATTGCAAGTGATCAACTACTTTAGCATTTATAATGTTATAGAAGCTACCACTATCAATTATCATGCATAACACTTGATTCTTCATTGTACACCTAGTATGAAAAGTGTTTTCCCATTGATATAGCCTAGGTGTTTCTTGTAAAGTAACAATTCGCATGGTTACCAAAGTTAAGGGCTGTTCAGTGCAATCAGGTTCAATGGCCTCAATGTCGTCCCCTTCATGGCCAAGATTCTCCTCCTCCACTTGATTTGGAGGTATCTCTTCATCACTCACATAACCACCATTAGTGGTAAGGAGCACTTGCTTTTGGTTTGGACAATCTTTAGCTAAATGGCCTCTTCCTTGACACTTGTAGCACAGAATGTCCCTTGTCCTTGGCTGAGTTTGAGGACCATTTATGGGACGTCTAGGCGTCATTGTACCTGGTTTAGATGAGCTAGAAGCTCCCTTTTGCTGCATAGAAGGATTAGAAGAAAAAGAATTGGAATTTGAACTAGAGTTAGATGGAAACCTTTTTGGAGCATTCCAAGCTTCCTTCTTCTTCCTTTGTTGTTGCTCATAGAGTAGTTGGGCTGAATGTACTAATGCATTGAGATCCTTGATTTGTTGAATCTCAAGTGTGTCTTTTATGCCTTGATTCAGTCCAGCCATGAATTGCGTCCTCAAAGAACGTTGAGAATGGTGGATTCCAGCCTTGAAACTCAAATCTTCAAGCTCATTGAAGTACTCGGTTGGAGACTTGAAACCTTGTTTGCAAGTAGCTACTCTAATTTAGGCACATATTTCTTTCTCATCACAAACTTCAGTTGGTTCCAAGTTACAATAGGGGGCAAAGCTTTTCTAATTCTATCCTCGTTCATTCGAAACCACCAATTTCTAGCGGTCCCAACAAAGTGGATGACAACAACAACAACTTTCTCCCACTCTTCATAGCCCAAATGATCTAGAATGAAGTTAGTAGCTTGCTCCCACTCTAGATATTTCTCCGGATTAAGCTCTTCGCTGAATGGTTCAACTTTGATCTTTATATCCCTTTTACCAATTTGAGCTACATTCTGATTGTTGGTGTTGTTGGTTGGCCTCCTTGCTCCATAAGCCGCCGGTGGAATCTCTTCTACAACTTGAGCTTGATTGTAGAAATCATCAAGGGGAGGGTGCCATGGGCATTGTTCTTCCCCGGAAAAGCCATAAGTCACATCATCATAAGGATTGTTAAATTGTTGTTGTTGATGATGAGTGGCTTGAGGGAGCTCCGCCGATTGCCGAGTGTAGAGTTGTTGGTTTGTAACCGACGGCTGCCTCATCACATTGCCACACCCTCTTCCATGGCCACCATTAGGAGAGTATTGGCCAGGGAGGTCGTGTTCTCTATTTTAGCTAGCAAGCACATCATGCTCTTCATCTTCTACATGTTGTTTTCCCTTGTTGCTAGCTGAAGCTTGATTTGGGTCAACTTGTTGTTGTAGTGAAGGGGCGTCTTTTTGAAGAGATTGTGAGCTCTCTATAAAGGCTGTAAGTTGCTCTTCCATACGCTGCAACCTCGGATTCAACGCAACACTCACAACTTCAACGGCTCTTTGATGACCCTCTTTTACACCTTCACTAATGGACAATCTAATGAAATCGATTACTTCCTTAGCCAAATTCAGGGCAGTAGGATTGGGTTCTTCTTCAATTGCCATTACTAAGCCTGCAAAGGTCACAAAAAGATCAAGAGAGTAGTGTGTTCCAAAAGCAAAAACGAATAAGCAATATCACCCCGTTATCAAGCCAACACTTGCCTCAAAGCAATCCAATCAACCAATCAAGTTTTTGGGTTGAAAAAGAGGTAGTATTGGTGTAGATATGGTGTTCTAATGATAATCAAGAGATCAATGCAGCTCAAGTAATTAGCAAGAATGCGAATCAGAAAAGCAATGCAAGATATCCCTTTATGAGCTCAAAGAACATGCAATCTCTCTATTGACTCTATACAAGACAAATAATGTCAATCAATGCAAGCAATGGACAGAAAAGGCGTAGGTTTTGTGACTTTGTAGTGTTGTCACAATTTTTCATACAAATTGATTACCAACTACTTTTCTAGCAAGCAATCACTAGGGGTGAAAGTGGCTTGAAACTAGCTGGGGTTGATCACTTCTTTATAGATCAAGCGGATCTGATTTTTTTTTGATTTATGCACAAACTACTCTTGTGCTGAATTGAAGCAAACAAACAATGAATGCAAACAAAAGGAAAAAATAACGAACTGATTATTTTTTAAGTGATTTTGCTACCAATGAAACCAACTAGAAGCCAAATTAAAGAAATAAACAAAGGGGTGGTCGAAAATAATAAGGGATGCAAACAAAAATCAGCAATTAAATGCAAGCAATATGAATCGCAATAAATCATGCAATGTTGAATTGAAACTCATAAAACTGTAGGAAATAGATATGATGATCTTAAATTGCAACAAACTTAACCAATTAACCTTAAAACAAGCATAAAATCCCTTAAATATCTCCTAGTTGGTTAGTTGCTTGGGGGCAAGGAACAAACAAGAGACAATTAGGGTTAGGGTTTCACGCAAGTTAGGGTTAGGGTTGTGGCTCAGGGGTTATGGTGGTCTGATTGGGGTGGTTGTTGTGGCGGAAGAAAGGTGGTGTGGTGGCGAGTGGTGCGGCTGGGGTTAGCGACACCAGTTATGGTGGTGCCGGCGGTGTCCAGTGGTGGAGGTGGCGGAATTATGGTGGAATTGTGGAGAAAAATCAGATTTTGGTCCAATGTTTATAGATATGGATAAAGATGTATTGATGTGAGCCGAGATTCCGCATCCGAAAGCTCAAGACAAATGAAAAGCTAAGAACAATCTCGAAATCATCAATCTTTCTAGAAGCTCGAATCTGGACGTGAAAGGTTTTGATCATATTCAAGTCAAACAAAGCTAAACAACTTCATCACCTACATGGAATTAAAAGGGGCGTCTTCCATCAATTTTATTCATTTAAGTATGTGGTGGGTGAGGTGGTAGGTGAGAGTGAACATGAAGGGTTTTGTAACCCAATTTTGTAAGCCTATTTAAAGGTCGTTGTTTCTCTTGTAATATGATATGTTGAATTTTGGAAAAAAACCAATGGGAGTGTTATGGAGTGATTTCCTTGTTTGGTGTGTAATATCCAAACATGTTCGATGAGTTATATCCGAACGAATCCTTTTGTTTCTCTTTAGGCGAGTTATATCCTATGAGATTCGAACCCTCTTTCGATTCTCTTATGGTGAGTCATATCCACATAAGATTCGATTTCTTATCTCTCTTTCGAATTACCTTGGTGTCATATCCTTGGTCTTTCGATTGCTTATTCCTATATTTATAGTTAAAGTTAGTTTTCCCTTTTGCTTGAATCACTTGTCATATCTTTCGCTTTCATCTCAAAATAATACCACGAGCAAGGTAGACCAAGATCAAATTGAGTTGGAACTTTCTTCGACAACGATCTGATTCTCTCATCATGTATGCTTTAGGATCAAAAACTGAATTAATCGACTAGAAAGCAAATTAAGGTAAGAAAATATTACTTGGCGAGACGCTGGATGAATGCTACCACTTGATACGTGATCGCCTCGGATTACTCCTCGTTTATCTTGTTTGAACCACACAAGTCCCGATCTTCTCTAGTAACCACGATTCAAACATGAATTTAGCTTTCATTGTTAACAACTTATGATGCAAGTAATAGAAACTCGAACTTGATGTTGGATGAAACTGAATTTCGAATCACTTAATCAATCCAATTAAATAGTTCAACTAGAATGGCTCGAACGCTAATTCTAGTTGATGAACTAGTAGATTTTTGACAATCAACTAGAACTAATCAATGGATCAAAACTGGAAATTAACAAGAGAGAAAGAGTCGAATGAAGATGATTATGGTAGGCTCTTGATTGCTTCAACACACGTGTATTTGGTGGCCCAAGAACTAGATAAAACCAATTTAGGGTTTATCTAATTCCAAGCTAATTTTATTGACTGAAATATAAGAGTATTTATATGAAAATACAAAGCAAGCTCCTTGGAGAGCAAGGCAGATCATGGCCGGCCCTAATAGGGTTTATTTGGCGCATTGTCTTGCTTTCCAAGATAATATAAAATATCTAGCTCTAACTAACTAGATCCCCTTAGCTGACGTCGAATGCAAGTAACCCATCTTTTCTTGGTGGACTCTTCAACCATGGCTGCCAATCGAACTAAGATAGCTGTCGCCCCTTGAGCAATCTTCTTAGCCCGACTTCTTGTAATTGGTCCATCAAAAGGCACTCGAATCAACTGATCGACGTCGGTAGGAGACATGGATGGTTTCACTGCATCAAATATCAATTAAGAAGATCGACCTTGTGACTTGCCATGATATGATTAGAGAGTTGTAAAGTGGTCGTAGAAAAGATAAGAGTCCAAGAGATGCACCTACACCTAGGCACGGAACCTTACGTGCGAAGGACACAATGTGGGAACTGCGCTTGTAAGGGCGTGCCTATGTTGGCGGTGACGCCCCGGTGGAAGGTGTGCAGCGTGAACGTGGTTTAAGGTGTACGGAGCGAGTGTGGTGCACGGCTGGGGTGCACCTACGCCTTGGTTATGGCACGCATAGTGCTCATGGTTGGTTGGTAGCAAAGGCAAGGTGTTGCGGCGTGCCTATGACTTGGCACGAGGTGCCGAGCACTTGTCTTGATGTTCAACTAAGCTAGATTTGATGTTTTGAGCAAGGAAATTATGTACTTTAGATTTGTGTATTACCATGTGGATGAATGACAACTTATCTAAGCTTGGTGAATGTTTTAGACAAAGACCAAAGCATAAGATTAGTTTGGCACATAGTTATGAAAACTAGAAAGGAGTTTGAAAGCTTAAAACTAGTTTAAAGTTAGCTCTATAAGCTTAACTTAGCTTATAAATCAAAATACTATCTTGGAAGGAAGCTCATCTAGCTAGGGTTAAGCTAAAGTAAGCTCAACTAGCTAGGGTTTAGCTCAAATAGTCAGCCCAACTAGCTGAAGCTCAGCTCAATCCAACTCAACTAGCTGGATGTCAGCTCAACTAGTTGAGGGCCAGCTACACTAGCTAAGTGACCTAGCTTGGTACCTAGCTATGATAGCTTGACCTAGGCCATGTGGGCCAGCCCATGGGTCGTGGCAATGGGCTTAGATGGGCCGATCACATGGGCTGAATTTTGGGCCATATGGATTGCCATCTTGGGCTTGACAATCGGCTTTCTAGAAGCAATTTTTGGACTAACTCTTTGGGCCTCCTTGGCTGGTTTTTGGACGACACACTTGGGCCATATTAGGGCTTCCTTGGCCGCCCATATAAGGTGAATAGGAGAGAGATTTGTGGATAAGGATGAAGGTGGTTATGGAGAGAGAATCTCCTAACAAGTTTCCTAGATTCCCTCCTAGATTCTCTCAACCTCCTCCAACCCCTCTAACCGCTTCTAACCACTTTTGGACAGCCCATGACCTGTGTATAAAAAGGCATGAAGGGTGTCGGTTTTGGATGATGTGGTAAGACAAAAATTGGTGACAATTGAGAGCGGTCTAGAGTTAGTGTTCACAATAAATCAAACACGGTTTTGTTGATATCATGGATCGGTCTTCTTATGTCCAGATCAAGGAGGAGTCTCAAGATTCAAGCATGTATCGGTTCACTCATGTCAAGATTAAAGAGGAATCTCAAGGCTCGAATAAGGTATGTTTATTCTTAATGGAAATCGTTTTGCCAACCTTTCCATTTCCGTTTGTTGGAATATTTTATCTCACAACAATATTGTGGAATACCCTTGGCATGGAATAGGGGCAATATTCGTTGAAAGAAAGATCGATCTAATTGAGTGACTCGTTGCCATTATCCAAGTCTTTTGTATAAAAAAATGTTTTAAATAGTCAGTGGTGATTACCTTTATAGTCTAGACCCAAACAAGACTACCCTTCAGGGTCTACTCAAACCGCCTTGACTATCCTTTTGGATCTACAAAGGCCGACTTTACTTCAACTTGATTTTGCAAATATGTTATTCTATTTATCCTAAAAATAAAAAAATGCACATTTCTCACTGATTCAACAAGATCTAAACAAATTTACATTGATTTCTCCTAGGAAGACTTAGTAGATAACGTCAACAGTGGCAACATATCATCAATCATGACTTCTATACTAAAAGCATGTCATCAAAGAATCAATACCACTTTCAAATTAGCTTTCTCAAACAAAATAAACAAATAAGAGTAAGATTGAGAGCCTAAAACAATAAACCCTAGAAAAGTCAAATACAAGCATACCTTTTTCTATTCCTCTCACCATTGTTGGTTCGAATTGAGTAAGAGTGAGAGCCTATAATAGAGGACGACGATATCGAGCAAAATCTAGCATGGTCGAGCGAGATCGAGGGGTGGTGATTTGCGGGGTTTTGAGAGAGAAAGAGTCTTGAGTCGTACAAACAAGAGAACAATTTCGAGAGAGTCACACTCGGCGTTTTTATGAAAGATTTAGCTCAAAGGGTAGTTTCGTCTTTCGAACCTAAAATTTACGATATTTACCGCGTTGCCACCGCTAGTTTTTTCCTCCTTTTCTAAAACCTGCTTCGTGTAATCTCGGTCATCCAATTTTTTAATCCAACATCTCTACCTTGCTCACACTTTTCACTGTAGCAACTTGTCGCCCAAGCAAAACCCGAAAAAGGCAACTTTTGATCCCCTTTCTTCAAATAAAAACAAAATCTCTTTTTTTTTTCTCAGCAAATATTACGCTTCTAAGTTGGATTGAAAACACAAAATTACGATAGTGGTATCTATGTTTGAAATTTCCACTCTAATCTTGCTATATGAATGCACATTCTCGTTGTTCCTCGTCTAAATTAGAATAAATCACTATTTTGAGCTTCTTTTTAACTGAAATTTCTCTTTTCAAAGAGAAAAGAGATCTTTTCGAAGGATCTTTGCTTTAGATCTACCATTTCTTCAAAATTTCAACGAAGATTTAACAGTTTCTTTTTAATGGAGCCATGTAACACCGATTTTTTCCCTGATACAAGATAATACAACTCGATTTTGAAGTTTTAATCATATTTCTCATAAAAAATTGTTTATGTTTACTCATTAGCAATATGAAACTCGATTTTATGATTTTGAGGAGATTGCTATTAGTTATTGGGAAGACAACCATTAGTACGAACAAATGTGTAATATTCATGAAAAAATATCTTTTTTCTACAATGTGTAATACACATGAACAAATGTAGGAAAAAGATAGTGTGAATTGTGGTTGATTTGATATTGAAGTGAAAAGTGACTGAGGTGATAGTAAAGTGAAATTATGTGCTATTATTAGTGTGCATCGTATGACTTTAAGTATTATTATGTGCGTTTCATGATTATAAGTATTGTTGTGCGCTTGTCTGTTTTTGTGAATATGTGAACTATTTTAATACTATTCTTATTATGTAATTTGATAAATTGATTTTGCTACTACATATTGTGTTTACTATTTAGTGCATATTGAAATTCTTAGATAACCCTTCGAGGATTTATTTTTCAGTTCCAAGTAAGGATTAGGAGCAAGAAACCCATGATGGAACCTTGCAAAATGATAGTATGAGTCATTGAAGGCCGTGTCATTAGGATTGGGTTCAGTTGGGTGAAATGGTGGTTACTTATTTTGCATAATGATTGATTTTGTTAAGGAAAAGATATTACGATTTCAATAAAGTGATCACAAGTGATGGTGTAGTTTATGTCGATTGGGGAATCCATGCATGTTTTCCATACTTGGTTTTATAAATACACGTTGGATGTTTTCTTTGTATTTTCTCGTCGTGCCTGAGTTGTAAGATCCGAGTGAACTCATTGTCCGGTTAGCTCATGTGGACCCATGTGTGGTCTATTACCGAGTAGCGCCCCAGTGTAAAGACGGGGTGTTACAACTAAATCATAGTGAAGAAGAAGAAGATGAAGATGATGAAGAAAAAGATGAAGAAGATGATGATGAAGAATAACAACAAGCAAAAGTGAAAAAGCGAAGAAGAATAACCAACAGGTGTGGTTGCATTGCTAAAATGGCTATGAGACTTTCTGGAAGAAGTGGATATGTTGTTAAGAAATTTGAAGAGCGTCACACCTATATTATGTTTGAAGATGGACAAAAATACTTTGCAAAGAGGAATAGGAAACTGACTTCCTTCCATGAAGATTTCATCATGAAATGCATCCGAGCAAACGTTGGTACAAGCAAGTCATACAAGGTCTATAAGTAGTTTGTTGGTTCATATGCAAAAACTGGTGCAACTATAGTTGATTTCAAATTTTTTAAAAGAGATCTGAACTTGTTCATGATTGGGTGTGATACTCAAATGGTTATTGACAATTTCTTCAAGAAAAAAAGAAAGATGTGATGCATTTTTCTTTGAATATGATGTTGATGAACAACATTATTTAACCAAATTGTTCTAGTCTAATCCTATTGCAAGAAAGATTTTCTTATATTTTCAAGATGTTATCTCTGTTGATGCAACATACAAATCAAATAGGTATGAAAAAGATTAATTTTGATGAACAAAGTTTATATTTTAATGAACAATTATATAATATGGATTCACATCATTTAAATATTGCTTATGATGAACAAAATGGTAGTTTTAATGAACATATTACTTATAATGATGAACAAATCTCATATATTGATGAACAAATTTTTTGTATTACTTATGATGAACAAAATGGTAGTTATAATGAACAAATTTCTTATAATGATGAACAAATCTCATATATTGATGAACAAATTTTAATACTTTGCCTTCAGGTATGAAATGGTATTTGTACCATTTACCGGGTTTGACAACAATAAGAAGACCATCACTTTTTCCTTGGCTTGCTTTTGAAAGAAGATGTCGAGTCTTATGTTTGGCTATTCAAAAACTCCCAATCTGCAATGAGGGGCCATGAACCATTTGTCATTCTAATTGATCAAGATCATGCAGTAAAAGTTGCAATTGAAAAAGTATTTGACAAGGTCGTGCATCGTTTCTGCATGTGGTATATAATGTTCAAGGTACCGTCTAAGGTTACAAATGATGTGTATATCAATGATCAATTCAGAAGCAAGTTCAACAAGCTTGTTTGGAGCAATGAAATTAATCCGGAAGAGTTTGAGGAGACGTGGCATACCATTATTGGTAATTTTTTACTTGAGTCAAACACGTGGTTGCCGGTGATGTTTGAGTTACGTCACTTATGGATCCCTGCATTCTTCAATGATGTAAACATGGGTGAACTTCTTAGAACAACTTCAAGGTTTGAGAGCCAGAACGTCTTCTTCTCGCATTTCATTGGATTGACATCTTCTCTAGTTATTTTCATGATGCAGTTTGAGAGTGCAAATGAGTCACAAAGGCACATAAAAAAAAGGTTAGACTTTGAATCTCCAACAAGCTTCCCAACTCTAATGACACCATTGGATTTGGAGAAGTATTCTGCATTTGTTTACACCATAAACGTCTTCTATGATGTCCAGACAAAAATTATTTCTTCTGTATTTGATTGTGGTCTAAGCAATTTGGTCAAGGAAGACAACTCCATACGTATCACATCAGCAGCGAGTTTGGGAGGATATATGTTGTGAAACATCAACTGCCAAAAGAAGAGTTCATTTGCTCATGTAATAATTTCATGAATATCGGGATTCCATGTTGCCATATGTTTTTGATCTTCAAAAACATTAGCTTGAAGAAGCTGCCAACTAAAAACACCAAGAATAGATGAACTAAGAAATCAACTTTGACCCCTACGTTTGAGATAGAACGTTCAACAATTGATTAATGTGATGTGATGGATGAGAAGAAGCTGTTGATTACTGATTTATTGGGCGAGGTACATTATTGCATTAATGCCATAGGGGACAACACAGAACACATCAAAGGGTTAATAAGTTTCTTGAAGGAAAAAAAGGAATCCTATCTAAGCTTATTGGGTGGGGAATCATCTACATCACTAAGGGAGAGTTCAATTCAGACATTCTTGAGAAACAGACCGAGTGTTGTTGAGGTACACCCTCCTGAATGAGCAGTGACAAAGGGCAGGAAGAAAGAACACCGTATTATGGGAGGTAAAGAGAAGACAATGAAGAAAGCAAAAAAGGAGCAAAGGGCTTGTGCAAAATGCAAGAAGCTTGGGCATAACAACATGACATGCAACAATGTTTCAATTAGTTCTTTCATTAATATTTGATGTTTGATACATAATTGTTGCATTATGGTGAAACGCATAGTATTCATATATGAATGAACAGACTTCTGGCATTGATGAACAATTGTCTGTTTGTAATGAACAAATTTACTATCTAATGAATAAACCCTTTTAGTCTTCAATTAATATTTTTTCATGTACATATAGATATTATTCATGAACAAATCATACATTAGAATGAACAAAATCTTTAAATAAATGAAACAAACTTAAAATTGTTCAAACAAAAACACCAAAAAAGTATTGCATGGATATGGCTTAAACATTTTGTATATCAATGAACAAATAAATCACGTTGATGAACAAATCTAAGGTATTGATGAACAAATCATATTGGTGAACAAATCTAAGGTATTCATATTGGTGAACAAATAAACAATATTAATGAACAAATCAACCACATTGATGAACAAAACGTATTTATGAACAAATTTTGAAAAAGAAAAAGACATTGTACTACAAAAACCATAAAGTGTACACAACATCATCAAATATCTGCATCATCAACAATAATACCATACACAACATAAATTGTATTCTAAAAACCGTATATAAATCAAACCATTCTAATATTTGCAACCAACACAAATTATTGTACTACCAAAACACACATTACAAACATTGTCAAATAGGTATCCAACAAACAAGGTTCTACATCACTTCTTGGTCTTTGATTTCTTTTTGGAAGGAATACGAGAGACGATTGTCGGTTGGGGCGGAACAAATTCTTCAATTAGCTTTTCATTTTCTGTCTTGTGTTCATTCAATGGACTCATCAACAATTCATTGCAGTACCTAATCCTTAAATTATCAAGTTGTTGTTGATCTTGTTTATTGAGTCCACAATCCCAATACAACAAGCCATTACCAAAATATGTTTCCATGTGGCGCATCATGAAAATTCGACAGTTTATCTTGTTGGTATTATCTCTCCATTCCATTTCAAGGCATTCATTGGGGACCCTATCCTCATCCTTAACCAAAGCAACCCTTCCATTCATATTGAGTGCCTTCATAAGGTGGACAAAAAGCATTATCTGAAAAAATAACAACAAGAAATAAAACAACAACACATTGAATATTAAACACACGTGTCAATACTAGAAACAAACTATTACAATTTTAAAAACAAATAAAACTCACCAATTTAGCAAGTACATGCTGATACTTGAGTTTCAAGCCTACTTTCTTCATTGAGTTATCAATAATGTGGAATCTTGGGACTCTCACATACAATGCGATGCAATAGTAGTGCGATGAAGAATAGATAGGAAACACAAACTGTAAAATGCATAGGAAAACAAACCTTAAAAAGCCTTATATTCATTAAAAAACGACATATCAATGAATAATATTTCAATGAACAATATATCATGTGGCACATCATTAAGAAGCCTTATAGCGAAAAGTCAACCTTTGTAATGAACAAATAGCTAATATTTATGAACAAATATGTAGAACTAATGAGCAAATAAAAGTATACTCAATGAACTACATGAATGTATTAATGAAAAAATAACCAAATATCAATGAACAAAAATCCATGCCAGCCCAATCTTGTGCACATCAATTTCCTTGAATTTAAAAAGAGTAAAATCAACTGCATTGATGAAGAAATTTTTGGATTCTTAATCACTAAAATCCTTTGACGGTGGAAACACCTGCAAATATAAGTATAACTTAGATTGGGAATTTTCAAAGTTATGAAAAAAGACAATGTCAATATAAATTATTAATTTCACATATTCATACCAAATCCTCAAGTGACATAAAAAACCTCAATGGTTTTGAGTCACTTTTACACTGCTCTGCAAAATTGAGATAAGAGCACCAAATATCAAGGATATTTGATTCTACTTCAGTTTGAACCGCCATTGAAACAAAATCTTTTTTCTTGGCTGAAACATGTTTCATATTTAAAACTTAAATACTACAAAAATCAGAAATATAAAAAAATAAAACGATCAAATTTTATAATAAACTCAACTCAAAAAAATAGAGCAATATGTAAGAAAAACTATTGTTCTATGAATTGTCACATTCTTTGCTCTAGGATGTCTTGTATTAGCCAATTGAATAGTTTTTGGTAGCCGGTGATACTTTTTTTGTCAGAACAACAAGCCTTTCAATGTATGGCGACTTCACATATACCAAAGTATTAGATATTCTCGTATCAAGTACATCCTCCACCACATGTTTATCACCAACATGAGTGTCCATTGAACTGCAACCGACCTCCTGTGCATTGATGAAAGGATCGATGGTGTAGATGATGCAAAGGGATCGCCTTCAAAGACCTCCAAGGAAGTCCGACAACAAACACCAAGGAATCTGACCCGTCTTCAACTGGCTTGATCTTCCTGGTCCGAACTCGGATTTGAGTGAATCCAAAATGAGAAGTTAGATCTTTGCGTCTAGTTGAATCCCTCCAAATCGCAGATCTAGAAGATTTGTGGATTGGAATTTATGGCAATTATACTGAGGTGGTGCAGAATCCACCGAGATGGAAATGGAACGATTGATGGAGCGGATGGAAGCGGATTGATGGAGCGTTGGATATGGATGTTGAGTCTTGGATATTACTCGCCAAGATCAACAAACTAAGTTGAAAGAGCGTCAGATATGACTCACCAATGATCAAACAACGAGATTGAAACAAAAGGTGCAAATAAACTTAGGTTGAAAAACAAACAAAAGAGAGCATAGTCAAGTTTCAAGTCTTTTCCACAAGGAGGCAAAAAACAAGCCTTATAAACCTAAACCCACGCCTCTCACAATTCAGCCACACTCCTCTCATTATTACAGAAAACACCCTAAAGTTTTAAGAAAACCAACTTAAAACCCTTAACAAAACATAAGACAAGTTTTTGCACTAGTTCACCAAAAGTCACAAGAATACTCCACCCTTCTTCATGATTAACCAAAATCCAACTTATGGGGAATGAGTTCCTTCTTGATTTGATCAAGCATCGCCCTAGCTCGTTCCCAAGTGATACGCCCAAGATAGGGCGTGGTGCCTCGACTTGAATCCATGGTGCATTGGACGCCGGTCTTGGTCACTTGTCTAAATGAAGAATCTCCTTTGTCGGAATTGTTTGACTTGGTATTATGGATGGAGTCTACACTCAAAAAACGGATCAAATTTCCATTGAAAATTCCCGGAGAAAAGGCCCCATCAAGCCTTGGCAAGGACGTGCACAACCGAGTAATGGCACCGCGAGTGGCACACGTAAGGGTTGTAAAAGCATGCGCCGAGATGCGTCGTGGGGCTCTAGCGCCTCGGTATGAGGCTTGATAGACGAACTCAATATCATCCTCCTCCCCTTTAAAAGGGTTCGTCCACGAACCGGGCTGACCTACAAAACAAGTCAACACGCAAACCTCCTTTCCAATCATGACATGATAAGACAACATGTATGCATAAGCTATGCCAGTTTTCTTTGGAATTCAACTTTCATGGGATATGATAAAGCCATTCAATTTAAGAAAAGAATTCAGCCAAGATGTCATTTTATAAGATAAAGTTAAGGGACAAATGTTACTTCCTCGATTGGCATGAGCAACTTCCTTCGGTTTGGCCAAAAGTAGAAGAGTAGAGGGGCCGCCTATGGCCAGCTTCTTGTCCCTCTTTTCCTCTCGATGAGCATGCTTCTTTCTTTTCTCCTTGGTGCATGATCCCACATAATTTGATGGGGGGTCATCGGGTGCAAAGTCACCTTCTTTCCCTCCATTTGAAAGTGGTATTCGTTGGATATCCCATCATGGATTGCTCCCTTGTCATATTGCCAAGGGCGTCCCGACAATAGATGACAAGCGGTCATCGGGACCACATCACACTCCACCTCATCCTTGTATGTTCCTATAGAAAAGCAAACACGAGCCCTCTCCTTGACTTGGATAGGGGCGTTAGAGTTCAACCAAAATAAAAGGTAAGGCAAAGGATGAGGAGTAGTATGCAAGGAAAACCTATCCACCACCTCTTGACTAATGATATTACAACATGAACCGCTATCAATAATCACACTACATACCCATTCCATGATCTTGCATCGATTGTGAAAGATAACTTCCCATTGACTAGGTGTGGTGGTGTTCTCCGTCATGAAGAGTGTTCGTTGAACCGCAAAACACTCTCCATTATCGGCGGTGACATGGAGCTCATCTTCTTCAATCTCGGGGCTCTCCTCCTCCTCTTCCGCATCCCCTTCATCCTCGTACTCATACTCCCCTTGGGCGGTAAGAAGGACCTTTCGTTCGTTGGGGCAATCCCTAGCATAGTGCCCATGGCCAAGGCACTTGAAGCACTTGACATCACTAGCCCGCGCTCCTCCTTCTTGTCGTGGGCGTGGAGGAAACTCTCTCCTCAGTTGCAAGCTCGAGTCTCCACTATTCTCCGGCTTCTTGGACTGATTTGGTGGCACCCTAGGAGCCGTGGTGGAAGGTTGCCACGCCCTCGGATTGGTGGAACTTTGGCGTCGTTGAGAGAGGTGCTTGTAGATGGGTTGTTGTAGTGAAGCACTTGGACAAGCAAACAAGGCCGGTGTTCGAGGCGCTAAGAAGCCAAATCAAGGAGCCATGCCCTATCTCGGGCGCATCAAGCGAGCCCTAGCTAAGACAATACTAGACAAAATCAAGGAGGAACTCAAACACACTACACACTTGTCAAAAAGAAAACAACACTAGGAAGCTACTAAACACCAAGAAAAATCAAGCATCAAGTCAAGAAAAGATTTAGGACTTTTTCTGTGCTCGACCCCTTATTAGCTTTTCGCCGCCGGCAAGGTTTTTCTAGCCTCGTTTTCTTTTTCTGTGCCCGACCCCTTATTAGCTTTTCGCCGCCGGGAAGGTTTTTCTTTAAGGCATGAATTTCTGATTTTTTTAAAAAATTCCAATGACAATTAGACAACAAGCAAGCAAGACATTATTTCTTGGTGTCGTTCCCGTATCCTAGCGTTGAACCATCTCAACAAGCATGCAATGAACAAAAGAGGAACGATTTTTAGTCACTCAAACCCTCGGTTTCTATATATAACATTAAAAAGTTGTGTACATGGAGCATTTATTGCACTTGATCAAAATTTTCAAATATATTAAATCAAATGTTTTATATGACAAGCTGAGCTCCTTGGCACAATGGTTAAAATGTATGCATTTGTAAAGAAGGTCTAAAGTTCGAATCTCTAAATAATAGTTTTCCTCATTCTAGCTAAAGTTTTTATGCCTATTGCCTAACAATTATTTATGCTGCATAAATAATTTAGATTAATATCTCTTGATTTAGCCCACCGTTTCTATAAAATAATAATCTTTTTAAGGGAAAAAAATAATGATCTATTTTTAATACATCTATCGATAAAAAAATTTATACGAGAAGAAGACCATTTTTTCTCATTGTAAATTCATGTATTAAGTTCATTAATTTTTTTTTATAAAATAAATAATCTCTTTTTTTTCTGAAGGAATAGTAATAATGATCTAATTCTGATACATTGTCATCTATCGATATAAAGTTATCAATATGAGAAGAATTTATTACAAATATTACTTTATTTTTTTTAATAAAAGTTTAAGGTTCAAGTCTCTTTGTGAACATCATGGCTAATTACTTTAGTCCTATTTAAAATTTTCATGCAACTCAACAAAAGATGATATATATATATATGTAAGGAATAGTCTTATTTGATTACTTTAGTTCTATTTAAAGTTTAAGGAATAGTCATTTTTTTATATGTCTATTATTGTATAAATGTTATAAGTATTTCAATGTGTAATATGGATGTATAGCTACACATAGAGATACTCTTAGGATATTTATCCTCTTAAAAGTGTACTTATTGTCCACACTGAACACCTTTAATTACATCATATTTACTTTAATTTATAATATGGATGCATACCTACACATAGAGATATTCTTAGGATACTTATCCACTTAAAGGTGTACTTATTGTCCATATTTACCACCCTTAATTACATACTATTTATTTCAATTTATAATATGGATGTATACCTACACACAGAGATACTCTTAGGATATTTATCCTCTTATATGTGTAATTATGGTCCACATTTACCACCCTGATTACACCGTTATTTATGTGTATGTGTTTTGACCAATTGTATTTCATGGATTGGCCTATATATATACACATTATTCTACAAAGAAATCCATTGACATGCACATTGCTCCCTTTTTTGTGTCTACAATTCTCTCCATGGTTACAATTATAAACATGAATAGCTCAAGATATGTATAAATTATTATTTCTCTATGCATTATAAGTTATTGGGGGGTCTTAATTCTATTATATATTTGTTCAAAACTCTTCTTCGATCTTATATTGGAAGCCTATTTTTATTTAAAATTTAAACTAATTTCTATCTAATATTACTATTTTTAATACTATATTATAATTGATCTTTATTATCTAAACTAAATTGTTGTCAACTTAGATCAAACAAACTTTTTGTTATATATACAAGAATATTATTTCAAGCAAATATATTTTTGAGGGTTAAATTTGTAAATTTATTTTTAAATTTTTTGAAAGAATATATAGTCAATATGAATTTTTATTGTGATTTTTTTGAAGAAACATTACTTCTAAAAATATATAATCAATTGAATCTCATGAATTGACTAACTATGATTCATTCCATCCTAAATTGTTTGAAGTTTAAAATATAAACATTACCAAAGTTTTTATTTGTCTAATGATATGTGAATGCATACAACATCTGATGGCAATTAAAAAATTTGTAGCGTGTGTGCAAAGTTTTCATATTGGGCGACAAATTTCAAGTACTGGGTGTGAAAAAATACACAATTTTTCATACAAAATTCGAACGTACTAAATTTTATGATTTTTTAGATCAAACAACCCACATGTTCTTTTAATTCTTATACAATTACAAGATCTAAATATTTTTTACAAACTCAAACGACAAGAATATACTTTATAAAATTTAAAAATTACAAAAAAAATAAACGAATGCATGTTAAAAACGTGTCCCGTGCATACGCACGGGACTGTCCTCCTAGTTTTAGCACAAAATTCAGCAAGCCATATTGATGTGAGTTCGTCTATCAAGCCTTCTACCGAGCCCTCTACCGAGGTCGTGCCCCTCGGTACCGAGCCCCACGTTGAGCCATCTTGCGTTCCACTCCAGCCCTACGACGCGCCATGGCGCGCACCTTTGCACACATCGCCCACAACATCGACACTTGGTTGTGCGCCCTTGCTCACGACTCCGTTGGGCGCGCTCGTGCTTAGGCTTGATGGGGCCATTTCTCCGAGCACTTTTTATGGTTCTTTGGTCCATGAATTGAGTGAGGATTCTAGCCCTAATGCCAAGTCCAATTTGCACGACAAGGGAGAGTCTTCATTTGGACACATATCCAAGGCCGGTGTCCGAGGCGCTAAGGAGCCAAGTCAAGGCACCACGCTCTATCTTGGGTGCATCCCTCGAGCACATGCTAGGGCAATGCTTGACAAGATCAAGGAGGAGCTCATGGATCATAAGTTTCCAAAGGTTTACAAAGAAGAAGGTTGGAGTCTCCTTTTTACTCGTGTTCCGACAAGTGACTTTTTTTTACCGATAAGGACAATTAGTTTGTGCTGGGATTTTATGGTTTGTTTTTTGTAATTTCTCTAATGTTGGTGGCTGATTAGGTAAAGTGTGAAACCTAGGTTATAATTTCGTGCCAAGCCTCTATTTTCCCCTTAGACTTGAACAATGACATTGCTCTCTTTTTACTTGTTCTGAATCTAAGTTCTTTGTTTTGTTTTTCATTCAATCTCGTTGCTTAATCGTTGGTGAGTCATATCCGACGCTCTTTCAACCTATTTTGTTGATCTTGTTGCGTAATATCCAATATTCAACATCCATATCCAACAATCCATCAATCCACTTCCAATTGCTCCATCAATCGATTCATCTCCATCTCGGTGGAATTCTGCACCATGTCCATATATTTGCCGTAACTTCTAAATTACACCTCATATAGGTCTTCAATTTTGAGGGTTTAAACTAGACTCAAGGATCTAACTCTGGGCTTTGGAATCACCCAATTCTGAGTCCGGACGAGGGAGATCTACCCTTTTAATCCAAGATGAAATTCAGCCACCGGGTCCCCCATCTTCGAACCAAGTGAAGATTTCCGTCCACTCTTCGGCGATCTCTTTGCACCATCATCTACACCATCGATCCGGTCATCAAGTGGTATCAGAGCCATGCGAAGGTATTGTCATATAAACCTTGTTTCGAATTTGAAAGACCACTCGTTGCAAGTAGCCACTTTGTCGAAACCCTCTTGTGTTTATGCGTGAGACTTGTTGTTTATTTTTGTCTTGTGTTGTGTGGGATTTTTGTCCTTGTTTGTTGTTGCTCTTAGCCGAGTATGGTGAAGATCCATGTCTGTTTTTCTAGTCGAAAATCCTATGGATAAGAACACCAAAGGTTCTCAAAATTTTAGTAGTTGAAGGGTTGTTTCTCTATCTTGATTAATGCCTTCAATTAGTAGTTGATTTGAATGAGTTTTGGCTGATTCTTGTGAGCTGAAAAACGTGGATTGGTGTGTCCAAAACCAGCCTTAATCCGTTTCATTGCATGCTTGTTGAATGGTTCGGTGCTAGGATACGGGAACGACACCAAGACGGAACATCTTGCGTTGTGGTTTAAGTTATCTTTGAAATCTTTCGCTAAATCAAAAACAGAAAAGAAATCAGAAATACCTTGCCGGCGACGTAAAGCAAATAAGGGTCCAGGCATAGAAAAAAAGATTAAGACTAGAAAAAGCTTGTCCGACGGCGTAAAGCTAATAAGGGGCCGGGCACGGAAAGAGTAGTCAAATCGTAGAGCCTAGCAAAGGCCTAAATAATTTTTTTTTTCTATACTTGATGCTTTTTGTTCTTTGTGGTTTAGTAGCTTCCTAGCATTGTTCTCTTAGGCAAGTGTGTGGTGACTCTCTTTTTGTTTGTCCTTTGTTGTCCTTTGCATACTTGCAACTTGTCGGATTTTCATCTCAGGCAAGTCTTGGTGATTATTTCAAGTGCACTCTATACCTTGATTTTTGTCGTGGTTGTTAAGATGACAAGTGTAGGAGACGAAAAGGACAAGAACCAGGTTGAAGAGATGTCCACTAGCTCGGTGGCAGCCATGTTGCACTCCATGCAACAATCTTTGCAAGCTATGGAGGCTCGATTTGCTGATTTGGAGAGTCAAGTACAAGGCCGAGATGATGGAACACGGGTGCCTCAATCGGGAGCTCCACCAAGTGTGTTACAAAGTGCTAATCGGGTGGAGTTGTTGCACGAAGAGGCCTCGACATCTTACTTGCCAAATACGGAGTCTCTAGCTTCACTCGGTTTGAGCACTTCCATGGGGGCCATCCCTCCTTATGTTCCTCCCACGAGCTTCCACAATCCACACTTCGTGGCCAATTCCAGGGTAAGGCCTTCATTTGCTACATTTCCGAATAATATTCCTATTAGTTCCACTAACATTTCAGGTTATGGAGTGCCAAACTATCAAGAAGCTTACCCTACTACCGATGCATGCCTTGATTGGCTTGCCAAGGCGGAGTCCATCTTTGATATTTATGGATACGATGATGCTCGGCGGGTGGCCATGGCGGCCATACACTTCACCGACTTTGCTTTTCAATGGTGGCTCGAGGACAAGGCTTTGAGGAGAACAGGTCGGATGCCTCAAATCAATACTTGGCAAGATCTAAGGGAGGCTATGGAGGAGCGGTTCGTGCCTCAAGACTACACGGAACGAATCCATGCCAATTTGGAACAAGTGCGCCAAGGAAACCGGTCTCCTGACGAGTTCTACAACGAGCTGCGTATGCTCCTCTTTCGTTCAGGAATGCAATTTCCCGACGGATATGTGATTTCTAAATTTGTCAATGGGTTAAATTCAGAACTAAAAAATATTGTGAGTATGCAGCATTTCAGTAGAGGGACCGATGTTGAGCAAGTGCTTCACTACACCAACCACATCTACAAGCATCTTGCTCAACGACGCTCAAGTTCTACCACTTCTCGGGCATGGAAACCGTCCTCCACGGCTCCTAGGGTGCCACCAATCAGTTTAAGAAGCCGGAGATTAGGAAGGACTCGACTCCTCAACCTAGGAAAGAATTTCCTCCATGTCCTCGGCAAGAAGGAGGAGAGCGGGCAAGCGATGTAAAGTGCTTTAAGTGCTTAGGCCATGGACACTATGCTAGGAATTTCCCCAACGAACGGAAGGTCCTCCTTAACGCCCAAGGGGAGTACGAGTACGAGGGAGAAGGGGATGCGGAAGAGGAAGAGGAGAGCCCCGAGGTTGAAGAAGATGAGCTCCACGTCTCCGCCGAGGAAGGAGAGTGCTTTGGTCCAACGATCGCTCTTCATGACGGAGAACACCACCACACCTAGTCAACGGGAAGTCATCTGTCACACTCGATGCAAAATCATGAATAAGGTATGTAGTGTGATTATTGATAGCGGATCTTGTTGTAATATTATTAGTCAAGAGGTAGTGGATCATTTTTCTTTGCAAACTACTCGTCATCCTTTACCTTATCCCTTGTGTTGGTTGAATCCTAACGCCCCTATCCAAGTCAAGGAGAGGGCTCATATTTGTTTTTCTATAGGGCCATACAAGGACGAGGTGGAGTGTGATGGGGTTCCGATGACCGCTTGTCTTCTGATTTTGGGTCGTCCTTGGCAATTTGACAAGGGGGCAATTCATGATGGCGTATCCAACGAGTATCACTTTCAAATGGAGGGAAAGAAGGTGACGTTGCACCCGATGACTCCCCATGAAATTATGTTGGATCACGCAGCTAAGGAGCAAAGGAAGAAGCTTGCTCATTGAGAGGCAAATAAGGACAAGAATCTAGCCAAAGGCGGCCCATCTACGCCCCTATTTTTGGCCAACCCGAAAGAGGAAAGTGAAAATTCCTTCTCGGATAAATTTGCACCACCTTGGCAAAAATGGTGTAACTTACAACTCATAAATTGAATGATGCTCAAATTTGGAGGAAATGAAGTAGACTCCTTTAGCTCAACCTGGGACTTGGAATCGCTCAATTTGGAATTTGGAGCTCAGAGAAAGACCTTGAACAATTCGGATCTGAAAACTGTCCCAAGCTACGATGTGCATGTCATTCGGGGAAGTAACACTTCTTCCTTACTTTTATCTCATAACTTGACATCTTGGCTGAATTATTCTCATATTTTGGATAGATTTTTCATGTAACATACAAATAGGATTGCAAAGAAAAGTGGCATAGCTTGTGCTTACATTTTGTCATATCATGTTGTGCTTGGAAAGGAGGTTTGTGCGTTGACTTGTTTTGTAGGTCAGCTGGGTTTGTGGACGTTCCCTTTTAAAGGGGAGGAGGATGATGTGAGTTCGTCTATCAAGCCTTCTGCCGATCCCTCTACCGAGGTCGTGCCCCTCGGTACCGAGCCCCACGTTGAGCCATCTTGCGTTCCACTCCAGCCCTACGACGCGCCATGGCGCGCGCCCTTGCACACAACGCCCACAACATCGACACCTGGTTTTGCACCCTTGCACATGACTCCATTGGGCGTGCTCGTGCCTAGGATTGATGGGGCCATTTCTCCGAGCACTTTTTATGGTTCTTTTGTCCATAACTTGAGTGAGGATTCTAGCCCTAATGCCAAGTCCAATTTGCACGACAAGGGAGAGTCTTCATTTGGACACATATCCAAGGCCGGTGTCCGAGGCGCTAAGGAGCCAAGTCAAGGCACCATGCTCTATCTTGGGCGTATAACTCGAGCACATTCTAGGGCAATGCTTGACAAGATCAAGGAGGAGCTCATGGATCATAAGTTCCAAAGGTTTACAAAGAAGAAGGTTGGAGTCTCCTTTTGACTCGTGTTCCGACAAGTGACTTTTTTTTACCGATAAGGACAATTAGTTTGTGCTTGGATTTTATGGGTTGTTTTTTGTAATTTCTCTAAGGTTGGTGGCTGATTAGGTGAAGTGTGAAACCTAGGTTATAATTTCGTGACAAGCCTCCATTTTCCCCTTAGACTTGAACAATGACATTGCTCTCTTTTTACTTGTTTTCAATCTAAGTTCTTTGTTTTGTTTTTCGTTCAATCTCGTTGTTTGATCGTTGGTGAGTCATATCCGACGCTCTTTCAACCTAGTTTGTTGATCTTGGTGCGTAATATCCAAGATTCAACATCCATATCCAACAATCCATCAATCCACATCCAATCACTCCATCCATCGATCCATCTCCATCTCGGTGGAATTCTACACTGCGTCCATATATTCGCCATAACTTCTAAATTACACCTCATCTAGATCTGAAATTTTGAGGGTTTAAACTAGAAGGATCTATCTCTGGGCTTTGGAATCACCCAATTCCGAGTCCGGACGAGGAAGATCTACGCTTTTAATCCCAGACGAAATTCAGCCACCGAGCTCCACCTTCTTTGAAGCAAGTGAAGATTTCCGTCCACTTGTCGGAGATCTCTTTGCACCATCATCTACACCATCGATCCGGTCATCACATATTCAATCAAGCTCTTAAAGAAGGAATTAAACAAGGTGTAATGAGACAACCCTTTCAACTTCCAAACAAGCAAGGCTAGACCCTTGAATTGTCTTTCACCTTTTTCGTGAGAAACCAACCATGGAAGTTCAAGAAATGCGTCCACCAACAACAACAAATTCAAGGACAAAACTCGACACAAGAACTCAAGGTAAAGACAACACTCACGAAAGCTTCAAAGGATGGACGATCTAGAAAGCAAACTTGTAACAAGTGGCTAACCAAGATCGAGACAAGATTTAAATGGTCGTGTGGCTCTGATACCACTTGATAAAAGGATCGATGGTGTAGATGATGCAAAGGGATCGCCTTCAAAGACCTCCAAGGAAGTCCGACAACAAACACCAAGGAATCTGAGCCATCTTCAACTGGCTGGATCTTTCTGGTCCGAACTCGGATTTGAGTGATTCCAAAACGAGAAGTTAGATATTTGAGTTTAGTTAAATCCCTCCAAATTTCAGATCTAGAAGATTTGTGGATTGGCATTTATGGCGATTATACTAAGGTGGTGCAGAATCCACAGAGATGGAAATGGAACGATTGATGGAGCGGATGGAAGCGGATTGATGAAGCGTTGGATATGGATGTTGAGTCTTGGATATTACTCGCCAAGATCAACAAACTAAGTTGAAAGAGCATCGGATATGACTCACCAACGATCAAACAACAATATTGAAACAAAAAGTGCAAATAAACTTAGGTTGAAAAACAAACAAAAGAGAGCATAGTCATGTTTGAAGTCTTTTCCACAAGGAGGCCAAAAACAAACCTTAACCCTAAACCCAAGCCTCTCACAATTCAGCCACACTCCTCTCATTATTACATAAAACACCCTAAAGTTTTAAGAAAACTAACTTAAAACCCTTAACAAAACATAAGACAAGTTTTTGCACTAGTTCACCAAAGTCACAAGCATACTCCACCCTTCTTCATGGTTAACCAAAATCCAACTTATGGGCCATGAGTTCTTTCTTGATTTGATCAAGTATCGCCCTAGCTCGTGCCCGAGTGATACGCCCAAGATAGGGCGTGGTGCCTCGACTTGGATCTATGGCGCCTTGGACGCCGGTCTTGGTGACTTGTCTAAATGAAGACTCTCCTTTTTCGGAAATGTTTGACTTGGTATTATGGCTGGAGTCTACACTCAAAACATGGATCAAAGTCCCATTGAAAATGCCCGGAGAAAAGGCCCTATCAAGCCTTGGCACGGACGCTCCCAACTGAGTCGTGTACAAGGGCGCACAACCGAGTAATGGCGCCGGGAGCGACACATGCAAGGGTTGTAAAAGCACGCACCAATGTGCGTCGTGGGGCTCTAAGGCCTCGGTAGAAGGCTTGATAGACGAACTCACATCATGTATTGTCCATGTTGTTGATCTACACATGTAAAAAACATATTATTCATGAACAAACTAGATAAAATCAATGAACAATGTCCAAGTACTTATGAACAAATAAGTAATATCAATAAACAGAGAAGTAATATCGATGAACAAATAAGTAATATCAATGAACAAACCTCATCTTGAATCTTCTTCCACTCTTCTTCAATTTTTTCTTTGCTTCATCATCCTTCTTTTTTATTGATCTCCTCTTGTTTCCTCTTCAACTCCAATGCAACTCTCTTGGTTTCTTCATCACTTTCCTATTTCTTCGTCTTTTTCTCCTCTTCCTTTCTCTTCTCTTCATCAATCTTCTTTTTTGCCTCAGCATATTCTTTATTCCTCTTCTTCTTTTCCTCTTTCCTTCTCTTTTGTTCAACCTCTTCATTCCTCTTCTTCTCATCCTCCTCTACCTTCCTCTTTACCTATTCTTGCCTTCTCTTTAATTCAACCTCTTCATTCCTCTTCTTCTCTTCCTCTTCCTCTTTATTCTTTTCCTCCTCTTCCTTCTCTTTTGTTCAACCTCTTCATTCCTCTTCTTCTCATCCTCCTCTACCTTCCTCTTTACCTATTCTTGCCTTCTCTTTAATTCAACCTCTTCATTCCTCTTCTTCTCTTCCTCTTCCTCTTTATTCTTTTCCTCCTCTTCCTTCTCTTTTCTTCCAACTTTGCTTTGCTCTTCTTCTCTTCCTCTTCCTCGTTCCTCTTCTTCTCTTACTCATCCTCCTTCCTCTTAACCTCTTCTATCCGCCTCTTCTCTTCCTCAAATGCTTTTCTCTTCTCTTCCTCCTCTTTCTTTCTCTTCTATTCCTCTTTTATTAATTCATCCTCCCTTCTTATAGCTTCCATCTCTTCTTCTTCTTGCTTCCTCTTTTCTTGTTCTTCTTCTCTTCTCCTCTTCCTCCCTTTTCAACTTCTCTTCTTCTTCAGTCCTTCTCTTGCGTTCCTCATCCTCAAACTTTTTCCTTAAAGCTTCGTCCTCATCAGCCTTTTTCCTAATTTGTTCATCACTCTTTCTATTGCATACAAAAGAAATCTTTCTTTTCTTCTCATCATCCTTCTTCCTTATGGCCTCCAACTTACTAGCCTCCTCTTCTTGCATAAGAACACTGTCCTTGGCAATCTCTAAAACACCACCCCAATCATCCCTCAATGGAGATACGGCTAGGTCAAATGAAGGTAATTCAAATTACTTTTTCGCCTTCATTGCGGCCTCAATTTCATCCAACACTTTTGTCGCTTCCTCCTAGAAAGATTCTTGACATGGGGAATCAGCCTCTTCTTGGTTGCAAAATTGGGATAATGATGAACAACCCTTCAGACCCAAAAGCTTCTCAAACGCTTCATTGATCTTGTTGAACAGTTCGTAGTTGGCAATTTCAGATGGAGTTTTTTGTAGAACCTGGGATGTGTCAAGTAATCTTCCAAGTATTCCACTCTTACTTCAGTTTTCCGTTATCGTAAGTTTCGGGATGAAACTTTTATTGAGGGGGGGTTGTATATAATACCCGAGTTTTTCTAAGAATTCAGCTAGGAATCTTCACCTAAACTTTTCGTTATATATATCCTTGTTTTTAGTAGTTGGGCCAAAGCCCAACTTTGGGTTCAGCCCATCCGTTTTCTCCTTGCCCTTTTATTCCTCTCAACCCTATTGTTTTCCCCTCTCTTGGCTACCCAAAATCCTTTCACTTTTGTGCCACACCAGATGAGCTAGGGAGAGAGGGAGCGAGAGATCGGAATCCACCGCCGCACATCCCGTCCTCAAGAAGCCTAGCCTCGCTGAACTCGTTCGTTCTCCTTTGCGTTCACTTCCATCAAGCTCCGGGTCGAGACTCGTCCCGGTCGTCAAGGATTCAACTCGTCGAGCAAAGTGGTGGTCCACTAGTGTCACCGCCTTTGTGCACGTGCGTGTCCGTCCGTACGACCCTCTGCCAGGCCCTTCTCGCCGAGGATTCGCCGCCGACGGTTGCGCCCCCCCGAGCTCGTACGTGAGCAGTTCCATCCGCTAGAACTGGTGAAAGCCTCCTCTTCTTCATGACCTTCCCTTCCTCAATTTGTGAGACACGATCTGTAATCTAGATATCGCTCGTTGCTTTCGATTCTCGCCACCGTCGCAGATCTCGCCGTTAGTGGAGGTCTTTTCTTTCATTCTCGACCTTTGAAATCCGATTCGGGCTCAGGTTGGCATTAATGAGTCTTAGGGTTTCTTTTAGTCAGATTTCGCCTTTTAGATCCAATCTGAATTGTCTTTGTGCCCAATCTCTTTGTGACAGTGTGCTCTTGTCTATCGGGGCGCCAAATTTGGCCTTGTTCTCCGGCCGACCCTTGATCATGTTTGTTCAGTTCTATTCAAGGGCGGAGATGTCCTTCTCGTTAGAGGTAGGATATTGGTTAACTTCTGGTTAAAGTGAAAGCATGTACTGATGCTTAATTTTTTTTTATGTTGTAATTATATGATTATTCGGGTTTTTGAATTTTTATTAAAGCATATAAAAGTTCGTCCCAGAGGCATTGTTTGTTTGCCGAGTTCTTGAGTGTGTAACGTGTCTGAGTTTGTCTATTGGCTTTATATGGATCAATTCGGTTTTTACAATCTGAACGTATGACTTAAATGGAGTATTGTGATCTTTAAGGTGGGTGTATGTTTTGCTCTACGGGAATTAGGAATTAATGGATATGCATGTGGTAATTTTTGTTTGTGTGGCTTAGGTAGGATATAAATATTTAGAGGTGTTGGTACGTTGCTGACTTGTCCTATCTTAGGATGGTCGTTTAGTATATTAATTAGTGGGTGTTGGTTAGCCAAACTAGGGAACATGCTTTAAAGTTATCAAGTTGAGTGGTAATCATTAACTAAGTAACGTATGTGTATTTATATACATATGAGTATGCTAGTTGAATTTTATCCGAGTGTTTTTGGTGTTGGTTAATCGGGTTGCTTGAGGAGGTTGAGTTTTCGTTTGCCATTATAAGCAGAGTAAAGTTTTGGTTGTAGGGAAGTCTTTTTGGAATACGAACTTAGTGAGTACGAACTATGTTTTTGATAGTAGCTTGTTGTGTCACCTTGGTTAGGAGTTCACGTTGCCCGGCTTGCTTAAGTTGTCTGCTTTCTGCGAGAATCCGTCTTCCAGGTAAGTTGTTCTACGACTTGCTCGGCTTAATTCAATTCTTGTTAGATTGAGTGCCATGTATGTAGAATTGGTTTTGAGAATTAGTCCCTCTGGTTGTTATTTTTTAATAAAGATATTTTAATCTGTACATATGTGACTTCTTAATCTGATTGTAACTATGAGTGTGCCTATGAGATTGTGATGGTGCTATGATTGTGACTGTGTTTGCATTAGTAAATGAGATTGTAATTGTTTTGGTATTTATGATTGTAATTGTACTTGTAATTGGAAGTGTGATGTACACAATAATTGTGAAGGTAACTTGTAAATTGTAGTTGTTGTGATTGTGATTGTAATTGTGGCTATGGTTGGATTGTAATTGTGATTATGGTTGGGATTGTAATTGTAATTGTGAATGTGAATGCGATTGTGTTTGAATTTGTGATTGTGTTTGCAATTGTGACTGCGTTCGAATTTTGATTGTGATTGTGGTTGTGCTTGTTATTGTGATTGTGACTTGTTTGGGCCTATTTTTCTTCCGTTGCATGGTTGTTTCCGTCTTTCGAGGTTAATGGCTTGTCGACTTGCTTTGCTTACGACCGTTATGTGCTAACTGAGTGAATTGATTGTATAAACCTTATTTTGGAATGACTCTAAATTACTTGCTTGTATATGTATTTGAAACTATAAAAAATTATTTTTAAACATTTTTCGTTATGCGTGCACTGGGTTCCTCTGGTATGGTCATGGATCACGGGATAAGTTGGAGATGAAGTGGCCCCCGTGCATGGTCATGCGGCTAGAAGGGACTCCCTTCTAAAAATAAAATAAAATGTTTTGGCAAACGCCCTAGTAGAGGTTTAGCTAGGGAAAGAAGGGTGAATAGGGGAAATGGGCACGTGTATAGGACGCGCCCTGACCGTGCACCATAAATGAGAGGTCGGAGGGTGCCATTTGGATTTGAGGAGGATGTTTGCTTGCTATTTTATTTGATAGATTTTGTTTGAATGGTCTCGTGTTCATGGGTTTTGTATAACGTAATGTATTTTGTGGTTATATATGTTGGGAAGATCTTTATGAAGATTACTGTTACCCTGGTTACTATTATTGATGTTATTTGTATTAATTGTACTATTGTGATATTGTTGAATTTTTAATGTGATTATAACTGTGATGTGGTCTGTATATGTGTGTGTGTGTATCTGTGTGTCTATGTGATTGTGTGTCTGTGTGAATGGGTGTCTGTGTGATTATCTAACGTTAAGTGTTGAATTGATGTGAATCGATAATTATTGATTTATATGTGAATCTTGATTGCTAGGGTTCTGTGTGGTTTTTCAAACGTTCTATATGCATCTCACGCTTTCTAGCTTGAATTGGAATTGTAGCTGACCCTTCGGGGAATATTTTTACAGTTTCAAGTACTTTTCAAGAATCGTGATGGATTCTCTACAAAGTGGTGAAGCGGATGTTGGCGACGTGTCATTAGGTCGGGCTGTTGGGATCTGGTTATTGATGTATTAAAAGTTGTCTGTGAATTGTTTTGTTACTAGTTGGATAGAACTGGTTTAGGATAGTTTGGATTTACAAAATGATCTGGCTGTGATCTTCTGTGTATGAATTCGAGAATACTATCATGTTTTCCACCCTCTTTTTAAAATAAAAAGTTGGATATTTATTTGTTTTCTCTTCGTGCCCGAGTTGCAAGATCCTAGTGAATTTGTTGTTAAACTAATGTGAGTAGTCCCAGACAGGGTCTACCACCGAGTAGCGCCCCGGCGAAAGACGGGGTGTTACATTTTTTGCACACGATCAAGATATTTCTTTAAGGCTGATTCAAGCTCTATCGACATCCGAAGATGTTATTTGAGAAATGACTGCACAAAATTAATCTAAATTAGTACAAAAAAACATAACATGCAACATAAAAATATTAATACTAGAATCGTATAAACATACATCACCGCCATCACCAAGAACGATAACTTCTTCAACATCATCACAAACCGACCTTTTCCCTTTACTCTTATAGGCGATACCATCATCAACTACTTGTGCACACAGGAGAACAAATGTTGGCAACCCTTTGAAAAAATCCTTCCCAAAACCACCCTTGGAAATCTCAAAAGTTAGTCTCTCACCAAAATAATTGTGATTGAAATGCTTTATCATGGGGAAAGACCTTGGTGTTTCAAGACGATTGCAGGAGACCATACAATCACAATACACAATCTGTCAAAAAAGGAACAAATATTGATATATCAATGCATAAATATGGATATATGAATGAACAAATATTGATATACCAATGAACAAATATGCGTATATCAATGAACAAATATGCATATATCAATGAACAAATATGCATAAATCAATAAACTAATATGCATAAATCAATGAACAAATATGCATCTAGCAATGAACAAATATGCATAAATCATTGAAAAAATTGATATTACTAATGAACAAAGAACTGATTATCGCGAA
Organism: Fallopia convolvulus; assembly: GCA_964016875.1. Lineage (NCBI taxonomy): Eukaryota > Viridiplantae > Streptophyta > Magnoliopsida > Caryophyllales > Polygonaceae > Fallopia > Fallopia convolvulus. Next base: position 24,738,328 of record OZ024727.1, read on the forward strand.
CAAAGTAAAATCATACCAACAACAATAAAACAGGGCCTTTGAAAAAACCATTATCTGTTTTCTTCCATGCATCCGCACTCTCAACCAACTTGTCAACAAGATGAGCGCACCAGTCATACTCACTAATCTTCCTCAAGTCAACCAAATGCTCCAAGAACCTCAAGTTTACACCCCCATTCCGAATACTCTCTATACAAAGGGTGTAGAATAATATAATATAGTTCCTCCTAAACCACACCAGCATTATCAGACTCCTTGATCAACTTACTTAAATTCCCAATTTTGATAGCAACAATATCTATCCGTTTATTCTTCCCTGTCACCTCATCTATTGTTCCAATACAAACTGTTCTTTGAACCTATTGTACATATGTGTATGCTTCACAATCTTTGGGACATAAATCGTTTTCGGACCACGAGGTAGACCAAGGGAATATTGCATAAGTTCAGGAGTTATTCTTGTAATACCCCGTCTTCCGACGGGACGCTAATTAGAAATAGACCTTTCTAGGTACTATTTAAATAGGTTGAAAACTACACTTTAGGATCTTGCAACGCGGGCACGACGAGAAAACAAAATAAAAATATCCAACTTTTCTTTTTATAAAAATATAGAAAACGTAGTTATGCATGAATTCCCGAAAACCTAAATATTCAAATCCGACGAATCACTGCTAACAATAAATCATTCGAAAAAAACAAAGACAAACAATAGTACTAACTCCATCATAATATAAAAACCAACATCCTCTAGAGTCATAAATAAACTAGCGTAAAAACCCATCCCACTATGACACACGCTCTTTACCGCTCCGGCCCGCCATCTGGCCTCGGTTCCTGCACGGCTCCCTGGTTCATACCTAGAACTGAAAAATATTCCCCGAAGGGTCAGCTTCTAATCTACCAAGTTAGAGAGAATACGGAAATTGCAGAACGTTTTGAAAACATTTCTAAAGTCAGCATACAAATCCACAGTCGCAATCATATCTCTACAGGCCAATACCTAAATTAGTTATAATCAGTCACATGTAGCCACATACACATTTACAGTCACAACCTCATAACAATGCAATTCCTCCATCTCACAATCCGACTTCCAAGGCGCTCATCACTGCGCCGAGTGCAGAGGCATGCCCTCTCACTCCACTTCACAATCTCCCTTCTAACCCCGGCTAAGCCTCCACTGGAGCACTTGCCAAAAACACACAGATCATAATTTTCGTTTTGAAGGGGCACGGTTTCCCTGTCACACGGGTCAACGTAGCCAACTCTTCCTCAACGCCAGCTACGATGGGCCGTGTCGGAAACGGTACCAACACAGAGAAAACGTTCCAAAAACATCTTTCCGATAAAATATATTCAAAACCATTTTACGCATACAACAATTCAAGAAGTTCAAAACAATTTAAAAAAGTATTCAGGACTAGTTCCCAAATCCCGCTCTACAATAACGGTACGCATTCTAACAAGGTAGAGAAGAACCGAGCAAGTCGAAAAACGACTTACCTCGAAACGAAGAATCCTCGAAGAAGACGGAAATTAAGAGTGTGGGTGAAAACGATTCCCTAGAAGAAAATATTACAATGACAAGCTGAATTAGGTTCACCCCACACTTACTCTAAGTATACTTAAACCAAACAATACTCTTTTTATGTACCCGTCTTAATCGGATCTAAAGCGTGACCCAACCATAAAATTTTTAACTAAACTAACCTATATACATAAAATAAGAGCTAGGAACTAAACCAAAACATACTAATCTATGCTATTATATAACACGTGACACTAACTTATAACATAAATTACTATCTCCCATCTTATTCCACTAACCCATGTCAGCCCACGCATCATGCACACCTAATGAGACAACCTAAGCCCACCAACTAAAAATTTTCACTCTTCACTCCAAAAGATCGATCCAGCAAAAAAAAAAAAAAGCCCAAACTAAACTTTTCTGTAGATAGCCAACCCGATTGAAAATGCTCGTCTCCCCTACTGTTCAAACACAAAGACTATCAATCTAGCAAAACTCCCATCTTGACCTTTCAACGTGGCCCCACACCCCTTCCTTTTGACCAACCTACAAGCTACAGTCAACTCCTTCTTCTTCCTCCCGCTGCTGCTGTACACCCGTGAGCCCCGACCCATCCTTCACAACCACACCCTCCAGTACTTACCCACCCTCTGCATTCTTACCAGAAATCTCCCCGACGCCCTCGCACTGTTTCTCTAATCCGGGTACTAAACTAGAACAGAGAAAAACAAGAACGGGAAACCAATCGATTACTTACCGGAGTGCCGATCGGAACGACCACTCGGCAGCCTGGATTGGCGATTTAAACGGAGCAACAATCTGGGAAAACAGGGGTCGAAAGGTTTAATACGATCTCAAGAGAACGACACGGCAATGCTCGAACCAAAAAGACACCACTTACTAACGGTTGGATACAGACCGGACGGAAGGGATTGCGTTCTCGGCGGCGATGTTTGGCAAGGCTCTGGACGGATCTTCGCTCAGAGGAATCGTAGGGAGGTGGGAAGTATTTGTCGTGGTTTATAGCTAGAGTGTTTTTTTTTTGCAGATTCGGCTTATCTTTTATACGAAGGAAAAGATATACTGATAGATAATGGTTCCGATAGGTGATAGCTAGTTAGTTAACTAGATAGGGAATAGCTAATTAGTTATTAAATAATGGTTTAGATAAGATTATACTTAGCTAGTAATTGATAGGGGAAGGTATGGATAGATATAATTACCGAATTGATGTATTTTTGGTTACATAGATAGGATTATATTGTACTTGAACGGGATTTATCATATACGAGAACATATATATCTATATATGTGTGATTTGCCATGCCGGATTAATAACTCGGGTCGCTTTCCGACATGATGGAAAACGAACCCGGGTATTACATACTACCCTCCTTAAGAAAGTTTCGTCCCGAAACTTTTATAACGAAAGGAAAGATAAGAAGGAAATATTCCGAGGTTTCACAACCTCTCCCCCTCAAGGAGGGTTCGTCCCCGAACTAGAATTTATTGATAAAAATAAGCATAACTAATACTAGCCATCCATGACACGCAACACGTCAATCTAATATTTTCACAACCAAACAGACAAGTCAAAGCGAACAACAATCACGAAGCAGACCTCGAATATGAAAACAACACACTAATTACTAACCTTCCCCTCAAACGCCTATACTAAACCCGGGTAGATCTCTAGGTAACTCTCACTCATCCTGGACTCCGTCTCCCAAGTGGCCTCCTCGACTCCCCGTCGAGACCACTGTATCAGCACCAAAGGAATTGTAATACACGGTTCTTTTCTTTCATTTTTAAAGGTCGGAAAAATGAGTTCATGGGGTTACAAGTAATCGAGTTTTCTTAAACAATGTTAAACAATGTTAATATTCGAGTTCCATTTTTCCTTCTAGGTCGAAAAACGATTTCTTTGGTCTACAAGCAATCGAGTTTTCTTGACCCGCAAGAAAACGGAATTATTAATCTGTTCGGATAATCCCAAAGTATATAGATAATTTTTTTTTTCTTAAAAGCCTAATCCTATCCTTAACAAATTCTACCCATTTAATGCTAAACTTGATCACCTTTTAGTTGGTTAATAACGTAACCAAAATTCTTATCTTAACCAATAACAATATCTTTAATCTCCAAAGTTTTATCTTAAACAATTTTGATATCCTTGATTTCCCTTCTTAACAAACCGAGCACTCGTTCAAGTCGTCTCCACCTTCACGATCAAACTAACGTCATCCTCTGCCTTCAACTCCGTTCCCTCCGCTACCTTTTCCGGTGAGTCCGAACGCGTGCGGTCATCCACTCCGATGATTCTGGTGGAGAACGCTCCTCCTGCAAGCCACACCGTTCTTGTGATCGTTTCGTTCGCTGATTCCGGCATCACGATCCACCGTCGGAGCCGGCGTTCCATTCAAGCTTGTAGCCTCTGGCTGCCCTGCTCGGGTTGGACGACGTCCTTGTCTCGGACCATCACGCCGTGGAGACTAGTCCCGTTCCACCGGACCGTTGCCATCGTCGTCGTTCTGCCGATTCACTAGTTGTTTGTCCTTGCCGGCCTTTCCATGTAAGGATCAACACCTTATTGAACTCCTTTGTTGTTTCCGGGTAGGGTGTTGTTTTGTTCAGGGAAACGATCGAGTATATGGGTAGGAGTCTATTTAAGCTAATTAGGGGTGATCGGTTTCGAAGGTGACCAGATTGAGAGGAGGTGGTCTAGCTAGTTAACTCCTCTATCTGTAGCAAGTAGATGCATATACGTACATCTGGTTCATAAGTTAATACTCATCTTTTTCAACCATTTTGGGGTAGAGTTAATTAGTGAATTTTGTTTAATTAACTTGTAGGCGTATTGTCTGTTCGATTACATAAACTGTTGTCGTCAATAGTGGGGTATTGGTTCATGTGGGTCGCTTAATTAATCTAATCTCACATATGATTAGAAATGTAGGTATATTTGGTTTATAAGTCTCAAGTTCGTCCTTTTCATTTATATAAATATAGGTTAGTATATACATCTGGATAAAGTTAACTATATGTATACGTTAGGGTTAATTAGTCAAATTTGGTTAATTTGATTGATGGACTTGGTTGCTGGACTGGTATTAATTAATTAAGGCCTTAGTTGTTTTAGTTAGTTGTATATTAGTATATATATAAATAGTTAAGTTGTATTAAGTTGGTCCTAAACACGTTACAAACATGTGGCGACGGGAATAGTAGACTTTGGAAGTCAGTTGGAGAAGGTCAATTAGTTTTTGTTGTTAATTATTATCTAGTATATAAATTAAATGGGTGGATATTAGTTAGGAACGTTAAAATTAGTAGCTTGAAATTATGGGTTTAAAACGACGGTTTTGGTTTTGAGTAAGTAGTTGGGTATGTAGTTCAGTGGCGTTTAGTCAGTCATAGGATTCGTTAAAGTTGTGAATTTGGTCGTTAAATATTTACCTGGGCTCGTTGCTATATTAGGGAATCGCCTTTGCTCAAGCTCATAGCCTTTGCTTCTGTTCAAGATCTCCTTCGTTTAAGGTAAGTCGTTTTTCGACTTGCTCGGTTCTTCTCTCCCTTGTTAGATTGCGTATCGATATTGTAGGGCGGGTTTTGGGAACTAGTCCCGAATGCCTTTATAAACTGTTTTGAACTTCTTGTATTGTTGTGTGTGAAATGGTTTGAACATGTTTTATCGGAAAAATATTTTGGAACGTTTTCTCTGTGTTGGTACCGTTTCCGACACGGCCCATCGTAGCTGGTGTGGAGGAAGTGTTGGCTACGTTGACCCGTGTGACTGGGAAAATCGTGCCCCTTCAGAACGAAAATTATTATCTGTGTGTTTTTGGCAAGTGCTCCAGTGGAGGCTTAGCCGGGGTTAGAAGGGAGATTGTGAAGTGGAGTGGGAGGGCCTGCCTCTGCACTCGGCGCGGTGATGAGCGCCTTGGAAGTCGGATTGTGGAAAAAGGAGGAATTGCATTGTATGAGATTATGAATGTGAATGTGAATGCGTATGTGGCTTTGTGTGACTAATAAGACTAATTTAGGTATTGGCCTTTAGAGTTATGATTGCGATTGTGGATTTGTATGCTGACTTTAGAAATGATTTTTAAGGCGTTCTGCAATTTCCGTATTCTCTCTAGCTTGGTAGATTAGACGCTGACCCTTCGGGGAATATTTTTCAGTTCCAGGTATGAATCAGGGAGCCGTGCAGGAACCGAGGCCAGATGGCGGGCCGGAGCGGTAAAGAGCGCGTGTCATAGTGGGATGGGATTATTTTTACGATAGTTTAGTTGTGTTATTTTTAGGATTTTATTTTTATTAATATGTTAGAGTTTGTATTATGACTTGTCTTCTGTTTTCGTCGAATGATTTTATTGTTGGTGACGATTCGTCAGATTCAGGATATTTATAATTAGGTTTTCGGGAATTCATGCATAACTACGTTTTCTATATTTTTATAAAGGAAAGGTTGGATGTTTTTATTTCGTTTTCTCGTCGTGCCCGCGTTGCAAGATCCTAAAGTGTAGTTGTCAACCTATTTAATAGTACCTAGTAAGGTCTATTTCTTAGTAGTGCCCCGTCGGAAGTCGGGGTGTTACAGGAATCTCCTTGTTCCGCAGTTTCTTCATTCGTCGATCTAAAATCTTCAGCGGTTGTTCCCGGAAAGTGTGATCTGGTTCTACCACCAACTCCTCATAGTTTAATCGGTGACTAGGATTCGGAACGTACTGTCTCAGCTGTGAAACATGGAATACAGGGTGCACTCCTTCCAAAGCAGGTGGCAATGCTAGTTTGTAAGCCACCTCACCTACTCTCTCAAGAATCTCGAACGGACCGATATATTGGGGACTCAGCTTCCCTTTTACTCCGAATCTCCTGACCCCGCGGGTAGGCGATACTCTCAACCAGACGTGGGCTCCTACCTCAAACTCCAACGGTCTACGCCTCTTGTCTGCATAGGACTTTTGGCGACTCTGAGCAGCTAACATTCTCTCTCTGATTAAGGCCACTTTCCCGATAGTCTCCTCAATCATTTGTGGCCTCTCACCTACTACATCTGAGGGATCATCCCAACACAGCGGTGTCCTACATCTCCGACCATATATAGCCTCATAAGGAGCCATCTGAATCGACGAATGCCAGCTGTTATTATAGGCAAACTCCACCAAAGCCAGGTGATCCGACCACTGACCTCCCCAGTCTAGTACGCAGGACCTCAGCATGTCCTCTAGAGTCTGAATCGTCCTCTCTGTCTGACCGTCTAACTGCGGATGGTAAGCAGTCGTAAAATGTAATCTCGTCCCCAATGCCTCATGCACCTGCTGCCAATATCTGGAAGTAAAACGCCCATCTCGGTCCGACACAATCGTCTTAGGCACTCCATGCAGTCTAACTATCTGATTAATAAATACCTCCACTAACTTGCTCACTTGCCATGTCTCCCTGATAGGCAAAAAGCGAGCAGTCTTCGTCAGTCTATCCACCACTACCCAAATGGCATCATGGCCTCTACTGAGTCTCAAACCTGTGACAAAATCCATGGAGATGTCCTCCCACTTCCATTCTGGAATAGGAAGCGACTGAAGCATTCCTCCGGGTCTCTAATGCTCGATCTTCACCTGCTGGAAGACCTGACATTTAGCGACGAATCTCGCTACATCCGGCTTCATGCCATCCCACCAATAAAACTGTCGCAAATCTTTGTACATCTTACTCGCCCCGGGGTGGATTGAGTAAGGTGTAGCATGAGCCTCTTGCAAAATCTTCTGCCTCAACTCTGCATCTCGAGGCACACAAATCCGACCACGTAAACACAAAATACCATCTGCTCTCTCCGCAAACTCGGGTGCCTCTCCACGGCTCAATCTCTGCCTAAGATCCTGAATCATCGGACAACTCTCCTGCTTCTACCTCACTTCCTGAAGCAAGGACGGTTGGCACTCTAGGGCTTTCATATTGCCCTGATAACGCTGAATCTGTACCTCAATACCGTACCTCATCAGCTCCCTCTGTAACTTTGGCTGAGCTGTCAAATGAGCCAACATACTCTCTTGAGGCGTCTTCCTGCTAAGGGCATCAACGACTACATTCGCTTTCCCTGGGTGGTAAAGGATCTCAAGGTCATAGTCCTTTAGTAACTCAAGCCATCTCTTCTGTCTCATATTCAACTCCCTCTGAGTAAAGATGTACATGAGGCTCTTATGATCTGTCATCACTTTACATGTACTCCCATACAAATAATGACGCTAAATCTTCAGAGCATGTACCACAGCTGCTAACTCCAAATCATGAGTGGGGTAATTCTGCTCGTTCGGTTTCAACTGTCTGGAGGCATAAGCAATCACCCTGTCCCTCTGCATCAGCACACAGCCCAAGCCTACCTTGGAGGCGTCACTGTAAATCACAAAATCCTCATTCCCTTGAGGGAGAGCAAGTATAGGAGCCGAAGTCAAACTCTTCTTCAGCTCGTCAAAACTCCGCTGGCAGGCTTCATTCCACTCAAAGCGAGTGGTCTTCTTAAGCAGGTTGGTAAGTGGTTGGGCTATCTGGGAAAACCCTTCCACAAACCTTCTGTAATACCTTGCTAATCCTAGAAAGCTCCGCACCTCCTTCACATTCTTCAGAGGTTCCCATGCTTTCACAGCTTCAATCTTTGCAGGATCCACCATAACTCCTTGGGCAGATACCACATGACCTAAAAAGGTAACTTCAGGCAGCTAGAAATCACACTTGGACAGCTTAGCAAACAACCGATGATGTCTCAATACTCCCAACACCAGCCTAAGATGCTCGGCGTGCTCCTCCTTACTCCGAGAGTAGATCAAAATATCATCGATGAACACTACTACAAATCTGTCCAAGTAGTCTATAAACACCCGATTCATCAGCTCCATGAATATCGCGGGTGCATTTGTCAGTCCGAATGGCATCACTACAAACTCATAATGCCCATATCTCGTTCGGAAAGCCGTCTTAGGAATATCCTCTTCCTGAATCCTCAGCTGGTGAAATCCTGACCTCAAATCCACTTTGGAGAACACAGTAGCCCCCTGGAACTGATCCAACAAATCATCAATACGCGGAAGTGGATACTTGTTCTTGATGGTAACTCGATTCAACTCCCGATAGTCGATACACAGACGGAGAGAACCATCCTTCTTCTTCACAAACAAGACTGGAGCTCCCCATGGCGAAGCATTCGGTCGTACGTACCCCTTCTCCAATAACTCCTCCAATTGAGCCTTCAACTCCTGTATTTCCATCAGGGCCATGCGATATGGGGCTCTCGAAATCGGTCTCGTTCCAAACTCCAACTCAATACCAAAATCTACCTCTTTCTGAGGAGGTAGTCCTGGAAGCTCCTCAGGAAATACATCCTCAAACTCGCATACTACTGGTATATCCTGAATGTGTGGTCTCTCCTTGTCCCCCTGTAGGACATAACACCAATATCCTACACATCCATCACTGAGCAACTTGGCGGCCTTTACCATACTAATCACCGATCCGGGCCCCTCCTGCTCTAACTCCTGACACGCGTGTCTGGTCCCATCATCTGCGGTCACTGTAATTGTACCCTTGTGTGCATCTAAAACTGCTCGGTAACGTATCATCCAGTCCATCCCCAGAATCACGTCATCATCTGGCGACAACTGCATTACTATAAAATCCGCATACCAATCCCTATTCCCTATTCTAATAGGGCACTGTAAAATCTCCTTATTCCCTCTCACTTTACTGCCGTCAGGCAATCCCACAACAAAAGACACCCCCTCAGTGCAAGTCAATCCTAGTCTAGCCACGCAAGTAGAAGACATAAAAGAATGGGTAGCACCCGTATCAAACAGTATATGAACAGGTTTAGACTGAATCCAAATCGTACCTGTAGCAGTCGGCGCGTGTAAGGCGTCAGCCCTCCTCATCTCAAACATACGAGGCTGATTGCCCCCAGTAGTACTAACTCTTGCGCCGCATCCTCTGCCCTGGCTCGGTGCCTGCTGAAACTGCTGAGGCTGACGACGAGGCATCTGGTTCACCGTTCCCGGTGAAGATCCCTGTGAAGGTGCTCCAATAGTACAATATTGTTGTAAATGGCCAAGCTTCCCACAACTGAAGCAACTCCTGACTGGCTTCGGACATTGACTCCTCAAATGAGCAGTGCTTCCACAGTAGAAGCACTCTCTCAGCCCTCCAGTGGACTGACTCTGACGACGCTGGTCCTGACGACCCTGTGACTGAAACCCTGATCGTTGAGGATGAGAAGAGCCGGGACGACTATCTCTCCTAGGTTTTGCCGAGGCAGACAACTTCTGCCTCTTGCTCCCAGTGGTATGAACCTCTAGCTGAATCTGTCGGGTCGTGGCCATAGCATAAGCCAAAGCAGACTGATGAACGTCTGCCAATGTCGCGAGTCGGAGACCAGACACATAAGCACGTAAATGCGGCTGCAACCTTTTTAGAAAGGTCGCAATCTTCAACTCCTCAGTGGGGGCAGCAATTGGCACCGCTGCCAACTCTTGCTGAAACTTCAGAATAGTCTCAGATACTGTGATATTTTCGGGTCCAGCATCCCGAAAAGCAGCTTCCCGAGCCGCCCTCACCACCGGAGGACAATACTGATCTCGAATTCGCCTCTCAAACTCCTCAAAAGTCACTTCATTCCGGTGGTCCCTACACAACTCCCACCAGTCAAAAGCACTCTCCTGTAGCAGACTCTGTACTAAGGACATCTTCCTCTCTTTCGGTGCCTTAATGGAGTCCAACGCAGATTTCACCCTCCTCAACCACTGCTCTACGTCAGAACCCTAAGCTCCAGCAAAATTCGGCACTCCAGTCTTCCTAAACTCCGCGAGCCACTTGTCAGGCTGAGGCTCGCGATATTGTCTCCTCGGTTCGACCACATGATCAGCTACCACTGGTCCTCGCGAATTTGGCATTGCTCCTAGTTGGGCAGCCAAAATAGAGTTTGGTCCTGGTGCCCTCCTCTCAGCTTCTTGTTGCCCCGCAGCTGTGTTCAAATTAGGTGCAGCCCCCGCACCCATCAAAGTCTGCAATAACAGTTGGATTGCAGCGTTCACCTCTGGGGCCAATCCTGCTGGTGGCACTCCTCCTCCCACTTGAGCCCCGTTTGCTGGGGGGAACCCCTCCAGCGACAGGTGCGCTATCCTCTTGATGAACAGCAGCAGCCACACCCTGACTCTCAGCAACCTCCTCCCGATTGATATCATGTTGTACCTCTGGCTCAGCATCTACAGGGGCCTCTCCCCTACCCCTGCCACGGCCCCGACCTCGGCCTCTACCGCGGCCTCTTCCACGGCCTCTTCCATTGGCTTCAGCAGCTGCTGCTCTGGTTGGTGGGGCCATCTATAACAGAAAGTCCCACGATCAAAATTTAAACATCCTATTTACTAACGGAATTCTTACTACTCTACGTGAGGTCCTTCGGCTGATGGGGCGGAGTCGCGACGTGTCACCTACCCCTAATATGCAACATGCCTACCCCAGTCAAACATCTTGAAAACACCGGCCGGTTTTGGTTTTAAGTTGGACCTCGGGTACTCTTTGTTGGTCAGTTCCATGTGCCCTGTTGTCAACCTCGCTCTGATACCAATTTGTAATACCCCGTCTTCCGACGGGACGCTACTTAGAAATAGACCTTTCTAGGTACTATTTAAATAGGTTGAAAACTACACTTTAGGATCTTGCAACGCGGGCACGACGAGAAAACAAAATAAAAATATCCAACTTTTCTTTTTATAAAAATATAGAAAACGTAGTTATGCATGAATTCCCGAAAACCTAAATATTCAAATCCGACGAATCACTGCTAACAATAAATCATTCGAAAAAAACAAAGACAAACAATAGTACTAACTCCATCATAATATAAAAACCAACATCCTCTAAAGTCATAAATAAACTAGCGTAAAAACCCATCCCACTATGACACGCGCTCTTTACCGCTCCGGCCCGCCATCTGGCCTCGGTTCCTGCACGGCTCCCTGGTTCATACCTGGAACTGAAAAATATTCCCCGAAGGGTCAGCTTCTAATCTACCAAGTTAGAGAGAATACGGAAATTGCAGAACGTTTTGAAAACATTTCTAAAGTCAGCATACAAATCCACAATCGCAATCATATCTCTACAGGCCAATACCTAAATTAGTTATAATCAGTCACATGTAGCCACATACACATTTACAGTCACAACCTCATAACAATGCAATTCCTCCATCTCACAATCCGACTTCCAAGGCGCTCATCACTGCACCGAGTGCAGAGGCATGCCCTCTCACTCCACTTCACAATCTCCCTTCTAACCCCGGCTAAGCCTCCACTGGAGCACTTGCCAAAAACACACAGATCATAATTTTGTTTTTGAAGGGGCACGGTTTCCCTGTCACACGGGTCAACGTAGCCAACTCTTCCTCAACGCCAGCTACGATGGGCCGTGTCGGAAACGGTACCAACACCAAGAAAACGTTCCAAAAACATCTTTCCGATAAAATATATTCATAACCATTTTACGCATACAACAATTCAAGAAGTTCAAAACAATTTAAAAAAGTATTCAGGACTAGTTCCCAAATCCCGCTCTACAATAACGGTACGCATTCTAATAAGGTAGAGAAGAACCGAGCAAGTGGAAAAACGACTTACCTCGAAACGAAGAATCCTCGAAGAAGACGAAAATTAAGAGTGTGGGTGAAAACGATTCCCTAGAAGAAAATATTACAATGACAAGCTGAATTAGGTTCACCCCACACTTACTCTAACTATACTTAAACCAAACAATACTCTTTTTATGTACCCGTCTTAATCGGATCTAAAGCGTGACCCAACCATAAAATTTTTAACTAAACTAACCTATATACATAAAATAAGAGCTCGGAACTAAACCAAAACATACTAATCTATGCTATTATATAACACGTGACACTAACTTATAACATAAATTACTATCTCCCATCTTATTCCACTAACCCATGTCAGCCCACGCATCATGCACACCTAATGAGACAACCGAAGCCCACCAACTAAAAATTTTCACTCTTCACTCCAAAAGATCGGTCCAGCAAAAAAAAAAAGCCCAAACTAATCTTTTCTGTAGATTGCCAACCCGATTGAAAATGCTCGTCTCCCCTACTGTTCAAACACAAAGACTATCAATCTAGCAAAACTCCCACCTTGACCTTTCAACGTGGCCCCACACCCCTCCTTTTGACCAACCTACAAGCTACAGTCAACTCCTTCTTCTTCCTCCCGCTGCTGCAGTACACCCGTGAACCCCGACCCATCCTTCACAACCATACCCTCCAGACCGGAGCAACAATCTGGGAAAACAGGGGTCGAAAGGTTTAATACGATCTCAAGAGAACGACACGGCAATGCTCGAACCAAAAAGACACCACTTACCGACGGTTGGATACAGACCGGACGGAAGGGATTGCGTTCTCCGCGGCGATGTTTGGCAAGGCTCTGGACTGATCTTCGCTCAGAGGAATCGTAGGGAGGTGGGAAGTCTTTGTCGTGGTTTATAGCTAGAGTGTTTTTTTTTTGCAGATTCGGCTTATCTTTTATACGAAGGAAAAGATATACTGATAGATAATGGTTCCGATAGGTGATAGCTAGTTAGTTAACTAGATAGGGAATAGCTAATTAGTTATTAAATAATGGTTTAGATAAGATTATACTTAGCTAGTAATTGATAGGGGAAGGTATGGATAGATATAATTACCGAATTGATGTATTTTTGGTTACATAGATAGGATTATATTGTACTTGAACGGGATTTATCATATACGAGAACATATATATCTATATATGTGTGATTTGCCATGCCGGATTAATAACTCGGGTCGCTTTCCGACATGATGGAAAACGAACCCGGGTATTACATTTCTAACCCCTGGTCCATCACCAATCTTGAGTGTACATGATGCAGGATCAAAACTGTAATATTTAGAAATATTTTGATATTCTTCTCCTATTTTTTTATGCTCTTGAATTCCGTGTTGAAATTACTTAGCTTGTACGTAATCTCGGATAAATAATAATATTCAATATTTAATTTTAAATTTAAGTTAATTATATATTCAAAAGTTTTTAACCTAAAATTAATTAATTATTATTTTGGGGTAAAGTTTGTAGTAAATGAGATTTGAGGGTGGAAAGTATAGTTTTACCAAGAAGAAACGAGAGAGAGAAGAGGGGGGGGGGGGGGGGGAGGGAGGAGAGGGAGTTACTCTCGGTGCGGTGTTCTTTTGTCGAGTCGGTTTTTGGAGTTTAGGCGTGGTTCAGTAAGTTTTAATTAATTAGTTGTTTACTTGATTTGTAGTAATTTTTCAGGATCTGGGTTTATAAACGGTTTTGAATTGTAAATCTGTTGATTTATAGCTTTCAAAGAGTGTTTTCGATATCGGATTTATAATCGGTAAAAGATTTAAGAGTGTTTTTAGGGCTTTGTTTTGTAATAATTATTTGGGATTTTTTTTATCATGTTTTACAAAGAGGTTTGAACTAGAAAAATGTTCTTATATATATATAGTATATTCTTGTCAAGTTTTAAAGGATTTGGATTTATACAAAAGAAGTTGCTGGCTTTTTCTTGTTTTTAGGGTTAGAGTTGTAAGAGTTAAAAATCTATTTTTATTCCTTTGGTTATATATATGTATATAAAATAAGGATTATCAGAAACACCTCCTTATAGAGAAACTAGTGTCATAATAAGAGCCATTGGATAAAAAAATTTTGATGGTCCAGATTTATCCAAATTAATTGGATTATTAGATTTTACTACTTTCTCTCTCCATATCTTTTATACTAAATCAGATTTATCTCTTCCATATTAGTTATTTCCAAATAAAAACACATCCAAATCCTTAATTTTTGCAGATCAGATATCTCTCGATTCTCTTCTCTCTCCGTCATCGTCCATGCTCTCTTGTTCTCCCGCTCAACCTTTTCTTCTTTGATGACTCGTTTTCCTCAAATTTCATCTTCTCCATCATCAATTTCAACACTGGATCTTCCGGCGATGGGCTCTCCTTCTTCCTCTCCCCCAATTTCAGTTTTAACCGTGAATCCGGATTTACAAATAGGTAATTAGAGTTTTCTCCTTTTTTGTCAATAAATTGTTTCTTTTTTTACATGATTTAATCTGCATTTCTGTTGTGTTTCATACTGAAAAATTGTCTACTATAGGTTATAAATCCGAACAATAATCACGCTCTAGTGTTAAACGCGAATCTAGAGTCTTATGAAGTGGAATTGAAAAGTGGGCACTCCATCAATGTGTGGATTGATTACAAGAAGGATGAGATGAGGCTCATGGTGTTTGTGAGTAAATCCGATTTGAAATTCAGAGACCTCATTAGAAAAACCTAGTAACTCGTATGCTTCGGTGAATGAATATATGCATATTTTGTTTGAATTCGTAGGCATTTTACTCTGAATGTTTATGTATTTTTTGTTGAATATACAATTCTAAATAGATTGATTTGTGAATGAAAGAATATGTATATTAAACGATTAAAATCTGCATATTAAGTATATTTTATCGAATATGCAATTTGAAGTTCTAAATATGAAATTTGATATTCGGAATATGCATTCTCAACAATCGAATATGAGGTTGAAATTCACATACTACCACATATTTGAATCTATGTATATGCATATATTGTTTGAATTTGTAGGCATTTTACTTTGATTGTTTATGTGTTTTTGAATAGATTGATTTGTGAATGAAAGAATAGGCATACTAAACGATTAAATATACAGATTGAGTATATATATTTTTGTTGAATATGCAATTTGATAGTCTGAATATGCATTCTTAACAATCGAATATGAGGTTGAAATTCACAAAATACAAGATATTTGAATTTGCGATTTTTAGACATGCAAGTTTGAATTTATAGTTATTGTATTTTGAATGTTTATGTATTATATGTTGAATATGCATTCCTGAAGTTCGGCAAAAATCGAGATGGTTGAAAAACATAAAGAAGCCTAAGTAGAATGAAAGAAGGATGATAAAGACCAAAGATGACGCTTTACACTAAATAGACGTCATTTTACTCTTAATGTTTATATGTTATTTGTTGAATTCGTAGACATGAATTGTGAATCGAATATTGTAT
Source organism: Fallopia convolvulus (assembly GCA_964016875.1). Lineage (NCBI taxonomy): Eukaryota > Viridiplantae > Streptophyta > Magnoliopsida > Caryophyllales > Polygonaceae > Fallopia > Fallopia convolvulus. The sequence continues at coordinate 24,754,005 of OZ024727.1, forward strand.
TCTAATTTTTAGCAATTTATGTAATGACCATTTTTTTTATCATATTCACCATATTACAATTACTTATTCAAGGTTCACTACACTTATATTCGATACGTAGTTTTATTTCCAATAAAACAAAACATAATACACATTCAAGAAAGTGGACTAGATATTCAAACCATGACAAATACGAAAAATGTTTGAATAATATTCAAAAAATGTTGTCACATATTCAAACATTCACATGAGAAATTCTGATATTTATGCACTCGAATATTGAAGTGGTACAATCGAATTTACAATGTGTAACGTTGAATGTGTGCAAGAATTTTTCTGATTTTTTCATAAAATCTGTTCGAAAATTCAAATTTTATCAAAAAAATGCCCCCTTAAATTTAGCCTAGAATCTAGGAACTTCCATTTTAGTAAAGTGAAATTATGTTCCATTATTAGTATGGATCATATGAGTTTAAATATTACTATATGCGTTTTATGATTATAAGTATTATTGGGTGCTTGTTTGTTGTTGTGAATATACTATATGTGAACTAATCTAATATATATTTATTATGTAATTTGATAATTTGATTTCACTACTACATATTGTGTTTATCATTTAGTGCATGTTAGAATTATTAGCTAACCCTCCAGGGATTTATTTTTCAGTTCCATGTAAGGATTAAAAGCAAGAAACCCATGATGGAACCTCGACAAAATGATGGTACGAGTCATTGAAGGTCGTGTCATTAGGATTGGGTTCAATTGGGTGAAATGGTGGTTACTTATTTTGCATAATGTTGGATTTTGTTAGGGAAAGGATACTGTGATGTCAATAAATTGCTCACAAGTGGTGGTGCAATTTATGTCAATTGGAGTATTCATGCACATTTTCCATACTTTGTTTTTATAAATACAAGTTGGATGTTTTCTTTGTATTTTCTCACCGTGCCCGAGTTTTAAGATCCGAGTGAACTCGTTGTCAGGTTAGCTCATGTGGACCCATGTGTGGTCTACTACCGAGTAGTGTCTCGGTATAAAGTCAGGGTGTTACAAATTGGTATCAGAGCGAGGTTGACAACAAGAGCACATGGAACTGACCAACAAGTGTGCTCGAGGTCCAACATAAAATAAAATCTGGTTAGTGATTTCAAAGTTTTCTAATGGGTAGTCACATTGCATCTACATGGGTAAATGACACCCCGCGACTTCGCCGCCATCACCCGAAGATCTCATGTGGAGTAGTAAGTTTAATTGCTAACTTTAGTTAAAAGTAGATTCTAATTGTAAGATTTTCATTTGGAGATAGCTCCACACACTAGAGTTTAAGCAAACAAAGATGGTGAAAGAGGAATCATGGTCAAGACCATGGTAAGGGTCAAGTTGAGGTTAAGAGAGGGACTCATGTTGTTGGAGAACCACATAATGTTCTTTTCCAGAAGAGTAATATATTGGTGGTACGTTTTCTCATGAATATTTGGTATTGGTCTGATAGGTGATCAAGTGATTGAACCCAATTAAAAGGTAAAAGAAGTGATTAAAACAAGATGGGTAAGGTAATTCTAGAGTGAATTCTACTTAAACATTTAAGATTCAAGATTGATGGTGGTTATATTTGAGTTAAGAATGACGATTGAAGATGAATGATGTTTGACTTGAGAAAAGTTGAGCATTGTTTTAGGAAATGAACTGAGAATGAAGAGTGAAGAATAGGAAGAGAAGTAGTTAAACTTCTATGGAATTTATTATAGGAAGAGTGTGAGATATGATTAGGTTAAAGAACTGATAAGGCTGAGCTATGCAGTGATTGCATACATGGACAACATGATTGAGATATTATGGGTGTCAACTTTGATGTCATTTTCTTCAACATCGTTAAGGAAAGGTAGAAAAGGAAGGACTCGGTATGGTCTAGGGCATGAACTAAAATTGGAAACATCTTTGTTAAAGTGGTTAACTAACAAGTTGAGACAACTTTACAAATAGGTCAATAAAGGAAGGATAATGTGTGTGCTAATGTGGGGAGCAGAAGATGGAAAAGTCTAGGATAAAGATGCTTCTATTGGAGGAAGAGTTTGTGAACCAATAGTGGCGCCATAGTTTGAAGTACCACCAAATATTAGTCATTGTTTGAGCCACCTGGGTGGGATTTCTTCTGGATTTGAGGGGAACGAGTGTTGTACCTAATCATAATGCTGCTACGGAGCATCTAGGTTAGTCTAGGAAATTGTAGAGGCAACCGAGACTAAGGTAATTGACTTTATGTCAGAAAAAATAGAGTCAAAGGAGTTAAGTTAGTAATGAGCATGGAAAAGACTGCCAAGTTGTGCAGTGATGGATAAGTGGGATGGTATTGGTGATCCATCTTTCAAGAGGACAAGGAAAGACTACACGTCTAGAATATACCTAATATTTGTAAGTTGTGAATGATATTCCAGGATTAGCTTTTAGAAATACCACCATAGAGTGAGGTAGATTATAGTAGTGAATTGGAGTTGGAGAGGAGACCAATATAGATAGTTCTGAATCGTATAGTCTCGAGGAAGGATATTTTCCTATGATTGTGTACTGATTACCGAGAGTTGAACTAAGTGATTATTATGAGCAGAAACTCATTGTACTATAAGGATGACTTGTTAGGCCATTTCCAAGGGGCCATGGTGTTTTCAAAAGTGGATTTGAGATCAGGTTATCACTAGTTGAAGAAAAAAAAAACATTCTTAAGATGGATTGTTGAGTAAGATATGAGCATTATAAATGTAGTGATGCCGTTTGGATTGACTAATTCCCTTACAGTGGTTAAGGAGTGATGAACCTGGTGTTCATTGACTACTTGGTTAGGTTCGTGGTGGTTTTTTTATTGATGAAATTCTGATTTACTCTCAGAATAAAAAGGAGCATGTAGAGCAGCTCAGACTGGTATAAGGAGTATTGAACAACAACGATTGTTTGCAGAGTGATCCAAGTAGGATTTCAGGTAATCAGAAGTTAGCTTGTTAACATGGGTTGTGTGGTTCAATGTGAAGTGTACCGGTTAGTTGAGACAAGTCCTTCATAAGTCATGAAGTGCAGGCAATTCACAAATAGCTAAGTCAATTGAACATTGGAGTATATCTTCATGAAGAAATTTGCAGAGTAAGGAAATAACGTTAATATTGATTTAGTGATCTCAATTAGGAGTTGAAAACGCCACATTGGAGACTGAGATGAGAATAAGATAGAGCTATCTAGAATTGTAGCCGAGTTTAGTTAAGACTTTAAAGAGTAGAAGCTAGAAGGGTATGAGAGCCTTGTAGATGGTAACTAACTTTGTTATTTGTTTGACTTGACTTTGTGCGTTTGAATTGTTTGATAGTTTCTTGTAGTGTATTGATTGTATGAATTACATGATGTTTGACTTAGTTGTTTACTACTTGTGGTGTATTAAGAGTATGATATGCGTGTTGTTTGGCTCATGTGAAAGATTTTAAGTACTGGTATGAGTTTGTTTTTCGTATATCTTTGGAAGTTTCGGGACGAAACTTTCTTTAAGGGGGTAGAATGTAATATTTGGAATATTTTGATATTCTTATCCTATTTTTTTATGCTCTTGAATTCCGTGTTGAAATTACTTAGCTTGTACGTAATCTCGGATAAATAATAATATTCAACATTTAATTTTAAATTTAAGTTAATTATATTTTAAAAAGTTTTTTAACCTAAATTAATTAATTATTATTTTAGGGTAAAGTTTGTAGTAAGGGATATTTGAGGGTGGAAAGTATAGTCTTACAAAATATTTTGCCGACTTCGGTTTTCTTGCCGACCTTACATTGTTATATATATATGGGCATATTGTTGTAACTTGTAAATTCATATACATGTTCACAAAGAAGAAACGAGAGAGAGAAGAGAGAGAGAGAGAGAGAGGGGGGGGGGAGGAGAGGGAGGTAGTCTCGTTGCAGGGTTCTTTCGCCGGTTCGGTTTTTGGAGTTCAGGCGTGGTTCGGTAAGTTTTAATTAATTAGTGGTTTACTTGATTTGTAGTAGTTTTTCTGGATCTGGGTTTATAATTGGTCTTGAATTGGAAATTTTTTGATTTATAGTTTTCAAAGGGTGTTTTCGATATCGAATTTATAATCGGTAAAAGATTTAAGAGTGTTTTTAGGGTTTTGCTTTGTAATGATTATTGAGGATTTTTTTAATCAATTTTTACAAAGAGGTTTGAACTAGAAAAATGTTATTTTTTATAAATAGTATATTCTTGTCAAGTTTTAAAGGATTTGGATTTATACAAAAGAAGTTGCTGGCTTTTCATTGTTTTTAGGGTTAGAGTTGTAAGAATTAAAAAGCTATTTTTATTCATTGGGTTATATATATATACATAGGAGCATGAGTATTAGGAAGTGAACAGAGACGACGGGAAGAGACATGCTATTTGTCTTATACAAGGTTCTGCGTTGTGCGATAGGTAGTTGTTTCTTGACTTTGGGATTTCGTCTTCGATGTAAGTCACCTAGACTTACTTAGTTATCAATTTTGATGTGTGTTGGATGTGTAGATCGATATGATGTGTAGAGCTGTATTTTGGAATTCGTCCCTGTATCTTATTATACATCTCTATGTGACTAAAACGATGATTTAATGATATATTATTAGATGATTAATACTTCGTATTTTATTCGATTATGAAACTTTGGCATATACCGGCATAATGATGCCTATTGGATGATCATGAAGGAGGGAGACATCCCTTGCTTAGTTGTATGATAAGGAGAGCCCCTTCTAAATTATAATAAATGTTTTGGCAAGTGCTCTAGTAGAGGCTTGACCAGGGGTAAGAAGGTGAATTGTTCTGGTGTTGGGTGGTTCGGAGTAACGGTGGAAGTCGCCGACCACTACACCCCGTTCCGGTTAGAGAATGCCCTGATTGCTATGTAAATTGATATGGTAGATAAGAATTCTTGTGAATTGTGGTTGTTTTGATATTAAAGTGAAAAGTGAATGAGGTAATAGTAAAGTGAAATTATATTCTATTATTAGTATGGATAGTATGACTTTAAATATTAATATATACGTTTTATGATTATAAGTACTACTGTGTGCTTGTCTGATGTTGTGAATATACTATATGTGAACTAATCTAAGGATTTTTCTAATGTGTGCCATGGGCACACATTAACATTACTATGTAGGGAATGTATGGAAATTGTTTGTTAAATTAATATTTTTTTAATAGGGTTCACCAATTCCAATTCAGGGAATAGTTTAGAAATTATTTCCAAATTTAACTTATTAATGTGTGCCCATGGGCACACATTAGAAAAACCGCTAATCTAATATATATTTATTATGTAATTTGATAATTTGATTTCGTTACTGCATATTGTGTTTACCATTTATTGCATGTTAGAATTGCTAGCTAACCCTTAAGGGATTTATTTTTCAGTTCCATGCAAGAATTAAAAGCAAGAAGCCCATGATGGAACCTCGACAAAATGATGGTACGAGTCATTGAAGGCCGTGTCATTAGGATTGGGTTCAATTGGGTAAAATGGTGGTTACTTATTTTGCACAATGTTTGATTTTGTTAGGGAAAAGATATTGTCATTTAAATAAATTACTCACAAGTGGTGGTGTAGTTTATGTCAATTGGGGTATTCATGCACGTTTTCCATACTTTGGTTTTATAAATACAAGGTGCATGTTTTCTTTGTATTTTCTCGTCGTGTCCAAGTTGTAAGATCCAAGTGAACTCGTTGTCAAGTTAGCTCATGTGGACCCATGTGTGGTCTGCTACCGAGTAGTGCCCCGGTATAAAAACAACTAGCAACATGTTAGAACATCCTACCAGGAAGATCCGATATATCCCACTTTATAAGGTACTCAAATCACATCTCTTTAAGAGCATCAAACTTGTTGTCACCTTCAAAACTAGCTATTAATGAACAAATCAATTTAGGTGAGTTCCTGAAAGCCAATGACAGATGCTCACGGTTCAAAACTCTCATCGGCACTTTCCCTTTTGCCTTCTTTGATGAAAGTGCAACACCATGTTGTTCACCAACACTTTCTAATTTCCTCTACTTTCCACTTGTGACCTTTTTGTCCACAACAACACGAACTGGTTCTTTTATCATATTCCCTTTCTTGGGATCATATCAACAAACAAAACATCATCAAAACTTTCATCCAAAGCAGTCCCTTTGCCCTTATCAAGCCGAAGGCTTTTCCTTGATGGAGACACCTAAATCCTTGGCCTTTTCCTCAAAATAGGGACTTCAGTTTCATTGAACAACTTGATAGCTTGTCCAACAATTTGATCATGCTTTTTAGCTACTGACTTTCTTCATACTGGCTTATCGACTACAGAAGAAACATCGGTTCCAGACTTGCTCCTCAATTCTATTACAACAAAGTATAAACACATATTTAAAACCACAGAAAAGGTTTCAACAAACATAAAAATAAAATGAAACCTCTTCGAATAGTAGAGGTTTCATCTTCTCCGATTGTCGTTGTCCCAAATCTTAGATGTTTTACTTTTTTAATTTTTGCAGAACGTTGTTTAGTAGATCTTGAATGTTTATTCCTTAAATAAACAAGAAATACAAAACACAAATTCAACATGTATTCTGTACAATGTTAATTTTATTGATGAACAAATGGTTGTTTCATACAATTTGAATGTTCAAATTCAACATGTATTCACCACAATGTTAATTTTATTGATGAACAAACACATGTTTTTAATGAATAAATACATGTTATTGATGAACAAATCGTTGTTAATGATGAACAAATACTATGTCATTTTTAATGAACAAAACAACAATAATAATGAACAAATTGACAACAACAATGAACAACACTTTCCAACGCACAAATACACAATCCTTTTATGAATATCTTGCTAGAACATAGACTTTTAAGTAACAGACAAAGCCACAATTGTCTATTGCACACATCAAGATCAATAAAATAGTTAAAAAACATCAAATACGCACATGCACACAAAATTCGTGTTGAATTCAATTGGTAGGACCAAAAATACACAAATGGAAAGTGACAGATCATCCATTTTTATTCACAAAAGCACAAAACACAAAAAAAAAACGGTTCAATAGAGACTATCAACTTCAAATAACTACTAAAATAAAAACACTCGATCACTCTTTTAGTGTCTACACACTCGATCAACAAAATAGCAACAAAACCCTAGGGTTCCAAACAAATTAAAATGAGAGAGAGAGAGAGAGAGAGAGAGAGATGAACCTTGGTTCTCCTGGGAGTCACTTTGCACATTCTTCATCCCGAAATGTCTTTCGATTGTGCTTTTGGGTTGAATTTCCTGGTTAAAAATCACTCAAACTCTATTTGTAAAGGGTTTGAATGAACGGTTTTTGGAAGGGATATCCAATGCTTCAGAAACTATAAAAGTGTGAGAGAGAAATGGCGAGAAAGAAAGAAGACGAGGGAATATATAAAAAGTGCGTGTCGTGCAAATCATCAATAGCGCGTTTCGTTTTTTTTACAGTTTTTTAAGAGATAAAGCAATCTCCCCCGTCTATCTTTTAAGATCGTCCGCATGGGGTGCTTTATCATTTTTCGCACAAGAGTCTTTCTATATATCTACATATGAAAATAAAAGATAACAAAAATAAGAAATATTGTTTGGATGGAAGGAACAAAAGGAAATAATGTGTTTAACTAGTTGAACACCCGTACCATGTATGAATAACGATTGTATAATTTTGAATATTTCATGTATTTTATTGGGAGAAATCTCAACAAAACTATATAATAAATCAAAACAACAAATATAATTCTATCTAAGGGTTGAATATATTGTATAAATAATTTATTATATTATAAAATATTAACATATATAATGAATACTTGGAGTCCAATTCTTGTTAAAAAAGAAAAAAATACAATTTATAAAATTAATATAGAAAACATTGAAATATAGATCAAGTTTTGTTAAAACATATATAGAAAATTAATATAGAAAATATTACCATATAGATAAATATTATATTAATAAAAAAATTATATAAATATGTTATCTGTTTTATAAAATATATTAGATGTGCAAAAGATTAATATAAATTATTGTAATATATTTCGAGTCTAATTTTTTTAAAGATAAAAAAAATATGCATAAAAATTAATATAGAAATTTCAACATATAAATCAAGTTTTTATAATATAAAAGATTGGATTTATAGAAAGAATAATATAAAAGATTTGATTTATAGAAAGAATATAAAAGATTTGACATTATTTTATTCAAGTAATGACACTTGCGCAATTTTTTCAACAAACATAGTTTATGTTTTATAATGTATTAGAGTAGATTAAGTACAAAACTACCTAATACATTATAAAGAAGAAACTATGTCTATTAAAAAAATTGTGCCACGTAGCATTATTTGAATAAAATAATGTCAAACTTTTTAATAATAATTTGTATTGTTTTTTCTATACATCTAATTTTTTTTATATTATCATAACTTGATCCATCTATATGTTAATACTTTCTATATTAATTTTATGCATATCTTTAAACAAAACTTGATTTATATGCTTATATTTTTTATATTAACTTTTTATCTATATGTTAAAATTTTGCAATATAATAAATTATTTATAGAATATATGATATATTTTAGTACACATTGATATCAGCCTAAATTTTGATAAATTAATGTTAATTTAATAAATATTTTAATAAGGTATGTTATCCTTGATAGATATCCTACCGTAATTAGCTTTAAGTTATAGCATTATATTATTTTTATTTTTTCTCCTATGTTATCTTCTATACTAATCTTTATATTAATGTTTTCCATATTTAAAAATATTATTATATTCATTACGATGTAAGAGATAAGAACGCAAATACATAGCTTTAATAAATATTTTATAAAAAATAATTATTTTATGAATATTAATATCTTAACAAAAAGTAAAAAAAATATTTAAATATATTCATTTCAAGTGAAATTAACATTTTCAAAATTATAATCTCAATATGGGGCAAGATTTCAACAAATAATGAAAATAATTTTTAAATATAAAAATATGTGGAACGATCTTAAAGTTTTTTTTATAATTTACATAATTATATTAAGATATTATATCCAAGTATTTTAAATTTTATATTAATATCAAATTATTGTATAATCTTTAGTAAAATCACCCCGAGAGTATCACAAGGAATTCAACTAGTTAATTATAATTTTTTAGAGAAATAAATTATCCTTCACTTTCTTCTCTAATTTTCTTTATATTTGCATCACTTTCCTCCCACTTCCCTTATATTAAACTTAACCAAACAAAGAGAGTAATTTACTCCCCATTCCCTCTATATAAGTCTTCCGTTTTCCTCCCATCCAAACACACTATTAAGAATTAAAGATGGAGATTTTGGAGAGGTTTTTCGCTGACCCTGTTTTGTTTACCCATGGTTAACTTACCCATTGAGTTGGCAATATCATATGAAAATAAAATAAAAAAGAAAAGTATGAATTTATCTATGTGGAAAAATATATTAAAATAATTGCTAATCTTCAGTAAGCTCCATTGAAATAAACAATCTCCGTTAAAAGAAGCAGTCTCTATTAGAAGCGTCGTCTTTGTCCTCAACGAAATTCAAAGCGTCCACTACTCCACGAACTTGGCAATTACTCCACCTGTAGAAGATTAGCAATGATCAATGAATTATCATCTTCATCAACCATTCTCGACAAAAAAACTTCAACCCCCTGTTCAAATCAAAATATCCCAACAGTCGATCGAAGTCTCTTGCCTAGTTTGGTTAGTAATCTTGAACTTTAAATACATTTTTAAGCTTTTTGTATGTAAAAGCATAGAAATTTTTTAGATGAAGTATGTATTGAATTGCGCCAGTGTTGGAATTCAACATTTAGATGAATTATGCATTTAGATGAATTCATCATTTACATGAATTGGGTTAGAAAATTTTTTAAGCTTTGCATTTAGACGAAATATGTACTGAAATTAGCATAAAAGCATAGAAATGTTTTATAAGTTATGTTCTGAATTGTGCCAGTGTTGGTTATATCTCCTCGATACTAAATTATGTACTGGAATTGCATAGATGAAATCATAGATGAATTATGTATTGGATATTTCTGATTTGCTTTCATTGAAAATGCCATTATCAAAACAGTCATTTTTATATAAGAACTATGTACTAGATATTTCTGTACTGGGCAATAAGAAATTTTCTACAGAAGAAAAGCATAGAAATCTTAAACTTTAAATGATATTGTTTTATTATTCATAGGTGTAGTAGGATCAATCAAAAGACTACACGTGAGTTATTGATAGCTTGCATTTAGGTAGTGTTTAGGATGCATATTTATGTTTATTTTGTATGGTTTTAGCTTAGTTTAGTCTAGTTCTTAGGTTTTTAGGTTTTCTAGGAAATTCGGGTTTTGCGCTTGTTTTGTTCGGTTTTGCAGATCTTTAGGTAAACAAGCATAGACGGGATGGATCTTAGATGATTTTGGAGGATCAAAATGAGGCTTAGAGTGATACAAGTTAAGATTGGAAGAACCAAGACCCAAGAGCTTGTGTGAAAAGAACGCTTAAATCCGGGTCATGCATCGGAGTTTGGTTTTGACACCTCTATCTTGCAATGCTTGGTTTGGGAGCTACAGTGGTCGGATGAAGCTGGATTTGGTATCACTAGAAAGCTAACTTGAAGAGCTACAATTCATATTTTTACTCCAAGTCCAAATTCCAACTCGAAGGGGTCAAAACAGCCTCTAAAGTATCACTAGAGTTGTTGAGGCCGGAGCGCGGACAAGGATAGGTGGAGCGCGACCGCGCTCTGAGGTGTCAAACCGCGCTTCGGCGCGTTGATCCGACGCTGACTCGGGCCTTCGTGTTATCTTTTGGGCCGACTTTATTAGTATTTTTGGATGTTTTTGATATCATATAAATACTTTTCTTAGGGTTCTTTAGATGAATATGCTATTCTATTGATCTTGGTTTTACATTAGTTCAATTGGAGAATTTGTGGGAGACCAAACCCTAGTTTGCAACATTGAAGAGAAATCTAACTCTTGTAAGTTGAATTCTTCTTTAATGTCATATTCTAGCTAAATTTCCCATGTCCAACTAGTTAGTTGAAATTGTATGCATGATTGTTTGTGAGATTTGAATTATTTCTATTTGCCTTGATTAGATTGAATCTCTCCATGCTTGATTGATTAAATTCACTTAGGATTATAATAGCTTGATCACCTATTCTATTTCTAGGTTGAATTACAACTACAATAATTAAATAGACGGTGGAATTTGATTATTCATGGATGAATCCTTTGATTAAACTTATAGACGGTGGAATAAGGTTAATCAAAGGCGGAGAATTTAATCACAAACTTCATGAATAGACGGTGGAATTCATGAACTATGTTTCTATTGAATGCTTTGAACTTAATTGCATGATCAATTTGACATAGAAGGTTTTCTAGGTTAATTGGTTAAAAGGTTGTTAAAGACGGTGTATATTAATAATCACCTTAAGCTTGAATTTCATAAATTCACAATAGGTTAGTCAAGGGAAATCGAAATAAGAATAATCAAGGATCAAAACTCATGTATGCAATGGATACGAAACTAGTTGGACGCTTTTCTCTATATTTGAATCTTTAATCCTTTTTTTGTTTTATTTTATTTACTTAGATTTATACTTGCAATCATAAAAACCCCCCTTTTAACTTAGTAATATTATTTGAATACAAATAATCTGAGTCCTTGTGGGTTCGACCCTTGCTTCCACTTTACTCAGGTTAGAAAGTTAGGATATTTTCTTTGACAATGCTTTTACAGCGACATAAAAGTGCTCGTCAAATTTGGCGCCGTTGCCGGGGACTCGGCTAATTATTTGTGATTATCTAGTGTTACTTTTTATTTTTTGGGGGGGTGTGAACCACTTGCATGGTTCATACCCGTGCTACTAATCCATCTCTTGTTGTGTTTGATTCAGTTATACAAGAAGCTTTTGTATCACCCCCATTTTTAAATACCAGAATATTGCTTGGTTATAGACCTCACATGGGTCCACTTAGGCTAACCTGACAACTATTTCACATGTAGGACCTTCCAAAAAAGGCACGACGAGAAATACAGGAAAACATCCAACTTATTTAGAATTTAAAACAACAGAAAATCATGTATGCACCAGATAATTACAACATCCAAAGCCTGAACTGTAAATTAAAGACTTGTGCATTCAAACACTTTCCGTTCCAAAACCACCAAAAAGCCAAAAACTAACAACTCTTTAAAACAACCCATACTTATCCTAAGACACGCCACTTCGATCTGGCTCACCATCATCCTAGAGAAGAATTCTTGGAGTGTTATTCAATCTAGAGTGATTACCTAGAAGAACAACAACACCCCGAAGGGTTAGCTACCAATTCCAATATGCATTAAATAGTAGACGGAACACGCAGTAGGAAAATTTGTTTAATAAATCATAACTAGGATAATAATAATATAACATTCATATACAATATTCACGAAGGTAGAAAACACACTTAACAATTCTTATATTAATAAAACACGTAATAATAATAATTATAGTCATAAAGCACACAATAATAATAATTTCCCATCAATTCATTTCTACCTCGCGTCAACCATATTCAACATCAACTCTTAACTATCAATATCAATTTTATAAAAAAATATCCTCATGATAACTCGGGGTGTGTGAATGGCGGCATCAACTCGACCGTTTATCCGAACCACTAGATGAACGGCGGCATAAGCTCTACCGATCATCCGAACCACCTATCACCCATAATATTCCTTCTTACCCCAGGTCAAGCCTCCACTGGAGCACTCACCAAAATATTTTATTATTATTTTGAAGGGACCCACCTTGCCATACGACTACGCCAAGGTATGTCTCCGTCTCCCCGACTATCTCGTGGCCATATCACTTGGTGTCAATGTATAGAAAAGCGATAAACATACATATGTATAATCATCTACTATTATACGTTTTATTGATTTATTTCCAAATAGGCGTTTTATTAAGATACAAGGACAAATCCCAAAATAAAGCTCTACACATTACATTTACGCATCCAACACATACCAAAACCGATAACTAAGTAAGTCTAGACGACCTATCTCAAACAAGGAGTTTCCAACGATATCGAAATGGGCTCGGTCAAACTAGTTACCAACAATAACGATCAATGGCGACGACGTTTGGACGGAGGGGTAGAAGGTGCTTGATGTGTGTGGTGGCTAAGTAGAACCGGAAAAGAAAGAAAATAAAAAGGAACAAAAATGGAGAAGGTGGTGCGATGGAAGGAAGGAAAGGAAGAGTATATAACCGAGTGGAGATAGATAAAAAAAGTGAGGGTGTGAAAGTTGAATTTTAACTCCTTTCTAGTACATACACGTAGACATATAGCCATCACACACAAACGCACCCAAGTGTATCATTACAAAGATATAAATGAAATGGCTAGATACAAGGGTTTCTTCACTAAGAAAGAAACCGAATCTAAATTGAATTCCTTATCTACTAATCATCTCTCCGTATAACCTACATAGATATATATATATAATAAAACGAAGTCAACAATGTATATTAAGAGCCACTTCAATCACTTTAAACTTGTCAACATAAATTGAAAAAAATTAATTGATATACAAATCTATATGACAAATTCGGATGCATGCCAATTATTATTTGCTAAAGTGGACAATGTATATATAATAAAAATGTATACATGTATGTATATGTATATGTATATATGTATGTACATGTATACATATCGTACAAGATTAAACTAATGAGGTTGTATTTTCCAAAATAGTTTGACCACAATCCTAGGGTGAGATCCTACAATTTTTTTTAAAAACAAAATTAGTCTTTAATTGATATAGAAAATTAACTAGGTTTTAAAATTCTATCCAAAAAGATTATCCGGATATTACATATATTCCTCCTTAAAATAAAGTTTCGTAATCGAAACTCAATTTGATATATATATATAACAAATACATAATACTTTTTGAGATCTTACACACAAGTCCAACGTCATGTAATTCACACCAGCAATATACTACAAGCAACTATCATACAAGTCAGGCACAAAATCTGGTCAAACCAAGAATATAGTTACCTATAATCTATAAGACTCTCAAACACTTCTGACATATACCCTATAGTCTTTTACTAAATCCTAGTACCTCTCTAGATACTGCTCGTTTAAGAAAACTAAAATAATAATCAAGCATGCAACTACACCTAAAGATCCTATTGTTTGGTAACAAAACAAAACTTAAGATATTAGATATTAGGTCATAGTAATCCAAAAGTAAAAACAACCACTCAAGGTAAATCATTGAGAGGAGCGAAGACACCTTGTTCTTCCTTTCCCTTCATCTCAAACATTCGGGGTTGAGTGACACCCGAATTAGTGATCACATTACCACGACCTTTGCCGCGGCTTAGAACAGGTGGCGGATATTGTTGAGGCAGTATATATAGGGCGACGAGCCTCTAAGTTACTAGTCCTTGGAGATGATCCCTGGGATGAAGCTACTCCCTTATACAAACAAAATTTTGAACGGTGTCCTATTCTTCCACAAGAAAAACAACTAACTGGTGGTTTTGGGCAGTTACTCTTAATATGATCAATACTCTCAAAATTATAACATTGCCTTTTATTTTCAAAGGTATGATCTTATTGTGATTGATCTTGACGGCCTTGGAACTTACTAACTTGTCCCTTCTGTTGAAACTGACTAGTACGTCCTTCTTTCCTAAAGTCCATTGACGTTGTCTTCTGTCTCTTGCTTTCTCCAATATTAACATCAGATGGCCCATGACTTGGACTAGCTAGATCATATGCCAAGGTTGAGTTATGAACTTCAGTTAAGGTTTTAAGTTGTAGTCCAAAGACATAGGCACGCAGATGCGGTTGTAACCACTTTAGAAAAGAAAAGATCTGAAGTTTTTCCGCAGGCGCAGCGTAAGGTACATATGCTAACTCTCTTTGAAAATTTTCAATTGTTTCAGTCACCGAAATATTCTCCGGTCCAGCATCTCGGAATGCAGCTTCTCTTGCACTCCTCACGGGCTCAGGACAATAATATTCTCGAATCTTTTCTCCAAATTCTCCAAAGGTCACGACTTTTTCATGATCATTTTTCAGATTCCACCAGTCGAATGCATCTTCTTGTAATGAACTTTGCACTAAGGACATACTCCTCTCCTCTGGTGCTTGGATTGAATATAATGCAGAAGCGACCCTTCTCAACCATTGTACGTTCCACATCAGTATAAATACCTAAAGCTCCAGTGAAGTTTGGTACTCCTGTCTTCTTAAACTCACCAAGCCACTTATCATGTTTAGGCTCCCGTAGACCTTCTCCCAACTCCACAACACTTCTAGAGGATTCAAGTCTCCGAATGCGTGGTGCTATTACCACTTGGCTTCCTTGGGGAGGTGTCTTCATATTTGGCGCCTGCATCTCAGGTTCGGGAAGCACATTAGCTGGCCTAAGTACTTCTGGATTAACCCTTGGCCTAGCTCCAACAATAGAGGCAATATTTTCTTCCACAAATTGCGATTCATGTCTCCGTGGGTTATTAGCAACAAAAGCTTCATATTGTCCTTATCGAACACCCAATACTGGTCCTTCACTTTCCGCAACTTCTTTGACAAGGAGATTAGTTGGAGCAGTATTCACGCCTTCTCTACCCCTTCCACGACAATGTCCTTAGCCTTGGGGTCTCCCTCTTCCTCTAACAACATTAGTAGTCTTATTTGGTGGTTCCATAACTAATCTAAGAGTACTAGTATTATTAATCCTAGGCATTACTAGACAAAGTACATAAGAAAATGATTACAGGAATACTCCCCATCAGATGGTGGCTCTTCTCGACGTGTCTTTCTACCCGGCTATGTAATATGCCCAAATTTTTAAAAGAAATGTTTAAAAAGAAAAGCTTGGTCTGATTTTTTGTTTAAGTTGGACCTCTTATATGTAACACCCCCATTTTTTCCTAGAGATATTACCGTCAATGACCTCAGAATTTACTTTCCGAAGCTACCCTAGGCTTTCACAGTATACAAACTTAAATACAAATAATAATTCATAAACCATTTGTTAAATTAATGTGACTGTAAAAAATAAATTCTTCAATTTGCGGAATACTAAATACATGCGGAAATATTCAAGATGGTCCTCACAAACCAAGGATCTCGACCTTTTATTTTTAATTAAAAACTCAAATAAAATTCTTCAACTTCTTCATTCTTGTAGCTCTGCTCCTCTACTTCCCGATGTGTCATATAGGGATGGTGAACTCCAGCCGGCCATGCAAAAGAAAGAAAGCGGTCGAGTTAGTCTTTTGACAGACTAAGCAAGTGTGATTTATGTGAGGGTTCTTGTCACTTGTTTTAATTAGACCATCGAATTCCGAATGAAGGTCGGTCGATTATATCTAACCAAAATAGTTTCACGAAAAGGAAATATGCCGAAAAGATAAGGACACCACAAGAATATGGTTCATATAAGGAAGAAAGGTTTGTTGGGAACTTTAATAATCATACAAGTTTTTGAAAAACCCCCGTCGACTGATCGGGCCTATAACCAACCTCACCTAATGCGTGTTGTCCGAATTTAGATTGGAAAATAGACCTTTCAAAGCCGAGAGCAAGAGTGGTTTTCCAAGTTGTAGTCACCACCCGTGTTCATTTATTATGTGCATTGGCACTTATCTTACATTAATGACAAAACGTTTCATTTGAGTTGGTAGCTTTTAAGAGGGCAACACGGTATGCCAAAGACATTGGGTTTGAGGTCCCCAAGAGAAAGAGTAATGGATTCCTAAGTTCCGATAAGAAGCACTAGCTAGGTGCTACACCCCTCAGAATGATTAAGCGGGTATGGTCATGACCAGTAATAGGGTCTAGGTCTATCCTAATGCAATTGTTATAAAGAGGTGTTCAGGAATTTAGAATTCCCACCCCTAATTCTACGCTAGAAGCACAACAACGATTCTCACAGGAGATCGTGAAACAAACAAAGTACAAGCACACAACTTAGGTATAAATTCTAGTGCAAACGAATAATAGTAATAAGCTACCTTACACATGGGTCATTATTTCTAAGCAATAATAAAAACCCTAAATCCATTTCACTTTATACATAGGTCATTATTTATAAACAACCTAGATTCATTTTATTCAAACAAGCGTTCCTAACAAACATGCAACATGAATAACGATATCCATGACAAAAAATTATGAAAGCGAACCACCACTTGCGTTTGATTAGCGAAACGGGTGAACGATCGATTGATCGGAACGGAAACACTTGAGACCTAGCCTGTTAAGTTTAAAGATGAAGGCTAACTTATGTATCTTATACAATTAATGGACGACAAATACGTTTGCATATCCTATATATGCGTTGAATTACATACATGTGTACGTGTAATCTGATATATACGTACATAACTATTTGTAATTCCGTATTTTGAGTACTCCCTTAATCAACCCACTTGTTTCAAAAAAAAAGTTTTATAATTAATAAATAATCTATATACTTAATTAATTATAACATGAAACTTCATTTTTATGAAATCTACCAATATGAAAATAGTCAATTTACAATCCGACCTTTCCCCTTGACCTTGACTAATTATTTAATCCGTACCTTAACTATAGATTTATATATGTATAAACTGCTTTATTATAAAGTCTATAAAAACAAACCTACTCATGCCAGATTAAAACCAATTACCATTCGTGAACCTTTGTGTAATATTTAGTACATGTATACAGATTATTATATATGAATATAAACACTAAATTAGGAATTCATTTACGATTTACCTACTACATCTATATATAAGTTTGACTTTTTTTTAAGTATATACTAATTTAACATGTAGACATGATAAAAAAAATTATTCTAATCTCTAATTAATTCTACTGTAAATGATGCAGGAATCTGAACATGGACTGATGAGAAAAAGACAGGATATAATTTATAGAACTGGATGAGTACCGTGACAGCAGATCAGGACGAGCAGCTCGAGTACGTTACGGCACCGAAAACAATTACAGGGAAAGACGAGAACAATGGATGAAGGGAAGGGAAGAATTTGGATTTTAAGTGTACATAAACGAGTGGAAGAAATCATATATATAGACCTCCGTATCCATGCATCAGATGCATCAGATCAAATCAATGGAAGATCTCAACAACATCATTTAATTATCTAATAAGTAGATTTTTATCTAAGAGTCAGAAATTCGATCTTATGTGTTTAGATTTGAAAGATTTGAACGATTTAATTAAAATACTAGATTTTGGGCTGAACAAAATCTGAGATTTGGGATATAATTCACGAAACTAATCCCTCAATAGATAGAGGGTTTAGATGGAGATTGAATTGTTCGATCCTATCCTTTTTGCGGATTCAAAATCCGTTAAGAAATAAGCTCATAAGATCAATTCCAAAATCCCGCTCATGAAGAAATTCGTTTCTTCAAATATAAAGATGAGATCTTGAGTTCAAGTCCTCCAAATAAAAAAATTATAATTTTTAAAATCTATTAACACTTTGTTTTTACACCCCACATTAAGATTATCCATTTTACTTCCAATATTTTATAAACTATAATTTTATAAAGTACTTTTATTGTATTAAGACATTTTTACTTTTGTTGTTCTAAATAAAAACAATTACTTACTAATATTTTATTTATAATTATAAAAAAATTGAGGGTTATTACAATAGTACCCCCTTAAAAAAATAGTTTCGTCCCCGAAACTAGAGAAACGAAAAGATAACAAATAGACTAACCTCTCTTAGAAAAAGAGCGTTATTACATTATACTTTTATTGTTAGGTTCCTTGTGCCCTTGTTGTCAACCTCGCTCTGATACCAAATTGTAACACCCCGGTTTTTAAATACCAGAATGTTGCTTGGTTGTAGACCTTACTTAAAGACCTCACATGGGTCCTTGTGCCCTTGTCCGACTTATTTAGAATTTAAAAAAATAGAAAATCATGCATGCACCAGACAATTACAACATCGAAAGCCTGAATTGTAAATTAAAGACTTGTGCATTCAAACACTTTCCGTACCAAACCCACCAAAAAGCCAAAAACTGACAACTCTTTAAAATAACCCATAATTATCCTAAGACACGCCACGTCGATCTGGCTCACCATCATCTTGGAGAAGACTTCTTGGAGCATTATTCAATATAGAGTGATTACCTAGAAAAACAACAACACCCCCGAAGGGTTAGCTACCAATTCTAATATGCACTAAATAGTAAACGTAACACGCAGCAGGAAAATTAGTTTGATAAATTATAAATAGGATAATAATAATATAACATTCATATACAATATTCACGAACGTAGACAACACACTTAACAATTCTTATATTAATAAAACACATAGTAATAATAATTATAGTCATAAAACACGCAATAATAATAATTGCCCATCAATTCATTTCTACCTCACGTCAACCATATTCCACATCAACTCTTAACTATCAATATTAATTTTATAAAAAAAATCCTCCACATAACTCGGGGTGTGTGAACGGCGACATCAACTCGACCGTTTATCCGAACCACTAAGTTAACGGCGAGATAAGCTCTACCGATCATCCGAACCACCTATCACCCATAATATTCCTTCTTATCCCAGGTCAAGCCTCCACTAGAGCACTCGCCAAAATATTTTTTTATTATTTTGAAGGCACCCACCTTTCCATACGACTACGTCAGGGGATGTCTCTGTCTCCCCGAATATCCCGTGGTCATAGTGTATCAGTTGGTGTCAATGCATAGAAAAGCGATAAACATACATATTTATAATCATCTACTAGTATACTTTTAAAATTATCGATTTATTTCCAAATAGGTGTTTTATTATGATACAAGAACAAATCCCAGAATAAAGCTCTACATATTAGATTTACACATCCAACACATACCAAATCCGATAACTAAGTAAGTCTAGACGACTTACCTAAAACAAAGAGTTTCCAACGATATCAAAATGGGCTCGGTCAAACTAGTTACCAACAACAACGATCAATGACAATGACGATTGGACGGAGGGGTGGAAGGTGCCTGATGGGTATGACGGCTAAGTAGAACTAAACAAGAAAGAAAATAGAAACAAACAAAGATGGAAAAGGCGGTTCGATGGAAGGAAGGAAAGGCAGAGTATATAACCGAGTGGAGATAGATAAAAAAAAGTGAGAGTGTGAAAGTTGAATTTTAACTCCTTTCTAGTACATACACGACATATAGCCATCAAATACACACCCACGTGTATTAGTACGGAGATAGAAATGAAATGGCTAGATACAAGGGTTTCTTCACTAAGAAGGAAACCGAATCTAAATTGAATTTCTTATCTAGTAATCATCTCTCCATACAACCTACATAGATATATATACTAATATAATAGAACGAAGTCGGCAACATATATTAAGAGCCACTGCAATCACTTTAAACTTGTCAACATAAATTGAAAAAAATTAGTTGATATAAAAATCTATATGACAAATTCGGATACATGCAAATTATTATTTGCTAAAGTGGACAATGTATATATAATAATAATGTATACGTGTATGTATATGTAGGGCTGAGTTCAAGTAAGGAGAATTCTTACGGTAAATAGCAAGGAACTTTCTCAGCCTTTAGATTTTAAGAAATCAATGGATATAATTTTTAGGTATTAAAAGAAAAGGAAAAAAAATCTAATCATATCTTAATTTCTCTCTCTTCTTTCCTTATTTTTTCCAACTTTAAAAAATAAATATGTTTTTTCACATCTAATTTTTTCTCTCTTCTAATTTTCATCATTTCTATATATAAGCGGTGATGAAAAACTCTATCTATTCTAATGCATATTGAAAAAAATAATTATTATAAATGAACAGCTACTTAATCGGCAATGAACAACTACAATCTCACAATTATTAACAACAAACAATGAACAACTGCTTATTCGCGAATGAACAACTGCTTATTCGCGAATGAACAACTACTTTTTCGTGAATGAACAATTACTTATTTGGGAATGAACAACTATAATCTAACAATTATTAACAACAAACAATCAACAACTACTTAATTGTGGATGAACAAGTACTTATTCGTGAATGAACAACTAAAATCTCACAATTATTAATAAAAAACAATGAACAACTACTTATTCACGAATGAACAACTATGTACAGACGCAAGAACAACTCGTTGTTCATTCGTGAATAAGTAGTTGTTCATTGTTTGATATTAATAGTTGTGAGATTGTAGTTGTTCATTCACGAATAAGTAGTTGTTCATCCATGATTAAATAGTTGTTCATTGTTTGTTATTAATAATTGTGAGATTATAGTTGTTCATTCCCAAATAAGTGGGTAGTTGTTCATTCGCGAATAAGTAGTTGTTCATTGTTTATTATTAATAATTGTGAGATTGTAGTTGTTCATTTGCGATTAAGTAGTTGTTCATTTATAATAATTAATTGTTCAATATGCATTAGAATAGACAAAATTTATCATCGGTGCTTATATATAGAAACGATGAAAATTAGAAGAGAGAGAAAATTATGTAACACCTCTATTTTGCAACATTGGTTATTACCGCCATTGACCTCAGACTTTACCGCCCAAAGTCAACCTAGGTTTTATAATGATATTAAAACTTAGGAAAAATGCGGAAATTGACATAATCGTTACATATATATTATAAGGTGCTCACGAATGAGACTTTGTTCGTACAACATTAACCAACAAAATATAAAGATGGTTTAACAATGAAATTAAAAACTTGTTCTTGCAACATTTGAGAAATTAGACAAAATAACGAAAAGTACATCTTTGAGAGAGTTCGGTCCTTCCTTCCTTGTGTGGCTTCACCTACGCCTTGCTAGGATTTCTAGAGTCTGGCATAAGTCGCGGAGGGCAAAAATGCCAAGCAAACATGCGGAAAAACGGAATTAGTCTAAGGAGACTAAGCAAACGAGAATGGAAATTCTTCAAGGGTATTATGGTAATTTATAATATTCGAGAGATATTATCGGATGTGTTTTCAGATGTAATACTTTATGTGGGGCTTATCGGAACGGAAAGGAGTATATCTCGAGATGACATAACTCGTTAATCGAGAAAAGAGCTATGAGATTGTAGAACTTCTTAGAGTAGAAAGTATGTTGGGAACGTTATTAATTCATACAAGTTTGAAAACCTCTCGCGCCCTTGTCGGACCTTAACCAACCTCATCTTATTCGGTGCTCCAGATAGGGGAGGTGGCCCGAAGGCGCTTAAGTACCCGCCCACCTTAGACAAGCCCGAATAAGCATTCAGATTGGAAAGACGATCTTTTCAAGAACCGAGAGACAGCCGGTCTTTCCACGTTGTACTACTCCGACCCGGTTTTGGTTTCTTTTAATTTTGCTTTCGCACTTATCTTGTATCGTGATGAAAGCTTTCACTTACGTTAATGATTTTTAAGAGTGTGGGGGGCCATGAAAGGGCCCGAGTCCACTTACAGGAATGTAGTTCCGAGCACTTAGCTAGGGTGCACTCGTCCCTCCTCCGAGCAGGAGCAGACATGGATCATGATCCATAAAGTTGCGGAATTTAGGCGTGATGCCATACGACTTAGTAGGTTATATATAGGTGTTGAGTTAATCATGCACCCCTCACTATTTCATCCAAACCGATCTCTAAACGAGATCTTAAACAAACAAGGTCACAAACAAGACTAGCGTAATAGTCCTATCGAATATTAAATAGCATAATAACGATATCAATTGGGTCATTATTTCTAACAATCGATTTTCCTAGATTCGTTTATTATTAGCAAATAAGTTGTTCCCAACATCGAGAAATTTCACGGAATGAATTATCAGGGCTAGAAGGAGAAATTTCACTTGCCTTAGCTTTTACGATTGTGTTCGAACGGATGAACGGAAATCGTTGTCTTTAGTCGGGACGAAGACTCGACCTATTGACACGAGAGGTACTAACGAACTTTAATAAGAACTTCTTTAATTCTTCTAAAGTTTTAAATATCTCTTATATTCTTTTTATAAGAGAGTTAATTACTAAATTATTATAATAATAATTTAGGTGGAGGTGATAAAATAATAATATCCCTTATTATTATTTCATATTTGTAATATCCTTGTATTCTTTATAAACTCCTTATTTTAATTTAATTATTATAATCCCTTGAAGATCAAGTCATAACATTATTTAAATTATCAAATATTCTTTTTAGATTAATTTATTATTCTTTTATTATAATTCAAGTAAGGTGATAACTATATAAAGTCCATTAAAATATAGTTTCTATATTTATAAAGTATTGATTATAAAAACTAATCTTATGATGTGTAAAGTCCAAAACGCCCTTGTCATAAAATATCTTTTATTTTTCCTTATAATTGTCTTTTAACCAACATAATCATATAATATCTCTTTAAGAGTTTGGTTCAAATGAAACAAACTATTATCCTAAAACGTGAAACGAATGCACTTTTTCTAGTTCGTAGTGCACTTTTCATACAGTGTATTGCAAAATACAAAAAGTGGAATCTGAAAAAGTGCACTACAAAAAGAATGAAAAGTGCACTGCAAAATACGAAAAGTGCAATTCCGAAAAAGTGCAATACAAACTAGCAAAAGTGCATTACGAACTAGAAAAAGTGCATTCGTTTCAGGATAAGAGTTTGTTTCATTTGAACCAAACTCATCTCTTTAATTCTAGAATATATTTTTATTATATTTTCCTCTTATCATACCTGTTATTAGAAGACATATATTCATTTTTAAGACATACAACTTTCTTATTAAGATATTAAGATATGATATTATATTATATTATGCCCTTTTTCTAGTACTTCCCTTATGTAGTAAAATTTTCAATTAATCAATGTATCATACTTTCCATATATGAGAGGTAACAATAAAATTCTATTCTTTATTTAAAAGGTTTCCCATGTCTAGAACATTATTTTATAAAAAACTAAGAGCATACAACTATTTTTTATTTCTATAAGTATTAATAATATCCTTAGCATATCTTTTCTTATTAACTTAGGTCTTTTACATTATGATATCTTTAAATCTAATATACTTAGAAATATATCTTATTATCCCAATATATACAAATATAAAGATGATAGGCTTATGATTTTATTTAAGAATTAATTATGTCATAAGATATATTTTTAAGTTATAACTAACATGCATAAAAATAATTGATATTTGTAAAAGGAATTTAATTGTTTTTTTTTATCTTGTCTAACTAACAAGATTTCCTTCAATATTTAAATTAATATGTTGTTAAGCTAAAAATCTGATATTATAATTTTCGAGGTATTAAACTTATGAGGACAATAATTTTAATTTAATAAAATACAAACAAAATAAATGGACCTTCTTTTCTCTCTACAAGTTGTACGTTTTGTAAAACAGAACAGAGGAGAAGGCTTCAGGGAGGGACCGGCGGAACCAGGGCAGGGGCAGTGCGGCTCGACGGTGGCTCGGCGCGGGCTCGGCGGCGCTCAGGTGGTCCGGGGACGGCTCGGAGGTGGTGCGGATGGGGTCCGGTGGTGACTTGGAGGGGTTCCAATGGTGTTTTTAAGGTAAAATTCAGCAATTACTCGGGCTACTTGGGGGCTGATTTTTGAGGATTGAAAGAGAAGCAAGATGCTAGAGAGAGGGAGGAGAAGTTGTGTGAGTTTTTCTCTTGATTCTCAGCCTTTAAATAGACAAAGGAAGAGTCTCCATGGATCCTCCACTCCATGGATGGTGATACGTGATTGCCTCGGAATCCTCCTTGATAATCTCGTATATGACCCACACGATCCCGATCTTGCCTGGTAATATGATTTTCAACCTGAATTTGCCTTAAAGTTAGTAACTTTCTCAACAAGTAATGAAATTGATTTGAATTGATTTGAATTGATTGAATGAATGAAGAATCGATCGGAATTATAGAATGAATCAACTTGATAGTTCAAACGGATTGGCTCTAACGCTAAATCTGAATCATTAACTAGTTTGATCTTTAACAATCACAACTAGAACAATCTAATTGAATAAACTACAATTCAGATTCGAACAAGAAGAGAAGCGATCTCGAGATGATGGTGACGAATGATGTTTGAGGATGATCGATCAACTAGAACAATTGCAAGCACACACAAGTCGTTATTTTTGGAGCCCAAGAGATAGATTAAACCAATTGGGTTTAATCTCTCTCAAGCTGATTTTTATTAATGAAATTGCAAAGTATAAATAGTAGAATACAAAGTTATTCCTTGGAGAGCAAGGCATCCATGTGGTCGGCCCTAGGAGAGAGAAAAGCCACATGTCTTGCTTCCAAAGATATAATAAAATATCTAATTAAATCTATCTAGATTCCCTTAAATAAAATAAATCATGGATGATTTATTTATTTAAGGAAATATCCTAACAAAATCAAAATATCTTAAAATATCTCTAACAACCAAGAGAGAGAATATCAACCAACTAACATAAGCCTATTGATTGAATTCTCTACATTATTAAAATAGAAAAACACGCCTATAATAATAATAATAAAGATATTTTCTCTAGTTAGATTGGTCAAGTCAAAGGGTTGACTTTGACCCATATACTAACTCATCTCACCCGGTCACTTACTAAATTCAGCCCTAAAGTGAGACAAATTAATACATGTTTCTAAATAAAGAAATAATGTGAATTTTCGGCCCTCATTGTTTAATCTATGGAATCCGGGCTCAATTGATGTCGAATGCACGAGACCCACTTTGTCTTGCTTGGCTCTTCAAGAACAGCTGCTAATCGAACCAAGATTGTTGTTGTGCCTTGAGCAATCTTCTTAGCTCGACTCCTTTTGATTGGTCCGTCAGAAGGCACTCGAATCAACTCATCGACATTGGTAGGCGACATGGCTGGCTTCACTGCATCATTCTCCTCCACTTGAGCTCGAATCGTCTTTGATTCGACGTCGGAATCAAAATCTAGCACATAAAGAGATAGATCAGCCACATTAAACGTTGGATGGACATTATACTCACCAGGCAAGTCGACATGGTAAGCATTAGGGCCGATTCTCTTGAGAATTCTGAATGGTCCATCTCCACGCTGATCTAGGTTATTCTTCCTTTGATTTGGGAACCTCTCCTTCCTAAAATGCACCCAAACAAGATCACCTTCTTCAAAGATAACCTGTTTTCGACCCTTATCAGCATGGGCCTTATACTTCATGGATTTCCTCTCCAAGTGCATCTTGGTTTTCTCATGTAGCTTCTTCACAAACTCAGCCCTCTTGTCAGCTTCAAAGCTCTCTTTTCCCTTGTATGGCTGAGGCGTCAAGTCCAGAGTCATCGGATTCAGCCCATAAACAACATCAAAAGGGGTCATTTTTGTAGTTGAATGGATTGACCTGTTATAAGCAAACTCCACAAAAGGAAAAACATCTTCCTAACGTTTGAGGTTAGCTTTAAGCATAGTTCTAAGTAAAACCCCTAACGTTCTATTAGTAACTTCAGTTTGCCCATCAGTTTGTGGGTGGCATGAGGTAGAAAACAACAATTTAGTTCCCAACTTAGACAATAAACTTTTCCAAAAATAACTCAAAAATTTAGCATCACGATCTGAAACAATAGAACAAGGAATGTCATGCAATCTAACAATTTCTCTAAAGAACAAATCAACAATATGCACAACTTCATCAGTCGTGTGACATGGAATAAAGTGAGCCATTTTAGAAAAACGGTCTACTACTACAAATATAGAATCTCTACCTTTCCTAGTTCTAGGCAATCCAACAATGAAGTCCATAGAGATGTCCTCCCAAGGTGAACTAGGAATAGGCAAGGGCTGGTACAAGCCATGAGGGTGAAGTCTAGACTTAGCTTTAGCACACATAACACAACTCTTGACAAATCTAAGCACATAATTACTCATCTTAGGCCAATAGTAGTGTTCTTTTAAACCTTCTAAAGTCTTTACTACACCCCTATGTCCTCTTGATTCATGAACCTCTTTAGTTAGAAGCCTACGTATACTAGATGAAGATATGCATAACTTTCCAGCTTTAAACAAGTAACCATCATCAATAAAGTAGGAATCTATTTCTCCCCTAGACATGCAATTCTTATAAATTTCAGCAAAGTGAGGATCACTAGCATATAACTCCTTAATCATTGCAAATCCAAGGATCTTAACATCACATTGGTTCAAGAGAACGTACCTGCGAGAAAGGGCGTCAGCTACCACATTCTCTTTGCTTGTCTTATGCTTTACAACATAAGGAAAGGTCTCCATAAATTCAACCCATCTTGCATGTCGCCTACTGAGTCTGGATTGGCCTTTCAAATACTTCAAGGCCTCATGATCAGAATGAATTACAAACTCCTTAGGCCACAAATAATGAGACCAAGTCTTCAAAACCCTAATTAAAGCATACAATTCTTTATCATAAGTAGGGTAATTCAACTCAGCCCCACTAAGCTTTTCACTAAAGTAAGCTATGGGTTTCTTGTGTTGCAAGAGCACGCCTCCTATGCCATGGCCAGATGCGTCCACTTCAATCTCAAAAGCTTTGGAGAAGTCAGGGAGTTGGAGCACCGGGGCGTTGCATAACCTGTCCTTCAAAGTGTTGAAGGCGTTCTCTTGTTTCTCTCTCCATTTAAATGATGTATCCTTCTTTGTAAGCTCATGGAGAGGGGCTGAAATTATGTTGAAATCATGCACAAATCTCCTATAGAAGCCAACCAAGCCGAGGAAAGAGCGCACCATGGTTGGGGTAGTCGGCTGTGGCCAATCCTTTATAGCCTTGATCTTGTCTTCATCTATCTTCAATCCACCTTTAGACACAACAAAACCAAGAAAAATGGTAGACTCCGAGCAAAAAGAACACTTTTTCAAGTTAACATAAAGCTTTTCTAACCTTAAAGTGTCCAAAACAACCCTAAGATGATCTACATGTTCATGCAAGGTTTTGCTATAGACTAAGATATCATCAAAGTAGACTACAACAAATTTACCTAAGTATCTTCTTAAAACATGGTTCATAAACCTCATGAAAGTACTAGGTGCATTAGTTAATCCAAAAGGCATTACTAACCATTCATATAAACCATACTTAGTCTTAAAAGCACTTTTCCATTCATCCCCTTCCCTCATCCTAATTTGATGGTACCCACTTCTTAAATCAATCTTTGAAAAGAAATTAGCACCATGCAATTCATCAAGCATATCATCTAATCTAGGAATGGGATGACGGTACTTAACTGTTATTTGGTTGATCGCTCTGCAATCAACACACATTCTCCAAGTGCCATCCTTCTTTGGCACCAATATCACCGGAACTGCACATGGGCTGAGGGATTCACGCACATAGCCTTTGTCCATGAGGTCTTGCACTTGTCTTTGAAGCTCCTTAGTTTCCTCTGGACTTGCTCTATAGATTGCACGGTTTGGTAAAGAAGCGATGGGCACCAAATCGATTTGATGCTCAATGCCTCTAATTTGTGGAAGGCCTTGTGGCAACTCTTCAGGCATCACATCTTCAAATTCTTGTAATAGATCCTGAATACACTTTGGAAGATGTTAAATATCTTGACTAATAATAAGTATATCTTTCCTCATAAGAAGTAAACAAAAAGAAGTAGGGAAAGAAACACTAGACTGTGCAATTAGAGAGCGCTTTTCTACACTGCCTTTTAAGCCGATTTTTTGCTCTTTCTGTAGGCGTTCTTTTTCCAGATTTGTAGCTCTCTCAGTCTCTGAATTTCTCCCAAAATTTGAGCCAAAACGCTCGAGTGGTTTGGGAGATAGCCCCGTTTTCGTCTCAGGTGCACTGCTGGAAGTGTTGCTCGGCACTTTTGACGATTTAGGGACATTTTCTTGGCGTTCTTTGTCCCATTCAGTAGCTCCACTCGTGCTTTATGTTGTCCTAAAATTTGCGCCAGAACGCACGGATGGAGACTGGGAAACGCCGCTTGTGTTTGTGGTTGCGCCAGGCGCCGAGCGGTGTGGCGCTGCCTTGGCCACGACTTCGGCCTCTTCCTTTTCTTCCTTGGGACGCCTAAGTGCCCTAGCTTGGTCCCTTCGTACCTGGTCTTGTAAAACTTGTTGGGGCGACAATGGTAGAAGAGACACTCTCCTCCCGTCATAGTTAAACGAATAGGTATTAAGCATGCCATCATAAATCACTCTCCTATCGAATAACCATGGTCTACCTAACAAGATATGAGTGCATTCCATGTTTATCACATCACACATAATATCATCAACATAATTGCCTATGGAAACACGGACTAAACACTGGCGAGTAACTAAGTTAGGACCATCTGAATCATTAATGCCATTTAGACCACAACTAGTAGCCCTAGGTTGAGTTTTTAATTGCAAGTGATCAACTACCTTAGCATTAATAATGTTACAGCAGCTACCACTATCAATTATCATGCACAACACTTGATTCTTCACAGTACAACTAGTATGAAAAATATTTTCCCTTTGATCTAGCCTAGGTGTTTCTTGTAAAGTAAGAGTACACACGGTTACCAAGGTTAAAGGCTATTCGGTGCAATCCGGTTCAATGGCCTCCACGTCCTCTTCTTCTTGTCCATTGCTCTCCTCCTCCACTTGATTTGGAGGTATTTCTTCATCACTCACATATCCTCCATTGGTGGTAAGGAGCACTTGTTTCTGATTTGGACAATCCTTGGCAAAGTGACCTCTTCCTTGGCATTTATAGCACACAATATCACGTGCCCTTTGCTGATTTGGAGGTGCATTGGTGGGACGTTTTTGGCCTTGAGAACCTATTGGTTTAGGTGAGCTAAAGTAGTCTAGTAGATTATACTCTAGAACTATCTCCTCATCCCCCGAAGGGTAATCCTCGGGTTCGTACACTAGGGAGGGTGGAGGTTCCACCGATTCGTTGACTCCCTGTGGTGGTGCCTCGTCGTTGAGCTCGAGATCCTCTTCTGGATCCTCCTCGTCATTTTCCATGGGAAGGGCCTCCTCGGGCTGATAGAAAGGGTCGTCCTCGGCGTTCTCGTATGGCCAATGGGGTGATGAAAGGATCGATGTTGTAGATGATGCAAAGGGATCGCCTTCAAAGTGTCCAAGGAATTCCGACAACAAACACCAAGGAATATGACCCGTCTTCAACTGGATGTATCTTCCTGTTCCGAAATCCTATTTGAGTGATTCCAAAAGGATAAGTTATATATTTGCGTCTAGTTGAATCCCTCCAAATTACAGATCGATATGATGTGTGGATTGGAAGTTATGGCTATTATACGGAGGTGGTGCAGAATCCACCGAGATGGAAATGGAACGATTGATGGAGCGGATGGAATCGGATTGATGGAACGTTGGATATGGATGTTGAGTCTTGGATATCACTCACCAAGATCAACAAACTAATTTGAAAGAATGTCGGATATGACTCACCAATGATCAAACAACGAGAATTGAAACGAAAAGAACAAACAAACTTAGATTGAAAAACAAGTAAAAGAGAGAACATTCATCTTTCATGTCTTAAGGGAAAATGGAGGCTTGGCACGAAATTATAACCTAGGTTTCACACTTCACCTAATCAGCCACCAACCTTAGCGAAATTGCAAAAAACAACCCATTAAATTCAAGCACAAACTAATTGTCCTTATCCGTCAAAAAACGTCACTTGTCGGGACACGAGTCAAAAGGAGACTCCAACCTTCTTCTTTGTAAACCTTTGGAAACTTTTGATCCATGAGCTCCTCCTTGATCTTGTCAAGCATTGCCCTAGCATGTGCTCGAGTGATGCACCCAAGATAGAGCATGGTGCCTTAACTTGGCTCCTTAGCGTCTCGGACACCGGCCTTGGATATGTGTCCAAATGAAGACTCTCTCTTGTCGTGCAAATTGGACTTCACATTAGGGATAGAATCCTCACTCAAGTCTTGATAGACGAACTCACATCATCCTCCTCCCGTTTAAAAGGGTTCGTCCACGAACCCTGCTGATCTACAAAACATGTCAACACACAAACCTCCTTTCCAAGCACAACATGATATGACAAAATGTAAGCACAAGCTAT
Source organism: Fallopia convolvulus (assembly GCA_964016875.1). NCBI lineage: Eukaryota > Viridiplantae > Streptophyta > Magnoliopsida > Caryophyllales > Polygonaceae > Fallopia > Fallopia convolvulus. Next base: position 24,785,150 of record OZ024727.1, read on the forward strand.
GCCACTTTTCTTTGCAATCCTATTTGTATTGTACATGACAAAGCTATCCAAAATATGAGAATAATTCATCCAAGATGTCAAGTTATGAGATAAATATAAGGAAGAAGTGTTACTTCCCCGAATGGCATGCACATCGTAGCTTGGGACAGTTTTCAGCTCCGAACTGTTCAAGGTCGTTCTCTTTGGTCCGAACTCCAAATTGAGCGATTCCAAGTCTCAGATTGAGCTAAAGAAGTCTAATTTATTTCTTCCAAATTTGAGAATCATTAGACCACTGAGTTGCAAGTTACACAATTTTTTACAAGGTGGTGCAGATTTATCCGAGAAGAAGGTTTCACTTTCCTCTTTCGGTTTGGCCAAAAATAGGGGCGTAGAGGGGCCGCCTATGGCTAGCTTCTTGTCCTTCTTTTCCTCTCGATGGGCAAGCTTATTCCTTTGCTCCTTGGCTGCGTAATCCAACATTATCTCATGGGAAGACATCGGGTGCAAAATCACCTTCTTTCCCTCCATTTGGAATTGGTATTCATTGGATATTCCATAATGGATCGCTTTCTTGTCAAATTTCCAAGGGAGTCCCAATAGTAGATGACAAGCAGTCATCGAGACAATATCATACTCCACCTCATCCTTGTATCGCCCTATAGAAAAAGAAATTTGAGCCCTCTCCTTGACTTGGATAGGGGCGTTAGAGTTCAACCAACATAAAGGGTAAGGTAAAGGTTGAGGAGTAGTACTCAAAGAAAACCTATCTACCACCTCTTGACTAATAATATTGCAACATGAACCGCTATCAATAATCACACTTTATACCTTATCCACGATCTTGCATCGAGTGTGAAAGATAACTTTCCTTTGACTAGGCCTGGTGGTATTCTCCGTCATGAAGAGTGTTCGTGGGACCACCAAGCACTCTCCATCCTCTCGTGTCTTCTTTAGCTCCCCCTCTTGATGCACTTTTGTCCTCTCGTCCAGCCCTAGGATTCAGCTCTCCAAAGCATCAAAACTTGCCTCCATGTCTTGAAAAGATTGTAGTAGGGACCTAACCATGGCCCTCACCGAGTTGGAAGACTCCTCATCGACCTTCTGTTTGTCTTTTTCATCACCTACACTTGCCATCTCAACAACCAAGTAACAAGCAAGGGTATAGAATGCACATGAAATAATCACCAATACTTGCTCGAGATGAAAATACGACAAGTTTCAAGTATGCAAAGGACAACAAAGGACAACCAAGAGAAAGACTCACCACACACTTGTCAAAAAGAACAATGCTAGGAAGGTACTAATCACCAAGAACAACAAGCATCAAGTAAAGAAAATTTTTAGGACTTTGCTAGGCTCCACAATTGGACTACTCTTTTCCGTACCCGACCCCTTATTAGCTTTACGCTGCCGGGCAAGGTTTTTCTAGTCTTGATTCTTTTTATGTGCCTAGCCCCTTATTAGCTTTACGCCGCTGGCAAGGTTTTTATGATTTATTTTCTTTTTTTTATAAAAGGATTCCAAAGACAACTTAGACAACAACACAAGATGTTCCGTCTTGGTGTCGTTCCCGTATCCTAGCACCAAACCACTCAACAAGCATGCAATGACAAAGGGTCGGTTTATGGGCTGGTTTAGTCACACAATGCCCACGTTTTCAGCTCAAAAAAAATTTAGCAATGACTCACTAAAATCAAGTCGCAATTGAAGGCATTAAACAAGAAGGAAAAACAACCCTTCAACTACTCATAAAGTCGTCAAACTTTGGTGTTCTTCTCCATGGTTTTTTCCAGAAGAAATTCAGCCATGGACTCACACAAAGTCGACCTAGAACATCAACATTCAAGGACAACAAAACACACACAAGACAAGACAAAAAAATCAACGAGTCTCTCGCACACACACAAAGAGGAATTCGGCCAAGAGACTACTTGCAACGAGTGGACTTTCAAAGTCGAAACAAGGTTTAAATGGCAATAACTTCACATGGCTCTGATACCACTTGATGAAAAGGATCGATGGTGTAGATGATGCAAAGGGATCGCCTTCAAAGAGTCCAAGGAATTCCGACAACAAACACCAAGGAATATAACCCGTCTTCAAATGGCTGTATCTTCCTGTTCCAAAATCGGATTTTAGTGATTCTAAAAGGAGAAGTTAGATATTTGAGTCTAGTTGAATCTCTCCAAATTTCAGATCGAGATGATTTGTGGATTGGAAGTTATGGCTATTATACTGAGGTGGTGTAGAATCCACCGAGATGGAAATGGAACGATTGATTGGAGCGGATGGAATCGGATTGATGGAGCGTTGGATATGGATGTTGAGTCTTGGATATTACTCACCAATATCAACAAACTAAGTTGAAAGAACATCGGATATGACTCACCAACGATCAAACAACGACAATTGAAACGAAAAGAACAAACAAACATAGATTGAAAAACAAGTAAAAGAGAGAACATTCATCTTTCAAGTCTTAAGGGAAAACGGAGGCTTGGCACGAAATTATAACCTAGGTTTCACACTTCACATAATCAGCCTCCAACCTTAGAGAAATTACAAAAAAAACAATGCAATAAATCCAAGCACAAATTAATTGCCCTTATCCGTCAAAAAAAGTCATTTGTCGGGACACGAGTCAAAAGGCGACTCCAACCTTCTTCTTTGTAAACATTTGGAAACTTATGATCCATGAGCTCCGCGTTGATCTTTTCAAGCATTGCCCTAGCATGTGCTCGAGTGATGCGCCCAAGATAGAGCATGGTGCCTTGACTTGGCTCCTTAGCGCCTCGGACACCGGCCTTGGATATGTGTCCAAATGAAGACTGTCCCTTGTCGTGCAAATTGGACTTCGTATTAGGGCTAGAATCCTCACTCAAGTCATTGACCAAAGAACCATAAAAAGTGAAAGGAGAAATGGCCCCATCAAGCCTAGGCACGAACGCACCCAACGGAGTCGTGAGGGAGGGCGCACAACCAGGTGTCGATGTTGTGGGCGTTGTGTGCAAGGGCGCACAACTAGGTGTCGATGTTGTGGGCATTGTGTGCAAGGGCGCACGCCATGGCGCGTCATAGGGCTGGAGTGGAACGCAAGATGGCTCAACGTGGGGCTCGGTACTGAGGGGCACGACCTCGGTAGAGGGCTCGGTAGGAGGCTTGATAGACGAACTCACATCAAGGGGTTTTGAGCTTCGAAAGCTTGAAGGGCTTCCTGGAGTTGGTTTCGGAGATGGGTGGTTTGGCGAGTTTCAACCATGCTGAGGAAAAGGAAAGAAAGGAAGCATTAACATATAATATCCTTAGATTTTATAAGGCGAAGACACTTTGAAGGAAGTTAAGGCATTCTTGATTATAAAGTTTATATATGAAACATTTAAGTTAAGACTTTTCATTTTCTTGGTCCTATTAAAAGGTCTCGGATTTCTTTTCGAATTTCTTTGAACATGTTTCTAATAAAAAGTCCTTTAACTTCTATAAGTTCCTAAGATAAGAGTTAAGTTTAAAGGGAGATTTTAGCTAAGATGAATAATTTCTTTGAAGGAAGTTTGGGTTTGCAGAATTAAAACTTAGATTTAAAAGTTCTCGGGTTTTGAAAATTTGAGGTTTTGAAAGTTTTCAGTTTTGAAAACAAAACGTTCGGCTCTGATACCATAATTGTAACACCCCTATTTTGCAACATTGGGTATTACCGTTAGTGACCACAGGTTTTACCGCCCAAAGTCACCCTAGGCTTTATAATGAGAATAAAACTTAGGAAAAATGCGGAAATTTATATAATTGTTACATATATATATATAATAAAAGGTGCTCACGAATGAGACTTTGTTCGTACAAAATTAACAAACAAAATATAAAGATGGTTTAACAAGGGAATTAAAAACTTGTTCTTGCAACATGTGATGAAATTAGACAAAATAACGGAAAGTATATTGATACGCTCTCTTTAGTATAGGTTAACTCTTGTATTTTAGGCATGATTTGAGTGTGTTTAGGTTAGTTTTGAGCATAAATGTAATATGAAGACCGAAGACACGATTTGAAGAATTGCAAGAGTTTTGAAGACAAGTGTTGATTTGGAGTTGTTTTGACGCCACTTTCTTGTGACGCATCGTTCGGGAGCTACGGTCATCGGATGAAGCTGAATTTGGTATCATTGGAAAGCTAACTCTAAGAGCTACAATTCATGTTTTACAGCAAGTTCAAAATCCAAATCTAAGTGGGTCAAAACCACCTCCGAAGTTGACACCAGAATGCTATCGCAGGACCCGCGCCCGCGGGTCAGAACCGCGCTCGGGGTTCGAGGAGTTTCCGTGGCCGAGGAGGATTGACTGATCCGCGCTCGCGGTTTCAATCCGCGCTCGCGGAATGTGGTTTTTCAGCGCCGACTTCGTCTTGGCTATTCTATCTTTTTATATTATTTATATCTTTTAGGTTTCCAACTATTTAAGTTTAGTTTCGTATTTTTAGTTCAACATTCTAGCACACTTTCAGAGATTATTCCAGTTTTCAGTTTTATTATGGAGAACTAATTTCCTTTGAAGTTTGTTTGATCAAGGAAGCCTTTTTATGTAATTCGTGAGATTCTGGCAACTTTTCTAACCCTTAGTTAATATCAAAATTCGTGTTTTTATTTATATGATTATCAATTGATTTCTCTTGGCGCGCGACTTGTTGAATTTGATTGATATTCTACTGTTTGGATAAGTTTGATTGTTGTCTGTGCAATCTTATTTATCCTTGAAACAACTCTTTTCTAGGACCGTGGACTAGAATTGAGAAAGAGTGTTTGATTGTTATTTTATGCATGAGACTCGTAGCTTGATTGCATGATTTAATATGCTTCTATCCTTAATACTTTGCATGATTCGAATTAAGCGTTCTTGTTCATATCATAATTTCGCTTGGACCATGGACAAGCGGGAATCTTTTATAAGGATTGGAATTAACTTGGGAATTAATAGAATAGTGGATGAATCAATGATCGGATGATTAAAAAGGTGGAATTAATTGAATGAACTCTTCTTTTCCTTTATTGATTCAATACTTGAAATTACTTGCTTGTCTAAACTCCCAAACCCCTGTCTTTAATTGCTGAATGTTCAGAATCCCGATTCTCTTGGGTTCGACCCCTTGCTTGCTTACTATACTAGTTAGTAGAATAGGGTTATTTATTTTTGATCTTGGCAACAACGACTTTAGTCGAGTCAAATTTTGGCGTCGTTGCCGGGGAATCAATTTTTAATTTTCTGATAAATCGGCGTTTCTGACGATCCGCGCCCTCGGTTTAATTCCGTGCCCGCGGCGGATCCGCGCCCTCGGTTTCATTACGCGCCCGCGGCTGATCCGCGCCCTCGGTTTTAAACCGCGCTCGCGGTTTCTGTTCGTCCAGAAATCCCGAATCTCGTTGTGTAGACATATCTTACGGTCTACACTTGTATATACTAATGTATGAGTTTAGGTTTGGTCAGTTGCAGGATGAACCCTTTCATGAGTACTTCACTAGGTGTCAGAAACTATTGCATGAATTCTCTGTGTGGGGGATAGACGTAGGGCTTGATGATGCTTTCCATCACATCTTTTTTGGGATGACTCTTGAGTTCCAACTAAGGATGTACCGCGAGAGCGATGGACGATACGTCGTTTGGAAACCCATCGACCAATGGGATTTCTTTTGTTATATTCGAGCCAAAGAGATCGAGATGCAGAAATTGGAGAACCAAATTGCTGAACAAAGAAAACTAGAGGAGGTATTGGCCATAAAGACGGAAATTCTCGAAGATCAACCAACAGATCCCCCTGAAGAGCTAGTTCCATCCTTTCCAGAGGCACCCATAGACCTTTCATTGAATGAAGAGATGGATGATCATAGTCATATGATGACAGAAGAGGAATATTTCCTTAAGTTTGACAGCTCCTGGAGTGATGACGATGAGCCTGATTATTCGAAGAAGGAGCTAGATGATGATATGGAGATTGCCCTTCCACTTGAGGATATGTCTTTGTCTCCCGCCATGGAGTCCTTTGTTATGATCGATCATGATCCCTGTATCCTTTCCTCTTCTCCCTTACTTTCTATTAATATTTGTTTGCCTATTGTCTCTGTAAAAGGTTCTGAGCATGATAGTTTACCTAGTGATTTCTCAAATTTTAAGGGTGGTAGTACTAACATGAAAATCATTACTCTTCATTTATATTTTGAAAAACTACCTCATTCTTTCAACTGGTTCTATCCTAAAACTGCTATCCCTGATTTTTCTAGTGGGTTTGATAAACTGAAACGGTGTTTGAATGCTATATTATTCGGTTTCAAATTATCATTGTGCTATATTTGCCTACATGAGAGTTGTTCGCAGGGTTTTGACAAATTACTTTGGGCATTGTCGATGTCCGACGTTAAACAAAGGCGCTGCTCGGGAGGCAACCCGAGGTAAGTTTTTCTTTTCTTTTATTTTTATCTTTTTACTTTAGTTTTAGTTTTAGTATTCGTTTGGTTTCGTCGGGCTAACTTGCAGGGTACAATTTTTTCCATCAAAAAGAAGCAAACCCGCGCCTCGAACCGCGCCCGCGGCCGCTATCCGCGCCCACGGATCTGCCTTGACTACTATAATTTCCATTTTTCCAGAAAAATAAAATAATAATAAAAATAAAAAATAATAAAATAAAATTAAAAAAAAATAAAAATAAAATGCTTTCAGGTGAAACCCCTGAAATAAAAGATTTTCGGGTGAAACCCCTGAAATAAAAGGTTTTCGGGTGAGACCCCCGACGTAAGGCTCAAGAGTTTGGTCGGATTAAAGGCGTTTGTGCAAATTGGAGTTGATTTTCTGCCTTGTTGAGGTCGAATTGCTGTTGCTTGAGAAGAATTGAGAAGATTTGGAGGTGGTTTTGAGTTCGCTATTTTCGGCGAAAGTTGAGATCTGGTTTTCGCCAGGTTCCGCGCCCCCGGATTCGATCCGCGCTCGCGGGTGAGATTTACCGAAACCGCGCTCGCGGTTGTGAACCGCGCCCGCGGGTGGATTTTCGCTGATCCGCGGCCCCTTGTTCGACACTAGTGCCCGCTGTTATCAGTTCCGGGTAATATTCCTCGTTTGATTCTGTTTCATTCAGTATGGGGTATTTCGGGATATAGAATTTTACTGATAGGCAGGAGCAATTATGGGATAATACGTTAGTAATGAGTCTTCTGATTCCCTGTTCTCTACTTTGTTCTATATTCCTTAGCTTCATTGGGGACAATGAAGGGTTTAAGTATGGGGGAGGGGATTCACTGCTTTGCTTGTGATATATGTGTAGTTGTTTTTTACTTCAGTTGGTTTCAGTTTGAAAAAAAAATGAAAGAGAAAAAAAATTATAAAAAATAAAAAAAAGCCATAAAAAAGAGAAAAAAGGCATAGAAAATCCTAGGATGAGTTGAAAACCCAAAAGGGCGGCTTAGGTAATGAGCAGGTAACCTGGACCAGCATTAGGCTGGGTTAATATGAGGTTTATGAGAGATGTGAGTATTTGTGAGCACACCTAAGAAAAATGAAAAGGGTTATTAGGTGAAAACCCGAAAGGGCGCCTAAGTAGAATGAGTGGTAAAATCAGAGTGTTTAGGTTCATATTCTACTTTGGGGTCTGGGGATTACATTTTAGATGTCGGGTAGATCCTAGGACGCTCTACACTTTTTAGAGCTTGAGTGTTATATCTTGTATTGGTGAGGTGTGTGTTTGAGCTCTCATGTCTTTGCTCATTATTTCTCTATTTTGGGTTCGGGTTGGTGAGGTGAGTGATTTTTTTCTTCCCTTGTACTATGCTGTAAACCTTGATAGGATTGATTGTTAGATTTATTTTGAGCTTACTCGAGGACTAGCAAGGTTTAAGTATGGGGGAATTTGATACACTCTCTTTAGTATAGGTTAACTCTTGTATTTTAGGCATGATTTGAGTGTGTTTAGGTTAGTTTTGAGCATAAATGTAATATGAAGACCGAAGGCACGATTTGAAGAATTGCATGAGTTTTGAAGACAAGTGTTGATTTGGAGTTGTTTTGATGCCCCTTTCTTGTGACGCGTCGTTCGGGAGCTACGTGATCGGATGAAGCTGATTTTGGTATTACTGGAAAGCTAACTCGAAGAGCTACAATTCATATTTTTACGGCGAGTCCAAAATCCAACTCTAAGTGGGTCAAAACCACCTCCGAAGTTGACACCAGAATGCTGTCGCAGGACCCGCGCCCGCGGTTCGAGGAGTTTCCGCGGCCGAGGAGGATTGACTGATCCGCGCTCGCGGTTTCAATCCGCGCTCGCGGCATGTGGTTTTTCAGCGCCGAATTCGTCTTGGCTATTCTATCTTTTTATATTATTTATATCTTTTAGGTTTCCGACTATTTAAGTTTAGTTTCGTATTTTTAGTTCAACATTCTAGCACACTTTCAGAGATTATTCCAGTTTTGAGTTTTATTATGGAGAACTAATTTCCTTTGGAGTTTGTTTGATCAAGGAAGCCTTTTCATGTAATTCGTGAGATTCTGGTAACTTTTCTATCCCTTAGTTAATATCAAAACTCTTGTTTTTATTTATATGATTATCAATTGATTTCTCTTGGCGCGCGACTTGTTGAATTTGATTGATATTCTACTGTTTGGATAAGTTTGATTGTTGTCTGTGCAATCTTATTTATCCTTGAAAAAACTCTTTTCTAGGACCGTGGACTAGAATTGAGAAAGAGTGTTTGATTGTTATTTTATGCTTGAGACTCGTAGCTTGATTGCATGATTTAATATCCTTCTATCCTTAATACTTTGCATGATTTGAATTAAGTGTTCTTGTTCATATCATAATTTCGCTTGGACCATGGACAAGCGGGAATCTTTTATAAGGATTGGAATTAACTTGGGAATTAATAGAAAAGTGGATGAATCAATGATCGGATGATTAAAAAGGTGGAATTGATTGAATGAACTCTGCTTTTCCTTTATTGATTTAATACTTGAAATTACTTGCTTGTCTAAACTCCCAAACCCCTGTCTTGTTAATTGCTGATTGTTCAGAATCTCGATTCTCTTGGGTTTGACCCCTTGCTTGCTTACTATACTAGTTAGTAGAATCGGGTTATTTATTTTTGATCTTGGCAACAACGACTTTAGCCGAGTCATACATCTTTGAGAGAGTCTGACCCTTCCTTCCTTGTGTGGCTTCACCTACACCTTGCTGGGGTTTCTGGAGTCTGGCATAAGTCGCGAAGGGCAAAAATGCCAGGCAAACATGCGGAAAAGCGGAATTAGGCTTAGGAGACTAAGCAAGCGAGAATGGAAATTCTCAAGGGTATTATGGTAATTTATAATATTCGAGAGATATTATCGGATGTGTTTTGAGATGTAGTACTTTATGTGGGGCTTATCGGAATGGAAAGGAGTATATCTCGAGATGAGATAACTTGTTAATCGAGAAAAGAGCTACGAGATTGTAGAACTTCTTAGAGTAGAAAGTATGTTGGGAACTTTATTAATTCATACAAGTTTTGAAAACCTCCCGCACCCTTGTTCGACCTCAACCAACCTCATCTTATTCGGTGCTCCAGAGAAAGGAGGTGGCCCGAAGGCGCTTAAGTACCCGCTGATGTCCGCCTTTTTAGTCGTGTTTTTAGGGTGTGTATTTAGTGTGTTTGAGTCTGTTTCTTTAGTTTTGTGTTTTGTTTTGAATCGTTTGTGTAGGTTTTCGTATTTTCTTAAGATATGGAGTCTACATAAGCTTTGGTGGTGTTTTTATAGGTTTTAGAAGCTGTTTTGAAGCATATTTTGAAGAAAGGAGGAAAGCACTTGAAGATAGCACTCAAAGAATGAAGCAAGGCCGAAGAAAAACACTCAAATAAATAAGTGAAGAATCAAGTTTGAGCTTTGAAAGAGGTAGAGAAAATCGTTACAAAGACATAGAAAAAAGAATCGAGTCAAACGGAGTTGTAATGATCCCGCTACGGAAGTTTCACTCTCGGTTGTTTTCAGTGCTGAACAGGCTCGGTACCGAGGGTAACAAGGTCGGTACCGAGGCACTTTGAATCGTAGCGAAGACCGAGTCGGCGCAATTAAAAGACTTTTTATCTTATATCTTTTAGGTCCTTAGATAGATAGAAGGGATATATCTTATTAGAAGATTTATTTCCTTATAGATTGCTCTTAGATAGATTAGTTTCTCTATAAATACTCTTGTTCCCCTTTAGTTTTCCATCCTTCAAGTTGGAGAGAGTAGAGATTAAGAGAGAGAGAGATGAGGCGTGTGGAGAGGAGAAGATTGCTTGGAGGACAAGTTTCATTTTGAATTCAGTTTGTAAGCCTTTCTTTCTTAATTCGATTGTTTTGTTTTCAATTATGATGAATTGTGAGTAGTCTTTCTCTCTAAGGTTGGGGTTAAACCCAACAATGGTTGTGCATGCTTGCTTGTGATCATGTCTTGATTGTTTTTATTGCACGAATCTATTCTCTAGCTTTTAATCCTTGAAATGAAAGTTGAAAGGAATTTCTCATTCATAGTTGAAGCGAAAGCGGAAACCTTGAATCAAAATAATCAATTTAGGGTTTTGAAGCGAAAGGGGATCAATCCTAGTTGAAGTAGAAGAGATTAGATAGTAAGTTTATTGATTGAAGAAAGTTGACGCCTGTATATGATAAAAGCATGATCTTTATGTTTCATTAGCGTTTGCATGCATAATTATTGTTGTGGGGATACCCTAAATCTTAGATTTTCTCTTTCTCTTGATAAAAACCCTAGCTTTGTTGATTACTTGCGCTTTAAGTAACAAAACTTGACATAGACTTTCTCCCGTGGACGAACATGACTCCCCTGTATTCAGCGGGGTCTTGACTACAAATTTATTTGTTGTCGAGAAACCCTATCAACACCCGCCCACCTTAGACAAGCCCGAATAAGCATTCAGATTGGAAAGACGATCTTTTCAAGAACCGGGAGTCGGGCGGTCTTTCCACTTTGTACTACTCTGACCCGGTTTTAGTTTCTTTTAATTGTGCTTTGGCACTTATCTTGTATCGTGATGAAAACTTTCACTTACATTAATGATTTTTAAGAGTGTGGGGGCCATGAAAGGGCCCGGTTCCACTTACAAGAACGTAGTTCCAGGCAGTTAGCTAGGGTGTACTCGTCCCTCCTCCGAGCAGGAGCAGACATGGATCATGATCCGTAAAGTCGCGGAATTTAGGCGTGATGTCATACGACTTAGTAGGTTATATTGAGGTGTCGAGTTAATCCCGCACCCCTCACTATTTCATCCAAACCGATCTCTAAACGAGATCTTAAACAAAAAAGGTCACAAACAAGACTAGCGTAATAGTCCTATCGAATATTAAATAGCGTAATAACGATAGCAATTGAGTCATTACTTCTAACAATCGATTTTCATAGATTCGTTTATTATTAGCAAAGAAGTTGTTCCCAACATCGAGAAATTTCACGGAATGAATTATCAAGGCTACAAGGAGAAATTCCACTTGCCTTAGCTTTTACGATTGTGTACGAACGGATGAACGAAAATCGTTGTCTTTAGTCCGGACGAAGACTTGACCTATTGACACGAGAGATACTAATGAACTTTAATAAGAATTTCTTTAATTCTTCTAAAGTTTTAAATATCTCTTATATTCTTTGTATAAGAGATTTAATTACTAAATTATTATAAACTCCTTATGTTAATATCTCTTATATTTTAATAATAATTTAGGTGGAGGTGATAAAATTATAATATCCCTTATTATTATTTCATATTTGTAATATTCTTGTATTCTTTATAAACTTCTTATGTTAATTTAATTATTATAATCCCTTGAAGATCAAGTCTCATAACATTATTTAAATTATCAATTATTCCTTTTAGATTAATTTATTATTCTTTTATTATAATTCAAGTAAGGTGATAACTATATAAAGTCCATTAAAATATAGTTTCCATATTTATGAAGTATTGATTATAAAAACTATTCTTATGATGTGTAAAGTCCAAAATGCCCTTGTCATAAAATATCTTTTATTTTTTCTTATAATTATCTTTTAACCAACTTAATCATATAATATCTCTTTAATACTAGAATATATTTTTATTATATTTTCCTGTTATCATACTTCTTATAAGAAGACATATATTCCTTTTTAAGACATGCAACTTTCTTATTAAGATATTAAGATATGATATTATATTATATTATGCCCTTTTTCTAGTACTTCCCTTATGTAGTATATTTTCCAATTAATCAATATATCATACTTTCCATGTATGAGAGGTAACAATAGAATTCTATTATTTATTTAAAAGGTTTCCCATGTCTAGAATATTATTTTATAAAAAAATAAGAGCATGTAACTATTTATTATATCTAGAGAGCAGTTCACGTGCGAACGGGCGCCTGGGTGCAAAAAGAGAACAGATCTCCACCGTCCATCTAGCTTGAATTCGTGCGTCCAAATAATTCAGAAAAAAAGAGCGTGCGTGTACGTCAACCTCTACCAAAAGCTACTTGTCGCCCAAGCAAACCCCCCAAAAAAGGCAATTTTTTATCCTCTTCCCAAATCAAAAATCAAAATCTCTTTTTTTCTCTGCAAAAATAAAGCTTCTAAACTGGATTGAAACACAGAGATTTACGACTTGGTATATATGTTCTAATTTTCTACTCTAATCTTGCTATATGACTGCACATTCATCCTTTAAAGCTTCGATTTATTTGGATTTTCTCTTTTCAGAGAGAAAAATATACCTTTTCGGAGGAGCTTTCTTCAGATTTACGATTTCCTCAAAGTTACAACGAAGATCTGACTGATTACGATTAATGGAACTAGGTAATAATCGATTTTTTCCCTGACTAAAGCTTATACAACTCGATTTTGAAGTTTTCATCGCATATATTGTCAAAATTTGTTTATGTTTACGCATTAGCAATAGGAAACTCCATTTCACGGTTTTGAGGGACATTGCTATGATTTATTTGGGAAGACAACCATTAGTATGAACAAATGTGTAATATTCCAAATTTGTTCATAGGTATCGCACGTTTGTTCATAGATATCATGCATTTGTTCATAGATATTGCACATTTGTTCATCTAATATTTGTTCATCAAATATTTTTTCATAGGTATCGTACATTTGTTCATAGGTGTAACACCCCCTTCCTACCCTGGAGGTATTACCGCCAGTAACCCCGATTAAGACTAAACCGAAGCTACCCAAGGCTTTAAACTGACAAAACTTACTAGAACAAGGTAAATGAAACCATTTAAAAGCTAACAAAATTAAGTAAAACTTTACAGCGGAATAGAGAATAAAAGGTCTTATACAAGCCTTAACTTAAAAAGAATTAGTAAATAAATAGAACAACCTTCTATTTAAACAAAATCTTCATCAAGTCTTCCTTAAGTTCTTATTTCTGAAACTCAGCTTCGCTTTGAAGTACTTCAACCATGATCTTCACTCGAGTATAGCCATTGGAAACCTTTCTTCAACTTCTAGAACTTCAAACCTCTAAATCCGCCTCTTGAATCAAGTTCCAAGAAGAACCTGATGTGTCGTATACCAACGGTGGACACCAGCCGATCATATAAAAGAAAAGAAAATGGACGGGTTAGTCTAATGAAAGACTAAGCAAGCGGAGAACTAACTTGGTTCTTATGGTTGTAACTAAACATATTGGCATCCAAATCCGAATAGACTCGGATTATGATCCAACAATTAGCAGTCTTATAGAGAATAAGAAGGAGACTTGCATAATCAAGAGAGAGAACACCACCACTTGTGGTTCCTTTAAGAAGCATAAACAATTGTTGGGAACTCATATTAATCACATCACATTTTGAAAAGCCTCTGTCGACTAATCAGATTGACTTAATCAAAGTTTGATTAATAATTATTCGTAACCGGGAGCAAGAATGATTATCGAATAGACTAACCATTCTGGTACATTAATGTGCCTAACGCACTTATCTTGTATTACTTTCAAAACTTTTCACAAACAAGTTGGCAACTTTTAATCCGCTCGAACTACTTCCGGTGGAACACAATACTATCGAGGTCATAGGGCCTGTTTCATCCTTGAACAACGAATAGCACGGGTCCCAATGATGGAGAGATTAGAGGGCCTGTTTCATCCATAATCTACTACCAACACATATTGAATGGAACACAATACTATCGAGGTCAGAGGCATGTTTCATCCTTGAACAACGAATAGTACGGGTCCCAATGATGGAGAGATTAGAGGGGCTATTTCATCCATAATCCTCTACAAACACATATTAATAAATGCACTTAGCTAGAATGCATAGTCACCCCTCAAGCGTAGAGCGGGCCATGGTCATGACCTAAGTATTAGGGGATCAATATTGATACTGCCTAATACGAGTTTTAAAGAGATGCTTCCGAGACTAAGCTCACATCCTTGAACTAAGTTAATCCATATCAATGTCTCAGCATGAGACAACTAAACATACAAGGTCACATACAACGGACCTAAATCCAGTTCTAGCGCGAAACTGAATGAATAACAATATGGTCATTATTTCTAACAAAACAACGACCTATCATATTTTATTAATCATACAAGTTGTTCCCAACGCAAATATTAAATGGGATTCAATTCCTCATTTAATAACAATAACGCAAGAGAGAATCGTCCACTTGCCTTAGAAGGCGTGCTCGTTGCCCTTAGCAATTCCAACGGTAATCTTTATCACCCTTCTGCCAAATATAACAAAAAGATTTGTCAACAACGAGCTCACGGAAACACTTCTTAGTTGTATACTCAAATTCTACAACTTCCTAATCGATAAACGATTTAATTTTCGAATATCGATATATAATAAATCCTTAGTTATTATGCTTTAAGGAGCCATCTTGGCGGAATTATAACTAATTATCCGCTTCTTTTTTGAAACAATTTTCTAAATAAAAATTATTCATTAGCAACGGTTCTTAAAGGCGACCAAATCTCAGATCAAACGGATTAACAACGAATCCCGAGTAATTATCTGAAGTCCTTTACCTGCCATTCAATGTCAAAACTTGTATTCGCTATAACTGAAGATCCGGACGTCCGTTTCTCGAGCGGTTTGAACCTGTGAGACCGTATCAACGTCAAGATTATAAAAACCATAAATTTAATTAGCAAAGCAGAACCGAAAGGTCCTTACAGTGGCTCCGCAATCAACCTGCTAATTAATTTCGATCGTAAATACCTTTACTCGAGCCCATGGCTCGATAGTGGCTCGATCCCCGAGCCCAAGAGTGGTCGAGTATTGCTCGGCGGCAGCTCTCGCAGTGGGTGGTGGTTGGAGGAGCTAGAGATCGCCGACGACGACGTACGGCGAGGCGAAAAGATGACCGGCGGTGAAGAGGAGTTCGAATCCTTTCTTCTTCCCGAGTCCATTGTTGTCTTGATTCTCTCGCTGGTTTTACAGAAGCAGCAACAAGGTTTATAGAGAGGAAGAAGAAGGTGAGGTGAAGGAGGAGGTAGGGGAAGAAGATAGCCGGCGGTGAAGGTGCTCACGAGTCCGTCGTCCCGTCCAAGACTCTCGTTCCTTCCTTTGTTTTGAAACCAATTGATAGACTTTGACAAGGCAGAAAAGATATGCCGTCCCTATCCCACTCTCTCTGGTTCCTTCCTAATTAAGAAAGAGAAGGTCGGTTAGTAAGGGATTTCCTGTTTCGGAACGGGACTCGCGTTAAAGCGGTAAAATTATGTACCTCGGATGGAAAAGCTTACTAAACGAAAAACGTCCCGTAAATTATGTAGACCACTAAAACCAATTTTCCATGATTTTATCACGCTACCTTCAATTTTTAAGGCTTTCGTTTCGTATTTTAAATCCTTTACAGTACATAATTAAAAAGACGGCTTATCCAATAAATATTCTTTTTCCACTGAAAAATCCTAGAATTCACACCGATCCATAAAATCATTTCTTTGTGATTTTAGGATATCACCAAGAATTTTCTACGATTTAAATTCCAACAAAAATATTGGATTAAGCGTTAAAACGGACAAAGAGGTTAAAAGGATATCCGAGAAAAATTCAAAAATATCCTTAAAAATCATAGTTATTACAATAGGTAGCACACATTTGTTCATAGGTAGTACACATTTGTTCATTGGTATTACCTATTGTTGAAAAAATGAAAAATAACAAATTGTACGTGTAGTGGATACAAATGCGTATTTACATGTTTCTTTTCCCATAATGAAGGAAAAATAGAAGATAAAAATGAATTAAAGATCGTGGTCTCGCCTGGCAACACACATCACTACATACCATTTTGTGATGACAACTTAAGACCTAAAGAGTGGATGGTGTTTAGAACCTAGGAACAAGGAGTAAATTTCTATAAGGCATACGCAGATGCATGTGGTTTCCAAGCACGTGCTGGCACCATTACAAAGTCTTCGGATGGAACTAATACTACAGTTTGGAAATACATGTTGTGTAATCAGGCAGGATTTAAAAAGTCAACTCGAAAACCTGCACATACTGCATCTAGTAAAGAAGAAGAAAAAGAAGATGACGAAGATGATGATGATGATGATGATGAAGAGAATCATGAAGAAGAAGGACAACAAGGAAAAGTGAAAAAGCGAAAAAGAGTAACCAAAAGGTGTGGTTGCAATGCTAAAATGGGTATGAGACTTTCTGGAAGAAATGGATTTATTGTTAAGAAATTTAAAGAGTGTCACACCCATGTTATGTTTGAAGATGGGCAAAAACACTTTTCAAAGAGCAATATGAAACTGACCTCCTTCCTTTAAGATTTCATCATGAATTGCATCCGAGCAAACATTGGTACAAGCAAGTCATACAAGGTCTACAAGGAGTTTGTTGGTTTATATGCAAAAATTGGTGCAACTATAATTGATTTCAAGAATTTTAAAAGAGATCTGAACTCCTTCATGATTGGGTGTGATGCTCAAATGGTTATTGACAACTTGTTCAAGAAAAAAGAAAGATGTGATGCATTTTTCTTTGAATATGATGTTGATGAACAACATCAATTAACCAAATTATTCTGGTTTGATCCTATTGCAAGGAAGAACTTCTCATATTTTGGAGATGTTGTCTCAGTTGATGCAACATACAAATCAAATAGGTATGAAAAAGGTATAATTTTGATGAACAAATTGTTTCTTTTAATGAACTAATCGTATGTATTAATGAACAAAATTAATACTTGCCTTCAGGAATTTACAATGAACTAATCGTATGTATTAATGAACAAAATTAATACTTGCCTTCAGGAATTTACAATGAACAAATTGATTCTATTGATGAACAAATCGTATATATTGATGAACAAATCACATATATTGATGAACAAATTTAATTCTTTGCCTTCAGGTATGAAATGGTGTTTGTACCATTCACAAGGGTTGACTACAACAAGAAGAGCATTACTTTTGCCTTTTGGTTGCTTCTAAAAGAAGATATCGAATCTTATGTCTGGCTATTCCAAAACTTTAAAGATGCAATGAGGGGGCATGAACCATATATCATTCTCACTGATCAAGATCCTGTAGCAAGAGATGCAATTGAAAAAGTTTTTGACAAGGTTGTGCATCGTTTCTACATGTGGCATATCATGTTCAAGGTACCGTCAAAGGTTACAAATGATGTGTATAACAATGATCAATTCAGAAGCAAGTTCAACAAGTTTGTTTGGAGCAATGAAATTAGCCGGGAAGAGTTTGAGGAGACTTGACATTTCATTGCTGAATTTGGATTTGAGTCAAACACTTGGTTGTCGTTGATGTTTAAGCTATGTCACTTATGGATCTCTGCGTACTTCAATGATGTAAACATGAGTGGACTTCTTAGAACAACTTCAAGGCCTGAGAGCCAGAACTTCTTCTTCTCACATTTCATTGGATCCACATCTTCTCTAGTTATTTTCATGATGCAGTTTGAGAGTGCAATTGATTCACAAAGGCACAATCAACAGAGGTTAGACTTTGAATCTTCAACAAGCTCCCCCACTCTAATGACACCATTGGATTTAGAGAAATATTGTGCATCTGTTTACACCATAAACGTCTTCTATGATGTCCAGACAGAAACTGTTGCTTCTGTATTTGAATGTGGTCTAAGCAATTTGGTCAAGGAAGACTACATCCACGAGTATCACATCAACGAGCAGTTTGGGAAGGTACATGTTGTGAAACATGAGCTTCAAAACGAAGAGTTCATTTGCTCATGCAATAAGTTCATCAATATCGGGATTCCATGCTGCCATATGTTTTTCGTATTCAAAAACATTGGCTTGAGGAAGGTGCCAACTAAATACATCAAGAATAGATGGACGAAGAAATCAAATTTGACACCTACTTTTGAGATAGAAGGTTCAACAGTTGACCAATGTGATGTGATGAATGAGAAGAAGCTGTTGATTGTTGATTTATTGGGCGATGTACATTCTTGCATTAATGCCATAAGGGACAACACAAAACACCTTAAAGAGCTGATATGTTTCTTGAAGGAAAAAAAGGAAACCTATCCGAGCTTATTGGGAGGGGAATCATCTACATCAACAAGGCAGAGTTGAATTCAAACATTCTTGGGGAACAGACCGAGTGTTATTGAGGTACACCCTCCTGAACGAGCAGTGACAAAAGGCAGGAAGAAAGAAGGACGTATTATGGGAGGTAAAGAGAAAGCAATGAAGAAAGCAAGAAAAGAGCAAAGGGCTTGTGCAAAATGCAAGAAGCTGGACACAACAGTAGGACATGCACCAATGTTCCCAATTTGTTCTCTCATTAATCTTTGATTTCTGATACATAATTGTTGCATTGGGATGAAATACATAGTATTCATAATTGTTGCATTATCAATGAACAAATTTCTGGTTTCGATGAACAATTAGCAGTTAGTAATGAACAAAATTACTATCTAATGAACAAAACCCTTTCATTCTTCAATAAATATATTTCCATGTACATGTAGACATCATACATTAATGATGAACAAAACCTAAGGTATGGATGAACAAATCTAAGGTATCGATGAACAAATCTAAGTTATGGATGAACGAATATAAGGTATTGATGAACAAATTATGAACACATATTCTCAATCGATGAACAAATCGAAGGTATTGATAAACAAATCTAAGGTATCGATGAACAAATCTAAGGTGTTGATGAACAAATTATGATTAATCATGTTTTTTGAATCAAATGTCACACTAACACCAAAAACCAATTCAATAACCATCATCCACAAAACTACATTCAAAGCCATATACCACACTGTACAAAAAGAAAAACCAAATGTCTGCAGCATTCAAGCCATACACCACCATAAATTATATTCTAAAGAAACCATACACAAAAACAAACCCATTCCAAACTGTTTTCCAACCATCACATATCATTGTACATCACCTCTTATTCTTTGACTTCCTTGTAAGAGGAGCATGAGATGCGACTGTCGGTTTACGTGGGACAAATTCTTGAACAAGCTTTTCAGCTGTTGCCTTTTGTTCATTCAATGGACTCAAGAACAACTCATTACATTACCTTATCCTCAAGTCATCAAGTTGATGTTGATCGTGTATATTGAGTCCACATGCCCAACCAAACAAGCCGCTGCCGAAGTAGGTTTCCATGTGCCGCATCATAAAAATTCCACAATCAATCTTGTTTCTGTTATCTCTCCATTTCATCTCAAGACGTTATATGGAACTCTATCCACCTCCTCGAACAAAGCAGCCCTCGCATCCATCTTGAGCGTCTTCATAAACTCGACAAAAAGCATTCTCTACAAAAATAATAACTCATTCAATATTAAACACACGTGTCAATGCTGAAAAACAAACTATTACAAAAACAAAATAAAACTCACCAATTTAGCAGGTACGTGCTGATACTTTGCTTCCAAGGGCACATCCTTCATCGATTTATCAATTATGTGGAAACGTGGCACTCTCACATTGAACGCAATACAATAGTAATGCGATGAGGTACAGATAGGAAACACAAACTGTAAAAATGCAGAGTGATAAAGAAGAGTCAATCTTTCTAATGAACAAATAGCTAATACTTCTGAACAAATAAGTAGTACCGATGAACAAATAAAAGAATATCAATGAACAAAAATGTTATATCAATGAACAAAAAATGCATACCAGACCAATCTTGTGCACATTAATCCACATGAATTTTTCAAGAGTGCCATTAATGGCATTAATGAAAAACTCTATGGAATCCTCATCACTAAAATCCTTGCTCAGTGGAAATAACTGCAAAATATATACAAGTATAAATTAGATTGAGAATATCAAAAGTCATTAAATAAGACAATGTGAATATAAAAAACCTTTTTTCTTACCAAATCCTCAAGAGACATAAAAAAACCTCAAGGGTTTTGAGTCGCTTTTACACTACTCTTGTATATTGAGATAACAACTCCAAAGCCCGATTATATTTGTTTCCACTTCAGATTTTACCGCCATTGAAACAAAATCCTTTTTCATGGCGGAAACATGCATCATCTTAAAAATTTCAATACTACACAAATCAGAAACATAAAACAAAAAATGATCAATTTTAATAATAAAATCAACTTGAAGATATAAAAAGAGCAATATGTAAACAAAAAAATACTATTCTACGCATTGTTACCCTCTTTGATCAGGACTGTCTTCAATCAGCCAATCGAACAATTTCTTGGCCGCAGGAGATACTTTTTCTGTCAAAACAACACTCCTTCCAATGTAAGGTGACTTCACATAATCAGAAGGCTTAGATATTCTTTTATCAAGTACATCCTCACCAGTATGTTTAACACCAACGGGAGTGTCAGTTGAACTAGAACCAACCCCCTACGCCTCATTCTTGATCTACAAATGTAAAAACACATATTATTCATGAACAAACTACATACACAATCAATGAACAAATGTCCTATAACTTATGAACAAATAAGCAAAAATCAATGAACAAATAAGTAAAATCAATGAACAAACCTCATCCTGAATCCTGTTCAGCTCCTCATCAAGTTTCCTCTTTGCTTCATCCTCCTTCATCTTATCTAACTCCTCTTGTTTCTTCTTCAACTCCATTCCAATTCTCATCAATTCTGCATCCCTTTCTTGTTTCTTCTTCTTTTTCTCTTCTTCCTTTCTCTTCTTTTCATCAATCTTCTTTTTCGCCTCAGCATATTCCTTCTTCCTCTTCTCTTTGTCTTCTTCTTTCCTCTTCTTCCTTTTCTCTTGCCTCCTCTTCATCTCCTCTTGCATTCTATGTTGTTCAACCTCCTCAATCCTCTTCTTCTCTATCTCCTCTTCTTCTCTCTTCTTCTCTTCCTCTTCAATGTTCCTCTTCTTCTCTTCCTCATCTTCTAACCTCTTAACCTCTTCTACATGCCTCTTCTCTTCCTCAGCTAGTTATCTCCTTTTTTCTTCCTCCTCTTCCCGCTTTCCCTTTTCTTCCTCTTCTCTTTGTCTCTTCTCTTCCTCCTTAGCTAGTTGTCTCCTTTTCTCTTCCTCCTCTTCTCACTTTTTCTTCTCTTCGTCTTCTCTTTGTCTCTTCTCTTCCTCCTCAGCTGCTTTTCTCTTTTTCTCGTCCTCCTCTTCCCGCTTCTTCTTCTCTTCCTCTTCTGTTTTCCTCTTCTCTTCCTCCTCTTTCTTTATCTTCTCCTCCTCTTGTATTAATGCATCCTCACTCCCGACTGGTTGAAAGTCGTCGTGCCAAATCAAATATAAATCCCTAGTTACACAACTAGTATAGTCGGCAAGTCGGGGTCGAACCCAAGGGACACTTGTAATTCTAAGCAATATTATTATCAACTATAAAGTAATAAAGGGGGGATTTTGATTGTTAAACTAACACTAAGAATTGAAACAAACAAAGCAAGGCAAGTAATCAAACAAAGCACAAGATTGGATTTTTATCAATTAGGGAAAAACAATCCTATTCAAGTATCCACTTTTCTTCCTCAAGCAATTGATCATAGATTCAAACAAGTTATTCATTTGGTTATTCCTATCCTGATCAGAAATATAACATGGCAACGAGACATGCAAACTTAATATCCAAACAACTCATGAAACGATCATAAATAATATGGATATTAGCAATGAGAATAAGGATAAATAGGATACATGCAATTGAATTCCAACGAGTCAAACAATTAACATGCATTCAAATCTCTTTCTCAATTGTTTTAGTCCAACGAGTCCTAAATCAATTGAGTTGCTACAAAGATTAGGCTTTACTACGAGAAAACCTAGATCTAGCAATAGATAATATTAATTCCAACAAGTTAGCTAAGCCTGAAGAAACTAACACAATCAATATAAATTACGCACAAGAGAATTGAAATAACCTGTAGAAATAAAGTTGAATAGACGAATCTCACAACAACTTGAGTTTGAAAAGCTTTAACTTGAATAGAATTTAGGAAGTTTAGTTCTCCAAAAGAGAGAAAACACCAAAGTCTGAAAATTATGAAAACTAGGTCTAAGAGAAAAATACAGATCCAAAACAAAGGATGAAACTAGGTATTTAAGTAGCCAACTAAAAACACAAAAGGAAAGATATAATTAAAAAAGTAAAGATAAGCTCGAATGATCCTCGTGCGCGAGCAGCTCAGATGGGCTGCGATCGCCCTTTTTGATGGCCGCGATCGCGGCCTAGACTAATTTGACTAGGTGAGTCGGTGTAAAGCCACGATCGCCGATTTGGATGGCCGCGATCGCGGCCTGTCTGTGACAACATTCTGACGGTACTTTCGGATGTTGTTTTGACCCAGTTAGAGTTGGAATTTGAACTCGCAGTAAAAACATGAATTGTAGCTCTTCGAGTTAGCTTTCCAATTATACCAAATTAGCTTCGTCCGATCACCGTAGCTCCCGAACCAAGCATCACAAGAAAGTGGTGTCAAAACAACAACTTCAATGCATTGCCCAGTTTTAAGCGTTCTTTTCCACAACCTCTTGGGCCTTAATGATCATCGCAAGTGGCTTGAATATCCTTGAAAAAAGACACTTGAATATCTCTAATCTTGAATCCTTCAACTTAACCAATCCTTGGTCCTCAAAACGACCTAAAAACACAAAACAACAAGAGTAGACACCAAAATGCAAAAACTACTAATACTAAGCAAATTTCATGCAACTACCTAAGATTTCAACATAAATATGCCCTAAAAATAATGCCTAAATGCATGCTATCACCTCCTTATAGATTCCAACAAATCCTCTTCCTGCTTCCTGTTTTCTTCTTCTTCTCTTATCCTCTTGTCCTCTTCATCCCTTTTCAACTTCTCTTCTTCTTCAATCCTTCTCCTATCTTCCTCATCCTTTTTCCTTGACACTTCCTCCTCCTCAACCCTTTTTCTAATTTGTTCATCAGTTAATCCCTTGTAAACAAAGGAAATCTGACGAGGTATTTTCAGTGGTCGTTAATACCTATCAAAGAAACCTTAGCTTAACCAACTCAGTAGAGCGGCAAGTAAGGGTTGATCCCACAAGGACTTGTGTATTTGTGTTATTACTTGTATGCCAAGTAACCAAAGGCGTGTTTGTAATTGTAAATTCTAAACTACTATGCAAAATAGAAGTAAATATGAATGCAAAAGATGATTTAAATCAATAAGAGACAAGCGTTTTCAACTAGTTAAATCCATCATAGGTATGCTTATTGATCATTGATTCTTTCGATTCTCAATTCCCTAGAATAATCTACCATGGATTATTATCCAAAACATTATATTTAGTTGAAAGAGCTAACAGTCTGAACAACCCTAATCATCTAATAACCTAGAACAACGTCTAGATTCAATTAAAGGACAGCTTTAAGTTCAAAGTATCGATAGAAACAAATACTTGACGCAAACAGCTAATCAAGTTATTTGTGGTTTATTCCTTTCTACAACTGAATAGCCCGAACGGGTCTAAACAATTATAGTTGCTACTTTATCTCAGATTAGTTGTAAATTAACCTAGAAATTCTATTAGGTGGCCAATCTAACAAAACCCTAGAATAATTCTGATTCAATTAAGCACAGGGAATAAAACCTATTCAAGTTGTTGAGAATCAATCAAACCTCGCAATATTATGCAATCTATGATTTCAATAACTAGTCAAACACAATAAATTTAGCAATGCATAATTGAATTAAAATCAAACTTACAAGAGTTTCAAAGTTTCTGTCTTGAGAGAAAAACCCTAGCCTCCAAGAGTCTAATTAAAGTTATCTCAAAATAAACTAACATAAGGTTTATATATGTCTCCTAAAATAACCCTAAAAAAGTCTATCATTAAGCCACTACTCGGAAGATATAACCCAAGCCCAAAAATCAAGCCCAAATGTTGTCCCATGATGTCCGCGTGAAATCCCCGATTGCTCGGGTTGCCAATTGCTCGACCGCGCAATTACATGCTAACCCGCGCAATTGCCTCGGTTCAGCATTCAACCGTCACTTCAGAAGCTGTTTTGACCCCGTTCGAGTTGGAATTTGGACTCGGAGTAAAAATATGAATTGTAGCTCTTTGAATTAGCTTTCCATGGATACCAAATAGAGCCTCATCCGAGAACTATAGCGCCCAAACCAAGCATTTCAAGATAGAGGTGTCGAAACAACAACGCCAATGCATAGCCCGGGTTTAAACTTTCTTTTCACACAAGCTCTTGGGCCTTAGCTCTTCTAGTCTTCACTTGTATCACTTTAAGCTTCATCTTCATCGTCCATAATCATCTAAGATCCATCACGTCCATGCTTGTTTACCTAAAGATCTGCAAAACCAAGCAAAACAAGCGCAACTACCCGAAGACACAAGATCATAGAAACTAAACTAAAACCTATGCTAAACCAACATAAAACATGCATCTAAACTACACCTATATGCAAGCTATCAAATTCCCCCACGCTTAACCCTTGCTTGTCCTCAAGCAAGGCATAAATCCAAGTTACACCACAACATTGAAATCATGCATCCATCTCATAATCAATAGAGCAATTCAACATATAATCAACACATGACCAAGATTTCATAGCATGCATCACATCAACCAAAGAGAAAAGATCATTCATCCATTCTAGACCTCACCAAGGTAAATGTATTTGCACTCAAACTCTCATGTGTTTTAAAGGTATGTGTTTCACTCAAAATCAACCATGAAAACTAGACTAAGCTTGCATTAGCGTCCTAAATCTCCATCGCTAAGGATCAAACACATAACAAAAATCATGAGGTCTTTTTAAGGGTTGTAAAAATTTAGATGGGATCATATTTGGCTTGTGGTGCTAAATCCGGGATAAAGAACTAATCCTAAACCCAAATTTCAACACTTTCTTTTCTTACTTCTCCCAAACTTTCTTTTTCAACTCCATACACTTTCATCCAAGCACTTTGTTTCTTTCTTCATTTTTTTTCTTGCCTCTTCTTCAACTCTTTTCTTTTCTTACTAATGAAGACTACTTACATTTAAGCTCAACTTTTTTTTTCCTTTTGCTTTTCAAAAAACTTTTCATCTTCATTTTTTTTCGCTTTTCAACCAAGAGTTGTATTTCCTCTTTTTTCACCTTTTCCTCCAACTCCCCCATACTTATACATAACTCACACAAAAACAAAAACATAACCTAAAGTCCTAAATCCCAGATGGGTCAAGCTTATTAGGCTAGGGATCATTTTGTGGAGCTATAAAAACATGCTTAAAGCTCAAAAAAAATGGGGTATCAAGAACATGGATCTTGTAAGGTAGGAGGGGATATTAGGCTATAAGAAACATTGCCTCAATCATTTTAATGTCATGCATTCAATCATATAAAGCAACCTTGAAAAAGAGTCATAACGCCAGTTAAATACATGGTGATAATCATGAATGAATACTCAGAATACTCAAGAATACTCAAGAATACGAGAACAATATAATCATGAAAGGCCAAAAATCTCACAAGGCTAATTTTTGTCTAGAACTTCAGAATGAATCTAAAACTCAAGCTAAATACATGCTCAGTCCTATAATCAAGGTAATCAATCAATGATCATGCTCATATCATATAAACTTCAGCAAATCATGCAAATCATGGGTTAGGACTTATGCTCAACTTAGAAACACAAGAGGAATCAAACAATGGGGAAATAAGAACCTAAATGCAATATTTTTGTATTTTTTCAAATTTTCTAATTTTTTTTTCATTTTTCAAGAATTTTAATCAATGCATGCAAAAATTTAAATATGCCTAATCTAATGCAACTATATGCAATGCAAACAAGTAATTCCCTTCCCCCATGCTTAAAACATACTTTGTCCCCAAGGTATAATAAAAAGTAAAGAGAAGAGAAATACTCACAAAGATCTCTAGTCATCCGGGTAATGATGGTAATCCGACGGTGGTGGTGAAGGCTTCTTCAGGTTATCAATCTTCAGACCTGGGATATCCAAATACACACAAAAACTACCTAAAAAGCAAAAGATTATAACTGAAAAACAAAACTACTCTAAGCAAAAGGTTATCAATCTTCAGACCTTGGGTTGCCTCCCAAGAAGCGCTTATTTAACGTCATTAGCTTGACATTTAGCATGATTTGACAAGATTAGACATTGTCAATGCCCTTAGCAACATGTCAAACCCCTGTGCACACATCTCATAAAGACATAAGTAACACCATGATAAATCAATTAAGCACAATATAACTTTCAAAGACCGTTTTAAAGTATGAGCACTATTTTCATGAGAAGGTATATAATGAAACCAATTTAGCTCAAGAGGTAGATACTCAAAATACTTACTATATGGATCAAAGCACTCATCAACATTACTACTCTTAACAAAGATGAACTCCAAGTAATGTCGAGATTTCACTTTAGTCTCCACACTTGGTTCTACCTCAAGTTTATTAGGAGTAATAAAGAATGAGAGATTAGGGTAAAGGATACATGGAGCCTTGACAACCTCAATGGTGTGATCTTTCTTATTTTTTTCCTCATAATCCTCTATGTCATCATCAAAGAAGTTGTCATTGTCAAAGAAACAATCCTCCTCCTTCAAAGCAATAGTTTCCTTAAATTGAATTACAAGAGTAGACTCAGTCTTAACATCAGAATCATCTTCATATCCCGAATCAAGTCTAATGGATTCCTCCTCAACTTTCATTTGATAGCCCATGGAGCAAAAGAAATCCCAACATTCCTCAAATTGCATATCCAACAGTCTTTTATTGCTCCTACACCAGGCTAGACTAAAAGTCCTAGGGTTCATACCCTCAAATATGTATTGACATAACTCCCTCTTAGAGTAATGATAACCCTAAATCCAATGTTCATACACATAGTCTTGGAATCTATAAAAGTATTCATGGAAGTGTTCCTCATGCAATTGCATACAATCAAAGATAGCCATGAATTAGTAGCATGGGTGTTATGAATCGTAAGATAGGTTCACAACACCAAAAATAACACACAAATAAACACACAAATAGCGACGAGTCCCCAACAACGGCGCCAAATTTGACGAGGTATTTTCAGTGGTCGTTAATACCTATCAAAGAAACCTTCACTTAACCAACTCAGTAGAGCGGCAATTAAGGTTCGATCCCACAAGGACTTGTGTATTTGTGTTATTACTTGTATGCCAAGTAACCAAAGGGGGGTTTGTAATTGTAAATTCTAAACTACTATGCAAAATAGAAGTAAATATGAATGCAAAAGATGATTTAAATCAATAAGAGACAAGCGTGTTCAACTAGTTAAATCCATCATAGATATGCTTATTGATCATTGATTCTTTCGATTCTCAATTCCCTTGAATAATCTAACGTGGATTATTATCCAAAACTTTATATTTAGTTGAAAGAGCTAACAGTCTGAACAACCCTAATCATCTAATAACCTAGAACAACGTCTAGATTCAATTAAACGACAGCTTTAAGTTCAAAGTATCGATAGAAACAAATACTTGACGCAAACAGCTAATCAAGTTATTTGTGGTTTATTCCTTTCTACAACTGAATAGCCCGAACGGGTCTAAACAATTATAGTTGCTACTTTATCTAATCAATCCCGAACGGGACTTGATCAGATTAGTTGTAAATTAACCTAGAAATTCTATTAGGTGGCCAATCTAACAAAACCCTAGAATAATTCTGATTCAATTAAGCATAGGGAATAAAACCTATTCAAGTTGTTGAGAATCAATCAAACCTCACAATATTATGTAATCTATGATTTCAATAACTAGTCAAACACAATGAATTTAGCAATGCATAATTGAATTAAAATCAAACTTACAATAGTTTCAAAGTTGCTCTCTTGAGAGAAAAAACCTAGCCTCCAAGAGTCTGATTAAAGTTATCTCAAAATAAACGAACATAAGGTTTATATATGTCTCCTAAAATAACCCTAAAAAATTCTATCATTAAGCCACTACTCGGAAGATATAACCCAAGCCCAAATGTCGGCCCATGATGTCCGCATGAAATCCCCGATTGCTCGGGTTGCCAATTGCTCGGCCGCGCAATTACATGCTAACCCACGCAATTGCCTCGGTTCAGCATTCAAGCGTCACTTCAGAGGTTGTTTTGACCCCCTTCGAGTTGGAATTTGGACTCGGAGTAAAATTAAGAATTGTAGCTCTTTGAATTAGCTTTCCATGGATACCAAATTGAGCCTCATCCGAGAACTATAGCTCCCAAAAAAAGCATTGGAAGATAGAGGTGTCGAAATAACAACGCCAATGCATAGCCCGGATTTAAGCTTTCTTTTCACACAAGCTCTTGGGCCTTAACTCTTCTAATCTTCACTTGTATCACTTTAAGCTTCATCTTCATCCTCCATGATCATCTAAGATCCATCCCGTCCATGCTTGTTTACCTAAAGATCTGCAAAACAAGCACAACTACCCGAAGACACAAGATCATAGAAACTAAACTAAAACTAACTAAAACTTATGCTAAACCAATATAAAACATGCATCTAAACTACACCTATATGCAAGCTATCAAAATCTTTAGTTCCTTCTTCCTTGTCGCATCAACCTTCCTTGACTCATCTTCTTGCATAATAACACTTTCCCTACCGATATCTGCAACACCTGCCCAATCATCCCTCACTGGAAACACGCCCAGGTCAAAAGAAGGTAATTCAAACCGCTCTTTTTCCTTCATTGCAGCCTCAATTTCATCCAAAACCATTGTTGCTTCCTCCCAGAATGAATTTTGACTTGGCGATTCAAAATCTTCTTGCGTACCAGCTTGGGATGATGATGAAACACCCTTCAACCCCAATAGCTTCTCAAAAGCTTCATTGAACTTGGTGAAAAGTCCGTGGCTGGCAATTTCAGTTGGAGCTTTTTGCTCATGATCAAGATATCTCTTCAAAGCTGATGCAAGGTCCATTTACATCTCAAGATGTTCTTTTAGAAATGACTGCACAAGAAGTAATCTATATAAGTACAAAAAAAAAAAAAGACACAACATACTAAGAACAAATGCTAGTTTCTGATGAACAAATGCTAGTTTCTGATGAACAAATGCTAGTTTTTGATAAATAAATACTAGTTTTTGATGAACAAATGTTAGTTTGTGATGAACAAATGTTAGTTTCTTATGAACAAATAAACATACATCACCACCATCATGCAAAAAATAAAGACAAAAACATGCAAAAATGAAAAATATTTTGCAATAAAATCAAATAAACATACGTCACCGCCGTCACCAAGATCAATTGATTCTTTAAAATGATCAGAAGCAGGGGTTTTCCCTTCATTCTTGTCAGCATCACCACCAGGGTAAACAAACTCAGGCAAACTTCTAAAATACCCTTTTCCAAATCCACCCTTCGAAATCTTGAAACTCTCTATCTCTCAACAAAGTAATCATGATTAAAATGCTTGATCAGTTGGAAGGATCTTGGAGTTTCAGGACGATGGTAGATGAGCATACAATCGCAATAGACAATTTGTCATGAACAAATACTAATATGTTAATGAACAAATATGTATATACAAATGAACAAATTAATCTTACTAATGAACAAATATGCATAAACCGATGAACAAATTGATGGTAGTAATGAACAAATTAGAAATCATACCAGCAACAATATAATAGGTCCTCTGAAAAACCCATTATTTGTTTTCCTCCATGAATCAGCATTCTCAACCAACTTCTCAACAAGATAAGCACACCAATCGTACTCACTGATCTTGTTCAAGTCTACCAAATCATCCAAGAGCTTTAAGTTTACACCACCATTTTGAATGCTCTCTATACAGAGGGTGTAGAACAATATAATAAAGTTCCTCCTAAACCAAGCACCACCGTTCTTAGCCTCCTTGATTACTGTACTCAAATTCCCTATTTTGATCTTCTTAACATCCATCAGTTTATTCTTCTCTATCACCTCATCAAATTCAGCTAACACAAACTGTTCTCTAAATCTATTGTACAAATCTGAATGCTTGACAGTCTCCGGGACAGAAATTGTCCTTGGACCACGAGGTAGACCAAGGTAAAATTGCACAAGTTCAGGTGTTATTCTAACACCTTGTCCACCACCAATCTTCAATGTGCATGATGCATGATCGAAACAACTAGCGACATGGTAGAACAACTTACTAGGTATATCAGTCACATTCCATTGTATGAGGTACTCAAACCCCATCTCTTTAAGAGCAGCAAACTTGCATTCACCTTCAAAACCAACAATTACTTCACAAATCAGCTTTGGAGAGTTCTTGTGATTCAACGACAAATGCTCACGCTTCAAAGCTCTAAATGGAACCTTCGCTTTTGACTTGTTTCCAACTACAACCTTTTTCCCAACACCTTGTTCTTTACCAAAAACAATATCCACTTTCCTCTTCTACCCAACAACTTGAAATTCAGCAACAACACTATCCATTTTCTTCTCAAATGGTTCATTTATCGTTACTCCCTTTCTAGGGATCATATCAATAAGCAACACATCATCGGAACATTCATCAGATGCAACCTTTTTTCCCTTGTCCAGCCGAGGTCTCTTCTTTGATGAAGACGACTGAACAACCGACCTTTGCCTCAATACAAGCACTTTAGTATCCTTGAACAACTTATTAGCTTTTGAAACAAGCTTTTAGCTATTGATTTTCTTCTCACATTCTTTTTGCCCATAGAATAAACATCACTTCTAGATTTGCTCATGATTTCTATTACAAAAAAGGGATAACAGACAGTATAAACACATATTTTAAAAACACAAAAAAACATGTCAACAACCATACAAAATAAAAAATGGAAAACCTCTTCGAATAGCACAGATTTCATCTTCTCCGATTGTCATTGTCCCAAGCCTTAGATGTTTTACTTGTTTATTATTTGCAGAACGTTGTTTAATAGATCCTGAATGTTTATTCCCTAAATAAACAAGAAATAGAAAGCACAAATTCACACATGTATCCACCACATTGTTTGATTTTATTGATGAACAAATACTAGTTTCTGGTGAACAAATGCTAGTTTCTGATGAACAAATGCAAGTTTCTGATGAACAAATACAAGTTTCTGATGAACAAATGCCAGTTTCCGATGAACAAATGCTAGTTTCTAATGAACAAATGTTATGTCAGTTTTAATGAACAAATATGCACAAATGAATGAACAAAATTCAACACAAGATCACTAACACTTTCCCACGCACGTATACCAAATCATTTCATGCAACTAACAAAGCCACAATCACCTATTGCAAAACTGAACATCAAAAAATGGATAAAAACAACAAATACGCACATGCACACACAATTTGTATTTTATTCAAGTGGTAGGACCAAAAATCGAGTAAAAAAAAGTGACGATTCATGTATTTTTTTATTCACAAATGCACAAAACACCAAAATCGGCAATATCAACTTCAAACAACTCAAATAAACACTAAAATACACACAATCGATCAAACATTTAGTATATATGCACTCGACAAACATAAATAACAAATGAAAAACCTAGGGTTTCAGTAAATTTAAAAGGAGAGATAAAAACCTTGATTCTCTTGAGATGAGCTTTGAGATTTCTCCATCTGGAACTGGATTGTGGTTTTTAATGGCTTTAATGGTAAGAATCCGGCACGAAATCACTCCGAAATAGCTTCGATTGAACGATTTCACGCATGAACTGCTTGAAGCGCTCCGGAAACTGTAAAAGTGAGAGAGAGAAATGGCGAGAAAGAGAAGACGATGGACTTTATAAACAGCGCGTCTCTTGAACGCCCCGCATGGCGTGTGTTCTTTTTTTTACAGTTTTTTTTAAACATAAGAGCAATCTCAACCGTCCATGTGATACGATCGAACGACCCGGGTGCTTTCTCATTTCTCACACACGCGAGCGTTCGCAAGAGACTCTTTTTCATTATATCTATAAGTATTAATAATATCCTTAGCATATCTTTTCTTATTAACTTAGGTCTTTTACATTATGATATCTTTAAATCTAATATACTTAGAAATATATCTTATTAGCCCAATATATACAAACATAAAGATGATAGGATTATGATTTTATTTAAGAATTAATTATGTCATAAGATATATTTTTAAGTTATAACTAACATGCATAAAAATAAATGATATTTGTAAAAGGAATTTAATTGTTTCTTTTTATCTTGTCTAACTAACAAGATTTCCTTCAATTATTAAATTAATATGTTGTTAAGCTAAAAATCTGATATTATGATTTTCAAGGTATTAAAATTATGAAGACAATAATTTTAATTAGTAAAATACAAAAAAAATAAATGGGCCTTCTTTTCTCTCTACAGGTTACATTCTGTAAAACAGAATAGAGCAGAAGGCTTCAGGGAGGGACCGGCAGAACCAGGGCAGGGGCGGCGCGGCTCGACGGTGGCTCGGTGCGGGCTCGGCGGCGCTCAGTGGTCCAGCGACGGCTCGGAGGTGGTGTGGCTGGGGTCCGGTGGTGACTTGGAGGGGTTCCAATGGTGTTTTTAAGGTAAAATTCAGCAATTACTTGTGCTACTTGGGGGATGATTTTTTAGGATTGAAAGAGAAGCAAGATGCTAGAGAGAGGGAGGAGAAGTTGTGTGAGTTTTTCCCTTGATTCTACGCCTTCAAATAGCCAAAGGAAGAGGCTCCATGGATCCTCCACTCCATGGATGGACCAATGGTGAAGAGGGGGATTGATGAGGATAGGGGGAAAGTGTGCTAGTTGGAGATGACACAAGATGATGCAAGTCTTTGGGTGGTCTTGCAAGCTACAATGGAGATTGGGAAGTCATGGAAGCATGCATTGGTTTGGCGTCACTTCAATTAGGCAAAAGTCTGATGTCTTTTAGAAGAAGAAGAATAGAATGGTTTAAAATTAAAAGAGTTGTAATTTGGATAGATGAGTTACAATGATCTAGTGATTTGAGGAGTGTGTGATTGCTTGAAAGGAGTGAGAGGTCTTGGGTTCGAGTGTAATATCCGCGATATTCCAAGCTTTTTATAATATAATATTTATTATCAATTATTTTTTTTCTCTCTAATTAAAAGGGAGAATTTCTAAATATCAAATTAACTTCTATTATTTTCTTTTGAAAGAGATTATCAAGAAAATTAAAATAGATAAAAATGCAATAAAATAACTTGAGGGGCATAGATTAATAAAGTGAGGTAGTTTAATAAGAAGAGCATTAGACAAAAATAAGGTCTTTTAGAAATTGAATTTATTCCATAAAATAAATTACACAAAGGCCTAAAAATACAATTTACAAGCTTTGTAAAAAGAATGCAAGAGCCGAGATTTGAACCCGAGATCTCTTGCACTCCACCCTCACACGCCCCTCTCCAATTCCGCTAGACCAAACAAACTTCCTTGCCATTTACCCCACTCCTTTAATTTTATAACAATATTAGCCTTCTTCCTCTTCAAACAAGTCAAAGAAGTGTGATTGATGTGACACTCTTCCAATGCATGCCCATGGAAGCTTCTCTTCCTTCTCCTTGGCTTGCAAGGCACCCTTGATTACATCACCCTCCATCACCCTTGAAGAAGCACACATTTGACCAATGGAAGAACACTCCCTTCACCTCCATTGGTGCACCCTCCATGGCTAGGATCCATGGCCTCCTCCAAGTTGCCTATATAAAGGGCCTTCTACCCTCCTTGGCAACTCACACTTCAAGCTATTCTTCTCCTTCTTGCAAATTACTCTCTATAGTTCTAAAAATCAGCCCATTCAAGCCTTAATTCCCCATTCAAAGCACCACCAAAATCCCATCTTTTTTCCCTTGGAGTAGCCGCCCGCCGCCCAGCCCCCCACCGGAGCACCACCGTCGACCGCCGCCTGCCTCGCTGGAGTCCGGGTCGCGCCGCCCCTGTCCGCCGGTCCTCTCCCCCGCCCTTCTCATGTGTTCCGTAATACAAACTAAGAAAAGTATAATTCTACACCCTTATTTTTATTAAATTGATTTATGTATTTTAATGAGTAGAATAAATAAGTTAGTGTAAAATTAAATCTATTAAATTTATTAAGTAGATCTTGTTAGTTGTAGAGAAGGAGTAAATAATTTTAGAAAAGATATTAGTTACTATAGTAAATATAACCCTACTAGATTACTTAAATCATATCATGAGTATAATATTATGCTAGACATGTGTTTTTCTTATAAAGATATTTTTATAAAATAAATAGCATATGAAATAGAGTTGTAATATTAAAAATGTCACCTTTATAAAAGAAGTAAGATTTATATAAGGTAATAATATTGCATGTCTTGAACTATAAGACGATATCATATTATAGGTTCTTAGTAATGATGATGAGGTTATTAAATAAATTCATTAGTTATTAAAATAGCATACCTCTAAGTGTAATGAAATTACTACAAGATATAAACTTTTATTATAATATGATAAATATGACTATAAAGTGATCTATGTTATTATATGATATTAGTTATAATAGATTATGAAGACGCTAGAATACTTACGACATACTATAATAATAAAATTGTAAAGAAATGTTACAAAAGTATATTTGTTTCAAAACTAGTAGTCATGAACTATAGTTTTACTTTAGGTATTGATTTTTATGGAAGAATAACATTATTAATAATTATGTTATTAAAGTCACCATAGGAGAAGAATATTAATTTGTTAATCACTAAAGTGTAGAGAATTATTACAAAACCCAAGTCTAGGTTAAATATAGGAAGTATGACTTATAATGACTTTATGATATTATATAGTCATGAGGATTACTTGCATGGAAAGAAATCATTTAGATATAGAAAAGATATTATTTTATAACCTAAGATATTATAATAATAGACTATAAGTATGAAGTAGATATTTATAAGCCATGGTTATATTTTATAAGTCATGATCATATATTATCAACTATGAGCATAGATAATTTATAAGCCATATAATATGAAAAGAATTATTGGAATAAAATAAATAAGATTAATTGAATATATGTTAAATTTAGGAAGTTACCTTATAAGGAAAAATAGGAAGTCTTAATTATGGAAACTTCCAAGAAAATAGATTATAAGTCTATGAGCTTTATTTTATATGAGTTATATAATTAAATAAAATTCTACTAGGAGAACATTATTAATAAAGTATTTTGATAAAGGAAATAATGCTATAAAGTTCACTAAGGAATATTTGAAAATTGGAAAATAAAAGTTAATTGAGTTAGATATGTCAAAAGGTTAAAAATAGATTCTTTAAAATCTTAATAAGGATTGTACATTCTATAAGAAAAATATTTTTTTAGATAAAGTATGATATTTTTGTAAAATTATACTTGCCTAAATTATATTAAAAGGAATCAACAAGTGAAGTTAAAAAGGATTATTTTAGTATTATTAAATAGAATCGTTATGGAATAAAAAGGATATTACAAAGCCAAAATAATAATGAAGGAACATTATTATTTTAAATCATCTTCTAAATTATTACCATAATAATTTAGATTTCCGCTTCTCTTATAAAAGTATTATAAGAGAAAATCCAAGTTAAGAGGAATCCATATTTATAAGTCGTTCGTAAATCCCGTGTCTTTAGGTAGGGATCCGCGTTCGAAGTTGCAAACCGCATCATCCGTCAAGAATCAATAGTATACGTTGTAAGCCAAGGCAAGTGGAATTTCCCCTTGTTCCCTTTTATATCCGTCTACATGATATTTCTCGATGTTGGGAACGACTTGTATGCCTCAATAAAAATGAACCTAGGAAATATCGAATGCTAGATATAACGACCCATTGTTAGCATAGTTGCTTTATATTCTCGTAATAGGATTATATATGCTAGTGTGGTTATTATCTTGATTGCTTGTGGTCTCGCTCCGAGATTTACTTCGAATAAACTAGAGAGGGGTGCGGGATAGCCGACGCCTCTTTATAACCTTACTAAGTCGTACGTCCATACGACTTTCGGGATCATGATCTCCATCCGCTCCGATTGCAAGGAGGGATTGTGCGCACTCTAGCTAAGTGCCGGGGAATTGAAGTTCTCCCACGGGTGGCTCGGATTATCCGTGTCCCACCACTCTCTATTAAAAATCAATAGCAAAGTCGAATATCTTTCGTCACTATATAAGATAAGTGCTAATGCACATTTAAGACACCAAAACCGGACCGATCTCAAATGATCGATCCGGCTCTCGGTCCGCTCAGGGCGCGAGAGGTTTTTACCTGTATGAATTAATAAATGTTCCCAACACACTTCCGAAATCCTAAAGAAGTCTACAATCTAGTAGCTCTTCTATCGCTTATCGAGTTATCTTCACTTAAGATATATTCTCCTTCGAACCATTAAAGCTCCACATAAACAAGCCTTATTATATAGCCCCATCGTAAACACAACCTTGTTATCTATTTCGACAAAAATTGAAATTACCAAATACCCTCGGGAAGTTCAATTCCCGCTTGCTTAGTCTCTTAGACTAATTCTTCTTTTCCGCATGTTTGCTTGGCATTTTATCACCCCTCGCGAATTATGTCAGAATCTAGGAATCCCAACAAGGCGTGAAGTGAAGACGAAGGAAGAACAAGGATTTTCAAGATGTACCTCTCATGTCATTTTGCTTTAGTTTCATTATGTTTCAAGGACAAGTGGTTTTGCATTTCAATTCCGAACAACCTTATGTTTGAAAAGCAATGTAAGATGTTTTGTACAAACAAAGTCTCCTTCGGGAGCACCCTTTCTATTTCATAAATTATGTTTATTTCTGCATTATTACTGTTCTATATCATTCTAAAAGCCTTGGGTGACTTTGGACGGTAAAGTCTGAGGTCACTGGCGGTAATACCTAGTGTTGTAAAATAGGGGTGTTACAATTGTGGTATCATAGCTAAACGTTTTGTTTTAAAACCGAAAAGTTTTAAAACCGAAATTTTTTTAAAACCGAGAACTTTTAAAACCTTTACTTTTACTTCCACTATTTGAGACTTTCAATCATAGAAAAAAAAATTCCTTCTATATTCCTTGAAGAAAACTTAGGATTAATAACTTTCCCTCTTGAAACTTCTTAGCTAAGAAAAACCTCTTAAAAATGTTTGAAACTTTAGATACCAAGTACTTAGTTCTAGAACTAACGTTTTTAATAAATTCCCTTTCTATCCTTCGAAAACTTAAGTCGTATGAACATTCCAATTCAATTAGAATTTCAAACAATTCTTTAGAAATTTATAAAATACTCACACCTTCACTCTAGGGGACTTGCTAGTAATCCCAACACTTAATTCTTAAAAAAAAAAAACTTAAGTAGTATAAGATTTTCAACTTTTAAACTCTAGACATTTTCGATATAACTTTTTGGTCAACTTAACTTTTACCTTAGTAAACTTGTTGGTAAAGTAAGAAATTTCCGTCTAAAGTAACGTGTTCAAAAAGAATTTCCTAGACTCCTTAATAGGACCAAGAAAATGAAAAGTCTTAAAGTAAACATTTCATATGTGATTTTTTTATAAACAATGCCTTAACTTCCTTCAACACGTCTTCGCCTTATAGAATCAAAGGATATTCTATATAAACGCCTTCTTCTCCTTTACAGAAATGGTACTCACTAGAAGCCAAACCCGAATTAGGGAAGAAGCTAAAAAGGCCGCTCAAGAGCTTGATGAGGCTTTCGCTCAATGGCCGTTTTTTCCAAATGGCGACCCCGAGGACAACCCCGAGCTAGCACTACAAGAGGAGATGCAGGAAAATGCACCCGAGATGAATCTCGAGGAAAAGAACCTTGGGGAAGCATTCCTCGAGGGAGGAGTTAATAATCCACTTCACGGCCAATCAAGTCCGGAAATCACTGAGCAGGAATTCTCGGGATATCATCCATGGGGACACATGACGGAGACTCCACGTCACCAAATCACAAGTCAAGTTCCAATGACATATCAAGTGGATGGATGGGCTAACTGGACTCAGGGAGAGTCATCCCATCACCAAGCAAATGGTCAAACAAGAAACCCATCTCCAATCAACAACCCAAACCCAACAAAGGTTCGTCAACCAAAGTACGACTACCTCATTCAACGCAAGGAAGTATGGTTGGATGAAATGAGGTCATACCAAAACGAGGACGCCCAACTCCATGCTCGTCTTGCAATCAACTGTGGCTATATAGCTGCAACTCGTCGACACATCGAGCAAGCCCAATTACTGTTGAACCACGAAGGAGGTGCCCTCGATGAAAGTTTGTTCGATGAAGGATTCTTGGACAACTTTTGTTTCCTAAGCACGCCCTAGGGCTAAAATTCGGTTGTTTATCATTAAGCAGTGTGCAACTCTAAGTAGTCCACTTAACTCGACTATTCATTTTGTCCTTGGATAGTCAGGTCGGTAGTAGCTTTGTTTCCGTCCCTAGTGTAATGGCTTATTATATAGAGCCTTTGTAATCCGTTCCATAAAAGTTCTAATAAAAATTTCCTCTCTTCTCTAAACTTGCGCATCATTTCTTGCCTATACTTGGGAGTTAACAAAAACAACTATATCCTTCCTCAAATATAGGAGTACGGATATTCTATATGAATGTCAATTGGTAGCCATTTACAAAAAATGGTTATAATAAAAACTAAGTTCATACACACCAAGAATGAGAAGAAGTCATGCTAGCTAAAAATAATACTTATGTTTTCATAGAGCCAAACTTACTGAGCCAGTGACTCAAGGGAAAATAGAAATTTCCAAAGAGGACGCCAAGGAAGGCTTAGTCGACTAAAGATCTAACATGTCTCCACTTAACCAGATCTCGAAACAGATTATCGAGAGGTATGTGTGGGGCAAACAATGATCTAACAATAAAGGAGTGGTCGAGGTCCCGATCAATGAAGGATATATTAGTCTGACGTACCGACAAGTAGTTAGGATTTGCTCAACCAACATATGGAAGCTTGGCGAGATAATTGATGTTTGTCAACCGAATAAACCAACAATGTTAAAGCTATGTGAATGCCACGTCATAGACTTTTCTTCGCTTCCATTTTGGTAAGACAACACGGTGATAGACGAAGTTAGAAAACAAGTTGCTAGGACCAAGATATTTTGGACTTATAAATTCGCTAAGTTGCCCGACAGGGCTAGTGAGTCATGAAGTTGCTTCATCATTTGGACAATTGGTGGACACGTATTCCTATTCGTCACAACTAAAGTAGTAACTCTTCCATACTCGACATTACTTATTTCCAACCGTTGTTTTCCATTATTAGTTTGGATAGTCCTCTTACACCTTGTTAACCATCCCTTCCTTGTAGACATTAGAAGAAAATCAAAAATTTCAGCGTCAAAGAATGGCGGACCCTAAAGAGAACACCAATAGGAGCACCTTTGTTTCCAATCTGCCTCAGGAAAATGATGGAGGGTCTAAGCGCTCTAGTCACAATCAAGAGGACCCACGTCAACAAGTTTCTTACCCACCAAGGACGGTGGAAAGTGATCCATTAAGGATCGAAGCTGCAAGAGTCCACGTGGAGCAATTCAGTCATGAGATGTTTCCAACTACATTGCCCGATGTGAAGAAGATAGTGGGAGGAGGTCAAACTAGCAATACAAGGGATAGTATCGTTCAGATTTCTTCATCAATAATTTGCTCAGAGTGTGACAAGAACCTGAGAACTTTTTCCTCATTGAAGCCAGACATTTATGACGGTACGGGAGAAACCAACGAGATAGTTAGATGGTTCTCACAAATGGAATGCCTCCTAAGCACGCTTGAGTGCAAAGAAGTGGAAAAGGTGCACCTTGCCTCCCTTCAGCTAAGGGGAGGAGCACGAGAATGGTGGGAAAATTCAAACTTGTCGGAACAACCAAGTCTGAATTGGGCAATGTTCAAATCAAAGATGTTGTATCACTTCTGGACAACTTGGGAAAAAGAGAAGCTCTATACGGTTCCTTACCAAAAGATTGGTGGACCGAGCATACCCGAGGCAACAAAGCTTAAATTCCAAATGGGAGGTGCCACAAAGAAAGTCCCCACTAAGGCGGAGAGAATTCAACGGTTCCAGGAATTATTGAGCCCAGAAATAAAAGCTCTGATGAGTTATCGCAAGTGCACGACGTTGGGAGAATACGTGGATGCGGCCCACATGGCAAAATCCTTGCTCGAGGAACCCGCACCAAGGGTAGAAGATTGGGGACAACCTCATAACAAGGAGAATGGCAAATTCAAGAGGCCAGGCTCTCCACAAAGTTCAGACTGTTCAAAGAAGAGCAAGACTGGGTCCGAGCCAACTAAGTCTAAATCATTCCCAAGCCCAAAAACCAAGAAGAGCTCTATAGTCTGTCACAACTGTGAAGAACCGGGACATATCAACCGAAACTGTACCAAGAATCCTAGGAAGTGCTTCAACTATGGGAGAGACGGACATCTCCGCCAATTCTGTAGGCAACCAGCAAATAAGTCAGGACCAACTCGCTCCAACGCAGTGTCCCAATACCCTTAGTTTTCCAACGGAATGACGGGAACTGCTTCTGTGCAGTCTACAGCTCAGGATGAAGGAAAGAGGTCGATTACGTTCCAGAGTCAAGATCTATAGCTCTAGGAGATGCAACGTAGTGACAAACCTTTTGCATCAGATGTTCAAAAGGAATAGTTGGATCCTCCTTCCTATCCGCGTTTAATCTTCGTAATCATATTAGTGTTGCCCTTAAGGCACTTTTGTATCACAACAGTAGATGCTAATGTTGAACCATTCAGGTGACACTCTTCCTCGTAAGAGTGCCTCATTTTGAAATCTATGTTATGATTATGGTTATCATATTATATCCTTGCGTATCAAACCAAAGACCGTGTTCCATTGATAACTTATATAAGAGGACGTTCGAGCTAAACCCTAATTTAACTTTATGATATATACATTGTACTGCTTAGTTCACCTCAAAATGTTACTTATATACCATAATGAATTTGTAAGTTATAAATCAAAGGTTTCGATATAGATTCATGGTGGTGAATAAGAATGGACTTGTACCTCCCATCTTGGCCACTTGGTTGAGGTAGAATTTCAGGTCTTATTCCTATGAAGATATACACTTTAGGCGATTATATGGGAAATCGCTCCCCGGTACTGATCACATCGGTGGAATGAAACCACGTAGTCTCTCGAGTTTAACCTTGCTTACGAAAAACTAGATTTTTTTACAAATACTATATAATATAATATTAAGGGACGCTCGAACCATTTCTCGATAGTATGATATATATTCGAATACAACATCGTAACGATGGTTACTCCCTCTTGGAAGATAACCATTCCCTATCCCAGTAGTAATTTCTTAGAAATCGTAAATCGAAATTCTCTTTCCAAGGCATGGCCCTTGTATATTCAAACTTCGTTTCCATATCGTCAGTTATCGAATGGTCACCTGAAAAGGGTTCCTCTGCAATGACCAAATTCCAGAAATATAGAATAGATTAGTCATGGACTTACTCGCTTTCTAGAAGCACCTAAGTGTTCATTTCAAAAAAGGAAGCTTACTCTATAAGCAATCAAACATGTATGTTCGGGAAGGTCAACCCAAGACTTCCGTAGGTTTGATCCAAGCTTTTGGATAAAACCGCTGGACCCCCGCCTACTTCGCTAGCCAGATCAATCGGATTTCCAATCCTATTCCTTTATTCCAATTAAGCCACATAAGCTCAAATGTGGGAATCTTCCTAAGGATTTCCAACTTCACGATTCCTTAAGATAAAGGTACAATAATAATTCTTCTACTTGTACAGTCATCTCAACTAAAGAACGAAATGTTCTTTAAGGGGGTATTAGACCCTTTCGTGTTTCCTCACGGATGTGAGTGTTAGGAGCTTTCCGTGTTAACCCTGTACCACCCTAAGTCTTTCCTAGTTTCGAGGACGAAACTAATTTTAAGGGGGTACTATTGTAGTATCCGCGATATTCCAAGCTTTTTATAATATAATATTTATTATCAATTATTTTTTTTCTCTCTAATTAAAAGGGAGAATTTCTAAATATCAAATTAACTTCTATTATTTTCTTTTGAAAGAGATTATCAAGAAAATTAAAATAGATAAAAATGCAATAAAATAACTTGAGGGGCATAGATTAATAAAGTGAGGTAGTTTAATAAGAAGAGCATTAGACAAAAATAAGGTCTTTTAGAAATTGAATTTATTCCATAAAATAAATTACACAAAGGCCTAAAAATACAATTTACAAGCTTTGTAAAAAGAATGCAAGAGCCGAGATTTGAACCCGAGATCTCTTGCACTCCACCCTCACACGCCCCTCTCCAATTCCGCTAGACCAAACAAACTTCCTTGCCATTTACCCCACTCCTTTAATTTTATAACAATATTAGCCTTCTTCCTCTTCAAACAAGTCAAAGAAGTGTGATTGATGTGACACTCTTCCAATGCATGCCCATGGAAGCTTCTCTTCCTTCTCCTTGGCTTGCAAGGCACCCTTGATTACATCACCCTCCATCACCCTTGAAGAAGCACGCATTTGACCAATGGAAGAACACTCCCTTCACCTCCATTGGTGCACCCTCCATGGCTAGGATCCATGGCCTCCTCCAAGTTGCCTATATAAAGGGCCTTCTACCCTCCTTGGCAACTCACACTTCAAGCTATTCTTCTCCTTCTTGCAAATTACTCTCTATAGTTCTAAAAATCAGCCCATTCAAGCCTTAATTCCCCATTCAAAGCACCACCAAAATCCCATCTTTTTTTCCCTTGGAGTAGCCACCCGCCGCCCAGCCCCCACCGGAGCACCACCGTCGACCGCCGCCTGCCTCGCCGGAGTCCGGGTCGCGCCGCCCCTGTCCACCGGTCCTCTCCCCCGCCCTTCTCATGTGTTCCGTAATACAAACTAAGAAAAGTATAATTCTACACCCATATTTTTATTAAATTGATTTATGTATTTTAATGAGTAGAATAAATAAGTTAGTGTAAAATTAAATCTATTAAATTTATTAAGTAGATCTTGTTAGTTGTAGAGAAGGAGTAAATAATTTTAGAAAAGATATTAGTTACTATAGTAAATATAACCCTACTAGATTACTTAAATCATATCATGAGTATAATATTATGCTAGACATGTGTTTTTCTTATAAAGATATTTTTATAAAATAAATAGCATATGAAATAGAGTTGTAATATTAAAAATGTCACCTTTATAAAAGAAGTAAGATTTATATAAGGTAATAATATTGCATGTCTTGAACTATAAGACGATATCATATTATAGGTTCTTAGTAATGATGATAAGGTTATTAAACAAATTCATTAGTTATTAAAATAGCATACCTCTAAGTGTAATGAAATTACTACAAGATATAAACTTTTATTATAATATGATAAATATGACTATAAAGTGATCTATGTTATTATATGATATTAGTTATAATAGATTATGAAGACGCTAGAATACTTACGACATACTATAATAATAAAATTGTAAAGAAATGTTACAAAAGTATATTTGTTTCAAAACTAGTAGTCATGAACTATAGTTTTACTTTAGGTATTGATTTTTATGGAAGAATAACATTATTAATAATTATGTTATTAAAGTCACCATAGGAGAAGAATATTAATTTGTTAATCACTAAAGTGTAGAGAATTATTACAAAACCTAAGTCTAGGTTAAATATAGGAAGTATGATCTTATAATGGCTCGGATTATCCGTGTCCCACCACTCTCTATTAAAAATCAATAACAAAGTTGAATATCTTTCGTCACTATATAAGATAAGTGCTAATGCACATTTAAGATACCAAAACCGGACCGATCTCAAATGATCGATCCGACTCTCGGTTCGCTCAGGGCGCGAGAGGTTTTTACCTGTATGAATTAATAAATGTTCCCAACACACTTCCGAAATCCTAAAGAAGTCTACAATCTAGTAGCTCTTCTATCGCTTATCGAGTTATCTTCACTTAAGATATACTCTCCTTCGAACCATTAAAGCTCCACATAAACAAGCCTTATTATATAGCCCCATCGTAAACACAACCTTGTTATCTATTTCGACAAAAATTGAAATTACCAAAATACCCTCGGGAAGTTCCATTCCCGCTTGCTTAGTCTCTTAGACTAATTCTTCTTTTCCGCATGTTTGCCTGGCATTTTATCGCCCCTCGCGAATTATGTCAGAATCTAGGAATCCCAACAAGGCGTGAAGTGAAGACGAA
The DNA here is from genome assembly GCA_964016875.1 of Fallopia convolvulus. Classification (NCBI taxonomy): domain Eukaryota; kingdom Viridiplantae; phylum Streptophyta; class Magnoliopsida; order Caryophyllales; family Polygonaceae; genus Fallopia; species Fallopia convolvulus. The sequence goes on from OZ024727.1 coordinate 24,829,735, forward strand.
GGAAGAACAAGGATTTTCAAGATGTACCTCTCATGTCATTTTGCTTTAGTTTCATTATGTTTCAAGGACAAGTGGTTTTGCATTTCAATTCCGAACAACCTTATGTTTGAAAAGCAATGTAAGATGTTTTGTACAAACAAAGTCTCCTTCGGGAGCACCCTTTCTATTTCATAAATTATGTTTATTTCCGCATTATTACTGTTCTATATCATTCTAAAAGCCTTGGGTGACTTTGGACGGTAAAGTCTGAGGTCACTGGCGATAATACCCAGTGTTGTAAAATAGGGGTGTTACATCGAGTCCCGACTCTTGACTCCTTTTTATTTGTTTTACCTTGTATTATTTTTATCCTTGTCATACTTCATTATTAATAAAATCCGAAAGTTGTACTAATTAATTTTTATTCTAGATTTTACAACTTTAACAATCCCTTGTAGTATGACTTTAATTTTATTTAATTAAATTATTTAAACTCTGTTTTTAAAGAGAAAAAGCTTATTTAAATATTATGTTTGTTCTTAAAAACCTTGGAATATTGCGGATATTACAATAGTACCCCCTTAAATTAGTTTCGTCCCCGAAACTAGGAAAAACGTAGAGCGGTACAGAGATAGTTGAGAAAGATAGCTACAACACTCACAACTGTGAGGACACAAAGAAGGGACTACTACCCCCTTAAAGGACATTACAAATTGGGGAAAACGTCTGTTCATATCTTGCTCTGTTTCCCAAGTTTCCCATGTCGTCCCTTCTTTACCCTCTTCGGACCAAAGTACCCGAACTAAAGATACTTCTTTGTTGCGTAGCTGTTTTACTCGGCGATCTACTATTCTAAGCGGTCTCTCCTCATAAGTTCCATCCGAATGGATATCCACGTCATCGAATTTGATTACGTGGGATTCGTCGGGCACATATTTCCTTAGGAGTGACACGTGGAAGACGTTATGAACGGGGTGAGCTGATGGTGGCAAGGCAACACGATAAGCCAGATTGCCAACCCTTTCTAGAATCTCAAAGGGTCCTACATAACGAGGATTTAGCTTTCCTCGCTTTCCGAAGCGGAAAATGCCCTTCGAAGGAGATACTTTGACGAAAACCTTGTCTCCCACTATGAACTCAAATCTGCATATGATTTCTGTCGGCTTTGAGCAATCAGCATCCTTTGACGGATTAAAGCAACTTCTGCGGCGGTTCTCTCAACTAACTCTGGTCCGAGAAGTATCTTATCAGCATTGTCGTCCCAACAGATCGGAGACCGACATTTATGGTCGTAGAAGGCCTCGAAGGGAGCCATCTTGATAGTGGAGTGCTAGCTGTTGTTGTAGGTGAATTCCACTAAGCTCAAATAGACATCCCAACTTGTTGTGCGATCCAACACACAGGCTCGAAGCACATCCTAAAGAGTCTGAATGGTTCTTTCAGACTGACCATCGACTTGAGGATGGAATGTTGTGCTAAACTTCAGTTCTGTGCCCATGGCCTTATGCAATTCTTTCCAAAAATTTGCCATGTAGCGAACGTCTCGGTCAGAAATGATGGTCTTTGGAGTAACATGGAGGCTGACTATTTCCTTGATGAGGATTGTTGCTAGCTTTGGAGCTCCCCACTTCTTCTGAATGGCAATGAAGTGAGCACTCTTGGTGAGCCGATCCACGATAACCTAAATAGCGTCTTTCTGCTTCTGAGTCCTGGGTAGGTCGGTCACAAAGTCCGTTGCGATATCCTCCCACTTCCATTTGGGCACGGGGAGTGATTGCAATTTCCCTCCTAGTCTCCTGTGCTCAATCTTCACCTTTTGGCAAACTAAGCACTTTGAGATGAATTTTGCGACCTCTTGTTTCATGTTTGGCCACCAGATATTCCTTCGTACATCCTTGTACATCTTACTTGCTCTTGGGTGTATGGAATAAGCAGATGCATGGGCTTCTTTCAAGATGATCTTTCAAAGCTCTTCCACGGCTGGCACACAAATCCGGTTTTGAAACCAAAGAGATCAGTCATCCTGAATGACGAACCCAGGTGCCTTGCCTTCTCGTACTTCACCACTGATTCTGATCAGCATAATGTCATCTGCTTGCTTCTCTCTGATTTCAGCTAACAAGTCGGAATGGATTTCCAAGGTGTTTAGGCAACCTTGTTGTCTTCCAAACCAGACCACGATGCCTTCTCTTATCAGCTCTTGTTGTAGCTTTGGCTTAGCCGTTAGGATTGCGACTAAGCCCTCTTGTTGTGTCTTACGACTAAGAGCATTGGCCACAACGTTAGCTTTGCTCGGGTGGTAGAGCAGCTCGATGTCGTAGTCTTTAAGTAGTTCTAGCCATCTTCTTTGTCTCATGTTCAATTCATTATGAGTGTACACATACTTCAGACTCTTGTGGTCGGTGAAAATCTGACATTTCACCCCGTACAAGTAGTGTCGCCAAATCTTTAAGGCAAACACCACAACTTCTAGTTTGAAGTCGTGTGTCGGATAGTTCACTTCATAGACCTTGATTTGTCGGGATGCATAAGCGATTACCTTTCCATTCTGCATTAGTACACATCTCAGGCCTTGTTTGGAGGCATCACTGTACACTACATATCCTTCATGTCCATCTAGCAGAGTCATTACTGGTGCACTTGTGAGACACTTCTTGAGCGCTTGGAAACTCTCTTCGCACTTTTCATCCCACACAAACTTCTTGTGGGTCTTCCGGAGCAGCTTTGTCATTGGTAAGGCAATCATGGAGAATCCCTCGACAAACCTTCGGTAGTACCCTGCGAGTCCTAGGAAGCTGCGAATTTCTTTCATGTTTCGCGGTTGCTTCCATTCTGAGACTGCTTCAATCTTCTTTGGGTCCACCATGACGTGACCGAGGAAGACGACTTCCTTAAGCCATAGATCACACTTTGATAGCTTGGCATACAGCTAGTTGTGGCTTAGAATTTGTAGCACGGTTCTGAGATGCTCCCCGTGATCTGCCTGATTTCCGGAGTAGATTAGGATGTCGTCGATGAAGACGATTACAAACTTGTCGAGTTACTCATGGAAACATCGTTGCATCAAATCCATGAATACCGCATGTGGATTTGTCAACCCAAATGGCATCACTACAAACTCGTAGTGGGCATAGCGAGTTTGGAAAGCCGCCTTTTGATGCGACCCCGTCTATGGATGCGAGCCAAGCGATCGAGGCCTTCACACTTCGCTCAGATGGGCCAGTCACCCGTGCCAGGGCCCGTGCCATCGAGATCGCGACTCAGTCACTAGTGTCGCGCCTCTCCGCTGGCCTCGATGCGACTTGCATCGCTACCTCGCTCGGCACCATTTCGATCGTCGGCGCCGAGGAACCTCGTTACGAGCTCTCGGACCAACCGTGCCAAGATGCGACATCCTCGAGCATCGGATCGCAAGTCAAGGCTGCAACCAGCCATCGTCGAGACCTCGTGCCGGGACTCGACCTCGGGTCGTCACTCGAGGTTCTTGCATCGGACCTCGAAGTCGAGTCGCAACATGAGGTTCTTGGATGCTTCGGAGAACCTCAAGTTCGCGAGACCTCGCCAGCGTCGTCACCAGCGCCCAGCGCCGTGCCAGCGTCCTTGCCAGCTCCCAGAATCACGCCGTGACCTCGCCAGCGCCGTGTCCAAGCCTCGCCAGCGCCGCGACAGCCTGGTCATGACACTTCGAGCATGGTCACGGACGACCTATCCATTTTTAGTAGTTTTTTGCATTCTTTCCATTATAGAACATTACTATTACTAGTTTTATGTTTTTAGGAAGTTAATTATGGGCCTTGCGCCGCTACCTTTTGGACCTGCGCCGATGGGCCTAGTCTGCGTACTAGCCCTAGGCGCGCCGATGGGTTCTTTTAGGGTTTTCGTTATTTTTCTTGTGCCGCCTCCCTATATAAGGGGGATTAGGCTTATGTTTTTAGCAGCGCACACTTAAGGATTAATATAGTTGAGGGTTTTCTCCTAATTTCTCCTTAGTGCTATTGCGCCGCCACCATTACCATTCAAAGCTCTCGTTACTTTTGCATTGTTCAAGCTTGTTCGTGCCGAATTCCATCAAAACAAAGCCTTCCGCTACGCTACATTGAGACCTACTACTCAAACACCACGCCGATCCGTAGCATCCCATACGAGGGACGCATCAACTGGCATCAGAGCCAAGGTTTGAGTAAGTCTCGTTTAACCCTTTCCGTTCATTCTCACACGAATTTCTGCTGCATAAAACCCTAGAATTCATCCTCCACTTCGCAAATCCGCCATCTAGGGTCCCAAAATTTATTTATTTTTTCTTGCTTTCGTAACGATATAACAAAAAAAAACATACTCATAATCAACCGTGACCTTACTCAACCGATCTATTGATTTTGGTGAAGTTGTTGCTTTGTCTTGCTAGTTGCATGAACTTAGGACTTGTTTTGCCAATTTCTCTCGTGCATCTGTTGATTGCTTGCGTGTTGATTGTCGTAATTGCTTGTGCCGATTCTAGAGGAGAAAGCCTAGAATTTGTGTTGTCTTGTTATTTAAAAAAAAAACTTGTTGTTCGACTATCAAAGCCAAAATAAGGTAACATAGTCGATCGATTCATACAAAAAAAAATTGTGGAGATCACAAGCCAAAATAAGGCAAGATTCTTCACATTGTTCCATCACTTTGGCAACCCTAATTTCCACACTCTTGTGCTTGTTTGATTTTGGTTTCGACATTTACCTAGTCTTGCTTTGCTTGCATCGTAATTTTCGGATCCATATCATTGATCGAGTTGACGTGACCTTAACATAGCCAATCCTTGTTCGTGTGGTTTGAACTAAAGGGTAGGCTTGCCTTAAGCGAACCGTAACTCGTTGTTTTGTTGCTTGTGAACTTCTTACTGCTTCGATGACTGGTGTTACAATAGGTACTATTTCGGACTCGGGAGATGGTGTCAACAACGACAATCCAACAAACACCAATCCCACCGTGTTGCCGAATCCATCTCAAAAATTTTCACCCGAGGCATTGGCGCGTATACAAGAACTAGAAAAGCTCTTGGCCGAAAGCCAAGCTCAGTCCAAGCACACGGTGCCGGGAGCCCATGCACTCGCCTCGGAGATTCACGCCAATCCGGGGGTGTCCGCAGACGACGTAGCCAGGGCGCGTGCCAAGGGGAAGCAACATGCCCAGCCTTCCTCACAATTCGGCACCATGCATCGCATGGAGTCAATCAAAGAAAGTCGCCAACTTGATAAGCACGATGGTGGTCCCCGGACCGCGGATCGCTATCAAATGGCGCGAGATTACCGGGACACACAAGTGTACGACGTATATTCCGATGAGGAGTACAACTCCGAGGAGTATAGATGCCATCACATGAGTGGGGATCCGAAGAAAAAGCATTCCAAGAAGAAGACGCCGGCATATGTTTACGAAACCCCAAAGCGGAAGCACGGGGCCAAGTATTACGATGCCGACGCATACAGAGTTGAGAACGACCTCGGGCATCAAAGTGCTCGGAGTCCATTCTCCGATTTTGACAATGATTATGATGAATTTTCTGACTACTCTAATGAATCGTCTTTCGAGCATCCACATGTGAATGATCCAGAGGAACTAGACAGCCGGCCTTCGGATTGGATCCCGCCACCGCACCTTGCCAAGAATCGCACCGAGTACGACCGAGTCTATGGCTCGGGCCGCAAGCACGCCGCGAAGGGAAGACGCGACAGGGATCGAGACGCTCGGCGTCCGCGGAGGCCCGATGATGGAGACGATCCGGATGATGGCGATGACGATCCACCACGAAGTCCGCCTCGGACGAGCGCGTTCACCTCGGCGTGCCAGCCCTCGGCGCGATCGTGAGCAACGTGATGCTAGAGATCCACGCCACAACCGACGCGATATTAAGGTAAAATTCGAGCCCTTTTACGGTTCTTATGATCCTGACGCCTTTATCGAGTGGTTGCAAGGTACGGAGCACACGCTCCGACATTTTGGTTATGAAGATGACGAGAAAGTGGAAGTTGTGACTTTGCACTTCCATGGTGCCGCTAGGACTTGGTGGAACCGCTTCGAGTCCGAAAGGATTCGACAAGGAAAACCCCTAATCCGAGAGTGGCATCAACTCGTCTACATCTTGAAGAAGATATATATTCCGGCAGATTACAAGGACAAGATGCACATAGAGATTATGCGTATCAAGCGCGGATCGATGACGCCGGAGGAGTATTTTTCCAAGCTTGAAGACATGTTCTTCAAAGCGGGAATGAGTGTGTCGCCCTCGGTGATGAAGACGAGGTTCATCTCAGGATTGCGATAATCCATACAAGATCGCTTGGAGATTCTTCCAATCAAGGACATCAACAACTTGGTTCACACCGCCATGCAAATCCACAAGCAAGAAATGCGAACCAAGTCGGGTTGGTCCAATTCGAGGTATGTTTCTAACTCTAGTCAATCCGGTTTTCCTACTAATCGGGTTGCTCCTTCTTTGCCTAGTGCTTCGACAGGTTCCAAAGCCAAGGCCGAAGCCACGCCGTCCAAGGCACCAGCCGCACCACGCAGCGCCGAGCCAAGTGTCGATCGCGCACGGGACATGGCATGCTATAAATGTGGAGGCCGTGGGCACATGCAACGAAACTGTCCGAATGCCAAGAAAGTCTTGTTTACAACACAAGGGGAACCATATGATAGCCAAGATGAAGAGGAGATCGAGCCACGATTGACCGAGGACGCCGAGCTCGAGTGCGATCCATCGGAGGCTCTCGGCGTCGCCAAACTCCAATTGGTGATAAGGCGCTCATTGAGCATGCGTGAGGCGCCAAAAACAGATCAAAGGGAGCAACTCTTCCACACTCGATGTCTGGTCAACAATGTTTCTTTGAGCGTCATCATTGATTTGGGAAGTTGCGCCAATTTCCTCTCCGAAAAAGTTGTTGATCATTTCAAATTGCCGACCACACCACATCCACAACCGTTCAAGCTACAATGGATATCCAATGCAAAGGAGATTGGGTCGACCAACAGGTAATCTTCAACTTTTCCATTGGTCAATATTCAGATTCTATCCTTTGTGACGTAACGCCAATGGACGCCACACACTCTTGTCGGGGCGCCCATGGCAATACGATCGTCGCGTGCTTCACGACGGGTATTTGAACACTTACATGTTCAATTACCACGGGAAGCGCGTGACCCTCTTACCTATGTCGCCTAGTGAAGCTCTACAGGATGAAGCCGAGAGGCAAAGACAGAAAGCTAGCGACAGCGGCACCGGCGCGCCGAACACGACGCCAACGGCGTCCACAACCAATTCTGCCGATTCCAAGGGCGTTCCAGGTGCCAAACCTCCTCAAACCAGTAGTGAAGATGTTACAGATGGGAAGCGCCGACAGCAGCTGGAGTCGGGCCAGAAATTCACGTCTAGAGGCCTCGGCAACGCGCCGAACGCCGCAGATTTCAATAAGAAGGGTCTTCAGCAGGTTTCGGGCAATTCCATGGGCGTTTCTGTTCCAAAACAGATTAAACTTGACTTCCCCCCAGATCTGAAAAAAAAACGCCCAGGAGATGTCAATTTAAGCAAGGGTCCGCCGAGTACGCCTCCTAGCGTCGCACAACACGCCGTCGTTGCACGGAAACTGGGATTTCAGGAGCTCCGGGACGAGTTTCACGGCGTTTCCAAGGGCGTTGATTCACAAATTTCAGATGCTATCACATGTCCAAAACTCGCCCCAGAACCATCTCGTACAAGCTCCGACGCCAAGCCACCTTTGCTAGGCACATGCCAGGATCGTCTTCTCTTAGCCAAGCGTCGGGACGTCGAGAAATCTATTCAGGGGAGTCTTTCTTGTTTCATTCTTTTTCCCCTTCTTTCTATTACTAAATCTGTGGATTCTTCACTTCCTTCTCGTATTTTGTCTCCTTTGAAGGAGTTTGAAGACATTATGCCGGATGAGCTACCGAAGGGTTTGCCGCCAATCCGAGGGATCGAGCACAAGATCAATCTAATGCCAGGCGCTTCCCTTCCTAATCGAGCAGCCTATAGGACATCACCTAGGGAAACCGAAGAGCTACAACGCCAGGTTCAGGAGCTTTTGGACAAGGGTTTTGTTCGAGAATCGTTGAGCCCGTGCGCCGTGTCGGTGATCCTTGTGCCGAAGAAAGATGGTTCGTGGCGTATGTGCGTCGACTGCCGAGCCATTAATCAGATTACGGTGAAGTACAAGCATCCGATTCCGAGGCTCGATGACATGCTAGATGAGCTCCATGGCGCCGCCCTGTTTTCCAAGATTGATCTTCGGAGCGGATATCACCAAATCCGTATGCAAGAGGGCGACGAGTGGAAAACCGCATTCAAAACCAAGCATGGTTTGTACGAATGGCTTGTCATGCCTTTTGGCTTAACAAACGCCCCTATTACTTTTATGTGGCTTATGAACTTTGTGTTTAGAAAATTTTTAGGATGTTTTGTCGTTGTGTATTTTGACGACATCTTGGTTTTTTTAGAGACTTGGACTCTCATGCGAGGCACCTTAGGTTGGTGTTAGAATGCCTTCGCGAACATTCATTGTATGTAAACTTAGACAAATGTTTGTTTTGCACGGACACGACGAATTTTCTTGGGTTCGTCGTGTCCAAGGATGGGCTAAAAGTGGATGACGACAAGATCCGCGCCATCCAAGAGTGGCCCACCCCTACGACCCCGACGATGGTTCGATCCTTCTTAGGGCTCGCAGGGTTCTATCGGCGTTTCGTCAAGGACTTTAGTTCCATCGCCGGGCCAATGCATAATCTGACCAAGAAGGCCACCACAATCAAGTGGATGCCTCATCATGAGGCCGCCTTTCAGGCCTTGAAACAAGCTTTGTGTAGCGCTCCGGTCTTGCAATTGCCAAACTTCACTAAGCGCTTTGAGATAGAGTGCGACGCCTCTGACTATGGCATAGGCGGCATACTCCTTCAAGAGAGACGCCCCATTGCATATTTTAGTGAGAAACATACGGGGGCAATTCTAAATTACCCGACGTATGACAAAGAGTTGTACGCACTGATTCGGGTCCTTAAGACATGGCAGCATTATTTGTGGCCAAGTGAATTCGTGATCCACACGGACCACGCGACCCTAGCTTATCTCCGGAGTCAAACGACTCTCAACAGGCGCCATGCTCGGTGGGTGGAGTTTCTGGAAACCTTTCCGTACATCATCCCCCACAAGAAAGGCAAGGAAAACGTCGTGGCAGACGCACTGTCACGCAGGTATATTCTCTTGACTCAGTTACATGCCAATTTGCTCGGGTTCTCCTTGATTAAGGAGTTATATTTGCATGATCCATATTTTAAACCGATCATGGAGAACCTCGAGCAAAGTCGAATCCCTGAGTCTTATTTTTTGGACAATGGATACCTCTATCGAGCTGGAAAGCTTTGCATTCCGTCTTCATCTGTGAGGCATCTATTGCTCAAAGAAGCTCATGACGGCCGAGGCCATTTTGGCATAGCCAAAACCCTAGCAACACTTCGTGAGCATTTTTTCTGGCCCCAAATGGCCTCGAATGTTCACAAGTATTGCCATGGTTGTGTGCCGTGCCAAACCGCTAAATCGAGGTCCCAACCTCATGACCTCTACACGCCCTTGCCCATTCCGGATACCTCGTGGGAAGATCTCTCCATGGATTTTATCACGGGCCTTCCGTGACAAGGCGCGGCAAGGATTAGATCTTCGTAATTGTGGACCGTTTCTCCAAAATGGCTCACTTCGTGCCATCCAAAGGGAACAACAATGCGACAGAAATCGCAAACTTGTTCTTTGAGCATATCGTGAAGCTCCATGGAGTGCCTCGCACTATCATTAGTGATCGAGACACGAAATTTTATAGCCATTTTTGGAGAACGCTTTGGGGAAAGCTAGGTACACACTTACTATTCTCTACTGCATATCATCCCCAAACCGATGGTCAAACTGAAGTGACCAATCGGACCTTGGGCACCCTTCTTCGGACGGTGCTCAAACATAACCCACGCCGGTGGGAGGACCTAATTCCTTTCGTTGAGTTTGCTTATAACAGGTCCAAGCACTCGGCGACAAAAAAGACTCCATTTAAGGTGGTCTATGGGCTCAACCCGCACTCCCCAATGGATTTGACACCTCGGCCCTTGTAGAACGGCGAGCACATCGACGCGGCCAACCGCGCCGATGCCATTCGCCGCTTACACGAGAGGACTCGAGTCCAATTGGAATGCCGGGCTGCTCAATATGAGGCGCAACACAACAAAGGCCTCCGCCGCCTCATCTTCAACCCTGGAGACCTCGTGTGGTTGCACCTCCGGAAGGACCGTTTCCCGAACACCCGGAAAACCAAGCTTCACCAGCGCGCAGACGGTCCCTTCAAAGTCTTGGAGCGCATTGGAGAAAACGCATACAAGATTGACCTCCCTGGCAAGTATTCTGTGCACTCAACTGTCAACGTTGCCGATCTCTCCCCCTATACTAAGCCTGCCTATGAGGAAACGGGGACGTTTCCCAACCAAGTGGGGGAGGGTGATGCGACCCCATCTATGGATGCGAGCCAAGAGATCGAGCGCTTCACACTTCGCTCAGATGGGCCAGTCACCCGTGCCAGGGCCCGTGCCATCGAGACCGCGACTCAGTCACTAGTGTCGCGCCTCTCCGCTAGACACGGCGCGCCATGCATCGCTACCTCGCTCGGCACCATTTCGATCGTCGGCGCCGAGGAACCTCGTTACGAGCTCTCGGACCAACCGTGCCAAGACGCGACATCCTCGAGCATCGGATCGCAAGTCGAGGCCGCAACCAGCCATCGCCGAGACCTCGTGTCGGGACTCGACCTCGGGTCGTCACTCGAGGTTCTTGCATCGGACCTCGTAGTCGAGTCGCAACATGAGGTTCTCGGATGCTTCGGAGAACCTCAAGTTCGCGAGACCTCGCCAGCTTCGTCACCAGCGCCCAGCGCCGTGCCAGCGTCCTCGCCAGCTCCCAGCATCGCACCGTGACCTCGCCAGCGCCGTGTCCAAGCCTCGCCAGCGCCGCGACAGCCTTGTCGTGACACTTCGAGCACGGTCACGGACGACCTATCCATTTTTAGTAGTTTTTTGCATTATTTCCATTATAGAACATTACTATTACTAGTTTTATGTTTTTAGGAAGTTAATTATGGGCCTTGCGCCGCTACCTTTTGGACCTGCGCCGATGGGCCTAGTCTGCGTACTAGCCCTAGGCGCGCCGATGGGTTTTTTTAGGGTTTTCGTTATTTTTCTTGTGCCGCCTCCCTATATATGGGGGATTAGGCTTATGTTTTTAGCAGCGCACACTTAAGGATTAATATAGTTGAGGGTTTTCTCCTAATTTCTCCTTAGTGCTATTGCGCCGCCACCATTACCATTCAAAGCTCTCGTTACTTTTGCATTGTTCAAGCTTGTTCGTGCCGAATTCCATCAAAACAAAGCCTTCTGCTACGCTACATTGAGACCTACTACTCAAACACCACGCCGATCCGTAGCATCCCATACGAGGGAGGCATCACCTTTTGTATATCCTCTTCGCGGATCCTAAGCTGATGATATTTGTTCTTGATGGTGACTTTGTTCTTCACGCCAGCCTTGTCTTAGCCTCGCCAGCGCCGTGTCTTAGCCTCGCCAGCGCCGTGTCTTAGCCTCGCCAGCGCCGCGCCAGCCTTGTCGCGACATTGCGAGCACGGTCACGGACGACCTATCCTTTTTATAGTATTTTTGCATTGTTTTCCACTTTAGAACATTACTATTAGAGTTTTTACATAATAAGTAAGGGTTTATTGGGCCTTGCGCCGATGGACCCCCATATAGCGCCGCTGGGCCTAGTCTGCACACTAGCCCTAGACGCGCCGCATGTCTTAGGGTTTTTTCTAGCTTTTCTTTTGTGCCGCCTCTATATAAGGTGGTTTAGGTTGTTCTTTTCAGTCAGCGCACACTTGGGATTAATATAGTAGAGGTTTTGCTCCTAATTCTTCCCTCGTGCTAATTACGCCGCCACATTCAATCAATCAAAGCTCTCGTCTTTACTTGCAATTGTTCTCGTGATTCAACAAGGTTTGATCAATCCAATATTGATTCGAATCTCTCCAAGCCTTCCACCACGCGTTTACGAGACCTAATACTCAAACACCACGTCGATCCATCACATTCCATACGAGGGACGCATCAGGTGATGCGACCCCCGTCATGGATGCTAGCCAGGAGGACGACGCTTTCACTCTTCACTCAGATGGCCCCGTCACACGTGCTAGGACGCAAGCAATCTAGACCGCGACACAGTCACTCGTGGCGCGCCTTACCGCAGGCCACAACGCGTCCCTCGCCGCGCCGACGTACACAGCCTTGTGCGTCCTCGGCGTCGAGGAACCTCAACTTGAGCCAACGATGACAACCTTCCACACCTCGGCACCATCGGACTCAAGCCTAGCGCCATGCCATGGATCGCAACTTGAGGTTCTCGTAACCCGCGCGCCAGCGTCCTCGCTAGAGCCCGCACCCACGCCGTGACACTCGACAGCCTCGCCAGCGCTGTGTCTTAGCCTCGCCAGCACCGCGCCAGCCTTGTCGCGACACTGCGAGCACGGTGTTCTCGTGATTCAACAAGGTTCGATCAATCCAATATTGATTCGAATCTCTCCAAGCCTTCCGCCACGCGTTTACGAGACCTAATACTCAAACACCATGTCGATCTGTCGCATCCCATACGAGGTGCGCATCAGTAAGCCTGGGAGCTCTTTTGGGAAGACGTCGGGAAATTCTCTAGCTACCGGAATCTCTTGAATATCCACGTCCTTTTTCTCTGTTGGTTCGAGGTAGCAAAAGTACCCAACACAATCTTGTCGGAGTAGCTTCCCGGCCTTCATGGCGTTGATCACCTTGCCATTTTCTTCTTCTCGTTTTCCCTTGAACTTGCAAATGTGTCTCCCTCCTGAGTTGATGGTTACAGTTCGGGTGTAGAAATCGATTATCGCTTCATGAAGAGATAACCAATCTCTTCCGAGAATGATGTCGTACCGGTCCATTGGAATGCATATCATGTCGGATTTGAAACTTCCTCCTTGAATGCTTAAAGGAAAACTACTTAATTGTTTTGCCCCTTTATTCTTTCTCCATTTGGAAGGTTCACAACAAACGGTTCACATTCTTCTAGTTTATCTATCTCTAGGAGTTCTACACATTTTTCGGATATGAATGAATGCGAAGCACCAGAATCGAAGAGTATGAAAACATCTTTAGAGCGGATATGTAAGGTACCTTGATAAATAGGCTCCTCCGGCTTGTGAGCTTGTCGGTGGCGCGCATCTTATAAAGTCGTTGTCCTTGACCATAGGGATGCATTGGCCCCTTTCCTTTGTTGTGAGTTGTAGAATGGACCGATACAGTTCCCGTAGTTCTGTTAGATGCCTGAGGACGCTGTGAGATCGTGTTTGAACGGGCCTGGCCTGACTTGTTTCCCGCTTCCCTACAGAATTGGCGATGATGTTCGTCCCTCCCACAATTATAGCACTTACGAGGATCCTTAGTACAGTTTCGGTTGATGTGCCCAACTTCTCCACAGTTGTGGCAAATCACGGGACCTTTCTTTGATTCTGAGCTTTGGAAGGATTTTGGCCCAGCTGACATAGCATTCTTCTTACTTTTCTTGGACCAATGTGATCCTTGTGGAGAGGCCACCCTTTTGAACCCGCTTTGGTTTGAGTGGTGAGGCTTCTCTCCACCGTTCATTCTACACTCGGGCCCCTTAAGCGTTGTTTCCATCTTGTAGGCCGCAGCCACGTATTCTTCCAAGGTTTTGAACTTGCGATTCACCATCCAAGGTTTGATGGTGTCGCTCATCCAACGGTGGAAGCGTTTGATCTTCTGCTGCTCGGTGGTGATCTCGTCCTCAGTGTACTATAGTATATGGTTAAACTTCATGGCGCGCTCAACCACACACAACCCATGGACTTTCGGGGAGTGAAGTTCATCAAGCTTCTTGTCTTTCATAGCCTTGGAGAAGAAACGGTTCATCATTATATCCTTGAACATTGCCCAGCTCAGGTCGGGGCGAGTAGCCAAATTGGAGTTCTCCCACCATTCACCGGCTTCCTCCTTGAGCCGTAACGCAACCATGCGCACTTTGTCAACTTCTGAGCAGTGCACATTCCTCAGGAGTCTCTCCACATGCGAGAACGAGTATTAGACTCTAGAAGGGTCGCTTGTCCCGTCATAAGAGTCCGGCTTTATGGCATTGAAGGTTTTGATTGCCTCCGCGAAGCTGACTTCCTTCTGTTCCTCGGGAATGACCTCAGCTCCTTGGGCTTCACCTTACCCTTCCTCTAGAGTTTCTGCGTTTGTCGAATTCGGTATTGTGGCAGGAATGGCCTGTTGTACGATTTGTTGAACCATTGTTCGGAGAGCTTCCATTGCGCCCTCATTGAGTGCGATTGGAGGGACAAGTGTCGGAGGTTGGTTAGCCGAGGGTAGGCCTCGGATCTTGGAGTGACTTTCGTTATTACCCCTAGCTGGGTTGGCAGGGTCCTTTTGACTCATTCCACGTGTAGTGACTACCATGTGAAGGTTTTAAGTAAAGTTGGGTCTTTTGTTAATTCATAAGTATAGATAAGAATTAACGCGCAAGTTTCAGAGAAGAAGGGAAACTTTATTAGAACTTTTATAGAACGGATAACAAAAAAGCTTTATATAACCAAGCCATTATACTAAAGGACGGAAAAGAAATTAAAGTCGACTCGACTTTTCAAACGCAAAACAAAAGTCAATAGAAGTGGTCTAAGCTCACTTCTTTAAAACGAAAAGTACAACTTAAGACAAATCTAGGAACGGTCGGGGTAAGTGTATTCATCGAGAAAACCCTTGTCAAAGAGGTTCTCGTCACTAATCCCGCTCTCGTTGTTGAGGAGAAGGTTGGCTTGCTCGATCCACCTGCTGCGACGTGTCTCACGAACCTGAAGCTCGGCGACGCGGATACGGTGTTGGTTCCTTTCATCCTGTTTGTCCATGGACTCGTCGATCCAACCATCTTTGTGCCTCTACAGTAGGTCATAGTTTAGGTTGCGGGTACGGGAGGGTCGAACACCGGGGGGTGGTGGAGCGTTCACCAAAGGTTGGTGTGCTCGGTTTCTGGAGGACTCTCCTTGTATCCAGTTGGAAATGACCTCCATTTGACAGTGCATCGGTGCTTGGCTTGCCCTCTGGTAGAGTGTAGGTTGACGGGTGGGGCCTCAAGGCCGAGTACCTGGGAACCTTTCCTCCGAGCGGTCAGTGTTGGAGCGTCCGAGGCGAAGTCCTTGAAGAAGCTCCTCATCTTGATGACCCCAAAAGTCAGTCAAGGGCATGGGCCCTTCAGGTTCGGGCACTCTCGGAGGTGAGACAACCTCCATTCTCGGGATCAGGGGTGGTGGTGCTACTGGGTCGATGACTTCCCCATCAGAATCATGTTCCTCAAACTCCTCAAACTGACCATTCTCTTGTTGCCACTCGTCCCATTCGTCTTGTGGGGCCCATTCATCCTCACATCCTTCCATCATATTGACGTCCGGGATGAAATCTGGCGCCTCTTCTTCGTCTTCCACTACGTTCAAGTAGTAGTTGTTGGGGTTGAGATTGGGCATAACTTCTTCCTTGCCTTCGGAGGGATCTTCCTCTGAGTAGTATTCGGGCACCATCCCGTTATTGTCGTAGTCCAGCGGATTATACTCTGGTACTATCTCCTCATCCCCCGAAGGGTAATCCTCGGGTTCGTACACTGTAGAGGGTGGAGGTTCCACCGGCACATTGCTTCCCTATGGTGGTGCCTCGTCGTTGAGCTCGGGATGCTCTTCGGGATCCTCCTCCTCATTTTCCATGGGAAGGGCCTCCTCGGGCTGATAGAAAGGGTCGTCCTCGGCGTTCTCGTATGGTCAATTGGAGTTTTGAGCTTCCAAAGCTTGAAGGGCTTCTTGGAGTTGGTTTCAGAGACAGATGGTTTGGCGAGTTTCAACCATGTTGAGGAAAAGGAAAGAAAGGAAGCGTTAATATATAATATCATTAGATTCTATACGGCGAAGACACTTTGAAGGAAGTTAAGGCATTCTTGATTATAAAGTTTAGATATAAAACATTTAAGTTAAGACTTTTCATTTTCTTGGTCCTATTAAAAGGTCTCGGATTTCT
Source organism: Fallopia convolvulus (assembly GCA_964016875.1). NCBI lineage: Eukaryota > Viridiplantae > Streptophyta > Magnoliopsida > Caryophyllales > Polygonaceae > Fallopia > Fallopia convolvulus. The sequence goes on from OZ024727.1 coordinate 24,845,878, forward strand.
TTTCGAATTTCTTTGAACATGTTTCTAATAAAAAGTCCTTTAACTTGTATAAGTTCCAAAGATAAGAGTTAAGTTTAAAGGGAGATTTTAGCTAAGATGAATAATTTTAAAAAGTTGAAACATTTTTGGTTACTTAAGTTTTTAGAAGGTAGAAAGGAATTTAAAAAAAAATAGAAGTTTGGGTTTGCGGAATTAAAACTTAGAATTAAAAGTTCTCGGGTTTTGAAAATTTTCAGTTTTGAAAACAAAATTTTCGGCTTTGATACCATAATTGTAACACCCCTATTTTGCAACATTGGGTATTACCGCCAGTGACATCAGGCTTTACCGAGGGTAACAAGGTCGGTACCGAGGCACTCTGGATCGTAGCGAAGACCGAGTCGGCGCAATTAAAAGACTTTTATCTTATATCTTTTATGTCCTTAGATAGATAGAAGGGATATATCTTATTAGAAGATTTATTTCCTTATAGATAACTCTTAGATAGATTAGTTTCTCTATAAATACTCTTGTTCCCCCTTTAGTTTTCCATCATTCAAGTTGGAGAGAGTAAAGAGTAGAGAGAGAGAGAGAGAGAGAGAGAGAGGAGGCGTGTGGAAAGGAGAAGATTGCTTGGAGGACAAGTTTCATTTTGAATTCAGTTTGTAAGCCTTTCTTTCTTAATTCAATTGTTTTGTTTTCAATTATATTGAATTGTGAGTAGTCTTTCTCTCTAAGGTTGGGGTTAAACCCAACAATGGTTGTGCATGCTTGCTTGTGATCATGTCTTGATTGTTTTTATTGCACAAATCTATTCTCTTGCTTTTAATCCTTGAAACGAAAGTTTGAATGGAATTTCTCATTCATAGTTGAAGCAAAAGCGGAAACCTTGAATCAAAATAGTCAATTTAGGGTTTTGAAGCGAAAGTGGATCAATCCTAGTTGAAGTAGAAGAGATTAGATAGTAAGTTTATTGATTAAACGAAAGTTAGTTGATTTACTTGCTTTGGTTGACGAAAGTTGACGCCTTTATGTTATAAAAGCATGATCTTTATGTTTCATTAGCGTTTGCATGCATAATAGTTGTTGTGGGGATATCCTAAACCTTAGATTTTCTCTTTCTCTTGATAGAAACCCTAGCTTTGTTGATTACTTGCGCTTTAAGTAACAAAACTTGACATAGACTTTCTCCCATGGACGAACCTGAGTCCCTTGTACTCAGTGGGGTCTTGACTATAAATTTATTTGTTGTTGAGTAAATCCCTTTCAACAAATTGGTGCCGTTGTCGGGGAGATTTCAATTGTGCCAAGTTTTGTTCTTTTAGCCTTTTCCGGAACTTTGTCGAGTCGGTAACGACCCCCTAGGGTCTGTACCGAACCCTTCGGCAAAACCTAGTTTTCTTTTCTTTTTTTGTTTGTTTTCGTAACTACTGTCGAGTCGATACCGACCCTACCCAGGTCGGTACCGACGATGTCGACAGGATTCAGTTCCTTTCTTTTCAGTTTTTTTTACGGGATTACTACAGGCTCGATACCGACCCTCTAGGACTCAGTACTGACCCTCTCTGAGAAACCGTTTTGCTTTTGATTTCGTTTCTGTTTTCGTTTTTTATTACAGTGCATGCCAACTGAAGGACACCGAGTTGTCTCTAATCCAATAGTAGACTCTGAACCCGAGCGATCCTTTCGTCACAGATTACGAGAAAACAAAGCAATGGCAACCACAGAAGAGATGGCTCAACAGATGGCTGCTCTCCAGAGGCAGATTGAGGCGTTACAAGCCGACCGAGACGTAACAACTGTTGAGGCTGAACGTGAACGAGAGCACATTGCCCGTCTGCAGGAGCAGTTGAATGCCTATCCAAGGATAGCTAAGCAGTACATGCATCAAGAATTGAGGGTCCCATAGTCCGCAATAGAGCTTCCCAAGATAAAGAAGACCTTTGAGATCAAACCTCAAATCATATTCTTGATCAAAAGGGCTCTGTTTGAGGGAAAACCCACTGAGTGCCCAATAGAACAGATCAAAAGGGCTCTGATTTATGTAACACTATTGCTGCGAACGGTGTCTCTTTAGAATATGTTCTGTTGAAAGCTTTTAAGTGGTCTCTTACAGGAAAAGCCCTGAGCTGGTTAGAGAGCCTACCTCCCAAGTCAATAAAGAAGTGGGAAACTTTGCATGACTTATTCATGACAAAGTTCTTCCCTCCTGCCAAAACTACGGAGTTAAGGAAACGCATCACCTCTTACCACCAGCTGCCTAATGAGACCTTTGTGGAGACATGGGAGAGATTCAAGGAGATGCTTAGATAGTGCCCTACCCATGGGCAACCAAAATAAGTGCTCCAAGAAATTTTCTTCCAAGGGATCAATGCTTAGACGAAGAACCGCATCAACCTGCACACTGCTTGCGGTTGCATAGAGATGGATCCCGATGAGGCGTGGGCATTGCTTGACAAGTTCACCAATTTCGACGCAATGTATGGCACAAAGTAGGCCCAACATCCCCAACAAAGGCTCTATAATCCAAATAGGGACGAGGTAGACCCTGAAGTGAAGCACAAATTCTTGCAAGACGAGATCAACCGCCTGAAAAAGCAGGTAAGTTATCTTAAATCCTCTCCTTCTTGTCAAGAATGTGGGTCTCAATCCCACGCTACTTCAGCCTGCAATAACTTGCAACAGGTACGTGCTGTTGAGGCATATGAAGAAGCTAACTATATAAGAGGCTCCTATGGGAACCAAGCACATAATTCTTATGTAATGAGGAACAACAATCATCCCACCTGGGGCAACTATGCACCCCCTCCATCGGATAGACAGCCCCCACCCTACAGACCTCTAGGTTATTAAGAGCCACCTTCATGGGTACAAGGGCTACAAGAGGGCATTAATGGAGTCCAAGCAAACCTTAACAATCAGATGAAACAGTGGGGAAAGTTCGAGATCTGGAAAAAGAGCATTGACTCACAACTGGGTAACCTTGCTGCACAAGTTCCAAGACCTCAAGGACAACTCCCGGGCCGCCCCGAGGAAAACCCTAGAGGACAAATTGCAGCTATTCACCTAAGGAGCGGAAAGACACTACCGGACCATGCTGAGGCCAAGGAGAAAGAGCCCGACAATAAAGATAATGCCCTAGTCAATCTCGTTACCGACCCAAGCAGGGTCGATATCAAGGCTCAAACACACGGTACCGAGGCTCCCCAGATCAGTACTGAGCCCTTCAGACCAGGTAAGTCTTCTGAACCCAACTCTTATCTCAATACCAACCCCCCTAGGGTCAGTACCGACCTTTTATCTACACCGATCGACCCTCTTGTCGATTCGGTAGGGCCTCGATCCGGGTCTCTCTCTATCCCAAATCCGTCAAAAACTCTTCCTTTCCCGATTAAGAAGTCTAATGATTTCACGGAACGAAAGTTTAGATGTTTTGTCAAAATTCTTCAAGGGTTAAATATTTCAATTCCATTTACTGAAGCTCTTACTGAAATGCCTGCCTACACTGAATTTTTAAAAGAGATTTTGAGCAGGAAAAGATCCATCTCAGAGATGTCAAGGGAAGTCCGATCTATAAAGCTCCTTAAAAAATTCGGTGATCCAGGTAAGTTTGCAATTACAGTTGGTATTGAGACTCACCGTTTTAAAGCTCTATGTGATCTAGGTGCCAGTGCCAGTTTATTACCATTGTCTATCTGGACCAAGGCTAACATGGGACCACTAGAGCATGTCGATATGAATCTCTACATGGCGGACGGATCTTCTATCAAAGCAATTGGAGTCGTGGACGATGTTCCTATCCAAATTGGAAAATTCTTTATTCCCAACGACTTCATTGTGCTAGATATGCCAGAAGATCATGTGGTGCCAATCATTCTTGGAAGACCATTCTTAGCCACCGTAGGGGCACGTGTAGATGTCAGGAAAGGACTTCTCACGTTTGATATTGGAGAAGAGAAGGTCGAATTTCATTTCAATCCGATTGTGAACGAGGTTGCTAGTTGTAGTACTGAGGAGCCTACCGAACCACCATGGCTCGGTACCGACCCCTCTCTGAGTACAGAAACGTGAAAATTCAATGGAAAATTCCTATTAAGGAGTCTACCGACCCCCACACCTCGGTACCGACTCTTTTCTAAAGGAGCACGAAGCTGGAGGAGAAATCATACAGGTTATCGAAGAATTGACATGCCCAGAGGGGTCGGTAACGATCCCCTACACCTCGGTAATGACCTGCTCTGCCTCGATAACGAGCCTTCCTCTGAGAAACAAAGGTGAGTATCCTTGCTTTAGTATGGGGCTTCTCTTGAACCCGACAATGTTGTATGGAAGCCGCCCTGCTCCGCAAAGGTAAGTTCGTCAGGCTAACGACGTTAAAAATAGCGCTTACGGGAGGCAACCCGTTTTTTGTTTCTGCTCTTAGTTTTCAGTTCTTAGATTTTTTTTTCCTAGCTTTCTTTTGACTTGTTTTTAGGTTACATTAGTGTAGTAGGGATAGATGTTTTTCTAAAGTGACTTAGGTACAACACGATCAAGAAGTGCTAAGCAGAAGAAGAAAAATCAATGCTCTCAGTACAAGAGAAATAATGAGCAACCGGTACAAGCACGCAAGCTCGTTACCGACCTTCCCATGGTCGGTACTGACCTCTACAGAACCGAAAAAAAATGCAAACTCCTAAGTGATCAATGGTTTCAAGCAGCTTCAGTTTTATTTTATGAGTTCCCTTTTCTTATCCTCTTTATTTTATGTTTTAAATAGTGAGGACACTGTTTGGTTTAAGTATGGGGTATGGGAAAAGGAAACTCAGTTTGTGTTGTTTTTTGTGTTTTTAGGATTGATAATATTCCACTTAGATGTCCTATGATATGCTTTTACTTGCTTGATCTTGTAATTCCTTTAGCATGTTTGGACAACTTTGCCTGAATCATGTTGAAAATTTGTTTTTATGTGAATATTTAGCTGGTGATATAATTGAGCACATATGATCTTAGGTAAAAGTGACTTAAATCCAACAAAAATTGCTACCTAGTGAGTTATTTTTGGCCTTATAGGGAGAACATAAAAAAATCTCTCTTCTTTTCTTGTGTGATTTACTCTCCTTATACATATTATATCTTGTCATTGATATGGTTATCTATTTCTTGAGACCTTTATGATATATTAGTTCATTGCATATGAAATCATATGATGGAGAACTTATTTGTTTTAACCCACTTTTTACCTTCTCTTTTTACCTACCTTATCATTATCCTCTTTTTGAAGCCAATTTGAGCCTTTAAGCCTTTTATTTTTAGCTCCACAAAATTATTCCCTAGCTAATGTTAGCTTCACCCTATCCGAGGATTAGGACTTAGTGTTGGTTATTGTGATGGTTTTGTTGAGTATATTGTTTGGTTCAAGTGTGGGGTAATATGGGTTGGGTATTGGAAAGTCTTGCAGTTTATCATGTAAAAGGAGTTTGGTTCTCTGAAGGCACTTACAAAAGAAGTGGAAAGTTAAGAGAAAAAATTGATGATCAAAACTCGTTACCGACCCTACTAGGGTCGGTACCGACCTCCCACAGAGAAAAAAAGGGGAGAAGAATCAGAAAAAAAAGAGAAAAAAAAAAAGAGTTGAGTAATGAATATAATGTGCATGAGTCAAATTTCCTTGTTGTTTTATAAGCAAGATAAGTTGGGATATTAAAGGGGGTTAAAGAATGAGTGTGCATAATGTTTGAGTGGGTTTGGTTATCTTTTGAGAAGTTTTGGTGAGTTGTGTGTGAGTTTTTAGGAGTCTTTATTCCCGAATATTATTAGCACCACATAGCCAAATGCTTTCCATGCCTTATTGTTAATACCAAGCCTCATTACAACCCGGCCGAATGGAAACTTCTATGAAGTTCTTCATTGAGCCTAATTTCTCTTGATGATTTTTATGTGTTTTGACATCTCTGGTGGAGAGTTTGGTGATATAAGTAACAATGACTATGAGTTTTTGTATATTGGATTGGGTTGAGAGTTGTTACTATAAGCCTAAACACATGAGAGTTGAGAGAAACACATTACCCTTGTGAGGTTGGATACTTGGTTGCTTTTGCTTGAGGTTGCTCATATATGTGCGATGATGTTAGATTCACTTGTCTATTTCTACTTGAGCTTTGATGTTGCTTTTTGATAAGGGCATTGACTTGAAGAATGTGATGATAGTTTTAGTTCTTGTCTTGTTGATTGCTTGAGGACAAGCAAGTCTAAGTATGGGGTATTTTGATGTCCGCCTTTTTAGTCGTGTTTTTAGGGTGTGTTTTTAGTGTGTTTGAGTCTTTTTCTTTAGTTTTGTTTTTTGTTTTGAGTCCTTTGTGTACGTTTTCGTATTTTCTTAAGATATAGAGTCTACATAAGCTTTGGTGGTGTTTTTATAGGGTTTAGAAGCTGTTTTGAAGCATATTTTGAAGAAAGGAGGAAAGCACTTGAAGATAGCACTCAAAGAATGAAGCAAGGCCGAAGAAAAGCACTCAAATGAAGAAGTGAAGAATCAAGTTTGAGCTTGTAAATATTTAGAGAAAATCGTTACAAAGACATAGGAAAAAGAATCGATTCAAACGGAGTTGTAACAAGCCCGCTACGGAAGTTTTACTCTCGGATGTTTTCAGTGCTGAACAGGCTCGGTACCGAGGGTAACATGGTCGGTACCGAGGCACTCTAGATCGTAGCGAAGACTGAGTCGGCGCAATTAAAACACTTTTATCTTATGTCTTTTATTTCCTTAGATGGATGAGAACGTCTTGCCCTCGGATGTCGCCGAAGCAAGGAAAGTTCGATTAAGGGCTCACAGATTTTGGTTGTCACAGGAGAAGATTCTATATCGTAGATCTTTCTCTGGGCCAAACTTGAGATGCCCCCAAGCAAGGTTGAGCCTTTATTATATGATATTCATGAGGGCATATGTGGAATGCTCACTGGAGGTCGCAGTTTGGCGTTTCGGGCTCGTTCTCAGGGATATTGGTGGCCCTACATGCATAGAGACGCCGAACTATATGTAAAAAAGTGTGACAAGTGTCAAAGGTTTGCCAAGATCTCGCACATGCTGGCAGAAGACCTCCACTCTTTGACTAGTCCATGGCCATTTGCGCAATGGGGTCTTGATATCGTCGGCCCTTTTCCCAGAGCGCTTGGGAATGTGTGTTATCTCATTACCGCCACGGACTACTTTACTAAATGGGTGCAGAGGAGAAACCATTAGCCAATATACGTGATTCTGACACCCAGAAATTCGTTTGGGAGCACATTGTCACGCGTTTCGGCATCCCTTTTGCTCTTATCTCTGAAAAAGGAACTTAATTCAATAGCGAGAAGTTCAAAGATTATTGCAGAGGGATGGGAATCAAGAATATTTAGTCCTCAGTCGGCTACCCACAAGCGAATGGGCAAGAAGAGGCTACAAATAAAGTGATCGTCGAAGGGCTGAAAAAACGCCCCGAGAGCTGCCAGCCGTCCTATGGGCTGAAAAAAGGAAGGTGGGCAGAAGAGCTGCCAGCCGTCCTATGGGCTTTCCGAACCACCCCGTGTAGGTCGACCGGGGAATCGCCTTTTGCCTTGGCTTATGGGACGGAAGCGGTGATACCGCTAGAGATCGGGTCACCAACGTTAAGAACGACGTTGTTTGACCCCGAGAGAAATAATCAAGCGCTCTCCGCCCACCTCGACTTCGCCGAGGAACGCTGAGATATTGCAGTCGTACGTCTTGCAACTTATCAAGGGGCAGCCGAATGAGATACCGTACTTTTCGAGTCGGTGACCTTGTACTTCGACGGGTCATAGGAAGCGCACGGGACCCCGTAGAGGGCAAGCTTGGCCCAAATTGGGAAGTCCCATATCGAGTAACGACAGCGTATTGGTGGGGAGCCTATAAGTTGGAAAGTCTCGATGGTAAGGAAGTGCCTCGGACTTGGAATGTTGCACACCTAAAAAAGTTCTTTCACTGAAAAAGAAAAAAAACGCAGCCGCTGGATCAACGACCGCGACCACGGGATCATCGACCGCGACCGCGGAATAGCCGACCGCGGCCGCGGCCTCTTGGGCCGCGATCGCGGGTTCGCCGGCAATGATTCTTGCATCAGAAGCTTATTGCATGGATGTTGAACTAAGGCTGGAATCGCTAGGATAAACACCTTTTTTGTATTCTTTTGTTTTCTTAAAATAAAAGGCTTGGCCAAGCACTTTTTTTAGTATAAACGTTCTGTTGCTCCTAGTCTGTTTTTGTTTGTTCTAGAGATTCTACCTTAATCCTTGGCAGAGGACACGACTCGAAAAGATAGCGTGCGCCCCATGATACTCGCTCATGGATGTACGAATATACGAATATACGAAAACATAGGGTACCTCAAATCACTAAACCCATATGGCCACTTCAATTAGAAACCATTTGTACCCTACGTCGCCAAACATGGTAAAACATGTAAGGCGGTGTAGGTGTGGCATTTGTGAGCGGGTAAAACAAACATAGTTACCATAGTTATTTTCGCTATTAAGAGGTATTTCTTAAAATTACTGCGCATTTATTATTTTTATTATTTTCCATATTATTAAATTTATGGTAGTTGTGCAACTTTATGGAAGATTCTATCCTGCAAATATGATAAAATTAAACTTTGAGAAGGTGGGAATATTCCTAGCTTGGGCTCTAAGCAACCCTAGGAGATAAATAAAATTAGGCCCCCTGATCTCCTTCTTCCATTATAAATACACGCCTTAGGCGTGTAGGGAGAGCCACATGCGCACATCGGCGTATTCAGAAAATCTGGACAGGCTAATACTCGCTTAGCTCGACTGTTCAGGGATTCATCATTCTCTCGTCGTACCTCGACGCTCGAAACAAAAATTCGATCTTTTGACTTAGGCATCATGGTGGATTAGGGGATCCCTCCCCCCCCCCCCCCCTCTCGTGTCCATTGTTTTGCAGGTTTTAGGTCAGAAGATTGAAGGCGGAGCGGAAGGGGAAGGAGCATTCAATTAGTGCATTGAAGACGGAATTTTTGTGCACTAACAGATTCAAACTTCATTTTTTGGAACAACAATGGTTTCGGGGGCATCAATTCCAATTTTTTCTCAAGTAACAACTTTCATAACTTGCATGAATTCCTTGTATGGATGAATCGAAAATGCTAAAGAATAATACAATGGCCTTCGTTTCTTGGGTAGACTTTTCTCATCTAGCAACTTCTCCTCTCCATTGTCTTTCTGGGAAGGAGGTATACTGTCAACCAAATGCTAGGTTGCTTTCTTGTGGCGGTTGGAGTAATCATCACCGTGGCAAGGTAAGCATTGGCATTGAACGCACTCTGATGGAAATAACGAAAAGGGAGTTTGTTGACAAAATTTGAATAACAAACACTCTTGTATATACGTAGTGTGCAACGGCCCTAGTTCCGGGCTGTCACTGAAGGCAGCCGGTGCATTCTAGAGCCTATTGATGATAATATCATTCTTATTACAAGATGTTGGTACTGTCTTGAAGGTACATTTGCTTGCTCATGTTCTGTTTTTGTTCCTTGCTCATTATTCAGTATGAATCGTGGCTTTATTGATTGCCAAATCATATATGTAGGAAGTCATATTCTTGGACGCCACTCAGCGATTAAAGGTGAGTTATTACAAACATGTAAAAGAGAAGCTGAAATTTCTCTACCGTTTCTTTCAAATACTGATTCCACATGTGGTATAAAAAAACCTCCATTGCAGGGTGGTATAGTGGATCTGTTCGTAGTGAACTCGTATGGTTCAACCTATCAGGTTAGTTCTATTTAATGCATGAACTGATCTGAGAAATTTAGCTTTTCTTCTATTTAATTATAAAATGTTAATTTCTGATTGAATAATCAAACTTTAAGAAATGGCGTTTGTTTGATTACCCGGCCCATACACAGACCGTTTTCATATGCCTTCTTCTACAGCTGCTCTCAAAGATGTGGGGAATTCCATTTAGCCAACTGCCATCCTACGTGATGGATGGGGCGGCCTGTTTTCTCATTATCAATACTTCATCAATTGGTATGCCTAATACAATCAATCATTTCCCACGTACGAGGAGTATTGATGTGATCTAACATATGTGTGTGTGCATTGCGCTTTCATGTCATGGATGGATTCAAGGTGTGATGGTGCACTCCTATTGCCTTTGTTTTTCATCATAGTCAACATGGGTTTCAATGTATCCTTGCTCCATCTCCTCAAGGTGTCGTCCGCAGTGGTCTCATGTCTTGCATCTACGCTTTCAAGTATGTAAATTAAACACCTGTTTATGTATTAGAATTCAGGAAGCTTGGCATTATATACATATATAAAAAGTCCATTTGATCTTCATTGTAGTACCACTTTCACTTTACATATTCACTTTACAGCTTCCTTATCTTGAAACGGGCTCTCCTCTTCCTCCTGGGTTCGTAGCTGGCGTCATAGTCCTTATCATGGGCATGCTTAGCTACACATGGTCATGGAGACCCAGTATGGAGCCTGCCCAACCAACTAGTGCATCATCATGACTCTATTGCTTCACTTGTTTCTTGCAAGATGCAAATTTCAGGCGTCTTGCTGCATTCATTCTCTAACACAAAAGCTTCTGGTTTGTCATTGCTGAACTTCTAATTCCAGCTCAGCTCAGCCATTTTCGCAAAGTTGAAAGAGAGGATCCATAAAAGAATTGATGAATTGGTAGAAGAGATGCAAGGAATATTTCTCATATAATATCTCCACATACACGGATACACCGATCACTTGATGAGTGAAGAACAACGGATGACTGATCTAATACAAAACTAGTTCAAGTGTACCATGTTCTGGTAATAATGGTATAATTTTAAATATTTCATATATGTTACTAGGAGAAATCTAAACAAAACTATATAATAAACGAGAACGACAAATTTTTCATAAGGCTCCAACTTTTTTTTAATTCTTGGTTCAACTGAAAAAAATCTTATCCTGAAAAATGAAAAGAAAATGCACTTTCCTAGTTCGTAGTGCACTTTTTCGCATTTGCACTTTTCGTAATTTGTAGTGCACGTTTCGTAAACTTTTTGTATTTTTTCTAGTACACTTTTCAGATTGCACTTTTTGTATTTTATAATGCACTTTTCGTACTTTGTAGTGCACTTTTCATTTTTCACGATAAGAGTTTGGTTCAAATGAAACAAATTTTTATCCTGAAACGTGAAACAAATGCACTTTTCCTAGTTCGTAGTGCATTTTTCATACAAAAGTGCACTACAAAGTAGAAAAAAGTGCAATACGAAAAGTGCACTACAAAGTGCGAATCCGAAAAAGTGCACTACGAACTAGAAAAAGTGCACTACGAACTAGAAAAAGTGCATTCGTTTCACGATAAGAGTCCGTTTCAGAATAAGATTTTTAGGAAAATAGATAAAAAAGATAAAATAATGTAAATTCTTAAAAAAATTAATCAAATTCAATTATTTTAAATCTATTAAATACAAAACAAAAAATGTACTTGATAAGAAAAGATGAAAAAAAAATGAATAAAGATTGATTTTTTTAAAGATAAAAAAAAATCTTCTATATTTACATGAATTATCAAAAAGATTATTAAGGAAAAGATAATGTAATTTTTTTAATCAAAATTTAATTTAGGCAAGTAATTATCTAGATATTGAAATTTTTTAATTTTTTTATCAATATTTAAATTTAAGATAAATCTTTTATATAAATAGATAAAATGATAAAGATAAAATAATTTTTGTTATTTTTAATTAAAATTCAATTTTTTAACATAAATACGTAGAAATTAATCTAATTAGAAAGCTAAATTAATATGAAAATAATTTTAAAAATAAGGTGGGGATAAAATCAATATGATGACTTGAAAAATTACAACTTTAATATATAGTATTTGAAGTCCGGTGAAACTCACATGTTGATTTTACTAAAAATTATATAATATTAGACTATTAATATAAAATATAAAATACATGTATAGATTAAAGTAACAAAATTTATGCAAGTTATAATGATTCACTTGAATTGAATATTTGAAACAATTTTTCTTTATTTTTTTGACATTTACCAAAATGAATAAAATATTAAACAGATAACAATTAGAATAGGGTTTCTAGAAAATATAATATAAATAAATAAATATTTACCTAAATAGTTTTTAAATTTAATTTATTAAGGTTAGGTATTTGTATTTTTTTCTTTGAATATGATAATATTTGTAAATATGGAAAATATCAAAATAAAATTGGTAGAAAAGGTAATATAGAGAAGAATATAATAAAATATAATACTATAAATTAAAGATACTAAGGATAGGGCATCTAACAAACCTAATACAACTTATTAAACCCATCTATTAAAATATCTATATAAAAATATTTTAGAAGTTAATTTATTATGTATATGACATATATCGCAATTCTTTCAACATAGATGATTTTTGTTTTATAATATATTAGGGTAGATATATCAATGTATAGTAAAAAAATCATATATTCTATAATTAATTTTTTATATTAGAAAATATCAACATATAGATAAAAAATTATATACTTGGATCCAAAGTCTTCTTAAATGATAAAAACAATTATTCTGTATAAAACTTATATACAAAATATTAGCATATACATCAAGTTTTATGAAAAGATATGCATAAATTGATATAGAAAAGATCTACCTATAGATAGAAATTTATACAGATAAAAAAATTATATAAATATGTTATCTAATTTATAAATTCTACAACATGTAGAACATCATTACTACATACTAAAGTGGAGGTTAAAATAATATATAAAACTATCCCACATTAAATTACATCTTTTTTAAATTAATCTTAATGGATGAAATTTATTGGATGATTTTTAATTAGTCATATGTATATATTAAGCAAAATAATTAATATATTGGTTTTTATGTTTGGATAGGATATTATTTTTATATAAGATACATATAGTTTTTTTTAAATATCCTTACCTATATTAATTTTGAATAATCATTTTTAAACATGATTGTTTTTTAGATAAGATAAGTATAGTGTTTTTTTTAAAGCCTTGTCTATATCAATTTAATCAAATTTAAAAAATACAAATAAATAATACAAAATTTTTATTAAATCCCATGCAGGGCACGAGAAATAAGACTAGTAATTAATTTAATAATTTTACAAAAAATATACAGCATATCATCAAGATGATAATATTTTTCTCTACTTATTATTAGAAATATTTGAACTGAAAAATTTATGCTATCTATTTAGTTTATATTTATAGATATATTCTATAAATACAAACTATGATAAATATTAATTTTGTATTTTATTGAGCACCTAATATTAAATATTCAGTTGGGCAGTATGAGAAATTATTTAATAAAGTTTTATAAATACAATAATGAATATATGAAATGGGAAAAAATAAAAGTATATATAGTACGACAATGACTTATACAGATATTTTTAGATGAAATTTATACATGAGTTAGGATCACGAGCAAAAGGACGCACAAGTGCGAATAGAGAATAAATCTCCATCGTCCATCTCGCTTGAATTATTTGGACGTGCACAACGCGTCCAAATAATTTAAAAAAAAGGCGCTTATTGTACAAACTCTACTAGAACCTACTTGTCGCCCAAGTAAAACCCGAAAAACGCAACTTTTGATCCCTTTTCTTCAAACCAAAACCAAATCTGTTGTTTTTCTCGGCAAATATTACGGTTCTAAGCTGGATTGAAAACATAGAATTATGATTGTGGTATCTATGTTCGAAATTTCCACTCTAATCTTGCTATATTAATGCACATTCTAGTTGTTCCTCGTCTAAATTAAAATAATTCACTATTTTGAGCTTTGTTTTAATTGAAATTTCTCTTTTCTCATAGAAAAGAGAGCTTTTCGAAGGAGCTTTGCTTTAGATCTACGATTTCTTCACAATTTCAATGAAGATCTGACTATTTACGTTTAATGGAGCTAGGTAATCACTAATTTTTTCCCTGATAAAAGCTAATAGAACTTGATTTTGAGGTTTTAATCATATTTCACTTTAAAAAAGTGTTTCCGTTTATGTTTTTAGCACTCGATTTTATGATTTTGAGGAGATTTCTATTAGTTATTTGGAAGACAACCATTAGTATGAACAAATGTGTAATATTAATGAACAAAATATCTTTTTCCTACAATGTGTAATACACATGAATGAATGTGTAATACTTATGAACAAAATGGGATGAACAAATGTTTAATATGTATGAACAAATGTGTAATATCTATGAACAAATTTGTGATGCGTATGAACAAATTTGTAATAGTTATGAACAAAGCGGACGTGTAGTGCATCCTGATACGTATTTACATGTTTGTTTTCCCTATAATGAAGGAAAAATAGAAGATAACAAGAAATTAGAGATCGTGATCTCTCCTGGCAATACACATTACTGCATTCCATACTGTGATAACAATTTAAGACCTAAAGAGGGGATGATGTTTAGAACCTGGGAACAAGGAGTAAATTTCTACAAGACTTATGTAGATGCATGTGGTTTCCAAGCACGTTCTGGCACCATTACAAAGTCTTCAAATGGGACTAACACTACAGTTTAGAAACACATGTTGTGTAACCAGGCAAGGTTTAAATAAATTAAACAAACCAAAAGTGACTCAACTAGTAAAACTACACCAACAACATCTAATACAAAACTGATTATCAATGGTTTACCAAATCATATTGAAGAAGAAGAAGAAGAAGATGATGAACAAGAACAACAAGCAAAAGTGAAAAAGCGAAGAAGAATAACCAACATGTGTGGTTGCATTGCTAAAATGGTTATGAGAGTTTCTGGAAGAAATGGAAATGTTGCTAATAAATTTGAAGAGCGTCACACCCATATTAAGTTTGAAGATAAACAAATACACTTTGCAAAGAGCAATATGAATCTGACTTCATTCAATGAAGATTTCATCATGAATTGCATCTGAGCAAACATTGGTACAAACAAGTCATACAAGGTCTACAAGGATTTTGTTGGTTCATTTGCAAAAATTGGTGCAACTATCAGAGATTTCAAGAATTTTAAAAGAGATCTAAACTCCTTCATGATTGGGTGTGATGCTCAAATGGTTAGTGACAACTTTTTCAACAAAAAAGAAAGATGTGATTCGTTTTTTCTTTGAATAATATGTTGATAAACAACATCAATTAACCAAATTATTCTGGTCGGATCCTATTGCAAGGAAGATCATCTCATATTTTGGAGATGTTGTCTCTACTAATGCAAGATACAAATCAAACAGGTATGAAAAAGGTTTAATTTTGATGAACAAAATTTATATTTCAATTAACAATTACATACTATGGATGCACATCATTTCAGTATTGCTTATGATGAACAAAATGGTAGCGATAATGAAAAAATTGCTTATAAGGATGAACAAATCTCATATATTGGGAACAAATTTTAATACGCTACCTTCTGGTATGAAATGGTATTTGTACCATTTATAGGTATTGACAACAACAAGAAGACCATCACTTTTGCCTTTGGATTGCTTCTGAAAGAAGATGTCGAGTCTTATGTTTGACTATTCAAAAACATCAAAGTTGCAATGGGGGCCGTGAACCATTTGTTATTCTGACTGATCAAGATCATTTAGTAAAAGTTGCAATTGAAAGAGTATTTGACAAAAATGTACGTGCATCGTTTCTGCATGTGGCATATAATGTTCAAGGTATCGTTTAAGGTTACAAATGATGTGTATAACAATGATCAATTCAGAAGCAAGTTCAAAAACTTGTTTGGAGCTATAAAATGAGCCGGGAAGAGTTTGAGGAGACGTGGCATACCATTATTGCTGATTTTGGACTTGAGTCAAACACTTGGTTGTCGGTGATGTTCGAGTTACGTCACTTATGGATCCTTACGTTCTTCAATGATGTAAACATGCGTGAACTTCTTAGAACAACTTCAAGGTCTAAGAGGCAGAACTTATTCTTCTTGCATTTCATTGGATCGGCATCTTCTCTAGTTATTTTCATGATGTAGTTTGAGAGTGCAATTGAGTCACAAAGACACAATGAACAAGGTTAGACTTTGAATCTTCAACAAGCTTCCGAACTCTAATGACACCGTTGGATATGGAGAAGCATTGTGCATCTGTTTACACCGTAAACGTCTTCTATGATGTCCAAACAGAAATTGTTGCTTTCGTATTTGAATGTGGTCTAAGCAATTTAGTCAAGGAAGACAACATCCATACATATCACATCAATGGCGAGTTTGAGAGGATATATGTTGTGAAACATGAACTACCAAAGGAAGAGTTCGTTTGCTCATGCAATAAGTTTATGAATATCGGGACTCCATATTGCCATATGTTTTTGGTCTTCAAAAACATTGGCTTGAAGAAGGTGCCAACTAAACACATCAAGACCATATGGACTAAGAAATCAACTCTGACCCTTACTTTTGAGATAGAAGGTTCAACGATTGATCAATGTGATGTGATGGATGAGAAGAAGCTGTTGATTACTGATTTATTGCGCGATGTATATTCTTGCATTAATTCCATAAGGGACAACACAAAACACCTTAAGTAGTTAATAACTGTCTTGAAGGAAAAAAAAAGGAACCATATGTTAGATTATTAGGTGTGGAATCATGTATATCAACAAGGCAGAGTTCAATTCATACATTCTTGGGAAACAGCGGTACACCCTCCTGAACAAGCAGTAACAAAGGGCAGGAAAAAATAACACCGTATTATAGGAAGTAAAGAGAAGACAATGAACAAAGCAAAAAAGGTGAAAAGGGCTTGTGCAAAATGCAAGAAGCTTGGACACAACAATAGGACATGGAACAATGTTTCCAATTAGTTCTTTCATTATTATTTGAATTTTGTTGCATAATTGTTGCATTATGGTGAAATACATATTATTCATATATGAATGAACAAACTACTGGTATTGATGAACAATTTGTTGTTAGTAATGAACAAATTTACTATCTAATGAATAAACCCTTTTATTCTTCAATTAATATTTTTTCATGTACATATAGATATTATCCATGAACAAATCATACATTATTATGAAATCTTTAAATAAATGAAACAAACTAAAAACTCTTCAAACAAAAACACCAAAAAGTATTATATGGATAAGGCATAAACATTTTGTATATCAATAAACAAACCAACCGTATTGATGAATAAATCTAAGGTATTGATGAACAAATTAACCGTATATATGAACAAATCATATTAGTGAACAAATCTAAGGTATTCATATTGGTGAACAAATAAATAGTATTTATGTGTTTTGATAAACAAAACACATAAAAAAATGATGTCAATATGTCACACTATATACAACATCAAATGTCTGCAACATCAACAATAATACCATACACAACATAAACTATATTCTAAAAACCATACACAAATCAAACCATTCTAATAATTGCTACCAACACAAATCATTGTACAACCAAAAACACACATTACAAACACTGTCAAATAGGTCTCCAACAAACAACGTTTTACATCACGTCTTGGTCTTTGATTTCTTTTTGGGAGGAACATGAGAGACGACTGTCAGTTGGGGCGGAAAAAATTATTCAATAAGCTTTTCAAGTATGACTTGTGTTCATTACATGGAGTCATCAACAATTCATTGCAGTACCTAATCCTCAAATCATCAAGTTGCTACTGATCTTGCTTATTGAGTCCACAATCCTAATCCAACAAGCCATTACCAAAATATGTTTCCATATTGTTACAAACACAAACATTCTTTGCATTCATACTTTAGTTTTAATTTGCATTCTAGAGTTAGATAATCAATCATAAACCACCCCCTTCTTATTATTAGTTGGCACACAAGTAAAGTACATTTACACGAGTCTCTGTGAGATCGGCGCTTACTTACCATTATACTAAGTTTGGTTAAGTTAGGTTCTTTGGTATGTATTAACGACTGCGAAAATACTTCATCACCAACCATCATAAATAGGGAATCAGATGATGGGACAACTATGCACGTGATAATTTCCAAGATCAAATTCAAACCCACTTGAAATTCCTAGTGGGAAATTTGATCGGGGTTTGAGGGGGTATTGTTGGCCCATCAACAACGGAGCTCAAGACGGGTGAAAATCCCACTTCCAGATCTGCCCATTACTCAACTTCCACAATTCAAGGAGAGGGCGAGGAATCCGGATCAAAGATGTTGAGTCTTGATAAATATAGAGGCAAGATCTCCGGAAGAAGGGGTGTAAGGATTCAACGGCTCTCCGAGGTGTATTATAAGAGAGGAATATGAGACGATGAGGAGGACACACGAAATTCACTACAACTCTCCAACAATCATCAGTTTTAAGCCCCTCTCACCACCATATTATAGTTCTTCGGATTATTGTTACTTACCTTGAACTCAAGTATTGTAGTCTTCACATTGCCATTGATTTGTATTTAGGTTCATGTCAAACTCTCAATTCTTATAATTATAATGCTGTTTTCTTATCAATTTAATTATTAGTCGAGTTACAATTCACTAGAAGTTAGATATTCTAACGTGTTTACATGTTTAATCTTGTGTGTGACTAAGGATTTCGCATTTTAGCGAATAACGCGTTTACGTGTTAAATTCGCCCAAAACAACGGTTTTTTTATTTTATTCATGCCTAGGTAGCAACCCTTTCTATATAATAATTTAATAACTATTTTATGTGCTTTATGAATTCAATCTAAAAAAATAATTTCATTTATAACAAGAGTGAATCTAATTCCAAACCGATCATAAATATTTACAAAAAAAGTGAGACTAATATCTCCTTTTTTTAGCACCCCTTTTTGTATTTAAAAATAAAACCCTAAAATTTTTTAATGCAAACCCTATATAATTTTGTAACACCCTTTTCCATATGACAATTTAATAAGTATGTTTAAAAGTGTTTAGTGAAGCCATATGTATCTCCTGCATTCTCATGTTCTCGGTGGAGTTTAGGGTGACTTCATAAGTCTTTCAAACACGATTTAAAATGATTTAGTCGTCGTAGGTAACCCCCATGTTCCCAACTTGTTCTATAAATAAGATGAAAATTCGTAACTTCATCTCTATCTTATAGCCTTACTAATCTCTAGATCCTTGTTTAGAGTGGCATCTTTTCTACTACTGATATCCGTCATTTTAGTCATGTTTTTAGGGTGTGTTTTAATGTGTTTGAATCTTTTTCTTTAGTTTTGTGTTTTGTTTTGAGTCGTTTGTGTAGGTTTTCGTATTTCCTTAAGATATGGAGTTTACATAAGCTTTGGGTAGGTTTGTTTTGAGAGGTTTATAGGTTTTGGAGTTGCTTGGAGCATATTTAAGGAGAAGATGAGAAACCGAAGGAGAGCACTCAAGAAATAGATGAAGTGAAGATCAAGTTTTGAGCCATGAAGGAAGTCTATAGACCCGTTACCGAACCTTAGGATGAAGAATCAAAACAAAAACGAAGGCTAACAACCCTCTAATGAAGGAGATATCTCAGTTACAAGGTTGTTTTCAAGGCTGAAGGGGGTCGATAACGACCCTGTGAGGGTCGATAACGAGGTTGTGAAGGTCGATACCGAGGTGCACTGGTCGGTAACCAGGTGTTCAACAAAGAAGAAAATCAGTGGAATTCAACTGAACTGTAACGACCCTGATGGGGTCGGTACCGAGGCATTCAAGGTCGTTAGCAAACAGAAGAGTCGGCGCATTTAATGTTCTTTCATCCTTATTAGATAGTTTTAAGGGATATATCTTTTGGAGATTTATTTCCTTATAGATAGTTTTAGTTTTCTCTATATAAACCCTTGTCTATACTTGGTTTCCTGACCCCGCACACAATTAACTTAGTTTAGGGTAGAAGTTAGAGAGGGGGCGTGAGGAAGACAGAGAGGAACGAGTATTGAGGATTGCTTGGAAGACAAGTTTGTTTTAAATTCAGTTTGTAAGCTTTCCCTTTCTTTATTAATGCAATTGTTTGTTTCACACATGATTTGTGAGTAGTCCTTCTCTCTAAGGTTGGGGTTAAAACCCAACAATGGTTATGTATGCTTGCTTTTGATCATGTTGTGATTGTTTTATTACATGAATCTATTCTCTTGCTCTTAATCCTTGAAACAAAAGTTGAAAGGGAATTTCTCGTTCATAGTTGAAGCGAAAGCGGAAACCTTGAATTAGAATAGTCAATTTAGGGTTTTGAAGTGAAAGCGGATCAATCCTAACTGAAGTAGAAGAGATAGATAGTAAGTTATTAATTTAGCGAAATTTGATTGATTTACTTGCTTAAGTTAATGAAAGTTAGCACCTTTATGTGATTAAGGCATGATCTTTATGTTACATTTATTGTTTGCATGCATAATTGTTGTTGTGGGGATACCAAAACCTTAGATTTCTCTTTCCCTTGATAAAAACCCTAGCTTTTTTTATTACTTGCGCTTCAAATAACAAAACTTGACATAGACTTTCACAAGTGGACGAACGTGACTCCCCTGTACTCAGCGGGGTCTTGATTATAAATTTATTTGTTGTCAAGAAACCCTTTCAACAAATTGGCGCCGTTGTCGGGGAGATTTCAATAGTCCCAAGTTTTGTTCTTTTAGCGTTTTTCGGGACACTATCGAGTTGGTAACGACCCCCCTAAGGTCGGTACCACCCTGTTGGCAAACCCAATTTTCTTCTTTGTTTTTCTGTTTTACGGGATCACTGCAGGCTTGTTACCGACCCACTAGGCCTCTGTACCGACCCTTTCTAAGAACTCGTTTTGCTTTTAATTTAGTTTTTGTTTTTGCTTTCAGTCTATGCCAGCTGAAGGACGCCGAGTTGTGTCTAATCCAGTAGTTCACCATGAACATGCGCGAACCTTCCACCGCAGATTAAGAGAAAACAAACCAATGGCAACCGTTGAAGAAATGGCTCAACAGATGGCTGCTCTCCAAAGGAAAATGGAAGCATTGCAAGATGATCGAGACGTTGCAACTATTGAGGTTCAACGTGAGGGAGAGAATGATGCCCGTGTACAAGAGCAGTTGAATGCCTTCCCAAGGAACGCCAAGTAGTACATGCATCCAGAACTGAGGGTGCCAGAATCAGCAATTGAGCTTCCTGAGATAGAGAAGACCTTTGAGATCAAACCTCAATTCATATCCTTGATCAAAAGGGCTCAGTTTGAGGGAAAACCCACTGAGTACCCAATAGAACATATTAGAAATTTTCTTGATTTATGTGACACTATTGCTGCTAATGGTGTTTCTTTAAAATATGTTCTGTTGAAAGCCTTCAAGTGGTCTTTTACATGAAAGGCCTTGAGCTGGTTAGAAAGCCTACCTCCCAAATCAATAAAGAAGTGGGAAACCCTGCATGACTTGTTCATGACAAAGTTCTTCCCTCCTGCCAAAACAACGGAGTTAAGGAAGCGCCTCACCTCTTACCACTAGTTGCCTAATGAGACCTTTGTGGAGACTTGGGAGAGATTCAAGGAGATGCTTAGACAATTCCCTACCCATGGGCAACCACAATATGTACTCCAAGAAATCCTCTTCCAAGGGATCAATGCTGAAACGAAGAACCGCATCAACCTGCACACTGTTTACGGTTTCATAGAGATGGATCCTAATGAGGCGTGGGCGTTGCTTGATAAGTTGACCAACTACGATACAATGTATGGAATGCAGCAGGCCCAGCAGCCCTAATGAAGGCTCTATAATCCAAACAAGGACGAGGTAGACCTAGAATTGAAGCACCAGTTCTTGCAAGATGAGATCAACCGCCTGAAAATGTAGGTAAGTTATCTTAAATAGTCTCCATCTTGTATAGAATGCGGGTCTCAAGCCCATGCTACTTCCGCTTGCACTAACTTGCAACAGGTACGTGCTGCTGAGGCATATGAAGAAGCTTACTACATGAGGGGTCCATATAGGAACCACAATAATACTTTTTATGCAAGGAGGAATAACAATCAGCCCACCTGGGACAACTATGACCAAGGGAGCCAACCTCCTCAACAAGAACAAAGGGTTCCACCTAATAGACCTCCAGACTATCAAGAGACACCATCATAGGTGAATGGACTTCATGAAGGGATCAATGGAGTGAAAAATGAGATTAATGGAGTCCGGGTTGACCTAAATAATCAAACGAAGGGTGTACATGCTCAATTGGGAGAGTTGGATACATGGAGAAAGAGCGTTAACTCCCAACTTGGTAACCTGGCTGCATAGATTCCAAGACCTCAGGGTCAACTCCTGGGCCACCCCGAGGAGAACCTTAGAGGACAAATAGCAGCCATACACCCGAGCAGTGAAAAAAAGTTGCTGGGTCATGCTGAGACAAAGGAAAAAGAGCACGGCGATGAAGATGACACCCTAGTCAAGCCCGTTACCGACCCCAATAGGGTCGATACCGAGGCTCAGCAGGTCATCACCGACCCCACCCAAGTCGTTACCGACCCCTCCAGACCAAGTAAGTCTTCTAAACCAAACCTCTCTCTCGGTCACGAGGTCGATAACGACCCTCACAGGGTCGGTAACGACCCTCCTTCTGCACCGATCAACCCTCTTGTCGATACGGTAGAGCCTCGATCCAGGCCTCTTTCCATTCCAAGTCCGTCAAAAACTCTTCCTTTCCCGACCAAGAAAGCTAATGATGTCACGGAAGGAAAGTTTAGACACTTTGTCAGAATTCTCCAAGGCTTAAATATTTCTATCCCATTCACTAAAGCCCTTAATGAAATGCCTGCCTATACCAAATTTTTGAAAGAAATCTTAAACAGGAAAATATCTATCTCAGAGCTGACAAGTGAAGTCCGATCCTTGGCGCTCCCTGAAAAGCTAGGTGATCCGGGTAAGTTTGCTATTACAATAGGGATTGGAGCTTACAAGTTTAAAGCTTTATGTGATTTAGGTGCCAGCGCAAGTCTCCTACCGCTCTCTATTTGGTCCAAGGCCAATATGAGACCATTGGAACCTGTCAATATAAATCTCTACATGGCGGATGGATCTTGTGTCAAGGCAACAGGAGTGGTTGAGAATGTCTCTATTCATGTTGGAAATTTTTTTGTTCCTAACGACTCCTGTTGCCTTGACAAATCTTCCTTGTTGTGATAAAGTGCATGAGCCAAATCTTCCTTGTTGTTATTTTAAGCAAGATTAGTTGGGGTAAAAGGGTTAATGAGAGTGTGCATAATGTTTAGTGAGTTTGGTTTGTTGTTTTTGAGAAGTTTTAGGTGACTTGTGTTGTGAAGTTTAGGAGTCTATATTCCTGGATATTTAGCACCACATAGCGAAAATATTTCCACACCTTATTGTCATTACCAAGCCCCATTACAACTCGGCCGAATGGAAGCTTCTATGAAGTTTTTCATTCAGCCTAAGTTCTCTTGATGATTTTCATGTGTTTTGACATCTTTGCTGGATAGTTAATTTGGTGATATAAGTAACAATGATTATGTTGATTTTTGCATAAAGGATTGAGTTGAGAGTTATTACTAAAAGCCTAACCACATGAGAGTTGAGAGAAACACATTACCCTTGTGAGGTTGGATTTTTAGTTGCTTTTGCTTGAGGTTACTCATATATGTGTGATGACGTTGGATTCACTTGTCTATCTATTCTACTTGTGCATTGATGTTGCTTTTTGATAAAGGCATTGACTTGAAGAATGTGATGATGGTTTTGGTTGATGTCTTGTTAATTTCTTGAGGACAAGCAAGTCTAAGTATGGGGTATTTTGATATTCGCCTTTTTAGTCATGTTTTTAGGGTGTGTTTTAATGTGTTTGAGTCTTTTTCTTTAGTTTCTGTTTTGTTTTGAGTCGTTTGTGTAGGTTTTCGTATTTCCTTAAGATATGGAGTCTACATAAGCTTTGGTGGTGTTTTTATAGGTTTTGGAGCTGCTTGTAGCATATTTAAGGAGAAGATGAGAAATCGAAGGAGAGCACCCAAGAAAGAGATGAAGTGAAGATCAAGTTTTGAGCCATGAAGGAAGTCTATCGACCCGTTACCGAGCCTTAGGATGAAGAATCAAAACAAAAATGAAGGCTAACAACCCCCTAACGAAGGAGATGTCTCAGTTACAAGGCTATTTTCAAGGCTGAAGGGGGTCGATAACAACCCTGTGGGGGTCGATAACGAGGCTATGAAGGTCGATACCGAGGTGCATAGGTCGGTAACGAGGTGTTCAGCAAAGAAGAAAATCAGCAGAATTCAACTGAACTGTAACGACCCTGATGGGGTCGGTACCGAGGCATTCAAGGTCGTTAGCGAATAGAAGAGTCGGCGCATTTAATGTTCTTTTATCCTGATTAGATAGTCTTAAGGGATATATCTTTTAGAGATTTATTTCGTTATAGATAGTTTTAGTTTTCTCCATATAAACCCTTGTCTAGCCTTAGTTTTCTAACCCCGCACACAATTAGCTTAGTTTAGGGTAGAAGTTAGAGAGGGAGGCGTGAGGAAGACAAAGAGGAACATATTTTGAGGATTGCTTGGAAGACAAGTTTGTTTTGAATTCAGTTTGTAAGCTTTCCCTTTCTTTATTAATGCAATTGTTTGTTTCAAATATGATTTGTGAGTGGTCCTTCTCTCTAAGGTTGGGGTTAAACCCAACAATGGTTATGTATGCTTGCTTTTGATCATGTTGTGATTGTTTTATTGCATGAATCTATTCTCTTGTTCTTAATCCTTGAAACGAAAGTTGAAAGGGAATTTCTCGTTCATAGTTGAAGCGAAAGCGGAAACCTTGAAATTAGAATATTCAATTTAGGGTTTTGAAGCGAAAGCGGATCAATCCTAACTGAAGTAGAAGAGATCGATAGTAAGTTTATTAATTTAGAAAAAGTTGATTGATTTACTTGCTTAAGTTAATGAAAGTGAGCACCTTTATGTGACAAAAGCATGATCTTTATGTTACATTAGCGTTTGCATGCATAATTGTTGATGTGGGGATACCAAAACCTTAGATTTCTCTTTCTCTTGATAAAAACCCTAGCTTTGTTGATTACTTGCGCTTCAAATAACAAAACTTGACATAGACTTTCTCCCGTGGATGAACCTGACTCCCCTGTACTCAGTGGGGTCTTGATTATAAATTTATTTATTGTCAAGAAACCCTTTCAACAACTACAATATAGATAATTTGTAAGTTATCTTTTTGGCTTTGTATTTTGGGTGTGTGAATATATATACACACTCAATTTGTAAAATTATATTAATGTGTGTGATATATATAAATCTCCCATAGGTACATCCAAATAAGTTCTGCATCGCACCTCCAAATGAAATTCGAAACGACATACTACTCGTTTTGTCTATTAAGGATCTAGTCCGATGGCATATTGTATCGAAGGAGTGGATGGCTTATATCAAGAGTAGTGAATATGTTCAACTTCATCTAAGAAGGTCAAAGACAATTTGTCATGGTCGCATACTTATGATGGTTCAGGGTTAGAATTTGGATTGTGTCACCCGACATGAAACCAACTTGTTAGAAACTTTTAGTTCACTATTGGCACTAGGTGATCCTGGTGTAATTGTGCTACACAACAACCTAAGGAAAATCCATGGGATGTGGAAGAATTGATGACGACTCCAACTCAAGGCCCTATCATTAGATCCCAAGCAAAGAAGAGACTTGTTACTTATTTGGTGGCTAGCCCTTCCTTGCTTGAAGTTGTCTTATGTCCAAAATTCAAGAGCCGGCCAAGGAGAGACTTATTACTTATTTTGTGGCTAGCCCTTGTAGTGAAAAGGTGAAAATTGCATGGAATTGGACGTTGCATGAAATTTGCAAGGAGCTGAATGGAGTTGGCGCGGGCTTAAATCTACAAGACCCATTTTCGGCCATTCTTTTAAAAGCCCACATGCCTCCTTATTAGCATTAGTATTTTATTATTATTGTTTTAAATCTGAATTATTAGTTGGTATTTGGCTTAATATCAACCTCCTTTCTAGGGTACGGTTAGCGTGATTTTGAGAAGAAAGAACACTTTGAGTGTCTTCTTCTCCATGCCATAGAAGAACATCAAATTTGTTCTCATTTGGTTTATTTTAATTCAAGTTTGCAAGTTCGTTTGTGTCCCTTGAGATTCCTTTTAATTTTCGAGTTCATTGGTGAAATTGAAAATTACAACTTGTTCGTGAATTTTGGATTTGCGAGAATTCAGATTCGAACGAGTTCATTAGAGGACGTGTCGAACTTGTGATGTTTCATTCAAGAATGAGAATTCAACAAGGGTTTAATCTATTTGAGATATCTAGATCATGAAAATCATCATTCGTGAGCATGGAAGGATTCATCTTGACATGTCATGCATCAAGTGGTATCTAGAGTCAATCGATCTTGAGTTCACAACAAATTAAGATCAAGTAATTCTTATTCTTTTTTCATAATTTGCAGTTTTAGTTCATCCTCCACTCTAAATCTGAGTTTCCATGTTTGTCTTTCTAAAAATTCACGAAAACAATAAAAAAACCTACATCATAGAACAAGCTTCAACAACTAAGATATAAATCCTTGCTTTTCCGCCCTTACCTTGTGCCCCAAGCAACAATCCACCTTTGCAAATTCAAACCCTAATCTTGCTTGTCTTGTTGCGCACATAAGTGCTCAAACAAACCAAAATCCTTGCAATTGTTACCTTGTCGCGCAATCCAACCTTGTCGAGCCTTATCATTCGCCAAAACCTCTTGCCTCAGAAGAAACTAGGGTGTCGTGACCTGTGTTGCCTTCCAAGTGTTAACCAATCACTTATGCCTTACCGTTCAATCTAGTGTAATTTCTTGAATAAGAATCCTATGAAATAGGAAAACCAATCAACCTAGGGGATTTTCAAGGATTTTTCAGATTATAAAGGCAATCTTGTCGCATGTTATTGCAAGTAGTGTTTAAAATAAAATTAAACGACATTAAATTGAACAACATAATAAATATTTTAATTCAATGAAAAAGTTATAATAGACGAGATAAAATTAAATACATAGTAATACTACGTACCATAACCACCGACGGAGGTGTGCAAATTGTAGTCAAATTTGTCATTTGGAGCTGTAATTTGAACCTACTCTCGAACCCCGACCCAACGACATTCTCTTACGAGTCTCCATCGTTTAAATGATACCCACGGGAATTACAGGAACTACGAGGGATCTTCCTTTGATGTAACCCAAATAAAAAATTATATATTAACAACTTTGAATAAAATAAATATAAACATACGTAGACCTAGATTATATAGATATATTAAAATATTAGGTCCTTTATAAAATATAGATAAATTTTTATTAAAAAAACTAAACCACAAGGTTTAATCAAATTTGATAGTAAAACTTTTTTTTATTTTTTTACAAAAAAAAATTCACAAATTATGTCAAATAAATCACACATGTAAAAAATCATATCTTATTAGCCATACTAAAACCACCAACTTTTCCTAAGTTAAAACAAATCACAAAACTTTACACATCGATAATTGTATTAAAATTTTCAATTGTATGTTGCAGTACATTTTAATCCATTTAATAAGAAATATTTATATATATAATATCTTTATTTGATTAGAAAAAATAAAGCACACAATGGAGGATTTAACTAGTACATACGGATTCTAAAAAAAGTTCTGAAGACATTTCTCGAGGTCCCAAACATGATGGCTTTTTATTGGCGTCGAAAAATAGAGCTCAGGTGGAGGATGAAAGGGTGGGGCGAAACACACAATGGAGGATGATGAAACTTGGAAGTTCTAGGCAAAATAGCTTGGGAGTCCAATTTATAAGACAAAGTGGTAAGGGGTAATTTGCGAAGATGAAAGGGTAGACAAAACTAATAGTGAAACTTTGAGCATGAGAATCGTTAAAAGAAGAGGACAAGGGAACTGATTTCGTCTGACATTGCTACCGATATTGCCATGTTAAAAGAAGAGGACCGGTAGCATTGGTTGCTACCGATATTGCCATGTGCAAGAATCTACTTTTGCAAATTCATGGGTGTTTGACTAGATTCCCTAAACAATAAGAAAACATTGTTTGGTACCCCGAACTTTTTACTTTTCCTGATGATGCCCTGAAAAAAAAATTATTCTAAATGATTCCCTCGATTTTTTAACCTAATTCATCCCATACCCCATTGTTCATTTTTCCTTTACTTTATACATGTTGAAACTCGTAATAAACGAGCGCTAGTATTAGGATTTATGTTGTTTAAATGGGAAAATAGAGATTCACTCTTCTTTCTTTATTCGACGCACTAAATAGCATACATCCTTGAAATATGTTACAAATGGAATATTTCCTCCTTCAGATTATGTGTGCATATTACACTCTAACTAAGATGTTTCTCTCTTTGGGTGGCTTAAAGTCTTTTTATTAACTTTGCTTTGAAGGTAGTGCGGTCTTTTCAAATGTTCAACACGTCGAATCTCCATTAACAAGAAAGTCTTGAGCGCGAGATGTTTTTCGACTCTTGCAACCAGTGTCATCTTTCGCTATTTATAGGCTCTCAAATAAAGCTTCTATTGTAGTTTTTTGATGTGGGACGAACGAGTTGCTTCCATCTGATTGGTTGAAAAAGAGGTAGATCCTGATTGACGCGAAAAGCATCACACAATGAATAGTCAAGGATGCAGATTTGACCTTTCTGAATATTTCAATGTGAGACAAATCATCGCACTACGCCTAAGGTGCGCTCTGCCGCTTCCTTTGGAATGATCACGCGGTTTCAGATAACATACCAATCATGCCGAGAGTCATCTAGTGTTTCGTCATCTTTAGTTCAAGGAGCACATTGCCTAAATCTATCTTTTCTCTTCTTTGGGTCTTGTGTTCTTCGTCTTTTATGCATAAAGTGCGTGTTGCATGTGAATGAGAGGGCTTTCGCATATGTAACTTTGTGTTTTTAATGGGGGAAGGAAGCTTTGTTGGTATTGTGCGCCTTAAATCTTCTTAAAAGCCCACTTCTTGGGGTAGTAAACTGGAGACGCATTCTCTGGTACATCTGAGGACGACGACTCCAGATCTAGGGTTTGTGAGTGATGCGTGGCTGTTTTCCCCCGTTTTGCCTTCGATTTCGACCTTGAGCCTGCCATCATCCCTTTCTCGCGACGAGCCCCACTCGTGAACAGACCGCCGGCGGCGAAGCCGGCCGGAGGCGGCCGGAAACCACCAGAAACGAAGTGGTGAGGGAAAGTCAACGTCGGTCAAACCTAGAGAGAGGTGGGATCCTCTCTCTCTAGAAAAATGTCCATGTGAAATGTACATGTAAATGTTACTCCTAATTGTGGCATTCGGTTTCTAGGTTCGAACTTATGCTTTTATTCGATTAGTCCTGATTTTTTAGTGCAGAATGTGCTTATTGGCTTGATACTATCCTCATTCTTTATGCTTATGCCTAGATGTCTTTAAAGTTTACTTGTTTTTTCTCCTTTTGCCTCTAAAATTTGACTTGTGATCTAACATTGCACGCCAAGTGTTTGATGAAATGTCCATGTAAATGTCACTCCTAATTGTGGCATTCGGTTTTTAGGTTCGAATATGCTCTAATTCGATCGGTTTTGATTTTGTAGTGCAAAATGTGCTTATTGGCTTGATACTATCCTCATTCTTTATGATTATGCCTAGATGTCTTTAAAGTTCACTTGTTTTTTCTCCTTTTGCCTTTAAAATAACTTTGGATCTAACATTGCACGCCAATTGTTTGATGAAATGTCCATGTAAATGTCACTCCTAAATGTGGCATTCGATTTCTAGGTTCGAATTTATGCTTTTATTCGATCGGTCTTGATTTTATAGTGCAGAATGTGCTTATTTGCTTGATACTATCCTCATTCTTTATGCTTATGCCTAGATGTCTTTAAAGATCACTTATTTTTTCTCCTTCTGCCTTTAAAATTTGACTTGTGATCTAACATTGCACGCCAAGTGTTCGATGAAATGTCCATGTAAATGTCACTCCTAAATGTGGCATTCGGTTCCTAGGTTCGAATTTGTGCTTTTTTTAGACCTGTCTTGATTTCGTAGAGCAAAATTTTCTTATTGGTTTGATACTATGCTCATTCGTTATGCTTATGACAAGATGTCTTTAAAGTTCACTTGTTTTTTCTCCTTTTGCCTTTAAAATGACTTTTGATCTAACATTGCACGCCTAGTGTTCGATGATATGTCCATGTAAATGTCACTCCTAAATGTGGCATTCTGTTTCTAGGTTCGAATTTATGCTTTTAATCGATCGGTCTTGATTTTATAGTGCAAAATGTGCTATTGGCTTGATACTATCCTTATTCTTTATGCTTATGCCTAGATGTCTTTAAAGATCACTTGTTTTTTCTCATTTTGCCTTTAAAATTTGACTTGTTATCTAACATTGCACGCCAAGTGTTCGATGAGTTGTCCATGTAAATGTCACTCCTAAATGTGGCATTCTGTTTCTAGGTTCGAATTTATGCTTTTATTCGATCGGTCTTGATTTCGTAGTGCATAATGTGCTTATTGGCTTGATACTATCCTCATTCTTTATGCTTATGCTTAGATGTCTTTAAAGTTCACTTGTTTTTTTTCTTTTTGCCTTTAAAATGACTTGGGATCTAACATTGCACGCCAAGTGTTCGATGAAAGGTCCATGTAAACGTCAACCCTATATGTGGCATTCGGTTTCTAGGTTCGAATTTATGCTTTTATTCGATCGGTCATGATTTTGTAGTGCAGAATGTGCTTATTGGCTTGATACTATCCTCAATCTTTATGCTTATGCCTAGATGTCTTTAAAGTTCACTTGTTTTTTCTACTTTTGGCTTTAAAATGAATTGTGATCTAACATTGCACGCAAAGTGTTCGATGTAATTGCCATGTAAATGTCACTCCTAAATGTGGCATTCGGTTTTTTGGTTCGAAATTATGCTTTTATTCGATCGGTCTTGATTTTGTAGTGCAGAATGTGCTTATTGGCTTGATATTATCTTCCTTCTTTATGCTTATGCCTAGATGTCTTTAAAGTTCACTTGTTTTTCTTCTTTTGCCTTTAAAAATTGACTTGTGATCTACCATTGCACGCCAAGTGTTCACTTGTTTATGCTTTTATTCGAGCGGTGTTGATTTTGTAGTGCAGAATGTGTTTATTTGGTTGATACTATCCTCATTCTTTATGCTTATGCCTAGATGTCCTTAAAGTTCACTTGTTTTTTTCCTTTTGGCTTTAAAATGACTTGTGAACAAACATTGCACGCCAAGTGTTCGATGAAATGTCCATGTAAATGTCACTCCTAAATGTGGCATTTGATTTCTGGGTTCGAATTTATGCTTTTATTCGATCGGACTTGATTTTGTATTGCAGCATGTGTTTATTGGCTTGATGCTATCCTCATTCTTTACGCTTATGCCTAGATGTCATTAAAGTTCACTTGTTTTTTGTCCTTTTTCCTTTAAAAATTGACTTGTGATCTAACATTGCACGCCAAGTGTTCGATGATATGTCCATGTAAATGTCACACCTAAATATGCAATTCGGTTTCTAGGTTCGAATTTATGCTTTTATTGGATCGGTCTAGATTTTGTAGTGCAGAAAGTGCTTATTTGCTTGATACTATCGTTATTATTTTTGCTTATGCCAAGATGTCCTTAAAGTTCACTTGTTTTTCTTCTTTTGGCTGTAAAATGACTTGTGATCTAACATTGTACGCCAAGTGTTCGATGAAAGGTCCATGTAAACGTCACCCCTATATGTGGCATTCGGTTTCTAGGTTCGAATTTATGCTTTTATTCGATCGGTCATGATTTTTTATTGCAGGATGTGCTTATTGGCTTGATACTATCCTCATTCTTTATGCTTATGCCTAGATGTCTTTAAGGTTCACTTGTTTTTTCTCCTTTTGCCTTTAAAAATTGACTTGTGATCTAACATTGCATGCCAAGTGTTCGATAAAATGTCCATGTAAATGTCACTCTCAAATATGGCATTCGGTTTTTAGGTTCAAATATGATTTTATTCGATCGGGCTTGATTTTATAGTGCACAATGTGCTTATTGGATTGATATTATCCTCATTCTTTATGCTTATGCGTAGATATCTTTAAAGTTCCCTTGTTTTTTCTCCCTTCCCCTTTAAATTGACTTGTGATCTAATATTGCACGCCAAGTGTTCGATGATATGTCCATGTAAATGTCACTCCTGAATGTGGCATTCTGTTTCTAGGTCCGAGTTTATGCTTTTATTCGATCGGTCTAGATTTTGTAGTGCAGAATGTGCTTATTTGCTTGATACTATCTTCATTATTTTTTCTTATGCCAAGATGTCCTTAAAGTTCACTTGTTTTTCTCCTTTTGGCTTTAAAATGACTTGTGATCTAACATTGCATGCCAAGTGTTTGATGAAATGTCCATGTAAACGTCACCCCTAAATGTGGCATTCGGTTTCTAGGTTCGAATTTATGCTTTTATTCGATCGGTCTGTATTTCGTTGTGCAGAATGTGTTTTTTGGTTTGATACTATCTTCATTCTTTATGCTTATGCCTAGATGTCCTTTAAGTTCACTTGTTTTTTCTCCTTTTGGCTTGTTTTTCCTCCATTTGCCTTTAAAACATTGTCCGCAAAGTGTTCGATGAAATGTCCATGTAAATGTCACTCCTAAATGTGGCATTCGGTTTCTGTGATCTAACATTGCACGCCAAGTGTTTGATAAAATGTCCATGTAAATGGCACTCCTAAATATGGCATTCGGTTTCTAGGTTCGAATTTATGCTTTTATTCGATCGATCTTGATTTTGTAGTGCAGAATGTGCTTATTTGCTTTATACTATCCTCATCCTTTATGCTTATGCCTAGATGTCCTTAAAGTTTACATGTTTTTCTCGTTTTGCCTTTAAAATGACGTGTGATCTAACATTGCATGCCAAGTGTTCGATGAAATGTCCATGTAAACGTCACCCCTAAATGTGGCATTCGGTTTCTAGGTTCGAATTTATGCTTTTATTCGATCGGTCTTTATTTCGTTGTGCAGAATGTGTTTTTTGGTTTGATACTATCTTCATTCTTTATGCTTATGCCTAGATGTCCTTTAAGTTCACTTGTTTTTTCTCCTTTTGGCTTGTTTTTCCTCCATTTGCCTTTAAATGACTTGTGATCTAACATTGCACGCCAAGTGTTCGATGATATGTCCATGTAAATATCACTCCTAAATGTGGCATTCGGTTTCTAGGTTCGAATTTATGCTTTTATTCGATCAGTCTTGATTTTGTAGTGCAGAATGTGCTTATTTGCTTGATACTATTCTCATTCTTTATGCTTTTGCCTAGATGTCCTTGAAGTTCACTTGTTTTTCCTCCTTTTGGCTATAAAATGACTTGTGATCTAACATTGCACGCCAAGTGTTCGATGAAATGTCCATGTAAATGTCACTC
Source organism: Fallopia convolvulus (assembly GCA_964016875.1). Lineage (NCBI taxonomy): Eukaryota > Viridiplantae > Streptophyta > Magnoliopsida > Caryophyllales > Polygonaceae > Fallopia > Fallopia convolvulus. Next base: position 24,879,243 of record OZ024727.1, read on the forward strand.
ATAAACGTGGCATTCGGTTTCTAGGTTCGAATTTATGCTTTTATTCGATCGTCCTTGATTTTTTAGTGCAGAATGTGCTTATTGGCTTGATACTATCCTCATTCTTTACGCTTATGCCTAGATGTCCTTTAAGTTCACTTATTTTTTCTCCTTTTGCCTTCGAAAATTGACTTATGATCTAACATTGCAAGCCAAGTGTTGGATGAAATGTCGACGTAAATGTCACTTCTAAATGCGGCATTCGGTTTCTAGGTTTGAATTTATGCTTTTATTCGATCGGTTCTTGATTTTATAGTGCAGAATGGACTTATTGGCTTGATACTATCCTCATTCTTGATGCTTGTGCCTGGATGTCTTTAAAGTTCACTTGTTTTGCTCCTTTTGCCTTTAAAATTTGACTTGTGATATAACATTGCATGCCAAGTGTTCGATGATATGTCCAAGTAAATGTCATTCCTAAATGTGGCATTCGGTTTCTAGGTTCGAATTTATGCTTTTATACAATCGGTCTTGATTTCGTAGTGCAGAATGTCCTTATTGGCTTTATACTATCCTCATGCTTTATGCTTATGCCTAGATGCCCTTTAAGTTCACTTGTTTTTTCTCCTTTTGTCTTCAAAATGACTTGTGATCTAACATTGCACGCCAAGTGTTCGATGAAATGTCCATGTAAATATCACTCCTTAATGTGGCATTCGGTTTCTAAGTTCGAATTTATGTTTTTATTCAATCGGTCTTGATTTTATAGTGCATAATGTGCTTATTGGCTTGATACTATCCTCATTGTTTATGCTTATTCCTAGATGTCTTTAAAGATTACTTGTTTTTCCTCCTTTTGCCTTTAAAATTTGACTTGTGATCTAACATTGCACACCAAGTGTTGGATGAAATGTCCATGTAAATGTCACTCCTAAATGTGGCATTCAGTTTCTAGGTTCGAATTTATGCTTTTATTCGATCGGTCTTGAATTTATAGTACAAAATGTGCTTATTGGTTTGATACTATCCTCATTCTTTATACTTATGCCTAGATGTATTTAAAGTTCACTTATTGTTTCTCCTTTTGCCTTCAAAAATTGACTTGTGATCTATAATTGCACGCCAAGTGTTCGATGAAATGTCCATGTAAATGTCACTCCTAAATGTGGCATTCGGTTTCTAGGTTCGAATTTATGCTTTTATTCGATTGGTCTTGATTTTACCGTTGAGAGTGTGCTTATTGGCTTGATTCTACCCTCCTTCTTTATTCTTATGCCTAGATGTCTTTAAAGTTCACTTGTTTTTCTTATTTTGCCTTTAAAAATTGACTTGTGATCTACCATTGCACGCCAAGTGTTCAATGAAATGTCCATGTAAATGTCACTCCTAAATGTGGCATTCGGTTTCTCTGTTCGAATTTATGCTTTTATTCGAGCGGTGTTGATTTTGTAGTGCAGAATGTGTTTATTTGGTTGATACTATCCTCATCTTTATGCTTATGCCTAGATGTCCTTAAAGTTCACTTGTTTTTTTTCCTTTTGGCTTTAAAATGACTTGTGATCAAACATTGCACGCCAAGTGTTCGATGAAATGTCCATGTAAATGTCACTCCTAAATGTGGCATTCGGTTTCTGGGTTCAAATTAATGCTTTTATTCGATCGGTCTTGATTTTGTGTTGCAGCATGTGTTTATTGGTTTGATGTTATCCTCATTCTTTACGCTTATGCCTAGATGTCATTAAAGTTCACTTGTTTTTTGTCCTTTTTCCTTTAAAAATTGACTTGTGATCTAACATTGCACGCCAAGTGTTCGATGATATGTCCATGTAAATGTCACACCTAAATATGGCATTCGGTTTCTAGGTTCGAATTTATGCTTTTATTGTATCGGTCTTGATTTCGTAGTGCAGAATGTGTTTATTGGTTTGATACTATCCTCATTTTTTATGCTTATGCCTAGATGTCCTTTATGTTCACTTGTTTTTTCTACTTTTGGCTTTAAAATGAATTGTGATCTAACATTGCACGCAAAGTGTTCGATGTAATTGCCATGTAAATGTCACTCCTAAATGTGGCATTCGGTTTTTTGGTTCGAAATTATGCTTTTATTCGATCGGTCTTTTTTTTGTAGTGCAGAATGTGCTTATTGGCTTGATACTATCCTCATTCTTTATGCTTATGCCTAGATGTCTTTAAGGTTCACTTGTTTTTTCTCCTTTTGCCTTTAAAAATTGACTTGTGATCTAACATTGCATGCCAAGTGTTCGATAAAATGTCCATGTAAATGTCACTCTCAAATGTGGCATTCGGTTTTTAGGTTCAAATATGATTTTATTCGATCGGGCTTGATTTTATAGTGCACAATGTGCTTATTGGCTTGATATTATCCTCATTCTTTATGCTTATGCGTAGATATCTTTAAAGTTCCCTTGTTTTTTCTCCCTTCCCCTTTAAAATGACTTGTGATCTAATATTGCACGCCAAGTGTTCGATGATATGTCCATGTAAATGTCACTCCTGAATGTGGCATTCTGTTTCTAGGTCCGAGTTTATGCTTTTATTCGATCGGTCTAGATTTTGTAGTGCAGAATGTGCTTATTTGCCTGATACTATCTTCATTATTTTTGCTTATGCCAAGATGTCCTTAAAGTTCACTTGTTTTTCTCCTTTTGGCTTTAAAATGACTTGTGATCTAACATTGCACGCCAAGTGTTCGATGAAAGGTCCATGTAAACGTCAACCCTATATGTGGCATTCGGTTTCTAGGTTCGAATTTATGCTTTTATTCGATCGGTCATGATTTTGTAGTGCAGAATGTGCTTATTGGCTTGATACTATCCTCATTCTTTATGCTTATGCCTAGATGTCTTTAAGGTTCACTTGTTTTTTCTCCTTTTGCCTTTAAAAATTGACTTGTGATCTAACATTGCATGCCAAGTGTTCGATAAAATGTCCATGTAAATGTCACTCTCAAATATGGCATTCGGTTTTTAGGTTCAAATATGATTTTATTCTATCGGGCTTGATTTTATAGTGCACAATGTGCTTATTGGATTGATATTATCCTCATTCTTTATGCTTATGCGTAGATATCTTTAAAGTTCCCTTGTTTTTTCTCCCTTCCCCTTTAAATTGACTTGTGATCTAATATTGCACGCCAAGTGTTCGATGATATGTCCATGTAAATGTCACTCCTGAATGTGGCATTCTGTTTCTAGGTCCGAGTTTATGCTTTTATTCGATCGGTCTAGATTTTGTAGTGCAGAATGTGCTTATTTGCTTGATACTATCTTCATTATTTTTGCTTATGCCAAGATGTCCTTAAAGTTCACTTGTTTTTCTCCTTTTGGCTTTAAAATGACTTGTGATCCAACATTGCACGCCAAGTGTTCGATGAAAGGTCCATGTAAACGTCAACCCTATATGTGGCATTCGGTTTCTAGGTTCGAATTTATGCTTTTATTCGATCGGTCATGATTTTGTAGTGCAGAATGTGCTTATTGGCTTGATACTATCCTCAATCTTTATGCTTATGCCTAGATGTCTTTAAAGTTCACTTGTTTTTTCTACTTTTGGCTTTAAAATGAATTGTGATCTAACATTGCACGCAAAGTGTTCGATGTAATTGCCATGTAAATGTCACTTCTAAATGTGGCATTCGGTTTTTTGGTTCGAAATTATGCTTTTATTCGATCGGTCTTGATTTTGTAGTGCAGAATGTGCTTATTGGCTTGATATTATCTTCCTTCTTTATGCTTATGCCTAGATGTCTTTAAAGTTCACTTGTTTTTCTTCTTTTGCCTTTAAAAATTGACTTGTGATCTACCATTGCACGCCAAGTGTTCAATGAAATGTCCATGTAAATGTCACTCGTAAATGTGGCATTCGGTTTCTCTGTTCGAATTTATGCTTTTATTCGAGCGGTGTTGATTTTGTAGTGCAGAATGTGTTTATTTGGTTGATACTATCCTCATCTTTATGCTTATGCCTAGATGTCCTTAAAGTTCACTTGTTTTTTTTCCTTTTGGCTTTAAAATGACTTGTGATCAAACATTGCACGCCAAGTGTTCGATGAAATGTCCATGTAAATGTCACTCCTAAATGTGGCATTCGGTTTCTGGGTTCAAATTAATGCTTTTATTCGATCGGTCTTGATTTTGTGTTGCAGCATGTGTTTATTGGTTTGATGTTATCCTCATTCTTTACGCTTATGCCTAGATGTCATTAAAGTTCACTTGTTTTTTGTCCTTTTTCCTTTAAAAATTGACTTGTGATCTAACATTGCACGCCAAGTGTTCGATGATATGTCCATGTAAATGTCACACCTAAATATGGCATTCGGTTTCTAGGTTCGAATTTATGCTTTTATTGTATCGGTCTTGATTTCGTAGTGCAGAATGTGTTTATTGGTTTGATACTATCCTCATTTTTTATGCTTATGCCTAGATGTCCTTTATGTTCACTTGTTTTTTCTACTTTTGGCTTTAAAATGAATTGTGATCTAACATTGCACGCAAAGTGTTCGATGTAATTGCCATGTAAATGTCACTCCTAAATGTGGCATTCGGTTTTTTGGTTCGAAATTATGCTTTTATTCGATCGGTCTTTTTTTTGTAGTGCAGAATGTGCTTATTGGCTTGATACTATCCTCATTCTTTATGCTTATGCCTAGATGTCTTTAAGGTTCACTTGTTTTTTCTCCTTTTGCCTTTAAAAATTGACTTGTGATCTAACATTGCATGCCAAGTGTTCGATAAAATGTCCATGTAAATGTCACTCTCAAATGTGGCATTCGGTTTTTAGGTTCAAATATGATTTTATTCGATCGGGCTTGATTTTATAGTGCACAATGTGCTTATTGGCTTGATATTATCCTCATTCTTTATGCTTATGCGTAGATATCTTTAAAGTTCCCTTGTTTTTTCTCCCTTCCCCTTTAAAATGACTTGTGATCTAATATTGCACGCCAAGTGTTCGATGATATGTCCATGTAAATGTCACTCCTGAATGTGGCATTCTGTTTCTAGGTCCGAGTTTATGCTTTTATTCGATCGGTCTAGATTTTGTAGTGCAGAATGTGCTTATTTGCCTGATACTATCTTCATTATTTTTGCTTATGCCAAGATGTCCTTAAAGTTCACTTGTTTTTCTCCTTTTGGCTTTAAAATGACTTGTGATCTAACATTGCACGCCAAGTGTTCGATGAAAGGTCCATGTAAACGTCAACCCTATATGTGGCATTCGGTTTCTAGGTTCGAATTTATGCTTTTATTCGATCGGTCATGATTTTGTAGTGCAGAATGTGCTTATTGACTTGATACTATCCTCATTCTTTATGCTTATGCCTAGATGTCTTTAAGGTTCACTTGTTTTTTCTCCTTTTGCCTTTAAAAATTGACTTGTGATCAAACATTGCATGCCAAGTGTTCGATAAAATGTCCATGTAAATGTCACTCTCAAATATGGCATTCGGTTTTTAGGTTCAAATATGATTTTATTCTATCGGGCTTGATTTTATAGTGCACAATGTGCTTATTGGATTGATATTATCCTCATTCTTTATGCTTATGCGTAGATATCTTTAAAGTTCCCTTGTTTTTTCTCCCTTCCCCTTTAAATTGACTTGTGATCTAATATTGCACGCCAAGTGTTCGATGATATGTCCATGTAAATGTCACTCCTGAATGTGGCATTCTGTTTCTAGGTCCGAGTTTATGCTTTTATTCGATCGGTCTAGATTTTGTAGTGCAGAATGTGCTTATTTGCTTGATACTATCTTCATTATTTTTTCTTATGCCAAGATGTCCTTAAAGTTCACTTGTTTTTCTCCTTTTGGCTTTAAAATGACTTGTGATCTAACATTGCATGCCAAGTGTTTGATGAAATGTCCATGTAAACGTCACCCCTAAATGTGGCATTCGGTTTCTAGGTTCGAATTTATGCTTTTATTCGATCGGTCTGTATTTCGTTGTGCAGAATGTGTTTTTTGGTTTGATACTATCTTCATTCTTTATGCTTATGCCTAGATGTCCTTTAAGTTCACTTGTTTTTTCTCCTTTTGGCTTGTTTTTCCTCCATTTGCCTTTAAAACATTGTCCGCAAAGTGTTCGATGAAATGTCCATGTAAATGTCACTCCTAAATGTGGCATTCGGTTTCTAGGTTCGAATTTATGCTTTTATTCGATTGGTCTTGATTTTACCGTTCAGAGTGTGCTTATTGGCTTGATTCTACCCTCCTTCTTTATTCTTATGCCTAGATGTCTTTAAAGTTCACTTGTTTTTCTTATTTTGCCTTTAAAAATTGACTTGTGATCTACCATTGCACGCCAAGTGTTCAATGAAATGTCCATGTAAATGTCACTCCTAAATGTGGCATTCGGTTTCTCTGTTCGAATTTATGCTTTTATTCGAGCGGTGTTGATTTTGTAGTGCAGAATGTGTTTATTTGGTTGATACTATCCTCATCTTTATGCTTATGCCTAGATGTCCTTAAAGTTCACTTGTTTTTTTTCCTTTTGGCTTTAAAATGACTTGTGATCAAACATTGCACGCCAAGTGTTCGATGAAATGTCCATGTAAATGTCACTCCTAAATGTGGCATTCGGTTTCTGGGTTCAAATTAATGCTTTTATTCGATCGGTCTTGATTTTGTGTTGCAGCATGTGTTTATTGGTTTGATGTTATCCTCATTCTTTACGCTTATGCCTAGATGTCATTAAAGTTCACTTGTTTTTTGTCCTTTTTCCTTTAAAAATTGACTTGTGATCTAACATTGCACGCCAAGTGTTCGATGATATGTCCATGTAAATGTCACACCTAAATATGGCATTCGGTTTCTAGGTTCGAATTTATGCTTTTATTGTATCGGTCTTGATTTCGTAGTGCAGAATGTGTTTATTGGTTTGATACTATCCTCATTTTTTATGCTTATGCCTAGATGTCCTTTATGTTCACTTGTTTTTTCTACTTTTGGCTTTAAAATGAATTGTGATCTAACATTGCACGCAAAGTGTTCGATGTAATTGCCATGTAAATGTCACTCCTAAATGTGGCATTCGGTTTTTTGGTTCGAAATTATGCTTTTATTCGATCGGTCTTTTTTTTGTAGTGCAGAATGTGCTTATTGGCTTGATACTATCCTCATTCTTTATGCTTATGCCTAGATGTCTTTAAGGTTCACTTGTTTTTTCTCCTTTTGCCTTTAAAAATTGACTTGTGATCTAACATTGCATGCCAAGTGTTCGATAAAATGTCCATGTAAATGTCACTCTCAAATGTGGCATTCGGTTTTTAGGTTCAAATATGATTTTATTCGATCGGGCTTGATTTTATAGTGCACAATGTGCTTATTGGCTTGATATTATCCTCATTCTTTATGCTTATGCGTAGATATCTTTAAAGTTCCCTTGTTTTTTCTCCCTTCCCCTTTAAAATGACTTGTGATCTAATATTGCACGCCAAGTGTTCGATGATATGTCCATGTAAATGTCACTCCTGAATGTGGCATTCTGTTTCTAGGTCCGAGTTTATGCTTTTATTCGATCGGTCTAGATTTTGTAGTGCAGAATGTGCTTATTTGCCTGATACTATCTTCATTATTTTTGCTTATGCCAAGATGTCCTTAAAGTTCACTTGTTTTTCTCCTTTTGGCTTTAAAATGACTTGTGATCTAACATTGCACGCCAAGTGTTCGATGAAAGGTCCATGTAAACGTCAACCCTATATGTGGCATTCGGTTTCTAGGTTCGAATTTATGCTTTTATTCGATCGGTCATGATTTTGTAGTGCAGAATGTGCTTATTGGCTTGATACTATCCTCATTCTTTATGCTTATGCCTAGATGTCTTTAAGGTTCACTTGTTTTTTCTCCTTTTGCCTTTAAAAATTGACTTGTGATCTAACATTGCATGCCAAGTGTTCGATAAAATGTCCATGTAAATGTCACTCTCAAATATGGCATTCGGTTTTTAGGTTCAAATATGATTTTATTCTATCGGGCTTGATTTTATAGTGCACAATGTGCTTATTGGATTGATATTATCCTCATTCTTTATGCTTATGCGTAGATATCTTTAAAGTTCCCTTGTTTTTTCTCCCTTCCCCTTTAAATTGACTTGTGATCTAATATTGCACGCCAAGTGTTCGATGATATGTCCATGTAAATGTCACTCCTGAATGTGGCATTCTGTTTCTAGGTCCGAGTTTATGCTTTTATTCGATCGGTCTAGATTTTGTAGTGCAGAATGTGCTTATTTGCTTGATACTATCTTCATTATTTTTGCTTATGCCAAGATGTCCTTAAAGTTCACTTGTTTTTCTCCTTTTGGCTTTAAAATGACTTGTGATCCAACATTGCACGCCAAGTGTTCGATGAAAGGTCCATGTAAACGTCAACCCTATATGTGGCATTCGGTTTCTAGGTTCGAATTTATGCTTTTATTCGATCGGTCATGATTTTGTAGTGCAGAATGTGCTTATTGGCTTGATACTATCCTCAATCTTTATGCTTATGCCTAGATGTCTTTAAAGTTCACTTGTTTTTTCTACTTTTGGCTTTAAAATGAATTGTGATCTAACATTGCACGCAAAGTGTTCGATGTAATTGCCATGTAAATGTCACTTCTAAATGTGGCATTCGGTTTTTTGGTTCGAAATTATGCTTTTATTCGATCGGTCTTGATTTTGTAGTGCAGAATGTGCTTATTGGCTTGATATTATCTTCCTTCTTTATGCTTATGCCTAGATGTCTTTAAAGTTCACTTGTTTTTCTTCTTTTGCCTTTAAAAATTGACTTGTGATCTACCATTGCACGCCAAGTGTTCAATGAAATGTCCATGTAAATGTCACTCCTAAATGTGGCATTCGGTTTCTCTGTTCGAATTTATGCTTTTATTCGAGCGGTGTTGATTTTGTAGTGCAGAATGTGTTTATTTGCTTGATACTATCCTCATTCTTTATGCTTATGCCTAGATGTCCTTAAAGTTCACTTGTTTTTTTCCTTTTGGCTTTAAAATGACTTGTGATCAAACATTGCACGCCAAGTGTTCGATGAAATGTCCATGTAAATGTCACTCCTAAATGTGGCATTTGATTTCTGGGTTCGAATTTATGCTTTTATTGGATCGGACTTGATTTTGTATTGCAGCATGTGTTTATTGGCTTGATGCTATCCTCATTCTTTACGCTTATGCCTAGATGTCATTAAAGTTCACTTGTTTTTTGTCCTTTTTCCTTTAAAAATTGACTTGTGATCTAACATTGCACGCCAAGTGTTCGATGATATGTCCATGTAAATGTCACAACTAAATATGCAATTCGGTTTCTAGGTTCGAATTTATGCTTTTATTGGATCGGTCTAGATTTTGTAGTGCAGAAAGTGCTTATTTGCTTGATACTATCGTTATTATTTTTGCTTATGCCAAGATGTCCTTAAAGTTCACTTGTTTTTCTTCTTTTGGCTGTAAAATGACTTGTGATCTAACATTGTACGCCAAGTGTTCGATGAAAGGTCCATGTAAACGTCACCCCTATATGTGGCATTCGGTTTCTAGGTTCGAATTTATGCTTTTATTCGATCGGTCATGATTTTTTAGTGCAGAATGTGCTTATTGGCTTGATACTATCCTCATTCTTTATGCTTATGCCTAGATGTCTTTAAGGTTCACTTGTTTTTTCTCCTTTTGCCTTTAAAATTTGACTTGTGATCTAACATTCCATGCCAAGTGTTCGATAAAATGTCCATGTAAATGTCACTCTCAAATATGGCATTCGGTTTTTAGGTTCAAATATGATTTTATTCGATCGGGCTTGATTTTATAGTGCACAATGTGCTTATTGGATTGATATTATCCTCATTCTTTATGCTTATGCGTAGATATCTTTAAAGTTCCCTTGTTTTTTCTCCCTTCCCCTTTAAATTGACTTGTGATCTAATATTGCACGCCAAGTGTTCGATGATATGTCCATGTAAATGTCACTCCTGAATGTGGCATTCTGTTTCTAGGTCCGAGTTTATGCTTTTATTCGATCGGTTTAGATTTTGTAGTGCAGAATGTGCTTATTTGCTTGATACTATCTTCATTATTTTTGCTTATGCCAAGATGTCCTTAAAGTTCACTTGTTTTTCTCCTTTTGGCTTTAAAATGACTTATGATCTAACATTGCATGCCAAGTGTTTGATGAAATGTCCATGTAAACGTCACCCCTAAATGTGGCATTCGGTTTCTAGGTTCGAATTTATGCTTTTATTCGATCGGTCTTTATTTCGTTGTGCAGAATGTGTTTTTTGGTTTGATACTATCTTCATTCTTTATGCTTATGCCTAGATGTCCTTTAAGTTCACTTGTTTTTTCTCCTTTTGGCTTGTTTTTCCTCCATTTGCCTTTAAAACATTGTCCGCAAAGTGTTCGATGAAATGTCCATGTAAATGTCACTCCTAAATGTGGCATTCGGTTTCTAGGTTCGAATTTATGCTTTTATTCGATCGATCTTGATTTTGTAGTGCAGAATGTGCTTATTTGCTTTATACTATCCTCATCCTTTATGCTTATGCCTAGATGTCCTTAAAGTTTACTTGTTTTTCTCCTTTTGGCTTTAAAATGACGTGTGATCTAACATTGCATGCCAAGTGTTCGATGAAATGTCCATGTAAACGTCACCCCTAAATGTGGCATTCGGTTTCTAGGTTCGAATTTATGCTTTTATTCGATCGGTCTTTATTTCGTTGTGCAAAATGTGTTTTTTGGTTTGATACTATCTTCATTCTTTATGCTTATGCCTAGATGTCCTTTAAACTCACTTGTTTTTTCTCCTTTTGGCTTGTTTTTCCTCCATTTGCCTTTAAAACATTGTCCGCAAAGTGTTCGATGAAATGTCCATGTAAATGTCTCTCCTAAATGTGGCATTCGGTTTCTGTGATCTAACATTGCACGCCAAGTGTTTGATAAAATGTCCATGTAAATGGCCCTCCTAAATATGGCATTCGGTTTCTAGGTTCGAATTTATGCTTTTATTCGATCGATCTTGATTTTGTAGTGCAGAATGTGCTTATTTGCTTTATACTATCCTCATCCTTTATGCTTATGCCTAGATGTCCTTAAAGTTTACTTGTTTTTCTCCTTTTGGCTTTAAAATGACGTGTGATCTAACATTGCATGCCAAGTGTTCGATGAAATGTCCATGTAAACGTCACCCCTAAATGTGGCATTCGGTTTCTAGGTTCGAATTTATGCTTTTATTCGATCGGTCTTTATTTCGTTGTGCAGAATGTGTGTTTTGGTTTGATACTATCTTCATTCTTTATGCTTATGCCTAGATGTCCTTTAAGTTCACTTGTTTTTTCTCCTTTTGGCTTGTTTTTCCTCCATTTGCCTTTAAATGACTTGTGATCTAACATTGCACGCAAGTGTTCGATGAAATGTCCATGTAAATGTCACTCCTAAATGTGGCATTCGGTTTTTAGGTTCAAATATGCTCTTACTCGATCAGTCTTGATTTTGTAGTGTAGAATGTACTTATTGGCTTGATACTATCCTCATTCTTTATGCTTATGCCTAGATGTCTTTCAAGTTCACTTGTTTTTTCTCCCTTCACCTTTAAAATGACTTGTGATCTAACATTGCACGCCAAGTGTTCGCTGATATGTCCATGTGAATCTCACTCCTGAATGTGGCATTATGTTTCTAGGTTCGAATTAATGCTATTATTCGATCGGTCTTGATTTTGTACTGCTGAATGTGGTTATTGGCTTGATACTATCCTCATTCTTTATGGTTATGCCTAGATGTCTTTAAAGTTATCTTGTTTTTTCTCCCTTCACCTTTAAAATGACTTGTGATCTAACATTGCACCCCAAGTGTTCGATGAAATGTCCATGTAAATGTCACTTCTAATTGTGCCATTCAGTTTCTAGGTTCGAAATAATGCTTTTATTCGATCGGTGTTGATTTTAAAGTGCAGAATGTGCTTATTTGCTTGATACTGTATTCATTCATTATGCTTATGCCTAAATGTCTTTAAAGTTCACTTGTTTTTGCTCCTTTTGCCTTTAATAATTGACTTGTGATCTAACATTGCACGCCATTTGTTCGATGAAATATCCATGGAAATGTCACTCCTAAATGTGGCATTCGGTTTCTAGGTTCGAATTTATGCTTTTATTCGATTGGTCATGATTTTGTAGTGCAGAATATGCTTATTGGCTTGATACTATCCTCATTCTTTATGCTTATGCCTAGATGTCTCTAAAGTTGTTTTGTTTTTTCTACCTTCGAATTTAAAATGACTTGTGATCTAACATTGCACGCCAAGTGTTCGATGATACGTCCATGTAAATGTCACTCCTGAACGTAGCAATTTGTTTCTAGGTTTGAATTTATGCTTTTATTCGATCGGTCTTGATTTTGTGGTGCAGAATGTGCTTATTAGCTTGATACAATCCTCATTCTTTATACTTATGCCTACATGTCCTTAAAGTTCACTTGTTTTTTCTCCTTTTGGCTTTAAAATGACTAGTGATCTAACATTTCACACCAAGTGTTCGATGAAATGTCCATGTAAATGTCACTTCTAAATGTGCCATTCAGTTTCTAGGTTCGAAATAATGCTTTTATTTGATCGGTCTTGATTTTGTAGTGCTGAATGTGCTTATTGGCTTGATACTATCCTCATTCTTTATACTTATGCCTAGATGTCCTTAAAGTTCACTTGTTTTTTCTCCTTTTGGCTTTAAAATGACTAGTGATCTAACATTTCACGCCAAGTGTTCGATGAAATGTCCATGTAAATGTCACTTCTAAATGTGCCATTCAGTTTCTAGGTTCGAAATAATGCTTTTATTTTATCGATGTTGATTTTGTAGTGCAAAATGTGCTTATTTGCTTGATACTATCCTCATTCTTTATGCTTATGCCTAAATGTCTTTAAAGTTCACTTGTTTTTGCTCCTTTTGCCTTTAAAAATTGACTTGTCATCTAACATTGCACGCCATTTGTTCGATGAAATATCCATGGAAATGTGACTCCTAAATGTGGCATTCGGTTTCTAGGTTCGAATTTATGCTTTTATTCGATTGGTCTTGATTTTGTAGTGCAGAATATGCTTATTGGCTTGATACTATCCTCATTCTTTATGCTTATGCCTAGATATCTTTAAAGTTCACTTGTTTTTTCTCCGTTTGCCTTAAAAAATTGACTTGTGATCTAACATTGCACGCAAGTGTTCGATGAAATGTCCATGTAAATGTCACTCCTAAAGGTGGCATTCGGTTTTTAGGTTCGAATTTATGCTTTTATCTGATCGGTCTTGATTTTGTAGTGCAGAAATTGTTTATTGGCTTGATACTTTCCTCATTCTTTATGCTTATGCCTAGATGTCTTTTACATTCACTTGTTTTTTCTCCTTTTGCCTTTAAAATGACTTTTGATCTAGGTTCAAATTTATTCTTTTATTCGATCGGTCTTGATTTTGTGGGGCAGAATGTCCTTATTGGCTTGATACTATCCAGATTCTTTATGCGTATGCCTTGATGTCTTTAAATATCACTTGTTATTTCTCCTTTTACCTTTAAAATGACTTGTAATTTAACATTGCACGCGAATTTTTCGATGAAATGTCCATGTAAATGTCACTCCTAAATATGGCATTCGGTTTCTAAATTCGAATTTATGCTCTTATTCGATCGGTCTTGATTTTGCGGTGCAGAATGTGCTTATAGGCTTGATACTATCCTCATTCTTTATTCTTATGCCTAGATGTATTTATTGTTCACTTGTTTTTTCTCATTTTTCATTAAAAAATTGATTTCAGATCTAATATTGCACGCCAAGTGTTCGATGAAATGTCCATGTAATTGTCACTCGTAAATGTCACATTCGGTTTCTAGGTTCGAATTTATACATTTATTTGATCGGTGTTGATTTTGTGGTGCAGAATTTCCTTATTGGTTTGATATTGTCCTCATTCTTTATGCTTATTCCTAGATGTCTTTAAAGATCACATGTTTTTTCTCCTATTGCCTTTAAAATGACTTGTGATTTAACATTTCAAGCCAATAGTTCGATGAAATTGATCGCCTCTCACGGTGTGCGAGGGTCTAGAGATACAATTTATAACCCGACCCTGTTGTAGTACGTGGTGGGTGTCGAACACTCGGGAAGTCTACTCGATCGATGTGCCTAGATACTAGGAAGCTAGAAAGGAGAGCATAAAACAAAGGAAAACAAAGAAAACAGTCGGGACCGACACTGAGGTCACGTCGGGCCCGAGGTTGGCGACGAGAGGAAGTCGGGACCGACACTGGGTAAGTCGGGCCCGAGGTAGCTGGGGATGTCGAACTCAAAGATTTTAAAAGTAGATCTTGGGCTTTTGGGTTCCTTCTCTAGTAGATTTAAGGCTTTTCCACCCCAATTCAAGCAATGAGTGATGATCGGACTAGGATCGAGTGCTTTCGCCCTCGTTCCAACCACTTCTACACATCGATCATTGGGGAAATCCCCTTCGAAGCAAGGTCTTGAGATTGACACATGTTCACTTTCGCTACTTTGCCAATCTCAAGCCTTGATTCCCGACTTTCGCAAGGAATTGTAGCTCTATGTAGAGTGGGTTCCTTAGATCAAACACTCAAGGCTATGGAATTGGGGTTTCTAGCCCAAACCTAGCTAGGGTTTTCCCCCATAACCCAAGATCAAGGAGATCTACTCCATGTGACAAGCAAAGAAAGCAAACAAATCAAAAGGGAAAGCAATCAACATCATCAATCTCAAACAAAGCAAAGTTTCATTCAAAATCAAAAGCAATCCACAAATTCCAATCAAGGGTTTCCAAATCCACAAGATCAAAACAAAGCAAAGCTAATCTATCAACCAAACCTATCAATCTTCCTCTCTCTTGGCCGATTCTCTCTCTTCTCCTTCTCCTCTCCTTCCTCCTTGCTCTCCAAGTATCCCCTTGAGAGTTTTTGAGGGTTGGGTTCCTTGCTAAGTATGGGAACCCCCTTCTTAGAAGACAAGAGGGCCTTTTATTAGATGAGGGGCAAAAGTGGAAGTTCACAATTTCGTGCCTTGGAGCCCAAGTAGTTCGGTGACCGACTTGGACCGACACGGAGGACCTTGGGCCCGAGGTACTGTGCAACTCGGTCCGAGGTTGAAACTTCAAGTCGGGCCCGAGGTTGGTTGCAACTCGGTCCGAACCTCGTTCCACCTTCTTCTTAGTTGGCTTCTCTTGTTCTTCTTCATGGCTTGCTTCTCTCTTTCCCGCTTTGCTCGGGCCTTGCTCCATGTCTCGACCCTCCTTCAAATCGATCCTTGATCCACGCCAAATTACCTACAAAACACATAAAATGCGCGTAGTCTCCGAATCTCATAGAAATACGGGAACTAAGCTAAAAAGGAACAAAACGCACAAGAAAAGGGGAAAAAGAAACATATTTACAAAGGAAATCACATATGAAAACACCACCAAATAAAGAGACATCAAAATACCCCATACTTAAACTTGCTTGTCCTCAAGCAATAACAATGTAAGCAAGACCGAAACATAATCTTCAAGTAAAGCCTCGTATGAAAACACATTTTAAGCACAAGTGATTGACATTCAAGCAAGATTACATCATCACAGATGATTAAGTGTTCCAAGGAATAAAGTCAATGCAACTAAGCCTCACTTTAGGGATATGTGAATGTGTATCACTCATCATGTGTTTCGGTTTAGCAACGAACACTCAAGCTCAAAAATCATGCAAGTAAGGACTTTACTATTGAAGCTAATATCACCAATTCCTCCACCTAGAGATGCCTAATGCAAAGTACACAAAGAATTTCGAACTTGGCTCAATGGAGGTCCTCAAAGAGGTTCCATTCGGCCGGGTTGTAATGGGGCTTTTGGTATTTCTCAAGGTGGGAATTATTTGGTCTTGTGGTGCTTACAATGGGGATTGAACAACCTAAACTCTCACCAACTTCACCAAATTCCACAATTACTTTCACACTCACCCAAAAGACTTAACATTTTCCTTTCGACCCAAAATTTCACTTAACATTCCATTTCATCTTTGCTCTTATGCTTTTTGTTGGATTTTTCAACACTTTCTACATTTGGACCGACTTGCTTATGACATCGGGCCCGATGTTGCTTGTAACTCGGTCGGACCATTTTCTTCACTTAAGCTCTTTGCTTTATTCCACCTTACATTTCCAACATTTTCTTTCTTCCTTTTCTTTCTTTTTTTCATTTTTGTACAACAAAGATGCACTACCCACATGATTCATAACACCATTCTTTGCCCTTAAACCCAAGAGAATCTCAACTCTTCAAATACAATCCAAACCTCTCTTCTAAAGTCCAATCCCATAAGGGTCAAGTCATATAAGGCTAGGAATAATATTTTTGAGGAGTTTCAAACAAAGGCTTAGGCTAGAACGGGGCTACAAACAAAGGATTATCTTCATGGTAGGATATGGAACATTTATGTGACTAGAAGAATAAAGTTCAAAATCAATGTGACAATGCTAGGACAAATCTCATGACGGTCTTGGAAAATAGATAAACACCGCAATAGCAAGTTTTACTAAGCATGAATGAGCTAATCACACAAGAAAAATGAGGGATATGCAAATATGAACAAGCATCCCTAAAATGGCCAAAAATCAATCTCACAAGGGTCACTCATACTTAGTTGCATAAGAACTCATCCTAGAACTCACATGTTCAATAAAACAAGCAAGATATCATGATCACATTAAAAGCAACATCATTTAAGAGGCTAAACTATCCAAAAATATGCAAAGGAATTTACATGCTCACATCATCATTAGCTTTTATTTTGGCAATCTAAGATGGGAATTTCTAGTCCAAAACCTACAAAACATAAAATCTTTTTGTTGTTTTCAACACAATTTTTCAATTTTTATGGATTTTTTTTGCAAAAAATTTCTCTAAAACCAAAAACTCATCCATTCAAGACCAAATTAATCATTCATGTTTTTCATCAAACCACAACCAAGAAGCAAACATCCCAAACACAAACTAGAAACACAAACTAAATATCCTTAAAATAATAAACAAACATAAACAAGTGAAATCATGAACACTCTTACCCCCACCCCATACTTAAAATTTTGATGTCCCCATCAAACAAGGAAACCAAAACTTAAAAGCAAGAGAGAAGAGTATGAAAAGCTCACAATTTCTTATTCTTCAATGGCATGTATAGGATCAATCGGCGAGGACGAGAGCCCATGAGGCTCTAACTTCTTCGTTTGGACCGTCCTTGTCATAGAACTTCTTCACTCGATGACCATTCACTTTGAAAATATGTCCTTGTTCATCAACCAAGTCCACCGCACCATGAGCATAGATACGGTGGACCACAAATGGTCCGCTCCACCTAGTCCTTAACTTTCCGGGGAAAAGTTTAAGCCTTGAATTGAACAGGAGAACCTTGTCACCGGTTTGATAGGTCTTTGGAATTAACTTCCTATCATGCCACTTCTTGGTCTTCTCCTTGTATAGCTTGGAGTTCTCATAGGCTTTCAACCTTAATTCCCCCAACTCATGAAGTTCTAGAAACCTTTTCTCACCGGCCAAGTTGATATCCCAATTCATCTCTTTGAGTGCCCATTTTGCCTTGTGCTCAAGCTCTACCGGAAGATGACATGCCTTGCCATAAACTAGATTGAAGGGTGTAGTTCCCAAAGGTGCTTTGAAGGCGGTTCTATAAGCCCAAAGTGCATCATCGAGCTTAGAGGCCCAATCTTTCCTTGATCGAGATACGGTCTTCTCCAAGATAGCCTTGATTTGACGGTTTGACACCTCGACTTGCCCGCTTGTTTGAGGATGATAAGGAGTAGCAACTCGATGAGACACCCCATACTTGATCAACACATTCTCGAAACACCTCTCAATGAAATGAGGTCCGCCATCACTTATGAGAACCCTAGGCACTCCAAACCTTGCAAAAATGTTGCTTTTTAAGAACTTCATCACCACCCTAGCATCATTGGTTCTTGTTGGTATGGCCTCCACCCATTTTGAGACATAGTCCACGGCTACCAAGATGTACTTGTAAGGCCCCGATGTGGGAAATGGTCCCATGAAATCAATACCCCATACATCAAATAATTCAACTTCTAGAATGCCAGTTTGAGGAGTCTCATTCCTCCTTGATAGGTTCCCCTCTCTTTGGCACTCCTCACACTTCCTCACATAATCATGCACATCCTTGAACATGGTTGGCCAATAATAACCACATTGAAGAATTTTTGAGGTGGTTTTGGAACTCTTAGCGTGACCCCCCGTAGGCAAGGAATGGCAATGGTGAATTATGCTCTCAACCTCTTCACTTGACACACACCGTCTATAGATTTGATCACGCCCTTCCTTGTAGAGATATGGATCATCCCAAAAATATTGTCTAGCATCATGTAAGAATTTCTTCCTAGCTTGATAAGACAAATTTGGTGGGATCACTCCCCCTACGGCAAAGTTAGCAAAATCCGCAAACCAAGGGGAAACCCCTCGTCTTACGGCACTAATAGAAAGAAGGCCAGTGGGAGAGAAAGAATCAATCAATTGAGAACGAGAAGGAATGGAGATCGGGTTAGGAAACTTACTTTCTTCCACGGATCGACATTGAAGTGTACCGAGCCCGACATGGTGGGACGCCGGTCCAGCTTCGCAGACACACAGGTCACTCGGGCCCGATGTTGAAGTCCTCGGTCCCGACTCACTCGTACTTGCCTTGCCTTCGGTCCGATGTTCTGAACCTCGGGCCCGACTTACTCGGTTCGTCGATCCACCCTTCCTTTCCTCCTTTCCGCTCATGAGAACTTCATCTGCTCTTGAATCATCTATAGTCAAACCATCCTCCATCTCCAACATGTACTCGATGGGCAAACGGGATAGATGATCCGCTACCGCATTTTCCGCACCAGTTTTGTCCTTGATCTCATGGTCAAACTCTTGGAGAAGGAGCATCCATCTTAGAAGCCTCGGCTTTGCATCTTTCTTCTTCATGAGGTATTTGATTGCCGCATGGTCCGTGAAGACTACCACCTTTGATCCCACAAGATATGAACGGAATTTCTCAAATGCAAACACTATCGCAAGAAACTCTTTCTCCGTTGTTGTGTAATTGCACTGAGTTTCATCCAAAGTTTTGCTTGCGTAGTAGATGGCATGCAAGTTTCCATCCTTCCTTTGCCCAAGGACGGCCCCTACGGCGAAATCACTAGCATCACACATCACCTCGAATGGAAGATTCCAATCGGGTGCCGCCATTATTGGAGCCGAGATCAAGGCATCTCTCAACCTACAAAAAGAACTCATGCAATCCTCGGAAAATACAAAGGGCACATCCTTCATTAAGAGGTTAGACAATGGTTTTGCAATTTTAGAAAAATCCTTGATGAACCGTCTATAAAATCCGGCATGACCTAAGAAACTCCTAACATCACGAACACAAGAGGGAGGAGGTAGTTTTTCAATTATTTCAACTTTAGCTTTATCTACTTCTATCCCCCTACTAGAAACTAGGTGTCCTAGTACTATGCCCTCCTTCACCATAAAGTGGCATTTTTCCCAATTAAGCACCAAGCTAGTCTCCTCACATCTAGTCAAAACCTTGTCTAAGTTAGCTAAGCAAACATCAAATGAGGAACCATAGACGGAGAAATCATCCATAAACACTTCTACTATATCCTCAACCATATCGGAGAAGATGGACATCATGCATCTTTGAAATGTTGCCGGCGCATTACATAAACCAAAAGGCATGCGTCTATAGGCAAAAGTCCCATAAGGACATGTGAATGTCGTCTTCTCTTGATCATCGGGATGAATAGGGATTTGCCAAAACCCGCTATACCCGTCAAGGTAGCAAAAATATTCATGTTGTGCTAATCTTTCTAGGACTTGGTCTATGAAAGGAAGAGGAAAATGGTCCTTGCGAGTGCCACTATTAAGCTTACGGTAATCAATACACATACGCCATTTTGTTGTGGTTCTCATAGGTATCATTTCTCCCTTTTCATTTTGCACAACGGTGAGACCTCCTTTCTTAGGAACTACATGCACGGGACTCACATACTTGCTATCGGAAATTGGGAAGATAATTCCCGCATCCAACATCCTAAGTATTTCACTCTTTACCACTTCCTTCATGTTAGGATTTAATCTTCTTTGGGGTTCAATAGTGGGTTTATGGTTATCCTCCATATAAATCCTATGCATGCAAATTGAGGGAGAGATTCCCTTTAGTTCCTCTAGTGAATACCCTAAAGCTCCTCTATGTTTTCTTAGAACCTCTAACAACTTAGACTCCTCCTCATCATTCAAGTTGGCATTTATGATTACGGGTAAAGAAGAGTTGGGACCAAGAAATGCGTACCTCAAATCTTTTGGAAGCTCCTTGAGTTCTTGAGATGGTTCCGGTGGTGCTTGAACTTCTTCTTTCTCGGCCTTGAACACCTCCAAATAAGACATCCTTTCCTCCAATTGTTCATACTCAATCATATTGAGGGCTAGACCTTGGCGCTCTATCTCAATTTCTCTAGGTGGTGGGGTGGCTTTCAACCTAAGCTCCCTTGGCCTTGACTTCTTAGAAACGGCTTCCCATTGCAATCCAAGAGGAACTTGGATCATCTTAGCTTCCTTATGTATGGTCCCTTTTGAAGTTGGCCTAAAGAAAAACTCAATCTCTCTTCCTCCAATGTCAAGAGACAAGTGGCCCTTTTTTACATCAATGATTGCCCCAACCGTAGCAAGGAAAGGTCTCCCTAGTATGATCGGTTCACCCGGCACTTCTATCATGTCCACTACAACAAAATCGATTGGGACATAGTGGCCTTCAATGCAAACGGGATAATCCTCGACGATACCAATTGGCTCGATGGACGACCCATCCGCTATCGTTAACCTCATGTTGACCGGAGCTATGAGACCCATGGATGTGGATTTCCATATGGTGTAAGGAATGATGCTCGTGCTTGCTCCAAGATCACACAAGGCTTGGAAGTTTTGAGACCCCACACCAATGGTTATAGCAAAGCGACCGGGATCTCCTAGCTTTTGCGGTAACTCCAAGGTCTTGACCTCATCTTGCATTTCAACTATGGACCTCTTCTTGCTCAAAATCTCCTTTAAAAACTTGGCATAAGATGGCATCTCGCTCAATGCATCGGTGAACGGGATAGAGATGTTCAAGCCTTGCAAGAGTTTGAGAAACCTCTTGAACTTGTTCTCAACAACATCTTTCGGCTTCTTCGAGGGATATGGAAGAATCGTTGCACCTTGAATCTTGCTTGGATCAAATTCTTTGGACTTCCCTACTTCATTTGCAACACTTCCTGGTTGGACCGACTTGGGCACCATGTCGGGCCCGATGTTGTGGATCTCGGTCCTGGACAGAGGAGTTGGATCGAGGTCTGTGTACGTCGGTCCCGAGTTGCTCTCGACCTCGGTCCGTGGTGAAGGAGTCGATCTTCTTGCTGGGTCGACTTCGGGGAATGTCGGACCCGACTTGCTGGGTAAGTTGGTCCGACTCTCTTCATTCTTCTTAGGCACGTGTGGCTCGGGTAGGTTTCGGCCACTTCTCAATCCAATTGCCCGGACTTCATTTTGATTGTTTTGAGCTCGAGGATTCTCCTCGGGTCGGCCCGGAAGTCTTCCATTCTCTCTCGGGGCTTGAGTCGCAATTTGAGCAAATTGATTGTCGACTTGCCTCCTCCATGCACCAAACTCATTGAATTGGGTCCTCATCTCCTTGAACCCATCTCTCATCTCTTGAGCAAATGTTTGTAACTCATTGAATCCCGGTGGTCTATATGGTGGTGGTGGCGCCCTTAGCTCGCTTTGGTTGAAGTTGTTGTTGTAGCCTTGAGCTTGACCGTTGTTCCACCGGCCATTGCCACCATTGTTGAAATTGCCTCTTCCACCGAAATTTCCTCGAACATAGTTTGCCTCCTCAATTCGCTCGGCCAAGCGCACTTGGCTCTCATTCGGACAAACTTGTGTAGCATGTGCAAAGGATCCACACTCCTCACAAGCTCTAGCATTTTGCTTGTAGTAGTGGACTTGCCTCTTAAGCTTGCTCACTTCACCTTCAAGGAATTGGAGCTTCACATCCCTATCAATGTCTTCTCCCTTTGGATCATATAACTTCCTTGCACCTTCACCTTGAACTTTCACCTCCTTGCTAGCTTGACTCACCCCATACATGGCCTCATAATCGGATAGCTTGTCAAGTAGCTCCCAAGCTTGATCCGGTGTCAAGTCTATGAACCCACAATCGGTGTGGAGATTGAGCTTGTCCTTCGTTACCGGATTGATGCCTTGGAAAAAGATGTCTTGAAGTACATATGGTTGTTGGCCATGAGTAGGACATTGGCGCAACATCTCCTTGAAACGGTCCCATGCTTCGAAGAGGGGCTCATTCGGACCTTGTTGAAAGCTTGCAATCTTCCTTCTTAACTCGGTTGTCTTTGAGGGCGAGAAGAACTTCATCAAGAAAGCATCATAGAGTGTCTTCCAAGTTGTAATTGACCTAGGAGCTTGGCTCTCGAGCCAATGTGTGGCCTTGCCCCCAAGTGACCATTTGAACGCCTTTAGAAGCACATACTCCAATGTCTCCTCGTCGGTAGAGATCGTCTCACACATATCCACAAATCGTTTAACATGCTCTATGGGACACTCATGTGGACGGCCCTCGAATTGATCACGCTTGATGAGGGAGATGAATTGCGTCTTGATCTCAAAATTCTTGGCAACCTCGGGAAGCACAATAGCCGGCTCGGGTACTCTCAACTCCGGATGCATGTATTGGCGTGCATTCCGGGGTAGAGCGTTGAGTTGAGCCTCGGCTCTCATCCGTTGCTCCCGTTCTCTTCTTGCCACCGCCTCTTGATTGTCCCTCTCGAGTTGCAATCTAGCCATTTCGGCCCTAAGTTGAGCCAACTCTTCATCAACATGGAGAGCTTGATTCTCCATCCTTTTCCTTCTTTCGGCTTCCTTGAGAATACTTTCCGGATCACTCACAAACTCAAGCTCAAGTGTTCCTCGGGAGGAACGAGCTAGCATACACCTATGAAACAAAAACACAAACCAAAACAAATCAAAAACAAACAAAGGGTTTGGGCTATTCCCTCACCCAAATCACTACCAAAACACAAGAAACTCACCAAATTGGCACTCAATGCACTTAGACTTCCCCGGCAACGGCGCCATTTCTTTTGATCGCCTCTCACGGTGTGCGAGGGTCTAGAGATACAATTTATAACCCGACCCCGTTGTAGTACGTGGTGGGTGTCGAACACTCGGGAAGTCTACTCGATCGATGTGCCTAGATACTAGGAAGCTAGAAAGGAGAGCATAAAACAAAGGAAAACAAAGAAAACAGTCGGGACCGACACTGAGGTCACGTCGGGCCCGAGGTTGGCGACGAGAGGAAGTCGGGACCGACACTGGGTAAGTCGGGCCCGAGGTAGCTGGGGATGTCGAACTCAAAGATTTTAAAAGTAGATCTTGGGCTTTTGGGTTCCTTCTCTAGTAGATTTAAGGCTTTTCCACCCCAATTCAAGCAATGAGTGATGATCGGACTAGGATCGAGTGCTTTCGCCCTCGTTCCAACCACTTCTACACATCGATCATTGGGGAAATCCCCTTCGAAGCAAGGTCTTGAGATTGACACATGTTCACTTTCGCTACTTTGCCAATCTCAAGCCTTGATTCCCGACTTTCGCAAGGAATTGTAGCTCTATGTAGAGTGGGTTCCTTAGATCAAACACTCAAGGCTATGGAATTGGGGTTTCTAGCCCAAACCTAGCTAGGGTTTTCCCCCATAACCCAAGATCAAGGAGATCTACTCCATGTGACAAGGAAAGAAAGCAAACAAATCAAAAGGGAAAGCAATCAACATCATCAATCTCAAAACAAAGCAAAGTTTCATTCAAAATCAAAAGCAATCCACAAATTCCAATAAGGGTTTCCAAATCCACAAGATCAAAACAAAGCAAAGCTAATCTATCAACCAAACCTATCAATCTTCCTCTCTCTTGGCCGATTCTCTCTCTTCTCCTTCTCCTCTCCTTCCTCCTTGCTCTCCAAGTATCCCCTTGAGAGTTTTTGAGGGTTGGGTTCCTTGCTAAGTGTGGGAACCCCCTTCTTAGAAGACAAGAGGGCCTTTTATTAGATGAGGGGCAAAAGTGGAAGTTCACAATTTCGTGCCTTGGAGCCCAAGTAGTTCGGTGACCGACTTGGACCGACACGGAGGACCTCGGGCCCGAGGTACTGTGCAACTCGGTCCGAGGTTGAAACTTCAAGTCGGGCCCGAGGTTGGTTGCAACTCGGTACGAACCTCGTTCCACCTTCTTCTTAGTTGGCTTCTCTTGTTCTTCTTCATGGCTTGCTTCTCTCTTTCCCGCTTTGCTCGGGCCTTGCTCCATGTCTCGACCCTCCTTCAAATCGATCCTTGATCCACGCCAAATTACCTACAAAACACATAAAATGCGCGTAGTCTCCGAATCTCATAGAAATACGGGAACTAAGCTAAAAAGGAACAAAACGCACAAGAAAAGGGGAAAAAGAAACATATTTACAAAGGAAATCACATATGAAAACACCACCAAATAAAGAGACATCAGAAATGTCCATGTAAATATCACTCCTAAATGTGCTTATTTGCTCGAATTTATTCTTTTATCCGATCGGTCTTGATTTTGTAGTGCATAACGTGCTTATTGGATTGATACTACCTTCATTTTGTATGCTTATGCCTAGATGTGTTTAAAGTTCGCTTGTTTTTTCTCATTTTGCCTTAAAAAGGACTTGTGATATAACATTGCACGCCAAGTGTTCGATGAAATTTCCATGTAAATGTCACTCCTAAATGTGGCGTTCTGTTTCTATGTTCGAATTTAAGCTTTTATCCGATCGGTCTTGATTTTCTAGTCTAAAAAGTGCTTATTGGCTTGATACTGTCCTCATTCTTTATGCTTATGTCTAGATGTCTTTAAAGTTCAATTGTTTCTACTCCTTTTTTCCTTGAAAATGACTTGTGATCTAACATTGCGCGCCAAGTGTCCGATGAAATGTCTATGTACATGTCACTCTTAAATATGGCATTCGGTTTCTAGGTTCGAATTTATGCTTTTATCCAGTTGGTCTTGATATTGTGGTGCAGAATGTGCTTATTGGCGTTGATACTATCCTCATTCTTTATGCTTATGCCTAGATGTCTTTAATGTTCACTTGTTTTTTCTCATGTTGCCATAAAAATGACATGTGATCTAACATTGCACGCAAAGTGTTCGATGAAATGTCAGTGTACATGTCACTCCTAAATGTGGCACTCGGTTTCTAGGTTCGAACTTTCGCTTTTATTCAATCGGTCTTGATTTTGTAGTGCAGAACGTGCTTATTGGCTTGATATTATACTCATTCTATGTGCTTATGCGTAGATGTCTTGAAAGTTCACTTGTTTTTTCTCCTTTTGCCTTTAAAATGACTTGTGATCTAACATTGCACGCCATGTGTTAGATAAAATGTCCATGTAAATGTCACTCCTAAATGTGGCATTCGGTTTCTAGATTCGAATTTATGCTCTTATTCGATCGGTCTTGATTTTGTGGTGCAAAATTTTCTTATTGGCTTGATACTATCCTCATTCTTTATGTTTATGCCTAGATGTCTTTAAAGTTTACTTGTTTTTCTCTTTTTGCGTTTAAAATGACTTGTGATCTAACATTGCACGCCAAGTGTTCGATGAAATGTCCATGTAAATGTCCCTACTAAATGTGGCATTCGGTTTCTAGGATCGAATTTATGCTTTTATTCGATCGCTATTGGTTTTGTAGTGCAGAATGTGCTTATTGGCGTGATACTATCCTCATTCTTTTTGCTTATGCCTAGACGTCTTTAAAGTTCACTTGTTTTTTCTCCTTTTGCCTTTAAAATCAATTGTGATCTAACTTTGCACGCCAAGTGTTCGATGACATGTCCATGTAAACGTCTGTCCTAAATCTGGCATTCAGTTTCTAGGTACGAATTTATGCTCTTATTCGATCGGTCTTGATTTTGTAGTTTAAACGGGTTTATTGGCTTGATATTTTCCTCATTCTTTATGCTTACGCCTTGATGTTTTTAAAGTTCACTTGTTTTTTCTCCTTTTGCCTTTAAAATGACTTGTGATCTAGGTTCGAATTTATGCTTTTATTCGATCGGTCTTGATTTGGTGATGCAGAATGTCCTTATTGGCTAGATACAATCCACATTCTTTATGCGTATGCCTAGATGTCTTTAAAGATCACTTGTTATTTCTCCTTTTACCTTTAGAATGACTTGTAATTTAACATTGCACGCGAATTTTTCGATGAAATGTCCATGTAAATGTCACTCCTAAATGTGGCGTTCGGTTTCTAGATTCGAAACTATGCTCTTATTCGATCGGTCTTGATTTTGCAGTGCAGAATGTGCTTATTGACTTCATACTATGCTCATTCTTTATGCTTACGCCTAGATATGTTTAAAGTTCACCTGTTATTTCTCCTTTTACCTTTAAAATGACTTGTAATTTAACATTGCACCCGAATTTTTCGCTGAAATGTCCATGTAAATTTCACTCCTAAATGTGGCATTCGGTTTCTTGATTCGAATTTATGCCCTTATTCGATCGGTCTTGATTTTGTGGTGCAGAATTTTCTTATTGGCTTGATACTATCCTCATTCTTTATGCTTATGCCTTGATATCTTTAAAGTTCACTTGTTTTTTCTCCTTTTGCGTTTAAAATGACTTGTGACCTAACATTGCACGCCAAGTGTTCAATGAAATGTCCAGGTAAATGTCTCTACTAAATGTGGCATTCGGTTTCTAGGTTCGAATTTATGCTTTTATTCGATCGGTATTGGTTTTGTAGTGCAGAATGTGCTTATTGGCGTGATGCTATCCACATTCTTTATGTTGATGCTTAGATGTCTTTAAATTCACTTGTTTTTTCTCATTTTACCTTAAAAAGGACTTGTGATCTAACATTGCACGCCAAGTGTTCGATGAAATGTCCATGTAAATGTCACTCCTAAATGTGGCATTCGGTTTCTAGGTTCGAATTTATGCTTTTATCCGATCGGTCTTGATATTGTAGTGCAGAACGTGCTTATTGGCTTGATACTGTCCTCATTCTTTATGCTTATGCCTAGATGTTTTTAAAGTTCACTTGTTTTTTCTCCTTTTGCCTATAAAATGACTTGTGATCTAACATTGAGCGCCAAGTGTTCCATGAAATGTCCATGTAAATGTCAATGATAAATGTGGCATTCGGTTTCTAGGTTCGAATTTATGCTTTTATTAGATCGGTCTTGATTTTGTAGTGTAGAACGTGCTTATTGGCTTGATACTTTCCTCATTCTTTATGCTTATCCCTAGATGTCTTTAAAGTTCACTTGTTTCTTCTCATTTTGCCTTAAAAATGATTTGTGATCTAACATTGCACGCCAAGTGGTCAATGATATGTCTATGTAAATGTCAGTCCTAAATGTGGTATTCGGTTTCTAGGCACGAATTTACGCTCTTATTCGATCGGTCTTGATTTTGTAGTGTAGAACGTGTTTATTGGCTTGATACTGTACTCAATCTTTATGCCTACGCCTTGATGTTTTTAAAGTTCACTTTTTTTCCCCTTTTACCTCTAAAATGACTTGTGATCTAGGTTCGAATTTATGCTTTTATTCGATCGGTCTTGATTTTGTGGTGCAGAATGTCCTTATTGGCTTGATACTATCCACATTCTTTATGCTTATGCCTAGATGTCTTTAAAGTTCACTTGTTTTTTCTCCATTTGTCTTAAAAATGACTTGTGATATAACATTGCACGCTAAGTGTTCGATGAAATTTCCATGTAAATGTCACTCCTACATGTGGCATTCGGTTTCTAGGTTAGAATTTATGCTTTTATCCGATCGGCCTTGATTTTGTAGTAGAAAGTGCTTATTGGCTTGATATTGTCCCCATTCTTTATGCTTATGCTTAGATGTCTTTAAAATTCACTTGTTTTTTTCTCATTTGGCCTTAAAAATGATTTGTGATCTAACATTGCATGCCAAGTGTTCGATGATATGTCCATGTAAATATCAGTCCTAAATGTGGCATTCGGCTTCTAGGCACGAATTTACGCTCTTATTCGATCGGTCTTGATTTTGTAGTGTAGAACGTGTTTATTGGGTTGATACTGTCCTCAATCTTTATGCTTACGCCTTGATGTTTTTAAAGTTCACTTGTTTTTTCTCATTTTACCTTTAAAATGACTTGTGATCTAGATTCGAATTTATGCTTTTATTCGATCGGTCTTGATTTTGTGGTGCAGAATGTCCTTATTGGCTTGATATTATGCACATTCTTTATGCTTATGCCTAAATGTCTTTAAAGTTCACTTGTTTTTTCTCCATTTGTCTTTAAAAAATTGACTTGTGATCTAACATTGCACGCCAAGTGTTCAATGAAATGTCCATGTAAATGTCACTCCTAAATATGGCATTCCATTTCTAGGTTCGAATTTAGGCTTTTATCCGATCGGTCTTGATTTTGTAGTGTAGAATGTGCATATTGGCTTGATACCTTCCTCATTCTTTACGCTTATGTCTAGATGTCTTTAACGTTCACTTTTTTTTCGCCTTTTGCTTTTAAAATGACTTGTGATCTAACATTGCACGCCAAGTGCTCGACGAAATGTCCACGTAAATGTCAATGATAAATGTGGCATTCAGTTTCTAGGTTCGAATTTATGCTTTTATTCGATTGGTCTTCACTTTGTAGTGCCGAACGTGCTTATTGGATTGATATTATCTTCTGATGTGATTCCATCGATGTCCGAGCCAACTATGGAGCACACTTCAGAACACTTGGAGGAGCAACACTTGGAGGAGCACACGTCGGAACACTTGGAGGAGCCTCGGCATACCCTAGACGCGCCAACAAGCTTGGATGGTGGCGCGCCCTTGCCTTCCGGTTTTGATGGTGCCAAAGCTCAAGGAACTACACCACCTTATCTAGGTCGTATTACGCGATCCCGAGCTAAGGCCATTCTATGTCAAGTGCAAGAAGAGCTCATGGGGTGTAGCTTTCCGAAAGAGTGCAATGAAGATGGTTGGAGTTTTATTCTACTTCATGGTTCTAAGTGACAATTCGACGGAAAGGACAATTATTAAGTTTTCGGGTTTTTGGGTTAATTTTTGTAATTTCCTTAAGTGAAGGGGCTAACTTTGTGAGGTTGCTTTCTAGGTTATATGGTCGTCCCCCTCACCCTTTGTTGCTAGACTTGGACGAAATTTGCTTCTCTTTTCCTTGCATTTTCAATTCGAAGTTCTTGTTTTGTTTCGTTCAATTCTCGTTGTTCAATTGTTGGTGAGTCATATCCGACAATTTCGAGCATCCTAGTTTGTTTGAGAGCTTGGTGAGTCATATCCAAGTTATCAAGCATCCATATCCCCTTGTTCTCTCCATTTCGAACCATCATCCATCTCGGAGGTTTCTGCACCATCTCAGTAAATTCGACATAACTTTCAATCCGCTCATCATCTCGGTCTCATATTTTGAGGACTTCAACTAGACTCATAGATCTAACTTCTCGAATTGGAATCACTCAATTTCGAGTTCGGACGAGGAAGATCCAGCCAGTTGAAGACGGTTCAGGTGTGTGGTGTTTGTTGTCGGAATTCCTTGGATTCTCGTGGCGATCTCTTTGCACCATCATCCCCTCCATCGATCCGGCCATCAAGTGGTATCAGAGCCACGCGAAGGTATCGCCATCTAAACCTTGTTCCGACCTTGAATTTCCACTTGTTGCAAGGTTTTAGGTTCGAACTCTTTATTGGTTGTGTTGTGTTGTTGTGTGCGACCATAGTGTCCTTGTTGTGTGTTGTTGTGGTCGTTGCTTTGTCTTGATCTTGTGGTTGTCTTGGCCGAGTGTGTGTTCAGCCATGGCTGCAAACCATGCTCAAAAAACGTTCCAATAGAACACCCAAAAGAGTTATCAAAAGTTGGTAGTTGAAAGGGTGCATTTGTTGCTTGAATTTAAGCCTTTCTTTAGTGTTAGTTTTAAGTGTGTCTTGCTGATTTTGCTGAGTTAAAAAACGTGGGATTGAGGTCCAAACCAGCCTTGTTTGTTGTCATTACATGCTTGTTGTTGGCTACGGTGCTAGGATACGGGAACGACACCAAGACGAGACATCTTGTGTTGTTGTTTAAGTGTCTTGAAATTTTTTGTTGAATAATCAGAAAAACCTTGCCGGCGGCGAAAGCTAATAAGGGGCCAGGCATAGAAAGAAAGATTAAAGACTAGAAAAACCTTGCCCGGCGGCGTAAAGCTAATAAGGGGCCGGGCACGGAAAGAGTAGTCATCTTGTAGTGCCTAGCAAAGGCCTACAAAGAGTAGTCGTCTAGTAGTGCCTAGCAAAGGCCTGCTCGAAACAAAAAAAAAATTAATTAATTTGTAATACTTGGTGTTGAGTCTTGGTGGTTTAGTAGCTTCCTAGCATTGTTTTCCTAAGCAAGTGTGTGGTGAATTCTCTCTTTGTTGCCTTTGTTGTTTTTGCCTACTTGCAACTTGTCGGATTTTCATCTCGGGCAAGTCTTGGTGATTAATTCGTGTGACCTCTATACCTTGATCTTTGCCTTGTTTTTACGATGACAAGTGTAGGTGATGACAAGAATAAGGAACAAGTTGAGGAGACGTCCACTAGTTCGGTGGCTGCCATGTTGCAAAACATGCAACAATCCTTGCAACAATCCATTGAGGCTTTGGGAACTAGGTTGACTGATTTGGAGAGCCAAGTGCGAGGCCAAGATGATAGAGCACGGGTGTCTCATACGGGGGCTCTACCAAGTGTGCTACAAAGCGCTAACCAAGTGGAGTCGTTACAAGAGGAGGCCTCTACTTCTTACTTGCCAAACTCGGAGGCGCAAGCATCCATCGGTGTGAGCACCTCCATGGGGATTATGCCTCCTTACATTCCTCCGACGAGCTTCCACAATCCACACTTTGTGGCCAATTCCGGGGTAAGGCCTTCATTTGCTACATTTCCTAATAGTATTCCTATTAGTGCTACTAACTTGTCAGGTTATGGAGCGCCGAGCTATCAAGAGGTCAATCCTGCAACGGCTACTCAACCCCCACCTCTCTTGCATCTCCCAAGGCGCGGCCAACCTCCTAGAGGGCCGGCCAATGGTGGTGCCGGGCAGCCTTGGCATGGCGCGCCGGTGCAACAAGAAGAGCGGCCCCGGGATCCCCATTACGGCATCAAGCTGAACGTGTCGACATTTTCAGGAACTTCCGACGCCGATGCCTGTCTTGATTGGCTTGCCAAGGTGGAGTCAATCTTTGACTTCTATGGCTATGATGATGCGAGGCGGGTGGCCATGGCGGCCATACACTTCACCGACTTTGCTTACCAATGGTGGCTCGAGGACAAGGCTTTGAGGAGAGCACGTCGGATGCCTCAACTTAACACATGGCAAGATCTAAGAGAGGCCTTAGAAGAGAGGTTCGTGCCTCAAGATTACACGGAGCGCATCCATGCCAAGTTGGAGCAAGTGCGTCAAGGAAACCGGACTCCCGAAGAGTTCTACAACGAGCTGCGTATGCTCATCTTCCGTTCCCGAGTACAATTTCCCGACGGGTATGTCATCTCTAAATTTGTCAATGGGTTAAATTTGGAACTAAAAAATGTGGTGAGTATGCAGCATTTTAGTAGGGGTACCGATATTGAGCAAGTGCTTCATTATACCAACCATATCTACAAGCAACTTGCTCAACGGCGTTCGAGTTCAACCACTTCTCGAACGTGGCAGCCTTCATCCACGGCTCCTAAGGCACCACCAACTCAGTTTAGGAAGCCGGAAATAAGGAAGGACTCGACTCCTCAACCGAGGAAAGAGTTTTCCCCACGTCCTCGGCAAGAAGGCGGTGTGAAGGCGAGCGACGTGAAGTGTTTCAAGTGCCTTGGACATGGGCATTATGCTCGGGATTGTCCCAACGAACGGAAGGTTCTTCTTAACTCCCAAGGGGAGTACGAGTATGAGGAAGAAGGGGCTGCGGAAGAGGAAGAAGAGAGCCCCGAGGTTGAGGAAGACGGCCTCCATGTCACCGCCGAGGAGGGTGAGTGCTTCGTGGTACAACGGACGCTTTTCATGACGGAGAACACCACCACACCTAGCCAACGAGAGGTTATCTTTCACACTCGATGCAAAATTATGGATAAGGTATGTAGTGTGATTATCGATAGCGGGTCTTGTTGTAATATTATTAGTCAAGAGGTGGTGGATCGCTTTTCCTTGAAAACTACTTGCCATCCTTTACCTTATCCTCTATGTTGGTTGAATTCTAATGCCCCGATCCAAGTCAAGGAAAGGGCTCGTATTTGCTTTTCTATAGGGCCTTACAAGGATGAGGTGGAGTGTGATGTGGTGCCGATGACCGCTTGTCATCTTCTTTTGGGGCGCCCTTGGCAATATGATAAGGGAGCTATTCATGATGGAGTCTCCAACGAGTATCACTTTCAAATGGAGGGAAAGAAGGTGACGTTGCACCCGATGACCCCCCATGAAATCATGTTGGACCACGCAGCGAAGGAGCAAAGGAAGAAGCATGCGCTTCGAGAGGGAAAGAAGGACAAGAAGCTAGCTCTAGGCGGCCCTTCTACGCCCTTGCTTTTGGCCAAACCGAAGGAGATTATTCATACTTTCAAGGGAAGTGGCGTTTGCGTTTTACTTGTTTTTCAAGAATCTTATTTATCTTCCCAAGAATTAGTTGATCTTCCTCCTTCCATATCTACTCTTTTGCAGGACTTTGAGGAGCTTTTCCAAGAAGAGGTGCCACCGGGACTACCACCGCTTAGGGGAATCGAGCATCAAATCGACTTTGTCCCCGGTGCCACTCTACCGAACCGTCCAGCCTATCGAGCCAATCCGGAGGAAACTAAGGAGCTTCAACGGCAAGTCCAAGAGCTCCTTGATAAGGGATATGTGCGTGAGAGCCTCAGCCCGTGTGCCGTGCCCGTCATTCTTGTGCCTAAGAAGGACGGCACATGGAGGATGTGCGTTGATTGTCGAGCGATCAACAATATTACTATCAAGTATCGTCACCCGATTCCGAGACTTGAGGATATGCTTGACGAGCTGCATGGGGCGAGTCTCTTCTCCAAAATTGATCTCAAGAGCGGATATCATCAAATAAGGATGAAGGAGGGAGATGAATGGAAGACGGCGTTCAAAACCAAGCAAGGCCTATACGAGTGGTTGGTTATGCCCTTCGGATTAACCAACGCTCCGAGCACTTTCATGCGCTTGATGAACCACGTCCTCCGCCCTTTTATTGGTAAGTTTGTGGTTGTATACTTTGATGATATTTTGATTTATAGCCACGATTTATCATCCCATGTCGAGCACCTTAGGCAAGTGCTTGAAGCTTTGAAACGGGAACGCCTATTTGCTAACTTCAAGAAGTGCCACTTTTGTTCGGATCACGTGGTATTTCTTGGTTTTGTTGTGAGTAGGAATGGACTTCAAGTAGATGAAGAGAAGGTGAAGGCGATTCAAGAATGGCCCACACCGACAACTATGACACAAGTCCGGAGTTTCCTTGGCCTAGCCGGTTTCTACCGCCGGTTTGTTCGTGATTTTAGTACCTTGGCTGCGCCTTTGACCTTCCTCACCAAGAAGAATGTTCCATTTATGTGGGGAGAGGCGCAAGAAGAGGCCTTTGCAGCCCTTAAGGCTAAGTTGACACACGCGCCGTTGTTAGCTCTTCCCGACTTTGGCAAGATGTTCGAGATTGAGTGTGATGCGTCGGGAATTGGGCTCGGTGGTGTGCTTATGCAAGAGGGACGTCCCATAGCCTATTATAGTGAGAAGCTTGGAGGTGCCGAGCTCAAGTACCCCACGTACGACAAAGAGCTACTTGCTCTTGTTCGAGTGCTAAGGGTGTGGGAGCACTATCTCTTGCCTCGGGAGTTTGTTATCCATTCCGATCATGAGGCGTTGAAGTACTTGAGAGGGCAAGCAAAACTGAATCGGAGGCATGCCAAATGGGTTGAGTTCATTGAATCCTTTCCCTATGTCATCAAGCATAAGAAAGGCAAGGACAATGTCGTCGCCGACGCGTTGTCCCGGAGGTACGCTCTTTTATCCTTACTAGATGCACGATTGCTTGGATTTTCTTTCATGAAGGAGTTGTATGCTCATGATGCTGAGTTTAGTGATATTTTTCATGCTTGTTTGAAGGGGGGAAGTCGGGATCAATTTTATTTGCATGATGGGTTTCTTTTTAAGGGAACTCGCTTGTGTGTGCCTAGTGGTTCGGTTAGGCGTTTGCTTGTCCAAGAGGCCCATGGTGGCGGCCTCATGGGACATTTTGGTGTCATGAAAACTTTGCATATGCTTAGGGAACATTTCTATTGGCCTCACATGCTTAGGTCGGTAGAGAACTTTTGTGCTTCATGTGCTACATGTGTGCGTGCAAAGTCTAAAGTGCACCCTCACGGTTTGTATACCCCTTTGCCTATTCCTAGTGCCCCATGGGAGGATATTTCTATGGACTTTGTTTTGGGGTTGCCTAGGACAAAAAGGGGTAGGGACTCTATTTTTGTGGTGGTAGATAGATTTTCTAAGATGGCACATTTTATTGCTTGCCACAAAACCGATGATGCTGTTAATGTTGCCACCTTGTTCTTTGATAATGTGGTTCGGTTGCATGGGGTCCCTAAATCTATTGTTTCTGACCGTGATGTTAAATTTCTAAGTTTCTTTTGGAAGACTCTTTGGTCCAAGCTTGGAACCAAGCTCTTATTCTCTACTACTTGCCACCCGCAAACGGATGGGCAAACCGAGGTCGTTAATCGTACCCTTGGTGCCTTGTTGCGTTCTATTTTGGAAACTAATTTGCGCAGGTGGGAAGAGTGTCTTCCTTTCATTGAGTTTGCTTACAATAGGTCCATTCATTCCGCTACAAAGAAGACGCCTTTTGAGGTGGTGTATGGGCGCAATCCCGTTACACCACTTGATTTAGCGCCTTATGCTATGTCCGATCGAGAGAGTCGTGAAGGACGGGACCGGGCTGAGTATATTAAGCAGATTCATGAGGATACTCGTCTTCAATTGGAGAGGCGAACATTGCAATACAAGCGCCAAGCTGATAAAGGGCGCAAGGAGCTGATTTTTGAACCCGGCGACCTTGTTTGGATTCATTTGAGGAAGGAGAGGTTTCCTACTCTTCGAAATTCTAAGCTTAAGCCACGTGGAGATGGACCATTCCAAGTGTTAGAGCGCATCAACGACAATGCTTACAAGCTTGATCTTCCTCCGAATTATGGCGTCCATGAGGTATTCAACGTATCCGATCTTGTTCCTTATTTTTCTAACAATGATGTTGAGTTTGAGCAGGATCTAGGTTCGAGGACGAACCCTTTTCAAGGGGAGGAGGATGATGTGATTCCATCGATGTCGGAGCCAACTATGGAGCACACTTCAGAACACTTGGAGGAGCAACACTTGGAGGAGCACACGTCGGAACACTTGGAGGAGCCTCGGCATACCCTAGACGCGCCAAAAAGCTTGGATGGTGGCGCGCCCTTGCCTTCCGGTTTTGATGGTGCCAAAGCTCAAGGAACTACACCACCTTATCTAGGTCGTATTACGCGATCCCGAGCTAAGGCCATTCTATGTCAAGTGCAAGAAGAGCTCATGGGGTGTAGCTTTCCGAAAGAGTGCAATGAAGATGGTTGGAGTTTTATTCTACTTCATGGTTCTAAGTGACAATTCGACGGAAAGGACAATTATTAAGTTTTCGGGTTTTTGGGTTAATTTTTGTAATTTCCTTAAGTGAAGGGGCTAACTTTGTGAGGTTGCTTTCTAGGTTATATGGTCGTCCCCCTCACCCTTTGTTGCTAGACTTGGACGAAATTTGCTTCTCTTTTCCTTGCATTTTCAATTCGAAGTTCTTGTTTTGTTTCGTTCAATTCTCGTTGTTCAATTGTTGGTGAGTCATATCCGACAATTTCGAGCATCCTAGTTTGTTTGAGAGCTTGGTGAGTCATATCCAAGTTATCAAGCATCCATATCCCCTTGTTCTCTCCATTTCGAACCATCATCCATCTCGGAGGTTTCTGCACCATCTCAGTAAATTCGACATAACTTTCAATCCGCTCATCATCTCGGTCTCATATTTTGAGGACTTCAACTAGACTCATAGATCTAACTTCTCGAATTGGAATCACTCAATTTCGAGTTCGGACGAGGAAGATCCAGCCAGTTGAAGACGGGTCAGTTGCGTGGTGTTTGTTGTCGGAATTCCTTGGATTCTCGTGGCGATCTCTTTGCACCATCATCCCCTCCATCGATCCGGCCATCATCTTCATTCTTTATGCTCATGTCTAGATGTCTTTAAAGTTCACTTGTTTTTTCTCTTTTTGCCTTAAAAATGACTTGTGATCTAACATTGCACGCCAAGTGTTCGATGAAATGTCCATGTAAATGTCACTCCTAAATATGGAATTCCATTTCTAGGTTCGAGTTTATGCTTTTATCCAATCGGTCTTGATATTGTAGTGCAGAACGTGCATATTGGCTTGATACTTTCCTCATTCCTTACGCTTATGCCTAGATGTCTTTAACGTTCACTTGTTTTTCGCCTTTTGCCTTTAAAATGACTTGTAATCTAACATTGAGCGCCAAGTGTTCCATGAAATGTCCATGTAAATGTCAATAATAAATGTGGCATTCGGTTTCTAGGTTCGAATTTATGCTTTTATTAGATCGGTCTTGATTTTGTAGTGCAGAACGTGCTTATTGGCTTGATACTTTCCTCATTCTTTATGCTCATGTCTAGATGTCTTTGAAGTTCACTTGTTTTTTCTCTTTTTGCCTTAAAAATGACTTGTGATCTAACATTGCACGACAAGTGTTCGATGAAATTTCCATGTAAATGTCACTCATAAATGTGGCATTCGGTTTCTAGGTTCGAATTTATGCTTTTATCTGATCGGTCTTGATTTAGTTGTGCAGAAATTGTTTATTGGCTTGATACTTTCCTCATTCTTTATGCTTATGCCTAGATGTCTTTTACGTTCACTTGTTTTTTGCTCCTTTTGCCTTTAAAATGACTTGTGATAGAACCTTGCACGCCAAGTGCTCGATGAAATGTCTAAGTAAATGTCAATGATAAATGTGGCATTCAGTTTCTAGGTTCGAATTTATGCATTTATTCGATCGGTCTTCACTTTGTAGTGCATAACGTGCTTATTTGATTGATACTATCTTCATTCTTTATACTCATGGCTAGATGTCTTAAAAGTTGACTTGTTTTTCTCTTTTTGCCTTAAAAATGACTTGTGATATAACATTGCACGCCAAGTATTCGATGAAATTTCCATGTAAATGTCACTCATAATGTGGCATTCGGTTTCTAGGTTCGAATTTATGCTTTTATCCGATCGGTCTTGATTTTGTAGTGAGGAAAGTGTTTATTGGCTTGATACTGCATTTTTTATGCTTCTGCCTAGATGTCTTTAACGTTCACTTCTTTTTTCTCCTTTTACCTTTAAAATGACTTGTGATCTAAGATTGCAGGCCAAGTACTCAATGAAATGTCCATGTAAATTTCAATGATAAATGTGGCATTTTGTTTCTAGGTTCGAATGTATGCTTTTATTCGATCGGTCTTCACTTTGTAGTGCAGAACGTGCTTATTGGATCGATACTATCTTCATTCTTTACGCTCATGTCCAGATATCTTTAAAGTTCACTTGTTTTTTCTCTTTTTAGCTTAAAAATGACTTGTGATCTAACATTGCACGCCAAGTGTTAGAATGAAATTTCCATGTAAATGTCACTCCTAAATGTGGCATTCGGTTTCTAGGTTCGAATTTATGCTTTTATCCGATCGGTCTTGATTTTGTGCTGTAGAATGTGCTTATAGGCTTGATACTATCCGCATTCTTTTTTCTTATGCCTAGATGTCTTTAAAGTTCACTTGTTTTTTCTCATTTTTCCTTAAAAAATTGACTTGAGATCTAATATTGCACGCCAAGTGTTCGATGAAATGTCCATGTAAATGTCAGTCCTAAATGTCATATTCGGTTTCTAGGTTCGAATTTGTGCTTTTATTCGATCGGTGTTGATTTTGTGGTGCAGAATTTCCTTATTGGATTGATACTATCCTCATTCTATATGCTTATGCCTAGATGTCCTTAAAGATCACTTGTTTTTTCTCATTTTGCCTTAAAACTAACTTGTGATCTAACATGGCACGTCAAGTGTTCGATGAAATGTCCATGTAAATGTCACTCCTAAATGTGGCATTCGGTTTCTAGGTCGAATTTTTGCTTTTATTGTATCGGTCTTTATTTTGTAGTGCAGAACTTGCTTATTGGGTTGATACTATCCTCATTCTTTATGCTTATGCCTAGATGTCTTTAAATTTCACTTGTTTTTTCTCCTTTTGCGTTTAAAATGACTTGTGATCTAACATTTCATGCCAAGTGTTTGATGATATGTCCATTTAAATGTCAGTCCTAAATGTGGCATTAGGTTTCTAGGCACGAATTTACGCTCTTATTCGATCGGTCTTGATTTTGTAGTGTAGAACGTGTTTATTGGGTTGATACTGTCCTCAATCTTTATGCTTACGCCTTGATGTTTTTAAAGTTCACTTGTGTTTTCTCCTTTTACCTTTAAAATGACTTGTGATCTAGGTTCGAATTTATGCTTTTATTCGATCGGTCTTGATTTTGTGGTGTAGAATATCCTCATTGGCTTGATACTATCCACATTCTTTATGCTTATTCCTAGATGTCTATAAAGTTCACTGGTTTTTTCTCCATTTGTCTTTAAAAAACTAACTTGTGATCTAACATTGCACGCCAAGTGTTCGATGAAATGTCGATGTAAATGTCACTCCTAAATATGGCATTCCATTTCTAGGTTCGAATTTATGCTTTTATCCGATCGGTCTTGATTTAGTACCGAATGTGCTTATTGCCTTGATACAATCCTCATTCTTTATGCTTATGCCTAGATGTCTTTAAAGATCACTTGTTTTTACTCCTTTTGCCTTTAAAATGACTTCTGATCCAACATTGCACGCCAAGTGTTCGACGAAATTTCCATTTAAATGTCACTCCTAAATGTGGCATTCGGTTTCTAGGTTCGAATTTATGCATCTATTCGATCGGTCCCGATTTTGTAGTGTCGAATGTGCTTAATTGCTTGATATTATCCTAATTATTTATGCTTATACCTTGATGTCTTTAAAATTCACTTGTTTTTACTCCTTTTGCCTTTAAAATTGACTTGTGATCTAACATTGCACTCCAAGTGTTCGATGAAATTTCCATGTAAATGTCACTTCTAAATGTGGCATTCGGTGTCTAGGTTCGAATTTATGCTTTTATCCGATCGGTCTTGATTTTGTAGTGCAGAAAGTGCCTATTGGCTTGATATTGTCCTCATTCTTTATGCTTATGCTTAGATGTCTTTAAGATTCAATTGCTTTTACTCCTTTTGCCTTTAAAATGACTTCTGATCTAACATTGCGTGCCAAGTGTTCGATGAAATGTCCATGTAAATGTCACTCCTAAATGTGGCATTTGGTTTCTAGGTTCGAATTTATACTTTTATCCGATCGATCTTGATTTTGTAGTGCAGAAAGTGCTTATTGGCTTGATACTGTCCTCATTTTTTATGCTTATGCATAGATGTCTTTAAAATTCACATGTTTTTACTCCTTTTGCCTTTAAAATGACTTGTGATCTAACATTTCACGCGAAGTGTTCGATGAAATTTCCATGTAAATGTCACTCTAAATGTGGCATTCGGTTTCTAGGTTCGAATTTATGCATTTATTCGAACGGTCTTGATTTTGTAGTGCCGAATGTGATTAATTGCTTGATACTATCCCAATTCTTTATGCTTATACCTAGATGTCTTTAAAGTTCACTTTTGTTTCTCCTTTTGTCTTTAAAATGACTTGTGATCTAACATTACACTCCAAGTGTTCGATGAAATGTCTATGTAAATGTCAATCCTAAATGTGGCATTCGGTATTTAGGTTCTAATTTATGCTTTTATTCGACCGTTCTTGATTTTATTGTGCAAAATGTGCTTATTGGCTTGATACTATCCTCATTCTTTATGCTTATGCCTAGATGTCTTTAAAGTTCACTTGTTTTTTCTCATTTTGCGTTAAAAATGACTTGTGATCTAACATTGCACGCCAAGTGTTCGATGAAATGTCCATGTAAATGTCACTCCTAAATGTGGCATTCGGTTTTTAGGTTTGAATATTCTTTATTCGATCGGTGTTGATTTTGTAGTGCAGAATGTGCTTAATTGCTTGATACTATCCTAAATCTTTATGCTTATGCCTAGATGTCTTTATAGATCACTTGTTTTTACTCCTTTTGCCTTTAAAATGACTTGTAATCTAACATTGCACGCCAAGTGTTCGATGAAATTTCCATTTAAATGTCACTGCTAAATGTGGCATTCGGTTTCTAGGTTCGAATTTATGCGTTTATCCGATCCGTCTTGATTTTGTAGTGCATAATGTGCTTAATTGCTTGATACTATCCTAATTCTTTATGCTTATACCAAGATTTCTTTAAAATTCACTTGTTTTTACTCCTTTTGCCTTTAAAATCACTACTAGAAAAGGGGTCTTTAACGATGAACAAAGTCGTCGTTATTGGTTAAAAATGTCGTCGTTAAAACTATTAACGACGAAATAAACTTCGTCGTGTGTTCATCGTTATTGCTTCCCTCGTTATTGGTTTTAACGACCATGTTCGTCGTTAACTATTAACGACGAACCGGCTGTTCGTCGTTAACTATTTACGACGAACAACCAGTTCGTCGTTACGTACTAACGACGAGCATACATGTTCGTCGTTAATCAGTTAACGACGTGCAACCATGTTCGTCGTTAACTGATATCCATGACGACAAAGTCGACCTTGCACGAGCAGCCATGTTCGTCGTTATTAGTTAATGACAAACTAATTTATCGTAATATTTTATTTGCTTTGTTATTACACATTAAATCGTATAATATTCGCATAATTTACAAACCAAACAAATTAAGACTAATATTATATAACCGTAAAATTAAACCATATTCAAACATCAAATAAGTATAAGAATCACCTATATGTCCATAGCAACACAAAATAAAGTAAACTTGATCTAACAGTATATTTAATTACAAAAACATATGTTATAGCTAGTAGAGTCTAACTCATTTGACAATGTCATCAGTAGCTCGTAATCTTCAAGTACCTACAAAATAGAAAAAAAATACATATGTTATTAAAATACTTTGACTTTACTCAAATTAAAGGTCATTAAATAAATCCGACGTGTTTTAAGCTTAATAAGAAGCTTAAAACAATTTGGATTTCTAACATGCCATTCAGATAGTACAATTTAATGAAACACTATCTCCTTAAATAGAAGACATAAAAAACACCTCCTTAGAATGATTTCTACAAATACATAAAATTTAAAATAAACATTTGGCTCTTTGGAATTTTAAATTAGCTCAAAATCACCGTAGAATTTTAAAATAAACAAGTAAGCAAAAATAAATAGCAAGAGTTCCGCAAAAAAATTGCAATCATTTGTGCATTGACAAAAGTTGGTGGTTAGCAGTAATTCTTAGGTTAATCAGTCAAGTAAATCACATAGACTAACCTCACGGTTCAAGAAGAACTTCATATTCTTAAAAAGTGACTTGCATTCTTTTGTTTCGTCATCGTCATCATCCTCGACATCTTCAACAAGACTAGTCAGAGAACCATTCTCATGGGAAGGGAGTTGATGCTGAAGTTGGGCCAGTCGAAGCTCAAATTCATTTCGTTTTTGATTTGTGTTATTGCTGTCAGTCTCTGAAGATCCACTTTGTTGTCCAATTGCTGGTTTGGCAGAAATATACCTTGAGAGAGCATATAGTTCTGCAAAATCACATAAGTGACACTATTAAAACAATGAATTGATGGAGCACAAGTAAATTTCTATTAGGACCATAGATCAGAATAGTATAAAGGTCCCTACCCTCTGCTAAAGCTTCCAGACAAGGATCAAGAATGGGTGGATAGCTCACATTTAGTGAATGATAAAGTTTAAAATTAACAAATCCAAGAAGAGTCTGTAGAAAATGGTTTCATTAGAATTACAAATGTGAAATAAAAACAAGGCATATACACAACATTAGACATAAATGCATCTATATCAATACCTCATAGAATTCCTGAAAGATCAACATAATACCAAAGTCAATATCATTTGTCACCACTTGTTGCAGCTTGTGAGGGGCTATCCATCTTATCTTCTGGCCTTCAACCACCACCTAGAGTTCATGGCAAAATATGAAATACACCATAAAAATATAGACAACAAGTTCAAAAATGGGAGTAAAAAAAAGACACAGAGCACCAATCTAATTTCAATGTTCAGAGAAGCATTATATTAAAATCATACAAAAGCCAAATTACCTCATAATAAATGCCCTTCACTGAAATGAAAGTTTTGCGTAGTTTGTGAGTTCGTGCAATGTAAGCTTGCCATTCATGGCACAACCTGAACATATCAAATAATAGAGCAATTAGAGGCAAGTTGAAAACTTTCTGCTTCCAAAGAAAACTTTTAGAAAATATACCAACAAATATTAATCCAATCACCTTCTACAATTATGGATGCGCTCTACTACTCTCATGCTATCAATGAACTTGAATCAAAGAGGCCAATTTGCCATAAATGTCAGGTTATTGAGTTTCTATAACAGCCTGCATTGTTGTGAACAAATATTTAGCTAGAACAGAATATATAATCTAATAATCAATTGAATATATAATTCAATCAATGGGCACATCTAAATATATAGTCTATAATCAAAAGGTGTCGGATAATAATATTGGCAATGGATAATAATATTAGCTTAAAAACTACTAAAATGTAAAGCTAAGAGATTGTAATAGAGCAGAATATGTCAAATCCAAACCAAATGCTTAAAGCTTTGACAGTTGATAACTCTTGCGTACAAGAGATTATATTGGCAGACAGTGAGGCAGAAGCATCATTCCATTTGCAGGACAGAAGCACTTATGGCTAGAATAATTAGTGAAAAAAATTCAGCCAAGAATGTAAAAAGCTTCCTTTTAAGTTAGTTTGCAGGTAGACTGGGAAGAAAAACAAGATAATGTAGAAAAC
Source organism: Fallopia convolvulus (assembly GCA_964016875.1). NCBI lineage: Eukaryota > Viridiplantae > Streptophyta > Magnoliopsida > Caryophyllales > Polygonaceae > Fallopia > Fallopia convolvulus. The sequence goes on from OZ024727.1 coordinate 24,922,456, forward strand.
AAAAAGCAACCATTAATGGTTCTATCTAGGACCTCTCAGTACAGTCTACATGTTGATTCAGAGGCTCGTAAAGAAAGAAATAGAGGATGGCAATTCAAACTACAACACAAGTATACTTTAGAACACATGACTCAATAGAATGAGCAAAAACAAGATGTTGAGTCAGTGTATTTGAAAATTTATTATGGAAAGATGAACAAAATTTTTCTCAAGATCAAACATTCTTGAGGGTAATGCAACTTTCTTTGTTTCACAAATCCAAAACAATTTAGTTCTAACACTCTTATCTTCTTTGTATTATGCTGTCAAAAATCATGGAGTCCAAGAATGTTGCATTTTCAGGAGAAAACTACATCATCAACCAGCTTTCCATAGGAATAGATAATAGAAAGGATGAAACCTAATTCAACATCTCAGAGAAACATCTTTCAATTCCAGAGAAAATTGACAAGTAACCATCTTAGATATGATGAAATAATTCGTCATGCTTCCAAAAATTATCAGCGAAAGTAGGATTCGCTAGGCAGCTACTCGGCTCATCAGCAGAGCATTTAAATTAAATCTACTATCAAACAGTTTCTAAGATTCCAAAACTGATTCAATTGAGCTCAAATGCAAATCTATTGGACGTTTTGACCATGCGTTATGTATCATCTTCCCTCTTAGCAAAATGTAAAGGATGACAATCAGCTATCAAAGTTTTCACATCGTACAACTAAATTAGCTTCCAAAAACCATCAATATTGATGACCGGGACAAAACAAGTCTCCATTTACACTTCTTCAATGTTTGTTTTGAAAACACGAATATCAAACGCTAACCAAACATTTCAATAAATCAGTGACTCTAATCAATCACATGAACTTCAGTAACTACACCAATTCTTCTACCAAGTACAAGAGTGCGAGAGAAACGGAGAGAGAGGAAGAAAGAGTTACATTGAATATCAGATCTTTGTTATCGGAGATGAGAGCAAGACCGCCTCTCCGCCCAACGTCCCGCTCAACCCCGTCCAGACCAGCCCAGCCCCGCCTAGCGCCTAATTGCCCACCTATGTTTAAATCGGTGCGCAAAACCTAATTACCTAAATCAGATTGAGCACAAAACCTACAGATTGAGCACAAAACCTAAATAGTTCAAAAAGCATACATATACACATGGATGAATACTAAATCAGATTGAGCACAAAATAGAGAACAAACCAAAAGGAATCGATCGAAATAAGAACCGAAGGGAAAGGGGAAGATTGAGGCTTTGAAAGAGGCTTGTCTCTTCCGAAGATGGGGACCAAAAATGAATTCATCTTACCGGAAGATGGGGATTGAAATCGGAAGGACTGGAGATCCGAGATTGAAGCTTTCGATCGCTCTGACGGAAAACTGGCGGAAGATTGAAGCTTTCGAGGGTTTCAGAACCTTTTTGAATTGATCGAATCATCGAATTACTAATTAATCAAAAGTAGTGGAAAAAATTAATCGGTGCGCCAATCTTTAATCCTTTAACGACGACATTGTTTTTTATTTATTTTTTTCTATTTTTTAATTAGTATCATTAACGATGACCGTTTACAAATAGTCTTGTACCTATTACGACGAATTTTTAGGTTCCTCGTTATATAATGTATATAAACATCATTAACGACGAACTTTTTAGTTCATCGTTATAACATGGTCGTTAAAACCTCTAATTCTAGTAGTGAATTGACTTGTGATCTAACATTCCGCGCCATGTGTTCGATGAAATGTCCATGTAAATGTCACTCCTAAATGTGACATTCGGTTCCTAGGTTCGAATTTATTCTTTTATGCAATCGGTCTTGATTTTGTAGTGCAGAAAGTGCTTATTGGCTTGATACCGTCCTCATTCTTTATGCTTATGCCTAGATGTCTTTAAAATTCACTTGTTTTTACTTATTCTGCCTTTAAAATGACTTGTGATCTAACATTGCACGCCAAGTGTTCGATGAAATTCCCATGTAAATGTCACTCCTAAATGTGGCATTCGGTTTCTAGGTTCGAATTTATTCTTTTATGCGATCGGTCTTGATTTTGTAGTGCAGAAAGTGCTTATTGGCTTGATGATGTCCTCATTCTTTATGCTTATGCCTAGATGTCTTTAAAATTCACTTGTTTTTACTCCTTTTGCCTTTAAAATGACTTGTGATCTAACATTGCGCGCAAAGTGTTCGATGAAATGTCCATGTAAATGTCATTGCTAAATGTGGCATTTGGTTTCTAGGTTCGAATTTATGCTTTTATCTTATCGGTCTTGATTTTGTAGTGCAGAAAGTGCTTATTGGCTTGATACCGTCCTCATTCTTTATGCTTATGCCTAGATGTCTTTAAAATTCACTTGTTTTTACTCATTTTGCCTTTAAAATTGACTTGTGATCTAACATTGCGCTCCAAGAGTTCGATGAAATGTCCATGTAAATGTCACTCCTAAATGTGGCATTCGGTTTCTAGGTTCAAATTTATGATTTTATCCGATCGGTCTTGATTTTGTGGTGCATAATGTGCTTTTTAGCGTTGATACTATCCTCATTTTTATGCTTATGCCTAGATGTCTTTAAAGTTAACTTGTTTTTTCTCCTTTTGCCTTTAAAAAATGACTTGTGATCTAACATTGCACGCCAAGTGTTCGATGAAATGTCCATGTCAATGTCACTCCTAAATGTGGCATTCGGTTTTTAGGTTTGAATATGCTTTATTCGATCGGTCTAGATTTTGTACGGTAGAATGTGCTTATTGGCTTGATACTATCCTAATTCTTTATGCTTATGCATAGATGTCTTTAAAGTTCACTTGTGGTCTAACATTGCACACCATGTGTTCGATGAAGTGTCAATGTAAATGTCACTCCTAAATGTGGCATTCGGTTTCTAGGTTCGAATTTATGCTTTTATTCGATCGGTTTTGATTTTGTAGTGCAGAATGTGCTTATTGCCTTGATACTATCCTCATTCTTTATGCTTATGCCTAGATGTCTTTAAAGATCACTTGTTTTTACTCCTTTTGCCTTTAAAATGACTTCTGATCTAACATTGCACGCCAAGTGTTCGATGAAATTTCCATTTAAATGTCACTCCTGAATGTGGCATTCGGTTTCTAGGTTCGAATTTATGCATTTATTCGATCGGTCCTGATTTTGTAGTGCCGAATGTGCTTAATTGCTTGATACTATCCTAATTCTTTATGCTTATACCTAGATGTCTTTAAAATTCACTTGTTTTTACTCCTTTTGCCTTTAAATTTGACTTGTGATCTAACATTGCGCTCCAAGTGTTCGATGAAATGTCCATGTAAATGTCACTCCTAAATGTGGCATTCGGTTTCTAGGTTCGAATTTATGCTTTTATCCGATCGGTCTTGATTTTGTGGTGCAGAATTTGCTTTTTGGCGTTGATACTATCCTCATTCTTTATGCTTATGCCTAGATGTCTTTAAAGATCACTTGTTTTTACTCCTTTTGCCTTTAAAATGACTTCTGATCTACCGTTGCACGCCAAGTGTTCGATGAAATTTCCATTTAAATGTCACTACTGAATGTGGCATTCGGTTTCTAGGTTCGAATTTATGCATTTATTCGATCGGTCCTGATTTTGTAGTGCCGAATGTGCATAATTGCTTGATACTATCCTAATTTTTATGCTTATACCTAGATGTCTTTAAAATTAACTTGTTTTTACTCCTTTTGCCTTTAAAATTGACTTGTGATCTAACATTGCGCGAAAAGTGTTCGATGAAATGTCCATGTAAATGTCACTCCTTGATGTGATTCCATCGATGTCCGAGCCAACTATGGAGCACACTTCAGAACACTTGGAGGAGCAACACTTGGAGGAGCACACGTCGGAACACTTGGAGGAGCCTCGGCATACCCTAGACGCGCCAACAAGCTTGGATGGTGGCGCGCCCTTGCCTTCCGGTTTTGATGGTGCCAAAGCTCAAGGAACTACACCACCTTATCTAGGTCGTATTACGCGATCCCGAGCTAAGGCCATTCTATGTCAAGTGCAAGAAGAGCTCATGGGGTGTAGCTTTCCGAAAGAGTGCAATGAAGATGGTTGGAGTTTTATTCTACTTCATGGTTCTAAGTGACAATTCGACGGAAAGGACAATTATTAAGTTTTCGGGTTTTTGGGTTAATTTTTGTAATTTCCTTAAGTGAAGGGGCTAACTTTGTGAGGTTGCTTTCTAGGTTATATGGTCGTCCCCCTCACCCTTTGTTGCTAGACTTGGACGAAATTTGCTTCTCTTTTCCTTGCATTTTCAATTCGAAGTTCTTATTTTGTTTCGTTCAATTCTCGTTGTTCAATTGTTGGTGAGTCATATCCGACAATTTCGAGCATCCTAGTTTGTTTGAGAGCTTGGTGAGTCATATCCAAGTTATCAAGCATCCATATCCCCTTGTTCTCTCCATTTCGAACCATCATCCATCTCGGAGGTTTCTGCACCATCTCAGTAAATTCGACATAACTTTCAATCCGCTCATCATCTCGGTCTCATATTTTGAGGACTTCAACTAGACTCATAGATCTAACTTCTCGAATTGGAATCACTCAATGTCGAGTTCGGACGAGGAAGATCCAGCCAGTTGAAGACGGGTCAGTTGCGTGGTGTTTGTTGTCGGAATTCCTTGGATTCTCGTGGCGATCTCTTTGCACCATCATCCCCTCCATCGATCCGGCCATCAAGTGGTATCAGAGCCACGCGAAGGTATCGCCATCTAAACCTTGTTCCGACCTTGAATTTCCACTTGTTGCAAGGTTTTAGGTTCGAACTCTTTATTGGTTGCGTTGTGTTGTTGTGTGCGACCATAGTGTCCTTGTTGTGTGTTGTTGTGGTCGTTGCTTTGTCTTGATCTTGTGGTTGTCTTGGCCGAGTGTGTGTTCAGCCATGGCTGCAAACCATGCTCAAAAAACGTTCCAATAGAACACCCAAAAGAGTTATCAAAAGTTGGTAGTTGAAAGGGTGCATTTGTTGCTTGAATTTAAGCCTTTCTTTAGTGTTAGTTTTAAGTGTGTCTTGCTGATTTTGCTGAGTTAAAAAACGTGGGATTGAGGTCCAAACCAGCCTTGTTTGTTGTCATTACATGCTTGTTGTTGGGTACGGTGCTAGGATACGGGAACGACACCAAGACGAGACATCTTGTGTTGTTGTTTAAGTGTCTTGAAATTTTTTGTTGAATAATCAGAAAAACCTTGCCGGCGGCGAAAGCTAATAAGGGGCCAGGCATAGAAAGAAAGATTAAAGACTAGAAAAACCTTGCCCGGCGGCGTAAAGCTAATAAGGGGCCGGGCACGGAAAGAGTAGTCATCTTGTAGTGCCTAGCAAAGGCCTACAAAGAGTAGTCGTCTAGTAGTGCCTAGCAAAGGCCTGCTCGAAACAAAAAAAAAATTAATTAATTTGTAATACTTGGTGTTGAGTCTTGGTGGTTTAGTAGCTTCCTAGCATTGTTTTCGTAAGCAAGTGTGTGGTGAATTCTCTCTTTGTTGCCTTTGTTGTTTTTGCCTACTTGCAACTTGTCGGATTTTCATCTCGGGCAAGTCTTGGTGATTAATTCGTGTGACCTCTATACCTTGATCTTTGCCTTGTTTTTACGATGACAAGTGTAGGTGATGACAAGAATAAGGAACAAGTTGAGGAGACGTCCACTAGTTCGGTGGCTGCCATGTTGCAAAACATGCAACAATCCTTGCAACAATCCATTGAGGCTTTGGGAACTAGGTTGACTGATTTGGAGAGCCAAGTGCGAGGCCAAGATGATAGAGCACGGGTGTCTCATACGGGGGCTCTACCAAGTGTGCTACAAAGCGCTAACCAAGTGGAGTCGTTACAAGAGGAGGCCTCTACTTCTTACTTGCCAAACTCGGAGGCGCAAGCATCCATCGGTGTGAGCACCTCCATGGGGATTATGCCTCCTTACATTCCTCCGACGAGCTTCCACAATCCACACTTTGTGGCCAATTCCGGGGTAAGGCCTTCATTTGCTACATTTCCTAATAGTATTCCTATTAGTGCTACTAACTTGTCAGGTTATGGAGCGCCGAGCTATCAAGAGGTCAATCCTGCAACGGCTACTCAACCCCCACCTCTCTTGCATCTCCCAAGGCGCGGCCAACCTCCTAGAGGGCCGGCCAATGGTGGTGCCGGGCAGCCTTGGCATGGCGCGCCGGTGCAACAAGAAGAGCGGCCCCGGGATCCCCATTACGGCATCAAGCTGAACGTGCCGACATTTTCGGGAACTTCCGACGCCGATGCTTGTCTTGATTGGCTTGCCAAGGTGGAGTCAATCTTTGACTTCTATGGCTATGATGATGCGAGGCGGGTGGCCATGGCGGCCATACACTTCACCGACTTTGCTTACCAATGGTGGCTCGAGGACAAGGCTTTGAGGAGAGCACGTCGGATGCCTCAACTTAACACATGGCAAGATCTAAGAGAGGCCTTAGAAGAGAGGTTCGTGCCTCAAGATTACACGGAGCGCATCCATGCCAAGTTGGAGCAAGTGCGTCAAGGAAACCGGACTCCCGATGAGTTCTACAACGAGCTGCGTATGCTCATCTTCCGTTCCCGAGTACAATTTCCCGACGGGTATGTCATCTCTAAATTTGTCAATGGGTTAAATTTGGAACTAAAAAATGTGGTGAGTATGCAGCATTTTAGTAGGGGTACCGATATTGAGCAAGTGCTTCATTATACCAACCATATCTACAAGCAACTTGCTCAACGGCGTTCGAGTTCAACCACTTCTCGAACGTGGCAGCCTTCATCCACGGCTCCTAAGGCACCACCAACTCAGTTTAGGAAGCCGGAAATAAGGAAGGACTCGACTCCTCAACCGAGGAAAGAGTTTTCCCCACGTCCTCGGCAAGAAGGCGGTGTGAAGGCGAGCGACGTGAAGTGTTTCAAGTGCCTTGGCCATGGGCATTATGCTCGGGATTGTCCCAACGAACGGAAGGTTCTTCTTAACTCCCAAGGGGAGTACGAGTATGAGGAAGAAGGGGCTGCGGAAGAGGAAGAAGAGAGCCCCGAGGTTGAGGAAGACGGCCTCCATGTCACCGCCGAGGAGGGTGAGTGCTTCGTGGTACAACGGACGCTTTTCATGACGGAGAACACCACCACACCTAGCCAACGAGAGGTTATCTTTCACACTCGATGCAAAATTATGGATAAGGTATGTAGTGTGATTATCGATAGCGGGTCTTGTTGTAATATTATTAGTCAAGAGGTGGTGGATCGCTTTTCCTTGAAAACTACTTGCCATCCTTTACCTTATCCTCTATGTTGGTTGAATTCTAATGCCCCGATCCAAGTCAAGGAAAGGGCTCGTATTTGCTTTTCTATAGGGCCTTACAAGGATGAGGTGGAGTGTGATGTGGTGCCGATGACCGCTTGTCATCTTCTTTTGGGGCGCCCTTGGCAATATGATAAGGGAGCTATTCATGATGGAGTCTCCAACGAGTATCACTTTCAAATGGAGGGAAAGAAGGTGACGTTGCACCCGATGACCCCCCATGAAATCATGTTGGACCACGCAGCGAAGGAGCAAAGGAAGAAGCATGCGCTTCGAGAGGGAAAGAAGGACAAGAAGCTAGCTCTAGGCGGCCCTTCTACGCCCTTGCTTTTGGCCAAACCGAAGGAGATTATTCATACTTTCAAGGGAAGTGGCGTTTGCGTTTTACTTGTTTTTCAAGAATCTTATTTATCTTCCCAAGAATTAGTTGATCTTCCTCCTTCCATATCTACTCTTTTGCAGGACTTTGAGGAGCTTTTCCAAGAAGAGGTGCCACCGGGACTACCACCGCTTAGGGGAATCGAGCATCAAATCGACTTTGTCCCCGGTGCCACTCTACCGAACCGTCCAGCCTATCGAGCCAATCCGGAGGAAACTAAGGAGCTTCAACGGCAAGTCCAAGAGCTCCTTGATAAGGGATATGTGCGTGAGAGCCTCAGCCCGTGTGCCGTGCCCGTCATTCTTGTGCCTAAGAAGGACGGCACATGGAGGATGTGCGTTGATTGTCGAGCGATCAACAATATTACTATCAAGTATCGTCACCCGATTCCGAGACTTGAGGATATGCTTGACGAGCTGCATGGGGCGAGTCTCTTCTCCAAAATTGATCTCAAGAGCGGATATCATCAAATAAGGATGAAGGAGGGAGATGAATGGAAGACGGCGTTCAAAACCAAGCAAGGCCTATACGAGTGGTTGGTTATGCCCTTCGGATTAACCAACGCTCCGAGCACTTTCATGCGCTTGATGAACCACGTCCTCCGCCCTTTTATTGGTAAGTTTGTGGTTGTATACTTTGATGATATTTTGATTTATAGCCACGATTTATCATCCCATGTCAAGCACCTTAGGCAAGTGCTTGAAGCTTTGAAACGGGAACGCCTATTTGCTAACTTCAAGAAGTGCCACTTTTGTTCGGATCACGTGGTATTTCTTGGTTTTGTTGTGAGTAGGAATGGACTTCAAGTAGATGAAGAGAAGGTGAAGGCGATTCAAGAATGGCCCACACCGACAACTATGACACAAGTCCGGAGTTTCCTTGGCCTAGCCGGTTTCTACCGCCGGTTTGTTCGTGATTTTAGTACCTTGGCTGCGCCTTTGACCTTCCTCACCAAGAAGAATGTTCCATTTATGTGGGGAGAGGCGCAAGAAGAGGCCTTTGCTGCCCTTAAGGCTAAGTTGACACACGCGCCGTTGTTAGCTCTTCCCGACTTTGGCAAGATGTTCGAGATTGAGTGTGATGCGTCGGGAATTGGGCTCGGTGGTGTGCTTATGCAAGAGGGACGTCCCATAGCCTATTATAGTGAGAAGCTTGGAGGTGCCGAGCTCAAGTACCCCACGTACGACAAAGAGCTACTTGCTCTTGTTCGAGTGCTAAGTGTGTGGGAGCACTATCTCTTGCCTCGGGAGTTTGTTATCCATTCCGATCATGAGGCGTTGAAGTACTTGAGAGGGCAAGCAAAACTGAATCGGAGGCATGCCAAATGGGTTGAGTTCATTGAATCCTTTCCCTATGTCATCAAGCATAAGAAAGGCAAGGACAACGTCGTCGCCGACGCGTTGTCCCGGAGGTACGCTCTTTTATCCTTACTAGATGCACGATTGCTTGGATTTTCTTTCATGAAGGAGTTGTATGCTCATGATGCTGAGTTTAGTGATATTTTTCATGCTTGTTTGAAGGGGGGAAGTCGGGATCAATTTTATTTGCATGATGGGTTTCTTTTTAAGGGAACTCGCTTGTGTGTGCCTAGTGGTTCGGTTAGGCGTTTGCTTGTCCAAGAGGCCCATGGTGGCGGCCTCATGGGACATTTTGGTGTCATGAAAACTTTGCATATGCTTAGGGAACATTTCTATTGGCCTCACATGCTTAGGTCGGTAGAGAACTTTTGTGCTTCATGTGCTACATGTGTGCGTGCAAAGTCTAAAGTGCACCCTCACGGTTTGTATACCCCTTTGCCTATTCCTAGTGCCCCATGGGAGGATATTTCTATGGACTTTGTTTTGGGGTTTCCTAGGACAAAAAGGGGTAGGGACTCTATTTTTGTGGTGGTAGATAGATTTTCTAAGATGGCACATTTTATTGCTTGCCACAAAACCGATGATGTTGTTAATGTTGCCACCTTGTTCTTTGATAATGTGGTTCGGTTGCATGGGGTCCCTAAATCTATTGTTTCTGACCGTGATGTTAAATTTCTATGTTTCTTTTGGAAGACTCTTTGGTCCAAGCTTGGAACCAAGCTCTTATTCTCTACTACTTGCCACCCGCAAACGGATGGGCAAACCGAGGTCGTTAATCGTACCCTTGGTGCCTTGTTGCGTTCTATTTTGAAAACTAATTTGCGCAGGTGGGAAGAGTGTCTTCCTTTCATTGAGTTTGCTTACAATAGGTCCATTCATTCCGCTACAAAGAAGACGCCTTTTGAGGTGGTGTATGGGCGCAATCCCGTTACACCACTTGATTTAGCGCCTTATGCTATGTCCGATCGAGAGAGTCGTGAAGGACGGGACCGGGCTGAGTATATTAAGCAGATTCATGAGGATACTCGTCTTCAATTGGAGAGGCGAACATTGCAATACAAGCGCCAAGCTGATAAAGGGCGCAAGGAGCTGATTTTTGAACCCGGCGACCTTGTTTGGGTTCATTTGAGGAAGGAGAGGTTTCCTACTCTTCGAAATTCTAAGCTTAAGCCACGTGGAGATGGACCATTCCAAGTGTTAGAGCGCATCAACGACAATGCTTACAAGCTTGATCTTCCTCCGAATTATGGCGTCCATGAGGTATTCAACGTATCCGATCTTGTTCCTTATTTTTCTAACAATGATGTTGAGTTTGAGCAGGATCTAGGTTCGAGGACGAACCCTTTTCAAGGGGAGGAGGATGATGTGATTCCATCGATGTCCGAGCCAACTATGGAGCACACTTCCGAACACTTGGAGGAGCAACACTTGGAGGAGCACACGTCGGAACACTTGGAGGAGCCTCGGCATACCCTAGACGCGCCAACAAGCTTGGATGGTGGCGCGCCCTTGCCTTCCGGTTTTGATGGTGCCAAAGCTCAAGGAACTACACCACCTTATCTAGGTCGTATTACGCGATCCCGAGCTAAGGCCATTCTATGTCAAGTGCAAGAAGAGCTCATGGGGTGTAGCTTTCCGAAAGAGTGCAATGAAGATGGTTGGAGTTTTATTCTACTTCATGGTTCTAAGTGACAATTCGACGGAAAGGACAATTATTAAGTTTTCGGGTTTTTGGGTTAATTTTTGTAATTTCCTTAAGTGAAGGGGCTAACTTTGTGAGGTTGCTTTCTAGGTTATATGGTCGTCCCCCTCACCCTTTGTTGCTAGACTTGGACGAAATTTGCTTCTCTTTTCCTTGCATTTTCAATTCGAAGTTCTTGTTTTGTTTCGTTCAATTCTCGTTGTTCAATTGTTGGTGAGTCATATCCGACAATTTCGAGCATCCTAGTTTGTTTGAGAGCTTGGTGAGTCATATCCAAGTTATCAAGCATCCATATCCCCTTGTTCTCTCCATTTCGAACCATCATCCATCTCGGAGGTTTCTGTACCATCTCAGTAAATTCGACATAACTTTCAATCCGCTCATCATCTCGGTCTCATATTTTGAGGACTTCAACTAGACTCATAGATCTAACTTCTCGAATTGGAATCACTCAATTTCAAGTTCGGACGAGGAAGATCCAGCCAGTTGAAGACGGGTCAGTTGCGTGGTGTTTGTTGTCGGAATTCCTTGGATTCTCGTGGCGATCTCTTTGCACCATCATCCCCTCCATCGATCCGGCCATCACTCCTAAATGTGGCATTCGGTTTCTAGGTTCGAATTTATGCATTTATTCGAACGGTCTTGATATTGTAGTGCCGAATGTGATTAATTGCTTGATACTATCCTAATTCTTTATGCTTATACCTAGATGTCTTTAAAGTTCACTTTTATTTCTCCTTTTGCCTTTAAAATGACTTGTTATCTAACATTGCACTCCAAGTGTTCGATGAAATGTCCATGTAAATGTCACTCCTAAATGTAGCATTCGGTTTTTAGGTTCCAATTTATGCTTTTATTCAACCGTTCTTAATTTTATAGTGCCGAATGTGCTTATTGGCTTGATACTATCCTCATTCTTTATGCTTATGCCTAGATGTCTTTAAAGTTCACTTGTTTTTTCTCCTTTTGCCTTTAAAAAATGACTTGTGATCTAACATTGCACGCCAAGTGTTCGATGAAATGTCCATGTCAATGTCACTCCCAAATGTGGCATTCGGTTTTTAGGTTTGAATATGCTTTATTCGATCGGTCTTGATTTTGTACGGTAGAATGTGCTTATTGGCTTGATACTATCCTAATTCTTTATGCTTATGCCTAGATGTCTTTAAAGTTCACTTGTTTTTTCTGCTTTTGCCTTTAAAAATTTACTTGTGGTCTAACATTGCACGCCATGTGTTCGATGAAGTGTCAATGTAAATGTCACTCCTAAATGTGGCATTCGGTTTCTAGGTTCGAATTTATGCTTTTATTCGATCGGTCTTGATTTTGTAGTACAGAATGTGCTTATTGGCTTGATACTATCCTCATTCTTTATGCTTATGTCTAGATGTCTTTAAAGATCACTTATTTTTACTCCTTCTGCCTTTAAAATGACTTCTGATCTAACATTGCACGCCAAGTGTTCGACCAAATTTCCATTTAAATGTCACTCCTAAATGTGGCATTCGGTTTCTAGGTTCGAATTTATGCATTTATTCGATCGGTCCTGATTTTGTAGTGCCAAATGTGCTTAATTGCTTGATACTATACTAATTTTTTATGCTTATACCTAGATGTCTTTAAAGTTCACTTGTTTTTACTCCTTTTGCCTATAAAATTGACTTGTGATCTAACATTGCGCTCCAAGTGTTCGATGAAATTTCCATGTAAATGTCACTTCTAAATGTGGCATTCGGTGTCTAGGTTCGAATTTATGCTTTTATCCGATCGGTCTTGATTTTGTAGTGCAGAAAGTGCCTATTGGCTTGATATTGTCCTCATTCTTTATGCTGATGCTTAGATGTCTTTAAGATTCAATTGCTTTTACTCCTTTTGCCTTTAAAATGACTTCTGATCTGCCATTGCGTGCCAAGTGTTCGATGAAATGTCCATGTAAATGTCACTCCTAAATGTGGCATTTGGTTTCTAGGTTCGAATTTATACTTTTATCCGATCGATCTTGATTTTGTAGTGTAGAAAGTGCTTATTGGCTTGATACTGTCCTCAATTTTTATGCTTATGCATAGATTTCTTTAAAATTCACATGTTTTTACTCCTTTTGCCTTTGAAATGACTTGTGATCTAACATTGCACGCCAAATGTTCGATGAAATTTCCATGTAAATGTCACTCTAAATGTGGCATTCGGTTTCTAGGTTCGAATTTATGCATTTATTGGAACGGTCTTGATTTTGTAGTGCCGAATGTGATTAATTGCTTGATACTAACCCAATTCTTTATGCTCATACCTAGATGTTGATCGCCTCTCATGGTGTGCGAGGGTCTAGAGATACAATTTATAACCCGACCCCGTTGTAGTACGTGGTGGGCCCGAGGTTGGCGACGAGAGGAAGTCGGGACCGACACTGGGTAAGTCGGGCCCGAGGTAGCTGGGTTTGTCGAACTTCAAAGATTAAAAGTAGATCTTGGGCTTTTGGGTTCCTTCTCTAGTAGATTAAGGCTTATCCACCCCAATTCAAGCAATGAGTGATGATCGGACTAGGATCGAGTGCTTTCGCCCTCGTTCCAACCACTTCTACACATCGATCATTGGGGAAATCCCCTTCGAAGCAAGGTCTTGAGATTGACACATGTTCACTTTCGCTACTTTGCCAATCTCAAGCCTTGATTCCCGACTTTCGCAAGGAATTGTAGCTCTATGTAGAGTGGGTTCCTTAGATCAAACACTCAAGGCTATGGAATTGGGGTTTCTAGCCCAAACCTAGCTAGGGTTTTCCCCCATAACCCAAGATCAAGGAGATCTACTCCATAAGACAAACAAAGAAAGCAAACAAATCAAAAGGGAAAGCAATCAACATCATCAATCTCAAAACAAAGCAAAGTTTCATTCAAATCAAAAGCAATCCACAAATTCCAATCAAGGGTTTCCAAATCCACAAGATCAAAACAAAGCAAAGCTAATCTATCAACCAAACCTATCAATCTTCCTCTCCTTGGCCGATTCTCTCTCTTCTCCTTCTCCTCTCCTTCCTCCTTGCTCTCCAAGTATCCTCTTGGCTCCCTTGGAACCCCCCCCCTTTTGTGTGGGAGAACCCCCTTTTTGGAACCAACTTTTGGAACCCCTAAAATAGAAGACAAGAGGGCCTTTTATGGATTAGATGAGGGGCAAAAGTGGAAGTTCACAATTTCGTGCCTTGGAGCCCAAGTAGTTCGGTGACCGACTTGGACCGACACGGAGGACCTCGGGCCCGAGTTATTGTGCATCTCGGTCCGAGGTTGGAGACTTCAAAGTCGGGCCCGACGTGGTTGCAACTCGGTCCTGACCTCGTTCCACCTTCTTCTTTGTTGGCTTCTCTTGTTCTTCTTCATGGCATGCTTCTCTCTTTCCCGCTTTAGCTCGGCCTTTGCTCCATGTCTCGACCCTCCTTCAAATCGATCCTTGATCCATGCCAAATTACCTATAAAACACATAAAATGCGCGTAGTCTCCGAATCTCATAGAAATACGGGAACTAAGCTAAAAAGGAACAAAACGCACAAGAAAATGGGAAAAAGAAACATATTTACAAAGGAAATCACATATGAAAACACCACCAAATAGAGAGACATCAAAATACCCCATACTTAAACTTGCTTGTCCTCAAGCAATAACAATGTAAGCAAGACCGAAACATAATCTTCAAGTAAAGCCTCGTATGAAAACACATTTTAAGCACAAGTGATCGATATTCAAGCAAGATTACATCATCACACATGATTAAGTGTTCCAAGGAATAAAGTCAATGCAACTAAGCCTCACTTTAGGGATATGTGAATGTGTATCACTCATCATGTGTTTGGGTTTAACAATGAACACTCAAGCTCAAAAATCATGCAAGTAAAGACTTTACTATTGAAGCTAATATCACCAATTCCTCCACCTAGAGATGCCTAATGCAAAGTACACAAAGAATTTCGAACTTGGCTCAATGGAGGTCCTCAAAGAGGTTCCATTCGGCCGGGTTGTAATGGGGCTTTTGGTATTTTTCAAGGTGGGAATTATTTGGTCTTGTGGTGCTTACAATGGGGATTGAACAACCTAAACTCTCACCAACTTCACCAAATTCCACAATTACTTTCACACCCACCCAAAAGACTTAACATTTTCCTTTCAACCCAAAATTTCACCTAACATTCCACTTCATCTTTGCTCTTATGCTTTTTGTTGGATTTTTCAACACTTTCTACATTTGGACCGACTTTCTTATGACATCGGGCCCGATGTTGCTTGTAACTCGGTCGGACCCTTTTCTTCACTTAAGCTCCTTGCTTTATTCCACTTTACAATTCCAACATTTTCTTTCTTCCTTTTCTTTCTTTTTTTTTTCTTCATTTTTGTACAACAAAGATGCACTACCCACATGATTCATAACACCATTCTTTTGCCCTTAAACCCAAGAGAATCTCAACTCTTCAAATACAATCCAAACCTCTCTTCTAAAGTTCAATCCCATAAGGGTCAAGTCATATAAGGCTAGGAATAATATTTTTGAGGAGTTTCAAACAAAGGCTTAGGCTAGAACGGGGCTACAAACAAAGGATTATCTTCATGGTAGGATATGGAACATTTATGTGACTAGAAGAACAAAGTTCAAAATCAATGTGACAATGCTAGGACAAGTCTCATGACGGTCTTGGAAAATAGATAAACACCGCAATAGCAAGTTTTACTAAGCATGAATGAGCTAATCACACAAGAAAAATGAGGGATATGCAAATATGAACAAGCATCCCTAAAATGGCCAAAAATCAATCTCACAAGGGTCACTCATACTTAGTTGCATAAGAACTCATCCTAGAACTCACATGTTCAATAAAACAAGCAAGATATCATGATCACATCAAAAGCAACATCATTTAAGAGGCTAAACTATCCAAAAATATGCAAAGGAATTTACATGCTCACATCATCATTAGCTTTTATTTTGGCAATCTAAGATGGGAATTTCTAGTCCAAAACCTACAAAACACAAAATCTTTTTGTTGTTTTCAACACAATTTTTCAATTTTTATGGATTTTTTGCAAAACTTTCTCTAAAACCAAAAACTCATCCATTCAAGACCAAATTAATCATTCATGTTTTTCATCAAACCACAAACCAAGAAGCAAACATCCCAAACACAAACTAGAAACACAAACTAAATATCCTCAAAATAATAAACAAACATAAACAAGTGAAATCATGAACACACTTACCCCCACCCCATACTTAAAATTTTGATGTCCCCATCAAACAAGAAAATCAAAACTTAAAAGCAAGAGAGAAGAGTATGAAAAGCTCACAATTTCTTATTCTTCAATGGCATGTATAGGATCAATCGAAGGGGTTGTCACGTCTACGTCCTCTTTGGAGCCTTGCTTGCCGCTCCCTCTCGTACACTTGTTCTTGGTAGAAGTCTTGTGGTGGTGGTTGAAGTTGAGGCTCCGGGCGTGTCCATTGGTCCTCACGGGAAGGGAAGTTCCCGCTCATCCATGTGTTAAAGCTATCTTGGACCCGCCACCTTTGGTCTTCCACCTCCCTAAGCTCCTCTACCTCTCGTCTAGTGTAGCCGAGGGCCCGGTTCATCTCTTGTTGGCTAGCTTGGAAAGAGCTTTGTTGTTGAAGCATTTGTTGTTGTTGTTGGTACATTTGTTGTTGATGTTGGTACATTTGTTGTTGTTGGAGATTCACTTGATGGACCTCTTGGAGAACATTTTCTTGTTGAAGTTGGAGATGAGCCATTTGGTTGGCTAAGAAGGACATGTCCACGGTTTGTTGTTGCTCGGGAAACACCATTCCCGGACCGTACCATTGGGCATAGCCTTCATAACCGCCACCTTGGAATTGCTCTCGCCTTGCACCGCTCCCTTCTCCTCGTTCATAATGCCTCGGGACCTCACCACCATGGAATGAAGTGGACCGACGTTGAGGGAAGTCGGGCCCGACTTGGTGGGAACCTCGGTCCGCCAGTGTTGGAGCATGGTGCGTGGCTCGGAGGTCGGCCATCAAGCCTTGGAGGCGCTCATCTTCTTCACTTTGCCCTTGATCGACATCCATGTCCTCCCCACGAGGTGCAAACACGAAGTTGTCTTGGTCGGAATCTGGTGTAGATGGAGGAGAGGTAAACCGAATGTGTTGAGATTGTTGTCGCCGCCCCTCTCTTGCACCTTCGGGGTCACCAAATGAGTGTGGCTTTCCGGCCCACACTTGGTACCAATTTTGATACCGAGAAAGGTCATAGAGGTTGTGCACTAACCGGATCGACACACCATCATAGTTTGAGTGAGGGGCCAAGGAAATCATGTAGAGCTTCTCCTTGATGATGTTGGCCTTCTTGAAATACTTCATGTTCATGAACTCAACACCATTCGGAGCCGGAGAATACTTGTCAAGATCAACTCCTAGACGCATGGCGAGCCTTGCTATCATCCCACCGAAGTAGATCCAAGAGGAGCTTTGGAAGTCTCGCACCATCTTGACCCACTCCCATGCAAGGTTCATGGGCTTCTCGGTGTTGAAGAGCATCTCATGGAGCAACATGATCTCCTCCTTCATCGGCTTGCTCAACTCATGACGAGCATAGATTGCACACCCCAAGACTCGCACCATGACCCGAAAAAGAGGGCTAGCAATCTCGATTGTGGAGGCGCCCTTTCTCATCTCACTCTTCCCGGCCACATGACGCCACACTTGGTTCACCTTCTCGTTGTCGACGCCGATCTCTTCTCTTGGACATGGAAACCCGAAGTAGGTAGCCAAGTCCCTAAGAGAGAGATTGTGGTCCTCATTGCCCAATTGGAAAGTGATCGCCCCTTCCTCATCCTCCACATTATCATAAGTGCATTCAAAAGTGGCCATGAATTCCGAGGTGAGGGCGGGATAGTGGGTGTTGTCCCACCTTAGCATTCCATTGAGACCGATATGGGAGTAGCACCTTGGAAGAGCTTGATCCATGTCCATCTTCCTCACGGCGTCCCAATCAAGCCACCTTGTGTGATGCTCAAGCGCCATATACCTTGCATAACTCTCAACTTGCTCATCATCCTCCAAGTAGACATCATCCAACTTTGGCTCTTTCCTTGACTTCTTGGACTTCTTCCTTGGCCTTTCCGCATGAGATGATGAAGCTCTAGTCTCCATGGTACCTACACATATCCAACCAAACAAAAGGATCCAAGATAAACTCCATACAACTCAACAAAAGCACTCATCAACACACAATAACATTTCAACACAAAGGGGACCCCATACTTAGTCTCTAGACTCACATGCATCTCAATCCAACATAAATCATCATGGACATCTTCTAACAATAGCTAAGCAAATGATCATACTACATCATGATTAGGCTATAGCCAACAATGAAATACATGAATCCACATGATATCACAAGAAGAGGGCAAAAACAACATGGATCGACTTCCAACCTATGTCGGGCCCGACACATCCTCAACCTCGGTCCGACTTGATGGACCGACTTCCACAACTCGGGCCCGACTCTCCTGGGCACTTCGATCTTGACCTAATTCATGCTTCGACTTCTAGCCTTAAATCAACCCAAATCACTCTATCATGCACTTAAATTTCAAATTCAACCATCAAACATCCCTAATCGAAGTTCTAAATGGATCTAAGCACGCATAAACAACTTTAAAGCTCAATTTCACAAATCATGCAAATCCACCATTGATGCTCAAGCTCAAGCTCTCAATCAAACATGGCATTACTCAATCTACGCAATGAAAGCACAAAATTTTCAAAGAAATAAGTAGAGATCGAGTAACACATACCGGATTCGAAGAGTTTTGAACTTTTAAACAAATAAGCAACTTAGAACTCAAATTTCCTAGATCTAGATCTAGATGGGGGATGAAGAACGAGATTGAACTCGAAATTTCTATTTGGAATCGGGTTAGGGAGGTCTTTTTATGGTTGGATCGAGATGAAGAAGGGAAGTGTGTGGATCGAGTATGGAAGGGGAGGGGGCGGCCGACTTTGAGAATTTTTGAGGGAAAGGGGTTGTATTTTGGGAATGGTGGTTGATATGAAGATGATAGGTAGGTGGGGGATAATATTTAATGGGGGAAAAGGACAAATTAGGTCAAGGGCAAAATTGACATTCCAACTAGTCAAATCGAGTTGGACCGACTTCATGGACCGACGTCCCTATGTCGGGCCCGACTTACCTGGGCTCGATGTGGGAGTATTAGGGTCACCAATTTTACTCCATCCTCTTGCAACTTCTTTCCCATATTTCCATTTAAATATTTCACCTCAAATCCTACACAACTTTGAAGAATGCACGACACCATAAATCCACAAAACACTAGATAGAGATTGGTTAGGGAAAAGCTAGGCTAAACTAAGAAAAATCAAACTAAAATTACGAAAAGAAAGCTACTAGCTCGGGTTGCCTCCCGAGAAGCGCTCGTTTAGAGTCACTAGCTTGACTTCCTAACCTCAACCTTATGGCGGGTGAAACACGGTGAATTGCTCGCCATTGTTATGCCCATTCCCATTGCCTTCATACCCATAAAACCACCAACGATGGTCTATATAGGCATGGCTATCCGGTCTCGGGCCTCTCTCATCATACTCCTCCAACGGATGAGATTTCTTCTCCTTACTTGCTCCATCATGTTTTTCTTTTCCTACACCAAAGTTATCCAAAGAATTCCTAGGAGATTCTACCAATTCATCCTTCAAGTCACTAAGGCAAATGTAGGAGTCTCCTAAGTCATCTTTCAAATCACTTAAACAAATGTAGGAATCAAAAGTTTGGGAAGAATTGTGGTCATCACCAACATCAAAAGGATATAAGTAAGGATACTCTTCATTTCTCCTTGGGCTAGCATTGATCCTTGACTCATCTTGATCCTCAATTTGCTCCAACAACTCCCTTGCTTGTATTTGTTTATTGAACCCTTCATCACTTCTCAACACAACGACCTCCCTAGCAACTTCCACTTCTTCACCTTTTCTCTTAGCACTCTCTTCAAGTTTGAGGATAGCCAAGGCGTCCGGCTCATTCAAGGCCTTGTTGAAGTGAAAATCGACCTTTTCTTCACCAATCTCAAAGGAAACCTTGCCGTTTTTGACATCAAACCTTGCCCCCGCCGTAGCTAAGAATGGTCTTCCTAAGATTATTGGGACCAAGGGATCCTCATGCATGTCCAAGATCACGAAATCATCGGGGACAAAGTACTTTCCAACTCGCACCGGCACGTCATCCAATATTCCCTTAGCCTTGATGATGGAACCGTCGGCCATAGTTAGGGACATATCGGCCGGCTCCATTTCTCCCAAATTTGCTCTTCTCCAAATGCTAGCGGGCATCACCGAAACACTTTCCCCAAGGTCACATAAGGCTTGGAAGTTTTGAGACCCCACACCAATGGTTATAGCAAAGCGACCGGGATCTCCTAGCTTTTGCGGTAACTCCAAGGTCTTGACCTCATCTTGCATTTCAACTAGGGACCTCTTCTTGCTCAAAATCTCCTTTAAAAACTTGGCATAAGATGGCATCTCACTCAATGCATCGGTGAACGGGATAGAGATGTTCAAGCCTTGCAAGAGTTTGAGAAACCTCTTGAACTTGTTCTCAACAACATCTTTCGGCTTCTTTGAGGGATATGGAAGAATCGTTGCACCTTGAATCTTGCTTGGACCAACTTCCTTGGACTTCCCTACTTCAATTGCAACATTTCCTGGTTGGACCGACTTGGGCACCATATCGGGCCCGATGTTGTGAATCTCGGTCCTGGACAGAGGAGTTGGATCGAGGTCTGTGTACGTCGGTCCCGAGTTGCTCTCGACCTCGGTCCGTGGTGAAGGAGTCGATCTTCTTGCTGGGTCGACTTCGGGGAACGTCGGACCCGACTTGCTGGGTAAGTTGGTCCGACTCTCTTCATTCTTCTTAGGCACGTGTGGCTCGGGTAGGTTTCGGCCACTTCTCAATCCAATTGCCCGGACTTCATTTTGATTGTTTTGAGCTCGAGGATTCTCCTCGGGTCGGCCCGGAAGTCTCCCATTCTCTCTCGGGGCTTGAGTCGCAATTTGAGCAAATTGATTGTCGACTTGCCTCCTCCATGCACCAAACTCATTGAATTGGGTCCTCATCTCCTTGAACCCATCTCTCATCTCTTGAGCAAATGTTTGTAACTCATTGAATCCCGGTGGTCTATATGGTGGTGGTGGCGCCCTTGGCTCGTTTTGGTTGAAGTTGTTGTTGTAGCCTTGAGCTTGACCGTTGTTCCACCGGCCATTGCCACCATTGTTGAAATTGCCTCTTCCACCGAAATTTCCTCGAACATAGTTTGCCTCCTCAATTCGCTCGGCCAAGCGCACTTGGCTCTCATTCGGACAAACTTGTGTAGCATATGCAAAGGATCCACACTCCTCACAAGCTCTAGCATTTTGCTTGTAGTAGTGGACTTGCCTCTTAAGCTTGCTCACTTCACCTTCAAGGAATTGGAGCTTCACATCCCTATCAATGTCTTCTCCCTTTGGATCATATAACTTCCTTGCACCTTCACCTTGAACTTTCACCTCCTTGCTAGCTTGACTCACCCCATACATGGCCTCATAATCGGATAGCTTGTCAAGTAGCTCCCAAGCTTGATCCGGTGTCAAGTCTATGAACCCACAATCGGTGTGGAGATTGAGCTTGTCCTTTGTTACCGGATTGATGCCTTGGAAAAAGATGTCTTGAAGCACATATGGTTGTTGGCCATGAGTAGGACATTGGCGCAACATCTCCTTGAAACGGTCCCATGCTTCGAAGAGGGGCTCATTCGGACCTTGTTGAAAGCTTGCAATCTTCCTTCTTAACTCGGTTGTCTTTGAGGGCGGGAAGAACTTCATCAAGAAAGCGTCATAGAGTGTCTTCCAAGTTGTGATTGACCTAGGAGCTTGGCTCTCGAGCCAATGTGTGGCCTTGCCCCCAAGTGACCATTTGAACGCCTTTAGAAGCACATACTCCAATGTCTCCTCGTCGGTGGAGATCGTCTCACACATATCCACAAATCGTTTAACATGCTCTATGGGACACTCATGTGGACGGCCCTCGAATTGATCACGCTTGATGAGGGAGATGAATTGCGTCTTGATCTCAAAATTCTTGGCAACCTCGGGAAGCACAATAGCCGGCTCGGGTACCCTCAACTCCGGATGCATGTATTGGCGTGCATTCCGGGGTAGAGCGTTGAGTTGAGCCTCGGCTCTCATCCGTTGCTCCCGTTCTCTTCTTGCCACCGCCTCTTGATTGTCCCTCTCGAGTTGCAATCTAGCCATTTCGGCCCTAAGTTGAGCCAACTCCTCATCAACATGGAGAGCTTGATTCTCCATCCTTTTCCTTCTTCGGGCTTCTTTGAGAATACTTTCCGGATCACTCACAAACTCAAGCTCAAGTGTTCCTCGGGAGGAACGAGCTAGCATACACCTATGAAACAAAGACACAAACCAAAACAAATCAAAAACAAACAAAGGGTTTGGGCTATTCCCTCACCCAAATCACTACCAAAACACAAGAAACTCACCAAATTGGCACTCAATGCACTTAGACTTCCCCGGCAACGGCGCCAATCTTTTGATCGCCTCTCACGGTGTGCGAGGGTCTAGAGATACAATTTATAACCCGACCCCGTTGTAGTACGTGGTGGGTGTCGAACACTCGGGAAGTCTACTCGATCGATGTGCCTAGATACTAGGAAGCTAGAAAGGAGAGCATAAAACAAAGGAAAACAAAGAAAACAGTCGGGACCGACACTGAGGTCACGTCGGGCCCGAGGTTGGCGACAAGAGGAAGTCGGGACCGACGTAGGGTAAGTCGGGCCCGAGGTAGCTGGGTTTGTCGAACTTCAAAGATTAAAAGTAGATCTTGGGATTTTGGGTTCCTTCTCTAGTAGATTAAGGCTTATCCACCCCAATTCAAGCAATGAGTGATGATCGGACTAGGATCGAGTGCTTTCGCCCTCGTTCCAACCACTTCTACACATCGATCATTGGGGAAATCCCCTTCGAAGCAAGGTCTTGAGATTGACACATGTTCTACACATGTTCACTTCTACACATGTTCGATGAAATGTCCATCTAAATGTCACTCCTAAATGTGGCATTCGGTTTCTAGGTTCGAATTTATGCTTTTATGAGATCGGTCTTGATTTTGTAGTGCAGAAAGTGCTTATTGTCTTGATACCGTCCTCATTCTTTATGCTTATGCCTAGATGTCTTTAAAATTCACTTGTTTTTACTCCTTTTGCCTTTAAAATGACTTGTGATCTAACATTGCATGCCAAGTGTTCGATGAAATTTTCATGTAAATATCACTCCTAAATGTGGCATTCGGTTTCTAGGATCGAATTTATGCATTTATTCGGTCGGTCGTGATTTTCTAGTGCCGAATGTGCTTAATTGCTTGATTCTATCCAAATTCTGTAAGCTTATACCTAGATGTCTTTAAAGTTCACTTTTTTTTCTCCTTTTGCCTTTAAAATGACTTGTGATCTAACATTGCACGCCAAGTGTTCGATGAAATTTCCATTTAAATGTCACTCCTAAATGTGGCATTCGGTTTCTAGGTTCGAATATATGCATTTATTCGATCGGTCCTGATTTTGTAGTGCCGAATGTGCTTTTGCTTGATACTATCCTAAATCTTTATGCTTATACCTAGATGAATTTAAAATTCACTTGTTTTTACTCCTTTTGCCTTTAAAATTGACTTGTGATCTAACATTACACGCCAAGTGTTCGATGAAATTCCCATGTAAATGTCACTCCTAAATGTGGCATTCGGTTTCTAGGTTCGAATTTATTCATTTATGCGATCGGTCTTGATTTTGTAGTGCAGAAAGTGCTTATTGGCTTGATGTTGTCCTCATTCTTTATGCTTATGCCTAGATGTCTTTAAAATTCACTTGTTTTTACTCATTTTGCCTTTAAAATGACTTGTGATCTAACATTGCGCGCAAAGTGTTCGATGAAATGTCCATGTAAATGTCACTGCTAAATGTGGCATTCGGTTTCTAGGTTCGAATTTATGCTTTTATCTGATTGGTCTTGATTTTGTAGTGCAGAAAGTGCTTATTGGCTCGATACCGTCCTCATTCTTTATGCTTATGCCTAGATGTCTTTAAAATTCACTTGTTTTTACTCATTTTGCCTTTAAAATAACTTGTGATCTAACGTTGCACGCCAAGTGTTCGATGAAATTTCCATTTAAATGTCACTCCGAAATGTGGCATTCGGTTTCTAGGTTCAAATTTATGCATTTATTCGATCGGTCCTGATTTTGTAGTGCCGAATGTTCTTAATTGCTTGATATTATCCTAATTCTTTATGCTTATGCGTAGATGTCTTTAAAATTCACTTGTTTTTACTCCTTTTACCTTTAAAATTGACTTGTGATCTAACATTGCGCACCAAGTGTTCGATGAAATGTCCATGTAAATGTCACTCCTAAATGTAGCATTCGGTTTCTAGGTTCGAATTTATGATTTTATCCGATCGGTCTTGATTTTGTGGTGCGGAATGTGCTTTTTGGCTTTGATACTATCCTCATTTTTCTCCTTTCGCCTTTAAAAAATAACTTGTTATCTAACATTGCACGCCAAGTGTTCGATGAAATGTTCATGTAAATGTCACTCCTAAATGTCGCATTCGATTTTTAGGTTCGAATATGCTTTATTCGATCGGTCTTGATTTTGTAGTGCAGAATGTGCTTAATGGGTTGATACTATCCTAATTTTTTATGCTTATGCCTAGATGTCTTTAAAGTTCACTTTTTTTTCTCCTTTTGCCTTTAAAATGACTTGTGATCTAACATTGCACGCCAATTGTTCAATGATAAGTCCATGTAAATGGAACTTCTAAATGTCACATTCGATTTCTAGGTTCGAATTTATGCTTTTATTCGATCGGTCTTCATTTTGTAGTGCAGAACATGCTTATTGGCTTCATACTATCCACATTCTTTAAGCTTATACCTAGATGTCTTTAAAATTCACTTGTTTATACTCCTTTTGCTTTTAAAATGACTTGTGATCTAACATTGCAAGCCAAGTGTTCAATGAAATTTCCATGTAAATGTCACTCCTAAATGAGGCCTTCGGTTTCGAGGATCGAATTTATGCATTTATTCGATCGGTCCTGATTTTGTAGTGCCGAATGTGCTTAATTGCTTGATGCTATCCTAATTATTTATGCTTATACCTAGATGTCTTTAAAGCTCACTTTTTTTTCTCCTTTTGCCTTTAAAATGACTTGTGAGCTAACATTGCACGCCAAGTGTTTGATGAAATGTCCATGTAAATGTCTCTTCTAAATGTGGCAATCGGTTTTTTGTTTCGAATTTAAGCTTTTGTTCGATTGTTCTTGATTATATAGTGTGGAATGTGCTTATTGGCTTGATGTTATCCTCATTCTTTATGCTTATGCCTAGATGTCTTTAAGGTTCACTTGCTTTTTCTCCTTTTGCCTTTAAAAAATGACTTATGATCTAACATTGCACACCAAGTGTTCGATGATATGTCCATGAAAAAGCACTTCTAAATGTGGCATTCGGTTTCTAGGTTCGAATTTATGCTTTTATTCGACCGGTCTGGATTTTGTAGTGCAGAACGTGCTTATTGGCTTCATACTATCCACATTCTTTATGCTTATGCCTAGATGCCTTTAACGTTCACTTGTTTTTTGTCCTTTTGCCTTTAAAATCACTTGTGATCTAACATTGCACGCCAAGTGTTCGATGAAATTTCCATGTAAATTTCATTCCTATATGTGGCATTCGGTTTCTAGGTTCGAATTTATGCTTTTATCTGATCGGTCTTGATTTTGTAGTGTAGAAAATGCTTATTGGCTTGATACTGTCTTCATTCTTTATGATTATGCCTAGATGTCCTTAAAATTCAATTGCTTTTACTCCTTTTGCCTTTAAATTGACTTCTGATCTAACATTGCGCGCCAAGTGTTTGATGAAATGTCTATATAAATGTCACTCCTAAATGTGGCATTTGGTTTCTAGGTTCGAATTTATGCATTTATTCAAACGGTCTTGATTTTGTAGTGCCGAATGTGATTAATAGCTTGATACTATCCTAATTCTTTATGCTTATACCTAGATGTCTTTAAAGTTCACTTTTGTTTCTCCTTTTGCCTTTAAAATGACTTGTGATCTAACATTGCACTCCAAGTGTTCGATGAAATGTCTATGTAAATGTCAATCCTAAATGTGACATTATGCACCAAGTGTTCAATGAAATGTCCATGTAAATGTCACTACTAAATGTGGCATTTGGTTTCTAGGTTCGAATTTATACGTTTATCCGATCGGTCTTGATTTTGTAGTGCAGAAAATGCTTATTGGCTTGATACTGTCCTCATTTCTTATCCTTATGCCTAGATGTTGTTAAAATTCACTTGTTTTTACTCCTTTTGCCTTTAAAATGACTCTTGATCTAACATTGCACGCCAAGTGTTCGATGAAATTTCCATGTAAATGTCACTCTAAATGTGGCATTCGGTTTCTAGGTTCGAATTTATGCATTTATTCGAACGGTCTTGATTTTGTAGTGCCGAATGTGATTAATAGCTTGATACTAACCTAATTCTTTATGCTTATACCTAGATGTCTTTAAAGTTCACTTTTGTTTCTCCTTTTACCTTTAAAATGACTTGTGATCTAACATTGCACTCTAAGTGTTCGATGAAATGTCTATGTAAATGTCAATCCTAAATGTGACATTCGGTTTTTAGGTTCCAATTTATGCTTTTATTCGACCGTTCTTGATTTTATAGTGCAGAATGTGATTATTTGCTTGATACTATCCTCATTCTTTATGCTTATGCCTAGATGTCTTTAAAATTCACTTGTTTTTACTCCTTTTGCCTTTAAAATGACTTGTGATCTAACTTTGCGCGCCAAGTGTTTGATGAAATGTCCATGTAAATGTCACTCCTAAATGTGGCATTCGGTTTCTAGGTTCGAATTTTTTTTTTATCTGATCGGTCTTGATTTTGTAGCGTAGAAAGTGCTTATTTGCTTGATATCGTCCTCATTCTTTATGCTTATACCTAGTTGTCTTTAAAATTCACTTGTTCTTACTCCTTTTGCCTTTAAAATTACTTGTGATCTAACATTGCACGCCAAGTGTTCGATGAAATTTCAAAGTAAATGTCACCCCTAAAAGTGGCACTCGGTTTCTAGGATCGAATTTATGCATTTATTCGATCGGTCCTGATTTAGTAGTACCGAATGTGATGAATTACTTGATACTATCCTAATTCTTTATGCTTATACCTAGATGTCTTTAAAGTTCACTTTTTTTTTCTCCTTTTGCCCTTAAAATGACTTGTGATCTAACATTGCACGCCAAGTGTTCGATGAAATGTCCATGTATATGTCTCTTCTAAATGTGGCATTCGGTTTTTAGTTTCGAATTTATGCTTTTATTAGACCGTTCTTGATTTTATAGTGCAGAATGTGCTTATTGGCTTGATACTATCGTCATTCTTTATGCTTATGCCTAGATGTCTTTAAAGTTCACTTGTTTTTTCTCCTTTTGCCTTTAAAAAATGACTTGTGATCTAACATTGCACGCCAAGTGTTCGATGAAATGTCCATGTAAATGTCAGTCTTAAATGTGGCATTCAGTTTTTAGGTTCGAATATGCTTTATCCTATCGGTCTTGATTTTGTAGTGCAGAATGTGCTTCTTGGTTTTATACTATCCTAATTTTTTATGCTTATGCCTAGATGTCTTTAAAGTTCGTTTGTTTTTTCTCCTTTTTCCTTTAAAATGAATTGTGATCTAACATTGCACGCCAAGTGTTCGATGATATGTCCATTTAAATGGCACTTGTAAATGTGGCATTCGGTTTTTAGGTTCAAATTTATACTTTTATTCGATCGGTCTTGTTTTTCTAGTGCAGAGCGTGTTTATTGGCTTCATACTATCCACATTCTTTATGCTTATGCCTAGATGTCTTTAAAGTTCACTTGTTTTTTCTCCTTTTGCCTTTAAAATGACTTGTGATCTAACATTGCACGCCAAGTGTTCGATGAAATGTCCATGTAAATGTCACCCCTAAATGTGGCATTTGGTTTCTAGGTTCGAATTTACGCTTTTATTCGACCGGTCTTTATTTCGTAGTGCAGAATGTGCTTGTTGGCTTGATACTATCCTCATTCTTTATGCTTATGCCTAGATGTCCTTTAAAGTTCACTTCTTTTTTCTTCTTTTTCCTGGAAATTGACTTGTGATCTAACATTGCACGACAAGTGTTCGATGATATGTCCATGTAAATGGGTTTTCTAAAAGTGGCATTCGGTTTCTAGGTTCGAATTTATGTTTTTATTCGATCGGTCTTGATTTTGTAGTGCAGAACGTGCTTATTGGCTTCATACTATCCACATTCTTTATGCTTATGCCTAGATGTCTTTAACGTTCACTTGTTTTTTGTCCTTTTGCCTTTGAAATGACTTGTGATCTAACATTGCATGCCAAGTGTTCGATGAAATTTCCAAGTAAATGTCACTATTAAATGTGGCATTCGGTTTCTAGGTTTGAATTTATGCTTTTATACGATCGGTCTTGATTTTGTAGTGCAGAAAGTGCTTATTGGCTTGATAATGTCCTCATTCTTTATGCTTATGCCTAGATGTCTTTAAAGTTCAGTTTTTTTTTCTCCTTTTGCCTTTAAAATGACTTGTGATCTAACATTGCACGCCAAGTGTTCGATGAAATTTCCATTTAAATGTCACTCCTAAATGTGTTATTCGGTTTCTAGGTTCGAATATATGCATTTATTCGATCGGTCCTGATTTTGTAGTACCGAATGTGCTTAATTGCTTGATACTATCCTCAATCTTTATGCTTATACCTAGATGAATTTAAAATTCACTTGTTTTTACTCCTTTTGCCTATAAATTGACTTGTGATCTAACATTGCGTGCCAAGTGTTCGATGAAATGTCCATGTAAAGTCACTCCTAAATATTGGATTCAGTTTTTAGGTTCGAATTTATGCTTTTATCCGATCGGTCTTGATTTTGTGGTGCAGAATGTGCTTTTTGGCGTTGATACTATCCTCATTCTTTATGCGTATGCCTACATGTCTTTAAAGTTCACTTGTTTTTTTCTCATTTTGCGTTAAAAATGACTTGTGATCTAACATTGCACGCCAAGTGTTCGATGAAATGTCCATGTAAATGTCAATCCTAAATGTGGCATTCGGTTTTTAGGTTTGAATTTATGCATTTATTCGATCAGTCTTGATTTTGTAGTGCAAAACGTGCTTATTGGCCAAATACTATCGACATTCTTTATGCTTATGCCTAGATGTCTTTAACGTTCACTTGTTTTTTGTCCTTTTGCCTTTAAAATTACTTGTGATCTAACATTGTACGTCAAGTGTTCGATGAAATTTCCATGTAAATGTCACTCCTAAATGTGGCATTCGGTTTCTATGTTCGAATTTATGCTTTTATTTTATCGGTCTTGATTTTGTAGTGCAGAAAGTGCTTATTGGCTTGATATTGTCCTTATTCTATATGCTTATGCCTAGATGTCTTTAATGTTCACTGGTTTTTACTCCTTTTGCCTTTAAAATGACTTGTGATCTAACATTGTGCGCCAAGTGTTCGATGAAATGTCCATGTAAATGTCACTCCTAAATATGGCATTCTGTTTCGAGGTTCGAATTTATGCTTTTATCCGATCGGTCTAGATTTTTTGGTGCAGAATGTGCTTTTTGGCGTTTATACTGTCCTCATTCTTTATGCTTATGCCTAGATGTCTTTAAATTTCACTTGTTTTTTCTCATTTTGCATTAAAAATTACTTGTGATCTAACATTACACGCCAAGTGTTCGATGAAATGCCATGTAAATGTCACTCCTAAATATGGCATTCGATTTCTAGGTTCGAATTTATTCTTTTATTCTATCGGTCTTGATTTTGTAGTGTAATAAGTGCTTATTGGATTGATATTGTCCTCATTCTTTATTCTTATGCCTAGATGTCTTTAAAGTTCACTTGTTTTTACTCCTTTTGCCTTGAAAATGACTTGTGATCTAACATTGTACGCCAAGTGTTCGATGAAATTTCTAAGTAAATGTCACTCCTAAATGTGGCATTCGGTTTCTAGGTTCGAATTTATGCATTTATTCAATCGGTCCTGATTTTGTAGTGTTGAATATGCTTAATTGCTTGATATTATCCTAATTCTTTATGCTTATAACTAGATGTCTTTAAAATTCACTTGTTTTTACTCCTTTGGCCTTTAAAGTTGACTTGTGATCTAACATTGCACGCCAAGTGTTCGATGAAATGTCCATGTAAATGTCACTCCTAAATGTGGCATTCAGTTTTTAGGTTCGAATTTATGCATTTATTCGATTAGTCTTGATTTTGTAGTGCAGAACCTGCTTATTGGCTTCATACTATCGACATTCTTTATGCTTATGCCTAGATGTCTTTAACGTTCACTTGTTTTTTGTCCTTTTGCCTTTAAAATTACTTGTGATCTAACATTGCACGCCAAGTGTTCGATGAAATTTCCATGTAAATGTCACTTCTAAATGTGGCATTTGGTTTCTAGGTTCGAATTTATGCTTTTATTTTATCGGTCTTGATTTTGTAGTGCAGAAAGTGCTTATTGGCTTGATATGGTCCTTATTCTTTATTCTTATGCCTAGATGTCTTTAATGTTCACTGGTTTTTACTCCTTTTGCCTTTAAAATGACTTCTGATCTAACATTGCGCGCCAAGTGTTCGATGAAATGTTCCTAAATATGGCATTCTGTTTCTAGGTTCGAATTTATGCTTTTATCCGCTCGGTCTAGATTTTTTGGTGCAGAATGTGCTTTTTGGCGTTGATATTGTCCTCATTCTTTATGCTTATGCCTAGATGTCTTTAAATTTCACTTGTTTTTTCTCATTTTGCGTTAAAAATGACTTGTGATCTAACATTGCACGCCAAGTGTTCGATGAAATGTCCATGTAAATGTCAATCCAAAATGTGGCATTCGGTTTTTAGGTTCGAATTTATGCATTTATTCGATCAGTCTTGATTTTGTTGTGCAGAACGTGCTTATTGGCCTCATACTATCGACATTCTTTATGCTTATGCCTAGATGTCTTTAACGTTCACATGTTTTTTGTCCTTTTGCCTTTAAAATTACTTGTGATCTAACATTGCACGCCAAGTGTTCGATGAAATTTCCATGTAAATGTCACTCCTAAATGTGGCATTCGGTTTCTAGATTCGAATTATGCTTTTATTTTATCGGTCTTGATTTTGTAGTGCAGAAAGTGCTTATTGGCTTGATATTGTCCTTATTCTTTATGCTTATGCCTACATGTCTTTAATGTTCACTGGTTTTTACTCCTTTTTCCTTTAAAATGACTTCTGATCTAACATTGCGCGCCAAGTGTTCGATGAAATGTCCATGTAAATGTCACTCCTAAATATGGCATTCTGTTTCTAGGTTCGAATTTATGCTTTTATCCGATCGGTCTAGATTTTTTAGTGCAGAATGTGCTTTTTGGCGTTGATACTGTCCTCATTCTTTATGCTTATGCCTAGATGTCTTTAAATTTCACTTGTTTTTTCTCATTTTGCGTTAAAAATTAATTGTGATCTAACATTGCACGCCAAGTGTTCGATGAAATGTCATGTAAATGTCACTCCTAAATGTTGTATTCGGTTTCTAGGTTCGAATTATGCTTTTATTTTATCGGTCTTGATTTTGTAGTGCAGAAAGTGCTTATTGGCTTTATATTGTCTTTATTCTTTATGCTTATGCCTAGATGTCTTTAATGTTCACTGGTTTTTACTCCTTTTGCCTTTAAAATAATTTGTGATCTAACATTGCACGCCAAGTGTTGGATGAAATTTCTAAGCAAATGGCACTCCTAAATGTGGCATTCGGTTTCTAGGTTCGAATTTATGCATTTATTCAATCGGTCCTGATTTTGTAGTGACGAATATGCTCAATTGCTTGATACTATCCTAATTCTGTATGCTTATACCTAGATGTCTTTAAAATTCACTTGTTTTTACTCCTTTGGCCTTTAAAATGACTTGTGATCTAACATTACACGCCAAGTGTTCGATGAAATTTCTATGTAAATGTCACTCCTAAATGTGGCATTCGGTTTTTAGGTTCGAATTTATGCTTTTATTCGACCGTTTTTGATTTTATAGTGCAGAATGTGCTTATTGGCTTGATACTATACTCATTCTTTATACTTATGCCTTGGGCCTTGCTATAGTTACAAATTTGAAAGTAATTTTTGGAAAAAAGTATGCTTTTTTATCTTGAAATTTGTGAATGATATTTATATTTTTGTGTTGAGAAATGTGTAAAGTATACTTTTTTCTAAAAATTGCTTTCGAATTAGTAAACTATAGCAAGCCCTAGATGTCTTTAAAGTTCACTTGTTTTTTCTCCTTTTGCTTTTACAAAATGACTTGTGATCTAACATTGCGCGCCAAGTGTTCGATGAAATGTCCATGTAAACTGAGATGTGGTAAATATATGAACGAGAACCTGTACAAAAGCTCCTTAACCAAAAGGGGTTAAGGCGCAAAAGTGTGGCATGACTGATCAACATGATCCGACATGATCCTCAATAGCCCACTGCGAATAAGGCGCCCCTAGAGGAGGACTAGGGGTAACAAGACACATCAAACTAGCCCCAACGAACCCTAGAGATGGACTAGGGATCTATACACATCAAACTAGCCCCAAAAATCCCTAGAGGAGGACTAGGGGTAACAAAACGGGCCGGTATAGCAAGGGTGCCTAAAAGGCAAACAAGAAAGGCATCAAAACAACCAAGGCAAGAGCCATCAAAGACAACAAATTGCCTATCAAGGCAGCCACAAACCAAAATGACAACAATGCAACGGAAGAGAGGAGGTGAGAGGCCTTACGTGCGAATGAGCCTTCGGAGTCTTGCACCTTTCTTTCCGCTAGTTTTGCAAGTGAAGGAGATCCTTGTTTTGCAAGCATGGATTGTTTTGAGGGCACAATCAATGGGGTTGGGTGTGGTGCCTCGGAAGTAAGCATCATTCCTAGCATCCCAAGTGTGGTAGATGATACCAAGAAGGGTGACTAGTCTTGCTTTGAAGATGTGGGAGTCTTGTCTTGGGGACCTTAAGAACCACTCAACCCATTCTTGTAGGTTTGGCTTCCTAGTTTGGATTCCATGCCACGTCCAAACTCTATCCATGACCTCTTGGACAAAATTGCAATTCCCCCAAAGGTGATCGGAGGTTTCATTGTCATTCCCACAAAGGACACAAGTGTCATTATTTAAGAGACCACGATCCTTGAGCCGGCTTAGCGTGGGGAGTCTCCCTTGGTAAGCTAACCAAAATCTAAAGCTCCACTTCTTGGCTCGTACATGAGTCCAAATCATCTCACTCCAAGGAAGAGTGGCGCCACGGTCACGGAGTAAATCATAGAGGGCTCTCGTATCAAGTTGGCCATTCGGCTTTGTGATGGTATTAAGACCGGTTGGGTCCTCGTTTGTTGCCCTTGTAAGAACCGCTTCAACCATCGGTTCTCTTAGCTTGAGGAGTGATTTCCAAATCCAAGAGACGGTGCTTTTCACTCTCAAATTCCAGAAATTGGCTCTTCTTGTATTGTTTTGATTGACCCAATTCGTCCGAAGCGACGGTTTGTTCATGTGTATCTCATGGCCAAGTTTGAAGAGGATCGATTGGTTCCATGCAAGGAGCTCTTTAATATTGAGGCCACCCTCCTCGTAAGGTCTAGTCACTTTTTTCCAAGAAACAAGTTTTTTTTCCCCTCAATTTTGCCACTCCAAAGGAAGGAGCGACAAAGTGCTTCTATGCGTTTGAGTACCTTCCTTGGGATGATGGTGGATTTAACCCAAAAGGAAAGGAGACCCTCAAGCATAGAGAGGATTACTTGAGCTCTCCCCTAATAGGAGAGCATTCGTGCACCACATCTATTGATGACCCCGGTGATCTTGTTGAGGAGTGGCCCATAGTCCCCTACTTTGAGCTTGTCGGAGTGAAGTGGCATTCCCAAATAGTGGACCGGGAAGGTTCCAATCTCAAACCCCATAATTGCCGCAAGAGAGGCCCGGTCACCAAGTGCCACACCGCCAAAGAAGATGCGGCTTTTGTGGTTGTTGGCTATAAGCCCCGAGGATCTTCCGAATGAGAGAAGGCATGTTTTTATGGAGTTGAGAGTAAGGATGGTGGGCTTACAAAAAATGAGGAGGTCATCGACAAAGGTGATATTTGTGAGTTTGAGGCGGTAGCATTTGGGGTGGAAGGCAAAGCCTCGGTTGGTACTAGTGATGTCTCTCTATTTGGTGGTGTTTTCATATGTGATTTCCTTTGTAAATACGTTTCTTTTTCCCCTTTTCTTGTGCATTTTGTTCCTTTTTAGCTTAGTTCCCGTATTTCTATGAGATTCGGAAACTACGCGCATTTTATGTGTTTTGTAGGTAAATTGGCGTGAATCAAGGATCTATTTGAAGGAGGGTCGTGACATGGAGCAAGGCCCGAGCAAAGCGGGAAAGAGAGAAGCAAGCCATGAAGAAGAACAAGAGAAGCCAACTAAGAAGAAGGTGGAACGAGGTCAGGACCGAGTTGCAACCAACCTCGGGCCCGACTTTGAAGTCTCCAACCTCGGACCGAGTTGCACAGTACCTCGGGCCCGAGGTCCTCCGTGTCGGTCCAAGTCGGTTTCCGAACTACTTGGGCTCCAAGGCACGAAATTGTGAACTTCCACTTTTGCCCCTCATCTAATAAAAGGCCCTCTTGTCTTCTAAGAAGGGGGTTCCCACACTTAGCAAGGAACCCAACCCTCAAAAACTCTCAAGGGGATACTTGGAGAGCAAGGAAGAAGGAGAGGAGAAGGAGAAGAGAGAGAATCGGCCAAGGAGAGGAAGATTGATAGCTTTGGTTGATAGATTAGCTTTGCTTTGCTTTGATCTTGTGGATTTGGAAACCCTTGATTGGAATTTGTGGATTGCTTTAGATTTTGAATGAAACTTTGCTTTGTTTTGAGATTGATGATGTTGATTGCTTTCCCTTTTGATTTGTTTGCTTTCTTTGCTTGTCACAAGGAGTAGATCTCCTTGATCTTGGGTTATGGGGGAAGACCCTAGCTAGGTTTGGGCTAGAAACCCCAATTCCATAGCCTTGAGTGTTTGATCTAAGGAACCCACTCTACGTAGAGCTACAATTCCTTGCGAAAGTCGGGAATCAATGCTTGAGATTGGCAAAGTAGCGAAAGTGAACATGTGTCAATCTCAAGACCTTGCTTCGAAGGGGATTTCCCCAATGATTGATGTGTAGAAGTGGTTGGAACGAGGGCGAAAGCACTCGATCCTAGTCCGATCATCACTCATTGCTTGAATTGGGGTGGAAAAGCCTTAATCTACTAGGGAAGGAACCCAAAAGCCCAAGATCTACTTTTAAAATCTTTGAGTTCGACATCCCCAGCTACCTCGGGCCCGACTTACCCAGTGTCGGTCCCGACTTCCTCTCGTCGCCAACCTCGGGCCCGACGTGACCTCAGTGTCGGTCCCGACTGTTTTCTTTGTTTTCCTTTGTTTTATGCTCTCCTTTCTAGCTTCCTAGTGTCTAGGCACATCGATCGAGTAGACTTCCCGAGTGTTCGACACCCACCACGTACTACAACGGGGTCGGGTTATAAATTGTATCTCTAGACCCTCGCACACGTTGAGAGAGGGGCGATCAAGAAATGGCGCCGTTGCCGGGGAAGTCTAAGTGCATTGAGTGCCAATTTGGTGAGTTTCTTGTGTTTTGGTAGTGATTTGGGTGAGGGAATAGCCTAAACCCTTTGTTTGTTTTTGATTTGTTTTGGTTTGTGTCTTTGTTTCATAGGTGTATGCTAGCTCGTTCCTCCCGAGGAACACTTGAGCTTGAGTTTGTGAGTGATCCGGAAAGTATTCTCAAGGAAGCCCGAAGAAGGAAAAGGATGGAGAATCAAGCTCTCCATGTTGATGAGGAGTTGGCTCGACTTAGGGCCGAAATGGCTAGATTGCAACTTGAGAGGGACAATCAAGAGGAGGTGGCAAGAAGAGAACGGGAGCAACGGATGAGAGCCGAGGCTCAACTCAATGCTCTACCCCGGAATGCACGCCAATACATGCATCCGGAGTTGAGGGTACCCGAGCCGGCTATTGTGCTTCCCGAGGTTGCCAAGAATTTTGAGATCAAGACGCAATTCATCTCCCTCATCAAGCGTGATCAATTCGGGGGCCGTCCACATGAGTGTCCCATAGAGCATGTTAAACGATTTGTGGATATGTGTGAGACGATCTCTACCGACGAGGAGACATTGGAGTATGTGCTTCTAAAGGCGTTCAAATGGTCACTTGGGGGCAAGGCCACACATTGGCTCGAGAGCCAAGCTCCTAGGTCAATCACAACTTGGAAGACACTCTATGATGCTTTCTTGATGAAGTTCTTCCCGCCCTCAAAGACAACCGAGTTAAGAAGGAAGATTGCAAGCTTTCAACAAGGTCCGAATGAGCCTCTCTTCGAAGCATGGGACCGTTTCAAGGAGATGTTGCGCCAATGTCCTACTCATGGCCAACAACCATATGTACTTCAAGACATCTTTTTCCAAGGCATCAATCCGGTAACGAAGGACAAGCTCAATCTCCACACCGATTGTGGGTTCATAGACTTGACACCGGATCAAGCTTGGGAGCTACTTGACAAGCTATCTGATTATGAGGCCATGTATGGGGTGAGTCAAGCTAGCAAGGAGGTGAAAGTTCAAGGTGAAGGTGCAAGGAAGTTATATGATCCAAAGGGAGAAGACATTGATAGGGATGTGAAGCTCCAATTCCTTGAAGGTGAAGTGAGCAAGCTTAAGAGGCAAGTCCACTACTACAAGCAAAATGCTAGAGCTTGTGAGGAGTGTGGATCCTTTGCACATGCTACACAAGTTTGTCCAAATGAGAGCCAAGTACGCTTGGCCGAGCGAATTGAGGAGGCAAATTATGTCCGAGGAAATTTCGGTGGAAGAGGCAATTTCAACAATGGTGGCAATGGCCGGTGGAACAACGGTCAAGCTCAAGGCTACAACAACAACTTCAACCAAAACGAGCTAAGGGCGCCACCACCACCATATAGACCACCGGGACTCAATGAGTTACAAACATTTGCTCAAGAGATGAGAGATGGGTTCAAGGAGATGAGGACCCAATTCAATGAGTTTGGTGCATGGAGGAGGCAAGTCGACAATCAATTTGCCCAAATTGCGACTCAAGCCCCGAGAGAGAATGGGAGACTTCCGGGCCGACCCGAGGAGAATCCTCGAGCTCAAAACAATCAAAATGAAGTCCGGGCAATTGGATTGAGAAGTGGCCGAAACCTACCCGAGCCACACGTGCCTAAGAAGAATGAAGAGAGTCGGACCAACTTACCCAGCAAGTCGGGTCCGACGTTCCCCGAAGTTGACCCAGCAAGAAGACCGACTTCTTCACCACGGACCGAGGTCGAGAGCAACTCGGGACCGACGTACACAAACCTCGATCCAACTCCTCTGCCTCGGACCGAGATTCACAACATCGGGCCCGACATGGTGCCCAAGTCGGTCCAACCAGGAAATGTTGCAAATGAAGTAGGGAAGTCCAAAGAAGTTGATCCAAGCAAGATTCAAGGTGCAACGATTCTTCCATATCCCTCAAAGAAGCCGAAAGATGTTGTTGAGAACAAGTTCAAGAGGTTTCTCAAACTCTTGCAAGGCTTGAACATCTCTATCCCGTTCACCGATGCATTGAGTGAGATGCCATCTTATGCCAAGTTTTTAAAAGAGATTTTGAGCAAGAAGAGGTCCATAGTTGAAATGCAAGATGAGGTCAAGACCTTGGAGTTACCACAAAAGCTAGGAGATCCCGGTCGTTTTGCTATAATCATTGGTGTGGGGTCTCAAAATTTCCAAGCCTTATGTGACCTTGGGGCAAGTGTTTCGGTGATGCCCGCTAGCATTTGGAGAAGAGCAAATTTGGGTGAAATGGAGCCGGCCGATATGTCCCTAACTATGGCCGACGGTTCCATCATCAAGGCTAGGGGAATATTGGATGACGTGCCGGTGCGAGTTGGAAAATATTTTGTCCCCGATGATTTCGTGATCTTGGACATGCACGAGGACCCCTTGGTCCCAATAATCTTAGGAAGACCATTCTTAGCTACGGCGGGGGCAAGGTTTGATGTAAAAAACGGCAAGGTTTCCTTTGAGATTGGTGAAGAAAAGGTCGATTTTCACTTCAACAAGGCCTTGAATGAGCCGGACGCCTTGGCTATCCTCAAACTTGAAGAGAGTGCTAAGAGAAAAGGTGAAGAAGAGGAAGTTGCTAGAGAGGTCATTGTGTTGAGAAGTGATGAAGGGTTGAATAAACAAATACAAGCAAGGGAGTTGTTGGAGCAAATTGAGGATCAAGATGAGTCAAGGATCAATGCTAGCCCAAGGAGAAATGAAGAGTATCCTTACTTATATCCTTTTGATGTTGGTGATGACCACAATTCTTCCCAAACTTTTGATTCCTACATTTGTTTAAGTGATTTGAAAGATGACTTAGGAGACTCCTACATTTGCCTTAGTGACTTGAAAGATGAATTGGTAGAATCTCCTAGGAATTCTTTGGATAACTTTGGTGTAGGAAAAGAGGAACATGATGGAGCAAGTAAGGAGGAGAAATCTCACCCGTTGGAGGAGTATGATGAGATAGGCCCGAGATGGAGAGCCATGCCTATGTAGACCATCGTTGGTGGTTTTATGGGTATGAAGGCAATGGGCATAACAATGGCGAGCAATTCACCGTGTTTCACCCGCCATGAGGTTGAGGTTAGGAAGTCAAGCTAGTGACTCTAAACGAGCGCTTCTCGGGAGGCAACCCGAGCTAGTAGATTTCTTTTCGTAGTTTTAGTTTGATTTTTCTTAGTTTAGCTTAGCTTTTCCCTAACCAATCCCTATCTAGTGTTTTGTGGATTTATGGTGTTGTGCATTCTTCAAAGTTGTGTAGGATTTGAGGTGAAATATTTAAATGGAAATATGGGAAAGAAGTTGCAAGAGGATGGAGTAAAATTGGTGACCCGAATACTCCCACATCGAGCCCAGGTAAGTCGGGTCCGACATAGGGACGTCGGTCCATGAAGTCGGTCCAACTCGATTTGACTAGTTGGAATGCCAATTTTGCCCTTGACCTAATTTGTCCTTTTCCCCCATTAAATACTATCCCCCACCTACCTATCATCTTCATATCAACCACCATTCCCAAAATACAACCCCTCTCCCTCAAACACTCTCAAAGTCGGCCGCCCCTACCCTCACCATACTCGATCCACATATCTTCCTTTCTTCATCTCGATCCAATCACAAAAAGGCCTCCCAAACCCGAATCCAAGTAGAAATCTCGAGTTCAATATAGTTCTTCATCCCCCATCTCGATCTAGATTGAGAAAATTTGAGTTCTAAGTTGCTTATTTGTTTAAAAGTTCAATACTCTTCGAATCCGGTATGTGTTACTCGATCTCTACTTATTTCTTTGAAAATTTTGTGCTTTCATTGCGTAGATTGAGTAATGCCATGTTTGATTGAGAGCTTGAGCTTGAGCATCAATGGTGGATTTGCATGATTTGTGAAATTGAGCTTTAAAGTTGTTTATGCATGCTTAGATCCATTTAGAACTTCGATTAGGGATGTTTGATGGTTGAATTTGAAATTTAAGTGCATGATAGAGTGATTTGGGTTGATTTAAGGCTAGAAGTTGAAGCATGAATTAGGTCGAGATCGAAGTGCCCAGGAAAGTCGGGCCCGAGGTGTGAAAGTCGGTCCAACATGTCGGACCGAGGTTGAGGATGTGTCGGGCCCGACATAGGTTAGAAGTCGATCCATAATGTTTTTGCTCTCTTCTTGTGATATCATGTGGATTCATGTGTTTAATTGTCGGCTATAGCCTAATCATGATGTAGAATGATCATTTGCTTAGCTATTGTTAGAAGATGTCCATGATGATTTATGTTGGATTGAGATGCATGCGAGTCTAGAGACTAAGTATGGGGTTCCCTTTGTGTTGAAATGTTGTTGTGTGTTGATGAGTGCTTTTGTTGAGTTGTATGGAGTTTATCTTGGACCCTTTTGTTCGGTTGGATGTGTGTAGGTACCATGGAGACAAGAGCTTCATCCTCTCATGTGGAAAGGCCAAGGAAGAAGTCCAAGAAGTCGAGGAAAGAGCCAAAGTTGGATGATGTCTACTTGGAGGATGATGAGCAAGTTGAGAGTTATGCAAGGTATATGGCGCTTGAGCATCACACAAGGTGGCTTGATTGGGAAGCCGTGAGGAAGATGGACATGGATCAAGCCCTTCCAAGATGCTACTCCCACATCGGTCTTAATGGGATGCTAAGGTGGGACAACACTCACTACCCCGCCCTCACCTCGGAATTCATGGCCACATTCGAGTGCACTTATGATAATGTGGAGGATGAGGAAGGGGCGCTCACTTTCCGATTGGGCAACGAGGACCACAATCTCACTCTTAGGGATTTGGCTACCTACTTCGGGTTTCCATGCCCAAGAGAAGAGGCCGGCGTCAACAATGAGAAGGTGAACCAAGTGTGGTGTCATGTGGCCGGGAAGAGTGAGATGAGAAAGGGCGCCTCCACAGCCGAGATTGCTAGCCCTCTTTTTCGGGTCATGGTGCGAGTCTTGGGGTGTGCAATCTATGCTCGTCATGAGTTGAGCAAGCCGATGAAGGAGGAGATCATGTTGCTCCATGAGATGCTCTTCAACACCGAGAAGCCCATGAACCTTGCATGGGAGTGGGTCAAGATGGTGCGAGATTTCCAAAGCTCCTCTTGGATCTACTTCGGTGGGATGATAGCAAGGCTCGCCATGCGTCTAGGAGTTGATCTTGACAAGTATTCTCCGGCTCCGAATGGTGTTGAGTTCATGAACATGAAGTATTTCAAGAAGGCCAACATCATCAAGGAGAAGCTCTACATGATTTCCTTGGCCCCTCACTCAAACTATGATGGTGTGTCGATCCGGTTAGTGCACAACCTCTATGATCTTTCTCGGTATCAAAATTGGTACCAAGTGTGGGCCGGCAAGCCACACTCATTTGGTGACCCCGAAGGTGCAAGAGAAGGGCGGCGACAACACATTCGGTTTACTTCTCCTCCATCTACACCGGATTCCGACCAAGACAACTTCGTGTTTTCACCTCGTGGGGAAGACATGGATGTCGATCAAGAGAAAAATGAAGAAGATGAGCGCTTCCAAGGTTTGATGGCCAACCTCCGAGCCACGCACCAAGCTCCAACACTGGCGGACCGAGGTCCACACCAAGTCGGGCCCGACTTCCCTCAACGTCGGTCCAGTTCATTCCATGGTGGTGAGGTCCCGAGGCATTATGAGCGTGGAGAAGGGAGCGGTGCAAGGCGAGAGCAATTCCAAGGTGGCGGTTATGAAGGCTATGCCCAATGGTACGGTCCGGGAATGGTGTTTCCCGAGCAACAACAACTGGTGGACATGTCCTTCTTAGCCAACCAAATGGCTCATCTCCAACTTCAACAAGAAAATGTTCTCCAAGAGGTCCATCAAGTGAATCTCCATCAACAACAAATGTACCACCATCAACAACAAATGTACCAACAACAACAACAAATGCTTCAACAACAAAGTTCTTTCCAAGCTAGCCAACAAGAGATGAACCGGGCCCTCGGCTACACTAGACGAGAGGTGGAGGAGCTTAGGGAGGTGGAAGACCAAAGGTGGCGAGTCCAAGATAGCTACAACACGTGGATGAGCGGGAACTTCCCTTCCCGTGAGGACCAATGGACACGCCCGGAGCCTCAACTTCAACCACCACCACAAGACTTCTACCAAGAACAAGTGTACGAGAGGGAGCGGCAAGCAAGGCTCCAAAGAGGACGTAGACGTGACAACCCCTTCGATTGATCCTATACATGCCATTGAAGAATAAGAAATTGTGAGCTTTTCATACTCTTCTCTCTTGCTTTTAAGTTTTGATTTCCTTGTTTGATGGGGACATCAAAATTTTAAGTATGGGGTGGGGGTAAGTGTGTTCATGATTTCACTTGTTTATGTTTGTTTATTATTTTGAGGATATTT
Source organism: Fallopia convolvulus (assembly GCA_964016875.1). Lineage (NCBI taxonomy): Eukaryota > Viridiplantae > Streptophyta > Magnoliopsida > Caryophyllales > Polygonaceae > Fallopia > Fallopia convolvulus. The sequence continues at coordinate 24,964,371 of OZ024727.1, forward strand.
AGTTTGTGTTTTTAGTTTGTGTTTGGGATGTTTGCTTCTTGGTTTGTGGTTTGATGAAAAACATGAATGATTAATTTGGTCTTGAATGGATGAGTTTTTGGTTTTAGAGAAATTTTTGCAAAAAAAAATCCATAAAAAATGAAAAATTGTGTTGAAAACAACAAAAAGATTTTGTGTTTTGTAGGTTTTGGACTAGAAATTCCCATCTTAGATTGCCAAAATAAAAGCTAATGATGATGTGAGCATGTAAATTCCTTTGCATATTTTTGGATGGTTTAGCCTCTTAAATGATGTTGCTTTTGATGTGATCATGATATCTTGCTTGTTTTATTGAACATGTGAGTTCTAAGATGAGTTCTTATGCAACTAAGTATGAGTGACCCTTGTGAGATTGATTTTTGGCCATTTTAGGGATGCTTGTTCATATTTGCATATCCCTCATTTTTCTTGTGTGATTAGCTCATTCATGCTTAGTAAAACTTGCTATTGCGGTGTTTATCTATTTTCCAAGACCGTCATGAGAATTGTCCTAGCATTGTCACATTGATTTTGAACTTTATTCTTCTAGTCACATAAATGTTCCATATCCTACCATGAAGATAATCCTTTGTTTGTAGCCCCGTTCTAGCCTAAGCCTTTGTTTGAAACTCCTCAAAAATATTATCCCTAGCCTTATATGACTTGACCCTTATGGGATTGGACTTTAAAAGAGAGGTTTGGATTGTATTTGAAGAGTTGAGATTCTCTTGAGTTTAAGGGCAAAAGAATGGTGTTATGAATCATGTGGGTAGTGCATCTTTGTTGTACAAAAATGAAAAACAAAGAAAGAAAAGGAAGAAAGAAAATGTTGGAAATGTAAGGTGGAATAAAGCAAAGAGCTTAAGTGAAGAAAATGGTCCGACCGAGTTACAAGCAACATCGGGCCCGATGTCATAAGAAAGTCGGTCCAAATGTAGAAAGTGTTGAAAATCCAACAAAAAGCATAAGAGCAAAGATGAAGTGGAATGTTAAGTGAAATTTTGGGTTGAAAGGAAAATGTTAAGTCTTTTGGGTGAGTGTGAAAGTAATTGTGGAATTTGGTGAAGTTGGTGAGAGTTTAGGTTGTTCAATCCCCATTGTAAGCACCACAAGACCAAATAATTCCCACCTTGAGAAATACCAAAAGCCCCATTACAACCCGGCCGAATGGAACCTCTTTGAGGACCTCCATTGAGCCAAGTTCGAAATTCTTTGTGTACTTTGCATTAGACATCTCTAGGTGGAGGAATTGGTGATATTAGCTTCAATAGTAAAGTCTTTACTTGCATGATTTTTGAGCTTGAGTGTTCGTTGTTAAACCCAAACACATGATGAGTGATACACATTCACATATCCCTAAAGTGAGGCTTAGTTGCATTGACTTTATTTCCTTGAAACACTTAATCATGTGTGATGATGTAATCTTGCTTGAATATCGATCACTTGTGCTTAAAATGTGTTTTCATACGAGGCTTTACTTGAAGATTATGTTTCGGTCTTGCTCACATTGTTATTGCTTGAGGACAAGCAAGTTTAAGTATGGGGTATTTTGATGTCTCTCTATTTGGTGGTGTTTTCATATGTGATTTCCTTTGTAAATACGTTTCTTTTTCCCCTTTTCTTGTGCGTTTTGTTCCTTTTTAGCTTAGTTCACGTATTTCTATGAGATTCGGAAACTACGCGCATTTTATGTGTTTTGTAGGTAAATTGGCGTGAATCAAGGATCTATTTGAAGGAGGGTCGAGACATGGAGCAAGGCCCGAGCAAAGCGGGAAAGAGAGAAGCAAGCCATGAAGAAGAACAAGAGAAGCCAACTAAGAAGAAGGTGGAACGAGGTCAGGACCGAGTTGCAACCAACCTCGGGCCCGACTTTGAAGTCTCCAACCTCGGACCGAGTTGCACAGTACCTCGGGCCCGAGGTCCTCCGTGTCGGTCCAAGTCGGTTTCCGAACTACTTGGGCTCCAAGGCACGAAATTGTGAACTTCCACTTTTGCCCCTCATCTAATAAAAGGCCCTCTTGTCTTCTAAGAAGGGGGTTCCCACACTTAGCAAGGAACCCAACCCTCAAAAACTCTCAAGGGGATACTTGGAGAGCAAGGAGGAAGGAGAGGAGAAGGAGAAGAGAGAGAATCGGCCAAGGAGAGGAAGATTGATAGGTTTGGTTGATAGATTAGCTTTGCTTTGCTTTGATCTTGTGGATTTGGAAACCCTTGATTGGAATTTGTGGATTGCTTTTGATTTTGAATGAAACTTTGCTTTGTTTTGAGATTGATGATGTTGATTGCTTTCCCTTTTGATTTGTTTGCTTTCTTTGCTTGTCACATGGAGTAGATCTCCTTGATCTTGGGTTATGGGGGAAGACCCTAGCTAGGTTTGGGCTAGAAACCCCAATTCCATAGCCTTGAGTGTTTGATCTAAGGAACCCACTCTACATAGAGCTACAATTCCTTGCGAAAGTCGGGAATCAAGGCTTGAGATTGGCAAAGTAGCGAAAGTGAACATGTGTCAATCTCAAGACCTTGCTTCGAAGGGGATTTCCCCAATGATCGATGTGTAGAAGTGGTTGGAACGAGGGCGAAAGCACTCGATCCTAGTCCGATCATCACTCATTGCTTGAATTGGGGTGGAAAAGCCTTAATCTACTAGGGAAGGAACCCAAAAGCCCAAGATCTACTTTTAAAATCTTTGAGTTCGACATCCCCAGCTACCTCGGGCCCGACTTACCCAGTGTCGGTCCCGACTTCCTCTCGTCGCCAACCTCGGGCCCGACGTGACCTCAGTGTCGGTCCCGACTGTTTTCTTTGTTTTCCTTTGTTTTATGCTCTCCTTTCTAGCTTCCTAGTGTCTAGGCACATCGATCGAGTAGACTTCCCGAGTGTTCGACACCCACCACGTACTACAACGGGGTCGGGTTATAAATTGTATCTCTAGACCCTCGCACACGTTGAGAGAGGGGCGATCAACTAGCCTTTTGAAGATTCCGGCTAAGGATTTCCATAATCAAGACAAAGAGGAAGGGTGAGAGGGGATCACCTTGGCGGAGGCCTCTCTTGCCGGGGAAGAAGCCCTTGGCCTCACCATTAATGAGGATGGAGTATCTTCGGGTTGTCACATTTTGTAAGATGAGTTGGGTTAGCCAAGGTGGGAAGCCAAAGTAGTGGAGAGTTTTTTCAAGGAAGTCACAATCAACACAATCAAAAGCCTTTTGGAGGTCCACTTGCATGAGGCACCTTTTAGAGGTGCGCCTTTTCTCATAGGTGGCAACTAGTTCTTGAGCAACCGCGGCGTTGTGGGCCCGAGACAAAAGCACCTTGCCCAACCGAGACAATTTTGTCAAGGAAGGGCCGAATTCGGCTTACTAGGATTTTGGAGATGGCTTTAAGAAAGGTATTGCAACAAGAGATGGGTCGAAAGTCTTTTATATGGAAAGGTTTGTCAACTTTGGGTATGAGGCTCACAAACGTGTTGTTCCAATCTCTAAGTAATCTCCCGGATTGAAAGAATTCTTGCACCGCTTTGACCACATCAAGTTTCACTATGCTCCAACATTCTTTGAAGAAGTGGCTACTAAATCCGTCGGGCCCCGGAGATTTGTTGGATCCAATGCCCACAAAAGCTTTTCTTATCTCTTCTTCACTAGGCGTGAGGGTGAGGTGAGGTTTGTCATATCCCCTTGAGTGAGGGTTGGCCCTTGAAGTTGGTTGAAGTCAAAAGCTTGTGTTGGAGCAAGTGTGGCAAAAAGCTTCTCATAGAACCCCACCACTTCATTCACAATATCCCGAGGATCTTCAATTTTGTTGCCATCTTCATCCTCAAGTATTCGGATGGTGTTGCCTTCCTTCCTTTCCTTGATTCTATTGAAAAAGAAGGAGGAAGTCTCCTCTCCCAGCTCATCCAATCTAGCTTGGCTCTTTGTGTTGTGGCACTCAACAAAATTTTCATATTGAGCTCAACCTCTTTCTTGGCTTCGGTAATGGCTCTTTGTTTTTCAAGGCTCCCAAAGTCGTCATGGAGAGTTTGTTGTGCTTTCTTCAACTTTTCCACACTAGCCTCGGCTTGTGCCTCAAGATTCCTAAACTTAGTGCGGTGCCAAGCTTTTAGAGCCCCTTTCAATTTGGAAAGCTTGGTGAAGAGGATGAATTGAGCCGATCCTACTATATGCTCTCCCCAAATACGGCTCACCAAGGTTTCAAATTCGGGATCTTCGGTCCAAAAATTGTAGAACCGGAAGGGAATTTTTCGGATAGTGTTGGTGGGGTTAATGTGGACAAGGCCGGGTGAGTGGTCGGAAAGGTTTGGGTCACCAAAAAAGGCAAAGGATTGCCTAAAAGTGGCTTCCCAAATGGGGTTAACAAGGGCACGGTCAATTTTTGTGGCTACACGGGAGGTGCCCATTTGTTGGTTAGACCACGTGTACTTGGCTCCAGAGTAGGTAAGGTCATGGAGGTCACAAGGGCCAAGGGCATTGGCCAGCTCATTTGGCTCATCATCATCATTGGTATTTCTCAAAGAGAATCTCTCCGTTGAGTCAAGCAAACAATTCAAATCACCCATCACAAGCCATGGTGCATTCATCCCCCCGGCAAGGGTTCTCAACAAGTTCCACAAAGGTTTTCTTTCCCTGGGATAATTGAAAGCATAGACAAAGGTGAGATAGAAGTTTAAACATGAGTTTTTGTCACTAACCTTGCAATGGATCGCTTGGCTAGTGTTTAACAAGACTTCCAAATGCACAACTAGGGGGTTCCAAGTTATCCTCATACGACCCCTCTCTTGGTTGCCAACATCGGTGCAATAATTCCAACCTCTTAGCAAGCAATAAGCAAGTAGGTCTTCCCTAGATCTTAGGGTCTTGGTTTCCAAGATGCCCATCACACTAACTCGGTTTTTATGGACAAAGCTATTGACCATATTTATTTTAGAGGGGTCACTACTCCCTCTCACATTCCAACAACCGACTTTGAGCTCAGTCATGGATCACCCTTTTTAGGGCTACTACAACCCTCGATTAGTCCCTCGAGAAGGCCCTAAAACATGTTGGGACTTTTGTTGCAAGCTTTTGAATTTGAGGCCGAAGTGTGGTGGCTTAGGGAAGATATCTTTGGAGGGCTAAAGGTGTGTTTCTTCTTTGGAAATTTGAAGTGGTGGCAGGCCTCTTTTTCTAAGTCACGAGCTTGGAGAGCTAGGATTGCGTTTTACTCATTCACCAAAGGTTCGGCTAGGGATGGTTTAGTTGGTGCTTTACGTGGTGCTTCAAGGTCATCTTCTTTACGAGGGCTAGAGGTATTGCATGGTGGATGTGGGGGCTCCTCAATGGCTAGCTCCTTTGTGATAGTTTGGGTGGCAACAACAGAATTTTGCAATGGCTCTTGGCTTGCTCGGCTAGGGGCGCAACTAGAGGCGCGACTAGGGGTAGGACTAGGGGCGCGACTAGCGGCGCGCCTAGGAGTTGGGCTGGGGGCAGGAGTAGTGGTGTCTTTGGCTCGCCACACTCGGTTGGCCATTGTCGGTTTGTTTTTGTGATACATACGAGAGTGCTCTCGCTCATGCTCTTGTTCATGAGTGCAAAATTGTTTTGTGTGGCCGAAATTCTTGCATAGAGTGCATCTCCAAGGCATCCACTCAAACTCAACATTGTATTCAAATTTCTTCCCACATTTGCTTGCCAACTTGACCATTCTCCGGTTGGCTTCCTCGGTAGTGATTTCAACAAGTAACCGGGCATAAGAGATTTTCTCCAATGAAGAGGTGATCCGATCTACACAAATTGGTTTACCAATCATGTTGCCAATAACACTAAGCATGTTCTTGGAGGAAAGGAGGATGGGATCCAAGTCTAGAATCTTGACCCATACCGGGATGGAGGCAAAGCTCGTCCAATCAATCGCCATGCCCATCTCCCATTCTTTCAAGGCTAGCAGTTTGTTTCCATGTATGAGCCATGGGCCATTGTGGAGAACCCATGCTCGATCTTCTAGCTTGGCAAAGCTTAGCAAGAACACACCGTTCTCTTTCATGTAGACCTTGGGTGTTGGAATTTCCCATGAGCTTTCAATGAAAGCGAGGAGATTGTGTAGAGTGATTTGCGCCCCAGCCACAAACCCAATGAGTGAAGCATTCCAAGACTCTTGCTCTTTGGCAACATCATTCAAATCAAATTCAAAGACATCTCTATTCTCCAAGACCATGTGCTCAAGCCCTTCGCAATTTCTTAAGGCTCTATTCCCCTCGGTGGCTTGCTTGAAGGAGGTGGTGTGAAGAATTGGTTTGGTTTTGCTAGTTGGGTGGTCACTTGAGTGGTTCAAGTCAGCCTTGGAAGCAAGGATAGGTGGGGAGAGACGGTTGAAAACCGATGCATTGGCCAAGGAGGAAGAACTAGCAAAATGGGTTTTTTGTGGTTTAATGGCTAAAGGGGTGTTGTGTTTAGGTTTATGGGAGGTGGCGGCTATGGATAAGACCTTTTCTCTATGTTTGCCAAGATTTTTTTGAAGACTCACCCAAAGGAGGATGTTCAACCAACCTCTTTGCATTAGCCTTGCTTCCATTAATGGCTAAAGGAGCACATGTGACTTCTTGTAGGGTGGGGACCGAAGCCCTAGCTGTTTTTTCAAGCCATGTCCCTTTCACCTTCAGATCTGGCCTGCTCAAGGAGGAAGAGCCCTCCATTGGTGCCGTTGTGAGCATCTCTCCAAGGTGGAGCGCCGGTGGTGCATCTCCGGTCGCGCCCGGCGCGTCGCTGGTTGGGATTGGCACGTACATGGCTGCTTGTGAGTATTTGGAGAGGGTCTTCATAAAAGCTGGGGTTTTTTCTGGATCTATGTCCCCATTAGCAAGGTCGGACTCCCCAGCTTGACTTTCCACCGGTGAGGACTCCAAGGTCGCGCCTTTGCACTCTACAGGTGCGTCGTTGCTCATGTTTGGCGCGCCACTGCCCATCTTCGACGCGCCTCCACTCCTCGGACTCGAACCAGGTTCACATGATGGTTGTGCGGTGAACTTGTGCCGGTTCCCTCTAGATCCCGCCATGGAGCCTTGAAGATTTCAAACTAGTGACAAGAAACCCTAAAACTACGAATTTTATGCGCTCTATCTCACAAGCTTCTACTCCCTCACGTATTTGGTCAATCTCCAAGTGGATCTTGCCAAATTTCAACCTCACTAGACACCACCTACTCTCACTCTCACAAGGGTCGTCGGAAAGAGCCGCCAGAGACACCTTGAAACCCGTGTTTACCCTCAAACTCACCACTCCAAGCTCCCTCCGGTACACTCGGCCGCCAAGGGAGGCCCCACCGGTGTTTCTTCCTCACAATAGGTCACCGTCACTCACACTCACCACCCCCCCAAGCCACCGAGTGGCTGGTGGCGCCGCTAGGAAGGAGGCGCACTAGAAAACCCTAGAGAGAAAGAGAGAGAAGAGAGGAAATGAAATGTCCATGTAAATGTCACTCCTAAATGAAATGTCCATGTAAATGTCACTATTAAATGAGGTATTCGGTTTCTTGGTTCGAATTTATGCTTTTATTCAATCGGTCTTGATTTTATAGTGCAGAATGTGCTTATTGGGTTGATACTATCCTCATTCTTTATGCTTATACCTAGATGTCTTTAAAGATCACTCCTTTTTTCTCCTTTTGCCTTTAAAATTTGACTTGTGATCTAACATTGCATGCCAAGTATTCGATGAAATATCCATGTAAATGTCACTCCTAAATGTGGCATTTGGTTTTTAGGTTCGAATATGCTCTTATTCGATCGGTCTTGATTTTGTAGTGCATAATGTGCTTATTGGCTTGATACTATCCTCATTCTTTATGCTTATGCCTAGATGTCTTTAAAGTTCACTTGTTTTTTCTCATTTTGCCTTTAAAATGACTTGTGATTTAACATTGCACGTCAAGTGTTCGATGAAATTTCCATGTAAATGTCACTCTTAAATAGGCATTCGGTTTCTAGGTTCGAATTTATCCATTTATTCGACCGGTCCTGATTTTCTAGTGCCGAATGTGCTTAATTGCTTGATACGCCCCTATATTTGGTCAAACCGAATGCCACATTCGGCGGCCGAAGTTGCAGGTTTCGTTAGGTTGAAGAAAGGGGGTGGGGTCCCTCATATTTGGTCAAAGGCGTGGTCAAAGTCCGTTTGGCAACCGATCAATTGGTAGAGGGAAGTTGGGCTGGGTTGTTTTTTTCTTTTTTTATTATTATTCATAATTTTTTTTGTTGTTGGGCCGTGGTTTTAGTTGGCCGGGAGAGTTGGAGTAATTAATTAGATCCAATACTAGTTCAATTCAATTCGATCAATTCGAGTAATTAATTACAATACGAATTAGTTATAACAATTGGTGGGCTGAGATAGGGTGGCTTGGGCTAGTTAATTAGTTAACTAGTATTGTAATTTCATGTAGTATAAATAGTTTTAGGTAATCTCTAGTGGGTTGGGTTAGTTAGTTCGGATCGTATTTTTAATTAATTAATTTTTCCCTTTATAATTCTTAGGGAATCGTTCCGTCTGAGATCGTAGTTCCGTCTTCCCAAGAATCCTTCGTTCGAGGTAAGTCGTTTTTCGACTTGCTCGGTTCTTGTCTCCCTTGTTAGATTGCGTATCGATATTGTAGGGCGGGTTTTGGGAACTAGTCCCGTACACCTTTTAAATTGTTTTGAACTCCTTGTGTGTTGTGTGCGTTAATGATTTTAAATATATTTTATCGGAAACTATTTTGGAACGTTTTCTCTGTGTTGGTACCGTTTCCGACACGGCCCATTGTAGCTGGTGTTGAGGAAGAGTTGGCTACTTTGACCCGTGTGACTTGGAAAATCGTACCCCTTCAAACGAAAATTATTATCTGTGTGTTTTTGGCAAGCGCTCCAGTGGAGGCTTAGCCCGGAGTTAGAAGGGAGATTGGGAAGTGGAGTGGGAGGGCCTGCCTCTGCACTCGGCGCGGTGATGAGCGCCTTGGAAGTCGGATCGTGGACAAAGGAAGAATTGCATTGTTGTGTGATTGTGATTGTGATTGTGAATGCGTATGTGACTTGTGGAACTGATATAACTAATTTAGGTATTGGCCTCTAGAGTTATGATTGCGATTGTGGATTTGTATGTTGACTTTAGATAACTGATTTCAAAACGTTCTACAGTTTCCATATTCTTTCTAGCTTGGTAGATTAGACGCTGACCCTTCGGGGAACATTTTTCAGTTCCAGGTATGAATCAGGGAACCGTGCAGGAACCGAGGCAAGATGGCGGGCCGGAGCGGTAAAGAGCGCGTGTCATAGTGGGATTGGTTTATACTAGTCTATTTATAATAGTTAGAATATTGGTTTTAATATTTGTTAGACGGAGTTGGTATTTTGTTTCGGTTATTATCTTTTGGTTCAGATAGTTCAGTTTCAGTAGGCGTTATTACGTAATTGAGTATTTATAATTTTCGGGGATTCATGCATAATTACATTTTTCTAAGTTTTCATTAAATAAAGGTTGGATGTTTTATTATGATTTTCTCGTCGTGCCCGAGTTGTAAGGTCCTACAGTGTAGTTGTCAACCTAATAAATAGTACCTTGTAAGGTCTATTCCCTAGTAGCGCCTCGTCGGAAGTCGGGGTGTTACAATGTCTTTAAAGTTCACTTGTTTTTTCTCCTTTTGCCTTTAAAAAATGACTTGTGATCTAACATTGCACGCCAAGTGTTCGATGAAATGTCCATGTAAATGTCACACCTAAATGTGGCATTCGGTTTTTAGGTTCGAATATGCTCTTATTCGATCGGTCTTGATTTTGTAGTGCATAATGTGCTTCTTGGCTTGATACTATCCTCATTCTTTATGCTTATGCCTAGATGTCTTTAAAGTTCACTTGTTTTTTCTCCTTTTGCCTTTAAAATGACTTGTGATCTAACATGCACTCCAAGTGTTCGATGAAATTTTGCATGTAAATGTCACTCTTAAATATGGCATTCGGTTTCTAGGTTCGAATTTATGCATTTATTCGACCGGTCCTGATTTTGTAGTGCCGAAGGTGCTTAATTGCTTGATACTATCCTAATTCTTTCTGCTTATACCTAGATGTCTTTAAAGTTCCCTTTTTTTCACCTTTTGCCTTTAAGATTACTTGTGATCTAACATTGCACGCCAAGTGTTCGATGAAATGTCCATGTAAATGTCTCTTCTAATTGTGGCATTTGGTTTTTAGGTTCGAATTTATGCTTTTGTTCGATCGCTCTTTATTTTATACTGCAGAATGTGTTTATTGGCTTGATACTATCCTCATTTTTTATGCTTATGCCTAGATGTCTTTAAACTTCACTTGTTTTTTCTCCTTTTGCCTTTAACAAATGACTTGTGATCTAACATTGCACGCCAAGTGTTCGATGAAATGTCCGTATAAATGTCACTCCTAAATGTGGCATTCGGTTTTTAGGTTCGAATATGCTTTATTCGATCGGTCTTGATTTTTTAGTGCAGAATATGCTTATTGGCTTGATACTATCCTAACTTTTTATGCTTATGCCTAGATGTCTTTAAAGTTCACTTGCTTTTTCTCCTTTTGCCTTTAAAATGACTTGTGATCTAACATTGCACGCCATGTTTTCGATGAAATGTCCATGTAAATGTCACCCCTAAATGTGGCATTCGGTTTTTAGGTTCGAATTTATGCTTTTATTCGACCGTTCTTGATTTTATAGTGCAGAATGTGCTTATTGGCTTGATACTATACTCATTCTTTATGCTTATGCCTTGGGCCTTGCTATAGTTACTAATTTGAAAGTAATTTTTGGAAAAAACTATGCTTTTTTATCTTGAAATTTGTGAATGATAGTTATATTTTTGTGTTGAGAAATGTGTAAAGTATACTTTTTTCTAAAAATTGCTTTCCAATTAGTAAACTATAGCAAGCCCTAGATGTCTTTAAAGTTCACTTGTTTTTTCTCCTTTTGCCTTTAAAAAATGACTTGTGATCTAACATTGCACGCCAAGTGTTCGATGAAATGTCCATGTAAATGTCACACCTAAATGTGGCATTTGGTTTTTAGGTTCGAATATGCTCTTATTCGATCGGTCTTGATTTTGTAGTGCATAATGTGCTTCTTGGCTTGATACTATCCTCATTCTTTATGCTTATGCCTAGATGTCTTTAAAGTTCACTTGTTTTTTCTCCTTTTGCCTTTAAAATGACTTGTGATCTAACATTGCACTCCAAGTGTTCGATGAAATTTTGCATCTAAATGTCACTCTTAAATATGGCATTCGGTTTTTAGGTTCGAATATGCTCTTATTCGATCGGTCTTGATTTTGTAGTGCATAATGTGCTTCTTGGCTTGATACTATCCTAATTCTTTCTGCTTATACCTAGATGTCTTTAAAGTTCCCTTTTTTTCACCTTTTGCCTTTAAGATTACTTGTGATCTAACATTGCACGCCAAGTGTTCGATGAAATGTCCATGTAAATGTCTCTTCTAACTGTGGCATTTGGTTTTTAGGTTCGAATTTATGCTTTTGTTCGATCGTTCTTTATTTTATAGTGCAGAATGTGTTTATTGGCTTGATACTATCCTCATTTTTTATGCTTATGCCTAGATGTCTTTAAAGTTTACTTGTTTTTTCTCCTTTTGCCTTTAACAAATGACTTGTGATCTAACATTGCACGCCAAGTGTTCGATGAAATGTCCGTATAAATGTCACTCCTAAATGTGGCATTCGGTTTTTAGGTTCGAATATGCTTTATTCGATCGGTCTTGATTTTTTAGTGCAGAATATGCTTATTGGCTTGATACTATCCTAACTTTTTATGCTTATGCCTAGATGTCTTTAAAGTTCACTTGCTTTTTCTCCTTTTGCCTTTAAAATGACTTGTGATCTAACATTGCACGCCATGTGTTCGATGAAATGTCCATGTAAATGTCACCCCTAAATGTGGCATTCGGTTTTTAGGTTCGAATTTATGCTTTTATTCGACCGTTCTTGATTTTATAGTGCAGAATGTGTTTATTGGCTTGATACTATCCTCATTTTTTATGCTTATGCCTAGATGTCTTTAAAGTTCACTTGTTTTTTATCCTTTTGCCTTTAACAAATGACTTGTGATCTAACATTGCACGCCAAGTGTTCGATGAAATGTCCGTATAAATGTCACTCCTAAATGTGGCATTCGGTTTTTAGGTTCGAATATGCTTTATTCGATATGTCTTGATTTTGTAGTGTAGAATATGCTTATTGGCTTGATACTATCCTAACTTTTTATGCTTATGCCTAGATGTCTTTAAAGTTCACTTGCTTTTCTCCTTTTGCCTTTAAAATGACTTGTGATCTAACATTGCACTCCAAGTGTTCGATGAAATTTTGCATGTAAATGTCACTCTTAAATATGGCATTCGGTTTCTAGGTTCGAATTTATGCATTTATTCGACCGGTCCTGATTTTGTAGTGCCGAATGTGCTTAATTGCTTGATACTATCCTAATTCTTTCTGCTTATACCTAGATGTCTTTAAAGTTCCCTTTTTTTCACCTTTTGCCTTTAAGATTACTTGTGATCTAACATTGCACGCCAAGTGTTCGATGAAATGTCCATGTAAATGTCTCTTCTAACTGTGGCATTTGGTTTTTAGGTTCGAATTTATGCTTTTGTTCGATCGTTCTTTATTTTATAGTGCAGAATGTGTTTATTGGCTTGATACTATCCTCATTTTTTATGCTTATGCCTAGATGTCTTTAAAGTTCACTTGTTTTTTCTCCTTTTGCCTTTAACAAATGACTTGTGATCTAACATTGCACGCCAAGTGTTCGATGAAATGTCCGTATAAATGTCACTCCTAAATGTGGCATTCGGTTTTTAGGTTCGAATATGCTTTATTCGATCGGTCTTGATTTTTTAGTGCAGAATATGCTTATTGGCTTGATACTATCCTAACTTTTTATGCTTATGCCTAGATGTCTTTAAAGTTCACTTGCTTTTTCTCCTTTTGCCTTTAAAATGACTTGTGATCTAACATTGCACGCCATGTGTTCGATGAAATGTCCATGTAAATGTCACCCCTAAATGTGGCATTCGGTTTTTAGGTTCGAATTTATGCTTTTATTCGACCGTTCTTGATTTTATAGTGCAGAATGTGCTTATTGGCTTGATACTATACTCATTCTTTATGCTTATGCCTTGGGCCTTGCTATAGTTACTAATTTGAAAGTAATTTTTGGAAAAAACTATGCTTTTTTATCTTGAAATTTGTGAATGATAGTTATATTTTTGTGTTGAGAAATGTGTAAAGTATACTTTTTTTTCTAAAAATTGCTTTCCAATTAGTAAACTATAGCAAGCCCTAGATGTCTTTAAAGTTCACTTGTTTTTTCTCCTTTTGCCTTTAAAAAATGACTTGTGATCTAACATTGCACGCCAAGTGTTCGATGAAATGTCCATGTAAATGTCACACCTAAATGTGGCATTCGGTTTTTAGGTTCGAATATGCTCTTATTCGGTCGGTCTTGATTTTGTAGTGCATAATGTGTTTCTTGGCTTGATACTATCCTCATTCTTTATGCTTATGCCTAGATGTCTTTAAAGTTCACTTGTTTTTTCTCCTTTTGCCTTTAAAATGACTTGTGATCTAACATTGCACTCCAAGTGTTCGATGAAATTTTGCATGTAAATGTCACTCTTAAATATGGCATTCGGTTTCTAGGTTCGAATTTATGCTTTTATCCGATCGGTCTTGATTTTGTGGTGCAGAATGTGCTTTTTGGCGTTGATACTGTCCTCATTCTTTATGCTTATGCCTAGATGTTTTTAAATTTCACTTTTTTTTGTCATTTTGCGTTGACAATGACTTGTGATCTAACATTGCACGCCAAGTGTTCGATGAAACGCCATGTAAATGTCACTCCTAAATGTGGCATTCGATTTCTAGGTTCGAATTTATTCTTTTATTCTATCGGTCTTGATTTTGTAGTTTAGAAAGTGCTTATTGGCTTCATATTGTCCTCATTCTTTATTCTTATGCCTAGATGTCTTTAAAGTTCACTTGTTATTACTCCTTTTGCCTTTAAAATGACTTGTGATCTAACATTGCACGCCAAGTGTTCGATGAAATTTCTAAGTAAATGTGACTCCTAAATGTGGCATTCGGTTTCTAGGTTCGAATCTATGCATTTATTCGATCGGTCCTTATTTTGTAGTGCCGAATATCCTTAATTGCTTGATACTATCCTAATTCTTTATGCTTATACCTAGATGTCTTTAAAATTCACTTGTTTTTACTCCTTTGGCCTTTAAAATGACTTGTGATCTAACATTGCACGCCAAGTGTTCGATGAAATTTCCATGTAAATGTCACTCCTAAATGTGGCATTCGGTTTATAGGTTCGAATTTATGCATTTATTCGAACAGTCTTGATTTTGTAGTGCCATATGTGCTTAATTGCTTGATACTATCCTAATTCTTTATGCTTATACCTAGATGTCTTTAAAGTTCACCTTTTTTTCTCCTTTGGCCTTTAAAATAAATTGTGATCCAACATTGCAGTCCAAGTGTTCGATGAAATGTCCATGTAAATGTCACTCCTAAATGTGGCATTCGGTTTTTAGGTTCGAATTTATGCTTTTATTCGACCGTTCTTGATTTTATAGTGCAGAATGTGCTTATTGGCTTGATATTATACTCATTCTTTATGCTTATGCCTTGGGCCTTGCTATAGTTACTAATTTGAAAGTAATTTTTGGAAAAAAGTATGCTTTTTTATCTTGAAACTTGTGAATGATAGTTATATTTTTGTGTTGAGAAATGTGTAAAGTATACTTTTTTCTAAAAATTGCTTTCCAATTAGTAAACTATAGCAAGCCCTAGATGTCTTTAAAGTTCACTTGTTTTTTCTCCTTTTGCCTTTAAAAAATGACTTGTGATCTAACATTGCACGCCAAGTGTTCGATGAAATGTCCATGTAAATGTCACTCCTAAATGTGGCATTCGGTTTTTAGGTTCGAATATGCTCTTATTCGATCGGTCTTGATTTTGTAGTGCATAATGTGCTTCTTGGCTTGATACTATCCTCATTCTTTATGCTTATGCCTAGATGTCTTTAAAGTTCACTTGTTTTTTCTTCTTTTGCCTTTAAAATGACTTGTGATCTAACATTGCACGCCAAGTAATCGATGAAATTTTGCATGTAAATGTCACTCTTAAATATGGCATTCGGTTTCTAGGTTCGAATTTATGCATTTATTCGACCGGTCCGGATTTTGTAGTGTCGAATGTGCTTAATTGCTTGATACTATCCTAATTCTTTCTGCTTATACATAGATGTCTTTAAAGTTCCCTTTTTTTCACCTTTTCCCTTTAAGATTACTTGTGATCTAACATTGCACGCCAAGTGTTGGATGAAATGTCCTTGTAAATGTCTCTTCTAAGTGTGGCATTTGGTTTTTAGGTTCGAATTTATGCTTTTGTTCGATCGTTCTTTATTTTATAGTGCAGAATGTGTTTATTGGCTTGATACTATCCTCATTTTTTATGCTTATGCCTAGATGTCTTTAAAGTTCACTTGTTTTTTCTCCTTTTGCCTTTAACAAATGACTTGTGATCTAACATTGCACGCCAAGTGTTCGATGAAATGTCCGTATAAATGTCACTCCTAAATGTGGCATTCGGTTTTTAGGTTCGAATATGCTTTATTCGATATGTCTTGATTTTTTAGTGTAGAATATGCTTATTGGCTTGATACTATCCTAACTTTTTATGCTTATGCCTAGATGTCTTTAAAGTTCACTTGCTTTTTCTCCTTTTGCCTTTAAAATGACTTGTGATCTAACATTGCACGCCATGTGTTCGATGAAATGTCCATGTAAATGTCACCCCTAAATGTGGCATTCGGTTTTTAGGTTCGAATTTATGCTTTTATTCGACCGTTCTTGATTTTATAGTGCAGAATGTGCTTATTGGCTTGATACTATACTCATTCTTTATGCTTATGCCTTGGGCCTTGCTATAGTTACTACTTTGAAAGTAATTTTTGGAAAAAAGTATGCTTTTTTATCTTGAAATTTGTGAATGATAGTTATATTTTTGTGTTGAGAAATATGTAAAGTATACTTTTTTCTAAAAATTTCTTTCCAATTAGTAAACTATAGCAAGCCCTAGATGTCTTTAAAGTTCACTTGTTTTTTCTCCTTTTGCCTTTAAAAAATGACTTGTGCTCTAACATTGCACGCCAAGTGTTCGATGAAATGTCCATGTAAATGTCACTCCTAAATGTGGCATTCGGTTTTTAGGTTCGAATATGCTCTTATTCGATCGGTCTTGATTTTGTAGTGCATAATGTGCTTCTTGGCTTGATACTATCCTCATTCTTTATGCTTATGCCTAGATGTCTTTAAAGTTCACTTGTTTTTTCTCCTCTTGCCTTTAAAATGACTTGTGATCTAACATTGCACTCCAAGTGTTCGATGAAATTTTGCATGTAAATGTCACTCTTAAATATGGAATTCGGTTTCTAGGTTCGAATTTATGCATTTATTTGACCGGTCCTGATTTTGTAGTGCCGAATGTGCTTAATTGCTTGATACTATCCTAATTCTTTCTGCTTATACCTAGATGTCTTTAAAGTTCCCTTTTTTTCACCTTTTGCCTTTAAGATTACTTGTGATCTAACATTGCACGCCAAGTGTTCGATGAAATGTCCATGTAAATGTCTCTTCTAATTGTGGCATTTGGTTTTTAGGTTCGAATTTATGCTTTTGTTCGATCGTTCTTTATTTTATAGTGCAGAATGTGTTTATTGGCTTGATACTATCCTCATTTTTTATGCTTATGCCTGGATGTCTTTAAAGTTCACTTGTTTTTTCTCCTTTTGCCTTTAACAAATGACTTGTGATCTAACATTGCACGCCAAGTGTTCGATGAAATGTCCGTATAAATGTCACTCCTAAATGTGGCATTCGGTTTTTAGGTTCGAATATGCTTTATTCGATCGGTCTTTATTTTTTAGTGCAGAATATGCTTATTGGCTTGATACTATCCTAACTTTTTATGCTTATGCCTAGATGTCTTTAAAGTTCACTTGCTTTTTCTCCTTTTGCCTTTAAAATGACTTGTGATCTAACATTGCACGCCATGTGTTCAATGAAATGTCCATGTAAATGTCACCCCTAAGTGTGGCATTCGGTTTCTAGGTTCGAATTTATGCTTTTATTCGATCGGTCTTTATTTCGTATTGCAGAATGTGCTTGTTGGCTTGATACTATCCTCATTCTTTATGCTTATACCTAGATGTCCTTTAAAGTTCACTTCTTTTTTGTTCTTTTGCCTTGAATTTGACTTGTGATCTAACATTGCACGCCAAGTGTTCGATGATATGTCCATGTAAATGGCACTTCCAAAAGCGACATTCGGTTTCTAGATTAGAATTTATGTTTTTATTCGATTGATCTTGATTTTTGTAGTGCAGAACGTGCTTATTGGCTTCATACTATCCACATTCTTTATGCTTATGCCTTGATGTCTTTAACGTTCACTTGTTTTTTGTCCTTTTGCCTTTAAAATGACTTGTGATCTAACCTTGCATGCCAAGTGTTCGATGAAATTTCCAAGTAAATGTCACTCCTAAATATGGCATTCGGTTTCTAGGTTTGAATTTATGCTTTTATACGATCGGTCTTGATTTTATAATGCACAAAGTGCTTATTGGCTTGATAATGTCCTCATTCTTTATGCTTATGCCTAGATGTCTTTAAAGTTCACTTGTTTTTAGTCCTTTTGCCTTTCAAATGACTTGTTATCTAACATTGCGTGCCAAGTGTTCGATGAAATGTCCATGTGAATGTCACTCCAAAATATTGCATACGGTTTCTAGGTTCGAATTTATGCTTTTATCCGATCGGTCCTGATTTTGTGGTGCAGAATGTGCTTTTTGGCGTTGATACTATCCTCATTCTTTATGCTTATGCCTAGATGTCTTTAAAGTTCACTTGTTTTTTCTCATTTTGAGTTAAAAATGACTTGAGATCTAACATTGCACGCCTAGTGTTCGATGAAATGTCCATGTAAATGTCACTCCTAAATGTGGCATTCGGTTTTTAGGGTCGAATTTATGCATTTATTCGATCAGTCTTGATTTTGTAGTGTAGAACGTGCTTATTGGCCTCATACTATCGACATTCTTTATGCTTATGCCTAGATGTCTTTAACGATCACTTGTTTTTTGTCCTTTTGCCTTTAAAATTACTTGTGATCTTACATTGCACGGCAAGTATTCGATGAAATTTCCATGTAACTGTCACTCTTAAATGTGGCATTCGGTTTCTATGTTCGAATTTATGCTTTTATTTTATCGATCTTTATTTTGTAGTGCAGAAAGTACTTATTGGCTTGATATTGTCCTTATTCTTTATGCTTATGCCTAGATGTCTTTAAAGTTCACTGGTTTTTACTCCATTTGCCTTTAAAATGACTTGTGATCAAACATTGCGCGCCAAGTGTTCGATGAAATGTCCATGTAAATGTCACTCCTAAATATGGCATTCGGTTTCTAGGTTCGAATTTATGCTTTTATCCGATCAGTCTTGATTTTGTGGTGCAGAATGTGCTTTTTGGCGTTGATACTTTCCTCATTCTTTATGCTTATGCCTAGATGTCTTTAAATTTTACTTGTTTTTTCACATTTTGCGTTAAAAATGACTTGTGATCTAACATTGCACGCCAAGTGTTCGATGAAATGCCATGTAAATGTCACTCCTAAATGTGGCATTCGATTTCTAGGTTCGAATTTATTCTTTTATTCTATCGGTCTTGATTTTGTATTGTAGCAATTTGTATTGGCTTGATATTGTCCTCATTCTTTATTCTTATGCTTAGATGTCTTTAAAGTTCACTTGTTTTTACTCCTTTTGCCTTGAAATGACTTGTGATTTAACATTTTACGCCAAGTGTTCGATGAAATTTCTAAGTAAATGTCACTCCTAAATGTGGCATTCTGTTTCTAGGTTCGAATTTATGCATTTATTCGATCGGTCCTGATTTTGTAGTGCCGAATATGCTTAATTGCTTGATACTATCCTAATTCTTTATGCTTATACCTAGATGTCTTTAAAATTCACGTGTTTTTACTCCTTTGGCCTTTAAAATTGACTTGTGATGTAACATTGCAGACCAAGTGTTCGATGAAATTTCAATGTAAATGTCACTCCTAAATGTGGCATTCAGTTTCCAGGTTCGAATTTATGCTTTTATCCGATCGGTCTTGATTTTGTAGTGCAGAAAGTGCTTATTGGCTTGATATTGTCCTTATTCTTTATGCTTATGCCTAGATGTCTTTAAAGTTCACTGGTTTTTACTCCATTTGCCTTTAAAATGACTTGTGATCAAGCATTGCGCGCCAAGTGTTCGATGAAATGTCCATGTAAATGTCACTCCTAAATATGGCATTCGGTTTCTAGGTTCGAATTTATGCTTTTATCCAATCAGTCTTGATTTTGTGGTGCAGAATGTGCTTTTTGGCGTTGATACTTTCCTCATTCTTTATGCTTATGCCTAGATGTCTTTAAATTTTACTTGTTTTTTCACATTTTGCGTTAAAAATGACTTGTGATCTAACATTGCACGCCAAGTGTTCGATGAAATGCCATGTAAATGTCACTCCTAAATGTGGCATTCGATTTCTAGGTTCGAATTTATTCTTTTATTCTATCGGTCTTGATTTTGTATTGTAGCAATTTGTATTGGCTTGATATTGTCCTCATTCTTTATTCTTATGCTTAGATGTCTTTAAAGTTCACTTGTTTTTACTCCTTTTGCCTTGAAATAACTTGTGATTTAACATTTTACGCCAAGTGTTCGATGAAATTTCTAAGTAAATGTCACTCCTAAATGTGGCATTCTGTTTCTAGGTACGAATTTATGCATTTATTCGATCGGTCCTGATTTTGTAGTGCCGAATATGCTTAATTGCTTGATACTATCCTAATTCTTTATGCTTATACCTAGATGTCTTTAAAATTCACGTGTTTTTACTCCTTTGGCCTTTAAAATTGACTTGTGATCTAACATTGCACACCAAGTGTTCGATGAAATTTCAATGTAAATGTCACTCTTAAATGTGGCATTCGGTTTCCAGGTTCGAATTTATGCTTTTATCCGATCGGTCTTGATTTTGTTGTGCAGATAGTGCTTATTGGCTTGATCTTGTCCTCATTCTTTATGCTTATGCCAAGATGTCTTAAAAATTCACTTGTTTTTACTCCTTTTTCCTTTAAAATGACTTGTGATCTAACATTGCATGCAAACTGTTCGATGAAATTTCCATGTAATTGTCACTCCTAAATGTGGCATTCAGTTTATAGGTTCGAATTTATGCATTGATTCGAACGGTCCTGCTTTTGTAGTGCCATATGTGCTTAATTGCTTGATACTATCCTAATTCTTTATGCTTATACCTAGATGTCTTTATAGTTCACTTTTTTTTCTCCTCTTGCCTTTAAAATGACTTGTGATCTAACATTGCACTCCAAGTGTTCGATGAAATGTCCATGTCAATGTAACTCCTAAATGTGGCATTCGGTTTTTGGGTTCGATTTTATGCTTTTATTCGACCATTCTGGATTTTATAGTGCAGAATGTGCTTATTGGCTTGATACTATCCTCATTCTTTATGCTTATGCCTAGGGCCTTGCTATAGTTACTAATTTGAAAGTAATTTTTGGAAAATAGTATGCTTTTTTATCTTGAAATTTGTGAATGATAGTTATATTTTTGTGTTGAGCAATGTGAAAAGTATTCTTGTTTCTAAAAATTGCTTTCCATTTAGTTAGTCATGGCCAAAGGTGCGGGCCGGCCCGGCCCGCACCAGCCCAGCCCGCCCATCTGGGCCAAATTGGCACGGCCCGGCCAGCCCGCGGGCCAACCGGGCCAAACCCGCCCGGGCCATGGGCCGGGCCTGGGTTGGGGAATTGTGGCCCGGCCCGGTCGGGCCCGGACCAGCCCGGCCCGGCCCGGATAATTTATGTATTAAAAAAATAAAAAATAAAGGACCGGGCTTATATTTATCAGCCCGGCCCGGCCCGGGGCCCGGCCCGCTCCAGCCCGGTACAATACCGGGCCGGTCCCGGGCCCTACTTCTCCGGCCCGGCCCGGTAGTGGCCCGGCCCGGGCCCGGCCCAGCCCGGCCCGTGTCCATCTCTACATTTAGTAAACTATAGCAAGCCCTAGATGTCATTAAAGTTCACTTGTTTTTTCTCCTTTTGCCTTTATAAAATGACTTGTGATCTAACATTGCACGCCAAGTGTTCGATGAAATGTCCATGTAAATGTCACTCCTAAATGAGATATTCGGTTTCTTGGTTCGAATTTATGCTTTTATTAGATAGACCTTGAATTTATAGTGCGGAATGTGCTTATTGGGTTGATACTATCCTCATTCTTTATGCTTATACCTAGATGTCTTTAAAGATCACTTGTTTTTTCTCCTTTTGCCTTTAAAATTTGACTTGTGATCTAACATTGCATGCCAAGTATTCGATGAAATATCCATATAAATGTCACTCCTAAATGTGGCATTCGGTTTTTAGGTTCAAATATGCTCTTATTCGATCGGTCTTGATTTTGTAGTGCATAAATGTGCTTATTGGCTTGATACTATCCTCATTCTTTATGCTTATGCCTAGATGTCTTTAAAGTTCGCTTGTTTTTTCTCCTTTTGCCTTTAAAATGACTTGTGATCTAACATTTCACGCCAAGTGTTCGATGAAATTTCCTTGTAAATGTCACTCTTAAATATGGCATTCGGTTTCTAGGTTCGAATTTATGCATTTATTCGACTGGTCCTTATTTTGTAGTGCCGAATGTGCTTAGTTGCTTGATACTATCCTAATTGTTTATGCTTATACCTAGATGTCTTTAAAGTTCCCTTTTTTCACCTTTTGCCTTTAAAATGACTTATGATCTAACATTGCACGCCAAGTGTTCGATGAAATGTCCATGGAAATGTCTCTTCTAAATGTGGCATTCGGTTTTTAGGTTCGAATTTATGCTTTTGTTCGAACGTTCTTTATTTTATAGTGCAGAATGTGTTTATTGGCTTGATACTATCCTTATTCTTTACGCTTATGCCTAGGTGTCTTTAAAGTTAACTTGTTTTTTCTCATTTTGCGTTAAAATTGATTTGTGATCTAACATTGCACGCCAAGTGTTCGATGAAATGTCCATGTAAATGTCACACCTAAATGTGGCATTTAGTTTTTAGGTTCGAATTTTTGCATTTATTCGATCAGTCTTGATTTTGTAGTGCAGAACGTGCTTATTGGCCTCATACTATCAACATTCATTATGCTTATGCCTAGATGTCTTTAACGTTCACTTGTTTTTTGTCCTTTTGCCTTTAAAATTACTTGTGATCTAACATTGCACGCCAAGTGTTCGATGAAATTTCCATGTAAATGTCACTCCTAAATGTGGCATTCGGTTTCTAGGTTCGAATTTATGCTTTTATTTTATCGGGCTTGATTTTGCAGTGCAGAAAGTGCTTATTGGCTTGATATTGTCCTTATTCTTTATGCTTATGCCTAGATGTCTTTAAAGTTCACTAGTTTTTACTCCTTTTTACGTTAAAATGACTTGTGATCTAACATTGCGCGGCAATTGTTCGATGAAATGTCCATGTAAATGTCACTCCTAACTATGGCATTCGGTTTCTAGGTTCGAATTTATGCTATCGGTCCTGATTATGTAGTGTCGAATATGCTTAATTGTTTGATACTATCCTAATTCTTTATGCTTATACCTAGATGTCTTTAAAATTCACTTGTTTTCACTCCTTTGGCCTTTAAAATTGACTTGTGATCTACATTGCACGCCAAGTGTTCGATGAAATTTCCATGTAAATGTCACTCCTAAATGTGGCATTCGGTTTCTAGGTTCGAATTTATGCTTTTATCCGATCGGTCTTGATTTTGTAGTGCACAAAGTGCTTATTGGGTTGATCCTGTCCTCATTCTTTTTGCTTATGCCTAGATGCCTTTAAAATTCACTTGTTTTTACTCCTTTTGCCTTTAAAATGAGTGGTGATCTAACATTACGTGCCAAGTGTTCGATGAAATGTCCATGTAATTGTCACTCCTAAATGTGGCATTCGGTTTCTAGGTTCAATATTATGGTTTTAGCCGATCAATTTTGATTTTGTAGTGCAGAAATTGTTATTGGCTTGATCTTGTCCTCATTCTTTATGCTTACGCCTAGATGTCTTTAAAATTCACTTGTTTTTACTCCTTTTGCCTTTGAAATGACTTGTGATCTAACATTACGCGCCAAGTGTTCGATGAAATGTCCATATAATTGTCACTCCTAAATGTGGCATTCGGTTTCTAATTTCGAATTTATGCTTTTATCCGATCGGTCTTGATTTTGTAGTGCTGAAAGTGCAAATTGGCTTGATACTGTCCTCATTGTTTATGTTTATGCCTAGATGTCTTTAAAACTCACTTGTTTTTACTCCTTTTGCCTTTAAAATGACCTGTGATCTAACATTGCACGTCAAGTGTTCGATGAAATTTCCATGTAAATGTCACTTCTAAATGTGCATTCGGTTTCTAGGTTCGAATTTATGCATTTATTCGATCGGTCCTGATTTTGTAGTGCCGAATGTGCTTAATTGCTTGATACTATCCTAATTCTTTATGCTTATACGTAGATGTCTTTAAAGTTCACTTTTTTTTCTCCTTTTGCCTTTAAAATGACTTGTGACCTAACATTGCACGCCAAGTTTTCCATCAAATGTCCATGTAAATGTCACTCATAATGTGGCATTCGGTTTCTAGGTTTGAATATATGCTTTTATTTGATGGGTCTTGCTTTTGTAGTGCAAAACGTGCTTATTGGTTTGATACTATCCTCATTCTTTATGCTTATGCCTCGATGTCTTTAAAGGTCACTTGTTTTTTCTCCTTTTACCTTTAAAATTTCTTGTGATCTAACATTGAACGCCAAGTGTTTGATGAAATGTCCATTTAAATGTCACTGCTAAATGTGGCATTCGGTTTCTAGGTTCGAATTTATGCTTTTATCTGATCGGTCTTTATTTTGTACTGTAGAAGTGCTTATTGACTTGATATTCTCCTCATTGTTCATGCGTATGCCTAGACGTCTTTAAAATTCACTTGTTTTTAATCCTTTTGCCTTTAAAATGACTTGTGATCTAATATTGCACGCCAAGGGTTCGATGAAATTTCCCTGTAAATGTCACTTCTAAATGTGGCATTCGGTTTCTAGGTTCGAATTTATGCTTTGATTCGATCGATCTTGATTTCGTAGTGCAGAATGTGCTTATTGGCTTGATACTATCCTCATTCTTTATGCTTATGCCTAGATGTCCTTTAAAGTTCACTTCTTTTTTCTTCTTTTTCCTTGAAATTGACTTATGATCTAACATTGCACACCAAGTGTTCGATGATATGTCCATGTAAATGTCACTTCTAAATGTGGCATTCGGTTTCTAGGTTCGAATTTATTCTTTGATTCGATCGGTCTTAATTTCATAGTGCAGAATGTGCTTATTGGATTGATACTATCCTCATTCTTTATGCATATGCCTAGATGTCCTTTAAAGTTCACTTTTTTTTTCTTCTTTTTCCTTGAAATTGACTTGTGATGTAACATTGCAGGCCAAATGATCGATGATATGTCCATGTAAATGCCACTCCTAAATGAGGCATTTGGTTTCTAGGTTCGAATTTATGCTTTTATTCGATCGGTCTTGATTTCGTAGTGTAGAATGTGCTTATTGGCTTGATACTATCCTCATTCTTTATGCTTATGCCTAGATGTCCTTAAAGTTCACTTGTTTTTCTCTTTTTGCCTTTAAAATGACTTGTGATCTAACATTGCACGCCAAGTGTTCGATGAAATGTCCATGTTAATGGCACTCCTAAATGTGGCATTCGGGTTTTAGGTTCGAATTTATGCTTTTATTCGATCGGTCTTGATTTTATATTGCAGAATGTGCTTATTGGCATGATACTATCCTTATTCTTTATGCTTATGCCTAGATGTCTTTAAAGTTCACTTGTTTTTTCTCCTTTTGCTTTTAAAATGACTTGTGATCTGACATTGAACACCAAGTGTTTGATGAAATGTCCATGTAAATATCACTCCTAAATGTGGCATTCGGTTTCTAGGTTCGAATTTATGCTTTTATTCGATCGGTCTTGATTTTATGGTGCAGAATGTGCTTATTGGCTTGATACTATCCTCATTCTTTATGCTTATGCCTAGATGTATTTAAAGTTCACTTGTTTATTCTCCTTTTACCTTTAAAAATTCACTTGTGATCTAACATTGCACGCCAAGTGTTCGATAAAATGTCCATGTAAATGTCACTCGTAAATGTGTCATTCGGTTTCTAGGTTCGAATTTATGCACTTATTTGATCGGTCTTGGTTTTGTAGTGCAAAGCGTTCTTATTGGCTTGATACTATGCTCATTCTTTATACTTATGACTAGATGTCCTTAAAGTTCACTTGTTTTTTCACCTTTTGCCTTTAAAATGACTTGTGATCTAACATTGCACGCCAAGTGTTTGATGAAATGTCCATGTAAATGTCACTCCTAAATGTGACATTCGGTTTCTAGGTTCGAATTTATGCTCTTATTCGACCGGTCTTGATTTTATAGTGATGAATGTGCTTATTGGCTTGATACTATCCTCATTCTTTATGCTTTTGCCTAGATGTCTTTAAAGTTCACTTGTTTTTTCTCCTTTTGCCTTTAAAAATTGACTTGTGATCTAACATTGCACCCCAAGTGTTTGATGAGTTGTCCATGTAAATGTTACCCCTAAATATGGCAAGTTTCTAGGTTCGAATTTATGCATTTTTTCGATCGATCTTGATTTTGTATTGCAGAATGTGCTTAATTGCTTGATACAATCCTCATTCTTTACAAAATGACTTGCGATCTAACCTTGCACGCCAAGTGTTCGATGAAATGTCCATCTAAATGTCACTCCTCAATGTGGTATTCGGTTCTAGGTTCGAATTTATTCTTTTATTCAATCCGCCTTGATTTTATATTGCAGAATGTGCTTATTGGCTTGATACTATCCTCATTCTTTATGCTTATGCCTTGATCTCTTTAAAGTTCACTTGTTTATTCTCCTTTTGCCTTTAAAATGACTAGTGATCTAACATTGCACGCCAAGTGTTCGATGAAATGTCCATGTAAATGTCTCTTCTAAATGTGGCATTCGATTTCTAGGTTCGAATTTATGCTTTTGTTCGATCGTTCTTTATTTTATAGTGCAGAATGTGCTTATTGGCTTGATACTATCCTAATTTCTTATGCTTATGCCTAGATGTCTTTAAAGTTCACTTGTTTTTTCTCCTTTTGCCTTTAAAATGACTTCTGATCTCCCATTGCACGCCAAGTGTTCGATGAAATGTCCATGTAAATGTCACCCGTAAATGTGGCATTCGGTTTCTAGGTTCGAATTTATGCTTTTATTCGATCGGTCTTGATTTTGTAGTGCAGAATCTGCTTATTAGCTTCATACTATCCACATTCTTTATGCTTATGCCTAGATGTCTTTAACGTTTGCCTTTAAAATGACTTGTGATCTAACATTGCATGCCAAGTGTTCGATGAAATTTCCATATAAATGTCACTTCTAAATATGGCATTCAGTTTCTAGGTTCGAATTTATGCTTTTATCCGATCGGTCTTGATTTTGTGGTGCAAAATGTGCTTTTGGCGTTGATACTATCCTCATTCTTTATGCTTATGCCTAGAAGTCTTTAAAGTTCACTTGTTTTTTCTCATTTTGCGTTAAAAATGACTTGTGATCTAACATTGCACGCTAAGTGTTCGATGAAATGCCATGTAAATGTCACTCCTAAATGTGGCATTTGGTTTCTAGGTTCGAATTTATTCTTTTATTCTGTCGGTCTTGATTTTGTAGTGCAAAAAGTGCTTATTGGCTTGATATTGTCCTCATTCTTTATGCTTATTCCTAGATGTCTTTAAAGTTCACTTGTTTTTACTCCTTTTGCCTTTAAAATGACTAGTGATCTAACATTGCACGCCAAGTGTTCGAAATTTCTACGTAAATGTCACTCCTAAATGCGGCATTCGGTTTCTAGGTTCGAATTTATGCATTTATTCGATCGGTCTTGATTTTTTAGTGCCGAATATGTTTATTGGCTTGATACTATCCTAATTTCTTATGCTTATGCCTAGATGTCTTTAAAGTTCACTTGTTTTTTCTCCTTTTGCCTTTAAAATGACTTCTGATCTCACATTGCACGCCAAGTGTTCGATGAAATGTCCATGTAAATGTCACCCCTAAATGTGGCATTCGGTTTCTAGGTTCGAATTTATGCTTTTATTCGATCGGTCTTGATTTTGTAGTACAGAATGTGCTTATTAGCTTCATACTATCCACATTCTTTATGCTTATGCCTAGATGTCTTTAACGTCTGCCTTTAAAATGACTTGTGATCTAACATTGCATGCCAAGTGTTCGATGAAATTTCCATATAAATTTCACTCCTAACTATGGCATTCGGTTTCTAGGTTTGAATTTATGCTTTTATCCGATCGGTCTTGATTTTGTGGTGCAGAATGTGCTTATTGGATTGATACTATCCTCATTCTTTATGCTTAGACCTAGATGTGTTTAAAGTTCACTTGTTTTTTCTCCTTTTGCATTGAAAAATTGACTTGTGATCTAACATTCCACGCCAAGTGTTCGATGAAATGTCCATGTAAATGTCACTCATAAATGTGGCATTCAGTTTCTAGGTTCGAATTTATGCTTTTATTCGATCGGTCTTGATTTTGTAGTGCAGAATGTGCTTATTGGCTTGATACTATCCTCATTCTTTATGCTTATACATAGATGTGTTTAAAGTTCACTTATTTTTTCTCCTTTTGCCTTTAAAAATAGACTTGTGATCTAACATTGCACGCCAAGTGTTTGATGAAATGTCCATGTAAATGTCACTCCTAAATGTGACATTCGGTTTCTAGGTTCGAATTTATGCTCTTATTCGACCGGTCTTGATTTTATAGTGATGAATGTGCTTATTGGCTTGATATTATCCTCATTCTTTATGCTTTTGCCTAGATGTCTTTAAAATTCACTTGTTTTTTCTCCTTTTGCCTTTAAAAATTGACTTGTGATCTAACATTGCACCCCAAGTGTTTGATGAATTGTCCATGTAAATGTTACCCCTAAATATGGCATTCAGTTTCTAGGTTCGAATTTATGCATTTATTCGATCGATCTTGATTTTGTATTGCAGAATGTGCTTAATTGCTTGATACAATCCTCATTCTTTATAAATTGACTTGTGATCTAACCTTGCACGCCAAGTGTTCGATGAAATGTCCATCTAAATGTCACTCCTCAATGTGGAATTCGGTTCTAGGTTCGAATTTATGCTTTTATTCAATCCGCCTTGATTTTATATTGCAGAATGTGCTTATTGGCTTGATACTATCCTCATTCTTTATGCTTATGCCTAGATCTCTTTTTTTAAAGTTCACTTGTTTATTCTCCTTTTGCCTTTAAAATGACTTGTGATCTAACATTGCACGCCAAGTGTTCGATGAAATGTCCATGTAAATGTCACTCCTAAATGTGGCATTCGGTTTCTAGGTTCGAATTTATGCATTTATTCGATCGGTCCTGAATTTTTAGTGCCGAATATGCTTAATTGCTTGATACTATCCTAATTCTTTATGCTTATACCTAGATGTCTTTAAAATTCACTTGATTTTACTCCTTTGGCCTTTAAAATTGACTTGTGATCTAACATTGCACGCCAAGTGTTCGATGAAATTTCCATGTAAATGTCACTCCTAAATGTGGTATTCGGTTTCTAGGTTCGAATTTATTCTTTTATTAGATGTTTCTTGATTTCGTATTGCAGAATGTGCTTATTGGCTTGATATTATCCTTATTCTTTATGCTTATGCCTAGATGTCTTTAAAGTTCACTTGTTTTTTCTCCTTTTGCCTTTAAAATGACTTGTGATCTAACATTGCACGCCAATTGTTTGATGTAATGTCCATATAAATGTCACTCCTAAATTTGGCATTGGGTTTCTAGGTTCGAATTTATGCTTTTATTCGATCGGTCTTGATTTTATAGTGTAGAATGTGCTTATTGGCTTGATATTATCCACATTCTTTATGCTTATGCCTTGATGTATTTAAAGTTCACTTGTTTTTTCTCCTTTTACCTTTAAAAAATGACTTGTGATCTAACATTGCATGTGAAGTGTTCGATCAAATGTCCATGTAAATGTCACTCCTAAATGTGGCATTTGCTTTCTTGGTTCGAATTTATGCTTTTATTCGATCGGTCTTGATTTTGTAGTGCAGAATGTGCTTATTGGCTTAATACTATCCTCATTCTTTATGCTTATACATAGATGTGTTTAAAGTTCACTTGTTTTTTCTCCTTTTGCCTTTAAAATGACTTGTGATCTAACCTTGCACGCCAAGTGTTCGATGAAATGTCCATCTAAATGTCACTCCTCAATGTGGCATTCGGTTCTAGGTTCGAATTTATGCTTTTATTCAATCCGCCTTTATTTTATATTGCAGAATGTGCTTATTGGCTTGATACTATCCTCATTCTTTATGCTTATGCATAGATCTCTTTTTTTAAAGTTCACTTGTTTATTCTCCTTTTGCCTTTAAAATGACTTGTGATCTAACATTGCACGCCAAGTGTTCGATGAAATGTCCATGTAAATGTCACTCCTAAATGTGGCATTCGGTTTCTAGGTTCGAATTTATGCATTTATTCGATCGGTCCTGATTTTTTAGTGCCGAATATGCTTAATTGCTTGATACTATCCTAATTCTTTATGCTTATACCTAGATGTCTTTAAAATTCACTTGATTTTACTCCTTTGGCCTTTAAAATTGACTTGTGATCTAACATTGCACGCCAAGTGTTTGATGAAATTTCCATATAAATGTCACTCCTAAATGTGGTATTCGGTTCTAGGTTCGAATTTATGCTTTTATTCAATCCTCTTTGATTTTATATTGCAAAATGTGCTTATTGGCTTGATACTATCCTCATTCTTTATGCTTTTGCCAAGATGTCATTAAAGTTCACTTGTTTTTTCTCCTTTTGCCTTTAAAAATTGACTTGTGATCTAACATTGCACCCCAAGTGTTTGATGAATTGTCCATGTAAATGTCACTCATAAATTTGGCATTGGGTTTCTACGTTCGAATTTTTGCTTTTATTCGATCGGTCTTGATTTTATAGTGCAGAATGTGCTTATTGGCTTGATATTATCCTCATTCTTTATGCTTATGCCTTGATGTATTTAAAGTTCACTTGTTTTTTCTCCTTTTGCCTTGAAAAATTGACTTGTTATCTAACATTGCACGCCAAGTGTTCGATGAAATGTCAATGTAAATGTCACTCATAAATGTGGCATTCGGTTTCTAGATTCGAATTTATGCTTTTATTCGATCGGTCTTGATTTTGTAGTGCAGAATGTGCTTATTGGCTTGATACTATCCTCATTCTTTATGCTTATACCTAGATGTGTTTAAAGTTCACTTGTTTTTTCTCCTTTTGCCTTTAAAATGACTTGTGATCTAACATTGCACGCCAAGTGTTCGATGAAATGTCCATCTAAATGTCACTCCTCAATGTGGCATTCGGTTCTAGGTTCGAATTTATGCTTTTATTTAATCCGCCTTGATTTTATATTGCAAAATGTGCTTATTGGATTGATACTATCCTCATTCTTTATGCTTATGTCTAGATCTCTTTAAAGTTCACTTATTTTTTCTCGTTTTGCCTTTAAAAATTGACTTGTGATCTAACATTGCACGCCAAGTGTTTGATGAAATGTCCATGTAAATGTCACTCCTAAATGTGACATTCGGTTTCTAGGTTCGAATTTATGCTCTTATTCGACCGGTTTTGATTTTATAGTGATGAATGTGCTTATTGGCTTGATACTATCCTCATTCTTTATGCTTTTGCCTAGATGTCTTTAAAGTTCACTTGTTTTTTCTCCTTTTGCCTTTAAAAATTGACTTGTGATCTAACATTGCACCCCAAGTGTTTGCTGAATTGTCCATGTAAATGTTACCCCTAAATATGGCATTCAGTTTCTAGGTTCGAATTTATGCATTTATTCGATCGATCTTGATTTTGTATTGCAGAATGTGCTTAATTGCTTGATACAATCCTCATTCTTTATAAAATGACTTGTGATCTAACCTTGCACGCCAAGTGTTCGATGAAATGTCCATCTAAATGTCACTCCTCAATGTGGCATTCGGTTCTAGGTTCGAATTTATACTTTTATTCAATCCGCCTTTATTTTATATTGCAGAATGTGCTTATTGGCTTGATACTATCCTCATTCTTTATGCTTATGCCTAGATCTCTTTTTTTAAAGTTCACTTGTATATTCTCCTTTTGCCTTTAAAATGACTTGTGATCTAACATTGCACGCCAAGTGTTCGATGAAATGTCCACATAAATGTCACTCCTCAATGTGGCATTCGGTTCTAGGTTCGAATTTATGCTTTTATTCAATCCTCTTTGATTTTATATTGCAAAATGTGCTTATTGGCTTGATACTATCCTCATTCTTTATGCTTATGCCTAGATCTCTTTAAAGTTCACTTATTTTTTCTCCTTTTGCCTTTAAAAATTGACTTGTGATCTAACATTGCACGCCAAGTGTTTGGTTAAATGTCCATGTAAATGTCAATCCTATGTGACATTCGGTTTCTAGGTTCGAATTTATGCTCTTATTCGACCGGTCTTGATTTTATAGTGATGAATGTGCTTATTGGCTTGATACTATCCTCATTCTTTATGCTTTTGCCAAGATGTCATTAAAGTTCACTTGTTTTTTCTCCTTTTGCCTTTAAAAATTGACTTGTGATCTAACATTGCACCCCAAGTGTTTGATGAATTGTCCATGTAAATGTCACTCATAAATTTGGCATTGGGTTTCTAGGTTCGAATTTATGCTTTTATTCGATCGGTCTTGATTTTATAGTGCAGAATGTGCTTATTGGCTTGATATTATCCTCATTCTTTATGCTTATGCCTTGATGTATTTAAAGTTCACTTGTTTTTTCTCCTTTTGCCTTGAAAAATTGACTTGTGATCTAACATTGCACGCCAAGTGTTCGATGAAATGTCAATGTAAATGTCACTCATAAATGTGGCATTCGGTTTCTAGGTTCGAATTTATGCTTTTATTCGATCGGTCTTGATTTTGTAGTGCAGAATGTGCTTATTGGCTTCATACTATCCACATTCTTTATGCTTATACATAGATGTGTTTAAAGTTCACTTGTTTTTTCTCCTTTTGCCTTTAAAATGAGTTGTGATCTAACATTGCACGCCAAGTGTTGGATGAAATGTCTATCTAAATGTCACTCCTCAATGTGGCATTCGGTTCTATGTTCGAATTTATGCTTTTATTCAATCCGCCTTGATTTTATATTGCAAAATGTGCTTATTGGCTTGATACTATCCTCATGCTTTGTGCTTTTGCCTAGATCTCTTTAAAGTTCACTTATTTTTTCTCCTTTTGCATTTAAAAATTGACTTGTGATCTAACATTGCACGCCAAGTGTTTGATGAAATGTCCATGTAAATATCACTCCTAAATGTGACATTCGGTTTCTAGGTTCGAATTTATGCTCTTATTCGACCGGTCTTGATTTTATAGTGATGAATGTGCTTATTGGCTTGATACTATCCTCATTCTTTATGCTTTTGCCTAGATGTGTTTAAAGTTCACTTGTTTTTTCTCCTTTTGCCTTTAAAAATTGACTTGTGATCTAACATTGCACCCCAAGTATTTGATGAATTGTCCATGTAAATGTCACTCCTAAATTTGGCATTGGGTTTCTAGGTTCGAATTTATGCTTTTATTCGATCGGTCTTGATTTTATAGTGCAGAATGTGCTTATTGGCTTGATATTATCCTCATTCTTTATGCTTATGCCTTGATGTATTTAAAGTTCACTTGTTTTTTCTCCTTTTTCCTTGAAAAATTGACTTGTGATCTAACATTGCACGCCAAGTGTTCGATGAAATGTCAATGTAAATGTCACTCATAAATCTGGCATTCGGTTTCTAGGTTCGAATTTATGCTTTTATTCGATCGGTCTTGATTTTGTAGTGCAGAATGTGATTATTGGCTTGATACTATCCCCATTCTTTATGCTTATACCTAGATGTGTTTAAAGTTCACTTGTTTTTTCTCCTTTTGCCTTTAAAATGACTTGTGATCTAACATTGCACGCCAAGTGTTCGATGAAATGTCCATCTAAATGTCACTCCTCAATGTGGCATTCGGTTCTAGGTTCGAATTTATGCTTTTATTCAATCCGCCTTGATTTTATATTGCAAAATGTGCTATTGGCTTGATACTATCCTCATTCTTTATGCTTATGCCTAGATCTCTTTAAAGTTCACTTATTTTTTCTCGTTTTGCCTTTAAAAATTGACTTGTGATCTAACATTGCACGCCAAGTGTTTGATGAAATGTCCATGTAAATGTCAGTCCTAAATGTGACATTCGGTTTCTAGGTTCGAATTTATGCTCCTATTTGACCGGTCTTGATTTTATAGTGATGAATGTGCTTATTGGCTTGATACTATCCTCATTCTTT
This sequence comes from Fallopia convolvulus, assembly GCA_964016875.1. Lineage (NCBI taxonomy): Eukaryota > Viridiplantae > Streptophyta > Magnoliopsida > Caryophyllales > Polygonaceae > Fallopia > Fallopia convolvulus. The sequence goes on from OZ024727.1 coordinate 24,998,037, forward strand.
ATGCTTTTGCCTAGATGTCTTTAAAGTTCACTTGTTTTTTCTCCTTTTGCCTTTAAAAATTGACTTGTGATCTAACATTGCACCCCAAGTGTTTGATGAATTGTCCATGTAAATGTTACCCCTAAATATGGCATTCAGTTTCTAGGTTCGAATTTATGCATTTATTCGATCGATCTTGATTTTGTATTGCAGAATGTGCTTAATTGCTTGATACAATCCTCATTCTTTATAAAATGACTTGTGATCTAACCTTGCACGCCAAGTGTTCGATGAAATGTCCATCTAAATGTCACTCCTCAATGTGGCATTCGGTTCTAGGTTCGAATTTATGCTTTTATTCAATCCGCCTTGATTTTATATTGCAGAATGTGCTTATTGGCTTGATACTATCCTCATTCTTTATGCTTATGCCTAGATCTCTTTAAAGTTCACTTGTTTATTCTCCTTTTGCCTTTAAAATAACTTGTGATCTAACATTGCACGCCAAGTGTTCGATGAAATGTCCATGTAAATGTCACTCCTAAATGTGGCATTCGGTTTCTAGGTTCGAATTTATGCATTTATTCGATCGGTCTTGATTTTTTAGTGCCGAATATGCTTAATTGCTTGATACTATCCTAATTCTTTATGCTTATACCTAGATGTCTTTAAAATTCACTTGATTTTACTCCTTTGGCCTTTAAAATTGATTTGTGATCTAACATTGCACGCCAAGTGTTCGATGAAATTTCCATGTAAATGTCACTCCTAAATTTGGTATTCGGTTTCTAGGTTCGAATTTATTCTTTTATTAGATCTTTCTTGATTTCGTATTGCAGAATGTGCTTATTGGCTTGATATTATCCTTATTCTTTATGCTTATGCCTAGATGTCTTTAAAGTTCACTTGTTTTTACTCCTTTTCCCTTTAAAATGACTTGTGATCTAACATTGCACGCCAAGTGTTTGATGTAATGTCCATGTAAATGTCACTCCTAAATTTGGCATTGGGTTTCTAGGTTTGAATTTATGCTTTTATTCGATCGGTCTTGATTTTATAGTGCAGAATGTGCTTATTGGCTTGATATTATCCTCATTCTTTATGCTTATGCCTTGATGTATTTAAAGTTCACTTGTTTTTTCTCTGTTTCCCTTGAAAAATTGACTTGTGATCTAACATTGCACGCCAAGTGTTAGATGAAATGTCCATGTAAATGTCACTCATAAATGTGGCATTCGTTTTCTAGGTTCGAATTTATGCTTTTATTCGATCGGTCTTGATTTTATAGTGCAGAATGTGCTTATTGGCTTGATATTATCCTCTTTCTTTATGCTTATGCCTTGATGTATTTAAAGTTCACTTGTTTTTTCTCTGTTTGCCTTGAAAAATTGACTTGTGATCTAACATTGCACGCCAAGTGTTCGATGAAATGTCCATCTAAATGTCACTCCTCAATGTGGCATTCGGTTCTATGTTCGAATTTATGCTTTTATTCAATCCGCCTTGATTTTATATTGCAAAATGTGCTTATTGGCTTGATACTATCCTCATTCTTTGTGCTTTTGCCTAGATCTCTTTAAAGTTCACTTATTTTTTCTCCTTTTGCATTTAAAAATTGACTTGTGATCTAACATTGCACGCCAAGTGTTTGATGAAATGTCCATGTAAATATCACTCCTAAATGTGACATTCGGTTTCAAGGTTCGAATTTATGCTCTTATTCGACCGGTCTTGATTTTATAGTGATGAATGTGCTTATTGGCTTGATACTATCCTCATTCTTTATGCTTTTGCCTAGATGTCTTTAAAGTTCACTTGTTTTTTCTCCTTTTGCCTTTAAAAATTGACTTGTGATCTAACATTGCACCCCAAGTATTTGATGAATTGTCCATGTAAATGTCACTCCTAAATTTGGCATTGGGTTTCTAGGTTCGAATTTATGCTTTTATTCGATCGGTCTTGATTTTATAGTGCAGAATGTGCTTATTGGCTTGATATTATCCTCATTCTTTATGCTTATGCCTTGATGTATTTAAAGTTCACTTGTTTTTTCTCCTTTTTCCTTGAAAAATTGACTTGTGATCTAACATTGCACGCCAAGTGTTCGATGAAATGTCAATGTAAATGTCACTCATAAATCTGGCATTCGGTTTCTAGGTTCGAATTTATGCTTTTATTCGATCGGTCATGATTTTGTAGTGCAGAATGTGATTATTGGCTTGATACTATCCCCATTCTTTATGCTTATACCTAGATGTGTTTAAAGTTCACTTGTTTTTTCTCCTTTTGCCTTTAAAATGACTTGTGATCTAACATTGCACGCCAAGTGTTCGATGAAATGTCCATCTAAATGTCACTCCTCAATGTGGCATTCGGTTCTAGGTTCGAATTTATGCTTTTATTCAATCCGCCTTGATTTTATATTGCAAAATGTGCTATTGGCTTGATACTATCCTCATTCTTTATGCTTATGCCTAGATCTCTTTAAAGTTCACTTATTTTTTCTCGTTTTGCCTTTAAAAATTGACTTGTGATCTAACATTGCACGCCAAGTGTTTGATGAAATGTCCATGTAAATGTCAGTCCTAAATGTGACATTCGGTTTCTAGGTTCGAATTTATGCTCTTATTCGACCGGTCTTGATTTTATAGTGATGAATGTGCTTATTGGCTTGATACTATCCTCATTCTTTATGCTTTTGCCTAGATGTCTTTAAAGTTCACTTGTTTTTTCTCCTTTTGCCTTTAAAAATTGACTTGTGATCTAACATTGCACCCCAAGTGTTTGCTGAATTGTCCATGTAAATGTTACCCCTAAATATGGCATTCAGTTTCTAGGTTCGAATTTATGCATTTATTCGATCGATCTTGATTTTGTATTGCAGAATGTGCTTAATTGCTTGATACAATCCTCATTCTTTATAAAATGACTTGTGATCTAACCTTGCACGCCAAGTGTTCGATGAAATGTCCATCTAAATGTCACTCCTCAATGTGGCATTCGGTTCTAGGTTCGAATTTATACTTTTATTCAATCCGCCTTTATTTTATATTGCAGAATGTGCTTATTGGCTTGATACTATCCTCATTCTTTATGCTTATGCCTAGATCTCTTTTTTTAAAGTTCACTTGTATATTCTCCTTTTGCCTTTAAAATGACTTGTGATCTAACATTGCACGCCAAGTGTTCGATGAAATGTCCACATAAATGTCACTCCTCAATGTGGCATTCGGTTCTAGGTTCGAATTTATGCTTTTATTCAATCCTCTTTGATTTTATATTGCAAAATGTGCTTATTGGCTTGATACTATCCTCATTCTTTATGCTTATGCCTAGATCTCTTTAAAGTTCACTTATTTTTTCTCCTTTTGCCTTTAAAAATTGACTTGTGATCTAACATTGCACGCCAAGTGTTTGGTTAAATGTCCATGTAAATGTCAATCCTATGTGACATTCGGTTTCTAGGTTCGAATTTATGCTCTTATTCGACCGGTCTTGATTTTATAGTGATGAATGTGCTTATTGGCTTGATACTATCCTCATTCTTTATGCTTTTGCCAAGATGTCATTAAAGTTCACTTGTTTTTTCTCCTTTTGCCTTTAAAAATTGACTTGTGATCTAACATTGCACCCCAAGTGTTTGATGAATTGTCCATGTAAATGTCACTCATAAATTTGGCATTGGGTTTCTAGGTTCGAATTTATGCTTTTATTCGATCGGTCTTGATTTTATAGTGCAGAATGTGCTTATTGGCTTGATATTATCCTCATTCTTTATGCTTATGCCTTGATGTATTTAAAGTTCACTTGTTTTTTCTCCTTTTGCCATGAAAAATTGACTTGTGATCTAACATTGCACGCCAAGTGTTCGATGAAATGTGAATGTAAATGTCACTCATAAATGTGGCATTCGGTTTCTAGGTTCGAATTTATGCTTTTATTCGATCGGTCTTGATTTTGTAGTGCAGAATGTGCTTATTGGCTTCATACTATCCACATTCTTTATGCTTATACATAGATGTGTTTAAAGTTCACTTGTTTTTTCTCCTTTTGCCTTTAAAATGAGTTGTGATCTAACATTGCACGCCAAGTGTTGGATGAAATGTCTATCTAAATGTCACTCCTCAATGTGGCATTCGGTTCTATGTTCGAATTTATGCTTTTATTCAATCCGCCTTGATTTTATATTGCAAAATGTGCTTATTGGCTTGATACTATCCTCATGCTTTGTGCTTTTGCCTAGATCTCTTTAAAGTTCACTTATTTTTTCTCCTTTTGCATTTAAAAATTGACTTGTGATCTAACATTGCACGCCAAGTGTTTGATGAAATGTCCATGTAAATATCACTCCTAAATGTGACATTCGGTTTCTAGGTTCGAATTTATGCTCTTATTCGACCGGTCTTGATTTTATAGTGATGAATGTGCTTATTGGCTTGATACTATCCTCATTCTTTATGCTTTTGCCTAGATGTCTTTAAAGTTCACTTGTTTTTTCTCCTTTTGCCTTTAAAAATTGACTTGTGATCTAACATTGCACCCCAAGTATTTGATGAATTGTCCATGTAAATGTCACTCCTAAATTTGGCATTGGGTTTCTAGGTTCGAATTTATGCTTTTATTCGATCGGTCTTGATTTTATAGTGCAGAATGTGCTTATTGGCTTGATATTATCCTCATTCTTTATGCTTATGCCTTGATGTATTTAAAGTTCACTTGTTTTTTCTCCTTTTTCCTTGAAAAATTGACTTGTGATCTAACATTGCACGCCAAGTGTTCGATGAAATGTCAATGTAAATGTCCCTCATAAATCTGGCATTCGGTTTCTAGGTTCGAATTTATGCTTTTATTCAATCCGCCTTGATTTTATATTGCAGAATGTGCTTATTGGCTTGATACTATCCTCATTCTTTATGCTTATGCCTAGATCTCTTTAAAGTTCACTTGTTTATTCTCCTTTTGCCTTTAAAATGACTTGTGATCTAACATTGCACGCCAAGTGTTTGATGAAATGTCCATGTAAATGTCACTCCTCAATGTGGCATTCGGTTCTAGGTTCGAATTTATACTTTTATTCAATCCGCCTTTATTTTATATTGCAGAATGTGCTTATTGGCTTGATACTATCCTCATTCTTTATGCTTATGCCTAGATCTCTTTTTTTAAAGTTCAGTTGTATATTCTCCTTTTGCCTTTAAAATGACTTGTGATCTAACATTGCACGCCAAGTGTTCGATGAAATGTCCACATAAATGTCACTCCTCAATGTGGCATTCGGTTCTAGGTTCGAATTTATGCTTTTATTCAATCCTCTTTGATTTTATATTGCAAAATGTGCTTATTGGCTTGATACTATCCTCATTCTTTATGCTTATGCCTAGATCTCTTTAAAGTTCACTTATTTTTTCTCCTTTTGCCTTTAAAAATTGACTTGTGATCTAACATTGCACGCCAAGTGTTTGGTTAAATGTCCATGTAAATGTCAATCCTATGTGACATTCGGTTTCTAGGTTCGAATTTATGCTCTTATTCGACCGGTCTTGATTTTATAGTGATGAATGTGCTTATTGGCTTGATACTATCCTCATTCTTTATGCTTTTGCCAAGATGTCATTAAAGTTCACTTGTTTTTTCTCCTTTTGCCTTTAAAAATTGACTTGTGATCTAACATTGCACCCCAAGTGTTTGATGAATTGTCCATGTAAATGTCACTCATAAATTTGGCATTGGGTTTCTAGGTTCGAATTTATGCTTTTATTCGATCGGTCTTGATTTTATAGTGCAGAATGTGCTTATTGGCTTGATATTATCCTCATTCTTTATGCTTATGCCTTGATGTATTTAAAGTTCACTTGTTTTTTCTCCTTTTGCCATGAAAAATTGACTTGTGATCTAACATTGCACGCCAAGTGTTCGATGAAATGTCAATGTAAATGTCACTCATAAATGTGGCATTCGGTTTCTAGGTTCGAATTTATGCTTTTATTCGATCGGTCTTGATTTTGTAGTGCAGAATGTGCTTATTGGCTTCATACTATCCACATTCTTTATGCTTATACATAGATGTGTTTAAAGTTCACTTGTTTTTTCTCCTTTTGCCTTTAAAATGAGTTGTGATCTAACATTGCACGCCAAGTGTTGGATGAAATGTCTATCTAAATGTCACTCCTCAATGTGGCATTCGGTTCTATGTTCGAATTTATGCTTTTATTCAATCCGCCTTGATTTTATATTGCAAAATGTGCTTATTGGCTTGATACTATCCTCATGCTTTGTGCTTTTGCCTAGATCTCTTTAAAGTTCACTTATTTTTTCTCCTTTTGCATTTAAAAATTGACTTGTGATCTAACATTGCACGCCAAGTGTTTGATGAAATGTCCATGTAAATATCACTCCTAAACGTGACATTCGGTTTCTAGGTTCGAATTTATGCTCTTATTCGACCGGTCTTGATTTCATAGTGATGAATGTGCTTATTGGCTTGATACTATCCTCATTCTTTATGCTTTTGCCTAGATGTCTTTAAAGTTCACTTGTTTTTTCTCCTTTTGCCTTTAAAAATTGACTTGTGATCTAACATTGCACCCCAAGTATTTGATGAATTGTCCATGTAAATGTCACTCCTAAATTTGGCATTGGGTTTCTAGGTTCGAATTTATGCTTTTATTCGATCGGTCTTGATTTTATAGTGCAGAATGTGCTTATTGGCTTGATATTATCCTCATTCTTTATGCTTATGCCTTGATGTATTTAAAGTTCACTTGTTTTTTCTCCTTTTTCCTTGAAAAATTGACTTGTGATCTAACATTGCACGCCAAGTGTTCGATGAAATGTCAATGTAAATGTCCCTCATAAATCTGGCATTCGGTTTCTAGGTTCGAATTTATGCTTTTATTCAATCCGCCTTGATTTTATATTGCAGAATGTGCTTATTGGCTTGATACTATCCTCATTCTTTATGCTTATGCCTAGATCTCTTTAAAGTTCACTTGTTTATTCTCCTTTTGCCTTTAAAATGACTTGTGATCTAACATTGCACGCCAAGTGTTTGATGAAATGTCCATGTAAATGTCACTCCTCAATGTGGCATTCGGTTCTAGGTTCGAATTTATACTTTTATTCAATCCGCCTTTATTTTATATTGCAGAATGTGCTTATTGGCTTGATACTATCCTCATTCTTTATGCTTATGCCTAGATCTCTTTTTTTAAAGTTCAGTTGTATATTCTCCTTTTGCCTTTAAAATGACTTGTGATCTAACATTGCACGCCAAGTGTTCGATGAAATGTCCACATAAATGTCACTCCTCAATGTGGCATTCGGTTCTAGGTTCGAATTTATGCTTTTATTCAATCCTCTTTGATTTTATATTGCAAAATGTGCTTATTGGCTTGATACTATCCTCATTCTTTATGCTTATGCCTAGATCTCTTTAAAGTTCACTTATTTTTTCTCCTTTTGCCTTTAAAAATTGACTTGTGATCTAACATTGCACGCCAAGTGTTTGGTTAAATGTCCATGTAAATGTCAATCCTATGTGACATTCGGTTTCTAGGTTCGAATTTATGCTCTTATTCGACCGGTCTTGATTTTATAGTGATGAATGTGCTTATTGGCTTGATACTATCCTCATTCTTTATGCTTTTGCCAAGATGTCATTAAAGTTCACTTGTTTTTTCTCCTTTTGCCTTTAAAAATTGACTTGTGATCTAACATTGCACCCCAAGTGTTTGATGAATTGTCCATGTAAATGTCACTCATAAATTTGGCATTGGGTTTCTAGGTTCGAATTTATGCTTTTATTCAATCCGCCTTGATTTTATATTGCAAAATGTGCTTATTGGCTTGATACTATCCTCATGCTTTGTGCTTTTGCCTAGATCTCTTTAAAGTTCACTTATTTTTTCTCCTTTTGCATTTAAAAATTGACTTGTGATCTAACATTGCACGCCAAGTGTTTGATGAAATGTCCATGTAAATATCACTCCTAAATGTGACATTCGGTTTCTAGGTTCGAATTTATGCTCTTATTCGACCGGTCTTGATTTTATAGTGATGAATGTGCTTATTGGCTTGATATTATCCTCATTCTTTATGCTTATGCCTTGATGTATTTAAAGTTCACTTGTTTTTTCTCTGTTTCCCTTGAAAAATTGACTTGTGATCTAACATTGCACGCCAAGTGTTAGATGAAATGTCCATGTAAATGTCACTCATAAATGTGGCATTCGTTTTCTAGGTTCGAATTTATGCTTTTATTCGATCGGTCTTGATTTTATAGTGCAGAATGTGCTTATTGGCTTGATATTATCCTCATTCTTTATGCTTATGCCTTGATGTATTTAAAGTTCACTTGTTTTTTCTCTGTTTGCCTTGAAAAATTGACTTGTGATCTAACATTGCACGCCAAGTGTTCGATGAAATGTCCATGTAAATGTCACTCATAAATGTGGCATTCGGTTTCTAGGTTCGAATTTATGCTTTTATTCGATCGGTCTTGATTTTATAGTGCAGAATGTGCTTATTGGCTTGATATTATCCTCTTTCTTTATGCTTATGCCTTGATGTATTTAAAGTTCACTTGTTTTTTCTCTGTTTGCCTTGAAAAATTGACTTGTGATCTAACATTGCACGCCAAGTGTTCGATGAAATGTCCATCTAAATGTCACTCCTCAATGTGGCATTCGGTTCTATGTTCGAATTTATGCTTTTATTCAATCCGCCTTGATTTTATATTGCAAAATGTGCTTATTGGCTTGATACTATCCTCATTCTTTGTGCTTTTGCCTAGATCTCTTTAAAGTTCACTTATTTTTTCTCCTTTTGCATTTAAAAATTGACTTGTGATCTAACATTGCACGCCAAGTGTTTGATGAAATGTCCATGTAAATATCACTCCTAAATGTGACATTCGGTTTCAAGGTTCGAATTTATGCTCTTATTCGACCGGTCTTGATTTTATAGTGATGAATGTGCTTATTGGCTTGATACTATCCTCATTCTTTATGCTTTTGCCTAGATGTCTTTAAAGTTCACTTGTTTTTTCTCCTTTTGCCTTTAAAAATTGACTTGTGATCTAACATTGCACCCCAAGTATTTGATGAATTGTCCATGTAAATGTCACTCCTAAATTTGGCATTGGGTTTCTAGGTTCGAATTTATGCTTTTATTCGATCGGTCTTGATTTTATAGTGCAGAATGTGCTTATTGGCTTGATATTATCCTCATTCTTTATGCTTATGCCTTGATGTATTTAAAGTTCACTTGTTTTTTCTCCTTTTTCCTTGAAAAATTGACTTGTGATCTAACATTGCACGCCAAGTGTTCGATGAAATGTCAATGTAAATGTCACTCATAAATCTGGCATTCGGTTTCTAGGTTCGAATTTATGCTTTTATTCGATCGGTCATGATTTTGTAGTGCAGAATGTGATTATTGGCTTGATACTATCCCCATTCTTTATGCTTATACCTAGATGTGTTTAAAGTTCACTTGTTTTTTCTCCTTTTGCCTTTAAAATGACTTGTGATCTAACATTGCACGCCAAGTGTTCGATGAAATGTCCATCTAAATGTCACTCCTCAATGTGGCATTCGGTTCTAGGTTCGAATTTATGCTTTTATTCAATCCGCCTTGATTTTATATTGCAAAATGTGCTATTGGCTTGATACTATCCTCATTCTTTATGCTTATGCCTAGATCTCTTTAAAGTTCACTTATTTTTTCTCGTTTTGCCTTTAAAAATTGACTTGTGATCTAACATTGCACGCCAAGTGTTTGATGAAATGTCCATGTAAATGTCAGTCCTAAATGTGACATTCGGTTTCTAGGTTCGAATTTATGCTCTTATTCGACCGGTCTTGATTTTATAGTGATGAATGTGCTTATTGGCTTGATACTATCCTCATTCTTTATGCTTTTGCCTAGATGTCTTTAAAGTTCACTTGTTTTTTCTCCTTTTGCCTTTAAAAATTGACTTGTGATCTAACATTGCACCCCAAGTGTTTGATGAATTGTCCATGTAAATGTTACCCCTAAATATGGCATTCAGTTTCTAGGTTCGAATTTATGCATTTATTCGATCGATCTTGATTTTGTATTGCAGAATGTGCTTAATTGCTTGATACAATCCTCATTCTTTATAAAATGACTTGTGATCTAACCTTGCACGCCAAGTGTTCGATGAAATGTCCATCTAAATGTCACTCCTCAATGTGGCATTCGGTTCTAGGTTCGAATTTATGCTTTTATTCAATCCGCCTTGATTTTATATTGCAGAATGTGCTTATTGGCTTGATACTATCCTCATTCTTTATGCTTATGCCTAGATCTCTTTAAAGTTCACTTGTTTATTCTCCTTTTGCCTTTAAAATGACTTGTGATCTAACATTGCACGCCAAGTGTTTGATGAAATGTCCATGTAAATGTCACTCCTCAATGTGGCATTCGGTTCTAGGTTCGAATTTATACTTTTATTCAATCCGCCTTTATTTTATATTGCAGAATGTGCTTATTGGCTTGATACTATCCTCATTCTTTATGCTTATGCCTAGATCTCTTTTTTTAAAGTTCACTTGTATATTCTCCTTTTGCCTTTAAAATGACTTGTGATCTAACATTGCACGCCAAGTGTTCGATGAAATGTCCACATAAATGTCACTCCTCAATGTGGCATTCGGTTCTAGGTTCGAATTTATGCTTTTATTCAATCCTCTTTGATTTTATATTGCAAAATGTGCTTATTGGCTTGATACTATCCTCATTCTTTATGCTTATGCCTAGATCTCTTTAAAGTTCACTTATTTTTTCTCCTTTTGCCTTTAAAAATTGACTTGTGATCTAACATTGCACGCCAAGTGTTTGGTTAAATGTCCATGTAAATGTCAATCCTATGTGACATTCGGTTTCTAGGTTCGAATTTATGCTCTTATTCGACCGGTCTTGATTTTATAGTGATGAATGTGCTTATTGGCTTGATACTATCCTCATTCTTTATGCTTTTGCCAAGATGTCATTAAAGTTCACTTGTTTTTTCTCCTTTTGCCTTTAAAAATTGACTTGTGATCTAACATTGCACCCCAAGTGTTTGATGAATTGTCCATGTAAATGTCACTCATAAATTTGGCATTGGGTTTCTAGGTTCGAATTTATGCTTTTATTCGATCGGTCTTGATTTTATAGTGCAGAATGTGCTTATTGGCTTGATATTATCCTCATTCTTTATGCTTATGCCTTGATGTATTTAAAGTTCACTTGTTTTTTCTCCTTTTGCCATGAAAAATTGACTTGTGATCTAACATTGCACGCCAAGTGTTCGATGAAATGTCAATGTAAATGTCACTCATAAATGTGGCATTCGGTTTCTAGGTTCGAATTTATGCTTTTATTCGATCGGTCTTGATTTTGTAGTGCAGAATGTGCTTATTGGCTTCATACTATCCACATTCTTTATGCTTATACATAGATGTGTTTAAAGTTCACTTGTTTTTTCTCCTTTTGCCTTTAAAATGAGTTGTGATCTAACATTGCACGCCAAGTGTTGGATGAAATGTCTATCTAAATGTCACTCCTCAATGTGGCATTCGGTTCTATGTTCGAATTTATGCTTTTATTCAATCCGCCTTGATTTTATATTGCAAAATGTGCTTATTGGCTTGATACTATCCTCATGCTTTGTGCTTTTGCCTAGATCTCTTTAAAGTTCACTTATTTTTTCTCCTTTTGCATTTAAAAATTGACTTGTGATCTAACATTGCACGCCAAGTGTTTGATGAAATGTCCATGTAAATATCACTCCTAAATGTGACATTCGGTTTCTAGGTTCGAATTTATGCTCTTATTCGACCGGTCTTGATTTTATAGTGATGAATGTGCTTATTGGCTTGATACTATCCTCATTCTTTATGCTTTTGCCTAGATGTCTTTAAAGTTCACTTGTTTTTTCTCCTTTTGCCTTTAAAAATTGACTTGTGATCTAACATTGCACCCCAAGTATTTGATGAATTGTCCATGTAAATGTCACTCCTAAATTTGGCATTGGGTTTCTAGGTTCGAATTTATGCTTTTATTCGATCGGTCTTGATTTTATAGTGCAGAATGTGCTTATTGGCTTGATATTATCCTCATTCTTTATGCTTATGCCTTGATGTATTTAAAGTTCACTTGTTTTTTCTCCTTTTTCCTTGAAAAATTGACTTGTGATCTAACATTGCACGCCAAGTGTTCGATGAAATGTCAATGTAAATGTCCCTCATAAATCTGGCATTCGGTTTCTAGGTTCGAATTTATGCTTTTATTCAATCCGCCTTGATTTTATATTGCAGAATGTGCTTATTGGCTTGATACTATCCTCATTCTTTATGCTTATGCCTAGATCTCTTTAAAGTTCACTTGTTTATTCTCCTTTTGCCTTTAAAATGACTTGTGATCTAACATTGCACGCCAAGTGTTTGATGAAATGTCCATGTAAATGTCACTCCTCAATGTGGCATTCGGTTCTAGGTTCGAATTTATACTTTTATTCAATCCGCCTTTATTTTATATTGCAGAATGTGCTTATTGGCTTGATACTATCCTCATTCTTTATGCTTATGCCTAGATCTCTTTTTTTAAAGTTCAGTTGTATATTCTCCTTTTGCCTTTAAAATGACTTGTGATCTAACATTGCACGCCAAGTGTTCGATGAAATGTCCACATAAATGTCACTCCTCAATGTGGCATTCGGTTCTAGGTTCGAATTTATGCTTTTATTCAATCCTCTTTGATTTTATATTGCAAAATGTGCTTATTGGCTTGATACTATCCTCATTCTTTATGATTATGCCTAGATCTCTTTAAAGTTCACTTATTTTTTCTCCTTTTGCCTTTAAAAATTGACTTGTGATCTAACATTGCACGCCAAGTGTTTGATGAAATGTCCATGTAAATATCACTCCTAAATGTGACATTCGGTTTCTAGGTTCGAATTTATGCTCTTATTCGACCGGTCTTGATTTTATAGTGATGAATGTGCTTATTGGCTTGATACTATCCTCATTCTTTATGCTTATGCCTTGATGTATTTAAAGTTCACTTGTTTTTTCTCCTTTTGCCTTGAAAAATTGACTTGTGATCTAACATTGCACGTGAAGTGTTCGATGAAATGTCAATGTAAATGTCACTCATAAATGTGGCATTCGGTTTCTAGGTTCGAATTTAAGCTTTTATTCGATCGGTCTCGATTTTGTAGTGCAGAATGTGCTTATTGGCTTGATACTATCCTCATTCTTTATGCTTATACCTAGATGTGTTTAAAGTTCACTTGTTTTTTCTCCTTTTGCCTTTAAAATGACTTGTGATCTAACATTGCACGCCAAGTGTTCGATGAAATGTCCATCTAAATGTCACTCCTCAATGTGGCATTCGGTTCTAGGTTCGAATTTATGCTTTTATTCAATCCGCGTTGATTTTATATTGCAAAAATGTGCTTATTGGCTTGATACTATCCTCATTCTTTATGCTTATGCCTAGATCTCTTTAAAGTTCACTTATTTTTTCTCCTTTTGCCTTTAAAAATTGACTTGTGATCTAACATTGCACGTCAAGTGTTTGATGAAATGTCCATGTAAATGTCCCTCCTAAATGTGACATTCGTTTTCTAGGTTCGAATTTATGCTCTTATTCGACCGGTCTTGATTTTATAGTGATGAATGTGCTTATTGGCTTGATACTATCCTCATTCTTTATGCTTTTGCCTAGATGTCTTTAAAGTTCACTTGTTTTTTCTCCTTTTGCCTTTAAAAATTGACTTGTGATCTAACATTGCACCCCAAGTGTTTGATGAATTGTCCATGTAAATGTTACCCCTAAATATGGCATTCAGTTTCTAGGTTCGAATTTATGCATTTATTCGATCGATCTTGATTTTGTATTGCAGAATGTGCTTAATTGCTTGATACAATCCTCATTCTTTATAAAATGACTTGTGATCTAACGTTGCACGCGAAGTGTTCGATGAAATGTCCATCTAAATGTCACTCCTCAATGTGGCATTCGGTTCTAGGTTCGAATTTATGCTTTTATTCAATCCTCCTTGATTTTATATTGCAAAATGTGCTTATTGGCTTGATACTATCCTCATTCTTTATGCTTATGCCTAGATCTCTTTAAAGTTCACTTATTTTTTCTCCTTTTGCCTTTAAAAATTGACTTGTGATCTAACATTGCACGCCAAGTGTTTGATGAAATGTCCATGTAAATGTCACTCCTAAATGTGACATTCGGTTTCTAGGTTCGAATTTATGCTCTTATTCGACCGGTCTTGATTTTATAGTGATGAATGTGCTTATTGGCTTGATACTATCCTCATTCTTTATGCTTTTGCCTAGATGTCTTTAAAGTTCACTTGTTTTTTCTCCTTTTGCCTTTAAAAATTGACTTGTGATCTAAAATTGCACCCCAAGTGTTTGATGAATTGTCCATGTAAATGTTACCCCTAAATATGGCATTCAGTTTCTAGGTTCGAATTTATGCATTTATTCGATCGATCTTGATTTTGTATTGCAGAATGTGCTTAATTGCTTGATACAATCCTCATTCTTTATAAAATGACTTGTGATCTAACATTGCACGCCAAGTGTTCGATAAAATTTCCATGTAAATGTCACTCCTAAATGTGCTATTCGGTTTCTAGGTTCGAATTTATTCTTTTATTAGATCTTTCTTGATTTCGTATTGCAGAATGTGCTTATTGGCTTGATATTATCCTTATTCTTTATGCTTATGCCTAGATGTCTTTAAAGTTCACTTGTTTTTTCTCCTTTTGCCTTTAAAATGACTTGTGATCTAACATTGCACGCCACGTGTTTGATGTAATGTCCATGTAAATGTCACTCCTAAATTTGGCATTGGGTTTCTAGGTTCGAATTTATGCTTTTATTCGATCGGTCTTGATTTTATAGTGCAGAATGTGCTTATTGGCTTGATATTATCCTCATTCTTTATGCTTATGCCTTGATGTATTTAAAGTTCACTTGTTTTTTCTCCTTTTGCCTTGAAAAATTGACTTGTGATCTAACATTGCACGTGAAGTGTTCGATGAAATGTCAATGTAAATGTCACTCATAAATGTGGCATTCGGTTTCTAGGTTCGAATTTAAGCTTTTATTCGATCGGTCTTGATTTTGTAGTGCAGAATGTGCTTATTGGCTTGATACTATCCTCATTCTTTATGCTTATACCTAGATGTGTTTAAAGTTCACTTGTTTTTTCTCCTTTTGCCTTTAAAATGACTTGTGATCTAACATTGCACGCCAAGTGTTCGATGAAATGTCCATCTAAATGTCACTCCTCAATGTGGCATTCGGTTCTAGGTTCGAATTTATGCTTTTATTCAATCCGCGTTGATTTTATATTGCAAAAATGTGCTTATTGGCTTGATACTATCCTCATTCTTTATGCTTATGCCTAGATCTCTTTAAAGTTCACTTATTTTTTCTCCTTTTGCCTTTAAAAATTGACTTGTGATCTAACATTGCACGTCAAGTGTTTGATGAAATGTCCATGTAAATGTCACTCCTAAATGTGACATTCGGTTTCTAGGTTCGAATTTATGCTCTTATTCGACCGGTCTTGATTTTATAGTGATGAATGTGCTTATTGGCTTGATACTATCCTCATTCTTTATGCTTTTGCCTAGATGTCTTTAAAGTTCACTTGTTTTTTCTCCTTTTGCCTTTAAAAATTGACTTGTGATCTAACATTGCACCCCAAGTGTTTGATGAATTGTCCATGTAAATGTTACCCCTAAATATGGCATTCAGTTTCTAGGTTCGAATTTATGCATTTATTCGATCGATCTTGATTTTGTATTGCAGAATGTGCTTAATTGCTTGATACAATCCTCATTCTTTATAAAATGACTTGTGATCTAACGTTGCACGCGAAGTGTTCGATGAAATGTCCATCTAAATGTCACTCCTCAATGTGGCATTCGGTTCTAGGTTCGAATTTATGCTTTTATTCAATCCTCCTTGATTTTATATTGCAAAATGTGCTTATTGGCTTGATACTATCCTCATTCTTTATGCTTATGCCTAGATCTCTTTAAAGTTCACTTATTTTTTCTCCTTTTGCCTTTAAAAATTGACTTGTGATCTAACATTGCACGTCAAGTGTTTGATGAAATGTCCATGTAAATGTCACTCCTAAATGTGACATTCGGTTTCTAGGTTCGAATTTATGCTCTTATTCGACCGGTCTTGATTTTATAGTGATGAATGTGCTTATTGGCTTGATACTATCCTCATTCTTTATGCTTTTGCCTAGATGTCTTTAAAGTTCACTTGTTTTTTCTCCTTTTGCCTTTAAAAATTGACTTGTGATCTAAAATTGCACCCCAAGTGTTTGATGAATTGTCCATGTAAATGTTACCCCTAAATATGGCATTCAGTTTCTAGGTTCGAATTTATGCATTTATTCGATCGATCTTGATTTTGTATTGCAGAATGTGCTTAATTGCTTGATACAATCCTCATTCTTTACAAAATGACTTGTGATCTAACATTGCACGCCAAGTGTTCGATAAAATTTCCATGTAAATGTCACTCCTAAATGTGCTATTCGGTTTCTAGGTTCGAATTTATTCTTTTATTAGATCTTTCTTGATTTCGTATTGCAGAATGTGCTTATTGGCTTGATATTATCCTTATTCTTTATGCTTATGCCTAGATGTCTTTAAAGTTCACTTGTTTTTTCTCCTTTTGCCTTTAAAATGACTTGTGATCTAACATTGCACGCCACGTGTTTGATGTAATGTCCATGTAAATGTCACTCCTAAATTTGGCATTGGGTTTCTAGGTTCGAATTTATGCTTTTATTCGATCGGTCTTGATTTTATAGTGCAGAATGTGCTTATTGGCTTGATATTATCCTCATTCTTTATGCTTATGCCTTGATGTATTTAAAGTTCACTTGTTTTTTCTCCTTTTACCTTTAAAAAATGACTTGTGATCTAACATTGCATATGAAGTGTTTGATGAAATGTCCATGTAAATGTCACTCCTAAATGTGGCATTTGGTTTCTAGGTTCGAATTTATGCTTTTATTCGATCGGTCTTGATTTTGTAGTTCAGAATGTGCTTATTGGATTGATACTATCCTCCATCTTTATGCTTAGACCTAGATGTGTTTAAAGTTCACTTGTTTTTTCTCCTTTTGCCTTGAAAATTTGACTTGTGATCTAACATTGCACGCCAAGTGTTCGATGAAATGTCCATGTAAATGTCCCTCCTAAATGTGGCATTCAGTTCCTAGGTTCGAATTTATGCTTTTATTCGATCGGTCTTGATTTTGTAGTGCAGAATGTGCTTATTGGCTTGATACTATCCTCGTTCTTTATGCTTATACATAGATGTGTTTAAAGTTCACTTGTTTTTTCACCGTTTGCCTTTAAAATGACTTGTGATCTAACATTGCACGCCAAGTGTACGATGAAATGTCCATCTAAATGTCACTCCTCAATGTGGTATTCGGTTCTAGGTTCGAATTTATGCTTTTATTCAATCCGCCTTGATTTTATATTGCAGAATGTGCTTATTGGCTTGATACTATCCTCATTCTTTATGCTTATGCCTAGATCTCTTTAAAGTTCACTTATTTTTTCTCCTTTTGCCTTTAAAAATTGACTTGTGATCTAACGTTGCACGCCAAGTGTTCAACGAACTGTCCATGTTAATGTCACTCCTAAATGTGGCATTCGGTTTCTAGGTTCGAATTTATGCTCTTATTCGACCGGTCTTGATTTTATAGTGATGTATGTGCTTATTGGCTTGATACTATCCTCATTCTTTATGCTTTTGCCTAGATGTCTTTAAAGTTCACTTGTTTTTTCTCCTTTTGCCTTTAAAAATTGACTTGTGATCTAACATTGCACCCCAAGTGTTTGATGAATTGTCCATGTAAATGTCACTCCCAAATTTGGCATTGGGTTTCTAGGTTCGAATTTATGTTTTATTCGATCGGTCTTGATTTTATACTGCAGAATGTGCTTATTGGCTTGATATTATCCTCATTCTTTATGCTTATGCCTTGATGTATTTAAAGTTCACTTGTTTTTTCTCCTTTTACCTTTAAAAAATGAGTTGTGATCTAACATTGCATGTGAAGTGTTCGATGAAATGTCCATGTAAATGTCACTCCTAAATGTGGCATTTGGTTTCTAGGTTCGAATTTATCTTTTTATTCGATCGGTCTTGATTTTGTAGTTCAGAATGTGCTTATTGGTTTGATACTATCCTCAATCTTTATACTTAGACCTAGATGTGTTTAAAGTACACTTGTTTTTTCTCCTTTTGCCTTGAAAATTTGACTTGTGATCTAACATTGCACGCCAAGTGTTCGATGAAATGTCCATGTAAATGTCCCTCCTAAATGTGGCATTCAGTTCCTAGGTTCGAATTTATGCTTTTATTCGATCGGTCTTGATTTTGTAATACAGAAAGTGCTTACTGGCTTGATACTATCCTCATTCTTTATGCTTATACATAGATGTGTTTAAAGTTCACTTGTTTTTTCACCTTTTGCCTTTAAAATGACTTGTGATCTAACATTGCACGCCAAGTGTATGATGAAATGTCCATCTAAATGTCACTCCTCAATGTGGTATTCGGTTCTAGGTTCGAATTTATGCTTTTATTCAATCCGCCTTGATTTTATATTGCAGAATGTGCTTATTGGCTTGATACGATCCTCATTTTTTATGCTTATGCCTAGATCTCTTTAAAGTTCACTTATTTTTTCTCCTTTTGCCTTTAAAAATTTACTTGTGATCTAACATTGCACGCCAAGTGTTCAACGAACTGTCCATGTAAATGTCACTCCTAAATGTGGCATTCGGTTTCTAGGTTCGAATTTATGCATTTATTCGATCGGTCCTGATTTTTTAGTGCCGAATATGCTTAATTCTTTATGCTTATACCTAGATGTCTTTAAAATTCACTTGATTTTACTCCTTTGGCCTTTAAAATTGACTTGTGATCTAACATTGCACGCCAAGTGTTCGATGAAATTTGGATATAAATGTCACTCCTAAATGTGGTATTCGGTTTCTAGGTTCGAATTTATTCTTTTATTAGATCTTTCTTGATTTCGTATTGCAGAATGTGCTTATTGGCTTGATATTATCCTTATTCTTTATGCTTATGCCTAGATGTCTTTAAAGTTCACTTGTTTTTTCTCCTTTTGCCTTTAAAATGACTTGTGATCTAACATTGCACACCAAGTGTTTGATGTAATGTACATGTAAATGTCACTCCTAAATTTGGCATTGGGTTTCTTGGTTCGAATTTATGCTTTTATTCGATCGGTCTTGATTTTATAGTGCAGAATGTGCTTATTGGCTTGATATTATCCTCATTCTTTATGCTTATGCCTTGATGAATTTAAAGTTCACTTGTTTTTTCTCCTTTTGCCTTGAAAAATTGACTTGTGATCTAACATTGCACGTGAAGTGTTCGATGAAATGTCAATGTAAATGTCACTCATAAATGTGGCATTCGGTTTCTAGGTTCGAATTTAAGCTTTTATTCGATCGGTCTTGATTTTGTAGTGCAGAATGTGCTTATTGGCTTGATACTATCCTCATTCTTTATGCTTATACCTAGATGTGTTTAAAGTTCACTTGTTTTTTCTCCTTTTGCCTTTAAAATGACTTGTGATCTAACATTGCACGCCAAGTGTTCGATGAAATGTCCATCTAAATGTCACTCCTCAATGTGGCATTCGGTTCTAGGTTCGAATTTATGCTTTTATTCAATCCGCGTTGATTTTATATTGCAAAAATGTGCTTATTGGCTTGATACTATCCTCATTCTTTATGCTTATGCCTAGATCTCTTTAAAGTTCACTTATTTTTTCTCCTTTTGCCTTTAAAAATTGACTTGTGATCTAACATTGCACGTCAAGTGTTTGATGAAATGTCCATGTAAATGTCACTCCTAAATGTGACATTCGGTTTCTAGGTTCGAATTTATGCTCTTATTCGACTGGTCTTGATTTTATAGTGATGAATGTGCTTATTGGCTTGATACTATCCTCATTCTTTATGCTTTTGCCTAGATGTCTTTAAAGTTCACTTGTTTTTTCTCCTTTTGCCTTTAAAAATTGACTTGTGATCTAACATTGCACCCCAAGTGTTTGATGAATTGTCCATGTAAATGTTACCCCTAAATATGGCATTCAGTTTCTAGGTTCGAATTTATGCATTTATTCGATCGATCTTGATTTTGTATTGCAGAATGTGCTTAATTGCTTGATACAATCCTCATTCTTTATAAAATGACTTGTGATCTAACGTTGCACGCCAAGTGTTCGATGAAATGTCCATCTAAATGTCACTCCTCAATGTGGGATTCGGTTCTAGGTTCGAATTTATGCTTTTATTCAATCCGCCTTGATTTTATATTGCAAAATGTGCTTATTGGCTTGATACTATCCTCATTCTTTATGCTTATGCCTAGATCTCTTTAAAGTTCACTTATTTTTTCTCCTTTTGCCTTTAAAAATTGACTTGTGATCTAACATTGCACGTCAAGTGTTTGATGAAATGTCCATGTAAATGTCACTCCTAAATGTGACATTCGGTTTCTAGGTTCGAATTTATGCTCTTTTCGACCGGTCTTGATTTTATAGTGATGAATGTGCTTATTGGCTTGATACTATCCTCATTCTTTATGCTTTTGCCTAGATGTCTTTAAAGTTCACTTGTTTTTCTCCTTTTGCCTTTAAAAATTGACTTGTGATCTAACATTGCACCCCAAGTGTTTGATGAATTGTCCATGTAAATGTTACCCCTAAATATGGCATTCAGTTTCTAGGTTCGAATTTATGCATTTATTCGATCGATCTTGATTTTGTATTGCAGAATGTGCTTAATTGCTTGATACAATCCTCATTCTTTATAAAATGACTTGTGATCTAACGTTGCACGCCAAGTGTTCGGTGAAATGTCCATCTAAATGTCACTCCTCAATGTGGCATTCGGTTCTAGGTTCGAATTTATGCTTTTATTCAATCCGCCTTGATTTTATATTGCAGAATGTGCTTATTAGCTTGATACTATCCTCATTCTTTATGCTTATGCCTAGATCTCTTTAAAGTTCACTTGTTTATTCTCCTTTTGCCTTTAAAATGACTTGTGATCTAACATTGCACGCCAAGTTTTCGATGAAATCTCCATGTAAATGTCTCTTCTAAATGTGGCATTCGGTTTCTAGGTTCGAATTTATGCTTTTGTTCGATCGTTCTTTATTTTATAGTGCAGAATATGTTTATTGGCTTGATACTATCCTAATTTTTTATGCTTATGCCTAGATATTTTTAAAGTTCACGTGTTTTTTCTCCT
The DNA here is from genome assembly GCA_964016875.1 of Fallopia convolvulus. Taxonomy (NCBI): domain Eukaryota; kingdom Viridiplantae; phylum Streptophyta; class Magnoliopsida; order Caryophyllales; family Polygonaceae; genus Fallopia; species Fallopia convolvulus. Next base: position 25,019,395 of record OZ024727.1, read on the forward strand.
TTTGCCTTTAAAACGACTTCTGATCTCACATTGCACGCTAAGTGTTCGATGAAATGTCCATGTAAATATCACTCCTAAATGTGGCATTCGGTTTCTAGGTTCGAATTTATGCTTTTATTAGATCAGTCTTGATTTCGTAGTGCAGAATGTGCTTATTGGCTTGATACTATCCTCATTCTTTATGCTTATGCCTAGATGTCTTTAAAGTTCACTGGTTTTTTGTTCTTTTGCCTTTAAAATGACATGTGATCTAACATTACATGCCAAGTGTTCGATGAAATTTCCATGTAAAAGTCACTCCTAAATGTGGCATTCGGTTTCAGGTTTGAATTTATGCTTTTAAACGACCGGTCCTAATTTTGTAGTGTAGAACGTGCTTATTGGCTTCATACTATCCACATTCTTTATGCTTATGCCTAGATGTCCTTAAAGTTCACTTGTTTATTCTCCTTTTGCCTTTAAAATGACTTGTGATCTAACATTGCACGCCAAGTGTTCGATAAAATTTCCATGTAAATGTCACTCCTAAATGTGCTATTCGGTTTCTAGGTTCGAATTTATTCTTTTATTAGATCTTTCTTGATTTTGTATTGCAGAATGTGCTTATTGGCTTGATATTATCCTCATTCTTTATGCTTATGCCTAGATGTCTTTAAAGTTCACTTGTTTTTTCTCCTTTTGCCTTTAAAATGACTTGTGATCTAACATTGCACACCAAGTGTTTGATGTAATGTCCATGTAAATGTCACTCCTAAATTTGGCATTGGGTTTCTAGGTTCGAATTTATGCTTTTATTCGATCGGTCTTGATTTTATAGTGCAGAATGTGCTTATTGGCTTGATATTATCCTCATTCTTTATGCTTATGCCTTGATGAATTTAAAGTTCACTTGTTTTTTCTCCTTTTGCCTTTCAAATGACTTGTGATCTAACATTGCACGCCAAGTGTTCGATAAAATTTCCATGTAAATGTCACTCCTAAATGTGCTATTCGGTTTCTAGGTTCGAATTTATTCTTTTATTAGATCTTTCTTGATTTTGTATTGCAGAATGTGCTTATTGGCTTGATATTATCCTCATTCTTTATGCTTATGCCTAGATGTCTTTAAAGTTCACTTGTTTTTTCTCCTTTTGCCTTTAAAATGACTTGTGATCTAACATTGCATGCCAAGTGTTTGATCTAATGTCCATGTAAATGTCACTCCTAAATTTGGCATTGGGTTTCTAGGTTCGAATTTATGCTTTTATTCGATCGGTCTTGATTTTATAGTGCAGAATGTGCTTATTGGCTTGATATTATCCTCATTCTTTATGCTTATGCCTAGATGTCTTTAAAGTTCACTTGTTTTTTCTCCTTTTGCCTTTAAAATGACTTGTGATCTAACATTGCACACCAAGTGTTTGATGTAATGTCCATGTAAATGTCACTCCTAAATTTGGCATTGGGTTTCTAGGTTCAAATTTATGCTTTTATTCGATCGGTCTTGATTTTATAGTGCAGAATGTGCTTATTGGCTTGATATTATCCTCATTCTTTATGCTTATGCCTTGATGAATTTAAAGTTCACTTGTTTTTTCTCCTTTTGCCTTGAAAAATTGACTTGTGATCTAACATTGCACGTGAAGTGTTCGATGAAATGTCAACGTAAATGTCACTCATAAATGTGGCATTCGGTTTCTAGGTTCGAATTTAAGCTTTTATTCGATCGGTCTTGATTTTGTAGTGCAGAATGTGCTTATTGGCTTGATACTATCCTCATTCTTTATGCTTATACCTAGATGTGTTTAAAGTTCACTTGTTTTTTCTCCTTTTGCCTTTAAAATGACTTGTGATCTAACATTGCACGCCAAGTGTTCGATGAAATGTCCATCTAAATGTCACTCCTCAATGTGGCATTCGGTTCTAGGTTCGAATTTATGCTTTTATTCAATCCGCGTTGATTTTATATTGCAAAAATGTGCTTATTGGCTTGATACTATCCTCATTCTTTATGCTTATGCCTAGATCTCTTTAAAGTTCACTTATTTTTTCTCCTTTTGCCTTTAAAAATTGACTTATGATCTAACATTGCACGTCAAGTGTTTGATGAAATGTCCATGTAAATGTCACTCCTAAATGTGACATTCGGTTTCTAGGTTCGAATTTATGCTCTTATTCGACTGGTCTTGATTTTATAGTGATGAATGTGCTTATTGGCTTGATACTATCCTCATTCTTTATGCTTTTGCCTAGATGTCTTTAAAGTTCACTTGTTTTTTCTCCTTTTGCCTTTAAAAATTGACTTGTGATCTAACATTGCACCCCAAGTGTTTGATGAATTGTCCATGTAAATGTTACCCCTAAATATGGCATTCAGTTTCTAGGTTCGAATTTATGCATTTATTCGATCGATCTTGATTTTGTATTGCAGAATGTGCTTAATTGCTTGATACAATCCTCATTCTTTATAAAATGACTTGTGATCTAACGTTGCACGCCAAGTGTTCGATGAAATGTCCATCTAAATGTCACTCCTCAATGTGGCATTCGGTTCTAGGTTCGAATTTATGCTTTTATTCAATCCGCCTTGATTTTATATTGCAAAATGTGCTTATTGGCTTGATACTATCCTCATTCTTTATGCTTATGCCTAGATCTCTTTAAAGTTCACTTATTTTTTCTCCTTTTGCCTTTAAAAATTGACTTGTGATCTAACATTGCACGTCAAGTGTTTGATGAAATGTCCATGTAAATGTCACTCCTAAATGTGACATTCGGTTTCTAGGTTCGAATTTATGCTCTTATTCGACCGGTCTTGATTTTATAGTGATGAATGTGCTTATTGGCTTGATACTATCCCCATTATTTATGCTTTTGCCTAGATGTCTTTAAAGTTCACTTGTTTTTTCTCCTTTTGCCTTTAAAAATTGACTTGTGATCTAAAATTGCACCCCAAGTGTTTGATGAATTGTCCATGTAAATGTTACCCCTAAATATGGCATTTAGTTTCTAGGTTCGAATTTATGCATTTATTCGATCGATGTTGATTTTGTATTGCAGAATGTGCTTAATTGCTTGATACAATCCTCATTCTTTATAAAATGACTTGTGATCTAACGTTGCACGCCAAGTGTTCGATGAAATGTCCATCTAAATGTCACTCCTCAATGTGGCATTCGGTTCTAGGTTCGAATTTATGCTTTTATTCAATCCGCCTTGATTTTATATTGCAGAATGTGCTTATTGGCTTGATACTATCCTCATTCTTTATGCTTTTGCCTAGATCTCTTTAAAGTTCACTTGTTTATTCTCCTTTTGCCTTTAAAATGACTTGTGATCTAACATTGCACGTCAAGTGTTTGATGAAATGTCCATGTAAATGTCACTCCTAAATGTGACATTCGGTTTCTAGGTTCGAATTTATGCTTTTGTTCGATCGTTCTTTATTTTATAGTGATGAATGTGCTTATTGGCTTGATACTATCCTCATTATTTATGCTTTTGCCTAGATGTCTTTAAAGTTCACTTGTTTTTTCTTCTTTTGCCTTTAAAAATTGACTTGTGATCTAAAATTGCACCCCAAGTGTTTGATGAATTGTCCATGTAAATGTTACCCCTAAATATGGCATTCAGTTTCTAGGTTCGAATTTATGCATTTATTCGATCGATCTTGATTTTGTATTGCAGAATGTGCTTAACTGCTTGATACAATCCTCATTCTTTATAAAATGACTTGTGATCTAACGTTGCACGCCAAGTGTTCGATGAAATGTCCATCTAAATGTCACTCCTATATGTGGCATTCGGTTCTAGGTTCGAATTTATGCTTTTATTCAATCCGCCTTGATTTTATATTGCAGAATGTGCTTATTGGCTTGATACTATCCTCATTCTTTATGCTTATGCCTAGATCTCTTTAAAGTTCACTTGTTTATTCTCCTTTTGCCTTTAAAATGACTTGTGATCTAACATTGCACGCCAAGTTTTCGATGAAATCTCCATGTAAATGTCTCTTCTAAATGTGGCATTCGGTTTCTAGGTTCGAATTTATGCTTTTGTTCGATCGTTCTTTATTTTATAGTGCAGAATATGTTTATTGGCTTGATACAATCCTAATTTTTTATGCTTATGCCTAGATATTTTTAAAGTTCACGTGTTTTTTCTCCTTTTGCCTTTAAAACGACTTCTGATCTCACATCGCACGCTAAGTGTTCGATGAAATGTCCATGTAAATATCACTCCTAAATGTGGCATTCGGTTTCTAGGTTCGAATTTATGCTTTTATTAGATCAGTCTTGATTTCGTAGTGCAGAATGTGCTTATTGGCTTGATACTATCCTCATTCTTTATGCTTATGCCTAGATGTCTTTAAAGTTCACTGGTTTTTTGTTCTTTTGCCTTTAAAATGACTTGTGATCTAACATTACATGCCAAGTGTTCGATGAAATTTCCAAGTAAAAGTCACTCCTAAATGTGGCATTCGGTTTCAGGTTTGAATTTATGCTTTTAAACGACCGGTCCTAATTTTGTAGTGTAGAACGTGCTTATTGGCTTCATTCTATCCACATTCTTTATGCTTATGCCTAGATGTCCTTAAAGTTCACTTGTTTTTTCTCCTTTTGCCTTTAAAATGACTTGTGATCTAACATTGCACGCCAAGTGTTCGATAAAATTTCCATGTAAATGTCACTCCTAAATGTGCTATTCGGTTTCTAGGTTCGAATTTATTCTTTTATTAGATCTTTCTTGATTTTGTATTGCAGAATGTGCTTATTGGCTTGATATTATCCTTATTCTTTATGCTTATGCCTAGATGTCTTTAAAGTTCACTTGTTTTTTCTCCTTTTGCCTTTAAAATGACTTGTGATCTAACATTGCACGCCAAGTGTTTGATGTAATGTCCATGTAAATGTCACTCCTAAATTTGGCATTGGGTTTCTAGGTTCGAATTTATGCTTTTATTCGATCGGTCTTGATTTTATAGTGCAGAATGTGCTTATTGGCTTGATATTATCCTCATTCTTTATGCTTATGCCTAGATGTCTTTAAAGTTCACTTGTTTTTTCTCCTTTTGCCTTTAAAATGACTTGTGATCTAACATTGCACACCAAGTGTTTGATGTAATGTCCTTATAAATGTCACTCCTAAATTTGGCATTGGGTTTCTAGGTTCGAATTTATGCTTTTATTCGATCGGTCTTGATTTTATAGTGCAGAATGTGCTTATTGGCTTGATATTATCCTCATTCTTTATGCTTATGCCTTGATGAATTTAAAGTTCACTTGTTTTTTCTCCTTTTGCCTTGAAAAATTGACTTGTGATCTAACATTGCACGTGAAGTGTTCGATGAAATGTCAATGTAAATGTCACTCATAAATGTGGCATTCGGTTTCTAGGTTCGAATTTAAGCTTTTATTCGATCGGTCTTGATTTTGTAGTGCAGAATGTGCTTATTGGCTTGATACTCTCCTCATTCTTTATGCTTATACCTAGATGTTTTTAAAGTTCACTTGTTTTTTCTCCTTTTGCCTTTAAAATGACTTGTGATCTAACATTGCACGCCAAGTGTTCGATGAAATGTCCATCTAAATGTCACTCCTCAATGTGGCATTCGGTTCTAGGTTCGTATTTATGCTTTTATTCAATCCGCGTTGATTTTATATTGCAAAAATGTGCTTATTGGCTTGATACTATCCTCATTCTTTATGCTTATGCCTAGATCTCTTTAAAGTTCACTTATTTTTTCTCCTTTTGGCTTTAAAAATTGACTTGTGATCTAACATTGCACGTCAAGTGTTTGATGAAATGTCCATGTAAATGTCACTCCTAAATGTGACATTCGGTTTCTAGGTTCGAATTTATGCTCTTATTCGACTGGTCTTGATTTTATAGTGATGAATGTGCTTATTGGCTTGATACTATCCTCATTCTTTATGCTTTTGCCTAGATGTCTTTAAAGTTCACTTGTTTTTTCTCCTTTTGCCTTTAAAAATTGACTTGTGATCTAACATTGCACCCCAAGTGTTTGATGAATTGTCCTTGTAAATGTTACCCCTAAATATGGCATTCAGTTTCTAGGTTCGAATTTATGCATTTATTCGATCGATCTTGATTTTGTATTGCAGAATGTGCTTAATTGCTTGATACAATCCTCATTCTTTATAAAATGACTTGTGATCAAACGTTGCACGCCAAGTGTTCGATGAAATGTCCATCTAAATGTCACTCCTCAATGTGGCATTCGGTTCTAGGTTCGAATTTATGCTTTTATTCAATCCGCCTTGTTTTTATATTGCAAAATGTGCTTATTGGCTTGATACTATCCTCATTCTTTATGCTTATGCCTAGATCTCTTTAAAGTTCACTTATTTTTTCTCCTTTTGCCTTTAAAAATTGACTTGTGATCTAACATTGCACGTCAAGTGTTTGATGAAATGTCCATGTAAATGTCACTCCTAAATGTGACATTCGGTTTCTAGGTTCGAATTTATGCTCTTATTCGACCGGTCTTGATTTTATAGTGATGAATGTGCTTATTGGCTTGATACTATCCTCATTCTTTATGCTTTTGCCTAGATGTCTTTAAAGTTCACTTGTTTCTTCTCCTTTTGCCTTTAAAAATTGACTTGTGATCTAAAATTGCACCCCAAGTGTTTGATGAATTGTCCATGTAAATGTTACCCCTAAATATGGCATTCAGTTTCTAGGTTCGAATTTATGCATTTATTCGATCGATCTTGATTTTGTATTGCAGAATGTGCTTAATTGCTTGATACAATCCTCATTCTTTATAAAATGACTTGTGATCTAACGTTGCACGCCAAGTGTTCGATGAAATGTCCATCTAAATGTCACTCCTCAATGTGGCATTCGGTTCTAGGTTCGAATTTATGCTTTTATTCAATCCGCCTTGATTTTATATTGCAAAATGTGCTTATTGGCTTGATACTATCCTCATTCTTTATGCTTATGCCTAGATCTCTTTAAAGTTCACTTATTTTTTCTCCTTTTGCCTTTAAAAATTGACTTGTGATCTAACATTGCACGTCAAGTGTTTGATGAAATGTCCATGTAAATGTCACTCCTAAATGTGACATTCGGTTTCTAGGTTCGAATTTATGCTCTTATTCGACCGGTCTTGATTTTATAGTGATGAATGTGCTTATTGGCTTGATACTATCCTCATTCTTTATGCTTTTGCCTAGATGTCTTTAAAGTTCACTTGTTTTTCTCCTTTTGCCTTTAAAAATTAACTTGTGATCTAACATTGCACCCCAAGTGTTTGATGAATTGTCCATGTAAATGTTACCCCTAAATATGGCATTCAGTTTCTAGGTTCGAATTTATGCATTTATTCGATCGATCTTGATTTTGTATTGCAGAATGTGCTTAATTGCTTGATACAATCCTCATTCTTTATAAAATGACTTGTGATCTAACGTTGCACGCCAAGTGTTCGATGAAATGTCCATCTAAATGTCACTCCTCAATGTGGCATTCGGTTCTAGGTTCGAATTTATGCTTTTATTCAATCCGCCTTGATTTTATATTGCAAAATGTGCTTATTGGCTTGATACTATCCTCATTCTTTATGCTTATGCCTAGATCTCTTTAAAGTTCACTTATTTTTTCTCCTTTTGCCTTTAAAAATTGACTTGTGATCTAACATTGCACGTCAAGTGTTTGATGAAATGTCCATGTAAATGTCACTCCTAAATGTGACATTCGGTTTCTAGGTTCGAATTTATGCTCTTATTCGACCGGTCTTGATTTTATAGTGATGAATGTGCTTATTGGCTTGATACTATCCTCATTCTTTATGCTTTTGCCTAGATGTCTTTAAAGTTCACTTGTTTCTTCTCCTTTTGCCTTTAAAAATTGACTTGTGATCTAAAATTGCACCCCAAGTGTTTGATGAATTGTCCATGTAAATGTTACCCCTAAATATGGCATTCAGTTTCTAGGTTCGAATTTATGCATTTATTCGATCGATCTTGATTTTGTATTGCAGAATGTGCTTAATTGCTTGATACAATCCTCATTCTTTATAAAATGACTTGTGATCTAACGTTGCACGCCAAGTGTTCGATGAAATGTCCATCTAAATGTCACTCCTCAATGTGGCATTCGGTTCTAGGTTCGAATTTATGCTTTTATTCAATCCGCCTTGATTTTATATTGCAGAATGTGCTTATTGGCTTGATACTATCCTCATTCTTTATGCTTATGCCTAGATCTCTTTAAAGTTCACTTGTTTATTCTCCTTTTGCCTTTAAAATGACTTGTGATCTAACATTGCACGCCAAGTTTTCGATGAAATCTCCATGTAAATGTCTCTTCTAAATGTGGCATTCGGTTTCTAGGTTCGAATTTATGCTTTTGTTAGATCGTTCTTTATTTTATAGTGCAGAATATGTTTATTGGCATGATACTATCCTAATTTTTTATGCTTATGCCTAGATATTTTTAAAGTTCACGTGTTTTTTCTCCTCTTGCCTTTAAAACGACTTCTGATCTCACATTGCACGCCAAGTGTTCGATGAAATGTCCATGTAAATATCACTCCTAAATGTGGCATTCGGTTTCTAGGTTCGAATTTATGCTTTTATTAGATCAGTCTTGATTTCGTAGTGCAGAATGTGCTTATTGGCTTGATACTATCCTCATTCTTTATGCTTATGCCTAGATGTCTTTAAAGTTCACTTGTTTTTTGTTCTTTTGCCTTTAAAATGACTTGTGATCTAACATTACATGCCAAGTGTTCGATGAATTTCCAAGTAAAAGTCACTCCTAAATGTGGCATTCGGTTTCAGGTTTGAATTTATGCTTTTAAATGACCGGTCCTAATTTTGTAGTGTAGAACGTGCTTATTGGCTTCATACTATCCACATTCTTTATGCTTATGCCTAGATGTCCTTAAAGTTCACTTGTTTTTTCTCCTTTTGCCTTAAAAATGACTTGTGATCTAACATTGCACGCCAAGTGTTCGATAAAATTTCCATGTAAATGTCACTGCTAAATGTGCTATTCGGTTTCTAGGTTCGAATTTATTCTTTTATTAGATCTTTCTTGATTTTGTATTGCAGAATGTGCTTATTGGCTTGATATTATCCTTATTCTTTATGCTTATGCCTAGATGTCTTTAAAGTTCACTTGTTTTTTCTCCTTTTGCCTTTAAAATGACTTGTGATCTAACATTGCACGCCAAGTGTTTGATGTAATGTCCATGTAAATGTCACTCCTAAATTTGGCATTGGGTTTCTAGGTTCGAATTTATGCTTTTATTCAATCGGTCTTGATTTTATAGTGCAGAATGTGCTTATTGGCTTTATATTATCCTCATTCTTTATGCTTATACCTTGATGTATTTAAAGTTCACTTGTTTTTTCTCCTTTTACCTTTAAAAAATGACTTGTGATCTAACATTGCATATGAAGTGTTCAATGAAATGTCCATGTAAATGTCACTCCTAAATGTGGCATTTGGTTTCTAGGTTCGAATTTATGCTTTTATTCGATCGGTCTTGATTTTGTAGTTCAGAATGTGCTTATTGGATTGATACTATCCTCAATCTTTATGCTTAGACCTAGATGTGTTTAAAGTTCACTTGTTTTTTCTCCTTTTGCCTTGAAAATTTGACTTGTGATCTAACATTGCACGCCAAGTGTTCGATGAAATGTCCATGTAAATGTCCCTCCTAAATGTGGCATTTAGTTCCTAGGTTCGAATTTATGCTTTTATTCGATCGGTCTTGATTTTGTAGTGCAGAATGTGCTTATTGGCTTGATACTATCCTCGTTCTTTATGCTTATACATAGATGTGTTTAAAGTTCACTTGTTTTTTCACCGTTTGCCTTTAAAATGACTTGTGATCTAACATTGCACGCCAAGTGTACGATTAAATGTCCATCTAAATGTCACTCCTCAATGTGGTATTCGGTTCTAGGTTCGAATTTATGCTTTTATTCAATCCGCCTTGATTTTATATTGCAGAATGTGCTTATTGGCTTGATACTATCCTCATTCTTTATGCTTATGCCTAGATCTCTTTAAAGTTCACTTATTTTTTCTCCTTTTGCCTTTAAAAATTGACTTGTGATCTAACGTTGCACGCCAAGTGTTCAACGAACTGTCCATGTTAATGTCACTCCTAAATGTGGCATTCGGTTTCTAGGTTCGAATTTATGCTCTTATTCGACCGGTCTTGATTTTATAGTGATTTATGTGCTTATTGGCTTGATACTATCCTCATTCTTTATGCTTTTGCCTAGATGTCTTTAAAGTTCACTTGTTTTTTCTCCTTTTGCCTTTAAAAATTGACTTGTGATCTAACATTGCACCCCAAGTGTTTGATGAATTGTCCATGTAAATGTCACTCCTAAATTTTGCATTGGGTTTCTAGGTTAGAATTTATGCTTTTATTCGATCGGTCTTGATTTTATACTGCAGAATGTGCTTATTGGCTTGATATTATCCTCATTCTTTATGCTTATGCCTTGATGTAATTAAAGTTCACTTGTTTTTTCTCCTTTTACCTTTAAAAAATGACTTGTGATGTAACATTGCATGTGAAGTGTTCGATGAAATGTCCATGTAAATGTCACTCCTAAATGTGGCATTTGGTTTCTAGGTTCGAATTTATGCTTTTATTCGATCGGTCTTGATTTTGTAGTTCAGAATGTGCTTATTGGATTGATACTATCCTCAATCTTTATGCTTAGACCTAGATGTGTTTAAAGTACACTTGTTTTTTCTCCTTTTGCCTTGAAAATTTGACTTGTGATCTAACATTACACGCCAAGTGTTCGATGAAATCTCCATGTAAATGTCTCTTCTAAATGTGGCATTCGGTTTCTAGGTTCGAATTTATGCTTTTGTTAGATCGTTCTTTATTTTATAGTGCAGAATATGTTTATTGGCATGATACTATCCTAATTTTTTATGCTTATGCCTAGATATTTTTAAAGTTCACGTGTTTTTTCTCCTCTTGCCTTTAAAACGACTTCTGATCTCACATTGCACGCCAAGTGTTCGATGAAATGTCCATGTAAATATCACTCCTAAATGTGGCATTCGGTTTCTAGGTTCGAATTTATGCTTTTATTAGATCAGTCTTGATTTCGTAGTGCAGAATGTGCTTATTGGCTTGATACTATCCTCATTCTTTATGCTTATGCCTAGATGTCTTTAAAGTTCACTTGTTTTTTGTTCTTTTGCCTTTAAAATGACTTGTGATCTAACATTACATGCCAAGTGTTCGATGAATTTCCAAGTAAAAGTCACTCCTAAATGTGGCATTCGGTTTCAGGTTTGAATTTATGCTTTTAAATGACCGGTCCTAATTTTGTAGTGTAGAACGTGCTTATTGGCTTCATACTATCCACATTCTTTATGCTTATGCCTAGATGTCCTTAAAGTTCACTTGTTTTTTCTCCTTTTGCCTTAAAAATGACTTGTGATCTAACATTGCACGCCAAGTGTTCGATAAAATTTCCATGTAAATGTCACTGCTAAATGTGCTATTCGGTTTCTAGGTTCGAATTTATTCTTTTATTAGATCTTTCTTGATTTTGTATTGCAGAATGTGCTTATTGGCTTGATATTATCCTTATTCTTTATGCTTATGCCTAGATGTCTTTAAAGTTCACTTGTTTTTTCTCCTTTTGCCTTTAAAATGACTTGTGATCTAACATTGCACGCCAAGTGTTTGATGTAATGTCCATGTAAATGTCACTCCTAAATTTGGCATTGGGTTTCTAGGTTCGAATTTATGCTTTTATTCAATCGGTCTTGATTTTATAGTGCAGAATGTGCTTATTGGCTTGATATTATCCTCATTCTTTATGCTTATACCTTGATGTATTTAAAGTTCACTTGTTTTTTCTCCTTTTACCTTTAAAAAATGACTTGTGATCTAACATTGCATATGAAGTGTTCGATGAAATGTCCATGTAAATGTCACTCCTAAATGTGGCATTTGGTTTCTAGGTTCGAATTTATGCTTTTATTCGATCGGTCTTGATTTTGTAGTTCAGAATGTGCTTATTGGATTGATACTATCCTCAATCTTTATGCTTAGACCTAGATGTGTTTAAAGTTCACTTGTTTTTTCTCCTTTTGCCTTGAAAATTTGACTTGTGATCTAACATTGCACGCCAAGTGTTCGATGAAATGTCCATGTAAATGTCCCTCCTAAATGTGGCATTTAGTTCCTAGGTTCGAATTTATGCTTTTATTCGATCGGTCTTGATTTTGTAGTGCAGAATGTGCTTATTGGCTTGATACTATCCTCGTTCTTTATGCTTATACATAGATGTGTTTAAAGTTCACTTGTTTTTTCACCGTTTGCCTTTAAAATGACTTGTGATCTAACATTGCACGCCAAGTGTACGATTAAATGTCCATCTAAATGTCACTCCTCAATGTGGTATTCGGTTCTAGGTTCGAATTTATGCTTTTATTCAATCCGCCTTGATTTTATATTGCAGAATGTGCTTATTGGCTTGATACTATCCTCATTCTTTATGCTTATGCCTAGATCTCTTTAAAGTTCACTTATTTTTTCTCCTTTTGCCTTTAAAAATTGACTTGTGATCTAACGTTGCACGCCAAGTGTTCAACGAACTGTCCATGTTAATGTCACTCCTAAATGTGGCATTCGGTTTCTAGGTTCGAATTTATGCTCTTATTCGACCGGTCTTGATTTTATAGTGATGTATGTGCTTATTGGCTTGATACTATCCTCATTCTTTATGCTTTTGCCTAGATGTCTTTAAAGTTCACTTGTTTTTTCTCCTTTTGCCTTTAAAAATTGACTTGTGATCTAACATTGCACCCCAAGTGTTTGATGAATTGTCCATGTAAATGTCACTCCTAAATTTTGCATTGGGTTTCTAGGTTAGAATTTATGCTTTTATTCGATCGGTCTTGATTTTATACTGCAGAATGTGCTTATTGGCTTGATATTATCCTCATTCTTTATGCTTATGCCTTGATGTAATTAAAGTTCACTTGTTTTTTCTCCTTTTACCTTTAAAAAATGACTTGTGATGTAACATTGCATGTGAAGTGTTCGATGAAATGTCCATGTAAATGTCACTCCTAAATGTGGCATTTGGTTTCTAGGTTCGAATTTATGCTTTTATTCGATCGGTCTTGATTTTGTAGTTCAGAATGTGCTTATTGGATTGATACTATCCTCAATCTTTATGCTTAGACCTAGATGTGTTTAAAGTACACTTGTTTTTTCTCCTTTTGCCTTGAAAATTTGACTTGTGATCTAACATTACACGCCAAGTGTTCGATGAAATGTCCATGTAAATGTCCCTCCTAAATGTGGCATTCAGTTCCTAGGTTCGAATTTATGCTTTTATTCGATCGGTCTTGATTTTGTAATGCAGAAAGTGCTTACTGGCTTGATACTATCCTCATTCTTTATGCTTATACATAGATGTGTTTAAAGTTCACTTGTTTTTTCACCTTTTGCCTTTAAAATGACTTGTGATCTAACATTGCACGCCAAGTGTACGATGAAATGTCCATCTAAATGTCACTCCTCAATGTGGTATTCGGTTCTAGGTTCGAATTTATGCTTTTATTCAATCCGCCTTGATTTTATATTGCAGAATGTGCTTATTGGCTTGATACTATCCTCATTTTTTATGCTTATGCCTAGATCTCTTTAAAGTTCACTTATTTTTTCTCCTTTTGCCTTTAAAAATTGACTTGTGATCTAACATTGCACGCCAAGTGTTCAACGAACTGTCCATGTAAATGTCACTCCTAAATGTGGCATTCGGTTTATAGGATCGAATTTATGCTCTTATTCGACCGGTCTTGATTTTATAGTGATGAATGTGCTTATTGGCTTGATACTATCCTCATTCTTTATGCTTTTGCCTAGATGTCTTTAAAGTTCACTTGTTTTTTCTCCTTTTGCCTTTAAAAATTGACTTGTGATCTAACATTGCACCCCAAGTGTTTGATGAATTGTCCATGTAAATGTTACCCCTAAATATGGCATTCAGTTTCTAGGTTCGAATTTATGCATTTATTCGATCGGTCTTGATTTTGTAGTGCAGAATGTGCTTAATTTCTTCATGCTATCCACATTCTTTATGCTTATACCTAGATGTCTTTAAAGTTCACTTTTTTTTCTCCTTTTCCTTTAAAATGACTTGTGATCTAACATTGCACGCCAAGTGTTCAATGAAATGTCCATGTAAATGTCACTCCTAAATGTGGCATTCGGTTTCTAGGTTCGAATATATGCTTTTATTTGATCGGTCTTGGTTTTGTAGTCTAGAATGTGCTTATTGGGTTGATATTATCCTCATTCTTTATGCTTATGCTTAGATGTCCTTAAAGTTCACTTGTATTTTCTAATTTTGCCTTTAAAATGACTTGTGATCTAACATTGCACGCCAAGTGTTCGATGAAATGTCATGTAAATGTCACTCCTAAATGTGGCATTCGGTTTCTAGGTTCGAATTTATGCTCTTATTCGACCGGTCTTAATTTAGTAGTGTAGAATGTGCTTATTGGCTTGTTATTATCCTCATTCTTTATGCTTATGCCTATATGTCTTTAAAGTTCACTTGTTTTTTCTCGTTTAGCCTTTAAAAATTGACTTGAGATCTAACATTGCACGCCAAATGTTCGATAAAATGTCCATGTAAATGTCACTTCTAAATGTGGCATTCGATTTCTAGGTTCGAATTTGTGCTTTTATTTGATCGGTCTTGGTTTTATAGTGCAGAATGTGCTTATTGGCTTGATAGTATCCTCATTCTTTATGCTTATACCTAGATCTCTTTTGAAGTTCACTTGTTTTTTCTCCTTTTGCCTTTAAAATGACTTGTGATCTAACATTGCTTGCCAAGTGTTCGATGAAATGTCCATGTAAATGTCTCTTCTAAATGTAGCATTCGGTTTCTAGGTTTGAATTTATGCTTTTTGTTCGACCGTTCTTTATTTTATAGTGTAGAATGTGCTTATTGGCTTGATACTATCCTAATTTTTTATGCATATGCCTAGATGTCTTTAAAGTTCACTTGTTTTTTCTCCTTTTGCCTTTAAAATGACTTGTGATCTAACATTGCATGCCAAGTGTTCGATGAAATTTCCAAGTAAATGTCACTCCTAAATGTGGCATTCGGTTTCTAGGTTTGAATTTATGCTTTTAAACGATCGGTCTTGATTTAGTAGTGCAGAACGTGCTTATTGGCTTCATACTATCCACATTCTTCATACTTATGCCTAGATGTCCTTAAAGTTCACTTGTTTTTTCTCCTTTTGCCTTTAAAATGACTTGTGATCTAATATTGCACGCCAAGTGTTCGATGAAATGTCCATGTAAATGTCACTCTTGAATGTGACATTCGGTTTCTAGGTTCGAATTTATGCTCTTATTCGACTGGTCTTGAATTAGTAGTGTAGAATGTGCTTATTGGTTTGTTACTATCCTCATTCTTTATGCTTATGCCTAGATGTCTTTAAAGTTCACTTGTTTTTTCTCGTTTTGCCTTTAAAAATAGACTTGATATCTAACATTGCACGCCAAGTGTTCGATAAAATGTCCATGTAAATGTCACTCCTAAATGTGTCATTCGGTTTCTAGGTTCGAATTTATGCACTTATTTGATCGGTCTTGGTTTTGTAGTGCAGAGCGTGCTTATTGGCTTGATACTATCCTCATTCTTTATACTTATGACTAGATGTCCTTAAAGTTCACTTGTTTTTTCTCCTTTTGCCTTTAAAATGACTTGTGATCTAACATTGCAAGCCAAGTGTTCGATGAAATGTCCATGTAAATGTCACTCCTAAATGTGGCATTCGGTTTCTAGGTTCAAATTTGTCCTACTATTCGACCGGTCTTGATTTTATAGTGATGAATGTGCTTATTTTATAGTGTAGAATGTGCATATTGGCTTGTTACTATCCTCATTCTTTATGCTTATGCCTAGATGTCTTTAAAGTTCACTTGTTTTTTCTCGTTTTGCCTTTAAAAATTGACTTGAGATCTAACATTGCACGCCAAGTGTTCGATAAAATATCCATGTAAATGTCACTCCTAAATGTGGCATTCTGTTTCTAGGTTCGAATTTATGCTCTTATTCGACTGGTCTTTCTTTAGTAGTGTAGAATGTGCTTATAGGCTTGACACTATCCTCATTCTTTATGCTTATGCCTAGATGTCCTTAAAGTTCACTTGTTTTTTCTCCTTTTGCCTATAAAATGACTGGTGATCTAACATTGCACGCCAAGTGTTCGATGAAATGCCCATGTACATGTCATTCCTAAATGTTGCATTCGGTTTCTAGGTTCGAATTTATGCTTTTCTTCGACCGGTCTTTTTTTAGTAGTGTAGAATGAGCTTATTGGCTTGATACAATCCTTATTCTTTTTGTTTATGCCTAGATGTATTTAAAGTTCACTTGTTTTTTCTCCTTTTGCCTTTATAAATTGACTTGAGATCTAATATTGCACGTCAAGTGTTCGATAAAATGTCCATGTAAATGTCACTCCTAAATGTGGCATTCGGTTTCTAGGTTCGAATTTATGCTTTTATCTGATCGGTCTTGATTTTGTTGTGCAGAATATGTTTGTAGGCTTGATATTATCCTCATTCTTTATGCTTATGCTAGATGTCGTTAAAGTTCACTACTTTTTTCTCATTTTGCCTTAAAAATGACTTATGATCTAACATTGCACGCCAAGTGTTCGATTAAATGTCCATGTAAATGTCACTCCTAAATGTGGCATTCGGTTTATAGGTTCGAATATATGCTTTTATTTGATGGGTCTTGATATTGTAGTGCAGAACTTGCTTATTATCTTGATACTATCCTCATTCTTTATGCTTATGCCTAGAGGTCCTTCAAGTTCACTTGTTTTTTCTCCTTTTGCCTTTAAAATGACTTGTGATCTAACATTGCACGCCAAGTGTTCGATGAAATGTCCATGTAAATGTCACCCCTAAATGTGGCATTCGGTTTCTAGGTTCGAATTTATGCTTTTATTCGACCGATCTTGATTTAGTAGTGTAGAATGTGCTTATTGGCTTGGTACTATCCTCATTCTTTATGATTATGCCTAGATGTCTTTAAAGTTCACTTGTTTTTTCTCATTTTGCCTTAAAAATGACTTGTGATCTAACATTGCACACCAAGTGTTCGATGAAATTTCCATGTTAATATCAGTCCTCAATGTGGCATTTGGTTTCTAGGTTCGAATTTATGTTCTTATTCGTTCGGTCTTGATTTTGTATTGCAGAATGTGCTTATTGGCTTGATACTATCCTCATTCTTTATGCTTATACATAGATGTGTTTAAAGTTCACTTGTTTTTTCTCCTTTTGCCTTTAAAATGACTTGTGATCTAGCATTGCACGACAAGTGTTCGATGAAATGTCCATCTAAATGTCACTCCTCAATGTGGCATTCGGTTCTAGGTTCGAATTTATGCTTTTATTCAATCCGCCTTGATTTTATATTGCAGAATGTGCTTATTGGCTTGATACTATCCTCATTCTTTATGCTTATGCCTAGATCTCTTTAAAGTTCACTTATTTTTTCTCCTATTGCCTTTAAAAATTGACTTGTGATCTAACATTGCACGTCAAGTGTTTGATGAAATGTCCATGTAAATGTCACTCCTAAATGTGACATTCGGTTTCTAGGTTCGAATTTATGCTCTTATTCGACCGGTCTTGATTTTATAGTGATGAATGTGCTTATTGGCTTGATACTATCCTCATTCTTTATGCTTTTGCCTAGATGTCTTTAAAGTTCACTTGTTTTTTCTCCTTTTGCCTATAAAAATTGACTTGTGATCTAACATTGCACCCCAAGTGTTTGATGAATTGTCCATGTAAATGTTACCCCTAAATATGGCATTCAGTTTCTAGGTTCGAATTTATGCATTTATTCGATCGATCTTGATTTTGTATTGCAGAATGTGCTTAATTGCTTGATACAATCCTCATTCTTTATAAAATGACTTGTGATCTAACGTTGCACGCCAAGTGTTCGATGAAATGTCCATCTAAATGTCACTCCTCAATGTGGCATTCGGTTCTAGGTTCGAATTTATGCTTTTATTCAATCCGCCTTGATTTTATATTGCAGAATATGCTTATTGGCTTGATACTATCCTCATTCTTTATGCTTATGCCTAGATCTCTTTAAAGTTCACTTGTTTATTCTTCTTTTACCTTTAAAATGACTTGTGATCTAACATTGCACGCCAAGTGTTCGATGAAATGTCCATGTAAATATCACTCCTAAATGTGGCATTCGGTTTCTAGGTTCGAATTTATGCTTTTATTAGATCAGTCTTGATTTCGTAGTGCAGAATGTGCTTATTGGCTTGATACTATCCTCATTCTTTATGCTTATGCCTAGATGTCTTTAAAGTTCACTTGTTTTTTGTTCTTTTGCCTTTAAAATGACTTGTGATCTAACATTACATGCCAAGTGTTCGATGAAATTTCCAAGTAAAAGTCACTCCTAAATGTGGCATTCGGTTTCAGGTTTGAATTTATGCTTTTAAACGACCGGTCCTGATTTTGTAGTGTAGAACGTGCTTATTGGCTTCATACTATCCACATTCTTTATGCTTATGCCTAGATGTCCTTAAAGTTCACTTGTTTTTTCTCCTTTTGCCTTTAAAATGACTTGTGATCTAACATTGCACGCCAAGTGTTCGATGAAATTTCCATGTAAATGTCACTCCTAAATGTGCTATTCGGTTTCTAGGTTCGAATTTATTCTTTTATTAGATCTTTCTATGATTTCGTATTGCAGAATGTGCTTATTGGCTTGATATTATCCTTATTCTTTATGCTTATGCCTAGTAGTCTTTAAAGTTCACTTGTTTTTTCTCCTTTTGCCTTTAAAATGACTTGTGATCTAACATTGCACGCCAAGTGTTTGATGTAATGTCCATGTAAATGTCACTCCTAAATTTGGCATTGGGTTTCTAGGTTCGAATTTATGCTTTTATTCGATCGGTCTTGATTTTATAGTGCAGAATGTGCTTATTGGCTTGATATTATTCTCATTCTTTATGCTTATGCCTTGATGTATTTAAAGTTCACTTGTTTTTTCTCCTTTTACCTTTAAAAAATGACTTGTGATCTAACATTGCATGTGAAGTGTTCGATGAAATGTCACTCCTAAATGTGGCATTTGGTTTCTAGGTTCGAATTTATGCTTTTATTCGATCGGTCTTGATTTTGTAGTTAAGAATGTGCTTATTGGATTGATACTATCCTCAATCTTTATGCTTAGACCTAGATGTGTTTAAAGTTCACTTGTTTTTTCTCCTTTTGCCTTGAAAATTTGACTTGTGATCTAACATTGCACGCCAAGTGTTCGATGAAATGTCCATGTAAATGTCCCTCCTAAATGTGGCATTCAGTTCCTAGGTTCGAATTTATGCTTTTATTCGATCGGTCTTGATTTTGTAGTGTAGAATGTGCTTATTGGCTTGATACTATCCTCGTTCTTTATGCTTATACATAGATGTGTTTAAAGTTCACTTGTTTTTTCACCGTTTGCCTTTAATATGACTTGTGATCTAACATCGCACGCCAAGTGTACGATGAAATGTCCATCTAAATGTCACTCCTCAATGTGGTATTCGGTTCTAGGTTCGAATTTATGCTTTTATTCAATCCGCCTTGATTTTATATTGCAGAATGTGCTTATTGGCTTGATACTATCCTCATTCTTTATGCTTATGCCTAGATCTCTTTAAAGTTCACTTATTTTTTCTCCTTTTGCCTTTAAAAATTGACTTGTGATCTAACGTTGCACGCCAAGTGTTCAACGAACTGTCCATGTTAATGTCACTCCTAAATGTGGCATTCGGTTTCTAGGTTCGAATTTATGCTCTTATTCAACCGGTCTTGATTTTATAGTTATGTATGTGCTTATTGGCTGGATACTATCCTCATTCTTTATGCTTTTGCCTAGATGTCTTTAAAGTTCACTTGTTTTTTCTCCTTTTACCTTTAAAAATTGACTTGTGATCTAACATTGCACCCCAAGTGTTTGATGAATTGTCCATGTAAATGTCACTCCTAAATTTGCCATTGGGTTTCTAGGTTCGAATTTATGCTTTTATTCGATCGGTCTTGATTTTATAGTGCAGAATGTGCTTATTGGCTTGATATTATCCTCATTCTTTATGCTTATGCCTTGATGTATTTAAAGTTCACTTGTTTTTTCTCCTTTTACCTTTAAAAAATGACTTGTGATCTAACATTGCATGTGAAGTGTTCGATGAAATGTCCATGTAAATGTCACTCCTAAATGTGGCATTTGGTTTCTAGGTTCGAATTTATGCTTTTATTCGATCGGTCTTGATTTTGTAGTTCAGAATGTGCTTATTGGATTGATACTATCCTCAATCTTTATGCTTAGACCTAGATGTGTTTAAAGTTCACTTGTTTTTTCTCCTTTTGCCTTGAAAATTTGACTTGTGATCTAACATTGCACGCCAAGTGTTCGATAAAATGTCCATGTAAATGTCCCTCCTAAATGTGGCATTCAGTTCCTAGGTTCGAATTTATGCTTTTATTCGATCGGTCTTGATTTTGTAGTGCAGAATGTGCTTATTGGCTTGATACTATCCTCGTTCTTTATGCTTATACATAGATGTGTTTAAAGTTCACTTGTTTTTTCACCGTTTGCCTTTAAAATGACTTGTGATCTAACATTGCACGCCAAGTGTACGATGAAATGTCCATCTAAATGTCACTCCTCAATGTGGTATTCGGTTCTAGGTTCGAATTTATGCTTTTATTCAATCCGCCTTGATTTTATATTGCAGAATGTGCTTATTGGCTTGATACTATCCTCATTCTTTATGCTTATGCCTAGATCTCTTTAAAGTTCATTTATTTTTTCTCCTTTTGCCTTTAAAAATTGACTTGTGATCTAACGTTGCACGCCAAGTGTTCAACGAACTGTCCATGTTAATGTCACTCCTAAATGTGGCATTCGGTTTCTAGGTTCGAATTTATGCTCTTATTCGACCGGTCTTGATTTTATAGTGATATATGTGCTTATTGGCTTGATACTATCCTCATTCTTTATGCTTTTGCCTAGATATCTTTAAAGTTCACTTGTTTTTTCTCCTTTTGCCTTTAAAAATTGACTTGTGATCTAACATTGCACCCCAAGTGTTTGATGAATTGTCCATGTAAATGTCACCCCTAAATTTGGCATTGGGTTTCTAGGTTCGAATTTATGCTTTTATTTGATCGGTCTTGATTTTATAGTGCAGAATGTGCTTATTGGCTTGATATTATTCTCATTCTTTATGCTTATGCCTTGATGTATTTAAAGTTCACTTGTTTTTTCTCCTTTTACCTTTAAAAAATGACTTGTGATCTAACATTGCATGTGAAGTGTTCGATGAAATGTCCATGTAAATGTCACTCCTAAATGTGGCATTTGGTTTCTAGGTTCGAATTTATGCTTTTATTCGATCGGTCTTGATTTTGTAGTTAAGAATGTGCTTATTGGATTGATACTATCCTCAATCTTTATGCTTAGACCTAGATGTGTTTAAAGTTCACTTGTTTTTTCTCCTTTTGCCTTGAAAATTTGACTTGTGATCTAACATTGCACGCCAAGTGTTCGATGAAATGTCCATGTAAATGTCCCTCCTAAATGTGGCATTCAGTTCCTAGGTTCGAATTTATGCTTTTATTCGATCGGTCTTGATTTTGTAGTGTAGAATGTGCTTATTGGCTTGATACTATCCTCGTTCTTTATGCTTATACATAGATGTGTTTAAAGTTCACTTGTTTTTTCACCGTTTGCCTTTAATATGACTTGTGATCTAACATCGCACGCCAAGTGTACGATGAAATGTCCATCTAAATGTCACTCCTCAATGTGGTATTCGGTTCTAGGTTCGAATTTATGCTTTTATTCAATCCGCCTTGATTTTATATTGCAGAATGTGCTTATTGGCTTGATACTATCCTCATTTTTTATGCTTATGCCTAGATCTCTTTAAAGTTCACTTATTTTTTCTCCTTTTGCCTTTAAAAATTGACTTGTGATCTAACATTGCACGCCAAGTGTTCAACGAACTGTCCATGTAAATGTCACTCCTAAATGTGGCATTCGGTTTCCAGGTTCGAATTTATGCTCTTATTCGACCGGTCTTAATTTTATAGTGATGAATGTGCTTATTGGCTTGATACTATCCTCATTCTTTATGCTTTTGCCTAGATATCTTTAAAGTTCACTTGTTTTTTCTCCTTTTGCCTTTAAAAATTGACTTGTGATCTAACATTGCACCCCAAGTGTTTGATGAATTGTCCATGTAAATGTCACTCCTAAATTTGGCATTGGGTTTCTAGGTTCGAATTTATGCTTTTATTTGATCGGTCTTGATTTTATAGTGCAGAATGTGCTTATTGGCTTGATATTATCCTCATTCTTTATGCTTATGCCTTGATGTATTTAAAGTTCACTTGTTTTTTCTCCTTTTACCTTTAAAAAATGACTTGTGATCTAACATTGCATGTGAAGTGTTCGATGAAATGTCCATATAAATGTCACTCCTAAATGTGGCATTTGGTTTCTAGGTTCGAATTTATGCTTTTATTCGATCGGTCTTGATTTTGTAGTTCAGAATGTGCTTATTGGATTGATACTATCCTCAATCTTTATGCTTAGACCTAGATGTGTTTAAAGTTCACTTGTTTTTTCTCCTTTTGCCTTGAAAATTTGACTTGTGATCTAACATTGCACGCCAAGTGTTCGATGAAATGTCCATGTAAATGTCCCTCCTAAATGTGGCATTCAGTTCCTAGGTTCGAATTTATGCTTTTATTCGATCGGTCTTGATTTTGTAATGCAGAAAGTGCTTACTGGCTTGATACTATCCTCATTCTTTATGCTTATACATAGATGTGTTTAACGTTCACTTGTTTTTTCACCTTTTGCCTTTAAAATGACTTGTGATCTAACATTGCACGCCAAGTGTACGATGAAATGTCCATCTAAATGTCACTCCTCAATGTGGTATTAGGTTCTAGGTTCGAATTTATGCTTTTATTCAATCCGCCTTGATTTTATATTGCAGAATGTGCTTATTGGCTTGATACTATCCTCATTTTTTATGCTTATGCCTAGATCTCTTTAAAGTTCACTTATTTTTTCTCCTTTTGCCTTTAAAAATTGACTTGTGATCTAACATTGCACGCCAAGTGTTCAACGAACTGTCCATGTAAATGTCACTCCTAAATGTGGCATTCGGTTTCCAGGTTCGAATTTATGCTCTTATTCGACCGGTCTTAATTTTATAGTGATGAATGTGCTTATTGGCTTGATACTATCCTCATTCTTTATGCTTTTGCCTAGATGTCTTTAAAGTTCACTTGTTTTTTCTCCTTTTGCCTTTAAAAATTGACTTGTGATCTAACATTGCACCCCAAGTGTTTGATGAATTGTCCATGTAAATGTTACCCCTAAATATGGCATTCAGTTTCTAGGTTCAAATTTATGCATTTATTCGATCGGTCTTGATTTTGTAGTGCAGAATGTGCTTAATTGCTTCATGCTATCCACATTCTTTATGCTTATACCTAGATGTCTTTAAAGTTCACTTTTTTTTCTCCTTTTCCTTTAAAATGACTTGTGATCTAACATTGCACGCCAAGTGTTCAATGAAATGTCCATGTAAATGTCACTCCTAAATGTGGCATTCGGTTTCTAGGTTCGAATATATGCTTTTATTTGATCGGTCTTGGTTTTGTAGTGCAGAATGTGCTTATTGGCTTGATATTATCCTCATTCTTTATGCTTATGCTTAGATGTCCTTAAAGTTCACTTGTTTTTTCTAATTTTGCCTTTAAAATGACTTGTGATCTAACATTGCACGCCAAGTGTTCGATGAAATGTCATGTAAATGTCACTCCTAAATGTGGCATTCGGTTTCTAGGTTCGAATTTATGCTCTTATTCGACCGGTCTTAATTTAGTAGTGTAGAATGTGCTTATTGGCTTGTTATTATCATCATTCTTTATGCTTATGCCTATATGTCTTTAAAGTTCACTTGTTTTTTCTCGTTTAGCCTTTAAAAATTGACTTGAGATCTAACATTGCACGCCAAATGTTCGATAAAATGTCCATGTAAATGTCACTTCTAAATGTGGCATTCGATTTCTAGGTTCGAATTTGTGCTTTTATTTGATCGGTCTTGGTTTTATAGTGCAGAATGTGCTTATTGGCTTGATAGTATCCTCATTCTTTATGCTTATACCTAGATCTCTTTTGAAGTTCACTTGTTTTTTCTCCTTTTGCCTTTAAAATGACTTGTGATCTAACATTGATTGACAAGTGTTCGATGAAATGTCCATGTAAATGTCTCTTCTAAATGTAGCATTCGGTTTCTAGGTTTGAATTTATGCTTTTGTTCGACCGTTCTTTATTTTATAGTGCAGAATGTGCTTATTGGCTTGATACTATCCTAATTTTTTATGCATATGCCTAGATGTCTTTAAAGTTCACTTGTTTTTTCTCCTTTTGCCTTTAAAATGACTTGTGATCTAACATTGCATGCCAAGTGTTCGATGAAATTTCCAAGTAAATGTCACTCCTAAATGTGGCATTCGGTTTCTAGGTTTGAATTTATGCTTTTAAACGATCGGTCTTGATTTAGTAGTGCAGAAAGTGCTTATTGGCTTCATACTATCCACATTCTTCATACTTATGCCTAGATGTCCTTAAAGTTCACTTGTTTTTTCTCCTTTTGCCTTTAAAATGACTTGTGATCTAACATTGCACGCCAAGTGTTCGATGAAATGTCCATGTAAATGTCACTCTTGAATGTGACATTCGGTTTCTAGGTTCGAATTTATGCTCTTATTCGACTGGTCTTGATTTAGTAGTATAGAATGTGCTTATTGGTTTGTTACTATCCTCATTCTTTATGCTTATGCCTAGATGTCTTTAAAGTTCACTTGTTTTTTCTCGTTTTGCCTTTAAAAATAGACTTGATATCTAACATTGCACGCCAAGTGTTCGATAAAATGTCCATGTAAATGTCACTCCTAAATGTGTCATTCGGTTTCTAGGTTCGAATTTATGCACTTATTTGATCGGTCTTGGTTTTGTAGTGCAGAGCGTGCTTATTGGCTTGATACTATCCTCATTCTTTATACTTATGACTAGATGTCCTTAAAGTTCACTTGTTTTTTCTCCTTTTGCCTTTAAAATGACTTGTGATCTAACATTGCAAGCCAAGTGTTCGATGAAATGTCCATGTAAATGTCACTCCTAAATGTGGCATTCGGTTTCTAGGTTCAAATTTGTCCTCTTATTCGATCGGTCTTGATTTTATAGTGATGAATGTGCTTATTTTATAGTGTAGAATGTGCATATTGGCTTGTTACTATCCTCATTCTTTATGCTTATGCCTAGATGTCTTTAAAGTTCACTTGTTTTTTCTCGTTTTGCCTTTAAAAATTGACTTGAGATCTAACATTGCACGCCAAGTGTTCGATAAAATATCCATGTAAATGTCACTCCTAAATGTGGCATTCTGTTTCTAGGTTCGAATTTATGCTCTTATTCGACTGGTCTTGCTTTAGTAGTGTAGAATGTGCTTATAGGCTTGACACTATCCTCATTCTTTATGCTTATGCCTAGATGTCCTTAAAGTTCACTTGTTTTTTCTCCTTTTGCCTATAAAATGACTGGTGATCTAACATTGCACGCCAAGTGTTCGATGAAATGCCCATGTACATGTCATTCCTAAATGTTGCATTCGGTTTCTAGGTTCGAATTTATGCTTTTCTTCGACCGGTCTTTTTTTAGTAGTGTAGAATGAGCTTATTGGCTTGATACAATCCTTATTCTTTTTGTTTATGCCTAGATGTATTTAAAGTTCACTTGTTTTTTCTCCTTTTGCCTTTATAAATTGACTTGAGATCTAATATTGCACGTCAAGTGTTCGATAAAATGTCCATGTAAATGTCACTCCTAAATGTGGCATTCGGTTTCTAGGTTCGAATTTATGCTTTTATCTGATCGGTCTTGATTTTGTTGTGCAGAATATGTTTGTAGGCTTGATACTATCCTCATTCTTTATGCTTATGCTAGATGTCGTTAAAGTTCACTACTTTTTTCTCATTTTGCCTTAAAAATGACTTATGATCTAACATTGCACGCCAAGTGTTCGATTAAATGTCCATGTAAATGTCACTCCTAAATGTGGCATTCGGTTTCTAGGTTCGAATATATGCTTTTATTTGATGGGTCTTGATATTGTAGTGCAGAACGTGCTTATTATCTTGATACTATCCTCATTCTTTATGCTTATGCCTAGAGGTCCTTAAAGTTCAATTGTTTTTTCTCCTTTTGCCTTTAAAATGACTTGTGATCTAACATTGCACGCCAAGTGTTCGATGAAATGTCCATGTAAATGTCACCCCTAAATGTGGCATTCGGTTTCTAGGTTCGAATTTATGCTTTTATTCGACCGATCTTGATTTAGTAGTGTAGAATGTGCTTATTGGCTTAGTAGTGTTCGATGAAATGTCCATGTAAATGTCACCCCTAAATGTGGCATTCGGTTTCTAGGTTCGAATTTATGCTTTTATTCGACCGATCTTGATTTAGTAGAGTAGAATGTGCTTATTGGCTTGGTACTATCCTCATTCTTTATGATTATGCCTAGATGTCTTTAAAGTTCACTTGGTTTTTCTCATTTTGCCTTAAAAATGACTTGTGATCTAACATTGCACGCCAAGTGTTCGATGAAATTTCCATGTTAATATCACTCCTAAATCTGGCATTCGGTTTCTAGGTTCGAATTTTTACTTTTATTCTAACGGTCTTGATTTTGTAGTGCAGAACGTGCTTATTGGCTTGATACTATCCTCATTCTTTATGCTTATACATAGATGTGTTTAAAGTTCACTTGTTTTTTCTCCTTTTGCCTTTAAAGTTCACTTGTAGTGCAGAATGTGCTTAATGGTTGATACAATCCGCATTCTTTATGCTTATACCTAGATGTCTTTAAAGTTCAATTTTTTTTCTCCTTTTTCCTTTAAAATGACTTGTGATCTAACATTGCACGCCAAGTGTTCGATGAAATTTCCATGTTAATATCACTCCTCAATGTGGCATTCGGTTTCTAGGTTCGAATTTATGTTCTTATTCGGTCGGTCTTGATTTTGTATTGCAGAATGTGCTTATTGGCTTGATACTATCCTCATTCTTTATGCTTATACATAGATGTGTTTAAAGTTCACTTGTTTTTTCTCCTTTTGCCTTTAAAATGACTTGTGATCTAGCATTGCACGACAAGTGTTCGATGAAATGTCCATCTAAATGTCACTCCTCAATGTGGCATTCGGTTCTAGGTTCGAATTTATGCTTTTATTCAATCCGCCTTGATTTTATATTGCAGAATGTGCTTATTGGCTTGATACTATCCTCATTCTTTATGCTTATGCCTAGATCTCTTTAAAGTTCACTTATTTTTTCTCCTTTTGCCTTTAAAAATTGACATGTGACCTAACATTGCACGCCAAGTGCTCAACGAAATGTCCATGTAAATGTCACTCCTAAATGTGGCATTCGGTTCCTAGGTTCGAATTTATGCTCTTATTCGACCGGTCTTGATTTTATAGTGATGAATGTGCTTATTGGCTTGATACTATCCTCATTCTTTATGCTTTTGCCTAGATGTCTTTAAAGTTCACTTGTTTTTTCTCCTTTTGCCTTTAAAAATTGACTTGTGATCTAACATTGCACCCCAAGTGTTTGATGAATTGTCCATGGAAATGTTACCCCTAAATATGGCATTCAGTTTCTAGGTTCGAATTTATGCATTTATTCGATCGGTCTTGATTTTGTAGTGCAGAATGTGCTTAATTGTTGATACAATCCTCATTCTTTATGCTTATACCTAGATGTCTTTAAAGTTCAATTTTTTTTCTCCTTTTTCCTTTAAAATGACTTGTGATCTAACATTGCACGCCAAGTGTTCGATGAAATGTCCATGTAAATGTCACTCCTAAATGTGGCATTCGGTTTCTAGGTTCGAATATATGCTTTTATTTGATCGGTCTTGGTTTTGTTGTGTAGAATGTGCTGATTGGCTTGATACTATCCTCATTCTTTATGCTTATGCCTAGATATCCTTAAAGTTCACTTGTTTTTTCTAATTTTGCCTTTACAATGACTTGTGATCTAACATTGCACGCCAAGTGTTCGATGAAATGTCCATGTAAATGTCACTCCTAAATGTGGCATTCGGTTTCTAGGTTCGAATTTATGCTCTTATTTGACCGGTCTTGATTTAGTAGTGTAGAATGTGCTTATTGGCTTGTTATTATCCTCATTCTTTATGCTTATGTCTAGATGTCTTTAAAGTTCACTTGTTTTTTTTGTTAGCCTTTAAAAATTGACTTGAGATCTAACATTGCACGCCAAGTGTTCGATAAAATGTCCATGTAAATGTCACTTCTAAATGTGGCATTCGGTTTCTAGGTTCGAATTTGTGCTTTTATTTGATCGGTGTTGGTTTTATAGTGCAGAATGTGCTTATTGGCTTGATACTATCCTCATTCTTTATGCTTATACCTAGATCTCTTTTAAAGTTCACTTGTTTATTCTCCTTTTGCCTTTAAAATGACTTGTGATCTAACATTACAGGCAAAGTGTTCGATGAAATGTCCATGTAAATGTCTCTTCTAAATGTGGCATTCGGTTTCTAGGTTCGAATTTATGCTTTAGTTCGATCGTTCTTTATTTTATATTGCAGAATGTGCTTATTGGCTTGATACTATCCTCATTCTTTATGCTTAAGCCTAGATGCCTTTAAAGTAAAACGACTTCTGATCTCACATTGCACGCCAAGTGTTCAATGAAATGTCCTTGTAAATGTCACTCCTAAATGTGGCATTCGGTTTCTAGGTTCGAATTTATGCTTTTATTAGATCAGTCTTGATTTCGTAGTGCAGAATGTGCTTATTGGCTTGATACTATCCTCATTCTTTATGCTTAAGCCTAGATGCCTTTAACGTTCACTTGTTTTTTGTCCTTTTGCCTTTAAAATAACTTGTGATCTAACATTACATGCCAAGTGTTCGATGAAATTTCCAAGTAAATGTCACTCCTAAATGTGGCATTCGGTTTCTAGCTTTGAATTTATGCTTTTAAACGATCGGTCTTGATTTCATAGTGTAGAACGTGCTTATTGGCTTCATACTATCCACATTCTTTATGGTTATGCCTAGATGTCCTTAAAGTTCACTTGTTTTTTCTCCTTTTGCCTTTAAAATGACTTGTGATCTAACATTGCACGCCAAGTGTTCGATGAAATGTCCATGTAAATGTCACTCCTAAATGTGCCATTCGGTTTCTAGGTTCGAATTTATGCATTTATTCGATCGGTCCTGATTTTTTAGTGCCGAATATGCTTAATTGCTTGATACTATCCTAATTCTTTATGCTTATACCTAGATGTCTTTAAAATTCACTTGATTTTACTCCTTTGGCCTTTAAAATTGACTTGTGATCTAACATTGAGCGTTAAGTGTTCGATGAAATTTCCATGTAAATGTCACTCCTAAATGTGGCATTCGGTTTCTAGGTTCGAATTTATTCTTTTATTAGATCTTTCTTGATTTCGTATTGTAGAATGTGCTTATTGGCTTGATATTATCCTTATTCTTTATGCTTATGCCTAGATGTCTTTAAAGCTCACTTGTTTTTTCTCCTTTTGCCTTTAAAATGACTTGTGATCTAACATTGCACGCCAAGTGTTTGATGAAATGTCCATGTAAATGTCACTCCTAAATGTGGCATTCGGTTTCTAGGTTCGAATTTATGCTTTTATTCGATCGATCTTGATTTTATAGTGCAAAATGTGCTTATTGGTTTGATACTATCCTCATTCTTTATGCTTATGCCTTGATGTATTTAAAGTTCACTTTTTTTTCTCCTTTTACCTTTAAAAAATGACTAGTGATCTAACATTGCATGCGAAGTGTTCGATGAAATGTCCATGTAAATGTCACTCCTAAATGTGGCATTTGGTTTCTAGGTTCGAATTTATGCTTTTATTCGATCGGTCTTGATTTTGTAGTTCAGAATGTGCTTATTGGATTGATACTATCCTCATTCTTTATGCTTAGACCTAGATGTGTTTAAAGTTCACTTGTTTTTTCTCCTGTTGCCTTGAAAATTTGACTTGTGATCTAACATTGCACACCAAGTGTTCGATGAAAGGTCCATGTAAATGTCCCTCCTAAATGTGGCATTCGGTTCCTAGGTTCGAATTTATGCTTTTATTCGATCGGTCTTGATTTTGTAGTTCAGAATGTGCTTACTGGCTTGATAATATCCTCATTCTTTATGCTTATACATAGATGTGTTTAAAGTTCACTTGTTTTTTCACCTCTTGCCTTTAAAATGACTTGTGATCTAACATTGCACGCCAAGTGTTCGATGAAATGTCCATGTAAATGTCACTCCTAAATGTGGAATTCGGTTTCTAGGTTCGAATACATGCTTTTATTTGATCGGTCTTGGTTTTGTAGTGCAGAATGTACTTATTGGCTTGATACTATCCTTATTCTTTATGCTTATGCCTAGATGTCCTTAAAGTTCACTTGTTTTTTCTAATTTTGCCTTTAAAACGACTTGTGATCTAACACTGCACGCCAAGTGTTCGATGAAATGTCCATTTAAATGTCACTCCTAAATGTGGCATTCGGTTTCTAGGTTCGAATTTATGCTCTTATTCGACCGGTCTTGATTTAGTAGTGTAGAATGTGCTTATTGGCTTGTTATTAGCCTCATTCTTTATGCTTATGCCTATATGTCTTTAAAGTTCACTTGTTTTTTCTCGTTTAGCCTTTAAAAATTGTCTTGAGATTTAACATTGCACGCCAAATGTTCGATAAAATGTCCATGTAAATGTCACTTCTAAATGTTGCATTCGATTTCTAGGTTCGAATTTGTGCTTTTATTTGACCGGTCTTGGTTTTATAGTGCAGAATGTGCTTATTGGCTTGATACTATCCTCATTCTTTATGCTTATACCTAGATCTCTTTTGAAGTTCACTTGTTTTTTCTCCTTTTGCCTTTAAAATGACTTGTGATCTAACATTGCACTCCAAGTGTTCGATGAAATGTCCATGTAAATGTCTCTTCTAAATGTGGCATTCGGTTTCTAGGTTCGAATTTATGGTTTTGTTCGATCGTTCTTTATTTTATAGTGCATAATGTGCTTATTGGCTTGATACTATCCTAATTGTTTATGCTGATGCCTAGATGTCTTTAAAGTTCACTTATTTTTTCTCCTTTTGCCTTTAAAATGACTTCTGATCTCATATTGCACGCCAAGTTTCGATGAAATGTCCATGTAAATGTCACTCCTAAATGTGGCATTCGGTTTTTAGGTTCGAATTTATGCTTTTATTCGATCGGTCTTGATTTCGTAGTGCAGAACGTGCTTATTGGCTTTATACTATCCTCATTCTTTATGCTTATGCCTAGATGTCTTTAACGTTCACTTGTTTTTTGTCCTTTTGCCTTTAAAATAACTTGTGATCTAACATTACATGCCAAGTGTTCGATGAAATTTCCAAGTAAATGTCACTCCTAAATGTGGCATTCGGTTTCTAGGTTTGAATTTATGCTTTTAAACGATCGGTCTTGATTTTGTAGTGTAGAACGTGCTTATTGGCTTCATACTATCCACATTCTTTATGCTTATGCCTAGATGTCCTTAAAGTTCACTTGTTTTTTCTCCTTTTGCCTTTAAAATTACTTGTGATCTAACATTGCCAGCAAGTGTTCGATGAAATTCCATGTAAATGTCACTCCTAAATATGGCATTCCGTTTCTAGGTTCGAATTTATGCATTTATTCGATCGGTCTTGATTTTTTAGTGCCGAATATGCTTAATTGCTTGATACTATCCTAATTCTTTATGCTTATACCTAGATGTCTTTAAAATTCACTTGATTTTACTCCTTTGGCCTTTAAAATTGACTTGTGATCTTACATTGCACGTCAAGTGTTCGATGAAATTTGCATGTAAATGTCACTCCTAAATGTGGCATTCGGTTTCTAGGTTCGAATTTATTCTTTTATTAGATCTTTCTTGATTTCGTATTGCAGAATGTGCTTATTGGCTTGATATTATCCTTATTCTTTATGCTTATGCCTAGGTGTCTTTAAAGCTCACTTGTTTTTTCTCCTTTTGCCTTTAAAATGACTTGTGATCTAACATTGCACGCCAAGTGTTTGATGAAATGTCTATGTAAATGTCACTCCTAAATGTGGCATTCGGTTTCTAGGTTCGAATTTATGCTTTTATTCGATCGGTCTTAATTTTATATTGCAAAATGTGCTTATTGGCTTGATACTATCCTCATTCTTTATGCTTATGGCTTGATGTATTTAAAGTTCACTTTTTTTTCTCCTTTTACCTTTAAAAAATGACTTGTGATCTAACATTGCATGCGAAGTGTTCGATGAAATATCCATGTAAATGTCACTCCTAAGTGTGGCATTCGGTTCCTAGGTTCGAATTTATGCTTTTATTCGATCGGTCTTGATTTTGTAGTTCAGAATGTGCTTATTGGATTGATACTATCCTCATTCTCTATGCTTAGACCTAGATGTGTTTAAAGTTCACTTGTTTTTTCTCCTTTTGCCTTGAAATTTGACTTGTGATCTAACATTGCATGCCAAGTGTTCGATGAAATGTCCATGTAAATGTCCCTCCTAAATGTGGCATTCGGTTCCTAGGTTCGAATTTATGCTTTTATTCGATCGGTCTTGATTTTGTAGTTCAGAATGTGCTTACTGGCTTGATACTATCCTCATTCTTTATGCTTATACATAGATGTGTTTAAAGTTCACTTGTTTTTTCACCTTTTGCCTTTAAAATGACTTGTGATCTAACATTGCACGCCAAGTGTTCGATGAAATGTCCATGTAAATGTCACTCCTAAATGTGGCATTCGGTTTCTAGGTTCGAATATATGCTTTTTTTGATCGGTCTTGGTTTTGTAGTGCAGAATGTGCTTATTGGCTTGATACTATCCTCATTCTTTATGCTTATGCCTAGATGTCCTTAAAGTTCACTTGTTTTTTCTAATTTTGCCTTTAAAATGACTTGTGATCTAACATTGCACGCCAAATGTTCGATGAAATGTCCATGTAAATGTCACTTCTAAATGTTGCATTCGATTTCTAGGTTCGAATTTGTGCTTTTATTCGATCGGTCTTGGTTTTATAGTGCAGAATGTGTTTATTGGCTTGATACTATCCTCATTCTTTATGCTTATACCTAGATCTCTTTTGAAGTTCACTTGTTTTTTCTCCTTTTACCTTTAAAATGACTTGTGATCTAACATTGCACTCCATGTGTTCGATGAAATGTCTATGTAAATGTCTCTTCTAAATGTGGCATTCGGTTTCTAGGTTCGAATTTATGCTTTTGTTCGATCGTTCTTTATTTTATAGTGCAGAATGTGCTTATTGGCTTGATACTATCCTAATTTTTTATGCTTATACCTTGATGTGTTTAAAGTTCAATTGTTTTTTCTCCTTTTGCCTTTAAAATGACTTGTGATCTAACATTGCACGCCAAGTGTTCGATGAAATGTCCATCTAAATGTCACTCCTCAATGTGGCATTCGGTTCTAGGTTCGAATTTATGATTTTATTCAATCCGCCTTGATTTTATATTGCAAAATGTGCTTATTGGCTTGATACTATCCTCATTCTTTATGCTTATGCCTAGATCTCTTTAAAGTTGACTTATTTTTTCACCTTTTGCCTTTAAAAATTGACTTGTGATCTAACATTGCACGCCAAGTGTTTGATGAAATGTCCATGTAAATTTCACTCCTAAATGTGACATTCGGTTTCTAGGTTCGAATTTATGCTTTTATTCGATCGGTCTTGATTTCGTAGTGCAGAACGTGCTTATTGGCTTTATACTATCCAAATTCTTTATACTTATGCCTAGATGTCCTTAAAGTTCACTTGTTTTTTCTCCTTTTGCCTTTAAAATGACTTGTGATCTAACATTGCACGCCAAGTGTTCGATGAAATGTCCATGTAAATGTCACTCCTAAATGTGGCATTCGATTTCTAGGTTCGAATTTATGCTCTTATTCGACCGGTCTTGATTTAGTAGTGTAGAATGTGCTTATTGGCTTGTTACTATCGTCATTCTTTATGCTTATGCCTAGATGTCTTTAAAGTTCACTTGTTTTTTCTCGTTTTGCCTTTAAAAATAGACTTGATATCTAACATTGCACGCCAAGTGTTCGATAAAATGTCCATGTAAATATCACTCCTAAATGTATCATTCGGTTTTTAGTTTCGAATTTATGTACTTATTTGATCGGTCTTGGTTTTGTAGTGTAGAGCGTGCTTATTGGCTTGATACTATCCTCATTCTTTATACTTATGACTAGATGTCCTTAAAGTTCACTTGTTTTTTCTCCTTTTGCCTTTAAAATGACTTGTGATCTAACATTGCAAGCCAAGTGTTCGATGAAATGTCCATGTAAATGTCACTCCTAAATGTGGCATTCGGTTTCTAGGTTCAAATTTGTCCTCTTATTCGACCGGTCTTGATTTAGTAGTGTAGAATGTGCTTATTGGCTTGTTACTATCCTCATTCTTTATGCTTATGCCTAGATGTCTATAAAGTTCACTTGTTTTTTCTCGTTTTGCCTTTAAAAATTGACTTGAGATCTAACATTGCACGCCAAGTGTTCGATAAAATATCCATGTAAATGTCACTCCTAAATGTGACATTCGGTTTCTAGGTTCGAATTTATGCTTTTATTCGATCGGTCTTGATTTCGTAGTGCAGAACCTGCTTATTGGCTTTATACTATCCACATTCTTTATACTTATGCCTAGATGTCCTTAAAGTTCACTTGTTTTTTCTCCTTTTGCCTTTAAAATGACTTGTGATCTAACATTGCACGCCAAGTGTTCGATGAAATGTCCATGTAAATGTCACTCCTAAATGTGGCATTCGATTTCTAGGTTCGAATTTATGCTCTTATTCGACCGGTCTTGATTTAGTACTGTAGAATGTGCTTATTGGCTTGTTACTATCGTCATTCTTTATGCTTATGCCTAGATGTCTTTAAAGTTCACTTGTTTTTTCTCGTTTTGCCTTTAAAAATAGACTTGATATCTAACATTGCACGCCAAGTGTTCGATAAAATGTCCATGTAAATATCACTCCTAAATGTGTCATTCGGTTTCTAGTTTCGAATTTATGCACTTATTTGATCGGTCTTGGTTTTGTAGTGTAGAGCGTGCTTATTGGCTTGATACTATCCTCATTCTTTATACTTATGACTAGATGTCCTTAAAGTTCACTTGTTTTTTCTCCTTTTGCCTTTAAAATGACTTGTGATCTAACATTGCAAGCCAAGTGTTCGATGAAATGTCCATGTAAATGTCACTCCTAAATGTGGCATTCGGTTTCTAGGTTCAAATTTGTCCTCTTATTCGACCGGTCTTGATTTAGTAGTGTAGAATGAGCTTATTGGCTTGATACAATCCTTATTCTTTTTGTTTATGCCTAGATGTATTTAAAGTTCACTTGTTTTTTCTCCTTTTGCCTTTATAAATTGACTTGAGATCTAATATTGCACGTCAAGTGTTCGATAAAATGTCCATGGAAATGTCACTCCTAAATGTGGCATTCGGTTTCTAGGTTCGAATTTATGCTTTTATCTGATCGGTCTTGATTTTGTTGTGCAGAATATGCTTGTAGGCTTGATACTATCCTCATTCTTTAGGCTTATGCTAGATGTCGTTAAAGTTCACTACTTTTTTCTCATTTTTCCTTCAAAATGATTTATGATCTAACATTGCACACCAAGTGTTCAATGAAATTTCCATGTTAATGTCACTCCTCAATGTGGCATTCGGTTTCTAGGTTCGAATTTATGTTCTTATTCGGTCGGTCTTGATTTTGTATTGCAGAATGTGCTTATTGGCTTGATACTATCCTCATTCTTTATGCTTATACATAGATGTGTTTAAAGTTCACTTGTTTTTTCTCCTTTTGCCTTTAAAATGACTTGTGATCTAACATTGCATGACAAGTGTTCGATGAAATGTCCATCTAAATGTCACTCCTCAATGTGGTATTCGGTTCTAGGTTCGAATTTATGCTTTTATTCAATCCGCCTTGATTTTATATTGCAGAATGTGCTTATTGGCTTGATACTATCCCCATTCTTTATGCTTATGCCTAGATCTCTTTAAAGTTCACTTATTTTTTCTCCTTTTGCCTTTAAAAATTGACATGTGATCTAACATTGCACGCCAGGTGCTCAACGAAATGTCCATGTAAATGTCACTCCTAAATGTGGCATTCGGTTTCTAGGTTCGAATTTATGCTCTTATTCGACCGGTCTTGATTTTATAGTGATGAATTTGCTTATTGGCTTGATACTATCCTCATTCTTTATGCTTTTGCCTAGATGTCTTTAAAGTTCACTTGTTTTTTCTCCTTTTGCCTTTAAAAATTGACTTGTGATCTAACATTGCACCCCAAGTGTTTGATGAATTGTCCATGTAAATGTTACCCCTAAATATGGCATTCAGTTTCTAGGTTCGAATTTATGCATTTATTCGATCGGTCTTGATTTTGTAGTGCAGAATGTGCTTAATTGCTTGATACAATCCTTATTCTTTATGCTTATACCTAGATGTCTTTAAAGTTCACTTTTTTTCTCCTTTTTCCTTTAAAATGACTTGTGATCTAACATTGCACGCCAAGTGTTCGATGAAATGTCCATGTAAATGTCACTCCTAAATGTGGCATTCGGTTTCTAGGTTCGAATATATGCTTTTATTTGATGGGTCTTGGTTTTGTAGTGCAGAATGTGCTTATTGGCTTGATACTATCCTCATTCTTTATGCTTATGCCTAGATGTCCTTAAAGTTCACTTGTTTTTTCTAATTTTGCCTTTAAAATGACATGTGATCTAACATTGCACGCCAAGTGTTCGATGAAATGTCCATGTAAATGTCACTCCTAAATGTGGCATTCGGTTTCTAGGTTCGAATTTATGCTCTTATTCGACCGGTCTTGATTTAGTAGTGTAGAATGTGCTGATTGGCTTGTTATTATCCTCATTCTTTATGCTTATGTCTAGATGTCTTTAAAGTTCACTTGTTTTTTTTGTTAGCCTTTAAAAATTGACTTGAGATCTAACATTGCACGCCAAGTGTTCGATAAAATGTCCATGTAAATGTCACTTCTAAATGTGGCATTCGGTTTCTAGGTTAGAATTTGTGATTTTATTTGATCGGTCTTGGTTTTATAGTGTAGAATGTGCTTATTAGATTGATACTATCCTCATTTTTTATGCTTATTCCTAGATCTCTTTTGAAGTTCACTTGTTTATTCTCCTTTTGCCTTTAAAATGACTTGTGATCTAACATTGCAGGCCAAGTGTTCGATGAAATGTCCATGTAAATGTCTCTTCTAAATGTGGCATTCGGTTTCTAGGTTCGAATTTATGCTTTTGTTCGATCGTTCTTTATTTTATAGTGCAGAATGTGCTTATTGACTTGATACTATCCTAATTTTTTATGCTTATTCCTAGATGTCTTTAAAGTTCACTTGTTTTTTCTCCTTTTGCCTTTAAAACGACTTCTGATCTCACATTGCACGCCAAGTGTTCGATGAAATGTCCATGTAAATGTCACTCCTAAATGTGGCATTCGGTTTCTAGGTT
Organism: Fallopia convolvulus; assembly: GCA_964016875.1. Lineage (NCBI taxonomy): Eukaryota > Viridiplantae > Streptophyta > Magnoliopsida > Caryophyllales > Polygonaceae > Fallopia > Fallopia convolvulus. The sequence goes on from OZ024727.1 coordinate 25,057,163, forward strand.
AGAATTTATGCTTTTAAACGATCGGTCTTGATTTTGTAGTGTAGAACGTGCTTATTGGATTCATACTATCCACATTCTTTATGCTTATGCCTAGATGTCCTTAAAGTTCACTTGTTTTTTGTCCTTTGGCCTTTAAAATAACTTGTGATCTAACATTACATGCCAAGTGTTCGATGAAATTTCCAAGTAAATGTCACTCCTAAATGTGGCATTCGGTTTCTAGGTTTGAATTTATGCTTTTAAACGACCGGTCTTGATTTTGTAGTGTAGAACGTGCTTATTGGCTTCATACTATCCACATTCTTTATGCTTATGCCTAGATGTCCTTAAAGTTCACTTGTTTTTTCTCCTTTTTCCTTTAAAATGACTTGTGATCTAACATTGCACGCCAAGTGTTCGATGAAATGTCCACGTAAATGTCCCTCCTAAATATGGCATTCGGTTCCTAGGTTCGAATTTATGCTTATATTCGATCGGTCTTGATTTTGTAGTGCAGAATGTGCTTACTGGCTTGATAGTATCCTCATTCTTTATGCTTATACATAGATGTGTTTAAAGTTCACTTGTTTTTTCACCTTTTGCCTTTAAAATGACTTGTGATCTAACATTGCACGCCAAGTGTTCGATGAAATGTCCATGTAAATGTCACTCCTAAATGTGGCATTCGGTTTCTAGGTTCGAATTTATGCTCTTATTCGACCGGTCTTGATTTAGTAGTGTAGAATGTGCTTATTGGCTTGTTATTATCCTCATTCTTTATGCTTATGTCTAGATGTCTTTAAAGTTCACTTGTTTTTTTTTGTTAGCCTTTAAAAATTGACTTGAGATCTAACATTGCACGCCAAGTGTTCGATAAAATGTCCATGTAAATGTCACTTCTAAATGTGGCATTCAGTTTCTAGGTTCGAATTTGTGCTTTTATTTATTCGGTCTTGGTTTTATAGTGCAGAATGTGCTTATTGGCTTGATACTATCCTCATTCTTTATGCTTATACCTAGATCTCTTTTGAAGTTCACTTGTTTATTCTCCTTTTGCCTTTAAAATGACTTGTGATCTCACATTGCACGCCAAGTGTTCGATGAAATGTCCATGTAAATGTCACTCCTAAATGTGGCATTCGGTTTCTAGGTTCGAATTTATGCTTTTATTAGATCAGTCTTGATTTTGTAGTGCAGAATGTGATTATTGGCTTGATACTATCCTCATTCTTTATGCTTATGCCTAGATGTCTTTAACGTTCACTTGTTTTTTGTACTTTTGCAGTTAAAATAACTTGTGATCTAACTTTACATGCCAAGTGTTCGATGAAATTTCCAAGTAAATTTCACTTCTAAATGTGGCATTCGGTTTCTAGGTTTGAATTTATGCTTTTAAACGATCGGTCTTGATTTTGTAGTGTAGAACGTGCTTATTGGATTCATACTATCCACATTCTTTGTGCTTATTCCTAGATGTCCTTAAAGTTCACTTGTTTTTTCTCCTTTTGCCTTTAAAATGACTTGTGATCTAACATTGCACGCCAAGTGTTCGATGAAATGTCCATGTAAATGTCCCTCCTAAATGTGGCATTCGGTTCCTAGGTTCGAATTTATGCTTATATTCGATCGGTCTTGATTTTGTAGTGCAAAATGTGCTTACTGGCTTGATAGTATCCTCATTCTTTATGCTTATACATAGATGTGTTTAAAGTTCACTAGTTTTTTCACCTTTTGCCTTTAAAATGACTTGTGATCTAACATTGCACGCCAAGTGTTCGATGAAATGTCCATGTAAATGTCACTCCTAAATGTGGCATTCGGTTTCTAGGTTCGAATTTATGCATTTATTCGATCGGTCCTGATTTTTTAGTGCCGAATATGCTTAATTGCTTGATACTATCCTAATTCTTTATGATTATACCTAGATGTCTTTAAAATTCACTTGATTTTACTCCTTTGGCCTTTAAAATTGACTTGTGATCTAACATTGCACGCCAAGTGTTCGATGAAATTTCCATGTAAATGTCACTCCTAAATGTGGCATTCGGTTTCTAGGTTCGAATTTATTCTTTTATTAGATCTTTCTTGATTTCGTATTGCAGTATGTGCTTATTGGCTTGATATTATCCTTATTCTTTATGCTTATGCCTAGATGTCTTTAAAGTTCACTTGTTTTTTCTCCTTTTGCCTTTAAAATGACTTGTGATCTAACATTGCACGCCAAGTGTTTGATGAAATGTCCATGTAAATGTCACTCCTAAATGTGGCATTCGGTTTCTAGGTTCGAATTTATGCTTTTATTCGATCGGTCTTGATTTTATAGTGTAGAATGTGCTTATTGGCTTGATACTATCCTCATTCTTTATGCTTATGCCTTGATGTATTTAAAGTTCACTTTTTTTTTCTCCTCTTACCTTTAAAAAATGACTTGTGATCTAACATTGCATGCGAAGTGTTCAATGAAATGTCCATGTAAATGTCACTCCTAAATGTGGCATTTGGTTTCTAGGTTCGAATTTATGCTTTTATTCGATCGGTCTTAATTTTGTAGTTCAGAATGTGCTTATTGGATTGATACTATCCTCATTCTTTATGCTTAGACCTAGATGTGTTTAAAGTTCACTTGTTTTTTCTCCTTTTGCCTTGAAAATTTGACTTATGATCTAACATTGCACGCCAAGTGTTCGATGAAATGTCCATGTAAATGTCCCTCCTAAATGTGGCATTCGGTTCCTAGGTTCGAATTTATTCTTATATTCGATCGGTCTTGATTTTGTAGTGTAGAATGTGCTTACTGGCTTGATACTATCCTCATTCTTTATGCTTATACATAGATGTGTTTAAAGTTCACTTGTTTTTTCACCTTTTGCCTTTAAAATGACTTGTGATCTAACATTGCACGCCAAGTGTTCGGTGAAATGTCCATGTAAATGTCACTCCTAAATGTGGCATTCGGTTTCTAGGTTTGAAAATATGCTTTTATTTGATCGGTCTTGGTTTTGTAGTGCAGAATTTGCTTATTGGCTTGATACTATCCTCATTCTTTATGCTTATGCCTAGATATCCTTAAAGTTCACTTGTTTTTTCTAATTTTGCCTTTAAAATGACTTGTGATCTAACATTGCACGCCAAGTGTTCGATGAAATGTGCATGTAAATGTCACTCCTAAATGTGGCATTCGGTTTCTAGGTTCGAATTTATGCTTTTATTCGATCGGTCTTGATTTTATAGTGTAGAATGTGCTTATTGGCTTGATACTATCCTCATTCTTTATGCTTATGCCTTGATGTATTTAAAGTTCACTTTTTTTTTCTCCTTTTACCTTTAAAAAATGACTTGTGATCTAACATTGCATGCGAAGTGTTCAATGAAATGTCCATGTAAATGTCACTCCTAAATGTGGCATTTGGTTTCTAGGTTCGAATTTATGCTTTTATTCGATCGGTCATAATTTTGTAGTTCAGAATGTGCTTATTGGATTGATACTATCCTCATTCTTTATGCTTAGACCTAGATGTGTTTAAAGTTCACTTGTTTTTTCTCCTTTTGCCTTGAAAATTTGACTTATGATCTAACATTGCACGCCAAGTGTTCGATGAAATGTCCATGTAAATGTCCCTCCTAAATGTGGCATTCGGTTCCTAGGTTCGAATTTATGCTTATATTCGATCGGTCTTGATTTTGTAGTGCAAAATGTGCTTACTGGCTTGATAGTATCCTCATTCTTTATGCTTATACATAGATGTGTTTAAAGTTCACTTGTTTTTTCACCTTTTGCCTTTAAAATGACTTGTGATCTAACATTGCACGCCAAGTGTTCGATGAAATGTCCATGTAAATGTCACTCCTAAATGTGGCATTCGGTTTCTAGGTTCGAATTTATGCATTTATTCGATCGGTCCTGATTTTTTAGTGCCGAATATGCTTAATTGCTTGATACTAACCTAATTCTTTATGATTATACCTAGATGTCTTTAAAATTCACTTGATTTTACTCCTTTGGCCTTTAAAATTGACTTGTGATCTAACATTGCACGCCAAGTGTTCGATGAAATTTCCATGTAAATGTCACTCCTAAATGTGGCATTCGGTTTCTAGGTTCGAATTTATTCTTTTATTAGATCTTTCTTGATTTCGTATTGCAGTATGTGCTTATTGGCTTGATATTATCCTTATTCTTTATGCTTATGCCTAGATGTCTTTAAAGTTCACTTGTTTTTTCTCCTTTTGCCTTTAAAATGACTTGTGATCTAACATTGCACGCCAAGTGTTTGATGAAATGTCCATGTAAATGTCACTCCTAAATGTGGCATTCGGTTTCTAGGTTCGAATTTATGCTTTTATTCGATCGGTCTTGATTTTATAGTGTAGAATGTGCTTATTGGCTTGATACTATCCTCATTCTTTATGCTTATGCCTTGATGTATTTAAAGTTCACTTTTTTTTTCTCCTTTTACCTTTAAAAAATGACTTGATATCTAACATTGCATGCGAAGTGTTCAATGAAATGTCCATGTAAATGTCACTCCTAAATGTGGCATTTGGTTTCTAGGTTCGAATTTATGCTTTTATTCGATCGGTCCTGGTTTTATAGTGCAGAATGTGCTTATTGGCTTGATACTATCCTCATTCTTTATGCTTATACCTAGATCTCTTTTGAAGTTCACTTGTTTTTTCTCCTTTTGCCTTTAAAATGAATTGTGATCTAACATTGCACTCCAAGTGTTCGATGAAATGTCCATGTAAATGTCTCTTCTAAATGTGGCATTCGGTTTCTAGGTTCGAATTTATGCATTTATTCGATCGGTCCTGATTTTTTAGTGCCGAATATGCTTAATTGCTTGATACTATCCTAATTCTTTCTGCTTATACCTAGATGTCTTTAAAATTCACTTTATTTTACTCCTTTTGCCTTTAAAATTGACTTGTGATCTAACATTGCACGCCAAGTGTTCGATGAAATTTCCATGTAAATGTCACTCCTAAATGTGGCATTCGGTTTCTAGGTTCGAATTTATTCTTTTATTAGATCTTTCTTGATTTCGTATTGCAAATGTGCTTATTGGCTTGATACTATCCTCATTCTTTATGCTTATGCCTTGATGTATTTAAATTTCACTTTTTTTTCTCCTTTTACCTTTAAAAAATGACTTGTGATCTAACATTGCATGCGAAGTGTTCAATGAAATGTCCATTTAAATGTCACTCCTAAATGTGGCATTTGGTTTCTAGGTTCGAATTTATTCGATCGGTCTTGATTTTGTAGTTCAGAATGTGCTTATTGGATTGATACTATCGTCATTCTTTATGCTTAGACCTAGATGTGTTTAAAGTTCACTTTGTTTTTCTCCTTTTGCCTTGAAAATTTGACTTGTGATCTAACATTGCACGCCAAGTGTTCGATGAAATGTCAATGTAAATGTCCCTCCTAAATGTGGCATTCGGTTCCTAGGTTCGAATTTATGCTTATATTCTATCGGTCTTGATTTTGTAGTGCAGAATGTGCTTACTGGCTTGATACTATCCTCATTCTTTATGCTTATACATAGATGTGTTTAAAGTTCACTTGTTTTTTCACCTTTTGCCTTTAAAATGACTTGTGATCTAACATTGCACGCCAAGTGTTACTTGAAATGTCCATGTAAATGTCACTCCTAAATGTGACATTCGGTTTCTAGGTTCGAATATATGCTTTTATTAGATCGGTCTTGGTTTTGTAGTGCAGAATGTGCTTATTGGCTTGATACTATCCTCATTCTTTATGCTTATGCCTAGATGTCCTTAAAGTTCACTTGTTTTTTCTAATTTTGCCTTTAAAATGACTTGTGATCTAACATTGCACGCCAAGTGTTCGATGAAATGTCCATGAAAATGTCACTCCTAAATGTGGCATTCGGTTTCTAGGTTCGAATTTATGCTCTGATTCGACCGGTCTTGATTTAGTAGTGTAGAATGTGCTTATTGGCTTGTTATTATCCTCATTCTTTATGCTTATGCCTATAGGTCTTTAAAGTTCACTTGTTTTTTCTCGTTTAGCCTTTAAAAATTGACTTGAGATTTAACATTGCGCGTCAAATGTTCGATAAAATGCCCATGTAAATGTCACTTCTAAATGTTGCATTCGATTTCTAGGTTCGAATTTGTGCTTTTATTTGATCGGTCTTGGTTTTATAGTGCAGAATGTGCTTATTGGCTTGATACTATCCTCATTCTTTATGCTTATACCTAGATCTCTTTTGAAGTTCACTTGTTTTTTCTCCTTTTGCCTTTAAAATGACTTGTGATCTAACATTGCATGCCAAGTGTTCGATGAAATTTCCAAGTAAATGTCACTCCTAAATGTGGCATTCGGTTTCTAGGTTTGAATTTATGCTTTTAAACTATCGGTCTTGATTTAGTAGTGCAGAACGTGCTTATTGGCTTCATACTATCCACATTCTTCATACTTATGCCTAGATGTCCTTAAAGTTCACTTGTTTTTTCTCCTTTTGCCTTTAAAATGACTTGTGATCTAACATTGCAAGCCAAGTGTTCGATGAAATGTCCATGTAAATGTCACTCCTCAATGTGGCATTCGGTTTCTAGGTTCAAATTTATGCATTTATTCGACCGGTCTTGATTTAGTAGTGTAGAATGTGCTTATTGGCTTGTTACTATCCTCATTCTTTATGCTTATGCCTAGATGTCTTTAAAGTTTACTTGTTTTTTCTCGTTTTGCCTTTAAAAATTGACTTGAGATCTAACCTTGCACGCCAAGTGTTCAATAAAATATCCATGTAAATGTCATTCCTAAATGTGGCATTCTGTTTCTAGGTTCGAATTTATGCTCTTATTCGACCGGTCTTGCTTTAGTAGTGTAGAATGTGCTTATAGGCTTGACACTATCCTCATTCTTTATGCTTATGCCTAGATGTCCTTAAAGTTCACTTGTTTTTTCTCCTTTTGCCTATAAAATGACTTGTGATCTAACATTGCACGCCAAGTGTTCGATGAAATGTCCATGTACATGTCACTCCTAAATGTTGCATTCGGTTTCTAGGTTTAAATTTATGCTTTTACTCGACCGGTCTTTTTTAGTAGTGTAAAATGTGCTTATTGGCTTGATACTATCCTTATTCTTTTTGTTTATGCCCAGATGTATTTAAAGTTCACATGTTTTTTCTCCTTTTGCCTTTATAAATTGACTTGAGATCTAATATTGCACGTCAAGTGTTCGATAAAATGTCCATGTAAATGTCAATCCTAAAAGTGGTATTCGGTTTCTAGGTTCGAATTTATGCACTTATTTCATCGGTCTTGGTTTTGTAGTGTAGAGCGTGCTTATTGGGTTGATACTATCCTCATTCTTTTCGCTTATACTTAGATCTCTTTTGAAGTTCACTTGTTTTTTCTCCTTTTGCCTTTAAAATGACTTGTGATCTACTATTGCACACCAAGTGTTCGATGAAATGTCCATGTAAATGTCACCCGTTAATGTGGTATTCGGTTTCTAGGTTCGAATTTATGCTTTTATTCGACCGGTCTTGATTTAGTAGTGTAGAATGTGCTTATTGGCTTGATACTATCCTCATTCTTTATGCTTATGCCTAGATGTCTTTAAAGTTCACTTGTTTTTTTCTCCCTTAAAAATGACTTGTGATCTAACATTGCACGCCAAGTGTTGGATGAAATGTCCATGTTAATGTCACTCATAAATGTGGCATTCGGTTTCTAGGTTCGAATTTTTGCCTTCAAAAATTGACTTCAGATCTAACATTGCACGCCAAGTGTTCGATAAAATGTTCATATAAATGTCACTCCTAAATGTGGCATTCGGTTTATAGTTTCGAATTTATGCTTTTATTTGATCGGTCTTGGTTTTGTAGTGCAGAATGTGCTTATTGGCTTTATACTATCCTCATTCTTTATGCTCATGCCTAGATGTCTTTAAAGTTCACTTGTTTTTTCTCCTGTTGACTTTAAAATGACATGTCATCTAACATTGCACACCAAGTGTTCAATGAAATGTCCATTTAAATGTCACTCCTAAATATGGCATTCGGTTTCTAGGTTCGAATTTATGCTTTTATCCGATTGGTCTTGATTTTGTGGTTTAGAATATGCTTATAGGCTTGATACTATCCTCATTCTTTATGCTTATGCCTAGACGTCTTTAAAGTTCACTTGTTTTTTCTCATTTTGCCTTAAAAATGACTTGTGATCTATCATTGCACGCCGAGTGTTCGATGAAATGTCCATGTAAATGTCACTCATAAATGTGACATTCAGTTTTTAGGTTCGAATTTATGCTTTTATTTGATGGGTCTTTATTTTGTAGTGCAGAACGTGCTTATTGGCTTGATTTTATCCTCATTCTTTATGCTTACGCCTAGATGTCCTTAAAGTTCACTTGTTTTTTCTCCTTTTGCCTTTAAAATGACTTGTGATCCAACATGAGAAAAGTGTGTTCAACTAGTTAGATATGAATTTAGATATGATTGTAAATATGAATGTAGATATGATTGTAAATAACAAATATGAGAAAAGCGTGTTCAACTAGTTAAATCCATCATAGATATGCTTATTGATCTTCGATTCTGTTGATTCTCAATTCCCTTGAATAATCTACCGTGGATTATTATCCAAAACTTTAATTCTAGTTGAAAGAACTAACAATCTAAACAACCCTAATCATTTAACAGCCAAAAACAACGTCTAGACTCAATTAAACGACAGCTTTACGAGTCAAGTTATCAATAGAAACAAACATTTAGAGCAAACAGACATCTATGTTATTTGTGGATCTATTCCCTTCTACAACTGAATAGCCGGAACGAGTCTAAACAATTATAGATGCTACTTTATCTAATCAACCCCGAACGTGCATTAATTAGATTAGTTGTAAATTAACCTAGAAATGCTATTAGGTGATCAAGATAACAAAACCCTAGAATAATTCCGATTCAATTAAGCATAGAGAATAAAATCTATTCAAGTTGATGAGAATCAATCAAATCTCACAATAATATGCAATCTATGATTTCAATAACTAGTCAAACACAAAGGAATTTAGCAACGCATAATTAAAATTAAGAAAAACTTACAAAGGTTTAAAGTTTACCTCTAGAGAGAAAAACCCTAACCTCCAAAAGTATGATCAATGTTATGAAAGAGAAACTAAAAACAAGGTTTAAATACCCCTAAGATATCCAAAAATCAAAATATCCCGAAATACATTAAAACACGTCGGTCCAGATCTATCTTAAGCCCATCTCGAAGCCCAAAACTCGCGGCCCAACTTCTCCGCGTAGAAACATAGGGCTCGGTCTCCTACTAGGGTGGCGTGGTCGCGCACCCTGCACTCTCAGCCCGCGGCACTTCTCGGCTCAGCATTTAGGCGACACTTCAGAGGCTGTTTTCACCCCCTTCGAGTTGGAATTTGGACTCGGAGTAAAAATACGAATTGTAGCTCTTCGAGTTAGCTTTCCTGTGATAGAAAATTAAGATTCATCGGAGCTTTGTAGCTCCCAAACCAAGCATTTCAAGATAGAGGTGTCAAAACAAGAACTCCAATGCATAGCTCGGGTTTAAGCGTTCTTTTCACAAAAGCTCTTAGGTCTTGGTTCTTCCAATATTCACTTATATCACTCTAAGCTTCCTCGAACTCCACCATATTCCCCTATGATCCATCCCGTTCACGCTTGTTTACCTAAAAATCTGCAAAATCGAACAAAACAAGCGCAAAACCCGAATTTCCTAGAAAACCTAAAAACCTAAGAACTAGACTAAACTAAACTAAAACCATGCAAAATAAACATAAATATGCATCCTAAGCTACACCTATATGCAAGCTATCAAATTCCCACATGCTTAACCCTTGCTTGTCCTCAAGAAAGACATAAATCCAAAACACACCACAGAAGTGCAATCATGCATCCATCTCATAATCAAATGAGCGTTTCAACATATAATCAAAAATCCAACCAAGACTTCATAGCATGCATTACAACAAGCAAAGAGCAAAGACCATTCATTCATTCTAGACCTCACCAAGGTATTCGTGTTTGCACTCAAACTCTCAAGTATTTAAAGGTATGTGTTTCACTCAAAATCAGCCATGAAAATTAGACTACCATAAGCTTGCATCAGCGTTCTAAATCTCCACCGTTGGGGATCAAACACATAACAAAGGTCTTTTAAGGGATGTAATGGGGCCAAGATAAAGAGAATTTTAGACGGGATCATTTTTGGCTTGTGGTGCTAAATCCGGGATAAAGAAGTGATCTTAATCCTAAACTTTACACTTCCTTTTCTTAATACTCCCAAACTTCTTTACTAACTCCAAACATACTTATTCAAGCTCTTTGTTTCTTCTTTCTTCTTCTTCTCACTTTTTTCTTTCTTGCCTCTTCTTCAACTCTTTCTCTTACGCTTATGAAGATTACTAACAATTGTATTCAACTTTTTCTTTGCTTTGCAACATACTTTTCATCTTCATTTTTTTTTTCACTTTGCAACTAGAGTTGTATATCCTCTCTTCCACCTTTTTTTCTTTAACCTCCCCAATACTTACACCAAACTCACATAAAATAAAACCAACCTAAAATCCTAAATCCCGGATGGGTCAAGCTTATTTAGGCTAGGGATCATTTTGTGGAGCTAATAAAAACAGGCTTAAAGCTCAAAAGAAATAGGGGTGTCAAGAACATGGATCTTGTAAGGTAGGAAGGGAAATAATAGGCTATAAGAAACATTGCCTCAATCATTTTAATGTCATGCATTCAATCATATAAAGCAGCCTTGAAAAAGAGTCATAACGCAAGTTCTAGAGCTAGATAATCATGGTGATACACTCAAGAATACGAGAACAATAAAATCATGAAAGGCCAAAAATCAAATCTCACCAGGCAAATTTTTGTCTAGAACTTCAGAATGAAACAAAAATTCGAGCTAAATACATGCTCCATCCTATAGTCAAAGTATTTAATCAATGATCATGCTCATATCATATAACTTCAGCAAATCATGCAATTAATGGGTTAGGACTTATACTTAGCATAGAAACACCAGAGGAATCAAACAATGGGGAAATAAGAACCTAAATGCAATTTTTTGTATTTTTTCAAATTTTCTGATTTTTATTTTATTTTTTAAGATTTTAATCAATGCATGCAAAAATTTAAATATGACCTAATCTAATGCAACTACATGCAATGCAAAAGTAATTCCCCTCCCCCATGCTTAAAGCTTACTTTGTCCCCAAAGCAAAGTAAAAAGAAAAGAGAGGAGAAAAACTCACTAGAATCTAGCTATCCGGGTAGTACGGTGGGAAATCCGACGGTGGTGGTGGGGGGTAATTTGTCTTCGGACCTGGGTATCTAAACACACACATAAAACTACCTAAAAAGAAAAAGATTAACTAAAATAAGTAAATCTACTCTAAACCTTGGGTTGCCTCACAAGAAGCGCTTGTTTAATGTCATTAGCTTGACCCTGAGCATAAATTGACAAGATTGGACATTGTCAATGCCCTTAGCAACCTGTCAAAGCCTTGTACACACAACTCAGAAAAACATAAGTAAAATGATAAATTAAAGATGCATAATATAACTTTCAAAGACCGTTTTAATTTATCAAACATGTCTGCCCAATTTGCATGAGATGACGTTTGTTCAAATAAATTCAGCATAAGTGGTGGCTTTAAGTATGAGTCAAAACACTTGGTAGAAATACCACGTGTATCAGAAATGAACTCCATATATTTCTCATCGTCAACCTTATGTTGTAAACTTGGCTCCTCAACTTGTATTTGAGTGTCTGACTCATGATTGTTTGACTCCAATGTAATTCCACCATTCCTCGCACATAACTCAAAAGGTCATGAGATTGTGGAATGAAAACTTGAAGAACAAGACTCACAGTCCTCCATGATTACAATATCTTCCCTTATGAAGAGATCCCTGATTATATCCTCAAGAGACGTATCAACCGGCTGGGGTGGTTGGGAAGATGACTCAACCAGAAAGCTTTGATGGCTCATGAAACAGAAGAAATCCCAGCATTCCTCAGGTCCCATAAATAAAACCCTCTCATTGCTCATGTAGTCAGCTAATCCCCTTGTCTCAAAATTCATACCATGGATAACTCCCATGTTTACCTCTCCATCACTGTATTCTAATCCCCAAGTACCAAGTTCAAACACATGGTCTTGAAATCTTGAAAAATAGTCATGGAAGTGTTCATCCTATAGTTGTCTACATTCAAACAAAGCCATGGATCAGTAGCACGGGTGTTATGAACCGTAAGATAGGTTCACAACACCAAGAATAGCACTCAAAGTAAAACACAAATAGCGACGAGTCCCCGACAACGGCGTCAAATTTGACGAGCACTTTTGTGTCGTTGTAAAAGCATTCTCAAAGAAATATCCTAACTTCCAAACCTAAGTATAGTGGAAGCAAAGGTCGAACCCACAAGGACTCAGATTACATGTATTTAAATAATATTACTAAGTAAAAGGGAGGTTTATGATTGATTTATTTAAACTAATATGCAAACTGGAAAGTAAATATGAATGTAGATATGATTGTAAATAACAAATATGAGAAAAGTGTGTTCAACTAGTTAAATCCATCATAGATATGCTTATTGATCATCGATTCTCTTGATTCTCAATTCCCTTGAATAATCTACCGTGGATTATTATCCAAAACTATAATTCTAGTTCAAAGAACTAACAGTCTAAACAACCCTAATCATTTAACAACCTAAAACAACGTCTAGATTCAATAAAACGACAGCTTTACGAGTCAAGTTATCAATAGAAACAAACACTTAGAGCAAACAGCCATCTAAATTATTTGTGGACCTATTCCCTTCTACAACTGAATAGCCCGAATGGGTCTAAACAATTATAGATGCTACTTTATCTAATCAACCCCGAATAGGGATTAGTCAAATTAGTTGTAAATTAACCTAGAAATTCTATTAGGTGATCAAGCTAACAAAACCCTAGAATAATTATGATTCAATTAAGCATAGGGAATAAAACTATTCAAGTTGATGAGAATCAATAAAATCTCACAATCATATGCAATCTATGATTTCAATAACTAGTCAAACACAAAGGAATTTAGCAATGCATAATTAAAATTAAGAAAAACATACAAAGGTTTAAAGGTTGCCTCTAGAGAGAAAAACCCTAGCCTCCAAAAGTATGATCAATGTTATGAAAGAGAAACTAAAAACAAGGTTTAAATACCCCTAAGATATCCAAAAATCAAAATATCCCGAAATACATTAAAACACGTCGGTCAAGATCTATCTTAAGCCCATGTCGAAGCCCGAAACTCGCGGCCCAACTTCTCCGCGTAGAAACATATGGCGCGGTCTCCTACTAGGGTCGCGTGGTCGCGCACCCTGCACTCTCAGCATGCGGCACTTCTCGGCTCAACATCTAGGCGACACTTCAGAGGTTGTTTTCACCCCCTTCGAGTTGGAATTTGGACTCGGAGTAATAATATGAATTGTAGCTCTTCGAGTTATATTTCCAGTGATAGTCAATTCAGCTTCATCGGAGCACTGTAGCTCCTAAACCAAGCCTTGCAAGATAGAGGTGTCAAAACAAGAACTCCAATGCATAGCCCATGTTTAAGCGTTCTTTTCACCAAAGCTATTGAGTGTTGGTTCTTCCAATCTTCACTTGTATCAATCTAAGCTTCCTCAAACTCCACCATAGTCCCCTAAGATCCATCCCGTTCACGCTTGTTTACCTAAAAATCTGCAAAACCGAACAAAAAAAGCGCAAAACCCGAATTTCCTAGAAAACCTAAAAACGTAAGAACTAAACTAAACTAAAACCATGAAAAATAAACATAAATATGCATCCTAAGCTACACCTATATACAAGCTATCACTTATAGTTAGATGTTTTTAAAGTTCACTTGTTTTTTCTCCTTTTGTCTTTAAAAAATTGACTTCTGATCTAACATTGCACGCCAAGTGTTCGATGAAATGTCCATGTAAATGTCACTCCTAAATATGGCATTCCGTTTCTAGGATCGAATTTATGCTTTTATCCGATCGGTCTTGATTTTGTAGTGCAGAACGTGCTTATTGGCTTGATACTATCCTCATTCTTTATGCTTATGCCTAGATGTCTTTAACGTTCACTTGTTTTTACTCCTTTTGCCTTTAAAATGACCTGTGATCTAACATTGCACGTAAGTGTTCGATGAAATGTCCATGTAAATGTTACTCCTAAATATGGCATTTCGTTTCTAGGTTCGAATTTATGCCTTTATCCGATCGGTCTTGATTTTGTAGTGCAGAACGTGCTTATTGGCTTGATACTATCCTCACTCTTTTTGCTTATGCCTGGATGTCTTTAAAGTTCACTTGTTTTTTTCTCATTTTGCCTTTAAAATGACTTGTGATCTAACATTGCACGTTAAGTGTTTGATGCGGCCAAAACTAACCCGCAAGTGAACGGGGTCAATCGTAGTACCCCAAGTGTCGATCCCACAAGGACCAATGTAATACCAATTGGAACTCTACTAGTAAATTAGGTCAAAAATATAAGGAAGAATTGAAATCTATAACTAAGGTAACAAATAACTATGCACATAAAGAGATAAAATATAAGATAGATGTGTCTAAGGTTAAGGATCACCAAAATAAGGTTTCAATAAATAAAATTATACTCTGCCTGAATTTATTTGAAGGACCAACTATCTAAAGTAAACACTAACTCCTCTCGGAGGAATAGTGCATGTACCTAAACTCAACAAATAGTCTTTGTCGCGTAAAGAAAGTCTAATTTAGATCCTTTGAGCTCTTTAGAGACTAAGGGCAAACAAACCTAACATTCGTTGTCGCGTTCCGCTAGAATCATTCAAACCCTAGAACTACTACGATAGTTAAAAATCACACAAGAGAAATTAAATTGCTTTTGCATAGATAACTCTCAAGTTCAATACCTAGGGATCTGAAAAGAACTAATTCTTAGTCCCCAACTTATCAGTATCCTATTATTGTTATCTCCTTTCGGTCTCAAACCCTAATAAGAATCCTATATGCAAAAGCAAGTAGGGCATAACGCAACCTAGGATCGAATCAAATATATTTCAATTCAGGCAAAAATATAACTTTAATTAAATACACATTGAATGGATCACCAAAACCCTAGAACTAGGAATTTAGCCAAGCATGATTGAAGACATAATCATAATATATAATCTAGCCATCAATAAATATGAATTATACAAATAAAATAAAGATTAAGAAAACTTAGTCTGAATAATATAGATAATTCAAAGTGTGGGCTAGAACTTGAATAACAACGAATTTCTTCAATCAAACAAAGCCAAACCCACGTTAAAAGCCTGTCTCCTGTGGCCGAACGTCAAAAATCAAAATAAACCTATCTAAAACTAAGCTATATTCTATGTAAGCTAATCTAATCTCCTCCAACTATATATATAAACTCCTCCCCCCTTATATAATAACGTGTCTCTCCCCCATATATCTATATTTAAGTGTATATTTATGATCACACGCAGATCCCAGACCACAACGCCATTCGCGTATGTGGGCCCCCTCCCAATTACAACAACAAGTTTCTCCACCAATTCAACTAATAGCCGGCCCATGAAGACTAAATTAATGTAGCGTTCAGCCAAGATGGACTTTAGCCCATCAGTCTTAAATCTCTTCCAAAAATAGCTCCAATTGCGTGAAATATATATAAACTCGAGTGTAGATTCCGAATACAAAAATAAAATACAATAAATATAAAATATGCAAAATATGCATGAATATGACCTAAATTAATATGTAACTAGAGTCCTAAAATATGACTAAATTAGACGTTATCAGTGTTTGATGATATGTCCATGTAAATGTCAGTCCCAAATGTGGCATTTGGTTTCTAGGTACGAATTTATGCTCTTATTCGATCGGTCTAGATTTTGTACTGTAGAACTTGTTTAATGGCTTGATATTATCCTCATTATTTATGCTTACGCCTTGATGTTTTTAAAGATCACTTGTTTTTACTGCTTTTGCCTTTAAAATGACTTGTGATCTAACATTACGCGCCAAGTGTTCGATGAAATGTCCATGTAAATGTCACTCCTAAATATGGCATTCGGTTTCTAGGTTTGAATTTATGCTTTTATCCGATCAGTCTTGATTTTGTAGTGCAGAACGTGCTTATTGGCTTGATACTGTCCTCATTCTTTATGCTTACGCCCTGATGTTTTTAAAGTTCACTTCTTTTTTCTCCTTTTGCCTTTAAAATGACTTGTGATTTAACATTGCATGCCAATTGTTCAATGAAATATTCATGTAAATTTCACTCCTAAATGCGGCATTCGGTTTCTAGGTCCGAATTTATGCTCTTATTCGATCGGTCTTGATTTTGTCGTGCAAAATGTGCATATTGGCTTGATATTATCCTCATTCTTTGTGCTTATGTCTAGATGTCTTTAAAGTTCACTTGTTTTTTCTCCTTTTGTCTTTAAAAAACTGACTTGTGATCTACCATTGCACGCCAAGTGTTCGATGAAACGTCCATGTAAATGTCACTCCTAAATGTGGCATTCCGTTTCTAGGTTCGAATTTATGCTTTTATCCGATCATTCTTGATTTTTTAGTCCAGAACGTGCTTATTGGCTTGATACTATCCTCATTCTTTATGCTTATGCCTAGATATCTTTAACGTTCACTTATTTTTACTCCTTTTGCCTTTAAAAAGTTGACTTGTGATCTAACGTTGCACGTCAAGTGTTCGATGCAGTGTCATTGTACATGTCACTCCTAAATGTGGCATTCCGTTTCTAGGTTCGAAGTATGCTTTTATCCGATCGGTCTTGATTTTGTAGTGCAGAATGTGCTTATTGTCTTGATACTATCCTCATTCTTTATGCTTAGGCCTAGATGTCTTTAATGTTCACTTCTTTTTTCTACTTTTGCCTTTAAAATGATTTGTGTTCTAACATTGCACTCCAAGCGTTTGACGAAATGTCCATGTAAATGTCACTCCTAAATGTGGCATTCGACTTCTAAGTTCGAATTTATTCTTTTATTCGATACATCGTGATTTTGTAGTGTAGAATGTTCTTATTGTCTTGATACTATCCTCATTATTTATGCTTATGCCTAGATGTCTTTAATCATAACTTGTTTTTCTCCTTTTGCCTTTAAAATGACTTGTGATCTAACAATGCACGCCAAGTGTTCGATCAAATGTCCATGTAAATGTCAATCCTAAATGTGGCATTCGGGTTCTAGGTTCGAATTTATGGTTTTATCTATCGGTCTTGATTTTGTAGTGCAGAACGTGCTTATTGGCTTGATACTATCCTCATTCTTTATGATTATGCCTAGATGTATTTAACGCTCACTTATCTTTTGTCCTTTTGCCTTTAAAATGACTTATGATCTAACATTTCACGCAAAGTGCTCGATGAAATGTCCATGTAAATGTTAATGATAAATATGGCATTCGATTTCTAGGTTCAAATTTATGCTTTTATTAGATCGATCTTCACTTTGTAGTGCAAAACATGCTTATTGGATTGATACTATCTTCATTTTTTATGCTTATGCCTAGATGTCTTTAAATTTCACTTGTTTTTTCTCATTTTGCCTGATAAATGACTTGTGATCTAACATTACACGCCAAGTGTTCGAGGAAATTTCCATGTAAATGTCACTCCTAAATGTGGCATTCAGTTTCTAGGTTCGAATTTATGCTTTTATCCGATCGGTATTGATTTTGTAGTGCAGAAAGTGCTTATTGGCTTGATATTGTCCTCATTCTTTACGCTTATGCCTAGATGTCATTTAAGTTCACTTATTTTTACTCTTTTTGCCTTTAAAATGACTTGCGATCTAACATTGCGCGCCAAGTGTTCGATGAAATGTCCTTGCAAATGTCACTCCTAAATATGGCATTCGGTTTCTAGGTTCGAATTTATGCTTTTATCCGATCGGTCTTGATTTTGTAGTGCAGAATGTGCTTATTGGCGTTGATACAATCCTCATTCTTTATGCTTATGCCTAGATGTCTTTAAAGTTCACTTGTTATTTCGCATCTTGCCTTTAAAAATTGACTTGTGATCTAACATTGCACGCCAAGTTTTCGATGAAATGTCAAAGTAAATGTCACTCCTAAATGTGGCATTCGGTTTCTAGGTTCAAATTTTTGCTTTTATTCTATCGGTCTTGATTTTGTAGTGCCGAACGTGCTTATTGGCTTGATACTATCCTCATTCTTTATCCTTATGCCTAGATGTCATTAAAGTTCACTTGTTTTTTTCTCATTTGGCCTTAAAAATGACTTGTGATCTAACATTGCACGCCAAGTGTTCGATGATATGTCCATGTAAATGTTAGTCCTAAATGTAGCATTCGGTTTCTAGGTACAAATTTATGCTCTTATTCGATCGTTCTAGATCTTGTAGTGTAGATCGTGTTTATTGGCTTGATACTGTCCTCATTCTTTATGCTTACCCCTTGATGTTTTTAAAGTTCACTTATTTTTCTCCTTTTGCCTTTAAAATGAGTTATTATCTAGATTCGAATTTATGCTTTAATTCGACCGGTCTTGATTTTGTGGGGCAGAATGTCCTTATTGGCTTGATATTATCTTCATTCTCTATGCGTATGCCTAGATGTCTTTAAACATCACTTGTTATTTCTCCTTTTACCTTTAAAATGACTTGTAATTTAACATTGCACGCGAATTATTCGCTGAAATGTCCATGCAAATGTCACTCCTAAATGTGGCATTCGGTTTCTAGGTTCGAATTTATGCTTTTATTCGATCGGTCTTCACTTTGTAGTGCATAACGTGCTTATTGGAATGATACTATCTTCATTCTGTATGGTTATGCCTAGATGTCTTTAAAGTTCACTTGTTTTTTCTCATTTTTCCTTAAAAAGGATTTGTGATCTAACATTGCACGCCAACTGTTCGATAAAATTTCCATGTAAATGTCACTCCTAAATGTGGCATTCGGTTTCTAGGTTCGAATTTATGCTTTTGTCCGATCGGTCTTGATTTTGTAGTGCAGAATATGCTTATTGGCTTGATACTATCCTCATTCTTTATGCTTATGCCTTGATGTCTTTAAAGTTCACTTGTTTTTTCTCCTTTTGCCTTTAAAATGACTTGTGATCTAACATTGCGCGCCAAGTGTTCGATGAAATGTCCATGCAAATGTCACTCCTAAATATGACATTCGGTTCCTAGGTTCGAATATATGCTTTTATTTGATCGGTCTTGATTTTGTAGTGCAGAATGTGCTTATTGGCGTTGATACTATCCTCATTCTTTTTGCTTATGCCTAGATGTCTTTAAAGTTCACTTGTTATTTCGCATTTTGCCTTTAAAAATTGACTTGTGATCTAACATTGCACGCCAATTTTTCGATGAAAAGTCAAAGTAAATGTCACTCCTAAATGTGGCATTCGGTTTCTAGGTTTGAATTTATGCTTTTATCCTATCGGTCTTGATTTTGTAGTGCAGAACGTTCTTATTGGCTTGATACTATCCTCATTCTTTATGCTTATGCCTAGATGTCTTTAAAGTTCACTTGTTTTTTTTCTCATTTGGCCTTAAACATGACTTGTGATCTAACATATGTCCTTGTAAATGTTAGTCCTAAATGTAGCATTCGGTTTCTAGGTACAAATTTATGCTCTTATTCGATCGTTCTTGATCTTGTAGTGTAGATCGTGTTTATTGGCTTGATACTGTCCACATTCTTTATGCTTACCCCTATGTTTTTAAAGTTCACTTGTTTTTTCTTCTTTTGCCTTTAAAATGAGTTTTGATCTAGATTCGAATTTATGCTATAATTCGATCGGTCTTGATTTTGTCGGGGCAGAATGTCCTTATTGGCTTGATATTATCCTCATTCTTTATGCGTATGCCTAGATGTCTTTAAATATCACTTGTTATTTCTCCTTTTACCTTTAAAATGATTTGTAATTTAACATTGCACGTGAAATTTTCGATGAAATGTCCATGTAAATGTCACTCCTAAATGTGGCATTCGGTTTCTAGATTCGAATTTATGCTCTTATGCAATCGATCTTGATTTTGTGGTGCAGAATGTGCTTATTGGGGTTGATACTATCCTCATTCTTTATGCTTATGCCTAGATGTCTTTGAGGTTCAGTTGTTTTTTCGCATTTTTCATTAAAAATGACTTGTAATCTAACATTGCACGCCAAGTGTTCGATGAAATGTCAATGTAAATGTCACTCCTAAATGTGGCATTCGGTTTCTAGGTTCGAATTTGCTTTTATTCTATCGGCCTTGATTTTGTAGTGCAGAACTGGCTTATTGGCTTGATATATCCTCATTCTTTATGCTTATGCCTAGATGTCTTTAAAGTACATTTGTTTTTTATCATTTTGCCTTAAAAATAAATTGTGATCTAACATTGCACGCCAAATGTTCGATGAAATGTCCATGTAAATGTCACTCCTAAATATGGCATTCGGTTTCTAGGTTCAAATTTATGCTTTTATCCGATCGGTCTTGATTTTGTAGTGTAGAACGTGCTTATTGGCTTGATACTATCCTTATTCTTTATGCTTATGCCTAGATGTCTTTAAAGTTCAGTTGTTTTTTCTCATTTTGCCTTAAAAATGACTTGTGATATAACATTGCACGCCAAGTGTTCGATGATATGTCCATTTAAATGTCAGTCCTAAATGTGGCATTCGGTTTCTAGGTACGAATTTATGCTCTTATTCGATCGGTATTGATTTTGTCGTGCAGAATATGCTTATTGGCTTGATACTATCCTCATTCTTTATGCTTATACCTAGATGTCTTTAAAGTTCACTTGTTTTTTCTCCTTTTATCTGATCTACCATTGCACGCCAAGTGTTCGATGAAACATCCATGTAAATGTCACTTCTAAATGTGGCATTAGGTTTCTAGGTTCGAATTTATGCTTTTATCCGATCGATCTTGATTTTGTAGTGTAGAACGTGCTTATTGGCTTGATACTATCCTTATTCCTTACGCTTATGCCTAGATGTCTTTAACGTTCACTTATTTTTTGTCCTTTTGCCTTTAAAATGTCTTGTGATCTAGCATTGCACTCCAAGTGCTCGATGAAATGTCCATGTAAATGTTAATGATAAATATGGCATTCGATTTCTAGGTTCGAACTTATGCTTTTATTCGATCGGTCTTCACTTTGTAGTACACAACGTGCTTATTGCATTGATACTATCTTCATTCTGTATGCTTATTCCTAGATGTCTTTAATGTTCACTTGTTTTTTCTCATTTTGCCTTAAAAAGGACTTGTGATCTAACATTGCACGTCAAGTGTTCGATGAAATTTCCATGTAAATGTCACTCCTAAATGTGGCATTCGGTTTCTATGTTCGAATTTATGCTTTTATCCGATCGGTCTTGATTTTGCAGTCCAAAAAGTGCTTATTGGCTTGATACTGTCCTCATTCCTTATGCTTTTGCCTAGATGTCTTTAAAGTTCACTTGTTTTTTTCTCATTTTGCCATAAAAATGACTTGTGATCTAACATTGCACGCCAAGTGTTCGATGAAATGTCAATGTAAATGTCACTCCTAAATGTGGCATTCGGTTTCTAGGTTCGAATGTATGCTTTTATCCGATCGGTCTTCATTTTGTAGTGCAGAAAGTGCTTATTGGCTTGATACTGTCTTCATTCTTTATGCTTATGCCTAGATGTCTTTAAAGTTCACTTGTTTTCACTCCTTTTGCCTTTAAAATGACTTGTGATCTAACATTGCGCGCCAAGTGTTCGATGAAATGTCCATGTAAATGTTACTCCTAAATATGGCATTCGGTTTCTAGGTTCGAATTTATGCTTTTATCCGATCAGTCTTGATTATGTGGCACAGAATGTGCTTATTGGTGTTGATACTATCCTCATTCTTGATGCTTATGCCTAGATGTCTTTAAAGTTCACTTGTTTTTTCTCATTTTGCCTTTAAAGTGACTTGTGATCTAACTTTGGACGCCAAGTTTTCGATGAAATGTCCATGTAAATGTCCCTACTAAATGTAGCATTCGGTTTCTAGGTTTGAATTTATGCTTTTATTCGATCGGTATTGGTTTTGTAGTGCAGAATGTGCTTATTGGCTTGATACTATCCTCATTCTTTATGTGTATGCCTAGATGTCTTTAAAGTTCACTTGTTTTTTCTCCTTTTGCCATTAAAATGACTTGTGATCTATCATGGCACGCCAAGTGTTCGATGAAATGTCCATGTAAATGTCCCTAATAAATGTGGCATTCAGTTTCTAGGTTCGAGTTTATGCTTTTATTCGATCGGTATTGGTTTTGTAGTGCAGAATGTGCTTATTGGCTTGATACTATCCTTATTGTTAATGCTTATGCCTAGATGTCTTTAAATTTCACTTGTTTTTTCTCATTTGCCGTAAAAATGACTTGTGATCTAACATTGCAAGCCAAGTGTTCGATGATATGTCCATGTAAATACCAGTCCTAAATATGGCATTCAGTTTCTATGTACGAGTTTACGCTCTTATTCGATCGGTCTTGATTTTGTAGTGTAGAACGTCTTTATTTGTTTGATATTGTCCTCATTCTTTATGCTTACGCCTTGATGTTTTTAATGTTCACTTGTTTTTTCTCCTTTTGCCTTTAAAATGACTTGTGATCTAGGTTCGAATTTATGCTTTTATTCGATCGGTCTTGATTTTGTGGTGCAGAATGTCCTTATTGGCTTCATACTATCCACATTCTTTATGCGTATGCCTAGATGTCTTTAAAGAGCACTTGTTATTTCTCCTTTGCCTTCAAAATGACTTGTAATTTAACTTTGCATGCGAATTTTTCGATGAAATGTCCATGTAAATGTCACTCCTAAATGTGGCATTCGGTTTCTAGATTCAAATATATGCTCGTATTCGATCGGTCTTGATTTTGTGGTGCAGAATGAGGTTATTGGCTTGATACTATCCTCATTCTTTATGCTTATGCCTAGATGTCTTTAATGTTCACTTGTTTTTCTTATTTTGCCTTAAAATGACTTGTGATCTAACATTGCGCGCCAAGTGTTCGATGAAATGTCCATGTAAATGTCACTCCTAAATATGGCATTCGGTTTCTAGGTTCGAATTTATGCTTTTATCCGATCGGTCTTGATTTTGTAGTGCATAATGTGCTTATTGGCTTGATACTATCCCCATTGTCTATGCTTATGCCTAGATGTCTTTAAAGTTCACTTGTTTTTTCTCCTTTTGCCTTTAAAATGACTTGTGATCTAATATTGCGCGCCAAGTGTTCGATGAAATGTCCATGTAAATGTCAATCCTAAATATGGCATTCGGTTTCTAGGTTCGAATTTATGCTTTTATCTGATCGGTCTTGATTTTGTGGTGCAGAATATGCTTATTGGCGTTGATACTATCCTTATTCTTTATGCTTATGCCTAGATGTCTTTAAAGTTCACTTGTTTTTTCTCATTTTGCTTAAAAATGACTTGTGATCTAACATTGCACGCCAATTGTTCGATGATATGTCCATTAAAATGTCAGTCCTAAATGTGACATTCGGTTTCTAGGTACGAATTTACGCTCTTATTTGATCGGTCTTGATTTTGTAGTGTAGAACGTGTTTATTGGCTTGATACTGTCCTCATTCTTTATGCTTACGCCTTGATGTTTTTAAAGTTCAATTGTTTTTTCTCCTTTTGCCTTTAAAATTACTTGTGATCCAGGTTCGAATTTATGCTTTTATTCGATCGGTCTTGATTTTGTGGTACAAAATGTCCTTATTGGCTTGATAATATCCACATTCGGTATGCGTATGCCCAGATGTCTTTAAAGATCACTTGTTTTTTCGACTTTTGCCTTTAAAATAACTTGTGATTTAACATACCACTCCAATTGTTCGATGAAATGTCCATGTCAATATCACTCCTAAATGTGGCATTCGGTTTCTAGGTTCGAATTTATGCTTTTATACTATCGGTCTTGATTTTGTCATGCAGAATTTGCTTATTGGCTTGATACTATCCTCATTCTTTATGCTTGTGCCTAGATGTCTTTAAAGTTCATTTGTTTTTTCTCCTTTTGTCTTTAAAAAATTGACTTGTGATCTAACATTTCACGCCAAGTGTTCGATGAAATATGCCATTCCATTTCTAGGTTCGAATTTATGCTTTTATCCGATCGGTCTTGATTTTGTAATGCAGAACGTGCTTATTGGCTTGATACTATCATCATTCTTTATGCTATGTGATCGCCTCTCACGATGTGCGAGGGTCTAGAGATACAATTTATA
This sequence comes from Fallopia convolvulus, assembly GCA_964016875.1. Lineage (NCBI taxonomy): Eukaryota > Viridiplantae > Streptophyta > Magnoliopsida > Caryophyllales > Polygonaceae > Fallopia > Fallopia convolvulus. The sequence continues at coordinate 25,081,445 of OZ024727.1, forward strand.
ACCCGACCCCGTTGTAGCACGTGGTGGGTGTCGAACACTCGGGAAGTCTACTCGATTGATGTGCCTAGACACTAGGAAGCTGGAAAAGAGAGCTTAAAACAAAGGAAAACAAAGAGAACAGTCGGGACCGACACAGAGGTCACGTCGGGCCCGATGTTGGCGACAAGAGGAAGTCGGGACCGACGTAGGGTAAGTCGGGCCCGAGGTAGCTGGGTTTGTCGAACTTCAAAGATTAAAAGTAGATCTTGGGCTTTTGGGTTCCTTCTCTAGGAGATTAAGGCTTATCCACCCCAATTCAAGCAATGAGTGATGATCGGACTAGGATCGAGTGCTTTCGCCCTCGTTCCAACCACTTCTACACATCGATCATTGGGGAAATCCCCTTCGAAGCAAGGTCTTGAGATTGACACATGTTCACTTTCGCTACTTTGCCAATCTCAAGCCTTGATTCCCGACTTTCGCAAGGAATTGTAGCTCTATGTAGAGTGGGTTCCTTAGATCAAACACTCAAGGCTATGGAATTGGGGTTTCTAGCCCAAACCTAGCTAGGGTTTTCCCCCATAACCCAAGATCAAGGAGATCTACTCCATAAGGCAAACAAAGAAAGCAAACAAATCAAAAGGGAAAGCAATCAACATCATCAATCTCAAAACAAAGCAAAGTTTCATTCAAATCAAAAGCAATCCACAAATTCCAATCAAGGGTTGCAAATCCACAAGATCAAAACAAAGCAAAGCTAATCTATCAACCAAACCTATCAATCTTCCTCTCCCTTGGACGATTCTCTCTCTCTTCCTTCTCCTCTCCTTCCTCCTTGCTCTCCAAGTATCCTCTTGGCTCCCTTGGAACCCCCCTTTTGTGTGTATGTGAGGGAACCTCCCCCCCTCTTGTGTGTATGTGGGGGAACCTCCCCCCCTCTTGTGTGTATGTGGGGGCCCCTTTCTTAGAAGACAAGAGGGCCTTTTATAGATTAGATGAGGGGCAAAAGTGGAAGTCCACAAATTCGTGCCTTGGAGCCCAAGTAGTTCGGTGACCGACTTGGACCGACACGGAGGACCTCGGGCCCGAGTTACTGTGCATCTCGGTCCGAGGTTGGAGACTTCAAAGTCGGGCCCGACGTGGTTGCAACTCGGTCCTGACCTCGTTCCACCTTCTTCTTGTTGGCTTTCCTCTTGTTCTTCTTCATGGCTTGCTCCTCTCTTTCCTCCTTTGCTCGGGCCTCGCTCCATGTCTCGACCCTCCTTTAAATCGATCCTTGATTCATGCCAGATTACCTACAAAACACATAAAATGTGCGTGGTCTCCGAATCTCATAGAAATACGGGAACTAAGCTAAAAAGGAACAAAACGCACAAGAAAAGGGGAAAAAGAAACATATTTACAAAGGAAATCACATATGAAAACACCACCAAATAGAGAGACATCAAAATACCCCATACTTAAACTTGCTTGTCCTCAAGCAATAACAATGTGAGCAAGACCGAAACACAATCTTCAAGTAAAGCCTCGTATGAAAACACATTTTAAGCAAAAGTGATCGATATTCAAGCAAGATTACATCATCACACATGATTAAGTGTTCCAAGGAATAAAGTCAATGCAACTAAGCCTCACTTTAGGGATATGTGAATGTGTATCACTCATCATGTGTTTGGGTTTAACAATGAACACTCAAGCTCAAAAATCATGCAAGTAAAGACTTTACTATTGAAGCTAATATCACCAATTCCTCCACCTAGAGATGCCTAATGCAAAGTACACAAAGAATTTCGAACTTGGCTCAATGGAGGTCCTCAAAGAGGTTCCATTCGGCCGGGTTGTAATGGGGCTTTTGGTATTTCTCAAGGTGGGAATTATTTGGTCTTGTGGTGCTTACAATGGGGATTGAACAACTCTCACCAACTTCACCAAATTCCACAATTACTTTCACACCCACCCAAAAGACTTAACATTTTCCTTTCAACCCAAAATTTCACTTAACATTCCACTTCATCTTTGCTCTTATGCTTTTTGTTGGATTTTTCAACACTTTCTACATTTGGACCGACTTTCTTATGACATCGGGCCCGATGTTGCTTGTAACTCGGTCGGACCCTTTTCTTCACTTAAGCTCTTTGCTTTATTCCACTTTACATTTCCAACATTTTCTTTCATCCTTTTCTTTCTTTTTTCGTTTTTGTACAACAAAGATGCACTACCCACATGATTCATAACACCATTCTTTTGCCCTTAAACCCAAGAGAATCTCAACTCTTCAAATACAATCCAAACCTCTCTTCTAAAGTCCAATCCCATAAGGGTCAAGTCATATAAGGCTAGGAATAATATTTTTGAGGAGTTTCAAACAAAGGCTTAGGCTAGAACGGGGCTACAAACAAAGGATTATCTTCATGGTAGGATATGGAACATTTATGTGACTAAAAGAACAAAGTTCAAAATCAATGTGACAATGCTAGGACAAATCTCATGACGGTCTTGGAAAATAGATAAACACCGCAATAGCAAGTTTTACTAAGCATGAATGAGCTAATCACACAAGAAAAATGAGGGATATGCAAATATGAACAAGCATCCCTAAAATGGCCAAAAATCAATCTCACAAGGGTCACTCATACTTAGTTGCATAAGAACTCATCCTAGAACTCACATGTTCAATAAAACAAGCAAGATATCATGATCACATCAAAAGCAACATCATTTAAGAGGCTAAACTATCCAAAAATATGCAAAGGAATTTACATGCTCACATCATCATTAGCTTTTATTTTGGCAATCTAAGATGGGAATTTCTAGTCCAAAACCTACAAAACACAAAATCTTTTTGTTGTTTTCAACACAATTTTTCAATTTTTATGGATTTTTTGCAAAAATTTCTCTAAAACCAAAAACTCATCCATTCAAGACCAAATTAAGACCAAATTAATCATTCATGTTTTTCATCAAACCACAAACCAAGAAGCAAACATCCCAAATACAAACTAGAAACACAAACTAAATATCCTCAAAATAATAAACAAACATAAACAAGTGAAATCATGAACACACTTACCCCCACCCCATACTTAAAATTTTGATGTCCCCATCAAACAAGGAAACCAAAACTTAAAAGCAAGAGAGAAGAGTATGAAAAGCTCACAATTTCTTATTCTTCAATGGCATGTATAGGATCAATCGAAGGGGTTGTCACGTCTACGTCCTCTTTGGAGCCTTGCTTGCCGCTCCCTTTCGTACACTTGTTCTTGGTAGAAGTCTTGTGGTGGTGGTTGAAGTTGAGGCTCCGGGCGTGTCCATTGGTCCTCACGGGAAGGGAAGTTCCCGCTCATCCATGTGTTGTAGCTATCTTGGACCCGCCACCTTTGGTCTTCCACCTCCCTAAGCTCCTCTACCTCTCGTCTAGTGTAGCCGAGGGCCCGGTTCATCTCTTGTTGGCTAGCTTGGAAAGAGCTTTGTTGTTGAAGCATTTGTTGTTGTTGTTGGTACATTTGTTGTTGATGTTGGTACATTTGTTGTTGTTGGAGATTCACTTGATGGACCTCTTGGAGAACATTTTCTTGTTGAAGTTGGAGATGAGCCATTTGGTTGGCTAAGAAGGACATGTCCACGGTTTGTTGTTGCTCGGGAAACACCATTCCCGGACCGTACCATTGGGCATAGCCTTCATAACCGCCACCTTGGAATTGCTCTCGCCTTGCACCGCTCCCTTCTCCACGCTCATAATGCCTCGGGACCTCACCACCATGGAATGAACTGGACCGACGTTGAGGGAAGTCGGGCCCGACTTGGTGTGTACCTCGGTCCGCCAGTGTTGGAGCATAGTGCGTGGCTCGGACGTCGGCCATCAAACCTTGGAAGCGCTCATCTTCTTCATTTTGCTCTTGATCGACTTCCATGTCTTCCCCACGAGGTGCAAACACGAAGTTGTCTTGGTCGGAATCCGGTGTAGATGGAGGGGAGGTAAACCGAATGTGTTGAGATTGTTGTCGCCGCCCCTCTCTTGCACCTTCGGGGTCACCAAATGAGTGTGGCTTGCCGGCCCACACTTGGTACCAATTTTGATACCGAGAAAGGTCATAGAGGTTGTGCACTAACCGGATCGACACACCATCATAGTTTGAGTGAGGGGCCAAGGAAATCATGTAGAGCTTCTCTTTGATGATGTTGGCCTTCTTGAAATACTTCATGTTCATGTACTCCACACCATTCGGAGCCGGAGAATACTTGTCAAGATCAACTCCTAGACGCATGGCGAGCCTTGCTATCATCCCACCGAAGTAGATCCAAGAGGAGCTTTGGAAATCTCGCACCATCTTGACCCACTCCCATGCAAGGTTCATGGGCTTCTCGGTGTTGAAGAGCATCTCATGGAGCAACATGATCTCCTCCTTCATCGGCTTGCTCAACTCATGACGAGCATAGATTGCACACCCCAAGACTCGCACCATGACCCGAAAAAGAGGGCTAGCAATCTCGGTTGTGGAGGCGCCCTTTCTCATCTCGCTCTTCCCGGCCACATGATGCCACACTTGGTTCACCTTCTCGTTGTCGACGCCGGTCTCTGCTCTTGGGCATGGAAACCCGAAGTAGGTAGCCAAGTCCCTAAGAGAGAGATTGTGGTCCTCATTGCCCAATTGGAAAGTGATCGCCCCTTCCTCATCCTCCACATTATCATAAGTGCATTCAAAAGTGGCCATGAATTCCGAGGTGAGGGCGGGATAGTGGGTGTTGTCCCACCTTAGCATTCCATTGAGACCGATATGGGAGTAGCACCTTGGAAGAGCTTGATCCATGTCCATCTTCCTCACGGCGTCCCAATCAAGCCACCTTGTGTGATGCTCAAGCGCCATATACCTTGCATAACTCTCAACTTGCTCATCATCCTCCAAGTAGACATCATCCAACTTTGGCTCTTTCCTTGACTTCTTGGACTTCTTCCTCGGCCTTTCCGCATGAGATGATGAAGCTCTAGTCTCCATGGTACCTACACACATCCAACCAAACAAAAGGGTCCAAGATAAACTCCATACAACTCAACAAAAGCACTCATCAACACACAACAACACATCAACACAAGGGAACTCCATACTTAGTCTCTAAACACACATGCATCACAATCCAACATGAATCATCATGGATATCTTCTAACAATGGCTAAGCAAATGATCATACTACATCATGATTAGGCTATAGCCAACAATGAAACACATGAATCCACATGATATCACAAGAAGAGGGCAAAAACAACATGGATCGACTTCCAACCTATGTCGGGCCTGACACATCCTCAACCTCGGTCCGACTTGATGGACCGACTTCCACAACTCGGGCCCGACTCTCCTGAGCACTTCGATCTCGACCTAATTCATGCTTCGACTTCTAGCCTTAAATCAACCCAAATCACTCTATCATGCACTTAAATTTCAAATTCAACCATCAAACATCCCTAATCGAAGTTCTAAATGGATCTAAGCATGCATAAACAACTTTAAAGCTCAATTTCACAAATCATGCAAATCCACCATTGATGCTCAAGCTCAAGCTCTCAATCAAACATGGCATTACTCAATCTACGCAATGAAAGCACAAAATTTTCAAAGAAATAAGTAGAGATCGAGTAACACATACCGGATTCGAAGAGTATTGAACTTTTAAACAAATAAGCAACTTAGAACTCAAATTTCCTAGATCTAGATCTAGATGGGGGATGAAGAACGAGATTGAACTCGAAATTTCTATTTGGAATCGGGTTAGGGAGGTCTTTTTATGGTTGGATCGAGATGAAGAAGGGAAGTGTGTGGATCGAGTATGGAAGGGGAGGGGGCGGCCGACTTTGAGAATTTTTGAGGGAGAGGGGTTGTATTTTGGGAATGGTAGTTGATATGAAGATGATAGGTAGGTGGGGGATAATATTTAATAGGGGAAAAGGACAAATTAGGTCAAGGGCAAAATTGGCATTCCAACTAGTCAAATCGAGTTGGACCGACTTCATGGACCGACGTCCCTATGTCGGGCCCGACTTACCTGGGCTCGATGTGGGAGTATTCGGGTCACCAATTTTACTCCATCCTCTTGCAACTTCTTTCCCATATTTCCATTTAAATATTTCACCTCAAATCCTACACAACTTTGAAGAATGCACGACACCATAAATCCACAAAACACTAGATAGAGATTGGTTAGGGAAAAGCTAGGCTAAACTAAGAAAAATCAAACTAAAATTACGAAAAGAAAGCTACTAGCTCGGGTTGCCTCCCGAGAAGCGCTCGTTTAGAGTCACTAGCTTGACTTCCTAACCTCAACCTTATGGCGGGTGAAACACGGTGAATTGCTCGCCATTGTTATGCCCATTCCCATTGCCTTCATACCCATAAAACCACCACCGATGGTCTATATAGGCATGGCTATCCGGTCTCGGGCCTCTCTCATCATACTCCTCCAACGGATGAGATTTCTTCTCCTTACTTGCTCCATCATGTTCCTCTTTTCCTACACCAAAGTTATCCAAAGAATTCCTAGGAGATTCTACCAATTCATCTTTCAAGTCACTAAGGCAAATGTAGGAGTCTCCTAAGTCATCTTTCAAATCACTTAAACAAATGTAGGAATCAAAAGTTTGGGAAGAATTGTGGTCATCACCAACATCAAAAGGATATAAGTAAGGATACTCTTCATTTCTCCTTGGGCTAGCATTGATCCTTGACTCATCTTGATCCTCAATTTGCTCCAACAACTCCCTTGCTTGTATTTGTTTATTCAACCCTTCATCACTTCTCAACACAACGACCTCTCTAGCAACTTCCACTTCTTCACCTTTTCTCTTAGCACTCTCTTCAAGTTTGAGGATAGCCAAGGCGTCCGGCTCATTCAAGGCCTTGTTGAAGTGAAAATCGACCTTTTCTTCACCAATCTCAAAGGAAACCTTGCCGTTTTTGACATCAAACCTTGCCCCCGCCGTAGCTAAGAATGGTCTTCCTAAGATTATTGGGACCAAGGGATCCTCATGCATGTCCAAGATCACGAAGTCATCGGGGACAAAGTACTTTCCAACTCGCACCGGCACGTCATCCAATATTCCCTTAGCCTTGATGATAGAACCGTCGGCCATAGTTAGGGACATATCGGCCGGCTCCATTTCACCCAAATTTGCTCTTCTCCAAATGCTAGCGGGCATCACCGAAACACTTGCCCCAAGGTCACATAAGGCTTGGAAGTTTTGAGACCCCACACCAATAGTGATAGCAAAACGACCGGGATCTCCTAGCTTTTGTGGTAACTCCAAGGTCTTGAATTCATCTTGCATTTCAACTATGGACCTCTTCTTGCTCAAAATCTCCTTTAAAAACTTGGCATAGGATGGCATCTCGCTCAATGCATCAGTGAACGGGATAGAGATGTTCAAGCCTTGCAAGAGTTTGAGAAACCTCTTGAACTTGTTCTCAACAACATCTTTCGGCTTCTTTGAGGGATATGGAAGAATCGTTGCACCTTGAATCTTGCTTGGATCAACCTCCTTGGACTTCCCTACTTCACTTGCAACACTTCCTGGTTGGACCGACTTGGGCACCATATCGGGCCCGATGTTGTGACTCTCGGTCCGAGGCAGAGGAGTTGGATCGAGGTCTATGTACGTCGGTCCCGAGTTGCTCTCGACCTCGGTCCGTGGTGAAGGAGTCGATCTTCTTGCCGGGTCGACTTCGGGGAATGTCGGACCCGACTTGCTGGGTAAGTTGGTCCGACTCTCTTCATTCTTCTTAGGCACGTGTGGCTCGGGTAGGTTTCGGCCACTTCTCAATCCAATTGCCCGGACTTCATTTTGATTGTTTTGAGCTCGAGGATTCTCCTCGGGTCGGCCCGGAAGTCTCCCATTCTCTCTCGGGGCTTGAGTCGCAATTTGAGCAAATTGATTGTCGACTTGCCTCCTCCATGCACCAAACTCATTGAATTGGGTCCTCATCTCCTTAAACCCATCTCTCATCTCTTGAGCAAATGTTTGTAACTCATTGAATTCCGGTGGTCTATATGGTGGTGGTGGCGCCCTTGGCTCATTTTGGTTGAAGTTGTTGTTGTAGCCTTGAGCTTGACCGTTGTTCCACCGGCCATTGCCACCATTGTTGAAATTGCCTCTTCCACCGAAATTTCCTCGAACATAGTTTGCCTCCTCAATTCGCTCGGCCAAGCGCACTTGGCTCTCATTCGGACAAACTTGTGTAGCATGTGCAAAGGATCCACACTCCTCACAAGCTCTAGCATTTTGCTTGTAGTAGTGGACTTGCCTCTTAAGCTTGCTCACTTCACCTTCAAGGAATTGGAGCTTCACATCCCTATCAATGTCTTCTCCCTTTGGATCATATAACTTCCTTGCACCTTCACCTTGAACTTTCACCTCTTTGCTAGCTTGACTCACCCCATACATGGCCTCATAATCGGATAGCTTGTCAAGTAGCTCCCAAGCTTGATCCGGTGTCAAGTCTATGAACCCACAATCGGTGTGGAGATTGAGCTTGTCCTTCATTACCGGATTGATGCCTTGGAAAAAGATGTCTTGAAGTACATATGGTTGTTGGCCATGAGTAGGACATTGGCGCAACATCTCCTTGAAACGGTCCCATGCTTCGAAGAGGGGCTCATTCGGACCTTGTTGAAAGCTTGCAATCTTCCTTCTTAACTCGGTTGTCTTTGAGGGCGGGAAGAACTTCATCAAGAAAGTGTCATAGAGTGTCTTCCAAGTTGTGATTGACCTAGGAGCTTGGCTCTCGAGCCAATGTGTGGCCTTGCCCCCAAGTGACCATTTGAACGCCTTTAGAAGCACATACTCCAATGTCTCCTCGTCGGTGGAGATCGTCTCACACATATCCATAAATCGTTTAACGTGCTCTATGGGACACTCATGTGGACGGCCCTCGAATTGATCACGCTTGATGAGGGAGATGAATTGCGTCTTGATCTCAAAATTCTTGGCAACCTCGGGAAGCACAATAGCCGGCTCGGGTACCCTCAACTCCGGATGCATGTATTGGCGTGCATTCCGGGGTAGAGCGTTGAGTTGAGCCTCGGCTCTCATCCGTTGCTCCCGTTCTCTTCTTGCCACCTCCTCTTGATTGTCCCTCTCAAGTTGCAATCTAGCCATTTCGGCCCTAAGTTGAGCCAACTCCTCATCAACATGGAGAGCTTGATTCGCCATCCTTTTCCTTCTTCGGGCTTCCTTGAGAATACTTTCCGGATCACTCACAAACTCAAGCTCAAGTGTTCCTCGGGAGGAACGAGCTAGCATACACCTATGAAACAAAAACACAAACCAAAACAAATCAAAAACAAACAAAGGGTTTTGGCTATTCCCTCACCCAAATCACTACCAAAACACAAGAAACTCACCAAATTGGCACTCAATGCACTTAGACTTCCCCGGCAACGGCGCCAATCTTTTTGATCGCCTCTCACGGTGTGCGAGGGTCTAGAGATACAATTTATAACCCGACCCCGTTGTAGCACGTGGTGGGTGTCGAACACTCGGATAGTCTACTCGATTGATGTGCCTAGACACTAGGAAGCTGGAAAAGAGAGCTTAAAACAAAGGAAAACAAAGAGAACAGTCGGGACCGACACAGAGGTCACGTCGGGCCCGATGTTGGCGACAAGAGGAAGTCGGGACCGACGTAGGGTAAGTCGGGCCCGAGGTAGCTGGGTTTGTCGAACTTCAAAGATTAAAAGTAGATCTTGGGCTTTTGGGTTCCTTCTCTAGGAGATTAAGGCTTATCCACCCCAATTCAAGCAATGAGTGATGATCGGACTAGGATCGAGTGCTTTCGCCCTCGTTCCAACCACTTCTACACATCGATCATTGGGGAAATCCCCTTCGAAGCAAGGTCTTGAGATTGACACATGTTCACTTTCGCTACTTTGCCAATCTCAAGCCTTGATTCCCGACTTTCGCAAGGAATTGTAGCTCTATGTAGAGTGGGTTCCTTAGATCAAACACTCAAGGCTATGGAATTGGGGTTTCTAGCCCAAACCTAGCTAGGGTTTTCCCCCATAACCCAAGATCAAGGAGATCTACTCCATAAGGCAAACAAAGAAAGCAAACAAATCAAAAGGGAAAGCAATCAACATCATCAATCTCAAAACAAAGCAAAGTTTCATTCAAATCAAAAGCAATCCACAAATTCCAATCAAGGGTTTCCAAATCCACAAGATCAAAACAAAGCAAAGCTAATCTATCAACCAAACCTATCAATCTTCCTCTCCCTTGGCCGATTCTCTCTCTCTTCCTTCTCCTCTCCTTCCTCCTTGCTCTCCAAGTATCCTCTTGGCTCCCTTGGAACCCCCCTTTTGTGTGTATGTGAGGGAACCTCCCCCCCTCTTGTGTGTATGTGGGGGAACCTCCCCCCCTCTTGTGTGTATGTGGGGGCCCCTTTCTTAGAAGACAAGAGGGCCTTTTATAGATTAGATGAGGGGCAAAAGTGGAAGTCCACAAATTCGTGCCGTGGAGCCCAAGTAGTTCGGTGACCGACTTGGACCGACACGGAGGACCTCGGGCCCGAGTTACTGTGCATCTCGGTCCGAGGTTGGAGACTTCAAAGTCGGGCCCGACGTGGTTGCAACTCGGTCCTGACCTCGTTCCACCTTCTTCTTGTTGGCTTTCCTCTTGTTCTTCTTCATGGCTTGCTCCTCTCTTTCCTCCTTTGCTCGGGCCTCGCTCCATGTCTCGACCCTCCTTTAAATCGATCCTTGATTCATGCCAGATTACCTACAAAACACATAAAATGTGCGTAGTCTCCGAATCTCATAGAAATACGGGAACTAAGCTAAAAAGGAACAAAACGCACAAGAAAAGGGGAAAAAGAAACATATTTACAAAGGAAATCACATATGAAAACACCACCAAATAGAGAGACATCACTATGCCTAGATCTCTTTAACGTTCAATTTTTTTGGTACTATTGCCTTTAAAATGAGTTGTGATCTAACATTGTACGCCAAGTATTCGGTGAAATGTCCATGTAAATGGCAGTCCTAAATATGGCATTCGGTTTCTAAGTTCGAATTTATACTTTTATTCGATCGGTCTTGAATTTGTAGTGCAGAACGTGCTCATTGGCTTGATACTATCATCATTCTTTATGCTATGCCTAGATGTCTTTAACGTTCACTTGTTTTTGGTCCTTTTGCCTTTAAAATGACTTGTGATCTAACATTGCACGCCAAGTGTTCGGTGAAATTTGCATGTAAATGGAACTCCTAAATATGGCATTCGGTTTCTAGGTTCGAATTTATGCCTTTATTCGATCGGTCTTGATTTTGTCGTGTAGAATGTGCTTATTGGCTTGATCCTATCCTCATTCTTTATGCTTATGCCTAGATGTCTTCAAAGTTCACTTGTTTTTTCTCCTTTTGTCTTTCAAAAACTGACTTGTTATCTACCATTGCACGCCAAGTGTTCGATGAAATGTCCATGTAAATGTCTGATAAGGATCGAATCGGTGGAGTCGGCGCAAGGACACTTCGGTAGCTCTCTTCTTACCGGGGGATCGAATGATGGGCCTCGGAATTGATGTTGATGGACGGTAAAGGTTTGAACAATCAGTAATGGATGATGAAGTTGTGAAAGTGATGGATATGGATGAGTTTAGGGCGTGGATATGACTCACCACGCTCGAAACTCAAACTACGAGACTCAAGGACAAGGATGTGACGCACCTTGCTCTTGGATCTCAAAGATGATCCGATATGACTCACGAATCAAAGTTTTAAAACAAAGAAACAACAATTTTATTCAAGGCAAAAACGCCTCAAACCAACGCCTAAACTTGGCAAAACAAAGCAAGAGTTTTCATCTTCAAATTCAACGTGTCCTTCTAATGGAAAAACGTCCCCTATTTAAGCGAAAAGAACTCCCAACAAAGAATCTTCAAAACCAGCCATAAACACGTAATTGATGGTCAAAAACCCCTTGGAAAACCCAACATTTATTGGCCTTGACTTGGCAAGCAAGAGTCACCAGCTCGGTGTAAGCTAGGCATCGGCATCGCCTCGGCGCGCCCGGTGACTAGAAACGTGCACCCCCCGTCATCTTCATATTTGCTCGGCGCGCCATGGACCAAGAGACCATCTTGAAGCTCTTCTTGCAAGACACGAGCTCGAGCCCTTGTGATCCGCCCTAAGTAAGGCCAAGTGTCGCTGGCGCGCCCAGGTGGCTCGATACCTAGGTTGGGCAACTCGGCAGGCAGCTCGGCATCGAGGTTAGGAGGCTCGGCACCGGGGTCAGGAGGGTCGGCACCGAGGTCATGAGGGTCGGCACCGAGGTCAGGAGGGTCGGCACCGAGGTCATGAGGGTCGGCACCGAGGTCAGGAGGGTCGGTACCGAGGTCAGGAGGGTCGACACCGAGCTAAGGAGGCTCGGCACCGACGTTGGATTGCTTAGTATCGAAGGCGTCGGAACCATGATGTGGCTTGTGAGGCATAGCCACATCATCCTCCCCCTCTTGAAAAAGGTTCGCCCACGAACCTTCATCCTGCATCTCATCATCTTCGTTAAGAAAATAAGGAGAAAGGTCGGAAACGTTAAATAGCTCGTGCACACCGTAGCTTGGTGGTAATTCCACTCGATAAGCGTTATCATTGATGCGCTCCAACACCACAAACGGACCATCACCTCATGTTTTCAATTTTGAATTGCGAAGGATAGGAAAGTGCTCCTTCCTCAAATGCACCCATACGAGGTCGCCCGACTCGAAAATGACTTCCTTGCTCCTCTGGTTGGCTTGGCGCACATATTGCATGGTTCGCCTTTCCAATTGAAGACGAGTATCCTCATGGAGTTTCTTGACCTTAGCAGCATGGTCAAGACCTTCACAGCTCTCCCGATCCTTGGTGGCATAAGGCGTGAGGTCAAGGGGCGTAATAGGGTTGCGCCCGTAAACCACCTCGAATGGCGTCTTCTTAGTGGCCGAATGTACCGATCGGTTATAAGCAAACTCTATGAATGGAAGATATTCTTCCCACCTGCGCAGATTAGTAGACAAAAGAGAGCGCAAATGAGAACCAAGAGTTCGATTCACGACCTCGGTTTGTCCATCCGTTTGAGGATGACAAGTGGTAGAAAAGAGCAACTTTGTGCCTAACTTGGTCCAAAGAGTCTTCCAGACATAGCTCAAAAATTTCACATCACGATCAGAAACTATAGATTTAGGCACACCATGCAATCTCACAATATTATCGAAGAATAGACAAGCAACATGAGATGCATCATCAGTCTTATGGCATGCAATGAAATGAGCCATCTTAGAAAACCTATCGACAACAACAAAAATAGAGTCTCTCCCCCTCTTAGAGCGAGGTAATCCCAAAACAAAGTCCATGGAAATCTCTTCCCAAGGAGCATGAGGGACAGGAAGGGGAGTGTACAACCCATGAGGTTGTACCTTCGACTTAGAACGCCTACATGTTATACAAGAAGCACAAAATTTCTCTACCGACCTAAGCATGAAAGGCCAAAAGAAGTGCTCCTTAAGAATATGCAAAGTCTTCATGACTCCAAAATGCCCCATAAGGCCGCCACTATGGGCCTCTTGGACAAGCAAATGCCTAATAGAACTTTTAGGCACACACAACTTAGGACCCTTAAACAAAAAACCATCATGTATATAGAATTGGTCCTTACTTCCATGAATGATACATGCATGAAATATCTCCATAAAATCAGCATCACTAGCATATAACTCACGCATGAATCCAAAACCTAACAATCTAGCTTCAAGAAGGGATAGAAGAGCATGCCTCCTAGAAAGTGCGTCGGCGACGACGTTGTCCTTCCCCTTCTTATGCTTGATGACGTATGGAAACGTCTCAATGAACTCGACCCACTTAGCATGGCGTTTGTTGAGCTTACTTTGACCCTTAAGAAATTTAAGCGCCTCGTGGTCGGAATGTATGACAAACTCACGTGGCATGAGGTAGTGCTCCCATGTTTTGAGTACTCGGACAAGCGCTAGCAACTCCTTGTCGTAAGTGGGATAATTCAGCTCGGCCCCACTCAACTTCTCACTAAAATACGCCGCAGACCTGCCCTCTTGCAAAAGAACTCCTCCTAAGCCAATGCCCGACGCATCGCATTCGATCTCGAACATTTTGTTGAAATCGGGCAAGACTAGGAGCGGCTCTTGTGTGAGTTTGTCTTTGAGAAGGTTGAATGCAGCTTCTTGGGGTTCTTCCCACCTGAATGTAACATTCTTCTTCGTGAGCTCGGTGAGGGGCGCAGCTACCGAGCTAAAATCTCGCACAAAGCGTCGGTAGAAGCCGGCCAAGCCGAGAAAACTTCGCACTTGTGTCATGGTAGTGGGAGGCGGCCAATCTCGGATTGCCTTCACCTTCTCTTCATCAACTTTCAGCCCTTCCCTACTCACAACAAAGCCAAGAAAGACCACATGATCCGAGCAAAAGTGGCACTTTTTAAAGTTAGCAAATAGGCGTTCATTTCTCAAAACGTCTAACACTTGCCTAAGGTGTTTGACGTGGGACCCAAGGTCGTGGCTATAAATAAGAATATCATCAAAATACACAACCACGAATTTACCAAGAAAAGGACGGAGAACGTGGTTCATCAACCTCATAAAGGTGCTAGGAGCATTGGTTAAACCGAAAGGCATAACCAACCACTCGTAAAGCCCATACTTGGTTTTGAACGCAGTTTTCCATTCGTCGCCCTCCTTCATCCGGATTTGATGATAGCCACTTTTTAAATCAATTTTAGAGAAAATACATGCTCCATTGAGCTCATCAAGCATATCATCAAGTTCCAGAATTGGATGGCGATACTTGATAGTAATGTTGTTGATTGCTCGACAATCAACACACATTCTCCAAGTACCGTCCTTTTTAGGAACAAGAATTACCAGAACGGCGCATGGACTAAGGCTTTCTCGGACGTATCCCTTGTCGAGAAGCTCTTGAACCTGCCTTTGTAACTCCTTGGTTTCCTCGGGATTGGCTCGGTAGGCTGCCCGGTTCGGTAATGACGCGCCCGGGATGAAATCGATTTGATGTTCGATCCCTCTTGTAGGAGGCAACCCATTCGGCACCTATTCGGGAAATAAATCCTTGAAATCCTGCAAAAGACGAGCAATAGGTAAAGGAAGGTCTTTAATCTCTTGGTTAGAAAGCAACGATTCATGATATAGCAATAACAAACAAACGATACTTCCCTTGATGGCATGAACAACTTCCCTCGGTTTGGCTAAGAGAAGAGGTTTGGAAGTGCTCATGCTATCACCAATGGCCAATGTCTTCCCTTTGCTTCCTTCTCTAAGAGCATGCCTTCGCTTTTGTTCCCTAGCCGTGTGATCAGGCATGATTTCGTGTGGCTTCATGGGATGCAACTTGACCTTCATGCCCCGATCATATTGCCAAGGTCGTCCTAAAAGGAGATGGCACACCGACATGGGCACCACATTACATTCCACCACATCTTGATATGGGCCTATGGAAAAAGAAATCAAAGCCCTTTCCCTCACTTGGATAGGCAATTTAGAATTCAACCAACACAATGGATAAGGCATGGGATGAGGAGTAGTAGGAATTGAAAAACGAGAAACGACCTCCTCATTGATGATATTACAACAAGAGCCACCATCAATAATTAGGCTACATACCTTATCTTGGATTTTACATCGAGTATGGAAGATCACCTCGCGTTGGCTTGGAGTGGTGTTGTTTTCGGTGGTGAAAAGAGTGCGTTGGACAAAAAAGCACTCACCCTCCTCGGCCATGACATGGAGCTCGTCCTCTTCTTGCTCGTCATGGCTATCTTCCTCCTCTTGAACAAGCTCCTCAAATTCATATTCTCCTTGCGGGGTAAGCAGAACCTTACGCTCGTTCGGACAATCACGAGTGTAATGGCCACGCCCGAGACATTTGAAGCATTTGAACTCGCCGGCTCGGTTCTCTCCTTCTTGCTTTGGCCTTGATTGGTCACGCCGAAACTCAGGCCCCTTAGGCTGATTCGGTACCGAGGCGCTAGTCCACGGTCTTGAGGTCGGCACCGTTGGCCTGGAGCTCGGCACCGAGGGTCTGGCGCTCGGCACCGACGGCCTGGAGCTCGGCACCGAGGTTGGGGCCGGCTGGTGCCTTTGAGGGAGGTTCTTATGGACTTGGTTTGTGTAATGCAACACTTGTTCAATCTCCGTACCCCTAGGAAAATGTTGCATATGCACTACAAATTTTAACTCGGAATTAAGTCCATGAATAAATTTGGAGCTGACATACCCGTCGGGGAATTGAATCCCGGGGAATTAAATTTGGAGCTCGTTGTAATACTCATCGGGAGTCCGACCGCCTTGTCGAAGCTGCTCAAGTCTAGAATGGACCCTCTCGGCGTAGTCCGATGGAACAAAGCGTTCTTCAAGTGCTCGCTTAAGCTCACGCCATGTTCGGATGGGTTGCTCCCCATCACGTCGCCTAGCTTCTTTGTCTTGCAACCACCAATGATACGCAAAGTCGGTGAAATGGACGGCGGCGACGACTATTTGTCTTTCATCCTCATAACCATAATAGTCAAACACGGTCTCGGTTTTAGCTATCCAATCGAGACAAGCGTCGGCTCCGGTGGTCCCCGAGAAGGTTTGGATTTGGAGCTTGATTCCTTGGTGGCGCTCCCCCCCTTGCTGGCGCCCATCACCATAAACGGGCTGTTGTTGCCACGCCTCTTGAAATGGAGCTCGATAAGCCGCTTGCACATGAGGCGCGCCTTGGACACCTCCGCGCCGAGGGTAGAGATGGGCCGTGCCCGTGTGCGTCGGTGTCGTCATAGGAATATAGCCATATCGCTCATTGCCTACATTGTTAGTGTGTGAAGGCAGCGGAATATTATTTGCAAAAGTGGAAGGAACAATCAGTCCTTACCCCGGAAGACGTCACAAAATGTTGGTGGAAATTTGACCCCGAAAGATGGCCTTGTGACGCTGGTTGAATGTAGGAGGTAGAACCTTCTTCCAAATGTATGCCTCGAGTGGTGGAGATGATCGGCTCTAGATGAGAGCTCACTTCAAGTGACAAAGGTGGTTCTCGGTTGATGCTTTGTGCATTGGTGGCACTAGCTTGGATGAATTCGTCATGCCTTGTCAACCTTTGCTCAATGTCATCAAACCTAGAACAAAAAGAACGAAGATCTTGTTGCATAGACTGTAGCATAGCAGCCACGGATGAATCGGAGTTAGCATCCCGATCCCGAGGTGAGCCATTATTCCCTGCATCCGACATCTTGCACAAACTTCACCAAACAAGTTAAATCCAACAAGCAAGTGGTACTTCGAGCCACACACAACCAATTCTCAACTTAGACTCGAAAAGTGCCAAACTTGCAAGTGTTAGGACTTTGGTGTAAAACGAACAAAAATGGCTCAAAAGCAAGGCACAAGCAATGGCAATGCAATACAAGCAACAAGTTTATCTATCACTCAAATTTAGGAAGCTACTAGGTACCAAGTTACAAAAAGATAAACAAAAGAACTTAAACAAAATAGGACCTTTTTCGGAATTTCTTTCTCACGGGGTCCGACTTATTCTGTCCCCGGCCCCTTATTAGCCTTTTGGCCGCCGGCAAGGTTTTTCTAGCCTCGCTTCTTTTTCTTTCCGAGTCCGAATTTTTTTTAACTTTTAATGCACACTTTTCAGCCTTTTACAATCAAGCATACAAGACTTCGACAACCAAAGGATTTACACCCCTACTCGGTGTTATTTATTTTTATATGACTTGGTACTTTTCCCGTATCCTAACCCGAGTGAGTACACAATATTGTAAGCTTGAATTTCAGTTTTATTTCATGCCAACAAATGTGGTATTAAAGGCGACTAAATGGTGAAAGGCCAAAGGGTGGCTCTTGGTATTTTTGTCTTTAATTCATTCAAGAAACGAGTTAAGGCTACTTCAACCGTTGGACATCCTAACAATTCAGTTTTGGTCGTCCCTCAAGGTCAGATTCGAGCACACACGGTCGAAGACACAAAGCAAGACAAGACAAGCAAGTCGGTAACGAGTTTTAGGGTTCGGTTTTGCAAGGAATTTTGTGGCACGACTTGTGAAGGTAAACACTTGAAAAATTCAAGCAAATTCCAGATGTAAGACGAGAGAAAGAAGGTGTACCTTGCGTGGCTCTGATACCACATGATAAGGATCGAATCGGTGGAGTCGGTGCAAGGACACTTCGGTAGCTCTCTTCTTACCGCGGGATCGAATGATGGGCCTCGGAATTGATGTTGATGGACGGTAAAGGTTTGAACAATCAGTAATGGATGATGAAGTTGTGAAAGTGATGGATATGGATGATTTTACGGCGTGGATATGACTCACCACGCTCGAAACTCAAACTACGAGACTCAAGGACAAGGATGTGATGCACCTTGCTCTTGGATCTCAAAGATGATCCGATATGACTCACGAATCAAAGTTTTAAAACAAAGAAACAACAATTTTATTCAAGGCAAAAACGCCCCAAACCAACGCCGAAACTTGGCAAAACAAAGCAAGAGTTTTCATCTTCAAATTCAACGTGTCCTTCTAATGGAAAAACGTCCCCTATTTAAGCGAAAAGAACTCCCAACCAAGACTCTTCAAAACCAGCCATCAACACGTAATTGATGATCAAAAAACCCTTGGAAAACCCAACATTTATTGGCCTTGACTTGGCAAGCAAGAGTCACCAGCTCGGTGTAAGCTAGGCGTCGGCATCGCCTCGGCGCGCCCGGTGACTAGCAACGTGCACGCCCCGTCATCTTCATATTTGCTCGGCGCGCCATGGACCAAGAGACCATCTTGAAGCTCTTCTTGCAAGACACGAGCTCGAGCCCTTGTGATCCGCCCTAAGTAAGGCCAAGTGTCGCTGGCCCGCCCGGCGCGCCCAGGTGGCTCGATACCTAGGTTGGGCAACTCGGCAGGCAGCTTGGCATCGAGGTTAGGAGGCTCGGCACCGGGATCAAGAGGGTCGGCACCGAGGTCAGGAGGGTCGGCACCGAGGACAGGAGGGTCGGCACCAAGGTCAGGAGGGAAGGCACCGAGGTCAGGAGGGTCGACAACGAGGTAAGGAGGCTCGGCACCGACGTTGGATTGCTCAGTATCGAAGGCGTATGAACCATGATGTGGCTTGTGAGGCGTAGTCACATCAATGTCACTCCTAAATATGGCATTCCGTTTCTAGGTTCGAATTTATGCTTTTATCCGATCGGTATTGATTTTGTAGTGCAGAACGTGCTTATTGCCTTGATACTATCCTCATTCTTTATGCATACACCTAGATGTCTTTAACGTTCACATATTTTTTTTCCTTTTGCCTTTAAAATGACTTGTGATCTATCATTGCACGCCAAGTGCTCGATGAAATGTCCATGTAAATGTTAATGATAAATATGGCATTCGGTTTCTACGTTCGAATTTATGCTTTTATTCGATTGGTCTTCACTTTGAAGTGCATAACGTGCTTATTGGATTGATACTATCTTCATTCTTTATGCTTATGCCTAGATGTCATTAAAGTTCACTTGTTTTCTCTCATTTTGCCTTAAAAAGGACTTGTGATCTAACATTTCACGCCAAGTGTTCGATGAAATTTCCATGTAAATGTCACTCCTAAATATGGCATTCGGTTTCTATGTTCGAATTTATGCTTTTATCCGATCGGTGTTGATTTTGTAGTCCAAAAAGTGCTTATTGGCTTGATATTATCTTCATTCTTTATGATTATGCCTAGATCTTTAAAGTTCACTTGTTTTTACTCCTTTTTGCCTTTAAAATGACTTGTTATCTAACATTGCATGCAAGTGTTCGATGAAATGTCCATGTAAATGTCACTCCTAAATATGGCATTCGGTTTCTAGGTTCGAATTTATGTTTTTATCTGATCGGTCTTGATTTTGTGGTGTAGAATGTGCTTATTGGCGCTGATACGATCCTCATTCTTTATGCTTATGCCTAGATGTCTTTAAGCTTCACTTGGTTTTTCTCATTTTGCCATAAAAATGACTTGTGATCTAACAATGCACGCCAAATGTTCGATGAAATGTCAATGTAAATGTCACTCCTAAATGTGGCATTCGGTTTCTAGGTTCGAATTTTTCTTTTATTCTATCGGTCTTGATTTTGTAGTGCAGAACGTGCCTATTGGCTTGATACTATCCTCATTCTTTATGCTTATGGGTAGATGTCTTTAAAGTTCACTTGTTTTTTCTCATTTTGCCTTAAAAAGGACTTGTGATCTAACATTGCACGTCAAATGTTCGATGAAATAGGCATGTAAATGTCACTCCTAAATGTGACATTCGGTTTCTATGTTTGAATTTATGCTTATATCCGATCAATCTTGATTTTGTAGTCCAAAAAGTGCTTATTGGCTTGATACTGTCCTCATTCTTTATGCTTATGCCTAGATGTCTTTAAAGTTCACTTGTTTTTACTCCTTTTTGCCTTTAAAATGACTTGTGATCTAACATTGCGCGCCAAGTGTTCGATGAAATGTCCATGTAAATGTCACTCTTAAATGTGGCATTCGGTTTCTAGGTTCGAATTTATGCTTTTATCCGATCGGTATTGATTTTGTGGTGTAGAATGTGCTTATTGGCGTTGATACTAGCCTCATTCTTTATGCTTTTGCCTAGATGTCTTTAAAGTTCACTTGCTTTTTCTCATTTTCCCATAAAAATGACTTGTGATCTAACACTGCACGCCAAGTGTTCGATGAAATGTCAATATAAATGTCACTCCTAAATGTGGCATTCGGTTTCTAGGTTCGAATTTTTGCTTTTATTCTATCGGTCTTGATTTTGTAGTGTAGAACGTGCTTATTGGCTTACGATCCTCATTCTTTATGCTTATGCGTAGATGTCTTTAAAGTTCCTTGTTTTTTCTCATTTTGCCTTAAAAATGACTTGTGATCTAACATTTCACGCCAAGTGTTCGATGATATGTCCATGTAAATGTAAGTACTAAATGTGGCATTCAGTTTCTAGGTACGAATTTATGCTCTTCTTCGATCGGTCTTGATTTTGTAGTATAGAACGTATTTATTGGCTTGATACTGTCCTCATTCTTTATGTTTACACCTTGATTTTTTAAAGTTCACTTGTTTTTTCTCCTTTGCCTTTAAAATGACTGGTGATCTAGGTTCAAATTTATGCTTTTATTCGATCGGTCTCGATTTTGTGGTGCAGAATGTCCTTATTGGCTTGATACTATCCACATTCTTTATGTGTATGCCTAGATGTCTTTAAAGATCACTTGTGATTTATCCTTTTACCTTAAATGACTTGTAATTTAACATTGCACGCGAATTTTTCGATGAAATGTCCATGTAAATGTCACTCCTAAATTTGGCATTCCGTTTCTAGGTTCGAATTTATGCTCTTATTCGATCGGTCTTGATTTTATGGTGCAGAATGTGCTTATTGGCTTGATACTATCGTCATTCTTTATGCTTATGCCTAGATGTCTTTAAAGTTCACTTGTTTTTTCTCCTTTTGCGTTTAAAATGACGTGTGATCTAACATTGCACGCCAAGTGTTCTATGAAATGTCCATTTAAATGTCCTTATTAAATGTGGCATTTGGTTTCTAGGTTTGAATTTATGCTTTTATTCGATCGGTATTGGTGTTGTAGTGCAGAATGTGCTTATTGGCGTGATACTATCCTCATTCTTTATGCTTATGCCTAGATGTCTTTAAAGTTCACTTGTTTTTTCCCCTTTTGCCTTTAAAATGACTTGTGATCTAACATTACACGCCAAGTGTTCGATCAAATGTCCATGTAAATGTCACTCCTAAATGTGGCATTCGGTTTATAGGTTCGAATTTATGCATTTTTCCGATCGGTCTTGATTTTGCAGTGCAAAATGTGCTTATTGGCTTGATACTATCCTCATTCTTTATGCTTATGCCTATATGTCTTTAAAGTTCACTTTTATTTCTCCTTTTGCCTTTAAAATGACATGTGATCTAACATTGCGTGCCAAGTGTTTGATGAAATGTCTATGTAAATGTCACTCCTAAATGTCACATTCGGTTTCTAGGTTCGAATTTATACATTTATTCGATCGGTGCGGATTTTGTGGGGCAGAATTTACTTATTTGTTTGATAATATCCTCATTCTTTATGCTTATGCTTAGATGTCTTTAAAGTTCATTTGTTTTTTCTCCTTTTGCGTTTAAAATAACTTGTGATCTAACATTGCACGCCAACTATTCTATGAAATGTCCATGTAAATGTAACTCCTAAATGTGGCATTCGATTTCTCGGTCCGAATTGATGCTCTTATTCGACCGGTCTTGATTTTGTCATGCAGAATGTGCTTATTGGCTTGATACTATCCTTATTCTTTATGGTTATACCTAGATGTCTTCAATGTAAATGTTCGATGAAACATCCATGTAAATGTCACTCCTAAATGTAGCATTAGGTTTCTAGGTTCGAATTTATGCTTTTATCCGATCGATCTTGATTTTGTAGTGTAGAATGTGCTTATTGCCTTGATACTATCCTTATTCCTTATGCTTATGCCTAGATGTCTTTAACGTTCACTTATTTTTTGTCCTTTTGCCATTAAAATGACTTGTGATCTAGCATTGGACGCCCAATGCTCGATGAAATGTCCATGTAAATGTTAATGATAAATATGGCATTCGGTTTCTAGGTTCGAATTTATGCTTGTCTTCACTTTGTAGTGCATAACGTGCTTATTGCATTGATATTATCTTCATTCTGTATGCTTATGCCTAGATGTCTTTAAAGTTCACTTGTTTTTTCTCATTTTGCCTTAAAAAGGACTTGTGATCTAACATTGCACGTCAAGTGTTCGATGAAATTTCCATGTAAATGTCACTCCTAAATGTGGCATTCGGTTTCTATGTTCAAATTTATGCTTTTATCCGATCGGTCTTGATTTTGCACTCCAAAAAGTGCTTATTGGCTTGATACTGTCCTCATTCTTTATGCTTATCCCTAGATGTCTTTAAAGTTCACTTGTTTTTTCTCATTTTGCCATAAAATGACTTGTGATCTAACATTACACGCCAAGTGTTGGATAAAATGACAATGTAAATGTCACTCCTAAATGTGGCATTCGGTTTCTAGGTTCGAATGTATGCTTTTATCCGATTGGTCTTTATTTTGTAGTGTAGAAAGTGCTTATTGGCTTGATATTGTCCTCATTCTTTATGCTTATGCCTAGATGTCTTTAAAGTTCACTTGTTTTTACTCCTTTTGCCTTTAAAATGACTTTTGATCTAACATTGCGCGCCAAGTGTTCGATGAAATGTCCATGTAAATGTCACTCCTAAATATGGCATTCGGTTTCTAGGTTGGAATTTATGCTTTTATCCGATCGGTCTTGATTTTGTGGCGCAGAATGTGCTTATTGGCGTTGATACTATCCTCATTCTTGATGCTTATGCCTAGATGTCTTTAAAGTTCAATTGTTTTTTCTCATTTTGCCTTAAAAATGACTTGTTTTCTAACTTTGGACGCCAAGTTTTCGATGAAATGTCCATGTAAATGTCCCTACTAAATGTAGCAATCGGTTTCTAGGTTTGAATTTATGCTTTTATTCGATCGGTATTGGTTTTGTAGTGCAGAATGTGCTTATTGGCTTGATACTATCCTCATTCTTTATGCTTATGCCTAGATGTCTTTAAAGTTCACTTGTTTTTTCTCCTTTTGCCTTTAAAATGACTTGTGATCTATCATTGCACGCCAAGTGTTCGATGAAATGTCCATGTAAATGTCCCTAATAAATGTGGCATTCGGTTTCTAGGTTCGAATTTATGCTTTTTTTCGATCGGTATTGGTTTTGTAGTGCATAATGTGCTTATTAGCTTGATACTATCCTTATTGTTTATGTTTATGCCTAGATGTATTTAAAGTTCACTTGTTTTTTCTCATTTTGCCTTAAAATGACTTGTGATCTAACATTACAAGCCAAGTATTCGATGATATGTCCATGTAAATATCAGTCCTAAATATGGCATTCGGTTTCTAGGTACGAATTTACGCTCTTATTCGATCGGTCTTGATTTGTAGTGTAGAACGTGTTTATTGGTTTGATAATGTCCTCATTCTTTATGCTTACGCCTTGATGTTTTTAAGGTTCACTTGTTTTTTCTCCTTTTGCCTATAAAATGACTTGTGATCGGTCTTGATTTTGTGGTGCAGAATGTCCTTATTGGATTCACACTTTCCACATTCTTTATGCGTATGCCTAGATGTCTTTAAAGATCACTTGTTATTTCTCCTTTGCCTTCAAAATGACTTGTAATTTAACTTTGCACGCGAATTTTTCGAATAAATGTCCATGTAAATGTCACTCCTAAATGTGGCATTCAGTTTCTAGATTCGAATATATGCTCGTATTCGATCGGTCTTGATTTTGTGGTGCAGAATGAGCTTATTGGCTTGATACTATCCTCATTCTTTATGCTTATGCCTAGATGTCTTTAAAGTTCACTTGTTTTTTCTCATTTTGCCTTAAAAATGAGTTGTGATCTAACATTGTGCGCCAAGCGTTCGATGATATGTCCATGCAAAATTTCAGTTCTAAATGTGGCATTCGATTTCTAGGTACGAATTTATGTCTTATTCGATAGGTATTGGTTTTGTAGTGCATAATGAGCTTATTGGCTTGATACTATCCTCATTGTTTATGCTTATGCATAGATGTCTTTAAAGTCACTTGTTTTTTCTCCTTTTGCCTTTAAAATGACTTGTGATCTAACATTGCGCGCCAAGTGTTCGATGAAATTTCCATGTAAATGTCACTCCTAAATATGGCATTCGGTTTCTAGGTTCGAATTTATGCTTTTATCCGATCGGTTTTGATTTTGTGGTGCAGAATGTGCTTATTGGCGTTGATAGTATCCTCATTCTTTATGCTTATGCCTAGATGTCCTTAAAGTTCACTTGTATTTTCTCATTTTGCTTAAAAATGACTTGTGATCTAACATTGCACGCCAAGTGTTCGATGATATGTCCATGAAAATGTCAGTCCTAAATGTGGCATTCGGTTTCTAGGTACGAATTTACGCTCTTATTGGATCGGTCTTGATTTTGTAGTGTAGAACGTGTTTATTGGCTGGATACTGTCCAAATTCCTTATGCTTACGCCTTGATGTTTTTAAAGTTCAGTTGTTTTTTCTCCTTTTGGGTTTAAAATGACTTATGATCTAACATTGCACGCCAATTTTTCGATGAAATGTCCATGTAAATCTCCCTACTAAATGTGGCGTTCGGTTTCTAGGTTCGAATTTATGCTGTTATTCAATCGGTATGGGTTTTGTGGTGTAGAATGTGCTTATTGGCGTGATACTATCCTTATTCCTTATGCTTATGCCTAGTTGTCTTTAAGGTTCACTTGTTTTTTCTCCTTTTGCCTTTAAAAGGACTTGTGATTTAACATTGTACGCTAATTGTTCGATGAAATGTCCATGTAAATATCATTCCTAAATGTGGCATTCGGTTTCTAGGTCCGAATTTATGCTCTTATTCGATCGGTCTTGATTTTGTCGTGCATAATGTGCTTATTTGCTTGATACTATCCTCATTCTTTATGCTTATACCTAGATGTCTTCAAAGTTCACTTGTTTTTTCTCCTTTTGTCTTTAAAAAACTCACTTGTCATCTACCATTGCACGCCAAGTGTTCGATGAAACATCCATGTAAATGTCACTCCTAAATGTGGCATTTGGTTTCTAGGTTCAAATTTATGCTTTTATCCGATTGGTCTTGATTTTGTAGTGAGAACGTGCTTATTGGCTTAATACTATCCTCATTCCTTATGCTTATGCCTAGATGTCTTTAACGTTCACTTATTTTTTTTCCTTTTGCCTTTAAAATGACTTGTGATCTAGCATTGCACGCCAAGTGCTCGATGAAATGTCCAGGTAAATGTTAAACATAAGTATGGCATTCGGTTTCTAGGTTCGAATTTATGCTTTTATTCGATCGGTCTTCACTTTGTAGTGCATAACGTGCTTATTGGATTGATACTATCTTCATTTTGTATGCTTATAACTAGATGTCTTTAAAGTTCACTTGTTTTTTCTCATTTTGACTTAAAAAGGACTTGTGATCTAACATTGCAAGCCATGTGTTAGATGAAATATGCATGTAAATGTCAATCCTAAATGTAGCATTCGGTTTCTATGTTCGAATTTATGCTTTTATCCGATCGGTCTTGATTTTGTAGTCCAAAAAGTGCTTATTGGCTTGATACTATGCTCATTCTTTATGCTTATGCCTAGATGTCTTTAAAGTTCACTTGTTTTTACTCCTTTGTGCCTTTAAAATGACTTGTGATCTAACATTGCGCGCCAAGTGTTCGAAGATATGTCCATGTAAATGTCACTCCTAAATGTGGCATTCGGTTTCTAGGTTCGAATTTATGCTTTTATCCGATCGGTCTTGATTTTGTGGTGCAGAATGTGCTTATTGGCGTTGATAGTATCCTCATTCTTTAAGCTTTTGCCTAGATGTCTTTAAAGTTCACTTGCTTTTTCTCATTTTTCCATAAAAATGACTTGTGATCTAACACTGCACGCCAAGTGTTCGATGAAATGTCAATGTAAATGTCACTCCTAAATGTGGCATTCGGTTTCTAGGTTCAAATTTTTGGTTTTATTCTATCGGTCTTGATTTTGTAGTGCAGAACGTGCTTATTGGCTTGATACTATCCTCATTCTTTATGCTTATGCGTAGATGTCTTTAAAGTTCACTTGTTTTTTCTCATTTTGCCATAAAAATGACTTGTGATCTAACATTACACGCCAAGTGTTCGATGATATATCCATGTAAATGTCTATCCTAAATGTGGCATTCAGTTTCTAGGTACGAATTTATGCTCTTCTTCGATCGGTCTTGATTTTGTAGTATAGAATGTGTTTATTGGCTTGATACTGTCCTCATTCTTTATGCTTACGCCTTGATTTTTTAAAGTTCACTTGTTTTTTCTCCTTTGCCTTTAAAATGACTTGTGATCAAGGTTCAAATTTATGCTTTTATTCGATCCGTCTCGATTTTGTGGTACAGAATGTCCTTTTTGGCTTGATACTATCCACATTTTTTATGCGTATGCCTAGATGTCTTTAAAGATCACTTGTTATTTCTCCTTTTACCTTTAAAATGACTTGTAATTTAACATTGCACACGAATTTTTCGATGAAATGTCCATGTAAATGTCACTCCTAAATTTGGCATTCGGTTTATAGATTCGAATTTATGCTGTTATTAGATCGGTCTTGATTTTGTGGCGCAGAATGTGCTTATTGGCTTGATACTATCCTCATTCTTTATGCTTATGCCTAGATGTCTTTAAATTTCACTTGTTTTTTCTCCTTTTGCGTTTAAAATGACTTGTGATCTAACATTGCACGCCAAGTGTTCTATGAAATGTCCATGTAAATGTCCCTACTAAATGTGGAATTCGGTTTCTAAGTTCGAATTTAAGCTTTTATCCGATCGGTATTGGTGTTGTAGTGTAGAATTTGCTTATTGGCGTGATTCTATCCTCATTCTTTATGCTTATTCCTAGATTTCTTTAAAGTTCACTTGTTTTTCCCCTTTTGCCTTTAAAATGGCTTGTGATCTAACATTGCACGCCAAGTGTTCGATCAAATGTCCATGTAAATGTCACTCCTAAATGTGGCATTCGATTTCTAGGTTCGAATTTATGCATTTTTCCGATCCGTCTTGATTTTGCAGTGCAAAATGTGCTTATTGGATTGATATTATCCTCATTCTTTATGCTTATGCCTAGATGTCTTTAAAGTTAAAATTTATTTCTCCTTTTGCCTTTAAAATGACTTGTGATCTAACATTGCGTCCCAAGTGTTCGATCAAATGTCTATGTAACTTGTGATCTAACATTGGATCGATACTATCCTCATTCTTTATTCTTATGCCTAGATGTCTTTAAAGTTCACTTGTTTTTTCTCAAGTTTCCTTAAAAAATTGATGTGAGATCTAATATTACACGCCAAGTGTTCGATGAAATGTCCATGTAAATATCACTCCTAAATGTCACATTCGGTTCCTAGGTTCGAATTTATACATTTACTCGATCGGTGTTGATTTTGTCGTGCAGAATTTACTTATTGGTTTGATACTATCCTCATTCTTTATGCTTATTCCTAGATGTCTGTAAAGTTCACTTGTTTTTTCTCCTTTTGCGTTTTAAATGACATGTGATCTAACATGGCACGCCAAGTGTTCTATGAAATGTCCATGTAAATGTCACTCCTAAATGTGGCATTCGGTTTCTAGGTCCAAATTGATGCTCTTATTCGACCGGTCTTGATTTTGTCATGCAGAATGTTCTTATTGGCTTGATACTATCGTCATTCTTTATGCTTATACCTAGATGTCTTCAAAGTTCACTTGTTTTTTCTCCTTTTGTCTTTAAAAAACTGACTTGTCATCTACCATTGCACGCCAAGAGTTCGATGAAACATCCATGTAAATGTCACTCCTAAATGTGGCATTAGGTTTCTAGGTTCGAATTTATGCTTTTATCCGATCGATCTTCATTTTGTAGTGTAGAACGTGCTTATTGGCTTGATGCTATCCTTATTCCTTATGCTTATGCCTAGATGTCTTTAACGTTCACTTATTTTTTGTCCTTTTGCCTTTAAAATGACTTGTGATCTAGCATTGCACGCCAAGTGCTCGATGAAATGTCCATGTAAATGTTAATGATAAATATGTCATTCGATTTCTAGTTTCGAATTTATGCTTTTATTTGATTAGTCTTCACTTTGTAGTGCATAACGTGGTTATTGCATTGATATTATCTTCATTCTGTTTGCTTATGGCTAGATGTGTTTAAAGTTCACTTGTTTTTTCTCATTTTGCCTTAAAAAGGACTTGTGATCTAACATTTCACGCCAAGTGTTCGATGATATGTCCATGTAAATGTCAGTCCTAAATGTGGCATTCAGTTTCTAGGTACGAATTTATGCTCTTCTTCGATCGGTCTTGATTTTGTAGTATAGAATGTGTTTATTGGCTTGATACTGTCGTCATGCTTAATGCTTACGCCTTGATTTTTTCTCGATTTTGTGGTGCAGAATGTCCTTATTGGCTTGATACTATCCACATTTTTTATGCGTCTGCCTAGATGTCTTTAAAGATCACTTGTTATTTCTCCTTTTACCTTTAAAATGAATTGTAATTTAACATTGCACGCGAATTTTTCGATGAAATGTCCATGTAAATGTCATTCCTAAATGTGGCATTCGGTTTCTAGATTCCAATTTATGCTCTTATTCGATCGGTCTTGATTTTGTGGTGCAGAATGTACTTATTGGCTTGATACTATCCTCATTCTTTATGCTTATGCCTAGATGTCTTTAAAGTTCACTTGTTTTTTCTCCTTTTGCGTTTAAAATGACTTGTGATCTAACATTGCACGCCAAGTGTTCTATGAAATGTCCATGTAAATGTCCCTACTAAATGTGGCATTCGGTTTCTAAGTTCGAATTTATGCTTTTATTCGATCGGTATTGGTGTTGTAGTGCAGAATGTGCTTATTGGCATGATACAATCCTCATTCTTTATGCTTATGCCTAGATGTCTTTAAAGTTCACTTGTTTTTCCCCTTTTGCCTTTAAAA
Source organism: Fallopia convolvulus (assembly GCA_964016875.1). NCBI lineage: Eukaryota > Viridiplantae > Streptophyta > Magnoliopsida > Caryophyllales > Polygonaceae > Fallopia > Fallopia convolvulus. The sequence continues at coordinate 25,111,072 of OZ024727.1, forward strand.
TGACTTGTGATCTAACATTGCACGCCAAGTGTTCGATCAAATGTCCATGTAAATGTCACTCCTAAATGTGGCATTCGGTTTCTAGGTTCGAATTTATGCATTTTTCCGATCGGTCTTGATTTTGCAGTGCAAAATGTTCTTATTGGTTTGATACTATCCTCATTCTTTATGCTTATGCCTAGATGTCTTTAAAGTTCACTTTTATTTCTCGTTTTGCCTTTAAAATGACTTGTGATCTAACATTGCGTGCCCAGTTTTCGATCAAATGTCAATGTATATGTCACTCCTAAATGTGGTATTCGGTTTCTAGGTTCGAATTTATGCTTTTATCCGATCGGTCTTGATTTTGTGGTGTAGAATGTGCTTATAGGCTTGATACTATCCTCATTCTTTATTCTTATGCCTAGATGTCTTTAAAGTTCACTTGTTTTTTCTCAATTTTCCTTAAAAAATTAATTTGAGATCTAATATTACACGCCAAGTGTTCGATGAAATGTCCATGTAAATATCACTCCTAAATGTCACATTCAGTTCCTAGGTTCGAATTTATACATTTATTCGATCGGTGTTGATTTTGTGGTGCAGAATTTACTTATTGGTTTGATACTATCCTCATTCTTTATGCTTATTCCTAGATGTCTTTAAAGTTCACTTGTTTTTTCTCCCTCTGCGTTTTAAATGACTTGTGATCTAACATTGCACGCCAAGTGTTCTATGAAATGTCCATGTAAATGTCACTCCTAAATGTGGCATTCGGTTTCTAGGTCCGAATTGATGTTCTTATTCGACCGGTCTTGATTTTGTCATGCAGAATGTGCTTATTGGCTTGATACTATCCTCATTCTTTATGCTTATACCTAGATGTCTTCAAAGTTCACTTGTTTTTTTCTCCTTTTGTCTTTAAAAAACTAACTTGTCATCTACCATTGCACGCCAAGTGTTCGATGAAACATCCATGCAAATGTCACTCCTAAATGTGGCATTAGGTTTCTAGGTTCGAATTTATGCTTTTATCCGATCGATCTTGATTTTGTAGTGTAGAACGTGCTTATTGGCTTGATACTATCCTTATTCCTTATGTTTATGCCTAGATGTCTTTAACGTTCACTTATTTTTTGTCCTTTTGTCTTTAAAATGACTTGTGATCTAGCATTGCACGCCAAGTGTTCGATGAAATGTCCATGTAAATGTTAATGATAAATATGGCATTCGGTTTCTAGGTTCGAATTTATGCTTTTATTTGATCGGTCTTCACTTTGTAGTGCATAACGTGCTTATTGCATTGATATTATCTTCATTCTGTATGCTTTTGCCTAGATGTCTTTAAAGTTCACTTGTTTTTTCTCATTTTGCCTTAAAAAGGACTTGTGATCTAACATTGCACGTCAAGTGTTCGATGAAATTTCCATGTAAATGTCACTCCTAAATGTGGAATTCGGTTTCTATGTTCAAATTTATGCTTTTATCCGATCGGTCTTGATTTTGCAGTCCAAAAAGTGCTTATTGGCTTGATATTGTCCTCATTCTTTATGCTTATGCCTAGGTGTCTTTAAAGTTCACTTATTTTTTCTCATTTTGCCATAAAAATGACTTGTGATCTAACATTGCATGCCATGTGTTCGATGAAATGTCAATGTAAATGTCACTCCTAAATTTGGCATTCGGTTTCTAGGTTCGAATGTATGCTTTTATCCAATTGGTCTTGATTTTGTAGTGCAGAAAGTGCTTATTATCTTGATATTGTCCTCATTCTTTATGCTTCTGCCTAGATGTCTTTAAAGTTCACTTGTTTTTACTCCTTTTGCCTTTAATATGACTTGTGATCTAACATTGCGCGTCAAGTATTCGATGAAATGTCCATGTAAATGTCACTCCTAAATATGGCATTCAGTTTCTAGGTTCGAATTTATGCTTTTACCCGATCGGTCTTGATTTTGTGGTGCAGAATGTGCTTATTGGCGTTGATACTATCCTTATTCTTGATGCTTATGCCTAGATGTCTGTAAAGTTCACTTGTTTTTTTCTCATTTTGCCTTAAAAATGACTTGTGATCTAAAATTGCACGCCAAGTATTCGAAGAAATGTCCATGTAAATGTCACTCCTAAATGTGGCATTCGGTTTCTAGGTTCAAATTTTTTCTTTTATTCTATCGGTCTTTATTTTGTAGTGAAGAACGTGCTTATTGGCTTGATACTATCTTCATTCTTTATGCTTATGCTTAGATGTCATTAAAGTTCACATGTGTTTTCTCATTTTGCCTTAAAAATAACTTGTGATCTAACATTGCACGCCAAGTGTTCGATGATATGTCCATGTATATGTCAGTCCTAAATGTGGCATTCGGTTTCTAGGTACGAATTTACGCTCTTATTCGATCGGTCTTGATTTTGTAGTGTAGAACGTGTTTATAGGCTTGATATTGTCCTCATTCTTTATGCTTACGCCTTGTTGATTTTAAATTTGACTTGTTTTTTTTCCTTTGCCTTTAAAATAACTTGTGATCTAGGTTAAAATTTATGCTTTTATTCGATCGGTCTCGATTTTGTGGTGCAGAATGTCCTTATTGGCTTGATACTATCTTCATTCTTTATGCTTATGCTTAGATGTCTTTAAAGTTCACATGTGTTTTCTCATTTTGCCTTAAAAATAACTTGTGATCTAACATTGCACGCCAAGTGTTCGATGATATGTCCATGATATGTCAGTCCTAAATGTGGCATTCGGTTTCTAGGTACGAATTTACGCTCTTATTCGATCGGTCTTGATTTTGTAGTGTAGAACGTGTTTATAGGCTTGATATTGTCCTCATTCTTCATGCTTACGCCTTGATGATTTTAAAGTTGACTTGTTTTTTTTCCTTTTGCCTTTAAAATGACTTGTCATCTAGGTTCGAATTTATGCGTTTATTCAATCGGTCTTGATTTTGTGGTGCAAAATGTCCTTATTGGCTTGATAATATCCACATTCGTTATGCGTATGCCTAGATGTGTTTAAAGATCACTTGTTTTTTCAACTTTTTCCTTCAAAATAACTTGTGATTTAACATTCCACTATCATTGTTCGATGAAATGTCCATGTCAATGTCACTCCTAAATGTGGCATTCGGTTTATAGGTTCGAATTTATGCTCTTATTCTATCGGTCTGGATTTTGTCATGCAGAATTTGCTTATTGGATTGATATTATCCTCATTCTTTATGCTTATGCCTAGAGGTCTTTAAAGTTCATTTGTTTTTTCTCCTTTTGTCTTTAAAAAATTGACTTGTGATCTAACATTGCACGCCAAGTGTTCGTTGAAATGTCCATGTAAATGTCACTCCTAAATATGACATTCCATTTCTAGGTTCGAATTTATGCTTTTATCCAATCGGTCTTGATTTTGTAGTGTAGAACGTGCTTATTTGCTTGATACTATCATCATTTTTTGTGCTATGCCTAGATGTCTTTAACGTTAGCTTGTTTTTGGTCCTTTTTCCTTTAAAATGACTTGTGATCTAACATTGCACGCTAGTGTTCGGTGAAATGTCCATGTAAATGGCACTCCTAAATATGGCATTCGGTATCTAGGTTCGAATTTATGCTTTTATTCGATCGTTCTTGATTTCGTAGTGCAGAATGTGCTTATTTGCTTGATACTATCCTCATTCTTTATGCTTATGCCTAGATGTCTTTAAAAATCACTTGTTTTTTCTCCTTTCGCCTTTAAAATGACTTGTGATCTAACATGGCACGCCAAGTGTTCGGTGAAATGTCCATGTAAATGTCACTCCTAAATGTGGCATTCGGTTTTTAGGTTCGAATTTATGCTTTTATTCGACCGTTGTTGATTTTATAGTGCAGAATGTTCTTATTGGCTTGATACTATCCTCATTCTTTATGCTTATGCCTAGATGTCTTTAAAGTTCACTTGTTTTTTCTCATTTTGCCTTAAAGTGTTCGATGATATGTCCATGTAAATGTCAGATCTAAATATGACATTCGGTTAATAGGTACGAATTTATATCTTATTTGAGTGGTATTGGTTTTGTAGTGCATAATGTGCTTATTGGGTTGATACTATCCTCATTCTTTATGCTTATGCGTATATGTCTTTAAAGTTCACTTGTTTTTTCACATTTTGCCTTAAAAATGACTTGTGATCTAACATTTCACACCAAGTATTCGATGACAAGTCCATGTAAATGTCTGTCCTAAATGTGGCATTCAGTTTCTAGGTACGAAATTATGCTTTTATTCGATCGGTCTTGATTTTGTAGTGTAGAACGTGTTTATTGGCTTGATACTGTCTTCATTCTTTATGCTTATGCCTTGATGTTTTTAAAGTTCACTTGTTTTTCTCCTTTTGCCTTTAAAATGACTTGTGATCTAGGTTCGAATTTATGCTTTTATTCGATCGGTCTTGATTTTGTGGTGCAGAAAGTCCTTATTGGCTTGATACTATCCACATTCTTTATGCGTATGCCTAGATGTCTTTAAAGAACACTTGTTATTTCTCCTTTTACCTTTAAAATGACTTGTAATTTAAAAATGCACGTGAATTTTTTGATGAAATGTCCATGTAAATGTCACTCCTAAATGTGGTATTCGCTTTCTAGATTCGAATTTATGCTCATATTCGATCGGTCTTGATTTTTGTAGTGGAGAATGTGCTTATTGGCTTTGTACTATCATCATTCTTTATGCTTATGCCTAGATGTCTTTAAAGTTCACATGTATTTTCTCCTTTTGCGTTTAAAATGACTTGTGATCTAACATTGCACGCCAAGTGTTCGATGAAATGTCCATGTAAATGTCACTCCTAAATGAGGAATTCGGTTTTTAGGTTCGAATTTATGCTTTTATTCGACCGTTCTTGATTTTATAGTGCATAATGTGCTTATTGGCTTGATACTATCCTCATTCTTTATGCTTATGCCTTGATGTCCTTAAAGTTCACTTGTTTTTCTCCTTCTGCGTTTTAAATGACTTGTGATCTAACTATCCTCATTCTTTATGCTTATGCGTATATGTCTTTAAAGTTCACTTGTTTTTTCACATTTTGCCTTAAAAATGACTTGTGATCTAACATTTCACACCAAGTGTTCGATGATAAGTACATGTAAATGTTAGTCCTAAATGTGTCATTCAGTTTCTAGGTACGAAATTATGCTCTTATTCGATCGGTCTTGATTTTTTAGTGTAGACCGTGTTTATTGGCTTGATACTGTCCTAATTCTTTATGCTTACGCCTTGATGTTTTTAAAGTTCACTTGTTTTTTCTCCTTTTGCCTTTAAAATAACTTGTGATCTAGGTTCGAATTTATGCTTTTATTCGATCGATCTTGATTTTGTGGTGTAGAAGGTCCTTATTGGCTTGATACTATCCACATTCTTTATGCGTATGCCTAGATGTCTTTAAAGATCACTTGTTATTTCTCCTTTTACCTTTAAAATGACTTGTAATTTAAAATTGCACGCGAATTTTTCGATGAAATGTCCATGTAAATGTCACTCCTAAATGTGGCATTCGGTTTCTAAATTCGAATTTATGCTCTTATTCGATCGGTCTTGAGTTTTGTAGTGCAAAATGTGCTTATTGGCTTTGTACTATCATCATTCTTTATGCTTATGCCTAGATGTCTTTAAAGTTCACTTGTTTTTTGTCCTTTTGCGTTTAAAATGACTTGTGATCTGACATTGCACGTCAAATGTTCGATTAAATGTCCATGTAAATTTCCCTACTAAATGTAGCATTCGGTTTCTTGGTTCGAATCACTTCTTTTATTCGATCGGTATTGGTTTTGTAGTGCAGAATCTTTTTATTGGCTTGATACTATCCTCATTCTTTATGCTTTTTTGGTAGATGTCTTTAAAGCTTACTTGTTTTTTCTCCTTTTGCCTTTAAAATGACTTGTGATCTATCTTCGCACGCCAAGTTTTCGATGAAATGTCCATGTAAATGTCACTCGTAAATGTGGCATTCCGTTTCTAGGTTCGAATTTATGCCCTTATTTGAACAGTCTTGATTTTGTAGCGTAGAATGTTCTTATTGGCTTGATACTATCCTCATTCTTTATGCTTATGCCTAGTGGTCTTTGAAGTTCACTTGTTTTTTCTCCTTTTGCCTTTAAAATGACTTGTGATATACTATTGCAAGCATAGTGTTCGATCAAATATCCATGTAAAAATCACTCTTAAATGTGGCATTCGGTTTCTAGGTTCGAATTTATGCATTTTTCCGCTCGGTCTTGATTTTGTAGTGCAAAATGTGCTTATTGGCTTGATACTATCCTCACTATTTATGCATATGCCTAGTGGTCTTTGAAGTTCACTTGTTTTTTCTCCTTTGGCCTTTAAAATGACTTGTGATCTAACATTGCACGCCAAGTGTTCTATGAAATGTCCATGTAAATGTCCCTACTAAATGTGGCATTCGGTTTCTAAGTTCGAATTTATGCTTTCATTCGATCGGTATTGGTGTTGTAGTGCAGAATGTGCTTATTGGCGTGATACTATCCTCATTCTTTATGCTTATGCCTAGATGTCTTTAAAGTTCACTTGTTTTTCCCCTTTTGCCTTTAAAATTACTTGTGATCTAACATTGCACGCCAAGTGTTCGATCAAATGTCCATGTAAATGTCACTCCTAAATGTGGCATTCGGTTTCTAGGTTCGAATTTATGCATTTTTCAGATCGGTCTTGATTTAGCAGTGCAAAATGTTTTTATTGGCTTGATATTATCCTCATTCTTTATGCTTATGCCTAGATGTCTTTAAAGTTCACTTTTATTTCTCGTTTTGCCTTTAAAATGACTTGTGATCTAACATTGCGTGCCAAGTGTTCGATCAAATGTCTATGTAAATGTCACTCCTAAATGTGGTATTCGGTTTCTGGGTTCGAATTTATGCTTTTATCCGATCAGTCTTGATTTTGTGGTGTAGAATGTGCTTATAGGCTTGATACTATCCTCATACTTTATTCTATTGCCTAGATGTCTTTAAAGTTCACTTTTTTTTCTCAATTTTCCTTAAAAAATTGATTTTAGATCTAATATTACACACCAAGTGTTCGATGAAATATCCATGTAAATATCACTCCTAAATGTTACATTCGGTTCCTAGGTTCGAATTTATACATTTATTCGATCGGAGTTGATTTTGTGGTGCAGAATTTACTTATTGGTTTGATAATATCCTCATTCTTTATGCTTATTCCTAGATGTCTTTAAAGTTCACTTGTTTTTTCTCCTTCTGCGTTTTAAATGACTTGTGGTCCAACATTGCACGCCAAGTGTTCTATGAAATGTCCATGTAAATGTCACTCCTAAATGTGGCATTCGGTTTCTAGGTCCGAATTGATGCACTTATTCGACCGGTCTTGATTTTGTCATTCAGAATGTGGTTATTGGCTTGATACTATCCTCATTCTTAATGCTTATACCTAGATGTCTTCAAAGTTCACTTGTTTTTTCTCCTTTTGTCTTTAAAAAACTAACTTGTCATCTACCATTGCACGCCAAGTGTTCGATGAAACATCCATGTAAATGTCACTCCTAAATGTGGCATTAGGTTTCTAGGTTCGAATTTATGCTTTTATCCGATCGATCTTGATTTTGTAGTGTAGAACGTGCTTATTGGCTTGATACTATCCTTATTCCTTATGTTTATGCCTAGATGTCTTTAACGTTCACTTATTTTTTGTCCTTTCGCCTTTAAAATGACATGTGATCTAGCATTGCACGCCAAGTGCTTGATGAAATGTCCATGTAAATGTTAATGATAAATATGCCATTCGATTTCTAGTTTCGAATTTATGCTTTTATTTGATCGGTCTTCACTTTGTAGTGCATAACGTGCTTATTGCATTGATATTATCTTCATTCTGTATGCTTATGGTCAGATGTCTTTAAAGTTCACTTGTTTTTTCTCATTTTGCCTTAAAAAGGACTTGTGATCTAACATTTCACGCCAAGTGTTCGATGATATGTCCATGTAAATGTCAGTCCTAAATGTGGCATTCAGTTTCTAGGTACGAATTTATGCTCTTTTTCGATCGGTCTTGATTTTGTAGTATAGAATTTGTTTATTGGCTTGATACTGTCCTCATGCTTTATGCTTACGCCTTGATTTTTTAAAGTTCACTTGCTTTTTCTCCTTTGCCTTTAAAATGACTTGTGATCTAGGTTCAAATTTATGCTTTTATTCGATCGGTCTCAATTTTGTGGTGCAGAATGTCCTTATTGGCTTGATACTATCCACATTTTTTATGCGTATGCCTAGATGTCTTTAAAGATCACTTGTTATTTCTCCTTTTACCTTTAAAATGACTTGTAATTTAACATTGCACGCGAATTTTCGATGAAATGTCCATGTAAATGTCACTCCTAAATGTGGCTTTCGGTTTCTAGATTCGAATTTATGCTCTTATTCGATCGGTCTTGATTTTGTGGTGCAGAATGTGCTTATTGGCTTGATACTATCCTCATTCTTTATGCTTATGCCTAGATGTCTTTAAAGTTCACTTGTTTTTTCTCCTTTTGCGTTTAAAATGACTTGTGATCTAACATTGCACGCCAAGTGTTCTATGAAATGTCTATGTAAATGTCCCTACTAAATGTGGCATTCGGTTTCTAAGTTCGAATTTATGCTTTTATTCGATCGGTATTGGTGTTGTAGTGCAGAATGTGCTTATTGGCATGATACTATCCTCATTCTTTATGCTTATGCCTAGATGTCTTTAAAGTTCACTTGTTTTTCCCCTTTTGCCTTTAAAATGACTTGTGATGTAACATTGCACGCCAAGTGTTCGATCAAATGTCCATGTAAATGTCACTCCTAAATGTGGCATTCGGTTTCTAGGTTCGAATTTATGCATTTTTCCGATCGGTCTTGATTTTGCAGTGCAAAATGTTCTTATTGGCTTGATACTATCCTCATTCTTTATGCTTATGCCTAGATGTCTTTAAAGTTCACTTGTTTTTTCTCATTTTTCCTTAAAAAGGACTTGTGATCTAACATTGCACGTCAAGTGTTCGATGAAATTTCCATGTAAATGTCACTCCTAAATGTGGCATTCGGTTTCTATGTTCAAATTTAGGCTTTTATCCGATCGGTCTTGATTTTGCAGTCCAAAAGTGCTTATTGGCTTGATATTGTCCTCATTCTTTATGCTTATGCCTAGATGTCTTTAAAGTTCACTTATTTTTTCTCATTTTGCCATAAAAATGACTTGTGATCTAACATTGCACGCCATGTGTTCGATCAAATGTCTATGTAAATGTCACTCCTAAATGTGGTATTCGGTTTCTGGGTTCGAATTTATGCTTTTATCCGATCAGTCTTGATTTTGTGGTGCAGAATGTGCTTATAGGCTTCATACTATCCTCATACTTTATTCTTATGCCTAGATGTCTTTAAAGTTCACTTGATTTTTCTCAATTTTCCTTAAAAAATTAATTTGAGATCTAATATTACAGGCCAAGTGTTCGATGAAATGTCCATGTAAATATCACTCCTAAATGTCACATTCGGTTCCTAGGTTCGAATTTATACATTTATTCGATCGGTGTTGATTTTGTGGTGTAGAATTTACTTATTGGTTTGATACTATCCTCATTCTTTATGCTTATTCCTAGATGTCTTTAAAGTTCACTTGTTTTTTCTCCTTCTGCGTTTTAAATGACGTGTGATCCAACATTGCACGCCAAGTGCTCTATGAAATGTCCATGTAAATGTCACTCCTAAATGTGGCATTCGGTTTCTAGGTCCGAATTGATGCACTTATTCGACCGGTCTTGATTTTGTCATTCAGAATGTGGTTATTGGCTTGATACTATCCTCATTCTTTATGCTTATACCTAGATGTCTTCAAAGTTCACTTGTTTTTTCTCCTTTTGTCTTTAAAAAACTGACTTGTCATCTACCATTGCACGCCAAGTGTTCGATGAAACATCCATGTAAATGTCACTCCTAAATGTGGCATTAGGTTTCTAGGTTTGAATTTATGCTTTTATCCGATCGATCTTGATTTTGTAGTGTAGAACGTGCTTATTGGCTTGATACTATCCTTATTCCTTATGCTTATACCTAGATGTCTTTAACGTTCTCTTATTTTTTGTTCTTTTGCCTTTAAAATGACTTGTGATCTAGCATTGCACGTCATGTGCTTGATGAAATGTCCATGTAAATGTTAATGATAATTATGGCAATCGGTTTCTTGGTTCGAATTTATGCTTTTATTTGATCGGTCTTCACTTTGTAGTGCATAACGTGCTTATTGCATTGATATTATCTTCATTATGTATGCTTATGGCTAGATGTCTTTAAAGTTCACTTGTTTTTTCTCATTTTGCCTTAAAAAGGACTTGTGATCTAACATTTCACGCCAAGTGTTCGATGATATGTCCATGTAAATGTCAGTCCTAAATGTGGCATTCAGTTTCTAGGTACGAATTTATGCTCTTTTTCGATCGGTCTTGATTTTGTAGTATAGAATTTGTTTATTGGCTTGATACTGTCCTCATGCTTTATGCTTACGCCTTGATTTTTTAAAGTTCACTTGGTTTTTCTCCTTTGCCTTTAAAATGACTTGTGATCTAGGTTCAAATTTATGCTTTTATTCGATCGGTCTCGATTTTGTGGTGCAGAATGTCCTTATTGGCTTGATACTATCCACATTTTTTATGCGTATGCCTAGATGTCTTTAAAGATCACTTGTTATTTCTCCTTTTACCTTTAAAATGACTTGTAATTTAATATTGCACGCGAATTTTCGATGAAATGTCCATGTAAATGTCACTCCTAAATGTGGCTTTGGGTTTCTAGATTCGAATTTATGCTCTTATTCGATCGGTCTTGATTTTGTGGTGCAGAATGTGCTTATTGGCTTGATACTATCCTCATTCTTTATGCTTATGCCTAGATGTCTTTAAAGTTCACTTGTTTTTTCTCCTTTTGCTTTTAAAATGACTTGTGATCTAACATTGCACGCCAAGTGTTCTATGAAATGTCCATGTAAATGTCCCTACTAAATGTGGCATTCGGTTTCTACGTTCGAATTTATGCTTTTATTCGATCGGTATTGGTGTTGTAGTGCAGAATGTGCTTATTGGCATGATACTATCCTCATTCTTTATGCTTAGGCCTAGATGTCTTTAAAGTTCACTTGTTTTTCCCCTTTTGTCTTTAAAATGACTTGTGATCTAACATTGCACGCCAAGTGTTCGATCAAATGTCCATGTAAATGTCACTCCTAAATGTGGCATTCGGTTTCTAGGTTCGAATTTTTGCATTTTTCCAATCGGTCTTGATTTTGCAGTGCAAAATGTTCTTATTGGCTTGATACTATCATCATTCTGTATGCTTATGGCTAGATGTCTTTAAAGTTTACTTGTTTTTTCTCATTTTGCCTGAAAAAGGACTTGTGATCTAACATTTCACGCCAAGTGTTCGATGATATGTCCATGTAAATGTCAGTCCTAAATGTGGCATTCAGTTTCTAGGTACGAATTTATGCTCTTTTTCGATCGGTCTTGATTTTGTAGTATAGAATTTGTTTATTGGCTTGATACTGTCCTCGTGCTTTATGCTTACGCCTTGATTTTTTAAAGTTCACTTGCTTTTTCTCCTTTGCCTTTAAAATGACTTGTGATCTAGGTTCAAATTTATGCTTTTATTCGATCGGTCTCGATTTTGTGGTGCAGAATGTCCTTATTGGCTTGATACTATCCACATTTTTTATGCGTATGCCTAGATGTCTTTAAAGATCACTTGTTATTTCTCCTTTTACCTTTAAAATGACTTGTAATGTAACATTGCACGCGAATTTTCGATGAAATGTCCATGTAAATGTCACTCCTAAATGTGGCTTTCGGTTTCTAGATTCGAATTTATGCTCTTATTCGATCGGTCTTGATTTTGTGGTGCAGAATGTGCTTATTGGCTTGATACTATCCTCACTCTTTATGCTTATGCCTAGATGTCTTTAAAGTTCACTTGTTTTTTCTCCTTTTGCGTTTAAAATGACTTGTGATCTAACATTGCACGCCAAGTGTTCTATGAAATCTCCATGTAAATGTCCCTACTAAATGTGGCATTCGGTTTCTAAGTTCGAATTTATGCATTTATTCGATCGGTATTGGTGTTGTAGTGCAGAATGTGCTTATTGGCATGATACTATCCTCATTCTTTATGCTTGTGCCTAGATGTCTTTAAAGTTCACTTGTTTTTCCCATTTTGCCTTTAAAATGACTTGTGATCTAACATTGCACGCCAAGTGTTCGATCAAATGTCCATGTAAATGTCACTCCTAAATGTGGCATTCGGTTTCTAGGTTCGAATTTATGCATTTTTCCGATCGGTCTTGATTTTGCAGTGCAAAATGTTCTTATTGGCTTGATACTATCATCATTCTTTATGCTTATGCCTAGATGTCTTTAAAGTTCACTTTTATTTCTCCTTTTGCCTTTAAAATGACTTGTGATCTAACATTGCGTGCCAAGTGTACGATCAAATGTCTATGTAAATGTCACTCCTAAATGTGGTATTCGGTTTCTGGGTTTGAATTTATGCTTTTATCCGATCGGTCTTGATTTTGTGGTGCAGAATGTGCTTATAGGCTTGATACTATCCTCATACTTTATTCTTATTCCTAGATGTCTTTAAAGTTCACTTGTTTTTTCTCAATTTTCCTTAAAAAATTTATTTGAGATCGAATATTACACGCCAAGTGTTCGATGAAATGTCCATGTAAATATCACTCCTAAATGTCACATTCGGTTCCTAGGTTCGAATTTATACATTTATTCGATCGGTGTTGATTTTGTGGTGCAGAATTTACTTATTGGTTTGATACTATCCTCATTCTTTATGCTTATTCCTAGATGTCTTTAAAGTTCACTTGTTTTTTCTCCTTCTGCGTTTTAAATGACTTGTGATCCAATATTGCACGCCAAGTGTTCTATGAAACATCAATGTAAATGTCACTCCTAAATGTGGCATTAGGTTTCTAGGTTCGAATTTATGCTTTTATCCGATCGATCTTGATTTTGTAGTGTAGAACGTGCTGATTGGCTTGATACTATCCTTATTCCTTATGCTTATGCCTAGATGTCTTTAATGTTCACTTATTTTTTGTCCTTTTGCCTTTAAAATGACTTGTGATCTAGCATTGCACGTCAAGTGCTCGATGAAATGTCTATGTAAATGTTAATGATAAATATGGCATTCGATTTCTAGGTTCGAATTTATGCTTTTATTTGATTGGTCTTCACTTTGTAGTGCATAACGTGATTGCATTGATATTATCTTCATTTTGTATGCTTATGGCTAGATATCTTTAAAGTTCACTTGTTTTTTCTCATTTTGCCTTAAAAAGGACTTGTGATCTAACATTTGACGCCAAGTGTTCGATTATTTGTCCATGTAAATGTCAGTCCTAAATGTGGCATTCAGTTTCTAGGTACGAATTTATGCTCTTTTTCGCTCGGTCTTGATTTTGTAGTATAGAATTTGTTTATTGGCTTGATACTGTCCTCATGCTTTATGCTTACGCCTTGATTTTTTAAAGTTCACTTGCTTTTTCTTCTTTGCCTTTAAAATGACTTGTGATCTAGGTTCAAATTTATGCTTTTATTCGATCGATCTCGATTTTGTGGTGCAGAATGTCCTTATTGGCTTGATACTATCCACATTTTTTATGCGTATGCCTAGATGTCTTTAAAGATCACTTGTTATTTCTCCTTTTACCTTTAAAATGACTTATAATTTAACATTGCACGCGAATTTTTTGATGAAATGTCCATGTAAATGTGACTCCTAAATGTGGCATTCGGTTTCTAGATTCGAATTTATGCTCTTATTCGATCGGTCTTGATTTTGTGGTGCAGAATGTGCTTATTTGCTTGATACTATCCTCATTCTTTATGCTTATGCCTAGATGTCTTTAAAGTTCACTTGTTTTTTCTCCTTTTGCGTTTAAAATGACTTGTGATCTAACATTGCACGCCAAGTGTTCTATGAAATGTCCATGTAAATGTCCCTACTAAATGTGGCATTCGGTTTCTAAGTTCGAATTTATACTTTTATTCGATCGGTATTGGTGTTGTAGTGCAGAATGTGCTTATTGACATGATACTATCCTCATTCTTTATGATTATGCCTAGATGTCTTTAAAGTTCACTTGTTTTTCCCCTTTTGCCTTTAAAATGACTTGTGATCTAACATTGCACGCCAAGTGGTCGATCAAATGTCCATGTAAATATCACTCCTAAATGTGGCATTCGGTTTCTAGGTTCGAATTTATGCATTTTTCCGATCGGTCTTGATTTTGTAGTGCAAAATGTTCTTATTGGCTTGATACTATCCTCATTCTTTATGCTTATGCCTAGATGTCTTTTAAGTTCACTTTTATTTCTCCTTTTGCCTTTAAAATGACTTGTGATCTAACATTGCGTGTCAAGTGTTCGATCAAATGTCTATGTAAATGTCACTCCTAAATGTGGTATTCGGTTTCTGGGTTCGAATTTATGCTTTTATCTGATCGGTCTTGAGTTTGTGGTGCAGAATGTGCTTATAGGCTTGATACTATCCTTATACTTTATTCTTATGCCTAGATGTCTTTAAAGTTCACTTGTTTTTCTCAATTTTCCTTAAAAAATTGATTTGAGATCGAATATTACACGCCAAGTGTTCGATGAAATGTCCATGTAAATATCACTCCTAAATGTCACATTCGGTTCCTAGGTTCGAATTTATACATTTATTCGATCGGTGTTGATTTTGTGGTGCAGAATTTATTTATTGGCTTGATACTATCCTCATTCTTTATGCTTATTCCCAGATGTCTTTAAAGTTCACTTGTTTTTTCTCCTTCTGCGTTTTAAATGACTTGTGATCCAACATTGCACGCCAAGTGTTCTATGAAATGACCATGTAAATGTCACTCCTAAATGTGGCGTTAGGTTTCTAGGTTCGAATTTATGCTTTTATCCGATCGATCTTGATTTTGTACTGTAGAACGTACTTATTGGCTTGATACTATCCTTATTCCTTATGCTTATGCCTAGATGTCTTTAACGTTCACTTATTTTTTGTCCTTTTGCCTTTAAAATGACTTGTGATCTAGCATTGCATGCCAAGTGCTCGATGAAATGTCCATGTAAATGTTAATGATAAATATGGCATTTGGTTTCTAGGTTCGAATTTATGCTTTTATTTGATCGGTCTTCACTTTGTAGTGCATAACGTGCTTATTGCATTGATATTATCTTCATTCTGTATGCTTATGGCTAGATGTCTTTAAAGTTCACTTGTTTTTTCTCACTTTGCCTTAAAAAGGACTTGTGATCTAACATTTCACGCCAAGTGTTCGATGATATGTCCATGTAAATGTCAGTCCTAAATGTGGCATTCAGTTTCTAGGTACGAATTTATGCTCTTTTTCGATCGGTCTTGATTTTGTAGTATAGAATTTGTTTATTGGCTTGATACTGTCCTCATGCTTTATGCTTACGCCTTGATTTTTTAAAGTTCACTTGGTTTTTCTCCTTTGCCTTTAAAATGACTTGTGATCTAGGTTCAAATTTATGCTTTTATTCGATCGGTCTCGATTTTGTGGTGCAGAATGTCCTTATTGGCTTGATACTATCCACATTTTTTATGCGTATGCCTAGATGTCTTTAAAGATCACTTGTTATTTCTCCTTTTACCTTTAAAATGACTTGTAATTTAATATTGCACGCGAATTTTCGATGAAATGTCCATGTAAATGTCACTCCTAAATGTGGCTTTGGGTTTCTAGATTCGAATTTATGCTCTTATTCGATCGGTCTTGATTTTGTGGTGCAGAATGTGCTTATTGGCTTGATACTATCCTCATTCTTTATGCTTATGCCTAGATGTCTTTAAAGTTCACTTGTTTTTTCTCCTTTTGCTTTTAAAATGACTTGTGATCTAACATTGCACGCCAAGTGTTCTATGAAATGTCCATGTAAATGTCCCTACTAAATGTGGCATTCGGTTTCTAAGTTCGAATTTATGCTTTTATTCGATCGGTATTGGTGTTGTAGTGCAGAATGTGCTTATTGGCATGATACTATCCTCATTCTTTATGCTTAGGCCTAGATGTCTTTAAAGTTCACTTGTTTTTCCCCTTTTGTCTTTAAAATGACTTGTGATCTAACATTGCACGCCAAGTGTTCGATCAAATGTCCATGTAAATGTCACTCCTAAATGTGGCATTCGGTTTCTAGGTTCGAATTTTTGCATTTTTCCAATCGGTCTTGATTTTGCAGTGCAAAATGTTCTTATTGGCTTGATACTATCATCATTCTGTATGCTTATGGCTAGATGTCTTTAAAGTTTACTTGTTTTTTCTCATTTTGCCTGAAAAAGGACTTGTGATCTAACATTTCACGCCAAGTGTTCGATGATATGTCCATGTAAATGTCAGTCCTAAATGTGGCATTCAGTTTCTAGGTACGAATTTATGCTCTTTTTCGATCGGTCTTGATTTTGTAGTATAGAATTTGTTTATTGGCTTGATACTGTCCTCGTGCTTTATGCTTACGCCTTGATTTTTTAAAGTTCACTTGCTTTTTCTCCTTTGCCTTTAAAATGACTTGTGATCTAGGTTCAAATTTATGCTTTTATTCGATCGGTCTCGATTTTGTGGTGCAGAATGTCCTTATTGGCTTGATACTATCCACATTTTTTATGCGTATGCCTAGATGTCTTTAAAGATCACTTGTTATTTCTCCTTTTACCTTTAAAATGACTTGTAATGTAACATTGCACGCGAATTTTCGATGAAATGTCCATGTAAATGTCACTCCTAAATGTGGCTTTCGGTTTCTAGATTCGAATTTATGCTCTTATTCGATCGGTCTTGATTTTGTGGTGCAGAATGTGCTTATTGGCTTGATACTATCCTCACTCTTTATGCTTATGCCTAGATGTCTTTAAAGTTCACTTGTTTTTTCTCCTTTTGCGTTTAAAATGACTTGTGATCTAACATTGCACGCCAAGTGTTCTATGAAATCTCCATGTAAATGTCCCTACTAAATGTGGCATTCGGTTTCTAAGTTCGAATTTATGCATTTATTCGATCGGTATTGGTGTTGTAGTGCAGAATGTGCTTATTGGCATGATACTATCCTCATTCTTTATGCTTGTGCCTAGATGTCTTTAAAGTTCACTTGTTTTTCCCATTTTGCCTTTAAAATGACTTGTGATCTAACATTGCACGCCAAGTGTTCGATCAAATGTCCATGTAAATGTCACTCCTAAATGTGGCATTCGGTTTCTAGGTTCGAATTTATGCATTTTTCCGATCGGTCTTGATTTTGCAGTGCAAAATGTTCTTATTGGCTTGATACTATCATCATTCTTTATGCTTATGCCTAGATGTCTTTAAAGTTCACTTTTATTTCTCCTTTTGCCTTTAAAATGACTTGTGATCTAACATTGCGTGCCAAGTGTACGATCAAATGTCTATGTAAATGTCACTCCTAAATGTGGTATTCGGTTTCTGGGTTTGAATTTATGCTTTTATCCGATCGGTCTTGATTTTGTGGTGCAGAATGTGCTTATAGGCTTGATACTATGCTCATACTTTATTCTTATTCCTAGATGTCTTTAAAGTTCACTTGTTTTTTCTCAATTTTCCTTAAAAAATTTATTTGAGATCGAATATTACACGCCAAGTGTTCGATGAAATGTCCATGTAAATATCACTCCTAAATGTCACATTCGGTTCCTAGGTTCGAATTTATACATTTATTCGATCGGTGTTGATTTTGTGGTGCAGAATTTACTTATTGGTTTGATACTATCCTCATTCTTTATGCTTATTCCTAGATGTCTTTAAAGTTCACTTGTTTTTTCTCCTTCTGCGTTTTAAATGACTTGTGATCCAATATTGCACGCCAAGTGTTCTATGAAACATCAATGTAAATGTCACTCCTAAATGTGGCATTAGGTTTCTAGGTTCGAATTTATGCTTTTATCCGATCGATCTTGATTTTGTAGTGTAGAACGTGCTGATTGGCTTGATACTATCCTTATTCCTTATGCTTATGCCTAGATGTCTTTAATGTTCACTTATTTTTTGTCCTTTTGCCTTTAAAATGACTTGTGATCTAGCATTGCACGTCAAGTGCTCGATGAAATGTCTATGTAAATGTTAATGATAAATATGGCATTCGATTTCTAGGTTCGAATTTATGCTTTTATTTGATTGGTCTTCACTTTGTAGTGCATAACGTGATTGCATTGATATTATCTTCATTTTGTATGCTTATGGCTAGATATCTTTAAAGTTCACTTGTTTTTTCTCATTTTGCCTTAAAAAGGACTTGTGATCTAACATTTGACGCCAAGTGTTCGATTATTTGTCCATGTAAATGTCAGTCCTAAATGTGGCATTCAGTTTCTAGGTACGAATTTATGCTCTTTTTCGATCGGTCTTGATTTTGTAGTATAGAATTTGTTTATTGGCTTGATACTGTCCTCATGCTTTATGCTTACGCCTTGATTTTTTAAAGTTCACTTGCTTTTTCTTCTTTGCCTTTAAAATGACTTGTGATCTAGGTTCAAATTTATGCTTTTATTCGATCGATCTCGATTTTGTGGTGCAGAATGTCCTTATTGGCTTGATACTATCCACATTTTTTATGCGTATGCCTAGATGTCTTTAAAGATCACTTGTTATTTCTCCTTTTACCTTTAAAATGACTTGTAATTTAACATTGCACGCGAATTTTTTGATGAAATGTCCATGTAAATGTGACTCCTAAATGTGGCATTCGGTTTCTAGATTCGAATTTATGCTCTTATTCAATCGGTCTTGATTTTGTGGTGCAGAATGTGCTTATTTGCTTGATACTATCCTCATTCTTTATGCTTATGCCTAGATGTCTTTAAAGTTCACTTGTTTTTTCTCCTTTTGCGTTTAAAATGACTTGTGATCTAACATTGCACGCCAAGTGTTCTATGAAATGTCCATGTAAATGTCCCTACTAAATGTGGCATTCGGTTTCTAAGTTCGAATTTATACTTTTATTCGATCGGTATTGGTGTTGTAGTGCAGAATGTGCTTATTGACATGATACTATCCTCATTCTTTATGATTATGCCTAGATGTCTTTAAAGTTCACTTGTTTTTCCCCTTTTGCCTTTAAAATGACTTGTGATCTAACATTGCACGCCAAGTGGTCGATCAAATGTCCATGTAAATATCACTCCTAAATGTGGCATTCGGTTTCTAGGTTCGAATTTATGCATTTTTCCGATCGGTCTTGATTTTGTAGTGCAAAATGTTCTTATTGGCTTGATACTATCCTCATTCTTTATGCTTATGCCTAGATGTCTTTTAAGTTCACTTTTATTTCTCCTTTTGCCTTTAAAATGACTTGTGATCTAACATTGCGTGTCAAGTGTTCGATCAAATGTCTATGTAAATGTCACTCCTAAATGTGGTATTCGGTTTCTGGGTTCGAATTTATGCTTTTATCTGATCGGTCTTGAGTTTGTGGTGCAGAATGTGCTTATAGGCTTGATACTATCCTTATACTTTATTCTTATGCCTAGATGTCTTTAAAGTTCACTTGTTTTTCTCAATTTTCCTTAAAAAATTGATTTGAGATCGAATATTACACGCCAAGTGTTCGATGAAATGTCCATGTAAATATCACTCCTAAATGTCACATTCGGTTCCTAGGTTCGAATTTATACATTTATTCGATCGGTGTTGATTTTGTGGTGCAGAATTTATTTATTGGCTTGATACTATCCTCATTCTTTATGCTTATTCCCAGATGTCTTTAAAGTTCACTTGTTTTTTCTCCTTCTGCGTTTTAAATGACTTGTGATCCAACATTGCACGCCAAGTGTTCTATGAAATGACCATGTAAATGTCACTCCTAAATGTGGCGTTAGGTTTCTAGATTCGAATTTATGCTTTTATCCGATCGATCTTGATTTTGTACTGTAGAACGTACTTATTGGCTTGATACTATCCTTATTCCTTATGCTTATGCCTAGATGTCTTTAACGTTCACTTATTTTTTGTCCTTTTGCCTTTAAAATGACTTGTGATCTAGCATTGCATGCCAAGTGCTCGATGAAATGTCCATGTAAATGTTAATGATAAATATGGCATTTGGTTTCTAGGTTCGAATTTATGCTTTTATTTGATCGGTCTTCACTTTGTAGTGCATAACGTGCTTATTGCATTGATATTATCTTCATTCTGTATGCTTATGGCTAGATGTCTTTAAAGTTCACTTGTTTTTTCTCACTTTGCCTTAAAAAGGACTTGTGATCTAACATTTCACGCCAAGTGTTCGATGATATGTCCATGTAAATGTCAGTCCTAAATGTGGCATTCAGTTTCTAGGTACGAATTTATGCTCTTTTTCGATCGGTCTTGATTTTGTAGTATAGAATTTGTTTATTGGCTTGATACTGTCCTCATGCTTTATGCTTACGCCTTGATTTTTTAAAGTTCACTTGGTTTTTCTCCTTTGCCTTTAAAATGACTTGTGATCTAGGTTCAAATTTATGCTTTTATTCGATCGGTCTCGATTTTGTGGTGCAGAATGTCCTTATTGGCTTGATACTATCCACATTTTTTATGCGTATGCCTAGATGTCTTTAAAGATCACTTGTTATTTCTCCTTTTACCTTTAAAATGACTTGTAATTTAACATTGCACGCGAATTTTTCGATGAAATGTCCATGTAAATATTACTCCTAAATGTGGCATTTGGTTTCTAGATTCGAATTTATGCTCTTATTCGATCGGTCTTGATTTTGTGGTGTAGAATGTGCTTATTTGCTTGATACTATCCTCATTCTTTATGCTTATGCCTAGATGTCTTTAAAGTTCACTTGTTTTTTCTCCTTTTGCGTTTAAAATGACTTGTGATCTAACATTGCACGCCAAGTGTTCGATCAAATGTCCATGTAAATGTCACTCCTAAATGTGGCATTCGGTTTCTAGGTTCGAATTTATGCATTTTTCCGATCGGTCTTGATTTTGCAGTGCAAAATGTTCTTATTGGCTTGATACTATCCTCATTCTTTATGCTTATGCCTAGATGTCTTTAAAGCTCACTTTTATTTCTCCTTTTGCCTTTAAAATGACTTGTGATCTAACATTGCACGCCAAGTGTTCTATGAAATGTCCATGTAAATGTCCCTACTAAATGTGGCATTCGGTTTCTAAGTTCGAATTTATGCTTTTATTCGATCGGTATTGGTGTTGTAGTGCAGAATGTGCTTATTGGCATGATACTATCCTCATTCTTTATGCTTATGCCTAGATGTCTTTAAAGTTCACTTTTATTTCTCCTTTTGCCTTAAAAATGACTTGTGATCTAACATTGCGTGCCAAGTGTTCGATCAAATGTCTATGTAAATGTCACTCCTAAATGTGGTATTCAGTTTCTAGGTTCGAATTTATGCTTTTATCCGATCGGTCTTGATTTTGTGAGCAGAATGTGCTTATAGGCTTGATACTATCCTCATACTTTATTCTTATGCCTAGATGTCTTTAAAGTTCACTTGTTTTTTCTCAATTTTCCTTAAAAATTGATTTGAGTTCTAATATTACATGCCAAGTGTTCGATGAAATGTTCATGTAAATATCACTCCTAAATGTCACATTCGGTTCCTAGGTTCGAATTTATACATTTATTCGATCGGTGTTGATTTTGTGGTGCAGAATTTACTTATTGGTTTGATACTATCCTCTTTCTTTATGCTTATTCCTAGATGTCTTTAAAGTTCACTTGTTTTTTCTCCTTCTGCGTTTTAAATGACTTTTGATCCAACATTGCACGCCAAGTGTTCTATGAAATGTCCACGTAAATGTCACTCCTAAATGTGGCATTCGGTTTCTAGGTCTGAATTGATGCACTTATTCGACCGGTCCTGATTTTGTCATGCAGAATGTGCTTATTGGCTTGATACAATCCTCATTCTTTATGCTTATACCTAGATGTCTTCAAAGTTCACTTGTTTTTTCTCCTTTTGTCTTTAAAAAACTGACTTGTCATCTACCATTGCACACCAAGTGTTCGATGAAACATCCATGTAAATGTTACTCCTAAATGTGGCATTAGGTTTCTAGGTTCGAATTTATGCTTTTATCCGATCGATCTTGATTTTGTAGTGTAGAACGTGCTTATTGGCTTGATACTATCCTTATTCCTTATGCTTATGCCTAGATGTCTTTAACGTTCACTTATTTTTTGTCCTTTTGCCTTTAAAATGACTTGCGATCTAGCATTGCACGCCAAGTGCTCGATGAAATGTCCATGTAAAAGTTAATGATAAATATGGCATTCGGTTTCTAGGTTCGAATTTATGCTTTTATTTTATCGGTCTTCACTTTGTAGTGCATAATGTGCTTATTGCATTAATATTATCTTCATTCTGTATGCTTAGGCCTAGATGTCTTTAAAGTTCACTTGTTTTTTCTCATTTTTCCTTAAAAAGGACTTGTGATCTAACATTGCACGTCAAGTGTTCGATGAAATTTCCATGTAAATGTCACTCCTAAATGTGGCATTCGGTTTCTATGTTCAAATTTAGGCTTTTATCCGATCGGTCTTGATTTTGCAGTCCAAAAAGTGCTTATTGGCTTGATATTGTCCTCATTCTTTATGCTTATGCCTAGATGTCTTTAAAGTTCACTTATTTTTTCTCATTTTGCCATAAAAATGACTTGTGATCTAACATTGCACGCCATGTGTTCGATGAAATCTCAATGTAAATGTCACTCCTAAATGTGGCATTCGGTTTCTATGTTCAATTTTTGATTTTATCCGATCGGTCTTGATTTTGCAGTCCAAAAAGTGCTTATTGGCTTGATATTGTCCTCATTCTTTATGCTTATGCCTAGATGTCTTTAAAGTTCACTTGTTTTTTCTCATTTTGCCTTAAACATGAGTTGTGATCTAACATTGCGCGCCAAGTATTCGATGATATGTCCATGTAAATGTCAGTTCTAAATATGGAATTCGGTTAATAGGTACAAATTTATATCTTATTCGATTGGTATTGGTTTTGTAGTGCATAATGTGATTATTGGGTTGATACTATCCTCATTCTTTATGCTTATGCATATATGTCTTTAATGTTCACTTGTTTTTTCTCATTTTGCCTTAAAAATGACTTGTGATCTAACATTTCACACCAAGTGTTCGATGACAAGTCCATGTAAATGTCAGTCCTAAATGTGGCATTCAGTTTCTAGGTACGAAATTACGCTCTTATTCGATCGGTCTTGATTTTGTAGTGTAGAACGTGTTTATTGGCTTGATACTGTCCTCATTCTTTATGCTTACGCCTTGATGTTTTTAAAGTTCACTTGTTTTTCTCCATTTGCCTTTAAAATGACTTGTGATCTAGGTTCGAATTTATGCTTTTATTCGATCGGTCTTGATTTTGTGGTGCAGAAAGTCCTTATTGGCTTGATACTATCCACATTCTTTATGCGTATGCCTAGATGTCTTTAAAGATCACTTGTTATTTCTCCTTTTACCTTTAAAATGACTTGTAATTTAAAATTGCACGTGAATTTTTTGATGAAATTTCCATGTAAATGTCACTCCTAAATGTGGTATTCGCTTTTTAGATTCGAATTCATGCTCTTATTCGATCGGTCTTGATTTTTGTAGTGGAGAATGTGCTTATTGGCTTTGTACTATCATCATTCTTTATGCTTATGCCTAGATGTCTTTAAAGTTCACATGTATTTTCTCCTTTTGCGTTTAAAATGACTTGTGATCTAACATTGCACGCCAAGTGTTCGATGAAATGTCCATGTAAATGTCACTCCTAAATGAGGAATTCGTTTTTTTTGTTCGAATTTATGCTTTTATTCGACCGTTCTTGATTTTATAGTGCATAATGTGCTTATTGGCTTGATACTATCCTCATTCTTTATGCTTATGCCTTGATGTCTTTAAAGTTCACTTGTTTTTTCTCATTTTGCCTTAAAAATGACTTGTGATCTAACATTGCACGCCAAGTGTTCGATGAAATGTCAATGTAAATGTCACTCCTAAATGTGGCATTCGGTTTCTAGGTTCGAATTTTTACTTTTATTCTAACGGTCTTGATTTTGTAGTGCAGAACGTGCTTATTGGCGTTGATACTATCCTCATTCTTTATGCTTAGGCCTAGATGTCTTTAAAGTTCAATTGTTTTTTCTCTATTTTGCCTTAAAAATGACTTGTGATCTAACATTGCACGCCAAGTTTTCGATGAAATGTCCATGTAAATGTCACTCCTAATTGTGGCATTCGGTTTCTAGGTTCGAATTTTTGCTTTTATTCTATCGGTCTTTATTTTGTAGTGCAGAACGTGCTTATTGTCTTGATACTATCCTCATTCTTTATGCTTATACTTAGATGTCTTTAAAGTTCACTTGTTTTTTTCTCATTTACCCTTAAAAATAACTTGTGATCTAGCATTGCATGTCTAGTGTTCGATAAAATGTCCATGTAAATGCCACTCCTAATTGTGGCATTCGGTTTCTAAGTTCGAATTTATCCTTTTATTTGATGGGTCTTGATTTTGTTGTGCAGAACGTGCTTATTGGCTTGATACTATCCTCATTCTTTATTCTTATGCCTAGATGTCTTTAATGTTCACTTATTTTTTTCTCATTTTGCCTTAAAATGACTTGTGATCTAACATTGCACGCCCAGTGTTCGATGAAATGTCCATGTACACTGAGATGTGGTAAATATATGAACGAGAACCTGTACAAAAGCTCCTTAACCGAAAAGGGGTTAAGGCGCAAAAGTGAGGCACGACTGATCAACATGATCCTCAAAAATCCAAGGCGAACAAACACCCCTAGAGGAGGACTAGGGGTAACAAACACCCGAAAGGGACCTATGCACATCAAACTAGCCCCAAAAATCCCTAGAAGTGGACTAGGGGTAACAAAACGGGCGAGCCAAGCAAAGGTGCCTAAAAGACAAACCAAGCGACAAGGCAAAAGCCAACAAGACAACAAAGGTAAAAGCCAACCAAGTCAACAAGGCGCCTATCAAGGCATCCGCAAGTCAAAATGACATCAATACAACGAATGAGAGAAGGTGAGAGGCCGTACGTGCAGAAGAGCCTTCGGAGTCTTGCACCTTTCTTTCCGCCAATTTTGCAAGTGAAGGCGATCCTTGTTTTGCAAGCATGGATTGTTTTGAGGGCGCAATCAATGGCGTTGGGTGTGGCCCCTTGGAAATAAGCATCATTCCTAGCGTCCCAAGTGTGGTAGACGATACCAAGAAGGGTGACTAGTCTTGCTTTGAAGATGTGGGAGTCTTGTCTTGGGGACCTCAAAAACCACTCAACCCATTCTTGTAGGCTTGACTTCCTAGTTTGAATACCATGCCACGTCCAAACTCTTTCCATGACCTCTTGAACAAAATTGCAATTCCCCCAAAGGTGATCGGTGGTCTCATTGTCATTCCCACAAAGGACACAAGTGTCATTATTTAGGAGGCCACGATCCTTGAGCCGGCTTAACGTGGGGAGTCTCCCTTGGTATGCTAGCCAAAATCTGAAGCTCCACTTCTTGGCTCTTACACGAGTCCAAATCAGCTCGCTCCAAGCAAGAGTGGGGCCACGGTCGCGGAGCAAATCATAGAGGGCTCTCGCATCAAGGTGACCATTCGGCTTGGTGATGGTAGTAAGGCCGGTCGGGTCCTCATTTGTTGCCCTTGTAAGAACCGCTTCAACCACCGGTTCCCGTAGCTTGAGAAGTGATTTCCAAATCCAAGAGCCGGTGCTTTTAACTCTCAAATTCCAGAAATTGACCCTTCTCGTGTGGTTTTGAGTGACCCAATTCGTCCAAAGCGACGGTTTGTTCATGTGTATCTCATGGCCAAGCTTGAAGAGGATCGATTGGTTCCAAGCAAGGAGCTCATTGATATTGAGACCGCCCTCCTCATAAGGCCTAGTCACTTTTTTCCAAGAGACAAGTGCTTTTTTCCCCTCTATTTTGCCACTCCAAAGGAAGGAGCGACAAAGTGCTTCTATGCGTTTGAGTACCTTTCTTGGGATGATGGTAGATTTGACCCAAAAGGAGAGGAGACCCTCGAGCATAGAGCGAATTACTTGAGCTCGCCCTTCATAGGAGAGCATTCGTGCCCCACATCTATTGATGACCCCGGTGATCTTGTTGAGGAGTGGCCCATAGTCCCCTACTTTGAGCTTGTCGGAATGAAGTGGCATTCCCAAGTAGCGGACCGGGAAGGTTCCAATCTCAAAACCCATAATTGCCGCAAGAGAGACTTGATCATCGAGTGCCACTCCGCCAAAGAAGATTCGGCTTTTGTGGTTATTGGCTATAAGCCCCGAGGATCTTCCAAAAGAGACAAGGCATGTTTTTATGGAATTGAGGGCAGAGATGGTGGGTTTGCAAAAAACGAGGAGGTCATCGGCAAAGGTGATGTTTGTGAGCTTGCGCCGGTGGCATTTGGGGTGAAAGGCAAAGCCTCGGTTGGTGCTAGCCTTTTGAAGATTACGGTTAAGGATTTCCATAATCAAGACGAAGAGGAAGGGTGAGAGAGGATCACCTTGGCGGAGGCCTCTCTTGCCCGGAAAGAAGCCTTTGGCCTCACCATTAATGAGGATGGAGTATCTTGGGGTGGTGACATCTTGTAAGATGAGTTGGATTAGCCAAGGTGGGAAGCCAAAGTAATGGAGAGTTTTTTCTAGGAAGCCCCAATCAACACAATCAAAAGCCTTTTGGAGGTCCACTTGCATGAGGCACCTTTTTGAGGTGCGCCTTTTCTCGTAGGTGGCAACTAATTCTTGGGCAACCGCGGCGTTGTGGGAAATGGAGCGGCCCGGGACAAAAGCACCTTGCCCAACCGAGACAATCTTGTCAAGGAGGGGTCGAATTCGGCTTACTAGGATTTTGGAGATGGCTTTTAGAAAGGTATTGCAACAAGAGATGGGTCGAAAGTCTTTTATGTGGAAAGGATTGTCAACTTTGGGTATGAGGCTCACAAACGTGTTGTTCCAATCTCTAAGCAATCTCCCGAATTGAAAGAATTCTTGCACCGCTTTGACCACATCAAGTTTCACTATGCTCCAACATTCTTTGAAGAAGTGGCTACTAAAGCCATCGGGCCCCGGGGATTTGTTGGATCCAATGCCCACAAAAGCTTTCCTTATCTCTTCTTCACAAGGCATGAGGGTGAGGTTTACCACATCTCCTTGATTGAGGGTTGGCCCTTTGAGTTGGTTAAAGTCAAAAGCTTGTGTTGGAGCTAGTGTGCCAAAAAGCTTCTCATAGAACCCTACAACTTCATTCACAATATCACGGGGTTCATCAATCTTGTTACCATTTTCATCCTCAAGCATCCGGATGGTGTTGCCCTCCCTCCTCTCTTTAATCCTATTGAAAAAGAAGGATGAGGTCTCCTCTCCCATGCTCATCCAATCTAGCTTGGCTCTTTGGGTTGTAGCACTCAACAAAATTTTCACATTGAGATCAACCTCTTTCTTAGCTTCGGTAACGGCTCTTTGTTTTTCAAGGTTCCCAAAGTCATCATGGAGAGCTTGTTGTGCTTTCTTCAACTTTTCCACACTTGCTTCCGCTTGTGCCTCAAGATTCCTGAACTTGGTGCGGTGCCAAGCTTTTAAAGCCCCCTTCAATTTCCAGAGCTTGGAGAAGAGGATGAATTGAGCCGACCCTACTATGTGCTCATCCCAAACACGGCTCACCAAGGTTTCAAATTCGGGATCTTCGGTCCAAAAATTGTAGAACCGGAAGGGAATTTTTCGGATAGTGTTTGTGGGGTTTATGTGAACAAGGCCGGGTGAGTGGTAGGAAAGGTTTGGGTCTCCAAAAAAGGCAAAGGATTGCCTAAAAGTGGCTTCCCAAAGGGGATTAACAAGGGCACGGTCAATTTTTGTGGCTACTCGGGAGGTACCCAATTGTTGATTAGACCAAGTGTATTTGGCTCCGGAGTAGGTAAGGTCGTGAAGGTCACAAGGGCCAAGGGCATTGGCTAGCTCATCTGGCTCATCATTATCATTAGTGTTTCTCAAAGAGAATCTCTCCGTAGAGTCAAGCAAACAATTCAAATCACCCATCACAAGCCATGGTGCATTCATCCCCCCAGCAAGGGTTCTCAACAAGTTCCACAAAGGTTTTCTTTCCCTGGGATAATTGAAAGCATAGACAATGGTTAGATAGAAGCTTAAACATGAGTTCTTGTCACTAACCTTGCAATGGATCGCTTGGGTAGTGTTCAACAAGACTTCCAAATGCACAACTTGGGGGTTCCAAGCTATTCTCATGCGACCTCTCTCTTGGGTGCTAACATCGGTGCAATAATTCCAACCTCTTAGCAAGCAAAAGGCGAGTAGGTCTTCTCTAGATCTTAGGGTCTTGGTTTCTAAAATGCCCATCACACTAACTCGATTTTTATGGACAAAGTTATTGACCATATTTATTTTAGAGGGGTCACTACTCCCTCTCACATTCCAACAACCAACTTTGAGCTCAGTCATGGGTCACCCTTTTTAGGGCTACTACAACCCTCTATTAGTCCCTCGAGAAGGCCCTCAAACATATTGTGACTTTTGTTGCAAGCTTTTGAATTTGAGGCCGAAGTGTGATGGCTTTGAGTAGATTCCTTTGGAGGGCTAAAGGTATGCTTCTTCTTTGGAAATTTGAAGTAAAGGTGGGCCTCTTTCTCTATGTCACGAGCCTTGAGAGCTAGGATTGTGTTTTGCTCATTCACAGTAGCTTCGGCTAGGCATGCTTTAGGCGGTGCTTCAAGGTCATCTCCTCTACAAAGGCTAGAAGTTCTGGGTGGAGATTGTGAGGGCTCATCAATGGCCAGCCCCTTTGTGGTTGGTTGGGAGAGAGGAGGATTTTCAACAATCAGCCCTTCTTTTGGAGCTACAAGGGACGAGAGGCACGGCCCATGGGTGACAAGATCCGCATTTGGCTTGTCCTTCGAGACATCCTCAAGGTTGGTGCACGACTCTTGGCAGCCCGGATTTTTGGCATGGATAGGGGCACATCTAGGAGCATGACTAGGGGTAACTTTAGCTCGCCACACTCGGTTAGCCATTCACGGTTTGCTCTTGTGATGTATATGAAGGCGCTCTTGCTCATGCTCTTGCTCATGAGTGCAAAATTGTTTGGTGTGGCCGAAGTTCTTGCATAGAGTGCATCTCCATGGCATCCACTCAAATTCGACGTTATATTCAAATTTTTGCCACATTTGCTTGCCAACTTAACCATTCTCCGGTTGGCTTCCTCGGTAGTGATTTCAACAAGCAACCGAGCATAAGAGATTTTCTCCAATGAAGAGGTGATCCGATCAACACAAATTGGTTTGCCAATCATGTTGCCAATGACACTAAGCATGTGCTTGGAAGAAAGGAGAATGGGATCCAAGTCTAGAATCTTGACCCAAACCGGAATGGAGGCAAAACTAGTCCAATCAATCGCCATGCCCATCTCCCATTCTTTCAAGACTAGCGGTTTGTTTCCATGTATGAGCCATGGGCCATTGTGGAGTACCCATGCTCGATCTTCTAGCTCAACAAAGCTTAACAAGAACACTCCATTCTCTTTCATGTAGACCTTGGGGGCTGGAATTGCCCATGAGCATTCAAAGTAGGCAAGGAGATTGTGTAGAGTAGTTTGCGCCCCAGCCACGAACCCAATGAGCGAAGCACTCCAAGACTCTTGTTCTTTAGCAACATCATTCAAATCAAACTCAAAGACATCTCTATTCTCCAAGACCATGTGCTCAAGCCGTTCACAATTTTTTATGGCTCTATTCCCATCGGTAGCTTGCTTATATGAAGTAGCACGGAGATTAGGCTTTGGTTTGCTAGTTGGTTGACCACTTGGGTGGCTCAAGTCAGCCTTGGAAGCGTGGATGGGTGGGGAGAGGCGGCTGAAAACCGAGGCCTTGGCCAAGGAGAAAGAACGTGGAAGCAGGGTTTTTTGTGGTTCAATGGCCAAAGGGGTGTTGTTGTTAGGGTTTTGGGTGGTAATGGCTATGGAGGAAGGATGATGGGTGATTGTGGTTAATGAAGAAGCCTTATCTCCATTTATGACAAGGTTTTTTGAAGATTCATTCAAAGGAGAATGGTCTACCAACCTCTTTTCATTAGCCTTGCTTCCATTTATGGCTAAAGGAGAACATGTGATTTCTTGAGGAGTGGGGACCGAAACCCTAGCTGACTTTTCAGGACAAGTCCCTTTCACCATCAGATCTGAGCTGCCCAAGGAGGAAGCTTCCTCCATTTGTGCCGTTGGAAGCATCTCCCCAAGAAAAGGCGTCGGCGTTGCATCTCCGGTCGCGCCCGGAAATGGTAGTGGCGCGCCGTTCTCCAAATTCATGGCTGCTTGTGTGGATTTGGAGAGAGTCTTCATGAAGTTGGGGTTTTTTTCTGGATCAATTTCCCCATTAGCAAAGTCAGACGCCCCAGCTTCACTTGTCACCGGTGATGAATCCAAAATCAGCGCGACGCTGCTCACCTTCGGCGCGTCTCTGCTCGTCTTTAGCGCGCCACCGCCCGTCTTCGGCGCGCCCACATTCCTCTGGCTCGAACAAGGTTCATGTGAAGGTTGTGAGGCAAACTTGTGCCGGTTCCCTCTAGATCCCGCCATAGAGCCTTGAAGATTTCAAACTAGTGACAAGAAAACCTTCAAGCTATGAATTTTGTGCGCTCTAACTCACAAGCTTCTACTCCCTCACGTATTTGGTCAAGCTCCAAGTGGATCTTGCCAAATTTCAACCTCACTAGACACCACCTATTCTCACTCTCACAAGGGTCACCGGAAAGAGCCGCCGGAGACACCTTGAAACCCGTGTTTACCCTCAATCTCACCGCTCCAAGGTCCCTCCGGTACACTCGGTCGCCAAGGGAGGCCCCACCGGTGTTTCTTCCTCACACTAGGTCACCGTCACTCACACTCGCCACCCCCCAAGCCACCGAGTGGCTGGTGGCGCCGCTAGGAAGGAGGCGCTCTAGAAAATCCTAGAGAGAAAGAGAGAGAAGAGAGGAAATGTCGATATGAAATGTCCATGTGAAATGTCCATGTAAATGTCACTGCTAAATGTGGCATTCGGTTTCTAGGTTTGAATTTATGCTTTTATTCTATCGGTCTTCATTTTGAAGTGCAGAACGTGATATTGGCGTGATAATATCCTCATTCTTTATGCTTATGCCTAGATGTCTTTAAAGTTCACTTGTTTATTCTCCTTTTGCCTTTTAAATGACTTGTGATCTAACATTGCACGCCAAGTGTTCGATGAAATGTCCATGTAAATGTCACTCCTAAATGGAACATTTGGTTTCTAGTTTCGAAATTATGCTTTTATTTGACGAGTCTTGATTTTGTAGTGTAGAACGTGCTTATTTGCTTGATACTATCCTCATTCTTTATGCTTATGCCTAGATGTCTTTAAAGTTCACTGCCTTTTTCTCATTTTTCCGTAAAAATGACTAGTGATCTAACATTGCACACCAAGTGTTCAAGAAAATGTCCATGTAAGTGTCACTCCTAAATGTGGCATTCGGTTTCTAGGTTCGAATTTATGCTTTTATTTGATGGGTCTTGATTTTGTAGCGCAGAATGTGCTTATTGGCTTGATACTATCCTCATTGTTTATGTTTATGCATAGATGTCTTTAAAGGTCACTTGTTTTTTCTCATTTTGCTTAAAAATGACTTGTGTTCTAACATTGCACATAAGGTGTTCGTTGATATGTCAATGTAAATGTCAGTCCTAAATGTGGCATTCGGTTTCTAGGTACGAATTTACGCTCTTATTCGATCTGTCTTGATTTTGTAGTGTATAACGTGTTTATTGGCTTGATAAAGTCCTTATTCTTTATGCTTACGCCTTGATGTTTTTAAAGTTCAATTGTTTTTTCTCCTTCTGCCAAATGACTTGTGATCTAGGTTCGAATTTATGCTTTTATTCGACCGGTCTTGATTTTGTGGTGCAGAATGTCCTTATTGGCTTGATACTATCCACATTCATTATGTGTATGCCTAGATGTCTTTAAAGATCACTTGTTATTTCTCCTTTTTCCTTTAAAATGACTTGTGATTTAACATTCCACGCCAATTGTCCGATGAAATATCCATGTAAATGACACTCCTAAATGCGGCATTCGGTTTCTAGGTTTGAATTTATGCTCTTATTCGATCGGTCTTGATTTTGTCATGCAAAATTTTCATATTGGCTTCATACTATCCTCATTCTTTATGCTTTTGCCTAGATGTCTTTAAAGTTCACTTGTTTTTTCTCCTTTTATCTTTAAAAAATTGACTTGTGATCTAACGTTGCACGCCAAGTGTTCGATGAAATGTCCATGTAAATCCACTCCTAAATATGGCATTCCATTTCAAGGTTGGAATTTATGCTTTTATCCGATCGGTCTTAATTTTTTAGTGCAGAACGTGCTTATTGGCTTGATACTATCATCATTCTTTATGCTATGCCTAGATGTCTTTAACGTTCACTTGTTTTTTATCCTTTTGCCTTTAAAATGACTTGTGATCTAACATTGCACGCCAAGTGTTCGGTGAAATGTCCATGTAAATGGCACTCCTAAATATGGCATTCGGTTTCTAGGTTCGAATTCATGCTTTTATTCGATCGGTCTTGATTTCGTAGTGCAGAATGTGCTTTTTGGCTTGATACTATCCTCATTCTGTATGCTTATGCCTAGATGTTTTTAAAGATCACTTGTTTTTTCTCCTTTTGCCTTTAAAAATGACTTGTGATCTAACATTGCACGCCAAGTGTTCGATGAAATGTCCATGTAATGTCACTCTTAAATGTGGCATTCGGTTTCTAGGTTGGAATTTATGCTCTTATCCGATCGGTCTTGATTTTGTATTGCAGAAAGTGCTTATTGGCTTGATATTGTCCTCATTCTTTATGCTTATGCCTAGATGTCTTTAAAGTTCACTTGTTTTTACTCTTTTTGCCTTTAAAATGACTTGTGATCTAACACTACGCGCCAAGTGTTCGGTGAAATGTCCATGTAAATGGCACTCCTAAATATGGCATTTGGTTTCTAGGTTCGAATTTATTCTTTTATCCGATCGGTCTTCATTTATTGGTGCAGAATGTGCTTATTGGCGTTTATACTATCCTCATTCTCTATGCTTACGCCTTGATGTTTTTAAAGTTCTCTTATTTTTTCTCCTTTTGCATTTAAAATGACTTGTGATATGGGTTCGAATTTTTGATTTTATTCGATCAATCTTTAATTTATGATGCAGAATGTCCTTACTGGCTTTTCCACATTCTTTATGCTTATGCCTAGATGTCTTTAAAGTTCACTTCTTTTTTCGCATTTTGCTTTAAAAATGACTTGTAATCTAACATTGCACGCCAAGTGTTCGATGATATGTACATGTAAATGTCAGTCCTAAATGTGGCATTCGGTTTCTAGGTACGAATTTGCGCTCTTATTCGATCGGTCTTGATTTTGTAGTGTAGAACGTGTTTATTGGCATGATATTGTCCTCATTCTTTATGCTTACGCCTTGATGATTTTAAAGTTGACTTGTTTTTTCTGCTTTCGCCTTTAAAATGACTTGTCATCTAGGTTCGAATTTATGCTTTTATTCCATCGGTCTTGATTTTGTGGTGTAGAATGTCCTTATTGGCTTGATACTATCCACATTCTTTATGCGTATGCCTAGATGCCTTTAAAGATCACTTGTTATTTCTCCTCTGCCTTTAAAATGACTTGTAGTTTAACATTGCACGCGAATTTTTCGATGAAATGTCCATGTAAATGTCACTTCTAAATATGGCATTCGTTTTCTGGGTTCGAATTTAGGCTTTTATCCGATCGGTCTTGATTTTGTGGTGCAGAATGTGCTTATTGGCATTGATACTATCCTCATTCATTATGCTTATGCCAAGATGTCTTTAAAGTTCACTTGTTTTTTTCTCATTTTGCCTTAAAAATGACTTGTGATCTAACATTGCACGCCAAGTGTTCGATGAAATATCCATGTAAATGTCACTCCTAAATGTGGTATTCGGTTTCTAGGTTCGAATTTATGATTTTATCTGATCGGTCTTGATTTTGTGATGCAGAATGTGCTTCTATGCTTGATACTATCCTCATTCTTTATTCTTATGCCTAGATGTCTTTAAAGTTCACTTCTTTTTTCGCATTTTGCTTTAAAAATGACTTGTAATCTAACATTGCACGCCAAGTGTTCGATGATATGTACATGTAAATGTCAGTCCTAAATGTGGCATTCGGTTTCTAGGTACGAATTTGCGCTCTTATTCGATCGGTCTTGATTTTGTAGTGTAGAACGTGTTTATTGGCATGATATTGTCCTCATTCTTTATGCTTACGCCTTGATGATTTTAAATTTGACTTGTTTTTTCTGCTTTCGCCTTTAAAATGACTTGTCATCTAGGTTCGAATTTATGCTTTTATTCCATCGGTCTTGATTTTGTGGTGTAGAATGTCCTTATTGGCTTGATACTATCCACATTCTTTATGCGTATGCCTAGATGCCTTTAAAGATCACTTGTTATTTCTCCTCTGCCTTTAAAATGACTTGTAGTTTAACATTGCACGCGAATTTTTCGATGAAATGTCCATGTAAATGTCACTTCTAAATATGGCATTCGTTTTCTGGGTTCGAATTTAGGCTTTTATCCGATCGGTCTTGATTTTGTGGTGCAGAATGTGCTTATTGGCATTGATACTATCCTCATTCATTATGCTTATGCCAAGATGTCTTTAAAGTTCACTTGTTTTTTTCTCATTTTGCCTTAAAAATGACTTGTGATCTAACATTGCACGCCAAGTGTTCGATGAAATATCCATGTAAATGTCACTCCTAAATGTGGTATTCGGTTTCTAGGTTCGAATTTATGATTTTATCTGATCGGTCTTGATTTTGTGATGCAGAATGTGCTTCTATGCTTGATACTATCCTCATTCTTTATTCTTATGCCTAGATGTCTTTAAAGTTCACTTGTTTTTTCTCAGTTTGCCTTAAAAATGCCTTGTGATCTAACATTGCAGGCCTAGTGTTCGATGCAATGTCAATTTAAATGTCACTCCTAAATGTGGTATTCGGTTTCTAGGTTCGAATTTATGCTTTTATTCAACCGATCTTGATTTTGTGGTTCAGAATGCCTTTATTGGCTTGATACTATCCACATTCTTTATGTGTATGCCTAGATATCTTTAAATATCACATGTTATTTCTCCTTTTACCTTTAAAATGACTTGTAATTTAACATTGCACGCGAATTTTTTGATGAAATGTCCACGTAAATGTCACTATTAAATGTTGCATTCGGTTTCTAGATTCGAATTTATGCTTTTATTCGATCGGTATTGGGTTGATACTATCCTCATTGTTTGTGCTTATGCCTAGATGTCTTTAAAGTTCACTTGTTTTTTCTCCTTTTGCCTTTAAAATGATTTGTGATCTAGATTTGCACGCCAAGTGTTTGATGAAATGTCCATTTAAATGTCACTCCTAAATGTGGCATTCGGTTTCTAGGTTTGAATTTATGCTCTTATACGAACGGTCTTGAATTTGTAGCGCAGAATGTGCTTATTTACTTGATACTATCCTCATTCTTTATGCTTATGCCTAGATGTCTTTGAAGTTCACTTGTTTTTTCTTCTTTTGCCTTTAAAATGACTTGTGATCTAACATTGCACGCCAAGTGTTCGATCAAATGTCCATGTAAATGTCACTCCTAAATGTGGCCTTCGGTTTCTAGGTTCGAATTTATGCATTTATCTAATCGGTCTTGATTTTGTAGCGCAAAACGTGCTTATAGGGTTGATACTATCCTCATTCTTTATGGTTTGGCCTAGATGTCTTTAAAGTTCACTTGTTTTTTCTCATTTTAACTTAAAAATGACTTGCGATCTAACATTGTACGCCTAGTGTTGGATGCAATATCCATTTAAATGTTACTCCTAAATGTGGCATTCGGTTTCTAGGTTTGAATTTATGCTTTTATTTGATGGGTCTTGATTTTGTAGTGCAGAACGTGCTTATTAGCTTGATACTATCCTCATTCTTTATGCTTATGAGTAGATGTCTTTAAAGTTCACTTGTTTTTTCTCATTTTGCCTAAAAAATGACTATTTATCTAACATTGCACGCCAGGTGTTCGATAAAATGTCCATGTAAATGCCACTCCTAAATGTGGCATTCGGTTTCTAGGTTCGAATTTATGCTTTTATTCTATCGCTCTCGATTTTGTGGTGCAGAATGTGCTTATTGGCTTGATACTATCCTCATTCTTTATTCTTATGCCTAGATGTCTTTAAAGTTCACTTGTTTTTTCTCATTTCGCCTTAAAAATGACTTGTGATCTAACATTGCACGCCTAGTGTTCGATGCAATGTCCATTTAAATGTCACTCCTAAATGTGGTATTCAGTTTCTAGGTTCGAATTTATTCTTTTATTCGACAGGTCTTGATTTTGTAGTGCAAAATGTGCTTATTGGCTTGATACTATCCTTACTATTTATGCTTATGCCTAGATGTCTTTAAAGTTCACTTGTTTTTTCTCATTTTTCCCTAAAAATGACTTGTGATCTAACATTGCACGCCCAGTGTTCGATAAAATGTCCATGTGAATGCCACTCCTAAATGTGGCATTCGGTTTCTAGGTTCAAATTTATGCTTTTATTTGATGGGAGTTGATTTTATAGTGCAGAACGTGCTTATTGGCTTGATACTATCCTCATTCTTTATTCTTATGCGTAGATGTCATTAAAGTTCACTTATTGTTTCTCATTTTGCCTAAAAATGACGAGTTATATAACATTGCACGCCATGTGTTCGATAAAATGTCCATGTAAATGTCACTCCTAAATGTGGCATTCGGTTTCTAGGTTCGAATTTATGCTCTTATTCGAAGGGTCTTGAATTTGTAGCGTAGAATGTGCTTATTGACTCGATACTATCCTCATTCTTTATGCTTATGCCTAGATGTCTTTGAAGTTCACTTGTTTTTTCTCCTTTTGCCTTTAAAATGACTTGTGATCTAACATTGCACGCCAAGTGTTCGATTAAATGTCCAAGTAAATGTCACTCCTAAATGTGGCATTCGGTTTCTAGGTTCGAATTTATGCATTTATCCGATCGGTCTTGATTTTGTACTGCAAAACGTGCTTATAGGGTTGATATTATCCTCATTCTTTATGGTTTGTCCTAGATGTCTTTAAAGTTCACTTGTTTTTTCTCCTTTTGCCTTTAAAAATTGACTGGAGATCTAACATTGCACGTGGATGAAATGTCCGTGTAAATGTCACTCTTAAATATGGCATTCGATTTCTAGGTTCGAATTCATGCTTTTATTCGATACATCTTGATTTTGTAGTGTAGAATGTGCTTATTGTCTTGATACTATCCTCATTCTTTATGCATTTTCCAATAGATTAACAATTCAATCGATCCACATTTTAGCACTTCAAAGCTCTTTAACTTCCAACTGAGCAAAGAAAAGTACAGAATATCCATGATTCTATACTATAGAGTCACAAACATAGTTGTTGAAGAAAGTTTCCAAAGACAATGCGCGCCAAGTGTTCGATGAAATATCCATGTAAATGTCACTCCTAAATGTGGTATTCGGTTTCTAGGTTTGAATTTATGCTTTTATTCTATCGCTCTTGACTAGATGTCTTTAAAGTTCACTTGTTTTTTCTCATTTAGCCTTAAAAATGACTTGTGATCTAACATTGCACGCCTAGTGTTCGATGCAATGTCCATTTAAATGTCACTCCTAAATGTGGAATTCGGTTTTTAGGTTCAAATTTTTTCTTTTATTCGACCGGTCTTGATTTTGTAGTGCAAAATGTGCTTATTGGCTTGATACTATCCTTACTCTTTATGCTTATCCCTAGATGTCTTTAAAGTTCACTTGTTTTTTCTCATTTTTCCATAAAAATGAGTTGTGATCTAACATTGCAAGCCCAGTGTTCGATAAAATGTCCATGTGAATGCCACTCCTAAATGTGGCATTCGGTTTCTAGGTTCAAATTTATGCTTTTATTTGATGGGTGTTGATTTTGTAGTGCAGAATGTGCTTATTCGCTTGATACTATCCTCATTCTTTAATCTTATGCCTAGATGTCTTTAAAGTTCACTTATTTTTCTTATTTTGCTTTAAAATTACTAGTGATATAACATCGCAGGCCAAGTGTTCGATGAAATGTCCATGTAAATGTCACTGCTAAATGTGGCATTCGGTTTCTAGGTTCGAATTTATGCTTTTACTCTATCGATCTTGATTTTGTAGTGCAGAACGTGCTTATTGGCTTGATACTATCCTCATTCTTTATGCTTATGCCTAGATGTCTTTAAAGTTCACTTGTTTATTCTCCTTTTGCATTTTAAAATACTTGTGATCTACAATTGCACGCCAAGTGTTCGATGAAATTTCCATCTAAATGTCACTCCTAATGTAACATTTGGTTTGTAGTTTCGAATTTATGCTTTTATTTGATGGGTCTTGATATTGTAGTCCAGCACGTGCTTATTTGCTTGATAATATCCTCATTCCTTATGTTTATGCCTAGATGTCTTTAAAGTTCACTTGTTTTTTCTCGTTCTGCCTTAAAAATGACTTGTGATCTAACATTGCACGCCAAGTGTTCGATGAAATGTCCATGTAAATGTCACTCCTAATGTGGCATTCGGTTTTTAGGTTCGAATTTATGCTCTTATTCGATCGTTCTTGATTTTGTATTGTAGAACGTGCTTATTGGTTTGATACGGTCCTCATTCTTTATGCTTACGCCCTGATGTTTTTAAAGTTCACATGTTTTTTCCCATTTTGCCAGTAAAATGACTTGTGATCTAGGTTCGAATTTATGCTTTTATTCGATCGGTCTTTATTTTGTGGTGGAGAATGTCCTTATTGGCATGATACTATCCTCGATGTCTTTAAAGTTCACTTGTTTTTTCTCATTTTGCCTTAAAAATCACTTGTGATCTAACATTGCACGCCTAGTTTTCGATGCGATGTCCATTTAAATGTCACTCCTAAGTGTGGCATTCGGTTTCTAGGTTCGAATTTATTCTTTTATTCGACCGTTCTTGAATTTGTAGTGCAAAATGTGCTTATTGGCTTGATACTATCCTCATTCTTTATACTTATGCCTAGATGTGTTTAAAGTTCACTTGTTTTTTCTCTTTTTGCCATAAAAATGACTTGTGATCTAACATTGCACGCCCAGTGTTCGATAAAATGCCCATGTAAATGCCCCTCCTAAATGTGGCATTCGGTTTCTAGGTTCGAGTTTATGCATTTATTTGATGGGTCTTGATTTTGTAGTACAGAATGTGCTTATTGGCTTGATATTATCCTCATTCTTTATTCTTATGCCTAGATGTCTTAAAAGTTCACTTATTTTTTCTCATTATGCCTTAAAATGACTTGTGACCTAACATTCCACGCCTAGTGTTCGATGAAATGTCCATGTAAATGTCACTGCTAAATGTGGCATTCGGTTTCTAGGTTAGAATTTATGCTTTTATTGTATCGGTCTTCATTTTGTAGTGCAGAACGTGCTTATTGGCTTGATACTATCCTCATTCTTTATGCTTATGCCTAGATGTCTTTAAAGTACTCTTGTTTATTCTCCTTTTGCCTTTTAAATGACTTGTGATCGAACATTGCACGCCAAGTGTTCGATGAAAAGTCCATGTAAATGTCACTCCTAAATGTGGCATTCGGTTTCTTGGTTTGAATTTATTTTTTTATTTGATGGGTCTTGATTTTGTAGTGCAGAACGTGTTTATTGGCTTGATACTATCCTCATTCTTTATGCTTATGCCTAGATGTGTTTAAAGTTCACTTGTTTTTTCTCATTTTGCCTTAAAAATGACTTGTGATCTAACATTGCACGCCATGTGTTCGATAAAATGTCCATGTAAATGCAACTCCGAAATGTGGCATTCGATTTCTAGGTTCGAATTTATGCTTTTATTCTATCGCTCTTGATTTTGTGGTGCAAAATGTGCTTATTGGCTTGATACTATCCTCATTCTTTATTCTTATGCCTAGATGTCTTTAAAGTTCACTTGTTTTTTCTCATTTCGCCTTAAAAATGACTTGTGATCTAACATTGCACGCCTAGTGTTCGATGCAATGTCCATTTAAATGTCACTCCTAAATGTGGCATTTGGTTTCTAGGTTCGAATTTATTCTTTATTCGACCGGTCTTCATTTTGTAGTGTAGAATGTGCTTATTGGCTTGATACTATCCTTATTCTTTATGCTTAGGCCTAGATGTCTTTAAAGTTCACTTGTTTTTTCTCATTTTTCCATAAAAATGACTTGTGATCTAACATTGCACGCCCAGTGTTCGATAAAATGTCCATGTGAATGCCACTCCTAAAGTAGCATTCGGTTTCTAGGTTCGAATTTATGCTCTTATTCGATCGTTCTTGATTTTGTAGTGTAGAACGTGCTTATTGGTTTGATACGGTCCTCATTCGTTATGCTTACGCCTTGATGTTTTTAAAGTTCACATGTTTTTTCCCTATTTTCCATTAAAATGACTTGTGATCTAGGTTCGAATTTATGCTTTTATTCGATCGGTCTTTATTTCGTGGTGCAGAATGTCCTTATTGGCATGATACTATCCTCGATGTCTTTAAAGCTCACTTGTTTTTTCTCATTTTGCCTTAAAAATCACTTGTGATCTAACATTGCACGCCTAGTTTTCGATGCGATGTCCATTTAAATGTCACTCCTAAGTGTGACATTCGGTTTCTAGGTTCGAATTTATTCTTTTATTCGACCGGTCTTGAATTTGTAGTGCAGAATGTGCTTATTTGCTTGATTATATCCTCATTCTTTATACTTATGCCTAGATGTGTTGAAAGTTCACTTGTTTTTTCTCATTTTGCCATAAAAATGACTTGTGATATAACTGATAGCTTACATATAGGTAGTATTTAGGATGCATGTTTACGTTTCTTTTGCGTTGCTTTTAGGTAGTTTTAGTTAGTTTCTTTAATGTCTAGGACTTTTAGGTTTTTGCACTCGTTCTATGTTGTTTTACAGGTCTTAAAGTGAACAAGTGTGAAAGGAATGGAAACCGGGGAAAGAGCGCTTGAATTCGGGCCATCCGTTGAAGTTGCTGGTTTGACACCTCTGTCTTGTAAGGGTTCGTTCGGGAGCTATAGTAGTCCGATGAAGTTGAGTTTGGCATCATCGGAAAGCTAATCCAAAGATCTACAATTCATGTTTTTACTCGGAGTCCAAATTCCAACTCGAAGTGAGTCAAAACATCCCCCGAAGTGTGACTTGAGTTCTAAACCGAGGTGCTGGCGGCACCCACCGCCAACCTACCGGCTCCCGCCGCCCCTGACCGCCGCGGAGACCTTTACTTGCCACGTGTTTTGTTTCTATTGGTCCTTTTCTATCATTATTATTCCGAGATATATGTATTTTTGGGATATAGTTTTAGACCTAGTTTGATATTTTAGGTTTTAGAGTTGCATCTCTCATTCATACACTATTATCATATTTTCCTTTTAGAGTTTTTAGCTTTTCATGGAGAACTAAGCCTCTTTGCTTAGTCAGACAGTTTGAAGCATCGTTTGACTTTCAGTTGTGAGATTTCTACTCTTTATCTATTGCATGGAATTATTTTTCTCTCTTGTTTGAATTGTTTATGTGATTGATTTCAGCAATTTCTAGGGTTGTTGTTATTGAATCTCAATTGCTAGATCTAGAGAAATTACTGGTTGAGTTTCTCTATTTCATAGTAGCAAACTGCATTGTACTAGTATCTGGTTGTGCTAGTCTATTGTAGAAGAGAGTTAAATTACATTCTAGTATAAAAGCTGGTTGTTTTATGCTAGAATTGTATCCTGATTATATTCCTATTCTTAATGCTACTTTTGAATTGAATCTTGATAGTTTCAGGGTTATTCAATTAGTTAGGACTGATAGTATCTGGTTGTGCTATTAATTATCTTTGAAAAGGAATTGGAATTCCATATGCATGTGATATTGAGTGAATCTATGATCAACTTGTCATACGAATGTGGATCTCTGGTTGACTAAGTGTTTTCCTTAAATTGATAAAAACCCAAACTTTAATTGCTTTGTTAGTTTTTGCATGCTAGTTAGTAGTTTATTTCATAAACCCCTTTTTACTTTAATTGACATAAAACTCACATAGAAAGATAAATCTCCTCCCTGTGGATTCGACCCTTACTTCCCTAAGACTACAGTCTTTAGGATTGTTTGGATTCTTTTGCATAGCCGTGATTTGCACGACCATTTCACGCCTATCAAAATTGGCGCCGTTGTCGGGGAGGCAATAATTGTCTTTTTGTTTGATTTTTCTGCCAATTTTGGTGTGAACCTATCTTATGGTTCACACCCGTGCTACTAATACTTCAAATCCTTTGTTTGATCCAGAAATTGAACGGACTCTGTTTAGAACTCGCCGAGCTGTGCGTGCATTATTACAAGAGTTTGAAGCAATGGGTGATCAGCGAGTTACTCTTGAGAGCTTGACAGCTCCTAATATGAATCAGCCTACACGTGCAGTGCAATTCCCAGCCCTTGGTGATGGGGTGAAGTTTGAGCTCAAAACAGGAGTAGTTCATCTACTCCCAAAATTCAACGGAACTCCACTTGAGGATCCCATTCAACATCTTGATGAGTTCCTTGATGTCTGCACCAGCATGTGTCCCTCTGATATTACTGAAGAACAGATGAGGTTGAGAGCGTTTCCTTTTTCTCTGAAGGAATCCGCTAAAGACTGGTATCATGCTCTACCTCCTGGAAGCGTTACTACTTGGGTGAACTTGAAGAAGTTGTTTCTGGACAAATACTTCCCTGCAATCAAGTCTAATCAACTCAAGAAGCAGATCTGTAACATAGAGCAATTCCCCAATGAGTCGCTTTATGAATATTTTGAGCGCTTCAGGAAGCTGGTAAAGAGTTGTCCCTACCATGGTTATGCTAATCATGATCTTATTCTCTATCTCCATGGAGGACTCTGTGAGGAAGACAGGCGATTGGTCAATTCCTCTTGTGGTGGAAACATCATGAAAAGAACCTATGAAGAGGCTCTAGACATTTTTTCTACGCTGGCTGATGAGTCTAGGCAATATACTGGAAGAGTTTCTAAAAACCTGTCAGCCGCCAACTCTCACTCTAAAATTGATCAAGCTGATTTTGATGTGCTGAAAGAAGAAGTGAGGTGGTTGAAGTTGAAGGGTACTGCTCAACAGGCTAAGGCTTGTGGAATCTGTAATGACGCCTTTCATCCTACTGATGCATGTCCTACACTACAGGAGGAGGTGAATGCAGTTGGAGGGTACCAAATGAAGCCAAGAAATGATCCTTATTTAAACACTTACAACCCAGGCTGGAAAGATCATCAGAACTTCAGGTGGAGAGAGCCTGAGTCAACGCAGCAACAGGATCAGTTTCAACAAGCTAAACCATATGTGCCAAGGCCCAAAGGACAGAATCACAATGCATCCCCTTCTATGGAAGACATGATGACCATGTTGGTACAAAGTAACCTCACTCTTCAAAATAGTATGACTCAACATCAAAATAGTATGACTCAACTGGCTCAAAATCAAGTCAAATTCCAAGATACTACATTAGCAAGCATTCATAACTTGGAACGACAGATGAGTCAAATCTCTGAAGCTGTAAGCAAATTGGAAGAAAGAGATTCGAATAAGCTCCCCTCTCAAACAAAAGTCAACCCGAATATTCGGAATGTCATGGTCATCATGTAAAGGAGTGGGAGACAACTTGAGGACAGAGAAGTGGACGAATCTGACGAAGGCGAGGGCGGCGATTGCCGCCAGGGTAGCGGCACCCGCCGCCAAAAGGAGCTTGGCTATGGCAAATTGGAATTAAATGGCGGCACCCGCCGCCAAGACAGCGGCGACCGCCGCGACGGTGCTCAAATTTTTGAAAAAAACGGCGACCGCCGCCCCCTGGCGGCACCCGCCGCCCCCTGGCGTCACCCGCCGCCAGCCCGCCGCCTCTCAGAAATTGATTTTCCCCCTTCTGATGTTGCTCACAACCCATCTGTAGATGCCTCAGATGTTGAGAAGGCTTCTAAAACTATTGTTTTTCCTGAATGGAAGCCCGTTGCTCCATTCCCATCTGCATTAAAGCGTACAGAGCCATTGAAGCAAGACAAGGACATATTTGAGATGTTCAGAAAAGTTGAGGTCAACATGCCCCTACTAGATATGA
This sequence comes from Fallopia convolvulus, assembly GCA_964016875.1. Taxonomy (NCBI): domain Eukaryota; kingdom Viridiplantae; phylum Streptophyta; class Magnoliopsida; order Caryophyllales; family Polygonaceae; genus Fallopia; species Fallopia convolvulus. Next base: position 25,155,337 of record OZ024727.1, read on the forward strand.
TCAAGTCAATTCCTCGTTATGCTAAGTTCTTAAAGAAGATATGCACTACAAAGAGGATTCAGGATGAGAAAAGCAAGAAAAAGGTGAAGGTGACCAAACATGTCTCAGCAATATTTCAAAAGCACTTACCCAAGAAATGCAGGGATCCAAGTATGTTCACTATCCCTATAACTATTGAAGGTACTAAATTTGACAAGGCTATGTTAGATTTAGGTGCTTCTATTAATGTTATACCTTCCTCTCTCTGTGAGTATATGAAACTGGGACCTATTCAGCCAACTAATATTTCTATTCAGTTAGCTGATAAGTCCACTGTGCGTCCTATAGGAGTGGTAGAGGATGTTTTGGTTATGGTTGATAATCTTACTTTTCCTGCTGATTTTTATGTGCTTAATATGGAACATGATAATCATGCAATCCCTATTTTGTTAGGGAGACCCTTCTTGAAAACAGCTAATACCAAAATAAATGTGAGTACTGGTTCACTGACAATGGAATTTAATGGCCAGATTATAAATCATAATATCTACGACGCCATTAAATCTTCATCTAATAATCATTCTGTGTATGTTGTTGATGTGCTTGAGCCTGTTGTGAAAGATATTCTTGTTGGAAACCACCTAGATGATATGAAATCTCTTGTTGATTCTAGTTTGGATTTCACTTTATCACCTAATATGCAGGACACTGTTAATAAGTTGGATGCTTACTATAAGCTTCCTCCTGAATTTTTGGGACAAGCTCCTTTACCACTTACCTTGCCTAGCAAGAAGCTTTTGTCTTCTATTGTGCAGACACAGGTAGTTGAGTTGAAGAAACATCCAGAGCGCATAGGGCAACCCCCTCCGCCACCCTTGCAACCTCCATCACGGCCACCACCATTCCCTGACCCAAATTAGTTGTTGGTTTGTAAGTTTTTCTCTTTCTCTTTACTTTTATTTTACATTGGGGACAATGTAAGATTTAAGCATGGGGGAAGGGGATTACTTGTTTTGCATTCATGTTTTGCATTAGATTAGGCATGTTAACTTTATGTTTTGCATTGATTAAAATTCTTGAAAAAATGAAAAAAAAATCAGAAAATTCATAAAAATACAAAAATATTGCATTTAGGTTCATATTTCTCCATTGTTTGATTGTTCTTGTTTCTCTAAGTTGAGTATGAATTCTAACCCACGATTTGCATGATTTGCTGAAGTTGATATGATATGAGCATGATCATTGATTAATTACCTTGATTATAGGACTGAGCATGTATTTAGCTTGGGTATTTGATTCATTCTGAAGTTTTAGACAAAAATTAGCCTTGTGAGATATTTTTGGTCTTTCATGATTATATTTGTTCTCTACATTCTTGAGTGTATCACCATGACTATCTAGCTCTAGAACTTGCGTTAGACTCTTTTTCAAGGCTGCTTTATATGATTAAATGCATGACATTAAAATGATTGAGGCAATGTTTCTTTATAAGCCTATTATTTCCCTTCCTACCTTACGAGATCCATGTTCTTGATACCCCATTTCTTTTGAGCTTTAAGCCTATTTTTGATAACTCCACAAAATTTTCCTAGCTAAATAAGCTTGACCCATCCGGAATTTAAGACTTTAGGTGGAGTTTTTGTTTTGTGTGAGTTATGTATAAGTATGGGGGAGTTGGAAGAAAAGGTGGAAAAAGAGGAAATATATCTCTTGGTTGCAAAGTGAAAAAATAAATGATGAAGATGAAAAGTTTGTGAAAAGCAAAAGAAAAGGTTCAGTTTAATTGTTAGTAGTCTTCATAAAGCAAAGAAAGAGTTGAAGAAGAGGCAAAGAAAAAAAAAGTGAAGAAAGAAACAAAGTGTATAAAAGTGTGTATGGAGTTGAGAAAGAAAAGTTTGGGAGAAGTAAGAAAAGAAAGTGTGTTGAAGGTTGGGTTTAGGATTAGTTCTTTATCCCGGATTTAGCACCACATGCCAAATATGATCCCTTCCAAATTTCTCTTTACCTTGGCCCCATTACAACCCTTAAAAAGACCTCTTGATTTTTGTTATGTGTTTAATTCCCAGCGGTGGAGATTTAGAACTCGGATGCAAGCTTATGGTAGTCTAGTTTTCATGGTTGATCTTGAGCGAAACACCTACCCTTAAACACTTGAGAGTTTGAGTGCAAACACAATTTACCTTGGTGAGGTCTAGAATGAATGAATGGGCTTTACTTTTTGCTTATTATAATGCATGCTAGGAAGTCTTGGTCAGGTTTTTGATTATATGTGAAATGCTTGTTTGACTTGAGATGGATGTATGATTGCATTTCTGTGGTGTGTTTTGGATTGATGACTTTCTTGAGGACAAGCAAGGGTTAAGAATGGGGGAATTTGATAGCTTACATATAGGTAGTATTTAGGATGCATGTTTACGTTTCTTTTGCGTTGCTTTTAGGTAGTTTTAGTTAGTTTCTTTAGTGTCTTAGAGTGTCTAGGAGTTTTGGGTTTTTTCACTTGTTCTATGTTGTTTTACAGGTCTTAAAGTGAACAAGTGTGAAAGGAATGGAAACCGGGGAAAGAGCGCTTGAATTCGGGCCATCCGTTGAAGTTGCTGGTTTGACACCTCTGTCTTGTAAGGGTTCGTTCGGGAGCTATAGTAGTCCGATGAAGTTGAGTTTGGCATCATTGGAAAGCTAATCCAAAGATCTACAATTCATGTTTTTACTCCGAGTCCAAATTCCAACTCGAAGTGAGTCAAAACATCCCCCAAAGTGTGACCTGAGTTCTGAACCGAGGTGCTGGCGGCATCCGCCGCCAACCTAGCGGCGCCCGCCGCCCCTGACCGCCGCGGAGACCTTTACTTGCCACGTGTTTTGTTTCTATTGGTCCTTTTCTATCATTATTATTCCGAGATATATGTATTTTTGGGATATAGTTTTAGACCTAGTTTGATATATTAGGTTTTAGAGAGTTGCATCTCTCATTCATACACTATTATCATATTTTCCTTTTAGAGTTTTTAGCTTTTCATGGAGAACGAAGCCTCTTTGCTTAGTCAGACAGTTTGAAGCATCGTTTGACTTTCAGTTGTGAGATTTCTACTCTTTATCTATTGCATGGAATTATTTTTCTCTCTTGTTTGAATTGTTTATGTGATTGATTTCAGCAATTTCTAGGGTTGTTGTTATTGAATCTCAATTGCTAGATCTAGAGAAATTACTGGTTGAGTTTCTCTATTTCATAGTAGCAAACTGCATTGTACTAGTATCTGGTTGTGCTAGTCTATTGTAGAAGAGAGTTAAATTGCATTCTAGTATAAAAGCTGGTTGTTTTATGCTAGAATTGTATCCTGGTTATATTCCTATTCTTAATGCTGCTTTTGAATTGAATCTTGATAGTTTCAAGGTTATTCAATTAGTTAGGACTGATAGTATCTGGTTGTGCTATTAATTATCTTTGAAAAGGAATTCGAATTCCATATGCATGTGATATTGAGTGAATCTATGATCAACTTGTCATACGAATGTGGATCTCTGGTTGACTAAGTGTTTTCCTTAAATTGATAAAAACCCAAACTTTAAGTGCTTTGTTAGTTTTTGCATGCTAGTTAGTAGTTTATTTCATAAACCCCTTTTTACTTTAATTGACATAAAACTCACATAGAAAGATAAATCTCCTCCCTGTGGATTCGACCCTTACTTCCCTAAGACTACAGTCTTTAGGATTGTTTGGATTCTTTTGCATAGCCGTGATTTGCACGACCATTTCACGCCTATCAATACATTGCACGCCCAGTGTTCGATAAAATGCCCATGTAAATGCCCCTCCTAAATGTGGCATTCGGTTTCTAGGTTCGAATTTATGCTTTTAATGGGTCTTGATTTTGTAGTACAGAACGTGCTTATTGGCTTCATACTATCCTCATTCTTTATTCTTATGCCTAGATGTCTTTAAAGTTCACTTATTTTTTCTCATTTCGCCTTAAAAATGACTTGTGATCTAACATTGCACGCCTAGTGTTCGATGCAATGTCCATTTAAATGTCACTCCTAAATGTGGCATTCGGTTTCTAGGTTCGAATTTATTCTTTTATTCGACCGGTCTTGATTTTGTAGTGTAGAATGTGCTTATTGGCTTGATACTATCCTTATTCTTTATGCTTAGGCCTAGATGTCTTTAAAGTTCACTTGTTTTTTCTCATTTTTCCATAAAAATGACTTGTGATCTAACATTGCACGCCTAGTGTTCGATAAAATGTCCATGTGAATGCCACTCCTAAATGTGGCATTCGGTTTCTATGTTCAAATTTATGCTTTTATTTGATGGGTGTTGATTTTGTAATGCAGAACGTGCTTATTCTCTTGATACTATCCTCATTCTAGAATCTTATGCCTAGATGTCTTTAAAGTTCACTTATTTTTCTTATTTTGCTTTAAAATTACTTGTGATCTAACATCGCACGCCAAGTGTTCGATGAAATGTCCAGGTAAATGTCACTGCTAAATGTGGCATTCGGTTTCTAGGTTCGAAATTATGCTTTTACTCTATCGGGTTTGATTTTTTAGTGCAGAACGTGCTTATTGGCTTGATACTATCCTCATTCTTTATGCTTATGCCTAGATGTCTTTAAATTCACTTGTTTATTCTCCTTTTGCCTTTTAAAAGACTTGTGATCTAACATTGCACGACAAGTGTTCGATGAAATTTCCATGTAAATGTCATTCATTCTTTATGCTTAGATGTCTTTAAATTCACTTGTTTATTCTCCTTTTGCCTTTTAAAAGACTTGTGATCTAACATTGCACGGCAAGTGTTCGATGAAATTTCCATGAAATTTCCATTTAAAAGACTTGTAACATTTAATTGCTAGTTTCGAATTTATGCTTTTATTTGATGGGACTTGATATTGTAGTCCAGCACGTGCTTATTTGCTTGATACTATCCTCATTCTTTATGCTTATGCCTAGATGTCTTTAAAGTTCACTTGTTTTTTCTCATTTTGCCTTAAAAATGACTTGTGATCTAACATTGCACGCTAAGTGTTCGATGGAATGTCCATGTAAATGTCACTCCTAAAGTGGCATTCGGTTTCTAGGTTCGAGTTTATGCTCTTATTCGATCGTTGTTGATTTTGTAGTGTAGAACGTGCTTATTGGTTTGATACGGTCCTCATTCTTTGTGCTTACGCCTTGATGTTTTTAAAGTTCACATGTTTTTTCCCATTTTGCCATTAAAATGACTTGTGATCTAGGTTCGAATTTATGCTTTTATTCGATTGGTCTTTATTTTGTGTTGTAGAATGTCCTTTTTGGCTTGATATTATCCTCATTATTTATGCTTATGCCTAAATGTCTTTAAAGTTCACTTGTTTTTTCTCCTTTTGCCTTTTAAATGACTTGTGATCTAACATTGCACGCCTAGTGTTCGATGCAATGTCCATTTAAATGTCACTCCTAAATGTGGCATTCGGTTTCTAGGTTTGAATTTATTCTTTTATTCGACCAGTCTTGATTTTGTAGTGTAGAATGTGCTTATTGGCTTGATACTATCTTTATTCTTTATGCTTATGCCTAGATGTCTTTAAAGTTCACTTGTTTTTTCTCATTTTTCCATAAAAATTACTTGTGATCTAACATTGCACGCCCAGTGTTCGATAAAATGTCCATGTGAATGCCACTCCTAAATGTGGCATTCGGTTTCTAGGTTCAAATTTATGCTTTTATTTCATGGGTCTTGATTTTGTAGTGCAGAACGTGCTTATTGGCTTGATCCTATCCTCATTCTTTATTCTTATGCCTAGATGTCTTTAAAGTTCACTTGATTTTTCTCCTTTTGCCTTAAAAATGACTTGTGATCTAACATTGCACGCCAAGTGTTCGATGAAATGTCCATGTAAATGTCACTCCTGAAGTGGCATTCGGTTTCTAGGTTCGAATTTATGCTCTTATTCGATCGTTCTTGATTTTGTGGTGTAGAACGTGCTTATTGGTTTGATACGGTCCTCATTCTGTATGCTTACGCCTTGGTGTTTTTAAAGTTCACATGTTTTTCCCATTTTGCCATTAAAATGACTTGTGATGTAGGTTCGAATTTATGCTTTTATTCGATTGGTCTTTATTTTGTGGTGCAGAATGTCCTTATTGGCTTGATATTATCCTCATTATTTATGCTTATGCCTAGATGTCTTTAAAGTTCACTTGTTTTTTCTCATTTTGCCTTATAAATCACTTGTGATCTAACATTACACGCCTAGTGTTCGACGCGATGTGAATTTAAATGTCACTCCTAAGTGTGGCATTCGGTTTCTAGGTTCGAATTTATTCTTTTATTCGACCGGTCTTGAATTTGTAGTACAGAACGTGCTTATTGGCTTGATACTATCCTCATTCTTTATGCTTATGCGTAGATGTCTTTAAAGTTTACTTGTTTATTCTCCTTTTGCCTTTTAAATGACTTGTGATCTAACATTGCACACCTAGTGTTCGATGCAATGTCCATTTAAATGTCACTCCTAAACGTGGCATTCGGTTTCTAGGTTCGAATTTATTCTTTTATTCGACCGGTCTTGATTTTGTAGTGTAGAATGTGCTTATTGGCTTGATACTATCTTTATTCTTTATGCTTATGCCGAGATGTCTTTAAAGTTCACTTGTTTTTTTTCTCATTTTTCCATAAAAATTACTTGTGATCTAACATTGCACGCCCAGTGTTCGATAAAATCTCCATGTGAATGCCACTCCTAAATGTGGCATTCAGTATCTAGGTTTAAATTTATGCTTTTATTTGATGTGTCTTGATTTTGTAGTGCAGAACGTGCTTATTGCCTTGATACTATCCTCATTCTTTATTCTTTTGCCTAGATGTCTTTAAAGTTCACTTGATTTTTCTCCTTTTGCCTTAAAAATGACTTGTGATCTAACATTGCACGCCAAGTGTTCGATGAAATGTCCATGTAAATGTCACTCCTAAAGTGGCATTCGGTTTCTAGGTTCGAATTTATGCTCTTATTCGATCGTTCTTGATTTTGTGATGTAGAACGTGCTTATTGGTTTGATACGGTCCTCATTCTTTATGCTTACTCCTTGATGTTTTTAAAGTTCACATGTTTTTCCCATTTTGCCATTTGTGATCCAGGTTCGAATTTATGCTTTTATTCGATTGGTCTCTATTTTGTGGTGCAGAATGTCCTTATTGACTTGATACTATCCTCATTATTTATGCTTATGCCTAGATGTCTTTAAAGTTCACTTGTTTTTTCTCATTTGGCCTTATAAATCACTTGTGATCTAACATTGCACGCCTAGTGTTCGACGCGATGTGAATTTAAATGTCAGTCCTAAGTGTGGCATTCGGTTTCTAGGTTCGAATTTATTCTTTTATTCGACCGGTCTTGAATTTGTAGTGCAGAATGTGCTTATTGGCTTGATACTATCCTCATTCTTTATACTTATGCCTAGATGTGTTTAAAGTTCACTTATTTTTTCTCATTTTGCCATAAAAATGACTTGTCATCTAACATTGCACGCCCAGTGTTGGATAAAATGCCCATGTAAATGCCCCTCCTAAATGTGGCATTCGGTTTCTAGGTTCGAATTTATGCTTTTATTTGATGGGTCTTGATTTTGTAGTGCAAAACGTGCTTATTGGCTTGATACTATCCTCATTCTTTATTCTTATGCCTAGATGTGTTTAAAGTTACTTTGTTTTTTCTCATTTTGCCTTAAAAATGACTTGTGATCTAACATTGCACGCCATGTGTTCAATAAAATGTCCATGTAAATGCCACTCTTAAATATGGCATTCGGTTTCTAGGTTCGAATTTATGCTTTTAATCTATCGGTCTTCATTTTTTAGTGCAGAACGTGCTTATTGGCTTGATATTATCCTCATTCTTTATGCTTATGCCTAGATGTCTTTAAAGTTCACTTGTTTATTCTCCTTTTGCCTTTTAAATGACTTGTGATCTAACATTGCACGCCTAGTGTTCGATGCAATGTCCATTTAAATGTCACTCCTAAACGTGGCATTCGGTTTCTAGGTTCGAATTTATTCTTTTATTCGACCGGTCTTGATTTTGTAGTGTAGAATGTGCTTATTGGCTTGATACTATCTTTATTCTTTATGCTTATGCCTAGATGTCTTTAAAGTTCACTTGTTTTTACTCATTTTTGAATAAAAATTACTTGTGATCTAACATTGTACGCCCAGTGTTCGATAAAATGTCCATGTGAATGCCACTACTAAATGTAGCATTCGGTTTCTTAGGTTCAAATTTATGCTTTTATTTGATGGGTCTTGATTTTGTAGTGCAGAACGTGCTTATTGGCTTGATACTATCCTTATTCTTTATTCTTATGTCTAGATGTCTTTAAAGTTCACTTGATTTTTCTCCTTTTGCCTTAAAAATGACTTGTGATCTAACATTGCACGCCAAGTGTACGATGAAATGTCCATGTAAATGTCACTCCTAAAGTTCATTCGGTTTCTAGGTTCGAATTTATGCTCTTATTCGATCGTTCTTTATTTTGTGGTGTAGAACGTGCTTATTGGTTTGATACGGTCCTCATTCTTTATGCTTACGCCTTGATGTTTTTAAAGTTCACATGTTTTTCCCATTTTGCCATTAAAATGACTTGTGATCTAGGTTCGAATTTATGCTTTTATTCGATTGGTCTCTATTTTGTGGTGCAGAATATCCTTATTGACTTGATACTATCCTCATTATTTATGCTTATGCCTAGATGTCTTTAAAGTTCACTTGTTTTTTCTCATTTGGCCTTATAAATCACTTGTGATCTAACATTGCACGCCTAGTGTTCGACGCGATGTGAATTTAAATGTCACTCCTAAGTGTGGCATTCGGTTTCTAGGTTCGAATTTATTCTTTTATTCGACCGGTCTTGAAGTTGTAGTGCAGAATGTGCTTATTGGCTTGATACTATCCTCATTCTTTATACTTATGCCTAGATGTGTTTAAAGTTCACTTGTTTTTTCTCATTTTGCCATAAAAATGACTTGTCATCTAACATTGCACGCCCAGTGTTGGATAAAATGCCCATGTAAATGCCCCTCCTAAATGTGGCATTCGGTTTCTAGGTTCGAATTTATGCTTTTATTTGATGGGTCTTGATTTTGTAGTGAAGAACGTGCTTATTGGCTTGATACTATCCTCATTCTTTATTCTTATGCCTAGATATGTTTAAAGTTCACTTGTTTTTTCTCATTTTGCCTTAAAAATGACTTGTGATCTAACATTGCACGCCATGTGTTCAATAAAATGTCCATGTAAATGCCACTCTTAAATATGGCATTCGGTTTCTAGGTTCGAATTTATGCTTTTAATCTATCGGTCTTCATTTTTTAGTGCAGAACGTGCTTATTGGCTTGATACTATCCTCATTCTTTATGCTTATGCCTAGATGTCTTTAAAGTTCACTTGTTTATTCTCCTTTTGCCTTTTAAATGACTTGTGATCTAACATTGCACGCCTAGTGTTCGATGCAATGTCCATTTAAATGTCACTCCTAAACGTGGCATTCGGTTTCTAGGTTCGAATTTATTCTTTTATTCGACCGGTCTTGATTTTGTAGTGCAGAATGTGCTTATTGGCTTGATACTATCTTTATTCTTTATGCTTATGCCTAGATGTCTTTAAAGTTCACTTGTTTTTACTCATTTTTCCATAAAAATTACTTGTGATCTAACATTGCACGCCCAGTGTTCGATAAAATGTCCATGTGAATGCCACTCCTAAATGTAGCATTCGGTTTCTTAGGTTCAAATTTATGCTTTTATTTGATGGGTCTTGATTTTGTAGTGCAGAACGTGCTTATTGGCTTGATACTATCCTTATTCTTTATTCTTATGCCTAGATGTCTTTAAAGTTCACTTGATTTTTCTCCTTTTGCCTTAAAAATGACTTGTGATCTAACATTGCACGCCAAGTGTTCGATGAAATGTCCATGTAAATGTCACTCCTAAAGTGGCATTCGGTTTCTAGGTTCGAATTTATGTTCTTATTCGATCGTTCTTTATTTTGTGGTGTAGAACGTGCTTATTGGTTTGATACGGTCCTCATTCTTCATGCTTACGCCTTGAGGTTTTTAAAGTTCACATGTTTTTCCCATTTTGCCATTAAAATGACTTGTAATCTGGGTTCGAATTTATGCTTTTTGGTCTCTATTATGTGGTGCAAAATGTCCTTATTGACTTGATACTATCCTCATTATTTATGCTTATGCCTAGATGTCTTTAAAGTTCACTTGTTTTTTCTCATTTGGCCTTATAAATCACTTGTGATCTAACATTGCACGCCTAGTGTTCGACGCGATGTGAATTTAAATGTCACTCCTAAGTGTGGCATTCGGTTTCTAGGTTCGAATTTATTCTTTTATTCGACCGGTCTTGAATTTGTAGTGCAAAATGTGCTTATTGGCTTGATACTATCCTCATTCTTTATACTTATGCCTAGATGTGTTTAAAGTTCACTTGTTTTTTCTCATTTTGCCATAAAAATGACTTGTCATCTAACATTGCACGTCCAGTGTTCGATAAAATGCCCATGTAAATGCCCCTCCTAAATGTGGCATTCAATTTCTAGGTTCGAATTTATGCTTTTATTTGATGGGTCTTGATTTTGTAGTGCAGAACGTGCTTATTGGCTTGATACTATCCTCATTCTTTATTCTTATGTCTAGATGTCTTTAAAGTTCACTTGTTTTTTCTCATTTTGCCTTAAAAATGACTTGTGATCTAACATTGCACGCCATGTGTTCAATAAAATGTCCATGTAAATGCCACTCATAAATATGGCATTCGGTTTCTAGGTTAGAATTTATGCTTTTAATCTATCGGTCTTCATTTTGCAGTGCAGAACGTGCTTATTGGCTTGATACTATCCTCATTCTTTATGCTTATACCTAGATGTCTTTAAAGTTCACTTGTTTATTCTCCTTTTGCCTTTTAAATGACTTGTGATCTAACATTGCACGCCTAGTGTTCGATGCAATGTCCATTTAAATGTCACTCCTAAATGTGGCATTCGGTTTCTACGTTCGAATTTATTCTTTTATTCAACCGGTCTTGATTTTGTAGTGCAGAATGTGCTTATTGGCTTGATACTATCTTTATTCTTTATGCTTATGCCTAGATGTCTTTAAAGTTCACTTGTTTTTTCTCAATTTTCCATAAAAATTACTTGTGATCTAACATTGCACGCCCAGTGTTCGATAGAATGTCCATGTGAATGCCACTCCTAAATGTGGCATTCGGTTTCTGGGTTCAAATTTATGCTTTTATTTGATGGGTCTTGATTTTGTAGTGCAGAACGTGCTTATTGGCTTGATACTATCCTCATTCTTTATTCTTATGCCTAGATGTCTTTAAAGTTCACTTGATTTTTCTCCTTTTGCCTTAAAAATGACTTGTGATCTAACATTGCACGCCAAGTGTTCGATGAAATGTCCATGTAAATGTCACTCCTAAAGTGGCATTCGGTTTCTAGGTTCGAATTTATGCTCTTATTCGATCGTTCTTGATTTTGTGGTGTAGAACGTCCTTATTGGTTTGATACGGTCCTCATTCTTTATGCTTACGCCTTGATGTTTTTAAAGTTCACATGTTTTTCCCATTTTGCCATTAAAAGGACTTGTGATCTAGGTTCGAATTTATGCTTTTATTCGATTGGTCTTTATTTTGTGGTGTAGAATGTCCTTATTGGCTTCATACTATCCTCATTATTTATGCTTATGCCTAGATGTCTTTAAAGTTCACTTGTTTTTTCACATTTTGCCTTATAAATCACTTGTGATCTAACATTGCACGCCTAGTGTTCGACGCGATGTCCATTTAAATGTCACTCCTAAGTGTGGCATTCGGTTTCTAGGTTCAAATTTATTCTTTTATTCGACCGGTCTTGAATTTGTAGTGTAGAATGTGCTTAATGGCTTGATACTATCCTCATTCTTTATACTTATGCCTAGATGTGTGTAAAGTTCACTTGTTTTTTCTCATTTTGCCATAAAAATGACTTGTCATCTAACATTGCACGCCCAGTGTTCGATAAAATGCCCATGTAAATGCCCCTCCTAAATGTTGCATTCGGTTTCTAGGTTCGAATTTATGCTTTTATTTGATGGGTCTTGATTTTGTAGTGCAGAACGTGCTTATTTGCTTGATACTATCCTCATTCTTTATTCTTATGCCTAGATGTCTTTAAAGTTCACTTGTTTTTTCTCATTTTGCCTTAAAAATGACTTGTGATCTAACATTACACGCCATGTGTTCAATAAAATGTCCATGTAAATGCGACTCCTAAATATGGCATTCGGTTTCTAGGTTCAAATTTATGCTTTTATTCTATCAGTCTTCATTTTGTAGTGCAGAACGTGCTTATTGGCTTGATACTATCCTCATTCTTTATGCTTATGCCTAGATGTCTTTAAAGTTCACTTGCTTATTCTCCTTTTGCCTTTTAAATGACTTGTGATCTAACATTGCACGCCTAGTGTTCGATGCAATGTCCATTTAAATGTCACTCCTAAATGTGGCATTCGGTTTTTAGGTTCGAATTTATTCTTTTATTCGACCGGTCTTGATTTTGTAGAGTAGAATGTGCTTATTGGCTTCATACTATCTTTATTCTTTATGCTTATGCCTAGATGTCTTTAAAGTTCACTTGTTTTTTTCTCATTTTTCCATAAAAATGACTTGTGATCTAACATTGCACGCCCAATGTTCGATAAAATGCCCATGTAAATGCCCCTCCTAAATGTGGCATTCGGTTTCTAGGTTCGAATTTATGCTTTTATTTGATGGGTCTTGATTTTGTAGTTAAGAACGTGCTTATTGGCTTGATACTATCCTCATTCCTTATTCTTATGCCTAGATGTCTTTAAAGTTCACTTATTTTTTCTCATTTTGCCTTAAAATGACTTGTGATCTAACATTGCACGCCCAGTGTTTGATAAAATGCCCATGTAAATGCCCCTCCTAAATGTGGCATTCGGTTTCTAGGTTCAAATTTATGCTTTTATTCTATCGGTCTTCATTTTGTAGTGCAGAACGTGCTTATTGGCTTGATACTATCCTCATTCTTTATGCTTATGCCTAGATGTCTTTAAAGTTCACTTGCTTATTCTCCTTTTGCCTTTTAAATGACTTGTGATCTAACATGGCACGCCAAGTGTTCGATGAAATGTCCATGTAAATGTCTCTACAAAATGTGGCATTCGGTTTCTAGGTTCGAATTGATGCTTTTATTCTATCGGTCTTGATTTTGTAGTGCAGAAAGTGCTTATTGGCTTGATACTATCCTCATTCTTTATGCTTATGCCTAGATGTCTTTAAAGATCACTTGTTTTTTCTCATTTTGCCTTAAAAACGACTTGTAATCTAACATTACACGCCATGTGTTTGATGAAATATCCATGTAAATGTCACTACTAAGTGTGGCATTCAGTTTCTAGGTTCGAATTTATGCTTTTATTTGATGGGTCTTGATTTTGTAGTGCAGAACGTGCTTATTGGCTTGATACTATCCTCATTCTTTTGCTTATGCCTAGATGTCTTTAAAGTTCACTTGTTTTTTATCATTTTGCCTTAAAATGACTTGTGATCTAACATTGCACGCCAAGTGTTCGATGAAAAGTCCATGTAAATATCACTCCTTAACTTGGCATTTGGTTTCTAGGTTCGGGTTTATGCTGTTATTCTATCGGTCTTGATTTTGTAGTGCAGAACGTGCTTATTGGCTTGATACTATCCTCATTCCTTATGCGTATGCCTAGATGTCTTTAAATTTCACTTGTTTTTTCTCATTTTGCCTTAAAAATGACTTGTGATCTAACATTGCACGCCAAGTGTTCGATGAAATGTCCATGTAAATGTCTCTACTAAATGTGGCATTCGGTTTCTAGGTTCGAATTTATGCTTTTATTCTATCGGTCTTGATTTTGTAGTGCAGAACGTGCTTCTTGGCTTGATACTATCCTCATTCTTTATGCTTATGCCTAGATGTCTTTAAAGATCACTTGTTTTTTCTCATTTTGGCTTAAAAATGACTTGTAATCTAACAACATTACACGCCATGTGTTAGATGAAATATCCTTGTAAATGTCACCCCTAAATGTGGCATTCGGTTTCTAGGTTCGAATTTATGCTTTTATGTGATGGGTCTGGATTTTGTAGTACAGAACGTGCTTATTGGCTTGATACTATCCTAATTGCTTATGCGTATGCCTAGATGTCTTTAAATTTCACTTGTTTTTTCTCATTTTACTTAAAATGACTTGTGATCTAAAATTGCACGCCAAGAGTTTTTTTGAAATGTCCATGTAAATGTCACTGCTAAATGTGGCATTCGGTTTCTAGGTTAGAATTTATGCTTTTATTCTATCGGTCTTGATTTTATAGTGCAGAACGTGCTTATTGGCTTGATACTATCCTCATTCTTTATGCTTAAGCCTAGATGTCTTTAAAGTTCACTTGTATATTCTCCTTTTGCCTTTTAAATGACTTGTGATCTAACATTGCACGTCAAGTGTTCGATGAAATGTCCATGTAAATGTCACTCCTACATGTAACATTCGGTTTCTAGTTTCGAATTTATGCTTTTATTTGATGGGTCTTGATATTGTAGTCTAGCACGTGCTTATTTGCTTGATATTATCCTCATTCTTTATGCTTAAGCCTAGATGTCTTTAAAGTTCACTTGTTTGTTCTCCTTTTGCCTTTTAAATGACTTGTGATCTAACATTGCACGTCAAGTGTTCGATGAAATGTCCATGTAAATGTCACTCCTACATGTAACATTCGGTTTCTTGTTTCGAATTTATGCTTTTATTTGATGGGTCTTGATATTGTAGTCCAGCACGTGCTCATTTGCTTGATACTATCCTCATTGTTTATTCTTATGCCTAGATGTCTTTAAAGTTCACTTGTTTTTTCTCATTTTGCTTTAAAATGACTTGTGATCTAAAATTGCACGCTAAATGTTCGATGAAATGTCCATGTAAATGTCACTCCTAAATATGGCATTCGGTTTCTAGGTTCGAATTTATGCTTTTATCCGATCGGTCTTGATTTTGTGGTGCAGAATGTGCTTATAGGCTTGATACTATCCTCATTCATTATGCTTACGCCTAGATGTCTTTAAAGTTCACTTGTGTTTTCTCATTTTGCCTTAAAAATGACTTGTGATCTAACATTGCACGCCAAGTGTTCAATAAAATGTCCATGTAAATGTCACTCCTAAATGTGGCATTCGATTTCTATGTTCGAATTTAAGCTTTTATTTGATGGGTCTTGATTTTGTAATGCAGAACGTGCTTATTGGCTTGATACTATCCTCATTCTTTCGCTTATGCCTAGATGTCTTTAAAGTTCACTTGTTTTTTTATCATTTTGCCTTAAAATGACTTGTGATCTAACATTGCACACCAAGTATTCGATGAAAAGTCCATGTAAATATCACTCCTAAATGTGGCATTCGGTTTCTAGGTTCGGGTTTATGCTTTTATTCTATCGGTCTTGATTTTGTAGTGCAGAACGTGCTTATTGGCTTGATACTATCATCATTCCTTATGCGTATGCCTAGATGTCTTTAAATTTTACTTGTTTTTTCTCATTTTGCCTTAAAAATGACTTGTGGTCTAAAATTGCTCGCCAAGTGTTCGTTGAAATGTCCATGTAAATGTCACTGCTAAATGTGGCATTCGGTTTCTAGGTTCGAATTTATGCTTTTATTTTATCGATCTTGATTATATAGTGCAGAACGTGCTTATTGGCTTGATACTATCCTCATTCTTTATACTTAAGCCTAGATGTATTTAAAGTTCACTTGTTTATTCTCCTTTTGCCTTTTAAATGACTTGTGATCTAACATTGCACGTCAAGTGTTCGATGAAATGTCCATGTAAATGTTACTCCTACATGTAACATTTGGTTTCTAGTTTCGAATTTATGCTTTTATTTGATGGGTCTTGATATTGTAGTCCAGCACGTGCTTATTTGCTTGATACTATCCTCATTTTTTGTTCTTATGCCTAGATGTCTTTAAAGTTCACTTCTTTTTTCTCATTTTGCTTTAAAATGACTTGTGATCTAAAATTGCACGCCAAGTGTTCGATGAAATGTCCATGTAAATGTCACTGCTAAATGTGGCATTCGGTTTCTAGGTTCGAATTTATGCTTTTATTCTATCGATCTTGATTTTGTAGTGCAGAACGTGCTTATTTGCTTGATACTATCCTCATTCTTTATGCTTAACCCTAGATGTCTTTAAAGTTCACTTGTTTGTTCTCCTTTTGCCTTTTAAATGACTTGTGATCTAACATTGCACGTCAAGTGTTCGATGAAATGTCCATGTAAATGTCACTGCTACATGTAACATTCGGTTTCTAGTTTCGAATTTATGCTTTTATTTGATGGGTCTTGATATTGTAGTCCAGCACGTGCTTATTTGCTTGATACTATCGTCATTCTTTATGCTTATGCCTAGATTTCTTTAAAGTTCACTAGTTTTTTTCTCATTTTTCCTTAAGAATGACTTGTGATCTAACATTCCACGCCAAGTGTTCGAAGAAATGTCCATGTAAATGTCACAACTAAATGTGGCATTCGGTTTCTAGGTTCGAATTTATGCTCTTATTTGATCATTCTTGATTTTGTAGTGTAGAAGGTGCTTATTGGTTTGTTACGGTCCTCATTCTTTATGCTTACGCCTTGATGTTTTTAAAGTTCACATGTTTTTTCCCATTTTCCCATCAAAATGACTTGTGATCTAGGTTCGAATTTATGCTTTTATTCGATCGGTCTTTATTTTGTGGTGCAGAATGTCCTTATTGGCTCGATACTATCCTCATTCTTTATGCCTATGCCTAGATGTCTTTAAAGTTCACTTGTTTTTTCACATTTTGCCATAAAAATCACTTGTGATCTAACATTGCACGCCTAATGTTCGATGCGATGTCAATTTAAATGTCACTCCTTAGTGTGGCTTTCGGTTTCTAGGTTCGAATTTATTCTTTTATTCGACCGGTCTTGATTTTGTAGTGCAGAATGTGCTTATTGGCTTGAAACTATCCTTATTCTTCATACTTATGCCTAGATGTGTTTAAAGTTTACTTGTTTTTTCTCATTTTGCCATAAAAATGACTTGTGATCTAACATTGCACGCCTAGTGTTCGATAAATTGTCCATGTAAATGCCCCTCCTAAATGTGGCATTCGGTTTCTAGGTTCGAATTTATGCTTTTATTTGATGGGTCTTGATTTTGTAGTGCAGAACGTGCTTATTGGCTTGATACTATCCTTATTCTTTATTCTTATGCCTAGATGTCTTTAAAGTTCTCTTATTTTTTCTCATTTTGCCTTAAAATGACTTGTGATCTAACATTGCACGCCCAGTGTTCGATGAAATGTCCATGTAAATGTCACTGCTAAATGTGGCATTCGGTTTCTAGGTTCGAATTTATGCTTTTATTCTATCGGTCTTCATTTTGTAGTGCAGAACGTGCTTATTGGCTTGATACTATCCTCATTCTTTATGCTTATGACTAGATGTCTTTAAAGATCAGTAGTTTTTTCTCCTTTTGCCTTTAAAATGACTTGTGATCCAACATTGCACGCCAATTGTTCCATGAAATGTCCAATTAAATGTCACACCTAAATGTGACCTTCGGTTTCTAGGTTTTAATTTATGCTCTTATTTGATCGGTCTTGATTTTTTGGTGCAGAATGTGCTTATTGGCTTGATACTATCCTCATTCTTGTTTCTTATGCCTATATGTCTTTAAAGTTCACTTGTTTATTCTCCTTTTGCCTTTTAAATGACTTGTGATCTAACATTGCACGTCAAGTTCTCAATGAAAAGTCCATGTAAATGTCACTACTAAATGTGGCATTCGGTTTCTAAGTTCGAATTTATGCTTTTATTTGATGGATCTTGATTTTGTAGTGTAGAACGTGCTTATTGGCTTGATACTATCCTCATTCTTTATGCTTATGCCTAGATGTCTTTAAAGTTCACTTGTTTTTTCTCATTTTGCTTTAAAAATGACTTGTGATCTAACATTGCACGCCATGTGTTCAATAAAATGTCCATGTAAATGCCACTCCTAAATATGGCATTCGGTTTCTAGGTTCGAATTTATGCTTTTATTCTATCGCTCTTGATTTTGTGGTGCAAAATGTGCTTATTGGCTTGATACTATCCTCATTCTTTATGCTTATGCCTAGATGTCTTTAAAGTTCACTTGTTTTTTCTTATTTGGCCTTAAAAATGACTTGTGATCTAACATTGCACGCCTAGTGTTCGATCCAATGTCCATTTAAATGTCACTCCTAAATGTGGCATTCGGTTTCCAAGTTCCAATTTATTCTTTTTTTCGACCGGTCTTGATTTTGTAGTGTAGAATGTGCTTATTGGCTTGATACTATCCTTATTCTTTATGCTTATGCCTAGATGTCTTTAAAGTTCACTTGTTTTTTCTCATTTTTCGTAAAAATGACTTGTGATCTAACATTGCACGCCCAGTGTTCGATAAAATGTCCATGTGAATGCCACTCCTAAGTGTGGCATTCGGTTTCTAGGTTCAAATTTATGCTTTTATTTGCTGGGTCTTGATTTTGTAGTGCAGAATGTGCATATTGGCTTGATACTATCCTCATTCTTTATTCTTATGCCTAGATGTCTTTAAAGTTCACTTGTTTTTTCTCATTTTTCCTTAAAAATGACTTGTGATATAACATTGCACACCAAGTGTTCAATAAAATGTCCATGTAAATGTCACTCCTAAATGTGACATTCGATTTCTAGGTTCGAATTTAACTTTTATTTGATGGGTCTTGATTTTGTAGTGCAGAACGAGCTTATTGGCTTGATACTATCCTCAATGTTTTGCTTATGCCTAGATGTCTTTAAAGTTTCACTTGTTTTTTATCATTTTGCCTTAAAATGACTTGTGATCTAACATTGCACGCCAAGTGTTCGATGAAAAGACCATGTAAATATCACTCCTAAATGTGTCATTCGGTTTCTAGGTTCGGGTTTATGCTTTTATTCTATCGGTCTTGATTTTGTAGTGCAGAACGTGCTTATTGGCTTGATACTATCCTCATTCCTTATGCGTATGCCTAGATGTCTTTAAATTTCACTTGTTTTTTCTCCTTTCTCCTTTTAAATGACTTGGGATCTAAAATTTCACGTTAAGTGTTCGATGAAATGTCCATGTAAATGTCACTCCTACATGTAACATTCAGTTTCTAGTTTCGAATTTATGCTTTTATTTGATGGGTCTTTATATTGTAGTCCAGCACGTGCTTATTTGCTTGATACAATCCTCATTCTTTATGCTTATGCCTAGATGTCTTTAAAGTTCACTTGTTTTTTCTCATGTTGCCTTAAAAATAACTTGTGATCTAACATTCCATGCCAAGTGTTCGATGAAATGTCCATGTAAATGTCACTCCTAAATGTGGCATTAGGTTTCTAGGTTCGAATTTATGCTCTTATTCGATCGGTCTTTATTTTGTGGTGCAGAATGTCCTTATTGGATTGATACTATCCTCATTCTTTATGCTTATGCCAAGATGTCTTTAAAGATCACTTGTTTTTTCTCATTTTGCCTTAAAAATGACTTGTGATCTAACATTACACACCATATGTTAGATGAAATGTACATGTAAATGTCACTCCTAAATGTGGCATTCGGTTTCTAGGTTCGAATTTATGCTTTTATTTGACGGGCCTTGATTTTGTAGTGTAGAACGTGCTTATTTGCTTGATAGTATCCTCATTCTTTATGCTTATGCCTAGATGTCTTTAAAGTTCACCTGTTTTTTCTCATTTTACCTTAAATGTGGCATTCAATTTCTAGGTTCGAATTTATGCTTTTATTTGATGGGTCTTGATATTGTAGTCCAGCACGTGCTTATTTGCTTGATACTATCCTCATTCTTTATGCTTAACCCTAGATGTCTTTAAAGTTCACTTGTTTGTTCTCCTTTTGCCTTTTAAATGACTTGTGATCTAACATTGCACGTCAAGTGTTCGATGAAATGTCCATGTAAATGTCACTGCTACATGTAACATTCGGTTTCTAGTTTCGAATTTATGCTTTTATTTGATGGGTCTTGATATTGTAGTCCAGCACGTGCTTATTTGCTTGATACTATCGTCATTCTTTATGCTTATGCCTAGATTTCTTTAAAGTTCACTAGTTTTTTTCTCATTTTTCCTTAAGAATGACTTGTGATCTAACATTCCACGCCAATTGTTCGAAGAAATGTCCATGTAAATGTCACAACTAAATGTGGCATTCGGTTTCTAGGTTCGAATTTATGCTCTTATTTGATCATTCTTGATTTTGTAGTGTAGAAGGTGCTTATTGGTTTGATACGGTCCTCATTCTTTATGCTTACGCCTTGGTGTTTTTAAAGTTCACATGTTTTTTCCCATTTTCCCATCAAAATGACTTGTGATCTAGGTTCGAATTTATGCTTTTATTTGATCGGTCTTTATTTTGTGGTGCAGAATGTCCTTATTGGCTCGATACTATCCTCATTCTTTATGCCTATGCCTAGATGTCTTTAAAGTTCACTTGTTTTTTCACATTTTGCCATAAAAATCACTTGTGATCTAACATTGCACGCCTAATGTTCGATGAGATGTCAATTTAAATGTCACTCCTTAGTGTGGCTTTCGGTTTCTAGGTTCGAATTTATTCTTTTATTCGACCGGTCTTGATTTTGTAGTGCAGAATGTGCTTATTGGCTTGAAACTATCCTTATTCTTCATACTTATGCCTAGATGTGTTTAAAGTTTACTTGTTTTTTCTCATTTTGCCATAAAAATGACTTGTGATCTAACATTGCACGCCTAGTGTTCGACAAAATGTCCATGTAAATGCCCCTCCTAAATGTGGCATTCAGTTTCTAGGTTCGAATTTATGCTTTTATTTGATGGGTCTTGATTTTTTAGTGCAGAACGTGCTTATTGGCTTGATACTATCCTTATTCTTTATTCTTATGCCTAGATGTCTTTAAAGTTCACTTATTTTTTCTCATTCTGCCTTAAAATGACTTGTGATCTAACATTGCACGCCCAGTGTTCGATGAAATGTCCATGTAAATGTCACTGCTAAATGTGGCATTCGGTTTCTAGGTTCGAATTTATGCTTTTATTCTATCGGTCTTCATTTTGTAGTGCAGAACGTGCTTATTGGCTTGATACTATCCTCATTCTTTATGCTTATGACTAGATGTCTTTAAAGATCAGTAGTTTTTTCTCCTTTTGCCTTTAAAATGACTTGTGATCCAACATTGCACGCCAATTGTTCCATGAAATGTCCAATTAAATGTCACACCTAAATGTGACCTTCGGTTTCTAGGTTTTAATTTATGCTCTTATTTGATCGGTCTTGATTTTTTGGTGCAGAATGTGCTTATTGGCTTGATACTATCCTTTAAAATGACTTGTGATCTAACATTGCACCCCAAGT
Source organism: Fallopia convolvulus (assembly GCA_964016875.1). NCBI lineage: Eukaryota > Viridiplantae > Streptophyta > Magnoliopsida > Caryophyllales > Polygonaceae > Fallopia > Fallopia convolvulus. The sequence goes on from OZ024727.1 coordinate 25,176,798, forward strand.
GTTCGATAAATGTCCATGTAAATGTCACTCCTAAATGTTGCATTCGGTTTCTAGGTTCGAATTTATGCTTTTATCCGATTGGTCTTGATTTTGCTTTGCAGAACATGCTTATTGGCTTGATAATGTCCTCATTATTTATGCTTATGCCTAGATGTCTTAAAAGTTCAATTGTTTTTTCTCCTTTTCCCTTTAAAATGACTTGTGATCTAACATTACGCCCCATGTGTTCAACGAAATGTCCATGTAAATGTCACTCCAAAATGTGGCATTCGGTTTCTAGGTTCGAACATATGTTTTTATTCGATCGGTCTTGATTTTGTAGTGCAAAATGTGCTAATTGGCTCGTTACTGTCCTCGTTCTTTATGCTTATGCCTAGATGTCTTCAAAGTTCACTTGTTTTTTCTCATTTTCCCTTAAAAATGACCTGTGATCTAACATTGCACGCCAAGTGTTCGATGAAATGTCCATTTAATTGTCATTCCTAAATGTGGCATTCGGTTTCTAGGTTCGAATTTATGCTTTTATTCGATCGGTCTTGATTTTTTAGTGCAGAACGTGCTTATTGGCTAGATACTAGCATCATTCTTTATGCTTATGCCTAGATGTCTTTAAAGTTCATTTTGTTTTTCTTCTTTTGCCTACAAAATGACTTGTGATCTTACATTGGAGGCCAAGTGTTCGATAATATATCCATGTAAATGTCACTCCTAAATGTGGCATTCGGTTTCTAGGTTCGAATTTATGCTTTTATCCTATCGGTCTTGATTTTGCAGTGCAGAACGTGGTTATTGGCTTGATATTGTCCTCATTCTTTATGCTTATGCGTAGATGTCTTCAAAGTTCACTTGTTTTTTCTGCTTTTGCCTTTAAAATGACTTGTGATTTAACATTGCGCGCGAAGTTTTCGATGAAACATCCATGTAATTGTCACAACTAAATGTGGCATTCGGTTTCTAGGTTCGAATTGATGCTGTTATTCGATCGGTCTTCATTTTGTAGTGCAGAATGTGCTTATTGTCTTAATACTATCCTCATTCTTTATGCTTATGCCTACATGTCTTTAAAGTTCACTTGTTTTTTCTCATGATCTAACCTTGCACGCCAAGTGTTCGATGAAATGTCCATGTAGATGTCACTCCTAAATGTGGCATTCGGTTTCTAGGTTTGAATTTATGCTCTTATTCGATCGGTCTTGATTTTGTAGTGTAGAATGTGCTTATTGACTTGATACTATTTTCATTCTTTATGCTTATGCCTTGATGTCTTTAAAGTTCACTTGTTTTTTCTCCTTTTGCCTTTAAAAATTGACTTGAGATCTAACATTGCACGCCAAGCGTCCGATGAAATGTCCATGTAAAAGTCACTCCTAAATGTGGCATTCGGTTTCTAGGTTCGAATTTATGCTTTTATTCGATCGTCCTTCATTTTGTAGTGTAGAATGTCCTTATTGGCTTGATACTATCTTCTTTCTTTATGCTTATGCCTAGATGTCTTCAAATATCACTAGTTTTTTCTCCTTTTGCCTCTAAAATGACTTGTGATCTAACATTGCACGCCAATTGTTCGATGAAATGTCCAATTAAATGTCACACCTAAATGTGACCTTCGGTTTCTAGGTTTTAATTTATGCTCTTATTTGATGGGTCTTGATTTTTTGGTGCAGAATGTGCTTATTGGCTTGATACTATCCTCATTCTTGTTTCTTATGCCTAGATGTCTTTAAAGTTCACTTGTTTTCTCTCCTTTGGCCTTTAAAATGACTTGTGATCTAAAATTGCACCCCAAGTGTTCGATAAATGTCCATGTAAATGTCACTCCTAAATGTGGCATTCGGTTTCTAGGTTCGAATTTATGCTTTTATCCGATTGGTCTTGATTTTGCTATGTAGAACATGCTTATTGGCTTGATAATGTCCTCATTCTTTATGCTTATGCCTAGATGTCTTTAAAGTTCAATTGTTTTTTCTCCTTTTCCCTTTAAAATGACTTGTGATCTAGCATTACGCCCCATGTGTTCAACGAAATGTCCATGTAAATGTCATTCCAAAATATGGCATTCGGTTTCTAGGTTCGAACATATGTTTTTATTCGATCGGTTTTGATTTTGTAGTGGAAAATGTGCTAATTGGCTCGTTATTGTCCTCGTTCTTTATGCTTATGCCTAGATGTCTTTAAAGTAGACTTGTTTTTTCTCATTTTCCCTTAAAAATGACCTGTGATCTAACATTGCACGCCAAGTGTTCGATGAAATGTCCATTTAATTGTCATTCCTAAATGTGGCATTCGGTTTCTAGGTTCGAATTTATGCTTTTATTCGATCGGTCTTGATTTTTTAGTGCAGAACGTGCTTATTGGCTAGATACTATCCTCATTCTTTAAAAATTGACTTGAGATCTAACATTGCACGCCAAGTGTTCTATTAAATGTCCATGTAGATGTCACTCCTAAATGCTGCATTCAGTTACTAGGTTCGAATTTATGCTCTTATTCGATCGGTCTTGATTTTGTAGTGCAAAATGTGCTTATTGGCTTGATACTATCCTCATTCTTTATGCATATGCCTAGATTTCTTTAAAGTTCACTTGTTTTTTCTCCTTTTGCCTTTAAAAATTGATTTGAGATCTAACATTGCACGCCAATTGTTCGATGAAATGTCCATGTAAATGTCACTCCTAAATGTGACATTCGGTTTCGAGGTTCGAATTTTACTTTTATTCGATCGGTCATGATTTAGTAGTTCAGAATGTCCTTATTGGCTTGATTCTATCCTCATTCTTGATGCTTATGCCTAGATGTCTTTAAAGTTCACTTGTTTTTTCTCCTTTTGCCTTTAAAATGACTTGTGATCTAACATTGCACGCCAAGTGTTCGATAAATGACCATGTAAATGTCAATCCTAAATGTGGCAATCGGTATCTAGGTTCGAATTTATGCTTTTATACGATCGGTCTTGATTTTGCAGTGCAGAACATGCTCATTGGCTTGATACTGTCCTCATTCTGTATACTTATGCCTAGATTTCTTTAAAGTTCACTTGATTTTTCTCCATTTCGCTTTAAAATAACTTGTAATCTAACATTGCGCGCCATGTGTTCGATGAAATGTCCATGTAAATGTCACTCCAAAATGTGGCATTCGGGTTCCAGGTTCGAAAATATGCTCTTATTCGATCGGTCTTGATTTTGTGGTGCAAAATGTGCTAATTGGCTTGATACTATCCTCATTCTTTATGCATATGCCTAGATGTCTTTAAAGTTCACTTCTTTTTTCTCCTTTTTCCTTTAAAAATTGACTTGAGATATAACATTGCAAGCCAATTTTTCGATTGAATGTTCATGTAAATGTCACTCCTAAATGTGGCATTCGGTTTCTAGGTTCGAATTTTGCTTTTATTCGATCGGTCATGATTTTGTAATGCAGAATGTCCTTATTGGCTTGATACTATCCTCATTTGTTATGCTTATGCCTAGATGTCATTAAAGTTCACTTGTTTTTCTCCTTTTTCCTTTAAAATGACTTGTGATCTAACATTGCGCGCCATGTGTTCGATGAAATGTCCATGTAAATGTCACTCCAAAATGTGGCATTCGGTTTCCAGGTTCGAATTTATGCTTTTATCCGATCGGTCTAGATTTTATGGTGCAGAATGTGCTTATTTGTGTTGATACTATCCTCACTCCTTATGCTTATGCCTAGATGTCTTTAAAGTTCACTTGTTTTTTCTCATTTGGCCTTAAATTGACTTGTGATCTAAAATTGCATGCCAAGTGTTCGATGAAATGTCCATGTAAATGTCACTCCTAAATGTGGCATTCAGTTTCTAGGTTCGAATTTATGCTTTTAGCCGATCGGTCTTGATTTTGTAGTGTAGAACATGCTTATTGGCTTTTTACTGTCCTCATTCTTTATGCTTATCCCTAGATGTCTTTAATGTTCACTTGTTTGTTCTTTTTTTGCCTTTAAAAGGACTTGTGAGCGACTTGATACTATGCTCATTCCTTATGCTTATGCATACATGTCTTTAAAGTTCACTGGTTTTTTCTCCTTTTACCTTTATAATAACTTGAGATCTAACATTGCACGCCAAGTGTTCGATGAAATGTCAATGTAAATGTCACTCCAAAATGTGGCATTCGGTTTATTGGTTTGAATTTATGCTCTTATTCGATCGGTCTTGATTTTTAAGTGCAGAATGTGCTTATTGGCTTGATTCTATCCTCATTCTTTATGCATATGCCTAAATGTCTTTAAAGTTCACTTATTTTTTCTCCTTTTGCCTTTAAAATTACTTGTGATCTAACATTGCACGCCAAGTGTTCGATAAATGCCCATGTAAATGTCAATCCTAAATGTGGCATTCGATTTCTAGGTTCGAATTTATGCTTTTATCCGATCGGTCTTGATTTTGCAGTGCAGAACATGCTTATTGGCTTGATATTGTCCTCATTCTTTATGCTTATGCCTAGATGTCTTTAAAGTTCACTTGTTTTTTCTCCATTTCCCTTTAAAATGACTTGTGATCTAACATTGCGCCTCATGTGTTCGATGAAATGTCCATGTAAATGTCACTCCAAAATGTGGCATTTTGTTTCTAGGTTCGAACATATGCTCTTATTCGATCGGTCTTGATTTTGTGGTGTAAAATGTGCTAATTGGCTGGATACTATCCTCATTCTTTATGCTTATGCCTAGATTTCTTTAAAGTTAACTTATTTTTTCTCATTTTGCCTTAAAAATGACCTGTGATCTAACATTGCACGCCAAGTGTTCGATGAAATGTACATTTAAATGTAATTCCTAAATGTGGCATTCAGTTTCTAGGTTCGAATTTATGCTTTTATTCGATCGGTCTTTATGCTTATGGCTAGATGTCTTTAAAGTTCATTTGGTTTTTCCCATTTTTCCTTTAAAATGACTTCTGATCTAACATTGCACGCCAATTGTTCGATGAAATGTCCAAGTAAATGTCACAAATAAATGTGACCTTCGGTTTCTAGGTTTTAATTTATGCTCTTATTTGATCAGTCTTGATTTTGTGGTGTATAATGTGCTTATTGGCTTGATACTATCCTCATTCTTGATGCTTATGCCTAGATGTCTTTAAAGTTCACTTGTTTTTTCTCCTTTTGCCTTTAAAATGACTTGTGATCTAACTTTGCACCCCTAGTGTTCGATAAATGTCCATGTAAATGTCACTCCTAAATGTGGCATTCGGTTTCTAGGTTCGAATTTATGCTTTTATCCGATCGGTCTAGATTTTATGGTGCAGAATGTGCTTATTTGCGTTGATACTATCCTCATTAATTACACTTATGCCTAGATGTCTTGAAAGTTCACTTGTTTTTTCTCATTTGGCCTTAAAATTGACTTGTGATCTAAAATTTTACGCCAAGTGTTCGATGAAATGTGCATGTAAATGTCACTCCAAAATGTGGCATTTGGTTTCTAGGTTTGAACATATGCTCTTATTCCATCGGTCTTGATTTTGTGGCGCAAAATGTGCTAATTGGCTTGATATTATCCTCATTCATTATGCTTATGCCTAGATGTCTTTAAAGTTTACTTATTTTTTCTCATTTTGCCTTAAAATGACCTGTGATCTAACATTGCACGCCAAGTGTTCGATGAAATGTCCATTTAAATGTAATTCCTAAATGTGGCATTCAGTTTCTAGGTTCGAATTTATGCTTTTATTCGATCGATCTTGATTTTTTAGTGCAGAACGTACTAATTGGCTACATACTATACTCATTCTTTATGCTTATGGCTTGATGTCTTTAAAGTTCATTTGGTTTTTTTCCTTTTGCCTTTAAAATGACTTGTGATCTAACATTGCAGGGCAAGTGTTCGATAAAATGTCCATGTAAATGTCACTCCTAAATGTGGCATTCGGTTTCTAGGTTCGAATTTATGCTTTTATCCGACCGGTCTTGATTTTGCAGTGTAGAACGTGCTTATTGGCTTGATACTATCCTCATTTTTATGCTTATGCGTAGATGTCTTCAAAGTTCACTTGTTTTTTCTCCTTTTGCCTTTAAAATGACTTGTGATTTAACATTGCTCGCCAAATGTTCGATGAAACGTCCATGTAAATGTCACAACTAAATGTGGCATTCCATTTCTAGGTTCGAATTTTTGCTGTTATTCTATCGGTCTTGATTTTGTAGTGCAGAATGTGCTTATTGACTTGATACTATCCTCATTCTTTATGCTTATGCCTAGATGTCTTTAAAGTTCACTTGTTTTTTCTCATGATCTAACATTGCACGCCAAGTGTTCGATGAAATGTCCAAGTAGATGTCACTCCTAATGTGGCATTCGGTTTCTAGGTTCGAATTTATGCTCTTATTCGATCGGTCTTGATTTTGTAGTGTAGAATGTGCTTATTGACTTGATACTATCTTCATTCTTTAAACTTATGCCTTGATGTCTTTAAAGTTCACTTGTTTTTTCTCCTTTTGCCTCTAAAAATTGACTTGAGATCTAACAATGCACGCCAAGTGTTCGATGAAATGTCCATGTAAAAGTCACTCCTAAATGTGGCATTCGGTTTCTAGGTTCGAATTTATGCTTTTATTGGATCGGTCTTGATTTTGTAGTGTAGAACGTCCTTATTGGCCTTATACTATCCTCATTCTTTATGGGCTTGAAACTATCCTCATTCTCGTTTCTTATGCCTAGATGTCTTTAAAGATCACTAGTTTTTTCTCCTTTAGCCTTTAAAATGACTTGTGATCTAACATTGCACGCCAATTTGTTCGATGAAATGTCCAAGTAAATGTTACACCTAAATGTGACATTCGGTTTCTAGGTTTGAATTTATGCTCTTATTTTATCGGTCTTGATTTTAAGGTGCAGAATCTGCTTATTTGCTTGATACTATTCTCCTTCTTGATGCTTATACCTAGATGTCTATAAAGTTCACTTGTTTTTTCTCCTTTTGCCTTGAAAATGACTTGTGATCTAACATTGCACCCTAAGTGTTCGATAAATGTCCATGTAAACTGAGATGTGGTAAATATATGAACGAGAGCCTGTACAAAAGCTCCTTAACCAAAAGGGGTTAAGGCGCAAAAAGTGAGGCATGACTGATCGACATGATCCGATATGATCCTCTATAGCCCACTGCGAATAAGGCGCCCCTAGAGGAGGACTAGGGGTAACAAGACACATCAAACACGGACTAGGGATCTATACACATCAAACTAGCCCCAAAAATCCCTAGAGGAGGACTAGGGGTAACAAAACGGGCCGGTATAGCAAGGGTGCCTAATAGGCAAACAACCAAGGCATCAAAACAACCAAGGCAAACGCCATCAAAGACAACAAATCGCCTATCAAGGCAGCCACAAGCCAAAATGACAACAATACAACGGAAGAGAGGAGGTGAGAGGCCTTACGTGCGAATGAGCCTTCGGAGTCTTGCACCTTTCTTTCCGCTAGTTTTGCAAGTGAAGGAGATCCTTGTTTTGCAAGCATGGATTGTTTTGAGGGCACAATCAATGGGGTTGGGTGTGGTGCCTTCGATGTAAGCATCATTCCTAGCATCCCAAGTGTGGTAGATGATACCAAGAAGGGTGACTAGTCTTGCTTTGAAGATGTGAGAATCTTGTCTTGGGGACATTAAGAACCACTCAACCCATTCTTGTAGGTTTGGCTTCCTAGTTTGGATTCCATGCCACGTCCAAACTCTATCCATGACCTCTTGGACAAAATTGCAATTCCCCCAAAGGTGATCGGTGGTTTCATTGTCATTCCCACAAAGGACACAAGTGTCATTATTTAAGAGACCACGATCCTTGAGCCGGCTTAGCGTGGGGAGTCTCCCTTGGTAAGCTAACCAAAATCTGAAGCTCCACTTCTTGGCTCGTACACGAGTCCAAATCATCTCACTCCAAGGAAGAGTGGGGCCACGGTCACGGAGTAAATCATAGAGGGCTCTCGCATCAAGTTGGCCATTCGGCTTTGTGATGGTATTAAGACCGGTTGGGTCCTCATTTGTTGCCCTTGTAAGAACCGCTTCAACCACCGGTTCTCTTAGCTTGAGGAGTGATTTCCAAATCCAAGAGTCGGTGCTTTTCACTCTCAAATTCCAGAAATTGGCCCTTCTTGTGTGGTTTTGATTGACCCAATTCGTCCAAAGAGACGGTTTGTTCATGTGTATCTCGTGGCCAAGTTTGAAGAGGATCGATTGGTTCCATGCAAGGAGCTCTTTGATATTGAGGCCGCCCTCCTCGTAAGGCCTAGTCACTTTTTTCCAAGAAACAAGTGCTTTTTTCCCCTCAATTTTGCCACTCCAAAGGAAGGAGCGACAAAGTGCTTCTATGCGTTTGAGTACCTTCCTTGGGATGATGGTGGATTTAACCCAAAAGGAAAGGAGACCCTCAAGCATGGAGCGAATTACTTGAGCTCTCCCTTCATAGGAGAGCATTCGTGCACCACATCTATTGATGACCCCGGTGATCTTGTTGAGGAGTGGCCCATAGTCTCCTACTTTGAGCTTGTCGGAGTGAAGTGGCATTCCCAAATAGCGGACCGGGAAGGTTCCAATCTCAAATCCCATAATTGCCGCAAGAGAGGCCCGGTCATCAAGTGCCACACCGCCAAAGAAGATGCGGCTTTTGTGGTTGTTGGCTATAAGCCCCGAGGATCTTCCGAATGAGACAAGGCATGTTTTTATGGAGTTGAGGGTAGGGATGGTGGGCTTACAAAAAATGAGGAGGTCATCGGCAAAGGTGATATTTGTGAGTTTGAGGCGGTAGCATTTAGGGTGGAAGGCAAAGCCTCGGTTGGTACTAGCCTTTTGAAGATTCCGTCTAAGGATTTCCATAATCAAGACGAAGAGGAAGGGTGAGAGAGAATCACCTTGGCGGAGGCCTCTCTTGCCGGGGAAGAAGCCCTTGGCCTCACAATTAATGAGGATGGAGTATCTTGGGGTGGTCACATTTTGTAAGATGAGTTGGGTTAGCCAAGGTGGGAAGCCAAAGTAGTGGAGAGTTTTTTCAAGGAAGTCCCAATCAACACAATGAAAAGCCTTTTGGAGGTCCACTTGCATGAGGCACCTTTTAGAGGTGCGCCTTTTCTCATAGGTGGCAACTAGTTCTTGAGCAACCGCGACGTTGTGGGAAATGGAGCGGCCCGGGACAAAAGCACCTTGCCCAACCGAGACAATTTTGTCAAGGAGGGGTCGAATTCGGCTTACTAGGATTTTGGAGATGGCTTTAAGAAAGGTATTGCAACAAGAGATGGGTGGAAAGTCTTTTATGTGGAAAGGATTGTCAACTTTGGGTATGAGGCTCACAAACGTGTTGTTCCAATCTCTAAGTAATCTCCCGGATTGAAAGAATTCTTGCACTGCTTTGACCACATCAAGTTTCACTATGCTCCAACATTCTTTGAAGAAGTGGCTACTAAATCCGTCGGGCCCCGGAGATTTGTTGGATCCAATGCCCACAAAAGTTTTTCTTATCTCTTCTTCACTAGGCATGAGGGTGAGATTTGTCATATCTCCTTGAGTGAGAGTTGGCCCTTGAAGTTGATTAAAGTCAAAAGCTTGTGTTGGATCAAGTGTGCCAAAAAGCTTCTCATAGAACCCCACCACTTCATTCACAATATCACGGGGATCTTCAATCTTGTTGCCATTTTCATCCTCAAGCATTCGGATGGTGTTGCCTTCCTTCCTTTCCTTGATCCTATTGAAAAAGAAGGAGGAGGTCTCCTCTCCCATGCTCATCCAATCTAGCTTGGCTCTTTGGGTTGTGGCACTGAACAAAATTTTCATATTGAGCTCAACCTCTTTCTTGGCTTCGGTAACGGCTCTTTGTTTTTCAAGGCTCCCAAAGTCATCATGGAGAGTTTGTTGTGCTTTCTTCAACTTTTCCACACTAGCCTCGGCTTGTGCCTCAAGATTCCTAAACTTAGTGTGGTGCCAAGCTTTTAGAGCCCCTTTCAATTTGGAAAGCTTGGAGAAGAGGATGAATTGAGCCGACCCTACTATATGCTCTCCCCAAATACGGCTCACCAAGGTTTCAAATTCGGGATCTTCGGTCCAAAAATTGTAGAACCGGAAGGGAATTTTTCGGATAGTGTTGGTGGGGTTAATGTGGACAAGGCCGGGTGAGTGGTCGGAAAGGTTAGGGTCACCAAGAAAGGCAAAGGATTGCCTAAAAGTGGCTTCCCAAATGGGGTTAACAAGGGCACGGTCAATTTTTGTGGCTACACGGGAGGTGCCCATTTGTTGGTTAGACCATGTGTACTTGGCTCCGGAGTAGGTAAGGTCATGAAGGTCACAAGGGCCAAGGGCATTGGCTAGCTCATTTGGCTCATTACCATCATTGGTATTTCTCAAAGAGAATCTCTCCGTTGAGTCAAGCAAACAATTCAAATCACCCATCACAAGCCATGGTGCATTCATCCCCCCGGCAAGGGTTCTCAACAAGTTCCACAAAGGTTTTCTTTCCCTGGGATAATTGAAAGCATAGACAAAGGTTAGATAGAAGTTTAAACATGAGTTTTTGTCACTAACCTTGCAATGGATCACTTGGCTAGTGTTTAACAAGACTTCCAAATGCACAACTAGGGGGTTCCAAGCTATCCTCATACGACCCCTCTCTTGAGTGCCAACATCGGTGCAATAATTCCAACCACTTAGCAAGCAATAAGCAAGTAGGTCTTCCCTAGATCTTAGGGTCTTGGTTTCCAAGATGCCCATCACACTAACTCGGTTTTTATGGACAAAGCTATTGACCATATTTATTTTAGAGGGGTCACTACTCCCTCTCACGTTCCAACAACCAACTTTGAGCTCAGTCATGGATCACCCTTTTTAGGCCTACTACAACCCTCCATTAGTCCCTCGAGAAGGCCCTCAAACATATTGGGACTTTTGTTGCAAGCGTTTGAATTTGAGGCCGAAGTGTGGTGGCTTAGGGAAGATATCTTTGGAGGGCTAAAGGTGTGTTTCTTCTTTGGAAATTTGAAGTGGTGGTGGGCCTCTTTTTCTAAGTCACGAGCTTGGAGAGCTAGGATTGTGTTTTGCTCATTCACCAAAGGTTCGGCTAGGGATGGTTTAGTTGCTGCTTTAGGTGGTGCTTCAAGGTCATCTTCTTTACGAGGGCTAGAGGTAGTGCATGGTGGATGTGGGGGCTCATCAATGGCCAGCTCCTTTGTGATAGTTTGGGTGGCAACAATAGAATTTTGCAATGGCTCTTGGCTTGCTCGGCTAGGGGCGCAACTAGCGGCGCGATTAGGGGTAGGACTAGGGGCACGACTAGCGGCGCACCTAGTAGTTGGGCTGGGGGCACGAGTAGTGGTGTCTTTGGCTCGCCACACTCGGTTGGCCATTCTCGGTTTGTTCTTGTGATACATACGAAAGTGCTCTCGCTCATGCTCTTGTTCATGAGTGCAAAATTGTTTGGTGTGGCCGAAGTTCTTGCATAGAGTGCATCTCCAAGGCATCCACTCAAACTCAACATTGTATTCAAATTTCTTCCCACATTTGCTTGCCAACTTGACCATTCTCCGGTTGGCTTCCTCGGTAGTGATTTCAACAAGTAACCGGGCATAAGAGATTTTCTCCAATGAAGAGGTGATCCGATCTACACAAATTGGTTTACCAATCATGTTGCCAATAACACTAAGCATGTGCTTGGAGGAAAGGAGGATGGGATGCAAGTCTAGAATCTTAACCCATACCGGGATGGAGGCAAAGCTCATCCAATCAATCGCCATGCCCATCTCCCATTCTTTCAAGACTAGCGGTTTGTTTCCATGTATGAGCCATGGGCCATTGTGGAGAACCCATGCTCGGTCTTCTAGCTTGGCAAAGCTTAGCAAGAACACACCGTTCTCTTTCATGTAGACCTTGGGTGTTGGAATTTCCCATGAGCTTTCAATGAAAGTGAGGAGATTGTGTAGAGTGGTTTGCGCCCCAGCCACAAACCCAATGAGTGAAGCACTCCAAGACTCTTGCTCTTTGGCAACATCATTCAAATCAAATTCAAAGACATCTCTATTCTCCAAGACCATGTGCTCAAGCCGTTCACAATTCCTTATGGCTCTATTCCCCTCGGTGGCTTGCTTGAAGGAAGAGGTGTGAAGAATTGGTTTGGTTTTGCTAGTTGGGTGGTCACTTGAGTGGTTCAAGTCAGCCTTGGAAGCAAGGATGGGTGGGGAGAGACGGCTGAAAACCGAGGCGTTGGCCAAGGAGGAAGAACTAGCAAGATGGGTTTTTGTGGTTTAATGGCCAAAGGGGTGTTGTGTTTAGGTTTATGGGAGGTGGCGGCTATGGATGAGCCCTTTTCTCCATGTTTGTCAAGATTTTTTGAAGACTCACCCAAAGGAGGATGGTCAACCAACCTCTTTCCATTAGCCTTGCTTTCATTAATGGCTAAAGGAGCACATGTGACTCCTTGTAGGGTGGGGACCGAAGCCTTAGCTATTTTTTCAAGCAATGTCCCTTTCACCTTCAGATCTGGCCTGCTCAAGGAGGAAGAGCCCTCCATTGGTGCCGTTGTGAGCATCTCTCCAAGATGGAGCGCCGGTGGTGCATCTCCGGTCGCGCCCGGCGCGTCGCTGGTTAGGTTTGGCACGTACATGGCTGCTTGTGTGGATTTGGAGAGAGTCTTCATAAAAGCTGGGGTTTTTTCTGGATCTATGTCCCCATTAGCAAGGTTGGACTCCCCAGCTTGACTTGTCACCGGTGGGGACTCCAAGGTCGCGCCGCTGCTCTCTACCGGTGCGTCGTTGCTTATCTTTGGCGCGCCACTGCCCGTCTTCGGCGCGCCTCCACTCCTCAGACTCGAACCAGGTTCACATGAGGGTTGTGAGGTGAACTTGTGCCGGTTCCCTCTAGATCCCGCCATGGAGCCTTGATGATTTCAAACTAGTGACAAGAAACCCTAAAACTACGAATTTTGTGCGCTCTATCTCACAAGCTTCTACTCCCTCACGTATTTGGTCAATCTCCAAGTGGATCTTGCCAAATTTCAACCTCACTAGACACCACCTACCCTCACTCTCACAAGGGTCACCGAAAAGAGCCGCCGGAGACACCTTGAAACCCGTGTTTACCCTCAATCTCACCGCTCCAAGCTCCCTCCGGTACACTCGGCCGCCAAGGGAGGCCCCACCGGTGTTTGTTCCTCACAATAGGTCACCGTCGCTCACACTCCCCACACCCCCAAGCCACCGAGTGGCTGGTGGCGCCGCTAGGAAGGAGGCGCTCTAGAAAACCCTAGAGAGAAAGAGAGAGTGAAATTTGAAATGTCCATGAAAAATTAAATGTGCATCTAAATGTCACTCCTAAATGTGGCATTCAGTTTCCAGGTTCGAATTTATGCTTTTATCCGATCGGTCTAGATTTTATGGTGAAGAATGTGCTTATTTGCGTTGATACTATCCTCATTCTTTATGATTATGCCTAGATGTCTTTAAAGTTCACTTGTTTTTTCTCATTTGGCCTTAAATTTGGCTTGTGATCTAAAATTGCACGCCAAGTGTTTGATGAAATGTCCATGTAAATGTCACTCCTAAATGTGGCATTCAGTTTCTAGGTTCGAATTTATGCTTTTATCCGATCGGTCTTGATTTTGTAGTGTAGAACGGGCTTATTGGCTTGTTACTGTCCTCATTCTTTATGCTTATCCCTAGATGTCTTTAAAGTTCACTTGCTTTTTCTCTTTTTGCCTTTAAAATGACTTGTGAGCGACTTGATACTATCCTCATTCTTTATGTTTCTGCATACATGTCTTTAAAGTTCACTGGTTTTTTCTCCTTTTACCTTTATAATGACTTGAGATCTAACATTGCACACCAAGTGTTCGATGAAATGTCACTCCAAAATGTGGCATTTGGTTTCTAGGTTTGAATTTCTGCTCTTATTCGATCGGTCTTGATTTTTTAGTGCAGAATGTGCTTATTGGCTTGATTCTATCCTCATTCTTTATGCATATGCCTAGATGACTTTAAAGTTCACTTGTTTTTTCTCCTTTTGCCTTTAAAAATTGACTTGAGATCTAACATTGCACAAGAAGTGTTCGATGAAATGTCCATGTAGATGTCACTCCTAAATGCTGCATTCCTTTTCTAGGTTCTAATTTATGCTCTTATTCGATCGGTCTTGATTCTGTAGTGCAAAATGTGCTTATTAGCTTGATACTATCCTCATTCTTTATGCATATGCCTAGATGTCTTTAAAGTTCACTTGTTTTTTCTCCTTTTGCCTTTAAAAATTGACTTCAGATCTAACATTGCACGCCAATTATTCGATGAAATGTCCATGTAAATGTCACTCCTAAATGTGGCATTCGGTTTCTTGGTTCGAATTTATGCTATTCGATTGGTCATGATATTTTAGTGCAGAATGTCCTTATTGGCTTGATACTATCCTCATTCTTGATGCTTATGCCTAGATGTCTTTAAAGACACTTGTTTTTTCTCCTTTTGCCTTTAAAATGACTTGTGATCTAACATTGCACGCCAAGTGTTCGATAAATGTCCATGTAAATGTCAATCCTAAATGTGGCATTCGGTTTCTAGTTTCGAATTTATGCTTTTATCCGATCGGTCTTGATTTTGCAGTGCAGAACATGCTTATTGGCTTGATATTGTCCTCATTTTTTATGCTTATGCCTATATGTCTTTAAATTTCACTTGTTTTTTTTCCTTTTGCCTTTAAAATGACTTGTGATCTAACATTGCATGCCAAGGTTTCGATAAAATGTCCATGTAAATGTCACTCCTAAATGTGGCATTCGGTTTCTAGGTTCGAATTTATGCTCTTATTCAATCGGTCTTGATTTTGTAGTGTAGAATATGCTTATTGGCTTGATACTATCCTAATTCTTTATGCGTATGCCTGATGGCTTTAAAGTTCTCTTTTTTTGTCCTTTTGCCTTTAAAAATTGAATTGCGATCTAACATTGCGCGCCAAGTGTTCGATGAAATGTCCATGTAAATGTCACTCCTAAATGTGGCATTCGGTTTCTAGGTTCGAATTTATGCTCTTATTCGATCGGTCTTGATTTTGAAGTGCAGAATGTGTTTATTGGCTTGATACTATCCTCATTCTTTATGCTTATGCCTAGATGTCTTTAAAGTTCACTTGTTTTTTCTCATTTGGCCTTAAATTTGGCTTGTGATCTAAAATTGCATGCCAAGTGTTCGATGAAATGTCCATGTAAATGTCACTCCTAAATGTGGCATTCAGTTTCTAGGTTCGAATTTATGCTTTTATCCGATCGGTCTTGATTTTGTAGTGTAAAACAGGCTTATTGGCTTGTTACTGTCCTCATTCTTTATGCTTATCCCTAGATGTCTTTAACGTTCACTTGTTTTTTCTCTTTTTTCCTTTAAAATGACTTGTGAGCGACTTGATACTATCCTCAATCTTTATGTTTCTGCATATATGTCTTTAAAGTTCACTGGTTTTTTCTCCTTTTACCTTTATAATGACTTGAGATCTAACATTGCACGCCAAGTGTTCGATGAAATGTCAATGTAAATGTCACTCCAAAATGTGGCATTCGGTTTCTAGGTTTGAATTTATGCTCTTATTCGATCGGTCTTGATTTTTTAGTGCAGAATGTGCTTATTGGCTTGATTCTATCCTCATTCTTTATGCATATGCCTAGATGACTTTAAAGTTCACTTGTTTTTTCTCCTTTTGCCTTTAAAAATTGACTTGAGATCTAACATTGCACAAGAAGTGTTCGATGAAATGTCCATGTAGATGTCACTCCTAAATGCTGCATTCCGTTTCTAGGTTCGAATATATGCTCTTATTCGATCGGTCTTGATTCTGTAGTGCAAAATGTTCTTATTAGCTTGATACTATCCTCATTCTTTATGCATATGCCTAGATGTCTTTAAAGTTCACTTGTTTTTTCTCCTTTTGCCTTTAAAAATTGACTTCAGATCTAACATTGCACGCCAATTATTCGATGAAATGTCCATGTAAATGTCACTCCTAAATGTGGCATTCGGTTTCTTGGTTCGAATTTATGCTTTTATTCGATTGGTTATGATATTTTAGTGCAGAATGTCCTTATTGGCTTGATACTATCCTCATTCTTGATGCTTATGCCTAGATGTCTTTAAAGACACTTGTTTTTTCTCCTTTTGCCTTTAAAATGACTTGTGATCTAACATTGCACGCCAAGTGTTCGATAAATGTCCATGTAAATGTCAATCCTAAATGTGGCATTCGGTTTCTAGTTTCGAATTTATGCTTTTATCCGATCGGTCTTGATTTTGCAGTGCAGAACATGCTTATTGGCTTGATACTGTCCTCATTTTTTATGCTTATGCCTATATGTCTTTAAATTTCACTTGTTTTTTTCCTTTTGCCTTTAAAATGACTTGTGATCTAACATTGCATGCCAAGGTTTCGATAAAATGTCCATGTAAATGTCACTCCTAAATGTGGCATTCTGTTTCTAGGTTCGAATTTATGCTCTTATTCGATCGGTCTTGATTTTGTAGTGCAGAATATGCTTATTGGCTTGATACTATCCTAATTCTTTATGCGTATGCCGGATGGCTTTAAAGTTCTCTTTTTTTGTCCTTTTGCCTTTAAAAATTGATATGAGATCTAACATTGCACGTCAAGTGTTCGATGAAATGTCCATGCAAATGTCACTCCTAAATGTGGCATTCGGTTTCTAGGTTCGAATTTATGCTCTTATCCGATTGGTCCTGATTTTGCAGTGCAGAACTTGCTTATTGGCTTGATACTGTCCTCTTTCTTTATCCTTATGCCTAGATGTCTTTAAAGTTCACTTGTTTTTCTCCTTTTGCCTTTTAATTGAATTGTGATCTAACATTGCGCGCCAAGTGTTCGATGAAATGTCCATGTAAATGTCACTCCTAAATGTGGCATTCGGTTTCTAGGTTCGAATTTATGCTCTTATTCGATCGGTCTTGATTTTGAAGTGCAGAATGTGTTTATTTGCTTGATACTATCCTCATTCTTTATTCTTATGCCTAGATGTCTTTAAAGTTCACTTGCTTTTTCTCATGATCTAACATTGCACGCCAAGTGTTCCATGAAATTTCCATGTAAATGTCACTCCTAAATGTGGCATTCGGTTTCTAGGTTCGAATTTATGCTTTTATTCGATCGTTCTGTATTTTGTAGTGCAGAACGTGCTTATTGGCTTGATACTATCCTCATTGTTTATGCTTATGCCTAGATGTCTTTAAAGTTCACTTGTGTTTTCTCCATTTGCCTTTAAAATGACTTGTGATCTAACATTGCACGCCAAGGTTTCGAGAAAATGTCCATATAAATGTCACTCCTAAATGTGGCATTTGGTTTCTAGGTTCGAATTTATGCTTTTATCCGATCGGTCCTGATTTTGAAGTGCAGAACGTGCCTATTGGCTTGATATGGTCCTCATTCTTTATGCTTATGCCTAGTTGTCTTTAAATTTCACTTGTTTTTTGTCCTTTTTACCTTTAAAATTTGACTTGAGATCTAACATTGCACGCCAAGTGTTCGATTAAATGTCCATGTAAATGTCACTCCTAAATGTGGCATTCGGTTTCTAGGTTTGAATTAATTCTTTTATCCGATCGGTCTTGATTTTGTAGTGCAGAACGTGCTTATTGGCTTGATATTATCCTCATTTTTTATGCTTATGCCTATATGTCTTTAAAGTTCACTTCTTTTTATCCTTTTGCCTTTAAAATTGATCTGAGATCTAACATTGCACGCCAAGTGTTCAATGAAATGTCCATGCAAATGTCACTCCTAAATGTGGCATTCGGTTTCTAGGTTCGAATTTATGCTCTTATTCGATCGGTCTTGATTTTGTAGTGCAGAATATGCTTATTGGCTTGATACTATCCTAATTCTTTATGCGTATGCCTGATGGCTTTAAAGTTCTCTTTTTTTGTCCTTTTGCCTTTAAAAATTGATATGAGATCTAACATTGCACGTCAAGTGTTCGATGAAATGTCCATGCAAATGTCACTCCTAAATGTGGCATTCGGTTTCTAGGTTCGAATTTATGCTCTTATCCGATCGGTCCTGATTTTGCAGTGCAGAACGTGCTTATTAGCTTGATACTGTCCTCTTTCTTTATCCTTATGCCTAGATGTCTTTAAAGTTCACTTGTTTTTCTCCTTTTGCCTTTAAATTGAATTGTGATCTAACATTGCGCGCCAAGTGTTCGATGAAATGTCCATGTAAATGTCACTCCTAAATGTGGCATTCGGTTTCTAGGTTCGAATTTATGCTCTTATTCGATCGGTCTTGGTTTTGTAGTGCAGAATATGCTTATTGGCTTGATACTATCCTAATTCTTTATGCGTATGCCTGATGGCTTTAAAGTTCTCTTTTTTTGTCCTTTTGCCTTTAAAAATTGATATGAGATCTAACATTGCACGTCAAGTGTTCGATGAAATGTCCATGCAAATGTCACTCCTAAATGTGGCATTCGGTTTCTAGGTTCGAATTTATGCTCTTATCCGATCGGTCCTGATTTTGCAGTGCAGAACGTGCTTATTGGCTTGATACTGTCCTCTTTCTTTATCCTTATGCCTAGATGTCTTTAAAGTTCACTTGTTTTTCTCCTTTTGCCTTTAAATTGAATTGTGATCTAACATTGGGCGCCAAGTGTTCGATGAAATGTCCATGTAAATGTCACTCCTAAATGTGGCATTCGGTTTCTAGGTTCGAATTTATGCTCTTATTCGATCGGTCTTGATTTTGAAGTGCAGAATGTGTTTATTTGCTTGATACTATCCTCATTCTTTATTCTTATGCCTAGATGTCTTTAAAGTTCACTTGCTTTTTCTCATGATCTAACATTGCACGCCAAGTGTTCCATGAAATTTCCATGTAAATGTCACTCCTAAATGTGGCATTCGGTTTCTAGGTTCGAATTTATGCTTTTATTCGATCGTTCTGTATTTTGTAGTGCAGAACGTGCTTATTGGCTTGATACTATCCTCATTGTTTATGCTTATGCCTAGATGTCTTTAAAGTTCACTTGTGTTTTCTCCTTTTGCCTTTAAAATGACTTGTGATCTAACATTGCACGCCAAGGTTTCGAGAAAATGTCCATATAAATGTCACTCCTAAATGTGGCATTTGGTTTCTAGGTTCGAATTTATGCTTTTATCCGATCGGTCCTGATTTTGAAGTGCAGAACGTGCCTATTGGCTTGATATTGTCCTCATTCTTTATGCTTATGCCTAGTTGTCTTTAAATTTCACTTGTTTTTTGTCCTTTTACCTTTAAAATTTGACTTGAGATCTAACATTGCACGCCAAGTGTTCGATTAAATGTCCATGTAAATGTCACTCCTAAATGTGGCATTCGGTTTCTAGGTTTGAATTAATTCTTTTATCCGATCGGTCTTGATTTTGTAGTGCAGAACGTGCTTATTGGCTTGATATTATCCTCATTTTTTATGCTTATGCCTATATGTCTTTAAAGTTCACTTTTTTTATCCTTTTGCCTTTAAAATTGATCTGAGATCTAACATTGCATGCCAAGTGTTCAATGAAATGTCCATGCAAATGTCACTCCTAAATGTGGCATTCGGTTTCTAGGTTCGAATTTATGCTCTTATTCGATCGTTCTAACATTGCACGCCAAGGTTTCGATAAAATGTCCATGTAAATGTCACTCCTAAATGTGGCATTCGGTTTCTAGGTTCGAATTTATGCTCTTATGCGATCGGTCTTGATTTTGTAGTGCAAAATATGCTTATTGGCTTGATACTATCCTCATTCTTTATGCGTATGCCTGATGGCTTTAAAGTTCTCTTTTTTTTATCCTTTTGCCTTTAAAATTGATCTGAGATCTAACATTGCGTGCCAAGTGTTCAATGAAATGTCCATGCAAATGTCACTCCTAAATGTGGCATTCGGTTTCTAGGTTCGAATTTATGCTCTTATTCGATTGGTCTTGATTTTGTGGTGCAAAATGTGCTAATTGGCTTGATACTACCCTCATTCTTTATCCGTTGCCGGGGAGGCAATAATTGTCTTTTTGTGTGATTTTTGTGCCAATTTTGGTGTGAACCTATCTTATGGTTCACACCCGTGCTACTAATACTTCAAATCCTTTGTTTGATCCAGAAATTGAACGGACTCTGTTTAACTCGCCGAGCTGTGCGTGCATTATTACAAGAGTTTGAAGCAATGAGTGATCAGCGAGTTACTCTTGAGAGCTTGACAGCTCCTAATCTGAATCAGCCTACACGTGCAGTGCAATTCCCAGCCCTTGGTGATGGGGTGAAGTTTGAGCTCAAAACAGGAGTAGTTCATCTACTCCCAAAATTCAACGGAACTCCACTTGAGGATCCCATTCAACATCTTGATGAGTTCCTTGATGTCTGCACTAGCATGTGTCCCTCTGATATTACTGAAGAACAGATGAGGCTGAGAGCGTTTTCTTTTTCTCTGAAGGAATCCGCTAAAGACTGGTATCATGCTCTAACTCCTGGAAGCGTTACTACTTGGGTGAACTTGAAGAAGTTGTTTCTGGACAAATACTTCCCTACAATCAAGTCCAATCAACTCAAGAAGAAGATCTGTAACATAGAGCAATTCCCCAACGAGTCACTTTATGAATATTTTGAGCGCTTCAGGAAGCTGGTAAAGAGTTGTCCCTACCATGGTTATGCTAATCATGATCTTATTCTCTATCTCCATGGAGGACTCTGTGAGGAAGACAGGCGATTGGTAAATTCCTCTTGTGGTGGAAACATCATGAAAAGAACCTATGAAGAGGCTGTAGACATCTTTTCTACGCGGGCTGATGAGTCCAGGCAATATACTGGAAGAGGTTCTAAAAACCTGTCAGCCGCCAACTCTCACTCTAAAATTGATCAAGCTGATTTTGATGTGCTGAAAGAAGAAGTGAGGCGGTTGAAGTTAAAGGGTACTGCTCAACAGGCTAAGGCTTGTGGAATCTGTAATGACGCCTTTCATCCTACTGATGCATGTCCTACACTACAGGAGGAGGTGAATGCAGTTGGAGGGTACCAAATGAAGCCAAGAAATGATCCTTATTCGAACACTTACAACCCAGGCTGGAAAGATCATCAAAACTTCAGGTGGAGAGAGCCTGAGTCAACGCAGCAACAAGATCAGTTTCAACAAGCTAAACCATATGTTCCGAGGCCCCAAGGACAGAATCACAATGCATCCCCTTCTATGGAAGACATGATGACGATGTTGGTACAAAGTAACCTCACTCTTCAAAATAGTATGACTCAACATCAAAATAGTATGACTCAACTGGCTCAAAATCAAGTCAAATTCCAAGATACTACATTAGCAAGCATTCACAACTTGGAACGACAGATGAGTCAAATCTCTGAAGCTGTAAGCAAACTGGAAGCAAGAGATTCGGGTAAGCTTTCTTCTCAAACAGAAGTCAACCCGAATATTCGTAATGTCAGTGCTGTCATTTTGAGGAGTGGGAGGCAACTTGAAGGCGGAAGAGTGGAAGAATTTGTCGAAGACGACGGCGGCGACCGCCAGCAGGATAGCGGCACCCGCCGCCAAAAGGAGCTTGGCTACGGCAAATTGGAATTAATTGGCGGCGACCAAAAATTAAATGGCGGCACCCGCCGCCAAGACAGCGGCGACCACCGCGACGGTGCTCAAATTTCCGAAAAAAACGGCGACCGCCACCCCCTGGCGGCACCCGCCGCCAGCCCGCCGCCTCTCAGAAATTGATTTTCCCCCTTCTGATGTTGCTCATAGCCCATCTGTAGATGCCTCAGATGTTGAGAAGGCTTCTAAAACTCCTGTTTTTCCTGAATGGAAGCCCGTTGCTCCATTCCCATCTGCATTAAAGCGTACAGAGCCATTGAAGCAAGACAAGGACATATTTGAGATGTTTAGAAAAGTTGAGGTCAACATGCCCCTACTAGATATGACCAAGTCAATTCCTCGTTATGCTAAGTTCTTAAAGCAGATGTGCACTACAAAGAGGATTCGGGATGAGAAAAGCAAGAAAAATGTGAAGGTGACCGAACATGTCTCAGCAATATTTCAAAAGCACTTACCCAAGAAATGCGGGGATCCAGGTATGTTCACTATCCCTATAACTATTGAAGGTACTAAATTTGACAAGGCTATGTTAGATTTAGGTGCTTCTATTAATGTTATACCTTCCTTTCTCTGTGAGTCTATGAAACTGGGACCTATTCAGCCAACTAATATTTCTATTCAATTAGCTGATAAGTCCACTGTGCGTCCTATAGGAGTGGTAGAGGATGTTTTGGTTATGGTTGATAATCTTACTTTTCCTACTGATTTTTATGTGCTTAATATGGAACATGATAATCATGCAATTCCTATTCTGTTAGGAAGACCCTTCTTGAAAACAGCTAATACCAAAATAAATGTGAGTACTGGTTCACAGACAATGGAATTTAATGGCCAGATTATAAATCATAATATCTACAACGCCATTAAATCTTCATCTAATAATCATTCTGTGTATGTTGTTGATGTGCTTGAGCCTGTTGTGAAAGATATTCTTGTTGGAAACCACCTAGATGATATGAAATCTCTTGTTGATTCTAGTTTGGATTTCACTTTATCACCTAATATGCAGGACACTGTTAATAAGTTGGATGCTTACTATAAACTTCCTCCTGAATTATTGGGACAAGCTCCTTTACCACTTACCTTGCCTAGCAAGAAGCTTTTGTCTTCTATTGTGCAGACACGAGTAGTTGAATTGAAGAAACCACCAGAGCGCATAGGGCAACACCCTCCCCCACCCTTGCAACCTCCGTCGCGGCCACCACTGTTCCCTGACCCAAATTAGTTGTTGGTTTGTAAGTTTTTCTCTTTCTCTTTACTTTTATTTTACATTGGGGACAATGTAAGATTTAAGCATGGGGGAAGGGGATTACTTGTTTTGCATTCATGTAGTTGCATTAGATTAGGCATGTTAACTTTATGTTTTGCATTGATTCAAATTCTTGAAAAAATGAAAAAAAATCAGAAAATTCATAAAAATACAAAAATATTGCATTTAGGTTCATATTTCTCCATTGTTTGATTCTTCTTGTTTCTCTAAGTTGAGTACGAATTCTAACCCATGATTTGCATGATTTGCTGAAGTTGATATGATATGAGCATGATCATTGGTTAATTACCTTGATTATAGGACTGAGCATGTATTTAGCTTGGGTATTTGATTCATTCTGAAGTTCTAGACAAAAATTAGCCTTGTGAGATATTTTTGGCCTTTCATGATTATATTTGTTCTCTACATTCTTGAGTGTATCACCATGACTATCTAGCTCTAGAACTTGCGTTATGACTCTTTTTCAAGGCTGCTTTATATGATTAAATGCATGACATTAAAATGATTGAGGCAATGTTTCTTTATAAGCCTATTATTTCCCTTCCTACCTTACGAGATCCATGTTCTTGATACCCCATTTCTTTTGAGCTTTAAGCCTATTTTTGATAACTCCACAAAATTTTCCTAGCTAAATAAGCTTGACCCATCCGGAATTTAAGACTTTAGGTGGTGTTTTTGTTTTGTGTGAGTTATGTATAAGTATGGGGGAGTTGGAAGAAAAGGTTGAAAAAGAGGAAATATATCTCTTGGTTGCAAAGTGAAAAAAAAAATGATGAAGATGAAAAGTTTGTGAAAAGCAAAAGAAAAGGTTCAGTTTAATTGTTAGTAGTCTTCATAAAGCAAAGAAGGAGTTGAAGAAGAGGCAAAGAAAAAAAAAGTGAAGAAAGAAACAAAGTGTATAAAAGTGTGTATGGAGTTGAGAAAGAAAAGTTTGGGAGAAGTAAGAAAAGAAAGTGTGTTGATGTTTGGGTTTAGGATTAGTTATTTATCCCGGATTTAGCACCACATACCAAATATGATCCCTTCCAAATTTCTCTTTACCTTGGCCCCATTACAATCCTTAAAAAGACCTCTTGATTTTTGTTATGTGTTTGATCTCCAGCGGTGGAGATTTAGAACTCTGATGCAAGCTTATGGTAGTCTAGTTTTCATGGTTGATCTTGAGCGAAACACCTACCCTTAAACACTTGAGAGTTTGAGTGCAAACACAATTTACCTTGGTGAGGTCTAGAATGAATGAATGGGCTTTACTTTTTGCTTATTATAATGCATGCTAGGAAGTCTTGGTCGGGTTTTTGATTATATGTGAAATGCTTGTTTGACTTGAGATGGATGTATGATTGCATTTCTGTGGTGTGTTTTGGATTTATGACTTGCTTGAGGACAAGCAAGGGTTAAGCATGGGGGAATTTGATAGCTTGCATATAGGTAGTGTTTAGGATGCATGTTTACGTTTCTTTTGCGTTGCTTTTAGGTAGTTTTAGTTAGTTTCTTTAGTGTCTTAGAGTGTCTAGGAGTTTTGGGTTTTTGCACTTGTTCTATGTTGGTTTACAGGTCTTAAAGTGAACAAGTGTGAAAGGAATGGAAACCGGGGAAAGAGCGCTTGAATTCGGGCCATCCGTTGGAGTTGCTGGTTCGACACCTCTGTCTTGTAAGGGTTCGTTCGGAAGCTATAGTGGTCTTATGAAGTTGAATTTGGTATCACTGGAAAGCTAATCCAAAGAGCTACAATTCATGTTTTTACTCCGAGTCCAAATTCCAACTCGAAGTGAGTCAATACAGCCCCCGAAGTGTGACCTGAGTTCTGAACCGAGGTGCTGGCGGCGACCGCCGCCAACCCAGCGGCGCCCGCCGCCTCTGACAGCCGCGTAATTCAAGTGATGACACGTGTTTTGTTTCTATTGGTCCTTTTCTATCATTATTATTCCGAGATATTATATTTTTGGGATATATTTTTAGACCTAGTTTTGATATATTAGGTTTTAGAGAGTTGCATCTCTCATTCATACACTATTATCATATTTTCTTTCAGAGTTTTGAGCCTTTCATGGAGAACTAAGCCCTTTGCTTAGTCAGACAATTGAAGCATCGTTTTGATTAAAGTTGTGAGATTTCTAATTCCTTATCTATTGCTTGGGTTTAATCTTCTCTCTTGCTTGAATGTTTATGATTTGTTTCAACAGTTTCTAGCCTGATCAACTAGGGTTTGTTGTTATTTAATCTATTGCTAGATCTAGAGTGTTACTGGTTGAGCATCTCTAGATTGAAGTAGCAACTGCATCGTACTAGTATCTGGTTGTGCTAGTCTTATGCAGAAGAGATTTGATTTACATTCTAGGGTAAAAGCTGGTTGTTTTATGCTAGATTTGTATCCTATTATATTCCTATCCTTATTGCTGCTATTAAACTGAATCATTGATGGTTTCATGGTTGTTTAATTAGTTAGAACTAATAGTATCTGGTTGTGCTGTTAGTTAGAATTGAAAAGGAATTGGAAAATCCATTGCAGGTGATATTGAGGTGAAATCAATGATCAACTTGTCATTCGATTGTGGATATTTGTTTGCATAAGCCATCTTCCTAATTATTGTTTTTCATAATCTTTTATTGCTTTGTTAGTTTTGCATTCTTAGATTTAGTTTAGTTCATAAACCCCCTCTTACTCTAATTGTCATAAAATTCACATAAAAAGATAAATCAACCTCCTTGTGGATTCGACCCGGACTTCCTAAAGACTACGATTCTTAGTTAGTTTGGATTCTTTTGCATAGCCGTGATTTGCACGACGATTTCATGCCTATCAAATATGCTTATTGGCTTGATACTATCCTCATTCTTTATGCTTATGCCTGATGTCTTTAAAGTTCTCTTTTTTTGTCCTTTTGCCTTCAAAAATTGATGTGAGATCTAACATTGCACGCCAAGTGTTCGATGAAATGTCCATGCAAATGTCACTCCTAAATGTGGCATTCGGTTTCTAGGTTCGAATTTTTGCTCTTATTCGATCGTTCTTTATTTTGTGGTGCTAAATGTGCTAATTGGCTTGATACTACCCTCATTCTTTATCCTTATGCCTAGATGTCTTTAAAGTTCACTTATCATCTAACATTGCGCGCCAAGTGTTCAATGAAATGTCCATGTAAATGTCACTCCTAAATGTGGCATTCGGTTTCTAGGTTGGAATTTATGCTCTTATTCGACCGATCTTGATTTTGTAGGGTAGAATGTGTTTATTGGCTTGATACTATCCTCATTCTTTATTCTTATGCCTAGATGTCTTTAAAGTTCACTTGTTTTTTCTCATGATCTAACATTGCACGCCAAGTGTTCGATGAAATATCCATGTAAATGTCACTGCTAAATGTGGCATTCGGTTTCTAGGTTGGAATTTATGCTTTTATTCGATCGGTCTGTATTTTGTACAGCAGAACGTGCTTATTGGCTTGATACTGTCCTCATTCTTTATGCTTATGCCTAGATGTCTTTAAAGTTAACTTATATTTTCTCATTTTGCCTTAAAATGACCTGTGATCTAACATTGCACGCCAAGTGTTCGATGAAATGTCCATTTAAATGTAATTCCTAAATGTGGCATTCAGTTTCTAGGTTCGAATTTATGCTTTTATTCGATCGGTCTTGATTTTTTTAGTGCAGAATTTGAGATCTAACATTGCACGCCAAGTGTTCGATGAAATGTCCATGCAAATGTCACTCCTAAATGTGGCATTCGGTTTCTAGGTTCGAATTTTTGCTCTTATTCGATCGTTCTTTATTTTGTGGTGCTAAATGTGCTAATTGGCTTGATACTACCCTCATTCTTTATCCTTATGCCTAGATGTCTTTAAAGTTCACTTATCATCTAACATTGCGCGCCAAGTGTTCAATGAAATGTCCATGTAAATGTCACTCCTAAATGTGGCATTCGGTTTCTAGGTTGGAATTTATGCTCTTATTCGACCGATCTTGATTCTGTAGTGCAAAATGTTCTTATTAGCTTGATACTATCCTCATTCTTTATGCATATGCCTAGATGTCTTTAAAGTTCACGTGTTTTTTCTCCTTTTGCCTTTAAAATGACTTGTGATCTAACATTGCGCGCTAAGGTTTCGATAAAATGTCCATGTAAATGTCACTCCGAATTGTGGCATTCGGTTTCTAGGTTCAAATTTATGCTTTTATCCGATCGGTCCTGATTTTGCAGTGCAGAACGTGCTTATTGGCTTGATACTGTCCTCATTCTTTATGCTTATGCCTAGATGTCTTTAAAGTTCACTTGTTTTTTTTCTCCTTTTGCCTTTAAATTGAATTATTATCTAACATTGCGCGCCAAGTGATCGATGAAATGTCCATGTAAATGTCACTCCTGAATGTGGCATTCGGTTTCTAGGTTCAAATTTATGCTCTTATTCGATCGGTCTTGATTTTGTAGTGCAGAATGTGCTAATTGGCTTGATATTATCCTCAGTCTTTATGCTTATGCCTAGATGTCTTTAAAGTTAACTTATATTTTCTCATTTTGCCTTAAAATGACCTGTGATCTAACATTGCACGCCAAGTGTTCGATGAAATGTCCATTTAAATGTAATTCCTAAATGTGGCATTCAGTTTCTAGGTTCGAATTTATGCTTTTATTCGATCGGTCTTGATTTTTTTAGTGCAGAACGTGCTTATTGGCTACATACTATACTCATTCTTTATGCTTATGGCTTGATGTCTTTAAAGTTCATTTGGTTTTTCTCCATTTGCCTTTAAAATGACTTGTGATCTAACATTGTAGGGCAAGTGATCGATAAAATGTCCATGTAAATGACACTCCTAAATGTGGCATTCGGTTTCTAGGTTCGAATTTATGCTTTTATCCGACCGGTCTTGATTTTGCAGTGCAGAACGTGCTTATTGGCTTGATATTGTCCTCATTCTTTATGCTTATGCGTAGATGTCTTCAAAGTTCACTTGTTTTTTCTCCGTTTGCCTTCAAAATCACTTGTGATTTAACATTACGCGCCAAGTGTTCGATGAAACGTCCATGTAAATGTCACAACTAAATGTGGCATTCCATTTCTAGGTTCGAATTTTTGCTGTTATTCGATCAGTCTTGATTTTGTAGTGAAGAATGTTCTTATTGACTTGATACTATCCTCATTCTTTATGCTTATGCCTCGATGTCTTTAAAGTTCACTTGTTTTTTCTCATGATCTAACATTGCACGCCAAGTGTTCGATGAAATGTCCAAGTAGATGTCACTCCTAAATGTGGCATTCGGTTTCTAGGTTCGAATTTATGCTCTTATTCGATCGGTCTTGATTTTGTAGTGCAGAATGTGCTTATTGACTTGATACTATCTTCATTCTTTATGCTTATGCCTTGATGTCTTTAAAGTTCACTTGTTTTTTCTCCTTTTGCCTTTAAAAATTGACTTGAGATCTAACATTGCGCGCCAAGTGTTCGATGAAATGTCCATGTAAAAGTCACTCCTAATTGTGGCATTCGGTTTTTAGGTTCGAATTTATGCTTTTATTGGATCGGCCTTGATTTTGTAGTGTAGAACGTCCTTATTGGCCTTATACTATCCTCATTCTTTATGCTTATGCCTAGATGTCTTTAAAGATCACTAGTTTTTTCTCCTTTAGCCTTTAAAATGACTTGTGATCTAACATTGCACGCCAATTGTTCGATGAAATGTCCAAGTAAATGTCACACCTAAATGTGACATTCGGTTTCTAGGTTTGAATTTATGCTCTTATTTGATCGGTCTTGATTTTAAGGTGCAGAATGTGCTTATTGGCTTGATACTATTCTCCTTCTTGATGCTTATGCCTAGATGTCTATAAAGTTCACTTGTTTTTTCTCCTTTTGCTATTAAAATGACTTGTGATCTAACATTGCACCCTAAGTGTTCGATAAATGTCCATGTAAATGTCACTCCTAAATGTGGTATTCAGTTTCCAGGTTCGAATTTATGCTTTTATCCGATCGGTCTAGATTTTATGGTGCAGAATGTGCTTATTT
Organism: Fallopia convolvulus; assembly: GCA_964016875.1. Lineage (NCBI taxonomy): Eukaryota > Viridiplantae > Streptophyta > Magnoliopsida > Caryophyllales > Polygonaceae > Fallopia > Fallopia convolvulus. The sequence goes on from OZ024727.1 coordinate 25,205,653, forward strand.
GCATTGATACTATCCTCATTCTTTATGCTTATGCCTAGATGTCTTTAAAGTTCACTTGTTTTTTCTCATTTGGCCTTAAAATTGACTTGTGATCTAAAATTGCACGCCAAGTGTTCGATGAAATGTCCATGTAAATGTCACTCCTAAATGTGGCATTCAGTTTCTAGGTTCGAATTTTTGCTTTTATCCGATCGGTCTTGATTTTGTAGTGTAGAACATGCTTATTGGCTTGTTACTATCCTCATTCTTTATGCTTATCCCTAGATGTCTTTAAAGTTCACTTGTTTTTTCTCTTTTTGCCTTTAAAATGACTTGTGAGCGACTTGATAATATCCTCATTCTTTATTTTTATGCATACATGTCTTTAAAGTTCACTGGTTTTTTCTCCTTTTACCTTTATAATGACTTGAGATCTAACATTGCACGCCAAGTGTTCGATGAAATGTCAATGAAAATGTCACTCCAAAATGTGGCATTAGGTTTCTAGGTTTTAATTTATGCTCTTATTCGATCGGTCTTGATTTCTTAGTGAAGAATGTGCTTATTGGCTTGATTCTATCCTCATTCTTTATGCATATGCCTAGATGACTTTAAAGTTCACTTGTTTTTTCTCCTTTTGCCTTTAAAAATTGACTTGAGATCTAACATTGCACAAGAAGTGTTCGATGAAATGTCCATGTAGATGTCACTCCTAAATGCTGCATTCGGTTTCTAGGTTCGAATTTATGCTCTTATTCGATCGGTCTTGATTCTGTAGTGCAAAATGTGCTTATTCGCTTGATACTATCCTCATTCTTTATGCATATGCCTAGATGTCTTTAAAGTTCACTTGTTTTTTCTCCTTTTGCCTTAAAAAATTGACTTCAGATCTAACATTGCACGCCAATTGTTCGATGAAATGTCCATGTAAATGTCACTCCTAAATGTGGCATTCGGTCTCTTGGTTCGAATTTATGCTTTTAATCGATTGGTCATGATATTTTAGTGCAGAATGTCCTTATTGGCTTGATACTATCCTCATTCTTGATGCTTATGCCTAGATGTCTTTAAAGACACTTGTTCGAATTTATGCTTTTATCCGATCGGTCCTGATTTTGTAGTGCAGAATGTGCTTATTGGATTGATATTGTCCTCTTTCTTTATGCTTATGCCTAGATGTCTTTAGAGTTCACATGTTTTTTTTCTCCTTTTGCCTCTAAAATGAGTTGTGATCTAACATTGCGTGCCAAGTGGTCGATGAAATGTCCATGGAAATGTCACTCCTAAATGGGGCATTCAGTTTCTATGTGCGAATTTATGTTCTTATTCGATCGGTCTTGATTTTGTAGTGTAGAATATTCTTATTGGTTTGATACTATCCTCATTCTTTATGCTTATGCCTGATGTCTTCAAAGTTCTCTTATTTTTGTCCTTTTGCCTTTAAAAATTGATCTGAGATCTAACATTGCACGCCAAGTGTTCGATGAAATGTCCTAGATGTCACTCCTAAATGTGGCATTCGGTTTCTAGGTTCGAATTTATGCTCTTATTCGATCGGTCTTGATTTTGTGGTGCAAAATGTGCTAATTGGCTTGATACTACCCTCATTCTTTATCCTTATGCCTAGATGTCTTTAAAGTTCACTTGTTTTTTCTCATGATCTAACATTGCACGCCAAGTGTTCAATGAAATGTCCATGTAAATGTCACTCCTAAATGTGGCATTCGGTTTCTAGGTTCGAATTTATGCTTTTATTCGATCGTTCTGTATTTTGTAGTGCAGAACGTGCTTATTAGCTTGATACTATCCTCATTGTTTATGCTTATGCCTAGATGTCTTTAAAGTTCACTTGTGTTTTCTACTTTAGCCTTTAAAATGACTTGTGATCTAAGATTGCACGCCAAGGTTTCGAGAAAATGTCCATGTAAATGTCACTCCTAAATGTGGCATTTGGTTTCTAGGTTCGAATTTATGGTTTTATCCGATCGGTCCTGATTTTGAAGTGCAGAACGTGCCTATTGGCTTGATATTGTCCTCATTCTTTATGCTTATGCCTAGTTGTCTTTAAAGTTCACTTGTTTTTTGTCCTTTTGCCTTTAAAATTTGACTTGAGATCTAACATTGCACGCCAAGTGTTCGATTAAATGTCCATGTAAATGTCACTCCTAAATGTGGCATTCGGTTTCTAGGTTCGAATTAATGCTTTTATTCGGTCGGTCTTGATTTTATAGTGCAGAACGTGCTTATTGGCTTGATACTATCCACATTTTTTATGCTTATGCCTAGATGTTTTTAAAGTTCACTTGTTTTTTTCTCCTTTTACCTCTCAAATGACTTGTGATCTAACATTGCGTGCCAAGTGTTCGATGAAATGTCCATGCAAATGTCACTCCTAAATGTGGCATTCGGTTTCTAGGTTCGAATTTATGCTCTTATTCGATTGGTCTTGATTTTGTGGTGCAAAATGTGCTAATTGTCTTGATACTACCCTCATTCTTTATCAGTATGCCTAGATGTCTTTAAAGTTCACTTGTTTTTTTCTACTTTTGCCTCTAAAATGACTTGTGATCTAACATTGCGTGCCAAGTGTTCGATGAAATGTCCATGTAAATGTCACTCCTAAATGTGGCATTCGGTTTCTAGGTTCGAATTTATGCTCTTATTCGATCGGTCTTGATTTTGTAGTGCAGAATATGCTTATTGGCTTGATACTATCCTCATTCTTTATGTTTATGCCTGATGTCTTTAAAGTTCTCTTTTTTTGTCCTTTTGCCTTTAAAAATTGATCTGAGATCTAACATTGCACGCCAAGTGTTCGATGAAATGTCCATGCAAATGTCACTCCTAAATGTGGCATTCAGTTTCTAGGTTCGAATTTATGCTCTTATTCGATCGGTCTTTATTTTGTGGTGCAAAATGTGCTAATTGGCTTGATACTACCCTCATTCTTTATCCTTATGCCTAGATGTCTTTAAAGTTCACTTGTTTTTTCTCCTTTTGCCTTTAAATTGAATTGTCATCTAACATTGCGCGCCAAGTATTCGATGAAATGTCCATGTAAATGTCACTCCTCAATGTGGCATTCGGTTTCTAGGTTCGAATTTATGCTCTTATTCGATCGGTCTTGATTTTGTAGGGCAGAATGTGTTTATTGGCTTGATACTATCCTCATTCTTTTTTCTTATGCCTAGATGTCTTTCGAGTTCACTTGTTTTTTCTCATGATCTAACATTGCACGCCAAGTGTTCGATGAAATGTCCATGTAAATGTCACTCCTAAATGTGGCATTCGGTTTCTAGGTTGGAATTTATGCTTTTATTCGATCGATTTGTATTTTGTAGTGCAGAACGTGCTTATTGGCTTGATACTATCCTCATTCTTTATGCTTATGCCTAGATTTCTTTAAAGTTCACGTGTTTTTTCTCCTTTTGCCTTTAAAATGACTTTTGATCTAACATTGCACGCCAAGGTTTCGATAAAATGTCCATGTAAATGTCACTCCTAATTGTGGCATTCGGTTTCTAGGTTCGAATTTATGCTTTTATCCGATCGGTCCTGATTTTGCAGTGCAGAACAAACTTATTGGCTTGAAACTGTCCTCATTCTTTATGCTTATGCCTAGATGTCTTTAATGTTCACTTGTTTTTTTTCTCCTTATTCCTTTAAATTGATTTGTTATCTAACATTGCGCGCCAAGTGTTCGATGTAATGTCCATGTAAATGTCACTCCAGAATGTGGCATTCGGTTTCTAGGTTCGAATTTATGCTTTTATTCGATCGGTCTTGATTTTGTAGTGCAGAATGTGTTTATTGGCTTGATACTATCCTCATTCTTTATTCTTATGCCTAGATGTCTTAAAAGTTCACTTGTTTTTTCTTATGATCTAGCATTGCACGCCAAGTGTTCGATGAAATGTCCAAGTAGATGTCACTCCTAAATGTGGCATTCGGTTTCTAGGTTTGAATTTATGCTCTTATTCGATCGGTCTTGATTTTGTAGTGCAGAATGTGCTTATTGACTTGATACTATCTTCATTCTTTATGCTTATGCCTAGATGTCTTTAAAGATCACTAGTTTTTTCTCCTTTAGCCTTTATAATGACTTGTGATCTAACATTGCACGCCAATTGTTCGATGAAATGTCCAAGTAAATGTCACACCTAAATGTGACATTCGGTTTCTAGGTTTGAATTTATGCTCTTATTTGATCGGTCTTGATTTTAAGGTGCAGAATGTGCTTATTGGCTTGATACTATTCTCCTTCTTGATGCTTATGCCTAGATGTCTATAAAGTTCACTTGTTTTTTCTCCTTTTGCTATTAAAATGACTTGTGATCTAACATTGCACCCTAAGTGTTCGATAAATGTCCATGTAAATGTCACTCCTAAATGTGGCATTCAGTTTCCAGGTTCGAATTTATGCTTTTATCCGATCGGTCTAGATTTTATGGTGCAGAATGTGCTTATTTGCATTGATACTATCCTCATTCTTTATGCTTATGCCTAGATGTCTTTAAAGTTCACTTGTTTTTTCTCATTTGGCCTTAAAATTGACTTGTGATCTAAAATTGCACGCCAAGTGTTCGATGAAATGTCCATGTAAATGTCACTCCTAAATGTGGCATTCAGTTTCTAGGTTCGAATTTTTGCTTTTATCCGATCGGTCTTGATTTTGTAGTGTAGAACATGCTTATTGGCTTGTTACTATCCTCATTCTTTATGCTTATCCCTAGATGTCTTTAAAGTTCACTTGTTTTTTCTCTTTTTGCCTTTAAAATGACTTGTGAGCGACTTGATAATATCCTCATTCTTTATTTTTATGCATACATGTCTTTAAAGTTCACTGGTTTTTTCTCCTTTTACCTTTATAATGACTTGAGATCTAACATTGCACGCCAAGTGTTCGATGAAATGTCAATGAAAATGTCACTCCAAAATGTGGCATTCGGTTTCTAGGTTTTAATTTATGCTCTTATTCGATCGGTCTTGATTTCTTAGTGAAGAATGTGCTTATTGGCTTGATTCTATCCTCATTCTTTATGCATATGCCTAGATGACTTTAAAGTTCACTTGTTTTTTCTCCTTTTGCCTTTAAAAATTGACTTGAGATCTAACATTGCACAAGAAGTGTTCGATGAAATGTCCATGTAGATGTCACTCCTAAATGCTGCATTCGGTTTCTAGGTTCGAATTTATGCTCTTATTCGATCGGTCTTGATTCTGTAGTGCAAAATGTGCTTATTCGCTTGATACTATCCTCATTCTTTATGCATATGCCTAGATGTCTTTATAGTTCACTTGTTTTTTCTCCTTTTGCCTTAAAAAATTGACTTCAGATCTAACATTGCACGCCAATTGTTCGATGAAATGTCCATGTAAATGTCACTCCTAAATGTGGCATTCGGTCTCTTGGTTCGAATTTATGCTTTTAATCGATTGGTCATGATATTTTAGTGCAGAATGTCCTTATTGGCTTGATACTATCCTCATTCTTGATGCTTATGCCTAGATGTCTTTAAAGACACTTGTTCGAATTTATGCTTTTATCCGATCGGTCCTGATTTTGCAGTGCAGAATGTGCTTATTGGATTGATATTGTCCTCTTTCTTTATGCTTATGCCTAGATGTCTTTAGAGTTCACATGTTTTTTTTCTCCTTTTGCCTCTAAAATGAGTTGTGATCTAACATTGCGTGCCAAGTGTTCGATGAAATGTCCATGTAAATGTCACTCCTAAATGGGGCATTCGGTTTCTATGTGCGAATTTATGTTTTTATTCGATCGGTCTTGATTTTGTAGTGCAGAATATTCTTATTGGTTTGATACTATCCTCATTCTTTATGCTTATGCCTGATGTCTTTAAAGTTCTCTTTTTTTTGTCCTTTTGCCTTTAAAAATTGATCTGAGATCTAACATTGCACGCCAAGTGTTCGATGAAATGTCCTAGCAAATGTCACTCCTAAATGTGGCATTCGGTTTCTAGGTTCGAATTTATGCTCTTATTCGATCGGTCTTGATTTTGTGGTGAAAAATGTGCTAATTGGCTTGATACTACCCTCATTCTTTATCCTTATGCCTAGATGTCTTTAAAGTTCACTTGTTTTTTCTCATGATCTAACATTGCACGCCAAGTGTTCAATGAAATGTCCATGTAAATGTCACTCCTAAATGTGGCATTCGGTTTCTAGGTTCGAATTTATGCTTTTATTCGATCGTTCTGTATTTTGTAGTGCAGAACGTGCTTATTAGCTTGATACTATCCTCATTGTTTATGCTTATGCCTAGATGTCTTTAAAGTTCACTTGTGTTTTCTACTTTAGCCTTTAAAATGACTTGGGATCTAACATTGCACGCCAAGGTTTCGAGAAAATGTCCATGTAAATGTCACTCCTAAATGTGGCATTTGGTTTCTAGGTTCGAATTTATGCTTTTATCCGATCGGTCCTGATTTTGAAGTGCAGAACGTGCCTATTGGCTTGATATTGTCCTCATTCTTTATGCTTATGCCTAGTTGTCTTTAAAGTTCACTTGTTTTTTGTCCTTTTGCCTTTAAAATTTGACTTGAGATCTAACATTGCACGCCAAGTGTTCGATTAAATGTCCATGTAAATGTCACTCCTAAATGTGGCATTCGGTTTCTAGGTTCGAATTAATGCTTTTATTCGGTCGGTCTTGATTTTATAGTGCAGAACGTGCTTATTGGCTTGATACTATCCTCATTTTTTATGCTTATGCCTAGATGTCTTTAAAGTTCACTTGTTTTTTTATCCTTTTACCTCTCAAATGACTTGTGATCTAACATTGCGTGCCAAGTGTTTGATGAAATGTCCATGTAAATGTCACTCCTAAATGTGGCATTCGGTTTCTAGGTTCGAATTTATGCTCTTATTCAATCGGTCTTGATTTTGTAGTGCAGAATATGCTTATTGGCTTGATACTATCCTCATTCTTTATGTTTATGCCTGATGTCTTTAAAGTTCTCTTTTTTTGTCCTTTTGCCTTTAAAAATTGATCTGAGATCTAACATTGCACGCCAAGTGTTCGATGAAATGTCCATGCAAATGTCACTCCTAAATGTGGCATTCAGTTTCTAGGTTCGAATTTATGCTCTTATTCGATCGGTCTTTATTTTGTGGTGCAAAATGTGCTAATTGGCTTGATACTACCCTCATTCTTTATCCTTATGCCTAGATGTCTTTAAAGTTCACTTGTTTTTTCTCCTTTTGCCTTTAAATTGAATTGTCATCTAACATTGCGCGCCAAGTATTCGATGAAATGTCCATGTAAATGTCACTCCTAAATGTGGCATTCGGTTTCTAGGTTCGAATTTATGCTCTTATTCGATCGGTCTTGATTTTGTGGGGCAGAATGTGTTTATTGGCTTGATACTATCCTCATTCTTTTTTCTTATGCCTAGATGTCTTTCGAGTTCACTTGTTTTTTCTCATGATCTAACATTGCACGCCAAGTGTTCGATGAAATGTCCATGTAAATGTCACTCCTAAATGTGGCATTCGGTTTCTAGGTTGGAATTTATGCTTTTATTCGATCGATTTGTATTTTGTAGTGCAGAACGTGCTTATTGGCTTGATACTATCCTCATTCTTTATGCTTATGCCTAGATTTCTTTAAAGTTCACGTGTTTTTTCTCCTTTTGCCTTTAAAATGACTTTTGATCTAACATTGCACGCCAAGGTTTCGATAAAATGTCCATGTAAATGTCACTCCTAATTGTGGCATTCGGTTTCTAGGTTCGAATTTATGCTTTTATCCGATCGGTCCTGATTTTGAAGTGCAGAACGTGCCTATTGGCTTGATATTGTCCTCATTCTTTATGCTTATGCCTAGTTGTCTTTAAAGTTCACTTGTTTTTTGTCCTTTTGCCTTTAAAATTTGACTTGAGATCTAACATTGCACGCCAAGTGTTCGATTAAATGTCCATGTAAACGTCACTCCTAAATGTGGCATTCGGTTTCTAGGTTCGAATTAATGCTTTTATTCGGTCGGTCTTGATTTTATAGTGCAGAACGTGCTTATTGGCTTGATACTATCCTCATTTTTTATGCTTATGCCTAGATGTCTTTAAAGGTCACTTGTTTTTTTCTCCTTTTACCTCTCAAATGACTTGTGATCTAACATTGCGTGCCAAGTGTTTGATGAAATGTCCATGTAAATGTCACTCCTAAATGTGGCATTCGGTTTCTAGGTTCGAATTTATTCTCTTATTCGATCGGTCTTGATTTTGTAGTGCAGAATATGCTTATTGGCTTGATAATATCCTCATTCTTTATGCGTATGCTTGATGGCTTTAAAGTTCTTTTTTTTTTGTCCTTTTGCCTTTAAAAATTGACTTGAGATCTAACATTGCACGCCAAGTGTTCGATGAAATGTCCATGCAAATGTCACTCCTAAATGTGGCATTCGGTTTCTAGGTTCGAATTTATGCTCTTATTCGATTGGTCTTGATTTTGTGGTGCAAAATGTGCTAATTTCTTGATACTACCATCATTCTTTATCCGTATGCCTAGATGTCTTTAAAGTTCACTTGTTTTTTTCTACTTTTGCCTCTAAAATGACTTGTGATCTAACATTGCGTGCCAAGTGTTCGATGAAATGTCCATGTAAATGTCACTCCTAAATGTGGCATTCGGTTTCTAGGTTCGAATTTATGCTCTTATTCGATCAGTCTTGATTTTGTAGTGCAGAATATGCTTATTTGCTTGATACTATCCTCATTCTTTATGTTTATGCCTGGTGTCTTTAAAGTTCTCTTTTTTTGTCCTTTTGCCTTTAAAAATTGATCTGAGATCTAACATTGCACGCCAAGTGTTCGATGAAATGTCCATGCAAATGTCACTCCTAAATGTGGCATTCAGTTTCTAGGTTCGAATTTATGCTCTTATTCGATCGGTCTTTATTTTGTGGTGCAAAAAGTGCTAATTGGCTTGATACTACCCTCATTCTTTATCCTTATGCCTAGATGTCTTTAAAGTTCACTTGCTTTTTCTCCTTTTGCCTTTAAATTGAATTGTCATCTAACATTGCGCGCCAAGTATTCGATGAAATGTCCATGTAAATGTCACTCCTAAATGTGGCATTCGGTTTCTAGGTTCGAATTTATGCTCTTATTCGATCGGTCTTGATTTTGTAGGGCAGAATGTGTTTATTTGCTTGATACTATCCTCATTCTTTTTTCTTATGCCTAGATGTCTTTCGAGTTCACTTGTTTTTTCTCATGATCTAACATTGCACGCCAAGTGTTCGATGAAATGTCCATGTAAATGTCACTCCTAAATGTGGCATTCGGTTTCTAGGTTGGAATTTATGCTTTTATTCGATCGATTTGTATTTTGTAGTGCAGAACGTGCTTATTGGCTTGATACTATCCTCATTCTTTATGCTTATGCCTAGATTTCTTTAAAGTTCACGTGTTTTTTCTCCGTTTGCCTTTAAAATGACTTTTGATCTAACATTGCACGCCAAGGTTTCGATAAAATGTCCATGTAAATGTCACTCCTAATTGTGGCATTCGGTTTCTAGGTTCGAATTTATGCTTTTATCCGATCGGTCCTGATTTTGAAGTGCAGAACGTGCCTATTGGCTTGATATTGTCCTCATTCTTTATGCTTATGCCTAGTTGTCTTTAAAGTTCACTTGTTTTTTGTCCTTTTGCCTTTAAAATTTGACTTGAGATCTAACATTGCACGCCAAGTGTTCGATTAAATGTCCATGTAAACGTCACTCCTAAATGTGGCATTCGGTTTCTAGGTTCGAATTAATGCTTTTATTCGGTCGGTCTTGATTTTATAGTGCAGAACATGCTTATTGGCTTGATACTATCCTCATTTTTTATGCTTATGCCTAGATGTCTTTAAAGGTCACTTGTTTTTTTCTCCTTTTACCTCTCAAATGACTTGTGATCTAACATTGCGTGCCAAGTGTTTGATGAAATGTCCATGTAAATGTCACTCCTAAATGTGGCATTCGGTTTCTAGGTTTGAATTTATGCTCTTATTCGATCGGTCTTGATTTTGTAGTGCAGAATATGCTTATTGGCTTGATAATATCCTCATTCTTTATGCGTATGCTTGATGGCTTTAAAGTTCTTTTTTTTTTGTCCTTTTGCCTTTAAAAATTGAGCTGAGATCTAACATTGCACGCCAAGTGTTCGATGAAATGTCCATGCAAATGTCACTCCTAAATGTGGCATTCGGTTTCTAGGTTGGAATTTATGGTTTTATTGGATCGATTTGTATTTTGTAGTGCAGAACGTGCTTATTGGCTTGATACTATCCTCATTCTTTATGCTTATGCCTAGATTTCTTTAAAGTTCACGTGTTTTTTCTCCTTTTGCCTTTAAAATGACTTTTGATCTAACATTGCACGCCAAGGTTTCGATGAAATGTCCATGTAAATGTCACTCCTAAATGTGGCATTCGGTTTCTAGGTTCGAATTTATGCTCTTATTCGATCGGTCTTGATTTTGTAGTGCAGAATATGCTTATTGGCTTGATACTATCCTCATTCTTTATGTTTATGCCTGATGTCTTTAAAGTTCTCTTTTTTTGTCCTTTTGCCTTTAAAAATTGATCTGAGATCTAACATTGCACGCCAAGTGTTCGATGAAATGTCCATGCAAATGTCACTCCTAAATGTGGCATTCGGTTTCTAGGTTCGAATTTATGCTCTTATTCGATCGGTCTTTATTTTGTGGTGCAAAAAGTGCTAATTGGCTTGATACTACCCTCATTCTTTATCCTTATGCCTAGATGTCTTTAAAGTTCACTTGTTTTTTCTCCTTTTGCCTTTAAATTGAATTGTCATCTAACATTGCGCGCCAAGTATCCGATGAAATGTCCATGTAAATGTCACTCCTAAATGTGGCATTCGGTTTCTAGGTTCGAATTTATGCTGTTATTCGATCGGTCTTGATTTTGTAGGGCAGAATGTGTTTATTGGCTTGATACTATCCTCATTCTTTTTTCTTATGCCTAGATGTCTTTCGAGTTCACTTGTTTTTTCTCATGATCTAACATTGCACGCCAAGTGTTCGATGAAATGTCCATGTAAATGTCACTCCTAAATGTGGCATTCGGTTTCTAGGTTGGAATTTATGCTTTTATTCGATCGATTTGTATTTTGTAGTGCAGAACGTGCTTATTGGCTTGATACTATCCTCATTCTTTATGCTTATGCCTAGATTTCTTTAAAGTTCACGTGTTTTTTCTCCTTTTGCCTTTAAAATGACTTTTGATCTAACATTGCACGCCAAGGTTTCGATAAAATGTCCATGTAAATGTCACTCCTAATTGTGGCATTCGGTTTCTAGGTTCGAATTTATGCTTTTATCCGATCGGTCCTGATTTTGAAGTGCAGAACGTGCCTATTGGCTTGATATTGTCCTCATTCTTTATGCTTATGCCTAGTTGTCTTTAAAGTTCACTTGTTTTTTGTCCTTTTGCCTTTAAAATTTGACTTGAGATCTAACATTGCACGCCAAGTGTTCGATTAAATGTCCATGTAAACGTCACTCCTAAATGTGGCATTCGGTTTCTAGGTTCGAATTAATGCTTTTATTCGGTCGGTCTTGATTTTATAGTGCAGAACATGCTTATTGGCTTGATACTATCCTCATTTTTTATGCTTATGCCTAGATGTCTTTAAAGGTCACTTGTTTTTTTCTCCTTTTACCTCTCAAATGACTTGTGATCTAACATTGCGTGCCAAGTGTTTGATGAAATGTCCATGTAAATGTCACTCCTAAATGTGGCATTCGGTTTCTAGGTTTGAATTTATGCTCTTATTCGATCGGTCTTGATTTTGTAGTGCAGAATATGCTTATTGGCTTGATAATATCCTCATTCTTTATGCGTATGCTTGATGGCTTTAAAGTTCTTTTTTTTTTGTCCTTTTGCCTTTAAAAATTGAGCTGAGATCTAACATTGCACGCCAAGTGTTCGATGAAATGTCCATGCAAATGTCACTCCTAAATGTGGCATTCGGTTTCTAGGTTGGAATTTATGGTTTTATTGGATCGATTTGTATTTTGTAGTGCAGAACGTGCTTATTGGCTTGATACTATCCTCATTCTTTATGCTTATGCCTAGATTTCTTTAAAGTTCACGTGTTTTTTCTCCTTTTGCCTTTAAAATGACTTTTGATCTAACATTGCACGCCAAGGTTTCGATGAAATGTCCATGTAAATGTCACTCCTAAATGTGGCATTCGGTTTCTAGGTTCGAATTTATGCTCTTATTCGATCGGTCTTGATTTTGTAGTGCAGAATATGCTTATTGGCTTGATACTATCCTCATTCTTTATGTTTATGCCTGATGTCTTTAAAGTTCTCTTTTTTTGTCCTTTTGCCTTTAAAAATTGATCTGAGATCTAACATTGCACGCCAAGTGTTCGATGAAATGTCCATGCAAATGTCACTCCTAAATGTGGCATTCGGTTTCTAGGTTCGAATTTATGCTCTTATTCGATCGGTCTTTATTTTGTGGTGCAAAATGTGCTAATTGGCTTGATACTACCCTCATTCTTTATCCTTATGCCTAGATGACTTTAAAGTTCACTTGTTTTTTCTCCTTTTGCCTTTAAATTGAATTGTCATCTAACATTGCGCGCCAAGTATTCGATGAAATGTCCATGTAAATGTCACTCCTAAATGTGGCATTCGGTTTCTAGGTTCGAATTTATGCTCTTATTCGATCGGTCTTGATTTTGTAGGGCAGAATGTGTTTATTGGCTTGATACTATCCTCATTCTTTTTTCTTATGCCTAGATGTCTTTCGAGTTCACTTGTTTTTTCTCATGATCTAACATTGCACGCCAAGTGTTCGATGAAATGTCCATGTAAATGTCACTCCTAAATGTGGCATTCGGTTTCTAGGTTGGAATTTATGCTTTTATTCGATCGATTTGTATTTTGTAGTGCAGAACGTGCTTATTGGCTTGATACTATCCTCATTCTTTATGCTTATGCCTAGATTTCTTTAAAGTTCACGTGTTTTTTCTCCTTTTGCCTTTAAAATGACTTTTGATCTAACATTGCACGCCAAGGTTTCGATAAAATGTCCATGTAAATGTCACTCCTAATTGTGGCATTCGGTTTCTAGGTTATAATTTATGCTTTTATCCGATCGGTCATGATTTTGCAGTGCAGAACAAACTTATTGGCTTGAAACTGTCCTCATTCTTTATGCTTATGCCTAGATGTCTTTAAAGTTCACTTGTTTTTTTTCTCCTTATTCCTTTAAATTGATTTGTTATCTAACATTGCGCGCCAAGTGTTCGATGAAATGTCCATGTAAATGTCACTCCTGAATGTGGCATTCGGTTTCTAGGTTCGAATTTATGCTTTTATTCGATCGGTCTTGATTTTGTAGTGCAGAATGTGTTTATTGGCTTGATACTATCCACATTCTTTATTCTTATGCCTAGATGTCTTTAAAGTTCACTTGTTTTTTCTTATGATCTAGCATTGCACGCCAAGTGTTCGATGAAATGTCCATGTAAATTTCACTCTTAAATGGGGCATTCGGTTTCTAGGTTGGAATTTATGCTTTTATTCGATCGGTCTGTATTTTGTAGTGTAAAACGTGCTTATTGGCTTGATACTATCCTCATTTTTTATGCTTATGCCTAGATGTCTTTAAAGTTCACTTGTTTTTTTCTCCTTTTGCCTCTAAAATGACTTGTGATCTAACATTGCGTGCCAAGTGTTTGATGAAATGTCCATGTAAATGTCACTCCTAAATGTGGCATTCGGTTTCTAGGTTCGAATTTATGCTCTTATTCGATCGGTCTTGATTTTGTAGTGCAGAATATGCTTATTGGCTTGATACTATCCTCATTCTTTATGTTTATGCCTGATGTCTTTAAAGTTCTCTTTTTTGTCCTTTTGCCTTTAAAAATTGATCTGAGATCTAACATTGCACGCCAAGTGTTCGATGAAATGTCCATGCAAATGTCACTCCTAAATGTGGCATTCGGTTTCTAGGTTCGAATTTATGCTCTTATTCGATTGGTCTTGATTTTGTGGTGCAAAATGTGCTAATTGTCTTGATACTACCCTCATTCTTTATCCGTATGCCTAGATGTCTTTAAAGTTCACTTGTTTTTTTCTCCTTTTGCCTCTAAAATGACTTGTGATCTAACATTGCGTGCCAAGTGTTCGATGAAATGTCCATGTAAATGTCACTCCTAAATGTGGCATTCGGTTTCTAGGTTCGAATTTATGCTCTTATTCGATCGGTCTTGATTTTGTAGTGCAGAATATGCTTATTGGCTTGATACTATCCTCATTCTTTATGTTTATGCCTGATGTCTTTAAAGTTCTCTTTTTTTGTCCTTTTGCCTTTAAAAATTGATCTGAGATCTAACATTGCACGCCAAGTGTTCGATGAAATGTCCATGCAAATGTCACTCCTAAATGTGGCATTCGGTTTCTAGGTTCGAATTTATGCTCTTATTCGATCGGTCTTTATTTTGTGGTGCAAAATGTGCTAATTGGCTTGATACTACCCTCATTCTTTATCCTTATGCCTAGATGACTTTAAAGTTCACTTGTTTTTTCTCCTTTTGCCTTTAAATTGAATTGTCATCTAACATTGCGCGCCAAGTATTCGATGAAATGTCCATGTAAATGTCACTCCTAAATGTGGCATTCGGTTTCTAGGTTCGAATTTATGCTCTTATTCGATCGGTCTTGATTTTGTAGGGCAGAATGTGTTTATTGGCTTGATACTATCCTCATTCTTTTTTCTTATGCCTAGATGTCTTTCGAGTTCACTTGTTTTTTCTCATGATCTAACATTGCACGCCAAGTGTTCGATGAAATGTCCATGTAAATGTCACTCCTAAATGTGGCATTCGGTTTCTAGGTTGAAATTTATGCTTTTATTGGATCGATTTGTATTTTGTAGTGCAGAACGTGCGTATTGGCTTGATACTATCCTCATTCTTTATGCTTATGCTTAGATTTCTTTAAAGTTCACGTGTTTTTTCTCCTTTTGCCTTTAAAATGACTTTTGATCTAACATTGCACGCCAAGGTTTCGATAAAATGTCCATGTAAATGTCACTCCTAATTGTGGCATTCGGTTTCTAGGTTCGAATTTATGCTCTTATTCGATCTGTCTTGATTTTGTAGGGCAGAATGTGTTTATTGGCTTGATACTATCCTCATTCTTTTTTCTTATGCCTAGATGTCTTTCGAGTTCACTTGTTTTTTCTCATGATCTAACATTGCACGCCAAGTGTTCGATGAAATGTCCATGTAAATGTCACTCCTAAATGTGGCATTCGGTTTCTAGGTTGGAATTTATGGTTTTATTGGATCGATTTGTATTTTGTAGTGCAGAACGTGCTTATTGGCTTGATACTATCCTCATTCTTTATGCTTATGCCTAGATTTCTTTAAAGTTCACGTGTTTTTTCTCCTTTTGCCTTTAAAATGACTTTTGATCTAACATTGCACGCCAAGGTTTCGATAAAATGTCCATGTAAATGTCACTCCTAATTGTGGCATTCGGTTTCTAGGTTCGAATTTATGCTTTTATCCGATCGGTCCTGATTTTGCAGTGCAGAACGTGCTTATTGGCTTGAAACTGTCCTCATTCTTTATGCTTATGCCTAGATGTCTCTAAAGTTCACTTGTTTGTTCTCCTTATTCCTTTAAATTGATTTGTTATCTAACATTGCGCGCCAAGTGTTCGATGAAATGTCCATGTAAATGTCACTCCTGAATGTGGCATTCGGTTTCTAGGTTCGAATTTATGCTTTGATTCGATCGGTCTTGATTTTGTAGTATAGAATGTGTTTATTGGCTTGATACTATCCTCATTCTTTATTCTTATGCCTAGATGTCTTTAAAGTTCACTTGTTTTTTTCTCCTTTTGCCTCTAAAATGACTTGTGATCTAACATTGCGTGCCAAGTGTTTGATGAAATGTCCATGTAAACGTCAGTCCTAAATGTGGCATTCGGTTTCTAGGTTCGAATTTATGCTCTTATTCGATTGGTCTTGATTTTGTGGTGCAAAATGTGCTAATTGTCTTGATACTACCCTCATTCTTTATCCGTATGCCTAGATGTCTTTAAAGTTCACTTGTTTTTTTCTCCTTTTGCCTCTAAAATGACTTGTGATCTAACATTGCGTGCAAAGTGTTCGATGAAATGTCCATGTAAATGTCACTCCTAAATGTGGCATTCGGTTTCTAGGTTCGAATTTATGCTCTTATTCGATCGGTCTTGATTTTGTAGTGCAGAATATGCTTATTGGCTTGATACTATCCTCATTCTTTATGTTTATGCCTGATGTCTTTAAAGTTCTCTTTTTTTGTCCTTTTGCCTTTAAAAATTGATCTGAGATCTAACATTGCACGCCAAGTGTTCGATGAAATGTCCATGCAAATGTCACTCCTAAATGTGGCATTCGGTTTCTAGGTTCGAATTTATGCTCTTATTCGATCGGTCTTTATTTTGTGGTGCAAAATGTGCTAATTGTCTTGATACTACCCTCATTCTTTATCCGTATGCCTAGATGTCTTTAAAGTTCACTTGTTTTTTTCTCCTTTTGCCTCTAAAATGACTTGTGATCTAACATTGCGTGCCAAGTGTTCGATGAAATGTCCATGTAAATGTCACTCCTAAATGTGGCATTCGGTTTCTAGGTTCGAATTTATGCTCTTATTCGATCGGTCTTGATTTTGTAGTGCAGAATATGCTTATTGGCTTGATACTATCCTCATTCTTTATGTTTATGCCTGATGTCTTTAAAGTTCTCTTTTTTGTCCTTTTGCCTTTAAAAATTGATCTGAGATCTAACATTGCACGCCAAGTGTTCGATGAAATGTCCATGCAAATGTCACTCCTAAATGTGGCATTCGGTTTCTAGGTTCGAATTTATGCTCTTATTCGATCGGTCTTTATTTTGTGGTGCAAAATGTGCTAATCGGCTTGATACTACCTTCATTCTTTATCCTTATGCCTAGATGTTTTTAAAGTTCACTTGTTTTTTCTCCTTTTGCCTTTAAATTGAATTGTCATCTAACATTGCGCGCCAAGTATTCGATGAAATGTCCATGTAAATGTCACTCCTAAATGTGGCATTCGGTTTCTAGGTTCGAATTTATGCTCTTATTCGATCGGTCTTGATTTTGTAGGGCAGAATGTGTTTATTGGCTTGATACTATCCTCATTCTTTTTTCTTATGCCTAGATGTCTTTCGAGTTCACTTGTTTTTTCTCATGATCTAACATTGCACGCCAAGTGTTCGATGAAATGTCCATGTAAATGTCACTCCTAAATGTGGCATTCGGTTTCTAGGTTGGAATTTATGCTTTTATTCGATCGATTTGTATTTTGTAGTGCAGAACGTGCTTATTGGCTTGATACTATCCTCATTCTTTATGCTTATGCCTAGATTTCTTTAAAGTTCACGTGTTTTTTCTCCTTTTGCCTTTAAAATGACTTTTGATCTAACATTGCACGCCAAGGTTTCGATAAAATGTCCATGTAAATATCACTCCTAATTGTGGCATTCGGTTTCTAGGTTCGAATTTATGCTTTTATCCGATCGGTCCTGATTTTGCAGTGTAGAACGTGCTTATTGGCTTGAAACTGTCCTCATTCTTTATGCTTTTGCCTAGATGTCTTTATAGTTCACTTGTTTTTTTTCTCCTTATTCCTTTAAATTGATTTGTTATCTAACATTGCGCGCCAAGTGTTCGATGAAATGTACATGTAAATGTCACTCCTGAATGTGGCATTCGGTTTCTAGGTTCGAATTTATGCTTTTATTCGATCGGTCTTGATTTTGTAGTGCAGAATGTGTTTATTGGCTTGATACTATCCTCATTCTTTATTCTTATGCCTAGATGTCTTTAAAGTTCACTTGTTTTTTCTTATGATCTAGCATTGCACGCCAAGTGTTCGATGAAATGTCCATGTAAATGTCACTCTTAAATGTGGCATTCGGTTTCTAGGTTGGAATTTATGCTTTTATTCGATCGGTCTGTATTTTGTAGTGTAAAACGTGCTTAATGGCTTGATACTATCCTCATTCTTTATGCTTATGCCTAGATTTCTTTAAAGTTTACGTGTTTTTTCTCCTTTTGCCTTTAAAATGACTTGTGATTTGACATTGCACGCCAAGGTTTCGATAAAATGTCCATGTAAATGTCACTCCTAAATGTGGCATTCGGTTTCTAGGTTTGAATTTATGCTTTTATCTGATCGGGCTTGATTTTGCAGTGCAGAACGTGCTTATTGGCTTGACAATGTCCTCATTCTTTATGCTTATGCCTAGATGTCTTTAAAGTTCACTTGTTTTTTCTCCTTTTGCCTTTAAAATGACTTGTGATCTAACATTGCACGCCTAGTGTTCGATAAATTTCCATTTAAATGTCACTCCTAAATGTGGCATTCGGTTTCTAGGTTCGAATTTATGCTTTTATCCGATCGGTCCTGATTTTGCAGTGCGGAACGTGCTTATTGGCTTGAAACTGTCCTCATTCTTTATGCTTATGCCTAGATGTCTTTAAAGTTCACTTGTTTTTTTCTCCTTATTCCTTTAAATTGATTTGTTATCTAACATTGCGCGCCAAGTGTTCGATGAAATGTCCATGTAAATGTCACTCCTGAATGTGGCATTCGGTTTCTAGGTTCGAATTTATGCTTTTATTCGATCGGTCTTGATTTTGTAGTGCAGAATGTGTTTATTGGCTTGATACTATCCTCATTCTTTATTCTTATGCCTAGATGTCTTTAAAGTTCACTTGTTTTTTCTTATGATCTAGCATTGCACGCCAAGTGTTCGATGAAATGTCCATGTAAATGTCACTCTTAAATGGGGCATTCGGTTTCTAGGTTGGAATTTATGCTTTTATTCGATCAGTCTGTATTTTGTAGTGTAAAACGTGCTTATTGGCTTGATACAATCCTCATTTTTTATGCTTATGCCTAGATGTCTTTAAAGTTCACTTGTTTTTTTCTCCTTTTGCCTCTAAAATGACTTGTGATCTAACATTGCGTGCCAAGTGTTTGATGAAATGTCCATGTAAATGTCAGTCCTAAATGTGGCATTCGGTTTCTAGGTTCGAATTTATGCTCTTATTCGATTGGTCTTGATTTTGTGGTGTAAAATGTGTTAATTGTCTTGATACTACCCTCATTCTTTATCCGTATGCCTAGATGTCTTTAAAGTTCACTTGTTTTTTTCTCCTTTTGCCTCTAAAATGACTTGTGATCTAACATTGCGTGCCAAGTGTTCGATGAAATGTCCATGTAAATGTCACTCCTAAATGTGGCATTCGGTTTCTAGGTTTGAATTTATGCTCTTATTCGATCGGTCTTGATTTTGTAGTGCAGAATATGCTTATTGGCTTGATACTATCCTCATTCTTTATGTTTATGCCTGATGTCTTTAAAGTTCTCTTTTTTTGTCCTTTTGCCTTTAAAAATTGATCTGAGATCTAACATTGCACGCCAAGTGTTCGATGAAATGTCCATGCAAATGTCACTCCTAAATGTGGCATTCGGTTTCTAGGTTCGAATTTATGCTCTTATTCGATCGGTCTTTATTTGGTGGTGCAAAATGTGCTAATTGGCTTGATACTACCCTCATTCTTTATCCTTATGCCTAGATGACTTTAAAGTTCACTTGTTTTTTCTCCTTTTGCCTTTAAATTGAATTGTCATCTAACATTGCGCGCCAAGTATTCGATGAAATGTCCATGTAAATGTCACTCCTAAATGTGGCATTCGGTTTCTAGGTTCGAATTTATGCTCTTATTCGATCTGTCTTGATTTTGTAGGGCAGAATGTGTTTATTGGCTTGATACTATCCTCATTCTTTTTTCTTATGCCTAGATGTCTTTCGAGTTCACTTGTTTTTTCTCATGATCTAACATTGCACGCCAAGTGTTCGATGAAATGTCCATGTAAATGTCACTCCTAAATGTGGCATTCGGTTTCTAGGTTGGAATTTATGGTTTTATTGGATCGATTTGTATTTTGTAGTGCAGAACGTGCTTATTAACTTGATACTATCCTCATTCTTTATGCTTATGCCTAGATTTCTTTAAAGTTCACGTGTTTTTTCTCCTTTTGCCTTTAAAATGACTTTTGATCTAACATTACACGCCAAGGTTTCGATAAAATGTCCATGTAAATGTCACTCCTAATTGTGGCATTCGGTTTCTAGGTTCGAATTTATGCTTTTATCCGATCGGTCCTGATTTTGCAGTGCAGAACGTGCTTATTGGCTTGAAACTGTCCTCATTCTTTATGCTTATGCCTAGATGTCTCTAAAGTTTACTTGTTTGTTCTCCTTATTCCTTTAAATTGATTTGTTATCTAACATTGCGCGCCAAGTGTTCGATGAAATGTCCATGTAAATGTCACTCCTGAATGTGGCATTCGGTTTCTAGGTTCGAATTTATGCTTTGATTCGATCGGTCTTGATTTTGTAGTATAGAATGTGTTTATTGGCTTGATACTATCCTCATTCTTTATTCTTATGCCTAGATGTCTTTAAAGTTCACTTGTTTTTTCTTATGATCTAGCATTGCACGCCAAGTGTTCGATGAAATGTCCATGTAAATGTCACTCTTAAATGGGGCATTCGGTTTCTAGGTTGGAATTTATGCTTTTATTCGATCCGTCTGTATTTTGTAGTGTAAAACGTGCTTATTGGCTTGATACTATCCTCATTTTTTATGCTTATGCCTAGATGTCTTTAAAGTTCACTTGTTTTTTTTCTCCTTTTGCCTCTAAAATGACTTGTGATCTAACATTGCGTGCCAAGTGTTTGATGAAATGTCCATGTAAATGTCACTCCTAAATGTGGCATTCGGTTTCTAGGTTCGAATTTATGCTCTTATTCGATCGGTCTTGATTTTGTAGTGCAGAATATGCTTATTGGCTTGATAATATCCTCATTCTTTATGCGTATGCTTGATGGCTTTAAAGTTCTTTTTTTTTTGTCCTTTTGCCTTTAAAAATTGACCTGAGATCTAACATTGCACACCTAGTGTTCGATGAAATGTCCATGCAAATGTCACTCCTAAATATGGCATTCGGTTTCTAAGGTTCGAATTTATGCTCTTATTCGATTGGTCTTGATTTTGTGGTGCAAAATGTGCTAATTGTCTTGATACTATCCTCATTCTTTATCCGTATGCCTAGATGTCTTTAAAGTTCACTTGTTTTTTTCTCCTTTTGCCTCTAAAATGACTTGTGATCTAACATTGCGTGCCAAGTGTTCGATGAAATGTCCATGTAAATCTCACTCCTAAATGTGGCATTCGGTTTCTAGGTTCGAATTTATGCTCTTATTCGATCGGTCTTTATTTTGTGGTGCAAAATGTGCTAATTGGCTTGATACTACCCTCATTCTTTATCCTTATGCCTAGATGACTTTAAAGTTCACTTGTTTTTTCTCCTTTTGCCTTTAAATTGAATTGTCATCTAACATTGCGCGCCAAGTATTCGATGAAATGTCCATGTAAATGTCACTCCTAAATGTGGCATTCGGTTTCTAGGTTCGAATTTATGCTCTTATTCGATCGGTCTTGATTTTGTAGGGCAGAATGTGTTTATTGGCTTGATACTATCCTCATTCTTTTTTCTTATGCCTAGATGTCTTTCGAGTTCACTTGTTTTTTCTCATGATCTAACATTGCACGCCAAGTGTTCGATGAAATGTCCATGTAAATGTCACTCCTAAATGTGGCATTCGGTTTCTAGGTTGGAATTTATGCTTTTATTCGATCGATTTGTATTTTGTAGTGCAGAACGTGCTTATTGGCTTGATACTATCCTCATTCTTTATGCTTATGCCTAGATTTCTTTAAAGTTCACGAGTTTTTTCTCCTTTTGCCTTTAAAATGACTTTTGATCTAACATTGCACGCCAAGGTTTCGATAAAATGTCCATGTAAATATCACTCCTAATTGTGGCATTCGGTTTCTAGGTTCGAATTTATGCTTTTATCCGATCGGTCCTGATTTTGCAGTGTAGAACGTGCTTATTGGCTTGAAACTGTCCTCATTCTTTATGCTTTTGCCTAGATGTCTTTATAGTTCACTTGTTTTTTTTCTCCTTATTCCTTTTAATTGATTTGTTATCTAACATTGCGCGCCAAGTGTTCGATGAAATGTACATGTAAATGTCACTCCTGAATGTGGCATTCGGTTTCTAGGTTCGAATTTATGCTTTTATTCGATCGGTCTTGATTTTGTAGTGCAGAATGTGTTTATTGGCTTGATACTATCCTCATTCTTTATTCTTATGCCTAGATGTCTTTAAAGTTCACTTGTTTTATCTTATGATCTAGCATTGCACGCCAAGTGTTCGATGAAATGTCCATGTAAATGTCACTCTTAAATGTGGCATTCGGTTTCTAGGTTGGAATTTATGCTTTTATTCGATCGGTCTGTATTTTGTAGTGTAAAACGTGCTTAATGGCTTGATACTATCCTCATTCTTTATGCTTATGCCTAGATTTCTTTAAAGTTTACGTGTTTTTTCTCCTTTTGCCTTTAAAATGACTTGGGATTTGACATTGCACGCCAAGGTTTCGATAAAATGTCCATGTAAATGTCACTCCTAAATGTGGCATTCGCTTTCTAGGTTTGAATTTATGCTTTTATCTGATCGGGCTTGATTTTGCAGTGCAGAACGTGCTTATTGGCTTGATAATGTCCTCATTCTTTATGCTTATGCCTAGATGTCTTTAAAGTTCACTTGTTTTTTCTCCTTTTGCCTTTAAAATGACTTGTGATCTAACATTGCACGCGTAGTGTTCGATAAATTTCCATTTAAATGTCACTCCTAAATGTGGCATTCGGTTTCTAGGTTTGAATTTATGCATTTATTCGATCGGTCCTGATTTTTTAGTGTCGAACGTGCTTATTGGCTTGATACTTACCTCATTCTTTATGCTTATGCCTAGATGTATTTAAAGTTCACTTGTTTTTTCTCCTTTTGCCTTTAAAATGACTTGTGATCTAACAATGCGCGCCAAGTTTTCGATGAAATGTCCGTGTAAATGTCACTCGTAAATGTTGCATTCGGTTTCTAGGTTCGAATTTATGCTCCTGTTCGATCAATCTTGATTTTATAGCGCATAATGTGCTTATTGGCTTGATAATATCCTCATTCTTTATTCTTATGCCTAGATGTCGTTAAATTCACTTGTTATTTCTCATGATCTAACACTTCACGCCAAGTGTTCGATGAAATGTCCATGTACATGTCACTCCTAAATGTGGCATTCGGTTTCTAGGTTCGAATTTATGCTTTTATTCGATCGGTCTTGATTTTGTAGTGCAGAATGTGCTTATTGGCTTGATACTATCCTCAATCTTTATTCTTATGCCTAGATATCTTTAAAGTTCACTTGTTTTTTCTCATGATCTAACATTGCACGCCAAGTGTTCGATGAAATGTCCATGTAAATGTCACTCCTAAGTGTGGCATTCGTTTTCTAGGTTCGAATTTATGCTTTTATTCGATCGGTCTTGATTTTGTAGTGCAGAATGTGCTTATTGGCTTGATACTATCCTCATTCTTTATTCTTATGCCTATATGTCTTTAAAGTTCACTTGTTTTTTCTCATGATCTAACATTGTACGCCAAGTGTTCGATGAAATGTCCATGTAAATGTCACTCCTATATGTGGCATTCGGTTTCTAGGTTCGAATTTATGCTTTTATTCGATCGGTCTTGATTTTGTAGTGTAGAACGTGCTTATTGGCTTGATAATGTCCTCATTCTTTATGCTTATGCCTAGATGTCTTTAAAGTTCACTTGTTTTTTCTCCTTTTGCCTTTAAAATAACTTGTGATCTAACATTGCACACCAAGTGTTCGATAAATTTCCATTTAAATGTCACTCCTAAATGTGGCATTCGGTTTCTAGGTTTGAATTTATGCATTTATTCGATCGGTCCTAATTTTTTAGTGTCGAACGTGCTTATTGGTTTGATACTTACCTCATTCTTTATGCTTATGCCTAGATGTCTTTCAAGTTCACTTGTTTTTTCTCCTTTTGCCTTTAAAATGACTTGTGATCTAATAATGCGCGCCAAGTGATCGATGAAATGTCCATGTAAATGTCACTCTTAAATGTGGCATTCGGTTTCTAGGTTCGAATTTATGCTTTTATTCGAGCGGTCTTGATTTTGTAGTACAGAATGTGCTTATTGGCTTGATACTATCCTCATCCTTTATTCTTATGCCTAGATGTCTTTAAAGTTCACTTGTTTTTCCTCATGATCTAACATTGCACGCCTAGTGTTCGATGAAATGCCCATGTAAATGTCAATCCTAAGTGTCGCATTCGGTTTCTAGGTTCGAATTTATGCTTTTATTCGATCGGTCTTGATTTTGTAGTGCAGAATGTGCTTATTGGCATGATACTATCCTCATTCTTTATTATTATGCCTAGATGTCTTTAAAGTTCACTTGTTTTTTCTCATGATCTAACATTGCACGCCAAGTGTTCGATGAAATGTCCATGTAAATGTCACTCCTAAATGTGGCATTCGGCTTCTAGGATCGAATTTATGCTTTTATTCGATCGGTCTTGATTTTGTAGTGCGGAACGTGCTTATTGGCTTGATACTATCCTCATTATTTATGCTTATGCCTAGATGTCTTTAAAGATCATTTGTTTTTTCTCCTTTTGCCTTTAAAATTAATTGTGATCTAATATTGCACGCCAAGTGTTCGATGAAATGTTCATGTAAATGTAACTCCTAAATGTGGCATTCGGTTTCTAGGTTCGAATTTATGATTTTATCCGATCGGTCTTGATTTTGCAGTGCAGAACGTGCTTATTGGCTTGATAATGTCCTCATTATTTATGGTTATGCCTAGATGTCTTCAAAGATCACTTGTTTTTTCTCCTTTTGCCTTTAAAATGAATTGTGATCTAAAATTGCACGCCACGTGTTCGATGAAATGTTCATGTAAATGTCACTCCTAAATGTGGCATTCGGTTTCTAGGTTTGAATTTATGCATTCATTCGATCGGCCTTGATTTTTTAGTGTCGAACGTGCTTATTGGCTTGATACTTACCTCATTCTTTATGCTTATGCCTAGATGTCTTTAAAGTTCACTTGTTTTTTCTCCATTTGCCTTTAAAATGACTTGTGATATAACAATGCGCGCCAATTGTTCGATGAAATGTCCATGTAAATGTCACTCTTAAATGTTGCATTCGGTTTCTAGGTTCGAATTTATGCTTTTATCCGACCGGTCCTGATTTTGCAGTGCAGAACGTGCTTATTGGCTTGATATTGTCCTCATTCTTTATGTCCTCATTCTTTATGCTTATGCCTAGATGTCTTTAAAGTTAACTAGTTTTTTTTCTCCTTATTCCTTTAAATTGAATTGTTATCTAACATTGCGCGCCAAGTGTTCGATGAAATGTCCATGTAAATGTCACTCCTGAATGTGGCATTCGGTTTCTAGGTTCGAATTTATGCTCTTATTCGATCGGTCTTGATTTTGTAGTGCAGAATATGTTTATTGGCTTTATACTATCCTCATTCTTTATTCTTATGCCTAGATGTCTTTAAAGTTCACCTGTTTTTTCTCATGATCTAGCATTGCACGCCAAGTGTTCGATGAAATGTCCATGTAAATGTCACTCCTAAATGTGGCATTCGGTTTCTAGGTTCGAACTTATGCTTTTATTCGATCGGTCTGTATTTTGTAGTGCAGAACGTGCTTATTGGCTTGATACTATCCTCATTCTTTATTCTTATGCCTAGATGTCTTTCAAGTTCACTTGTTTTTGCACGCCAAGTGTTCGATGAAATGTCCATGTAAACTGAGATGTGGTAAATATATGAGCGAGAGTCTGTAGAAAAGCTCCTTAACCATGCGAGGTTGAGGCGCAAAAGCGAGGTATGGCGGATCTAGGTGACCGTACTACCCCCAAGAGGACTAGGCGAACAAAACACCCCGAAGGGTCCTATACACGTAAAAGTAGCCCCAAAAATCCCTAGAGTAGGACTAGGGTAACAAAACGGGCAAGCTAAGAAAAAGTGCCATGAAGGCAACCAAAGCAACCAAGGCAAAATCATCAAGGCCAAAGAGACGCCTAGCCAGACGACTACAAACCAACAAGACATCAAGACGACGCAAGAGAAGGTGAGAAATCTTACGTGCGCATGAGTCTTCGGAGTCTAACACCTCTCCTTCCGCTGATTTTGCAAGTGAAGGAGATCCTTGTTTTGCAAGCATGAATTGTCTTGAGAGCACAATCAATGGCGTTGGGTGTGTTCCCTCTGAAATATGTGTCATTCCTAGCATCCCAAGTGTGATAGACGATGCCAAGGAGGGTGACAAGTCTTGCTTTAAAGATGTGGGTGTCTTGCCTAGGGGACATCAAGAACCAATCCACCCATTCTTGTAGGCTTGATTTCCTAGTTTGGATTCCATGCCACGTCCAAACTCTATCCATGACCTCTTGAACAAAGTTGCAATTCCCCCAAAGGTGGTCGGTGGTTTCATTGTCATTCCCACATAGGACACAAGTATCATTATTTAGAAGGCCACGATCCTTGAGCCGGCTTAAGGTAGGGAGTTTCCCTTGATATGCAAGCCAAAATCTGAAGCTCCACTTCTTAGCTCTTACACGAGTCCAAATTAGCTCACTCCAAGCAAGAGTGGGACCACGTCACAGAGCAAATCATAAAGGGCTCTTGCATCAAGTTGTCCATTCGGCTTGGTGATAGAATAAAGG
Organism: Fallopia convolvulus; assembly: GCA_964016875.1. Classification (NCBI taxonomy): domain Eukaryota; kingdom Viridiplantae; phylum Streptophyta; class Magnoliopsida; order Caryophyllales; family Polygonaceae; genus Fallopia; species Fallopia convolvulus. The sequence goes on from OZ024727.1 coordinate 25,232,392, forward strand.
CCGGTCGGGTCCTCATTTGTTGCTCTTGCGAGAACCGCTTCGACCACCGGTTCCCGTAGCTTGAGAAGTGATTTCCAAATCCAGGAGTCGGTATTTTTGACTCTCAAATTCCAGAAATTGGCTCTTCTCGTGTGATTCTGAGTGACCCAATTCGTCCAAAGAGACGGTTTGTTCATATGTATTTCGTGGCCAAGCTTAAAGAGGACCGATTGATTCCAGGCAAGGAGCTCTTTGATATTGAGGCCACCTTCTTCATAAGGCCTAGTTACTTTTTTCCAAGAGACAAGTGCTTTTTTCCCCTCTACTTTGCCACTCCAAAGGAAGGAGCGACAAAGCGCTTCAATGCGTTTGAGTACCTTTTTTGGGATGATGGTAGATTTGACCCAATAGGAGAGGAGACCCTCGAGCATAGAGCGAATTACTTGAGCTCGCCCTTCATAAGAAAGCATACGTGCCCCACATCTATTAATGACCCCGGTGATCTTGTTGAGGAGAGGCCCATAATCTCCTATCTTGAGCTTATTAGGATGAAGTGGCATTCCCAAGTAGGGGACTGGGAAGGTCCCAATCTCAAAGCCCATGATTGCCGCAAGAGAGGCCTGATCATCAAGTGCCACACCACCAAAGAAGATTCGGCTTTTATGGCTATTTGCTATGAGCCCTGAGGATTTACCAAAGGAGAGAAGGCTAGTTTTTATGGAGTTAAGGGTCGTGATGGTGGGTTTGCAAAAAATGAGAAGGTCATCGGCAAAGGTGATGTTTGTGAGTTTGAGTCGGTGGCATTTAGGGTGAAAGGCAAAGCCTCGGGTGGTGCTAGCCTTTTGAAGATTTCGGCTAAGAATTTCCATTATCAAGACGAAGAGGAAGGGTGAGAGGGGATCACCTTGGCGGAGGCCTCTCTTGCCCGGAAAGAAGCCCTTGGCCTCGCCATTGATGAGGATGGAGTAGCGTGGGGTGGTGACATTTTGGAGAATGAGTTGGGTTAGCCATGGTGGTATGCAAAAGTAGTGGAGTGTTTGTTCAAGGAACCCCCAATCAACACAATCAAAAGCCTTTTGGAGGTCCACTTGCATGAGGCACCTTTTGGAGGTACGCCTTTTCTCGTAGGTGGCAACTAGTTCTTGGGCAACCGCGGCATTGTGGGAAATGGAACGGCCCGGGACAAAAGCACCTTGTCCAACCGAGACAATTTGGTCAAGGAGGGGTCGAATACGGCTCACTGGGATTTTGGAGATGGCTTTTAGAAAGGTGTTGCAACAAGAGATGGGTCTAAAGTCTTTTATGTGGAAGGGGTTGTCAACTTTGGGAATGATAAATGTCCCTCTTAAATGTGGCATTCGGTTTCTAGGTTGGAATTTATGCTTTTATTCGATCGGTCTGTATTTTGTATTGTAGAACGTGCTTATTGGCTTGATACTATCCTCATTCTTTATGCTTATGCCTAGATTTCTTTAAAGTTCACGTGTTTTTTCTCCTTTAGCCTTTAAAATGACTTGTGATCTGACATTTCACGCCAAAGTTTCGATAAAATGTCCATGTAAATGTCACTCCCAAATGTGGCATTCGGTTTCTAGGTTTGAATTTATTCTTTTATCCGATCGGTCTTGATTTTGCAGTGCAGAACGTGCTTATTGGCTTGATAATGTCCTCATTCTTTATGCTTATGCCTAGATTTCTTTAAAGTTCATTTGTTTTTTCTCCTTTTGCCTTTAAAATGACTTGTGATCTAACATTGCACGCCAAGTGTTCGATAAATTTCCATTTAATTGTCACTCCTAAATGTGGCATTCGGTTTCTAGGTTTTAATTTATGCATTTATTCGATCGGTCCTGATTTTTTAGTGTCGAACGTGCTTATTGGCTTGATACTTACCTCATTCTTTATGCTTATGCCTAGATGTCTTTAAAGTTCACTTGTTTTTTCTCCTTTTGCCTTTAAAATGACTTGTGATCTAACAATGCGCGCCAAGTGTTCGATGAAATGTCCGTGTAAATGTCACTCTTAAATGTTGCATTCGGTTTCTAGGTTCGAATTTGTGCTCCTGTTCGATCGGTCTTGATTTTATAGTGCATAATGTGCTTATTGGCTTGATACTATCCTCATTCTTCATTCTTATGCCTCGATGTCGTTAAAGCTCACTGGTTATTTCTCATGATCTAACACTTCACGCCAAGTGTTCGATGAAATGTTCATGTACATGTCACTCCTAATTGTGGCATTCGGTTTCTAGGTTCGAATTTATGCTTTTATTCGATCGGTCTTGATTTTGTAGTGCAGAATGTGCTTATTGGCTTGATACTATCCTCATTCTTTATTCTTATGCCTAGATGTATTCAAAGTTCACTTGTTTTTTCTCATGATCTAACATTGCAAGCCAAGTGTTCGATGAAATGTCCATGTAAATGTCACTCCTAAGTGTGGCATTCGGTTTCTAGGTTCGAATTTATGCTTTTATTCGATCGGTCTTGATTTTGTAGTGCAGAATGTGCTTATTGGCTTGATACTATCCTCATTCTTTATTCTTATGCCTATATGTCTTTAAAGTTCACTTGTTTTTTCTCATGATCTAACATTATAAGCCAAGTGTTCGATGAAATGTCCATGTAAATGTCACTCCTAAATGTGGCATTCGGTTTCTAGGTTCGAATTTATGCTTTTATTCGATTGGTCTTGATTTTGTAATGTAGAACGTGCTTATTGGTTTGATAATGTCCTCATTCTTTATGCTTATGCCTAGATGTCTTTAAAGTTCACTTGTTTTTTCTCCTTTTGCCTTTAAAATTACTTGTGATCTAACATTGAACGCCAAGTGTTCGATAAATTTCCATTTAAATGTCACTCCTAAATGTGGCATTCGGTTTCTAGGTTTGAATTTATGCATTTATTCGATCGGTCCTGATTTTTTAGTGTCGAACGTGCTTATTGGCTTGATACTTACCTCATTCTTTATGCTTATGCCTAGATGTCTTTAAAGTTCACTTGTTTTTTCTCCTTTTGCCTTTAACATGACTTGTGATCTAATAATGCGCGCCAAGTGATCGATGAAATGTCCATGTAAATGTCACTCTTAAATGTGGCATTCGGTTTCTAGGTTCGAATTTATGCTCTCATTCGATCGGTCTTGATTTTATAGTGCAGAATGTGCTTATTGGCTTGATACTATCCTCATTCTTTATTCTTATGCCTAGATGTCATTAAAGTTCACTTGTTTTTTCTCATGATCTAACACTGCACGCCAAGTGTTCAATGAAATGTCCATGTACATGTCACTCCTAAATGTGGCATTCGGTTTCTAGGTTCGAATTTATGCTTTTATTCGATCGGTCTTGATTTTGTAGTGCAGAAGGTGCTTATTGGCTTGATACTATCCTCATTCTTTATTATTATGCCTACATGTCTTTAAAGTTCACTTGTTTGTTCTAATGATCTAACATTGCACGCCAAGTGTTCGATGAAATGTCCATGTAAATGTCACTCCTAAGTGTCGCATTCGGTTTCTAGGTTCGAATTTATGCTTTTATTCGATCGGTCTTGATTTTGTAGTGCAGAATGTGCTTATTGGCTTGATACTATCCTCATTCTTTATTATTCTGCCTAGATGTCTTTAAAGTTCACTTGTTTTTTCTCATGATCTAACATTGCACGCCAAGTGTTCGATGAAATGTCCATGTAAATGTCACTCCTAAATGTGGCATTCGGCTTCTAGGATCGAATTTATGCTTTTATTCGATCGGTCTTGATTTTGTAGTGCAGAACGTGCTTATTGGCTTGATACTATCCTCATTATTTATGTTTATGCCTAGATGTCTTTAAAGATCACTTGTTTTTTCTCCTTTTGCCTTTAAAATGAATTGTGATCTAACAATGCGCGCCAAGTGTTCGATGAAATGTCCGTGTAAATGTCACTCTTAAATGTTGCATTCGATTTCTAGGTTCGAATTTGTGCTCCTGTTCGATCGGTCTTGATTTTATAGTGCATAATGTGCTTATTGGCTTGATACTATCCTCATTCTTTATTCTTAAGCCTCGATGTCGTTAAAGTTCACTTTTTATTTCTCATGATCTAACACTTCACGCCAAGTGTTCGATGAAATGTTCATGTACATGTCACTCCTAACTGTGGCATTCGGTTTCTAGGTTCGAATTTATGCTTTTATTCGATCGGTCTTGATTTTGTAGTGCAGAATGTGCTTATTGGCTTGATGCTATCCTCATTCTTTATTCTTATGCCTAGATGTCTTTAAAGTTCACTTGTTTTTTCTCATGATCTAACATTGCACGCCAAGTTTTCGATGAAATGTCCATGTAAATGTCACTCCTAAGTGTGGCATTCGGTTTCTAGGTTCGAATTTATGCTTTTATTCGATCGGTCTTGATTTTGTAGTGCAGAATGTGCTGATTGGCTTGATACTATCCTCATTCTTTATTCTTATGCTTATATGTCTTTAAAGTTCACTTGTTTTTTCTCATGATCTAACATTATACGCCAAGTGTTCGATGAAATGTCCATGTAAATGTCACTCCTAAATGTGGCATTCGGTTTCTAGGTTCGAATTTGTGCTTTTATTCGATCGGTCTTGATTTTGTAATATAGAACGTGCTTATTGGCTTGATAATGTCCTCATTCTGTATGCTTATGCTTAGATGTCTTTAAAGTTCACTTGTTTTTTCTCCTTTTGCCTTTAAAATGACTTGTGATCTAACATTGCACGCCAAGTGTTCGATAAATTTCCATTTAAATGTCACTCCTAAATGTGGCATTCGGTTTCTAGGTTTGAATTTATGCATTTATTCGATCGGTCCTGATTTTTTAGTGTCGAACGTGCTTATTGGCTTGATACTTACCTCATTCTTTATGCTTATGCCTAGATGTCTTTAAAGTTCACTTGTTTTTTCTCCTTTTGCCTTTAACATGACTTGTGATCTAATAATGCGCGCCAAGTGATCGATGCAATGTCCATGTAAATGTCACTCTTAAATGTGGCATTCAGTTTCTAGGTTCGAATTTATGCTCTCATTCGATCGGTCTTGATTTTATAGTGCAGAATGTGCTTATTGGCTTGATACTATCCTCATTCTTTATTCTTATGCCTAGATGTCATTAAAGTTCACTTGTTTTTTCTCATGATCTAACACTGCACGCCAAGTGTTCAATGAAATGTCCATGTACATGTCACTCCTAAATGTGGCATTCGGTTTCTAGGTTCCAATTTATGCTTTTATTCGATCGGTCTTGATTTTGTAGTGTAGAATGTGCTTATTGGCTTGATACTATCCTCATTCTTTATTATTATGCCTAGATGTCTTTAAAGTTCACTTTTTTTTTCTCATGATCTAACATTGCACGCCAAGTGTTTGATGAAATGTCCATGTAAATGTCACTCCTAAGTGTCACATTCGTTTTCTAGGTTCGAATTTATGCTTTTTTTCGATCGGTCTTTATTTTGTAGTGCAGAATGTGCTTATTGGCTTGATACTATCCTCATTCTTTATTATTATGCCTAGATGTCTTTAAAGTTCAGTTGTTTTTTCTCATGATCTAACATTGCACGCCAAGTGTTCGATTAAATGTCCATGTAAATGTCACTCCTAAATGTGGCATTCGGCTTCTAGGATCGAATTTATGCTTTTATTCGATCGGTCTTGATTTTGTAGTGCAAAACGTGCTTATTGGCTTGATACTATCCTCATTATTTATGCTTAAGCCTAGATGTCTTTAAAGATCACTTGTTTTTTCTCCTTTTGCCTTTAAAATGAATTGTGATCTAACATTGCACGCCAAGTGTTCGATGAAATGTTCATGTAAATGTAACTCCTAAATGTGGCATTCGGTTTCTAGGTTCGAATTTATGCTTTTATCCGATCGGTCTTGATTTTGCAGTGCAGAACGTGCTTATTGGCTTCATAATGTCCTCATTATTTATGGTTATGCCTAGATGTCTTTAAAGATCACTTGTTTTTTCTCCTTTTGCCTTTAAAATGAATTGTGATCTAAAATTGCACGCCAAGTGTTCGATGAAATGTTCATGTAAATGTCACTCCTAAATGTGGCATTCGGTTTCTAGGTTTGAATTTATGCATTTATTCGATCGGTCCTGATTTTTTAGTGTCGAACGTGCTTATTGGCTTGATACTTACCTCATTCTTTATGCTTATGCCTAGATGTCTTTAAAGTTCACTTGTTTTTTCTCCATTTGCCTTTAAAATGACTTGCGATCCAACAATGCGCGCCAATTGTTCGATGAAATGTCCATGTAAATGTCACTCTTAAATGTTGAATTCAGTTTCTAGGTTCGAATTTATGCTCTTATTCGATCGGTCTTGATTTTATAGTGCAGAATGTGCTTATTGGCTTGATACTATCCTCATTCTTTATTCTTATGCCTAGATGTCGTTAAAGTTCACTTGTTTTTTCTCATGATCTAACACTGCACGCCAAGTGTTCAATGAAATGTCCATGTACATGTCACTCCTAAATGTGGCATTCGGTTTCTAGGTTCGAATTTATGCTTTTATTCGATCGGTCTTGATTTTGTAGTGCAGAATGTGCTTATTGGCTTGATACTATCCTCATTCTTTATTATTATGCCTAGATGTCTTTAAAGTTCACTTTTTTTTTCTCATGATCTAACATTGCACGCCAAGTGTTCGATGAAATGTCCATGTAAATGTCACTCCTAAGTGTCGCATTCGGTTTCTAGGTTCGAATTTATGCTTTTATTCGATCGGTGTTTATTTTGTAGTGCAGAATGTGCTTATTGGCTTGATACTATCCTCATTCTTTATTATTATGCCTAGATGTCTTTAAAGTTCAGTTGTTTTTTCTCATGATCTAACATTGCACGCCAAGTGTTCGATGAAATGTTCATGTACATGTCACTCCTAACTGTGGCATTCGGTTTCTAGGTTCGAATTTATGCTTTTATTCGATCGGTCTTGATTTTGTAGTGCAGAATGTGCTTATTGGCTTGATGCTATCCTCATTCTTTATTCTTATGCCTAGATGTCTTTAAAGTTCACTTGTTTTTTCTCATGATCTAACATTGCACGCCAAGTGTTCGATGAAATGTCCATGTAAATGTCACTCCTAAGTGTGGCATTCGGTTTCTAGGTTCGAATTTATGCTTTTATTCGATCGGTCTTTATTTTGTAGTGCATAATGTGCTTATTGGCTTGATACTATCCTCATTCTTTATTCTTATGCTTATATGTCTTTAAAGTTCACTTGTTTTTTCTCATGATCTAACATTATACGCCAAGTGTTCGATGAAATGTCCATGTAAATGTCACTCCTAAATGTGGCATTCGGTTTCTAGGTTCGAATTTGTGCTTTTATTCGATCGGTCTTGATTTTGTAATATAGAACGTGCTTATTGGCTTGATAATGTCCTCATTCTGTATGCTTATGCTTAGATGTCTTTAAAGTTCACTTGTTTTTTCTCCTTTTGCCTTTAAAATGACTTGTGATCTAACATTGCACGCCAAGTGTTCGATAAATTTCCATTTAAATGTCACTCCTAAATGTGGCATTCGGTTTCTAGGTTTGAATTTATGCATTTATTCGATCGGTCCTGATTTTTTAGTGTCGAACGTGCTTATTGGCTTGATACTTACCTCATTCTTTATGCTTATGCCTAGATGTCTTTAAAGTTCACTTGTTTTTTCTCCTTTTGCCTTTAACATGACTTGTGATCTAATAATGCGCGCCAAGTGATCGATGCAATGTCCATGTAAATGTCACTCTTAAATGTGGCATTCAGTTTCTAGGTTCGAATTTATGCTCTCATTCGATCGGTCTTGATTTTATAGTGCAGAATGTGCTTATTGGCTTGATACTATCCTCATTCTTTATTCTTATGCCTAGATGTCATTAAAGTTCACTTGTTTTTTCTCATGATCTAACACTGCACGCCAAGTGTTCAATGAAATGTCCATGTACATGTCACTCCTAAATGTGGCATTCGGTTTCTAGGTTCCAATTTATGCTTTTATTCGATCGGTCTTGATTTTGTAGTGCAGAATGTGCTTATTGGCTTGATACTATCCTCATTCTTTATTATTATGCCTAGATGTCTTTAAAGTTCACTTTTTTTTTCTCATGATCTAACATTGCACGCCAAGTGTTTGATGAAATGTCCATGTAAATGTCACTCCTAAGTGTCACATTCGTTTTCTAGGTTCGAATTTATGCTTTTATTCGATCGGTCTTTATTTTGTAGGTCAGAATGTGCTTATTGGCTTGATACTATCCTCATTCTTTATTATTATGCCTAGATGTCTTTAAAGTTCAGTTGTTTTTTCTCATGATCTAACATTGCACGCCAAGTGTTCGATTAAATGTCCATGTAAATGTCACTCCTAAATGTGGCATTCGGCTTCTAGGATCGAATTTATGCTTTTATTCGATCGGTCTTGATTTTGTAGTGCAAAACGTGCTTATTGGCTTGATACTATCCTCATTATTTATGCTTAAGCCTAGATGTCTTTAAAGATCACTTGTTTTTTCTCCTTTTGCCTTTAAAATGAATTGTGATCTAACATTGCACGCCAAGTGTTCGATGAAATGTTCATGTAAATGTAACTCCTAAATGTGGCATTCGGTTTCTAGGTTCGAATTTATGCTTTTATCCGATCGGTCTTGATTTTGCAGTGCAGAACGTGCTTATTGGCTTCATAATGTCCTCATTATTTATGGTTATGCCTAGATGTCTTTAAAGATCACTTGTTTTTTCTCCTTTTGCCTTTAAAATGAATTGTGATCTAAAATTGCACGCCAAGTGTTCGATGAAATGTTCATGTAAATGTCACTCCTAAATGTGGCATTCGGTTTCTAGGTTTGAATTTATGCATTTATTCGATCGGTCCTGATTTTTTAGTGTCGAACGTGCTTATTGGCTTGATACTTACCTCATTCTTTATGCTTATGCCTAGATGTCTTTAAAGTTCACTTGTTTTTTCTCCATTTGCCTTTAAAATGACTTGCGATCCAACAATGCGCGCCAATTGTTCGATGAAATGTCCATGTAAATGTCACTCTTAAATGTTGAATTCAGTTTCTAGGTTCGAATTTATGCTCTTATTCGATCGGTCTTGATTTTATAGTGCAGAATGTGCTTATTGGCTTGATACTATCCTCATTCTTTATTCTTATGCCTAGATGTCGTTAAAGTTCACTTGTTTTTTCTCATGATCTAACACTGCACGCCAAGTGTTCAATGAAATGTCCATGTACATGTCACTCCTAAATGTGGCATTCGGTTTCTAGGTTCGAATTTATGCTTTTATTCGATCGGTCTTGATTTTGTAGTGCAGAATGTGCTTATTGGCTTGATACTATCCTCATTCTTTATTATTATGCCTAGATGTCTTTAAAGTTCACTTTTTTTTTCTCATGATCTAACATTGCACGCCAAGTGTTCGATGAAATGTCCATGTAAATGTCACTCCTAAGTGTCGCATTCGGTTTCTAGGTTCGAATTTATGCTTTTATTCGATCGGTGTTTATTTTGTAGTGCAGAATGTGCTTATTGGCTTGATACTATCCTCATTCTTTATTATTATGCCTAGATGTCTTTAAAGTTCAGTTGTTTTTTCTCATGATCTAACATTGCACGCCAAGTGTTCGATTAAATGTCCATGTAAATGTCACTCCTAAATGTGGCATTCGCCTTCTAGGATCGAATTTATGCTTTTATTCGATCGGTCTTGATTTTGTAGTGCAAAACGTGCTTATTGGCTTGATACTATCCTCATTCTTTATGCTTATGCCTAGATGTCTTTAAAGATCACTTGTTTTTTCTCATCATCTAACATTATACGCCAAGTGTTCGATGAAATGTCCATGTAAATGTCACTCCTAAGTGTCGCATTCGGTTTCTAGGTTCGAATTTATGCTTTTATTCGATCGGTCTTTATTTTGTAGTGCATAATGTGCTTATTGGCTTGATACTATCCTCATTCTTTATTATTATGCCTAGATGTCTTTAAAGTTCACTTGTTTTTTCTCATGATCTAACATTGCACGCCAAGTGTTCGATGAAATGTCCATGTAAATGTCACTCCTAAATGTGGCATTCGGCTTCTAGGATCGAATTTATGCTTTTATTCGATCGGTCTTGATTTTGTAGTGCAGAACGTGCTTATTGGCTTGATACTATCCTCATTATTTATGCTTATGCCTAGATGTCTTTAAAGATCACTTGTTTTTTTCTCCTTTTGCCTTTAAAATGAATTGTGATCTAACAATGCGCGCGAAGTGTTCGATGAAATGTCCGTGTAAATGTCACTCTTAAATGTTGCATTCGATTTCTAGGTTCGAATTTGTGCTCCTGTTCGATCGGTCTTGATTTTATAGTGCATAATGTGCTTATTGGCTTGATACTATCCTCATTCTTTATTCTTATGCCTCGATGTCGTTAAAGTTCACTTTTTATTTCTCATGATCTAACACTTCAAGCCAAGTGTTCGATGAAATGTTCATGTACATGTCACTCCTAACTGTGGCATTCGGTTTCTAGGTTCGAATTTATGCTTTTATTCGATCGGTCTTGATTTTGTAGTGCAGAATGTGCTTATTGGCTTGATACTATCCTCATTCTTTATTCTTATGCCTAGATGTCTTTAAAGTTCACTTGTTTTTTCTCATGATCTAACATTGCACGCCAAGTGTTCGATCAAATGTCCAAGTAAATGTCACTCCTAAGTGTGGCATTCGGTTTCAAGGTTCGAATTTATGCTTTTATTCGATCGGTCTTGATTTTGTAGTGCAGAATGTGCTGATTGGCTTGATACTATCCTCATTCTTTATTCTTATGCCTATATGTCTTTAAAGTTCACTTGTTTTTTCTCATGATCTAACATTATACGCCAAGTGTTCGATGAAATGTCCATGTAAATGTCACTCCTAAATGTGGCATTCGGTTTCTAGGTTCGAATTTGTGCTTTTATTCGATCGGTCTTGATTTTGTAATGTAGAACGTGCTTATTGGCTTGATAATGTCCTCATTCTTTATGCTTATGCCTAGATGTCTTTAAAGTTCACTTGTTTTTTCTCCTTTTTCCTTTAAAATGACTTGTGATCTAACATTGAACGCCAAGTGTTCGATAAATTTCCATTTAAATGTCACTCCTAAATGTGGCGTTCGGTTTCTAGTTTTGAATTTATGCATTTATTCGATCGGTCCTGATTTTTTAGTGTCGAACGTGCTTATTGGCTTGATACTTACCTCATTCTTTATGCTTATGCCTAGATGTCTTTAAAGTTCACTTGTTTTTTCTCCTTTTGCCTTTAACATGACTTGTGATCTAATAATGCGCGCCAAGTGATCGATGCAATGTCCTTGTAAATGTCACTCTTAAATGTGGCATTCGGTTTCTAGGGTCGAATTTATGCTCTCATTCGATCGGTCTTGATTTTATAGTGCAGAATGTGCTTATTGGCTTGATACTATTTTCATTCTTTATTCTTATGCCTAGATGTCATTAAAGTTCACTTGTTTTTTCTCATGATCTAACACTGCACGCCAAGTGTTCAATGAAATGTCCATGTACATGTCACTCCAAAATGTCGCATTCGATTTCTAGGTTCGAATTTATGCTTTTATTCGATCGGTCTTGATTTTGTAGTGCAGAATGAGCTTATTGGCTTGATACTATCCTCATTCTTTATTATTATGCCTAGATGTCTTTAAAGTTCACTTGTTTTTTCTCATGATCTAACATTGCACGCCAACTGTTCGATGAAATGTCCATGTAAATGTCACTCCTAAGTGTCGCATTCGGTTTCTAGGTTCGAATTTATGCTTTTATTCGATCGGTCTTTATTTTGTAGTGCAGAATGTGCTTATTGGCTTGATACTATCCTCATTCTTTATTATTATGCCTAGATGTCTTTAAAGTTCACTTGTTTTTTCTCATGATCTAACATTGCACGCCAAGTGTTCTATTAAATTCCATGTAAATGTCACTCCTTAATGTGGCATTCGGCTTCTAGGATCGAATTTATTCTTTTATTCGATCGGTCTTGATTTTGTAGTGCAGAACGTGCTTATTGGCTCGATACTATTCTTATTCTTTATGGTTATGCCTAAATGTCTTTAATGTTCACTTGTTTTTTCTCCTTTTGCCTTTAAAATGAATTGTGATCTAACATTGCACGCCAAGTGTTCGATGAAATGTTCAGGTAAATGTAACTCCTAAATGTAGCATTCGGTTTCTAGGTTCGAATTTATGCGTTTATCCGATCGGTCTTGATTTTGCAGTGCAGAACGTGCTTATTGGCTTCATAATGTCCGCATTATTTATGGTTATGCCTAGATGTCTTTAAAGATCACTTGTTTTTTCTCATGATCTAACACTGCACGCCAAGTGTTTGATGAAATGTCCATGTACATGTCACTCCTAAATGTGGCATTCGGTTTCTAGGTTCGAATTTATACTTTTGTTCGATCGGTCTTGATTTTGTAGTGCAGAATATGCTTATTGGCTTGATACTATCCTCATCCTTTATTCTTATGCCTAGATGTCTTTAAAGTTCACTTGTTTTTTCTCATGATCTAACATTGCACGCCAAGTGTTCGATGAAATGCCCATGTAAATGTCACTCCTAAGTGTTGCATTTGGTTTCTAGGTTCGAATTTATGCATTTATTTGATCGGTCTTGATTTTTTAGTGTCGAACGTGCTTATTGGCTTGATACTATCCTCATTCTTTATGCTTATGGCTAGATGTCTTTAAAGTTCACTTGTTTATTCTCCTTTTACCTTTTAAATGACTTGTGATCTAACATTGCACGCCATGTGTCCAATGAAATGTCCATGTACATGTCACTCCTAAATGTGGCATTCGGTTTCTAGGTTCGAATTTATGCTTTTAATCGATCGGTCTTGATTTTTTAGTGCAGAATGTGCTTATTGGCTTGATACTATCCTCATTCTTTATTATAATGCCTAGATGTTTTTAAAGTTCACTTGTTTTTTCTCATGATCTAACACTCAACGCCAAGTTTTCGATGAAATGTCCATGTACATGTCACTGCTAAATGTGGCATTCGGTTTCTAGGTTCGAATTTATGCTTTTATTCGATCGGTCTTGATTTTGTAGTGCAGAATGTGCTTATTGGCTTGATTCTATCCTCATCCTTTATTCATGTGCCTAGATGTCTTTAAACTTCACTTGTTTTTTCTCATGATCTAACATTGCACGCCAAGTGTTCGATGAAATGTCCATGTAAATGTCACTCCTAAATGTGGCATACGGTTTCGAGGTTCGAATTTATGCTTTTATCCGATCGGTCTTGATTTTGCAGTGCAGAACGTGCTTATTGGCTTGATACTATCCTCATTATTTAAGCTTATGCCTAGATGTCTTTAAAGATCACTTGTCTTTTCTCCTTTTGCCTTTAAAATGAATTGTGATCTAAAAATGCGCGCCAAGTGTTCGATGAAATGTCCATGTAAATGTCACTCTTAAATGTTGCATTCGGTTTCTAGGTTCGAATTTATGCTCTTATTCGATCGGTCTTGATTTTATAGTGCAGAATGTGCTTATTGGCTTGATACTATCCTCATTCTTTATTCTTATGCCTAGATGTCGTTAACGTTTACTTGTTTTTTCTCATGATCTAACACTGCACGCCAAGTGTGCAATGAAATGTCCATGTACATGTCACTCCTAAATGTGGCATTCGGTTTCTAGGTTCGAATTTATACTTTTAATCGATCGGTCTTGATTTTGTAGTGCAGATTGTGCTTATTGGCTTGATACTATCTTCATTCTTTATTATAATGCCTAGATGTCTTTAAAGTTCACTTGTTTTTTCTCATGATCTAACATTGCACGCCAAGTGTTCGATGAAATGTCCATGTAAATGTCACTCCTAAATGTGGCATACGGTTTCGAGGTTCCAATTTATGCTTTTATCCTATCGGTCTTGATTTTGCAGTGCAGAACGTGCTTATTGGCTTGATACTATCCTCATTATTTAAGCTTATGCTTAGATGTCTTTAAAGATCACTTGTCTTTTCTCCTTTTGCCTTTAAAATGAATTGTGATCTAACATTGCACGCCAAGTGTTCGATGAAATGTTCATGTAAATGTCACTCCTAAATGTGGCATTCGGTTTCTAGGTTTGAATTTATGCATTTATTCGATCGGTCCTGATTTTTTAGTGTCGAACGTGCTTATTGGCTTGATACTTACCTCATTCTTTATGCTTATGCCTAGATGTCTTTAAAGTTCACTTGTTTTTTCTCCTTTTGCCTTTAAAATGACTTGTGATCTAATAATGCGCGCCAAGTGTTCGATGAAATGTCCATGTAAATGTCACTCTTAAATGTGGCATTCGGTTTCGAGGTTCGAATTTATTGTCTCATTCGATCGGTATTGATTTTATAGTGCAGAATTTGCTTATTGGCTTGATACTATCCTCACTCTTTATTCTTATGCCTAGATGTCGTTAAAATTCACTTGTTTTTTCTCATGATCTAACACTGCACGCCAAGTGTTTGATGAAATGTCCATGTACATGTCACTCCTAAATGTGGCATTCGGTTTCTAGGTTCGAATTTATTCTTTTATTCGATCGGTCTTGATTTTTTAGTGCAGAATGTGCTTATTGGCTTGACACTATCCCCATTCTTTATTATTATGCCTAGATTTCTTTAAAGTTCACTTGTTTTTTTCTCATGATCTAACATTGCACGCCAAGTGTTCGATGAAATGTCCATGTAAATGTCACTCCTAAATGTGGAATTCGGCTTCTAGGATCGAATTTATGCTTTTATTCGATCGGTCTTGATTTTGTAGTGCAGAACGTGCTTATTGGCTTGATACGATCCTCATTATTTATGCTTATGCCTAGATGTCTTTAAAGATCACTTGTTTTTTCTCCTTTTGCCTTTAAAATGAATTGTGATCTAAAATTGCACGCCAAGTGTTCGATGAAATGTTCATGTAAATGTCACTCCTAAATGTGGCATTTGGTTTCTAGGTTTGAATTTATGCATTTATTCGATCGGTCTTGATGTTGTAGTGTCGAACGTGCTTATTGGCTTGATACTTACCTCATTCTTTATGCTTATTCCTAGATATCTTTAAAGTTCACTTGTTTTTTCTCCTTTTGCCTTTAAAATGACTTGTGATCTAACAATGCGCGCCAAGTGTTCAATGAAATGCCCATGTAAATGTCACTCTTAAATGTTGCATTCGGTTTCTAGGTTCGACTTTATTTTTTTATTCGATCGGTCTTGATTTTGTAGTGCAGAATGCGCTTATTGGCTTGATACTATCCTCATTCTTTATTCTTATGCCTAGATGTCTTTAAAGTTCACATGTTTTTTCTGTTGATCTAACATTGCACGCCAAGTGTTCGATGAAATGTCCATGTAAATGTCACTCCTAAGTGTCGCATTCGGTTTCTAGGTTCGAATTTATGCTTTTATTCGATCGGTCTTGATTTTGTAGTGCAGAACGTGCTTATTGGCTTGATACTATCCTCATTATTTATGCTTATGCCTAGATGTCTTTAAAGTTCACTTGTTTTTTCTCCTTTTGCCTTTAAAATGAATTGTGATCTCACATTGCACGCCAAGTGTTCGATGAAATGTTCATGTAAATGTAACTCCTAAATGTGGCATTCGGTTTCTAGGTTCGAATTTATGCTTTTATCTGATTGGTCTTGATTTTGCGGTGCAGAACGTGCGTATTGGCTTGATAATGTCCTCATTCTTTTTGCTTATGCCTAGATGTCTTTAAAGTTCACTTGTTTTTTCTCCTTTTTCCTTTAAAATGACTTGTGATCTAACATTGCACGCCAAGTGTTCGATAAATTTCCATTTAAATGTCACTCCTAAATGTGGCATTCGGTTTCTAGGTTCGAATTTATGCATTTATTCGATCAGTCTTGATTTTTTAGTGTCGAACGTGCTTATTGGCTTTATACTTACTTCATTCTTTATGCTTATGCCTAGATGTCTTTAAAGTTCACTTGTTTTTTCTCCTTTTGCCTTTAAAATGACTTGTGATCTAACAATGCGAGCCAAGTGTTCGATGAAATGTCCATGTAAATGTCACTCTTAAATGTTGCATTCGGTTTCTAACTTCGAATTTATGCTCTTATTCGATCGGTCTGGATTTTATGGTGCAGAATGTGCTTATTGGCTTGATACTATCCTCATTCTTTATTCTTATGCCTAGATGTCGTTAAAGTTCACTTGTTTTTTCTCATGATCTAACATTGCACGCCAAGTGTTCGATGAAATGTCCATGTAAATGTCACTCCTAAGTGTCGCATTCGGTTTCTAGGTTCGAATTTATGCTTTTATTCGATCGGTCTTGATTTTGTAGTGCAGAACGTGCTTATTGGCTTGATACTATCCTCATTATTTATGCTTATGCCTAGATGTCTTTAAAGTTCACTTGTTTTTTCTCCTTTTGCCTTTAAAATGAATTGTGATCTCACATTGCACGCCAAGTGTTCGATGAAATGTTCATGTAAATGTAACTCCTAAATGTGGCACTCGGTTTCTAGGTTCGAATTTATGCTTTTATCTTATTGGTCTTGATTTTGCGGTGCAGAACGTGCGTATTGGCTTGATAATGTCCTCATTCTTTTTGCTTATGCCTAGATGTCTTTAAAGTTCACTTGTTTTTTCTCCTTTTTCCTTTAAAATGACTTGTGATCTAACATTGCACGCCAAGTGTTCGATAAATTTCCATTTAAATGTCACTCCTAAATGTGGCATTCGGTTTCTAGGTTCGAATTTATGCATTTATTCGATCAGTCTTGATTTTTTAGTGTCGAACGTGCTTATTGGCTTTATACTTACTTCATTCTTTATGCTTATGCCTAGATGTCTTTAAAGTTCACTTGTTTTTTCTCCTTTTGCCTTTAAAATGACTTGTGATCTAACAATGCGAGCCAAGTGTTCGATGAAATGTCCATGTAAATGTCACTCTTAAATGTTGCATTCGGTTTCTAACTTCGAATTTATGCTCTTATTCGATCGGTCTGGATTTTATGGTGCAGAATGTGCTTATTGGCTTGATACTATCCTCATTCTTTATTCTTATGCCTAGATGTCGTTAAAGTTCACTTGTTTTTTCTCATGATTGTTGAGAGGGTTGATTGACAACAAATAAATTTATAGTCAAGACCCCGCTGAGTATAGGGGAGTCAGGATCGTTCCACGAGAAGCAAGGTTTGTTTATCTGTCAACTCCTAAAAATTAAAACAAAAGCAAGCAAAACACACAAGCAACCTCGTTAACTAACCACCGACAATAAAAAGACCAAAACTAAAGATCTAGACAGGTTCGGTACCGAGCCAACAAACTCAGTAACGAATATGATCTTGAATGAAATCAAATAAAAACGAAAATATCCAGGACAAGGGTCACCATAACATAGTCATGCACACAAGCTTGTAAGAAGATAAATATCATGCCTTTAAATAGATAGATGCATCAACTTTCATTGACTTAGCAAGCAAATTAATCTACTTTCATAAACTAACTCACCCAATTGCTTGTTTCGGATCTAAAGCTTAAACTTTCGTATTCAAACAATATCAACCTTCAAGTTTATAACTTTCTCTTTCAATCAAGTCAACAACTCAAATTACCTCAACTTTCATCTTGGTATAAGCACAACAAACAATCTCAATAATTGATAAAAGGCATTCAACACATAATCTTACTCACCAAACATGCACAACTATGCCGGGTTTCAACCCCGACCCTAGATAAAAAGACTACTCACTAATCATGACTAAGAAACTAATAACTTTAATCAAAGAAAACATTGAAAACAAAACACTACTCAAATTAATAAGAAATATCGTCTTACAGAGATTCAAAAGAAACCGAAAACACCGAAATACCGAATCAAAAACACGACTAACGACCCCGGTTACTTTTGTCTACCGAGCTTCTTCGATCACGACTCCGATCCGTCCTTCTCTCTCTCGGCTCTCCTTCCTCCAAAATTCGACCTCCCTTTTCTATGCTAGATAGAAGGGTATTTATACTAAAAAGAGGCTAGAAACTAAAAAAGGCTAAAAGATATAAACTTCCCTAAAAAGATAGAACATATTCTAAAAGATAGAAATAAAATCTCAAAAGATAACAAGACCTAAAATACATAATATAATAACCCTAAAATCATAAAAAGTTAATCTACCAACAAGGAAATAAATTCCCGCACAGGATCGGTGCGTCACAAAGTCAACTCTCGAACATTTTCATCTCGTGGCCTCGTTAACGAGCCCTCACAGCCTCGTTAACGAGCCTGAGCTTGGTTTTCTTCAACACTTCTCTTCCAAAAACTCGAACTTCAGCTTCTTCATCTTGCATTCCTCCATCTCTTATCATAGCTCTCCAAATTCAGCTCCAAACAACACCTTTTCCTTGCTAATACCTACAAAAAGACACAAAACGGAGTAGCTTCCATACTTTCTACAAAATATGCAAAACTATCCAAAAACACATAAAACTAATCCTAAACTTATCAAAAACTAGTCCTAATAACCTAATAAAATCTATCAAAAACTATACTAAAAACACGAACATCAATGATCTAACACTGCACGCCAAGTGTTCGATGAAATGTCCATGTAAATGTCACTCCTAAATGTGGCATTCGGTTT
This sequence comes from Fallopia convolvulus, assembly GCA_964016875.1. Classification (NCBI taxonomy): domain Eukaryota; kingdom Viridiplantae; phylum Streptophyta; class Magnoliopsida; order Caryophyllales; family Polygonaceae; genus Fallopia; species Fallopia convolvulus. Next base: position 25,251,035 of record OZ024727.1, read on the forward strand.
CTAGGTTCGACTTTATGCTTTTATTCGATCGGTCTTGATTTTTTAGTGCAGAATGTGCTTATTGGCTTGATACTATCCTCATTCTTTATTCTTATGCCTAGATGTCTTTAAAGTTCAAAGGTTTTTTCTCATGATCTAACATTGCACGCTAAGTGTTCGATGAAATGTCCATATAAATGTCACTCCTAAATGTGGCATTCGTTTTCTAGGTTCGAATTTATGCTTTTATTTGATCGGTTTTGATTTTATAGTGCAGAACGTGCTTATTGGCTTGATACTATCCTCATTATCTATGCTTATGCCTAGCTGTCTTTAAAGATCACTTGTTTTTTCTCCTTTTGCCTTTAAAATGAACTGTGATCTAACATTGCATGCCAAGTTTTCGATGAAATGTTCATGTAAATGTCAATCCTAAATGTGGCATTCGGTTTCTAGGTTTGAATTTATGCATTTATTCGATCGGTCCTGATTTTTTAGTGTCGAACGTGCTTATTGGCTTGATACTTACCTCATTCTTTATGCTTATGCCTAGATGTCTTTAAAGTTCACTTGTTTTTTCTCCTTTTGCCTTTAAAATGACTTTTGATCTAATAATGCGCGCCAAGTGTTCGATGAAATGTCCATGTAAATGTAACTCTTAAATGTAGCATTCGGTTTCTAGGTTCGAATTTATGCTCTCATTCGATCGGTATTGATTTTATAGTGCAGAATGTGCTTATTGACTTGATACTATCCTCATTCTTTATTCTTATGCCTAGATGTCGTTAAAGTTCACTTGTTTTTTCTCATGATCTAACACTGCATGCCAAGTGTTCGAGAAATGTCCATGTACATGTCACTCCTAAATGTGGCATTCGGTTTCTAGGTTCGAATTTATGCTTTTATTCGATCGGTCTCGATTTTGTAGTGCAGAATGTGCTTATTGGATTGATACTATCCTCATTATTTATGCTTATGCCTAGATGTCTTTAAAGATCACTTGTTTTTTCTCCTTTTGCCTTTAAAATGAATTGTGATCTAACATTGCACGCCAAGTGTTCGATGAAATGTTCATGTAAATGTAACTCCTAAATGTGGCATTCGGTTTCTAGGTTCGAATTTATGCATTTATTCGATCAGTCCTGAGTTTTTAGTGTCGAACGTGCTTATTGGCTTGATACTTACCTCATTCTTTATGCTTATGCCTAGATGTCTTTAAAGTTCACTTGTTTTTTCTCCTTTTGCCTTTAAAATGACTTGTCATCTAACAATGCGAGCAAAGTGTTCAATGAAATGTCCATGTAAATGTCACTCTTAAATCTTTCATTCGGTTTCTAGGTTCGAATTAATGCTCTTATTCGATCGGTCTTGATTTTGTAGTGCAGAATGTGCTTATTGGCTTGATACTATTCTCATTCTTCATTCTTATGCCTAGATGTTTTTAAAGTTCAAAGGTTTTTTCTCATGATCTAACATTGCACGCCAAGTGTTTGATGATATGTCCATGTAAATGTCACTCCTAAATATGGCATTCGTTTTCTAGGTTTGAATTTATGCTTTTATTCGATCGGTCTTGATTTTATAGTGCAGAACGTGCTTATTGGCTTGATACTATCCTCATTATTTATGCTTATGCCTAGATGTAATTAAAGATCACTTGTTTTTTCTCCTTTTGCCTTTAAAATGAATTGTGATCTAACATTGCTCGCCAAGTGTTCGATGAAATGTTCATGTAAATGTCACTCCTAAATGTGGCATTCGGTTTCTAGGTTCGAATTTATGCTCTCATTCGATCGGTATTGATTTTATAGTGCAGAATGTGCTTATTGACTTGATACTATCCTCATTCTTTATTCTTATGCCTAGATGTCGTTAAAGTTCACTTGTTTTTTCTCATGATCTAACACTGCATGCCAAGTGTTCGATGAAATGTTCATGTAAATGTCACTCCCAAATGTGGCATTCGGTTTCTAGGTTCTAATTTATGCATTTATTCGATCGGTCCTGATTTTTTAGTGTCGAACGTGCTTATTGGCTTTATACTTACCTCATTCTTTATGCTTATGCCTAGATGTCTTTAAAGTTCACTTGTTTTTTCTCCTTTTGCCTTTAAAATGACTTTTGATTTAACAATGCGCGACAAGTGTTCGATGAAATGTCCATGTAAATGTCACTCTTAAATGTTGCATTCGGTTTCTAGGTTCGAATTTATGCTCTTATTCGATCGGTCTTGATTTTATAGTGCAGAATGTGCTTATTGGCTTGATACTAACCTCATTCTTTATTCTTATGCCTAGATGTCGTTAAAGTTCACTTGTTATTTCTCATGATCTAACACTGCACGCCAAGTGTTCAATGAAATGTCCATGTATATGTCACTCCTAAATGTGGCATTCGGTTTCTAGGTTCGACTTTATGCTTTTATTCGATCGGTCTTTATTTTGTAGTGCAGAACGTGCTTATTGGCTTGATACTATCCTCATTATTTATGCTTATGCCTAGATGTCTTTAAAGTTCACTTGTTTTTTCTCATGATCTAACATTGCACGCCAAGTGTTCGATGAAATGTCCATGAAAATGTCACTCCTAAATGTGGCATTCGGTTTCTAGGTTCGACTTTATGCTTTTATTCGATCGGTCTTGATTTTGTAGTGCAGAACGTGCTTATTGGCTTGATACTATCCTCATTATTTATGCTTATGCCTAGATGTCTTTAAAGATCACTTGTTTTTTCTCCTTTTGCCTTTAAAATGAATTGTGATCTAACATTGCACGCCAAGTCTTCGATGAAATGTTCATGTAAATGTAACTCCTAAATGTGGCATTCGGTTTCTAGGTTCGAATTTATGCTTTTATCCGATCGGTCTTAATTTTGCAGTGTAGAACGTGCTTATTGGCTTGATAATGTCCTCATTTTTTTGCTTATGCCTAGATGTCTTTAAAGTTCACTTGTTTTTTCTCCTTTTGCCTTTAAAATGACTTGTGATCTAACATTGCACTCCAAGTGTTCGATAAATTTCCATTTAAATGTCACTCCTAAATGTGGCATTCGGTTTCTAGGTTCGAATTTATGCATTTATTCGATCCGTCCTGTGTTTTTAGTGTCGAACGTGCTTATTGGCTTGATACTTACCTCATTCTTTACGCTTATGCCTAGATGTCTTTAAAGTTCACTTGTTTTTTCTCCTTTTGCCTTTAAAATGACTTGTCATCTAACAATGCGAGCAAAGTGTTCAATGAAATGTCCATGTAAATGTCCCTCTTAAATGTTTCATTCGGTTTCTAGGTTCGAATTAATGCTCTTATTCGATCGGTCTTGATTTTGTAGTGCAGAATGTGCTTATTGGCTTGATACTATTCTCATTCTTCATTCTTATGCCTAGATGTCTTTAAAGTTCAAAGGTTTTTTCTCATGATCTAACATTGCACGCGAAGTGTTTGATGATATGTCCATGTAAATATCACTCCTAAATATGGCATTCGTTTTCTAGGTTTGAATTTATGCTTTTATTCGATCGGTCTTGATTTTATAGTGCAGAACGTGCTTATTGGCTTGATACTATCCTCATTATTTATGCTTATGCCTAGATGTAATTAAAGATCACTTGATTTTTCTCCTTTTGCCTTTAAAATGAATTGTGATCTAACATTGCTCGCCAAGTGTTCGATGAAATGTTCATGTAAATGTCACTCCTAAATGTGGCATTCGGTTTCTAGGTTCGAATTTATGCTCTCATTCGATCGGTATTGATTTTATAGTGCAGAATGTGCTTATTGACTTGATACTATCCTCATTCTTTATTCTTATGCCTAGATGTCGTTAAAGTTCACTTGTTTTTTCTCATGATCTAACACTGCATGCCAAGTGTTCGATGAAATGTTCATGTAAATGTCACTCCCAAATGTGGCATTCGGTTTCTAGGTTTGAATTTATGCATTTATTCGATCGGTCCTGATTTTTTAGTGTCGAACGTGCTTATTGGCTTGATACTATCCTCATTCTTTATGCTTATGCCTAGATGTCATTAAAGATCACTTGTTTTTTCTCCTTTTGCCTTTAAAATGAATTGTGATCTAACATTGCTCGCCAAGTGTTCGATGAAATGTTCATGTAAATGTCACTCCTAAATGGTGCATTCGGTTTCTAGGTTTGAATTTATGCATTTATTCGATCGGTCTTGATTTTTTAGTGTCGAACGTGCTTATTGGCTTGATACTTACCTCATTCTTTATGCTTATTCCTAGATGTCTTTAAAGTTTACTTGTTTTTTCTCCTTTTGGCTTTAAAATGACTTGTGATCTAATAATGCGCGCCAAGTGTTCGATGAAATGTCCATGTAAATGTAACTCTTAAATGTGGTATTCGGTTTCTAGCTCCGAATTTATGCTCTCATTCGATCAGTCTTGATTTTATAGTGCAGAATGTGCTTATTGGCTTGATACTATCCTCATTCTTTATTCTTATGCCTAGATGTCGTTAAAGTTCACTTGTTTTTTCTCCTTTTGCCTTTAAAATGACTTGTGATCTAACAATGCGCGCCAAGTGTTCGATGAAATGTCCGTGTAAATGTAACTCCTAAATGTGGCATTCGGTTTCTAGGTTCGACTTTAATCTTTTATTCGATCGGTTTCGATTTTGTAGTGCAGAATGTGCTTATTTGCTTGATATTATCCTCATTCTTTATTATTATGCTTAGATGTCTTTAAAGTTCACTTGTTTTTTCTCATGATCTAACATTGCACGCCAAGTGTTCGATGAAATGTCCATATAAATGTCACTCCTAAACGTGGCATTCGGTTTCTAGGATCGAATTTATGCTTTTATTCGATCGGTCTTGATTTTGTAGTGCAGAATGTGCTTATTGGCTTGATATTATCCGCATTATTTATGCTTATGCCTAGATGTCTTTAAAGTTCACTTGTTTTTTCTCCTTTTGCCTATAAAATGAATTGTGATCTAACATTGCACGACAAGTGTTCGGTGAAATGTCCATGTAAATGTCACTCCTAAACGTGGCATTCGGTTTCTAGGATCGAATTTATGCTTTTATTCGATCGGTCTTGATTTTGTAGTGCAGAACGTGCTTATTGGCTTGATATTATCCTCATTATTTATGCTTATGCCTAGATGTCTTTAAAGATCACTTGTTTTTTCCCCTTTTGCCTATAAAATGAATTGTGATCTAACATTGCACGCCAAGTGTTCGATGAAATGTTCATGTAAATGTAACTCCTAAATGTGGCATTCGGTTTCTAGGTTCGAATTTATGCTTTTATCCGATCGGTCTTGATTTTGCAGTGCAGAATGTGCTTATTGGCTTGATAATGTCCTCATTATTTATGGTTATGCCTAGATGTCTTTAAATATCACTTGTTTTTTCTCCTTTTGCCTTTAAAATGAATTGTGATCTAATATTGCACGCCAAGTGTTCGATGAAATGTTCATGTAAATGTCACTCCTAAATGTGGCATTTGGTTTCTAGGTTTGAATTTATGCATTTATTCGATCGGTCCTGATTTTTTAGTTTCGAACGTGCTTATTGGCTTGATACTTACCTCATTCTTTATGTTTATGCCTAGATGTCTTTAAAGTTCACATGTTTTTTCTCCTTTTGCCTTTAAAATGACTTGTAATCTAACAATGCGCGCCAAGTGTTCGATGAAATGTCCATGTAAATGTAACTCCTAAATGTGGCATTCGGTTTCTAGGTTCGACTTTATTCTTTTATTCGATCGGTCTTGATTTTGTAGTGCAGAATGTGCTTATTTGCTTGATACTATCCTCATTCTTTATTATTATGCCTAGATGTCTTTAAAGTTCACTTGTTTTTTCTCATGATCTAACATTGCACGCCAAGTGTTTGATGAAATGTCCATGTAAATGTCACTCCTAAATGTGGCATTCGGTTTCTAGGTTCGAATTCATGCTTTTATTCGATCGGTCTTGATTTTGTAGTGCAGAACGCGCTTATTGGCTAGATACTATCCTCATTATTTATGCTTATGCATAGATGTCTTTAAAGATCACTTGTTTTTTCTCCTTTTGCCTTTAAAATGAATTATGATCTAACATTGCACGCCAAGTGTTCGAAGAAATGTTCATGTAAATGTAACTCCTAAATGTGGCATTCGGTTTCTAGGTTCGAATTTATGCTTTTATCCGATCGATCTTGATTTTGCAGTGCAGAACGTGCTTATTGGCTTGATAATGTCCTCATTCTTTTTGCTTATGCCTAGATGTCTTTAAAGTTCAGTTGTTTTTTCTCCTTTTGCCTTTATAATGTCTTATGATCTAACATTGCACGCCAAGTGTTCGATAAATTTCCATTTAAATGTCACTCCTAAATGTGGCATTCGGTTTCTAGGTTCGAATTCATGCATTTATTCGATCCGTCCTGATTTTTTAGTGTCGAACGTGCTTATTGGCTTGATACTTACCTCATTCTTTATGCTTATGACTAGATGTCTTTAAAGTTCACTTGTTTTTTCTCCTTTTGCCTTTAAAATTACTTGTGATCTAACAAGGCGAGCCAAGTGTTCGATGAAATGTCCATGTAAATGTCACTCTTAAATGTTGCATTTGGTTTCTAGGTTCGAATTTATGCTCTTATTCGATCGGTCTTGATTTTATGGTGCTGAATGTGCTTATTGGCTTGATACTATCCTCATTCTTTATTCTTATGCCTAGATGTCATTAAAGTTCACTTGTTTTTTCTCATGATCTAACACTGCACGCAAAGTGTTCGATGAAATGTCCATGTAAATGTTACTCCTAAATGTGGCATTCGGTTTCTAGCTTCGAATTTATGCTTTTATTCGATCGGTCTTGATTTTTTAGTGTCGAACGTGCTTATTGGCTTGATACTTACCTCATTCTTTATGCTTATGCCTAGATGTCTTTAAAGTTCACTTGTTTTTTCTCCTTTTGCCTTTAAAATTACTTGTGATCTAACAAGGCGAGCCAAGTGTTCGATGAAATATCCATGTAAATGTCACTCTTAAATGTTGCATTCGGTTTCTAGGTTCGAATTTATGCTCTTATTCGATCGGTCTTGATTTTATGGTGCTGAATGTTCTTATTGGCTTGATACTATCCTCATTCTTTATTCTTATGCCTAGATGTCGTTAAAGTTCACTTGTTTTTTCTCATGATCTAACACTTCACGCCAAGTGTTCGATGAAATGTCCATGTAAATGTCACTCTTTAATGTGGCAATCGGTTTCTAGGTTCGAATTTATGTTCTTATTCGATCGGTCTTGATTTTGTAGTGCAGAATGTCCTTATTTGCTTGATACTATCCTCACTCTTTATGCCAAGGCGTAAGCATAAAGAATGAGGACCGTATCAAACCAATAAGCACGTTCTACACCACAAAATAAAGAACGATCGAATAAGAGCATAAATTCGAACCTAGAAACCGAATGCCACTTTAGGAGTGACATTTACATGGACATTTCATCGAACACTTGGCGTGCAATGTTAGATCACAAGTCATTTTTAAGGCAAAAGGAGAAAAATCAAGTGAACTTTAAAGACATCTAGGCATAAGAATAAAGAATAAGGATAGTATCAAGCCAATAAGCATGTTCTGCAATACAAAATCAAGACCGGTCGAATAAAAGAATAAATTCGAACCTAGAAACCGAATGCCAGGTTTAGGAGTGACATTTAAATGGACATTGCATCGAACACTAGGCGTGCAATGTTAGATCACAAGTCATTTAAAAGGCAAAAGGAGAATAAACAAGTGAACTTTAAAGACATCTAGGCATAAGCATAAAGAATGAGGATAGTATCAAGCCAATAAGCACGTTCTGCACTACAAAATGAAGACCGATAGATTAAAAGCATAAATTCGAACCTAGAAACCGAATGCCATATTTAAGAGTGGCATTTACATGGACATTTTATTGAACACATGGCGTGCAATGTTAGATCACAAGTCATTTTTAAGGCAAAATGAGAAAAAACAAGTGAACTTTAAACACATCTAGGCATAAGAATAAAGAATGAGGATAGTATCAAATCAATAAGCACGTTCTGCACTACAAAATCAAGACCCATCAAATAAAAGCATAAATTCGAACCTAGAAACCGAATGCCACATTTAGGGGTGACATTTACAAGGATATTTCAACTAACAAATGGCGTGTAATGTTGTTAGATTACAAGTCATTTTTAAGCCAAAATGAGAAAAAACAAGTGATCTTTAAAGACATCTAGGCATAAGCATAAAGAATGAGGATAGTATCAAGCCAAGAAGCACGTTCGGCACTACAAAATCAAGACCGATAGAATAAAAGCATAAATTCGAACCTAGAAACCGAATGCCACATTAAGTAGAGACATTTACATGGACATTTCATCGAACACTTGGCGTGCAATGTTAGATCACAAGTCATTTTTAAGGCAAAATGAGAAAAAACAAGTGAAATTTAAAGACATCTAGGCATACGCATAAGGAATGAGGATAGTATCAAGCCAATAAGCACGTTCTGCAGTACAAAATCAAGACCGATAGAATAAAAGCATAAACCCGAACCTAGAAACCAAATGCCACATTTAGGAGTGATATTTACATGGACTTTTCATCCTAAATGTGGCATTCGATTTCTAGGTTCGAATTTAAGCTTTTATTTGATGGGTCTTGATTTTGTAATGCAGAACGTGCTTATTGGCTTGATACTATCCTCATTCTTTCGCTTATGCCTAGATGTCTTTAAAGTTCACTTGTTTTTTATCATTTTTCCTTGAAATGACTTGTGATCTAACATTGCACGCCAAGTATTCGCTGAAAAGTCCATGTAAATATCACTCCTAAATGTGGCATTCGGTTTCTAGGTTCGAATTTATGCTTTTATTTGATGGGTCTTGATTTTGTAGTGTAGAACGTGCTTATTGGCTTGATACTATCCTCATTCTTTATTCTTATGCCTAGATGTCTTTAAAGTTCACTTGTTTATTCTCCTTTTGCCTTTTAAATGACTTGTGATCTAACATTGCACGTCAAGTGTTCGATGAAATGTCCATGTAAATGTCACTCCTACATGTAACATTCGGTTTCTAGTTTCGAATTTATGCTTTTATTTGATGGGTCTTGATATTGTAGTCCAGCACGTGCTTATTTGCTTGATACTATCCTCATTCTTTATGCTTAAGCCTAGATGTCTTTAAAGTTCACTTGTTTGTTCTCCTTTTGCCTTTTAAATGACTTGTGATCTAACATTGCACGTCAAGTGTTCGATGAAATGTCCATGTAAATGTCACTCCTACATGTAACATTCGGTTTCTTGTTTCGAATTTATGCTTTTATTTGATGGGTCTTGATATTGTAGTCCAGCACGTGCTCATTTGCTTGATACTATCCTCATTCTTTATTCTTATGCCTAGATGTCGTTAAAGTTCACTTGTTTTTTCTCATGATCTAACACTGCATGCCAAGTGTTCGAGAAATGTCCATGTACATGTCACTCCTAAATGTGGCATTCGGTTTCTAGGTTCGAATTTATGCTTTTATTCGATCGGTCTCGATTTTGTAGTGCAGAATGTGCTTATTGGATTGATACTATCCTCATTATTTATGCTTATGCCTAGATGTCTTTAAAGATCACTTGTTTTTTCTCCTTTTGCCTTTAAAATGAATTGTGATCTAACATTGCACGCCAAGTGTTCGATGAAATGTTCATGTAAATGTAACTCCTAAATGTGGCATTCGGTTTCTAGGTTCGAATTTATGCATTTATTCGATCAGTCCTGAGTTTTTAGTGTCGAACGTGCTTATTGGCTTGATACTTACCTCATTCTTTATGCTTATGCCTAGATGTCTTTAAAGTTCACTTGTTTTTTCTCCTTTTGCCTTTAAAATGACTTGTCATCTAACAATGCGAGCAAAGTGTTCAATGAAATGTCCATGTAAATGTCACTCTTAAATCTTTCATTCGGTTTCTAGGTTCGAATTAATGCTCTTATTCGATCGGTCTTGATTTTGTAGTGCAGAATGTGCTTATTGGCTTGATACTATTCTCATTCTTCATTCTTATGCCTAGATGTTTTTAAAGTTCAAAGGTTTTTTCTCATGATCTAACATTGCACGCCAAGTGTTTGATGATATGTCCATGTAAATGTCACTCCTAAATATGGCATTCGTTTTCTAGGTTTGAATTTATGCTTTTATTCGATCGGTCTTGATTTTATAGTGCAGAACGTGCTTATTGGCTTGATACTATCCTCATTATTTATGCTTATGCCTAGATGTAATTAAAGATCACTTGTTTTTTCTCCTTTTGCCTTTAAAATGAATTGTGATCTAACATTGCTCGCCAAGTGTTCGATGAAATGTTCATGTAAATGTCACTCCTAAATGTGGCATTCGGTTTCTAGGTTCGAATTTATGCTCTCATTCGATCGGTATTGATTTTATAGTGCAGAATGTGCTTATTGACTTGATACTATCCTCATTCTTTATTCTTATGCCTAGATGTCGTTAAAGTTCACTTGTTTTTTCTCATGATCTAACACTGCATGCCAAGTGTTCGATGAAATGTTCATGTAAATGTCACTCCCAAATGTGGCATTCGGTTTCTAGGTTCTAATTTATGCATTTATTCGATCGGTCCTGATTTTTTAGTGTCGAACGTGCTTATTGGCTTTATACTTACCTCATTCTTTATGCTTATGCCTAGATGTCTTTAAAGTTCACTTGTTTTTTCTCCTTTTGCCTTTAAAATGACTTTTGATTTAACAATGCGCGACAAGTGTTCGATGAAATGTCCATGTAAATGTCACTCTTAAATGTTGCATTCGGTTTCTAGGTTCGAATTTATGCTCTTATTCGATCGGTCTTGATTTTATAGTGCAGAATGTGCTTATTGGCTTGATACTAACCTCATTCTTTATTCTTATGCCTAGATGTCGTTAAAGTTCACTTGTTATTTCTCATGATCTAACACTGCACGCCAAGTGTTCAATGAAATGTCCATGTATATGTCACTCCTAAATGTGGCATTCGGTTTCTAGGTTCGACTTTATGCTTTTATTCGATCGGTCTTTATTTTGTAGTGCAGAACGTGCTTATTGGCTTGATACTATCCTCATTATTTATGCTTATGCCTAGATGTCTTTAAAGTTCACTTGTTTTTTCTCATGATCTAACATTGCACGCCAAGTGTTCGATGAAATGTCCATGAAAATGTCACTCCTAAATGTGGCATTCGGTTTCTAGGTTCGACTTTATGCTTTTATTCGATCGGTCTTGATTTTGTAGTGCAGAACGTGCTTATTGGCTTGATACTATCCTCATTATTTATGCTTATGCCTAGATGTCTTTAAAGATCACTTGTTTTTTCTCCTTTTGCCTTTAAAATGAATTGTGATCTAACATTGCACGCCAAGTCTTCGATGAAATGTTCATGTAAATGTAACTCCTAAATGTGGCATTCGGTTTCTAGGTTCGAATTTATGCTTTTATCCGATCGGTCTTAATTTTGCAGTGTAGAACGTGCTTATTGGCTTGATAATGTCCTCATTTTTTTGCTTATGCCTAGATGTCTTTAAAGTTCACTTGTTTTTTCTCCTTTTGCCTTTAAAATGACTTGTGATCTAACATTGCACTCCAAGTGTTCGATAAATTTCCATTTAAATGTCACTCCTAAATGTGGCATTCGGTTTCTAGGTTCGAATTTATGCATTTATTCGATCCGTCCTGTGTTTTTAGTGTCGAACGTGCTTATTGGCTTGATACTTACGTCATTCTTTACGCTTATGCCTAGATGTCTTTAAAGTTCACTTGTTTTTTCTCCTTTTGCCTTTAAAATGACTTGTCATCTAACAATGCGAGCAAAGTGTTCAATGAAATGTCCATGTAAATGTCCCTCTTAAATGTTTCATTCGGTTTCTAGGTTCGAATTAATGCTCTTATTCGATCGGTCTTGATTTTGTAGTGCAGAATGTGCTTATTGGCTTGATACTATTCTCATTCTTCATTCTTATGCCTAGATGTCTTTAAAGTTCAAAGGTTTTTTCTCATGATCTAACATTGCACGCGAAGTGTTTGATGATATGTCCATGTAAATATCACTCCTAAATATGGCATTCGTTTTCTAGGTTTGAATTTATGCTTTTATTCGATCGGTCTTGATTTTATAGTGCAGAACGTGCTTATTGGCTTGATACTATCCTCATTATTTATGCTTATGCCTAGATGTAATTAAAGATCACTTGATTTTTCTCCTTTTGCCTTTAAAATGAATTGTGATCTAACATTGCTCGCCAAGTGTTCGATGAAATGTTCATGTAAATGTCACTCCTAAATGTGGCATTCGGTTTCTAGGTTCGAATTTATGCTCTCATTCGATCGGTATTGATTTTATAGTGCAGAATGTGCTTATTGACTTGATACTATCCTCATTCTTTATTCTTATGCCTAGATGTCGTTAAAGTTCACTTGTTTTTTCTCATGATCTAACACTGCATGCCAAGTGTTCGATGAAATGTTCATGTAAATGTCACTCCCAAATGTGGCATTCGGTTTCTAGGTTTGAATTTATGCATTTATTCGATCGGTCCTGATTTTTTAGTGTCGAACGTGCTTATTGGCTTGATACTATCCTCATTCTTTATGCTTATGCCTAGATGTCATTAAAGATCACTTGTTTTTTCTCCTTTTGCCTTTAAAATGAATTGTGATCTAACATTGCTCGCCAAGTGTTCGATGAAATGTTCATGTAAATGTCACTCCTAAATGGTGCATTCGGTTTCTAGGTTTGAATTTATGCATTTATTCGATCGGTCTTGATTTTTTAGTGTCGAACGTGCTTATTGGCTTGATACTTACCTCATTCTTTATGCTTATTCCTAGATGTCTTTAAAGTTTACTTGTTTTTTCTCCTTTTGGCTTTAAAATGACTTGTGATCTAATAATGCGCGCCAAGTGTTCGATGAAATGTCCATGTAAATGTAACTCTTAAATGTGGTATTCGGTTTCTAGCTCCGAATTTATGCTCTCATTCGATCAGTCTTGATTTTATAGTGTAGAATGTGCTTATTGGCTTGATACTATCCTCATTCTTTATTCTTATGCCTAGATGTCGTTAAAGTTCACTTGTTTTTTCTCCTTTTGCCTTTAAAATGACTTGTGATCTAACAATGCGCGCCAAGTGTTCGATGAAATGTCCGTGTAAATGTAACTCCTAAATGTGGCATTCGGTTTCTAGGTTCGACTTTAATCTTTTATTCGATCGGTTTCGATTTTGTAGTGCAGAATGTGCTTATTTGCTTGATATTATCCTCATTCTTTATTATTATGCTTAGATGTCTTTAAAGTTCACTTGTTTTTTCTCATGATCTAACATTGCACGCCAAGTGTTCGATGAAATGTCCATATAAATGTCACTCCTAAACGTGGCATTCGGTTTCTAGGATCGAATTTATGCTTTTATTCGATCGGTCTTGATTTTGTAGTGCAGAATGTGCTTATTGGCTTGATATTATCCACATTATTTATGCTTATGCCTAGATGTCTTTAAAGTTCACTTGTTTTTTCTCCTTTTGCCTATAAAATGAATTGTGATCTAACATTGCACGACAAGTGTTCGGTGAAATGTCCATGTAAATGTCACTCCTAAACGTGGCATTCGGTTTCTAGGATCGAATTTATGCTTTTATTCGATCGGTCTTGATTTTGTAGTGCAGAACGTGCTTATTGGCTTGATATTATCCTCATTATTTATGCTTATGCCTAGATGTCTTTAAAGATCACTTGTTTTTTCCCCTTTTGCCTATAAAATGAATTGTGATCTAACATTGCACGCCAAGTGTTCGATGAAATGTTCATGTAAATGTAACTCCTAAATGTGGCATTCGGTTTCTAGGTTCGAATTTATGCTTTTATCCGATCGGTCTTGATTTTGCAGTGCAGAATGTGCTTATTGGCTTGATAATGTCCTCATTATTTATGGTTATGCCTAGATGTCTTTAAATATCACTTGTTTTTTCTCCTTTTGCCTTTAAAATGAATTGTGATCTAATATTGCACGCCAAGTGTTCGATGAAATGTTCATGTAAATGTCACTCCTAAATGTGGCATTTGGTTTCTAGGTTTGAATTTATGCATTTATTCGATCGGTCCTGATTTTTTAGTTTCGAACGTGCTTATTGGCTTGATACTTACCTCATTCTTTATGTTTATGCCTAGATGTCTTTAAAGTTCACATGTTTTTTCTCCTTTTGCCTTTAAAATGACTTGTAATCTAACAATGCGCGCCAAGTGTTCGATGAAATGTCCATGTAAATGTAACTCCTAAATGTGGCATTCGGTTTCTAGGTTCGACTTTATTCTTTTATTCGATCGGTCTTGATTTTGTAGTGCAGAATGTGCTTATTTGCTTGATACTATCCTCATTCTTTATTATTATGCCTAGATGTCTTTAAAGTTCACTTGTTTTTTCTCATGATCTAACATTGCACGCCAAGTGTTTGATGAAATGTCCATGTAAATGTCACTCCTAAATGTGGCATTCGGTTTCTAGGTTCGAATTCATGCTTTTATTCGATCGGTCTTGATTTTGTAGTGCAGAACGCGCTTATTGGCTAGATACTATCCTCATTATTTATGCTTATGCATAGATGTCTTTAAAGATCACTTGTTTTTTCTCCTTTTGCCTTTAAAATGAATTATGATCTAACATTGCACGCCAAGTGTTCGAAGAAATGTTCATGTAAATGTAACTCCTAAATGTGGCATTCGGTTTCTAGGTTCGAATTTATGCTTTTATCCGATCGATCTTGATTTTGCAGTGCAGAACGTGCTTATTGGCTTGATAATGTCCTCATTCTTTTTGCTTATGCCTAGATGTCTTTAAAGTTCAGTTGTTTTTTCTCCTTTTGCCTTTATAATGTCTTATGATCTAACATTGCACGCCAAGTGTTCGATAAATTTCCATTTAAATGTCACTCCTAAATGTGGCATTCGGTTTCTAGGTTCGAATTCATGCATTTATTCGATCCGTCCTGATTTTTTAGTGTCGAACGTGCTTATTGGCTTGATACTTACCTCATTCTTTATGCTTATGACTAGATGTCTTTAAAGTTCACTTGTTTTTTCTCCTTTTGCCTTTAAAATTACTTGTGATCTAACAAGGCGAGCCAAGTGTTCGATGAAATGTCCATGTAAATGTCACTCTTAAATGTTGCATTTGGTTTCTAGGTTCGAATTTATGCTCTTATTCGATCGGTCTTGATTTTATGGTGCTGAATGTGCTTATTGGCTTGATACTATCCTCATTCTTTATTCTTATGCCTAGATGTCATTAAAGTTCACTTGTTTTTTCTCATGATCTAACACTGCACGCAAAGTGTTCGATGAAATGTCCATGTAAATGTTACTCCTAAATGTGGCATTCGGTTTCTAGCTTCGAATTTATGCTTTTATTCGATCGGTCTTGATTTTTTAGTGTCGAACGTGCTTATTGGCTTGATACTTACCTCATTCTTTATGCTTATGCCTAGATGTCTTTAAAGTTCACTTGTTTTTTCTCCTTTTGCCTTTAAAATTACTTGTGATCTAACAAGGCGAGCCAAGTGTTCGATGAAATATCCATGTAAATGTCACTCTTAAATGTTGCATTCGGTTTCTAGGTTCGAATTTATGCTCTTATTCGATCGGTCTTGATTTTATGGTGCTGAATGTTCTTATTGGCTTGATACTATCCTCATTCTTTATTCTTATGCCTAGATGTCGTTAAAGTTCACTTGTTTTTTCTCATGATCTAACACTTCACGCCAAGTGTTCGATGAAATGTCCATGTAAATGTCACTCTTTAATGTGGCAATCGGTTTCTAGGTTCGAATTTATGTTCTTATTCGATCGGTCTTGATTTTGTAGTGCAGAATGTCCTTATTTGCTTGATACTATCCTCACTCTTTATGCCAAGGCGTAAGCATAAAGAATGAGGACCGTATCAAACCAATAAGCACGTTCTACACCACAAAATAAAGAACGATCGAATAAGAGCATAAATTCGAACCTAGAAACCGAATGCCACTTTAGGAGTGACATTTACATGGACATTTCATCGAACACTTGGCGTGCAATGTTAGATCACAAGTCATTTTTAAGGCAAAAGGAGAAAAATCAAGTGAACTTTAAAGACATCTAGGCATAAGAATAAAGAATAAGGATAGTATCAAGCCAATAAGCATGTTCTGCAATACAAAATCAAGACCGGTCGAATAAAAGAATAAATTCGAACCTAGAAACCGAATGCCAGGTTTAGGAGTGACATTTAAATGGACATTGCATCGAACACTAGGCGTGCAATGTTAGATCACAAGTCATTTAAAAGGCAAAAGGAGAATAAACAAGTGAACTTTAAAGACATCTAGGCATAAGCATAAAGAATGAGGATAGTATCAAGCCAATAAGCACGTTCTGCACTACAAAATGAAGACCGATAGATTAAAAGCATAAATTCGAACCTAGAAACCGAATGCCATATTTAAGAGTGGCATTTACATGGACATTTTATTGAACACATGGCGTGCAATGTTAGATCACAAGTCATTTTTAAGGCAAAATGAGAAAAAACAAGTGAACTTTAAACACATCTAGGCATAAGAATAAAGAATGAGGATAGTATCAAATCAATAAGCACGTTCTGCACTACAAAATCAAGACCCATCAAATAAAAGCATAAATTCGAACCTAGAAACCGAATGCCACATTTAGGGGTGACATTTACAAGGATATTTCAACTAACAAATGGCGTGTAATGTTGTTAGATTACAAGTCATTTTTAAGCCAAAATGAGAAAAAACAAGTGATCTTTAAAGACATCTAGGCATAAGCATAAAGAATGAGGATAGTATCAAGCCAAGAAGCACGTTCGGCACTACAAAATCAAGACCGATAGAATAAAAGCATAAATTCGAACCTAGAAACCGAATGCCACATTAAGTAGAGACATTTACATGGACATTTCATCGAACACTTGGCGTGCAATGTTAGATCACAAGTCATTTTTAAGGCAAAATGAGAAAAAAACAAGTGAAATTTAAAGACATCTAGGCATACGCATAAGGAATGAGGATAGTATCAAGCCAATAAGCACGTTCTGCAGTACAAAATCAATACCGATAAAATAAAAGCATAAACCCGAACCTAGAAACCAAATGCCACATTTAGGAGTGATATTTACATGGACTTTTCATCCTAAATGTGGCATTCGATTTCTAGGTTCGAATTTAAGCTTTTATTTGATGGGTCTTGATTTTGTAATGCAGAACGTGCTTATTGGCTTGATACTATCCTCATTCTTTCGCTTATGCCTAGATGTCTTTAAAGTTCACTTGTTTTTTATCATTTTTCCTTGAAATGACTTGTGATCTAACATTGCACGCCAAGTATTCGATGAAAAGTCCATGTAAATATCACTCCTAAATGTGGCATTCGGTTTCTAGATTCGAATTTATGCTTTTATTTGATGGGTCTTGATTTTGTAGTGTAGAACGTGCTTATTGGCTTGATACTATCCTCATTCTTTATTCTTATGCCTAGATGTCTTTAAAGTTCACTTGTTTATTCTCCTTTTGCCTTTTAAATGACTTGTGATCTAACATTGCACGTCAAGTGTTCGATGAAATGTCCATGTAAATGTCACTCCTACATGTAACATTCGGTTTCTAGTTTCGAATTTATGCTTTTATTTGATGGGTCTTGATATTGTAGTCCAGCACGTGCTTATTTGCTTGATACTATCCTCATTCTTTATGCTTAAGCCTAGATGTCTTTAAAGTTCACTTGTTTGTTCTCCTTTTGCCTTTTAAATGACTTGTGATCTAACATTGCACGTCAAGTGTTCGATGAAATGTCCATGTAAATGTCACTCCTACATGTAACATTCGGTTTCTTGTTTCGAATTTATGCTTTTATTTGATGGGTCTTGATATTGTAGTCCAGCACGTGCTCATTTGCTTGATACTATCCTCATTGTTTATTCTTATGCCTAGATGTCTTTAAAGTTCACTTGTTTTTTCTCATTTTGCTTTTTGCACGCTAAATGTTCGATGAAATGTCCATGTAAATGTCACTCCTAAATATGTCATTCGGTTTCAAGGTTCGAATTTATGCTTTTATCCGATCGGTCTTGATTTTGTGGTGCTGAATGTGCTTATAGGCTTGATACTATCCTCATTCATTATGCTTACGCCTAGATGTCTTTAAAGTTCACTTGTGTTTTCTCATTTTGCCTTAAAAATGACTTGTGATATAACATTGCACGCCAAGTGTTCAATAAAATGTCCATGTAAATGTCACTCCTAAATGTGGCATTCGATTTCTAGGTTCGAATTTAAGCTTTTATTTGATGGGTCTTGATTTTGTAATGCAGAACGTGCTTATTGGCTTGATACTATCCTCATTCTTTATGCTTAAGCCTAGATGTCTTTAAAGTTTACTTGTTTATTCTCCTTTTGCCTTTTAAATGACTTGTGATCTAACATTGCACGTCAAGTGTTCGATGAAATGTCCATGTAAATGTCACTCCTACATGTAACATTCGGTTTCTAGTTTCGAATTTATGCTTTTATTTGATGGGTCTTGATATTGTAGTCCAGCACGTCCTTATTTGCTTGATACTATCCTCATTCTTTATGCTTAAGCCTAGATGTCTTTAAAGTTCACTTGTTTGTTCTCCTTTTGCCTATTAAATGACTTGTGATCTAACATTGCACGTCAAGTGTTCGATGAAATGTCCATGTAAATGTCACTCCTACATGTAACATTCGGTTTCTTGTTTGGAATTTATGCTTTTATTTGATGGGTCTTGATATTGTCGTCCAGCACGTGCTCATTTGCTTGATACTATCCTCATTGTTTATTCTTATGCCTAGATGTCTTTAAAGTTCACTTGTTTTTTCTCATTTTGCTTTAAAATGACTTGTGATCTAAAATTGCACGCTAAATGTTCGATGAAATGTCCATGTAAATGTCACTCCTAAATATGGCATTCGGTTTCTAGGTTCGAATTTATGCTTTTATCCGATCGGTCTTGATTTTGTGGTGCAGAATGTGCTTATAGGCTTGATACTATCCTCATTCATTATGCTTACGCCTAGATGTCTTTAAAGTTCACTTGTGTTTTCTCATTTTGCCTTAAAAATGACTTGTGATCTAACATTGCACGCCAAGTGTTCAATAAAATGTCCATGTAAATGTCACTCCTAAATGTGGCATTCGATTTCTAGGTTCGAATTTAAGCTTTTATTTGATGGGTCTTGATTTTGTAATGCAGAACGTGCTTATTGGCTTGATACTATCCTCATTCTTTATGCTTAAGCCCAGATGTCTTTAAAGTTCACTTGTTTATTCTCCTTTTGCCTTTTAAATGACTTGTGATCTAACATTGCACGTCAAGTGTTCGATGAAATGTCCATGTAAATGTCACTCCTACATGTAACATTCGGTTTCTAGTTTCGAATTTATGCTTTTATTTGATGGGTCTTGATATTGTAGTCCAGCACGTGCTTATTTGCTTGATACTATCCTCATTCTTTATGCTTAAGCCTAGATGTCTTTAAAGTTCACTTGTTTGTTCTCCTTTTGCCTTTTAAATGACTTGTGATCTAACATTGCACGTCAAGTGTTCGATGAAATGTCCATGTAAATGTCACTCCTACATGTAACATTCGGTTTCTTGTTTCGAATTTATGCTTTTATTTGATGGGTCTTGATATTGTAGTCCAGCACGTGCTCATTTGCTTGATACTATCCTCATTGTTTATTCTTATGCCTAGATGTCTTTAAAGTTCACTTGTTTTTTCTCATTTTGCTTTAAAATGACTTGTGATCTAAAATTGCACGCTAAATGTTCGATGAAATGTCCATGTAAATGTCACTCCTAAATATGGCATTCGGTTTCTAGGTTCGAATTTATGCTTTTATCCGATCGGTCTTGATTTTGTGGTGCAGAATGTGCTTATAGGCTTGATACTATCCTCATTCATTATGCTTACGCCTAGATGTCTTTAAAGTTCACTTGTGTTTTCTCATTTTGCCTTAAAAATGACTTGTGATCTAACATTGCACGCCAAGTGTTCAATAAAATGTCCATGTAAATGTCACTCCTAAATGTGGCATTCGATTTCTCGGTTCGAATTTAAGCTTTTATTTGATGGGTCTTGATTTTGTAATGCAGAACGTGCTTATTGGCTTGATACTATCCTCATTCTTTCGCTTATGCCTAGATGTCTTTAAAGTTCACTTGTTTTTTATCATTTTTCCTTGAAATGACTTGTGATCTAACATTGCACGCCCAGTGTTCGATGAAATGTCCATGTAAATATCACTCCTAAATGTGGCATTCGGTTTCTAGGTTCGGGTTTATGCTTTTATTCTATCGGTCTTGATTTTGTAGTGCAGTACGTGCTTATTGGCTTGATACTATCATCATTCCTTATGCGTATGCCTAGATGTCTTTAAAGTTCACTTCTTTTTTCTCATTTTGCTTTAAAATGACTTGTGATCTAAAATTGCACGCCAAGTGTTCGTTGAAATGTCCATGTAAATGTCACTGCTAAATGTGGCATTCGGTTTCTAGGTTCGAATTTATGCTTTTATTCTATCGGTCTTGATTATATAGTGCAGAACGTGCTTATTGGCTTGATACTATCCTCATTCTTTATGCTTAAGCCTAGATGTCTTTAAAGTTCACTTGTTTATTCTGCTTTTGCCTTTTAAATGACTTGTGATCTAACATTGCACGTCAAGTGTTCGATGAAATGTCCATGTAAATGTTACTCCTACATGTAACATTTGGTTTCTAGTTTCGAATTTATGCTTTTATTTGATGGGTCTTGATATTGTAGTCCAGTTCGTGCTTATTTGCTTGATACTATCCTCATTTTTTGTTCTTATGCCTAGATGTCTTTAAAGTTCACTTCTTTTTTCTCATTTTGCTTTAAAATGACTTGTGATCTAAAATTGCACGCCAAGTGTTCGATGAAATGTCCATGTAAATGTCACTGCTAAATGTGGCATTCGGTTTCTAGGTTCGAATTTATGCTTTTATTCTATCGATCTTGATTTTGTAGTGCAGAACGTGCTTATTTGCTTGATACTATCCTCATTCTTTATGCTTAACCCTAGATGTCTTTAAAGTTCACTTGTTTGTTCTCCTTTTGCCTTTTAAATGACTTGTGATCTAACATTGCACGTCAAGTGTTCGATGAAATGTCCATGTAAATGTCACTCCTACATGTAACATTCGGTTTCTAGTTTCGAATTTATGCTTTTATTTGATGGGTCTTGATATTGTAGTCCAGCACGTGCTTATTTGCTTGATACTATCCTCATTCTTTATGCTTATGCCTAGATGTCTTTAAAGTTCACTTCTTTTTTCTCATTTTGCTTTAAAATGACTTGTGATCTAAAATTGCACGCCAAATGTTCGAGGAAATGTCCATGTAAATGTCACTGCTAAATGTGGCATTCGGTTTCTAGGTTCGAATTTATGCTTTTATTCTATCGATCTTGATTTTGTAGTGCAGAACGTGCTTATTTGCTTGATACTATCCTCATTCTTTATGCTTAACCCTAGATGTCTTTAAAGTTCACTAGTTTTTTTCTCATTTTTCCTTAAGAATGACTTGGGATCTAACATTCCACGCCAAGTGTTCGATGAAATGTCCATGTAAATGTCACAACTAAATGTGGCATTCGGTTTCTAGGTTCGAATTTATGCTCTTATTTGATCATTCTTGATTTTGTAGTGTAGAAGGTGCTTATTGGTTTGATACGGTCCTCATTCTTTATGCTTACGCCTTGATGTTTTTAAAGTTCACATGTTTTTTCCCATTTTCCCATCAAAATGACTTGTGATTTAGGTTCGAATTTATGCTTTTATTCGATCGGTCTTTATTTTGTGGTGCAGAATGTCCTTATTGGCTCGATACTATCCTCATTCTTTATGCCTATGCCTAGATGTCTTTAAAGTTCACTTTTTTTTTCACATTTTGCCTTAAAAATCACTTGTGATCTAACATTGCACGCCTAGTGTTCGATGCGATGTCCATTTAAATGTCACTCCTTAGTGTGGCATTCGATTTCTAGGTTCGATTTTATTCTTTTATTCGATCGGTCTTGATTTTGTAGTGCAGAATGTGCTTATTGGCTTGAAACTATCCTCATTCTTTATACTTATGCCTAGATGTGTTTAAAGTTTACTTGTTTTTTCTCATTTTGCCATAAAAATGACTTGTGATCTAACATTGCACGCCTAGTGTTCGATAAAATGTCCATGTAAATGCCCCTCCTAAATGTGGCATTCGGTTTCTAGGTTCGAATTTATGCTTTTATTTGATGGGTCTTGATTTTGTAGTGCAGAACGTGCTTATTGGCTTGATACTATCCTCATTCTTTATTCTTATGCCTAGATGTCTTTAAAGTTCACTTATTTTTTCTCATTTTGCCTTAAAATGACTTGTGATCTAACATTGCACGCCCAGTGTTCGATGAAATGTCCATGTAAATGTCACTACTAAATGTGGCATTCGGTTTCTAGTTTCGAATTTATACTTTTATTCTATCGGTCTTCATTTTGAAGTGCAGTACGTGCTTATTGGCTTGATACTATCCTCATTCTTTATGTTTATGCCTAGATGTCTTTAAAGTTCACTTGTTTATTCTCCTTTTGCCTTTTAAATGACTTGTGATCTAACATTGCACGCCAAGTGTTCGATGAAAAGTCCATCTAAAAGTCACTACTAAATGTGGCATTCGGTTTCTAGGTTCGAATTTATGCTTTTATTTGATGGGTCTTGATTTTGTAGTGTAGAACATGCTTATTGGCTTGATACTATCCTCATTCTTTATGCTTATGCCTAGATGTCTTTAAAGTTCACTTGTTTTTTCTCATTTTGCCTTAAAAATGACTTGTGATCTAACATTGCACGCCACGTGTTCAATAAAAATGTCCATGTAAATGCCACTCCTAAATATGGCATTCGGTTTCTAGGTTCGAATTTATGCTTTTATTCTATCGCTCTTGATTTTGTAGTGCAAAATTTTCTTATTGGCTTGATACTATCCTCATTCATTATTCTTATGCCTAGATGTCTTTAAAGTTCACTTGTTTTTTCTCATTTTTCCTTAAAAATGACTTGTGATATAACATTGCACGCCAAGTGTTCAATAAAATGTCCATGTAAATGTCACTCCTAAATGTGACATTCGATTTCTAGGTTCGAATTTAAGCTTTTATTTGATGGGTCTTGATTTTGTAGTGCAGAACGAGCTTATTGGCTTGGTACTATCCTCAATGTTTTGCTTATGCCTAGATGTCTTTAAAGTTTCACTTGTTTTTTATCATTTTGCCTTAAAATGACTTGTGATCTAACATTGCACGCCAAGTGTTCGATGAAAAGACCATGTAAATATCACTCCTAAATATGTCATTCGGTTTCTAGGTTCGGGTTTATGCTTTTATTCTATCGGTCTTGATTTTGTAGTGCAGAACGTGCTTATTGGCTTGATACTATCCTCATTCCTTATGCGTATGCCTAGATGTCTTTAAATTTCACTTGTTTTTTCTCCTTTCGCCTTTTAAATGACTTGGGATCTAAAATTTCACTTTAAGTGTTCGATGAAATGTCCATGTAAATGTCACTCCTACATGTAACATTCAGTTTCTAGTTTCGAATTTATGCTTTTATTTGATGGGTCTTTATATTGTAGTCCAGCACGTGCTTATTTGGTTGATACTATCCTCATTCTTTATGCTTATGCCTAGATGTCTTTAAAGTTCATTTGTTTTTTTCTCATGTTGCCTTAAAAATGACTTGTGATCTAACATTCCATGCCAAGTGTTCGATGAAATGTCCATGTAAATGTCACTCCTAAATGTGGCATTAGGTTTCTAGGTTCGAATTTATGCTCTTATTCGATCGGTCTTTATTTTGTGGTGCAGAATGTCCTTATTGGCTTGATACTATCCTCATTCTTTATGCTTATGCCTAGATGTGTTTAAAGATCACTTGTTTTTTCTCATTTTGCCATAAAAATGACTTGTGATCTAACATTGCACGCCTAGTATTCGATAAAATATCCATGTAAATGCCCCTCGTAAATGTGGCATTCGGTTTCTAGGTTCGAATTTATGCTTTTATTTGATGGGTCTTGATTTTGTAGTGCAGAACGTGCTTATTGGCTTGATACTATCCTCATTCTTTATTCTTATGCCTAGATGTCTTTAAAGTTCACTTATTTTTTCTCATTTTGCCTTAAAATGACTTGTGATCTAACATTGCACGCCCAGTGTTCGATGAAATGTCCATGTAAATGTCACTGCAAATGTGGCATTCAGTTTCTAGGTTCGAATTTATACTTTTATTCTATCGGTCTTCATTTTGTAGTGCAGTACGTGCTTATTGGCTTGATACTATCCTCATTCTTTATGCTTATGCCTAGATGTCTTAAAAGTTCACTTGTTTATTCTCCTTTTGCCTTTTAAATGACTTGTGATCTAACATTGCACGCCAAGTGTTCGATGAAAAGTCCATGTAAATGTCACTACTAAATGTGGCATTTGGTTTCTAGGTTCGAATTTATGCTTTTATTTGATGGGTCTTGATTTTGTAGTGTAGAACGTGCTTATTGGCTTGATACTATCCTCATTCTTTATGCTTATGCCTAGATGTCTTTAAAGTTCACTTGTTTTTTCTCATTTTGCCTTAAAAATGACTTGTGATCTAACATTGCACGCCATGTGTTCAATAAAATGTCCATGTAAATGCCACTCCTAAATATGGCATTCGGTTTCTAGGTTCGAATTTATGCTTTTATTCTATCGCTCTTGATTTTGTGGTGCAAAATTTGCTTATTGGCTTGATACTATCCTCATTCATTATTCTTATGCCTAGATTTCTTTAAAGTTCACTTGTTTTTTCTTATTTGGCCTTAAAAATGACTTGTGATCTAACATTGCACGCCTAGTGTTCGATGCAATGTCCATTTAAATGTCACTCCTAAATGTGGCATTCGGTTTCCAGGTTCCAATTTATTCTTTTTTTCGACCGGTCTTGATTTTGTAGTGTAGAATGTGCTTATTGGCTTGATACTATCCTTATTCTTTATGCTTATGCCTAGATGTCTTTTAAGTTCACTTGTTTTTGCTCATTTTTTCGTAAAAATTACTTGTGATCCAACATTACACGCCCAGTGTTCGATAAAATGTCCATGTGAATGCCACTCCTAAATGTGGCACTCGGTTTCTAGGTTCAAATTTATGCTTTTATTTGCTGGGTCTTGATTTTGTAGTGCATAATGTGCATATTGGCTTGATACTATCCTCATTCTTTATTCTTATGCCTAGATGTCTTTAAAGTTCACTTGTTTTTTCTCATTTTTCCTTAAAAATGACTTGTGATATAACATTGCACGCCAAGTGTTCAATAAAATGTCCATGTAAATGTCACTCCTAAATGTGACATTCGATTTCTAGGTTCGAATTTAAGCTTTCATTTGATGGGTCTTGATTTTGTAGTGCAGAACGAGCTTATTGGCTTGATACTGTCCTCAATGTTTTGCTTATGCCTAGATGTCTTTAAAGTTTCACTTGTTTTTTATCATTTTGCCTTAAAATGACTTGTGATCTAAC
Source organism: Fallopia convolvulus (assembly GCA_964016875.1). NCBI lineage: Eukaryota > Viridiplantae > Streptophyta > Magnoliopsida > Caryophyllales > Polygonaceae > Fallopia > Fallopia convolvulus. The sequence goes on from OZ024727.1 coordinate 25,276,661, forward strand.
ATTGCACGCCAAGTGTTCGATGAAAAGACCATGTAAATATCACTCCTAAATATGTCATTCGGTTTCTAGGTTCGGGTTTATGCTTTTATTCTATCGGTCTTGATTTTGTAGTGCAGAACGTGCTTATTGGCTTGATACTATCCTCATTCCTTATGCGTATGCCTAGATGTCTTTAAATTTCACTTGTTTTTTCTCCTTTCGCCTTTTAAATGACTTGGGATCTAAAATTTCACTTTAAGAGTTGGATGAAATGTCCATGTAAATGTCACTCCTACATGTAACATTCAGTTTCTAGTTTCGAATTTATGCTTTTATTTGATGGGTCTTTATATTGTAGTCCAGCACGTGCTTATTTGGTTGATACTATCCTCATTCTTTATGCTTATGCCTAGATGTCTTTAAAGTTCATTTGTTTTTTCTCATGTTGCCTTAAAAATGACTTGTGATCTAACATTCCATGCCAAGTGTTCGATGAAATGTCCATGTAAATGTCACTCCTAAATGTGGCATTAGGTTTCTAGGTTCGAATTTATGCTCTTATTCGATCGGTCTTTATTTTGTGCTGCATAATGTCCTTATTGGCTTGATACTATCCTCATTCTTTATGCTTATGCCTAGATGTCTTTAAAGTTCAATTGTTTTTTCTCATTTTGCCATAAAAATGACTTGTGATCTAACATTACACACCATATGTTAGATGAAATGTACATGTGAATGTCACTCCTAAATGTGGCATTCGGTTTCTAGGTTCGAATTTATGCTTTTATTCGATCGGTCTTGATTTTGTAGTGCAAAATGTGCTAATTGGCTCGTTACTGTCCTCGTTCTTTATGCTTATACCTACATGTCTTTAAAGTTCACTTGTTTTTTCTCATTTTCCCTTAAAAATGACCTGTGATCTAACATTGCACGCCAAGTGTTCGATGAAATCTCCATTTACTTTTCATTCCTAAATGTGGCATTCGGTTTCTAGGTTCGAATTTATGCTTTTATTCGATCGGTCTTGATTTTTTAGTGCAGAACTTGCTTATTGGCTAGATTCTATCCTCATTCTTTATGATTATGCCTAGATGTCTTTAAAGTTCATTTTGTTTTTCTCCTGTTGCCTTTAAAAAGACTTGTGATCTAACATTGGAGGCCAAGTGTTCGATAATATATCCATGTAAATGTCACTCCTAAATGTGGCATTCGGTTTCTAGGTTCGAATTTATGCTTTTATCCTATCGGTCTTGATTTTGCAGTGCAGAACGCGGTTATTGGCTTGATAGTGTCCTCATTCTTTATGCTTATGCGTAGATGTCTTCAAAGTTCACTTGTTTTTTCTCCTTTTGCCTTTAAAATGATTTGTGATTTAACATTGCGCGCGAAGTGTTCGATAAAACATCCATGTAATTGTCACAACTAAATGTGGCATTCGGTTTCTAGGTTCGAATTGATGTTGTTATTCGATCGGTCTTGATTTTGTAGTGCAGAATGTGCTTATTGTCTTGATACTATCCTCATTCTTTATGCTTATGCCTACATGTCTTTAAAGTTCACTTGTTTTTTCTCATGATCTAACCTTGCACGCCAAGTGTTCGATGAAATGTCCATGTAGATGTCACTCCTAAATGTGGCATTCGGTTTCTAGGTTCGAATTTATGCTCTTATTCGATCGGTCTTGATTTTGTAGTGCAGAATGTGCTTATTGACTTGATACTATCTTCATTCTTTATGCTTATGCCTTGATGTCTTTAAAGTTCACTTGTTTTTTCTCCTTTTGCCTTTAAAAATTGACTTGAGATCTAACATTGCATGCCAAGTGTCCGATGAAATGTCCATGTAAAAGTCACTCCTAAATGTGGCATTCGGTTTCTAGGTTCGAATTTATGCTTTTATTCGATCGTTCTTCATTTTGTAGTGTATAATGTCCTTATTGGCTTGATACTATCCTCTTTCTTTATGCTTATGCCTAGATGTCTTCAAAGATCACTAGTTTTTTCTCCTTTTGGCTCTAAAATGACTTGTGATCTAACATTGCACGCCAATTGTTGCATGAAATGTTCAATTAAATGTCACACCTAAATGTGACCTTCGGTTTCTAGGTTTTAATTTATGCTCTTATTTGATCGGTCTTGATTTTTTGGTGCAGAATGTGCTTATTGGCTTGATACTATCCTCATTCTTGTTTCTTATGCCTAGATGTCTTTAAAGTTCACTTGTTTTCTCTCCTTTGGCCTTTAAAATGACTTGTGATCTAACATTGCACCCCAAGTGTTCGATAAATGTCCATGTAAATGTCACTCCTAAATGTTGCATTCGGTTTCTAGGTTCGAATTTATGCTTTTATCCGATTGGTCTTGATTTTGCTGTGCAGAACATGCTTATTGGCTTGATAATGTCCTCATTCTTTATGCTTATGCCTAGATGTCTTTAAAGTTCAATTGTTTTCTCTCCTTTTCCCTTTAAAATGACTTGTGATCTAACATTACGCCCCATGTGTCCATGTAAATGTCACTCCTAAATGTGGCATTCGGTTTCTAGGTTCGAATTTATGCTCTTATTCAATCGGTCTTGATTTTGAAGTGCAGAATGTGTTTATTGGCTTGATACTATCCTCATTCTTTATTCTTATGCCTAGATGTCTTTAAAGTTCACTTGTTTTTTCTCATGATCTAACATTGCACGCCAAGTGTTCCATGAAATGTCCATGTAAATGTCACTCCTAAATGTGGCATTCGGTTTCTATTTTCGAATTTATGCTTGTATTCGATCGTTCTGTATTTTGTAGTGCAGAACGTGCTTATTGGCTTGATACTATCCTCATTATTTATGCTTATGCCTAGATGTCTTTAAAGTTCACTTGTGTTTTCTCCTTTTGCCTTTAAAATGACTTGTGATCTAACATTGCACGCCAAGGTTTCGAGAAAATGTCCATATAAATGTCACTCCTAAATGTGGCATTTGGTTTCTAGGTTCGAATTTATGCTTTTATCCGATCGGTCTTGATTTTGAAGTGCAGAACGTGCCTATTGGCTTGATATTGTCCTCATTCTTCATGCTTATGCTTAGTTGTCTTTAAATTTCACTTGTTTTTTGTCCTTTTACCTTTAAAATTTGACTTGAGATCTAACATTGCACGCCAAGTGTTCGATTAAATGTCCATGTAAATGTCACTCCTAAATGTGGCATTCGGTTTCTAGGTTCGAATTAATGCTTTTATCCGATCGGTCTTGATTTTGTAGTGCAGAATATGCTTATTGGCTTGATACTATCCCAATTCTTTATGTGTATGCCTGATGGCTTTAAAGTTCTCTTTTTTTGTCCTTTTGCCTTTAAAAATTGATATGAGATCTAACATTGCACGCCAAGTGTTCGATGAAATGTCCATGCAAATTTCACTCCTAAATGTGGCATTGGGTTTCTAGGTTCGAGTTTATGCTCTTATCCGATCGGTCCTGATTTTGCAGTGCAGAACGTGCTTATTGGCTTGATACTGTCCTCTTTCTTTATCCTTATGCCTAGATGTCTTTAAAGTTCACTTGTTTTTCTCCTTTTGCCTTTAAATTGAATTGTGATCTAACATTGCGCGCCAAGTGTTCGATGAAATGTCCATGTAAATGTCACGCCTAAATGTGGCATTCGGTTTCTAGGTTCGAATTTATGCTCTTATTCGATCGGTCTTGATTTTGAAGTGCAGAATGTGTTTATTGGCTTGATACTATCCTCATTCTTTAGTCTTATGCCTAGATGTCATTAAAGTTCACTTGTTTTTTCTCATGATCTAACATTGCACGCCAAGTGTTCCATGAAATTTCCATGTAAATGTCACTCCTAAATGTGGCATTCGGTTTCTAGGTTCGAATTTATGCTTTTATTCGATCGTTTTGTATTTTGTAGTGCAGAACGTGCTTATTGGCTTGATACTATCCTCATTGTTTATGCTTATGCCTAGATGTCTTTAAAGTTCACTTGTGTTTTCTCCTTTTGCCTTTAAAATGACTTGTGATCTAACATTGCACGCCGAGGTTTCGAGAAAATGTCCATATAAATGTCACTCCTAAATGTGGCATTTGGTTTCTAGGTTCGAATTTATGCTTTTATCCGATCGGTCCTGATTTTGAAGTGCAAAACGTGCCTATTGGCTTGATATTGTCCTCATTCTTTATGCTTATGCCTAGTTGTCTTTAAATTTCACTTGTTTTTTGTCCTTTTACCTTTAAAATTTGACTTGAGATCTAACATTGCACGCCAAGTGTTCGATTAAATATCCATGTAAATGTCACTCCTAAATGTGGCATTCGGTTTCTAGGTTCGAATTAATGCTTTTATCCGATCGGTCTTGATTTTGTAATGCAGAACGTGCTTATTGGCTTGATATTATCCTCATTTTTTATGCTTATGCCTATATGTCTTTAAAGTTCACTTGTTTTTTTTCCTTTTGCCTTTAAAATGACTTGTGATCTAACATTGCACGCCAAGGTTTCGATAAAATGTCCATGTAAATGTCACTCCTAAATGTGGCATTCGGTTTCTAGGTTCGAATTTATGCTCTTATTCGATCGGTCTTGATTTTGTAGTGCAAAATATGCTTATTGGCTTGATACTATCCTCATTCTTTATGCGTATGCCTGATGGCTTTAAAGTTCTCTTTTTTTTATCCTTTTGCCTTTAAAATTGATCTGAGATCTAACATTGCACGCCAAGTGTTCAATGAAATGTCCATGCAAATGTCACTCCTAAATGTGGCATTCGGTTTCTAGGTTCGAATTTATGCTCTTATTCGATTGGTCTTGAATTTGTGGTGCAAAATGTGCTAATTGGCTTGATACTACCCTCATTTTTTATCCGTTGCCGGGGAGGCAATAATTGTCTTTTGTGTGATTTTTGTGCCAATTTTGGTGTGAACCTATCTTATGGTTCACACCCGTGCTACTAATACTTCAAATCCTTTGTTTGATCCAGAAATTGAACGGACTTTGTTTACAACTCGCCGAGCTGTGCGTGCATTATTACAAGAGTTTGAAGCAATGGGTGATCAGCGAGTTACTCTTGAGAGCTTGACAGCTCCTAATCTGAATCAGCCTACACGTGCAGTGCAATTCCCAGCCCTTGGTGATGGGGTGAAGTTTGAGCTCAAAACAGGAGTAGTTCATCTACTCCCAAAATTCAACGGAACTCCACTTGAGGATCCCATTCAACATCTTGATGAGTTCCTTGATGTCTGCACCAGCATGTGTCCCTCTGATATTATTGAAGAACAGATGAGGCTGAGAGCGTTTTCTTTTTCTCTGAAGGAATCCGCTAAAGACTGGTATCATGCTCTACCTCCTGGAAGCGTTACTACTTGGGTGAACTTGAAGAAGTTGTTTCTGGACAAATACTTCCCTACAATCAAGTCCAATCAACTCAAGAAGAAGATCTGTAACATAGAGCAATTCCCCAACGAGTCACTTTATGAATATTTTGAGCGCTTCAGGAAGCTGGTAAAGAGTTGTCCCTACCATGGTTATGCTAATCATGATCTTATTCTCTATCTCCATGGAGGACTCTGTGAGGAATACAGGCGATTGGTAAATTCCTCTTGTGGTGGAAACATCATGAAAAGAACCTATGAAGAGGCTGTAGACATCTTTTCTACGCGGGCTGATGAGTCTAGGCAATATACTGGAAGAGGTTCTAAAAACCTGTCAGCCGCCAACTCTCACTCTAAAATTGATCAAGCTGATTTTGATGTGCTGAAAGAAGAAGTGAGGCGGTTGAAGTTGAAGGGTACTGCTCAACAGGCTAAGGCTTGCGGAATCTGTAATGACGCCTTTCATCCTACTGATGCATGTCCTACACTACAGGTGGAGGTGAATGCAGTTGGAGGGTACCAAATGAAGCCAAGAAATGATCCTTATTCAAACACTTACAACCCAGGCTGGAAAGATCATCAAAACTTCAGGTGGAGAGAGCCTGAGTCAACGCAGCAACAGGATCAGTTTCAACAAGCTAAACCATATGTTCCGAGGCCCCAAGGACAGAATCACAATGCATCCCCTTCTATGGAAGACATGATGACGATGTTGGTACAAAGTAACCTCACTCTTCAAAATAGTATGACTCAATTGGCTCAAAATCAAGTCAAATTCCAAGATACTACATTAGCAAGCATTCACAACTTGGAACGACAGATGAGTCAAATCTCTGAAGCTGTAAGCAAACTGGAAGCAAGAGATTCGGGTAAGCTTCCTTCTCAAACAGAAGTCAACCCGAATATTCGTAATGTCAGTGCTGTCATTTTGAGGAGTGGGAGGCAACTTGAAGGCGGAAGAGTGGAAGAATTTGTCGAAGACGACGGCGGCGACCGCCGCCAGGATAGCGGCACCCGCCGCCAAAAGGAGCTTGGCTACGGCAAATTGGAATTAATTGGCGGCGACCAAAAATTAAATGGCGGCACCCGCCCCCAAGACAGCGGCGACCACCGCGACGGTGCTTAAATTTCCGAAAAAAACGGCGACCGCCGCCCCCTGGCGGCACCCGCCGCCTCTCAGAAATTGATTTTCCCCCTTCTGATGTTGCTCACAGCCCATCTGTAGATGCTTCAGATGTTGAGAAGGCTTCTAAAACTCCTGTTTTTCCTGAATGGAAGCCCGTTGCTCCATTCCCATCTGCATTAAAGCGTACAGAGCCATTGAAGCAAGACAAGGACATATTTGAGATGTTCAGAAAAGTTGAGGTCAACATGCCCCTACTAGATATGACCAAGTCAATTCCTCGTTATGCTAAGTTCTTAAAGCAGATGTGCACTACAAAGAGGATTCAGGATGAGAAAAGCAAGAAAAAGGTGAAGGTGACCGAACATGTCTCAGCAATATTTCAAAAGCACTTACCCAAGAAATGCGGGGATCCAGGTATGTTCACTATCCCTATAACTATTGAAGGTACTAAATTTGACAAGGGTATGTTAGATTTAGGTGCTTCTATTAATGTTATACCTTCCTTTCTCTGTGAGTCTATGAAACTGGGACCTATTCAACCAACTAATATTTCTATTCAATTAGCTGATAAGTCCACTGTGCGTCCTATAGGAGTGGTAGAGGATGTTTTGGTTATGGTTGATAATCTTACTTTTCCTACTGATTTTTATGTGCTTAATATGGAACATGATAATCATGCAATCCCTATTCTGTTAGGAAGACCCTTCTTGAAAACAGCTAATACCAAAATAAATGTGAGTACTGGTTCACTGACAATGGAATTTAATGGCCAGATTATAAATCATAATATCTACAACGCCATTAAATCTTCATCTAATAATCATTATGTGTATGTTGTTGATGTGCTTGAGCCTGTTGTGAAAGATATTCTTGTTGGAAACCACCTAGATGATATGAAATCTCTTGTTGATTCTAGTTTGGATTTCACTTTATCACCTAATATGCAGGACACTGTTAATAAGTTGGATGCTTACTATAAACTTCCTCCTGAATTATTGGGACAAGCTCCTTTACCACTTACCTTGCCTAGCAAGAAGCTTTTGTCTTCTATTGTGCAGACACAAGTAGTTGAATTGAAGAAACCACCAGAGCGCATAGGGCAACACCCTCCGCCACCCTTGCAACCTCCGTCGCGGCCACCACTGTTCCCTGACCCAAATTAGTTGTTGGTTTGTAAGTTTTTCTCTTTCTCTTTACTTTTATTTTACATTGGGGACAATGTAAGATTTAAGCATGGGGGAAGGGGATTACTTGTTTTGCATTCATGTAGTTGCATTAGATTAGGCATGTTAACTTTATGTTTTGCATTGATTCAAATTCTTGAAAAAATGAAAAAAAATCAGAAAATTCATAAAAATACAAAAATATTGCATTTAGGTTCATATTTCTCCATTGTTTGATTCTTCTTGTTTCTCTAAGTTGAGTACGAATTCTAACCCATGATTTGCATGATTTGCTGAAGTTGATATGATATGAGCATGATCATTGGTTAATTACCTTGATTATAGGACTGAGCATGTATTTAGCTTGGGTATTTGATTCATTCTGAAGTTCTAGACAAAAATTAGCCTTGTGAGATATTTTTGGCCTTTCATGATTATATTTGTTCTCTACATTCTTGAGTGTATCACCATGACTATCTAGCTCTAGAACTTGCGTTATGACTCTTTTTCAAGGCTGCTTTATATAATTAAATGCATGACATTAAAATGATTGAGGCAATGTTTCTTTATAAGCCTATTATTTCCCTTCCTACCTTACGAGATCCATGTTCTTGATACCCCATTTCTTTTGAGCTTTAAGCCTATTTTTGATAACTCCACAAAATTTTCCTAACTAAATAAGCTTGACCCATCCGAAATTTAAGACTTTAGGTGGTGTTTTTGTTTTGTGTGAGTTATGTATAAGTATGGGGGAGTTGGAAGAAAAGGTGGAAAAAGAGGAAATATATCTCTTGGTTGCAAAGTGAAAAAAAAAATGATGAAGATGAAAAGTTTGTGAAAAGCAAAAGAAAAGGTTTAGTTTAATTGTTAGTAGTCTTCATAAAGCAAAGAAGGAGTTGAAGAAGAGGCAAAGAAAAAAAAAGTGAAGAAAGAAACAAAGTGTATAAAAGTGTGTATGGAGTTGAGAAAGAAAAGTTTGGGAGAAGTAAGAAAAGAAAGTGTGTTGATGTTTGGGTTTAGGATTAGTTATTTATCCCGGATTTAGCACCACATACCAAATATGATCCCTTCCAAATTTCTCTTTACCTTGGCCCCATTACAACCCTTAAAAAGACCTCTTGATTTTTTTTATGTGTTTGATCTCCAGCGGTGGAGATTTAAAACTCTGATGCAAGCTTATGGTAGTCTAGTTTTCATGGTTGATCTTGAGCGAAACACCTACCCTTAAACACTTGAGAGTTTGAGTGCAAACACAATTTACCTTGGCGAGGTCTAGAATGAATGAATGGGCTTTATTTTTTGCTTATTATAATGCATGCTAGGAAGTCTTGGTCGGGTTTTTGATTATATGTGAAATGCTTGTTTGACTTGAGATGGATGTATGATTGCATTTATGTGGTGTGTTTTGGATTTATGACTTGCTTGAGGACAAGCAAGGGTTAAGCATGGGGGAATTTGATAGCTTGCATATAGGTAGTGTTTAGGATGCATGTTTACGTTTCTTTTGCGTTGCTTTTAGGTAGTTTTAGTTAGTTTCTTTAGTGTCTTAGAGTGTCTAGGAGTTTTGGGTTTTTGCACTTGTTCTATGTTGTTTTACAGGTCTTAAAGTGAACAAGTGTGAAAGGAATGGAAACCGGGGAAAGAGCGCTTGAATTCGGGCCATCCGTTGGAGTTGCTGGTTCAACACCTCTGTCTTGTAAGGGTTCGTTCGGAAGCTATAGTGGTCTTATGAAGTTGAGTTTGGTATCACTGGAAAGCTAATCCAAAGAGCTACAATTTATGTTTTTACTCCGAGTCCAAATTCCAACTCGAAGTGAGTCAATACAACCCCCGAAGTGTGACCTGAGTTCTGAACCGAGGTGCTGGCGGCGACCGCCGCCAACCCAGCGGCGCCCGCCGCCTCTGACAGCGGCGTGATTCAAGTGATGACACGTGTTTTGTTTCTATTGGTCCTTTTCTATCATTATTATTCCGAGATATTATATTTTTGGGATATATTTTTAGACCTAGTTTTGATATATTAGGTTTTAGAGAGTTGCATCTCTCATTCATACACTATTATCATATTTTCTTTCAGAGTTTTGAGCCTTTCATGGAGAACTAAGCCCTTTGCTTAGTCAGACAATTGAAGCATCGTTTTGATTAAAGTTGTGAGATTTCTAATTCCTTATCTATTGCTTGGGTTTAATCTTCTCTCTTGCTTGAATGTTTATGATTTGTTTCAACAGTTTCTAGCCTTATCAACTAGGGTTTGTTGTTATTTAATCTATTGCTAGATCTAGAGTGTTACTGGTTGAGCATCTCTAGATTGAAGTAGCAACTGCATCGTACTAGTATCTGGTTGTGCTAGTCTTATGCAGAAGAGATTTGATTTACATTCTAGGGTAAAAGCTGGTTGTTTTATGCTAGATTTGTATCCTATTATATTCCTATCCTTATTGCTGCTATTAAACTGAATCATTCATGGTTTCATGGTTGTTTAATTAGTTAGAACTAATAGTATCTGGTTGTGCTGTTAGTTAGAATTGAAAAGGAATTGGAAAATCCATTGCAGGTGATATTGAGGTGAAATCAATGATTAACTTGTCATTCGATTGTGGATATTTGTTTGCCTAAGCCATCTTCCTAATTATTGTTTTTCATAATCTTTTATTGCTTTGTTAGTTTTGCATTCTTAGATTTAGTTTAGTTCATAAACCCCCTCTTACTCTAATTGTCATAAAATTCACATAAAAAGATAAATCAACCTCCTTGTGGATTCGACCCGGACTTCCTAAAGACTACGATTCTTAGTTAGTTTGGATTCTTTTGCATAGCCGTGATTTGCACGATGATTTCACGCCTATCAAATATGCTTATTGGCTTGATACTATCCTCATTCTTTATGCTTATGACTGATGTCTTTAAAGTTCTCTTTTTTTGTCCTTTTGCCTTTAAAAATTGATCTGAGATCTAACATTGCACGCCAAGTGTTCGATGAAATGTCCATGCAAATGTCACTCCTAAATGTGGCATTCGGTTTCTAGGTTCGAATTTTTGCTCTTATTCGATCGGTCTTTATTTTGTGGTGCAAAATGTGCTAATTGGCTTGATACTACCCTCATTCTTTATCCTTATGCCTAGATGTCTTTAAAGTTCACTTATCATCTAACATTGCGCGCCAAATTGTTCGATGAAAGGTCCATGTAAATGTCACTCCTAAATGTGGCATTCGGTTTCTAGGTTCGAATTTATGCTCTTATTCGACCGATCTTGATTTTGTAGGGTAGAATGTGTTTATTGGCTTGATACTATCCTCATTCTTTATTCTTATGCCTAGATGTCTTTCAAGTTCACTTGTTTTTTCTCATGATCTAACATTGCACGCCAAGTGTTCGATGAAATGTCCATGTAAATGTCACTCCTAAATGTGGCATTCGGTTTCTAGGTTGGAATTTATGCTTTTATTCGATCGGTCTGTATTTTGTACTGCAGAACGTGCTTATTGGCTTGATACTATCCTTATTCTTTATGCTTATGCCTAGATTTCTTTAAAGTTCACGTGTTTTTTCTCCTTTTGCCTTTAAAATGACTTGTGATCTAACATTGCGCGCAAAAGTTTCGATAAAATGTCCGTGTAAATGTCACTCCTAAATGTGGCATTCGGTTTCTAGGTTCAAATTTATGCTTTTATCCGATCGGTCCTGATTTTGCAGTGCAGAACGTGCTTATTGGCTTGATACTGTCCTCATTCTTTCTGCTTATGCCTAGATGTCTTTAAAGTTCACTTGTTTTTTTCTCCTTTTGCCTTTAAATTGAATTGTTATCTAACATTGCGCGCCAAGTGATCGATGAAATGTCCATGTAAATGTCACTCCTGAATGTGGCATTCGGTTTCTAGGTTCGAATTTATGCTATTATTCGATCGGTCTTGATTTTGTAGTGCAGAATGTGCTAATTGGCTTGATATTATCCTCAGTCTTTATGCTTATGCCTAGATGTCTTTAAAGTTAACTTATTTTTTCTCATTTTGCCTTAAAATGACCTGTGATCTAACATTGCACGCCAAGTGTTCGATGAAATGTCCATTTAAATGTAATTCCTAAATGTGGCATTCAGTTTCTAGGTTCGAATTTATGCTTTTATTCGATCGGTCTTGATTTTTTAGTGCAGAACGTACTTATTGGCTACATACTATACTCATTCTTTTTTCTTATGGCTTGATGTCTTTAAAGTTCATTTGGTTTTTCTCCATTTGCCTTTAAAATGACTTGTGATCTAACATTGTAGGGCAAGTGTTCGACAAAATGTCCGTGTAAATGACACTCCTAAATGTGGCATTCGGTTTCTAGGTTCGAATTTATGCTTTTATCCGACCGGTCTTGATTTTTCAGTGCAGAACGTGCTTATTGGCTTGATATTGTCCTCATTCTTTATGCTTATGCGTAGATGTCTTCAAAGTTCACTTGTTTTTTCTCATTTTGCCTTAAAAATGACTTGTGATCTAAAATTGCACGCCAAGTGTTCGTTGAAATGTCCATGTAAATGTCACTGCTAAATGTGGCATTCGGTTTCTAGGTTCGAATTTATGCTTTTATTCTATCGGTCTTGATTATATAGTGCAGAACGTGCTTATTGGCTTGATACTATCCTCATTCTTTATGCTTAAGCCTAGATGTCTTTAAAGTTCACTTGTTTATTCTGCTTTTGCCTTTTAAATGACTTGTGATCTAACATTGCACGTCAAGTGTTCGATGAAATGTCCATGTAAATGTCACTCCTACATGTAACATTCGGTTTCTAGTTTCGAATTTATGCTTTATTTGATGGGTCTTGATATTGTAGTCCAGCACGTGCTTATTTGCTTGATACTATCCTCATTCTTTATGCTTATGCGTAGATGTCTTCAAAGTTCACTTGTTTTTTCTCCTTTTGCCTTCAAAATGACTTGTGATTTAACATTACGCGCCAAGTGTTCGATGAAACGTCCATGTAAATGTCACAACTAAATGTGGCATTCCATTTCTAGGTTCGAATTTTTGCTGTTATTCGATCAGTCTTGATTTTGTAGTGAAGAATGTTCTTATTGACTTGATACTATCCTCATTCTTTATGCTTATGCCTAGATGTCTTTAAAGTTCACTTGTTTTTTTCTCATGATCTAACATTGCACGCCAAGTGTTCGATGAAATGTCCAAGTAGATGTCACTCCTAAATGTGGTATTCGGTTTCTAGGTTCGAATTTATGCTCTTATTCGATCGGTCTTGATTTTGCAGTGCAGAATGTGCTTATTGACTTGATACTATCTTCATTCTTTAAACTTATGCCTTGATGTCTTTAAAGTTCACTTGTTTTTTCTCCTTTTGCCTTTAAAAATTGACTTGAGATCTAACATTGCGCGCCAAGTGTTCGATAAATTTCCATTTAAATGACACTCCTAAATGTGGCATTCGGTTTCTAGGTTCGAATTTATGCATTTATTCGATCAGTCATGAGTTTTTAGTGTCGAACGTGCTTATTGGCTTGATACTTACCTCATTCTTTATGCTTATGCCTAGATGTCTTTAAAGATCACTAGTTTTTTCTCCTTTAGCCTTTAAAATGACTTGTGATCTAACATTGCACGCCAATTGTTCGATGAAATGTCCAAGTAAATGTCACACCTAAATGTGACATTCCGTTTCTAGGTTTGAATTTATGCTCTTATTTGATCGGTCTTGATTTTAAGGTGCAGAATGTGCTTATTGGCTTGATACTATTCTCCTTCTTGATGCTTATGCCTAGATGTCTATAAAGTTCACTTGTTTTTTCTCCTTTTGCTATTAAAATGACTTGTGATCTAACATTGCACCCTAAGTGTTCGATAAATGTCCATGTAAATGTCACTCCTAAATGTGGCATTCAGTTTCCAGGTTCGAATTTATGCTTTTATCCGATCGGTCTAGATTTTATGGTGCAGAATGTGCTTATTTGCATTGATACTATCCTCATTCTTTATGCTTATGCCTAGATGTCTTTAAAGTTCACTTGTTTTTTCTCATTTGGCCTTAAAATTGACTTGTGATCTAAAATTGCACGCCAAGTGTTCGATGAAATGTCCATGTAAATGTCACTCCTAAATGTGGCATTCAGTTTCTAGGTTCGGATTTTTGCTTTTATCCGATCGGTCTTGATTTTGTAGTGTAGAACATGCTTATTGGCTTGTTACTATCCTCATTCTTTATGCTTATCCCTAGATGTCTTTAAAGTTCACTTGTTTTTTCTCTTTTTGCCTTTAAAATGACTTGTGAGCGACTTGATACTATCCTCATTCTTTATGTTTATGCATACATGTCTTTAAAGTTCACTGGTTTTTTCTCCTTTTACCTTTATAATGACTTGAGATCTAACATTGCACGCCAAGTGTTCGATGAAATGTCAATGTAAATGTCACTCCAAAATGTGGCATTCGGTTTCTAGGTTTGAATTTATGCTCTTATTCGATCGGTCTTGATTCTGTAGTGCAAAATGTGCTTATTGGCTTGATTCTATCCTCATTCTTTATGCATATGCCTAGATGTCTTTAAAGTTCACTTGTTTTTTCTCCTTTTGCCTTAAAAAATTGACTTCAGATCTAACATTGCACAAGAAGTGTTCGATGAAATGTCCATGTAGATGTCACTCCTAAATGCTGCATTCGGTTTCTTGATTCGAATTTATGCTTTTAATCGATTGGTCATGATATTTTAGTGCAGAATGTCCTTATTGGCTTGATACTATCCTCATTCTTGATGATTATGCCTAGATGTCTTTAAAGACACTTGTTTTTTCTCCTTTTTCCTTTAAAATGACTTGTGATCTAACATTGCACGCCAAGTTTTCGATAAATGTCCATGTAAATGTCAATCCTAAATGTGGCATTCGGTTTCTAGTTTCGAATTTATACTTTTATCCGATCGGTCTTGATTTTGCAGTGCAGAACATGCTTATTGGCTTGATATTGTCCTCATTCTTTATGCTTATGCCTAGATATCTTTATAGTTCACTTGTTTTTTCTCCATTTCCCTTTAAAATGACTTGTGATCTAACATTGCGCCCCATGTGTTCGATGAAATGTCCATGTAAATGTCACTCTTAAATGTTGCATTCGGTTTCTAGGTTCGAATTTATGCTTTTATCCGATCGGTCCTGATTTTGCAGTGCAGAACGTGCTTATTGGCTTGATACTGTCCTCATTCTTTATGCTTATGCCTAGATGTCTTTAAAGTTCACTAGTTTTTCTTCTCCTTATTCCTTTAAATTGAATTGTTATCTAACATTGCGCGCCAAGTGTTCGATGAAATGTCCATGTAAATGTCACTCCTGAATGTGGCATTCGGTTTCTAGGTTCGAATTAATGCTTTTATTCGGTCGGTCTTGATTTTATAGTGCAGAACGTGCTTATTGGCTTGATACTATCCTCATTTTTTATGCTTATGCCTAGATGTCTTTAAAGTTCACTTGTTTTTTTCTCCTTTTGCCTCTAAAATGACTTGTGATCTAACATTGCATGCCAAGTGTTTGATGAAATGTCCATGTAAATGTCACTCCTAAATGTGGCATTCGGTTTCTAGGTTCGAATTTATGCTCTTATTCGATCGGTCTTGATTTTGTAGTGCAGAATATGCTTATTGGCTTGATAATATCCTCATTCTTTATGCGTATGCTTGATGGCTTTAAAGTTCTGTTTTTTTTGTCCTTTTGCCTTTAAAAATTGACCTGAGATCTAACATTGCACGCCAAGTGTTCGATGAAATGTCCATGCAAATGTCACTCCTAAATGTGGCATTCGGTTTCTAGGTTCGAATTTATGCTCTTATTCGGATGGTCTTGATTTTGTGGTGCAAAATGTGCTAATTGTCTTGATACTACCCTCATTCTTTATCCGTATGCCTAGATGTCTTTAAAGTTCACTTGTTTTTTTCTCCTTTTGCCTCTAAAATGACTAGCGATCTAACATTGCGTGCCAAGTGTTCGATGAAATGTCCATGTAAATGTCACTCCTAAATGTGGCATTCGGTTTCTAGGTTCGAATTTATGCTCTTATTCGATCGGTCTTGATTTTGTAGTGAAGAATATGCTTATTGGCTTGATACTATCCTCATTCTTTATGTTTATGCCTGATGTGTTTAAAGTTCTCTTTTTTTGTCATTTTGCCTTTAAAAATTGATCTGAGATCTAACATTGCACGCTAAGTGTTCGATGAAATGTCCATGCAAATGTCACTCCTAAATGTGGCATTCGGTTTCTAGGTTCGAATTTATGCTCTTATTCGATCGGTCTTTATTTTGTGGTGCAAAATGTGCTAATTGGCTTGATACTACCCTCATTCTTTATCCTTATGCCTAGATGTCTTTAAAGTTCACTTGTTTTTTCTCCTTTTGCCTTTAAATTGAATTGTCATTTAACATTGCGCGCCAAGTATTCGATGAAATGTCCAGGTAAATGTCACTCCTAAATGTGGAATTCGGTTTCTAGGTTCGAATTTATGCTCTTATTCAATCGGTCTAGATTTTGTAGGGCAGAATGTGTTTATTGGCTTGATACTATCCTCATTCTTTTTTCTTATGCCTAGATGTCTTTCGAGTTCACTTGTTTTTTCTCATGATCTAACATTGCACGCCAAGTGTTCGATGAAATGTCCATGTAAATGTCACTCCTAAATGTGGCATTCGGTTTCTAGGTTAGAATTTATGCTTTTATTCGATCGATTTGTATTTTGTAGTGCAAACGTGCTTATTGGCTTGATACTATCCTCATTCTTTATGCTTATGCCTAGAAGTCTTTAAAGTTCACGTGTTTTTTCTCCTTTTGCCTTCAAAATGACTTTTGATCTAACATTGCACGCCAAGGTTTCGATAAAATGTCCATGTAAATGTCACTCCTAATTGTGGCATTCAGTTTCTAGGTTCGAATTTATGCTTTTATCCGATCGGTCATGATTTTGCAGTGCAGAACGAACTTATTGGCTTGAAACTGTCCTCATTCTTTATGCTTATGCCTAGATGTCTTTAAAGTTCACTTGTTTTTTTTTCTCCTTATTCCTTTAAATTGATTTGTTATCTAACATTGCGCGCCAAGTGTTCGATGAAATGTCCATGTAAATGTCAATCCTGAATGTGGCATTCGGTTTCTAGGTTCGAATTTATGCTTTTATTCGATCGGTCTTGATTTTGTAGTGCAGAATGTGTTTATTGGCTTGATACTATCCTCATTCTTTATTCTTATGCCTAGATGTCTTTAAAGTTCACTTGTTTTTTCTTATGATCTAGCATTGCATGCCAAGTGTTCGATGAAATGTCCATGTAAATGTCACTCATAAATGTGGCATTCGGTTTCTAGGTTCGAACTTATGCTTTTATTCGATCGGTCTGTATTTTGTAGTGCAGAATGTGCTTATTGGCTTGATACTATCCTCATTCTTTATTCTTATACCTAGATGTCTTTCAAGTTCACTTGTTTTTTCTCGTGATCTAACATTGCACGGCAAGTGTTCGATGAAATGTCCATGTGAATGTCACTCTTAAATGTGGCATTCGGTTTCTAGGTTTGAATTTATGCTTTTATTCGATCGGTCTGTATTTTGTAGTGTAAAACGTGCTTATTGGCTTGATACTATCCTCATTCTTTATGCTTATGCCTAGATTTCTTTAAAGTTCACTTGTTTTTTCTCCTTTTGCCTTTAAAATGACTTGTGATCTAACATTGCACGCCTAGTGTTCGATAAATTTCCATTTAAATGTCACTCCTAAATGTGGCATTCGTTTTCTAGGTTTGAATTTATGCATTTATTCGATCGGTCTTGATTTTTTAGTGTCGAACGTGCTTATTGGCTTGATACTTACCTCATTCTTTATGCTTATGCCTAGATGTATTTAAAGTTCACTTGTTTTTTCTCCCTTTGCCTTTAAAATGACTTGTGATCTAACAATGCGCGCCAAGTTTTCGATGAAATGTTCGTGTAAATGTCACTCTTAAATGTTGCATTCGGTTTCTAGGTTCGAATTTATGCTCCTGTTCGATCGATCTTGATTTTATAGTGCATAATGTGCTTATTGGCTTGATACTATCCTCATTCTTTATTCTTATGCCTAGATGTCGTTAAAGTTCACTTGTTATTTCTCATGATCTAACACTTCACGCCAAGTGTTCGATGAAATGTCCATGTAAATGTCACTCCTAAGTGTGGCATTCGGTTTCTAGGTTCGAATTTATGCTCTCATTCGATCGGTCTTGATTTTATAGTGCAGAATGTACTTATTGGCTTGATACTATCCTCATTCTTTATTCTTATGCCTAGATGTCGTTAAAGTTCACTTGTTTTTTCTCATGATCTAACACTGCACGCCAAGTGTTCGATGAAATGTCCATGTACATGTCACTCCTAAATGTGGCATTCGGTTTCTAGGTTCGAATTTATGCTTTTATCCGATCGGTCTTGATTTTGTAGTACAGAATGTGCTTATTGGCTTGATATTATCCTCATTCTTTATTATTATGCCTACATGTCTTTAAAGTTCACTTGTTTTTTCTCATGATCTAACATTGCACGCCAAGTGTTCGATGAAATGCCCATGTAAATGTCAATCCTAAGTGTCGCATTCGGTTTCTAGGTTCAAATTTATGCTTTTATTCGATCGGTGTTGATTTTGTAGTGCAGAATGTGCTTATTGGCTTGATACTATCCTCATCCTTTATTCTTATGCCTAGATGTCTTTAAAGTTCACTTGTTTTTCCTCATGATCTAACATTGCACGCCAAGTGTTCGATGAAATGCCCATGTAAATGTCAATCCTAAGTGTCGCATTCGGTTTCTAGGTTCAAATTTATGCTTTTATTCGATCGGTCTTGATTTTGTAGTGCAGAATGTGCTTATTGGCATGATACTATCCTCATTCTTTATTATTATGCCTAGATGTCTTTAAAGTTCACTTGTTTTTTCTCATGATCTAACATTGCACGCCAAGTGTTCGATGAAATGTCCATGTAAATGTCACTCCTAAATGTGGCATTCGGCTTCTAGGATCGAATTTATGCTTTTATTCGATCGGTCTTGATTTTGTAGTGCAGAACGTGCTTATTGGCTTGATACTATCCTCATTTTTTATGCTTATGCCTAGATGTCTTTAAAGATCACTTGTTTTTTCTCATTTTGTCTTTAAAATTAATTGTGATCTAATATTGCACGCCAAGTGTTCGATGAAATGTTCATGTAAATGTAACTCCTAAATGTGGCATTCGGTTTCTAGGTTCGAATTTATGATTTTATCCGATCGGTCTTGATTTTGCAGTGCAGAACGTGCTTATTGGCTTGATAATGTCCTCATTATTTATGGTTATGCCTAGATGTCTTTAAAGATCACTTGTTTTTTCTCCTTTTGCCTTTAAAATGAATTGTGATCTAAAATTGCACGCCACGTGTTCGATGAAATATTCATGTAAATGTCACTCCTAAATGTGGCATTCGGTTTCTAGGTTTGAATTTATGCATTTATTCGATCGGCCTTGATTTTTTAGTGTCGAACGTGCTTATTGGCTTGATACTTACCTCATTCTTTATTGTTATGCCTAGATGTCTTTAAAGTTCACTTGTTTTTTCTCCATTTGCCTTTAAAATGACTTGTGATCTAACAATGCGCGCCAAGTGTTCGATGAAATGTCCATGTAAATGTCACTCTTAAATGTTGCATTCGGTTTCTAGGTTCGAATTTATGCTTTTATCCGATCGGTCCTGATTTTGCAGTGCAGAACGTGCTTATTGGCTTGATACTGTCCTCATTCTTTATGCTTATGCCTAGATGTCTTTAAAGTTCACTAGTTTTTCTTCTCCTTATTCCTTTAAATTGAATTGTTATCTAACATTGCGCGCCAAGTGTTCGATGAAATGTCCATGTAAATGTCACTCCTGAATGTGGCATTCGGTTTCTAGGTTCGAATTCATGCTCTTATTCGATCGGTCTTGATTTTGTAGTGCAGAATATGTTTATTGGCTTTATACTATCCTCATTCTTTATTCTTATGCCTAGATGTCTTTAAAGTTCACTTGTTTTTTCTCATGATCTAGCATTGCACGCCAAGTGTTCGATGAAATGTCCATGTAAATGTCACTCCTAAATGTGGCATTCGGTTTCTAGGTTCGAACTTATGCTTTTATTCGATCGGTCTGTATTTTGTAGTGCAGAACGTGCTTATTGGCTTGATACTATCCTCATTCTTTATTCTTATGCCTAGATGTCTTTCAAGTTCACTTGTTTTTTCTCATGATCTAACATTGCACGCCAAGTGTTCGATGAAATGTCCATGTAAACTAAGATGTGGTAAATATATTTGCGAGAGTCTGTACAAAAGCTCCTTAACCATGCGAGGTTGAGGCGCAAAAGCGAGGTATGGCGAATCTAGGTGACCGTACTACCCCCGAGAGGACTAGGCGAACAAAACACCCCGAAGGGTCCTATACACGTAAAAGTAGCCCCAAAAATCCCTAGAGTAGGACTAGGGGTAACAAAACGGGCAAGCTAAGAAAAAGTGCCATGAAGGCAACCAAAGCAACCAAGGAAAAATCATCAAGGCCAAAGAGACGCCTAGCCAGACGACTACAAACCAACAAGACATCAAGGCGACGCAAGAGAAGGTGAGAAATCTTACGTGCACATGAGTCTTCGGAGTCTAACACCTCTCCTTCCGCTGATTTTGCAAGTGAAGGAGATCCTTGTTTTGCAAGCATGAATTGTCTTGAGAGCACAATCAATGGCGTTGGGTGTGTTCCCTCTGAAATATGTGTCATTCCTAGCATCCCAAGTGTGATAGACGATGCCAATGAGGGTGACAAGTCTTGCTTTAAAGATGTGGGTGTCTTGCCTAGGGGACATCAAGAACCAATCCACCCATTCTTGTAGGCTTGATTTCCTAGTTTGGATTCCATGCCACGTCCAAACTCTATCCATGACCTCTTGAACAAAGTTGCAATTCCCCCAAAGGTGATCGGTGGTTTCATTGTCATTCCCACATAGGACACAAGTATCATTATTTAGAAGGCCACGATCCTTGAGCCGGCTTAAGGTAGGGAGTTTCCCTTGATATGCAAGCCAAAATCTGAAGCTCAACTTCTTAGCTCTTACACGAGTCCAAATTAGCTCACTCCAAGC
This sequence comes from Fallopia convolvulus, assembly GCA_964016875.1. Lineage (NCBI taxonomy): Eukaryota > Viridiplantae > Streptophyta > Magnoliopsida > Caryophyllales > Polygonaceae > Fallopia > Fallopia convolvulus. The sequence continues at coordinate 25,297,428 of OZ024727.1, forward strand.
AAGAGTGGGACCACGGTCACGGAGCAAATCATAAAGGGCTCTTGCATCAAGTTGTCCATTCGGCTTGGTGATAGAATAAAGGCCGGTCGGGTCCTCATTTGTTGCTCTTGCGTGAACCGCTTCGACCACCGGTTCCCGTAGCTTGAGAAGTGATTTCCAAATCCAGGAGTCGGTATTTTTGACTCTCAAATTCCAGAAATTGGCTCTTCTCGTGTGATTCTGAGTGACCCAATTCGTCCAAAGAGACGGTTTATTCATATGTATTTCGTGGCCAAGCTTAAAGAGGACCGATTGATTCCAGGCAAGGAGCTCTTTGATATTGAGGCCACCTTCTTCATAAGGCCTAGTTACTTTTTTCCAAGAGACAAGTGCTTTTTTCCCCTCTACTTTGCCACTCCAAAGGAAGGAGCGACAAAGCGCTTCAATGCGTTTGAGTACCTTTTTTGGGATGATGGTAGATTTGACCCAATAGGAGAGGAGACCCTCGAGCATAGAGCGAATTACTTGAGCTCGCCCTTCATAAGAAAGCATACGTGCCCCATATCTATTAATGACCCCGGTGATCTTGTTGAGGAGAGACCCATAATCTCCTATCTTGAGCTTATTAGGATGAAGTGGCATTCCCAAGTAGCGGACTGGGAAGGTCCCAATCTCAAAGCCCATGATTGCCGCAAGAGAGGCCTGATCATCAAGTGCCACACCACCAAAGAAGATTCGGCTTTTATGGCTATTTGCTATGAGCCCTGAGGATTTACCAAAGGAGAGAAGGCTAGTTTTTATGGAGTTAAGGGTCGTGATGGTGGTTTGCAAAAAATGAGAACGTCATCGGCAAAGGTGATGTTTGTGAGTTTGAGTCGGTGGCATTTAGGGTGAAAGGCAAAGCCTCGGGTGGTGCTAGCCTTTTGAAGATTTCGGCTAAGAATTTCCATTATCAAGACGAAGAGGAAGGGTGAGAGGGGATCACCTTGGCGGAGGCCTCTCTTGCCCGGAAAGAAGCCCTTGGCCTCACCATTGATGAGGATGGAGTAGCGTGGGGTGGTGACATTTTGGAGAATGAGTTGGGTTAGCCATGGTGGAATGCAAAAGTAGTGGAGTGTTTGTTCAAGGAACCCCCAATCAACACAATCAAAAGCCTTTTGGAGGTCCACTTGCATGAGGCACCTTTTGGAGGTACGCCTTTTCTCGTAGGTGGCAACTAGTTCTTGGGCAACCGCGGCATTGTGGGAAATGGAACGGCCCGGGACAAAAGCACCTTGTCCAACCGAGACAATTTGGTCAAGGAGGGGTCGAATACGGCTCACTAGGATTTTGGAGATGGCTTTTAGAAAGGTGTTGCAACAAGAGATGGGTCTAAAGTCTTTTATGTGGAAGGGGTTGTCAACTTTGGGAATGATAAATGTCCCCTCTTAAATGTGGCATTTGGTTTCTAGGTTGGAATTTATGCTTTTATTCGATCGGTCTGTATTTTGTAGTGTAGAACGTGCTTATTGGCTTGATACTATCCTCATTCTTTATGCTTATGCCTAGATTTCTTTAAAGTTCACGTGTTTTTTCTCCTTTTGCCCTTAAAATGACTTGTGATCTGACATTTCACGCCAAGGTTTCGATAAAATGTCCATGTAAATGTCACTCCTAAATGTGGCATTCGGTTTCTAGGTTTGAATTTATTCTTTTATCCGATCGGTCTTGATTTTGTAGTGCAGAACGTGCTTATTGGCTTGATAATGTGCTCATTCTTTATGCTTATGCCTAGATGTCTTTAAAGTTCACTTGTTTTTTCTCCTTTTGCCTTTAAAATGACTTGTGATCTAACATTGCACGCCAAGTGTTCGATAAATTTCCATTTAATTGTCACTCCTAAATGTGGCATTCGGTTTCTAGGTTTGAATTTATGCATTTATTCGATCGGTCCTGATTTTTTAGTGTCGAACGTGCTTATTGGCTTGATACTTACCTCATTGTTTATGCTTATGCCTAGATGTCTTTAAAGTTCACTTGTTTTTTCTCCTTTTGCCTTTAAAATGACTTGTGATCTAACAATGCGCGCCAAGTGTTCGATGAAATGTCCGTGTAAATGTCACTCTTAAATGTTGCATTCGGTTTCTAGGTTCGAATTTGTGCTCCTGTTCGATCGGTCTTGATTTTATAGTGCATAATGTGCTTATTGGCTTGATACTATCCTCATTCTTTATTCTTATGCCTCGATGTCGTTAAAGTTCACTTATTATTTCTCATGATCTAACACTTCATGCCAAGTGTTCGATGAAATGTTCATGTACATGTCACTCCTAACTGTGGCCTTCGGTTTCTAGGTTCGAATTTTTGCTTTTATTCGATCGGTCTTGATTTTGTAGTGCAGAATGTGCTTATAGGCTTGATACTATCCTCATTCTTTATTATTATGCCTAGATGTCTTTAAAGTTCACTTGTTTTTTCTCATGATCTAACATTGCACGCCAAGTGTTCGATGAAATGTCCATGTAAATGTCACTCCTAAATGTGGCATTCGGATTCTAGGATCGAATTTATGCTTTTATTCGATCGGTCTTGATTTTGTAGTACAGAACGTGCTTATTGGCTTGATACTATCCTCATTATTTATGCTTATGCCTAGATGTCTTTAAAGATCACTTGTTTTTTCTCCTTTTGCCTTTAAAATGAATTGTGATCTAACAATGCGCGCCAAGTATTCGATGAAATGTCCGTGTAAATGTCACTCTTAAATGTTGCATTCGATTTCTAGGTTCGAATTTGTGCTCCTGTTCGATCGGTCTTGATTTTATAGTGCATAATGTGCTTATTGGCTTAATACTATCCTCATTCTTTATTCTTATGCCTCGATGTCGTTAAAGTTCACTTGTTATTTCTCATGATCTAACACTTCACGCCAAGTGTTCGATGAAATGTCCATGTACATGTCACTCCTAACTGCGGCATTCGGTTTCTAGGTTCGAATTTATGCTTTTAATCGATCGGTCTTGATTTTGTAGTGCAGAATGTGCTTATTGGCTTGATACTATCCTCATTCTTTATTCTTATGCCTAGATGTCTTTAAAGTTCACTTGTTTTTTCTCATGATCTAACATTGCACGCCAAGTGTTCGATGAAATGTCCATGTAAATGTCACTCATAAGTGTGGCATTCGGTTTCTAGGTTCGAATTTATGCTTTTATTCGATCGGTCTTGATTTTGTAGTGCAGAATGTGCTTATTGGCTTGATACTATCCTCATTCTTTATTCTTATGCCTATATGTCTTTAAAGTTCACTTGTTTTTTCTCATGATCTAACATTATACGCCAAGTGTTCGATGAAATGTCCATGTAAATGTCACTCCTAAATGTGGCATTCGGTTTCTAGGTTCGAATTTATGCTTTTATTCGATCGGTCTTGATTTTGTAATGTAGAACGTGCTTATTGGCTTGATAATGTCCTCATTCTTTATGCTTATGCCTAGATGTCTTTAATGTTCACTTGTTTTTTCTCCTTTTGCCTTTAAAATGACTTGTGATCTAACATTGAACGCCAAGTGTTCGATAAATTTCAATTTAAATGTCACTCCTAAATGTGGTATTCGGTTTCTAGGTTTGAATTTATGCATTTATTCGATCGGTCCTGAATTTTTAGTGTCGAACGTGCTTATTGGCTTGATACTTACCTCATTCTTTATGCTTATGCCTAGATGTCTTTAAAGTTCACTTGTTTTTTCTCCTTTTGCCTTTAACATGACTTGTGATCTTATAATGCGCGCCAAGTGATCGATGAAATGTCCATGTAAATGTCACTCTTAAATGTGGCATTCGGTTTCTAGGTTCGAATTTATGCTCTCATTCGATCGGTCTTGATTTTATAGTGCAGAATGTGCTTATTGGCTTGATACTATCCTCATTCTTTATTCTTATGCCTAGATGTCATTAAAGTTCACTTGTTTTTTCTCATGATCTAACACTGCACGCCAACTGTTCAATGAAATGTCCATGTACATGTCACTCCTAAATGTGGCATTCGGTTTCTAGGTTCGAATTTATGCTTTTATTCGATCGGTCTTGATTTTGTAGTGCAGAATGTGCTTATTGGCTTGATACTATCCTCATTCTTTATTATTATGCCTAGATGTCTTTAAAGTTCACTTGTTTTTTCTCATGATCTAACATTGCACGCCAAGTGTTCGATGAAATGTCCATGTAAATGTCACTCCTAAGTGTCGCATTCGGTTTCTAGGTTCGAATTTATGCTTTTATTCGATCGGTCTTGATTTTGTAGTGCAGAATGTGCTTATTGGCTTGATACTATCCTCATTCTTTATTCTTATGCCTAGATGTCTTTAAAGTTCACTTGTTTTATCTCATGATCTAACATTGCACGCCAAGTGTTCGATGAAATGTCCATGTAAATGTCACTCATAAGTGTGGCATTCGGTTTCTAGGTTCGAATTTATGCTTTTATTAGATCGGTCTTGATTTTGTAGTGCAGAATGTGCTTATTGGCTTGATACTATCCTCATTCTTTATTCTTATGCCTATATGTCTTTAAAGTTCACTTGTTTTTTCTCATGATCTAACATTATACGCCAAGTGTTCGATGAAATGTCCATGTAAATGTCACTCCTAAATGTGGCATTCGGTTTCTAGGTTCGAATTTATGCTTTTATTCGATCGGTCTTGATTTTGTAATGTAGAACGTGCTTATTGGCTTGATAATGTCCTCATTCTTTATGCTTATGCCTAGATGTCTTTAAAGTTCACGTGTTTTTTCTCCTTTTGCCCTTAAAATGACTTGTGATCTGACATTTCACGCCAAGGTTTCGATAAAATGTCCATGTAAATGTCACTCCTAAATGTGGCATTCGGTTTCTAGGTTTGAATTTATTCTTTTATCCGATCGGTCTTGATTTTGTAGTGCAGAACGTGCTTATTGGCTTGATAATGTCCTCATTCTTTATGCTTATGCCTAGATGTCTTTAAAGTTCACTTGTTTTTTCTCCTTTTGCCTTTAAAATGACTTGTGATCTAACATTGCACGCCAAGTGTTCGATAAATTTCCATTTAATTGTCACTCCTAAATGTGGCATTCGGTTTCTAGGTTTGAATTTATGCATTTATTCGATCGGTCCTGATTTTTTAGTGTCGAACGTGCTTATTGGCTTGATACTTACCTCATTCTTTATGCTTTTGCCTAGATGTCTTTAAAGTTCACTTGTTTTTTCTCCTTTTGCCTTTAAAATGACTTGTGATCTAACAATGCGCGCCAAGTGTTCGATGAAATGTCCGTGTAAATGTCACTCTTAAATGTTGCATTCGGTTTCTAGGTTCGAATTTGTGCTCCTGTTCGATCGGTCTTGATTTTATAGTGCATAATGTGCTTATTGGCTTGATACTATCCTCATTCTTTATTCTTATGCCTCGATGTCGTTAAAGTTCACTTGTTATTTCTCATGATCTAACACTTCATGCCAAGTGTTCGATGAAATGTTCATGTACATGTCACTCCTAACTGTGGCCTTCGGTTTCTAGGTTCGAATTTATGCTTTTATTCGATCGGTCTTGATTTTGTAGTGCAGAATGTGCTTATAGGCTTGATACTATCCTCATTCTTTATTATTATGCCTAGATGTCTTTAAAGTTCACTTGTTTTTTCTCATGATCTAACATTGCACGCCAAGTGTTCGATGAAATGTCCATGTAAATGTCACTCCTAAATGTGGCATTCGGCTTCTAGGATCGAATTTATGCTTTTATTCGATCGGTCTTGATTTTGTAGTGCAGAACGTGCTTATTGGCTTGATACTATCCTCATTATTTATGCTTATGCCTAGATGTCTTTAAAGATCACTTGTTTTTTCTCCTTTTGCCTTTAAAATGAATTGTGATCTAACAATGCGCGCCAAGTATTCGATGAAATGTCCGTGTAAATGTCACTCTTAAATGTTGCATTCGATTTCTAGGTTCGAATTTGTGCTCCTGTTCGATCGGTCTTGATTTTATAGTGCATAATGTGCTTATTGGCTTAATACTATCCTCATTCTTTATTCTTATGCCTCGATGTCGTTAAAGTTCACTTGTTATTTCTCATGATCTAACACTTCACGCCAAGTGTTCGATGAAATGTCCATGTACATGTCACTCCTAACTGCGGCATTCGGTTTCTAGGTTCGAATTTATGCTTTTAATCGATCGGTCTTGATTTTGTAGTGCAGAATGTGCTTATTGGCTTGATACTATCCTCATTCTTTATTCTTATGCCTAGATGTCTTTAAAGTTCACTTGTTATTTCTCATGATCTAACATTGCACGCCAAGTGTTCGATGAAATGTCCATGTAAATGTCACTCATAAGTGTGGCATTCGGTTTCTAGGTTCGAATTTATGCTTTTATTCGATCGGTCTTGATTTTGTAGTGCAGAATGTGCTTATTGGCTTGATACTATCCTCATTCTTTATTCTTATGCCTATATGTCTTTAAAGTTCACTTGTTTTTTCTCATGATCTAACATTATACGCCAAGTGTTCGATGAAATGTCCATGTAAATGTCACTCCTAAATGTGGCATTCGGTTTCTAGGTTCGAATTTATGCTTTTATTCGATCGGTCTTGATTTTGTAGTGCAGAATGTGCTTATTGGCTTGATACTATCCTCATTCTTTATTATTATGCCTAGATGTCTTTAAAGTTGACTTGTTTTTTCTCATGATCTAACATTGCACGCCAAGTGTTCGATGAAATGTCCATGTAAATGTCACTCCTAAATGTGGCATTCGGTTTCGAGGTTCGAATTTATGCTTTTATCCGATCGGTCTTGATTTTGCAGTGCAGAACGTGCTTATTGGCTTGATACTATCCTCATTATTTATGCTTATGCCTAGATGTCTTTAAAGATCACTTGTCTTTTCTCCTTTTGCCTTTAAAATGAATTGTGATCTAACATTGCACGCCAAGTGTTCGATGAAATGTTCATGTAAATGTAACTCCTAAATGTGGTATTCGGTTTCTAGGTTCGAATTTATGCTTTTATCCGATCGGTCTTGATTTTGCAGTGCAGAACGTGCTTATTGGCTTCATAATGTCCTCATTATTTATGGTTATGCCTAGATGTCTTTAAAGATCACTTGTTTTTTCTCCTTTTGCCTTTAAAATGAATTATGATCTAAAATTGCACGCCAAGTGTTCGATGAAATGTTCATGTAAATGTCACTCCTAAATGTGGCATTCGGTTTCTAGGTTTGAATTTATGCATTTATTCGATCGGTCCTGATTTTTTAGTGTCGAACGTGCTTATTGGCTTGATACTTACCTCATTCTTTATGCTTATGCCTAGATGTCTTTAAAGTTCACTTGTTTTTTCTCATGATCTAACACTGCACGCCAAGTGTTCGATGAAATGTCCATGTACATGTCACTCATAAATGTGGCATTCGGTTTCTAGGTTCGACTTTATTCTTTTATTCGATCGGTCTTGATTTTGTAGTGTAGAATGCGCTTATTGGCTTGATACTATCCTCATTCTTTATTCTTATGCCTAGATGTCTTTAAAGTTCACATGGTTTTTTCTGTTGATCTAACATTGCACGCCAAGTGTTCGATGAAATGTCTATTTAAATATCACTCCTAAATGTGGCATTCGGTTTCTAGGTTCGAATTTATGCTTTAATTCGATCGGTCTTGATTTTGTAGTGCAGAACGTGCTTATTGGCTTGATACTATCCTCATTATTTATGCTTATGCCTAGATGTCTTTAAAGATCACTTGTTTTTTCTCCTTTTGCCTTTAAAATGAATTGTGATCTAACATTGCACGCCAAGTGTTGGATGAAATGTTCATGTAAATGTAACTCCTAAATGTGGCATTCGGTTTCTAGGTTCGAATTTATGCTTTTATCCGATTGGTTTTGATTTTGCAGTGCAGAACGTGCGTATTGGCTTGATAATGTCCTCATTCTTTTTGCTTATGCCTAGATGTCTTTAAAGTTCACTTGTTTTTTCTTCTTTTTCCTTTAAAATGACTTGTGATCTAACATTGCACGCCAAGTGTTCGATAAATTTCCATTTAAATGTCACTCCTAAATGTGGCATTCGGTTTTTAGGTTCGAATTTATGCATTTATTCGATCAGTCTTGATTTTTTAGTGTCGAACGTGCTTATTGGCTTGATACTTACCTCATTCTTTATGCTTATGCCTAGATGTCTTTAAAGTTCACTTGTTTTTTCTCCTTTTGCCTTTAAAAATACTTGCGATCTAACAATGCGAGCCAAGTGTTCGGTGAAATGTCCATGTAAATGTCACTCTTAAATGTTGCATTCGGTTTCTAGGTTCGAATTTATGCTCTTATTCGATCGGTCTTGATTTTATGGTGCAGAATGTGCTTATTGGCTTGATACTATCCTCATTCTTTATTCTTATGCCTAGATGTCGTTAAAGTTCACTTGTTTTTTCTCATGATTGTTGAGAGGGTTGATTGACAACAAATAAATTTATAGTCAAGACCCCGCTGAGTATAGGGGAGTCAGGATCGTTCCACGAGAAGCAAGGTTTGTTTATCTATCAACTCCTAAAAATTAAAACAAAAGCAAGCAAAACACACAAGCAACCTCGTTAACTAACCACCGACAATAAAAAAGACCAAAACTAAAGATCTAGACAGGTTCGGTACCGAGCCAACAAACTCAGTAACGAATATGATCTTGAATGAAATCAAATAAAAACGAAAATATCCAGGACAAGGGTCACCACAACATAGTCATGCACACAAGCTTGTAAGAAGATAAATATCATGCCTTTAAATAGATAGATGCATCAACTTTCATTGACTTAGCAAGCAAATTAATCTACTTTCATAAACTAACTCACCCAATTGCTTGTTTTGGATCTAAAGCTTGAAACTTTCGTATTCAAACAATATCAACCTTCAAGTTTATAACTTTCTCTTTCAATCAAGTCAACAACTCAAATTACCTCAACTTTCATCTTGGTATAACCACAACAAACAATCTCAATAATTGATAAAAGGCATTCAACACATAATCTTACTCACCAAACATGCACAACTATGCCGGGTTTCAACCCCGACCCTAGATAAAAAGACTACTCACTAATCATGACTAAGAAACTAATAACTTTAATCAAAGAAAACATTGAAAACAAAACACTACTCAAATTAATAAGAAATATCGTCTTACAGAGATTCAAAAGAAACCGAAAACACCGAAATACCGAATCAAAAACACGACTAACGACCCCGGTTACTTTTGTCTACCGAGCTTCTTCGATCACGAATCCGATCCGTCCTTCTCTCTCTCGGCTCTCCTTCCTCCAAAATTCGACCTCCCTTTTCTATGCTAGATAGAAGGGTATTTATACTAAAAAGAGGCTAGAAACTAAAAAAGGCTAAAAGATATAAACTTCCCTAAAAAGATAGAACATATTCTAAAAGATAGAAATAAAATCTCAAAAGATAACAAGACCTAAAATACATAATATAATAACCCTAAAATCATAAAAAGTTACTCTACCAACAAGGAAATAAATTCCCGCACAGGATCGGTGCGTCACAAAGTCAACTCTCGAACATTTTCATCTCGTGGCCTCGTTAACGAGCCCTCACAGCCTCGTTAACGAGCCTGAGCTTGGTTTTCTTCAACACTTCTCTTCCAAAAACTCGAACTTCAGCTTCTTCATCTTGCATTCCTCCATCTCTTATCATAGCTCTCCAAATTCAGCTCCAAACAACACCTTTTCCTTGCTAATACCTACAAAAAGACACAAAACGGAGTAGCTTCCATACTTTCTACAAAATATGCAAAACTATCCAAAAACACATAAAACTAATCCTAAACTTATCAAAACTAGTCCTAATAACCTAATAAAATCTATCAAAAACTATACTAAAAACACGAACATCAAAATACCCCATACTTAGACTTGCTTGTCCTCAAGCAATCACTAAACAATAATCAAAACCATTCAACATACTCATCAAATTATAGCCATCATCTAAAAAAAGTAACTTCAAAATATCTAGAAGAAAATTAGCAAAGGACTACCAACCTCACAAGGGAAAATGTGTTTCTCTCAACTCTCAAGTGTTTGGGCTTTAAATTCAATCTCTCAACTCATCTTATATACAAAAACTCATATAAATTGGAGCTTATATCACCAAACTCTCCACCCAAGATTTGTCAAAACAAGCAAAAATCATCAAGAGAACTTAGGGGGCTCAATGAAAAACCTCATAGAAGCTTCCATTCAGCCGGGTTGTAATGGGGTTTGGTAATGACAATAAGGTGTGGAAATATTTTGGCTATGTGGTGCTAATAATATCCGGGAATCAAAGACTCCTAACAACTCACACATAACATCAAAACTCTCATAAAATATATACCAAACTCACTCTCTCATTATGCACACTTATTTTTACTCACCCATTATTATCCTAGAAAGTCTCATAGAACAAAAGAATCTCCGGCTTATCTATATGAACTTGAATGCACTTCTTACTCCTTCATTTTTTTTCTCTCGTTTTTTTTTATTTTCTCACTGCCTCGTTAACGAGTCCCTTCAGGGTCGTTAACGAGCTTCATCGTGTACTCCTCTTCCCTTTCAACAACTTCTTTTCAACCATCAACTTTATTTTGTGCATCTTTTGTACCAAGAGATCTTTCTTATCACAACTATTAAAAACAAGAGATTACCAATCTACCCTTCCCAATAATCCCTCAATTTCGAACCAAACATTATATTTCACTCCTCTCTTTTTTTTACACTCAACAAAACAATTTACCTCACCAAATCTAAGTCCTAATCCCCAGATAGGGTCAAGCTTATCTCGGCTAGGGAACAAATTTTGTGGAGTTAAAAAAAATAAAAGGCTTCAGGTTAAAATTGGCTTCAAAAAGAAGGATAATGTATGGTAGGATAAGGATTAATAGGGATTATAAAATAAGTTCTCTATCATCTGATTTTCACAAGTAATGAACTATAAATCTCATACGGGTCTCAAGAAATAGACAACCATCACAATTCCAAGAGATAATATGCATATAGAGAGTAAATCACACAAGAAAAGAAGAGGGATTTTAATGTTCTCCCTATAAGGCCAAAAATTAACTCACAAGGCTAATTTTTGTTGGATTGCATTACTTATGCTAGAAGGTATATGTGCTCAATTTCATCAAATGCTATTCCTTCCTAAAAACAACTTCAAAATAAGAATCTGGCTATATTCTCAAAGACATGATTGCAAGGAATTAAATGATCATGCTTAGCAACTACTATCATTGAACCTAAGAAAGGGATATCTATCAATTCTAAGACCTCTTTTTTATATTTTTCAAAACTTTTTCGATATAAAAGAACTACTTAAAATAAGACACAAAAAAACAAACAAGACACAAAAGTTTCTACTTTCTCCCACCCCATACTTAAAATTATAGTGTCCCCAGTGTAAGAAAAATAAGAAGAAAGGAAGAAATAGAAAAGAAAAACACAAGAAAACAAGAAAAGAGAAAACAAAAACTTACAAAGTCTCACAAGTGGAAAACAAGGAAAACATCTTCAAGTTGAATCATCAGTTAGGTGGAGGAAAATAGTGCTCAAAGTTCCCCATGAAGTCATACATCGTCCTCCAACGCTCAGCATCCTCTGTCTCTCTCTGACGATGCCTCTCATCCTCAAATGTCATTCGAGTTGAATAGACAGTCTCACATCTATCCATCCTCCTATGAATGTGGTCTTGTTGGAGGTGAAGCTGTTGCATCCGTGCAGAAAGATCCTCGGCCCATGGTGGCGGAATGCTCGATCCAGTGTACTCAGGCTGAGGAGGTGGTGGGTAGTGAGGTTGAAAGTGATCATGGTGAAGCACCGGCTTGTATGGCACAAGTCCATAAGAGTAGGGGTCGGTAGCTGCCCTCGGTGGGTCGTTAACGACCCTGGGTACCTCGTTAGCATCAGATGTAGAATGCTGGAAATGATCGTTAACGAGCCTGGTGGGCTCGTCAACGAGGATGTTGGTGCCTAAAACCTCAGCGTCGAGGTCTTCTTCCTCAAAGTTAAGCTCCTCAGTGCCTCCCTTTGTGTCGGCTTCTTTAGTGTCATTGCCAGCAACCTCGGTATCCTCATCTTCATCTTCATCTTCATCCATCTCTTCACCTTCTCTCTCAAACCTTGTCTCACAAGGCCTAAGTGACAGCTCATCCTCCGGCTTGGGCTCCAATGGGAAAGCATGTCCTGTCTAGGCCTCGTACCAATTTGGTACATAGAGTAACTCCAACATATCGAGGGTGGGTGTAACAAGGCGGTCTTGAACTCTTACTTTAAACCCTCTCTTAGCTTGAATGAAAATACCGGAACTATAATAATAGTTCTTGTTGAGTAACCGAGCATGAGCCGGTGTGTAGCGAGTGAGGTCGACTCCAAGGTTTGTGGCCAAAAGACTGACGAAGTTGCCACACCAAAATTCCTTGGACTTGGTTGATTTCTCTATGTAGTAGAGCCATTGATACCCCAAATTCAAAGGGCCGGGCTCCTCGAAAAGGATAGTGCGGAGACAAGCAACTTCCGTCCTCGTTGGCCTGTTCAACTCTCTCTTCGGCCAGAATGTGGCGGCTAAGACTCGGAGAATGATCCGGAAGATGGGGTTGATGATGCTTGCCCCAGATAATGCCGTTGCGGAGGATTGGTCCTCCCCAGTGATATAGCTCCAAGTCCGATTCACCCTGTAGTCTTTCAAGCTGTACTCTCTAGAAGGGTTAGGGAGCTCCAGAATTGCATTGAACTCCGCCATGGTGAACTCACGCCTCACATTACCGAGCCGAAACCGGATTCGTCCCGCCGAAGTCTTCGACGAAAAACTAGTCTCTAGTGTGGCCAGAAACTCAGATGTGAGGGTCGGAAAGTGTGGTAGATTCTCCTTCTTCAGTAGATGAGATGCACCGAGAATAACGAAGGCCTCCTTGACATCCGTGTAAATCCCCGTGTGGACGGCACTAGACTTCGAGAACCAACGAGTTTTGTGGTCCTTATCTAGAATGGCACGGTATCGATTCACTTGGCCTTGAGTACTCAAGATCACATTATCCATGCGCGGTGGGGATGGGGACCTCTGATTCCTCCTCTTTTTCTGAGCTCGGGTAGCGGGTCTGCTTGAACTTGCCATGAGATCTACAAAATAATCAAGAATTTTCCAAGATAAGATCCACTCAAAATAGATAGGCAAGAGACCCCATACTTGGTCTCAAAATAACCTCGGAATAATTCGTCAACTACCCAATTGGGTCGTTAAACAATCTGGACTGGTGTAGAATCAGTGATGCTTACGCAGGGTCGTTAACGAACCTGGGTGGGTCGTTAACGAGTTGCCGAGAGCTAGTTCACAGATTTCCGAATGTCATCAACTTTAAAAATCAGACCATAAATCAAGTATATATCCTCAATACTACTCCCTAGACACACAATCGGGTTTATGCACCCCATACTTGCTCGATTTCCCATCCCAAACATTCGAATTTACCCAAAATTAATATAGCAAAAATTGAACTTAATACTAGGATAAGAAAGATTCATGCTTTTCTAATTAGACTTTTGCAATGGAGAACCTAACATGAATAATCTTCCCTAGAATATGAACAACTAAGCTTCAACGACTATCCATGAGCAAAATCCAAACATGCATGTCGACCTTTTTTATAGACACAATCCCAATATGAAATTTCTACCCTAAAAACCATGAATCTTGTAAGTAAGAGTTAGGGTTTAGAAATCATACCGGAAATTTGAGAAATTGAAGAACAAAAGGTCGGATTGGGGTGGTTAACGAGTGTGGATCCCGTCGGTGGAAATCCAGGGTTCCGAGCTTCGGTAACGAGGGTGTCTCCGACGATCGGTGGAGGTGAGAAATTCCGATCGGTGGTGGGGGATCTCCGAGATTTTGGGTAGGATTTTTGAGAGGTTTGGAGTTTAAGGATTTGAGAGTGAAAATTTTTAGGAGGGGTAGAAGGGTTATATAGGAGAGGGTAGGGATAGGAAGAGGTAAAGGGGCGGCGGCATGGGGGTAGGTAAAAGATAGACTAGGTTAAAAAGAACTTACCTGCCCGTTTTTCCGAATCGGGTCGTCGAACCGGGTCGTTAACGACCCCGGGTGGGTCGTTAACGAGCCACCGTAGCCTCTTGGAGTGATTTTCGAGCCCTTCTCCTGCATCTTGTTAGCTCAAAATTTATCCTAATTTCTATCCTAAAGAACTACTAAAAAGAAAAGAAACGAAACGAAAAGAAAACTAAGAAAAAGAAAGAATCTAAAAAGAAGATGAAAAACTATACTATACTAAAAGCGGGTTGCCTCCCGTAAGCGCTATTTTTAACATCGTAAGCCCGACGTTCTTCCCTTGCTAGTCCGACGTAGTGAGAGCCATAGTGACTCTAATCTCTTCATTTGGGTCGGGTTGCTCATGGAACTTTTTCAGTCGGTGGCCGTTAACTTTGAAGATTGTGCCTTGGTTATCGATCAACTCTACCGCACCGTGGGGATAAATGTGATGAACCACGAATGGCCCACTCCATCTTGTCCTAAGCTTCCCTGGAAATAGACGGAGTCTAGAGTTGAAAAGAAGTACTTTGTCACCAACCTCATAGGTTTTGGGTACCAATTTCCGATCATGCCACCGTTTGGTGCGCTCCTTGTAAATTTCAGCATTTTCATACGCCTTAAGTCTCAACTCCTCCAGTGCTTGCAAATCCATGAATCGTTTTGCTCCAGCTGCGTCGAGGTTCATGTTGAGCTCTTTAAGAGGCCATAGTGCTTTATGCTCCATCTCGACCGGTAAGTGACATGCTTTGCCATACACTAGATTATAGGGAGTGGTGCGCAAAGGCGTCTTGTATGCTGTCCTGTATGCCCAAAGAGCGTCATCCAATTTAGAAGACCAATCCTTCCTAGAACACGAAACTGTCTTCTCCAATATGCTCTTTATTTGCCTGTTTGAAACTTCAACTTGGCCACTAGTTTGGGGATGATATGGTGTTACCACCCGATGTGATACCCTATACTTTGCCAAAAGTGCTTCAAAACTCCGCTCTATGAAATGGGAACCGCCATCACTAATGAGGATTCTTGGAACGCCAAACCTAGGAAAAATGTTAGTCTTAATAAACTTGGCCACGGTTTTAGCGTCGTTGGTCCTTGTAGCAACGGCTTCCACCCACTTAGAGACATAATCGACCGCCACTAGGATGTACTTGTAGGGGCCAGATGAGGGAAAAGGTCCCATGAAGTCTATCCCCCATACGTCGAATAGCTCGACCTCTAGTATCCCGGTTAGTGGGTTCTCATGTCTCCAAGTAATATTGCCTGAGCGTTGACATTCATCACATGCTGTCACATAAGCTTGAACATCCTTGAACATGGTAGGCCAATAAAGACCACTTTGAAGAATCTTCGCCGTGGTTTTGAAACCTTTTGCATGGCCTCCGGTAGGTAATGTCTGACACTGACGGATCACTTTCTCTATCTCCTCTTCTGGGACACAGCGTCTAAAAAGGTGATCACTCCCTTGTTTAAACAAGTAAGGGTCATCCCAATAGTACTGTTTTACATCATGGAGAAACTTCTTTTTCTTCTGTGGAGTTAGTTCGTTGGGAATTATGCCTCCTACAAGATAGTTAGCAAAATCCGCGAACCAAGGGACTTCCGTCCTTCTAACAACATGGAATGATATTGAAGAAGAAGAAGTAGTAGGAGGAGAAGGAATTGAACTGGATTGAGCTTGTTCTGCTTCCGAGATCTTACCTGGCCGAGTCGTCATCGGACTTGGGTGGGTCGTTGAAGAGCCTGGAGAGGTTATGTGACCCTCGGTAACGACCTCCCATGGCATGGTAGCATTATGCCGAACTGATGTGTCGATGCTCCTTGGGGCTTTTCTCTCGTGATTTATGCATTCCAGCCTCGGTGCCTCGTTAACGACCCTGAAGGGGTCGGTGACAAGGGTTTTGTTGAGTTCAACCTCGTTCAGCATGAGGTGTTCGTCTGGTCTGGAATCATTTATTGGCACTTCGTTGTTGGATTCAGTTATATGCTCAACCGGTAGTCTGGATAAGTGGTCTGTCACTAGGTTTTCTGCTCCATTCTTGTCTCTTATTTCATGGTCAAATTGCTGCAATAAGAGCATCCAACGAAGCAATCTAGGCTTAGCATCCTTTTTGGCCATTAGATATCTAACGGCCTCATGGTCAGTATAAACAATCACTTTTGATCCAACAAGGTAGGACCAGAATTTTTCAAAGGTAAATACCACAGCCAAAAACTCTTTCTCCGTTGTGGTATACTTACTCTGCGCCTCATCCAGCGTCTTACTGGCGTAGTAGATGGCATGGAGTTTCTTATCCTTTCGTTGTCCCAAAACTGCGCCGACTGCATAGTCACTTGCATCGCACATGATCTCAAAGGGGAGTGTCCAATCTGGAGACTGCATAATAGGGGCGGACACGAGGGCTGCTCTTAACCTGTAAAAAGCTTCAAGACACTCTGGGGACAGCTCAAACACTACATCTTTCATTAGTAGATTAGTCAAAGGTTTAGCTATCTTAGAGAAATCCTGAATAAAACGTCTGTAAAATCCAGCATGCCCTAGGAAACTCCTAATGTCTCTGACAGAAGAGGGGGGAGGTAGTTTTTCAATAAGCTCAATTTTTGCTCTATCTACTTCTATCCCTCTTTTAGAGACAAGGTGTCCTAGTACTATCCCCTCCTGAACCATGAAATGGCATTTTTCCCAATTCAAAACAAGGTTGGTTTCTTCACAACGTTTAAGCACACGTGCAAGATTAGCAAGACAAGCATCGAATGAAGAACCATAAACAGAAAAATCATCCATAAAAACCTCTACAATCTCCTCTATCATATCCGAAAAAATGGCCATCATACACCTTTGAAAGGTGGCGGGGGCATTGCAAAGCCCAAATGGCATTCTCTTATAAGCAAAGGTTCCATAAGGACATGTAAAGGTAGTCTTTTCCTGATCGTCAAGATGAATGAGAATCTGCCAAAAACCGTTATAGCCATCCAGATAACAAAAATAATCATGATGGGCTAAACGCTCTAATACCTGATCAATGAAAGGACGCGGAAAATGATCTTTTCTAGTAGCACTATTGAGCTTCCTATAATCAATGCACATCCTCCAACTGGTGGTGGTTCTGGTTGGGATAAGCTCTCCTTTCTCGTTTTCAATAACAGTCATCCCCCCTTTTTTTGGAACTACATGGACCGGACTCACCCATTGGCTGTCCGATATAGGAAATATGATCCCAGCATCAAGTAATTTAATAATTTCCTTTTTAACCACATCTTTCATGTTAGGATTTAATCTACGTTGATGCTCTATGGTGGGTTTATGATTATCCTCCATGTATATCCTATGCATGCAGAGAGAAGGGGATATGCCAGTTATATCATCAAGGGAGTAGCCTATGGCTTTTCTATGCACTCTAAGTATGCTCAACAGTTTCTCTACTTCCTCATCTTTTAATTTGGCATTAATGATGATCGGTAAAGTAGAATTAAGACCAAGAAACTCATACCTGAGAGAGTCTGGGAGAGGCTTTAGTGTTGGAGAAGGTTCGGCTGGAATGAGAATTGGTTCTTCTAGATCCGTCTTCAACACTTCTTCCAGGTATTCGAATGCTGAAATCTCACAATCCTCAGCCAGGGTCGTTAACGATGCTGATGAGGTCATTAACGAGCTTGCTTCTTCTGCCGGGAGGATCGGTAGTGAGGTACGGGGGCTCGTTACCGAAGCTGCATGGGCTATCTCGGCCCATTTTGACTGGAGAACTCTTCATGCGACACCCATCTTCCAACAGGGTCCCCACATTCAATGATTTCATTGTGGGCGTAGAGCATCTTGACTTCGGCTCTATCAATATCCTTCATACATTGTTTGAATCGGAATTCCGTCATCTCATCCCCAATTTCGAAAGTTAGGAGTCCCCTCCTAACATCAATTATTGCTCCAGCGGTGGCAAGGAACGGTCTTCCGAGAATAATGGGAACTACCGGGTCTTCAAGCATTGTCGTGACTATGAAATCATTTGGAACAAAGAATTTGCCCACTTGTACTGGAAAATCTTCTACAATCCATGTTGGTCTGATGCAAGAGCCATTAGCCATGTATAGCCGCATGTTGATTGACTCTAACGGTCCCATGTTAGCTTTTGACCAGATGGAGAGAGGAAGAAAACTAGCACTGGCTCCCAAATCACATAAAGCTTTAAATTTGTGGTCGCCTAAGCGAATCATGATGGTAAATCTCCCCGGATCTCCAAGCTTTTCTGGTAGTGCAATTGATCTGACTTCATCCTGTAGCTTTGTGATGGACCTTTTCCTGCTAAGAATATCCTTCAAAAATTTGTGTAAGCTGGCATTTCGCTTAGGGCGTCAGCGAATGGGATGGAAATATTAATGCCCTGAAGAATCTTCATGAAACGCTTGAACTTACTCTCAGTAGAGTCCATAGATTTCTTAGTTCGAAATGGAAGAGATTTCACCATTCTCGGAACCAAGTTAGGCTTGAGAGGTGAGAGTTTCGGGTCGACACTAGGGTCGTTTGGTGTCCTCGGCAGGTCGTTACTAACCCTGATGGGGTCGTTAACTACTATGGGATAGAGAGGAAGGCTCGGATTAGTAGACTTACCTGGATTAGGGTCGTTAGATACCCTCGGAGCCTCGTCACCATGGTATACGGGCTCGGTATTTTCCCTTGCTGGCTCGTTACAGAGCTGAATTGTGACGTCCTCTTCCTTCTTGTCCTCAGCTTGGACTCGCTCCGGCAATGTCTTCCAACTCCTAAGGTGCACCGCTGCTATTTGTCCCCTAGGGTTCTCCTCGGGGTGGCCCGGGAGTTGCCCTTGTGGTCTCGGAATCTGGGCAACGAGGTTCCCTAGTTGGGAATCAACACTCTTCTTCCATATATCGAACTCTCCCCATCTTTTATTTTGTTGGTTCAGGTTGTCTTGAACTTCGTTAACCTTGTTGGTCACTTCGTTAACTTTGTTGGTTACGCCGTTAATGCCTTCCTGTAATCCTTGAACCCATGATGGTGGCTCCTGATGGCATGGAGGTCGATAGGGTGCAGGTCGTCTATTTGGCGGAGGCACTGCATAGTTTTGATTTGTATTCTGATTGCCCCATGCCTGATAGTTGTTTGACCGGTCAAAATAGCTAGGCTGGTTCCTGTATGGTCCTCTCATATAACTCATCTCAGCAATTGTTTCAGCGGCTCTAACCTGCTCTATGTTAGTGCAAGCAGAAGTACTATGTGCAGAAGAACCACATTCTTGACAGGATTGAGAGGATTTCAGAAAACTTACCTGCTTCTTCATACGGTTGACCTCGTCTTGCAGGAATTGATTTTTAACATCCGGGTCAACTTCGTCTCGGTTAGGTTGGTAGAGACGTTTCTGGGGCTGTGGAGTTTGCTGGGTTCCATACATGGCATCATAATTGGACAGCTTATCCAGCAATTCCCATGCAGCCGTTGGGTCCATCTCTATAAAACCGCACGCAGTATGCGTGTTGATGCGGTTCTTGGTCTCTGCGTTGATACCCTGGAAAAAGATTTCTTGCAGAACATATAAAGGTTGCCCATGAGTAGGGCATTGTCTAAGCATCTCTTTAAATCTTTCCCATGTTTCAACAAATGTTTCATTAGGCAGCTGGTGATAGGAGGTGATGCGTTTTCTCAACTCCGTTGTCTTGGCAGGCGGGAAGAATTTTGTAAGAAATTGATCATACAAGTTCTTCCAAGTCCTGATAGACTTAGGAGGTAAGCTCTCCAACCAGCTCAGGGTCTTTCCAGAAAGAGACCACCTAAAAGCTTTTAACAGAACATATTCAAGTGAGACACCTTCTGCAAATATGGTGTCACATAAGTCAAGAAAATTCCTAATATGTTCCATAGGGCACTCAGTAGGTTTCCCTTCAAACTGAGCCCGTTTGATCAAGGATATAAATTGAGATTTAATCTCAAAAGATTTCTCTATCTCCGGAAGCACAATTGGAGACTCTGGCACCCTCAGTTCTGGATGCATGTACTATTTGGCATTCGTCGGATAGGCGTTCAGCTCTTCTTGTAGACGAGCATTGGCAGCTCGTTGACGCTCAGCCTCGGCGGCAGCGCCTTCCTTCTCAGATTTCAACACCTCCATTTGTGTTTGGAGGACTTCTAGCTGACGAGCCAGTTCTTCAGGTGTGGCCATGGTGCAGAATGTTCTTATTGGCTTGATACTATCCTCAATCTTTATTCTTATGCGTAGATGTCGTTGAAGTTCACTTGTTTTTTCTCATGACTGTTGAGAGGGTTGATTGACAACAAATAAATTTATAGTCAAGACCCCGCTGAGTATAGGGGAGTCAGGATCGTTCCACGAGAAGCAAGGTTTGTTTATCTATCGACTCCTAAAAATTAAAACAAAAGCAAGCAAAACACACAAGCAGCCTCGTTAACGAAGTTGTCAGCCTCGTTAACGAACCACCGAGAATAAAAAGACCAAAACTAACGATCTAGACAGGTTCGGTACCGAGCCAACAAACTCAGTAACGAATATGATCTTGAAAGAAATCAAATAAAAACGAAAATATCCAAGACAAGGGTCACCACAACATAGTCATGCACACAAGCTTGTAAGAAGATAAATATCATGCCTTTAAATAGATAGATGCATCAACTTTCATTGACTTAGCAAGCAAATTAATCTACTTTCATAAACTAACTCACCCAATTGCTTGTTTCGGATCTAAAGCTTGAAACTTTCGTATTCAAACAATATCAACCTTCAAGTTTATAACTTTCTCTTTCAATCAAGTCAACAACTCAAATTACCTCAACTTTCATCTTGGTATAAGCACAACAAACAATCTCAACAATTGATAAAAGGCATTCAACACATAATCTTACTCACCAAACATGCACAACTATGCCGGGTTTCAACCCCGACCCTAGATAAAAAGACTACTCACTAATCATGACTAAGAAACTAATAACTTTAATCAAAGAAAACATTGAAAACAAAACACTACTCAAATTAATAAGAAATATCGTCTTACAGAGATTCAAAAGAAACCGAAAACACCGAAATACCGAATCAAAAACACGACTAACGACCCCGGTAACTTTTATCTACCGAGCTTCTTCGATCACGACTCCGATCCGTCCTTCTCTCTCTCGGCTCTCCTTCCTCCAAAATTCGACCTCCCTTTTTCTATGCTAGATAGAAGGGTATTTATACTAAAAAGAGGCTAGAAACTAAAAAAGGCTAAAAGATATAAACTTCCCTAAAAAGATAGAACATATTCTAAAATATAGAAATAAAATCTCAAAAGATAACAAGACCTAAAATACATAATATAATAACCGTGAAATCATAAAAAGTTACTCTACCGACAAGGAAATAAATTCCCGCACAGGATCGGTGCGTCACAAAGTCAACTCTCGAACATTTTCATCTCGTGGCCTCGTTAACGAGCCCTCACAACCTCGTTAACGAGCCTGAGCTTGGTTTTCTTCAACACTTCTCTTCCAAAAACTCGAACTTCACCTTCTTCATCTTGCATTCCTCCATCTCTTATCATAGCTCTCCAAATTCAGCTCCAAACAGCACCTTTTCCTTGCTAATACCTACAAAAAGACACAAAACGGAGTAGCTTCCATACTTTCTACAAAGTATGCAAAACTATCCAAAAACACATAAAACTAATCCTAAACTTAACAAAACTAGTCCTAATAACCTAATAAAATCTATCAAAAACTATACTAAAAACACGAACATCAATGATCTAACACTGCAAGCCAAGTGTTCGATGAAATCTCCATGTAAATGTCACTCCTAAATGTGGCATTCGGTTTCTAGGTTCGAATTTATGCTTTTATTCGATCGGTCTTGATTTTTTAGTGCAGAATGTGCTTATTGGCTTGATACTATCCTCATTCTTTATTCTTATGCCTAGATGTCTTTAAAGTTCAAAGGTTTTTTCTCATGATCTAACATTGCACGCCAAGTGTTCGATGACATGTCCATATAAATGTCACTCCTAAATGTGGCATTCGTTTTCTAGGTTCGAATTTATGCTTTTATTTGATCGGTCTTGATTTTATAGTGCAGAACGTGCTTATTGGCTTGATAATGTCCTCATTATTTAGGGTTATGCCTAGATGTCTTTAAAGATCACTTGTTTTTTCTCCTTTTTCCTTTAAAATGAATTGTGATCTAAAATTGCACGCCAAGTGTTCGATGAAATGTTCATGTAAATGTCACTCCCAAATGTGGCATTCGGTTTCTAGGTTTGAATTTATGCATTTATTCGATCGGTCCTGATTTTTTAGTGTCGAACGTACTTATTGGCTTGATACTTACCTCATTCTTTATGCTTATGCCTAGATGTCTTTAAAGTTCACTTGTTTTTTCTCCTTTTGCCTTTAAAATGACTTTTGATTTAACAATGCGCGCCAAGTGTTCGATGAAATGTCCATGTAAATGTCACTCTTAAATGTTGCATTCGGTTTCTAGGTTCGAATTTATGCTCTTATTCGATCGGTCATGATTTTATAGTGCAGAATGTGCTTATTGGCTTGATACTATCCTCATTCTTTTTTCTTACGCCTAGATGTCGTTAAAGTTCACCTGTTATTTCTCATGATCTAACACTGCACGCCAAGTGTTCGATGAAATGTCCATGTACATGTCACTCCTAAATGTGGCATTCGGTTTCTAGGTTCGACTTTATTCTTTTATTCGATCGGTCTTGATTTTGTAGTGCAGAATGTGCTTATTGGCTTGATAATATCCTCATTCTTTATGCTTATGCCTAGATGTCTTTAAAGTTCACTTGTTTTTTCTCATGATCTAACATTGCACGCCAAGTGTTCGATGAAATGTCCATGTAAATGTCACTCCTAAATTTGGCATTCGGTTTCTAAGTTCGAATTTATGCTTTTATTCGATCGGTCTTGATTTTGTAGTGCAGAACGTGCTTATTGGCTTGATAATGTCCTCATTATTTAGGGTTATGCCTAGATGTCTTTAAAGATCACTTGTTTTTTCTCCTTTTTCCTTTAAAATGAATTGTGATCTAAAATTGCACGCCAAGTGTTCGATGAAATGTTCATGTAAATGTCACTCCCAAATGTGGCATTCGGTTTCTAGGTTTGAATTTATGCATTTATTCGATCGGTCCTGAATTTTTAGTGTCGAACGTGCTTATTGGCTTTATACTTACCTCATTCTTTATGCTTATGCCTAGATGTCTTTAAAGTTCACTTGTTTTTTCTCCTTTTGCCTTTAAAATGACTTTTGATTTAACAATGCGCGCCAAGTGTTCGATGAAATGTCCATGTAAATGTCACTCTTAAATGTTGCATTCGGTTTCTAGGTTCGAATCTATGTTCTTATTCGATCGGTCATGATTTTATAGTGCAGAATGTGCTTATTGGCTTGATACTATCCTCATTCTTTTTTCTTATGCCAAGA
Organism: Fallopia convolvulus; assembly: GCA_964016875.1. NCBI lineage: Eukaryota > Viridiplantae > Streptophyta > Magnoliopsida > Caryophyllales > Polygonaceae > Fallopia > Fallopia convolvulus. The sequence goes on from OZ024727.1 coordinate 25,320,929, forward strand.
TGTCGTTAAAGTTCACTTGTTATTTCTCACGATCTAACACTGCACGCCAAGTGTTCGATGAAATGTCCATGTACATGTCACTCCTAAATGTGGCATTCGGTTTCTAGGTTCGACTTTATTCTTTTATTCGATCGGTCTTGATTTTGTAGTGCAGAATGTGCTTATTGGCTTGATACTATCCTCATTCTTTATGCTTATGCCTAGATGTCTTTAAAGTTCACTTGTTTTTTCTCATGATCTAACATTGCACGCCAAGTGTTCGATGAAATGTCCATGTAAATGTCACTCCTAAATGTGGCATTCGGTTTCTAAGTTCGAATTTATGCTTTTATTCGATCGATCTTGATTTTGTAGTGCAGAACGTGCTTATTGGCTTGATACTATCCTCATTATTTATGCTTATGCCTAGATGTCTTTAAAGATCACTTGTTTTTTCTCCTTTTGCCTTTAAAATGAATTGTGATCTAACATTGCACGCCAAGTGTTCGATGAAATGTTCATGTAAATGTAACTCCTAAATGTGGCATTCGGTTTCTAGGTTCGAATTTATGCTTTTATCCGATCGGTCTTGATTTTGCAGTGCAGAACGTGCTTATTGTTTTTATAATGTCCTCATTTTTTTGCTTATGCCTAGATGTCTTTAAAGTTCACTTGTTTTTTCTCCTTTTGCCTTTAAAATGACTTGTGATCTAACATTGCACGCCAAGTGTTCGATAAATTTCCATTTAAATGTCACTCCTAAATGTGGCATTCGGTTTCTAGGTTCGAATTTATGCATTTATTCGATCAGTCCTGAGTTTTTAGTGTCAAACGTGCTTATTGGCTTGATACTTACCTCATTCTTTATGCTTATGCCTAGATGTCTTTAAAGTTCACTTGTTTTTTCTCCTTTTGCTTTTAAAATGACTTGTCATTTAACAATGCGAGCAAAGTGTTCAATGAAATGTCCATGTAAATGTCACTCTTAAATGTTTCATTCGGTTTCTAGGTTCGAATTAATGCTCTTATTCGATCGGTCTTGATTTTGTAGTGCAGAATGTGCTTATTGGCTTGATACTATTCTCATTCTTTATTCTTATGCCTAGATGTCTTTAAAGTTCAAAGGTTTTTTCTCATGATCTAACATTGCACGCCAAGTGCTCGATGATATGTCCATGTAAATGTCACTCCTAAATATGGCATTCGGTTTCTAGGTTCGAATTTATGCTTTTATTCGATCGGTCTTGATTTTGTAGTGTAGAATGTGCTTATTGGCTTGATATTATCCTCGTTATTTATGCTTATGCCTAGATGTCTTTAAAGTTCACTTGTTTTTTCTCCTTTTGCCTATAAAATGAATTGTGATCTAACATTGCACGACAAGTGTTCGGTGAAATGTCCATGTAAATGTCACTCCTAAATGTGGCATTCGGTTTCTAGGTTCGAATTTATGCCTTTATTCGATCGGTCCTGATTTTTTAGAGTAGAACGTGCTTATTGGCTTGATACTTACCTCATTCTTTATGCTTATGCCTAGATGTCTTTAAAGTTCACATGTTTTTTCTCCTTTTGCGTTTAAAATGACTTGTGATCTATCAATGCGCGCCAAGTGTTCGATGAAATGTCCATGTAAATGTCACTTTTAAATGTTGAATTTGGTTTCTAGGTTCGAATTTATGCTCTTATTCGATCGGTCTTGATGTTATAGTGCAGAATGTGCTTATTGGCTTGAGACTATACTCATTCTTTATTCTTATGCCTAGATGTCATTAAAGTTCACTTGTTTTTTCTCATGATCTAACACTGCGTGCCAAGTGTTGGATGAAATGTCCATGTAAATGTCACTCCTAAATGTGGGATTCGGTTTCTAGGTTCGAATTTATGCTTTCATTCGATCGGTCTTGATTTTGTAGTGCGGAACGTGCTTATTGGCTTAATACTTTCCTCATTCTTTATGCTTATGCCTAGATGTCTTTAAAGTTCACTTGTTTTTTCTCCATTTGCCTTTAAAATGACTTGTGATCTAACATTGCGCGCCAAGTGTTGGATGAAATATCCATGTAAATGTCACTCCTAAATGTGGCATTCGGTTTCTAGGTTTGAATTTATGGTTTTATCCGATCGGTCTTGATTTTGTAGTGCAAATTGTGCTTATTGGCTTGATACTGTCCTCATTCTTTATGCTTATGCCTAGATGTCTTTAAAGCTCACTTGTTTTTTCTCGTTTTTCCTATGAAATGACTTGTGATCTAACATTGCACGCCAAGTGTTCGGAGAAGTGTCCATGTAAATGTCACTCCTAAATATGGCATTCGGTTTCTAGGTTCGAATTTATGCATCTATTCGATCGGTCTTGATTTTGTAGTGCAAAATGTCCTTATTGGGTTGATACTATCCTCATTCTTTATGCTTATGCCTAGATGTCTTTAAAGATCACTTGTTTTTTCTCCTTTTGCCTTTAAAATGACTTTTGATCTAAATTGCGCGCCAAGTGTTCGATGAAATGTCCATGTAAATGTCACTCCAAAATTTGGCATTCGGTTTCTAGGTTCGAAGTTATGCTCTTATTCGATCGGTCTTGATTTTGTAGTGCAGAACGTCCTTATTGGCTTGATACTATCCTCATTTTTTATGCTTATGCCTTGATGTCTTTAAAGTTCAATTGTTTTTTCTCCTTTTACCTTTAAAAAATGACTTGACATCTAGCATTGCACGCTAAGTGTTCGATGAAATGTCCATGTAAATGTCACTCCTAAATGTGGCATTCGGTTTCTAGGTTCGAATTAATGCTTTTATCCGATCGTTCTTGATTTTGTAGTGCAGAACGTGCTTATTGGCTTGATACTGTCCTCATTCTTTATGCTTATGCCTAGATGTCTTTAAAGTTCACTTATTTTTTCTCCTTTTGCCTCTAAAATGACTTGTGATCTAACATTGCGCGCCAAGTGTTCGATGAAATGTCCATGTAAATGTCACTCCTAAATGTGGCATTCGGTGTCTAGGTTCGAATTTATGCTCTTATTCGATCGGTCTTGTTTTTATAGTACAGAATGAGCTTATGGCTTGATACTATCCTCATTCTTTATGCTTATGCCTAGATGTCTTTAAAGTTCACTTGTTTTTTTTCCTTTTGCCTTTTAAAATTGACTTGAGATTTAACATTGAACGCCAAGTGTTCGATGAAATGTCCATGTAAAAGTCAATCCTAAATATGGCATTCGGTTTCTAGGTTCGGATTTATACTATTATCCGACCGGTCTTGATTTTAAAGTGCAGAACGATCTTATTGGCTTGATATTGTCCTCATTCTTTATGTTTATGCCTAGATGTCTTTAACGTTCACTTGTTTTTTCTCCTTTTGCCTTTAAAATGAAATATGATCTAACATTGCACGCCAAGTGTTCGATGAAATGTCTATGTAAAGGTCACTCCTAAATGTGTCATTCGGTTTCTAGGTTCGAATTTATGTTCTTATTCTATCGGTCTGGATATTGTAGTGCATAATGTCCTTATTGGCTTGATACTATCCTCATTCTTTATGCTTATGCCTAGATGTCTTTAAAGATCACTCGTTTTTTCTCCTTTTGCCTTTAAAATGACTTGTTATCTAACATTGTGCGCCAAGTGTTCGATGAAAAGTCCATGTAAATGTCAGTCCTAAATGTGGCATTCGGTTTCTAGTTTCGAATTTATGCTCTTATTCGATCGGTCTTGATTTTGTAGTGCAGAATGTGCTTATTTGCTTGATACTATCCTCATTCTTTATTCTTATGCTTAGATGTCATTAAAGTACACTTATTTTTTCTCATGATCTAACATGGCACGCCAAGTGTTCGATGAAATGTCCATGTAAATGTCACTCCTAAATGTGGCATTCGGTTTCTAGGTTTGAATTTATGCTTTTATTCGATCGGTCTTGATTTTGTAGTGTAGAACGTGCATATTGGCTTGATACTATCCTCATTTTTATGCTTATACCTCGATGTCTTAAAAGTTCACTTGTTTTTTCTCCTTTTTCCTTTAAAATGACTTGTGATCTAACATTGTGCGCCAAGTGTTTGATGAAATGTCCATGTAAATGTCAGTCCTAAATGTGGCATTCGGTTTCTAGTTTCGAATTTATTCTCTTATTCGATCGGTCTTGATTTTGTAGTGCAGAATGTGCTTATTGGCATGATACTATCCTCATTTTTTATGCTTATGCCTAGATGTCTTTAAGGAACACTTGTTTTTTCTCCTTTTGCCTTTAAAAATTGACTAGAGATTTAACAGTGCACGCCAAGTGTTCGATGAAATGTCCATGTAAATGTCAATCCTAAATGTGGCATTCAGTTTCTAGGTTCGAATTTAAACTCTTATCCGATCGGTCTTGATTTTGCTGTGCAGAACGTGCTTATTGGCTTGATATTGTCCTCATTCTTTATGTTTATGCTTAGATGTCTTTAAAGTTCGCTTTTTTTTTCTCCTTTTGCCTTTAAAATGAATTATGATCTAACATTGCACGCCAAGTGTTCGATGAAAAATCTATGTAAATGTAACTCCTAAATGTGTCATTCGGTTTCTAGTTTCGAATTTATGTTCTGATTCGATCGGTCTGGATTTTGTAGTGCAGAATGTCCTTATTTGCTTGATACTATCCTCATTCTTTATGCTAATGCCTAGATGTCTTTAAAGATCACTCGTTTTTTCTCCTTTTGCCTTTAAAATGACTTGTGATCTAACATTGTGCGCCAAGTGTTTGATGAAATGTCCATGTAAATGTCAGTCCTAAATGTGGCATTCGGTTTCTAGTTTCGAATTTATGCTCCTATTCGATCGATCTTGATTTTGTAGTGCAGAATGTGCTTATTGGCTTGATACTGTCCTCATTCTTTATTCTTATGTCTAGATGTCTTTAAAGTTCACTTTTTTTTTCTCCTTTTTCCTTTAAAATGACTTGTGATCTAACATTGCACACCATGGTTTCGATAAAATGTCCATGTAAATGTCACTCCTAAATGTGGAATTCGATTTCTAGGTTCAAATTTATGCTTTTATCCGATCGGTCTTGATTTTGTAGTGCAGAACGTGCTTATTGGCTTGATAATGTCCTCATTCTTTATGCTTATGCCTGGATGTCTTTAAAGATCACTCGTTTTTTCTCCTTTTGCCTTTAAAATGACTTGTGATCTAACATTGTGCGCCAAGTGTTTGATGAAATGTCCATGTAAATGTCAGTCCTAAATGTGGCATTCGGTTTCTAGTTTCGAATTTATGCTCTTATTCGATCGGTCTTGATTTTGTAGTGCAGAATGTGCTTATTGGCTTGATACTATCCTCATTCTTTATTCTTATGCTTAGATGTCATTAAAGTACACTTATTTTTTCTCATGATCTAACATTGCACGCCAAGTGTTCGATGAAATGTCCATGTAAATGTCACTCCTAAATGTGGCATTCGGTTTCAAGTTTCGAATTTATGCTCTTATTCGATCGGTCTTGATTTTGTAGTGCAGAATGTGCTTATTGGCTTGATACTATCCTCATTCTTTATTCTTATGCTTAGATGTCATTAAAGTACACTTATTTTTTCTCCTTTTTCCTTTAAAATGACTTGTGATCTAACATTGCACGCCATGGTTTCGATAAAATGTCCATTTAAATGTCACTCCTCAATTTGGCATTCGGTTTCTAGGTTCGAATTAATGCTTTTATCCGATCGTTCTTGATTTTGTAGTGCAGAACATGCTTATTGGCTTGATACTGTCCTCATTCTTTATGCTTATGCCTAGATGTCTTTAAAGTTCACTTATTTTTTCTCCTTTTGCCTCTAAAATGACTTGTGATCTAACATTGCGCGCCAAGTGTTCGATGAAATGTCCATGTAAATGTCACTCCTAAATGTGGCATTCGGTGTCTAGGTTCGAATTTATGCTCTTATTCGATCGGTCTTGTTTTTATAGTACAGAATGAGCTTATGGCTTGATACTATCCCCATTCTTTATGCGTATGCCTAGATGTCTTTAAAGTTAACTTGTTTTTTTTCCTTTTGCCTTTTAAAATTGACTTGAGATTTAACATTGCACTCCAAGTGTTCGATGAAATGTCCATGTAAATGTCAATCCTAAATGTGGCATTCGGTTTCTAGGTTCGGATTTATACTATTATCCGACCGGTCTTGATTTTAAAGTGCATAACGTTCTTATTGGCTTGATATTGTCCTCATTCTTTATGTTTATGCCTAGATGTCTTTAAAGTTCACTTGTTTTTTCTCCTTTTGCCTTTAAAATGAAATATGATCTAACATTGCACGCCAAGTGTTCGATGAAATGTCTATGTCAAGGTCACTCCTAAATGTGTCATTCGCTTTCTAGGTTCGAATTTATGTTCTTATTCGATCGGTCTAGATATTGTAGTGCATAATGTCCTTATTGGCTTGATACTATCCTCATTCTTTATGCTTATGCCTAGATGTCTTTAAAGATCACTCGTTTTTTCTCCTTTTGCCTTTAAAATGACTTGTTATCTAACATTGTGCGCCAAGTGTTCGATGAAAAGTCCATGTAAATGTCAGTCCTAAATGTGGCATTCGGTTTCAAGTTTCGAATTTATGCTCTTATTCGATCGGTCTTGATTTTGTAGTGCAGAATGTGCTTATTTGCTTGATACTATCCTCATTCTTTATTCTTATACTTAGATGTCATTAAAGTACACTTATTTTTTCTCCTTTTTCCTTTAAAATGACTTGTGATCTAACATTGCACGCCATGGTTTCGATAAAATGTCCATTTAAATGTCACTCCTCAATTTGGCATTCGGTTTCTAGGTTCGAATTAATGCTTTTATCCGATCGTTCTTGATTTTGTAGTGCAGAACGTGCTTATTGGCTTGATACTGTCCTCATTCTTTATGCTTATGCCTAGATGTCTTTAAAGTTCACTTATTTTTTCTCCTTTTGCCTCTAAAATGACTTGTGATCTAACATTGCGCGCCAAGTGTTCGATGAAATGTCCATGTAAATGTCACTCCTAAATGTGGCATTCGGTGTCTAGGTTCGAATTTATGCTCTTATTCGATCGGTCTTGTTTTTATAGTACAGAATGAGCTTATGGCTTGATACTATCCTCATTCTTTATGCTTATGCCTAGATGTCTTTAAAGTTCACTTGTTTTTTTTCCTTTTGCCTTTTAAAATTGACTTGAGATTTAACATTGCACGCCAAGTGTTCGATGAAATGTCCATGTAAATGTCAATCCTAAATGTGGCATTCGGTTTCTAGGTTCGGATTTATACTATTATCCGACCGGTCTTGATTTTAAAGTGCAGAACGATCTTATTGGCTTCATATTGTCCTCATTCTTTATGTTTATGCCTAGATGTCTTTAAAGTTCACTTGTTTTTTCTCCTTTTGCCTTTAAAATGAAATATGATCTAACATTGCACGCCAAGTGTTCGATGAAATGTCTATGTAAAGGTCACTCCTAAATGTGTCATTCGGTTTCTAGGTTCGAATTTATGTTCTTATTCGATCGGTCTGGATATTGTAGTGCATAATGTCCTTATTGGCTTGATACTATCCTCATTCTTTATGCTTATGCCTAGATGTCTTTAAAGATCACTCGTTTTTTCTCCTTTTGCCTTTAAAATGACTTGTTATCTAACATTGTGCGCCAAGTGTTCGATGAAAAGTCCATGTAAATGTCAGTCCTAAATGTGGCATTCGGTTTCTAGTTTCGAATTTATGCTCTTATTCGATCGGTCTTGATTTTGTAGTGCAGAATGTGCTTATTTGCTTGATACTATCCTCATTCTTTATTCTTATGCTTAGATGTCATTAAAGTACACTTATTTTTTCTCATGATCTAACATGGCACGCCAAGTGTTCGATGAAATGTCCATGTAAATGTCACTCCTAAATGTGGCATTCGGTTTCTAGGTTCGAATTTATGCTTTTATTCGATCGGTCTTGATTTTGTAGTGTAGAACGTGCATATTGGCTTGATACTATCCTCATTTTTATGCTTATACCTCGATGTCTTAAAAGTTCACTTGTTTTTTCTCCTTTTTCCTTTAAAATGACTTGTGATCTAACATTGTGCGCCAAGTATTTGATGAAATGTCCATGCAAATGTCAGTCCTAAATGTGGCATTCGGTTTCTAGTTTCGAATTTATTCTCTTATTCGATCGGTCTTGATTTTGTAGTGCAGAATGTGCTTATTGGCATGATACTATCCTCATTCTTTATGCTTATGCCTAGATGTCTTTAAGGAACACTTGTTTTTTCTCCTTTTGCTTTAAAAATTGACTAGAGATTTAACACTGCACGCCAAGTGTTCGATGAAATGTCCATGTAAATGTCAATCCTAAATGTGGCATTCAGTTTCTAGGTTCGAATTTAAACTCTTATCCGATCGGTCTTGATTTTGCTGTGCAGAACGTGCTTATTGGCTTGATATTGTCCTCATTCATTATGTTTATGCTTAGATGTCTTTAAAGTTCGCTTTTTTTTTCTCCTTTTGCCTTTAAAATGAATTATGATCTAACATTGCACGCCAAGTGTTCGATGAAAAATCTATGTAAATGTAACTCCTAAATGTGTCATTCGGTTTCTAGTTTCGAATTTATGTTCTGATTCGATCGGTCTGGATTTTGTAGTGCAGAATGTCCTTATTTGCTTGATACTATACTCATTCTTTATGCTAATGCCTAGATGTCTTTAAAGATCACTCGTTTTTTCTCCTTTTGCCTTTAAAATGACTTGTGATCTAACATTGTGCACCAATGTTCGATGAAATGTCCATGTAAATGCCAATCCTAAATGTGGCATTCGGTTTCTAGGTTCGAATTTATGCTCCTATTCGATCGGTCTTGATTTTGTAGTGCAGAATGTCCTTATTGGCTTGATACTATCCTCATTCTTTATTCTTATGCTTAGATGTCATTAAAGTACACTTATTTTTTCTCATGATCTAACATTGCACGCCAAGTGTTCGATGAAATGTCCATGTAAATGTCACTTCTAAATGTGGCATTCGGTTTCTAGGTTCGAATTTATGCTTTTATTCGATCGGTCTTGATTTTGTAGTGCAGAACGTGCATATTGGCTTGATACTATCCTCATTTTTATGCTTATGCCTAGATGTCTTAAAAGTTCACTTGTTTTTTCTTCTTTTTCCTTTAAAATGACTTGTGATCTAACATTGCACGCCATGGTTTCGATAAAATGTCCATGTAAATGTCACTCCTCAATGTGGCATTCGGTTTCTAGGTTCGAATTTATGCTTTTATCCGATGGGTCTTGATTTTGTATTGCAGAACGTGCTTATTGGCTTCATACTGTCCTCATTCCTTATGCTTATGCCTAGATGTATTTAAAGTTCACTTGTTTTTTCTCCTTTTTCCTTTAAAATGACTTGTGATCTAACATTGCACGCCATGGTTTCGATAAAATGTCCATGTAAATGTCACTCCTAAATGTGGCATTCGGTTTCTAGGTTCGCATTTATGCTTTTATTCGATCGGTCTTGATTTTGTAGTGCAGAACGTGCTTACTAGCTTGATACTATCCTCATTCTTTATGCTTATGCCTAGATGTCTTTAAAGTTCACTTGTTTTTTTTCCTTTTGCCTTTTAAAATTGACTTGAGATTTATTATTGCACGCCAAGTGTTCGATGAAATGTCCATGTAAATGTCAATCCTAAATGTGGCATTCGGTTTCTAGGTTCGGATTTATACTATTATCCGACAGATCTTGATTTTAAAGTGTAGAACGATCTTATTGGCTTGATATTGTCCTCATTCTTTATGTTTATGCCTAGATGTCTTTAAAGTTCACTTGTTTTTTCTCCTTTGCCTTTAAAATGAAATATGATCTAACATTGCACGCCAAGTGTTCGATGAAATGTCTATGTAAAGGTCACTCCTAAATGTGTCATTCGGTTTCTAGGTTCGAATTTATGTTCTTATTCGATCGGTCTGGATATTGTAGTGGATAATGTCCTTATTGGCTTGATACTATCCTCATTCTTTATGCTTATGCCTAGATGTCTTTAAAGATCACTCGTTTTTTCTCCTTTTGCCTTTAAAATGACTTGTTATCTAACATTGTGCGCCAAGTGTTCGATGAAAAGTCCATGTAAATGTCAGTCCTAAATGTGGCATTCGGCTTCTAGTTTCGAATTTATGCTCTTATTCGATCGGTCTTGATTTTGTAGTGCAGAATGTGCTTATTTGCTTGATACTATCCTCATTCTTTATTCTTATGCTTTGATGTCATTAAAGTACACTTATTTTTTCTCATGATCTAACATGGCACGCCAAGTGTTCGATGAAATGTCCATGTAAATGTCACTCCTAAATGTGGCATTCGGTTTCTAGGTTTGAATTTATGCTTTTATTCGATCGGTCTTGATTTTGTAGTGTAGAACGTGCATATTGGCTTGATACTATCCTCATTTTTATGCTTATACCTCGATGTCTTAAAAGTTCACTTGTTTTTTCTCCTTTTTCCTTTAAAATGACTTGTGATCTAACATTGTGCGCCAATTGTTTGATGAAATGTCCATGTAAATGTCAGTCCTAAATGTGGCATTCGGTTTCTAGTTTCGAATTTATTCTCTTATTCGATCGGTCTTGATTTTGTAGTGCAGAATGTGCTTATTGGCATGATACTATCCTCATTCTTTATGCTTATGCCTAGATGTCTTTAAGGAACACTTGTTTTTTCTCCTTTTGCCTTTAAAAATTGACTAGAGATTTAACACTGCACGCCAAGTGTTCGATGAAATGTCCATGTAAATGTCAATCCTAAATGTGGCATTCAGTTTCTAGGTTCGAATTTATACTCTTATCCGATCGGTCTTGATTTTGCTGTGCAGAACGTGCTTATTGGCTTGATATTGTCCTCATTCTTTATGTTTATGCTTAGATGTCTTTAAAGTTCGCTTTTTTTTTCTCCTTTTGCCTTTAAAATGAATTATGATCTAACATTGCACGCCAAGTGTTCGATGAAATGTCTATGTAAATGTAACTCCTAAATGTGTCATTCGGTTTCTAGTTTCGAATTTATGTTCTGATTCGATCGGTCTGGATTTTGTAGTGCAGAATGTCCTTATTTGCTTGATACTATCCTCATTCTTTATGCTAATGCCTAGATGTCTTTAAAGATCACTCGTTTTTTCTCCTTTTGCCTTTAAAATGACTTGTGATCTAACATTGTGCGCCAAGTGTTTGATGAAATGTCCATGTAAATGTCAGTCCTAAATGTGGCATTCGGTTTCTAGTTTCGAATTTATGCTCCTATTCGATCGGTCTTGATTTTGTAGTGCAGAATGTGCTTATTGGCTTGATACTATCCTCATTCTTTATTCTTATGTCTAGATTCTTTAAAGTTCACTTTTTTTTTCTCCTTTTTCCTTTAAAATGACTTGTGATCTAACATTGCACACCATGGTTTCGATAAAATGTCCATGTAAATGTCACTCCTAAATGTGGAATTCGATTTCTAGGTTCGAATTTATGCTTTTATCCGATCGGTCTTGATTTTGTAGTGCAGAACGTGCTTATTGGCTTGATAATGTCCTCATTCTTTATGCTTATGCCTGGATGTCTTTAAAGATCACTCGTTTTTTCTCCTTTTGCCTTTAAAATGACTTGTGATCTAACATTGTGCGCCAAGTGTTTGATGAAATGTCCATGTAAATGTCAGTCCTAAATGTGGCATTCGGTTTCTAGTTTCGAATTTATGCTCTTATTCGATCGGTCTTGATTTTGTAGTGCAGAATGTGCTTATTGGCTTGATACTATCCTCATTCTTTATTCTTATGCTTAGATGTCATTAAAGTACACTTATTTTTTCTCATGATCTAACATTGCACGCCAAGTGTTCGATGAAATGTCCATGTAAATGTCACTCCTAAATGTGGCATTCGGTTTCAAGTTTCGAATTTATGCTCTTATTCGATCGGTCTTGATTTTGTAGTGCAGAATGTGCTTATTGGCTTGATACTATCCTCATTCTTTATTCTTATGCTTAGATGTCATTAAAGTACACTTATTTTTTCTCCTTTTTCCTTTAAAATGACTTGTGATCTAACATTGCACGCCATGGTTTCGATAAAATGTCCATTTAAATGTCACTCCTCAATTTGGCATTCGGTTTCTAGGTTAGAATTAATGCTTTTATCCGATCGTTCTTGATTTTGTAGTGCAGAACATGCTTATTGGCTTGATACTGTCCTCATTCTTTATGCTTATGCCTAGATGTCTTTAAAGTTCACTTATTTTTTCTCCTTTTGCCTCTAAAATGACTTGTGATCTAACATTGCGCGCCAAGTGTTCGATGAAATGTCCATGTAAATGTCACTCCTAAATGTGGCATTCGGTTTCAAGTTTCGAATTTATGCTCTTATTCGATCGGTCTTGATTTTGTAGTGCAGAATGTGCTTATTGGCTTGATACTATCCTCATTCTTTATTCTTATGCTTAGATGTCATTAAAGTACACTTATTTTTTCTCCTTTTTCATTTAAAATGACTTGTGATCTAACATTGCACGCCATGGTTTCGATAAAATGTCCATTTAAATGTCACTCCTCAATTTGGCATTCGGTTTCTAGGTTCGAATTAATGCTTTTATCCGATCGTTCTTGATTTTGTAGTGCAGAACATGCTTATTGGCTTGATACTGTCCTCATTCTTTATGCTTATGCCTAGATGTCTTTAAAGTTCACTTATTTTTTCTCCTTTTGCCTCTAAAATGACTTGTGATCTAACATTGCGCGCCAAGTGTTCGATGAAATGTCCATGTAAATGTCACTCCTAAATGTGGCATTCGGTGTCTAGGTTCGAATTTATGCTCTTATTCGATCGGTCTTGTTTTTATAGTACAGAATGAGCTTATGGCTTGATACTATCCCCATTCTTTATGCTTATGCCTAGATGTCTTTAAAGTTCACTTGTTTTTTTTCCTTTTGCCTTTTAAAATTGACTTGAGATTTAACATTGCACGCCAAGTGTTCGATGAAATGTCCTTGTAAATGTCAATCCTAAATGTGTCATTCGGTTTCTAGGTTCGGATTTATACTATTATTCGATCGGTCTGGATATTGTAGTGCATAATGTCCTTATTGGCTTGATACTATCCTTATTCTTTATGCTTATGCCTAGATGTCTTTAAAGATCACTCGTTTTTTCTCCTTTTGCCTTTAAAATGACTTGTTATCTAACATTGTGCGCCAAGTGTTCGATGAAATGTCCATGTAAATGTCAGTCCTAAATGTGGCATTCGGTTTCTAGTTTCGAATTTATGCTCTTATTCGATCGGTCTTGATTTTGTAGTGCAGAATGTGCTTATTGGCTTGATACTATCCTCATTCTTTATTCTTATGCTTAGATGTCATTAAAGTACACTTATTTTTTCTCATGATCTAACATGGCACGCCAAGTGTTCAATGAAATGTCCATGTAAATGTCACTCCTAAATGTGGCATTCGGTTTCTAGCTTCGAATTTATGCTTTTATTCGATCGGTCTTGATTTTGTAGTGTAGAACGTGCATATTGGCTTGATACTATCCTCATTTTTATGCTTATGCCTCGATGTCTTAAAAGTTCACTTGTTTTTTCTCCTTTTTCCTTTAAAATGACTTGTGATCTAACATTGTGCGCCAAGTGTTTGATGAAATGTCCTTGTAAATGTCAGTCCTAAATGTGGCATTCGGTTTCTAGTTTCGAATTTATTCTCTTATTCGATCGGTCTTGATTTTGTAGTGCAGAATGTGCTTATTGGCATGATACTATCCTCATTCTTTATGCTTATGCCTAGATGTCTTTAAAGAACACTTGTTTTTTCTCCTTTTGCCTTTAAAAATTGACTAGAGATTTAACACTGCACGCCAAGTGTTCGATGAAATGTCCATGTAAATGTCAATCCTAAATGTGGCATTCAGTTTCTAGGTTGGAATTTATACTCTTATTCGATCGGTCTTGATTTTGCTGTGCAGAACGTGCTTATTGGCTTGATATTGTCCTCATTCTTTATGTTTATGCGTAGATGTCTTTAAAGTTCGCTTGTTTTTTCTCCTTTTGCCTTTAAAATGAATTATGATCTAACATTGCACGCCAAGTGTTCGATGAAATGTCTATGTAAATGTAACTGCTAAATGTGTCATTCGGTTTCTAGTTTCGAATTTATGTTCTTATTCGATCGGTCTGGATTTTGTAGTGCAGAATGTCCTTATTTGCTTGATACTATCCTCATTCTTTATGCTAATGCCTAGATGTCTTTAAAGATCACTCGTTTTTTCTCCTTTTGCCTTTAAAATGACTTGTGATCTAACATTGTGCGCCAATGTTCGATGAAATGTCCATGTAAATGCCAATCCTAAATGTGGCATTCGGTTTCTAGTTTCGAATTTATGCTCTTATTTGATCGGTCTTGATTTTGTAGTGTAGAATGTGCTTATTGGCTTGATACTATCCTCATTCTTTATTCTTATGCTTAGATGTCATTAAAGTACACTTATTTTTTCTCATGATCTAACATTGCACGCCAAGTGTTCGATGAAATGTCCATGTAAATGTCACTCCTAAATGTGGCATTCGGTTTCTAGGTTCGAATTTATGCTTTTATTCGATCGGTCTTGATTTTTTAGTGCAGAACGTGCATATTGGCTTGATACTATCCTCATTTTTATTCTTATGCCTAGATGTCTTTAAAGAACACTTGTTTTTTCTCCTTTTGCCTTTAAAAATTGACTTGATATTTAACACTGCACGCCAAGTGTTCGATGAAATGTCCATGTAAATGTCAATCCTAAATGTGGCATTCGGTTTCTAGGTTCGAATTTATGCTTTTATACGATGGGTCTTGATTTTGTATTGCAAACGTGCTTATTGGCTTCATACTGTCTTGATTCCTTATTCTTATGCCTAGATGTCTTTAAAGTTCACTTGTTTTTTCTCCTTTTTCCTTTAAAATGACTTGTGATCTAACATTGCACGCCATGGTTTCGATAAAATGTCCATGTAAATGTCACTCCTAAATGTGGCATTCGGTTTCTAGGTTCGCATTTATGCTTTTATTCGATCGGTCTTGATTTTGTAGTGCAGAACGTGCTTACTAGCTTGATACTATCCTCATTCTTTATGCTTATGCCTAGATGTCTTTAAAGTTCACTTGTTTTTTCTCCATTTGCCTTTAAAATGACTTATGATTAAACATTGTGCGCCAAGTGTTCGATGAAATGTCCATGTAAATGCACTCTTAAATGTGGCATTCTGTTTCAAAGTTCGAATTTATGCTTGTGTTCGATCGGTCTTGATTTTGTAGTGTAGAATGTGCTTATTGGCTTGATACTATCCTCATTCTTTATGCTTATGCCCAGATGTCTTTAAAGAACACTTGTTTTTTCTCCTTTTGCCTTTTAAAATTGACTTGATATTTAACACTGCACGCCAAGTGTTCGATGAAATGTCCATGTAAATGTCAATCCTAAATGTGGCATTCGGTTTCTAGGTTCGAATTTATACTCTTATCCGATCGGTCTTGATTTTGCAGTGCAGAACGTGCTTTTTAGCTTGATACTGTCCTCATTCTTTATGTTTATGCCTAGATGTCTTTAAAGTTCGCTTGTTTTTTCTCCTTTTTCCTCTAAAATGAATTATGATCTAACATTGCACGCCTCAATTTGGCATTCGGTTTCTAGGTTCGAATTAATGCTTTTATCCGATCGTTCTTGATTTTGTAGTGCAGAACGTGCTTATTGGCTTGATACTGTCCTCATTCTTTATGCTTATGCCTAGATGTCTTTAAAGTTCACTTATTTTTTCTCCTTTTGCCTCTAAAATGACTTGTGATCTAACATTGCGCGCCAAGTGTTCGATGAAATGTCCATGTAAATGTCAGTCCTAAATGTGGCATTCGGTTTCTAGTTTAAAATTTATGCTCTTATACGATCGGTCTTGATTTTGTAGTGCAGAATGTGCTTATTGGCTTGATACTATCCTCATTCTTTTTTCTTATGCCTAGATATCTTTAAAGTTCACTCATTTTTTCTCCTTTTGCCTTTAAAATGACTTGTGATCTAACATTGTGCGCCAAGTGTTCGATGAAATGTCCATGTAATTGTCAGTCCTAAATGTGGCATTCGGTTTCTAGTTTCGAATTTATGCTCTTATTCGATCGGTCTTGATATTGTAGTGCAAAATGTGCTTATTGGCTTGATACTATCCTCATTCTTTATTCTTATGCTTAGATGTCATTAAAGTTCACTTATTTTTTCTCATGATCTAACATTGCACGGCAATTGTTCGATTAAATGTCCATGTAAATATCACTCCTAAATGTGGCATTCGGTTTCTAGGATCGAATTTATGCTTTTATTCGATCGGTCTTGATTTGGTAGAGCAGAACGTGCATATTGGCTTGATACTATTCTTATTTTTATGCTTATGCCTAGATGTCTTAAAAGTTCACTTGTTTTTTCTCCTTTTTCCTTTAAAATGACTTGTGATCTAACATTGCACGCCATGGTTTCGATAAAATGTCCATGTAAATGTCACTCCTCAATGTGGCATTTGGTTTCTAGGTTCGAATTTATGCTTTTGTCCGATGGGTCTTGATTTTGTAGTGTAGAACGTGCTTATTGGCTTGATATTGTCCTAATTCCTTATGCTTATTCCTAGATGTCTTTAAAGTTCACTTGTTTTTTCTACTTTTGCCTTTAAAATGACTTTTGATCTAACATTGCGCGCCAAGTGTTCGATGAAATGTCCATGTAAATGTCACTCCTAAATGTGGCATTCGGTTTCCAGGTTCGAATTTATGCTCTTATTCGATCGTTCTTGTTTTTGTAGTGCAGAATGTGCTTATTGGCTTGATACTATCCTCATTCTTTATGCTTATGCCTAGATGTCTTTAAAGTTCACTTGTTTTTTCTCCGTTTGCCTTTAAAAATTGACTTGAGATCTAACATTGCACGCCAAGTGTTCGATGAAATGTCCATGTAAATGTCAATCCTAAATGTGGCATACGGTTTCTAGGTTCGAATTTATGCTCTTATTCGATCAGTCTTGTTTTTGTAGTGCAGAATGTGCTTATTTGCTTGATACTATCCGCATTCTTTATGCTTATGCCTAGATGTCTTTAAAGTTCACTTGTTTTTTTTCTGTTTGCCTTTAAAAATTGACTTGAGATCTAACATTGCACGCCAAGTGTTCAATGAAATGTCCATGTAAATGTCAATCCTAAATGTGGCATTCGGTTTCTAGGTTCGAATTTATACTCATCCTATCGATCTTTATTTTGCAGTGCAAAACGTGTTTATTGGCTTGATACTGTCCTCATTCTTTATGTTTATGCCTAGATGTCTTTAAAGTTCACTTGTTTTTTCTCCTTTTGCCTTTAAAATGAATTGTGATCTAACATTGCGCGCCAAGTGTTCAATGAAATGTCCATGTAAATGTCACTCCTAAATGTGGCATTCTGTTTCTAGGTTCGAATTTATGCTAATATTCGGTCAGTCTTGATTTTGTAGTGTAGAATGTGTTCATTGGCTTGACACTATCCTCATTCTTTATGCTTACGGTTAGATGTCATTAAAGTTCAATTGTTTTTTCTCCTTTTGCCTTTAAAAATTGACTTTAGATCTAACATTGCGCGCCAAGAGTTCGATGATCTGTCCATGTAAATGTCACTCCTAAATTTGGCATTCGGTCTCTAGTTTCGAATTTATGTTCTTATTCCATCGGTCTTGATTTTGTAGTGCAGAATTTGCTTATTGGCTTGATACTATCCTCATTCTTTACTCTTATGTCTAGATGTCTTTAAAGTTCACTTGTTTTTTTCTCATGATCTAAACGCCATGGTTTCGATGAAATGTCGATGTAAATGTCACTCCAAAATGTGGGATTCGGTTTCTAGGTTCGAGTTTATGCTCTTATTCGACCGGTCTTCATTTTTTGGTGCAAAATATGCTTATTGGCTTGATACTATCCTCATTCTTTATGCTTATGCCTAGATGTCTTTAAAGTTCACTTGTTTTTTCTCCTTTTGCCTTTAAAATGGCTTGTGATCTAACATTGCACGCCAAGTGTTCGATGAAATGTCTATGTAAATGTCACTCCTAAATGTGTCATTCGGTTTCTAGGTTCGAATTTATGTTCTTATTCGATCGGTCTGGATTTTGTAGTGCAGAATGTCCTTATTGGTTTGATACTATCCTCATTCTTTATGCTTATGCCTAGATGTCTTTAAACATCACTCATTTTTTCTCCGTTTGCCTTTAAAATGACTTGTGATCTAACATTGTGCGCCAAGAGTTCGATAAAATGTCCATGTAAATGTCACTCCTAAATGTGGCATTCGGTCTCTAGTTTCGAATTTATGCTCTTATTCGATCGGTATTGATTTTGTAATGCAGAATGTGCTTAGGGCTTGATATTATCCTCATTCATTATTCTTATGCCTAGATGACTTTAAAGTTCACTTGTTTTTTCTGATGATCTAACATTGCACCCATGGTTTCGATGAAATGTCCATGTAAATGTCACTCCAAAATGTGGCATTCGGTTTCTAGGTTCGAATTTATGCTCTTATTCGATCGGTCTTCATTTTGTGGTGTAAAATGTGCTTATTGGCTTGATACTATCCTCATTCTTTATGCTTATTCCTAGATGTCTTTAAAGTTCACTTGTTTTTTCTCCTTTTGCCTATAAAATGGCTTGTGATCTAACATTGCACGCGAAGTGTTCGATGAAATGTCCCTGTATATGTCACTCCTAAATGTGGCATTCAGTTTCTAGGTTCGAATTTATGTTCTTATTCGATCGGTCTGGATTTTGTAGTGCAGAATGTCCGTATTGGCTTGATACAGTCCTCATTCTTTATGCTTATGCCTAGATGCCTTTAAAGTTCACTTGTTTTTCCTCCTTTTGCCTTTAAAATGACTTGTGATCTAACATTACGCGCCAAGAGGTCGATGAAATGTCCATGTAAATGTCAATCCTAAATGTGGCATTCGGTTTCTAGGTTCGAATTTATGCTCTTATTCGATCGGTCTTGATTTTGTAGTGCAAAATGTGCTTATTGGCTTGATACTATCCTCATTTTTTATGCTTATGCCTAGATGTCTTTAAAGATCACTTGTTTTTTCTCCTTTTGTATTTGAAATGACATTATGATCTAACATTGCACGCCAAGTGTTCGATTAAATGTCCATGTAAATGTCACTCTTAAATGCAGCATTCTGTTTAAAGGTTCGAATTTATGCTTCTATTCGATCGGTCATGGTTTTGTAGTGTAGAATGTACTTATTTCCTTGATACTATCCTCATTCTTTATGCTTATGCCTAGATATCTTTAAAGATCACTCGTTTTTTCTCCTTTTGCATTTGAAATGACTTGTGATCGAACATTGCACGCCAAGTGTTCGATGAAATGTCCATGTAAATATAACTCTTAAATGTGGCATTCGGTTTCTAGGTTCGAATTTATGCTTCTATTCAATCAGTCATGGTTTTATAGTGTAGATTGTGCTTATTGGCTTGATATTATCCTCACTCTTTATGCTTATGCCTAGATATCTTCAAAGATCACTTGTTTTTTCTCTTTTTGCCTTTAAAATTACTTGTGATCTAACATTGCACGCCAAGTGTTTGACGAAATGTCCATGTAAATGTCACTCCTAAATGTGGCCATCGGTTTCTAGGTGTGAATTTATGCTTCTATTCGATCAGTCTTGGTTTTGTAGTGCAGAATGAGCTTATTGGCTTGATAATATCGTCATTCTTTATGCCTATGCCTTGATGTCTTTAAAGATCACTTGTTTTTCTCCTTCTGCATTTGAAATGAGTTATGATGTAACATTACACGCCAAGTGTTCGATTTAATGCCCATGTAAATGTCACTCCTAAATATGGCATCGATTTCTAGGTTCGAATTTATGCTTCTATTCGATTGGTCTTGATTTTGTAGTGCAGAATGTGCTTATTGGCTTGATACTATACGCATTCTTTATGTTTATGCCTAGATGTCTTTAAAGTCACTTGTTTTTTCTCCTTTTGCCTTTAAAATGAATTGTGATCTAACATTGCGCGCCAAGTGTTCGATGAAATGTCCATTTAAATGTCACTCCTAAATGTGGCATTCGGTTTCTAGGTTCGACTTTATGCTATTATTCGATCAGTCTTGATTTTGTAATGCAGAATGTGTTTATTGGCCTGACACTATCCTCATTCTTTATGCTTATACCTAGATGTCTTTAAAGTTCACTTGTTTTTTCTCCTTTTTCCTTTAAAAATTGACTTGAGATCCAACATTGCACGCCAAGTGTTCGATGAAATGTCCATGTAAATGTCACTCATAAATGTGGCATTCGGTTTCTAGGTTTGAATTTATGCTTTTATCCAATCGGTCTTGATTTTGAAGTGCAGAACGTGCCTATTGGCTTGATAATGTCCTCATTCTTTATGCTTATTTCTAGATGTCTTTAAAGTTCACTTGTTTTTTCTCCTTTTGCCTTTAAAATCACCTATGATCTAACATTGCACGCCAAGTGTTCGATAAAATGTCCATGTAAATGTCACTCCTAAATGGGGCATTCGTTTTCTAGGTTCGAATTTATGCTTTTACCAGATCGGTATTGATATTGTAGTGCAGGATGTGCTTATTGGCTTGATACCGTCCTCATTCTTTATACTTATACCTAGGTGTCTTTAAAGTTCATTTTTTTTTTCTCCTTTTGGCTTTAAAATAACTTGTGATCTGACATTACGCGCCAAGTGTTCGATGAAATGTCCATGTAAATACCACTCCTAAATGTGGCATTCGGATTCTAGGTCCGAATTTATGCTCTTATTCGATCGGTCTTGATTTTGTAGTGTAAAATGTGCTTATTGGCTTGATGCTATCCTCATTCTTTATCCTTATTCCTAGATGTCTTTAAGGATCACTTGTTTTTTCTCCTTTTGCATTTGAAATGACTTGTTATTTAACATTGCACGCCAAGTGTTCGATGAAATGTCCATGTAAATGCACTCTTAAATGTGGCATTCTGTTTCAAAGTTCGAATTTATGCTTGTGTTCGATCGGTCTTGATTTTGTAGTGTAGAATGTGCTTATTGGCTTGATACTATCCTCATTCTTTATGCTTATGCCCAGATGTCTTTAAAGAACACTTGTTTTTTCTCCTTTTGCCTTTTAAAATTGACTTGATATTTAACACTGCACGCCAAGTGTTCGATGAAATGTCCATGTAAATGTCAATCCTAAATGTGGCATTCGGTTTCTAGGTTCGAATTTATACTCTTATCCGATCGGTCTTGATTTTGCAGTGCAGAACGTGCTTTTTAGCTTGATACTGTCCTCATTCTTTATGTTTATGCCTAGATGTCTTTAAAGTTCGCTTGTTTTTTCTCCTTTTTCCTCTAAAATGAATTATGATCTAACATTGCACGCCAAGTGTTCGATGAAATGTCCATGTAAATGTCAGTCCTAAATGTGGCATTCGGTTTCTAGTTTAAAATTTATGCTCTTATACGATCGGTCTTGATTTTGTAGTGCAGAATGTGCTTATTGGCTTGATACTATCCTCATTCTTTATTCTTATGCCTAGATATCTTTAAAGTTCACTCATTTTTTCTCCTTTTGCCTATAAAATGACTTGTGATCTAACATTGTGCGCCAAGTGTTCGATGAAATGTCCATGTAAATGTCAGTCCTAAATGTGGCATTCGGTTTCTAGTTTCGAATTTATGCTCTTATTCGATCGGTCTTGATATTGTAGTGCAAAATGTGCTTATTGGCTTGATACTATCCTCATTCTTTATTCTTATGCTTAGATGTCATTAAAGTTCAATTATTTTTTCTCATGATCTAACATTGCACGGCAATTGTTCGATTAAATGTCCATGTAAATATCACTAATAAATGTGGCATTCGGTTTCTAGGTTCGAATTTATGCTTTTATTCGATCGGTCTTGATTTGGTAGTGCAGAACGTGCATATTGGCTTGATACTATTCTTATTTTTATGCTTATGCCTAGATGTCTTAAAAGTTCACTTGTTTTTTCTCCTTTTTCCTTTAAAATGACTTGTGATCTAACATTGCACGCCATGGTTTCGATAAAATGTCCATGTAAATGTCACTCCTCAATGTGGCATTTGGTTTCTAGGTTCGAATTTATGCTTTTATCCGATGGGTCTTTATTTTGTAGTGTAGAACGTGCTTATTGGCTTGATATTGTCCTGATTCCTTATGCTTATTCCTAGATGTCTTTAAAGTTCACTTGTTTTTTCTACTTTTGCCTTTAAAATGACTTTTGATCTAACATTGCGCGCCAAGTGTTCGATGAAATGTCCATGTAAATGTCACTCCTAAATGTGGCATTCGGTTTCCAGGTTCGAATTTATGCTCTTATTCGATCGGTCTTGTTTTTGTAGTGCAGAATGTGCTTATTGGCTTGATACTATCCTCATTCTTTATGCTTATGCCTAGATGTCTTTAAAGTTCACTTGTTTTTTCTCCGTTTGCCTTTAAAAATTGACTTGAGATCTAACATTGCACGCCAAGTGTTCGATTAAATGTCCATGTAAATGTCAATCCTAAATGTGGCATACGGTTTCTAGGTTCGAATTTATTCTCTTATTCGATCAGTCTTGTTTTTGTAGTGCAGAATGTGCTTATTTGCTTGATACTATCCTCATTCTTTATTCTTATGCCTAGATGTCTTTAAAGTTCACTTGTTTTTTTTTCTGTTTGCCTTTAAAAATTGACTTGAGATCTAACATTGCACGCCAAGTGTTCAATGAAATGTCCATGTAAATGTCAATCCTAAATGTGGCATTCGGTTTCTAGGTTCAAATTTATACTCATCCTATCGATCTTTATTTTGCAGTGCAAAACGTGTTTATTGGCTTGATACTGTCCTCATTCTTTATGTTTATGCCTAGATGTCTTTAAAGTTTACTTGTTTTTTCTCCTTTTGCCTTTAAAATGAATTGTGATCTAACATTGCAGGCCAAGTGTTCGATGAAATGTCCATGTAAATGTCACTCCTAAATGTGGCATTCTGTTTCTAGGTTCGAATTTATGCTACTATTCGGTCAGTCTTGATTTTGTAGTGTAGAATGTGTTCATTGGCTTGACACTATCCTCATTCTTTATGCTTATGCCTAGATGTCATTAAAGTTCAATTGTTTTTTCTCCTTTTGCCTTTAAAAATTGACTTTAGATCTAACATTGCGCGCCAAGAGTTCGATGATCTGTCCATGTAAATGTCACTCCTAAATGTGGCATTCGGTCTCTAGTTTCGAATTTATGCTCTTATTCCATCGGTCTTGATTTTGTAGTGCAGAATTTGCTTATTGGCTTGATACTATCCTCATTCTTTACTCTTATGTCTAGATGTCTTTAATGTTCACTTGTTTTTTTCTCATGATCTAAACGCCATGGTTTCGATGAAATGTCGATGTAAATGTCACTCCAAAATGTGGGATTCGGTTTCTAGGTTCGAGTTTATGCTCTTATTCGACCGGTCTTCATTTTTTGGTGCAAAATGTGCTTATTGGCTTGATACTATCCTCATTCTTTATGCTTATGCCTAGATGTCTTTAAAGTTCACTTGTTTTTTCTCCTTTTGCCTTTAAAATAGCTTGTGATCTAACATTGCACGCCAAGTGTTCGATGAAATGTCTATGTAAATGTCACTTCTAAATGTGTCATTCGGTTTCTAGGTTCGAATTTATGTTCTTATTCGATCGGTCTGGATTTTGTAGTGCAGAATGTCCTTATTGGTTTGATACTATCCTCATTCTTTATGCTTATGCCTAGATGTCTTTAAAGATCACTCATTTTTTCTCCGTTTGCCTTTAAAATGACTTGTGATCTAACATTGTGCGCCAAGAGTTCGATAAAATGTCCATGTAAATGTCACTCCTAAATGTGGCATTCGGTCTCTAGTTTCGAATTTATGCTCTTATTCGATCGGTATTGATTTTGTAATGCAGAATGTGCTTAGGGCTTGATACTATCCTCATTCATTATTCTTATGCCTAGATGACTTTAAAGTTCACTTGTTTTTTCTGATGATCTAACATTGCACCCATGGTTTCGATGAAATGTCCATGTAAATGTCACTCCAAAATGTGGCATTCGGTTTCTAGGTTCGAATTTATGCTCTTATTCGATCGGTCTTCATTTTGTGGTGTAAAATGTGCTTATTGGCTTGATACTATCCTCATTCTTTATGCTTATTCCTAGATGTCTTTAAAGTTCACTTGTTTTTTCTCCTTTTGCCTATAAAATGGCTTGTGATCTAACATTGCACGCGAAGTGTTCGATGAAATGTCCCTGTATATGTCACTCCTAAATGTGGCATTCGGTTTCTAGGTTCGAATTTTGTTCTTATTCGATCGGTCTGGATTTTGTAGTGCAGAATGTCCGTATTGGCTTGATACGGTCCTCATTCTTTATGCTTATGCCTAGATGCCTTTAAAGTTCACTTGTTTTTCCTCCTTTTGCCTTTAAAATAACTTGTGATCTAACATTACGCGCCAAGAGGTCGATGAAATGTCCATGTAAATGTCAATCCTAAATGTGGCATTCGGTTTCTAGGTTCGAATTTATGCTCTTATTCGATCGGTCTTGATTTTATAGTGCAAAATGTGCTTATTGGCTTGATACTATCCTCATTTTTTATGCTTATGCCTAGATGTCTTTAAAGATCACTTGTTTTTTCTCCTTTTGCATTTGAAATGACTTGTGATCTAACATTGCACGCCAAGTGTTCGATTAAATGTCCATGTAAATGTTACTCTTAAATGCAGCATTCTGTTTAAAGGTTCGAATTTATGCTTCTATTCGATCGGTCATGGTTTTGTAGTGTAGAATGTACTTATTTGCTTGATACTATCCTCATTCTTTATGCTTATGCCTAGATATGTTTAAAGATCACTCGTTTTTTCTCCTTTTGCATTTGAAATGACTTGTGATCGAACATTGCACGCCAAGTGTTCGATGAAATGTCCATGTAAATATAACTCATAAATGTGGCATTCGGTTTCTAGGTTCGAATTTATGCTTCTATTCAATCAGTCATGGTTTTATAGTGTAGATTGTGCTTATTGGCTTGATATTATCCTCACTCTTTATGCTTATGCCTAGATATCTTCAAAGATCACTTGTTTTTTCTCTTTTTGCCTTTAAAATTACTTGTGATCTAACATTGCACGCCAAGTGTTTGACGAAATGTCCATGTAAATGTCACTCCTAAATGTGGCCATCGGTTTCTAGGTGTGAATTTATGCTTCTATTCGATCGGTCTTGGTTTTGTAGTGCAGAATGAGCTTATTGGCTTGATAATATCGTCATTCTTTATGCCTATGCCTTGATGTCTTTAAAGATCACTTGTTTTTCTCCTTCTGCATTTGAAATGAGTTATGATCTAACATTGCACGCCAAGAGTTCGATTTAATGCCCATGTAAATGTCACTCCTAAATATGGCATCGATTTCTAGGTTCGAATTTATGCTTCTATTCGATTGGTCTTGATTTTGTAGTGCAGAATGTGCTTATTGGCTTGATACTATCCGCATTCTTTATGTTTATGCCTAGATGTCTTTAAAGTCACTTGTTTTTTCTCCTTTTGCCTTTAAAATGAATTGTGATCTAACATTGCGCGCCAAGTGTTCGATGAAATGTCCATTTAAATGTCACTCCTAAATGTGGCATTCGGTTTCTAGGTTCGACTTTATGCTATTATTCGATCAGTCTTGATTTTGTAATGCAGAATGTGTTTATTGGCCTGACACTATCCTCATTCTTTATGCTTATACCTAGATGTCTTTAAAGTTCACTTGTTTTTTCTCCTTTTTCCTTTAAAAATTGACTTGAGATCTAACATTGCACGCCAAGTGTTCGATAAAATGTCCATGTAAATGTCACTCCTAAATGGGGCATTCGGTTTCTAGGTTCGAATTTATGCTTTTACCAGATCGATATTGATATTGTAGTGCAGGATGTGCTTATTAGCTTGATACCGTCCTCATTCTTTATACTTATACCTAGGTGTCTTTAAAGTTCATTTGTTTTTTCTCCTTTTGGCTTTAAAATAACTTGTGATCTGACATTAAGCGCCAAGTGTTCGATGAAATGTCCATGTAAATACCACTCCTAAATGTGGCATTCGGATTCTAGGTCCGAATTTATGCTCTTATTCGATCGGTCTTGATTTTGTAGTGTAAAATGTGCTTATTGGCTTGATGTTATCCTCATTCTTTATCCTTATTCCTAGATGTCTTTAAGGATCACTTGTTTTTTCTCCTTTTGCATTTGAAATGACTTGTTATTTAACATTGCACGCCAAGTGTTCGATGAAATGTCCATGTAAATGCACTCTTAAATGTGGCATTCTGTTTCAAAGTTCGAATTTATGCTTGTGTTCGATCGGTCATGGTTTTGTAGTGTAGAATGTGCTTATTGGCTTGATACTATCCTCATTCTTTATGCTTATGCCTAGATGTCTTTAAAGATCACTCGTTTTTTCTCCTTTGGCATTTGAAATGACTTGTGATCTAACATTGCACGCCAAGTGTTCAATGAATAGTCCATGTAAATGTCACTCTTAAATGTGGCATTCGGTTTCTAGGTTCGAATTTATGCTTCTATTCGATCGGTCATGGTTTTGTAGTGTAGAATATGCTTATTGGCTTGAAACTATCCACATTCTTTATGCTTGTGCCTAGATGTCTTTATAGATCAATTTTTTTTAATCCTTTTGCCTTTAAAATGACTTGTGATCTAACATTGCACGCCAAGTGTTCGGAGAAGTGTCCATGTAAATGCCACTCCTAAATTTGGCATTCGATTTCTAGGTTCGAATTCATGCTTTTATTCGATACGTCTTGATTTTGTAGTGTAGAATGTGCTTATTGTCTTGATACTATCCTCATTGTTTATGTTTATGACTAGATGTCTTTTATGATCACTTATTTTTTCTCCTTTTGTGTTTGAAATGACTTGTGATCTAACATTGCATGCCAAGTGTTCGATGAAATGTCCATGTAAATGTACTCTTAAATGTGGCATTCGGTTTCTAGGTTCGAATTTATGCTTTTATTCAATCGGTCTTGTTTTTGTAGTGCAGAATGTGCTTATTGGCTTGAAACTATCCTCATTCTTTATGCTTATGCCTAGATATCTTTAAAGTTCACTTGATTTTTCTCTTTTTGCCTTTAAAATTATTTGTGATCTAACATTGCACGCCAAGTGTTTGACGAAATGTCCATGTAAATGTCACACCTAAATTTGGCAATCGGTTTCTAGGTTCGAATTATGCCTCTATTCGATCGGTCTTGGTTCTGTAGTGTAGAATGTGCTTATTGGCTTGATACTATCCTCATTCTTTATGCTTATGCCAAGATGTCTTTAAAGTTCACTTGTTTTTTCTCAATTTGCCGTTAAAATGATTTGTGATCTAACATTGCACGCCAAGTGTTTGACGAAATGTCAGTGTAAATGTCAGTCCTAAATGTGGGATCTGGTTTCTAGGTGTGAATTTATGTTTCTATTCGATCGGTCTTGGTTTTGTAGTGCAGAATGTGCCTATTGGCTTTATACTACCCTCATTCTTTATTCTTATGCCTAGATGCCTTTAAAGTTCACTGCACGCCAAGTGTTCGATGAAATGTCCATGTAAATGTCACTCCTAAATGTGGCATTCGGTTTCTAGGTTCGAATTTATGCTTTTATTCGATACATCTTGATTTTGTAGTGTAAATTGTGCTTATTGTCTTGATACTATCCTCATTCTTTATGCTTATGCCAAGATGTGTTTAAACATCACTTGTTTTTTCTCCTTTTGCCTTTAAAATGACTTGTGATCTAACATTACACGCCAAGTGTTCGATGAAATATCCATTTAAATGTCATTCCTAAATGTGGCATTCAGTTTCTAGGTTTGAATTTCGTATTTTATTCGATCATTCTTGATTTTGTAGTGCAGAATGTGCATATTGGCTTGATACTATCCTCCTTCTTTATGCTTATGCCAAGATGTCATTAAAGTTCACTTGTTTTTTCTCCTTTTTCCTTTAAAAATTGACTTGAGATCTAACATTGCACTCCAAGTGTTCGGTGAAATGTGCATGTAAATGTCACTCCTTAATATGGCATTCGGTTTCTAGTTTCGAATTTATGCTTCTATTTGACCGGTCTTGATTTTGTAGTGCTGAATGTTCTTATTGTCTTGATACTACCCTCATTCTTAATGGTTATGCCTAGATGTCTTTAAAGTTCACTTCTTTTTTCTCCTTTTGCCTTTGAAATGACTTGTTATCTAACATTGGTCGCCAAGTGTTCGGAGAAGTTTCCATGTAAATGTCACTCCTAAATATGGCATTCGATTTCTAGGTTCGAATTTATGCTTCTATTCGATCGGTCTTGTTTTTGTAGTGTAGAATGTGATTATTGTCTTGATACTATCCTCATTCTTTATACTTATGCCTAGATGTCTTTAAAGTTCACTTCTTTTTCCTCCTTTTTCCTTTGAAATGACTTGTGATCTAACATTGTACGATGAAATGTCCATGTAAATGTCACTCCTAAATTTGGCATTCGGTTTCTAGGTTCGAATTTATGTTTCTATTCGATCGGTTTTGGTTCTGTGGTGCAGAATCTGCTTATTGGCTTGATACTATCCTCATTCTTTATGCTTATGCCTAGATGTCTTTAAAGTTCACTTGTTTTTTCTCCTTTTGCCTTTAAAATGATTTGTGATCTAACATTGCACGCCAAGTGTACGATGAAATGTCCATGTAAATGTCACTCTTAAATGTGACATTCAGTTTCTTGGTTCGAATTTATGCTTTTATTGGATCGGTCTTGATTTTGTAGTGTAGAATGTGCTTGTTGGTTTGAAACTATCCTCATTCTTTATGCTTATGCCTAGATGTCTTTAAAGTTCACTTGTTTTTTCTCCTTTTGCCTTTAAAAGTTGACTTGAGATCTAACATTGCACGCCAAGTGTTCGATGAAACGTCCATGTAAATGTCACTTCTAAATGTGGCATTCAGTTTATAGGTTCGAATTTATGCTTTTATTCGATACGTCTTTATTTTGTAGTGCAGAATGCGCTTATTGTCTTGAAAATATCCTCATTCTTTATTCTTATGCCTAGATGTCTTTAAAATTCAATTGTTTTTTCTCCTTCTTCCTTTAAAAATTGACTTGAGATCTAACATTGCATGTCAAGTGTTCGATCAAATGTCCTTATAAATGTCACTACTAAATGTGGCATTCGATTTCTAGGTTCGAATTCATACTTTTATTCGATACGTCTTGATTTTGTAGTGTAGAATGTGCTTATACTCTCGATACTATCCTCATTCTTTATGCTTATGCCTAGATGTATTTAAAGTTCACTTCTTTTTACTCCTTTTGCCTTTGAAATGATTTGTGATCTAACATTGCACGCCAAGTGTTCGGAGAAGTGTCCATGCAAATTTCACTCATAAATGTGGCATTCAGTTTCTAGGTTCGAATTTATGCTTTTATTCGATCGGTCTTGATTTTGTAGTGTAGAATGTGCTTATTGTCCTGAAAATAACCTCATTCTTTATGCTTATGCCTAGACGTCTTTAAAATTCAATTGTTTTTTCTCCTTTTGCCTTTGAAACGACTTGTGATCTAACATTGCACGCCAAGTTTTCGATGAAATGTCCATGTAAATGTCACTTCTAAATGTGGCATTCGATTTCTAGGTTCGAATTCATGCTTTTATTCGATACGTCTTGATTTTGTAGTGTAGAATGTGCTTATTGTCTTGATACTATCCTCATTCTTTATATTTATGACTAGATGTCTTTAATGATCGCTTGTTTTTTCCCCTTTTGCGTTTGAAATGACTTGTGATCTAACATTGCACGCCAAGTGTTCGATGAAATGTCCATGTAAATGTACTCTTAAATGTGGCGTTCGGTTTCTAGGTTCGAATTTATGCTTTTATTCAATCGGTCTTTATTTTGTAGTGCAGAATGTGCTTATCGGTTCGAATTTATGCTTTTATTCGATACGTCTTGATTTTGTAGTGTAGACTATGCTTATTGTCTTGATACTATCCTCATTCATTATTCTTATGCCATGATGTCTTTAAAGATCACTTTTTTTTCTCCTTTTGTCTTTAAAATGACTTGTGATCTAACATTACACGCCAAGTGTTCGATAAAATGTCCATTTAAATATAATTCCTAAATGTGGCATTCAGTTTCTAGGTTCGAATTTCGTATTTTATTCGATCATTCGAGATTTTGTAGTGCAGAATGTGCTTATTGGCTTGATACTATCCCCTTCTTTATGCTTATGCCAAGATGTCTTTAAAGTTCACTTGTTTTTTCTCCTATTCCTTTAAAAATTGACTTAAGATCAAACATTGCACGCCAAGTGTTCGATGAAATGTCCATGTAAATGTACTCTTAAATGTGGCGTTCGGTTTCAAGGTTCGAATTTATGCTTTTATTCAATCGGTCTTTATTTTGTTGTGCAGAATGTGCTTATTGGCTTCAAAGTATCCTCATTCTTTATGCTTATACCTAGATGTCTTTAAAGTTCACTTGATTTTTCTCTTTTCGCTTTTAAAATTATTGGTGATCTAACATTGCACGCTAAGTGTTTGACAAAATGTCCATGTAAATGTCACTCCTAAATTTGGCATTCGGTTTCTAGGTTCAAATTTATGTTTCTATTCGATCGGTCTTGGTTCTGTGGTGCAGAATGTGCTTATTGGATTGATACTATCCTCATTCTTTATGCTTATGCCTAGATGTCTTTAAAGTTCACTTGTTTTTTCTCCTTTTGCCTTTCAAAATTGACTTGAGATCAAACATTGCACGCCAAGTGTTCGATGAAATGTCCATGTAAATCTCACTCTTAAATATGGCATTCGGTTTCTCGGTTCGAATTTATGCTTTTATTCGATACGTCTTGATTTTATAGTGTAGAATATGCTTATTGTCTTGATACTATCCTCATTCATTATGCTTATGCCTAGATGTCTTTAAAGATCACTTTTTTTTCTCCTTTTGTCTTTAAAATGACTTGTGATCTAACATTACACGCCAAGTGTTCGATAAAATGTCCATTTAAATATAATTCCTAAATGTGGCATTCAGTTTCTAGGTTCGATTTTCGTATTTTATTCGATCATTCGAGATTTTGCAGTGCAGAATGTGCTTATTGGCTTGAAACTATCCCCTTCTTTATGCTTATGCCAAGATGTCTTTAAAGTTCACTTGTTTTTTCTCCTTTTTCCTTTAAAAATTGACTTAAGATCTAACATTGCACGCCAAGTGTTCGATGAAATGTCCATGTAAATGTCACTCCTAAATTTGGCATTCGATTTCTAGGTTCGAATTCATGCTTTTATTCTATACGTCTTGATTTTGTAGTGTAGAATGTGCTTATTGTCTTGATACTATCCTCATTCTTTATGTTGATTCCTTGATGTCTTTAATGATCAGTTGTTTTTTCTCCTTTTGCCTTTAAAATGACTTGTGTTCTAACAGTGCACGCCAAGTGTTTGATGAAATGTCCCTTTAAATTTCACTCCTAAATGTGGCATTCGGTTTCTAGGTTCGAATTTATGCTTTTATTCGATCGGTCTTGATTTTGTATTGCATAATGTGCTTATTGGCTTGATACTATCATCATTCTTTATGCTTATGCCTAGATAACTTTAAAGTTCACTTTTTTTTCTCCTTTTGCCTTTAAAATGACTTTTGATCTAACAGTGCTCGCCAAGTGTTTGATGAAATGTCGACGTAAATGTGGCATTCGGTTTCTAGGTTCGAATTTACGCTTCTATTCGATCGGTCTTGGTTTTGTAGTGAAAAATTTGCTTATTGGCTTGATATTATCCTTATTATTTATACTTATGCCTAGATGTCTTTAAAGTTCACTTTCTTTAAAAATTGACTTGAGATTTAACATTGCACTCCAAGTGTTCGGTGAAATGTCCATGTAAATCTCACTGTTAAATGTGGCATTCAGTTTCTCGGTTCGATTTTATGCTTTTATCCGATCGGTCTTGATTTTGCAGTGCAGAACGTGCTTATTGGCTTGAAACTATCCTCATTCTTTATTCTTATGCCTAGATGTCTTTAAAGTTCACTTGTTTTTTTCTCATTTTTCCTTTAAAAGTTGACTTGAGATATAACATTGCACGCCAAGTGTACGATGAAATGTCCATGTAAATGTCACTCTTAAATGTGGCATTTAAATTCTTGGTTTGAATTTATGCTTTTATTCGATCGGTCTTGATTTTGTAGTGCAGAATGTGCTTGTTGGCTTGAAACTATCCTCATTCTTTATGCTTATGCCAAGATGTCTTTAAAGTTCACTTGTTTTTTCTCCTTTTTCCTTTGAAAGTTGACTTGAGGTCTAACATTACACGCCAAGTGTTCGATAAAACGTCCATGTAAATGTCACACCTAAATGTGGCATTCAGTTTATAAGTTCGAATTTATGCTTTTATTCGATACATCTTGATTTTGTAATGCAGAATGCGCTTATTGTCTTGAAAATATCCTCATTCTTTATGCTTATGCCTAGATGTCTTCAAAATTCAATTGTTTTTTCTCCTTTTGCCTTTGAAATGACTTGTGATCTAACATTGCACGCCCAAATGTTCGATGATATGTCCATGTAAATGTACTCTTAAATGTGGCATTCGGTTCTAGGTTCAAAATTTTGCTTTTATTCAATCGGTCTTGATTTTGTAGTGCAGAATGTGCTTATTGTCTTGATCCTATCCTCATTCTTTATGCTTATGCCTAGATGTCTTTAAAGTTCACTTGTTTTTTCTCCTTTTGCCTTTAAAATAATTTGTGACCTAACATTGCACGCCTAGTGTTTGACGAAATATCCTTGTAAATGTCAGTGCTAAATGTGGCATCCGGTTTCTACATGTGAATTTATGCTTCTATTCGATCGGTCTTGGTTTTGTAGTGCAGAATGTGCCTATTGGCTTTATACTAGCCTCATTCTTTATTCTTATGCCTGGATGTCATTAAAGTTCACTTGTTTTTTCTCCTTTTGCCTTTAAAAATTGACTTGAGATCAAACATTGCACGCCAAGTGTTCGATAAAATGTCCATGTAAATGTCACTCCTAAATGTGGCATTCGGTTTCGAGGTTCGAATTTATGCTTTTATTCGATAAGTCTTGATTTTGTAGTGTAGAATGTGCTTATTGTCTTGATACTATCGTCATTCTTTATGCTTATGCCTCGATGTTTTTAAAGATCACTTGTTTTTTGTCCTTTTGCCTTTAAAATGAGTTGTGATCTAACATTGCACGCCAAGTGTACGATGAAATGTCCATGCAAATGTCACTCTTAAATGTGGCATTCGGTTTCTTGGTTCGAATTTATGCTTTTGTTCCATCGGTCTTGATTTTATAGTGCAGAATGTGCTTGTTGGCTTGAAACTATCCTCATTCTTTATGCTTATGCCTATATGTCTTTAAAGTTCACTTATTTTTTCTCCTTTTGCCTTTAAAAGTTGACTTGAGATCTAACATTACACGCCAAGTGTTCGATTAAACGTCCTTGTAAATGTCACTCCTAAATGTGGCATTTAGTTTATAGGTTCGAATTTATGCTTTTATTCGATACGTCTTGATTTTGTAGTGCAGAATGCGCTTATTGTCTTCAAAATATCCTCATTCTTTATGTTTATGCCTAGATGTCTTTAAAATTCAA
Organism: Fallopia convolvulus; assembly: GCA_964016875.1. NCBI lineage: Eukaryota > Viridiplantae > Streptophyta > Magnoliopsida > Caryophyllales > Polygonaceae > Fallopia > Fallopia convolvulus. Next base: position 25,354,639 of record OZ024727.1, read on the forward strand.
TTGTTTTTCCCCGTTTTGTCTTTGTAATGACTTGTGATCTAACATTGCACGCCCAAGTGTTCGATGATATGTCCATGTAAATGTACTCTTAAATGTGACATTCGGTTTCTAGGTTCGAATTTATGCTCTTATTCAATTGATCTTGATTTTGTAGTGCAGAATATGCTTATTGTCTTGATCATATCCTCATTCATTATGCTTATGCCTAGATGTCTTTAACGTTCACTTGTTTTTTCTCCTTTTGCCTTTAAAAATTGACTGGATATCTAACATTGCACGCGGATGAAAGGTCCTTGTAAATGTCACTCCTAAATGTGGCATTCAATTTCTAGGTTCGAATTCATGCTTTTATTCGATACGTCTTGATTTTATATTGTAGAATGTGCTTATTGTCTTGATACTATCCTCATTCTTTATGCTTATGCCTAGATGTCTTTAATGATCACTTGTTTTTCTCCTTTTGCCTTTAAAATAACTTGTGATCTAACATTGCACGCCAAGTGTTTGATGAAATGTCCCTTTAAATGTCACTCCTAAATGTGGCATTCGGTTTCTAGGTTCGAATTTTTGAAGGAAAAAGGAGAAAAAACAAGTGAACTTTAAAGACATCTAGGCATAAGCATTAAGAATGAGGGTAGTATCAAGACAATAAGAACATTCAGCACTACAAAATAAAGACCGGTCGAATAGAAGCATAAATTCGAACCTAGAAACCGAATGCCATATTAAGGAATGACATTTACATGCACATTTCACTGAACACTTGGAGTGCAATGTTAGATCTCAAGTCAATTTTTAAAGGAAAAAGGAGAAAAAACAAGTGAACTTTAATGACATCTTGGCATAAGCATAAAGAATGAGGATAGTTTCAAGCCAACAAGCACATTCTACACTACAAAATCAAGACAGATCGAATAAAAGCATAAATTCGAACCAAGAAACTGAATGCCACATTTAAGAGTGACATTTACATGGACATTTCATCGTACACTTGGCGTGCAATGTTAGATCACAAATCATTTTAAAGGCAAAAGGAGAAAAAACAAGTGAACTTTAAAGACATCTAGGCATAAGCATACAGAATGAGTATAGTATCAAGCTAATAAGCAGATTCTGCACCACAGAACCAAAACCGATCGAATAGAAACATAAATTCGAACCTAGAAACCGAATGCCAAATTTAGGAGTGACATTTACATGGACATTTCATCGTACACTCTGCGTGCAATGTTAGATCACTAGTCATTTCAAAGGCAAAAGGAGAAAAAACAAGTGATCATTAAAGACATCTAGTCATAAACATACGGAATGAGGATAGTATCAAGACAATAAGCACATTGTACACTACAAAATCAAGACGTATCGAATAAAAGCATAAATTCAAACCTAGACATCGAATTCCACATTTAGGAGTGACATTTACATGGACATTTCATCGAAGACTTGGCGTGCAATGTTTTATCTCAAGTCAATTTTTAAAGGCAAAAGGAGAAAAAACAAATGAACTTTAAAGGCATCTAGGCATAAGAATAAAGAATGAGGATAGTATAAAGCCAATAGGCACATTCTGCACTACAAAACCAAGACCGATCGAATAGAAGCATAAATTCACACCTAGAAACCGGATGCCACATTTAGGACTGACATTTACATGGACATTTCGTCGAACAATTGGCGTGCAATGTTAGATCACAAATCATTTTAAAGCCAAAAGAAGAAAAAACAAGTGAACTTTAAAGACATATAGGCATAACCACAAAAAACGAGGATAGTATCAAGCTAATAAGCACATTTTGCACCATAAAACAAAGACCGATTGAATAGAAGAATAAATTCGAACCTAGAAACCGAATGCCAAATTTAGGAGTGGCAGTTACATGGAAATTTTTTCAAACACTTGGCGTGCAATTTTAGATCACAAATAATTTTAAAGGCAAAAAGAGAAAAATCAAGTGAACTTTAAAGACATCTAGGCATAATCATAAACAATGAGGATAGTTTCAAGCCAATAAGCACATTCTGCACTACAAAATAAAGACCGATTGAATAAAAGCATAAATTCGAACCTAGAAACCGAATGCCACAATTAAGAGTACATTTACATGGACATTTCATCGAACACTTGGCGTGCAATGTTAAATCACAAGGAGAAAAAACAAGTGATCATTAAAGACATTTAGTCATAAACATAAAGAATGAGGATAATATCAAGACAATAAGCACATTCTACAACACAAAATCAAGATGTATCGAATAAAAGCATGAATTCAAACCTAGAAATCGAATGCCACATTTAGGAGTGACATTTACATGGACATTTCATCGAACACATGGCGTGCAATGTTATATCTCAAGTCAATTTTTAAAGGAAAAAGGAGAAAAAACAAGTGAACTTTAAAGACATCTAGGCATAAGTATAAAGAATGAGGATAGTATCAAGCCAATAAGCACATTCTACACTACAAAATCAAGAATGATCGAATAAAATACGAAATTGGAACCTAGAAACTGAATGCCACATTTAGGAATGACATTTAAATGGACATTTCATCGAACACTTGGTGTGTAATGTTAGATCACAAGTCATTTTAAAGGCAAAAGGAGAAAAAACAAGTGATCTTTAAAGAAATCTAGGCATAAGCATAAAGAATGAGGATACTATCAAGACAATAAGCACATTCTACACTACAAAATCAAGACGTATCGAATAAAAGCATAAATTCGAACCTAGACACCGAATGCCACATTTAGGAGTGATATTTACATGGACATTTCATCGAACACTTGGCGTGCAATGTTTTATCTCAAGTCAATTTTTAAAGGCAAAAGGAGAAAAAAACAAGTGAACTTTAGAGGCATCTAGGCATAAGAATAAATTATGAGGATAGTATAGAGCCAATAGGCACATTCTGCACTACCAAACCAAGACCGATCGAATAGAAGCATAAATTTAAACCTAGGAACCGGATGCCACATTTAGGAGTAACATTTACATGGACATTTCGTCAAACAATTGGCGTGCAATGTTAGATCACAAATCGTTTCAAAGGCAAAAGGAGAAAAAACAATTGAACTTTAAAGACATCTAGGGATAAGCATTAAGAATGAGGATAGTATCAAGACAATAAGCACATTCTGCACTAAAAAATCAAGACCGATCGAATAGAAGCATATATTCGAACCTAGAAACCGAATGCCACATTTAGGACTGACATTTACATGGACATTTCACCGAACACTTGGGGTGCAATGTTAGATATCTAGTCAATTTTTAAAGAAAGTGAACTTTAGAGATATCTAGGCATAAGTATAAAGAATGAGGATAATATCAAGCCAATAAGCACATTTTGCACTACAAAACCAAGACCGATCGAATAGAAGCATAAATTCGAACCTAGAAACCGAATGCCACATTTAGGAGTGACATTTACGTGGACATTTCATCGAACACTTGGCGAGCAATGTTAGATCACAAGTCATTTTAATGGAAAAAGGAGAAAAAACAAGTGATCTTTAAAAACATCGAGGCATAAGCATAAAGAATGACGATAGTATCAAGACAATAAGCACATTCTACAGTACAAAATCTTGATTTTGTAGAGTAGAATGTGCTTATTGTCTTAATACTATCCTCATTCTTTATGCTTATGCCTAGATGTGTTTAAACATCACTTTTTTTTTCTCCTTTTGCCTTTAAAATGACTTTTGATCTAAAATTACACGCCAAGTGTTCGATGAAATGTCCATTTAAATGTCATTCCTAAATGTGGCATTCAGTTTCTAGGTTTGAATTTCGTATTTTATTCGATCATTCTTGATTTTGTAGTGCAGAGTGTGCATATTGGCTTGATACTATCCTCATTCTTTATGCTTATGCCAAGATGTCTTTAAAGTTCACTTGTTTTTTCTCCTTTTTCCTTTAAAAATTGACTTGAGATCTAACATTTCACTCCTAAATATGGCATTCGGTTTCTAGGTTCGAATTTATGCTTCTATTCGATCGGTCTTGATTTTGTGGTGCTGAATGTGCTTATTGTCTTGATACTACCCTCATTCTTAATGCTTATGCCTAGATGTCTTTAAAGTTCACTTCTTTTTTCTCCTTTTGCCTTTGAAATGACTTGTTATCTAACATTGCTCGCCAAGTGTTCGGAGAAGTTTCCATGTAAATGTCACTCCTAAATATGGCATTCGGTTTCTAGGTTCGAATTTATGCTTCTATTCGATCGGTCTTGATTTTATAGTGTAGAATGTGTTTATTGTCTTGATACTATCCTCATTCTTTATGCTTATGCCTAGATATCTTTAAAGTTCAGTTCTTTTTTCTCCTTTTGCCTTTGAAATGACTTGTGATCTAACATTGCACGCCAAGTGTACGATGAAATGTCCATGTAAATGTCACTCCTAAATTTGGCATTCGGTTTCTAGGTTCGAATTTATGTTTCTATTCGATTGGTTTTGGTTCTGTGGTGCAGATTCTGCTTATTGGCTAGATACTATCCTCATTCTTTATGCTTATGCCTAGATGTCTTTAAAGTGCACTTGTTTTTTCTCCTTTTGCATTTAAAATGATTTGTGATCTAACATTGCACGCCAAGTGTACGATGAAATGTCCATGTAAATGTCACTCTTCAATGTGGCATTCAGTTTCTTGGTTCGAATGTATGCTTTTATTCGATCGGTCTTGATTTTGTAGTGTAGAATGTGCTTGTTGGCTTGAAACTATCCTCATTCTTTATGCTTATGCCTAGATGTCTTTAAAGTTCACTTGTTTTTTCTCCTTTTGCCTTTAAAATGATTTGTGATCTAACATTGCACGCCAAGTGTACGATGAAATGTCCATGTAAATGTCACTCTTAAATGTGGCATTCAGTTTCTTGGTTCGAATTTATGCTTTTATTCGATCGGTCTTGATTTTGTAGTGTAGAATGTGCTTGTTGGCTTGAAACTATCCTCATTCGTTATACTTATGCCTAGATGTCTTTAAAGTTCACTTGTTTTTTCTCCTTTTGTCTTTAAAAGTTGACTTGAGATCAAACATTGCACGCCAAGTGTTCGATGAAACGTCCATGTAAATGTCACTCCTAAATGTGGCATTCAGTTTATAGGTTTGAATTTATGCTTTTATTCGATACGTCTTGATTTTGTAGTGCAGAATGCGCTTATTGTCTTGAAAATATCCTCATTCTTTATTCTTATGCCTAGATGTCTTTAAAATTCAATTGTTTTTTCTCCTTTTGCCTTTAAAATGACTTGTGATCTAACATTTCACGCCAAGTGTTCGATTATATGTCCCTGTAAATGTACTCTTAAATGTGGCATTCGGTTTCTAGGTTCGAATTTATGCTTTTATTCAATTGGTCTTTATTTTGTAGTGCAGAATGTGCTTATTGTCTTGATACTATCCTCATTCTTAATGCTTATGCCTAGATGTCTTTAAAGTTCACTTCTTTTTTCTCCTTTTGCCTTTGAAATGACTTGTGATCTAACATTGCACGCCAAGTGTTCGGAGAAGTGTCCATGTAAATTTCACTCCTAAATATGGCATTCGGTTTCTAGGTTCGAATTTATGCTTCTATTCGATCGGTCTTTATTTTGTAGTGCAGAATATGCTTATTGTCTTGATACTATCCCCATTCTTTATGCTTATGCGTAGATGTCTTTAAAGTTCACTTCTTTTTTCTCCTTTTGACTTTGAAATGACTTGTGATCTAACATTGCACACCAAGTGTACGATGAAATGTCCATGTAAATGTCACTCATAAATGTGGCATTCAATTTCTAGGTTCGAATTTATGCTTTTATTCGATCGGTCTTGATTTTGTAGTGCAGAATGTGCTTATTGTCTTTAAAATATCCTCATTCTTTATGCTTATGCCTAGACGTCTTTAAAATTCAATTGTTTTTTCTCCTTTTGCCTTTGAAATGACTAGTGATCTAACATTGTACCCCAAGTGTTCGATGAAATGTCCATGTAAATGTCACTCCTAAATGTGGTATTTGATTTCGAGGTTCGAATTCATGCTTTTATTCGATACGTCTTGATTTTGTAGTGTAGAATGTGCTTATTGTCTTGATACTATCCTCATTCTTTATATTTATGACTAGATGTCTTTAATGATCGCATGTTTTTTCTCCTTTTGCGTTTGAAATGACTTGTGATCTAACATTGCACGACAAGTGTTCGCTGAAATGTCCATGTAAATGTACTCTTAAATGTGGCGTTCGGTTTCTAGGTTCGAATTTATTCTTTTATTCAATCGGTCTTTATTTTCTAGTGCAGAATGTGCTTATTGGCATGAAACTATCCTCATTCTTTATGCTTATACCTAGATGTCTTTAAAGTTCACTTGATTTTTCTCTTTTCGCCTTTAAAATTATTTGTGATCTAACATTGCATGCCAAGTGTTTGACGAAATGTCCATGTAAATGTCACTCCTAAATTTGGCATTCGGTTTCTAGGTTCGAATTTGTGCTTCTATTCGATCGGTCTTGGTTCTGTGGTGCAGAATGTGCTTATTGGCTTGATACTATCCTCATTCTTTATGCTTATGCCTAGATGTCTTTAAAGTTCAGTTGTTTTTTCTCCTTTTGCCTTTCAAAATTGACTTGAGATCAAACATTGCACGCCAAGTGTTCGATGAAATGTCCATGTAAATCTCACTCTTAAATGTGGCATTCAGTTTCTCGGTTCGAATTTATGCTTTTATTCGATACGTCTTGATTTTGTAGTGTAGAATATGCTTATTGTCTTGGTACTATCCTCATTCTTTATGCTTATGCCTAGATGTCTTTAAAGATCACTTGTTTTTTCTCCTTTTGTCTTTAAAATGACTTGTGATCTAACATTACACGCCAAGTGTTCGATAAAATGTCCATTTAAATATAATTCCTAAATGTGGCATTCAGTTTCTAGGTTCGAATTTCGTATTTTATTCGATCATTCGAGATTTTGTAGTGCAGAATGTGCTTATTGGCTTGATAATATCCCCTTCTTTATGCTTATGCCAAGATGTCTTTAAAGTTCACGTGTTTTTTCTCCTTTTTCCTTTAAAAATTGACTTAAGATCTAACATTGCACGCCAAGTGTTCGATGATATGTCCATTTAAATGTCACTCCTAAATGTGGCATTCGATTTCTAGGTTCGAATTCATGCTTTTATTCTATACGTCTTGATTTTGTAGTGTAGAATGTGCTTATTGTCTTGATACTATCCTCATTCTTTATGTTGATTCCTAGATGTCTTTAATGATCACTTGTTTTTTCTCCTTTTGCCTCTAAATGACTTGTGTTCTAACATTGCACGCCAAGTATTTGATGAAATGTCCCTTTAAATTTCACTCCTAAATGTGGCATTCGGTTTCTAGGTTCGAATTTATGCTTTTATTCGATCGGTCTTGATTTTGTAGTGCATAATGTGCTTATTGGCTTGATACTATCATCATTCTTTATGCTTATGCCTAGATATCTTTAAAGTTCACTTGTTTTTTCTCCTTTTGCCTTTAAAATGACATTTGATCTAACATTGCTCGCCAAGTGTTCGATGAAATGTCGATGTAAATGTCACTCGTAAATGTGGAATTCGGTTTCTAGGTTCGAATCTACGCTTCTATTCGATCGGTCTTGGTTTTGTAGTGCAAAATTTGCTTATTGGCTTCATATTATCCTCATTCTTTATACTTATGCCTAGATGTCTTTAAAGTTCACTTTCTTTAAAAATTGACTTGAGATTTAACATTGCACTCCAAGTGTTCGGTGAAATGTCCATGTAAATGTCACTCCTAAATATGGCATTCGGTTTGTAGGTTCGAATTTATGCTTCTATTCGATCGGTCTTGATTTTGTAGTGCAAAATGTGCTTATTGTCTTGATACTACCCTCATTCTTAATGCTTATGCCTAGATGTCTTTAAAGTTCACTTCTTTTTTCTCCTTTTGCCTTTGAAATGGCTTGTGATCTAACATTGCACGCCAAGTGTTCCATTATATGTCCCTGTAAATGTACTCTCAAATGTGGCATTCGGTTTCTAGGTTCGAATTTATGCTTTTATCCAATCGGTCTTGATTTTGTAGTGCAGAATGTGCTTAATGGCTTTAAACTATCCTCATTCTTTATGCTTATGCCTAGATGTCTTTAAAGTTCACTTGTTTTTTCTCCTTTTGCCTTTAAAATGATTTGTGATCTAACATTGCACGCCTAGTGTTTGACGAAATGTCCTTGTAAATGTCAGTGCTAAATGTGGCATCCGGTTTCTAGGTGTGAATTTATGCTTCTATTCCATCGGTCTTGGTTTTGTAGTGCAGAATGTGCCTATTGGCTTTATACTATCCACATTCTTTATTCTTATCCCTAGATGCCTTTAAAGTTCACTTGTTTTTTCTCCTTTTGCCTTTAAAAATTTACTTGAGATCAAACATTGCACGCCAAGTGTTCGATGAAATGTCCATGTAAATGTCACTCCTAAATGTGGCATTCGGTTTCGAGGTTCGAATTTATGCTTTTATTCGATAAGTCTTGATTTTGTAGTGTAGAATGTGCTTCTTGTCTTGATACTATCGTCATTCTTTATGCTTATGCCTCGATGTTTTTAAAGATCACTTGTTTTTTGTCCTTTTGCCTTTAAAATGACTTGTGATCTAACATTGCACGCCAAGTGTACGATGAAATGTCCATGCAAATGTCACTCTTAAATGTGGCATTCGGTTTCTTGGTTCGAATTTATGCTTTTGTTCGATCGGTCTTGATTTTATAGTGTAGAATGTGCTTGTTGGCTTGAAACTATCCTCATTCTTTATGCTTATGCCTATATGTCTTTAAAGTTCACTTATTTTTTCTCCTTTTGCCTTTAAAAGTTGACTTGAGATCTAACATTACACGCCAAGTGTTCGATGAAACGTCCATGTAAATGTCACTCCTAAATGTGGCATTCAGTTTATAGGTTTGAATTTATGCTTTTATTCGATAATTCTTGATTTTGTAGTGTAGAATGCGCTTATTGTCTTGTAAATATCCCCATTCTTTTATTCTTATGCCTAGATGTCTTTAAAATTCAATTGTTTTTTCTCCTTTTGCCTTTAAAATGACTTGTGATCTAACATTTCACGCCAAGTATTCGATACATCTTGATTTTGTAGAGTAGAATGTGCTTATTGTCTTAATACTATCCTCATTCTTTATGCTTATGCCTAGATGTGTTTAAACATCTCTTGTTTTTTCTCCTTTTGCCTTTAAAATGACTTTTGATCAAACATTGCACGCCAAGTGTTCGATGAAACGTCCATGTAAATGTCACTCCTAAATGTGGCATTCAGTTTATAGGTTTGAATTTATGCTTTTATTCGATACGTCTTGATTTTGTAGTGCAGAATGCGCTTATTGTCTTGAAAATATCCTCATTCTTTATTCTTATGCCTAGATGTCTTTAAAATTCAATTGTTTTTTCTCCTTTTGCCTTTAAAATGACTTGTGATCTAACATTTCACGCCAAGTGTTCGATTATATGTCCCTGTAAATGTACTCTTAAATGTGGCATTCGGTTTCTAGGTTCGAATTTATGCTTTTATTCAATCGGTCTTTATTTTGTAGTGCAGAATGTGCTTATTGTCTTGATACTATCCTCATTCTTAATGCTTATGCCTAGATGTCTTTAAAGTTCATTTCTTTTTTCTCCTTTTGCCTTTGAAATGACTTGTGATCTAACATTGCACGCCAAGTGTTCGGAGAAGTGTCCATGTAAATTTCACTCCTAAATATGGCATTCGGTTTCTAGGTTCGAATTTATGCTTCTATTCGATCGGTCTTTATTTTGTAGTGCAGAATGTGCTTATTGTCTTGATACTATCCACATTCTTTATGCTTATGCGTAGATGTCTTTAAAGTTCACTTCTTTTTTCTCCTTTTGCCTTTGAAATGACTTGTGATCTAACATTGCACGCCAAGTGTACGATGAAATGTCCATGTAAATGTCACTCATAAATGTGGCATTCAATTTCTAGGTTCGAATTTATGCTTTTATTCGATCGGTCTTTATTTTGTAGTGCAGAATGTGCTTATTGTCATTAAAATATCCTCATTCTTTATGCTTATGCCTAGACGTCTTTAAAATTCAATTGTTTTTTCTCCTTTTGCCTTTGAAATGACTAGTGATCTAACATTGTACGCCAAGTGTTCGATGAAATGTCCATGTAAATGTCACTCCTAAATGTGGTATTTGATTTCGAGGTTCGAATTCATGCTTTTATTCGATACGTCTTGATTTTGTAGTGTAGAATGTGCTTATTGTCTTGATACTATCCTCATTCTTTATATTTATGACTAGATGTCTTTAATGATCGCATGTTTTTTCTCCTTTTGCGTTTGAAATGACTTGTGATCTAACATTGCACGGCAAGTGTACGATAAAATGTCCATGTAAATGTCACTCCTAAATTTGGCATTCGGTTTCTAGGTTCGAGTTTATGTTTCTATTCGATTGGTTTTGGTTCTGTGGTGCAGATTCTGCTTATTGGCTAGATACTATCCTCATTCTTTATGCTTATGCCTAGATGTCTTTAAAGTGCACTTGTTTTTTCTCCTTTTGCATTTAAAATGATTTGTGATCTAACATTGCACGCCAAGTGTACGATGAAATGTCCATGTAAATGTCACTCTTAAATGTGGCATTCAGTTTCTTGGTTCGAATTTATGCTTTTATTCGATCGGTCTTGATTTTGCAGTGTAGAATGTGCTTGTTGGCTTGAAACTATCCTCATTCTTTATGCTTATGGCTAGATGTCTTTAAAGTTCACTTGTTTTTTCTCCTTTTGCCTTTAAAAGTTGACTTGAGATCAAACATTGCACGCCAAGTGTTCGATGAAACGTCCATGTAAATGTCACTCCTAAATGTGGCATTCAGTTTATAGGTTTGAATTTATGCTTTTATTCGATAATTCTTGATTTTGTAGTGCAGAATGCGCTTATTGTCTTGAAAATATCCCCATTCTATATTCTTATGCCTAGATGTCTTTAAAATTCAATTGTTTTTTCTCCTTTTGCCTTTAAAATGACTTGTGATCTAACATTTCACGCCAAGTGTTCGATTATATGTCCCTGTAAATGTACTCTTAAATGTGGCATTCGGTTTCTAGGTTCGAATTTATGCTTTTATTCAATCGGTCTTTATTTTGTAGTGCAGAATGTGCTTATTGTCTTAATACTATCCTCATTCTTTATGCTTATGCCTAGATGTGTTTAAACATCTCTTGTTTTTTCTCCTTTTGCCTTTAAAATGACTTTTGATCAAACATTGCACGCCAAGTGTTCGATGAAACGTCCATGTAAATGTCACTCCTAAATGTGGCATTCAGTTTATAGGTTTGAATTTATGCTTTTATTCGATACGTCTTGATTTTTTAGTGCAGAATGCGCTTATTGTCTTGAAAATATCCTCATTCTTTATTCTTATGCCTAGATGTCTTTAAAATTCAATTGTTTTTTCTCCTTTTGCCTTTAAAATGACTTGTGATCTAACATTTCACGCCAAGTGTTCGATTATATGTCCCTGTAAATGTACTCTTAAATGTGGCATTCGGTTTCTAGGTTCGAATTTATGCTTTTATTCAATCGGTCTTTATTTTGTAGTGCAGAATGTGCTTATTGTCTTGATACTATCCTCATTCTTAATGCTTATGCCTAGATGTCTTTAAAGTTCATTTCTTTTTTCTCCTTTTGCCTTTGAAATGACTTGTGATCTAACATTGCACGCCAAGTGTTCGGAGAAGTGTCCATGTAAATTTCACTCCTAAATATGGCATTCGGTTTCTAGGTTCGAATTTATGCTTCTATTCGATCGGTCTTTATTTTGTAGTGCAGAATGTGCTTATTGTCTTGATACTATCCCCATTCTTTATGCTTATGCGTAGATGTCTTTAAAGTTCACTTCTTTTTTTTCCTTTTGCCTTTGAAATGACTTGTGATCTAACATTGCACGCCAAGTGTACGATGAAATGTCCATGTGAATGTCACTCATAAATGTGGCATTCAATTTCTAGGTTCGAATTTATGCTTTTATTCGATCGGTCTTGATTTTGTAGTGCAGAATGTGCTTATTGTCTTTAAAATATCCTCATTCTTTATGCTTATGCCTAGACGTCTTTAAAATTCAATTGTTTTTTCTCCTTTTGCCTTTGAAATGACTAGTGATCTAACATTGTACGCCAAGTGTTCGATGAAATGTCCATGTAAATGTCACTCCTAAATGTGGTATTTGATTTCGAGGTTCGAATTCATGCTTTTATTCGATACGTCTTGATTTTGTAGTGTAGAATGTGCTTATTGTCTTGATACTATCCTCATTCTTTATATTTATGACTAGATGTCTTTAATGATCGCATGTTTTTTCTCCTTTTGCGTTTGAAATGACTTGTGATCTAACATTGCACGACAAGTGTTCGCTGAAATGTCCATGTAAATGTACTCTTAAATGTGGCGTTCGGTTTCTAGGTTCGAATTTATTCTTTTATTCAATCGGTCTTTATTTTCTAGTGCAGAATGTGCTTATTGGCATGAAACTATCCTCATTCTTTATGCTTATACCTAGATGTCTTTAAAGTTCACTTGATTTTTCTCTTTTCGCCTTTAAAATTATTTGTGATCTAACATTGCATGCCAAGTGTTTGACGAAATGTCCATGTAAATGTCACTCCTAAATTTGGCATTCGGTTTCTAGGTTCGAATTTGTGCTTCTATTCGATCGGTCTTGGTTCTGTGGTGCAGAATGTGCTTATTGGCTTGATACTATCCTCATTCTTTATGCTTATGCCTAGATGTCTTTAAAGTTCAGTTGTTTTTTCTCCTTTTGCCTTTAAAAATTGACTTGAGATCAAACATTGCACGCCAAGTGTTCGATGAAATGTCCATGTAAATCTCACTCTTAAATGTGGCATTCGGTTTCTCGGTTCGAATTTATGCTTTTATTCGATACGTCTTGATTTTGTAGTGTAGAATATGCTTATTGTCTTGATACTATCCTCATTCTTTATGCTTATGCCTAGATGTCTTTAAAGATCACTTGTTTTTTCTCCTTTTGTCTTTAAAATGACTTGTGATCTAACATTACACGCCAAGTGTTCGATACAATGTCCATTTAAATATAATTCCTAAATGTGGCATTCAGTTTCTAGGTTTGAATTTCGTATTTTATTCGATCATTCGAGATTTTGTAGTGCAGAATGTGCTTATTGGCTTGATAATATCCCCTTCTTTATGCTTATGCCAAGATGTCTTTAAAGTTCACGTGTTTTTTCTCCTTTTTCCTTTAAAAATTGACTTAAGATCTAACATTGCACGCCAAGTGTTCGATGATATGTCCATGTAAATGTCACTCCTAAATGTGGCATTCGATTTCTAGGTTCGAATTCATGCTTTTATTCTATACGTCTTGATTTTGTAGTGTAGAATGTGCTTATTGTCTTGATACTATCCTCATTTTTTATGTTGATTCCTAGATGTCTTTAATGATCACTTGTTTTTTCTCCTTTTGCCTCTAAAATGACTTGTGTTCTAACATTGCACGCCAAGTATTTGATGAAATGTCCCTTTAAATTTCACTCCTAAATGTGGCATTCGGTTTCTAGGTTCGAATTTATGCTTTTATTCGATCGGTCTTGATTTTGTAGTGCATAATGTGCTTATTGGCTTGATACTATCATCATTCTTTATGCTTATGCCTAGATATCTTTGAAGTTCACTTGTTTTTTCTCCTTTTGCCTTTAAAATGACATTTGATCTAACATTGCTCGCCAAGTGTTCGATGAAATGTCGATGTAAATGTCACTCGTAAATGTGGAATTCGGTTTCTAGGTTCGAATCTACGCTTCTATTCGATCGGTCTTGGTTTTGTAGCGCAAAATTTGCTCATTGGCTTGATATTATCCTCATTCTTTATACTTATGCCTAGATGTCATTAAAGTTCACTTTCTTTAAAAATTGACTTGAGATTTAACATTGCACTCCAAGTGTTCGGTGAAATGTCCATGTAAATGTCACTCCTAAATATGGCATTCGGTTTATAGGTTCGAATTTATGCTTCTATTCGATCGGTCTTGATTTTGTAGTGCAAAATGTGCTTATTGTCTTGATACTACCCTCATTCTTAATGCTTATGCCTAGATGTCTTTAAAGTTCACTTCTTTTTTCTCCTTTTGCCTTTGAAATGGCTTGTGATCTAACATTGCACGCCAATTGTTCCATTATATGTCCCTGTAAATGTACTCTCAAATGTGGCATTCGGTTTCTAGGTTCGAATTTATGCTTTTATCCAATCGGTCTTGATTTTGTAGTGCAGAATGTGCTTAATGGCTTTAAACTATCCTCATTCTTTATGCTTATGCCTAGATGTCTTTAAAGTTCACTTGTTTTTTCTCCTTTTGCCTTTAAAATGATTTGTGATCTAACATTGCACGCCTAGTGTTTGACGAAATGTCCTTGTAAATGTCAGTGCTAAATGTGGCATCCGGTTTCTAGGTGTGAATTTATGCTTCTATTCGATCGGTCTTGGTTTTGTAGTGCAGAATGTTCCTATTGGCTTTATACTATCCACATTCTTTATTCTTATCCCTAGATGCCTTTAAAGTTCACTTGTTTTTTCTCCTTTTGCCTTTAAAAATTGACTTGAGATCAAACATTGCACGCCAAGTGTTCGATGAAATGTCCATGTAAATGTCACTCCTAAATGTGGCATTCGGTTTCGAGGTTCGAATTTATGCTTTTATTCGATAAGTCTTGATTTTGTAGTGTAGAATGTGCTTATTGTCTTGATACTATTGTCATTCTTTATGCTTATGCCTCGATGGTTTTAAAGATCACTTGTTTTTTGTCCTTTTGCCTTTAAAATGATTTGTGATCTAACATTGCACGCCAAGTGTACGATGAAATGTCCATGCAAATGTCACTCTTAAATGTGGCATTCGGTTTCTTGGTTCGAATTTATGCTTTTGTTCGATCGGTCTTGATTTTATAGTGTAGAATGTGCTTGTTGGCTTGAAACTATCCTCATTCTTTATGCTTATGCCTATATGTCTTTAAAGTTCACTTATTTTTTCTCCTTTTGCCTTTAAAAGTTGACTTGAGATCTAACATTACACGCCAAGTGTTCGATTAAACGTCCTTGTAAATGTCACTCCTAAATGTGGCATTTAGTTTATAGGTTCGAATTTATGCTTTTATTCGATACGTCTTGATTTTGTAGTGCAGAATGCGCTTATTGTCTTGAAAATATCCTCATTCTTTATGTTTATGCCTAGATGTCTTTAAAATTCAATTGTTTTTCCCCGTTTTGTCTTTGTAATGACTTGTGATCTAACATTGCACGCCCAAGTGTTCGATGATATGTCCATGTAAATGTACTCTTAAATGTGACATTCGGTTTCTAGGTTCGAATTTATGCTCTTATTCAATTGGTCTTGATTTTGTAGTGCAGAATATGCTTATTGTCTTGATCATATCCTCATTCATTATGCTTATGCCTAGATGTCTTTAACGTTCACTTGTTTTTCTCCTTTTGCCTTTAAAAATTGACTGGATATCTAACATTGCACGCGGATGAAAGGTCCTTGTAAATGTCACTCCTAAATGTGGCATTCAATTTCTAGGTTCGAATTCATGCTTTTATTCGATACGTCTTGATTTTATAGTGTAGAATGTGCTTATTGTCTTGATACTTCCTCATTCTTTATGCTTATGCCTAGATGTCTTTAATGATGACTTGTTTTTCTCCTTTTGCCTTTAAAATAACTTGTGATCTAACATTGCACGCCAAGTGTTTGATGAAATGTCCCTTTAAATGTCACTCCTAAATGTGGCATTCGGTTTCTAGGTTCGAATTTTTGAAGGAAAAAGGAGAAAAAACAAGTGAACTTTAAAGACATCTAGGCATAAGCATTAAGAATGAGGGTAGTATCAAGACAATAAGAACATTCAGCACTACAAAATAAAGACCGGTCGAATAGAAGCATAAATTCGAACCTAGAAACCGAATGCCATATTAAGGAATGACATTTACATGCACATTTCACTGAACACTTGGAGTGCAATGTTAGATCTCGAGTCAATTTTTAAAGGAAAAAGGAGAAAAAACAAGTGAACTTTAATGACATCTTGGCATAAGCATAAAGAATGAGGATAGTTTCAAGCCAACAAGCACATTCTACACTACAAAATCAAGACAGATCGAATAAAAGCATAAATTCGAACCAAGAAACTGAATGCCACATTTAAGAGTGACATTTACATGGACATTTCATCGTACACTTGGCGTGCAATGTTAGATCACAAATCATTTTAAAGGCAAAAGGAGAAAAAACAAGTGAACTTTAAAGACATCTAGGCATAAGCATAAAGAATGAGTATAGTATCAAGCTAATAAGCAGATTCTGCACCACAGAACCAAAACCGATCGAATAGAAACATAAATTCGAACCTAGAAACCGAATGCCAAATTTAGGAGTGACATTTACATGGACATTTCATCGTACACTCTGCGTGCAATGTTAGATCACAAGTCATTTCAAAGGCAAAAGGAGAAAAAAGAAGTGAACTTTAAAGACATCTAGGCATAAGCATAAATAATGAGGATAGTATCAAGACAATAAACACATTCTACACTACAAAATCAAGACCGATCGAATAGAAGCATAAATTCGAACCTAGAAACCGAATGCCATATTTAGGAGTGACATTTACATGGAAACTTCTCCGAACACTTGGCGAGCAATGTTAGATAACAAGTCATTTCAAAGGCAAAAGGAGAAAAAAGAAGTGAACTTTAAAGACATCTAGGCATAAGCATTAAGAATGAGGGTAGTATCAAGACAATAAGAACATTCAGCACAACAAAATCAAGACCGGTCGAATAGAAGCATAAATTCGAACCTAGAAACCGAATGCCATATTAAGGAGTGACATTTACATGCACATTTCACCGAACACTTGGAGTTCAATGTTAGATCTCAAGTCAATTTTTAAAGGAAAAAGGAGAAAAAACAAGTGAACTTTAATGACATCTTGGCATAAGCATAAAGAATGAGGATAGTATCAAGACAATAAGCACATTCTACACTACAAAATCAAGACCTATCGAATAAAAGCATAAATTCAAACCTAGACACCGAATGCCACATTTAGGAGTGACATTTACATGGACATTTCATCGAACACTTGGCGTGCAATGTTAGATCACAAGTCATTTCAAACGCAAAAGGAGAAAAAACAAGTGATCATTAAAGACATCTAGTCATAAACATACGGAATGAGGATAGTATCAAGACAATAAGCACATTGTCCACTACAAAATCAAGACGTATCGAATAAAAGCATAAATTCAAACCTAGACACCGAATTCCACATTTAGGAGTGACATTTACATGGACATTTCATCGAAGACTTGGCGTGCAATGTTTTATCTCAAGTCAATTTTTAAAGGCAAAAGGAGAAAAAACAAATGAACTTTAAAGGCATCTAGGCATAAGAATAAAGAATGAGGATAGTATAAAGCCAATAGGCACATTCTGCACTACAAAACCAAGACCGATCGAATAGAAGCATAAATTCACACCTAGAAACTAGATGCCACATTTAGGACTGACATTTACATGGACATTTCGTCGAACAATTGGCGTGCAATGTTAGATCACAAATCATTTTAAAGCCAAAAGAAGAAAAAACAAGTGAACTTTAAAGACATCTAGGCATAACCATAAAAAACGAGGATAGTATCAAGCTAATAAGCACATTTTGCACCATAAAACAAAGACCGATTGAATAGAAGAATAAATTCGAACCTAGAAACCGAATGCCAAATTTAGGAGTGGCAGTTACATGGAAATTTCTTCAAACACTTGGCGTGCAATTTTAGATCACAAATAATTTTAAAGGCAAAAAGAGAAAAATCAAGTGAACTTTAAAGACATCTAGGCATAATCATAAACAATGAGGATAGTTTCAAGCCAATAAGCACATTCTGCACTACAAAATAAAGACCGATTGATCCAAAGCATAAATTCGAACCTAGAAACCGAATGCCACAATTAAGAGTACATTTACATGGACATTTCATCGAACACTTGGCGTGCAATGTTAAATCACAAGGAGAAAAAACAAGTGATCATTAAAGACATTTAGTCGTAAACATAAAGAATGAGGATAGTATCAAGACAATAAGCACATTCTACAACACAAAATCAAGATGTATCGAATAAAAGCATGAATTCAAACCTAGAAATCGAATGCCACATTTAGGAGTGACATTTACATGGACATTTCATCGAACACATGGCGTGCAATGTTATATCTCAAGTCAATTTTTAAAGGAAAAAGGAGAAAAAACAAGTGAACTTTAAAGACATCTAGGCATAAGCATAAAGAATGAGGATAGTATCAAGCCAATAAGCACATTCTACACTACAAAATCAAGAATGATCGAATAAAATACGAAATTGGAACCTAGAAAATGAATGCCACATTTAGGAATGACATTTAAATGGACATTTCATCGAACACTTGGTGTGTAATGTTAGATCACAAGTCATTTTAAAGGCAAAAGGAGAAAAAACAAGTGATCTTTAAAGAAATCTAGGCATAAGCATAAAGAATGAGGATACTATCAAGACAATAAGCACATTCTACACTACAAAATCAAGACGTATCGAATAAAAGCATAAATTCGAACCTAGACACCGAATGCCACATTTAGGAGTGATATTTACATGGACATTTCATCGAACACTTGGCGTGCAATGTTTTATCTCAAGTCAATTTTTAAAGGCAAAAGGAGAAAAAAACAAGTGAACTTTAGAGGCATCTAGGCATAAGAATAAATTATGAGGATAGTATAGAGCCAATAGGCACATTCTGCACTACCAAACCAAGACCGATCGAATAGAAGCATAAATTTAAACCTTCGAACCGGATGCCACATTTAGGAGTAACATTTACATGGACATTTCGTCAAACAATTGGCGTTGCAATGTTAGATCACAAATCGTTTCAAAGGCAAAAGGAGAAAAAACAAGTGAACTTTAAAGACATCTAGGGATAAGCATTAAGAATGAGGATAGTATCAAGACAATAAGCACATTCTGCACTAAAAAATCAAGACCGATCGAATAGAAGCATATATTCGAACCTAGAAACCGAATGCCACATTTAGGACTGACATTTACATGGACATTTCACCGAACACTTGGCGTGCAATGTTAGATATCTAGTCAATTTTTTAAGAAAGTGAACTTTAGAGATATCTAGGCATAAGTATAAAGAATGAGGATAATATCAAGCCAATAAGCACATTTTGCACTACAAATCCAAGACCGATCGAATAGAAGCATAAATTCGAACCTAGAAACCGAATGCCACATTTAGGAGTGACATTTACGTGGACATTTCCTCGAACACTTGGCGAGCAATGTTAGATCACAAGTCATTTTAATGGAAAAAGGAGAAAAAACAAGTGATCTTTAAAAACATCGAGGCATAAGCATAAAGAATGACGATAGTATCAAGACAATAAGCACATTCTACACTACAAAATCTTGATTTTGCAGAGTAGAATGTGCTTATTGTCTTAATACTATCCTCATTCTTTATGCTTATGCCTAGATGTGTTTAAACATCACTTGTTTTTTCTCCTTTTGCCTTTAAAATGACTTTTGATCTAAAATTACACGCCAAGTGTTCGATGAAATGTCCATTTAAATGTCATTCCTAAATGTGGCATTCAGTTTCTAGGTTTGAATTTCGTATTTTATTCGATCATTCTTGATTTTGTAGTGCAGAGTGTGCATATTGGCTTGATACTATCCTCATTCTTTATGCTTATGCCAAGATGTCTTTAAAGTTCACTTGTTTTTTCTCCTTTTTCCTTTAAAAATTGACTTGAGATCTAACATTTCACTCCTAAATATGGCATTCGGTTTCTAGGTTCGAATTTATGCTTCTATTCGATCGGTCTTGATTTTGTGGTGCTGAATGTGCTTATTGTCTTGATACTACCCTCATTCTTAATGCTTATGCCTAGATATCTTTAAAGTTCACTTCTTTTTTCTCCTTTTGCCTTTGAAATGACTTGTTATCTAACATTGCTCGCCAAGTGTTCGGAGAAGTTTCCATGTAAATGTCACTCCTAAATATGGCATTCGGTTTCTAGGTTCGAATTTATGCTTCTATTCGATCGGTCTTGATTTTATAGTGTAGAATGTGTTTATTGTCTTGATACTATCCTCATTCTTTATGCTTATGCCTAGATATCTTTAAAGTTCAGTTCTTTTTTCTCCTTTTGCCTTTGAAATGACTTGTGATCTAACATTGCACGCCAAGTGTACGATGAAATGTCCATGTAAATGTCACTCCTAAATTTGGCATTCGGTTTCTAGGTTCGAATTTATGTTTCTATTCGATTGGTTTTGGTTCTGTGGTGCAGATTCTGCTTATTGGCTAGATACTATCCTCATTCTTTATGCTTATGCCTAGATGTCTTTAAAGTGCACTTGTTTTTTCTCCTTTTGCATTTAAAATGATTTGTGATCTAACATTGCACGCCAAGTGTACGATGAAATGTCCATGTAATTGTCACTCTTAAATGTGGCATTCAGTTTCTTGGTTCGAATTTATGCTTTTATTCGATCGGTCTTGATTTTGTAGTGTAGAATGTGCTTGTTGGCTTGAAACTATCCTCATTCTTTATGCTTATGCCTAGATGTCTTTAAAGTTCACTTGTTTTTTCTCCTTTTGCCTTTAAAAGTTGACTTGAGATAAAACATTGCACGCCAAGTGTTCGATGAAACGTCCATGTAAATGTCACTCCTAAATGTGGCATTCAGTTTATAGGTTTGAATTTATGCTTTAATTCGATAATTCTTGATTTTGTAGTGCAGAATGTGCTTATTGTCTTGAAAATATCCTCATTCTTTATTCTTATGCCTAGATGTCTTTAAAATTCAATTGTTTTTTCTCCTTTTGCCTTTAAAATGACTTGTGATCTAACATTTCACGCCAAGTATTCAATACATCTTGATTTTGTAGAGTAGAATGTGCTTATTGTCTTAATACTATCCTCATTCTTTATGCTTATGCCTAGATGTGTTTAAACATCACTTGTTTTTTCTCCTTTTGCCTTTAAAATGACTTTTGATCAAACATTGCACGCCAAGTGTTCGATGAAACGTCCATGTAAATGTCACTCCTAAATGTGGCATTCAGTTTATAGGTTTGAATTTATGCTTTTATTCGATACGTCTTGATTTTGTAGTGCAGAATGCGCTTATTGTCTTGAAAATATCCTCATTCTTTATTCTTATGCCTAGATGTCTTTAAAATTCAATTGTTTTTTCTCCTTTTGCCTTTAAAATGACTTGTGATCTAACATTTCACGCCAAGTGTTCGATTATATGTCCCTGTAAATGTACTCTTAAATGTGGCATTCGGTTTCTAGGTTCGAATTTATGCTTTTATTCAATCGGTCTTTATTTTGTAGTGCAGAATGTGCTTATTGGCTTGAAACTATCCTCATTCTTTATGCTTATGCCTAGATGTCTTTAAAGTTCACTTGTTTTTTCTCCTTTTTCCTTCAAAAATTGACTTGAGATCTAACATTGCACGCCAAGTGTTCTATAAAATGTCCATGCGAATGTCACTCCTAAATATGGCATTCCGTTTCTAGGTCCGAATTTATTCTTTTATCCGATCGGTCATGATTTTGTAGTGCAGAATGTGCTTATTGTCTTGATACTATCCTCATTCTTAATGCTTATGCCTAGATGTCTTTAAAGTTCACTTCTTTTTTCTCCTTTTGCCTTTGAAATGACTTGTGATCTAACATTGCACGCCAAGTGTTCGGAGAAGTGTCCATGTAAATTTCACTCCTAAATATGGCATTCAGTTTCTAGGTTCGAATTTATGCTTCTATTCGATCGGTCTTTATTTTGTAGTGCAGAATGTGCTTATTGTCTTGATACTATCCCCATTCTTTATGCTTATGCGTAGATGTCTTTAAAGTTCACTTCTTTTTTCTCCTTTTGCCTTTGAAATGACTTGTGATCTAACATTGCACGCCAAGTGTACGATGAAATGTCCATGTAAATGTCACTCATAAATGTGGCATTCAGTTTTTAGGTTCGAATTTATGCTTTTATTCGATAGGTCTTGATTTTGTAGTGCAGAATGTGCTTATTGTCTTTAAAATATCCTCATTCTTTATGCTTATGCCTAGACGTCTTTAAAATTCAATTGTTTTTTCTCCTTTTGCCTTTGAAATGACTAGTGATCTAACATTGTACGCCAAGTGTTCGATGAAATGTCCATGTAAATGTCACTCCTAAATGTGGTATTTGATTTCGAGGTTCGAATTCATGCTTTTATTCAATACGTCTTGATTTTGTAGTGTAGAATGTGCTTATTGTCTTGATACTATCCTCATTCTTTATATTTATGACTAGATGTCTTTAATGATCGCATGTTTTTTCTCCTTTTGCGTTTGAAATGACTTGTGATCTAACATTGCACGACAAGTGTTCGCTGAAATGTCCATGTAAATGTACTCGTAAATGTGGCTTTCGGTTTCTAGGTTCGAATTTATTCTTTTATTCAATCGGTCTTTATTTTCTAGTGCAGAATGTGCTTATTGGCATGAAACTATCCTCATTGTTTATGCTTATACCTAGATGTCTTTAAAGTTCACTTGATTTTTCTCTTTTCGCCTTTAAAATTATTTGTGATCTAACATTGCATGCCAAGTGTTTGACAAAATGTCCATGTAAATGTCACTCCTAAATTTGGCATTCGGTTTCTAGGTTCGAATTTGTGCTTCTATTCGATCGGTCTTGGTTCTGTGGTGCAGAATGTGCTTATTGGCTTGATACTATCCTCATTCTTTATGCTTATGCCTAGATGTCTTTAAAGTTCAGTTGTTTTTTCTCCTTTTGCCTTTCAAAATTGACTTGAGATCTAACATTGCACGCCAAGTGTTCGATGAAATGTCCATGTAAATCTCACTCCTAAATGTGGCATTCGGTTTCTTTGGTTCGAATTTATGCTTTTATTCGATACGTCTTGATTTTGTAGTGTAGAATATGCTTATTGTCTTGATACTATCCTCATTCTTTATGCTTATGCCTAGATGTCTTTAAAGATCACTTGTTTTTTCTCCTTTTGTCTTTAAAATGACTTGTGATCTAACATTACACGCCAAGTGTTCGATAAAATGTCCATTTAAATATAATTCCTAAATGTGGCATTCAGTTTCTAGGTTCGAATTTCGTATTTTATTCGATCATTCGAGATTTTGTAGTGCAGAATGTGCTTATTGGCTTGATAATATCCCCTTGTTTATGCTTATGCCAAGATGTCTTTAAAGTTCACGTGTTTTTTCTCCTTTTTCCTTTAAAAATTGACTTAAGATCTAACATTGCACGCCAAGTGTTCGATGATATGTCCATGTAAATGTCACTCCTAAATGTGGCATTCGATTTCTAGGTTCGAATTCATGCTTTTATTGTATATGTCTTGATTTTGTAGTGTAGAATGTGCTTATTGTCTTGATACTATCCTCATTCTTTATGTTGATTCCTAGATGTCTTTAATGATCATTTGTTTTTTCTCCTTTTGTCTCTAAAATGACTTGTGTTCTAACATTGCACGCAAAGTATTTGATGAAATGTCCCTTTAAATTTCACTCCTAAATGTGGCATTCGGTTTCTAGGTTCGAATTTATGCTTTTATTCGATCGGTCTTGATTTTGTAGTGCATAATGTGCTTATTGGCTTGATACTATCATCATTCTTTATGCTTATGCCTAGATATCTTTAAAGTTCACTTGTTTTTTCTCCGTTTGCCTTTAAAATGACATTTGATCTAACATTGCTCGCCAAGTGTTCGATGAAATGTCGACGTAAATGTCACTCGTAAATGTGGAATTCGGTTTCTAGGTTCGAATCTACGCTTCTATTCGATCGGTCTTGGTTTTGTAGTGCAAAATTTGCTTATTGGCTTGATATTATCCTCATTCTTTAGACTTATGCCTAGATGTCTTTAAAGTTCACTTTCTTTAAAAATTGACTTGAGATTTAACATTGCACTCCAAGTGTTCGGTGAAATGTCCATGTAAATGTCACTCCTAAATATGGCATTCGGTTTGTAGGTTCGAATTTATGCTTCTATTCGATCGGTCTTGATTTTGTAGTGCAAAATGTGCTTATTGTCTTGATACTACCCTCATTCTTAATGCTTATGCCTAGATGTCTTTAAAGTTCACTTCTTTTTTCTCCTTTTGCCTTTGAAATGGCTTGTGATCTAACATTGCACGCCAATTGTTCCATTATATGTCCCTGTAAATGTACTCTCAAATGTGGCATTCGGTTTCTAGGTTCGAATTTATGCTTTTATCCAATCGGTCTTGATTTTGTAGTGCAGAATGTGCTTAATGGCTTTAAACTATCCTCATTCTTTATGCTTATGCCTAGATGTCTTTAAAGTTCACTTGTTTTTTCTCCTTTTGCCTTTAAAATGATTTGTGATCTAACATTGCACGCCTAGTGTTTGACGAAATGTCCTTGTAAATGTCAGTGCTAAATGTGGCATCCGGTTTCTAGGTGTGAATTTATGCTTCTATTCGATCGGTCTTGGTTTTGTAGTGCAGAATGTGCCTATTGGGTTTATACTATCCACATTCTTTATTCTTATCCCTAGATGCCTTTAAAGTTCACTTGTTTTTTCTCCTTTTGCCTTCAAAAATTGACTTGAGATCAAACATTGCACGCCAAGTGTTCGATGAAATGTCCATGTAAATGTCACTCCTAAATGTGGCATTCGGTTTCGAGGTTCGAATTTATGCTTTTATTCGATAAGTCTTGATTTTGTAGTGTAGAATGTGCTTATTGTCTTGATACTATCGTCATTCTTTATGCTTATGCCTCGATGTTTTTAAAGATCACTTGTTTTTTGTCCTTTTGCCTTTAAAATGACTTGTGATCTAACATTGCACGCCAAGTGTACGATGAAATGTCCATGCAAATGTCACTCTTAAATGTGGCATTCGGTTTCTTGGTTCGAATTTATGCTTTTGTTCGATCGGTCTTGATTTTATAGTGTAGAATGTGCTTGTTGGCTTGAAACTATCCTCATTCTTTATGCTTATGCCTAGATGTCTTTAAAGTTCACTTGTTTTTTCTCCTTTTGCCTTTAAAAGTTGACTTGAGATAAAACATTGCACGCCAAGTGTTCGATGAAACGTCCATGTAAATGTCACTCCTAAATGTGGCATTCAGTTTATAGGTTTGAATTTATGCTTTAATTCGATAATTCTTGATTTTGTAGTGCAGAATGTGCTTATTGTCTTGAAAATATCCTCATTCTTTATTCTTATGCCTAGATGTCTTTAAAATTCAATTGTTTTTTCTCCTTTTGCCTTTAAAATGACTTGTGATCTAACATTTCACGCCAAGTATTCGATACATCTTGATTTTGTAGAGTAGAATGTGCTTATTGTCTTAATACTATACTCATTCTTTATGCTTATGCCTAGATGTGTTTAAACATCACTTGTTTTTTCTCCTTTTGCCTTTAAAATGACTTTTGATCTAAAATTACACGCCAAGTGTTCGATGAAATGTCCATTTAAATGTCATTCCTAAATGTGGCATTCAGTTTCTAGGTTTGAATTTCATATTTTATTCGATCATTCTTGATTTTGTAGTGCAGAGTGTGCATATTGGCTTGATACTATCCTCATTCTTTATGCTTATGCCAAGATGTCTTTAAAGTTCACTTGTTTTTTCTCCTTTTTCCTTTAAAAATTGACTTGAGATCTAACATTTCACTCCTAAATATGGCATTCGGTTTCTAGGTTCGAATTTATGCTTCTATTCGATCGGTCTTGATTTTGTGGTGCTGAATGTGCTTATTGTCTTGATACTACCCTCATTCTTAATGCTTATGCCTAGATGTCTTTAAAGTTCACTTCTTTTTTCTCCTTTTGCCTTTGAAATGACTTGTTATCTAACATTGCTCGCCAAGTGTTCGGAGAAGTTTCCATGTAAATGTCACTCCTAAATATGGCATTCGGTTTCTAGGTTCGAATTTATGCTTCTATTCGATCGGTCTTGATTTTATAGTGTAGAATGTGTTTATTGTCTTGATACTATCCTCATTCTTTATGCTTATGCCTAGATATCTTTAAAGTTCAGTTCTTTTTTCTCCTTTTGCCTTTGAAATGACTTGTGATCTAACATTGCACGCCAAGTGTACGATGAAATGTCCATGTAAATGTCACTCCTAAATTTGGCATTCGGTTTCTAGGTTCGAATTTATGTTTCTATTCGATTGGTTTTGGTTCTGTGGTGCAGATTCTGCTTATTGGCTAGATACTATCCTCATTCTTTATGCTTATGCCTAGATGTCTTTAAAGTGCACTTGTTTTTTCTCCTTTTGCATTTAAAATGATTTGTGATCTAACATTGCACGCCAAGTGTACGATGAAATGTCCATGTAAATGTCACTCTTAAATGTGGCATTCAGTTTCTTGGTTCGAATTTATGCTTTTATTCGATCGGTCTTGATTTTGTAGTGTAGAATGTGCTTGTTGGCTTGAAACTATCCTCATTCTTTATGCTTATGCCTAGATGTCTTTAAAGTTCACTTGTTTTTTCTCCTTTTGCCTTTAAAAGTTGACTTGAGATCAAACATTGCACGCCAAGTGTTCGATGAAACGTCCATGTAAATGTCACTCCTAAATGTGGCATTCAGTTTATAGGTTTGAATTTATGCTTTTAATCGATAATTCTTGATTTTGTAGTGCAATATGCGCTTATTGTCTTGAAAATATCCTCATTCTTTATTCTTATGCCTAGATGTCTTTAAAATTCAATCGTTTTTTCTCCTTTTGCCTTTAAAATGACTTGTGATCTAACATTTCACGCCAAGTATTCGATACATCTTGATTTTGTAGAGTAGAATGTGCTTATTGTCTTAATACTATCCTCATTCTTTATGCTTATGCCTAGATGTGTTTAAACATCACTTGTTTTTTCTCCTTTTGCCTTTAAAATGACTTTTGATCAAACATTGCACGCCAAGTGTTCGATGAAACGTCCATGTAAATGTCACTCCTAAATGTGGCATTCAGTTTATAGGTTTGAATTTATGCTTTTATTCGATACGTCTTGATTTTGTAGTGCAGAATGCGCTTATTGTCTTGAAAATATCCTCATTCTTTATTCTTATGCCTAGATGTCTTTAAAATTCAATTGTTTTTTCTCCTTTTGCCTTTAAAATGACTTGTGATCAAACATTTCACGCCAAGTGTTCGATTATATGCCCCTGTAAATGTACTCTTAAATGTGGCATTCGGTTTCTAGGTTTGAATTTATGCATTTATTCGATCGGTCCTGATTTTTTAGTGTCGAACGTGCTTATTGGCTTTATACTTACCTCATTCTTTATGCTTATGCCTAGATGTCTTTAAAGTTCACTTGTTTTTTCTCCTTTTTCCTTCAAAAATTGACTTGAGATCTAACATTGCACGCCAAGTGTTCTATAAAATGTCCATGCGAATGTCACTCCTAAATATGGCATTCCGTTTCTAGGTCCGAATTTATTCTTTTATCCGATCGGTCATGATTTTGTAGTGTAGAATGTGCTTATTGTCTTGATACTATCCTCATTCTTAATGCTTATGCCTAGATGTCTTTAAAGTTCACTTCTTTTTTCTCCTTTTGCCTTTGAAATGACTTGTGATCTAACATTGCACGCCAAGTGTTCGGAGAAGTGTCCATGTAAATTTCACTCCTAAATATGGCATTCGATTTCTAGGTTCGAATTTATGCTTCTATTCGATCGGTCTTTATTTTGTAGTGCAGAATGTGCTTATTGTCTTGATACTATCCCCATTCTTTATGCTTATGGGTAGATGTCTTTAAAGTTCACTTCTTTTTTCTCCTTTTGCCTTTGAAATGACTTGTGATCTAACATTGCACGCCAAGTGTACGATGAAATGTCCATGTAAATGTCACTCATAAATGTGGCATTCAGTTTTTAGGTTCGAATTTATGCTTTTATTCGATAGGTCTTGATTTTGTAGTGCAGAATGTGCTTATTGTCTTTAAAATATCCTCATTCTTTATGCTTATGCCTAGACGTCTTTAAAATTCAATTGTTTTTTCTCCTTTTGCCTTTGAAATGACTAGTGATCTAACATTGTACGCCAAGTGTTCGATGAAATGTCCATGTAAATGTCACTCCTAAATGTGGTATTTGATTTCGAGGTTCGAATTCATGCTTTTATTCGATACGTCTTGATTTTGTAGTGTAGAATGTGCTTATTGTCTTGATACTATCCTCATTCTTTATATTTATGACTAGATGTCTTTAATGATCGCATGTTTTTTCTCCTTTTGCGTTTGAAATGACTTGTGATCTAACATTGCACGACAAGTGTTCGCTGAAATGTCCATGTAAATGTACTCTTAAATGTGGCGTTCGGTTTCTAGGTTCGAAATTATTCTTTTATTCAATCGGTCTTTATTTTCTAGTGCAGAATGTGCTTATTGGCATGAAACTATCCTCATTCTTTATGCTTATACCTAGATGTGTTTAAAGTTCACTTGATTTTTCTCTTTTCGCCTTTAAAATTATTTGTGATCTAACATTGCATCCCAAGTGTTTGACGAAATGTCCATGTAAATGTCACTCCTAAATTTGACATTCGGTTTCTAGGTTCGAATTTGTGCTTCTATTCGATCGGTCTTGGTTCTGTGGTGCAGAATGTGCTTATTGGCTTGATACTATCCTCATTCTTTATGCTTATGC
Source organism: Fallopia convolvulus (assembly GCA_964016875.1). Lineage (NCBI taxonomy): Eukaryota > Viridiplantae > Streptophyta > Magnoliopsida > Caryophyllales > Polygonaceae > Fallopia > Fallopia convolvulus. The sequence goes on from OZ024727.1 coordinate 25,383,470, forward strand.
CTAGATGTCTTTAAAGTTCAGTTGTTTTTTCTTCTTTTGCCTTTCAAAATTGACTTGAGATCAAACATTGCACGCCAAGTGTTCGATGAAATGTCCATGTAAATCTCACTCTTAAATGTGGCATTCGGTTTCTCGGTTCGAATTTATGCTTTTATTCGATACGTCTTGATTTTGTAGTGTAGAATATGCTTATTGTCTTGATACTATCCTCATTCTTTATGCTTATGCCTAGATGTCTTTAAAGATCACTTGTTTTTTCTCCTTTTGTCTTTAAAATGACTTGTGATCTAACATTACACGCCAAGTGTTCGATAAAATATCCATTTAAATATAATTCCTAAATGTGGCATTCAGTTTCTAGGTTCGAATTTCGTATTTTATTCGATCATTCGAGATTTTGTAGTGTAGAATGTGCTTATTGGCTTATAATATCCCCTTCTTTATGCTTATGCCAAGATGTCTTTAAAGTTCAGATGTTTTTTCTCCTTTTTCCTTTAAAAATTGACTTAAGATCTAACATTGCACGCCAAGTGTTCGATGATATGTCCATGTAAATGTCACTCCTAAATGTGGCATTCGATTTCTAGGTTCGAATTCATGCTTTTATTCTATACGTCTTGATTTTGTAGTGTAGAATGTGCTTATTGTCTTGATACTATCCTCATTCTTTATGTTGATTCCTAGATGTCTTTAATGATCACTTGTTTTTTCTCCTTTTGCCTCTAAAATGACTTATGTTCTAACATTGCACGCCAAGTATTTGATGAAATGTCCCTTTAAATTTCACTCCTAAATGTGGCATTCGGTTTCTAGGTTCGAATTTATGCTTTTATTCGATCGGTCTTGATTTTGTAGTGCATCATGTGCTTATTGGCTTGATACTATCATCATTCTTTATGCTTATGCCTAGATATCTTTAAAGTTCACTTGTTTTTTCTCCTTTTGCCTTTAAAATGACATTTGATCTAACATTGCTCGCCAAGTGTTCGATGAAATGTCGACGTAAATGTCACTCGTAAATGTGGAATTCGGTTTCTAGGTTCGAATCTACGCTTCTATTCGATCGGTCTTGGTTTTGTAGTGCAAAATTTGCTTATTGGCTTGATATTATCCTCATTCTTTATACTTATGCCTAGATGTCTTTAAAGTTCACTTTCTTTAAAAATTGACTTGAGATTTAACATTGCACTCCAAGTGTTCGGTGAAATGTCCATGTAAATGTCACTCCTAAATATGGCATTCGGTTTGTAGGTTCGAATTTATGCTTCTATTCGATCGGTCTTGATTTTGTAGTGCAAAATGTGCTTATTGCCTTGATACTACCCTCATTCTTAATGCTTATGCCTAGATGTCTTTAAAGTTCACTTCTTTTTTCTCCTTTTGCCTTTGAAATGGCTTGTGATCTAACATTGCACGCCAAGTGTTCCATTATATGTCCTTGTAAATGTACTCTCAAATGTGGCATTCGGTTTCTAGGTTCGAATTTATGCTTTTATCCAATCGGTCTTGATTTTGTAGTGCAGAATGTGCTTAATGGCTTTAAACTATCCTCATTCTTTATGCTTATGCCTAGATGTCTTTAAAGTTCACTTGTTTTTTCTCCTTTTGCCTTTAAAATGGTTTGTGATCTAACATTGCACGCCTAGTGTTTGACGAAATGTCCTTGTAAATGTCAGTGCTAAATGTGGCATCCGGTTTCTAGGTGTGAATTTATGCTTCTATTCGATCGGTCTTGGTTTTGTAGTGCAGAATGTGCCTATTGGCTATATACTATCCACATTCTTTATTCTTATCCCTAGATGTCTTTAAAGTTCACTTGTTTTTTCTCCTTTTGCCTTTAAAAATTGACTTGAGATCAAACATTGCACGCCAAGTGTTCGATGAAATGTCCATGTAAATGTCACTCCTAAATGTGGCATTCGGTTTCGAGGTTCGAATTTATGCTTTTATTCGATACGTCTTGATACTATCGTGATTCTTTATGCTTATGCCTCGATGTTTTTAAAGATCACTTGTATTTTCTCCTTTTGCCTTTAAAATGACTTGTGATCTAACATTGCACGCCAAATGTACGATGAAATGTCCATGCAAATGTCACTCTTAAATGTGGCATTCAGTTTCTTGGTTCGAATATATGCTTTTGTTCGATCGGTCTTGATTGCATAGTGCAGAATGTGCTTGTTGGCTTGAAACTATCCTCATTCTTTATGCTTATGCCTAGATGTCTTTAAAGTTCACTTGTTTTTTCTCCTTTTGCCTTTAAAAGTTGACTGGAGATCTAACATTGCACGCGGATGAAAGGTCCGTGTAAATGTCACTCCTAAATGTGGCATTCAATTTCTAGGTTCGAATTCATGCTTTTACTCGATATGTCTTGATTTTATAGTGTAGAATGTGGTTATTGTCTTGATACTATCCTCATTGTTTATGCTTATGCCTAGATGTCTTTAATGATCACTTGTTTTTCTCCTTTTGCCTTTAAAATAACTTGTGATCTAACATTGCACGCCAAGTGTTTGATGGAATGTCCCTTTAAATGTCACTCCTAAATGTGGCATTCAGTTTCTAGGTTCAATTTTATGCTTCTATTCTATCGGTGTTGATTTTGTAGTGCAGAATGTGCTTATTGTCTTGATACTATCCTCATTCTTTATGCTTATGCCTATATGTCTTTAAAGTTCACTTCTTTTTTCTCCTTTTGCCTTTGAAATGACTTGTGATCTAACATTGCACGCCAAAATTACGATGAAATGTCCATGTAAATCTCACTCTTAAATGTGGCATTCAGTTTCTCGGTTCGAATTTATGCTTTTATTCGATCGGTGTTGATTTTGTAGTGTAGAATGTGTTTATTGGCTTGAAACAATCCTCATACTTTATTCTTATGCCTAGATGTCTTTAAAGTTCACTTGTTTTTTCTCATTTCGCCTTTAAAATTTGACTTGAGATATAACATTGCACGCCAAGTGTACGATGAAATCTCCATGTAAATGTCACTCCTAAATGTGGCATTCAGTTTATAGGTTCGAATTTATGCTTTTATTCGATACGTCTTGATTTAGTAGTGCAGAATGCGCTTATTGTCTTGAAAATATCCTCATTCTTTATTTTTTATGCCTAGATGTCTTTAAAATTTAATTGTTTTTTCTCCTTTTGCCTTTAATATGACTTGTGATCTAACATTGTACGCCAAGTGTTCGATTATATGTCCTTGTAAATGTACTCTTAAATGTGGCATTCGGTTTCTAGGTTCGAATTTATGCTTTTATTCAATCGGTCTTGATTTTGTAGTGCATAATGTGCTTATTGGCTTGAAACTATCCTCATTCTTTATGCTTATGGCTAGATGTCTTTAAAGTTCACTTGTTTTTTCTCCTTTTTCCTTTAAAATGATTTGTGATCTAACATTGCACGCCTAGTGTTTGACGAAATCTCCTTGTAAATGTCAGTGCTAAATGTGGCATCCGTTTTCTAGGTGTGAATTTATGCTTATATTCGATCGGTCTTGGTTTTGTAGTGCGGAATGTGCCTATTGGCTTTATACTATCCTCATTCTTTATTCTTATGCCTAGATGCCTTTAAAGTTCACTTGTTTATTCTCCTTTCGCCTTTAAAAATTGACTTGAGATCAAACATTGCACGCCAAGTGTTCGATGAAATGTCCATGTAAATGTCACTCCTAAATGTGGCATTCGGTTTCGAGGTTCGAATTTATGCGTTTATTCGATACGTGTTGATTTTGTAGTGTAGAATGTGCTTATTGTCTTGATACTATCGTCATTCTTTATTGTGATCTAACATTGCTCGCCAAGTGTTCGATGAAATATCTACGTAAATGTCACACCTAAATGTGGCATTCGGTTTCTAGGTTCGAATTTATGCTTCTATTCGATCGGTCTTGGTTTTGTAGTGCAAAATGTGCTTATTGGCTTGATATTATCCTCATTCTTTATACTTATGCCTATATGTCTTTAAAGTTCACTTTCTTTAAAAATTGACTTGAGATCTAACATTACACTCCAAGTGTTCGGTGAAATGTCCATGTAAATGTCACTCCTAAATATGGCATTCGGTTTCTAGGTTCGAATTTATGCTTCTATTCGATCAGTCTTGATTTTTTAGTGCAGAATGTGCTTATTATCTTGATACTATCCTCATTCTTAATGCTTATGCCTAGATGTCTTTAAAGTTCACTTCTTTTTTCTCCTTTTGCCTTTGAAATGACTTGTGATCTAACATTGCAAGCCAAGTGTTCGGAGAAGTGTCCATGTAAATGTCACTCCTAAATATGGCATTTGGTTTCTAGGTTCAAATTTATGCTTCTATTCGATCGGTCTTGATTTTGTTGTGCAGAATGTGCTTATTGTCTTGATACTATCCTCATTCTTTATGCTTATGCCTAGATGTCTTTAAAGTTCACTTGTTTTTTCTCCTTTTTCCTTTAAAAATTGACTGGAGATCTAACATTGTACGCGGATGAAATGTCCGTGTAAACGTCACTCCTAAATGTGGCATTCGATTTCAAGGTTCGAATTCATCCTTTTATTCAATCGGTCTTGATTTTGTAGGTCAGAATGTGCTTATTGTCTTGATACTATCCTCATTCTTTATGCTTATGCCTAGATGTCTTTAAAGTTCACTTCTTTTTTCTCCTTTTGCCTTTGAAATGACTTGTAATCTGACATACACGCCAAGTGTTCAATGAAATGTCCATGTAAATCTCACTCTTAAATGTGGCATTCGGTTTCTAGGTTCGAATGTATGCTTCTATTCGATCGGTCTTGGTTTTGTAGTGCAAAATGTGCTTATTGGCTTGATATTATCCTCATTCTTTATACTTATGCCTATATGTCTTTAAAGTTCACTTTCTTTAAAAATTGACTTGAGATCTAACATTGCACGCAAAGTGTTCGGAGAAGTGTCCATGTAAATGTCACTCCTAAATATGGCATTCAGTTTCTAGGTTCGAATTTATGCTTCTATTCGATCGGTCTTAATTTTGTAGTGCAGAATGTGCTTGTTGTCTTGATACTATCCTCATTCTTAATGCTTATGCCTAGATGTCTTTAAAGTTCACTTCTTTTTTCTCCTTTTGCGTTTGAAATGACTTGTGATCTAACATTGCACGCCAAGTGTTCGGAGAAGTGTCCATGTAAATGGTACTCCTAAATATGGCATTCGGTTTCTAGGTTCAAATTTATGCTTCTATTCGATCGGTCTTTATTTTGTAGTGCAGAATGTGCTTATTGTCTTGATACTATCCTCATTCTTTATGCTTTTGCCTAGATATCTTTAAAGTTCACTTGTTTTTTCTCCTTTTGCCTTTAAAATGACTTGTGATCTAACATTGCTCGCCAAGTGTTGGATGAAATGTCCACGTAAACTGAGATGTGGTAAATATATGAACGAGAACCTGTACAAAAGCTCCTTAACCAAAAGGGGTTAAGGCGCAAAAGTGAGGCATGACTGATCGACATGATCCGACATGATCCTCAAGAGCCCACTGCGAACAAGGCGCCCCTAGAGGAGGACTAGGGGTAACAAGACACATCAAACTAGCCCTAAATATCCCTAGAGGTGGACTAGGGACCTATACACATCAAACTAGCCCCAAAAATCCCTAGAGGAGGACTAGGGGTAACAAAACGGGCGGGTAAAGCAAGGGTGCCTAAAAGGCAAACAACCAAGGCAACAAAACAACCAAGGCAAAAGCCATCAAAGACAACAAGTCGCCTATCAAGGCAGCCACAAGCCAAAATGACAACAAAACAACGGAAGAGAGGAGGTGAGAGGCCTTACGTGCGAATGAGCCTTCGGAGTCTTGCACCTTTATTTCCGCTAGTTTTGCAAGTGAAGGAGATCCTTGTTTTGCAAGAATGGATTGTTTTGAGGGCACAATCAATGGGGTTGGGTGTGTCGCCTCGGAAGTAAGCATCATTCCTAGCATCCCAAGTGTGGTAGATGATACCAAGAAGGGTGACTAGTCTTGCTTTGAAGATGTGAGAATCTTGTCTTGGGGACCTTAAGAACCACTCAACCCATTCTTGTAGGTTTGGCTTCCTAGTTTGGATCCCATGCCACGTCCAAACTCTATCCATGACCTCTTGAACAAAATTGCAATTCCCCCAAAGGTGATCGATGGTTTCATTGTCATTCCCACAAAGGACACAAGTGTCATTATTTAAGAGACCACGATCCTTGAGTCGACTTAGCGTGGGGAGTCTCCCTTGGTAAGCTAACCAAAATCTGAAGCTCCACTTCTTGGCTCGTACATGAGTCCAAATCATCTCACTCCAAGGAAGAGTGGGGCCACGGTCACGGAGTAAATCATAGAGGGCTCTCGCATCAAGTTGGCCATTCGGCTTAGTGATGGTATTAAGACCGGTTGGGTCCTCATTTGTTGCCCTTGCAAGAACCGCTTCAACCACCGGTTCTCGTAGCTTGAGGAGTGATTTCCAAATCCAAGAGTCGGTGCTTTTAACTCTCAAATTCCAGAAATTGGCCCTTCTTGTGTGTTTTGATTGACCCAATTCGTCCAAAGAGACGGTTTGTTCATGTGTATCTCATGGCCAAGTTTGAAGAGGATCGATTGGTTCCATGCAAGGAGCTCTTTGATATTGAGGCCGCCCTCCTCATAAGGCCTAGTCACTTTTTTCCAAGAAACAAGTGCTTTTTTCCCCTCAATTTTTCCACTCCAAAGGAAGGAGCGACAAAGTGCTTCTATGCATTTGAGTACCTTCCTTGGGATGATGGTGGATTTAACCTAAAAGGATAGGAGACCCTCAAGCCTGGAGCGAATTACTTGAGCTCTCCCTTCATAGGAGAGCATTCGTGCACCACATCTATTGATGACCCCGGTGATCTTATTGAGGAGTGGCCCATAGTCTCCTACTTTGAGCTTGTCGGAGTGTAGTGGCATTCCCAAATAGCGGACCGGGAAGGTTCCAATCTCAAACCCCATAATTGCCGCAAGAGAGGCCCGGGAAATGTCGACGTAAATGTCACTTCTAAATGTGGCATTCGGTTTCTAGGTTCGAATTTATGCTTCTATTCGACCGGTCTTGGTTTTGTAGTGCCAAATGTGCTTATTGGCTTGATATTATCCTCATTCTATATGTCTTTAAAGTTCACTTTCTTTAAAAATTTACTTGAGATCTAACATTGCACGCCAAGTGTTCGGTGAAATGTCCATGTAAATGTCACTCCTAAATATGGCATTCGGTTTCTAGGTTCGAATTTATGCTTCTATTCGATCGGTCTTGATTTTGTAGTGCAGAATGTGCTTATTGTCTTGATACTATCCTTATTCTTAATGCTTATGCCTAGATGTCTTGAAGGTTCACTTCTTTTTTCTCCTGTTGCCTTTGAAATGACTTGTGATCTAACATTGCACGCCAAGTGTTCGGAGAAGTGTCCATGTAAATGTCACTCCTAAATATGGCATTCGGTTTCTAGGTTCAAATTTATGCTTCTATTCGATTGGTCTTGATTTTGTTGTGCAGAATGTGCTTATTGTCTTGATACTATCCTCATTCTTTATGCTTATGCCTAGATGTCTTTAAAGTTCACTTGTTTTTTCTCCTTTTGCCTTTAAAAATTGACTGGAGATCTAACATTGTACGCGGATGAAATGTCCGTGTAAATGTCACTCCTAAATGTGGCATTCGATTTCAAGGTTCGAATTCATGCTTTTATTCGATCGGTCTTGATTTTGTAGGTCAGAATGTGCTTATTGTCTTGATACTATCCTCATTCTTTATGCTTATGCCTAGATGTCTTTAAAGTTCACTTCTTTTTTCTCCTTTTGCCTTTGAAATGACTTGTAATCTGACATACACGCCAAGTGTTCAATGAAATGTCCATGTAAATCTCACTCTTAAATGTGGCATTCGGTTTCTAGGTTCGAATGTATGCTTCTATTCGATCGGTCTTGGTTTTGTAGTGCAAAATGTGCTTATTGGCTTGATATTATCCTCATTCTTTATACTTATGCCTATATGTCTTTAAAGTTCACTTTCTTTAAAAATTGACTTGAGATCTAACATTGCACGCCAAGTGTTCGGTGAAATGTCCATGTAAATGTCACTCCTAAATATGGCATTCAGTTTCTATGTTCGAATTTATGCTTCTATTCGATCGGTCTTGATTTTGTAGTGCAGAATGTGCTTGTTGTCTTGATACTATCCTCATTCTTAATGCTTATGCCTAGATGTCTTTAAAGTTCACTTCTTTTTTCTCCTTTTGCCTTTGAAATGACTTGTGATCTAACATTGCACGCCAAGTGTTCGGAGAAGTGTCCATGTAAATGGTACTCCTAAATATGGCATTCGGTTTCTAGGTTCAAATTTATGCTTCTATTCGATCGGTCTTTATTTTGTAGTGCAGAATGTGCTTATTGTCTTGATACTATCCTCATTCTTTATGCTTTTGCCTAGATATCTTTAAAGTTCACTTGTTTTTTCTCCTTTTGCCTTTAAAATGACTTGTGATCTAACATTGCTCGCCAAGTGTTGGATGAAATGTCCACGTAAACTGAGATGTGGTAAATATATGAACGAGAACCTGTACAAAAGCTCCTTAACCAAAGGGGGTTAAGGCGCAAAAGTGAGGCATGACTGATCGACATGATCCGACATGATCCTCAAGAGCCCACTGCAAACAAGGCGCCCCTAGAGGAGGACTAGGGGTAACAAGACACATCAAACTAGCCCTAAATATCCCTAGAGGTTGACTAGGGACCTATACACATCAAACTAGCCCCAAAAATCCCTAGAGGAGGACTAGGGGTAACAAAACGGGCGGGTAAAGCAAGGGTGCCTAAAAGGCAAACAACCAAGGCAACAAAACAACCAAGGCAAAAGCCATCAAAGACAACAAGTCGCCTATCAAGGCAGCCACAAGCCAAAACGACAACAAAACAACGGAAGAGAGGAGGTGAGAGGCCTTACGTGCGAATGAGCCTTCGGAGTCGTGCGAATGTTAGATCTCGTAGCTTGAGGAGTGATTTCCAAATCCAAGAGTCGGTGCTTTTAACTCTCAAATTCCAGAAATTGGCCCTTCTTGTGTGTTTTGATTGACCCAATTCGTCCAAAGAGACGGTTTGTTCATGTGTATCTCATGGCCAAGTTTGAAGAGGATCGATTGGTTCCATGCAAGGAGCTCTTTGATATTGAGGCCGCCCTCCTCATAAGGCCTAGTCACTTTTTTCCAAGAAACAAGTGCTTTTTTCCCCTCAATTTTTCCACTCCAAAGGAAGGAGCGACAAAGTGCTTCTATGCGTTTGAGTACCTTCCTTGGGATGATGGTGGATTTAACCCAAAAGGATAGGAGACCCTCAAGCATGGAGCGAATTACTTGAGCTCTCCCTTCATAGGAGAGCATTCGTGCACCACATCTATTGATGACCCCGGTGATCTTATTGAGGAGTGGCCCATAGTCTCCTACTTTGAGCTTGTCGGAGTGTAGTGGCATTCCCAAATAGCGGACCGGGAAGGTTCCAATCTCAAACCCCATAATTGCCGCAAGAGAGGCCCGGGAAATGTCCACGTAAATGTCACTTCTAAATGTGGCATTCGGTTTCTAGGTTCGAATTTATGCTTCTATTCGACCGGTCTTGGTTTTGTAGTGCTAAATGTGCTTATTGGCTTGATATTATCCTCATTCTTTATACTTATGCCTATATCTCTTTAAAGTTCACTTTCTTTAAAAATTTACTTGAGATCTAACATTGCACGCCAAGTGTTCGGTGAAATGTCCATGTAAATGTCACTCCTAAATATGGCATTCGGTTTCTAGGTTCGAATTTATGCTTCTATTCGACCGGTCTTGATTTTGTAGTGCAGAATGTGCTTATTGTCTTGATACTATCCTTATTCTTAATGCTTATGCCTAGATGTCTTGAAAGTTCACTTCTTTTTTCTCCTGTTGCCTTTGAAATGACTTGTGATCTAACATTGCACGCCAAGTGTTCGGAGAAGTGTCCATGTAAATGGTACTCCCAAATATGGCATTCGGTTTCTAGGTTCAAATTATTGCTTCTATTCGATCGGTCTTGATTTTGTAGTGCAGAATGTGCTTATTGTCTTCATACTATCCTCATTCTTTATGCTTATGCCTAAATGTCTTTAAAGTTCACTTGTTTTTTTCTCCTTTTGACTTTAAAAATTGACTGGAGATCTAACATTGCACGCGGATGAAATGTCCGTGTGAATGTCACTCTTAAATGTGGCATTCGATTTCTAGGTTCGAATTCATGCTTTTATTCGATACATCTTGATTTTGTAGTGTAGAATGTGCTTATTGTCTTGATACTATCCTCATTCTTTATGCATTTTCCAATAAATTAACAATTCAATCGATCCACATTTGAGCACTTCAAAGCTCTTTAACTTCCAACTGAGCAAAGGAAAGTACAGAATATCCATGATTCTATACTATAGAGTCACAAACATAGTTGTTGAAGAAAGTTTCCAAAGACAATCCTTTTCTATTCAGGATTCTTTTACATCACTTCATGATCCATACTGATCTCTTAGAATCAACCAAGAGTTATAAGATTTTCCAAATCTTAACATCGAGATGTAGAGGTTCCAACTCGTTCCTACTTTTGAAAATCGAATTTCAACAAAATTCAGAAATTCCTATAAACATATTCTCATGAAAACTCTTAATCTTATAATTTCAATGTCAAAGAAACTCGCTTTAAAATTTCCTTTTTAAAGACAACACTTGAACTTTCACATTTCAAGAAAAGAAGTTCTTTCACATAAATTGAATCAAGATCCTTTCTAAACAAAAATTCTTAACTTGAAATCTTTCGTCATACAAACTTAAAATAGGAAACCTTCAAAAATAGAAAGTCTTTATGAAGTACAATACTTAACTTCAAAATCTCACAAGAAGTTTCCTAATATGGAAGAAACGACAAGGGTACATCCAATTCAGACTCTCAAGAGAGAATAGGAATTCATTGAGAACTTGGTCTAGAACAGGGTCAACTTTAGGAATCTTCACCTAATTTTACTCTGGATCCTTCTCGGAATCCATTCCCATCTCCAAGGAATCAAATGTCCACCATAGGACCTTTTTCACAAAAGCCATTACAAACTTATTACCTCATGTTCTCCAATTCCCTTTCCTCTTTCTATCTCTTCACGAGTCTGGCTTCCAATCTTAACCACTTTCCATAAATGGTACTAAGATAACACTCATATAGAATTCTCCGTAATTCTATATAAAAGAGGAATGTCTTAAGCAAGACTTAGGAACTTTTAGCTCTGATACCACTTCTGTAACACCCCCTTCCTACCCTGGAGGTATTACCGCCAGTAACCCCGATTAAGACTAAACCGAAGCTACCCAAGGCTTTAAACTGACTAAACAAACTAAAACAAGGTAAATGAAACCAATTAAAACCTAACAAAATTAAGTAAAACTTTACAACGGAAAAGAGAATAAAAGGTCTTATACAAGCCTTAACTTAAAAAGAATTAGTAAATAAATAGAACAACCTTCTATTTAAAAAAAATCTTCATCAAGTCTTCCTTAAGTTCTTATTTCTGAAACTCAGCTTCGTTTTGAAGTAGTTCAACCATGATCTTCACTCAAGTATAGCCATTGGAAACCTTTCTTCAACTTCTGGAGCTTCAAACCTCTGAATCTGCCTCTTGAATCAACTTCCAAGAAATACCTGATGTGTCATATACAACGGTGGACACCAGCCGACCATATAAAAGAAAAGAAGATGGACGGGTTAGTCTAATTAAAGACTAAGCAAGCAGAGAATCTAACTTGGTTCTTATGGTTGTAACTAAACATATTGGCATCCAAATCTGATTAGACTCGGATTATGATCCAACAGTTAGCAGTCTTATAGAGAATAAGAAGGAGACTTGAATAATCAAGAGAGAGAATACCACCGCTTGTGGTTTCTTTAAGAAGCATAAACAATTGTTGGGAACTCATATTAATCACATCACATTTTGAAAAGCCTCCATCGACTAATCAGATTGACTTAACAAATGTTTGATTAAGAATCATTCATAATCGGGTGCAAGAATGGCTTTCCGACTGGACGAACCATTCATGTATATTAATGTGCCTAACGCACTTATCTTATATTACTTTCAAAACTTTTCACAAACAGGTTGGTGATTCATAATCGGCTCGAACTACTGCCGAAATATTTTGGTATTGTAGAGATCATCGGAGTATTTCCTCCATGGTCATCTACCCTGTACCAAGATCACATGACTTAAGCTATCCTTAATCTTTCATTTGCATATGGTGATGTATAGATCAGAGAGGCCTATTACCCTATCGTCTACACTGCACCGCCAATTGCACTTAGCTAGAGTGCGCATCACCCCTCTCACACGAAGAGCAGGGGAAGAGTCATGACCCACCATTAGGATTAGGCCCCTCCTAATGTAATATTCTTTTAAAGAGAGAATATGGAACCATGTTCCCCTCCCTGAAACTACCTTAATCACAACAATGTCTCAGCGTGAGACAGCATACAAAGTCACCTATAACGGACCTAAATCCCGTTCTACGGCAAATCTGAATAAACAACATGGTCATTATTTCTAACAAATATAACAACCTACCATATTTTAATAAGCACACAAGTTGTTGCCAACACATGTATTAAATGGGATTCAATTCCTCATTTAATAACCATAATGCAAGAGAGAACCGTCCACTTGCCTTAGAAGGCATGCTCAACGTCCTTAGCAATTCCAACAGTAATCTTTATCATCCTTCTGACAAATATAACAAAAGGATTTCTCAGCAACGAGCTCACAGAAACACCTCTTAGTTGTATTCTCAACTCCTACAACTTCCTAATCGATACATGATTTAATTTCCGAATATCAATATATAATAAACCCTTAGTTATCATGCTTTAAGGAGCCATTTTGGCGGAATTATAACTAATTATCCACTTCACTTTTGAAACAATTTTCTAAATAAAAATTGTTCATTAGCAACAGTTCTTAAAGGTGACAAAATCTTGGTTCAAACGGATTAACAACGAATCCTGGGTATTTATCCGAAGTCCTTTACCTGCCAATCGATATCAAAACTTGTATTCGCAATAACTGAAGATCCTGACGTCCGTTTCTCAAGCGGTTTGAACCTATGGGACTGTATCAACGTCAAGATTATAAAAACCATAAATTTAATTATCAAAGCGGAACCGAAAGGCCCTTACGGTGGCTCCGTAATCAACCCGCTAATTAATTTCGATCGTATATACCTTCACTCGAGCCCATGGCTCGTTTCACTCGATAGTGGCTTGATCCCCGAGCTCGAGGGTGGTTGGGGGTTGCCCGGGAGTAACCCTTGTTGTGGGTGGTGGTCGGAGGGACCGGTGGTCGCCGGCGGTGTCGCTTGGTGAGGCAAAGAAGGTACCGGCAGCGTGGATTTCTTTCCTCCCGAGCCAGTCGTCATTCCGTTTGATTCTCTTGCTGGTTCAGTTCCTCCTTTGCAGCAGCTCAAGAGAGGAAGAAGAAGAGATGAGGTGGAAGGTGGAGATGGAGGTGGAAGGGCAAAGAAGATTGCCGGCGGTGAAGACCCTTTCTCCAGAGACCATCGTTCCGTCCTGCATACTCTGGGTTACCTTCCTCCTTTAGAAAACAACTTTGTAGACTTTTGATGAGATAGACTTTGACGAGGAAAAAAGCTATGCAGTGGATAAAATTCCATCTCATTTCCTTCTCAATTAAGAATGAAAAGAGGCAGGTTACAAACAAAACCCGTCTCGGAACGGGACTCGCGTTAAGTGGTAAAATTATGTACCTCGGGTGGAAAAACTCACTAAACGAAAAACGTCCCGTAAATTATGTAGACCAATAAAACCAATTTTTCATGATTTTATCACGCTTCCATCAATTTTTAAGGCTTCCTTTTCGTATTTTAAATCCTTTCCGGTACATAATTAAAAAGACGGCTTATCCAATAAATGTCCTTCTTCCACCGAAAAATCCTAGAATTCACACTGATCCATAAAATCATTTCTTTGTGATTTTAGGATATCACCAAGAAATTTCTAGGATTTAATCTCCAACAAAAATATCGGATTAAGCGTTAAAACGGACAAAAAGGTTAAAAGGATATCCGAGAAAAATTCAAAAATATCCTCAAAAACCGCAGTTATTACATTCTAGGTTCGAATTTATGCTTTTATTCGATACATCTTGATTTTGTAGTGTAGAATGTGCTTATTGTCTTGATACTATCCTCATTCTTTATGCTTATGACTAGATGTCTTTAAAGTTCACTAGTTTATTCTCCTTTTACCTTTAAAAGTAGACTTGAGATCTAACATTGCACGCCAAGTGTTCGATGAAATATCCATGTAAATGTCACTCCTAAATGTGGCATTCGGTTTCTAGGTTCGAATTTATGCTTTTATTCGATACGTCTTGATTTTGTAGTGCAGAATGTGCTTATTTTCTTGATAATATCCTCATTCTTTATGCTTATGCCTAGATGTCTTTAAAGTTCACTTGTTTTTTCTCCTTTTGCCTTTAAAATGACTTTTTATCTAACATTACACGCCAAGTGTTCGATGAAAAGTCCATGTAAATGTCACTCCATAATGTGGCATTCGGTTTCTAGGCTCAAATTTATGCTTCTATTCGATCGGTCATGGTTTTGTAGTGCAGAATTTGCTGATTGGCTTGATACTATCTTCATTCTTCATGCTTATGTCTAGTTGTCTTTAAAGTTCACTTGTTTTTTCTCCTTTTGCCTTTAAAATGATTTTTTTATCAAACATTGCACGCCTAGTGTTCGATGTAAGGTCCATGTAAATGTCACTCCTAAATGTGGTATTTAGTTTATAGGTTCGAATTTATGCTTTTATTCGATCGGTCTTGATTTTGTAGTGCAAAATGTGCTTATTGTCTTGATATTATCCTCATTCTTTATGCTTATGCCTAGATGTCTTTAAAGTTCACTTGTTATTTCTCCTTTTGGTTTTAAAAATTGTCTTGAGATCTAACATTGCACGCCAAGTGTTCGATGAAATGTCCATGTAAATGTCACTCCTAAATATGGCATTCGGTTTCTAGGTTCGAAATTATGCCTTTATTCGATCAGTCTTGATTTTGTAGTGCAGAATGTGCTTATTGTTTTGATACTATCCTCATTCTTTATGCTTATGCCTAGATGTCTTTAAAGTTCACTTCTTTTTTCTCCTTTTGCCTTTGAAATGACTTGTGATCTAACATTGAACGCCAAGTGTACGATGAAATGGCTATGTAAATGTCACTCTTAAATGTGGCATTCATTTTCTAGGTTCGAATTTATGCTTTTATTCGATCAGTCTTGATTTTGTAGTGCAGAATGTGCTTATTTTCTTGATAATATCCTCATTCTTTATGCTTATGCCTAGATGTCTTTAAAGTTCACTTGTTTTTTCTCCTTTTGCCTTTAAAATGACTTTTTATCTAACATTACACGCCAAGTGTTCGATGAAAAGTCCATGTAAATGTCACTCCATAATGTGGCATTCGGTTTCTAGGCTCAAATTTATGCTTCTATTCGATCGGTCATGGTTTTGTAGTGCAGAATTTGCTGATTGGCTTGATACTATCTTCATTCTTCATGCTTATGTCTAGTTGTCTTTAAAGTTCACTTGTTTTTTCTCCTTTTGCCTTTAAAATGATTTTTTTATCAAACATTGCACGCCTAGTGTTCGATGTAAGGTCCATGTAAATGTCACTCCTAAATGTGGTATTTAGTTTATAGGTTCGAATTTATGCTTTTATTCGATCGGTCTTGATTTTGTAGTGCAAAATGTGCTTATTGTCTTGATATTATCCTCATTCTTTATGCTTATGCCTAGATGTCTTTAAAGTTCACTTGTTATTTCTCCTTTTGGTTTTAAAAATTGTCTTGAGATCTAACATTGCACGCCAAGTGTTCGATGAAATGTCCATGTAAATGTCACTCCTAAATATGCCATTCGGTTTCTAGGTTCGAAATTATGCCTTTATTCGATCAGTCTTGATTTTGTAGTGCAGAATGTGCTTATTGTTTTGATACTATCCTCATTCTTTATGCTTATGCCTAGATGTCTTTAAAGTTCACTTCTTTTTTCTCCTTTTGCCTTTGAAATGACTTGTGATCTAACATTGAACGCCAAGTGTACGATGAAATGGCTATGTAAATGTCACTCTTAAATGTGGCATTCATTTTCTAGGTTCGAATTTATGCTTTTATTCGATCAGTCTTGATTTTGTAGTGCAGAATGTGTTTATTGGCTTGAAACTATCCTCATTCTTTATGCTTATGCCTAGATGTCTTTAAAGATCACTTGTTTTTTCTCCTTTTGCCTTTAAGAGTTGACTTCAGATCTAACATTGCACGCCAAGTTTTCGATGAAATGTCCATGTAAATGTCACTCCTAAAGGTGGCATTCAGTTTATAGGTGCGAATTTATGCTTTTATGCGGTACGAATTTATGCTTTTATATGACTTGTGATCTAACATTACACGTCAAGTGTTCGATGAATTATCCATTTAAATGTCATTCGTCAATGTGGCATTCATTTTCTAGGTTCGAATTTCGTATTTTATTCGATCATTCTTGATTTTTAGTGCAGAATGTGCTTATTGGCTTGATACTATCCTCATTATTTATGCTTATGCCAAGATTTCTTTAAAGTTCACTTGTTTTTTCTGCTTTTTCCTTTTAAAATTGACTTGAGATCTAACATTGCACGCCAAGTGTTTGATGAAATGTCCATGTAAATGTCACTCCTAAATGTCGCATTCGATTTCTAAGTTCGAATTCATGCTTTTATTCGATACGTCTTGATTTTGTAGTGTACAATGTGCATATTGTCTTGATACTATCCTCATTCCGTATGTTTATGACTAGATGTCTTTAATGATCACTTGTTTTTTCTCCTTTTGCGTTTGAAATGACTTGTGATCTAACATTGCACGCCAAGTGTTTGATGAAATGTCCATGTAAATGTACTCTTAAATGTGGCATTCAGTTTCTAGGTTCGAATTTATGCTTTTATTCAATCGGTCTTGATTTTGTAGTGCAGAATGTGCTTATTGGCTTGAAACTATCCTCATTCTTTATGCTTATGCCTAGATGTCTTTAAAGTTCACTTGATTTTTCTCTTTTTGCATTTAAAATTATTTGTGATCTAACATTTTTCGCCAAGTGTTTGACGAAATGTCCATGTAAATGTCACTCCTAAATTTGGCATTCGGTTTCTAGGTTCAAATTTATGCTTATATTTGATCGGTCTTGGTTTTGTGGAGCAGAATGTGCTTATTGGCTTGATACTATCCTCATTCTTTAGGCTTATGCCTAGATGTCTTTAAAGTTCACTTGATTTTTCTCTTTTTCCATTTAAAATTATTTGTGATCTAACAATGCACGCCAAGTGTTTGACGAAATGTCCATGTAAATGTCACTCCTAAATTTAGCATTCGGTTTCTAGGTTCAAATTTATGCTTCTATTCGATCGGTCTTGGTTTTGTGGTGCAGAATGTGCTTATTGGCTGTATACTATCCTCATTCTTTATGCTTATGCTTAGATGTCTTTAAAGTTCACTTGTTTTTTCTCCTTTTGCCTTTAAAATGATTTGTGCTCTAACATTGCACGCCAAGTGTTTGACGAAATGTCCATGTAAATGTCAGTCCTAAATGTGGCATCCGGTTTCTAGGTGTGAATTTATGCTTCTATTCGATCGGTCTTGGTTTTGTAGTGCAGAATGTGCCTATTGGCTTTATACTATCCTCATTCTTTATTCTTATACCTAGATGCCTATAAAGTTCACTTGTTTTTTCTCCTTTTGCCTTTAAAAATTGACTTGAGATCAAACATTGCACGCCAAGTGTTCGATGAAATGTCCATGTAAATGTCACTCCTAAATGTGGCATTCGGTTTCTAGGTTCGAATTTATGCTTTTATTCGATACATCTTGATTTGTAGTGTAGAATGTGCTTATTGTCTTGATGCTATCCTCATTCTTTATGCTTATGCCTAGATGTCTTTAAAGATCACTTGTTTTTTCTCCTTTTGCCTTTAAAATGACTTGTGATCTAACATTACACGCCAAGTGTTCGATGAAATGTCCATTTAAATGTCATTCCTAAATGTGGCATTCAGTTTCTAGGTTCGAATTTTGTATTTTATTCGACCATTCTTGATTTTGTAGTGCAGAATGTGCTTATTGGCTTGATACTATCCTCATTCTTTATTCTTATGCCTAGATGCCTTTAAAGTTCACTTGTTTTTTCTCCTTTTTCCTTTAAAAATTGACTTGAGATCTAACATTGCATGCCATGTGTTCGATTAAATGTCCATGTAAATGTCACTGCTAAATGTGGCATTCGATTTCTAGGTTCGAATTCATGCTTTTATTCGATACGTCTTGATTTTTATTGTGTTGATAGTATCCTCATTATTTATGCTTATGCCTAGATGTTTTTAAAGATCACTTGTTTTTTCTCCTTTTGCCTTTAAAATGACTTGTGATCTAACATTACACGCCAAGTGTTCGATGAAATGTCCATTTAAATGTCTTTCCTAAATGTGGCATTCAGTTTCTAGGTTCGAATTTCGTATTTTATTCGATCATTCTTGATTTTGTAGTGCAGAATGTGCTTATTGGCTTGATACTATCCTCATTCTTTATCCTTATGCCAAGATGTCTTTAAAGTTCACTTGTTTTTTCTCCTTTTTCCTTTAAAAATTGACTTGAGATCTAACATTGCACGCCAAGTGTTCGATTAAATGTCCATGTAAATGTCACTTCTAAATGTCGCATTCGATTTCTAGGTTCGAATTCATGCTTTTATTCGATACGTCTTAATTTTGTAGTGTACAATGTGCTTATTGTCTTGATACTATCCTCATTCCGTATGTTTATGACTAGATGTCTTTAATTATCACTTGTTTTTTCTCCTTTTGCGTTTGAAATGACTTGTGATCTAACATTGCACGCCAAGTGTTCGATGAAATGTCCATGTAAATGTACTCTTAAATCAGGCATTAGGTTTCTAGGTTCGAATTTATGCTTTTATTCAATCGGTCTTGATTTTGTAGTGCAAAATGTGCTTATTGGCTTGAAACTATGCTCATTCTTTATGCTTATGCCAAGAGGTCTTTAAAGTTCACTTCTTTTTTCTCCTTTTTCCTTTAAAAATTGACTTGAGATCTAACATTGCACGCCATGTGTTCGATGAAATGTCCATGTAAATGTCACCCCTAAATGTGGCATTCGATTTCTAGGTTCGAATTCATGCTTTTATTCGATACATCTTGATTTTATAGTGTAGAATTTGCTTATTGTCTTGATACTATCCAAATTCTTTATGCTTATGCCTAGATCTCTTTAAAGATCACTTGTTTTTTCTCCTTTTTCCTTTCAAATGACTTGTGATCTAACACTACACGCCAAGTGTTCGATGAAATGTCCATTTAAATGGCATTCCTAAATGTGGCATTCAGTTTCTAGGTTCGAATTTTGTATTTTATTCGATCATTCTTGATTTTGTAGTGCAGAATGTGCTTATTGGCTTGATACTATCCTCATTCTTTCTGCTTATGCCAAGATATCTTTAAAGTTCACTTGTTTTTTCTCAATTTTCCTTTAAAAATTGATTTGAGATCTAACATTGCACGCCAAGTGTTCGATTAAATGTCCATGTAAATGTCACTTCTAAATGTCGTATTCGATTTCTAGGTTCGAATTCATGCTTTTATTCCATACGTCTTAATTTTGTAGTGCACAATGTGCTTATTGTCTTGATACTATCCTCATTCCGTATGTTTATGACTAGATGTCTTTAATGATCACTTGTTTTTTCTCCTTTTGCGTTTGAAATGACTTGTGATCTAACATTACACGCCAAGTGTTCGATGAAATGTCCATTTAAATGTCTTTCCTAAATGTGGCATTCAGTTTCTAGGTTCAAATTTCATATTTTATTCGATCATTCTTGATTTTGTAGTGCAGAATGTGCTTATTGGCTTGATACTATACTCATTCTTTATCCTTATGCCAAGATGTCTTTAAAGTTCACTTGTTTTTTCTCCTTTTTCCTTTAAAAATTGACTTGAGATCTAACATTGCACGCCAAGTGTTCGATTAAATGTCCATGTAAATGTCACTTCTGAATGTCGCATTCGATTTCTAGGTTCGAATTCATGCTTTTATTCGATACGTCTTAATTTTATAGTGTACAATGTGCTTATTGTCTTGATACTATCCTCATTCCGTATGTTTATTACTAGATGTCTTTAATGATCACTTGTTTTTTCTCCTTTTGTGTTTGAAATGACTTGTGATCTAACATTGCACGCCAAGTGTTCGATGAAATGTCAATGTAAATGTACTCTTAAATCAGGCATTAGGTTTCTAGGTTCGAATTTATGCTTTTATTCAATCGGTCTTGATTTTGTAGTGCAGAATGTGATTATTGGCTTGAAACTATGCTCATTCTTTATGCTTATGCCTAGATGTCTTTAAAGTTCACTTGATTTTTCTCTTGTCGCCTTTAAAATTATTTTTGATCTAACATTGCGCGCCAAGTGTTTTACGAAATGTCCATGTAAATCTCACTCCTAAATTTGGCATTCGGTTTCTAGGTTCAAATTTATGTTTCTATTTGATCGGTCTTGGTTTTGTGGTGCAGAATGTGCTTATTGGCTTGATACTATCCTCATTCTTTATGCTTATGCCTAGATGTCTTTAAAGTTCACTTGTTTTTTCTCCTTTTGCCTTTAAAATGATTTGTGATCTAACATTGCACGCCAAGTGTTTGACGAAATGTCCATGTAAATGTCAGTCCTAAATGTGGCATCCAAGTTCTAGGTGTGAATTTATGCTTCTATTCGATCGGTCTTGGTTTTGTAGTGCAGAATGTGCCTATTTGCTTGATACTATCCTCATTCTTTATTCTTATACCTAGATGCCTTTAAAGTTCAATTGTTTTTTCTCCTTTTGCCTTTAAAAATTGACTTGAGATCAAACATTGCACGCCAAGTGTTCGATGAAATGACCATGTAAATGTCACTCCTAAATGTGGCATTCGGTTTCTAGGTTCGAATTTATGCTTCTATTCGATACATCTTGATTTTGTAGTGTCGAATGTGCTTATTGTCTTGATAATATCCCCATTCTTTATGCTTATGCCTAGATGTCTTTAAAGATCACGTGTTTTTTCTCCTTTTGCCTTTAAAAATGACTTGTGATCTAACATTACACGCTAAGTGTTTGATGAAATGTCCATTTAAATGTCATTCCTAAATGTGGCATTCAGTTTCTAGGTTTGAATTTCGTATTTTATTCGATCATTCTTGATTTTGTAGTGTAGAATGTGCTTATTGGCTTGATACTATCCTCATTCTTTATGCTTATGCCAAGAGGTCTTTAAAGTTCACTTCTTTTTTGTCCTTTTTCCTTTAAAAATTGACTTGAGATCTAACATTGCACGCCATGTGTTCGATGAAATGTCCATGTAAATGTCACCCCTAAATGTGGCATTCGATTTCTAGGTTCGAATTCATGCTTTTATTCGATACATCTTGATTTTATAGTGTAGAATTTGCTTATTGTCTTGATACTATCCAAATTCTTTATGCTTATGCCTAGATGTCTTTAAAAGATCACTTGTTTTTTCTCCTTTTTCCTTTAAAATGACTTGTGATCTAACACTACACGCCAAGTGTTCGATGAAATGTCCATTTAAATGGCATTCCTAAATGTGGCATTCAGTTTCTAGGTTCGAATTTCGTATTTTATTCGATCATTCTTGATTTTTTAGTGCAGAATGTGCTTATTGGCTTGATACTATCCTCATTCTTTATGCTTATGCCAAGATATCTTTAAAGTTCACTTGTTTTTTCTCATTTTTCCTTTAAAAATTGACTTGAGATCTAACATTGCACGCCAAGTGTTCGATTAAATGTCCATGTAAATGTCACTTCTAAATGTCGCATTCGATTTCTAGGTTCGAATTCATGCTTTTATTCCATATGTCTTAATTTTGTAGTGTACAATGTGCTTATTGTCTGGATACTATCCTCATTCCGTATGTTTATGACTAGATGTCTTTAATGATCACTTGTTTTTTCTCCTTTTGCGTTTGAAATAACTTGTGATCTAACATTACACGCCAAGTGTTCGATGAAATGTCCATTTAAATGTCATTCCTAAATGTGGCATTTCGTTTCTAGGTTAGAATTTCGTATTTTATTGGACCATTCTTGATTTTGTAGTGCAGAATGTGTTTATTGGCTTGATACTATCCTCCTTCTTTATTCTTATGCCTAGATGCCTTTAAAGTTCACTTGTTTTTTCTCCTTTTTCCTTTAAAAATTGACTTGAGATCTAACATTGCATGCCATGTGTTCGATTAAATGTCCATGTAAATGTCACTCCTAAATGTGGCATTCGATTTCTAGGTTCGAATTCATGCTTTTATTCGATACGTCTTGATTTTTTAGTGTAGAATGTGCTTATTGTGTTGATAGTATCCTCATTATTTATGCTTATGCGTAGATGTTTTTAAAGATCACTTGTTTTTTCTCCTTTTGCGTTTGAAATGACTTGTGATCTAACATTACACGCCAAGTGTTCGATGAAATGTCCATTTAAATGTCACTCCTAAATGTGGCATTCAGTTTCTAGGTTCAAATTTCGTATTTTATTCGATCATTCTTGATTTTGTAGTGCAGAATGTGCTTATTGGCTTGATAATATCCTCATTCTTTATCCTTATGCCAAGATGTCTTTAAAGTTCACTTGTTTTTTCTCCTTTTCCCTTTAAAAATTGACTTGAGATCTAACATTTCACGCCAAGTGCTCGATTAAATGTCCATGTAAATGTCACTTCTAAATGTCGCATTCGATTTCTAGGTTCGAATTCATGCTTTTATTCGATACGTCTTAATTTTGTAGTGTACAATGTGCTTATTGTCTTGATACTATCCTCTTTCCGTATGTTTATGACTAGATGTCTTTAATGATCACTTGTTTTTTCTCCTTTTGCGTTTGAAATGACTTGTGATCTAACATTGCACGCCATGTGTTCGATGAAATGTCCATGTAAATGTCACTCCTAAATGTGGCATTCGATTTCTAGGTTCGAATTCATGCTTTTATTCAATAAGTCTTGATTTTGTGTTGTAGAATGTGCTTATTGTCTTGATACTTGATGTCTCTCTATTTGGTGGTGTTTTCATATGTGATTTCCTTTGTAAATATGTTTCTTTTTCCCCTTTTCTTGTGCGTTTTGTTTCTTTTTAGCTTAGTTCCCGTATTTCTATGAGATTCGGAGACTACGCGCATTTTATGTGTTTTGTAGGTAAATTGGCATGAATCAAGGATCGATTTGAAGGAGGGTCGAGACATGGAGCAAAGGCCGAGCAAAGCGGGAAAGAGAGAAGCAAGCCATGAAGAAGAACAAGAGAAGCCAACTAAGAAGAAGGTGGAACGAGGTCAGGACCGAGTTGCAACCAACCTCGAGCCCGACTTGAAGTTTCAACCTCGGACCGACATACACAGTAACTCGGGCCCGAGGTCCTCCGTGTCGGTCCAAGTCGGTCACCGAACTACTTGGGCTCCAAGGCACGAATTTGTGGACTTCCACTTTTGCACCTCATCTAATCCATAAAAGGCCCTCTTGTCTTCTAAGAAAGGGTTCCTTCCCCCACTCTCTCACACAAAAGGGAGGGGTTCCAAGGGAGCCAAGGGGATACTTGGAGAGCAAGGAGGAAGGAGAGGAGAAGGAGAAGAGAGAGAATCGGCCAAGAGAGAGGAAGCTTGATAGGTTTGGTTGATAGATTAGCTTTGTTTTGCTTTGTTCTTGTGGATTTGGAAACCCTTGATTGGAATTTGTGGATTGCTTTTGATTTTGAATGAAACTTTGCTTTGTTTTGAGATTGATGATATTGATTGCTTTCCCTTTTGATTTGTTTGCTTTCTTTGTTTGCCTTATGGAGTAGATCTCCTTGATCTTGGGTTATGGGGGAAAACCCTAGCTAGGTTTAGGCTAGAAACCCCAATTCCATAGCCTTGAGTGTTTGATCTAAGGAACCCACTCTACATAGAGCTACAATTCCTTGCGAAAGTCGGGAATCAAGGCTTGAGATTGGCAAAGTAGCGAAAGTGAACATGTGTCAATCTCAAGACCTTGCTTCGAAGGGGATTTCCCCAATGATCGATGTGTAGAAGTGGTTGGAACGAGGGCGAAAGCACTCGATCCTAGTCCGATCATCACTCATTGCTTGAATTGGGGTGGATAAGCCTTAATCTACTAGAGAAGGAACCCAAAAGCCCAAGATCTACTTTTAATCTTTGAGTTCGACATCCCCAGCTACCTCGGGCCCGACTTACCCAGTGTCGGTCCCGACTTCCTCTCGTCGCCAACCTCGGGCCCGACGTGACCTCAGTGTCGGTCCCGACTGTTTTCTTTGTTTTCCTTTGTTTTATGCTCTCCTTTCTAGCTTCCTAGTATCTAGGCACATCGATCGAGTAGACTTCCCGAGTGTTCGACACCCACCACGTACTACAACGGGGTCGGGTTATAAATTGTATCTCTAGACCCTCGCACACCGTGAGAGGCGATCAAAAAGAATGGCGCCGTTGCCGGGGAAGTCTAAGTGCATTGAGTGCCAATTTGGTGAGTTTCTTGTGTTTTGGTAGTGATTTGGGTGAGGGAATAGCCCAAACCCTTTGTTTGTTTTTGATTTGTTTTGGTTTGTGTTTTTGTTTCATAGGTGTATGCTAGCTCGTTCCTCCCGAGGAACACTTGAGCTTGAGTTTGTGAGTGATCCGGAAAGTATTCTCAAGGAAGCCCGAAGAAGGAAAAGGATGGAGAATCAAGCTCTCCATGTTGATGAGGAGTTGGCTCGACTTAGGGCCGAAATGGCTAGATTGCAACTTGAGAGGGACAATCAAGAGGAGGTGGCAAGAAGAGAACGGGAGCAACGGATGAGAGCCGAGGCTCAACTCAACGCTCTACCCCGGAATGCACGCCAATACATGCATCCGGAGTTGAGGGTACCCGAGCCGGCTATTGTGCTTCCCGAGGTTGCCAAGAATTTTGAGATCAAGACGCAATTCATCTCCCTCATCAAGCGTGATCAATTCGAGGGCCGTCCACATGAGTGTCCCATAGAGCATGTTAAACGATTTGTGGATATGTGTGAGACGATCTCCACCGACGAGGAGACATTGGAGTATGTGCTTCTAAAGGCGTTCAAATGGTCACTTGGGGGCAAGGCCACACATTGGCTCGAGAGCCAAGCTCCTAGGTCAATCACAACTTGGAAGACACTCTATGATGCTTTCTTGATGAAGTTCTTCCCGCCCTCAAAGACAACCGAGTTAAGAAGGAAGATTGCAAGCTTTCAACAAGGTCCGAATGAGCCCCTCTTCGAAGCATGGGACCGTTTCAAGGAGATGTTGCGCCAATGTCCTACTCATGGCCAACAACCATATGTGCTTCAAGACATCTTTTTCCAAGGCATCAATCCGGTAACGAAGGACAAGCTCAATCTCCACACCGATTGTGGGTTCATAGACTTGACACCGGATCAAGCTTGGGAGCTACTTGACAAGCTATCCGATTATGAGGCCATGTATGGGGTGAGTCAAGCTAGCAAGGAGGTGAAAGTTCAAGGTGAAGGTGCAAGGAAGTTATATGATCCAAAGGGAGAAGACATTGATAGGGATGTGAAGCTCCAATTCCTTGAAGGTGAAGTGAGCAAGCTTAAGAGGCAAGTCCACTACTACAAGCAAAATGCTAGAGCTTGTGAGGAGTGTGGATCCTTTGCACATGCTACACAAGTTTGTCCGAATGAGAGCCAAGTACGTTTGGCCGAGCGAATTGAGGAGGCAAACTATGTTCGAGGAAATTTCGGTGGAAGAGGCAATTTCAACAATGGTGGCAATGGCCGGTGGAACAACGGTCAAGCTCAAGGCTACAACAACAACTTCAACCAAAACGAGCCAAGGGCGCCACCACCACCATATAGACCACCGGGATTCAATGAGTTACAAACATTTGCTCAAGAGATGAGAGATGGGTTCAAGGAGATGAGGACCCAATTCAATGAGTTTGGTGCATGGAGGAGGCAAGTCGACAATCAATTTGCCCAAATTGCAACTCAAGCCCCGAGAGAGAATGGGAGACTTCCGGGCCGACCCGAGGAGAATCCTCGAGCTCAAAACAATCAAAATGAAGTCCGGGCAATTGGATTGAGAAGTGGCCGAAACCTACCCGAGCCACACGTGCCTAAGAAGAATGAAGAGAGTCGGACCAACTTACCCAGCAAGTCGGGTCCGACATTCCCCGAAGTCGACCCAACAAGAAGATCGACTCCTTCACCACGGACCGAGGTCGAGAGCAACTCGGGACCGACGTACACAGACCTCGATCCAACTCCTCTGTCCAGGACCGAGATCCACAACATCGGGCCCGACATGGTGCCCAAGTCGGTCCAACCAGGAAATGTTGCAAGTGAAGTAGGGAAGTCTAAGGAGGTTGATCCAAGCAAGATTCAAGGTGCAACGATTCTTCCATATCCCTCAAAGAAGCCGAAAGATGTTGTTGAGAACAAGTTCAAGAGGTTTCTCAAACTCTTGCAAGGCTTGAACATCTCTATCCCGTTCACCGACGCATTGAGTGAGATGCCATCTTATGCCAAGTTTTTAAAGGAGATTTTGAGCAAGAAGAGGTCCATAGATGAAATGCAAGATGAAGTCAAGACCTTGGAGTTACCACAAAAGCTAGGAGATCCCGGTCGCTTTGCTATAACCATTGGTGTGGGGTCTCAAAACTTCCAAGCCTTATGTGACCTTGGGGCAAGTGTTTCGGTGATGCCCGCTAGCATTTGGAGAAGAGCAAATTTGGGAGAAATGGAGCCGGCCGATATGTCCCTAACTATGGCCGACGGTTCCATCATCAAGGCTAAGGGAATATTGGATGACGTGCCGGTGCGAGTTGGAAAGTATTTTGTTCCCGATGATTTCGTGATCTTGGACATGCACGAGGACCCCTTGGTCCCAATAATCTTAGGAAGACCATTCTTAGCTACGGCGGGGGCAAGGTTTGATGTCAATAACGGCAAGGTTTCCTTTGAGATTGGAGAAGAGAAGGTCGATTTTCACTTCAACAAGGCCTTGAATGAGCCGGACGCCTTGGCTATCCTCAAACTTGAAGAGAGTGCCAAGAGAGAAGGAGAAGAAGTGGAAGTTGCTAGAGAGGTCATTGTGTTAAGGAGTGATGAAAGCTTCAATAAACAAATACAAGCAAGGGAGTTGTTGGAGCAAATTGAGGATCAAGATGAGTCAAGAATCAATGCTAGCCCAAGGAGAAATGAAGAGTATCCTTACTTATATCCTTTTGATGTTGGTGATGACCACAATTCTTCCCAAACTTTTGATTCCTACATTTGTTTAAGTGATTTGAAAGATGACTTAGGAGACTCCTACATTTGCCTTAGTGACTTGAAAGATGAATTGGTAGAATCTCCTAGGAATTCTTTGGATAACTTTGGTGTAGGAAAAGAGGAACATGATGGAGCAAGTAAGGAGAAGAAATCTCATCCGTTGGAGGAGTATGATGAGATAGGCCCGAGATCGGAGAGCCATGCCTATGTAGACCATCGTTGGTGGTTTTATGGGTATGAAGGCAATGGGAATGGGCATAACAATGGCGAGCAATTCACCGTGTTTCACCCGCCATGAGGTTGAGGTTAGGAAGTCAAGCTAGTGACTCTAAACGAGCGCTTCTCGGGAGGCAACCCGAGCTAGTAGCTTTCTTTTCGTAATTTTAGTTTGATTTTTTCTTAGTTTAGCCTAGCTTTTCCCTAACCAATCTCTATCTAGTGTTTTGTGGATTTATGGTGTCGTGCATTCTTCAAAGTTGTGTAGGATTTGAGGTGAAATATTTAAATGGAAATATGGGAAAGAAGTTGCAAGAGGATGGAGTAAAATTGGTGACCCGAATACTCCCACATCGAGCCCAGGTAAGTCGGGCCCGACATAGGGACGTCGGTCCATGAAGTCGGTCCAACTCGATTTGACTAGTTGGAATGCCAATTTTTCCCTTGACCTAATTTGTCCTTTTCCCCCATTAAATACTATCCCCCACCTACCTATCATCTTCATATCAACCACCATTCCCAAAATACAACCCCTCTCCCTCAAAAATTCTCAAAGTCGGCCGCCCCTACCCTCACCATACTCGATCCACACATCTTCCTTTCTTCATCTCGATCCAATCACAAAAAGGCCTCCCAAACCCGAATCCAAGTAGAAATCTCGAGTTCAATATAGTTCTTCATCGATCTAGGAAATTTGAGTTCTAAGTTGCTTATTTGTTTAAAAGTTCAATACTCTTCGAATCCGGTATGTGTTACTCGATCTCTACTTATTTCTTTGAAAATTTTGTGCTTTCATTGCGTAGATTGAGTAATGCCATGTTTGATTGAGAGCTTGAGCTTGAGCATCAATGGTGGATTTGCATGATTTGTGAAATTGAGCTTTAAAGTTGTTTATGCATGCTTAGATCCATTTAGAACTTCGATTAGGGATGTTTGATGGTTGAATTTGAAATTTAAGTGCATGATAGAGTGATTTGGGTTGGTTTTAGGCTAGAAGTCGAAGCATGAACTAGGTCGAGATCGACGTGCCCAGGAGAGTCGGGCCCGAGGTGTGAAAGTCGGTCCAACATGTCGGACCGAGGTTGAGTAAGTCGGGCCCGACATAGACTGGAAGTCGATCCATGATGTTTTTGCTCTCTTCTTGTGATATCATGTGGATTCATGTGTTTAATTGTTGGCTATAGCCTAATCATGATGTAGAATGATCATTTGCTTAGCTATTGTTAGAAGATGTCCATGATGATTTATGTTGGATTGAGATACATGTGAGTCTAGAGACTAAGTATGGGGTTCCCTTTATGTTGAAATGTTGTTGTGTGTTGATGGGTGCTTTTGTTGAGTTGTATGGAGTTTATCTTGGATCCTTTTGTTGGGTTGGATGTGTGTAGGTACCATGGAGACAAGAGCTTCATCCTCTCGTGTGGAAAGGCCAAGGAAGAAGTCCAAGAAGACGAGGAAAGAGCCGAAGTTGGATGATGTCTATTTGGAGGATGATGAGCAAGTGGAGAATTATGAAAGATATATGGCGCTTGAGCACCACACAAGGTGGCTTGATTGGGAAGCCGTGAGGAAGATGGACATGGATCAAGCCCTTCCAAGATGCTACTCCCACATCGGTCTTAATGGGATGCTAAGGTGGGACAACACTCACTACCCTGCCCTCACCTCGGAATTTATGGCCACATTCGAGTGCACTTATGATAATGTGGAGGATGAGGAAGGGGCGATCACTTTCCGATTGGGCAACGAGGACCACAATCTCACTCTTAGGGATTTGGCTACCTACTTCGGGTTTCCATGCCCAAGAGAAGAGGCCGGCGTCAACAATGAGAAGGTGAACCAAGTGTGGCGTCATGTGACCGGGAAGAGTGAGATGAGAAAGGGCGCCTCCACAAACGAGATTGCTAGCCCTCTTTTTCGGGTCATGGTGCGAGTTTTGGGGTGTGCAATCTATGCTCGTCATGAGTTGAGCAAGCCAATGAAGGAGGAGATCATGTTGCTCCATGAGATGCTCTTCAACACCGAGAAGCCCATGAACCTTGCATGGGAGTGGGTCAAGATGGTGCGAGACTTCCAAAGCTCCTCTTGGATCTACTTCGGTGGGATGATAGCAAGGCTCGCCATGCGTCTAGGAGTTGATCTTGACAAGTATTCTCCGGCTCCGAATGGTGTGGAGTACATGAACATGAAGTATTTCAAGAAGGCCAACATCATCAAGGAGAAGCTCTACATGATTTCCTTGGCCCCTCACTCAAACTATGATGGTGTGTCGATCCGGTTAGTGCACAACCTCTATGATCTTTCTCGGTATCAAAATTGGTACCAAGTGTGGGCTGGCAAGACACACTCATTTGGTGACCCCGAAGGTGCAAGAGAAGGGCGGCGACAACAATCTCAACACATTCGGTTTACCTCTCCTCCATCTACACCGGATTCCGACCAAGACAACTTCGTGTTTGCACCTCGTGGGGAAGACATGGATGTCGATCAAGAGCAAAATGAAGAAGATGAGCGCTTCCAAGGTTTGATGGCCAACCTCCGAGCCACGCACCAAGCTCCAACACTGGCGGACCGAGGTACACACCAAGTCGGGCCCGACTTCCCTCAACGTCGGTCCACTTCATTCCATGGTAGTGAGGTCCCGAGGCATTATGAACGAGGAGAAGGGAGCGGTGCAAGGCGAGAGAAATTCCAAGGTGGCGGTTATGAAGGCTATGCCCAATGGTACGGTCCGGGAATGGTGTTTCCCGAGCAACAACAACCGGTGGACATGTCCTTCTTAGCCAACCAAATGGCTCATCTCCAACTTCAACAAGAAAATGTTCTCCAAGAGGTCCATCAAGTGAATCTCCAACAACAACAAATGTACCAACATCAACAACAAATGTACCAACAACAACAACAAATGCTTCAACAACAAAGTTCTTTCCAAGCTAGCCAACAAGAGATGAACCGAGCCTTCGGCTACACTAGACGAGAGGTAGAGGAGCTTAGGGAGGTGGAAGACCAAAGGTGGCGGGTCCAAGATAGCTTTAACACATGGATGAGCGGGAACTTCCCTTCCCGTGAGGACCAATGGACACGCCCGGAGCCTCAACTTCAACCACCACCACAAGACTTCTACCAAGAGCAAGTGTACGAGAGGGAGCGGCAAGCAAGGCTCCAAAGAGGACGTAGACGTGACAACCCCTTCGATTGATCCTATACATGCCATTGAAGAATAAGAAATTGTGAGCTTTTCATACTCTTCTCTCTTGCTTTTAAGTTTTGATTTCCTTGTTTGATGGGGACATCAAAATTTTAAGTATGGGGTGGGGGTAAGTGTGTTCATGATTTCACTTGTTTATGTTTGTTTATTATTTGTAGGATATTTAGTTTGTGTTTTTAGTTTGTGTTTGGGATGTTTGCTTCTTGGTTTGTGATTTGATGAAAAACATGAATGATTAATTTGGTCTTGAATGGATGAGTTTTTGGTTTTAGAGAAATTTTTGCAAAAAAATCCATAAAAATTGAAAAATTGTGTTGAAAACAACAAAAAGATTTTGTGTTTTGTAGGTTTTGGACTAGAAATTCCCATCTTAGATTGCCAAAATAAAAGCTAATGATGATGTGAGCATGTAAATTCCTTTGCATATTTTTGGATAGTTTAGCCTCTTAAATGATGTTGCTTTTGATGTGATCATGATATCTTGCTTGTTTTATTGAACATGTGAGTTCTAGGATGAGTTCTTATGCAACTAAGTATGAGTGACCCTTGTGAGATTGATTTTTGGCCATTTTAGGGATGCTTGTTCATATTTGCATATCCCTCATTTTTCTTGTGTGATTAGCTCATTCATGCTTAGTAAAACTTGCTATTGCGGTGTTTATCTATTTTCCAAGACCGTCATGAGATTTGTCCTAGCATTGTCACATTGATTTTGAACTTTATTCTTCTAGTCACATAAATGTTCCATATCCTACCATGAAGATAATCCTTTGTTTGTAGCCCCGTTCTAGCCTAAGCCTTTGTTTGAAACTCCTCAAAAATATTATTCCTAGCCTTATATGACTTGACCCTTATGGGATTGGACTTTAGAAGAGAGGTTTGGATTGTATTTGAAGAGTTGAGATTCTCTTGGGTTTAAGGGCAAAGAATGGTGTTATGAATCATGTGGGTAGTGCATCTTTGTTGTACAAAAATGAAAAAAAAGAAAGAAAAGGAAGAAAGAAAATGTTGGAAATGTAAGGTGGAATAAAGCAAAGAGCTTAAGTGAAGAAAATGGTCCGACCGAGTTACAAGCAACATCGGGCCCGATGTCATAAGAAAGTCGGTCCAAATGTAGAAAGTGTTGAAAATCCAACAAAAAGCATAAGAGCAAAGATGAAGTGGAATGTTAAGTGAAATTTTGGGTTGAAAGGAAAATGTTAAGTCTTTTGGGTGAGTGTGAAAATAATTGTGGAATTTGGTGAAGTTGGTGAGAGTTTAGGTTGTTCAATCCCCATTGTAAGCACCACAAGACCAAATAATTCCCACCTTGAGAAATACCAAAAGCCCCATTACAACCCGGCCGAATGGAACCTCTTTGAGGACCTCCATTGAGCCAAGTTCGAAATTCTTTGTGTACTATGCATTAGGCATCTCTAGGTGGAGGAATTGGTGATATTAGCTTCAATAGTAAAGTCCTTACTTGCATGATTTTTGAGCTTGAGTGTTCATTGCTAAACCCAAACACATGATGAGTGATACACATTCACATATCCCTAAAGTGAGGCTTAGTTGCATTGACTTTATTCCTTGGAACACTTAATCATGTGTGATGATGTAATCTTGCTTGAATATCGATCACTTGTGCTTAAAATGTGTTTTCATACGAGGCTTTACTTGAAGATTATGTTTCGGTCTTGCTCACATTGTTATTGCTTGAGGACAAGCAAGTTTAAGTATGGGGTATTTTGATGTCTCTCTATTTGGTGGTGTTTTCATATGTGATTTCCTTTGTAAATATGTTTCTTTTTCCCCTTTTCTTGTGCGTTTTGTTCCTTTTTAGCTTAGTTCCCGTATTTCTATGAGATTCGGAGACTACGCGCATTTTATGTGTTTTGTAGGTAAATTGGCATGAATCAAGGATCGATTTGAAGGAGGGTCGAGACATGGAGCAAAGGCCGAGCAAAGCGGGAAAGAGAGAAGCAAGCCATGAAGAAGAACAAGAGAAGCCAACTAAGAAGAAGGTGGAACGAGGTCAGGACCGAGTTGCAACCAACCTCGGGCCCGACTTGAAGTTTCAACCTCGGACCGACATACACAGTAACTCGGGCCCGAGGTCCTCCGTGTCGGTCCAAGTCGGTCACCGAACTACTTGGGCTCCAAGGCACGAATTTGTGGACTTCCACTTTTGCCCCTCATCTAATCCATAAAAGGCCCTCTTGTCTTCTAAGAAAGGGTTCCTTCCCCCACTCTCTCACACAAAAGGGAGGGGTTCCAAGGGAGCCAAGGGGATACTTGGAGAGCAAGGAGGAAGGAGAGGAGAAGGAGAAGAGAGAGAATCGGCCAAGAGAGAGGAAGCTTGATCGGTTTGGTTGATAGATTAGCTTTGTTTTGCTTTGTTCTTGTGGATTTGGAAACCCTTGATTGGAATTTGTGGATTGCTTTTGATTTTGAATGAAACTTTGCTTTGTTTTGAGATTGATGATATTGATTGCTTTCCCTTTTGATTTGTTTGCTTTCTTTGTTTGCCTTATGGAGTAGATCTCCTTGATCTTGGGTTATGGGGGAAAACCCTAGCTAGGTTTAGGCTAGAAACCCCAATTCCATAGCCTTGAGTGTTTGATCTAAGGAACCCACTCTACATAGAGCTACAATTCCTTGCGAAAGTCGGGAATCAAGGCTTGAGATTGGCAAAGTAGCGAAAGTGAACATGTGTCAATCTCAAGACCTTGCTTCGAAGGGGATTTCCCCAATGATCGATCTGTAGAAGTGGTTGGAACGAGGGCGAAAGCACTCGATCCTAGTCCGATCATCACTCATTGCTTGAATTGGGGTGGATAAGCCTTAATCTACTAGAGAAGGAACCCAAAAGCCCAAGATCTACTTTTAATCTTTGAGTTCGACATCCCCAGCTACCTCGGGCCCGACTTACCCAGTGTCGGTCCCGACTTCCTCTCGTCGCCAACCTCGGGCCCGACGTGACCTCAGTGTCGGTCCCGACTGTTTTCTTTGTTTTCCTTTGTTTTATGCTCTCCTTTCTAGCTTCCTAGTATCTAGGCACATCGATCGAGTAGACTTCCCGAGTGTTCGACACCCACCACGTACTACAACGGGGTCGGGTTATAAATTGTATCTCTAGACCCTCGCACACCGTGAGAGGCGATCAATACTATCCTCATTCTTTATGTTTATGACTAGATGTCTTTAATGATCACTTGTTTTTTCTCCTTTTGCATTTGAAATGACTTATGATTTAACATTGCACGCCAAGTGTTCGATGAAATGTCCATATAAATGTACTCTTAAATTTGGCATTCGGTTTCTAGGTTCGAATTTATGCTTTTATTCAATCGGTCTTGATTTTGTAGTGCAGAATGTGCTTATTGGCTTGAAACTATCCTCATTCTCTATGCTTATGCCTAGATGTCATTAAAGTTCACTTGATTTGTGATTTAACATTGCACGCCAAGTGTTCGATGAAATGTCCATGTAAATGTCACTCCTAAATGTGGCATTCGGTGTCTAGGTTCGAATTTATGCATTTATTCGATACGTCTTGATTTTATAGTGTAGAATTTGCTTATTGTGTTGATAGTATCCTCATTCTTTATGCTTATGCCTAGATTTCTTTGAAGATCACTTGTTTTTTCTCCTTTTGCCTTTAAAATGACTTGTTATCTAACATTACACACCAAGTGTTCGATGAAATGTCCATTTAAATGTCATTCCTAAATGTGACATTTAGTTTCTAGGTTCGAATTTCGTATTTTATTCGATCATTCTTGATTTTGTAGTGTAGAATGTGCTTATTGGCTTGATACTATCCTCATTCTTTATGCTTATGCCTAGATGTCTTTAAAGTTCACTTATTTTTTCTCCTTTTTCCTTTAAAAATTGAATTGAGATATAACATTGCACGCCATGTGTTCGATGAAATTTCCATGTAAATGTCACTCCTAAATGTTGCATTCGATTTCTAGTTTCGAATTCATGCTTTTATTCGATACGTCTTGATTTTGTTTTGTAGAATGTGCTTATTGTCTTGATACTATCCTCATTCTTTATGTTTATGACTAGATGTCTTTAATGATCACTTATTTTTTCTCCTTTTGCGTTTGAAATGACTTGTGATTTAACATTGCACGCCAAGTGTTCGATGAAATGTCCATGCAAATGTACTCTTAAATATGGCATTCGGTCTAGATTTTGTAGTGCAGAATGTGCTTATTGGCTTGAAACTATCCTCATTCTTTATGCTTATGCCTAGATGTCTTTAAAGTTCACTTGAATTTTCTCCTTTTGCCTTTAAAATGATTTGTGATCTAACATTGCGCGCAAAGTGTTTTACGAAATGTCCATGTAAATCTCACTCCTAAATTTGGCATTCGGTTTCTAAGTTCGAATTTTGGTTTCTATTCAATCGGCCTTGGTTTTGTGGTGCAGAATGTGCTTATTGGCTAGATTCTACTCTCATTCTTTGTGGTTATGCCTAGATGTCTTTAAAGTTCACTTGTTTTTTCTCCTTTTGCCTTTAAAATGATTTGTGATCTAACATTGCACGCCAATTGTTTGACGAAATGTCCATGTAAATGTCAGTCCTAAATGTGGCATCCGGTTTCTAGGTGTGAATTTATGCTTCTATTCGATCGGTCTTGGTTTTGTAGTGCAGAATGTGCCTATTGGCTTTATACTATCCTCATTCTTTATTCTTATGCCTAGATGCCTTTAAAGTTCACTTGTTTTTTCTCCTTTTGCCTTTAAAAATTGACTTGAGATAAAACATTGCACGCCAAGTCTTCGATGAAATGTATATGTAAATGTCACTCCTAAATGTGGCATTCGGTGTCTAGGTTTGAATTTATGCTTTATTCGATACGTCTTGATTTTGTAGTGTACAATGTGCTTATTGTCTTATTACTATCCTCATTCCGTATGTTTATGACTAGATGTCTTTAATGATCACTTGTTTTTTCTCCTTTTGCGTTTTAAATGACTTGTGATCTAACATTGCACGGCAAGTGTTTGATGAAATGTCCCTTTAAATGTCACTCCTAATGTGGCATTCGGTTTCTAGGTTCCAATTTATGCTTTTATTCGATCGATCTTGATTTTGTAGTGCATAATGTGCTTATTGGCTAGATACTATCATCATTCTTTATGCTTATGCCTAGATATATTTAAAGTTCACTTGTTTTTTGTCCTTTTGCCTTTAAAATGACTTGTGATCTAACATTGCTCGCCAAGTGTTCGATGAAATGTCGAGGTAAATGTCACTCCTAAATGTGGCATTTGGTTTCTAGGTTCGAATTTAAGCTTCTATTCGATCGGTCTTGGTTTTGTAGTGCAAAATGTGCTTATTGTCTTGATATTATCCTCATTCTTTATATATTATGCCAATATGTCTTTAAAGTTCACTTTCTTTAAAAATTGACTTGAGATCTAACATTGCACGCCAAGTGTTCGGTGGAATGTCCATGTAAATGTCACTCCTAAATATGGCATTAGATTTCTAGGTTCGAATTTATGCTCCTATTCGACCGGTCTTGATTTTGTAGTGCAGAATATGCTTATTTTCTTGATACTATCCTCATTCTTAATGCTTATGCCTAGATGTCTTTAAAGTTCACTTCTTTTTTCTCCTTTTGCCTTTGAAATGACTTGTGATCTAACATTGCACGCCTAGTGTTCGGAGAAGTGTCCATGTAAATGTCACTTTTAAATGTGGCATTCGATTTCTAGGTTCGAATTCATGCTTTTATTCGATACGTCTTGATTTTGTAGTGTAGAATGTGCTTATTGTCTTGATACTATCCTCATTCTTTATGCTTATTCCTAGATGTCTTTAATGATCACTTGTTTTTTCTCCTTTTTCCTTTAAAATGACTTGTGTTCTAACATTGCACGCCAAGTGTTTGATGAAATGTCCCATTAAATGTCACTCCTAAATGTGGCATTCGGTTTCTTGGTTCGAATTTATGCTTTTATTCGATCGGTCTTGATTTTGTAGTGCATAATGTGCTTATTGGCTTGATACTATCATCATTCTTTATGCTTATGCCTAGATATCTTTAAAGTTCACTTGTTTTTTCTCCATTTACCTTTAAAATGAGTTGTGATATAACATTGCTAGCCAAGTGTTCGATGAATTGTCGACGTAAATGTCACTCCTAAATGTGGCATTCGGTTTCTAGGTTCGAATTTATGCTTCTTTTCGATCGGTCTTGGTTTTGTAGTGCAAAATGTGCTTATTGGCTTGATATTATCCTCATTCTTTATACTTATGCCTAGATGTCTTTAAAGTTCAGTTTCTTTAAAAATTGACTTGAGATCTAACATTGCACGCCAAGTGTTCGATGAAATGTCCATGTAAATGTCACTCCTAAATGAGGCATTTGATTTCTAGGTTCGAATTCATGCTTTTATTCGATACATCTTGATTTTGTAGTGTAGAATGTGCTTATTGTCTTGATACTATCCTCATTCTTAATGCTTATGCCTAGTTGTCTTTAAAGATCACGTGTTTTTTCTCCTTTTGCCTTTAAAATGACTTGTGATCTAACATTACACGCCAAGTGTTTGATGAAATGTCCATTTAAAAGTCATTCCTAAATGTGGCATTCAGTTTCTAGGTTTGAATTTCGTATTTTATTCGATCATTCTTGATTTTGTAGTGCAGAATGTGCTTATTGGCTTGATACTATCCTCATTCTTTATGCTTATGCCAAGAGGTCTTTAAAGTTCACTTCTTTTTTCTCCTTTTTCCTTTAAAATTTGACTTGAGATCTAACATTGCACGCCATGTGTTCGATGAAATGTCCATGTAAATGTCACCCCTAAATGTGGCATTCGATTTCTAGGTTCGAATTCATGCTTTTATTCGATACATCTTGATTTTATAGTGTAGAATCTGCTTATTGTCTTGATACTATCCAAATTCTTTATGCTTATGCCTAGATGTCTTTAAAGATCACTTGTTTTTTCTCCTTTTTCCTTTAAAATGACTTGTGATCTAACACTACACGCCAAGTGTTCGATGAAATGTCCATTTAAATGGCATTCCTAAATGTCGCATTCAGTTTCTAGGTTCGAATTTCGTATTTTATTCGATCATTCTTGATTTTGTAGTGTAGAATGTGCTTATTGGCTTGATACTATCCTCATTCTTTATGCTTATGCCAAGATGTCTTTAAAGTTCACTTGTTTTTTCTCCTTTTTCGTTTAAAAATTGACTTGAGATCTAACATTGCACGCCAAGTGTTTGATGAAATGTCCATGTAAATGTCAGTCCTAAATGTGGCATCCGGTTTCTAGGTGTGAATTTATGCTTCTATTCGATCGGTCTTGGTTTTGTAGTGCAGAATGTGCCTATTAGCTTTATACTATCCTCATTCTTTATTCTTATACCTAGATGCCTTTAAAGTTCACTTGTTTTTTCAGCTTTTGCCTTTAAAATATGACTTGAGATCAAACATTGCACGCCAAGTGTTCGATGAAATGTCCATGTAAATGTCACTCCTAAATGTGGCATTCGGTTTCTAGGTTCGAATTTATGCTTTTATTCGATACGTCTTGATTTGTAGTGTAGAATGTGCTTATTGTCTTGATACTATCCTCATTCTTTATGCTTATGCCTAGATGTCTTTAAAGATCACTTGTTTTTTCTCCTTTTGCCTTTAAAATGACTTGTGATCTAACATTACACGCCAAGTGTTCGATGAAATGTCCATTTAAATGTCATTCCTAAATGTGGCATTTCGTTTCTAGGTTAGAATTTCGTATTTTATTCAACCATTCTTGATTTTGTAGTGCAGAATGTGTTTATTGGCTTGATACTATCCTCATTCTTTATTCTTATGCCTAGATGCCTTTAAAGTTCACTTGTTTTTTCTCCTTTTTCCTTTAAAAATTGACTTGAGATCTAACATTGCATGCCATGTGTTCGATTAAATGCTTATGTAAATGTCACTCCTAAATGTGGCATTCGATTTCTTGATTTTTTAGTGTAGAATGTGCTTATTGTGTTGATAGTATCCTCATTATTTATGCTTATGCGTAGATGTTTTTAAAGATCACTTGTTTTTTCTCCTTTTGCCTTTAAAATGACTTGTGATCTAACATTACATGCCAAGTGTTCGATGAAATGTCCATTTAAATGTCTTTCCTAAATGTGGCATTCAGTTTCTAGGTTCGAATTTCGTATTTTAATCGATCAATCTTGATTTTGTAGTGCAGAATGTGCTTATTGGCTTGATACTATCCTCATTCTTTATGCTTATGCCAAGATATCTTTAAAGTTCACTTGTTTTTTCTCATTTTTCCTTTAAAAATTGACTTGAGATCTAACATTGCACGCCAAGTGTTCGATTAAATGTCCATGTAAATGTCACTTCTAAATGTCGCATTCGATTTCTAGGTTCGAATTCATGCTTTTATTCCATACGTCTTAATTTTGTAGTGTACAATGTGCTTATTGTCTTGATATTATCCTCATTCCGTATGTTTATGACTATATGTCTTTAATGATCACTTGTTTTTTCTCCTTTTGCGTTTGAAATGACTTGTGATCTAACATTACACGCCAAGTGTTCGATGAAATGTCCATTTAAATGTCTTTCCTAAATGTGGCATTCAGTTTTTAAGTTCGAATTTCGTATTTTATTCGATCATTCTTGATTTTGTAGTGCAGAATGTGCTTATTGGCTTGATACTATCCTCATTCTTTATCCTTATGCCAAGATGTCTTTAAAGTTCACTTGTTTTTTCTCCTTTTTCCTTTAAAAATTGACTTGAGATCTAACATTGCACGCCAAGTGTTCGATTAAATGTCCATGTAAATGTCACTTCTGAATGTCGCATTCGATTTCTAGGTTCGAATTCATGCTTTTATTCGATACGTCTTAATTTTGTAGTGTACAATGTGCTTATTGTCTTGATACTATCCTCATTCCGTATGTTTATGACTAGATGTCTTTAATGATCACTTGTTTTTTCTCCTTTTGCGTTTGAAATGACTTGTGATCTAACATTCCACGCCAAGTGTTCGATGAAATGTCAATGTAAATGTACTCTTAAATCAGGCATTAGGTTTCTAGGTTCGAATTTATGCTTTTATTCAATCGGTCTTGATTTTGTAGTGCAGAATGTGCTTATTGGCTTGAAACTATGCTCATGCTTTATGCTTATGCCTAGATGTCTTTAAAGTTCACTTGATTTTTCTCTTGTTGCCTTTAAAATTATTTTTGATCTAACATTGCGCGCAAAGTGTTTTACGAAATGTCCATGTAAATCTCACTCCTAAATTTGGCATTCGGTTTCTAGGTTCAAATTTATGTTTCTATTCGATCGGTCTTGGTTTTGTGGTGCAGAATGTGCTTATTGGCTTGATACTATCCTCATTCTTTATGCTTATGCCTAGATGTCTTTAAAGTTCACTTGTTTTTTCTCCTTTTGCCTTTAAAATGATTTGTGATCTAACATTGCACGCCAAGTGTTTGACGAAATGTCCATGTAACTGTCAGTCCTGAATGTGGCATCCAAGTTCTAGGTGTGAATTTATGCTTCTATTCGATCGGTCTTGGTTTTGTAGTGCAGAATGTGCCTATTGGCTTTATACTATCCTCATTCTTTATTCTTATACCTAGATGCCTTTAAAGTTCATTTGTTTTTTCTCCTTTTGCCTTTAAAAATTGACTTGAGATCAAACATTGCACGCCAAGTGTTCGATGAAATGACCATGTAAATGTCACTCCTAAATGTGGCATTCGGTTTCTAGGTTCGAATTTATGCTTCTATTCGATACGTCTTGATTTTGTAGTGTCGAATGTGCTTATTGTCTTGATACTATCCCCATTCTTTATGCTTATGCCTAGATGTCTTTAAAGATCACGTGTTTTTTCTCCTTTTGCCTTTAAAATGACTTGTGATCTAACATTACACGCCAAGTGTTTAATGAAATGTCCATTTAAATGTCATTCCTAAATGTGGCATTCAGTTTCTAGGTTTGAATTTCGTATTTTATTCGATCATTCTTGATTTTGTAGTGCAGAATGTGCTTATTGGCTTGATACTATCCTCATTCTTTATGCTTATGCCAAGATGTCTTTAAAGTTCACTTCTTTTTTCTCCTTTTTCCTTTAAAAATTGGCTTGAGATCTAACATTGCACGCCATGTGTTCGATGAAATGTCCATGTAAATGTCACCCCTAAATGTGGCATTCGATTTCTAGGTTCGAATTCATGCTTTTATTCGATACATCTTGATTTTATAGTGTAGAATCTGCTTATTGTCTTGATACTATCCAAATTCTTTATGCTTATGCCTAGATGTCTTTAAAGATCACTTGTTTTTTCTCCTTTTTCCTTTAAAATGACTTGTGATCTAACACTACACGCCAAGTGTTCGATGAAATGTCCATTTAAATGGCATTCCTAAATGTGGCATTCAGTTTCTAGGTTCGAATTTTGTATTTTATTCGATCATTCTTGATTTTGTAGTGTAGAATGTGCTTATTGGCTTGATACTATCCTCATTCATTATGCTTATGCCAAGATGTCTTTAAAGTTCGCTTGTTTTTTCTCCTTTTTCCTTTAAAAATTGACTTGAGATCAAACATTGCACGCCAAGTGTTTGATTAAATGTCCATGTAAATGTACTCTTAAATGTGGCATTCGGTTTCTAGGTTCGAATTTATACTTTTGTTCAATCGGTCTGTATTTTGTAGTGCAGAATGTGCTTATTGGCTTGAAACTATCCTCATTCTTTATGCTTATGCCTAGTGTCTTTAAAGATCACTTGAGTTTCTCTTTTTGCATTTAAAATTATTTGTGATCTAACATTTTTCACCAACTATTTGACGAAATGTCCATGTAAATGTCAATCATTAATTTGGCATTCGGTTTCTAGGTTCAAATTTATGCTTCTATTTGATCGGTCTTGGTATTGTGGGGCAGAATGTGCTTATTGGCTTGATACTATCCTCATTCTTTAGGCTTATACCTAGTTGTCTTTAAAGTTCACTTGATTTTTCTCTTTTTTCATTTAAAATTATTTGTGATCTAACAATGCACGCCAAGTGTTTGACGAAATGTCCATGTAAATGTCACTCCTAAATTTGGCATTCGGTTTCTAGGTTCACATTTATGCTTCTATTCGATCGGTCTTGGTTTTGTGGTGCAGAATGTGCTTATTGGCTGTATACTATCCCCATTCTTTATGCTTATGCTTAGATGTCTTTAAAGTTCACTTGTTTTTTCTCCTTTTGCCTTTAAAATGATTTGTGATCTAACATTGCACGTCAAGTGTTTGACGAAATGTCCATGTAAATGTCAGTCCTAAATGTGGCATCCGGTTTCTAGGTGTGAATTTATGCTTCTATTCGATCGGTCTTGGTTTTGTAGTGCAGAATGTGCCTATTGGCTTTATACTATCCTCATTCTTTATTCTTATACCTAGATGCCTTTAAAGTTCACTTGTTTTTTCTGC
This sequence comes from Fallopia convolvulus, assembly GCA_964016875.1. NCBI lineage: Eukaryota > Viridiplantae > Streptophyta > Magnoliopsida > Caryophyllales > Polygonaceae > Fallopia > Fallopia convolvulus. The sequence goes on from OZ024727.1 coordinate 25,425,795, forward strand.
TTTTGCCTTTAAAAATTGACTTGAGATCAAACATTGCACGCCAAGTGTTCGATGAAATGTCCATGTAAATGTCACTCCTAAATGTGGCATTCGGTTTCTAGGTTCGAATTTATGCTTTTATTCGATACGTCTTGATTTGTAGTGTAGAATGTGCTTATTGTCTTGATACTATCCTCATTCTTTATGCTTATGCCTAGATGTCTTTAAAGATCACTTGTTTTTTCTCTTTTTGCCTTTAAAATGACTTGTGATCTAACATTACACGCCAAGTGTTCGATGAAATGTCCATTTAAATGTCATTCCTAAATGTGGCATTTCGTTTCTAGGTTAGAATTTCGTATTTTATTCGACCATTCTTGATTTTGTAGTGCAGAATGTGTTTATTGTCTTGATATTATCCTCCTTCTTTATTCTTATGCCTAGATGCCTTTAAAGTTCACTTGTTTTTTCTCCTTTTTCCTTTAAAAATTGACTTGAGATCTAACATTGCATGCCATGTGTTCGATTAAATGTCCATGTAAATGTCACTCCTAAATGTGGCATTCGATTTCTAGGTTCGAATTCATGCTTTTATTCGATACGTCTTGATTTTTTAGTGTAGAATGTGCTTATTGTGTTGATAGTATCCTCATTATTTATGCTTATGCGTAGATGTTTTTAAAGATCACTTGTTTTTTCTCCTTTTTCCTTTAAAATGACTTGTGATCTAACAATACACGCCAAGTGTTCGATGAAATGTCCATTTAAATGTCTTTCCGAAATTTTGCATTCAGTTTCTAGGTTCGAATTTCGTATTTTATTCGATCATTCTTGATTTTGTAGTGCAGAATGTGCTTATTGGCTTGATACTATCCTCATTCTTTATGCTTATGCCAAGATGTCTTTAAAGTTCACTTGTTTTTTCTCATTTTTCCTTTAAAAATTGACTTGAGATCTAACATTGCACGCCAAGTGTTCGATTAAATGTCCATGTAAATGTCACTTCTAAATGTCGCATTCGATTTCTAGGTTCGAATTCATGCTTTTATTCGATACGTCTTAATTTTGTAGTGTACAATGTGCTTATTGTCTTGATACTATCCTCATTCCGTATGTTTATGACTAGATGTCTTTAATGATCACTTGTTTTTTCTCCTTTTGCGTTTGAAATGACTTGTGATCTAACATTGCATGCCAAGTGTTCGATGAAATGTCCATGTAAATGTACTCTTAAATGTGGCATTAGGTTTCTAGGTTCGAATTTATGCTTTTATTCAATCGGTCTTGATTTTGTAGTGCAGAATGTGCTTATTGGCTTGAAACTATGCTCATTCTTTATGCTTATGCCTAGATGTCTTTGAAGTTCACTTGATTTTTCTCTTGTTGCCTTTAAAATTATTTTTGATCTAACATTACGCGCCAAGTGTTTTACGAAATGTCCATGGAAATCTCACTCCTAAATTTGGCATTCGGTTTCTAGGTTCAAATTTATTTTTCTATTCGATCGGTCTTGGTTTTATGGTGCATAATGTGCTTATTGGTTTGATACTATCCTCATTCTTTATGCTTATGCCTAGATGTCTTTAAAGTTCACTTGTTTTTTCTCCTTTTGCCTTTAAAATGATTTGTGATCTAACATTGCACGCCAAGTGTTTGACGAAATGTCCATGCAAATGTCAGTCCTAAATGTGGCATCCGGTTTCTAGGTGCGAATTTATGCTTCTATTCGACCGGTCTTGGTTTTGTAGTGCAGAATGTGCCTATTGGCTTTATACTAACCTCATTCTTTATTCTTATACCTAGATGCCTTTAAAGTTCAATTGTTTTTTCTCCTTTTGCCTTTAAAAATTGACTTGAGATCAAACATTGCACGCCAAGTGTTCGATGAAATGACCATGTAAATGTCACTCCTAAATGTGACATTCGGTTTCTAGGTTCGAATTAATGCTTTTATTCGATACGTCTTGATTTTGTAGTGTCGAATATGCTTATTGTCTTGATACTATCCCCATTCTTTATGCTTATGCATAGATGTCTTTAAAGATCACTTGTTTTTTCTCCTTTTGCCTTAAAATGACTTGTGATCTAACATTACACGCCAAGTGTTTGATGAAATGTCTATTTAAATGTCATTCCAAAATGTGGCATTCAGTTTCTAGGTTTGAATTTCGTATTTTATTCGATCATTCTTGATTTTGTAGTGCAGAATGTGCTTATTGGCTTGATACTATCCTCATTCTTTATGCTTATGCCAAGATGTCTTTAAAGTTCACTTCTTTTTTCTCCTTTTTCCTTTAAAAATTGACTTGAGATCTAACATTGCACGCCATGTGTTCGATGAAATATCCATGTAAATGTCACCCCTAAATGTGGTATTCGATTTCTAGGTTCGAATTCATGCTTTTTTTCGATACATCTTGATTTTGTAGTGTAGAATGTGCTTATTGTCTTGATACTATCCAAATTCTTTATGCTTATGTCTAGATGTCTTTAAAGATCACTTGTTTTTTCTCCTTTTGCCTTTTAAATGACTTGTGTTCTAACACTACACGCCAAGTGTTCGATGAAATGTCCATTTAAATGGCATTCCCAAATGTGGCATTCAGTTTCTAGGTTCGAATTTCGTATTTTATTCGATCATTCTTGATTTTGTAGTGCAGAATGTGCTTATTGGCTTGATACTATCCTCATTCTTTATGCCTATGCCAAGATGTCTTTAAAGTTCACTTGTTTTTTCTCCTTTTTCCTTTAAAAATTGACTTGAGATCTAACATTGCACGCCATGTGTTCGATGAAATGTCCATGTAAATGTCACTCCTAAATGTGGCATTCGATTTCTAGGTTCGAATTCATGCTTTTATTCAATAAGTCTTGATTTTGTGTTGTAGAATGTGCTTATTGTCTTGATACTATCTTCATTCTTTATGTTTATGACTAGATGTCTTTAATGATCACTTGTTTTTTCTCCTTTTGCGTTTGAAATGACTTATGATTTAACATTGCACGCCAAGTGTTCGATGAAATGTCCATGTAAATGTACTCTTAAATTTGGCATTCGGTTTCTAGGTTCGAATTTATGCTTTTATTCAATCGGTCTTGATTTTGTAGTGCAGAATGTGCTTATTGGCTTGAAACTATCCTCATTCTCTATGCTTATGCCTAGATGTCTTTAAAGTTCACTTGATTTGTGATTTAACATTGCACGCCAAGTGTTCGATGAAATGTCCATGTAAATGTCACTCCTAAATGTGGCATTCGGTGTCTAGGTTCGAATTTATGCATTTATTCGATACGTCTTGATTTTGTAGTGCAGAATGTGCTTATTGTCTTGATACTATCCTCATTCTTTATGCTTATTCCTAGATGTCTTTAATGATCACTTGTTTTTGCTCATTTTCCCTTTAAAATGACCTGTGCTCTGACATTGCACGCCAAGTGTTTAATGAAATGTCCCTTTAAATGTCACTCCTAAATGTGGCATTCGGTTTCTAAGTTCGAATTTATGCTTTTATTCGATCGGTCTTGATTTTTTAGTGCATAATGTGCTTATTGGCTTGATACTATCATCATTCCTTATGCTTATGCCTAGATATCTTTAAAGTTCACTTATTTTTTCTCCTTTTTCCTTTAAAATGACTTGTGATTTAACATTGCTCGTCAAGTGTTCGATGAAATGTCGACGTAAATGTCACTCCTATTTATGGCATTCGTTTTCTAGGTTCGAATTTATGCTTCTTTTCAATCGGTCTTGGTTTTGTAGTGCAAAATGTGCTTATTGGCTTGATATCCTCATTCTTTATACTTATGCCTAGATGTCTTTAAAGTTCACTTTCTTTAAAAATTGACTTGAGATCTAACATTGCACGCCAAGTGTTCGATGAAATGTCCATGAAAATATCACTCCTAAATTTGGTATTAGATTTCTAGTTTCGAATTCATGCTTTTATTCGATACGTCTTGATTTTATAGTGTAGAATGTTCTTATTGTCTTGATACTATCCTCATTCTTTATGCTTATTCGTAGATGTCTTTAATGATCACTTGTTTTTTCTCCTTTTGCCTTTAAAATGACTTGTGTTCTAACATTGCACGCCACGTGTTTGATGAAATGTCCCTTTAAATGTCACTCCTAAATGTGGCATTCGCTTTCTTGTTTTGAATTAATGCTTTTATTCGATCGGTCTTGATTTTGTAGTACATAATGTGCTTATTGGCTTGATATTATCCTCATTCTTTATACTTATGCCTATCTGTCTTTAAAGTTCAGTTTCTTTAAAAATTGACTTGAGATCTAACATTGCACGCCAAGTGTTCGATGAGATGTCCATGTAAATGTCACTCCTAAATGTAGCATTCGAATTCTAGCTTCGAATTCATGCTTTTATTCGATACGTCTTGATTTTGTAGTGTAGAATGTGCTTATTGTCTTGATACTATCCTCATTCTTTATGCTTATTCCTAGATGTCTTTAATGATCACTTGTTTTTTCTCCTTTTGCCTTTAAAATGACTTGTGTTCTAACATTGCACGCCACGTGTTTGATGAAATGTCCCTTTAAATGTCACTCCTAAATGTGGCATTCGCTTTCTTGTTTTGAATTAATGCTTTTATTCGATCGGTCTTGATTTTGTAGTACATAATGTGCTTATTTGCTTGATACTATCATCATTCTTTATGCTTATGCCTAGATATCTTTAAAGTTCACTTGTTTTTTCTCCTTTTGCCTTTAAAATGAGTTGTGATATAACATTGCTCGCCAAGTGTTCGATGAATTATCGACGTAAATGTCACTCCTAAATGTGGCATTCAGTTTCTAGGTTCGAATTTATGCTTCTTTTCGATCAATCTTGGTTTTGTAGTGCAAAATGTGCTTATTGGCTTGATATTATCCTCATTCTTTATACTTATGCCTAGATGTCTTTAAAGTTCAGTTTCTTTAAAAATTGACTTGAGATCTAACATTGCACGCCAAGTGTTCGATGAGATGTCCATGTAAATGTCACTCCTAAATGTAGCATTCGATTTCTAGCTTCGAATTCATGCTTTTATTCGATACGTCTTGATTTTGTAGTGTAGAATGTGCTTATTGTCTTGATACTATCCTCATTCTTTATGCTTATTCCTAGATGTCTTTAATGATCACTTGTTTTTTCTTCTTTTGCCTTTAAAATGACTTGTGTTCTAACATTGCACGCCAAGTGTTCAGTGAAATGTCCATGTAAATGTCACTCCTAAATATGGCATTCGAATTTATGGTTCTATTAGATCGGTCTTGATTTTGTGGTGCAGAATGTGCTTATTGTCTTGATACTATCCTCATTCTTAATGCTTATGCCTAGATGTCTTTTAAGTTCACTTCTTTTTTCTCCTTTTGCCTTTGAAATGACTTGTGATCTAACATTGCACGCCAAATGTTCGGATAAGTGTCCATGTAAATGTCACTCCTAAATATGCCATTCGGTTACAAGGTTCGAATTTATGCTTTTATTCGATCGGTCTTGATTTTGTAGTGCATAATGTGCTTATTGGCTTCATACTATCATCAATCTTTATGCTTATGCCTAGATATCTTTAAAGTTCACTTGTTTTTTCTCCTTTTGCCTTTAAAATGACTTGTGATATAACATTGCTCGCCAAGTGTTCGATGAAATGTCGACGAAAATGTCACACCGAAATGTGGCATTTGGTTTCTAGGTTCGAATTTATGCTTCTTTTCGATCGGTCTTGGTTTTGTAGTGCAAAATGTGCTTATTGGCTTGATATTATCCTCATTCTTTATACTTATGCCTAGATATCTTTAAAGTTCACTTTCATTAAAAATTAAATTGAGATCTAACATTGCACGCCAAGTGTTCGATGAAATGTCTATGTAAATATCACTCCTAAATGTGGCATTCGATTTCTAGGTTCGAATTCATGCTTTTATTCGATACGTCTTGATTTTGTAGTGTAGAATGTGCTTATTGTCTTGATACTATCCTCATTCTTTATGCTTATTCCTAGATGTCTTTAATGATCACTTGTTTTTTCTTCTTTTGCCTTTAAAATGACTTGTGTTCTAACATTGCACGCCAAGTGTTCGGTGAAATGTCCATGTAAATGTCACTCCTAAATGTGGCATTCGGTTTCTAGGTTCGAATTTATGCTTTTATTCGATACGTCTTGATTTGTAGTGTAGAATGTGCTTATTGTCTTGATACTATCCTCATTCTTTATGCTTATGCCTAGATGTCTTTAAAGATCACTTGTTTTTTCTCTTTTTGCCTTTAAAATGACTTGTGATCTAACATTACACGCCAAGTGTTCGATGAAATGTCCATTTAAATGTCATTCCTAAATGTGGCATTTCGTTTCTAGGTTAGAATTTCATATTTTATTCGACCATTCTTGATTTTGTAGTGCAGAATGTGTTTATTGTCTTGATATTATCCTCCTTCTTTATTCTTATGCCTAGATGCCTTTAAAGTTCACTTGTTTTTTCTCCTTTTTCCTTTAAAAATTGACTTGAGATCTAACATTGCATGCCATGTGTTCGATTAAATGTCCATGTAAATGTCACTCCTAAATGTGGCATTCGATTTCTAGGTTCGAATTCATGCTTTTATTCGATACGTCTTGATTTTTTAGTGTAGAATGTGCTTATTGTGTTGATAGTATCCTCATTATTTATGCTTATGCGTAGATGTTTTTAAAGATCACTTGTTTTTTCTCCTTTTTCCTTTAAAATGACTTGTGATCTAACAATACACGCCAAGTGTTCGATGAAATGTCCATTTAAATGTCTTTCCGAAATGTTGCATTCAGTTTCTAGGTTCGAATTTCGTATTTTATTCGATCATTCTTGATTTTGTAGTGCAGAATGTGCTTATTGGCTTGATACTATCCTCATTCTTTATGCTTATGCCAAGATGTCTTTAAAGTTCACTTGTTTTTTCTCATTTTTCCTTTAAAAATTGACTTGAGATCTAACATTGCACGCCAAGTGTTCGATTAAATGTCCATGTAAATGTCACTTCTAAATGTCGCATTCGATTTCTAGGTTCGAATTCATGCTTTTATTCGATACGTCTTAATTTTGTAGTGTACAATGTGCTTATTGTCTTGATACTATCCTCATTCCGTATGTTTATGACTAGATGTCTTTAATGATCACTTGTTTTTTCTCCTTTTGCGTTTGAAATGACTTGTGATCTAACATTGCACGCCAAGTGTTCGATGAAATGTCCATGTAAATGTACTCTTAAATGTGGCATTAGGTTTCTAGGTTCGAATTTATGCTTTTATTCAATCGGTCTTGATTTTGTAGTGCAGAATGTGCTTATTGGCTTGAAACTATGCTCATTCTTTATGCTTATGCCTAGATGTCTTTGAAGTTCACTTGATTTTTCTCTTGTTGCCTTTAAAATTATTTTTGATCTAACATTACGCGCCAAGTGTTTTACGAAATGTCCATGTAAATCTCACTCCTAAATTTGGCATTCGGTTTCTAGGTTCAAATTTATTTTTCTATTCGATCGGTCTTGGTTTTATGGTGCATAATGTGCTTATTGGTTTGATACTATCCTCATTCTTTATGCTTATGCCTAGATGTCTTTAAAGTTCACTTGTTTTTTCTTCTTTTGCCTTTAAAATGATTTGTGATCTAACATTGCACGCCAAGTGTTTGACGAAATGTCCATGTAAATGTCAGTCCTAAATGTGGCATCCGGTTTCTAGGTGCGAATTTATGCTTCTATTCGACCGGTCTTGGTTTTGTAGTGCAGAATGTGCCTATTGGCTTTATACTAACCTCATTCTTTATTCTTATACCTAGATGCCTTTAAAGTTCAATTGTTTTTTCTCCTTTTGCCTTTAAAAATTGACTTGAGATCAAACATTGCACGCCAAGTGTTCGATGAAATGACCATGTAAATGTCACTCCTAAATGTGACATTCGGTTTCTAGGTTCGAATTTATGCTTTTATTCGATACGTCTTGATTTTGTAGTGTCGAATGTGCTTATTGTCTTGATACTATCCCCATTCTTTATGCTTATGCCTAGATGTGTTTAAAGATCACTTGTTTTTTCTCCTTTTGCCTTAAAATGACTTGTGATCTAACATTACACGCCAAGTGTTTGATGAAATGTCTATTTAAATGTCATTCCAAAATGTGGCATTCAGTTTCTAGGTTTGAATTTCGTATTTTATTCGATCATTCTTGATTTTGTAGTGCAGAATGTGCTTATTGGCTTGATACTATCCTCATTCTTTATGCTTATGCCAAGATGTCTTTAAAGTTCACTTCTTTTTTCTCCTTTTTCCTTTAAAAATTGACTTGAGATCTAACATTGCACGCCATGTGTTCGATGAAATGTCCATGTAAATGTCACCCCTAAATGTGGCATTCGATTTCTAGGTTCGAATTCATGCTTTTTTTCGATACATCTTGATTTTGTAGTGTAGAATGTGCTTATTGTCTTGATACTATCCAAATTCTTTATGCTTATGTCTAGATGTCTTTAAAGATCACTTGTTTTTTCTCCTTTTGCCTTTTAAATGACTTGTGTTCTAACACTACACGCCAAGTGTTCGATGAAATGTCCATTTAAATGGCATTCCCAAATGTGGCATTCAGTTTCTAGGTTCGAATTTCGTATTTTATTCGATCATTCTTGATTTTGTAGTGCAGAATGTGCTTATTGGCTTGATACTATCCTCATTCTTTATGCTTATGCCAAGATGTCTTTAAAGTTCACTTGTTTTTTCTCCTTTTTCCTTTAAAAATTGACTTGAGATCTAACATTGCACGCCATGTGTTCGATGAAATGTCCATGTAAATGTCACTCCTAAATGTGGCATTCGATTTCTAGGTTCGAATTCATGCTTTTATTCAATAAGTCTTGATTTTGTGTTGTAGAATGTGCTTATTGTCTTGATACTATCTTCATTCTTTATGTTTATGACTAGATGTCTTTAATGATCACTTGTTTTTTCTCCTTTTGCGTTTGAAATGACTTATGATTTAACATTGCACGCCAAGTGTTCGATGAAATGTCCATGTAAATGTACTCTTAAATTTGGCATTCGGTTTCTAGGTTCGAATTTATGCTTTTATTCAATCGGTCTTGATTTTGTAGTGCAGAATGTGCTTATTGGCTTGAAACTATCCTCATTCTCTATGCTTATGCCTAGATGTCTTTAAAGTTCACTTGATTTGTGATTTAACATTGCACGCCAAGTGTTCGATGAAATGTCCATGTAAATGTCACTCCTAATTGTGGCATTCGGTGTCTAGGTTCGAATTTATGCATTTATTCGATACGTCTTGATTTTGTAGTGCAGAATGTGCTTATTGTCTTGATACTATCCTCATTCTTTATGCTTATTCCTAGATGTCTTTAATGATCACTTGTTTTTGCTCATTTTCCCTTTAAAATGACCTGTGCTCTGACATTTCACGCCAAGTGTTTAATGAAATGTCCCTTTAAATGTCACTCCTAAATGTGGCATTCGGTTTCTAAGTTCGAATTTATGCTTTTATTCGATCGGTCTTGATTTTTTAGTGCATAATGTGCTTATTGGCTTGATACTATCATCATTCTTTATGCTTATACCTAGATATCTTTAAAGTTCACTTATTTTTTCTCCTTTTTCCTTTAAAATGACTTGTGATTTAACATTGCTCGTCAAGTGTTCGATGAAATGTCGACGTAAATGTCACTCCTATTTGTGGCATTCGTTTTCTAGGTTCGAATTTATGCTTCTTTTCAATCGGTCTTGGTTTTGTAGTGCAAAATGTGCTTATTGGCTTGATATCCTCATTCTTTATACTTATGCCTAGATGTCTTTAAAGTTCACTTTCTTTAAAAATTGACTTGAGATCTAACACTGCACGCCAAGTGTTCGATGAAATGTCCATGAAAATATCACTCCTAAATTTGGTATTAGATTTCTAGTTTCGAATTCATGCTTTTATTCGATACGTCTTGATTTTATAGTGTAGAATGTTCTTATTGTCTTGATACTATCCTCATTCTTTATGCTTATTCGTAGATGTCTTTAATGATCACTTGTTTTTTCTCCTTTTGCCTTTAAAATGACTTGTGTTCTAACATTGCACGCCACGTGTTTGATGAAATGTCCGTTTAAATGTCACTCCTAAATGTGGCATTCGCTTTCTTGTTTTGAATTAATGCTTTTATTCGATCGGTCTTGATTTTGTAGTACATAATGTGCTTATTTGCTTGATACTATCATCATTCTTTATGCTTATGCCTAGATATCTTTAAAGTTCACTTGTTTTTTCTCCTTTTGCCTTTAAAATGAGTTGTGATATAACATTGCTCGCCAAGTGTTCGATGAATTGTCGACGTAAATGTCACTCCTAAATGTGGCATTCAGTTTCTAGGTTCGAATTTATGCTTCTTTTCGATCAATCTTGGTTTTGTAGTGCAAAATGTGCTTATTGGCTTGATATTATCCTCATTCTTTATACTTATGCCTATTTGTCTTTAAAGTTCAGTTTCTTTAAAAATTGACTTGAGATCTAACATTGCACGCCAAGTGTTCGATGAGATGTCCATGTAAATGTCACTCCTAAATGTAGCATTCGATTTCTAGCTTCGAATTCATGCTTTTATTCGATACGTCTTGATTTTGTAGTGTAGAATGTGCTTATTGTCTTGATACTATCCTCATTCTTTATGCTTATTCCTAGATGTCTTTAATGATCACTTGTTTTTTCTCCTTTTGCCTTTAAAATGACTTGTGTTCTAACATTGCACGCCACGTGTTTGATGAAATGTCCCTTTAAATGTCACTCCTAAATGTGGCATTCGCTTTCTTGTTTTGAATTAATGCTTTTATTCGATCGGTCTTGATTTTGTAGTGCAGAATGTGCTTATTGTCTTGATACTATCCTCATTCTTTATGCTTATGCCTAGATATCTTTAAAGTTCACTTCTTTTTTCTCCTTTTGCCTTTGAAATGACTTGTGATCTAACTTTGCACGCCAAGTGTTAGGATTAGTGTCCATGTAAATGTCACTCCTAAATATAGCATTCGGTTTCTAGGTTCGAATTTATGCTTTTACTCGATCGGTCTTGGTTTTGTAGTGCAAAATGTGCTTATTGGCTTGATACTATCATTATTCTTTATGCTTATGCCTAGATATCTTTAAAGTTCACTTGTTTTTTCTCCTTTTGCCTTTAAAATGACTTGTGATATAACATTGCTCCACAAGTGTTCGATGAAATGTCGACGTAAATGTCACTCCTAAATGTGGCATTCGGTTTCTAGGTTCGCATTTATTCTTCTATTCGATCGGTCTTGATTTTGTAGTCCAGAATGTGCTTATTGTCTTGATACTATCCTCATTATTTATGTTTATTCCAAGATGTCTTTAATGATCACTTGTTTTTTCTCCTTTTGCCATTAGAATGACTTGTGTTCTAACATTGCACGCAAAGTGTTTGATGAAATTTCCCTTTAAATGTCACTTCTAAATGTGGCATTCGGTTTATAGGTTCGAATTTATCCTTTTATTCGATCGGTCTTGATTTTGTAGTGCATAATGTGCTTATTGGCTTGATACTATCGTCATTCTTTATGCGTATGCCTAGATATCTTTAAAAGTTCACTTGTTTTTTCTCCTTTTGCCTTCAAAATGACTTGTGATCTAACATTGCTCGCCAAATGTTCGATGAAATGTCAACGTAAATGTCACTCCTAAATGTGGCATTCGGTTTCTAGGTTCGAATTTATGCTTCTATTCGATCGGTCTTGGTTTTGTAGTGCAAAATGTGCTTATTGGCTTGATATTATCCTCATTCTTTATACTTATGCCTAGATGTCTTGAAAGTTCAGTTTCTTTAAAAATTGACTTGTGTTCTAACATTGCACGCAAAGTGTTTGATGAAATGTTCCTTTAAATGTCACTTCTAAATGTGGCATTCGGTTTATAGGTTCGAATTTATCCTTTTATTCGATCGGTCTTGATTTTGTAGTGCATAATGTGCTTATTGGCTTCATACTATCATTATTCTTTATGCTTATGCCTAGATATCTTTAAAGTTCACTTGTTTTTTCTTCTTTTGCCTTTAAAATGACTTGTGATATAACATTGCTCGCCAAGTGTTCGATGAAATGTCGACGAAAATGTCACACCGAAATGTGGCATTTTGTTTCTAGGTTCGAATTTATGCTTCTTTTCGATCGGTCTTGGTTTTGTAGTGCAAAATGTGCTTATTGGCTTGATATTATCCTCATTCTTTATACTTATGCCTAGATATCTTTATAGTTCACTTTCATTAAAAATTGAATTGAGATCTAACATTGCACGCCAAGTGTTCGATGAAATGTCCATGTAAATGTCACTCCTAAATGTGGCATTCGATTTCCAGGTTCGAATTCATGCTTTTATTCGATCGGTCTTGATTTTGTAGTGTATAATGTGCGTATTGGCTTGATACTATCATCAGTCTTTATGCTTATGCCTAGATATCTTTAAAAGTTCACTTGTTTTTTCTCCTTTTGCCTTTAAAATGACTTGTGATATAACATTGCTCCCAAGGGTTCGATGAAATGTCGACGAAAATGTCACACCGAAATGTGGCATTTGGTTTCTAGGTTCGAATTTATGCTTCTTTTCGATCGGTCTTGGTTTTGTAGTGCAAAATGTGCTTATTGGCTTGATATTATCCTCATTCTTTATACTTATGCCTAGATATCTTTATAGTTCACTTTCATTAAAAATTGAATTGAGATCTAACATTGCACGCCAAGTGTTCGATGAAATGTCCATGTAAATGTCACTCCTAAATGTGGCATTCGATTTCCAGGTTCGAATTCATGCTTTTATTCGATCGGTCTTGATTTTGTAGTGTATAATGTGCGTATTGGCTTGATACTATCATTAGTCTTTATGCTTATGCCTAGATATCTTTAAAAGTTCACTTGTTTTTTCTCCTTTTGCCTTTAAAATGATCTGTGATATAACATTGCTCCCAAGGGTTCGATGAAATGTCGACGTAAATGTCACTCCTAAATGTAGCATTCGGTTTCTAGGTTCGCATTTATGCTTCTATTCGATCGGTCTTGATTTTGTAGTGCAGAATGTGCTTATTGTCTTGATACTATCCTCATTATTTATGTTTATTCCTAGATGTCTTTAATGATCACTTGTTTTTTCTCCTTTTGCCTTTAGAATGACTTGTGTTCTAACATTGCACGCAAAGTGTTTGATGAAATGTCCCTTTAAATGTCACTTCTAAATGTGGCATTCGGTTTATAGGATCGAATTTATCCTTTTATTCGATCGGTCTTGATTTTGTAGTGCATAATGTGCTTATTGGCTTGATACTATCGTCATTCTTTATGCGTATGCCTAGATATCTTTAAAAGTTCACTTGTTTTTTCTCCTTTTGCCTTCAAAATGACTTGTGATCTAACATTGCTCGCCAAATGTTCGATGAAATGTCAACGTAAATGACACTCCTAAATGTGGCATTCGGTTTCTAGGTTCGAATTTATGCTTCTATTCGATCGGTCTTGGTTTTGTAGTGCAAAATGTGCTTATTGGCTTGATATTATCCTCATTCTTTATACTTATGCCTAGATGTCTTTAAAGTTCACTTTCTTTAAAAATTAACTTGAGATCTAACATTGCACACCAAGTGTTCCATGAAATTCCCATGTAAATGTCACTCCTAAATGTGGTATTCGATTTCTAGGTTTCAATTCATGCTTTTGTTCGATACGTCTTGATTTTGTAGTGTAGAATGTGCTTATTGTCTTGATACTATCCTCATTCTTTATGCTTATTCCTAGATGTCTTTAATGATCACTTGTTTTTTCTCCTTTTGCCTTTAAAATGACTTGTGTTCTAACATTGCACGCCAAGTGTTCGGTGAAATGTCCATGTAAATGTCCCTCCTAAATATGGCATTCGATTTCTAGGTTCGAATTTATGGTTCTATTCGATCGGTCTTGATTTAGTAGTGTAGAATGTGCTTATTGTCTTGATACTATCCTCATTCTTAATGCTTATGCCTAGATGTCTTTAAAGTTCACTTCTTTTTTCTCCTTTTGCCTTTGAAATGACTTGTGATCTAACATTGCACGTCAAGTGTTCGGATAAGTGTCCATGTAAATGTCACTCTTAAATATGGCATTCGGTTTCTAGGTTCGAATTTATGTTTTTATTCGATCGGTCCTGATTTTGTAGTGCATAATGTGCTTATTGGCTTGATACTATCATCATTCTTTATGCTTATGCCTAGATATCTTTAAAGTTCACTTGTTTTTTCTCCTTTTGCCTTTAAAATGACTTGTGATATAACATTGATCGCCAACTGTTCGATGAAATGTCGACGAAAATGTCACACTGAAATGTGGCATTCGGTTTCTAGGTTCGAATTTATGCTTCTTTTCGATCTGTCTTGGTTTTGTAGCGCAAAATGTGCTTATTGGCTTGATATTATCCTCATTCTTTATACTTATGCCTAGATGTCTTTAAAGTTCACTTTCTTTAAAAATTGACATGATATCTAACATTGCACGCCAAGTGTTCGATGAAATGTCCATGTAAATGTCACTCCTAAATGTGGCATTCGATTTCCAGGTTCGAATTCATGCTTTTATTCGATCAGTCTTGATTTTGTAATGCATAATGTGCGTATTGGCTTGATATTATCATCAGTCTTTATGCTTATGCCTAGATATCTTTAAAAGTTCACTTGTTTTTTCTCCTTTTGCCTTTAAAATGACTTGTGATATAACATTGCTCCCCAAGTGTTCGATGAAATGTCGACGTAAATGTCACTCCTAAATGTGGCATTCGGTTTCTAGGTTCGCATTTATGCTTCTATTCGATCGGTCTTGATTTTGTAGTGCAGAATGTGCTTATTGTCTTGATACTATCCTCATTTTTTATGCTTATTCCTAGAGGTCTTTAATGGTCACAAATTTTTTCTCCTTTTGCCTTTAAAATGACTTGTGTTCTAACATTGCACGCAAAGTGTTTGATGAAATGTCCCTTTAAATGTCACTTCTAAATGTTGCATTCGATTTCTAGGTTCGAATTTATCCTTTTATTCGATCGGTCTTGATTTTGTAGTGCATAATGTGCTTATTGGCTTGATACTATCATCATTATTTATGCGTATGCCTAGATATCTTTAAAAGTTCACTTGTTTTTTCTCCTTTTGCCTTCAAAATGACTTGTGATGTAACATTGCTCGCTAAATGTTCGATGAAATGTCAACGTAAATGTCACTCCTAAATGTGGCATTCGGTTTCTAGGTTCGCATTTATGCTTCTATTCGATCGGTCTTGATTTTGTAGTGCAGAATGTGCTTATTGTCTTGATACTATCCTCATTATTTATATTTATTCCTAGATGTCTTTAATGATCACTTGTTTTTTCTCCTTTTTCCTTTAGAATGACTTGTGTTCTAACATTGCACGCAAAGTGTTTGATGAAATGTCCCTTTAAATGTCACTTCTAAATGTGGCATTCGGTTTATAGGTTCGAATTTATCCTTTTATTCGATCGGTCTTGATTTTGTAGTGCATAATGTGCTTATTGGCTTCATACTATCATTATTCTTTATGCTTATGCCTAGATATCTTTAAAGTTCACTTGTTTTTTCTTCTTTTGCCTTTAAAATGACTTGTGATATAACATTGCTCGCCAAGTGTTCGATGAAATGTCGACGAAAATGTCACACCGAAATGTGGCATTCGGTTTCTAGGTTCGAATTTATGCTTCTTTTCGATCGGTCTTGGTTTTGTAGTGCAAAATGTGCTTATTGGCTTGAAATTATCATCATTCTTTATACTTATGCCTAGATATCTTTATAGTTCACTTTCATTAAAAATTGAATTGAGATCTAACATTGCACGCCAAGTGTTCGATGAAATGTCCATGTAAATGTCACTCCTAAATGTGGCATTCGATTTCCAGGTTCGAATTCATGCTTTTATTCGATCGGTCTTGATTTTGTAGTGTATAATGTGCGTATTGGCTTGATACTATCATCAGTCTTTATGCTTATGCCTAGATATCTTTAAAAGTTCACTTGTTTTTTCTCCTTTTGCCTTTAAAATGACTTGTGATATAACATTGCTCCACAAGTGTTCGATGAAATGTCGACGTAAATGTCACTCCTAAATGTGGCATTCGGTTTCTAGGTTCGCATTTATGCTTCTATTCAATCGGTCTTGATTTTGTAGTGCAGAATGTGCTTATTGTCTTGATACTATCCTCATTATTTATGTTTATTCCTAGATGTCTTTAATGATCACTTGTTTTTTCTCCTTTTGCCTTTAGAATGACTTGTGTTCTAACATTGCACGCAAACTGTTTGATGAAATGTCCCTTTAAATGTCACTTCTAAATGTGGCATTCGGTTTATAGGTTCGAATTTATCCTTTTATTCGATCGGTCTTGATTTTGTAGTGCATAATGTGCTTATTGGCTTGATACTATCGTTATTCTTTATGCGTATGCCTAGATATCTTTAAAAGTTCACTTGTTTTTTCTCCTTTTGCCTTCAAAATGACTTGTGATCTAACATTGCTCGCCAAATGTTCGATGAAATGTCAACGTAAATGTCACTCCTAAATGTGGCATTCGGTTTCTAGGTTCGAATTTATGCTTCTATTCGATCGGTCTTGGTTTTGTAGTGCAAAATGTGCTTATTGGCTTGATATTATCCTCATTCTTTATACTTATGCCTAGATGTCTTTAAAGTTCACTTTCTTTAAAAATTAACTTGAGATCTAACATTGCACACCAAGTGTTCGATGAAATTCCCATGTAAATGTCACTCCTAAATGTGGTATTCGATTTCTAGGTTTCAATTCATGCTTTTGTTCGATACGTCTTGATTTTGTAGTGTAGAATGTGCTTATTGTCTTGATACTATCCTCATTCTTTATGCTTATTCCTAGATGTCTTTAATGATCACTTGTTTTTTCTCCTTTTGCCTTTAAAATGACTTGTGTTCTAACATTGCACGCCAAGTGTTCGCTGAAATGTCCATGTAAATGTCACTCCTAAATATGGCATTCGATTTCTAGGTTCGAATTTATGGTTCTATTCGATCGGTCTTGATTTAGTAGTGTAGAATGTGCTTATTGTCTTGATACTATCCTCATTCTTAATGCTTATGCCTAGATGTCTTTAAAGTTCACTTCTTTTTTCTCCTTTTGCCTTTGAAATGACTTGTGATCTAACATTGCACGTCAAGTGTTCGGATAAGTGTCCATGTAAATGTCACTCTTAAATATGGCATTCGGTTTCTAGGTTCGAATTTATGTTTTTATTCGATCGGTCTTGATTTTGTAGTGCATAATGTGCTTATTGGCTTGATACTATCATCATTCTTTATGCTTATGCCTAGATATCTTTAAAGTTCACTTGTTTTTTCTCCTTTTGCCTTTAAAATGACTTGTGATATAACATTGCTCGCCAACTGTTCGATGAAATGTCGACGAAAATGTCACACTGAAATGTGGCATTCGGTTTCTAGGTTCGAATTTATGCTTCTTTTCGATCTGTCTTGGTTTTGTAGCGCAAAATGTGCTTATTGGCTTGATATTATCCTCATTCTTTATACTTATGCCTAGATGTCTTTAAAGTTCACTTTCTTTAAAAATTGACATGATATCTAACATTGCACGCCAAGTGTTCGATGAAATGTCCATGTAAATGTCACTCCTAAATGTGGCATTCGATTTCCAGGTTCGAATTCATGCTTTTATTCGATCAGTCTTGATTTTGTAGTGCATAATGTGCGTATTGGCTTGATATTATCATCAGTCTTTATGCTTATGCCTAGATATCTTTAAAAGTTCACTTGTTTTTTCTCCTTTTGCCTTTAAAATGACTTGTGATATAACATTGCTCCCCAAGTGTTCGATGAAATGTCGACGTAAATGTCACTCCTAAATGTGGCATTCGGTTTCTAGGTTCGCATTTATGCTTCTATTCGATCGGTCTTGATTTTGTAGTGCAGAATGTGCTTATTGTCTTGATACTATCCTCATTCTTTATGCTTATTCCTAGAGGTCTTTAATGGTCACTTGTTTTTTCTCCTTTTGCCTTTAAAATGAGTTGTGTTCTAACATTGCACGCAAAGTGTTTGATGAAATGTCCCTTTAAATGTCACTTCTAAATGTTGCATTCGGTTTCTAGGTTCGAATTTATCCTTTTATTCGATCGGTCTTGATTTTGTAGTGCATAATGTGCTTATTGGCTTGATACTATCATCATTATTTATGCGTATGCCTAGATATCTTTAAAAGTTCACTTGTTTTTTCTCCTTTTGCCTTCAAAATGACTTGTGATGTAACATTGCTCGCTAAATGTTCGATGAAATGTCAACGTAAATGTCACTCCTAAATGTGGCATTCGGTTTCTAGGTTCGCATTTATGCTTCTATTCGATCGGTCTTGATTTTGTAGTGCAGAATGTGCTTATTGTCTTGATACTATCCTCATTATTTATGTTTATTCCTAGATGTCTTTAATGATCACTTGTTTTTTCTCCTTTTTCCTTTAGAATGACTTGTGTTCTAACATTGCACGCAAAGTGTTTGATGAAATGTCCCTTTAAATGTCACTTCTAAATGTGGCATTCGGTTTATAGGTTCGAATTTATCCTTTTATTCGATCGGTCTTGATTTTGTAGTGCATAATGTGCTTATTGGCTTCATACTATCATTATTCTTTATGCTTATGCCTAGATATCTTTAAAGTTCACTTGTTTTTTCTCCTTTTGCCTTTAAAATGACTTGTGATATAACATTGCTCGCCAACTGTTCGATGAAATGTCGACGAAAATGTCACACTGAAATGTGGCATTCGGTTTCTAGGTTCGAATTTATGCTTCTTTTCGATCTGTCTTGGTTTTGTAGCGCAAAATGTGCTTATTGGCTTGATATTATCCTCATTCTTTATACTTATGCCTAGATGTCTTTAAAGTTCACTTTCTTTAAAAATTGACATGATATCTAACATTGCACGCCAAGTGTTCGATGAAATGTCCATGTAAATGACACTCCTAAATGTGGCATTCGATTTCCAAGTTCGAATTCATGCTTTTATTCGATCAGTCTTGATTTTGTAGTGCATAATGTGCGTATTGGCTTGATATTATCATAATTCTTTATGCTTATGCCTAGATATCTTTAAAAGTTCACTTGTTTTTTCTCCTTTTGCCTTTAAAATGACTTGTGATATAACATTGCTCCCCAAGTGTTCGATGAAATGTCGACGTAAATGTCACTCCTAAATGTGGCATTCGGTTTCTAGGTTCGCATTTATGCTTCTATTCGATCGGTCTTGATTTTGTAGTGCAGAATGTGCTTATTGTCTTGATACTATCCTCATTCTTTATGCTTATTCCTAGAGGTCTTTAATGGTCACTTGTTTTTTCTCCTTTTGCCTTTAAAATGACTTGTGTTCTAACATTGCACGCAAAGTGTTTGATGAAATGTCCCTTTAAATGTCACTTCTAAATGTTGCATTCGGTTTCTAGGTTCGAATTTATCCTTTTATTCGATCGGTCTTGATTTTGTAGTGCATAATGTACTTATTGGCTTGATACTATCATCATTCTTTATGCGTATGCCTAGATATCTTTAAAACTTCACTTGTTTTTTCTCCTTTTGCCTTCAAAATGACTTGTGATGTAACATTGCTCGCTAAATGTTCGATGAAATGTCAACGTAAATGTCACTCCTAAATGTGGCATTCGGTTTCTAGGTTCGAATTTATGCTTCTTTTCGATCTGTGTTGGTTTTGTAGCGTAAAATGTGCTTATTGGCTTGATATTATCCTCATTCTTTATACTTATGCCTAGAAGTCTTTAAAGTTCACTTTCTTTAAAAATTGACATGATATCTAACATTGCACGCCAAGTGTTCGATGAAATGTCCATGTAATGCTCACTCCTAAATGTGGCATTCGATTCCTAGGTTCGAATTCATGCTTTTATTCGATACGTCTTGATTTTGTAGTGTAGAATGTGCTTATTGTCATGATACTATCTTCATTCTTTAAGCTTATTCCTAGATGTCTTTAATGATCACTTGTGTTTTCTTCTTTTGCCTTCAAAATGACTTGTGTTCTAACATTGCACGCCAAGTGTTCGGTGAAATGTCCATGTAAATGTCACTCCTAAATATGGCATTCGATTTCTAGGATCGAATTTATGGTTCTATTCGATCGGTCTTGATTTTGTAGTGTAGAATGTGCTTATTGTCTTGATACTATCCTCATTCTTAATGCTTATGCCTAGATGTCTTTAAAGTTCACTTCTTTTTTCTCCTTTTGCCTTTGAAATGACTTGTGATCTAACATTGCACGTCAAGTGTTCGGATAAGTGTCCATGTAAATGTCACTCCTAAATATGGCATTCGGTTTCTAGGTTCGAATTTATGTTTTTATTCGATCGGCCTTGATTTTGTAGTGCATAATGTGCTTATTGGCTTGATACTATCATCATTCTTTATGCTTATGCCTAGATATCTTTAAAGTTCACTTGTTTTTTCTCCTTTTGCCTTTAAAATGACTTGTGATATAACATTGCTCGCCGAGTGTTCGATGAAATGTCGACGAAAATGACACACCGAAATGTGGCATTTGGTTTCTAGGTTCGAATTTATGCTTCTTTTCGATCGGTCTTGGTTTTGTAGTGCAAAATGTGCTTATTGGCTTGATATTATCCTCATTCTTTATACTTATGCCTAGATATCTTCAAAGTTCACTTCATTAAAAATTGAATTGGGATCTAACATTGCACGCCAAGTGTTCGATGAAATGTCCATGTAAATGTCACTCCTAAATGTGGCATTCGATTTCCAGGTTCGAATTCATGCTTTTATTCGATCGGTCTTGATTTTGTAGTGCATAATGTGCGTATTGGCTTGATATTATCATCAGTCTTTATGCTTATGCCTAGATATCTTTAAAAGTTCACTTGTTTTTTCTCCTTTTGCCTTTAAAATGACTTGTGATATAACATTGCTCCCCAAGTGTTCGATGAAATGTCGACGTAAATGTCACTCCTAAATGTGGCATTCGGTTTCTAGGTTCGCATTTATGCTTCTATTCGATCGGTCTTGATTTTGTAGTGCAGAATGTGCTTATTGTCTTGATACTATCCTCATTCGTTATGCTTATTCCTAGATGTCTTTAATGGTCACTTGTTTTTTCTCCTTTTGCCTTTAAAATGACTTGTGATATAACATTGCTCCCCAAGTGTTCGATGAAATGTCGACGTAAATGTCACTCCTAAATGTGGCATTCGGTTTCTAGGTTCGCATTTATGCTTCTATTCGATCGGTCTTGATTTTGTAGTGCAGAATGTGCTTATTGTCTTGATACTATCCTCATTCTTTATGCTTATTCCTAGAGGTCTTTAATGGTCACAAATTTTTTCTCCTTTTGCCTTTAAAATGACTTGTGTTCTAACATTGCACGCAAAGTGTTTGATGAAATGTCCCTTTAAATGTCACTTCTAAATGTTGCATTCGGTTTCTAGGTTCGAATTTATCCTTTTATTCGATCAGTCTTGATTTTGTAGTGCATAATGTGCTTATTGGCTTGATACTATCATCATTATTTATGCGTATGCCTAGATATCTTTAAAAGTTCACTTGTTTTTTCTCCTTTTGCCTTCAAAATGACTTGTGATGTAACATTGCTCGCTAAATGTTCGATGAAATGTCAACGTAAATGTCACTCCTAAATGTGGCATTCGGTTTCTAGGTTCGCATTTATGCTTCTATTCGATCGGTCTTGATTTTGTAGTGCAGAATGTGCTTATTGTCTTGATACTATCCTCATTATTTATGTTTATTCCTAGATGTCTTTAATGATCACTTGTTTTTTCTCCTTTTTCCTTTAGAATGACTTGTGTTCTAACATTGCACGCAAAGTGTTTGATGAAATGTCCCTTTAAATGTCACTTCTAAATGTGGCATTCGGTTTATAGGTTCGAATTTATCCTTTTATTCGATCGGTCTTGATTTTGTAGTGCATAATGTGCTTATTGGCTTCATACTATCATTATTCTTTATGCTTATGCCTAGATATCTTTAAAGTTCACTTGTTTTTTCTCCTTTTGCCTTTAAAATGACTTGTGATATAACATTGCTCGCCAACTGTTCGATGAAATGTCGACGAAAATGTCACACTGAAATGTGGCATTCGGTTTCTAGGTTCGAATTTATGCTTCTTTTTGATCTGTCTTGGTTTTGTAGCGCAAAATGTGCTTATTGGCTTGATATTATCCTCATTCTTTATACTTATGCCTAGATGTCTTTAAAGTTCACTTTCTTTAAAAATTGACATGATATCTAACATTGCACGCCAAGTGTTCGATGAAATGTCCATGTAAATGACACTCCTAAATGTGGCATTCGATTTCCAAGTTCGAATTCATGCTTTTATTCGATCAGTCTTGATTTTGTAGTGCATAATGTGCGTATTGGCTTGATATTATCATAAGTCTTTATGCTTATGCCTAGATATCTTTAAAAGTTCACTTGTTTTTTCTCCTTTTGCCTTTAAAATGACTTGTGATATAACATTGCTCCCCAAGTGTTCGATGAAATGTCGACGTAAATGTCACTCCTAAATGTGGCATTCGGTTTCTAGGTTCGCATTTATGCTTCTATTCGATCGGTCTTGATTTTGTAGTGCAGAATGTGCTTATTGTCTTGATACTATCCTCATTCTTTATTCTTATTCCTAGAGGTCTTTAATGGTCACTTGTTTTTTCTCCTTTTGCCTTTAAAATGACTTGTGTTCTAACATTGCACGCAAAGTGTTTGATGAAATGTCCCTTTAAATGTCACTTCTAAATGTTGCATTCGGTTTCTAGGTTCGAATTTATCCTTTTATTCGATCGGTCTTGATTTTGTAGTGCATAATGTACTTATTGGCTTGATACTATCATCATTCTTTATGCGTATGCCTAGATATCTTTAAAAGTTCACTTGTTTTTTCTCCTTTTGCCTTCAAAATGACTTGTGATGTAACATTGCTCGCTAAATGTTCGATGAAATGTCAACGTAAATGTCACTCCTAAATGTGGCATTCGGTTTCTAGGTTCGAATTTATGCTTCTTTTCGATCTGTGTTGGTTTTGTAGCGTAAAATGTGCTTATTGGCTTGATATTATCCTCATTCTTTATACTTATGCCTAGAAGTCTTTAAAGTTCACTTTCTTTAAAAATTGACATGATATCTAACATTGCACGCCAAGTGTTCGATGAAATGTCCATGTAATGCTCACTCCTAAATGTGGCATTCGATTCCTAGGTTCGAATTCATGCTTTTATTCGATACGTCTTGATTTTGTAGTGTAGAATGTGCTTATTGTCATGATACTATCTTCATTCTTTAAGCTTATTCCTAGATGTCTTTAATGATCACTTGTGTTTTCTTCTTTTGCCTTCAAAATGACTTGTGTTCTAACATTGCACGCCAAGTGTTCGGTGAAATGTCCATGTAAATGTCACTCCTAAATATGGCATTCGATTTCTAAGATCGAATTTATGGTTCTATTCGATCGGTCTTGATTTTGTAGTGTAGAATGTGCTTATTGTCTTGATACTATCCTCATTCTTAATGCTTATGCCTAGATGTCTTTAAAGTTCACTTCTTTTTTCTCCTTTTGCCTTTGAAATGACTTGTGATCTAACATTGCACGTCAAGTGTTCGGATAAGTGTCCATGTAAATGTCACTCCTAAATATGGCATTCGGTTTCTAGGTTCGAATTTATGTTTTTATTCGATCGGCCTTGATTTTGTAGTGCATAATGTGCTTATTGGCTTGATACTATCATCATTCTTTATGCTTATGCCTAGATATCTTTAAAGTTCACTTGTTTTTTCTCCTTTTGCCTTTAAAATGACTTGTGATATAACATTGCTCGCCGAGTGTTCGATGAAATGTCGACGAAAATGACACACCGAAATGTGGCATTTGGTTTCTAGGTTCGAATTTATGCTTCTTTTCGATCGGTCTTGGTTTTGTAGTGCAAAATGTGCTTATTGGCTTGATATTATCCTCATTCTTTATACTTATGCCTAGATATCTTTAAAGTTCACTTCATTAAAAATTGAATTGAGATCTAACATTGCACGCCAAGTGTTCGATGAAATGTCCATGTAAATGTCACTCCTAAATGTGGCATTCGATTTCCAGGTTCGAATTCATGCTTTTATTCGATCGGTCTTGATTTTGTAGTGCATAATGTGCGTATTGGCTTGATATTATCATCAGTCTTTATGCTTATGCCTAGATATCTTTAAAAGTTCACTTGTTTTTTCTCCTTTTGCCTTTAAAATGACTTGTGATATAACATTGCTCCCCAAGTGTTCGATGAAATGTCGACGTAAATGTCACTCCTAAATGTGGCATTCGGTTTCTAGGTTCGCATTTATGCTTCTATTCGATCGGTCTTGATTTTGTAGTGCAGAATGTGCTTATTGTCTTGATACTATCCTCATTCTTTATGCTTATTCCTAGATGTCTTTAATGGTCACTTGTTTTTTCTCCTTTTGCCTTTAAAATGACTTGTGTTCTAACATTGCACGCAAAGTGTTTGATGAAATGTCCCTTTAAATGTCACTTCTAAATGTGGCATTCGGTTTCTAGGTTCGAATTTATCCTTTTATTCGATCGGTCTTTATTTTGTAGTGCATAATGTGCTTATTGGCTTGATACTATCGTCATTCTTTATGCGTATGCCTAGATATCTTTAAAAGTTCACTTGTTTTTTCTCCTTTTGCCTTCAAAATGACTTGTGATCTAACATTGCTCGCCAAATGTTCGATGAAATGTCAACGTAAATGTCACTCCTGAATGTGGCATTCGGTTTCTAGGTTCGAATTTATGCTTCTATTCGATCGGTCTTGGTTTTGTAGTGCAAAATGTGCTTATTGACTTGATATTATCCTCATTCTTTATACTTATGCCTAGATGTCTTTAAAGTTCACTTTCTTTAAAAATTAACTTGAGATCTAACATTGCACACCAAGTGTTCGATGAAATTCCCATGTAAATGTCACTCCTAAATGTGGTATTCGATTTCTAGGTTTCAATTCATGCTTTTGTTCGATACGTCTTGATTTTGTAGTGTAGAATGTGCTTATTGTCTTGATACTATCCTCATTCTTTATGCTTATTCCTAGATGTCTTTAATGATCACTTGTTTTTTCTCCTTTTGCCTTTAAAATGACTTGTGTTCTAACATTGCACGCCAAGTGTTCGGTGAAATATCCATGTAAATGTCACTCCTAAATATGGCATTCGATTTCTAGGTTCGAATTTATGGTTCTATTCGATCGGTCTTGATTTAGTAGTGTAGAATGTGCTTATTGTCTTGATACTATCCTCATTCTTAATGCTTATGCCTAGATGTCTTTAAAGTTCACTTCTTTTTTCTCCTTTTGCCTTTGAAATGACTTGTGATCTAACATTGCACGTCAAGTGTTCGGATAAGTGTCCATGTAAATGTCACTCTTAAATATGGCATTCGGTTTCTAGGTTCGAATTTATGTTTTTATTCGATCGGTCTTGATTTTGTAGTGCATAATGTGCTTATTGGCTTGATACTATCATCATTCTTTATGCTTATGCCTAGATATCTTTAAAGTTCACTTGTTTTTTCTCCTTTTGCAATTAAAATGACTTGTGATATAACATTGCTCGCCAACTGTTCGATGAAATGTCGACGAAAATGTCACACTGAAATGTGGCATTCGGTTTCTAGGTTCGAATTTATGCTTCTTTTCGATCTGTCTTGGTTTTGTAGCGCAAAATGTGCTTATTGGCTTGATATTATCCTCATTCTTTATACTTATGCCTAGATGTCTTTAAAGTTCACTTTCTTTAAAAATTGACATGATATCTAACATTGCACGCCAAGTGTTCGATGAAATGTCCATGTAAATGTCACTCCTAAATGTGGCATTCGATTTCCAGGTTCGAATTCATGCTTTTATTCGATCAGTCTTGATTTTGTAGTGCATAATGTGCGTATTGGCTTGATATTATCATCAGTCTTTATGCTTATGCCTAGATATCTTTAAAAGTTCACTTGTTTTTTCTCCTTTTGCCTTTAAAATGACTTGTGATATAACATTGCTCCCCAAGTGTTCGATGAAATGTCGACGTAAATGTCACTCCTAAATGTGGCATTCGGTTTCTAGGTTCGCATTTATGCTTCTATTCGATCGGTCTTGATTTTGTAGTGCAGAATGTGCTTATTGTCTTGATACTATCCTCATTCTTTATGCTTATTCCTAGAGATCTTTAATGGTCACTTGTTTTTTCTCCTTTTGCCTTTAAAATGACTTGTGTTCTAACATTGCACGCAAAGTGTTTGATGAAATGTCCCTTTAAATGTCACTTCTAAATGTTGCATTCGGTTTCTAGGTTCGAATTTATCCTTTTATTCGATCGGTCTTGATTTTGTAGTGCATAATGTGCTTATTGGCTTGACACTATCATCATTCTTTATGCGTATGCCTAGATATCTTTAAAAGTTCACTTGTTTTTTCTCCTTTTGCCTTCAAAATGACTTTTGATGTAACATTGCTCGCTAAATGTTCGATGAAATGTCAACGTAAATGTCACTCCTAAATGTGGCATTCGGTTTCTAGGTTCGAATTTATGCTTCTTTTCGATCTGTGTTGGTTTTGTAGCGTAAAATGTGCTTATTGGCTTGATATTATCCTCATTCTTTATACTTATGCCTAGAAGTCTTTAAAGTTCACTTTCTTTAAAAATTGACATGATATCTAACATTGCACGCCAAGTGTTCGATGAAATGTCCATGTAATGCTCACTCCTAAATGTAGCATTCGATTCCTAGGTTCGAATTCATGCTTTTATTCGATACGTCTTGATTTTGTAGTGTAGAATGTGCTTATTGTCATGATACTATCCTCATTCTTTAAGCTTATTCCTAGATGTCTTTAATGATCACTTGTGTTTTCTTCTTTTGCCTTCAAAATGACTTGTGTTCTAACATTGCACGCCAAGTGTTCGGTGAAATGTCCATGTAAATGTCACTCCTAAATATGGCATTCGATTTCTAGGATCGAATTTATGGTTCTATTCGATCGGTCTTCATTTTGTAGTGTAGAATGTGCTTATTGTCTTGATACTATCCTCATTCTTAATGCTTATGCCTAGATGTCTTTAAAGTTCACTTCTTTTTTCTCCTTTTGCCTTTGAAATGACTTGTGATCTAACATTGCACGTCAAGTGTTCGGATAAGTGTCCATGTAAATGTCACTCCTAAATATGGCATTCGGTTTCTAGGTTCGAATTTATGTTTTTATTCGATCGGCCTTGATTTTGTAGTGCATAATGTGCTTATTGGCTTGATACTATCATCATTCTTTATGCTTATGCCTAGATATCTTTAAAGTTCACTTGTTTTTTCTCCTTTTGCCTTTAAAATGACTTGTGTTCTAACATTGCACGCCAAGTGTTCGGTGAAATGTCCATGTAAATGTCACTCCTAAATATGGCATTCGATTTCTAGGTTCGAATTTATGGTTCTATTCGATCGGTCTTGATTTTGTAGTGTAGAATGTGCTTATTGTGTTGATACTATCCTCATTCTTAATGCTTATGCCTTGATGTCTTTAAAGTTCCCTTCTTTTTTCTCCTTTTGCCTTTGAAATGACTTGTGATCTAACATTGCACGTCAAGTGTTCGGATAAGTGTCCATGTAAATGTCACTCCTAAATATGGAATTCGGTTTCTAGGTTCGAATTTATGTTTTTATTCGATCGGTCTTGATTTTGTAGTGCATAATGTGCTTATTGGCTTGATACTATCATCATTCTTTATGCTTATGCCTAGATATCTTTAAAGTTCACTTGTTTTTTCTCCTTTTGCCTTTAAAATGACTTGTGATATAACATTGCTCGCCAAGTGTTCGATGAAATATCGACGAAAATGTCACACCGAAATGTGGCATTCGGTTTCTAGGTTCGAATCTATGCTTCTTTTCGATCTGTCTTGGTTTTGTAGTGCAAAATGTGTTTATTGGCTTGATATTATCCTCATTCTTTATACTTATGCCTAGATATCTTTAAAGTTCACTTGTTTTTTCTCCTTTTCCCTTTAAAATGACTTGTGATATAACATTGCTCGCCAAGTGTTCGATGAAATGTCGACAAAAATGTCACACCGAAATGTGGCATTTGGTTTCTAGGTTAGAATTTATGCTTCTTTTCGATCGGTCTTGGTTTTGTAGTGCAAAATGTGTTTATTGGCTTGATATTATCCTCATTCTTTATACTTATGCCTAGATATCTTTAGAGTTCACTTTCATTAAAAATTGAATTGAGATCTAACATTGCACGCCAAGTGTTCGATGAAATGTCCATGTAAATGTCACTCCTAAATGTGGCATTCGATTTCCAGGTTCGAATTCATGCTTTTATTCGATCGGTCTTGATTTTGTAGTGCATAATGTGCGTATTGGCTTGATACTATCATCAGTCTTTATGCTTATGCCTAGATATCTTTAAAAGTTCACTTGTTTTTTCTCCTTTTGCCTTTAAAATGATCTGTGATATAACATTGCTCCCAAGGGTTCGATGAAATGTCGACGTAAATGTCACTCCTAAATGTGGCATTCGGTTTCTAGGTTCGCATTTATGCTTCTATTCGATCGGTCTTGATTTTGTAGTGCAGAATGTGCTTATTGTGTTGATACTATCCTCATTATTTATGCTTATTCCTACATGTCTTTAATGATCACTTGTTTTTTCTCCTTTTGCCTTTAAAATGACTTGTGTTCTAACATTGCACGCAAAGTGTTTGATGAAATGTCCCTTTAAATGTCACTTCTAAATGTGGCATTCGGTTTCTAGGTTCGAATTTATCCTTTTATTCGATCGGTCTTGATTTTGTAGTGCATAATGTGCTTATTGGCTTGATACTATCATCATTCTTTATGCGTATGCCTAGATATCTTTAAAAGATCACTTGTTTATTCTCCTTTCGCCTTCAAAATGACTTGTGATCTAACATTGCTCGCCAAATGTTCGATGAAATGTCAACGTAAATGTCACTCCTAAATGTGGCATTCGGTTTCTAGGTTCGAATTTATGCTTCTATTCGATCGGTCTTGGTTTTGTAGTGCAAAATGTGCTTATTGGCTTGATATTATCCTCATTCTTTATACTTATGCCTAGATGTCTTTAAAGTTCACTTTCTTTAAAAATTAACTTGAGATCTAATATTGCACACCAAGTGTTCGATGAAATGCCCATGTAAATGTCATCCTAAATGTGGTATTTGATTTCTAGGTTTGAATTCATGCTTTTGTTCGATACGTCTTGATTTTGTAGTGTAGAATGTGCTTATTGTCTTGATACTATCCTCATTCTTTATGCTTATTCCTAGATGTCTTTAATGATCACTTGTTTTTTCTCCTTTTGCCTTTAAAATGACTTGTGTTCTAACATTGCACGCCAAGTGTTCGGTGAAATGTTCATGTAAATGTCACTCCTAAATATGGCATTCGATTTCTAGGTTCGAATTTATGGTTCTATTCGATCGGTCTTGATTTTGTAGTGTAGAATGTGCGTATTGTCTTGATACTATCCTCATTCTTAATGCTTATGCCTAGATGTGTTTAAAGTTCACTTCTTTTTTCTCCTTTTGCCTTTGAAATGACTTCTGATCTAACAATGCACGTCAAGTGTTCGGATAACTGTCCATGTAAATGTCACTCCTAAATATGGCATTCGGTTTCTAGGTTCGAATTTATGTTTTTATTCGATCGGTCTTGATTTTGTAGTGCATAATGTGGTTATTGGCTTGATACTATCATCATTCTTTATGCTTATGCCTAGATATCTTTAAAGTTCACTTGTTTTTTCTCCTTTTGCCTTTAAAATGACTTGTGATATAACATTGCTCGCCAAGTGTTCGATGAAATGTCGACGAAAATGTCACACCGAAATGTGACATTCGGTTTCTAGGTTCGAATTTATGCTTCTTTTCGATCTGTCTTGGTTTTGTAGCGCAAAATGTGCTTATTGGCTTGATATTATCCTCATTCTTTATACTTATGCCTAGATGACTTTAAAGTTCACTTTCTTTAAAAATTGACATGATATCTTACATTGCACGCCAAGTGTTCGATGAAATGTCCATGTAATGCTCACTCCTAAATGTGGCATTCGATTTCTAGGTTCGAATTCATGCTTTTATTTGATACGTCTTGATTTTGTATAGAATGTGCTTATTGTCATGATACTATCTTCATTCTTTAAGCTTATTCCTAGATGTCTTTAATGATCACTTGTGTTTCCTTCTTTTGCCTTCAAAATGACTTGTGTTCTAACATTGCACGCCAAGTGTTCGATGAAATGTCCATGTAAATGTCACTCCTAAATATGGCATTCGATTTCTAGGATCGAATTTATGGTTCTATTCGATCGGTCTTGATTTTGTAGTGCAGAATGTGCTTATTGTCTTGATACTATCCTCATTCTTAATGCTTATGCCTAGATGTCTTTTAAGTTCACTTCTTTTTTCTCCTTTTGCCTTTGAAATGACTTGTGATCTAACATTGCACGTCAAGTGTTCGGATAAGTGTCCATGTAAATGTCACTCCTAAATATGGCATTCGGTTTCTAGGTTCGAATTTATGTTTTTATTCGATCGGCCTTGATTTTGTAGTGCATAATGTGCTTATTGGCTTGATACTATCATCATTCTTTATGCTTATGCCTAGATATCTTTAAAGTTCACTTGTTTTTTCTCCTTTTGCCTTTAAAATGACTTGTGTTCTAACATTGCACGCCAAGTGTTCGGTGAAATGTCCATGTAAATGTCACTCCTAAATATGGCATTCGATTTCTAGGTTCGAATTTATGGTTCTATTCGATCGGTCTTGATTTTGTAGTGTAGAATGTGCTTATTGTGTTGATACTATCCTCATTCTTAATGCTTATGCCTTGATGTCTTTAAAGTTCCCTTCTTTTTTCTCCTTTTGTCTTTGAAATGACTTGTGATCTAACATTGCACGTCAAGTGTTCGGATAAGTGTCCATGTAAATGTCACTCCTAAATATGGAATTCGGTTTCTAGGTTCGAATTTATGTTTTTATTCGATCGGTCTTGATTTTGTAGTGCATAATGTGCTTATTGGCTTGATACTATCATCATTCTTTATGCTTATGCCTAGATATCTTTAAAGTTCACTTGTTTTTTCTCCTTTTGCCTTTAAAATGACTTGTGATATAACATTGCTCGCCAAGTGTTCGATGAAATATCGACGAAAATGTCACACCGAAATGTGGCATTCGGTTTCTAGGTTCGAATCTATGCTTCTTTTCGATCTGTCTTGGTTTTGTAGTGCAAAATGTGTTTATTGGCTTGATATTATCCTCATTCTTTATACTTATGCCTAGATATCTTTAAAGTTCACTTGTTTTTTCTCCTTTTTCCTTTAAAATGACTTGTGATATAACATTGCTCGCCAAGTGTTCGATGAAATGTCGACAAAAATGTCACACCGAAATGTGGCATTTGGTTTCTAGGTTAGAATTTATGCTTCTTTTCGATCGGTCTTGGTTTTGTAGTGCAAAATGTGTTTATTGGCTTGATATTATCCTCATTCTTTATACTTATGCCTAGATATCTTTAGAGTTCACTTTCATTAAAAATTGAATTGAGATCTAACATTGCACGCCAAGTGTTCGATGAAATGTCCATGTAAATGTCACTCCTAAATGTGGCATTCGATTTCCAGGTTCGAATTCATGCTTTTATTCGATTGGTCTTGATTTTGTAGTGCATAATGTGCGTATTGGCTTGATACTATCATCAGTCTTTATGCTTATGCCTAGATATCTTTAAAAGTTCACTTGTTTTTTCTCCTTTTGCCTTTAAAATGATCTGTGATATAACATTGCTCCCAAGGGTTCGATGAAATGTCGACGTAAATGTCACTCCTAAATGTGGCATTCGGTTTCTAGGTTCGCATTTATGCTTCTATTCGATCGGTCTTGATTTTTTAGTGCAGAATGTGCTTATTGTCTTGATACTATCCTCATTCTTTATGCTTATTCCTAGATGTCTTTAATGGTCACTTGTTTTTTCTCCTTTTGCCTTTAAAATGACTTGTGTTCTAACATTGCACGCAAAGTGTTTGATGAAATGTCCCTTTAAATGTCACTTCTAAATGTGGCATTCGGTTTCTAGGTTCGAATTTATCCTTTTATTCGATCGGTCTTGATTTTGTAGTGCATACTGTGCTTATTGGCTTGATACTATCATCATTCTTTATGCGTATGCCTAGATATCTTTAAAAGTTCACTTGTTTTTTCTCCTTTTGCCTTCAAAATGACTTGTGATATAACATTGCTCGCCAAGTGTTCGATGAAATGTCGACAAAAATGTCACACCGAAATGTGGCATTTGGTTTCTAGGTTCGAATTTATGCTTCTTTTCGATCGGTCTTGGTTTTGTAGTGCAAAATGTGTTATTGGCTTGATATTATCCTCATTCTTTATACTTATGCCTAGATATCATTAAAGTTCACTTTCATTAAAAATTGAATTGAGATCTAACATTGCACGCCAAGTGTTCGATGAAATGTCCATGTAAATGTCACTCCTAAATGTGGCATTCGGTTTCTAGGTTCGCATTTATGCTTCTATTCGATCGGTCTTGATTTTGTAGTGCAGAATGTGCTTATTGTGTTGATACTATCCTCATTATTTATGCTTATTCCTAGATGTCTTTAATGATCACTTGTTTTTTCTCCTTTTGCCTTTAAAATGACTTGTGTTCTAACATTGCACGCAAAGTGTTTGATGAAATGTCCCTTTAAATGTCACTTCTAAATGTGGCATTCGGTTTCTAGGCTCGAATTTATCCTTTTATTCGATCGGTCTTGATTTTGTAGTGCATAATGTGCTTATTGGCTTGATACTATCATCATTCTTTATGCGTATGCCTAGATATCTTTAAAAGATCACTTGTTTATTCTCCTTTCGCCTTCAAAATGACTTGTGATCTAACATTGCTCGCCAAATGTTCGATGAAATGTCAACGTAAATGTCACTCCTAAATGTGGCATTCGGTTTCTAGGTTCGAATTTATGCTTCTATTCGATCGGTCTTGGTTTTGTAGTGCAAAATGTGCTTATTGGCTTGATATTATCCTCATTCTTTATACTTATGCCTAGATGTCTTTAAAGTTCACTTTCTTTAAAAATTAACTTGAGATCTAACATTGCACACCAAGTGTTCGATGAAATGCCCATGTAAATGTCATCCTAAATGTGGTATTCGATTTCTAGGTTTGAATTCATGCTTTTGTTCGATACGTCTTGATTTTGTAGTGTAGAATGTGCTTATTGTCTTGATACTATCCTCATTCTTTATGCTTATTCCTAGATGTCTTTAATGATCACTTGTTTTTTCTCCTTTTGCCTTTAAAATGACTTGTGTTCTAACATTGCACGCCAAGTGTTCGGTGAAATGTTCATGTAAATGTCACTCCTAAATATGGCATTCGATTTCTAGGTTCGAATTTATGGTTCTATTCGATCGGTCTTGATTTTGTAGTGTAGAATGTGCGTATTGTCTTGATACTATCCTCATTCTTAATGCTTATGCCTAGATGTGTTTAAAGTTCACTTCTTTTTTCTCCTTTTGCCTTTGAAATGACTTCTGATCTAACAATGCACGTCAAGTGTTCGGATAACTGTCCATGTAAATGTCACTCCTAAATATGGCATTCGGTTTCTAGGTTCGAATTTATGTTTTTATTCGATCGGTCTTGATTTTGTAGTGCATAATGTGGTTATTGGCTTGATACTATCATCATTCTTTATGCTTATGCCTAGATATCTTTAAAGTTCACTTGTTTTTTCTCCTTTTGCCTTTAAAATGACTTGTGATATAACATTGCTCGCCAAGTGTTCGATGAAATGTCGACGAAAATGTCACACCGAAATGTGACATTCGGTTTCTAGGTTCGAATTTATGCTTCTTTTCGATCTGTCTTGGTTTTGTAGCGCAAAATGTGCTTATTGGCTTGATATTATCCTCATTCTTTATACTTATGCCTAGATGACTTTAAAGTTCACTTTCTTTAAAAATTGACATGATATCTTACATTGCACGCCAAGTGTTCGATGAAATGTCCATGTAATGCTCACTCCTAAATGTGGCATTCGATTTCTAGGTTCGAATTCATGCTTTTATTTGATACGTCTTGATTTTGTATAGAATGTGCTTATTGTCATGATACTATCCTCATTCTTTAAGCTTATTCCTAGATGTCTTTAATGATCACTTGTGTTTCCTTCTTTTGCCTTCAAAATGACTTGTGTTCTAACATTGCACGCCAAGTGTTCGATGAAATGTCCATGTAAATGTCACTCCTAAATATGGCATTCGATTTCTAGGATCGAATTTATGGTTCTATTCGATCGGTCTTGATTTTGTAGTGCAGAATGTGCTTATTGTCTTGATACTATCCTCATTCTTAATGCTTATGCCTAGATGTCTTTTAAGTTCACTTCTTTTTTCTCCTTTTGCCTTTGAAATGACTTGTGATCTAACAATGCATGACAAGTGTTCGGATTAGTGTCCATGTAAATGTCACTCCTAAATATAACATTCGGTTTCTAGGTTCGAATTTATGCTTTTATTCGATCGGTCTTAATTTTGTAGTGCATAATGTGCTTATTGGCTTGATACTATCATCATTCTTTATGCTTATGCCTAGATATCTTTAAAGTTCACTTGTTTTTTCTCCTTTTGCCTTTAAAATGACTTGTGATATAACATTGCTCGCCAAGTGTTCGATGAAATGTCGACGAAAATGTCACACCGAAATGTGGCATTCGGTTTCTAGGTTCGAATTTATACTTCTTTTCGATCGGTCTTGGTTTTGTAGTGCAAAATGTGCTTATTGGCTTGATATTATCCTCATTCTTTATACTTATGCCTAGATGTCTTTAAAGTTTACTTTCTTTAAAAATTGACTTGTGTTCTAACTTTCCACGCCAAGTGTTTGATGAAATGTCCATGTAAATGTCACTCCTAAATGTGGCATTCGGTTTCTAGGTTCGAATTCATGCTTTTATTCGATACGTGTTGATTTTGTAGTGTAGAATGTGCTTATTGTCTTGATACTATCCTCATTCTTTATGCTTATTTCTAGACATCTTTAATGATCACTTGTTTTTTCTTCTTTTGCCTTTAAAATGACTTGTGTTCTAACATTGCACGCCAAGTGTTCGGTGAAATGTTCATGTAAATGTCACTCCTAAATATGGCATTCGATTTCTAGGATCGAATTTATGGTTCTATTCGATCGGTCTTGATTTTGTAGTGCAGAATGTGCTTATTGTCTTGATACTATCCGCATTCTTAATGCTTATGCCTAGATGTCTTTTAAGTTCACTTCTTTTTTCTCCTTTTGCCTTTGAAATGACTTGTGATCTAACAACGCATGACAAGTGTTCGGATTAGTGTCCATGTAAATGTCACTCCTAAATATAGCATTCGGTTTCTAGGTTCGAATTTATGCTTTTATTCGATCGGTCTTAATTTTGTAGTGCATAATGTGCTTATTGGCTTGATACTATCATCATTCTTTATGCTTATGCCTAGATATCTTTAAAGTTCACTTGTTTTTTCTCCTTTTGCCTTTAAAATGACTTGTGATATAACAATGCTCGCCAAGTGTTCGATGAAATGTCGACGAAAATATCACACCGAAATGTGGCATTCGGTTTCTAGGTTCGAATTTATGCTTCTTTTCGATCTGTCTTGGTTTTGTAGCGCAAAATGTGCTTATTGGCTTGATATTATCCTCATTCTTTATACTTATGCCTAGATGACTTTAAAGTTCACTTTCTTTAAAAATTGACATGATATCTTACATTGCACGCCAAGTGTTCGATGAAATGTCCATGTAATGCTCACTCCTAAATGTGGCATTCGATTTCTAGGTTCGAATTCATGCTTTTATTTGATACGTCTTGATTTTGTATAGAATGTGCTTATTGTCATGATACTATCCTCATTCTTTAAGCTTATTCCTAGATGTCTTTAATGATCACTTGTGTTTTCTTCTTTTGCCTTCAAAATGACTTGTGTTCTAACATTGCACGCCAAGTGTTCGATGAAATGTCCATGTAAATGTCACTCCTAAATATGGCATTCGATTTCTAGGATCGAATTTATGGTTCTATTCGATCGGTCTTGATTTTGTAGTGCATAATGTGCTTATTGTCTTGATACTATCCTCATTCTTAATGCTTATGCCTAGATGTCTTTTAAGTTCACTTCTTTTTTCTCCTTTTGCCTTTGAAATGACTTGTGATCTAACAATGCATGACAAGTGTTCGGATTAGTGTCCATGTAAATGTCACTCCTAAATATAACATTCGGTTTCTAGGTTCGAATTTATGCTTTTATTCGATCGGTCTTAATTTTGTAGTGCATAATGTGCTTATTGGCTTGATACTATCATCATTCTTTATGCTTATGCCTAGATATCTTTAAAGTTCACTTGTTTATTCTCCTTTTGCCTTTAAAATGACTTGTGATATAACATTGCTCGCCAAGTGTTCGAGTAAATGTCGACGAAAATGTCACACCGAAATGTGGCATTCGGTTTCTAGGTTCGAATTTATGCTTCTTTTCGATCGGTCTTGGCTTTGTAGTGCAAAATTTGCTTATTGGCTTGATATTATCCTCATTCTTTATACTTATGCCTAGATGTCTTTAAAGTTTACTTTCTTTAAAAATTGACTTGTGTTCTAACTTTGCACGCCAAGTGTTTGATGAAATGTCCATGTAAATGTCACTCCTAAATGTGGCATTCGGTTTCTAGGTTCGAATTCATGCTTTTATTCGATACGTCTTGATTTTGTAGTGTAGAATGTGCTTATTGTCTTGATACTATCCTCATTCTTTATGCTTATTTCTAGACATCTTTAATGATCACTTGTTTTTTCTTCTTTTGCCTTTAAAATGACTTGTGTTCTAACATTGCACGCCAAGTGTTCGGTGAAATGTTCATGTAAATGTCACTCCTAAATATGGCATTCGATTTCTAGGATCGAATTTATGGTTCTATTCGATCGGTCTTGATTTTGTAGTGCAGAATGTGCTTATTGTCTTGATACTATCCTCATTCTTAATGCTTATGCCTAGATGTCTTTTAAGTTCACTTCTTTTTTCTCCTTTTGCCTTTGAAATGACTTGTGATCTAACAACGCATGACAAGTGTTCGGATTAGTGTCCATGTAAATGTCACTCCTAAATATAGCATTCGGTTTCTAGGTTCGAATTTATGCTTTTATTCGATCGGTCTTAATTTTGTAGTGCATAATGTGCTTATTGGCTTGATACTATCATCATTCTTTATGCTTATGCCTAGATATCTTTAAAGTTCACTTGTTTTTTCTCCTTTTGCCTTTAAAATGACTTGTGATATAACAATGCTCGCCAAGTGTTCGATGAAATGTCGACGAAAATATCACACCGAAATGTGGCATTCGGTTTCTAGGTTCGAATTTATGCTTCTTTTCGATATGTCTTGGTTTTGTAGTGTAAAATGTGCTTATTGGCTTGATATTTTCCTCATTCTTTATACTTATGCCTAGATGTCTTTAAAGTTCACTTTCTTTAAAAATTGACATGAAATCTAACATTGCACGCCAAGTGTTCGATGAAATGTCCATGTAAATGTCACTCCTAAATGAGGCATTCGATTTCTAGGTTCGAATTCATGCTTTTATTCGATACGTCTTGATTTTGAAGTGTAGAATGTGCTTATTGTCTTGATACTATCCTCATTCTTAATGCTTATGCCTAGATGTCTTTTAAGTTCACTTCTTTTTTCTCATTTTGCCTTTGAAATGACTTGTGATCTAACCTTGCACGCCAAGTGTTCGGATAAGTGTCCATGTAAATGTCACTCCTAAATATGGCATTCGGTTTCTAGGTTCGAATTTATGCTTTTATTCGATCGGTCCTTATTTTGTAGTGCATAATGTGCTTATTGGCTTGATACTATCATCATTCTTTATGCTTATGCCGAGATATCTTTAAAGTTCATTTGTTTTTTCTCCTTTTGCCTTTAAAATGACTTGTGATATAACATTGCTCGCCAAGTGTTCGATGAAATGTCAAAGAAAATGTCACACCGAAATGTGGCATTCGGTTTCTAGGTTCGAATTTATGCTTCCTTTCGATCGGTCTTGGTTTTGTAGTGCAAAATGTGCTTATTGGCTGGATATTATCCTCATTCTTTATACTTATGCCTAGATGTCTTTAAAGTTCACTTTCTTTAAAAATTGACATGAAATCTAACATTGCACGCCAAGTGTTCGATGAAATGTCCATGTAAATGTCACTCCTAAATGAGGCATTCGATTTCTAGGTTCGAATTCATGCTTTTATTCGATACGTCTTGATTTTGAAGTGTAGAATGTGCTTATTGTCTTGATACTATCCTCATTCTTAATGCTTATGCCTAGATGTCTTTAAAGTTCACTTCTTTTTTCTCATTTTGCCTTTGAAATGACTTGTGATCTAACCTTGCACGCCAAGTGTTCGGATAAGTGTCCATGTAAATGTCACTCCTAAATATGGCATTCGGTTTTTAGGTTTGAATTTATGCTTCTATTCGATCGGTCTTGATTTTGTAGTGTAGAATGTGCTTACTGTGTTGATACTATCATCATTCTTTATGCGTATGCCTAGATATCTTTAAAGTTCACTTGTTTTTTCTCCTTTTGCCTTTAAAATGACTTGTGATATAACATTGCTCGCCAAGTGTTCGATGAAATGTCAACGAAAATGTCACACTGAAATGTGGCATTCGGTTTCTAGGTTCGAATTTATGCTTCTTTTCGATCGGTCTTGGTTTTGTAGTGCAAAATGTGCTTATTGGCTTGATATTATCCTCATTCTTTATAATTATGCCTAGATGTCTTTAAAGTTCACTTTCTTTAAAAATTGACTTGAGATCTAACATTGCACGCCAAGTGTTCGGTGAAATGTCCATGTAAATGTCACTCCTAAATGTGGCATTCGAATTCTAGGTTAGAATTCATGCTTTTATTCGATACGTTTGGATTTTGTAGCGTAGAATGTGCTTATTGTCTTGATACTATCCTCATTCTTTATGCTTATTCCTAGATGTCTTTAATGATCACTTGTTTTTTCTCCTTTTGCCTTTAAAATGACTTGTGTTCTAACATTGCACGCCAAATGTTCGGTGAAATGTCCATGTAAATGTCACTCCTAAATATGGCATTCGATTTCTAGGTTCGAATTTATGGATCTATTCGATCGGTCTTGATTTTGTAGTGCAAAATGTGCTTATTGTCTTGATATTATCCTCATTCTTTATACTTATGCCTAGATATCTTTAAAGTTCACTTTCTTTAAAAATTGACTTGAGATCTAACATTGCACACCAAGTGTTCGGTGAAATGTCCATGTAAATGTCACTCCTAAATGTGGCATTCGAATTCTAGGTTAGAATTCATGCTTTTATTCGATACGTTTTGATTTTGTAGTGTAGAATGTGCTTATTGTCTTGATACTATCCTCATTCTTTATGCTTATTCCTAGATGTCTTTAATGATCACTTGTTTTATCTCCTTTTGCCTTTAAAATGACTTGTGTTCTAACATTGCACGCCAAATGTTCGGTGAAATGTCCATGTAAATGTCACTCCTAAATATGGCATTCGATTTCTAGGTTCGAATTTATGGATCTATTCGATCGGTCTTGATTTTGTAGTGCAAAATGTGCTTATTGTCTTGATATTATCCTCATTCTTAATGCTTATGCCTAGATATCTTTAAAGTTCACTTTCTTTAAAAATTGACTTGAGATC
Organism: Fallopia convolvulus; assembly: GCA_964016875.1. NCBI lineage: Eukaryota > Viridiplantae > Streptophyta > Magnoliopsida > Caryophyllales > Polygonaceae > Fallopia > Fallopia convolvulus. Next base: position 25,465,693 of record OZ024727.1, read on the forward strand.
TAACATTGCACACCAAGTGTTCGGTGAAATGTCCATGTAAATGTCACTCCTAAATGTGGCATTCGATTTCTCGGTTCGAATTCATGCTTTTATTCGATACGTCTTGATTTTGTAGTGTAGAATGTGCTTATTGTCTTGATACTATCCTCATTCTTTATGCTTATTCCTAGACGTCTTTAATGATCACTTGTTTTTTCTCCTTTTGCCTTTAAAATGACTTTTGTTCTAACATTGCACGCCAGGTGTTTGGTGAAATGTCCATGTAAATGTCACTCCTAAATATGGTATTCGATTTCTAGGTTCGAATTTATGGTTCTATTCGATCAGTCTTGATTTTGTAGTGCATAATGTGCTTATTGTCTTGATACTATCCTCATTTTTAATGCTTATGCCTAGATGTCTTTAAAGTTCACTTCTTTTTTCTCCTTTTGCCTTTGAAAATGACTTGTGATCTAACATTGCACGCCAAGTGTTCGGATAAGTGTCCATGTAAATGTCACTCATAAATATGGCTTTCGGTTTCTAGGTTCGAATTTATGCTTTTATTCGATCGGTCTTGATTTTGTAGTGCATAATGTGCTTATTGGCTTGATACTATCATCATTCTTTATGCTTATGCCGAGATATCTTTAAAGTACATTTGTTTTTTCTCCTTTTGCCTTTAAAATGACTTGTGATATAACATTTCTCGCCAAGTGTTCAATGAAATGTCGAAGAAAATGTCACACCGAAATGTGGCATTCGGTTTCTGGGTTCGAATTTATGCTTCCTTTCGATCGGTCTTGGTTTTGTTGTGCAAAATGTGCTTATTGGCTTGATATTATCCTCATTCTTTATACTTATGCCTAGATGTCTTTAAAGTTCACTTTCTTTAAAAATTGACATGAAATCTAACATTGCACGCCAAGTGTTCGATGAAATGTCCATGTAAATGTCACTCCTAAATGAGGCATTCGATTTCTAGGTTCGAATTCATGCTTTTATTCGACACGTCTTGATTTTGAAGTGTAGAATGTGCTTATTGTCTTGATACTATCCTCATTCTTAATGCTTATGCCTAGATGTCTTTAAAGTTCACTTCTTTTTTCTCATTTTGCCTTTGAAATGACTTGTGATCTAACCTTGCACGCCAAGTGTTCGGATAAGTGTCCATGTAAATGTCACTCCTAAATATGGCATTCGGTTTCTAGGTTCGAATTTATGCTTTTATTCGATCGGTCTTTATTTTGCAGTGCATAATGTCCTTATTGGATTGATACTATCATCATTCTTTATGCTTATGCCTAGATATCTTTAAAGTTCACTTGTTTTTTCTCCTTTTGCCTTTAAAATGACTTGTGATATAACATTGCTCGCCAAGTGTTCGATGAAATGTCGACGAAAATGTCACACTGAAATGTGGCATTCGGTTTCTAGGTTCGAATTTATGCTTCTTTTCGATCGGTCTTGGTTTTGTAGTGCAAAATGTGCTTATTGGCTTGATATTATCCTCATTCTTTTTACTTATGCTTAGATGTCTTTAAAGTTCACTTTCTTTAAAAATTGACTTGAGATCTAACATTGCACGTCAAGTGTTCGGTGAAATGTCCATGTAAATGTCACTCCTAAATGTGGCATTCGAATTCTAGGTTAGAATTCATGCTTTTATTCGATACGTTTTGATTTTGTAGTGTAGAATGTGCTTATTGTCTTGATACTATCCTCATTCTTTATGCTTATTCCTAGATGTCTTTAATGATCACTTGTTTTTTCTCCTTTTGCGTTTAAAATGACTTGTGTTCTAACATTGCACGCCAAATGTTCGGTGAAATGTCCATGTAAATGTCACTCCTAAATATGGCATTCGATTTCTAGGTTCGAATTTATGGATCTATTCGATCGGTCTTGATTTTGTAGTGCAAAATGTGCTTATTGTCTTGATATTATCCTCATTCTTTATACTTATGCCTAGATATCTTTAAAGTTCACTTTCTTTAAAAATTGACTTGAGATCTAACATTGCACACCAAGTGTGCGGTGAAATGTCCATGTAAATGTCACTCCTAAATGTGGCATTCGATTTCTGGGTTCGAATTCATGCTTTTATTCGATACGTCTTGATTTTGTAGTGTAGAATGTGCTTATTGTCTTGATACTATCCTCATTCTTTATGCTTATTCCTAGACGTCTTTAATGATCACTTGTTTTTTCTCCTTTTGCCTTTAAAATGACTTTTGTTCTAACATTGCACGCCAGGTGTTTGGTGAAATGTCCATGTAAATGTCACACCTAAATATGGCATTAGATTTAGGTTCGAATTTATGGTTCTATTCGATCAGTCTTGATTTTGTAGTGCAGAATGTGCTTATTGTCTTGATACTATCCTCATTTTTAATGCTTATGCCTAGATGTCTTTAAAGTTCACTTCTTTTTTCTCCTTTTGCCTTTGACATGACTTGTGATCTAACATTGCACACCAAGTGTTCGGATAAGTGTCCATGTAAATGTCACTCCTAAATATGGCATTCAGTTTCTAGGTCGAATTTATTCTTTTATTCGATCGGTCTTGATTTTGTAGTCCAAAATGTGGTTATTGGCTTGATATTATCCTCATTCTTTATACTTATGCCTAGATGTCTTTAAAGTTCACTTTCTTTAAAAATTGACTTGTGTTCTAACATTGCACGCCAAGTGTTTGATGAAATGTCCATGTAAATGTCACTCCTAAATTTGGCATTCGGTTTCTAGTTTCGAATTTATGCTTTTATTCGATCGGTCTTGATTTTGTAGTGCATAATGTGCTTATTGGCTTGATACTATCCTCATTCTTTATACTTATCCCTAGATGTCTTTAAAGTTCACTTTCTTTAAAAATGACATGAGATCTAACATTGCACGCCAAGTGTTCGATGAAATGTCTATGTAAATGTCACTCCTAAATGTGGCATTCGATTTCTAGGTTCGAATTCATGCTTTTATTCGATACGTCTTGATTTTGTAGTGTAGAATGTGCTTATTGTCTTGATACTATCCTCATTCTTTACGCTTATTCCTAGACGTCTTTAATGATCACTTGTTTTTTCTCCTTTTGCCTTTAAAATGACTTGTGATCTAACATTACACGCCAAGTATTCGATGAAATGTCCATTTAAATGTCATTCCTAAATGTGGCATTCAGTTTCTAGGTTCGAATTTTGTATTTTATTCGACCATTCTTGATTTTGTAGTGCAGAATGTGCTTATTGTCTTGATACTATCCTCATTTTTAATGCTTATGCCTAGATGTCTTTAAAGTTCACTTCTTTTTTCTCCTTTTGCCTTTGAAATGACTTGTGATCTAACATTGCACGCCAAGTGTTCGGATAAGTGTCCATGTAAATGTCACTCCTGAATATGGCATTCGGTTTCTAGGTCGAATTTATGCTTTTATTCGATCGGTCTTCATTTTGTAGTGCAAAATGTGGTTATGTGCTTGATATTATCCTCATTCTTTATACTTATGCCTAGATGTCTTTAAAGTTCACTTTCTTTAAAAATTGACTTGTGTTCTAACATTGCACGCCAAGTGTTTGATGAAATGTCCATGTAAATGTCACTCCTAAATGTGGCATTCGGTTTCTAGTTTCGAATTTATGCTTTTATTCGATCGGTCTTGATTTTGTAGTGCATAATGTGCTTATTGGCTTAATACTATCATCATTCTTTATGCTGATGCCTAGATATCTTTAAAGTTCATTTGTTTTTTCTCCTTTTGCCTTTAAAATGACTTGTGATATAACATTGCTCGCCAAGTGTTGTATGAAATGTCGACGAAAATGTAACACCGAAATGTGGCATTCGGTTTCTAGGTTCGAATTTATGCTTCTTTTCGATCGGTCTTGGTTTTGTAGTGCAAAATGTGCTTATTGGCTTGATATTATCCTCATTCTTTATACTTATCCCTAGATGTCTTTAAAGTTCACTTTCTTTAAAAATTGACTTGAGATCTAACATTGCACGCCAAGTGTTCGATGAAATGTTCATGTAAATGTCACTCCTAAATGTGGCATTCGATTTCTAGGCTCGAATTCATGCTTTTATTCGATACGTCTTGATTTTGTAGTGTAGAATGTGCTTATTGTCTTGATACTATCCTCATTCCTTACGCTTATTCCTAGACGTCTTTAATGATCACTGGTTTTTTCTCCTTTTGCCTTTAAAATGACTTTTGTTCTAACATTGCACGCCAAGTGTTCGGTGAAATGTCCATGTAAATGCCACTCCTAAATATGGCATTCGATTTCTAGGTTCGAATTTATGCTTTTATTCGATCGGTCTAGATTTTGTAGTGCATAATGTGCTTATTGGCTTGATACTATCATCATTCTTTATGCTAATGCCTAGATATCTTTAAAGTTCACTTGTTTTTTCTCCTTTTGCCTTTAAAATGACTTGTGATATAACATTGCTCGCCAAGTGTTCGAGAAAATGTCGACGTAAATGTCACTCCTAAATGTGGCATTTGGTTTCTAGGTTCGAATTTATGCTTCTATTCGATCGGTCTTGGTTATGTAGTGCAAAATGTTCTTATTGTCTTGATATTATCCTCATTCTTTATACTTATGCCTAGATATCTTTAAACTTCACTTTCTTTAAAAATTGACTTGAGATCTAACATTGCACGCCAAGTGTTAGGTGAAATGTCCATGTAAATGTCACTCCTAAATGTGAAATTCTATTTCTAGGTTCGAATTCATGCTTTTATTCGGTACGTCTTGATTTTGTAGTGTAGAATGTGCTTATTGTCTTGATATTATCCTTATTCTTTATGCTTATTCCTAGATGTCTTTAATGATCACTTGTTTTTTCTCCTTTTGCCTTTAAAATGACTTGTGTTCTAACATTGCACGCCAAATGTTCGGTGAAATGTCCATGTAAATGTCACTCCTAAATATGGCATTCGATTTCTAGGTTCGAATTTATGGTTCTATTCGATCGGTCTTGATTTTGTACTGCAGAATGTGCTTATTGTCTTGATACTATCCTCATTCTTAATGCTTATGCCTAGATGTCTTTAAAGTTCACTTCTTGTTTCTCCTTTTGCCTTTGAAATGACTTGTGATCTAACATTGCACGCCAAGTGTTCGGATAAGTGTCCATGTAAATGTCACTCCTAAATATGGCATTCGGTTTCTAGGTTCGAATTTATGCTTTTATTCGATCGGTCTTGATTTTGTAGTGCATAATGTGCTTATTGGCTTGATACTATCATCATTCTTTATGCTTATGCCTAGATATCTTTAAAGTTCATTTGTTTTTTCTCCTTTTGCCTTTAAAATGACTTGTGATATAACATTGCTCGCCAAGTGTTCGATGAAATGTCGACGAAAATGTCACACCGAAATGTGGCATTCGGTTTCTAGGTTCGAATTTATGCTTCTTTTCGATCGGTCTTGGTTTTGTAGTGCAAAATGTGCTTATTGGCTTGATATTATCCTCATTCTTTATACTTATGCCTAGATGTCTTTAAAGTTCACTTTCTTTAAAAATTAACTTGAGATCTAACATTGCACGCCAAGTGATCGATGAAATGCCCATGTAAATGTCACTCCTAAATGTGGTATTCGATATCTAGGTTTGAATTCATGCTTTTATTCGATACGTCTTGATTTTGTTGTGTAGAATGTGCTTATTGTCTTGATACTATCCTCATTCTTTATACTTATTCCTAGATGTCTTTAATGATCACTTGTTTTTTCTCCTTTTGCCTTTAAAATGACTTGTGATCTAACATGGCATGCCAAGTGTTCGGTGAAATGTCCATGTAAATGTCACTCCTAAATATGGCATTCGATTTCTAGGTTCGAATTTATGGTTCTATTCGATCGGTCTTGATTTTGTAGTGTAGAATGTGCTTATTGTCTTGATACTATCCTCATTCTTAATGCTTATGCCTAGATGTCTTTAAAGTTCACTTCTTTTTTCTCCTTTTGCCATTGAAATGACTTGTGATCTAACATTGCACGCCAAGTGTTCGGATAAGTGTCCATGTAAATGTCACTCCTAAATATGGCATTCGGTTTCTAGATTCGAATCTATGCTTTTATTCGATCGGTCTTGATTTTGTAGTGCATAATGTGCTTATTGGCTTGATACTATCATCATTCTTTATGCTTATGCCTAGATATCTTTAAAATTCATTTGTTTTTTCTCCTTTTGCCTTTAAAATGACTTGTGATATAACATTGCTCGCCAAGTGTTCGATGAAATGTCGACGAAAATGTCACACCGAAATGTGGCATTCGGTTTCTAGGTTCGAATTTATGCTTCTTTTCGATCGGTCTTGGTTTTGTAGTGCAAAATGTGCTTATTGGCTTGATATTATCCTCATTCTTTATACTTATGCCTAGATGTCTTTAAAGTTCACTTTCTTTAAAAATTAACTTGAGATCTAACATTGCACGCCAAGTGATCGATGAAATGCCCATGTAAATGTCCCTCCTAAATGTGGTATTCGATATCTAGGTTTGAATTCATGCTTTTATTCGATACATCTTGATTTTGTAGTGTAGAATGTGCTTATTGTCTTGATACTATCCTCATTCTTTATACTTATTCCTAGATGTCTTTAATGATCACTTGTTTTTTCTCCTTTTGCCTTTAAAATGACTTGTGATCTAACATTGCACGCCAAGTGTTCGGTGAAATATCCATGTAAATGTCACTCCTAAATATGGAATTCGATTTCTAGGTTCGAATTTATGGTTCTATTCGATCGGTCTTGATTTTTTAGTGTAGAATGTGCTTATTGTCTTGATACTCTCCTCATTCTTAATGCTTATGCCTAGATGTCTTTAAAGTTCACTTCTTTTTTCTCCATTTGCCTTTTGAAATGACTTGTGATCTAACATCGCACGCCAAGTGTTCGGATAAGTGTCCATGTAAATGTCACTCCTAAATATGGCTTTCGGTTTCTAGGTTCGAATTTATGCTTTTATTCGATCGGTCTTGATTTTGTAGTGCATAATGTGCTTATTGGCTTGATACTATCATCATTCTTTAAGCTTATGCCTAGATATCTTTAAAGTTCATTTGTTTTTTCTCCTTTTGCCTTTAAAATGACTTGTGATATAACATTGCTCGCTAAGTGTTCGATGAAATGTCGACGAAAATGTAACACCGAAATGTGGCATTCGGTTTCTAGGTTCGAATTTATGCTTCTTTTCGATCGGTCTTGGTTTTGTAGTGCAAAATGTGCTTATTGGCTTGATATTATCCTCATTCTTTATACTTATGCCTAGATGTCTTTAAAGTTCACTTTCTTTAAAAATTGACATGAGATCTAACATTGCACGCCAAGTGTTCGATGAAATGTCTATGTAAATGTCACTCCTAAATGTGGCATTCGATTTCTAGGTTTGAATTCATGCTTTTATTCGATACGTCTTGATTTTGTAGTGTAGAATGTGCTTATTGTCTTGATACTATCCTCATTCTTTACGCTTATTCCTAGACGTCTTTCATGATCACTTGTTTTTTCTCCTTTTGCCTTTAAAATGACTTTTGTTCTAACATTGCACGCCAAGTGTTCGGTGAAATATCCATGTAAATGCCACTCCTAAATATGGCATTCGATTTCTAGGTTCTAATTTATGCTTTTATTCGATCGGTGTTGATTTTGTAGTGCATAATGTGCTTATTGGCTTGATACTATCATCATTCTTTATGCTTATGCCTAGATATCTTTAAAGTTCACTTGCTTTTTCTCCTTTTGCCTTTAAAATGTCTTGTGATATAACATTGCTCGCCAAGTGTTCGAGAAAATGTCGACGTAAAGGTCACTCCTGAATTTGCATTTGGTTTCTAGGTTTGAATTTATGCTTCTATTCGATCGGTCTTGGTTATGTAGTGCAAAATGTGCTTATTGTCTTGATATTATCCTCATTCTTTACAATTATGCCTAGATATCTTTAAACTTCACTTTCTTTAAAAATTGACTTGAGATCTAACATTGCACGCCAAGTGTTAGGTGAAATGTCCATGTAAATGTCACTCCTAAATGTGACATTCTATTTCTAGGTTCGAATTCATGCTTTTATTCGATACGTCTTGATTTTGTAGTGTAGAATGTGCTTATTGTCTTGATACTATCCTTATTCTTTATGCTTATTCCTAGATGTCTTTAATGATCACTTGTTTTTTCTCCTTTTGCCTTTAAAATGACTTGTGTTCTAACATTGCACGCCAAATGTTCGGTGAAATGTACATGTAAATGTCACTCCTAAATATGGCATTCGATTTCTAGGTTCGAATTTATGCTTTTATTCGATCGGTCTTGATTTTGTAGTGCATAATGTGCTTATTGGCTTGATACTATCATCATTCTTTATGCTTATGCCTAGATATCTTTAAAGTTCACTTGTTTTTTCTCCTTTTGCCTTTAAAATGTCTTGTGATATAACATTGCTCGCTAAGTGTTCGATGAAATTTCGACGAAAATGTCACACCGAAATGTGGCATTCGGTTTCTAGGTTCGAATTTATGCTTCTTTTCGATCGGTCTTGGTTTTGTAGTGCAAAATATGCTTATTGGCTTGATATTATCCTCATTCTTTATACTTATGCCTAGATGTCTTTAAAGTTCACTTTCTTTAAAAATTGACATGAGATCTAACATTGCACACCAAGTGTTCGATGAAATGTCTATGTAAATGTCACTCCTAAATGTGGCATTCGATTTCTAGGTTCGAATTCATGCTTTTATTCGATACGTCTTGATTTTGCCATGTAGAATGTGCTTATTGTCTTGATACTATCCTCATTCTTTATGCTTATTCCTAGATGTCTTTAATGATCACTTGTTTTTTCTCCTTTTGCCTTTAAAATGACTTGTGTTCTAACATTGCACGCCAAATGTTCGGTGAAATGTCCATGTAAATGTCACTCCTAATATGGCATTCGATTTCTAGGTTCGAATTTATGGTTCTATTCGATCGGTCTTGATTTTGTACTGCAGAATGTGCTTATTGTCTTGATACTATCCTCATTCTTAATGCTTATGCCTAGATGTCTTTAAAGTTCACTTCTTTTTTCTCCTTTTGCCTTTGAAATGACTTGTGATCTAACATTGCACGCCAAGTGTTCGGATAAGTGTCCATGTAAATGTCACTCCTAAATATGGCATTCGGTTTCTAGGTTCGAATTTATGGTTTTATTCGATCGGTCTTGATTTTGTAGTGCATAATGTACTTATTGGCTTGATACTATCATCATTCTTTATGCTTATGCCTAGATATCTTTAAAGTTCATTTGTTTTTTCTCCTTTTGCCTTTAAAATGACTTGTGATATAACATTGCTCGCCACATGTTCGATGAAATGTCGACAAAAATGTCACACCGAAATGTGGCATTCGGTTTCTAGGTTCGAATTTATGCTTCTATTCGATGGGTCTTGGTTTTGTAGTGCAAAATGTGCTTATTGGCTTGATATTATCCTCATTTTTTATACTTATGCCTAGATGTCTTTAAAGTTCACTTTCTTTAAAAATTGACTTGAGATCTAACATTGCACGCCAAGTGTTAGGTGAAATGTCCATGTAAATGTCACTCCTAAATGTGACATTCTATTTCTAGGATCGAATTCATGCTTTTATTCGATACGTCTTGATTTTGTAGTGTAGAATGTGCTTATTGTCTTGATACTATCCTTATTCTTTATGCTTATTCCTAGATGTCTTTAATGATCACTTGTTTTTTCTCCTTTTGCCTTTAAAATGACTTGTGTTCTAACATTGCACGCCAAATGTTCGGTGAAATGTACATGTAAATGTCACTCCTAAATATGGCATTCGATTTCTAGGTTCGAATTTATGCTTTTATTCGATCGGTGTTGAGTTTGTAGTGCATAATGTGCTTATTGGCTTGATACTATCATCATTCTTTATGCTTATGCCTAGATATATTTAAAGTTCACTTGTTTTTTCTCCTTTTGCCTTTAAAATGTCTTGTGATATAACATTGCTCGCTAAGTGTTCAATGAAATTTCGACGAAAATGTCACACCGAAATGTGGCATTCGGTTTCTAGGTTCGAATTTATGCTTCTTTTCGATCGGTCTTGGTTTTGTAGTGCAAAATATGCTTATTGGCTTGATATTATCCTCATTCTTTATACTTATGCCTAGATGTCTTTAAAGTTCACTTTCTTTAAAAATTGACATGAGATCTAACATTGCACACCAAGTGTTCGATGAAATGTCTATGTAAATGTCACTCCTAAATGTGGCATTCGATTTCTAGGTTCGAATTCATGCTTTTATTCGATACGTCTTGATTTTGCCATGTAGAATGTGCTTATTGTCTTGATACTATCCTCATTCTTTATGCTTATTCCCAGATGTCTTTAATGATCACTTGTTTTTTCTCCTTTTGCCTTTAAAATGACTTGTGTTCTAACATTGCACGCCAAATGTTCGGTGAAATGTCCATGTAAATGTCACTCCTAATATGGCATTCGATTTCTAGGTTCGAATTTATGGTTCTATTCGATCGGTCTTGATTTTGTACTGCAGAATGTGCTTATTGTCTTGATACTATCCTCATTCTTAATGCTTATGCCTAGATGTCTTTAAAGTTCACTTCTTTTTTCTCCTTTTGCCTATGAAATGACTTGTGATCTAACATTGCACGCCAAGTGTTCGGATAAGTGTCCATGTAAATGTCACTCCTAAATATGGCATTCGGTTTCTAGGTTCGAATTTATGGTTTTATTCGATCGGTCTTGATTTTGTAGTGCATAATGTGCTTAATGGCTTGATACTATCATCATTCTTTATGCTTATGCCTAGATATCTTTAAAGTTCATTTGTTTTTTCTCCTTTTGCCTTTAAAATGACTTGTGATATAACATTGCTCGCCACATGTTCGATGAAATGTCGACAAAAATGTCACACCGAAATGTGGCATTCGGTTTCTAGGTTCGAATTTATGCTTCTATTCGATGGGTCTTGGTTTTGTAGTGCAAAATGTGCTTATTGGCTTGATATTATCCTCATTTTTTATACTTATGCCTAGATGTCTTTAAAGTTCACTTTCTTTAAAAATTGACTTGAGATCTAACATTGCACGCCAAGTGTTAGGTGAAATGTCCATGTAAATGTCACTCCTAAATGTGACATTCTATTTCTAGGATCGAATTCATGCTTTTATTCGATACGTCTTGATTTTGTAGTGTAGAATGTGCTTATTGTCTTGATACTATCCTTATTCTTTATGCTTATTCCTAGATGTCTTTAATGATCACTTGTTTTTTCTCCTTTTGCCTTTAAAATGACTTGTGTTCTAACATTGCACGCCAAATGTTCGGTGAAATGTACATGTAAATGTCACTCCTAAATATGGCATTCGATTTCTAGGTTCGAATTTATGCTTTTATTCGATCGGTCTTGATTTTGTAGTGCATAATGTGCTTATTGGCTTGATACTATCATCATTCTTTATGCTTATGCCTAGATATCTTTAAAGTTCACTTGTTTTTTCTCCTTTTGCCTTTAAAATGTCTTGTGATATAACATTGCTCGCCAAGTGTTCGAGAAAATGTCGACGTAAATGTCACTCCTAAATGTGGCATTTGGTTTCTAGGTTTGAATTTATGCTTCTATTCGATCGGTCTTGGTTATGTAGTGCAAAATGTGCTTATTGTATTGATATTATCCTCATTCTTTATACTTATGCCTAGATATCTTTAAACTTCACTTTCTTTAAAAATTGACTTGAGATCTAACATTGCACGCCAAGTGTTAGGTGAAATGTCCATGTAAATGTCACTCCTAAATGTGACATTCTATTTCTAGGTTCGAATTCATGCTTTTATTCGATACGTCTTGATTTTGTAGTGTAGAATGTGCTTATTGTCTTGATACTATCCTTATTCTTTATGCTTATTCCTAGATGTCTTTAATGATCACTTGTTTTTTCTCCTTTTGCCTTTAAAATGACTTGTGTTCTAACATTGCACGCCAAATGTTCGGTGAAATGTCCATGTAAATGTCACTCCTAAATATGACATTCTATTTCTAGGTTCGAATTCATGCTTTTATTCGATACGTCTTGATTTTGTAGTGTAGAATGTGCTTATTGTCTTGATACTATCCTCATTCTTAATGCTTATGCCTAGATGTCTTTAAAGTTCACTTCTTTTTTCTCATTATGCCTTTGAAATGACTAGTGATCTAACCTTGCATGCCAAGTGTTCGGATAAGTGTCCATGTAAATGTCACTCCTAAATATGGCATTCGGTTTCTAGGTTCGAATTTATGCTTTTATTCGATCGGTCTTTATTTTGTAGTGCATAATGTCCTTATTGGCTTGATAGTATCATCATTCTTTATGCTTATGCCTAGATATCTTTAAAGTTCACTTGTTTTTTCTCCTTTTGCCTTTAAAATGACTTGTGATATAACATTGCTCGCCAAGTGTTCGATGAAATGTCGACGAAAATGTCACACCGAAATGTGGCATTCGGTTTCTAGGTTCGAATTTATGCTTCTTTTCGATCGGTCTTGGTTTTGTAGTGCAAAATGTGCTTATTGGCTGGATATTATCCTCATTCTTTATACTTATGCCTAGATGTCTTTAAAGTTCACTTTCTTTAAAAATTTACATGAGATCTAACATTGCACACCAAGTGTTCGATGAAATGTCTATGTAAATGTCACTCCTAAATGTGGCATTCGATTTCTAGGTTCGAATTCATGCTTTTATTCGATACGTCTTGATTTTGCCATGTAGAATGTGCTTATTGTCTTGATACTATCCTCATTCTTTATGCTTATTCCTAGATGTCTTTAATGATCACTTGTTTTTTCTCCTTTTGCCTTTAAAATGACTTGTGTTCTAACATTGCACGCCAAATGTTCGGTGAAATGTCCATGTAAATGTCACTCCTAATATGGCATTCGATTTCTAGGTTCGAATTTATGGTTCTATTCGATAGGTCTTGATTTTGTACTGCAGAATGTGCTTATTGTCTTGATACTATCCTCATTCTTAATGCTTATGCCTAGATGTCTTTAAAGTTCACTTCTTTTTTCTCCTTTTGCCTTTGAAATGACTTGTGATCTAACATTGCACGCCAAGTGTTCGGATAAGTGTCCATGTAAATGTCACTCCTAAATATGGCATTCGGTTTCTAGGTTCGAATTTATGCTTTTATTCGATCGGTCTTGATTTTGTAGTGCATAATGTGCTTATTGGCTTGATACTTTCATCATTCTTTATGCTTATGCCTAGATATCTTTAAAGTTCATTTGTTTTTTCTCCTTTTGCCTTTAAAATGACTTGTGATATAACATTGCTCGCCAAGTGTTCGATGAAATGTCGACAAAAATATCACACCGAAATGTGGCATTCGGTTTCTAGGTTCGAATTTATGCTTCTTTTCGATCGGTCTTGGTTTTGTAGTGCAAAATGTGCTTATTGGCTTGATATTATCCTCATTCTTTATACTTATGCCTAGATGTCTTTAAAGTTCACTTTCTTTAAAAATTAACTTGAGATCTAACATTGCACGCCAAGTGATCGATGAAATGCCCATGTAAATGTCACTCCTAAATGTGGTATTCGATATCTAGGTTTGAATTCATGCTTTTATTCGATACATCTTGATTTTGTAGTGTAGAATGTGCTTATTGTCTTGATACTATCCTCATTCTTTGTACTTATTCCTAGATGTCTTTAATGATCACTTGTTTTTTCTCCTTTTGCCTTTAAAATGACTTGTGATCTAACATTGCACGCCAAGTGTTCGGTGAAATGTCCATGTAAATGTCACTCCTAAATATGGCATTCGATTTCTAGGTTCGAATTTATGCTTTTATTCGATCGGTCTTGATTTTGTAGTGCATAATGTGCTTATTGGCTTGATACTATCATCATTCTTTATGCTTATGCCTAGATATATTTAAAGTTCACTTGTTTTTTCTCCTTTTGCCTTTAAAATGTCTTGTGATATAACATTGCTCGCTAAGTGTTCAATGAAATTTCGACGAAAATGTCACACCGAAATGTGGCATTCGGTTTCTAGGTTCGAATTTATGCTTCTTTTCGATCGGTCTTGGTTTTGTAGTGCAAAATATGCTTATTGGCTTGATATTATCCTCATTCTTTATACTTATGCCTAGATGTCTTTAAAGTTCACTTTCTTTAAAAATTGACATGAGATCTAACATTGCACACCAAGTGTTCGATGAAATGTCTATGTAAATGTCACTCCTAAATGTGGCATTCGATTTCTAGGTTCGAATTCATGCTTTTATTCGATACGTCTTGATTTTGCCATGTAGAATGTGCTTATTGTCTTGATACTATCCTCATTCTTTATGCTTATTCCTAGATGTCTTTAATGATCACTTGTTTTTTCTCCTTTTGCCTTTAAAATGACTTGTGTTCTAACATTGCACGCCAAATGTTCGGTGAAATGTCCATGTAAATGTCACTCCTAATATGGCATTCGATTTCTAGGTTCGAATTTATGGTTCTATTCGATCGGTCTTGATTTTGTACTGCAGAATGTGCTTATTGTCTTGATACTATCCTCATTCTTAATGCTTATGCCTAGATGTCTTTAAAGTTCACTTCTTTTTTCTCCTTTTGCCTATGAAATGACTTGTGATCTAACATTGCACGCCAAGTGTTCGGATAAGTGTCCATGTAAATGTCACTCCTAAATATGGCATTCGGTTTCTAGGTTCGAATTTATGGTTTTATTCGATCGGTCTTGATTTTGTAGTGCATAATGTGCTTAATGGCTTGATACTATCATCATTCTTTATGCTTATGCCTAGATATCTTTAAAGTTCATTTGTTTTTTCTCCTTTTGCCTTTAAAATGACTTGTGATATAACATTGCTCGCCACATGTTCGATGAAATGTCGACAAAAATGTCACACCGAAATGTGGCATTCGGTTTCTAGGTTCGAATTTATGCTTCTATTCGATGGGTCTTGGTTTTGTAGTGCAAAATGTGCTTATTGGCTTGATATTATCCTCATTTTTTATACTTATGCCTAGATGTCTTTAAAGTTCACTTTCTTTAAAAATTGACTTGAGATCTAACATTGCACGCCAAGTGTTAGGTGAAATGTCCATGTAAATGTCACTCCTAAATGTGACATTCTATTTCTAGGATCGAATTCATGCTTTTATTCGATACGTCTTGATTTTGTAGTGTAGAATGTGCTTATTGTCTTGATACTATCCTTATTCTTTATGCTTATTCCTAGATGTCTTTAATGATCACTTGTTTTTTCTCCTTTTGCCTTTAAAATGACTTGTGTTCTAACATTGCACGCCAAATGTTCGGTGAAATGTACATGTAAATGTCACTCCTAAATATGGCATTCGATTTCTAGGTTCGAATTTATGCTTTTATTCGATCGGTCTTGATTTTGTAGTGCATAATGTGCTTATTGGCTTGATACTATCATCATTCTTTATGCTTATGCCTAGATATCTTTAAAGTTCACTTGTTTTTTCTCCTTTTGCCTTTAAAATGTCTTGTGATATAACATTGCTCGCCAAGTGTTCGAGAAAATGTCGACGTAAATGTCACTCCTAAATGTGGCATTTGGTTTCTAGGTTTGAATTTATGCTTCTATTCGATCGGTCTTGGTTATGTAGTGCAAAATGTGCTTATTGTATTGATATTATCCTCATTCTTTATACTTATGCCTAGATATCTTTAAACTTCACTTTCTTTAAAAATTGACTTGAGATCTAACATTGCACGCCAAGTGTTAGGTGAAATGTCCATGTAAATGTCACTCCTAAATGTGACATTCTATTTCTAGGTTCGAATTCATGCTTTTATTCGATACGTCTTGATTTTGTAGTGTAGAATGTGCTTATTGTCTTGATACTATCCTTATTCTTTATGCTTATTCCTAGATGTCTTTAATGATCACTTGTTTTTTCTCCTTTTGCCTTTAAAATGACTTGTGTTCTAACATTGCACGCCAAATGTTCGGTGAAATGTCCATGTAAATGTCACTCCTAAATATGACATTCTATTTCTAGGTTCGAATTCATGCTTTTATTCGATACGTCTTGATTTTGTAGTGTAGAATGTGCTTATTGTCTTGATACTATCCTCATTCTTAATGCTTATGCCTAGATGTCTTTAAAGTTCACTTCTTTTTTCTCATTATGCCTTTGAAATGACTAGTGATCTAACCTTGCATGCCAAGTGTTCGGATAAGTGTCCATGTAAATGTCACTCCTAAATATGGCATTCGGTTTCTAGGTTCGAATTTATGCTTTTATTCGATCGGTCTTTATTTTGTAGTGCATAATGTCCTTATTGGCTTGATAGTATCATCATTCTTTATGCTTATGCCTAGATATCTTTAAAGTTCACTTGTTTTTTCTCCTTTTGCCTTTAAAATGACTTGTGATATAACATTGCTCGCCAAGTGTTCGATGAAATGTCGACGAAAATGTCACACCGAAATGTGGCATTCGGTTTCTAGGTTCGAATTTATGCTTCTTTTCGATCGGTCTTGGTTTTGTAGTGCAAAATGTGCTTATTGGCTGGATATTATCCTCATTCTTTATACTTATGCCTAGATGTCTTTAAAGTTCACTTTCTTTAAAAATTTACATGAGATCTAACATTGCACACCAAGTGTTCGATGAAATGTCTATGTAAATGTCACTCCTAAATGTGGCATTCGATTTCTAGGTTCGAATTCATGCTTTTATTCGATACGTCTTGATTTTGCCATGTAGAATGTGCTTATTGTCTTGATACTATCCTCATTCTTTATGCTTATTCCTAGATGTCTTTAATGATCACTTGTTTTTTCTCCTTTTGCCTTTAAAATGACTTGTGTTCTAACATTGCACGCCAAATGTTCGGTGAAATGTCCATGTAAATGTCACTCCTAATATGGCATTCGATTTCTAGGTTCGAATTTATGGTTCTATTCGATAGGTCTTGATTTTGTACTGCAGAATGTGCTTATTGTCTTGATACTATCCTCATTCTTAATGCTTATGCCTAGATGTCTTTAAAGTTCACTTCTTTTTTCTCCTTTTGCCTTTGAAATGACTTGTGATCTAACATTGCACGCCAAGTGTTCGGATAAGTGTCCATGTAAATGTCACTCCTAAATATGGCATTCGGTTTCTAGGTTCGAATTTATGCTTTTATTCGATCGGTCTTGATTTTGTAGTGCATAATGTGCTTATTGGCTTGATACTTTCATCATTCTTTATGCTTATGCCTAGATATCTTTAAAGTTCATTTGTTTTTTCTCCTTTTGCCTTTAAAATGACTTGTGATATAACATTGCTCGCCAAGTGTTCGATGAAATGTCGACAAAAATATCACACCGAAATGTGGCATTCGGTTTCTAGGTTCGAATTTATGCTTCTTTTCGATCGGTCTTGGTTTTGTAGTGCAAAATGTGCTTATTGGCTTGATATTATCCTCATTCTTTATACTTATGCCTAGATGTCTTTAAAGTTCACTTTCTTTAAAAATTAACTTGAGATCTAACATTGCACGCCAAGTGATCGATGAAATGCCCATGTAAATGTCACTCCTAAATGTGGTATTCGATATCTAGGTTTGAATTCATGCTTTTATTCGATACATCTTGATTTTGTAGTGTAGAATGTGCTTATTGTCTTGATACTATCCTCATTCTTTGTACTTATTCCTAGATGTCTTTAATGATCACTTGTTTTTTCTCCTTTTGCCTTTAAAATGACTTGTGATCTAACATTGCACGCCAAGTGTTCGGTGAAATGTCCATGTAAATGTCACTCCTAAATATGGCATTCGATTTCTAGGTTCGAATTTATGCTTTTATTCGATCGGTCTTGATTTTGTAGTGCATAATGTGCTTATTGGCTTGATACTATCATCATTCTTTATGCTTATGCCTAGATATATTTAAAGTTCACTTGTTTTTTCTCCTTTTGCCTTTAAAATGTCTTGTGATATAACATTGCTCGCTAAGTGTTCAATGAAATTTCGACGAAAATGTCACACCGAAATGTGGCATTCGGTTTCTAGGTTCGAATTTATGCTTCTTTTCGATCGGTCTTGGTTTTGTAGTGCAAAATATGCTTATTGGCTTGATATTATCCTCATTCTTTATACTTATGCCTAGATGTCTTTAAAGTTCACTTTCTTTAAAAATTGACATGAGATCTAACATTGCACACCAAGTGTTCGATGAAATGTCTATGTAAATGTCACTCCTAAATGTGGCATTCGATTTCTAGGTTCGAATTCATGCTTTTATTCGATACGTCTTGATTTTGCCATGTAGAATGTGCTTATTGTCTTGATACTATCCTCATTCTTTATGCTTATTCCTAGATGTCTTTAATGATCACTTGTTTTTTCTCCTTTTGCCTTTAAAATGACTTGTGTTCTAACATTGCACGCCAAATGTTCGGTGAAATGTCCATGTAAATGTCACTCCTAATATGGCATTCGATTTCTAGGTTCGAATTTATGGTTCTATTCGATCGGTCTTGATTTTGTACTGCAGAATGTGCTTATTGTCTTGATACTATCCTCATTCTTAATGCTTATGCCTAGATGTCTTTAAAGTTCACTTCTTTTTTCTCCTTTTGCCTATGAAATGACTTGTGATCTAACATTGCACGCCAAGTGTTCGGATAAGTGTCCATGTAAATGTCACTCCTAAATATGGCATTCGGTTTCTAGGTTCGAATTTATGGTTTTATTCGATCGGTCTTGATTTTGTAGTGCA
This sequence comes from Fallopia convolvulus, assembly GCA_964016875.1. Lineage (NCBI taxonomy): Eukaryota > Viridiplantae > Streptophyta > Magnoliopsida > Caryophyllales > Polygonaceae > Fallopia > Fallopia convolvulus. Next base: position 25,484,436 of record OZ024727.1, read on the forward strand.
TAATGTGCTTAATGGCTTGATACTATCATCATTCTTTATGCTTATGCCTAGATATCTTTAAAGTTCATTTGTTTTTTCTCCTTTTGCCTTTAAAATGACTTGTGATATAACATTGCTCGCCACATGTTCGATGAAATGTCGACAAAAATGTCACACCGAAATGTGGCATTCGGTTTCTAGGTTCGAATTTATGCTTCTATTCGATGGGTCTTGGTTTTGTAGTGCAAAATGTGCTTATTGGCTTGATATTATCCTCATTTTTTATACTTATGCCTAGATGTCTTTAAAGTTCACTTTCTTTAAAAATTGACTTGAGATCTAACATTGCACGCCAAGTGTTAGGTGAAATGTCCATGTAAATGTCACTCCTAAATGTGACATTCTATTTCTAGGATCGAATTCATGCTTTTATTCGATACGTCTTGATTTTGTAGTGTAGAATGTGCTTATTGTCTTGATACTATCCTTATTCTTTATGCTTATTCCTAGATGTCTTTAATGATCACTTGTTTTTTCTCCTTTTGCCTTTAAAATGACTTGTGTTCTAACATTGCACGCCAAATGTTCGGTGAAATGTACATGTAAATGTCACTCCTAAATATGGCATTCGATTTCTAGGTTCGAATTTATGCTTTTATTCGATCGGTCTTGATTTTGTAGTGCATAATGTGCTTATTGGCTTGATACTATCATCATTCTTTATGCTTATGCCTAGATATCTTTAAAGTTCACTTGTTTTTTCTCCTTTTGCCTTTAAAATGTCTTGTGATATAACATTGCTCGCCAAGTGTTCGAGAAAATGTCGACGTAAATGTCACTCCTAAATGTGGCATTTGGTTTCTAGGTTTGAATTTATGCTTCTATTCGATCGGTCTTGGTTATGTAGTGCAAAATGTGCTTATTGTATTGATATTATCCTCATTCTTTATACTTATGCCTAGATATCTTTAAACTTCACTTTCTTTAAAAATTGACTTGAGATCTAACATTGCACGCCAAGTGTTAGGTGAAATGTCCATGTAAATGTCACTCCTAAATGTGACATTCTATTTCTAGGTTCGAATTCATGCTTTTATTCGATACGTCTTGATTTTGTAGTGTAGAATGTGCTTATTGTCTTGATACTATCCTTATTCTTTATGCTTATTCCTAGATGTCTTTAATGATCACTTGTTTTTTCTCCTTTTGCCTTTAAAATGACTTGTGTTCTAACATTGCACGCCAAATGTTCGGTGAAATGTCCATGTAAATGTCACTCCTAAATATGACATTCTATTTCTAGGTTCGAATTCATGCTTTTATTCGATACGTCTTGATTTTGTAGTGTAGAATGTGCTTATTGTCTTGATACTATCCTCATTCTTAATGCTTATGCCTAGATGTCTTTAAAGTTCACTTCTTTTTTCTCATTATGCCTTTGAAATGACTAGTGATCTAACCTTGCATGCCAAGTGTTCGGATAAGTGTCCATGTAAATGTCACTCCTAAATATGGCATTCGGTTTCTAGGTTCGAATTTATGCTTTTATTCGATCGGTCTTTATTTTGTAGTGCATAATGTCCTTATTGGCTTGATAGTATCATCATTCTTTATGCTTATGCCTAGATATCTTTAAAGTTCACTTGTTTTTTCTCCTTTTGCCTTTAAAATGACTTGTGATATAACATTGCTCGCCAAGTGTTCGATGAAATGTCGACGAAAATGTCACACCGAAATGTGGCATTCGGTTTCTAGGTTCGAATTTATGCTTCTTTTCGATCGGTCTTGGTTTTGTAGTGCAAAATGTGCTTATTGGCTGGATATTATCCTCATTCTTTATACTTATGCCTAGATGTCTTTAAAGTTCACTTTCTTTAAAAATTTACATGAGATCTAACATTGCACACCAAGTGTTCGATGAAATGTCTATGTAAATGTCACTCCTAAATGTGGCATTCGATTTCTAGGTTCGAATTCATGCTTTTATTCGATACGTCTTGATTTTGCCATGTAGAATGTGCTTATTGTCTTGATACTATCCTCATTCTTTATGCTTATTCCTAGATGTCTTTAATGATCACTTGTTTTTTCTCCTTTTGCCTTTAAAATGACTTGTGTTCTAACATTGCACGCCAAATGTTCGGTGAAATGTCCATGTAAATGTCACTCCTAATATGGCATTCGATTTCTAGGTTCGAATTTATGGTTCTATTCGATAGGTCTTGATTTTGTACTGCAGAATGTGCTTATTGTCTTGATACTATCCTCATTCTTAATGCTTATGCCTAGATGTCTTTAAAGTTCACTTCTTTTTTCTCCTTTTGCCTTTGAAATGACTTGTGATCTAACATTGCACGCCAAGTGTTCGGATAAGTGTCCATGTAAATGTCACTCCTAAATATGGCATTCGGTTTCTAGGTTCGAATTTATGCTTTTATTCGATCGGTCTTGATTTTGTAGTGCATAATGTGCTTATTGGCTTGATACTTTCATCATTCTTTATGCTTATGCCTAGATATCTTTAAAGTTCATTTGTTTTTTCTCCTTTTGCCTTTAAAATGACTTGTGATATAACATTGCTCGCCAAGTGTTCGATGAAATGTCGACAAAAATATCACACCGAAATGTGGCATTCGGTTTCTAGGTTCGAATTTATGCTTCTTTTCGATCGGTCTTGGTTTTGTAGTGCAAAATGTGCTTATTGGCTTGATATTATCCTCATTCTTTATACTTATGCCTAGATGTCTTTAAAGTTCACTTTCTTTAAAAATTAACTTGAGATCTAACATTGCACGCCAAGTGATCGATGAAATGCCCATGTAAATGTCACTCCTAAATGTGGTATTCGATATCTAGGTTTGAATTCATGCTTTTATTCGATACATCTTGATTTTGTAGTGTAGAATGTGCTTATTGTCTTGATACTATCCTCATTCTTTGTACTTATTCCTAGATGTCTTTAATGATCACTTGTTTTTTCTCCTTTTGCCTTTAAAATGACTTGTGATCTAACATTGCACGCCAAGTGTTCGGTGAAATGTCCATGTAAATGTCACTCCTAAATATGGCATTCGATTTCTAGGTTCGAATTTATGGTTCTATTCGATCGGTCTTGATTTTGTAGTGTAGAATGTGCTTATTGTCATTATACTCTCCTCATTCTTAATGCTTATGCCTAGATGTCTTTAAAGTTCACTTCTTTTTTCTCCATTTGCCTTTTGAAATGACTTGTGATCTAACATTGCACGCCAAGTGTTCGGATAAGTGTCCATGTAAATGTCACTCCTAAATATGGCTTTCGGTTTCTAGGTTCGAATTTATGCTTTTATTCGATCGGTCTTGATTTTGTAGTGCATAATGTGCTTATTGGCTTGATACTATCATCATTCTTTATGCTTATGCCTAGATATCTTTAAAGTTCATTTGTTTTTTCTCCTTTTGCCTTTAAAATGAATTGTGATATAACATTGTTCGCCAAGTGTTCGATGAAATGTCGATGAAAATGTCACACCAAAATGTGGCATTCGGTTTCTAGGTTCGAATTTAGGCTTCTTTTCGATCGGTCTTGGTTTTGTAGTGCAAAATGTGCTTATTGGCTTGATATTATCCTCATTCTTTATACTTATTCCTAGATGTCTTTAAAGTTCACTTTCTTTAAAAATTGACTTGTGTTCTAACATTGCACGCCAAGTGTTTGATGAAATGTCCATGTAAATGTCACTCCTAAATGTGGCATTCGGTTTCTAGTTTCGAATTTATGCTTTTATTCGATCGGTCTTGATTTTGTAGTGCATAATGTGCTTATTGGCTTGATACTATCATCATTCTTTATGCTGATGCCTAGATATCTTTAAAGTTCATTTGTTTTTTCTCCTTTTGCCTTTAAAATGACTTGTGATATAACATTTCTCGCTAAGTGTTCGATGAAATGTCGACGAAAATGTAACACCGAAATGTGGCATTCGGTTTCTAGGTTCGAATTTATGCTTCTTTTCGATCGGTCTTGGTTTTGTAGTGCAAAATGTGCTTATTGGCTTGATATTATCCTCATTCTTTATACTTATGCCTAGATGTCTTTAAAGTTCACTTTCTTTAAAAATTGACATGAGATCTAACATTGCACGCCAAGTGTTCGATGAAATGTCTATGTAAATGTCACTCCTAAATGTGGCATTCGATTTCTAGGTTTGAATTCATGCTTTTATTCGATACGTCTTGATTTTGTAGTGTAGAATGTGCTTATTGTCTTGATACTATCCTCATTCTTTACGCTTATTCCTAGACGTCTTTAATGATCACTTGTTTTTTCTCCTTTTGCCATTAAAATGACTTTTGTTCTAACATTGCACGCCAAGTGTTCGGTGAAATGTCCATGTAAATGCCACTCCTAAATATGGCATTCGATTTCTAGGTTCGAATTTATGCTTTTATTCGATCGGTCTTGATTTTGTAGTGCATAATGTGCTTATTGGCTTGATACTATCATCATTCTATATGCTTATGCCTAGATGTCTTAAAGTTCACTTGTTTTTTCTCCTTTTGCCTTTAAAATGACTTGTGATATAACATTGCTCGCCAAGTGTTCGAGAAAATGTCGACGTAAATGTCACTCCTAAATGTGGCATTTGGTTTCTAGGTTTAAATTTATGCTTCTATTCGATCGGTCTTGGTTATGTAGTGCAAAATGTGCTTATTGTCTTGATATTATCCTCATTCTTTATACTTATGCCTAGATATCTATAAACTTCACTTTCTTTAAAAATTGACTTGAGATCTAACATTGCACGCCAAGTGTTAGGTGAAATGTCCATGTAAATGTTACTCCTAAATGTGACATTCTATTTCTAGGTTCGAATTCTTGCTTTTATTCGATACGTCTTGATTTTGTAGTGTAGAATGTGCTTATTGTCTTGATACTATCCTTATTCTTTATGCTTATTCCTAGATGTCTTTAATGATCACTTGTTTTTTCTCCTTTTGCCTTTAAAATGACTTGTGTTCTAACATTGCACGCCAAATGTTCGGTGAAATGTCCATGTAAATGTCACTCCTAAATATGGCATTCGATTTCTAGGTTCGAATTTATGGTTCTATTCGATCGGTCTTGATTTTGTAGTGTAGAATGTGCTTATTGTCTTGATTTTATCCTCATTCTTAATGCTTATGCCTAGATGTCGTTAAAGTTCACTTCTTTTTTCTCATTTTGCCTTTGAAATGACTTGTGATCTAACCTTGCACGCCAAGTGTTCGGATAAGTGTCCATGTAAATGTCACTCCTAAATATGGCATTTGGTTTCTAGGTTCGAATTTATGCTTTTATTCGATCGGTCTTGATTTTGTAGTGCATAATGTCCTTATTGGCTTGATACTATCATCATTCTTTATGCTTATGCCTAGATGTCTTTAAAGTTCACTTTCTTTAAAAATTGACCTGAGATCTAACATTGCACGCCAAGTGTTCGATGAAATGTCTATGTAAATGTCACTCCTAAATGTGGCATTCAGTTTCTAGGTTCGAATTCATGCTTTTATTCGATACGTCTTGATTTTGCAGTGCAGAATGTGCTTATTGTCTTGATACTATCATCATTCTTTATGCTTATGCCTAGATATCTTTAAAGTTCACTTGTTTTTTCTCCTTTTGCCTTTAAAATGACTTGTGATATAACATTGCTCGCCAAGTTTTCGATGAAATGTCGACGAAAATGTCACACTGAAATGTGGCATTCGGTTTCTAGGTTCGAATTTATGCTTCTTTTCAATCGGTCTTGATTTTGTAGTGCATAATGTGCTCATTGGCTTGGTACTATCATCATTCTTTACGCTTATGCCTAGATATCTTTAAAGTTCACTTTTTTTTTCTCCTTTTGCCTTTAAAATGACTTGTGATATAACATTTCTCGCCAAGTGTTCGATGAAATGTCGACGAAAATGTCACATCGAAATGTGGCATTCGGTTTCTAGGTTCGAATTTATGCTTCCTTTCGATCGGTCTTGGTTTTGTAGTGCAAAATGTGCTTATTGGCTTGATATTATCCTCATTCTTTATACTTATGCCTTGATGTCTTTAAAGTTCACTTTCTTTAAAAATTGACATGAAATCTAACATTGCACGCCAAGTGTTCGATGAAATGTCCATGTAAATGTCACTCCTAAATGAGGCATTTGATTTCTAGGTTCGAATTCATGCTTTTATTCGATACATCTTGATTTTGTAGTGTAGAATGTGCTTATTGTCTTGATACTATGCTCATTCTTAATGCTTATGCCTAGATGTCTTTAAAGTTCACTTCTTTTTTCTCATTTTGCCTTTGAAATGACTAGTGATCTAACCTTGCATGCCAAGTGTTCGGATAAGTGTCCATGTAAATGTCACTCCTAAATATGGCATTCGGTTTCTAGGTTCGAATTTATGCTTTTATTCGATCGGTCTTTATTTTGTAGTGCATAATGTCCTTATTGGCTTGATACTATCATCATTCTTTATGCTTATGCCTAGATATCTTTAAAGTTCACTTGTTTTTTCTCCTTTTGCCTTTAAAATGACTTGTGATATAACATTGCTCGCCAAGTGTTCGATGAAATTTCGACGAAAATGTCACACCGAAATGTGGCATTCGGTTTCTAGGTTCGAATTTATGCTTCTTTTCGATCGGTCTTGGTTTTGTAGTGCAAAATATGCTTATTGGCTTGATATTGTCCTCATTCTTTATACTTATGCCTAGATGTCTTTAAAGTTCACTTTCTTTAAAAATTGACATGAGATCTAACATTGCACACCAAGTGTTCGATGAAATGTCTATGTAAATGTCACTCCTAAATGTGGCATTCGATTTCTAGGTTCGAATTCATGCTTTTATTCGATACGTCTTGATTTTGCAGTGTAGAATGTGCTAATTGTCTTGATACTATCCTCATTCTTTATGCTTATTCCTAGATGTCTTTAATGATCACTTGTTTTTTCTTCTTTTGCCTTTAAAATGACTTGTGTTCTAACATTGCACGCCAAGTGTTCGGTGAAATGTCCATGTAAATGTCAATCCTAAATATGGCATTCGATTTCTAGGTTCGAATTTATGGTTCTATTAGATCGGTCTTGATTTTGTAGTGCAGAATGTGCTTATTGTCTTGATACTATCCTCATTCTTAATGCTTATGCCTAGATGTCTTCTAAGTTCACTTCTTTTTTATCCTTTTGCCTTTGAAATGACTTGTGATCTAACATTGCACGCCAAGTGTTCGGATAAGTGTCCATGTAAATGTCACTCCCTAATATGGCATTCGGTTTCTAGGTTCGAATTTATGCTTTTATTCGATCGGTCTTGATTTTGTAGTGCATAATGTGCTTATTGGCTTGATACTATCATCATTCTTTATGCTTATGCCTAGATATCTTTAAAGTTCACTTGTTTTTTCTCCCTTTGCCTTTAAAATGACTTGTGATATAACATTGCTCGCCAAGTGTTCGATGAAATGTCGACGAAAATGTCACACCGAAATGTGGCATTTGGTTTCTAGGTTCGAATTTATGCTTCTTTTCGATCGGTCTTGGTTTTGTAGTGCAAAATGTGCTTATTGGCTTGATATTATCCTCATTCTTTATACTTATGCCTAGATATCCTTAAAGTTCACTTTCTTTAAAAATTGACATGAGATCTAACATTGCACGCCAAGTGTTCGATGAAATGTCTATGTAAATGTCACTCCTAAATGTGGCATTCGATTTCTAGGTTTGAATTCATGTTTTTATTCGATACGTCTTGATTTTGTAGTGTAGAATGTGCTTATTGTCTTGATACTATCCTTATTCTTTATGCTTATTCCTAGATGTCTTTAATGATCACTTGTTTTTTCTCCTTTTGCCTTTAAAATGACTTGTGTTCTAACATTGCACGCCAAATGTTCGGTGAAATGTCCATGTAAATGTCACTCCTAAATATGGCATTCTATTTCTAGGTTCGAATTTATGGTTCTATTCGATCGGTCTTGATTTTGTACTGCAGAATGTGCTTATTGTCTTGATTTTATCCTCATTCTTAATGCTTATGCCTAGATGTCGTTAAAGTTCACTTCTTTTTTCTCATTTTGCCTTTGAAATGACTTGTGATCTAACCTTGCACGCCAAGTGTTCGGATAAGTGTCCATGTAAATGTCACTCCTAAATATGGCATTTGGTTTCTAGGTTCGAATTTATGCTTTTATTCGATCGGTCTTGATTTTGTAGTGCATAATGTCCTTATTGGCTTGATACTATCATCATTCTTTATGCTTATGCCTAGATGTCTTTAAAGTTCACTTTCTTTAAAAATTGACCTGAGATCTAACATTGCACGCCAAGTGTTCGATGAAATGTCTATGTAAATGTCACTCCTAAATATGGCATTCGGTTTCTAGGTTCGAATTTATGCTTTTATTCGATCGGTCTTTATTTTGTAGTGCATAATGTCCTTATTAGCTTGATACTATCATCATTCTTTATGCTTATGCCTAGATATCTTTAAAGTTCACTTGTTTTTTCTCCTTTTGCCTTTAAAATGACTTGTGATATAACATTGCTCGCCAAGTGTTCGATGAAATGTCGACGAAAATGTCACACCGAAATGTGGCATTCGGTTTCTAGGTTCGAATTTATGCTTCTTTTCGATCGGTCTTGGTTTTGTAGTGCAAAATGTGCTTATTGGCTTGATATTATCCTCATTCTTTATACTTATGCCTAGATGTCTTTAAAGTTCACTTTCTTTAAAAATTGACATGAGATCTAACATTGCACACCAAGTGTTCGATGAAATGTCTATGTAAATGTCACTCCTAAATGTGGCATTCGATTTCTAGGTTCGAATTCATGCTTTTATTCGATACGTCTTGATTTTGCAGTGTAGAATGTGCTTATTGTCTTGATACTATCCTCATTCTTTATGCTTATTCCTAGATGTCTTTAATGATCACTTGTTTTTTCTTCTTTTGCCTTTAAAATGACTTGTGTTCTAACATTGCACGCCAAGTGTTCGGTGAAATGTCCATGTAAATGTCACTCCTAAATATGGCATTCGATTTCTAGGTTCGAATTTATGGTTCTATTAGATCGGTCTTGATTTTGTAGTGCAGAATGTGCTTATTGTCTTGATACTATCCTCATTCTTAATGCTTATGGCTAGATGTCTTCTAAGTTCACTTCTTTTTTATCCTTTTGCCTTTGAAATGACTTGTGATCTAACATTGCACGCCAAGTGTTCGGATAAGTGTCCATGTAAATGTCACTCCCTAATATGGCATTCGGTTTCTAGGTTCGAATTTATGCTTTTATTCGATCGGTCTTGATTTTGTAGTGCATAATGTGCTTATTGGCTTGATACTATCATCATTCTTTATGCTTATGCCTAGATATCTTTAAAGTTCACTTGTGTTTTCTCCCTTTGCCTTTAAAATGACTTGTGATATAACATTGCTCGCCAAGTATTCGATGAAATGTCGACGAAAATGTCACACCGAAATGTGGCATTTGGTTTCTAGGTTCGAATTTATGCTTCTTTTCGATCGGTCTTGGTTTTGTAGTGCAAAATGTGCTTATTGGCTTGATATTATCCTCATTCTTTATACTTATGCCTAGATATCCTTAAAGTTCACTTTCTTTAAAAATTGACATGAGATCTAACATTGCACGCCAAGTGTTCGATGAAATGTCTATGTAAATGTCACTCCTAAATGTGGCATTCGATTTCTAGGTTTGAATTCATGCTTTTATTCGATACGTCATGATTTTGTAGTGTAGATGTGCTTATTGTCTTGATACTATCCTCATTGTTTATGTTTATGACTAGATGTCTTTAATGATCACTTGTTTTTTCTCCTTTTGCGTTTGAAATGACTTGTGATCTAACATTGCAGGCTAAGTGTTCGATCAAATTTCCATGGAAATGTCACTCCTAAATGTAGCATTCGGTTTTTAGGTTCGAATTTATGGTTTTATTCGATACGTCTTGATTTTGAAGTGCAGAATGTGCTTATTGGCTTGATACTATCCTCATTCTTTATGCATTTGCCCAGATGTCTTTAAAGTACACTTGTTTTTTCTCCTTTTGCTTTTAAAAATTGACTTGAGATCAAACATTGCACGCCAAGTGTTCGATGAAATGCCCATGGAAATGTCACTCCTAAATGTAGCATTCGGTTTCTAGGTTCGAATTTATGCTTTTATTCGATACGTCTTGATTTTGTAGTGCAGAATGTGCTTATTGGCTTGATACTATCCTCATTCTTTATGCTTATGCCTAGATGTCTTTAAAGTTCAATTGTTTTTTTTCTCCTTTTGCCTTTGAAATCACTTGTGATCTAACATTGCATGCCAAGTGTTCAATAAAATGTCCATGTAAATGTCACTCCTAAACGTGGCATTCAGTTTCTAGGTAAGAATTTATGCTTTTGTTCGATACGTCTTGATTTTGTAGTGTCGAATGTGCCGATTGGCTTTATACTATCCTCATTCTTTATGCATTTGCCTAGATGTCTTTAAAGTACACTTGTTTTTTCTCCTTTTGCTTTTAAAAATTGACTTCAGATCAAACATTGCACGCCAAGTGTTCGATGAAATGTCCATGTAAAAGTCACTCCTAAATGTGGCGTTCGGTTTCTAGTTTCGAATTTATGCTTTTATTCGATACGTCTTTATTTTGTAGTTCAGAATGTGCTTATTGGCTTGATACTATCCTCATTCTTTATGCTTATGCCTAGATGTCTTTAAAGTTCAATTGTTTTTTTCTCCTTTTGCCTTTGAAATGACATGTGATCTAACATTACACGCCAAGTGTTCGATTAAATGTCCATTTAAATGTCATTCCTAAATGTGGCATTCACTTTCTAGGTTCGAATTTCGTATTTTATTCGATCATTCTTGATTTTTTAGTGCAGAATGTGCTTAGTGGCTTGATATTATCCTCATTCTTTATGCTTATGCGAAGATGTCTTTAAAGTTCGCTTGTTTTTTCTCCTTTTGCCTTTAAAAATTGACTTGTGATCTAACATTACATGCCAAGTGGTCGATGAAATGTCCATGTAAATGTCACTCCTAAATGTGGCATTCGGTTTCTAGGTTCGAATTTATGCTTTTATTCGATACGTCTTGATTTTGTAGTGCAGAATGTGCTTATTGGCTTGATACTATCCTCATTATTTATGCTTATGCCTAGATGTCTTTATAGTTCAATTGTTTTTTTTCTCCTTTTGCCTTTGAAATGACATGTGATCTAACATTACACGCCAAGTGTTCGATGAAATGTCCATTTAAATGTCATTCCTAAATGTGGCATTCAGTTTCTAGGTTCGAATTTCGTATTTTATTTGATCATTCTTGATTTTGTAGTGCAGAATGTGCTTATTGGCTTGATACTATCCTCATTCTTTATGCTTATGCGAAGATGTCTTTAAAGTTCACTTGTTTTTTCTCCTTTTGCCTTTAAAAATTGACTTGTGATATAACATTGCATGCCAAGTGTTCGATGAAATGTCCATGTAAATGTCACTCCTAAATGTGGCATTCGGTTTCTAGGTTCGAATTTATGCTTTTATTCGATACGTCTTGATTTTATAGTGTAGAATGTGCTTATTGTCTTGATACTATCCTCATTCTTTATGTTTATGACTAGATGTCTTTAATGATCACTTGTTTTTTATCCTTTTGCGTTTGAAATGACTTATGATCTAACATTGCACGCCAAGTGTTCGATGAAATGTCCATGTAAATGTCAATCCTAAATGTGGCATTCGGTATCTAGGTTCGAATTTATGCTTTTATTCGATTCGTCTTGATTTTGTAGTGCAAAATGTGCTTATTGTCTTGATAATATCCTCATTCTTTATGCTTATGCCTAGATGTCTTTAAAGTTCACTTGTTTTTTCTCCTTTTTCCTTCAAAATGACTTTTTATCTAACATTGCTCGCCAAGTGTTCGATGAAATGTCCATGTAAATGTCACTCCATAATGTGGCATTCGGTTTCTAGGTTCAAATTTATTCTTCTATTCGATCGGTAATGGTTTTGTAGTGCAGAATGTGCTGATTGGCTTGATACTATCCTCATTCTTTATGCTTATGCCTATATGCCTTTAAAGATCACTTGTTTTTTCTCCTTTTGCCTTTAAAAGGACTTGTGATCTAACATTGCACGCCAAGTGTTCGATGAAATCTCCACGTAAATGTCACTCCTAAATTTGGCATTCGGTTTCTAGGTTCGAATTTATGCTTTTATTCGATAAGTCATGATTTTGTAGTGTAGAATGTGCTTATTGTCTTGATACTATCCTCATTGTTTATGTTTATGACTAGATGTCTTTAATGATCACTTGTTTTTTCTCCTTTTGCGTTTGAAATGACTTGTGATCTAACATTGCAGGCTAAGTGTTCGATCAAATTTCCATGGAAATGTCACTCCTAAATGTAGCATTCGGTTTTTAGGTTCGAATTTATGCTTTTATTCGATACGTCTTGATTTTGAAGTGCAGAATGTGCTTATTGGCTTGATACTATCCTCATTCTTTATGCATTTGCCCAGATGTCTTTAAAGTACACTTGTTTTTTCTCCTTTTGCTTTTAAAAATTGACTTGAGATCAAACATTGCACGCCAAGTGTTCGATGAAATGCCCATGGAAATGTCACTCCTAAATGTAGCATTCGGTTTCTAGGTTCGAATTTATGCTTTTATTCGATACGTCTTGATTTTGTAGTGCAGAATGTGCTTATTGGCTTGATACTATCCTCATTCTTTATGCTTATGCCTAGATGTCTTTAAAGTTCAATTGTTTTTTTTCTCCTTTTGCCTTTGAAATCACTTGTGATCTAACATTGCATGCCAAGTGTTCAATAAAATGTCCATGTAAATGTCACTCCTAAACGTGGCATTCAGTTTCTAGGTAAGAATTTATGCTTTTGTTCGATACGTCTTGATTTTGTAGTGTCGAATGTGCCGATTGGCTTTATACTATCCTCATTCTTTATGCATTTGCCTAGATGTCTTTAAAGTACACTTGTTTTTTCTCCTTTTGCTTTTAAAAATTGACTTCAGATCAAACATTGCACGCCAAGTGTTCGATGAAATGTCCATGTAAAAGTCACTCCTAAATGTGGCGTTCGGTTTCTAGTTTCGAATTTATGCTTTTATTCGATACGTCTTTATTTTGTAGTTCAGAATGTGCTTATTGGCTTGATACTATCCTCATTCTTTATGCTTATGCCTAGATGTCTTTAAAGTTCAATTGTTTTTTTTCTCCTTTTGCCTTTGAAATGACATGTGATCTAACATTACACGCCAAGTGTTCGATTAAATGTCCATTTAAATGTCATTCCTAAATGTGGCATTCACTTTCTAGGTTCGAATTTCGTATTTTATTCGATCATTCTTGATTTTGTAGTGCAGAATGTGCTTATTGGCTTGATACTATCCTCATTCATTATGCTTATGCGAAGATGTCTTTAAAGTTCACTTGTTTTTCTCCTTTTGCCTTTAAAAATTGACTTGTGATCTAACATTACATGCCAAGTGTTCGATGAAATGTCCATGTAAATGTCACTCCTAAATGTGGCATTCGGTTTCTGGGTTCGAATTTATGCTTTTATTCGATACGTCTTGATTTTGTAGTGCGGAATGTATCTTCTACATAAGTCAGATCTCTTTGAAACTTATGAGCAGCTTCTGCTTCAGAAATATTTTCAGGCTTTGCATTGATGAACTCTTGAGCTCGAGCATTTCTAACAACAACTGGACAAAACTCGTTTCTTAACATTCGAGAGAATTCCTCAAAACTTGCCTCTTGATCGAGAATCTGTAGAGACCACCAGTCAAAAGCATTAACTCTAAGCAAGCTCTGACCTAGAGATACCTTTCTATCATTAGGTGCCTTAATCGTGTTGAGAGCAGAAATAACTTGTCTCAACCATAAATTCACATCTTTCCCGTGAGCTCCCGTGAAAAAGGGAAGTTTCATGTAGCTGAACTCACGAAGCCACTTGTTAGGCCCTGAATCTTGGTGACCCCTCTCAGCCTGTATTGATCCTTCAGATGCTTCTTTAACTACTCGTGGCGGTCTTGGAAGATCTGGCACCCTATTAGGGGGTGGTGGTGACATTCTAGCAGCGAATCCTTGGGAATTTGGCGCCCTTAAACTAGATGCTTGAGAAATAGCAGCAGCAGAATTCAGTGCTTGATCACTCCTAAAAAGATTTTGCAAGAAGGACATAACCCTTTCTTCAACCAAGGTCCGTATCTCAGGTAATCCAACAGGCACTGGAGTGGGAGGTTGCCCTCGTGCTTCATTATTACAAGAGACCTTGATCTAGCTACACCTTGACCTACTGATCTAATGCTTCCAACGTTAGAACGATTGTCATTTTGTCCTAAAGGAATACCTCTAGCTGGTCCATGGCTTTCAGCAGTTTCCTCAACTAGAGGCTCGATAACAATTCCCCTTCCTCTTCCTCTAGGTCTTCCTCTACCTCTTCCTCTTACCATGACTGAAGCACATCAAAATTTAATACATCACTTGAGTTACTATAATTATCTATTTTAACTAAACAAGCAAAATGTTTACGGAGATTTTCTGGTATGGTGATGACGTCTCGACATGTCTTTCTATCCCAAATGCATAATGCCCCAAAAATCAAGTTTTTTGTTTAAAAGGAACTCTAAGTTGGACCTCACGTGCTCTATTGATAGGACCTTGTGCCCTTGTTGTCAACCTCGCTCTGATACCAATTTGTAACACCCCGTCCGGTGAACCGGGTTGCTACTCAGTTGTAGACCACACTTGGGTCTACCAGAACTAGCCTAACAACAAATTCACTAGTATTGGCCCTTGCAACAAAGGCACAGCAAGCAAAGCCAAGAAAACATCCAACTTATATTTACAATCGGTTTAAGAAAACATTATGCATACGACTATAAGAAAACTAAAACCACATATTACTGACTATTCTACCGAGTTTCTATATAACACTACTTCGACTGTCTTACAACCAAAACTGACTAGCTTAACCACAAAAAGAATTAAACCAACATCCTTTCCCTATGACACGTTACGTCGAGGACGAGCATCGCCATCCAGATTTTGACCTCCTGGCACATCTCCCATACCAGAATCTTTACCTAAAAACATGGAACATGAAAACATTAGCTAACAATCCTGGTATGGGCCAAACAGGCAAATCAAACATATAGAACAAAACATAGATTATTAAAATAATGCAATCAGTCATTCATATACATACCAAACTAATACGTACATCCAAAACACATGATATAGTTACATAAACTAGCATATTAAATTCCCAACCAACTCTCAATCCACAATAACTCATAAGCACGAAGCTAATCAATAAAATGCTCATGCAATACATTAACCAACAACAATTCCTCCATAATCCAAATCATAATCATTCTCCAGTTCAGACAACCCGGACCTGCCTTTGAAACATGGTACACGGCTAGCGCGCACGCTAAACTCGTGCCCATTTTCTTTCCCATCACCCTTCTTTCCCCGGCTAAGCCTCTACTAGAGCACTTGCCAAAACAATCAATTTTTGAAGGTGATCTCCACACGCTGTATGACTATGTCCGGGGTCTCTTCTCCACCGCCTTGTCCGTGTCCATAATCACACACGCAGACATCAAGTTACACACAAAAAATATTATTGAAACTATTCCAATAGCATTCGAATATGAAAATATACTGTGAAATAATATTCCAAAATAGAGGTCCACGCATTCAATTTACTAGTTTAACACATATCATGATCGCAAGCTAAGTAAGTCTAGACGACTTACCTTAAACGAAGAATTTCCAACGGTAGTGAAACAAACTGGATCAAGCTAGTTATCGCTAACAACGATCGAATACGATGGGCAACAAAACAAAGTGGTGTATGTGGGTATATATATAGGTGCGTGTGTGTGGAGATTGGTGATGGATAAAAATATCCAAGAATGAGAGAGTACTTGAGAGGGTACAATACGAGAGAGAGAATTGGTTTGAAAGATAACAAAATGAAATTAATCTTGTATGAAAACAAAGAAGGGAAAGGAGGAATGGATTTGTATACTGAGTTGATTAAGTTGAAAAGTCAACTTAGATATCAATTGGAAGTGTACATTTAGAACGAGGTCGACAATATTTTGTTTGTACAGGATATTAACTTAGTCGGCTAACTTAGAGATATATACGCATTAATAGGTTTGCACATATACCTATGGGATCAGCTTACCTAATCATCATCATTATAAGTCTCATTTATCAACTTGAATTGGTCAAAGTTGATGGCTTTTATATAAAAGCATGTAAAAATATATAAATATCTAATGTTGTATAAAAACAAGTTCGACAACTAATATTAAGAAAAAGAGTCACGTGCGAATGGGCGCCTGTGTGAGAAATAAGAATAAATCTCGATCGTTCATTCCAAAAAATCAACGCCCCTGATTAAACATTCATTAAAAAAAATAAAATATGGCACGGGCGAATTTTTCCCGTATTATTCGCGTATTTTTCAATAAAATACGACACGGACGAATTTTTCCCGAATTATTCACGAATTTTTCGAAAAATACGTTTTTATGAGACGCGCCCAGTTTGTTCATCAGAAATAGCGATTTGTTCATCAATATTCACCAATTGTTCATCAATACTAACTAATTGTGCATTGAGTTTTTTATAACATTGTTCATTGATTTCGAACTTTTTTATTTTTATTTTTATTTTTTAACCTTATTTATGTGTAGGAATACAATATTATGTAGTTTTTTTATGCACATATAATTAGTTTTGATATACTCATATTTGTTCATTGATATACTCGTATTTGTTCATTGATATACCCCTATTTGTTCATTGATATACCCATGGTATACCATTATTTGTTCATTAGTATACTTCTTTTTTTATTCATTGGTATACCATTATTTGTTCATTGATATACCCTATTTGTTCATGGATATACCCTTATTTGTTCATGGATATAACCTTATTTGTTCATTATTATACCCTTATGTTTTAGGTGTGCTTGTGTCTTATTTAGCTATGAACAAATTGATGTTATTAATAAACAAATATGCACATAGTAATGAACAAATTGAGGTTACTAGTGAACAAATATGCATCTAGTAATGAACAATTATGTGAAAAAGGCAATGAACAAATATGCATAAACCAGTGAACAAATTGATGTTACTAATGAACAAATATGCACAAACCGATGAACAAATATGCCAAAACCGATGAACAAATATTTTCGTTTTTTTATGAACAAAATCACAATGTTGATGAACATATTGCATGTAATTTTGATGCACATTTGTTCATTTTTTATGTACAAACAATAGATTTTTGATGCACAAGCAATAGTTTATTTATGCACAAAATCACAGTTTTGATGAACAAAATCACAGTTTTGATGAACAAATCTACATTATTGATGAACAAATCCACAATACTGATGAACAATCTGGGCGCGTGTCCTATTTCCGTTTTTTTTCAAAAATACGCGAATAGTTCGCCAATAATTCGCCCGTGCCGTTTTTTTCCCCTTTTTAAGTGAAATGATCAGCGCCTTTAATTTTTCTTGATCCAACGGCTTCTGTTCTTTCTTATTTCGCACCTGGGCGCCCATTCGCACCTGAACCGGACTATAATATTAATATATATCTCAACTTAAGTTAACTTAGGCTAGCTACTGAAATACATATAGTCGGTGAGTTCATGTACATTAAATATATATAATTACACGTATTCATGTATGTATATGTACATATCTGCTGAGATTATTTTAATGGTCTCGTAACTATTTTTCAAGCAATATTTTTCAAAAGCCTAAGTTCCAACCCTAGCAGTTATTTAATAAGATTAATCTTTAATTAATTTAGAAAATTAACTACGTAATGGAACTCTAACAGAAAATAGCATTGGGGTATTACATAGAACGTGCTTATTGGCTTGATACTATCCTCATTCTTTATGCTTATGCCTAGATGTCTTTAAAGTACACTTGTTTTTTCTTCTTGTGCCTTAAAAATGACTTCTGATCTAACATTGCACGCCAAGTGTTCGATGAAATGTCCATGTAAATGCCACTCCTAAATGTGGCGTTCCGTTTCTAGGTTCGAATTTATGCTTTTATCCGATCGGTCTTGATTTTGTAATCTAGAACGTGCTTATTGGCTTGATATTATCCTCATTCTTTATGATTATGCCTATATGTCTTTAAAGTTCACTTGATTTTTCTCCTTTTTCCTTAAAAATGACTTGAGATCTAACATTGCACGCCAAGTGTTCGCTGAAATGTCCATGTAAATGTCACTCCTAAATATGGCATTCGGTTTCCAGGTTCGAATTTATGCTTTTATCCGATCGGTCTTAAGTTTTTAGTGCAGAACGTGCTTATTGGCTTCATACTATCCTCATTCTTTATGCTCATGCCAAGATGTCTTTAAAGTTCACTTGTTTTTTCTCCTTTTGGCTTTAAAATGACTTGTGATCTAACATTGCACGCAAAGTTTTCGATGAAATGTCCATGTAAATGTCACTCCTAAATGTGGCATTCGGTTTCTAGGTTCGAATTTATGCTTTTATCCGATCGGTCTAAATTTTTTAGTGCAGAACGTGCTTATTGGCTTTATACTATCCACATTCTTTATGCTTATGCCTAGATGTCTTTAAAGTTCACTTTATTTTTCTCCTATTGCCTTTAAAATTTTTTCTTGAGATCTAACATTACACGCCAAGTGTTCGATGAAATGTCCATTTAAATGTCACTCCTAAATATGGCATTCGGTGCTTATTGGCTTAATACTAACCTCATTCTTTATGGTTATGCCTAGATGTCTTTAAAGTTCACTTGTTTTTTCTCATTTTGCCTTAAAAATGAGTTGTGATCCAATATTGCACGTCAAGTGTTCGATGAAATGTCCATGTAAATGGTCACTCCTCAATGTGGCATTCGGTTTCTAGGTTTGAATTTATGCTTTTATCCGATCGGTCTTATTTTTTTAGTCCAGATGTTGCTTATTGGCTTGATACTATCCTCATTCTTTATGCTTATTCCTAGATGTCTTTAAAGATGACTTGTTTTTTCTCCTTTTGCCTTAAAAATGACTGTTTATCTAACATTGCACGCCAATTGTTCGATGAAATATCCATGTAAATGTCACCCCTAAATTCTCCTAAATGTGGCATTCGGTTTCTAGGTTCGAATTTATGCTTTTATTCTATCAATCTTGATTTTGTAGTGCACAACGTGGTTATGGGCTTGATACTATCCTCATTCTTTATGCTTATGCCTAGATGTCTTTAAAGTTTACTTGCTTTTTCTCCTTTTGCCTTTAAAAAATTTACTTCAGATCTAACATTGCACGCCAAGTGTTCGATGAAATGTCCATATAAATGGTCACTCCTCAATGTGGCATTAAGTTTCTAGGTTTGAATTTATGCTTTTATCCGATCCGTCTTAATTTTTTAGTCCAGATGGTGCTTATTCGCTTGATACTATCCTCATTCTTTATGCTTATTCCTAGATGTCTTTAAATTTCACTTGTTTTTTCTCATTTTGCCTTAAAAATGACTGTTTATCTAACATTGCACGCCAAGTGTTCGATGAAATATCCATGTAAATGTCACTCCTAAATGTGGCCTTCTGTTTCTAGGTTCGAATTTATGCTTTTATTCTATCGATCTTGATTTTGTAGTGCACAACGTGGTTATTGGCTTGATACTATCCTCATTCTTTATGCTTATACCTAGATGTCTTTAAAGTTCACTTGTTTTTTCTCCTTTTGCCTTTCAAAAATTTACTCGAGATCTAACATTGGACGCCAAGTGTTCGATGAAATGTCCATGTAAATGGTCACTCCTCAATGTGGCATTCGATTTCTAGGTTTGAATTTATGCTTTTATCCGATCGGTCTTAATTTTTTAGTCCAGATGGTGCTTGTTGGCTTGATACTATCCTCATTCTTTATGCTCATGCCAAGATGTCTTTAAAGTTCACTTGTTTTTACTCCTTTTGCCTTTAAAATGACTTGTGATCTAACATTGCACGCAAAGTGTTTGATGAAATGTCCATGTAAATGTCACTCCTAAATGTGGCATTCGGTTTTTAGGTTCGAATTTATGCTTTTATCCGATCGGTCTAAATTTTGTGGTGCAGAACGTGCTTATTGGCTTTATACTATCCTCATTTTTTATGCTTATGCCTAGATGTGATCTAACATTGCACGTCAAGGTTTCGATGAAATGTCCATGTCAATTGTCACTCCTCAATGTGGCATTTGGTTTCTAGGTTTGAATTTATGCTTTTATCCGATCGGTCTTAATTTTTTAGTCCAGATGGTGCTTATTGGCTTGATACTATCCTCATTCTTTATGCTTATTCCTAGATGTCTTTAAAGTTCACTTGTTCTTTCTCCTTTTGCCTTAAAAATGACTGTTTATCTAACATCGCACGCCAAGTGTTCGATGAAATATCCATGTAAATATCACCCCTAAATTCTCCTAAATGTGGCATTCGGTTTCTAGGTTCGAATCTATGCTTTTATCCGATCGGTCTTAATTTTTTAGTGCAGAACGTGCTCATTGGCTTGATACTATCCTCATTTTTTATGCTTATGCCTAGATGTCTTTAAAGTACACTTGTTTTTTCACATTTTGCCTTAAAAATGTCTTCTGATCTAACATTGCACGCCAAGTGTTCGATGAAATGTCCATGTAAATGTCACTCCTAAATGTGGCATTTGGTTTCTAGGTTTGAATTTATGCTTTTATCCGATCGTTCCTAATTTAATAGTCCAGATGGTGCTTATTGGCTTGATACTATTCTCATTTTTTATGCTTATTCCTAGATGTTTTTAAAGTTCACTTTTTTTTCTCCTTTTGCCTTTTTGACTTAATATCTAACATTGCACGTCAAGTGTTTGATGAAATATCCATGTAAATGTGACTCCTAAATGTTGCATTCGGTTTCTAGGTTCGAATTTATGTTTTCATTTGATTGGTCTTGATTTTATAGTGGTCAATTTGGTTATTGGCTTGATACTATCCTCATTCTTTATGCTTATCCCTAGATGTCTTTAAAGTTCACTTGTTTTTTCTTCATTTGCCTTAAAAATGACTTGATATCTAACATTGCACGCCAAGTGTTCGATGAAATGTCCATGTAAATGTCACTGCTAAATATGGCATTCGGTTTCTAGGTTCAAACCTAGAAACCGAATGCCATATTTAGGAGTGACATTTACATGGACATTTCATCGAACACTTGGCGTGCAATGTTAGATCTCAAGTCATTTTTAAGGCAAAAGGAGAAAAAACAAGTCACCTTCAATGACATCTAGGCATAAGCATAAAGAATGAGGATAGTATCAAGCCAATAAGCACTTTCTACACAAACAAATCAAGACCGGTCGAATAAATGCATAAATTTGAACCTTGAAACCGAATGCCACATTTAGGAGTGACATTTACATGGACATTTCATCGAACACTTGGCGTGCAATGTTGGATCAGAAGTCATTTTTAAGGCAAAAGAAGAAAAGCCAAGTGTACTTTAAAGACATCTAGGCATTAACATAAAGAATGAGGATAGTATCAAGCCAATAAGCACGTTCTGCACTACAAAATTAAGACCGATCGGATAAAAGCATAGATTCGAACCTAGAAACTGAATGCCATATTTAGGAGTGACATTTACTAGATCTCAAGTTATTTTTAAGGCAAAAGGAGAAAAAACAAGTCACCTTCAATGACATCTAGGCATAAGCATAAAGAATGAGGATAGTATCAAGCCAATAAGCACTTTCTACACAAACAAATCAAGACCGGTCGAATAAAAGCATAGATTCGAACCTAAACTCAAGTAAATTTTTTAAAGGCAAAAGGAGAAAAAACAAGTGAACTTTAAAGGCATCTAGGCATAAGCATAAAGAATGAGGATAGTATCAAGCCAATAAGAACATTCTGGATTACAAAATCAAGACCGATCGAATAAAAGCATAGATTCAAACCTAGAAAACAAATGCCACATGAATGAGTGACATTTGCATGGACATTTCATCGAACACTTGGCGT
This sequence comes from Fallopia convolvulus, assembly GCA_964016875.1. Lineage (NCBI taxonomy): Eukaryota > Viridiplantae > Streptophyta > Magnoliopsida > Caryophyllales > Polygonaceae > Fallopia > Fallopia convolvulus. The sequence goes on from OZ024727.1 coordinate 25,506,509, forward strand.
GCAATGTTAGATCACAAGTCATTTTTAAGGCAAAAGGAGAAAAAAACAAGTGAACTTTAAAGACTTCTAGGCATAAGCATAAAGTATGAGGATAGTATCAAGCCAATAAGCACTTTCTGCACTAACAAATCAAGACAGGTCGAATAAATGCATAAATTCGAACCTAGAAACCGAATGCCACATTTAGGAGTGACATTTACATGGACATTTCATCGAACACTTTGCGTGCAATGTTAGATCAAAAGTCATTTTTAAGGCAAAAGGAGAAAAAACAAGTGTACTTGAAAGACATCTAGGCATATGCACAAAGAATGAGGATAGTATCAAGCCAATAAGCACGTTCTGCACTACAAAATTAAGACCGATCGGATAAAAGCATAGATTCGAACCTAGAAACCGAATGCCATATTTAGGAGTGACATTTACATGGACATTTCATCGAACACTTGACGTGCAATTTTAGATCTCAATTCAATTTTTAAAAGAAAAAGAAGAAGAAACAAGTCAACTTTAAAGACATCTAGGCATAAGAATAAAGAATGAGGATAGTATTAAGCCAATAAGCACCTTATGCACCGTAAAATCAAGATTGATCGGATAAAAGCATTGATTCGAACCTAGAAACCGAATGCCATATTTAGGAGTGACATTTACATGGACATTTCATCGAACACTTAGCGTGCAATGTTAGATATTAAGTCATTTTTAAGGCAAAAGGAGAGAAAACGAGTGAACTTTAAAGACATCTAGGAATAAGCAGAAAGAATGAGAATAGTATCAAGCCAATAAGCACCAGCTGGACTACAAAATTAGGAACGATCGGATAAAAGCATAAATTCAAACCTAGAAACCAAATGCCACATTTTGGAGTGACAATATACATGGACATTTCATCGAACACTTGGCATGCAATGTTAGATCACAAGTCATTTTTAAGGCAAAATGAGAAAAAACAAGTGAACTTGAAAGACATCTAGGCAAAACCATAAAGAATGAGGATAGTATCAAGACCGATTGGATAAAAGCATAGATTCGAACCTAGAAACCGAATGCCATATTTAAGAGTGACATTTGCATGGACATTTCATCGAACACTTGGCGTGCAATGTTATTTCTCAAGTAAATTTTTTAAAGGCAAAAACAGAAAAAAACTAGTGAATTATAAAGACATCTAGGCATAAGCATAAAGAATGAGGATAGTATCAAGCCAATAAGCACGTTCTGGATTACAAAATCAAGACCGATTGAATAAAAGCATATATTGAAACCTAGAAACCGAATACAACATGAAGGAGTGACATTTGCATGGACATTTTATCGAACATGTTGAGAGGGTATTCTTGACAACAAATAAATTTCTAAGTCAAGACCCTGCTGAGTATAGTGAAGTCAGGATCGTTCCACAGGAAGCACGATTGTTTGTCTATCAGCTACTAAAAACAAAGCACAGCAAAACAAAAACACCCGACCAACCTCATTAACGACTTTGTCAGGGTCGTTAACGAACCTGGGTGACTCTACGAAAACACACACTAACAACCTAAACTCAGGTTCGGTACCGAGGCAAGTAACTCGATAGCGAATGTCACAATTGCAAACTCAAATAAGAATAAAAACCTAGGACAAGGGTTACCACAACATAGCTATACAGAAAAACTCATAAGAAGATAAAGATCATGCCTTCAAATAGATAAATTCATCAACTTTCGCTGATTAACAAGCAAATCAACCAATTCTCATCAATTAATTCACCCTATCACTTGTTTTTGATCCAAAGCTCGAAACTTTCGTAATCGAACAATATCAACCTTCAAATTAACAATTTCTCTTTCGATCAAATTGCAAACTCAAATCACTTCGACTATCATCTAAGCATAAGCACAACAAGCAATATAAAAATAGATAAAAGGCATTCAAAACATCAACTCATTCACCAAAAGGCATTCAAAACTTCAAATTAATAAGAAAAATATTGACTTACAAACTTCAGAAGAAATCGAAAACACAACAACACCGAATAGAAAAACCTGATTAACGACCCAAGCTTCTCTCTCTCGATCTCGTCAACTTCGGCACTCCTAGAAGAAATAAAAATCGTCCCCCAAAAATCGTTCACCCCTTTCCTAGGCTAGAAAGAAGGGTATTTATACTAATAAAGCTATCTATTATAAACTTAAAAGATAGAAACTAACTCCAAAAAGATAACAAGATATAAGATAGAAGATATAACAACCCTAAAAATCATAAAAAACCCTAAAAACACTTAATATCCTACCGACACGGAATCATCAACAACAACTTCCGCACAGGATCGATAGGAATCACAAAATCCATCCGAAAACTCTATCTTTATGCCTCGTTATCGACCCTTCACAGCCTCGTTAACGAGCCTGGGATTTAGCTTCTTCACTCTTCTTCACTTGACAGCTTAGACTTCAACCTCTTTATCTTCAGATTTTTTCGACTTCCACCATAGCACTCCAATTCAGCTCCTAAAGCACTCTTTCCTGCTCAAAACCTACAAAAAGACACAAAATAGAGTAGCTTCCATACTTTTCACAAAATATGCAAACTCATCCAAAAACACACCAAACTAACTCTAAAAACTACCAAAACTAAACGTAAACAAACTAAGAAACAAACCAAAACCTAGACTAAAAACATGAATATCAAAATACCCCATACTTAGACTTGCTTGTCCTCAAGCAATCACTAAACAATAATCAAAACCAAACAACCATACTCATCAAGCAAATAGCCATCAACTTAAAAAAGGAACATCTAAACCATAACAGAAAATAGCAAATGACTATTAACGTCATCGCACATATATACACCAAATAGACATAAGCAAAATACAATCCAGCCTCTCAAGGGATATTTGTGTTTCACTCAACTCTCAAGTGTTTAGGCTTATAAATTTAACTCTCAACTCATCTTATATACAAAAACTCATAGAAATTGGAACTTATATCACCAAACTCTCCACCTAAGATTTGTCAAAACACATTAAAATCATCAAGAGAACTTAGGCTCAATGAAAAACTTCATAGAAGCTTCCATTCAGCCGGGATGTAATGGGGCTTGGTAAAGATAATAAGGCGTGGAAATATTTTGGCTATGTGGTGCTAATAATATCCGGGAATCAAAGACTCCTAAAAACTCACACATAAACAAAACTCTCATAGAAATAATACCAAACTCACTCTTCTTTAAGCACTTATTCTTTCACTCACCTAATATATCATAGAAAGTCTCACAAAACCACTCAAAAGAATCTCCGACTTATCCATTAAACACAAATGCACATCTTACTTCTCATATTACTTCAACTCTCAGCTCTTTCTTTTTTTCAGCCTCGTTAACGAACCAACTAGGTCGTTAATGAACTCCATCGTGTACACTCCCTCTTTTTTCAACAACTTTTCTTTCCTTTTATGCATCCTTTTTTACCAAGAGATCTTTCATTTACAAATCATCACAAGAGACTTCCAATCTACCCTTTGAAAACCCTTAATTTCAAACCAAATATATCTTTTCACTCTACAAAACAAACCTTTCCAATCTATGTCCTAATCCCCGGATATGGTCAAGCTTATCTCGGCTAGGGAATAATTTTTGTGGTGCTAAAAATAAAAGGCTATAAGGCTCAACTTGGCTTCAAAAGAGAAGGATAATGATAAGGTGGATAGGGATAAATAAGGCTTATGAAAATAAAAATAAGTTCTCTATCATATGATCTTACATGCAATGAACTATAAATCTCATATAGGTCTCAAGTAATAGATAACCATCACAATTCCAAGCGATAATATGCATATAGAGAGTAAATCACACAAGAAAAGAAGAGGGAATATTTGATGTTCTCCCTATAAGGCCAAAAATAAAATAACTCACAAGGTAGATTTTTGTTGGATTGCATCACTTATGTTAAAAAGTATACATGCTCAATTTCATCAAATGCTATTCCTCTATAAAACAATTTCATATCAAGAACCAGGCTATACTATCAAAGACATGCTTGCAAGGATTTACATGATCATGATAGTAACTACTATCATATAACCATAAGAAAAGGGTATCTATCTATTCTAACAACTCTTTTTTTGGAATTTTTTCAAATTTTTCATTTTTTTTTGTGATTTTTGATTTTTTTATGAAACAAACAAAGAACTACTTAAAACACACAAGACACATAAAACAAACAAGATAAACAAACAAGACACAAACTTTCTACCCTTTCCCACCCCATACTTAAAATTACGTACAGTGTCCCCAGTGTAATAAAAATAAGCCAAAGAAAAAAATAGAAAAGAAAAGAAAAAGAAAAAGAAAAACTTACAAGAATTTTAAAGCAGAAAAGAAACAACTCAAACTGAATCAGCGCCCTAGTGGTGGGAATTGGTGCTCGAAATTCCTCATGAAGCCATACATTGTCCTCCAGTGCTCTGCATCGTCCACCTCTCTCTGTTGATGCCTCGCATCATCCAACACCATGCGAGCAGAATAGACACTCTCCCACCTATCCATCCTTTGGTGAATGTGTGTTTCCTGAAGGTTAAGCTGCTGCATCTGGGACGAATGATCTTCGGCCCATGGAGGCGGGATACTCGATCCAGTATAATCGGGTTGAGGAGGTGGTTGATAGTGGTTATGAGGCTGGAAATGATCTTGAAAAATTACCGGATTGTAGGGAATAAGACCATAGGAATGTTGCTCGGCAGGTTGCTGCGGGGGGTCGTTACTGAAGCTGTTTGCCTCAGTAGTAGCCTCGAAATGGTCGTTCATGACCCTGGTGGGCTCGTTAACGAAACTGTTGTTGCCTAGAATCTTTGTGTCGAGGTCATCTTCCCTAATGTTGAGCTCTTCCGTGCTTGCCTCTGTAGCTGCCTCAGTCTCTTCATCATCTTCGTCCATAGCTTCTTCCTCCCTCTCGAACCGGGACTCACATGGCCTAAACGTCTTCTCATCTTACGGCTTGGGCTCCAATGGGAATGCGGGCCCTGTCCATGCCTTGTACCAGTTCGGTACATAGAGCAGCTCCAATTTAGCCAGGGTGGGTACGACATCTCGGCCTTGAACTGTTGTGGTGTACCCATCCCGAACCTGAGTAAAAATGCCGGAGCTAAACCAGTAGTTTCTGTTGAGCAATTGAGCGTGGGCAGGTGTGTAGAGGGAGAGATCGACTCCAAGATTGGTCGCCAAGAGACTAACCAAGTTCCCGCACCATACTTCCTTGGACTTCATTCCTTGCTTCTCCAAATATAGTAGCCATTCATACCCCAAGTTCAATGGGGCGGGATCCTCAAATAGTATGGTTCCGAGGCATGCAACTTCCATCCTCGTTGGCCTGTTCAACTCTCTCTTGGGCCAAAATGTAGCGGCTAGGACTCGGAGAATGATCCGGAAAATGGGGTTGATGATGCTTGCCCCGGAAAGTGCTGCAGAGAAAGGCTCTACTTCCCCGGTGATGTAGCTCCAAGTCCTTATCATCTTGTAATCCTTGATGTTGTAATCCCGAGATGGATTAGGGAGATCGAGAATAGCATTCAATCCTCCATGGTGTACTCACGACTGACATTACCGAGCCTGAATCTAATCCGTCCAGTTGAGGTATTGGTCGGGAATCTTGTCTCAAGTGTAGCGCGGAGGAGAGGGGGACCACTGAGTCCTCTTCTTCTGGTCGGCTCTTGTTGTAGCTCGTCTAGAACTTGCCATATGGACCTATAAAAATATGAATTGACAAAGATAAGATCCATACAAATCAATAGAAAAGAGACCCCATACTTGGTCTCGAAATCGCTCTCGAAGTGTCTTGTTAACGACCCAACTGGGGTTGGTAACGAGCCTGGACTGGTGTTTTTGACTAGAAAATATGCAGGGTCGTTAACGAGGCTGGGCAGGTCGTTAACGAGTCTGTACGAGAACCAGTTCGCAGTTTCCGAGTGCAAAATACTCCAAAATTATGCATTAAATCAAGCATGCATTATACACAATCCTACATAAAACACACAATCGGGTATATGCACCTCATACTTGCTCGATTACCCATCCCGAACATGCTATAATTGCCCAAAAATTCATGGTGATGATCACTCAATTCTTAAAACAAGGTCACTCATGCTTTTTCTAATCAAATTTCAATGGAGAATCAAGCAAGAATAAACCAACATAGATCAAAATCAACCACCAATAAATCTAACACAAAAATCATTGAGCAAAAATAAACATGCCATTCGATCCACTATACAAACAAAATCAAGATATGAAATTTCAACCCTATAAACCATGAATCATGCAAATAGAGAGTTAGGGTTTAGAAATCATATCGTTAGATCGAGAAATTGAAGAACAAAGATCGAAAATTTGGTGTGGTTAACGAGCTTAACTCTCGCCGGTAACGAATGCAAGGATTGAGGATTCGTTAACGGGGTAAAATTCGGGGGTACGGTGGTGGTGCAATTCCGATCGGTAGAAGGAGAAAAACCGGTAGGATTTTTTTTGTGAGTTTAAGCTTTGGATTGAGGATTTGAGAGTGGGATTTTGGGAATTTTGGAAGGGTTTTGTAGAAGAGGACTAGAGGTAGGTGAAGAGGTGAAAGGGGCGGCACAAGTAAAAGATAGAACATAGATTAGGTTAAAAAAAACTTACCTGCCCGTTTCAATTTCGGGTCGCCAAACTGGGTCGTTAATGACCCCGGTAACCTCTTCCGAGTGATTTTCCGAGTCCAACTCCTGCTTCAAGTTAGCCTAAAAACAACTCCATCTTGCTACCTCAAAAACTACTACTAAAACTCAAAAGAAAGCTAGGAAAAAGATCTAAAAAGAACGGAAAAAAATAAACTATACTAAAAACCGGGTTGCCTCCCGTAAGCGCTATTTTTAACGTTGTCAGCCCGACATACTTACCTTGGCTCAAGGTGGTTCTCCTGTAGCTAGGTCGGGGTTTTGAGGGACCCCATACTTAGCCTTGTAAAAATTATCGGCTCTTGTCACTAAATTTGGTCCTCTATCTTCTAATAATATGCCCGGTATTCCTACACAAGGGTTTGTGAAATCCGAAACCCAAGGGGCTTGGACTCCTCTATAGCATAAACAGTGGGGTACGGTGTAGGAACATGATACGAAGAAGACTTATAACCAGCACTAATGAATTCATAGTTAGAGTACTTTCCTCGATTTATTGGAAAAGATGCTGATATTGAGGTCATTGGAACCATTGTCGACCTTGTGCTAACGATTCCGTCATTATAGCTTTGCATAGGGGACTTGGAGCTGGACCAAGGAGGGTCGGTAGGGATTTGTGTGAAATTCTCGTCCTCTTTAGTAATTGGAGGAGGGTCGTTAGGAATAACTATGTCGAGTTCTGGCTGGGTCAGCTCGATCTTTGCAGACGCAGTTGGATCATTAGCGTTTTGATCGAGGCTGAATTCCATGCGTTCCTCTCCAATATCAAAAGTGAGGAGTCCTTTCCGCACATCTACCCTAGCACCTTGTGTAGCTAGGAATGGCCTGCCTAAGATAATAGGGACGTGAGGGTCCTCAGGCATGTCGAGAACGATAAAATCATTTGGAATAAAGAATTTCCCAACTTGAATGGGATAATCGTCCACCATTCCGGTAGCTTTTACGCTTGATCCGTCGGCCATATAGAGATTCATGTCTACAGGCTCCAATGGTCACATGTTGGCCTTTGACCAGATTGAAAGAGGGAGTAAACTAGCACTAGCTCCCAAATCACAAAAAGCCTTGAATTTGTGGTCGCCTATGCCAATTGTTATGGCAAATCTCCCTGGATCGCCTAGTTTCTCTAGTAGAGCGATGGATTGAACCTCGTCTTGCAGCTCTGTAATGGATCGTTTCCTGCTAAGAATATCTTTCAAGAATTTTGTGTAAGCCAACATTTCGCTTAGGGCCTCAGCGAATGGGATAGAAATATTAATGCCCTGGAGAATCTTTACTCTCTGTAGAGTCCTTAGATTTCTTAGTGGGAAAAGGAAGAGAATGCACCTTTCTCGGAACCAATTCGGGCTCGAGAGGTGATGCTACCGGGTCGACATTATGGTCGATTGGTATGCTCGGAGGATCGTTACCGACCCTGATGGGGTCGTTAACGAGCCTAGGATTGGGAGAGGAGCTCGGAATAGGAAACTTACCAGACTGGGGTCGTTAACGACCCTGGGAGTATCGTCACCATGGTGTGCAGGTTTGGTAACGACTCTCTCTGGCTCGTTACCGAGCTGAGCCGTAGCTTCCTCATCAGTCGTGGCACTCTTCTCCTTAGCTTGGACACGCTTCGGTAGTGTCTTTCTGCTCCTAAGGTGCTCCGCTGCTATTGTCCTCTCGGGTTCTCCTTGGGTCGGCCCGGGAGTTGCCCTTGTGGCCTTGGAATCTGTGCAGCAAGGTTCCCTAGTTGGGAGTCGACATTCTTCTTCCACACATCGAATTCTCCCCATCTTTTGTTTTGATTGTTAAGGTTGGCTTGGATTCCATCAATCTTGCTATGCACTTCATTGAATTTGTTATGGACTCCGTTAAGCCTTCCTGTAACCCTTGTGCCCATGATGGTGGTTGTTGATAGCCTAGAGGTCGATATGGCGTAGGTCTTCTATCCGGTAGAGGCGCTGCATAGTTTGAATTCAGATTTTGATTGCCCCATGTTGGATAATTGTTTGACCTGTCAAAATTACTAGGCTGATTTCTGTATGGGCCTCTCATATAGTTCACTTCAGCATATGTCTTAGCAGCTCTTACCTGCTCTATGTTAGTGCAAGCAGAAGTAGTATGGGCAGAAGAGCCACATTCTTGACAAGATTGAGAGGATTTTAGAAAACATACCTGCTTCTTCAAGCGGTTGACCTCGTTTTGCAGAAATTGATTTTTGACATCTGGGTCAACTTCTTCCTTGTTAGGCATGTAGAGATGCCTCTGGGGCTGGGGAGATTGCTGGGTACCATACATGGCATCATAGTTGGACAGCTTATCCAGCAATTCCCATGCAGCTGTAGGATCCATCTCTATAAAACCACATGTTGTATGCGTATTGATGCGGTTCTTCGTCTCTGCATTGATAACTTGGAAAAAGATTTCTTGGAGAACATATAAAGGTTGCCCATGAGTAGGGAACTATCTAAGCATTTCCTTAAATCTTTCCCAAGTTTTTATAAAGGTTTCATTAGGCAGCTGGTGATAGGAGGTGATGCGTTTCTCAACTCCGTTGTCTTGGCAGGAGGGAAAAACTTTGTAAGAAATTGATCATACAAAGCTTTCCAAGTCTTGATAGACTTAGGAGGTAAGCTCTCCAACCAGCTCAGGGCCTTTCCAGTAAGAGACCACCTAAAAGCTTTTAACAGAACATATTCAAGTAAGACACCTTCACCAGCTATAGTGTCACATAAATCAAGAAAGTTTCTAATATTTTTCATAGGCCACTCAGTAGGTTTCCCTTCAAACTGAGCCCTTTTAATCAAGGATATAAATTGAGACTTAATCTCAAAAGTCTTCTCTACCACTGGAAGCACAATTGGAGACTCCTGCACCCTCAGTTCTAGATGCATGTATTGCTTGGCATTCCTCGGATAGGCATTCAACTCTTCCTGTAGACGAGTTCTGTTGACTCGTTGACGTTCAGCTTCAGCAGCAGCGGCATCTCTATCAGCTTTTAGCTCCTCCATCCGCTTCTGGAGAACTTCCATCTGACGAGCCATCTCTTCCTGTGTAGCCATGGCTTGGTTTTCTCGGCGTCTACGGTGTAGGGAACGTTCAGGTTTTGAATAATAACCGGTGTTGTCAAATTCGAGCCTACGACGTCCAGCTAGCATACACTAAGAAAACAAACAAAGAAAACGAAATTAAAACAAAAAACGGGGCCGGGCTATTCCCAGACCCACAAATAAACAAATGAACTGTTGCTTCCCCGGCAACGGCGTCAATTTGTTGAGAGGGTATTCTTGACAACAAATAAATTTATAAGTCAAGACCCTGCTGAGTATAGCGAAGTCACGATCGTTCCACGGGAAGCACAATTGTTTGTCTATCAACTACTAAAAACAAAGCAAAGCAAAACAAAAACACCTACGACCAACCTCGTCAACGTCTTTGTCAAGGTCGTTAACGAACCTGGGTGACTCTACGAAAACACACACTAACGACCTAAACTCAGGTTCGGTATCGAGGCAAGTAACTCGATAGTGAATGTAACGATTGCAAACTCAAATAAGAATAAAAACCTAGGACAAGGGTTACCACTACATAGCTATGCATCAAAACTCATAAGAAGATAAAGGTCATGCCTTTAAATAGATAAATTCATCAACTTTCTCTGATTAACAAGCAAATCAACCAATTCTCATCAATTAATTCACCCTATCACTTGTTTTTTATCCAAAGCTCGAAACTTTCGTAATCGAACAATATCAACCTTCAAATTAACAACTTTCTCTTTCGATCAAATTGCAAACTCAAATCACTTCGACTATCATCTAAGCATAAGCACAACAAGCAATATAAAAATAGATAAAAGGCATTCAAAACATCAACTCATTTACCAAACATGCATAACTATGTCGGGTTTCAACCACGATCCTAGATAAGAAAACTACTCACTACTCATATTAATAAAGCAAACAACTTCAACAAAAGAAAACATTGAAAACAAAACAAACTTACTTCAAATTAATAAGAAAAATATTGTCTTACAAGCTTCAGAAGAAATCGAAAACACAACAACACCGAATAGACTTCAACCTCATTATCTTCAGATTTTCCGAGTTCCACCATAACCGTCCAATTTAGCTCCTAAAGCACTATTTCCTAATCAAAACCTACAAAAAGACACAAAACAGAGTAGCTTCCATACTTTTCACAAAATATGCAAACTCATCCAAAAACACATCAAACTAACTCTACAAACTACCAAAACTAAACCTAAACAAACTAATAAACAAACCAAAAACTAGACCAAAAACATGAATATCAGAACACTTGGCGTGCAATGTTAGATCACAAGTCATTTTTAAGGCACAAGGAGAAAAAACAAGTGAACTTTAAAGATATCTAGGCATAAGCGTAAATAATGAGGATAGTATCAAGCCAAATAACCACGTTTTGCACTAAAAAATTAAGACCGATGGGATAAAAGCGAAAATTCGAACCAAGAAAATGAATGCCACATTTTGGAGTGACATTTACATGGACTTTTCATCGAACACTTGGCGTGCAATGTTAGATCACAAGTCATTTTAAAGGCAAAAGGAGAAAAAAACAAGTGAACTTTAAAGACTTCTAGGCATAAGCATAAAGAATGAGGATAGTATTAAGCCAATAAGCACTTTCTGCACTAACAAATCAAGACCGGTCGAATAAAAGCATAAATTCGAACCTAAAAACCTAATGCCACATTTAGGAGTAATATTTACATGGACATTTCATCGAACCCTTGCCGTGCAGTGTTAGATCAAACGTCATTTTTAAGGCAAAAGGAGAAAAACAAGTGTACTTTAAAGACATTTAGACATAACTATAAAGAATGAGGATAGTATCACGCCAATAAGCACGTTCTGCACTACAAAATTAAGACCGATCGGATAAAAGCATAGATTCGAACCTAGAAACCCAATGTCATATTTAGGAGTGACATTTACATGGACATTTCATCGAACACTCGGCGTGCAATGTTAGATCTCAAGTCAATTTTTAAAAGCAAAAGAAGAAAAAACAAGTGACCTTTAAAGACATCTAGGCATAAGAATAAAGAATGAGGATAGAATCCAGCCAATAAGCACCTTCTGCACCGTAAAATCAAGACCGATCGGATAAAAGCATTGATTCGCACATAGAAACCGAATGGCATATTTAGGAGTGACATTTACATGCACATTTCATCGAACACTTGGCGTGCAAAATTAGGTATCAAGTAAATTTTTTAAAGGCAAAAGGAGAAAAAACAAGTGAACTTTAAAGACATCTAGGCATAAGAATAAAGAATGAGGATAGTTTAAAGCCAATAAGCACTTTCTGGATTACAAAATCAAGACTGATCGAATAAAAGCATAAATTCGAACCTAGAAACCGAATGCCACATTTAGGAGTGACATTTACATGGACATTTCATCGAACACTTGGCGTGCAATGTTAGATCACAAGTCATTTTTAAGGCAAAAGGAGAAAAAACAATTGAACTTTAAAGACATCTAGGCTTAAGCACAAAGAATGAAGATAGTATCAAGCCAATAAGCACGTTCTGCACTACAAAATCAAGACCGATCGGATAAAAGCATTAATTCAAACCTAGAAACCGAATGCCACATTTAGGAGTGACAATTTATATGGACATTTCATCCAACACTTGGCGTGCAATGTTAGATCACAAGTCATTTTTAAGGCAAAATGAGAAAAAACAAGTGAAATTTAAAGACATCTAGGCATAAGCATAAAGAATGAGGATAGTATCAAGCCAATAAGCACGTTCTGCACTACAAAATTAAGACCGATCGGATAAAAGCATAAATTCGAATCTGGAAACCGAATGCCACATTTAGGAGTTTCATTTGCATGGAAATTTCATCGAACACTTGGCGTGCAATGTTAAATTACAAGTCATTTTAAAGGCAAAAGGAGAAAAAACAAGTAAACTTTAATGACATCTAGGCATAAGCATAAAGACTGAGGATAGTATGACACCAATAAGCACTTTCTGCACTAACAAATCATACCGGTTGAATAAAAGCATAAGTTCGGACCTAGAAACCGAATACCACATTTAGGAGTGACATTTACATGGACATTTCATCAAACACTTGGCGTGCAATGTTAGATCAAAAGTCATTTTTAAGGAAAAATGAGAAAAAATAAGTGTACTTTAAAAACATCTAGGTATAAGCATAAAGAATGAGGATAGTTTTAAGCTAATAAGCACGTTCTGCAATACAAAATTAAGACCGATCGGATAAAAGTATAGATTCGAACCTGGAAACCCAATGCCATATTTAGGAGTGACATTTACATGGACATTTCATCGAACACTTGGCGTGCAATGTTAGATCTCAAGTCAATTTTTAAAAGCAAAACAAGAAAAAACAGGTGAACTTTAAAGACATCTAGGCATAAGAATAAAAAATAAGGATAGTATCAAGCCAATAACCACCTTCTGCACCGTAAAATCAAGACCGATCGGATAAAAGCATTGAGTCGCATCTAGAAACCGAATGCCATAATTAGGAGTGACATTTACATGGACATTTCATCGAACACTTGGCGTGCAGTTAGATCAGACGTCATTTTTAAGGCAAAAGGAAAAAAAACAAGTGAACTTTAAAGACATCTAGGCTTAAGCACAAAGAATGAGGATAGTATCAAGCCAATAAGCACGTTCTGCACTACAAAATCAAGACCGATCGGATAAAAGCATTAATTAAAACCTAGAAACCGAATGCCACATTTAGGAGTGACAATTTACATGGACATTTCATCGAACACTTGGCGTGCAGTGTTAGATCACAAGTCATTTTTAAGGCAAAAGGAGAAGAATCAAGTGAACTTTAAAAACATCTAGGCTTAAGCACAAAAAATGAGGATAGTATCAAGCCAATAAGCACGTTCTGCACTACAAAATCAAGACCGATCGGGTAAAAGCATTAATTAGAACCTAGAAACCGAATGCCACATTTAGGAGTGACAATTTATATGGACATTTCATCGAACACTTGGCGTGAAATGTTAGATCACAAGTCATTTTTAAGGAAAAATGAGAAAAAACAAGTGAAGTTTAAAGACATCTAGGTATAAGCATAAAGAATGAGGAGAGTAATAAGCCAATAAGCACGTTCTGCACTACAAAATTAAGACCGATCGGATAAAAGCATAAAATCGAACCAGGAAACGGAATGCCACATTTAGGAGTGACATTTACATGGAAATTTCATCGAACACTTGGCGTGCAATGTTAGATTACAAGTCATTTTAAAGGCAAAAGGAGAAAAAACAAGTAAACTTTCATGACATCTAGGCATAAGCATAAAGAATGAGGATAGTATGACACCAATAAGCACTTTCTGCACTAACAAATCATACCGGTCGAATAAAAGCATAAGTTCAGACCTAGAAACTGAATGCCACATTTAGGAGTGACATTTACATGGATATTTCATCAAACACATGGCGTGCAATGTTAGATCAGAAGTCATTTTTAAGGAAAAATGAGAAAAAACAAGTGTACTTTAAAAACATCTAGGTATAAGCATAAAGAATGAGGATAGATCTCAAGTCAATGTTAGATCGTATCAAGCTAATAAGCACTTTCTTCACTACAAAATTAAGACCGATCGGATAAAAGCATAGATTCGAACCTAGAAACCCAATGCCATATTTAGGAGTGACATTTACATGGAAATTTCATTGAACACTTGGCGTGCAATGTTAGATCTCATGTCAATTTTTAAAAGTAAAAGAAGAAAAAACAGGTGAACTTTAAAGACATCTAGGCATCAGAATAAAGAATGAGGATAGTATCAAGCCAATAAGCACCGTCTGCACCGCAAAATCAAGACCGATCGGATAAATCAATAGATTCGAACCTAGAAACCGAATGCCACATTTAGGAGTGACATTTACATGGAAATTTCATCGAACACTTGGTGTGCAATGTTAGATCACAAGTCATTTTAAAGGAAAAAGGAGAAAAAACAAGTAAACTTTAATGATATCTAGGCATAAGCATAAAGAATGAGGATAGTATGAAGCCAATAAGCACTTTCTGCACTAAAAAATCAAGTCCGGTCAAATAAAAGCATAAGTTCGAACCTAGAAACCGAATTCCACATTTAGGAGTGACATTTACATGGACATTTCATCGAACACTTGGCGTGCAATGTTAGATCAGAAGTCATTTTTAATGCAAAATGAGAAACAACAAGTGTACTTTAAAAACATCTAGGCATAAGCATAAAGAATGAGGATAGTATCAAGCCAATAAGCACCTTCTGCACCGCAAAATCAAGACCGATCGGATAAAAGCATAGATTCGAACCTAAAAATAAAATGCCATGTTTAGGAGTGACATTTATATGGATATTTCATCGAACACTTGGCGTGAAATGTTATATCTCAAGTCATTTTTAAGTCAAAAGGAGAAAAAACAAGTGTACTTTAAAGACATCTAGGCATAAACATAAAGAATGAGGATAGTATCAAGCCAATAAGCACCTTCTGCACCGCAAAATCAAGACCGATCGGATAAATCAATAGATTCGAACCTAGAAACCGAATGCCACATTTAGGAGTCACAATTTACATGGACATTTCATCGAACACTTGGCGTGCAATGTTAGATCACAGGTCATTTTTAATGCAAAATGTGAAAAAACAAGTGAAATTTAAAGACATCTGGGCATAAGCATAAAGAATGAGGATAATATCAAGCCAATAAGCACGGTATGCACTACAAAATTAAGACCGATCGGATAAAAGCATAAAATTCGATCCAGGAAACCGAATGCCACATTTAGGAGTGACATTTACATGGAAATTTCATCGAACACTATGTGTGCAATGTTAGATCACAAGTCATTTTAAAGGCAAAAGGAGAAAAAACAAGAAAACTTTAATGACATCTAGGCATAATCATAAAGAATGAGGATAGTATGAAGCCAATAAGCACTTTCTGCACTAACAAATGAAGTCCGGTCAAATTAAAGCATAAGTTCGAACCTAGAAACCGAATGCCACATTTAGGAGTGACATTTACATGGACATTTCATCGAACATTTGGCGTGCAATGTTAGATCAGAAGTCATTTTTAAGGCAAAATGAGAAAAAACAAGAAAACTTTAATGACATCTAGGCATAATCATAAAGAATGAGGATAGTATGAAGCCAATAAGCACTTTCTGCACTAACAAATGAAGTCCGGTCAAATTAAAGCATAAGTTCGAACCTAGAAACCGAATGCCACATTTAGGAGTGACATTTACATGGACATTTCATCGAACACTTGGCGTGCAATGTTAGATCTCAAGTCATTTTTAAGTCAAAAGGAGAAAAGACAAGTGTACTTTAAAGACATCTAGGCATAAGCATAAAGAATGAGAGTAGTATCAAGCCAATAAGCACCTTCTGCACCGCAAAATCAAGACCGATCGGATAAATCAATAGATTCGAACCTAGAAACCGAATGCCATATTTAGGAGTGACAATTTACATGGACATTTCATCGAACACTTGGCGTGCAATTTTAGATCACAAGTCATTTTTAAGGCAAAATGAGAAAAAACAAGTGTACTTTAAAAACATCTAGGCATAAGCATAAAGAATGAGGATCCTATCAAGCTCATAGGCACTTACTTCACTACAAAATTAAGACCGATCGAATAAACGCATAGATTCGAACCTAGAAACCCAATGTCATATTTAGGAGTGACATTTACATGGAAATTTCATCGAACACTTGGCGTGCAATGTTAGATCTCAAGTCAATTTTTAAAAGTAAAAGAAGAAAAAACAGGTGAACTTTAAAGATATCTAGGCGTAAGAATAAAGAATGAGGATAGTATGAAGCCAATAAGCACTTTCTGCACTAACAAATCAAGTCCGATTGAATAAAAGCATAAGTTCGAACCTAGAAACCGAATGCCACATTTAGGAGTGACATTTACATGGACATTTCATCGAACACTTGGCGTGTAATGTTAGATCAGAAGTCATTTTAAGGCAAAATAAGAAAAAACAAGCGTACTTTAAAAACATCTAGGCAAAAGCATAAAGAATGAGGATAGTATCAAGCCAATAAGCACGTTATGCACTAAAAAATTAAGACCAATCGGATAAAAGCATAGATTCGAACCTAGAAACCGAATGCCATATTTAGGAGTGACATTTACATGGACATTTTATCGAACAGTTGACGTGCAATGTTAGATCTCAAGTCAATTTTTAAAAGCAAAAGAAGAAAAAACTAGTGAACTTTAAAGACATCTAGGCATAAGAATAAAGAATGAGGATAGTATCAAGCCAATAAGCACCTTCTGCACCGCAAAATCAAGACCGATCGGATAAAAGCATTGATTCGCACCTAGAAACCGAATGCCATATTTAGGAGTGACATTTACATGGACATTTCATCGTACCCTTTGCCTGCAATGTTAGATCACAAGTCATTTTTAAGGCCCAAGCAGAAAAAACAAGTGAACTTTAAAGACATCTAAGCATAAGCATAAAGAATGAGGATAGTATCAAGCCAATAAGCACCATCTGGACTACAAAATTAAGAACGATCGGATAAAAGCATAAATTCAAACCAAGAAACCGAATGCCACATTTAGGAGTGACAATTTACATGGACATTTCATCGAACACTTGGCGTGCAATGTTAGATCACAAGTCATTTTTAAGGCAAAATGAGAAAAAACAAGTGTACTTTAAAAACATCTAAGCATAAGCATATAGAATGAGGATAGTATCAAGCTAATAAGCACGTTCTTCACTACAAAATTAAGACCGAAGCACAGATTCGAACCTAGAAACCCAAGGCCATATTTAGGAGTGGCATTTACATGGAAATTTCATCCAAAACATGGCATGCAATGTTAGATAACAAGTCATTTTTAAGTCAAAAGGAGAAAAAACAAGTAAACTTTAATGACATCCAGGCATAAGCATAAAGAATGAGGATAGTATGAAGCCAATAAGCACTTTCTACACTAACAAATCAAGTCCGATTGAATAAAAGCATAAGTTCGAAACTAGAAACCGAATGCCACATTTAGGAGTGACATTTACATGGACATTTCATCTAACACTTGGCGTTCAATGTTAGATCACAAGTCATTTTTAAGGCAAAATGAGAAAAAACAAGTGTACTTTAAAAACATCTAGGCATAAGCATAAAGAATGAGGATAGTATCAAACCATTAAGAACGTTCTGCACTACAAAATTAAGACCGATCGGATAAAAGCATAGATTCGAACCTAGAAACCCAATGCCATATATAGGAGTGACATTTACATGGACATTTCATCGAAGACCTGGCGTGCAATGTTAGATCTCAAGTCAATTTTTAAAAGAAAAAGAAGAAAAAACAAGTGAACTTTAAAGACATCTAGGCATAAGAATAAAGAATGAGGATAGTATCAAGCCAATAACCACCTTCTGCACCGTAAAATCAAGACCGATCGGATAAAAGCATTGATTCGCACCTAGAAACCGAATGCCATATTTAGGAGTGACTTTTACATGGACATTTCATCGAACACTTGGCGTGCAATGTTAGATATCAAGTAAATTTTTTAAAGGCAAAAGGAGAAAAAACAAGTGAACTTTAAAGACATCTAGGCATAAGAATAAAGAATGAGGATATTTTCAAGCCAATAAGCACGTTCTGGATTACAAAATCAAGACTGATCGAATAAAAGCATAAATTCGAACCTAGAAACCGAATGCCACATTTAGGTGTGACATTTACATGGACATTTCATCGAACACTTGGCGTGCAATGTTAGATCACAAGTCATTTTTAAGGCAAAAGGAGAAAAAACAAGTGAACTTTAAAGACATCTAGGCTTAAGCACAAAGAATGAGGATAGTATCAAGCCAATAAGCACGTTCTGCACTACAAAATTGATAGCTTGCATTTAGGTATAGCTTAGGATGCATATTTATGTTTATTTTGCATGGTTTTAGCTTAGTTTAGTCTAGTTCTTAGGTTTTCTAGGAAATTCGGGTTTTGTTCGGTTTTACAGATCTTTAGGTAAACAAGCATGGGCGGGATGGATATTAAATGGTTGTGGTCAAGTTTGATGAGCTTATAGTGATACAAGTGAAGATTAGAAGAGTTAAGGACCAAGAAGTTGTGGGAAAAGAACGCTTACATCCGGGCTATGCATTGGCGTTGTTGTTTAGACACCTCTATCTTGCAAGACTTGTTTTGGGAGCTATAGTGGTCGGATGTAGCTGAATTTGGTATAAATGGAAAGCTATTTAAAGGATTTACAATTCATGTTTTTACTACGAGACCAAATTCCAAGTCGAAGGGGGTCAAAACAGCCTCTGAAGTGACGTCTGAATACTGAACCGAGGCAATTGTGCGGGTTAGCATGTAATTGCGCGGCCGCGCATTAGGACAAACCGAGCAATCAGAGTTTGTACGCGGACATAATTGGGCCGAGGTTTTGGGCCGAGCTCTTGGGTTTGGTTATATCATCCGAGTATAGCTTAAAGATAGGGTTTTTGAGGGTTATTTTAGAAGACATATATAAGCTTATGTTAGTTTATTTTTCTCATAACCTTTTGATCAACTTTTGGAGGCTAGGGTTTTCTCTCAAGGAAGAACCTTTGAGAAATCAAGACCAATCGAATAAAAGCATAAATTCAAACCTAGAAACTGAATGCCACATTTAGGAGTGACATTTACATAAATTCGACTCTCTCTTCTCTCTCTTCTCTCTCTAATCTACTCTTAGGGTTTTTCCTTCACCGGCGGCCCTAGGGCGGCGCGCCCTCTCCGGTGGGGGTGGGGTGGTGAGAGCGAGTGTAGGTGACATCTTGTGAGGAAGAAATTCCGGGTTGGGGCCTCCCTTGGCAACCGGAATACGTGAGGGAGTTGTGGTTGTGAGCTAGTGGGAAAACATGGGAACAAGGTGGCTCCGGTGACACTCTCCGGCGACCATCTTTGAGAGGAGCGTGGTGGTGTTTTGTGAGGAAGAAACCCGGCAAGATCCACTTGGATCCTGACTGGGTACGTGAGGGAGTAGCTTGGGTGAGTAGAGTGCACAAAATCTAGACTAGGGTTTTGATTCTTGCTCTTTGAGATCTTGTTCGGTGTGTGTGTCTCCAGTCAGATCGGAGCGTTTCCTGCCAGATCCACCTAGGATTTGGCTCTCTGAGTCGTCAACATGTCCGGTGCCAAGAAGAAGTGGCACCGATTCAACATCCCTGCCAAGAACGCGTCATCCCCGAGCCATGGCGCGACCTCGGCGAGCAAAGGCGCGACCTCGGCGAGCAGATCTGAGTCCAGTCCTCGTGCTTCCACCGATAGTGAGTTTGATCCAGCCAAGACTCCTACATTCTTCAAGGGCCTCTCAAAATATACAGAACAAGCCATAGAAAACTCCATGTTGGAAGGAGAAGCCCCGGGCTCCATCACTGGCGTCCAAACCCAGGCGAGTTCCGCGGCAGCGCATCAAGACTTGACAAAGGAGCTTCTCTCCTTGCTAGGGTTGGAGGTGAAGAAGCCAGATCACGTGCCTCCTGCGGTGTCCCTCCTGCGCAAAGCAGGCAGCTTTTCAGACAAACTAGTCACGAGCACTAGTGCTTCCGCTCTCGGGAAATTCTGCCCTAGGAAAGCTAGGGCTTGACCATTCCTCTTTGGTCCTAAAACCTAGCAAACCTCTCTCCATAGGGGATAAAGGCCTCTCCTTAGCTGCTCGTGATCCTTCAACCCATCCCTCAGCTGCTATCACACTTAGACCTCAGCAGCTTAAGCCCCAGCCGTGCCCTAACCAAGGCTTATCCCAAGCTCAGCCGTACCCAGGCGCGCCTTCCTCGCCAGCCTATGTAGATGATGGCACCAAAAAGTCAGTTTTTGAGAGGCTTTCTCCCAGGTTTTGCAAGGGCGAGTCAAGCTTGCAGCCAAATGGCATGGAGAAGGCCCCACTTGCCCAACCAAAACACTCTTACAGGAAAGTGTTGACAGGCAACCGCTGTATCCAAGATTGCGAGAGGCTGGAACGGTTCCACTTGGAGAACAAAGATGTCTTTGAATTTGATCTAAAAGAGATAGCTAACGAACAAGACGATTAGAAAGCTACTCTAATCGGTTTCGCAACTGGAGGCAAGATCTCCTTGAGAAGTCTGACTGAATTTATCAACGCAAACTGGGAAATTACATCACCAAGAGTCTTCATGAAGGAAAATGGTGTCTACACCTTTTGCTTGGCTTCTCTAGAGGACAGAGATTGGGTAATTGAAAATGGTCCATGGTTCCTTTATGGCAACAGGCCTCTTGTGCTGAAAGCTTGGGAATTTGGTATGTCCATAGACTGGACCAGCTTTGCCACCATTTCGGTGTGGGTGAAAATCCTAGACCTTGACCCCATTATACTCTCCTCTAAGCACTTATTGAATGCCATTGGAAACATGATTGGTTCTCCCATTTGCATGGATAAAGCAACATCTTCTATAGAGCGCATCTCGTATGGTCGAATGTTGGTTGAAGTCACGACGGAGGAGGTTAACCGAAAATCAGTCAAGTTGAGAACCAAATGTGGCAAGCACTTTGAGTATGACATTGCCTTCGAATGGTTGCCATGGAGATGTTCCATGTGCAATAACTTCAGGCATACCAATTCTTTTTGCACCAATGTAGTCAAAGAAACAGTTAAGGCTAGGGCACATCCGAACAAGAAAATGTGGGTGCCGAAGAACACACCTAGTTTCAAGGCTGCAGCTTCCTCCAAGGCTGCCGAGGCTAATATTGTGGTGCATTTTGACGTCCAAGGGAAGGGAGAGCAAGACACAGCTGCACAAAAAACGCAACTAGCCTCGGACCCATCACAAACAAGCCAAAAATCGAATGTTGAAACGGAAACACAAGAGTTGCAGGTTGCAAGCTCTTCGAATTTGCAAACAATCTCAAAAGGAGGGGAAGATAGTGTGACTCCTACTAAAGATCACTTGGCCGAGGACATATCGAATGAACAAGAAATGATCCTAGCTCTCAAAGCCCGAGACTTAGAGAAAGAGGCTCACCTTTACTTCAAATTCCCCAAGAAGAAGCATACCTCCAGCTCTTCAAAAGAACCGGCCCAAAGCCATCTCACATCGGCCTCAAACTCGGAAGCTTGCAACGTAAGTCACAATATGTTCGAGGGCCTTCTAGAGGGACTTGTCGAGGGTTGTAGTAGCCCTAAAAAGGGTGCTCCATGACTGAGCTCAAAGTTGGTTGTTGGAATGTGAGAGGGAGTAGTGACCCCTCTAAAATAAACATGGTTAATAACTTTGTCTATAAAAACCGTGTTAGTGTGATGGGTATTTTGGAAACCAAGACCCTAAGAAATAGGGAAGACCTACTTGCCTTTTGCTTACTAAGAGGTTGGAATTATTGCACCGATGCTAGCACTCAAGAGAGAGGTCGGATGAGAATTGCTTGGAACCCCCTCGTTGTGCATTTGGAAGTCTTGTTGAACACCACCCAAGCGATCCATTGCAAGGTTAGAGACAAAAATTCTTGTTTAAGCTTCTATCTAACCTTTGTCTATGCTTTCAATTATCCCAGGGAAAGAAAGCCTTTGTGGAACTTGTTGAGAACCCTTGTAGGGGGGATGAATGCACCATGGCTTGTGATGGGTGATTTGAATTGTTTGCTTGACTCCACGGAGAGATTCGCTTTGAGGAATACTAATGATGATGATGAGCCGGATGAGCTAGCCAATGCCCTTGGCCCTTGTGGCCTTCATGACCTTACCTACTCCGGAGCCAAATATACTTGGTCCAACCAACAAATGGGAAGTTCCCGAGTAGCCACAAAAATAGACCGTGCCCTTGTCAACCCCCTTTGGGAAACCACTTTTACACATTCCTTTGCCTTTTTCGGTGACCTAAACCTTTCCGACCACTCACCCGGCCTCGTTCACATAAACCCCACAAACACTATCCGAAAAATCCCCTTCCGGTTCTACAATTTTTGGACGGAAGATGCCGAGTTTGAGACCTTGGTGAAACGTGTTTGGAGTGAGCACATAATAGGGTCGGCTCAATTCATCCTCTTCTCCAAGCTTTCCAAATTGAAGGGGGCTTTAAAAGCTTGGCACCGCAATAAATTCAGGAATCTTAAGGAGCAAGCGGACGTGAGTGTGGAAAAGTTGAAGGTGGCGCAACAAGCTCTTCATGATGACTTTGGGAACCTTGGAAAACAAAGAGCCGTTACCGAAGCCAAGAAAGAAGTTGAGCTCAATATGAAAATTTTATTGAGTGCTACAACCCAACGAGCTAAGCTTGATTGGATGAGCATGGGGGAGGAGACCTCCTCCTTCTTTTTCAATAGGATCAAAGAGAGGAAGGAGGGCAACACCATCCGTATGCTTGAGGATGAAAATGGTAACAAGATTGATGAGCCTCGTGACATTGTGAATGAGGTTGTAGGTTTCTATGAAAAGCTCTTTGGTACACTAGCCCCAACACAAGCTTTTGACTTTAGCCAACTCAAAGGGCCAACCCTCAACCAAGGAAATGTGGCAAACCTCACCCTTATGCCTTGTGAGGAAGAGATAAGAAAGGCTTTTGTAGGCATTGGCTCTAACAAATCTCCGGGGCCCGATGGCTTTAGTAGTCACTTCTTCAAAGAATGTTGGAACATAGTGAAATTTGATGTGGTCAAGGCGGTGCAAGAATTCTTTCAATTCGGGAGACTACTTAGGGATTGGAACAACACGTTTGTGAGCCTCATCCCCAAAGTTGACAACCCCTTCCACATAAAAGACTTTCGACCCATCTCTTGTTGCAATACCTTCCTAAAAGCCATCTCCAAGATCCTAGTAAGCCGTATTCGACCCCTCCTTGATAATATTGTCTCGGTTGGGCAAGGTGCTTTTGTCCCGGGCCGCTCCATGACCCACAATGCCGCGGTTGCCTAAGAACTAGTTTCCAACTACGAGAAAAGGCGCACCTCAAAAAGGTGCCTCATGCAAGTGGACCTCCAAAAGGCTTTTGATTGTGTTGATTGGGGCTTCCTCGAAAAAACCCTCCATTACTTTGGCTTCCCAGCTTGGCTAACCCAACTCATTCTACAAAATGTCACCACCCCACGATACTCCATCCTCATTAATGGCGAGGCCAAGGGCTTCTTTCCGGGCAAGAGAGGCCTCCGCCAAGGTGATCCTCTCTCACCCTTCCTCTTCGTCTTGATTATGGAAATACTTAGCCGAAATCTTCAAAAGGCTAGCACCACTCGAGGGTTTGCCTTTCACCCCAAATGCCACCGACTCAAACTCACAAATATCACCTTTGCCGATGACCTCCTCATCTTTTGCAAACCCACCAACACGACCCTAAACTCTATTAAAAATAGCCTTGTCTCGTTTGGTAGATCCTCGGGGCTTATAGCCAATAGCCACAAAAGTCGAATTTTCTTTGGTGGTGTGACACTTGATGATCGAGCCTCTCTTGCGGCAATTATGGGTTTTGAGATTGGTACCTTCCCAGTCCGCTACTTGGGTATGCCACTTCATTCAGAAAAGCTCAAGGTAGGGGATTATGGGCCTCTTCTCAACAAGATCACCAGAGTCATCAATAGATGTGGGGCACGAATGCTCTCTTATGAAGGGAGAGCTCAAGTAATTCGCTCTATGCTCGAGGGCCTCCTCTCCTTTTGGGTTAAATCCACCATCATCCCAAGAAAGGTACTCAAACGCATAGAAGCACTTTGTCGCTCCTTCCTTTGGAGTGGCAAAATTGAGGGAAAAAAAGCACTTGTTTCTTGGAAAAAAGTGACTAGGCCTTATGAGGAGGGTGGCCTCAATATTAAGGAGCTCCTTGCTTGGAATCAATCGATCCTCTTTAAGCTTGGCCATGAGATACACATGAACAAACCGTCCCTTTGGACGAATTGGGTCACTCAAAACCACACGAGAAGGGCCAATTTCTGGAATTTAAGAGTCAAAAGCACCGACTCTTGGATTTGGAAATCACTTCTCAAGATACGGGAACCGATGGTTGAAGCGGTTCTTACAAGAGCAACAAATGAAGACCCTATCGGCCT
The DNA here is from genome assembly GCA_964016875.1 of Fallopia convolvulus. Lineage (NCBI taxonomy): Eukaryota > Viridiplantae > Streptophyta > Magnoliopsida > Caryophyllales > Polygonaceae > Fallopia > Fallopia convolvulus. Next base: position 25,531,254 of record OZ024727.1, read on the forward strand.
TAATTCAATCACCAAGCCAAATGGCCAACTTGATGCGAGAGCCCTCTATGATTTGCTCCGGGACCGTGGTCCCACTCTCGCTTGGAGCGAGCTTATTTGGACTCGTATAAGAGCCAAGAAGTGGAGCTTTAGATTTTGGTTAGCTTACCAAGGAAAACTCCCCACGTTAAGCCGTCTTAAGGATCGTGTCCTCTTAACTAATGACACTTGTGTCCTTTGTGGGATTGATAATGAGACCACCGATCACCTTTGGGGGAATTGCAACTTTGTTCAAGAAGTCATGGATAGAGTTTGGACATGGCATGGAATCCAAACTAGGAAGTCAAGCCTACAAGAATGGGTTGAGTGGTTCTTGATGTCCCCAAGGCAAGACACACACATCTTCAAAGCAAGACTTGTCACCCTTCTTGGCATCGTCTAGCACACTTGGGATGCTAGGAATGATGCATATTTCCGAGGGGCCACACCCAACGCCATTGATTGTGCTCTCAAAACAATCCACGCTTGCAAAACAAGGATCTCCTTCACTTGCAAAATTAGCGAAAAGAGAGGTGCAAGACTCCGAAGGCTCATGCGCATGTAAGGCATCTCACCTTCTCTCTTTCGTACTTTGGATGCCATGTTGGCTTGTGGCCATCGGGCTAGGCGCTATGCTAACCTCGATGGCTCTTGTCTTGCTTGCTTCGGTTGCCTTTTGGTTGCCTTGTTCGCACTATTTGCTTGGTTGCCCGTTTTGATACCCCTAGTCCTCCTCTAGGGATTTTTGGGGCTAGTTTGATATGTATAGGACCCTCCGGGTGTTTGTTACCCCTAGTCCTTCTCTACGGGTGTTTTGTTCGCCTTGAGCTCTTGAAGGATGTAGGGGTCATGTTGACCCGCTATGCCCTGCTTTTGCGCCTTAACCCCTTTCGGTTAAGGAGCTTTTGTACATATTCCCGTTCATATATTTACCACATCTCAGTTTACATGGATATTTCATCGAACACTTGGCGTGCAATGTTAGATAACAAGTCATTTTTAAGACAAAAGGAGAAAAAACAAGTGAACTTTAAAGACATCTAGGAATAAGCATTTAGAATGAGAATAGTATCAAACCAATAAGCACCATCTGGACTACAAAATTAAGAACGATCGGATAAAAAAATAAATTCAAACCAAGAAACCGAATGCCACACTTAGGAGTGACAATTTACATGGACATTTCATCGAACACTTGGCGTGCAATGTTAGATCACAAGTCATTTTTAAGGCAAAATGAGAAAAAACAAGTGAACTTTAAAGACATCTAGGAATAAGCATAAAGAATGAGAATAGTATCAAGCCAATAAGCACCATCTGGCTACAAAATTAAGAACGATCGGATAAAAGAATAAATTCAAACCTAGAAACCGAATGCCACATTTAGGAGTGACAATTTACATGGACATTTCATCGAACAATTCGCGTGCAATGTTAGATCACAAGTCATTTTTAAGGCAAAATGAGAAAAAACAAGTGAACTTTAAAGACATCTAGGAATAAGCATAAAGAATGAGAATAGTATCAAACCAATAAGCACCATCTGGACTACAAAATTAAGAAGGATCGGATAAAAGAATAAATTCAAAAATAGAAACCGAATACCACATTTAGGAGTGACAATTTACATGGACATTTCGTCGAACACTTGGCATGCAATGTTAGAGCACAAGTCATTTTTAAGGCAAAATGAGAAAAAACAAGTGAACTTTAAAGACATCTAGGCATAACCATAAAGAATGAGGATAGTATCAAGCACCTTCTGCACTGCAAAATCAAGACCGATCGAATAAAAGCATAAATTCGAACCTAGAAACCGAATGCCACATTTAGGAGTGACATTTACATGGACATTTCATCAAATACTTGGCGTGCAATGTTAGATCACAAGTCATTTTTAAGGCAAAAGGAGAAAAAACAAGTGAACTTTAAAGACATCTAGGGATAAGCATAAAGAATGAGGATAGTATCAAGCCAATAACCACGTTGCTCACTACAAAATCAAGACCAATCAAATAAAAGTATAAATTCGAACCTAGAAACTGAATGCCACATTTAGGAGTGACATTTACATGAATATTTCATCGAACACTTGGCGTGCAATGTTGGATAACAAGTCATTTTTTTAAGACAAAAGGAGAAAAAACAAGTGAACTTTAAAGACATCTAGGAATAAGCATAAAGAATGAGAATAGTATCAAACCAATAAGCACCATCTGGACTACAAAATTAAGAACGATCGGATAAAAAAATAAATTCAAACCAAGAAACCGAATGCCACACTTAGGAGTGACAATTTACATGGACATTTCATCGAACACTTGGCGTGCAATGTTAGATCACAAGTCATTTTTAAGGCAAAATGAGAAAAAACAAGTGAATTTTAAGGACATCTAGGAATAAGCATAAAGAATGAGAATAGTATCAAGCCAATAAGCACCATCCGGACTACAAAATTAAGAACGATCGGATAAAAGAATAAATTCAAACCTAGAAACCGAATGCCACATTTAGGAGTGACAATTTACATGGACATTTCACCGAACACTTGGCGTGCAATGTTAGATCACAAGTCATTTTTAAGGCAAAATGAGAAAAAACAAGTGAACTTTAAAGACATCTAGGAATAAGCATAAAGAATGAGAATAGTATCAAACCAATAAGCACCATCTGGACTACAAAATTAAGAAGGATCGGATAAAAGAATAAATTCAAACATAGAAACCGAATACCACATTTAGGAGTGACAATTTACATGGACATTTCGTCGAACACTTGGCATGCAATGTTAGAGCACAAGTCATTTTTAAGGCAAAATGATAAAAAACAAGTGAACTTTAAAGACATCGAGGCATAACCATAAAGAATGAGGATAGTATCAAGCCAATAAGCACCTTCTGCACTGCAAAATCAAGACCGATCGAATAAAAGCATAAATTCGAACCTAGAAACCGAATGCCACATTTAGGACTGACATTTACATGGACATTTCATCAAATACTTGGCGTGCAATGTTAGATCACAAGTCATTTTTAAGGCGAAAGGAGAAAAAACAAGTGAACTTTAAAGACATCTAGGGATAAGCATAAAGAATGAGGATAGTATCAAGCCAAATAACCACGTTGTGCACTACAAAATCAAGACCAATCAAATAAAAGTATAAATTCGAACCTAGAAACTGAATGCCACATTTAGGAGTGACATTTACATGAATATTTCATCGAACACTTGGCGTGCAATGTTAGCTAAGAAGTCATTTTTAAGACAAAAGGAGAAAAAAACAAGTGAACTTTAAAGACATCTAGGAATAAGCATAAAGAATGAGAATAGTATCAAGCCAATTAGCACCATCTGGACTACAAAATCAAAACCGATCGATTAAAAGCATAAATTCAAACCTAGAAACCGAATGCCACATTTAGGAGTGACAATTTACATGGACATTTCATCGAACACTTGGCGAGCAATGTTAGATCACAAGTCATTTTTAAGGCAAAATGAGAAAAAACACGTGAACTTTAAAGACATTTAGGCATAACCATAAAGAATGAGGATAGTATCAAGCCAATAAGCACCTTCTGCACCGCAAAATCTAGACGGATCGGATAAAAGCATAGATTCGAACCTAGAAACCGAATGCCATATATAGGAGTGACATTTACATGGACATTTCATCGAACACTTGGCGTGCAATGTTAGATCGCAAGTCATTTTTAATGCAAAAGGAGAAAAAACAAGTGAACTTTAAAGACATCTAGGCATAACCATAAAGAATGAGGATAGTATCAAGCCAATAAGCACCTTCTGCACCGCAAAATCAAGACCGATCGGACAAAAGCATAGATTCGAACCTCGAAACCGAATGCCATATATAGGAGTGACATTTACATGGATATTTCATTGAACACTTGGCGTGCAATGTTAGATCTCAAGTCATTTTAAGGTAAAACGAGAAAAAACAAGTGAACTTTAAAGACATCTAGGGATAAGCACAAAGAATGAGGATAATATCAAGCCAATAACCACGTTGTGCACTACAAAATCAAAACCAATCAATTAAAAGCATAAATTCGAACCTAGAAACTGAATGCCACATTTAGGAGTGACATTTACATGAATATTTCATCGAACACTTGGCGTGCAATGTTAGATAACAAGTCATTTTTAAGACAAAAGGAGAAAAAACAAGTGAACTTTAATGACATCTAGGAATACGCATAAAGAATGAGAATAGTATCAAGCCAATAAGCATCATCTGGACTACAAAATTAAGAACGATCGGATAAAAGAATTAATTCAAACCTAGAAACCGAATGCCACATTTAGGAGTGACAATTTACTTGGACATTTCGTCGAACACTTGGCGTGCAATGTTTTATCACAAGTCATTTTTAAGGCAAAATGAGAAAAAACAAGTGAACTTTAAAGACATCTAGGCATAACCATAAAGAATGAGGTTAGTATCAAGCCAATAACCACGTTGTGCAGTACAAAATCAAGACAAATCGAATAAAAGCATAAATTCGAACCTAGAAACGGAATGCCACATTTAGGAGTGACATTTACATGAATATTTCATCGAACACTTGGCGTGCAATGTTAGATAACAAGTCATTTTTAAGACAAAAGGAGACAAAACAAGTGAACTTTAAAGATATCTAGGAATAAGCATAAAGAATGAGAATAGTATCAAACCAATAAGCACCATCTGGACTACAAAATCAAGAACGATCGGATAAAAGCATAAATTCAAACCTAGAAACTGATGAAACTCGAAATGAACCGCTCGCTAAAAGACAAGAGACGGAATTATTATATTCGATTGTGCGAACACTTGCTTCTTTATTTATGATTTTCTTTACAACGAGTTTGCAAGATTACGAAGTTACAAGCCAACGAGGTTACAATCCAACGAGATTACAAACACTTGAAGCTTACACCCTAGACCCCCTACGGTTGTCCGAGATCTCGGCCTGACAACGTTCGAGATCTCCTAATTGCTAGACAATTCTAGGTATCGCTTATTCGACCTCTTAAACGAGGTTGATTTTGTGGGACGACGTTGATGACTTGCGAGATTGGGCAGCGGAGTCTTTGATGTGAATGAGAGTGAGGTGTAGGCGGCTTCCGGGATGGTGTAGCGAGGTCTTTGATGTGAGCAGAAACTTTGTGAGACTTGAAGTCTTTTTGTGGACTTCACTTGTTTGTAGCAAGGCCTTTTAACGATGTTTCGATCACGTCGATCTTCAACGAGCAAGATAGTTCTTGAGTTCAAGATGTTTTTCGACCCCTTTTCCATATGAGGTTCTCCTCTATTTATAGAGGATTGGGGAGTCGAGTTTTGATCATTGTCCGATGTGGGACGCCCGAGATCAAGGGCTCTGATTGGTCTAGAGGTGAGGCAGTTTGTGATTGGCTCGGGAGAGTGGCGCTAGCTGAGTGGTTCTGGTGGGCGGGCGTGTCGGTAGAGTCGGTTACGAGGTGTATACCTCGTTCCAAGGTTTCGGAGGACCTCGAGGGGGTAGGAATTTTGTTAAAATAAAAAGGTGGGTGTGGTTGTGGGCCCCAGGATCATCCTCGGGAGGCCCGTCGGGTCTGTATGTTCTTCGTGCCCCGGGCCCACTTCTTACTTTACTATTTTGAGCATCATCACAACCCCATGGCCTAGGGATCTCGCCCCGAGGGCCGCAGGGCATAAGTTCTCAAAGATCACGGGGTACGAGGTTTTGAGAGGTGGGTAGGCATTTTGCGAGGTTTCAAGGGTTCCGAGGTTCATGGCGGGCATCTTGCGAAGCCCTCTTTTTGCGAGGCTCTACACTTAGCTTTTTTTTTGTTTGCAAGGGCGAAGCTTTTCTGGGCTTGCTCTTCATGTCTTGCTTAATGGGCCGTTCAGGCGGGACATGCCCAATAAGCCTCTCTGGGCAGGGGGGGCCCAAGCCTGCTCTTTATAAGGGCGTATTTCGCACGCTTCCCTTCCATCTTCTCTCTCAACATTTTCGCCCTCTCTCTTCGCCTTTTCGGTTTCTTACTAGCGGTTCTCCAGAAGGTTGCCGATGGACCTCCGCCACCTTCCGGTTGTGCCACCGTTCTTTCTACGCCGATTCTAAGCAAGTAAGTGTTCGTTCCCCTTCCTCTCGCTTTTGGGTGTTTTTTGCTTTCAATTTTCCCTTTCTGTTCTGTGCCCTTGAGGGGCGATGGCGTACCGCCTGGCGTTTCGCTCCGGTGTAAAGGCAGCGAAACAACAGTGGTGAGGTCGGCGTGAATGTCTGCGCGCTTTCCTCGCCATTTTTCTTTGCTCTTTTCTTTTTTCTTCTTACTCGGCTTTGTGCCCTAGCGGGCAAAGGTCGTTTCTTGGTGTTTCGCGCCAGCGTCATGGTGGCGGGATGGTGGGGTGAGGGTGGCGACCGCCATGCACTCGAACCCCTAGCCCTCCAACCGACGGCCGGGTCTCTGCGCTTTCTTTCGGCGGTTTTGAATTTTGAGACCCTCGGAAACCCAAATGTCTCGACGGCTGATTGATGGGACGTTAGGGTCTCCGCCGCTGCTTTCCACCGCTGGCCTCCATTTCTCCTTCTCTTTCCTCTTTTTGGCGCTTCGACTTCTCTATCGCCGTCCTATCTTGTCAAAGTCGCCCCTAGGGTGCCACGTGGCTTTTCATCTCTTATGACCTCGAATTCTCTTTCTTCCAAACGCTGTCATGACCTCGTCTTGTTCTCCCTTTTGTTGTCGTAACCTCGCGTTCTCTTCCCTTCGAGGTCTTGACCTCGCATTGTTTTTCCTTGGTTATTTTTTCCGATGTCTCAACACTTCTTTCTTTTCCAGGTGTTAGCCTTCCGCGGCCTGGACGTCGTTCTTTTCATGCCTAGGAGAGCCTCTGTGAGCCCCCCGCCTGGCTTCGCTTTCAAAGTTCAAGAGGGTTTTTACGAGGAGGTTTCGGAGTCCATGGGAAGCGTAGAACCTAGCGATTCCCAGAACCCGAGGTCCCCTTTGCTGGTTTTCAACGACCCTTCTTCAAGTGACTCCGAGGTTTCCATCAATTCGCGCTTCTCCTGACTTCGCGCGTCGTCGGGTGTTGAAATGGCTTCGTCTTCCACCCCAGATGAGGTCGTTACTGATTTGGTGGCGAGGTCAGGTGTGGACACGGCCTCGGCTCCCACTCCCTACATTCCTCCTAGCTTTCCTGCGGCGTACATTATCGATGTCGTGTCCCGCGTCCCGCCTGTCCTTGAAGAACGGATTCCCAAGACCCCGGGTTCCCCCAAGGCCCATATGTCCGAGGGAGTGGCCAACGAGCTTAAGCGTGAAGACCTTGAAAAGATTGCCAAGGACTTTGCTTGGCCCGAGGGGGTTGAGTTGGCACTTCCCGAAGAGGGGGGCTGCTCCTTGGCGTCCTACGAAAGGTGCGCGGTTGTGCACCTCTTCAGTCTTCAAGCGGGTTTCAGGCTACCTCTGGCCCAGCATATTGTCGACTATCTGTGGGCCATGCAGATCTGCCCCGTGCATTTGTTCCCGAATGCTTGGCGGCTGCTATGTGCCTACATGATTCGCAGTCGTGAACTTGAGGACGGGCCGAATCTTGATAACCTGTCGGCTTTATTCCTAGCGAGGAGGGAACCTCGGTCCTGCCTCATCAACCTCAGCACGCCGAACATCAAGATCACCACGGCCCCTTCGAACGTCAGGACGTGGAAGCCGAATTGGTTTTTGGTCCAAGATCCCACCGGGAGATATCTCAATTTTCCCGTGGTGCCGGGCACCTTTGTTCGGTGCGTGTGCCCGCATACGGTTGACGAGCTTAAAGCACTCAAGGCCCGATACGCCACAACGAGCCAGGCACCGTACCAGGTGTATCTCTCTCAGGACCGACTTGAGCGGGCCGGCCTGAGTCTCAGCCTCCCCCCTAGCGAGGGCAGAGAGGGTATTCAATCTCTTTCTTGATTGTTTCTTTCTTATGTTGCTGGGAAGCGAGGTTATAAACCTCGCTAATTCGCTTTTGTTTTTTTTTCTTGTCAAACTTTTATGCCTTTTTTGTATTGATAGTGGACCTACTTGGCGCTCTTACCACGAAGTCACAGGGAAAAAGGCCTGTGACTTCTTCCTCCAATGCTCCGAGACCCCAAGGCCAACATGGAGTCGTCATAAAGGAGATGACCTCGCGAGCGAGGCCACTTGCCTCGCAGCCGAAGGCCACAGTCCCAACGTCGAAGGCGCCTGAAGCGAAGAAGAGCGAGGAGGCCGCGACGAAGGGGGACGTCGCCAGAACGTCATCCCAAGCTTCCCGAGGATCCGGTGACAAAGCCGGGTCCAAGAGAAAGGGCACGGGGTCTCCACCCGGAGAGAAAAGGAAGAAGCAAAAGGGGGACGGCCAAGGGGGAACCCCAGGGGGCGAGATGATCGAGCGCCCTGGCTCGAAGAGCCGAGTTGTCTCGGCCACCGGGCCTCCTGCCGACAAGTTCCACTGCCCCGGTCCTTCCCGGGGTGTGTCCCAAGACTGGGACAGGACATCTTGGACCGAGGAGGTTGCATGGGCCAACAACCTCTCGGAGGCAGCCCTTAACGACGAGATCCTCCGCTACTCAGCGATGGTATGCCTTGCTCTTATGGGGTTGTTTTTTCTTGATTGGCTTTATTATTTTTGTTCCTGTTTTAACGTGCTCTTCTGTTGCTTCAGAATAACTTCTTTGCGAACTACAACTATGGTCGTGTCGGCCTCCTCCATAGGAAGATGGATAGGATGGAGGCAAGGCTCAAAGAGCAGGACACCGAGATTGAGAAGAGGGGAAAAAACCTCGCGGAGGCCGAGAAACGCGTTCGCGCCGCGGAGACCGCGGCAGCGGACGAGGCCAAGGACGCCGCGAGGGTCAAGGAGGAGTTGAGGAAGGCGAAGGAGGAGGCTAAGGAGTTGAAGGAAGAGAACGGAGACTTCAAGGGCGAAGTCACAAAGCTTAAGGGACAGCTATCCGCGGAGCACCAATTCTTCAGAGAAAAGGAGGCAGAGCTTCAGAAATCTGAGGAGGAGATTTCCAAGCTCCAACAGCGTGTTGTTGAGCTTAGCGAGGAGGTGGAAGCCGAGGGGCCCATGTACGTGAACTCCGAGACCTACAAGGCGGAGTTGGTGGAAAGTGTGAGGAAGATGTTCCACCAGTTCGTCCGCATGGGGGTTAAACAGGCGGTTGCGAAGTACGGGCATATCGACCCCTGCATTAAGTTCTTCATCCCCAACTATGAGGAGACTTTGGGGGAACTTGACGGAGAAGAGCACAAGGGAGAGTGTGAATTCTTTCTCAACGAGGACGGGACTGTGGCCAGCGAGGCGCCTACCTCGGCAGACTTCGCTCGGGAAGACCTAGATGTCGCCGCCACAGATCCTCAGCCTGTGGCAGATGTGCCAAAGTCCCAGCCGTCCACGACATCTCCTCCTACCCCGAAACCTCTCGAAGGCCCCGTCGCTGAAGCTTCGAAGATTTGAAGGATGCTGCTTGTTTTTTTTTTTTTTGGTGGCCCTGCAGGGTTTGTAATTGAAACGTCTCGGCCCTTGTGGCCTTCATTTTGGCGGCCCTGCGGGGTCTGTAATTAAACACCTGGGCCCTCGTGGCCCACTTCTTTATATCATTTTCCTTTTCTCATGATTGTTTGTTTCTTCTAGCTTATTTGCATATGCTCGCCCATATTCATCCAACCCCATGGTTCGAGTGTCACAACTATTGTGGTACTCGGGCCACATCGGGTGTTTCTAATTCTGCATCGAGATCATGAGCTTCGCACAAGAATGCGCCGAGGTCCCGAGCCTTGCTCGGACTTCGCACAACAATTTCGCCGAGGTTATGAGCCCTGCTCGGACCTTGCATATTTTGTTCGAGTTTCTCCAATCCCAAGCGGGAAGCGAGGGGTGGTCTAACTTTCCAAACGATATTTTCCAACCCCAAGCGGGAAGCGAGGGGTGGTCTAACTTTCCAAACGAGATTTTCCAACCCCAAGCGGGAAGCGAGGGGTGGTCTAACTTTCCAAACGAGATTTTCCAACCCCAAGCAGGAAGCGAGGGGTGGGCTGAACGAGATTCTCCAACCCCAAGCGGGAAGCGAGGGGTGGACTTAACGAGATTTTCCAACACCAAGCGGGAAGCGAGGTTTGGATTAATCGAGATTCTCCAACACCAAGCGGGAAGCGAGGTTTGGATTAATCGAGATTCTCCAACACCAAGCGGGAAGCGAGGTTTGGACTTAACGAGATTCTCCAACCCCAAGCGGGAAGCGAGGTTTGGTTTAATCGAGATTCTCCAACACCAAGCGGGAAGCGAGGTTTGGACTTAACGAGATTCTCCAACCCCAAGCGGGAAGCGAGGTTTGGATTAATCGAGATTCTCCAACACCAAGCGGGAAGCAAGGTTTGGACTTAACGAGATTCTCCAACTCCAAGCGGGAAGCGAGGTTTGGATTAATCGAGATTCTCCAACACCAAGCGGGAAGTGAGGTTTGGACTTAACGAGATTCTCCAACCCCAAGCGGGAAGCGAGGTTTGGATTAATCGAGATTCTCCAACACCAAGCGGGAAGCGAGGTTTGGACTTAACGAGATTCTCCAACCCCAAGCGGGAAGCGAGGTTTGGACTTAACGAGATTCTCCAACCCCAAGCGGGAAGCGTGGTTTGGACTTAACGAGATTCTCCAACCCCAAGCGAGAAGCGAGGGGTGGACTTAACGAGATTCTCCAACCCTAAGCGGGAAGTGAGGTTTGGACTTAACGAGATTCTCCAACCCCAAGCGGGAAGCGAGGTTTGGATTAATCGAGATTCTCCAACACCAAGCGGAATGCGAGGTTTGGACTTAACGAGATTCTCCAACCCCAAGCGGGAAGGGAGGTTTGGACTTAACGAGATTCTCCAACCCCAAGCGGGAAGCGAGGTTTGGACTTAACGAGATTCTCCAACCCCAAGCGGGAAGCGAGGGGTGGACTTAACGAGATTTTCCAACACCAAGTGGGAAGCGAGGTTTGGACTGAACGAGATTCTCCAACCCCAAGCGCGAAGCGATGTTTGGATTAATCGAGATTCTCCAACACCAAGCGGGAAGCGAGGTTTAGACTTAACGAGATTCTCCAACCCCAAGCGAGAAGCGAGGGGTGGTCTAACTTTCCAAACGAGATTCTCGAACCCCAAGCGGGAAGCGAGGGGTGGACTTAAAACCCGAGGTTTTTATGTTTGAAAGAGATTTTGAAAGTTTCACAGTCCTTTATTCACAAAAATTGCAGGAAGTAACGGAGTTCAGAGAGTTTACACAAAATACTTTTTCAGTTGGTCGACGTTCCACGTCTTGCTCAGGGTATGCCCCTCGTTGTCTTTGAGCTTAAAAGCTCCGGGAGCGACCTCCTCGCCGAGGATGTATGGCCCCTCCCAGTTGGGGTCCAGTTTGCCACCTTCGGTTTGCCTCAAGACGAGGTTACCTGTGGCCAGGAATCGAGGTCTCACCTTCTTGTTGTGGTAGACGGCCACGCGACGGTTATATTCCCTGGAGCGAAGGTCGGCTACTTCGCGTAGCTCGTCACGGAAGAGCAACTCGACCCTGAGATTGGCCTCGTTCTCCTTTTCATCGAAATCAAACACCCTTGCCGAGGGGACCAGGGTTTCTACCGGGACTAGGGCTTCCGCCCCGTAGGTTAGGGCGAAAGGCGTTTCTCCGGTCGCGCGGCGCGCGGTGGTGCGGTTCGTCCATAGGACGAGTGGGAGGAGCTCTGCCCAACGACCTTGGGCCATGCCCAGCCGTTTCTTTAGATCGGACAGGATGCGGGCACGACGTTCTTTACCTGGCCGTTGGACTGAGGATGGGCCACGGAGGAGAACTTGAGGGTTATGCCCAGGTTTGGGCAGAATGCCCGGGTCTCTTCGCAATCAAATTGGGGGCTATGGTCGGTCATGATGGTCGTGGGAACGCCGAAACGGCAGACGAGGTTCTTCCACAAAAAGTCGCAGACCTTAGTCCCCGTGATCTTCGCCATTGCTTGTGCCTCAACCCACTTTGTGAAGTAGTCGACAATGACCGTGATCTTCGCCATTGCTTGTGCCTCAACCCACTTTGTGAGGATGTCCATCCTCCACATCGCGAAGGGGCATGGCGCGTGGATGGAGCGACGCTGCGAGGTTAGGGCTTGCAAGAGGTTACCGTGCTTCTGACATCCGTCACATCGCTGGACATAGACCCTTGCGTCTTGCCGGAGGGTGGGCCAGAAGTACCCCAAATGGGCGATCTTATGCGAAAGGGTTCGCCACCCTAGGTGGCCGCCACAGACCCCTTCATGAGCCTCATAAAGGATGTGCTCCGTAGCTTCGGTTGGGACGCACAATAGGTTGGGCTCAGCATAGCCTCGGCGATAAAGGTAGCCACCTTTATCGCCGCAATACCGCGCCGCCTGCATTTTTAGCTTCCTGGCCTGTGCGGGGTCCTCTGGGAGGACACCGCTCTCCACATACCGTGTTATCGGGATCCTCCAATCCCCCGCGGTGACAAATAGAACCTCGCTGTTCACACTCCGCGAGAGTTTTCTTTCTACCATCACGCGGTTCCCCACTTCAAGGGGGAGGGCGGATCCTAACCTCGCAAGTGCATCTGCTTTGGTGTTCGAGGTTCGCGGGATGGACTCAACCGCGAAGGTTTCCAGGCACGATACCAAGGCTTTGACCTTTTCTCGGTACGCGGGCAGGAACCTTGTTCTGGTGTCGTACTGACCATTGAGTTGGCGCGCCACCAGCTCGGAGTCGGTGTAGACCCTGATTTTCCGGGCACCACTGAGGAGCGCCATCTCGATCCCAGAGATCATGGCCTCATACTCGGCCTCGTTATTGGTGGCTTCGAAGGCGAAGTTAAGGGAATACTCCGTCTCGATCGAGGGCCCAGCGAGGAATACGCCAGCCCCACCACCGGCGTCACATCGTGAGCCGTCAACGAACACCTTCCATTCTTCCGAGCTCGTTTCTGTCTCAAGGAAGGTGACCTCCACCATGAAGTCAGCGAGGGCCTGCCCCTTCATGGTGGTCCTTGGGAGGTAGCTGATGTCGAACTCGAAGAGCTCGACTGCCCACTTCGTCATTCGCCCGGAGAGGGCGGGCTGGTGGAGGATTTGTCGAAGTGGGAGGTCAGACAGGACCTGAATGGGGTGCGCATGGAAGTAAGGGCGTAGACGCCTCGCGGCGGTCACAACTGCCAGCGCCATCTTCTCTGCTGGGGAATAGCGCTGCTCCGCGGGCTGGAGCACGCGACTCACGAAGTAAACTGGGTACGTGGCCTTTTTGGTTAGCACCGCGCTGACCGTCTCGAGGCTGACGGCCACATAAAGTTGCAAGTCTTCGCCCGCCAACGGGGGCGACAGTGTGGGGAGCTTCGACAGGAAGGCCTTTAGTTTAGAGAAAGCGAGCTCAAGCCTCTCATCCCACACGAACATGTCATTCTGCTTGAGAGCTGCGAAAAAGGGCAGGGAACTCTCCGCCAAGCGGGAGCAAAACCTCCCCAGGTAGTTGACGACACCGTTGAGCCGATGCACCTCGGTGCGAGACCGTGGTGACCTCATTGAGAGGATCGACTCGACCTTGGCAGGGTTTTTGTCGATTTCGCGCTCGCTAATCATAAAGCCTAAAAATTTTCCCGATGACACGCCGAAGACGCACTTCTCGGGGTTCAGGCTGAGACGGTTGTGCTTGCGAGTGGCAAAGACCTCAGCGAGGTCGACCAGATGCTCCTCAGGGGTCTTGCTTCGGACAACAATATCGTCGACATAAGCCGACACGTTCCGTTCGAGATGGTTCTTAAAGACGTGGTCGACGAGGCGTTCAAAGGTGGCCCCCGCGTTCTTCAGCCCAAACGGCATGACTTTGTAGCAATAAGTGCCTCGCTGGGTGATGAAGAATGTTTCCTCTTCTTCTCGCGGGTTCATCAGGACTTGATTGTAACCTGAGTATGCGTCGAGGAAGCTTAAAACCCCGTGACCTGCGGTTGAGTCAACGAGCTCGTCGATCAAGGGCAAGGGATAATTGTCTTTGGGACAGGCTTTGTTGAGGTCCTTCAAATCGACGCACATCCTCCACTTCCCGCTGGCTTTTTTGACAAGCACGACGTTGGACAACCACCGGGGGTATTGAACCTCGCCCCGCAACCAGCAATTTTGCCACCTCGTCATTTGCGGCGCTCGCCCTTTCTTCATTCATTTTGCTTCGTCGTTGCACCACGGGGCGAGTGGTGACATCGACGTTCAAAGAGTGCTGGGCCACGGTCCGCGGGATACCTCGGAGATCTTTTGCAGTCTAAGCGAACACGTCGCGGGACCCGGCGAGCAAGGCTTCTAGCGACGTTGCTGACGCCCCCGAGAGGAATTCTCCGAGGTAGATCTTCTCAGACTCGCTCTCGAAAGGGGATATCACCCTTCTTTCTAGCTCTGGAGTGGGGACCGTGAAATCCCGGACTTCGAGGTCGGCCTCGGCGGGAGATTCCACCATGAACACCGGGCACTTTTGTTTTGCAGAGGTCGCGTAGCAAACGCGACCTTCCTCCTGATTGCCTTTTACCTCTCCAACCCCGCCATCGACGGGGAACTTCATCTTCAGGTAATAGATAGAAACTACCGCCTGGAACTTCATCAGGGAGACCCTCCTAATGATTGCATTCCACACCGAAGGCAGGCGTACCACCGTGAACTCCACCATCTCGGTCCTCCTGGTGGATCCGGTGCCTAGCGTCATCTAGAGGTCGATGAGACCTGCCACGTCGACTTCGTCTCCCGAGAAGGAGGTGAGTTTCCCAGCGTAGGGCTTCAAGGATGTCTCGGAGATGCCCAATTGCTCGAACGCGCCATAGTACATGATGTCCACGGAGGACTTTGTGTCTACCAGCACTCGCTTTACCATCTTCGAGCCCATTTGAGCGTGTACCACCAAGGGGTCGGAGTATGGCATGTGAAGCCCCTCGGCATCTTCGGATGAGAAGGACAAACCTACGTGGGCCCGCGAGGTTTGTGCGACGCTAAATACCGAGGGCTCATGATGGCTTTCCCTCGCGTATCTCTTCCTCTCTGCCTGGCTTGACCCAGCCGGCGATGGTCCGCCCTAGATGGTATGGCTATACCCATCGGGCGCCGTCGCTTGTCCAGACCGGGCCTGCTTCACGGGCGCCTGCTGCTCAACGTTATTGTTGTTGTTGGCCTGAGCCTGACTTGGGCCTTGCGGCACGGTGTTGGCTCCTGACGCGGGGTTGGCGCGGCCCTTTTCATTCGGGTTGTACGCAGGACCTCCCTTGCCTCGATAACCCCGCGGTTTCCCGCCAAAGCAGTTCCAACCTCCGCCGCCGCCTCCACGGTTGTTGTTCCGGTTATTATTGTTGTTGTTGTTGTTCCGGTTGTTATTGTTGTTTCTGTTGTTGTTGGTGTTGTTGTTGTTGTTGTTGGGGTTATGTGCCTGCGTCACATACGCATCGCGCGCAGCCGGTGCGGCCACTTTTGCCTTCCCCTTGGCCTCGGCGACGATCTCCTTGTCAGTTCTTGGTCGCGAGCTCTGGTTGGCGGCATCCTCGGCGTACACTTGGGCCGTGATCCGGGCACACAGGCTTTCGTACGTCGCCGGATTCTTTAAGAAAATACGGTTCTTGAAATCCCAGATGCGCAGGTTGCCCATGAGGGTGTCGCGCACCGACGACTCATCGACGTGCGCGATTTCCGCCACCGCGGTTGTGAACCTCGTGAAGAAGGCGCCCAAAGACTCACTCTCCCCCTGCTCGATTCCGCGGAGATCCTGCATGTTCTTCTTGCACTTCCTGGAGCCGCTGAAGTGAGTGACGAAGGAATCACACAGCTGGGCGAACGAGGTCATGGAGCCGACCTTCTTACTGGAGAACCATGTTAATGCGGCCTTTTCCAGGGTGGTTGGGAAAACCCAGCAGAATATCGTGTCATTCTAGGCATTGACGTTCATCTGGACTGCGAAGTGTTTTACGTGCTCCTCAAGGTCCGTTGAGCCGTCATAAAGCCTCATTTGTGGCCTTAAGAAGCCCTTGGGCATTGGCGCGTTCCGAATCTTGTCCATGAACGGAGAGGTGATCTTGGCCTCCTCCTGATCTTGGGGCGGTGGCCTCGAATTGCGCGATCGAGACCTCGGGTAGTGCATCGCGCTCCCCGCTGTTTCGGACAATTTTGGCTCCTGCAGCCTCGATCGTTGCGATCGAGACAGCGAGATCTGCATCGGATCTCGGGGAGGCCTCTCTGTTGACGAGTCGTTGGTGGAGGACTCGGGCTCCGGCACACGCCTAGGGACGTACGCAGGTACGTACTCGGAGTGAGGTTCACCCTGGGGGGGGGACAGGGACGTACGAAGGGGCGAAGCCCTGCTGGTATTGCCCATAAGCCGGGTAGGGATATGGGTTCGGGGGTGCGCCGCCCTGCTCGAAGCCTTGGAATGGGAATGGGTTTTGCAGGGCGGCATACGTCCATCCCGGAGGGACCACGAACGGGCAGCCCGGAGGCCCCGCGGCTGTCCATTGCGCAGTTTCGGGCATGTTGTCGGGGTGTTGAGGGAAGAAATTGTTTGGGCAAGCCATTTTGAGGGAATCGAAGCTAAGGTTTTCACGAATCGAGGAACTACTTAGTATGAAGAAGTTCCCACAGACGGCGCCAGTGATGAAACTCAAAATGAACCGTTCGCTAAAAGACAAGAGACGGGATTATTATATTCTATTGTGCGAACACTTGCTTCTTTATTTATGATTTTCTTTACAACGAGGTTGCAAGATTACGAAGTTACAATCCAATGAGGTTACAAACCAACGAGATTACAAACACTTGAAGTTTACACCCTAGACCCCCTACGGTTGTCCGAGATCTCGGCCTAACAACGTTCGAGATCTCCTAATTGCTAGACAATTCTAAGTATCGCTTGTTCGACCTCTTAAACGAGGTTGATTTTGCGGGACGACGTTGATGACTTTTGAGATTGGGCAGCGGAGTCTTTGATGTGAATGAGAGTGAGGTGTAGGCGGCTTCCGGGATGGTGTAGCGAGGTCTTTGATGTGAGCAGAAACTTTGTGACACTTGAAGTCTTTTTGTGGACTTCACTTGTCTGTAGCGAGGCCTTTTAACGATGTTTCGATCACATCGATCTTCAACGAGCAAGCTAGTTCTTGAGTTCAAGATGTTTTTCGACCCCTTTTCCATATGAGGTTCTCCTCTATTTATAGAGGATTGGGGAGTCGAGTTTTGATCATTGTCCGATGTGGGACGCCCGAGATCAAAGGCTCTGATTGGTCTAGAGGCGAGGCAGTTTGTGATTGGCTCGGGAGAGTGGCGCTAGCTGAGTGATTCTGGTGGGCGGGCGTGTCGGTAGAGTCGGTTACGAGGTGTAGACCTCGTTCCAAGGTTTCGGAGGACCTCGCGTGGGTAGGAATTTTGTTAAAATAAAAAGGTGGGTGTGGTTGTGGGCCCCAAGATCATCCTCGGGAGGCCCGTCGGGTCTGTATGTTCTTCGTACCCCGGGCCCACTTCTTACTTTACTATTTTGAGCATCATCAGAAACCGAATGCCACATTTAGGAGTGACAATTTACATGGACATTTCATCGAACACTTGGCGTGCAATGTTAGAGCACAAGTCATTTTTAAGGCAAAATGAGAAAAAACAAGTGAACTTTAAAGACATCTAGGCATAACCATAAAGAATGAGGATAGTATCAAGCCAATAAGCACGTTGTGCACTGCAAAATCAAGACCGATCGAATAAAAGCATTAATTCGAACCTAGAAACCGAATGCCATATTTAGGAGAGACATTTACATGGACATTTCATCAAACACTTAGCGTGCAATGTTAGATCTCAAGTCATTTTAAGGCAAAAGGAGAAAAAACAAGTGAACTTTAAAGACATCTAGGGATAAGCATAAAGAATGAGGATAGTATCAAGCCAATAACCACGTTGTGCACTACAAAATCAAGACCAATCAAATAAAAGTATAATTTCGAACCTAGAAACCGAATGCCACATTTAGGAGTGACATTTACATGAATATTTCATCGAACACTTGGCGTGCAATGTTAGATAACAAGTCATTTTTTAGACAAAAGGAGAAAAAACTAGTGAAATTTAAAGACATCTAGGAATAAGCATAAAGAATGAGAATAGTATCAAGCCAATAAGCACCATCTGGACAACAAAATTAAGAACGATCGGATAAAAGCATTAATTCAAACCTAGAAACCGAATGCCACATTTAGGAGTGACAATCTACATGGACATTTCATCGAACACTTGGCGTGCAATGTTAGATCACAAGTCATTTTTAAGGCAAAAGGAGAAAAAACAAGTGAACTTTAAAGACATCTAGGGATAGGCATAAAGAATGAGGATAGTATCAAGCCAATAACCACGTTGTGCACTACAAAATCAAGACCAATCAAATAAAAGTATAATTTCGAACCTAGAAACCGAATTTCACATTTAGGAGTGACATTTACATGAATATTTCATCGAACACTTGCCGTGCAATGTTAGATAACAAGTCATTTTTTAGACAAAAGGAGAAAAAACTAGTGAAATTTAAAGACATCTAGGAATAAGCATAAAGAATGAGAATAGTATCAAGCCAATAAGCACCATCTGGACAACTAAATTAAGAACGATCGGATAAAAGCATTAATTTAAACTTAGAAACCGAATGCCACATTTAGGAGTGACAACTTACATGGACATTTCATCGAACACTTGGCGTGCAATGTTAGATCACAAGTCATTTTTAAGGCAAAATGAGAAAAAACAAGGGAACTTTAAAGACATCTAGGTATAACCATAAAGAACGAGGATAGTATCAAGCCAATAAGCACCTTCTGCACCGCAAAATCAAGACCGATCGGATAAAAGAATAGATTCGAACCTAGAAACCGAATGCCATATATAGAAGTGACATTTACATGCACATTTTATCGAACACTTGGCGTGCAATGTTAGATCTCAAGTCATTTTAAGGCAAAAGGAGAAAAAACAAGTGAACTTTAAAGACATCTAGGGATAAGCATAAAGAATGAGGATAGTATCAAGCCAATAACCACGTTGTGCACTACAAAATCAAGACCAATCGAATAAAAGCATAAATTCGAACCTAGAAACCGAATGCCATATTTAGGAGAGACATTTACATGGACATTTCATCGAACACTTGGCATGCAATGTTAGATCTCAAGTCATTTTAAGGCAAAACGAGAAAAAACAAGTGAACTTTAAAGACATCTAGGGATAAGCATAAAGAATAAGGATAGTATCAAACCAATAACCACGTTGTGCACTACAAAATCAAGACCAATCGAATAAAAGCATAAATTCGAACCTAGAAACCGAATGCCATATTTAGGAGAGACATTTACATTTCATCGAACACTTGGCGTGCAATGTTAGATCTCAAGTCATTTTAAGGCAAAACGAGAAAAAACAAGTGAACTTTAAGGACATCTAGGGATAAGCATAAAGAATGAGGATAGTATCAAACCAATAAGCCCCAGCTGGACTACAAAATTAAGAATGATCGGATAAAAGCATAAACTCAAACTTAGAAACCGAATGCCACATTTAGGAGTGACAATTTACATGGACATTTCATCGAACACTGGGCGTGCAATGTTAGAGCACAAGTCATTTTTAAGGTAAAATGAGAAAAAACAAGTGAACTTTAAGGACATCTAGGCATAACCATAAAGAATGAGGATAGTATCAAGCCAATAAGCACCTTCTGCACCGCAAAATCAAGACCGATTGGATAAAAGCATAGATTCGAACCTAGAAATCGAATAACATATATAGGAGTGACATTTACATGGACATTTCATCGAACACTTGGCGTGCAATGTTAGATCTCAAATCATTTTAAGGCAAAAGGAGAAAAAACAAGTGAACTTTAAAGACATCTAGGGATAAGCATAAAGAATGAGGATAGTATCAAGCCAATAACCACGTCGTGCACTACAAAATCTAGACCAATCAAATAAAAGTATAAATTCGAACCTAGAAACTGAATGCCACATTTAGGAGTGACATTTACATGAATATTTCATCGAACACTTGCGTGCAATGTTAGATAACAAGTCATATTTAAGACAGAAGGAGAAAAAACAAGTGAACTTTAAAGACATCTAGGAATAAGGATAAAGAATGAGAATAATATCAAGCCAATAAGCACCATCTGGACTACAAAATTAAGAACGATCGGATAAAAGCATTAATTCAAACCTAAAAACCTAATGCCACATTTAGGAGTGACAATTTACATGGACATTTCATCGAACACTTGGCGTGCAATGTTAGATCACAAGTCATTTTTAAGGCAAAATGAGAAAAAACAAGTGAACTTTAAAGACATCTAGGCATAACCATAAAGAATGAGGATACTATCAAGCCAATAAGTACCTTCTGCAACGCAAAATCAAGACCGATCGGATAAAAGCATTGATTCGAACCTAGAAACTGAATGCCATATATAGGAGTGACATTTACATTGACATTTCATCGAACACTTGGCGTGCAATGTTAGGTATCAAGTCATTTTAAGGCAAAAGGAGAAAAAACAAGTGAACTTTAAAGACATCTAGGGATAAGCATAAAGAATGAGGATATTATCAAGCCAATAACCACGTTGTGCACTACAAAATCAAGACCAATCGAATAAAAGCAAAAATTCGAACCTAGAAACCGAATGCCATATTTAGGAGAGACATTTACTTGACATTTCATCGAACACTTGGCGTGCAATGTTAGATCTCAAGTCATTTTAAGGCAAAACGAGAAAAAACAAGTGAACTTTAAAGACATCTAGGGATAAGCATAAAGAATGAGGATAGTATCAAGCCAATAACCACGTTGTGCACTACAAAATCAAGACCAATCGAATAAAAGCATAAATTCGAACCTAGAAACTGAATACCGTATTTAGGGGTGACATTTATATGAATATTTCATCGAACACTTGGCGTGCAATGTTAGAAACCGAATAGTATCAAGCCAATAAGCACCATCTGGACTACAAAATTAAGAACGATCGGATAAAAGCATAAATTCAAACCTAGAAACCGAATGCCACATTTAGGAGTGACAATTTACATGGACATTTCATCGAACACTTGGCGTGCAATGATAGATCACAAGTCATTTTTAATGCAAAAGGAGAAAAAACAAGTGAACTTTAAAGACATCAAGGCATAATTATAAAGAATGAGGATAGTATCAAGTCAATAAGCACCTTCTGCACCGCAAAATCAAGACCGATCGGATAAATGCATAGATTCGAACCTAGAAACCGAATGCCATATTTAGGAGTGACATTTACATGGATATTTCATCGAACACTTGGCGTGCACTGTTAGATAACAAGTCATTTTTATGGAAAAAGGAGAAAAAACAAGTGAACTTTAAGGACATCTAGGCATATGCATAAAGAATGAGGATAGCTTCAAGCCAATAAGAAAGTTTTAGATTACAAAATCAAGACCGATCGAATAAATGCATAAATTCGAACCTAGAAACCGAATGCCACATTTAGGCGTGACATTTACATGGACATTTCATCAAACACTTGGCGTGCAATGTTAGATCACAAGTCATTTTTAAGGCAAAAGGAGAAAAAACAAGTGAACTTTAAAGACATCTAGGCATAAGCATAAAGAATGAAGGTAGTATCAAGCCAATAAGCACGTTTTACACTACAAAATTAAGACCGATCGGATAAAAGCATAAGATCGAACCTAGAAACCGAATGCCATATCTAGGAGTGAGATTTACATGGATATTTCATCGAACACTTGCCTTGCAATGTTAGATCTCAAGTAAATTTTTTAAAGGCAAAAGGAGAATAAACAAGTGAACTTTAAAGACATCTAGGCATAAGCATAAAGAATGAGGATAGTTTCATGCCAATAAGCACGTTCTGGATTACAAAGTCAAGACCGGTCGAATATAAGCATAAATTCAAACCTAGAAACCGAATGCCACATTTAGGAGTGACATTTACATGGATATTTCATCGAACACTTGGCGTGCAATGATAGATCACAAGTCATTTTTAATGCAAAAGGAGAAAAAACAAGTGAACTTTAAAGACATCAAGGCATAATTATAAAGAATGAGGATAGTATAAAGCAAATAAGCACGTTATGCACAACAAAATTAAGACCTATCGGATAAAAGCATTGATTCGAACCTAGAAACCGAATGCCATATTTAGCAGTGACATTTACATGGACATTTCATCGAACACTTGGTGTGCAAGATTAGAACTCAATTCATTTTAAGGCAAAAGGAGCAAAAACAAGTGAACTTTAATGACGTCTAGTGATAAGCATAAAGAAGGAGGATAGTATCAAGCCAATAACCATGTTGTGCACTACAAAATCAAGACCAATTGAATAAAACCATAAATTCGAAACTAGAAACCGAATGCCACATTTACATGGACATTTCATCGTACACTTGGCGTGCAATGTTAGATAACATGTCATTTTTGAGACAAAAGGAGAAAAAACAAGTGAACTTTAAATACATCTAGGAATAAGCATAAAGAATGAGAATAGTATCAAGCCAATAAGCACCATCTGGACTACAAAATTAAGAACGATCGTATAAAAGCATAAATTCAAACCTAGAAACCGAATGCCACATTTAGGAGTGACATTTAAATGGAAATTTCATCGAACACTTGGCGTGCAATGTTAGATCACAAGTCATTTTAAAGGCAAAAGGAGAAAAAACAAGTAAACTTTAATAACATCTAGGCATAAAAGTAAAGAATGAGGATAGTATGTAGCCAATAAGAACTTTCTGCACTAACAAATCAAGTCCGGTCGAATAAAAGCATAAGTTCAAGCCTAGAAACCGATTTAGGAGTGACATTTAGATGGACATTTCATCGAACACTTGGCGTGCAATGTTAGATCAGAAGTCATTTTTAAGGCAAAAGGAGAAAAAATTAGTGTACTTTAAAGACATCTAGGCATAAGCATAAAGAATGAGGATAGTATCAAGCCAATAAGCACGTTATGCACTACAAAATTAAGACCGATCGGATAAAAGCATAGATTCGAACCTAGAAACCGAATGCATTATTTAGGAGTGACATTTACATGGAAATTTCATCGAACACTTGGCGTGCAATGTTAGATCACAAGTCATTTTAAAGTCAAAAGGAGAAAAAACAAGTAAACTTTAATGACATCTAGGCATAAGCATAAAGAATGAGGATAGTCTGAAGCCAATAAGAACTTCCTGCACTAACAAATCATGTACGGTCGAATAAAAGCATAAGTTCGAACCTAGAAACCGAATGCTACATTTCGGAGTGACATTTACATGGACATTTCATCGAAAACTTTGTTTGCAATGTTAGATAACAAGTCATTTTTAAGACAAAAGGAGAAAAAACAAGTAAACTTTAAAGACATCTAGGCATAACCATAAACAATGAGGATAGTATCAAGCCAATAAGCACCTTCGGCACCGCAAAATCAAGACCGATCGGATAAAAGTATAGATTCGAACCTAGAAACCGAATCCCATATTTAGGAGTGACATTTACATTGACATTTAATCGAACACTTGGCGTGCAATGTTATATCTCAAGACATTTTTAAGGAAAAAGGAGAAAAAACTAGTGAACTTTAAAGACATCTAGGCATAAGCATAAAGAATGAGAATAGTATCAAGCCAATAAGCACCATCTGGACTACAAAATTAAGAACGATCGGATAAAAGCATAAATTCAAACCTAGAAACCAAATGCCACATTTAGGAATGACTATTTACAATGACATTTCATCGAACACTTGGCGTGCAATGTTAGATCACAAGTCATTTTTAAGGTAAAATGTGAAAAAACAAGTGAACTTTAAAGACATCTAGGCATAACCATAAAGAATGAGGATAGTATCAAGCCAATAAGCACCTTCTGCACCGCAAAATCAAGACCGATCGGATAAAAGCATAGATTCGAACCTAGAAACCGAATGCCATATTTAGGAGTGACATTTACATGGACATTTCATCGAACACTTGGCGTGCACTGTTAGATAACAAGTCATTTTTATGGAAAAAGGTGAAAAAACAAGTGAACTTTAAGGACATCTAGGCATATGCATAAAGAATGAGGATAGCATCAAGCCAATAAGAAAGTTTTAGATTACAAAATCAACACCGATCGAATAAAAGCATAAATTCGAACCTGGAAACCGAATACCACATTTAGGAGTGACATTTACATGGACATTTCATCAAACACTTGGCGTGCAATGTTAGATCACAAGTCATTTTTAAGGCAAAAGGAGAAAAAACAAGTGAACTTTAAGGACATCTAGGCATAAGCATAAAGAATGAGGGTAGTATCAAGCCAATAAGCACGTTTTACACTACAAAATTAAGACCGATCGGATAAAAGCATAAGATCGAACCTAGAAACCGAATGCCATATCTAGGAGTGAGATTTACATGGATATTTCATCGAACACTTGGCTTGCAATGTTAGATCTCAAGTAAATTTTTTAAAGGCAAAAGGAGAATAAACAAGTGAACTTTAAAGACATCTAGGCATAAGCATAAAGAATGAGGATAGTTTCATGCCAATAAGCACGTTCTGGATTACAAAGTCAAGACCGGTCGAATATAAGCATAAATTCAAACCTAGAAACTGAATGCCACATTTAGGAGTGACATTTATATGGATATTTCATCAAACACTTGGCGTGCAATGATAGATCACAAGTCATTTTTAATGCAAAAGGAGAAAAAACAAGTGAACTTTACAGACATCAAGGCATAATTATAAAGAATGAGGATAGTATAAAGCCAATAAGCACGTTATGCACAACAAAATTAAGACCTATCGGATAAAAGCATAGATTCGAACCTAGAAACCGAATGCCATATTTAGTAGTGACATTTACATGGACATTTCATCGAACACTTGGCGTGCAAGGTTAGAACTCAATTCATTTTAAGGCAAAAGGAGAAAAAACAAGTGAACTTTAATGACGTCTAGTGATAAGCATAAAGAAGGAGGATAGTATCAAGCCAATAACCATGTTGTGCACTACAAAATCAAGACCAATTGAATAAAACCATAGATTCGAAACTAGAAACCGAATGCCACATTTTCATGGACATTTCATCGTACACTTGGCGTGCAATGTTAGATAACATGTCATTTTTAAGACAAAAGGAGAAAAAACAAGTGAACTTTAAATACATCTAGGAATAAGCATAAAGAATGAGAATAGTATCAAGCCAATAAGCACCATCTGGACTACAAAATTAAGAACGATCGTATAAAAGCATAAATTCAAACCTAGAAACCGAATGGCACATATAGGAGTGACATTTAAATGGAAATTTCATCGAACATTTGGCGTGCAATGTTAGATCACAAGTCATTTTAAAGGCAAAAGGAGAAAAAACAAGTAAACTTTAATAACATCTAGGCATAAAAGTAAAGAATGAGGATAGTATGAAGCCAATAAGAACTTTCTGCACTAACAAATCAAGTCCGGTCGAATAAAAGCATAAGTTCAAACCTAGAAACCGAATGCCACATTTAGGAGTGACATTTAGATGGACATTTCATCGAACACTTGGCGTGCAATGTTAGATCAGAAGTCATTTTTAAGGCCAAAGGAGAAAAAACAAGTGTACTTTAAAGACATCTAGGCATAAGCATAAAGAATGAGGATAGTATCAAGCCAATAAGCACGTTCTACACTAAAAAATTAAGACTGATCGGATAAAAGCATAAGATCGAACCTAGAAACGGAATGCCATATCTAGGAGTGAGATTTACATGGATCTTTCATCGAACACTTGGCTTGCAATGTTAGATCTCAAGTAAATTTTTTAAAGGCAAAAGGAGAATAAACAAGTGAACTTTAAAGACATCTAGGCATAAGCATAAAGAATAAGGATAGTTTCATGCCAATAAGCACGTTCTGGATTACAAAGTCAAGACCGGTCGAATATAAGCATAAATTCAAACCTAGAAACCGAATGCCACATTTAGGAGTGACATTTACATGGATATTTCATCGAACACTTGGCGTGCAATGATAGATCACAAGTCATTTTTAATGCAAAAGGAGAAAAAACAAGTGAACTTTAAAGACATCAAGGCATAATTATAAAGAATGAGGATAGTATAAAGCAAATAAGCACGTTATGCACAACAAAATTAAGACCTATCGGATAAAAGCATAGATTCGAACCTAGAAACCGAATGCCATATTTAGCAGTGACATTTACATGGACATTTCATCGAACACTTGGCGTGCAAGGTTAGAACTCAATTCATTTTAAGGCAAAAGGAGAAAAAACAAGTAAACTTTAATGACGTCTAGTGATAAGCATAAAGAAGGAGGATAGTATCAAGCCAATAACCATGTTGTGCACTACAAAATCAAGACCAATTGAATAAAAGCATAAATTCGAAACTAGAAACTGAATGCCACATTTAGGATCGACATTTACATGGACATTTCATCGTACACTTGGCGTGCAATGTTAGATAACATGTCATTTTTAAGACAAAAGGAGAAAAAACAAGTGAACTTTAAATACATCTAGGAATAAGCATAAAGAATGAGAATAGTATCAACCCAATAAGCACCATCTAGACTACAAAATTAAGAACGATCGTATAAAAGCATAAATTCAAACCTAGAAACCGAATGCCACATTTAGGAGTGACATTTTCATGGAAATTTCATCGAACACTTGGCGTGCAATGTTAGATCACAAGTCATTTTAATGGCAAAAGGAGAAAAAACAAGTAAACTTTAATGACATCTAGGCATAAAAATAAAGAATGAGGATAGTATGAAGCCAATAAGAACTTCCTGCACCAACAAATCATGTCCGGTCGAATAAAAGATTAAATTCGAACCTAGAAACCGAATGCCACATTTAGGAGTGACATTTACATGGACATTTCAACGAACACTTGGCGTGCTATGTTAGATCAGAAGTCATTTTTAAGGCAAAAGGAGAAAAAACAAGTGTGCTTTAAAGACATCTAGGCATAAGCATAAAGAATGAGGATAGTGTCAAGCTAATAAGAACGTTCTACACTACAAAATTAAGACCGAGGGGATAAAAGCATAAATTCGAACCTCGAAACCGAATGCCATATTTAGGAGTGAGATTTACATGGACATTTCATCGAACACTTGGCGTGCAATGTTAGATCTCAAGTAAATTTTTTAAAGGCAAAAGGAGAATAAACAAGTGAACTTTAAAGACATCTAGACAGCATAAAGAATGAGGACAGTTTTAAGCCAATAAGCACTTTCTAGATTACAAAATCAAGACCGGTCGAATAAAAACATAAATTCGAACCTAGAAACCGAATGCCATATTTAGGAGTGAGATTTACATGGACATTTCATCGAAGACTTGGCGTGAAATGTTAGATCTCAACTAAATTTTTTTAAAGCAAAAGGAGAATAAACAAGTGAACTTTTAAGACATCTAGGCATAAGCATAAAGAATGAGGATAGTTTTCAAGCCAATAAGCACGTTCTGGATTACAAAATCAAGATCGATCGAATAAAAGCATAAATTCGAACCTAGAAACCGAATGCCACATTTAGGAGTGACATTTACATGGACATTTCATCGCAAACTTGGCGTGTAATGTTAGATCACAAGTCATTTTTTAGGCAAAAGGAGAAAAAACAAGTGAACTTTAAAGACATCTAGGCATAAGCATAAAGAATGAGGATAGTTTTAAGCCAATAAGCACTTTCTGGATTACAAAATCAAGACCGGTCGAATAAAAACATAAATTCGAACCTAGAAACCGAATGCCTCATTTAGGAGTGAAATTTACATGGACATTTCATCGAACACTTGGCGTGAAATGTTAGATCACAAGTCGTTTTTAATGCAAAAGGAGAAAAAAACAAAAGAACTTTAAAGACATCTAGGCATAAGCATAAAGAATGAGGATAGTATCAAGCCAATAAGCCCTTTCTGCACTACAAAATTAAGACCGATCGGACAAAAGCATAGATTCAAACATAGAAACCGAATGCCATATTTAGCAGTGACATTTACATGGACATTTCATCGAACACTTGGCGTGCAATGTTAGATCTCAATTCATTTTAAGGAAAAAGGTGAAAAAACAAGTAAACTTTAATTACTTCTAGGGATAAGCATAAAGAATGAGGATAGTATCAAGCCAATAACCACGTTGTGCACTACAAAATCAAGACCAATCGAATAAAAGCATAAAATCGAAACTAGAAACCGAATGCTACATTTAGGAGTGACATTTACATGGATATTTCATCGATCACTTGGCGTGCAATGTTAGATAACAAGTCATTTTTAAGACAAAAGGAGAAAAAACAAGTGAACTTTAAAGACATCTAGGAACAAGCATAAAGAATGAGCATAGTATCAAGCCAATAAGCATCATCTGGACTACAAAATTAAGAACGAACGTATAAAAGCATAAATTCAAACCTAGAAACCGAATGCCACATTTAGGAGTGAAATTTAGATGGACATTTTATCGAATACTTGGAGTGCAATGTTAGATCTCAAGTCAATTTTCAAAACCAAAAGAAGAAAAAACAAGTGAACTTTAAAGACATCTAGGCATAAGAATGAAGAATGAGGATAGTATCAAGCCAAAAAGCACCTTCTGCACCGCAAAATCAAGACCGATCGGATAAAAGCAAAGATTCAAACCTAGAAACCGAATGCCATATTTAGGAGTGAGATTTAAATGGACATTTCATCGAACACTTGGCGTGAAATGTTAGATCTCAAGTAAATTTTTTTAATGCAAAAGGAGAATAAACAAGTGAACTTTAAAGACATCTAGGCATAAGCATAAATAATGAGGATAGTTTTCAAGCCAATAAGCACGTTCTGGATGTCAAAATCAAGATCGATCGAATAAAAGCATAAATTCGAACCTAGAAACCGAATGCCACATTTAGGAGTGACATTTACATGGACATTTCATCGAAAACTTGGCGTGTAATGTTAGATTACAAGTCATTTTTTAGGCAAAAGGAGAAAAAATAAGTGAACTTTAAAGACATCTAGGCATAAGCATAAAGAATGAGGATAGTTTTAAGCCAATAAGCACGTTCTGGATTACAAAATCAAGACCGGTCGAATAAAAACATAAATTCGAACCTAGAAACCGAATGCCTCATTTAGGAGTGAAATTTACATGGACATTTCATCGAACACTTGGCGTGAAATGTTAGATCACAAGTCGTTTTTAACGCAAAAGGAGAAAAAAACAAAAGAACTTTAAAGACATCTAGGCATAAGCACAAAGAACGAGGATAGTATCAAGCCAATAAGCACGTTATGCACTACAAAATTAAGACCGATCGGATAAAAGCATAGATTCGAACCTAGAAACCGAATGCCATATTTAGCAGTGACATTTACATGGACATTTCATCGAACACTTGGCGTGCAGTGTTACATAACAAGTCATTTTTAAGACAAAAGGAGAAAAAACAAGTGAACTTTAAAGAGATCTAGGAACAAGCATAAAGAATGAGGATAGTATCAAGCCAATAAGCATGTTCTGGACTACAAAATTAAGACCGATCAGATTAAAACATAAATTCGAACCTAGAAACCAAATTCCACATTTAGGAGTGACATTTACATGGACATTTCATCGTACACTTGGCGTGTAATGTTAGATCTCAAGTAAATTTTTTAAAGGCAAAAGGAGAATAAACAAGTGAACTATAAAGACATCTAGGCATAAGCATAAAGAATGAGGATGGTTTCAAGCCAATAAGCACGTTTTGGATTATAAAATCAAGATCGATAGAAAAAAAGCATAAATTCGAACCTAGAAACCAAATGCCACATTTAGGAGTGACTTTTACATGGACATTTCATCGAACAGTTCGCGTGCAATGTTCGATCAAAAGTCATTTTTATGGCAAAAGGAGAAAAAACAAATGAACTTTAAAGACATCTAGGCATAAGCATAAAGAATGAGGATAGTATCAACCCAATAAGCACGTTGTGCACTACAAAATCAAGACCGGTCGAATAAAAGCATATATTCGAACCTAGAAACCGAATACCACATTTAGGAGTGACATTCATCGAACACTTGGCGTGCAATGTTAGATCACAAGTCATTTTAAGGCAAAATGAGAAAAAACAAGTGAACTTTAAGGACATCTAGGCATAACCATAAAGAATGAGGATAGTATCGAGCCAATAAGCACGTTCTGGATTACAAAATCAAGACCGATCGAATAATAGCATAAATTCGAACCTAGAAACCGAATGCCACATTTAGAAGTGACATTTACATGGACATTTCGTCGAAAACTTGGCGTGCAATGTTAGATCACAAGTAATTTTTAAGGCAAAAGGAGAAAAAACAAGTGAACATGAAAGACATCTACGCATAAGCATAAAGAATGATGATAGTATCTAGCCAATAAGCACGTTCTGCACTACAAAATTAAGACCGTTCAGATTAAAGCATAAATTCGAACCTAGAAACCGAATCCACATTAAGGAGTGACATTTACATGGACATTTCATCGAACACTTGGCGTGCAATATTAGATAACAAGTCATTTCAAAGGCAAAAGGAGAAAAAATAAGTGAACTTTGAAGACATCTAGGCATAAGCATAAAGAATGAGGATAGTATCAAGCCAATAAGCACGTTCTGGATTACAAAATCTAGACCGATAGAATAAAAGCATAAATTCGAACCTAGAAACCGAATGCCACATTTAGGAGTGACATTTACATGGACATTTCATCGAACACTTGGAGTGCAATGTTAGATCTCAAGTAAATTTTTTAAAGGCAAAAGGAGAATAAACAAGTGAACTTTGAAGACATCTAGGCATAAGCATAAAAAATGAGGATAGTTTCAAGCCAATAAGCACGTTCTCGATTACAAAATCAAGATCGATCGAAAAAAGCATAAATTTGAACAAAGAAACCGAATGCCACATTTAGGAGTGACATTTACATGGACATTTCATCGAACAGTTGGCGTGCAATGTTTGATCAAAAGTCATTTTTTCGGCAAAAGGTGAAAAAACAAGTGAACTTTAAAGAGATCTAGGCATAAGCATAAAGAATGAGGATAGTATCAAGCCAATAAGCACGTTGTGCACTACAAAATTAAGACCGATCAGATAAAAGCATATATTCGAACCTAGAAATCGAATGCCACATTTAGGAGTGACATTTACATGGACATTTCATCGAACACTTGGCGTGCAATGTTAGATCACAAGTCATTTTAAAAGGCAAAAGGAGAAAAAAAAAGTAAACTTTAATGACATCTAGGCATAAGCATAACGAATGAGGATAGTATCAAGCCAATAAGCACTTTCTGCAATAACAAATGAAGACCGGTCGAATAAAAGCATAAATTCGAACCTAGGAACCGAATGCCACATTTAGGAGTGACATTTACATGGTCATTTCATCGAACACTTGGCGTGCAATGTTAGATCACAAGTCATTTTAAGGCAAAATGAGAAAAAACATTTGAACTTTAAAGAGATCTAGGCATAACCATAAAGAATGAGGATAGTATCGAGCCAATAAGCACGTTCTGGATTAAAAAATCAAGACCGATCGAATAATAGCATAAATTCGAACCTAGAAACCGAATCCCACATTTAGGAGTGACATTTACACGGACATTTCATCGAACACTTGGTGTGCACGTTCTGCACTACAAAATTAAGACCGATCCAATAAAAGCATATATTCGAACCTAGAAACCGAATGCCACATTTAGGAGTGACATATACATGGACATCGAACACTTGACGTGCAAAGTTAGATCACAACTCATTTTAAAGGCAAAAGGAGAAAAAACAAGTAAACTTTAATGACATCTAGGCATAAGCATAACAAATGAGGATAGTATCAAACCAATAAGCACTTTCTGCAATAACAAATGAAGACCGGTCGAATAAAAGCATAAATTCGAACCTAGAAACCGAATGCCACATTTAGGAGTGACATTTCATCGAACACTTGGCGTGCAATGTTAGATCACAAGTCATTTTAAAGCAAAATGAGAAAAAACAAGTGAACTTTAAAGACATCTAGGCATAACCATAAAGAATGAGGATAGTATCGAGCCAATAAGCACGTTCTGGATTAAAAAATCAAGACCGATCGAATAATAGCATAAATTCGAACCTAGAAACCGAATGCCACATTTAGAAGTGACATTTACATGGACATTTCGTCGAACACTTGGCGTGCAATGTTAGATCACAAGTAATTTTTAAGGCAAAAGGAGAAAAAACAAGTGAACATGAAAGACATCTACGCATAAGCATAAAGAATGATGATAGTATCAAGCCAATAAGCACGTTCTGCACTACAAAATTAAGACCGTTCAGATTAAAGCATAAATTCGAACCTAGAAACCGAATTCCACATTAAGGAGTGACATTTACATGGATATTTCATCGAACACTTGGCGTGCAATATTAGATAACAAGTCATTTCAAAGGCAAAAGGAGAAAAAACAAGTGAACTTTGAAGACATCTAGGCATAAGCATAAAGAATGAGGATAGTATCAAGCCAATAAGCATCTTGTGCAGTACAAAATTAAGACCGATCAGATAAAAGCATATATTCGAACCCAGAAACCGAATGCCATATTTAGGAGTAACATTTACATGGACATTTCATCAAACACTTGGCGTGCAATGTTAGATCACAAGTCATTTGAAAAGTCAAAAAGAGAAAAAACAAGTATAACGAATGAGGATAGTATCAAGCCAATAAGCACTTTCTGCAATAACAAATAAAGACCGGTCGAATAAAAGCATAAATTCGAACCTAGGAACCGAATACCACATTTAGGAGTGACATTTACGTGGTCATTTCATCGAACACTTGGCGTGCAATGTAAGATCACAAGTCATATTAAGGCAAAATGAGAAAAAACAAGTGAACTTTAAAGACATCTAGGCATAACCATAAAGAATGAGGATAGTATCGAGCCAATAAGGACATTCTGGATTACAAAATCTACACCGATCGAATAAAAGCATAAATTCGAACCTAGAAACCGAATGCCACATTTAGGAGTGACATTTACATGGTAATTTCATCGAACACTTGGCGTGCAAAGTTAGATCACAACTCATTTTAAAGGCAAAAGGAGAAAAAAGAAGTAAACTTTAATGACATCTAGGCATAAGCATAACGAATGAGGATACTATCAAGCCAATAAGCACTTTCTGCAATAACAAATGAAGACCGGTCGAATAAAAGCATAAATTCGAACCTAGGAACCGAATGCCACATTTAGGAGTGTCATTTACATGGTAATTTCATCGAACACTTGGCGTGCAATGTTAGATCACAAGTCATTTTAAGGCAAAATGAGAAAAAACAAGTGAACTTTAAAGACATCTAGGCATAACCATAAAGAATGAGGATAGTATCGAGCCAATAAGCACGTTCTGGATTAAAAAATCAAGACCGATCGAATAATATCATAAATTCGAACCTAGAAACCGAATCCCACATTTAGGAGTGACATTTACATGGTAATTTCATCGAACACTTGGCGTGCAATGTTAGATCACAAGTCATTTTAAGGCAAAAGGAGAATAAACAAGTGAAGTTTAAAGACATCTAGGCATAATCATAAAGAATGAGGATAGTTTCAAGCCAATAAGCATGTTCTGCACTACAAAATTAAGACCGATCGGATAAAAGCATAAATTCGAACCTAGAAACCGAATGCCACATTTAGGAGTGACATTTACATGGATATTTCATCGAACACTTGGGGTGCAATGTTAGATCACAAGTCATTTTAAATGCAAAAGGAGAAAAAACAAGTAAACTTTGAAGACATCTAGGCATAAGCATAAATAATGAGGATAGTATCAAGCCAATAAGCAGGTTCTGCACTACAAAATTAAGACCGATCGGATAAAAGCATATATTCGAACCTAGAAACCGAATGCCACATTTAGGAGTGAAATTTACATGGACATTTCATCGAACACTTTGCATGCAATGTTAGATCAAAAGTCATTTTAAAGGCAAAAGGAGAAAAAACAAGTAAACTTTAATGACATCTAGGCAAAAGCATAACGAATGAGGATAGTATCAAGCCAATAAGCACTTTATACAATAACAAATGAACACCGGTCGAAAAAAAGCATAAATTTTAACCTAGAAATCGAATGCCAGATTTAGGAGTGACATTTGGAGTGACATTTCATCGAACACTTGGCGTGCAATGTTAGATCACAAGTCATTTTTAATGTAAAAGGAGAATAAACAAGTGAACTTTAGAGACATCTAGGCATAAGCATAAAGAATGAGTATTGTTTCAAGCAAATAAGCCCGTTCTGGATTACAAAATCAAAATCGATCGATAAAAAGCATAAATTCGAACCTAGAAACCGAATTCCACATTAAGGAGTGACATTTATATTGACATTTCATCGAACACTTGGCGTGCAATATTAGATAACAAGTCATTTTAAAGGCAAAAGGAGAAAAAACAACTGAACGTTGAAGACATCTAGGCATAAGCATAAAGAATGAGGATAGTATCAAGCCAATAAGCACGTTCTAGATTACAAAATCTAGACCGATCGAATAAAAGCATAAATTCGAACCTAGAAACAGAATGCCACATTTAGGAGTGACATTTACATGGACATTTTATCGAACACTTGGCGTGCAATGTTAGATCACAAGTCATTTTAAGGCAAAATGAGAAAAAAACAAGTGAACTTTAAAGACATCTAGGCATAACCATAAAGAATAAGAATAGTATCGAGCCAATAAGCACGTTCTGGATTACAAAATCAAGACCGATCGAATAATAGCATAAATTCGAACCTAGAAACCGAATGCCATATTTAGGAGTGACCATTACATGGACATTTTATCGAACACTTGGAGTACAATGTTAGATCTCAATTCATTTTAAGGCAAAAGGAGAAAAAACAAGTGAAGTTGAAAGACATCTACGCATAAGCATAAAGAATGAGGATAGTATCAAGCCAATAAGCACGTTCTGCATTACAAAATTAAGACCGATCGGATTAAAGCATAAATTCGAACCTAGAAACCGAATTCCACATTTAGGAGTGACATTTACAAGGACATTTCATCGAACACTTGGCGTGCAATGTTAGATCTCAAGTAAATTTATTAAAGGAAAAAGGAGAATAAACAAGTGAACTATAAAGACAACTAGGCATAAGCATAAAGAATGAGGATAGTATCAAGCCAATAAGCAGGTTGTGCACTACAAAATTAAGACCGATCGGATAAAAGCATATATTCGAACCTAGAAACCGAATGCCACATTTAGGAGTGACATTTACGTGGACATTTCATCGAACACTTGGCGTGCAATGTTAGATCACAAGTCATTTTAAAGGCAAAAGGAGAAAAAACAAGTGAACTTTAAAGACATCTAGGCATAACCATAAAGAATGAGGATAGTATCGAGCCAATAAGCACGTTCTGGATTACAAAATCAAGACCGATCGAATAATAGCATAAATTCGAACCTAGAAACCGAATGCCACATTTAGGAGTGACATTTACATGGACATTTCATCGAACACTTGGCGTGCAATGTTAGATCACAAGTAATTATTAAGGCAAAAGGAGAAAAAACAAGTGAAGTTGAAAGACATCTACGCATAAGCATAAAGAATGAGGATAGTATCAAGCCAATAAGCACGTTCTGCACTACAAAATTAAGACCGATCGGATTAAAGCATAAATTCGAACCTAGAAACCGAATTCCACATTTAGGAGTGACATTTACAAGGACATTTCATCGAACACTTGGCGTGGAATGTTAGATCTCAAGTAAATTTATTAAAGGAAAAAGGAGAATAAACAAGTGAACTATAAAGACATCTAGGCATAAGCATAAAGAATGAGGATAGTATCAAGCCAATAAGCACGTTGTGCACTACAAAATTAAGACCGATCGGATAAAAGCATATATTCGAACCTAGAAACCGAAAGCCACATTTAGGAGTGACATTTACGTGGACATTTCATCGAACACTTGGCGTGCAATGTTAGATCACAAGTCATTTTAAAGGCAAAAGGAGAAAAAACAAGTGAACTTTAAAGACATCTAGGCATAACCATAAAGAATGAGGATAGTATCGAGCCAATAAGCACGTTCTGGATTACAAAATCAAGACCGATCGAATAATAGCATAAATTCGAACCTAGAAACCGAATGTCACATTTAAGAGTGACATTTACATGGACATTTCATCGAACACTTGGAGTGCAATGTTAGATCACAAGTAATTATTAAGGCAAAAGGAGAAAAAACAAGTGAACTTGAAAGACATCTACGCATAAGCATAAAGAATGAGGATAGTATCAAGCCAATAAGCACGTTCTGCACTACAAAATTAAGACCGATCGGATTAAAGCATAAATTCGAACCTAGAAACCGAATTCCACATTTAGGAGTGACATTTACAAGGACATTTCATCGAACACTTGGCGTGGAATGTTAGACTCAAGTAAATTTATTAAAGGAAAAAGGAGAATAAACAAGTGAACTATAAAGACATCTAGGCATAAGCATAAAGAATGAGGATAGTATCACGCCAATAAGCACGTTGTGCACTACAAAATTAAGACCGATCGGATAAAAGCATATATTCGAACCTAGAAACCGAATGCCACATTTAAGAGTGACATTTGCGTGGCATTTCATCGAACACTTGGCGTGCAATGTTAGATCACAAGTCATTTTAAAGGCAAAAGGAGAAAAAACAAGTGAACTTTAAAGACATCAAGGCATAACCATAAAGAATGAGGATAGTATCGAGCCAAAAAGCACGTTCTGGATTACAAAATCAAGACCGATCAAATAATAGCATAAATTCGAACCTAGAAACCGAATGCCACATTTAGGAGTGACATTTACATGGACATTTCATCGAACACTTGGCGTGCAATATTAGATCACAAGTAATTATTAAGGCAAAAGGAGAAAAAACAAGTGAACTTGAAAGACATCTACGCATAAGCATAAAGAATGAGGATAGTATCAAGCCAATAAGCACGTTGTGCACTACAAAATTAAGACCGATCGGATAAAAGCATATATTCGAACCTAGAAACCGAATGCCACATTTAGGAGTGACATTTACGTGGACATTTCATCGAACACTTGGCGTGCAATGTTAGATCACAAGTCATTTTAAAGGCAAAAGGAGAAAAAACAAGTGAACTTTAAAGACATCTAGGCATAACCATAAAGAATGAGGATAGTATCGAGCCAATAAGCACGTTCTGGATTACAAAATCAAGACCGAT
The DNA here is from genome assembly GCA_964016875.1 of Fallopia convolvulus. NCBI lineage: Eukaryota > Viridiplantae > Streptophyta > Magnoliopsida > Caryophyllales > Polygonaceae > Fallopia > Fallopia convolvulus. The sequence goes on from OZ024727.1 coordinate 25,568,636, forward strand.
CGAATAATAGCATAAATTCGAACCTAGAAACCGAATGCCACATTTAGGAGTGACATTTACATGGACATTTCATCCAACACTTGGCGTGCAATGTTAGATCACAAGTAATTATTAAGGCAAAAGGAGAAAAAACAAGTGAACTTGAAAGACATCTACGCATAAGCATAAAGAATGAGGATAGTATCAAGCCAATAAGCACGTTCTGCACTACAAAATTAAGACCGATCGGATTAAAGCATAAATTCGAACCTAGAAACCGAATTCCACATTTAGGAGTGACATTTACAAGGACATTTCATCGAACACTTGGCGTGGAATGTTAGATCTCAAGTAAATTTATTAAAGGAAAAAGGAGAATAAACAAGTGAACTATAAAGACATCTAGGCATAAGCATAAAGAATGAGGATAGTATCAAGCCAATAAGCACGTTGTGCACTACAAAATTAAGACCGATCGGATAAAAGCATATATTCGAACCTAGAAATCGAATGCCACATTTAGGAGTGACATTTACGTGGACATTTCATCGAACACTTGGCGTGCAATGTTAGATCACAAGTCATTTTAAAGGCAAAAGGAGAAAAAACAAGTGAACTTTAAAGACATCTAGGCATAACCATAAAGAATGAGGATAGTATCGAGCCAATAAGCACGTTCTGGATTACAAAATCAAGACCGATCGAATAATAGCATAAATTCGAACCTAGAAACCGAATGCCACATTTAGGAGTGACATTTACATGGACATTTCATCCAACACTTGGCGTGCAATGTTAGATCACAAGTAATTATTAAGGCAAAAGGAGAAAAAACAAGTGAACTTGAAAGACATCTACGCATAAGCATAAAGAATGAGGATAGTATCAAGCCAATAAGCACGTTCTGCACTACAAAATTAAGACCGATCGGATTAAAGCATAAATTCGAACCTAGAAACCGAATTCCACATTTAGGAGTGACATTTAAAAGGACATTTCATCGAACACTTGGCGTGTAATGTTAGATCTCAAGTAAATTTATTAAAGGCAAAAGGAGAATAAACAAGTGAACTATAAAGACATCTAGGCATAAGCATAAAGAATGAGGATAGTATCAAGCCAATAAGCATGTTGTGCACTGCAAAATTAAGACCGATCGGATAAAAGCATATATTCGAACCTAGAAACCGAATGCCACATTTAGGAGTGACATTTACATGGACATTTCATCGAACACTTGGCGTGCAATGTTAGATCACAAGTCATTTTAAAGGCAAAAGGAGAAAAAACAAGTGAACTTTAAAGACATCTAGGCATAACCATAAAGAATGAGGATAGTATCGAGCCAATAAGCACGTTCTGGATTACAAAATCAAGACCGATCGAATAATAGCATAAATTCGAACCTAGAAACCGAATGCCACATTTAGGAGTGACATTTACATGGACATTTCATCGAACACTTGGCGTGCAATGTTAGATCACAAGTAATTATTAAGGCAAAAGGAGAAAAAACAAGTGAACTTGAAAGACATCTACGCATAAGCATAAAGAATGAGGATAGTATCAAGCCAATAAGCACGTTCTGCACTACAAAATTAAGACCGATCGGATTAAAGAATAAATTCGAACCTAGAAACCGAATTCCACATTTAGGAGTGACATTTACAAGGACATTTCATCGAACACTTGGCGTGGAATGTTAGATCTCAAGTAAATTTATTAAAGGAAAAAGGAGAATAAACAAGTGAAATATAAAGACATCTAGGCATAAGCATAAAGAATGAGGATAGTATCAAGCCAATAAGCACGTTGTGCACTACAAAATTAAGACCGATCGGATAAAAGCATATATTCGAACCTAGAAACCGAATGCCACATTTAGGAGTGACATTGGCATGGACATTTCATCGAACACTTGGCGTGCAATGTTAGATCACAAGTCATTTTAAAGGCAAAAGGAGAAAAACAAGTAAACTTTAATGACATCTAGGCATAAGCATAACGAATGAGGATAGTATCAAGCCAATAAGCACTTTCTGCAATAACAAATGAAGACCGGTCGAATAAAAGCATAAATTCGAACCTAGAAACCGAATGCCACATTTAGGAGTGACATTTACATGGACATTTCATCGAACACTTGGCGTGCAATGTTAGATCACAAGTCATTTTAAGGCAAAATGACTAAGAACAAGTGAACTTTAAAGACATCTATGCATAACCATAAAGAATGAGGATAGTATCGAGCCAATAAGCACGTTCTGGATTACAAAATCAAGACAGATCGAATAATTGCATAAATTCGAACCTAGAAACCGAATGCCACATTTAGGAGTGACATTTACATGGACATTTCATCGAACACTTGGCGTGCAATGTTAGATCACAAGTAATTTTTAAGGCAAAAGGTGAAAAAACAATTGAACTTGAAAGACATCTACGTATAAGAATAAAGAATGAGGATAGTATCAAGCCAATAAGCACGTTCTGCACTACAAAATTAAGACCGATCGGATTAAAGAATAAATTCGAACCTAGAAACCGAATTCCACATTTAGGAGTGACATTTACAAGGACATTTCATCGAACACTTGGCGTGGAATGTTAGATCTCAAGTAAATTTATTAAAGGAAAAAGGAGAATAAACAAGTGAACTATAAAGACATCTAAGCATAAGCATAAAGAATGAGGATAGTATCAAGCCAATAAGCACGTTGTGCACTACAAAATTAAGACCGATCGGATAAAAGCATATATTCGAACCTAGAAACCGAATGCCACATTTAGGAGTGACATTGGCATGGACATTTCATCGAACACTTGGCGTGCAATGTTAGATCACAAGTCATTTTAAAGGCAAAAGGAGAAAAAACAAGTAAACTTTAATGACATCTAGGCATAAGCATAACGAATGAGGATAGTATCAAGCCAATAAGCACTTTCTGCAATAACAAATGAAGACCGGTCGAATAAAAGCATAAATTCGAACCTAGAAACCGAATGCCACATTTAGGAGTGACATTTACATGGACATTTCATCGAACACTTGGCGTGCAATGTTAGATCACAAGTCATTTTAAGGCAAAATGACTAAGAACAAGTGAACTTTAAAGACATCTATGCATAACCATAAAGAATGAGGATAGTATCGAGCCAATAAGCACGTTCTGGATTACAAAATCAAGACAGATCGAATAATTGCATAAATTCGAACCTAGAAACCGAATGCCACATTTAGGAGTGACATTTACATGGACATTTCATCGAACACTTGGCGTGCAATGTTAGATCACAAGTAATTTTTAAGGCAAAAGGTGAAAAAACAATTGAACTTGAAAGACATCTACGTATAAGAATAAAGAATGAGGATAGTATCAAGCCAATAAGCACGTTCTGCACTACAAAATAAAGACCGTTCGGATTAAAGCATAAATTCGAACCTAGAAACCGAATTCCACATTAAGGAGTGACATTTATATTGACATTTCATCGAACACTTGGCGTGCAATATTAGATAACAAGTCATTTTAAAGGCAAAAGGAGAAAAAACAAGTGAACGTTGAAGACATCTAGGCATAAGCATAAAGAATGAGGATAGTATCAAGCCAATAAGCACGTTCTAGATTACAAAATCTAGACCGATCGAATAAAAGCATAAATTCGAACCTAGAAACAGAATGCCACATTTAGGAGTGACATTAACATGGACATTTTATCGAACACTTGGCGTGCAATGTTAGATCACAAGTCATTTTAAGGCAAAATGAGAAAAAAACAAGTGAACTTTAAAGACATCTAGGCATAACCATAAAGAATAAGAATAGTATCGAGCCAATAAGCACGTTCTGGATTACAAAATCAAGACCGATCGAATAATAGCATAAATTCGAACCTAGAAACCGAATGCCACATTTAGGAGTGACATTTACATGGAAATTTCATCGAACACTTGGCGTGCAATGTTAAATCACAAGTAATTTTTAAGGCAAAAGGAGAAAAAACAAGTGAAGTTGAAAGACATCTACGCATAAGCATAAAGAATGAGGATAGTATCAAGCCAATAAGCACGTTCTGCATTACAAAATTAAGACCGATCGGATTAAAGCATAAATTCGAACCTAGAAACCGAATTCCACATTTAGGAGTGACATTTACAAGGACATTTCATCGAACACTTGGCGTGGAATGTTAGATCTCAAGTAAATTTATTAAATGGAAAAAGGAGAATAAACAAGTGAACTATAAAGACAACTAGGCATAAGCATAAAGAATGAGGATAGTATCAAGCCAATAAGCACGTTGTGCACTACAAAATTAAGACCGATCGGATAAAAGCATATATTCGAACCTAGAAACCGAATGCCACATTTAGGAGTGACATTTACGTGGACATTTCATCGAACACTTGGCGTGCAATGTTAGATCACAAGTCATTTTAAAGGCAAAAGGAGAAAAAACAAGTGAACTTTAAAGACATCTAGGCATAACCATAAAGAATGAGGATAGTATCGAGCCAATAAGCACGTTCTGGATTACAAAATCAAGACCGATCGAATAATAGCATAAATTCGAACCTAGAAACCGAATGCCACATTTAGGAGTGACATTTACATGGACATTTCATCGAACACTTGGCGTGCAATGTTAGATCACAAGTAATTATTTAGGCAAAAGGAGAAAAAACAAGTGAAGTTGAAAGACATCTACGCATAAGCATAAAGAATGAGGATAGTATCAAGCCAATAAGCACGTTCTGCACTACAAAATTAAGACCGATCGGATTAAAGCATAAATTCGAACCTAGAAACCGAATTCCACATTTAGGAGTGACATTTACAAGGACATTTCATCGAACACTTGGCGTGGAATGTTAGATCTCAAGTAAATTTATTAAAGGAAAAAGGAGAATAAACAAGTGAACTATAAAGACATCTAGGCATAAGCATAAAGAATGAGGATAGTATCAAGCCAATAAGCACGTTGTGCACTACAAAATTAAGACCGATCGGATAAAAGCATATATTCGAACCTAGAAACCGAATGCCACATTTAGGAGTGACATTTACGTGGACATTTCATCGAACACTTGGCGTGCAATGTTAGATCACAAGTCATTTTAAAGGCAAAAGGAGAAAAAACAAGTGAACTTTAAAGACATCTAGGCATAACCATAAAGAATGAGGATAGTATCGAGCCAATAAGCACGTTCTGGATTACAAAATCAAGACCGATCGAATAATAGCATAAATTCGAACCTAGAAACCGAATGTCACATTTAAGAGTGACATTTACATGGACATTTCATCGAACACTTGGAGTGCAATGTTAGATCACAAGTAATTATTAAGGCAAAAGGAGAAAAAACAAGTGAACTTGAAAGACATCTACGCATAAGCATAAAGAATGAGGATAGTATCAAGCCAATAAGCACGTTCTGCACTACAAAATTAAGACCGATCGGATTAAAGCATAAATTCGAACCTAGAAACCGAATTCCACATTTAGGAGTGACATTTACAAGGACATTTCATCGAACACTTGGCGTGGAATGTTAGACTCAAGTAAATTTATTAAAGGAAAAAGGAGAATAAACAAGTGAACTATAAAGACATCTAGGCATAAGCATAAAGAATGAGGATAGTATCACGCCAATAAGCACGTTGTGCACTACAAAATTAAGACCGATCGGATAAAAGCATATATTCGAACCTAGAAACCGAATGCCACATTTAGGAGTGACATTTACGTGGACATTTCATCGAACACTTGGCGTGCAATGTTAGATCACAAGTCATTTTAAAGGCAAAAGGAGAAAAAACAAGTGAACTTTAAAGACATCAAGGCATAACCATAAAGAATGAGGATAGTATCGAGCCAATAAGCACGTTCTGGATTACAAAATCAAGACCGATCAAATAATAGCATAAATTCGAACCTAGAAACCGAATGCCACATTTAGGAGTGACATTTACATGGACATTTCATCGAACACTTGGCGTGCAATGTTAGATCACAAGTAATTATTAAGGCAAAAGGAGAAAAAACAAGTGAACTTGAAAGACATCTACGCATAAGCATAAAGAATGAGGATAGTATCAAGCCAATAAGCACGTTCCGCACTACAAAATTAAGACCGATCGGATTAAAGCATAAATTCGAACCTAGAAACCGAATTCCAGATTTAGGAGTGACATTTGCAAGGACATTTCATCGAACACTTGGCATGCAATGTTAGATCTCAAGTAAATTTATTAAAGGCAAAAGGAGAATAAACAAGTGAACTATAAAGACATCTAGGCATAAGCATAAAGAATGAGGATAGTATCAAGCCAATAAGCATGTTGTGCACTACAAAATTAAGACCGATCGGATAAAAGCATATATTCGAACCTAGAAACCGAATGCCACATTTAGGAGTGACATTTACGTGGACATTTCATCGAACACTTGGCGTGCAATGTTAGATCACAAGTCATTTTAAAGGCAAAAGGAGAAAAAACAAGTGAACTTTAAAGACATCAAGGCATAACCATAAAGAATGAGGATAGTATCGAGCCAATAAGCACGTTCTGGATTACAAAATCAAGACCGATCAAATAATAGCATAAATTCGAACCTAGAAACCGAATGCCACATTTAGGAGTGACATTTACATGGACATTTCATCGAACACTTGGCGTGCAATGTTAGATCACAAGTAATTATTAAGGCAAAAGGAGAAAAAACAAGTGAACTTGAAAGACATCTACGCATAAACATAAAGAATGAGGATAGTATCAAGCCAATAAGCACGTTCCGCACTACAAAATTAAGACCGATCGGATTAAAGCATAAATTCGAACCTAGAAACCGAATTCCACATTTAGGAGTGACATTTGCAAGGACATTTCATCGAACACTTGGCATGCAATGTTAGATCTCAAGTAAATTTATTAAAGGCAAAAGGAGAATAAACAAGTGAACTATAAAGACATCTAGGCATAAGCATAAAGAATGAGGATAGTATCAAGCCAATAAGCATGTTGTGCACTACAAAATTAAGACCGATCGGATAAAAGCATATATTCGAACCTAGAAACCGAATGCCACATTTAGGAGTGACATTTACGTGGACATTTCATCGAACACTTGGCGTGCAATGTTAGATCACAAGTCATTTTAAAGGCAAAAGGAGAAAAAACAAGTGAACTTTAAAGACATCAAGGCATAACCATAAAGAATGAGGATAGTATCGAGCCAATAAGCACGTTCTGGATTACAAAATCAAGACCGATCGAATAATAGCATAAATTCGAACCTAGAAACCGAATGCCTCATTTAGGAGTGACATTTACATGGACATTTCATCGAACACTTGGCGTGCAATGTTAGATCACAAGTAATTATTAAGGCAAAAGGAGAAAAAACAAGTGAACTTGAAAGACATCTACGCATAAGCATAAAGAATGAGGATAGTATCAAGCCAATAAGCACGTTCTGCACTAACAAATGAAGACCGGTCGAATAAAAGCATAAATTCGAACCTAGAAACCGAATGCCACATTTAGGAGTGACATTTACATGGACATTTCATCGAACACTTGGCGTGCAATGTTAGATCACAAGTCATTTTAAGGCAAAATGACTAAAAACAAGTGAACTTTAAAGACATCTATGCATAACCATAAAGAATGAGGATAGTATCGAGCCAATAAACACGTTCTGGATTACAAAATCAAGACCGACCGAATAATAGCATAAATTCGAACCTAGAAACCGAATGCCACATTTAGGAGTGACATTTACATGGACATTTCATCGAACACTTGGCGTGCAATGTTAGATCACAAGTCATTTTAAAGGCAAAAGGAGAAAAAACAAGTAAACTTTAATGACATCTAGGCATAAGCATAACGAATGAGGATAGTATCAAGCCAATAAGCACTTTCTGCAATAACAAATGAAGACTGGTCGAATAAAAGCATAAATTCAAATCTAGAAACCGAATGCCACATTTAGGAGTGACATTTACATGGACATTTCATCGAACACTTGGCGTGCAATGTTAGATCACAAGTCATTTTAAGGCAAAATGACTAAAAACAAGTGAACTTTAAAGACATCTATGCATAACCATAAAGAATGAGGATAGTATCGAGCCAATAAGCACGTTCTGGATTACAAAATCAAGACCGATCGAATAATAGCATAAATTCGAACCTAGAAACCGAATGCCACATTTAGGAGTGACATTTACATGGACATTTCATCGAACACTTGGCATGCAATGTTAGATCCCAAGTAATTATTAAGGCAAAAGGAGAACAAACAAGTGAACTTGAATGACATCTACGCATAAGCATAAAGAATGAGGATAGTATCAAGCCAATAAGCACGTTCTACACTACAAAATTAAGACCGATCGGATTAAAGCATAAATTCGAACCTAGAAACCGAATTCCACATTTAGGAGTGACATTTACAAGGACATTTCATCGAACACTTGGCGTGGAATGTTAGATCTCAAGTAAATTTATTAAAGGAAAAAGGAGAATAAACAAGTGAACTATAAAGACATCTAGGAATAAGCATAAAGAATGAGGATAGTATCAAGCCAATAAGCACGTTGTGCACTACAAAATTAAGACCGATCGGATAAAAGCATATATTCGAACCTAGAAACCGAATGCCACATTTAGCAGTGACATTTACGTGGACATTTCATCGAACACTTGGCGTGCAATGTTAGATCACAAGTCATTTTAAAGGCAAAAGGAGAAAAAACAAGTGAACTTTAAAGACATCAAGGCATAACCATAAAGAATGAGGATAGTATCGAGCCAATAAGCACGTTCTGGATTACAAAATCAAGACCGATCGAATAATAGCATAAATTCGAACCTAGAAACCGAATGCCACATTTAGGAGTGACATTTACATGGACATTTCATCGAACACTTGGCGTGCAATGTTAGATCACAAGTAATTATTAAGGCAAAAGGAGAAAAAACAAGTGAACTTGAAAGACATCTACGCATAAGCATAAAGAATGAGGATAGTATCAAGCCAATAAGCACGTTCTGCACTAACAAATGAAGACCGGTCGAATAAAAACATAAATTCGAACCTAGAAACCGAATGCCACATTTAGGAGTGACATTTACATGGACATTTCATCGAACACTTGGCGTGCAATGTTAGATCACAAGTCATTTTAAGGCAAAATGACTAAAAACAAGTGAACTTTAAAGACATCTATGCATAACCATAAAGAATGAGGATAGTATCGAGCCAATAAGCACGTTCTGGATTACAAAATCAAGACCGATCGAATAATAGCATAAATTCGAACCTAGAAACCGAATGCCACATTTAGGAGTGACATTTACATGGACATTTCATCGAACACTTGGCGTGCAATGTTAGATCACAAGTCATTTTAAAGGCAAAAGGAGAAAAAACAAGTAAACTTTAATGACATCTAGGCATAAGCATAACGAATGAGGATAGTATCAAGCCAATAAGCATGTTGTGCACTACAAAATTAAGACCGATCGGATAAAAGCATATATTCGAACCTAGAAACCGAATGCCACATTTAGGAGTGACATTTACGTGGACATTTCATCGAACACTTGGCGTGCAATGTTAGATCACAAGTCATTTTAAAGGCAAAAGGAGAAAAAACAAGTGAACTTTAAAGACATCAAGGCATAACCATAAAGAATGAGGATAGTATCGAGCCAATAAGCACGTTCTGGATTACAAATTCAAGACCGATCAAATAATAGCATAAATTCGAACCTAGAAACCGAATGCCACATTTAGGAGTGACATTTACATGGACATTTCATCGAACACTTGGCGTGCAATGTTAGATCACAAGTAATTATTAAGGCAAAAGGAGAAAAAACAAGTGAACTTGAAAGACATCTACGCATAAACATAAAGAATGAGGATAGTATCAAGCCAATAAGCACGTTCCGCACTACAAAATTAAGACCGATCGGATTAAAGCATAAATTCGAACCTAGAAACCGAATTCCACATTTAGGAGTGACATTTGCAAGGACATTTCATCGAACACTTGGCATGCAATGTTAGATCTCAAGTAAATTTATTAAAGGCAAAAGGAGAATAAACAAGTGAACTATAAAGACATCTAGGCATAAGCATAAAGAATGAGGATAGTATCAAGCCAATAAGCATGTTGTGCACTACAAAATTAAGACCGATCGGATAAAAGCATATATTCGAACCTAGAAACCGAATGCCACATTTAGGAGTGACATTTACGTGGACATTTCATCGAACACTTGGCGTGCAATGTTAGATCACAAGTCATTTTAAAGGCAAAAGGAGAAAAAACAAGTGAACTTTAAAGACATCAAGGCATAACCATAAAGAATGAGGATAGTATCGAGCCAATAAGCACGTTCTGGATTACAAAATCAAGACCGATCGAATAATAGCATAAATTCGAACCTAGAAACCGAATGCCTCATTTAGGAGTGACATTTACATGGACATTTCATCGAACACTTGGCGTGCAATGTTAGATCACAAGTAATTATTAAGGCAAAAGGAGAAAAAACAAGTGAACTTGAAAGACATCTACGCATAAGCATAAAGAATGAGGATAGTATCAAGCCAATAAGCACGTTCTGCACTAACAAATGAAGACCGGTCGAATAAAAGCATAAATTCGAACCTAGAAACCGAATGCCACATTTAGGAGTGACATTTACATGGACATTTCATCGAACACTTGGCGTGCAATGTTAGATCACAAGTCATTTTAAGGCAAAATGACTAAAAACAAGTGAACTTTAAAGACATCTATGCATAACCATAAAGAATGAGGATAGTATCGAGCCAATAAGCACGTTCTGGATTACAAAATCAAGACCGACCGAATAATAGCATAAATTCGAACCTAGAAACCGAATGCCACATTTAGGAGTGACATTTACATGGACATTTCATCGAACACTTGGCGTGCAATGTTAGATCACAAGTCATTTTAAAGGCAAAAGGAGAAAAAACAAGTAAACTTTAATGACATCTAGGCATAAGCATAACGAATGAGGATAGTATCAAGCCAATAAGCACTTTCTGCAATAACAAATGAAGACTGGTCGAATAAAAGCATAAATTCGAATCTAGAAACCGAATGCCACATTTAGGAGTGACATTTACATGGACATTTCATCGAACACTTGGCGTGCAATGTTAGATCACAAGACATTTTAAGGCAAAATGACTGAAAACAAGTGAACTTTAAAGACATCTATGCATAACCATAAAGAATGAGGATAGTATCGAGCCAATAAGCACGTTCTGGATTACAAAATCAAGACCGATCGAATAATAGCATAAATTCGAACCTAGAAACCGAATGCCACATTTAGGAGTGACATTTACATGGACATTTCATCGAACACTTGGCATGCAATGTTAGATCCCAAGTAATTATTAAGGCAAAAGGAGAAAAAACAAGTGAACTTGAATGACATCTACGCATAAGCATAAAGAATGAGGATAGTATCAAGCCAATAAGCACGTTCTGCACTACAAAATTAAGACCGATCGGATTAAAGCATAAATTCGAACCTAGAAACCGAATTCCACATTTAGGAGTGACATTTACAAGGACATTTCATCGAACACTTGGCGTGGAATGTTAGATCTCAAGTAAATTTATTAAAGGAAAAAGGAGAATAAACAAGTGAACTATAAAGACATCTAGGAATAAGCATAAAGAATGAGGATAGTATCAAGCCAATAAGCACGTTGTGCACTACAAAATTAAGACCGATCGGATAAAAGCATATATTCGAACCTAGAAACCGAATGCCACATTTAGCAGTGACATTTACGTGGACATTTCATCGAACACTTGGCGTGCAATGTTAGATCACAAGTCATTTTAAAGGCAAAAGGAGAAAAAACAAGTGAACTTTAAAGACATCAAGGCATAACCATAAAGAATGAGGATAGTATCGAGCCAATAAGCACGTTCTGGATTACAAAATCAAGACCGATCGAATAATAGCATAAATTCGAACCTAGAAACCGAATGCCACATTTAGGAGTGACATTTACATGGACATTTCATCGAACACTTGGCGTGCAGTGTTAGATCACAAGTAATTATTAAGGCAAAAGGAGAAAAAACAAGTGAACTTGAAAGACATCTACGCATAAGCATAAAGAATGAGGATAGTATCAAGCCAATAAGCACGTTCTACACTACAAAATTAAGACCGATCGGATTAAAGCATAAATTCGAACCTAGAAACCGAATTCCACATTTAGGAGTGACATTTACAAGGACATTTCATCGAACACTTGGCGTGGAATGTTAGATCTCAAGTAAATTTATTAAAGGAAAAAGGAGAATAAACAAGTGAACTATAAAGACATCTAGGAATAAGCATAAAGAATGAGGATAGTATCAAGCCAATAAGCACGTTGTGCACTACAAAATTAAGACCGATCGGATAAAAGCATATATTCGAACCTAGAAACCGAATGCCACATTTAGCAGTGACATTTACGTGGACATTTCATCGAACACTTGGCGTGCAATGTTAGATCACAAGTCATTTTAAAGGCAAAAGGAGAAAAAACAAGTGAACTTTAAAGACATCAAGGCATAACCATAAAGAATGAGGATAGTATCGAGCCAATAAGCACGTTCTGGATTACAAAATCAAGACCGATCGAATAATAGCATAAATTCGAACCTAGAAACCGAATGCCACATTTAGGAGTGACATTTACATGGACATTTCATCGAACACTTGGCGTGCAATGTTAGATCACAAGTAATTATTAAGGCAAAAGGAGAAAAAACAAGTGAACTTGAAAGACATCTACGCATAAGCATAAAGAATGAGGATAGTATCAAGCCAATAAGCACGTTCTGCACTAACAAATGAAGACCGGTCGAATAAAAACATAAATTCGAACCTAGAAACCGAATGCCACATTTAGGAGTGACATTTACATGGACATTTCATCGAACACTTGGCGTGCAATGTTAGATCACAAGTCATTTTAAGGCAAAATGACTAAAAACAAGTGAACTTTAAAGACATCTATGCATAACCATAAAGAATGAGGATAGTATCGAGCCAATAAGCACGTTCTGGATTACAAAATCAAGACCGATCGAATAATAGCATAAATTCGAACCTAGAAACCGAATGCCACATTTAGGAGTGACATTTACATGGACATTTCATCGAACACTTGGCGTGCAATGTTAGATCACAAGTCATTTTAAAGGCAAAAGGAGAAAAAACAAGTAAACTTTAATGACATCTAGGCATAAGCATAACGAATGAGGATAGTATCAAGCCAATAAGCATGTTGTGCACTACAAAATTAAGACCGATCGGATAAAAGCATATATTCGAACCTAGAAACCGAATGCCACATTTAGGAGTGACATTTACGTGGACATTTCATCGAACACTTGGCGTGCAATGTTAGATCACAAGTCATTTTAAAGGCAAAAGGAGAAAAAACAAGTGAACTTTAAAGACATCAAGGCATAACCATAAAGAATGAGGATAGTATCGAGCCAATAAGCACGTTCTGGATTACAAATTCAAGACCGATCAAATAATAGCATAAATTCGAACCTAGAAACCGAATGCCACATTTAGGAGTGACATTTACATGGACATTTCATCGAACACTTGGCGTGCAATGTTAGATCACAAGTAATTATTAAGGCAAAAGGAGAAAAAACAAGTGAACTTGAAAGACATCTACGCATAAACATAAAGAATGAGGATAGTATCAAGCCAATAAGCACGTTCCGCACTACAAAATTAAGACCGATCGGATTAAAGCATAAATTCGAACCTAGAAACCGAATTCCACATTTAGGAGTGACATTTGCAAGGACATTTCATCGAACACTTGGCATGCAATGTTAGATCTCAAGTAAATTTATTAAAGGCAAAAGGAGAATAAACAAGTGAACTATAAAGACATCTAGGCATAAGCATAAAGAATGAGGATAGTATCAAGCCAATAAGCATGTTGTGCACTACAAAATTAAGACCGATCGGATAAAAGCATATATTCGAACCTAGAAACCGAATGCCACATTTAGGAGTGACATTTACGTGGACATTTCATCGAACACTTGGCGTGCAATGTTAGATCACAAGTCATTTTAAAGGCAAAAGGAGAAAAAACAAGTGAACTTTAAAGACATCAAGGCATAACCATAAAGAATGAGGATAGTATCGAGCCAATAAGCACGTTCTGGATTACAAAATCAAGACCGATCGAATAATAGCATAAATTCGAACCTAGAAACCGAATGCCTCATTTAGGAGTGACATTTACATGGACATTTCATCGAACACTTGGCGTGCAATGTTAGATCACAAGTAATTATTAAGGCAAAAGGAGAAAAAACAAGTGAACTTGAAAGACATCTACGCATAAGCATAAAGAATGAGGATAGTATCAAGCCAATAAGCACGTTCTGCACTAACAAATGAAGACCGGTCGAATAAAAGCATAAATTCGAACCTAGAAACCGAATGCCACATTTAGGAGTGACATTTACATGGACATTTCATCGAACACTTGGCGTGCAATGTTAGATCACAAGTCATTTTAAGGCAAAATGACTAAAAACAAGTGAACTTTAAAGACATCTATGCATAACCATAAAGAATGAGGATAGTATCGAGCCAATAAGCACGTTCTGGATTACAAAATCAAGACCGACCGAATAATAGCATAAATTCGAACCTAGAAACCGAATGCCACATTTAGGAGTGACATTTACATGGACATTTCATCGAACACTTGGCGTGCAATGTTAGATCACAAGTCATTTTAAAGGCAAAAGGAGAAAAAACAAGTAAACTTTAATGACATCTAGGCATAAGCATAACGAATGAGGATAGTATCAAGCCAATAAGCACTTTCTGCAATAACAAATGAAGACTGGTCGAATAAAAGCATAAATTCGAATCTAGAAACCGAATGCCACATTTAGGAGTGACATTTACATGGACATTTCATCGAACACTTGGCGTGCAATGTTAGATCACAAGTCATTTTAAGGCAAAATGACTGAAAACAAGTGAACTTTAAAGACATCTATGCATAACCATAAAGAATGAGGATAGTATCGAGCCAATAAGCACGTTCTGGATTACAAAATCAAGACCGATCGAATAATAGCATAAATTCGAACCTAGAAACCGAATGCCACATTTAGGAGTGACATTTACATGGACATTTCATCGAACACTTGGCATGCAATGTTAGATCCCAAGTAATTATTAAGGCAAAAGGAGAAAAAACAAGTGAACTTGAATGACATCTACGCATAAGCATAAAGAATGAGGATAGTATCAAGCCAATAAGCACGTTCTGCACTACAAAATTAAGACCGATCGGATTAAAGCATAAATTCGAACCTAGAAACCGAATTCCACATTTAGGAGTGACATTTACAAGGACATTTCATCGAACACTTGGCGTGGAATGTTAGATCTCAAGTAAATTTATTAAAGGAAAAAGGAGAATAAACAAGTGAACTATAAAGACATCTAGGAATAAGCATAAAGAATGAGGATAGTATCAAGCCAATAAGCTCGTTGTGCACTACAAAATTAAGACCGATCGGATAAAAGCATATATTCGAACCTAGAAACCGAATGCCACATTTAGCAGTGACATTTACGTGGACATTTCATCGAACACTTGGCGTGCAATGTTAGATCACAAGTCATTTTAAAGGCAAAAGGAGAAAAAACAAGTGAACTTTAAAGACATCAAGGCATAACCATAAAGAATGAGGATAGTATCGAGCCAATAAGCACGTTCTGGATTACAAAATCAAGACCGATCGAATAATAGCATAAATTCGAACCTAGAAACCGAATGCCACATTTAGGAGTGACATTTACATGGACATTTCATCGAACACTTGGCGTGCAGTGTTAGATCACAAGTAATTATTAAGGCAAAAGGAGAAAAAACAAGTGAACTTGAAAGACATCTACGCATAAGCATAAAGAATGAGGATAGTATCAAGCCAATAAGCACGTTCTGCACTAACAAATGAAGACCGGTCGAATAAAAACATAAATTCGAACCTAGAAACCGAATGCCACATTTAGGAGTGACATTTACATGGACATTTCATCGAACACTTGGCGTGCAATGTTAGATCACAAGTCATTTTAAGGCAAAATGACTAAAAACAAGTGAACTTTAAAGACATCTATGCATAACCATAAAGAATGAGGATAGTATCGAGCCAATAAGCACGTTCTGGATTACAAAATCAAGACCGATCGAATAATAGCATAAATTCGAACCTAGAAACCGAATGCCACATTTAGGAGTGACATTTACATGGACATTTCATCGAACACTTGGCGTGCAATGTTAGATCACAAGTCATTTTAAAGGCAAAAGGAGAAAAAACAAGTAAACTTTAATGACATCTAGGCATAAGCATAACGAATGAGGATAGTATCAAGCCAATAAGCACTTTCTGCAATAACAAATGAAGACTGGTCGAATAAAAGCATAAATTCGAATCTAGAAACCGAATGCCACATTTAGGAGTGACATTTACATGGACATTTCATCGAACACTTGGCGTGCAATGTTAAATCACAAGTCATTTTAAGGCAAAATGACTAAAAACAAGTGAACTTTAAAGACATCTAAGCATAACCATAAAGAATGAGGATAGTATCGAGCCAATAAGCACGTTCTGGATTACAAAATCAAGACCGATCGAATAATAGCATAAATTCGAACCTAGAAACCGAATGCCACATTTAGGAGTGACATTTACATGGACATTTCATCGAACACTTGGCGTGCAATGTTAGATCACAAGTAATTTTTAAGGCAAAAGGTGAAAAAACAATTGAACTTGAAAGACATCTACGCATAAGAACAAAGAATGAGGATAGTATCAAGCCAATAAGCACGTTCTGCACTACAAAATAAAGACCGTTCGGATTAAAGCATAAATTCGAACCTAGAAACCGAATTCCACATTAAGGAGTGACATTTATATTCACATTTCATCGAACACTTGGCGTGCAATATTAGATAACAAGTCATTTTAAAGGCAAAAGGAGAAAAAACAAGTGAACTTTGAAGACATCTAGGCATAAGCATAAAGAATGAGGATAGTATCAAGCCAATAAGCACGTTCTAGATTACAAAATCTAGACCGATCGAATAAAAGGATAAATTCGAACCTAGAAACAGAATGCCACATTTAGGAGTGACATTTACATGGACATTTTATCGAACACTTGACGTGCAATGTTAGATCACAAGTCATTTTAAGGCAAAATGAGAAAAAAACAAGTGAACATTAAAGACATCTAGGCATAACCATAAAGAATAAGAATAGTATCGAGCCAATAAGCACGTTCTGGATTACAAAATCAAGACCGATCGAATAATAGCATAAATTCGAACCTAGAAACCGAATGCCACATTTAGGAGTGACATTTACATGGAAATTTCATCGAACACTTGGCGTGCAATGTCAAAACACAAGTAATTTTTAAGGCAAAAGGAGAAAAAACAAGTGAAGTTGAAAGACATCTACGCATAAGCATAAAGAATGAGGATAGTATCAAGCCAATAAGCACGTTCTGCATTACAAAATTAAGACCGATCGGATTAAAGCATAAATTCGAACCTAGAAACCGAATTCCACATTTAGGAGTGACATTTACAAGGACATTTCATCGAACACTTGGCGTGGAATGTTAGATCTCAAGTAAACTTATTAAAGGAAAAAGGAGAATAAACAAGTGAACTATAAAGACATCTAGGCATAAGCATAAAGAATGAGGATAGTATCACGCCAATAAGCACGTTGTGCACTACAAATTTAAGACCGATCGGATAAAAGCATATATTCGAACCTAGAAACCGAATGCCACATTTAGGAGTGACATTTACGTGGACATTTCATCGAACACTTGGCGTGCAATGTTAGATCACAAGTCATTTTAAAGGCAAAAGGAGAAAAAACAAGTGAACTTTAAAGACATCAAGGCATAACCATAAAGAATGAGGATAGTATCGAGCCAATAAGCACGTTCTGGATTACAAAATCAAGACCGATCAAATAATAGCATAAATTCGAACCTAGAAACCGAATGCCACATTTAGGAGTGACATTTACATGGACGTTTCATCGAACACTTGGCGTGCAATGTTAGATCACAAGGAATTATTAAGGCAAAAGGAGAAAAAACAAGTGAACTTGAAAGACATCTACGCATAAGCATAAAGAATGAGGATAGTATCAAGCCAATAAGCACGTTCCGCACTACAAAATTAAGACCGATCGGATTAAAGCATAAATTCGAACCTAGAAACCTAATTCCACATTTAGGAGTGACATTTGCAAGGACATTTCATCGAACACTTGGCATGCAATGTTAGATCTCAAGTAAATTTATTAAAGGCAAAAGGAGAATAAACAAGTGAACTATAAAGACATCTAGGCATAAGCATAAAGAATGAGGATAGTATCAAGCCAATAAGCATGTTGTGCACTACAAAATTAAGACCGATCGGATAAAAGCATATATTCGAACCTAGAAACCGAATGCCACATTTAGGAGTAACATTTACGTGGACATTTCATCGAACACTTGGCGTGGAATTGTGGATCACAAGTCATTTTAAAGGCAAAAGGAGAAAAAACAAGTGAACTTTAAAGACATCTAGGCATAACCATAAAGAATGAGGATAGTATTGAGCCAATAAGCACGTTCTGGATTACAAAATCAAGACCGATCGAATAATAGCATAAATTCGAACCTAGAAACCGAATGCCACATTTAGGAGTGACATTTACATGGACATTTCATCGAACACTTGGCATGCAATGTTAGATCACAAGTAATTATTAAGGCAAAAGGAGAAAAAACAAGTAAACTTGAAAGACATCTACACATAAGCATAAAGAATGAGGATAGTATCAAGCCAATAAGCACGTTCTGCACTACAAAATTAAGACCGATCGGATTAAAGCATAAATTCGAACCTAGAAACCGAATTCCACATTTAGGAGTGACATTTACAAGGACATTTCATCGAACACTTGGCGTGGAATGTTAGATCTCAAGTAAATTTATTAAAGGAAAAAGGAGAATAAACAAGTGAACTATAAAGACATCTAGGAATAAGCATAAAGAATGAGGATAGTATCAAG
The DNA here is from genome assembly GCA_964016875.1 of Fallopia convolvulus. Taxonomy (NCBI): domain Eukaryota; kingdom Viridiplantae; phylum Streptophyta; class Magnoliopsida; order Caryophyllales; family Polygonaceae; genus Fallopia; species Fallopia convolvulus. The sequence continues at coordinate 25,587,849 of OZ024727.1, forward strand.
CCAATAAGCACGTTCTAGATTACAAAATCTAGACCGATCGAATAAAAGCATAAATTCGAACCTAGAAACAGAATGCCACATTTAGGAGTGACATTTACATGGACATTTTATCGAACACTTGACGTGCAATGTTAGATCACAAGTCATTTTAAGGCAAAATGAGAAAAAAACAAGTGAACATTAAAGACATCTAGGCATAACCATAAAGAATAAGAATAGTATCGAGCCAATAAGCACGTTCTGGATTACAAAATCAAGACCGATCGAATAATAGCATAAATTCGAACCTAGAAACCGAATGCCACATTTAGGAGTGACATTTACATGGAAATTTCATCGAACACTTGGCGTGCAATGTCAAATCACAAGTAATTTTTAAGACAAAAGGAGAAAAAACAAGTGAAGTTGAAAGACATCTACGCATAAGCATAAAGAATGAGGATAGTATCAAGCTAATAAGCACGTTCTGCACTACAAAATTAAGACCGATCGGATTAAAGCATAAATTCGAACCTAGAAACCGAATTCCACATTTAGGAGTGACATTTAAAAGGACATTTCATCGAACACTTGGCGTGTAATGTTAGATCTCAAGTAAATTTATTAAAGGCAAAAGGAGAATAAACAAGTGAACTATAAAGACATCTAGGCATAAGCATAAAGAATGAGGATAGTATCAAGCCAATAAGCATGTTGTGCACTGCAAAATTAAGACCGATCGGATAAAAGCATATATTCGAACCTAGAAACCGAATGCCACATTTAGGAGTGACATTTACATGGACATTTCATCGAACACTTGGCGTGCAATGTTAGATCACAAGTCATTTTAAAGGCAAAAGGAGAAAAAACAAGTAAACTTTAATGACATCTAGGCATAAGCATAACGAATGAGGATAGTATCAAGCCAATAAGCACTTTCTGCAATAACAAATGAAGACCAGTCGAATAAAAGCATAAATTCGAACCTAGAAACCGAATGCCACATTTAGGAGTGACATTAACATGGACATTTCATCGAACACTTGGCGTGCAATGTTAGATCACAAGTCATTTTAAGGCAAAATGACTAAAAACAAGTGAACTTTACAGACATCTAGGCATAACCATAAAGAATGAGGATAGTATCGAGCCAATAAGCACGTTCTGGATTACAAAATCAAGACCGATCGAATAATAACATAAATTCGAACCTAGAAACCGAATGCCACATTTAGGAGTGACATTTACATGGACATTTCATCGAACACTTGGCGTGCAATGTTAGATCACAAGTCATTTTAAAGGCAAAAGGAGAAAAAACAAGTAAACTTTAATGACATCTAGGCATAAGCATAAAGAATGAGGATAGTATCGAGCCAATAAGCATGTTCTGGATTACAAAATCAAGACCGATCGAATAATAGCATCAATTCGAACCTAGAAACCGAATGCCACATTTAGGAGTGACATTTACATGGACATTTCATCGAACACTTAGCGTGCAATGTTAAATCACAAGTAATTTTTAAGGCAAAAGGAGAAAAAACAAGTGAACTTGAAAGACATCTACGCATAAGCATAAAGAATGAGGATAGTATCAAGCCAATAAGCACGTTCTACACTACAAAATTAAGACCGATCGGATTAAAGCATAAATTCGAACCTAGAAACCGAATTCCACATTTAGGAGTGACATTTACAAGGACATTTCATCGAACACTTGGCGTGGAATGTTAGACCTCAATTAAATTTATTAAAGGAAAAAGGAGAATAAACAAGTGAACTATAAAGACATCTAGGCATAAGCATAAAGAATGAGGATAGTATCAAGCCAATAAGCACGTTGTGCACTACAAAATTAAGACCGATCGGATAAAAGCATATATTCGAACCTAGAAACCGAATGCCACATTTAGGAGTGACATTTACATGGACATTTCATCGAACACTTGGCGTGCAATGTTAGATCACAAGTCATTTTAAAGGCAAAAGGAGAAAAAACAAGTAAACTTTAATGACATCTAGGCATAAGCATAACGAATGAGGATAGTATCAAGCCAATAAGCACTTTCTGCAATAACAAATGAAGACCAGTCGAATAAAAGCATAAATTCGAACCTAGAAACCGAATGCCACATTTAGGAGTGACATTAACATGGACATTTCATCGAACACTTGGCGTGCAATGTTAGATCACAAGTCATTTTAAGGCAAAATGACTAAAAACAAGTGAACTTTACAGACATCTAGGCATAACCATAAAGAATGAGGATAGTATCGAGCCAATAAGCACGTTCTGGATTACAAAATCAAGACCGATCGAATAATAACATAAATTCGAACCTAGAAACCGAATGCCACATTTAGGAGTGACATTTACATGGACATTTCATCGAACACTTGGCGTGCAATGTTAGATCACAAGTCATTTTAAAGGCAAAAGGAGAAAAAACAAGTAAACTTTAATGACATCTAGGCATAAGCATAACGAATGAGGATAGTATCAAGCCAATAAGCACTTTCTACAATAACAAATGAGGACCGGTCGAATAAAAGCATAAATTCGAACCTAGAAACCGAATGCCACATTTTGGAGTGACATTAACATGGACATTTCATCGAACACTTGGCGTGCAATGTTAGATCACAAGTAATTTTAAGGCAAAATGACTAAAAACAAGTGAACTTTAAAGACATCTAAGCATAACCATAAAGAATGAGGATAGTATCGAGCTAATAAGCACGTTCTGGATTACAAAATCAAGACCGATCGAATAATAGCATAAATTCGAACCTAGAAACCGAATGCCACATTTTGGAGTGACATTTACATGGACATTTCATCGAACACTTGGCGTGCAATGTTAGATCACAAGTAATTTTTAAGGCAAAAGGTGAAAAAACAATTGAACTTGAAAGACATCTACGCATACGAATAAAGAATGAGGATAGTATCAAGCCAATAAGCACGTTCTGCACTACAAAATAAAGACCGTTCGGATTAAAGCATAAATTCGAACCTAGAAACCGAATTCCACATTAAGGAGTGACATTTATATTCACATTTCATCGAACACTTGGCGTGCAATATTAGATAACAAGTCATTTTAAAGGCAAAAGGAGAAAAAACAAGTGAACTTTGAAGACATCTAGGCATAAGCATAAAGAATGAGGATAGTATCAAGCCAATAAGCACGTTCTAGATTACAAAATCTAGACCGATCGAATAAAAGCATAAATTCGAACCTAGAAACAGAATGCCACATTTAGGAGTGACATTTACATGGACATTTTATCGAACACTTGACGTGCAATGTTAGATCACAAGTCATTTTAAGGCAAAATGAGAAAAAAACAAGTGAACATTAAAGACATCTAGGCATAACCATAAAGAATAAGAATAGTATCGAGCCAATAAGCACGTTCTGGATTACAAAATCAAGACCGATCGAATAATAGCATAAATTCGAACCTAGAAACCGAATGCCACATTTAGGAGTGACATTTACATGGAAATTTCATCGAACACTTGGCGTGCAATGTCAAATCACAAGTAATTTTTAAGGCAAAAGGAGAAAAAACAAGTGAAGTTGAAAGACATCTACGCATAAGCATAAAGAATGAGGATAGTATCAAGCCAATAAGCACGTTCTGCATTAAAAAATTAAGACCGATCGGATTAAAGCATAAATTCGAACCTAGAAACCGAATTCCACATTTAGGAGTGACATTTACAAGGACATTTCATCGAACACTTAGTGTGGAATGTTAGATCTCAAGTAAACTTATTAAAGGAAAAAGGAGAATAAACAAGTGAACTATAAAGACATCTAGGCATAAGCATAAAGAATGAGGATAGTATCACGCCAATAAGCACGTTGTGCACTACAAAATTAAGACCGATCGGATAAAAGCATATATTCGAACCTAGAAACCGAATGCCACATTTAGGAGTGACATTTACGTGGACATTTCATCGAACACTTGGCGTGCAATGTTAGATCACAAGTCATTTTAAAGGCAAAAGGAGAAAAAACAAGTGAACTTTAAAGACATCAAGGCATAACCATAAAGAATGAGGATAGTATCGAGCCAATAAGCACGTTCTGGATTACAAAATCAAGACCGATCAAATAATAGCATAAATTCGAACCTAGAAACCGAATGCCACATTTAGGAGTGACATTTACATGGACGTTTCATCGAACACTTGGCGTGCAATGTTAGATCACAAGTAATTATTAATGCAAAAGGAGAAAAAACAAGTGAACTTGAAAGACATCTACGCATAAGCATAAAGAATGAGGATAGTATCAAGCCAATAAGCACGTTCCGCACTACAAAATTAAGACCGATCGGATTAAAGCATAAATTCGAACCTAGAAACCGAATTCCACATTTAGGAGTGACATTTGCAAGGACATTTCATCGAACACTTGGCATGCAATGTTAGATCTCAAGTAAATTTATTAAAGGCAAAAGGAGAATAAACAAGTGAACTATAAAGACATCTAGGCATAAGCATAAAGAATGAGGATAGTATCAAGCCAATAAGCATGTTGTGCACTACAAAATTAAGACCGATCGGATAAAAGCATATATTCGAACCTAGAAACCGAATGCCACATTTAGGAGTAACATTTACGTGGACATTTCATCGAACACTTGGCGTGCAATGTTAGATCACAAGTCATTTTAAAGGCAAAAGGAGAAAAAACAAGTGAACTTTAAAGACATCTAGGCATAACCATAAAGAATGAGGATAGTATTGAGCCAATAAGCACGTTCTGGATTACAAAATCAAGACCGATCGAATAATAGCATAAATTCGAACCTAGAAACCGAATGCCACATTTAGGAGTGACATTTACATGGACATTTCATCGAACACTTGGCATGCAATGTTAGATCACAAGTAATTATTAAGGCAAAAGGAGAAAAAACAAGTAAACTTGAAAGACATCTACGCATAAGCATAAAGAATGAGGATAGTATCAAGCCAATAAGCACGTTCTGCACTACAAAATTAAGACCGATCGGATTAAAGCATAAATTCGAACCTAGAAACCGAATTCCACATTTAGGAGTGACATTTACAAGGACATTTCATCGAACACTTGGCGTGGAATGTTAGATCTCAAGTAAATTTATTAAAGGAAAAAGGAGAATAAACAAGTGAACTATAAAGACATCTAGGAATAAGCATAAAGAATGAGGATAGTATCAAGCCAATAAGCACGTTCTAGATTACAAAATCTAGACCGATCGAATAAAAGCATAAATTCGAACCTAGAAACAGAATGCCACATTTAGGAGTGACATTTACATGGACATTTTATCGAACACTTGACGTGCAATGTTAGATCACAAGTCATTTTAAGGCAAAATGAGAAAAAAACAAGTGAACATTAAAGACATCTAGGCATAACCATATAGAATAAGAATAGTATCGAGCCAATAAGCACGTTCTGGATTACAAAATCAAGACCGATCGAATAATAGCATAAATTCGAACCTAGAAACCGAATGCCACATTTAGGAGTGACATTTACATGGAAATTTCATCGAACACTTGGCGTGCAATGTCAAATCACAAGTAATTTTTAAGACAAAAGGAGAAAAAACAAGTGAAGTTGAAAGACATCTACGCATAAGCATAAAGAATGAGGATAGTATCAAGCCAATAAGCACGTTCTGCATTACAAAATTAAGACCGATCGGATTAAAGCATAAATTCGAACCTAGAAACCGAATTCCACATTTAGGAGTGACATTTACAAGGACATTTCATCGAACACTTGGCGTGGAATGTTAGATCTCAAGTAAATTTATTAAAGGAAAAAGGAGCATAAACAAGTGAACTATAAAGACATCTAGGCATAAGCATAAAGAATGAGGATAGTATCAAGCCAATAAGCACGTTGTGCACTACAAAATTAAGACCTATCGGATAAAAGCATATATTCGAACCTAGAAACCGAATATCACATTTAGGAGTGACATTTACATGGACATTTCATCGAACACTTGGCGTGCAATGTTAGATCACAAGTCATTTTAAGGCAAAATGACTAAAAACAAGTGAACTTTAAAGACATCTATGCATAACCATAAAGAATGAGGATAGTATCGAGCCAATAAGCACGTTCTAGATTACAAAATCAAGACCGATCGAATAATAGCATAAATTCGAACCTAGAAACCGAATGCCACATTTAGAAGTGACATTTACATGGACATTTCATCGAACACTTGGCGTGCAATGTTAGATCACAAGTAATTTTTAAGGCAAAAGGGGAAAAAACAAGTGAACTTGAATGACATCTATGCATAAGCATAAAGAATGAGGATAGTATCAAGCTAATAAGCACATTCTGCACTACAAAATTAAGACCGATCGGATTAAAGCATAAATTCGAACCTAGAAACCGAATTCCACATTTAGGAGTGACATTTAAAAGGACATGTCATCGAACACTTGGCGTGTAATGTTAGATCTCAAGTAAATTTATTAAAGGCAAAAGGAGAATAAACAAGTGAACTATAAAGACATCTAGGCATAAGCATAAAGAATGAGGATAGTATCAAGCCAATAAGCATGTTGTGCACTACAAAATTAAGACCGATCGGATAAAAGCATATATTCGAACCTAGAAACCGAATGCCACATTTAGGAGTGACATTTACGTGGACATTTCATCGAACACTTGGCGTGCAATGTTAGATTAAAAGTCATTTTAAAGCCAAAAGGAGAAAAAACAAGTGAACTTTAAAGACATCTAGGCATAACCATAAAGAATGAGGATAGTATCGAGCCAATAAGCACGTTCTGGATTACAAAATCAAGACCGATCGAATAATAGCATCAATTCGAACCTAGAAACCGAATGCCACATTTAGGAGTGACATTTACATGGACATTTCATCGAACACTTAGCGTGCAATGTTAAATCACAAGTAATTTTTAAGGCAAAAGGAGAAAAAACAAGTGAACTTGAAAGACATCTACGCATAAGCATAAAGAATGAGGATAGTATCAAGCCAATAAGCACGTTCTACACTACAAAATTAAGACCGATCGGATTAAAGCATAAATTCGAACCTAGAAACCGAATTCCACATTTAGGAGTGACATTTACAAGGACATTTCATCGAACACTTGGCGTGGAATGTTAGACCTCAATTAAATTTATTAAAGGAAAAAGGAGAATAAACAAGTGAACTATAAAGACATCTAGGCATAAGCATAAAGAATGAGGATAGTATCAAGCCAATAAGCACGTTGTGCACTACAAAATTAAGACCGATCGGATAAAAGCATATATTCGAACCTAGAAACCGAATGCCACATTTAGGAGTGACATTTACATGGACATTTCATCGAACACTTGGCGTGCAATGTTAGATCACAAGTCATTTTAAAGGCAAAAGGAGAAAAAACAAGTAAACTTTAATGACATCTAGGCATAAGCATAACGAATGAGGATAGTATCAAGCCAATAAGCACTTTCTGCAATAACAAATGAAGACCGGTCGAATAAAAGCATAAATTCGAACCTAGAAACCGAATGCCACATTTAGGAGTGACATTAACATGGACATTTCATCGAACACTTGGCGTGCAATGTTAGATCACAAGTCATTTTAAGGCAAAATGACTAAAAACAAGTGAACTTTACAGACATCTAGGCATAACCATAAAGAATGAGGATAGTATCGAGCCAATAAGCACATTCTGGATTACAAAATCAAGACCGATCGAATAATAACATAAATTCGAACCTAGAAACCGAATGCCACATTTAGGAGTGACATTTACATGGACATTTCATCGAACACTTGGCGTGCAATGTTAGATCACAAGTCATTTTAAAGGCAAAAGGAGAAAAAACAAGTAAACTTTAATGACATCTAGGCATAAGCATAACGAATGAGGATAGTATCAAGCCAATAAGCACTTTCTACAATAACAAATGAGGACCGGTCGAATAAAAGCATAAATTCGAACCTAGAAACCGAATGCCACATTTTGGAGTGACATTAACATGGACATTTCATCGAACACTTGGCGTGCAATGTTAGATCACAAGTCATTTAAAGGCAAAATGACTAAAAACAAGTGAACTTTAAAGACATCTAGGCATAACCATAAAGAATGAGGATAGTATCGAGCCAATAAGCACGTTCTGGATTATAAAATCAAGACCGATCGAATAATAGCATAAATTCAAACCTAGAAACCGAATGCCACATTTAGGAGTGACATTTACATGGACATTTCATCGAACACTTGGCGTGCAATGTTAGATCACAAGTAATTTTTAAGGCAAAAGGAGAAAAAACAATTGAACTTGAAAGAAATCTACGCATAAGAATAAAGAATGAGGATAGTATCAAGCCAATAGGCACGTTCTGCACTACAAAATTAAGACCGTTCGGATTAAAGCATAAATTCGAACCTAGAAACGGAATTCCACATTAAGGAGTGACATTTACATTGTAATTTCATCGAACACTTGGCGTGCAATATTAGATAACAAGTCATTTTAAAGGCAAAAGGAGAAAAAACAAGTGAACTTTGAAGACATCTAGGCATAAGCATAAAGAATGAGGATAGTATCAAGCCAATAAGCATGTTGTGCACTACAAAATTAAGACCGATCGGATAAAAGCATATATTCGAACCTAGAAACCGAATGCCACATTTAGGAGTGACATTTACGTGGACATTTCATCGAACACTTGGCGTGCAATGTTAGATCACAAGTCATTTTAAAGGCAAAAGGAGAAAAAACAAGTGAACTTTAAAGACATCTAGGCATAACCATAAAGAATGAGGATAGTATCGAGCCAATAAGCACGTTCTGGATTACAAAATTAAGACCGATCGAATAATAGCATAAATTCGAACCAAGAAACCGAATGCCACATTTAGGAGTGACATTTACATGGACATTTCATCGAACACTTGGCGTGCAATGTTAGATCACAAGTAATTTTTAAGGCAAAAGGAGAAAAAACAAGTGAACTTGAAAGACATCTACGCATAAGCATAAAGAATGAGGATAGTATCAAGCCAATAAGCACGTTCTGCACTACAAAATTAAGACCGATCGGATAAAAGCATATATTCGAACCTAGAAACCGAATGCCACATTTAGGAGTGACATTTACGTTGACATTTCATCGAACACTTGGCATGCAATGTTAGATCACAAGTCATTTTAAAGGCAAAAGGAGAAAAAACAAGTGAACTTTAAAGACATCTAGGCATAACCATAAAGAATGAGGATAGTATCGAGCCAATAAGCACGTTCTGGATTACAAAATCAAGACCGATCGAATAATAGCATAAATTCGAACCTAGAAACCGAATGCCACATTTAGAAGTGACATTTACATGGACATTTCATCGAACACTTGGCGTGCAATGTTAGATCACAAGTAACTTTTAAGGCAAAAGGGGAAAAAACAAGTGAACTTGAATGACATCTATGCATAAGCATAAAGAATGAGGATAGTATCAAGCCAATAAGCACGTTCTGCACTACAAAATTAAGACCGATCGGATTAAAGCATAAATTCGAACCTAGAAACCGAATTCCACATTTAGGAGTGACATTTAAAAGGACATTTCATCGAACACTTGGCGTGCAATGTTAGATCTGAAGTAAATTTATTAAAGGCAAAAGGAGAATAAACAAGTGAACTATAAAGACATCTAGGCATAAGCATAAAGAATGAGGATAGTATCAAGCCAATAAGCATGTTGTGCACTACAAAATTAAGACCGATCGGATAAAAGCATATATTCGAACCTAGAAACTGAATGCCACATTTAGGAGTGACATTTACGTGGACATTTCATCGAACACTTGGCGTGCAATGTTAGATTAAAAGTCATTTTAAAGGCAAAAGGAGAAAAACAAGTGAACTTTAAAGACATCTAGGCATAACCATAAAGAATGAGGATAGTATCGAGCCAATAAGCACGTTCTGGATTACAAAATCAAGACCGATCGAATAATAGCATAAATTCGAACCTAGAAACCGAATGCCGCATTTAGGAGTGACATTTACATGGACATTTCATCGAACACTTGGCGTGCAATGTTAGATCACAAGTAATTTTTAAGGCAAAAGGAGAAAAAACAAGTGAACTTGAAAGACATCTACGCATAAGCATAAAGAATGAGGATAGTATCAAGCCAATAAGCACGTTCTACACTACAAAATTAAGACCGATCGGATTAAAGCATAAATTCGAACCTAGAAACCGAATTCCACATTTATGAGTGACATTTACAAGGACATTTCATCGAACACTTGGCGTGGAATGTTAGACCTCAATTAAATTTATTAAAGGAAAAAGGAGAATAAACAAGTGAACTATAAAGATATCTAGGCATAAGCATAAAGAATGAGGATAGTATCAAGCCAATAAGCACGTTGTGCACTACAAAATTAAGACCGATCGGATAAAAGCATATATTCGAACCTAGAAACCGAATGCCACATTTAGGAGTGACATTTACATGGACATTTCATCGAACACTTGGCGTGCAATGTTAGATCACAAGTCATTTTAAAGGCAAAAGGAGAAAAAACAAGTAAACTTTAATGACATCTAGGCATAAGCATAACGAATGAGGATAGTATCAAGCCAATAAGCACTTTCTGCAATAACAAATGAAGACCGGTCGAATAAAAGCATAAATTCGAACCTAGAAACCGAATGCCACATTTAGGAGTGACATTAACATGGACATTTCATCGAACACTTGGTGTGCAATGTTAGATCACAAGTCATTTTAAGGCAAAATGACTAAAAACAAGTGAACTTTAAAGACATCTAGGCATAACCATAAAGAATGAGGATAGTATCGAGCCAATAAGCACGTTCTGGATTACAAAATCAAGACCGATCGAATAATAGCATAAATTCGAACCTAGAAACCGAATGCCACATTTAGGAGTGACATTTACATGGACATTTCATCGAACACTTGGCGTGCAATGTTAGATCACAAGTCATTTTAAAGGCAAAAGGAGAAAAAACAAGTAAACTTTAATGACATCTAGGCATAAGCATAACGAATGAGGATAGTATCAAGCCAATAAGCACTTTCTGCAATAACAAATGAAGACCGGTCGAATAAAAGCATAAATTCGAACCTAGAAACCGAATTCCACATTTAGGAGTGACATTAACATGGACATTTCATCGAACACTTGGCGTGCAATGTTAGATCACAAGTAATTTTTAAGGCAAAAGGAGAAAAAACAATTGAACTTGAAAGAAATCTACGCATAAGAATAAAGAATGAGGATAGTATCAAGCCAATAAGCACGTTCTGCACTACAAAATTAAGACCGTTCGGATTAAAGCATAAATTCGAACCTAGAAACCGAATTCCACATTAAGGAGTGACAATTACATTGACATTTCATCGAACACTTGGCGTGCAATATTAGATAACAAGTCATTTTAAAGGCAAAAGGAGAAAAAACAAGTGAACTTTGAAGACATCTTGGCATAAGCATAAAGAATGAGGATAGTATCAAGCCAATAAGCATGTTGTGCACTACAAAATTAAGACCGATCGGATAAAAGCATATATTCGAACCTAGAAACCGAATGCCACATTTAGGAGTGACATTTACGTGGACATTTCATCGAACACTTGGCGTGCAATTTAGATCACAAGTCATTTTAAAGGCAAAAGGAGAAAAAACAAGTGAACTTTAAAGACATCTAGGCATAACCATAAAGAATGAGGATAGTATCGAGCCAATAAGCACGTTCTGGATTACAAAATTAAGACCGATCGAATAATAGCATAAATTCGAACCTAGAAACCGAATGCCACATTTAGGAGTGACATTTACATGGACATTTCATTGAACACTTGGCGTGCAATGTTAGATCACAAGTAATTTTTAAGGCAAAAGGAGAAAAAACAAGTGAACTTGAAAGACATCTACGCATAAGCATAAAGAATGAGGATAGTATCAAGCCAATAAGCACGTTCTGCACTACAAAATTAAGACCGATCGGATTAAAGCATAAATTCGAACCTAGAAACCGAATTCCACATTTAGGAGTGACATTTAAAAGGACATTTCATCGAACACTTGGCGTGCAATGTTAGATCTGAAGTAAATTTATTAAAGGCAAAAGGAGAATAAACAAGTGAACTATAAAGACATCTAGGCATAAGCATAAAGAATGAAGATAGTATCAAGCCAATAAGCATGTTTTGCACTACAAAATTAAGACCGATCGGATAAAAGCATATATTCGAACCTAGAAACTGAATGCCACATTTAGGACTGACATTTACGTGGACATTTCATCGAACACTTGGCGTGCATTGTTAGATTAAAAGTCATTTTAAAGGCAAAAGGAGAAAAACAAGTGAACTTTAAAGACATCTAGGCATAACCATAAAGAATGAGGATAGTATCGAGCCAATAAGCACGTTCTGGATTACAAAATTAAGACCGATCGAATAATAGCATAAATTCGAACCTAGAAACCGAATGCCACATTTAGGAGTGACATTTACATGGACATTTCATCGAACACTTAGCGTGCAATGTTAAATCACAAGTAATTTTTAAGGCAAAAGGAGAAAAAACAAGTGAACTTGAAAGACATCTACGCATAAGCATAAAGAATGAGGATAGTATCAAGCCAATAAGCACGTTCTACACTACAAAATTAAGACCGATCGGATTAAAGCATAAATTCGAACCTAGAAACCGAATTCCACATTTAGGAGTGACATTTACAAGGACATTTCATCGAACACTTGGCGTGGAATGTTAGACCTCAATTAAATTTATTAAAGGAAAAAGGAGAATAAACAAGTGAACTATAAAGACATCTAGGCATAAGCATAAAGAATGAGGATAGTATCAAGCCAATAAGCACGTTGTGCACTACAAAATTAAGACCGATCGGATAAAAGCATATATTCGAACCTAGAAACCGAATGCCACATTTAGGAGTGACATTTACATGGACATTTCATCGAACACTTGGCGTGCAATGTTAGATCACAAGTCATTTTAAAGGCAAAAGGAGAAAAAACAAGTAAACTTTAATGACATCTAGGCATAAGCATAACGAATGAGGATAGTATCAAGCCAATAAGCACTTTCTGCAATAACAAATGAAGACCGGTCGAATAAAAGCATAAATTCGAACCTAGAAACCGAATGCCACATTTAGGAGTGACATTAACATGGACATTTCATCGAACACTTGGTGTGCAATGTTAGATCACAAGTCATTTTAAGGCAAAATGACTAAAAACAAGTGAACTTTAAAGACATCTAGGCATAACCATAAAGAATGAGGATAGTATCGAGCCAATAAGCACGTTCTGGATTACAAAATTAAGACCGATCGAATAATAGCATAAATTCGAACCTAGAAACCGAATGCCACATTTAGGAGTGACATTTACATGGACATTTCATTGAACACTTGGCGTGCAATGTTAGATCACAAGTAATTTTTAAGGCAAAAGGAGAAAAAACAAGTGAACTTGAAAGACATCTACGCATAAGCATAAAGAATGAGGATAGTATCAAGCCAATAAGCACGTTCTGCACTACAAAATTAAGACCGATCGGATTAAAGCATAAATTCGAACCTAGAAACCGAATTCCACATTTAGGAGTGACATTTAAAAGGACATTTCATCGAACACTTGGCGTGCAATGTTAGATCTGAAGTAAATTTATTAAAGGCAAAAGGAGAATAAACAAGTGAACTATAAAGACATCTAGGCATAAGCATAAAGAATGAGGATAGTATCAAGCCAATAAGCATGTTTTGCACTACAAAATTAAGACCGATCGGATAAAAGCATATATTCGAACCTAGAAACCGAATGCCACATTTAGGACTGACATTTACCTGGACATTTCATCGAACACTTGGCGTGCATTGTTAGATTAAAAGTCATTTTAAAGGCAAAAGGAGAAAAACAAGTGAACTTTAAAGACATCTAGGCATAACCATAAAGAATGAGGATAGTATCGAGCCAATAAGCACGTTCTGGATTACAAAATTAAGACCGATCGAATAATAGCATAAATTCGAACCTAGAAACCGAATGCCACATTTAGGAGTGACATTTACATGGACATTTCATCGAACACTTAGCGTGCAATGTTAAATCACAAGTAATTTTTAAGGCAAAAGGAGAAAAAACAAGTGAACTTGAAAGACATCTACGCATAAGCATAAAGAATGAGGATAGTATCAAGCCAATAAGCACGTTCTACACTACAAAATTAAGACCGATCGGATTAAAGCATAAATTCGAACCTAGAAACCGAATTCCACATTTAGGAGTGACATTTACAAGGACATTTCATCGAACACTTGGCGTGGAATGTTAGACCTCAATTAAATTTATTAAAGGAAAAAGGAGAATAAACAAGTGAACTATAAAGACATCTAGGCATAAGCATAAAGAATGAGGATAGTATCAAGCCAATAAGCACGTTGTGCACTACAAAATTAAGACCGATCGGATAAAAGCATATATTCGAACCTAGAAACCGAATGCCACATTTAGGAGTGACATTTACATGGACATTTCATCGAACACTTGGCGTGCAATGTTAGATCACAAGTCATTTTAAAGGCAAAAGGAGAAAAAACAAGTAAACTTTAATGACATCTAGGCATAAGCATAACGAATGAGGATAGTATCAAGCCAATAAGCACTTTCTGCAATAACAAATGAAGACCGGTCGAATAAAAGCATAAATTCGAACCTAGAAACCGAATGCCACATTTAGGAGTGACATTAACATGGACATTTCATCGAACACTTGGTGTGCAATGTTAGATCACAAGTCATTTTAAGGCAAAATGACTAAAAACAAGTGAACTTTAAAGACATCTAGGCATAACCATAAAGAATGAGGATAGTATCGAGCCAATAAGCACGTTCTGGATTACAAAATCAAGACCGATCGAATAATAGCATAAATTCGAACCTAGAAACCGAATGCCACATTTAGGAGTGACATTTACATGGACATTTCATCGAACACTTGGCGTGCAATGTTAGATCACAAGTCATTTTAAAGGCAAAAGGAGAAAAAACAAGTAAACTTTAATGACATCTAGGCATAAGCATAACGAATGAGGATAGTATCAAGCCAATAAGCACTTTCTGCAATAACAAATGAAGACCGGTCGAATAAAAGCATAAATTCGAACCTAGAAACCGAATTCCACATTTAGGAGTGACATTAATATGGACATTTCATCGAACACTTGGCGTGCAATGTTAGATCACAAGTAATTTTTAAGGCAAAGGGAGAAAAAACAATTGAACTTGAAAGAAATCTACGCATAAGAATAAAGAATGAGGATAGTATCAAGCCAATAAGCACGTTCTGCACTACAAAATTAAGACCGTTCGGATTAAAGCATAAATTCGAACCTAGAAACCGAATTCCACATTAAGGAGTGACAATTACATTGACATTTCATCGAACACTTGGCGTGCAATATTAGATAACAAGTCATTTTAAAGGCAAAAGGAGAAAAAACAAGTGAACTTTGAAGACATCTAGGCATAAGCATAAAGAATGAGGATAGTATCAAGTCAATAAGCATGTTGTGCACTACAAAATTAAGACCGATCGGATAAAAGCATATATTCGAACCTAGAAACCGAATGCCACATTTAGGAGTGACATTTACGTGGACATTTCATCGAACACTTGGCGTGCAATTTAGATCACAAGTCATTTTAAAGGCAAAAGGAGAAAAAACAAGTGAACTTTAAAGACATCTAGGCATAACCATAAAGAATGAGGATAGTATCGAGCCAATAAGCACGTTCTGGATTACAAAATTAAGACCGATCGAATAATAGCATAAATTCGAACCTAGAAACCGAATGCCACATTTAGGAGTGACATTTACATGGACATTTCATCGAACACTTGGCGTGCAATGTTAGATCACAAGTAATTTTTAAGGCAAAAGGAGAAAAAACAAGTGAACTTGAAAGACATCTACGCATAAGCATAAAGAATGAGGATAGTATCAAGCCAATAAGCACGTTCTACACTACAAAATTAAGACCGATCGGATTAAAGCATAAATTCGAACCTAGAAACCGAATTCCACATTTATGAGTGACATTTACAAGGACATTTCATCGAACACTTGGCGTGGAATGTTAGACCTCAATTAAATTAATTAAAGGAAAAAGGAGAATAAACAAGTGAACTATAAAGACATCTAGGCATAAGCATAAAGAATGAGGATAGTATCAAGCCAATAAGCACGTTGTGCACTACAAAATTAAGACCGATCGGATAAAAGCATATATTCGAACCTAGAAACCGAATGCCACATTTAGGAGTGACATTTACATGGACATTTCATCGAACACTTGGCGTGCAATGTTAGATCACAAGTCATTTTAAAGGCAAAAGGAGAAAAAACAAGTAAACTTTAATGACATCTAGGCATAAGCATAACGGATGAGGATAGTATCAAGCCAATAAGCACTTTCTGCAATAACAAATGAAGACCGGTCGAATAAAAGCATAAATTCGAACCTAGAAACCGAATGCCACATTTAGGAGTGACATTAACATGGACATTTCATCGAACACTTGGTGTGCAATGTTAGATCACAAGTCATTTTAAGGCAAAATGACTAAAAACAAGTGAACTTTAAAGACATCTAGGCATAACCATAAAGAATGAGGATAGTATCGAGCCAATAAGCACGTTCTGGATTACAAAATCAAGACCGATCGAATAATAGCATAAATTCGAACCTAGAAACCGAATGCCACATTTAGGAGTGACATTTACATGGACATTTCATCGAACACTTGGCGTGCAATGTTAGATCACAAGTCATTTTAAAGGCAAAAGGAGAAAAAACAAGTAAACTTTAATGACATCTAGGCATAAGCATAACGAATGAGGATAGTATCAAGCCAATAAGCACTTTCTGCAATAACAAATGAAGACCGGTCGAATAAAAGCATAAATTCGAACCTAGAAACCGAATTCCACATTTAGGAGTGACATTAACATGGACATTTCATCGAACACTTGGCATGCAATGTTAGATCACAAGTAATTTTTAAGGCAAAAGGAGAAAAAACAATTGAACTTGAAAGAAATCTACGCATAAGAATAAAGAATGAGGATAGTATCAAGCCAATAAGCACGTTCTGCACTACAAAATTAAGACCGTTCGGATTAAAGCATAAATTCGAACCTAGAAACCGAATTCCACATTAAGGAGTGTCAATTACATTGACATTTCATCGAACACTTGGCGTGCAATATTAGATAACAAGTCATTTTAAAGGCAAAAGGAGAAAAAACAAGTGAACTTTGAAGACATCTAGGCATAAGCATAAAGAATGAGGATAGTATCAAGCCAATAAGCATGTTGTGCACTACAAAATTAAGACCGATCGGATAAAAGCATATATTCGAACCTAGAAACCGAATGCCACATTTAGGAGTGACATTTACGTGGACATTTCATCGAACACTTGGCGTGCAATGTTAGATCACAAGTCATTTTAAAGGCAAAAGGAGAAAAAACAAGTGAACTTTAAAGACATCTAGGCATAACCATAAAGAATGAGGATAGTATCGAGCCAATAAGCACGTTCTGGATTACAAAATTAAGACCGATCGGATAAAAGCATATATTCGAACCTAGAAACCGAATGCCACATTTAGGAGTGACATTTACGTTGACATTTCATCGAACACTTGACGTGCAATGTTAGATCACAAGTCATTTTAAAGGCAAAAGGAGAAAAAACAAGTGAACTTTAAAGACATCTAGGCATAACCATAAAGAATGAGGATAGTATCGAGCCAATAAGAACGTTCTGGATTACAAAATCAAGACCGATCGAATAATAGCATAAATTCGAACCTAGAAACCGAATGCCACATTTAGGAGTGACATTTACATGGACATTTCATTGAACACTTGGCGTGCAATGTTAGATCACAAGTAATTTTTAAGGCAAAAGGGGAAAAAACAAGTGAACTTGAATGACATCTATGCATAAGCATAAAGAATGAGGATAGTATCAAGCCAATAAGCACATTCTGCACTACAAAATTAAGACCGATCGGATTAAAGCATAAATTCGAACCTAGAAACCGAATTCCACATTTAGGAGTGACATTTACAAGGACATTTCATCGAACAATTGGCTTGGAATGTTAGATCTCAAGTAAATTTATTAAAGGAAAAAGTTGAATAAACAAGTGAACTATAAAGACATCTAGGCATAAGCATAAAGAATGAGGATAGTATCAAGGCAATAAGCACGTTGTGCACTACAAAATTAAGACCGATCGGATAAAAGCATATATTCGAACCTAGAAACCGAATGCCACATTTTGGAGTGACATTTACATGGACATTTCATCGAACACTTGGCGTGCAATGTTAGATCACAAGTCATTTTAAAGGCAAAAGGAGAAAAAACAAGTAAACTTTAATGACATCTAGGCATAAGCATAACGAATGAGGATAGTATCAAGCCAATAAGCACTTTCTGCAATAACAAATGAAGACCGATCGAATAAAAGTATAAATTCGAACCTAGAAACCAAATGCCACATTTAGGAGTGACATTTACATGGACATTTCATCGAACACTTGGCGTGCAATGTTAGATCACAAGTCATTTTAAGGCAAAATGAGAAAAAAACAAGTGAACTTTAAAGACATCTGATCGCCCCTCTCTCAACGTGTGCGAGGGTCTAGAGATACAATTTATAACCCGACCCCGTTGTAGTACGTGGTGGGTGTCGAACACTCGGGAAGTCTACTCGATCGATGTGCCTAGACACTAGGAAGCTAGAAAGGAGAGCATAAAACAAAGGAAAACAAAGAAAACAGTCGGGACCGACACTGAGGTCACGTCGGGCCCGAGGTTGGCGACGAGAGGAAGTCGGGACCGACACTGGGTAAGTCGGGCCCGAGGTAGCTGGGGATGTCGAACTCAAAGATTTTAAAAGTAGATCTTGGGCTTTTGGGTTCCTTCCCTAGTAGATTAAGGCTTTTCCACCCCAATTCAAGCAATGAGTGATGATCGGACTAGGATCGAGTGCTTTCGCCCTCGTTTCAACCACTTCTACACATCGATCATTGGGGAAATCCCCTTCGAAGCAAGGTCTTGAGATTGACACATGTTCACTTTCGCTACTTTGCCAATCTCAAGCCTTGATTCCCGACTTTCGCAAGGAATTGTAGCTCTATGTAGAGTGGGTTCCTTAGATCAAACACTCAAGGCTATGGAATTGGGGTTTCTAGCCCAAACCTAGCTAGGGTCTTCCCCCATAACCCAAGATCAAGGAGATCTACTCCATGTGACAAGCAAAGAAAGCAAACAAATCAAAAGGGAAAGCAATCAACATCATCAATCTCAAAACAAAGCAAAGTTTCATTCAAAATCAAAAGCAATCCACAAATTCCAATCAAGGGTTTCCAAATCCACAAGATCAAAGCAAAGCAAAGCTAATCTATCAACCAAACCTATCAATCTTCCTCTCCTTGGCCGATTCTCTCTCTTCTCCTTCTCCTCTCCTTCCTCCTTGCTCTCCAAGTATCCCCTTGAGAGTTTTTGAGGGTTGGGTTCCTTGCTAAGTGTGGGAACCCTCTTCTTAGAAGACAAGAGGGCCTTTTATTAGATGAGGGGCAAAAGTGGAAGTTCACAATTTCGTGCCTTGGAGCCCAAGTAGTTCGGAAACCGACTTGGACCGACACGGAGGACCTCGGCCCCGAGGTACTGTGCAACTCGGTCCGAGGTTGGAGACTTCAAAGTCGGGCCCGAGGTTGGTTGCAACTCGGTCCTGACCTCGTTCCACCTTCTTCTTAGTTGGCTTCTCTTGTTCTTCTTCATGGCTTGCTTCTCTCTTTCCCGCTTTGCTCGGGCCTTGCTCCATGTCTCGACCCTCCTTCAAATAGATCCTTGATTCACGCCAATTTACCTACAAAACACATAAAATGCGCGTAGTTTCCGAATCTCATAGAAATACGGGAACTAAGCTAAAAAGGAACAAAACGCACAAGAAAAGGGGAAAAAGAAACGTATTTACAAAGGAAATCACATATGAAAACACCACCAAATAGAGAGACATCAAAATACCCCATACTTAAACTTGCTTGTCCTCAAGCAATAACAATGTGAGCAAGACCGAAACATAATCTTCAAGTAAAGCCTCGTATGAAAACACATTTTAAGCACAAGTGATCGATATTCAAGCAAGATTACATCATCACACATGATTAAGTGTTTCAAGGAAATAAAGTCAATGCAACTAAGCCTCACTTTAGGGATATGTGAATGTGTATCACTCATCATGTGTTTGGGTTTAGCAACGAACACTCAAGCTCAAAAATCATGCAAGTAAAGACTTTACTATTGAAGCTAATATCACCAATTCCTCCACCTAGAGATGTCTAATGCAAAGTACACAAAGAATTTCGAACTTGGCTCAATGGAGGTCCTCAAAGAGGTTCCATTCGGCAAGGTTGTAATGGGGCTTTTGGTATTTCTCAAGGTGGGAATTATTTGG
Organism: Fallopia convolvulus; assembly: GCA_964016875.1. NCBI lineage: Eukaryota > Viridiplantae > Streptophyta > Magnoliopsida > Caryophyllales > Polygonaceae > Fallopia > Fallopia convolvulus. The sequence continues at coordinate 25,608,454 of OZ024727.1, forward strand.
TCTTGTGGTGCTTACAATGGGGATTGAACAACCTAAACTCTCACCAACTTCACCAAATTCCACAATTACTTTCACACTCACCCAAAAGACTTAACATTTTCCTTTCAACCCAAAATTTCACTTAACATTCCACTTCATCTTTGCTCTTATGCTTTTTGTTGGATTTTAAACACTTTCTACATTTGGACCGACTTTCTTATGACATCGGGCCCGATGTTGCTTGTAACTCGGTCGGACCATTTTCTTCACTTAAGCTCTTTGCTTTATTCCACCTTACATTTCCAACATTTTCTTTCTTCCTTTTCTTTCTTTGTTTTTCATTTTTGTACAACAAAGATGCACTACCTACATGATTCATAACACCATTCTTTTGCCCTTAAACTCAAGAGAATCTCAACTCTTCAAATACAATCCAAACCTCTCTTCTAAAGTCCAATCCCATAAGGGTCAAGTCATATAAGGCTAGGGATAATATTTTTGAGGAGTTTCAAACAAAGGCTTAGGCTAGAACGGGGCTACAAACAAAGGATTATCTTCATGGTAGGATATGGAACATTTATGTGACTAGAAGAATAAAGTTCAAAATCAATGTGACAATGCTAGGACAATTCTCATGACGGTCTTGGAAAATAGATAAACACCGCAATAGCAAGTTTTACTAAGCATGAATGAGCTAATCACACAAGAAAAATGAGGGATATGCAAATATGAACAAGCATCCCTAAAATGGCCAAAAATCAATCTCACAAGGGTCACTCATACTTAGTTGCATAAGAACTCATCCTAGAACTCACATGTTCAATAAAACAAGCAAGATATCATGATCACATCAAAAGCAACATCATTTAAGAGGCTAAACCATCCAAAAATATGCAAAGGAATTTACATGCTCACATCATCATTAGCTTTTATTTTGGCAATCTAAGATGGGAATTTCTAGTCCAAAACCTACAAAACACAAAATCTTTTTGTTGTTTTCAACACAATTTTTCAATTTTTATGGATTTTTTTTTTGCAAAAATTTCTCTAAAACCAAAAACTCATCCATTCAAGACCAAATTAATCATTCATGTTTTTCATCAAACCACAAACCAAGAAGCAAACATCCCAAACACAAACTAAAAACACAAACTAAATATCCTCAAAATAATAAACAAACATAAACAAGTGAAATCATGAACACACTTACCCCCACCCCATACTTAAAATTTTGATGTCCCCATCAAACAAGGAAATCAAAACTTAAAAGCAAGAGAGAAGAGTATGAAAAGCTCACAATTTCTTATTCTTCAATGGCATGTATAGGATCAATCGAAGGGGTTGTCACGTCTACGTCCTCTTTGGAGCCTTGCTTGCCGCTCCCTCTCGTACACTTGTTCTTGGTAGAAGTCTTGTGGTAGTGGTTGAAGTTGAGGCTCCGGGCGTGTCCATTGGTCCTCACGGGAAGGGAAGTTCCCGCTCATCCACGTGTTGTAGCTATCTTGGACTCGCCACCTTTGGTCTTCCACTTCCCTAAGCTCCTCCACCTCTCGTCTAGTGTAGCCGAGGGCCCGGTTCATCTCTTGTTGGCTAGCTTGGAAAGAACTTTGTTGTTGAAGCATTTGTTGTTGTTGTTGGTACATTTGTTGTTGATGGTGGTACATTTGTTGTTGATGGAGATTCACTTGATGGACCTCTTGGAGAACATTTTCTTGTTGAAGTTGGAGATGAGCCATTTGGTTGGCTAAGAAGGACATGTCCACCGGTTGTTGTTGCTCGGGAAACACCATTCCCGGACCGTACCATTGGGCATAGCCTTCATAACCGCCACCTTGGAATTGCTCTCGCCTTGCACCGCTCCCTTCTCCACGCTCATAATGCCTCGGGACCTCACCACCATGGAATGAACTGGACCGACGTTGAGGGAAGTCGGGCCCGACTTGGTGTGGACCTCGGTCCGCCAGTGTTGGAGCTTGGTGAGTGGCTCGGAGGTTGGCCATCAAACCTTGGAAGCGCTCATCTTCTTCATTTTGCTCTTGATCGACATCCATGTCTTCCCCACGAGGTGCAAACACGAAGTTGTCTTGGTCGGAATCCGGTGTAGATGGAGGAGAAGTAAACCGAATGTGTTGAGATTGTTGTCGCCGCCCTTCTCTTGCACCTTCGGCTCTCATCCGTTGAGTTGAGCCTCGGCTCTCATCCGTTGCTCCCGTTCTCTTCTTGCCACCTCCTCTTGATTGTCCCTCTCAAGTTGCAATCTAGCCATTTCGGCCCTAAGTCGAGCCAACTCCTCATCAACATGGAGAGCTTGATTCTCCATCCTTTTCCTTCTTCGGGCTTCCTTGAGAATACTTTCCGGATCACTCACAAACTCAAGCTCAAGTGTTCCTCGGGAGGAACGAGCTAGCATACACCTATGAAACAAAGACACAAACCAAAACAAATCAAAAACAAACAAAGGGTTTGGGCTATTCCCTCACCCAAATCACTACCAAAACACAAGAAACTCACCAAATTGGCACTCAATGCACTTAGACTTCCCCGGCAACGGCGCCATTTCTTGATCGCCCCTCTCTCAACGTGTACGAGGGTCTAGAGATACAATTTATAACCCGACCCCGTTGTAGTACGTGGTGGGTGTCGAACACTCGGGAAGTCTACTCGATCGATGTGCCTAGACACTAGGAAGCTAGAAAGGAGAGCATAAAACAAAGGAAAACAAAGAAAACAGTCGGGACCGACACTGAGGTCACGTCGGGCCCGAGGTTGGCGACGAGAGGAAGTCGGGACCGACACTGGGTAAGTCGGGCCCGAGGTAGCTGGGGATGTCGAACTCAAAGATTTTAAAAGTAGATCTTGGGCTTTTGGGTTCCTTCCCTAGTAGATTAAGGCTTTTCCACCCCAATTCAAGCAATGAGTGATGATCGGACTAGGATCGAGTGCTTTCGCCCTCGTTCCAACCACTTCTAAACATCGATCATTGGGGAAATCCCCTTCGAAGCAAGGTCTTGAGATTGACACATGTTCACTTTCGCTACTTTGCCAATCTCAAGCCTTGATTCCCGACTTTCGCAAGGAATTGTAGCTCTATGTAGAGTGGGTTCCTTAGATCAAACACTCAAGGCTATGGAATTGGGGTTTCTAGCCCAAACCTAGCTAGGGTCTTCCCCCATAACCCAAGATCAAGGAGATCTACTCCATGTGACAAGCAAAGAAAGCAAACAAATCAAAAGGGAAAGCAATCAACATCATCAATCTCAAAACAAAGCAAAGTTTCATTCAAAATCAAAAGCAATCCACAAATTCCAATCAAGGGTTTCCAAATCCACAAGATCAAAGCAAAGCAAAGCTAATCTATCAAACAAGCCTATCAATCTTCCTCTCCTTGGCCGATTCTCTCTCTTCTCCTTCTCCTCTCCTTCCTCCTTGCTCTCCAAGTATCCCCTTGAGAGTTTTTGAGGGTTGGGTTCCTTGCTAAGTGTGGGAACCCTCTTCTTAGAAGACAAGAGGGCCTTTTATTAGATGAGGGGCAAAAGTGGAAATTCACAATTTCGTGCCTTGGAGCCCAAGTAGTTCGGAAACCGACTTGGACCGACACGGAGGACCTCGGGCCCGAGGTACTGTGCAACTCGGTCCGAGGTTGGAGACTTCAAAGTCGGGCCCGAGGTTGGTTGCAACTCGGTCCTAACCTCGTTCCACCTTCTTCTTAGTTGGCTTCTCTTGTTCTTCTTCATGGCTTGTTTCTCTCTTTCCCGCTTTGCTCGGGCCTTGCTCCATGTCTCGACCCTCCTTCAAATAGATCCTTGATTCACGCCAATTTACCTACAAAACACATAAAATGCGCGTAGTTTCCGAATCTCATAGAAATACTGGAACTAAGCTAAAAAGGAACAAAACGCACAAGAAAAGGGGAAAAAGAAACGTATTTACAAAGGAAATCACATATGAAAACACCACCAAATAGAGAGACATCAACATCTAGGCATAACCATAAAGAATGAGGATAGTATCGAGCCAATAAGCACGTTCTGGATTACAAAATCAAGACCGATCGAATAATAGCATAAATTCGAACCTAGAAACCGAATGCCACATTTAGGAGTGACATTTACATGGACATTTCATCGAACACTTGGCGTGCAATGTTAGATCACAAGTAATTTTTAAGGCAAAAGGAGAAAAAACAATTGAACTTGAAAGACATCTACGCATAAGAAAAAAGAATGAGGATAGTATCAAGCCAATAAGCACGTTCGACACTACAAAATTAAGACCGTTCAGATTAAAGCATAAATTCGAACCTAGAAACCGAATTCCACATTAAGGAGTGACATTTACATTGACATTTCATCGAACACTTGGCGTGCAATATTAGATAACAAGTCATTTTAAAGGCAAAAGGAGAAAAAACAAGTAAACTTTAATGACATCTAGGCATAAACATAACGAATGAGAATAGTATCAAGCCAATAAGCACTTTCTGCAATAACAAATGAAGACCGGTCGAATAAAAGCATAAATTCGAACCTAGAAACCGAATGCCACATTTAGGAGTGACATTAACATGGACATTTCATCGAACACTTGGCGTGCAATGTTAGATCACAAGTCATTTTAAGGCAAAATGACTAAAAACAAGTGAACTTTAAAGACATCTAGGCATAACCATAAAGAATGAGGATAGTATCGAGCCAATAAGCACGTTCTGGATTACAAAATCAAGACCGATCGAATAATAGCATAAATTCGAACCTAGAAACTGAATGCCACATTTAGGAGTGACATTTATATGGACATTTCATCGAACACTTGGCGTGCAATGTTAGATCACAAGTCATTTTAAAGGCAAAAGGAGAAAAAACAAGTAACTTTAATGACATCTAGGCATAAGCATAACGAATGAGGATAGTATCAAGCCAATAAGCACTTTCTGCAATAACAAATGAAGACCGGTCGAATAAAAGCATAAATTCGAACCTAGAAACCGAATGCCACATTTAGGAGTGACATTAACATGGACATTTCATCGAACACGTGGCGTGCAATGTTAGATCACAAGTCATTTTAAGGCAAAATGACAAAAAACAAGTGAACTTTAAAGACATCTAGGCATAACCATAAAGAATGAGGATAGTATCGAGCCAATAAGCACGTTCTGGATTATAAAATCAAGACCGATCGAATAATAGCATAAATTCGAACCTAGAAACCGAATGCCCCATTTAGGAGTGACATTTACATGGACATTTCATCGAACACTTGGCGTGCAATGTTAGATCACAAGTAATTTTTAAGGCAAAAGGAGAAAAAACAATTGAACTTGAAAGACATTTACGCATAAGAATAAAGAATGAGGATAGTATCAAGCCAATAAGCACGTTCTGCACTACAAAATTAAGACCGTTCGGATTAAAGCATAAATTCGAACCTAGAAACCGAATTCCACATTAAGGAGTGACATTTACATTGTAATTTCATCGAACACTTGGCGTGCAATATTAGATAACAAGTCATTTTAAAGGCAAAAGGAGAAAAAACAAGTGAACTTTGAAGACATCTAGGCATAAGCATAAAGAATGAGGATAGTATCAAGCCAATAAGCATGTTGTGCACTACAAAATTAAGACCGATCGGATAAAAGCATATATTCGAACCTAGAAACCGAATGCCACATTTAGGAGTGTCATTTACGTGGACATTTCATCGAACACTTGGCGTGCAATGTTAGATCACAAGTCATTTTAAAGGCAAAAGGAGAAAAAACAAGTGAACTTTAAAGACATCTAGGCATAACCATAAAGAATGAGGATAGTATCGAGCCAATAAGCACGTTCTAGATTACAAAATTAAGACCGATCGAATAATAGCATAAATTCGAACCTAGAAACCGAATGCCACATTTAGGAGTGACATTTACATGGACATTTCATCGAACACTTGGCGTGCAATGTTAGATCACAAGTAATTTTTTAAGGCAAAAGGAGAAAAAACAAGTGAACTTGAAAGACATCTACGCATAAGCATAAAGAATGAGGATAGTATCAAGCCAATAAGCACGTTCTGCACTACAAAATTAAGACCGATCGGATAAAAGCATATATTCGAACCAAGAAACCGAATGCCACATTTAGGAGTGACATTTACGTTGACATTTCATCGAACACTTGGCATGCAATGTTAGATCACAAGTCATTTTAAAGGCAAAAGGAGAAAAAACAAGTGAACTTTAAAGACATCTAGGCATAACCATAAAGAATGAGGATAGTATCGAGCCAATAAGCACGTTCTGGATTACAAAATCAAGACCGATCGAATAATAGCAAAAATTCGAAGCTAGAAACCAAATGCCACATTTAGAAGTGACATTTACATGGACATTTCATCGAACACTTGGCGTGCAATGTTAGATCACAAGTAATTTTTAAGGCAAAAGGGGAAAAAACAAGTGAACTTGAATGATATCTATGCATAAGCATAAAGAATGAGGATAGTATCAAGCCAATAAGCACGTTCTGCACTACAAAATTAAGACCGATCGGATTAAAGCATAAATTCGAACCTAGAAACCGAATTCCACATTTAAAAGTGACATTTACAAGGACATTTCATCGAACAATTGGCTTGGAATATTAGATCTCAAGTAAATTTATTAAAGGAAAAAGTAGAATAAACAAGTGAACTATAAAGACATCTAGGCATAAGCATAAAGAATGAGGATAGTATCAAGGCAATAAGCACGTTGTGCACTACAAAATTAAGACCAATCGGATAAAAGCATATATTCGAACCTAGAAACCGAATGCCACATTTTGGAGTGACATTTACATGGACATTTCATCGAACACTTGGCGTGCAATGTTAGATCACAAGTCATTTTAAAGGCAAAAGGAGAAAAAACAAGTAAACTTTAATGACATCTAGGCATAAGCATAACGAATGAGGATAGTATCAAGCCAATAAGAACTTTCTGCAATAACAAATGAAGACCGATCGAATAAAAGCTTAAATTCGAACCTAGAAACCGAATGCAACATTTAGGAGTGACATTTACATGGACATTTCATCGAATACTTGGCGTGCAATGTTAGATCACAAGTCATTTTAAGGCAAAATGAGAAAAAACAAGTGAACTTTAAAGACATGTAGGCATAACCATAAAGAATGAGGATAGTATCGAGCCAATAAGCACGTTCTGGATTACAAAATCAAGACCGATCGAATAATAGCATAAATTCGAACCTAGAAACCGAATGCCACATTTAGGAGTGACATTTACATGGACATTTCATCGAACACTTGGTGTGCAATGTTAGATCACAAGTAATTTTTAAGGCAAAAGGAGAAAAAACAATTGAACTTGAAAGACATCTACGCATAAGAATAAAGAATGAGGATAGTATCAAGCCAATAAGCACGTTATGCACTAAAAAATTAAGACCGTTCAGATTAAAGCATAAATTCGAACCTAGAAACCGAATTCCACATTAAGGAGTGACATTTCATCGAACACTTGGCGTGCACTATTAGATAACAAGTCATTTTAAAGGCAAAAGGAGAAAAAACAAGTGAACTTTGAAGACATCTAGGCATAAGCATAAAGAATGAGGATAGTATCAAGCCAATAAGCATGTTGTGCACTACAAAATTAAGACCGATCGGATAAAAGCATATATTCGAACCTAGAAACCGAATGCCACATTTAGGAGTGACATTTACGTTGACATTTCATCGAACACTTGGCGTGCAATGCTAGATCACAAGTCATTTTAAAGGCAAAAGGAGAAAAAACAAGTGAACTTTAAAGACATCTAGGCATAACCATAAAGAATGAGGATAGTATCGAGCCAATAAGCACGTTTTGGATTACAAAATCAAGACCGATAGAATAATAGCATAAATTCGAACCTAGAAACCGAATGCCACATTTAGGAGTGACATTTACATGGACATTTCATCGAACACTTGGCGTGCAATGTTAGATCACAAGTAATTTTTAAGGCAAAAGGGGAAAAAACAAGTGAACTTGAATGACATCTATGCATAAGCATAAAGAATGAGGATAGTATCAAGCCAATAAGCACGTTCTGCACTACAAAATTAAGACAGATCGGATAAAAGCATATATTCGAACCTAGAAACCGAATGCCACATTTAGGAGTGACATTTACGTTGACATTTCATCGAACACTTGGCATGCAATGTTAGATCACAAGTCATTTTAAAGGAAAAAGGAGAAAAAACAAGTGAACTTTAAAGACATCTAGGCATAACCATAAAGAATGAGGATAGTATCGAGCCAATAAGCACGTTCTGGATTACAAAATCAAGACCGATCGAATAATAGCATAAATTCGAACCTAGAAACCGAATGCCACATTTAGAAGTGACATTTACATGGACATTTCATCGAACACTTGGCGTGCAATGTTAGATCACAAGTAATTTTTAAGGCAAAAGGGGAAAAAACAAGTGAACTTGAATGACATCTATGCATAAGCATAAAGAATGAGGATAGTATCAAGCCAATAAGCACGTTCTGCACTACAAAATTAAGACAGATCGGATAAAAGCATATATTCGAACCTAGAAACCGAATGCCACATTTAGGAGTGACATTTACGTTGACATTTCATCGAACACTTGGCATGCAATGTTAGATCACAAGTCATTTTAAAGGCAAAAGGAGAAAAAACAAGTGAACTTTAAAGACATCTAGGCATAACCATAAAGAATGAGGATAGTATCGAGCCAATAAGAACGTTCTGGATTACAAAATCAAGACCGATCGAATAATAGCATAAATTCGAACCTAGAAACCGAATGCCACATTTAGAAGTGACATTTACATGGACATTTCATTGAACACTTGGCGTGCAATGTTAGATCACAAGTAAATTTATTAAAGGCAAAAGGAGAATAAACAAGTGAACTATAAAGACATCTAGGCATAAGCATAAAGAATGAGGATAGTATCAAGCCAATAAGCATGTTGTGCACTACAAAATTAAGACCGATCGGATAAAAGCATATATTCGAACCTAGAAACCGAATGCCACATTTAGGAGTGACATTTACATGGACATTTCATCGAACACTTGGCGTGCAATGTTAGATCTCAAGTAAATTTATTAAAGGCAAAAGGAGAATAAACAAGTGAACTATAAAGACATCTAGGCATAAGCATTAAAGAATGAGGATAGTATCAAGCCAATAAGCATGTTGCGCACTACAAAATTAAGACCGATCGGATAAAAGCATATATTCGAACCTAGAAACCGAATGCCACATTTAGGAGTGACATTTACATGGACATTTCATCGAACACTTGGCGTGCAATGTTAGATCACAAGTCATTTTAAAGGCAAAAGGAGAAAAAACAAGTGAACTTTAAAGACATGTAGGCATAACCATAAAGAATGAGGATAGTATCGAGCCAATAAGCACGTTCTGGATTACAAAATCAAGACCGATCGAATAATAGCATAAATTCGAACCTAGAAACCGAATGCCACATTTAGGAGTGACATTTACATGGACATTTCATCGAACACTTGGTGTGCAATGTTAGATCACAAGTAATTTTTAAGGCAAAAGGAGAAAAAACAATTGAACTTGAAAGACATCTACGCATAAGAATAAAGAATGAGGATAGTATCAAGCCAATAAGCACGTTATGCACTAAAAAATTAAGACCGTTCAGATTAAAGCATAAATTCGAACCTAGAAACCGAATTCCACATTAAGGAGTGACATTTCATCGAACACTTGGCGTGCACTATTAGATAACAAGTCATTTTAAAGGCAAAAGGAGAAAAAACAAGTGAACTTTGAAGACATCTAGGCATAAGCATAAAGAATGAGGATAGTATCAAGCCAATAAGCATGTTGTGCACTACAAAATTAAGACCGATCGGATAAAAGCATATATTCGAACCTAGAAACCGAATGCCACATTTAGGAGTGACATTTACGTTGACATTTCATCGAACACTTGGCGTGCAATGCTAGATCACAAGTCATTTTAAAGGCAAAAGGAGAAAAAACAAGTGAACTTTAAAGACATCTAGGCATAACCATAAAGAATGAGGATAGTATCGAGCCAATAAGCACGTTTTGGATTACAAAATCAAGACCGATAGAATAATAGCATAAATTCGAACCTAGAAACCGAATGCCACATTTAGGAGTGACATTTACATGGACATTTCATCGAACACTTGGCGTGCAATGTTAGATCACAAGTAATTTTTAAGGCAAAAGGGGAAAAAACAAGTGAACTTGAATGACATCTATGCATAAGCATAAAGAATGAGGATAGTATCAAGCCAATAAGCACGTTCTGCACTACAAAATTAAGACAGATCGGATAAAAGCATATATTCGAACCTAGAAACCGAATGCCACATTTAGGAGTGACATTTACGTTGACATTTCATCGAACACTTGGCATGCAATGTTAGATCACAAGTCATTTTAAAGGAAAAAGGAGAAAAAACAAGTGAACTTTAAAGACATCTAGGCATAACCATAAAGAATGAGGATAGTATCGAGCCAATAAGCACGTTCTGGATTACAAAATCAAGACCGATCGAATAATAGCATAAATTCGAACCTAGAAACCGAATGCCACATTTAGAAGTGACATTTACATGGACATTTCATCGAACACTTGGCGTGCAATGTTAGATCACAAGTAATTTTTAAGGCAAAAGGGGAAAAAACAAGTGAACTTGAATGACATCTATGCATAAGCATAAAGAATGAGGATAGTATCAAGCCAATAAGCACGTTCTGCACTACAAAATTAAGACAGATCGTATAAAAGCATATATTCGAACCTAGAAACCGAATGCCACATTTAGGAGTGACATTTACGTTGACATTTCATCGAACACTTGGCATGCAATGTTAGATCACAAGTCATTTTAAAGGCAAAAGGAGAAAAAACAAGTGAACTTTAAAGACATCTAGGCATAACCATAAAGAATGAGGATAGTATCGAGCCAATAAGAACGTTCTGGATTACAAAATCAAGACCGATCGAATAATAGCATAAATTCGAACCTAGAAACCGAATGCCACATTTAGAAGTGACATTTACATGGACATTTCATTGAACACTTGGCGTGCAATGTTAGATCACAAGTAAATTTATTAAAGGCAAAAGGAGAATAAACAAGTGAACTATAAAGACATCTAGGCATAAGCATAAAGAATGAGGATAGTATCAAGCCAATAAGCATGTTGTGCACTACAAAATTAAGACCGATCGGATAAAAGCATATATTCGAACCTAGAAACCGAATGCCACATTTAGGAGTGACATTTACATGGACATTTCATCGAACACTTGGCGTGCAATGTTAGATCTCAAGTAAATTTATTAAAGGCAAAAGGAGAATAAACAAGTGAACTATAAAGACATCTAGGCATAAGCATTAAAGAATGAGGATAGTATCAAGCCAATAAGCATGTTGCGCACTACAAAATTAAGACCGATCGGATAAAAGCATATATTCGAACCTAGAAACCGAATGCCACATTTAGGAGTGACATTTACATGGACATTTCATCGAACACTTGGCGTGCAATGTTAGATCATAAGTCATTTTAAAGGAAAAAGGAGAAAAAAAAAGTAAACTTTAATGACATCTAGGCATAAGCATAACGAATGAGGATAGTATCAAGCCAATAAGCACTTTCTGCAATAACAAATGAAGACCGGTCGAATAAAAGCATAAATTCGAACCTAGAAACCGAATGCCACATTTAGGAGTGACATTAACATGGACATTTCATCGAACACTTGGCGTGCAATGTTAGATCACAAGTCATTTTAAGGCAAAATGACTAAAAACAAGTGAACTTTAAAGACATCTAGGCATAACCATAAAGAATGAGGATAGTATCGAGCCAATAAGCACGTTCTGGATTACAAAATCAAGACCGATCGAATAATAGCATAAATTCGAACCTAGAAACCGAATGCCACATTTAGGAGTGACATTTACATGGACATTTCATCGAACACTTGGCGTGCAATGTTAGATCACAAGTCATTTTAAAGGCAAAAGGAGAAAAAACAAGTAAACTTTAATGACATCTAGGCATAAGCATAACGAATGAGGATAGTATCAAGCCAATAAGCACTTTCTGCAATAACAAATGAAGACCGGTCGAATAAAACCATAAATTCGAACCTAGAAACCGAATGCCACATTTAGGAGTGACATTAACATGGACATTTCATCGAACACTTGGCGTGCAATGTTAGATCACAAGTCATTTTAAGGCAAAATGACTAAAAACAAGTGAACTTTAAAGACATCTAGGCATAACCATAAAGAATGAGGATAGTATCGAGCCAATAAGCACGTTCTGGATTATAAAATCAAGACCGATCGAATAATAGCATAAATTCGAACCTAGAAACCGAATGCCACATTTAGGAGTGACATTTACGTGGACATTTCATCGAACACTTGGCGTGCAATGTTAGATCACAAGTAATTTTTAAGGCAAAAGGAGAAAAAACAATTGAACTTGAAAGAAATCTACGCATAAGAATAAAGAATGAGGATAGTATCATGCCAATAAGCACGTTCTGCACTACAAAATTAAGACCGTTCGGATTAAAGCATAAATTCGAACCTAGAAACCGAATTCCACCTTAAGGAGTGACATTTACATTGACATTTCATCGAACACTTGGCGTGCAATATTAGATAACAAGTCATTTTAAAGGCAAAAGGAGAAAAAATAAGTGAACTTTGAAGACATCTAGGCATAAGCATAAAGAATGAGGATAGTATCAAGCCAATAAGCATGTTGTGCACTACAAAATTAAGACCGATCGGATAAAAGCATATATTCGAACCTAGAAACCGAATGCCACATTTAGGAGTGACATTTACGTGGACATTTCATCGAACACTTGGCGTGCAATGTTAGATCACAAGTCATTTTAAAGGCAAAAGGAAATAAAACAAGTGAACTTTAAAGACATCTAGGCATTACCATAAAGAATGAGGATAGTATCGAGCCAATAAGCACGTTCTGGATTACAAAATTAAGACCGATCGAATAATAGCATAAATTCGAACCTAAAAACCGAATGCCACATTTAGGAGTGACATTTACATGGACATTTCATCGAACACTTGGCGTGCAATGTTAGATCACAAGTAATTTTTAAGGCAAAAGGAGAAAATACAAGTGAACTTGAAAGACATCTACGCATAAGCATAAAGAATGAGGATAGTATCAAGCCAATAAGCACGTTTTGCACTACAAAATTAAGACCGATCGCATAAAAGCATATATTCGAACCTAGAAACCGAATGCCACATTTAGGAGTGACATTTACGTTGACATTTCATCGAACACTTGGCATGCAATGTTAGATCACAAGTCATTTTAAAGGCAAAAGGAGAAAAAACAAGTGAACTTTAAAGACATCTAGGGATAACCATAAAGAATGAGGATAGTATCGAGCCAATAAGCACGTTCTGAATTACAAAATCAAGACCGATCGAATAATAGCATAAATTCGAACCTAGAAACCGAATGCCACATTTAGAAGTGACATTTACATGGACATTTCATCGAACACTTGGCGTGCAATGTTAGATCACAAGTAATTTTTAAGGCAAAAGGGGAAAAAACAAGTGAACTTGAATGACATCTATGCATAAGCATAAAGAATGAGGATAGTATCAAGCCAATAAGCACGTTCTGCACTACAAAATTAAGACCGATCGGATTAAAGCATAAATTCGAACCTAGAAACCGAATTCCACATTTAGGAGTGACATTTAAAAGGACATTTCATCGAACACTTGGCGTGCAATCTTAGATCTGAAGTAAATTTATTAAAGGCAAAAGGAGAATAAACAAGTGAACTATAAAGACATCTAGGCATAAGCATAAAGAATGAGGATAGTATCAAGCCAATAAGCATGTTGTGCACTACAAAATTAAGACCGATCGGATAAAAGCATATATTCGAACCTAGAAACCGAATGCCACATTTAGGAGTGACATTTACGTGGACATTTCATCGAACACTTGGCGTGCAATTTTAGATTAAAAGTCATTTTAAAGGCAAAAGGAGAAAAACAAGTGAACTTTAAAGACATCTAGGCATAACCATAAAGAATGAGGATAGTATCGAGCCAATAAGCACGTTCTGGATTACAAAATCAAGACCGATCGAATAATAGCATAAATTCGAACCTAGAAACCGAATGCCACATTTAGGAGTGACATTTACATGGACATTTCATCGAACACTTAGCGTGCAATGTTAAATCACAAGTAATTTTTAAGGCAAAAGGAGAAAAAACAAGTGAACTTGAAAGACATCTACGCATAAGCATAAAGAATGAGGATAGTATCAAGCCAATAAGCACGTTCTACACTACAAAATTAAGACCGATCGGATTAAAGCATAAATTCGAACCTAGAAACCGAATTCCACATTTAGGAGTGACATTTACAAGGACATTTCATCGAACACTTGGCGTGGAATGTTAGACCTCAATTAAATTTATTAAAGGAAAAAGGAGAATAAACAAGTGAACTATAAAGACATCTAGGCATAAGCATAAAGAATGAGGATAGTATCAAGCCAATAAGCACGTTGTGCACTACAAAATTAAGACCGATCGGATAAAAGCATATATTCGAACCTAGAAACCGAATGCCACATTTAGGAGTGACATTTACATGGACATTTCATCGAACACTTGGCGTGCAATGTTAGATCACAAGTCATTTTAAAGGCAAAAGGAGAAAAAACAAGTAAACTTTAATGACATCTAGGCATAAGCATAACGAATGAGGATAGTATCAAGCCAATAAGCACTTTCTGCAATAACAAATGAAGACCGGTCGAATAAAAGCATAAATTCGAACCTAGAAACCGAATGCCACATTTAGGAGTGACATTAACATGGCCATTTCATCGAACACTTGGTGTGCAATGTTAGATCACAAGTCATTTTAAGGCAAAATGACTAAAAACAAGTGAACTTTAAAGACATCTAGGCATAACCATAAAGAATGAGGATAGTATCGAGCCAATAAGCACGTTCTGGATTACAAAATCAAGACCGATCGAATAATAGCATAAATTCGAACCTAGAAACCGAATGCCACATTTAGGAGTGACATTTACATGGACATTTCATCGAACACTTGGCGTGCAATGTTAGATCACAAGTCATTTTAAAGGCAAAAGGAGAAAAAACAAGTGAACTTTAAAGACATCTAGGGATAACCATAAAGAATGAGGATAGTATCGAGCCAATAAGCACGTTCTGAATTACAAAATCAAGACCGATCGAATAATAGCATAAATTCGAACCTAGAAACCGAATGCCACATTTAGAAGTGACATTTACATGGACATTTCATCGAACACTTGGCGTGCAATGTTAGATCACAAGTAATTTTTAAGGCAAAAGGAGAAAAAACAATTGAACTTGAAAGAAATCTACGCATAAGAATAAAGAATGAGGATAGTATCAAGCCAATAAGCACGTTCTGCACTACAAAATTAAGACCGTTCGGATTAAAGCATAAATTCGAACCTAGAAACCGAATTCCACATTAAGGAGTGACAATTACATTGACATTTCATCGAACACTTGGCGTGCAATATTAGATAACAAGTCATTTTAAAGGCAAAAGGAGAAAAAACAAGTGAACTTTGAAGACATCTAGGCATAAGCATAAAGAATGAGGATAGTATCAAGCCAATAAGCATGTTGTGCACTACAAAATTAAGACCGATCGGATAAAAGCATATATTCGAACCTAGAAACCGAATGCCACATTTAGGAGTGACATTTACGTGGACATTTCATCGAACACTTGGCGTGCAATGTTAGATCACAAGTCATTTTAAAGGGAAAAGGAGAAAAAACAAGTGAACTTTAAAGACATCTAGGCATAACCATAAAGAATGAGGATAGTATCGAGCCAATAAGCACGTTCTGGATTACAAAATTAAGACCGATAGAATAATAGCATAAATTCGAACCTAGAAACCGAATGCCACATTTAGGAGTGACATTTACATAGACATTTCATCGAACACTTGGCGTGCAATGTTAGATCACAAGTAATTTTTAAGGCAAAAGGAGAAAAAACAAGTGAACTTGAAAGACATCTACGCATAAGCATAAAGAATGAGGATAGTATCAAGCCAATAAGCACGTTCTGCACTACAAAATTAAGACAGATCGGATAATAGCATATATTCGAACCTAGAAACCGAATGCCACATTTAGGAGTGACATTTACGTTGACATTTCATCGAACACTTGGCATGCAATGTTAGATCACAAGTCATTTTAAAGGCAAAAGGAGAAAAAACAAGTGAACTTTAAAGACATCTAGGCATAACCATAAAGAATGAGGATGAAATCGAGCCAATAAGCACGTTCTGGATTACAAAATCAAGACCGATCGAATAATAGCATAAATTCGAACCTAGAAACCGAATGCCACATTTAGAAGTGACATTTACATGGACATTTCATCGAACACTTGGCGTGCAATGTTAGATCACAAGTAATTTTTAAGGCAAAAGGGGAAAAAACAAGTGAACTTGAATGACATCAATGCATAAGCATAAAGAATGAGGATAGTATCAAGCCAATAAGCATGTTTTGCACTACAAAATTAAGACCGATCGGATTAAAGCATAAATTCGAACCTAGAAACCGAATTCCACATTTAGGAGTGACATTTACAAGGACATTTCATCAAACAATTGGCTTGGAATGTTAGATCTCAAGTAAATTTATTAAAGGAAAAAGTAGAATAAACAAGTGAACTATAAAGACATCTAGGCATAAGCATTAAGAATGAGGATAGTATCAAGGCAATAAGCACGTTGTGCACTACAAAATTAAGACCGATCGGATAAAAGCATATATTCGAACCTAGAAACCGAATGCCACATTTTGGAGTGACATTTACATGGACATTTCATCGAACACTTTGCGTGCAATGTTAGATCACAAGTCATTTTAAAGGCAAAAGGAGAAAAAACAAGTAAACTTTAATGACATCTAGGCATAAGCATAACGAATGAGGATAGTATCAAGCCAATAAGCACTTTCTGCAATAACAAATGAAGACCGAGCGAATAAAAGCATAAATTCGAACCTAGAAACCGAATGCCACATTTAGGAGTGACATTTACATGGACATTTCATCGAACACTTGGCGTGCAATGTTAGATCACAAGTCATTTTAAGGCAAAATGAGAAAAAACAAGTGAACTTTAAAGACATCTAGGCATAACCATAAAGAATGAGGATAGTATCGAGCCAATAAGCACGTTCTGGATTACAAAATCAAGACCGATCGAATAATAGCATAAATTCGAACCTAGAAACCGAATGCCACATTTAGGAGTGACATTTACATGGACATTTCGTCGAACACTTGGCGTGCAATGTTAGATCACAAGTAATTTTTAAGGCAAAAGGAGAAAAAACAAGTGAACATGAAAGACATCTACGCATAAGCATAAAGAATGATGATAGTATCCAGCCAATAAGCACGTTCTGCACTACAAAATTAAGACCGTTCCGATTAATGCATAAATTCGAACCTAGAAACCGAATTCCACATTTAGGAGTGACATTTACAAGGACATTTCATCGAACAATTGGCTTGGAATGTTAGATCTCAAGTAAATTTATTAAAGGAAAAAGTAGAATAAACAAGTGAACTATAAAGACATCTAGGCATAAGCATAAAGAATGAGGATAGTATCAAGCCAATAAGCACGTTGTGCACTACAAAATTAAGACCGATCGGATAAAAGCATATATTCGAACCAAGAAACCGAATGCCACATTTAGGAGTGACATTTACATGGACATTTCATCGAACACTTGGCGTGCAATGTTAGATCACAAGTCATTTTAAAGGGAAAAGGAGAAAAAACAAGTGAACTTTAAAGACATCTAGGCATTACCATAAAGAATGAGGATAGTATCGAGCCAATAAGCACGTTCTGGATTACAAAATTAAGACCGATCGAATAATAGCATAAATTCGAACCTAGAAACCGAATGCCACATTTAGGAGTGACATTTACATGGACATTTCATCGAACTCTTGGCGTGCAATGTTAGATCACAAGTAATTTTTAAGGCAAAAGGAGAAAAAACAATTGAACTTGAAAGACATCTACGCATAAGAATAAAGAATGAGGATAGTATCAAGCCAATAAGCACGTTCTGCACTACAAAATTAAGACCGTTCAGATTAAAGCATAAATTCGAACCTAGAAACCGAATTCCACATTAAGGAGTGACATTTACATTGACATTTCATCGAACACTTGGTGTGCAATATTAGATAACAAGTCATTTTAAAGGTAAAAGGAGAAAAAACAAGTGAACTTTGAAGACATCTAGGCATAAGCATAAAGAATGAGGATAGTATCAAGCCAATAAGCATATTGTGCACTACAAAATTAAGACCGAACGGATAAAAGCATATATTCAATCCTAGAAACCGAATGCCACATTTAGGAGTGACATTTACGTGGACATTTCATCGAACACTTGGCGTGCAATGTTCGATCACAAGTCATTTTAAAGGCAAAAGGAGAAAAAACAAGTGAACTTTAAAGACATCTAGGCATAACCATAAAGAATGAGGATAATATCGAGCCAATAAGCACGTTTTGGATTACAAAATCAAGGCCGATCGAATAAACGCATAGATCCGAGCCTAGAAACAGAATGCCACATTTAGGAGTGACATTTACATGGATATTTCATCGAACACTTGGCGTGCAATGTTAGATCACAAGTCATTTTAAAGGCAAAAGGAGAAAAAACAAGTAAACTTTAATGACATCTAGGAATAAGCATAACGAATGAGGATAGTATCAAGCCAATAAGCACTTTCTGCAATAACAACTGAAGACCGGTCGAATAAAACATAAATTCGAACCTAGAAACCGAATGCCACATTTAGGAGTGAAATTTACATGGACATTTCATCGAACACTTGGCGTGCAATGTTAGATCACAAGTCATTTTAAGGCAAAATGACTAAAAACAAGTGAACTTTAAAGACATCTAGGCATAACCATAAAGAATGAGGATAGTATCGAGCCAATAAGCACGTTCTGGATTACAAAATCAAGTCCGATCGAATAATAGCATAAATTCGAACCTAGAAACCGAATGCCACATTTAGGAGTGACATTTACATGGACATTTCATCGAACACTTGGCGTGCAATGTTAGATCACAAGTAATTTTTAAGGCAAAAGGAGAAAAAACAAGTGAACTTGAAAGACATCTACGCATAAGCATAAAGAATGAGGATAGTATCAAGCCAATAAGCACGTTCTGTACTACAAAATTAAGACCGATCGGATTAAAGCATAAATTCGAACCTAGAAACCGAATGCCACATTTAGGAGTGACATTTACAAGGACATTTCATCGAACAATTGGCTTGGAATGTTAGATCTCAAGTAAATTTATTAAAGGAAAAAGTAGAATAAACAAGTGAACTATAAAGACATCTAGGCATAAGCATAAAGAATGAGGATAGTATCAAGCCAATAAGCACGTTGTGCACTACAAAATTAAGACCGATCGGATAAAAGCATATATTCGAACCAAGAAACCGAATGCCACATTTAGGAGTGACATTTACATGGACATTTCATCGAACACTTGGCGTGCAATGTTAGATCACAAGTCATTTTAAAGGGAAAAGGAGAAAAAACAAGTAAACTTTAATGATATCTAGGCATAAGCATAACGAATGAGGATAGTATCAAAAGAATAATCACTTTCTGCAATAACAAATGAAGACCGATCGAATAAAAGCATAAATTCGAACCTAGAAACCGAATGCAACATTTAGGAGTGACATTTACATGGACATTTCATCGAACACTTGGCGTGCAATATTAGATCACAAGTCATTTTAAGGCAAAATGAGAAAAAACAAGTGAACTTTAAAGACATCTAGGCATAACCATAAAGAATGAGGATAGTATCGAGCCAATAAGCACGTTCTGGATTACAAAATCAAGACCGATCGAATAATAGCATAAATTCGAACCCAGAAACCGAATGCCACATTTAGGAGTGACATTTACATGGACATTTCATCGAACACTTGGCGTGCAATGTTAGATCACAAGTAATTTTTAAGGCAAAAGGAGAAAAAACAATTGAACTTGAAAGACATCTACGCATAAGAATAAAGAATGAGGATAGTATCAAGTCAATAAGCACGTTCTGCACTACAAAATTAAGACCGTTCAGATTAAAGCATAAATTCGAACCTAGAAACCGAATTCCACATTAAGGAGTGACATTTACATTGACATTTCATCGAACACTTAGCGTGCAATATTAGATAACAAGTCATTTTAAAGGCAAAAGGAGAAAAAACAAGTGAACTTTGAAGACATCTAGGCATAAGCATAAAGAATGAGGATAGTATCAAGCCAATAAGCATGTTGTGCACTACAAAATTAAGACCGATCGGATAAAAGCATATATTCAATCCTAGAAACCGAATGCCACATTTAGGAGTGACATTTACGTGGACATTTCATCGAACACTTGGCGTGCAATGTTCGATCACAAGTCATTTTAAAGGCAAAAGGAGAAAAAACAAGTGAACTTTAAAGACATCTAGGCATAACCATAAAGAATGAGGATAATATCGAGCCAATAAGCACGTTTTGGATTACAAAATCAAGGCCGATCGAATAAACGCATAGATCCGAGCCTAGAAACAGAATGCCACATTTAGGAGTGACATTTACATGGATATTTCATCGAACACTTGGCGTGCAATGTTAGATCACAAGTCATTTTAAAGGCAAAAGGAGAAAAAACAAGTAAACTTTAATGACATCTAGGCATAAGCATAACGAATGAGGATAGTATCAAGCCAATAAGCACTTTCTGCAATAACAACTGAAGACCGGTCGAATAAAACATAAATTCGAACCTAGAAACCGAATGCCACATTTAGGAGTGACATTTACATGGACATTTCATCGAACACTTGGCGTGCAATGTTAGATCACAAGTAATTTTTTAAGGCAAAAGGAGAAAAAACAAGTGAACTTGAAAGACATCTACGCATAAGCATAAAGAATGAGGATAGTATCAAGCCAATAAGCACGTTCTGTACTACAAAATTAAGACCGATCGGATTAAAGCATAAATTCGAACCTAGAAACCGAATGCCCCATTTAGGAGTGACATTTACAAGGACATTTCATCGAACAATTGGCTTGGAATGTTAGATCTCAAGTAAATTTATTAAAGGAAAAAGTAGAATAAACAAGTGAACTATAAAGACATCTAGGCATAAGCATAAAGAATGAGGATAGTATCAAGCCAATAAGCACGTTGTGCACTACAAAATTAAGACCGATCGGATAAAAGCATATATTCGAACCAAGAAACCGAATGCCACATTTAGGAGTGACATTTACATGGACATTTCATCGAACACTTGGCGTGCAATGTTAGATCACAAGTCATTTTAAAGGGAAAAGGAGAAAAAACAAGTAAACTTTAATGACATCTAGGCATAAGCATAACGAATGAGGATAGTATCAAAAGAATAAGCACTTTCTGCAATAACAAATGAAGACCGATCGAATAAAAGCATAAATTCGAACCTAGAAACCGAATGCCACATTTAGGAGTGACATTTACATGGACATTTCATCGAACACTTGGCGTGCAATGTTAGATCACAAGTCATTTTAAGGCAAAATGAGAAAAAACAAGTGAACTTTAAAGACATCTAGGCATAACCATAAAGAATGAGGATAGTATCGAGCCAATAAGCACGTTCTGGATTACAAAATCAAGACCGATCGAATAATAGCATAAATTCGAACCCAGAATCCGAATGCCACATTTAGGAGTGACATTTACATGGACATTTCATCGAACACTTGGCGTGAAATGTTAGATCACAAGTAATTTTTAAGGCAAAAGGAGAAAAAACAATTGAACTTGAAAGACATCTACGCATAAGAATAAAGAATGAGGATAGTATCAAGCCAATAAGCACGTTCTGCACTACAAAATTAAGACCGTTCAGATTAAAGCATAAATTCGAACCTAGAAACCGAATTCCACATTAAGGAGTGACATTTACATTATTATTTCATCGAACACATGGCGTGCAATATTAGATAACAAGTCATTTTAAAGGCAAAAGGAGAAAAAACAAGTGAACTTTAAAGACATCTAGGCATAACCATAAAGAATGAGGATAATATCAAGCCAATAAGCACGTTTTGGATTACAAAATCAAGACCGATCGAATAAACGCATAGATCCGAGCCTAGAAACAGAATGCCACATTTAGGAGTGACATTTACGTGGACATTTCATCGAACACTTGGCGTGCAATGTTAGATCACAAGTCATTTTAAAGGCAAAAGGAGAAAAAACAAGTAAACTTTAATGACATCTAGGCATAAGCGTAACGAATGAGGATAGTATCAAGCCAATAAGCACGTTCTGCACTACAAAATTAAGACCGATCGGATTAAAGCATAAATTCGAACCTAGAAACCGAATTCCACATTTAGGAGTGACATTTACAAGGACATTTCATCGAACAATTGGCTTGGAATGTTAGATCTCAAGTAAATTTATTAAAGGAAAAAGTAGAATAAACAAGTGAACTATAAAGACATCTAGGCATAAGCATAAAGAATGAGGATAGTATCAAGCCAATAAGCACGTTGTGCACTACAAAATTAAGACCGATCGGATAAAAGCATATATTCGAACCTAGAAACCGAATGCCACATTTAGGAGTGACATTTACATGGATATTTCATCGAACACTTGGCGTGCAATGTTAGATCACAAGTCATTTTAAAGGGAAAAGGAGAAAAAACAAGTAAACTTTAATGACATCTAGGCATAAGCATAACGAATGAGGATAGTATCAAGCCAATAAGCACTTTCTGCAATAACAAATGAAGACCGATCGAATAAAAGCATAAATTCGAACCTAGAAACCGAATGCCAGATTTAGGAGTGACATTTACATGGACATTTCATCGAACACTTGGCGTGTAATGTTAGATCACAAGTCATTTTAAGGCAAAATGAGAAAAAACAAGTGAACTTTAAAGACATCTAGGCATAACTATAAAGAATGAGGATAGTATCGAGCCAATAAGCACGTTCTGGATTACAAAATCAAGACCAATCGAATAATAGCATAAATTCGAACCCAGAAACCGAATGCCACATTTAGGAGTGACATTTACATGGACATTTCATCGAACACTTGGCGTGCAATGTTAGATCACAAGTAATTTTTAAGGCAAAAGGAGAAAAAACAATTGAACTTGAAAGACATCTACGCATAAGAATAAAGAATGAGGATAGTATCAAGCCAATAAGCACGTTCTGCACTACAAAATTAAGACCGTTCAGATTAAAGCATAAATTCGAACCTAGAAACCGAATTCCACATTAAGGAGTGACATTTACATTATTATTTCATCGAACACTTGGCGTGCAATATTAGATAACAAGTCATTTTAAAGGCAAAAGGAGAAAAAACAAGTGAACTTTAAAGACATCTAGGCATAACCATAAAGAATGAGGATAATATCAAGCCAATAAGCACGTTTTGGATTACAAAATCAAGACCGATCGAATAAACGCATAGATCCGAACCTAGGAACAGAATGCCACATTTAGGAGTGACATTTACGTGGACATTTCATCGAACACTTGGCGTGCAATGTTAGATCACAAGTCATTTTAAAGGCAAAAGGAGAAAAAACAAGTAAACTTTAATGACATCTAGGCATAAGCGTAACGAATGAGGATAGTATCAAGCCAATAAGCACGTTCTGCACTACAAAATTAAGACCGATCGGATTAAAGCATAAATTCGAACCTAGAAACCGAATTCCACATTTAGGAGTGACATTTACAAGGACATTTCATCGAACAATTGGCTTGGAATGTTAGATCTCAAGTAAATTTATTAAAGGAAAAAGTAGAATAAACAAGTGAACTATAAAGACATCTAGGCATAAGCATAAAGAATGAGGATAGTATCAAGGCAATAAGCACGTTGTGCACTACAAAATTAAGACCGATCGGATAAAAGCATATATTCGAACCTAGAAACCGAATGCCACATTTTGGAGTGACATTTACATGGACATTTCATCGAAGACTTGGCGTGCAATGTTAGATCACAAGTCATTTTAAAGGCAAAAGGAGAAAAAACAAGTAAACTTTAATGACATCTAGGCATAAGCATAACGAATGAGGATAGTATCAAGCCAATAAGCACGTTCTGCACTACAAAATTAAGACCGATCGAATTAAAGCATAAATTCGAACCTAGAAACCGAATTCCACATTTAGGAGTGACATTTACAAGGACATTTCATCGAACAATTGGCTTGGAATGTTAGATCTCAAGTAAATTTATTAAAGGAAAAAGTAGAATAAACAAGTGAACTATAAAGACATCTAGGCATAAGCATAAAGAATGAGGATAGTATCAAGCCAATAAGCACGTTGTGCACTACAAAATTAAGACCGATCGGATAAAAGCATATATTCGAACCTAGAAACCGAATGCCACATTTAGGAGTGACATTTAAATGGAAATTTCATCGAACACTTGGCGTGCAATATTAGATCACAAGTCATTTTAAAGGGAAAAGGAGAAAAAACAGATAAACTTTAATGACATCTAGGCATAAGCATAACGAATGAGGATAGTATCAAGCCAATAAGCACTTTCTGCAATAACAAATGAAGACCGATCGAATAAAAGCATAAATTCGAACCTAGAAACCGAATGCCAGATTTAGGAGTGACATTTACATGGACATTTCATCGAACACTTGGCGTGCAATGTTAGATCACAAGTCATTTTAACGCAAAATGAGAAAAAACAAGTGAACTTTAAAGACATCTAGGCATAACTATAAAGAATGAGGATAGTATCGAGCCAATAAGCACGTTCTGGATTACAAAATCAAGACCGATCGAATAATAGCATAAATTCGAACCTAGAAACCGAATGCCACATTTAGGAGTAACATTTACATGGACATTTCGTCGAACACTTGGCGTGCAATGTTAGATCACAAGTAATTTTTAAGGCAAAAGGAGAAAAAACAAGTGAACATGAAAGACATCTACGCATAAGCATAAAGAATGATGATAGTATCTAGCCAATAAGCACGTTCTGCACTACAAAATTAAGACCGTTCCGATTAAAGCATAAATTCGAACCTAGAAACCGAATTCCACATTAAGGAGTGACATTTACATGGACATTTCATCGAACACTTGGCGTGCAATATTAGATAACAAGTCATTTCAAAGGCAAAAGGAGAAAAAATAAGTGATCTTTGAAGACATCTAGGCATAAGCATAAAGAATGAGGATAGTATCAAGCCAATAAGCACGTTCTGGATTACAAAATCTAGACCGATAGAATAAAAGCATAAATTCGAACCTAGAAACCGAATGCCACATTTAGGAGTGACATTTACATGGACATTTCATCGAACACTTGGCGTGCAATGTTAGATCACAAGTCATTTTAAGGCAAAATGAGAAAAAACAAGTGAACTTTAAAGACATCTAGGCATAACCATAAAGAATGAGGATAGTATCGAGCCAATAAGAACGTTCTGGATTACAAAATCAAGACCGATCGAATAATAACATAAATTCGAACCTAGAAACCGAATGCCACATTTAGGAGTGACATTTACATGGACATTTCATCGAACACTTGGCGTGCAATGTTAGATCACAAGTAATTTTTAAGGCAAAAGGAGAAAAAACAATTGAACTTGAAAGACATCTACGCATAAGAATAAAGAATGAGGATAGTATCAAGCCAATAAGCACGTTCTGCACTACAAAATTAAGACCGTTCAGATTAAAGCATAAATTCGAACCTAGAAACCGAATTCCACATTAAGGAGTGACATTTACATTGACATTTCATCGAACACTTGGCGTGCAATATTAGATAACAAGTCATTTTAAAGGCAAAAGGAGAAAAAACAAGTGAACTTTGAAGACATCTAGGCATAAGCATAAAGAATGAGGATAGTATCAAGCCAATAAGCATGTTGTGCACTACAAAATTAAGACCGATCGGATAAAAGCATATATTCAATCCTAGAAACCGAATGCCACATTTAGGAGTGACATTTACGTGGACATTTCATCGAACACTTGGCGTGCAATGTTAGATCACAAGTCATTTTAAAGGCAAAAGGAGAAAAAACAAGTGAACTTTAAAGACATCTAGGCATAACCATAAAGAATGAGGATACTATCGAGCCAATAAGCACGTTTTGGATTACAAAATCAAGACCGATCGAATAAACGCATAGATCCGAGCCTAGAAACAAAATGCCACATTTAGGAGTGAAATTTACATGGACATTTCATCGAACACTTGGCGTGCAATGTTAGATCACAAGTCATTTTAAAGGCAAAAGGAGAAAAAACAAGTAAACTTTAATGACATCTAGGCATAAGCATAACGAATGAGGATAGTATCAAGCCAATAAGCACTTTCTGCAATAACAAATGAAGACCGGTCGAATAAAAGCATAAATTCGAACCTAGAAACCGAATGCCACATTAAGGAGTGACATTTACATTATTATTTCATCGAACACTTGGCGTGCAATATTAGATAACAAGTCATTTTAAAGGCAAAAGGAGAAAAAACAAGTGAACTTTAAAGACATCTAGGCATAACCATAAAGAATGAGGATAATATCAAGCCAATAAGCACGTTTTGGATTACAAAATCAAGACCGATCGAATAAACGCATAGATCCGAGCCTAGGAACAGAATGCCACATTTAGGAGTGACATTTACGTGGACATTTCATCGAACACTTGGCGTGCAATGTTAGATCACAAGTCATTTTAAAGGCAAAAGGAGAAAAAACAAGTAAACTTTAATGACATCTAGGCATAAGCGTAACGAATGAGGATAGTATCAAGCCAATAAGCACGTTCTGCACTACAAAATTAAGACCGATCGGATTAAAGCATAAATTCGAACCTAGAAACCGAATTCCACATTTAGGAGTGACATTTACAAGGACATTTCATCGAACAATTGGCTTGGAATGTTAGATCTCAAGTAAATTTATTAAAGGAAAAAGTAGAATAAACAAGTGAACTATAAAGACATCTAGGCATAAGCATAAAGAATGAGGATAGTATCAAGGCAATAAGCACGTTGTGCACTACAAAATTAAGACCGATCGGATAAAAGCATATATTCGAACCTAGAAACCGAATGCCACATTTTGGAGTGACATTTACATGGACATTTCATCGAAGACTTGGCGTGCAATGTTAGATCACAAGTCATTTTAAAGGCAAAAGGAGAAAAAACAAGTAAACTTTAATGACATCTAGGCATAAGCATAACGAATGAGGATAGTATCAAGCCAATAAGCACGTTCTGCACTACAAAATTAAGACCGATCGAATTAAAGCATAAATTCGAACCTAGAAACCGAATTCCACATTTAGGAGTGACATTTACAAGGACATTTCATCGAACAATTGGCTTGGAATGTTAGATCTCAAGTAAATTTATTAAAGGAAAAAGTAGAATAAACAAGTGAACTATAAAGACATCTAGGCATAAGCATAAAGAATGAGGATAGTATCAAGCCAATAAGCACGTTGTGCACTACAAAATTAAGACCGATCGGATAAAAGCATATATTCGAACCTAGAAACCGAATGCCACATTTAGGAGTGACATTTAAATGGAAATTTCATCGAACACTTGGCGTGCAATATTAGATCACAAGTCATTTTAAAGGGAAAAGGAGAAAAAACAGATAAACTTTAATGACATCTAGGCATAAGCATAACGAATGAGGATAGTATCAAGCCAATAAGCACTTTCTGCAATAACAAATGAAGACCGATCGAATAAAAGCATAAATTCGAACCTAGAAACCGAATGCCAGATTTAGGAGTGACATTTACATGGACATTTCATCGAACACTTGGCGTGCAATGTTAGATCACAAGTCATTTTAACGCAAAATGAGAAAAAACAAGTGAACTTTAAAGACATCTAGGCATAACTATAAAGAATGAGGATAGTATCGAGCCAATAAGCACGTTCTGGATTACAAAATCAAGACCGATCGAGTAATAGCATAAATTCGAACCTAGAAACCGAATGCCACATTTAGGAGTAACATTTACATGGACATTTCGTCGAACACTTGGCGTGCAATGTTAGATCACAAGTAATTTTTAAGGCAAAAGGAGAAAAAACAAGTGAACATGAAAGACATCTACGCATAAGCATAAAGAATGATGATAGTATCTAGCCAATAAGCACGTTCTGCACTACAAAATTAAGACCGTTCCGATTAAAGCATAAATTCGAACCTAGAAACCGAATTCCACATTAAGGAGTGACATTTACATGGACATTTCATCGAACACTTGGCGTGCAATATTAGATAACAAGTCATTTCAAAGGCAAAAGGAGAAAAAATAAGTGATCTTTGAAGACATCTAGGCATAAGCATAAAGAATGAGGATAGTATCAAGCCAATAAGCACGTTCTGGATTACAAAATCTAGACCGATAGAATAAAAGCATAAATTCGAACCTAGAAACCGAATGCCACATTTAGGAGTGACATTTACATGGACATTTCATCGAACACTTGGCGTGCAATGTTAGATCACAAGTCATTTTAAGGCAAAATGAGAAAAAACAAGTGAACTTTAAAGACATCTAGGCATAACCATAAAGAATGAGGATAGTATCGAGCCAATAAGAACGTTCTGGATTACAAAATCAAGACCGATCGAATAATAACATAAATTCGAACCTAGAAACCGAATGCCACATTTAGGAGTGACATTTACATGGACATTTCATCGAACACTTGGCGTGCAATGTTAGATCACAAGTAATTTTTAAGGCAAAAGGAGAAAAAACAATTGAACTTGAAAGACATCTACGCATAAGAATAAAGAATGAGGATAGTATCAAGCCAATAAGCACGTTCTGCACTACAAAATTAAGACCGTTCAGATTAAAGCATAAATTCGAACCTAGAAACCGAATTCCACATTAAGGAGTGACATTTACATTGACATTTCATCGAACACTTGGCGTGCAATATTAGATAACAAGTCATTTTAAAGGCAAAAGGAGAAAAAACAAGTGAACTTTGAAGACATCTAGGCATAAGCATAAAGAATGAGGATAGTATCAAGCCAATAAGCATGTTGTGCACTACAAAATTAAGACCGATCGGATAAAAGCATATATTCAATCCTAGAAACCGAATGCCACATTTAGGAGTGACATTTACGTGGACATTTCATCGAACACTTGGCGTGCAATGTTAGATCACAAGTCATTTTAAAGGCAAAAGGAGAAAAAACAAGTGAACTTTAAAGACATCTAGGCATAACCATAAAGAATGAGGATACTATCGAGCCAATAAGCACGTTTTGGATTACAAAATCAAGACCGATCGAATAAACGCATAGATCCGAGCCTAGAAACAAAATGCCACATTTAGGAGTGAAATTTACATGGACATTTCATCGAACACTTGGCGTGCAATGTTAGATCACAAGTCATTTTAAAGGCAAAAGGAGAAAAAACAAGTAAACTTTAATGACATCTAGGCATAAGCATAACGAATGAGGATAGTATCAAGCCAATAAGCACTTTCTGCAATAACAAATGAAGACCGGTCGAATAAAAGCATAAATTCGAACCTAGAAACCGAATGCCACATTTAGGAGTGACATTTACATGGACATTTCATCGAACACTTGGCGTGCAATGTTAGATCACAAGTCATTTTAAGGCAAAATGACTAAAAACAAGTGAACTTTAAAGACATCTAGGCATAACCATAAAGAATGAGGATAGTATCGAGCCAATAAGCACGTTCTGGATTACAAAATCAAGACCGATCAAATAATAGCATAAATTCGAACCTAGAAACCGAATGCCACATTTAGCAGTGACATCTACATGAACATTTCATCGAACACTTGGCGTGCAATGTTAGATCACAAGTAATTTTTAAGGCAAAAGGAGAAAAAACATTTGAACTTGAAAGACATCTACGCATAAGAATAAAGAATGAGGATAGTATCAAGCCAATATGCACGTTCTGCACTACAAAATTAAGACCGTTCGGATTAAAGCATAAATTCGAACCTAGAAACCGAATTCCACATTTAGGAGTGACATTTACATTGACATTTCATCGAACACTTGGCGTGCAATATTAGATAACAAGTCATTTTAAAGGCAAAAGGAGAAAAAACTAGTGAACTTTGAAGACTTCTAGGCATAAGCATAAAGAATGAGGATAGTATCAAGCCAATAAGCATGTTGTGCACTACAAAATTAAGACCGATCGGATAAAAGCATATATTCGAACCTAGAAACCGAATGCCACATTTAGGAGTGACATTTACGTGGACATTTCATCGAACACTTGGCGTGCAATGTTAGATCACAAGTCATTTTAAAGGCAAAAGGAGAAAAAACAAGTGAACTTTAAAGACATCTAGGCATAACCATAAAGAATGAGGATAGTATCGAGCCAATAAGCACGTTCTGGATTACAAAATCAAGACCGATCGAATAATAGCATAAATTCGAACCTAGAAACCGAATGCCACATTTAGGAGTGACATTTACATGGACACTTCATCGAACACTTGGCGTGCAATGTTAGATCACAAGTAATTTTTAAGGCAAAAGGAGAAAAAACAAGTGAACTTGAAAGACATCTACGCATAAGCATAAAGAATGAGGATAGTATCAAGCCAATAAGCACGTTCTGCACTACAAAATTAAGACCGATCGGATTAAAGCATAAATTCGAACCTAGAAACCGAATTCCACATTTAGGAGTGACATTTACAAGGACATTTCATCGAACAATTGGCTTGGAATGTTAGATCTCAAGTAAATTTATTAAAGGAAAAAGTAGAATAAACAAGTGAACTATAAAGACATCTAGGCATAAGCATAAAGAATGAGGATAGTATCAAACCAATAAGCTCGTTGTGCACTACAAAATTAAGACCGATCGGATAAAAGCATATATTCGAACCTAGAAACCGAATGCCACATTTAGGAGTGACATTTACATGGACATTTCATCGAACACTTGGCGTGCAATGTTAGATCACAAGTCATTTTAAAGGGAAAAGGAGAAAAAACAAGTAAACTTTAATGACATCTAGGCATAAGCATAACGAATGAGGATAGTATCAAGCCAATAAGTACTTTCTGCAATAACAAATGAAGACCGATCGAATAAAAGCATAAATTCGAACCTAGAAACCGAATGCCACATTTAGGAGTGACATTTACATGGACATTTCATCGAACACTTGGCGTGCAATGTTAGATCACAAGTCATTTTAAGGCAAAATGAGAAAAAACAAGTGAACTTTAAAGACATCTAGGCATAACCATAAAGAATGAGGATAGTATCGAGCCAATAAGCACGTTCTGGATTACAAAATCAAGACCGATCGAATAATAGCGTAAATTCGAACCTAGAAACCGAATGCCACATTTAGGAGTGACATTTACATGGACATTTCATCGAACACTTGGCGTGCAATGTTAGATCACAAGTAATTTTTAAGGCAAAAGGAGAAAAAACAATTGAACTTGAAAGACATCTACGCATAAGCATAAAGAATGATGATAGTATCTAGCCAATAAGCACGTTCTGCACTACAAAATTAAGACCGTTCCGATTAAAGCATAAATTCGAACCTAGAAACCGAATTCCACATTAAGGAGTGACATTTACATGGACATTTCATCGAACACTTGGCGTGCAATATTAGATAACAAGTCATTTCAAAGGCAAAAGGAGAAAAAATAAGTGATCTTTGAAGACATCTAGGCATAAGCATAAAGAATGAGGATAGTATCAAGCCAATAAGCACGTTCTGGATTACAAAATCTAGACCGATAGAATAAAAGCATAAATTCGAACCTAGAAACCGAATGCCACATTTAGGAGTGACATTTACATGGACATTTCATCGAACACTTGGCGTGCAATGTTAGATCACAAGTCATTTTAAGGCAAAATGAGAAAAAACAAGTGAACTTTAAAGACATCTAGGCATAACCATAAAGAATGAGGATAGTATCGAGCCAATAAGAACGTTCTGGATTACAAAATCAAGACCGATCGAATAATAACATAAATTCGAACCTAGAAACCGAATGCCACATTTAGGAGTGACATTTACATGGACATTTCATCGAACACTTGGCGTGCAATGTTAGATCACAAGTAATTTTTAAGGCAAAAGGAGAAAAAACAATTGAACTTGAAAGACATCTACGCATAAGAATAAAGAATGAGGATAGTATCAAGCCAATAAGCACGTTCTGCACTACAAAATTAAGACCGTTCAGATTAAAGCATAAATTCGAACCTAGAAACCGAATTCCACATTAAGGAGTGACATTTACATTGACATTTCATCGAACACTTGGCGTGCAATATTAGATAACAAGTCATTTTAAAGGCAAAAGGAGAAAAAACAAGTGAACTTTGAAGACATCTAGGCATAAGCATAAAGAATGAGGATAGTATCAAGCCAATAAGCATGTTGTGCACTACAAAATTAAGACCGATCGGATAAAAGCATATATTCAATCCTAGAAACCGAATGCCACATTTAGGAGTGACATTTACGTGGACATTTCATCGAACACTTGGCGTGCAATGTTAGATCACAAGTCATTTTAAAGGCAAAAGGAGAAAAAACAAGTGAACTTTAAAGACATCTAGGCATAACCATAAAGAATGAGGATACTATCGAGCCAATAAGCACGTTTTGGATTACAAAATCAAGACCGATCGAATAAACGCATAGATCCGAGCCTAGAAACAAAATGCCACATTTAGGAGTGAAATTTACATGGACATTTCATCGAACACTTGGCGTGCAATGTTAGATCACAAGTCATTTTAAAGGCAAAAGGAGAAAAAACAAGTAAACTTTAATGACATCTAGGCATAAGCATAACGAATGAGGATAGTATCAAGCCAATAAGCACTTTCTGCAATAACAAATGAAGACCGGTCGAATAAAAGCATAAATTCGAACCTAGAAACCGAATGCCACATTTAGGAGTGACATTTACATGGACATTTCATCGAACACTTGGCGTGCAATGTTAGATCACAAGTCATTTTAAGGCAAAATGACTAAAAACAAGTGAACTTTAAAGACATCTAGGCATAACCATAAAGAATGAGGATAGTATCGAGCCAATAAGCACGTTCTGGATTACAAAATCAAGACCGATCAAATAATAGCATAAATTCGAACCTAGAAACCGAATGCCACATTTAGCAGTGACATCTACATGAACATTTCATCGAACACTTGGCGTGCAATGTTAGATCACAAGTAATTTTTAAGGCAAAAGGAGAAAAAACATTTGAACTTGAAAGACATCTACGCATAAGAATAAAGAATGAGGATAGTATCAAGCCAATATGCACGTTCTGCACTACAAAATTAAGACCGTTCGGATTAAAGCATAAATTCGAACCTAGAAACCGAATTCCACATTTAGGAGTGACATTTACATTGACATTTCATGGAACACTTGGCGTGCAATATTAGATAACAAGTCATTTTAAAGGCAAAAGGAGAAAAAACTAGTGAACTTTGAAGACTTCTAGGCATAAGCATAAAGAATGAGGATAGTATCAAGCCAATAAGCATGTTGTGCACTACAAAATTAAGACCGATCGGATAAAAGCATATATTCGAACCTAGAAACCGAATGCCACATTTAGGAGTGACATTTATGTGGACATTTCATCGAACACTTGGCGTGCAATGTTAGATCACAAGTCATTTTAAAGGCAAAAGGAGAAAAAACAAGTGAACTTTAAAGACATCTAGGCATAACCATAAAGAATGAGGATAGTATCGAGCCAATAAGCACGTTCTGGATTACAAAATCAAGACCGATCGAATAATAGCATAAATTCGAACCTAGAAACCGAATGCCACATTTAGGAGTGACATTTACATGGACACTTCATCGAACACTTGGCGTGCAATGTTAGATCACAAGTAATTTTTAAGGCAAAAGGAGAAAAAACAAGTGAACTTGAAAGACATCTACGCATAAGCATAAAGAATGAGGATAGTATCAAGCCAATAAGCACGTTCTGCACTACAAAATTAAGACCGATCGGATTAAAGCATAAATTCGAACCTAGAAACCGAATTCCACATTTAGGAGTGACATTTACAAGGACATTTCATCGAACAATTGGCTTGGAATGTTAGATCTCAAGTAAATTTATTAAAGGAAAAAGTAGAATAAACAAGTGAACTATAAAGACATCTAGGCATAAGCATAAAGAATGAGGATAGTATCAAGCCAATAAGCTCGTTGTGCACTACAAAATTAAGACCGATCGGATAAAAGCATATATTCGAACCTAGAAACCGAATGCCACATTTAGGAGTGACATTTACATGGACATTTCATCGAACACTTGGCGTGCAATGTTAGATCACAAGTCATTTTAAAGGAAAAAGGAGAAAAAACAAGTAAACTTTAATGACATCTAGGCATAAGCATAACGAATGAGGATAGTATCAAGCCAATAAGTACTTTCTGCAATAACAAATGAAGACCGATCGAATAAAAGCATAAATTCGAACCTAGAAACCGAATGCCACATTTAGGAGTGACATTTACATGGACATTTCATCGAACACTTGGCGTGCAATGTTAGATCACAAGTCATTTTAAGGCAAAATGAGAAAAAACAAGTGAACTTTAAAAACATCTAGGCATAACCATAAAGAATGAGGATAGTATCGAGCCAATAAGCACGTTCTGGATTACAAAATCAAGACCGATCGAATAATAGCGTAAATTCGAACCTAGAAACCGAATGCCACATTTAGGAGTGACATTTACATGGACATTTCATCGAACACTTGGCGTGCAATGTTAGATCACAAGTAATTTTTAAGGCAAAAGGAGAAAAAACAATTGAACTTGAAAGACATCTACGCATAAGAATAAAGAATGAGGATAGTATCAAGCCAATAAGCACGTTCTGCACTAAAAAATTAAGACCGTTCAGATTAAAGCATAAATTCGAACCTAGAAACCGAATTCCACAGTGAGGAGTGACATTTACAAGGACATTTCATCGAACAATTGGCTTGGAATGTTAGATCTCAAGTAAATTTATTAAAGGAAAAAGTAGAATAAACAAGTGAACTATAAAGACATCTAGGCATAAGCATAAAGAATGAGGATAGTATCAAGCCAATAAGCACGTTGTGCACTACAAAATTAAGACCGATCGGATAAAAGCATATATTCGAACCTAGAAACCGAATGCCACATTTAGGAGTGACATTTACATGGACATTTCATCGAACACTTGGCGTGCAATGTTAGATCACAAGTCATTTTAAAGGGAAAAGGAGAAAAAACAAGTAAACTTTAATGACATCTAGGCATAAGCATAACGAATGAGGATAGTATCAAGCCAATAAGCACTTTCTGCAATAACAAATGAAGACCGATCGAATAAAAGCATAAATTCGAACCTAGAAACCGAATGCCAGATTTAGGAGTGACATTTACATGGACATTTCATCGAACACTTGGCGTGTAATGTTAGATCACAAGTCATTTTAAGGCAAAATGAGAAAAAACAAGTGAACTTTAAAGACATCTAGGCATAACTATAAAGAATGAGGATAGTATCGAGCCAATAAGCACGTTCTGGATTACAAAATCAAGACCGATCGAATAATAGCATAAATTCGAACC
Organism: Fallopia convolvulus; assembly: GCA_964016875.1. Classification (NCBI taxonomy): domain Eukaryota; kingdom Viridiplantae; phylum Streptophyta; class Magnoliopsida; order Caryophyllales; family Polygonaceae; genus Fallopia; species Fallopia convolvulus. Next base: position 25,644,387 of record OZ024727.1, read on the forward strand.
CAGAAACCGAATGCCACATTTAGGAGTGACATTTACATGGACATTTCATCGAACACTTGGCGTGCAATGTTAGATCACAAGTAATTTTTAAGGCAAAAGGAGAAAAAACAATTGAACTTGAAAGACATCTACGCATAAGAATAAAGAATGAGGATAGTATCAAGCCAATAAGCACGTTCTGCACTACAAAATTAAGACCGTTCAGATTAAAGCATAAATTCGAACCTAGAAACCGAATTCCACATTAAGGAGTGACATTTACATTATTATTTCATCGAACACTTGGCGTGCAATATTAGATAACAAGTCATTTTAAAGGCAAAAGGAGAAAAAACAAGTGAACTTTAAAGACATCTAGGCATAACCATAAAGAATGAGGATAATATCAAGCCAATAAGCACGTTTTGGATTACAAAATCAAGACCGATCGAATAAACGCATAGATCCGAGCCTAGGAACAGAATGCCACATTTAGGAGTGACATTTACGTGGACATTTCATCGAACACTTGGCGTGCAATGTTAGATCACAAGTCATTTTAAAGGCAAAAGGAGAAAAAACAAGTAAACTTTAATGACATCTAGGCATAAGCGTAACGAATGAGGATAGTATCAAGCCAATAAGCACGTTCTGCACTACAAAATTAAGACCGATCGGATTAAAGCATAAATTCGAACCTAGAAACCGAATTCCACATTTAGGAGTGACATTTACAAGGACATTTCATCGAACAATTGGCTTGGAATGTTAGATCTCAAGTAAATTTATTAAAGGAAAAAGTAGAATAAACAAGTGAACTATAAAGACATCTAGGCATAAGCATAAAGAATGAGGATAGTATCAAGCCAATAAGCTCGTTGTGCACTACAAAATTAAGACCGATCGGATAAAAGCATATATTCGAACCTAGAAACCGAATGCCACATTTAGGAGTGACATTTACATGGACATTTCATCGAACACTTGGCGTGCAATGTTAGATCACAAGTCATTTTAAAGGGAAAAGGAGAAAAAACAAGTAAACTTTAATGACATCTAGGCATAAGCATAACGAATGAGGATAGTATCAAGCCAATAAGTACTTTCTGCAATAACAAATGAAGACCGATCGAATAAAAGCATAAATTCGAACCTAGAAACCGAATGCCACATTTAGGAGTGACATTTACATGGACATTTCATCGAACACTTGGCGTGCAATGTTAGATCACAAGTCATTTTAAGGCAAAATGAGAAAAAACAAGTGAACTTTAAAGACATCTAGGCATAACCATAAAGAATGAGGATAGTATCGAGCCAATAAGCACGTTCTGGATTACAAAATCAAGACCGATCGAATAATAGCGTAAATTCGAACCTTGAAACCGAATGCCACATTTAGGAGTGACATTTACATGGACATTTCATCGAACACTTGGCGTGCAATGTTAGATCACAAGTAATTTTTAAGGCAAAAGGAGAAAAAACAATTGAACTTGAAAGACATCTACGCATAAGAATAAAGAATGAGGATAGTATCAAGCCAATAAGCACGTTCTGCACTAAAAAATTAAGACCGTTCAGATTAAAGCATAAATTCGAACCTAGAAACCGAATTCCACATTAAGGAGTGACATTTACATTGACATTTCATCGAACACTTGGCGTGCAATATTAGATAACAAGTCATTTTAAAGGCAAAAGGAGAAAAAACAAGTGAACTTTGAAGACATCTAGGCATAAGCATAAAGAATGAGGATAGTATCAAGCCAATAAGCATGTTGTGCACTACAAAATTAAGACCGATCGGATAAAAGCATATATTCAATCCTAGAAACCGAATGCCACATTTAGGAGTGACATTTACGTGGACATTTCATCGAACACTTGGCGTGCAATGTTAGATCACAAGTCATTTTAAAGGAAAAAGGAGAAAAAACAAGTGAACTTTAAAGACATCTAGGCATAACCATAAAGAATGAGGATACTATCGAGCCAATAAGCACGTTTTGGATTACAAAATCAAGACCGATCGAATAAACGCATAGATCCGAGCCTAGAAACAAAATGCCACATTTAGGAGTGACATTTACATGGACATTTCATCGAACACTTGGCGTGCAATGTTAGATCACAAGTCATTTTAAAGGCAAAAGGAGAAAAAACAAGTAAACTTTAATGACATCTAGGCATAAGCATAACGAATGAGGATAGTATCAAGCCAATAAGCACTTTCTGCAATAACAAATGAAGACCGGTCGAATAAAAGCATAAATTCGAACCTAGAAACCGAATGCCACATTTAGGAGTGACATTTACATGGACATTTCATCGAACACTTGGCGTGCAATGTTAGATCACAAGTCATTTTAAGGCAAAATGACTAAAAACAAGTGAACTTTAAAGACATCTAGGCATAACCATAAAGAATGAGGATAGTATCGAGCCAATAAGCACGTTCTGGATTACAAAATCAAGACCGATCAAATAATAGCATAAATTCGAACCTAGAAACCGAATGCCACATTTAGCAGTGACATCTACATGAACATTTCATCGAACACTTGGCGTGCAATGTTAGATCACAAGTAATTTTTAAGGCAAAAGGAGAAAAAACATTTGAACTTGAAAGACATCTACGCATAAGAATAAAGAATGAGGATAGTATCAAGCCAATATGCACGTTCTGCACTACAAAATTAAGACCGTTCGGATTAAAGCATAAATTCGAACCTAGAAACCGAATTCTACATTTAGGAGTGACATTTACATTGACATTTCATCGAACACTTGGCGTGCAATATTAGATAACAAGTCATTTTAAAGGCAAAAGGAGAAAAAACAAGTGAACTTTGAAGACTTCTAGGCATAAGCATAAAGAATGAGGATAGTATCAAGCCAATAAGCATGTTGTGCACTACAAAATTAAGACCGATCGGATAAAAGCATATATTCGAACCTAGAAACCGAATGCCACATTTAGGAGTGACATTTACGTGGACATTTCATCGAACACTTGGCGTGCAATGTTAGATCACAAGTCATTTTAAAGGCAAAAGGAGAAAAAACAAGTGAACTTTAAAGACATCTAGGCATAACCATAAAGAATGAGGATAGTATCGAGCCAATAAGCACGTTCTGGATTACAAAATCAAGACCGATCGAATAATAGCATAAATTCGAACCTAGTAACCGAATGCCACATTTAGGAGTGACATTTACATGGACACTTCATCGAACACTTGGCGTGCAATGTTAGATCACAAGTAATTTTTAAGGCAAAAGGAGAAAAAACAAGTGAACTTGAAAGACATCTACGTATAAGCATAAAGAATGAGGATAGTATCAAGCCAATAAGCACGTTCTGCACTACAAAATTAAGACCGATCGGATTAAAGCATAAATTCGAACCTAGAAACCGAATTCCACATTTAGGAGTGACATTTACAAGGACATTTCATCGAACAATTGGCTTGGAATGTTAGATCTCAAGTAAATTTATTAAAGGAAAAAGTAGAATAAACAAGTGAACTATAAAGACATCTAGGCATAAGCATAAAGAATGAGGATAGTATCAAGCCAATAAGCTCGTTGTGCACTACAAAATTAAGACCGATCGGATAAAAGCATATATTCGAACCTAGAAACCGAATGCCACATTTAGGAGTGACATTTACATGGACATTTCATCGAACACTTGGCGTGCAATGTTAGATCACAAGTCATTTTAAAGGGAAAAGGAGAAAAAACAAGTAAACTTTAATGACATCTAGGCATAAGCATAACGAATGAGGATAGTATCAAGCCAATAAGTACTTTCTGGAATAACAAATGAAGACCGATCGAATAAAAGCATAAATTCGAACCTAGAAACCGAATGCCACATTTAGGAGTGACATTTACATGGACATTTCATCGAACACTTGGCGTGCAATGTTAGATCACAAGTCATTTTAAGGCAAAATGAGAAAAAACAAGTGAACTTTAAAGACATCTAGGCATAACCATAAAGAATGAGGATAGTATCGAGCCAATAAGCACGTTCTGGATTACAAAATCAAGACCGATCGAATAATAGCGTAAATTCGAACCTAGAAACCGAATGCCACATTTAGGAGTGACATTTACATGGACATTTCATCGAACACTTGGCGTGCAATGTTAGATCACAAGTAATTTTTAAGGCAAAAGGAGAAAAAACAATTGAACTTGAAAGACATCTACGCATAAGAATAAAGAATGAGGATAGTATCAAGCCAATAAGCACGTTCTGCACTACAAAATTAAGACCGTTCAGATTAAAGCATAAATTCGAACCTAGAAACCGAATTCCACATTAAGGAGTGACATTTACATTATTATTTCATCGAACACTTGGCGTGCAATATTAGATAACAAGTCATTTTAAAGGCAAAAGGAGAAAAAACAAGTGAACTTTAAAGACATCTAGGCATAACCATAAAGAATGAGGATAATATCAAGCCAATAAGCACGTTTTGGATTACAAAATCAAGACCGATCGAATAAACGCATAGATCCGAGCCTAGAAACAGAATGCCACATTTAGGAGTGACATTTACGTGGACATTTCATCGAACACTTGGCGTGCAATGTTAGATCACAAGTCATTTTAAAGGCAAAAGGAGAAAAAACAAGTAAACTTTAATGACATCTAGGCATAAGCGTAACGAATGAGGATAGTATCAAGCCAATAAGCACGTTCTGCACTACAAAATTAAGACCGATCGGATAAAAGCATATATTCGAACCTAGAAACTGAATGCCACATTTAGGAGTGACATTTACGTGGACATTTCATCAAACACTTGGCGTGCAATGTTAGATCACAAGTCATTTTAAAGGCAAAAGGAGAATAAACAAGTGAACTTTAAAGACATCTAGGCATAAGCATAATGAATGAGGATAGTATCAAGCCAATAAGCACTTTCTGCAATAACAAATGAAGACCGGTCGAATAAAAGCATAAATTCGAACCTAGAAACCGAATGCCACATTTAGGAGTGATATTTACATGGACATTTCATCGAACACTTGGCGTGCAATGTTAGATCACAAGTCATTTTAAGGCAAAATGAGAAAAAACAAGTGAACTTTAAAGACATCTAGGCATAACCATACAGAATGAGGATAGTATCAAGCCAATAAGCATGTTCTGGATTACAAAATCAAGAACGGTCGAATAAACGCATAAATTCGAACCTAGAAACCGGATTCCACATTTAGGAGTGACATTTAAAAAATGTGCTTATCCGACCGGTCTTGAATTTATTGGCTTGATACTATCCTCATTCTTTATTCTTATGCCTAGTTGTCTTTGAAGTTCACTTGTTTTTCTCCTTTTGCCTTTAAAATTACTTGTGACCTAACATTGCACGCCAAGTGTTCGATGAAATGTCCATGTAAATGTCACTCCTAAATATAGCATTCGGTTTCTATGTTCGAATTAATGCTTTTATCCGACCGGTCTTGATTTTGTAGTGCATAACGTGCTTATTGGCTTGATACTATCTTCATTCACTTGTTTTTCTCCTTTTGCCTTTAAAATTACTTGTGACCTAACATTGCATAACGTCTTTAAAGTTCACTTGTTTTTTCTTCTTTTGCCTTTAAAATGACTTATGATCTAACATTGCACTGCAAGGGTTGATAGGCTATTTTCCTACAACGCAAGTATACGGTTCGGTTGTAGTATCAAGGTGTCGAACTCAAGGAACTTTGTAGTAAGTATTATAGCACGATTCAGTAGACTAAGCCAAAAATAAGAAAAAAGAGTTGTAATTGTATTCAAAAATAACTAAAATCGAAAATAAGAAGTAACTATCGATGGAGAAAAGCATTCCATGGTCAGGATTCCCACAATGACTTTTCAGTAGATTACCGGTGATATTTATTTGGATTTTAATTTAAATATTGTTTGAAGGACTATCTCACTCAATTGTCAACGTTAACTCTTTTCAGACGATTAATGCATGTACCTAGACTCGACTAGCAGTCACTCTCGCACAAAGCAAGTCTTATTTAGGTCCTTTAAGTTCTTTAGAGATCATTGAATCAATAGAAATAACATCCGTTCTCGCGCTCCATTAAGACTATTCAATCAATAATTTCTAGGATAGATTAAGTTCCACATGTGAATTAAGTCACTCTCGCACAAATAATTCAACAAGTTCAAACCTAGGGATCTAGCATGAATTAACAAATTGTAAATTGAATTCAATCAACCTCTTGTTATTCTTTTCTCCTCTCGGTCTCAAATCATAACAAGATTCCTAATTCAAGCAAATTAGGTCATTAAGCATCCTAGGTTGAATCAAACAACAATTCAAATCTCAATTCAACCAAACATCACCATTAGATCTACCTACTCATTCATTGGGTTCACCATTCCTTGGAATAAGAGAATTAGCTAGACATGAGAAGAGAGAAAAGCAAATCAAATTTAATGAACAAGATACCAAATTGTCTTCAAATCGATTCAAAACTCCAATCCAACAAGTCTAGAGAAATCCCCAAGTAATCTCCAACTAGGGTTCTCCCAAGAGAGGCTAAAGAGAATAATACGTAGTCATCTCAAAAACTAGGTTAAAGATATATTTTAGGCAACAAGATAAATAAAAATCTCGGCCCAATCCCGACGCAGGGCAAAGCGTGGTCCAGGACCCCAAATCGCAGCCGCGGTTTGCCCTTCCTGGCCCACGTTCTTCTCTGCAGTCCAAAACATGGTCCAAGACAGCTAAAACTTGGGTGCGGTTTACCCATCCTGGCCCATGTTCTTCCTTTTGCTTCAATTTGCCTCCAATCCTCAACCTTCGCATCCTCCTTCTTCAAGCTCTTACTTCAAGTCTTCTATGGCAACTCTTCCGTCATCTTGGCTTGTCTTTCAACCTCCTCGGGTCTCCAAAAACACCTGAAATCCAACATATAGGCGTGTAGATCCCGATTTCACAAGAAAACTAAAATTGCTAAGAAACTAAGCTAAGCAAGTAAAATTAAACCACTAAAAGAGACTAACCTAAAACTACTATGTAAATGCATGTTATCAAAATCCCCCATGCTTAAACCTTACTTGTCCTCAAGTAAGAAATTAAATCCAACACCCCACAAGACAAGCAAGTCATGCATCCATCTCGACAACGAACTAGACAAAGAGTTTAGAACCGAAGATCGACAATCAAAATCATAGCATGCATTTGTGAAATTCAAAGAAAATGAGTCAACATATTCATTCTAGACCTCACTTAGGATGATGTGTTTTTCGCTCTCTCTCAAGTGTTTAAATAGGACGTGTTTCACTCAAATCTCACATTTGAAAGCTTAGCTACCATAGGCTTGCAAAAGCGTTCTAAATCTCCACCGCAAGAGACCTTGCATTCAACAATGATCAAGAGGACTTTATTAGGTTGTAATGGGGCCAAGGTGATAAGAAACAGGTGGGAAATATTTAGGCCATGTGGTGCTAAATCCGGGAATCTAGATTTAACTAAACTCGACTGAACACCATGTCTTATGATTTTCTTTCCATTCAACTTATTCTTATACACCAACACCCTTTATTCCCTTATTTCTCATACTTTTTTTTTTCTTTTGGGTTTTTTTCTTCTTCTTCTTTGTTTTTCATTGCATTTTCTGATTTTTTATTTTTTTTTCTTTCGATTTTCCAAGATAAAAAGTACTAGCACAATACACAACTCAACCACCAAATACATATAAGTCTCCCCCAAGCTTAGCTTGCAACCACAAAGTCAATCAAGTAATAATCCTAATTCCCGGATGGGTTAGGATAATATAGGCTCGGGATTGTTTTTGTGGAGCTTCAAAAGAATAAGGCTAATTTAGGCTCAAAAGGGGACTTCAAACAAAGGAAATTATGCAAGGTGGATAAGGAAGTGTATAGGCTAAGAAAATAGTGCCTCAATCATTTCAAAGTCGCATTCAAGAGTCATAAGAGCGGTCTTGAAAAAGAGTCTAAAGCAAGTTCTAGAGGAAGCATTCAAAAGTGAGCATCACACATGAAAAGAAAGGACATCAAGACATTATTTAGTCCTCAGAAAGGTAAACAATAATCCTCACAAGGCTTTTTGTCTAGAACTTCAATATTAACTCAAGTTTCAAAGAATATGCAAGCTCATTCAATCATCAAACTAATTCATAACATAGCTAGTCATCATCAAAATTTCAAGTATTTCCAACAAGTCAAGGGGATAGACTTCCATAGAGAAAATTTTGAGGACAAGGGGTATTTCACTTAAAGAGAATTTCATAGCTCCTAAAATGCAAATTTTTATCTTTTTTTTTCAAATGCAAGCAAAATTCAAACTAAATATGCAAACTAAACTATATGCAATGCAAAACATGAAAATGTGTCCCACCCCCAAGCTTAAAACCTACATTGTCCCCAATGTAGAGAATAAAAGAGAGAGATAAGAAAACACTAAGCTTGGGTTGCCTCCCAAGCAGCGCTTGTTTAAGGTCGTTAGCTTGACCTCCCATCTTCTTCAAGTGCTCGGGTCAGGAGGGTCTTTGGTACCCACCCTGACTGGATCAGGATCATCTACAAGCTTCAACCTATGTTTTTGCACTTTGAACTTCCCCGAGTTTTTATGCCAAATCTCAGTTCCCCCTTCTTTTAAAAATCGAGTCCCCGGCAACGGCGCCAAAACATTGATAGGCTATTTTCCTACACCGCAAGTATACTGTTCAGTTTTAGTATCAAGGTGTCGAACTCTGGGAACTTTGTAGTATTGATTATAGAACGATTCAGTAGACTAAGCCAAAAATAAGAAAAAGGAGTTGTAATTGTATTTAGAAATAACTAAAATCGAAATTAAGAAGTAACTATCGATGGAGAAAAGCATTCCAAGGTCAGGATTTCCACAATGACTTTTCAGTAGATTACCGGTGATATTTATTTGGATTTCAATTCAAATATTGTTTGAAGGACTAACTATCTCAATTGTCAACATTAACTCTTTTCAGACGATTAATGCATGTACCTAGACCCAACTAGCAGTCACTCTCACATAAAGCAAGTCTTATTTAGGTCCTTTAAGTTCTTTAGAGATCATTGAATCAATAGAAATAACATCCATTCTCACGCTCCGTTAAGACTATTCAATCAATAATTACTAGGACAGATTAAGTTCCACATGTGAATTAAGTCACTCTCGAACAAATAATTCAACAAGTTCAAACCTAGGGATCTAGCATGAATTAACAAATTGTAAATTCAATTCAATCAACCTCTTGTTATTCTTTTCTCCTCTCGGTCTCAAAACATAACAAGATTCCTAATTCAAGCAAATTAGGTCATTAAGCATCCTAGGTTGAATCAAACAACAATTCAAATCTCAATTCAACCAAACATCACCATTAGATCTACCTACTCATTCATTGGGTTCACCCTTCCTTGGAATAAGAGAATTAGCTAGACATGAGAAGAGAGAAAAGCAAATCAAATTTAATGAACAACATACCAAATTGTCTTCAAATAGATTCAAAACTCCAATCCAACAAGTCTAGAGAAATCCCCAAGTAATCTCCAACTAGGGTTCTCCCAAGAGAGGCTAAAGAGAATAATACGTAGTCATCTCAAAAACTAGGTTAAAGATATATTTTAGGCAACAAGATAAATAAAAATCTCAGCCCAATCCCGACGCGGGGGAAAGCGCGGTCCAGGACCAAACCGCGGACGCGGTTTGCCCTTCCTGGCCCACGTTCTTCTCTGCAGTCCAAAACATGGTCCAAGATAGCTAAAACTTGGGTGCGGTTTACCCGTCCTGGCCGATGTTCTTCTTTTTGCTTCAATTTGCCTCCAATCTTCAACCTTCGCATCCTCCTTCTTCAAGCTCTTACTTCAAGTCTTCTATGGCAACTCTTCCGTCATCTTGGCTCGTCTTTCAACCTCCTCGGGTCTCCAAAAACACCTGAAATCCAACATTTAGGCGTGTAGATCCCGATTTCATAAAAAAACTAAAATTGCTATGAAACTAAGCTAAGCAAGTAAAATTAAACCACTAAAACTAACCTAAAACTACAATGTAAATGCATGTTAACAAGGGTTCGATGAAATGTCCATGTAAGTGTCACTCCTAAATATAGCATTCGGTTTCCAGGTTCGAATTAATGCTTTTTATCCGATCGGTCTTGATTTTGTAGTGCAGAACGTGCTTATTGGATTGATACTATCTTCATTCTTTATGCTTATGCCTAGATGTCTTTAAAGTTCACTTGTTTTTTTGTCCTTTTGGCTTTAAAATGACTTGTGATCTAACATTGCTCGCCAAGTGTTTATTGACTTGATTTATACTTTTGGCTTTTGGTTTCTAGCTTCTGCTTTATGCTTTTGCCGATACGTCTTGATTTTGTACTGCTGAATGTGCTTATTGGCTTGATACTAAGCTCATTCTTTATGCTTATGCCTAGATGTCTTTGAAGTTCACTTGTTTTTTCTCTTTTTGCCTTTAAAATGACATGTGATGTAACATTGCACGCCAAGTGTACGATGAAATGTCAATGTAAATGTCACTCCTAAATGTGGCATTTGGTTTCTAGGTTCAAATTTATGCGTTTATTCGATCGGTCGTGATTTTGTAGTGCAGAATGTGCTTATTGGCTTCATACTATCCTCATTCTTTATGCTTATATCTAGATGTCTTTAAAGCTCACTTGTTTTTTCTCCTTTTGCCTTTAAAAATTGACTCGAGATCTACCATAGCACGACAAGGGTTCGATGAAATGTCCATGTCAATGTCACTCCTAAATATAGCATTCGGTTTCTAGATTTGAATTAATGATTTTATCCGATCGGTCGTGATTTTGTAGTGCAGAACGTGCTTATTGGCTTGATACTATCCTCATTCTTTATGTTTATGCCTAGATGTCTTTGAAGTTCATTTGTTTTTTCTCTTTTCGCCTTTAAAATGACATGTGATCTCACATCGCACGCCAAGTGTTCAATGAAATATTAATGTAAATGTCACTCCTAAATGTGGCATTCGGTTTCTAGGTTCAAATTTATGCGTTTATTCGATCGGTCGTGATTTTGTAGTGCAGAATGTGCTTATTGGCTTCATACTATCCTCATTCTTTATGCTTATATCTAGATGTCTTTAAAGTTCACATGTTTTTTCTCCTTTTGCCTTTAATAATTGACTCGAGATCTACCATAGCACGACAACGGTTCGATGAAATGTCCATGTCAATGTCACTCCTAAATATAGCATTCGGTTTCTAGGTTCAAATTAATGATTTTATCCGATCGGTCGTGATTTTGTAGTGTAGAACGTGCTTATTGGCTTGATACTATCCGCATTCTTTATGTTTATGCGTAGATGTCTTTAAAGTTCATTGTTTTTTCTCCTTTTGACTTTAAAATGACTTGTGATCTAACATTGCACGGAAGAGTTCGATGAAATGTCCATGTAAATGTCACTCCTAAATATAGCATTCGGTTTCTATGTTCGGATTAATGCTTTTATCCGATCGGTCTCTATTTTGTAGTGCAGAACGTGCTTATTGGCTTGATACTATCCTCATTCTTTATGCTTATGCCTAGATGTCTTTAAAGTTCACTTTTTTTTCTCCATTTGGCTTTAAAATGACTTGTGATCTAACATTGCACGCCAAATGTTCGATGAAATGTCCATGTAAAATGTCACTCCTAAATGTGGCATTTGGTTGCTTGGTTTTGATTTATGCATTTATTCGATACGTCTTGATTTTGTAGTGCAGAATGTGCTAATTGGCTTGATACTATCCTCATTCTTTATGCTTATGCCTAGTTGTCTTTGAAGTTCACTTGTTTTTTCTCCTTTTGCCTTTAAAATTACTTGTGACCTAATTTTGCACGCCAAGTGTTCGATGAAATGTCCATGTAAATGTCACTTCTAAACGTGGCATTCGGTTTCCGGGTTCGAATTTATGCTTTTATTCGATCGGCCTTGATTTTCTAGTGCAGAATGTGCTTATTGGCTTGATACTATGCTCATTCATTGTGCATATGCTTGTATGTCTTTAAGGTTCACTTGTTTTTTCTCCTTTTGCCTTTAAAATGACTTGTGATCTAACATTGCTCGCCAAGTGTTTATTGGCTTGATTTATGCTTTTGGCTTTTGGTTTCTAGCTTCTGCTTTATGCTTTTGTCGATACGTCTTGATTTTGTACTGCTGAATGTGCTTATTGGCTTGATACTAAGCTCATTCTTTATGCTTATGCCTAGATGTCTTTGAAGTTCACTTGTTTTTTCTCTTTTTGCCTTTAAAATGACATGTGATGTAACATTGCACGCCAAGTGTACGATGAAATGTCAATGTAAATGTCACTCCTAAATGTGGCATTTGGTTTCTAGGTTCAAATTTATGCGTTTATTCGATCGGTCGTAATTTTGTAGTGCAGAATGTGCTTATTGGCTTCATACTATCCTCATTCTTTATGCTTATATCTAGATGTCTTTAAAGCTCACTTGTTTTTTCTCCTTTTGCCTTTAAAAATTGACTCGAGATCTACCATAGCACGACAAGGGTTCGATGAAATGTCCATGTCAATGTCACTCCTAAATATAGCATTCGGTTTCTAGGTTTGAATTAATGATTTTATCCGATCGGTCGTGATTTTGTAGTGCAGAACGTGCTTATTGGCTTGATACTATCCTCATTCTTTATGTTTATGCCTAGATGTCTTTGAAGTTCATTTGTTTTTTCTCTTTTCGCCTTTAAAATGACATGTGATCTCACATTGCACGCCAAGTGTTCAATGAAATATTAATGTAAATGTCACTCCTAAATGTGGCATTCGGTTTCTAGGTTCAAATTTATGCGTTTATTCGATCGGTCGTGATTTTGTAGTGCAGAATGTGCTTATTGGCTTCATACTATCCTCATTCTTTATGCTTATATCTAGATGTCTTTAAAGTTCACATGTTTTTTCTCCTTTTGCCTTTAATAATTGACTCGAGATCTACCATAGCACGACAACGGTTCGATGAAATGTCCATGTCAATGTCACTCCTAAATATAGCATTCGGTTTCTAGGTTCAAATTAATGATTTTATCCGATCGGTCGTGATTTTGTAGTGTAGAACGTGCTTATTGGCTTGATACTATCCGCATTCTTTATGTTTATGCGTAGATGTCTTTAAAGTTCATTGTTTTTTCTCCTTTTGACTTTAAAATGACTTGTGATCTAACATTGCACGGAAGAGTTCGATGAAATGTCCATGTAAATGTCACTCCTAAATATAGCATTCGGTTTCTATGTTCGGATTAATGCTTTTATCCGATCGGTCTCTATTTTGTAGTGCAGAACGTGCTTATTGGCTTGATACTATCCTCATTCTTTATGCTTATGCCTAGATGTCTTTAAAGTTCACTTTTTTTTCTCCATTTGGCTTTAAAATGACTTGTGATCTAACATTGCACGCCAAATGTTCGATGAAATGTCCATGTAAAATGTCACTCCTAAATGTGGCATTTGGTTGCTTGGTTTTGATTTATGCATTTATTCGATACGTCTTGATTTTGTAGTGCAGAATGTGCTAATTGGCTTGATACTATCCTCATTCTTTATGCTTATGCCTAGTTGTCTTTGAAGTTCACTTGTTTTTTCTCCTTTTGCCTTTAAAATTACTTGTGACCTAATTTTGCACGCCAAGTGTTCGATGAAATGTCCATGTAAATGTCACTTCTAAACGTGGCATTCGGTTTCCGGGTTCGAATTTATGCTTTTATTCGATCGGCCTTGATTTTCTAGTGCAGAATGTGCTTATTGGCTTGATACTATGCTCATTCATTGTGCATATGCTTGTATGTCTTTAAGGTTCACTTGTTTTTTCTCCTTTTGCCTTTAAAATGACTTGTGATCTAACATTGCTCGCCAAGTGTTTATTGGCTTGATTTATGCTTTTGGCTTTTGGTTTCTAGCTTCTGCTTTATGCTTTTGTCGATACGTCTTGATTTTGTACTGCTGAATGTGCTTATTGGCTTGATACTAAGCTCATTCTTTATGCTTATGCCTAGATGTCTTTGAAGTTCACTTGTTTTTTCTCTTTTTGCCTTTAAAATGACATGTGATGTAACATTGCACGCCAAGTGTACGATGAAATGTCAATGTAAATGTCACTCCTAAATGTGGCATTTGGTTTCTAGGTTCAAATTTATGCGTTTATTCGATCGGTCGTAATTTTGTAGTGCAGAATGTGCTTATTGGCTTCATACTATCCTCATTCTTTATGCTTATATCTAGATGTCTTTAAAGCTCACTTGTTTTTTCTCCTTTTGCCTTTAAAAATTGACTCGAGATCTACCATAGCACGACAAGGGTTCGATGAAATGTCCATGTCAATGTCACTCCTAAATATAGCATTCGGTTTCTAGGTTTGAATTAATGATTTTATCCGATCGGTCGTGATTTTGTAGTGCAGAACGTGCTTATTGGCTTGATACTATCCTCATTCTTTATGTTTATGCCTAGATGTCTTTGAAGTTCATTTGTTTTTTCTCTTTTCGCCTTTAAAATGACATGTGATCTCACATTGCACGCCAAGTGTTCAATGAAATATTAATGTAAATGTCACTCCTAAATGTGGCATTCGGTTTCTAGGTTCAAATTTATGCGTTTATTCGATCGGTCGTGATTTTGTAGTGCAGAATGTGCTTATTGGCTTCATACTATCCTCATTCTTTATGCTTATATCTAGATGTCTTTAAAGTTCACATGTTTTTTCTCCTTTTGCCTTTAATAATTGACTCGAGATCTACCATAGCACGACAACGGTTCGATGAAATGTCCATGTCAATGTCACTCCTAAATATAGCATTCGGTTTCTAGGTTCAAATTAATGATTTTATCCGATCGGTCGTGATTTTGTAGTGTAGAACGTGCTTATTGGCTTGATACTATCCGCATTCTTTATGTTTATGCGTAGATGTCTTTAAAGTTCATTGTTTTTTCTCCTTTTGACTTTAAAATGACTTGTGATCTAACATTGCACGGAAGAGTTCGATGAAATGTCCATGTAAATGTCACTCCTAAATATAGCATTCGGTTTCTATGTTCGGATTAATGCTTTTATCCGATCGGTCTCTATTTTGTAGTGCAGAACGTGCTTATTGGCTTGATACTATCCTCATTCTTTATGCTTATGCCTAGATGTCTTTAAAGTTCACTTTTTTTTCTCCATTTGGCTTTAAAATGACTTGTGATCTAACATTGCACGCCAAATGTTCGATGAAATGTCCATGTAAAATGTCACTCCTAAATGTGGCATTTGGTTGCTTGGTTTTGATTTATGCATTTATTCGATACGTCTTGATTTTGTAGTGCAGAATGTGCTAATTGGCTTGATACTATCCTCATTCTTTATGCTTATGCCTAGTTGTCTTTGAAGTTCACTTGTTTTTTCTCCTTTTGCCTTTAAAATTACTTGTGACCTAATTTTGCACGCCAAGTGTTCGATGAAATGTCCATGTAAATGTCACTTCTAAACGTGGCATTCGGTTTCCGGGTTCGAATTTATGCTTTTATTCGATCGGCCTTGATTTTCTAGTGCAGAATGTGCTTATTGGCTTGATACTATGCTCATTCATTGTGCATATGCTTGTATGTCTTTAAGGTTCACTTGTTTTTTCTCCTTTTGCCTTTAAAATGACTTGTGATCTAACATTGCTCGCCAAGTGTTTATTGGCTTGATTTATGCTTTTGGCTTTTGGTTTCTAGCTTCTGCTTTATGCTTTTGTCGATACGTCTTGATTTTGTACTGCTGAATGTGCTTATTGGCTTGATACTAAGCTCATTCTTTATGCTTATGCCTAGATGTCTTTGAAGTTCACTTGTTTTTTCTCTTTTTGCCTTTAAAATGACATGTGATGTAACATTGCACGCCAAGTGTACGATGAAATGTCAATGTAAATGTCACTCCTAAATGTGGCATTTGGTTTCTAGGTTCAAATTTATGCGTTTATTCGATCGGTCGTAATTTTGTAGTGCAGAATGTGCTTATTGGCTTCATACTATCCTCATTCTTTATGCTTATATCTAGATGTCTTTAAAGCTCACTTGTTTTTTCTCCTTTTGCCTTTAAAAATTGACTCGAGATCTACCATAGCACGACAAGGGTTCGATGAAATGTCCATGTCAATGTCACTCCTAAATATAGCATTCGGTTTCTAGGTTTGAATTAATGATTTTATCCGATCGGTCGTGATTTTGTAGTGCAGAACGTGCTTATTGGCTTGATACTATCCTCATTCTTTATGTTTATGCCTAGATGTCTTTGAAGTTCATTTGTTTTTTCTCTTTTCGCCTTTAAAATGACATGTGATCTCACATTGCACGCCAAGTGTTCAATGAAATATTAATGTAAATGTCACTCCTAAATGTGGCATTCGGTTTCTAGGTTCAAATTTATGCGTTTATTCGATCGGTCGTGATTTTGTAGTGCAGAATGTGCTTATTGGCTTCATACTATCCTCATTCTTTATGCTTATATCTAGATGTCTTTAAAGTTCACATGTTTTTTCTCCTTTTGCCTTTAATAATTGACTCGAGATCTACCATAGCACGACAACGGTTCGATGAAATGTCCATGTCAATGTCACTCCTAAATATAGCATTCGGTTTCTAGGTTCAAATTAATGATTTTATCCGATCGGTCGTGATTTTGTAGTGTAGAACGTGCTTATTGGCTTGATACTATCCGCATTCTTTATGTTTATGCGTAGATGTCTTTAAAGTTCATTGTTTTTTCTCCTTTTGACTTTAAAATGACTTGTGATCTAACATTGCACGGAAGAGTTCGATGAAATGTCCATGTAAATGTCACTCCTAAATATAGCATTCGGTTTCTATGTTCGGATTAATGCTTTTATCCGATCGGTCTCTATTTTGTAGTGCAGAACGTGCTTATTGGCTTGATACTATCCTCATTCTTTATGCTTATGCCTAGATGTCTTTAAAGTTCACTTTTTTTTCTCCATTTGGCTTTAAAATGACTTGTGATCTAACATTGCACGCCAAATGTTCGATGAAATGTCCATGTAAAATGTCACTCCTAAATGTGGCATTTGGTTGCTTGGTTTTGATTTATGCATTTATTCGATACGTCTTGATTTTGTAGTGCAGAATGTGCTAATTGGCTTGATACTATCCTCATTCTTTATGCTTATGCCTAGTTGTCTTTGAAGTTCACTTGTTTTTTCTCCTTTTGCCTTTAAAATTACTTGTGACCTAATTTTGCACGCCAAGTGTTCGATGAAATGTCCATGTAAATGTCACTTCTAAACGTGGCATTCGGTTTCCGGGTTCGAATTTATGCTTTTATTCGATCGGCCTTGATTTTCTAGTGCAGAATGTGCTTATTGGCTTGATACTATGCTCATTCATTGTGCATATGCTTGTATGTCTTTAAGGTTCACTTGTTTTTTCTCCTTTTGCCTTTAAAATGACTTGTGATCTAACATTGCTCGCCAAGTGTTTATTGGCTTGATTTATGCTTTTGGCTTTTGGTTTCTAGCTTCTGCTTTATGCTTTTGTCGATACGTCTTGATTTTGTACTGCTGAATGTGCTTATTGGCTTGATACTAAGCTCATTCTTTATGCTTATGCCTAGATGTCTTTGAAGTTCACTTGTTTTTTCTCTTTTTGCCTTTAAAATGACATGTGATGTAACATTGCACGCCAAGTGTACGATGAAATGTCAATGTAAATGTCACTCCTAAATGTGGCATTTGGTTTCTAGGTTCAAATTTATGCGTTTATTCGATCGGTCGTAATTTTGTAGTGCAGAATGTGCTTATTGGCTTCATACTATCCTCATTCTTTATGCTTATATCTAGATGTCTTTAAAGCTCACTTGTTTTTTCTCCTTTTGCCTTTAAAAATTGACTCGAGATCTACCATAGCACGACAAGGGTTCGATGAAATGTCCATGTCAATGTCACTCCTAAATATAGCATTCGGTTTCTAGATTTGAATTAATGATTTTATCCGATCGGTCGTGATTTTGTAGTGCAGAACGTGCTTATTGGCTTGATACTATCCTCATTCTTTATGTTTATGCCTAGATGTCTTTGAAGTTCATTTGTTTTTTCTCTTTTCGCCTTTAAAATGACATGTGATCTCACATCGCACGCCAAGTGTTCAATGAAATATTAATGTAAATGTCACTCCTAAATGTGGCATTCGGTTTCTAGGTTCAAATTTATGCGTTTATTCGATCGGTCGTGATTTTGTAGTGCAGAATGTGCTTATTGGCTTCATACTATCCTCATTCTTTATGCTTATATCTAGATGTCTTTAAAGTTCACATGTTTTTTCTCCTTTTGCCTTTAATAATTGACTCGAGATCTACCATAGCACGACAACGGTTCGATGAAATGTCCATGTCAATGTCACTCCTAAATATAGCATTCGGTTTCTAGGTTCAAATTAATGATTTTATCCGATCGGTCGTGATTTTGTAGTGTAGAACGTGCTTATTGGCTTGATACTATCCGCATTCTTTATGTTTATGCGTAGATGTCTTTAAAGTTCATTGTTTTTTCTCCTTTTGACTTTAAAATGACTTGTGATCTAACATTGCACGGAAGAGTTCGATGAAATGTCCATGTAAATGTCACTCCTAAATATAGCATTCGGTTTCTATGTTCGGATTAATGCTTTTATCCGATCGGTCTCTATTTTGTAGTGCAGAACGTGCTTATTGGCTTGATACTATCCTCATTCTTTATGCTTATGCCTAGATGTCTTTAAAGTTCACTTTTTTTTCTCCATTTGGCTTTAAAATGACTTGTGATCTAACATTGCACGCCAAATGTTCGATGAAATGTCCATGTAAAATGTCACTCCTAAATGTGGCATTTGGTTGCTTGGTTTTGATTTATGCATTTATTCGATACGTCTTGATTTTGTAGTGCAGAATGTGCTAATTGGCTTGATACTATCCTCATTCTTTATGCTTATGCCTAGTTGTCTTTGAAGTTCACTTGTTTTTTCTCCTTTTGCCTTTAAAATTACTTGTGACCTAATTTTGCACGCCAAGTGTTCGATGAAATGTCCATGTAAATGTCACTTCTAAACGTGGCATTCGGTTTCCGGGTTCGAATTTATGCTTTTATTCGATCGGCCTTGATTTTCTAGTGCAGAATGTGCTTATTGGCTTGATACTATGCTCATTCATTGTGCATATGCTTGTATGTCTTTAAGGTTCACTTGTTTTTTCTCCTTTTGCCTTTAAAATGACTTGTGATCTAACATTGCTCGCCAAGTGTTTATTGGCTTGATTTATGCTTTTGGCTTTTGGTTTCTAGCTTCTGCTTTATGCTTTTGTCGATACGTCTTGATTTTGTACTGCTGAATGTGCTTATTGGCTTGATACTAAGCTCATTCTTTATGCTTATGCCTAGATGTCTTTGAAGTTCACTTGTTTTTTCTCTTTTTGCCTTTAAAATGACATGTGATGTAACATTGCACGCCAAGTGTACGATGAAATGTCAATGTAAATGTCACTCCTAAATGTGGCATTTGGTTTCTAGGTTCAAATTTATGCGTTTATTCGATCGGTCGTAATTTTGTAGTGCAGAATGTGCTTATTGGCTTCATACTATCCTCATTCTTTATGCTTATATCTAGATGTCTTTAAAGCTCACTTGTTTTTTCTCCTTTTGCCTTTAAAAATTGACTCGAGATCTACCATAGCACGACAAGGGTTCGATGAAATGTCCATGTCAATGTCACTCCTAAATATAGCATTCGGTTTCTAGGTTTGAATTAATGATTTTATCCGATCGGTCGTGATTTTGTAGTGCAGAACGTGCTTATTGGCTTGATACTATCCTCATTCTTTATGTTTATGCCTAGATGTCTTTGAAGTTCATTTGTTTTTTCTCTTTTCGCCTTTAAAATGACATGTGATCTCACATTGCACGCCAAGTGTTCAATGAAATATTAATGTAAATGTCACTCCTAAATGTGGCATTCGGTTTCTAGGTTCAAATTTATGCGTTTATTCGATCGGTCGTGATTTTGTAGTGCAGAATGTGCTTATTGGCTTCATACTATCCTCATTCTTTATGCTTATATCTAGATGTCTTTAAAGTTCACATGTTTTTTCTCCTTTTGCCTTTAATAATTGACTCGAGATCTACCATAGCACGACAACGGTTCGATGAAATGTCCATGTCAATGTCACTCCTAAATATAGCATTCGGTTTCTAGGTTCAAATTAATGATTTTATCCGATCGGTCGTGATTTTGTAGTGTAGAACGTGCTTATTGGCTTGATACTATCCGCATTCTTTATGTTTATGCGTAGATGTCTTTAAAGTTCATTGTTTTTTCTCCTTTTGACTTTAAAATGACTTGTGATCTAACATTGCACGGAAGAGTTCGATGAAATGTCCATGTAAATGTCACTCCTAAATATAGCATTCGGTTTCTATGTTCGGATTAATGCTTTTATCCGATCGGTCTCTATTTTGTAGTGCAGAACGTGCTTATTGGCTTGATACTATCCTCATTCTTTATGCTTATGCCTAGATGTCTTTAAAGTTCACTTTTTTTTCTCCATTTGGCTTTAAAATGACTTGTGATCTAACATTGCACGCCAAATGTTCGATGAAATGTCCATGTAAAATGTCACTCCTAAATGTGGCATTTGGTTGCTTGGTTTTGATTTATGCATTTATTCGATACGTCTTGATTTTGTAGTGCAGAATGTGCTAATTGGCTTGATACTATCCTCATTCTTTATGCTTATGCCTAGTTGTCTTTGAAGTTCACTTGTTTTTTCTCCTTTTGCCTTTAAAATTACTTGTGACCTAATTTTGCACGCCAAGTGTTCGATGAAATGTCCATGTAAATGTCACTCCTAAATATAGCATTCGGTTTCCGGGTTCGAATTTATGCTTTTATTCGATCGGCCTTGATTTTCTAGTGCAGAATGTGCTTATTGGCTTGATACTATGCTCATTCATTGTGCATATGCTTGTATGTCTTTAAGGTTCACTTGTTTTTTCTCCTTTTGCCTTTAAAATGACTTGTGATCTAACATTGCTCGCCAAGTGTTTATTGGCTTGATTTATGCTTTTGGCTTTTGGTTTCTAGCTTCTGCTTTATGCTTTTGTCGATACGTCTTGATTTTGTACTGCTGAATGTGCTTATTGGCTTGATACTAAGCTCATTCTTTATGCTTATGCCTAGATGTCTTTGAAGTTCACTTGTTTTTTCTCTTTTTGCCTTTAAAATGACATGTGATGTAACATTGCACGCCAAGTGTACGATGAAATGTCAATGTAAATGTCACTCCTAAATGTGGCATTTGGTTTCTAGGTTCAAATTTATGCGTTTATTCGATCGGTCGTAATTTTGTAGTGCAGAATGTGCTTATTGGCTTCATACTATCCTCATTCTTTATGCTTATATCTAGATGTCTTTAAAGCTCACTTGTTTTTTCTCCTTTTGCCTTTAAAAATTGACTCGAGATCTACCATAGCACGACAAGGGTTCGATGAAATGTCCATGTCAATGTCACTCCTAAATATAGCATTCGGTTTCTAGATTTGAATTAATGATTTTATCCGATCGGTCGTGATTTTGTAGTGCAGAACGTGCTTATTGGCTTGATACTATCCTCATTCTTTATGTTTATGCCTAGATGTCTTTGAAGTTCATTTGTTTTTTCTCTTTTCGCCTTTAAAATGACATGTGATCTCACATCGCACGCCAAGTGTTCAATGAAATATTAATGTAAATGTCACTCCTAAATGTGGCATTCGGTTTCTAGGTTCAAATTTATGCGTTTATTCGATCGGTCGTGATTTTGTAGTGCAGAATGTGCTTATTGGCTTCATACTATCCTCATTCTTTATGCTTATATCTAGATGTCTTTAAAGTTCACATGTTTTTTCTCCTTTTGCCTTTAATAATTGACTCGAGATCTACCATAGCACGACAACGGTTCGATGAAATGTCCATGTCAATGTCACTCCTAAATATAGCATTCGGTTTCTAGGTTCAAATTAATGATTTTATCCGATCGGTCGTGATTTTGTAGTGTAGAACGTGCTTATTGGCTTGATACTATCCGCATTCTTTATGTTTATGCGTAGATGTCTTTAAAGTTCATTGTTTTTTCTCCTTTTGACTTTAAAATGACTTGTGATCTAACATTGCACGGAAGAGTTCGATGAAATGTCCATGTAAATGTCACTCCTAAATATAGCATTCGGTTTCTATGTTCGGATTAATGCTTTTATCCGATCGGTCTCTATTTTGTAGTGCAGAACGTGCTTATTGGCTTGATACTATCCTCATTCTTTATGCTTATGCCTAGATGTCTTTAAAGTTCACTTTTTTTTCTCCATTTGGCTTTAAAATGACTTGTGATCTAACATTGCACGCCAAATGTTCGATGAAATGTCCATGTAAAATGTCACTCCTAAATGTGGCATTTGGTTGCTTGGTTTTGATTTATGCATTTATTCGATACGTCTTGATTTTGTAGTGCAGAATGTGCTAATTGGCTTGATACTATCCTCATTCTTTATGCTTATGCCTAGTTGTCTTTGAAGTTCACTTGTTTTTTCTCCTTTTGCCTTTAAAATTACTTGTGACCTAATTTTGCACGCCAAGTGTTCGATGAAATGTCCATGTAAATGTCACTTCTAAACGTGGCATTCGGTTTCCGGGTTCGAATTTATGCTTTTATTCGATCGGCCTTGATTTTCTAGTGCAGAATGTGCTTATTGGCTTGATACTATGCTCATTCATTGTGCATATGCTTGTATGTCTTTAAGGTTCACTTGTTTTTTCTCCTTTTGCCTTTAAAATGACTTGTGATCTAACATTGCTCGCCAAGTGTTTATTGGCTTGATTTATGCTTTTGGCTTTTGGTTTCTAGCTTCTGCTTTATGCTTTTGTCGATACGTCTTGATTTTGTACTGCTGAATGTGCTTATTGGCTTGATACTAAGCTCATTCTTTATGCTTATGCCTAGATGTCTTTGAAGTTCACTTGTTTTTTCTCTTTTTGCCTTTAAAATGACATGTGATGTAACATTGCACGCCAAGTGTACGATGAAATGTCAATGTAAATGTCACTCCTAAATGTGGCATTTGGTTTCTAGGTTCAAATTTATGCGTTTATTCGATCGGTCGTAATTTTGTAGTGCAGAATGTGCTTATTGGCTTCATACTATCCTCATTCTTTATGCTTATATCTAGATGTCTTTAAAGCTCACTTGTTTTTTCTCCTTTTGCCTTTAAAAATTGACTCGAGATCTACCATAGCACGACAAGGGTTCGATGAAATGTCCATGTCAATGTCACTCCTAAATATAGCATTCGGTTTCTAGGTTTGAATTAATGATTTTATCCGATCGGTCGTGATTTTGTAGTGCAGAACGTGCTTATTGGCTTGATACTATCCTCATTCTTTATGTTTATGCCTAGATGTCTTTGAAGTTCATTTGTTTTTTCTCTTTTCGCCTTTAAAATGACATGTGATCTCACATTGCACGCCAAGTGTTCAATGAAATATTAATGTAAATGTCACTCCTAAATGTGGCATTCGGTTTCTAGGTTCAAATTTATGCGTTTATTCGATCGGTCGTGATTTTGTAGTGCAGAATGTGCTTATTGGCTTCATACTATCCTCATTCTTTATGCTTATATCTAGATGTCTTTAAAGTTCACATGTTTTTTCTCCTTTTGCCTTTAATAATTGACTCGAGATCTACCATAGCACGACAACGGTTCGATGAAATGTCCATGTCAATGTCACTCCTAAATATAGCATTCGGTTTCTAGGTTCAAATTAATGATTTTATCCGATCGGTCGTGATTTTGTAGTGTAGAACGTGCTTATTGGCTTGATACTATCCGCATTCTTTATGTTTATGCGTAGATGTCTTTAAAGTTCATTGTTTTTTCTCCTTTTGACTTTAAAATGACTTGTGATCTAACATTGCACGGAAGAGTTCGATGAAATGTCCATGTAAATGTCACTCCTAAATATAGCATTCGGTTTCTATGTTCGGATTAATGCTTTTATCCGATCGGTCTCTATTTTGTAGTGCAGAACGTGCTTATTGGCTTGATACTATCCTCATTCTTTATGCTTATGCCTAGATGTCTTTAAAGTTCACTTTTTTTTCTCCATTTGGCTTTAAAATGACTTGTGATCTAACATTGCACGCCAAATGTTCGATGAAATGTCCATGTAAAATGTCACTCCTAAATGTGGCATTTGGTTGCTTGGTTTTGATTTATGCATTTATTCGATACGTCTTGATTTTGTAGTGCAGAATGTGCTAATTGGCTTGATACTATCCTCATTCTTTATGCTTATGCCTAGTTGTCTTTGAAGTTCACTTGTTTTTTCTCCTTTTGCCTTTAAAATTACTTGTGACCTAATTTTGCACGCCAAGTGTTCGATGAAATGTCCATGTAAATGTCACTCCTAAATATAGCATTCGGTTTCCGGGTTCGAATTTATGCTTTTATTCGATCGGCCTTGATTTTCTAGTGCAGAATGTGCTTATTGGCTTGATACTATGCTCATTCATTGTGCATATGCTTGTATGTCTTTAAGGTTCACTTGTTTTTTCTCCTTTTGCCTTTAAAATGACTTGTGATCTAACATTGCTCGCCAAGTGTTTATTGGCTTGATTTATGCTTTTGGCTTTTGGTTTCTAGCTTCTGCTTTATGCTTTTGTCGATACGTCTTGATTTTGTACTGCTGAATGTGCTTATTGGCTTGATACTAAGCTCATTCTTTATGCTTATGCCTAGATGTCTTTGAAGTTCACTTGTTTTTTCTCTTTTTGCCTTTAAAATGACATGTGATGTAACATTGCACGCCAAGTGTACGATGAAATGTCAATGTAAATGTCACTCCTAAATGTGGCATTTGGTTTCTAGGTTCAAATTTATGCGTTTATTCGATCGGTCGTGATTTTGTAGTGCAGAATGTGCTTATTGGCTTCATACTATCCTCATTCTTTATGCTTATATCTAGATGTCTTTAAAGCTCACTTGTTTTTTCTCCTTTTGCCTTTAAAAATTGACTCGAGATCTACCATAGCACGACAAGGGTTCGATGAAATGTCCATGTCAATGTCACTCCTAAATATAGCATTCGGTTTCTAGGTTTGAATTAATGATTTTATCCGATCGGTCGTGATTTTGTAGTGCAGAACGTGCTTATTGGCTTGATACTATCCTCATTCTTTATGTTTATGCCTAGATGTCTTTGAAGTTCATTTGTTTTTTCTCTTTTCGCCTTTAAAATGACATGTGATCTCACATCGCACGCCAAGTGTTCAATGAAATATTAATGTAAATGTCACTCCTAAATGTGGCATTCGGTTTCTAGGTTCAAATTTATGCGTTTATTCGATCGGTCGTGATTTTGTAGTGCAGAATGTGCTTATTGGCTTCATACTATCCTCATTCTTTATGCTTATATCTAGATGTCTTTAAAGTTCACATGTTTTTTCTCCTTTTGCCTTTAATAATTGACTCGAGATCTACCATAGCACGACAACGGTTCGATGAAATGTCCATGTCAATGTCACTCCTAAATATAGCATTCGGTTTCTAGGTTCAAATTAATAATTTTATCCGATCGGTCGTGATTTTGTAGTGTAGAACGTGCTTATTGGCTTGATACTATCCGCATTCTTTATGTTTATGCGTAGATGTCTTTAAAGTTCATTGTTTTTTCTCCTTTTGACTTTAAAATGACTTGTGATCTAACATTGCACGGAAGAGTTCGATGAAATGTCCATGTAAATGTCACTCCTAAATATAGCATTCGGTTTCTATGTTCGGATTAATGCTTTTATCCGATCGGTCTCTATTTTGTAGTGCAGAACGTGCTTATTGGCTTGATACTATCCTCATTCTTTATGCTTATGCCTAGATGTCTTTAAAGTTCACTTTTTTTTCTCCATTTGGCTTTAAAATGACTTGTGATCTAACATTGCACGCCAAATGTTCGATGAAATGTCCATGTAAAATGTCACTCCTAAATGTGGCATTTGGTTGCTTGGTTTTGATTTATGCATTTATTCGATACGTCTTGATTTTGTAGTGCAGAATGTGCTAATTGGCTTGATACTATCCTCATTCTTTATGCTTATGCCTAGTTGTCTTTGAAGTTCACTTGTTTTTTCTCCTTTTGCCTTTAAAATTACTTGTGACCTAATTTTGCACGCCAAGTGTTCGATGAAATGTCCATGTAAATGTCACTCCTAAATATAGCATTCGGTTTCCGGGTTCGAATTTATGCTTTTATTCGATCGGCCTTGATTTTCTAGTGCAGAATGTGCTTATTGGCTTGATACTATGCTCATTCATTGTGCATATGCTTGTATGTCTTTAAGGTTCACTTGTTTTTTCTCCTTTTGCCTTTAAAATGACTTGTGATCTAACATTGCTCGCCAAGTGTTTATTGGCTTGATTTATGCTTTTGGCTTTTGGTTTCTAGCTTCTGCTTTATGCTTTTGTCGATACGTCTTGATTTTGTACTGCTGAATGTGCTTATTGGCTTGATACTAAGCTCATTCTTTATGCTTATGCCTAGATGTCTTTGAAGTTCACTTGTTTTTTCTCTTTTTGCCTTTAAAATGACATGTGATGTAACATTGCACGCCAAGTGTACGATGAAATGTCAATGTAAATGTCACTCCTAAATGTGGCATTTGGTTTCTAGGTTCAAATTTATGCGTTTATTCGATCGGTCGTGATTTTGTAGTGCAGAATGTGCTTATTGGCTTCATACTATCCTCATTCTTTATGCTTATATCTAGATGTCTTTAAAGCTCACTTGTTTTTTCTCCTTTTGCCTTTAAAAATTGACTCGAGATCTACCATAGCACGACAAGGGTTCGATGAAATGTCCATGTCAATGTCACTCCTAAATATAGCATTCGGTTTCTAGGTTTGAATTAATGATTTTATCCGATCGGTCGTGATTTTGTAGTGCAGAACGTGCTTATTGGCTTGATACTATCCTCATTCTTTATGTTTATGCCTAGATGTCTTTGAAGTTCATTTGTTTTTTCTCTTTTCGCCTTTAAAATGACATGTGATCTCACATTGCACGCCAAGTGTTCAATGAAATATTAATGTAAATGTCACTCCTAAATGTGGCATTCGGTTTCTAGGTTCAAATTTATGCGTTTATTCGATCGGTCGTGATTTTGTAGTGCAGAATGTGCTTATTGGCTTCATACTATCCTCATTCTTTATGCTTATATCTAGATGTCTTTAAAGTTCACATGTTTTTTCTCCTTTTGCCTTTAATAATTGACTCGAGATCTACCATAGCACGACAACGGTTCGATGAAATGTCCATGTCAATGTCACTCCTAAATATAGCATTCGGTTTCTAGGTTCAAATTAATGATTTTATCCGATCGGTCGTGATTTTGTAGTGTAGAACGTGCTTATTGGCTTGATACTATCCGCATTCTTTATGTTTATGCGTAGATGTCTTTAAAGTTCATTGTTTTTTCTCCTTTTGACTTTAAAATGACTTGTGATCTAACATTGCACGGAAGAGTTCGATGAAATGTCCATGTAAATGTCACTCCTAAATATAGCATTCGGTTTCTATGTTCGGATTAATGCTTTTATCCGATCGGTCTCTATTTTGTAGTGCAGAACGTGCTTATTGGCTTGATACTATCCTCATTCTTTATGCTTATGCCTAGATGTCTTTAAAGTTCACTTTTTTTTCTCCATTTGGCTTTAAAATGACTTGTGATCTAACATTGCACGCCAAATGTTCGATGAAATGTCCATGTAAAATGTCACTCCTAAATGTGGCATTTGGTTGCTTGGTTTTGATTTATGCATTTATTCGATACGTCTTGATTTTGTAGTGCAGAATGTGCTAATTGGCTTGATACTATCCTCATTCTTTATGCTTATGCCTAGTTGTCTTTGAAGTTCACTTGTTTTTTCTCCTTTTGCCTTTAAAATTACTTGTGACCTAATTTTGCACGCCAAGTGTTCGATGAAATGTCCATGTAAATGTCACTTCTAAACGTGGCATTCGGTTTCCGGGTTCGAATTTATGCTTTTATTCGATCGGCCTTGATTTTCTAGTGCAGAATGTGCTTATTGGCTTGATACTATGCTCATTCATTGTGCATATGCTTGTATGTCTTTAAGGTTCACTTGTTTTTTCTCCTTTTGCCTTTAAAATGACTTGTGATCTAACATTGCTCGCCAAGTGTTTATTGGCTTGATTTATGCTTTTGGCTTTTGGTTTCTAGCTTCTGCTTTATGCTTTTGTCGATACGTCTTGATTTTGTACTGCTGAATGTGCTTATTGGCTTGATACTAAGCTCATTCTTTATGCTTATGCCTAGATGTCTTTGAAGTTCACTTGTTTTTTCTCTTTTTGCCTTTAAAATGACATGTGATGTAACATTGCACGCCAAGTGTACGATGAAATGTCAATGTAAATGTCACTCCTAAATGTGGCATTTGGTTTCTAGGTTCAAATTTATGCGTTTATTCGATCGGTCGTAATTTTGTAGTGCAGAATGTGCTTATTGGCTTCATACTATCCTCATTCTTTATGCTTATATCTAGATGTCTTTAAAGCTCACTTGTTTTTTCTCCTTTTGCCTTTAAAAATTGACTCGAGATCTACCATAGCACGACAAGGGTTCGATGAAATGTCCATGTCAATGTCACTCCTAAATATAGCATTCGGTTTCTAGGTTTGAATTAATGATTTTATCCGATCGGTCGTGATTTTGTAGTGCAGAACGTGCTTATTGGCTTGATACTATCCTCATTCTTTATGTTTATGCCTAGATGTCTTTGAAGTTCATTTGTTTTTTCTCTTTTCGCCTTTAAAATGACATGTGATCTCACATTGCACGCCAAGTGTTCAATGAAATATTAATGTAAATGTCACTCCTAAATGTGGCATTCGGTTTCTAGGTTCAAATTTATGCGTTTATTCGATCGGTCGTGATTTTGTAGTGCAGAATGTGCTTATTGGCTTCATACTATCCTCATTCTTTATGCTTATATCTAGATGTCTTTAAAGTTCACATGTTTTTTCTCCTTTTGCCTTTAATAATTGACTCGAGATCTACCATAGCACGACAACGGTTCGATGAAATGTCCATGTCAATGTCACTCCTAAATATAGCATTCGGTTTCTAGGTTCAAATTAATGATTTTATCCGATCGGTCGTGATTTTGTAGTGTAGAACGTGCTTATTGGCTTGATACTATCCGCATTCTTTATGTTTATGCGTAGATGTCTTTAAAGTTCATTGTTTTTTCTCCTTTTGACTTTAAAATGACTTGTGATCTAACATTGCACGGAAGAGTTCGATGAAATGTCCATGTAAATGTCACTCCTAAATATAGCATTCGGTTTCTATGTTCGGATTAATGCTTTTATCCGATCGGTCTCTATTTTGTAGTGCAGAACGTGCTTATTGGCTTGATACTATCCTCATTCTTTATGCTTATGCCTAGATGTCTTTAAAGTTCACTTTTTTTTCTCCATTTGGCTTTAAAATGACTTGTGATCTAACATTGCACGCCAAATGTTCGATGAAATGTCCATGTAAAATGTCACTCCTAAATGTGGCATTTGGTTGCTTGGTTTTGATTTATGCATTTATTCGATACGTCTTGATTTTGTAGTGCAGAATGTGCTAATTGGCTTGATACTATCCTCATTCTTTATGCTTATGCCTAGTTGTCTTTGAAGTTCACTTGTTTTTTCTCCTTTTGCCTTTAAAATTACTTGTGACCTAATTTTGCACGCCAAGTGTTCGATGAAATGTCCATGTAAATGTCACTTCTAAACGTGGCATTCGGTTTCCGGGTTCGAATTTATGCTTTTATTCGATCGGCCTTGATTTTCTAGTGCAGAATGTGCTTATTGGCTTGATACTATGCTCATTCATTGTGCATATGCTTGTATGTCTTTAAGGTTCACTTGTTTTTTCTCCTTTTGCCTTTAAAATGACTTGTGATCTAACATTGCTCGCCAAGTGTTTATTGGCTTGATTTATGCTTTTGGCTTTTGGTTTCTAGCTTCTGCTTTATGCTTTTGTCGATACGTCTTGATTTTGTACTGCTGAATGTGCTTATTGGCTTGATACTAAGCTCATTCTTTATGCTTATGCCTAGATGTCTTTGAAGTTCACTTGTTTTTTCTCTTTTTGCCTTTAAAATGACATGTGATGTAACATTGCACGCCAAGTGTACGATGAAATGTCAATGTAAATGTCACTCCTAAATGTGGCATTTGGTTTCTAGGTTCAAATTTATGCGTTTATTCGATCGGTCGTAATTTTGTAGTGCAGAATGTGCTTATTGGCTTCATACTATCCTCATTCTTTATGCTTATATCTAGATGTCTTTAAAGCTCACTTGTTTTTTCTCCTTTTGCCTTTAAAAATTGACTCGAGATCTACCATAGCACGACAAGGGTTCGATGAAATGTCCATGTCAATGTCACTCCTAAATATAGCATTCGGTTTCTAGGTTTGAATTAATGATTTTATCCGATCGGTCGTGATTTTGTAGTGCAGAACGTGCTTATTGGCTTGATACTATCCTCATTCTTTATGTTTATGCCTAGATGTCTTTGAAGTTCATTTGTTTTTTCTCTTTTCGCCTTTAAAATGACATGTGATCTCACATTGCACGCCAAGTGTTCAATGAAATATTAATGTAAATGTCACTCCTAAATGTGGCATTCGGTTTCTAGGTTCAAATTTATGCGTTTATTCGATCGGTCGTGATTTTGTAGTGCAGAATGTGCTTATTGGCTTCATACTATCCTCATTCTTTATGCTTATATCTAGATGTCTTTAAAGTTCACATGTTTTTTCTCCTTTTGCCTTTAATAATTGACTCGAGATCTACCATAGCACGACAACGGTTCGATGAAATGTCCATGTCAATGTCACTCCTAAATATAGCATTCGGTTTCTAGGTTCAAATTAATGATTTTATCCGATCGGTCGTGATTTTGTAGTGTAGAACGTGCTTATTGGCTTGATACTATCCGCATTCTTTATGTTTATGCGTAGATGTCTTTAAAGTTCATTGTTTTTTCTCCTTTTGACTTTAAAATGACTTGTGATCTAACATTGCACGGAAGAGTTCGATGAAATGTCCATGTAAATGTCACTCCTAAATATAGCATTCGGTTTCTATGTTCGGATTAATGCTTTTATCCGATCGGTCTCTATTTTGTAGTGCAGAACGTGCTTATTGGCTTGATACTATCCTCATTCTTTATGCTTATGCCTAGATGTCTTTAAAGTTCACTTTTTTTTCTCCATTTGGCTTTAAAATGACTTGTGATCTAACATTGCACGCCAAATGTTCGATGAAATGTCCATGTAAAATGTCACTCCTAAATGTGGCATTTGGTTGCTTGGTTTTGATTTATGCATTTATTCGATACGTCTTGATTTTGTAGTGCAGAATGTGCTAATTGGCTTGATACTATCCTCATTCTTTATGCTTATGCCTAGTTGTCTTTGAAGTTCACTTGTTTTTTCTCCTTTTGCCTTTAAAATTACTTGTGACCTAATTTTGCACGCCAAGTGTTCGATGAAATGTCCATGTAAATGTCACTTCTAAACGTGGCATTCGGTTTCCGGGTTCGAATTTATGCTTTTATTCGATCGGCCTTGATTTTCTAGTGCAGAATGTGCTTATTGGCTTGATACTATGCTCATTCATTGTGCATATGCTTGTATGTCTTTAAGGTTCACTTGTTTTTTCTCCTTTTGCCTTTAAAATGACTTGTGATCTAACATTGCTCGCCAAGTGTTTATTGGCTTGATTTATGCTTTTGGCTTTTGGTTTCTAGCTTCTGCTTTATGCTTTTGTCGATACGTCTTGATTTTGTACTGCTGAATGTGCTTATTGGCTTGATACTAAGCTCATTCTTTATGCTTATGCCTAGATGTCTTTGAAGTTCACTTGTTTTTTCTCTTTTTGCCTTTAAAATGACATGTGATGTAACATTGCACGCCAAGTGTACGATGAAATGTCAATGTAAATGTCACTCCTAAATGTGGCATTTGGTTTCTAGGTTCAAATTTATGCGTTTATTCGATCGGTCGTAATTTTGTAGTGCAGAATGTGCTTATTGGCTTCATACTATCCTCATTCTTTATGCTTATATCTAGATGTCTTTAAAGCTCACTTGTTTTTTCTCCTTTTGCCTTTAAAAATTGACTCGAGATCTACCATAGCACGACAAGGGTTCGATGAAATGTCCATGTCAATGTCACTCCTAAATATAGCATTCGGTTTCTAGGTTTGAATTAATGATTTTATCCGATCGGTCGTGATTTTGTAGTGCAGAACGTGCTTATTGGCTTGATACTATCCTCATTCTTTATGTTTATGCCTAGATGTCTTTGAAGTTCATTTGTTTTTTCTCTTTTCGCCTTTAAAATGACATGTGATCTCACATTGCACGCCAAGTGTTCAATGAAATATTAATGTAAATGTCACTCCTAAATGTGGCATTCGGTTTCTAGGTTCAAATTTATGCGTTTATTCGATCGGTCGTGATTTTGTAGTGCAGAATGTGCTTATTGGCTTCATACTATCCTCATTCTTTATGCTTATATCTAGATGTCTTTAATGTTCACATGTTTTTTCTCCTTTTGCCTTTAATAATTGACTCGAGATCTACCATAGCACGACAACGGTTCGATGAAATGTCCATGTCAATGTCACTCCTAAATATAGCATTCGGTTTCTAGGTTCAAATTAATGATTTTATCCGATCGGTCGTGATTTTGTAGTGTAGAACGTGCTTATTGGCTTGATACTATCCGCATTCTTTATGTTTATGCGTAGATGTCTTTAAAGTTCATTGTTTTTTCTCCTTTTGACTTTAAAATGACTTGTGATCTAACATTGCACGGAAGAGTTCGATGAAATGTCCATGTAAATGTCACTCCTAAATATAGCATTCGGTTTCTATGTTCGGATTAATGCTTTTATCCGATCGGTCTCTATTTTGTAGTGCAGAACGTGCTTATTGGCTTGATACTATCCTCATTCTTTATGCTTATGCCTAGATGTCTTTAAAGTTCACTTTTTTTTCTCCATTTGGCTTTAAAATGACTTGTGATCTAACATTGCACGCCAAATGTTCGATGAAATGTCCATGTAAAATGTCACTCCTAAATGTGGCATTTGGTTGCTTGGTTTTGATTTATGCATTTATTCGATACGTCTTGATTTTGTAGTGCAGAATGTGCTAATTGGCTTGATACTATCCTCATTCTTTATGCTTATGCCTAGTTGTCTTTGAAGTTCACTTGTTTTTTCTCCTTTTTCCTTTAAAATTACTTGTGACCTAATTTTGCACGCCAAGTGTTCGATGAAATGTCCATGTAAATGTCACTTCTAAACGTGGCATTCGGTTTCCGGGTTCGAATTTATGCTTTTATTCGATCGGCCTTGATTTTCTAGTGCAGAATGTGCTTATTGGCTTGATACTATGCTCATTCATTGTGCATATGCTTGTATGTCTTTAAGGTTCACTTGTTTTTTCTCCTTTTGCCTTTAAAATGACTTGTGATCTAACATTGCTCGCCAAGTGTTTATTGGCTTGATTTATGCTTTTGGCTTTTGGTTTCTAGCTTCTGCTTTATGCTTTTGTCGATACGTCTTGATTTTGTACTGCTGAATGTGCTTATTGGCTTGATACTAAGCTCATTCTTTATGCTTATGCCTAGATGTCTTTGAAGTTCACTTGTTTTTTCTCTTTTTGCCTTTAAAATGACATGTGATGTAACATTGCACGCCAAGTGTACGATGAAATGTCAATGTAAATGTCACTCCTAAATGTGGCATTTGGTTTCTAGGTTCAAATTTATGCGTTTATTCGATCGGTCGTAATTTTGTAGTGCAGAATGTGCTTATTGGCTTCATACTATCCTCATTCTTTATGCTTATATCTAGATGTCTTTAAAGCTCACTTGTTTTTTCTCCTTTTGCCTTTAAAAATTGACTCGAGATCTACCATAGCACGACAAGGGTTCGATGAAATGTCCATGTCAATGTCACTCCTAAATATAGCATTCGGTTTCTAGGTTTGAATTAATGATTTTATCCGATCGGTCGTGATTTTGTAGTGCAGAACGTGCTTATTGGCTTGATACTATCCTCATTCTTTATGTTTATGCCTAGATGTCTTTGAAGTTCATTTGTTTTTTCTCTTTTCGCCTTTAAAATGACATGTGATCTCACATTGCACGCCAAGTGTTCAATGAAATATTAATGTAAATGTCACTCCTAAATGTGGCATTCGGTTTCTAGGTTCAAATTTATGCGTTTATTCGATCGGTCGTGATTTTGTAGTGCAGAATGTGCTTATTGGCTTCATACTATCCTCATTCTTTATGCTTATATCTAGATGTCTTTAAAGTTCACATGTTTTTTCTCCTTTTGCCTTTAATAATTGACTCGAGATCTACCATAGCACGACAACGGTTCGATGAAATGTCCATGTCAATGTCACTCCTAAATATAGCATTCGGTTTCTAGGTTCAAATTAATGATTTTATCCGATCGGTCGTGATTTTGTAGTGTAGAACGTGCTTATTGGCTTGATACTATCCGCATTCTTTATGTTTATGCGTAGATGTCTTTAAAGTTCATTGTTTTTTCTCCTTTTGACTTTAAAATGACTTGTGATCTAACATTGCACGGAAGAGTTCGATGAAATGTCCATGTAAATGTCACTCCTAAATATAGCATTCGGTTTCTATGTTCGGATTAATGCTTTTATCCGATCGGTCTCTATTTTGTAGTGCAGAACGTGCTTATTGGCTTGATACTATCCTCATTCTTTATGCTTATGCCTAGATGTCTTTAAAGTTCACTTTTTTTTCTCCATTTGGCTTTAAAATGACTTGTGATCTAACATTGCACGCCAAATGTTCGATGAAATGTCCATGTAAAATGTCACTCCTAAATGTGGCATTTGGTTGCTTGGTTTTGATTTATGCATTTATTCGATACGTCTTGATTTTGTAGTGCAGAATGTGCTAATTGGCTTGATACTATCCTCATTCTTTATGCTTATGCCTAGTTGTCTTTGAAGTTCACTTGTTTTTTCTCCTTTTGCCTTTAAAATTACTTGTGACCTAATTTTGCACGCCAAGTGTTCGATGAAATGTCCATGTAAATGTCACTTCTAAACGTGGCATTCGGTTTCCGGGTTCGAATTTATGCTTTTATTCGATCGGCCTTGATTTTCTAGTGCAGAATGTGCTTATTGGCTTGATACTATGCTCATTCATTGTGCATATGCTTGTATGTCTTTAAGGTTCACTTGTTTTTTCTCCTTTTGCCTTTAAAATGACTTGTGATCTAACATTGCTCGCCAAGTGTTTATTGGCTTGATTTATGCTTTTGGCTTTTGGTTTCTAGCTTCTGCTTTATGCTTTTGTCGATACGTCTTGATTTTGTACTGCTGAATGTGCTTATTGGCTTGATACTAAGCTCATTCTTTATGCTTATGCCTAGATGTCTTTGAAGTTCACTTGTTTTTTCTCTTTTTGCCTTTAAAATGACATGTGATGTAACATTGCACGCCAAGTGTACGATGAAATGTCAATGTAAATGTCACTCCTAAATGTGGCATTTGGTTTCTAGGTTCAAATTTATGCGTTTATTCGATCGGTCGTAATTTTGTAGTGCAGAATGTGCTTATTGGCTTCATACTATCCTCATTCTTTATGCTTATATCTAGATGTCTTTAAAGCTCACTTGTTTTTTCTCCTTTTGCCTTTAAAAATTGACTCGAGATCTACCATAGCACGACAAGGGTTCGATGAAATGTCCATGTCAATGTCACTCCTAAATATAGCATTCGGTTTCTAGGTTTGAATTAATGATTTTATCCGATCGGTCGTGATTTTGTAGTGCAGAACGTGCTTATTGACTTGATACTATCCTCATTCTTTATGTTTATGCCTAGATGTCTTTGAAGTTCATTTGTTTTTTCTCTTTTCGCCTTTAAAATGACATGTGATCTCACATTGCACGCCAAGTGTTCAATGAAATATTAATGTAAATGTCACTCCTAAATGTGGCATTCGGTTTCTAGGTTCAAATTTATGCGTTTATTCGATCGGTCGTGATTTTGTAGTGCAGAATGTGCTTATTGGCTTCATACTATCCTCATTCTTTATGCTTATATCTAGATGTCTTTAAAGTTCACATGTTTTTTCTCCTTTTGCCTTTAATAATTGACTCGAGATCTACCATAGCACGACAACGGTTCGATGAAATGTCCATGTCAATGTCACTCCTAAATATAGCATTCGGTTTCTAGGTTCAAATTAATGATTTTATCCGATCGGTCGTGATTTTGTAGTGTAGAACGTGCTTATTGGCTTGATACTATCCGCATTCTTTATGTTTATGCGTAGATGTCTTTAAAGTTCATTGTTTTTTCTCCTTTTGACTTTAAAATGACTTGTGATCTAACATTGCACGGAAGAGTTCGATGAAATGTCCATGTAAATGTCACTCCTAAATATAGCATTCGGTTTCTATGTTCGGATTAATGCTTTTATCCGATCGGTCTCTATTTTGTAGTGCAGAACGTGCTTATTGGCTTGATACTATCCTCATTCTTTATGCTTATGCCTAGATGTCTTTAAAGTTCACTTTTTTTTCTCCATTTGGCTTTAAAATGACTTGTGATCTAACATTGCACGCCAAATGTTCGATGAAATGTCCATGTAAAATGTCACTCCTAAATGTGGCATTTGGTTGCTTGGTTTTGATTTATGCATTTATTCGATACGTCTTGATTTTGTAGTGCAGAATGTGCTAATTGGCTTGATACTATCCTCATTCTTTATGCTTATGCCTAGTTGTCTTTGAAGTTCACTTGTTTTTTCTCCTTTTGCCTTTAAAATTACTTGTGACCTAATTTTGCACGCCAAGTGTTCGATGAAATGTCCATGTAAATGTCACTTCTAAACGTGGCATTCGGTTTCCGGGTTCGAATTTATGCTTTTATTCGATCGGCCTTGATTTTCTAGTGCAGAATGTGCTTATTGGCTTGATACTATGCTCATTCATTGTGCATATGCTTGTATGTCTTTAAGGTTCACTTGTTTTTTCTCCTTTTGCCTTTAAAATGACTTGTGATCTAACATTGCTCGCCAAGTGTTTATTGGCTTGATTTATGCTTTTGGCTTTTGGTTTCTAGCTTCTGCTTTATGCTTTTGTCGATACGTCTTGATTTTGTACTGCTGAATGTGCTTATTGGCTTGATACTAAGCTCATTCTTTATGCTTATGCCTAGATGTCTTTGAAGTTCACTTGTTTTTTCTCTTTTTGCCTTTAAAATGACATGTGATGTAACATTGCACGCCAAGTGTACGATGAAATGTCAATGTAAATGTCACTCCTAAATGTGGCATTTGGTTTCTAGGTTCAAATTTATGCGTTTATTCGATCGGTCGTAATTTTGTAGTGCAGAATGTGCTTATTGGCTTCATACTATCCTCATTCTTTATGCTTATATCTAGATGTCTTTAAAGCTCACTTGTTTTTTCTCCTTTTGCCTTTAAAAATTGACTCGAGATCTACCATAGCACGACAAGGGTTCGATGAAATGTCCATGTCAATGTCACTCCTAAATATAGCATTCGGTTTCTAGGTTTGAATTAATGATTTTATCCGATCGGTCGTGATTTTGTAGTGCAGAACGTGCTTATTGGCTTGATACTATCCTCATTCTTTATGTTTATGCCTAGATGTCTTTGAAGTTCATTTGTTTTTTCTCTTTTCGCCTTTAAAATGACATGTGATCTCACATTGCACGCCAAGTGTTCAATGAAATATTAATGTAAATGTCACTCCTAAATGTGGCATTCGGTTTCTAGGTTCAAATTTATGCGTTTATTCGATCGGTCGTGATTTTGTAGTGCAGAATGTGCTTATTGGCTTCATACTATCCTCATTCTTTATGCTTATATCTAGATGTCTTTAAAGTTCACATGTTTTTTCTCCTTTTGCCTTTAATAATTGACTCGAGATCTACCATAGCACGACAACGGTTCGATGAAATGTCCATGTCAATGTCACTCCTAAATATAGCATTCGGTTTCTAGGTTCAAATTAATGATTTTATCCGATCGGTCGTGATTTTGTAGTGTAGAACGTGCTTATTGGCTTGATACTATCCGCATTCTTTATGTTTATGCGTAGATGTCTTTAAAGTTCATTGTTTTTTCTCCTTTTGACTTTAAAATGACTTGTGATCTAACATTGCACGGAAGAGTTCGATGAAATGTCCATGTAAATGTCACTCCTAAATATAGCATTCGGTTTCTATGTTCGGATTAATGCTTTTATCCGATCGGTCTCTATTTTGTAGTGCAGAACGTGCTTATTGGCTTGATACTATCCTCATTCTTTATGCTTATGCCTAGATGTCTTTAAAGTTCACTTTTTTTTCTCCATTTGGCTTTAAAATGACTTGTGATCTAACATTGCACGCCAAATGTTCGATGAAATGTCCATGTAAAATGTCACTCCTAAATGTGGCATTTGGTTGCTTGGTTTTGATTTATGCATTTATTCGATACGTCTTGATTTTGTAGTGCAGAATGTGCTAATTGGCTTGATACTATCCTCATTCTTTATGCTTATGCCTAGTTGTCTTTGAAGTTCACTTGTTTTTTCTCCTTTTTCCTTTAAAATTACTTGTGACCTAATTTTGCACGCCAAGTGTTCGATGAAATGTCCATGTAAATGTCACTTCTAAACGTGGCATTCGGTTTCCGGGTTCGAATTTATGCTTTTATTCGATCGGCCTTGATTTTCTAGTGCAGAATGTGCTTATTGGCTTGATACTATGCTCATTCATTGTGCATATGCTTGTATGTCTTTAAGGTTCACTTGTTTTTTCTCCTTTTGCCTTTAAAATGACTTGTGATCTAACATTGCTCGCCAAGTGTTTATTGGCTTGATTTATGCTTTTGGCTTTTGGTTTCTAGCTTCTGCTTTATGCTTTTGTCGATACGTCTTGATTTTGTACTGCTGAATGTGCTTATTGGCTTGATACTAAGCTCATTCTTTATGCTTATGCCTAGATGTCTTTGAAGTTCACTTGTTTTTTCTCTTTTTGCCTTTAAAATGACATGTGATGTAACATTGCACGCCAAGTGTACGATGAAATGTCAATGTAAATGTCACTCCTAAATGTGGCATTTGGTTTCTAGGTTCAAATTTATGCGTTTATTCGATCGGTCGTAATTTTGTAGTGCAGAATGTGCTTATTGGCTTCATACTATCCTCATTCTTTATGCTTATATCTAGATGTCTTTAAAGCTCACTTGTTTTTTCTCCTTTTGCCTTTAAAAATTGACTCGAGATCTACCATAGCACGACAAGGGTTCGATGAAATGTCCATGTCAATGTCACTCCTAAATATAGCATTCGGTTTCTAGGTTTGAATTAATGATTTTATCCGATCGGTCGTGATTTTGTAGTGCAGAACGTGCTTATTGGCTTGATACTATCCTCATTCTTTATGTTTATGCCTAGATGTCTTTGAAGTTCATTTGTTTTTTCTCTTTTCGCCTTTAAAATGACATGTGATCTCACATTGCACGCCAAGTGTTCAATGAAATATTAATGTAAATGTCACTCCTAAATGTGGCATTCGGTTTCTAGGTTCAAATTTATGCGTTTATTCGATCGGTCGTGATTTTGTAGTGCAGAATGTGCTTATTGGCTTCATACTATCCTCATTCTTTATGCTTATATCTAGATGTCTTTAAAGTTCACATGTTTTTTCTCCTTTTGCCTTTAATAATTGACTCGAGATCTACCATAGCACGACAACGGTTCGATGAAATGTCCATGTCAATGTCACTCCTAAATATAGCATTCGGTTTCTAGGTTCAAATTAATGATTTTATCCGATCGGTCGTGATTTTGTAGTGTAGAACGTGCTTATTGGCTTGATACTATCCGCATTCTTTATGTTTATGCGTAGATGTCTTTAAAGTTCATTGTTTTTTCTCCTTTTGACTTTAAAATGACTTGTGATCTAACATTGCACGGAAGAGTTCGATGAAATGTCCATGTAAATGTCACTCCTAAATATAGCATTCGGTTTCTATGTTCGGATTAATGCTTTTATCCGATCGGTCTCTATTTTGTAGTGCAGAACGTGCTTATTGGCTTGATACTATCCTCATTCTTTATGCTTATGCCTAGATGTCTTTAAAGTTCACTTTTTTTTCTCCATTTGGCTTTAAAATGACTTGTGATCTAACATTGCACGCCAAATGTTCGATGAAATGTCCATGTAAAATGTCACTCCTAAATGTGGCATTTGGTTGCTTGGTTTTGATTTATGCATTTATTCGATACGTCTTGATTTTGTAGTGCAGAATGTGCTAATTGGCTTGATACTATCCTCATTCTTTATGCTTATGCCTAGTTGTCTTTGAAGTTCACTTGTTTTTTCTCCTTTTTCCTTTAAAATTACTTGTGACCTAATTTTGCACGCCAAGTGTTCGATGAAATGTCCATGTAAATGTCACTTCTAAACGTGGCATTCGGTTTCCGGGTTCGAATTTATGCTTTTATTCGATCGGCCTTGATTTTCTAGTGCAGAATGTGCTTATTGGCTTGATACTATGCTCATTCATTGTGCATATGCTTGTATGTCTTTAAGGTTCACTTGTTTTTTCTCCTTTTGCCTTTAAAATGACTTGTGATCTAACATTGCTCGCCAAGTGTTTATTGGCTTGATTTATGCTTTTGGCTTTTGGTTTCTAGCTTCTGCTTTATGCTTTTGTCGATACGTCTTGATTTTGTACTGCTGAATGTGCTTATTGGCTTGATACTAAGCTCATTCTTTATGCTTATGCCTAGATGTCTTTGAAGTTCACTTGTTTTTTCTCTTTTTGCCTTTAAAATGACATGTGATGTAACATTGCACGCCAAGTGTACGATGAAATGTCAATGTAAATGTCACTCCTAAATGTGGCATTTGGTTTCTAGGTTCAAATTTATGCGTTTATTCGATCGGTCGTAATTTTGTAGTGCAGAATGTGCTTATTGGCTTCATACTATCCTCATTCTTTATGCTTATATCTAGATGTCTTTAAAGCTCACTTGTTTTTTCTCCTTTTGCCTTTAAAAATTGACTCGAGATCTACCATAGCACGACAAGGGTTCGATGAAATGTCCATGTCAATGTCACTCCTAAATATAGCATTCGGTTTCTAGGTTTGAATTAATGATTTTATCCGATCGGTCGTGATTTTGTAGTGCAGAACGTGCTTATTGGCTTGATACTATCCTCATTCTTTATGTTTATGCCTAGATGTCTTTGAAGTTCATTTGTTTTTTCTCTTTTCGCCTTTAAAATGACATGTGATCTCACATTGCACGCCAAGTGTTCAATGAAATATTAATGTAAATGTCACTCCTAAATGTGGCATTCGGTTTCTAGGTTCAAATTTATGCGTTTATTCGATCGGTCGTGATTTTGTAGTGCAGAATGTGCTTATTGGCTTCATACTATCCTCATTCTTTATGCTTATATCTAGATGTCTTTAAAGTTCACATGTTTTTTCTCCTTTTGCCTTTAATAATTGACTCGAGATCTACCATAGCACGACAACGGTTCGATGAAATGTCCATGTCAATGTCACTCCTAAATATAGCATTCGGTTTCTAGGTTCAAATTAATGATTTTATCCGATCGGTCGTGATTTTGTAGTGTAGAACGTGCTTATTGGCTTGATACTATCCGCATTCTTTATGTTTATGCGTAGATGTCTTTAAAGTTCATTGTTTTTTCTCCTTTTGACTTTAAAATGACTTGTGATCTAACATTGCACGGAAGAGTTCGATGAAATGTCCATGTAAATGTCACTCCTAAATATAGCATTCGGTTTCTATGTTCGGATTAATGCTTTTATCCGATCGGTCTCTATTTTGTAGTGCAGAACGTGCTTATTGGCTTGATACTATCCTCATTCTTTATGCTTATGCCTAGATGTCTTTAAAGTTCACTTTTTTTTCTCCATTTGGCTTTAAAATGACTTGTGATCTAACATTGCACGCCAAATGTTCGATGAAATGTCCATGTAAAATGTCACTCCTAAATGTGGCATTTGGTTGCTTGGTTTTGATTTATGCATTTATTCGATACGTCTTGATTTTGTAGTGCAGAATGTGCTAATTGGCTTGATACTATCCTCATTCTTTATGCTTATGCCTAGTTGTCTTTGAAGTTCACTTGTTTTTTCTCCTTTTTCCTTTAAAATTACTTGTGACCTAATTTTGCACGCCAAGTGTTCGATGAAATGTCCATGTAAATGTCACTTCTAAACGTGGCA
Source organism: Fallopia convolvulus (assembly GCA_964016875.1). Taxonomy (NCBI): domain Eukaryota; kingdom Viridiplantae; phylum Streptophyta; class Magnoliopsida; order Caryophyllales; family Polygonaceae; genus Fallopia; species Fallopia convolvulus. Next base: position 25,686,799 of record OZ024727.1, read on the forward strand.
TTCGGTTTCCGGGTTCGAATTTATGCTTTTATTCGATCGGCCTTGATTTTCTAGTGCAGAATGTGCTTATTGGCTTGATACTATGCTCATTCATTGTGCATATGCTTGTATGTCTTTAAGGTTCACTTGTTTTTTCTCCTTTTGCCTTTAAAATGACTTGTGATCTAACATTGCTCGCCAAGTGTTTATTGGCTTGATTTATGCTTTTGGCTTTTGGTTTCTAGCTTCTGCTTTATGCTTTTGTCGATACGTCTTGATTTTGTACTGCTGAATGTGCTTATTGGCTTGATACTAAGCTCATTCTTTATGCTTATGCCTAGATGTCTTTGAAGTTCACTTGTTTTTTCTCTTTTTGCCTTTAAAATGACATGTGATGTAACATTGCACGCCAAGTGTACGATGAAATGTCAATGTAAATGTCACTCCTAAATGTGGCATTTGGTTTCTAGGTTCAAATTTATGCGTTTATTCGATCGGTCGTAATTTTGTAGTGCAGAATGTGCTTATTGGCTTCATACTATCCTCATTCTTTATGCTTGTATCTAGATGTCTTTAAAGCTCACTTGTTTTTTCTCCTTTTGCCTTTAAAAATTGACTCGAGATCTACCATAGCACGACAAGGGTTCGATGAAATGTCCATGTCAATGTCACTCCTAAATATAGCATTCGGTTTCTAGGTTTGAATTAATGATTTTATCCGATCGGTCGTGATTTTGTAGTGCAGAACGTGCTTATTGGCTTGATACTATCCTCATTCTTTATGTTTATGCCTAGATGTCTTTGAAGTTCATTTGTTTTTTCTCTTTTCGCCTTTAAAATGACATGTGATCTCACATTGCACGCCAAGTGTTCAATGAAATATTAATGTAAATGTCACTCCTAAATGTGGCATTCGGTTTCTAGGTTCAAATTTATGCGTTTATTCGATCGGTCGTGATTTTGTAGTGCAGAATGTGCTTATTGGCTTCATACTATCCTCATTCTTTATGCTTATATCTAGATGTCTTTAAAGTTCACATGTTTTTTCTCCTTTTGCCTTTAATAATTGACTCGAGATCTACCATAGCACGACAACGGTTCGATGAAATGTCCATGTCAATGTCACTCCTAAATATAGCATTCGGTTTCTAGGTTCAAATTAATGATTTTATCCGATCGGTCGTGATTTTGTAGTGTAGAACGTGCTTATTGGCTTGATACTATCCGCATTCTTTATGTTTATGCGTAGATGTCTTTAAAGTTCATTGTTTTTTCTCCTTTTGACTTTAAAATGACTTGTGATCTAACATTGCACGGAAGAGTTCGATGAAATGTCCATGTAAATGTCACTCCTAAATATAGCATTCGGTTTCTATGTTCGGATTAATGCTTTTATCCGATCGGTCTCTATTTTGTAGTGCAGAACGTGCTTATTGGCTTGATACTATCCTCATTCTTTATGCTTATGCCTAGATGTCTTTAAAGTTCACTTTTTTTTCTCCATTTGGCTTTAAAATGACTTGTGATCTAACATTGCACGCCAAATGTTCGATGAAATGTCCATGTAAAATGTCACTCCTAAATGTGGCATTTGGTTGCTTGGTTTTGATTTATGCATTTATTCGATACGTCTTGATTTTGTAGTGCAGAATGTGCTAATTGGCTTGATACTATCCTCATTCTTTATGCTTATGCCTAGTTGTCTTTGAAGTTCACTTGTTTTTTCTCCTTTTGCCTTTAAAATTACTTGTGACCTAATTTTGCACGCCAAGTGTTCGATGAAATGTCCATGTAAATGTCACTTCTAAACGTGGCATTCGGTTTCCGGGTTCGAATTTATGCTTTTATTCGATCGGCCTTGATTTTCTAGTGCAGAATGTGCTTATTGGCTTGATACTATGCTCATTCATTGTGCATATGCTTGTATGTCTTTAAGGTTCACTTGTTTTTTCTCCTTTTGCCTTTAAAATGACTTGTGATCTAACATTGCTCGCCAAGTGTTTATTGGCTTGATTTATGCTTTTGGCTTTTGGTTTCTAGCTTCTGCTTTATGCTTTTGTCGATACGTCTTGATTTTGTACTGCTGAATGTGCTTATTGGCTTGATACTAAGCTCATTCTTTATGCTTATGCCTAGATGTCTTTGAAGTTCACTTGTTTTTTCTCTTTTTGCCTTTAAAATGACATGTGATGTAACATTGCACGCCAAGTGTACGATGAAATGTCAATGTAAATGTCACTCCTAAATGTGGCATTTGGTTTCTAGGTTCAAATTTATGCGTTTATTCGATCGGTCGTAATTTTGTAGTGCAGAATGTGCTTATTGGCTTCATACTATCCTCATTCTTTATGCTTGTATCTAGATGTCTTTAAAGCTCACTTGTTTTTTCTCCTTTTGCCTTTAAAAATTGACTCGAGATCTACCATAGCACGACAAGGGTTCGATGAAATGTCCATGTCAATGTCACTCCTAAATATAGCATTCGGTTTCTAGGTTTGAATTAATGATTTTATCCGATCGGTCGTGATTTTGTAGTGCAGAACGTGCTTATTGGCTTGATACTATCCTCATTCTTTATGTTTATGCCTAGATGTCTTTGAAGTTCATTTGTTTTTTCTCTTTTCGCCTTTAAAATGACATGTGATCTCACATTGCACGCCAAGTGTTCAATGAAATATTAATGTAAATGTCACTCCTAAATGTGGCATTCGGTTTCTAGGTTCAAATTTATGCGTTTATTCGATCGGTCGTGATTTTGTAGTGCAGAATGTGCTTATTGGCTTCATACTATCCTCATTCTTTATGCTTATATCTAGATGTCTTTAAAGTTCACTTGTTTTTTCTCCTTTTGCCTTTAATAATTGACTCGAGATCTACCATAGCACGACAACGGTTCGATGAAATGTCCAAGTCAATGTCACTCCTAAATATAGCATTCGGTTTCTAGGTTCAAATTAATGATTTTATCCGATCAGTCGTGATTTTGTAGTGCAGAACGTGCTTATTGGCTTGATACTATCCGCATTCTTTATGTTTATGCGTAGATGTCTTTAAAGTTCACTTGTTTTTTCTCCTTTTGACTTTAAAATGACTTGTGATCTAACATTGCACGGAAGAGTTCGATGAAATGTCCATGTAAATGTCACTCCTAAATATAGCATTCGGTTTCTATGTTCGGATTAATGCTTTTATCCGATCGGTCTCTATTTTGTAGTGCAGAACGTGCTTATTGGCTTGATACTATCCTCATTCTTTATGCTTATGCCTAGATGTCTTTAAAGTTCACTTTTTTTTCTCCATTTGGCTTTAAAATGACTTGTGATCTAACATTGCACGCCAAATGTTCGATGAAATGTCCATGTAAAATGTCACTCCTAAATGTGGCATTTGGTTGCTTGGTTTTGATTTATGCATTTATTCGATACGTCTTGATTTTGTAGTGCAGAATGTGCTAATTGGCTTGATACTATCCTCATTCTTTATGCTTATGCCTAGTTGTCTTTGAAGTTCACTTGTTTTTTCTCCTTTTTCCTTTAAAATTACTTGTGACCTAATTTTGCACGCCAAGTGTTCGATGAAATGTCCATGTAAATTTCACTTCTAAACGTGGCATTCGGTTTCCAGGTTCGAATTTATGCTTTTATTCGATCGGCCTTGATTTTCTAGTGCAGAATGTGCTTATTGGCTTGATACTATGCTCATTCATTGTGCATATGCTTGTATGTCTTTAAGGTTCACTTGTTTTTTCTCCTTTTGCCTTTAAAATGACTTGTGATCTAACATTGCTCGCCAAGTGTTTATTGGCTTGATTTATGCTTTTGGCTTTTGGTTTCTAGCTTCTGCTTTATGCTTTTGTCGATACGTCTTGATTTTGTACTGCTGAATGTGCTTATTGGCTTGATACTAAGCTCATTCTTTATGCTTATGCCTAGATGTCTTTGAAGTTCACTTGTTTTTTCTCTTTTTGCCTTTAAAATGACATGTGATGTAACATTGCACGCCAAGTGTACGATGAAATGTCAATGTAAATGTCACTCCTAAATGTGGCATTTGGTTTCTAGGTTCAAATTTATGCGTTTATTCGATCGGTCGTAATTTTGTAGTGCAGAATGTGCTTATTGGCTTCATACTATCCTCATTCTTTATGCTTATATCTAGATGTCTTTAAAGCTCACTTGTTTTTTCTCCTTTTGCCTTTAAAAATTGACTCGAGATCTACCATAGCACGACAAGGGTTCGATGAAATGTCCATGTCAATGTCACTCCTAAATATAGCATTCGGTTTCTAGGTTTGAATTAATGATTTTATCCGATCGGTCGTGATTTTGTAGTGCAGAACGTGCTTATTGGCTTGATACTATCCTCATTCTTTATGTTTATGCCTAGATGTCTTTGAAGTTCATTTGTTTTTTCTCTTTTCGCCTTTAAAATGACATGTGATCTCACATTGCACGCCAAGTGTTCAATGAAATATTAATGTAAATGTCACTCCTAAATGTGGCATTCGGTTTCTAGGTTCAAATTTATGCGTTTATTCGATCGGTCGTGATTTTGTAGTGCAGAATGTGCTTATTGGCTTCATACTATCCTCATTCTTTATGCTTATATCTAGATGTCTTTAAAGTTCACTTGTTTTTTCTCCTTTTGCCTTTAATAATTGACTCGAGATCTACCATAGCACGACAACGGTTCGATGAAATGTCCAAGTCAATGTCACTCCTAAATATAGCATTCGGTTTCTAGGTTCAAATTAATGATTTTATCCGATCGGTCGTGATTTTGTAGTGCAGAACGTGCTTATTGGCTTGATACTATCCGCATTCTTTATGTTTATGCGTAGATGTCTTTAAAGTTCACTTGTTTTTTCTCCTTTTGACTTTAAAATGACTTGTGATCTAACATTGCACGGAAGAGTTCGATGAAATGTCCATGTAAATGTCACTCCTAAATATAGCATTCGGTTTCTATGTTCGGATTAATGCTTTTATCCGATCGGTCTCTATTTTGTAGTGCAGAACGTGCTTATTGGCTTGATACTATCCTCATTCTTTATGCTTATGCCTAGATGTCTTTAAAGTTCACTTTTTTTTCTCCATTTGGCTTTAAAATGACTTGTGATCTAACATTGCACGCCAAATGTTCGATGAAATGTCCATGTAAAATGTCACTCCTAAATGTGGCATTTGGTTGCTTGGTTTTGATTTATGCATTTATTCGATACGTCTTGATTTTGTAGTGCAGAATGTGCTAATTGGCTTGATACTATCCTCATTCTTTATGCTTATGCCTAGTTGTCTTTGAAGTTCACTTGTTTTTTCTCCTTTTTCCTTTAAAATTACTTGTGACCTAATTTTGCACGCCAAGTGTTCGATGAAATGTCCATGTAAATTTCACTTCTAAACGTGGCATTCGGTTTCCAGGTTCGAATTTATGCTTTTATTCGATCGGCCTTGATTTTCTAGTGCAGAATGTGCTTATTGGCTTGATACTATGCTCATTCATTGTGCATATGCTTGTATGTCTTTAAGGTTCACTTGTTTTTTCTCCTTTTGCCTTTAAAATGACTTGTGATCTAACATTGCTCGCCAAGTGTTTATTGGCTTGATTTATGCTTTTGGCTTTTGGTTTCTAGCTTCTGCTTTATGCTTTTGTCGATACGTCTTGATTTTGTACTGCTGAATGTGCTTATTGGCTTGATACTAAGCTCATTCTTTATGCTTATGCCTAGATGTCTTTGAAGTTCACTTGTTTTTTCTCTTTTTGCCTTTAAAATGACATGTGATGTAACATTGCACGCCAAGTGTACGATGAAATGTCAATGTAAATGTCACTCCTAAATGTGGCATTTGGTTTCTAGGTTCAAATTTATGCGTTTATTCGATCGGTCGTAATTTTGTAGTGCAGAATGTGCTTATTGGCTTCATACTATCCTCATTCTTTATGCTTATATCTAGATGTCTTTAAAGCTCACTTGTTTTTTCTCCTTTTGCCTTTAAAAATTGACTCGAGATCTACCATAGCACGACAAGGGTTCGATGAAATGTCCATGTCAATGTCACTCCTAAATATAGCATTCGGTTTCTAGGTTTGAATTAATGATTTTATCCGATCGGTCGTGATTTTGTAGTGCAGAACGTGCTTATTGGCTTGATACTATCCTCATTCTTTATGTTTATGCCTAGATGTCTTTGAAGTTCATTTGTTTTTTCTCTTTTCGCCTTTAAAATGACATGTGATCTCACATTGCACGCCAAGTGTTCAATGAAATATTAATGTAAATGTCACTCCTAAATGTGGCATTCGGTTTCTAGGTTCAAATTTATGCGTTTATTCGATCGGTCGTGATTTTGTAGTGCAGAATGTGCTTATTGGCTTCATACTATCCTCATTCTTTATGCTTATATCTAGATGTCTTTAAAGTTCACTTGTTTTTTCTCCTTTTGCCTTTAATAATTGACTCGAGATCTACCATAGCACGACAACGGTTCGATGAAATGTCCAAGTCAATGTCACTCCTAAATATAGCATTCGGTTTCTAGGTTCAAATTAATGATTTTATCCGATCGGTCGTGATTTTGTAGTGCAGAACGTGCTTATTGGCTTGATACTATCCGCATTCTTTATGTTTATGCGTAGATGTCTTTAAAGTTCACTTGTTTTTTCTCCTTTTGACTTTAAAATGACTTGTGATCTAACATTGCACGGAAGAGTTCGATGAAATGTCCATGTAAATGTCACTCCTAAATATAGCATTCGGTTTCTATGTTCGGATTAATGCTTTTATCCGATCGGTCTCTATTTTGTAGTGCAGAACGTGCTTATTGGCTTGATACTATCCTCATTCTTTATGCTTATGCCTAGATGTCTTTAAAGTTCACTTTTTTTTCTCCATTTGGCTTTAAAATGACTTGTGATCTAACATTGCACGCCAAATGTTCGATGAAATGTCCATGTAAAATGTCACTCCTAAATGTGGCATTTGGTTGCTTGGTTTTGATTTATGCATTTATTCGATACGTCTTGATTTTGTAGTGCAGAATGTGCTAATTGGCTTGATACTATCCTCATTCTTTATGCTTATGCCTAGTTGTCTTTGAAGTTCACTTGTTTTTTCTCCTTTTTCCTTTAAAATTACTTGTGACCTAATTTTGCACGCCAAGTGTTCGATGAAATGTCCATGTAAATTTCACTTCTAAACGTGGCATTCGGTTTCCAGGTTCGAATTTATGCTTTTATTCGATCGGCCTTGATTTTCTAGTGCAGAATGTGCTTATTGGCTTGATACTATGCTCATTCATTGTGCATATGCTTGTATGTCTTTAAGGTTCACTTGTTTTTTCTCCTTTTGCCTTTAAAATGACTTGTGATCTAACATTGCTCGCCAAGTGTTTATTGGCTTGATTTATGCTTTTGGCTTTTGGTTTCTAGCTTCTGCTTTATGCTTTTGTCGATACGTCTTGATTTTGTACTGCTGAATGTGCTTATTGGCTTGATACTAAGCTCATTCTTTATGCTTATGCCTAGATGTCTTTGAAGTTCACTTGTTTTTTCTCTTTTTGCCTTTAAAATGACATGTGATGTAACATTGCACGCCAAGTGTACGATGAAATGTCAATGTAAATGTCACTCCTAAATGTGGCATTTGGTTTCTAGGTTCAAATTTATGCGTTTATTCGATCGGTCGTAATTTTGTAGTGCAGAATGTGCTTATTGGCTTCATACTATCCTCATTCTTTATGCTTATATCTAGATGTCTTTAAAGCTCACTTGTTTTTTCTCCTTTTGCCTTTAAAAATTGACTCGAGATCTACCATAGCACGACAAGGGTTCGATGAAATGTCCATGTCAATGTCACTCCTAAATATAGCATTCGGTTTCTAGGTTTGAATTAATGATTTTATCCGATCGGTCGTGATTTTGTAGTGCAGAACGTGCTTATTGGCTTGATACTATCCTCATTCTTTATGTTTATGCCTAGATGTCTTTGAAGTTCATTTGTTTTTTCTCTTTTCGCCTTTAAAATGACATGTGATCTCACATTGCACGCCAAGTGTTCAATGAAATATTAATGTAAATGTCACTCCTAAATGTGGCATTCGGTTTCTAGGTTCAAATTTATGCGTTTATTCGATCGGTCGTGATTTTGTAGTGCAGAATGTGCTTATTGGCTTCATACTATCCTCATTCTTTATGCTTATATCTAGATGTCTTTAAAGTTCACTTGTTTTTTCTCCTTTTGCCTTTAATAATTGACTCGAGATCTACCATAGCACGACAACGGTTCGATGAAATGTCCAAGTCAATGTCACTCCTAAATATAGCATTCGGTTTCTAGGTTCAAATTAATGATTTTATCCGATCGGTCGTGATTTTGTAGTGCAGAACGTGCTTATTGGCTTGATACTATCCGCATTCTTTATGTTTATGCGTAGATGTCTTTAAAGTTCACTTGTTTTTTCTCCTTTTGACTTTAAAATGACTTGTGATCTAACATTGCACGGAAGAGTTCGATGAAATGTCCATGTAAATGTCACTCCTAAATATAGCATTCGGTTTCTATGTTCGGATTAATGCTTTTATCCGATCGGTCTCTATTTTGTAGTGCAGAACGTGCTTATTGGCTTGATACTATCCTCATTCTTTATGCTTATGCCTAGATGTCTTTAAAGTTCACTTTTTTTTCTCCATTTGGCTTTAAAATGACTTGTGATCTAACATTGCACGCCAAATGTTCGATGAAATGTCCATGTAAAATGTCACTCCTAAATGTGGCATTTGGTTGCTTGGTTTTGATTTATGCATTTATTCGATACGTCTTGATTTTGTAGTGCAGAATGTGCTAATTGGCTTGATACTATCCTCATTCTTTATGCTTATGCCTAGTTGTCTTTGAAGTTCACTTGTTTTTTCTCCTTTTTCCTTTAAAATTACTTGTGACCTAATTTTGCACGCCAAGTGTTCGATGAAATGTCCATGTAAATTTCACTTCTAAACGTGGCATTCGGTTTCCAGGTTCGAATTTATGCTTTTATTCGATCGGCCTTGATTTTCTAGTGCAGAATGTGCTTATTGGCTTGATACTATGCTCATTCATTGTGCATATGCTTGTATGTCTTTAAGGTTCACTTGTTTTTTCTCCTTTTGCCTTTAAAATGACTTGTGATCTAACATTGCTCGCCAAGTGTTTATTGGCTTGATTTATGCTTTTGGCTTTTGGTTTCTAGCTTCTGCTTTATGCTTTTGTCGATACGTCTTGATTTTGTACTGCTGAATGTGCTTATTGGCTTGATACTAAGCTCATTCTTTATGCTTATGCCTAGATGTCTTTGAAGTTCACTTGTTTTTTCTCTTTTTGCCTTTAAAATGACATGTGATGTAACATTGCACGCCAAGTGTACGATGAAATGTCAATGTAAATGTCACTCCTAAATGTGGCATTTGGTTTCTAGGTTCAAATTTATGCGTTTATTCGATCGGTCGTAATTTTGTAGTGCAGAATGTGCTTATTGGCTTCATACTATCCTCATTCTTTATGCTTATATCTAGATGTCTTTAAAGCTCACTTGTTTTTTCTCCTTTTGCCTTTAAAAATTGACTCGAGATCTACCATAGCACGACAAGGGTTCGATGAAATGTCCATGTCAATGTCACTCCTAAATATAGCATTCGGTTTCTAGGTTTGAATTAATGATTTTATCCGATCGGTCGTGATTTTGTAGTGCAGAACGTGCTTATTGGCTTGATACTATCCTCATTCTTTATGTTTATGCCTAGATGTCTTTGAAGTTCATTTGTTTTTTCTCTTTTCGCCTTTAAAATGACATGTGATCTCACATTGCACGCCAAGTGTTCAATGAAATATTAATGTAAATGTCACTCCTAAATGTGGCATTCGGTTTCTAGGTTCAAATTTATGCGTTTATTCGATCGGTCGTGATTTTGTAGTGCAGAATGTGCTTATTGGCTTCATACTATCCTCATTCTTTATGCTTATATCTAGATGTCTTTAAAGTTCACTTGTTTTTTCTCCTTTTGCCTTTAATAATTGACTCGAGATCTACCATAGCACGACAACGGTTCGATGAAATGTCCAAGTCAATGTCACTCCTAAATATAGCATTCGGTTTCTAGGTTCAAATTAATGATTTTATCCGATCGGTCGTGATTTTGTAGTGCAGAACGTGCTTATTGGCTTGATACTATCCGCATTCTTTATGTTTATGCGTAGATGTCTTTAAAGTTCACTTGTTTTTTCTCCTTTTGACTTTAAAATGACTTGTGATCTAACATTGCACGGAAGAGTTCGATGAAATGTCCATGTAAATGTCACTCCTAAATATAGCATTCGGTTTCTATGTTCGGATTAATGCTTTTATCCGATCGGTCTCTATTTTGTAGTGCAGAACGTGCTTATTGGCTTGATACTATCCTCATTCTTTATGCTTATGCCTAGATGTCTTTAAAGTTCACTTTTTTTTCTCCATTTGGCTTTAAAATGACTTGTGATCTAACATTGCACGCCAAATGTTCGATGAAATGTCCATGTAAAATGTCACTCCTAAATGTGGCATTTGGTTGCTTGGTTTTGATTTATGCATTTATTCGATACGTCTTGATTTTGTAGTGCAGAATGTGCTAATTGGCTTGATACTATCCTCATTCTTTATGCTTATGCCTAGTTGTCTTTGAAGTTCACTTGTTTTTTCTCCTTTTTCCTTTAAAATTACTTGTGACCTAATTTTGCACGCCAAGTGTTCGATGAAATGTCCATGTAAATTTCACTTCTAAACGTGGCATTCGGTTTCCAGGTTCGAATTTATGCTTTTATTCGATCGGCCTTGATTTTCTAGTGCAGAATGTGCTTATTGGCTTGATACTATGCTCATTCATTGTGCATATGCTTGTATGTCTTTAAGGTTCACTTGTTTTTTCTCCTTTTGCCTTTAAAATGACTTGTGATCTAACATTGCTCGCCAAGTGTTTATTGGCTTGATTTATGCTTTTGGCTTTTGGTTTCTAGCTTCTGCTTTATGCTTTTGTCGATACGTCTTGATTTTGTACTGCTGAATGTGCTTATTGGCTTGATACTAAGCTCATTCTTTATGCTTATGCCTAGATGTCTTTGAAGTTCACTTGTTTTTTCTCTTTTTGCCTTTAAAATGACATGTGATGTAACATTGCACGCCAAGTGTACGATGAAATGTCAATGTAAATGTCACTCCTAAATGTGGCATTTGGTTTCTAGGTTCAAATTTATGCGTTTATTCGATCGGTCGTAATTTTGTAGTGCAGAATGTGCTTATTGGCTTCATACTATCCTCATTCTTTATGCTTATATCTAGATGTCTTTAAAGCTCACTTGTTTTTTCTCCTTTTGCCTTTAAAAATTGACTCGAGATCTACCATAGCACGACAAGGGTTCGATGAAATGTCCATGTCAATGTCACTCCTAAATATAGCATTCGGTTTCTAGGTTTGAATTAATGATTTTATCCGATCGGTCGTGATTTTGTAGTGCAGAACGTGCTTATTGGCTTGATACTATCCTCATTCTTTATGTTTATGCCTAGATGTCTTTGAAGTTCATTTGTTTTTTCTCTTTTCGCCTTTAAAATGACATGTGATCTCACATTGCACGCCAAGTGTTCAATGAAATATTAATGTAAATGTCACTCCTAAATGTGGCATTCGGTTTCTAGGTTCAAATTTATGCGTTTATTCGATCGGTCGTGATTTTGTAGTGCAGAATGTGCTTATTGGCTTCATACTATCCTCATTCTTTATGCTTATATCTAGATGTCTTTAAAGTTCACTTGTTTTTTCTCCTTTTGCCTTTAATAATTGACTCGAGATCTACCATAGCACGACAACGGTTCGATGAAATGTCCAAGTCAATGTCACTCCTAAATATAGCATTCGGTTTCTAGGTTCAAATTAATGATTTTATCCGATCAGTCGTGATTTTGTAGTGCAGAACGTGCTTATTGGCTTGATACTATCCGCATTCTTTATGTTTATGCGTAGATGTCTTTAAAGTTCACTTGTTTTTTCTCCTTTTGACTTTAAAATGACTTGTGATCTAACATTGCACGGAAGAGTTCGATGAAATGTCCATGTAAATGTCACTCCTAAATATAGCATTCGGTTTCTATGTTCGGATTAATGCTTTTATCCGATCGGTCTCTATTTTGTAGTGCAGAACGTGCTTATTGGCTTGATACTATCCTCATTCTTTATGCTTATGCCTAGATGTCTTTAAAGTTCACTTTTTTTTCTCCATTTGGCTTTAAAATGACTTGTGATCTAACATTGCACGCCAAATGTTCGATGAAATGTCCATGTAAAATGTCACTCCTAAATGTGGCATTTGGTTGCTTGGTTTTGATTTATGCATTTATTCGATACGTCTTGATTTTGTAGTGCAGAATGTGCTAATTGGCTTGATACTATCCTCATTCTTTATGCTTATGCCTAGTTGTCTTTGAAGTTCACTTGTTTTTTCTCCTTTTTCCTTTAAAATTACTTGTGACCTAATTTTGCACGCCAAGTGTTCGATGAAATGTCCATGTAAATTTCACTTCTAAACGTGGCATTCGGTTTCCAGGTTCGAATTTATGCTTTTATTCGATCGGCCTTGATTTTCTAGTGCAGAATGTGCTTATTGGCTTGATACTATGCTCATTCATTGTGTATATGCTTGTATGTCTTTAAGGTTCACTTGTTTTTTCTCCTTTTGCCTTTAACATGACTTGTGATCTAACATTGCACGCCAAGTGTTCGATGAAATTTCCATGTAATTGTCACTCCTAATTGTGGCATTCGGTTTCTAAGTTCAAATTTATGCTTTTATTTGATCAGTCGTGATTTTGTAGTGTAGAATGTGCTTATTTGCTTCATACTATCCTCATTCTTTGTGCTTATGCTTAGATGTCTTTAAAGTTCACTTGGTTTTTCTCCTTTTACCTTTAAAATATGACTTGAGATCTACCATAGCACGCCAAGTGTTCGATGAAATGTCTGTTTAAATGTCACTCCTAAATATGGCATTCGGTTTCTAGGTTCGAATTAATGCTTTTATCCGATCGGTCGTGATTTTGTAGTGCAGAATATGCTTATTGACTTCATACTATCCTCATTCTTTATGCTTATGCCTAGATGTCTTTAAAGTTCACTTATTTTTTCTCCTTTTGCCTTTAAAAATTGACTCGATATCTACCATAGCACGCCAAGGGTTCTAAGAAATATCCATGTAAATGTCACTCCTAAATATACGGTTTCTAGGATTTAATTAATGCTTTTATCCGATCAGTCTTGATTTCATAGTGCAGAACGTTCTTATTGGATTAATACTATCTTCATTCTTTATGCTTATGCCTAGATGTTTTTAAAGTTCACTTGTTTTTCTCCTTTTTCCTTTAAAATGACTAGTGATCTCACATTGCACGCCAATTGTTCGATGAAATGTCCATGTAAATATCACTCCTAAATGTAGCATTTGGTTTCTAGGATTTGATTTATGCTTTTATTCGATACGTCTTGATTTTGTAGTGCAGAATGTACTTATTTGCTTGATACTATCCTCATTCTTTATGCTTATGCCTAGATGTCTTTCAAGTTCACTTGTTTTTACTCCTTTTGCCTTTAAAATGACTTGTGATCTAACATTGCACGCCAAGTGTTCGATCAAACGTCCATGTAAATGTCACTCCTAACCGTGGCATTCGGTTTCTAGGTTCGAATTTATGCTTTTATTCGATTGGCCTAGATTTTCTATTGCAGAATGTGTTTATTGACTTGATACTATCCTCATTCTTTTTGCTTATGGCTAGATGTCTTTAAAGTTCACTTGTTTTTCTCCTTTTGCCTTTAAAATGACTTGCGATCTAACATTGCATGCCGAGTGTTCGATGAAATGTCCATGGAATTGTCACTTCTACTTGTGGCATTCGGTTTCTAGGTTCAAATTTATGCTTTTATTCGATCGGTGGTGATTTTGTAGTGCAGAATGTGCTTATTGGCTTCATACTATCCTAATTCTTTATGCTTATGTCTAGATATCTTTAAAGTTCACTTGTTTTTTCTCTTTTTGCCTTTAAAAATTGACTCGAGATCTACCATAGCACGACAAGGGTTCAATGAAATGTCCATGTCAATGTCACTCCTAAATATAGCATTCGGTTTCTAGGTTCGAATTATTGATTTTATCCGATCGGTCGTGATTTTGTAATGCAGAACGTGCTTATTGGCTTGATACTATCCTCATTCTTTATGTTTATGCCTAGATGTCGTTAAAGTTCACTTTTTTTTCTCCATTTGGCTTTAAAATGACTTGTGATCTAACATTGCACGCCAAATGTTCGATGAAATGTCCATGTAAAATGTCACTCCTAAATGTCGCATTTGGTTGCTAGGTTTTGATTTTTGCTTTTATTCGATTCTTGATTTTTTAGTGCAGAATGTGCTAATTGGCTTGATACTATCCTCATTCTTTATGCTTATGCCTAGTTGTCTTTGAAGTTCACTTGTTTTTTCTCCTTTTGCCTTTAAAATTACTTGTGACCTAACATTGCACGCCAAGTGTTCGATGAAATGTCCATGTAAATGTCACTTCTAAACGTGGCATTCGGTTTCTAGGTTTGAATTTATGCTTTTATTCGATCGGCCTTGATTTTCTAGTGCAGAATGTGGTTATTGGCTTGATACTATGCTCATTCTTTGTGCTTATGCTTGTATGTCTTTAAGGTTCACTTATTTTTTCTCCTTTTGCCTTTAAAATTTCTTATGATCTAACATTGCACGCCAAGTGTTCGATGAAATGTCCATGTAATTGTCACTCCTAATTGTGGCATTCGGTTTCTAAGTTCAAATTTATGCTTTTACTCGATCGGTCGTGATTTTGTAGTGTAGAATGTTCTTATTGGCTTCATACTATCCTCATTCTTTGTGCTTATTCTTAGATATCTTTAAAGTTCACTTGGTTTTTCTCCTTTTGCCTTTAAAAATTGACTTGAGATCTACCATAGCATGCCAAGTGTTCGGTGAAATGTCCATGTAAATGTCACTCCTAAACATGGCATTCGGTTTCTAGGTTCGAATTAATGCTTTTATCTGATCGGTCGTGATTTTGTAGTGCAGAATGTGCTTATTGGCTTCATACTATCCTCATTCTTTATGCTTATGTCTAGATATCTTTAAAGTTCACTTATTTTTTCTCCTTTTGCCTTTCAAAAATGACTCGATATCTACCATAGCATGCCAAGGGTTCGATGAAATATCCATGTAAATGTCACTCCTAAATATAACATTCGGTTTCTAGTATTTAATTAATGCTTTTATCCGATCAGTCTTGATTTCATAGTGCAGAACGTGCTTATTGGCTTAATAGTATCCTCATTCTTTATGCTTATGCCTAGATGTTTTTAAAGTTCACTTGTTTTTTCTCCTTTTGCCTTTAAAATGACTAGTGGTCTAACATTGCACGCCAATTGTTCGATGAAATGTCCATGTAAATGTCACTCCTAAATATAGCATTTTGTTTCTAGGTTTTGATTAATGCTTTTATTCGATACGTCTTGATTTTGTAGTGCAGAATGTACTTATTGGCATGATACTATCCTTATTCTTTATGCTTATGCCTAGATGTCTTTGAAGTTCACTTGTTTTTTCTCCTTTTGCCTTTAAAATGACTTTTGATCTAACATTGCACGCCAAGTGTTCGATCAAACGTCCATGTAAATGTCACTCCTAAACGTGGCATTCGGTTTCTAGGTTCGAATTTATGCTTTTATTCGATTGGCCTAGATTTTGATCGCCTCTCACGGTGTGCGAGGGTCTAGAGATACAATTTATAACCCGACCCCGTTGTAGCACGTGGTGGGTGTCGAACACTCGGGAAGTCTACTCGATTGATGTGCCTAGACACTAGGAAGCTGGAAAAGAGAGCTTAAAACAAAGGAAAACAAAGAGAACAGTCGGGACCGACACAGAGGTCACGTCGGGCCCGATGTTGGCGACAAGAGGAAGTCGGGACCGACGTAGGGTAAGTCGGGCCCGAGGTAGCTGGGTTTGTCGAACTTCAAAGATTAAAAGTAGATCTTGGGCTTTTGGGTTCCTTCTCTAGGAGATTAAGGCTTATCCACCCCAATTCAAGCAATGAGTGATGATCGGACTAGGATCGAGTGCTTTCGCCCTCGTTCCAACCACTTCTACACATCGATCATTGGGGAAATCCCCTTCGAAGCAAGGTCTTGAGATTGACACATGTTCACTTTCGCTACTTTGCCAATCTCAAGCCTTGATTCCCGACTTTCGCAAGGAATTGTAGCTCTATGTAGAGTGGGTTCCTTAGATCAAACACTCAAGGCTATGGAATTGGGGTTTCTAGCCCAAACCTAGCTAGGGTTTTCCCCCATAACCCAAGATCAAGGAGATCTACTCCATAAGGCAAACAAAGAAAGCAAACAAATCAAAAGGAAAGCAATCAACATCATCAATCTCAAAACAAAGCAAAGTTTCATTCAAATCAAAAGCAATCCACAAATTCCAATCAAGGGTTTCCAAATCCACAAGATCTAAACAAAGCAAAGCTAATCTATCAACCAAACCTATCAATCTTCCTCTCCCTTGGCCGATTCTCTCTCTCTTCCTTCTCCTCTCCTTCCTCCTTGCTTTCCAAGTATCCTCTTGGCTCCCTTGGAACCCCCCTTTTGTGTGTATGTGAGGGAACCTCCCCCCCTCTTGTGTGTATGTGGGGGAACCTCCTTTCCCCCCCTTTTGTGTGAGAGAGAGCCCCCCTTTTGTGTGAGAGAGAGCCCCTTCCCCCCCCCTCTTGTGTGTATGTGGGGGAACCTCCTTTCCCCCCTTTTGTGTGAGAGAGAGCCCCCCTTTTGTGTGAGAGAGAGCCCCTTCCCCCCCTCTTGTGTGTATGTGGGGGAACCTCCTTTCCCCCCTTTTGTGTGAGAGAGAGCCCCCCTTTTGTGTGAGAGAGAGCCCCCTTAAATTAGAAGACAAGAGGGCCTTTTATAGATTAGATGAGGGGCAAAAGTGGAAGTCCACAAATTTGTGCCTTGGAGCCCAAGTAGTTCGGTGACCGACTTGGACCGACACGGAGGACCTCGGGCCCGAGTTACTGTGCATGTCGGTCCGAGGTTGGAGACTTCAAAGTCGGGCCCGAGGTTGGTTGCAACTCGGTTCGAACCTCGTTCCACCTTCTTCTTGTTGGCTTTCCTCTTGTTCTTCTTCATGGCTTGCTCCTCTCTTTCCTCCTTTGCTCGGGCCTCGCTCCATGTCTCGACCCTCCTTCAAATCGATCCTTGATTCATGCCAGATTACCTACAAAACACATAAAATGTGCGTAGTCTCCGAATCTCATAGAAATACGGGAACTAAGCTAAAAAGGAACAAAACGCAAGAGAAAAGGGGAAAAAGAAACATATTTACAAAGGAAATCACATATGAAAACACCACCAAATAGAGAGACATCAGATTTTCTATTGCAGAATCTGTTTATTGACTTGATACTATCCTCATTCTTTATGTTTATGCGTAGATGTCTTTAAAGTTCACTTGTTTTTTCTCCTTTTGACTTTAAAATGACTTGTGATCTAACATTACACGACAAGAGTTCGATGAAATGTCCATGTAAAATGTCACTCCTAAATAAAGCATTCGGTTTCCAGGTTCGGATTAATGCTTTTATCCGATCGAACTCTATTTTGTAGTGTAGAACGTGCTTATTGGCTTGATACTATCCTCATTCTTTATGTTTATGCCTAGATGTCGTTAAAGTTCACTTTTTTTTCTCCATTTGGCTTTAAAATGACTTGTGATCTAACATTGCACGCCAAATGTTCGATGAAATGTCCACGTAAAATGTCACTCCTAAATGTCGCATTTGGTTGCTAGGTTTTGATTTTTTCTTTTATTCGATTCTTGATTTTGTAGTGCAGAATGTGCTAATTGGCTTGATACTATCCTCATTCTTTATGCTTATGCCTAGTTGTCTTTGAAGTTCACTTGTTTTTTCTCCTTTTGCCTTTAAAATTACTTGTGACCTAACATTGCACGCCAAGTGTTCGATGAAATGTCCATGTAAATGTCACTCCTAAACGTGGCATTCGGTTTCTAGGTTTGAATTTATGCTTTTATTCGATCGGCCTTGATTTTCTAGTGCAGAATGTGCTTATTGGCTTGATACTATGCTCATTCTTTGTGCTTATGCTTGTATGTCTTTAAGGTTCACTTGTTTTTTCTCCTTTTGCCTTTAAAATTTCTTATGATCTAACATTGCACGCCAAGTGTTCGATGAAATGTCCATGTAATTGTCACTCCTAATTGTGGCATTCGGTTTCTAAGTTCAAATTTATGCATTTATTCGATCGGTCGTGATTTTGTAGTTTAGAATGTTCTTATTGGCTTCATACTATCCTCATTCTTTGTGCTTATGCTTAGATGTCTTTAAAGTTCACTTGGTTTTTCTCCTTTTGCCTTTAAAAATTGACTTGAGATATACCATAGCATGCCAAGTGTTCGGTGAAATGTCCATGTAAATGTCACTCCTAAACATGGCATTCGGTTTCTAGGTTCGAATTAATGCTTTTATCCGATCGGTCGTGATTTTGTAGTGCAGAATGTGCTTATTGGCTTCATACTATCCTCATTCTTTATGCTTATGTCTACATGTCTTTAAAGTTCACTTATTTTTTCTCCTTTTGCCTTTCAAAATTGACTCGATATCTACCATAGCATGCCAAGGGTTCGATGAAATATCCATGTAAATGTCACTCCTAAATATAACATTCGGTTTCTAGGATTTAATTAATGCTTTTATTCGATCGGTCTTGATTTCATAGTGCAGAACGTGCTTATTGGCTTAATACTATCCTCATTCTTTATGCTTATGCCTAGATGTTTTTAAAGTTCACTTGTTTTTTCTCCTTTTGCCTTTAAAATGACTAGTGATCTAACATTGCACGCCAATTGTTCGATGAAATGTCCATGTAAATGTCACTCCTAAATGTAGCATTTTGTTTCTAGGTTTTGATTTATGCTTTTATTCGATACGTCTTGATTTTGTAGTGCAGAATGTACTTATTTGCTTGATACTATCCTCATTCTTTATGCTTATGCCTAGATGTCTTTGAAGTTCACTTGTTTTTTCTCCTTTTGCCTTTAAAATGACTTGTAATCTAACATTGCACGCCAAGTGTTCGATCAAACGTCCATGTAAATGTCACTCCTAAACGTGGCATTCGGTTTCTAGGTTCGAATTTATGCTTTTATTTGATTGGCCTAGATTTTCTATTGCAGAATGTGTTTATTGACTTGATACTATCCTCATTCTTTGTGCTTATGCCTAGATGTGATAAAATTTCACTTGTTTTTCTCCTTTTTCCTTTAAAATGACTTGCGATCTAACATTGCATGCCAAGTGTTCGATGAAATGTCCATGTAATTGTCACTTCTACATGAGGCATTCGGTTTCTAGGTTCAAATTTATGCTTTTATTCGATCGGTCCTGATTTTGTAGTGCAGAATGTGCTTATTTGCTTCATACTATCCTCATTCATTATGCTTATGCCTAGATGTCTTTGAGTTCACTTGTTTTTTCTCCTTTTGCCTTCAAAAATTGACTTGAGATCTACAATAGCACGCGAAGTGTTCGATGAAATGTCGATGTAAATTTCACTCCTAAATATGGCATTCGGTTTCTAGGTTCGAATTAATGCTTTTATCCGATCGGTCTTGATTTTGTAGTGTAGAACGTGCTTATTGGCTTGATACTATCCTCATTATTTATGCTTATGCCTTGATGTCATTAAAGTTCACTTGTTTTTTCTCCTTTTGCCTTTCAAATGACTTGTGACCTAACATTGCACGCCAAGTGTTCGATGATATGTCCATGTAAATGTCACTCCTAATTGTGGCATTCGGTTTCTAGGTTCAAAGTTATGCTTTTATTCGATCGATCTTGATTTTGTAGTGCAGAATGTGCTTTTTGGCTTCATACTATCCTCATTCTTTATGATTATGCCTAGATGTCTTTGAAGTTCACTTGTTTTTTCTCCTTTTGCCTTCAAAAATTGACTTGAGATCTACCATAGCACGCCTAGTGTTCGATGAAATGTCCATGTAAATGTCACTCCTAAATATGGCATTCATTTTCTAGGTTCGAATTAATGCATTTATCCGATCGGTCTTGATTTTGTAGTCTAGAACGTGCTTATTGGCATGATACTATCCTCATTCTTTTTGCTTATGCCTAGATGTCTTTAAAGATCATTTGTTTTTTCTCCTTTTGCCTTTAAAATGACTTGTGATCTAACATTGCACGGCAAGGGTTTGATGAAATGTCCATGTAAATGTCACTCCTAAAAATGGCATTCGGTTTCTAGGTTCGAACCTTGATTTTCTAGTGCAGAATGTGCTTATTGGCTTGATACTATCCTCATTCTTTGTGCTTATGTCTTGATGTCATTAAAATTCACTTGTTTTCTCCTTTTTCCTTTAAAATGACTTCTGATCTAACATTGTACGCCAAGTGTTCGATGAAATGTCCATGTAAATGTCACTCCTAAATATGGCATTCGGTTTCTAGGTTCGAATTTGTACTTTTATCCAATCGGTCGTGATTTTGTAGGGTAGAATGTGCTTATTGGCTTCATACTATTCTCATTCTTTATGCTTATACGTAGATGTCTTTAAAGTTCACTTGTTTTTTCTCCTTTTGCCTTTAAAAATTGACTCGAGATCTACCATAGCACGCCAAGGGTTCGTTGAATTATCCATGTAAATGCCACTCCTAAATATAGCATTCAGTTTCTAGGTTTGAATTATTGCTTTTATCCGATCGGTCTTGATTTTTTAGTGCAGAACGTGCTTATTGCCTTGATACTATCCTCATTCTTTATGCTTATGCCTAGATGTCTTTAAAGTTCACTTGTTTTTTCTCCTTTTGCCTTTAAAATGACTTAATATCTGACATTGCACGCCAAGTGTTTGATGAAATGTCCATGTAAATGTGACTCCTAAATGTAGCATTTGGTTTCTAGGTTTTGATTTATGCTTTTATTCGATACGTCTTGATTTTGCAGTGCGGAATGTGCTTATTGGCTTGATACTATCCTCATTCTTTATGCTTATGCCTAGATGTCCTTGAAGTTCACTTAGTTTTTCTCCTTTTGCCTTTAAATACTGACTTGAGATCTACCATAGCACGCCAAGTGTTCGATGAAATGTCCATGTAAGTATCACTCCTAAATATGGCATTCGGTTTCTAGGTTAGAATTAATGCTCTTATCCGATCGGTCTTGATTTTGTAGTGTAGAACATGCTTATTGCCTTGATACTGTCCTCATTCTTTGTTCTTATGCCTAGATGTCTTTAAAGTTCACTTGTTTTTTCTCCTTTTGCCTTTAAAATGGCTTGTGACCTAACATTGCATGCAAAGTGTTCAATGAAATGTCCATGTAAATGTCACTCCTAAATGTGGCATTCAGTTTCTAGGTTAGAATGTATGCCTTTATTCGATCGGTCTTGATTTTGTAGTGCAGAATGTGCTTATTGGCTTGATACTATCCTCATTCTTTTTGCTTACGCCCATATGTCTTCAAAGTTCACTTGTTTTTCTCCTTTTGGCTATAAAATGACTTGTGACCTAACTTTGCACGCCAAGTGTTCGATGAAATGTCCATGTAAATGTCACTCCTAAACGTGGCATTCGGTTTCTAGGTTCAAATTTATACTTTTATTCCATCGGTCATGATTTTGTAGTGCAGAATGTGTGTATTGGCTTTATACTATCCTCATTCTTTATGCTTATGCCTAGATGTCTTTGAAGTTCACTTGTTTTTTCTCCTTTTGCCTTTTAAATGACTTGTGACCTAACATTGCACGCCAAGTGTTCGATGAAATGTTCATGTAAATGTCACTCCTGAATGTGGCATTCGGTTTCTAGGTTCGAATTTTGGCTTTTATTCGAGCGGTCTTGATTTTGTAGTGCAGAATGTGCTTATTGTCTTTAAACTATCCTCATTCTTTTTGCTTATGCCCAGATGTCTTTAAAATTCACTTGTTTTTCTCCTTTTGCCTATAAAATGACTTGTGATCTACCATAGAATGCCAATAGTTCGATGAAATGTCCATCTAAATGTCACTCCTAAATATGGCATTCGGTTTCTAGGTTCGAATTAATGCTTTTATCCAATCGCTCTTGATTTTGTAGTGTAGAACGTGCTTATTGGCTTGATACTATCCTCATTCTTTATGCTTATGCCGAGATGTCTTTAAAGTTCACTTGTTTTTTCTCCTTTTACCTTTAAAATGACTTGTGACCTAACATTGCACGCCAAGTGTTCGATGAAATGTTCATGTAAATGTAACTCCTAAATGTGGCATTCGGTTTCTAGGTTCGAATTTATGCTTTTATTCGATCGGTGTTGATTTTGTAGTGCAGAATGTGCTTATTGTCTTCAAACTATCCTCATTCTTTTTGCTTATGCCTAGATGTCTTTAAAGTTCACTTGTTTTTCTCCTTTTGCCTTTAAAATGACTTGTGATCTAACAATGCACGCCAAGTGTTCAATGAAATGTCCATGTAAATGTCACTCCTAAATGTGGCATTTAGTTTCTAGGTTAGAATTTATGCTTTTATTCGATCGGTCTTGATTTCGTAGTGCAGAATGTGCTTATTGACTTGATAATATCCTCATTCTTTTTGCTTACGCCCAGATGTCTTCAAAGTTCACTTGTTTTTCTCCTTTTGCCTATAAAATGACTTGTGATCTAACATTGCATGCCAAGTGTTCGATGAAATGTCCATGTAAATGTCACTCCTAAACGTGGCATTCGGTTTCTAGGATCGAATTTATGCTTTTATTCGATCGACCTTGATTTTCTAGTGCAGAATGTGCTTATTGGCTTGATACTATCCTCTTTCTTTGTGCTTATGCCTTGATGTCTTTAAAGTTCACTTGTTTTTTCTCCGTTTGCCTTTAAAATGACTTGTGACCTAACTTTGCACGCCAAGTGTTCGATGAAATGTCCATGTAAATGTCACTCCTAAACGTGGCATTCGGTTTCTAGGTTCAAATTTATGCTTTTATTCCATCGGTCATGATTTTGTAGTGCAGAATGTGTGTATTGGCTTTATACTATCCTCATTCTTTATGCTTATGCCTAGATGTCTTTGAAGTTCACTTGTTTTTTCTCCTTTTGCCTTTTAAATGACTTGTGACCTAACATTGCACGCCAAGTGTTCGATGAAATGTTCATGTAAATGTCACTCCTGAATGTGGCATTCGGTTTCTAGGTTCGAATTTTGGCTTTTATTCGAGCGGTCTTGATTTTGTAGTGCAGAATGTGCTTATTGCCTTTAAACTATCCTCATTCTTTTTGCTTATGCCCAGATGTCTTTAAAATTAACTTGTTTTTCTCCTTTTGCCTATAAAATGACTTGTGATCTACCATAGAATGCCAATAGTTCGATGAAATGTCCATCTAAATGTCACTCCTAAATATGGCATTCGGTTTCTAGGTTCGAATTAATGCTTTTATCCAATCGGTCTTGATTTTGTAGTGTAGAACGTGCTTATTGGATTGATACTATCCTCATTCTTTATGCTTATGCCGAGATGTCTTTAAAGTTCACTTGTTTTTTCTCCTTTTACCTTTAAAATGACTTGTGACCTAACATTGCACGCCAAGTGTTCGATGAAATGTTCATGTAAATGTCACTCCTAAATGTGGCATTCGGTTTCTAGGTTCGAATTTATGCTTTTATTCGATCGGTGTTGATTTTGTAGTGCAGAATGTGCTTATTGTCTTCAAACTATCCTCATTCTTTTTGCTTATGCCTAGATGTCTTTAAAGTTCACTTGTTTTTCTCCTTTTGCCTTTAAAATGACTTGTGATCTAACAATGCACGCCAAGTGTTCAATGAAATGTCCATGTAAATGTCACTCCTAAATGTGGCATTTAGTTTCTAGGTTAGAATTTATGCTTTTATTCGATCGGTCTTGATTTCGTAGTGCAGAATGTGCTTATTGACTTGATACTATCCTCATTCTTTTTGCTTACGCCCAGATGTCTTCAAAGTTCACTTGTTTTTCTCCTTTTGCCTATAAAATGACTTGTGATCTAACATTGCATGCCAAGTGTTCGATGAAATGTCCATGTAAATGTCACTCCTAAACGTGGCATTCGGTTTCTAGGATCGAATTTATGCTTTTATTCGATCGACCTTGATTTTCTAGTGCAGAATGTGCTTATTGGCTTGATACTATCCTCTTTCTTTGTGCTTATGCCTTGATGTCTTTAAAGTTCACTTGTTTTTTCTCCTTTTGCCTTTAAAATGACTTGTGACCTAACTTTGCACGCCAAGTGTTCGATGAAATGTCCATGTAAATGTCACTCCTAAACGTGGCATTCGGTTTCTAGTTTCAAATTTATGCTTTTATTCCATCGGTCATGATTTTGTAGTGCAGAATGTGTGTATTGGCTTTATACTATCCTCATTCTTTATGCTTATGCCTAGATGTCTTTGAAGTTCACTTGTTTTTTCTCCTTTTCCCTTTTAAATGACTTGTGACCTAACATTGCACGCCAAGTGTTCGATGAAATGTTCATGTAAATGTCACTCCTGAATGTGGCATTCGGTTTCTAGGTTCGAATTTTGGCTTTTATTCGAGCGGTCTTGATTTAGTAGTGCAGAATGTGCTTATTGTCTTTAAACTATCCTCATTCTTTTTGCTTATGCCCAGATGTCTTTAAAATTCACTTGTTTTTCTCCTTTTGCCTATAAAATGACTTGTGATCTACCATAGAATGCCAATAGTTCGATGAAATGTCCATCTAAATGTCACTCCTAAATATGGCATTCGGTTTCTAGGTTCGAATTAATGCTTTTATCCAATCGGTCTTGATTTTGTAGTGTAGAACGTGCTTATTGGCTTGATACTATCCTCATTCTTTATGCTTATACCGAGATGTCTTTAAAGTTCACTTGTTTTTTCTCCTTTTACCTTTAAAATGACTTGTGACCTAACATTGCACGCCAAGTGTTCGATGAAATGTTCATGTAAATGTCACTCCTAAATGTGGCATTCGGTTTCTAGGTTCGAATTTATGCTTTTATTCGATCGGTGTTGATTTTGTAGTGCAGAATGTACTTATTGTCTTCAAACTATCCTCATTCTTTTTGCTTATGCCTAGATGTCTTTAAAGTTCACTTGTTTTTCTCCTTTTGCCTTTAAAATGACTTGTGATCTAACAATGCACGCCAAGTGTTCAATGACATGTCCATGTAAATGTCACTCCTAAATGTGGCATTTAGTTTCTAGGTTAGAATTTATGCTTTTATTCGATCGGTCTTGATTTCGTAGTGCAGAATGTGCTTATTGACTTGATACTATCCTCATTCTTTTTGCTTACGCCCAGATGTCTTCAAAGTTCACTTGTTTTTCTCCTTTTGCCTATAAAATGACTTGTGATCTAACATTGCATGCCAAGTGTTCGATGAAATGTCCATGTAAATGTCACTCCTAAACGTGGCATTCGGTTTCTAGGATCGAATTTATGCTTTTATTCGATCGACCTTGATTTTCTAGTGCAGAATGTGCTTATTGGCTTGATACTATCCTCTTTCTTTGTGCTTATGCCTTGATGTCTTTAAAGTTCACTTGTTTTTTCTCCTTTTGCCTTTAAAATGACTTGTGACCTAACTTTGCACGCCAATTGTTCGATGAAATATCCTTGTAAATGTCATTTCTAAATGTGGCATTCGGTTTCTAGGATCAAATTTATGCTTTTATTCCATCGGTCGTGATTTTGTAGTGCAGAATGTGTTTATTGGCTTCATACTATCCTCATTCTTTATGCTTATGCCTAGATGTCTTTGAAGTTCACTTGTTTTTTCTCCTTTTGCCTTTTAAATGACTTGTGACCTAACATTGCACGCCAAGTGTTCGATGAAATGTTCATGTAAATGTCACTCCTAAATATGGCATTCGGTTTCTAGGTTCGAATTAATGCTTTTATCCAATCGGTCTTGATTTTGTAGTGTAGAACGTGCTTATTGGCTTGATACTATCCTCATTCTTTATGCTTATGCCGAGATGTCTTTAAAGTTCACTTGTTTTTTCTCCTTTTACCTTTAAAATGACTTGTGACCTAACATTGCACGCCAAGTGTTCGATGAAATGTGCATGTAAATGTCACTCCTAAATGTGGCATTCGGTTTCTAGGTTCGAATTTATGCTTTTATTCGATCGGTGTTGATTTTGTAGTGCAGAATGTGCTTATTGTCTTCAAACTATCCTCATTCTTTTTGCTTATGCCTAGATGTCTTTAAAGTTCACTTGTTTTTCTCCTTTTGCCTTTAAAATGACTTGTGATCTAACAATGCACGCCAAGTGTTCAATGAAATGTCCATGTAAATGTCACTCCTAAATGTGGCATTTAGTTTCTAGGTTAGAATTTATGCTTTTATTCGATCGGTCTTGATTTCGTAGTGCAGAATGTGCTTATTGTCTTCAAACTATCCTCATTCTTTTTGCTTATGCCTAGATGTCTTTAAAGTTCACTTGTTTTTCTCCTTTTGCCTTTAAAATGACTTGT
The DNA here is from genome assembly GCA_964016875.1 of Fallopia convolvulus. Lineage (NCBI taxonomy): Eukaryota > Viridiplantae > Streptophyta > Magnoliopsida > Caryophyllales > Polygonaceae > Fallopia > Fallopia convolvulus. The sequence continues at coordinate 25,713,391 of OZ024727.1, forward strand.
GATCTAACAATGCACGCCAAGTGTTCAATGACATGTCCATGTAAATGTCACTCCTAAATGTGGCATTTAGTTTCTAGGTTAGAATTTATGCTTTTATTCGATCGGTCTTGATTTCGTAGTGCAGAATGTGCTTATTGACTTGATACTATCCTCATTCTTTTTGCTTACGCCCAGATGTCTTCAAAGTTCACTTGTTTTTCTCCTTTTGCCTATAAAATGACTTGTGATCTAACATTGCATGCCAAGTGTTCGATGAAATGTCCATGTAAATGTCACTCCTAAACGTGGCATTCGGTTTCTAGGATCGAATTTATGCTTTTATTCGATCGACCTTGATTTTCTAGTGCAGAATGTGCTTATTGGCTTGATACTATCCTCTTTCTTTGTGCTTATGCCTTGATGTCTTTAAAGTTCACTTGTTTTTTCTCCTTTTGCCTTTAAAATGACTTGTGACCTAACTTTGCACGCCAATTGTTCGATGAAATATCCTTGTAAATGTCATTTCTAAATGTGGCATTCGGTTTCTAGGATCAAATTTATGCTTTTATTCCATCGGTCGTGATTTTGTAGTGCAGAATGTGTTTATTGGCTTCATACTATCCTCATTCTTTATGCTTATGCCTAGATGTCTTTGAAGTTCACTTGTTTTTTCTCCTTTTGCCTTTTAAATGACTTGTGACCTAACATTGCACGCCAAGTGTTCGATGAAATGTTCATGTAAATGTCACTCCTAAATATGGCATTCGGTTTCTAGGTTCGAATTAATGCTTTTATCCAATCGGTCTTGATTTTGTAGTGTAGAACGTGCTTATTGGCTTGATACTATCCTCATTCTTTATGCTTATGCCGAGATGTCTTTAAAGTTCACTTGTTTTTTCTCCTTTTACCTTTAAAATGACTTGTGACCTAACATTGCACGCCAAGTGTTCGATGAAATGTTCATGTAAATGTCACTCCTAAATGTGGCATTCGGTTTCTAGGTTCGAATTTATGCTTTTATTCGATCGGTGTTGATTTTGTAGTGCAGAATGTGCTTATTGTCTTCAAACTATCCTCATTCTTTTTGCTTATGCCTAGATGTCTTTAAAGTTCACTTGTTTTTCTCCTTTTGCCTTTAAAATGACTTGTGATCTAACAATGCACGCCAAGTGTTCAATGAAATGTCCATGTAAATGTCACTCCTAAATGTGGCATTTAGTTTCTAGGTTAGAATTTATGCTTTTATTCGATCGGTCTTGATTTCGTAGTGCAGAATGTGCTTATTGACTTGATACTATCCTCATTCTTTTTGCTTACGCCCAGATGTCTTCAAAGTTCACTTGTTTTTCTCCTTTTGCCTATAAAATGACTTGTGATCTAACATTGCATGCCAAGTGTTCGATGAAATGTCCATGTAAATGTCACTCCTAAACGTGGCATTCGGTTTCTAGGATCGAATTTATGCTTTTATTCGATCGACCTTGATTTTCTAGTGCAGAATGTGCTTATTGGCTTGATACTATCCTCTTTCTTTGTGCTTATGCCTTGATGTCTTTAAAGTTCACTTGTTTTTTCTCCTTTTGCCTTTAAAATGACTTGTGACCTAACTTTGCACGCCAAGTGTTCGATGAAATGTCCATGTAAATGTCACTCCTAAACGTGGCATTCGGTTTCTAGGTTCAAATTTATGCTTTTATTCCATCGGTCATGATTTTGTAGTGCAGAATGTGTGTATTGGCTTTATACTATCCTCATTCTTTATGCTTATGCCTAGATGTCTTTGAAGTTCACTTGTTTTTTCTCCTTTTCCCTTTTAAATGACTTGTGACCTAACATTGCACGCCAAGTGTTCGATGAAATGTTCATGTAAATGTCACTCCTGAATGTGGCATTCGGTTTCTAGGTTCGAATTTTGGCTTTTATTCGAGCGGTCTTGATTTTGTAGTGCAGAATGTGCTTATTGTCTTTAAACTATCCTCATTCTTTTTGCTTATGCCCAGATGTCTTTAAAATTCACTTGTTTTTCTCCTTTTGCCTATAAAATGACTTGTGATCTACCATAGAATGCCAATAGTTCGATGAAATGTCCATCTAAATGTCACTCCTAAATATGGCATTCGGTTTCTAGGTTCGAATTAATGCGTTTATCCAATCGGTCTTGATTTTGTAGTGTAGAACGTGCTTATTGGCTTGATACTATCCTCATTCTTTATGCTTATACCGAGATGTCTTTAAAGTTCACTTGTTTTTTCTCCTTTTACCTTTAAAATGACTTGTGACCTAACATTGCACGCCAAGTGTTCGATGAAATGTTCATGTAAATGTCACTCCTAAATGTGGCATTCGGTTTCTAGGTTCGAATTTATGCTTTTATTCGATCGGTGTTGATTTTGTAGTGCAGAATGTACTTATTGTCTTCAAACTATCCTCATTCTTTTTGCTTATGCCTAGATGTCTTTAAAGTTCACTTGTTTTTCTCCTTTTGCCTTTAAAATGACTTGTGATCTAACAATGCACGCCAAGTGTTCAATGACATGTCCATGTAAATGTCACTCCTAAATGTGGCATTTAGTTTCTAGGTTAGAATTTATGCTTTTATTCGATCGGTCTTGATTTCGTAGTGCAGAATGTGCTTATTGACTTGATACTATCCTCATTCTTTTTGCTTACGCCCAGATGTCTTCAAAGTTCACTTGTTTTTCTCCTTTTGCCTATAAAATGACTTGTGATCTAACATTGCATGCCAAGTGTTCGATGAAATGTCCATGTAAATGTCACTCCTAAACGTGGCATTCGGTTTCTAGGATCGAATTTATGCTTTTATTCGATCGACCTTGATTTTCTAGTGCAGAATGTGCTTATTGGCTTGATACTATCCTCTTTCTTTGTGCTTATGCCTTGATGTCTTTAAAGTTCACTTGTTTTTTCTCCTTTTGCCTTTAAAATGACTTGTGACCTAACTTTGCACGCCAATTGTTCGATGAAATATCCTTGTAAATGTCATTTCTAAATGTGGCATTCGGTTTCTAGGATCAAATTTATGCTTTTATTCCATCGGTCGTGATTTTGTAGTGCAGAATGTGTTTATTGGCTTCATACTATCCTCATTCTTTATGCTTATGCCTAGATGTCTTTGAAGTTCACTTGTTTTTTCTCCTTTTGCCTTTTAAATGACTTGTGACCTAACATTGCACGCCAAGTGTTCGATGAAATGTTCATGTAAATGTCACTCCTAAATATGGCATTCGGTTTCTAGGTTCGAATTTAGGCTTTTATTCGAGCGGTCTTGATTTTGTAGTGCAGAATATGCTTATTGTCTTCAAACTATCCTCATTCTTTTTGCTTATGCCCAGATGTCTTTAAAATTCACTTGTTTTTATCCTTTGGCCTTTAAAATGACTTGTGATCTACCATAGCATGCCAATGGTTCGATGAAATGTCCATGTAAATGTCACTCCTAAATATGGCATCCGATTTCTAGGTTCGAATTAATGCTTTTATCCAATCGGTCTTGATTTTTTAGTGTAGAACCTTCTTATTGGCTTGATACTATCCTCATTCTTTATACTTATGCCTAGATGTCTTTAAAGTTCACTTGTTTTTTCTCCTTTTGCCTTTAAAATGACTTGTGATCTAACCTTGCATGTCAAATGTTCGTTGAAATGTCCATGTAAATGTCACTCCAAAATGTGGCATTTGGTTTCTAGGTATTGATTTATGCTTTTATTCGATACGTCTTGATTTTCTAGTGCAGAATTTGCTTATTGGCTTGATACTATCCTCAGTCTTTGTGCTTACGCCTAGATGTCTTTAAAGTTCACTTGTTTTTTCTCCTTTTGTCTTTAAAATGACTTGTGACCTAACATTGCACGCCAAGTGTTCGATGAAATGTTCATGTAAATGTCACTCCTAAATGTGGCATTCGGTTTCTAGGTTCGAATTTATGCTTTTATTCGATCGGTCTTGATTTTGTAGTGCAGAATGTGCTTATTGTCTTCATACTATCCTCATTCTTTTTGCTTATGCCTAGATGTCTTTAAAGTTCACTTGTTTTTCTCCTTTTGCCCTTAAAATGACTTGTGATCTAACAATGCACGCCAAGTGTTCGATAAAATGTCCATGTAAATGTCACTCCTAAATGTGGCATTCGGTTTCTAGGTTCAATATTATGCTTTTATTCGATCGCTTGTGATTTTGTTGTACAGAATGTGCTTATTGGCTTCATACTATCCTCATTCTTTATGCTTATGCCTAGATGTCTTTAAAGTTCACTTGTTTTTCTCCTTTTGCCTTTAAAATGACTTGTGATCTAACATTGCACGCCATGTGTGCGATGAAATGTCCATATAAATGTCACTCCTAATTGTGGGATTCGGTTGCTAATTTCAAATTTATGTTTTTATTCGATCGGTGGTGATTTTGTAGTGCAGAATGTGCTTATTGGCTTCATACTATCCTAATTCTTTATGCTTATGTCTAGATATCTTTAAAGTTCACTTGTTCTTTCTCCTTTTGCCTTTAAAAATTGACTTGAGATCTACCATAGGACATTAAGTGTTCGATGAAATGTCTATGTAAATGTCACTCCTAAATATGGCATTCGGTTTCTAGGATCGAATTTATGCTTTTATTCGATCGACCTTGATTTTCTAGTGCAGAATGTGCTTATTGGCTTGATACTATCCTCTTTCTTTGTGCTTATGCCTTGATGTCTTTAAAGTTCACTTGTTTTTTCTCCTTTTGCCTTTAAAATGACTTGTGACCTAACTTTGCACGCCAATTGTTCGATGAAATATCCTTGTAAATGTCATTTCTAAATGTGGCATTCGGTTTCTAGGATCAAATTTATGCTTTTATTCCATCGGTCGTGATTTTGTAGTGCAGAATGTGTTTATTGGCTTCATACTATCCTCATTCTTTATGCTTATGCCTAGATGTCTTTGAAGTTCACTTGTTTTTTCTCCTTTTGCCTTTTAAATGACTTGTGACCTAACATTGCACGCCAAGTGTTCGATGAAATGTTCATGTAAATGTCACTCCTAAATATGGCATTCGGTTTCTAGGTTCGAATTTAGGCTTTTATTCGAGCGGTCTTGATTTTGTAGTGCAGAATATGCTTATTGTCTTCAAACTATCCTCATTCTTTTTGCTTATGCCCAGATGTCTTTAAAATTCACTTGTTTTTATCCTTTGGCCTTTAAAATGACTTGTGATCTACCATAGCATGCCAATGGTTCGATGAAATGTCCATGTAAATGTCACTCCTAAATATGGCATCCGATTTCTAGGTTCGAATTAATGCTTTTATCCAATCGGTCTTGATTTTTTAGTGTAGAACGTGCTTATTGGCTTGATACTATCCTCATTCTTTATACTTATGCCTAGATGTCTTTAAAGTTCACTTGTTTTTTCTCCTTTTGCCTTTAAAATGACTTGTGATCTAACCTTGCATGTCAAATGTTCGTTGAAATGTCCATGTAAATGTCACTCCAAAATGTGGCATTTGGTTTCTAGGTATTGATTTATGCTTTTATTCGATACGTCTTGATTTTCTAGTGCAGAATTTGCTTATTGGCTTGATACTATCCTCAGTCTTTGTGCTTACGCCTAGATGTCTTTAAAGTTCACTTGTTTTTTCTCCTTTTGTCTTTAAAATGACTTGTGACCTAACATTGCACGCCAAGTGTTCGATGAAATGTTCATGTAAATGTCACTCCTAAATGTGGCATTCGGTTTCTAGGTTCGAATTTATGCTTTTATTCGATCGGTCTTGATTTTGTAGTGCAGAATGTGCTTATTGTCTTCATACTATCCTCATTCTTTTTGCTTATGCCTAGATGTCTTTGAAGTTCACTTGTTTTTTCTCCTTTTGCCTTTTAAATGACTTGTGACCTAACATTGCACGCCAAGTGTTCGATGAAATGTTCATGTAAATGTCACTCCTAAATATGGCATTCGGTTTCTAGGTTCGAATTTAGGCTTTTATTCGAGCGGTCTTGATTTTGTAGTGCAGAATATGCTTATTGTCTTCAAACTATCCTCATTCTTTTTGCTTATGCCCAGATGTCTTTAAAATTCACTTGTTTTTATCCTTTTGCCTTTAAAATGACTTGTGATCTACCATAGCATGCCAATGGTTCGATGAAATGTCCATGTAAATGTCACTCCTAAATATGGCATCCGATTTCTAGGTTCGAATTAATGCTTTTATCCAATCGGTCTTGATTTTTTAGTGTAGAACGTGCTTATTGGCTTGATACTATCCTCATTCTTTATACTTATGCCTAGATGTCTTTAAAGTTCACTTGTTTTTTCTCCTTTTGCCTTTAAAATGACTTGTGATCTAACCTTGCATGTCAAATGTTCGTTGAAATGTCCATGTAAATGTCACTCCAAAATGTGGCATTTGGTTTCTAGGTATTGATTTATGCTTTTATTCGATACGTCTTGATTTTCTAGTGCAGAATTTGCTTATTGGCTTGATACTATCCTCAGTCTTTGTGCTTACGCCTAGATGTCTTTAAAGTTCACTTGTTTTTTCTCCTTTTGTCTTTAAAATGACTTGTGACCTAACATTGCACGCCAAGTGTTCGATGAAATGTTCATGTAAATGTCACTCCTGAATGTGGCATTCGGTTTCTAGGTTCGAATTTTGGCTTTTATTCGAGCGGTCTTGATTTTGTAGTGCAGAATGTGCTTATTGTCTTTAAACTATCCTCATTCTTTTTGCTTATGCCCAGATGTCTTTAAAATTCACTTGTTTTTCTCCTTTTGCCTATAAAATGACTTGTGATCTACCATAGAATGCCAATAGTTCGATGAAATGTCCATCTAAATGTCACTCCTAAATATGGCATTCGGTTTCTAGGTTCGAATTAATGCTTTTATCCAATCGGTCTTGATTTTGTAGTGTAGAACGTGCTTATTGGCTTGATACTATCCTCATTCTTTATGCTTATGCCGAGATGTCTTTAAAGTTCACTTGTTTTTTCTCCTTTTACCTTTAAAATGACTTGTGACCTAACATTGCACGCCAAGTGTTCGATGAAATGTTCATGTAAATGTCACTCCTAAATGTGGCATTCGGTTTCTAGGTTCGAATTTATGCTTTTATTCGATCGGTGTTGATTTTGTAGTGCAGAATGTACTTATTGTCTTCAAACTATCCTCATTCTTTTTGCTTATGCCTAGATGTCTTTAAAGTTCACTTGTTTTTCTCCTTTTGCCTTTAAAATGACTTGTGATCTAACAATGCACGCCAAGTGTTCAATGACATGTCCATGTAAATGTCACTCCTAAATGTGGCATTTAGTTTCTAGGTTAGAATTTATGCTTTTATTCGATCGGTCTTGATTTCGTAGTGCAGAATGTGCTTATTGACTTGATACTATCCTCATTCTTTTTGCTTACGCCCAGATGTCTTCAAAGTTCACTTGTTTTTCTCCTTTTGCCTATAAAATGACTTGTGATCTAACATTGCATGCCAAGTGTTCGATGAAATGTCCATGTAAATGTCACTCCTAAACGTGGCATTCGGTTTCTAGGATCGAATTTATGCTTTTATTCGATCGACCTTGATTTTCAAGTGCAGAATGTGCTTATTGGCTTGATACTATCCTCTTTCTTTGTGCTTATGCCTTGATGTCTTTAAAGTTCACTTGTTTTTTCTCCTTTTGCCTTTAAAATGACTTGTGACCTAACTTTGCACGCCAATTGTTCGATGAAATATCCTTGTAAATGTCATTTCTAAATGTGGCATTCGGTTTCTAGGATCAAATTTATGCTTTTATTCCATCGGTCGTGATTTTGTAGTGCAGAATGTGTTTATTGGCTTCATACTATCCTCATTCTTTATGCTTATGCCTAGATGTCTTTGAAGTTCACTTGTTTTTTCTCCTTTTGCCTTTTAAATGACTTGTGACCTAACATTGCACGCCAAGTGTTCGATGAAATGTTCATGTAAATGTCACTCCTAAATATGGCATTCGGTTTCTAGGTTCGAATTTAGGCTTTTATTCGAGCGGTCTTGATTTTGTAGTGCAGAATATGCTTATTGTCTTCAAACTATCCTCATTCTTTTTTCTTATGCCCAGATGTCTTTAAAATTCACTTGTTTTTATCCTTTTGCCTTTAAAATGACTTGTGATCTACCATAGCATGCCAATGGTTCGATGAAATGTCCATGTAAATGTCACTCCTAACTATGGCATCCGATTTCTAGGTTCGAATTAATGCTTTTATCCAATCGGTCTTGATTTTTTAGTGTAGAACGTGCTTATTGGCTTGATACTATCCTCATTCTTTATACTTATGCCTAGATGTCTTTAAAGTTCCCTTGTTTTTTCTCCTTTTGCCTTTAAAATGACTTGTGATCTAACCTTGCATGTCAAATGTTCCTTGAAATGTCCATGTAAATGTCACTCCAAAATGTGGCATTTGGTTTCTAGGTATTGATTTATGCTTTTATTCGATACGTCTTGATTTTCTAGTGCAGAATTTGCTTATTGGCTTGATACTATCCTCAGTCTTTGTGCTTACGCCTAGATGTCTTTAAAGTTCACTTGTTTTTTCTCCTTTTGTCTTTAAAATGACTTGTGACCTAACATTGCACGCCAAGTGTTCGATGAAATGTTCATGTAAATGTCACTCCTAAATGTGGCATTCGGTTTCTAGGTTCGAATTTATGCTTTTATTCGATCGGTCTTGATTTTGTAGTGCAGAATGTGCTTATTGTCTTCATACTATCCTCATTCTTTTTGCTTATGCCTAGATGTCTTTAAAGTTCACTTGTTTTTCTCCTTTTGCCCTTAAAATGACTTGTGATCTAACAATGCACGCCAAGTGTTCGATAAAATGTCCATGTAAATGTCACTCCTAAATGTGGCATTCGGTTTCTAGGTTCAATATTATGCTTTTATTCGATCGCTCGTGATTTTGTTGTACAGAATGTGCTTATTGGCTTCATACTATCCTCATTCTTTATGCTTATGCCTAGATGTCTTTAAAGTTCACTTGTTTTTCTCCTTTTGCCTTTAAAATGACTTGTGATCTAACATTGCACGCCATGTGTGCGATGAAATGTCCATATAAATGTCACTCCTAATTGTGGGATTCGGTTGCTAATTTCAAATTTATGTTTTTATTCGATCGGTGGTGATTTTGTAGTGCAGAATGTGCTTATTGGCTTTATACTATCCTAATTCTTTATGCTTATGTCTAGATATCTTTAAAGTTCACTTGTTCTTTCTCCTTTTGCCTTTAAAAATTGACTTGAGATCTACCATAGGACATTAAGTGTTCGATGAAATGTCTATGTAAATGTCACTCCTAAATATGGCATTCGGTTTCTAGGTTCGAATGAATGCTTTTATCCGATCGGTCTTGATTTTGTAGTGAAGAACGTGCTTATTGGCTTGATACTATCCTCATTCTTTATGCTTATGCCTAGATGTCTTTAAAGTTCACTTGTTTTTTCTCCTTTTGCCTTTAAAATGACTTGTGATCTAACTTTTCACGCCAAGTGTTCGATGAAATGTCCATGTAAATGTCACTCCTAAATATGGCATTTGGTTTCTAGGTTTTGATTTATGCTTTTTGTTCGATACATCTTGATTTTGTAGTGTAGAATGTGCTTATTGGCTTGATACTATCCTCATTCTTTATGCTTATGCCTAGATGTCTTATAAGTTTTTTTTTTGAAAATGACCTACCTGCTCATGACAAGCCACACATTAGGCCGCCCCTAAATTACAAGGCCAACCTAAATCATCACTGCGGATGATCTTGAAAAATGAAAAAGCTAAAGGTTGAAGACGAAACAATAGTCTTAACCTTTCTAAGAAAGCTCTTGAGAACACACATCCCTACACGAGGAAGCAATGGCGAGACGAAGATGAGGGATATTGACATGCCTTCTAGCTAAGAAGTCAGCAGCCGAGGTAGCCTCCCTAAAACAATGGAAAAAAAACCACCTCAGGAACCCCCGACACCAAATTTCGGATATCTTGAATAATTGAGTATATCTCCCATAGCACTTTCCAAGTGTTTTTTAAAGAATTAATAAGTACCAAATTATCCCCTTCAATAATTAATTTATTAATAGATAAGTTCGTGCGAATTTTAAACCTTCGAGAAGTGCGAGCGCCTCTGCTTTTAAGATTGTCATAGATTGTAGAGAAAATCTATCACAACCAAGAATAGAGCTTGCATGATTCCTAATAATAAAGCTCGCAAAAGTAGACGAATTTTTCTGTTTGGAAGCATCAAAATTAAGCTTGACCCATAAAGGAGGCGGTTTAATCCAACAAACACCATTTTTCCTTTTCGGCATGTTAACACACTTTTGTCTGGGTTTAGAATTAGCCGATTCCCATTGAATAAACTGTGGAAAAACCACATCACAAGGCATTTGGGATTATCCTAGACGGGCTAAAAATAAGTGAATTTCTATGACTCCAGATGAGCCACCATAAGAAACATAGAATTTCTTTATTTTCATTAAGATTTAAGGTTGAAATGAGATTATCATTAAAACTTCCCGAGGAAATGAGATCAAAAGCACAACGCATATTTCTTTCCAGGCCTGCAATCATTTTTTTAGTAAATGCACAATGAAAGAAAAGATGATTCAAATTCTCATTTTCAGTATCATACATAGAATAACAATTAGGAACACAATTATAAAAAATATTTAATCTATCAGTAGTAGGAACACAATCAGAACAAGCTTTCCATACAAAATTTTGTATTTAAGGAGGTATTTTCAACTTTCAAATCCAAGAGAAACCAACCAAATCCATGTTTCGGTTAGCATTTATTAAAGTCGAAGCCGAATGAACCGAGAAACATGCATCAGGCGAAGGCAACCAAATCATACGATCTTCGAAATTTGAACTAGGGATCCGGATCAACTTAATCTTGTCAATTATGTCGATGGGCAAAACTTTTGACAAGGCATGTATATCCCAAGTTTTAGAAGGAGTAATGAACGAGGCAACCTTTAAGGCCGGATTGTGGTTGTCAAAGTAGCAAAGGAGATTTGAATTCCCAACCCATCTGTCAGACCAAAAATTGATAGAAAAACCATTTCCGACAATCCATTGAATACCTTTAGAGTAAATATCCCTAATGTGCAGCAAACGGCCAAATTGCCAGAGCGTGATTTTTTCTGAAATTGAAATAAATCTTGAGTACCTAGATATTTGTCTTTGATTATCCTTACCCAAATATTGTCGGGTTCCACTAGAATTTTCCAGAGCAACTTCATTTGAAGTGAAATATTCATATTCTGAGCCATACGAAGGCCAACACCCCGATTCTGTTTGGGCATACAAATCTTATCCCAGCTACAAAGAGGATGATGATTAGGAGTAAATTTATTCCAAAAGAAAGATTTGTTAATCTTGTCAATCTCATCCCAAACTCCTTTCAGAAGCAGAAAACTTTGCATCAAATAGCTGACCTGACCTAATAAATTTGATTGGATTAATACTGACCTACCTGCTTGTGAAATTGAATTTGTTTTCCATTTTGACAATTGCGATTTCAATTTCGTTGTTGTTTCCACGAACATCGAATTCTGGACTCTACCTTTAAGGATAGGAATACCCAGATACTTCTCCATAGACGAAGTAACGTGGATATTTAGAATACTTGAAGAGAAAAAATAGTGGGCCTAGGAATATTTGCAGAAGTTTGGAAAGAGCTCTTATGATAGTTAATAGAAAGACCGGAAACACGAGAAAAAGAAGAAAGGATGTCTCTAATAAATAACATATTCGTCTGGGACGCATTTGCAAAGATTATAGTATCATTCACAAAGCTTAGGAAGGGAATCCGGGTCCCATTATTAACTAGTTGGATACCTACATGAGGATTTGATTGTAAGGACTCATTATGTAACGATCTCGCAAGATATTCCATTCCTATTGCAAAAATGAAAGGGGATAAAGGATCTCCCTGACCGATTTCACAAGAAGGGAAAAATTCAAGGCCTGGCTCATTGTTAACAGGAATTGAAGAGAAGGTAGTAGAAATACAAGTCATAACTAAGATAACCCAATGATTACTAAAACCAAATTTAAGAAGAATCTGTCTAATGAAATCCCAATCAAGTTTATCATATGTTTTTTCCATATCAATTTTAACAGCCATCCATGCTTTAGATTTCGATTTATTTTTATGGAAAGAGTAGAAAATCTCATGTGCTATAAGAATATTGTCCTGAATTAATCTTCCTTTAACAAACGCTCCTTGCAAAGGGTGAATAATTCGCTATAGAATATCAAAAATTCGATTTGCTAGGATTTTTGTTATCACTTTGTAGATTGTATTACAAAGGCTTATAGGTCTGAAATGTCCTATTTTCTGTGGGTTTTCAACTTTCGAAATTAGAGTAATAAAAGTTTTGTTAATAGATCGTAACATATGTCCTGAGTGAAAGAACGCATTAACCGCTAAAATGACAGATGAACCAACAGTTGACCAATATTGTTGAAAAAACTCAGTAGTATACTCATCAGGGCCCGGTGTTTTGTCCGCAGGCATATCAAAGATTGCATTTTTTAATTTCCGCTGTGGAGGGGGATTTACAAAGTGCTAAATTTTCTTGCGGAGTTACAAGTTCTGGAATAAAATCCAAATCCTGCACGCCCAAAGCACATACCGGATTTTTCTAAAACCTGGATTTCATTTCTGCACAAATTTGATTTGAAATCAACTCGTGGTCATAAAGTATTGTGCCAGAGATCGTATTTTGGATGCCGATTGAAAATATTTGGTATTTTTATCAATGTTTTGCAAATGTTTGACTTTCGCGCGTTGTTTCCATAAATCATTTTGGAATTGAAGAAGCATATTATATTTATTCAAGTGTCTTTGCAATTTTGTCAAAATGACGACATTTGCCGGATCAAATAAAAGATCATTCTGTAATGATTGTAATTGGTGTTTCGATATTTTAAGTTGTTCATAATTATTATTGATATAATGTTTAGCCCATACTTTAGAATATTTCTTTAAGAGTTGCATTTTCATGAAGATCCGAAACATGGAAGAACCATCAAGACTATAATGCCAAACTTTTTGAACTAACTTTTCATAGGAGGAGTTTTGCAGCCAAGCATTTTCAAATCTGAATGGAAATTTATGAAAAGCTCTATCTTTAGAGAGACTGAAAGTTATAAGATAGTGATCTGATGTCTTGAAAGGATGGTGTCGAACAGTAATGTTTGGAAATGTTTGCAGTAAAGATTGATGAATAAGGATACTATCAAGTTTTTCAAAAGTATTTACCGAAGCGCAAGAACTCTTGCGCCAAGTAAAAGGAAAACCCGAACAAGAAGCCTCACACAAATCAAAATCAGATTTGAATTTCAAAAGTCTCAAAAATCTTGATTGTGATGGCACCAAGCCACCAAATATCTCCGAACTCTGACATATTTCATTCAGATCACCGACTAAAATAAAAGGCAGATTTGTTGTTTCTAATATTTGAGCCAAAGAATTCCAAAAGCAATCCTTGAATTCATCCCGAAAAGGGGCATAAATAATTATATTTAAAAAATTAAGATTATTGTTTTCATATTTAAGGATGATTACATTTGTAAATTTAAGAAAAAGCTGACATGATTTGGTAAATGAATTCTGACAAATAAGTAACCAAAGTCCACCCTTAGTGCCAATACTTGGGAAACAAATGTTCTCTTGAAAACTACATTTTCTCAACAAGCCTACCGGAGGTTCAAGTTCAGTCTTAGTTTCAGCAAGACAAAGGAAATTAATTTGTTTACCTTTCTAATAAATCCAATTTCTTCCCAGAAATTGGATCTCCGCACACCCCTTACATTCCAATAGGCGATACTCATAAAAAACCTTGTGAAAGACACACACTTGTAGATTGAAAGCAATCAGTATTGTAATCTAAATTCAACCTTACAACGTTTCTGTAGATAAAACCTAAAAGCTGATGACAAGGAGTGTAAAGAGAAGTCTGATTCAAGTACAACAATATCCGTTTATCCCATATACAAACCATATTAACCACAATTAAGAACAACATAACTGTATTAGATACACAAGGAGTCCAAATAACAAAGTACTGCCACTGGTGCCACAAATCAATAAGAGGCATGCCCGCAGCAAGCAAGCAACCCCATAACCTAAGATACACACCAACAACACCATAAGAGAGGCAACTTTAGTAAGTTAAAAAATTTAAAGGATAAGAATATAAAAGTGTAGACTTAAGAATCCTGTTAGGAGTACTAAAACCAGAAAAAGGAACCTTGAAGGTTAACTTCTGTGAATTCAACATAGGACTTAGTACTGGAAACCAAGAGGAATGGAATTCCACATGAGTATTGAGGTTAAATCTTAACATTTTCAGAACAGACTTAACTGCAGACTTAACTGCAGCTTCATCACCAAGTGTATAAAAATTCCAATCCAACCGGAGTAACAATATCTCAACTAAGTCTACCAGCTCAACCGAGGGCAAACAAAGGAGTATTTGTCCTGAATTAACAACCAGAAGGATATAAGGTAGCGTAGAAGCAGCACACCATAATTTCAATGCCATTTTCTTATACTGAAGCGGATAAACAGCTACCTCAAGGGAATATGTGATGTGAAGAACCTGAAATAAATTCAACACTTCACACAAAAAGAAATGTGGAAAATGCCAATATTTATAAATGATACTCAATATTTGTAAAGGATAAGTTTCAGGGTTAGGTTCCATGCCTCCTTTGATCAAAAGCATGGTGAAGAACTCAACCAAGAGTGTGAGAACCAAGTCACACACCCACAGGAACTCTTACAATAGACCAAGAACCAGGGCAGGAAGATTTGAAGATACAAACAAGAAGGCCATACCTGATGTCTTATAAGTTCACTTGTTTTTTCTCCTTTTGCCTTTAAAATGACTTGTGATCTAACATTACACGCCAAGTGTTTGATGAAATGTCCATGTAAATATCACTCCTAAACGTGGCATTCGGTTTCTAGGTTCGAATTTATGCTTTTATTCGATCGGCCTTGATTTTCTAGTGCAGAATGTGCTTATTGGCTTGATACTATCCTCATTCTTTGTGCTTATGCCTTGATGTCTCTAAAGTTCACTTGTTTTTTCTCCTTTTGCCTTTAAAATGACTTGTGGCCTAACATTGCACGCCAAGTGTTCGATGAAATGTCCATGTAAATGTCACTCCTAAATGTGGCATTCGGTTTCTAGGTTGGAATTTATGCTTTTATTCGATCGGTCTTGATTTTATAGTGCATAATGTGCTTATTGGCTTGATACTATCCTCATTCTTTATGCTTATGCCAATATGCCTTTAAAATTCACTTGTTTTTTTTCCTTTTGCCTTTAAAATGACTTGTGATCTAACATTGCACGCCAAGTGTTCGATGAAATGTCCATGTAATTGTCAGTCCTAAATGTGGCATTCGGTTTCTAGGTTCAAATTTATGCTTTTATTCGATCGGTCGTGATTTTGTAGTGTAGAATGTGCTTATTGGCTTCATACTATCCTCATTGTTTATGCTTATGCCAAGATGTCTTTAAAGTTCACTTGTTTTTTCTCCTTTTGCCTTTAAAAATTGACTTGAGATCTACCATAGCATGCCAAGTGTTAGATGAAATGTCCACGTAAATGTCACTCCTAAATATGGTGATACGGAATTATCTCCTCGATTGCTCGATGATGACAATTCGGTCTTGTTTTGGCCCGATCTTGACAAGTAATTCTCTTTCCAACCTAAATTGCTCGAACTTAGTTACTTGTGGCACAAGCAATTCGACTCTCACTAAATTCAATGAAGAACGACCAAATTCGAATGGATAGTACTTCACAAACTGAATTTTTAGTTGAGAGGCTCTAACACTATCTCAATTAAATAACTAGTTAAGATCTTTAATAATCTAACTAGACAAATCAATTTGATTATATTAAACTCTCGAAATCTGAATTGTCTTTGAAGAACTTGAATGAACGATCAATGGAATGTAAAAGCACGAACACAAGTTATTTTTGGGGCCCAAAAGCAAGACTAAACCAAAGGGGTTTAATCTTACTTCAAGCTGATTTTATTGAATGATAAATGCAAGGTATTTAAAGGAAATACAAAAGAGTCTCCTTGGAGAGCAAGTAACAAGGTGGCCAGCCCTAGAGGGGTATAATGGACCTTTTGCTTGCTTCCCAAGATAATAATAAAATATCTAAAGCTATAAAAACTAGATCTCCCTTAAATAAAATAAATCATGGTTGATTTATTTATTTAAGGAAAATATCCTAACAACCTTAAAATATCTAAAAGATAATAAAAAGATAGGAGAGAAATTATCAACCAACTAACATAAGCCTATTGATTGAAAATATCTCTTTAACAACTTAATAAAATCGTCCCATATAAATATATAAAGTTGATATTTTCCAAATTTAGATTGGTCAAGTCAAAGGGTGACTTTGACCCATGTACCAACTTATCTCACCCGGTCACTTACTAAATTCAGCCCTAAAGTGAGACAAACTAATACATCTTTCTAAATAAGGAAATAGTGAATTTTCGGCCCATATAATCAATCCATGGAATCTGGCCTTAGTTGATGACGAATGCATGAGACCCATCTCGTCTTGCTTGGCTCTTCAATAACAGCTGCCAATCGAACTAAGATTGTTGTTGTGCCTTGAGCAATCTTCCTAGCTCGACTCCTTGTGATTAGTCCGTCAAAAGGCACTCGAATCAACTCATCGACGTCGGTAGGAGACATGGCTGGCTTCATTGCATCATTCTCCTCCACTTGAGCTCGAATCGTCTCTGATTCGATGTCGGAATCAAAATCTGGCACATAAAGAGATAGATCAGCCACATTAAACGTCGGATGGACATTGTGCTCACCAGGCATGTCAACTTGATATGCATTTGGGTCGATTCTCCTGATGACTCGAAATGGTCCATCTCCACGCTGATCAAGCTTATTCTTCCTTTGATGTGGGAACCTCTCCTTCCTAAGATGCACCCAAACAAGATCACCTTCTTCAAAGATCACTTGTTTTCGCCCCTTGTCAGCATGGGCCTTGTACTTCATGGATTTCCTCTCTAAGTGCATCTTGATTCTCTCATGTAGCTTCTTTACAAACTCAGCCCTCTTGTCAGCTTCAAAGCTCTCTTTTCCCTTGTATGGCTGAGGTGTCAAATCCACTGCCGTCCTTGGATTCAGCCCATAAACAACCTTAAAAGGGGTCATTTTTGTAACTGAATGGATTGACCTGTTATAAGCAAACTCCACAAAAGGCAAAACGTCTTCCCAACGTTTGAGGTTAGCTTTAAGCATAGTTCTAAGTAAAACCCCTAACGTTCAATTAGTAACTTCAGTTTGCCCATCAGTTTGTGGGTGACATGAGGTAGAAAATAACAAATTAGTTCCCAACTTAGACCACAAACTTTTCCAAAAATAACTCAAAAACATAGCATCACGATCTGAAACAATAGAACAAGGAATGCCATGCAATCTAACAACTTCTCGAAAGAACAAATCAGCAATATGCACATCATCATCAGTCGTGTGACATGGAATAAAAGGAGCCATCTTGGAAAAACGGTTTACTACCACAAAAATAGAATCTCTACCTTTCCTAGTTGTAGGCAATCCAAAAATGAAGTCCGTAGAAATATCCTCCTAAGGTTAACTGGGAATAGGCAAGGGTGGTACAAGCCATGAGGGTTAAGTCTAGATTTAGCTTTAGCAAACACAACACAACTTTTGACTAATCTAAGCACATAATTACTCATTTTTGACCAATAGTAGTGTTCTTTTAAGCCTTCTAATGTCTTTTCTAGCCCTCTATGCCCTCTTGATTCATGAACCTTTTTAGTTAGAAGCCTACATATACTAGATGATGGTATGCATAATTTTCAGCTTTAAACAAATAACGATCATCAATAAAGTAGGAATCTATTTCTCCTCTAGACATGCAATTCTTATAAATTTCAGCAAAGTGAGGATCACTAGCATACAATTCCTTAATCATTGCAAATCCAAGGATTTTCACATCACATTGGTTCAAGAGAACGTACCTGCGAGAAAGGGCGTCAGCTACCACATTCTCTTTGCCTTTCTTATGCTTTACAACATAAGGAAAGGTCTCCATGAATTCAACCCATCTTGCTGAGTCTGGATTGGCCTTTCAAATACTTCAAAGCCTCATGATCAGAATGAATAACTAACTCCTTAGGCCACAAATAATGAGACCAAGTCTTCAAAACCCTAATTAAAGCATAAAGTTCTTTATCATATGTCGGGTAATTCAACTCAGCCCCAATAAGCTTTTCACTGAAATAAGCTATTGGTTTCTTTTCTTGCAAGAAGACGCCTCCTATGCTATGGCCTGATGCATCCACCTCAATCTCGAATGCTTTGGAGAAATCAGGGAGTTGGAGCACTGGGGCGTTGCACAACCTGTCCTTCAATGTGTTGAACGCGTTCTCTTGTTGCTCTCTCCATTTGAATGTTGTATCCTTTTTTGTAAGCTCATGGAGAGGGCTTGCAATTGTGCTAAAATTACGCACAAACCTTCTATAGAAGCCAGGCAAGCCGAGAAAAGAGCGCACCATGGTTGGGGTAGTTGGTTGTGGCCACTCCTTGATAGCCTTGATTTTGTCTTCATCTACCTTCTATCCACCTTTAGACACAATAAAACTAAGAAAAATAGTAGATTCCGAGCAAAAAGAACACTTCTTTAAATTAACATAAAGCGTTTCTAATCTCAAAGTGTCCAAAACAGCCCTAAGATGGTCTACATGTTCATGCAAAGTTTTGCTATAGACTAATATATCATCAAAGTAGACTACAACAAACTTTCCTAAGTATCTTCTTAAAACATGGTTCATAAGCCTCATGAAAGTACTAGGTGCATTAGTTAATCCAAAAGGCATTACTAACCATTCATATAATCCATACTTAGTCTTAAAAGCAGTTTTCCACTCATCCCCTTCCCTCATTCTAATTTGATGGTACCTACTTCTTAAATCAATTTTTGAAAAGAAATTAGCACCATGCAATTCATCAACCATATCATCTAATCTAGGAATGGGATGGCGGTACTTAATTGTTATTTGGTTGATCGCCCTGCAATAAACACACATTCTCCAGGTGCCATCCTTCTTTGGCACCAAAATCACCAGAACCGCGCATGGGCTGAGGGATTCACGCACATGGCCTTTGTCCATGAGGTCTTGTAGTTGTCTTTGAAGCTCCGCAGTTTCCTCTAGTCTTGCTCTTTAAGATGCATGATGAGGTATTTTCAGTGGTCGTTAATACCTATCAAAGAAACCTTAACTTTACCAACTCAGTAGAGCGGCAAGTAAGGGTCGATCCCACAAGGACTCGTGTATCTGTGCTTTTACTTGAATGCCAAGTAACCAAAAGGGGGTTTTTTGAATAATTATCTAAACTAATATGCAAAAATAAAACTAAATATGAATGCAAAAGATGATTTAAATCAATAAGAGACAAACGTGTTCAACTAGTTAAATCCATCATGATATTGCTTTGTTGATCATTGATTCTCCTGATTCTCTTCTCACTTGAATAATCTATTGTGGATAATGAACCTGCTACGGATTAAGATCCGAACTTCAGATTTAGTTGATAGAACTACCAGTCTAACAACCCTAATTATATAACAACCTAGAAGACCTTCAAGATTCAATTAAATAACAGCATGACGATTCAAGTTATCAATAGAAACAAACACTTATAGCAACCAGACATCTAAGTGACTTGTGAATTTATTCCCTTCTTTAACCAACTTTTCCAACCGATCCTAAATTTATTAAAGTATACTCTTGATCAAATTAACTCCGACCGGTAACTAATCAGATTCAGTTACAACTAGAAATTCAATTAGGTGATCAAGCTAACAAAACCCTAGTTTAGATTCAATTAAGCACAGAGAATAAACTCTATTCAAGTTTGTTGAGAATCAATCAAACCTCACAACTATATACAATTCATGACTTCAAATAACTAGCCAAACACAATAAATTTAGCAATGCATAATTGAATTGAAAACAAACTTACAAGGGGTTCAAAGTCTGCCTCTAGAGAGAAAAAAAACCCTAGCCTCCAAAAGTTGATCAAAGTTATGAGAAAAATAAACTAACAAAGGTTTATATATGTCTTCCAAATAACCCTTAAAAGATCTATCTTTAAGCTACACTCGGACAAGATATAATCCTAGCCCAAAAGTCGGTCTAAGATGTCCGCGTAAAAACACCGATTGCGCGGTTTGTCCCAATGCGCGGCCGCGCAATGTGCAATCCCGCGCAATCACCCCTCAGTTGAGATTGCTCGGGTTAGGTGCCAAATTGCGCGACCGAGCAATTTGTCAACCCGCGCTTTTGCCCTCGGTTCAGCATTTAGGTGACACTTCAGAGGCTGTTTTGACCTACTTAGAGGTTGAATTTGGACTCGGGGTAAAAACATGAATTGTAGCTCTTTGAATTAGCTTTCCAGTGATACCAAATTGAGCCTCATCCGAGCACTATAGCTCACAAACCAAGCATTGCAAGATAGAGGTGTCGAAACAACAACGCCAATGCATAGCCTGTGTTTAAGCTTTCTTTTCACACAAGCTCTTGGGCCTTAGCTCTTCTAATCTTCACTTGTATCACTATAAGCTTCCTCAAACTCCACCATAGTCATTTAATATCCATCCCGTCCATGCTTGTTTACCTAAAGATCTGCAAAACCGAACAAAACAAGCGCAACTACCCGAATTTCCTAGAAAACCTAAAAACCTAATAACTAGACTAAACTAAGCTAAAACCAAGCAAAACAAACATAAATATGCATCCTAAGCTATACCTAAATGCACGTTATCAAATTCCCCCATGCTTAACCCTTGCTTGTCCTCAAGCAAGACATAAATCCAAATCACACCACAACATTGCAGTCATGCATCCATCTCAAGTCAAACAAGCATTTCAGCTATAATTAAAAGCCCGACCAAGACTTCCTAGCATTCATTATAATAAGCAAAAAGTAAATACCATTCATCCATTCTAGACCTCACCAAGGTAATTGTGTTTGCACTCAAACTCTCAAGTGTTTAAGGGTATGTGTTTCACTCAAAATCAACCATGAAAACTAGACTACCATATGCTTGCATCAGAGTTCTAAATCCCCACCACTGGGGATCAAACACATAACAAAAATCAAGAGGTCTTTTTAAGGGTTGTAATGGGGCCAAGGTAAAGAGAGATTTGGAAGGGACCATATTTGGCTTGTGGTGCTAAATTCGAGATAAAGAACTAATCCTAACCCAAAATTCCACATTTTCTTTTTTACTTCTCCCAAACTTTCTTTTTTCTCAACTCCTTACACACATTTAAACACTTGCTTCTTTTTTTTCACTTTTTTTTTCTTGCCTCTTTTTTAACTCTTTTCTTTCACACTAATGAAGACTACTAACATGAAAGCTCAATTTTTCTTTTCTTTTACAACAAACTTTTCATCTCCATTTTTTTCACTTTGCAACCAAGAGTTGTATTTCCTCTTTTCTTCCTCCTTTTCAACTCCCCCATACTTATACATAACTCACACAAAAGCAAAAACATAACCTAAAGTCCTAAATCCCGGATGGGTCAAGCTTATTAGGCTAGGAAAATTTTGTGGAGCTATCAAAAATAGGCTTAAAGCTCAAAGAAATGGGGTATCAAGAACATGGATCTTGTAAGGTAGGAAGGGAAATAATATGCTTATAAGAAACATTGCCTCAATCATTTTAATGTCATGCATTCAATCATATAAAGCAGCCTTGAAAAAGAGTCATAACGCAAGTTCTAGAGCTAGATAATCATGATGATACACTCAAGAAATTTAGAGAACAAATATAATCATGAAAGGCCAAAAATATCTCACAATGCTATTTTTTTGTCTAGAACTTCAAAATGAATCAAATACTCAAGCTAAATACATGCTCAGTCCTATAATCAAGGTAATCAATCAATGATCATGCTCATATCATATAAACTTCAGCACATCATGCAAATCATGGGTTAGAACTTATAATTAGCATTGAAACACAAGAGGTATCAAACAATGGGGAAATAAGAACCTAAATGCAATATTTTTGTAGTTTTTTCAAATTTTTCTATTTTTTTCTTCATTTTCAGGAATTTTAATCAATGCATGCAAAAATTTTAAATATGACCTAAACTAATGCCACTATATGCAATGGAAACAAGTAATTCCCTTCCCCCATGCTTAAAACATACTTTGTCCCCAAAGTATAGTACAAAGTAAAGAGAAAGAGAAAAACTCACAAAACTCTAGCTGTCTGGGTAGTGCGGCGGGTAATCCTGTGGTGGTGGTGGTGGTGGCTTCTTCAGGTTATCAATCTTTGGACCTGGGATATGTAAAAACACACAAAACTACCTAAAAAGAAAAAGATTAACTGAAAAGTAAATCTACTCTAAACATTGGGTTGCCTCCTAAGAAGCGCTTGTTGAACGTCATTAGCTTGACCCTAAGCATGAATTTACAAGATTAGACATTGTCAATGCCCTTAACAACCTGTCAAACCCATGTGCACACATCTCAGAAAAACATAAGTAACACCATGATAAATTGAAGATGCATAATATAGCTTGCAAAGACCGTTTTAATTTATCAAACATGTGTGCCCAATTAGGATGAGATGGCAATTGCTCAAAAGAATTCAGCACAAGTGGTGGCTTTAGAAAATACTTACAGTATGAATTAAAGCACTTGTCAGCAACACCACTTTTATCCAAGATGAACTCCATATATTCTCCTTCTTCCACCTTGTGTTGTAGACTTGGCTCCTCATTTTGGAACTTTATAAGCTCTTGATGTGAGAAGGTGGGGAAACTGAAGCAAGGGATGTCAAGGCCTAAACTAGGGTGCACCATGACAGCGGGAGCTTTAATAGATGTATCATGTTGTTTTTCTCCCTCATGGTTGTCTATTTCATCAGCAAAGAAGTCATCATGGTCGACAAAATAGTCTTCTTCCAAAACCACAAAACCCTCAAGCAATTTACTCCACATGAGTGAAGATGACTCAAGCTCCCTAGGCTCTGTAAGAATCTCTATGCCTGCACAGACTTCCCTTGGCTCTGTGGTAATCTGCTCAACTTGCCTTATAGGTGTGAATTCATGTTGGGCATCAAATTCATATTCATAACTCACATCAAGTGTAGTAGATTGTTCCTCAACTTGAATCTGAGTGTCTGACTCATGATCGTTTGACTCCAATGTGATTCCACCACTCCTTTCACACAACTCAAAAGGGAATGAGATTGTGGAATGAAAATTTGAAGAACAAGACTCACAGTGCTCCATGATTATAGCATCCGCCCTTTTGGATATATCCTTGATTATATCCTTAAGAGACTTATCAACCGGCTGGGGTGGTTTGGAAGATGACTCAACCAGAAAGCTTTGATGGCTCATGAAACATAAGATATCCCAGCATTCCCCAGGTCCCATAAACAAAAGCCTCTCATTGCTCATGTAGTCTGCCAATCCCCTTGTCTCAAGATTCATACCATGGATAACTCCCATGTTCACCTCTCTATCGCTGTATCGTAATCCCCAAGCACCAAGTTCAAACACATGGTCTTGAAATCATTAAAAATAGTCATGGAAGAGTTCATCCTACAGCTGTCTACAATCGAACAAAGCCATAGATCAGTAGCACGGGTATTATGAACCATAAGATAGGTTCACAACATCAAGAATAGCACACAAGTAAAACACAAATAGCGACGAGTCCCTGGCAACGACGCCAAATTTGATGAGGTATTTTCAGTGGTCGTTAATACCTATCAAAGAAACCTTAACTTTACCAACTCAGTAGAGCGGCAAGTAAGGGTCAATCCCACAACGACTCGTGTATCTGTGCTTTTACTGGAATGTCAAGTAACCAAAAGGGGGTTTTCTGAATAATTATCTAACCTAATATGCAAAAATAAAACTAAATATGAATGCAAAAGATGATTTAAATCAATAAGAGACAAGCGTGTTCAACTAGTTAAATCCATCATGATATTGCTTTGCTGATCATTGATTCTCTTGATTCTCTTCTCACTTGAATAATCTATTGTGGATAATGACCCTACTAAGGATTAAGATCCGAACTTCAGATTTAGTTGATAGAACTACCAGTCTAACAACCCTAATTATATAACAACCTAGAAAACCTTCTAGATTCAATTAAATAACAGCATGACGATTCAAGTTATCAATAGAAACAAACACTTAGAGCAACCAGACATCTAAGTGACTTGTGAATTTATTCCCTTCTTTAACCAACATGTCCAACCGGTACTAAATTGATTAAGGTATACTCTTGATCAAATTAACTCCGACCGGTAATTAATCAGATTCAGTTATAACTAGAAATTCAATTAGGTGATCAAGCTAACAAAACCCTAGTTTAGATTTAATTAAGCACAGAGAATAAACTCTATTCAAGTTTGTTGAGAATCAATCAAACCTCACAACTATATACAATTCATGACTTCAAATAACTAGCCAAACACAATAAATTTATCAATGCATAATTGAATTGAAAACAAACTTACAAGAGGTTCAAAGTCTGCCTTTAGTGTAATAACTGCGGTTTTTGAGGATATTTTTTGAATTTTTCTCGGATATCCTTTTAACCTCTTTGTTCGTTTTAACGCTTAATCCAATATTTTTGTTGGAGATTAAATCCTAGAAAATTCTTGGTGATATCCTAAAATCACAAAGAAATGATTTTATGGATCGGTGTGGATTCTAGGATTTTTCGGTAGAAAAAGAATATTTATTGGATAAGCCGTCTTCTTAATTATGTATTGTAAATGATTTAAAATACGAAACGGAAGCCTTAAAAATTGAAGGTAGCAAGATAAAATCATGGAAAATTGGTTTTATTGGTCTACATAACTTACAGGACGTTTTGTATTTAGTAAGTTTTTCCATCCGAGGTACATAATTCTACCGCTTTAACGCGAGTCCCGTTCCAAGACGGGTTTTGGTTTAAAACCCATCTCTTTCTTGTCTTAGTGAGGAAGGAATCAGAGGATATACATTGAAGGGGTGGCCTCGAATTGATGGTCTCAAAAGTGAAAACAAAAGTTGGAGTTCGAGAGGGAGATAGGACGGAACGACCGGCTCGGGCGGAAGAATTCATCTTCATCGCCGGCTACCTTCTCCATCCCCCGCCTCCACTTCACCTCCTCCTCCACATCATCACCTTCTCCTTCCTCTATGTTGGGCTGCTGCAAAGGAGGAGCTGAACCAGCCAGAAGAACAGGTCGGAACGACGGTCTTGGGAGAACGACTCATCTTCACCGCCGGTCTCTTCTTGCCTCGCCGTATGTGACGTCGTCGGCGATCGTTAGCTTCTCCGACCACCACCCACCGCAAGGACTGTCGTCGGGCAACACCCAGCCACCCTCGGGCTCGGGGATCGAGCCACTATGGAGCCAAACGAGCCATGGGCTCGAGTGAAGGTATATACGATCGAAATTAATTAGCGGGTTGATTGCGGAGCCACCGTAAGAGCCTTTCGGATCCGCTTTGCTATTTAAATTTATGGTTTTTATAATCTTGAAGTTGATACGGTCCCACAGGTTCAAACCGCTCGAGAAATGGACGTCCGGATCTTCAGTTATAGCGAATACAAGTTTTGATACCGATTGGCGGGTAAAGGATTTCGGTTAATTACTCGGGATTCGTTGTTAATCCGTTTGACCGAAGATTTGGTCACCTTTAAGAACTGTTGCTAATGAACAATTTTTATTTAGAAAATTGTTTCAGAAGTGAAGCGGATAATTAGTTATAATTCCGCTAAGATGGCTCCTTAAAGCATAATAACTAAGGATATATTATATATCGATATTCGGAAATTAAATCGTTTATCGATTAGGAAGTTGTAGGAGTTGAGAATACAACTAAGATGTGTTCCTGTGAGCTCGTTGCTGAGAAATCCTTTTGTTATATTTGTCAGAAGGATAATAAAGATTGCTGTTGGAATTGCTAAGGACGTTGAGCACGCCTTCTAAGGCAAGTGGACGGTTCTCTCTTGCATTATGGTTATTAAATACGGAATTGAATCCCATTTAATATTTGCGTTGGGAACGACTTGTTTGATTAATAAAATTTGATAGGTCGTTATATTTGTTAGAAATAATGACCATGTTATTTATTCAGTTTCGCGATAAAACTGGATTTAGGTCCGTTATGTGTGACCTTGTATGTTGTCTCATGCTGAGACATTATTATGAAGTAAGTTAGTTTTCAGGGGTAGGAGTCGAGTCTCCGATGACCTCTTTATAACACAGTCTATGTTGGGGGATTTAGTTCGCTATCATATCCCAACATTCGGGTCATGACTCATACCTCACTCAACGCTGGAGGAGGTGTTATGCACTCTAGCTAAGTGCAATTGGTACTAGTTGTTCGTCAATGATCATGGTTGAAATAATCCCTCTCATCTTGACGTCACATGTACATGTAGATTCTCGGCGGTTTCAGTCGATTAAAAGTTACCAATATGTTTGTAAAGAGTTTTGAAAGTAATGTAAGATAAGTGCGTTAGGCACATTAATGTACCCGAATGGTTAGTCTATTCGATAACCATTCTTACTCCCGGTTATGAATGATTCTTAATCAAACTTTGATTAAGACAATCTGATTAGTCGATGGAGACTTTTCAAGATGTTATGTGATTAATATGAGTTCCTAACAATTGGTTATGCTTCTTAAAGACACCATAAGCAGTGGTGTTCTCTCTCATGATTATGCAAGTCTCCTTCTTATTCTCTATAAAACTGTTAACTGTTGGATTATAATCCGAGTCTATTCGGATTTGAATACCAATATGTTTAGTTACAACCATAAGAACCAAGTTAGATTCTCCGCTTGTTTAGTCTTTCATTAGACTAACCCGTCCATCTTCTTTTCTTTTATATGGTCGGCTGGTGTTCACCCTTGGTTTACAATACATCAGGTTCTTCTTGGAAGGTGATTCAAGAGGCGGATTCAGAGGTTTGAAGCTCTAGAAGTTGAAGAAAGGTTTCCAATAGCTATACTTGAGTGAAGATCATGGTTGAACTACTTCAAAGTGAAGCTGAGTTTCAGAAATAAGAACTTAAGGAGGACTCGATGAAGATTTTGATTAAATAGAAGGTTGTTCTATTTATTTACTAATTCTTTTTAAGTTAAGGCTTGTATAAGACCTTTTATTTGTTTTTCCGCTGTAATATTTTACTCAATTTTGTTGGGTTTTAAATAGTTTCTTTTATCTTTTTCTAGTATGTTCTGTTAGGTTAAAGCCTTGTGCAACTCTGGTTTAGTTCTAATCGGGGTTACTGGCGGTAATACCTCCAAGATAAGTAAGGGGGTGTTACAGAAGTGATATCAGAGCTAAAAGTTCCTAAGTCTTGCTTAAGACTTTCATTCTTCCATATAGAATTATGGAGAATTCTATATTGGTGTTGTCTTAGAACCATTTACGGAAAGTGGTTAAGATTGGAGGTCAGACTCGTGAATAGATAGAAAGAGGAAAGGGAATTGGAGAACATGAGGTAATAAGTTTGTAATAGCTTTTGTGAAAAAGGTCCTATGGTGGACATTTAATTCCTTGGAGATGGAATGGATTCCGAGAAGGATCCAAAGTAAGATTAGGTGAAGATTCCTAAAGTTGAACCGGTTCTTGACCAAGTTCTCAATAAATTCCTATTCTCTCTTGAGAGTCTGAATTGGGTGTACCCTCGTCGTTTCTTCCATGTTATTAGGAAACTTTTTGTGAGATTTTGAAGTTAAGTATTCTACTTCATAAAGATTTTCTATTTTGAAGGTTTCCTATTTTAAGTTTGTATGATGGAATATTTCAAGTTTTGAATTTTGTTTAAAAATGTCATGATTCAAATGTATGTGAAACAAATTGTTAATTTCTTTTCTTGATATGTGAAATTTCATTTGTTGTCTTTAAAAAGGAAATTTTAAAGTGAGTTTCTTTGCCATTGAAGTCATAAGATTAAGAGTTTTCACGAGTATATTCTTATAGGAATTTCTGAATTTTGAAATCCGAGTATCAAGAGAAGTTTAGAGTTGAAACCTCTACTTCTTAATGTTAAGATTGGGAAAATCTTACAAGTCTTGAGTGATCCTAAAAGATCAGTATGGATCATGAAGTGATGTAAACGAATATCTTGAAAAGAAAAGGATTACATTTGGAAACTTTCTTCAACAATTGTGTTTGTGACTCTGTAGTATCGAATCATGGATATTCTATATTTTCTTTGTACAGTTGGAAGTTAAAGAGCTTTGAAGTGCTCAAGTGTTGGATCAATTGAATTGTTAAACTATTGGAAGATGCAGTTCAATTTTGAATCTGATAGTATTCAAACTCGGATTTTCATATATGTTGTTATCCTTTGAGTTAAGAGGATTGAGAATCCTAAATGGAATGGGAATTTCTTATGATAATAGTAAGAAAGAAAGGAAGAATGTTGGTTCAGTTTAAGTTGTGAACAAGTGGTTAATCATCAAGATTGTTGTGAATAAGGTTGATTGGTCAAAATGGATTGAACAGGTAAAAGTTCATCAGTAATGTGTCTATGTTCAATTAACTACATATTTCAAGTGTTAATGGATTACATTGGATTGTATATCCAAAGGATTAGCATATGTGACAACGTTATGGGAATTTCGTTGTATGATACCTGACTTGAGATAATGAGAAGAGACTTGAAGTCTATAATTGACCAATAATGGAATCAGCAATGAGATGTGCTAATTTGCCATTGGTATTGGCTTATGTTTCTTTAAGGATGGAAATGATAAAGTTCAGTTTTGAGAAGATTATGCAAGGAAGAATTTTGGCATGTTTGCCTTTGATATTTTAATCGGTTGGGAGAAAAATATCAATCATTTAATATTGTGGTCAATAAGGCTTGGACCTTATCGCTGAAAAATAATTTCACTTGTGTTTGAGTTTTGAAGATTTTATATCAGTCTAACCTAATGTCTAAGGTGGTACTGGTGAAACTATTAAGTTATCGGTAAGTCTCCTAACCACAAGTTTTTCCTTTGCAATGGGGTTTGACGTTAAGTTAATGAAAAAGTATATGTTTTCTCCTTATGGTTAAGTAAGAAGACAAGAATGATGGAGAAGTCTAGTTTGTTTACCAATGTTGAATTGGGATAAGTTTAAGGATATCTTTATTGGCCATGTGCATTCTGCTACTAAAAGAAATTGGAAGTTAAAGGACTTTCCTTATATGTAGAGAGATATAAGGATTGGATGTATTGAATTAGATGTGGAGTTTGACAGTTTACTTTTTGTATTGAGTTTGACATCACTATAAAGTAATATGTCAAGATGACATATAAGTTGAGAGCGACCTTGGAAAAAGTTGTTATGAGCATGAAGATGTTGGAATCACATTTTCTCTAAGGATTGCAAGTAAGTGGATTTGAGCGATCCACTCTTTTATTGAACTTGCGAAATCAAGTTGGGTTGAGATTGAGTTAAATCAGGCAGAGATTACTCAATACTATGGATTATAAAAATGTCTAACAGTATGTCTAATTAAGAAAAGTCAAGGTATGTCATCAGGTTCTACCTTGAGGAGGGATTGAAGTGTCACATTCGAAGGGAAATGTGGAGCTCAGAAATGAATTGGAGCATCTTAGCTCCTTTGAGACTCGGTTTTGATTCAAAACTTTGGCCAAGTCGGTAAGGCCAGCTATTGTGCAAATGTCAGCACAGAACTAGGGCAAAGCGTCAGTAGCATCATGAAAATAAGGTCAGTAATTTTAATTGATGCATTGGCTTGACGCGCCCAATTCTTCATAGAGTAGCTAATCTTTGTTTCCGCGGTATTCAAAGTTAAAGCAAGTATGTTAGTAACCTATGTCGAGTGCCTGTCAAACTGTCATGATTTAATGGATATTTGAAATTGTTTTGTGATTTTTCTCTTTTGAGAAAAATCTTAGGACTTTGTAGAATTCTGCTAGGAATTTTTTAAAGAAATGTTGATTTGATATACGGAATTCATGAATAAAAATTTTCTACGGTTTTCATGGTGGTGAGTAAGAATGTGATTTGTCTTCCATCTTGATCACATGGTAAGGCAAGATTACATGTCTTATTCCTATGAGAATGCAGTAAAGGATTATGTTTATTTTATCTTCCCATCCTGATCACATGGTGGAATAAGATCACATAATTCCTTGGGTTTTAAAGAATAGTTTCTAGTATGATTTGGCAATCATATAAGTTTTGTAACTATATGAGTTTTGCAAGTGTAGTTGGTTAAGATGAAATGATGCAAGCTTTCTTTTGCATTATAGAAATTTCTATATCTAGTATCTTGTAAAACTCCTTTGAGTTAATACATCCTTGGTATCCTATACCATTTAAGGAGTATGGTCAAACTTCCCAAAACAGTTCGATTATAAGTAAAGAAATTTGGTAAGATTCTTTAAAAATCTGTGTTGTTCTCTAAAGACCATGGAGTAACTCCGTACTTCTCTAAAATTTTGGGATTGTTTTCAGTCAACGATTATTGGAATTTTCTAAGCAGTTTGCTAGTAGTTCATCTTAGTTGACGTCATGACCTAAGAAAGTCATTGCCTTTTTAGCTGAATTGTCCTTGAAAGTAAGTTGATATGGATTCCTGGGATGGAACCCTTTCTAAGGAATGATATTGTAGTAATCCTTTCTTTGGAATAAAGGATGTACTAGTAATTTCTCCATTAGTTGTTATTTGTTTTCAGGTTGTCTTGAAAACTTAAATCTCTTTGAGATAAGATAGTCAAATGAGGACTTTAAGCAGAACTTCAATGGGTTTGGAGTTTGGATATGTAAATTAGTATTGATATTCAATCTCAGCCTGATAAGTTGTTGGATATAAAGAGTGGACGCGTGAGGATATGTTTTTAATCCTAAGAGTTAGGTTGCTCAACAAGTCAGAATGTTAAGTGAAGTCTAAACAGTTCTTTGATGAAAAAGACTGAAAATTGTCAATGGAGACAATTTTGTTGGAAATTATTGGACTAAAGGTACTATTGTCCAATATGTTGGTATAATAATGCGTAAGAGTGTAGTTTGAAATAGCTGAGTAAAATAACTACTTTTGAATGTCAGTATGCTCAAGCTGAGTTTTGGTTGAGAAAAGGATGTAAAGGATTGACAAGATAGGTTATTATCTTGTCATATGTTGGATAAATCTCATATTCTTGGTTAAAGTAATATTGAGATTTTATCTCAAAAAGGAAATTGAGTAAGGATTTTAAGTAATCCTTGTAAAGAAATTAATTTGAGAAGGACTAAAGGTTTAGTTTGGATGACAACAAGGTTGTGTGAATACCCTAGAATTTCATTCAAAATCTGATGACCAGATCAAGGAAAAGTAGTATGGGAAAGTAATATTATTTAAGATCAATGGAGAAGATAAAGAAGGTAAGACACCGGGATTTATTATTCAAGCTTATGGATTGCTTGGTTTCAAGACTGTTCATGTGTGTCTATTGTGTTGAGCTTCGAAAGCTTAATTCAAAGAAAGCATATTTATTTGTTTAATTAGTTCATCATGGAACAAGTAAATGTAAAAGGATTTAAGACAAAACTTTTGATGAATTGACATGAAGCGAAATGTCACCGAGTTTGTTTTGATACGTTTAGTTTGTTTGGAAGTTCTGATTGAGCATAGAAGACCAGATGAAATGTTATAGTCTCTTCCTGTTTCAGAATGGAAGTGGGGAGATGTTACAATGGATTCTTGTCATTAGTCGTTCAAGACTTAATGAAAGAAGGATGCATATGGAGGTTGTTAAGAAACTCACCTAGAGTGTTCTTTTTAATGCATTTATGATGACCTAAAGAGTACAGAAGTTAGCTGAGGTGTTCATGCATGAAGTTTTTGATCTTCATAAAACCCCAAAGACTTTTATCTCTGATTGAGATAGGTGGTTTATGTTAAAGTTTTGAAAAGAAGTGACATCAAGCTTTATGGAGTGAATTGATTTTTAGCGCTAACTTCCCTCATCAAAGTGATGAACAATGCAAAGAAACAAATTCAAACTCCCGAGGACATGTATTCTGGATTCCGCACGAGTTGGAATGGTAGCTTGAGTTTGAGTGACTTCACAAGCAAGAATGGTGATCACACGATAAAGAAATGACTCTTTTCAAGGCTTTGTAAGGCCGGAAGTGTTGGTTGTCAATTTGTTGGAATGACAATGCTGACAAGGCTCTTCATTGGCCAGACTTGGCCAAGAGAACAACAACTGATATCGCACTAACGTTCAAGGGTGCTAACTGCTCAAAATCGACAACAGTTATGTGTTGTTTTAAGCGAGAGCATGTTGGGTTACTGTAGAGAACGATGTTTTTGTTCTAGTATCCGCCTTGAAAGGCATATTCCGCTGGGGAATGCGAGACAACGTAATGCTCGCTATGTTGGATTTTTCGAGATACTGGAAAGAACTGGTAAGCTTGTTTATCGGTTGGCATTGCCACCTTTAGTGCATTCTATCCGTAATGTTTTCCTTGATAGTATGCGATCAATATATCTTATGTACTCAATAATAATAAGATGGATATTCAACCAAATGACCCCTATGAAGAAGGGCCAGGTTGAATCGTGAATGAGAAAATACCTTTGGTTAGATTACCTTGGTCTAATTTTGGAGGTAAAGAAAAGACTTCAGAAACCAGGCAGGAAATGTTGAGTCATTTTCCAAAGTTAATGAACATTGTAAAGAAGGAGTTTGGTAACTAAGCAATGGTTGTTTTGTGCTTGGTGCAGAAGTAACAATATGTTTTTTTTAAGGGGGTACTACAAACTTCTGTATAGGTTTGTAGTGGTTGTGTGTGTATGTTTGTGCTATCCTTCCGTGTGATCCGAGTTCTCCTTGGTTTCGAGGACACAACCATTTTTAAGGGGGTACTAATGTAATAACTGCGGTTTTTGAGGATATTTTTTGAATTTTTCTCGCATATCCTTTTAACCTCTTTGTTCGTTTTAACGCTTAATCCAATATTTTTGTTGGAGATTAAATCCTAGAAAATTCTTGGTGATATCCTAAAATCACAAAGAAATGATTTTATGGATCGGTGTGGATTCTAGGATTTTTCGGTAGAAAAAGAATATTTATTGGATAAGCCGTCTTCTTAATTATGTACTGTAAATGATTTAAAATACGAAACGGAAGCCTTAAAAATTGAAGGTAGCAAGATAAAATCATGAAAAATTGGTTTTATTGGTCTACATAATTTACAGGACGTTTTGTATTTAGTAAGTTTTTCCATCCGAGGTACATAATTCTACCGCTTTAACGTGAGTCCCGTTTCGAGACGGGTTTTGTTTTAAAACCCATTTCTTTCTTGTCTTATTGAGGAAGGAATCAGAGGATATACATTGAAGGGGTGGCCTCGAATTGATGGTATCAAAAGTGAAAACAAAAGTTGGAGTTCGAGAGGGAGATAGGACGGAACGACCGGCTCGGGCGGAAGAATTCATCTTCACCGCCGGCTACCTTCTCCATCCCCCGCCTCCACTTCACCTCGTCCTCCACATCATCACCTTCTCCTTCCTCTATGTTGGGCTACTGCAAAGGAGGAGCTGAACAAGCCAGAAGAACAGGTCGGAACGACGGTCTTGGGAGAACGACTCATCTTCACCGCTGGTCTCTTCTTGCCTCGCCGTATGTGACGTCGTCGACGATCGTTAGCTTCTCCGACCACCACCCACCGCAAGGACTATCGTCGGGCAACGCCCAGCCACCCTCGGTCTCGGGGATCAAGCCACTATCGAGCCAAACGAGCCATGGGCTCGAGTGAAGGTATATACGATCGAAATTAATTAGCGGGTTGATTGTGGAGCCACCGTAAGAGCCTTTCGGTTCCGCTTTGCTAATTAAATTTATGGTTTTTATAATCTTGACGTTGATACGGTCCCACAGGTTCAAACCGCTCGAGAAACGGACGTTCGAATCTTCAATTAGCGAATACAAGTTTTGATACCAATTGGCAGGTAAAGGACTTCGGTTAATTACTCGGGATTTGTTGTTAATCTGTTTGACCCGAGATTTGGTCACCTTTAAGAACTGTTGCTAATGAACAATTTTTGTTTAGAAAATTGTTTCAGAAGTGAAGCGGATAATTAGTTATAATTCCGCCAAGATGGCTCCTTAAAACATAATAACTAAGGATTTATTATATATCGATATTCGGAAATTAAATCGTTTATCAATTAGGAAGTTGTAGGAGTTGAGAATACAACTAAGAGGTGTTCTTGTGAGCTCGTTGCTGAGAAATCCTTTTGTTATATTTGTCAGAAGGATGATAAAGATTACTGTTGGAATTGCTAAGGACGTTGAGCACGCCTTCTAAGGCAAGTGGACGGTTCTCTCTTGCACTATGGTTATTAAATGCGGAATTGAATCCCATTTAATATTTGCGTTGGGAACGACCATGTTATGCATAGGTCGTTATATTCCCATTAATGATAGGTCGTTATATTTGTTAGAAATAATGACCATGTTATTTATTCAGTTTCGCGATAGAACTAGATTTAGTTCCGTTATGTGTGACCTTGTATGTTGTCTCATGCTGAGACATTATTATGAAGTAAGTTAGTTTTCAGGTGTAGGAGCCGAGTCTCCGATGACCTCTTTATAACACAGTCTATGTTGGGGGGTTTAGTTCGCTATCATATCCCAACATTCGGGTCATGACTCATACCTCACTCAACGCTGGAGGAGGTGTTATGCACTCTAGCTAAGTGCAATTGGTACTAGTTGTTCGTCAATGATCATGGTTGAAATAATCCCTCTCATCTTGACGTCACATGTACATGTAGATTCTCGGCGGTTTCAGTCGATTAAAAGTTACCAATATGTTTGTAAAGAGTTTTGAAAGTAATGTAAGATAAGTGCGTTAGGCACATTAATGTACCCAGATGGTTAGTCTATTCGATAATCATTCTTACTCCCAGTTATGAATGATTCTTAATCAAACTTTGATTAAGACAATCTGATTAGTCGATGGAGACTTTTCAAGATGTTATGTGATTAATATGAGTTCCCAACAATTGGTTATGCTTCTTAAAGACACCATAAGCAGTGGTGTTCTCTGTCATGATTATGCAAGTCTCCTTCTTATTCTCTATAAGACTGTTAACTGTTGGATTATAATCTGAGTCTATTCGGATTTGAATGCCAATATGTTTAGTTACAACCATAAGAACCAAGTTAGATTCTCCTCTTGCTAAGTCTTTCATTAGACTAACCCGTCCATCTTCTTTTCTTTTATATGGTCGGCTGGTGTCCACCGTTGGTTTACAATACATCAGGTTCTTCTTGGAAGTTGATTCAAGAGGCGGATTCAGAGGTTTGAAGCTCTAGAAGTTGAAGAAAGGTTTCCAACAGCTATACTTGAGTGAAGATCTTGGTTGAACTACTTCAAAGTGAAGCTGAGTTTCAGAAATAAGATCTTAAGGAGGACTCGATGAAGATTTTGTTTAAATAGAAGGTTGTTCTATTTATTTACTAATTCTTTTAAAGTTAAGGCTTGTATAAGACCTTTTATTTGTTTTTCCGCTGTAATATTTTACTCAATTTTGTTGGGTTTTAAATAGTTTCTTTTATCTTGTTCTAGTATGTTCTGTTAGGTTAAAGCCTTGGGTAACTCTGGTTTAGTTCTAATCGGGGTTACTGGCGGTAATACCTCCAAGGTAAGTAAGGGGGTGTTACATTTAGAGAGAAAAAAAAGCCTAGCCTCCAAAAGTTGATCAAATTTATGAGAAAAATAAACTAACAAAGGTTTATATATGTTTTCCAAATAACCCTCAAAAGATCTATCTTTAAGCTACACTCGGACAAGATATAATCCTAGCCCAAAAGTCGGTCTAAGATGTCCGCGTAAAAACACCGATTGCGCGGTTTGTCCCAATGCGCGGCCGCACAATGTGCAATCCCGCGCAATCACCCCTCAGTTGAGATTGCTCGGGTTAGGTGCCAAATTGCGTGGCCGAGCAATTTGTCAACCCGCGCTTTTGTCCTCGGTTCAACATTTAGGTGACACTTCAGAGGCTGTTTTGACCTATTTAGAGTTGGAATGTCGACTCGGAGTAAAAACATGAATTGTAGCTCTTTGAATTAGCTTTCCAGTGATACCAAATTGTATCACTATATTCTTAACTTGTATCACTATTATCTTCCTCAAACTCCACCATAGTCATTTAATATCCATCCCGTCCATGCTTGTTTACCTAAAGATCTGCAAAACCGAACAAAACAAGCGCAACTACCAGAATTTCCTAGAAAACCTAAAAACCTAATAACTAGACTAAACTAAGCTAAAACCAAGCAAAACAAACATAAATATGCATCCTAAGCTATACCTAAATGCATTTTATCAAATTCCCCCATGCTTAACCCTTGCTTGTCCTCAAACAACACATAAATCCAAGTCACACCACAAAATTGCAGTCATGCATCCATCTCAAGTCAAACAAGCATTTCACATATAATTAAAAGCCCGACCAAGACTTCCTAGCATGCATTATAATAAGCAAAAAGTAAATACCATTCATCCATTCTAGACCTCACCAAGGTAATTGTGTTTGCACTCAAACTCTCAAGTGTTTAAGGGTATGTGTTTCACTCAAAATCAACCATGAAAACTAGACTACCATATGCTTGCATCAGAGTTCTAAATCCCCACCACTGGGGATCAAACACATAACAAAAATAAAGAGGTCTTTTTAAGGGTTGTAATGGGGCCAAGGTAAAGAGAGATTTGGAAGGGATCATATTTGGCTTGTGGTGCTAAATCTGGGATAAAGAACTAATCCTAACCCAAAATTCCACATTTTCTTTTTTACTTCTCCCAAACTTTCTTTTTTCTCAACTCCTTTCATACATTTAAACACTTGCTTCTTTTTTTCACTTTTTTTTTCTTGCCTCTTCTTTAACTCTTTTCTTTCACACTAATGAAGACTACTAACATTAAAGCTCAATTTTTCTTTTCTTTTACAACAAACTATTCATCTCCATTTTTTTCACTTTGCAACCAAGAGTTGTATTTCCTCTTTTCTTCCTCCTTTTCAACTCCCCCATACTTATACATAACTCACACAAAAACAAAAATATAACCTAAAGTCCTAAATCCCGGATGGGTCAAGCTTATTTGGCTAGGAAAATTTTGTGGAGCTATCAAAAATAGGCTTAAAGCTCAAAGAAATGGGGTATCAAGAACATGGATCTTGTAAGGTAGGAAGGGAAATAATAGGCTTATAAGAAACATTGCCTCAATCATTTTAATGTCATGCATTCAATCATATAAAGCAGCCTTGAAAAAGAGTCATAACGCAAGTTCTAGAGCTAGATACTCATGATGATACACTCAAGAAGTTTAGAGAACAAATATAATCATGAAAGGCCAAAAATATCTCACAATGCTATTTTTTTTGTCTAGAACTTCAGAATGAATCAAATACTCAAGCTAAATACATGCTCAGTCCTATAATCAAGGTAATCAATCAATGATCATGCTCATATCATATAAACTTTAGCATATCATGCAAATCATGGGTTAGAACTTATAATTAGCATTGAAACACAAAAGGTATCAAACAATGGGGAAATAAGAACCTAAATGCATTATTTTTGTATTTTTTTAAATTTTTCTGATTTTTTTCTTCATTTTCAGGAATTTTAATCAATGCATGCAAAAATTTTAAATATGACCTAAACTAATGCCACTATATGCAATGCAAACAAGTAATTCCCTTCCCCCATGCTTAAAACATACTTTGTCCCCAAAGTATAGTAAAAAGTAAAGAGAAAGAGAAAAACTCACAAAACTCTAGTTGTTTGGGTAGTGCGGCAGGTAATCATGTGGTGGTGGTGGTGGCTTCTTCAGGTTATCAATCTTTGGACCTGGGATATGTAAACACACACAAAACTACCTAACAAGAAAAAGATTAACTGAAAAGTAAATCTACTCTAATCATTGGGTTGCCTCCCAAGAAGCGCTTGTTTAACGTCATTAGCTTGACCCTAAGCATGAATTGACAAGATTAGACATTGTCAATGCCCTTAACAACCTGTCAAACCCCTGTGCACAAATCTCAGAAAAACATAAGTAACACCATGATAAATTGAAGATGCATAATATAGCTTGCAAAGACCGTTTTAATTTATCAAACATGAGTGCCCAATTAGCATGAGATGGCAATTACTCAAAAGAATTCAACACAAGTGGTGACTTTAGAAAATACTTACAATATGAATTAAAGCACTTGTCAGCAATACCACTTTTATCCAAGATGAACTCCATATATTCTCCATCTTCCACCTTGTGTTGTAGACTTGGCTCCTCATCTTGGAACTTCATAAGCTCTTGATGTGAGAAGGTGGGGAAACTGAAGCAAGGGATGTTAAGGCCTAACCTAGGGTGCACCATGACAGCAGGAGCTTTAATAGATGTATCATGTTGTTTTTCTCCCTCATGGTTGTCTATTTCATTAGCAAAGAAGTCATCATGGTCGACAAAATAGTCTTCTTCTAAAACCACAAAACCCTCAAGCAATTTACTCCCCATGAGTGAAGATGACTCAGGCTCCCTAGGCTTTGTAATAATCTCTATGCCTGCACAGACTTCCCTTGGCTCTGTGGTAATCTGCTCAACTTGGCTTATAGGTGTGAATTCATGTTGGGCATCAAATTCATTTTCATAACTCACATCAAGTGTAGTAGATTGTTCCTCAACTTGAATCTGAGTGTCTGACTCATGATCGTTTGACTCCAATGTGATTCCACCACTCCTTTCACACAACTCAAAAGGGCATGAGATTGTGGAATGAAAATTTGAAGAACAAGACTCACAGTGCTCCATGATTATAGCATCCGCCCCTTTGGATATATCCTTGATTATATCCGCAAGAGACTTATCAACCGGCTGGGGAGGTTTGGAAGATGACTCAACCAGAAAGCTTTGATGGCTCATGAAACATAAGAAATCCCAACATTCCCCAGGTCCCATAAACAAAAGCCTCTCATTGCTCATGTAGTCTGTCAATCCCCTTGTCTCAAGATTCATACCATGGATAACTCCCATGTTCACCTCTCTATCGCTGTATCGTAATCCCCAAGCACCAAGTTCAAACACATGGTCTTGAAATCTTGAAAAATAGTCATGGAAGAGTTCATCCTGCAGCTGTCTACAATCGAACAAAGCCATAGATCAGTAGCACGGGTGTTATGAACCGTAAGATAGGTTCACAACACCAAGAATAGCACACAAGTAAAACACAAATAGCGACGAGTCCCTGGCAACGACGCCAAATTTGATGAGGTATTTTCAGTGGCCGTTAATACCTATCAAAGAAATCTTAACTTTACCAACTCAGTAGAGCGGCAAGTAAGGGTCGATCCCACAAGGACTCGTGTATCCGTGCTTTTACTTGAATGCCAAGTAACCAAAAGGGGGTTTTCTGAATAATTATCTAAACTAATATGCAAAAATAAAACTAAATATGAATGCAAAAGATGATTTAAATCAATAAGAGACAAGCGTGTTCAACTAGTTAAATCCATCATGATATTGCATTGGTGATCATTGATTCTCTTGATTCTCTTCTCACTTGAATAATCTATTGTGGATAATGACCCTACTAAGGATTAAGATCCGAACTTCAGATTTAGTTGATAGAACTACCAGTCTAAAAACCCTAATTATATAACAACCTAGAAGACCTTCTAGATTCAATTAAATAACAGCATGACGATTCAAGTTATCAATAGGAACAAACACTTATAGCAACCAAACATCTAAGTGACTTGTGAATTTATTCCCTTCTTTAACCAACTTGTCCAACCAGTACTAAATTAATTAAGGTATACTCTTGATCAAATTAACTCCGACCGGTAATTAATCAGATTCAGTTATAACTAGAAATTCAATTAGGTGATCAAGCTAACAAAACCCTAGTTTAGATTCAATTAAGCACAGAGAATAAACTCTATTCAAGTTTGTTGAGAATCAATCAAACCTCACAACTATATACAATTCATGACTTCAAATAACTAGCCAAACACAATAAATTTAGCAATGCATAATTGAATTGAAAACAAACATACCAGAGGTTCAAAGTCTGCCTCTAGAGAGAAAAAAAGCCCTAGCCTCCAAAAGTTGATCAAAGTTATGAGAAAAATAAACTAACAAAGGTTTATATATGTCTTCCAAATAACCCTCAAAAGATCTATCTTTAAGCTACACTCGGACAAGATATAATCCTAGCCCAAA
This sequence comes from Fallopia convolvulus, assembly GCA_964016875.1. Lineage (NCBI taxonomy): Eukaryota > Viridiplantae > Streptophyta > Magnoliopsida > Caryophyllales > Polygonaceae > Fallopia > Fallopia convolvulus. The sequence continues at coordinate 25,753,712 of OZ024727.1, forward strand.
AGTCGGTCTAAGATGTCCACGTAAAAACACCGATTGCGCGGTTTGTCCCAATGCGCGGCCGCGCAATGTGCAATCCCGCGCAATCACCCCTCAGTTGAGATTGCTCGGGTTAGGTGCCAAATCGCGCGGCCGAGCAATTTGTCAACCCGCGCGGCTGAGCAATTTGTCAACCCGCGCTTTTGCCCTTGGTTCAGCATTTAGGTGACACTTCAGAGGCTGTTTTAGCCTACATAGAGTTGGAATTTGGACTCGGAGTAAAAACATGAATTGTAGATCTTTGAATTATCTTTTCAGTGATACTGAATTCAGCCTCATCCGAGCACTATAGCTCCCAAAAGAAGGATTTCAAGATAGAGGTGTCGAAAAAACAACGCCAATGCATAGCCCGGTTTTAAGCTTTCTTTTCCACAAGCTCTTGGGCCTTAGCTCTTCTAATCTTAACTTGTATCACTATAAGCTTCCTCAAACTCCACCATAGTCATTTAATATCCATTCCGTCCATGCTTGTTTACCTAAAGATCTGCAAAACCGAACAAAACAAGCGCAACTACCCGAATTTCCTAGAAAACCTAAAAACCTATCAACTAGACTAAACTAAGCTAAAACCAAGCAAAAAAAACATAAAATGCATCCTAAGATATACCTAAATGCACGTTATAACTGCACGGTTTGGTAAAGAAGCTCCGAGCACCAAATCAATTTGAAGCTCAATGTCTCTAATTGGTGGAAGGCCTTGTGGCAACTCTTCAGGAATCACATCTTCAAATTCCTATAATAAATCCTGAATACACTTTGGAAAATGTGAGATGTCTTGATTAAGAATTAGTATCTCTTTCCTCATAAGAAGTAAACAAAAAGAAGTAGGGAAAGAAACACTAAACTATGCTACTAGAGAGCGCTTTTCAACATTGCCTTTTAAGCCAATTTTTGGCTCTTTTTGCAGGCGTTCTTCTTTCTGAATTGTAGCTCTCTGAGTCTCTAAATTGCTCCCGAAATTTGAGCCAGAACGCCCAAGTGGTTTGGGAGATAGCCCCGTTTTCGTCTCAGCTGCACTGTTTGAAGTAGCCCTCGGCCCTTTTGACGAATTATGGCCTTTTTCTCGGCATTTTTCATCCCAATCAGTAGCTCCACTTGTGCTTGATGTTGTCCTAATATTTGGGCCAGAATACCCGGGTGGAGGCTGGGAAACTCCGGTGTTGTTTGTAGATGCGCCGGGCGCCGAGCGGTGCGACGCCGCCTTGGCCGCAGCTTCGGCCTCTTCCTTCTCTTCCTTGGAACGCCTAAGTGCCCTAGCTTGGTCCCGTCGTACCTGGTCCTGTAAAACTTGTTGGGGCGACAATGGTAGAAGAGACACTCTCCTCCCGACATAGTTAAACGAATAGGTATTAAGCATGCCATCATAAATAACTCTCCTATCGAATAACCATGGTCTTCCTAACAAGATATGAGTGCATTCCATGTTTACCACATCACACATAATATCATCAACATAATTACCTATGGAAACACGAACTAAGCACTGATGAGTAACAAGATTAGGACCATCTGACTCAATTATGCCATTGATACCATAACTAGTAGCCCTAGGTTGAGTTTTTAATTGTAAGTCTTCAACTACTTTAGCATTTATAATCTTACAGCAGCTACCACTATCAATTATCATGCATAACACTTGATTCTTCACAGTACACCTAGTATGAAAAATATTTTCCCTTTGATCTAGCCTAGGTGTTTCTTGTAAAGTAAGAGTACGCATGGTTACCAAGGTTAAAGGTTGTTCAGTGCAATCCGGACCGATGGCCTCCAAATCCTCTTCTTCTTGTCCATTGCTCTCCTCCTCCACTTGATTTGGAGGTATTTCTTCATCACTCACATATCCTCCATTAGTGGTAAGTAGCACTTGCTTTTGATTTGGACAATCCTTGGCATAATGACCTCTTCCTTGGCATTTGTAATAAACAATGTCACGTGACCTAAGCTAATTTTAAGGTGCATTCGTTGGACGCCTTTGGCCTTGAGAACCAGCTGGTTTAGGTGAGCTAAAAGCTCCCTTTTGCTGCATATAAGGGTTAGAAGAATAAGAATTGGAATTTGAACTAGGATTAGAATTATACCTCTTTGGTGCGTTCCAAGCTTCCTTCTTCTTCCTTTGTTGCTACTCATAGAGTAGTTGGGTTGAATGTACTAATGCATTGAGATCCTTTGATTGTTGAATCTCAAGTCTGTCTTTAATGGATTGATTTCGTTCAGCCATGAATTGGGTCCTTAGAGACCTTTGGGAATGATGAATTCCAGCCTTGAAGCTCAAATCTTCAAGCTCAATGAAGTACTCCGTTGGAGACTTGGTACCTTGTTTGCATGTGACAACTTTAAGCCTCATGTGCTCGGTGTGTTCTTTTGGCACATACTTCTTTCTCATGACAAACTTTAGCTGGCCCCAAGTTTCAATAGGTGGTAAGGCCTTTCTAATTCTATCTTCGTTCATTCTGAACCACCAATTTCTAGCGGTCCCAACAAAGTGAATAACAACAACAACAACTTTCTCCCATTCTTCATAGCCCATGTGATCTAGAATAAAGTTTGTAGCTTGTTCCCACTCTATATACTTCTCTAGATTGAGCTCTCCACTGAATAGCTCTATCTTGATCTTTATATCACGTTTACCAATTTGGTTCATGTTCTGATTGGCGTTGTTGTTGTTGGCTGGCCTTTGTACTCCATATGCCGGTGCAATATCTTCTACAACCTCAGCTTGGTTGTAAAAATCATCAAGGGGAGGATGCCATGTTTGTATTTCTTCCCCGGGATAGCCATACGTCACATCATCAAAAGTATTGTTGTATTGTTGTTGTTGATGATGAGTGGCTTGAGGAAACCGAGCCGATTGCTGAGTATAGAGTTGTTGATGTGTAACCGGCGGTTGCCTCACCCCGTTGCCTCTTCCTCTACCTCGGCTGCCACTAGGTGAATATTGGCCAAGTAGATCATTCTCCTTGTTGTAGCTAGCAAGCACATCATGCTCTTAATCTTCTACATGTTGTTTGCCTTTAATGCTAGCTGAGGCTTTATTCGGGTCACTAGAAAGATCAATTGCAGGGGCAACTTTTTGACTTGCTTGAGATGATTCAATTAAGGTTGCAAGTTGCTCCTCAATACGCTGCATTCTCGGGTTTAAGGCCGCAGTTGCAACCTCTGCAGCTCGTTGCTGCCCTTCTCTAATGCTCTCACTAATGGACAACCTAATGAAGTCGATTGCGTCCTTAGTAAGATTCAGTTCATCTGGGGTTAGGCTCAGTTGGAATCACTATTGTTCCTGAAACAAGCAAGAAATGAGAGAGAGTAGTGTGTTCTAAAGCAAATCACAACAAGAAATATCACACCTTAATCAAGCCAAAACTTGCCTCAAAGCAATCCAATCAACTAATTCAGTTTTTTGGTTGAAATGAGGAAGTAAAGGTGTAGATAGGGTATACTAATGATAATTAAAGGAAATATGCAAATCAAGCAATTAGCGAGTATGCAATAAGACAAGCAATGCAAATTCTCCCTTTTATAAGCTTTTAAACACATGCAATCTCTCAATTGACTCTATGCAAGTTAATAAAGCCAAATTTAAGTATGCAAGGAAAGAATTATGGTAGGCTAAAGTGACTTTTATTTCGTCACTAATTTTCTTCAAAGTGATTTTTACTTAGCTACTTTTTCTAGCAAGCAATCACTAGGGGTGCAAGTGGCTTGAAACTAGCTGGGGTAGATCACTTCTTTTTCTATTTTTTTTACTTTATGCACAATCTACTCTTGTGCTAGAATGAACAAACAAAACAAAGTAATACAATAACGAATGCAAAGAACAATAGGGCAGGAACGAAACTAAACTGATTTTTTTTTATCTAAGTGACTTTAAACTACCAATGACACCAACTAGAAGCCAAATTAACAAAGAAGAATAGGGCTGGTGGAATTTTAATGGGATGCAATGACAAAAATTAGCAAATATTAAACAACGAATATGAATCTCTATCAATCATGCAATATGAATGAAAAAATCATAACACTATAAAAAAACAATTGCTAATCTATATTGCAAATAAACTCAACCAATTTAGCCAAAAACATGCAACAAATCCCTTAAAAATCTCCTAATTGGTTAATTACTTGGGGGGCAAGCAACAACAAGGGAGATTAGGGAGATTTCTAAGGAGGATACCACTTGATACATGAGTGCCTCGGAATCCTCCTTAGAAATCTCGTATATGACTCACACGATCCCGATCTTGCCGAGTAATCTCGTTTTCAACCTGAATTTGCCTTAAAGTTAGTAACTTGTTGATCAAGCAATCAAAAACTGGAACAAATTTGAATGACTGGAATGAATCTGAATTCTAGAAAAATCAATTTGATAGTTCAATCGGATTGGCTGTACCGCTAAATCCGATTGATTAACTAATTTTGATCTTTAATAATCAACTTAGAACAATCAAATTGATCCAACCACAAATCAGATTTGTAGAACACGAAGGAGAGTGAAGTCGAAGATGATGTTCGAATGATGGTGATGATCGAGTTCACCAAGCATAGACACACGTGTGATTTATTTGGCCCAAGAGATAGATTAAACCAATTTGGGTTTAATCTCTCTCAAGCTCATTTTTATTAATGAAATTGCATGCAAAGTATAAATAAGAAATACAAAGCTGATCCTTGGAGAGCAAGCAACCATTGGGCAGGCCCTAGAAGGGTAAACTCAACCTTTGTCTTGCTTCCAAAGATATAATAAAATAAAGTAGATGCAACTAACTAGATCCCCTTTAATTAAACAAATCAAATAAAGATTTATTTGACTTATTTAATTAATGAAACTAACCTAACAAACTATAAAAGATAACAAAAGATAGGAGAGAGAATAACCAACCATCTAACAAACCTATGGTCGAAATTCTCTAATTATTCTAGCATAAAAACGTCCATAAATAAAATAAATAAAGATAGAAATTTAAACTAAAGATAAAATTCCCGTAAGACTTGAACAGCTCTCAGTAAATCGCAATTTTCGCCTCTTAGCTGTTGGATTCTGGATTCGACATAAACTACAAATTTGTAGATCTTTTAATTATCTATCTAACGCAATTTGAATGGACTTGAGATCAATTTTCGAGCCCAAGTTATGACCATTTTACTGAGCACTGTTTTTAATTTGACGGGTCTCTTAACTTTTCGAACATTCGAGACTTCAACCTCTTCCTTGGTGGCCTTGGACGCCATTGATGAACATTATCAAAGGATAATATCAAATCCATGAAAACCTTCTTGAACTTGAATGCTCGGGAACTTAGTAAAGGTCTTGGTGTTTGGCTACCATTCGTCTTCAACGAATCATTCGCTTGGATCCTCCCTTGATTTGTATCATTCTCCCCCACTTGGCCTCTAGTCGTCCTCGATTCGACGTTGTATGTAGATGCAACGGGAGATTCAGTAATTAATAATTTGAAATCAGAAAGAGACGGACCCGTGAAAATATCCGAGCTAGGCATTGCAACAACTTGCATGACTAAATTTGATGCGGTGTCGATGACCAATGGCTCTTCATCAAGAGTAGGGTGCTCTTGATAGACTTCTTCTAAGATTATTGGTTCACCACACCAATCGGGAGCACTCACTATGTCAGGAAGCTTTGAAATATAGGTGTCTTCATCTTGATCAAATTTGTGCACTTCTTTTTGGACCGATTGAAAAGTCTTCCTTAGTGTTGTGAGTAGCGCCTCTATGCGATCAAAGCGAGGATTGAGAGAAGCCAGTAGAGGGTCATTGTACTCACCGTGACTGAGTTTCGGTTGAATAGGCATCTTTTTACTTGACACACAAGGAACAAAGAACGAATCGGAAATTGAAGAGTAAGAGAAAGGAGATTTGAATAAGTAGAACTTCTCAAGATGATTGTTCAATTGAAAGGCTCGAACGCTATTTGAATTGACAAACTAGTTGAGATCTTTAACAATCCAACTAGAACAATCAAATTGATGATTCTATAAACTCAAATCTGAAACTTGGAATGAAAACAAGGTGGATCGATCAATGCAATTAATCACACAAGAAATTTGGATTTTTAAGGGCCCGAGAGATAGACTAAACCAATGGGGTTTAATCTCTCTCAAGCTCCTTTTTATTAATGAAATTGCAAAGTATAAATAAGAAATACAAACATGATCCTTGGAGAGCAAGAAACCATAGGGCCGACCCTAGAAGGGTAAACTCGACCTTTGTCTTGCTTCCAAGGAAATAATAAAATAAAGTAGATGCAACTAACTAGATCCCCTTTATCTGACTTATTTAATTAAGGAAACTAACCTAACAAACTATAAAAGATAACAAAAAATAGGAGAGAGAATAATCAACCATCTAACAAACCTATGGTCGAAATTTTCCAATTATTCTAGCATAAAAACGTCCATAAATAAAATAAATAAAGATAGGAATTTAAACTAAAGATAAAATTCCCGTAAGACTTGAACAACTCTCAGTAAATCGTAATTTCCGCCTCGTTGCTGTTGGATTCTGGATTCGACGTAAACTACAAATTTGTAGATCTTTTACTCCCTCCGTTCAATAATACATGATGTTTTAGCTTGATTTTCTAGTTCAATAATACTTGATATTTTACATAATTAACCATATTTTTTCCAACATTACCCTCATTAATTAAAAAGAATAATAAAAATAGAAAATAGAAAAGGAAAGATCTTCACAAGATTTATGGGCATTTAAGTCAAATCACGTACCTTCTTAATTTTAGAGACAAATCCTAAAACGTCATGTATTTCTGAACGGAGGGAGTAATTATCTATCCAAAGCAATTTGAAAGGACTTGAGATCAATTTTCTATCCCAAGTTATGACCATTTTACTAAGCACAGTTTTTAATTTGACGGGTCTCTTAACTTTTCGAACTTTCAAGACTTCATCCTCTTACTTGGCGGCCTTGGACGCCATTGATGAACATTATCAAATGATAATATCAAATCCATGAAAACCTTCTTGAATTTGAATGCTCGGGAACTTAGTAAAGGCCTTGGTGTTTGGCTACCATTCGTCTTCAACGAATCATTCCCTTGGATCCTCCCTTGATTTGTATCATATGGCATTTGGTTTCTAGGTTCGAATTAATGCTTTTATCCGATCGGTCGTGATTTTGTAGTGCAGAATGTGCTTATTGGCTTCATACTATCCTCATTCTTTATGCTTATGCCTAGATGTCTTTAAAGTTCACTTGTTTTTTCTCTTTTTGCCTTTAAAAATTGACTCGAGATCTACCATAGCACGCCAAGGGTTCGATGAAATATCCATGTAAATGACACTCCTAAATATAGCATTCGGTTTCTAGGTTTGAATTAATTCTTTTATCCGATCGGTCTTGATTTTGTAGTGCAGAACGTGCTTATTGGCTTGATACTATCGTCATTCTTTATGCTTATGCCTAAATGTCTTTAAAATTCACCTTTTTTTTCTCCTTTTGCCTTTAAAATGACTTGTGATCTAACATTGCATGCCAAGTGTTCGATGAAACGTCCATGTAAATGTCACTCCTAAATGTGGCATTTGCTTTCTAGGTTTTGATTTATGCTTTTATTCGATATGTCTTGATTTTGTAGTGCAGAACGTGCTTATTGGCTTGATACTATCCTCATTCTTTATGCTTATGCCTAGATGTCTTTTAAGTTCACTTGTTTTTTCTCCTTTTGCCTTTAAAATGACTTGTGATCTAACATTGCAAGCCAAGTGTTCGATGAAATGTCCATGTAAATGTCACTCCTAAACGTGGCATTCGGTTTCTAGGTTCAAATTTATGCTTTTATTCGATTGGCCTTTATTTTCTAGTGCAGAATGTGCTTATTGGCTTGATACTATCTTCATTCTTTGTGCTTATGCCTAGATGTCTTTAAAGTTCACTTGTTTTTTCCTTTTGCCTTTAAAATGACTTGTGATCTAACATTGCACGCCAAGTGTTCGATGAAATTTCCATGTAAATGTCACTCCTAATTGTGGCATTCGGTTTCTAGGTTCAAATTTATGCTTTTATTCGATCTGTCGTGATTTTGTAGTACAAAATGTGCTTATTGACTTCATACATTCCTCATTCTTTATGCTTATTCCTAGATGTCTTTGAAGTTCACTTGTTTCTTCTCGTTTTGCCTTTAAAATGACTTGTGATCTAACATTTCACGCCAAGTGTTCGATGAAATGTCCATGTATATGTCACTCCTAAACGTGGCATTTGGTTTCTAGGAACAAATTTATGGTTTTATTTGATTGGCCTTGATTTTTTAGTGCAGAATGTGCTTATTGGCTTGATATTATCCTTATTCTTTGTGCTTATGCCTAGATGTCTTTAAATTTCACTTGTTTTTCTTCTTTTGCCATTAAAATGACTTGTGATCTAACATTGCACGCACAGTGTTCGATGAAATGTCCATGTAAATGCCACTCCTAATTATGGAATTCGGTTTCTAGGTTCAAATTTATGCTTTTATTCGATCGGTCGTGATTTTGTAGTGAAGAATGTGCTTATTGGCTTCATACTATCCTCATTCTTTACGCTTATGCCTAGATGTGTTCGAAGTTCACTTGTTTTTTCTCCTTTTTTCTTTAAAAATTGACTTGAGATCTACCATAGCACGCCAAGTGTTCGATAAAATGTCCATGTAAATGTCACTCCTAAATATGGCATTCGGTTTCTAGGTTCGAATTAATGCTTTTATCCGATCGGTCTTTATTTTGTAGTGCAGAACGTGCTTATTGGCTTGATACTATCCTCATTCTTTATGCTTATGCCTAGATGTCTTTAAAGTTCACTTGTTTTTTCTGCTTTTGCCTTTAATATGACTTGTGATCTAACATTGCACGCCAAGTGTTCGATGAAATGTCCATGTAAATGTCACTCCTAAATGTGGCATTTGGTTTCTAGGTTCGAATTTATGCTTTTATTCGACACGTCTTGATTTTCTAGTGCAGAATTTGCTTTTTGGCTTGATACTATCCTAATTCTTTGTGCTTATGCCTAGATGTCTTTAAAGTTCACTTGTTTTTTTTCTCCTTTTGCCTTTAAAATGACTTGTGACCAAACATTGCACGCCAAGTGTTCGATGAAATGCCAATGTAAATGTCACTCCTAAATGTGGCATTTTGTTTCTAGGTTCGAATTTATGCTTTTATTCGATCGGTCTTTATTTTTTAGTGCAGAATGTGCTTATTGGTTTGGTACTATCCTCATTCCTTATGCTTATGCCTAGATGTCTTTAAAGTTCACCTATTTTTTCTCCTTTTGCCTTAAAATTGACTTGTGATCTAACATTGTGCGCCACATGTGCGATGAAATGTCCATGTGAATGTCACTCCTAAGAGTGGCATTCGATTTCTGGATTCGAATTTATGCTTTTATTCAACCGGTCTTGATTTTCTAGTGCAGAATGTGCTTATTAGCTTGATACTATCCTCATTCTTTGTGTTTATGCCTAGATATCTTTAAAGTTCACTTGTTTTTCACTTTTGCGTTTAAAATGACTTGTGATCTAACATTGCACGCCAAGTGTTCGATGAAATGTCCATGTAAATGTCACTGCTAATTGTGGCATCGGTTTCTAGGTTCAAATTTATGCTTTTATTCGATCGTTCGTGATTTTGTACTGTAGAATGTGATTATTGGCTTCATACTATCCTCCTTCTTTATGCTTATGCCTAGATGTCTTTGACGTTCATTTGTTTTTTCTCCTTTTGCCTTTAAAAATTGACTTGACATCTTCCATAGCACGCCAAGTGTTCGATGAAATATCCATGTAAATGTCACTCCTAAATATGGAATTCGGTTTCTAGGTTCGAATTAATGCTTTTATCCGATCGGACTTGATTTTGTAGTGCAGAACGTGCTTATTGGCTTGATACTATCCTCATTCTTTATGCTTATGCCTAGATGTCTTTAAAGTTCACTTGTTTTTTCTCCTTTTGCCTTTAAAATGACTTGTGATCTAACATTGCACGCCAAGTGTTCGATGAAATGTCCATGTAAAAGTCACTCCTAAACATGGCATTCAGTTTCTAGGTTCGTATTTATGGTTTTATTCGATTGGCCTTGATTTTCTAGTGCAGAATGTGCCTGTTGGCTTGATACTATCCTCATTCTCTGTGCTTATATCTAGATGTCTTTAAAGTTCACTTGTTTTTCTCCTTTTGCCTTTAAAATGACTTGTGATCTAACATTGCACGCCAAGTGTTCAATGAAATATCCATGTAAATGTCACTCCTAATTGTGGCATTCGGTTTCTAGGTTCGAATTTATGCTTTTATTCGATCGTTCGTGATTTTGTAGTGAAGAATGTGCTTATTGGCTTCATATTATCCTCATTCTTTATGCTTATGCCTAGATGTGTTTGAAGTTCACTTGGTTTTTCTCCTTTTTCCTTTAAAAATTGACTTGTGATCTAACATTTCACGCTAAGTGTTCGATGAAATGTCCATGTAAATTTCACTCCTAAATATGGCATTCGGTTTCTAGGTTCGAATTAATGCTTTTATCCGATCGGTCTTGATTTTGTAGTGTAGAACGTGCTTATTGGCTTGATACTATCCTCATTTTTTATGCTTACGCCTAGATGTCTTTAAAATTCACTTGTTTATTCTCCTTTTGCCTTTAAAATGACTTGTGATCTAACATTGCATGCCAAGTGTTCGATGAAATGTCCATGTAAATGTCACTCGTAAATGTGGCATTTTGTTTCTGGGTTTTGATTTATGCTTTTATTCGATACGTCTTGATTTTCTAGTGTAGAATTTGCTTATTGGCTTGATACTATCCTCATTCTTTGTGCTTATGCCTAGATGTCTTTAAAGTTCACTTGTTTTTTCTCCTTTTGCCTTTAAAATGACTTGTGATCTAACATTGCACACCAAGTGTTCGATCAAATGTCGATGTAAATGTCACTCCTAAATGTGGCATTTGGTTTCTAGGTTCGAATTTATGCTTTTATTCGATACGTCTCTATTTTCTAGTGTAGAATTTGCTTATTGGCTTGATACTATCCTTATTCTTTATGCTTATGCCTAGATGTCCTTGAAGTTCACTTGTTTTTTCTCCTTTCGCCTTTAAAAATTGACTTGAGATCTACCATAGCACGCCATGTGTTCAATGAAATGTCCAGGTAAATGTCACTCCTTATTGTGGCATTCGGTTTCTAGGTTTGAATTTATGCTTTTATTCGATACGTCTTGATTTTCTAGTGTAGAATTTGCTTATTGGCTTGATACTATCCTCATTCTTTGTGCTTATGCCAAGATGTCTTTAAAGTTCACTTGTTTTTCCTCCTTTTGCCTTTGAAATGACTTGTAATCTAACATTGCACGCCAAGTGTTCAATGAAATGTCCATGTAAATGTCACTCCTAAATGTGGCATTTGGTTTCTAGGTTTTGATTTATGCTTTTATTCGATACGTCTTGATTGTCTAGTGTAGAATTTGCTTATTGGCATGATACTATCCTCATTCTTTGTGCTTATGCCTAGTGTCTTTAAAGTTCACTTGTTCTTTCTCCTTTTGCCTTTGACTTGTGATCTGACATTGCACGCCAAGTGTTCGATGAAATGTCCATGTAAATGTCACTCCTAATTGTGGCATTCGGTTTCTAGGTTCAAATTTATGCTTTTATTCGATCTGTCGTGATTTTTTAGTGCAGAATGTGCTTATTGGCTTCATACTATGCTCATTCTTTATGCTTATTCCTAGATGTCTTTGAAGTTCACTTGTTTTTTCTCCTTTTGCCTTTAAATTGACTTGTGATCTAACATTTCACGCCAAGTGTTCGATGAAATGTCCATGTAAATGTCACTCCTAAATGTGGCATTCGGTTTCTAGGTTCAAATTTATGCTTTTATTCGATTGGTCTTGATTTTTTAGTGTAGAATGTGCTTATTGGCTTGATATTCTCGTCATTCTTTGTGCTTATGCCCAGATGTCTTTGAAGTTCACTTGTTTTTTCTCCTTTTGCCTTTAAAAGTTGGCTTGAGATCTACCATAGCACACCAAGTGTTCGATGAAATGTCCATGTAAATGTCACTCCTAAATATGGCATTCGGTTTCTAGGTTCGAATCAATGCTTTTACCTGATCGGTCTTTATTTTGTAGTGCAGAACATGCTTATTGGCTTGATACTATCCTCATTCATTATGCTTATGCCTAGATTTCTTTAAAGTTCATTTGTTTTTTCTCCTTTTGCCTTTAAATTGACTTGTGATCTAACATCGCACGCCAAGTGTTCGATGAAATGTCCATGTAAATGTCACTCCTAAATGTGGCATTTGGTTTCTACGTTTTGATTTATGCTTTTGTTCGATACGTCTTGATTTTCTAGTGCAGAATTTGCATATTGGCTTGATATATCCTCATTCTTTGTGCTTATGCCTAGAAGTATTAGCATCAATGACATGGAAGAGTGCGTCTTTGTAAAGATCACCTAGCACTATCTTTAAAGCAATAGTGCCCATGGCTTCTTGGCCCACTTGGTTGAAGCCTTGAATTGTGAGCAATGTAGGGGCAAATGACTTGTTGTCAACCCTATCGCTCGTAATGTCTTCAAAGGAAGTAGATTTACAGCTGATCCACAATCAAGTAGGATTCGGTTGACTTTTGCATCTCCAATCGTTCCTGTTATATATAATGGCCTATTATGGTGTTCTTCCCCTAACTGAAGATCTTCATCGGAGAAGGTTATGCAAGCCATACAAGAAGCACACTAAAATGGTGGGGACAATGTCATCTTGTCAACTTCTATCGGATCGACTTGATCTTTATAATCGTCAGGATTAGTGAGAGCTTGAATGAGTGCTTTCCTTAAGTCATTTGACATTTGTAAAGCATGATAAACACTTAATCGTACAGGGATACGCTTTAAGTGATTAACAACGTCATATTTAACTTGCTCTTTTGGAAGGGCTTTGCATCCCGACGACGACACTTGAGGAATAGAATCTTTACTTCTACTCTTTCGGTCTTCCTTGCCTTTTCGAGGTGACTTGGGAACCTCTTTATCAATGTCATCTTCAAAATTTTGTGCTTGAGGAACATCACCAGAAACTGTTTCTTTTTCTTTTGATTTCAAAGGCGCAAGTTCACGCTCAGAATGAAGAGTAACTGCATCAACTTCTGATTCCTCTTCCTCACTGTCGACCCATGAGGCCATACAACATTGGACTACTTCTTCGCCCCAAAACATTTCATCTTCTGAGGATTCATCATCTAAGAAATTCTTGGGGACATAGTCTTTCAATGTGAATGGCACACGCTCGGGCAATATATATTCTTCATCAGAGTCTACCTTCAACTTCTTTTCTTGCTTAGTAGACTTCTTCTTCTTTTTATTTTTCTTTTTATTAGGCTTTCTTCCTATCATTCTAAAGCCTGGAGGACCTGAGCTTCGAGTCATTATTTGTCGAGGCTTTCTCTTGCTCGTACAAGTCTTCCATTCAGAGCTATTATCACCTTCAACATCATTTGTATCTAGGTGCAACTCCTTGACGTGTGAACTCGTTACTACCTCATATAATGTCACTTGTGTAGGCCCAGGTCTTGTCATATCAGGATAAGCCCAAATGACGTGGACTTCGCCTTCCATTTTAAACTGAACTGGTACTGCCATTGGAGGCAATAAAACAGTACGAACATCTCGTATTTCAAGAGTCTCACTAGACTCTTAGAGAGAAGCACTAGATTCTTGGATTTCCACTGTTGAGACTGTATTTGATGAGGATGAGGGAGTTTTTGACGATGCTCCTTCAATCTTAATTTCTCCTTTATTGATCATCCTCTCTATGATGTCCTTGAGGACGTAACAATTTTCAACCGGATGACTAATCAATCGATGGTATGGGCAATACTTAGGATCGCTTGTTTTGCCAACTTCTTTAGGCCTTTTCGGTTCTGAGAGTGTTAGAAGTTTGGCAGCCATCAATTCTTCGAATATCCCCTTAACATCATCATCATCAAAGGGATATTTCTTTTTCTTCCTCTCTTCAAGAGTGAGCTTTTTGTAGGGCTCCTTGGAGTTTCCTCTTTCTTGAGCCTTAGAATTGTTACCACTAGGGGGTTTGCTTCCAGGCTTGATGAAGGTAGCCATGGTTTCAGCCTTCTTTTGTGTCTTCTTGTGATCATCTCTTTTTGTCCCATTATGGTGAGAACGACTAGAGCTTGCTTGACGTCTAGCAAGTTGACGCTCAACGTTACAAGCCTTCGACACCAAAGCATCAAAGGATGTAGGCTCGGCGCTTCCAACATGCACTGCTAACTCAGGAAGGAGGTTATTGGTGCACATTTGCACGCAAGCCTATTCACTTAACTTTTCTAGGCATTGTAATCTTAAGATCCTCCATCTAGCAATGAAGTCATTTACGAACTCATTTGAGCGTTGATATGCATTTTCAAGGTTAGTAATAGAGACCTTGGCTTTCGAGCTCACAAATTGGGCCAAGAATGCCCTTTGCAAGTCATCCCATGTCTGGACCGAGTCAGGTTGAAGCTGTGTATACCATGTAAACGCCGATCCTTTCAATGACTGCACAAATTGCCTTATAAGCAGTGCATCACTGAGTGCGGTTTCACCACATGCAGAATAGAAATGAGCAAGATGCTCATGCGGTGAGCCGTGAATGCCGTCAAACTTGTCAAAATTCGGCCTTTGATAACCAGGAGGAAAGGAGACCGAATCATAATGAGTAGGGTATGGCTTTCTGTACCCCACAACAGGAGGATTCTGTAATGCTTGAAACTCCCTAATCCCTTGAGTTATCATCTCTCGGACTTCTTGTGGGGTAACAGCTAGCATGGCACCTAGGGTTTCACCACTCGTCCCTGTTTGATTTTGCATACTCTCATGATCTTGATTAGATACTTGAGCGGCTAGTGCTTCGATTCGAGCATCTTTTTCACTTAATTGCCTTTGCAACTCTCAGAGCTGATCTTCCACACTAGTGGCACCAGTGACCAGAACTGGCATGCTCTTCGTCTCTTCTCCTGACACAATAGTAGCGTTTGACTTAGGAGTCATAGTTGGAAATTCCTCCTCTTGAAAAAGAGTGTTCAAGTCCCCATATAGTGGAGAACTCACAACCTCCTCCTCCGAACTACTCATGTTTAATGGTAACAAGTGGTGGAGGAGAGGGGGAACGCGAGACTATGCTTGCAAAAGACGGCTCTTGAGCCTTTGACCTAGTAATGGCACCAGTATAGGCTTCAGACCCGACTGTTTATGAAGTCGAGCTTGTAGCTTTCGATGAGCCTTTGTTCCTCACAGAAGCACATGGAATTTGAGCAACAGTTCGCTCTTTGTGACCCTTCTTGGATTGCGAGGGTTTGACTATCTTGATCTTCGAGGTCTTTGGAGGAGCATCTTCGGTGAAAGAAGCCATGTTAACTTCCTCGATCTCGCCTATATAGACAGGTATGGACCCAATAAGGATGTGGGTTTGAGGATTAACTTGAGGGACATGAGGTGGCCTCCTTGGCATCGCTAAATCGCGAGCAACTTCCCACAAAGTCTTGTTAGCCAACTCCAAAGTAGTGGAATGTGCTAGTCGACGCGCTGCTCCACCCCTCTTGGAACCGTTCTTACGACCCCTTCTATTAGACTTTTTGGCTTTGGAGATAGGTTGGTCGGTAGGCTTCACAGCCTCGTCACAAGTCTTCACGACCCGAATTATGGGCCTATGAGGGATTCCAACAACGGGCTTGGTGCCACTTGTGGATGGAGCCTTGTGGTCTGTGGCTTGGTTTTTGTTAGGCTTGTTCACCCAAGGGTGACCAACCTTCACATACTTGGGCTTCATGCCCTGAGTCAACAACTTCCTCCATAGGCAGTGGGAGAGCGTTGAAGGAGTTCTCTAAAGGGATCTCAGCAGTGATCGAATCCCTAGTGACATTAAAAAGCACCTCAAACGATCGTTTCTTGACCCAGCTACCCCCGTCAATGATGAAAGTCGTGGGGAGTTCGTTGAACTTGACAGTTGCTTGTGGAGTCATTTCCTTGCAACAAAACAAAGTATAATAAACGTTAGTATCGATATCACTTAAACATGAAAAGAAAGAAAGGGTCCCACTGGGCGTGCCAGAAATATGTTGAGCAAAAATGTACACAAAATTACAACACACATTTAAATTATTTTTATTTTAGTTCGACTCTCTCTTTTGATTCTTTTGATTAAAAACAATACCGATACAAAATATTAAGTGGTTTTTAAGATTTGAGCTGCACCCAGTTTTGATGGGTTGCCTACGTATCTCTTTAAAGAGAATCAAGCCTTACATAGTTCAGAGTGTTTAATTTATTTGTTTGGTTTGATTTTCACGCATTAGTGGAACGAGCCCGAACCCACCTTCTAGAAAGGGTTGCTCGGATTCAAACCAACTATCATTTGCGTAATGTGAATAAGATTAAACCCACCTTCTAGGAAGGGTTGCCTAATCTCTTCACTATCAAACATGTGACTTAAAGTTTATATATTTTTATTTGATTTATGACTGAATATGACACGTATATAATATGTCAAACGTCCTACGTACCCACTTGTATGATGTGGAATCAAGTCAAACGTAGTTCTTAATAAAAACCAATTAAATATGTTATATGGTCTTCATTTAATTTTTAATTGAAGGCTGTGATTGAACCCGACTAGCATTTGCTTTATGTAGAGTTTCCTACGTACCCTCTTAAAAAAGATCAAATCATACGTAGTTCTATCAAGATATTGAATATTTGTTTATGTGCGACTGCACTCAATATATATTATATGTTTAATATTGAGTTCCTACGTAGCCTATAAAGGCGTCAAGTCTTAACGTAGTTCTACCACTTTAAACTAAGTCTTATTTTAACCCGAAATCATGGGAATCAAAACAAAGCTCAAAAAGTCATAAGGATAATCTTATAAATGTATCAATTTTATGACCAATTTAAATAATTAGCCAAACTTAAAAGGCTTTGTACATTAATCCAGGATATACACACTTCCAAGTATACGTATATGAGTATATTAATCAATATGGGCCTCAGTTTAGCCCAATAAAAACTTCCTCAATAAATCCAATCAATCTACTATATATATAAAAGCAATAAGGTTTGGAGCCTTCTCATTACACCACCTAGGATTTTGCCACATGTCGATCCTATATAAAGCCACCTCATACTTTTACACGTGTCATTTTCTTATAATTTAGACGTCTTTATATTTATTCCATGTCATATTCCACATGTAAAATTTTTTCCATATCACTCATATCTTATGTACACATCATATTGCCACATAATCTACAATCTCAATCAATCTTTTTTATATTGGATTATAATAATGTTTTTTTTGAAAATTTTGTTACATATTTCGAAAATTTACATTTAAAAATATTTTTTACCATATCTTTATGATCCTAACAACTCTCCAATATAATCTACCAAAAAAACTATCACCAAAATTAAATTAATAATAGAATTTTAGTGATTCCTATATATGATCATATCATATATGTACGTACATATCTTCTATGAAATTAACTTCCATAAAATTTACTTCCATAAAAATATTATACATAAAGATTGTACGTACATAATGTTTAGATTATAAGATTGTACGTACTTAAATATTGGTCCGTAAAAATTAACTTCCATGAAATTGACATCAAAATATTTTTTTATGTATTTTATAGGATAAAATTTTAACATATCTTTATGATTCTAACAACTCTCCAATATAATCTAAAAAAACTCACATAAATATAGATCGAGATTTTATCCTATAATATTTTTAAATTAAAAAATTAATAATAAATTGTTATTGATCCATATGACCATATGTACATAACGAATAAATTGAACAAAAAATTTAACAATTAACATATTTTCTGAGAAAAAAGAATTATAATAGATCTGTCTATATATAATCTTAACATATTGTCGATAACCTTATCATTGTTTTGACTTTTTAAATATGAGTTACGATATTAAAAAAATGAATCATAATAAATATATACAAAAATGAGTTATGGTTTTACAATCTATGTACAAATCAAGTCAATTTTTTTAATCTATATTTTTTTCCCATTATGATATTTAGATAGGATCGAAACTTTTTGTTGCCAAATCTTTAAATTTCAATTATGATATACCTTTGAATTTTCAGTTTTAATTTTTTGATAGTTTAAACACAAATCTAGCCAATTACAATTGTAATTTTCAATTATAATTTCCCGATAATGTTTTTTTTTGATAATATACGTACATGTCAAGCCAATTTTATTTGCTAATCCATATTAAATGTCCCATTATTTTCATTTTTTCTATCAAAATCTTTGATTTAGAATTATATAAATCACGAATTCAAAATAATATTTTATATTATATTTTTATTTATTGATATCTTTTTTTATAGTATATCTAAAAAAATATCGAGACATAGTCGTGCAGGACACGACGGGGACAACTAGTTTAGTCTAATTTGATAAAAATCAAATCTTAACTGAATTTATTTTCTTTAAAATCTCGAGACTTAAAATATTAGTCTCTATATTTATCTCAAAATTTGAATTGCCGATTAGGCTCATTCAATTATATTAATTAAATTTAATACCCCATTAAACATCAGTATTGTTATCTTTTTAAAGAGGTTTCTTTATTTTAAATGTGCTAAATATAAAAATAGCATTGTGTCTTCTCAAAATCAAATTCGACACTTTGAACTCAAAACAGCCAGCAGATTCAAACACTTTTGTCAACCTTTAGTCTCACAAGATCTCCGATCGAAAGGTGTGAATTTTCATTAACCCTTTTTCCTATTTATTTGTAGAAACAAGTTTAACTTCCTCCTCCAATAACATGGAATTAGGGTATAAGTTGGAGTTTTCATTAATTATTTTGACAGAAGATCCAATTTTAAAGCCATGAAGTATGTCCTTGACGCGGATTTATTATATATAATCCGATGCAATACCCATTTAAATATTGGGTGTGATTTGCCTTAATAGTTAATATACATGTCCAATATAAGAACATGGCATGGATAACATCAGGATCTTTGTCTATATTTTTAGGTTCAATATTCAATAGTATAATTTATGGTCTTTTGTCCCCTTCTTCATGCTCGTTCCTGATCATACAACATAATATTGCATATAGGCAAGTGATTAATTATGTACTGCACTTATGTTCGCTTCAATTGTGCCATATGATCAATTATAGTTCATCCCGTGTAATCTCAATTAAAATTTCAGAAATCAATTGGGCATTATAACGGCATGAAAAACGCTTAATTGGTGTGGTGTTCGGACCCACTCGGTTCCTCCCAGGCCTCAAATGATTAATTTATATGGTGTTCGGATCCACTCGGTTCCTCCCAGGCCATAAAATCAACCAAAGTCTCAAGACATATATGTTTAAAAACTTAAAACGAAAACGAAATGAAAAACATTTTGTTGGGTGTGGTGTTCGTATCCACTCGATTCCTCCCAGGCCACAAAATCAAACTTGTAAAGACATTCAAACAAGTTGTTTTTTTAAAGCGATCAAAATATATATGAAAGAGATCAAAATAGATATGAATCCACACGTACTATATAACATCATATACTACCTTTCTTCAAATGAAAAGCAAAGATGAAGATTAGTAGGATAGACACTGAATTCTGTACGTAATCTTCTTCTCCTTTCTATTTTGATAACTCTCTCCTCTTTGTGTTTGTTTGTTTGTGTTTTCTCTGCAAGTTGTGTGTTTTATTTACTTGGGAAATTTTGATATCCGAAGAAGAGAGAAAATCGGTTGACAAACAGGTTTATATATCTGCCTTTGTGAACGGTTACTTAACCAATTCTGGACCAACTGCCTCTTCCATTTTGCTTTTTGCTTTTAAATTGATTTAAATCAGAAGTCTAATGATAACCGCTTAAACGGACCACATCCTGAGTCACCTTCTTGGTCACATAGAGATGTATAGTTAAAATAGATCACATCCTCTGATATGTATGGATACATAATGTTCATAACTACGACTTTTAAAAGTGATTAATTAATTTTTTTAAAGGAGCTCTACATCCGTTCGTGCCCCGTAATATAATTAATCGACTTTATTAAAAGCTATTAAAATTTTGTGGTAAACGGAGACCCCCCGAACTTTGAACGAGAGAAGAATTGAACTTGTTCAAAGTTTGGATGCTTTTCAATTTTTATTTTTTTAATTAATCATGCCTTCTGTGTGCAGGCTATTATGGACTCTTTTGGACAACTAGATAACCAAAGAGCAATAGGGAGTGATGGCCATGTAATAAAGGGTGGTCGTTTGTATAACCGATCATGTTCTTTCAAGGAGCTGGCTATTAATTACCAAGCGCCTTCTAAAACAACATGGACGCCAAAAGAAGAATTTACTGTAGGGTATTTCATATTTCGGCTCTTTGAGGAGAGTGAACGCGTCCTTAGCCATAATGAACAGGGGCGCCATCTCAAAGGTGTCTTCCTTGAGAAAGTCCGTGTTGATCGAGGAGGTTTCAACCCATTCCCTATCACAGAAGACTTCTACCCAATCTTGCAAAGACTTCTGAAAAGCAGGATTAATTGGGCTCAAAATTTTCATTCAGAGGTCTGGCTAGCCTTTCTCACTGTGTAATGGAGTGGACCGAACAAACTCTAGAATTTTATGAGCAAACCCTTCGTCATGCAGACATCTATGGGCTTGTGACAGTCTCATAGTTTCCCTATATGTACGACACAGAGGTATGGAGAGCTTTTTGTGAACTCTGGAGCCCTTTGACAAACACACTGCATCAAGGAGGTGGTGAATTGGGCATAACTTTGAACGATCTTAAGCAGATTGGAGGTTTACCCATCCTTGGGGAGCCTTATGAAGAATTTTTGCCACCCAATGAACAACGTCTGGATCAATCAAAGTTTCCACCTACTGTTATGGAGCTTTTGCAAATACATTCAGTCCTTTGTAAACACTATAAGGTGACAGAAGTGTCTTGGTGGAAATGGCAGACTCACTTTTACAGAGGGAAGTTAAGATACGGACCTTACAAGTACTCTTTTGAAGAGAAGCGTCCTAAGACACAAGACTTCCAAGACCTTCCTAAGATAAATGTTTCAAAGCTGCTACCACTACATGTGAGTCACAAAGGACATCTAGCTGCCTTCTTGGCCCTTTTGCTTAGCAGGTTTGTTTTACCACATGAAGGTAAGTATATACGACCCCAGGCATTTGTAATGGCTTGCTTAATGGCTGAGGGAACCAAAATTTCACTAGATCCTACAGTTTTAGGCCATATTTATCACGGTTTGGGAGAGATGGCGACTCATGAGCTGGCCCCGGGTAGTGCCAATCCCTCTTTTGCTATTCATTTCGTGATCGGCTAGTTGGGGGAGTATTTCTATTGCTTGTATAAATGTCGTCCAGACGATGAATTTAGCGAAAAGTTTCCACTCCTGGCTAGATATTCTGGAGTTCAAGCCAAAGAGATGAATATACACGAAGCCATGTCAATATTCAGGCACACAAAATACTTGTCGTATCGAGCCATAAATTTTGGAGATGAGTCTAAGAGTATAGAGTGCCTTGACTTAGATGGTTTGCCAAACACTGATTTCGAGCGATTTCTTTCTATATGCTCCAGCATATTACTTGTTAGAGTAGGAAATGAGTTGATTTTAGAACCATATTATCCTAACAAGTATGCACGTCAACATGGCTTTGAGCAGGGTGTTCCTACTAATATGCTGAAATTTAGTTTTTCTCAAAGGAGTCGACGGTCTTTGGAAGAATTTACTCTTAAATGTGCCCACTTCTATAATAGAAACAGGGAGCCAAATTCCATATCCCAATTTCCTATCATCCTAGCTCCTGCACTTTAGGCTATTGCAAATGGTGGGTTAGAACATCAACCCCTGACTTGGGCCAGCCGATGGGCAAAATTCAGTCCACTTTGGTGGGGAAGAAAATCATCTTGAGGAATCCTACATACGTCATATCTGATATGAAGAACTTTTCATGTGGGCATAAAGATGACGTGAAGTTTTCTGATTCTGATTCATCTTTTGATGAGACAACCCTTGAACCAGTTGGGACATCAGCCTTCAACATACAATCATCCAAGAGGCCAAATAAGGAGAGATCTCCAAGTGGCGATATACACTTTAAAAGAGCCAAATATGTTAATCAAAACAAGTCTTCCGACTTGATTTCTGAGGAGCGGGTTGATTACGATGATGAACCAAATTTTACGCCCTTCTTTGACTCTAGCAATGCAGCCTTTGGAGAGAATGAGCCGTCGACTTCTGAGATCAACCCCGTCAGCAATGCAATTGTAGTTGTTGCTGAACCACAACCTTCTGAGACGAAGGAAAACATGTTTGATGTCACCCCCTTGAGATTGTGCGTGCCACTTTGCATAGTCTTCTTTCCTTGCCGATGGACGATTGGGTCCGAGAAAGCATCAAGAATGGTGTTAACTCAGTCATGAAACAGATTTTGAGCCTCGTGTCTCCACATGAACTCATAATTGCACGCCCCCGTGTTTCTCAATCAATTGAAACATTGCAAGCTATGGCTGCCGTCAATAACGTCGACCTTTCGACATTCGTCTCACAAGCTACAAAGAAGTGTTTGAAACTACCGAGGCCCTTACCGCAATAGCAAGCATTGTAGACATCAGCCGTGTTGAGCAACTCTCAGTTGATTTAGCCCAGGGACGCAGTGATCTTGAGTCGAATCAAGCTGAATTCCCTCAATTGGCCCAAGAATCTCTTCTCATACAAAAGCAAGAAGTTGAACTCTCGACCTTGAAAGAGCAGGTTATGAGGGTCGAAGCTGATCTTAGTAACAAGAAAGCCAATTTAGAGGCAAAAACTGCTACTCTTCAAAGTTCCATTCAAAAGTGTGAGAATGATCTTCAGCAGCTGCAAGCAGAACTTGACCGAGCCGGACGGGCGAAAATTGAAGAGCTGAACATTAGGAAATCTCGCCTCCAAGCTCTTCTCTCCAGCCTGTCTGCATTTGGTCCACCTCTGTGTTGAGATATTCCCGTTCACTTTAAAAAGTAAGCTATCATTTTAATTTGTTGTCGTTTTTTTTTATCAAGCTCTACAGTACGTGCTTTTCATTGATTTACTGATGTTTCCAATTTGATGATGCAGCTAAAAGCTTCAACTAGAGCTATCAAGGCAACACATATGACTTGGACAGGAAGCTATACTTTCCATGTGATCTGCAACATTCTAGCTATTTACATTTTTTTTAAATTGATTTAGACATCAGCTTTGCTATGCCTGAATTTTTATGCTATAACTTAAACACTAGCTGGGATTTAGTCTTAATTTTCCGTTCATTTAAGTTTCATGCATTTTGACACATAGGCATGCATGTGTCATTTTTGTGATTCCGTTTATGAATCAAAGTATTATCACGAAAGACTATGTTTTCGGTACAGCGATTCGTGACTATTATTTTAATTGGCTCCACCGCATTCAAATACTAATAGTATGCGTTTGGCCCCATCAGTTGTAATATATATAGCAACTACCTTAGCAGTAGTCTTCCATTAAACTTTTAATGGAAAACTCAAATCCCTTTTTAATTGTGTACCATTTTCCGTGGATTTGAATGGAAAGATCACACTTTCTCTTTTCCTTGCGTACCATGTTCGCACTAGTTGTGGTTAGGAATGGCCGACCAAGAATGATAGGCACCATGGGATCCTCTGGCCTTTCCATGACAATGAAGTCATTCGGGATAAAAAAAATTGCCCACTTGGACAGGAAAATCATCAATAACTCCATTTGCCTTCACACAAGATCCATCCTCCATATAAAGGTTCAGGTTCACTGGAGCCAACGGTCCCATATTGGTTTTAGACCAAATCGAAAACGGTAGAAGACTCGCGCTGGCACCTAGATCACAAAGAGCTTTGAAACGATAAGTACCAATACCAATAGTGATAGCGAACTTACTTGGATCGCCATGCTTCTCAGGGAGCTCCAAAGAACGGACCTCATTAGCCAACTCCGACATTAACCTCTTCCTAGATAAGATCTCCTTCAAAAATTTAGTATAAGCAGGCATTTAGCTTAGGGCCTCAGCGAAAGGAATAGTAATGCTTAAGCCCTAAAGCACTTTCACAAAACACTTAAACTTTCCTTCAGTGAATACTTTGGCTTTCTTAGAAGGGAAATGAAGAGTCTTTGTCATACTCGGAGCCAAAAACGGGCCTGAATCGTGGCTCAACTGACTCGACAAGAGGTTCTATCGGGTCAGGAACAAGGTCGGTACCGACCTTGGGGGTCGGCAGAGACCACGTAACTGAGAGGAGAAACAGGGTTAGAAGACTTACCTAGGATGTGAGTGTCGGTAACGGCCTATGGTACGTTAGTAACGACCATTGGGATATCGGTAACGATCCTGGAAGGGTCGGTAACGGCACCTACAAGACAGTGTTCATCTTCTCCTTGCTTCGTTTCTTTGGGTATTGCTCGATCAGGCACCTTCTTTCCACTTCTCAAGTGTATAGTTGCTATTTGGCCCCTAGGGTTTTCATCGGGGCGGCCTGTTAATTGTTCTTGGGAATTAGCACTTTTCTTTCATGTTTCAAGCTCACCCAACTGTACTTGAACTCCTTTCATCTGGCTATTGAGATCAGCTCGGACTCCATTAATCCCCTCATAGAGGCCGTGTACCCATGATGGTGGCTCTTGATAGCCAGGAGGTCTATAAGGAGGAACCATTTCCTCTTTTTGAGGAGGTTGGCTTCCTTGGCCTTGTGCATAATTGTCCCAGGTAGGTTAAGCGTTGTTTCTCCCTACATAAGTATTGTTTTGGTTTCTATAGGGACCTCTCATGTAATTAGCTTCTTCATATGCCTCAACATCACGAACCTATTGCAAGTTAGTGTAGACAGAAGTAGTATGGGCTTGAGACCCGCATTCTTGACAAGGATGAGAAGATTTGAAGAAACTTACCTGCTTTTTCAACTGATTGATCTCATCTTGCATGAATTGGAATTTGAAATCCGGGTCCACCTCAGCCGATTGTGGTTCATAGAGATTTCTTTGTTGTGGCTTGGCTTGTTGAGTACCATACATGGCGTCATAGTTAGTTAGTTTATCTAACAATGCCCATGCCTCATCAGGGTCCATCTCAATAAACCCATAATCAATATGCAGGTTTATGCGGTCCTTTGTTGCAGCGTTGATACCATGTAAGAAGATCTCTTGTAGAACATAAGGTGGTTGGCCATGCGTGGGGCACTATTGTCTCTACAAAAGTCTCACCATGCAACTGGTGATAAGAAGTAATGTGCTTCTTGAGCTCCGTTTTCTTTGTAGGTGGAAAGAACTTAGTCATGAACAAGTCATGTAGAGTCCTCCACGTAGTGACTGATTTTGGAGGTAAGCTCTCAAGCCAACTCAACGCCTTTCCTACAAGGGACCACTTAAAGGCCTTCAAGAGCACATATTCTAGTGACACATCATCAGCAGCAATAGTATCACATAAATCGGTCAAATTTTTAACATGCTCCATAGGACATTCAATGGGATTCCCATCAAATTGAGATCGCGTTATTAAGGATATAAACTGAGATTTGATCTCAAAGGCTCGATTAATCTCAGGGAGCACTATCGCCGATTGTGGCACCCTTAGTTCTGGGTGCATATATTGCTTTGCATTACTTGGGATAGCATTCAAATTCTCTTGAAGACGGGTAGCGACCTCTCTCTCACACCACGCAGTAGCGGCTTCAACATCTCTAGCCCTTAAGGCTTTAGCGTTGTTTTACTACATCTCTTGCATCTGCAAGCGGAGATCCGCTAGTTGTTTCACAAGTTCATCGTTTCCAGCCATTGCTCCATTGTCATGGAATCTATGATGAAAAGATCTCTCAGGTTAAGAATCAATTGGATAATCAAACATTAGCCCGCGTCCTCCTGCTGGCATAAACTGAAAGCACAAACAAAAACTAAAACAAAATTAAAACACAAAAGGGTTCTGCCGACAAGGTCGGTACCGAACCTGAGGGGGTCGGTAATGACTCGACAGTATTCCCGAAAAACCCTAAAATGAACGAAACTTGGTACTCTTGAAATCTCCCCGGCATCGGCTCCAAAAACTTGATGCAACCAAAACTATCCCGCAAGCAAACAGGGTCAATTATTGTACCTCAAGTGTCGATCCCACAAGGACCAATGTAATACCAATTGTAACTCTACTAGTAAATTAGGCCAAAAATAGGGAATTGAGAAATCTATATCTAAGCTAATAAACACCTATGCAAATAAAGAGGATAAAAACTATGGGATAGATGTGTGTAAGGTTAAGAATCGCTACACCAATGTTTCAATAAATAAAATTATACTCTGTCTGAATTTATTTGAAGGACCAACTATCTAAGGTAAACACTACCTCCTCTCGGATGAATAGTGCATGTACCTAAACTCGACTAGCAGTCACTCTCGCACAAAGCAAGTCTAATTTAGATCCTTAAAGCTCTTTAGAGATTAGGTAAAACAGTAGAGACAGTTCCTTTATAGAGGAACCCCACAACGATCAACTAATCGCATGAGTAAACCTCTACCCTCGCTTGGAGGATTTTCGAACGAGTTTCCTTTTCTTTATTGCTTAGTTCTCTTAAGGTTACAAGGCCGAATACAAAATTCTCTGTTCCTACAAGTACTCTCTCCCTAGGCAACACTAATGTATTATGTCAACCCTAACCCGGTGAACGCTCACAATCAAAGACAAGGCGAAACTCAAACCTCTCAACTCTTCTGTCTCTGCACTAGAGTTCCCCTAGATCGAGGAACTCCTTCTTTCTTCTTTTACCGTTGTCGATATTAGCACGCCGCCAACGACTTTTCACCAACTTGATGGTCTTCACATCAGTGGCTCTTTTAGCTCTTCTCTCTTTGTGTTTTGGATTTGATAATTGTGAAAAGTGGGCAGCAAGGACACTGTTGAAGGGCTTAAATAGGTGTGATGAGAAACCCTTATCCATTTGAGGTATTTGTCCTAAATACCCTTTTTGCCTTGCTCTCCAAGTATGATCCTTAAGGTTGACATGTGATTTTGATTTGAAGTTGAATTGACAACTCTCGGATCTCATCGGACCGTTGGATGGTCATCTTCGTTCTGCTACAGCTCTGAAAGTCTAAGACGCCCTTTTGTCCGACCTAGACAAGATCCCTAAAAATGAGCTAAGATGTCATTTTCACGCATGCGCCAGTTCCCATCCAAAGGGAACTCTCGTCTTCTCGGTTCCTTTGTCTTGGAAACTCTTCTTGACTTTGAGGGATTTCTGTTCTTCCCATTCAGTTCCCATCGTGTGGGAACTTTGGTTCACTGAGTTCCCGTCTCTTGGGAGCTCTGTTTTCTTCTGAGGTTGGTCACTTTCTTTTCGTCATTGCATTAGTTTCCATCCCTTGGGAACTTTTTGTTCTGTGTTTTATTTTGGCGACGCGCAACCTGTTATACTGAAATGCTTGGCAGTTGGCGTTAGTTCCCATGGTGTTTGTCATTATCAAAACTAAGGATGTTGTTCCAATGTTAATGAATGTGAGTTCCTAACACCGACTCAACAATTTCCCCCTATTTGATGATGACAAACCCATAATAAAATGACAATTATTTCATTCAATTTTTATGTTCATGTATGCTCATACAAGTTCCCCCTTAGTTGTGAAAAAATGTCGTAGGGAGTTCCACTATATGGTTATGTAGTTCCTATTTAGCAGATTTTGCGAGATTGTTCCCCCTTAGCAAATGCACTAATATGATAACTTAAAAAAACACATCTCACACATTTTATCTTCCCCCTTTTTGCATCATCGAAAAGAGTAAGAATGAATAACAAAACATAAAGAATAGGAACACATATCCAAACTAAAAGTGTTCATTACTTGGGCAAAGGGAATACAACCAGACACCACGAAAACATATAGGATTTTTTGAGAGGGGGAGAGCAGGCTAGGGAACAAAAGGCAAGCAAGATCACAGAGGCCTATGTTCCATGAGCTTGACAAGCCTAGCCAAGTGACGCTCCATCCTGAGAAGAATATCATAGTTCTTGTCAATTGCACCCTTTGATGTCATCAGTCTTTGGTGCTGGAAGCATAGGGCGTTCGATTTCCTCTGTGTTCTCTAAATGACAAAGACTCTGGATGGCCTCGAGGTCCATCTTGAACCCAAAGACTTCCTCATTCTTTTTCTCGTAAATAAATTCCTTCGTTAGCAGTTGTTTAACGAGGTAAGGATAGGGGAGAGAGTGGGTAAACTTCGCATCACACTTGGCCATGTGTCCCAGGGCTAGTTGAGGCAGATTGATAGGCTCTTTGCGAAGAAACAAATCGAGAAGAATAGTGTCACCGATGTTGAGTGTGTGCCTTCTCTCTTGCCTTGGGAGAACATTCCTGATGAGAAATTTGTGAGCCAGCTTTCCAAGTAGAGACATCCCATGTGCAAGAGTGGCTGATCCCTTAGCTAGAACACGTCCCTCATATATCCTTTCTAGGATAACTTCTCTGTCGTGTGTTCCCCAAACTTTCTAGGGCAGAGTTCCCAAGCCTGTGTTAAGAACATTGAGTGCCTGCGCTAGCTGATCCAAAGTGAAGGCGAATGAAGAGCCCTTGACTTTGTAGATGCCCTGCTCCTTGTCCATAGATAGCTTAAACGAGTCATAGAAGACTCGAATCTGAGCGGGGTCAACCGTCACACTCACAGTACAGATTGGTTCCCACTTCTAAGCCTAAATCATGTTTAGCAAGATTGGTTCCCACTTCTGAGCCTGAATTAGAATAGAATTAATGTTGAGAACGTTTTTAATTACACACAAGTTTCTAGAAAACCTCTCACGCCCTTATCAAACCGAGAGCCGGGTCGATCTTTTAAGACCGTTCCGATTTTGATGTCTTTTATTGTGCATCGACACTTATCTTTATTACGTGTCAAAACTTTACTTAGCGTTAATGACTTTTAAATGGTGTAGAGGCTATGAAAGAGCCGAGTCCCCTTAAGGGAACGGAGTTCCAACATTTAGCTAAAACATAGCATAAATTTATTTATTGGATTAAACAAGGCAAACCTTGAGCCTTATTATAAATTTTGAATGTCTGCATTACGTTAGTAAAAGACTTTAGTCGTCGTTTTCATTTTATGTGGCATTGATTAAGACTTTAGACGAAACCTTTTTATTTTGACATTGCTTTAAGACTTCAGCCAACACTTATTTTCCGTATGACATTGCTTTAGACTTTAGACGAAACCTTTCTATTTCGACATTGCTTATGACTTCAGTCAACAAAGAGTAGAGTCATGACCTACGTATAATATGACGTTATAAAAAGTGGTTTAAAGACTTATGTCCAACACTTTTTCCTATACTTTTCCAAGCAATGTCTCTAAACGAGACATTTTAAACAAACAAGGCCGCAATCATCGGTCCTAAGGCATTTCTAGTATTCGAATAATAATAACGATAATAAGGTGTCGTTATTTCTAGCAATCGATATATCCTATGTTTATTTATTTAAGCAACCAAGTTTGGTCCCAATATAGAGAAGTTTAACGGAATCGAGACATGGAAAAGGTTTCAAGGAGAATATCCACTTGCCTTGGATTTCTTTCGGGAATCTACGCAACTCGGAATTAGGATTTCTTAGCAATGCTCAAAAACTTCAACCTAGTTAACCGAATGAACGATGAACAACATGTATTAAAATCCTTTTTTTAATTTAATTCAACCTTTCTCTTATTTTCCTCTTCTAAGAGAAGGCAAGCTAATCTAAATTATTTAGTTAAATAATATAGATAGCAAAAATGTCAAAATAATAATACTTTTATTATTATTTTCGAGGTGACACTTTGTAAGTATTTAATAACTTAAGAATACTTATTTTAAGAAAAGTAATGCAAGGTTTTCATTATTATTCCCATATATAAAAAGGTTGGATTGCCTATTGAAAAGGCATCTTAATTGAAACGAGCACTTGAGTGTCTCCATGAAGTGAGAACGAAAATGACTAATTCGTTCTTTAATTCAAGAATAGGGTCATAACAGATGAATTCTTTTAAAACGGATAATAATTACAATTTCGAGATGGAATGGAAGTTTGAATATGTAAAAGTCATGTCTTGGGAGAAGAATTTTGATGTTGAGCTTCTAATGAAGTTACTAATGGAACAAACGATGGTTATATCACAAGAAAAACCATCTTTATGATATTGTATCCGAACCTATTAACTATCGAGAAGTAGTTCGAGCGTCTTTATATATTATAGTTTGTAATTCTTATAAGAAAGTAGTTTTTCATAGACAAGTTTGAATTCGAAGGACTTAGTGGTTTCATTCCACCAATGTGATTAGTATTTGGAACTATTTCCAACATAGTCGCTTAATATTTATATCTTCACAAGAACAACACCTCAATTTCTATCTCAACCATGTGATTAAGATGAGAGATAAAAGTCCATTCTTATTCACCACCATGAATCTATATTGAAAACTTTTGATTGGTAAAACTTATAATTTCATTCCGATATAAATGTAAATTTTTGAGGCGAACTTAGTAATAATGATGAATACGTTGTAAAGTTAAACCACGTATTGGCTCGGAACTTTCTCTTATATTAAAATAACGATGGAACACGATTTTTTATTCGACACGTAAGGATATAATATGATAACCCATAATCATCATATAGAATTCAAAATGAGACGTTCTTACGAGAAAGAGTGTCACAAGCATGGTTCGAATTTTCCAACTACCGTTGGGTTACAAAAGTGCCTTAAAGGCAAAACTAACATGATTATGAATATTAAACTTGGATAGGAAGGAGGATCCATCTATTGCTCTGGAACATCTAAGGCAATAGGTTTATCTTTGCGGTGCATCTCATAGAGTTGTTGACCTTGACTCTGGAATGTCATCGGCCCTTTCCCTTTATTGTGAGCAATGGACTGGAAAGAGGTTGTCCCTGTAACCCTATTCGAGGCTTTGTTGTTCTGAGAAGCTGGGATTGACCTAAACTGACTTGAACCCTTCGTGTTCTGCTTGCAATAGGAACGAAGGTGTCCTTCCTTTCCATAGGTGAAACAAGTCTTCATGAGTCTGATGCAGTTCGTATTGATGTGACCTTGTTCACCACAGTTGTGGCAAGTTATTGAACCTTTTGGGTATTCAGATCCTTTAGTGCCAGCTGTCATGTTTGACTCAAGTTTGCCTTTCTTTGACCATCCTGACTTCTGTGGGGACGTTGGCCTCTTAAATCCACCTTGGCTTTGTGATGTGATTCCATCGACAACCGAGCCAACAATGGAGCACGCGCCGAAACACTCGGAGGAGCCACGGACTGCCCTTGCAGAGGGATGGTGGCGCTCCTTTGCCAAGGGATGGTGTGCCTTTGCATACGGCTGGAGGCGCGCCCTTGCAAGGGGTTGGCGCGCCTGGCCAAAAGTCGGATTCCGGTCTTGATATTGCCAAATCTCAAGGAGCCACAACTTATCTTGGTCGTATTACGCGATCCCGAGCTAAAGCCATTCTTTGTCAAGTACAAGAGGAGCTCATGGGTCGTAGATTTCCGAAGGACTGTAAAGAAGAAAGTTGGAGTCATTTATCGCTTCATGGCGCGATAAGTGACAATTAATAAGTTCTCGGGTTTTACGGGTTAATTTTGTAATTTTCCTTAAGTGAGGGGGCGAATTTTGTGGGGCCTTGTATTAGGTTATATGGCCGGCCACCTTGCTCTCTTTTCCCGGAGCTTTGGACGAAAATACTCTTGTTGTTTCCTTACATTGTTTCAATCTAGTTCTTGCATTTCTTTCGTTTAATCTCGTTGTTCGATTGTTGGTGAGTAATATCCGACGGTCTTGCATCCTAGTTTTCTTGAAATTTTGGTGAGTCATATCCAAGTTTCCGAGCATCCATATCCTTTGTTGTCACCATCCATCTACGCCTTTGCAAGGAGTTTTCGAGTTTCCTCTTGGCGATTACTTTGCACCATCTCCATCTCCATCGGTCCGGCCATCAAGTGGTATCAGATCCACGCGAAGGTATGGCCATTTAATCCTTGTTCCGACCTTGAATTTCCACTTGTTGCAAGTTCTTTGGTTCGAAATCTCTTGTGTGTGGCGAGAGAGTTTGTGTGTTATTTGTTGTCTCTTGTTGTGTGAGAGTTGTTTTCTTGTTCGGTGCTCTTGTTTGGTGTTGCCTTGGTCGAAATTTTGAGGGTTCCATGGCAGAAATTCTGCACGAAAAAAACTCCATGAATAGAACACCAAAGGTCCTTATAATTTGGTAGTTGAAGGGTTGCTTCTCTTGCTTGTTTAATGCCTTCAATTAGTAGATGTGTTAAATGAACTTATGCTGAATTTTGAGAGCTGAAAAACGTGGGATTTGAGTCCAAAAACCATCCTTGATTTTTTTTTCGTTACATGCTTGTGAAAGGTTCGGTGCTAGGATACGGGAACGACACCAAGACGGAATATCTTGTGTTGTTGTATAAGTGACATTGAAATCTTTTGTTGAAAATCAGAAAAACCTTGCCGGCGGCGTAAAGCTAATAAGGGGCCAGGCACAAAAAAAAGATTAAGACTAGAAAAATTTTGCCCGGCGGCGTAAAGCTAATAAGGGGCCGGGCACGGAAGAGTAGTCATCTAGTGGAGCCTAACAAAGGCCTACTCGAACAAAAAAAAATTAAATTAATTAATTATACTTGATGCTTGTTGTCTTGGTGGTTTAGTAAGCTTCCTAGCATTGTTATCCTAAGCAAGTGTGTGGTGAATCTCTTCTTTGTTGCCTTTGTTTCTTTGCATACTTGCAACTCGTCGGATTTTCATCTCGGGCAAGTCTTGGTGGTTATTTCAAGTGCACTCTATACCTTGATTTTTGCCATGGTTGTAAGATGACAAGTGTAGGTGACGAGAAGGACAAGCAACAGGTTGAAGAGACGTCCACTAGTTCGGTGGCTGCCATGTTGCAATCCATGCAACAATCCTTGCAACAATCCTTTCAACAATCCTTGCAACAATCTATGGAAGCTATGGAGACTCGTTTTACTAATCGGTTGGCTGATTTGGAGAGTCAAGTAAAAGGCCGAGACGATAGAGCATGGGTGCCTCAAACGGGGGTTCTACCAAGTGTGTTACAAAGTGCTAACCAGGTGGAGTCGTTGCACGAAGAGGCCTCTACATCATACTTGCCAAACACGGAGGCGCAAGCATCCCTCGGTGTGAGTACCTCCATGGGGGTTATTCCTCCTATGAGTTTCCATAATCCACACTTTGTGGCCAATTCCGGGGTAAGACCTTCATTTGCTACATATCCGAATAATATTCGTATTAGTGCTACTAACGTTACAGGATATGGAGCGCCGAGCTATCAATAGGCCAATGCTACAACGGCCATTCAACCCCCATCAGTCTTGCACCTACCAAGACATGGCCAACCTCCCAAAGGGCCGGCCAATGTAGCTGACGGGCAGCCTTGGCAAGGCGCGCCGGGGCATCACGAGGAGCGGCCCCAGGATCCCCATCACGGTATTAAGCTGAACGTGCCGACTTTTACGGGAACTTCCGACGCTGATGCATGCCTTGATTGGCTTGCCAAGGTGGAATCCATTTTTGATTTCTATGGATAAGATGATGCTAGGCGAGTGGCCATGGCGGCCATACATTTCACCGACTTTGCTTACCAATGGTGGCTCGAGGACAAGACTTTGAGGAGAACACGTCGGATGCCTCAAATTAACACTTGGCAAGATCTAAGAGAGGCTTTAGAGGAGTGTTTCATGCCTCGAGATTATACGGAGCGCATCCATGCAAAGTTGGAGCAAGTGCGCCAAGGAAACCGGACTCCTGACGAGTTCTACAACGAGCTGCGTATGCTCATTTTTCGTTCCCGCATGTAATTTCCCGACGGGTATGTTATCTCTAAATTTGTCAATGGGTTAAATTTGGAACTAAAGAATATTGTGAGTATGCAGCACTTTAGTAGGGTAACCGATGTTGATCAAGTGCTTCATTACACCAACCATATCTACAAGCACCTTGTTCAACGACGTTCAAGTTCAACCACTTCCCGGGCGTGGCAGCCTTCCTCCACGGCTCCTAGGGTGCCACCAAATCAGTTTAGGAAGCCGGAAATAAGGAAGGACTCGACTCCTCAATTGAGGAAAGATTTCCCTCCATGTCCTCGGCAAGAGGGAGGAGAACGGGCGAGCGACGTGAAGTGTTACAAGTGCCTTGGCCATGGGCAATATGCTCGGAATTGTCCCAATGAACCGAAGGTTCTCCTTAAATCCCAAGGGGAGTACGAGTATGAGGAAGAAGGGGATGCAGAAGAGGAAGAGGAGAGCCTCGAGGTTGAGGAGGACGAGCTCCACGTCATCGCCGAGGATGCAGAGTGCTTCATGGTCCAACGAACGCTCTTCATGACGGAGAACACCACCACACCTAGTCAACGTGAAGTTATCTTTCACACTCGATGCAAAATCATGGATAACGTATGTAGTGTGATTATCGATAGCGGATCTTGTTGTAATATTATTAGTCAAGAGGTGGTGGATCGTTTTTCCTTGCAAACTACTTGCCATCCTTTACCTTATCCTTTGTGTTGGTTGAATTACAACGCCCCGATCCAAGTCAAGGAGAGGGCTCATATTTGTTTTTCTATAGGGCCATACAAGGATGAGGTGGAGTGTGATGTGGTGCCGATGACCGCTTGTCATCTCCTTTTGGGATGCCCTTGGCAATATGACAAGGGAGCTATTCATGACGGCGTCTCCAACGAGTATCATTTTCAATTGGAGGGAAAGAAGGTGACGTTGCACCCGATGACTCCCCATGAAATTATTTTGGATCACGCAACAAAGGAACAAAGAAAGAAGCATGCGCTTTGAGAGGGAAAGAAGGACAAGAAGCTAGCTCTAGGCGGTCCTTCTAGGCCCTTGCTTTTGGCCACACCGAATGAGATACTTCATACATTCAAGGGAAGTGGCGTTTGTCTTTTGCTTGTTTTTCAAGAATCTTATTTATCTTCCCAAGAATTAGTTGATCTTCCTCCTTCCATTTCTAATCTTTTGCAGGACTTTGAGGAGCTTTTCCAAGAAGAGGTGCCAACGGGACTACCACCGCTTAGAGGAATAGAGCATCAAATCCATTTTGTCCCCGGTGCCACTCTACCGAATCGTCCAGCCTATCGAGCCAATCCGGAGGAAACTAAGGAGCTTCAACGGCAAGTACAAGAGCTCCTTGATAAGGGCTATGTGCGTGAGAGCCTCAGGCCGTGTGCCGTTCCCGTCATTCTTGTTCCTAAGAAGGACGACACATGGAGGATGTGCGTTGATTGCCGGACGATCAACAACATTACCATCAAGCATCGCCATCCGATTCCGAGGCTTGAGGACATGCTTGACGAGCTTCATGGGGCGAATCTCTTCTCCAAAATTGATCTTAAGAGCGGATACCATCAAATAAGGATAAAGGAGGGAGATGAATGGAAGACGGTGTTCAAAACCAAGCAAGGCCTTTACGAGTGGTTGGTTATGCCCTTCGGATTAACCAATGCTCCGAGCACCTTCATGCGCTTGATGAACCACGTCCTCTGACCTTTTATTGGTAAGTTTGTGGTTGTTTACATTGATGATATTTTAATTTACAGCCACAATTTATTATCCCATGTCGAGCACCTTAGGGAAGTGCTTGAAACTTTGAAAAGGGAGCGCCTATTTGCTAACTTCAAGAAGTGCCACTTTTGCTCGGATCACGTGGTATTTCTTGGTTTTTTTGTGAGTAGGAATGGACTACAAGTGGACGAACAGAAGGTGAAAACGATTCAAGAATGGCCAACACCGACAACTATGACACAAGTCCGGAGCTTCCTTGGATTAGCCGTCTTCTACCGCCGGTTTGTCCGTCATTTTAGTACCTTGGATGCGCCCTTAACCTTCCTTACTAAGAAGAATGTTCCATTTATGTGGGGAGAGGCGCAAGAAGAGGCCTTTGCAGCCCTTAAGGCTAAGTTGACACAAGCGCCGTTGTTGGCTCTTCCCGATTTTGGAAAGATGTTTGAGATAGAGTGTGATACGTCGGGAATCGGGCTCGGTGGCGTACATATGAAAGAGGGACGGACTATAGCATATTATAGTGAGAAGCTTGGAGGTTCCCCACGTACGACAAAGAGCTACTTGCTCTTGTTCGAGTGCTACGGGCGTGGGAGCACTATCTCTTGCCTCGGGAGTTCGTTATCCATTCCGATCACGAGGCATTGAAGTACTTGAGAGGGCAAGCAAAACTTAACCGAAGGCATGCCAAATGGGTGGAGTTCATCGAATCCTTTCCCTATGTCATCAAGCATAAGAAAGGCAAGGACAACGTCGTCGCCGACGCGTTGTCGCGGAGGTACGCTGTCTTATCTTTACTAGATGCTCGTTTGCTTGGATTTTCTTTTATGAAGAAGTTGTATGCTCATGATGCTGAGTTTGGTGACATGTTTCATGCTTGTTTGAAGGGGGGGGAGTCGGGATCAATTCTACTTACATGAGGGTTTTCTTTTTAAGGGAACTCGCTTGTGTGTGCCTAGTGGTTCGGTTAGGCGTTTGCTTGTCCAAGAGGCCCATGGTGGCGGCCTCATGGGACACTTTGGTGTTATGAAAACTTTGCATATGCTTAGGGAGCATTTCTATTGGCCTCACATGCTTAGGTCGGTAGGGAAATTTTGTGCTTCATGTGCTATATGTTTGCGTGCAAACTCTAAGGTGCACCCTCACGGTTTGTATACCCCTTTTCCTATTCCTTGTGCACCATGGGAGGATATTTCAATGGATTTTGTTTTGGGGTTTCCTAGGACAAAAAGGGGTGGGGACTCTATCTTTGTGGTGGTTGATCGATTTTCTAAGATGCCTCATTTTGTTGGTTGCCACAAAACCGACGATGCTACTAATGTTGCTACTTTGTTCTTTGATAATATTGTTCGGTTGCATGGGGTCCCTAAGTCTATTGTTTCTGACCGTGATGTTAAATTCTTAAGTTTCTTTTGGAAGACGCTTTGGTCCAAGTTAGGAACTAAGCTCTTATTTTCTACTACTTGCCACCCGCAAACGGATGGGCAAACCGAGGTCGTTAATCGTACCCTTAGTGCCTTGTTGCGTTCTGTTTTGAAAACTAACTTGCGCAGGTGGGAAGAGTGTCTTCCTTTCATTGAGTTTACTTATAATAGGTCCGTTCATTCCGCTACAATGAAGACGCCTTTTGAGGTGGTGTATGGGCGTAATCCCGTTACACCACTTGATCTAGCGCCTAATGCCATGTTCGATCGAGAGAGTCGTGAAGGATGTGACCGGGCTGAGTATATTAAGCAGATTCATGAGGATACTCGCCTTCAATTGGAGAGGCGAACTTTGCAATACAAGCGCCAAGCTGATAAAGGGCGCAAGGAGCTGATTTTTGAACCCGGCGAGCTTGTTTGGGTTCATTTGAGAAAGGAGAGGTTTCCTACTCTTTGGAATTCTAAGCTTAAGCCACGTGGATATGGATCATTTCAAGTTTTAGAGCTCATCAACGGCAAAGCTTACAAGCTTGATTTTCCTCTGAATTATGGTGTCCATGAGGTATTCAACGTATCCGATCTTGTTCCTTATTTTTCTAACGATGATGTTGAGTTTGAGCAGGATCCAGGTTCGAGGACGAACCCTTTTCAAGGGGAGGAGGATGATGTGATTCCATCGACAACCGAGCCAACAATGGAGCATGTGCCGGAACACTCGGAGGAGCGACGGACTTCCCTTGCAGAGGGATGGTGGCATGCCTTTGCCAAGGGATGGTGTGCCTTTGCACACGGCTGGAGGCGTGCCCTTGCAAGGGCTTGGCGTGCCTGGCCAAAAGTAGGATTCCGGTCTTGATATTGCCAAATCTCAAGGAGCCACACCTTATCTTGGTCGTATTACGCGATCCCGAGCTAAAGCCATTCATTGTCAAGTACAAGAGGAGCTCATGGGTCGTAGATTTCCGAAGGAGTGTAAAGAAGAAGGTTGGAGTCTTTTATTGCTTCATGGTGCGATAAGTGACAATTCTACGGTTAAGGACAATTAATAAGTTCTCGGGTTTTACGGGTTAATTTTGTAATTTTCCTTAAGTGAGTGGCTGAATTTGTGAGGCCTTGTATTAGGTTATATGGCCGGCCACCTTGCTCTCTTTTCCCGGAGCTTTGGATGAAAATACTCTTGTTGTTTCCTTACTTTGTTTCAATCTAGTTCTTGCATTTCTTTCGTTCAATCTCGTTGTTCGATTGTTGGTGAGTAATATCTGACGGTCTTGCATCCTAGTTTGCATGAAATCTTGGTGAGTCATATCCATGTTTCCGAGCATCCATATCCTTCGTTGTCATCATCCATCTACGCCTTTGCAAGGAGTTTCCGAGTTTCCTCTTGGCGATTACTTTGCACCATCTCCATCTCCATCGATCCGGCCATCACTTTGGGAATGAGATTTTCCTCCGTCACTCTTCCTACTCTCTGGCTCATTCAGGGTGGTCCCCATTCGATAAGCGGCATCGACATAATCCTCTAGTGTCGCGAAGTGGGCGTTCACCATCCAAGGTTTGATGGACTCGCTCATCCACTTGTGGAAGCGTCAGATCTTTTGCTGCTCAGTAGATATCTCTTCTTCGATGTACTGCAGCAGATGATTGAACTTCTTGGCTCTTTTTAACACACTTAGCTCGTGGACCTTTGGTGAAAGCAGCTCGTCCAATTTCCTGTCCTTCATAGTAGCAGAGAAGAACCGGTTCATCATTTTCTCCTTGAAAATATTCCAGTATAGCTCGGGATGGGTAGCGAAGTTCGAGCTTCATCCTTGAGTCTTAGAGCAGCCATGTGCACCTTATCAGCTTCCGAGCAGTGCACGTTCCTTAGCAACCTCTCCACATGGGAAAACCAATATTGAACACCGGCAGGGATACCACTTCTGTCATAGGAGTCCGACTTCATTGTGTTAAAGGTCTTAAGGGTGTTAGCAAAACTTGTCTCAACCTTTTTCTCACGAGTATCAACTGCTCCTTGACCTTCTTCTTGATTCAGCACAGAGACTTGATCGGGCACGATTGTCGGAATCCCCTCTCGTACCATTTGCAGAATCATGGTCCGAAATGTGTCCATAGTGCCTTCGTTGAATACGATAATAGGGTTAGGTGTCGGGGGACGGTTAACCCAAGGAAATCCCCTAACTTCGGATTAACTTTCCTCGTTCTCATCTCTAACTTGGTTCGTGTTGTTACGGTGCCTAGTTCCTCTTGTAGTTACCATCTGAATAAATTATACACAAATATTTTCCTTTAATTATTTAATATTCGTATAAGACGGAATTAATATAGAATGTCCTTGGATTCTATAAGACGAAGATACTTGAAGGAGGTTAAGGAATTTTTAAAACAAATTCTGAAACATGAAAAATGGTTTAAGATAGATATACTTTTTCTTGGAATTGCTTAGAAGAATCTCTAATTCTTAAGTTTTTCTTAAAACTTGAATCATAAAAAAAAATTCTAACCTATAACTTTCTTTTATAGAATTTATTTTAAACTTGGAATATTTTCAACAAAAGTGACTAGGTTAAAAAGTTCAGGACTTATTACTTATGTTTTGGACATTAGAAAGAGAATTTCACATAATAAAAATTTTCGGTTTGAAGATAAGACTTTGGTTTTGAAAATTTTCGTTTTCGAAAGTTTTCGGTTTTGAAAAAAAAAACGTTCGGCTCTATTACCATATTTGTAACACCCCTATTTTGCAACGATAGGTGTTACAGCCAGTGACCTCGGATTTCACCATCCAAAGTCACCTAAAGCTTTATAAGGTATTAAGTTAAATAAACATGCGAAATTATAAAGTTATTACATATAAAATAGTTGCTCACATGTGAGAATTTTAGAAGTATTCATTACATACTTTAACTTAGTTCAACAAAACATGACAAGTAAGAGTTCTTAGGCAGCAGAATATAATCAAAACATTGTTCATAAAAACGTAGTGTAACCCGAGAATGAACTAAAACCATCCTTAAGTGAAACCGAACTTCCTTCCTTCACTTGCATTGATTGATCTTCTTATTGATGCCTTCGGTGGAGGTTTCCTAGAGTCTAGCATTTAGCGCCAAGGGCGATAAATGCTAGGCAAAAATGCGGAAAAGCGGAATTAGTCTAAAGAGACTAAGCAAGCGAGAATGGATATTCTTAAGGTAGTTTGGTAATGTAACGAAATTAATAAAGCGGTATTCGAGATGTGTTTCGAGATACGTAAACTTTTACGTGGAGCTTTTAAGAACGGGAATGAGTAAATCTCGAGATGGGATAACTCTAAACCGAGAAGAACGAACTACAAGATTGTTGAACGTCTTAGAATAGAATTAATGTTGAGAACGTTTTTAATTAAACACAAGTTTCTAGAAAACCTCTCACGCGCTTATCAGACCGAGAGTCGGGTCGATCTTTTAAGACCGGTCCGGTTTTGATGTCTTTTATTGTGCATGGGCACTGATGTGATCAAGCCCACCTGAACCCAGCTTCCCGGTCTGCCTCGAGTCGGCGTTTTGACCAGTGGGCCAGCCTCCAGCCTGCCTCCTGTCGGCGATCTGACTAGTGGCGCTCAATCCCAAGCCATGGGTTGCAGCCCATGCACCCCAACCTGCAGGAGGTGATACACCTTTTATCTTGCATGATGTTGGAGGGGGGATTTGATCCCCTGACCTCCCTTTATCAAGGTGGGATGTCCACACTTGATAACCAACTCCACTGCAGTAGAGTTGGTTATCAAGGGTGGACATCCCACCTTGATAAAGGGAGGTCAGGGGATCAAATCCCCCCCTCCAACATCCTGCAGGATAAAAGGTGTATCACCTCTTGCAGGTTGGGGTGCATGGGCTGCATCCCATGGCTTGTGATTCAGCGCAACCAGTCAGATCGCCGACATGAGGCAGGATGGAGGCTGGCCCACTGGTCAGAACGCCAACTCGAGGCAGGCCGGGAAGGTGGGTTCAGGTGGGCTTGATCACATCATAAAAGTGCACATGGACCGAAAGTCGGTTTGAAATGCGCGTCGGAACGATCAGGTTTTATGAATAGAATTTCCGTTAGTTATGAATTTATTAAGTTTCGTCTCTAATAAAATTTATTTACCCAAATAATTATTTTACAAGAATATTATCAACTTTTGATTTTAGAAGTAGATTTTGAGTGAAAAAGAAATATTATGAATTTATTTTATTGAATAAATAATTAATGATTAAATTAAAAAAATTGTCATAAAAATAGCGGCTATTACAGGATCGCCCAGTCTGTTCGATCATCCTAGAAGAGATGAGACGTCGCATCACATTAGAATATAATTGCTCGAATGCAGGCCCCTCAGAGATACGTGGTAATTCACTCTTATCCCCCTTATCTTCGCCTTCCTTTCATCCCTTTTCTCTTTGCCCAATCTTCATCCTGTTTTTTCATCATGGTCAAGGCTAGAATCGCAGATATGGGTTTCAAATCTTCCCATTCCCTCGAGCCACACAACTATCTACCTTGTTCCATGACCAACGAAGAGATGGAAAAAATCATCAAGAATCATAGCTTAACCTCTGGTACCGTCTTTTATTGCCCTATCCACGAGGTCGTCGACTGGGGAAAGGAGGGTTGGGTTTGTTTCTTGGAATACCCCTTCACCTTGGGAGCCCAATTCCCCTTCTCTACATTGATCTTGAACTTCTTATTGGCCCTTAGGGCGTCTTCGGCACAATTGATGCCCTCCACATGGAAGATCTTGCACTAGAGAAGCGAGATATGTGCTGAGGAAAAGATAGATTTTACCGTTTTTGACCTCTTGTATGTGTACCGAGTATGCCCGCTTAGGGCTGGCTATTTTACCCTTCACGCTAGAGACGCCAAGAATTTGTTGATTCCGATATCAAAAGTAAATGATAAGGATTGGGCGACTTGCATTTTCTTCGTCGAAAGATCAACCTTGGGTTCAACCTTCCAAGTGGCCTTTTTTGATACATGGAGTTCCAAAGGTAAAAACTTGCCTCCTTTCCTTTGCTTTATTTTCCGGATACTTGCTCTCCTTACTACTCTATTTACTTTTTTGTGTTAGCGCGTAGTCCTTGCAGGTTTGGATGCCCATTTCTTGGAATTGGAGGCATGCAAGAAGATCTTCTCCCTTCCCAAGCGGAGAAGGACCTACCAGAAATCTGCTGAGTTCATCCTTGAAGGCGGATCTAGTGCCAAGACGACGGCTTTATCAAAAGTTCAATCAGACGGGGAGGATGATGCAAAGCCAGGCGATTCTGAGAAGACATCTGAAGATGGAGTTCCTGCGTCTGTGGAGGCCACCAAAGCCTGTGAAACCATCGGCGAAACCCACTGGTATGTGTATTTCGTTGACCATTCTCTAACCGCTTTTTCCTTCTCTTTCTTGACTCATCATTTATTTTTATTTTTCTTGGAAGTCTCCTCTTCCCTGGGGCGAAGCTTTTCTGTTGCGGCCATGATCTAATGCAAGTTGCGATCTAGCGATAAGAAACCCCCTTTAGACCCAACGGTGAACTGGAAAACAATGTTCCCTTGGATTTGTGGCAGAAGCTCCACGATGCTCACATCTCCAAAAAACCTCGTTTGGATATTCCCACCCTTGCCTTGATTAGAGATGTTGGTCTGATGGTCTGGAAAGTAGATTTTTGTCTTTACACTATCTTTTTTTATTCTATGTGCATTCTCACAGCCGATGTTTTTGCTTATAGCCCTTGCAAGGAATATTGTTGGTGGCGGATGCCGTAGACAGGGAGGAGAAGGGTTTGAAGGAGCACAAGTCAAGGTAGGACGTCGAGAAGGTTATCTTGGAGAGGGAAGTGATGGCTGATGTGGAACGTCAGAAGGTGGATGCTAGTAAAATTGCAAAGATGACGAAGCGGTCAAGGGTCACTCGTGCCAGGCTGCTTCTGGCCGATCAAAGATCGCTGAGCTTCAAACTGCGAACAAGAAGATCCTCAAGGAGGCCGGTGAGATTAGTGCTTATTTCTCGATGTTGTTGCGAGTGGAGACCATTAAGCAATTTGTGGCAGGTCAACATTTGAGTTGGAACCTGGATCCAGAGATCAATATCTTTCACGAATGCTATCCTCCAGATAAGCCGACCCCCGTCGACAAGATTTTCGCCTCTTTGGGTCTCTTGGAAGAGGAGAGGGGGATTTCGATGCTGAAGAAGATGGTGGCGATCGTGGAGCGGGCATCGAGGTTGCACTTGAAGTTGGAAAAGGTCTAGACGACCTTCTTGCGAGTGGGATGGAACAACCGAAGGATACCACCGACAAGGATGATGATTAGGGTTGTACGCCTGATATGAATATTGGGGAGCTTCATACACTTGACCTATATTACAATCATGATGACGCTCGAACTTGCCGAAGTCCCTTTCGAAGATTCCCCAGTGAGGCAAAAGATAGATTTCGAGCTCGGCATTTGAATCATGAATACCACACCTTGTGGATCGCACTCCATGGAAATGGGCAAGTCCACTTAAGCTACTCATTTTAATTCCTAAGATGATGAGGTTCAAATCCATGAAGCACAAAAAGAACTCAAGGTTCCAAATATCAAAGGATCAACTACTTGAGGGAACCCTGATGCAACCCGGCGGTCCATTCACTACCATATTATTCCTATTACATTTACATATCATAAATTGGAAGCTTCTTTTCACCAACCACAAGGAATAATGGTCGTCCATCATACCTACCATCCTAGAAGAAGTGAATGCCAAACTTTAATTTTTGTCCCTTGAGTTTTTCTCACCAACTTTTCTAACTAAAGCTAGATGTGAAAGGCCTCTTTGTTGCCTTGTTCTGGACGTCCCTTTCTACTATAAAAGGGGCATGATGTTGCTTTATTTGATTATCAAGTTGAATGCAAGAAACCCACTTCTTAGCTCATGTAATTTCCCTTGTTTAATCAAAAGACTTGTGAGTTATATCAAGTCCAAA
Source organism: Fallopia convolvulus (assembly GCA_964016875.1). Lineage (NCBI taxonomy): Eukaryota > Viridiplantae > Streptophyta > Magnoliopsida > Caryophyllales > Polygonaceae > Fallopia > Fallopia convolvulus. Next base: position 25,797,770 of record OZ024727.1, read on the forward strand.
TCTACCTTCTCTTGAGTGAGTCATATCTCTAGAGTTGTTTTGATTGCAATCGCCTTGAGTGAGTCATATCTCAAGGAACCTATCCCTTCTACATCACCAAAGTTTACCTTTCACCGCCCCTTGAAGATCCTAGACTCTTATCAACACCCGTCTAATTTCTTTTGTTATCTCTAGCGTTACCCGAACGAGTTTTTAGTGTAGTGGTTTTTTGGTTTGTACGGGCCGATTTGAGGCCGAAGACAATGTTGTCCGTCAATCGGACAAGGCTCCTCCCTAGAAGGGGGGTCTGAGTTATTTTGTTTTTTTACTTGCGCGTTTTGCTTGATTTCTTTGGATGTTCTGCATGTATTTGCTTTGTATTGTCCTACCTTTGTGTGCAGCTGTTTCGGGACGATTGAGTGCTTCTGACCGAAGGCTTCTAATAAGAAAATTTTTTTACCAAATTTCGAGACAAAATTTTGACCAAATTTCGAGTGATCCACTCCGAGGTCAATCAAGATTCCGCTTCAAGATTGCGTCGTTACTCTCGAGGCTCATTATCAATTTCGCTTGCATCCAAGTCTATAATAATTGTGTGGGATATATTTATTTATTGTAAATATTCTAGATTTTTATTATTATATGAAAGTAATAAAGAGGTAGTAGGTAAGGTGGTAGGTGAGGTGGTAGATAAGATGGTAGGTGAATGTGAACTCGAAGGGTTATATGTAACCCCATTTTGTGTGTCTATTTATAGGCATTTTGTTCTTCTTTTTTAGAGATGTTTTTGAAACCTAATGAAAATAAGGCTTTGAGTTTATCTTTGTAGTCTTGACCCACTCGTCCTTAAGGCTAGGTGAATCCCCTTGGTTCGTGAGTCATATCGAGCCATCTTCAAGAATCCTTTCAAGGTGAGTCATATCCTTGTTTGAATCCATAGTTTGTGTTGTTGGAGAGTTACTCATATCTATCAAATTCCACATCCATATCCATCACATCATCTCATACAAAACCATCCCATTTCAACCCCCTTCCATCGCCACGCCATCAATCTCATTCAAACTCCCATTGAAATCTCTTCTTGGTGGATTCTGTAGCAGCTCAGTAAAAATGACATAACATTCAATCTACTCATCATCTCACTCTAAAATTTTGAAGGCTTCAACTAGACTCAAGAGTCTAACTTCTCATTTTGGAATCACTTAAATCCGAGTTCGGACCAGGAAGAACCAGCCAGTTGAAGACGGGTCAGATTCTTTGATGTTTGTTGTCGGAATTCCATTTACTCTTTGAGGGCGATCCCTTTGCACCACCATCTACACCATCGATCTTGTCATCATTTGGTATCAGAGCCATTCAAGATAAACCCTTCATCTCTCCACAGTTACTCTATTACCAACAAAAGCTTGCAACCCCTCACAAAAATTATCATAACATCCTGATCCAAAAACTAAAAGAGCTCAAATTTGAAGGCCTTAACTTAGACTTCTAGATCTACATATGGGCTTTAGAATCACTCAATTTGGAGATCAGAGTTGAGAGAACGACCCCATACAAAAACTAGCAGAATTCTGGAAACAGAATTACCGAAAAGGTCTCTCAAGTGGTTCAAAAAAAGAGAGAAAGAATGAGATCCTTCCATCATTTGGAACAACTCATCACTATCAAGTGTCCCATAGAAATGATGCACATATTGCAAGAGGAGTGCCTTTTTTTTGAAGGGCCAACCCTTTGGGATGAGCCTTTGCAAGAAGGGGAGGCCATGTCAACTGAAGCGGACATCTTCTCAAGGGATGAGCCACTTTTTAAAGAGGAGGAAGTTGTAGAGTCATCACCTCCGACTAGAAGAACCAAGAGTCGACCCAGCATTGTGCGTAGTTCACTATATTCATTGGATACTCCATGGATGGATGCAACACCTTGTGTTTCTTCATGCTTGCCATTTTTTATTCAAGAAGAAGAGACTACGCCATCTTTTTTTATTGGAGCACCACCTCAAGGAAGTAGATCAAATGGATTCCAGGACGAATCCCTTTAAAGGAGGAGAGGATGATATGAATATAGGGGAGCTTCATACACTTGACTCATATTACAATCATGATGACGCTCAAACTTGCCAAAGTCCCTTTCGAAGATTCCCGAGTGAGGCAAAAGATAGATTTTGGGCTCGACATTTGAATCATGAATACCACACCTTTGTGGATCACACTCCATGGAAAAGGGCAAGTCCACTTAAGCTACTCATTTTAATTCCTAAGATGATGAGGTTCAAACCCATGAAGCCCAAAAAGAACTCAAGGTTCTAAATATCAAAGGATCAACTACTTGAGGGAACCCTGATGCAACCCGGCGGTCCATTCACTACCATATTATTCCTATTACATTTACATATCATAAATTGGAAGCTTCTTCTCACCATCCACAAGGAATAATGGTCGTCCATCATACCTACCATCTAGAAGAAGTGAATGCCATACTTTAATTTTTGTCGCTTGAGTTTTTCTCACCAACTTTTCCAATTAAAGCTAGATGTGAAAGGCCTCTTTGTTGCCTTGTTCTGGATGTCCCTTTCTACTATAAAAGGGGCATGATATTGCTTTATTTGATTATCAAGTTGAACGCATGAAATCCACTTCTTAGCTCATGTAATTTCCCTTGTTTTAATCAAAAGACTTGTGAGTTATATCAGGTCCAAATCTACCTTCTCTTGAGTGAGTCATATCTCTAGAGTTGTTTTGATTGCAATTGCCTTGAATGAGTCATATCTCAAGGAACCTATCCCTTCTACATCACCAAAGTTTACTTTTCACTGCCCCTTGAAGATCCTAGACTCTTATCAACACCCGTGTAATTTCTTTTGTTATCTCTAGCGTTACCCGAACGAGTTTTTAGTGTAGTAGTTTTTTGGTTTGTACGGGCCAATTTGAGGCCGAAGAAAATGTTGTCCGTCAGTCGGACAAGGCTCCTCCCTAGAAGGGGGTCTAGGTTATTTTGTGTTTTTACTTGCGCGTTTTGCTTGATTTCGTTTGGATGTTCTGCATGTATTTGCTTTGTATTGTCCTACCTTTGTGTACAGGTGTTTCGGGACGATTGAGTGCTTCTGACCGAAGGCTTTAAGAAGAATACCCATGTAGAGGTCATTCGTTACTGGTGGCAGCTGCATTTACCGAAGAAAGTCCTCTGGCGAGTGACGGCTATCGCATCGATTCATGTGATCGTGATGTTCTGTCGATCGAAGACGTCTTTGGTCTAGGATTTAATACCTCTGCCGTTTGGGATTTTCGATTGTACAACTGTTTACTCAAATGATGTATTCTATTCAGTAATGATTTGTATAAAGCATGCATTATGTTCTACGAAATAAATACTATGTGAAAAGAGACATGGATGACGACAAGTAGTGATTCAAACAGAGATCATTCATTTAGCAAAGCTAACATTGCAACACGGTTTTCACACAACAAACAGTTTTCACAAGACTAAAAAAACTAGAACATACTAGCGAAGGAACGAGCTAAGGTAAAACAAACTAGTAGCTAAAGATAAATGAGCTCGAACATCTCACGTTTAACGTGCGGAGGCTTCCTGCCTGGAGTGCCTTGGGGAATATGATTGAGGGATGAGGACTTCTTCAAAAGTGATACCTGTTTAAATGTATCACATTCCAGCTTCGTGGGACGACGTCACCATCCTTGGACTCAAGCTGGTATGTGCCTTGGACGACCTTGGTTATCTTGAAGGGCCCTTCCCATGATGGGGCTAACTTGCCCGATTTGGTTTCGATGATGTTTTGGAAGACCTTCCGTAACACCCAATCTCCTAATTGGAAAGTTTGACTCCTAACATTCTGATTATAGCTCCGGATGACTTGTTGTTGGTGCCTAGCTAGGCGAAGTCGGGCCTGGTCACAGAGCTCATCTGAGGTATCCAAATCGGCCGATAACTTTAGACGGTTCTGTTCTTTGGTCAAGAAACTGGAGCGAGCTGTGGGGATGAGAATTTCGGCGGGAATAACCACTTCACATCCATGCGTTAGAGAGAAAGGAGATTGACCGGTTGCTACCTTAGGTGTTGTTCGGTCGGCCCATAGGACGTAAGGTAGCTCATCGGCCCAATTTCCTTTGGCTTTGGCAAGACGCTTCTTCAGATTGTTCAAGATTACCTTGTTGCTAGCCTCAGCTTTCTCATTGGACTAGGGGTAGCGAGGTGTTGAAGTAGCCAAGTTAATGGTCCCGTGCTTGTAGAAATCTCTGGTCCTTTTACTTATGAATTGGGAGCCATTGTCACATACGATATCTGATGGCACTCCGAAGCAGCAAAGGATATTTCTGGTGATGAGGGATATTACCTGCTTGTCATTGATCTCTCGGTAAGCTTCCGCTTCGATCCACTTGGAGAAGTAATCGGTCATGGCTAGGAAAAATACTCTTTGCCCGGACAATGGTGTGAGCGTGTGAGCGTGGGATATGTCCATTCCCAAACGCATGAACAACCATGGTGTGAGCGTGGGATAAAGCGGTTCGGGGGGCTGGTGCGCAGTTGGCGCGTGCCTCTGGCAAGCGTCGCATTTACGGTAGAAGTCTACAACATCTTTTCGCATGGTGGGCCAGTACCACCCCTGACGGACGGCCTTGTTTGATAGGCTCCTTCCTCCTGTATGATTTCAACAATCTCCCTCGTGAAGCTCCTCAAGAAGTTTCTGGACACCTCCCTTGGTTAACCAGTGTTGAACCGTGTGGCTGTCACTTTCATTACCTTGGCCTTTGTTTTATCTTTTGGAAGTTTCCCTTTGACTAGCCAATCGAGATAGGGCTGGGTCCATGGTTCCTCATTGACCTCGGAGGGAACGAGGGAGTCTTCATCATGACCCAAATCGTCCACAAAATGATCTAGATCTGGGTCATTCCGGAAGTTCCTGAAATCAACGTCATCATTGCTCATGAATACGTCTCTACAATGCATGGATCCGAGAGGGATGATGTCTTCAATCTTTTCATGACACTTACTACCATCATCGGTGTGGGTTCTCTTGATGGCAGGTATCATTATATGTGATACGCTCTCTTTAGTATAGGTTAACTCTTGTATTTTAGGCATGATTTGAGTGTGTTTAGGTTACTTTTTAGCATAATTGTAATATCAAGACCGAAGACACGAGTTGAAGAATTGCAAGAGTTTTGAAGACAAGTGTTGATTTGGAGTTGTTTTGACGCCATTTTCTTGAGACACATCGTTCGGGAGCTATGGTGATCGGATGAAGCTGAATTTGGTACCGTTGGAAAGCTAACTCGAAGAGATACAATTCATGTTTGTACGGAGAGTTCAAATTCCAATTCTAAGTGGGTCAAAACCACCTCTGAAGTTGACACCAGAATGCTGTCAGAGGACGCGCGCTCGCGGTTGATCAGGATTCCACGGAAGCCGAGAAGATTGAAGACCCGCGCCCACGGGTTGTGACCGCGCCCGTGGGTGGCTTTGTTTCTGAAGCGCCGACTTTGTTTTTATTTTATCTTTTATCTATTTTTATATCTTTAGGCTTCGGTTGTATTTCTACTATTTAAGCTTAGTTTCGTAGCAGACTTTATTAACATACTATATATCATACTTTTGGAGACTTTTTACTTTTATTTTAACCTAATTTTTATTTCTATTATGGAGAACTAATCTTCCTTGGAGTTTGTTTGATCAAGGAAGCCTTTTTATTGAATTCGTGAGATTCTGGTAACTTTTCTATCCCTTAGTTAGTATCAAAACTCTTATTTTTATTTATATGGTCTATGTTTGATTTTATGAGCCTGATCAACTTGTTTGATTGACTTAGATCTACTATTTGGGTTAGGTTTGATTGTTGTCTGTGCAATCTTATTTATCCTTGAAACAACTCTTTTCCAGGACCGTGGACTGGAATTGAGAAGAGTATTTGATGATTATTTTATGCATGAGACTCGTTGTTTGATTGCATGAATTAATTTCCTTTTATCCTTAATATTTTGCATGATTTGAATTAAGCGTCCTTGTTCATATCATAATTTCGCTTGGACCGTTGACAAGCGGAAATCTTTTATAAGGATTGGAATTAACCTAGGAATTAATAGAAAAGTGGATGAATCAGTGATCGAATGATTAAAAAGGTGGAATTGATTGAATGAACTCTTCTTTCCTTTAATTGATTTGAAACTTAGATTTGTTTACTTGCTTAAACTCTCAAACCCCTGTTTTGTTCCTTGTTGATTGTTCAGAATACCGATTCTCTTGGGTTCGATCCCTTACTTGCATGCTATACTTGGTTTGTAGTTTAGGGTAATTTATTTTTGATCTTGGCAACAACGACTTTAGCCGAGTCAAATTTTGGCGCCGTTGTCGGGGAATCGGTTTTGTTTTTTCTGTTCAATCAGCGTTTCAGGGATCTTAGCATCAAATTTTGATTTGATGTTTCGGGCTTTGACGATGTCCGAGTCTTGAGCTAATAGGTTGATGTCGGGCCAACGACGTTAAACAAAGGCGCTTCTCGGGAGGCAACCCGAGGTAAGTTTTTCTTTTCTTTTATTTTTGTCTTTTAGTTCTAGTTTTACTTTAGTTTTGGTTCTGTCAGGCTAACAATGCAGGTTAATTTTCATATCTCGAAGACTGCCAGCCCGAGGAGAAATCCGAGGTCGCGGCTGGACCCACTACCGCGGGTCCCTCCTGGCAGAAGTTTTGTTTCTGTTTTTCGATAAAAAAGAATAAAACAAAATATAACAGGTTTTCGGGTGAAACCCCCGAAATAAAAGGCTTTCGGGTGAAACCCCCGAAATAAATCAGGAAAAAAAAGTAGAGTGAAAAAAAGGAGTGTGATTTGGATTCACATTCAACTTGTGTGTGATGACTTCCGGGTCGATTCCCACTATGTCCTCGTGAGACCACGCAAAGCATTCTGTATTCTTACTAAAGAAGTCTATCAGCTCACTCTTCATTGACGTTTCCAAGTCTACACCAATCTTGATGGACTAAGGTCTGATTGGTCTATGACCACTTCTTCTACCTCCTCGTCTTCTTTTTCTTTTTCTCTTGGAGTGGTGGAATTAGCAGTCTTCGTTAGTTTTTATGCTAACTTCTGAATAACGACCGGCTTCAAATCCGACTTATAGCATTCTCTCGACGTTCTCTAATCTCCTCGAATCTCTTGAACCCCCCAGGGCGTGGGGAATTTTAACATTTGATGGTATGTTGAAGGAACTGCTCTGATGTCATGGAGCCATGGTCTTCCCATTATCACATTATAGCATGAAGGGCAGCCCATGACATAGTATCTAACCTGGATGTTTATGCCCTTTGCATACGTGGGAAGGATGATGTCACCTATAGTGTGCTTTACTTCTTCACTAAACCCAACTAGTGCAGTTGGATTTTTTTCCACATCGTCCTCGCTCAGTCCCATCTCCTTTAGCGCTCCCAGCGTCATGAGATTTGTGGACCTTCCGGTGTCGATGTGGACTCGTTTGAACAAGACGTTCCCTATCGAAAGGGAGATCACAAGAACATCATGGTGAGGTCCTTCGAGTCCATCGATGTCATCTTCATCGAAATGTATCGCGAGATTGATGACGTCTTTCTTCATATGAATAGGACGATAGAAAGCATTTTCTCGGGCGTTCCTCTTGGTTGTTGAGTATGTGAGACCGCATACACTCGATCCCCCAGTGATTACGTTCACAACCTTAGCGGGTACTAGCGACGATGGCCTTCCCGCACGTGAGGCCTCCACCACAGTCGGGGGAACATGTGCGTTAGGTGCTACTTTTTTTATCCTCCCTCGAGCTACGAGATAAGCAATCTCTCTTCTTAGCACTACACCCTCTTTAGTTACATGATCGTAGCCGTCATGAAAGTCGCACCACTTGCTCAAATCTTTGTTTGGGTAGGGCTTCTCATTCCTTTTAGGCCATCTTACACCTCGCACCGTCAGGGCTATGTTTTTCACGGGATATTCGGGGGATATACCCAAGTTGAACTCGTCATATTTCGGCGGTAACGACTTGGTGGGCCTGGCTTCGACGACTTTTAACTTCACTGCACCGGGATGAGCACGTCGGTATGGTTGATCGCGACGTTCCCGACGGTGGTTTGGTGTGACCTTCTTCTCTACCCTTTCCCAAACGCTCACGGGCTTCCTCAGCTTCAGATCCTCCTCGAGCTTGATTTGAGCGAGGGCCTTTGTTTGGATATCCTCATAGCTATGGAAAGGGTGCCTGGTGAGTTCTTTGTAGAGATCTCCTTCTTGATTAACCCCCTGGTGGGACGCTTCCATGGAAGTTGGCATGTCACAGTGCGGGAAAGAGATCTTCTCGCGGTTGATCCTGTCCAAATATTCCCGGGTAGATTCTTCCGCCTTCTGGATAATCTGGTCCAGCTTACTGGATTACTTCTTGAACCTCCGGTTGCTAGTGAATTGGACTCTAAATGAATCCATCAACTCAAAAAAGGAGCGGATGCTTCACCGTGGAAGGCTGACGAACCATTTCAGAGTCGAGTCTACAAGAGCCGCTCCAAAGACTTTACACATTAGTGCTTCCCGAGAGTAATACAAAACGGCACTGGTCATCATTTTTCGCTTAAATATGGCCACGTGTTCATCTGGATCCCCCGTTCCATCGTACGGACTCATACTCAGAACTGAGAACTGCTTGGGTATCTCGACCTGAGCGATATTGGGAGCGAAGGGTGACTCGTGATAAGCATCAACCGCTTATTTCTCGAATGGTCGAGGGACCCCGGGGATCTAGGCGAGTTGCTCAATCAACATCTTAAACTGGTTTTGGACAATATCTTCAAATTTTCAGGGACGACGACGGTTCCAATCTTCTTCATCATCCAAGAAATCATCCTCAAAGCGCCGAGGGCTAACTTCTCATGTCGATAGAAGGTGAACGGGTGCTCTTACATCCCCTCCCGTGCGGTCATCCTGTGTGAGGGTGATGGATGGAACCCTAGGGACGGTTGCTAGCGGGGTAACGAACTCCGTTCCGGTGGATCTTTCATGTCGGTCGGTGGGGTTTTGAGAGGAACCTTCTCCCCCACTGGCCCGCGTTCGGTCCCTCATTCGGGCACGTGGGCCAACGGACGAGACGGATTGTAACTGAGAGCACAACCCATCGTTATCGGTAGTCAGTTGCTTGATGCTAGTTTTGTGCTTCTCGTTGCAAGCACGTTGGTTTGTTAACTCTTTCTCAAGAGCTGAAGCCTTTTGGAAAATTCTGACCACTCGGTGTGAAATGCTGCTGATGCATCCTAGTATCCACCTCCATCGCCCCCAACGTCCTAGTCCTGGTTTCTTTCATCGGCGTTGCTCATAATGACTATTCGATTTCCTCGAACCTAGAGCGACGAACCCTTTTTCGACCGTAAGGCCCCGGTGGGCGCCAAATTGTTTTGGACAAAAAATTAACAATCTAATTTTTGTCCTTATTTGGGGCCACGATCTAGTTGATTCAAGGGAAATCAATGAAAAAGACGAATGGATTGATTTAAGCTGTAGTTACATGTATTTTCTTCGAGAGCTGGTGTTAGTTCTTTCGCGTACATGTGAATGAAAGAATAAAATTCACCTAAGACCTATTAAACTAGCTGTTTTCCCCATCTTCCCCATGATCTCAATGTTGTTAGGGCGTATCTTCAACCGTTAGCCCCTTCCCCCATTTGTCGGACATGATAACCGCCACGAATGGTCGACTCTTGGATGCACATCCCTTTCTTGTGATCGTAGCTTTCTTTCTTCATTTTGGTGATCGCTAATTTCTTCCTGCTCTCCATGATTTCTGTCTTCATGTACGATCATTATGCACTCTTTATTTCTGGGTTGCTACGTTAAATGGGCCGGCTATTTTTGAGCCTAATAGTGCCCTTTCCTGTAAAACTTGTAGCAGATTGCATCGGCAACATCTTTGTCTATTTTCTAGTAATGGTTGTCGGACTCATAGTTCCTTCTTTCTTTACTAGAATTCCCTTTGAACATCCTTTCTTATTGAAGTTGCTAAGGGCCCTCGTGACTAGGACCAATTCCTCATCTTCATCCTCTTATAATTCTTGACACTGTTCCTGAACGGATTTGAGGACCTTCTCTAGTTTGAGAGCTATGCCTCTCGTTTCCATTTCTTGTTGCTTATCTTCATGCTTTCTCTTTTTATGACCAATGAGCTTTCCAAACACTTGGTGAAGCATCAAATTCCTATTCTCAGGACTCTCCTTGAACATGGTTTGTTCATTTGCCCACTCGGCTGTGAACCTGTTGAACAGTTGTTGCACCTTCATTTTATCGGAGATTTCTTGCTTGGTGATTCCAAGGGCTGCTAGCTTTGAGCAGAGGGACTCGAAACGTGATTGATAGATGTCAATCGATTCACCCATGGTCATTTTGAAGTTGAAGAACTCCCTTCTAGCGTTCATTTGATGATCCTCCCTCAGATCCGAACTTTCAACGTGCATTTGTTGAATGGCTTCCCACATATCCTTTACTGTTTCCAAGTTAGCCACTCGATCACTGTCTTGTTCGCACATGGCATTGTGGAGATACATTTTGGCCTTGTAGTTGGCCTTCATGCATTGCCATTCGTTGGGAGCCCATTCGGATAGGTCGTTCTCAATAGTTGCATTGACTTCGAAGTTCCCATGCTCTATAACACACCAGGCTTGGTAGTCATGATTTCTCATCTAGTCCCTCATCTTGATCTGCCAGTTTTCGAAACAACCGGCAATGAGTCTGGGAGGTTTGTTGTTCCCATGTCCAATCTTCGTGAGTTCCTGAGCCATTTTTCTTAACACCTGCAAAGACTAACCAAGATCTAGAGTGCCTGCTCTGATACCAATTGTTGGATCGTAGGTTAGTCGTAATCAGTTATGGTAACTATATCAAAGAGTTCCCACGCAGCGGAATAAGTAAATATACAAGTAAGTAAAACAACAGAGACAACTCCTTTATAGAGGAACCCCACAACGATCAACTAATCGCGTGAGTAAACCTCTACCTCAGCTTGGAGGATTTTCAAATAAGTTTACTTTTCTTTATTGTATGGTTTCCTTCAGGTTACAAGGCTGAATACAAACTTATATGTTCCTACAAGGAATCTCTCCTTAGGCAAAACTAATTTATTCTCTCAACCCTAACCCGGTGAACGCTCACAACCAAACACAAAGCGAAACTCAAACCTATCAACTCTTTTGTCTCTGCACTAGAGTTCCCCTAGATCTAGGAACTACTTCTTTCTTCTTTCACTTTCGTTGAGATTAGCTCCCTGCTATGGACTTTTCACCAACTTGATGGTCTTCACCTGAGTGGCTCTTTTAGCTCTTCTCTCTTTGTGTTTTTTATTTGATAATTGTGAAAAGTGAGCAACAAGGACACTGTTGAAGGGCTTAAATAGGCATGATGAGAAAACCTTATCCACTTGAGGTATTTGTCCTAAATACCCTTTTTGCCTTGCTCTCCAAGTGTGATTCCTTAAGGTTGACATGTGACTTGATTTGAATTGTCAACTCTTGGATCAATCTGGACCGTTAGATGGTCGTCTTCTCTCTGTTGAGGCTCTGAAGGTCTAAGATGCCTCTATTGATAGCGATCAAAGGACCATGGAAAAGAAGGTTGAAAGGAAGGTGTCTAGGAGGCCAAGGCCAAGTCCTTTACCAAGGTCTCGGGCATTCAAGTACAGGGATAACTTCATGGACTTGATAAGTACTCGGAAAGTAAGAAGCCCGTCAAATGGAAAACAGTGCTCAGTAAACTGGTCATAACTTGGGCTAGAAATTTCATCTCAAGTCGGATAAGTACTCGTTGGAAAGATAATTAAAAGTTCTACAACTTTGTAGTTTACATCAAATCCAGAATCCAACAGAAAAGGACCGAAAAATGGGTTTTACTGAGAGCTGTTCAAGTCTTACGGGAATCTCATCTTTAGTTTGAATTTCTATCTTTAATTATTTTATTAAGGACGATTTTTATTTATTTATGTTAAGAGGATTTGGACCATAGGCTGATGTTAGTGGTTGATTATTCTCTCTCCTATGTTTTTATTATCTTTTAGATATTTTGAGTTTGTTAGGATATTTTCTTAAATAAATAAATCATATTTAAGGGAATCTAGATAGATATAGTTATAGATATTTTATTATATCTTTGGAAGCAAGACATGGGTTACTTGCTCTCCAAGGATCAGCTTTGTATCTCTATTTATACTTTGCAATTTCCATTCAATAAAATTAGCTTGAGATAGGATAAACCCTAAGAAAGGTTTATCTTGTCTTTGGGCTCCAAAAAGACTCGAGTTTGCTTGTGTTTGTTCGATCACCATCATCATCATTCGACCGATCTCTCTCTCTCTTTGTTCGAATCTGGTTTGTTAGTTTAATCAATTAGATTGTTCTAGTTGTGATTGTTAAAGATCAAACTAGTTAATCAATCGGATTTAGCGTTAGAGCCAATCCGTTTGAACTATCAAGTTGAACTAATCTATCAAATCTGATCGGTTCTTCACTTTCATCAATTCAATTCAATTTCGTTGTTTGTGAGAAAGTTATTGACTTGTTAGCAAATTCAGGTTGGATCGAGATTACTGGCAAGATCGGGACTTGTGTGGGTCATATACGAGGTTTCTAAGGAGTCATCCGAGGCAATCACGTATCATCTATGTCTGGAACAAATAGGATCCTTGAAAATGCGCTCAAATGTCACTTTCATGCATGCATGCCAGTTCCCATCTAAAGGGAACTCTCGTCTTCTCGGTTCCCTTCTCCTGGAAACTCTTCTTGACTTCTGAGGGATTTTTGTTCCTCTTATCCAGTTCCTATCATATGGGAACTCTATTCTCTTCTAAGGTTGGTCGCCTTCTTTTTTGTCGTTGCATTAGTTCTCCTGGTGTGGGAACTTGTTAGTAAGTGCTTTGCTTTGCAACGTGCAACCTGTTCTCCTTTGAGGTCGGTCATTCTCTTTTCATCGTTGCATTAGTTCCCATGATGTGGGAACTTGTTAATTTGTGCTTTTACGACATGAACCTGTTAAGCTGAAATACTTGGCAATTGGCGTTAGTTTCCATGGTGTTTGTCATTATCAAAACTGATGATGTTGTCCCAGTGTTAATGAACGTGAGTTCCTAACACCGACTCAACACTGTCCCCCTTTTCGATGATGACAAACCCACAATAAAATGACAATTTTTCATTCAAATTTATGCTCATGCAAGTTCCCCCTTAGTGTGACAACATATGGCAGGGAGTTCCACTTATATGGTTATGTAGTTCCTACTTAGTAGATTTTGTGCAAATATCCCCCCTTAACAAAGGCCATGCTAAGATAACTTAAGACAACGCATCTCACACATTTTATCCTTCCCACTTTTGACATCATAAAAAAGACAAGAACATAAATTGAGAATGAAAAGAAAGCACAATCATTAATAGTACTTAATGCAATCAATGACACAGTTCATACAAGCATGAAGAAACATACTCTTAAGGAATTTAGAAAGAAAGTTAGTTCAGCTGGGGAACATTTTGTAGAGATCTTGTTCATGGGTTGGAGGAGGAGGACGGTAACTTCTGTTGGATGTCAAGAATAACATCAAGAATTCACTCACTGACCCCACACAGTTGATTGAGAGCTTGAAGGACAGAGGTGCAATCTCCTTGTTTGAGGAACACTGGTTGTTCCCTGTCTTCATGCAGTTCCTGGGAGTGCGTGATCCTCTAGATATTATATTGGACATATCCATTTCTTGCCTGAGCTCTTCTTCCTCCTTGGGATAATAAACATCATTCTTTTTCATGATCTCTTTGACCAAAGAAGCATAAGGAAGTCCATGGGTGTCCTTGGCAACACACTTGCACATTTGCATGATCATTATCCGAGGCAGATTGATGTTTTCCTTGAGTAGGAACACATCAAGAAGAATGGTGTCATTGGAATTGAGTGTTGTGCACTTCTCCTGTCTCGGGGTCACCACCCCAGTGATGTACTGGTGTGCCATTTTTCCCAATTGGCTCAATCCTTGGGTCAAGACATCCTTCCCTTCAGCAGGGACATGCCCTAGAAGCCTTTTGAAGATGATCTCTCTTCCATCAGAGTTCTGCCATTGTTTATGAGGGAGAATTGAGAAACCTTCACTCGGTACTTGAAGAATTTTCTTGATGGCGGCATAAGTGAAGGTGAATTCATCATCCCCGAAGATGCAGCGAATCACTGGATTGAGATTAGTTCCCTCTGTCAGTGCAAAATTGGTTTCATATGTTGATTGAGCAAGTCACTTCTTCTTGTAGGTATTTTGAAATAATATATTCGTCATTGGTCAGAATTCTCGACTACTCCTTTACTGCTAGACCATTGTTTTCCCTCACATACCTCTCTATAATTTGTTTCAAGATCGGACTAAGTGGAGACAAGTTAGATCCTTGGTTGACTGAGCCTTCCTCGGTGTCCTCTTTGGAAATTTCTATCTTCCTGTGAGTCACTGGCTCAGTAAGTTTGTCACTAAAGAAACATACGAATTACCTTTAGTGGCATGACTTCTTCTAATTCCCAATGAGCATGAACTTATTTTCCATTACAACCATTTTCTATAAATGGCTAACGATAAACATTCATATAGAATATTCATAATTCTATATTTGAAAACAAAATTTTCATTTTAAACACATTTATATTCTTAAAGAAGTATGGCGGTTTTCAAGTCTCTATTAAAAGCTCATTTTAAAATGACTTTAAATTAAAAGAGGAACTTTTGAAGTAGAAAAAAAAAATTCTTTCATGTATGATGTGAAATACTTCTAATCTTCGGAAGGAGAGTTTAAAGATTTTTAATTGTACAACTTCTATCTCGGGTTTCGGTGATATAATTCCTCCTACTATCGTTAAATTATTATTATTATTATTGTTATTTTTTTCATCTTAATTCTTTGATTATAGGAAAAAAATTTGGGGAACTTATTTTTAAAATAAATTTTATAGCTAGGAAGTCGGTATGATAACTCTTTAGTAGAACTTGGTTTTAAAAACTCTTGAATAAGACTTTGTAAACAAAACGATTCCGGCTCTAGGAACTTATTGTCATAGAATTTCTACTTATAAGTTACTCTTATATGAGTTTTGATTTTAAACTTTCAATGAGAGTGGATAACTTTAGAAATTTCCTTAAAGTACTTGGAAAAAAAAATTTATTCTTGAAGTAGATCAAGTAAAACTTGAAACTTAAGAATAGAATTCTAACTTACACATTTTTCCTAAAAGACTTTTGTTTTAAGGTTCAAAACAAAAAAAAATGTCTAACTCATGAACTTTCTTTTAAAGACTTATTTCTTAAGGTTGAAAGAGACAAAATTTTAATAACAAATATTTTCGGTTTGAAAACAAAGACTTTCAGTTTGGAGAATTTTCAGTTTTAAGAATTTTCGGTTTTGAAAACAAAAGTTCGGCTCTGATACCATATTTGTAATACCCCTATTTTGCAACGATAGGTGTTACCGCCAGTGACCGCGAATTTTACCATCCAAAGTCACCCAAAGATTTATAAGGTATTAAGTTAAATAAAACATGCGGAATTATAAAGTTATTACATATAAAAGAGTTGCTCACATATCAGACTTTTTAGAAGTATTCATTACATACTTAGGTTTAGTTGAACAAAACATAATACTTAAAAGTTGTTAGGCAGCAGAATTTAAATAGTATTGTTTGCATAAACAAAGTGAAACCCGAAAATGAACAAAACACCGTTCTTGATTAAATCTGACCTTCCTTCCCTCACTTGATCGATCTTCGTCTTTAAGCCTTCGGTGGAGGTTTTCTAGAGTTTGGCATTTGGAGCGAAGGGCGATAAATGCCAACCAGAAATGCGGAAAAACAGAATTAGTCTAAAGGGACTAAGCAAGCGAGAATGGACATTCTTAAGATAGTTCGGTAATGTAACGAAATTAATAAGGAGGTATTCGAGATATGTAAACTTTTACGTGGAGCTTTAAAGAATTGGAATGAGTAAATCTCGAGATGCGATAACTCTAAACCGAGAAGAATGAACTACGAGATTGTAGAACGTCTTTAGAATAGAATTTATGTTGGGAACATTTTAACTACACAGAAGCTTCTAGAAAACCTTTCGTGCCCTTGTCGGACCGAGAGCCGGATCGATCTTTTAAGACTGGTCCGATTTTGATGTCTTTTAATGTGCATTGGCACTTATCCATATTATGTGTCAAAAACTTTACAATTACGTTAATGACTTTTAAAGGTCTAGAGGGCCATGAATGGGCCGAGTCCACTTTAAGGAACGGTGTTTCGACACCTAGCTAGGGTGCATACGTCCCTCCTCCGAGTAGGAGCAAACATAGATCGTGATCCTTACAGTCAGAGAAGGAGAAAAGCCGTATCACTCGACATATTATATAGAGGTGTTCGGGCCGAGCCGGCACCCCTTATTAAACTATTTACGAATTTCATCACGAATCTCGAAAAGAGATTTTAAACAAGCAAAGGCCACACAAAACAAGCCTAGCAATATATCTATTAACAATAATAATAGTAGTCGTACTAACAAAAGGGGTCGTTATTTTCTAACAATCGGTATTTCCTATGTTCATTTTTTTAGCAAACAAGGTGTTCCCAACATCGAACAAGTTAACGGAGTGGAATTTATCGAATGGTTCAAGTAGAATGTCCACTTGCCTTGAAAGTTCTTTCGGGATTCTACGAACTTGGAATTTAGAAGTTTTAGCGACGCTCGAAAACTTCGACTTATTTAACCCAATGAACGACGTACAACACGTATTAAAATCCTTATTTTAATTTAATTCAACCTTTCTCTTATTTTCCTCTTCTAAGAGAAGGCAAGCTAATCTAAATTATTTGGTTTAATAATTTAGATAGGAAAAAAATGTCAAAATAATAATTCTTTTATTTTTTTTTTCACGGTGATACTTTGTAAGTATTTTAAAACTTAAGAATACTTATTTTAAGAAAAGTAATGCAAGGCTTTAATTATTCAAATGAAAACCTTTTTAAAACTCATGCAAAATATATATTTAAAATAACTATATATATGGTTTGCATGCACCAATCTTTTAAGTAAGACTACTTTATTAAAACTTAACTTTATAACCAAAATTCATAAAAAACATGAGTTACTTAATATCAAACTATAGAAAGTTCTAGGATTGTCATGCATTTGTTTAATACTTTATAAAAAATACATTTTATTCTCACATGAAACACTTTAAATTATGATTTAATATAAGTTATACTTATAAAAATATTTCTTTTTATTAAAAGGTACAGTATGTCATTATCTTAGTAATCTCTAGAACACATGCATAACCTTATATGATTTATTTAAATATCTAGTACTTTTTAAAATTGATTTTTGGTTCTATAAATTTTATAAACAATTTATTCTAGTATTAATACCTTTAGGAAAAAGGACATGCAAGAGGATTATAATCATATAATTCCTTTTAAAAATCCATGCAAGGCATATGTAATTTAGTTGATCATATTTTATTCTCAAAAAGAACTTTCACAAATAAAAATTCATCTTAAAAATCTTCCTAAGGTTTAACAAGACATGCGAGGGGATTTTATTCAATAAAAATCCTTTTAAGATTACATGCAAGAACATAAATAATTCATTTAAACATGTCTTTCTCTTATTAAGCTTTTCTTTGATCAAATGTTTATATAAAACTATTTTAAGGTTTACTAAGACATGCAAGGTGATTTCATTTCATAAAAATTTATTTAAAGTTACATGCAAGAGTATGTAAGTTTTAATTAGGTATGTCTTATTATTACTAGACCTATTTATTTTCAAAATTCATATAAAATCGCCCAAATGCTTATATATGACATGCATGAAGATTTAATGCATAAAAACCTCTTTAATAAGACATGCAAAGGGACTTTTATTTTAATAGCTCTTAACTTAAGTTTATATAACTTAAAATTCATCATAAAATTCATTTCAATGTTCATGAATGACATGCATGAAGGTTTTATGCATGAAAACTATATCTTGAGTAGTTATCCAAAATGCCTTTATAAAATCAAGAATTTTTGTATAAAAGAAAGAAACTCTAGGCCTTTATAAATTAAATTAAAAAACACAGAATATATCAATTTAAAAATCACCTTTTAAAAGTGTAAGATTTAGTACAAACTTTCTTATAATTTGTAGAAAAATTTCCTCTTTAACAAACCTTGCATGCATGTACAAATTATAAGAGACATTCTATTTTTTTCGTAAACTTTCATAATCTGATTTTTCTTTAAAAAAATATGATCATCTAAAAGAGTTTAAGATACTAATAATCATACTCAAAATAAATTAAAAATGCCAAGAAAATATACCCTTAATTTGTGTTTGAACTAGGAGGAAAAACACCCAAGGGAGCTAGGGGGAGGGTCGGCCAGCTGGCCTGGTGGCGCGCGGCTCTTGGCGGTGGCGCAGTGGTAGTGGCAGCCGGTGGTGGTGGTGGTGTTTGGAAGGCACAAGGGAAGGCTCTTTGGTGGTTTAAGTGGAAGAAATAGCTAGAAAAGGAGAGAGCTGGAGAGGAGAGACTTTTGTGAGTGTCCTTCCCACATGGGTCAAGCCTTTAAATAGAGCATTTTTGGTCAGTGGAGGTTGTAGAGATGTTGCAATGATGGTTCCAAATCTCACATTATGGTGTTGGATGGCTAACATAGTGTATTTTATTACTTAGATCAAATGAGTGGCATAAGGAAGATTTGAATTTTAATGACATGATCCTAAGGAATGAGTGGGAAATCTATACCCATATCTCCTTAGTTTCCTTCCATTAAATGATCCGACGCGTTTACAAACGGACCGAAAGTCGGTTTGGAACATGCGTCGGAACGAACGGGTTATACAAATAGAATTTTCGTTAGTTACGAAGTTATTAAGTTCCGTTCTTATTAAATTCATTTATTTGAATAAATATTTCACAACAATGTTATAATTTCTTTATTTTAGAAAAATATATTTTTGAAGTAAACATAAATATTATGTATTTATTTTAGTGAATAAATAATTAATGTTTAAATTAAAAGAAATTCATCATAAAAATAGCGGCTATTACAGTAGCAACACTAGAAGCATCGTCGATTTTGTGGCAAGCAACAAAATGTGCCATCTTACAAAATCGGTTAACCACCACAAAAAGGAATCCCTACCCCTCTTAGTCCTAGGTAACCCCAATACAAAGTCCATAGAAATGTCCACCCATGGTGCACATGGAATTGGTAAAGGGGTATACAACCCGTGAGAGTGCACCTTAGACTTTGCACGTAAACAAACAACACATGTAGCACAAAATTTCTCTACCGACCTAAGCATGTGATGCCAATAAAAGTGCTCCCTAAGCATATGCAAAGATTTAATGACACCAAAGTGCACCATGAGGCCGCCACCATGGGCCTCTTGCACTAGCAAACGCCTAACCGATCCACTAGGCACACATAAACGAGTTCCCTTAAAAAGAACCCCTCATGCAAATAGAATTGATCCCGACTCCCCCTCCCCTTCAAACAAGCATGAAATACGTCACCAAATTCAGCATCATGAGCATATAACTCCTTCATAAAAGCAAAACCAAGAAAGCGAGCATCAAGTAAAGATAAAAGAGTATACCTCTGTGCCAACGCGTCAGCAACGACGTTGTCCTTGCCTTTCTTGTGCTTGATGATATAGGGGAAGGACTCGATAAATTCCACCCATTAAGCATGTCTTCGGTTCAGTTTACTTTGGCCTCTCAAGTACTTCAATGCCTCATGGTCGGAATTGATGACAAATTCCCGAGGCAAGAGATAGTGCTCCCACACCCGTAGTACTCGAACAAGAGCATGTAGCTCTTTGTCATACGTGGGGTACTTGAGCTTGGATCCTCCATACTTCTCACTATAATAGGCAATAGGCCTCCCTTCTTGTATAAAAACCCCTCCAAGCTGGATTACCGGCGCATCACACTCAATCTCATACATCTTGCAATAATCGGGAAGGGCCAACAACGATGCTTGTGTCAAATTAGCCTTAAGGGTTGCAAATGCCTCTTCTTGTAACTCTCCCCATGTAAATGGGACGTTCTTCTTAGTGAGAAAGGTCAAGGGCGCAACCAATGTGCTAAAATCTCGCACAAACCAGCGGTAGAAACCGGCTAAACCAAGGAAGCTTCATACTTGCATCATGGTGGTCGGTGTTGGTCATTCTTGAATCGCCTTCACCTTCTATTCATCCACTTGTAGTCCATTCCTACTCACAACAAAACCAAGAAACACCACGTGATCCAAACAAAAGTGGCATTTCTTGAAGTTAGCAAATAGGCGCTCCCTTTTCAAAGCATCAAGCACTTGCCTAACGTGCTCAACATGAGAAGGTAAATCATGGTTGTAAACTAAAATATGATCAAAGTACACAACCACAAACTTACCAATAAAAGGCCGAAGTACGTGTTTCATTAAGCGCATGAATATGCTAGGAGCGTTGGTCAATCTGAAGGGCATAACCAACCACTCGTAAAGGCCTTGTTTGGTTTTGAACGCCGTCTTCCATTCGTCTCCCTCCTTCATTCGTATTTGATGATATCCTCTCTTAAGATCAATTTTGGAGAAGAGAATCACCCCATGAAGCTCATCAAGCATTTCGTTAAGCCTCGGAATCGGGTGGCGATACTTGATGGTAATGTTGTTGATCGCCCGGCAATCAACGCACATCCTCCATGTGCCGTCCTTCTTAGGCACAAGAATGACGGGAACGGCACACGAGCTGAGGCTCTCACGCACATATCCCTTGTCTAGGAGATCTTTCACTTGCCTTTGAAGCTCCTTAGTCTCCTCGGGATTGGCCCGGTATGTTGGACGGTTAGGTAAAGTGGCACCCGGGACAAAGTCGATTTGATGCTCTATTCCCCTTAGCGGTGGGAATCCCTTTGGCACCTCTTCTTGAAATAGCTCCTCAAAGTCCTGCAAATGTTGAGAAATAGAAGGATGAAGATCACCTAATTCTTGGGAAGATAAATAAGACTCTTGAAAGACAAGTAAAAGGCGAATGCCACTTCCCTTCAATGTTTGAACAATCTCCTTTGGTTTTGCCAAGAGTAAGGGCGTAGAGGGGCCGTCTATGGCCAGCTTCTTGTCCCTCTTTTCCTCTCGATGAGCATGCTTCTTCCTTTGCTTCTTGGTTGCATGATCAAACATAATTTCATGGGGAGTCATCGGGTGCAAAGTCGCCTTCTTTCGCTCCATTTGAAAGTGGTATTCGTTGGATATTCCATCATGGATCGCTCCCTTGTCAAATTCCCAAGGGCGTCCCAGTAGTAGATGACCAGAAGTCATCGGGACCACATCACACTCCACCTCATCCTTGTATGGTCCAATAGAAAAGAAAACATGCGCCCTCTCCTTAACTTGGATAGGGGCGGTAGAGTTCAGCCAACACAAAGGGTAAGGTAAAGGGTGAGGAGTAGTATGCAAGGAAAACCTATCCACCACCTCTTGACTAATAATATTGCAACATGAACCGCTATCAATAATAACACTATATACCTTTTCCATGAACTTGTATCGAGTGTGAAAGATAACCTCCTGTTGACTAGGCGTGGTGGTGTTCTGCATCATAAAGAGCGTCCGTTGAACCACAAAACACTCTCCATCCTCGGCGGTGACATGAAGCTCTTCTTCTTGAACCTCGGGGCTCTCCTCCTACTCTTTCGCAGCCCCTTCATACTCGTATTCATACTCCCCTTGGGAGGTAAGAAGAACCTTCCGAGCGTTGGGGCAATTCCTCGCATAGTGTCCATGGCCAGGGCACTTGAAACACTTCATATCGTTGGCACGCTCTTCTCCTTCTTGCCGTGGGTGTAGGGGGACCTCTCTCCTTGGCTGTGAGGTTGACTCTCACCTAAACTCCGGCTTCTTGGACTGATTTGAAGGCACCCTAGGCGCCATGGTGGAAGGTTGCCACCCCTGAGGATTGGTGGAATTTTAGCGTCGCTGAGAGAGGTTCTTGTAGATGTGGTTGGTGTAATGTAGCACTCGCTCAACCTCGGTTCCGCTACTAAAATGTTGCATGCTCACAATATTTTTTAGTTCCGAATTTAAGCTATTAATAAATTTACTAATCACATACCCGTCGGGAAATTGTAATTCGAAACGAAAGATAAGCATACACAACTCGTTGTAGAACTCATTAGGGGAACGATTTCCTTGGCGCACTTGCTCAAGTTTTGAATGGATCTGCTCAGTATAATCTTGAGGCACGAACCCCTCTTCAATGGCCTCCCTAAGCTCTTTCCAAGTGTCGATTTGAGGCATCCAGCGCGTTCTCCTCAAGGCCATGTCCTTGAGCCACCAATGGTAAGCGAAGTCGGTGAAGTGGATGCCGCCATGGCCACTCGTTGAGCATCATCATAACCATAAAAGTCATAGATAGACTCAACTTTAGCAAGCCTATCAAGGCATGCATCCGCATCGGATGTGCCCGCAAAGGTCGGCACATTAAGCTTGATTCCTTGATGGGGTCCTGTGGCTGCTCCTGTTGAAGGATAGGCGCGCCGTGCCAAGGCTGGACGGCGGCACCTTGTGCCAGCACACGAGGTGGCTAGCCACGCCGAGCGAGATACAAGGCTGGCCCTGACATAGTGGTGGCCACGGTTTGATTAGCCTCTTGGATGTTTTCCACTCCATAACATGAAACGTTTGTGGAAACTAACGGAATATTGTTTGGAAAATTAGGGTAAGGAGGTCTTACCCCGGAATCGGCCACATAAGGTGGGTTGTTGAAGCTCATAGGAGGGACATATGACTGAATGCTCCCATAGGGCACACTTAGGCCAAGAGAGACGTGAGCATCAGAATTTGGCACATAAGACGTTGAGGCTTCTTCTTGCAACACCTCCACCCGGTTGGCACTTTGTACGACACTCGGTGGAGCTCCCGATTGAGGCACTTGTGTCCTCTCATCCATCCATTGGACTCGGCTCTCCAAGTTGTTAAAGCGAGTCTCCATGGTTTGCATAGATTGTTGTATGGACCGAAGCATGGCCTCCACCAAATTGGAAGACTCTTCATTGACTGTTTGTTTGTCTTTGTCATCACCTACACTCGTCATCTAAACAAACCATGTAACAAGCAAGGGTATAGAATGCACGCGAATTAATCACCAGTACTTGTTCGAGATGGAAATCCGACAAGTTGCAAGTATGAGGTTTCCAACAAAGACGACAAAGAAGGGTTCAATCACACCAGACACTTATCAAAACGCAAACAACAAATAGAAAGCTACTAAACACCAAGAAAGTCAAGCAACAACTTCAACAAAGATTTAGGCCTTGCTCGGGTTCTTTTTCTCACGGGGTCCAACTTTTTCTATGCCCAACCTCTGTTTCACTTTCGTCGGGTCCAAGTTTTTCTAGCCCCGATTCTCTTTCTCCCCGAGTCTGACTTTTTCTTTAGGCACGAAATTCTGAATTTTTTTAAACAAAATTAGCAAGAAAACAAGCAAGACGAACACTTCTTGGTGTCGTTCCCGTATCCTAGAGCCGAAGCTGATGAAACCCGAAATAAACCAACGCTAGAAGACAAGAACAAGATTACTTTTATTCGACTAGGCAAACACTTGCTTTTATTTATCTCTTTAGAACAAGATTACAAATAGCGAGATTACAATCACTGAGGTTACAAACAACGAGATTATGCCCTAGATCTCTTCTAGGAGGATTCGAGGTCTCTGCCTAACTGGATTCGAGACCTCCTAACTGCTATGAGATTCTATCACTTAACAGAATATTACCGAGCTCTGCTCCGGTTGCAAGTTTAGGTCTGATGTCTTGTGGCGAGGTCGAAGAGTTGATTGTGCATGCGGGGATTGTGGTCTGCGAAGTGACATAGCGAGAACTTTGATTGAGACGAGGTCTCTTTGGGCGAATTGAAGTCTTTTTGTGGACCTTCACTTGGCTGTAGCGCGGCCTTTAACAATGATTCAACACGTCGATCTTCAACGAACAAGATAGTTCTTGAGTTCAAGATGTTTTTCGACCCCTTTCTACCTTCAAGATTCTCCTCTATTTATAGAGGTTTGAGGAACATGGTTTGACGTTTTCTCGATGTGGGACGCCCGAGATCAAGCTCTCTGATTGGTCGAGAGTGAGGCAGTTGGTCATTGGTTGAGAATATGGTGGCTGCTGAGTGGTTAGATGGGGCGGGGATGTCAGCTCTTGAACAACGAGGTTTGGCTCTCATCATTACCTTGGGGAAGTCCGCTTAACTGCCCCATTTTATGAGTTCAACGAGGTTTGGACCTCGTGATCTTAGTTTTGAAGCCTTGCCTGGGGGATTTGCCGTTTTTGCATGGGTAGGGCAGAGGCCCGCGAGTACATGCTTTGGGAACACCGCCCAACCTCGCTATTCGTTGTACTGGGGTTCCACCATTCGTACTCCGCTATTCTGCGCACCATAACAACCCCATGGCCTGGGGGTCTCGGTCCGAGGGTCGCATGTCATATATGCGCGATGCTTGGTCCTCCTTACCCAGGGTGTGAAGTCTTAGTTCTGAGTAGCTTTTTCAGCGAGTTTTCTGGGCTGCGGGTAGCGAGGTGAGGGGTTTGGAGGCAACGAGGCCCGATAATCTTTTTTCCTGTCACGCACTTGGCGAGCCCTGGGCATGTTCTCCCCTTTTCCACTAATGGGCCTCTAAAAGAGATTAGGCCCATTAAGTTTTTTAGAACTGGGAGAGGCCCAAATTCGTACTCTATAAAATGCCTTTGTACATCCCTCTTCTCCTCATTCTTCATCTTCCTCTCCAAACAACCCCTTCCTCTCCTCCTTCAGTTTTCTCGATCTCCGACAAG
Organism: Fallopia convolvulus; assembly: GCA_964016875.1. Classification (NCBI taxonomy): domain Eukaryota; kingdom Viridiplantae; phylum Streptophyta; class Magnoliopsida; order Caryophyllales; family Polygonaceae; genus Fallopia; species Fallopia convolvulus. The sequence continues at coordinate 25,822,598 of OZ024727.1, forward strand.
CAGGCGAAGCGTCTTCACCAGTTTCAAGGCTCACAACCGTCATTCCCACACCAACTTTTGACAAGTAAGTGGTCGATCCTCCCTGTGCATGTGTTTTTTGTATGTTTCTTCTTTTTCCGCTTCGTGCCCTAAGCGAAGGCGGTAGACTCCTTGTGTTTTGAGGCGGTGTTACGGTGGCGAAACGGTGGGAGTGGGGGTGGCTCTGGTAACCCGGCGATGTTCTCGAGCCCTTCGGTGCGTCAGCCGACGGTTGAGTTCATCGCCGCTCCACTTTTCGATTTTCGAATGCTTCTTCGGAAACCAAACGTGTCGCCGCTTGGGAGATGGGATGTTTGATCTTCCAACTGTTGTCTTCCACTTTGCCCTTCTTTTTTGGTGCTTCACATTCTTCCTAGGTTGTCCCATCTGTCAGAGTAGCCCTAGGGTCATGCGTCCTCTACGCTACCACCTCGCGTTTCCTTTCTTTTCTGGTTTGTTCGATGTCTCAAAACTTCTTCTTTTGCAAGTGTTCGCCTTTCGTGACCTGGACCTCGCTTTTTCATGCCTAGAGGAGCCTCTTCGAGCCCTCTACCAAGCCTCGCATTCAATCTTTGGAAGAAGTTTTACGAAGAATCGTCTAAGACCGTAGGGACCGTTGAAACCAACGACTCCCAGAATCCGAGGTCCCGTTCGATTTTGTTCAGCGACCCCTCACCTAGCGCCTCTGACACTTCTGTTACCTCGCTCTTTCCCCAATTACACACGTCTTCCGGGGTTGAGATGGCCTCATCTTCGATTTCTCACGAAGAACTTCTCGGCATTGATGCACAGTCGTCTGACTCCAACGACCAGCCGAGCTTCTTTAAGGAGTATATTACCGATTCTGTGCCATGCATCCCTCCCATCCTAGGAGCAAATACCGATGACCCCAAACCCCTCGATCGGGATCTTTCTACCCGAGGGGGCCCCGACAATACTCAAGCGGGAGAATTTTCCTTAGCCCGAGGGGGTTGATCTGGCGCTCCCCCGGGGGGGGGGGGGGGGGGAGGGCTGCTCCTTGGTCTTGTATGAATAGTGCGTGGTTGTTCATCTGCCCATCCTCCAGGCCGGCTTCCGGCTACCGCTCGCTCGGCACATAGTCGACTTTTTGTGGTTAATGCATGTCTGCCCCGCGCAACTATTTCCCAACGCATGTAGGCTTCTGTATGCGTACACCATCCGAAGCCATGAGCTCGGGGAGGGCCTGATATGGACGTCATGACGAGTTTGTTTATGGCTTCTGTATGTGGTCATTTCTCGTCAACCTAAGTTTACCCGGTCTCAAGATCACCACTACCCCATAGAACGTCGGTCAATGGAAGGACATGTGGTTCTTGGTCCGGGACCGCTCTGGGAGGTATCTTAACTTCCCCTCGGCACCGAACAATTTCTGCCGTCCCAAGGGGATGTTGGATGTCGCTGAGATCAAGGCTCGGTTTGCAACGCACGCCAAGCGCCATACTGGGAATACCTGGCGCAGGACCGGCTCGAGCCGGCGGGTCTGAGTCTCACCTTCCCAAACCTCGAGGGCGCAGAGGGTACCTATTTCTTTATGTTTTCTCATTTTTTTTTATTGTTTCTTGTTTTGCTTTGTGTTAGTTTTGGATTACGTGTGGTAACCCCGAACCTTGCTCGGGTCGTGTATTTAAGATTTTTATTGCTTGTGATGATCACGAGCCTCGCTCGAACCACACGTTCTCAGATTTTTATTGTTTGCGATGATCACGACCCTCACTCGGACCATGCATTCTTAGATTTTGATTGTTTGCGACCCTCCCCATTCTCTTTTACTAACTCGCTTGTTTTTCTAGTGAATCTTTTGGATGCCTTGGCCTCGAGGGAACAAGGGAAGAAAGCCGCGTAGACCTCTCGGGCCCCGAAGGCCCGGACAGCGAAGGCGCCGGCCTTGACGGCGAAGGCGCCGGCCCCTGCGAAGGTCGCATGGGTAAAAATTATTGAGGGGGCCACCCAAAGGAGACGCTGCCAGAGCGTCCTCCCAAGCTCCCCAAGGATCCGGCGACGGGGCTGGGTCCAAGCGGAGGCATCGCCCCGCAAGGAAAAAAGGAAGAAGCACAAGTGGGATGGCCAGCGCAGTTTCTCGGTGAGGGAGATCGTCCCCAGCCCCAATTTTAAGGGGCGAGCTCTTTCCGTCACCGGTCCTCCTGTCGCGAAGTTCCACTACCCCGAGCCGTCCCGGGGTACGCTCAGGAACTGGAACAAGGATGACTGGAAGGAGGAGATTGCGTGGACGAACAATCTCTACGAGGACGCCCTTAATGACGAGGCCCTCCGCTACTCAGCGATGGTACGTTTTGTTTTCCTTTGTAAGCGTCACTTGTTTTCTCATGCTTGTTCTCTCCTAACACACTTTTGGTTTTTCAGCACAATTTCTTCGAGAACTACAATTGTAGTCGCATCAACCTCCTCCATAAGAGAATGGATAAGATGGAGGCAGTGCTCAAGGCCCGCACGGAGGAGTGCACGAAGAAGGAGAAGGATCTCGCCGAGGCTAAGAGGCGGGTTTGGGCCGCGGAGGTCGCGGCGAAGGATGAGGCCAAGGAGGCGGCCAAGGCGAAGGAGGAGGAGGCGAAGGCGAAGGCCCTGGTTAGGGACCTACAAGCCTCGGCCGAGGATCTCCGAACAAAACTCTTTGAGGAACATAAGTATTTCAAGGAGAAAGAGTCGGTGCTCCAGAAGGTCGAGGAAGAGAACAACAACCTTCACCGCCGCATCAAGGAGCTTAACGAAGAGGTGGAGGCCGCATGGCCAAAATATGTCAAGTCTGCAGAGTACCAAGAAGAGTTGTTGAGCAGCGTTGATGCGATGTACCGACAGCCTAACCGTGTGGGGGTGCGGCAGGCGGTCACGAAGTATCAACATGTCGACCCCCGCATCGTCTTTTTCATCCCCAACTACGGATTGACAATGGGGGAGACCAGGGAGGATCCCGAGGTAGAATGTGAATTTTTCCTCGATGACGAGAGCGGGGTTGCGTCGAGCGAGAATGAAGTTCCTGCCGCAGACCTCTCGGTCCAAGAAGGTTTGAACCCCGCCCTGGCCGACCCCAACCCCGCACAGGCCGTGCTTACCTCCGATCTTGAGGTTATTATTGCCTCGCCTATCCGTCAAGTCTCCATGGGCCCTCCTGCCAACAAACAGAATGAATGAAGGGTGTTTTTGTAATTTTCTTTATTTTTGTATTTTTGTAGTTTGGATGATAGCCCTTCTAGGGCCTGTAATATAACTATTAACTTTTTTGGCCCTCGTGGCCTTGTTTTATGCATTTTCCTCTTTTATCTCAGCATATATTACGCGTCTTTCAAGGGTTCCAAAGGACTGTTACATCCCGATCCAACCCCATGTCCCGAGTGCTGCAAGATTTACAAATTACTCAAGGTATATCAGGTCATCCTTTTATTTTACAACTACGCAGCGGTCACGAGCCTCGCTCGGATCGCACATGATAGATTATATGCGGCGATCACGAGCCTCGCTCGGATCGCGCATCTCACAGATTTGGTTGTCTCCAACCCCAAGCGGGTGGCTTGGAGTGGGCTCACACACTTAGAAACGATAATCTCCAACCCCAAGCGGGAAGCAAAGGGTGGATTCGCGCACTTAAAACCGAGAATCTCCAACCCCAAGCGGGAAGCGAGGGGTGGATTCGAGCACCTAGAACCGAGAATCTCCAACCCCAAGCTAAAAACGAGGGATGGGTTCGAGCACTTAGAACCGAGAATCTCCAACCCCAAACGGGAAGCGAGGGGTGGATTCGAGCACTTAGAACCGAGAATCTCCAACCCCAAGCGGGAAGCGAGGGGTGGAATCGAGCACTTAGAACGGAGAATCTCCAACCCCAAGCGGGAAGCGAGGGAAGGATTCGAGCACTTAGAACCGAGAATCTCCAACCCCAAGCGGGAAGCGAGGGATGGATTCGAGCACTTAGAACCGAGAATCTCCAACCCCAAGCGGGAAGCGAGGGATGGATTCGAGCACTTAGAACCGAGAATCTCCAACCCCAAGCGGGAAGCGATGGGTGGATTCGAGCACTTAGATCCGAGAATCTCCAACCCCAAGCGGGAAGCGAGGGGTGGATTCGAGCACATAGAACTGAGAATCTCCAACCCCAAACGGGAAGCGAGGGGTGGATTCGAGCACTTAGATCCGGGAATCTCGAACCCCAAGCGGGAAGCGAGGAGTGGATTCGAACACAAAGAAACGAGAATCTCCAACCCCAAATGGTAAGCGAGGGGTGAGTTCGGGCACTTAGAACCGAGAATCTCGAACCCCAAGCGGGAAGCGAGGGGTGGATTAGCGCACTTAGAACCGAGAATGTCCAACCCCAAGCGGGAAGCGATGGGTGGATTCGAGCACTTAGATCCGAGAATCTCCAACCCCAAGGGGGAAGCGAGGGGTGGATTCGAGCACATAGAACGGAGAATCTCCAACCCCAAGCGGGAAACGAGGGGTGGAATCGAGCACTTAGAAGCGAGAATCTCCAACCCCAACCGGGAAGCGAGGGTGGATTCGAGCACTTAGAAACGAGAATCTCCAGCCCCAAGCGGGAACCGAGGGGTGGATTCGAGCACTTAGAACCGAGAATCTCGAACCGCAAGCGGGAAGCGAGGGTGGATTCGAGCACTTAGAAACGTGAATCTCCAACCTCAAGCGGGAAGCGAGGGGTGGATTCGAGCACGTAGAACCGAGAATCTCCAACCCCAAGCGGGAAGCGAGGGGTGGATTCAAGCACTTAGAACCGAGAATCTCCAACCCCAAGCTAGAAGCGAGGGGTGGATTCGAGCACTTAGAACCGAGAATCTCCAACCCCAAGCTTGAAGCGAGGGGTGGATTCGAGCACTTAGATCCGAGAATCTCCCACCCAAATCGGGAAGCGAGGGATGGATTCGAACACTTAGAACCGAGAATCTCCAACCTCAAACTATAAGCGAGGGGGGAATTCGAGCACTTAGAATCAAGAATCTCTAACCCCAAGAAGGAAGCGAGGGGTGGATTCGAGTACTTAGAACCGAGAATCTCCAACCCCAAGCGGGAAGCTAGAGGTGGATTCCAGCACTTAGAACCGAGAATCTCCAACCCCAAGCTGGAAGCGAGGGGTGGATTCGAGCACTTAGAACCGAGAATCTCCAACCCCAAGCGGGAAGCGAGGGGTGGATTCGAACACTTAGAACCGAGAATCTCCAATCCCAAGCGGGAAGCGAGGGGTGGATTCGAGCACTTAGAATCGAGAATCTCCAACCCCAAGCGGGAAGCGAGGGGTGGATTCGAGCAATTAGAACCGAGAATCTCCTACCCCAAGCGGGAGGAGAGGGGTGGATTCGAGCACTTAGATCCGAGAATCTCCAAGCCCAGGCGGGAAGCGAGGGGTCGATTCGAGCTCTTAGAACTGAGAATCTCCAACCCCAAGGAGGAAGCAAGGGGTGGATTCGAGCACTTAGATCCGAGAATCTCCAACCCCAAGCGGGAAGCGAGGGGTGGATTCGAGCACTTAGATCAGAGAATCTCCAACCCCAAGCGGGAAGCGAGGGGTGGATTCGAGCACTTAGAACCAAGAATCTCCAATCCAAAGCGGGAAGCGAGGGGTGGATTCGAGCACTTGGATCCGAGAATCTCCAACCCCAAACGGGATGCGAGGGGTGGATTCGTACACTTAGAATCGAGAATCTCCAACCCCAAACGGTAAGCGAGGGGTGAATTCGGGCACTTAGAACCGAGAATATCCAACCCCAAGCTGGAAGCGAGGGGTGGATTCGAGCACTTAGAACCGAGAATCTCCAACCCCAAGCGGGAAGTGAGGGGTGGATTCAAGCACTTAGAACCGAGAATCTCCAACCCAAGCTGGAAGCGAGGGGTGGATTCAAGCACATAGAACTGAGAATCTCCAACCCCAAGCGGGAAGCGAGGGGTGAATTCGAGCACTTAGAACCGAGAATCTCCAACCCCAAGCGGGAAGCAAGGGTTGGATTCGAGCACTTAGAAACGAGAATCTCCAACCCAAAGCGGGAGGTGAGGGGTGGATTCGAGCACTTAGAACCAAGAATCTCCATCCCCAAGAGGGAAGCGAGGGATGGATTCAAGCACTTAGAACCGAGAATCTCCAACCCCAAGCTGGAAGCCAGGGGTGCATTCGAGCACTTAGAACCGAGAATCTCCAACCCCAAGCATGAAGTGAGGGGTGGATTCGAGCACTTAGATCCGAGAATCTCCAACCTAAAGCAGGAAGCGAAGGTGGATTCGAACACTTAGAACCGAGAATCTCCAAGCCCAAGCGAGAAGCGACATTGTTGACTCCCCGGAGAGGCACTCGCCCAAGTAAATCTTTTTTGCCTCGCAACTGAAGGGCGTGACAACCCTTTTTTCTACCTCTGGGATGGGGACTTTAAAGACCCGGATTTTGAGATCAGGCCCTACGGCACGTTGTTCACTCCTAAGGCTGGGTTGGCACACCCCTTTTCGTTTGGGTTATACATAGGGCCGTCGTTTCCCCTGTAACCTCGTTGCTTCCCTCCAAAGCAATTCCAACATCCACCGTTGGTGTTCCTATTGTTGTTGTTGTTGTTGTTGCGGTTATTGTCATTGTTGTTGTTATTGACGGGGTTCTGGGCATGCGTCACATACGCATCCTTGGCGACGGGCACACCCACCTTTGCCTTTCCCTTACCCTCGGCCACGATTTCCTTGTCGATCCTCGGCTGAGAGCTCTGGTTGGCGGCATCTTCGGCGTATACCTGGGTCGTAATCCGGGCGTACAGGCTGTCATACGTCGCCGGACATTTTAGGAAAATGTAATTCTTGAAGGCCCCGTGGCATAGATTGCCCATGAGGGTGTATCGCACCGAAGCCTCGTCGATATGCGGAATCTCGGCAACCGCGGTTGTGAACCTTGTGAAAAAAGTGCCCAGCGACTCGCCCTCTCCCTGCTCGATGTCTCAAAGATCCCGCATGTTTTTCTTACGCTTCCTCGAGCCACTAAAGTGTGCGATGAAGGACTCGCACAACTAAGCGAATGACGCCACAGACCCGATTTTAAGGCTTATAAACCACGTCATCATGGCCTTCTCCAAGTTGGTCAGGAAAACGCGGCTGAAGATGGCATCGTTGTAAGAGTTGACGTTCATCTGAAGAGAGAAATGCTTCACATGTTCCTCCGGATCTGCCGCGTCGTCATAGAGTCCCATCTGCGGCCTATGGAAGCCTTTGGGAATCGGCGCGCCTGGAATCTCGTCCACGAACGGTGAGAGGCTCCCAGCCTCAACGTGGCGACGTCGCAAGCGTGACTTCAGGTATACATCATGCTCCCCGTTGTTTCAGACAGTTCCCGAGCTGTTAGTTGATACCTCATGCCCCGGCACGTGCCCGGGGACGTACACGGGTACGTACTCAGAATGGGACTGACCAGGCCCGGGGACGGGTACATATACGGACATCGGAGGCGCCTGGACGTGGACGGGCAAAGGGGCAAAGCCCTGTTGGTATTGCCCATAGCCCGGGTAGGGAAACGGGTTTGGGGGAATGACGCCCGGTTCGTACCCCTGGAACAGGTAAGGGTTTTGCGGGACTTTATACGCCCACCCCATGTTCATCCATTGCGAGGTTTCGAGCATGTTATCGGGGTGCTGAGGGAAGAAGTTGTTTGGACAGGCCATTTTGAGGGATTCAAAAGCCAATGTTTGCGCAAGTCGGTAAACTGCTTAGGATGAAGAAGTTCCGACAAACGACGCCAGTGATGAAACCCGAAATAAACTAGCGCTAGAAGACAAGAACGAGATTACTTTTATTCGACTAGGCAAACACTTGCTTTTATTTATCTATTTAGAACGAGATTACAAACAGCGAGATTACAAACAACGAGGTTACAAACGACGAGATTATGCCCTAGATCTCTTCTCGGAGGATTCGAGGTCTCTGCCTAACAAGATTCGAGACCTCCTAACTACTGTGAGATTCTATCACTTAACAAACTATTAACAAGCTCTGCTCCGGTTGTAAGCCTAGGCCTGATGTCTTGTGGCAAGATCGAAGAGTTGATTGTGCATGCGGGGATTGTGGTCTGCGAAGTGACGTAGCGAGATCTTTGATTGAGATGAGGTCTCTTTGGGCAACTAGAAGTCTTTTTGTGGACCTTCACTTGGTTGTAGCGTGGTCTTTAACGATGATTCAACACGTTGATCTTCAACGAACAAGATAGTTCTTGAGTTCAAGATGTTTTTTGACCCCTTTCTACCTTCGAGATTCTCCTCTATTTATAGAGGTTTAAGGAACATGGTTTTGACGTTTGCTCGATGTGGGACGCCCGATATCAAGCTCTCTGATTGATCGAGAGTGAGGCAGTTGGTCATTGGTTGAGAATATGATGGCCGTTGAGTGGTTAGATGGGGCGCGGATGTCAGCTTTTGAACAACGAGGTTTGGGTCTCATCATTAGCTAGGGGAAGTCCGCTTAACCGCCCCATTTTATGAGTTCAACGAGGTCTGGACCTCGTGATCGTAGTTTTGAGGCCTCGCCAGGGGGGATTTGCCTTTTTTGCATGGGTAGAGTAGAGGCCCGTGAGTACATGCTTTGGGAACACCGCCCAACCTCGCTATTCGTCGTACTGGGGTCCCACCGTTCGTACTCCGCTATTCAGCGCACCATCAAAAGCCAATCAACAAGAATGTAATGATAGTCAAAGAGGACGTTTTTTACTCACTCAACCCCTCGTTATTCAGCCAAAAAAATCAGCAAACAAGTTTTCATACAAGCTCTTAATTAAAGGGATTAATCAAGGAGTAAAGACAATCCTTTCAACTACTCAATCAAACGAGAGTCCTTTGGTGTTCTTCACCGTTTTTCGTGCAAGCATTACAGCCATGGATCCTCACAATTTCGACCTCAATCAAACAACAATCAAGGACGAAAATGGACACAACACAAACGTAAGACAATAGGGCACACTTGCACAGAACAACAAGATAGTGACGAACAAGACAATACTTGCAACGAGTGGACAACCAAGATCGAGTCAAGGTTTAGATGGTGATACCTTCACATGGCTCTGATACCACTTGATGGTTGGATCGATGGTGGAGATGGTGGTGTGAGGGAATCACCTTATGAAGGAACAAAATTCTCCACTTGGTTCGAATGGAGGTGGATCGGTGGTTGAATTTTGTCTGGGATCAAGGGTAGATCTCTTTCGTTCGGACTCGGATTGGGTGATTCCAAATCCCAGAGTTATAACTTTGAGTCTTCTTGAATCCCTCAAAATTTAAGAGTCAGATGAGGAGTGTTTCGAGAGTTATGGATCCTGCACTGAAGTACTACAAGAACCACCAGGATGGAATTTCGGTTTGCTAAAGGGTGGCATGGTGGATATGGATGCAAGGCTCGGATATTACGCACTGAGAGTTGCAAAATAAATTGAAGGAGAAGTTAGATATGACTCACCAACCAATCTTCAACAAGATCAACAATGAAAAAACAAGAAAACTTAGATTGAAAAACAAAGGAAAGTAAGCATTTTCATGGTTCAATGTCTAAGAGAGAAAGGAGGCCAAAAACGAGACTAATTACCCTATTCACACGCCTAACTCATTCAGCCACAACTCCAAAGAAAATTACAAAAAATGCCCCATAAATTCAAAAATAAACTAATTGTCCATAACCGCAAAAGAGTCACTTGTGGGACCAAAAAAGGAGACTCCAACCTTCATCTTTGTAAGCTTTCAGAAACTTATAAGCCATGAGCTCCTCTTGGATTTGGGCAAGCATTGCTTTAGCTTGGGCTCACATGATGCGCCCAAGATAGAGCGTGGCACCTTGACTTGGCTTCTTAGTGCCTTGGACACCGGCCTTGGTTATTTGTCCAAGTGAAGACTCCCCTTTGTCATGCAAATTAGACTTGTCATTAGAGGTGGAATCCTCACTCAAGTTATAGGAAAAAGTTCAATCAAAAGTGCCCGAAGAAGTGGCACCATCCATCAAAGGCAAAGGCGCGCCAAGGTCGGAAACCGGCGTGGGCAAAGGCGCGCCACTAGCCGCTTGCAAGCGTGCACCAAGGGACGATGTCGGCGCCGTGTGCAAGGGCGCACCTAGAGGTTGTGTCGGCGCGTGCAAGGGCGCGCTCGCTGGCTCGGAGGTTGGTTTGGTAGATGGACTCTCATCACCAGCTCTTAAAATAGTCTCCAATATCTCCAAAAATAGCTCCAAATACCTGAAACACAATAAAAACAGAGTGTAGATTCCGAATGCATAATAAAATAAAATAAAAGTAAAATATGTAAAATATGCACGAATATGATCTAAATTAATATGCAACTAGACTCCTAAAATATGACTAAATTAAGCGCTATCAAATTTCCCCAAGCTTAAACACCTAATATGCAAAGGTGTCTCAACCCGTCATAAAATCAAGCAAATCAAGATATGAGGTTTCATATCAAAACGCCTAATATGAAAATGCAATGGATGAATGTCATGAAAAAGAAAATTAATAAAAAAAAATGAAAACAGAACTACACATGAGATTTCCCCTCCCCCAAGCTTAAATTCTACATTGTCCCCAATGTAGAAAAAGAAAGAGAAAGAAGAAACTCACTGAATAATCAAGAATCTAGGCATTTTCAATGAATCCGAGAGAGAGATTGGAAGTCATTTATAGGCTTGAAAATCTCAGCATAGCCTCCTTTATATAAAAACCTATCCAACAAAGAAAACTTCCAAAACAAACAAGTAGCTCTAAAAGAGCTCATTAGCGCAGCAAGTTACTAAACAAAGCCCGAACAACCATAGCATAACCAATAATCAATAAACCCAACCCCCACACAATCAAAAGATATTTATTGAGCAATTAAGCATAAGAGAACCCACTTAAACACCCAAATTCAGCACACTCCCAACTCTTCAAATACGAAGCAAACAATTTTAATAATTCAGCAAAAGCATGTTTACTTGACTCCAAAATCAGCAAGAAACAACAACTTAGTTTCAGCAACATAAACTGGAATTTCAATTTCAACACAAAAGCAACTATCTTTGCACAAGCATAAACGGTTTTCAGTATCGGCCTAAAGTCACTATTATATTCAGTTTCAACTAAAACAAGTCAGTCTGATTCAAACACCAATTCACTAAAAAAAGAGATTAAGTAATTCCCAACAAGAGCACCCTCTCACAATCAAACTCGATTGAAGTGTTAGAAAATATTCAGCATCAAGACTTAACCACAAACTGAACACAAATGCAATCTAAACAAAATTCAAGCTAATCCAACCATATATACACTAGCATTCAGATCAATTCAACACACTTTCAGCAAAGGACCAGTGTTGTTAAACGTCAAACCAGATTAGCAACATGAACTCATATTAAGCTTTCAATTTCAGCCCAAAGCGAGTACTAAATTCAATTTCAGCATAAGAGATTCATTCTTTCAAGACATGAATTCACAAAACGAACTACATCCATTCACTAATTCAGCATAGGAACGAAAACTTTGGGGAAAATGAGCAGAGAAAGGAGCATACCTCACTTACCGATCAGCAATTCGGAGCATGTGGGCGACAAGGTCTGAGTCTAGTGGTGTCACTGGTGAGTGCAGAAGTGGACGGCAGAAGCAGCCAGGGTCTGGTCGTGCTGGTGTGGTTCAGCGGCATTCACGAACTCGTAGTTTAGGCTCGCGCCTGGGTGCTCAAGTCGGGGTGGGGCCGAAAATTCTATCCCTAGGGTCGGCCCACTTCCTTAATGCCCAAGCAAGCGATATCTTGCTCCCTACTCCAAGCGACATTCTATCTTTTCGTTTAAGATAAAATCTTCCATTATATTGCATAGCTACCATATTAAATTTTATAAGAAAGTAGTACAAAAATAATAAATGCGTAAAAAATAAAAATACCTTTAGTAGGAAAATAATTGTGGTAGTTATTTTTACCCGCTCACAAAATATAAGAAAATATATGCACAAATTACATATACAACTAAAATGTTCTCGCTTTCACCTCACTTCCAATTTTCTTTAAAGAAAAAAATGAATTTTAATAATAATATCAAAGAATTTCTTAAAAAATATTCATAATAAAATGCATTTCAGATTTGAACATTTGACCAAAAGAAGGTTTTTTTTAGAATTTCTAAAAAATGTCTTATTTTTTCCTCTTTTTTCTATGAACCACCAGACCTTTTTAAATAACAAACAACACTATGGGAGAAATTATAATTTTTATCTAATCTAGAAAATTTTAGGGCTATACGAACCCGAACCGTAGACCTTCTAGGTAAAACAGTCCAAATTTTTATACTTTCATTATCAAACTGATTCAAACTATTTCAAAGATCCAACACATATTTTTTTTTGCATATGGGTCTTTCATTAACTAATATAAATATAAGTTAGTCCACCATATTTTTTCTTGAAAGAAAGTGGATGGCTCCATGCACTCGAATTCATTATTTGGACTTTGATCTAGGAGCACTACCCTTTCAAAGAAGGGTTATCTTGACGTAGGTCTGCCATTTGCCTAGATTTTTTTTAATGAAAAGGAGTCTCTATCGCTCTGTTTAAAAAATCAAATATGAAACTTCATACACCTTAAAGTTCATAGGATGAAAAGAGATTTTTCGAGGTGCTTATACTTCATTATACCTAGCATTGAATAGACTTCTTATTCACCCTATCACTATTTCAAATCAAAAATGCGTTCACTAAACAGACATCCAAATTGGGCTGAACTAATTGTCAGGCTAGGTATGATTTTAGTTAGGTGTAGGCTTACCTTTATGAATCTGAGCGGGTTAATAATTAAAAAGTATTTTATGTAAGTATTTATTTAACAACCTTATTTATTTTCCTTATTAAATTATTGCTTTTTACTATCTTAGTCAAAAGATAGAATTTCCGAGTGGATTGGGGAGCAAGATATGGCTTGCTTGGGCATCAAGGCATCTCGTCCGATCCTAGAGATAAAGTTTTCGACCTTCTCTCTCCCTTTCCTCCAATATAAATACATGGGATCACCATGTACAGTGAGCACATTAAATAGAAGTTGGTATTCGCTTAGCTTGCGTGTAGTATTACCTTTATCTCGACGTTCATTCGACAAACAACTCTTTTGACTTAGGCATCGAAGGAGGATTAGGGAGACCCGCCTCCTATTTCCATTTTTTTGCAAGTTCTAGGTTGAAGGAGGAGTTTGGAACGGAAGATCAAAGGGCGAGTCAAGAGGAGCATTTACTTAGGGAATAAAGCCAAATTTTTGTGCATTAACAATTGTCGCCATCTGTGGAAAATGAGCAATTAATCCACGCAATTTTTCGAGTCGATTCTTGAAGAACAAGAAGTGACCTGTCATGGTCCCGAAGCCCCGCGCAAAGCAAAATCACACGCAGTGCTCTTAGCAGCCAAAACCGCGACCGTGGCACAAAGAACCTCAATGGTGGCAAGAAAGCCACAACCGCGACCCCTAGGGTGATCACATGAACTTCGATAATCTCTCGAAGGATCGAACCCTAGTACACACCGAGCAAGGAAGACTTGGATCGTGACCCGGCACCTGCCGCAAGCACGGCGCTCATCGCACGAGTGGTCAGGGGTCTGAGTCAAGCGACGAGATCGAATGTCGTAACATTACACTGTCCAAATCTGATGGATTTGGCCATCTATGGGAGTCAGTAATGCGCGTTGCTGAATCCAAAAGCAATCAAAGTTTAAAAAGGCACAGGCAATCGCACGAACCGGGAAGAGTAACTGCGGTCACATATCATAGAGCGCAGCTTCGCATCTTGGAGCCGACACCGGCCCTAATCAGAGAGCAAAGTTCTAATTCTGTCATCCCACTTTACGATCATGGTCAATCAAGCCACGCCGGGTCCAATCTCTTTGGTGTTGATGCTTGCACATCTTTGGCATCTTGGGCAAACGACTATAATGGGGCATCGACCACCGCCGAAAACGAAGATGAGGCTAAACTCACACACGCCTTAGCCTCCGTTTTGAGACAAAATGAGCAGATTCAAAGTAAACGCGCCCAAGCAGTCTCCCTCTTGGACAAATCCTTGGAGGAAATCGCTAGATTGAAGCAAACCTAGGATAAGGTTCAAGGGAAGCGCCCCGTCAGCGATTCGGCGATCAAAAGGACTAATCGACGGCTCGCTAGCGTTATCGAATTTGTTGATAACCATCGTAAAACCAAGCTGGTAAACACAAATGAGGGGATCAATGAGATGCAAGTTGACTAAGAAAGCGATCGTAGAGCACCTAGGGGTCGAAGAAGGGATGAGCAACATGAGCCACCCCGCGCAAGAGGTCTCGAGTCGTGGACCGTTCCTAGTCTAGTGACTCGACCTCGGGCGACTCGGAGAATTCTCACGATCATGAAAATCACCGCGGTCACGAAGCGCTAACCGCGGCCGCGGGAGGTCTGGCGGCGACCACGGCAGTCGCGGACAAAGCAATCGTCGAGAAAACTCGTACGATCGCGACATGGATCGTTATGACCCATCCACAAGGCTCAAATCAGCTCATGACCGTGGAAATGATAAGAAACGACGACGTGATTGACGTCGATTCGAAAGTGATGAGAGGGGTGAAAGGAGAAAATCGAGCCCTAAGGCGTACCGAAGGGAGATTGTTTGATCTTTTTAGAGCGCAATGTGGAACCTTGCAATAGACTCAAGAGCAAGCCAAGCACAAGCTAGCTATGGTGACATCGACACCATTCCATAGAAGAATCCAATGTGCGAAACCTCCGAGAAAATTCTCGCCACCATCATTTGCTCTATATGATGGGCATTTGGACCCCGTGAACCACATAGCCGCTTTCTCGCATAAGATGGTGATGTGGGTGTCTGACGATAAAACCATGTGGAAGATGTTTCCAGGAAGCCTTGACAAGGGTGCGTTAAAGTGGTTCCAAAGCTTGAGACCTACATCAATCCGATCATGGAATCAACTTGCCACTGAGTTCGTGAGCCACTACATAGCCAATAGTCGGGACGCGGTGTCTTTGGACACACTCTTCGGTCTTAGAAAGGAGAAGAGAAAAAGTTTGCGCCGCTTCGCTAATCATTTTATTCAATGCTATACCGAGATTGATGGGTGTGATGATAAGACCGTTATCGCCACCTTTAAGAGGGCCATCCCATTTGAGAGCAAGCTAAGGGAAGACTTGACACTTCGCCTCCCTTCCACCATTGTCGAGCTTCAAGAGCACATCCAACAATATGTGCGCTTGGAAGAAGCCAACTACAAGTCGAAAGGGAAATCGCCCTCTCCATCTCGAAAGTCACATCATTCCTTGAGCGGGAACTGTGGGCAAAAAACACACTCATCGAGAGAGCAAGCTAGAGTGGTCTACATGACCTTCAAAGTCTTGATCTATAGGATTCAACCGTGCATCAAGCATGAGAGCTACTTCCGCTATCCATCACGGGATGAGTTCCCCGAGGACGACGTCCGAAGCCGAAAATATTTCATGTACCATGGGGCGCAGGGGCACATGACCGAGGATTGTGAATCCTATAAGAAGTTCCTAGAAGAGTTGGTTCGAGAAGGGTAGTGTGCGAGTACATAGAGAAAAAGGAACCAAAGGACAAGAGAAAGCCGAGAAAGAAGCAAATCAAGGGCATCCAAAAAATCTCGGCGACTTACAAAAATGAGGATGCGGAAGCTAGGAGCAATTTCCAAAAATCATGTCATGAGCTAGAAGTGATGAGGGTTCAACAAACAGAACCGCGATTGTCGCTGCCGCCCGCACCCGCAGTTGATGATTTGGTCTTCCGGGACAAGGACCTTGCGCCAGTCCGAATCCCACACAACGACCCCTTGGTCATCACAATCGAGCTTGAGGGCTTCAAGGTGCGTCGGGCATTGGTAGATCCAGGGAGCTCAGTTGATATCATATATTATGATGTCTTCAAGCTCCTAGGAATGAAGAATGAAGACTTGATCCCGATCAAGATGCACCTCACTAGACTTGGTGGATATTCGACATTCATGCTTGGAATGTATAAGACACAGGTCTGTTTAGCAAAGAAGGACTTGGCAATCGAGTTCATAATAGTCGATGTGCCTGCCCCATACAACTTGATCTTGGGTAGGCCATGGATTCATGGGATGGGAGCGGTACCATCAACCTTCCATCAAATGATCCGGTTTAAAGATGAAGATGCCACAATCCGAGTGTGGGATAACTAGTTGGATGCACACATGTGCTCAAAGGGAAATCGTCCCAAGACAGAATTCCTTCAAACGATCAAAGACGAGTCGAGAAGTGAGGGTCAAGAGCAAAACCGCGATCGCGGGCTTAATAGTCGCGATTGCAGATCTGGCCCAGAGAGTTATGCTCCTTCTCTGAGGCAAAACCACGACCGTAGGTCCGTAGACCGCGACCGCTGGTTCACTGAGCGCGACTACGACCTCGACGCATAAGACGTTCTGCCTTCTCTAGAGCCGAACCGCAACCGTGACCGCTCACAGTTACCCGTCCTCCTTTGTGCAAGGATCTTAGGACTAGGAGATGCATGTAAATAGAGCACTCTTTTTCCCACGTGGTTTTGATGAGGCGCTTAGGTTTTTATTTCTCATTCATTAGTCTTGTCTTTAAGATCATGACATTCACGTTTATTTCTTAATAAAATTTAGTTATTGCATTAGTTTGAGTCTTGCATAAAAAAGAGCACAACATTAATTCATCGCATTAACAGACTTCTACATATGCCCGTATGTAGACGAGCAAAGGATCCCATGATCATCACTCATGGAATTACGAATATACGAATGCACTAAGGGGACCCGTCGACTAATCTGCACGACCACTTCGAATAGTTCCTAGAGTACTTGAGTCTTAGTTGCGACGCTATCGAAGATAACTAACATTCAAGTGGGGCATTCATCAGCGGGTAAATAATTAAAAGTATTTTCTGTTAGTATTTCTTTAACTACCTTATTTATTTTCCTTATTAAATTATTGCTTTTATTATCATTATGATGGAGGAATCTATCTTAGTCGAAAGATAGAATTTTCGAGTGGATTGGGGAGCAAGATATCGTTTGCTTGGGCGTCAAGGCATCTCGGACAGCCCTAGAGATAGAGTTTTGTACATTCTCTCTCCCTTTCTTCCATTATAAATACATATGATCGCCATGTACGGTAGTGGCGGAGCCAGGGGAGAAGGAGGCGGCCGCCCCCTCTCTCCTTTTCATTTAACATAGATAATTTTTAAGTTTACACATAATACACCAAGAATGTTGTAGTACAGTTGGTAGCTAACGTAAAGGAAACCCATAACGCGTGTTCGACTCCCCATGAGCCCTTCTTTCACTTTTTTGCCCCACCCTCTCAATTATCTTTTATTTTTTTAGGTATTCAATTAGTTATTAACTAGTAAGAGTTATGCTATATTTTCAATTAATATATCATTTCATTAATTTTAATTATTGTCGTTAACATTAGAGATATAATTTTGATAATATATATACACATTTATTTTAAATATTCATCACTTATTTAAATAATAGAATTAAAATATGTTGTTCTACTTATCCGTCTGCAAAGTCAATCCCGCCTCCTCTTTCAGCCTAAGTCAACGCCGAGATCCTCGTCGGTTTTACCCAGCAAGGGCGCGCCTACTCGTTCTGTTGCTACCAAGCCAACGCCGAGTGCCCCGCCTTGCCTCACATGATTCCTCTTTCTCTTTCAACCCTTAGAAATACTTTAGGGCCGATCACTTGGCCGTTCCTCCCGCACACACACAAAGCCCAAGTGATACCCTTAGTAATTCTCACACTTAAACATTCACAACTCACACCAAATGGATTGATGACTTTTCACAAATCGCCAACAGATTAGGGGAACCCCGCCCCTTGTGTCCATTGTTTTGCAGGTTCTAAGTTGAAAAAGGAGTTTGGAACTGAAAATCAAAGAACGAGTCAAGAGGAGCAGTCAATTAGGACATAAGGGCGGATTTTTGTACACTAACAGTCTAACAATGAACATTTTATCATTCAATGAATGAAAATGAAATGATGGAAAAGAAGATTAAAATACAAACCCATCTTTATACCAAAATATTTAGCACGTCTTATTCTTGATTTGTGCAGCCTAATTGTTTTTTTGGGTCTTTTATTTCCCCCATTTAGGGTACCTCGCAAATTGAACTATGATCGATGATGATGGGGCCAAGGTCAACTACAAGCAGCTGGACAGCAAATGGCTTTGATTATTGATGTCATTATTAACGCTACTAATCAACCTAAATCAAAACCAATGCAATCTTATAAAAGCAGCGGGAAAAAAAAACAATTGTAGTCAAACGGAAAGGATCACCATTCAGTTAATACGCCGATGAAATCTTATGAAAGTAGTGATCCTATGAAAGCAGTCATCACATATCGAGTATGAAGAATTGAATGATGTCTGACAAGGAAGATGGCCTTACACTTTCATCCTCGTAGTAAAAAGAATATCTGAGCTGGAGTCGTGAATATAAAGAAAAGTGAAAAGGGGCGAATGGACCATGATTTCACAACTGATCAGCAAACAATCAACAATGAGGAGATCAGTTTTCGGCATGGCAATGGAAAGCAGCAGGATTTATTGGAAGGAATCTGGTAAGCTTGTAAATAAGCAAATCAACTTGGTATTGTAGTTGTAAGAGTATCTTGTGACAACTTTTGCGAGCAATCAGCAAACTGGGTGGAAACGAAATCCTTCATAGTCATGTTCTGCATCCATCTAAAATGAAACAGCACTTGATATTCCTTCTCTTCTGCAAAACTTGATTTGCAAATCATTGATTCATTCAGAATTTGGTGCCAAAATTATTCATTACTATCCTACATACAAATCTGAAATCACGCTCAAGGATCATAGAGTACATACATATCTAATAAATGCCTATCACATGCTATAACTTGAAGAGCAAGAAAAAATGTCAAGGATGGAATTTTTAAACAAAAAAAAAAAAACAAAGCTATGATTGGTGACAAAATACAGAATTACAAGAAGAGTCTCCATCTACTATCCAGATTCCAAGCTCTAAAAGCCGTTTTTGAATTGCATCGGAACCTTTATCAGATGACCAGTAAATAATTTGAGTCCTATCTCCTAGAGATGATGATTGATTAGCACTGATGCTATCAAGCTTTACAATGGAGCTTGACTCATCAGGAGTCTTGTACTGAACGCCCTCCTTCTCCAACAATTCCACTATTACACTAGTAAAATCCCAATGTTCCATATTGTCAGCTACTGCTGCAGCTCTGGACAGCATGTTATCCCAATTCGAGCGAGAAGAAGACGTGCTTCTGACATAGAAGATCCCTGAGGCTTTAAAGGCATAGAAATCAGACATGGGAGAGTCATTTACTAATAGTGGGTTGTTAATGAGAAGCATCCTCTTCCCATCTACAATGTAAGAGTTCAGCCCAGCTTGCAAACATTTTTTGGTTATGTATGCGTTTACTATAATCTCCTTGATTGATTCTGAACTGGGTTTGAGATATCCCATGGAAGACTTGATGTTGTCGAAAAGCTGATCAGCATCAATCACATGATGTCCTCTTCTGGCAAGATCCAGTAGAACATCCAACTCAGGAGTTGCAAGAATGTAGTTCTGCAGATTAAGCCGCTCAAAATGGCACAACAGATTCCTCATGATTGACTCAGATGCCTGGAACAGACTTATGATGAAGATAGGCTCATGCTTCTGCATGGAGGAAAGGACCGTGTCAAGTTCAGCTACGTTTTTCACAATTCGTCCAGGGAGAACTTCTCTGAAACAGAAATCATACCACTTGAGATCACTCAATGGCTTCATATCCATCAGATTTAAGTCAATGTTACTTTCACTCAGCAAATATGAATCCGGCCCTGCTGTTTTTCCATAGTTTACTCCAGCGTCTCTGTGCGAGACGCTAAGAGCTCGTTCATTTAGAAAATTTGTGTAAATGTTGAAATAACCACGGGAATGAATAAATTTTATAAACCAAGGGGTCCATATTCTCTCTCCCATCCTTTTGTACCACCCGGTAGTGACCTGCATTTGACCATCAAAGTTAGCTATGGAAGAAAGTTTTGAAGTACGCAGATGTTGACATAACATCAGGAGTACCGAGACAAAATATTCAAACAGTGACACACATTACCATTCCGTCCAGAATTGGCTTCATGCCCTTAGCCTTGTGTATGTCATACCATAGGCGGAACTCCTTCCAGGGTTTTGGAAAGAGAAGTTGACCCCAGGTCCCAACCAACTGGTACAGGAAAAGACTGGTGTCATGGTCCAAACGCATTTTGTTTCCATGTTTTCCTGTTGTTTGTTAACAAATGAATGATACTCTGAGGCAGTAGCATAAAAGATCAAACATTGAATCTTTAGTCATGCAAAGAAGAAAGTCAGATGACAAAGGTAATTTCATTATGGATGGACTCAAGTCTTTGGTTAATGTAATTAATAAGGATGCAGGAACCATTTCCTGCCATTGCACAAGTCATTTGACACTTGAGAGGTGTGTAAATCCAAGTGTATTTAGCCACAAAGAGGTACAAGAAAGGCACAGATATAGATTGACTGACATTGTAACTGTCTCTTTCTGCCCCACTTTTCCCTCACAGTGGCCAAGCAATCAGTAATCAGCATTTCCAAGCCTATAATGCATCACATATTGGTTTTATCTTTTTAAGTCATCATCTGATCTACAAAAGGTACCTACCTACTCAAATGACATTCAGTTCTTAATAAGCTTGTACATACACGTTATCCATCCTGTTACAAGCTCCTCCCTCATCTCATAAAATTCCGTAAGATAATTATAGATAAGTCACCATCAGAAGATAGAGGAAACTGTTAAAAGAAATGCTACCTGGTACGAACCTTGGTCTCTGCAGTGAAGCTCCATATATCGAAGGGCTGAAATTTGATTGATTGTAGTAATAATTCAACACTAAACCCTTAAGAAATTTGTAATAAAGCGGGGAAACTTCCAAATCGTCCTCAACAATAAACACAAACTCGTCATCGGAGCTCGGCCACCAAGCCTCAAGCCACTGCGCCTGTAACCCTACATTCACCGTCCTGTAATGCACCAACTTGTGCCCAAACTTCCAACCAAATCCATCGACGAAATCCAAAATCCGGCGCGAATTTTCTAGATCTACATCCACAGATGCAGACGCGGCTGGCTCCGGCTGCTTGAAGTGGTCGATGTAGATGTGGAGGTGGACGGTGTCGGCCCCGTAGTCGGAAACGGCGAGTGACTGGAGGCAGCGGGAGAGGGAGGAAAGGCGTTCGTAGGCTAGGACTTTGACGGTGAGAGAAAAGCGAGAGGAAGAAGGGGTTTGGAGAGGTGTGAAAGAAGGGCGAGAGAGAGCATGGGGAGAGGAGGTAGAGAGAGGAGGGAGAGAAAGAAAGTAGCGAGAGAGAACGCAGAGACCAAGGAGAGAGAGGAGGAATAGGAGAGGGATGTATTGCCACTTGGGCGCCATGGAAATGGGAGTGGAGCTTAAGATCGGATCGCGCGTCGGGACTCGGGAGAGAGCACAGAAGAGCAAACCAGGGAGAAAGGGGAAGGGTAGCTCTGTAAATTTGATGAACTCGTGGGGCTAATTATAAAAGCATGGTTGGAGTAGGCCCAGATGGTGTTACTAAGATGGGGCCTATGTGATTGGGCTTCAATCGTGATATTAGGGGCTTGTTTTACTTTCCGGCAAAATCCCTTTCTACTCTAAAATCACTTTTAAAACTTTTGAAATCCGCGTAATTCTCTCTATTTTTTACGTTCTTCAAGACACTAAGAGTATATTCATTGCTTAGCCATATTTTTTGGTCATCATATTAAAAAATTGTATTTATTTATTTTTAGCTTTTTCTTTCTTGTTTCACATGTAACAAGTGTTAACATGACATTCAAAGACCAAACCTCCATTTTGGTCATGACCATGACCGGTCATCAACTTTTTTTTTGCCCACTCTCCACTTTTAAGATTGGGGATCAAATGAGAACAATTCTTATCCTAAGAAATGAGAACAACTCTCATCCGTTGATTTTGTGAGATTAAGGGTCCAGATGGGCTGCTATCAACACTCACACTCCTCTATTTTTTTTTAAAGCTGGAAGGGTATTTTTGTCATTTTACTATATTTTATTTTTAATTTCAACTTTCAGCCCATAAGCCCAGCCGTTCTTCTCCTACGAGAGTTCACCCGACAACGACGACATACTAGATTACTCTCTATCTCCTTTTCAATCTCAATATCCCTTTCGATCTCGATCTCCCCTTCGATCGGTACAAACTCCTACTCCAAATTGAAGAAATAATGAATTTAGGTAAGTGATTATGAAGAGTGCTTAAGAAGAGTTTAGCTTGGTGGATGATTTGTTGCTCTCAAATAATCCCTAAATTTGTTGTTGTTTAGGGTTCTTTGTTGCTTGAAATCATGAAGAAATGTTTTGTACTCTTGGTTTTGGGATTGGAATCAAAATTTTGTAGAAAGTAGAATTTAAATTTGTATGCTTTTTTTATTGCCCACAAAGTGTTTGATAAAATGTCTCAATGAGCATGTTTTGCTAAAATGTCTTTGGAATATTGCTTTAGTTGTTCTAATTAGTAAATATGAAGATAATGTGGACAAAATGCAAGACTTTTTCATGTATTGATGATGTTTTAGTGTTCAAATTTTCCCTTGTGAATAAAATGAATGCTTGCGTATTATTTTAATCACAGATTGCTAGTGCTTAGTGTCCTTTGTTGGATATGATGCTTTCGTGTATATGTCTATGCCTAGTTATCCACATTGACTAGTAGGATATTGTTTTTAATTAGCAATTAGTACCCTTGTGACCTTTGCTAGATCACTTCACTACAATACGTATTGTTATTTTATATGAACCACATTGTTATTTTCAGTGAACCTTCTTGTTTAATATTATGAACCACAATGACAATATTTGTGAACCAACTGAAAAACGCTATTTTGCACATTTTTACTAGATCGCTTCTTTTCCCCCCTTTTTTTGTAGGTTGTTCATCAAGATCCGGTCATCCTAACTTGTCTCACTCGGATAATGATGCTAGTATTGATGGAGTTCAATTGAAGGGTCTTGATAGTATTTATGGGGTTCCATTCGATGATCCTGATGAAACTAGTGATGCCTACATTCTTCAGTTATCACAAGATTGTTCTTATTTCATTCCCAATTGTCCAAACGAGTATACACCACTCGAAGGTCAATATTTTATCAAATTGGATGAAGGCATCTCCTTTTACACGTAATATTCCCAGTTGTGATTTTCAATGAACATAATAGTGTAATATTATGAACCATAATGACAATATTTGTGAACCAAAAGGAAAACGATATTTTTTTTCACATTTTTATTGCTCGTTATGTTTTCCATGTTGCTTCTAAATTAGCTTAATTTTTTCGTTTGGATAATGAAAACGGTATGTTTTCCATGTTGCTTCTAAATTAGCTTAATTTCCATGTTCATTAAGTTCCGATCATCCTAACTTGTCTTATTTGGATAATGATACTAGTATTGCTCGTTATGTGTGTGTTTTCGATCGATCCTATTCAAATCGATATGAGGAACCTTACCGTGTAATGTTATGTTCGATTGATATATGTACGTAAACAGATCAAAATGACACATATATAGTTCAGTCCGATTCGTCATGAACTACATTAATTTACGTGAACCGCATTTTATTTTTCAATGAACCTTACTGTGTAATGTTATGAACCACAATAACAATATTTGTGAACCAAAAGAAAAAGGGTATTTTGCACATTTTTATTGTTCATTATGTGTTTTCATGTTGCTTCAAAATTAGCTTATTTTTACCTTTTTTATTGTAGGTTGTTCACCAAGTGTTTGATAAACTGCCTTAACACATTTAATACATTAATTCACGTGAATCACATTATCATTTTTAATGAACCTTGTTGTATAATGTTATGAACCACAATGACAATCTTTGTGAACCAAATGAACAGTTGTATTTTTGCACATTTTTATTGTTCGTTATGTGTTCCATGTTTCTTCTATAGTGGATTAATTTTTTTCTCTTTTTTATTGTAGTTTATTGACAATTGATATACACCTAACCATATAAAGACATAAACTCTTACAATACCATTTGTGAACGGGATTATATTACACGAATATCATTAACCGAAAAGACATGAACCAAAAGAAGAAATATCATTAACCAAAAGACATGAACCAAAAGAAGAAATATCATTAACCAAAAGACATGAACCAAAATAACTAGTATAACTTAAAAGACATGAACTGTAACATGAACTATTATGAACCCGAGTTTACAAAAGCATGAACCAAAAGAAGAGTTATAATGAACCAAAAAATATAAACCGTATATAGAATTAGCCTATGTGGGATTTGAACCCACATCTATGTGCACATACATGCACATTGCTCTACCATTTGAGCTAATAGACTATCAAAATTGTGTGATTAAAAAATTCTCAATTTTTAGAAGGGGAGTTAAAACATGTTTTTGGAAGATCTAAGTATTCCATTAAACAAGACAAAAAAAAATTGCAGATTCACACTTCCAAAGACCAAGAAAATGTGCTTTTCATAATGCTAATTAAAAATAAAAGTTCACAGAAAAAGTGTTTGCTTAAATTTAAGAACGAAATATGGAGGCTAAGATCTAGGATTTCAATGAGTCTTTTTAAGGTAACAATCCTTCCAAGAGCTCAAATTAAGACCTTCTCATCTAAATCAACCCCACAAGCAAGATCCAACAATGTCAAATTAGTTAAGAGAGGAGGAAGGATAAAAGCAAACTAATTTAGTTTTTTCTAGCTTGACTTAGTCTTCTTCTTACTGTTCTTAAACAAGCTCGTGAAAGAATGGCTCTCTTCCAAAGTTCATGTTAGCTCCAATTCATAAATATACAATCTTGAATTGAAAATTTCTGAGAAAATATGAAAGTAACAACAAAACTAACCTTTCCATCTATTGTTGTTGTCTAGTGCTTGCGATTTCTGAGCCTTGTTGACTTCAATGGGCCTATGTCAAGTCCATGACTTCCTGCATGGTAATGTTCTCCACTTGCAAAAATTCATACACCTACAGATAAAGAATAAATTCATTAAACCACTTTAGTCATTTTTCCCTCAATAACAAACAATTATACAACCATGATCTCATGTTTTTTACCTTATTTCTACTCCTCCCACTTATATATTATTGATGTAGGAAAACAATGCTAGACTTCATGAATTGCTGAACACAACTGCACATAACATCCATATGCCAGCTTACTATCCTCGACCTCAATTTTCAATTGAGAGCGCAATTGCTCGAAAACCCCGTCTTCAATCAACACTGAAGAGAGAGCCAACACCGAATTGCTCTTATGCAAGAAGGGGATTTTTACCTGGAGGAGGATCCTTTAATGTCCCATGCTCCGCCGCGCCATTGAAGAAAACTAGTCTTGTACTCCCAATCTCAGCCGAAGAAAGTCGAAGAAGCTTGTATTGTTGTCGAAGAAACTCGATGAGAGAGATTGGAAGAGAGCTGAACGGCGTGAACCACATGGAGAAGGAGAAAGAATGGTCCAAATTAGCCCCTTTTAGGTTTAGGGGTAATTTCGTCTTCTGACATAAAAAATTACAATATTTACCCAATATGCCATTCATTAATCCGCCCCTTATATTTCTCTCTTTTAATCTTCACCGTTGATTTATAAAATCTAATGGATCTCTTTTGTTCTCATTTCTCACTATAAGCCCTATAAACACTAGAACCTCCCTCACTATAATATTTTTTTAATACCTCTCTTCTTCTATGACCGTCAAAATGGTCAATGGCTATGCATACTCTAAAAATCACTTTACACCCAAAAATCCCTTTCTAACTACAAGTGAAACATGGCCTAGTACGAAGTCATTAATCTATATATATAATTAAAACCAGGAGGATAATACGCTTACACTAAGTGTAAGCAAAAATCTTACACTAGGTGAAAAGTAATAATATTTATATTGAAGATTCAATACATCGAACGAAGATAAAGCAGATTCATTGGGACCCATTTTCCAAATTTTCAACTCTCCATTTGAATTTGAAATTTGAAAGTTGTACCGAAAAAGGAAAAAGAAAAATTAAATTAAATTTAACCCATCTCTTTTTTTTTGTCGAAAATTGTACCCATCTCTTAACATTAATTGTTCTCATATGAGATTAAAACAAAATTAAACTTTGTGGGAGGCCTCCTGGGTACTCCTCATTTAGGTCAAAATAAGTATCCAGTTGTCGTCGTCCTGGATTAAACTTTGTGGTCGTCTGAACTGTGGTCGTTCATCCAGCCACCGTCGTCCGCTTCGAGTATCTCCGAACGTCGGGGGTTTGTCGTTGGTCGAGTCCGTCCTCTGACGCTAGTTCCACTCCGATCTGAATCACAATATTCGACGCAAATTGGTTTGTTATTCATTTTCACTTGTCGAATGCATTTTCCATGTTGTAAATTAGGATTAGGGTTAATCTGGGTTTGTCGGTCGTTTAATTTTGAATTGGTGTTAAACTAAGAATTGATTTAGTTTCTGTTAATTCGGTGTAGGTTTTGGGTTTGATTTTAGGTTTAGGGTTTCTGGGTTGTCATTGAGTTTGGTAATTCTGATTAGGTTTTGGGTTTGATTTTAGTTTTAAGGTTTCTGGATTGATATTGAGTTTGGTAATTCTGAGTAGGTTTTGGTATTCTAGAACATGGGTATGCTCGGGGTTTTGGTTGCTATATTGATGCATGAAAAAAAAACAATGACATGCACAGATGTTGAATTGGGGTTTGTTTGGTTCAAATTTGGTGATTATGAGAGGTTTTGGTATTATATCCACACTACTTGACTAAACTGGTATTGAAAATTATTTGATCAGCAAAACAATACACTTTTATCATAGGTTGTGTAGGAAAAACATTCATCTGTACTCTCAAGTAAGACATTATATTGTTGTACTGGATGGACATACAACTATTGCCTCAACAGTTTGTGAAGGCGCATGGCGAGTCTCTACCATCAGAGTGCAAGCTTGTGGCTGATCAAAGAGCCTTTACAATGAGGCTGAAGTGGGGAGAAGGAATGAAAATAATCGAGGGATGGTCAAGATTTGTCCGCCACAATGGGCTCAGAATAGGCCAGTATGTAAGATTCAACTTCAACATGGAAGCCAAGTTCTACGTCGAGATTTACGACGGAGCCACCAATGAAGTGGATTATGCTCGAAGGCGTCGACGTTACCGCAGGAAAAGGGCTAAGCAGGCATTTGTTGCCGTATCCCGACAACCACAACCGAGAACAAACAATGAGATGACCGCGGGTATAACTTCTTGACATCCCTCCTTTTAATATGATTGGCAGCAACATAAAATGTACATTATATATCACCACGTGACTTGTATGACATCATTCTATGTAGTGACATATGCACTTGCCCCCGAAAGGCCAACCGCTTTCCTAAGATCCATTGATTATTGTGTACTGACTGTCAACCATCGGCATGTAGTGGCTGACTACGGTCTGGTAAGTAAATATACGCAGTACATATAATACAACCCTAGCAACATGTTTTATTTGGCCGCTAATGCATCTACTCCCCATTTGGTAGACAATCCCCATGGCCTTCAACCGAGCTAATTTCGGGCCACGGAAACACCAATGTCTCAGATAAATGATGTTTGTGGCGGGGAATAAGCAGTACATTATCCACTACAAGTTTCTAAAGGGACCAGGGTGGCGTGTCGAGCTGAAGAGTGGGTGGAGGGAGTTTGCCTTGGGAAACAAATTGGTGGCGGGGGATGGATGCCTCATCCGACGACTCGATGGAGATCTTATGAAGTATGCCGTGGAAATCATTAGAGACTGAGCCTATGTTGGTGTGTATTTTGCGGTTGCTACCACACCAAACATCCCGACTTTTTTGTAATTACACCATAAACTTGGGTATGTAGTTATGGAATGATTCAAGTAGTCTGTGGGGGCCTATGGGCAGTTTGTAATTAAGGCGCTTTTGTTGTCGTTGGATTGTGGTAATATTTGATGTACGGTACGTAGTAACTATCTTTTAGGCAGTATTTAAATACTATTGATATTTATGATGAAAATTGTGATGTCCTTGGATTTTATCCAGGACTCCCTTGGATGATAACTTCCTGTGCATTCCGTGAAACCCGTGTGCATTCCATGAAACATCCCTTCCAAGTCAAAATATACATGTTGAGTACTACACCTATGAATATGTTCCAAGTCTCCTGCTTCTTTAGGAAAGTGGAAAGTGTTTAAGAGGTTTTAGGGGTGTGACTATTATGTTTAAGACGTTTTATGGGGGTGACTACTATGTTTTTCCCTTATCTGTTATTTTTGGAAAAGGATAATTTACTGGTTGGCCGGCTATGTGTGATTAAATGATGAAAGCCTTTTGTTTGAACGATTGACCCCAATAGCGTACTGTACGTGTATTTTTCAATGTGTATTTGTTATTATTATATGCTTAATTGCGAATAACATGGCATTTGGGCCTCTTAAACCAATGAAATGCACCCTATATTACATGAAGTGCACAATACATGTCTGATCTGCCCGAAACCGTACCTGACCCGACACCCGAAAATAATAAAAAAAAATTGCATTCCTGAGACATGTTTGACCCGAACGGAGTTGGCCCGAAACCGATTATACCCGAATGGACTAGCCGGATGCAATTTTAGCTAGCTAGTTCTTGTCCTTTTTATTGTACCCAGTAGTTTTCTTTAGGTTGTTCAATGCAAATTTATAAGTCAATGGTTTTTGTAGTCTTTTACGAAAAAAACGAAGAGTTGCATTGAAAGCATCGGATTTATTTTCCAATTATTGATGAGAAGGAAATCAAAATGGCAGAAGAGTTGAACAAGCGTGCCTATAGTGTGTATGCAATTATTTGTGAAAGCTGAGTCTATTCGTTCCTCCACCCGTGAACTTAACTCCACCAGTCAGTACTATAAAATAAACTCAAAATCACACAACCCTTTCAGTGTTACCAATAACGTGTTTCTACTTTGGCTGCTTTTTTCAGTCCTCTCTATTCTCTCCTCTAATAACAATGGGTAAGATTACTATAGCAATGGCAAAGAGAGCTATAACAAGGGCAAACCAGTGAAGCTTTAAGAAGACAAAGAAATCAAATTTCTTAGAAGCTTTACCATGTGATATAATTGTTGAGGTTGTTATTAGAGTTGCCTCTTCATCCGTAACTGATCTATGTAGTTGTAGACTCAGGTAAGTTAACATCATGTATTTCTTGTTAGTTTTTAGCATTTCTTATTAGTTTTTGCTATTGCTTGTATTATACTATGACATTAGCACATACTTTCCTACAATTATATCAGCATATTTAATATAACAAAGTCATATGCGTGCTTGTTTACTCTGTTTTGCATGCTTGAAGTAAACTCAGATTCTATTACCAATTTTATGTGTCAATAATATTAAAAGATACAATTTTTTATATGCCATATATATTATAAGAATAATTGCATAACTAGATAATGTTTATAATGTTTCATAGTACTATTATTTACATATAAATTTATCTATTTCCCCTTTTCATTGGTTGTTTAGTTGTAAAGCCTTAGACAAAATTGGCAAGGAAGAATTTGTGTTTTGTCGAGTGGACATTGAGAACTCCAATTTCCACCGCTTCACCTACCATGATCGTGATGACTTCCACGCTGCCTTCACCTACAATGTGCATCCTGCGACAATCCTGGAGCATTATTCCTCCAAGGAATGGTATGTCAATACTGATTTTTCCATTCATTTACCTGCTTGAATTTGAGTATGGTTTTATACATATACCACCTTTCCTAATCTTTTGCCGTTTCCATACAGACTTAATATTTTATTGAAATACAAGAACAAGAAGGGATGAAGAACTTAGACAAAGCAGCACACTTAGGACACAAAACTGTGGCTTATGTGTTGGGTCTCATCTTATTATGTTGCAAGCTTGAAAATGAGAAGCACAGAGGTATACAACTCATCAGTGGAGTCAAGGCTTGCACTGGAAAAGGAATTGTCACCCATCATAATAGGTTGCACACATTTGTCCAACACATATGGCTAACCGATGAACTCCGCATCCGCTACAAACCAATTCAGTTTGCCAAGGAGCAGCCACAAGATCATGCTAATTGCCACAGAAAGTGTGGTTGGGTGGAATACACATATTTATCCGAAAATGAAGACGATGCGCTCTTTTGTACAAATTGCAATTGTGAATTTGAAGCTCAATTCTTTTGTAGCTTATTTATGTGACGCTATATATTTAACTTACCTATTTTGCAATTTCAAATTTTATAATATCCACATTGATTGGTCACTAAACCATAATTGCAAATTCTGTACTTCGCCAATTGCATAATCCAAATTTGATGTTCGGTACGTAGTAACTCTCTTTTAGGCAGTATTTAAATTTGATATTTATGATGAAAATTGTTATGTCCTTGGATTTTATCCAAGACTCCCTTGGATGATAACTTCTTGTGCATTCCGTGAAACCTGTGTGCATTCCATGAAACATCCGTGCAAGTCAAAATATACACGTTGAGTACTACACCTAATACTCGTGTAATAGACTAATCACTCTCACACTATCAATAACAAGCCCTTGTTCAACACGACATTTATAATAGTTTGCTCTATCTACAACGAGCTTTACGACTGTGGGCTCATTGAGGCGGCTCCCTATGATCATTCTCGTGTACAACTCTCTGAGATGCATCGCAGGGTACCTTCAGAACGCCTAGAGATGATACTTCCACCCTCTCCTGCCGCCTGGGGGACCGATGCCCATATATGTGTGCATGTGGTACATGAGACTGATACCCAGGTCCTCTATGCTGAGATTGAGGACACTATCAGGCAATTGCATTTCTTTGGCAACCAAACTTTCAGAGCTAAGCATCTTCAATTTGTCCTTCAAACCCAAGCTTTTATACCAGCACACAAGTAGGAATCTCTGCAATCGGGAACAATGAAGTTCACTATAAATAAGGCTTGTGTAAACTTGAAATTTGAAAAATGAAAAAAAGGACAATTAACTCACCAAGTTATGAGTACACCGACGCATATCTCCCCCACGATCTGGGTGACCCAATTGGATGATATCAATCCTTGGGTGCTTCTTGTTAAAGGCGACGTAGAAAAGTAGCTCCGGCTTACAAAGCGGGAAGCACCACTGTGCAAGAGAACAAAAATAACACAAGGCAACAAATCAAGTCGAGCTGCTCAAAATCCATACAAAACATGATAATTGGCATAAGAGTGTTTAATTCGTACCAGATCGACATTCAATGCTTTGGTGTTAGCCATGCACCCTAGGACATTATTCATCATATTATTGAACGTATGTGAAAGCGTAGTGACGCTTTCATCCTCACGAAACAACTCCTTACTGAATTCGATGTTGGTATAAAGTGCAGTTGGCCCCTATAAGAATGAAGATGGTAAAAAAAACCAACATAATCCGAGGGTGAACAATTTCCCTCGTTAAAATGCACGGAAAAAAGAACTGGGAGAAGGTAAAATATACATTCGCTTATGTCTGTGGGAACAAAGAATCTCCTGGGGAACGACCATTTATGGGTCAATTCCTTGTAATTCAGGATCAGAGCGAACCAGTCTATAATTTGATTGAATATTTCAGAACGAGGTGATAGTAGACAAATGAAATCCGATTTACGAATCACCCGTTGAGGGTCACAATCCCAACCATGTTGCCTGAAAACTACCAAGCTGAAACCCCAAAAGCAAAAAGGATT
Source organism: Fallopia convolvulus (assembly GCA_964016875.1). NCBI lineage: Eukaryota > Viridiplantae > Streptophyta > Magnoliopsida > Caryophyllales > Polygonaceae > Fallopia > Fallopia convolvulus. The sequence continues at coordinate 25,854,434 of OZ024727.1, forward strand.
CAGTACGAAGCTGAAATATGGTAAGCAAAAAATGAATGAAGCACTTGAAAGGATAATCATTATACTTACTCTTCAGTGCACACCGCAGATAGTTACAAACAATCCTTTGAATACTTCGACGAGCTTTGAAATCGATTGTCACACACCTATACACCAATTCTTTTTCAAACGTTTGTGCATAACATTCCTTAACGGGTTGTTGAGGTGGTTGTGCATTGTCAGGAACCTCAGAATATTGTGGTACAGAACAGGGTAGTGAGTCATAATTTTGTGCTACTGAACAGGGTTGGGAGAACAGTGTTAAAGCCAAATGACCATTAGTACTGGAAACATCTTGTTCTTGTGTGGTTTTTTCTGACAATCCCTCGCGTTCTCTTTGCAGATGCAGGATCTAATCCAGGAAAAACAACCATCTTTTGTGAACATCATCGTGGTGGGAGTGACAACAATTCAACTAAATCATATACCATACGTCCTTACCTTACCGTTGTTCACATTGTCAGGAACCTCAGAACGTTGCGGTACAGAACAGGGTAGTGAGTCAGAATTTTGTGCTACTGAACAGGGTTGGGAGCACAGTGTTAAAGCCAAATGACCATCAGTATTGGAAACATCTTCTTCTTGTGCGGTTTTTTCTGACAATTCCTCGCGTTCTTTTTGCAGATGCCGAATCTAATCCAAGAAAAACAATCATCTTTTGTGAACATCCTCGTGGTGGAAGTGAAAACAATTCATCTAAATCATATACCATACGTCCTTACATCAACGCTGTCCCGTGCAACCCCTAGCACATCCATCCAATACACTTGTCGAAAGTCGTGTATGTGAACAAACAGTATAATCAAACAAAAATATGATTCAAACACCCTATATTATTTGCAGGAGAAGATTGGTCAAGTGAAAATGAAATTAATGTAAACCATAAGCTATAATGCATCATAGAAGGTGGGATGGATACCTCAACATCCAAGCTTTTGTCGCGATCCCCACCACCGTTAGCGGGGTGATCCACGTCCTCGTCTTTGTTTGACACCTTGAATAACAACAAGAGCTTTCGGTTTCATTTATTCGTAGATCGAAGTGCACATGAATAAAGGAAATAAAATATATATATATGTGATAGAATGCATGAAATGCACATGTGGTCTTATACTTTACTTGCTCGCCGTCAGCATTATCAGCATCCTCATTGGCCCCACCGTTGTCAGCATCATCCTCAATCTAGAGATCGTCAGCCCCCTTTTCATGATCATCCTCATCCGCATCGCCACCATCTCCACTGGCATCCACACCATTAGGATGATCCACCTTTCCTTTCCCTTTTTTATCTTTCTGGTCATTTTCCCTATTGACACCGCCAGACAAGCACTTTTGAACGGATTTAAAAAGTTTGGTCAAACTGTGTAGATTGAATTTTCCCTGGTCACCATATTGCAACCCCAAACCAGCGAAAATTGAAGCCATGACACCATTTAGTTCCTTGAACATGGGTGATTCTGCAAGCTCCGAAGGAGCGTCATCCGTCGTCGTGCAAAATAGCTTCACCTGCTCAACTAGCGTGGCTACATTGTACGCATGTTTATGCACATGAGTATCACAACTATCTGCCGGCGGCATATCGGTAACCGGCGCGATGCTAATATCTGCATCCTGCGTGCCTTCAAATGCAGGAGGTTCGTGATCTTCGTTTGAATAATCATCCTCCTCTTCTTCTTCTTCTTCACCGGTAGGTGGCTCCTGCCCCTCTTTGCAAGTTGCATCGACAAGAACATCACCGGGTACCGACTCCTGCCCCTCTAGGCCAACAACATCGTCTTCTTCTTCACCGGTAGGCGGCTCCTGCACCTCTTTGCAAGCAGCGTTTGCTTCTTCTCCACTGGGTACTGGCTCCTCTAGTCCAACAACATCGTCTTATTCTTCACCAGTAGACGAATCACGCCCCTCGTTTCCAGCCACTTCGTCTTCTTCTTCACCGGTAGGCGGGGGGAGGAGCCTCCCTTTTCCAAATCCGCCCAAGTCTAGCTCTTGAAGTTCCCGGTCCCGGACTATCCTTCGAGTCCACCCCTTAATGATTGGATTCTTTCTTGGGGGTGAGGAACCCGGTGTAGAGAAGCGGTCAACATACATCAATTGTTGAAAATGTAATGGCAAAATGATCAGAAACAATATGGACAAACACAAGATGAAAATGCCACAAGTTAACATCAGGGCAATACTTACAATCAGCAACATAAGAGGACCTCGAAATTGACTCCCCGAAGTCCCTTTCCAAGAAACCCTGCTATCGATGAGTTTTTGTAAAACGTACTCACACTAGTTATACTTACAGATACCTTTAACATCTTCAAGAAGTTCGAGCAAATCCAAGTTAATGCCCCCGTTTTGGATGCACTCGACTATATGAACGTTGAAGAGCATCATGACGTTTGTAATGAACATGGGGCCGTCCTACTTCTTGTTCTTTTCAATGTAACCCGCAAGTTGGTTGGGAGTGGGTGTCTTCCCGTTGAATTGTCTTCTGAATTTTTTAGCTAGAGGTGTATCTGATGCGCGGGCTGGAACTTAGACAGGTTTGCGGCCTACAGGCAGACCTAAATACCGATGCACATCCGACGCTGTAATCTCCACATTCTTCCCATCAGACACTTGTATGTAACAATCTTTTGCATTAAGATTGTTGCATACAAGTGTCAGGGGGTTATTAGTAATGGTCCAATCAAGAAAGCAACCAAATCCGGCACGCCGCAACGCCTCTTTCTGGGAGGGTGATAGCCCCTTTATGGTTTCCACACACGGTTTAGGACTTGTTCTGCATTTAACTGAGGGATGTGGCCTTTTCATCGCAGACACCACCTCTTGGGGAGTCTTATGCCTTCCTGATGGACCAGAATAATTCAGGACAAATGGTGCCGAGGCTTCTTGTTCATCGCAAGATATGTTGCCATTATTTGCCAATCTGCACTTTTTATTACTCTCAACAGCAGCACGCCGACGCCAAGATTTAACTGAGGGATGTGACCTTTTCCTCGCAGACACCGCCTCTTGAGGACTAGAACAATTTGGGACAAATGGTGTCGGGGCTTCTTGTTCAACGCAAGATATGTTGCCATCATCTGCCAATCTGCGCTTTTTATTACTCTCAACAGCAGTACGCCGAGATCTTCGAACAACCAAGTGTTTTCTCCTTTTCTTACCCCATCTTCCCAAAATTTGTGAAGCCATCAATCAAAAACAACCTTTTTGAAGAGCCCAAAAATTCAGAAAACCAATTGGAGACTTTTATGCATCTCATCGAACGCAAAAAGTGCGCCCACTCAACCCTAAAATTAGTACCCTTAAATGACTTCAAGTTTAGAAATTAACGGTAGATGAGAAATCTTACTTCCGTATTCAGTTCTAAACATAACCCTAAAACACACCCAAAATTATATGAAAATAGGTCTTGGTGTGCATTTCATAGAACGCCTTGCGCTCAACCGAAATTCACACAAGCAACCAACAAATCAATGCCCAAAATCGATTTCTAAAGTTGAACATTTGAAGAATCAAAGCACTAACGCACAAATAATCGAGTGAATAAGACCATGAACATACCGTCGTCATTGTTTCCAAATCCTGAGCAGTTGGGACCCATTTTTTTCCAGAAACCAGCGAATCGATTGAGAGGTGCCGGCGAGAGATGTTAGAGAGATTTTAGAGAAGGTGTCGGCAAATCGATCGGCGAGGCAATCGATTTCTTGTAGGATGGAGGGAAACAGTGGATGAATTTCACTGAACGAAACAGTGGAACGAAATCAAGGAATAGGTGAGGCAAACCACCCAAGATTTAACTTAACGAAATTTCAATTTATTGGGTGAATTTCACAAAACCACCCGCGAATTATAGGTCTGTGCACAAAACCACCAGTAAAAAATTGAAATTTCAGAAAAACACCCGCAAATATATTCCGTTTGCAAAATAAGCACCCATAAAAATGTTCTGTTTGCAAAAGACCACCCAACTCAACAATTCCATAAAATTTTCCGTTAGAAAATTGGAATTCTGAAATTTTTCCTACTAAAACACCAATTTCTACTATTCAAACATAAAAACCCAAAACATAGATTTTGAATTTGTGATATTAGAATGTTTTCTTACCTGGAGCTGAAAACGAGATACCACCAATTACATAATTCTATTACATTTCCCGTGAGGTACTAAGAAAGTTACCCGACCGAACCATCCGAAAATTACATTATGTTATAAAATATTAATAATAGTGAATATTTATTATAATTATGTTTTATCATTGTTCGATGTCTCGTCTAAATCACAATTCGGCTCACCCGAAATTCGATTAACCCAAAATCCTGCCAAACTAAAAATCCGATTCAATAAAAATCCAAAATACCCGAAACCCGACTAAATCCGATATGCGAAATATGACTAAACCCGACTTATTCGACATCTAGTTGGACCGAAAACCGAATAACACAACAGAAATTGACCTCTCAAGCAAATCTAGTTCGTTATATAGCAACTGTATAATGAACTCTCCCGACAATTTTTCATAAGACGTAAACAAGGATAATGATAAGACTTTTAAAGCAAGTTATAGTAGTCAACATGATGAACCCACCAAATCCTTTCCAAACCCTAACTTGCGAATATCACTTGGACAGGCCCATTATAAAATTTGTCCCATTTCTAAATACACCCATACACAACGCCTACTGCTAGTAACTATAATCTACAAATAAGGCCTATATATAAATAGTGAATCCACAAGATCGTCATCTTCATAATCGTCTTCTAACTGCATCATTAACTCATCATTGACCTCGAAAACCAATGTTGGATGCCTTTCCTTGATCAGCTTACACGTTCCATATGACACTTGAGTTGGCTCCATCTCAATTGACTCGAATGTCTCGGGCCAGCTGCCTATTGCTAGTAGTGCTTTGTCCTAAAATGCACAATCCTCCAAGACCAAGGATCTAAGACTAGTGCATCCCACGAGAATATGATCAAGCCCTGATTCAAGAGACGTAGCATAAGATATTATAAGCGTCTCCAGTTTCTTTCCATGGGCCCCAATGTGTTCTAATAGCCGCTCGGTAATGCACAGAGGCTCCAACTCGAGATGCTTTAGGTTCTTGCAGTTATCAATAATGGCTGCAACCCCTCTATCGAACGATTTTCCGGAAAATTTGCTATTACTGACATGAGGGAGGATTATGCCCACAGAGTGAAGATTTGGCAATAGTTCAACAACTACAACAAGTGCTGCATTTGACACCAATAAGACCTTGTGAGCTTAACACTAGTACAAAAGCCTGGGATAGATACCCAAAATTTAATACCGGTTAAAAAAAGTGGTATCTGTTTATTCTCTTGCATAGCATTTTTACTAAAAAACTGATATGAAATAAAAGAAGCACACAGATACCAATTTTTTCAAAAAAACAGTATCCAACTTTCCACTCGCATACCATTATTTTGGAAAACTAGTATCCGACTTTTGTTTTGCATACCAGCATTTGGGAAAACGGATATCTGACTTTTATTACACATACTAGTGTTATAAAAAACTGGTATCTAATACATATCTTGCATACCATTTTTTTAAAGGCAAAATACATGTACAGACACCTGTACTTGTGTCAATTGGTCACTTAGACACCTGACCTTTGGATTTGTTCTATTGAACACTTGAATTTTAACTATTTGTGTTCTATTAAACAATTGGCCACTAAATTTTTTTTAAGTGTTAACGACGCGCGCTGAATTGTTAATTTTTTTTACATAAAATCCACCTAGATATTCACTTAGAGCCACATCATTTGAAAACAAAGCATATTTTATCCCCAATTTATTTGCACAAGATATTGTAATAATTTTTTTTTGAAAAAAGAAAATTTCCACATAATATAGTTTTGCCTTGAATCATTTTAATAGCAAGATTTTTTTTGCACTGGGATTTTTTTAAAAGATTTTTTTACACCTGACCTCCTTCTTTATCTACCCTCATTTTTCTTCATAACCTACAGTCGTCGCCGACCCATCTCGTCTCCGGCATACCGACCCTCCTCGCTACCAACTCCTCCGACCTCTATCATCATATAGGAGCACCAATTGTTGACGAGATTTACTTTGTGCTGCCAATGAAGAACTCGTAGGAAATGGGATTTTTATTCCAAACCACATCATTCATCTCCATCTACTCAATCAGACAAACAACAGATCAATTAAATCAATAATCTTCAGTAATCTTACCAATAATCTTCAGTAATCTTTCAACCCATTTCCAAATTTCAGATCTGGCTTTCAACACCTTTCTAGATCTGGCTTTTAGGTCTCCTTCCCCAATCCAAATTATAGATCTCATTTTAAACCCATTCAAATCTCGTTCGAATCTTCACCGCCGGCGAAAAGAACAAGAGAGAGTGAGGGCGGAACGACGCAACGACGGTGCTTGGCTTTCGGGTCTTCTTTCTCTGAGTCCCTCGTTCGAATCTTCACTGTCGGCGAAAAGAACCAGAAGGAGTGAGGGCGGAACGACGATGAAGATTTGCACACGAAGAAGAGATAAAAAAAATAAAAAAACGAGGATAATGCATTTACTTTGTTTTTTTTAAATTTAATATCCACGTCAGATAAAATTTGGGATCATTTAAGGTTCACTCTCCCATTAAGGTGTGCATTACACGCACATTGCCACATCATCAAAAAGGTATCAAATAGAACAAAAAAGGCTAAATTTAAGTGTTTAATAGAACAAAAGCAAAGGTGAGGTGTCTAAGTGACTATTTTACACAAGTACAGGTGTCTGTATATGTATTCTGCTTTTTTTTAAAACTGGTATCCGAGTGTCAAAAAAAATGTCTTTTTAATCGGCTTCAAGGGTTTACAATTAAAAGAAGGCAATTCAAGGTTTTTTTTAATCGGCTTCAAGGGTTTCTCGTCTCTCTCAGATTTCTGTCACCGACTTCTCCTGCGCCCCCGGTACTGCCCTGCCGACTTCCCCTGTGCTGAATTCTTGCTCTGCTTATTCGTGTCGTTCGCCGACAACCGCCCTCTCCATCTCAGATCTCTTGCCCTCTCCCTGACCTATTGTAAGTTGAACTAATTTATCTTGAAAATTAAGAACTTGAGAAGTTTTATGGGTTTAGATTCACATGTTCATGTTGTATGTTTCCCACTTGAAGTCTCTAATCTAGAAAATTAAACACCAGTAACTATGAGGCTATTGCAAATCCTACTGGGGCCATTACACAATGATTTGATATTGAAACAGTAATTGATGATTCGCCCTTTTTATGTGCTATTTGAATCTTTTTCTGTCTTTTGCTATTTTGCACTTGAATAATCTTATGAATTTTCTGATAGTTTATCTACATGATTGTTCAATGGTATCAGATCAACTAAACCTTTTTTTGTTAAAAAGGCAGATCTTGATCTTGGAAATTATGAGCGGTTTCTCCCTTGCCATACCATTCTTCACCTCCTCCTCTTCTCCGAGTGGTGGGAACCAACCGATATAGAAGATTCTAATCCGAAAAGCGGCGAAACTGCTTGCAGGATCATGAGGACCGCTAGACGATTAGGGATTCGAACCGTCGCCGTCTATAATGATGCCGATAGGGATACTCTTCACGTGAAGTTCGCCGATGAGGCCATTCGTATTGGTCCCCCGCCGGCCAAATTGAGATACCTGAATGCCAATATAATCGTTGAAGCTGCCAGACGTGCTGGTGCGCAGGTGATTGACTTCGATTTTTTTCCCTTTAGTTTAAAGCTTTCTCTATTAAATTATGCTAAAAATTCGATGTTTTGGCAGAGGTTAGCATGTTACGTAGCTGGATGTTTGGATTTAGGTTAATCGGATACCATTTGCACTTAGGATTTGGGAAAATATACCAAGTAAGGAATTCATTTTAGTATCTCCTTTTGCTATGTTCATGGATCCTTCTCAAACCATTCAGTCCATAATGATTTTGCCCATAAATTTGGTACAACATGTCATTGAAAGGGAAAGAAGGGGAGATTATTTGGGGAAAACAATCCTGGTATTTTTGTACCATTCCACTTTTCTATGAAACATATATTTATAAAAATCTACCCGTTGCGTTGTGTATATATATTCACTTACTGTGTACTTCTCTTTTGTTAGATTTCCCCCATCTCACAAATGCCATTCAAGAATGGATTGAAAGAGTTGCACATGTACCAGTGGATGGACTAGATGGCTCTGTTGATGTTTGTGTGATAGAGTTACGTGGAATAATTGGTGAGTTGATATTGAGGTTTCATGTTATGGCTGTGAACTTCTTATCACCATAATTATTAGCTAACATGAAATTTGCATTAATGCAGGGGACATTGAGTCTATAATGTACACAGAGGCTCTTGGTCAGTTCTCCTATCGTGTAGGTAAGATATAACATCCATGGACCAACAACAATGAAATTTTATTAGCAACTAACTGGCTACTTGTGCTTGGGTCATGTTTGACCAGCTTTGTCTAAACCTTGTCACAATACTTCTCTCTCAACTACGGGTATATATATGCCCATTTCAAATCTATTTTTCTCCTATTGATAACAATGTGTTTAGGATAGAATACTAGAATAATAATCTCAAGTCATCATAACACCCACTGGGAGAGTAGATTAGATATTTTAGCATTAGCCTTGGAGACCAATGAACATCATGGTAGACTGAGGGGTGTAGGTTAATTTTTTTTTATCATGCTTTAAATATTTTCTATCTAAACTCAATTTTTCGTTGTTTATGCAGTACTTATCACCTTCACTTGAAACATATAACAGAGAGGAGATTAATTTTGAAGTAATAGAAGAATTTATTCAACATCTTCTACCGTTTCTTCAGTTGGATGTCATGAGTTTATCATATCATAAGGGTTAAAGTGGTATATGATCGGAGTGGGGGATTTTAAATGTCTAGTAGATATCGCTTCACATGAATTCGTAGTTGAATGAAACATCTAACTGTTTTTTGATGGCACAATAGTTAGATAATTGTGTTGACTATCAGACTGGAATGATTTATGGTTATTTTGTGAACTTAGTATGTATTACTGTTTCATTTTATGTTAATGAGATTTATGCTACTTTTGGAAAAGCATAATTGAGATTGTTGTTACAGGTGAAAAAATATGTTGTATAAATATATTCGAAAACATTATTTGAATATGTAGAATATACAAAAGGATATCAGATTAATAAAAAAAACTAATATCTAAAATTTTAATTTTTTTTCTAAAAATAGGCTGATATTAGTTTTTTAAAATAGTGGTATCTAAGAGTCTACACAAGGATACCATTTTTTTGAAAACAGTGGTATCTGTAGGCCTATTAAGGATACTAGTTATTTTAAAAACTGGTATCCGAGAGTTATAATTTTATATATTAAAAAATAGATGTGCATACTAGTTTTTTTTTAAAAACCGGTATGCGAGATTTTTCAGATACCACACATTAAAAACCGGTATGCAAGACTTCATAGATACCATACTTAACAAAACCGGTATCCGAGGGATGGATACCACTTCAATTTATACCAGTTTAAAAACTGGTATCCTTTTCTTTAAAAAACTGGTATCACCCCACCGTTTGTACTAGTGTAATGTGTAACTCTCCAGCCGGGACCGGATGCTCAGCTCTTGCAGTTCCTTGCGCTCATGACAAAACATCCGAGATAAGTCATCCTCGTATATCTTCGAGTGTGATAAGCTGAGCTTTCTCAGGTTCCTACAACAAAATGGAAGAAAAATATGAGAACCCAAATCAAATTTCTCCTAATGTGAAGAGTCATTGCTCTGCTCATTATAACGAGAAAAATGAACCGTACCTGCACCGGAAATAATGGAGCACAAGCCAGAAGCGGAAGGCATAAAACAGGAGGAAATAACCAGAACTGTCAAATTTGAAAGAGATTTCCCAAGCAACACCAAATCCGAATCATACACCAACATACCGGTCATTGTGATCTCATCCATTTGCGGATAGCTGATCACAATCATAGTAACCCATGGGTGCGCATCCGTACTGCAGAACCTAGAACCAACCCCGTTGATCAGGACGGATCGGACATCGGGGAACCATCGACTTATGATTAGAGGGGTGAGAGCGTCATAACTCTGGACGAATACTCGGTGTCGGCCGTGCCACTCCACTGAATGCCAGTGTTTGCAGACTAAGGAGATGGAGTTGCTGTCAACAGTGGAAGAGATTAGGGAAAAACGAGCTCGATTGCAACATATGGGACCGAAACCTGTCAAAAACATCCGATTAAATAGAAGTAATGCAGATCCATGACCCTCAAAAGCACAACGCAACAGCACAACAAAGTAGTAAGAATAGGTCCAAATTAAGAAATGGTAAATGATACTATAACAAATGAGCAATGCTGTGAAGACTATAAGCCATTGGGGCTTGATTGTTCAACAACAACAACAACAACAACAACAATTTGGATTTGATATTCGTACAATCCAATTTAGATTTGGAATTAAGCAACAGCAGATTTTTTGAACCTTACAACAGGTTAGCTCAGAATGGGGGCGGCATTTCTCTTCTGAAAGTGACTCTAGGGAAAAGGAAGACAAGGCTAACTTGATTTGGGAATGCACTATGGTGAAGAGGATCCATCCTTACTTGTGGATGATAACAGAAGATCAAGCTACCCTGATACGGAACGACATAGTAAAATAAGAGACCAAAGAAGACAAAACAGAAGCGAATTTCATTAAAAGTGGTGTCTAGATACAGCAGATTTTTTGAACCTTACAACAGGTTAGCTCAGAATGGCAACAAGGCAGAGTACTCCGAGAGTGGAAAGCTGGTTGCAAAATTAAGAAGGCAATCCAACAGATTGTACACTTTGTACTTGCAAGTTGCCAAGCGAAAGGGGGTAAATGAAGACTATACCTCATCTATTCGGGACGACGGCCGCGATCGCGAAGCACCGCGCGCAACCCCAGTGGCGTCCTCCATTGAGCGCTTGATCGGAGTAGAAAAGACACAAGCCCGATTCTTGGAATCGTCTCCCCGTTTTTGTAGAGAAAGTGTCGCTTTCATGAAGTTTCCACCAAACCCTAAAAATAGTAACAAATGCTCCGCTGCCTATATGATAAAAAAGTAGAAACAAATTGATAAAAAGGGTATTTAATTTGAGTCAAATTTTATGTGGCTTCTTAAGACATCATGTTTTGACTGAACGAAGGGAGTATAATATTAAATTATTAATCGAAATCATGGCAAGAAAATGGTCTAAATCAAATTCCGGCTCACCTTAAATTCGATTAACCTGAAAGCCTGCCAAACTTGAAATCCGATTCACCCAAAATCCGAAAAACCCGAAACACGAATAAATCTGAAATATGACTACACTCAAAAACCCGACTTAATCGAAATCTTGGTGGACCGAAAACTGAATAACACAACAGAAATTGACCTCTCAGGCAATAATGCACCATGTATAAACCGTTTCCATAAGACGTAAACATGGATAATGATACTACTTTTAAAGTGACACCCAGAAAAATTATAAACTCGAATTCCGATGGAATCTTGTCATACATTACTAATACATAACTTCATGAACTATTTTTCAGCATGTGTAGCATCAGCCAACAAAAACACCAACACAATAAAAGATATTAGGCTGCAATAACATACCCGACGCCGCCGCAAAATGTGAATTATTATGTTGATACCAGGACCACAAAAGCTTGATACCAAGACCACAAAATGTCATATTGGAAATTAAAAGTGTTCACCAAGGTCAATTGAATGATACCAAGACAACAAACGGTCACACATTACGTGGCCTATATTTATGTAGTGAGGCCACGAATTCATCATCTTCCAAATCTTCTCCTAAATCATCGATCTCGAAAATCATGCATGGATGCCTTTCCTTGAACATCTTACACGATCCATATGTCAACTCATAGGTCACTAACTCAAATGACTCCAATGCGTCCGGCCAACTGCCTATTGCTAGCAGTGCTTCATCCTGAATTCCACAGTCCTCAATAACCAAGGATCTAAGACTAGTGCATCCCAGGAGAATATGATGGAGCCCAGATTGAAGAGAAGTAACATTATTTATTTTAAGCGTCTCGAGTTTCTTGCCATGGGCCCCAATGTGTTCTAATAGCCGCTCAGTAATGCAAAGACCGTCCATCGCGAGATGCTTTAGGTTCTTGCAACCCTTAATAATGGATGTAACTCCATCTCAGCGAGGATTATGCCAAAAGAGTGAAGATTTGGGAGAAATTCAGCAACTTTCCGGAGAGCTGCATTTGTCATCTCTTTGCATTCGAAATCGATAGAGTGAAGCTTAGGACAGCTAGCGACAACACAAAGAAGACCCACTGCGCTTACTGTCCTACACTCACCCCAGAACCGAGTGCTCAGATCTTGCAGTTCATGGCATGCTCGCTTATGACAAAATATCCGAAATAAGTCAGAATCCTCTAACTCGATGACTGGTACGTGGATCTTTCTCAGTTTCCTAGAGCGAAATGGAAGAAAATATGAGAACCCAATTCAAATTTCTCCTAATGCGAAGAGTCAATGAAATGAGCATTATCACAAGAAAAATGAAACGTACCTGCACCCGGAAGCAATGGAGCGCAAGCCATTAGGGGAAGTCATGAAACATTTAGAAAGAACCAGTACTGTCAAATTCGGAAGAGAGTTCCCAAGCATCTCCAAATCCAAATCATACACCCTCATACCTTTCCTTGGGATCTCCTCCATTTGCGGATAGCTGCTCATAATCATAGTAAAGCACGACTGCTCATCCGAAAGGTGGGTCCCATAAGCATCCCCGTTGATCAGGAGGGATCAGACATTGGGGAACCGTCGGCTTATGATTAGAGGGGTGAGAGCGTCACAATTCTAGACGAATACTCGGTGTCGGCCGTGCCGCTACATTGAATGCCAGTGTTTGCAGACTAAGGAGATGGTGTTGCGGTCAGCACTGGAAGAGATTAGGGAAAAAACGTCCGAGATAAGTCATCCTCGTCTATCTTCGAGTGTGATAAGCTGAGATTTCTCAAGTTCCTAAAGCAAAATGGAAGAAAATATGAGAACCCAAATCAAATTTCTCCTAATCTGAAGAGTCATTGCTCTGCGCATTATAACGAGAAAAATGAACCGTACCTGAACCCGGAAACAATGGAGCACAAGCCAGAAGCGGAAGGCATAAAATAGAAGGAAATAACCAGAATTGTCAAATTCGGAAGAGATTTCCCAAGCAACACCAAATCCGAATCATACACCAACATACCGGTCATTGTGATCTCCTCCATTTCCGGATAGCTGCTCACAATCATAGTAACCCACGGGTGCGCATCCATACTACAGAACCTAGAACCAACCCCGTTGATCAGGAGGGATCGGACATTGGGGAACCGTTGGCTTATGATTAGAGGGGTGAGAGCGTCACAACTCTGGACGAATACTCGGTGCCGGCCGTGCCGCACCAATGAATGCCAGTGCTTGCAGACTAAGGAGATGGAGTTGCGGTTAGCAGTGGAAGAGATTAGGGAAAAACGGGCTCGATTGCGGCATATGGGACAAAACCTGTCAAAAACATCCGATTAAATAGAAGCAATGCACATCCATGACCTCAAAAGCACAACGCAGCATCACAACAAAGTAGTAAGAATAGGTCCAAATTAAGAAATGGAAAATGATACTATAACAAATGAGCAATGCAGTGAAAACTATAAGCCAATGGGGATTAATTGTTCAACAACAACAGCAACAACAACAACAATAACAATTTGGATTTGATATTCGTACAATCCAATTTATATTTGGAATTAAGCAACAACTGACCACAAATTCCATCAACAATTCACCCTAAAAAAATAAAGTTTAAAAAAACAAAAAATTATTTCTTTAATTCCAGTGGGGGTGGCATTTCTCTTCTGAAAGTGACTCTAGGGAAAAGGAAGACAAGGCTAACTTGATTTGGGAATGCACTATGGTGAAGATGAGCCAACCTTACTTGTGGATGATCACAACAGATCAAGCTACCCTGATACGGAACGACATAATAAAAGAAGAGACCAAAGAAGACAAAACAAAAGTGAATTTCATTAAAAGTGGTGTCTAGATACAACATATTTTTTGAACCCTACAACATGTTAGATCAGAATGGCAACAAGGCAGAGTACTCCGAGAGTGGAAAGATGGTTGCAAAATTAAGAAGACAATCCAACTGATTGTACACTTTGTACTTACAAGTTGCCAAGCGAAAGGGGGTAAATGAAGACTATACCTCATCTATCCGGGACGACGGCCGCGATCGCGAAGCACCGCGCGCAACCCCAGCGGCGTCCTCCATTGAGCGCTTGATCGGAGTAGAAAAGACACAAGCCCGATTCTCGGAATCGTCTCCCCGTTTCTGTAGAGAAAGTGTCGCTTTCATGAACTTTCCACCAAACCCTAAAAATAGCAACAAATGCTCCACTGCCTATTTCATAAAAAGTAAAAACAAATTGATAAAAAGGGTATTTGAGTCAAATTTTGTGGCCCCTTAAATTTAGTTAAGACAATCCTATAACATCATATTTGATTCTAAGACTTCAAGTTTAGAAAGGAACGGTAAAGGAGCAATCTTACTTCCGTATTCAGTTCTAAACATCCTCAAACACGCCCAAAATAAGCGAAAAATAACTCGGAGTCTTGGTGTGCATTTCATCGAATGCAAACAGTGCGCCCACTCAACCCCGAAATTAGTACTCCAAAATTGATTCTAAGACTTCAAGTTTAGAAAGGAACGGTAGAGGAGCAATCTTACTTTCGTATTCAGTTCTAAACATCCTCAAACACTCCCAAAATAATCGAAAAATAACTCGGAGTCTTGGTGTGCATTTCATCGAACGCAAACTGTGCGCCCACTCAACCCCGAAATTAGAACTCCGAAATTGATTCTAAGACTTCAAGTTTAAAAAGGAACGGTAGACGAGCAACCTTACTTCCGTATTCAGTTCCAAACATCCTCAAACACGCCCAAAATAAACGAAAAATAACTCAAAGTCTTGGTGTGCATTTCATCGAATGCAAACAGTGCGCCCACTCAACCCCGAAATTAGTAATCTAAAATTGATTCTAAGTCTTAAAGTTCAGAAAGGAACGGTAGAGGAGCAATCTTACTTCCGTATTCAGTTCTAAACATTATCAAACACGCCCAAAATAAACGAAAAATAACTCAGAGTGATGGCGTGCATTTCATCGAATGCAAACAGTGCGCCCACTCAACCCCGAAATTAGTACTCTGAAATTGATTCTAAGACTTCAAGTTTAGAAAGGAACGGTAGCTGAGCAATCTTACTTCCGTATTCAGTTCCAAACATCCTCAAACACGCCCAAAATAAACGAAAAATAACTCGGAGTCTTGGTGTGCATTTCATCCAATGCAAACAGTGCACCCACTAAACCCCGAAATTAGTACTCCAAAATTTATTCTAAGTCTTCAAGTTTAGAAAGGAACGGTAGACGAGCAATCTTACTTCCGTATTCAGTTCCAAACATCCTCAAACACGCCCAAAATAAACGAAAAATAACTCGGAGTCTTGGTGTGCATTTCATCGAATGCAAACTGTGCGCCCACTCAAACCAGAAATTAGTTCTCCGAATTTGATTCTAAGACTTTAAGTTTAGAAAGGAACGGTAGCTGAGCAATCTTACTTCCGTATTTAGTTCCAAACATCCTCAAAAACGCCCAAAATAAACGAAAAATAACTCGAAATCCTTGTGTGCATTTCATCGAATGGAAACAGTGCGCCCACTCAACCCCGAAATTAGTACTCCAAAATTGATTCTAAGACTTAAAGTTTAGAGAGGAACGGTAGAGGAGCAATGTTACTTCCGTATTCAGTTCTAAACATCCTCAAACACGCACAAAATAAACGAATAATAACTCGGAGTCTTGTTGTGCATTTCATCGAATGCAAACAGTGCGCCCACTCAACCCCGAAATTAGTACTCCGAAATTGATTCTAAGACTTCAAGTTTAGAAAGGAATGATATTTGAGCAATCTTACTTTCGTATTCAGTTCCAAACATCCTCAAATACGCCCAAAATAAACGAAAAATAACTCGGAGTCTTGGTGTGCATTTCATCGAATGCAAACAGTGCGCCCACTCAACCCTGAAATTAGTACTCTGAAATTGATTCTAAGACTTCAAGTTTAGAAAGGAACGGTAGTTGAGCAATCTTACTTCCGTATTCAGTTCCAAACATCCTCAAATACGCCCAAAATAAACGAAAAATAACTCGGAGTCTTGGTGTGCATTTCATCGAATGCAAACAGTGCGCCTACTCAACCCCGAAATTAGTACTCCGAAATTGATTCTAAGACTTCAAGTTTAGAAAGGAACGGTAGCTGAGCAATCTTACTTCCGTATTCAGTTCCAAACATCCTCAAAAACGCCCAAAATAAACGAAAAAAAACTCGGAGTCTTGGTGTGCAATTCATCGAATGCAAACAGTGTGCCCACTCAACCTTGAAATTAGTACTCCAAAATTGATTCTAAGAATTCAAGTTTAGAAAGGAATGGTAGACAAGCCATCTTACTTCCCTATTCAGTTCTGAACACCCTCAAACAAGCTCAAAATAAACTAAATATAAATTGGAGTCTTGGTGTGCATTTCATCGAATGCAAACTGTGCGCCCACTCAACCCCGTAATTAGTACTCGAAGTTTATTCTAAGACTTAAAGTTTAGAACGGAACGGTAGCTGAGAAATTTTACTTTCGTATTCAGTTCTAAAGCGAGTTATAGTAGTCAACATGATGAACCCACCAAATCCTTTCCAAACCCTAACTTGTGAATATCAGTTGGACATGCCCATTACAAAATCTGTCCTATTTCTAAATACACCTATACACAACGCCTACTGCTAGTAACTACAGTCTACAAATAAGGTTATTTATTACCCCACAAAATGCCATATTGGAATTTAAAAGTGTTCACCATTGTCAATTCTACAACCTTGATACCAAGACCACAAAAGCTTACACATTACTAGGCCTATATATATGTAGTGAATCCACAAGATTATTATCTTCCAAATCGTCTTCTAAAGGCATCATTACCTCATCATTGACCTCGAAAACCAGTGTTGGATTTCTTTCCTTGAATAGCTTACACGCTCCATATGACGCTTCAGTTGGG
Organism: Fallopia convolvulus; assembly: GCA_964016875.1. Classification (NCBI taxonomy): domain Eukaryota; kingdom Viridiplantae; phylum Streptophyta; class Magnoliopsida; order Caryophyllales; family Polygonaceae; genus Fallopia; species Fallopia convolvulus. Next base: position 25,871,638 of record OZ024727.1, read on the forward strand.
GACATCTTAAATGACTCGAATGTCTCCGGCCAAATGCCTATTGCTAACAATGCTTCGTCCTGAAATTCACAATCCTCAATAACCAAGGATCTAAGACTAGTGCATCCCAGGAGAATATGATCAAGCCCTGATTCAAGAGACGCAACATAAGTAATTTTAAGCGTCTCGAGTTTCTTGCCATGAGCCCCAATGTGTTCTAATAGGTGCTGTAATGCAAAGAGCTTGCAACGCGAGATGCTTTAGGTTCGTGCAGTACTCAATAATGGCTGCAACCCCATAATCGAACGACAATTTGCTAAATTCTTCGGTATCGACATGTGCAAGGCTTATGCCCAAAGAGTGAAGATTTGGGAATCGTAATGCAACTATAAGAAGAGTTGCATTTGACATCATCCTACATTCGTAGTCTATAGAGTGAAGCTTAGGACAGGAAGTGGCAACATCAACAAGACCCTTTGTGCTTAATGTGCAACCATCCTGCGGGTCCTTGATGCTCAGCTCTTTCAGTTCCTTAAACTACAGACAAAGTAGCTGAAAGAGGTTAGAATCATCATAGTGGAAGGCTGGTATCTGGAGCTTTCTCAGGTTCCTACATCAAAATAGAAGAAAATATGAGAACCCAAATCAAATATCTCCTAATGCGAAGAATCAATGCTATGTTCATTAACAAGAGAAAGATGAACCGTACATGCACCCGGTAACAATGGAGCACAAGCCAGAAGCGGAAGGCATAAGACAGTAGGGAAGAACTAGAACTGTCAAATTCGGAAGAGATTTCCCAAGCAACACCAAATCCGAATCACACACCCGTAGACCACTCATCGTTATCTCCTCCATTTTTGGATAGCTGTCACAATCAAATTAACCCACGGCTGCGCATCCGCATAGTAGATCCAAGAAGGATCCCCATTGATTAGGAGGGATCGGACATTGGGGAACCGTCGACTTATCATTAGAGAGGTGAGAGCGTCAATATTCTGGACGAATACTCGGTCCCGGCCGTGCTACTCAACTAAATGCCAGTGTTTGCAAACTAAGGAGATGGAGTTGCGGTCAGCAGTGGAAGAGATTAGGGAAAAAACGGGCTCGATTGCGGCAGATGGGACCAAAACCTTTCAAAAACATCCGATTAAATAGAAGCAGTGCAGATCCATGACCCTCAAAAGCACAACACATCAGTACAACAAAGTAATAAGAATAGGTCCAAATTAAGAAATGGTAAATGATACTATAATAAATGAGCAATGCAGTGAAGACTATAAGCCAGGTTTTATAGGAAATGGGGCTTAATTGTTCAACAACAACAACAACAACAATTTGGATTTGACATTTGTAATTACAAGTTGCCAAATTAAGAAGACAATCCAACAGATTGTACACTTTGTACTTACAACTTGCGAAGCGAAAGGGGGTAAATGAAGACTATACCTCATCTATTCGGGACGACGGTCGCGACCGCGAAGCACCGCGCAACTCCAGCGGCGTCCTCCATTGAGCGCTTAATCGGAGCAGAAAAGACACAAGCCTGATTCTCGGAATCGTCTCCCCGTTTCTGCAGAGAAAGTGTCGCTTTCATGAACTTTCCACCAAACCCTAAAAATAGTAACAAATGCTTCGCTGCCTATTTGATAAAAAGTACTATAGAAACAAATTGATAAAAAGGGTATTTAATTTGAGTCAAAGTTTATGTGGCCTCTTAAGACATCATGTTTTGACTGAACGGAGGGAGTATAATATTAATTTGGTCATTCCTAATTTCCTATAGTAGGAATTGGGTTAGAATAAGGTTTCGGGTTGGATTAGGGATCACCCAGACAGTAATTTTTTGGGATGGGTATGAATTCTAGTGTATTTTGTTGGTATGGAAGATGGGAATCACTCATTCTCATCCCCTAGTTAAGAGTTTAAATAAACATTGGGCTAAATCAAAATCTGGCTGTAGAGTAGTTAAACTACAAAAATGATCATTCCTAACCCCATTTCCTAATCTATATGGGTTTATTGCTGACGATGGCAAAGTAGCATTTATGTGCTCTATATATTATACTAAATACTAAATCAACTTGTACAAATAATACTATAATATTAATTTGGTCATTCCTATTTAATCTAGATGGGTTCATTGGGTCCTTTCACCTAGTGTTATACTGTTATTTTAACTTGATAATGGCTTTTATTTTAACTTGATGATGGAGAAGGTGAGTAATATAGGGTGCACAAAAGGTATTGCATTAAAAGGTGTTGCAGTTTGCACCCAAACACATTGAACGACGGCGAACTACACAATACCCATATTTCAACCAAAATAAGAGTTTACAACACCCATATAAGCATCAAACATAGTATCCTTAGAGAAAGGACGGGATGTGTACAACTGAAAACAACTCAAAAGGAGAAACCATTTTAGAGGGACTTCAAAGTTCCTAAAGGAAGCCCACACAACAAAGATGCACAAAAGGGGGTGACAATCAAGAATCCCACATCCGGCAGCAAGGAGCAAAACACTTTCCTACAACAGTAGCAGACCTGGAACGTACTTAGAGATGTAATGAATTTGGCTCGCCAGATTTGGCCTCGTCACACATCTACAATCGGCAGGCATACCAAGGTCATAAATGACCGGCGCCGCATCATCATAATAGATGCGGTCCAATGGGTAAAGCAATATGCAATTGTTTGGCATGACGTGTACGACACTTGCCCATGGGAGTTCAACGGTGTATTGCTTTACCCAGCCTACATTCCCGTCCGACTCTCTCATAACCCACAAGCAAGAGACGAAGTTAGAGACCGCCAAAGTCGACCCATTTTCGATAACTACAACCTTGCCAAAGACACCAAGTGAATCGTAAACATCAGTTGGCAATTCGGTAGAGTCGATCGCCCCCGTCGACAAAGTGTAGGAAACCAGAATGCACTTGCGGGGGTCAGTGTCACAAGTAATGTTGTAGTGTATGAAGTTCAGTGCCCCATTGAAATAGCAGGGCTCTTGACAACTCAAGATTGGTGTCCAGCAGAGTTGTACGTTCGTGTCCTACACCGTCCATGAAAATGTCCTGAGGCTGAACACAACGACCCGACGCAACTTGGTCTGATAAAATTGGAACTTGACCATCTTGTAATCATCCCGTTCGGCGTCATACCCCAGGCCTAGATCAAAGTTTGTTACCCCGATAGACAATCTGAAACACTTGGCAATGTCCACGTCTTTCTGATTACGGGCTTCCAAAGCTGTAAGGTCGCAATTTTAGCATTGCTGTTATGACCCCGTCTGAGGAGGAACAACCCGTCTATGTAAGAGATAATGCACCACATGTCAAAAACTGAACTGACTTCACTTAGTCGCCGAATTAAAACGGAAGTTTCGGAGAAATGAGTTCCATCTAGGATCACACAATCATGGTTGGCACCCTGGACCGTCATCAGCACGCGTCTTTCAGGATTTTCCTTTGATATGCATATATGTCGTTGAATAAATTTGCTATTCATTATCTGGACCATCCACTCGTAGCATACGGCATGGCAACGCACTAAATCCTCAGGTAACGACAGTAGTAGTATGTCGGTTCGGATCTCGGTCGGTAGGTGGTCAGTAGGGTTTGGTATACTTGTTGTCTTCCACCACCTATCGGAGATGTGCATATTTCACACGCATTAATTATGTATATGTATGCAAACACTATAGGGTGCATTTCATTACATCAAAAGGCAATCGGATACGCAACATATAAGATAGTAACCATGTTTAAGTTAAAATAATAGCATGTACATGTTTTAGATAATATCCATGAGCTATCTAAATGATATATAATCAAGCCAATTATAACTAATTAAGATATGTATATATTTCACACACGTTAATTATGTATATGTATTCAAACACCATATGGTACATTTCATATTTTCATTACATCAAAAGCCAAACAGATAAGCAGTACAATATATATTTTTCAAATAACCATGTTTATGTTAAAAGAACAGCATGTACATGTTTAAGATAATAACCATGAGCTATCTAAAGGATATTTAATCAAGCCAATAATAACTAATCAGAATAGTTAATTAGGATAATAATTAACTTTCCATACGGGCATTCAATTCAACTGTTCCTAAAATCAGAATATATGATAAACATGAGATCCTTTGCCAATCTGGAAGCTGCTTGGAGTGGCCAAAATGCACCATTTTGATTTTTCATGGGCAACTCGTCGTTTTAACACAAAAGCTACCAAAAAAAAATTCAAAAGCTGCAGCATTTTGAGACGGTAATAAAAGTCCACCAGCCCTTGCTCCTATGTATTTCTATTGTTAGCTAAATCTTTAATGTTTTTTTATTCTAAAATCTAACCGTTGTAAATGGTCTTAGATTTTGTTGTAATTATAACAGTCACCCAAAATAACAATAACATTGCACCATCAGAGAACCAATATTACTTTGAAGATTGTGATCAGAGAAAAATTGTGCTGATGTGCTACAACATCTCTATCCTTGAACACCCATTACTAAATTGGAAGTTGAGAATCTATTTTTGATTGCTGGGTTATTGCATGCACAATAGAAACGACAATCCGACTGGGTTTTTTTTTGTGTAATGTTAAGGGTTTGTGGTTTTGAAAGCCTCTGTGTGATCTTTCAGCATTCAATTGTTTTCCCAAAACCACCTCCCAAAACAAAATTGACTGCCCAAGTGCAGACAAAGACGCCCAAATACCCAAACTTAAACATGGGTGCGGCCTAATGTGTTATAAGCAAAGGATCAATAAGCATATATAATTGAATCGATTAAGGAAAAATAAGGGGTAGGAACTGTGTACTCTTTTCCCAGAACAACGCGCAAGTCAGGTGGGGAAGGATAGTCCTCCTCCAGCGAAGCCTTCTCCTCATCCAAGCCGAACTTGTACTGTTCAAGGACTTGCAGTCGGCCTAACCTCATGTAATAATCCTTCAGCTTCGGCTCTTCTGCCTCCACAACCTTCAGTTTAAGATCTTTAGTTTCTATCTGCGTGATAGCGTCCCGATAACGACTTTGGAGAGAAACGTACGCGCGACCGAGACTGAGATAATCTTGTTGTATCACGTCAAATCGGTGGATCATACTTAGGGTAGTAGAATAGTGCGACCGAGACTTTGAAGAGGCAATTACCATATCTTATAATGTATAATATATGTTGTTTTTATGCAACCTTAATTAATACAAATGTATTAAATTAAAAATTGATCCAATTATATTCAATATTAAGCTTAAATTAACAAGCTTGTTATAATTTTTATAATGGTATAATTTTTATCATTAAAAAAATTTATTAACATCAAATTAAAGGATAATTTAAAATTGGAACTAAAATTAAAAAGGGGTATATATGGAATAACTTGTTTGTTACTTGTTTATAAAAGGGTATAAATGGAATTAAAGAAAAGTGAAAGAGATAACAATTGAGAAGCATAGGGTATATATGCCTTGCCACTATTCACAATCTGTAAAAATAATTTTGGGGACTTGAAATATACCTTATGGTGGGAGAGGTTGATAGGTTATATATGGGGTATGGAGGGGTTTTAGCCTACGGTGGCAGATGGTAAAACACTACAATAAATTGTCCAACGGGTCGACCTGACCCACAACTCGTTTTACTTGCATTAAAATTGGTGATAATCAATACCCTAATTTTAAACAAAATTTAGGGGCGTGCTTCATCGGATCCTATTGTAGCAAAAGTTGGAATACATGGTAATTTGTTTGTTACCCTACTTTTCGGTTTTAGTCAAGGTTATCATAATCCTGATTCTACTACCCTAAGTATGATCCACGATATCGATCTTAATAAGTCAGGGTAAGTTGAAAATATTCACAATCCTACTTATAGGATCTTCAATCCTAGGTAGGGTCTGTTCCAAAAAAACATACACATGTGTAGACAGTGTAGTGTGCATTTCATGTAATATGAGGTGCATTTCATGAGTTTGAGTGGCCCCACGGTAAGGTTTCCACTCTCTAGTACTAATATTCAATTAATTATACCCTTATAGATCTTAATCGGATGTCAATACGTCATAACAATTAGTTGCCCGATCCCGAGATGCGACTAGTTTTCGGGTGAAAGTGGATCGGAGCCAAGCGATCGGTTTTCTTCCAATCGTTGTAAGCATCGAGAACACCCTTGTCAACCGTAGGTACGAGTCCAGTAACATATGAGTCCAATGCAAACACCACCAAGGTATTGCCTGGATTCACATATTTGGCATGGTCTAGTTTAATTTTCGGCCCAATTTCACATATTTCGCATAGTATAATTTTCGGCCCGGATTTACCGTTGTTGAGGAAGTTTCGGCCTTTGAAACAACCTGAAGGAGGGGAAAAATAGCTGAAAACAGTTCACATCCTAATAATATCATCAGAGAAAGAAGGGGACGTACAACTGAAAAAAGTTCAAAAGGACAAACCACAAAAACATCAACAATCCCAAAGGAAGCCCTCACATCCAGCAGCAAGGAGCAATATACTTTCCTACAATAACAGCAAACTTGGAACATAGTCAGAGATATAATAAATTTTGCGCGTCAAATTTGGCCTGATCACTACTCTACGAGTGAACGATTGACCAAGGTTATATAGAACCAGCGCCTCCACTTCTAGATTAAGATCACGGGGATCTATTGGTTGTAGCAATAAGTCATTGTTTGGCGTGACATGTACGATACGTGCCAATGGGAGGTCAAAGGTGTATTGCCTTACCCATTCGACATTCCCGTCCGCCAACTCTTACATAACCCACATTTCAGCCAAGAAATTAGAAATCGCCAACGTCGACCCATTGTCGATAACTACAACCTTGAGTAATCCCACAGGTCGACTGTAAACTTTTGCCAGCAAAGATTTTATCTTGATCACCCTGGTCGACAATGTGTAGGAAACCAGGCTGATCGTGTATACATCACTAGAATCGTCGTGGCACAAGAATTTCAGCTCGCCTTTGAAATAGCAGGGCTCTTCAAACCATAAGCTTTGTTTCCAGCGGAGTTCCACGTCCGTGCCATGTAGTGTCCATGCAAAGGTCTTGACGCTGAACACAGCGACACGTTCCAACCAGAAATGTTGAAAGATTAACATGACCACCTTGTAATCTTTGCTTTCTGCGTCATAACCCAGGCCAGGAACAAGGTTCACTAACGCACAAGTTTTTCTTAGAGCACAAAACGGAACAGTTGGCAATTTTCGCGTCTTTGTGAGTGCAGGATTCCATAGCTTTAATGTGCCAAATTCTTTGTTGTTCGTCACCCGTCTCAGCAGGAACAACCCGTCAATGTACGAGATAATGCACCACGTGCCTGAAATTGTAAGGATCTCTCCTAGTTGCTGAAGTGAGCCGGAAGTTTGGGCAAAGTTAGTTTCATCTAGGGTCACACACACACGGCTAGTGCCCTGGACCGTCAGCAGCATGCGTTTTCCAAGCGTTGCCTTCGTCCTGCGTACGTGTTCAAGCACAAATTCGCTACTCCTTATCATGGTCATCCACTCGATCGATACGACCTGGCAGCGCACTAAGTCCTCAGGTGACAACCATAGTAGCATGTCTCTTAGAATGTCGTCCGGTAGGTGCTGATCCGGATTTGACAGACTTGTTATCTTGCACCACCTATGGGAGATGTCAATATTTTACACGCATTAGTATATAGGTATTCACACCCATAGCAGGCCTCTTCGTGTACATGTTTAAGCTAATAACCATGAGCTATCTTAAGGATATATATTCAAGCCAATGATAACTATTTAAGATCAGTAATTAAATAATTTCAACAGTACAATAATCAATAACTATAAGGGCAATCAATTCAATTCTCCGGTTCAAGCAACAAGCTTCTCAATTCTCATCCACAAAAAGGCTCGCAAGACTCTTGTGGTAACGGGCAATCAATTCAATTGTCCGTAAATTCAGATTATTTGAATAACATCAGTTCACTATATAATATATATAGTTGTACCTACAACTCCCAAAATTTGCTAAAAAAATTGTTCACCCCAATTTATCAATAAAATTAAACCATAAAAAACGAAAAATATACGATTTTGACCAAATTGTCAAAATACCCGCAATTTTGACCCGTATTCAATACTACTTTTCCATCTTCTTTCATAATATTTAAACTTCAATTGTTTTAAACAAACCATCTCCCAAATCAAAATAACTGCCCAATGTGCAAACAAAGATGCCCAACAACACAATCGTCTAATTGAACCGAAAAAAATGCAAATTAAGGGTTAGGGAGTTTGTACTCTTTGTTCAAAACAACATGCAATTCAGGAGGGGATGGATAGTCCTCCTTCATAGACGCCTTCTCTGCATCTGCATCCAATTTGTAATGTTCAAGGACTTGCAAACGGCCTAACCGCGTGTAATAATCCTTCAGTTTCGCCTCTTCCGCCTCCAGCCCTTTCACTTTTAGATCTGTTGTTTGGATCGCCGTGTAAATGGAATGAAAACGACGCTGGAGAGAATGATACGCGCGAGAGAGATTGAGATAAGCTTCTTGTTGTCGGTCAATCGGCGTTCACAGTCATCGATGTCGCAGAAACTAGGGCGCGTTGAGGAAGAAGCCATGAACGAAATCCAAAAGGTTTTTGGGAGTGAACATGGACTACTCAGAGACTCAAGAGTTTCAGGCTAGAAGAAGATAGAGGAGACGGAACGTTTAATTTTTTTTGGCTTGTGGTGTACGAGTCTTCCTTTTTATAGTTTTTATTTTTTAGGGAGTATAAAATATATAAATGGAGCCCCAATATATTTAATTAATTATACCCAAAAAAGGAGCCCCGATATATTTAGTTATTTACAATAATCGTAAGTTTTTACCAAAAATGAGTAAAACGGACATTTCGTGAGGTGCCCTCCAACTTACTCCAATTCCGCATGGTACCCAAGCAACTTTTAATTTTCGCGTGGTCACCTTCACAAATTCACAATTAAAGAAATTTCGCCCCATTGATATGAGAGATTTAAGTTAACAAGATACAGTACATTTAATCACAAGATACAATACATTTAATCATGCCATTTGACTAATTCAAATACATCCTAAATAAATAGATAAATTAAAAGCAACATTTATTTATTAAGAACAAAAATATCATCAGTGTAAAAAGTACTAGTACTATTTACTGGCTATGCCTTTTGTTTCTGACGATATATAATGACGCAGTTTAACAATGCAATGAGGGAAGACGATTACACGAATGGGTCTATGGTGAGCTCACTCATCCATTGGGAACTTATGTCGTTAGTTGCTTACTCATCCATTTAAGTAAATATTTATCAAAATCCCGATACAAGCGACCACGTCCCCTAATGTGTTGTGTGCACTTCATGTAATATAGGGTGCATTTCATTAGTTTAATATAGGCCCAAATGCCCAATGGTAATGTGTGGTCAACGATTCAATTAATTAAAACTACATTAGGGTACGTAGGTCATGATGTTGTGAAAATGTCTGCCCATCTTTTCCCACAAACCCAAATGAGAGTTACTTCCCACGTTAACAAGAGTTCATTTACCCAAAAACTATAATGTGAAATTAACCCGATAAAAACACAAAAACACATTAACACATACACGTACAATACGCTATTGCGTTCAAGCAAAAGGCTTTCATACAAAGCAGTAAGTTATCCTTGCCCAAAAACAACACATAAGTCACAATAAAAACAATCACCCCCCTAAAACCTCTTGAACATAACAATTACCCCCCAAAAACCTCTTAAACACTTTCCACATTCCTAAAGAAGCAGGAGACTTGGCACACATTCAGAGATGTAGTGAATGGTCTTGGCTTGACCTTCATGCCCCTCCAAAGAAGTACGAGATCCGGTATCAAGGTTATAAATGACAATGAAATCACCTTCACCATGAATGTGCCGTTGTGGGTGTAGCAGAACGTCATTATTTCGCTTGACGTGTACAGAACGTTGAAAGGGGAGGTAAAATTTGTATTTCTTGACCCAGCAAACCTCCCCGTCCGACTCTTCCAAAACCCACACGCAACTCACGAAATTAGAAACAGCCAACATTGACCCATTGTCAACAACTACAACCTTGAGCATGTAGCCGAGGCTACGGTGCGCTTCCTGTCGTAATGCAACCGACTTGATCCCACTCATAGACAAATTGATGGAGAACAAACGACACGTCGATCCGGCACCAATATACTTATGGTATAGGAAGTACAACGCCCCTTTGAAAAAGCAGGCATGTTCAAACCACAGACGTGATGTCCATTCGATATCAGGTCGGCGAACCCGCTCCACCGTCCATGCATGCCTCTTCACGCTAAAGATAGCCACAGAATGCAACTTAAACCGACAGAACATTAACTTTACCACCTTGTAGTCGTCATTCATCTCGTCATAACCAATGCCAATATCAAAATCCATCGCCCCTGAAAACTCGCTCACAAGACAACATCCAGGCAAGTCTGGCAAAGTGCGGGTCTTTTGTATGGCTGGATTCCACAGTTGTAGTGGCAGAAAATCCTCCCTGGCATCACCCTGTCTAAGCAAGAAAAGGCCATCACAATAAGATATAATGCGCCACGAGTCAAACAGATTGGGGTCACATAATGCCCGGAGTGAATCGGAAGTTGAGAAATTCGATTCGTTCCGCACCACACAGTTGTGCATGGGACCCTAGACGACCATTAGCATTCGGCCTTGAGAAGTTGCCGCTGACCTGCGGAGATGACGTTTCACAAAACCACTACTCGTTATCAAAGCCATCCACTCGGTGGATACAGCATTACAGCGCACCAAATTCTTAACCGACAATTCTATTAAGATGTCGTTTCGTATCTTGTTAGGAAGGCACGACGCAGGAGTTGTTCGATCGGAAGTCCACCTATATGGAAGATGTTTATATTTTTCACAATCAGTAATTTTGTATAAACATAATACCAATAATATAAATGTACAGTACGTATTACACACTACCACGAGTATAAACGTACAGTATTACACAATATCACGAGTATAAAAGTAGAAAGCATCCATTCGACCCAAAAAAACTTACAAATTATCCATGTCTGAAGTAGAATAACGCCAATCTAGACAAGAATCTGGAGATTATTAAGGCTAGAAGATAGAGGGCATGCTACGACCGTTCTTCCTATTTATAGAGCAGTTAATTACTTTGTAAGAAACATTTACTAAGTATTCTCAACTGCCCTGACTAAACAGAAACTATTTCGGCGCTAACATCACAACCCTCCTCTGTTTTTTTTTTTGGAAAGATCACAATTCACAACCTCCTCTGTTCGAATTTAAACTTTAATTGTTTTCAATACTCCACATCGTAGAGCAAAATTAAATGCCCCAGTCCACACAAAAATTAAAAACAAACAAACTTAAACAGGTGTGCTGACTAATATGTTATTAGTGAAGGGGTATGGATAGTCCTCCGCCAGAGAAGCCTTCTCTGCATCCGCATCCGCGCTTAGTTTAAGGGGTAGAAAGTTTGTACTCGTTGTTCAGAACAGCATGCACGTCAGGAGGGGATGGATAGTCCTCCGCCAGAGAAGCCTTCTCTGCATCTGCATCCGCGCTTAATTTGAACTCTTCAAGGACTTGAATACGGCCTAACCTCCAGTAATAATCCTTCTACTTTGCATCTTCCGCCTACACCACCTTCATTTTAAGACCATTAATTCGGTTCTCCATGGAAATGGACTGAAAACGACATTGAGGAGCATTGTAAAGGAGGAAGTTTTGGGAGTATAAAAGGAGGAAGTTGGAACAAGTTGGATTCAACCACAACAAAAACGGAGGAATTTGAATATATAGATATATTTAAAGTAATGGAGTATTACAAATTTAAATTTTTGGTGAAAAAAAGTATAAGATGAATGTTTTTAACTGTACATGCACTAAGATACGTAAATTCGTTTCAACCAACAAAAAAGATACGCAACTTTGTGTAATATTACTAATGAGTTTATATATTTTTGGTTAGATTAAATATTTCTACGGCTAAATTACATTAAAGATTGATGTTAATATCTTCACATGCACTAAAACTTGAATACTGAGAAATTGATTTTATATAAATATACATGGTATGATCTCAAAGGACCGTACAACAACATGGTCCTGTATGATCTTTGGTCAAACCGGGAAGACTACCACGTTTTAAGTCGGATGATGATCGGGTTCGATTAGGATCGTACACCGACATGGTCACAACGGGGTTTCCTTGCTTAATTTGGAGGGAGAGGAGAGTCCTCCATTTGACGGAAATAACGATTTGGGAATTTCGTATAATACTGTGCATTTCATATATAGTGTGCACATCATATTATATAAGCTTACGGTTTTGACCCAATTAAATGCTAAACAGTGGGTGTTCCTATATACAAGTGTGCATATAGTTTTATTTTTGAATTAGAGAGATTAGTCCGATTTAAGTTGGAGAACGATGATGTTCGATTAGGACCATATTACGATATGGTCTTATAAGAGCTATGGTCAAACCGGGAAAGACATTCGTACGTGGTTTAAGTTGGAGGATGCTCGATCGGTTTCGATTAGGATCGTAATACGGAATGGTCTTCCATGGTACGATCGAGTAGGACGAGCGGGACCGTCTTCGATCGGGGGCTAAATATGACGTGGTCTTATAAGAGGCATGGTCAAGTCGAGAAGATATCCATTGTTTAACTCTAAGTCAGAGAATGATCATGCTCGATTATAGGACCGTATTACGATAAGGTCTGGTATTGGCCATGGACCGGGAAAGACATTCGTGGAACCAGGGGAATTAAGATCTTAATACAATATGGTCTTGTTCGAAACCGGGGAATCAAGACAAAAATGCCAAACGTCGGAGAGTGATCGTTTTCAACTAGGAACGTAATTCGACACACTCTTGTACGAGCTAGGTATGGTCAAACCGTCAAGAATTCCATGCTCTGCTCCAGGGGGTGATCACGTTCGATTGATTAGGATCATACAACAACTTGGCCTTATAAGAGATATGGTGAACCCGTGAAAGACTTCCATGGTTTTATTGTTTTCATTCGGAGGATGATCGTGTTCGATTAGGTTCATACACCGACTTGGCCTTATAAGAGATATAGTCAACCCGTGAATTCCTGAAAGACTTCCATGGTTTGACTCGGTCAATGGGGACCGTCTTCGATAAGGATCTAAATGCGACGTGGTATTATTAGAGGCATGGTCAAACCGACACGGCATTATAAATTATTATAATTTATTAAATACACAACTTAGGTATTTGTTGAACTAATAACTCCGTTGGACTACTTTAGGCGAAATGGGATTACGCTAATCTAGTTACAGTGGGACAAAATTATTGGGGGGGGAGGGTAATAAATGCTCTGTGATGGTCTACAGGCAGGACGCAACTCGCAAGTCAATCAATCAAAACTAGCAACCCAACCAGTCACAATTTGTTTTAGCGGTAGAGAGGAATCATTAGCCAAATTTGGAGGAAAATTAAGCATATTTGGCAGGGACACCTATTCGATCGTAACATGCCAAACAATTGAAGATGTTCCTAACACGTATACATGTTCTATGGGGGTTCTCGATTCATATTATGAAACTCTACGTCACTAGAGGGTTCAGAAATGCAAATAATTAAATGCACCAGAACCTAGAATGTGAAAAAGTTATATGCTCGAGCGAGACCCAAAGTGCATACAATCCTATATATAATGTTTATAGGCTCGGTGACCTTAGTGAAATATACATTATAAATTTGCATCGAACAACCTAAACAAAACTACAATAAAAGGACAACGACTAGCTAATTTATAACTTACACAGTTACAGAATATATATATATATATATAGTTTCTGTTTTAGTTTGAGAGTTTGGACTTATAGTATAATTCAACTTGTTGTGATCCATAATCATGAAATATAATTGGTCTGAGTAAAGAAGGGTGGAGAAATAGAAGTGCGAAGAAATGTAAGCAATATTGGCACTACAACAAAAAGGCGTTTTAGCAAGAAAAAATTTCCTCGCTAAAAGTGGAGATTTCGTCGCTGAAGGTGTTTGGCGAGAAAATTAATTTTCTCGCCAGTTCGTCGCAGAAAGCTCGTCAAGGAAGGGTTTTGACGAGGAAAAAAATATTTTCTCGGAGAAGTCTTTTCTCGATGACAATAGCTTTACTCGGTATTTTAATTTCGCGACCATTATTTTTCTCGCAAAAAGGTATAAAATTTTGTTGCCAAAAAAGATAAAGGATTAGACAATGGTCGTTGAATACTATTGTCGACCAAATAAATTTTCTCGCTAATCTTTTTATTTCGTCGTTAAAAATTGTTGTAATTAAAATACTTTAATATTAGCGACAATTTTTTTTCTCGAGATATGTACTTTTATCGAGAAAATCAAATTCCTCGTTATTTATACTCTTTTAGCGAGAAAATATTGTCTCGGTACATGCACTTTTTTACGACAAAAATTTATTCCTCGCTATTGCACGACCTTTCATCATTGAATTATGCTTCATCGCTAAATGTGTACTTTTAGTGAGAAAATTGTATTTGGTCGATATAAAGAGATGTTTTAACGAGAAAGGTTATTCTCACAAAATAGATCAAATATAAAACATTATAAATCTTTATTTATAGTGAGGAAATATTACAAAATCTACCTAACATCAAGAAAAATAAATACTATAATTCTAATATAAATAATTATGATAACTGTATTGTTATCATGTTGGAGCAACTGCCTCCTATAGGTGTTATGTCATCACGTGTCATAGAAAGATCAAGAATTGAGCCGAGATTGCCATGGAGGGTGTGGGTTAGACTTCTTGTGGTTATATCCCACATTTTAATGGTTCGATCTTGTCCACCACAGATCAATTTGCTTGTGTTGTGCTTGAAAAGCAAAGAAGCACATCCACCGTCATGGGCCTTGATTTTGTTCTTGCATGTTCCTGGCATGGTTGATTCTACAAAATACTCCGCACCCTCCTCACTTTGACGAACCACAACATCTACTTGCAGGCCAGCAAGCTGTTCTATACTACTTGCCTTTTATTGATCAATCATGTCTTTATATAGTGCATTGACCTATTTACATGATAGAGACGAAGTAAGTTAAGATAGCAGCAAGGCAATTAAATGTAACTTCTTAAGAAAGAAGACATGTATGGAGGAGGATACAAGATTCCACTTTCCAAAATGGCATGCAATGGAGCAATGAAATTCAATGATCAACCCACCAAGATCATCAGAGAGAGAGAGAGAGAGAGAGTAAATGAAGACAAACTAATCAACTGATCTTGAATAAACATATTAAGAGACAAAAGAAAATGTTTGTTTAAAAAAGTTCTGTGTAACCCTGCACTTCAGAGTTCTTCCCAAACAAGACACTTCATACAGGAATTATGTATCATTATCTGACCAAAATCTTTTCAGAAATCACAATTCAGCAAAACATTATTATGCATATTATAGTGCATGTTTTAACACCTTCATTAACTTAATCTACTTATTATTCTGAAATAAATTCAAGGAAATCAACTGAATGTTTCAGAAAGAGTTGTGATGTGGAAAGAACCTCATTTAGGCGGCATGCTGCATTTTCTGCAGCATCCAACGATCAATAACATTTTTTTGTCATCTTCAACCGTCTTAGCTTTCAATATTGCCTCTTCAATCCGTATCTTCAGTTCATCGTTTTCGCTCACAACCAACTCTAAGCCATTAATCCTCTCTTCTAGAAGTGATTTTAATTGAGAACACTCACTCCTGCATTCCAAACAAATAAGTACAATCAACCATCTTAAACTTTTGTATAGCTGGTTTTTCAGGACCAACTTATATTAGCACATGCAGGGATAGTAAATGTGATGTATATGAGCAATTTTTTAATCAATGTATATGTACAATTAGAGGAAAAGTAATAGTAAACCATGCAACCAGTCAAAAAATTATCTATTGTTGATGTTTCTGCCTCATATATATAAGATCTCAGAAGTATCAAAGTTTAAAAAAAAAACTCACCATACTATCTACTTACCAATTGCTAATTATCTAGCTTTATCTAACCTTGCAATAAATGGGAAACAAATGAAAACTGCATTGGCTTTACCCTCAGAGCTTCAACAAAGATGAACTTTATACTAGGAGAATACATAGGCTCTAGTAAACTATCCAAGCTAGCATGCATCATAGCCTGTTGCCACTAATCTAGTCTCTAGTAGCACACTCTACACATTTTCTAACGAAGATACAAGTTAATTTGTGCATACAGTTCATGAGCATGCAACCATCTAGCATTAAGTATTGATTTGCCTTTGACCTAATTCTGTATTTATGCTTACATGAACTTTCCATTAGGGTGAATAATAAGCTGCACTCTGATAAACATAAAGTGTACAACACTACAATTTGGTGGCATAAAATAAAAATCTCATGATTAATAATTAAAAATAAATTGTTGGATTTTTCGATTGAATCACCATTCGAGCCAACATTGCAGCCAACAGATAAATTGATCAATCAAACAAAATCAGCGAATAATTAAAATAACGAAAAAGACAAATTAACCTAGAGAAAGGGAGAGGCGAATTACGTCCGGCGTTGTCGTCAGTGCGCTTAACATGGAAGACGAAACGATTCTGTGAGTAGGAGACATGAGTATCAGTAATTTCGGGAATCTTGTCAATGATCTGGTTGGCAACGGCGCTGACATTCGTCGCCGAGGCTGAGAGCTTCGTGTACAAAAAAAATAAATGCTGGGAGACATGGAGAAAGAAAGTGAAGTCTTCTTCTCTGCCAGATTAGATACCAAACGCAATTGCAAACCCTACAAAGTTAGAAACTATACCAAACACAAACCCTACAGATTTAGGAGGAGGAACCAATCAATTGCAAACCCTAAACGCAATTGGAACTATACCAAACGCAATTGCAAACCTTCCAAATTTAGGAGGGGAAGTAATCAATTTTCTAACCCTAAATTTCTATAAAAAAAGATCAATCAATTAACATGAGGTATTAAATCTTACCGATGGGAGTGGAATTGAGGCCCAAACTTAGATGAACGACCGGCGACGACTTGAGGACTGACCGACGACAACCAAGGTGGAGACGACAACGGTGGCAAACTAGCCAGATGGGACGACATGGAAGCACTTTGTGAATTTGGGGGTTGGTGTGTTCTGAAGCGCTTTTTTGAACGCCTAGTTAATTAGAGCCAAATCCAATTCATTTTTTGCAAATTTGACCGCCTAGTTTTTTGGTAGAAATTTTGACCGCCTAAGTTGATCAGAAAAAAAAATTCATTTAGGCGCTTTTATTTTGGGTAAAATTCGTTTAGCGCTCTTCTTTTTGTTTTCAAATTTGGTTTAGCAGCTTTAGCTTTCTTTTCTTTAAAAGGATAGCCAATTAGAATTTAAAAAAAATTTAATATTTTTTTAAAATAAATCTAACCGTTAGGAAGATCATGTGCAATTAAGGGAGGTATATATTTTTTAAGTGAAATTTATTAATTAATTAATTGAAAGGCATATAGTAATTATAGAAGAATTCAAAACCTAAAGAATATATATCAAATTAGATCAAATAAACTCGCTTTTGAAAATACTATGATTGGTATAAATAAGATCTAACGCTATTGTATACCCTCTTTCACATCGCTGCTTCTTATAGCCTTTCACGAAGGGGTCTATCAATTGGTTGTAGTTTAGAGATTCGGTCTAGATATGATTCAACTGATTGTAGATGAAGACTTGAAATATGCGAAGTAGAGATTAAATCTAGACAAGGAAAATATACAGTAATGATTTACATGATCGCTCGATAATGTTATAAAAAATAATGTCAAATTCTCAAAACGTCGTTTTTTTCGATTTTCGGTTTAGTTATTTTTTACACTTGTACTATATGTTATGGATATCCTAAACACTAACCCATAATCTCTAAACCCCAAACCCTAAACCCCAAACCCCAAACCCTAAACCCCAAATCCCAACCCTTAAACCAAACCCAACCCCCAAACAAAAACCCCAAAGACTAATCCCAAACCTAAACCTTAACCCAAACTCCAAAATCCAAGCGATTTACTAATTTCGTATGCATAAGCTTTAAAATACTCCGTAAAAATTAAAGTTGAGAAATTTGTACAGTCGGAGTACAATTCTTTTACGGCTTCACTACAAAAATTATCAAAGTTGCTATCACCAGTATCCTCATCATAACTTTCATCTTCATCATCGTCATCATATGCTTCGTCATCTACTCCATCATCATCATTCATATCTTCTCCGTGCTTTGTCCATATCGAATAATTCAGTTGAAACTCTCTTATCAGTATATGTATACGTATATTTGTCAATGAACAACTAAATATGTCTATGTGGCATAGTTAAATGGATGACACATAAGAGAGAAGGATTCGACTTCAATAATAGTATATTAATAATTTTTAAAGAATTGAATATGAGTAATAAAATAGAAGAATTTACATTATTTTAAATATTTAAAGAATTGATTCTAATAAAAAAAATATTTTTTATTTTTTCCATACATAAATTATCATTAATCCATCAAACTCTCATAAAAACTCAGGGGTATTATGCGGAATAATTTTTTTAGGGCACCATCCATAAAAGATAAAAACTCAGGAGTACCATCCGAAATTTCCCTTATAACAACTCTAAATATTTATTATGATTTTAAATATTTTTTATAGATTATTGATTTTAAATATTTATTATGATTTTTTTTCTCGGATAATAATTATATTTGAATATTAATTTAATTTGTAATTACTTGCCTAAATTTTTTTAAATATTTATTATGATTTTTTTTGAATTATTTATGTAAATATAAATGATTTTATTATCATTAAAAAATTCATTCTTTATTTATATTTTTTCATCGTTTCTTTTTAAGTATATTTTTAATTTTTATTCAAATTTTTTTAACGAATTGAATTTGATAAAAAAATTACAAGAATTTAGATTATTTTTACCTTTTTATATTTTTTGTAAAATATTTTTAAAATTAAATGATCCTAATTCAAATAATTTTTATTTATATTTTTGAATAAATAAATTATTATTAAGCCATCAAAATTATAGTGGGCTCATCTTAATAATTTCGGCCCCGTTTTACATGACGCCAATTGTAAAATTTTATATAGTTTTTTTCTAATAAATAATTTTTTCATATTAAATTAAAATCATATTCATTAAACAAATTAAGTATTAAATTCATGTAGTCGTGCATGGCACGATGGGTATAGCTAGTTTTGATAAAAAAAATTCAATATCTAGATAATTACTTGCCTAAATTGGATTTTTATTATATTTTTCTTATTTCCTTTTTGGCTTATTCATTTAAATATAGAAGATTTTTTTATCTTTAAAAAATCCAATCTTTATTCATATTTTTCATCTTTTATTATTAATTATCATTTAATTTTTTATTTAAAACATTTTTAAAGAATCGAATTTGATTAAAAAATTATAAGAATTTATATTATTTTTGCATTTTTATCTATTTTTAAAGGAGTAATCAAAATAATTTATATTTTTCCATAAATAAATTATCATTAAACCATCAAAATCAAATTGGGCCCACTTTAATGATTTTGGATGTGTCTCACATTATAACAAATGTAAAGTTTTATATGAAATATTTATAATAATAAGTTATTTTATTTTTTTATAGTAAATTAAAATCAATAATTAATTAAATTAATTATTAAATTTATTTAGTTGTGCATGACACGATGTGTATAACTAGTTAATTATTAAATCCATATAGTCGTGTATGATATCAGGATCGCCTAATGATTTAAGGGGCCTTGTGCGAAATTAGTATACTATACAAAACATTCTATTAAAGTCAGGATCGCCTAATGATTTAAGGGGCCTTTGTGCGAAATTAGTATACTATACAAAACATCTATAACTATATATTAAAGCTGTCCCTTTTCGAGCCACCAGAACGATTCTGGCCCCACCTCATATTTAAAAAAATTAATTTTTATTTCTATTTTTAACTATTTAAATTTATCTCTAACATCAAACAAATATCTATATAGTATAACAATATCTTTTGAAAGCTTCCTTATACAAGCAGTTCAAATTAAAGATAATAATCATAAAATGTTTTAAAATAAATATAAATCTTAAATTTATATAAATCATGGAATATAAAAATTGAATATTGAATTTTTTTTATACTTGTGAAGAGCATAAATGAAGAATAAAAGAATTTATAAGGACATGCAGAATAGGTAAGGCGTATTCATATAATGCTATCCAAATTTATAGTAAATTAATATGTTTTTAAATTCTTAATATTTTTACTTGTACTAAAATTAATTAAACTTTGAGTAACGAACTAAGCTTATTGCCTCTCAAAATAATATAAAATAATAGTTAAATGTCTTTGTAGGCAACATGAAAGGTTAAGAAAATTGGCCAACATAATTAATAGTTAAAATAATAGCAAAATCTTATTATATATTTGATAATAAACGAAGGCGGGGAGCGGCAATAAAAATAATAGTTAGAATAATTAAATAGAGCTAATCAAGGGACCAGATTAAAAATTAGAGAAGGTGGGGCACAACAACGGAGAAACTGAGAAAGTACAAAAAGAATGAGAAACTGAGAAAGTACAAAAAGAATGGCAAAAATAGGGGTCGAACTCGAGACGTTCAGATGAAAGACCATGCGCATTACCAATTAATCTAGCTTTTTTTCTACCAAAAATCTAGCTTTTTTGCATAGGTACTTATAAACGATTTATGTATACTAGTTTTACCCATCGTACCATGTAAGACTATGATTAGATATTTTATAAATATTATAAATAGAATATTAATAAATAAATAAAAATATAATATAAACTTTAATATAAGTAATTTATTTTATATTCTTCATATTTTATTACTTTTCATGTACGTAAATTAGAGTTTATCAAATATTTCAATATCTATTAAATATTTTACTATCTATTTTTATTAATTTTAAAAAAATTAACTATTTATTCAATAAGTTTTTATAAAAGAAAATCACTATATTTCTATAAATAAATTCGTCAAAAGATATATGATAAAATATTTATATTTATTTTTAAATATTTAAATATTTAAATATTTTATCTTTAATATTAAATACTTGTATAAGGAAGCTTTCAAAAAATATTATTATACTAAATAGATATTTTTTTTGATGTTAGAGATAAATTTAAATAGTTATAAAGAATTTAATAGAAAGAAGTTATAATAATTGGGCTCCTATTATTTGGAGGCCCTGTTCAACCGAGCTCTTTGCACATGCTCATGTACGGAACTTGTATGACACAGACGGCTATAATTAGTATTAGTTACATTTAATTATAAGATCTATAATTATATATCAAAGTTGTATTTTTTTAGCCAATACATTAAGGAGTTGTTTCACTTGTGGGTAGAAAGGGATTTTTGGGTGAAAAGTGATTTTTAGTGTCTTGAAAAACGTAAAAAGTAGAGAGAGTTGCACGGATTTCAAGAGTACTAAAAGTAGTTTTTGGGTAGAAAGGGCTTTTGGGGTGTAAGTGAAACAAGGCCTAAATTTAGCCATACTTTATATTTATAAAAATCAATTGTTATTCATATTAATTTATCTTTTCCAAATAAATTTTTTCTATCTATTTTTTTATTAAAAAATTAGGAATTCAAAATTTTTTAAAAAATAATAATTATTATATTATCTTTATGTATATCCATTTCTATAAAAGTTTTCTTAAATAAAATTTTGAGGCACCTCATAATTTCCAGTCAAACATATAGTGACAAAGTTATTATGTCCTCGTTGAATTTTTTGGCGATGAAAATATTCCTCAATAAATGCTTCAAAATTCGTCGTTGTTGACCTTATATTTTATGAAACCAAATTATAGGTACAAATAGCGATGAACCAACATATTTGTCGCAAAATGTGATGTTCAACAAGGAAAATAAGTTTCTCGCTAAAAGTGAAGTCACATTTAACGAGGAATCATTAAATTCCTCGCCAAAAACCACATTTAGTGAGAAAAATAAATTTCTCGCTAAAAACATATAGCGACAAAGTTATTATGTCCTCGCTGAATGTTTTTGGCGGCGAAAATGTTCCTCAATAAATGTTTCAAAATTCGTCGTTGTTGACCTCATATTTTACGAAGCCAAATTATGAGTACAAATAGCGATGAACCAACATATTTGTCGTAGAATGTGATGTTTGACAATGAATGTGAGTTTCTCGCTAAAAGTGAAGTCACATTTAATGAGAAATCATTAAATTCCTCGCTCGAAACATGGTGAATATATATAGAAAGAGAAGGAATATACAGAACACGCTTGACCATATAAAGTCAAGGTGAAAAAGTACAACCCCAGCCTCGGATACGCTGATCCAGTCAAAAACGCCCTACGGGCCTAACAAAAACGGGTCTAGGACCCCATCCCCAAACCTGTAGACAAAAAGCCTATAAATATATGCAAAACCCGAGTGTAACCCGGCTGCCCTATGTACAACTCACAAGGGCAAACATGAGCAAAAAATCAACACAAAACTAGGTGTGAGACATCACCACCTACGCATCAAAAAGCTCTCCTAAGCCTCATGGCCCGAGCATCCAACCACAAACAATCACAAAAGGCTCTAAATGTGCACACCACAATAAAGAACAAGCCACCTACACATACCTCAAAGGCCGAGTTGTCTTCGAAGGGCTTCTCCTTGTCTTCCTTCAAACTTGCATGAGGCTTCAAGTCTTTGTTTACATGAAATAATGATTTCTTGGGCACAAGAGACAACATTTGGTTCAATTTCGTCATGAAGCACATTATTCCTATGCTTCCAAGTGTAGTACACTACTCCTAGGAAGGCCATGAGCTTCACCTTGAAGAGTGTACTATCTTGACCGGGTGATCGTATAAACCATTCAACCCATTCCCTTACATCCTCCTTGTGGGTGTGTATCCCTACCCACCTCCAAACTCTTTCCATCACTCGTAGC
The DNA here is from genome assembly GCA_964016875.1 of Fallopia convolvulus. Classification (NCBI taxonomy): domain Eukaryota; kingdom Viridiplantae; phylum Streptophyta; class Magnoliopsida; order Caryophyllales; family Polygonaceae; genus Fallopia; species Fallopia convolvulus. The sequence continues at coordinate 25,894,665 of OZ024727.1, forward strand.
ACAAATGAGCAAGATCCCCAAATATGTTCGATTGTCTCGGGGTGTTCATTGCACAAGGGGCACACATTGTGGCTAGCACATCCCCACTCAAAAAGTCGGACCAAGGTAGGGAGTCGTCCTTTATAGGCCAACCAAAGTCGGAAGCTCCATGCTCTTGCTCGAACCACCCCCCACACAATCTCACACCAATCCTCCTTTTCTCCTTTATCTCTCAAGACCTCATAAAGTGCCTTAGTATCAAGGCTCCCATTCGGCTTTGTTATGTCTAGGACGTCTATCCCGTTCCCTTGGTGCCCATCTCCCAACAACACACCTCTCATGGTTTCCCGGGTTTTGAGCAAATTTCTCCACACCCAAGAATCGGTGTTTGTCTTCCTCACACTCCAAAACTCCGCCCTACGAGTGTGGTTATCCTCCACCCACCTTGTCCACATGTTCACCCTTCCGGTAATCACATCATGCCCTAACCGAAAGAAGATCGAAGTATTCCAAGCTTCCAACTCTTTGATATTGAGCCCACCCTCCTCATATGGCTTGCAAACATCCTCCCAAGCCACTAGGGCTCTTCTCCCTTCCAATCTTCCCCACCAAAGATAGTTTCTACAAAGACTCTCTATCCTCCTTATGACTCTCTTAGGTAGTAAAACCAATTGAGCCCAAAAAGAGAGTAGCCCTCCCACCACACATCTAATAACTTCCGCTCTCCCGGCATAAGTAAGGGTGGGAATGCAACAACGTTGGAGGGTTATGGTAATTTTGTTGAGGAGAGGGCTATAATCTGAAATTTTGAGCTTTTTTGTATGGAGAGGAAGTCCTAGGTATCTCACCGGGAAGGTTCCCAAGGAAAACCCAAGCTCTCTTGCCAATCGTACCCTATCTCCCTCCCCCACTCCCCCAAAAAAGAGATGTGTCTTTGAGGCACTAAGGACCAGCCCGGATTCCTCCCCAAACTCCCTCAAACACTTTGTGACAATGTTTAAGGAGTCTCCCATGGGTTTACAAAAGACCAACAAGTCATCCGCATAGGCTAGACTAAGTAGGTCGAGTCTTTTACATTTTGGGTGGAAAAAGAATCTCCCATTGTTGCTAGCCATCTTGAGCTTCCTATTCAAAACTTCCATCACTAAGACAAAGAGGAACGGGGATAGGGGATCCCCTTGTCTTAGCCCTCTTTTCCCCTCAAAGAAGCCCTTTGCCTCCCCATTCACCAAAATTGAAAAGCGAGGTGTTGAGACACATACCATGATTAGGTGTATCAAGTGTGAAGGGAAGTTGAGGTAGTGTAGGGTCTTCTCCAAGTGTGCCCAATCCAAGCAATCATAGGCCTTATGCAAGTCCGCTTTAATCACACACCTCTTGGACACATCCCGGTCTTCGTAGTTTGCAACTATCTCTTGTGCCACCGCTACATTATGGGCTAAGAGACGTCCCGGTACAAAAGCCCCTTGATTCAAACCCACTATCTTCCCAAGTAAAGGCCGTATTCTCTCCACCATGATCTTTGAAATGGCCTTTTGGAAGACATTACAACAAGCGATAGGCCTAAACTCCTTGACCATGAACGGCTCTTCCACTTTCGGTATCAAACTTACAAAGGTGTTATTCCAAAACCTTAGTAATTGACCCGAGCTAAAAAATTCCCGAATCGCCGCAAACACTTCAACATTGATGATATCCCAACACTCCTTATAAAAATGGCTACCAAACCCGTCCGGCCCCGGTGATTTATTAACGCCTATATTGAAGAAGGCGTGTTTAATTTCCTCCTCCGAGGGGATAAAACTTAGAGTAGCCACATCCTCCTCTTCTAGCTTAGGCCCACTCAACCCCTCTAAGCTAGCCGGTTGTGTCAATCCCGTCGTGCCAAAAAGATTCTCAAAATACCCTACAACCTCCTTGGTGATGTTCTCCTCCCCTTCCACCTCTTGCCCTTCTTCATTCTTGAGCAAGTGTAACTTCTTAAAAATCTTCCTCTCTTTGATTCTATTGAAAAAAATGGATGACGTTTCTTCCCCATACGAAAGCCAATCCATTTTAGCACGTTGTTTGGTAGCGCTAGAGAGTTTGCTCAAATTACCCTCCAACTCAAGCTTGGCCCTTTTCATTTCTTCTTGTTTCTCCTCATTCCCCATGTCCTCATTAAGTGCCAAGTGTGCTCTCTTAAGCTTCTCCACACTATCCTCTACCAAGCCCTCAAGAGCTCTATGTTTTGATCTCAACCAACCCTTGAGTTCTCCCTTTACTTTTTGCATTTTCTTCACAAGGACAAATTGGGCCGACCCCTCGACTTGGGTGCTCCACGCTCTCTCAACCACACTTCTAAACCCTTCCTCTTCCGTCCAAAAATTGAAGAAACGGAATGGAAATCTCCTCCCAACATGAGAGGGGTTCACAAAAACAAGCCCCGGTGAGTGATCGGAGAGCCATGGATCACCAAAGAAAGCATAGGCTTGATTGAAATTTCTCTTCCAAGCATCATTAACAAGCACTCTATCAATCTTGGTTGCCACTCTATTCCTCCCTTCTTGTTCATTTGACCATGTGAATTTCGCCCCAGAGTAAGCCAAGTCCTCAAGCAAACATCTATCCAACACCCCTGCTAACTCCGTGGGTTCCCCTTCATTTCTCCTTCTAAGGGAAAATTTTTCGCTTGAGTTGAGAATGCAATTTACATCTCCAAGAACTATCCACGGCTCATCCATATTCGAGGCAATGCTCCCCAAGAGGTTCCACAATTCTCTCCTTTCCGGGCTGGTATTAGAGGCATAGACGAAAGTGGCAAAAAACTTCTCATGCGAGCTCTTTAGGCTGACCTTGCAATGTATTGCTTGCTCGGATTTCATCACAACTTCCACTTTCAACACCATAGGATCCCACACCACTCTCATTCTACTTCTTTCGCTCATGCCCTCATCCGTGCAAAATTTCCACCCCTTTAGTAAAGACCAAGCCAACTCTCCTTCTTTAGAACGCAGCGTTTTAGTTTCCAACAACCCAAACAAACTCACTTTATTCTTAATGGCGAACTTGTTCACCATACTTATTTTAGGGGCGCCATTCACACCCCTAACATTCCATGCTCCTATTCTTACATCAACCATGAGCACCTTTCTTAGGGCTACTACAACCCTCTTCCATACTTAGCCGTCTTGCTAGATACCCTTTCACCCCCATCTCCTTTTCCCCCCCGGTCAACATGGATTTAGCCGTATGCAAGAGGGGTGAAAACTTCTTCTTGGAGCTCGCCCTTTCCACAACTTTGACAAAAGGGCTCGGTTTCAAGGGGGTCTTTGCTCTCAGCCCCGTTACCACTGAAAACAGCCCTTTCTTAGGCCTTGTAGTGGCTAAAAACTCTCCCACCTCAGCCTCAAACACACGTGCACCTGGGTCCAAGGATCTCACAATATCTCGAACCAAACCCGGCTCTACAACATCTCGATCAAACCCACAATCTTGCTCACTTAATTCAGCTATGCATTCAAGCATTTTCCCCACCCAAAACGGTTCCCTTTTCTGCCTCTACCCCTCTAGGATCCCCACCACTAGCAGCCTTGCACATCTCAACTTCGAAGCTAGGGTGGTCCGGGTTAGCAACCGGATCCGCATCAAGGACAACTACTTCTACCTCTTCACTCTCCCCTAATTTACCATCAGCTTTGGCCTCAAGCTCTCTAGCTGCAACGTGATATACCAACTCAGCTTTGTTACCAACATCACAAGCATCAAGATCAGTCTTGCAAATAGACAAACCAGCCTCTTCAATCTCGCCCTTGTCAATATTAGCCTTTAGTCCATCATCCCAAGCATCAAGATCATCCTTGCTTGCATCCAAACCAGCCCCATCTTTTTCGCCCTTCTCAAGCTCAGCCTTGTTTATCTTCTTTGGAACCCACACTTTCTTAGGTCTTTTTGCATAAGTCCCCCTAGCATTAGGACCAAATTTCTTGCAAAAGCCAGTCTTGTGCCCAAACAAATTGCAAACACCACAATTCCAAGGCAAGTTTTCAAACCTCACCTCATGTTGGAAAGACAAACCACTCGAACTTTGCAACTTCACCACCTTTCTTTTGGCTTCAATCGGGGTCACCTCCACCAACAAACGAGCATAAGCTATACGATCCACCTCAGCCGTGGTTTGGTCTAGACAAATGGGTCTCCCAATCATGCTAAGAAAATGGTCGCAAAAAGGCATTTCTCGCCAAAGACCACATTTAGCGAGGAAAATAAATTTCTCGCTAAGAAAATGGTCGCAAAAAGGCATTTCTGTTGTAGTGTGGACTCATTTTAGAGAGGGGAAATATGTGTATATGATCGTTACCACAACATGCCCGCCCCTCCAATTAGCTTATTACATAAGCTAATTGACGTGGACCCGTAACATGCATAGGCATTTCCACGACCCATACGGGGTTTCGACTCTTTGGATGGAATTATGGACTCATCCACTTTCCGGACACAACGAGGCCCACGTCTCATATGATACTGTGCATTTCATATTATATTGTGCATTTCATATTATAATGTGCATTTCATAGTATACATTGTAGGTTCGTGTGAGGATATGGGCGTACACGAGCTTTGGAAGACCTTACAGGTTTAGGTCGGATAATGACCGTGTTCTAATAGGATCGCAACACTTGAATGTTAGAAAACGATCTATCTATGGTCAAGCCGGGAAGATGTCCATGGTTTAACTTTAAGTCGGAGATTGATTGCGTTGGATTATAGGACCGTAGTACGATATGGTCTGGTACGGGCCATGGTTCAACTGGGTAAGACATTCGTGGAACCAGGTTGGATACTTATGGTTTTCCCATCGGCTCTTAATACGAATACTATATGGTCTTTTTCGATCTATGTTCAAACCGGGGAATTAAGACAACAACTCCAAACATCGGAGAATGATCACTTTCGACTAGGGTCGTAATTAGACACACTCTTCTACGAGATAGGTAATGTCAAACCGCCAAGAATTCCACGTTTGATCCGGTGGATGATCACGTTCGATTAGGACCGTACAACGACTTTGCCTAATAAGAGATATGGTCAACCCGAGAAAGACTTCCATGGTTTATGTCGGAGGATGATCCTGTTCAATTAGGATCAAACTGACATGGTCACGCCTTAAACCCTGAAACCTAAAGTGAAGGAATATGTGCAACACTTGACCCAATTTACAGGCTAGGGGAGAATATATGACCATTAGTACGTATATGAAACGTTCTATTATTTTTCAGGTTATGAAATATATATATTTGACATATAAGTTCATTTACGGTCGAGTTTAGAAGGTAATTTATGTTTTAAGATCCGGAATCAAACAGGTTATGAAATACAGTAGATAAATTGTTTTTTTTGAGAGGAACTAGAATGGCATTATAAATTATTATAATTTGTGAAATACACAACTTAGGTATTTGTTAAACTAGTAGCTCCGTTGGACTACATTAGGCGGAATGTGATTACGCTAATCTAGTTACAGTGGGATGAAATTATTGGGGGGCGGGGTAATAAAGGTTATGTGATGGTCTACAGGAAGGACGCAACTCGCAAGTCAATTAATCAAAACTAGCAGCCCAGCCAGTCACAATTTGTTTTAGCGGCAGGGAGGAATCATTACCCAAATTTGGAGGGAAATTAAGAATATTTGGCGGGGACACCTATTCGATCGTAACATGCAAAACAATTGAAGAGTTAGTAGGCCGGTTCTGGGTTCTTATTATGAAACTTTATATAGCTATGTGATTTATCTAGAAAACACTTGGGTTGTTGATGATCTTGTAAAAAATTTTGGGTTTTACTCAACCCTTTGGAAATATATTCACCATTTCCTTTCTACCAAAAAAATATTCACCATTTCCAACAAAAAATGCACCAGAAATTATAATGTGAAAAAAGTTATATGTCCGAGTGTGATCCTAAATGCAAACAATCCTATATAATGTTTATAGGCTCGGTGACCTTAGTGAAATGTACATTATAAATTTGAATTGAACAACCTAAGCAAAAAAACAACAAAAAGGACAAAAATTAGCTAATTTATAACTTACACAGTTACTCTCTCTCTCTCTCTATATATATATATATGTGTGTGTGTGTGTGTATATTGAGTAAGTGAACTTGTGGTGACCCATAATCACGTAATTAATATTATTAGTCTAAGTAGAGAAAAGGGGAGAAATAGAAGTGTGAAGATACATAAGCAATATTGGATTCATTGTAGAGAGGGGAAAGATATGTATATGATCATTATTCATTACCATTGTGTGTCCGCCCCTCCATTACCTCCACTATACTAGACTTATTACGGAAGCTAATTGACTTGGACCCGTAACATGCATAACCATTTCCACAACCCATACAATGTTTCCTCTCTTTGGAGGGTATTATGAACTCATCCACTTTCCGGAAAAAACGGGGCCAACATTTCATATGATACTGTGCATTTCATATTATAATGTGCATTCCATTGTATACATAGTAGGATCGTATGGCGATATGGTCCCGTACTAGCTATGGAAGACGTTAAAGGTCTAAGTCGGATAACAAACATGTTCGAATAGGATCTTATTGCAACATATGGTCGAATACGAGCTAGATACGGTCAAGCCGGTGAGAATTTCATGGTTTACCTTTAAGTAGGAGAATGATCATGTTCGATTATAGGACCGCATTACGATATGGTCTGGTACGGGCTATGGTTCAACTGGGAAAGATATTCGTGGTTTAACTAGGAGACTTATTGTGTTCGATTGGAATCTTAATTCCATAAATGGTCGTGTTCGAGCTGTGGTCAAACCGGGCAATTAAGACAACAACGCCAAACGTCGGAGAATGATCATTTTCGACTAGGATCGTAATTCGATATACTCTTGTATGAGCTACGTTAGGTCAAACCGACAAGAACTCCATGGCTTGATTTGGAGGATGAGCACGTTCGATTAGGTCCGTACAACGACTTGGCCTTATAAGAGATATGGTCAACCCGGGAAAGACTTCCATGGTTTATGTCGGAGGATGATCGTGTTCGATTAGGATCATACACCGACTTGGCCTTATAAGAGATATGGAAAACCCAGGAAAGACTTCCATGTTTTATTGTATTAAGTCGGAGGATGATCGTGTTCGATTAGGTTCATACAACGACTTGGCCTTATAAGAGATATGGTCAACCTGGGAAAGCCTTCCATGGTTTGAGCCGGACAAGGGGGACCGTCTTTGATCTGGATCTAAGTACGACGTGGTCTTATACGAGGCATGGTCAAACCGACATGGTCAAGCTCGAAACCTTAAACCCTAATCCCTAAAGTGAAGGCATATATATATATATGGCAAACCCGGGAAAGACTTCCATGATTTATTGTTTTAAGTCGGAGGATGATCGCGTTCGATTAGGTTCATACAACGACTTGGCCTTATAAGAGATATGGTCAAACCGGGAAGACTACCATGGTTTGAGCCGGTAAAGGGGGACCGTCTTCGATCGGGATCTAAGTACGACATGGTCTTATACGTGGCATGGTCAAACCGACATGGTCTTATACATTTCAAGTTGTGAAATGTATACATTTGACATATAAGTTAATTTGCTGAATACTAGGCATTATATACAATACTAGGCATTATAAATTGTTTTTTTAGGTAAGAAGGCTTATAAATTGTTAAATACTTTAGACAACTTATATCTAGTGTTGAACTTGGAGCCCTCCCAGTTATTCCCCGGTTAGGCGCAATGGGATTACGCAAATCTAGTTACAGTGGGACGAAATTATTTGGGGGGGGGGAATAAATGCTCTGTGACGGTCTACATGCAAGACGCAACACGCAAGTCAATCAATCAAAACTAGCAGCCCAGCCAGTCATAATTTGTTTTAGCGGGAGGGAGGAATCATTAGCCAAATTTGGAGGAAAATTAAGCATATTAGGCGGGGATACGTATTCGATCGTAACATGCAAAACAATTTTCATGTTACTAACATGTATACATGTACTACGGGGGTTCTCGGTTCATATTATGAAACTCTACGTCACTAGAGGGTTCAAAAATGCAAATAATTAAATGCACCAGAACCTAGAATGTGAAAAACGTTATATGCTCGAGCGTGACCGAAAATACAAACAATCCTATATATAATGTTTATAGGCTCGGTGACCTTAGTGAAATGTACATTATAAATTTGCATCGAATAACCTAAACAAAACTACAATAGAAAGCACAACAACTAGCTAGCTAAAATTGCACCCGGCTAGTCCATTCGGGTCAAACATGTCTCAGGAATGCAATTTTTTTTCTTTTCGGGTGTCGGGTCGGGTACGGTTTCGGGCAGGTCGGACATGTATTGTGCACTTAATGTAATATAGGGTGCATTTCATTGGTTTAAGAGGTCCAAATGCCCAATTATAATGTGTAGTAAATACACATTGAAAAATACCATGTTATTCGTAATTAACCATATAATAATAACAAATACACATTGAAAAATAGACGTACAGTACGCTATTGGGTTCAACCGTTCAAACAAAAGGCTTTCATCATTTAATCACACATAGCCAACCAGTAAATTATCCTTTTCCAAAAATAACAGATAAGTGACAAACATAGTAGTCACCCCCATTAAACGTCTTAAACATAATAGTCATACCCCTAAAACCTCTTAAACACTTTCCACTTTCCTAAAGAAGCAGGAGACTTGGAACATATTCATAGATGTAGTGAATGATCTTTTCCTGACCTTCATGCCCCTCAAAAGTAGTACTGGTTCCGGTATCAAGGTTATAAACAACAATGAATTCATCATCACCATGAATGCGTTGTGATTGGTGCATAATGTCATTGTTTCGGTTGACGTGGACACATCGTTGAAGGGGGAGGTAAAATTTGTGTTTCTTTACCCAGTGAACCTCCCCGTCCAACTCTTGCAAAACCCACATGCAACTCAGGAAATTAGAGACAACCAACGTTGACCCATTGTCAATAACTACAACCTTGAGCAGATAGCCGAAGATGAAGTGAATTTCATGTTGCAATGCCACCACCTCGATCCCACTCGTGGACAAATTGATGGAGAACAAACGACATGGGGATTCGCCACCAATATACTGGTGGTACAGGAAGTACATCTACCCTTTTAAAAAGCAGGCTTGTTCAAACCACAGACGTGATGTCCATTCGATATGAGGTCGGAGAACCCGCTCCACCGTCCATGCATGCCTCTTCACGCTAAAGATAGCCACAGAATGCAACCTAAAGTGACCAAAAATTAACTTCACCAAGTTGTAGTCGTCATTCTGCTCATCATACCAATGCCAAGATCAAAATCCATCGCCCTTGAATACTCGCTCACACTAATGTATCCAGGAACGTCCGACAATGTGCGGATCTTTTGTATGGCTGGATTCCATAGTTGTAATGGCATAAAATCCTCCATGTGGCTACCCTGTCTAAGAAAGAAAAGGCCATCGCAATAAGATATAATGCGCCACGAGTCAAACAAATTGGTGTCACATAATGGCCGAAGTGAACCAGAAGTTTTTGAGAAATCCGATTCGTTCCGCGTCACACAGTCGTGGTTGGGACCCTGGACAACCATTAGCATCTGCGCAGATGACGTTTCACAAAACCACTACTCGTTATCAAAGCCATCCACTCGGTGGATACATCATGACAGCGCACCAAATCCTGAACCGACAATTCTATTAAGATGTCGTTTCGAATATCGTTAGGAAGGCACGACACAGGAGTTGTTCGATCGGAAGTCCACCTATATGGGAGATGTTTATATTTTTCACAATCATTAATTATGTATAAACATTCAGAAACCATATACACAATGTACGATTGAAGGACGGTTAAAAAAAACTATGCTCTACATGTATACATATATATATATATATACCACGAAGGCACGAACGATTGAACGGACTGAACATGTATATATTTTTTGTTAACCCTATATACATAGAAGATTAGACGAGATCATATTTTGATCGTATATTTAGACTAGATGGATAGTATATTATCCTAACCATATTCAAGATAATCTTCCTAAATAATATTATTCTATCCTTATTTGACCACATACGTTATTATTGACTACGCCGTACACTTTTCCCAATACCATGAGTATAAAAGTAGAAAGTATCCATTCGACCCAAAAAAACTTACTCAAATTATCCATGTCTGAAGTAGAATGACACCAATCTAGACAAGAATCTGGAGATTACTAAGGCTAGAAGATAGAGGGCATGCTACAACCATTCTTCCTATTTATAGAGCAGTTAATTACTTGGTAAGAAACCGTTACTAAGTACTCTCAACATCCCTACCTAACCAGTAACCTTCTCTGTGAAGGAACAATTAATATGCATAATTGAACCGAATAAAAGGAAAATTAAGGGGTAGAAAGTTTGTACTCGTTGTTCAAAACAACATGCAAGTCAGGAGGGGATGGATAGTCCTCCCCCAGAGAAGCCTTCTTTGCATCTGCATCCACGCTCAATTTGAACTCTTCCAGGACTTGCATACGACCTAACCTCCTGTAATAATCCTTCAGCCGGGCCTCTTCCGCCTCCACCGCCTCCAGTTTAAGACAATTAATTCGGTTCTCTTTGTAAAAGGATCGACAACGACGTTGGAGAGCATCGTATAAGCGAACGACACTCTCAGAATCTCGGTGTAGCCGGTGAATTCGGCATTGCCCGACCTTTGGATGGCTGTATCTAGGGCGCTTTGTAGAAGAAGCCATTAACGGAACCCAATTGGTCTTCGGTGAGTGAACAAGGAGATTTCGGATTGGATGCTAATTTATTTTTTATAACAGCTTGGGTATTGTAAAATAGATGAAGTTTTGGGGAGTATAAAAGGAGGAAGCTGGAACAAGCTGGATTCAACCAAAATAAAAAGGAGGAAGCTGGAAGCTAAGCCCGAATATATTTAAGTAATGGAATGGAGTATTACAGTTTTTACTTTTTGCTGAAAAAAAAATATTACTAGTACTCATATAGACGATATATAGGGCTATAGGATAATGTTTTTAACTGTACAAGCACAAGTTGTGTAATACTACTAAATATTAATGAGATTATATATTTTATGGTCGATAAAATATTACTAAGGCTAAATTACAATAAAGTTTGGTGTTAATATCTTAATATGCAATAAGACTTTGAATTTTGAGCAATTGATTATATATAAATGTACATGTATGGTCTTAAAGGATCGTGTTCCAATATACCGGATCTTAATACGGAATGGTAATATAAGAGCTATGGAAGAGTTTAAAGGTTTCAGTCGTAGGATGATCGGGTTCGCTTAGGATCGTACACCGACTTGGTGTTATGTATATACGAGCTATGGTGAAACCGGGAAGACTTCCATGGTTTATGTTGGAGGATGATCGGGATCCATTAGGATCATACACCGAAATGGTCTAATATCATAATTATATGCAAATTGTTGCGATCCATAACTAAGAAAAATAATTTATAAAGTAGATAAGGGGGGAGAAATAGAAGTGTGAAGAAACATAATCAATATTGGCCTCATTTTAGACAGCGGAAAGATATATATGATCATTAACATAGTGTGCCCGCCTCTCATCTACAAGAGAGTCTAGAGTTATTCTGGAAGCTAATTAATGTGGACTAGTAACATGCAAAACCATTTCCACAACCCATACGAGGTTTTCTCTCTTTGGAGGGAATTATGTAGTCATCCACTTTCCGGAAACAACGAGGCCAACATTTCATATGATACTATGCATTTCATATTATAAAGTGCATTTCATCGTATGGCGATATGGTCCCATACTAGCTATTGAAGACGTTAAAGGTTTAAGTCGGATAACGACCGTGTTCGAATAGGATCGGTATAAGATATGGTCTTGTACAGTTGTACGTACAACAGTATGGTCAAACCGCCACGACTTCCATGGTTTGATCTGGAGGAAGATCACGTTCGATTAGGAGCGTACAACCTCATGGTCGGTACGAGCTATGGTCAAACCAGGAAGACTACCATGGCTTAAGTCAGAGGATGATCTGGTTCGATTTGCTAGGATCACACAACGACATGTTTTTAGTGTTCGAGTTATGGTCGACACCGTAGGATCGTACGCTGTGCCCACCCCTCCACTACTAGACTTATTACAGAAGCTAATTGACGTGGACCCGTAGCATGCAAAACCATTTCCACAACCAATACGGGGTTTCCTATTTTTGGATGGAATTATGTACACATCCACTTTCCTGAAACAACGAGGTCGACATAAATAAACTATACTGTGCATTTCATATTATAATGTGCATTTCATAGTATACATAGTGGTCACGTATGGCGATATTGTCGTAGGCGAGCTTTGAAAGACTTTAGAGGTTTAAGGCGGATAATGACCGTGTTCGAATAGGATCACAAGACTTGAACGTTAGAATACGAGGCTTGGTCACGCCCTAAACCCTAAATCCTAAAGTGAAGGAATATGTGAAATACTTGACTCAATTTACATGCTAGAGGAGAATATATGAGCATTAGTATGTATATGAAATGTTCTAATTATTTTTCAGGTTGTGAAATATATACAATTGACATATAAGTTAATTTACGTTAGAGTTTAGAAGGTAATATAGTATGCTTTAAGAGCCGGAATCAACCAGGTTGTGAAATACAGTAGATAAATTGTTTTTTTTTTGCAACTATGACGGCATTATAAATTGTTAAATACACAACTTATATCTAGTGTTGAACTAGGAGCTCCGTTGGACTACATTAGGCCGAATGGGATTACGCTAATCTAGTTACAGTGGGACTAAATTATTGGGGAGGGGGTGGGGGTAATAAATGCTCTATGATGGTCAACAGGCAGGACGCAAGTCAATCAATCAAAACGAGCAGCCCAGCCAGTCACAATTTTGTTTTAGCGGGAGGGAGGAATCATTAGCCAAATTTGGAGGGAAATTAAGCATATTTGGCGGGGAGACGTATTCGGTCGAAAGATGCAAAACAATTGAAGAGTTAGTGATAACTTGCATTTAGAGCATGTTTAGGGTGCATATTAGATCATGTCTAGTTATGTAATTAGCTTGCAACTCGTTTTTCTAGGTCGTTTTTAGTTGTATTGGTGAATTTTGTGGTTCGGTATCTACGCTTTGCAATTTTGGTATTTCAGGTTTGAAAGGAGAAGGAAACTGATACGCTATGTTTTAGTATAGGTTAACTCTTGTATTTTAGGTATGATTTGAGTGTGTTTAGGTTAGTTTTGAGCATAATTGTCATATGAAGACCGAAGAAACGATTTGAAGAATTGCAAGAGTTTTGAAGACAAGTGTTGATTTGGAGTTGTTTCGACACCACTTTCTTGTAACGCTTATCCCGGGAGCTACGGTGATCAGATGAAGCTGAATTTGGTATTATTGGAAAGCTAACTCGAAGAGCTACAATTCAAGTTTGTACGGAGAGTTCAAATTCCAACTCTATGTGGGTCAAAACCACCTCCGAAGTTGACACCAGTAAGCTGTCAGAAGATCCGCGCCCGCGGTTCAGTTCCGCGCTCGCGGTTCGTTGAGCATCTGTGGCCGAGGGACTCGAGTGGATCCGCACTCGCGGTTTGGATCCGCGGCCGCGGATTTTGGCGTTTCAGCGCCGACTTTATTTCGTTATTTTCTATCTTTTTATTATTTTTATATCTTAGGGTTTCGGATTTATTTCTACTATTTAAGCTTAGTTTCGTTTTCACTTTAGGGTTAACACATTCTAGCATACTTTCAGAGATTATTCCAGTTTTTAGTTTGATTATGGAGAACTAATTTCCTTTGGAGTTTGTTTGATCAAGGAAACCTTTTTATGTAATTCGTGAGGTTCTGGTAACTTTTCTATCCCTTGGTTAATATCAAAACTCTTGTTTTTATTTATATGATTATCAATTGATTTCTCTTGGTGCGCAACTTGTTGAATTTGATTGATATTCTACTGTTTGGATTAGTTTGATTGTTGTCTGTGCAATCTTATTTGTCCTTGAAACAACTCTTTTCTAGGACCGTGGACTAGAAATGAGAAGAGTGTTTGATTGTTATTTTATGCATGAGACTCGTAGCTTGATTGCATGAATTAATATCCTTTTATCCTTAATATATTGCATGATTTGAATTAAGCGTACTTGTTCATATCATAATTCTGCTTGGACCGTGGACAAGCGGAAATCTTTTATAAGGATTGGAATTAACCGAGGAATTAATAGAAAAGTGGATGAATTGATGATCGAATGATTAAAAAGGTGGAATTGATTGAATAAACTCTGTTTTCCTTCAATTGATTTAATCCCCAACAATATTTGCTTGTTTGCTTGTTTGCCTGAACTTCCAAAAACCCCTGTCTTGTTCTTTACTGATTAATCAGAATTCCGATTCTCTTGGGTTCGACCCCTTGCTTGCTTACTATACTGGAAAATAGTTTAGGGTTATTTATTTTTTATCTTGGCAACAACGATTTTAGCCGAGTCAGAAATCGAACCATTCAAGGAAGTTAGGAAGTGAAAGAGCATGAAGAGAAGTCAAGACAAGAGGTTCAAGGCCAAACAAGTCGGGATTTTTGCCCAAGAAAGAAGCCGAGTTAAAGAACAAGCCAAATAAGAGTTACCCTACCAAAATCACCCAGGGTGGTACCTGGGGTAACAGCTAGGGTAATGTCATCTGAGGGTTACCCGACCGGGTAGTTGGTAGGGTAGTTGGTGGGGTAGTTCCCTGTGTTCCAAAAACCCCTGTCTTGTTCTTTACTGATTAATCATAATTCCGATTCTCTTGGGTTCGACCCCTTGCTTGCTTACTATACTGGAAAATAGTTTAGGGTTATTTATTTTTTATCTTGGCAACAACGATTTTAGCCGAGTCAGAAACCGAACCATTCAAGGAAGTTAGGAAGTGAAAGAGCATGAAGAGAAGTCAAGACAAGAGGTTCAAGGCCAAACAAGTCGGGATTTTTGCCCAAGAAAGAAGTCGAGTTAAAGAACAAGCCAAATAAGAGTTACCCTACCAAAATCACCCAGGGTGGTACCTGGGGTAACAGCTAGGGTAATGTCATCTGAGGGTTACCCGACCGGGTAGTTGGTAGGGTAGTTGGTGGGGTAGTTCCCCGTGTTCCAAAAACCCCTGTCTTGTTCTTTACTGATTAATCAGAATTCCGATTCTCTTGGGTTCGACCCCTTGCTTGCTTACTATACTGGAAAATAGTTTAGGGTTATTTATTTTTTATCTTGGCAACAACGATTTTAGCCGAGTCAGAAACCGAACCATTCAAGGAAGTTAGGAAGTGAAAGAGCATGAAGAGAAGTCAAGACAAGAGGTTCAAGGCCAAACAAGTCGGGATTTTTGCCCAAGAAAGAAGTCGAGTTAAAGAACAAGCCAAATAAGAGTTACCCTACCAAAATCACCCAGGGTGGTACCTGGGGTAACAGCTAGGGTAATGTCATCTGAGGGTTACCCGACCGGGTAGTTGGTAGGGTAGTTGGTGGGGTAGTTCCCCGTGTTCCAAAAACCCCTGTCTTGTTCTTTACTGATTAATCAGAATTCCGATTCTCTTGGGTTCGACCCCTTGCTTGCTTACTATACTGGAAAATAGTTTAGGGTTATTTATTTTTTATCTTGGCAACAACGATTTTTGCCGAGTCAGAAACCGAACCATTCAAGGAAGTTAGGAAGTGAAAGAGCATGAAGAGAAGTCAAGACAAGAGGTTCAAGGCCAAACAAGTCGGGATTTTTGCCCAAGAAAGAAGTCGAGTTAAAGAACAAGCCAAATAAGAGTTACCCTACCAAAATCACCCAGGGTGGTACCTGGGGTAACAGCTAGGGTAATGTCATCTGAGGGTTACCCGACCGGGTAGTTGGTAGGGTAGTTGGTGGGGTAGTTCCCCGTGTTGGATTTGGACGAGATCTCTTGATTTATTTGTTTCCAAAAATACTTTTAGCCTAGTTATATATCTTTAAGAGATCTTTGGATTAGAGAACAAGTTTGGATTGTAATTTTCTCCCTACTCTCTCTCTCTCTCTCTTAGAACCCTAGTTGGAGATTGAAGACTTTGTTTTGATTTTGAGTTTGGATTTGCTGGATATTAATCAAGTTTTCTTGTTCCTTCAATCCGGTATGTTTATTCTCGTCATTGATTTGATTTCTTCTCTTTCCATGTCTAGCTAAACCCCAAATTCTAAGATTGGGGTGAACCCAATGATGTCTAGGTAGACTTATTTATTAAATTGCACAATCTATTGTTTGAAGCTTTGTTTGATTCAATCCTAGATGTTCTATGCCTTAGTAACTTTTGTGAATGGGAACTTGCCAAAGTTTGAGACTGAAAGGTGAAAACTTTGATAAGTAGTCAGACATGGAATTGAGACTGAAAGGTACTTTTTCTTGTTGGAACCCTAGGATTTGAACGTGAGTTTTCTTTATTATGAAAGTATTTTGAATTTTGTTGTGGAATAACAATTGTCATAGAAACCTTAAGGTTGGGTTGAGTTAGCAAGTCGCGAAAGCGGATGTTGATTCAATTTAATCTTAAATTCTAAGTGCTTAAAGGTCTAGATTTTAATTTGCAAGTCACGAAAGTGGATGTTTAATTGAGTTTAGATACGTTTGTTAACATTTGAACGAATTTAGCGGATAAATTAGACAATTGCCTTCAAACAAAATCATAATTAAGATTGTGCAATCATCCTTTATAGTCTACCGAAGCATTATTGTGGTGATCCTTAATCTTAGGAGCCTTTCTCTCATTGATTTCTCATATATTTACTTTTTTGTTTGCTTTAATTAGTTTCATAGAAAAAATCACAATTCAATCTTTTCTTATTTTACGACTTAGTCTACTGATTTGAATACAATTAATACTACATAGTCCCAGAGTTCGACACCTTGGTATTACAACCGATTCCGTACACTTGCGGGGTAGGATTTGGCCTATCAGTTAGTAACATGCACACATGTACAACGGGGTCCGGTTCTGGGTTCTTATTATGAAACTTTGTATAGCTATGTGATTTATCTAGAAAACACTTCGGTCCTTGATGATCTTGTAAAAAATTTCGGGTTGTACTCAACCCTTTGGAAATATATTCACCATTTCCTTTCTACCAAAAAAAATATTCACCATTTCTAACCAAAAATGCACCAGAAACTATAATGTGAAAAAGTTATATGCCCGAGTGTGATCCTAACTGCAAACAATCCTATATAATGTTTATAGGCTCGGTGACCTTAGTGAAATGTACATTATAAATTTGAATTGAACAACCTAAGCAAAATAACAACAAAAAGGACAAAAACTAGCTAATTTATAACTTACACAGTTATTCTCTCTCTCTCTCTCTCTATATATATATATATATATTAATATTATTAGTCTAAGTAGAGAAAGGAGGAGAAATAGAAGTGTGAAGATACGTAAGCAATATTGGATTCATTGTAGAGAGGAAAAAGATATGTATATGATCATTATTCATTACCATTGTGTGCCCGCCCGTCTATTGCCTCCACTATACTAGACTTATTACGTAAGCTAATTGACGTGGACTCGTAACATACATAACCATTTCCAAAACCTATACGATGTTTCCTCTCTTTGGAGGGTATTATGGACTCATCCATTTTCCGAAAAAAATGGGGCCAACATTTCATATGATATTGTGCATTTCATATTATAATGTGCATTTCATCGTATACATAGTAGGATCGTATGGCGATATGGTCCCGTACTAGCTATGGAAGACGTTAAAGGTCGAAGTCGGATAACAAACATGTTCGAATAGGATCTTATTGCAACATATGGTCGAATACGAGCTAGCTACGGTCAAGACGGTAAGAATTCCATGGCTTACCTTTAAGTAGGAGAATGCTCATGTTCGATTATAGGACCGTATTACAATATGGTTTCGTACGGGCTATGGTTCAACCGGGAAAGATATTCGTGGTTTAACTAGGAGACTTATCGTGTTCGATTGGGATCTTAATTCCACAAATGGTCTTGTTCGAGCTATGGTCAAACCGGGCAATTAAGACAACAACGCCAAACGTCGGAGAATGATCGTTTTCGACTAGGATCGTAATTCGACACACTCTTGTATGAGCTAGGTGAAGTCAAACCGGCAAGAATTCCATGGCTTGATCCGGAGGATGAGCATGTTCGATTAGGTCCGTACAACGACTTGGCCTTATAAGAGATATGGTCAACCCGAGAAAGATTTCCATGGTTTATGTTGGAGGATGATCGTGTTCGATTAGGATCATACACCGACTTGGCCTTATAAGAGATATGGCAAATCTGGGAAAGACTTCCATGTTTTATTGTTTTAAGTCGGAGGATGATCGTGTTCGATTAGGTTCATACAACGACTTGGCCTTATAAGAGATATGGTCAACCTGAGAAAGCCTTCCATGGTTTGAGCCGGAAAAGGGGGACCGTCTTCGATCGGGACCTAAGTATGACGTGGTCTTATACGAGGCATGGTCAAACCGACATGGTCAAGCCCGAAACCCTAAACCCTAAACCCTAATACCTAAAGTGAAGGAATATATATATATATATGCAATTCTTGACTCAAATAAGAGGCTAGGGGAGAAAATATGAACATTATTATATTACACGTTGTAATTATTTTTCAAGTTCAGAAATGTATACATTTGACATACAAGTTAATTTGTTGAATACTAGGCATTATATGCAACACTAGGCATTATAAATTGTTTTTTTGGGTAAGAAGGCTTATAAATTGTTAAATACTTTAGACAACTTATATCTAGTGTTGAACTAGGAGCCGTCCCCGTTATTCCCCGGTTAGGCGGAATGGGATTACTCAAATCTAGTTACAGTGGGACGAAATTAATGGGGGGGGGAATAAATGCTCTGTGATGGTCTACAAGCAGGACGCAACTCGTAAGTCAATCAATCAAAAGTAGCATCCCAGCCAATCACAATTTGTTTTAGCGGTAGGGAGAAATCATTAGCCAAATTTGGAAGGAAATTAAGTAGGTTTGGCGGGGACACGTATTGGATCGTAACATGCAAAACAATTTTCGTGTTACTTTTTTTTGGTAGACATGTACAACGGGGGTTCTCGGTTCATATTATGACAATATTATATGCTCCAGTCAGTGTGATCCTAAATGCAAACAATCCTATATATAAGGTTTATAGGCTCGATGACCTTAGTGAAATGTACATTATAAATTTGCATTGAACAACCTAAACAAAACAATTATAAAAAGGACAATAACTAGCTAATTTATAACTTTACACAATATAGTATCTTGTTTGCTTTGAGAGGTTGAACGAATATCATAATTCAACTTGTTGTGATCCAAACATTACAAAAGATAATTTGTCTAAGTAGAGAAGGGGGGAGAAATTGAAGTGTGAAGAAACATAAGCAATATTGGATTCATTTTAGAGAGGGGAAAGGTATATATATGATCATTAATTAGCAGTGTGCCCGCTCCTCTACTACTATAGTTATTATGGAAGCTAATGGACGTGGACCCGTAACATGCAAAACCATTTCCACAGCCCGTGGTTTCCTGTCTGTGGAGGGAATCATGGACTCATCCCCGTACTTTCCGGAAACAACGGGGCGGGCATTTCATATTTTACTGTGCATTTCATATATAGTGTGCATTTCATAGTATATATAGTAGGGTGCTTAAGTAGTCAACACGCTCAAACCCCAAATGAATAGGTGCATTTCATATTTTCACAACCCGTGCACTTTTCCGACCAGTTCACAAACTCGGGGTTTACCACCAAAGGTGGTTTCCTCGTGACTAATCAAAAATTGGACAACGGGGGATTGAACCTTGGTGGATTGAGTACCTAGTTAAGTAATTAAAATTCAAAATATATACTAATAACTACCCCGACCAAAAGAGGGGTTCGAGCCCCCTCAAGCTAGCCCCCTAGGTTCGTCTATGCAATGATTAATTGTCTTATTATTATAACCATATGGTGTAATGATCTAGAATTTTTCTCAGTGCGTGTTCATCCCTTTCTTATTCAACATATATGTGACGGTAATTGTGCAATCGAGTGTACAAAATGAAAATCAATTGCACTTGATGTATAAACCCCAAAGGACTTCCACGTGGTACGATGATAAAAAACAGTATGTTATTATATGTTTTACGTATCATTGACCCTAAACCGGTAAACCCAAAACATAAGCCCTAAATCCAAACCCTTTACATTATAAAATTGCATGTATCAACATAAAGATTGATTGAAAACTACAATAAAAAGCAACAACCTAAAATGTTATGAATATATCATCAAGTGCATGTCATAGGCCCAATCATACTTGTTTTTAATTCCAGTTATAATTCCAATTGCATATTGTCAATTCCACATTATAATATCAACGGGCCCACTCCCCTACTTCTTTGTTATCTCACTCAACTGAACTGATTTTGTTGGTATTGAACTAAATCGTACGTCCCCTTTACCGTATGTCTGCATGTGACATAATACAAACTACAACTATTTGATTTTGGAGGGAGCTTAATATCCCGACCTGTGAAGTTTGGAGGTGTTGAGAGGGTTTCTTGACAACAAATAAATTTATATCAAGACCCCGTTGTGTATAGCAGAGTCAGGTTCGTCCACAGGGAGAAAGTCAGTGCTAAGTTTTGTTACTTGTCACGCAAGCAATCAACAAAGTAAGGGTTTTTAGCAAGAAAAGAGAAAATCTAAGGTAAAGGTATCACCATAACAACAATCATGCATGCAAACGCTAATGAAACATAAAGATCATGCTTTTATCACATAAAGGTGTTAACTTTCGTCAACCTAAGCCAGTAAATCAACTAACTTTCGTTCAATCAATGAACTTACTATCTAATCTCTTCTACTTCAACTAGGATAGATCCGCTTTCGCTTCAAAATCCTAAATTGACTATTCTGATTCAAGGTTTCCGCTTTCGCTTCAACTATGAATGAGAAATTCCCTTCAACTTTCGTTTCAAGGATTAAAGAGCAAGAGAGAAAATTCATGCAATAAAAACAATCAAGACATGATCACAAACAAGCATGCATAACCATTTTTGGGTTTAACCCCAACCTTAGAGAGAGAAGACTACTCACAAAGCATAATTGAAAACAAAACTGAATTAAATTAAAGAGAAAGCTTGCAACATTGAATCAAAAACTTGTCCTCCAAGCTATATGTACTATGTACTCTATCTCTACTCCCATGCCTCTCTCTAACTTCTCTCTTTCCCCCTTACTTGCCCTCCAAGGCAATTGATTGTGTAGAGAAAAACAAAGGGTAGACAAGAGTATTTATAGAGAAACTAATCTATCTAAAAAGCTATCTCTAAGGAGATAAATCTTCTAATAAGATATATTCCTTCTATCTATCTAATAACATAAAAGGAAATAGGATAAAAGCATTTTAATTGCGCCGACTCGGTCTTCTCTGCGACACGGGGTACCTCAGTACCGACCTGTGCACCTTGGTACCGAGCTGTGACAGCACTACGAACAACTTTGAGTAAAACTTGCGTAGCGTGTTCGTTACAACTCCGTTTGACTCTATTCTTTTTCCTATGTTCTTGTAACTAATTTCTCTACTTTTTTCCAAGCTCAAACTTGATCTTCAATATATTTACTTGAGTGGTTTTCTTCATCTTCTCTTCATTCTTGAGTGCTATCCTCAAGTGCTTCTCCTCAGTTTTGCTCTTTTCCTCAGAAGTGCTCCAAACAGTGTCTAAAAACCTATAAAACACCACCAAAGCTTATGTAGACTCTATATCTTAAGAAAATATGAAAACCTACACAAACGACTCAAAACAAAACACAAAACTAAAGAAAAAGACACAAACTCACTAAAAACACACCCTAAAAACACAACTAAAATGGTGGACATCAAAATACCTCATACTTGGACTTGCTTGTCCTCAAGCAATCAAAAAGACAAGAACCAAAACCATCAACACATATATCAAGTCAATGCCTTTATGAAAAACAACATCATAAGCATAAGAAGAATAAATAGACAAGTGAATCTAACATCATCATACATATATGAGCAACCTCAAGCAAAAGCAACTACAAATCCAACCTCACCAGGGTAATGTGTTTCACTCAACTCTCAAGTGTTTGGGCTATAAATTCAATCTCTCAACTCAATCTTATATGCAAAAACTCATAGAAATTGGAACTTATATCACCAAACTCCACCTAAGATTTGTCAAAACAAGCAAAAATCATCAAGAGAACTTAGGCTCAATGAAAAACTTCATAGAAGTTTTCATTCGGCCGAGTTGTAATGGGGCTTGGTAAAGACAATAAGGCGTGGAAAATATTTTAGCTATGTGGTGCTAATAATATCCGGGAATCAAAGACTCCTAAAAACTCACACAACAAAAACTCTAAAAACAACATACCAAACTCTCTCAAATATTATGCACAAACTCATTAACCCCCTTTAATAACAACTTAATCTTGCTTAAAAACACTTAAGAAATTTGGCTCATGCACATTATTACTATTCAACTCTTTTTTTTCTCTTTTTGATTTTTCACCTTTTCTCTGCTGGGAAGGCTCGATACCGAACCTACTAGGTCGGTAACGATGCACTGCTTTTTTCTTTTTTTTTCTTTCTCTTTACTTTTCACTTCTTTTGTAAGTGCATTCAGAGAGCCAAACTCCTTTTACATGATAAACTTCAAGACTTTCAATACCTAACCCATATTACCCCACACTTGAACCAAAACATCTCACTCAACAAAACCATTAACAACCAACACTAAGTCCTAACCCCGGATAGGGTCAAGCTTATCTCGGCTCGGGAATAATTTTGTGGAGCTAAAAATAAAAGGTTTTAAGGCTCAACTTGGCTTTCAAAAAGAGGATAATGATAAGGTAGGTAAAAAAGAGAGGAATAAAAAGTGGGTTAACGAAATAAGTTCTCCATCATATGATTTCACATGTAATGAACTAATATCTCATATAGGCTTCAAGAAATAGATAACCATATCAATGACAAGAGATAATATGCATAAGGAGAGTAAACCACACAAGAAAAGAAGAGGGATTTTTTATGTTCTCCCTATAAGGCCAAAAATAACTCACAAGGTAGCAATTTTTGTTGGATTTCAGTCACTTCTACTTAAGATCATATGTGCTTAATTATATCACATGCTAAATATCCACATAAAAACAAATTTTTGACATGATTCAGGCAAAGCTATCCAAACATGCTATGGAATTATATGATCAAGCAAGTTAAAGCATATCATAGGACATCTAAGTGGAACATTATCAATCCTAAAAACTCAAAGAAAGACACAAAACTAACACAAAACTGACACAAAACTGAGTTTCCTTTTCCATACCCCATACTTAAACCAAATAGTGTCCTCACTGTTTCAAACATAAAAAGAATAAGGGAAAAGAAAAGGGAACTCAGAAAATAAAATGGAAGTTGTTTAAAACCATTGATCGCTTTGAGGAGGTTAATGATTGTTTTCTCGGGTTCTGTAGAGCTCGGTTTCGAACCTGACTGTGTTGCACTTGTACCGAGTACAATTGATTGTTGTCTTCTTCTATTTCTTAGCACTTTTTATCATGTTTGTACCTGAGTCACTTTAGAAAAACTTCTATCCCTACTACACTAATCTAACCTAAAAACAAGTCAAAAGAAATCTAGCAAAAAGAACTAAGAAAGAAAAAACTAAAACAAAAACAAAAAGCGGGTTGCCTCCGCTAAGTGCTATGTTTAACGTCGTTAGCCCGACGAACTTACCTTGCCTCTAATCAAGGCACGTTCCATCCAGCTTTGTAGGGATCATGAGAAACCTCATACTTAGCCTGAAAAACATCATAGCTTCTTTCTAAAATATTCGGCCCTCGATCATCAATAAGTATGCTCGGTAATCCTACAACAAGGTTACTATAATCCGAAAACCAAGGAAGTTTTGACTCCTTCAAAGTACTAACAGTAGGATCTAATATAAAACAAGGATAGGTAAAAGGATCATGACTAGAATCAATAGGCTTAGAAAACGAAGAATTACCTTAATCGAGCAGAAAAGGGCTCATTATCGGGGCTATGTGGGTCGTTAACGACCTTGCTGGATTTGGAAGTAGCTCGATGTCGTGCCTGGATCCACCTCCCACCTCGTAGTCCTTAAGATAAGGGTCGTTACCGAACCATGGGGGGTCGATAGGCTTCTCGGTATGTGTGATGTCCTTGATTTTTCTCGTTTCTGTACTCAGAGAGGGGTCGTTACCGAGCCATGGTGGGTAGGTAAGCTCCTCAGTACTACAACTAGCAACTTCGCTTACGGGCGAATTGAAATGAATTTCGACCTTCTCTTCTCCTATATCAAATGTGAGAAGTCCCTTCTTGACATCTGCACGTGCTCCTGCGGTGGCTAAGAATGGTCTGCCTAGAATAATTGGTACCACAAGGTCTTCTGGCATGTCTAGAATAATGAAGTCGTTGGGAACAAAGAATTTTCCAACTTGGATAGGAACGTCGTCCACGAATCCAATTGCTTTTACAAAAGATCTGTCCGCCATGTAGAGACTCATATCAACAGGCTCCAATGGTCCCATGTTAGCCTTGGTCCAGATAGACAATGGTAGTAAACTAGCACTGGCATCTAGATCACATAGAGCTTTAAAACGGTGAGTCCCAATACCAATTGAAATTGCAAACTTACCTGGGTCACCGAGTTTCTCAGCGAGCTGTATAGATCGGACATCACTTGACAGCTCTGAGATAGATCTTTTCCTGCTCAAAATCTCTTTCAAAAATTTAGCGTAGGCAGGTATTTCATTAAGGGCATCAATAAATGGAATTGAAATATTTAACCCTTGAAGAATTCTAACAAACCGTCTAAACTTTCCTTCCGTGACATCATTAGACTTCTTAATCGGAAAAGGAAGAGTTTTTGACAGACTCGGGATAGAGAGAGGCCCGACTCGAGACCCTATCGAATCAACAAGAGGGTCGATCGGTGTAGATAAGGGGTTGGTAACGAACTGAGAGTTTGGTTCCGAAGACTTACCTTGCCTGGATGGCGCGTTATCGAGCTGGGGAGCCTCGGTATCGAGTGGTTAAGCCTCGATATTGACCCTTTTACGGTTGGTAACGAGCCTGACCGGGGCATCATCTTTGTTGTCGTGCTCAGTGTCTTTAGGCTTGGCTCGATCTGGCAACTCCTTGCCACTTCTGAGGTGTATGGCTGCAATTTGTCCTCTCGGATTCTCTTCGGGGCGGCCCGGTAGTTGCCCTTGAGGTCTTGGAATCGGTGCAGCTAGGTTACCCAGTTGGGAGTCAACGCTCTTTTTCCAAATCTCGAACTCTCCCCATCTTTTCATCTGATTATTGAGGTTGGCCTGGACTCCATTGATTTCATTCTTTACTCCATTAATCCCTTCATAAAGTCCTTGCACCCAAGATGGTGGCTCTTGATAGCCCGAGGGTCTGTAAGGCGGAACCCTTTGTTCTTGCTGAGGAGGTTGGTTCTCTTGGCCATAGGTGCCCCAGGTGGGCTGATTGTAATTCCTCTCTGCATAAAAAATATTACCTTGGTTCCTATATGGACCCCTCATATAGTCAGCTTCTTCATATGCCTCAGCAGCACGAACCTGTTGCAAGTTAGTGCAGGCGGAAGTATCATGGAATTGAGACCCACATTCTTGACAAAAAGGAGATGATTTAAGATAACTTACCTGCTTCTTCAGGCGGTTGATCTCGTCTTGCAAGAATTGCTGCTTCACTTTAGGGTCAACCTCATCCTTGTTTGGGTTGTAGAGCCGTCTTTGAGGTTGTTGGGCTTTTTGAACTCCATACATTGCATCATAGTTGGTCAACTTGTCAAGCAACGCCCACGCCTCATCGGGATCCATCTCAATGAAACCGCATGCAGTGTGAAGATTGATGTGGTTTTTCGTCTCAACATTGACCCCTTGGAAGAAGATTTCTTGGAGCACATATTGTTGTTGCCCATGAGTGGGGCACTGTCTAAGCATCTCCTTGAATCTCTCTCATGTCTCCACCAAGGTCTCGTTAGGCAGCTAGTGGTAGGAGGTGGTGCGCTTCCTTAATTAACTCCGTAGTTTTTGCAGGTGGGAAGAACTTTGTCATGAAAAAGTCATGCAGAGTTTCTCATTTCTTTATTGACTTGGGAGGTAGGCTCTCTAACCAGCTCAGGGCCTTTCCTGCAAGAGACCACTTAAAAGCTTTTAACAAAACATATTCTAAAGAGACACCGTTAGCAGCAATAGTGTCACATAAATAAAGGAAATTTCTAATATGTTTTATTGGGCACTCAATGGGATTTTCCTCAAACTGAGCCCTTTTGATCAAGGATATAAATTGAGGTTTGATCCCAAAGGTCTTCTCTATCTCAGGAAGCTCAATGGCGAATTCTGGCACCCTCAGTTCTGGATGCATGTACTAATTAGCATTCCTTGGATATGCATTCAACTGCTCCTGCAGACGGGCAGTGTGCTCTCGTTTACGTTCAGCGTTTACTCGTTCACGTTCAGTGGTAGCAGCAACGGCGTCTCGATCAGCTTGTAACACCTCCATCTTCTTCTGGAGAGCGGCCATCTGTTGTGCCATCTCTTCAGGTGTCATGGCCATGGCTTTGCGTTTTGTTAATCGTCGGTGGAAGGATCGCTCGGGTTCAGAGTCTACTACTAGATTAGAGACAACTCGACATCCTTCAGCTGGCATACACTGAAAGTAAAAACAAAAACAAAAACGAAATCAAAAAGCAAAACGGGGTCTCGGAGAGGGTCGGTACCAAGGCCAAGAGGGTTGGTAGCGAGCCTACAGTGATCCCGTGAAATAAAAACTGAAAAGGAAGAAGCAACTACCTATCGACAAGGTCGGTACTTACCTGGATAGGGTCGGTAACGACTCGACAGTGACCTAGAAAAGTAAACAGATAAAACACTGAAAACTAGGTTGCCCAGCAGGGTCGATACCGACCCTAAGGGGTCGTTACCGACTCGGCGGTCCCAAAAAAAACGTAAAAAGAACAAAACTTGGCACTATTGAAATCTCCCTGGCAACGGCGCCAATTTGTTGAGAGGGTTTCTTGAAAACAAATAAATTTATATCAAGACCCCGCTGTGTATAGCGGAGTCAGGTTCGTCCACAGGGAGAAAGTCAGTGCTAAGTTTTGTTACTTGTCACGCAAGCAATCAACAAAGTAAGGGTTTTTAGCAAGAAAAGAGAAAATCTAAGAAAAGTAAAACTTACTTGAAATTAAACAAAGGGTGAAACTAAGACCTTACTTGCCCTCCAAGGCAATTGATTGTGTCGAGAAAAACAAAGGGTAGACAAGAGTATTTATAGAGAAACTAATCTATCTAAGAAGCTATCTCTAAGAAGATAAATCTTCTAATAAGATATATTCCTTCTATCTATCTAATAACATAAAAGGAAATAGGATAAAAGCCTTTTAATTGAACCGACTCGGTCTTCGCTGCGACACAGGGTGCCTCAGTACCGACCTGTGCACCTCGGTACCGAGCTGTGACAGCACTACGAATAGCTTTGAGTAAAACTTGCGTAGCGGGTTTGTTACAACTCCGTTTGACTCGATTCTTTTTCCTATGTTCTTGTAACGAATTTCTATACTTCTTTACAAGCTCAAACTTGATCTTCAATCCCAAGGTTGGCAACTTCTGCCCGTACAAATGGGTCGTCGTTACACCCGGGTACATCCGGCAATGTGCGGATTTTTTTGAGGGCGCGATTCCAGAGATGTAATGGTGCGAATTCCTCCCTGAAAGTACCTTGTCTAAAGCGAAACACACCATCCATATAAGAGATTGTGAACCACGATTCCATAACATCTGGATCACCAAGCGCAAGGAGTGAACCCGAAGTTGGGTTCATTCCCGTTTCTTGTCGAGTCACACAATCCTGGACCGGACCTTGTACCGTCATAAGCATGCGTCGGTGATAAGTTGCTTGTGACCTTCTTAGATGAAGTTGGACAAACCGACTACTCTTGATTATGGCCATCCACTCAGTGCATACAATTTGAGATCGTACAAGATCCTCAACCGACATGTCGAGTAATATCTCGTCTCGAATCTCATTCGGGAGGTAAGTTTGGGGACATGTTTGGACGTACCTTTGGGACATGATTGCCAAGCGAAACAAGATTATATATGGAGATCTGTTGAGGATTTTTTTTTGCTTTACAGAGAATATGAGATTAGTAAGGAGAGCAATACCAAGTCCCTATTATTTATAGAACATGTTGGGAACAAGGTAGTTACTGTTACACTCGGGTATTGGGATCGGATTAGACTAATTAAATCGTGTGGGGGGACTTTTTGGATGAAAATAATCGTTCCTTAAAGACGGTTTGGTTGTTGTACCTAAAAATAATGTTAGACGGTTTGGTGGTTAATTTTTTTTTTTGGGGATATTGGTTGTATTTTTTTTTTTGAATTCTAAATTTGTGCGTTTTAAGTTGGTGTATTCTGAATTTCTGATATTTGCCACTGTCTCCTGCATTTATTTATCAAGTTGATTGGTATTTTGATTTGTGGGCTGCTTTTGGTGACACACCACTCGATTCATGTATCGAATATCACTATAATTTTGCTGTTAATATCTTCTTCAATGCACTTAATGGTTTTCGGGTATTTGGTACGACCTCTCGGATACCACAACTCTGTTTCGTTGTTGATGACTTACTTTTCGCAAAGGCAAACGTGCACGAATGTTCAACAGAAACTGATATTTTCAGTATGTATGCACAAGCATCTGGTCGGAAGAGTCATATGGTACTATTAACTTGTTTTCAAACATGTCACTAGACATGAGAATGTTGTGACTCTCTTTTGTAACTCGTTTTAAGCCCTTTATGGGATACGAACAGATATAATAATAACACAATATTCTTTTCAAAAAAAAAAAGTTGGTGTATTCATTTAATTAATCACTTCATGAAGTTAATTGATCTCGTCACGCACTAAATACGTAGAACTACTTCATTACTTAGTTCAACTAATAACGTTAATTCAATATAAATAATTGATCCTTTTGTACATTTATGCCATTTCTGCGTTATCTTCAACTTTGCAGATCAATTGGGACATTCGTAGACCATATACTCTTGTGGTACGGTCAGTATATATGTTCATCTTGCTCGTTTTAGCTATAGTATAACTATAGCCCATTGTGGTTTCCTAATGTGTGCATTTCTCCACCATGGCTAAGTCAATATCTCGTTGACCGACGTCGGCCACTTGACGAGTATTAAAATGTTGACAACCCACTTCCTAATTTTTTTCATCATTAGCATACAATATAGGTTCACCAAATGCGATTAAATGTCATACGTCCCTTTACATAGTAACTTAAAACATCATAGCTATCCACGGATACATCTTCCCACAAAGTTCACAAACCGAAAAGAGAGTTAATTTCCATGTTAAGTTAATAGGAGTTCAATCACCCACAAACCATTTCATTCTCAATTCGCCGAATATTTACCAAAAAAAACACATTTACATGCATCCATGAGGTCAGCCCCTAATAATGTCCACCACATACTTCTGAAGCTCTCGATCGCTGGGTGTGAGCATGCATCCATCTCCTTTCACCAATTTGTGGGCCTGCACAAACTCACGCCATCTGGTCTTCAGTTGAACACGGTAGCCCCTCCCTTTTACAATCATGTACTTCAACAAGTACGTATTGTTTCCGACATGAAGCATCATATCTCTGAGCTGTTGGTGTTTCTTTTGACCAAAATTGGCTCAACTGAAGCTCGTGGGAATTATCTGTCAAATAGTCAATAAAGACTTTAGGTGCATGTGTACTTAATACATATGATGTGTTGAGTGCGGTGCATATATCTACGTAATTATCGGCCCGTTGTCAGCATGTACATGCCGCTCCTCCACCGCCAGTATGCATACTTTACCCGACCCTTTACAAACAATTGGACCTATAATTACAAGGTAGGATGGTGTATCAGTTGGCTTTGTACGATATAATATGCATCAATCTCCTAATATTTAATAAACCATATACTGTCATACCCAGAATGGTATCTTGTCATAAAAACATATTATACTGTCGTACAATAAATTGTATCCTGTCATATAAGAAGTGGTATCCTTTAATTTAGTTATGTGTATCATTATATGGTAAGATGGTGTATAAGTTGGTTTGTGCCATATAATCTTCAAAGCTTTTGCAAACAATAGAAAAAGCTGAATCTAAAAGTCAGTGGTGAAGTACTTACCCAAGGACCCCTCATCGGGAGATATTATCTTTTCATCCTCTTCCTTGATCGTTGGTAGTCTATTGAACATCCCCTCGCTTTGCAAGCTCTTAAATTTCGTACTTATAAGCCGTTCAGCATAATTCAATTCCATACCTCCTTTGCTAAATATGCGAACGTAGAATCAGTCTTTGAAGTCGAACCTGAAGCGCAGAATGTACCCTCGCTCAAGGGAATACATTCTTGCAAATTCCGCCCATCTAGTGGTTATTATGATTCCCTCACCCTTGGAGAGCTTAACTGGCCATTTCTTGGTTTGACACACATCGTATCCATAGTCTGGTATTGACCGCTTGTGTTTCTTCACCAACGCAAGGGGCAAGGGTTGTGTCCAACATGTTCAGCAGTGATCAATGAAACTAAAATACGAATATGGTGAATATATATGCATTCTATTGTTGTTCAAATAAATTCTTACCATTTGGAACAATGACTCTGAGACTACAATAACTCTCACGAACTGTATATCGCGACTGCGATTATCCTTTTCCATCTTCCTGTCATAAACACCATCTATTAAGTTGTAGGTCCCACTATATCAGTTGCCTAAAACAATGCAACACGGATTCCATAAACACAAACTCAAGACGCATGCAAGGCACGTACACTCAAGATGAATGACTTGCACATTCAAGATTGCAGTCTCAATATGCATGCATTGAACACTCAAGATGCATTCAAAAATTGACAACTGACTTCCTAATTTTGCCATCTTCCTATGCATCACAATTGGAGTACTTTTGCAAAGCCAAATTTACAGAATCTGGAATCGATTGTATTCACATTCACCGGAGAAACAAAACTTTATAACACACTAATCAACATAACCAATGCACGATTTCATCTCAATTCCAATACACAAATATCTATCCAGAAACCATCAACCCTAGCTAGAAACCCAAAATCCATCCAGATTGCCCTAAACCCTAGAAACACAACATAAACCCAGTCACCTAAACCCTAGAAACACAAATTAAATACAGATTGAACTCGATGAATAAACAACTAATCATAATCTCAATCCAGTTCAGTGAGTAAATTCGTATAAATATGATGTCGGATTTCAAAAGCGAAAATTTTTAACCCTCACTGCATGAAAAATCAAGCAAATTTGAGGAGCCTAACCACTATGCCGTCGCGAATCCGGACGCTTTCGACAGTCGAGAGGTCGAAACTGGATGCACGCGGTGTAGTGGGACCATTGGCGGGTGGAGTACGACTCTTGCCGGTGGTGTGTCGATAAAGCCAGAAAGGGTAACTTTACTCAAATGTGTAAAAGACTAAAAGGGATGAGTAACATATATTTACCTTTTTTTACCAAAAAGGGTACAGTAAAACATTTTCAAGTATTGGGATTTTGGCCAAAATCTCATAAAGACAAAATCGATTAAAATATTCTACTTAAAACATGTAAGTCCGATTTTTCTACTCCCTAATCATACTCCCTCTTATACTCCTTTGTTTTAATTGGCTAGAAAATATTTTTTTAATATTTTACTAATATTTAAGTTTCTTTTTTAATGTAATTTGGAAATTTTTCACCCAATCACATTGTAGGGGAGTATAGAAGTGAGTATATTTAGGGAGTAGAAGATTTGGAAATTCATCACCCAATCATGTACAACCTACTATGCTCCACTATACTCTATTTAATTATTTGAATTATTAAATCATGGTAATAAAAAGTTAAAAAAATATATTTATATTCTAAATGCTTATTCTCATATATTTATAGAGTTTTGTGATAAAAAAAGTCATTTTTTTTTATTTTCTAGATTAAAAATTGTTAAATAAGCGGTTTTTTTAACTTTTAAAAATATTGGTTAGAAATTTGTATGATAAAACTCTATAAATATATGAGAATAAGCATTTAGAATATAAATATATTTTTTTAAATTTTTTTTATCATTATTTGATGATTTAAATAATTAAATGAAGTATAGTGGAGCATAGTAGGTTGCATCGTGAGTTGTAGAAGATCCGGATTGCCCGCCCACACCCAATGCCACTCGCGCGCTTCACGAGTGCCCTCCCGACCCCTACAACACGGCCAACGGCAGACCTTGCGGTCATCTTTGGGCAGCGCCGAGGGGGCCGTCGAGCAACGCTTATCGCGATACGACGGGTCAGGCTCTTCCTTCTCTATCTCTCAAACTAGGAGGACAAGGTTATACTATTTTGTTTTGTTTTTTTGGGGTTCTGCTAGTTAATGTGCATTTTATAAGTTTTTTAGTGTGCATTTGATTTGTATGTTAGATTGCTCGGGCCCTGCTTGCTGTCAAAATGCATGTCGTTTTGGTTTTACATCACGAGCAAACTGTCACAAAATGGACATCTGCACAAGACAACTTAAGTTCCTGCTATTCGATACAACTTGTTCACCTTCATAACCATGGATGCATAATCACAACAGCTACCAATAGAGACAGCTTACAAGGGTTTGGGAGCTGCACTCAGAGCATGAATAACCGGCTGGGGGACCTCATCGTACTCCTCGTATTCCTTGCCTTCTCGCAGTGCATGATTAGCAAGAGCGTCCGCCAACTGATCTTCGACATGTTGAATTGCCACCTCCACACCAAGATCACACATACTCTGCTGACATTTATGGAGCACCTCGGGTGCATTCTCCTTCCATTGGGACTTACCATTCAAGACTTGAGATGCTACACGGGAATTAGTTTCTACCACGAATTTGCCCAACCCCATCGACCTTGCCATACATATCTCGTAGTAAATCCCCCACAATGCCACCATAACTTCCGGATCGGCACAACGGCAGCCTCGTTCCATATGGTAGACATAGCACTTCGATATTGCGCCATACCTGCTCGTAATAGCACCACCTCCACCCGCGGCAATGGGTTTGCCACTGGCAACAATAGCAAATATGCTAACCTTGTACGTCTCCCCAGGTGGATGGGGATACCACCCACTAGAGCTAAGTTGTGAGGCAACCACAATAAATACGAAACGTCTATAAATTATACATTGAAATAATCCCGTTTATTTTTTTGAAAGAATCCCGTTTATGCGGGTGTCAAAGACTCACCTCTGATTCATGTACGGCAGTCCTGGCATCGGAGGGAGTCGCAGGACCGGGTTGAGGAGGTATGTAGCCACTTTGTGATGGACCTCCGCCAAAAGCTAGGCCATGATGCTGCGTGAGATACATACGTACGGTACAACAGAAGGACCCCGCAAGGGCTGTTGGCCTTTAATAGTAACCTAGCTTGCATAATTAGTTAAATTAAATGAGATGACATGTTGATCATGGACACTTACAGCGTTTGAAAGGCTATGCGACACATGCTGATCACTTAACGCAGTTGGAAGGCTACTTGTATCATGCTCGAGGGAGGCAGTTTCTTCGGTTGTCGCCTGGGAAAAATTTAATA
Source organism: Fallopia convolvulus (assembly GCA_964016875.1). Lineage (NCBI taxonomy): Eukaryota > Viridiplantae > Streptophyta > Magnoliopsida > Caryophyllales > Polygonaceae > Fallopia > Fallopia convolvulus. Next base: position 25,928,367 of record OZ024727.1, read on the forward strand.
TTTTGGCACCCAAAAGTTTAATGCAACTCATATATATAGTATTATAGGAACGTCGATAAATAATGAAAACCATTGCGTGCACAAGAGATGCTACCTTCTTCACCTTCTTCTTGGGAGTAGTATTACGCTTCCCTTTCTTCTGTTTCGTTCTCCCGGGTGAAACCTTATTGGGACTAATTTTCTAACATAGATGCAGGGTCCTTCCTATTTGCGCTCGGCCTTTACCCCTACGATCTGGAGGATCCGTCCTACAGTCTTCGGCGGTGTCATCCAATTTTGCTCTTTTCACGTGCCTTTCATTGTTTTCCCTACTTTGCAACCTATTCCTCCCAAAGGTCTTGGTAGAATCATCGGCGCTAACAACGCCTACCATGGACTCCAACGTTTTTTTTAACTTGTCCAGTCCTCGCAAAAATGTTCCGTGCGTAAAATCATTGTGGAGTGCCAATCGACCAAGTAGTCGTTCCTAATAGTGAGCTCGGTGAACCTCTTCACTCGTGGCATATTGCGGGGTTCGTAGTAATCAACTTTGATGCGCTCATATTCTCTTACAATATTCTTACTCCAGCGATCCAACACATACCTCTCGGGGATTCAAGGTATCTCTTCGATCTCCATCACTTTAATAATGTGCTTGCATAAAATGCCTCTGAATTCAAATAGATTAAAAGAGCAAGTGAAGACCATACCAACTTTATCGACGGTCGTCTTGAAGGACTTCCGCTTTGTGCGCCACACAGGTTTGACTATTTTCTCATCCACATCATATGTTATCTTATCTCCATCAACGCTAGACCACCTTGCATTTGTGTGCAAGAGGCCTTGGACTTGTAATTCAGAATTGTAAGTTTGTAACACCGTCCGAATCAAATATAACAGTGGATGAATATAAATCTATAAGGTGTATGTTTTTGCGTTTACCTCATCCTTCAGTTCTCTAAATTTTTTGTTGGTATACGTCTTATGGAAAACATCTTCGGCGTAAATGGTTCCATCGTAGGTGGAAAACATCTTTCAACCCACTCTGAAGAGACAAGTACCCTTTGAAAAAGAAATTCATTCCTTCTCTCCTTTGTGTGGAGGACATTCCGTGTTGAGTTTTAGGGGTATGCATGCAATCACAAAAGCATATTTACATTGTTAAGTTGAAGGAAAGTCGACCCTTGTACATACAAGGCGGTTTGAGTAGACCATAAAGGTAATCTCGTGAGTAGACCCATTGAAGGGTAATCTAGTTGGGTGTAGGCCCGAAGGCAATCACCATCGACCCCTTTTACATCAAATTAAATTACTTGGATAAAGGCTACGAGTCACGGGATGAGATCCCGCTTTCCTTCAATGTATATTGCCCCTATTCCATGCCAAGGGTTTATGCAATATCGTTGTGAGATAAAACATACCAAAACGAAACAATAGACGTGTTGGCAAGACACGACTATTAAGAACAAGCGTACCTTATTTGAGTCCCATGATTCCGCTTCGATCTTGACTTGAACGAAGTCTTCTTCCCAAGACGTATGTGGTTCATCCTTCACACGAACGAACTGCCCATCTGATGCGACCCTGCCCTAGCTCGGACCTAGCTCCGACGGACCCGATCGGCCTAGACCTTGGAGACCCCCTTGGATTAGGACTTAGTCTCATATTATGTTATTATTTATATTTCCGTCATTTCCCTTTTATGCGTGTGTTCCATTCTTATAGGATGGGCTAGCCTTGTTATTTCCCTTTCTAGATAGTTTCTATTTTTAGTATGTTGCTATTAGTAGTATTTTGGGCTTGGATGTTGGGCCTAGCATGTTGCTAACCCTAATCCACTCTCAACTAGCTTCTAGGGTTTTGTGTGGCCTCCTCTATATAAAGGAGCCACGCCCCCCTTATAATAATTACGTCCAATTTGAGTAGCCAGAGCTTGAGTCGAGAATCTCCTCCCTTTGGCCCGGGCGTCACCCCTTTCTAACCCTTTTCCCTCGCCCTTGATTCTACCTCGCCCCACCCTCGTTCCGACGAGCATTAGAGGCCCGCGAGTCCACTTTGTGGTCTCGTATTTATCTCGTCACTTGTGTCGGAGAAGATCCGGACGTTTCGAGCCTAGATCCGTCCCTTTCTAATCGAGGGTTACATCACCATCCAAAATGCCTTTTGAGGTTCCTTCTTCATGCTTGAATATCGATCCATGATGCCTCTCACACTCGTGTTTAATCTTGTGAAAAATCACTCAAAATAACGACTAGTCTATTCGAGTACTTGTGTTTAATTCTCACCGATTTTGTGTGGACTAAGAGACTAATTTTCTCTTGTGTTTCTTAACATCAAATGGCCGACATTTCCCCCTTATATAGGCGTGGAAAAACTGTCCAAAAACTGCCCACAATGGCAGTTACAATCGATTACACAAATGGGAGGCCGAGAGCGTTTTTAGGAGAAGTTAGTTGCAACTTTCTCCTTCTCTTTCCTAGTCATATGGGGCGTCCAAATACATCCCCCCTTGGACTCCAAATGGCTTTTAATTCCAGCCTATAATGGCCCAAGAGAAAGCCCAAAAATCCAATCCAAAAGGCCCAAGACTTCGGCCGAACACGTATGGCACAAGGCCCATGCCATGCAACAAGCACACGGCCCAACAGCCCATAGGCACACCCCATGGGCCGGACCACCTAGCCACACACCTAGCTAGCATAGCTAGGTACCTAGCTGGGTCACTTACATAGTGTCACTAGCCCTTAGCTAGTTGAGCTAGCATCCAGCTTGTTGAGCTGGCTTGAGCTGCGTTTGAGCTGGTTGAGCTGACTTTCTAGCTTGTTGAGCTAACTTGAGCTAGTGTGAGCTAGATTGAGCTTCCATGAGCTAATCCTAAGCTACATGAGCTTCTTATAAAGCTTATACAATGAGTCTAGAGCTTGCTCAAGCTCATAGAGCTAACTCTAAACTAGTATCAAGTTTCAATACTTCTTTCTAGCATACATAGCTATGTGCCAAGTTAAACTCAAGCTTTGGTTCTTGCTTAAAGCATCTACCAAGCTTAGAGAAGCTTCCGCATTTACATTAGAACATGCACAAAGCTATAAAACTCAAATATGAAGTTCGAAATCTTACCTTAGCTTCACAACTAGTGCTCGGCGCCATGGGCAAATGCCCTAGGCGCGCCGCAAGCTCCACCGCATGCTCACAGGTGCATCGCTAGCCTTACCACAGCCTCGTCGTGCCATTGCACCACCCTAGGCGCGCCTTAACCATCGTGACTTGAACCTCAAGTTCAATCACTAGGCGCATAAAAGTTTGTTTATTAGTTCATGTCTTTATAGGGTTAGGTTAATAACAATTGCAAATAAGGTTCTATCTCGTACGACTTATATCTTTTGGTTCATGGTAGTTCTTTTTCCAGTTCATGTTTTTATATGCTTAGGTTCATGATAGTTTATCTTACAACTCATGTCTTTTAAGTCATATTGATGTCTATCTTCTTTCAGGAAAGGGCATCGATGAAGGAGAATATTGATGTCTATATTTTTCGACACTTCAAGTAACTTCCCAATTTGTTTGTCTAACCTAGCTGATACGGAATTATCTCCTCGATTGCTCGATGATGACAATTCGGTCTTGTTTTGGCTCGATCTTGACAAGTAATTCTCTTTCCAACCTGAATTGCTCGAACTCAATTACTTGTGGCGCAAGCAATTCGACTCTCACTAAATTCATTGGAGAACGACTGAATTCGAATGGATAGTACTTCACAAACTGACTTGTCAATTGAGAGGCTCTAACGCTATCTCAATTGATTAACTAGTTAAGATCTTTAATAATCTAACTAGACAAACCAACTTGATTATATTAAACCCTCGAAATCTGAATTGTGTTTGAAGAACTTGAATGAACGATCAATGGAATGTTAAAGCACGAACACAAGTTGTTTTTGGGGCCCAAAAGCAAGACTAAACCAAAGGGGTTTAATCTTACTTCAAGCTGAATTTTAATTAATGAAATTGCAAACTATTTATAAGAATTACAAAGCAACTTGTTGGAGAGCAAGACAAGATCCCAACCGGCCCTAGAGGGGTATTTCTGGGCTTTTGCTTGCTTCCCAAAATAATATAAAAAAAATAAATTGCAACTAACTAAATTCCCTTATCACAAATAAATCAAATAATAATTATCTGACTTATTTAGATAAGAAAATTAAAAAGATAATCCTAAAAGTCAAAAAGATATTAATAATAAAAGCAAGATATATTTCATCCCTAACAAACTACCTATGGCCGAAAATATCATAAAGATAAAGATAGAATCAAAATAAAAGATAAGATTTTCGTAAGACTTGAACAACTCTCAGTAAATTGCATTTTTCGCCCCTTTGCTGTTGGATTCTGAATTCAACTTAAACTACAAAGTTGTAGATCTTTTCATTATATTTCCAACGCATATTGAACGGACTTGAGATCAATTTTCTAGCCCAAGTTATGACCAGTTTACTGAGCACTGTTTTCCATTTGACGGGTTTCATAACTTTCCGAATTTTCATAACTTGATTCTCTTCCTTGGAGGCCTTGAACGCCATGGATGGATATTTTGAAGAGAAGATATCAGATCCATGAACAGTTTCTTGAACTTGAACACTCGGGACCTTAGTAAAGGTCTTGGTCTATGGCCTCCATTCGTTTTCAACGAATCATTCACTTGGATCCTCCTTTGATTTGTATCATTAGCATTTTAAACCCTTTGTGGAAAGGGGGTAGGTAGTTTGTAGCATGGTAGTGCCACATACTTAGAAGGGAAAAACAAAGCAGGAGGTGGTAATGGGAGATAACAACTACTAATATAGGAAATATCCATAAATAAGTAAATAAGATATTAATGATAGATAGATAAGCATTAATGGATAGAAATCTCCTAAAAGATATACTTTCCAAAATTGAAGATATAAGTGGGCAAGATTGGCAAGGAGACGCGGTGGCGGACTAGCCATTGGAATCAGGTGCTTGCGCGCAAATGCTAGAGGGCTTGCTTGGTGCATAAAGAGACAGAGTGCGACTGACCTTGTCACTTGGGTAAGCTTGCATGCTACAACACCCGGCACCGGGTCGAGTCAATGCCAAATCCTGCATGCCAAGGGTCTTGCGATGGAGCGGGCGTGTCGGTGCTTGTGGGATCTAACGTGAGGGGCATGCCGGTTGCGACAGTGGAGAGGACTAGGATTTTGGCATCAGTGTCCGATGGATCCAAATGGTTGATGGAGCGAGTGACTAGTGAGTCTATTGCCTTGGCTATGGCCTTGGCTCAGGCTAGTGTCACCGGTCCATAAGAGAGAACGCTCATGGGTTCTTCCTCGTCTTTAGTGGACATAAGAGGAGGCATGGTCGCATCACTTAGCATTTGTTCTTTGATCAACAAGATGTTGAGGGTCTTTTGAAGCTTGGGAAGTGTCCCGACGAATTCATTGCCTACTGTTCCACCATAGAGCGAGCAAATTGGACTCACTTAGGGTGGACTTGCTTTTTTCAATTCCTCACTCAAGAGTCATTGTCCCTTTCTCTTCAATCCTCTCGTCTAAGAAATTCTTGAATCTCGTTCGCCTTGTTCTTGCACAACTTTTCTTTCCACCTAGACGATCTTAATCTAGGTAGCGAAGATGGCGAATTGTCTGGCAATTGACTTCATGGTGGTTGATTTCTGTATTCTTAACATGTCACAACCTTTACAAGGGTGCGAGTGATCTTGCAGATCAAGGAATCTATGCAACATCTTGTCTTTTGAATGAAGACGGGCGACATTAGGCGAGTCTCTTTTTCATTTTCGAAGTGGCATTGATTCCTCCCACATTGTGTGTCGCTTCTTCCCTCATGAATCACGATCAATAGATCATAAGATTTTTAACATATTTTTCATGTTTTTCTCTGAAAAATTACCCTTCTCACATAGACACCTGAACTTGTGCAAATTGGTCACTTGATCAAATTGTTCATATCTATCGACTTCTTTAAACTGTTCATATCCATCAACCAAAGGAAAGGAACTCTTAGTTGGCGTTGACAAGGCTAATCTTCAACCAGCAACTTGGATCTATACTGGAAAACTCGCAAATGAATTGGATATAATAATGCCCATTGAACAAGTATCCTATGTTTTTAGTGTGACATGATTCATTCATGGCTCAAAACATATATAGACACCTGAACTTGTGCAAATTGGTCACTTGGACACCTGACCTTTGAAACGCTAACATTGAACACCCTAACTTGCTAAAGTCTACCTATTGAACACCTGCCTCTTTATTACGGGATGGTGTAAAATGCACGCGCCTATTACGTGGAAATAATTAACCAAATTAAATCCACGTAATGACATATAAGCAAAACACATTAATGAACCAGCCACGTAAGCACCTGAACACATATTACTTGGCGGGCAAAAATGGAGGATTTCTCACTTTCACGAATTGTCGCTCACAAAAAAACTCGAAGCTCTGAGGGAAGAAGAACCAGTTCAAGCAAGGAACCCTAATGCCACGCAAATCGCAAAATTGACGAAGGGGAGTAACTCGAATCTAGTAGACATCGAGATCAAGGTTAGTTTCGTGCTTGAATGAGCAAAATTGGGGGTTTTTCTGTTCAAGTAGCGAATGTCATGTTTGGGTGAGATTTTGGAGTTTGGGGGTTTAGGGTTCTAGATTTCGATGGTTTAGGGTATGCTCAGTAGAAATCTTGCTTACTCGAAGTCGATTTTGTGGCAAGCGTTTAGGGTTTTCAAAAATTCTGAAAATTTCGAAATTGGGGTTTTTTGGTTCGTGAAAGCAGAGAATTTTGGGGGTTTAGGGTTTTCGATGGTTTAGGGTTTGCTCATGTCTGTTGCTTGAATGTCTTGAATGATTTTGTTTAGGGTTTGATTCATGTCTGTTGCTTTTGTTGTACATTCTTAGGAATGGAGAAGTTCATTGAAATTGTTTGGCATCATGGAGGGAAGTTTGTGTACACACCAACTCCAGCCTACATAGATGAAATGGCAGTAGCCTATAGCAAGATTGATACAGATTTTCTGAGTATCCCAGAATTAGCATCTTCTGTCAAAGATTTAGGCTATATGGAATATGATGGAATTTTCTACAAAGCTAAGAATGATTCTGCATTTGTGGCAATGGATGATTGGTCACTAACAAGGCTTGCTAAAAATCTCAAGAATGGTGATATAGTGGATTTTTACATAAATCACACTATCATGCAACCACAGTTTTCAAATTCAGAGCCAGAGCCAATTCCTCCATATATGGGACGATTTATAGAGGATGCAATACCCATCATAGATGATGGAGAACAACCAGTTGAGAATGCTAGTGTGAATATCCAGCCTACATTGATGCTTGAGCATGTGCCAGATAAGCCAACTGATGTAGAAGAGGTAGAAGAGGTTGCACAACCTGATCCACCAGGGAATGATGATGATGATAGAGGTGATGATGATAGTGGTTCTGATGATGATGATAGAGGTGATGATGATAGTGGTTCTGATGATGATAGAGGTGATGATGATGATAGAGGTGATGATGGTAGTAGTAGTAGTACTGATGATACCATAAGAAGAGGGGTGGAGGTAAGTGATGACTCTGACATTGATGAAGAGTTAAGGGAAATTAGAAACAGAGCTAGGGAAACAAGGGCTAGAAGGGTAGAACATAGGGAGAATTTGGTGAATGTTGAAGTTACCTTAGGTGGGGTAGGTCCTGATGAGGGTTATGAGAATTGGAGTGCAAACAAAGACTACAGTGGAGTGTTGGGAAGCAATGAACCCTACTATGCCAGTGAATCTGACTATAGTATTGAAAGTGACTCGAGTGAGGATGATGACTCAACACAGAAGGAGCTGAGAAGGAAGAAGAGCAGGCATGTTATGTATGATCCTGAGTGTGAGTGCCTCAGCTGGGAGTTGGATATGGTGTTTGAGAGTGTCCAACAGTTTAGGGATGCACTTGCAAAATATGCAATTGCTAAGGGAGTTAGGTTGAAGTTGAGGCCTAATGAGGCACGCAGGGTTACAGCCAAGTGTACTCATGAGGGGTGTCCATGGAGAATCCATGCTAGTTATCATTCTGGGACTCAAAATTTCCAAGTTAAGACCTATACACCTAATCACAACTGCAGGAGATACAACAAGAACAAGTTATGTACCTCCAAGTTCTTAGCCAAACTCCTTGAAAGTAGGATAGTGTCCCAACCTTCCCTCAAAATATGAGAGATTCAAGCACACTGTAGGAAGGAACTGAAGCTTTATGTGGGCAAGATAATTTGTAGGAGAGCTAAGGTGCAGATTTTAAGCAAGCATATGGGTGACTACAAGGAGGAGTGGTCAAGGCTCCATGATTATGTTGATGAAGTAAATAGGTCAAATCCAGATTCCACATGTTTCCTGGTGGTTGACAGTCAATCAAAGCCTGGCAAAGAGCTATTCAAGAGACTATATGTTTGCTTTAAGCCATTGAAGGAAGGATGGAAGCAAGGCTGCAGAAGAATTATTGGATTGGATGCTTGTTTTCTTAAGGGGGTTGTAGGAGGACAGTTGTTTGTGCCCGTGGGAAAGGATGGAAATGGTCAGATGTATCTCATTGCTTGGGAGGTTACAGGTGCTCATTTCATTCTCTTTTCCAGCTTCTTTTATGCTCTTTTAGTTTTCTGTTTTAATGGAAGCTAATGTTGTTACAGGTGCTGAGTCAACTATTACATGGTCCACATTCATTAGGACATTGCAATTAGATTTGGACCTTGGCAAAGGGGAAGGACTCACCATAGTTTCTGATATGCACTTGGTGAGCTCACACCAATTTTATGATATGTATTCTGATGGATTGCACAATAGTTTTGATGGATTGCATTCATGGGTTGGGCCTTAGTGGGATGCATTTCACAACATTTTGATGGATTGCATTTCACAACATTTCTGATGGATTGCACAACAGTTTTGATGGATTGCATTTCACAACATTTTATGATTTCTGCATGACCACAAATCCATGAGACGTGGACTGTAACATGGGTTGGGACTTAGTGGGATGGGCTGAGTGGGTTGGGCCTTAGTGGGATGGGTCATCTCTTGCATGTGGACTATAACATTCATTCCATTCATTTCGTGACTCTCTTGCATATGGACTGTAACATATCATTATAGAATTGGGCCTGAGTGAGATGGGCTGAGTGGGTTGGGCCTTAGTGGAATGGGCCTCAGTGGTTCTCTCATTTGTCTTGGACATTCATTTCATTCATTCTGGGTCATCTCTTGCATGTGGACTATAACATTGGACTGAATTATTGGATTGAGCTGCATATTATCATTTTGACATTGACTCTCTTGGACTGTAACATCTTGACTTGGCCTATAACAAACTTTTTTTCTCATTTTTTAGGGGTTAAGGGCTGCAGTGAGAAAAGAGTTGCCAGAGGGTGAGCATAGGTTTTGTGCTCAGCATATATATGCTAACTGGCAAAAAAAATGGAGAGGTTCAGAGAGGAGGAAGAATTTCTAGGCTTGTTGTTGGTCAACATTTGATGTCCAATTGAAGGATAATCTCGAGGTACTTGGTAAGTTAGGGCCAGACCTTGTAGCTGATTTTTTGGAGTATGGAAAAGAAAATTTCTGCAAGCCTTACTTCAGGAAGATTCCAAATGTGATGTGGTGGAGAACATGTGTGAAACATTTAACTCATGGATTAGGACAGCTATGCATAAATCCATCATCTCAATGCTTGAAGACATTAGGAGGCAAGTTATGGATAGGATTAGAAAGATGAATGACTTTGTTGCTGAAAAGTGGATCACTGACATTGCACCTACAGCCTTGCTGAGATTAGACAAGAACAAAGATTTGGCAATGCAGTGTGACCTGTCTTGGAATGGGGATCAAGGTTTCGAGGTCCAACATGGTGAGTGTGGCCACACTGTGGACTTGAGATTGAAGAAATGTAGCTGCAACAGTTGGCAACTGAAGGGCATTCCATGCCCACATGCAATCTGCGCAATGAACCATGTGAATGTAAATCCAGACGATCATGTGGTGCATTGGTACAAGAAAGAAACCTACCTAAAAGCTTATGCTCTCCCATTACAACCAGTTCTGGGGATGAAGATGTGGCCAAGCTCTGATCACCCACCAGTGGAGCATCCTGAAATCAGAAAGAAGAGAGGAAGAAAAAAGGTTAACAGAAGGAAGGCTAGAGATGAGCCAAGGAAGGCTGGGAGGCACTCAAGAAATGGGATTGTGATGAGTTGTTCAATTTGTAAGGCTCAAGGACACAATAAGAAGGGATGTCCTAACAAGAGTAATCCAGAGGCAACCACTACTCACACAAGAGCATCATCAAGGTCTCGAGCAAGAGCTGCACCACCAGCCCAGGCTGCACCAACACCAAGTGATCCCCTTGTCCCACCTCCTGCATCCAGAGGAAGAACAAGAAGCAGAGATCAATCTGTTCAGGTTTGTAAACAAGCTTCAATTATTTTTCACTTTAAACTCTTTACTAATATTGTATATTATTTTGGGGTAATCAGGAAAGAGCTCAGTCTGAAGGTGGAATTGGAAGAAGACCTCAAAAAAGGGGAAGACTTGTGGGTCGTGGAATGTATACAAACCCAACTACTGGTTTGAGACTGTTAAATGTGAGTAATTCAGCTTGTTCATTTGACTATTATGTGAGCCAATTGGTCTTTATCTTACACTAATTTACTGTGTTTTGGTGTGGATTGATATCTATAGCATGGCCTAGAAAGTGGTAGGCTTCTTAGAGCCCCAAAACCCACTAAGCATTCTAGTCAAGGAGCAGATTTTGGCGGTCTTACCCAAGGGTTTGAAGTGGCAAGGTCGAGCTGCCATGACATCAAACCAACTGCAGCAAACAAGAGCTCAAGCTGCCAAGTCATTACAAGCCCCTTTTGGAAGCCAATCCAGCTCAAACCAGCCTTAGGAACCTTCTGTTTTAATGTTTATTGGAACATGCTAATAGTTCTGATTTTGTACTTATGGCTTGCCTTGAATTTATGTCATTAGCTAGGTGGAAACTGTGGCAATGAGTCACCACCATATTTTGTAAAAAACTAATGAATTTGCAAGATGCTGTTAACTATGCTACTTTAAAGCTATGAATTCGAAGATGGTTATAATGTTGGCAATGACTTCTGATTTTCTAGCATGAAAGGTGTAGTGAAATGCTGGCTTTTGCTGTCATAAAATGCTGGCTTTTGCTGTAATGAAATGCTGTCAAAATTTGTGAAATGTTGGCTTATAGCACATGTTATTTGTGAAATGTTGGCTTATTGCACATGTTCTGTGTTGTCATGAATTGTTGCACATAATGAGAGCATGGATCTCAACAATTGAGAGGTAAAAACACAACAATTAGGCAACACAGTAAATTCATTAGGAAGTTCTAGCCTCATTAAGAGGTTCAAGCATTACAAACACAGCAATTTGCTAAAATTATGAGGTGGTAGCCTCGTTACAAGATTTGATCAGCTCAAGGAGCAAACAGTTTGCTAAAATTAAGCAACAGAATGGCCAATAAAACCACAAATAACATATTTGATCGACGCCTAGCCTTGTCCCTTTCGACTAACAACACATTCGATCGACGCCTTGCCTCGTCCCTTTCAACTTCTTTCTCCTCCAACCTCCTTAGCAGACCTGAGATTATGTGCTTAGCATGTTCCGGGATTGGGTCATCAATCCATGTAAAGTATCCACAGCCACCATTCCTCTGCAAAAACACAAAAAAATCTAATTGAACTTAGAATTACAGATTTCAAAAAATCCCCAATTCGGCATTTCTAGGGTTTCAGGAATTCACAAATCAATTTACAGAAATAAAAAAAACACCAAATCTCGATTTCTAGGGTTCGAGTAGAAATTGGGTCAATTCGAGCTTACCCGATAGTTTGGACAACCAAAAAATCGCCTCCCTGGATTTCCGACAGTCCATGAGTGCGAGGCCCGAGCAAAGGAGGAAAGAGAGGAGCAAGCCATGAAGAAGAACAAGAGGAAAGCCAACAAGAAGAAGGTGGAACGAGGTTCGGACCGAGTTGCAACCAACCTCGGGCCCGACTTTGAAGTCTCCAACCTCGGACCGACATGCACAGTAACTCGGGCCCGAGGTCCTCCGTGTCGATCCAAGTCGGTCACCGAACTACTTGGGCTCCAAGGCACGAATTTGTGGACTTCCACTTTTGCCCCTCATCTAATCTATAAAAGGCCCTCTTGTCTTCTAATTTAGGGGGGTTCTCTCACAAAAAAAAGGGAAGGGGCTCTCTCTCACACAAAAGGGGGGAAAGGAGGTTCCCCCACATACACACAAGAGGGGGGAAAGGGTTCCCTCTCATACACACAAAAAGGGGGTTCCAAGGGAGCCAAGAGGATTCTTGGAGAGCAAGGAGGAAGGAGAGTAGAAGGAGAAGAGAGAGAATCGGCCAAGGAGAGGAAGATTGATAGGTTTGGTTGATAGATTAGCTTTGCTTTGTTTTGATCTTGTGGATTTGGAAACCCTTGATTGGAATTTGTGGATTGCTTTTGATTTGAATGAAACTTTGCTTTGTTTTGAGATTGATGACGTTGATTGCTTTCCCTTTTGATTTGTTTGCTTTCTTTGTTTGCCTTATGGAGTAGATCTCCTTGATCTTGGGTTATGGGGGAAAACCCTAGCTAGGTTTAGGCTAGAAACCCCAATTCCATAGCCTTGAGTGTTTGATCTAAGGAACCCACTCTACATAGAGCTACAATTCCTTGCGAAAGTTGGGAATCAAGGCTTGAGATTGGCAAAGTAGCGAAAGTGAACATGTGTCGATCTCAAGACCTTGCTTCGAAGGGGATTTCCCCATGGATCGAGGTGTAGATGTGGTTGGAACGAGGGCGAAAGCACTCGATCCTAGTCCGATCATCACTCATTGCTTGAATTGGGGTGGATAAGCCTTAATCTACTAGAGAAGGAACCCAAAAGCCCAAGATCTACTTTTAATCCTTGAAGTTCGACAAACCCAGCTACCTCGGGCCCGACTTACCCTACGTCGGTCCCGACTTCCTCTTGTCGCCAACATCGGGCCCGACGTGACCTCTGTGTCGGTCCCGACTGTTCTCTTTGTTTTCCTTTGTTTTAAGCTCTCCTTTCCAGCTTCCTAGTATCTAGGCACATCGATCGAGTAGACTTCCCGAGTGTTCGACACCCACCACGTACTACAACGGGGTCGAGTTATAAATTGTATCTCTAGACCCTCGCACACCGTGAGAGGCGATCACCATTCAGGTTCTCCAGACCTAGGATTTTCGAACCCAAATTGCAGAAGTGTTTGATGTTTGAAGAGGGAGGAAGGAGGAAAGAGTTCGATTTTTTTTTGGTCAGGTCTTCCATTTAAGGCATTTGGGAGGAAGGAGGAAGAAGCCAGCGTTTTTTTTTTTTCTTTTCTTTAGACACGTAAGCATGCATTTAATGAAAGCACTCTCCTATTCATGCGTACATACACGCGCAAAGACACGTCAGACCAGAGGTGTTCAATAGGTAGACTTTAGCAAGTTCGGGTGTTCAATGTTAGCGTTTCAAAGGTGAGGTATCCAAGTGACCAATTTGCACAAGTTCAAGTGTCTACATATGTTTTCGGCCATTCATTCATTGCATTAAAAGGTGCCATAAAATTAATGTTGAATGCAAAATTCAGTTCCCTTGTCATAATATGTAAGCATGCACTTTATCCCGCTTGAATTACATTGAATTGCAAATTCATGTTCAAATTACAAATTCCATACATATATTTCACAAGAAATGTTTGGGTAAAACTGAAACTTCTACTTTTTATGCAATCATATGTTATACTGCTCCTAATATATTTGCAGATTACAAATACGTGCACACATATATAGGGAGGGTTGTCATGGCTGCTGTTTATCGTGTGTGTAGATGCTCAAGTGCCTTGAGTTGTGCTTTTAGCAGTATATGCTCATGTCTCATCCTTTCAAGTTGAGCCTCCATTAACAGCATCTCATCCTTGAGCAGGTGGACACGCTTTTCCAGCCAAGCCATGGTTGGATGCTCCAACAGGCCACCAGGGTTTGCATTTGCTTGAGGAATCACGTAAATCTGTTGGGGTCTGCTCAACAGCATGACTATGCTAAGCTGCAACAAGTCAAGTCAAAAGTAAACACAATATGCCGCTGCAGATGAGAGGCTTGCTTTTTATAAGCTCATCTCATATATAATGCATAATAACTCTGTAAACCTATAACTGCCAGACCTGCATCAAAACAAGGATTATTGCAAAGACAACAATTGATAATCTCTGACGTTCTCCTTGACTCTTGATGAATGAACAGAATTTTGCTGATACTGCTCCCAATGATGAAGCAATTGCAGTAATATGAAACAAATTGTCGGGGAAGGAAATTTGATGCCTTTGACAGCCATGGAGATCAGATGATACATCTGTAACTATTGTTGAACCACCTTCCTTCTGCGTGCATAAAGCTTCTGCAATTCTTTCTGAGCTGCTAACAAAAGATTGTGCATTGCTAGCTCCCACCATGGCTTCTACATATCACATGATGTATGAGTATGTCACATGTGGTGGTGAATCCCATCATGTTATTATTATTATTGTTGTTGTTGTTAATATTATTATTATTATTATTATTCAACATCTTCATCATCGCCTAGTAAAGTCCCGCACAAGCAGGATCTAGAGGGTCAAGATGGGGCACCCATACCCTAAACATGTCAGGGGGAGGCGCCCAAAAGACCCAATGAAAGCTGAAATTCAGCTATGTGACAATCAATCTGTGTATATATATAAAAGACGCATGGAATAAGGCCACCACATTGCGCCACCTAGGATTTTCCTACGTGTCGTTACCACATCAAGCTACCTAGGATTTCACCACATAGGATTTTTTATTTTGACAATTTATATATGTTGATATTATTTTAGGATAATATAGAAATAGGATAAATTAATCTAGGAAAGATTCTGGCCTTGTTCTTTTTTCACCCAAAAATCACTCTCTCCAAAACCTACTTTTAACCGTCTTGAAATCCGTGAACCTCTCTCTATTTTTTACGTTTTTCAAGACACAAAAAATAACTTTCACCCCAAAACAACTTTCCATATACTAGTGAAACAAGGCCTCTATCTAAAATAAAGATGTTATCTAATGTTAAATCTTAAGTATTAATGTTAAATATTTGATATGATAATTTATTTAACTTAAAAAGATTATATCTAAAATAAAATAAACTATAAAAGCATTAAATATTTGGTAAAATACTATTGATGAATATTATCTATAATAATTTATTTAAGTTATTTTTTTTATCAAAATATATGCTATTTGCCATGTCGGATTTTACCATGTGCCACCTAGGATTTTTCGTACATTTCATTCTCACAATTTATATATATTGAAAAGATTCTATCTAACAGAAAATAAACTATAGTATATATTAGGATAGATTACGAGTATATAATTGATTATCAGTTGATTACATTATCTTTATCTATATATTATTTCTATAAAAGTTTTCTTAAATCAAATTATGATAAAAAAAATTAAAAAAAATTACAAGATGATAATTACATTAACTATGTCTTTTTATTCATTTATGATGTAAAAGATTTTTTAAAAATTAAATTTAGGTTAAAAAATTTGTCGTATGTGAGTAAAGTTGTATCTTTTTGAGCCACCACATTGACTTTGGCCCAACTTTATTTTTAAATTTTCAACTTTCATTTATATTACTTTATCTTTTTCAAATAATTTTTCTCTGTATTTATTTATAAAAATTCAAAATTTATTTGATTCTAAAAATAAAAAAATAAAAAAAATCGTACGTATGTGTATAAATTTTATATCTCTTATGTATCATTATATTAAAATAAATATATTCATACTTAATTCGAGTCGTAGTCATGCATGGCATGATGGGTATAACTAGTATATTATAAAAGCCGACCGTTTTCAAGCCACTACGTTAATTCTGGCCCCACCTCACATACATTTATTAGATATTAAAACCTTTTTAGTAAATAATTTATCATTAACTTTTACATCAAACTACTTTTATTTATTATAATTTCACTTTTTCAAAATATATATCTTTACATTATATAAATATTTACCAAAAAAAAAGAGAATAACAAACTAGATTTAAGTAATTAGTTTATGTTTTCAATTTATCGTTTTGAGTTTTCATTTATAAATTTATTTATTATTTTTTTGGACCTAAGACTACTTTTATATATTTTTAACCAAGAATGATTATATTACTTTTTTTTTAAAGTTCCTTTAATTTTTTAATAGTAACTGACCTAATTGGTAGCTCTGAACTAAAGATCATGTAGGTAAGTTAGATTACAATTTGCACACATGGGATTGATTAATATTAGGCCTTAATATTATTACTTCTATACTTATAGATTTTATTTTATTTTTATTAATGAACTATTCGTATCTTGAACCAATCCAAGTGTCATTTAATATTTTTTTTTAAAAAAGACTCATAATCTAAACAATTAATTGTCAAACTAAACATTAGTGAAATTTACTTGGATTTTAAAATGGTAAAAAAAAATCTCTTGATAGTTCGCTTTTATCAAATAGGAAAAATTGCTCGAATTATCTCAACCTTTCATTCAGCTGTACACTCTATCCCAACCTTTTCGAATTTCACAAAATGTCCTATACTTCGGGGAAAGTTGCGCACTCTACCCTCAAAGTGTCCACATTTTGGGTAAATTTGTGGATTGACTCCTCATTTTTTTAGTTTGCGACAAAAATATCTAATTCATGCACAAATTATTTTTAAAAATTATAAATCTTGTCCTTATAAGGAGTAAAATAAAAAAAAATAATTATTTTAGATCACTTTTTGTTCTAAATCAATTTTAGTGGAAATTAATTTAAAATAATCAATTTTCTTTATATAAAAATATATTTGGTTAAGGTTAATAGCATTTTAGGTAAGGTCCAAAGTAAAAACATAGCTTTATAGATTTACTTTTCCCATTTATATGAAAATAATGTCATTACTTTTATTATTTGGCTAATGTAAATTCCCCACTTCATAATTAACCACATAAATCTATAGTCATAACTTTGACTTTAAAAGTAGTTCATCTTAATACTTTTTGTCCTTTATTATTTTTGAAATAATTGTACACAAAAAATAATAAGAATTTTCATAAACTTATTTTTTAAAAGTTTGAAAATTTTGAGTTATTACATAAGCATCGAGTCCAACTTTTGTTTGTCGAAAATTAAAAAAAAAATTATGAATATTTTTTAATGCCTTGTTTGGGTTTCTTTTTTTTTTAATAAAGTATTGTCAATTTTTTTAATAATAAATATTCTAATAACTTGTACTAGTTTTACCCGTCGTACCATGTACGACTACGATTCGATATTTTATAAACATTATAAATAAGATATTAATAAATAGTTAAAAATATAATATAAACTTTAATATAAATTATTTATTGTTCGTAGAATATATATAATTTTTTAATCAAATATTATATTCTTCCTATTTTATTATCTTTTATGTACGTAATTTAGAGTTTATCAAATATTTCAATACCTATTAAATATTTTATTATCCATTTTTATTAATTTTAAAAAATTTATCTATTTATCATTAATTTTTTTATAAAAGAAAATCACTATATTTCTATAAATAAATTCGTCAAAAGCTATATGATAAAATATTTATGTTTATTTTAAAATATTTAAATATTTTATCTGTAATTTTAAATACTTGTATAAGGAAGCTTTCAAAAAATATTGCTATATGATAAAATATCTGTAATTTTAAATATTTTATCTGATTTTGTATAAATAAGTCACGATTGTTCTTGAAGTCTTGTATGATATATAATTTTTAAGTTTTTATTTGAGTCTAAAAATTAAAATAATTCTCATATGTTAGTATAAAATTTCTATCTTCTACGTGTGATAATACCAATCTAGAAATTAATCTTTTTTTAAAAAATAGCATGATCAAACCTAATTATATTAAATTTACATTATATTTTTCTATACTAATATCCTATTTATAATGTTTAAAACTAATTTTAAAATATGAATCATAGTCATGCATGGTACGACGGGTATAAACTAGTAATAACTTAATTTAGTTAAAAATGGACCAAATTAATATAGGAGCTATATCCATCTCAAAGGCTATAGCTCCTACAATTTAGGTTAAGAAGTGAGTTACTTTTTCTAAAGGAGGAGGACCACGCATGTAAGGAGGATTCCTCGAAATTTACTGAATAGCTAGATTCTTGCTTTCAGTTATTAGATGTCTATCCCTTTTATTTCCAATTTTAAAGTTCTAATAAAAAGTTAATAACCTCTATAATGAAATACATCATTCCTGTTTCTGTTCAAGTATTATTTAATGACACTCATTCATCAAATAAGTAGTCTGCTACTGAAATTTGAATTCTTACCCGATGATTCTTCGAGATTTTTCTGCTTCAATACCTCATGGGCCTGTGGGGGTTGAAATTAGTCTCAAAACATCATTTAGTAATCATCAAGTAAACTTTTGTTAAGTTAAAGAATCAAGAGAGAGGAAATACAAGTTCAATCATAGTGGCATAAGCTTCCCGACATTCCTCCATTGTTGACTGCTCTATCTTACCTGACAAAGCAGATGCAGCAAGTAGCACAATAAGAGAAATTGAAAAAAAAAAAAAAAAATTAACACACCATCCTTTAGTACAGCCACACACTGGAGGAGGCCAAATACAAGGTTCATCAAAAGAGAGAAATATATTGTAAACAAAAATAGAAATTGAGAATTTTAAAAATATTAAAATAAAAATCAGCATGTACAACAATGAATCACAGAGATCATATTAAAAATACCATCCGTAGTTGTTCTTGTGGGCACCAAAACAGAGTCATTTTTTAATCAACAAAAATTTACTGTAGCATACAAAACCGCTGCAGCAAGGGGTGCACATTTAGCAAGCAATCAGAGCAATGTCTCTGAATAAGAAGCTTACTTCTCCATACAGTTCTTTTGGAAAAAGCCACATTGACATAAACTCTCAAAATGCAACCGTCCTTGACTTGACTGTCATCCCTCTGGACATCCCACAGTCCCTGACAAATTCAAAAGAGGATAAGAGAGGAGAAAGATGTGTAATCTTCCTGGAAATGCAGCTATGTAACATCCCAATTATCCAAATACCAGCTAAACTCCATCAAAATAATGTTAACATTTGAAGAGCTCAGGACCACGTTTCCTCACTTAATACTCACTAGATCAAGCACATAAATTCATTAGCAGGCTTGAGCTAGAATTTACCTCTACTTGAAAATAATCTGCATATGGAACATCACTGACTTCCTGTGAGACCTTGATTACTAAGCGGCTGACAAGGCAAAGATAATTTAGGAGAATAAAGTTAATAAACTGTAAATCAAAGCAAAATAGAGGAACCAGCTGGGCAAGCTTCAGACAATAGTGTACCAATGAAGTGAAAATATGCTACAACAAATTGGAATGATTTAAAAAGCCTTGATGTGATGATTAGTAAGATTAGAAGGACTTCATCTACCTATTTCTGTACACTCTATAAGATTGGAGTTCCTTGCACCCACCACATTTTGCACCTAGTTAGCAACAAACATAAGTGGGTTTTTTCGCTGGATGCTACAAAATAACATAAGCTGAACTTGTAAGATCCAATATAGCATACCAAAATATACTTTTATCGGATGTTGAAACGACACTTCACGTGCA
Source organism: Fallopia convolvulus (assembly GCA_964016875.1). Lineage (NCBI taxonomy): Eukaryota > Viridiplantae > Streptophyta > Magnoliopsida > Caryophyllales > Polygonaceae > Fallopia > Fallopia convolvulus. Next base: position 25,948,126 of record OZ024727.1, read on the forward strand.
CGGCCTAGCATTTCGTGAGGATTCCATTTGGTGCACTTGAAATCTGAGGGAAGGGGGACAAATAATCAATATTTCATCAATAAGATAGCAAAAGCATCTGAATAAATCCACTTAGTGTAGCTAGGATACCCTCATCAATAGCCTAAATACGCAACCATTTCCAACTCTCATCGCATTTAACAGATAACTTATACCTTAAAGTTTCCTACACCTTTTCCTTTTTTAGGAGACATAAAGGACTACAATATAAACCTCAAACATAAAGAGTGATGTATTAAACACTGCCCTCATGAATAAACAACAAATATATTGCCATACTCGACTATTCATGAAACAAAAGGGATGCAGTGCAACAGTTACACTAAATTTAACAATATCAAAGTCAGAAACCTTTATCTCCACATCTTTTACGGAAGGATTCCATAAATCCAAGTGCATTGTCGGAGAAGAATAGTTTGAAGAAGTCCTCTACTTTTATCTGAAATTAATTGAAAACAGGTCAAAACAACAAAACTAGGTTAGAAAATTAAATATATGCGCTAAATGATGAGTATATAAGCAGAACCAAAATAGAATTCCAGAACAAGAATTGCTAAAAACAATTTTCTGTACCGGGAATTTGGACTCTGCAACCTTTGTGTAATGTTCTGGTACTGCATAACAAAGTGAACCACAAAGCATGCTATAAGAGGGAAATGTAAGATGCAAAAGTAAGAAGTTCAAACTATTTAAATCAATGTCACAGCAAGCACGTATTTGAGGGATTAAAACTTGACTCATGTCAGTCTAAGATCTATGTAAGCCCGTTCTGTAATTTATTTTATTTCATTCAAAGGGGTTAGGGGAGGAGGAAGAATGTATATGCTGCCATGCTCGAAAGAAAGGCTAGGCCTAGGGAGTGTAAACGTAAGGAATACATGATTCAAGGCAAAATCTAAACACTCAGAGCAAGCAAAAGCTGCCACCTGCCATGTTTTAGTTTGACACCAACTTTTATGCAATACAGCTCACATTTACATACTCTGTGTTGAACGACTAATGCATGGTATGGACATTGATCCCTCCTTCACCTTGTGAGGGCTTTATACACCGAGTTTTATGCAATACAGCTCACATTTAGCTACTCTGTGTTGAACGACTAATGCATGGTATGGGACATGGAATCCCTCCTCCACCTTAATGGGGGGAGGGAGGGAGCAAAATGTAACATAAGATTGTTAAGGAATTAGTTTATGCTGGAATTACTTTCTGGGTCATTCAAAGTTTCTTCTTCCCAATTATTAGAGCTCCCTGGGATTGATGACACTGCATCAGTAATTAGTTTCGCATCCTTCTCCAAAACATCTTGAGCCTCTGAGGTACTTGGATCCATATTATCATCCTTGCTATTTTGAAGAATTTGCCTTTCTTCTACGGTTGGCACAGACAGCTCCCTGATGCGAGCATGTACAGTAAGGATGAAATCAAGATAATCTAAGGCATAAAGAAAATTGTGTGTGGTATTATAATTTACCTGTCTTCACAATCTGAAGCATTGAGTTGCAACTCGGAGCTTTTTGAGTTTTCAATAAAAATAGCTCCATTTGACAGGTTGCCAGCCTCAGATAGGGAATCCTGAATTTGGTTCAAAAAAGGACCACTTGTCAATCCCAAGGGAAAGCTAAAATATAATGAATTTTGGCATAACATACAGTACACTAAAATAAACTATTTCACACATTCTTCATGATTGAAAAGATATGAATGACATTCTTGTTTCAAGCATACAAATTATAAACACTAGAACACTGCTGACAGCCACATCCAACGCCAAGTTATGCCTACCTAATTCACCCCAACCTTATAAAACCATAAAAAGGCAATCTTCCTACAGCTTCAACTTTTAGTTTTCCATGTTTGATGTTTCTCTTCTGCATCAGACGATTCCTCCACATACTTCAGTCTCCCTGTGACTTGTTGTTTTTACCAGCCAACATATAATCAGGATTCATGAATGCAGGTCATATGCAACTCTAATAACTCATATTTGGTGCCTCTAAGTCCTCTACAAAAAAATTCCTTTACTTGATGACTACCAAAAAAGATTTAGACAACCTATAGGCATCAAAAACATAGTTTCATTAACACCTTTTTATAGCCATTAAGCTTGTTAGACCCTTCTTAAGATTTCATATTTTTATGGAGAGCTCAACATTAAAAAGAAGCTAATGACATTAGTACATTACTTTTACAATTCTGTCAGCTTTCGAATGGACAAAACCTAATATGAAAGGATATCACGTGAACTTTCAAACAAGTTTTGTCCATTATGCAAAGAGTGCAAGAACACAGGAAACCAAATGGAATTTCCAAAAACAAATAAAACTATTCTCAAGAAAAAAAAATAACAATATAATAAAATAGTTCTACTCCTGCATGCTTTTCTCTATCTATCATGATTCATAACAATAGCAAATTTGAAATAAAGAACCTGATCGGTAATTGGCCTGGCACCACTGGAATGCTTGGTCCAGCCTTCTTCAATGAGCTTAAAAGCTTCATCACGTGACAAAAAAGAAGCAAAAAAGTGCTGCCAAATCCAATTCAACATTGTACTTTAAATACTAAACCAGGATTCACAAACAATTTAGCAAGAGGATCTAATCCATAAAAAATTTAAGGCATCCCTGTTACCTTCTTCCCTGAAGCCACAATTTCTATAGCATTTGGAAATAGCCCAGCAGTCTTTGCTCTTCGGATTAATGTAACTTCGTTAAAGGGGATTATTTTCTGGAGGAGTGACAACAAACATCAGAAAAGGAGACTGCCATTAGTGAACTGGTATTAGTTCTTGCAGGGTTTAAGCAACCTTTTTCACAAAACAGATGGTTTTAACTTTTAAGTGGTAGATTATACATGTTATGTCAATGATCATAAAGTTTGTGCCATGCAATGACCTTATATCAAAACAGATGACTTCATTAAATGGATTGTTCCTATTTCACTTTTCTCCCATGAATATAGAGAAGGATATTCCCACATCAAATTTATGCCACGCAATGATTCTAAAATTGTCAAAAAAGGACATTTCAAACAGAAATTCACACATTGCATGGGGTACCTTACCACTATTCAATCAGAACCTCACACATTACATCTGGTGAAAATAATTTTTGTTATCATCCAGTTATAGAATTACATTTCCGAAACTTAAAACACAACTTCTAAAAACAATTGTCCAAATTTGCTAACATACAAGTATTCAACCATGCTCCCATCACCAAGGGGAATGGGAGAAAGACTAGAAAGAGTAAGATGAATTGCTCAAACAAAATAGGAATATTACCAAAGGTCAGGCTACTTAATCCAAACTACTCGTGCATTACAAGATAACGAAGTTAAGCATAAGATTATTGACAAACCTTTGTCTCAAATCCAAAGACGTTAGATTAAAAGCATAACATTATTGACAAACCTTTGTCTCAAATCCAAAGATGTTAGAGTAAAAGCATATGTAACGATCAAACAAGTACATATGACCCTGCAACAATAGGAGAGTTAAGAAAGGCCGATTAGATGGAGAATAACTTGGCAATAAAACTTAAATAAGTTTGATAGTTTGAAGGGATTCACAGGTTACCAAAATATGATTAGGACACAAACGAAAGAGAAACTTTAACTCATTACTTCTAAAACAAATTTTCAACAGGAATTGTAACTGATGATACCTGAAGAAGGATACTTTCTTGCAATGCACAGTTGAAATCTTGAATAAGAACCTGTGAGAAAGATAACATGAAGGAAATCTTATATGAGGTGATTGTCTCAAAGGCACTTAATTTCATAAAATGGACGATACAGATCATTTTCAGAGTGCAAGAGATTTTATCAGAAACTTGAGGTATAATTTATTCAAAAGGGTACGTGAAAGAAAAACAGCAGATTCATAAGAATAAACCCATTCAAAAAATTTGCAGGAATAAGGCTACTTTCTAATAGTTTAAGGAAAAAATGTTCATTTTTCCACGTGATTTCTAGTGCATCACTAGACAACCAAGAATCACCAAAAAAAGATGGAATTCATTCAATCTACTGACGGTATTAATTTTCTCATCGATAAAGATGACTTAAAGCAGGAAAGCTTCCACAACCATTACATAGTAAATGAAAAAACCAATACATGTGACTTACTACTTCAGGCGGAAGACGGAACAATTGGCGATACTCTTCGCTTTTTGAAGCTGACTGCGATCAGGACCCGAACGATAAGGATTGCAAAAATGAAGATTCACAATCAAATTTGACAAAAAGAAATCGACCCTAAACACTAGGATCATTTTCAAATCTAGAAAAATCAAGAAAACGGAGAGGTCGCGAAAGAAGAAGTAAAACCTAAGGAAATCCTCTGAAATTGAAACAGGAAAAAGAAGGCTATTGTGCATGATGAATACCAGAAGATCGGCATCCGTGGGAAGACTGAGAGAGCGAGGGAGACCGTAAGAGGGGTCAGTAGCGGAGGAAGAATAGGCGGCAGCATCGGAGGGAGGGGAAGATTGCACGGTTTGAGGAGGAGGAGGCACGGATCTGATAGGACTAGATGGCGAGGCGACCGCCATGAGAGGAGGGATTCCGAATTCTAGGGAGAAGTACAAGCTTCTTGAGTTGATTTTGCCTGCGCCTTCTTCGGTCGACTGTGTCAATTGTGTGCTGATCAGAAAAGCGGGTCGACTCTCCCCACCCACCCACAGACAAATGCACCCCACCGACGGTAATACTTTGGCTTTTTCATCTATGGTGACCCCACTTGATGAATTTAGTAAATCTATCCATGTTATTATAAAAGAGAAGCAAGTCACAAGACCAAAAAAAAGAAAAGAAAGAGAAGCAAGTCGGAAATCGGTCCATGAACTCGCTATTACAAAGAAACCCGGTTGACCGCCGATCCTACACCTCCTCTGAATGGAGAAAAGTAAACTCGACTGCCCTTTGGCTTCAAAAAAAACTCATTCGATTGTATTATCGATAAAAAAATACCAACTCCTTTTCAATTGACATCTTAACAAATCCTTGATTCTAGACTCCCCTTTCTCTTCGTAAATTTTAAGCTAAAAAATAAAAAAGGGAGTTGATGCGTTCTTACAATAATTGCTCTAAAATATTTTCATGAGAACTTTTATAATGAATTTATTATAGATCGTGGTATTGGATGACAATTTAACAATTTAACTTCTTCTTACAATCTTGAAGTTAATCATTAATTTAGCACTTCATGATACAGATTAAGCGTTGTTTAGGAATTCTGTTAAGTGATAAGACACGTGTCATGTAATAAAAGGTGGAGAATTAAACAGTAGCTCGAGTTTGTTAAATCTGTTATTGAGCGTCTAGGATGTTAGAGCTTAAATAGCAATCTGAGCTACATAAATCATTCATTCAATCATCATTGTAATTCTCTTGTAAAATCTCTCTCAAGAAACCCAGATTTGGCCTTGAGGTGAGTTCGTTGTTTGACATTGAATTCACAATCTATCCTTCAATCTTCTTGTTCTTCTATCCAAATTCTACAATTCAGAAAAACCGTTTCATTTGGTATCAGAGCTGGACGTCCTCGGTAAATCGGGAAATTCAGAGAGAGTATGCCAACGACGAGATCGTAGATAATGGAGAAAGAGACGATTGTTCGAGAGGTGGAGGAATTGTTGAATTCCAAAGTGTCGTCATTGCAAGGACGACTGGAGGAGAAAATTGAGTTGAAGCTTACGAAGTTTGATGAGACCTTGAAGTCTACAATGGCGGAGATGTTCGAGGCTTTTGGTCCTAACAATGGGGGTCGTCGGCGATCAAGTCCAATTCAGTCTGTCGATACCGGTCAGATTCCAATTCCAATTCCGATTCAACCTTTTCAGAATGGAATTCCACAGGCGATTGCAGAAAGCAGTAGAGGTCGAATTGGGGGAATTAATGGACAGAATTATTCTGGGTTAACTCGCCTGTCCAGGTTAGATTTCCCTAGATTCAATGGTACTACAATCAAGGATTGGATCTTTAAGGCTGAGCAACTTTTCCTTATTGATCATACACCTGATGGTATCAAAGTGAATCTTGCATCGATTCATATGGAGGAGAAAGCTTCTTGTTGGCACCAGTCTGTATTGCAAAATGAGGATTTACGTGGGGGAGCATTTCTTGACTGGAATCGGTATAAGTTTTTGCTTTTGGAAAGATTTGGTGAAGTAGTTGACGACCCAATTGCTGAACTTATGAAATTACGTGAGACTGATGGGATTGTCAATTATCATGGGCAATTTGAGATGATTCGGACCAGGGTACGATTATCTGAAGAATATCTGGTGAGTGCCTATCTTGCTGGTCTGCGCATGGACACCCAAATGCATATCCGAATGTTTCAGCCTCAGTCTGTGCGCCAATGTTTTGCTCTGAGAAAGTTATACGAATTGGCTCACCCCAAATAGATGGGGCAAGGTTCTTTTCAAGGAAAAAGTGTTGGTCAGAAGTTCTTTGACTATAGCAAAAAGGATGTGGGTAATCAGAATAAGGGGATTTCAGAAAAAAGTTCTGAAGTAGCAAAGCCTGGTGAAGCTGGTTCAAGAAAGTGGTTGTCTGTAGAGGAAATGAGTGCTAGGCGTGCTAAGGGCCTATGTTATTTTTGTGACGAGCCGTATACGCCCAATCATTATTTGAAGCATAAGAAAAGCCAGTTATTTGTCATTGATGGTGAATGTGATGAATTGGATGAAATTGAGGTCAGTGAAGCTGTTACAGATAGTGAAGAGGAGGTGCTCATTTCTGTGAATGCAGTAGCAGGAATATCTAACTACAGAACGATGAGGGTCATAGGCATGTATGGAAAAAGGGCTTTATTCATTCTCATCGATTCAGGAAGAACTCATAACTTCATTGATGCTAATATGGCTGCAAGGTTGGGTTGAAAATTGACAAACTCGGGATTAACTTCAGTCTCGGTAGCAGATGGAAGCAAATTAAAGGTTAGTGCTAAAGTGGAGGGATTTCAGTGGCAATTTCAGAACATAACATTTCAGGCTAATGCTATGGTGATTCCTTTAGGCTGTTGTGATATGGTGTTGGGCATTCAATGGCTCAAGACATTGGGAAAGCTTATATGGGATTTTAAAAAATTAAGCATGGAATTCAGGGTGAATGGAAAGAGGTTAGCGTTGAATGGAATTGGTCACGGATCAATTAGAGAATTACAGGCTTAGCAAATGAACAAAATTCTGGGGCAGGATTGTCAATTGACTATGATTTATGGCAATAAGGTGGAAGATAATGATTCACCTAGTCTGCTCACATGTATCAAAGAAGAGAAGGCATTTCCTTCAGGTATAGCAGAATTGTTATTGCAGTATGATTATCTATTTCAAGAACCTCAACAGCTTCCTCCATTTCGTGAGGGACATGATCATAAAATTACCTTGATGCAAGGAGCGGATCTTGTTAATCAAAGGCCTTACAGATATGCTACCTTTCAGAAGGATGAAATTGATAAAATGGTTAAAGAAATGCTGAATTCTGGTATTATTCAAGACAACTCGAGTGCATATGCTTCTCCTGTGGTTTTGGTTAAAAAGAAGGATGGAAGTTGGCGCTTATGTGTGGATTATAGAGGGTTGAATGCAACTACAATCAAGGATAGATTTCCTATTCCTTTGATTGAAGATCTTATGGATGAGTTAGGTGGTTCATCTGTGTATTATAAAGTTGATTTGAGGGCTGGATATCATCAAGTATGGATGGCTAAGGAGGATATTCATAAAACAGCATTCAAAACCCACAATGGTCATTATGAATACTTGGTGATGCCATTTGGTTTAACCAATGCACCAACAACTTTTCAGTATTTGATGAACTCAGTATTCAGGCCTTTTCTTCGGAAGTTTGTTTTGATCTTCTTCGATGATATTCTGATATACAGTACTAGCCTATCTAAGCATATGCAACATTTGCAATTGGTCTTTGAGTTAATGAGGAAGCACTCTTTGTTTGCAAAAAGAAGTAAATGTGATTTTGTTGTGTCAAGGGTGGAATATCTTGGCCACTTTATTTCTGCAGAAGGTGTAAGCACATATCCTAAAAAGATCGAAGCTGTTGCAAATTGGCCGGTTCCTTCCAATCTGAAGCAGTTAAGAAGCTTCCTTGGTTTAGCTGGCTATTATAGACAATTTGTAAGAGATTATGGGGTTATTGCTAGACCTCTTTCTTTATTGCTCAAAAAGGATTCTTTTGTGTGGTCAACAGAAGCTGGGAATGCCTTTATAGATTTGAAGCAAAAATTGTGTCAAGCTCCTGTTTTGGCCTTACCGGATTTCAAGAAGAAATTTGTAGTAGAGACTGATGCATGTGGATATGGAATCGGTGCAGTTCTTATGCAGGAAGGACATCCTCTTGCTTATATAAGCAGGCATTTGAAAGGTAAACAACTCAGCTATTCAATTTATGAGAAAGAATTGTTGGCTGTAGTGTTTGCATTACAGAAGTGGAGACATTATCTGTTGAATCAGCATTTTACCATCAAAACTGATCAACGAAGTATTAAGTATCTGCTTGAGCAACGACTGAATACACCCATTCAACAACAATGGCTTCCTAAGTTGTTGGAATTTGATTACGATATTTAGTATAAGGAGGGAAGGGAGAATTTAGCGACTGGTGCATTATCTAGATTGGAGAGTTCAGAGGTTTTGAATATGGCAATGACAGTAATTGAATCTGAGTTGCTTCAAGCTATCAAAGATTGTTATACTTCTGATGCCAATTTACAATAGATCATCAATGATTTGATACATGATCCTTCTTCTAGAAAGCATTATACTTGGGTGCATGAGCAGTTACGAAGGAAGGGGAAATTGGTCATTTGCAACAATTCAGTTCTCAAGGATAAAATCTTGACTTGGTTGCATTGTGATGGTACAAGTGGACACTCGGGAAGAGATGTGACTGTACAACGAGTTAAATCTCTTTTCTATTGGAAATGATTAATTCCTGAAATTCAGCACTTCCTTCGGTCTTGTGTGGTTTGTCAGAGAAACAAGTATGACAGGTCTGCTTCTCCGGGGCTTCTTCAGCCATTGCCAATTCTTGAGCAAGTATGGATAGACATCTCAATGGATTTTATTGATGGCTTGCCACTTTCATTCGGAAAGTCTGTTATATTGGTGGTGGTGGATCGACTTAGTAAGGCTGCTCATTTCATTGCTATGACTCATCCTTACACTGCAGCAACTGTGGCTCAAAGTTTCTTAGATAATATTTTCAAACTCCATGGATTTCCTCGCTCCATTGTGAGTGATAGGGACCCTGTGTTCATCAGTGATTTTTGGAGGGAGTTGTTCACTATTCAAGGGGTTGATTTAAAGCTTTCTTCGGCATATCATCCTCAGACGGATGGTCAGATAGAGGTTGTCAACAGATGTTTGGAAACATATTTGAGGTGTATGTGTGGGGAAAGGCCTCATCAGTGGAGTAAATGGCTGCCTTTAGCTGGGTGGTGGTATATTACATCTTTCCATAGTGCTACTCAATTAACTCCATATGAAGTAGTCTATGGACAAGCTCCTCCAGTACATCTGCCCTATCTTCCTGGTGAGACAAAAGTTGATATGGTAGCATGAAGCTTAGAGGAACGAGAAGCTATGATTCAAATTCTTCGTTTTCATTTGATGAGAGCTCAGCATAGAATGGAGCAACAAGCTAAGAAGCATAGAAGTGAACGTAGTTTTTTTGTAGGAGATATGGTTTTTGTTAAGCTGCAAGCGTATAGACAGCAGAGCGTGGCTTCAAGGGCTAATTTCAAACTCTCTCCTAAGTATTATGGACCCTTTGAAGTGCTTGATAAGATTGGTGAGATTGCATATAAACTCAAATTGCCTGATAATGCGAAAGTGCATCCTGTTTTTCATGTTTTTTTGCTTAAGAAACATGTTGGAACTGATCTCACAGCTTCTGCCCTGCCTTCTGTGTTGAATGAGGTTCTTCCTAAGGAACCTGAAACAATTTTGGCTCGAAGAATGGTTAAACGCCAAGGGGGTGCTGCAACTCAAGTTTTAATTCAATGGAAATATCAACCTGCAGAAGAGGCAACTTGGGAGTTTTTACAGGATATTCAACAGCGTTTTCCTCAATTTGAAACTTATGGTCAAGTTTCTTAAGCAAGAGGGATTTGATACAGATTAAGCGTTGTTTAGGAATTCTGTTAAGTGATAAGACACGTGTCATGTAATAAAAGGTGGAGAATTAAACAGTAGCTCGAGTTTGTTAAATTTGCTATTGAGCGTCTAGGATGTTAGAGCTTAAATAGCAATCTGAGCTACAGAAATCATTCATTTAATCATCATTGTAATTCTCTTGTAAAATCTCTCTCAAGAAACCCATATTTGGCCTTGAGGTGAGTTCGTTGTTTGACATTGAATTCACAATCTATCCTTCAATCTTCTTGTTCTTCTATCGAAATTCTAGAATTCCGAAAAACCGTTTCACTTCAACTCCTATCCATATCTTAATCTTCTTAGAAGGTACTCCCTCCGTCCCCAATAGATTGTCTTGTATTCCTTTTCGGGTGTCCCGAAAAGTTTGTCCACCTTCTCAACTTTCCTTTTATATCAATTTTTTCTTACAATATTACCCTTATTCTATCTCATATTTTACCCCCATTATCTAAGAAAAACTCTACCCTTTTAAACACCCTTTTAGTCTTTTCCTTTCTTTTTCTTTTTCTTCCCACTTTTACCCATCACAATCACACTCTCTCCCCTCCCCTTATTGGCTACTTTTTCCTATCTATCAATTTCTAAATAAATGTGAAAAATGTCCTTTAGGACAATCTCTTGGGGACGGAAGGAGTAGTAAACTATTTAGTCTTTGAGTCTACAAGATATCATACGATTTTTTAAACTACTTCCTCCGTCAAAAAATGCATGTTGTTTTAGTGTGATTTTTTTCAACAATAATTGTCATTTGACATATTTTATCACACTTTTTATGATTTTATCCTCATTAATTAAAAATATTTATATAAATATAATAGAAAGGAAAAGATCTAAACAAGCTTGCCACAATAATTATCCTCATTAAGTCAAATCACATCACTTTTTAATTTTTAAGATAAATCCTAAAATGACATGTATTTTAACGTAGAGTATCATTATGTTTAATATACAAGTTCTTGCCACAATAATTTTATTTGCCTTCTATGCTATTTTAGAATCTGACTTTTTACTAAATAGGAATTTAAGATAAAGTCTAAATAAAAGTAAACGTGCACGACCCGCCTGAGAGCTTGTTCTCTGGTTGGGTCGAGCACGACCCTGATAGGCACTACGAACAACCTTGAGTAAAACCTGCGTAGCGGATTCGTTACAACTCTGTTTGACTCGATTCTTTTTCCTATGTTCTTGTAACGAAATTCTCTATCTCTTTCCAAGCTCAAACTTGATCTTCAATAACTTCACTTGAGCACTTAATCTTCATTTTCTCTTCAATCTTGAGCTTTTCCTTAAGTGCTTCTCTTCGGTTTTGCTCTTTTCCTCAAAAGTGCTCCAAAAAGCTTCTAAAAACCTACAAAACATCACCAAAGCTTATGTAGACTCCATATCTCATGAAAATACGAAAACCTACACAAACGACTCAAAACAAAACACAAAACTAAAGAAAAAGACTCAAACACACTAAAACACACCCTAAAAACATGACTAAAAAGCGGACATCAGTAAGATCTCCCCATCCTCCGCTTTTCTATGATCAGAGGATCGGAGAAATATTTCTTCAACTCTTGGAAGGCCTCTTCATGTCGGTGAGTCCACTGGAAGCACTTGTTCTTTCTAAGTACCTCGTATAATAGGCTACAACGATCTGCTGATTTAGAGATGAATCTGTTCAACGTAGCGATCTTGCCAGTGAGCTTTTGGACATCTTTCACGCATCTTGGAGACTTTAATGATACTATTGCGCGAACTTGTTCTGGGTTCGCTTTTATTCCTCTCTGGGTGACTAAGTACCCTAGGAATTTCCCAGATTTCACGCCGAAGGTACACTTGTGCGGGTTTAGCTTCATGTTGTACCGCTTCAAGATCTTAAACGCTTCCTCTAGATGACGGCGATGGTCTACAACTTTCTTTGACTTGACGAGCATGTCATCTATATATACTTCCATGGTCTCTCCGATCTGGCTTTGGAACATTTTGTTCATCAGTCTTTGGTATGTGGCGCTCGCGTTCCACAGTCCAAAGGGCATGACTTTGTAGCAGTAAGTTCCTTTGCTGGTTATGAAAGTTGTCTTCTCCTGGTCGCTCTCTTCCATGCAAATCTGGTTATACCCACTGAAGGCGTCCATGAACGTTAACAACTCATGACCCGTTGTGGCATCTACCAGAGAGTCAATGTAAGGCAACATAAATGAATCCTTGGGACAAACCTTATTCAAATCCATGAAGTCCACACACATCCTTCATTTTCCATTTTTAGTTGGGCACGACCACCATGTTTGCTATCCATTCTGGATATTTGACTTCTCTGATCTTGCCAGTTTCCATCAGCTTTCCAACTTCCTCATCTACTATTTTGTTCCTTTCTGCGGCGAATTTCCTTCTCTTTTACTGTACTGGTGGGTGGTTTGGATCCACATTTAATTTGTGTATGATGACCTCCGGGTCGATTCCCACCATGTCCTCGTGGGACCACGCGAAGTATATGGTATTCTTACTTAAGAAGTATATTAGCTCGTTCCTCATAGACGTTTCCAAGTCTATACCAATCTTTACTGACCAATTGAGGTCTGATTGGTCTAGGACCACTTCTTCCACCTGCTCGTCTTCTTTTTCTTTTTCTTTTGGAGTGGTAGAATTAATGGCTTCCGTTAATTGCTATGCTGACTTCTGGCTGACGGTCGACTTCAAAGCTGACTTATAGCATTCTCTCGACGTTCTCTGATCTCTTTGAATTTCTTGAACCCCGTAAGGTGTTGGGAACTTTAACGTCTGATGGTAGGTGGAAGGGACTGCCCTTATATCGTGGAGCCATGGTCTTCCCGTTATCACATTATAACATGAAGGGCAATCCATGATAGAGTATCTAACCTTGATGTTTATGCCCTTCGCGTACGTGGGAAGGATGATGTCACCCACGGTGTACTTCACTTCTCCACTGAACCCTACCAGAGCGGTTGGATTCTTCTCCACATCATCCTCACTCAGTCCCATCTCCCTTAGCGCTCCCAACATCATGAGAAATCACAAGACCGTCGTGGTGAGGTCCTTCGAGACCATTGACGTCATCTTCATCAAAATGTATCGCGAGATTGATGACGTCTCGTTGCGCCTCTATAGGACGATGGAAAGTATTCTCTCGTGCATTTCTTTTGACAACCGAGTATGTAAGACCACACACGCTCGATCCCCCTGTGATTACGTTCACAACCTTGGTGGGTACTGACAACGCTGGCCTTCCCGCACGTGAGGCTTCCACCATGTTTGGAGGAACATGTGTGTTGGGTGCTACTTCAAAAATCCTTCCCCCGGACACGAGGTAAGCAATTTCCCTTCTTAGCGGTACGCACTCTTTGGTTATATGACCATAATCGTCGTGGAAGTCACACCACTTGCTTATATCCTTGTTTGGGTAGGGCTTCTCGTTTCTTTCTGGCCACCTGATGCCTCGCACTGTTAGGGCTATATTCTTCACGAGTTCCTCGGGGGATATACCCAAGTTGAACTCGTTGTACTTTGGCAATAATGGTTTGGCGGGTCTAGCCTTGGCGACGTTTACCTTCACCGCATCAGGATGAGCGCGTCGGTATGGTTGGTCGCGGCGTTCCCGGAGATGATCTGGCATGGCTTTCTTCTCTACCCTCTCCCAAACGCTCATGGGATTTCTCATTTTCATAACTTCTTCAAGCCTTATCTGCGCTAGGGCCTTAGTTTGAACATCTTCAAAGTTGTGGCAAGGGTGCCTAGTGAGTTCCTTGTAGAGATGTCCATCCTGGTTAACCCCCTGACGAAAGGCTTCCATAGCAATTGGCACGTCACAATGCGGGATGGAAATCTTTTCGTGGTTGAACCTGTCTAGATACTCCCAAGTGGATCATTCCAGCTACACGGTACAAGTCGCTAGAATGCTTCTCGAACCTTCGGCTGTTAGCAAACTGGAATCTGAAGGAATCCATCAACTCAGCAAAAGAATGGATGCTTCCTCATGGAAGGTTAACAAACCATTTCAGAGCCGGCCTTGCAAGAGCCGCTCCAAATCCCTTACACATCAATGCTTCCCGAGAGTGATAAGGGACGACGCTGGTCATCATTTTCTGTTTGAATATAGCCACGTGTACATCGGGGTCTCCCGTTCCATCATAAGGACTCATGCTCGACATTGAGAACTTCTTCGATATTATGACCTGAGCGATGTGGGGAGCGAAGGGTGACTCATCGTAACCATCAACCGCTTCCTTCTCGATGGGCCGAGGGACCCCAGGGATCTTTGCAAGTTGCTTAGTGAACATATTGAATTGGTTTCGGATGATGTCTTCTAGGTCTCGAGGACGATGACGGTCCCAATCCTCTTCATCGTCCATGATGTCATCTTCGAAGCGTCGAGGACTAACTTTTCGTGCAAATCGAAGGCGGACAAGCGCTCTTGCTTCCCCACCAGTACGGTCGTCCTGTGCGGGGGTGAAGGATGGAGCCCCATGGACAGTTGTCGATGGGGTAATGAATTCCGTTCCGGAGGGTCTCTTGCGCCAACTAGTAGGGTTTCGAGAGGAACCTTCTCCCTTACTAGTTTGCATTCGGTCCGTCGTTCGGGCGCGTGGACTAACAGAAGAGACAAATCGAAGTTGAGAGCGCAACCCTTCGTTATCGGCAGTCAATTGCTCGATGCTATTTTTGTGCTTCTCATTGGAAGCACGTTGGTTTGTTAACTCCTTTTCAAGAGGATGAAGTGTGTGGGAAAATTTCGACAACTCGATACGGAGCACTGCCAATGCATCTTGGCGTGCGCCTCCGTCGCCTCCAACGTCTTGTTCTTGGATCCTTTCGTCAATGTTTCTCATGGTGACCTTTCGGTGTCTTCCAATCTGGAGCAATGAACCTTTTTCGATCGCAAGACCCCATGGTGGGCGCCAAATTGTTTTGGACAAAAAATGATAAACAAACTCCGGTCCTAGATTGGGGCAACGATCGAATCGATTCAAGGGAAATCAATGAACAAAGCGATCGTATTGATTTTGATAGAAAGTTACAAGTGTTTTCTCTCAAGAGCCGATCTTAGTTTTCTTTTGCGTACATGAGAATGAATGATAAAAGTTTGCCTCTATCCTATTAAACTAGCCGTTTCCTCCTATGTCCCACGATCTCCATGTTACTAAGGCTTATCTTCAACTGTTTAGACACTTCCCATGCTTGTCGGAGTAGATAAACGCCATAAATCGGTCGACTCCTGAATGCGCGTCTCACCAAAAGGAGTCCTACCGACCCTGACGGGGGTCGTTACCGAGGTCCCCCGTGTCGGTAAGCGACGCCGACTCGAGACTTTAATGTGTTTTATTTCGATATCTTTTTAAGGATAGCTTTATATCTTTAAGGAAACTTCTTTAGATAGATTTCTTAGTATTTAAACAAGATAAAGACCAAGTTTTTATGGAGTTCTTTCGATTCACGCACGTTTGAAAGAACACGGTTTTTGGAGTTTGCTGGGGACGAAAGGAAGATTTGTGGGAGATTTCTTTTTGTTCTTGCTTGAGTTTCAAGACATTGTGATTGCTAATTTCTAGTAAGTTTTTGTTTATTTTAATCCAAAGACATGTTTTCTTATTTGAATTTTATTGTTTGTTCTTCAACCATGAGTGAGTAGTTTTCTTATTCTAGGGTTGGGGTAAAAACCCAACATAGTTGTGCATGTCGATAGTATGAATGTTTGAATTGATTGCCTTTGATCATATCTCTACTGGTTTGTGCTTAAACTTTGACGAAAGTTGAAGTAATTTCACGTTCATGATTTGATCGAAAGAAAAGTTTATGAATTTGAATAGGAATAAAGTTTGAAACGAAAGTTGAAAACTTTAGATCGTAATAAGTTGATTAAAAGTGAATGAATTTGCGAAAGTTTGTTGATTTGCTTCTCTTTCAAGAAAAGTTGATTTATTATGTGAAAAGACATGATCTTTATTATTCATATGACTTATTATGCATGGCTATGCTGTGGTAAACCCTAAATCCTAGATCTTTTCTCGCCTTGATAAAAACTCTTGTTCCCAATTACCCGCGTTACTGTTTTGGACAAAAATTTGATCAACAAATCCCTGTCCTGAATCGGGGCACGATCGAATGTAAAGGAAAACAAGAACTATGAGAAAGCTCGAATTTGCTAAGTGTTGAGGGCTAAAGTCCTCTCTTTTGATTAATTCCTCTTGGTTACAATTGTGTCCTTACAAATCGCATAATTCTACCTATAAACACCCTCGTTCCAACGGTTACTTCCTACATCCCATGATTCCCGGATTTCTAGGGCATATCTTTTAACTACTACCCACTTCCCGCATAGATCGGAGGCAAGAAATGCCCCAACCAATACCTTCTGAACACGCTTCTCTGCTTCGTGACGGAAGCTTTCTTCCTTCAATCGAGTGACTGATGACTTCTCTTCATTCCTGGATCCTTTCGCAATCAAACCAACTGATGACTTCTCTTTCTATTTGTGGGCTTGGTTTACCAAATGGGCCGATGGAAATTTGGGCCTAACAATACCCCTAAATCTTGATCCAAATCTTTTAGGCGGGATTTAGATCGGATTTGCCGCGTGAGCTACAGGCAGCGTGTGACATGTGGCTTGTACCCGTCCGTTCGATCATCCTCGAGAACTTGAAGAGTCACATCACTCTGGCTTTAAATGTTCAATCCCAGGCCTCTTCAAAGATACGCGCTGATCCCTTCCTACTTTTGTGTCTCATCATCTTCTTGCTTCTACTTCCAATTCTTGCCCCATTTCTCTGTTGCTCGTTCCCCATGGCCAACACCGATGCTAAGAGTATGGGCTTCGAATCCTCCCATGTTCTCGAACCCCATGACTGTCGCCCCTGCTCTCTTTCTTCAGAGGAGGTAGAGACGATAATTCGAAAATATGGCTTTCCATCCGACACCAACTTCTACACCCCTACATGCGAGGTCGTAGATTGGGTCAAGGAAGGCTGGGTCTGCTTCTTAGAGTATCCCTTCACTCTGGGAGCCCTTTTCCCTTTCTCACCTTTGATCTTGAACTTCCTGATGACTCTCAGAGCCTCCCCGACGCAATTAATGCCATCGATATGGAAGATCTTGTACTAGATAAGTGAGACCTCCCTGGGCGAGAAGATCGACTTCACAGTGCAAGATTTGCTATGTGCGTACCGGGTCTATCCTCTTAGGGCTGGACGTTTCACCCTCCACGTGAGGGATGCTAAGAACCCATTGATCCCGAAATCAAAGGTCAACGACAAGGATTGGGCCTCGCGCTTCTTCTTCGTGGAAAAGTCTACTCTGTGGGAGATGTATCAGGCAGCTTTCTTCGACTCTTGGACCACTAAAAGTAAGCGTTCCTAACCCTAATTTCCGCACTCCCCCACCTTCTGTCGTTACTTTGCTGTTTCTTATTGGGTTTCTGATTTCGAGGGTTTCTTGTGCAGTTCCGCCTAGTTTGGAGACCCATGTCTTGGAATCGGAAGCATGCAGAAAACTCTTCTCTCTTCCTGAAGCAAAGAGGACATATAGGAGGTCTGCGGAACAAGTACTTGAAGGTGAATCCAGCAATAAAACGACGACAGTTACTAGGGATCTATAGGACGGCGAAGACGATGCAAGATCGGGAAACTCTGAGAAGACGATTGAGGATAGTGCTCCAGCGTTTGGGAAGCTCGCTGAGGTGGCCACGAACCCCGTCAAGAACCCTTCCAGTATGTGCTTCCTTCTTTTGCTTTTGAATTTTATACCGATTATTTCCATGGATTTTAACGTTTGTCTTCCCAGAAGCTTCCTCTTCCTTGGGGAGGAGTTTCTCTGCTGCAGCCCTGATTTAGCGTAAGCTTCGGTCGAGTGACAAGAGACCCCCCTTGGACCCCAAGGTGAAGATGGAGGCCGCGGTGAAAGTGACCCCTGCCAAGAGGTCATCGCCTGGTGCTACTGAAGTCATTGACCTGCACGAGAAAGGTCCCTCAGATCTATGGCAGAAGCTCCGTGGTGCCCATGGCTTAAAGAAGCCACGCTTGGATGTTCCCAGCTCTGCTCTAGTTAGAGACGCCAGTTTATCGGTTTGGAAGGTTCGCTTTTTCCAGTTGTTTTCTTTTCTTTCTTCTCTCTCTCTTTTCTTTAACCGCGGACAATATCCTGTATTGGTGTGTAGGCCTTACAAAGCGTTCTCTGGGTGGTGGACGCCGTTGACAAAGAAGAGAAGACCCTTAGAGAACATTAGGCTAGGTGGGACGCCGAGAAGGTTGCTTTGGAGAGGGAAGCCACTCTAGCGGTTGAACGCCAGAAGATGGACGCAAGTAAGCTTGCGAAACTTGATGAGACGGTTAAGCATCAGTCTTCGCAAGCTACTTCGGATCGATCCAAGATCGATGAGCTCGAGGCCGAGAACAAGCTGGCAAGATCGGAGCCTACTATTCGATGATGTCTAGGGTGGAGACAATCAAACAGTTCGCGGCTGGTCAGCATTCGGATTGGGACCTGGACGTTGAGATCGCGTCCTTCCATGATTGCTACCCCCCGGATCAGCCAGCTCTGGGTGACGAGCTTTTGGCCTCTCTCGACATGGAGGAAGAGGGCGACGATCGTGATCCGAGCATGGGCGTGACACCTGAGCAAGGCGATGGGCTTTCAACGGACGCAGCGGAGCAGCTAAGGGGCACTTCTGGTAATGATGAAGATTAGGGTCGTGAGCCCTTGTAAAAATTTCTATTGTGGTGTTTTTTTTGTTTTGTTTGAACAAACTGTTTCTGGGATGTATGGGCCGCGTAGGGGCCGTGAACAATATTTGTCCATTAAATGGACGTCTCCTCTTCCTCAGGAAGAGGAAGTAGATAGTTTTGGTGCATGCATATTTTTCTTCTTGCATATTTTCATTTGGTATTGTCCTTCCTATGTGTGCAGGATTTTTCAGGACGCATGGATAGTTCAGACTGAAGGCTTCAAGACGACGACTCCTGCAGAAGTCTCTGGTCACGGGTGGCAGCTGCGCTTACCAAAGAAGTTTCCAGGCAGGTGACGAGTATCGTGTCGGAACTTGCGCTCGGGAAGTTCGGTCGATTAGAGACGTCTTTAGTCTAGGATTGGTTACCTCAACTGTTTGAACTCGTGTTCGATTGTATGATATATTCTACATCACGATAAATAAAGTATGCTTTTGATCTTCTAGTTCTACTTGTGCAAAGAGGAAATAAATGTGATTAAGCGATGATGCACGCAAACGTCATTCATTCAACAAAAAACCATAACATAGGAGTCACACAACAAAGAGTCTTCACACAAATAAGTTGATCACAAACATACTACGAAAAGGATGAACTTAAAGCAAAAGCAAGATAGTAACTATGGATAGATGACCTCGAGTGTCTTGAGTGTCTGGCGCTGAAACCTTCTGTTGGGGGTTCCAGAGAAGTTTACGCTCCGATAAAGGGAGACTTCTCTTAGAAGTGATACTTGTTCAAATGTATTGCGTTCCAGCTTCTTGGGATGGCTTCTCCGTCTTTGGATTCCAGCTGGTATGCGCCTTGTCCAACGACCCCTGTTATCTTGTATGGTCCCTCCCATGTCGGGGCTAGCTTACCCGACTTGGTTTCATGGGTATTTTGGAAGACTCATCGTAGTACCCAGTCACCGACTCGGATGGTCCGAATCCTGACATTCTGGTTGTAGCTCCGGGTGACTTGTTGTTGGTGCCTTGCCAGACATAACCGGGCTTGGTCACAAAGCTCGCCAGAAGTATCCAAATCAGCCAACGGCTCCAGATGATTACGCTCTTCGGTCAAAAAGGTAGTGCGAGCGGTTGGGATGAGAATTTCGGCGGGAATGACCGCGTCACATCCGTGTGTTAACGAGAAAGGAGACCGACCGGTCGCTACCTTTGGCGTCGTTCGATCGACCCAAAGGACGTAAGGGAGCTCATCGGCCCAGTTCCCTTTAGCTTTCGCAAGCCGTTTCTTCAAATTATTTATGATCACTTTGTTGCTAGCCTCGGCCTGCCCGTTTGACTGGGATAGCGAGGTGTTGAAGTGACCAGGCTGATCTTCCAGTGACTGCAGAAGTCTCTGGTCCTCTGGCTTATGAACTGAGACCCATTATCATACACAATCTCCGAAGGTACCCGGAAACGACAAAGGATATTTCTGATGATGAAAGAGATCACCTGTTTATCCTTGATCTCTGGATAGGCTCCAACCTCGATCCACTTAGAGAAGTAATCAGTCATAGCGAGAAAAAACACTCTCTGTCTGGACGAAGGGGGTAACTTCCTAACTATGTCCATCCCCCATCGCATGAAGGGCCATGGCATGAGTGTGGGGTAGAGTGGCTCTGGAGGTTGATGAGCGGTCGGCGCATGCCTTAGGCAGGCGCCGCATCTACGGCAGAAGTCTCCAGCGTCTTTCCTCATAGTGGGCCAGAACTAGCCTTGCCGAAGGGCTTTGTTGGATAGACTTCTCCCTCAGGTATGGTTCCCACAGTCTCCCTCATGAAGTTCTTCAAGAAGTCTTTGGACACCTTCCTTGACTATGCAACGTTGTAGTGTTCCTACTGCCGACTTGTGGAACAGTTTCCCGCCCTCTACTATAAACTTTGTAGCCTTCATCCTTAGCAACTTAGCTTCGATTTTATCTTCCGGAAGTTTTCCCTTGGTTAGCCAATCCAGGTACGGCTGAGTTCAAGGTGCTTCGTTGGCCTCCGAAGGATCAAAGGGAGTTCTCTCGTGGTTTGAGTTACTCAGGGGCAAATCTGGGTCGGGATCGTTTTGATAACTCCTAGCGTAGACGTCGTCACTGCTCATGAGGACGTCGTTGTGGGGAGTAGCTCTGAGAAGGCCGAAGTCATCGGTCATACTATCCGATCTCTTGCTATCGCCGGTATGAGTTCTTGTAATAGCAGGAACCATGATGTGAATCATCGGGATTACAAGATATTCGTTAGGGTCAATGGCTGACGCTAAGCGGGCGAGAGAATCTGCTTGAGCATTCTGCTCTCTTGGGATTTGTGCGAAGGATACCTTCTCGAACCAAGAAATCAGATTTTTGACCACATCTAGATAAGCTATCATCCTCTCATCCCTTGCTTCATATAACCCTAGAACTTGATTGACTATCAACAATGAGTCACAATTGACTTCTATCTGCTGTATGCCCAGGTCTTTGGCAAGAATCAGACCGAAAATCAGAGATTCATACTCAACTTCATTGTTCATGGCTTCGAACGTGCATCTCACGGATTGTGCCACCCTATCCCCCTGTGTTGATTTTAGGACTACTCCTATCCTTGTTCCCCTAGCGTTAGAGGCGCCATCCGTGTGAAGCGTCCATTTGGCTGGAGACTAAGCTTCTAGCGTCATTAGCTTTGTTGGATCTGACCCTTCTTCCGTCATAGGGCTAAAATCAACCACAAAGTCAGCTAGCGCCTGAGACTTCAATGCAGTTCTAGGCTCAAACTTAATGTCGAACCCACTCAAGTGAATTGCCCACTTAGCCATTTGATGTGAGCCCCACATTAACCGCCATCCAAGAAGAGGAAGACTTATTCGTGCGCTCCGACGGACCCATTACTCGAGCCATGACCCGTGCCATAGCTCGAGCCACGGCGTCCCTCGTCGCGCGCGCTTACGCGAGCCACGACGCATCCACCAGCGCGCCCCTCTTCCGGTGCGTCTCCTTCATCGAAGGTGCGCCGCTACTCCAGGCCGACGCCGAGCATCGCGGTATTGAGAACCCCAACTTCGGTGCCGCGCCATCCATTGTTGCCGAGCCCCATGCCACACCGGGCCAACCTGGCGTCGGAACTTGAGGTTCTGGTGCGCCTCGGCCTCGACACTTGAGGTTCGGGTGCGCACCAGCCCTGTCACCGCCTAGCCGTGCCGCGTCCCTACACCGTGTCGCGACATGTCTTGGCGTGCCGATGCCTTGTCACGACCTTGTCGCGACACTCGCGACTAGGCCACCGTGACCATCTATGTTTCTTACTGTTTTTAGCATTATTTCATTTTCAAAACATTTCCATTTCTGTAATTTCTATTTCTGTTTAGAGTTTTGGGCTTGGGCCTGCATTTGGGCCGTGTGTGTGCGTCTCCCATGTGCCGCCCATGCCACTAGGGTTTGCTGGGGTTTGCGTGCCATCTTCTTTATAAAAGAGGCACGTCCCCTCCTTTGTTTCTTACGCTTTGATTGAATTAACGTTATGCTGTCGAGTTTTCTCCAGACTTATTTCTAAAAGGCGTCAACCCATTCTTTTCCTCAATCCCATATTCTCTTGGCTTCCGTCAAACGAAGCCCCCCTTCTCAATCCTTTCCCTTCAATCCTCAACCCAGTCTAGACGTTTACGTCTCAAATCTATCGGTTCCGACGTGAGAAGACCATTTACGAGTCCAAGCAAAGATCCGCTCGTGAATCCTTAACGGGGTTCACATCAACTGGCATCAAAGCCAAGGATTGGGTAAGTCTTTCTCACACATTTAATCACCTTTTGCACGAAATTTTTTGTTTTCCATCCATTTTGTCATTAGCTTCCGCCATCTCTACCAACATCCATTAGATCCATCGTTTTTGCTTCATAAAAATTCAAAAAAAAAAACAATCGTGTCCTTGCCGACTTGCACTTGTTTTTTCGGTTCATCATCTTGAGTTTTCGAGCATTGCTTGCATTCATCTTGCATTGTTTGAATTGATTGATTGTGTGTGTTCGTGCATCTTGTTGAGTTGTGCGAGATTTGGTCCGATTTGGCCTGATGTCGTGGTTATTATTGAGGGAAAGAATCTTGGAGGATAAAATCCACAAGATCTTGTTAGTTGCCTTTTATTGCATTGTTTGAATTGATTGATTGTGTGTGTTCGTGCATCTTGTTGAGTTGTGCGAGATTTGGTCCGATTTGGCCTGATGTCGTGGTTATTATTGAGGGAAAGAATCTTGGAGGATAAAATCCACAAGATCTTGTTAGTTGCCTTTTAAAAAAAATATCAAAAGATATCGTTGGAAAAGCACAGCCAAAATAAGGCAATCTTTATCCAATTAAAAAAAAAGAAATTATTAAAAAGATCTTGTGAGATACACAAGCCAAAATAAGGTAAGTATCTCACATAATCTCGGCATTCCCTCTTTCTAATATTGCAATCTTATCTTACCTTGGTTTGCTTATATCTTTCTTTTGCATATCTTGGATTGTTTCTTTTTTTGTTACAACACAATCTCGCCTTCCCTCTTAGGACGAGATCCTCTCCTTTCTCTTTCCCTCTCTTACGTGCCAAGGCTTATCCCAAGCCGACAGCTCTCTCTCTTTTCTTACTTGCATGCTTGTTTGCCTTGCTTGTTCATGCTCTTGTGTTGTTCCGTTCTTGTGTAAGTCGAGATCTTAAGCCTCCCATTCCTTTTCAAGTACTTTTCGTGCAAACTAAGGGTACTTGCGTGGTGAGCCTTACAATATCTCGACGCTTCTTTTGCTTTGTTCTTTTGGAACTTTTGACTTGTTCATGTCTATGGTCGAGATAGGTGACGGTAGCATGGAAGGAGACGAGAATTCCAACCAACAAGGATTAAACAACCAACGCCAACAATTACCGGTGAATCAACCACCGTTGCTCGTGACGCCTGGCGCGTCGCTCCCGGGTACCGTGCCCGCTGACGGCCTTGCGGCAATAGAGGCGCGTTTCTCAAACATGGAACGCATGCTCACGAGGTTCATTGAGCAACAAACACTACCAACCGTAACGATCTACACGCAGCCCGCTATTCCGAGCGTAACGCCACCCGGCGTCTCGGCACTGCGGGCTACGACACTAGAGAAGGGCAAGGGCCCGTTGGTTGAAGCGTCTAACCCGAATGGCATCCAGAAGTTGGAGTCCATGAGGGAAAGTCGCCCAACTAATCTGGCTCAAGATTTACATGAGGTTCTTGACGTTCATTCCGATGAGGAGTATGACTCCGAGGAGTGGCGACGTCAACAAGACAAAAAAAAGAAAAAGGCAGTCACTCCGACGCCTAAGAAGAAAAAGAACAAAGACCGAGGTGATTTCGATGTCAACGACTATCGGGGTCAACAAAGTCCAACAACTCCATGTTCGGATTCCGAGGACTCTATGACGGAGTACGAGGAGGATTCCGAGGAGGAATTTGACCACCCTCTGGTCCATGATTCGGAGGAGTGGATAGATCGGGATCGGGATTGGATTCCGAGACCCAAATTTCCCGAGAACCGCACGGAATATGATCGGCTTGAGCGCCTTGACAACCGCGAACGACCTCGGTGCGATGGGGATCGGCGTCGCCAAAACCGAGACCGTGGGGACCAGTGGCGCCCTCAACGCGATGGAGATGACGAGCCTAGCGATGATGGCGACGGGCCACACCGAAGCTATGGCCGAGGCAACCGGCGCCGACGCACGCCTCCTCCGCGTGCCAACAGGCGCGCCGACAACGAACATCCGACTCATGTATCACACCGTGATTTTAAGTTAAATTTGAAGATTTTTTCGGTAACTATAATCCTGATGAGTTTATTTCTTGGTTTCAGGGTACCGAACATGTCCTCAAACATAGCCAATATGAGGAGCACGAAAAAGTCGAGGTAGTGACCCTTCAATTCAAGGGGTCCGCTCGTATGTGGTGGAACCGATTCGAAGCGGATCGGGCCCGAAAAGGTAAAGCCGCCATTACCGAGTGGTATCAACTTGTTTTTATTATGAAGCGGAAATTCATACCCCCCGACTACAAGGAGAAGGTTCGGATTTTGTTCCAAGACGCACCTCAAGGATCCATGACTCCGGAGGAATTCTTTGCCTACTTGGAAGATTTATTCTTCAAGGCTGGCATAAGTGCTTCCCTGGGGGCGTTGCGGTCTCGCTTTGTGGCGGGACTCGACCAATGGATCTGAGATCGCTTGGTTGTCTTGCCGATCAAAGACTTGGGACGATTGATACACACGGCCATGGAGTTGTACATGTAGTTTAAGAGGCCGAAGTCGTCCGCTTATACAAGGTATGGTTCTAACCCTAGTCCTTCCGCTTTGGGTACTAAACCGTTTTCTACTCCTTCTTTCTCCAAATCTAAGGTAGGTACCCCTGGGACGGAATCCAAGGGCACTTCGGTTGGCCAAAACCGGGACAAGGGCGCGCCCTCCACAAAGGACTCGAGACATCGAGTGCTATCAATATGGTGGCCGAGGCCACTTGAAACGGGATTGCCCTAACACGAAGCGAGTGTTGTTTTCGGCTCAATCGACGACGTGTGAGAGCGTTGACGAGGCTGAGTCGGAAGAGGACAACGCGGCGCCGATTGAGGATGGTGCATTTTGTGCACCCTCGGATATTGCCGCCAACGTTGACAAGTTGTTGCTCGTGACGCGTCGAGCGCTTAGCTTAAGGGAGGCTGTGCCAACCGATCACATCGCGACAATGGAAGAGGTGGTCCGGCACCGTGCCAATAAGTGGAGCGCTAAGAAATGGACACAATAAGAAACAAGAAAAACTCCCCTCGATGTGCTTGATCACATCGCGCCTACGGCTAAGGAAGAGGCGGTCCGGCACCGTGGCGAGAAGTGGAGGCTCGGCGTCTTCATTCGTCCGAGGCTTGCCATGGGCGCCATGTGGCTGGCCAACATGACCCTGCCAATGTGGAAGATTGGAGCCAGGTGCGCCGCTGGATGTGGGCTGTATCAACCTAGTGCCGCTCGATAACGAGCCTGGCGCGCTGCCGGGGAAGCACTTGGCGCTTGTGGCTCGGTTTTCGGTTTTGCTCAGCGGTTCTTGTGCGAATCGTCATGTAATCTAGAATTTTGGGCGTTGGCACCAGAAGCGCCGCCAAAAGTGTCGCCATGGCCAGAAGCGCCGTTCGTTGTAGCATTGGATGTGGGCGCGGCCGTGGCATTCTCCCGAGCATTAGCTTGTTGCCTTTCGTTTTCATCTTGTAACGCTTCACTCGGAGACATAGGTAAGATGGTCACGCGTTTACCATGGTAATTGAACATGTAAGTGTTCAACCGACCATCGTAAATCTCGTGATGGTCAAACTGCCATGGACGACCAAAAAGGATATGAGTGGCGTCCATGTTAGTGACATCAACAAGAACGGAATTGGAGTAGACACCAATTGAAAAGGAAAGGCTAACCTGTTTCGTGATCTAATGGTCACCATCATTCGAAATCTAAGCGAGCTTGTAAGGCTTCGGATGGTCCGATTGAGGCAACTTGAAGTGGTTGACGACCTTCCTTGATAAGAAGTTTCCGCAGCTACCCGAATCAATTATAACGCTTAGAGAGACATTTTGCACCAAACACCGATTACGGAAAATGTTTTCCCGTTGATCGGTTGGCACAGCCTCCCTTAAGCTAAGCGCTCGACGCATCACGAGCAACAACTTGTCAACGTCGGCGGCAATATCCGAGGGTGCACAAAATGCACCATCCTCAATCGATGCCGCGTTGTCCTCTTCCGACTCAGCCTCGTCAACGCTCTCATACGCCGCCGTTTGAGCCGAAAACAACACTCGCTTCGTGTTGGGGCAATCCCGTTACAAGTGGCCCTGACCACTATATTGATAGCACTCGATGTCTCGAGTCCTTTGTGGGGGGGCGCGCCGTTGTTGCGGTTTTGGCCAACCGAAGTGCCCTTGGAGTCCGTCCCGGGGGTATCTACCTTAGATTTGGAGAAAGAAGGAGTAGAAAACGGTTTAGTACCCAAAGCGGAAGGACTAGGGTTAGAACCATACCTTGCATAAGCGGACGACTTCGGCCTCTTAAACTGCATGTACAACTCCATGGCCGTGTGTATCAATCGTCAAAAGTCTTTGATCGGCAAGGCAACCAAGCGATCTCAGATCCATTGGTGGAGTCCCGCCACAAAGCGAGACCGCAACGCCCCCGGGGAAGCATTTATGTCGGCCTTGAAGAATAAATCTTCCAAGTAGCCAAAGAATTCCTACGGAGTCATGGATCCTTGACGTGCGTCTTGGATCAAAATCCGACAATATCTCGACGCTTCTTTTGCTTCGTTCTTTTGGAACTTTTGACTTGTTCATGTCTATGGTCGAGATAGGTGACGGTAGCATGGAAGGAGACGAGAATTCCAACTAACAAGGACTAAACAACCAACGCCAACAATTACCGGTGAATCAACCACCGTTGCTCGTGATGCCTGGCGCGTCGCTCCCGGGTACCGTGCCCGCTGACGGCCTCGCGGCGATAGAGGCGCGTTTCTAGAACATGGAACGCATGCTCACGAGGTTCATTGAGCCACAAACACCACCAGCCGTAACGATCCACACGCAACCCGCTATTCCGAGCGTAACGCCACCCGGCGTCTCGGCACCGCGGGCTACAACACTTTAGAAGGGCAAGGGCCCGTTGGTTTAAGCGTCTAACTCGAATGCCATCCAGAGGTTGGAGTCCATGAGGGAAAGTCGTCCGAGTAATCAGGCTCAAGATTTACATGAGGTTCTTGACGTTCATTCCGATTAGGTGTATGACTCCGAGGAGTGGCGACGTCAACAAGCCAAAAAAAAGAAAAAGGCGATCACTCCGACGCCTAAGAAGAAAAAGAACAAAGACCGAGGTGATTTCGATGTCAACGACTATCGAGGTCATCAAAGTCCAACAACTCCATGTGCGGATTCTGAGGACTCTATGACGGAGTACGAGGAGGATTCCGAGGAGGAATTTGACCACCCTCCGATCCATGATTCGGAGGAGTGGATAGATCGGGATCGGGATTGGATTCCGAGACCAAAATTACCCGAGAACCGCGCGGAAAATGATCGGCTTGAGAGCCGTGACAACCGTGAACGACCTCGGCGCGATGGGGATCGGTGTTGCCAAAACCGAGACCGTGGGGACCAGTGGCGCCCTCAACGCGATGGAGATGACGAGCCTAGTGATGATGGCGACGGGCCACACCGAGGCCATGGCCGAGGCAACTGACGCCGATGCACGCCTCCTCCGCGTGCCAACAGGCGCGCCGACAACGATCGTCCGGCGCATGTATCACGCCGTGACGTTAAGTTAAAATTTGAAGATTTTTTCGGTAACTATAATCCTGATGAGTTTATTTCTTGGTTGCAGGGTACCGAACATGTCCTCAAACATTGCCACTATGAGGAGCACAAAAAAGTCGAGGTAATGACCCTTCATTTCAAGGGGTCCGCTCGTATGTGGTGGAACCGATTCGAAGCGGATCGGGCCCGAAAGGGTAAAGGCGCCATTACCGAGTGGCATCAACTTGTTTTTATTATGAAGCGGAAATTCATACCCTCGACTACAAGGAGAAGGTTCGGATTTTGATCCAAGACGCACGTCAAGGATCCATGACTCCGGAGGAATTCTTTGCCTACTTGGAAGATTTATTCTTCAAGGCCGGCATAAGTGCTTCCCCGGGGGCATTGCGGTCTCGCTTTATGGCGGGACTCCACCAATGGATCCGAGATCGCTTGGTTGTCTTGCCGATCAAAGACTTGGGACGATTGATACACACGACCATGGAGTTGTACATGCAGTTTAAGAGGCCGAAGTCGTCTGCTTATACAAGGTATGGTTCTAACCCTAGTCCTTCCGCTTTGGGTACTAAACCGTTTTCTACTCCTTCTTTCTCCAAATCTAAGGTAGGTACCCCCGGGACGGAATCCAAGGGCACTTCGGTTGGCCAAAACCGCGACAAGGGCGCGCCCCCCCACAAAGGACTCGAGACATCGAGTGCTATCAATATGGTGGCCGGGGCCACTTGAAACGGGATTGCCCCAACACGAAATGAGTGTTGTTTTCGGCTCAATCGGCGGCGTATGAGAGCGTTGACGAGGTTGAGTCGGAAGAGGACAACGCGGCGCCGATTGAGGATGGTGCATTTTGTGCACCCTCGGATATTGCCGCCGGCGTTGACAAGATGTTGCTCGTGACGCGTCGAACGCTTAGCTTAAGGGAGGCTGTGCCAACCGATTACATCGTGCCTACGGCAATGGAAGAGGCGGTCCGACACCGTGCCGATAAGTGGAGCGCTAAGCAATGGACACAATAAGAAAAAAGAAAAACTCCCCTCGATTTGCTTAATCACATCGCGCCTACGGCTAAGGAAGAGGCGGTCCGGTACCGTGGCGAGAAGTGGAGGCTCGACGTCTTCATTCGTCCGAGGCTTGCCATGGGGCCATGTGGCCGGCCAACATGACCCATCCAATGTGGAAGATTGGAGCCAGGTGCGCCGCTGGATGTGGGCTGTATCGAGCCAGCGCCACTCGGTAACGAGGTTGGCGCGCTGCCGGGGAAGCACTCGGCGCCTGTGGCTCGGTTTTCGGTTTTGCTTGGCGGTTCTGGTGCGAATCGTCATGTAATCCAGAATTTTGGGCGTTGGCACCAGAAGCGCCGCCAAAAGTGTCGCCATGGCCAGAAGCGCCGTTCGTTGTAGCATTGGATGTGGGCGCATCCGTGGCATTCTCCCGAGCGTTAGCTTGTTAATTTTCGGCTTCATCCTGTAACGCTTCACTCGGAGACATAGGTAAGATGGTCACGCATTTACCATGGTAATTGAACATGTAAGTGTTCAACCGGCCATCGTAAATCACGTGACGGTCAAACATCCATGACGACCAAGAAGGATATGAGTGGCGTCCATGTCAGTGACATCAAAAAGAACGGAATTAGAGTAGACACCAATTGAAAAGGAAAGGCTAACCTGTTTTGTGATCCAATGGTCACCATCATTCGAAATCCAAGCGAGCTTGTAAGGCTTTGGATGGTCCGATTGAGTCAACTTGAAGTGGTTGACGACCTTCCTTGATAAGAAGTTTCCGCAGCTACCCGAATCAATTATAACGCTTAGAGAGACGTTTTGCACCAAACACCGAGTACGGAAAATGTTTTCCCGTTGATCGGTTGGCACAACCTCCCTTAAGCAAAGCGCTCAACGCGTCACGAGCAACAACTTGTCAACGCCGACGACAATATCCGAGGGTGCACAAAATGCACCATCCTCAATCGGCACCGCGTTGTCCTCTTCCGACTCAGCCTCGTCAATGCTCTCCTACGCCGCCATTTGAGCCGAAAACAACACTCGCTTCATGTTGGGGCAATCCCATTTCAAGTGGCCCCGGCCACCATATTGATAGCACTCGATATCTCGAGTCCTTTGTGGGGGCGGGGGGGGGGGGGCGCCCTTGTCGCGGTTTTTGCCAACCGAAGTGCCCTTGGAGTCCGTCCCGGGGGTACCTACCTTAGATTTGGAGAAAGAAGGAGTAGAAAACGGTTTAGTACCCAAAGCGGAAGGACTAGGGTTAGAACCATACCTTGTATAAGCGGACGACTTCGGCCTCTTAAACTGCATGTACAACTCCATGGCCATGTGTATCAATCGTCCCAAGTCTTTGATGGACAAGACAACCAAGTGATCTCGGATCCATTGGTGGAGTCCCGCCACAAAGCGAGACCGCAACGCCCTCGAGGAAGCACTTATGCCGGCCTTGAAGAATAAATCTTCCAAGTACGCAAAGAATTCCTCCGGAGTCATGGATCCTTGACGTGCGTCTTGGATCAAAATCCGACAAGATCATGGTTTGTGATCGAACCCTTTTCAATAGAGGGAGGAGGATGATGTGCATATGTCGCATCATGAGCACATCGTGCCAGGGATCGAGGTTGAGGAGGGAGATGATGGTGCGCCGAGGGTGTGATTCGGGTTGTGAGTCTATCAAGAACACCCAAACCGGATTTGAGGGCGTGTTTATACTTCGGCTTTGGTTTGATCTAACAATTCCAATTACTGCAATTATCCACTTAGTTTTGATTGCTTATCCTTGTTTCATTTCTAAAGAGAGTCCATCTCTCGAGCCACTCCTCGTGCCCTTTCAAGCGCCGGCACACCTTCCACGTGCGCCCTTGCATGTGCCGATGCCCGAGCCTTCCTTCGCACCCTTGCACACGTCAGCTTCCCCTCATGGCGCACCCTTGCATGCGGCTGATGGTGCGCCCTTGCAAGTGTCGGGCTCTAACGTTGGCGCGCCCTTGCCTATATTTGATGGGATCAATTCTTAGGGCACTTTTGTTGGTAATTTGGTCCATGACTTGAGTTTGGATTTCAGCTCTAATGCCAAGTCCAATTTTCCCGGCAAAGAAGAGTATTCACTTAGACAAGTTTCCAAGACCGGCGTCCAAGGCGCCAAGGTTCCATGTCAAGGCACCAGGCCATATCTTGGGCGCATCACACGAGCACGAGCTAGGGCAATGTTAGACCAAATCAAGGAGGACCTCATGGATCATAAGTTTCCAATGGCTTACGATGGTGAAGGTTGGAGTCTTCTTGTGACTCTTGGTTCTACGAGTGCTAAACCTTGACTTATGTTTTGTCGAGGGCGTTTAGTTGAATTTCTTGAAACTTAAAGATTTTATATGTAATTTCGTGAGAAATGTGGGCTAACTTGGTGGGGTGTGGCTTTAGGGGTTATAACCCTCATTTTCGCCTTTTTTTCCTTAGACTTGTTTCCATGAAAAATACTACTTCTTTATTGATTTTCAATCTAAGTTTTTCTTGCATTTCCTTGTTTTGATCTTGTTGAAAACTTATTGGTGAGTCATATCCAACTTCATCTTCAAACAGTTTGCAACTCTCGGTGAGTCATGCATATCTGAGCCTTGCATATATCCACATCCTTCACTCCACCATTACACCCTCATCGGTCTAAGAGAAGGCTCGTTGCAAGTGTTTGTCATTTGATCCGACCATCAAGTGGAATCAAAGCCACGCAAAGGTATCGCCATCTAAACCTTGTTTCGACTTTGGATTTCCCCTCGTTGCAAGTGTTTGTCATTTTTTTCCATCCCTTGTTGTTTCATGTGGTGTTGCCCTAATCTTGTTACATTTTGTGTCAAGTTTTCGTCCTTGAATTTTTGTTGTTGGAGGTCAAAAACTTTGATGTCCATGGCTGAAATTCCACACGAAAATGGTGAAAGTACACCAAAGGTCTAGTCTTCCTTAATTAGGGTAGATGAAAGGGTGTGTTTAATCCTTTTTTAATTACATCCATTAAGTTGCATCCTTGAATATTCTTTGCTGAAATTTTTGTGCTGAAAACCGAGGGGAAGAGTGTGTAATTCCACCCCTTTGTGTCTCATCTCATGCTTGTTGATTGGCTTCGACTTTAGGATACGGGAACGACACCGAGAAGTGTATTTCTTGCATTGCTTGTTTCGATTATTTTGAAAAAAAAAACAGATTTGTGCCTTAAAAGAAAATTTCGGACTCGAAGAGAAAGAGAATCGGGGCCAGAAAAACTCAAACCCGGCGAAAGTTAAAGAGAGACCGGGCATAGAATAAGTCGGACCCCGTGAGAAAGAGAATCCGAACAAGGCCTAAAATTTGTTTAAGTTTGTTGTTTGTGTTTCTTTGTGTTTAGTAGCTTCCTTTTGTTGTTTGCCATTAGACGAGTGTGTGGTGTGCTTTAGTTTTCCTTGTTGTCTTGTGTTGGTAACCAAAAACCTCATACTTGAAACTTGTCGGATTTCCATCTCGAACAAGTTTTGGTGATTAATTTGTGTACGTATCTATAACTTTTCTTGTTACTTGGAATTTGGTTGAGATGACGAGTGTAGGTGACGAAAAAGACAAACAAAAGGTCGATGAAGAGTCGTCCAATTCGGTGGAGCCAATGTTTTGGTCCATTCAACAATCCCTTCATTCCATGGAGACACTTTTTAACATCTTGGAGAGCCGAGTCCAAGGGTTGGATGAGAGGACACAAGTGCCTCAAGTGGGAGTTCCACAAAGTGTCTTACAAAGTGCCGAATTTTGAGGCCCACGCCTCTCTTGGCCTATGTGCAGCCTACGGGAGCATTCCTTCATATGTTCCTCCCATGAACATTGCCAACAACCTATCTTATGTGGCCAATTCCGGGGTAAGACCTTTTTTTGCTAATTTTCCGAACAATATTCCTTTAGTTTCCACTAACCTTGCAGTTCATGGAGTGGCAAAATCTCAAGAAACAGGTCAGACCAAGGCCACCACTATGGTCGAGACAACTGGGCATCTCCCTCGATGCTTGGTTGGCCAAGGGCCCCCTCGTGCACCATTGTATAGCGCCGCCGGCCAGCCTTGGCAAGGCGCGCCCGTTCCTCAAGAGGAGTGGCCTAGAGATCTACAATAAGGTATCAAGCTAAATGTGACGACCTTTGCGGGCACCTCCGACGCCGATGCATGCCTAGATTGGATAGCCAAGGCCAAGTCCATTTTTTATTTCTATGGCTATGATGATGCAAGACGAGTGGCCATGGCGGTCAAACACTTTACCGCTTACGCTTACCATTTGTGGCTCGAGAACAAGGCATTGAGGAGAATGCGCTGAATGCCTCAAATCATTCCCCGGATGAGCAAGTGCGTCTAGGAAACCATTCCCCGGATGAGTTTTATAACGAGTTGCGCATGCTGATGTTTTGTTCCGGGTTGCAATTTCCCGACGGGTATATGAATTCTAAGTTCATCAATGGTTTAAATTTGAAACTATAAAATATTGTGAGCAAGCACCATTGTAGTAGGGGAACCGAGGTTGAGTAGGTGCTCCATTACACCATCTGCATCTACAAGCACCTTTCTCAACGATGCCAAAGTTCAACCAATTCCAGAGCATAGCATTCGTCCACTACGGTGCCTAGGGTGCCCACGAACAGCCAAAGAGGCCGGAGTTTAGGAGAGACTCGAGTTCACAACCAAAGAAGGAGTTCACTCCACAACCACGACAAGAAGGAGGAGAGCGAGCCAACGATGTGAAGTGTTTCAAGTGTCTTGTTCACGGGCACTATGCTAGGAATTGTCCAAACGCCCAAAAGGTTCATCTTAACTCCCAAGAAGAGTACAAATATGATGATGAAGGGTTGCAGAAGAAGAGGACAAGAGTCCCGAGATCCAAGAAGAAGAAGAGCTTCATGTCACGACCGAGGATGGAGAGTGCTTTGTGGTCCAACGCACACTGTTCATGACGGAGAACACCACCACACCAAGTCAACAAGAAATCATCTTTCACACTCGATGTAAGCTCATGGATAAGGTATATGTAGTGTTATTATTAAAAGCGGTTCTTGTTGTAATATTATTAGTCAAGAGGTGGTGGATAGGTTTTCTTTGAGTACTACTCCTCACCCTTTACCTTATCCATTGTGTTCATTGAATTCTAACATCCCTATCCATTTCAAGGAGAGGGCTCCTGTGTCTTTTTCTATAGGGCCATACAAGGATGAGGTGGACTGTGACGTGGTCCTGATGACCGCTTGCCATCTACCTTTGGGACGCTCTTGGCAATTTGACAAGGGAGCGAGTCATGACGGAATATCCAACGAGTATCACTTCCGAATGGAGGGAAAGAAGGTGACTTTACACCCGATGTCTCCCCATGAGATAATTTTGGATTACACAGCAAAGGAAGAAGCATGCTAGCCGAGAGGACTAGAAGGACAAGAAGTTGGCCATAGGCGGCACCTCTATGCCCCTACTCTGTGCCGAACCGAAAAAGGTTGCTCACACAATGAAGGGAAGTGGCATTTGCCTTTTACTTGTCTTTCATGAATCTTATTTTTCATTTCAAGAATATAGTGATCTTCCTCCTCCTATTTCTCAACTTTTGCAGGACTTTGAGGAGCTATCTCAAGAAGAGGTGCCAAAGGGACTCAATAGAGCACCAAATCGACTTTGTCCCGGACGCCATTTTGCCAAACTGTCCCGCTTATCGGGCCAATCCCGAGGAGATTAAGGAGCTTTAAAGGCAAGTTCAAGAGCTTCTTGACAAGGGATATGTGCGTGGAAGCCTCAACTCATGTGTCGTTCCCTTCATTCTTGTGCCTAAGAAGGACAGCACATGGAGAATGTGCGTACATTGTCGGGCGATCAACAATATCACCATCAAGTATCACCACCCGATTCTAAGGCTTAAGGATATGCTTGATGAGCTGCACGGAGTGAGTCTCTTCTCCAAAATTGATTTAAAGAGTGGCTATCATCAAATAAGAATGAAGGAGGGCGATGAATGGAAGACGACGTTCAAAACCAAGAAAGGCCTCTACGAGTGGTTGGTCATGCTCTTCAGATTGACCAACGCGCTAGCACATTCATGCACTTGATGAACCACATCCTCCAGACTTTCATTGGTAAGTTTTTGGTTGTTTACTTTGATGATATTTTGATTTATAGCCACGACTTATCCACTCATGTCGAGCACCTATTTGCTAACTTCAAGAAATGTCACTTTAGTTTGAAAAACATTGTGTTTCTTGGTTTTGTTGTGAGTAGGAGTGGACTACAAGTGGATGAAGAAAAGGTGAAGGCGATTCAAGAATGGCCAACACCGACAACTATGACTTAGGTCCGAAGCTTCCTCGGTTTGGCCGGCTTCTACCGCCGGTTTGTGAAAGATTATAGTACGTTGGCTGCTCCTTTGACCTTCCTCACCAAGAAAAATGTTCCATTTGCATTAGGAGAGGCGCAAGAGGAGGCATTTGCAACCCTCAAAGCTAAGTTGACACAAGCACCGTTCTTGGCCCTTCCCGATTTTAGCAAGATGTTTGAGATTTAGTGTGACGCGTCGGGAATTGGTCTTGGAGGGGTGCTCATGCATGAAGGGAAGCTTATTGCCTATTATAGTGAAAAGTTGGGTGGAGCCGAGATAAAGTACCCTGCGTATGACAAGGAGCTGCTTGCTCTTGTGCGAGTGCTAAAGGCGTGGGAGCACTCTCTTACCTCGGGAATTTGTCATTCATTCCAACCACGAGGCGTTGAAGTACTTAAGGGGCCAAAGCAAACTAAATCGGAGGCATGCTAAATGGGTGGATATCATCAAGTCCTTCCCCTATGTCATCAAGCACAAGGAAGGCAAGGACAACGTCGTCGCCGACGCGTTGTCACAAAGGTACACTCTTTTATCTTTACCAGATGCTCGCTTGCTTGGATTTACTTTCATGAAGGAATTATATGCTCATGATTCTGATTTGTGCGACCGTGGTTGGGTCATTTGCGTTTTGGTCCAGGCTGAATTCCACTCGTTCTTCTCCAATCTCAAACGTAAGAAGTCCTTTCCTCACATCGACCTTGGCACTTGCTGTATCTAGGAATGGTCTGCCTAGGATAATGGGGACATGAGGATCCTCAGGCATGTCGAAGACGACGAAATCATTTGGTATAAAGAATTTTCCCACTTGAATAGGGTAGTCATCCACGACCCCTGTGGCTTTGACACATGATCCGTCCGCCATGAAGAGGTTCATATCCACAGGCTCTAGTGGTCCCATGTTAGCTTTTAACCAGATGGAGAGAGGAAGCAAACTAGCACTGGCTCCCAAATCACATAAAGCTTTAAATTTGTGGTCGCCTATGCCAATCGTGATGGCAAATCTCCCTGGATCTCCAAGCTTTTCTGGTAGAGCAATTGATCTGACTTCATCCTGTAGCTCTGTAATGGACCTTTTCCTGCTAAGAATATCCTTCAAAAATTTTGTGTAAGCCGGCATTTCGCTTAGGGTGTCAACGAATGGGATGGAAATATTAATGCCCTGAAGAATCTTCACGAAACGCTTGAACTTACTCTCAGTAGAGTCCATAGATTTCTTAGTTGGAAATGGAAGAGATTTCACCATTCTCGGAACCAAGTTAGGCTCGAGAGGTGAGAGTACCGGGTCGACACTGGGGTCGTTTGGTGTCCTCGGCGGGTCGTTACCGACCCTGATGGGGTCGTTAACTACCCTGGGATAGAGAGGAAGGCTCGGATTAGTAAACTTACCTGGATTAGGGTCGTTAGATACCCTCGGAGCTTCGTCACCATGGTATACGGGCTCGGTATTTGCCCTTGCTGGCTCGTTACCGAGCTGAATTGTGACGTCTTCTTCCTTCTTGTCCTCAGCTTGGACTCGCTCCGGCAATGTCTTCCCGCTCCTAAGGTGCACCGCTGCTATTTGTCCCCTAGGGTTCTCCTCGGGGCGGCCTGGGAGTTGCCCTTGTGGTCTCGGAATCTGGGCAGCGAGGTTCCCTAGTTGGGAATCAACACTCTTCTTCCATAAATCGAACTCTCCCCATCTTTTATTTTGTTGGTTCAGGTTGGCTTGAACTTCGTTAACCTTGTTGGTCATTTCGTTAACTTTGTTGGTTACACCGTTAATGCCTTCCTGTAATCCTTGAACCCATGATGGTGGCTCCTGATGGCCTGGAGGTCGATAGGGTGCAGGTCGTCTATCTGGCGGAGGCGCTGCATAGTTTTGATTTGTATTCTGATTGCCCCATGCCTGATAGTTGTTTGACCTGTCAAAATAGCTAGGCTGGTTCCTGTATGGTCCTCTCATATAACTCATCTCAACAATTGTCTCAGCGGCTCTAACCTGCTCTATGTTAGTGCAAGCAGAAGTACTATGTGCAGAAGAACCACATTCTTGACAGGATTGAGAGGATTTCAGAAAACTTACCTGCTTCTTCAGACGGATGACCTCGTCTTGCAGGAATTGATTTTTAACATCTGGGTCAACTTCGTCTCGGTTAGGTAGGTAGAGACGTTTCTGGGGCTGTGGAGTTTGATGGGTTCCATACATGGCATCATAATTGGACAGCTTATCCAGCAATTCCCATGCAGCCGTTGGGTCCATCTCTATAAAACCGCACGCAGTATGCGTGTTGATGCGGTTCTTGGTCTCTGCGTTGATACCCTGGACAAAGATTTCTTGCAGAACATATAAAGGTTGCCCATGAGTAGGACATTGTCTAAGCATCTCTTTAAATCTTTCCCATGTTTCAACAAATGTTTCATTAGGCAGCTGGTGATAGGAGGTGATGCGTTTTCTCAACTCCGTCGTCTTGGCAGGCGGGAAGAATTTTGTAAGAAATTGATCATACAAGTTCTTCCAAGTCCTGATAGACTTAGGAGGTAAGCTCTCCAACCAGCTCAGGGCCTTTCCAGAAAGAGACACCTTCTGCAGCTATGGTATCGCATAAGTCAAGAAAATTCCGAATATGTTCCATAGGGCACTCAGTAGGTTTCCCTTCAAACTGAGCCCGTTTGATCAAGGATATAAATTGAGATTTAATCTCAAAAGATTTCTCTATCTCCGGAAGCACAATTGGAGACTCTGGCACCCTCAGTTCTGGATGCATGTACTGTTTTGCATTCCTCGGATAGGCATTCAGCTCTTCTTGTAGACGAGCATTGGCAGCTCGTTGATGCTCAGCCTCGGCGGCAGTGCCTTCCTTCTCAGTTTTCAATGCCTCCATCTGTGTTTGGAGGACTTCTAGCTGACGAGCCAGCTCTTCCGGTGTGGCCATGCTCGGTTCTCTCGGCGTCTACGGTGCAGGGAACGTTCAGGTTCTGAGTAATAACCAGCGTTGTCAAACTCAAGCCTTCGACGTCCTACCGGCATGCGCTGAGAAAACAGACAAAGAAAACAAAAATTAAAAACAAAAACGGGGTCGGGCTATTCCCAGACCCACAGATAAATAAACAAAACACGTTGCTTCCCCGGCAACGGCGCCAATTTGTTGAGAGGGTTGATTGACAACAAATAAATTTATAGTCAAGACCCCGCTGAGTATAGGGGAGTCAGGATCGTTCCACGAGAAGCAAGGTTTGTTTATCTATCGACTCCTAAAAATTAAAACAAAAGCAAGCAAAACACACAAGTAGCCTCGTTAACGAAGTTGTCAGCCTCGTTAACGAACCACCGAGAATAAAAAGACCAAAACTAACGACCTAGACAGGTTCGGTACCGAGCCAACAAACTCAGTAACGAATATTTTCTTGAAAGAAATCAAATAAAAACGAAAATATCTAGGACAAGGGTTACCACAACATAGTCATGCACACAAGCTCGTAAGAAGATAAATATCATGCCTTCAAATAGATAGATGCATCAACTTTCATTGACTTAGCAAGCAAATTAATCTACTTTCATAAACTAACTCACCCAATTGCTTGTTTCGGATCTAAAGCTTGAAACTTTCGTATTCAAACAATATCAACCTTCAAGTTTATAACTTTCTCTTTCAATCAAGTCAACAACTCAAATTACCTCAACTTTCATCTTGGTATAAGCACAACAAACAATTTTAACAATAGATAAAAGGCATTCAACACATAATCTTACTCACCAAACATGCACAACTATGCCGGGTTTCAACCCCGACCCTAGATAAAAAGACTACTCACTAATCATGACTAAGAAACTAATAACTTTAATCAAATTGAAAATAAAACACTGCTCAAATTAATAAGAAATATCGTCTTACAAAGATTCAGAAGAAACCGAAAACACCGAAATACCGAATCAAAAACACGACTAACGACCCCGGTAACTTTCGTCTACCGAGCTCCTTCGATCACGACTCCGATCCGTCCTTCTCTCTCTCGGCTCTCCTTCCTCCAAAATTCGACCTCCCTTTCTATGCTAGATAGAAGGGTATTTATACTAAAAAAAGGCTAGAAACTAAAAAGGCTAAAAGATATAAACTTTCCTAAAAAGATAGAATCTATTCTAAAAGATAGAAATAAAATCTCAAAAGATAACAAGACCTAAAATACATAATATAATAACCCTACAATCACAAAAAGATACTCTACCGACACGGAAATAAATTCCCGCACTGGATCGGTGAGTCACAAAGTCAACTCTCGAACATTTTCATCTCGTGGCCTCGTTAACGAGCCCTCACAGCCTCCTTAACGAGCCTGGGCTTGGTTTTCTTCAACACTTCTCTTCCAAAAACTCGAACTTCAGCTTCTTCATCTTGTATTCCTCCATCTCTTATCATAGCTCTCCAAATTCAGCTCCAAACAGCACCTTTTCCTTGCTAATACCTACAAAAAGACACAAAACGGAGTAGCTTCCATACTTTTCATAAAATATGCAAAACTATCCAAAAACACATAAAACTAAACCTAAACTTATCAAAACTAGTCCTAATAACCTAATAAAACCTATCAAAAACTATACTAAAAACACGAACATCAACTCCACCGGTTACTCATCAACAATTCTATAATCAGCCAGCAAACCGATATCCTCAAGCCACTCATCAACAACAACAACAATACAATAATCCTTTTGATGATGTGACTTATGGCTATCCCGAGGAAGAAAGGCGCCCATGGCATCCTCCCCTTGATGATTGCTATAACCAAGCTGAGGTTGTAGAAGATATCCCACCAGCTTATGGAGTACAAAGGCCAGTCAACAACAACAACGCTAACCAACACGTCAATTAGATTGGTAAGCGTGATATTAAGATCAAGATAGAGCCATTCAGTGGAGAGCTCAATCCAAAGAAGTATCTAGAATGGGAACAAGCTACAAACTTCATTCTAGATCACATGGGCTATGAAGAATGGGAGAAAGTCGCAATTGTTTTTATTCACTTCGTTGGGACCGCTAGAAATTGGTGGTTCAAAATGAAGGAAGATAGAATCAGAAAGGCCTTACCACCAATTGAAACTTGGGGCCAGCTGAAGTTTGTCATGAGAAAGAAATATGTGCCTGAAGAGCATACCGAGCACATGAGGCTGAAAGTTGTCACATGCAAACAAGGTACCAAGTCTCCAACCGAGTACTTCAATGAGCTAGAGGATCTGAGTTTTAAAGTGAGAATTCATCATTCCCAACGGTCTCTAAGGACCCAATTCATGGCTTGACTGAATCAAAGCATCAAAGACACATTGGAGATTCAACAAATCAAGGATCTCAATGCCTTAGTACATTCAGCCCAACTACTCTATGAGCAACAACAAAGGAAGAAGAAGGAATCATGGAATGCCCCAAAAAGGTATGTCTCTAATCCTAGTTCAAATTCCAATTCTTATTCTTCTAACCCTTCTATGCAGCAAAAGGGAGCTTTTAGCTCACCTAAACCAATAGGTTTTCAAGGTCAAAAATGTCCAACCAATGCACCTCCAAACCAGCAAAGAGCACGTGACATAGTGTGCTATAAATGTCAAGGAAGAGGTCATTTTGCTAAGGATTGTCCAAATCAGAAACAAGTGCTCCTCACCACCAATGGAGGATATGTGAGTGATGAAGAAATACCTCCAAATCAAGTGGAGGAGGAGAGCAATGGACAAGAAGAAGAGGATGTGGAGGCCATTGAACCGGATTGCACCGAACAACCTTTAACCTTGGTAACCATGCGTACTCTTACTTTACAAGAAACAGCTAGGCTAGATCAAAGGGAAAATATTTTTCATACTAGGTGTACTATGAAGAATCAAGTGTTATGCATGATAATTGATAGTGGTAGCTGCTGTAACATTATTAATGCTAAAGTAGTTGATCACTTGCAATTGAAAACTCAACCTAGGGCTACTAGTTATGGTCTAAATGGTATTAATGATTCAGATGGTCCTAACTTAGTTACTCATCAGTGTTTAGTCCGTGTTTCCATAGAAAATTATGTTGATGATATCATGTGTGATGTGGTAAACATGGAATGCACTCATATCTTGTTAGGTAGACCATGGTTATTCGATAGGAGAGTTATTTATGATGGCATGCTTAATACCTATTCGTTTAACTATGACGGGAGGAGAGTGTCTCTTCTACCATTGTCGCCCCAACAAGTTTTACAGGACCAGGTACAACGAGACCAAGCTAGGGCACTTAGGCGTGCCAAGGAAGAAAAGGAAGAGGCCGAAGTTGCGGCCAACAAGGCGTCGCACCGCTCGGCGACCGGCGCAACCACAAACACAAGCGGCGTTTCCCAGTCTCCAACCGGGCGTTCTGGCTCAAATTTTAGTAAAACATCAAGCATGAGTGGAGCTACTGTTTGGGACCAAGAACGCCGAGAGAAGTGCCCAAAATCGTCCAAAGTGCCGAGCAACAATTCCAGCAGTGCAGCTGAGACGAAAACGGGGCTATCTCCCAATCCACTCGAGCGTTTTGGCTCAAATTTTGGGAGAAATTCAGAGACTCAGAGATCTACAAATCTGGAAAAAGAGAGCCTACAGAAAGAGCCAAAATTCGGCTTAAAAGGCAGTGTAGAAAAGCGCTCTCTAATTGCACAGTCGAGTGTTTCTTTCCCTACCTCTTTTTGTTTACTTCTTATGAGGAAAGAGATACTTATTATTAGTCAAGATATTTCACATCTTCCAAAATGTATTCAGGATCTATTACAAGAATTTGAAGATGTGATCCCTGAAGAGTTGCCACAAGGCCTTCCACCAATTAGAGGCATTGAGCATCAAATCGATTTGGTGCCCGACGCTTCTTTACCAAACCGTGCAGCCTATAGAGCGAGTCCAGAGGAAACCAAGGAGCTTCAAAGACAAGTGCAAGACCTCATGGACAAAGGCTATGTGCGTGAATCTCTCAACCCATGCGCGGTTCCGATCATATTGGTGCCAAAGAAGGATGGCACTTGGAGAATGTGTGTTGATTGCAGGGCGATCAACCAAATAACAGTTAAGTATCGTCATCCCATTCCTAGATTAGATGATATTCTTGATGAATTGCATGGTGCTAATTTCTTTTCTAAAATTGATTTAAGAAGTGGGTACCATCAAATTAGGATGAGGGAAGGGGATGAATGGAAAACTGCTTTTAAAACTAAGTATGCTTTATATGAATGGTTAGTAATGCCTTTTGGATTAACTAATGCACCTAGTACTTTCATGAGGCTTATGAACCATGGTTTAAGAAGATACTTAGGTAAATTTGTTGTAGTCTACTTTGATGATATCGTAGTCTATAGCAAAACTTTGCATGAACATGTAGACCATTTTAGGGCTGTTTTGGACACTTTGAGATTAGAAAAGCTTTATGTTAATTTGAAAAAGTGTTCTTTTTGCTTGGAGTCTACCATTTTTCTTTGTTTTGTTGTGTCTAAAGGTGGATTGAAGGTAGAAGAAGACAAGATCAAAGCAATCAAGGAGTGGCCACATCCGACTACACCAACCATAGTGCGCTCTTTTCTCAGCTTGGATGGCTTCTATAGGAGATTTGTGCGTGATTTCAGCACAATTGCAGCCCCTCTCCATGAGCTTACAAAGAAGGATACATCATTCAAATGGAGAGAGCAACAAGAGAACGCCTTCAACACTTTGAAGGACAGGTTATGCAACGCCCCGGTGCTCCAACTCCCTGACTTCTCCAAAGCTTTTGAGATTGAAGTGGACGCATCTGGCCATGGCATAGGAGGCGTGCTCTTGCAAGACAAGAAACCCATAGCTTATTTCAGTGAAAAGCTTAGTCGGGCTGAGTTGAATTACCCTACTTATGATAAAGAGTTGTATGCTTTAATTAGGGTTTTGAAGACTTGGTCTCATTATTTGTGGCCTAAGGAGTTTATAATTCATTCTGATCATGAGGC
Source organism: Fallopia convolvulus (assembly GCA_964016875.1). Classification (NCBI taxonomy): domain Eukaryota; kingdom Viridiplantae; phylum Streptophyta; class Magnoliopsida; order Caryophyllales; family Polygonaceae; genus Fallopia; species Fallopia convolvulus. The sequence continues at coordinate 25,991,630 of OZ024727.1, forward strand.
CTTGAAGTATTTGAAAGGCCAATCTAAACTCAGCAGGCGACATGCAAGATGGGTTGAATTTATGGAGACCTTTCCTTATGTTGTAAAGCATAAGAGAGGCAAAGAGAATGTGGTAGCTGACGCCCTTTCTCGCAGGTACGTTCTCTTGAACCAATGTGATGTTAAGATCCTTGGATTTGCAATGATTAAGGAATTGTATGCTAGTGATCCTCACTTTGCTGAAATTTATAAGAATTGCATGTCTAGGGGAGAAATAGATTCCTATTTTATTGATGATGGTTACTTGTTTAAAGCTGGAAAGTTATGCATACCTTCATCTAGTATACGTAGGCTTCTAACTAAAGAGGTTCATGAATCAAGAGGACATAGGGGTCTAGAAAAGACTTTAGAAGGTTTAAAAGAACACTACTATTGGCCTAAGCTGAGTAATTATGTGCTTAGATTTGTCAAGAGTTGTGTTGTATGTGCTAAAGCTAAGTCTAGACTTAATCCTCATGGCTTGTACCAGCCCTTGCCTATTCCTAGTTCACCTTGGGAGGACATTTCTATGGACTTCATTCTTGGATTTCCTAGAACTAGAAAAGGTAGAGATTCTATCTTTGTAGTGGTAGACCGTTTTTCTAAAATGGCTCATTTTATTCCATGTCACACAACTGATGATGTTGTGCATATTGCTGATTTGTTCTTTAGAGAAATTGTTAGATTGCATGGCATTCTTTGTTCTATTGTTTCAGATCGTGATGCTAAGTTTCTGAGTTATTTTTGGAAAAGTTTAGGGTCTAAGTTGGTAACTAAATTGCTGTTTTCTACCTCATGTCACCCACAAACTGATGGGCAAACTGAAGTTACTAATAGAACGTTAGGGGTTTTACTTAGAACTATGCTTAAAGCTAACCTCAAACATTGGGAAGATGTTTTGCCTTTGTGGAGTTTGCTTATAACATGTCAATCCATTCAGCTACAAAAATGACCCCTTTTGAGGTTGTGTATGGGCTGAATCCGAGGACTCCAGTGGATTTGACGCCTCAACCATACAAGGGAAAAGAGAGCTTTGAAGCTGACAAGAGGGCTGAGTTTGTGAAGAAGCTACATGAGAGAACTCAGATGCACTTGGAGAGGAAATCCATGAAGTATAAGGCCCATGCTGATAAGGGTCGCAAACAGGTTATCTTTGAAGAAGGTGATCTTGTTTGGGTGCATTTTAGGAAGGAGAGGTTCCCAAATCAGAGGAAGAATAAGCTAGATCAGCGTGGAGATGGAACATTCAGAATTCTCAAGAGAATCGGCCCTAATGCTTACCATGTCGGCTTGCCTGGTGAGTATAATGTCCATCCAACATTTAATGTGGCTGATCTATCTCTTTATGTGCCAGATTTTGATTCCGACGTCGAATCAGAGACGATTCGAGCTCAAGTGGAGGAGAATGATGCAGTGAAGCCAGCCATGTCTCCTACCGACGTCGATGAGTTGATTCGAGTGCCTTCTGACGAACCTATCACAAGGAGTCGAGCTAAGAAGATTGCTCAAGGCACAACAACAATCTTGGTTCGATTGGCAGCAGTTCTTGAAGAGCCAGCAAAGCAGAAATGGGTCTCGTGCATTCGACATCAATTGAGCCCGGATTCTATGGATTAATTGTATAAGGGCCGAAATTCATATTATTTCTTTATTTAGAAACATGTATTAATTTGTCTCACTTTAGGGCTGAATTTAGTAAGTGACCGGGTGAGATAAATTGGTATATGGGTCAAAGTCAACCCTTTGACTTGACCATTCTAAGTAGAGAAAATATCTATTTATTATTATTATAGGCGTGTTTTCTATTTTAATAATGTAGGGAAATCAATCAATAGGCTTATGTTAGTTGGTTGATATTCTCTCTCTTGGTTGTTAGAGATATTTTAAGATATTTTGAGTTTGTTAGGATATTTCCTTAAATAAATAAATCAGCCATGATTTATTTTATTTAAGGGAATCTAGATAGATTTATTTCAGATATTTTATTATATCTTGGGAAGTAAGAAAAGGCCTATTCTACCCTCCTTAGGGCCGGCCATATGCTTTCCTTGCTCCCCAAGTATTAGCTTTGTATTTTACTATTTAAACTCTTGTTTTTCATTAATAAAAATCAGCTTGAGATGAGATAAACCCTAAGAAAGGTTTATCTCGTCCTTGGGCTCAAAAATTCGTGTGTGTGCTAGCAATTGTCGAGATCTCCATCATCATCATCAATCGAACATCATCATCATCATCACTCGAACTTCTCGTCTTTCTCTCTTGTTGTTTGATTGATTTGATTAATATTAGATTGTTCTAGATTTGATTGTTAAAGATCATTCTAGTTAATCAATTGGATTTAGCAATCGAGCCAATCCAATTGAACTATCGAAAGTTGATTCTTTCAATTATCCAACCGGTTTCAATTCAGTTTTGTTCATCAATTTGTTTACTTGGATCACAAGTCTCTAACTTTGAAGCAATTGTAGGATCGAATCTGATATTACAAGGAAAGATCGGGATCGTGTGGGTCATATACGAGATTATCAAGGAGGATTCCGAGGCAATCACGTATCACTAATGCCACTGTTGTTTTTATGGAGTTGATGAATCATGTGTTCATTAAATACCTAGACCTGTTTGTCATGGTGTTCATATATGATATACTAATATACTCTCATAGTAGAGAGGAGCATGCTGAACATCTCAGAATTGTTCTTAATGTACTAAGGAAACAACACTTGTTTGTTAAATTTTCAAAATGAAACTTTTGGATGACAGAAGTAGCTTTCTTAGGGCATCTAGTGCCCGCTGAAGGTGTGAAAGTTGACCCACAAAAGATTGAGGCTGTTTCAAATTGGCAACCCCCGAAAGGCGTGAGAGAAGTGCGGAGATTTCTGGGTTTGGCTGGTTATTACAGAAGATTTGTGGATGGGTTTTCCAAGATTGCTTAACCATTGACCAACATGTTATGTAAGACCAAGAAATTTGAATGGGACCAAAAATGTCAAGAGAGTTTCGATGAACTCAAGAGAAGGCTTACATGTGCTCCTATCTTGGCACTACCTCATGGAATAGATGGATTCGTAATGTACAGTGATGCGTTAGGTCAAGTACCTGGTTGTTTACTACTGCAACAAGGTAGAGTGATAACTTATACCTCCCGCCAATTGAAAGAACATGAGGTTAACTACCCTACTCATGATCTAGAACTTGCAGTTGTGGTCTTTTCTTTGAAAATTTGGCGTCATTATCTTTTCGGAGTGACTTGTCAGATTTACACCGACCACAAGAGCCTAAAATATATTTTCACCCTGAAAGAGAAAAATATGAGGCAGAGAAGATGGTTAGAACTGATAAAAGATTATGATATTGAGATTTTATACCACCCGGGCATAGCTAATGTGGTAGTTGACGCTCTAAGTAGAAAGTCAACTCAAGAAAAAGTTATTGAGTGCCTAACCTTAAAACCAAGGTTGCAAAGAGAGTTCATAGAAAATGAGATTGAGGTTCGGCTTCAGAGTAGTGAAGGAGAATTATGCTTGTTGGAGATTCAATCCCTTTGTTGGAATTGATATGACAAAGACAATCACTAGACATGCAAATGAGTAGGATAATAAAAGAGGTGCACCTAGGAAAGTCACCAAGGTTTGTAGTGCATGATTATAGGACATTAAGATTTAGAAACTGAATTTGTGTTTTTGAATATGAGGAGATTAAAACCATGATTTTGAAAGAGGCTCACTCATCACCCTACTCGATACATCCTAGCACCAACATAATGTATAAGGATCTCAAACAAAATTTTTGGTGGATCTATATGAAGAGGGAAGTAGCCGAATATGTAGCTAGATGCTTGACTTGTCAACAAGTTAAAATCGAACATCAGAGGCCAACGGGTGAATTACAACCACTCACGTCTCTAGAGTGGAAACGGGAAGATATCTCCATGGATTTTGTAACATGTTTACCTTCATCACAAAAGGGCATGGATGCCATTTGGGTGATAATCGATTGGTTGACCAAGTCTGCCCACTTCCTACCTATCAAGAAGGTGTGGGGACTCGACCGACTAGCAGAGTTATATGTTCAAGAAATAGTGCGGCTACACGACATTCCCAAGACTATAGTGTCTGATCGAGATGGTCGTTTTGTCTCTCATTTTTGGAAATCCTTGCATGCATCAATGGGTACAAAATTGAGATTTAGCACCTCCTTCCACCCCCAAACTGATGGTCAATCTCAGAGAACCATTCAGACCTTAGAAGATATTTTAAGGGCATGTGCTTTAGATTGGCCAGGAAAGTGAGAGAGCAAATTGGCGTTAGTGGAGTTTACTTATAATAATAGTTGGCATGCATTGATACAAATGGCCCCATACGAGGCCTTGTAAGGAAGAGGGTGTCGGAGTCCTTTGTGTTGGGATGACCTATCAAAGAGGTATTTAGTGAAGCCATATATTTTGCAACGCACTTAGGATGAGGATGCGTTGATTAGACAGAGAATATTGTGTACTCATAGTCGCCAAAAACCGTATGCAGATATGCGTCGTTGCCCACTTGAATTTCAAGTTGGAGAACATGTGTTTGTGCGGGTGTCACCTACTAAGGGTGTTTTCAGATTTGGTAGAAGAGGGAAGTTGAGCCCTTGCTATGTAGGACCCTTTGAGATTTTGGAAAGGGTCGGATCACTAGCTTGCCGTTTGGCATTACCACCTTCCATGAGTCGGGTGTAGAATGTTCTCCATGTGTCACAGTTAAGAAATTACGTTTATGATCATGCACATATGATTCCTTATGAAGAGGTCGAGTTTGAGGAAGATGGCACATATGAAGTGATATCCACCTTTTTAGTTGTGTTTTTAGGGAGTGTTTTTATGTGTTTGAGTCTTTTTCTTTAGTTTTATGTTTTGTTTTGAGTCATTTGTGTAGGTTTTCGTCTTTTCTTAAGATATGGAGTCTACATAAGCTTTGGTGGTGTTTTGTAGGTTTTGAAGCTGTTTTTGAGCGGTTTTAGGAGTAAAGAGAAGCTAAAGAAAAGCACTTAAGGAATGAAGCCATGAGATGTAAAGAATCAAGTTTGAGCCAAAAAAGAAGTTAAGAAGCCCTTTGCCGAGCCTAAGGAAGAAGAATCAAAACAAAAACGAAGGCTAGCAACCCCCTAACGAAGGAGATATCTCAGTTACAAGGCTGTTAACAAAGCTGAAGGGGGTCTGTAACGACCCTGTGGCGGTCGATAACGAGGCTGGAAGGGTCGATACCGAGGGTCCTAGAGTCGATAACAAGGTCCCCGTGTTGGTAGAGAATGATCCGAGTCAGCGCATTTAATGCTTTTATCCTATATCTTTATGCTTTTTAAATAGTTTTCTTAAGGGATATATCTTTTAGAAGATTTATTTCCTTATAGATAGCTTAGCCTTTTCCATTTAAACCCTTGTCTAGCTATAGTTTTCTTATCATGCAAGTTTAGGAGAAGATTAGAGATAAGTTAGAGAGGAGGAAGAGACGAGTTTGGGGGATTTGGAGAAGACAATTGTTTGGATTCGGTTGTAAGTTTTTATTTAATTAATTTAATTTGGTTTTTATTCATGATTTGTGAGTAGTTCTCTCTCTCTCTCTATAAGATTGGGGTTAAACCCAACAATGGTTATGTATGCTTGCTTTTGATCATGTTTTGATTGTTTTTATCCATGAATCTATCCTCTTGTTCTTAAATCCTTGAAACGAAAGTGGAAAAGGAATTTCTCGTTCATAGTTGAAGCGAAAGCATAAACTTTGAATCATAATAGTTAATTTGGGGTTTTTAAGCGAAAGTTGATCAATCCTAATTAAAGAGAAGAGATAGATAGTAAAGTTTATTGATTGAACAAAAGTTAGTTGATTTAATTGCTTAAGTTGACGAAAGTTGGCGACTTTATGTGATAAAAGCATGATCTATGTGTTTCATTGGCGTTTTCATGCATAATTATTGTTGTGGGGATACCAAAACCTTAGAATTTCTCTCTTATTTGATACAAACCTAAAATTTTCTCTCTTACTTTCGCCTTAAGTAGGAAACTAAAACTTGAGATTGACTTTCTCCCGTGGACAAACCTGACTTCACTATACACATCGGGGTCTTGATTATAAATTTATTTGTTGTCAAGAAACCCTCCCAACAAATTGGCGTTGTTGCCGGGGAGATTTCAATTGTGCCAAGTTTTGTTTTTTTAGGGTTTACGAGAGCATTGTCGAGTCGGCAACGACCCTCCTTAGGTCGGTGCCGACCCTATCGACAAACCTAGTTTTTCTTTCTGTTTTTCTGTTTTACGAGATCACTACAGTCTCGTTACCGACCCCCTGGACCTCGGTACCGACCCTCTATGAGAACCCGTTTTGCTTTTAATTTTGTTTTTGTTTTTGTTTTTTCTTTTAGTGCATGCCAGTTGGAGGATGCCGAGTTCTCTCTAATCCATTAGTAGACTCTGAACCTGAGCGATCCTTCCACCGAAGATTAAGAGAAAACAAAGCAATGGCTACCGCTGAAGAAATTGCTCAACAGATGGCCGATCTCTAAGCTCAAATGGAGCGGCTCTAAGCTGATAGAGATCATGAACGAGAACAACGTACTCAATTACAAGAACAATTGAATGCCATTCAAAAGAATGCCAAGCAGTATATGCACCCATAACTAAGGGTGCCAGAATCAGCAATTGTTCTTCTAGAGATAGAGAAAGCCTTTGAGATCAAATCGCCATTTATATCCTTGATTAAAAGGGCTCAGTTTGAAGGGAAACCCACTGAGTTCCTCTAGCTTCACCCACCATTTTTGGGCTTCTCTCAACCTCTCCTTACCTTGGTTCATCCTTTGAGAGCCATTTGAGCCACTCTCCTCTCCAATTTTTGGTTTAATTTGACTTTGAACATCTTATTGTTATAAGTTAGAGTGTTGAGGGCATTTTTGCCCAAATTCTGGGCAGTTTCTGTAATTTCTGGAAATTTAAGGGTATCATCACAAGGTAAGGAATTCAACTACGAGTATGGAGAATTTTACGGATCTTGATTTGGATGTGTATGTGATGAATTATGACTATTTGTGTGATGTTGGTGAAAAATTGGAGATTTAGGGCTATATTGGTGGGTAATTGAAAGGTTGGGTTGAAAATATATCTTGAACAAAGTTTATGCTTGATAAATCTCCTTAAGATAAGTAATAGTTGAATTAAGCAATTATCCTTTATGCATGATACACGATTTGAGTGATTGATATACTATATCCTATTTTCCTAGTATATACATGGGTGCATAAGCTGTAAGAATAACTAATGAATGGCAAGGCCGTTATTTATTGTTATGACTCCCAATGGGATAATGTGGTTCGACAATGCCGTTCGAGCTTCTTACGGACCCCAATGGGGACCTTGATTTCGACAATGTCGATGATGAAATTTCGGGATCCCATGGGGGATACCTTGAAGATATTTGGGCAATGCCCTGTGAGTTAATCCCAATGGGAGTGTTGGTTCGGCAATGTCGATGATGTGATTCATGGATCCTAATGGGATGCCTTGAAATCTTGGGCAATGCCCTGCGAGTAACCCCAATGGGGTAAGAAGAGATATAACTTCCTGTCTAATATTATTTTTCTTTTAGTCATGTGTTTAATGCATATATATATATATTCTCATTCATTAATATTATTCTTCATTACTTAGTTTCTTTTGCGAGACTAACCCCCGTCGCGTTGGGGGCTGGCTATGTTTTGTGCATGGTCAGGTTTAGGTGATGATCAAGAGCTTAGAGGAGGTCGAGCACCATGACGATGCTAGGATGGGACATGGATTTTTCTTATGAAGTTGTTTCCTTTCTTTTAGACTTATGTCTACCTACTTCTTAAGTAAGGAACCGAGTTAGACAATACATGTTGTTGAACACGTTCCTTGTTTTATCTATCATGGTCTAGCGTCTAGTATGCACTCTACTTTGTGACTCATGCATGTTTATGCCAGCTTTTACTCTTTGAGACTTGAGTCATATTATCCCCTTAGCCTTAAAGGGGTTTCATAAAAACCCTTGGCACTGTAAAAACTCATTTTTGGGTTGTTACATTTAACAAATAAAGGGACGTGTAAATTAGTGTAAAGTTTTTATATTTTAGTTTGGCAATATCTTTTCCATTTTGGTATTACATTTTCTTTTAATTTTTAAGTGTATTATCGGATAAAAAGAAAAATTATCTTTGAGATATTTTTGGAGTAAAATTATCACATCTTTGTTGGGATATTCTCAAAGCAAAACTTGTAATTTTGTTACTGTGTTATATATTTTTTCCATAGATATATTTATATTTTTTCCTTCGATATAATTTATTTTATAATACACATTATTTAATTAATGTATTGCCAAATAAGAATTCATATCATATCAGTAGGAATATACTAATTTACTATACAAAATGTAACTTAAATAAAAACCATAGTTTAAAAACGAAATAATGAAAAATCTTGTATTGCCAAAATAATGAAATATTTGTTTCCAATCAATCATAGAATAATTAGTTAAAAAATATAGTTTAAAAATCTTTGTATTTGTATCTTAAAAAGTTTTTAGGAAATGCTTTCTAACTACCAATTTTAATTTATAAAATAAAGTGAACCCAATATAAATTTGATGGCTTAATGATAATTTATTTATGGGAAAAATATAAAAATAAATTATTTTAATCTCTAAAAAATAGATAAAAATGCAAAAATAATGTAAATTCTTAGAATTTTTTAATCAAATTCAATTCTTTAAAAATATTTTCCATAAAAAGTTAAAAAGATAATTAATAAGAAAATATGAAAAAATATGAATAAAGATTGAATTTTTTAACGATAAGAAGATCTTCTATATTTACATGAATAAGCCAAAAAGAAAATTTTAGAAAAATATAATATATTTTTCTATCAAAGTTCAATTTAGGCAAGTAAGTATCTAGATATTGAATTTTTGTTATCAAAATTTCATTTAAGATAAATTTTTTACATAAATAGATAAAAAGATAAAGATAGAATAATTTTCGTTATTTTTAATTAAATTTTGAATTTAAAAATTATTTTTCATATAAATAGATAGAAAAGAATTTAATTGTAAAGACTAAATTAATATAAATAAAAAATTACTTTTTTAAAACTAAGGTGGGGCCAAAATCAACGTGGTGGCTCGAAAAGGTATAGTTATAGATAGTAGATTATTATTTTAATATAGGGGTGATGTGGTATAGCGTGGTGCTTAATTATTAGTAACTAGTCTTAGTTATTGTATTATTTATTTTTATTTTTTAAATTTTAATTAAATTAATATAGAAAAGGATATTTAAAAAAAACTATACATATCTTATCTAAAAAAACTATCATTTCGAAAATAATTATTTAAAATTGATATACATATCGTATCTAATAAACTATACGTAGCTTATTGAAAAAACTATCCTATCCAAAAATAAAACTAATATATTAATTAGTTTTATGGTTTAGGGTTTGGGATTTGTTTTTGGGGTTAGGGTGCAGGGTTTAGGGTTAAGATTTATGGGTTAGGGTTTTGATTACGGTTTGGTTTTTGGGGTTTAGGGTTTAGGTTAGGGTTTGTGGTGTGGTGTTGGATTTGAGTAGACTTGGGAAAACCCACACTACCTTGCCCAGCCTAGCCCATCCCACCCGCCCACAAAAATAGGAGGATATGGACAAAGTAACTAGCCCTATAGGGTCGTTGAAGCCCGACCATGATACCCACTAGACCGAATGTGGACAAGGGGTTTAGTCCTATACGGTTGCTAAGCACGATCCAGGTATAATATATATATATATATATATCTTCGTTAATACATGCACCATTGATTAGTACTAACACACTATTCGATGAATTAATTGATCGAATAGTGTGTTAGTTTATATATTTAGCTTGGATGTTAGATTTATATTACTAGAGTAGATATATCTCACTCTAATTAATTCAAGTCGTTATTGTCTTTCCTTGGTACGATATTTATTTTTATATAAAGTTGATAATTTTAATATTATTTAAGTTAATTTATTCTATAAAAGTTATTATTAGTTAACCAGGTTTGTACACCCATATATAATAAATTTTTAATAATATTTGTTTTTTCATAATATATCATTAATAAAAACTAATTGTGTTAAATTCTTCTAATTGACTATCCTTTAAAAACAAATGGATTTAGAATTCATCATGTTATTATGAAAATAGAGCACCAAACCAAAATTTACCCAAATTACTTAGGCGGTCAAAATTAACCTTAAATTACAATTACAAAGGATTTGCAGCTTTCCACCAAAATAAAGGATTTGGTTCGACCAAAAAAAAGGATTTGGAGCCGACTTCCGCTCTCTCTCTTGCTCTCACATCGGAACTCTAGGCAACGTCATTTGCAATTCCCACCTCAGTTCCGAATTCCAATACTTTTTTTGGTTGAATTCGAATTCCAATCCCAAGCGACGCGGTTTGTAATTCCCACCTACAGTTTTGAATTTCAATCTCATCTATTTAAATTCGAATCCTACGCGACATCGTCTGCAATTCCCCCAATCTCTTCTTCTTGTTTATCAGGTTTGCAATCAATTCCGAATTCCAATTGAAACGTTTCAATTTATTGTATGATTGCTTCAGACAATTTTCTGCTTTCGAATTGTGCGATTGATTGATTGCTTAGAGTTTTATGGTTTATTGTGCGATTGATTCGATCAATTGATTTGCTTTCGAATTTTCTGCTTAGTATATTTGTCTAATCAGGGCCTGTATATTTTAGAATTTTGAGTTTCTATTGTACTGCTGATGTATTGCTTAGGATGTTTGCTTCGATTTCATTGCTTAATTAGTGCTTTTATATTTTTGAGTGCATGCTGTATATATGAAAAGTAATCAGTGCAGAAGTATGTAAGTGAGGGAGCTTGAATGGTTCGTGAACTATTTCAGGTATGGGGCGCATCCTCATGCTCATTGGCTTTTTATACACTACCTTTGAGATGGATTTAGTCCATATATCAATTTTGCTGCATTCTAATTGAATTCTGTTATTATTCTCACATAGTTGAATTTTAGTTTTTCTTGGGTCGATCGGGCATATCACTTTCCCTTAGGTAGGGGTACCCCCATTTTAACCCCCCAGATTCCGTTGTAGCGGAGCCTCACTAGGTCAATGATGATGATGAGGATTTTATCTTTTATTGCAGATGGCGATATCCAAAAAAAGCCTGCATTGTGCTCTTTGATGAAGTCGATGCTATTGGAGGAGCACGTTTTGATGATTGTGTGGTTGGTGACACTAAGGTCCAGCGTACCATGCTTGAAATTGTGAACCAGCTTAATGGTTTTGATGCTCGTGGTAACATTGAGAACCTCATGGCCATAAACAGGTGAAGTTACCTCTCGAAGGATTCTGTCATATTGCATTATTTTGATCCATTAAGGATGTGTTTTTTCCTTTTCTTTTCAATATTTGTTGTTTGAAATCACATCCGGAGATTATTACTCATTAGTATGGTAAAACCTAGCAATTGATATTAGTTGAAGGATGAATCATGTGCAATATAGGTTATCATCTACTTCATGCTGATTACTTGTCATGGTGTAGGTCATGTTTCTACTGTATTACTTGGTTGGGTTTGTCATGTTGTATATTTGTGTCTACTTGCTGTATAGTTGAGTTCTTGCTGTATATTTGAGTTCTTGCTATATATTTGAGTTCCTGCTGTCTTAAATGTAATTTTTACATCACAAAAAACAAACTTGGTTGGGTTGTCATGCTGTATATTAGTGTACACCTGTTGTATTTTTTGAGTTCATGCTGTATATAGTTGAGTTACATCTTTGTATTTTGAGTTCATACTAGTATGGATGATTTTTAAGGCTAAAAAAATTGGAACTTATGTCAAGGAATTAAACTTCAAAATCACTTTCTATGTTAGTTCATCTTTTTAGTTAGTAAAAGAAACTTGCTTGCATATCTGCCTTAAGATTCTGTAACTTTTCTATGTTAGTTCACTTTCTATGTCAGATTCTATAACTTCTCAGTTCATCTTCTTAGTTAGTGATATCCGCCTTTTTAGTCGTGTTTTTAGGGTGTGTTTTTAGTGTGTTTGAGTCTTTTTCTTTAGTTTTGTGTTTTGTTTTCAGTGGTTTATGTAGGTTTTCGTATTTCCTTAAGATATGAAGTCTGCATAAGCTTTGGTGGTGTTTTGTAGGTTTTTAGAAGCTATTTGGAGCACTTTTGAGGAAAAGAGTAAAACCGAAGAGAAACACTTAAGGAACAGCTCAAGGAATGAAGCACTCAAATAAACACATTGAAGATCAAGTTTGAGTTTGGAAAGAAGTAGAGAAATTCGTTAAAAAGTCATAGGAAAAAGAATCGAGTCAAACAGAGTTGTAACGAGCCCACTACGGAAGTTTTACTCAAGGTTGTTTTCAGTGCTGTAACAGGTCGGTACTGAGGTACACAGTTCGGTACCGAGGGTCCCATGTCGGTGGCAAAGACCGAGTCGGCGCAATTAAAGATCTTATCCCGTTCCTTTTATGTTATTAGATAGTTTAAAGTTGTAGGCTTTCTCTTTTATTTAATTTAGTTGTTTAATTTGGCGCAATTAAACAGTTGTTTTTAGTCGGCGCAATTAATTCAGTTTATTTAATCCGATTCAAAGTTGTTGGCTTTCTCTTTTATTTAATTCAGTTGTTTTTAATTATGATTAGTGATTAGTCTGTCTCTCTCTAAGGTTGGGGTTGAACCCAACAATGGTGGTGCATGCTTGTTTGTGATCATGTCTTGATTGTTTTTATTGCATGAATCTATTCTCTTACTCTTAATCCTTGAAACGAAAGTTGATAGGAATTTCTCATTCATAATTGAAGCGAAAACGGAAACCTTGAATCAGAATAGTCAGTTTAGGGTTTTTGAAGCGAAAGCGGATCTATCCTAGTTGAAGAAGAAGAGATTAGATAGTAAGTTTATTGATTGAACAAAAGTTAGTTGATTTAATTGCTTAGGTTGATGAAAGTTGACACCTTTATGTGATAAAAGCATGATCTTTATGTTTCATTAGCGTTGGCATGCATAATTGTTGTTGTGGTGATACCTTTACCTTAGAATTCCTCTTTCTCTTGCTAAATTCCCTAGATTTAATTGATTGCTTGCGTGTGATAGCTTGCATATAGGTAGTATTTAGGATGCATGTTTATGTTTCTTTTTCGTTGTTTTTAGGTAGTTTTAGTTAGTTTCTTTAGCGTCTTAGAAGAGGCAAAGAAAAAGTTGAAGAAGAGGCAAAGAAAAAAAAGTGAAGAAAGAAACAAAGTGTATAAAAATGTGTATGGAGTTGAGAAAGAAAAGTTTGGGAGAAGTAAGAAAAGAAAGTGTGTTGAAGTTTGGGTTTAGGATTAGTTCTTTATCACGGATTTAGCACCACATGCCAAATATGATCCCTTCCAAATTTCTCTTTGCCTTGGCCCCATTACAACCCTTAAAAAGACCTCTTGATTTTTGTTATGTTTAATTCCCAGCGGTGGAGATTTAGAACTCTGATGCAAGCTTATGGTAGTCTAGTTTTCATGGTTGATCTTGAGCGAAACACCTACCCTTAAACACTTGAGAGTTTGAGTGCAAACACAATTTACCTTGGTGAGGTCTAGAATGAATGAATGGGTTTTACTTTTTGCTTATTATAATACATGCTAGGAAGTCTTGGTTGGGTTTTTGATTATATGTGAAATGCTTGTTTGACTTGAGATGGATGTATGATTGCATTTCTGTGGTGTGTTTTGGATTGATGACTTGCTGGAGGACAAACAAGGGTAAAGCATGGGGGAATTTGATAGCTTGCATATAGGTAGTATTTAGGATGCATGTTTACGTTTCTTTTGCGTTGCTTTTAGGTAGTTTTAGTTAGTTTCTTTAGTGTCTTAGAGTGTCTATGAGTTTTGGGTTTTTGCACTTGTTCTATGTTGTTTTACAGGTCTTAAAGTGAACAAGTGTGGAAGGAATGGAAACCGGGGAAAGAGCGCTTGAATTCGGGCCATCCGTTGGAGTTGATGGTTCGACACCTCTGTCTTGTGAGGGTTCGTTCGGGAGCTATAGTAGTCCGATGAAGTTTATATTGGTATCATTGGAAAGCTAGTTAAAAGAGCTAAAATTCATGTTTTTACTCTGAGTCCAAATTCCAACTCGAAGTGAGTCAAAACAGCCCCCGAAGTGTGACCTGAGTTTGAACCGAGGTGCCGGCGGCACCCGCCGCCAACCCAGCGGCGCCCGCCGCCCCTGACAGCCGCGGAGATCTCTACTTGCCACGTGTTTTGTTTCTATTGGTTCTTTTCTATCATTATTATTCCGAGATATTATATTTTTGGGATATAGTTTTAGACATAGTTTGATATATCATATTATCATATTTTCCCTTCAGAGTTTTTAGCTTTTCATGGAGAACTAAGCCCTTTTGCTTAGTCAGACAGTTTGAAGCTTCGTTTTGACTTTCAGTTGTGAGATTTCTACTCTTTATCTATTGCATGGAATTATTTTTCTCTCTTATTTGAATTGTTTATGTGATTGATTTCAGCAATTTCTAGGGTTGTTGTTATTTAATCTCAATTGCTAGATCTAGAGAAATTACTGGTTGAGTTTTTCTATTTCATAGTAGCAAACTGCATTGTACTAGTATCTGGTTGTGCTAGTCTATTGTAGAAGAGAGTTAAATTGCATTCTAGTATAAAAGCTGGTTGTTTTATGCTAGAATTGTATCCTGATTATATTCCTATTCTTCATGCTGCTTTTGAATTGAATCTTGATGGTTTCAGCGTTATTCAATTAGTTAGGATTGATAGTATCTGGTTGTGCTTTTAATTATCTTTGAAAAGGAATTGGAATTCCATATGCATGTGATATTGAGGTGAAATCTATGATCAACTTGTCATACGAATGTGGATCTCTGTTGACTAAGTGTTTTCCTAAATTGATAAAAACCCAAACTTTATTTGTTTTGCTAGTTTATGCATGCTCAATAGTTAGGTTAATTCTAAAAACCCCTTTTAATTTAATTGACATAAAATTCACATAAAAAGATAAATCTCCTCCCTGTGGATTCGACCCTTACTTCCCTAAGACTACAGTCTTTAGGTTTGTCAGGACTCTTTTGCATAGCAGTGATTTGCAAGACCATTTCACGCCTATCAAATTGGCGCCGTTGCCGGGGAGGCAATAATTGTCTTTTTGTGCCAATTTTGGTGTAAACCTATCTTATGGTTCACACTCGTGCTACTAATACTTCAAATCTTTTGTTTGATCCAGAAATTGAACGGACTCTGTTTAGAACTCGCCGAGCTGTACGTGCATTATTACAAGAGTTTGAAGCAATGGGTGATCAGCGAGTTACTCTTGAGAGCTTGGCAACTCCTAATCTGAATCAACCTACACGTGCAGTGCAATTCCTAGCCCTTGGTGATGGGGTGAAGTTTGAGCTCAAGACAGGAGTAGTCCATCTACTCCCAAAATTCAACGAAACTCCACTTGAGGATCCCATTCAACATCTTGATAAGTTCCTTGATGTCTGCACCAGCATGTGTCCCTCTTACATTACTGAAGAACAGATGAGGCTGAGAGCGTTTTCTTTTTCTCTGAAGGAATCCTCTAAAGACTGGTATCATGCTCTACCTCTTGGAAGCGTTACTACTTGGGTGAACTTGAAGAAGTTGTTTCTGGACAAATACTTTCCTGCAATCAAGTCTAATCAACTCAAGAAGCAGATCTGTAACATAGAGCAATTCCCCAACGAGTCGCTTTATGAATATTTTGAGCGCTTCAGGAAGCTGGTAAAGAGCTGTCCCTACCATGGTTATGCTAATCATGATCTTATTCTCTATCTCCATGGAGGACTTTGTGAGGAAGACAGGTGATTGGTCAATTCCTCTTGTGGTGGAAACATCACAAAAAGAACCTATGAAGAGGCTCTAGACATTTTTTCTACGCTGCCTGATGAGTCTATGCAATATACTGGAAGAGGTTCTAAAAACCTGTCAGTTGCCAACTCTCACTCTAAAATTGATCAAGCTGATTTTGATGTGCTGAAAGAAGAAGTGAGGCGGTTGAAATTGAAGGGTACTGCTCAACAGGTTAAGGCTTGTGGAATCTGTAATGACGCCTTTCATCCTACTGATTCATGTCCTACACTACAAGAGGAGGTGAATGCAGTTGGAGGGTACCAAATGAAGCCAAGAAATGATCCCTATTCAAACACTTACAACCCAGGCTGGAAAGATCATCAGAACTTCAGGTGGAGAGAGCTTGAGTCAACGCAGCAACAAGATCAGTTTCAACAAGCTAAACCATATGTGCCAAGGCCTCAAGGACAGAATCACAATGCATCCCCTTCTATGGAAGACATGATGACGATGTTGATGCAAAGTAACCTCACTCTTCAAAATAGTATGACTCAACATCAAAATAGTATGACTCAACTGGATCAAAATCAAGTCAAATTCCAAGATACTACATTAGCAAGCATTCACAACTTGGAACGACAGATGAGTCAAATCTCTGAAGCTGTAAGCAAACTGGAAGCAAGAGATTCGAATAAGCTCCCCTCTCAAACAGAAGTCAACCCGAATATTCGGAATGTCAGTGCCATCATGTTAAGGAGTGGGAGACAACTGAAGGACAGAGAAGTGGACAAATCTGAAGAAGGCGAAGGAGGCGACCGCCGCCAGGCTAGCGGCACCCGCCGCCAAAACAAGGTTGGCTACGGCAAATTGGAATTAATTAGCGGCGACCAAGAATTAAATGGAGGCACCCGCCACCAGGACAGCGGCACCCGCCGCCCAGCTGACGGCGACCGCCATGACGGTGCTCAAATTTCCGAAAAAAACGACGACCGCCGCCCGCCTGGCGGCACCTGCCGCCAGCCTGCCGCCTCTGAGAAATTGATTTTTCCCCTTCTGATGTTGCTCACAGCCCATCTGTAGATGCCTCCGATGTTGAGAAGGCTTCTAAAACTTCTATTTTTTCTGAATGGAAGCCCGTTGCTCCATTCCCATCTGCATTAAAGCGTACAGAGCCATTGAAGCAAGACACGGACATATTTGAGATGTTCAGAAAAGTTGAGGTCAACATGCCCCTAATAGATATGATCAAGTCAATTCCTCGTTATGCTAAGTTCTTAAAGCAGATGTGCACTACAAAGAGGATTCAGGATGAGAAAAGCAAGAAAAAGGTGAAGGTGACCGAACATGTCTCAGCAATATTTCAAAAGCACTTACCCAAGAAATGCGGGGATCCAGGTATGTTCACTATCCCTATAACTATTGAAGGTACTAAATTTGACAAGGCTATGTTAGATTTAGGTGCTTCCATTAATGTTATACCTTCCTCTCTCTGTGAGTCTATGAAACTGGGACCTATTCAGCCAACTAATATTTCTATTCAGTTAGCTGATAAGTCCACTATGCGTCCTATAGGAGTGGTAGAGGATGTTTTGGTTATGGTTGGTAATCTTACTTTTCCTGCTGATTTTTATGTGCTTAATATGGAACATGATAATCGTGCAATCCCTATTCTGTTAGGGAGACCCTTCTTGAAAATAGCTAATACCAAAATAAATGTGAGTACTGGTTCACTGACAATGGAATTTAATGGCCAGATTATAAATCATAATATCTACGACGCCATTAAATCTTCATCTAATAATCATTCTGTGTATGCTGTTGATGTGCTTGAGCCTGTTGTGAAAGATATTCTTGTTGGAAACCACCTAGATGATATGAAATCTCTTGTTGATTCTAGTTTGGATTTCACTTTATCACCTAATATGCAGGACACTGTTAATAAGTTGGATGCTTACTTAAGCTTCCTCCTGAATTTTTGGGACAAGCTCCTTTACCACTTACCTTGCCTAGCAAGAAGCTTTTCTCTTTTGTTGTGCAGACATAGGTAGTTGAATTGAAGAAACCTCCAGAGCGCATAGGGCAACCCCCTCCGCCACCCTCGCAACCTCCGTCGCGACCACCACCGTTCCCTGACCCAAATTAGTTGTTGGTATGTAAGTTTTTCTTTTTCTCTTTACTTTTAATTTACATTGGGGACAATGTAAGATTTAAGCATGGGGGAAGGGGATTACTTGTTTTCCATTCATGTAGTTGCATTAGATTAGGCATGTTAACTTTATGTTTTGCATTGATTCAAATTCTCGAAAAAATGAAAAAAAATCAGAAAATTCATAAAAATACAAAAATATTGCATTTAGGTTCATATTTCTCCATTGTTTGATTCTTCTTGTTTCTCTAAAGTTGAGTATGAATTCTAAACCATGATTTGCATGATTTGCTGAAGTTGATATGATATGAGCATGATCATTGATTAATTACCTTGATTATAGGATTGAACATGTATTTAGCTTGGGTATATGATTCATTCTGAAGTTCTAGACAAAAATTAGCCTTGTGAGATATTTTTGGCCTTTCATGATTATATTTGTTCTCTACATTCTTGAGTGTATCACCATGACTATCTAGCTCTAGAACTTGCGTTATGACTCTTTTTCAAGGCTGCTTTATATGATTAAATGCATGACATTAAAATGATTGAGGCAATGTTTCTTTATAAGCCTATTATTTTCCTTCCTACCTTACGAGATCCATGTTCTTGATACCCCATTTCTTTTGAGCTTTAAGCCTATTTTTGATAACTCCACAAAATTTTCCTAGCTAAATAAGCTTGACCCATCCGGGTTTAGGACTTTAGGTTGTGTTTTTGTTTTGTGTGAGTTATGTATAAGTATGGGGGAGTTGGAAGAAAAGGTGGAAAAAGAGGAAATACAACTCTTGGTTGCAAAGTGAAAAAAATGATGAAGATGAAAAGTTTGTGCAAAGCAAACGAAAAAGTTCAGTTTAATTGTTAGTAGTCTTCATAAAGCAAAGAAAGAGTTGAAAAAGAGGCAAAGAAAAAAAAAGTGAAAAAAGAAACAAAGTGTATAAAAATGTGTATGGAGTTGAGAAAGAAAAGTTTGGGAGAAGTAAGAAAAGAAAGTGTGTTGAAGTTTGGGTTTAGGATTAGTTCTTTATCCCGGATTTAGCACCACATGCCAAATATGATCCCTTCCAAATTTATCTTTGCCTTGGCCCCATTACAACCCTTAAAAAGACCTCTTGATTTTTGTTATGTGTTTAATTCCCCGCGGTGGAGATTTAGAACTCTGATGCAAGCTTATGGTAGTCTAGTTTTCATGGTTGATCTTGAGCGAAACACCTACCCTTAAACACTTGAGAGTTTGAGTGCAAACACAATTTACCTTGGTGAGGTCTAGAATGAATGAATGGGTTTTACTTTTTGCTTATTATAATACATGCTAGGAAGTCTTGGTCGGGTTTTTGATTATATGTGAAATGCTTGTTTGACTTGAGATGGATGTATGATTGTATTTCTGTGGTGTGTTTTGGATTTATGACTTGCTTGAGGACAAGCAAGGGTAAAGCATGGGGGAATTTGATAGCTTGCATATAGGTATTTAGGATGCATGTTTACGTTTCTTTTGCGTTGCTTTTAGGTAGTTTTAGTTAGTTTCTTTAGTGTTTTAGAGTGTCTAGGAGTTTTGGGTTTTTGCACTTGTTCTATGTTGTTTTACAGGTCTTAAAGTGAACAAGTGTGAAAGGAATGAAAACCGGGGAAAGAGCGCTTGAATTCGGGCCATCCGTTGGAGTTGATGGTTCGACACCTCTATCTTGTGAGGGTTCGTTCGGGAGCTATAGTAGTCCGATGAAGTTGATATTGGTATCATTGGAAAGATAGTTAAAAGAGCTACAATTCATGTTTTTACTCCGAGTCCAAATTCCAACTCGAAGTGTGTGAAAACAGCTCCCGAAGTGTGACCTGAGTTCTGAACCGAGGTGCTGGCGGCACCCGCCGCCCCTGACAGTCGCGGAGATCTCTACTTGCCATGTGTTTTGTTTCTATTGGTTCTTTTCTATCATTATTATTCCGAGATATTATATTTTTGGGATATAGTTTTAGACCTAGTTTGATATATTAGGTTTAGAGAGTTGCATCTCTCATTCATACACTATTATCATATTTTCCTTTCAGAGTTTTTAGCTTTTCATGGAGAACTAAGCCCTTTTGCTTAGTCAGACAGTTTGAAGCTTTGTTTTGACTTTCAGTTGTGAGATTTCTACTCTTTATCTATTGCATGGAATTATTTTTCTCTCTTATTTGAATTGTTTATGTGATTGATTTCAGCAATTTTTAGGGTTGTTGTTATTGAATCTCAATTGCTAGATCTAGAGAAATTACTGGTTGAGTTTCTCTATTTCATAGTAGCAAATTGCATTGTACAAGTATCTGGTTGTGCTAGTCTATTGTAGAAGAGAGTTAAATTGCATTCTAGTATAAAAGCTTGTTGTTTTATGCTAGAATTGTATCCTGATTATATTCCTATTCTTCATGCTGCTTTTGAATGAATCTTGATGGTTTCAAGGTTATTCAATTAGTTAGGATTGATAGTATCTGGTTGTGCTATTAATTATCTTTGAAAAGGAATTGGAATTCCATATGCATGTGATATTGAGGCGAAATCTATGATCAACTTGTCATATGAATGTGGATCTCTGTTGACTAAGTGTTTTCCTAAATTGATAAAAACCCAAACTTTATTTGTTTTGCTAGTTTTTGCATGCTCAATAGTTAGTTTAATTCTAAAAAACCCTTTAATTTAATTGACATAAAATTCACAAAAAAGATAAATCTCCTCCCTATGGATTCGACCCTTACTTCCCTAAGACTACAGTCTTTAGGTTTGTCAGGACTCTTTTGCATAGCCGTGATTTGCACGACCATTTCACGCCTATCAGCGTGACAAGTAACAAAACTTAGCACTGACTATCTCCCGTGGACGAACCTGACTCCCCTGTGCTCAGCGGGGTCTTGATTATAAATTTATTTGTTGTCAAGAGACCCTCTCAATAGTTAGTAAGAAATTGGAACTTCTGTCCTTGCTGCATGTGATAAAACTCAATGAAAAAATTATTCAAGACACCATCTCTAGTAATTTATGGTTTTTTTAAAAGTATGAAACAATTTTTGCTTGATTTTTTTCCATCTTCTTGATAATTATATATGACAGTTTCTCTTATTATGCATAACAAGGATGATTCTGCTTGAATTTCTTCCCTTCATTATCACATGGGATTAAAATTATGAGGAGCGATAAGGCAGATTGAAATTTTGAAGCTTGAGTTTGATTTATTTGTGAGAATGAAACTTTTTTGATGCAACCTCCTTCAGTTTAGCCTAATTTCAAATCATCCCTCATAAACAATTATGCATAATAATACAAGCGCCTATCAGTTCGCCTCCTTCAAAATTGAACCATAAATTTGAAAGTAACTGTGATAATTTGAAATTAGGCCAAACTGAAGGAGGTTGCCTCAATGGAAAAGCATGTTCTGCTGAAGAAGCTTAGAGATGCACTGGAATCTTTGAGGGGTCGTGTAGCTGGAAGAAACGAGGACGATGTGGAGGAAGCTATTGCCATGGTTAGGCTTATATATCTTTTCTATTATTATGTTGCTGCACTTGTTCTGTAATCAGATTTTCTAATTTATCTAATTTATAATTCCTACAATCCATCTGTTGTGTTGTCTTAGTAGCCTCGTGCAAAATTTTATCTTTGCATTTAATACAGATGAGCTGAACTTGTTAGAGTTTATGTGTGATACAAATTTCTAAGGTGGTATATAATAGTTTGTACATTCTTCTTGAAGACATGAGTTGATGGACGGATCGATGGAGATGGAGATGGTGCAAAGAAATCGCCAAGAGGAAACTCCTTGCAAGGGCGTAGATGGATGGTGACAACGAAGGATATGGATGCTCGGAAACTTGGATATGACTCACCAAGAATTCAAGCAAACTAGGATGCAAGATCGTCGGATATTACCCACCAACAATCGAACAACGAGATTGAACGAAAAATGTAAGAACTAGATTGAAAACAAGTAAGAAAACTACAAGAGAGTTTTCCTCCAAACCTAAGGGAGAGAAAGCATGGTGGCCGGCCATATAACCTAACATAAGCCTCACAAAATCAGCCCCCTCACTTAAGGAAAATTACAAAATTAACCTGTAAAACCCGAGAACTTATCGAACCATGAAGCAATAAAAGACTCCAACCTTCTTCTTTACACTCCTTCGGAAATCTACGACCCATGAGCTCCTCTTGAACTTGACAAAGAATGGCTTTAGCTCGGGATCGCGTAACACGACCAAGATAAGGTGTGGCTCCTTGAGATTTGGCAATATCAAGACCGGAATCCGAAATTTGTCCAAGCGCGCCAACCCCTTGCAAGGGCGCGCCTCCAGCCGTGTGCAAAGGCACACCATCCCTTGGCAAGGGCGCGCCACCATCCCGCTGCGAGGACGCGCCAAGTAGCTCCGAATCCGAGTTTGCGAGCGCGCCTAGGGCAGGTCGTGGCTCCTCCGAGTGTTCCGGCCCGTGCTCCATTGTTGGCTCGGTTATCGATGGAATCACATCATCCTCCTCCCCCCTGAAAAGGGTTCGTCTTCGAACCTGGATCCTGCTCAAACTCAACATCATCGTTAGAAAAATAAGGAACAAGATCGGATACGTTGAATACCTCATGGACACCATAATGCGTAGGAAGATCAAGCTTGTAAGCATTGTCGTTGATGCGCTCTAAAACTTGAAATGGTCCAAATCCACATGGCTTAAGCTTAGAATTCCGAAGAGTAGGA
This sequence comes from Fallopia convolvulus, assembly GCA_964016875.1. Classification (NCBI taxonomy): domain Eukaryota; kingdom Viridiplantae; phylum Streptophyta; class Magnoliopsida; order Caryophyllales; family Polygonaceae; genus Fallopia; species Fallopia convolvulus. Next base: position 26,014,382 of record OZ024727.1, read on the forward strand.
AACCTCTCCTTTCTCAAATGAACCCAAACAAGGTCGCCGGGTTCAAAAATCAGCTCCTTGCACCCTTTATCAGCTTGGCACTTGTATTGCAAAGTTCGCCTTTCCAATTGAAGGCGAGTATCCTCATGAATCTGCTTCATATACTCAGCCCAGTCACGTCCTTCACGACTCTCTCGATCGGACATGGCATAAGGCGCTAGATCAAGTGGTGTAACGGGATTGCGCCCATACACCACCTCAAAAGGCGTCTTCATTGTAGCGGAATGAACAGACCTATTATAAGCAAACTCAATGAAAGGAAGACACTCTTCCCTCCTGTGCAAGTTAGTTTTCAAAATAGAACGCAACAAGGCACCAAGGGTACGATTAACGACCTCGGTTTGCCCATCCGTTTGCGGGTGGCAAGTAGTAGAAAATAAGAGCTTAGTTCCTAGCATGGACCAAAGCATCTTACAAAAGAAACTTAAGAATTTAACATTGCGGTCAGAAACAATAGAATTAGGGACCCCATGCGACCGAACAATATTATCAAAGAACAAAGTAGCAACATTAGTAGCATCGTCGGTTTTGTGGCAAGCAACAAAATGTGCCATCTTAGAAAATCAATCAACCACCACAAAGATAGAGTCCCTACCCTTTTTATCCTAGGCAACCCCAAAACAAAATCCATAGAAATATCCTCCCATGGTGCACAAGGAATAGACAAAGGGGTATACAAACCGTGAGGGTGCACCTTAGACTTTGCACGCAAACATATATCACAAGAAGCACAAAATTTCTTTACCGACCTAAGCATGTGAGGCCAATAGAAATGCTCCCTAAGCATATGCAAAGTTTTCATAACACCCAATTTCCCATGAGGCCGCCACCATGGGCCTCTTGGACAAGCAAACGCCTAACCGAACCCCTAGGCACACACAAGCGAGTTCCCTTAAAAAGAAAACCCTCATGCAAGTAGAATTGATCCCGACTCCCCCCCTTCAAACAAGCATGAAAAATGACACCAAACTCAGCATCATGAGCATACAACTCCTTCATAAAAGAAAATCCAAGCAAAGGAGCATCTAGTAAAGATAAGAGAGCGTACCTCCGCGACAACGCGTCAGCGACGATGTTGTCCTTGCCTTTCTTATGCTTGATGACATAGGGAAAGAATTCGATGAACTCCACCCATTTAGCATGCCTTAGGTTCAGTTTTTCTTGCCCTTTCAAGTACTTTAACACCTCGTGATCGGAATGGATAACAAACTCCCGAGGCAAGAGATAGTGCTCCCACGCCCATAGCACTCGAACAAGAGCAAGTAGCTCTTTGTCGTACGTGGGGTACTTGAGCTCGGCACCTCCAAGCTTCTCACTATAATATTCTATAGGTCGTCCCTCTTGCATAAGTACACCACCGAGCCATATTTCCGACGCATCACACTCTATCTCAAACATCTTGCCAAAATCGGGAAGAGTGAACAACGGCGCTTGTGTCAACTTAGCCTTAAGGGCTACAAAGGCCTCTTCTTGCGCCTCTCCCCACATAAATGGAACATTCTTCTTAGTAAGGAAGGTTAAGGGCGCAACCAAGGTACTAAAATCACGGACAAACCGGCGGTAGAAGCCGACTAATCCAAGGAAGCTCGGGACTTGTGTCATAGTTGTCAGTGTTGGCCATTCTTGAATCGCCTTCCCATTCTCTTCGTCCACTTGTAGTCCATTCCTACTCACAAAAAAACCAAGAAATACCACATGATCCGAGCAAAAGTGGCACTTCTTGAAGTTAGCAAATAGGCGCTCCCTTTTCAAAGTTTCAAGCACTTGCCTAAGGTGCTCGACATGGGATAATAAATCGTGGCTGTAAATTAAAATATCATCAAAGTACACAACCACAAACTTACCAATAAAAGGTTGGAGGATGTGGTTCATGAAGCGCATGAAGGTGCTCGGAGCATTGGTTAATCCGAAGGGCATAACCAACCACTCATAAAGGCCTTGCTTGGTTTTGAATGCCGTCTTCCTTTCATCTCCCTCCTTCATCCGTATTTGATGGTATCCACTCTTAAGATCAATTTTGGAGAAGAGACTCGCCCCATGAAGCTCTTCAAGCATGTCCTCAAGCCTCGGAATCAGATGGCGATACTTGATGGTAATGTTGTTGATCGCCCGACAATCAACGCACATCCTCCATGTGCCGTCCTTCTTAGGCACAAGAATGACAGGCACGACACACGGGCTGAGGCTCTCACGCACATAGCCCTTATCAAGGAGCTCTTTTACTTTCCGTTGAAGCTCCTTGGTTTCCTCCGGATTGGCTCGATAGGCTGGACGATTCGGTAGAGTGTCACCGGGAACAAAATCGATTTGATGCTCTATTCCCCTAAGCGGTGGTAGTCCCGTTGGCACCTCTTCTTGGAAAAGCTCCTCAAAGTCCTGCAAAAGATTAGAAATGGAAGGAGGAAGATCAAATAATTCTTGGGAAGATAAATAAGATTCTTGAAAAACAAGCAAAAGACAGCCACTTCCCTTGAATGTATGAAGTATCTCCTTCGGTTTGGCCAAAAGCAAGGGCGTAGAAAGGCCGCCTAGAGCTAGCTTCTTGTCCTTCTTTCCCACTCGAAGCACATGCTTCTTTCTTTGTTCCTTCACTACGTGATCCAACATAATTTCATGGGGAGTCATCGGGTGCAACGTCACCTTCTTTCCCTCCATTTGAAAATGATACTCGTTGGAGACGCCGTCATGAATAGCTCCCTTGTCATATTGCCAAGGGCGTCCCAAAAGGAGATGACAAGCGGTCATCGGCACCACATCACACTCCACCTCATCCTTGTATGGCCCTATAGAAAAACAAATACGAGCCCTCTCCTTGACTTGAATCGGGGCGTTAGAATTCAACCAACACAAAGGATAAGGTAAAGGATGGCAAGTAGTTTGCATGGAAAAATGATCCACCACCTCTTGACTAATAATATTACAATAAGATCCGCTATCGATAATCACACTACATACCTTATCCATGATTTTGCATCGAGTGTGAAAGATAACTTCCCGTTGACTAGGTGTGGTGGTGTTCTCCGTCATGAAGAGCGTTCGTTGGACCACGAAGCACTCTCCATCCTCGGCGGTGACGTGGAGCTCGTCTTACTCAACCTCGGGGCTCTCCTCTTCCTCTTCCGCAGCCCCTTCATCCTCATACTTGTACTCCCCTTGGGAGTTAAGGAGAACCTTCCGTTCATTGGGACAATTCCAAGCATAGTGCCCATGGCCAAGGCACTTGAAACACTTCACATCACTAGCCCGTTCTCCTCCTTCTTTTCGAGGACGTGGAGGGAAATCTTTCCTCGGTTGAGGAGTCGAGTCCTTCCTTATCTCTAGCTTCCTAAACTGATTTGGTGGCACCCTAGGAGCCGTGGAGGAAGGTTTCCACACCCGGGAAGTGATTGAACTTGAACGCCGTTGAGCAAGGTGCTTGTAGATATGGTTGGTGTAATGAAGCACTTGCTCAACATCAGTACCCCTACTAAAGTGCTTCATGCTCACACCATTTTTTAGTTCCAAATTTAAGCCTTTGACAAATTTAGAGATAACATAGTTGTCGGGAAATTGCATGCGGGAACGAAAAATGAGCATACGCAGCTCGTTGTAGAACTCGTTAGGAGTCCGGTTTCCTTGGCGCACTTGCTCCAACTTTGCATGGATGTGCTCTGTATAATCTCGAGGCACGAACCGCTCCTCTAAAGCCTCTCTTAGATCTTGCCAAGTGTTGATTTGAGGCATCCGACGTGTTCTCCTCAAAACCTTATCCTCGAGCCACCATTGGCAAGCAAAGTCGGTGAAGTGTATGGTCGCCATGGCCACTCGCCTAGCATAATCGTATCCATAGAAATAAAAAATGGATTCCACCTTGGCAAGCCAATCAAGGCATGCATCGGCGTCGGAAGTTCCCATAAAAGTTGGCACGTTTAGCTTAATGTCGTGATGGGGATACCGGGGCCGCTCCTCGTAATGCACCGGCACACCTTGCCAAGGCTTCCCGGCGGCTACATTGGCCGGCCCTTTGGGACGTTGGCCACGTCTTGGTAGGTGCAAGACTGGTGGGGGTTGAATGGCCATTGAAGCATTGGCCTCTTTATAGCTCGGAGCTCCAAATCCTGAAACATTAGTAGAACTAATAGGGATATTAATCGGAAATGTAGCAAATGAAGGTCTTACCCCGGAATTGGCCACAAAGTGTGGATTATGGAAGCTCGTAGGAGGAATGTAATGAGGAATAACCCCCATGGAGGTACTCACACCGAGGGATGCTTGCGCCTCCGTGTTTGGCAAGTAAGACGTAGAGGCCTCTTCGTGCAACAACTCCACATGGTTAGCACTTTGTAGCACACTTGGTAGAGCCCCCGTTTGAGGCACCCGTGCTCTATCATCTCGGCCTTGTACTTGACTCTCCAAATCATCCAACCGATTAGTAAAACGAGTCTCCATAGCTTCCATAGATTGTTGCAAGGATTGTTGAACGGATTATTGCATGGATTGCAACATGGCAGCCACCGAACTGTGGACGTCTCTTCAACCTGTTGCTTTTCCTTCTCGTCACCTACACTTGTCATCTTACAACCATGGAAAAAATCAAGGTATACAGTGCACTTGAATTAACCACCAAGACTTGCCCGAGGGGAAAATCCGACAAGTTGCAAGTATGCAAAAGACAACAAAGGACAAACAAAGAAGAGATTCACCACACACTTGTCTAAGATAACAATGCTAGGAAGCTACTAAACCACCAAGACAACAAGCATCAAGTATAATTAATTAATTAATTTTTATTTTTTTTGTTCGAGTACGCCTTTGCTAGGCTCTACTAGTTGACTACTCTTTCCGTGCCCGGCCCCTTATTAGCTTTACGCCGCCGGGCAAGGTTTTTCTAGTCTTAATCATTTTTTTCTGTGACTGGCCCCTTATTATCATTACGCCGCCGACAAGGTTTTTCTGATTTAGTAAAAGAATGCAAACACAACTTTAAGCAACAACACATGATGTTCCGTCTTGGTGTCGTTCCCTTATCCTAGCACCGAACCTTTCAACAAGCATGTAACGAAAAGATTTAAGGCTGGTTTTTTTTTTGACACAAAAGCCACATTTTTTTTTCAGCACAAAATCAGCAATGGTTCACTTAACACAATTATGAATTCAAGGCGTTAAACAAGCAAGAGAAGCAACCCTTCAACTACCAAAATTATGAGGTCCTTTGGTGTTCTATTCATGGACGTTTTTAAGCAGCTTTTTCAGCCATGGATGTTCACCATACTCGGTCAAGACAACAACAACTCAAATCAACAAATCGTCCACAACAACACCAACTAAGGCCGCACACAACAACAACGCAGCCACAAAGGAGTTTCGAACCAAAGAACTTGCAACAAGTGGAAATTCAAGGTCGGAACAAGGATTATATGGCGATACCTTCACGTGGCTCTGATACCACTTGATGGCCGGATCGATGGAGATGGAGATGGTGCAAAGAAATCGCCAAGAGGAAACTCGGAAACTCCTTGCAAGGGCGTAGATGGATGGTGACAACGAAGGATATAGATGCTCGCAAACTTGGATATGAATCACCAAGAATTCAAGCAAACTAGGATGCAAGATCGTCGGATATTACCCACCAACAATCGAACAACGAGATTGAACGAAAAATGCAAGAACTAGATTGAAAACAAGTAAGAAAATTACAAGAGAGTTTTCCTCCAAAGCTAAGGGAGAGAAAGCATGGTGGCCGGCCATATAACCTAACATAAGCCTCACAAAATCAGCCCCCTCACTTAAGGAAAATTACAAAAATAACCCGTAAAACCCGAGAACTTATTAATTGTCCTTAAATGTAGAATTGTCACTTATCGAACCATGAAGCAATAAAAGACTCCAACCTTCTTCTTTACACTCCTTCGGAAATCTACGACCCATGAGCTCCTCTTGAACTTGACAAAGAATGGCTTTAGCTCGGGATCGCGTAACACGACCAAGATAAGGTGTGGCTCCTTGAGATTTGGCAATATCAAGACCGGAATCCGAAATTTGTCCAGGCACGCCAACCCCTTGCCAGGGCGCGCCTCCAGCCGTGTGCAAAGGCACACCATCTTTTGGCAAGGGCGCGCCACCATCCCGCTGCGAGGACGCGCCAAGTAGCTCCGAATCCGAGTTTGCGGGTGTGCCTAGGGCAGGTCGTGGCTCCTTCGAGTGTTTCGGCGCGTGCTCCATTGTTGGTTCGGTTTTCGATGGAATCACATCATCCTCCTCCCCCTGAAAAGGGTTCGTCCTCGAACCTGGATCCTGCTCAAACTCAACATCATCGTTAGAAAAATAAGGAACAAGATCGGATACGTTGAATACCTCATGGACACCATAATGCGTAGGAAGATCAAGCTTGTAAGCATTGTCGTTGATGCGCTCTAAAACTTGAAATGGTCCATCTCCACATGGCTTAAGCTTAGAATTCCGAAGAGTAGGAAACCTCTCCTTTCTCAAATGAACCCAAACAAGGTCACCGGGTTTAAAAATCAGCTCCTTACGCCCTTTATCAGCTTGGCGCTTGTATTGCAAAGTTCGCCTTTCCAATTGAAGGCGAGTATCCTCATGAATCTGCTTAATATACTCAGCCCAGTCATGTCCTTCACGACTCTCTCGATCGGATATGGCATAAGGTGCTAGATCGAGTGGTGTAACGGGATTGCGCCCATACACCACCTCCAAAGGCGTCTTCATTGTAGCAGAATGAACAGACCTATTATAAGCAAACTCAATGAAAGGAAGACACTCTTCCCACCTGCGCAAGTTAGTTTTCAAAATAGAACGCAACAAGGCACCAAGGGTACGATTAACGACCTCGGTTTGCCCATCCGTTTGCGGGTGGCAAGTAGTAGAAAATAAGAGCTTAGTTCCTAGCATGGACCAAAGCGTCTTCCAAAAGAAACTTAAGAATTTAACATCACGGTCAGAAACAATAGACTTAGGGACCCCATGCAACCGAACAATATTATCAAAGAACAAAGTAGCAACATTAGTAGCATCGTCGGTTTTGTGGCAAGCAACAAAATGTGCCATCTTAGAAAATCGATCAACCACCACAAAGATAGAGTCCCTACCCCTTTTTATCCTAGGCAACCCCAAAACAAAATCCATAGAAATATCCTCCCATGGTGCACAAGGAATAGGCAAAGGGGTATACAAACCGTGAGGGTGCTTCTTAGACTTTGCACGCAAACATATAGCACAAGAAGCACAAAATTTCTTTACCGACCTAAGCATGTGAGGCCAATAGAAATGCTCCCTAAGCATATGCAAAGTTTTCATAACACCCAATTGTCCCATGAGGATGCCACCATGGGCCTCTTGGACAAGCAAACGCCTAACCGAACCCCTAGGCACACACAAGCGAGTTCCCTTAAAAAGAAAACCCTCATGCAAGTAGAATTGATCCCGACTCCCCCCCTTCAAACAAGCATGAAAAATGTTACCAAACTCAGCATCATGAGCATACAACTCCTTCATAAAAGAAATTCCAAGCAAACGAGCATCTAGTAAAGATAAGAGAGCGTACCTCCGCGACAACGCGTCGGCGACGATGTTTTCCTTGCCTTTCTTATGCTTGATGACATAGGTAAAGGATTCGATGAACTCCACCCATTTGGCATGCCTTCGGTTCAGTTTTGCTTGCCCTTTCAAGTACTTCAACCCCTCGTGATCGGAATGGATAACAAACTCCCGAGGCAAGAGATAGTGCTCCCACACCCGTGGCACTCGAACAAGAGCAAGTAGCTCTTTGTCGTACGTGGGGTACTTGAGCTCGTCACCTCCAAGATTCTCACTGTAATATGCTATAGGCCGTCCCTCTTGCATAAGTACGCCACCGAGCCAAATTCCCGACGCATCACACTCTATCTCAAACATCTTGCCAAAATCGGGAAGAGTGAACAACGACGCTTGTGTCATCTTAGCCTTAAGGGCTGCAAAGGCCTCTTCTTGCGCATCTCCCCACATAAATGGAAAATTCTTCTTAGTAAGGAAGGTTAAGGGCGCATCCAATGTACTTAAATCACGGACAAACCGGCGGTAGAAGCCGGCTAATCCAAGGAAGCTCCGGACTTGTGTCATAGTTGTCGGTGTTGGCCATTCTTGAATCGCCTTCCCCTTCTCTTCGTCCACTTGTAGTCCATTCCTACTCACAACAAAACCAAGAAATACCACATGATCCGAGCAAAAGTGGCATTTCTTGAAGTTAGCAAATAGGCGCTCCCTTTTCAAAGTTTCAAGCACTTGCCTAAGGTGCTCGACATGGGATAATAAATCGTGGCTGTAAATTAAAATATCATCAAAGTACACAACCACAAACTTACCAATAAAAGGTCGGAGGACGTGGTTCATAAAGCGCATGAAGGTTCTCGGAGCGTTGGTTAATCCGAAGGGCATAACCAACCACTCATAAAGGCCTTGCTTGGTTTTGAATGCCGTCTTCCATTCATCTCCCTCCTTCATCCGTATTTGATGGTATCCGCTCTTAAGATAAATTTTGGAGAAGAGACTCGCCCCATGAAGCTCTTCAAGCATGTCCTCAAGCCTCAGAATCGGATGGCGATACTTGATGGTAATGTTGTTGATCGCCCGACAATCAACGCACATCCTCCATGTGCCATCCTTCTTAGGAACAAGAATGACAGGCACGGCACACGGGCTGAGGCTCTCACGCATATAGCCCTTATCAAGGAGCTCTTGTACTATCCGTTGAAGCTCCTTAGTTTCCTCCGGATTGGCTCGATAGGCTGGACAATTCGGTAGAGTGGCACCGGGAACAAAATCGATTTGATGCTCTATTCCCCTAAGCGGTGGTAGTCCCGTTGGCACCTCTTCTTGGAAAAGGTCCTCAATGTCCTGCAAATGATTAGAAATGGAAGGAGGAAGATCAACTAATTCTTGGGAAGATAAATAAGATTCTTGAAAAACAAGCAAAAGACAAACGCCACTTCCCTTGAATGTATGAAGTATCTCCTTCGGTTTGGCCAAAAGCAAGGGCGTAGCAGGGCCGCCTAGAGCTAGCTTCTTGTCCTTCTTTCCCTCTCAAAGCGCATGCTTCTTTCTTTGTTCCTTCACTGCGTGATCCAACATAATTTCATGGGGAGTCATCGGGTGCAACGTCACCTTCTTTCCCTCCATTTGAAAATGATACTCGTTGGAGACGCTGTCATGAATAGCTCCCATGTCATATTGCCAAGGGCGTCCCAAAAGGAGATGACAAGCAGTCATCGGCACCACATCACACTCCGCCTCATCCTTGTATGGCCCTATAGAAAAACAAATACGAGCCCTCTCCTTGACTTGAATCGGGGCGTTAGAATTCAACCAACACAAAGGATAAGGTAAAGGATGGCAAGTAGTTTGCATGGAAAAACGATCCACCACCTCTTGACTAATAATATTACAACAAGATCCGCTATCGATAATCACACTACATACCTTATCCATGATTTTGCATCGAGTGTGAAAGATAACTTCCCGTTGACTAGGTGTGGTGGTGTTCTCCATCATGAAGAGCGTTCATTGGACCACGAAGCACTCTCCATCCTCGGCGGTGACGTGGAGCTCGTCTTACTCAACCTCGGGGCTCTCCTCTTCCTTTTCCGCAGCATCTTCATCCTCATACTCGTACTCCCCTTGGGAGTTAAGGAGAACCTTCCGTTCATTGGGACAATTCTGAGCATAGTGCCCATGGCCCAGGCACTTGAAACACTTCACATCACTAGCCCGTTCTCCTCCTTCTTGCCGAGGATGTGGAGGGAAATCTTTCCTTGGTTGAGGAGTCGAGTCTGTAACACCCCGTCTTTAAACCGGGCGCTACTCGGTAGTAGACCTCACTTGGTACTACTTAGGCTAGTTTGACAATGAGTTCATTTGGATCTTGCAACTCGGGCACGACGAGAAAACATGAATAAAACATCCAACCGATATTTATAAATCCCAAGTATAGAAAACATGCATGAAACCCAAAACAACATAATTTACAACACTTCCTGGAAACATTTCATTAACATACCACTACCCTTTCTTTATCAAAACAACACATTATTCGAAAGATACCAAAAAGTATACCACCATTTTTCCCAACCGAACCCAACCTAATGACACGGCCATCAACGACATATTCCATCATCCGGCCGAGGTTCCATCATGGGTCCCTTGTCTTTACCTGAAACTAAAAAAAAAACAAGTCCCCGAAGGGTCAACTACCATTCTAATACAAGCTAGAATCCATACGGTACTAGTAAGAGGTTTAAAAACCAATCAAGTACCTAAAACACACACAAGCACGGTTTACATGAATACAACACATATCAGTTCTAAATCCATACATTAACTTCCCATAGATCATAGGGACAAACCACATATCAAACTTCCATACGCAGTAATATATACAAGTCCAAGCAGAACAATACAAACATTCTCTCACCGTTCCATTCGATGGCGCTTATTAACCCTATGACGCAGGTGCCGAGGCGCGACCTCCCACCCTTTACAATTCCATCCTTCTAACCCCAAAACACAGATAGCTTTACTTTTAAAGGGGCACGATTCTCTATCACATAACCATACGTAGCCGTCACTTCAACCCAGAGGACTACGCACATGCTCATGCCGAGAACGGTACCAACATAGAGAAAATATTCGAAAACTTCACATTCGATGAAAGCCCAATGAAATCCTTTTCACACATATCATACACAAGTAAACCTTTTTCATAAAATAATCATCTAGGGACTAGTTCCCCAAAATCAATCCTACAAGCACACCATGAAGTCTAACATGTATTGAATGGAAACTGAGCAAGTCATAAACGACATACCTCGAAGACGAATTCTCTAGGCCAACAAACAATAACTAACACGCAAAGTGGGCCCCTGTCTAAAACATATAGTTTGTCTCTTCCCCTTGTCTTTGATCACGACCTAGGACCCACGCTCCTATATGCATATATATACCCCAATGAATAATAATAGCCTTTTAACTCTTACAAACTCTAACCCTAAAATCAACAAAAAGCCAAGATGCTTTATAACTTCTCTTGTATAATTCCAAATCATTTAAAACTTGACAAGAACATACTAAATATATAAAAGAACATATTTCTAGTTCAAACCTTTCTGAAAAACCGGATCAAAAGTCTCCCTAATATCATTACAAAGAAAAACCCTAAAATTACTCTGAAATCTTTTACCGATTATAAATCCGATATTAAAAATACCCTCTGAGAACTATAAATCGACTGATTTTTAAATCCAATCAATTGTAAAGCCAGATCTGGAAAAATTAGTAAAATCTAAACAAACTATTAACTAATTAAAACTTACCAAATAACGCCTGAACTCCAAAATCCGACCCGACGAACGAACCCAACACTGGGCTAATTCCCTCCACTCTCTCTCTCTCTCTCTCTCTCTCTTATTGTGTACGTAACTTAATTATGATAGAATTGTGAAGATCATACACATATATAAACAAAAGTGAAGTCGGCAAAATTTATTGAAATTTGCGATTTTCACCCTCAAATCTCCTTTACTACAAACTTTACCCTAAAATAATTATTAATTACTTTTAAGTTAAAAACTTTTTAAAATATAAGTTTCTAAAATTATAAATAAAATATTCAATATTATTATTTAGCCGAGATTATTTATAAGCTAATTAATCCCCACTCGAAAAATCAAGGAGCGTAAAAAAATGATATATATATATCGAAATATTCCCGAATATTACATTCTACCCCCCTTAAAGAAAGTTTCATCCCGAAACTTCCAGACATAAAAGAAAACAAACCCATAACACTTACTTAAAATCCTTGAAACCAACTAAACAACACGCAGATCATATACATTTAGTATACCACAAACAACAACCATACAAGTCAAACATCATGTAATTTACACCATCAATACACTACCAACAACTACCAAACAAGTCAAGCACACAAGGTTAAGTCGAACAAAGCACACAAATAGTTACAACTACCCATAACTATAACCCTTGATCACCACTAACTCTTATTCTCAAATGCCTCAACTAAAACCGGGTACAAATCTGGGTAGCTTTCACTTATTCTTGTCTCAGTCTCCCAAGTTGCCTCCTCAACTCCTCGTCCGGACCATTGAATCAACACGAGTAGTATCTCTTTATTTCGCAACTTTTTCAACCGTCTACCTAAGATTGCTATTGGTTGTTCTTGGAAAGTATGATCTGGCTCAATTTCTAACTCTTCATAGTTGAGCCTATGACTAGGATCAGGCACATACTGCCTAAACTGTGACACATGAAAAACAGAATGAACTCCTTCTAAAGTTGGTGGTAGTGCCAACTTGTAGGCTACCTCGCCTACCCTATCGAGAATTTCAAATGGCCCGATGTACCGAGGACTCAACTTTCCTTTCACTCCAAATATTCTAACCCCACGAGTCGGCGATACTCTCACCCAAACATGTGCTCCTACCTCGAATTCCAATGATCGTCGCCTCTTATCTGCATAAGATTTCTGACGACTCTGTGCTGTCAACATACGTTCTCGAATCAATGCCACCTTTTCAACTGTTTCCTGAATCATCTGAGGCATTCCTTCTACAACATCTGATGGATCATCCCAACATAGAGGTGTCCTACATCTTCTCCCATATAAAGCCTCATATGGTGCCATCTGAATCGAAGAATGCCAACTATTATTATATGCAAACTCAACTAATTCCAAGTGATCAGACCAGTTTCCTCCCCAATCCAACACACATGATCTCAACATATCTTCTAATGTTTGAATTGTCCTTTCAGATTGGCCATCTGACTGCGGGTGGTAAGCAGTCGTGAAATGTAGCTTGGTGCCTAAAGCTTTATGCACTTTTTGTCAAAAATTGGAGGTAAACCGCCCATCACGATCAGGAATAATCGTTTTGGGTACTCCATGTAATCTCACTATTTGTTTCATGAACACCTCTACTAATTTACTTACTAGCCAAGTCTCTCTAATGGGCAGAAAACGAGAAGTCTTAGTCAGTTTGTCCACGACAACCCATATTGTATCATGTCCTCTACTAATCCGCAGTCCGGTAACAAAATCCATGGAAATGTCCTCCCACTTCCATTCTGGAACTGGAAGTGGTTCGAGCATTCCACCTGGTCATTGGTGCTCTATTTTTACTTGCTGGCACACCTGACACTTTGCTACAAATTTCGCTACATCAGGCTTCATTCCATCCCACCAGTAATATTGTTTCACGTCCTTGTACATCTTACTAGCTCCCGAGTGGATTGAATAAGGAGTAGCATGAGCCTCTTGTAATATCTTTTGTCTCAACTCCTCATCTCGAGGTACACATAATCGACCATTCAATCTCAAAGTACCATCAACATGTTCTTCAAAAGCAGATGCTTCTCCACGGCTCACTTTCTACCTCAACTCTTGAATCATCAAACAAGTCTCCTGCTTAAGTCGTATTTCCTCAATTAAGGTTGCTGACAATCTATACGGCCTAGTCTACCTTGATAGCGCTGAATCTGTACCTCAATCTCATACCTTATCAATTCTCTTTGTAACTCTAGTTGGGCAGTCAAGTGACACAACATATGCTCTTGCGGCGTTTTTCTGCTAAGAGCATCAGCAACTACATTCGCCTTTCTGGGATGATACAAGATCTCTAAATCATAATCTTTTAGTAATTCAAGCCATCTCCGTTGTCTCATGTTCAATTCTCTCTGAGTAAAAATGTACTTAAGGCTCTTATGGTCTGTCAGCACTTTACATGTACTTCCATACAAGTAATGACGCCATATATTTAGAGCATGAATCACTGCTGCCAGCTCTAAATCATGGGTTGGATAATTCAACTCGTTTGGTTTCAACTGCCTAGAAGCATATGCAATCACCCTGTCATTCTGCATTAATACACAACCTAAGCCTACCTTTGAGGCATCACTGTAACTCACAAAGCCTTCATTCCCTTGAGGAAAAGCAAGTATTGGAGCTGAAGTCAACTTCTCCTTCAACTCATCGAAGCCCCTTTGACAAGCATCATTCTAGTCAAAACGAGTGGTCTTTTTCAGCAAGTTGGTAAGTGGTTGGGCTATTCCTGAAAACTCGTCCACAAACCTCCTGTAGTACCCTGCCAATCCTAAGAAACTCCGTACCTCCTTTACATTCTTCGGGGGTTCCCAAGCCTTCACAGCTTCAATCTTTAAGGGGTCTACCATGACTCCTTTAGCGGATACAACATGACCCAGGAAAGTAACTTCTGGTAGCCAGAACTCACATTTGGACAGTTTAGCAAATAGTCGGTGGTGCCTTAACATTTCCAAAACTAATCTAAGATGCTTTGCATGCTCCTTAGTGCTTTGAGAATAAATCAATATATCATCAATAAAGACAACCACAAATTTATCCAAATAGTCTATAAACGCCCGATTCATTAACTCCATGAACACCGCAGGTGCATTAGTCAATCCACACGGCATTACTACAAACTCGTAGTGCCAATATCTTGTTCGGAAACCCGTCTTGGGAATATCCCCTTCCCGAATCCTCAATTGATGATAGCCTGATCTGAGGTCCACCTTTGAGAACACAATAGCTCCTTGCAACTGGTCTAACAAGTCATCAAAACGAGGCAAAGGGTACTTATTATTAATAGTAACTCGGTTTAGCTCCCGATAATCAATGCATAAACGTAGGGAACCATCCTTCTTTCTCACAAACAATATTGGAGCTCCCCATGGTGATGCACTTGGACGTATATATCCCTTCTCTAGTAACTCCTCCAACTGAGCCTTCATCTCTTGCATCTCCATTGGAGCCATACGGTACGGGGCTTTTGAGATTGGTCTGATTCCTGGGTTCAATTCAATATTGAAGTCCACCACTCGTTGAGGAGGTAGCCCTGGAAGTTCATCTGGAAAAACGTCTTCAAACTCACAGACTACTGATATATCTTGAATACACGGTCCTTTCTTGTCTCCTTCTAGAACATAACACCAATAACCCACACACCCATCATTAAGCAACTTAGCGGCTTTCACCATACTGATCAGTGATCCTGGACCCTCCTGCTCTAGATCTTGACATACATGTATTGTCCCATCATCTGCAGTCACAGTGACTATACCCTTATGTGCATCTAATACTGCTTTATAACGTCTCATCAAGTCCATCCCCAAAATAACATCATCACTAGGTGACAACTGTATCACAATAAAGTCTGCAAACCAATCCCTACCCCCAATCCTAATAGGGCAATGAAATATTTCTCTATTTCGTCTCACCTTACTACCATCGGGCAATCCCACCATAAAGGATGTACCCTCCGAGCAAGTCAACCCTAGTCTATCAACGCATGCAGAGGACCCAAAAGAGTGTGTAGCACCCGTATCAAACAAGATATTCATATGTTTAGACTTAATCCAAATCGTACATGTGGCAGTCGGAGCATTCAAGGCATCAGGCCTTCTCATCTCAAATACCCGAGGCTGGTTGCCCCCGGTAGTGCTAGCTCCCGCACCACGGCCTCTACTCTTGCTTGGTGCATGTTGAGTCTGTTGGAACTGACGACGAATCCCTTGGTTCACCAACCCCGGCGAAGATCCCTGTGAGGGTGTTCCAACCTTACAATATTTTTGTAAGTGGCCTGGCTTCCCACATATGTACCAATTACGAACTGGTTTCCAACACTGATTCCTCATATGACTAGTGCCTCCACAGTTGAAGCACTCCCTCAACCCTCCAGTAAACTGACTTTGTTCAGGTGGGTCTTGACGACCTTGTGACTGAAATCCAGATCGGTTTTGTTGAGACATACCCGAACGATTATCTCTCCTAGATTGTGATGGAGCAAACAACCTCTGCTTCTTATTTCTACTAGCTTGTACATTCAATTGGTCCGGCCCCAAGGTGGACATAGAATAAGCTAGATCAGAATCTTGAACCTCCTTCAAATTCTTAAGTCGAAGTCCAGATACGTATGCACACAGTTGGGGTTGCAACCGCTTAAGAAAGGTTGCAATCCGCAGATTCTCTGTAGGAGCGGCATTGGGCACCGTTGCCAAACCTCGTTGAAACTTTTGGATAGTCTCACCCACGGTAATGTTCTTCGGCCCTGCATCCTGAAAAGCAGTCTCACGAGCCATTCTCACGACCTCAGGACAATAGTTATCTCGAATCCTCTCTTGAAATTCATCAAAAGTAACATTTACCTGATGATCACGACTCAACTCCCACCAATCAAATGCATCCCCCTGTAACACACTCTGAACTAGAGACATCCTTCTTTCTTCCGGTGCCTGGATAGAGTCGAGAGCAGATGCCACTTTCCTTAACCACTGCTCAACATCAGCTTCTTGAGCCCCAGTAAAGTTCGGTACCCCAGTCTTCCTGAACTCCGCAAGCCACTTATCAGGAAGAGGCTCGCGATATCCCCTTCCTAGCTCCGCCATGCCATCAGCCACTACTAGCCTTGGAATATGTGGTGGTCTCCCTAACTGAACCGGTTGTGCAAAAACTAGTCTTGGTGCCCTAACCTCAGCCCCTTGATAGCCAGAATTGGTTGCATTATGATTAGGCAAAAATCCAGTACCTACCAGATTTTGTAATAGCTCGGCAAGTGTAGCTCGGATAACAGCAGTCGTCTCTGGTGGTAACTCAACTGGTGGCACCTGAGCTGGCCCACGTACTTCCCCATCTGCCCTATCGTTGACTCCATTAGCAAGGAGTCCGTTCCCAACAACCGAAACATTTCCCCTTTGATGGTCATTCACTGTAGGTCCAACATTCTCAACAACCTCCTCTTGAGGAGGGTGTGGCTCTCCCACGGCAGGAGCCCCTTCTCTGTTTCCAACACGGCCCCTACCACGTCCTCTACCACTACCTTTCCTTCCTGCTTTAGTTGCTCCAGCTCTAGTTTGTGGAGCCATCTGTAAACGGATGTTTTACTATTTAAACTATCTTTAACTGAAGTTAACAAAATAACTTACTAGTCTACATGAGGTCCTTCGGCTGATGAGGACAGAGTCGAGGCGTGTCATCTACCCTGTAAATGCAATATGACTACCCTATTGAGATAAATTGAAATAACCGGCCGGTTTTAGTTTTAGGTTGGACCTCGAGTACACTCGTTGTTCAGTTCCATGTGCCCTTGTTGTCAACCTAGCTCTGATACCAATTTGTAACACCCCGTCTTTACACCGGGCGCTACTCAGTAGTAGACCTCACTAGGTACTACTTAGGCTAGTTTGACAACGAGTTCACTTGGATCTTGCAACTCGGGCACGACGAGAAAACATGAATAAAACATCCAACCGATATTTATAAATCCCAAGTGTAGAAAACATGCATGAAACCCAAAACAACATAATTTACCACACTTCCTGGAAACATTTCATTAACATACCACTACCCTTTCTTTATCAAAACTACACATTATTCGAAAGATGCCAAAAAGTATACCACCATTTTTCCAAACCGAACCCAACCTAATGACACGGCCATCAATGACCTGTTCCATCATCCGGCCGAGGTTCCATCATGGGTCCATTCTCTTTACCTGAAACTAAAAAAAATTAAGTCCCCGAAGGGTCAGCTACCATTCTAATACAAGCTAGAATCCATAAGGTACTAGTAAGACGTTTAAAAACCAATCAAGTACCTAACACACACACAAGCACGGTTCACATGAATACAACACATATCAGTTCTAAATCCACACATTAACTTCCCATAGATCATAATCACAAACCACATATCAAACTTCCATACACAGTCATACATACAAGTCCAAGCAGAACAATACAAACATTCTCTCACCGTTCCATTCCATGGCGCTTATTAACCCTATGCTGCAGGTGCCGAGTCGCGACCTCCCACCCATTACAATTCCATCCTTCTAACCCCGGGTCAAGCCACCTCGAGAGAACTTGCCCAAAACACGGATAGCTTTACTTTTGAAGGGGCACGATTCTCTGTCACATAACCATACGTAGCCGTCACTTCAACCCAGAGGACTACACACATGATCATGCCGAGAACGGTACCAACATAGAGAAAATATTCGAAAACTTCACATTCGATGAAAGCCCAATGAAATCCTTTTCACACATATCATACACAAGTAAACCTTTTTCATAAAATAAGCATCTAGGGACTAGTTCCCCAAAATCAATCCTACAAGCACACCATGAAGTCTAACAAGTATTGAATGGAAACTGAGCAAGTCGTAAACGACTTACCTTGAAGACGAATTCTCTAGGCCAACAAACAATAACTAACACGCAAAGTGGGCCCCTGTCTAAAACATATAGTTTGTCTCTTCCCCTTGTCTTTGATCACGACCTAGGACCCATGCTCCTATATGCATATATATACCCCAATGAATAATAATAGCCTTTTAACTCTTACAAACTCTAACTCTAAAATCAACAAAAAGCCAGGATGCTTTATAACTTCTCTTGTATAATTCCAAATCATTTAAAACTTGACAAGAACATACTAAATATATAAAAGAACATATTTGTAGTTCAAACCTTTCTGAAATACTGGATCAAAAGTCTCCCTAATTTCATTACAAAGTAAAACCCTAAAATTACTCTGAAATCTTTTATCGATTATAAATCCGATATCAAAAATACCCTCTGAGAACTATAAATCGACTGATTTTTAAATCCAATCAATTGTAAAGCCAGATCTGGAAAAATTAGTACAAACTATTAACTAATTAAAACTTACCAAATAACGCTTGAACTCCAAAATCCGACCCGACGAACGAACCCAACACCGGGCTGATAGCGATCAAAGGACCATGAAGAAGACGCTTGCAAAGAAGGTGTTTAGGAGGCCAAGGTCTCGGGCATTCAAGTACAAGGATAAATTCATGGACTTGATGCTATCTCTTCAAAATATCCATCCATGGCGTCCAAGGCCAGCAAGGAAGAGAATCAAGTCACAAAAGTTCAGAAAGTAAGAAGTCCGTCAAATGGAAAACAGTGCTCAGTAAACTGGTCATAACTTGGGCTAGAAAATTCATCTCAAGTCCGTTAAGTACTAGTTGGAAAGCTAATTAAAAGTTCTACAACTTTGTAGTTTACATTTAATCCAGAATCCAACAGCAAAGGGCCGAAAAATGGGTTTTACTGAGAGCTGTTCAAGTCTTACGGGTATCTTATCTTCAGTTTAAATTTCTATCTTTGTTTATTTTATTTATGGACGTTTTTATGCTAGAATAATTGGAGAATTTCATCCATAGGCTTATGTTAGTGGTTGATTATTCTCTGTCCTGGTTGTTAGAGATATTTTTAGTTTGTTTTGGATATTTTATAGTTGTTAGGATATTTTCCTTAAATAAATAAATCAGCCATGATTTATTTTATTTAAGGGAATCTAGATAGATTTAATTAGATATTTTATTATATCTTGGGAAGCAAGAAAAGGAGGCCAATTCTATCATCCTAGGGCCGGCCACCTTCTCTCCTTGCTCCCCAAGTAATAGCTTTTGTATTCTCTATTTATACTCTTGTTATTTCATTCAATAAAATCAGCTTGAGATAAGATAAACCCTAAGAAAGGTTTATCTTGTCTTTGGGCTCCAAAACTCGTGTCTATGCTTGCAAGTGTTCGAGATCAACATCATCATCAATCCGACTTCTCTCTCTCTTAAATTCAAATCTGTTTTATTGTTTGATCAATTAGATTGTTCTAAGTTGATTGTTAAAGATCATACTTAGTTAATCATTCGGATTTAGCATTACAGCCAATCCGTTTGAACTATCAAAGTTGAATATCTCAATAATTCAGATCGGTTCACATTCATCCATTCGAATCAATTTTGGTACTTGTTTCATATGTTTTCTCACATTGATTGCAAACTCAGGTTGGAATAATCGTTACAAGGCAAGATCGGGACTTGTGTGGGTCATATACGAGGTTTCTACAGAGGATTCCGGGGCAATCACGTATCAAGTGGTACTTAGAGACTAGCAAGTGGTATCATAATCCAGCGTCTCGCCAAGTAAAATTTTCTTTCCTTAATTTGCTTTCTTGTTAATTTGATTCAGTTTTTGATCCCAAAAATCCCGCCTTTACCCAAAGATTGAATTTTTGAGACCAAAGCTAGAATTTTTAACCCTCCACCACCACAACTCCGCCACCCCACCACCACGCGCCACCACCTAGCGATCCACTTGGTGTCGCTAACCACCACCGCACCACCCACCACCACCAGCCGAACCCAACCCCACCAACCCCACCTAATTCGGCTAACCCTAAACCCTAGATCGCCACCCTCAACCCCCCGAAACCCTAACCCTAGTTTTTTTCAAGAAAACCCACCCAAACCCTAACCCTAATTCGGTAACCCTAAAACCGATCCCTCACCCACCCCCTCGCCAACCCTAGAGCCAAACCCTAACCCCCCGAACCCTAATCCAGCCGTGAGCATCCCAAACCCTAATTTCCCTTGTCTTACTTGCCCCCCAAGTAATAACCAATCGAGGAAATTTTAAGGGATTTGTTGCATGCTTTTGGTTGAATTGGTTGAGTTTGGTTGCAATATAGATTAGCAATTGTCTTCCTACAATTTTTATGAGTTTTTATTGCATGTTGCATGATCAATAGAGATTCATATTGCTTGTTGATATTTGCTGATTTTTGCTATTGCATCCATCAAATTCGACCTAGCCCTTATTCTTCTTTGTTAATTTGGCTTCTAGTTGGTTTCATTGGTAGTATAAAGTCACTTAGTTAAAAAAAAAATCAGACTAGTTTCGTTTTTACCCTTGCATTCAATTGTTGCATTGCTTTGCTTGTTTCTCAATTCTAGCACAAGAGTAGATTGTGCATAAATTCAAAAAAAAAATCAGAAAAGAAAAGTGATCTACCCCAGCTAGTTTTAAGCCACTTTCAACCCTAGTGACTGCTTGCTTAAAAAAATAGCTAAGTAGAAATCACTTTGAAGAAAAAAGAAGGGTGACGAAATAAAAGTCACTTAGCCTACCATATTTCTGTCCTTGCATGCTTGAATTTGGCTTTATTAACTTGCATAGAGTCAATTGAGAGATTGCATGTGTTTTAAAGCTCATAGAGGGATTATTTGCATTGCTTGTATTATTGCATACTTGTCATTTGCTTAAGCTGCATATTTCCTTTATTTATCATTAGTATACCATATCT
Organism: Fallopia convolvulus; assembly: GCA_964016875.1. Taxonomy (NCBI): domain Eukaryota; kingdom Viridiplantae; phylum Streptophyta; class Magnoliopsida; order Caryophyllales; family Polygonaceae; genus Fallopia; species Fallopia convolvulus. Next base: position 26,035,593 of record OZ024727.1, read on the forward strand.
ACACCATATCTACCTATTTACTCCCTCAATTCAACCCAAAAACTGAATTAAGTTGATTGGGTTGCTTTGAGGCAAGTTTTGGCTTGATTAAGGTGTGGTATTGCTTGTGTGATTTGCTTTTGGAACACACTACTCTCTCGTTTTATTGCTTTGTTTTCAGGATTAAGATGTATTGGTGTGATCCCTTTAATGATATTCCACCAACTCCAAGGGTACAAAGACCTCCAAAGATTGAGCCTTTTTCTGGAGAGTATGGACCGGATGATTATTTGGCATGGGAGCAAGATATTGAGTACTACCTTGACTACTATGGCTATGCTGAATGGGATATCCTTCCATGGGTGACTAACTACCTAGTTGGTTCTGCCCGTTCCTTTTGGTTATGGATATGTCAATCTAGAAGACGTCAAGGCTTGATTCCAATTACAATATGGGATCAAATGAAGTTTGTAATGCAAAAGATGTATGTTACAAACGATGAAGAGTTGCATAGAAGATATAGAGCAGCTTGTGCTCCTGCTTGCCAAAAGAGAGCTCTAATCCGATCCTTGAATCACAAGTATGAGTCTTTGGACTTGACGAAGGAGGCTTTGGCTAATTCTAGTCAAATAAGGTATAATTCTAACTCTTCTTCAATTGGTTTAGATACTAACTCCTTTTTGCAGGAAATGATAGTTTCTAACTCACCAAAATCAGGAATTTCAAGTCAAGAAGATAGAGTTATAGCCCCACAAAGCCAAGAGAGCTCTAAAGAATCAAGTGACCTCCCATGTGTTCCTCAATGCCATATTGTGGATGAAAGTTTGAAGAAGGAGGTTCTAGCTGAGGACAACTTGCAAGATGAGAGCATGGAGGAAGAAGTTATCATCTCAAATGGAGTTTCAATCAAAGAGAGCCATAATGTCCAAGAGATGATTCTATATCTTCCACCAACTATGTTTGCTCCAAAACCTTCTTTACTAACCATGGTGCCTTTAGTATCTCCAGCATTTCAATATATTTCTCCTCTTAATCTTACATGCAATATCGAATTGAGGACGATTCGAGGTCAAGTGGGGGAGAATGATAGCGATCAAAGGACCATGAAGAAGACGCTTGCAAAGAAGGTGTTTAGGAGGCCAAGGCCAAGACCTTTTCCAAGGTCTCGGGCATTCAAGTACAAGGATAACTTCATGGACTTGATGCTATCTCTTCAAAATATCCATCCATGGCGTCCAAGGCCAGCAAGGAAGAGAATCAAATCACAAAAGTTCGGAAAGTAAGAAGTCCGTCAAATGGAAAATAGTGCTCAGTAAACTGGTCATAACTTGGGCTAGATAATTCATCTCAAGTCCTTTAAGTACTCGTTGGAAAGATAATTAAACGTTCTACAACTCTGTAGTTTACATCAAATCCAGAATCCAATAGCAAAGGGCCGAAAAATGGGTTTTACTGAGAGTTGTTCAAGTCTTACGGGAATCTTATCTTCAGTTTAAATTTCTATCTTTATTTATTTTATTTATGGACATTTTTATGCTAGAATAATTGGAGAATTTCAGCCATAGGCTTATGTTAGTGGTTGATTATTCTCTCTCCTGGTTGTTAGAGATATTTTTAGTTTGTTTTGGATATTTTATAGTTGTTAGGATATTTTCCTTAAATAAATAAATCAGCCATGATTTATTTTATTTAAGGAGAATCTAGATAGATTTAATTAGATATTTTATTATATCTTGGGAAGCAAGAAAAGGAGGCCAATTCTATCATCCTAGGGTCGGCCACCTTCTCTCCTTGCTCCTCGAGTATTAACTTTTGTATTCTCTATTTATACTCTTGTTATTTCATTCAATAAAATCAGCTTGAGATAAAATAAACCCTAAGAAAGGTTTATCTTGTCTTTGGGCTCCAAAACTCGTGTCTATGCTTGCAAGTGTTCGAGATCAACATCATCATCAATCCGACTTCTCTCTCTCTTAAATTCAAATCTGTTTTATTGTTTGATCAATTAGATTGTTCTAATTTGATTGTTAAAGATCATACTTAGTTAATCATTTGGATTTAGCGTTAGAGCCAATCCGTTTGAACTATCAAAATTGAATATCTCAATAATTCAGATCGGTTCACATTCATCCATTCGAATCAATTTTGGTACTTGTTTCATACGTTTTCTCACATTGATTGCAAATTCAGGTTGGAATAATCGTTACAAGGCAAGATCGGGACTTGTGTGGGTCATATACGAGGTTTCTGCGGAGGATTCCGGGGCAATTACGTATCAAGGGCTAATTCCCTCCTCTCTCTCTCTCTCTCTCTCTCTCTCTTATTGTGTACGTAACTTAATTATGATAGAATTGTGAAGATCATACACATATATAAACAAAAGTGAAGTCGGCAAAATTTATTGAAATTTGCGATTTTCACCCTCAAATCTCCTTTACTACAAACTTTACCCTAAAATAATTATTAATTACTTTTAAGTTAAAAATTTTTTAAAATATAATTTTCTAAAATTATAAATAAAATAATAAATATTATTATTTAGCCGAGATTATTTATAAGCTAATTAATCCCCACTCGAAAAATCAAGGAGCGTAAAAAAATGATAAATATATATATATATCGAAATATTCCCGAATATTACATTCTACCCCCCTTAAAGAATGTTTCGTCCCGAAACTTCCAGACATAAAACAAAACAAACCCATAACACTTACTTAAAATCCTTGAAACCAACTAAACAACACGCAGATCATATACATTTAGTATACCACAAACAACAACCATATAAGTCAAACATCATGTAATTTACACCATCAATACACTACCAACAACTACCAAACAAGTCAAGCACACAAGGTTAAGTCGAACAAAGCACACAAATAGTTACAACTACCCATAACTATAACCCTTGATCACCGCTAACTCTTAATCTCAAATGCCTCAACTAAAACCGGGTACAAATCTGGGTAGCTTTCACTTATTCTTGTCTCAGTCTCCCAAGTTGCCTCCTCAACTCCTCGTCCGGACCATTGAATCAACACGAGTAGTATCTCTTTATTTCGCAACTTTTTCAACCCTCTACCTAAGATTGCTATTGGTTGTTCTTGGAAAGTATGATCTGGCTCAATTTCTAACTCTTCATAGTTAAGCCTATGACTAGGATCAGGCACATACTGCCTCAACTGCGACACATGAAAAACAGAATGAACTCCTTCTAAAGTTGGTGGTAGTGCCAACTTGTAGGCTACCTCGCCTACCCTATCGAGAATTTCAAATGGCCCGATGTACCGAGGACTCAACTTTCCTTTCACTCCAAATATTCTAACCCCACGAGTCGGCGATACTCTCACCCAAACATGTTCTCCTACCTCGAATTCCAATGGTCATCGCCTCTTATCTGCATAAGATTTCTGACGACTCTGTGCTGTCAACATACGTTCTCGAATCAATGCCACCTTTTCAACTGTTTCCTGAATCATCTGAGGCATTCCTTCTACAACGCCTGATGGATCATCCCAACATAGAGGTGTCCTACATCTTCTCCCATATAAAGCCTCATATGGTGCCATTTGAATCGAAGAATGCCAACTATTATTATATGCAAACTCAACTAATTCCAAGTGATAAGACCAGTTTCCTCCCCAATCCAACACACATGATCTCAACATATCTTCTAATGTTTGAATTGTCCTTTCAGATTGGCCATCTGACTGCGGGTGGTAAGTAGTCGTGAAATGTAGCTTGGTGCCTAAAGCTTTATGCACTTATTGCCAAAAATTGGAGTTAAACCGCCCATCACGATCAGAAACAATCGTTTTGGGTACTCCATGTAATCTCACTATTTGTTTCATGAACACCTCTACTAATTTACTTACTAGCCAAGTCTCTCTAATGGGCAGAAAACGAGCAGTCTTAGTCAGTTTGTCCACGACAACCCATATTGTATCATGTCCTCTACTAATCCGTAGTCCGGTAACAAAATCCATGGAAATGTCCTCCCACTTCCATTCTGGAACTGGAAGTGGTTTGAGCATTCCACCTGGTCTTTGGTGCTCTATTTTTACTTGCTGGCACACCTGACACTTTACTACAAATTTCGCTACATCAGGCTTCATTCCATCCCACCAGTAATATTGCTTCAAGTCCTTGTACATCTTACTAGCTCCCGGGTGGATTGAATAAGGAGTAGCGTGAGCCTCTTGTAATATCTTTTGTCTCAACTCCTCATCTCGAGGTACACATAATCGACCATTCAATCTCAAAGTACCATCAACATGTTCTTCAAAAGCAGATGCCTCTCCACGGCTCACTTTCTGCCTCAACTCTTGAATCATCAAACAAGTCTCCTGCTTAAGTCGTATTTTCTCAATTAAGGTTGGCTGACAATCTACACGGCCTAGTCTACCTTGATAGCGCTGAATCTGTACCTCAATCTCATACCTTATCAGTTCTCTTTGTAACTCTGGTTGGGCAGTCAAGTGACACAACATATGCTCTTGCGGCGTTTTTCTGCTAAGAGCATCAGCAACTACATTCACCTTTCCGGGATGATACAAGATCTCTAAATCATAATCTTTCAGTAATTCAAGCCATCTCCATTGTCTCATGTTCAATTCTCTCTGAGTAAAAATGTACTTAGGGCTCTTATGGTCTGTCATCACTTTACATGTACTTCCATAGAAGTAATGACGCCATATCTTTGGAGCATGAATCACTGCTGCCAGCTCTAAATCATGGGTTGGATAATTCAACTCGTTTGGTTTCAACTTCCTGGAAGCATATGCAATCACCCTATCACTCTGCATTAATACACAACCTAAGCCTACCTTTGAGGCATCACTTTAATCACAAAGCCTTCATTCCCATGAGGAAAAGCAAGTATTGGAGCTGAAGTCAACTTCTCCTTTAACTCATCGAAGCCCCTTTGACAAGCATCATTCCAGTCAAAACGAGTGGTCTTTTTCAGCAAGTTGGTAAGTGGTTGGGCTATTCCTGAAAACTCGTCCATAAACCTCCTGTAGTACCCTGCCAATCCTAAGAAACTCCGTACCTCCTTTACATTCTTCGGGGGTTCCTAAGCCTTCACAACTTCAATCTTTAAGGGGTCTACCATGACTCCTTTAGCGGATACAACATGACCCAGGAAAGTAACTTCTGGTAGCCAGAACTCACATTTGGACAGTTTAGCAAATAGTCGGTGGTGCCTTAATACTTCCAAAACTAATCTAAGATGTTTTGCATGATCCTCAGTGCTTTGAGAATAAATCAAATATCATCAATAAAGACAACCAAAAATTTATCCAAATAGTCTATAAACACCCGATTCATTAACTCCATGAACACCGCATGTGCATTAGTCAATCCAAACGGCATTACTACAAACTTGTAGTGCCCATATCTTGTTTAGAAAGCCGTCTTGGGAATATCCCTTTCCCGAATCCTCAATTGATGATAGCCCGATCTGAGGTCCACCTTTGAGAACACAATAGCCCCTTGCAACTGGTCTAACAAGTCATCAATACGAGGCAAAGGGTACTTATTCTTAATAGTAACTCGGTTTAGCTCCCGGTATTCAATGCATAAATGTAGGGAACCATCCTTCTTTCTCACAAAAAATACTGGAGCTCCCCATGGTGATGCACTTGGACGTATATATCCCTTCTCCAGTAACTCCTCCAATTGAGCCTTCAGCTCTTGCATCTCCATTGGAGCCATACGGTACGGGGCTTTTGAGATTGGTCTGGTTCCTGGCTCCAATTCAATATTAAAGTCCACCTCTTGTTGAGGAGGTATCCTTGGAAGTTCATCTGGAAAAACGTCTTCAAACTCACAGGCTACTGGTATATCTTGAATACACGGTCCTTTCTTGTCTCCTTCTAGAACATAACACCAATAACCCACACACCCATCATTAAGCAACTTAGCGGCTTTCACCATACTGATCACTGATCCTGGAGCCTCTGCTCTAGATCTTGACATACATGTATTGTCCCATCATATGCAGTCACAGTGGCTATACCCTTATATGCATCTAATACTGCTTTATAACGTCTCATCCAGTCCATCCCCAAAATAACATCATCACTAGGTGACAACTGTATCACAATAAAGTCTGCAAACCAATCCCTACCCCCAATCCTAATAGGGCAATGAAATATTTCTCTATTTCCTCTCACCTTACTACCATCGGGCAATCCCACCATAAAGGATGTACCCACCGAGCAAGTCAACCATAGTCTATCAACGCATGCAGAGGACACAAAAGAGGGCGTAGCACCCGTATCAAACAAGATATGCATAGGTTTAGACTTAATCCAAATCGTACCTGTGGCAGTCGGAGCATTCAAGGCATCAGGCCTTCTCATCTCAAATACCCGAGGCTGGTTGCCCCCGGTAGTGCTAGCTCCCGCACCACGGCCTCTACTCTGGCTTGGTGCATGTTGAATCTGTTGGAACTGACGACGAATCCCTTGGTTCACCGACCCCGGCGAAGATCCCTGTGAGGGTGTTCCAACCTTACAATATTTTTGTAAGTGGCCTGGCTTCCCACATATGAAACAATTACGAACTGGTTTCCGACACTGATTCCTCATATGACTAGTGTCTCCACAGTTGAAGCACTCCCTCAACCCTCCAGTAAACTGACTTTGTTGAGGTTGGTCTTGACGACCTTGTGACTGAAATCCAGATCGGTTTTGTTGAGACACACCCGAACGATTATCTCTCCTAGAGTCTGATGGAGCAAACAACTTCTGCTTCTTATTTCTACTAGCTTGTACATTCAATTGTTCCGGCCCCAGGGTGGACATAGAATAAGCTAAAGCAGAATCTTGAACATCCTTCAAAATCTTGAGTCGAAGTCCAAATACGTATGCACGCAGTTGGGGTTGCAACCGCTTAAGAAAGGTTGCAATCCGCAGATTCTCTGTAGGAGCGGCATTGGGCATCGCTGCCAAACCTCGTTGAAACTTTTGGATAGTCTCACCCACGGTAATGTTCTCGGGCCCTGCATCCCGAAAAGCAGTCTCACGAGCCATTCTCACGACCTCAGGACAATAGTTATCTCGAATCCTCTCTTGAAATTCTTCAAAAGTAACATTTACCTGATGATCACGACTCAACTCCCACCAATCAAATGCATCCCCGTGTAACAAACTCTGAACTAGAGACATCCTTCTTTCTTCCGGTTCCTGGATAGAGTCGAGAGTAGATGCCACTTTCCTTAACCACTGCTCAACATCAGCTTGTTGAGCCCTAGTAAAGTTCGGTACCCCAGTCTTCCTGAACTCCGCAAGCCACTTATCCGGAAGAGGCTCGCGATATCCCCTTCCTTGCTCAGCCATGCCATCTGCCACTACTGGCCTTGGAATACGTGGTGGTCTCCCTGACTGAACCGGTTGTGCAAAAACTGGTCTTGGTGCCCTAACCTTAGCCCCTTGATAGCCAGAATTGGTTGCATTATGATTAGGCAAAAATCCAGTACCTACCAGATTTTGTAATAGCTCGGCAAGTGTAGCTCGGATAACAACAGTCGTCTCTGGTGATAACTCAACTGGTGGCACCTGAGCTGGCCCACGTACTTCCCCATCTGCCTTATCGTTGACTCTATTAGCAGGGAGTCCGTTCCCAACAACCAAAACATTTCCCCTTTGATGGTCATTCACTGCATGGCCAACATTCTCAACAACCTCCTCTTGAGGAGGGTGTGGCTCTCCAACGGTAGGAGCCTCTTCTCTATTTCCAACACGGCCCCTACCACGTCCTCTACCACTACCTTTCCTTCCTGCTTTAGTTGCTCCAGCTCTAGTTTGTAGAGCCATCTGTAAACGGATGTTAAACTATCTATAACTGAAGTTACCAAAATAACTTACTAGTCTACATGAGGTCCTTCGGGTGATGACGACAGAGTCTAGGCGTGTCATCTACCCTGTAAATGCAATATGACTACCCCATTGAAATAAATTTAAATAACCGGCCGGTTTTAGTTTTAGGTTGGACCTCGAGTACACTCGTTGTTCAGTTCCATGTGCCCTTGTTGTCAACATGGCTCTGATACCAATTTGTAACACTCCGTCTTTACACCGGGCGCTACTCGGTAGTAGACCTCACTAGGTACTACTTAGGCTAATTTGACAACGAGTTCACTTGGATCTTGCAACTCGGGCACGATGAGAAAACATGAATAAAACATCCAACCGATATTTATAAATCCCAAGTATAGAAAACATGCATGAAACCCAAAACAACATAATTTACAACACTTCCTGGAAACATTTCATTAACATACCACTACCCTTTCTTTATCAAAACAACACATTATTCGAAAGATACCAAAAAGTATACCACCATTTTTCCTAACCGAACCCAACCTAATGACACGGCCATCAACAACCTGTTCCATCATCCGGTCGAGGTTCCATCATGGGTCCATTCTCTTTACCTGAAACTAAAAAAAATTAAGTCCCCGAAGGGTCAGCTACCATTCTAATACAAGCTAGAATCCATAAGGTACTAGTAAGACGTTTAAAAACCAATCAAGTACCTAACACACACACAAGCACGGTTCACATGAATACAACACATATCAGTTCTAAATCCACACATTAACTTCCCATAGATCATAATCACAAACCACATATCAAACTTCCATACACAGTCATACATACAAGTCCAAGCAGAACAATACAAACATTCTCTCACCGTTCCATTCCATGGCGCTTATTAACCCTATGCCGCAGGTGCCGAAGCGCGACCTCCCACCCATTACAATTCCATCCTTCTAACCCCGGGTCAAGCCTCCTCGGGAGAACTTGCCCAAAACACAGATAGCTTTACCTTTGAAGGGGCACGATTCTCTGTCACATAACCATACGTAGCCGTCACTTCAACCCAGAGGACTATGCACATGATCATGCCGAGAATGGTACCAACATAGAGAAAATATTCGAAAACTTCACATTCGATGAAAGCCCAATGAAATCCTTTTCACACATATCATACACAAGTAAACTTTTTTCATAAAATAATCATCTAGGGACTAGTTCCCCAAAATCAATCCTACAAGCACACCATGAAGTCTAACAAGTATTGAATGGATACTGAGCAAGTCGTAAACGACTTACCTTGAAGACGAATTCTCTAGGCCAATAAACAATAACTAACACGCAAAGTGGGCCCCTGTCTAAAACATATAGTTTGTCTCTTCCCCTTGTCTCTGATCACGACCGAGGACCCACGCTCCTATATGCATATATATACCCCAATGAATAATAATAACCTTTTAACTCTTACAAACTCTAACCCTAAAATCAACAAAAACCCAAGATGCTTTATAACTTCTCTTGTATAATTCCAAATCATTTAAAACATGACAAGAACATACTAAATATATAAAAGAACATATTTGTAGTTCAAACCTTTCTGAAAAACTGGATCAAAAGTCTCCTTAATATCATTACAAAGCAAAATCCTAAAATTACACTGAAATCTTTTACCGATTATAAATCCGATATCAAAAATACCCTCTGAGAACTATAAATCGACTGATTTTTAAATCCAATCAATTGTAAAGCTAGATCTGGAAAAATTAGTAAAATCTAAACAAACTATTAACTAATTAAAACTTACCAAATAACGCCTGAACTCCAAAATTTGACCCGACGAACGAACCCAACACCGGGCTAATTCCCTCTCTCTCTCTCTCTCTCTCTCTCTCTCTCTCTCTTATTGTGTACGTAACTTAATTATGATAGAATTGTGAAGATCATACACATATATAAAGAAAAGTGAAGTCGGCAAAATTTATTGAAATTTGCGATTTTCACCCTCAAATCTCCTTTACTACAAACTTTACCCTAAAATAATTATTAATTACTTTTAAGTTAAAAACTTTTTAAAATATAATTTTCTAAAATTATAAATAAAATATTAAATATTATTATTTAGCCGAGATTATTTATAAGCTTATTAATCCCCACTCGAAAAATCAAGGAGCGTAAAAAAATGATAAATATATATATATATATATATCGAAATATTCCCGAATATTATAGAGTCCTTCTTTATCTCCAGCTTCCTAAACTGATTTGGTGGCACCCTAGGAGTCGTGGAGGAAGGCTGCCACACCCGGGAAGTGATTGAACTTAAACGCCGTTGAGCAAGGTGCTTGTAGATATGGTTGGTGTAATGAAGCACTTGCTCAACATCGGTACCCCTACTAAAGTGCTGTATGCTCACAACATTTTTTACTTTCAAATTTAACCCATTGACAAATTTAGAGATACCATACTTGTCGGGAAATTGCATGCGGGAACGAAAAATGAGCATACGCAGCTCGTTGTAGAACTCGTCAGGAGTCCGGTTTCCTTGGCGCACTTGCTCCAACTTTGCATGGATGTGCTCCGTATAATGTTGAGGCACGAACCGCTCCTCTAAAGCCTCTCATAGATCTTGCCAAGTGTTGATTTGAGGCATCCGACGTGTTCTCCTCAAAGCCTTATCCTCGAGCCACCATTGGCAAGCACAGTCGGTGAAGTGTATGGCCGCCATGGCCACTCGCCTAGCATAATCGTATCCATAGAAATCAATAATGGATTCTACCTTGGCAAGCCAATCAAGGCATGCATCGGCGTCGGAAGTTCCCACAAAAGTTGGCACGTTTAAACTTAATGCCGTGATGGGGATACCGGGGCCGCTCCTCGTGATGCACCGGCACACCTTGCCAAGGCTGCCCGAAGGCTACATTGGCCGGCCCTCTGGGAGGTTGGCCACGTCTTGGTAGGTGCAAGACTGGTGGGGGTTGAATGGCCATTGCAGCATTGGCCTCTTGATAGCTCGGAGCTCCAAATCTTGAAACATTAGTAGAACTAATAGGGATATTATTCGGAAATGTAGCAAATGAAGGTCTTACCCCGGAATTGGCCACAAAGTGTGGATTATGGAAGCTCGTAGGAGGAATGTAAGGAGGAATAACCCCCATGGAGGTACTCACACCGAGGGATGCTTGCGCCTCCTTGTTTGGCAAGTAAGACGTAGAGGCCTCTTCGTGCAACAACTCCACCTGTTTAACACTTTGTAGCACACTTGGTAGAGCCCCCGTTTGAGGCACCCGTGCTCTATCATCTCGGCCTTGTACTTGACTCTCCAAATCAGCCAACCGATTAGTAAAACGAGTCTCCATAGCTTCCATAGATTGTTGGAAGGATTGTTGAAAGGATTGTTGCATGGATTGCAACATGGCAGCCACCGAACTAGTGGACGTCTCTTCAACATGTTGCTTTTCCTTCTCGTCACCTACACTTGTCATCTTACAACCACGGGAAAAATCAAGGTATACAGTGCACTTGAATGAACCACCAAGACTTGCCCGAGATGAAAATCCGACAAGTTGCAAGTATGGAAAAGACAACAAAGGACAAACAAAGAAGAGATTCACCACACACTTGTCTAAGATAACAATGCTAGGAAGCTACTAAACCACCAAGACAACAAGCATCAAGTATAATTAATTATTTATTTTTTATTTTTTTTGTTCGAGTACGCCTTTGCTAGGCTCTACTAGTTGACTACTCTTTCCGTGCCCGACCCCTTATTAGCTTTACGCCGCCGGGCAAGGTTTTTCTAGTCTTAATCTTTTTTTCTGTGCCTGGCCCCTTATTATCTTTATGCCGCCGACAAGGTTTTTCTGATTTAGTAAAAGAATGCAAACACAACTTTAAGCAACAACACAAGATGTTCCGTCTTGGTGTCGTTCCCGTATCCTAGCAATGAACCTTTCAACAAGCATGTAACGAAAAGATTTAAGGCTGGTTTTTTTGGACACAAAAGCCACATTTTTTTTTCAACACAGAATCAACAATGGTTCACTTAACACAATTATGAATTGAAGGCGTTAAACACGCAAGAGAAGCAACCCTTCAACTACCAAAATTATGAGGTCCTTTGGTGTTCTATTCATGGACGTTTTTAAGAAGATTTTTCAGCCATGGATGTTCACCATACTCGGTCAAGACAACAACAACTCAAATCAACAAATCGTCCACAACAACACCAACTAAGGCCGCACACAACAACAACGCAGCCACAAAGGAGTTTCGAACCAAAGAACTTGCAACAAGTGGAAATTCAAGGTCGGAACAAGGATTATATGGCGATACCTTCGTGTGGCTCTGATACCACTTGATGGCCGGATTGATGGAGATGGAGATGGTGCAAAGAAATCGCCAAAGAGGAAACTCGGAACCGAGAACTTATTAATTGTCCTTAACCGTAGAATTGTCACTTATCGAACCATGAAGCAATCAAAGATTCCAACCTTCTTCTTTACACTCCTTCGGAAATCTACGACCCATGAGCTCCTCTTGAACTTGACAAAGAATGGCTTTAGCTCAGGATCGCGTAATATGACCAAGATAAGGTGTGGCTCCTTGAGATTTGGCAATATCAAGACCGGAATCCGACATTTGGCCAGGCGCGCCAACCCCTTGCCAGGGCGCGCCTCCAGCCTTGTGCAAAGGCACACCATCCCTTGGCAAGGGCGCGCCACCCTTCCACTTCAAGGGCGCACCACCATCCCGCTGCAAGGACGCGCCAAGTAGCTCCGAATCCGAGTTTGCGGGCGCGCCTAGGGCAGGTCGTGGCTCCTCCGAGTGTTCTGGCGCATGCTCCATTGTTGGCTCGGTTGTCGATGGAATCACATCATGAGTTGATATGTTTTATTCAGGTTGAAGCTTTAGCAGTTCAGTTGGCTCAACGAGAAGGGGAACTGATTCAGGAAAAGGATGAGGTCAAAAAGTTGGCCAGTTTCCTGAAGCAGATGAGCTGAATATTTTGTTATCTAATTTAATATTTATTGCCCTAATATTTTGATCAATATTTTTCACATATTTGTGCTATATTGAGTATTGTTTTTGAAGCATGCTATATTCATATTTCATGTATGACTGTTTTTAATCAATCTTTAGCTTGTTGTCATTAAGATAAATAGTTCACGTATGACTGTTTTTAATCAATCTTTAGCTTGTGTCTGCCCAAATTTTGTCTTCTATATATGAGTTTTTAGTTTATGGTACATCTTCACTATTTCTATACTGAAATTTGATGACCCAATTACTCCAAAATGGCGATAGATATTATGGGACTTCATCTGCTCTCTCAGTTGGTGCTCATTATGAGCTTTAAAAAAATTAAATTACAACCTAAACATGTTGAGGGTCAAATGAATATTATTAAGTGTCGTACAAAAGTGTCCTAAAATATATACATACAACAACAACTACCCATTAATCTCAGCGGGTGCCCTAAAAGATATGTTTTCATTATTTTTTTCATTATTCCTTCTGCAGGCCTCAGAAGATGCAAAGAAGCGTGTTGAGGAGGATCGACACATTGCCCGATTAAAGATTGAGAATATGCTAGAGCAGTAGTTCAAAGAGTAGAAGAAGCTCTTCAAGAGCATGAGCAAGTTGCACGAGCTTCAAGATAGTTAAAAGACTTTTAGCTCATTTTTAATTTGGAATTTAGTTTGCACTTTATGAGTGCAATTACAACTTATGCTAGAAATACATATATTCTATAAGTTAAAATTTTAATAGGTTTTAATATATTATTGAATCATAATTATTTATATTAAATTATACTATTCATTTTCTTGATATTTTGTAGGTTTTATAATATTTTTATCAATTTTTCTCGCTAAAACATCTCCTTATATCGACCAAAATACATTTTCTTACTAAATGGATACATTTAGCGATGAAATATAATTCCATGATGAAAGGTCGGGCAATAATGAGGAATAACTTTCTCACGAAAAACGATATTTAATGATGATAAATGTAATTCCTACACTGAATTAATTATTTTGTCGTTAAAAAGTGCTTGTACCGAGACAATACTTTCTCTCTAAAAAGTAATAAATAACGAGGAATTTGATTTTCTCGATAAAAGTTACATATCTCGAGAGAAAAAATCATCGCTAATATTATTTTAAATATTTTTTCTTTATAGTATTTTAATTACAAGCCATTTTTAACGTGGAAATAAAAGGATTAGCGAGAAAATTTATTTGGTCGCCAATAATATTTAACGACCATTGTCTAATCCTACATTTTATTTGGCAACGAAATTGTATGCCTTTTAAAAAGCTCAAAATTAGGCACAATAGCTGATAGAGAGAAAAATAATAGTTGCAAAATTATAATACCGAGAAAAATTATTATCGTCGAGAAAAGGCTTCTCCGAGAAAATATTTTTTTCCTCATTGAAATCCTTCCTTGACGAGCTTTCTACGACGAACTTGCGAGGAAATTAATTTTCTGGCCAAACACCTTTAGCGAAAAAATCTCCACTTTTAGCGAGGAAAATGTTTCTTGCTAAAACACCTTTATGCTGTAGTGTATCGATGTATGATTGGTTCCCTTCTCTACCTTACAGCTAGTAGGCCTAATATCATGTTCGTCGTGTGTTTATGCACACACTTTCAAGCTAACCCTAAAGAGTCACACCTGAAAGAGGTGAAGAGAATTTTGAAGTATCTCAAAGGGAACGACAACTTGTGCTTGTGGTATCCATGCAAAAGTTCCCTTGAGATTGTTGCGTTTTCAGACGCGGACTTTGCGGGTCATCTGGTAGATATGAAGAGAACATCATGCATGGCTCAGTTCCTAGGAGAGTGCCTAGTGTCATGGGGATCCAAGAAACAAAACTCAGTGGCACTCTCGACTGCCGAAGCAGAATATGTGGTCACTGCATCATGTCGTTCCCAAGTCTTATGACTTAAGTACCAACTAAGTGACTACGATATGTCTTATGGCCCTGTTCCTATTAGATGTGATAATACTAGTGCCATAAACATTTCCAAAAATCTCGTTCATCACTCACGTACTAAGCATATTGACGTTCGTCATCACTTCTTACGTGACAATGTCGAGCAAGGGAACATTATTATGGAACACTGTAGAATTGAAGAGAAGAGAGTAGAGGCGTCCCTTTGAGCACTTTCGTATTCTCTTAGGGATGTGATGTGATTCCATCTACCGAGTCATGGCCCCACGGTACCGTGCCAATCGGGGCGCCGTTGCACACGCTGATTTTTTACCTTGGCGCGCCTTGGCCTTTGATGGATGGTACCACTTCTTCGGGCACTTTTAAAGGCACTATGCTCCATGATTTGAGTGAAGATCTCAACTCTAATGACAAGTTCAATTTGCACGATAAAGGAGGGTCTTCACTTGGAGAAATATCCAAGGCTGGTGTTCGAGGCGCTAAGAAGCCAAGTAAAGGTACCACGCCCTATCTGGGGTGCATCACTCGAGCACATGCTAGGGCAATCCTTGACAAGATCAAGGAGGAGATTATGGATCATAAGTTGGACTTTGGTTAGCAGAGGTGAAGGTTGGAGTCTCGTTTTAACTAATGGCCCGACAAGTGACTATTTTGCGGTTAAGGACAAACAGTTTGTTCTTGGTTTTATGGGGAGTTTTTTTGTAATTTCTCTAAGGTTGGTGGCTGATTAGGTGAAGTGTGAAACCTAGGTTATATTTTCGTTCCAAGCCTCCACTTTCCCCGTTAGACTTGAACGATGAAATTGCTCTCTTTTTACTTGTTTTCAATCTAAGTTCTTTGTTTTGTTTTTCGTTCAATCTCGTTGTTTGATCGTTGGTGAGTCATATCCGACGCTATTTCAACCTAGTTTGTTGATCTTGGTGTGTAATATCCAAGATTCAACATCTATATCCAACAATCCATCAATCCACTTCCAATCGCTCCATCTCCATCTCGGTGGGCTTCTGCACCACGTCAGTATATTCACTATAACTTATAAATTACAACTCATCTAGATCTCAAAATTTGAGGGGTTAAAATAGGCTCAAGGATCTAACTTTGGGATTTAGAATCACCCAATTCCGAGTCCAGACGAGGGAGATCTACCCTTTTAATTCCAGACAAAATTCAGCCACCGAGCTCCACCATCTTCGAATCAAGTGACGATTTCATATCATTCTTCGACGATCTCTTTGCACCATCATCTACACCATCGGTCCTCTCATCAGGATGATAGTTTTAAATTAAACAAGTCCCTATTTATTCTGTCCCTGATGATTGGATAGTTTAGTCGTTTGCATGATAGGAACCAGTTAGGAACACTGCATTGACTTTATTCTTTGTTACTAGTCTAAGGAAAACGGTTGTACGCATAGGAACTTCTTTTCTTTTTGCCCCAAAATGATCATCTGGAGTTATTTCTAACCCACATTACAAGCCACGATGATAGTTGATCATAAGCTTACCCAGAGTCCTGGATTGGACAAACGCATCCAATGAGCCCTCCTTCTTACCCTTTTCGGGTTGAAATTGTCCAAATTCCTTTTTGTTCCCACCCCTCACATAAAGTTTGAACATGAGTTCCCTCTACCACTCTGTTCAAACCAGCCCTTATTGCCCGATCATAGGAACCTCTTTTCGGAGTAGGACGAAACGTCTCATCTGGTAAACAACTCCGTCTTGGGAAGACAAAAAGGTGTGTCAAGCTATTAATTAAGGGAAGACCAATTGCAAACCACGCGTTTGAATTGAACCAAGGGGGAATTGCTGCATTGCAAAGCTTATTAAAGACGTTGAAGATGAAACGACATCGGCCGAGTTCAATTCTCAAGGGCAAAAAGAAAAAGACAACTATGCCCCTCTTTTCAAAACTCTTTAAATACCGGCCTTCTATCTCAAAGCACAACTTATCTTCAATCCTATTTTCTCAAAACCCCCTCATGAAATGCCTTAAGGAAAGAAAGGTGCCTCCTCTACAGCCCGAAGATGTCCAAGCCCTCGACATAATCCATCCTTCCCAAGAGACGCTCAGAACCAAGACCATCCACTCGAAGAACAAGCGGTGCATTAGCTCATCAACACCGTTAGCCTGTGAGAAGACTCTCGTGGGCGCCATGGGAGGAGAAAGAGGATCAAGTGAGGATGATGTGACCCGGGATTCCGCATCCCAAAGCTCAAGACAAATGAAAAGGTTGTATTCTAGTTCTCGGATCCATTGAACAGGCTTCAATATTTTAGCTCATTTGGAGGCTGTGGTGGTCTGATCGGGGCCATTAAAGAACCGTTGGAAAGCTTACTTGATTCTCTACAACTTCTTTGTTTAACATTTTTCCTAAATCAGCCAAGAACGGTCTCGAAATCATCAATCTTTCTTGAAGCTCGATTATGGACGCGAAAGGTTTTCATCATATTCAAGTCAAAAGAAGGCAAAACAACTCCATCACCTACATGGACTTAAAAGGGACGTCCTCCATAAATTGTATTCATTTAAATATGTGGTAGGTGAGGTGGTAGGTGATATGACAAAGAAGGGTTTTGTAACCCAATTTTGTAACCCTATTTAAAGGTCCTTGTTTCTCTTGTAATAGGAGAAGTTGAATTTGTGGAAAAAACCAATGGGAGTGTTTGGGAGTGATTTCCTTGTTTGGTGCGTAATATCCAAACATGTTCGGTGCGTTATATCCGAATGAATCCTTTGTTTCTCTTTAGGTGAGTTATATCCTATGAGATTCGAACCCTCTTTCGATTCTCTTGTGGTGAGTCATATCCACATCAGATTCGATTGCTTATCCCTCTTTAGAATTACCTTAGTGCGTCATATTCTTGGTCTTTCGATTGCTTATCCTTATATTTATAATTAAAGTGAGTTTTTCCTTTTTCTTAGATCACTTGTCATCTCTTTCGCTTTCATCTCAAAAGAAATACCACAAGCAAGGCAAGCCAATATCAAATTGAGTTGGAAATTTCTTCGACAACGATCCGATTCTCTCATCAGAGGACCTGCACTTACCATGGTTCAAGGAGAAGATCTGCTCGGGACATCGCCTCCAGGGACGTTGTTAGTGAGTCTCACCTCCAACCCATTTACATACGATGGGTTCCAAGGCTTATGGATGAGGTTTTTCTTGGTTGAAGAAGAAGAACCAAGGCCCTCGTGATCTTTTCCCTTCTTTTTCCACTTCCTTCTTGCTTCTTCCCTTCCTCTTTTCCCTTGTTTTTAATTTCAGAGTTCCCTTCTCTACAACTTGTTTGCCTAAGTAATAAAATGGATCTTTAGTTTGAATGTGTGTTCTTTACTTTATTGTTTCGATATTCATGCTTACTCTTTTTGATGATGCCAAAAGTGGGAAGGATAAAATGTGTGAGATGCGTTGTTTCATAGTTATCAAAGTATGGCCTTTGCTAAGGGGGAATTTTTGCATGAAATCTACTAAGTAAGAACTACATAACCATATAGTGGAACTCCCTGCGATATATTGTCACACTAAGGGGGAACTTGCATGAGCATAAAAATTGAATGAAATACTTGTCATTTTATTATGGGTTGTCATCATCAAAAAGGGGGAAATTGTTGAGTCGGTGTTAGGAATTCACGTTCAATAACACTGGAACAACGTCCTTATTTTTGACAATGACAAACACCATGGGAACTAATGCCAATTGCCAAGTATTTCAGCTTAATAGGTTGTATGTCGCAAAGTAAAGCATAGAGTAATAAGTTCCAACAGCATGGGAACTAATGCAACAACAAAAAGAAAGCGACCTACCTTAGAAGAGAAAAGAGTTCCCAAGGGATGGGAACTCGACATGAGAAACGGGAATCCCACAGAGGTCAAGAAGAGTTCCTTGGAGAAGGGAACTAAGAAGATGAGAGTTCCCCTTGGATGGGAACTGGCGCATGCGTGAAAGCGACATCTCAACGCATTTTGAGGGATCCTGTTTGTCCCAGACATAGAGGCGTCTCAAACCATCAGAGCCTCATCACAGAGACGACGACCATCCAACGGTCCGGATTGATTCAAGAGTTGACATTTCAAATTCAAATCAAATTCACATGTCAACCTTAAGGAATCATACTTGGAGAGTAAGGCAAAAAGGGTATTTAGGACAAATACCTCAAGTGGATAAAGGTTTCTCATCACGCCTATTTAAACCCTTCAATAGTCACCTTTCTTCTCACTTTTCCCAAATAATAAACTTCAAACTCAGAGAAAGAAGAGCCGAAGAGCTGCTTGAGTGAGAGTCATCAAGTTGGTGAAAACTCCCCGTCGGCGAGCTAATCTAGACAACGGTATAGGAGAAAGAGTGAGTTCCTAGGTCTAGAGGAAGTCAGGAGAAGAGACAGAAGAGAGAGAGAGAGAGAGAGGTTTGAATTTCGCTTTGTCTTTGATTATGAGCGTTCACTGGGTTAGGGGCGAGAGAGTGCATTTGTGTTGCCTAGGGAGAGAGTCCTAGTAGGAACAGAGAAGTTTGTAGTCTGCCTTTTAACTTGAAGGGAACTAAGCAATATAGAAAAGGCAACTCATTCGAAAATCCTCCGAGAGGGAGGTAGAGGTTTACTCACGTGATTAGTTGATCGATGTGGGGTTCCTTTATAAGGGAACTGTCTATATTGTTTTATTTACCTACATACTTATTTATTCCACTGCGTTTGGAAACTGTTCGATACAGTTCCTATAACTGATTTCGACTAACCTACGATCCAACACAAACCTATCTCCCTCTCTTCTCTTTGCTTGTTCACTGCCTTCTTTGCACTTGGGCGTTGGACACCATCCTTGGTCGAACGCTGAGACCACAAGTCTCGACGCTCCCAAAAAGGCCTTATCGTCGATGTTGTGCACCCCAATGTCCTTTACCGAGATGCCTTACTACTATCATCGTGCATGCTTTCATGAGTCATCTTGTATCTCGGTCGCTCCTTGCTACAATGCGTCTTTGCGTTGTATATTCGGCACTTGGACAAGTGCATATAGGATTTGATCATTCGGCGTTATCATTTGGTATCTAGAGCCTCTCGTGCAATTAATTCTAAACACATTTAATTCACATTTTCTCTTTGTCCATTCCGATCTTTTACTTCCTATTATAATTCCTCACACAAAAAAATCTAGTCCTAGTCCGGCGTAAGCATGCCTTATGAGGACACTTTGGCTTAAAAAATTTCCCTACCATTGCATGATAAGTTGTGATGTGATTGGATTCATTGTGCTCGCTTGATTTGCGATTCAAATCTTTTCCATGCTTTTTGTGTGGGGCCTAGTGGATCCATAACTAATCCGTCCTTGGTTCAATTTCTTGTTTGTGTGAAGCCCTATACAAGATCCTAAATCTGAGGGATTGTCAATGGCCAAATCAGGCCAAAAATTTCACCAAATCACCCGGCCTCCTTTGTTAGACATGGTTGCCATTTTTGCTTCCTAAAATTGTGGGATCTTGTTGGCATTTGTTATCAATGGCCAAATCAGGCCAAAAATTTCACCAAATCACCCGGCCTCCTTTGTTAGACATGGTTGCCATTTTTGTTCCTAAAATTGTGGGATCTTGTTGGCATTTGTTATCACTTTTTTAGAATCATAATTAAGCATATTACTTGCCTATTTTTCCCTAAAATCGTGGGATCTTGATTGATTTGTTGCTACACAAGCTCGGCGAAATACAACCTTGCCGCCGAACGAACATTAGCCTTGCTCAGCTAGGTTTTGTCCAAGAAATACATAGGTAAGTCACCTTTTTCATATAAAAAAATTCAGGAAGACGGTGGTTCGAAGAATACCAATGAGAGATTATAAGAACTCATGTTCATTAAAAATAATTAATACTAAGCGGGATAGCCAAAATAAGGGAACCGACTTCAATTTGTGTGTTGTCGGCTCAATTCCATATATGGTTGTTTTTGTGTGCCTTTATTCTATCCTTTTTTGTGGTTCTTTGGTCATATACTTGTGTTTGTGGGGTGTCCTTTCTTGTTAACATTATGGATCATAACACCAGACTTTAGAGCGGATGGCTTAGCCGACCTCTCGGGCGAGGTAGTAGTGGACCCTAATGGAGTCGGTCCTAGCCATAACCAAGATCATGGAAAGGGACATATGTATATGGAGTCTAGCCACTAGCCAAGGCTTCAACAACTCCATTCCGTGATTGAGAGTTGCCAGCAAGCCACCAACCGAGACCAAGTGGTGTTCTACGATACCAGAGAATAGGACTTGCCTTAATGTTCTTAGGAGGATGATGAGGATCGTGACCCTCAAGGTGAGTATTCTAACCAACATAATCCTTTGGAGTTTTGATGGCCGGATCGATGGTGGAAATGTTGGTGCAAAGAGATCACCTTGAAAGAAGATCGAAACCCTCTCTTAGACGAATGAAGATGGAGATGGACGTGAGGGATATGGATGGTGCCGTTGGATATGACGCATAAAGAACAATAAACTAGATTTGAGAGATCGTTGGATCTGACTCACCAACAATCAAACAACAAGATTCATAAAGAAAAAGTGCAAGCAATTTAGATTGAAAACAAAGAGAGAACAAAGCATGTGATAATTCAAGTCTAACCATGAAAGGAGGCCACAAATGAAACTTAATACCCTAAGCCATGCCTCTCTCATCTCAGCCATATCTCCTCTCGTTA
This sequence comes from Fallopia convolvulus, assembly GCA_964016875.1. NCBI lineage: Eukaryota > Viridiplantae > Streptophyta > Magnoliopsida > Caryophyllales > Polygonaceae > Fallopia > Fallopia convolvulus. The sequence goes on from OZ024727.1 coordinate 26,057,032, forward strand.
TTACATCAAACAACCCAAAAGTTTGTGCACTAGTTTCACCAACTTAAAGCCCTTAACAAAACATAAGTCAAGTTTGTGCACTAGTTTCACCAAAAGTCACAATAATACTCCACCCTTCTCCATTGTTAGCCAAAATCCAACTTATGAGCCATGAGCTCCTCTTTGATTTGGTCAAGCATGACTTTAGCATGGGCTCGAGTGATGCGCCCAAGAGAGGGCTTTGAACCTTGGCGCGCACCCTCGACAGGAGCGTTGACACTGAGTACGTTGGCACTAGGGGGTTCGGTACTAAGGGGAAGTGGGTCGGTACCGAGGGGCACAACCTCTGTAGGGGTGTCATAACTGAGAGTGTCACTCGGGAGGGGCTCGGTACTGAGGTGACGTGGGTCGGTCGGGAGCTTGGCACGGAAAGCATCATCCTCGGTTGGCGGGGTATCAAGGGCCAAGCCTCGGTAAGTGTCTCGGTAGAAGGCGTGGTAGATGGACTATCATCATCCTCCTCCTCTTTAAACGGGTTCGTCCACGAACCCAGCTGACCTACAAAACAAGTCAAAACACAAACCTCCTTTCCATGCACAACTTGATAAGACAAAATGTATGCACAAGCTATGCCTCCTTTCTTTGGATTCTACTTGCATGGGTTATGACAAAGCCATTCAATTTATGAAAAGAATTCAGCCAAGATGTCATTTTATAAGATAAAGTTAAGGGACAAGTGTTACTTCCCCGAAAGGCAAGAGCAACTTCCTTCGGTTTGGCCAGAAGGAAGGGAGTAGAGGGCCCGCCTATGGCCAGCTTCTTGTCCTTCATTTCCTCTTGATTAGCATGCTTCTTCCTTTGCTCCTTGGCTGCATGATCCAGTTTAATCTCATGGGGAGTCATTGGGTGCAAAGTCACCTTCTTTCCCTCCATTTGAAAGTGGTATTCGTTGCATATTCCATCATGGATCGCTCCTTTGTCAAATTGCCAATGACGTCCCAATAGTAGATGACAAGCGGTCATTGGGACCATATCACACTCCACCTCATCCTTGTATGGTCCTATAGAAAAGCAAACACGAGCCCTCTCCTAGACTTGGATAGGAGCGTTAGAGTTCAACCAACACATGGGATAAGGTAAAGGGTGAGGAGTAGTATTGATGGAAAACCAATCCACCAACTCTTGACTAATGATATTGAAACATGAACCGCTATCTATAATCACATTACATACCTTTTCCATGATCTTGAATCGAGTGTGAAAGATAACTTCTCGTTGACTAGGTGTGGTGGTGCTCTCCGTAATAAAGAGCGTCCGTTGAACCACAAAACACTCTCCATCCACGACGGTGACATGAACCTTTTCTTCTTCAACCTCGGGGTTCTCCTCTTCTTCTTCTGCAGCCCCTTCATCTTCATACTCATACTCTCCTTGAGAGGTAAGAAGAACCCTCCGAGAGTTTGGGAAATTCCTAGCATAGTGCCTGTTTTCGGCAGATTCAACACGTAAACGCGTTACCTGCTATAATGAGGGAAACTCAACCAACAAGTAGTCTTAACACGTTAAACTCTTTAAACAAGATAGAAATGCAAAGGAAAGTAGTAAAGTGTAAGAGTAAGATGTAGCTTGATTGAATTGGAATGACAACCAAATTGTTATTGAGCCTTGATAGACTATAAAACGAGTCTATAGAATGACAATCGTGATCGATGTAGGTGATAGAGCATATAGATATAGGTTTTAGAGCATGTTTTTATTCTCGTTTTATGCATGTTTAGCTAGAGTTTTGCTTTAAGTTGTAGTTTAAGTTTTATTTCGGTTTAGTTCGGAATCTACGCGTTTATGTGCTTTATTGCAGGTTGGAAGGTGAAGCATGGTGGATGTGAAGCTAAGGAACGGAGCTAGGAACGAGTGGAGAGTATTGAAGTGAAGAACCGAAGGGAAAATCACAAATCAATATGAAGCTTAAAGTGGTGCAAGTGAAGATTGGAAGAGCTAAGGCCCAAGAGCTTGAGGGATAAAAACACTTAAACCCGGGTCATGCATTGGAGTATTATTTTGACACCTCTATCTTGCAATGCTGGGTTTGGGAGCTATAGTGGTCGGATGAAGCTGAATTTGGTATCACTGGAAAGCTAACTCGAAGAGCTACAATTCATATTTTTACTCCGAGTCCAAATTCCAACTCGGAGGGGGTCAAAACAACCTCTAAAGTGTCACTAGAGTTGCTAAGCCCTAAGCGCGGGAAGGATAGGTGGGAGCACGACCGCGCTCTGGGGAGTTTGACCGCGCTTCAGCGCGTGTGTGCGACGCTGATTCGGTCCTCCGTATTATCTTTTGGGCCGACATTATTTTTTTTTTTAGATGTTTTTGATATCATATAAATACTTTTCTTAGGGTTTATTTGGATCATTATGCTATCTATTGCTCTTGCTTTTACGTTAGTTTGAATTGGAGAATTGTGGGAGACCAAACCTTAGTTTGCAATATTGAAGAGAAATCGAACTCTTGTAAGTTTATTTCTTCTTTAATGTCTTATTCTAGTTAATTTTCCTATGTCCAACTAGTTAGTTGAAATTATATGCATGATGGTTTGTGAGATTTGAATTATTTCTATTTTCCTTGACTAGATTGAATCTCTCCATGCTTAATTTATTAAATTCGCTTAGGATTATAATAGCTTGATCACCTATTCTATTTCTAGGTTGAATTAGAACTAGAGTAATTAAATAGACGGTGGAATTTGGTTATTCATGGATGAATCCTTTGATTAAACTTATACACGGTGGAATAAGATTAATCAATGGCGGAGAATTTAATCACAAAAGTTCATGAATAGACAGTGGAATTCATGAATTATGTTTCTATTGAATGCTTTGAACTTATTTGCATGATCAATTCGACATAGAAGGTTTTCTAGGTTAATTGGTTAAAAGGTTGTTAAAGATGGTGTATATTAATAACCACCTTAAGCTTGAATTTCATAAATTCACAATAGATTAGTCAAGGGAAATCGAAATAAAAATAATCAAGGATCAAAACTCATGTATGCAATTGATACGAAACTAGTTGGACGCTTTCTCTATATTTGAATTTTCAATTACTTTACTTGCTTTGTTTTATTTACTTAGATTGATAGTCTGAAACCATAAAAACCCCCTTATTACTAGTAATATTATTTGAACACGAGTAATCTGAGTCCTTGTGGGTTCGACCCTTGCTTCCACTATACTTAGGTTCAGAAGTTAGGAAATTTCTTTGACAGTGCTTTTACCGCGACATAAAAGTGCTCGTCAAATTTGGCGACCGCGCTACGGGTGGCCAAGTCGTGCCCCCCTGCACGTTCAGCGATTAAAAACCTAAAAATTTCGGGCTATCCACCCTATGTCTATCCGCCGTATCCCGGATATCCAGACCCTCCATATCCATACCCGGGATACCCACCACCTCCACCACCACCAGAGGAGTAGATTCTAGAGCGTGTCGGCTATTATGATGAGGTTAGTTTTTTTTCTCTTAACTTTTCTTTTACTTTGGGGACAAAGTAAAGTTTAAGCATGGAGGATGGGGATTCTTTATTTTGTCATAAGTGCTTAGTTGTAGTTAGTTCATGTAGTTGCATTTGCATGTTTATTTTATTGTTATGCATTGATTAAAAGTTTGAAAAAAATGCGATAAAAATTTGAAAAATTCAGAAAATTTAAAAAAAAAAAGAGTTTTGTTTGCATTTTAGGATTCATTCTTCCCCTTGGAACCACTTGCATGATTTCATATCTCATGACTTGTTAGTTATTGATGAAAGTTCTAAAAAAGAATTGCTTGATATGAAGGAGTATACATGAAAGTGAGAATTTGAGTTATTTATGAAGTTCTAACCAATTGTTGCCTTGTGAGATTTTTGAGCCTTTATACGCTATTTTTGCATGAAATTTCTTGAGTGCATCTCTTTGATTGCTTTAACTCTAGAACTTGCGTTTAGATTCTTTTTCGAGGCCACATCATATGATTTGAATGCATGATGTAAAAATGATTGAGGCAACTTTCTTAAGATCATTTGTATCCTTATCTACCCTACATTATACCTTTGTTTTTGTAGCCCCATTGTTTTGAGCATTAGCCTTGTTTATTAGCTCCACAAAAATTGTTCCTAGCCGAATAAGCTTGACCCTTATCCGGGAATTAGGATTTGACTAGGGGAATTTTGTGTGTTATTTGATGTACTTTGGGGTTTGTGAGGAGTTTGAGAAGGTGTAATTGAGGAGAATGTGAAGAAATTTGTTAAAGAAGTCAAGGATATTGGGAATGTTCATTGAAAATCCTTTAAGGGAAAGTTTGGTATGAATGGTTGATTGAGATGAGCTCTATGTATAAATTGCAAAGTGTTTTTGTGAGAGAAGAATGAGAAAGAACGAATCTTAATTGGGTTTATGGAAAGAAAAACAAAAGAAGAGCAAAAGAAAGAAAGAAGAAAAAGTGTTGAAAATAAGTAATGGGAGAAAGGGAAGAGCAAGTTAAGAAAATGTTTTGAGAGTGAGTGTTAATGTAATTTGGGTTTTAGTTGATTCTAGTTCCCGGATTTAGCACCACGTGGTCAAATAATGATCCCCACCTACTTGTCTATACCTTGGCCCCATTACAACCTTGAAAAAGACCTCATGATTTACGTTTTGGATTTAAACATCCGTGGTGGAGATTTAGTACACTGATGCAAGCATATGGTAGTTGGCATTCAAAGATGATTTTTGAGCGAAAACACAAACCCTTTTAAACACTTGAGTGTTGAGTGCAAACACGTATACCTTGGTGAGGGTTAGAATGGATTAATAGCTTGATTTGAAGCTTTCATTGAATGTATGCAACGATTTCATGGTTAAGTTTGAGCTTCATGAAAAAGAATGCAAGTCATGGCTTGCTTGTTTGTGGTGTGATTGATTTTATGCCTTGCTTGAGGACAAACAATGTTCAAGCATGGGGGAATTTGATAGAGCATATAGATATAGGTTTTAGAGCATGTTTTTATTCCCTTTTTATGCATGTTTAGCTAGAGTTTTACTTTAAGTTGTAGTTTATGTTTTATTTCGGTTTAGTTCGGAATCTACGCGTTTCTGTGCTTTATTGCAGGTTGGAAGGTGAAGCATGGTGGATGTGAAGCTAAGGACCGGAGCTAGGAACGAGTGGAGAGTATTGAAGTGAAGAACCAAAGGGAAAATCAAAAATTAAGATGAATCTTAAAGTGGTGCAAGTGAAGATTGGAAGAGCTAAGGCCCAAGAGCTTGAGGGATAAAAACACTTAAATCGGGGTCATGCATTGGAGTATTATTTTGACACCTCTATCTTGCAATGCTTGGTTTGGGAGCTATAGTGGTCGGATGAATCTGAATTTGGTATCACTGGAAATCTAACTCGAAGAGCTACAATTCATATTTTTACTCCGAGTCCAAATTCCAACTCGAAGGGGGTCAAAACAGCCTCTAAAGTGTCTCTAGATTTGCTGAGGCCTAAGCGCGGGAAGGATAGGCGGGAGCACGACCGCGCTCTGGGGAGTTTAACCGCATTTCGGCGCGTGTGCGACGCTGATTCGGGCCTCCGTATTGTCTTTTGGGCCGACTTTATTTGTTTTTTTAGATGTTTTTGATATCATATAAATACTTTTCTTAGGGTTTATTTCGATCATTATCCTATCTATTGCTCTTTCTTTTACATTAGTTTGAATTGGAGAATTGTGGGAGACCAAACCTTAGTTTGCAATATTGAAGAGAAATCGTACTCTTGTAAGTTTATTTCATCTTTAATGTCTTATTCTAGCTAATTTTCCTATGTCCAACTAGTTAGTTGAAATTATATGTATGATGGTTTGTGAGGTTTGAATTATTTCTATTTTCCTTGACTAGATTGAATCTCTCCATGCTTAATTGATTAACTTCGGTTAGGATTATAATAGCTTGATTACCTATTCTATTTCCAGGTTGAATTACAACTAGAGTAAATAAATAGATGGTGGAATTTGGTTATTCATGGATGAATCCTTTGATTAAACATATAGACGGTGGAATAAGATTAATCAAAGGCGGAGAATTTATAATCAAGACCCCGCTGAGTACAGGGAGGTCAGGTTCGTCCACGGGAGATAGAAGAATCTACGTCTAGCTACTACTCCTAATAAAAGAGAACAAAGCAAAGCAAAACACACAATCAAACGCTCGGCACCGACCCACAACAGGTCGTAACCGACCAACCACTCAACACAAACGCAGGAGAAAAACTAAGGGAACTAGGAGCTCGGCCCCGACCTGAAAGTGGTCGTAACCGACCTATCCGGGTAACTAGAAAACTTCGAAAACCAAATTAAAAGAGATCTAGAGCAAAGGATTCACCACAACAAGCTATGCATGCAAACATGAATCAAAATCATCCCATAATAATCTCATAAATGACTTTCGTCACAAACAATCAAGTAAAAATCTAAACTTTCATAAAGATCTAAACTTGCAACCCTACTTGTTTCTAAAAGTTTCAACTTGCGTTTTCAACCAAGTATTATCCAAATTCACAATTCAATCTTTCAATTCAATCATAAACTTGAACATGCCTCAACTTTCATTAAGGAATTGATAGAAAACAAGTAGACAAGGATAGAGATTCAAAAGGATTGATCATTCAAAGATTCATGCTTTAATCATGCACAACTCGTCGGGTTTCACCCCAACCTTAGAAAATAGACTACTCACGATCCATGGCACAATCAATAATCATATACGAAAGAGAAGACATGATTCGAATCCAAACAAACTTCAATTAAAAGAAAACTTACAATCTCAAGCAAACCTCTAAGTCTCTCTAAAACTGTCCAAGAGCTTGGAATAAGATAACCTAGAAATCAAACTTGCAACTCGTTCCGTCTTCCACAAATAACGTCTCCAACGTCCCCCTTGGAATCCCCCTAAAAGCGTCCCCCTTGAATAAAACCCTAGCAATCCTTATATAGTAGTGGAAATATGCCTATAAGGAAACTAAATTCTATCTTAAAAGGGCCCATAAATAAAACATTTACTAAACCTAGCTTAAAACGCAAGAAACAAATCCGCCACACACGGATTGGGTCGTCACCGACCATATGGGGGTCGTCTCCGACCATTGGCAGCACTTGGTTTCTTCATTTCTTTGCCCGAAACTTGCTCTAAAGCTTGGTTCTTCTTCAATGTTTCTTCTTTAATCGCTCTTGGCCTTCTAAGACTTCCTTTAGCTCCTTCATAAGCACCTTGATCTTGAAATCTTCAACTCGGAATCTTCAAACCTTCAAATTCAACGACTCTCACTCTTCTTATCAACATCACCATAAGACCGCTTGAACATCACCTCCTAGAAAGCTTGAAAAACCTAAACATCTCCTCTTCAACGCTTCAAATACCTACAAAACATCAAACAAACTTATGTAGACTCCATATCTTAAGATAATATGAAAACCTACACAAATGACTCAAGACAACACAATAAACTTAGAAAAGACTCAATCCTAGCTAGAAAACTACCCATAAAACCCGACTAAAAAGTGCGACATCAAAATACCCCATACTTAAACTTGCTTGTCCTCAAGCAATCACTTAACATGCATCAATACCAATCAACAAAACTCAAGAATCACCTTTATAGAGAAAGAAGCACAAGTAGAGCAGTGAGCAAACAATTTCCACATCCTAGCACACATGAATATCCTAAGCAATCACAATCCAACCTCACCAAGGAATGTGTTTCACTCAACTCTCAAAGTGTTTACACTATAGCAATGATCACTCGACTCAAATTCCAAACACAAAACCGCATAGTCAATGGAACTTATATAAGCAAACTCTCCACCGAAGAAGTCAAAACAAGTCAAATCATCAAATGAACTCGGGTGGCTCAATGAAAACTTCAAAGAAGTCTCCATTCGGCCGGGTTGTAATGGGGCTTGGTAATTCAAAGGGTGTGAAAATATTTGGCCTTGTGGTGCTATATAATCCGAGAATCAAGACTCCTAGACTACACATCACTTAACCAACATTCTTCCCCTTCTTCAACCACCAACACTTAAAACTTTATAATGCACTACCCCTTTCACCTATTATCATTGTCTTTCCTCTATTCTTTGAAGGCTTTGGACTCTAGTACTTATCATTTGACTTTCCCCGTTTATTTCTCTTTTTTTTTCTTTTTTTTATTTGTGTGGGGGGTCGGCACCGACCCTCTTTGGGTCGGTTACAACCTACATACACGCACTTCAAGCCCAAAAAACACTTATACTTGCACTTTCCTAAGACAACATTCCTTATCCACCCTTCACAATCACTTTGTTTTCACCTAATTACTCCATAACATTCTTCATCAACTTCTTCTAAGTCCTAATTCCCGGATCAAAGGGTCAAGCTTATCATGGCTAGGGAATTTTTTTGTGGACCTAGAAATAGGCTTTAAGCTCAAAACAAAGGGCTACAAACAGAGGGATCATGTATAAGTAGGAAAAGGAATATAATAGGCTTACAAAATGAGTTCAAAATCATTTGATTCAATCAAGTAATGAGCATATCTTCATTGGTCTCAAGTTTAAAATAACCATGCCATTGTCAATTGGTATATTGCATTTGGAAGAGTAATTCACACATGAAAGAGAAAGGAGTAAAAAAATGCACATCCTTTATAGGCCAAAATATATCTCACTTAGGTTCAATTTTTGTTGGATTGCTTTCACTTAGAAATATGCATGCTCAATGTCCATTATAAGCTCAAAATTCAAAAATCAAGATCATGATTTAGGCAATTCTTTAAAGCATGTCATAGGTTTTACATGATGATGCAAGCAATTTCCATCCTAGGACATCTAAGCAATAGGGGATTTATCCATCTAAAATCAAAAAGAAAAAGACTCAAAACAAGAACTAAACACACAACACATCAATCAAAACACAAAACAACACATGACTCAAACAAGTAATCTCCCAAACCACCCCATACTTAAACATCAATGTCCCCATTGATTAAGAAAGTAAAGAGAAAGGAAAGAGAAACTAACTTGGACACATTTTGAAGCGTTGGCAAAGGAGGAGAATCATTCTTGAGGAGGGTGATGAGGTGGTGGCGGTGGAAAAAGTTGTTGCGCCAACCAATTGTTATATTCCACTTGAGCATCCCATCTTGCGACATCTAACTTGTGATCCTCATAGTACTCAATGCGGAAATCCTTATGCTCTTTTTGATGCTCAACAAATTGGTTGTGGTGATGATTAAGTGCCCCATAAAGTTGGTGTTGGTGGAGCATGAGGGCATCCATCTTAGCCGAGAGACGAGAGATATCGGAATCGCCACCCGAACTTGAACCGGTATGATATGTGCCTTGTCCTTGAAAATGAGAGCCACTGGACCCATCAAAGCCATAGGGGTAGGAGTAGTAAGGGACCATATCAGTCTGAGGTCCCATCGTGAAGTCCATAGGGTCGAAACCGGGCTGGTTGTGGAAATTGTTGCCCACTGGTGGGTCGGCACCGACCCCCTGTTGGTCGTCACCGACCACCCCAGCATGTGTCCGTGGTGATTCCGGCTCGGAGGAGGCTTCTCGTAGTGGGTCAATTTCGGTTCTTGGAAACCTGCTTGCCTGGTGTCTAATTCTTCGATCAAGCCGGACATTTGGCGACAAAGGGTAAGGGGCGGGTGCCCACACATCATACCAATTAGGATGGTAGAAAAGCTCAAGATTTTCGGGGGTAAGGACCACATCATGAGTCTCATGTTGGCTAACATAGAACTTGTTGATGAAACCATCGGAAGATTGCGCAAGCATTTTAGTTTTCAAGAAGTACTTCACATCCATAGCAAGGATCTTTCTTGAAGAGTAAGCGGAAAGATTGACTTTCAAAGACTTGGCAAGAATGGCTACAAGCCAACCAAAGTAAGTGGTGGTGTGGTTCTTGAGGGCTTGGTGACTCACAACGGCATTAGCAAACTCAAATCCCAAATTCATGTGAATTGTTGGCTCGAAGAGCATGGTGGAGAGGCAAGCAATTCCGTGCTTGTGTGGGCGGGAGAGCTCGTATCGTGGCCAAATGGTGGAGCCAAGGATGCGTAGGATAAGCCGGAAAACCGGGCTAGCAATGCATCGACCGGGAAGGTGGTTGGTGGGGTATTCGGCCCGGCCAGTGAGGTAATGCCACAAATCCTGGGTGGGAAAGCTTGATGAGGTATATGCTCCGGAAGGGGCACGGAAACCAAGATGGTGGTTAAATCTTTTAATGCTCATAGCGTGGTCCATGTTGCCAACTTGAAAAGTAACCCTTGACTTGTTGAAGTTGGTTTCATTGCGGTATAAGCGGAAGTTGGACATGAACTCGCATGTGAGCGCAATGTAGTGTTCCTCGATTGGATGCAAGATAAGGTGTTGAGCGCCAATCCAAGAGAAAGCAGTGAGCACCTCCCTATGCAAACCAACCTTCATCGCCCCTCCCCTATGATAAGCTCGGACGGTAACGTCCCCATTCCACATTTCAAAAAATCTTGCCTTTTGCTCCTCATCATCAAAGATCACACTATCCACTTTTTGCTTGTCTTTCTTGTGCTTCTTGGCGGGGTGACGAGAAGAAGAAGAAGCCATAGTCCTACAAAACAATCAAACTTTCCAAAATAATCTCCATAGTTTTAAGGACAATGTCAAATCAAAGAACATACATGCCACCTCCCGAAGAAGTACCCCATACTTACTCAAAGAAACATGCTTAAATTTAGAAAGAATCTCAACCTAGCATGCTTAATTCATGAAAAGTAGGTAAGGAGGGGGAAAGATCATGCTAAAAACACCCAAAGCATGGCAAAATACTAGGTAACCGGGGTCGGAACCGACCCTTGGAGGTTCGGTGCCGAGCAAAACACCCAGAAAAGGACACTGGTGGGTCGTCACCGACCCTTGGGGGGTCGGCACCGACCACTTCGGGCATGATTATGCCCACAAATTCGGCCCTATGTCCATGGAATTGGTACCAAAAATTCCGGAAAAATCTAACACTCTCACAATCAACCAAACAACCAAGTATGCATCAAAAATTCCACATACAACCCGCAATTAATCACTATATCATATAGATCTACCCTCTTAAGCATGCAAACAACCCAATCTTCCATATTCAAACTCAAGAACACCCAAAACCTAAGTTTTCAACTAATCCCTCAAACATAAATCAAGTAAACTTGAATATAAGATAAAAGGAGTAGAGAAACATACCAAGGATGAGTAAAAATAGAAGAATGAAAGTAGAAGGGGGTCGTAGACGAGCACTAAAGCGGTTCCAAAAATTGAAAAATTGTTGGAAAGGGTGAAATTTCCGGTTTTTGTTGGATGATTTGGAGGGTTTGTGTAGCACAAGGAAGAATTTTGGTAGATTTGGGATGGGAATGGAGGATTTGTGAGGTTTGAGAGGCAAAGAGAGTGGGAGGAGGCTATGGAGTTTTGAGGGAAGGGGAGGTCGGCCGTGTGGGGGAAAAAGAGAGGGGAGGGGGTAGGGTTAAAAGAGGTAAAAGTGGAGGGACTTACCTGCAAATTCTAATTTTCTGAAAATTTTACCATAATTGCTTGGAAGTGGTCGGTGACGACCCAAAATGGGTCGGAGACGACCATCCAGTGCCCTTCTTTTTCCTATTGTTCGAGCATCTCAGCCCTCTCTGTCTCTTCCGCCGTTCTCGTGTCCCTACAAAACGTTAGTGGAGAACCAAAACAAAAATCCTATCTTTCCGAACTAAGAAAATCAAAAGAAATTAATCAAAAAGAAAAAGAAAAAGAAAAAGAAAAAGCGGGTTGCCTCCCGTAAGCGCTTAATTTAACGTCTTTAGCTAGACGTGGAGTACCTCAGCTTAGTCAGAAGATGTGAGAGCCCATGTGGCTCGGATTTCCTCATCGGGTTCGGCTCTTGCATAGTATTTCTTCAATCGATGCCCGTTGACCTTAAAAATCCCTCCATTCTCATCTAAGAGATCAACCGCTCCATGTGGGTAGATGTGGTGAACTATGAATGGTCCACTCCATCGAGAACGTAATTTTCCGGGGAAGAGTCGAAGTCTAGAATTGAAAAGGAGTACTTGATCACCATTGTGGAAGGTCTTCGGGATGAGCTTCTTATCATGCCATTTCTTGGTTCTTTCTTTGTAAATTTTGGCATTTTCATACGCCTTGAGCCTTAACTCCTCCAATTCTTGCAAGTCCATAAATCTCTTTGCTCCGGCCGCGTCAAGATCCATGTTGAGCTCCTTGAGAGCCCATAGAGCCTTATGTTCGAGCTCGACGGGCAAATGGCATGACTTGCCATACACAAGATTGTAGGGAGTAGTGCGGAGTGGCGTCTTGTAGGCGGTGCGGTACGCCCAAAGTGCATCATCGAGCTTGGAAGCCCAATCCTTCCTTGAGCGGGAAACCGTCTTCTCCAAGATGTTTTTAATTTGCCGGTTGGAGATCTCCACTTGACCACTAGTTTGGGGATGGTAAGGAGTTGCCACCCTGTGTAGGACCCCATACTTAGTCAAAAGTGCCTCAAAACTCCGCTCAATAAAGTGAGAACCGCCATCACTAATAAGGGCTCGGGGAACACCAAAGCGGGGGAAAATATTGGACTTCATAAACTTGGCCACCACTCGTGCATCATTAGTTCTCGTGGCAATGGCCTCAACCCACTTAGATACGTAGTCAACCACTACGAGGATGTACTTGTAGGGGCCCGAAGAGGGGAAGGGTCCCATAAAATCAATTCCCCATACGTCGAAAAGCTCAACTTCTAGAATTCCTGTGAGTGGGTTCTCATTCCGCCATGTGATATTTTCCGTACGCTGACACTCATCACAAGCTGTGACATAGGCATGAACATCCTTGAAAAGGGTGGGCCAATAGAATCCGCTTTGAAGAATTTTTGCGGTGGTCTAGAATCCCTTCGCATGGCCTCCCGCTGGAAGAGTATGACAATGTCGGATTACTCCCTCTATCTCATTGTCCGGCACACAACGCCTACAGATATGATCACTCCCTTGTTTGAAAAGGTAGGGGTCGTCCCAATAGTATTGCTTGACGTCGTGGAGGAACTTCTTTCTGGCTTGGGAAGTCAATCCATCCGGAATAATGCCTCCTACAACATAGTTAGCAAAATCCGCAAACCAAGGGGTTTTCGCCCCTTGAATAGCATATACATAATGGCTAGAGAAAATGGGAGGAGAAGAATGAATAGTGGAAAACACACAAGAAGAGTTAGAAGAATGACCTGGATCGGCCGTGGTGGGGGTCGGTGCCATGCTATCTAGCTCGGTGTCGGCCCAAGGCTGCATATGGGAGGTCGTCTCCGACCCAAGAATGGTCGTCTCCGACCCAAGAATGGTCGTCGCCGACCCAAGAATGGTCGTCTCCGACCCAAGAATGGTCGTCTTCGACCCAAGAATGGTCGTCTCCGACCCAAGAATGGTCGTCTTCGACCCAAGAATGGTCGTCTCCGACCCAAGAATGGTCGTCTCCGACCCAGGCTTGTTCACCTCGATCCGTAAAACTTCATTACTCATTAGAATTTCATCCGGGCGAGAGTCGTTGATGGGAATTGAATTTCCGGACTCCTTAATGTGCTCCATACCGAGAAAGGTGGTTCGCCACAAGATTTTCCGCTCCTTTCTTATCCCTTATTTCAAGGTCAAATTCTTGCAATAGAAGCATCCATCAGAGCAATCTCGGTTTGGCGTCCTTCTTATCCATAAGATAACGGATAGCTGCATGATCAGTGTAGACGATTACCTTGGAACCCACCAAGTACGACCGAAACTTCTCAAAAGCAAACACAACGGCTAGGAATTCCTTCTCTGTGGTCGTGTATTTGCTTTGGACCTCATCTAATGTCTTGCTCGCATAATAGATAGCATGAGGCTTCTTCTCTCTTCGTTGCCCAAGGACCGCGCCCACGGCGTAGTCACTAGCGTCACACATGATCTCGAAGGGAATGGTCCAATCCGGAGGTTGCATGATAGGCGCCGACACAAGTGCATCCCTGATCCTGTGGAAAGCTTCAAGACACTCGGAAGAAAACTCAAACACAACATCCTTCATTAATAGGTTAGTTAACGGTTTGGTAATCTTAGAGAAATCTTGAATAAACCTCCTATAAAACCCGGCATGTCCTAAAAAGCTCCTAACATCTTTCACTGAGGAAGGGGGTGGCAATTTTTCAATTAATTCAATTTTGGCTTTGTCAACCTCAATCCCCCTTTTTGACACAACATGACCTAAAACAATTCCTTCTTGAACCATAAAGTGACACTTTTCCCAATTAAGCACTAGGTTAGTCTCCTCACATCTCCTAAGTACTCTAGTAAGATTGGCAAGGCAAGAGTCAAAAGTGGTACCGTAAACCGAAAAATCATCCATGAATACTTCCACAATGTCCTCAATCATGTCGGAGAAGATAGCCATCATACACCGTTGAAAGGTGGCCGGGGCATTGCAAAGCCCGAATGGCATCCTCCTATAGGCAAATGTGCCATAAGGACACGTGAAGGTGGTTTTCTCTTGATCATCGAGATGTATCAGAACCTGCTAAAAACCACTATAGCCATCGAGATAACAAAAATAATCATGCAAAGCTAATCTCTCTAGCACTTGGTCAATAAAAGGCAAAGGAAAATGGTCCTTTCTAGTGGCGCTATTTAGCTTTCTATAGTCAATACACATGCGCCAACTAGTGGTAGTCCTAGTGGGAACTAACTCGCCTTTTTCATTCTCAACAACAGTAAGACCACTCTTTTTAGGCACAACATGAACGGGGCTTACCCACTTACTATCTGAAATTGGAAAGATGATACCTGCGTCGAGCATTCTCAAGATCTCCTTTTTTACCACTTCCTTCATATTCGGGTTAAGCCTCCGTTGGTGCTCTATGGTTGGCCTGTGTCCTTCCTCAAGAAAAATACGATGCATACACAAAGACGGTGAGAGGCCACTCAAATCCTCAAGTGAGTATCCAATTGCCTTCCTATGAGTCCTAAGAACATTCAACAACTTTCCAACTTCTTCCGCATTAAGGTTAGAATTAATAATCACAAGAAAAGTGGAATTAGGGCCAAGAAACTCATACCTCAAAGACTCGGGGAGAGTCTTAAGCTCTGGAGTAGGTGGTGGTGGTGTAACAATGTCCTCAACCTTCTCCATTTTGAAAAGCTCTTCAAAGTAAGCATCATCATCCGCCTCCAGAAGGGTCGGCTCCGACCATAAGGGGGTCATCACCGAGCCAGAGGCAAGCATAAAATCCTCAGCAACGATCGGAATAGAGGTGGGCGCCGAGCTGGATGTGGTCGGTGCCAACCTAGATGTGGTCGGTGCCAACCCTGCAGTTTCCTCCTCGGTTTCAACTACACGTGTATTAGCTCCAAACAAGCGCTCAATCGGATCTTCACAGTCAATGTAATCCGAGCGGGTGTACAACATCTTCACTTCCATAGCTTCACCGGTTTCCTTCATTGTTGGATTGAACCGGAACTCAACCACCTCATTGCCGATTTCAAAAGTAAGAAGGCCTTTCTTCACATCAATAATGGCCCCGGCGGTTGCAAGAAAAGGTCGCCCAAGAATAATCGGGACGACAGGATCCTCCGGCATCTCCATGACAATAAAATCATTAGGCACAAAGAACTTGCCAACTTGTATAGGGAAATCATCGACAACTCCAGTTGGTTTTACACAAGAACCGTGTGCCATATAAAGCTTCATATTCACCCGAACCAAAGGGCCCATATTGGTTTTGGACCATATAGAGAGAGGAAGAAGACTAGCACTTGCACCAAGATCACATAAGGCCTTAAAGCGATGGGAACCAATGCCAATAGTAATTGCAAATTTACCCGGATCACCGAGTTTTTCTGGGAGCTCTAAAGATCGTACCTCATTGGTTAGTTCAGACATAGACCTCTTCTTTGACAAGATTTCTTTGAGAAATTTGGTGTAAGCTGGCATCTCATTCAAAGCTTCGGCAAAAGGAATAGTGATGTTTAGCCCTTGAAGAACCTGCACAAAACGCTTGAATTTGCCTTCTGTGGAGTCCTTAGCCTTCTTGGTTGGAAAAGGAAGCACCTTTATTGTTGAGGTAGAAGGAACGGAAGGAAGAATTCCGGAGAGAGGGTCGGCCGCGACCCTTGGTGGGTCGGTTATGACCTTGTCTGTAGTAGGGAGGGGGTCGGCCACGACCCTTGGTTGGTCGGTTACGACCTCCTCTGAGCTAGACCGGTCCTCATCGTCCGCCGCTTTCTTGCCTGTTTCTCGATCCGGCAACTTCTTTTTGCTTCTCAAATGCACTGCAACAATTTGACCCCTCGGATTCTCATCAGAATGGCCCGGTAATCGCCCTTGAGGTCGTGGAATTTGGGCCGCTAAATCACCGAGTTGAGAATTCACATTTTTCCTCCAAGCTTCAAAGTCTCCTAGTTGATTTTGCACCCCTTTAAGATCGGTTCGGATGCCATTCATTCCTTCAAGGAGTCCTTGAGCCCAGGTTGGTGGCTCTTGGAAACCGGGAGGTCTATAGGGAGGGGCTCTTTGCTCTTGTGGTGGTGCTTGAAAACCTTGACCGTAGCCATTATTGTTCCATTGAGAAAAGTTGTTGTTGTTCCTCGCCGGATAAGCATTGTTTTGGCCACGATAGGCCCCCCTCATATAATTTGCCTCCGCTTAAACCTCGGCGGCTCGGACTTGTTCCACGTTTGTGCAAGAAGAAGTAGGATGAGCATGGGAACCACATTCTAGACAAGGTTGAGCGGTGGACTTGTAGTGACCCACTTGCTTCTTAAGCCGATTTATCTCATCTTGCATAAATTGAAACCTCACATCCGGATCAATTGGCTCAGCATTGGGATCATAAAGTCTCTTCTGTGGAACCTTGACGGCTTGTTTGGTGCCATACATTGCATCATAATTGGTGAGTTTATCCAACAAGGCCCACGCTTGATCGGGATCCATCTCAATGAACCCGCAGTCGGTGTGGGGGTTGATCCGATCTTTTGTAGCAGCATTAATTCCTTGGAAGAATATTTCTTGAAGTACATAAGGAGGCAGTCCATGAGTTGGACATTGCCGAAGAAGTTATTTAAACCGCTCCCAAGTTTCCACAAAAGTCTCATTGGGAAGTTGATGATAAGAAGTGATGCGCTTCCTTAACTCTGTAGTCTTAGCCGGCGGAAAGAACTTTGTCAGAAACTGATCATTCAGAGTCTTCCATGTAGTAATAGATCTAGAGGGTAAACTTTCAAGCCAAGTAAGAGCTTTTCCGGCCAAAGACCATTTGAATGCTTTCAAAAGCACATATTCAAGCGATACATCATCAGCGGCTATTGTGTCACAGAGGTCAGTGAAGTTCTTGATGTGCTCCATAGGGCACTCGGTGGGCTTGCCTTCAAATTGAGACCTCTTGATAAGAGTGATGAAGTGTGACTTTATCTCAAAAGCGTGCTCGATAGCAGGGAGCACAATAGCAGATTCAGGAACCTTGAATTCAGGATGCATATACTGCTTTGCATTTCGTGGAATAGCATCGAGTTGTTGCTGAAGACGAGCAGCCGCATCTCTCTCTCTTTGTGCAGCAGCAGTTTGAGCATCACGCTCTCTTTGAATGCCTTCCATCTGAAGGCGAAGATCAGCCATCTGGCGAGCAAGTTCCTCGGCGTTGGCCATTGCTCTTCGTTCTCTTAGCCTGCGGTGAAGAGTTCTCTCAAGCTCGGAATCAAAAGGAAAACAGTCAACTTCCCTTCGAGAACTAGAGGGCCTACACCTACACACACAATCACGAGAAAACGAATTAGTAAAGACAAAAGGGTATGGGCTATTCCCAAACCCGAAAAATAACTAGACAAGAAACGAAACTAACTCCCCGGCAACGGCGTCAATTTGTTGAAAGGGTTTCTTGACAACAAATAAATTTATAATCAAGACCCCGCTGAATACAGGGAGGTCAGGTTCGTCCACGGGAGATAGAAGAATCTACGTCTAGCTACTACTCCTAATAAAAGAGAACAAAGCAAAGCAAAACACACAATCAAACGCTCGGCACCGACCCACAACAGGTCGTAACCGACCAACCACTCAACACAAATGCAGGAGAAAAACTAAGGGAACTAGGAGCTCGGCCCCGACCTGAAAGTGGTCGTAACCGACCTATCCGGGTAACTAGAAAACTTCGAAAACCAAATTAAAAGAGATCTAGAGCAAAGGATTCACCACAACAAGCTATGCATGCAAACATGAATCAAAATCATCCCATAATAATCTCATAAATGACTTTCGTCACAAACAATCAAGTAAAAATCTAAACTTTCATAAAGATCTAAACTTGCAACCCTACTTGTTTCTAAAAGTTTCAACTTGCGTTTTCAACCAAGTATTATCCAAATTCACAATTCAATCTTTCAATTCAATCATAAACTTGAACATGCCTCAACTTTCATTAAGGAATTGATAGAAAACAAGTAGACAAGGATAGAGATTCAAAAGGATTGATCAATCAAAGATTCATGCTTTAATCATGCCCAACCCTAGAAAATAGACTACTCACGATCCATGGCACAATCAATAATCATATACGAAAGAGAAGACATGATTCGAATCCAAAAAAACTTCAATTAAAAGAAAACTTACAATCTCAAGCAAACCTCCAAGTCTCTCTAAAACTGTCCAAGAGCTTGGAATAAGATAACCTAGAAATCAAACTTGCAACTCGTTCCGTCTTCCACAAATAACGTCTCCAACGTCCCCCTTGGAATCCCCCTAAAAGCGTCCCCCTTGAATAAAACCCTAGCAATCCTTATATAGTAGTGGAAATATATCTATAAGGAAACTAAATTCTATCTTAAAAAGGCCCATAAATAAAACATTTACTAAACCTAGCTTAAAACGCAAGAAACAAATCCGCCACACACGGATTGGGTCGTCACAGACCATATGGGGGTCGTCTCCGACCATTGGCAGCACTTGGTTTCTTCATTTCTTTGCCCGAAACTTGCTCTAAAGCTTGGTTCTTCTTCAATGTTTCTTCTTTAATCGCTCTTGGCCTTCTAAGACTTCCTTTAGCTCCTTCATAAGCACCTTGATCTTGAAATCTTCAACTCGGAATCTTCAAACCTTCAAATGCAACGACTCTCACTCTTCTTATCAACATCACCATAAGACCGCTTGAACATCACCTCCTAGAAAGCTTGAAAAACCTAAATATCTCCTCTTCAACGCTTCAAATACCTACAAAACATCAAACAAACTTATGTAGACTCCATATCTTGAGATAATATGAAAACCTACACAAATGACTCAAGACAACACAATAAACTTAGAAAAGACTCAATCCTAGCTAGAAAACTACCCATAAAACCCGACTAAAAAGTGCGACATCACTTATTCTAGCTAATTTTCCTATGTCCAACTAGTTAGTTGAAATTATATATATGATGGTTTGTGAGATTTGAATTATTTCTATTTTCCTTGACTAGATTGAATCTCTCAATGCTTAATTGATTAACTTCGCTTAGGATTATAATAGCTTGATCACCTATTCTATTTTCAGGTTGAATTACAACTAGAGTAAATAAATAGACGGTGGAATTTGGTTATTCATGGATGAATCCTTTGATTAAACATATAGACGGTGGAATAAGATTAATCAAAGGCGGAGAATTTAATCACAAAAGTTCATGAATAGAGGGTGGAATTCATGAATTATGTTTCTATTGAATGCTTTGAACTTATTTGCATGATCAATTTGACATAGAAGGTTTTCTAGGTTAATTGGTTAAAAGGTTGTTAAAGACGGTGTATATTAATAACCACCTTAAGCTTGAATTTCATAAATTCACAATAGATTAGTCAAGGGAAATCGAAAAAAAAATAATCAAGGATCAAAATTCATGTATGCAATGGATACGAAACTAGTCGGACGCTTTCTCTATGTTTGAATTTTCAATTACTTTACTTGCTTTGTTTTATTTACTTAGATTGATAGTCTAAAACCATAAAAAAACCCTTATTACTAGTAATATTATTTGAACACGAGTAATCCGAGTCCTTGTGGGTTCGACCCTTGCTTCCACTATACTTAGGTTCAGAAATTAGGAAATTTCTTTGACAGTGCTTTTACCGCGACCTAAAAGTGCTCGTCAGTAGGACACTAGTTTTCAAAGAGATAGCATATTAGATTTTCCGAGTGAGAGTGTATGATCTTGTCTGTCTTGCTTTGTTTAGTCACTCCTCTTGACTTGACTGTTGAAGGTATACTGCCTCCTCCTCAAATCCCGCCAATATCGACCATCTTAGTACTATTGTCGCTGTTACCCCAGAGATTACAATGCAAGCCACGATCTTGCCACTGTGCTTTAATGCCTGCTTAATGATGCTCATCATGGGCTTCCCTTGTTGATCCATCGTCTTTGGGCTTGGTTTCGAGGGGCCCAACAATACCCCCCAAAAAACCCGGGAAAATCTCCCCACAATTTTTCTAGGGTTTTTTGAGTTTTTGTCTAGGAAGTTGTAGCACATAATAGCACGTCCCATCAACCCTTATTTGAAGCTGTTGAAGACATCATTGCGACTTCATCTGCGTTCTTTGGTTGACAGGTACGTTTTCCCTATTCTCGATTCTTCGTCTTCTACTTTTCCTTCTTTTCTTCTCATGGCGGACTCTATCTCTTCCTCTGAATCTCTCCCTCGTTGCCTTGTACCTTCTGACCCTCCCTTGTTTTCCCCTTGCAATATTCTCACACCTTACCACCAAAAAAATAGTACTTCTATCGAACCATCCTCCTTTGCGCTTTCTGTGGGTTTTCCTACTTCCGTTGAAGTTTACCTCCCTCCCCCTGGGGTTTAGGATGATTCTTTTCACGATGATTGGGTATGTTTGTACGAATACCCTTTTCGTATAGGTCACTGTTTCCCTTTTTCCTCTTTAGCATTTGATTTCCTCACTGCTCTCAACCTGTCACCTGGCCAAGTGCTTCCGCAGGCATGGCAGCTCTTGTTGGCTGTTGATCTCCTTTGTTCTTCCCATGATATTTCATTCAAAAACAGTCGATTTTCTTTGCAATTATCGTTTATCCAAGGGCAACCATGGTCAGTTCACCCTTAAAACCCTAAAAGGCACGTCCGACATGATTTACGACATGTCGATGTCGGATCACGGCTGGGCAGACAAGTTCTTCTTTGTGAAGTTGTCATCTTTAGGGGTTGATACCTCTTTCTTCAAACCTCGTTGGCATGCAACATGTAGTATTTTTTTTATTTGTTCCTTTTACCTTTTCTAGACAGCATTAACTCTTGACTGTGTTTGTTTTTAGATGCAGTGAACTTCACCTCTCTACAACCCCATAAGTTTTCAACTCGGATCGTGTCTCGAATCGAGGAACTTTCTGCGAAGGAAAGATCTTTTCAAAGCTTGTGAAGGAGTATCTTGGTGATTCTGAAGATTTTGATATCTTGCTGATTCTCGAATCGAATCGAGGAACTTTCTAATTTTAATGACTTAATGCACTTACATGCTTTTAGGCTCAAGGACTACTCATTCTACTGATGCCCTTACCACCATGGAATTAGTTGAAGCTAGGAAGAAGAGGAAGGCCTAGACAACTTTGACTGCGGACACATCTCTGGCGATGTCTATTCCTCCAAAGATGATCGGTGCTACCTCCGAAAAAGAACGCTACCCCTGGCTTAACTGATCTTCCTGGCATGATGATGTCGGTTGACATGGCAGTAGAAAAATGCTTGACTTCTCTGATGCCTCTTCATATGAACTGCCCTCGAGGCGTAGAAAATTGGTCCACTATGCCCGAATTCTTTGGAGAAATGCTGGCGGCCCAATGGCGTGTATGAATATCGACTTTTGTTGACAAATCTGTGCCTTGACGTGTTTTTTTTATATATGCGAACTAACGTGTTCACTTTCTGTAGAGTTTCCAACTTACACTGTCAGCTTTCGAAGCTTTCAAAGATTTTCCAAGCCATCTTACACAGAGAAAGGTGAATGTTCAACTTCAATAGCATCGCAGTACCCTCCTAGAACATGAAAAGAAAGCTTTGGACGAAAAAGATAAAGAGCTAGCAAGGGTTGCTGAAGAAAAGTCGCAATGTGCCCAGGATTGGGAGGACAAATTCTTAACCGTCTCGAAGAAGGAAGCTGCGTTGACCAAGGAAATCGAAGACACCGCAGACTACTGGTCTTGCGGAGCTAGAGTCGAGATGATGGAAGAGTTTGCTGCGGGGAAACACATTACATGGGATGTTGTTAAGGAGAGGGAGCAATTCGAGAGAATGTTTCCTGAAGAACAGTCTGTCGTCAAGAAGCCCTCGCAGGTGGATGTAATGGTTCACGTCGCCAAAGAGGTCGCCCAGGTGGAGGTTGCGGAGAACTTGCCAGTTGTCGAGAATGTGCCAAAGCAGTAACGTAATTCCTTTGTTTTCTTTTGTTTGAAAAACGGAGCTTTTGGGTAACCCCGGTGTGTCGGGGTTTTAAACAATGATCTTTTGGCTGCTTGTTTTAGGGTCTCGTTTGTGGACAAACAACTTTTTTACCCCTTAGTATTACGACTTTATGGGTCTTTTGTGAATTCTTTTTATGCTTGTATAGTGTTTTGTTTTTCTATCTATTTTACAGGTGGTGCAGGTTTTCACGGAGGCATCGCTGGATGGAGATCAACGCGTTTGGATAGAAGACTGTTAATCATATTTGACCGAGTTACGTTATAATAGCGCTTTGTAATAGATGCTAAGAGAGAGAGATGTAATGAAGTAGTATTCAGAAATGTAACGTGTTCATGTTTATTGATAATGGAGTAGTATTGATTACACAAATGTCTCCTTTGTGCTAGACTCCTCTTGCTCTAGAGTCGTTAACGTGTTTCTCTTCTCTTGCATCTTGAGACTAGTCGTTGTGTGCACATTGTTGCCTAATTGTAAGGTGAGGGCCCATGTTTTGGCCTGTAACGTGATATCCGCCTTTTTAGTTGTGTTTTTAGGGAGTGTTTTTATGAGTTTAAGTCTTTTTCTTTGGTTTTATGTTTTGTTTTGAGTCGTTTGTGTAGGTTTTCGTATTTCCTTAAGATATGGAGTCCACATAAGCTTTGGTGGTGTTTTTATAGGTTTTGGATCTGTTTGGAGCATTTTTTAAGAGTTGATGAGAAACCGAAGGAATAAAGCACTCAAGAAAGATATTGAGATCAAGTTTTGAGCCATGAAAGAAGTTTAGAGACCTATTACCGAGCTTAAGGAAGAAGAATGAAGGAAAAAAGGAGGTTAACGACCCAAATAATGAGGCAGACGTCCCGGTTTCGAGCCAAGTTTCAACACAGTAAGGGTCGTTACCGAGGTGGCCAAGGTCGGTAACGAGGTGCCCAAGAAGAAGAAAGTCGATAATTCATCAAAAAATCCTAACTACCCTGATGGGGTCGGTACGAGGGTCCCATGTCGGTAGAGATAAATAGAGTTGGCGCATTTAAAGAGTTTTTATCCCATATCTTTGTATTATTAGATAGTTTTAAGGGATATATCTTTTAAAAGATTTATTTCCTTATAGGTAGGTTTAGTTTCCTTATAAATACTCTTGTCTAGCTCTAGTTTTTCTGTCATCTTTTGGAGGGGAATTTTGAGGAGGAGAGAAAGAGAGATTTGAGAGAGGCGTGAGATAGAGATAGAGAAAAGAGATTGGAGTTGCTTGGAGTAAGTTTCGTTTTGAATTCAGTTTGTAAGCTTTTCCTTTCTTTACTAATTTAATTGCTTTGTTTTAATCATGATTTGTGAGTAGTCCTTCTCTCTAAGATTGAGGTTAAACCCAACAATGGTTATGTATGCTTGCTCTTGATCATGTTCTGATTGTTTTTATCATGAATCTATTCTCTTGTTCTTAAATCCTTGAAACGAACATAATCAGCCACAAACCATAAAGAAATTACAAGAAACGCCCCATAAAAACCAAGAAACAACTAATTGTCCTTAATCACAAAAGAGTCAACTCGAACCAAGAGTCATAAAGAGACTTCAACCTTCACCTTCGCTAACCAAAGTCCAACTTATGAGCCATGATCTCCTCCTCGATCTTGTCAAGCATTGTCCTAGCATGTTCTTGAGTTATGCGCCCAAGATAGGGCGTGGCACCTTGACTTGGCTTCTTAGCGCCTCGAACACCGGCCTTGGTTACGTGTCCAAGCGAAGACCCTCTCTTGTCGTGCAAATTGGGCTTGTCATTAGAGCGGGAATCTTCACTCAAAACATGGAGAAAAGTGCCATAAAAAATGCCCGAAGAAGTGGCACCATCCATCAAAGGCCAAGGTGCGCCAAGGTCGGAAACCGGCGTGTGCAACGACGCCCTAGTAGGCACGAGGTATCGGGGGTCGGTACCGAGGTTCCGAGACTCGATAGAAGGATCAGTAGAAGGCTTGATAGACGAACTCACATCATCCTCCTCCCCTTTAAAAGGGTTCCTCCACGAACCCAACTGACCTACAAAACAAGTCAACACACAAACCTCTTTTCCAAGCACAACATGATATGACAAAATGTAAGCACAAGCTATGCCACTTTTCTTTGTAATCCTATTTGTATGCTACATGACAAAGCTATCCAAAATATGAGACTAATTCAGACAAGATGTCAAGTTATGAGATAAAAGTAAGGAAGAAGTGTTACTTCCCCGAATGGCATGCACACCATTGCTTGGGACAGTTTCCAGCTCCGACCTATTCAAGGTCGTTCTCTTAGCTCCGAACTCCAAATTGAGCGATTCTAAGTCCCAAATTGAGCTAAAGGAGTCTACTTTATTTTTCCAAATTTGAGCATCATTCGACCACTGAGTTGCAAGTTACACCATTTTTTCCATGGTGGTGCAAATTTGTCCGAGAAGAAGGTTTAACTTTCCTCTTTCGGTTTGGCCAAAAATAAGGGCGTAGAGGGGCCGCCTATGGCTAGCTTCTTGTCCTTCATTTCCTCTCGATGATCAAGCTTCTTCCTTTTCTTCTTGGCTGCGTAGTCCAACATTATCTCATGGGAAGACATTGGGTGCAAAATCACCTTCTTTCCCTCCATTTGGAAGTGGTATTCGTTGGATATTGCATCATGGATCGCTCCCTTGTCAAATTCCCAAGGGCATCCCAATAGTAGATGACAAGCGGTCATCGGGACAATGCCACACTCCACCTCATCCTTGTATGGCCCTATAGAATAATAAATATGAGCCCTCTCCTTGACTTGGATAGGGGCGTTAGAGTTCAACCAACACAAAGGGTATGGTAAAGGTTGAGGAGTTGTACTCAAAGAAAACCTATCCACCACCTCTTGACTAATAATATTGCAACATGAACCGCTATAAATAATCACACTACATACCTTATCCACGATCTTAGATCGAGTGTGAAAGATAACTTCCCGTTGACTAGGCCTGGTGGTATTCTCCGTCATGAAGAGTGTTCGTGGGACCACCAAGCACTCTCCATCCTCTCGTGTCTTCTTGAGCTCCCCCTCTTGAGGCACTTTTGTCCTCTCGTCCAGCCCTAGGATTCGGCTCTCCAAAGCATCAAAACTTGCCTCATGGCTTGAAAAGATTGTGTAGGGACCTAAGCATGGCCTTCACCGAGTTGGAAGACTCCTCATCGACCTTTTGTTTGTCTTTTTCATCACCTACACTTTCCATCTCAACAAACCAAGTAAAAAGCAAGGGTATAGAATGCACACGAAATAGTCACCGATACTTGCTCGAGATGAAAATCCGACAAGTTGCAAGTAGGAAATGAACAACAAAAGACAACACGAGGAACTCAAACACACTACACACTTGCCAAAAGGAACAACACTAGGAAGCAACTAAACACCAAGAACAATCAAGCATCAAGTAAAGAAAAGACTTAGGCCTTTGCTAGGCTCCACGGTGGACTACTTTTTCCGTGCTCGGCCCCTTATTAGCTTTACGCCGTCGGCAAGCCTTTTGTAGCCTCGTTTCTTTTTCTGTGCCTGGCCCCTTATTAGCTTTACGCTGCCAGCAAGGTTTTTCTGATATTTTTGTAAATTCCGACGAGAATTAGACAACAAGCAATCAAGACGTTACTTCTTGGTGTCGTTCCCGTATCCTAGCGTCGAATAAAATCAACAAGAATGTAATGGACATAAAGGGGACGTTTTTCTCACTTATTCCCCTCGTGATTCAGCCAGGAAAATTCTGCAAACAACAATAAAAACAAGCTCTTAATGAAGGGATTAAACAAGAAGTAATGACCACACTTTCAACTTCAAATCAAGCAAGAATGAACCCTTGGTGTGCCTTTACCATTTTCATGAGAGGAAATGCAGAAAGGACTCAAACATTTTCATCCTTCAACCACAACAAATCAAGGACACAATTTGATCACAAAAAATGGCGCAACAAGGACAAACACACACACACACACACGAATAAAAAGGACTATTCGGAAATGACAAACACTTGCAACGAGTGGAAATCGAAAGTCGAAATAAGGTTTAGATGGCGATACCTTCCCGTGGCTCTGATACCACTTGATGGAAGGATAAATGGTGATGACGGTGGTGCAAAGAGATCACCAAGAGTAGACGGAAATCTTCACTTGGCTCAACGGTGGTGGAGCTCGGTGGCTGAATTTTGTCTGGAATAAAAAGGGTAGATCTCCCTCGTCCGGACTCGGAATTGGGTGATTATAAATCCCAAAGTTAGATCCTTGAGTCTTCTTTAATCCCTCAAATTTTGAGAGCCAGATGATGAGTGGTTCGAGAGTTATGGCTCTTGCACTGAAAAGGTTGCAGAACAAGATCCTCTCTTGGACGAGTGGAGATGGAGATGGTTCGAATGGAGGTGGATTGATGGAACGTTGGATATGAATGTTGCCCTTGGATATGACTCACCAAGAATAAAAAACTAAGGTTGAGAGATCGTCGGATATTACACATCAACAGTCAAGCAACAAGATTCATGAAAGAAAAATGCAAGAAAGCTAGATTGAAAACAAAAGAGAGAGCAAGCAAGTCATGTTTCAAGTCTAAGTGAAAATGGAGGCGTAGGACGAGCTTATAAACCTAGGTTCCACGCCTCACATAATCAACCACAAACCTTAAAGAAATTACAATAAATGCCCCATAAAAACCAAGAAACAACTAATTGTCCTTAATCACAAAAGAGTCAACTCGAACCAAGAGTCATTAAGAGATTCCAACCTTCACCTTCGCTAACCAAAGTCCAACTTATGAGCCATGATCTCCTCCTCGATCTTGTCAAGCATTGCCCTAGCATGTGCTCGAGTTATGTGCCCAAGATAGGGCGTGGCACCTTAACTTGGCTTCTTAGCGCCTCGAACACCAGCCTTGGTTACTTGTCCAAGAGAAGACCCTTTCCTGTCGTGCAAATTGGACTTGCCATTAGAGCGGGATTCTTCACTCAAAACATGGAGCAAAGTGCCATTAAAATGCCCGAAGAAGTGGCACTATACATCAAAGGCCAAGGTGCGCCAAGGTCGGAGACCGGCGTGTGCAACGGCGTGCTAGTAGGCACGAGGTACCGGGGGTCGGTACCGAGGGGCCATGCATCCGTAGGGTCAGTACCGAGGTTCCAAGACTCGGTACAGGGATCGGTAGAAGGCTTGATAGATGAACGCGCATAAACACACTACACACTTGCCAAAAGGAACAACACTAGGAAGCTACTAAACACCAAGAACAATCAAGCATCAAGTAAAGAAAAGACTTAGGCCTTTGCTAGGCTCCACGGTGGACTACTTTTTCCGTGCTCGGCCCCTTATTAGCTTTACGCTGCCGGCAAGGCTTTTGTAGCCTTGTTTCTTTTTCTGTGCCTAGCCCCTTATTAGCTTTACGCTACCGGCAAGGTTTTTCTGATTTTTTTGTAAATTCCAACGAGAATTAGACAACAAGCAAGCAAGACGTTACTTCTTGGTGTCGTTCCCGTATCCTAGCGTCGAATCAAATCAACAAGAATGTAATGGACATAAAGGGGACGTTTTTCTCACTTATTCCCCTCGTGATTCAACCAGGAAAATTCAGCAAACAACAATCAAAACAAGCTCTTAATGAAGGGATTAAACAAGAAGTAATGACCACCCTTTCAACTTCAAATCAAGCAAGAATGAACCCTTGGTGTGCCTTCACCATTTTCGTGAGAGGAAATGCAGCAAGGACTCAAACATTTTCGTCCTTCAACCACAACAAATCAAGGACACAATTTGATCACAAAAAATGGAGCAACAAGGACACACACACACACACACGAACAACAAGGACTATTCGGAAATGACAAACACTTGCAACGAGTGGAAATCGAAAGTCGAAATAAGGTTTAGATGGCGATACCTTCCCGTGGCTCTGATACCACTTGATGGAAGGATCAATGGTGATGACGGTGGTGCAAAGAGATCACCAAGAGTAGACGGAAATCTTCACTTGGCTCAACGGTGGTGGAGCTCGGTGGCTGAATTTTATCTGGAATAAAATGGGTAGATCTCCCTCGTCCGGACTCGGAATTGGGTGATTTTAAATCCCAGAGTTAGATTCTTGAGTCTTTTTAAATCCCTGAAATTTTGAGAGCCAGATGATGAGTGGTTCGAGAGTTATGGCTCTTGCACTGAAAAGGTTGCAGAACAAGATCCTCTCTTGGACGAGTGGAGATGGAGATGGTTCGAATGGAGGTGGATTGATGGAACGTTGGATATGAATGTTTCCCTTGGATATGACTCACCAAGAATAAAAAACTAAGGTTGAAAGATCGTCGGATATTACACATCAACAGCCAAGCAACAAGATTCATGAAAGAAAAATGTAAGAAAGCTAGATTGAAAACAAGAGAGAGAGCAAGCAAGTCATGTTTCAAGTCTAAGTGAAAATGGAGGCATAGGACGAGCTTATAAACCTAGGTTCCACACCTCACATAATCAGCCACAAACCTTAAAGAAATTACAAGAAACGCCCCATAAAAACCAAGAAACAACTGATTGTCCTTAATCACAAAAGAGTCAACTCGAACCAAGAGTCATAAAGAGACTCCAACCTTCACCTTCGCTAACAAAAGTCCAACTTATGAGCCATGATCTCCTCCTCGATCTTGTCAAGCATTGCCCTAGCATGTGCTCAAGTTATGCGCCCAAGATAGGGTGTGGCACCTTAACTTGGCTTCTTAGCGCCTCGAACACTAGCCTTGGTTACTTGTCCAAGCGAAGACCCTCTCTTGTCGTGCAAATTGGACTTGTCATTAGAGCGGGATTCTTCACTCAAAACATGGAGAAAAGTGCCATTAAAATGCCCGAAGAAGTGGCACCATACATCAAAGGCCAAGGTGCACCAAGGTCGGAAACCAGAGTGTGCAACGACGTGCTAGTAGGCATGAGGTACCGGGGGTCGATACCGAGGGGCCATGCATCGGTAGGGTCGGTACCGAGGTTCCAAGACTCGGTAGAGGGATCGGTAGAAGGCTTGATAGATGAACTCACATAAAAAACCCTACCGACCCCGATGGGGTCGGTACCGATGAATCCCGTGTCGGTAGGATTTACGCTAAGTCGGCGCAGTTAATGATTTAATATCGCATTTAGATAGTTTCCTTTGGAGATTTATCGTGTTAGATTTATTTCCTTAGGGGTAATTTTAGCTTTAGTATAAAAACCTTAGTTTTTAGCTTTTAGTTTTCTCTCTCTACTGTTTCTAGTTGATATCACACGTTAATTATTGAGGAAGAAGACATACACTTTGGAGTATTTCAAAGACAGTTGTTTTGGATTCGATTGTAAGTTCTCTTTTAATTGAATTGAATTGTTTTTGCATGATGAAGTGTGAGTAGTCTTCTTCTTTCTAAGGTTGGGGTTAACCCAAAAATGGTTGTGTGTGCTTGCCTTTGATCATGATTTAGTTGCTTTTATCCATAAATCTCTTCTCTTGTGCTTAAATCCTTAATCGAAAGATTAGGAATTTCTCTTTCATA
Source organism: Fallopia convolvulus (assembly GCA_964016875.1). Classification (NCBI taxonomy): domain Eukaryota; kingdom Viridiplantae; phylum Streptophyta; class Magnoliopsida; order Caryophyllales; family Polygonaceae; genus Fallopia; species Fallopia convolvulus. The sequence continues at coordinate 26,086,986 of OZ024727.1, forward strand.
GTTTGAAACGAAAGAGACAAACTGTGAATCAGAATAGTTGATTAGGGTTTTGAAACGAAAGTTGATTAATCCTAGTTAAGGCATTGAGAGAGATAGTAAAGTTTATTGATTTAACGAAAGTTGATTGATTTGCATGCATGGTTGACGAAAGTTGACAACTTTGTGTGATAAAAGCATGATCTTTGTGTTTCATTGGTGTTGGCATGCATAATTGTTGTTGTGGTGATACCTAAACCTTAGAATTCTTTCTCTTATAGATAAAGACCCAATCTTTCTTGCCTACTTGAGCCCTAAGTTAAACGAAACTTGATACTGACTCTCTCCCGTGGACGAACCTGACTCTGCTATACTCAGCGGGGTCTTAATTTATAAAATTATTTGTTTGTCAAGAAACCATTACAACAAGTTGATTATCTCTTTCTTGGAAGAAAGGACTCCAAAGTTACTAGTTTCATTCAAGGATCAATAATCAATAACCTAGAGATCAACTTTCCTATGCCTGGAATGAGGAAAGTTGTGAAAAAAATCAATTCCTGGTTTAATTATAATTGACCCATAATCAACATGATTGAAGTTGCAATTTAGCTTTCTTCATTTTCCTGGACTTTCCCAATTAGGATTTTTGTCTAATGTTATAGGAACATGATCGAACCCCCTTTTAACTTCCAATCGAATCAAACAAAAAACCAAAACTCCACCTTTCGCATAAATTTGCATAACCTATATCAATAATCCAAAATTCAAAATCAAGTTAATGAGAAGTAGGGGCAACAAATAAGAAGTCAGAGGACCGGAGAGAAAGCAGAGTGCAAGCAGCGGTGCAAATGAGACGGAATAGGTTCCAATCTCAAATCACCACGCAAGTTCACCATATGCTTAACCCGAAATCCAAATCGGGGCCCTTATCCATCACCAAAAAATCTACAAAATAAGAAAAGCTAATTTAATTATGTAGGAACCCAAAAATGAATGAAGAAAGCTAAATAACCCTAAACTCAACCTCAATCGCATAGGTTGGCAGATTTGTTGTTTGATATTTGCTGGTCAATCGGACACCATAGGTCAGTGAATGTTGAGAGCCTAGTTACCAAGTTTAGTTTAATTCGAATTCTACATTTGAATGTTGTAAATCTTTGAAATGTATTCGAAAAATTGCTTGTATTCTTATAATTGATCAATAACGTATTTATACATGAGTTTGAGAAGTCCTTGGAGCCCAAGCTAGAGACAAAAGGATAATATTTTTAGTTACAAGATAATATCTTTCCTTAACTAAAATATTCAATCCTAAGAGATATTTCTTATCCCAATACCCCCACCCCACAAGCTCATGGAGGAGAATGGACATGGAGCTTGGACCTCAGCGTCTGAAATCTAGCAGTTCCCACGTGGTTACAATTTGATCCTGAGCCTTGTCATGTCTGACAACCAGAGATCCATCATCAACCTATTCTCTGACAAAGTGATAATCAATCTTGATATGCTTGGAACGTTGATAAAAAAGCCGGATTGGCAGACATATATGTAGCACTTAAATTGTCACATAGTAACATAGGCATAATCTGTAATGGAGCAAGAAGTTCCTGAAGTAGTTGTTGTATCCAAATTCACTCATTAGAGGAAAGCAATAGCCTTGTATTCAACTTCAGAACTGGATTTAGCAACCACATTTTTGCATCTTGGAAGCCTAGCTAATCAAATGTCCACCATATTAAATAGCAAAGTCATGTTGAGATCTACAATCATCACCATCTGAGGCCCATCATGCATCAAAAATGCAACTAGACGACAATCTGTAACTGGCCGAATAACAAGGCCAGAACAAATAGTGCCCTTAAGATACCGCAACAGGCGTTTAACTGCCTGCCAATGAGACTCATTAGGATTGTACATAAATTGACAGACTCTATTAACGACATATGCAATTTCAGGATGAGTAATAGTGACATACTGTAAAGCACCTACAAGACTCTTGTAGAGTTGTGGATCAACTACAGGGTCGCTAGTTTGGACAAGCCGAGAAGCCGGTTCAGCAAGAGACGCAATGGGCTTAGCATCCTGCATTTTACATCTAAAAAGGAGATCCTTAATGTACTTTTGCTGAGTAAGCACAATAGAATCTTTATTACGCTTCAATTCTAAGCCCAAAAACAATTCAAGTGGCCAAGATCCCTTAGAGAAAAAGCGGAATTCAAGAGCCTTTTAAATGCATGGATCTATGCAAGCATTGATCTTGTAATAATTAAATCATCAACGTACACTAAAATATACAAGATTGCACTTGAATTGCGCCTTATGAATAGAGTCGTGTCTGATTGACAGGCAACAAATCCATGATGAAATAAGAATGATCTGAGCTTATGAAACCATGCTCGAGGAGCTTGTTTTAGCCCATACAAGGCTTTTCTCAATAAACAAACATGATTAGGCCGAGATTGATCAAGAAAGCCAGGTGGTTGATGCATATAAACAGTCTCATGAAGAGCACCATTCAAGAACGCATTATTAATTTCAACTTGCCTTAATATCCAATTATGAGAAAGAGCAAGAGGCAAAACAATACGAATAGTGGTAGGTTTGACCACAGGGCTGAAAGTGTCAAAGTAGTCAATACCTTCTTCCTGATTGAATCCCTTGGAAATATGAAGGGCTTTATAGCGCTCAATAGAGCCATCAACTTTCCATTTCACCTTGTAAACCCACTTACAACCAACAATGTTAGCACTACAAGGAGGAATAGTAAGAGTCCAAGTCCAATTTTTAATTAGGGCATCGTACTCGACTTGGATTGCATTTTGCCATTCAAGTAATTTTGAAGCTTGGCTGAAAGTTTTGGGTTCATCAGGGATATCCGGTAAAGATGGTAATGGATGTTTTGTGGTGGTGAAGGTTTTAGGCTTAATATTACCCGTTTTAGAACGCGTAACCATAGGATGATTAGAATTATCAACCGGCCTAAATATGGTTGAAGAAGTAGGAGGAGAGATGTTGCATGTGTTGTCACTAGAATTTACAGGAGAACACGCTTGTAAGGAAGGCGAGGGTGAGTTGTCCAATATGGCAGGGAGTGAAGTTTGAGAGCCTTGGGAAGCCGGTTCAGGCGACATGGGCAATCGGTTTGGGGCAGGCTCGATTGAGGTAGATTAAGGAAAAAAGTTGGACGTGGTGCATAGGTCGGATTGAGGCACAGTAGGCTAAGCCAAGCCAGAACAGTGAGGTTCACAGCCAACCAGGGAAATAGTAGGAAGGGCGGCAATTTGAAGGGGTTGATTGGAAATTGGTGGGGTAAACCGACACGGGGTGGTTGAGTTGGCATTTTGTGAGCGAGATAGGGGTAGATCGTCTCATAAAAAATAACATGACGGGCAATATAAATTCGGTTTGTTGACACATGGAGACAAAGATACCCTCTATGTTGTGATCTATAACCAACAAAAATACTAGGAGAAGATCGAAGTTCTAGTTTGTTAGCATTATAAGGTCTAAGGAGAGGATAACATAAACACCCAAATGACTTAAGAAAGGAGTAGTCAGGTGATTTTCCATAAAGACCCAAATATCTCTTAAGATAGAATATTTTAGTTAAGGAAAGATATTATCTTGTAACTAATAAATGTAGACAAGAAATCCAAGAAAGGGAAAGATTTATCGAGGGCAATGTTGCTAGGATTCCTATATTTTCCGTTACCGCAACATGAGAGCGTCTACGTCGACATGTGAGTGTGTGACCAGCTTAGCAGACATTGCTAGAACAACACCAGTGGCATCGACATTTAGCTATAATGCATAATGATTAATTAAATTAGAATATGCTTCATATGCAAGAAGTGTGCTTGAAACATCAACAACACATACCTTCAAAAGAGCCTTGTCATCATTGGTCACAAAATCATTTTTCCGGTTGTTTGGATCATCAGTTCAACCATCCTCTTTTTCATCCTCATTCTCACTACAAGCAACAAAGATAATAGTCAGAAACAGGACGCATCAAGAACCATCAAAGGGGTTGTTTGGTAACAAAAATATAGGAAAACAGAGGAGGATGAACCACCAGATGCTTGAGCAGACACTAGAATTTTGGGAGCAACAACTCCAAAGAAGGTAGGAACAGAAGCTGACACAGGCCCTGGAAGTGGAGATGACACACCAGAATCAAGTACAAAAGAAATAAGAAGAATTAGCAAATCATTTGAACCTTGAAAACCTAAACCATGAGAACATAGAAGGAAACAAAAAATGGCATCTATAATCCATTTATGAACTAATAGTGAAATGAATCATTTAACACTGAACCGAAATAAAGCAAGTTGTTACTTACCAACTTTTAAATAGATTATATGCTTCAGTCTTTGCCCACCCAACAAATTCATCAACTTCATAGAATAAATACCACTTGCTATTCTAGGGAAAGAGCTAATGTGATTCTGAACCTACAATCGAGTAAGAAAATTAGAGCATCCATATTTAAGTGGACAAGAGGAAAAGGATTGGATTTGTATACCAAAGAATCTCTACCTCGTGCCTGACCACAATATCGGAACCAAAACACAAAATTAGCAAATATGTGAGCATGAATAAAGTAGTGCAAGGAAGAGAACCCACATGAATGGACCCAAACATCTCAAACCTGTCAACAGAAAGGTCATTAGTACCCTAAGCATGATTCGTATACTAAACAATTAGTTTGAGGTCAAATTTTGCATTCTTTTTAAAACTCTAAAATAGTAAGACCACACTTCGATCATCATCTCTATAAGTTATCTAAAGAAAGGCCTATTGAATTGATTTGTCATTTTCTTTTTGAGTTCACAAACTTAGTGCATCCAAACTTCCGAATAAAGTGTAAACAAATATAGGGGTACAATCTTATATAGCACACAAGTAGCAAATTAAATAATTGAGAACCATCTAATACTCTTAAGAACTCCAAGCAAATTGAAGCAAACTATAATTGCACATCCACCAGAGAGAGCATGAAAATAAGGGGAAAATTATCAAATTCAAAACGAGAGATAAGAAAAGGCATCAACCCAATGGTATTTGAAAATAAACGAAAACAATAGCCATGTTCAAACCCTAGCATGCGAAATCATAACCGAAGAAGAATGTTGCAGGGAATTCCTTATGGGGGGGATTCCCACATTTGAAAGTCATCACTTCCAATGTGTCGTATATAAGTGGGGGGTTCTCCAACACTATTAGCTAGCTTTTAGGGGTGGTTCTTCCGCTGCTTAGATATCCTGTATCAAAGAAGCCTAACCTAGTGAATACCAAGGAAGGTGGATCGAGATATGGATCACCACGGCTCTATCCCCTCTACAAAGTCAATTGCTTCCTCCTCTTCCACCAACTCGTCACCGCCGCCACCTCCAGCCACCTTCTCCAATTGCCCATAAAAGAATTCAAAATAAAAGGGGCAAAAGGAAACCCTAATCTGCAACTGGTCGAGAAATTAAACACAAATTGTCAAACACAATTGAAATCCAAACTAATGAACCCTAATCCCACATCACTCCGACGGTCAGAAAATTAAACCATACAACTTTGTACAGATTGTAAAAATACAACTGATTCCTCCTCGTCCATGAACTCGTCAACGCCGCCACCCCTTACCCATCATCGCCGACCGCCAAAAGGAGCGGTGGAAGGAATCAGTGTAGCAGTAGCGAGAAAGATAAACGAGAGAGAGGAGAGAGGAAAAAGAGCAAGGCAAAGAAGATAGAATGACAGAGAAAAGGAGACGGTCAAATAAGAAGAGTAGAAAAATTGGGGCAAGACGAAACGTAATGAAGACGATGTGCATGGTCACCGAGTATGTTTTAGCTACATTATTACTTTTAACTACAATAATTTTTAGCCAGTTTGTGGCTTCTGTTTTATAATAGTAAGGATATCTTGTATTTTTATAATACTACTTGAGGGCCCGACCCCTTGCATTAAATGGGGTGGATATGATTATGTATTCTCACAAAAAGTAGTATTAATACAAGTGGACAATATTAGTGTTAGAGTTTGGGTATAAACAAGGCAAAGAAGATAGCAATAAAATGATAGCATGTAGCATCACCAAGTGATGTACAACAGAGAGAAGAAAAACATGCTACAAATATTTTTTTTTATCAGGTAAGAATTTGGTAAGAGAGTTGGTTACTTAATACCAGAAGCATCCCAAAGGATGAGAGCGTTAAGCTTTGGATGATTGATTAAAGTCGCACTGGGGTAGTGGTGTGCGAGTTTTGCAATTTTGTCTGCAACCATGTTTCCACTCCTTTATGTGTGAGAGAAATTAAGGAATCTAAAGTTGAGCATGTAATTCGGAGGTTTGTAACAAGAATTTCAATTTCCCATGGACATATTCCCTCTTGGCGTAGCGCCTTAACAAGTGTGATATTATTGCTTTCTAGTTCAAGTTTTCGAATGCCTAGTTGGATTGCCAGGTGGAGACCTTTGTATAAAGCTAGTGTTTCTGCACGTAGTATGGTCTCGTCCTTAATTCGTTCTACCCCTAGTTTATGTGTTTCTCCTCTACTGTTTATCAGAACAAAGCTGATGGTGATACTTCCATTTTTTGCCTCTGATGTGTCTACGTTTAGTTTGAACCATCCATGTCATGGTTTTTCCAATTGCTTCGTGCTCTATTTCTTCTTTGATTAGTTGGTGATGTTGTATCTTTATTAGTTTTGTGTGATTACGTTGTGCGTTGTCCCAGGATTTCCATAGATTGATGTTAAAGTTATGCATGTCATGAATGAAGTTTTGTTCATCTAAGATGAGTTTGTTTCTATTGAACCAAATTGTCCACCAGGCTGTCAATATTTTTCATAGAATCTTTTTGTCCATTTTTCGTGAAGTTTGAATACAATGTCTTTCATACTTTCATTACGGGTGTCTATTCCCTTAAGCATATTATCGTAATTTGCAATAAGGTGTGACATTACATCTTTTGTGTACGGGCAATGTAGAAAGAGATGGGCAGCATCTTTGTTGTTGAGTGAGCAGAAAAGGCGTTCTTGTGTGACATTACATCTTTTGTGTACGGGCAATGTAGAAAGAGATGGGCAGCATATTCCTTGTAGTTGTTGTCTTCGGTGTGGTGGTACTTTCGAAGTTAGTTGGATTGCGGATTTTGCAAAATTGACTTTTTGACCCGAAAAAAGGCAATAATCATCAATTATGTGTTTTATTTTTTTGCAAGTGGGATTATTTGCTTTACCAAATATCAGTATGTCGTCCGCAAATGACATGAATGGGACTTTGATTCTACCTCGGGTGAGCGGGAATCCAATTTGGTGTTTGGGTTTTTCGCAGTCGGCATTTAATTTTCTTGTTAGGATTTCTGCTCCAAGTATAAATAAGAAGGATGATAGGGGGTCACCTTGTCGGATACCTTATTCAAGCTTGAATGGGTCAGTTGGGCTATTGTTTATGAGAACCGACATTGAAGTAGTTGTTATACATTCGCGAATCCAATCTACAAATTTTTCGCAAAAACCAAATTGTCGCATTATTGTGATCAGGTAATTCCAGTCAACACGTCCGAAGGCCTTTTCCATATCTAGTTTTATTTATATCCAACCTTCAATTCCTTTTCTTGATTGTAAACTGTGGAAAATTTCATGCCCAATGAGAATGTTGTCTTGTATTGCTTTGTTCTCAATGAAGGCTCCTTGTAAAGGATGAATGAGTTTTCCCGTCTTCTTTTTAGGCGTTCTGTAAGAATTTTAGAGATAATTTTATAGATGGTTGTGCATAGGCTTATAGGTCTGAATTGTTTTGCAGTAATTGGGTTTTCATATTTCAGAATCAGAGTGATGAAAGTATGGTTGATCTGTTTTAGAAGTCTTCTAGAAGAAAAGAAAGTCTTTACTGCCTTGATGAAGGAGTCCCCTTTAATATGCCATTATTTTTGGTAAAATTCAATTGTCATTCCTACTGGTCCAAGGGATTTGTCTTTACCGAGGTTGAAGACGGCCTTTTTAATTTCATCGTTACATATTTGTTTTGTTAATTCTTTGTTATTTTCATCGCTTATTTCTTTTGTGATTAGATGGAGATATTCATCAGGGATTGCGAGAATAGTTATATTCTTCCCTGCTCTTTGTATGAATTCGTCATTAATTTCTTTTCGAATGTTTTCTTCACCAACAATCGAAACATCTACATTATTTTGAAGTTTTCTAATTATTTTCACAGTTCTTCTTCCAGATGCCTTGCGATGGAAATATTTAGTATTAGCATCATTAAGTCTGATGTGTCTGCATTTAGCTCGTTGGCTCCAGTAATTTTTTTGGAATATTAGAGTTTCTCACGTTTGGCTAGTAGGCGGTTTTGCTTCTGGATGAGTTGGAGGGTTGGGTAGGATGTTAAGATGTTTTGAATATGTAGCAGTTCTTCTTCTATTATTGTTGTTTGTCTAAATATGTTGCCAAAGGTGGTTTTATTCCATTCTTTTGCTTTACATTTTAAGAGTTCTTGCTTTTTGACCAGGTTATACATGTTGGAGCCAATGTAGTTGCTTCGCCAAACTTGTTTTACTAAGTTGGTGAAGTCTTGCCATTTTGTCCACATTTTTTCGAATTTGAAGGGTGCAGGTTTTGTGGACTGGGTTGTGTCAAGTTCTATCGAAATTGGGCAATGATCGTACGATGATAAGGCATGATTTGTCGTGGTTAGGTTTGGGAACTAATGTAGTATTTGATCAACGACCAGTACTCTATCAAGTTTTTCGTAGATGTTGTTTATTTCTGTACTATTTTTCCTCCAAGTGTATTTGTTTCCTATGGTCGGGATATCTATTAGGTAGAACATTGTCTTAAAATTTGTTAGTTGCGAAAATCTAGATAGACGTGGGTGGTCTCCTCCTAGTTTTTCATCTATGTTCTGTATTTCATTCAGGTCTCCAATGATTATATAGGAGATTGTGCGATATTGGATATAGTTCTGGAGTTTTGTCCAGAAGTTCTCCTTGTTAGATGCATGAGGTGTAGCATAGACTATAATTAGGAGGAGTTCTGTCGCCGTGTTATATTCCTTGTATCGGAGACTTGAAAATCTATCGTCTTGAAATTCTACTTCAATGTTGTTGTTAACAAACTGGCGTTCTTTCCAGAAGACGCATAGTCCTCCGGCTCTTCCCGTTGATGGTGATAAGAGAATATTATCAAAACCGGCTTTGCACCATGAGTATTCCTTTGGGCTTACCTCAGTCTTTATTTCTAAAAGGGCTATTAGTTGTATTATTTCTCGTTTACATTAGAAATCGATATCGCTCCAGATTATCGGGCGACTGATACCTCTACAATTCCAGCTACAAAATTTCATAATGCTATAATATTTTTTGAATACGAACTTTCCATCTTTGATCAATTTATGCTACAACCTTAATTTATCTAATGCTACATTTATTAGTATTCGGATACTTAGATGTGCTCTCTTTTGCAAAACATAGAAGAAAAGTAGTCATGTTCCGTCCACTTCTTTCAATTAGCTCCTACGTCGGGAAAAAAATGAATTGCAAAAATGAAACAGGTAAAGTGCTAATGGCCTTCCCCCTAAATCATAATGCTTAACAAAAATTGATTAACAAAATATAAAAAATCTTCTTTAGGGTGTAATAAATTTATGCCATTGTTAATGGAAAGAAGATTAACCATTGGAAAGAATGAGGCATGGAAATTTATGCCATTGTTAAAGGAAACAAGGTGGGTTTGGGCTCGTTTCTCTGATGCATGAATATTCAACAAAAAATTAAAACCTCTGAACTACGTAAGGTTTGATTCTTTTTAAAGAGATACATAGGTAACCCGTTATAACTCGGGTGCAGCTCAAATTAAAAAACAAACTCAAAAGTCTCCAATGTGTCTATATTATTAGTAGAATTGTAAGGATATACAGTTAAGGGTCGAACTTAAAAATCATATGAGATGTATTTGTGCATTGTTGTTTTCTTTTAACAATTTTTGTCTAACAGACTCGTAAATGGTCTTTCATTTCGTTGTAGAAATGACCACAAGACTAGCCACGGGTTCTTATTTTCATGTCTAACTTAGTTTGTTTGGAAAAATCTGCGATAATAGTCACGAGATTAGCCATGCGTTCTTTATCTCGTGAGAAATCTGCAGAAATAACCACGAGATTAGTCACAAGTTCTTCATTTCATGTCTAACTTTGTTTCTTTGGAAAACTTTGTAGAAATAGTCACGAGATTAGCCACGATTTCTTCATTTCGTGATAAATTTGCAGAAATAACGACGAGAATAGTCACGAGTTCTTCATTTCGTTTCTAACTTTGTTTGTTTGGAAAAATTTGCAGAAACAGTCACGAGATTAGCCACGAGTTCCTCATTTCGTGATTAATCTGCAGAAATAACCACAAGATTTAAAACGAAGGAAGGGGAGAAGAGTTTGGATTGGGTTGCTCCTCCAACTGGGTCGAGTAGGGTGATCCAAAAACGGGGCCATTTCTTTTGACTCCCAAGCCCATTGGATACAATTCAAGGGAGGATCCAAGCAAATGATTCGTTGAACATGAATGGAGGCCAAAGACCAAGACCTTTACTAAGGTCCCGATCATTTAAGTTTAAAAGGTTTCCATAGATATGATATTATCCTTTGATTATGTTCATCAATGGCGTCCAAGGACACCAAGAAAGAGGTGAGTCATGAAAGTTCGGAAATTTAAGAAGCTCGTCAAATGGAAAACAATGCTCAGTAAACTGGTCATAACTTGGGCTAGAAAATTGATCTCAAGTCTGTTCAATATGCGTTGGAAAGATAATTAAAAGTTCTACAACTTTGTGGTTTACATCAAGTTCAGAATCCAACAACAAAGAGCCGAAAAATAAGAATCTTATCTTATCTTACGGGAATCTTATCTTTGATATTTAATTCTATCTTTAGCTAGAACATTAATAAGTAATATTTCGGTCATAAGCTTATGTTAGTGGCGGAAATATCTTGGTTATACTTTATTTAATATCTTTTTGAATTTTAGGATTAGCTTTTTAGTTTTCTTATCTAAATAAGTCAAATAAATAGTTGTTATTTTCATTCATTAAAAATCAGCTTGAGATTAGATAAAACCCTATTGGTTTTATCTAGTTCTTGGGCCAATTAAGTTGCAATTTCGAAATTCCCTTGTTCTTGATTGTTCATCATCAATTTCATTGCTTTAGTTTTCAGATTTCGATTGCTTAGAATCAACAATTTGATTTGTTCTAGTTGGATCATTAAAGATCATAACTAGTTTATCAATTGAAATAGCGTTCAAGCCTATCAATTGAACTATCAATTTGTGAAGTCCTAATCTATTCGAATTCACTTTCGTTCATTGATTACTTGTGCCACGAGTTTTGCTCTTTTCAACAATTTCGAGTGGATTATGAAGACTTTGTCATAAAGTTGGAAAGAAGACTTGCGCACTCTTTGTCAACAAGCTATTGACGATTGGTATTTTGCCAAGAGGAAAAAAATATTGAGCCAGTGTCGGAATTGTTATGTTCCAAAACAAGTTATAGATGAGTCCATAACCAGGGAGTCATTGTCAAAAGAAGGTCATAACGAAGAATACAAAGGTCAAAAACTTCCTGACGTAGTGATTGCTCTTGATTGGTGTGGAGAACCAATAATCTTAGAAGAAGTCTACCAAGAGAACCCTACTCTTGATGAAAAGCCATTGGCCATCGACACCGCATCAAATTCAGTCATACAAGCTGTTGTAATACCAAACTTGGATACTTCCACGGGTCCATCTCTTTCTGATTTGAAATTATTAATTGATGAATCTCCCGTTTCATCTCCATACAGCGTCGAATCGAGGTCGGTCGAGGTCATGTGGGGGAGGATGATACAAATCAAGGGAGGAGCCAAGCGAATGATTCGTTCAAGACGAATGAAGGCCAAAGACCAAGACCTTTACTAAGGTCCCAATCATTTAAGTTTAAGAAGGTGTTCATAGATCTGATATTATCCTTTGATTATGTTCATCAATGGCGTCCAAGGCCATCAAGAAAGAGGATCAAGTCAAGCCCATCAAATGGAAAACAATGCTCAGTAAACTGGTTATAACTTGGGCTAAAAAATTAATTTCAAGTCCGTTCAATATGCGTTAGAAAGATAATTAAACGTTCTACAACTTTGTAGTCTACATCAAGTTCAGAATCGAACAATAAAGAGCAAAAAAATGGGAATATTATCTTATCTTACGGAAATCTTATCTTTGATATTTATTTCTATCGTTAGCTAGAACTTTAATAATAATATATTTTCGGTCATAAGCTTATGTTAGAGGCTGAAATATCTTGGTTATACTTTATTTAATATCTTTTTTAGTTTTAGGATTAGCTTTTTAGTTTTCTTATCTAAATAAGTCAGATAATTATTTATTTATGGTAAGGGGACTTTGTAGTTTAGATTATTATGTGTTATCTTGGAAAACAAGAAAGGACCTTTCTACCCTTATAGGGCTGATATCTTTGACTTATTCTCCAAGACAACTCTACCTTGTATTCTCTTTAAATAGTTGTTATTTTCATTCAATAAAAATCAGCCTGAATTAGATAAACCCCTATTGGTTTATCAAGTTCATGGGCCATTAAAGCAACTATTGTTCAAACATTCTGTAACACCACGACTTCCGACGGGACGCTACTTAGAAATAGACCTTACTAGGTACTATTTAGATAGGTTGACAACTACACTTTAGGATCTTACAACGCGGGCACGACGAGAAAACAAAATAAAACATCCAACCTTTCTTTTAATAAAAATATAGAAAACTTACTTATGCATGAATTCCCGAAAACCTGAATATAAATATCCTGAATCTGACGAATCATTACCAACAATAAATTCATTCGATGAAATCAGAAGGCAAGTAATAATACCAACTCTAGCGTAATAATAAAACAATATCCTAGAAAGTCATATATAAAATAACGTAAAACCCATCCCACTATGACACGCGCTCTTTACCGCTCCGGCCCGCCATCTGGGCTCGGTTCCTGCACGGACTTCTGGTTCATACCTAGAACTGGAAAAATATTCCCCGAAGGGTCATCTTCTAATCTACCAAGTTAGAGAGAATACGGAAATTGCAGAACGTTTAAAAACATTTCTAAAGTCGGCATACAAATCCACAATTGCAATCATAACTCTAAAGGCCAATACCTAAATTAGTTATAATCAGTCACACATAACCACTTATGCATTCACAATCACAATCTCATAACAAAGCAATTCCTCCTTTTTCCACAATCCGACTTCCAAGGCGCTCATCACCGCGCCGAGTGCAGAGGCAGGCCCTCTCACTCCACTTCACAATCTCCCTTCTAAACCCCTGGCTAAGCCTCCACTGGAGCACTTGCCAAAAACCACAGATAATAATTTTTGTTTTGAAGGGGCACGGTTTCCCAGTCACACGGGTCAACGTAGCCAACTCTTCCTCAACGCCAGCTACGATGGGCCGTGTCGGAAACGGTACCAACACAGAGAAAACGTTCCAAAAATATCCTTCCGATAAAACACATTCAAACCATTTTACACACACAACAACACGAGAAGTTCAAAACAGTTTATAAAGGCATTCGGGACTAGTTCCCAAAACCCGCCCTACAATATCGATACACAATCTAACAAGGTAGAGAAGAACCGAGCAAGTCGAAAAACGACTTACCTCGAAGATAGGGATCCTTTGAAGAAGATGACGGAATGTCAAGAGTGTGAGCGAAGACGATTCCCTAGAAGGAAATTTTATCATGACAAGTTGGATTAGGTTCAACCCACACTTATTCTAACGAGATATATGAACGCTTATTCAACGTGACCCAACTAAAATTTTAAGCTCTAATAAGTACTATCATTTTTCTATTTATATATATATGTGCACTAATCTACCTTATTGATCATACGTAAAAATTTGATTTAACAAAATTCCTATTCCAATATTAACTTATATATTCCCGAAATGCAATTCTAACATCTACCAATTTCGTTATACCCAATTCGGAACCCACTCAGCCTATTAACTAATCAAAGCAGCAAGCCCAACTTAAATTAACATTTGAAAAACCAATCCGGCCCAATTTGGGCCAAATCCATTCAAGTTCCAGCCCGTTTCCTTTACCCAAATGCCCAGTTGACCGAACAACCTTTGACCCAGCCTCGCGGGACCCACCCCCGCCCTTCTTCAACCTCGAGACGCGTCGGATTTTCGTCTTCTGGTTCCTTTCACTCGACGGGTATGTTCCCCCCCGACGAGTTCGACATCTCGCCTGGCCTCGTTTTTTTTTCCTCCCCGTCCGGCGGCATCGAAGGAGGGTAGGGACGGACACTCCTGCCGCCCCTGTTCACGACCTTCGGCGCTGCCACAACACCTTCTCGTCCACGCTGACTGCCTCCTCCGGCGATTCTTTGAGCAGGGATTTCGCTCCTACTGATCTCCCCGCTCCGTCCCTCGATTCAACCTCCACCCCCTCGTACAAGGAGCAGCGGCGATCTCGAACCCCCACCGCGGACGACCACCGCGGCTTCCCCTGATCGGGCTCATCAACGACGGCCAGCCCTGAACCGAAACTGTGGAGTCGCTAATCCCTTACCCCGGACTCTACCCCACGATGCTCTAACCGAAACGAAAAGAAAACAGGAGTTCAAGAGGCTTACCTACCGGTGGTGTATTCCAAAGGCAATCGACGACGTCGTTGGTGGCGAACGCAGGCACCCGTCGATAGGCGTTGGTGATCGGTACGGCTCGGCTCTCTCTCTGGCCTTCAACGCAGGGCAGAAGAACACTGGTTGTTTCGTTCTAATCGGTTTCCGGTTTTGAGAAGGATTTGGCTAATTATAGGAAGACTAATGATAAATCTAGTAGATAGATTTTTTTCCTAGGCTGAAGAAATCGTTTAGGTACGATTTTCGGTTTTAATAAGGATAGGTTTTAATTAGATAGAATTTGTATTGGATATAGTTATTCTAATTAATTACCCTATAGATAAACTAATTATTAATAATTATTCAATAATTAGTTATCATATAGATAAACTAATTATCAACTAGGGGTTCAAACGAATTATTAAATCGGTTTTAACTAATAAATACTCTTTTCCGAGGGTTGCTTGTAAGCGAAGGAAACCCGTTTTCCGACTTACGAGACCTAAAGCGAGTACGGATATTACATACTACCCCCCTTAAGAAAGTTTTGTCCCGAAACTTTTATACAAAAGAAAAGATATTCGAGGTTTTCACAAACCTCTCCCCCTTAAGGAGGTTCGTCCTCGAACCGG
Organism: Fallopia convolvulus; assembly: GCA_964016875.1. Classification (NCBI taxonomy): domain Eukaryota; kingdom Viridiplantae; phylum Streptophyta; class Magnoliopsida; order Caryophyllales; family Polygonaceae; genus Fallopia; species Fallopia convolvulus. Next base: position 26,102,264 of record OZ024727.1, read on the forward strand.
AATTGACTGATAACGGTAATCATAAGCAGTACTAGTCATCCAAATACGCAACACGTCAAACAAAGAATTAAACAGTCAAACAGGCAAGTTAAACGAACAACAATCACGAAGTAGACATCGAATTTGAAAACAACGCACTAATTACTAACCTTCCCCTCAAACGCCTCTACTAAGCGCGGGTAGATTTTGGGTAACTCTCACTCATTCTAGATTCCGTCTCCCAAGTGGCCTCCTCGACTCCCCGTCAAGACCACTGAATCAACACCAAAGGAATCTCCTTATTTCGTAGCTTCTTCATCCGTCGATCTAGAATCTTCACTGGTTGTTCCCGGAAAGTATGATCTGGTTCTACCACCAACTCTTCATAATTTAGTCGATGACTAGGATCCGGGATATACTGCCTCAGCTGTGAAACATGGAATACAGGGTGCACTCCTTCTAAAGCCGGCGGCAATGCTAGCCGGTAAGCCACCTCACCTACTCTCTCCAGAATCTCGAACGGACCGATATATCGGGGACTCAGCTTCCCTTTTACTCCGAATCTCCTAACCCCGCGGGTAGGCGATACTCTCAACCAGATGTGGGCTCCCACCTCAAACTCCAACGGTCTACGCCTCTTGTCTGCATAGGACTTCTAGCGACTCTGAGCAACTAACATTCTCTCTCTAACTAAGGCCACTTTCTCGATCGTCTCCTCAATCATCTGTGGCCTCTCTCCTACTACATCTGAGGGATCATCCCAACACAGCGGTGTCCTACATCTCCAACCATATAAAGCTTCATAAGGAGCCATCTGAATCGACGAGTGCCAGCTGTTATTATAGGAAAACTCCACCAAAGCCAAGTGATCCGACCACTGACCTCCCCAGTCTAACACACAGGACCTCAGCATGTCCTCTAGAGTCTGGATCGTCCTTTCTGTCTGACCGTCTGACTGCAGATGGTAAGCAGTCGTGAAATGTAATCTCGTCCCTAATGCCTCATGCACCTGCTGCCAATATTTGGAAGTAAAACGCCCGTCTCGGTCCGACACAATCGTCTTCGGCACTCCGTGCAATCTAACTATCTGATTAATAAACACCTCTACTAACTTGCTCACTTGCCATGTCTCCTTGATAGGCAAAAAGCGAGCAGTCTTCGTCAGTCTATCCACCACTACCCAAATGGCATCATGGCCTTTGCTGAGTCTCAAACCCGTGACAAAATCCATGGAGATGTCCTCCCATTTCCATTCTGGAATAGGGAGTGACTGGAGCATTCCTCCAGGTCTCTGGTGCTCGATCTTCACCTGCTGACAAACTTGACACTTAGCGACAAATCTCGCTACATCCGGTTTCATGCCATCCCACCAGTAAAATTGTCGCAGATCCTTGTACATCTTACTCGCCCCGGGGTGGATTGAGTAAGGTGTAGCATGTGCCTCTTGCAAAATCTTCTGCCTCAACTCTGCATCTCGAGGCACACAAATTCGACCTTGTAGGCACAAAATACCATCTGATCTCTCCGCAAAATCGGGTGCCCCTCCACGGCTCAATCGTTGCCTCAGATCCTGAATCATCGGGCAATTTTCCTGCTTTTGTCTTACTTCTTCAAGTAAAGACGGCCGACATTCTAGGGCTCTCAGACTGCCCTGGTAACGCTGAATCTGCACTTCAATACCGTACTTCATCAGCTCTCTCTGTAACTCTGGCTGAACTGTCAAGTGAGCTAACATATGCTCCTGAGGCGTCTTCCTGCTAAGGGCATCGGCGACCACATTCGCTTTCCCTGGGTGGTAAAGGATCTCAAGGTCATAGTCCTTCAGTAACTCAATCCATCTCCTCTGTCTCATATTCAACTCCCTCTGCGTGAAGATGTACTTGAGGCTCTTATGATCTGTCAGCACTTTGCAGGTACTCCCATATAAGTAATGACGCCAAATCTTCAGAGCATGTACCACAGCTGCCAACTCCAAATCATGAGTAGGGTAGTTCTGCTCGTTCGGCTTCAACTGTCTGGAGGCATAAGCAATCACTCTGTCCCTCTGCATCAACACACAGCCTAAGCCTACCTTGGAGGCGTCACTGTAAATCACAAAATCCTCATTCCCCTGAGGAAGAGCAAGTATAGGAGCCGAAGTCAACCTCCCCTTCAGCTTATCAAAACACCACTGGCAGGCTTCATTCCACTCAAAGCGAGTGGTCTTCTTAAGCAGGTTGGTAAGTGGTTGGGCTATCCGGGAAAACCCTTCCACAAACCTTCTGTAATACCCTGCTAGTCCTAGAAAACTCCGTACTTCCTTCACGTTCTTAGGAGGCTCCCACGCTTTTACAACCTCAATCTTTGCAGGATCCACCATAACTCCTTGGGCAGATACCACGTGCCCTAAAAAGGTAACTTCAGGCAACCAAAAATCGCACTTGGACAACTTAGCAAACAACCGAAGGTGTCTCAATACTCCCAACACCAGCCTGAGATGCTCGGCGTGCTCCTCCTTACTTCTAGAGTAGATCAGAATGTCATCAATGAACACTACTACAAATCTGTCCAAGTAATCAATAAACACCCGGTTCATCAGCTCCATAAATACAGCGGGTGCATTCTTCAGTCCGAACGGCATCACTACAAACTCATAATGCCCATATCTGGTTCGGAAAGCCGTCTTGGGAATATCCTCTTCCCGTATCCTCAGCTGGTGATATCCCGACCTCAAATCCACTTTGGAGAACACAGTAGCCCCCTGCAACTGATCCAACAAATCATCAATGCGTGGCAGCGGATACTTGTTCTTGATGGTAACTCGATTCAACTCCCGATAATCGATACACAGACGGAGAGAACCATCCTTCTTCTTCACAAACAGAATTGGAGCTCCCCATGGCGACGCACTCGGTCGTACGTAACCCTTCTCCAATAACTCCTCCAATTGTGCCTTCAGCTCCTGCATTTCCATCGGGACCATGCGATATGGGGCTCTCGAAATCGGTCTCGTCCCAGGCTCCAACTCAATACCAAAGTCTACCTCTCTCTGAGGAGGTAATCCTGGAAGTTCCTCAGGAAAAACGTCCTCAAACTCGCACACTACTGGTATGTCCTGAATGTGCGGTCCCTCCTTGTCCCCCTGTAGGACATAACACCAATATCCTACACATCCATCACTGAGCAACTTGGCGGCCTTTACCATACTAATCACCGATCCGGGCCCCTCCTGCTCTAACTCCTGACACACATGTCTGGTCCCATCATCTGCGGTCACTGTAATTGTACCCTTGTGTGCATCCAAAACTGCTCGGTAACGTATCATCCAGTCCATCCCCAGAATCACGTCATCATCTGGCGACAACTGCATTACTATAAAATCCGCATACCAATCCCTATTCCCTATTCTAATAGGGCACTGTAAAATCTCCTTATTCCCTCTCACTTTACTACCGTCAGGCAACCCCACAACAAAAGACACCCCCTTAGTGCAAGTCAATCCTAGTCTAGCCACGCAAGCAGAAGACATAAAAGAATGGGTAGCACCCGTATCAAATAGTATATGAACAGGTCTAGACTGAATCCAAATCGTACCTGTAGCAGTCGGTGCGTGTAAGGCGTCAGCCCTCCTCATCTCAAACATACGAGGCTGATTGCCCCTAGTAGTACTAACTCCTGCGCCGCGTCCTCTGCCCTGGCTCGGTGCCTGCTGAAACTGCTGAGCCTGACGACAAGGCATCTGGTTCACCGTTCCCGGTGAAGATCCCTGTGAAGGTGCCCTAACAGTACAATACTGCTGTAAATGGCCAGGCTTCCCACAACTGAAGCAACTCCTGACTGGCTTCGGACACTGACTCCTCAAATGAGCAGTGCTTCCACAGTTGAAGCACTCTCTCAGCCCTCCAGTGGACTGACTCTGACGACGCTGGTCTTGACGACCCTGTGACTGAAACCCTGATCGTGGCGGTTGTGAAGAGCCGGGACGACTATCTCTCCTAGGTTCTGCCGGGGCAGACAACTTCTGCCTCTTGCTCCCAATGGAATGCACCTCTAGCGGACTGTGTCGGGTCGTGGCCATAGCATAAGCCAAAGCAGACTGCTGAACGTCTGCCAACGTCGCGAGTCGGAGACCAGACACGTAAGCACGTAAATGCGGCTGCAACCTTTTTAGAAAGGTCGCAATCTTCAACTCCTCAGTAGGGGCAGCATTTGGCACCGCTGCCAACTCTTGCTGAAACTTCAGAAAAGTCTCAGATACTGTGATATTTTCTGGTCCAGCATCCCGAAAAGCAGCCTCCCGAGCCGCCCTCACCACCGGAGGACAATACTGGTCTCGAATCCTCCTCTCAAACTCCTCAAAAGTCACCTCAGTCCGATGATCCCTACATAACTCCCACCAGTCAAACGCACTCTCTTGTAGCAGACTTTGTACCAAGGACATCTTCCTCTCTTCCGGTGCCTTAATGGAGTCCAACGTAGATTTGACCCTCCTCAACCACTGCTCTACGTCAGAACCCTGAGCTCCAGCAAAATTTGGCACTCCAGTCTTCCTAAACTCCGCGAGCCACTTGTCAGGCTGAGGCTCGCGATATTGTCTCCTCGGTTCGACCACATGATCAGCTACCACTGGTCCTCGTGAATCTGGCATTGCTCCTAGCTGGGCAGCCAAAATAGAGTCTGGTCCTGGTGCCCTCCTCTCAGCCTCTTGTTGCCCCGCAACTGTGTTCAAATTAGGTGTAGCCCCTGCACCCATCAAAGTCTGCAATAACAGCTGGATTGCAGCGTTCACCTCTGGGGCCAGTCCTGCTGGTGGCACTCCTCCTCCCACCTGAGCCCCGTTAGCTGGGGAAACACCTCCAGCGACAGATGCGCTAGCCGCTCGATGAACAGCAGCAGCGACATCCTGACTCTCAGCAACCTCCTCCTGATTGATATCATGTTGTATCTCTGGCTCAGCATCTACAAGGGCCTCTCCCCTACCCCTACCACGGCCTCGACCTCGGCCTCTACCGCGGCCTCTCCCTCGGCCTCTTCCATTGGCTTCAGCAGCTCTCGCTCTGGTTGGTGGGGCCATCTATAACAGAAAGTCCCACAGTCAAAACTTAAAATCCTATTTGTTAACATAATTCTTAATATTCTACGTGAGGTCCTTCGGCTGATGGGGCGGAGTCGCGACGTGTCACCTACCCCCCTATATGCAAAATGCCTACGCCAATAAAACATTTGAAAACACCGGCCGGTTTTGGTTTTAAGTTGGACCTCGGGTACTCTTTGTTGGTCAGTTCCATGTGCCCTGTTGTCAACCTGGCTCTGATACCAATTTGTAATACCCCGACTTCCGACGGGACACTACTTAGAAATAGACCTTACTAGGTACTATTTAGATAGGTTGACAACTACACTTTAGGATCTTGCAACGCGGGCACGACGAGAAAACAAAATAAAACATCCAACCTTTCTTTTAATAAAAATATAGAAAACTTAGTTATGCATGAATTCCCGAAAACCTGAATATAAATATCCTGAATCTGACGAATCATTACCAACAATAAATTCATTCGATGAAATCAGAAGGCAAGTCATAATACCAACTCTAGCGTAATAATAAAACAATATCCTAAAAAGTCATAAATAAAATAACGTAAAACCCATCCCACTATGACACGCGCTCTTTACCGCTCCGTCCCGCCATCTGGCCTTGGTTCCTGCACGGCTTCCTCGTTCATACCTGGAACTGGAAAAATATTCCCCGAAGGGTCAGCTTCTAATCTACCAAGTTAGAGAGAATACGGAAATTGCAGAACGTTTAAAAACATTTCTAAAGTCGGCATACAAATCCACAATCGCAATCATAACTCTAAAGGCCAGAACCTAAATTAGTTATAATCAGTCACACATAACCACTTATGCATTCACAATCACAATCTCATAACAAAGCAATTCCTCCTTTTTCCACAATCCGACTTCCAAGGCGCTCATCACCGCGCCGAGTGCAGAGGCAGGCCCTCTCACTCCACTTCACAATCTCCCTTCTAAACCCCCGACTAAGCCTCCACGGGAGCACTCGCTAAAAACCAGAGATAATAATTTTCGTTTTGAAGGGGCACGGTTTCCCAGTCACACGGGTCAACGTAGCCAACTCTTCCTCAACGCCAGCTACGATGGGCCGTGTCGGAAACGGTACCAACACAGAGAAAACGTTCCAAAAATATCCTTCCGATAAAACAAATTCAAACCATTTTACACACACAACAACACGAGAAAAACCAATCCGGCCCAATTTGGGCCAAATCCATTCAAGTTCCAGCCCGTTTCCTTTACCCAAATGCCCAGTTGACCGAACAACCTTTGCCCCAGCCTCGCGGGACCCACCCCCGCCCTTCTTCAACCTCGAGACGCGTCGGATTTTCGTCTTCTGGTTCCTTTCGCTCGACGGGTATGTTCCCCCCCGACGAGTTCGACATCTCGCCTGGCCTCGTTTTTTTTTCCTCCCCGTCCGGCGGCATCGAAGGAGGGTAGGGACGGATACTCCTGCCGCCCCTGTTCACGACCGTCGGCGCTGCCACAACACCTTCTCGTCCACGCTGACTGCCTCCGCCGGCGATTCTTCGAGCAGGGATTTCGCTCCTACTGATCTCCCCGCTCCGTCCCTCGATTCAACCTCCACCCCCTCGTACAAGGAGCAACGGCGATCTCGAACCCCCACCGCGGACGACCACCGCGGCTTCCCCTGATCGGGCTCGTCAACGACGGCCAGCCCCGAACCGAAACTGTGGAGTCGCTAATCCCTTACCCCAGACTCTACCCTACGACGCTCTAACCGAAACGAAAAGAAAACAGGAGTTCAAGAGGCTTACCTACCGGTGGTGTATTCCAAAGGCAATCGACGACGTCGTTGGTGGCGAACGCAGGCACCCGTCGATAGGCGTTGGTGATCGGTACGGCTCAGCTCTCTCTTTGGCCTTCAACGCAAGGCAGAAGAACACTAGTTGTTTCGTTCTATTCGGTTTCCGGTTTTGAGAAGGATTTGGCTAATTATAGGAAGACTAATGATAAATCTAGTAGATAGATTTTTTTCCTAGGCTGAAGAAATCGTTTAGGTACGATTTTCGGTTTTAATAAGGATAGGTTTTAATTAGATAGAATTTGTATTGGGTATAGTTATTCTAATTAATTACCCTATAGATAAACTAATTATTAATAATTATTCAATAATTAGTTATCATATAGATAAACTAATTATCAACTAGGAGTTCAAACGAATTATTAAATCGGTTTTAACTAATAAATACTCTTTTCCGAGGGTTGCTTGTAAGCGAAGGAAACCCGTTTTCCGACTTACGAGACCTAAAGCGAGTACGGATATTACACATTCAATCTCTACGATCATAATCACCAATTCGTTTTCTTTCAATTCAGATTTGGATAGTTACTTTGCTCAACTTGTTAGTTCTAGTTTGATTGTTAAAGATCAACTAGTTTATCAACTGAATTTAGCATTGGAGCCAATTCAATTGAACTATCCTTTTGATTATCTTAACTCTTTGAATCAGATTCGTTCCTTATTCATAATTCGAGTTTCCTGCACATCAAGCTATTAACTTTGAAGGAAAATTAGGTTGGAAATATTTTTAGGCAAGATCGGGATCCTGTGTGGTTAAATACTTGATCAACAAGGAGTATTCCTAGACGATCACGTATCACCATTCCTAATTAATTCTTATTATTTGTAAAATTCTTTACACTATAAATAACAATTATTTTAGAATTTTAATAAAAATTATCCATATCCCATTACAAAGAATATTTATTAAAATAAAATATCAATCATGATCACCTAGGAAATTTATAATTTTTAAAAAATTACAAATGCCTTCCTAGAATAATAATATTTATGAGAATAATATTATTATGCATGTTTAAGACTAAATTATTCGAGAATAAAAATTTAGAATAATTTCCTTTAGATATCATTCATTCTTATAACAAATCGTTATATTCCATTAGAATCGTTAATTCTTATAAGGAAACGTTATATTCATTTAGAATCGTTCATTCTTACATGAAATCATTATATTCATTTAGAACTATTCATTCTTATAAGAAATCGTTATATTCCTTTAGAATCGTTCATTTTTATAAGAAATCGTTATATTCATTTAGAATCGTTCATTCTTATAAGAAATCGTTATATTCCTTAGAACCGTTCATTCTTATAAGAATACATTATATTCCTTTAGAACCGTTCATTCTTATAAGAAAACGTTATATTCATTAAGATTCGTTTATTCTTATAAGAAATCAATATATTCCTTTAAATTTGTTTATTCTTATAAAAAATCAATATATAGTCTTTTAAAATCGTTCGTTCTTATAGAAAATCATTATATTATTTTAGATTCATTCATTTTTATTGGAAATCGTTATATTCATTTACAATCGTTTGTTCTAAGAAGAAATGAATATATTACTTTAGAATCGTTCATTTTTATAAGAAATCAATATATTTCTTTAGAATCGTTCAATCTTATAGAAAATTGTGATATTCATTTAGAATCGTTCATTCTTATAATAAATCAATATACTCTCCTTTAGAATCGTTCATTTTTATAATAAATCGTTATATTCATTTAGAATTGTTCATTCTTATAGGAAATCGTTATATTCATTTAGAATCGTTCATTCTTATAAGAAATCAATATATTCCTTTAGAATCGGTCATTCTTATAGGAAATCGTTATATTCACTTAGAATCTTTCATTATTATAGGAAATCAATATATTCCTTTAGAATCGTTTATTCTTATAAGAAATCATTATATTCCTTTAGAATCGTTCATTCTTATAAGAAATCAATATATATTCTTTTAGAATCGTTCATTCTTATAGAAAATCGTTATATTATTTTAGAATCGTTCATTCTTATTGGAAATCGTTATATTCATTTAGAATCGTTTATTCTTATAAGAAATGAATTTTTTACTTTAGAATGGTTCATTCTTATAAGAAATCAATATATTTCTTTATAATCGTTCATTCTTATAGGAAATCGTTATATTCATTTAGAATCGTTCATTCTTATAAGAAATCAATATACTCCTTTAGAATCGTTCATTTTTATAAGAAATCGTAATATTCATTTAAAATTGTTCATTCTTATAGGAAATCGTTATTTTTATTTAGAATCGTTCATTCTTATAAGAAATCAATATATTCCTTTAGAATCGTTCATTGTTAAAGGACATCGTTATATTCATTTAGAATCGTTCATTCTTATAAGAATTCAATATATTTCCTTAGAATCGTTTATTCTTATAAGAAATCAATATATATTCTTTTAAAGTCGTTCATTCTTATAAAAAATCGTTATATTATTTTAGAATCGTTCATTCTTATTGGAGAATCGTTATATTCATTTAGAATCGATTATTCTTATAAGAAATGAATATATAACTTTAGAACTGTTCATTCTTATAACAAATCAATACATTTCTTTAGAATCGTACATTCTTATAAGAAATCGTTATATTCATTTAGAATCGTTCATTCTTATAAGAAATCAATATACTCCTTTAGAATCGTTCATTTTTATAAGATATTGTTATATTCATTTAGAATTGTTCATTCTTATAGGAAATCGTTATTTTCATTTAGAATCATTCATTGTTATAAGAAATCAATATATTCCTTTAGAATCGTTCATTCTTATAAGAAATCGATATATTCATTTATAATCGTTCATTCTGATAAGAAATCGTTATATTCATTTAAAATCGTTGAATCTTATAAGAAATCAATATACTCCTTTAGAATAGCTCATTTTTATAAGAAATCGTTATATTTATTTAGAATTGTTCAATCTTATAGGAAGTCGTTGTTTTCGTTTAGAATCGTTCATTTTTATAAGAAATCAATATAATCCTTTAGAATCATTCATTCTTATAGGAAATCGTTATATTCATTTATAATCGTTCATTCTTATAAGAAAAATATATATTCCTTTATAATCGTTCATTAATTCTTATAAAAAATCGTTATATTCATTTTGAATCGTTCATTCTTATAGGAAACCGTTATATTCATTTAGATCGTTCATTCTTATATGAAATCGTTATATTCGTTTAGAATCGTTCATTCTTATTTGAAATTGTTATATTCCTTTAGAACCGTTCATTCTTATAAGAAATCGTTATGTCCATTTAGAATCATTCGTTCTTATAAGAAATCGTTATATTCCTTAGAATCGTTCATTTTTATAAGAAAACGTTATATTCCTTTGGAACCGTTCATTCTTATAAGAAAACGTTATATTCCTTTAGAAATCTTCATTTTATAAGAAATCGTTACATTCCTTTAGAACCGTTCATTCTTATAAGAAATCGTTATATACCTTTAGAACCGTTCATTCTTATAAGAAATCATTATATTCTTTAGAACGGTTCATTCTTTCAAGAAAACGTTCAATTCCTTTAGAACCGTTCATTCTTATAATAAATCGTTATATTCCTTTAGAACCTTTCATTCTTATAAGAAATCAATATATTCCTTTAGAACCGTTCATGTTTATAAGAAATCACTTTATTCCTTTAGAACAATTCATTCTTATTAGAAATCATTATATTCATTTAGAAACTTTCTTTTTTAGAAGAAATCATTTTATTGCTTTAGAACAATTCATTCTTATAAGAAATCATTATATTCATTTAGAAACTTTCATTTTTAGAAGAAATCAATATATTCTAATAGAATCGTTCATTCTTCTATGTAATCAATATATTTGTTTATAATCGTTCATTCTTATAGGAAATCATTATATTCCTTTAGAATCCTTCATTCTTATAAGAAATCGTTATATTTATATAGAATCGTTCATTCTTATAAGAAATCAATATATTCCTTTAGAATCGTTCATTATTATAGGAAATCGTTATATTTCTTTAAAATCGTTCATTCTTATAGGAAATCGCTATATTCCTTTAGAATCATTCATTCTTATAGGATATCGTTCATTATTATAAGAAATCAATATATTCCTTTAGAATCATTCATTCTTGTCAGAAATCAATATATTTTTTTAGAATCGTTCATTCTTATACGAAATCGTTATATTCATTTATAATCGTTCATTCTTTTAATAAATCGTTATATATTCCTTCAGAATTGTTCATTAATTCTTATAAAAAATCGTTATATTCATTTAGAATCGTTCATTCCTATAAGAAATCAATATATATTCTTTTAGAATCGTTCATTCTTATAAGAAATCAATATATTCCTTTAGAATTCATCATTTCTATAAGAAATATTTATAATACTTTATAATCGTTCATTCTTATAATAAATCGTTATATTAATTTAGAATCGTTGATTCTTATAAGAAATCAATATGCTCTTTTAGAATCTTTCATTTTTATATGAAACCGTTATATTCATTTAGAATTGATCATTCTTATAAGAAATCGTTATTTTTATTTAGAATCGTTCATTCTTATAATAAATCAATATACTCTCCTTTAGAATCGTTCACTTTTATAAGAAATCATTATATTCATTTAGAATTGTTCATTCTTATAGGAAATCGTTATATTCATTTAGAATCGTTCATTCTTATAAGAAATCAATATATTCCTTTAGAATCGGTCATTCTTATAGGAAATCGTTTTATTCATTTATAATCGTTCATTCTTATAAGAAAAATATATATTCCTTTATAATCGTTCATTAATTCTTATAAAAAATCGTTATATTCATTTCGAATCGTTCATTCTTATAGGAAACCGTTATATTCATTTAGATCGTTCATTCTTATATGAAATCGTTATATACGTTTAGAATCGTTCATTCTTATATGAAATTGTTATATTCCTTTAGAACCGTTCTTTCTTATAAGAAATCGTTATATCCATTTAGAATCGTTCATTCTTATAAGAAATCGTTATATTTTTTAGAATCGTTCATTTTTATAATAAAACGTTATATTCCTTTAGAACCGTTCATTCTTATAAGAAAATGTTATATTCTTTTAGAACGGTTCATTTTATAAGAAATCGTTACATTCCTTTAGAACCGTTCATTCTTATAAGTAATCGTTATATTCCTTTAGAACTGTTCATTCTTATAAGAAATCAATATACTCCCTTAGAACCGTTCATTTTTATAAGAAAATGTTATATTCCTTTAAAATCGTTCATTATTTTAAGAAATCGTTATATACCTTTAGAACCGTTCATTCTTATAAGAAATCATTATATTCTTTAGAACGGTTCATTCTTTCAAGAAAACGTTCTATTCCTTTAGAGCCGTTCATTCTTATAATAAATCGTTATATTCCTTTAGAACCTTTCATTCTTATAAGAAATCAATATATTCCTATAGAACCGTTCATTTTTATAAGAAATCATTTTATTCCTTTAGAACAATTCATTCTTATAAGAAATCATTATATTAATTTAGAAACTTTCATTTTTAGAAGAAATCATTTTATTCCTTTAGAACAATTCATTCTTATAAGAAATCATTATATTCATTTAGAAACTTTCATTTTTAGAAGAAATCAATATATTCCAATAGAATCGTTCATTCCTCTATGTAATCAATATATTTGTTTATAATCGTTCATTCTTATAGGAAATCATTATATTCCTTTAGAATCCTTCATTCTTATAGGAAATCGTTATATTTATATAGAATCGTTCATTCTTATATGAAATCAATATATTCCTTTAGAATCGTTCATTTTGATAGGAAATCGTTATATTTCTTTAAAATCGTTCATTCTTATAGGAAATCGCTATATTCCTTTAGAATCATTCATTCTTATAGGAAATCGTTCATTATTATAAGAAATTAATATATTCCTTTAGAATTGTTCATTCTTGTCGGAAATCAATATATTTCTTTAGAATCGTTCATTCTTATACGAAATCGTTATATTCATTTATAATCGTTCATTCTTTTAATAAATCGTTATATATTCCTTCAGAATTGTTCATTAATTCTTATAAAAAATCGTTATATTCATTTAGAATCGTTCATTCTGATAAGAAATCAATATATTCCCTTAGAATCGTTCATTCTTATAAGAAATCATTATATATTCTTTTAGAATCGTTCATTCTTATAAGAAATCAATATATTCCTTTAGAATTCATCATTTCTATAAGAAATATTTATATTATTTTATAATCGTTCATTCTTATAATAAATCGTTATATTCATTTAGAATCGTTGCTTCTTATAAGAAATCAATATGTTCTTTTAGAATCTTTCATTTTTATATGAAAACGTTATATTCATTTAGAATTGATCATTCTTATAAGAAATCGTTATTTTTATTTAGAATCGTTCATTCTTATAAGTAATTAATATATTCCCTTAGAATCGTTCATTCTTATAGGAAATCGTTTTATTCATTTAGAATCGTTCATTCTTATAGGAAATCGTTATATTCATTTAGAATCGTTCATTCTTATAAGAAATCATTATATTCCTTTAGAATCGTTCATTCTTATAAGAAATCAATATATATTCTTTTAGAATCGTTCATTCTTATAGGAGATCGTTATATTATTTTAGAATCGTTCATTCTTATCGGAAATCGTTATATTCATTTAGAATCATTTATTATTATAAGAAATAAATATATTAGTTTAGAATCGTTTATTCTTATAAGAAATCAATATATTCATTTATAATAGTTCATTCTTATAAGAAATCGGTATATTCATTTAGAATCGTTCATTCTTATAAGAAATCAATATACTACTTTAGAATCATTCATTTTTATAAGAAACCGATATATTCATTTAGAATTGTTCATTCTTATAGGAGATCGTTATTTTCATTTAGAATCGTTCATTCATATATGAAATCAATATATTCCCTTAGGATCGTTCATTCTTATAGGAAATCGTTATATTCATTTAGAATCGTTCATTCTTATAATAAATCTATATATTCCTTTAGAATTGTTCATTCTTATAAGAAATCAATATATTCATTTAAAATCGTTCATTCTTATAAGAAATCGTTATATTCATTTATAATCGTTCATTCTTATAATAAATCGTTAAATTCCTTTCGAATTGTTCATTAATTCTTATAGAAAATCATTATATTCATTTAAAATCGTTCATTCTTTTAAGAAATCAATATATTACTTTAGAATCGTTCATTCTTATAGGAAATCGTTATACACCTTTAGAAATGTTCATTCTTATAGGAAATTGTTGTTGTAATGGTTTCTTGACAAACAAATAAATTTATAAATCAAGACCCTGCTGAGTATAGCGAAGTAAGGTTCTTCCACGGGAGAGGAAGTCTATGTTTAATTACTAGTCTAAAATACAAAAAACAAAAAAATGAAAGCAACAACGAAAGATGAACAAGAATCGGAAACACATTGTAAGGCTCGATACCGTGGCTACGAGACTCGGTAACAAGGGTAACTGGGAACAAGAGTTTTTATCAAGGCGAGAAAAGATCTTGGATTTAGGGTTTACCACAACATAGCCATGCGTATTAAGGCATATGCATAATAAAGATCAAGCCTTTTTGATGTGATTCCATTGACATCCGAGCCAACAAGGGAGCACACGACGGAACACTTGGAGGAGCCACGGTCTACCTTAGACGCGCCTGGCGCGCCCTTGCATGGGGATGATGGTGGCGCGCCCTTGCCTTCCGGTTTTGATGGTGCCAAGTCTCAAGGAACTACACCACCTTATCTAGGTCGTATTACACGATCCCGAGCTAAGGCCATTCTATGTCAAGTACAAGAGGAGCTCATGGGGTGTAGCTTTCCGAGAGCGTGCATCGAAGATGGATGGAGTTTTATTGTGCTTCATGGTTCTAAGTGACAATTCTACGGTTAAGGACACTTTATAAGTTTTCGGGATTTCGGGTTAATTTATGTAATTTCCTTAAGTGAGGGGGTTGATTTTTTAAGGCTTTGTGTTAGGTTTAAGGTCGGCCTCCTCCTCCTCATTCCCTTAGATTGGACGAAAAACCTTGTTGCTTACTTTCCTTGCATCTTTCAATTCAAGTTCTTGTTCTTGTTTTCGTTCGTTCAATTCTCGTTGTTCAAGTTGTTGGTGAGTAATATCCAACAATCTCGGGCATCCTAGTTTGTTTTAGAGCTTGGTGAGTCATATCCAAGTTATCAAGCATCCATATCTCTTGTTACCTACTTCGAACTATCATCCATCTCGGTGGTTTCTGCACCACCTCTGTAAAATCGACATAACTTTCAATCCACTGATCCTCTGTCTCTCATATTTTGAGGACTTCAACTAGACTCATAGATCTAAATTCTCATTTTGGAATCACTCAATTCCGAGTTCGGACAAGGAAGATCCAGCCAGTTGAATACGGGTAAGATTGCGTGGTGTTTGTTGTCGGAATTCCTTGGATTCTCGTTGCGATCTCTTTGCACCTTCATCCCCTCCATCGATCCGGACATCAAGTGGTATCAGAGCCACGTGAAGTTATCGCCATCTAAATCTTGTTCCGACCTTGAATTTCCACTTGTTGCAAGTTTAGGGTTCGAACTCCTTAGGCCTGCGTTGTTGTTGTTATTTGCGGCCATCATCGAATTGTTGTTTTGTGTTATGGTCGTTTCTTTGTCTTGATCTTGTTGTTTTCTTGGCCGAGTGGGTGCTCAGCCATGGCTGCAAGCCATGCTCAAAAAACGTCCCAATAGAACACCAAAGGATTTTTCAAATGTTGGTAGTTGAAAGGGTGCATTTGTTGCTTGATTAAAGCCTTCCTTTAGTTCTTGAATTGAATTGATCTTTGCTGAATTTTGCTGAGTGGAAAAACGTGGGTTGGAGGCCAAAAACCAGCCTTGTTGTCGTGTTCATTACATGCTTGTGTCGGTTACGGTGCTAGGATACGGGAACGACACCAAGACGAGACATCTTGTGTTGTTGTTTAAGTTTCTTGAAATCTCTTGTTGAATAATCAGAAAAACCTTGCCGGCGGCGTAAAGCTAATAAGGGGCCAGGCACAGAAAGAAAGATTAAAGACTAGAAAAACCTTGCCCGGTTGCGTAAAGTTAATAAGGGGCCGGGCACTGAAAGAGTAGTCATCTTGTAGTGCCTAGCAAAGGCCTACAAAAGTCGTCTTCTAGTAGTGCCTAGCAAAGGCCTACCCGAAAACAAAAAAAATTAATTAATTAATTTCGTAATACTTGGTGTTGAGTCTTGGTGGTTTAGTAGCTTCCTAGCATTGTTTTCCTAAGCAAGTGTGTGGTGAATTCTCTCTTTGTTGCCTTTGTTGTTTTTGCCTACTTGCAACTTGTCGGATTTTCATCTCGGGCAAGTCTTGGTGATTAATTCGTGTGACCTCTATACCTTGATCTTTGCCTTGTTTTTACAATATAGTGTGAGGAGACGTCCACTAGTTCGGTGGCTGCCATGTTGCAAACCATGCAACAATCCTTGCAACAATCCATTGAGGCTTTGGGAACTAGGTTGACTGATTTGGAGAGCCAAGTGCGCGTTCAAGATGATAGAGCACGTGTGTCTCAAACGGGGGCTCTACCAAGTGCGCTACAAAGCGCTAACCAAGTGGAGTCGTTACACGAGGAGGCCTCTACTTCTTACTTGCCAAACTCGGAGGCGCAAGCATCCTTCGGTGTGAGCACCTCCATGGGGATTATGCCTCCTTACATTCCTCCGACGAGCTTCCACAATCCACACTTTGTGGCCAATTCCGGGGTAAGGCCTTCATTTGCTAGATTTCCTAATAATATTTTTTTTAATGCTACTAACTTTTCAGGATATGGAGCACCGAGCTATCAAGAGGCCAATGCTGCAATGGCCACTCAACCCCCACCTATCATGCATCTACAAAGGCGTGGCCAACCTCCTAGAGGGCCGGCCAATGTTGGTGCCTGGCAGCCTTGGCATGGCGCGCCGGTGCAACAAGAAGAGCGACCCCGGGACCCCCATTTTTGGCATGGCGCCCCGATAAGCTGCTACCGGAGAAGGTTATGAGGGAGGGCCTTGGTTTTGGGGATTGGGTTCTGACGGAGTTCGAAGGAACGCTTTTGAAGGGTTTGGTTGATCACGAAGAAAGGTCGGAACGGAAATATATAAAGAAGATTTGGATAGAATTTTAGTGAAATATGATAAGATAGATAAAGTTATGTTGGGATTTGGCTTCAGAGGGAATTTTAATATGTGATTGTCTACGACTTTAACGATTAAAGTAGGAATTAGATTTGATCGGATTCGTTAGTTACCTACGTATTTCAATTGTATGTATAAGGATCAACTAACATATTAATAATTATATATTTTTATAAAGTATTAAAGTTATTGGTACAAATCAAGGATTATAATTAACGAGTTACATCTTATCTCGGAAGTTACTTGCGAGTCAAAATTTCGACTACTAGTGAACTGAGACGCTCGTTTTTCGGACCTAGACGGAAAAACGGAACCCGGATATTACATACTACCCCCCTTAAGAAAAGTTTCGTCCCGAAACTTTGGAAAACAGAGGTGAGAATGGAATACTTAAAGATTACTAGTCCTATTGCGAGATTCTACAATTACCTCCCTCTAAGAAAATGGTTCGTCCCCGAACCGACTTTCATTGAATAAAAGAAAACTATAATCACTACTAAACATCCAAAACACGCAACACGACAACCAAACAATCAAACAACCAAGTCGGGAGAAATAGGCAATCACAACAACAAGCATCGATATTGTACTCCTACTAGCTATTAATTAAACTCTCCCCCAAACACATTTACTAAACCTGGGTAGATCCCCGGGTAGCTCTATCTCATCATAGACTCGTTCTCCCAAGTGGCCTCCTCGACTCCTCGTCGAGGACCCTGAATCAGCACCAACGGAATCTCCTGGCCTGTTTCGTAACTTCTTCATTCGTTGATCTAAAATCTTCAACGTTTGTTTCCGAAGAGTGTGATCTGGTTCCACCTCCATCTCCTCATACTTGAGTCTATGACTAGGATCTGGGACATAATCTCAGCTACGAAATATGGAAGACAGAATGATCTTGGTTCTTGCGATCATCTTATTGACACCAGAATCGAACAATTGTAGTTTACTCAGAAAGTTGTCTATAACCAAATAGTGGTACCATAAACTTCATAAAATTCCATGCTTTCCGAAAATGACATCTACAACCTTTCCTGCAAGCCCTTAATTCCAATATCTCGATCAGGTTTATGCAATTCTGTTAGATAAGTCTAATCTTGAACTCCGAGTTACGGTTAAGATTTACCCCCATCTCTAGGATGATAATCGTGGTATTTCTTCATGAAGACATCCCCAAAGGCTCATGAACATTAGATTTCTAGAGATCGTATCCACTACTTGAATCATGGCCGACTTGTATCAACTAACCGATATATTCTGCGTTCGAACGACACGACTTACGTCGTAGTGCTAATATCTCCTTGCATCCATGACAATATCTGTAGCTCCCTCTGGATTAGTCCTTCTTTACCATCACATCCTTGTCCTATTGTCAATACTCAAAGGTCTTTTCCCTTACGTTTTCTTTTATCATACACTTGTGGTATTGCCACCACTACTTCTCCATAGTTCATACATGAGGCTTTAGTCTTAAATAACTCTAACTAGAGCATCCCTCAACCATTTGCAATAACAGTTCGTTGTTTAAACATGTTTTCTTCCCAAGCTTATGCATCTTCTGAGTCTCGTTTCTATGGACGGTAGAATTTCTTATTCAACTTCACTAGTGCGATCGCCCCAATCTGCTGCTCAATGCCTTATTATAAATGGCTTCATTGATTATTGTAATCACTCCTTGTGCTTCCATCTTCAGCTGCATACACTTCGTACTCCTCGGAAATCTTCTTAAGTAGGGTGTTCAACTCTTCTTAAAGAGAACAACATCCTTCCTTCAATCGACATTCCTAGTTTGGGTTCGACTACTTCCAATCCGATAACTTAGATGCTTAGTTTAGATTTTCTCCATCTTACTCCATCTTCCTTCGATGTCGACCACTTCTGAATCTTCTTGTACTAGATTCAACAACTCGATGACGGTATTACGAAGCTCTTGGAGACCATATAACCCAACACTACAATCCGACTTTTGTTGATTCCTCACACTTCCTTAATAATTATAAAACTACGAACGGGATTAAATTTTGTCCAACTGACACTTAGAATTAGAATTTTAAAATTACTAAACTACCGGAGGTCCTTCAGCTGATGGTGGCGGAGTCGCGACGTGTCACCTACCCCCTATATGCAACATGACTACCCCAGTAAAAACATTTTGAAAACACCGGCCGGTTTTGGTTTTAAGTTGGACCTCGGGTACTCTCGTTGGTCAGTTCCATGTGCCCTGTTGTCAACCTGGCTCTGATACCAATTTGTAACACCCCGACTTCCGACGGGGCGCTACTAAGAAATAGACCTTACTAGGTACTATTAAATAGGTTGACCACTACACTTTAGGATCTTGCAATGCGGGCACGACGAGAAAACAAAATAAAACATCCAACCTTTTATTTAGTAAAACTTAGAAAACGTAGTTATGCATGAATTCCCGAAAAATATAAATATTCCAATACGACACAACGCTTACTAATACTGAACTAATCAAACAAAATAATAAATGAAACATACTACTAACTTCATCTTATCAATACTAAAATCATTAACCTAACTATCATAAATGAACTAGCGTAAAACCAATCCCACTATGACACGCGCTCTTTACCGCTCCGGCCCGCCATCTGGCCTCGGTTCCTGCAGGGCTCCCTGGTTCATACCTGGAACTGAATAATATTCCCCGAAGGGTTAGCGTCTAATCTACCAAGCTAGAGAGAATACGGAAATTGTAGAACGTTTTGAAAACATTTCTAAAGTCAGCATATAAATTCACAATCGCAATCATATCTCTAAAGGCCAATACCTAAATTAGTTATAATCAGTCACACATAGCCACATTTACATTTACAATCACAACCTCATAGCAAAGCAACTCCTCCTTTTTCACAATCCGACTTCCAAGGCGCTCATCACCGCGCCGAGTGCAGAGGCAGACCCTATCATTCCACTTCACAATCTCCCTTCTAACCCCGGCTAAGCCTCCACTGGAGCACTTGCCAAAAACACACAGATAATAATTTTCGTTTTGAAGGGGCACGGTTTCCCTGTCACACGGGTCAACGTAGCCAACTCTTCCTCAACGCCAACTATGATGGGCCGTGTCGGAAACGGTACCAACACAGAGAAAACGTTCCATAAATATTCTTCTGATAAAATACATTCAAAACCATTTTTCGCACACAACAATTCAATAAGTTTAAAACAATTTAAAAGGTATTCGGGACTCGTTCCCAAAACCCGCCCTACAATAACGGTACGCAATCTAACAGAATAGAGAAGAACCGAGCAAGTCGAAAAACGACTTACCTGGACTGAAGAATCGTTTGACCAAGACGGAAAACTAAGAGCTTTAACAAAAGTGATTCCCTAGAGAAGTATTAACGCATAAGACTAAATTAGATAGGATCCACCGCACTAAATTAATGTAACCTTATAGACATGTTTTTCTACAATACATGACTACTAATTAACTACTTAATTTTAAGTAGTTCCCCACATACATGCCTATAAAAAAAACGTATCAACTGAAACTTTTATTCACACACTTAATAAATTTTAATGATCTATATCTGTAAACCCATTGGCCACTTTAATCTTAATTTGGTAGAACCAGCCCCATTAAAAAGTTAAACTAGTTACTTTCTTCTACGTAGCCTCGGTTGACATACAAAATGCAGAACAACAAATCTACTAGCCCAACCCCCATGCGAGCCCAACAACAAGCCCTACAACTCCTAATTAACAAACTTATTCTATCCCAAAGCTTTAATTAGTGTACTAAACCTCACCAAGCCACGACCGAACCCATTTGACTATATATATACCCATCATTACAATTTCATGCTTAACAGTATATACAGATAAACTTGATCCCATCTCACTCCGTCAACCTACGTTGAAACCCACCCCCTAACCACTAAACAAACCGACCCTAAACATGTACACTAGAAAAAAAAGGAGATCGAGCAACCGGTGGAATGCCCCTCTACCCTCTGAACCAACACCCATCCAGCGAACCCAAGAAATTAAGAAATCGGAGAGGGCGCTTACCTACGCTGGGAGGCGATCGTGTGGTTGATCGGCGAGTCGACGCCTCTGGTGGATCAAAGGCGGCTTCGATTATCAACGATGATCTCGAACAGAATGAACCAAGAAAGGGAGGTGACTACCGCCCCGATAAGCTGCTACCGGAGAAGGTTATGAGGGTGGGCCTTGGTTCTGGGGATTGGGTTCTGACGGAGTTCGAAGGAACGCTTTTGAAGGGTTTGGTTGATCACGAAGAAAGGTTGGAACGGAAATATATAAAGAAGATTTGGATAGAATTTTAGTGAAATATGATAAGATAGATAAAGTTAGGTTGGGATTTGGCTTCAGAGGGAATTTTAATATGAGATTGTCTACGACTTTAACGATTAAAGTAGGAATTAGATTTGATCGGATTCGTTAGTTACCTACGTATTTCAATTGTATGTATAAGGATCAACTAACATATTGATAATTATATATTTTTATAAAGTATTAAAGTTATTGGTACAAATCAAGGATTATAATTAACGAGTTACATCTTATCTCGGAAGTTACTTGCGAGTCAAAATTTCGACTACTAGTGAACTAAGACGCTCGTTTTTCCGACCTAGACGGAAAAACGGAACCCGGATATTACATACTACCCCCCTTAAGAAAAGTTTCGTCCCAAAACTTTGGAAAACAGAGGTGAGAATGGAATACTTAAAGATTACTAGTCCTATTGCGAGATTCTACAATTACCTCCCTCTAAGAAAATGGTTCGTCCCCGAACCGACTTTCATTGAATAAAAGAAAACTATAATCACTACTAAACATCCAAAACACGCAACACGACAACCAAACAATCAAACAACCAAGTCGGGAGAAATAGGCAATCACAACAACAAGCATCGATATTGTACTCCTACTAGCTATTAATTAAACTCTCCCCCAAACACATTTACTAAACCTGGGTAGATCCCCGGGTAGCTCTATCTCATCATAGACTCGTTCTCCCAAGTGGCCTCCTCGACTCCTCGTCGAGGACCCTGAATCAGCACCAACGGAATCTCCTGGCCTGTTTCGTAACTTCTTCATTCGTTGATCTAAAATCTTCAACGTTTGTTTCCGAAGAGTGTGATCTGGTTCCACCTCCATCTCCTCATACTTGAGTCTATGACTAGGATCTGGGACATAATCTCAGCTACGAAATATGGAAGACAGAATGATCTTGGTTCTTGCGATCATCTTATTGACACCAGAATCGAACAATTGTAGTTTACTCAGAAAGTTGTCTATAACCAAATAGTGGTACCATAAACTTCATAAAATTCCATGCTTTCCGAAAATGACATCTACAACCTTTCCTGCAAGCCCTTAATTCCAATATCTCGATCAGGTTTATGCAATTCTGTTAGATAAGTCTAATCTTGAACTCCGAGTTACGGTTAAGATTTACCCCCATCTCTAGGATGATAATCGTGGTATTTCTTCATGAAGACATCCCCAAAGGCTCATGAACATTAGATTTCTAGAGATCGTATCCACTACTTGAATCATGGCCGACTTGTATCAACTAACCGATATATTCTGCGTTCGAACGACACGACTTACGTCGTAGTGCTAATATCTCCTTGCATCCATGACAATATCTGTAGCTCCCTCTGGATTAGTCCTTCTTTACCATCACATCCTTGTCCTATTGTCAATACTCAAAGGTCTTTTCCCTTACGTTTTCTTTTATCATACACTTGTGGTATTGCCACCACTACTTCTCCATAGTTCATACATGAGGCTTTAGTCTTAAATAACTCTAACTAGAGCATCCCTCAACCATTTGCAATAACAGTTCGTTGTTTAAACATGTTTTCTTCCCAAGCTTATGCATCTTCTGAGTCTCGTTTCTATGGACGGTAGAATTTCTTATTCAACTTCACTAGTGCGATCGCCCCAATCTGCTGCTCAATGCCTTATTATAAATGGCTTCATTGATTATTGTAATCACTCCTTGTGCTTCCATCTTCAGCTGCATACACTTCGTACTCCTCGGAAATCTTCTTATGTAGGGTGTTCAACTCTTCTTAAAGAGAACAACATCCTTCCTTCAATCGACATTCCTAGTTTGGGTTCGACTACTTCCAATCCGATAACTTAGATGCTTAGTTTAGAATTTCTCCATCTTGCTCCATCTTCCTTCGATGTCGACCACTTCTGAATCTTCTTGTACTAGATTCAACAACTCGATGATGGTATTACGAAGCTCTTGGAGACCATATAACCCAACACTACAATCCGACTTTTGTTGATTCCTCACACTTCCTTAATAATTATAACACTACGAACGGGATTAAATTTTGTCCAACTGACACTTAGAATTAGAATTTTAAAATTACTAAACTACTGGAGATCCTTCAGCTGATGGTGGCGGAGTCGCGACGTGTCACCTACCCCCTATATGCAACATGACTACCCCAGTAAAAACATTTTGAAAACACCGGCTGGTTTTGGTTTTAAGTTGGACCTCGGGTACTCTCGTTGGTCAGTTCCATGTGCCCTGTTGTCAACCTGGCTCTGATACCAATTTGTAACACCCCGACTTCCGACGGGGCGCTACTAAGAAATAGACCTTACTAGGTACTATTAAATAGGTTGACAACTACACTTTAGGATCTTGCAACGCGGGCACGACGAGAAAACAAAATAAAACATCCAACCTTTTATTTAGTAAAACTTAGAAAACGTAGTTATGCATGAATTCCCGAAAAATTTAAATATTCCTATACGACACAACGCTTACTAATACTGAACTAATCAAACAAAATAATAAATGAAACATACTACTAACTTCATCTAATCAATAATAAAATCAGCCACCTAACTATCATAAATGAACTAGCGTAAAACCAATCCCACTATGACACGCGCTCTTTACCGCTCCGGCCCGCCATCTGGCCTCGGTTCCTGCAGGGCTCCCTGGTTCATACCTGGAACTGAAAAATATTCCCCAAAGGGTCAGCGTCTAATCTACCAAGCTAGAGAGAATACGGAAATTGTAGAACGTTTTGAAAACATTTCTAAAGTCAGCATATAAATCCACAATCGCAATCATATCTCTAAAGGCCAATACCTAAATTAGTTATAATCAGTCACACATAGCCACATTTACATTTACAATCACAACCTCATAGCAAAGCAACTCCTCCTTTTTCACAATCCGACTTCCAAGGCGCTCATCACCGCGCCGAGTGTAGAGGCAGGCCCTATTGCTCCACTTCACAATCTCCCTTCTAACCCCGGCTAAGCCTCCACTGGAGCACTTTCCAAAAACACACAGATAATAATTTTCGTTTTGAAGGGGCACGGTTTCCCTGTCACACGGGTCAACGTAGCCAACTCTTCCTCAACGCCAGCTATGATGGGCCGTGTCGGAAACGGTACCAACACAGAGAAAATGTTCCATAAATATTCTTCCGATAAAATACATTCAAAACCATTTTTCGCACACAACAATTCAAGAAGTTTAAAACAATTTAAAAGGTATTCGGGACTAGTTCCCAAAACCCGCCCTACAATAACGGTACACAATCTAACAGAATAGAGAAGAACCGAGCAAGTCGAAAAACGACTTACCTGGACTGAAGAATCGTTTGACAAAGACGGAAAACTAAGAGCTTGAACAAAAGTGATTCCCTAGAGAAGTATTAACGCATAAGACTAAATTAGATAGGATCCACCGCACTAAATTAATGTAACCTTATAGACATGTTTTTCTACAATACATGACTACTAATTAACTACTTAATTTTAAGTAGTTTCCCACATACATGCCTATAAAAAAACGTATCAACTGAAACTTTTATTCACACAATTAATAAATTTTAATGATCTATATCTGTAAACCCATTGGCCACTTTAATCTTAATTTGGTACAACCAGCCCCATTAAAAAGTTAAACTAGTTACTATCTTCTACGTAGCCTCGGTTGACATACAAAATGCAGAACAACAAATCTACTAGCCCAACCCCCATGCGAGCCCAACAACAGGCCCTGCAACTCCTAATTAACAAACTTATTCTATCCCAAAGCTTTAATTAGTGTACTAAACCTCACCAAGCCACGACCGAACCCATTTGACTATATATATACCCATCATTACAATTTCATGCTTAACAGTATATACAGATAAACTTGATCCCATCTCACTCCGTCAACCTACGTTGAAACCCACCCCTAACCACTAAACTAAACCGACCCTAAACATGTACACTAGAAAAAAAAAGGAGACCGAGCAACCGGTGGAATGCCCCTCTACCCTCTGAACCAACACCCATCCAGCGAACCCAAGAAATTAAGAAAACGGAGAGGGCGCTTACCTACGCTGGGAGGCGATCGTGTGGTTGATCGGCGAGTCGACGCCTCTGGTGGATCAAAGGCGGCTTCGATTATCAACGATGATCTCGAAAAAAATGAACCAAGAAAGGGAGGTGACTACCGCCCCCGATAAGCTGCTACCGGAGAAGGTTATGAGGGCGGGCCTTGGTTCTGGGGATTGGGTTCTGACGGAGTTCGAAGGAACGCTTTTGAAGGGTTTGGTTGATCACGAAGAAAGGTCGGAACGGAAATATATAAAGAAGATTTGGATAGAATTTTAGTGAAATATGATAAGATAGATAAAGTTATGTTGGGATTTGGCTTCAGAGGGAATTTTAATATGAGATTGTCTACGACTTTAACGATTAAAGTAGGAATTAGATTTAATCGGATTCGTTAGTTACCTACGTATTTCAATTGTATGTATGAGGATCAACTAAAATATTAATAATTATATATTTTTATAAAGTATTAAAGTTATTGGTACAAGTCAAGGATTATAATTAACGAGTTACATCTTATCTCGGAAGTTACTTGCGAGTCAAAATTTCGACTACTAGTGAACTGAGACGCTCGTTTTTCCGACCTAGACGGAAAAACGGATCCCGGATATTACACGTGGAAAGAGTTTCCCCCACATCCTCAGCAAGAAGGCGGCGTAAAGGCGAGCGACGTGAAGTGTTTCAAGTGCCTTGGCCATGGGCACTATGCTCGGGATTGTCCCAACGAATGGAAGGTTCTCCTTAACTCCCAAGGGGAGTACTAGTATGAGGAAGAAGGGGTTGCGAAAGAGGTAGAGGAGAGCCCCGAGGTTGAGGAAGACGGCCTCCATGTGACCGCCAAGGAGGGTGAGTGCTTCGTGGTACAACGGACGCTTTTCATGACAGAGAATACCACCACGCCTAGCCAACGAGAGGTTATCTTTCACACTCGATGCAAAATTATTGATAAGGTATGTAGTGCGATTATCGATAGCGGATCTTGTTGTAATATTATTAGTCAAGAGGTGGTGGATCGCTTTTCCTTGAAAACTACTTGCCATCCTTTACCTTATCCTTTATGTTGGTTGAATTCTAACGCCCCGATCCAAGTCAAGGAAAGGGCTCGTATTTGCTTTTCTATAGGGCCTTACAAGGATGAGGTGGAGTGTGATGTGGTGCCGATGACCGCTTGTCATCTCCTTTTGGGGCGCCCTTGGCAATATGACAAGGGAGCTATTCATGATGGCGTCTCCAAAGAGTATCATTTTCAAATGGAGGGAAAGAAGGTGACGTTGCATCCGATGACCCCCCATGAAATCATGTTGGACCACGCAGCGAAGGAGCAAAGGAAGAAGCATGCACTTCGAGAGGGAAAGAAGGACAAGAAGCTAGCTTTAGGCGGCCCTTCTACACCCTTGCTTTTGGCCAAACCGAAGGAGATTCTTCATACTTTCAAGGGAAGTGGCGTTTGTCTTTTACTTGATTTTCAAGAATCTTACTTATCTTCCCAAGAATTAGTTGATCTTCCTCCTTCTATATCTACTCTTTTGCAGGACTTTGAGAAGCTTTTCCAAGAAGAGGTGCCATCGGGACTACCACCGCTTAGAGGAATCGAGCACCAAATCGACTTCGTCCCCGGTGCCACTCTACCGAACCGTCCAGCCTATTGAGCCAATCCGGAGGAAACTAAGGAGCTTCAATGGCACGTTCAAGAGCTCCTTGATAAGGGCTATGTGCGTGAGAGCCTCAGCCCGTGTGCGGTGCCCGTCATTCTTGTGCCTAGAAGGACGGCACATGGAGGATGTGCGTTGATTGCCGTGCGATCAACAATATTACGATCAAGTATCACCATCCGATTCCGAGGCTCGAGGATATGCTTGATGAGTTTCATGGGGCGAGTCTCTTCTCCAAAATTGATCTCAAGAGCGGATATCATCAAATAAGGATGAAGGAGGGAGATGAATTGAAGACGGCGTTCAAAACCAAGCAAGGCCTTTACGAGTGGTTTGTTATGCCCTTCGGATTAACCAACGCTCCGAGCACCTTCATGTGCTTGATGAACCACGTCCTCCGACCTTTTATTGGTAAGTTTGTGGTTGTATACTTTGATGATATTTTAATTTATAGCCATGATTTATCATCCCATGTCGAGCACCTTAGGCAAGTGCTTGAAGCTTTGAAACGAGAACGCCTATTTGCTAACTTCAAGAAGTAATCACGTGGTATTTCTTGGTTTTGTTGTGAGTATGAATGGAATTCAAGTAGATGAAGAGAAGGTGAAGGCGATTCAAGAATGGCCAACACCGACAACTATGACACAAGTCCGGAGTTTCCTTGGACTAGCCGATTTCTACCGCCGGTTTGTTCGTGATTTTAGTACCTTGGCTGCTCCTTTGACCTTCCTCACCAAGAAAAACGTTCCATTTATGTGGGGAGAGGCGCAAGAAGAAGCCTTTGCATCCCTTAAGGCTAAGTTGACACAAGCGCCGTTGTTAGCTCTTCCCAATTTTAGCAAGATGTTTGAAATCGAGTGTGATGCGTCGGGAATCGGGCTCGGTGGTGTGCTTATGCAAGAGGGGCGTCCTATAGCCTATTATAGTGAGAAGCATGGAGGTTCCGAGCTCAAGTACCCCACGTACGACAAAGACCTACTTGCTCTTGTTCGAGTGCTACGGGCGTGGGAGCACTATCTCTTGCCTCGGGAGTTTGTTATCCATTCCGATCACGAGGCGTTGAAATATTTGAGGGGGCAAGCAAAACTGAATCGGAGGCATGCCAAATGGGTTGAGTTCATTGAATCCTTTCCCTATGTCATCAAGCATAAGAAAGGCAAGGACAACGTCGTCGCCGACGCGTTGTCCCGGAGCTACGCTCTTTTATCCTTACTAGATGCACGATTGCTTGGATTTTCTTTCATGAAAGAGTTTTATGCTCATGATGCTGAATTTAGTGACATTTTCCATGCTTGTTTGAAGGGGGGAGTCGGGATCAATTTTATTTGCATGATGGGTTTCTTTTTAAGGGAACTCGCTTGTGTGTGCCTAGTGGTTCGGTTAGGCGTTTGCTTGTCCAAGAGGTCCATGGTGGCGGCCTCATGGGACATTTTGGTGTCATGAAAACTTTGCATATGCTTAGGGAGCATTTCTATTGGCCTCGCATGCTTAGGTCGGTAGAGAACTTTTGTGCTTCATGTGCTACATTTGTGAGTGCAAAGTCTAAAGTGCACCCTCACGGTTTGTATACTCCTTTGCCTATTCCTACTGCCCCATGGGAGGATATTTCTATGGACTTTGTTTTGGGGTTTCCTAGGACAAAAAGGGGTAGGGACTCTATTTTTGTGGTGGTAGATAGATTTTCTAAGATGGCACATTTTATTGCTTGCCACAAAACCGATGATGTTGTTAATGTTGCCACTTTGTTCTTTGATAATGTGGTTCGGTTTCATGGGGTCCCTAAATCTATTGTTTCTGACCGTGATGTCAAATTTCTAAGTTTCTTTTGGAAGACGCTTTGGTCCAATCTTGGAACCAAGCTCTTATTCTCTACTACTTGCCACCCGCAAACGGATGGGCAAACCGAGGTCGTTAATCGAACCCTTGGTGCCTTGTTGCGTTCTATTTTGAAAACTGACTTGCGCAGGTGGGAAGAGTTTCTTCCTTTCATTGAGTTTGCTTATAATAGGTCCGTTCATTCCGCTATAATGAAGACGCATTTTGAGGTGGTGTATGGGCGCAATCCCACTACACCGCTTGATCTAGCGCCTTATGCTATGTCCGAACGAGAGAGTCGTGAGGGACGGGACCGGGCTGAGTATATTAAGCAGCTTCATGAGGATACTCGCCTTCAATTGGAAAATCGAACTTTGCAATACAAGCGCCAAGCTGATAAAGGGCGCAAGGAGCTGATTTTTGAACCCGGCGACCTTGTTTGGGTTCATTTGCGGAAGGAGAGATTTCCTACCCTTCGAAATTCTAAGCTCAAGCCACGTGGAGATGGGTCATTCCAAGTGTTAGAGCGCATCAACGACAATGCTTACAAGCTTGAAATTCCTCCCAATTATGGCGTCCATGAGGTATTTAACGTATCCGATCTTGCTCCTTATTTTTCTAACGATGATGTTGATTTTGAGCAGGATCTAGGTTCGAGGACGAACCCTTTTCAAGGGGAGGAGGATGATGTGATTCCATCGACATCCGAGCCAACAAGGGAGCACATGACGGAACACTTGGAGGAGCCACGGTCTATCTTAGACGCGCCTGGTGCGCCCTTGCATGGGGACGATGGTGGCGCGCCCTTGCCTTCCGGTTTTGATGGTGCCAAGTCTCAAGGAACTACACCACCTTATCTAGGTCGTATTACGCGATCCCGAGCTAAGGCCATTCTATGTCAAGTACAAGAGGAGCTCATGGGGTGTAGCTTTCCGAGAGCGTGCATTGAAGATGGATGGAGTTTTATTGTGCTTCACGGTTCTAAGTGACAATTCTACGATTAAGGACACTTTATAAGTTTTTGGGATTTCGGGTTAACTTATGTAATTTCCTTAAGTGAGGGGGTTGATTTTGTAAGGCTTTGTGTTAGGTTTAAGGTCGGCCTCCTCCTCCTCATTCCCTTAGATTGGACGAAAAACCTTGTTGTTTACTTTCCTTGCATCTTTCAATTCAAGTTCTTGTTCTTGTTTTCGTTCGTTCAATTCTCGTTGTTCAAGTTGTTGGTGAGTAAAATCCGAAAATCTATGGCATCCTAGTTTGTTTGAGAGCTTGGTGAGTCATATCCAAGTTATCAAGCATCCATATCTCTTGTTACCTACTTCGAACCATCATCCATCTCGGTGGTTTCTGCACCACCTCAGCAAAATCGACATAACTTTCAATCCACTCATTCTCTGGCTCTCATATTTTGAGGACTCCAACTAGACTCGTAGATCTAAATTCTTGTTTTGGAATCACTCAATTCCGAGTTCGGACATGGAAGATCCAGCCAGTTGAAGACGGGTCAGATTGCGTGGTGTTTGTTGTCGGAATTCCTTGGATTCTCGTGGCGATCTCTTTGCACCTTCATCCCCTCCATCGATCCGGCCATCACTTTTCACATAAGAAATCAACTTTCGTTGAAAGAGAAGCAAATCAATTCCCTTTTAATCTACTTATCACGATCTAAAGTGTTCAACTTTCCTTTCAAACTTTATTCCTATTCAAATTCATAAACTTTTCTTTTGATCAAATCATGAATGTGAAATTACTTCAACTTTCGTCAATGTTGAAGCACAAAAAAGTAGAGATACGATCAAAGGCAATCAATTCAAATAGTCATACTATCAACATCCACAACTATGTTGGGTTCTTACCCCCAATCCTTGAAGAAGAAAACTACTCACTCATGGTTGAAGAACAAATAAATAAAATTCAAATAAGAAAACATGTCTTTGGATTAAACTAAAGAAAAACTTACTAGAAAGTCACAATTACAATGTCTTGAAACTCAAGTAAGAACACAAAGAAATCTCCCACAAATCTTCCTTGCGTCCCCAGCAAAGTCCAAAAACCATGTTCTCTCATACGTGCGTGAATCGAAAGAACTCCCTAAAAACTCGGTCTTACTCTTGTTTAAATACTAATAAATCTATCTAAAGAAGTTTCCTTAAAGCTATAAAGCTATCCTTAAAAAGATATCGGAATAAAACACATTAAAGTCTCGAGTCGGCGTCACCTACCGACACGGGGGACCTCGGTAACGACCCCCGTCAGGGTCGGTAGGATTCCTTTTGGTGATTTTTTTCACTTCTTCTCTCCTATAGACCTCGGTAACGACCCCTCCTAGGTCGGCAACGAGGCTTTTCTGGGCTTGTTCTTCTCTTATTCTTCACGTGTCCTCTCTTGTTCTTCCACCACCACTTCAAGCTTGTTCCCTAGCCTCGCTCCCATCCTCATGATGTTGTGTAATGCTCCACTTTTGCTCCAAAAGCTATAAGAAAACATAGAAATTTGTGTAGCTTCCATGCTTCTCACATAATACGAAACTAAAGCAAAACACACACAAACCTAACTAAACACGACTCAAAAACCCTAGAAAAACACTATAAACCAAGGTTAAAAATGCGGACATCAAAACACTCCATACTTAATATGCATGGCTATGTTGTGGTAATAAAGATCTAGAATTTAGGGGTTACCACAATATAGCCATGCTTGTCATCAAGCAATAACTAAACAAGAATCAAAAGCCCTTATCAAAAAGCCATTTCAAGCACAAGTGAAAATAAACAAGTGACTTAAACGTCATCACACATATATAAGCAACTATTCAGCAAAAGCAATCACAATCCAACCTCACAAAGGATAAATGTGTTTCACTCAACTCTCATGTGTTTAGGATTTGAATAACAACTCTCAACTCATCCTATATACAAAAACTCATAGATATTGTTACTCATATTACCAATCTCTCTACCAAATATGTCAAAACAAGCAAAATTATCAAGAGAACTTAAGCTCAATGGAAGACTTCATAAAAGCTTCCATTCGGCCGGGTTGTAATGGGGCTTGGTATAAACAATGAGGCGTGGAGTTATTTTGGCTATGTGGTGCTAAAAATCCGGGAATCAAGACTCCTAAACTTACAACACAACTTCACCCAAACTCTCTCAAAAACATACCAAACTCACTTAAACTTTAAGAACACTTCATCTGTTTCAACACCATATTATCCCAACATATCTCGCTCAATAAACACTTAGGAAAATTTGGCTCATTGCACACTTTATTCACTACTTCTACTTCTCTTTTATTTTTTTTAATTGATTTTTCTCATTTTTTTCGATTTTCTAATTTTTCTCTTTTGTTTTTTTTCCTTTTCAAAAATAAATGCATAGTGCTTAAGGAGAGCCAAACATCCTTTTACATAATAAACTACGAGATTTATAAACATACCCACCCCAACTTTACCCCACACTTTCAACCAAACACATATCTCACTCAACAAAAATTCCTTTGACATGGGCTAAACTATCCTGTGATAGTGATGACTAGCATGATCATGTAATTCCTTTGACATGTTTGGATAGTTTAGCCCAAGTCTATCATGAAATTGTTTTTATGTGAAGTTTTAGCTTGTGATGTAATTGAGAACATATGAATTTAGGTAGAAGTTAATTGCAATCCAACAAAATTTTTACCTTGTGAGCATATTGTTAGCCTTGATTTTCTTGTGTGATTTACTCTCCTATTGCATATTATCTCTTAATATTGTCATGGTTATTTATTTCTTGAAACCTCTATGGGATATTAGTTCATTACTTGTGAAATTAAATAATGGAGAAATTAGTTTCATTAGCCTTATTATTCCCTATCTACCCTTTTCATCACCTCTTTTTGAAGCCAAATTAAGCCTTAACCCTCTTGTTTTTAGCTCCACAAAATTATTCCCTAGCCGATATTAGCTTGACCTTATTTGGGGATTAGGACTTAGTGTTGGTTGGTATGATATTTTTGTTGAGTGAGATATGTGTTTGGTTGAAAGTGTGGGGTAAAGTTGGGGTGTGTATGTTTATAAATCTCGTAGTTTATTATGTAAAAGGATGTTTGGCTCTCCTTAAGCACTATGCATTTATTTTAGAAAAGGGAAAAAAAGAGAAAAACAAAAGAGAAAAATTAGAAAATCGAAAAAAAATGAGAAAAATCAATTAAAAAAAAAGAAAAGAGAAGTAGAAGTAGTGAATAAAGTGTGCAATGAGCCAAATTTTCCTAAGTGTTTATTGAGCGAGATATGTTGGGATATTATGGTGTTGAAACAGATGAAGTGTTCTTAAAGTTTAAGTGAGTTTGGTATGTTTTTGAGAGAGTTTGGATGAAGTTGTGTTGTAAGTTTAGGAGTCTTGATTCTCGGATTTTTAGCAACACATAGCCAAAATAACTCCACGCATCATTGTTTATACCAAGCCCCATTACAACCCGGCCGAATGGAATCTTTTATGAAGTCTTCCATTGAGCTTAAGTTCTCTTGATAATTTTGCTTGTTTTGACATATTTGGTAGAGAGATTGGTAATATAAGTAACAATATCTATGAGTTTTT
Source organism: Fallopia convolvulus (assembly GCA_964016875.1). Classification (NCBI taxonomy): domain Eukaryota; kingdom Viridiplantae; phylum Streptophyta; class Magnoliopsida; order Caryophyllales; family Polygonaceae; genus Fallopia; species Fallopia convolvulus. The sequence continues at coordinate 26,135,770 of OZ024727.1, forward strand.
GTATATAGGATGAGTTGAGAGTTGTTATTCAAATCCTAAACACATGAGAGTTGAGTGAAACACATTTATCCTTTGTGAGGTTGGATTGTGATTGCTTTTGCTTAATAGTTGCTTATATATGTGTGATGACGTTTAAGTCACTTGTTTATTTTCACTTGTGCTTGAAATTGCTTTTTGATAAGGGCTAATACTTGATGGATATGTTATTGGTTTTGGTTCTTGTTTAGTTATTGCTTGAGGACAAGCATGGCTATGTTGTGGTAAACCGTAAATCGTAGATCTTTATTACCACAACATAGCCATGCATATTAAGTATGGAGTGTTTTGATGTCCGCATTTAACTTTGGTTTATAGTGTTTTTCTAGGGTTTTTGAGTCATGTTTAGTTAGATTTGTGTGTGTTTTGCTTTAGTTTCGTATTATGTGTGAAGCATGGAAGCTATACAAATTTCTATGTTTTCTTATAGGTTTTGGAGCAAAAGTGGAGCATTACAAAGCATCATGAGGATGGGAGCGAGGCTAGGGAACAAGCTTGAAGTGGTGGTGGAAGAACAAGAGAGGACACGTGAAGAATAAGAGAAGAACAACCCAGAAAAGCCTCGTTACCGACCTAGGAGGGGTCGTTACCGAGGTCTATAGGAGAGAAGAAGTGAAAAAAATCACCAAAAGGAATCCTACCGACCATGATGGGGGTCGTTACCGAGGTCCCCCGTGTCGGTAGGTGACGCCGACTCGAGACTTTAATGTGTTTTATTCCGATATCTTTTTAAGGATAGCTTTATAGCTTTAAGGACACTTCTTTAGATAGATTTCATAGTATTTAAACAAGAGTAAGACCGAGTTTTTAGGGAGTTCTTTCGATTCACGCACGTATGATAGAACACGGTTTTTGGAGTTTGCTGGGGATGCAAGGAAGATTTGTGGGAGATTTCTTTGTGTTCTTACTTGAGTTTCAAGACATTGTGATTGTGACTTTCTAGTAAGTTTTTCTTTAGTTTAATCCAAACACATGTTTTCTTATTTGAATTTTATTTATTTGTCTTCAAGCATGAGTGAGTAGTTTTCTTCTTCAAGGGTTGGGGTAAAAACCCAACATAGTTGTGTGTTGATAGTATGACTGTTTGAATTGATTGCCTTTGATCGTATCTCTACTTGTTTGTGCTTCAGCTTTGACGAAAATTGAAGTAATTTCACATTCATGATTTGATGAAAAGAAAAGTTTATGAATTTGAATAGGAATAAAGTTTGAAACGAAAGTTGAAAACTTTAGATCGTGATAAGTAGATTAAAAGTGAATTGATTTGCGAAAGTTTGTTGATTTGCTTCTCTTTCAACGAAAGTTGATTTCTTATATGAAAAGGCTTGATGCATATGACTTAATACGCATGGCTATGTTGTGGTAAACCCTAAATCCTTGAGCTTTTCTCGCCTTGATAAAAACTCTTGTTCCCAGTTACCCTTGTTACCGAGTCTCGTAGCCACGGTATCGAGCCTTACAAAGTGTTTCCGATTCTTGTTCATCTTTCGTTGTTGCTTTCGTTTGTTTGTTTTTCGTGTTTTAGACTAGTAATTAAACATAGACTATAAGAATGAACGATTCTAAAGGTGTATAACGATTTCCTATAAGAATGAACGATTCTAAAGGAATATATTGATTTCTTATAAGAATGAACGATTTTAAATGAATATAATGATTTTTTATAAGAATTAATGAACAATTCGAAAGGAATATAACGATTTATTATAAGAATGAACGATTATAAATGAATACAACGATTTCTTATAAGAATGAACGATTTTAAATGAATATATTGATTTCTTATAAGAATGAACAATTCTAAAGGAATATATAGATTTCTTATAAGAATGAATGATTCTAAATGAATATAACGATTTCCTATAAGAATGAACGATTCTAAAGGAATATATTGATTTCTTATAAGAATGAACGATTCTACATGAAAATAACGATTTCCTATAAGAATGAACAATTCTAAATGAATATAAGGGTTTCTTATAAAAATGAATGATTCTAAAGTAGTATATTGATTTCTTATAAGAATGAACGATTCTAAATGAATATACCGATTTCTTATAAGAATGAACTATTATAAATGAATATATTGATTTCTTATAAGAATAAACGATTCAAAATTAATATATTCATTTCTTATAATAATAAACGATTCTAAATGAATATAACGATTTCCGATAAGAATGAACGATTCTAAAATAATATAACGATCTCCTAAAAGAATAAACGATTCTAAAAGAATATATATTGATTTCTTATAAGAATGAACGATTCTAAATGAATATAACGATTTCCTATAAGAATGAACGATTCTAAATGAAGATAACGATTTCCTATAAGAATGAACGATTCTAAAAGAATATATTGATTACTTATAAGAATGAACGATTCTAAATAAAAATAACGATTTCTTATAAGAATGATCAATTCTAAATGAATATAACCGTTTCATATAAAAATGAAAGATTCTAAAAGAGCATATTGATATCTTATAAGAATCAGCGATTCTAAATGAATATAACGATTTATTATAAGAATGAACGATTATAAAATAATATAAATATTTCTTATAGAAATGATGAATTCTAAAGGTATATATTGATTTCTAATAAGAATGAACGATTCTAAAAGAATATATATTGATTTCTTATAAGAATGAACGATTCTACAGGAATATATTGATTTCTTATCAGAATGAACGATTCTAAATGAATATAACGATTTTTTATAAGAATTAATGAACAATTCAGATGGAATATATAACGATTTATTAAAAGAATGACCGATTATAAATGAATATAACGATTTCGTATAAGAATGAACGATTCTAAATGAATATAACGATTTTCAATAAAAATGTACGATTCTAAAGAAATGTATTGATTTGTTATAAGAATGAACTGTTCTAAAGTTATATATTCATTTCTTATAAGAATAAACGATTCTAAATGAATATAACGATTCTCCAATAAGAATGAACGATTCTAAAATAATATAATGATTTTTTATAAGAATGAACGACTCTAAAAGAATATATATTGATTTCTTACAAGAATGAACGATTCTAAAGGAATATATTGATTTCTTATAATAATGAACGATTTCCTATAAGAATGAATGATTCTAAAGGAATATAGCGATTTCCTATAAGAATGAACGATTTTAAAGAAATATAACGATTTTCTATAAAAATGAACGATTCTAAAGGAATATATTGATTTCTTATAAGAATGAACGATTCTACATAAATATAAAGATTTATTATAAGAATGAAGTATTCTAAAGGAATATAACGATTTCCTATAAGAATGAACGATTATAAACAAATATATTGATTACATCGAACAATGAACGATTCTATTGGAATATATTGATTTCTTCTAAAAATGAAAGTTTCTAAATGAATATAATGATTTCTTATGAGAATGAATTGGTCTAAAGGAATAAAATGATTTCTTCTAAAAATGAAAGTTTCTAAATGAATATAATGATTTCTTATAAGAATGAATTGTTCTAAAGGAATAAAATGATTTCTTATCAAAATGAACGGTTCTAAAGGAATATATTGATTTCTTATAAGAATTAAAGGTTCTAAAGGAATATAATGATTTATTATAAGAATGAACGGTTCTAAAGGAATAGAACGTTTTCTTGAAAGAATGAACCGTTCAAAAGAATATAATGATTTCTTAAATTAATGAACGGTTTTAAAGGAATATAACGTTTTCTTATAAAAATGAACGATTCTAAAGGAGTATATTGATTTCTTATAAGAATGAACAGTTGTAAAGGAATATAACGATTTCTTATAAGAATGAACGATTCTAAAGGAATGTAACGATTTCTTATAAAATGAACCGTTCTAAAGGAATATAACTTTTTCTTATAAGAATGAACGGTTCTAAAGGAATATAACGTTTTCTTATAAAAATGAACGATTCTAAGGAATATAACGATTTCTTATAAGAAACAACGATTCTAAATGGATATAACGATTTCTTATAAGAATGAACGATTCTAAACGAATATAACGATTTCATATAAGAATGAACGATCTAAATGAATATAACGGTTTCCTATAAGAATGAATGATTCTAAATGAATATAACGATTTTTTATAAGAATTAATGAACGATTATAAAGGAATATATATTTTTCTTATAAGAATGAACGAATATAAATGAATATAACAATTTCCTATAAGAAAGAACGATTCTAAAGGAATATATTGATTTCTTATAAGAATGAACGATTCTAAACGAAAACAACGATTTTCTATAAGAATGAACAATTCTAAATAAATATAACGATTTCTTATAAAAATGAGCGATTCTAAAGGAGTATATTGATTTCTTATAAGAATCAATGATTTTAAATGAATATAAAGATTTCTTATCAGAATGAACGATTATAAATGAATATAACGATTTCTTATTAGTATGAACGATTCTAAAGGAATATATTGATTTCTTATAACAATGAACGATTCTAAATGAAAATAACGATTTCCTATAAGAATGAACAATTCTAAATGAATATAACCATATCTTATAAAAATGAATGATTCTAAAGGAGTAAATTGATTTCTTACAAGAATTAACGATTCTAAAGGAATATATTGATTTCTTATAATAATGAACGATTTCCTATAAGAATGAATGATTTTAAAGGAATATAGCGATTTCCTATAAGAATGAACGATTTTAAAGAAATATAACGATTTCCTATAAAAATGAACGATTCTAAAGGAATATATTTATTTCTTATAAGAATGAACGATTCAACATAAATATAACGATTTCCTATAAGAATGAAGGATTCTAATGGAATATAACGATTTCCTATAAGAATGAAGGATTATGAACAAATATATTGATTACATAGAAAAATGAACGAATCTTTTGGAATATATTGATTTCTTCTAAAAATGAAAGTTTCTAAATGAATATAATGATTTCTTATCAGAATGAATTGTTCTAAATGAATAAAATTATTTCTTCTAAAAAACAAAGTTTCTAAATGAATATAATGATTTCTTATAAGAATGAATTGTTCTAAAGGAATAAAATGATTTCTTATAAAAATGAACGGTTGTAAAGGAATATATTGATTTCTTAAAAGAATGAAAGATTCTAAAGGAATATAACGATTTATTATAAGAATGAACGGTTCTAAAGGAATAGAACATTTTCTTGAAAGAATGAATCGTTCAAAAGAATATAATGATTTCTTATAAGAATGAACGGTTCTAAAGGTATATAACGATTTCTTAAAATAATGAACGGTTTTAAAGGAATATAACGTTTTCTTATAAAAATGAACGATTCTAAAGAAGTATATTGATTTCTTATAAGAATGAACAGTTCTAAAGGAATATAACAATTTCTTATAAGAATGAACGATTCTAAAGGAATGTAACGATTTCTTATAAAATGAACCGTTCTAAAGGAATATAATGTTTTCTTATAAGAAAGAACGGTTCTAAAGCAATATAACATTTTCTGATAAAAATGAACGATTCTAAGGAATATAACGATTTTTATAAGAAAGAACGATTCTAAATGGATATAACGATTTCTTATAAGAATGAACGGTTCTAAAGGAATATATCAATTTCATATAAGAATGAACGATTCTAAACGAATATAATGATTTCATATAAGAATGAACGATCTAAATTAATATAACGGTTTCCTATAAGAATGAACGATTCTAAATGAATATAACGATTTTTTATAAGAATTAATGAACGATTATAAAGGAACATATATTTTTCTTATAAGAATGAACGATTATAAATGAATATAACAATTTCCTATAAGAATGAACGATTATATATTGATTTCTTATAAGAATGAACGATTCTAAACGAAAACAACGACTTCCTATAAGAATTGAACAATTCTAAATAAATATAATGATTTCTTATAAAAATGAGCGATTCTAAAGGAGTATATTGATTTCTTATAAGAATCCACGATTTTAAATGAATATAACGATTTCTTATCAGAATGAACGATTATAAATGAATATAACGATTTCTTATAAGAATGAACGATTCTAAAGGAATATATTGATTTCTTATAACAATGAACGATTCTAAATGAAAATAACGATTTCCTATACGAATGAACAATTCTAAATGAATATAACGATATCTTATAAAAATGAATGATTCTAAAGGAGTATATTGATTTCTTATAAGAATGAACGATTCTAAATGAATATAACGATTTTCAATAAAAATGTACGATTCTAAAGAAATGTATTGATTTGTTATAAGAATGAACTGTTCTAAAGTTATATATTCATTTCTTATAAGAATAAACGATTCTAAATGAATATAACGATTCTCCAATAAGAATGAACGATTCTAAAATAATATAACGATTTTTTATAAGAATGAACGACTCTAAAAGAATATATATTGATTTCTTACAAGAATGAACGATTCTAAAGGAATATATTGATTTCTTATAATAATGAGTGACTTTCTATAAGAATGAAAGATTCTAAAGGAGTATAGCGGTTTCCTATTAGAATGAACGATTTTAAAGAAATATAACGATTTCCTATAAAAATGAACGATTCTAAAGGAATATATTGATTTCTTATAAGAATAAATGATTCTACATAAATATAACGATTTCCTATAAGAATGAAGGATTCTAAAGGAATATAACGATTTCCTATAAGAATGAACGATTATAAACAAATATGATTACATAGAAGAATGAACGATTCTATTGGAATATATTGGTTTCTTCTAAAGATGAAAGTTTCTAAATGAATATAATGATTTCTTATAAGAATGAATTGATCTAAAGGAATAAAATGATTTCTTCTAAAAATGAAAGTTTCTAAATGAATATAATGATTTCTTATACGAATGAATTGTTCTAAAGGAATAAAACGATTTCTTATAAAAATGAACGGTTATAAAGGAATATATTGATTTCTTATAAGAATGAAAGGTTTTAAAGGAATATAACGATTTATTATAAGAATGAACGGTTCTAAAGGAATAGAACGTTTTCTTGAAAGAATGAACCGTTCAAAAGAATATAACGATTTCTTATAAGAATGAACGGTTCTAAAGGTATATAACGATTTCTTAAAATAATGAACGGTTTTAAAGGAATATAACGTTTTCTTATAAAAATGAACGATTCTAAAGGAGTATATTGATTTCTTATAAGAATGAACAGTTGTAAAGGAAAATAACGATTTCTTATAAGAATGAACGGTTCTAAAGGAATGTAACGATTTCTTATAAAATGAACCGTTCTAAAGGAATATAACTTTTCCTTATAAGAATGAACGGTTCTAAAGGAATATAACGTTTTCTTATAAAAATGAACGATTCTAAGGAATATAACGATTTCTTATAAGAAACAACGATTCTAAATGGATATAACGATTTCTTATAAGAATGAACGATTCTAAAGGACTATAACAATTTCATATAAGAATGAACGATTCTAAACGAATATAACGATTTCATATAAGAATGAACGATCTAAATGAATATAACGGTTTCCTATAAGAATGAATGATTCTAAATGAATATAACGATTTTTTATAAGAATTAATGAACGATTATAAAGGAATATATATTTTTCTTATAAGAATGAACGAATATAAATGAATATAACAATTTCCTATAAGAAAGAACGATTCTAAAGGAATATATTGATTTCTTATAAGAATGAACGATTCTAAACGAAAACAACGATTTTCTATAAGAATGAACAATTCTAAATAAATATAACGATTTCTTATAAAAATGAGCGATTCTAAAGGAGTATATTGATTTCTTATAAGAATCAATGATTTTAAATGAATATAAAGATTTCTTATCAGAATGAACGATTATAAATGAATATAACGATTTCTTATTAGTATGAACGATTCTAAAGGAATATATTGATTTCTTATAACAATGAACGATTCTAAATGAAAATAACGATTTCCTATAAGAATGAACAATTCTAAATGAATATAACCATATCTTATAAAAATGAATGATTCTAAAGGAGTATATTGATTTCTTACAAGAATTAACGATTCTAAAGGAATATATTGATTTCTTATAATAATGAACGATTTCCTATAAGAATGAATGATTCTAAAGGAATATAGTGATTTCCTATAAGAATGAACGATTTTAAAGAAATATAACGATTTCCTATAAAAATGAACGATTCTAAAGGAATATATTGATTTCTTATAAGAATGAATGATTCTACATAAAGATAACGATTTCCTATAGGAATAAAATGATTTCTTCTAAAAAAGAAAGTTTCTAAATGAATATAATGATTTCTTATAAGAATGAATTGTTCTAAAGGAATAAAATGATTTCTTATAAAAATGAACGGTTGTAAAGGAATATATTGATTTCTTAAAAGAATGAAAGATTCTAAAGGAATATAACGATTTATTATAAGAATGAACGGTTCTAAAGGAATAGAACGTTTTCTTGAAAGAATGAACCGTTCAAAAGAATATAATGATTTCTTATAAGAATGAACGGTTCTAAAGGTATATAACGATTTCTTAAAATAATGAACGGTTTTAAAGGAATATAACGTTTTCTTATAAAAATGAACAGTTGTAAAGGAATATGACGATTTCTTATAAGAATGAACGGTTCTAAAGGAATGTAACGATTTCTTATAAAATGTACCGTTCTAAAGGAATATAACTTTTTCTTATAAGAATTAACGGTTCTAAAGGAATATAACGTTTTCTTATAAAAATGAACGATTGTAAGGAATATAACGATTTCTTATATGAAACAACGATTCTAAACGAATATAACGATTTCATATAAGAATGAACGATCTAAATGAATATAACGGTTTCCTATAAGAATGAATGATTCTAAATGAATATAACGATTTTTTATAAGAATTAATGAACGATTATAAAGGAATATATATTTTTCTTATAAGAATGAACGAATATAAATGAATATAACAATTTCTGATAAGAAAGAACGATTCTAAAGGAATATATTGATTTCTTATAAGAATGAACGATTCTAAACGAAAACAACGATTTTCTATAAGAATGAACAATTCTATAAAAATATAACGATTTCTTATAACAATGAGCGATTCTAAAGGAGTATATTGATTTCTTATAAGAATCAATGATTTTAAATGAATATAAAGATTTCTTATCAGAATGAACGATTATAAATGAATATAACGATTTCTTATTAGTATGAACGATTCTAAAGGAATATATTGATTTCTTATAACAATGAACGATTCTAAATGAAAATAACGATTTCCTATAAGAATGAACAATTCTAAATGAATATAACCATATCTTATAAAAATGAATGATTCTAAAGGAGTATATTGATTTCTTACAAGAATTAACGATTCTAAAGGAATATATTGATTTCTTATAATAATGAACGATTTCCTATAAGAATGAATGATTCTAAAGGAATATAGTGATTTCCTATAAGAATGAACGATTTTAAAGAAATATAACGATTTCCTACAAAAATGAACGATTCTAAAGGAATATATTGATTTCTTATAAGAATGAATGATTCTACATAAAGATAACGATTTCCTATAAGAATGAAGGATTCTAATGGAATATAACGATTTCCTATAAGAATGAAGGATTCTAATGGAATATAACGATTTCCTATAAGAATGAAGGATTATGAACAAATATATTGATTACATAGAAGAATGAACGAATCTATTGGAATATATTGATTTCTTCTAAAAATGAAAGTTTCTAAATGAATATAATGATTTCTTATCAGAATGAATTGTTCTAAAGGAATAAAATGATTTCTTCTAAAAAAAGAAAGTTTCTAAATGAATATAATGATTTTTTATAAGAATGAATTGTTCTAAAGGAATAAAATGATTTCTTATAAAAATGAACGGTTGTAAAGGAATATATTGATTTCTTAAAAGAATGAAAGATTCTAAAGGAATATAACGATTTATTATAAGAATGAACGGTTCTAAAGGAATAGAAAGTTTTCTTGAAAGAATGAATCGTTCAAAAGAATATAATGATTTCTTATATGAATGAACGGTTCTAAAGGTATATAACGATTTCTTAAAATAATGAACGGTTTTAAAAGAATATAACGTTTTCTTATAAAAATGAACGATTCTAAAGAAGTATATTGATTTCTTATAAGAATGAACAGTTCTAAAGGAATATAACGATTTCTTATAAGAATGAACGATTCTAAAGGAATGTAACGATTTCTTATAAAATGAACCGTTCTAAAGGAATATAATTTTTTCTTATAAGAAAGAACGGTTCTAAAGCAATATAACATTTTCTTATAAAAATGAACGATTCTAAGGAATATAACGATTTTTATAAGAAAGAACGATTCTAAATGGATATAACGATTTCTTATAAGAATGAACGGTTCTAAACGAAAATATATCAATTTCATATAAGAATGAACGATTCTAAACGAATATAATGATTTCATATAAGAATGAACGATCTAAATTAGTATAACGGTTTCCTATAAGAATGAACGATTCTAAATGAATATAACGATTTTTTTATAAGAATTAATGAACGATTATAAAGGAACATATATTTTTCTTATAAGAATGAACGATTATAAATGAATATAACAATTTCCTATAAGAATGAACGATTATATATTGATTTCTTATAAGAATGAACGATTCTAAACGAAAACAACGACTTCCTATAAGAATGAACAATTCTAAATAAATATAATGAATTCTTATAAAAATGAGCGATTCTAAAGGAGTATATTGATTTCTTATAAGAATCAACGATTTTAAATGAATATAACAATTTCTTATCAGAATGAACGATTATAAATGAATATAACGATTTCTTATAAGAATGAACAATTCTAAAGGAATATATTGATTTCTTATAATAATGAACGATTCTAAATGAAAATAACGATTTCCAATAAGAATGAACAATTCTAAATGAATATAACGATATCTTATAAAAATGAATGATTCTAAAGGAGTATATTGATTTCTTATAAGAATGAACGATTCTAAATGAATATAACGATTTTCAATAAAAATGTACGATTCTAAAGAAATGTATTGATTTGTTATAAGAATGAACTGTTCTAAAGTTATATATTCATTTCTTATAAGAATAAACGATTCTAAATGAATATAACGATTCTCCAATAAGAATGAACGATTCTAAAATAATATAACGATTTTTTATAAGAATGAACGACTCTAAAATAATATATATTGATTTCTTACAAGAATGAACGATTCTAAAGGAATATATTGATTTCTTATAATAACGAGTGATTTCCTATAAGAATGAATGATTCTAAAGGAGTATAGCGATTTCCTATTAGAATGAACGATTTTAAAGAAATATAACGATTTCCTATAAAAATGAACGATTCTAAAGGAATATATTGATTTCTTATAAGAATAAATGATTCTACATAAATATAACGATTTCCTATAAGAATGAAGGATTCTAAAGGAATATAACGATTTCCTATAAGAATGAACGATTATAAACAAATATGATTACATAGAAGAATGAACGATTCTATTGGAATATATTGGTTTCTTCTAAAGATGAAAGTTTCTAAATGAATATAATGATTTCTTATAAGAATGAATTGATCTAAAGGAATAAAATGATATCTTCTAAAAATGAAAGTTTCTAAATGAATATAATGATTTCTTATACGAATGATGTAATATTCAGGTTCCGCTTGTCGTTATAGGCGGGAAAGAAAAACTTTTTATTGGTTTACGAGCAATCGAGCTTTCTTGACACACAAGTAACCCGATTTATTTATCCGGTTTGACAAGTTGCAAAGTATATATTTTTATGTATATTTTTTTTACCCAAGGGAGTGATTTTATCCTCTAACAAATTCCGTTCAATTGCAAACGGATCATATTTTTGTTAACAATAATTATATCTAATCACTAGATTTATTAAACCTGATCCTACCTAACCAAATTCTTATCGTTTACCAAAATTATATCTTTTATAATATATATATATATCAAAACCGTTCCACCTCATTCGATTGATTTTTTTTTTTGTTTTCCGTTCTCGCCTCCTCCTTCCGACTCCGGCTTCTCCAGCGGTCAAGCCAAGGACGGGTTTTCTTCCATTTATCATCTTTTCTGCACCATTCCTATAATTCTTTCGCGGCTAGTTTCGGTGGTTCTGTTCGTCGTCGTCATGAATCACGAAGGCCACCATTGTCGTTCCCGGTCGATCGGTACTTTCAGTAGTTGTGTGCGTGCCTTTTTTCTTCCTTGATTCTTTGGTACGTGGTCTTGATTCTTTCTCTGTATCAGGTTTGGGTGGGATGTTAATTAATTAAGGTTGCACCTTTAAAATTGGTAATCGTTGTTTCGATCGTTCGGATTTGGGTTCAATAATCGCACTGGAAGTTAGATTGAAATCAGATGGCGTTGAATTGCTAAAAACAAAAAAAAAACTTAATTAATTAATTAGGTTGACATGGCACATGGTTGGATAAATTTTCGTTTGCAACTATGGGGGCTTTAATATTAGTTTGGGTTAGATTTACATTGTAATATTTATATGTTTATTCTAGTGTGAATGTGAGATCGTAAGTGAGGCACTTGAGATGATAAAAAAATAAAAATAAAAATTTAGTATATATTGATGAAAATTAAATAGTATGTTTACAGGTGTAGCTTTTGTTTGAATTATGACAACTAAGATTAATAGGTTAGTGGCTTTCGGGTTTCGTTAAATTTCGTCTCACAGGGGCTAGTAATTACAAATACTATTATTTGCCTTTGTTAGGATTTCGCGTTGTTCAGTAATTAGTTGTTCCGTTTGCGGTGGGAACTCGTCTTTAAGGTAAGTTGTTTTTCGACTTGCTCGGTTCTTCTCTATCCTGTTAGATTGCATATCGTTATTGTAGGGCGGGTTTTGGGAACTAGTCCCGAATACCTTTTTAAATTGTTTTGAACTTCTTGAATGGTTGTGTGCGTAACATGGTTTTGAATGTATTTTATCGGAAAGATATTTTTGGAACGTTTTCTCTGTGTTGGTACCGTTTCCGACACGGCCCATCGTAGCTGGCGTGGAGGAAGAGTTGGCTACGTTGACCCGTGTGACTGGGAAACTGTGCCCCTTCAAGATGAAAATTATTATCTGTGTGTTTTTGGCAAGTGCTCCAGTGGAGGCTTAGCCGGGGGTTTAGAAGGGAGATTGTGAAGTGGTGTGAGAGGGCCTGCCTCTGCACTCGGCGCGGTGATGAGTGCCTTGGAAGTCGGATTGTGAGATGGAGGAACTGCATTGTTATGAGGTTGTGACTGTATTGTGTATGTGGCTATGTGTGACTGATTATAACTAATTTAGGTATTGGCCTGTAGAGTTATGATTGTGATTGTGGATTTGTATGCTGACTTTAGAAGTGTTTTCAAACGTTTTACAATTTCCGTATTCTCTCTAGCTTGGTAGATTAGACGCTGACCCTTCGGGGAATATTTTTTTAGTTCCAGGTATGAACCAGGGAGCCGTGCAGGAACCGAGGCCAGATGGCGGGCCGGAGGGGTAAAGAGCGCGTGTCATAGTGGGATTGGTTTTACGCTAGTTTAATTATGACTTTTTAGGATATTATTTTTATTAATATGTTGGAGTTGTTATAATGACTTGATTCCTGTCTTCTTTAAATGATTTTATCGTTGGTAATAAATTGTCGGATTCAGGATATTTATGTTTAGATTTGCGGGAATTCATGCATAACTATGTTTTCAACATTTTTATTAAAAGAAAGGTTGGATGTTTTATTATGTTTTCTCGTCGTGCCCGCGTTGCAAGGTCCTACAGTGTAGTTGTCAACCTAATTAATAGTACCTTGTAAGGTCTATTTCCTAGTAGCGCCTCGACGGAAGTCGGGGTGTTACAAATGAATTGTTCTAAAGGAATAAAATGATTTCTTATAAAAATGAACGGTTATAAAGGAATATATTGATTTCTTATAAGAATGAAAGGTTTTAAAGGAATATAACGATTTATTATAAGAATGAACGGTTCTAAAGGAATAGAACTTTTTCTTGAAAGAATGAACCGTTCAAAAGAATATAATGATTTCTTATAAGAATGAACGGTTCTAAAGGTATATAACGATTTCTTAAAATAATGAACGGTTTTAAAGGAATATAACGTTTTCTTATAAAAATGAACGAGTCTAAAGGAGTATATTGATTTCTTATAAGAATGAACAGTTCTAAAGGAATGTAACGATTTCTTATAAGAATGAACGATTCTAAAGGAATGTAACGATTTCTTATAAAATGAACCGTTCTAAAGGAATATAATGTTTTCTTATAAGAAAGAACGGTTCTAAAGGAATATAACATTTTCTTATAAAAATGAATGATTCTAAGGAATATAACGATTTCTTATAAGAATGAACGATTCTAAATACATATAACGATTTCTTATAAGAATGAACGGTTCTAAAGGAATATAAAAATTTCATATAAGAATGAACAATTCTAAACGAATATAACGATTTCATATAAGAATGAACGAACTAAATGAATGTAACACCCCGACTTCCGACGGGGCACTACTAAGAAATAGACCTTACTAGATACTATTAAATAGGTTGACAACTACACTTTAGGATCTTGCAACGCGGGCACGACGAGAAAACGAAATAAAAACATCCAACCTTTCTTTTATAAAAATATAGAAAACGTAGTTATGCATGAATTCCCGAAAACCTAATTATAAATATCCTGAATCTGACGAATCATCACCAACAATAAAATCATTCGACGAAAACAGAAGACAAGTCATAATACCAACTCTAACATATTAATAAAAATAACATCCTAAAAATAACACAACTAAACTATCGTAAAAATAATCCCATCCCACTATGACACGCGCTCTTTACCGCTCCGGCCCGCCATCTGGCCTCGGTTCCTGCACGGCTCCCTGATTCATACTTGGAACTGAAAAATATTCCCCGAAGGGTCAGCGTCTAATCTACCAAGCTAGATAGAATACGGAAATTGTAGAACGTTTCGAAAACATTTCTAAAGTCAGCATACAAATCCTTAATCGCAATCATATCTCTAAAGGCCAATACCTAAATTAGTTATAATCAGTCACACAGAACCACATATGCATTCACAATCACAATCTCATAACACAACAATTCCTCCTTTTCCACAATCCGACTACCAAGGCGCTCATCACCGCGCCGAGTGCAGAGGCAGGCCCTCCCACTCCACTTCACAATCTCCCTTCTAACCCCGGGCTAAGCCTCCATTGGAGCACTTGCCAAAAACACACATATAATACTTTTCGTTTTGAAGGGGCACGGTTTCCCTGTCACACGGGTCAAAGTAGCCAACTCTTCCTCCACGCCAGCTAGGATGGGCCGTGTCGGAAACAGTACCAACACAGAGAAAACGTTTCCAAAAATATCCTTCCGATAAAACACATTCAAAACCATTTTCACACACAACAATACAAGAAGTTCAAAACAGTTTATAAAGGCATTCGGGACTAGTTCCCAAAACCCGCCCTACAATATCGATACGCAATCTAACAAGGTAGAGAAGAACCGAGCAAGTCGAAAAATGACTTACCTTAAAGGCGATCCTTGCGCAATTAAACGATCACGAGTAACGCTAGAACCCTAAAAATATTAACAAATATTATGAATTAAGCAACTAGTAAATTGCACCTACAAAACTATTTAACAAAGCACCTACCCCGAAATCACTAGCTTTTTCTAGACTAGTCCAGTCCCAATTAAAAAGTACTCTTAGCCTAAACGGTACTACACACACAAGTATATATATAAGCCCCTTTCAAAAGTATATTGAACCCCAAAACTTCACCACTGTATGAAAGTGACGATTGCCCAAGGAAAACTATATACCGGTTCAAACTACCCAAACCCACTAAAACAAAATAAGGTATTAACTAATCTACCCTATACACTTATAATGTTAAACATCTAGGTTTATATATATAATAAAGACAAGACAAAAGAAAAGACTTATATTTATAAAACAAGAATAAAGCTCCCAGTGACACTTAAACTCCATTAATGAAGAAGTCAACATGATCTTGCTTATAGTTGAATGACTATATATCAAAAAATTCAACGTGGTAAAACCCTGCCCCAAAATTAAGACCTAGAATGAGAAGGAACATTGACACTCACTAGAGATGGTGGTGTGATCTCCTTCGAGTGCGACTCGTCAACGATGGCGGAGGACAGTGCACAACAAGCTTGGTAAGAATGAAGAAAGACACACTTAGATTTAGGCCACACAACCAGAAAAGAAACAAACGCATAATGAAGAAAGACACACTTAGATTTAGGCCACACAACCAGAAAAGAAACAAACGCGGTGAGATCAGAGTTCGCTTACAACCTCGGAGTCGATCGGGAACAACAACGAAGAAAGCTCTACGTTATAATCAGAGTGTTGCTGGAAGATAGAAGTCGTCAACTCCGTCTCGGTGTCTAGGCAACGATTTGGTTCGGTGATCGGAATCGGCGACTACCGATTACGATGGTGTACTATTGGTTATTGTTTAATGGGAAAGGCAACAAGGGAGAGATCCACATTGGTTCTGTAGGTTGGTTTTGGTTTTGACAGGTTTATACGAATGGGTGTTGAACAAGAAGAAGGTCGGCGGCAATCACATTAAGAAAGGTTAAGATAGACTTTGTTGGGATTGATCGAAACTAACGGAGGTTGAATGAAACTAACGTAAAGATAAGATCAATATTTTGGATAGAAAATACATTTAAAAAAAAATATAATTTGTGGCTTGTTTAAAGGATATATTGCGTAGTTAATGAACAAGTACTTATCAACTGGTTAAGCTAAGATATTAGATATAATAGATATAAATTATATAACGAGGATCAAAATAAGGATGTAGTCTATTGGTTGTCGAAACGCATTAATAGTTAATCTATCTTACGAGGTTACTTGTAAAATAAGAAACTTGTTTTCCGACCTTAAAACAAACTTGGTATTACATACTACCCCCCTTAAGAAAGTTTCGTCCCGAAACTTTGTAACAGAAGAACAGATTTTACAACCTCTCCCCCTAAAAGGGGTTCGTCCTTGAACCGAAACTTAGTAATCAAGTAAACATAAGTAGCATTAATTATCTAAAATACATGGCATATCGTCCAAACAAT
This sequence comes from Fallopia convolvulus, assembly GCA_964016875.1. Taxonomy (NCBI): domain Eukaryota; kingdom Viridiplantae; phylum Streptophyta; class Magnoliopsida; order Caryophyllales; family Polygonaceae; genus Fallopia; species Fallopia convolvulus. The sequence goes on from OZ024727.1 coordinate 26,153,018, forward strand.
CAAACAATCAAGTCAAAAGGAAAACAGTCACATAAGCAATCATCAAATCTGAAACCACTCACTAACTACTAACCTTCCCCTCAAAAGCTTCTACTAAACTTGGGTAGATCTCTAGGTAACACTCTCTTATCCTAGACTCGGTCTCCCAAGTGGCTTCCACGACTCCCCGTCGCGACCACTGAATTAGCAACAAAGGAATCTCCTTGTTCCGCAACTTCTTCATTCGCCGGTCTAGAATCTTCAATGGTTGTTCCCGGAAAGCGTGATCTGGTTCTACCTCTAACTCCTAAGTCTGTGACTAGGATCTGGGACGTACTGTCTCAACTGTGAAACGTGGAATACCGGATGAACTCCGTCCAAAGCGGGTGGCAACGTTACCTACAGGCCACCTCGCCCACTCTCTCCAAAATCTCAAATGTACCGATATAGCAGAGACTCAACTTTCCTTTCACCTCGAATCTCATGACCCCGTGGGTAGGCGATATCCTCAACCAAACATGTACCCCTATCTCAAACTCTAGCGCTCGACGCCTCTTGACTGCATAGGATTTATGGCGACTCTATGCGGCCATCGTTCTCTTCATAAGGGTCATCTAAATCGATGAGTGCCAACTATTATTATAGGCAAACTCCCCCAAAAATAAGTGATTTGACAAGTGACCTCAGCTCCCAGTCTAACACACAAAGTCTGAATCGTCCTCCTTATTTGTGTCGTGCTCTATTTGCCATGATTAGTCTGGTACCCTTAAAATTCCCATCCCTCTTGACTCTCATGTAACGACGGTTTGATCATAATACTCCATTTAATTCGTTGGGAGTGTTAAGTGAATGAATGCGTTTAAAGAATCTTCTCTACCTCCACACTGGTGTCGCTTCAATACGTTCTTCACCATGATATCTCTTTAATTCTATTCCTTCATTCAAGTCACACCGCTATACTTTGCCAGTATATTAGCAATCACAATCCATGTAGCAAAAGATAACGAACTCTTAACATATGTGATTCCACGCACTTAAGCCATTCCGACTACTTTAGCTTTAACTTACACTAACTAGAGATGTGTTTTAACCCCCAGATGCAAGACGATTACCCATTCCCTTTCTATAACATACAAACTTTGTGACATCATTAACACTTGTGTAAACCTCGGGGTCTTGCGACAATGGCGGTTTGGTACACCAACCATCCCAGTTGCAACTCTCCCAATAATCTAAATTTAAGCAACCTTCTTGTTTTCATCAAAACTGGTTCATAACGGTTCACGCTAGGAAACTCATGTACATCCTAATATGTCAGTCTCCCAAGTCCTCACTCCAACACCCCATTTGGCCCAAGCACATCCGCTAGATCAGTCTGCTCCTCAACCCCAAGTAACAGTTAGAATTTACTCTGCTCGCTGAAAGACTCACACCACTTAGGTAACTAAGGATCGTATACACCACTTGACTCTTGGCAGACTTGTATCAACTAGTCGATGCATTTCCTGTTTGAATAACACAACTTATGACATAGTACTAACCTCTTAACATATATCAGCTAATGTCCTTAAGTCTCCTAGGTCAAGTTAAACCTCTCTGTTCTCCTTGCACATTAGACACTGCAAATATCTCTATCCATACTTTAATTGTGGTTTCTCAGGAATCCATAACCAAGTATATGTCTATATAAAACCTTCTCAACAGGTTCCAGGTCGCTTCTTCTTTTCTTTTCTTTTTTCATTCATGTGTTTTTTTTTCTATAGCGTTGAGCGGGTTTTCATTTCTATTCCAAATCTCATATACCCCACAATTCCATCATTGTGGTTCTCAAAACCCTATGTGTCTTATCACTAGTAAATTTTCTCCGGCTGAATGATGTTTCTTTATTTGGTGGTGTTTTCATATGTGATTTCCTTTGTAAATATGTTTCTTTTTCCCCTTTTCTTGTGCGTTTTGTTCCTTTTTAGCTTAGTTCCCGTATTTCTATGAGATTCGGAGACTACGCGCATTTTATGTGTTTTGTAGGTAATTTGGCGTGGATCAAGGATCGATTTGAAGGAGGGTCGAGACATGGAGCAAGGCCCGAGCAAAGCGGGAAAGAGAGAAGCAAGCCATGAAGAAGAACAAGAGAAGCCAACTAAGAAGAAGGTGGAACGAGGTTCGGACCGAGTTGCAACCAACCTCGGGCCCGACTTGAAGTTTCAACCTCGGACCGAGTTGCACAGTACCTCGGGCCCGAGGTCCTCCGTGTCGGTCCAAGTCGGTCACCGAACTACTTGGGCTCCAAGGCACGAAATTGTGAACTTCCACTTTTGCCCCTCATCTAATCCATAAAAGGCCCTCTTGTCTTCTATTTTAAGGGTTCCCACACTTAGGAAGGAACCCAACCCTCAAAAACTCTCAAGGGGATACTTGGAGAGCAAGGAGGAAGGAGAGGAGAAGGAGAAGAGAGAGAATCGGCCAAGGAGAGGAAGGTTGATAGGTTTGGTTGATAGATTAGCTTTGCTTTGTTTTGATCTTGTGGATTTGGAAACCCTTGATTGGAATTTGTGGATTGCTTTTGATTTTGAATGAAACTTTGCTTTGTTTTGAGATTGATGATGTTGATTGCTTTCCCTTTTGATTTGTTTGCTTTCTTTGTTTGCCACATGGAGTAGATCTCCTTGATCTTGGGTTATGGGGGAAAACCCTAGCTAGGTTTGGGCTAGAAACCCCAATTCCATAGCCTTGAGTGTTTGATCTAAGGAACCCACTCTACATAGAGCTACAATTCCTTGCGAAAGTCGGGAATCAAGGCTTGAGATTGGCAAAGTAGCGAAAGTGAACATGTGTCAATCTCAAGACCTTGCTTCGAAGGGGATTTCCCCAATGATCGATGTGTAGAAGTGGTTGGAACGAGGGCGAAAGCACTCGATCCTAGTCCGATCATCACTCATTGCTTGAATTGGGGTGGATAAGCCTTAATCTACTAGAGAAGGAACCCAAAAGCCCAAGATCTACTTTTAAATCTTGAAGTTCGACATTCCCAGATACCTCGGGCCCGACTTACCCAGTGTCGTTCCCGACTTCTTCTTGTCGCCAACCTCGGGCCCGACGTGACCTCAGTGTCGGTCCCGACTGTTTTCTTTGTTTTCCTTTGTTTTATGCTCTCCTTTCTAGCTTCCTAGTGTCTAGGCACATCGATCGAGTAGACTTCCCGAGTGTTCGACACCCACCACGTACTACAACGGGGTCGGGTTATAAATTGTATCTCTAGACCCTCGCACACCGTGAGAGGCGATCAAAAAGAATGGCGCCGTTGCCGGGGAAGTCTAAGTGCATTGAGTGCCAATTTGGTGAGTTTCTTGTGTTTTGGTAGTGATTTGGGTGAGGGAATAGCCCAAACCCTTTGTTTGTTTTTGATTTGTTTTGGTTTGTGTTTTTGTTTCATAGGTGTATGCTAGCTTGTTCCTCCCGAGGAACACTTGAGCTTGAGTTTGTGAATGATCCGGAAAGTATTCTCAAGGAAGCCCGAAGAAGGAAAAGGATGGAGAATCAAGCTCTCCATGTTGATGAAGAGTTGGCTCAACTTAGGGCCGAAATGGCTAGATTGCAACTCGAGAGGGACAATCAAGAGGCGGTGGCAAGAAGAGAACGGGAGCAACGGATGAGAGCCGAGGCTCAACTCAACGCTCTACCCCGGAATGCACGCCAATACATGCATCCGGAGTTGAGAGTACCCGAGCCGGCTATTGTGCTTCCCGAGGTTGCCAAGAATTTTGAGATCAAGACGCAATTCATCTCCCTCATCAAGCGTGATCAATTCGAGGGCCGTCCACATGAGTGTCCCATAGAGCATGTTAAACGATTTGTGGATATGTGTGAGACGATCTCCACCGACGAGGAGACATTGGAGTATGTACTTCTAAAGGCGTTCAAATGGTCACTTGGGGGCAAGGCCACACATTGGCTCGAGAGCCAAGCTCCTAGGTCAATCACAACTTGGAAGACACTCTATGATGCTTTCTTGATGAAGTTCTTCCCGCCCTCAAAGACAACCGAGTTAAGAAGGAAGATTGTAAGCTTTCAACAAGGTCCGAATGAGCCCCTCTTCGAAGCATGGGACCGTTTCAAGGAGATGTTGCGCCAATGTCCTACTCATGGCCAACAACCATATGTACTTCAAGACATCTTTTTCCAAGGCATCAATCCGGTAACGAAGGACAAGCTCAATCTCCACACCGATTGTGGGTTCATAGACTTGACACCGGATCAAGCTTGGGAGCTACTTGACAAGCTATCCGATTATGAGGCCATGTTTGGGGTGAGTCAAGCTAGCAAGGAGGTGAAAGTTCAAGGTGAAGGTGCAAGGAAGTTATATGATCCAAAGGGAGAAGACATTGATAGGGATGTGAAGCTCCAATTCCTTGAAGGTGAAGTGAGCAAGCTAAAGAGGCAAGTCCACTACTACAAGCAAAATGCTAGAGCTTGTGAGGAGTGTGGATCCTTTGCACATGCTACACAAGTTTGTCCGAATGAGAGCCAAGTACGCTTGGCCGAGCGAATTGAGGAGGCAAACTATGTTCGAGGAAATTTCGGTGGAAGAGGCAATTTCAACAATGGTGGCAATGGCCGGTGGAACAACGGTCAAGCTCAAGGCTACAACAACAACTTCAACCAAAACGAGCCAAGGGCGCCACCACCACCATATAGACCACCGGGATTCAATGAGTTACAAACATTTGCTCAAGAGATGAGAGATGGGTTCAAGGAGATGAGGACCCAATTCAATGAGTTTGGTGCATGGAGGAGGCAAGTCGACAATCAATTTGCTCAAATTGCGACTCAAGCCCCGAGAGAGAATGGAAGACTTCCGGGCCGACCCGAGGAGAATCCTCGAGCTCAAAACAATCAAAATGAAGTCCGGGCAATTGGATTGAGAAGTGGCCGAAACCTACCCGAGCCACACGTGCCTAAGAAGAATGAAGAGAGTCGGACCAACTTACCCAGCAAGTCGGGTCCGACATTCCCCGAAGTCGACCCAGCAAGAAGATCGACTCCTTCACCACGGACCGAGGTCGAGAGCAACTCGGGACCGACGTACACAGACCTCGATCCAACTCCTCTGTCCAGGACCGAGATCCACAACATCGGGCCCGACATAGTGCCCAAGTCGGTCCAACCAGGAAATGTTGCAAGTGAAGTAGGGAAGTCCGAGGAGGTTGATCCAAGCAAGATTCAAGGTGCAACGATTCTTCCATATCCCTCAAAGAAGCCGAAAGATGTTGTTGAGAACAAGTTCAAGAGGTTTCTCAAACTCTTGCAAGGCTTGAACATCTCTATCCCGTTCACCGACGCATTGAGTGAGATGCCATCTTATGCCAAGTTTTTAAAGAAGATTTTGAGCAAGAAGAGGTCCATAGTTGAAATGCAAGATGAGGTCAAGACCTTGGAGTTACCGCAAAAGGTAGGAGATCCCGGTCGTTTTGCTATAACCATTGGTGTGGGGTCTCAAAACTTCCAAGCCTTATGTGACCTTGGGGCAAGTGTTTCGGTGATGCCCGCTAGCATTTGGAGAAGAGCAAATTTGGGTGAAATGGAGCCGGCCGATATGTCCCTAACTATGGCCGACGGTTCCATCATCAAGGCTAAGGGAATATTGGATGACGTTCCGGTGCGAGTTGGAAAGTACTTTGTCCCCGATGATTTCGTGATCTTGGACATGCATGAGGATCCCTTGGTTTCCTTTGATGTCAAGAACGGCAAGGTTTCCTTTGAGATTGGAGAAGAAAAGGTCGTTTTTCACTTCAACAAGGCCTTGAATGAGCCGGACGCCTTGGCCATCCTTAAACTTGAAGAGAGTGCCAAGAGAGAAAGTGAAGAAGTGGAAGTTGCTAGAGAGGTCGTTGTGTTGAGAAGTGATGAAGGGTTCAATAAACAAATACAAGCAAGGGAGTTGTTGGAGCAAATTGAGGATCAAGATGAGTCAAGGATCAATGCTAGCCCAAGGAAAAATGAAGAGTATCCTTACTTATATCCTTTTGATGTTGGTGATGACCACAATTCTTCCCAAACTTTTGATTCCTACATTTGTTTAAGTGATTTGAAAGATGACTTAGGAGACTCCTACATTTGCCTTAGTGACTTGAAAGATGAATTGGTAGAATCTCCTAGGAATTCTTTGGATAACTTTGGTGTAGGAAAAGAGGAAAATGATGGAGCAAGTAAGGAGAAGAAATCTCATCCGTTGGAGGAGTATGATGAGATAGGCTCGAGATCGGAGAGCCATGCCTATATAGACCATCATTGGTGGTTTTATGGGTATGAAGGCAATGGGAATGGGCATAACAATGGCGAGCAATTCACCGTGTTTCACCCGCCATGAGGTTGAGGTTAGGAAGTCAAGCTAGTGACTCTAAACGAGCGCTTCTCGGGAGGCAACCCGAGCTAGTAGCTTTCTTTTCGTAATTTTAGTTTGATTTTTCTTAGTTTAGCTTAGCTTTTCTCTAACCAATCTCTATCTAGTGTTTTGTGGATTTATGGTGTCGTGCATTCTTCAAAGTTGTGTAGGATTTGAGGTGAAATATTTAAATGGAAATATGGGAAAGAAGTTGCAAGAGGATGGAGTAAAATTGGTGACCCGAATACTCCCACATCGAGCCCAGGTAAGTCGGGCCCGACATAGGGACGTCGGTCCATGAAGTCGGTCCAACCCGATTTGACTAGTTGGAATTCCAATTTTGCCCTTGACCTAATTCGTCCCTTTCCCCCATTAAATACTATCCCCCACCTACCTATCATCTTCATATCAACCACCATTCCCAAAATACAACCCCTCTCCCTCAAAAATTCTCAAAGTCGGCCGCCCCTACCCTCACCATACTCGATCCACACATCTTCCTTTCTTCATCTCGATCCAATCACAAAAAGGCCTCCCAAACCCGAATCCAAGTAGAAATCTCGAGTTCAATATAGTTCTTCATCCCCCATCTCGATCTAGATTGAGAAAATTTGAGTTATAAGTTGGTTATTTGTTTAAAAGTTCAATACTCTTCAAATCCGGTATGTGTTACTCGATCTCTACTTATTTCTTTGAAAATTTTGTGCTTTCATTGCGTAGATTGAGTAATGCCATGTTTGATTGAGAGCTTGAGCTTGAGCATCAATGGTGGATTTGCATGATTTGTGAAATTGAGCTTTAAAGTTGTTTATGCATGCTTAGATCCATTTAGAACTTCGATTAGGGATGTTTGATGGTTGAATTTGAAATTTAAGTGCATGATAGAGTGATTTGGGTTGATTTGAGGCTAGAAGTCGAAGCATGAACTAGGTCGAGATCGAAGTGCCCAGGAAAGTCGGGCCCGAGTTGTGGAAGTCGGTCCATCAAGTCGGACCGAGGTTGAGGATGTGTCGGGCCCGACATAGGTTAGAAGTCGATCCATGATGTTTTTGCTCTCTTCTTGTGATATCATGTGGATTCATGTGTTTAATTGTTGGCTATAGCCTAATCATGATGTAGAATGATCATTTGCTTAGCTATTGTTAGAAGATGTCCATGATGATTTATGTTGGATTGAGATGCATGTGAGTCTAGAGACTAAGTATGGGGTTCCCTTTGTGTTGAAATGTTGTTGTGTGTTGATGAGTGCTTTTGTTGAGTTGTATGGAGTTTATCTTGGATCCTTTTGTTGGGTTGGATGTGTGTAGGTACCATGGAGACAAGAGCTTCATCCTCTCATGTGGAAAGGCCAAGGAAGAAGTCCAAGAAGACGAGGAAAGAGCCGAAGTTGGATGATGTCTATTTGGAGGATGATGAGCAAGTGGAGAATTATGAAAGATATATGGCGCTTGAGCACCACACGAGGTGGCTTGATTGGGAAGCCGTGAGGACCAATGGACACGCCCGGAGCCTCAACTTCAACCACCACCACAAGACTTCTACCAAGAACAAGTGTACGAGAGGGAGCGGCAAGCAAGGCTCCAAAGAGGACGTAGACGTGACAACCCCTTCGAGTGATCCTATACATGCCATTGAAGAATAAGAAATTGTGAGCTTTTCATACTCTTCTCTCTTGCTTTTAAGTTTTGATTTCCTTGTTTGATGGGGACATCAAAATTTTAAGTATGGGGTGGGGGTAAGTGTGTTCATGATTTCACTTGTTTTGAGGATATTTAGTTTGTGTTTCTAGTTTGTGTTTGGGATGTTTGCTTCTTGGTTTGTGGTTTGATGGAAAACATGAATGATTAATTTGGTCTTGAATGGATGAGTTTTTGGTTTTAGAGAAATTTTTGCAAAAAAAATCCATAAAAATTGAAAAATTGTGTTGAAAACAACAAAAAGATTTTATGTTTTGTAGGTTTTGGACTAGAAATTCCCATCTTAGATTGCCAAAATAAAAGCTAATGATGATGTGAGCATGTAAATTCCTTTGCATATTTTTGGATAGTTTAGCCTCTAAAATGATGTTGCTTTTGATGTGATCATGATATCTTGCTTGTTTTATTGAACATGTGAGTTCTAGGATGAGTTCTTATGCAACTAAGTATGAGTGACCCTTGTGAGATTGATTTTTGGCCATTTTAGGGATGCTTGTTCATATTTGCATATCCCTCATTTTTCTTGTGTGATTAGCTCATTCATGCTTAGTAAAACTTGCTATTGCGGTGTTTATCTATTTCCAAGACCGTCATGAGATTTGTCCTAGCATTGTCACATTGATTTTGAACTTTATTCTTCTAGTCACATAAATGTTCCATATCCTACCATGAAGATAATCCTTTGTTTGTAGCCCCGTTCTAGCCTAAGCCTTTGTTTGAAACTCCTCAAAAATATTATTCCTAGCCTTATATGACTTGACCCTTATGGGATTGGACTTTAGAAGAGAGGTTTGGATTGTATTTGAAGAGTTGAGATTCTCTTGGGTTTAAGGGCAAAGAATGGTGTTATGAATCATGTGGGTAGTGCATCTTTGTTGTACAAAAATGAAAAAAAGAAAGAAAAGGAAGAAAGAAAATGTTGGAAATGTAAGGTGGAATAAAGCAAAGAGCTTAAGTGAAGAAAATGGTCCGACCGAGTTACAAGCAACATCGGGCCCGATGTCATAAGCAAGTCGGTCCAAATGTAGAAAGTGTTGAAAAATCCAACAAAAAGCATAAGAGCAAAGATGAAGTGGAATGTTAAGTGAAATTTTGGGTTGAAAGGAAAATGTTAAGTCTTTTGGGTGAGTGTGAAAGTAATTGTGGAATTTGGTGAAGTTGGTGAGAGTTTAGGTTGTTCAATCCCCATTGTAAGCACCACAAGACCAAATAATTCCCACCTTGAGAAATACCAAAAGCCCCATTACAACCCGGCCGAATGGAACCTCTTTGAGGACCTCCATTGAGCCAAGTTCGAAATTCTTTGTGTACTTTGCATTAGGCATCTCTAGGTGGAGGAATTGGTGATATTAGCTTCAATAGTAAAGTCCTTACTTGCATGATTTTTGAGCTTGAGTGTTCATTGCTAAACCCAAACACATGATGAGTGATACACATTCACATATCCCTAAAGTGAGGCTTAGTTGCATTGACTTTATTCCTTGGAACACTTAATCATGTGTGATGATGTAATCTTGCTTGAATGTCAATCACTTGTGCTTAAAATGTGTTTTCATATGAGGCTTTACTTGAAGATTATGTTTCGGTCTTGCTTACATTGTTATTGCTTGAGGACAAGCAAGTTTAAGTATGGGGTATTTTGATGTCTCTTTATTTGGTGGTGTTTTCATATGTGATTTCCTTTGTAAATATGTTTCTTTTTCCCCTTTTCTTGTGCGTTTTGTTCCTTTTTAGCTTAGTTCCCGTATTTCTATGAGATTCGGAGACTACGCGCATTTTATGTGTTTTGTAGGTAATTTGGCGTGGATCAAGGATCGATTTGAAGGAGGGTCGAGACATGGAGCAAGGCCCGAGCAAAGCGGAAAAGAGAGAAGCAAGCCATGAAGAAGAACAAGAGAAGCCAACTAAGAAGAAGGTGGAATGAGGTTCGGACCGAGTTGCAACCAACCTCGGGCCCGACTTGAAGTTTCAACCTCGGACCGAGTTGCACAGTACCTCGGGCCCGAGGTCCTCCGTGTCGGTCCAAGTCGGTCACCGAACTACTTGGGCTCCAAGGCACGAAATTGTGAACTTCCACTTTTGCCCCTCATCTAATCCATAAAAGGCCCTCTTGTCTTCTATTTTAAGGGTTCCCACACTTAGGAAGGAACCCAACCCTCAAAAACTCTCAAGGGGATACTTGGAGAGCAAGGAGGAAGGAGAGGAGAAGGAGAAGAGAGAGAATCGGCCAAGGAGAGGAAGATTGATAGGTTTGGTTGATAGATTAGCTTTGCTTTGTTTTGATCTTGTGGATTTGGAAACCCTTGATTGGAATTTGTGGATTGCTTTTGATTTTGAATGAAACTTTGCTTTGTTTTGAGATTGATGATGTTGATTGCTTTCCCTTTTGATTTGTTTGCTTTCTTTGTTTGCCACATGGAGTAGATCTCCTTGATCTTGGGTTATGGGGGAAAACCCTAGCTAGGTTTGGGCTAGAAACCCCAATTCCATAGCCTTGAGTGTTTGATCTAAGGAACCCACTCTACATAGAGCTACAATTCCTTGCGAAAGTCGGGAATCAAGGCTTGAGATTGGCAAAGTAGCGAAAGTGAACATGTGTCAATCTCAAGACCTTGCTTCGAAGGGGATTTCCCCAATGATCGATGTGTAGAAGTGGTTGGAACGAGGGCGAAAGCACTCGATCCTAGTCCGATCATGACTCATTGCTTGAATTGGGGTGGATAAGCCTTAATCTACTAGAGAAGGAACCCAAAAGCCCAAGATCTACTTTTAAATCTTGAAGTTCGACATTCCCAGATACCTCGGGCCCGACTTACCCAGTGTCGGTCCCGACTTCCTCTTGTCGCCAACCTCGGGCCCGACGTGACCTCAGTGTCGGTCCCGACTGTTTTCTTTGTTTTCCTTTGTTTTATGCTCTCCTTTCTAGCTTCCTAGTGTCTAGGCACATCGATCGAGTAGACTTCCCGAGTGTTCGACACCCACCACGTACTACAACGGGGTCGGGTTATAAATTGTATCTCTAGACCCTCGCACACCGTGAGAGGCGATCACTGAACGACTGATTCTCTCTTACATGACTTGAACCTAGTACCCTTAAACCGCTTATATGGTTTTGTTCCTTCATTCAATGTTCCTATAAGTGTGGATCACTTGAGTGAAACAACATCCTCTTCTTAGTCATATTCGAGTAATATTACAAAATACTCAATATCTCTCATCATTAAATTTGGACAACACACTTCCACTATCATTTTGGTAATGCCTCCTTCATTAATCTCTTTTCTGGATATCACTAATCTTCCAAGTCTTGATCTTCCATAGCTTGAGCCATCCTAGCATCTTATGCTTCAACTTTTACTTATGATGACGTTCTTTAGTTGGTCTTTGACCATCCAAACTAAGCATATACCGAATTCGGTCGTGTCCAATCCCTTAGGTTTGGTTACTCGTTCCTTATCTTGTTTCTACTCCCCACTTCACTAGTAATTCTAACACTACAAACGGGATTAGCTTTTGTCAAGCATACACTTAGAATTAGAATGTTAAGAGTGTTAAACTACAGGAGGTCCTTCAACGGACGGCGGTGGAGTCGCGACGTGTCACCTACCCCCTATATGCAACATGCCTATCCCAGTTAAAACATTTTGAAAACACCGGCCGGTTTTGGTTTTAAGTTGGACCTCGAGTACTCTTTGTTGGTCAGTTCCATGTGCCCTGTTGTCAACCTCGCTCTGATACCAATTTGTAACACCCCGACTTCCGACGGGGCACTACTAAGAAATAGACCTTACTAGATACTATTAAATAGGTTGACAACTACACTTTAGGATCTTGCAACGCGGGCACGACGAGAAAACGAAATAAAAACATCCAACCTTTCTTTTATAAAAATATAGAAAACGTAGTTATGCATGAATTCCCGAAAACCTAATTATAAATATCCTGAATCTGACGAATCATCACCAACAATAAAATCATTCGACGAAAACAGAAGACAAGTCATAATACCAACTCTAACATATTAATAAAAATAACATCCTAAAAATAACACAACTAAATTATCGTAAAAATAATCCCATCCCACTATGACACGCGCTCTTTACCGCTCCGTCCCGCCATCTGGCCTCGGTTCCTGCACGGCTCCCTGATTCATACCTGGAACTGAAAAATATTCCCCGAAGGGTCAGCGTCTAATCTACCAAGCTAGATAGAATACGAAAATTGTAGAACGTTTCGAAAACATTTCTAAAGTCAGCAAACAAATCCTCAATCGCAATCATATCTCTAAAGGCCAATACCTAAATTAGTTATAATCAGTCACACAGAACCACATATGCATTCACAATCACAATCTCATAACACAACAATTCCTCCTTTTCCACAATCCGACTACCAAGGCGCTCATCACCGCGCCGAGTGCAGAGGCAGGCCCTCCCACTCCACTTCACAATCTCCCTTCTAACCCCGGGCTAAGCCTCCACTGGAGCACTTGCCAAAAACACACATATAATACTTTTCGTTTTGAAGGGGCACGGTTTCCCTGTCACACGGGTCAAAGTAGCCAACTCTTCCTCCACGCCAGCTACGATGGGCCGTGTCGGAAACGGTACCAACACAGAGAAAACGTTTCCAAAAATATCCTTCCGATAAAACACATTCAAAACCATTTTCACACACAACAATACAAGAAGTTCAAAACAGTTTATAAAGGCATTCGGGACTAGTTCCCAAAACCCGCCCCACAATATCGATACGCAATCTAACAAGGTAGAGAAGAACCGAGCAAGTCGAAAAACGACTTACCTTAAAGGCGATCCTTGCGCAATTAAACGATCACGAGCAACGCTAGAACCCTAAAAATATTAACAAATATTACGAATTAAGCAACTAGTAAATTGCACCTACAAAACTATTTAACAAAGCACCTACCCCGAAATCACTAGCTTTTTCTAGACTAGTCCAGTCCCAATTAAAAAGTACTCTTAGCCTAAACGGTACTACACACACAAGTATATATATAAGCCCCTTTCAAAAGTATATTGAACCCCAAAACTTCACCACTGTATGAAAGTGACGATTGCCCAAGGAAAACTATATACCGGTTCAAACTACCCAAACCCACTAAAACAAAATAAGGTATTAACTAATCTACCCTATACACTTATAATGTTAAACATCTAGGTTTATATATATAATAAAGACAAGACAAAAGAAAAGACTTATATTTATAAAACAAGAATAAAGCTCCCAGTGACACTTAAACTCCATTAATGAAGAAGTCAACATGATCTTGCTTATAGTTGAATGACTATATATTGAAAAATTCAACGCGGTAAAACCCTGTCCCAAAATTAAGACCTAGAATGAGAAGGAACATTGACACTCACTAGAGATGGTGGTGTGATCTCCTTCGAGTGCGACTCGTCAACGATGGCGGAGGACAGTGCACAACAAGCTTGGTAAGAATGAAGAAAGACACACTTAGATTTAGGCCACACAACCAGAAAAGAAACAAACGCAGAATGAAGAAAGACACACTTAGATTTAGGCCACACAACCAGAAAAGAAACAAACGCGGTGAGATCAGAGTTCGCTTACAACCTCGGAGTCGATCGGGAACAACAACGAAGAAAGCTCTACGTTATAATCAGAGTGTTGCTGGAAGATAGAAGTCGTCAACTCCGTCTCGGTGTCTAGGCAACGATTTGGTTCGGTGATCGGAATCGGCGACTACCGATTACGATGGTGTACTATTGGTTATTGTTTAATGGGAAAGGCAATAAGGGAGAGATCCACATTGGTTCTGTAGGTTGGTTTTGGTTTTGACAGGTTTATACGAATGGGTGTTGAACAAGAAGAAGGTCGGCGACAATCACATTAAGAAAGGTTAAGATAGACTTTGTTGGGATTGATCGAAACTAACGGAGGTTGAATGAAACTAACGTAAAGATAAGATCAATATTTTGGATAGAAAATACATTTAAAAAGAAATATAATTTGTGGCTTGTTTAAAGGATATATTGCGTAGTTAATGAACAAGTACTTATCAACTCGTTAAGCTAAGATATTAGATATAATAGATATAAATTATATAACGAGGATCAAAATAAGGATGTAGTCTATTGGTTGTCGAAACGCATTAATAGTTAATCTATCTTACGAGGTTACTTGTAAAATAAGAAACTTGTTTTCCGACCTTAAAACAAACTTGGTATTACAATGAATATAACGGTTTCCTATAAGAATGAACGATTCTAAATGAACATAACGCTTTTTTATAAGAATTAATGAACAATTATAAAGGAATATATATTTTTCTTATAAGAATGAACGATTATAAATGAATATAACGATTTCCTATAAGAATGAACGATTCTAAAAGAATATATTGATTTCTTATAACAATGAACGATTCTAAATGAAAATAACGATTTCCTATAAGAATGAATAATTGTAAATGAATATAACGATATCTTATAAAAATGAACGATTCTAAATGAGTATATTGATTTCTTATAAGAATGAACGATTTTAAATAAATATAACGATTTCCTATAAAAATGTACGATTTTATAGAAATGTATTGATTTGTTATAAGAATGAACGGTTCTAAATGAATATACCGATTTCTTATAAGAATGAACTATTATAAATGAATATATTGATTTCTTATAAGAATAAACGATTCTAAACTAATATATTCATTTCTTATAAGAATAAAGGATTCTAAATGAATATAACGATTCTCCAATAAGAATGAACGATTCTAAAATAATATAACGATTTTTTATAAGAATGAACGACTCTAAAAGAATATATATTGATTTCTTATAAGAATAAACGATTCTAAAGAAATATATTGAATTCTTATAAGAATGAACGATTTTAAATGAATATTACGATGTCCTATAATAATGAACGATTCTAAAGGAATATATTGATTTCTTATAAGAATGAACGATTCTAAATGAAAATAACGAATTCCTATAAGAATGAACAATTCTAAATTAATATAACGATTTCTTATAAAAATGAACGATTCTAAAGGAGTATATTGATTTCTTATAAGATTGAACGATTCTAAATGAATATAACGATTTCCTATAAGAATGAACGATTATAAAGAAATATATTGATTTCTTATAAGAATTAACGATTCTAAAGTAATATATTCATTTCTTATAAGAATAAACGATTCTAAATGAATATAACGATTTCCAATAAGAATGAACGATTCTAAAATAATATAACGATTTTCTATAAGAATGAACGATTCTAAAAGAATATATATTGATTTCTTATAAGAATAAACGATTCTAAAGGAATATATTGATTTCCTATAACAATGAAAGACTCTAAGTGAATATAATGATTTCCTATAAGAATGACCGATTCTAAAGGAATATATTGATTTCTTATAAGAATGAACGATTCTAAATGAATATAACGATTTCCTATAAGAATGAACAATTCTAAATGAATATAACGATTTCTTTTATAAAAGAACGATTCTAAAGGAGAGTATATTGATTTATTATAAGAATGAACGATTCTGAATGAATATCCCAATTTTCTTTAAGATTGAACGATTCTAAAGAAATATATTGATTTCTTATAAGACTGAACGATTCTAAAGTAATATATTCATTTCTTATTAGAATAAACGATTGTAAATGAATATAACGATTTCCAATAAGAATGAATGATTCTAAAATAATATAATGATTTTCTATAAGAATGAACGATTTTAAAAGACTATATATTGATTTCTTATAAGAATAAACAATTATAAAGGAATATATTGATTTCTTATAAGAATAATTGATTCTAAATGAATATAACGTTTTCTTATAAGAATGAACGGTTCTAAAGGAATATAACGTATTCTTATAAGAATGAACTGTTCTAAGGAATATAACGATTTCTTATAAGAATGAACGATTCTAAATGAATATAACGATTTCTTATAAGAATGAACGATTCTAAAGGAATATAACGATTTCCTATAATAATGAACAGTTCTAAATGAATATAACGATTTCATGTAATAATGAACGATTCTAAATGAATATAACGTTTTCTTATAAGAATTGACGATTTTAATTGAATATAACGATATGTTATAAGAATGAACGATATCTAAAGGAAATTATTCTAAATTTTTATTCTCGAATAATTTAATCTTAAACATGCATAATAATATTATTCTCATAAATATTATTATTCTAGGAAGGCATTTATAATTTATTAAAAATTATAAATTTCCTAGGTGATCATGATTGATATTTTATTTTAATAAATATTCTTTATAAAGGGATATGGATAATATTTATTAAAATTCTAAAATAATTGTTATTTATAGTGTAAATAATTTTAAAAATAATAAGAATTAATTAGGAATTGTGATACGTGATCGCCTAGGAATACTCCTTGTTGATCAAGTATTTAACCACACAGGATCCCGATCTTGCCTAACAAAATTTCCAACCTAATTTGCCTTTAAAGTTAATAGCTTGATGTGCAAGAAAATCGAATTATGAATAAGGAATGAATCTGATTCAAAGAGTTAAGATAATCAAAAGGATAGTTCAATTGAATTGGCTCCAATGCTAAATTCAGTTGATAAACTAGTTGATCTTTAACAATCAAACTAGAACTAACAAGTTGAGCAAAGTAACTATCCAAATCTGAATTGAAAGAAAACGAATTGGTGATTATGATCGTAGAGATTGAATGCTTGAACAATAGTTGCTTTAATGGCCCATGAACTTGATAAACAAATAGGGGTTTATCTAATTCAGGCTGATTTTTATTGAATGAAAATAACAACTATTTAAAGAGAATACAAGGTAGAGTTGTCTTGGAGAATAAGTCAAAGATATTAGCCCTATAAGGGTAGAAAGGTCCTTTCTTGTTTTCCAAGATAACACATAATAATCTAAACTACAAAGTCCCCTTACCGTAAATAAATCAAATAAATAAATAATTATCTGACTTATTTAGATAAGAAAACTAAAAAGCTAATCCTACAACTCAAAAAGATATTAAATAAAGTATAACCAAGATATTTCGGCCACTAACATAAGCTTATGACCGAAAATATCACTTATTAAAGTTCTAGCTAAAGATAGAATTAAATATCAAAGATAAGATTTCCGTAAGATAAGAAAAGATTCCCATTTTTTTGCTCTTTACTGTTCGATTCTGAACTTGATGTAAACTACAAAGTTGTAGAACGTTTAATTATCTTTCCAATGCATATTGAACAGACTTGAAATTAATTTTTTAGCCCAAGTTATGACCAGTTTACTGTGCATTGTTTTCCATTTGATGGGCTTGACTTGATCCTCTTTCTTGATGGCCTTGGACGCCATTGATGAACATAATCAAAGGATAATATCAGATCTATGAACACCTTCTTAAACTTAAATGATCGGGACCTTAGTAAAGGTCTTGGTCTTTGGCCTCCATTCGTCTTGAACGAATCATTCGCTTGGATCCTCCCTTGATTTGTATCATCCTCCCCCACATGGCCTCCAACCGTCCTCGATTCGACGCTGTATGTAGATGAAACGGGAGATTCATCAATTAATAATTTCAAATCAGAAAGAGATGGACCTGTGGAAGTATCCAAGTTAGGTATTGCAACAACTTGTATGACTGAATTTGATGCGGTGTCGTTGGCCAATGGCTTTTCATCAAGAGTAGGGTTCTCTTGGTAGACTTCTTCTAAGATTATTTGTAAGACCCAAGTTTTCTTTTTGCAAACCCGATAACTTAGTTTTGTTCAAAACTCCTCCTTCTCCTACCAATTTACCCTTTTTATCTCATTGTGGGATGGAAGCCCAAACCCTTTTATTTTTGATGTGGGCCGAAAGCCCAAAAATGGACCTTGAAAACCAAACCCATTTATTGCCTTCTTTCTCCTCCTTTCTACCCTAGTTTTGGGTGTGGCGTCCCAACAGATGGATGAGCAAACCAGAACCCTCGGACTCGTTACTAGGGCGTCGCCGGCGAATCCTAGAAGCACCTCCCCTTGCCCTCGTTTTCTAGCCTGCACCAAATCTGTTTGAACCATTGCCGAGTCTTCGCTATCGCCGCAAGAACGCGGATTCCAGCCTTTCAACCTCACCTCGTCGACCTCTTCATCTCGCCAGTGGGTAGCTGAAATTGAAGGGAACGGATCCAAATCGAGTCATGCCGATTCGAGCCTTCGCCGCGCACCACTGCTCCGTTCTCGTGGATCCGTCACCGCTGCCGCCAGGAACCCACTGCGCGCCCCTGCTCCCGCTTCCTCTGAGTCATCACGCCGCCGATCTTGTTCGTTTTGGGTCGAGATTGGCACTGGTCGAGCAAGTCAGTCCATGGCCGCGAACGACGATTGGAGAACCTCCTTTTGTTCGCTCGGTCGGAACCAGTCAAGCGTGGCATCGTCGAGCTCGTCCCAAGTTCGTCTTTGTGCCTCATCCATCCTGATCGAATACAGCGTAGGCAAGGCCGGTACATTTGAACTTGAAACACCCCGATCGAGCGTAGACGCCAGCTCCGATCGACCCGCTTTCGGTTTCGGTGACGTCAAACCTTTAACTGAAGTTTGACCGCTATTCTTCCTGTGCTAGAGGTGGAGCTTTTTCCCCTTTTGTTGGTACACCCTTATATTTTAGTTGTTACCTTGCACATTAATTTGTTGTAACTGATTGTTTGAATGGTTGGTTTCCATTTCACGAATTGTTATTGGAATGTTTGCAGTTGTTTTGGTTAAATGGCTGATTGGATCTTTAGTTTAGAATTTTTGGATGGTTTGGTGTATAAGAATAATTTGGTCATTGTTGGGCCTGAATTAAAAATTGTAATTTTAACTTGGGTTTGAGTTTGAGTGTTTCTCGTTAAGATCCAAATGGTTGTGTGTATGTGAATGAAATTTTTGGGAGTCTGAACTCGTGAGGTTTGATCCTTTCTAGAATGCGAGTAGTAGTTCGGGTTTTCAAACAAGTTGTACGTTAATCTCGACCTTTTATTGCATGGTAGTACCCGTTTGATTTTGGAAGGTTTTGTTTTGAATGTATGGTTTGGAACCTAGTATTATAGGTTGATCTTGGACTTTGAATTGGGTGCCTTGGACTATTACTCTTGAAGTTATTTAAGGTTTGGAAATCTTAGCTTATGGGAAAGTTGTTGACGTTGATTCTTAAGTTTGTTGCGTCCAACTTATTTTATTTTGGTTAAAAATATTAGAATCAATTCAATCAACACTTGTTTTGGATGCCGTGGTTTTTTTTATGGTGGTTCACACTTGGTGCGGCCATTATAGTTGTGCTTGCCTAGAATCGATAGTTACTCCTCGCGGTTAGTCGGTTAACCGTACACGTTGTGATTCGTAGGTCTTTAGTATCGACGCGTCTCTTACTTCTTTCGAGGATCGCCTTCCAGGTAAGTCGTTCTCGACTTGCTCGGCTTTATTCTAGTCTTGTTAGATTTCATGCCGTGATTGTGAGATTGGTTTTAGGAGTTAGTCCCGAATGCATGTTTTCTATGTGAAATATTTTCACACATGATGTGATGCGCTTTCCATTTCAAACGTTTTCTCGTAAAAGAAATAGTATCGTTTTCTCTGTGCTGGCAGCGTAACCGGCACGATCATGTGCAACGATTGTCGGTGGCGAAGAGGCGTTCAGCCATGGTCGTGTGTCGGCCGGTCCCCTTTAAAAATAAAAATTGATTGCTTGTTTTTGGCAAGTGCTCTAGTGGAGGCTTGACCAGGGGTTGGAAGGATGATGTGTATGATAAGTGGGAGGGTCTGCCTCTGCACTCGGGCGCTGGGATTTAGCGCCGTAGATGGGAATGCAGTGGAGGAAGGGAGAATGGCATTTCCCAATAGGATTGTGAATGGTTTTGTTGTGTGTGTGTGTGATTACTTAGTTGGTTTTCGACCTTGTGAATTTTTGTTACGCTTGATGAATTGCTTGTTTCGTCGTATTTCCCTTTATTTGTCGAATGTCGAAGTGTTGGTTATTATTACAAATGCTTTACCTTTGTGCTTGTTAGTTTGATTGTTGGTATGTCTCGTTGCCTTTCCTTTCACCTATTCTCTAGGTTGTGGAAATGTGTGTTGGCCTATTATGTTTTGTTCAATTTACTTGTTAAAGGGTATGTTGTTGGCTAATTGTTGTTTTCCATTGCCGCTTGTTATCTAGCTTGCCTAGGATAATAGCTGACCCCTCGGGGACTTATTTTTCAGTTCCATGTACTCATACAGGTCCCGTGTTGGAGCCTAGGCCAGATGCTGCAGTGGATCGTTGACGCTTGTCACTAGGTTTCAGAGTGGGTTGAGTTCTGTTTAGCTTTGTTATTTGTTTTGGATTTTGCACCCTTTTGTTGACTTTAGCGGATTTCTGATGTTGGATGTGACTTGTCTAGACGTTTGGGATCTCATGGATGAAATTATTGACTATGTGTTTGTTGAACGACAGTTGGATGTTTGAAATAGTTTTTCTTGTCGTGCCCGAGTTGCAAGGTCCAGGTGTTTTTAGTTGTCAGACTAGCTCATGTACGACCCGTAAGGGTCAAACTACCTAGTAGCGCCCCGACGTCAAAACGGGGTGTTACAAATTGGTATCAGAGCCAGGTTGGCAACAAGGGCACATGAAACCGAACAACAAGTGTACACGAGGTCCAACTAAAAACAAAAACCGGCCGATGTTTTCTAAAAATTTTTAAATGGGGTAGTCATGCTGCATATTGGGGTAGATAACACGACGTGACTCCGCTGCCATCCACCAAAGGACCTCACGTAGATTAGTAAGTTATTCCTTCACTTTTAGTCATATTTAAAGTGTTGACCGTGGGACTTTCTAAAAAGATGACCCCACAAACTAGAGTTAGAATTTTTGTTGCTAGTAGGAGAGGCCGTGGGAGAAGTCGTGGTAGGAATAGAGAGACTCCCTTTGTTGCTGAGCTAGAGAAGCGTTAGAATGTTTACCGGAAGAAGTTGTTGGGAGTGGGGCCTTGGCTGTTGACGACCATCAGGATGCTAGCGTGTCTGTCGTTAGAGGTGGACCTTAAGCTAATGGGGCCTAGTTTAGAGCCAATGCACCGCCAGTTGGGTTATCACTAGAGTTTTACATGATCAGATGAATATTGTTGGACTTCAGAGGACTAAGATGAGGGCACCAGACCAGAGTACTGTTAGAGTTGCTCAGTTAGGAGGGATACCAGAAGTACAGAGGCTAGAGGTAGTTGATCGTGTGGTAGAGCCACTGAGAGATGAGCTCTAGCCAGACAAGTGACTCACGGAGTTCAGAAGGCCGGGGCGTCAAGCTTCACTAGGGCCCCGTCTACTAGAGTAGAGCAGTGGCTGAGTATTATGGCGTCGACGTTGGAATTCTAATTAGGTGCTAGAGGAGAAGAAGATGTATCTGGTGCAAGTTCGCTACAAGAGAGTGCTTACGATTGGTAGGAAATGAGTCAGGACCTTCAGACAAATGTTATGTTAAAAAAGGGACAATCAAATGGATTCATTTCAGCGGAACCGATCTGATTCTCAGTTACAGGGTCGTTAGGACGAGTTTCAGCAAGGCCACTCTACTAGGGGTTAGAAAGAGTGCTTCAACTGTGGAGGCACTGATCACATTAGGAATCAGTGTCCAAAGCCAGTTCGGAACTGCTTCATCTACGAGAAGCCCGGTCATGTACGATAGTGTGGTAGGGTTGGCGCACCCTCATAGGGATCTTCGCCAGGTATGATGGACCAAGAAGCTCGTTGTTCACCTTAGCAGTCTCAACAGGGCATCAAGCTAGAACAAAGGACGGGGTACAAGAGCCAATACCCTAAGGACTAACCAGTTCAAGTGTTCGAGATGAGGAGGGCGGATGCCTTACATACGCCGACGGCCACATGTACGTTTTGGATTCAGTCTAAACCTGTTCATATTCTTTTTGACACGGGTGCCACACACTATTTTGTGTGCTCTGCTTGCGTGGCTAGACTAGGGTTTGACTTGCACAGAACGAGAATGTTTTGTAATGGGTCTACCCAATGGTAGTAAGATGAGTGTGAATAGAGAGATTCTGGAGAGTCCTATCAGAATAGGAGGTAGAGATTGGTATGCAGATTTTATAGTAATGCAATTGTCCCCAGATGATGACGTGATTTTGGGAATGGATTGGATGAGGCGTTACAGAGCAGTGTTAGATATACATAAAGGCACCATCACGGTGTTCGCAGATGACATGACTGTACAAGTGAGTCAGGAGTTAGAGCAAGTTTGGCCGAGACTAGTGATTAGTATGGTAAAAGCCGCCAAGTTGCTTAATAAGGGGTATGTACGTCCGAATGTCTCACCTTGGGGAGCCCCAGTTTTGTTTGTATAGAAGAAAGATGGACCCTTTCGTTGGTGTATCGATTATCGGGAATTGAACCGAGTCACCATCAAGAACAAGTACCCACTGCCTCGCTATGATGATTTGTTGGATCAGTTACAAGGGGCTACGGTGTTTTTGAAGGTGGACTTGAGGTCAAGATGCCATCAACTAAGGATTTAGGAGGAAGACATTACAAGACAGCTTTTCGAGTAAGATATGAGCATTATGAGTTTGTTGTGATATCGTTTGGATAGAACAATACACCCGAAGTGTTCATGGAGTTGGTAATCGGATGTTTATAGTTTCCTTGGACAGATTTGTGGTGGTTTACTTCGATGACATCCTATTTTACTCCAGGGATGAGGAGGAGCACGCCGAATATCTCAAGCTGTTGATAGGACGGTTAAGGTAACACTGACTGTTTGCTTTGTTGACAAGTGCTAGTTCAAGCTGCCAAAAGTCACTCTTCTAGGTCATTTGGTGTCCGCTAAGGGAGTTATGAGGGACCTTGTGAAGATGGAGGCTGTGAAGGCTTGGGAACCCCGAAGAACGTGAAGGAAGAGCGGAGTTCCTTAGGATTAGCGGGGTACTATTGGAGGTTGTGAAAGGTTTACCCCGTATAACCCAAACCATCTAGCAGCCTACTAAAGAAGACAACTCGTTCTAAGTTGAATGAGGCCTGATAGAGGAACTTCGACGAGTTAAAGGCGAGGTTGACCTTAGCTCCTATACTCACTCTTCTTCAGGAAAATGAGGACGTTATGATCTACAATGATGCCTCCAAGGTAGGCTGGGGATGTGTGTTAATGTAGAGGAAAGAGGTGTTTGCTTACGCCTCAAGACAGTTAAAGCCGAATGAGCAGAATTAACCCACTCATATTGTGGAATTGGCAGTAGTGGTGCATGCCTTGAAGATTGGCGTCAATATTGTAGGGGAGTACATGCAAAGTAATGATAACTCATAAGAGTCTTAAGTACATCTTCACTCAGAGAGAACTGAATATGAGATAGCGGAGATGATTTGAGTTGCTGAAGAACTATGACTTGGAGATCCTTTACCACCCATGAAAGGCGAATGTAGTCATTGATGCCCTTAGTAGGAAGACGTCTCAGGAGCGTATGATGACTCTTTTGACTACTCAACCAGAGTTGTAGAGAGAGCTGATGAGGTACGGAATTAAGGTACAAATTCAGCATTACCAAGGTAGACTGAGTATCTTGAAACGTCAATCGACTTTGCTTGAAGAAGTGAGGTTGAAACATGAAATATGTCCAATGATTTAAGTACTGAAGTAGAAGTTGAGCCGTAGAGAGGCACTTGATTTCGTAAAGAGAGCAGCCGGTAACTTGAGTTTGCGCGGCCGAATTTGTGTGCCTCGGGATGTAAAGTTGAGACAGAAGATTTTGCAAGAAGCATATGCTAAACCTTACTCGATTCACCCTGGAACGAGTAAGATGTACAAAGATTTACGATAGTATTGCTGGCGGGATGGGATGAAGCCAGATGTAGCAAGATTTGTTGCTAAGTGTCAGGTTTGCCAACAGGTGAAGATTGAGCACTAGAGGTCGGGTGGTATGCTCCAACCCCTATCTATTCCAGAATGGAAATGGGAGGATATTTCCATGGGTCTTGACACTGGACTACGGAACAGCAAGGGGCATGATGCCAATTGGGTTGAAGTGGATAGTTTTACAAAGACCGCTCGCTTATTGCCTCTTAAGGAGACTTGGCCAACGAACAAGCTAGTAGAGGTGTTCGTAAATCAAATAGTTAGACTGCATGGTGTGCACAAGACGATTGTGTCAAATCATGATGGGTGTTCGCTTACAGATTTTGGCAACAAGTGCATGAGGCACTTGAGACGAGATTGCACTTCACGACTGCTTGCCACCCGTAGTCACATGGCCAATCCGAGAGGACAATTCAGACTCTAGAGGACATGTTGAGGTAGTGTGTTCTTGACTGGGAAGGTCATTGGTTAGATCACCTAACATTGGTGGAGTTTGCCTACAACAACAATCGGCACTCCTTGATTTAGATGGCTCTGTATGAGGCTTTGTATGTCCGCAAGTGCAGGACATTGTTGTGCTGGGATTACCCGTCGGATATTGTAGGAGAGAAGCCACATATGATAGAGGAAATGTTTGGGAAGGTGGCCTTGATCCGGGAGCATATGCTAACTTCACAAAGCCGCAAGAAATCCTATGCAAACAAGCAACGTCGACCACCAGAGTTTGAGATAGGGGGCACATGTCTAGTTTAGAGTGTCGCCTACTCGTGGTGTGAGGGTATTTGGGGTGAAAGGGGAAGTTGAGTCCCCACTATATTGGGCCGTTTGAGACTCTAGAGAGAGTGGACGAAGTAGCCTACAGACTAGAGTTACTACTCACTTTGGATGGAGTTCGCCATGTTTTTCATGTATCACAACCAAGACAGTATGTTCTAGGTCCCTTTCACAAACCCAGTTAGGAGGAGTTGGAGGTTGTGCCCGACCATACCTTTAAAGAACAACTGATAGCGCCACCGGACAAACGTATGAATAAGCTACGGAGCGAGGAAATTCAGTTGGTGTTGTTTCAGTGGTCTCGACAAGGAGTCGAGGAGGCCACTTGATAGACCGAGGATAGGATGAGAAAGAACTACCCTGAGTTTTACTCAGGTTTAATAGAGGCCTTCGAGAGTAGGGTTTAGAGATCCCATGAGGTAGGTTTGAAATTTGTTATGACTTAGTGTTGCTAAGCATGTTTGCTGTTTGCGTGGTTGTGTTTTGACATGTGTATGAATTGGCTATCTTTCTTCATGGTTATAGTAATTTGACATGCAATTTTTTACCCCACATTATATTTGAGTTGTTGTCAACGATTCGGGGTTCGAGGACGAACCTCCTCAAGGAGGGAGAGCTTGTGAACCCGCGAGAAACCTTGTGAGTCTCCACGTTAACCTTGAAAGTTTTGGGACGAAACTTTCTTTATGGGGGGTATAATGTAAGACCCGAGTTTTCTTTTTGCAAACCGGATAACTTAGTTTTGTTCAAAACTCCTACTTCTCCTACCCATTTACCCTTTTTATTTCCTTGTGGGATGGAAGCCCAAACCCTTTTATTTTTGATGTGGGTGAGTGGGTCAAAAGCCCAAAAATGGAACTTGAAAACCAAAAGCCCAAAAACTCCTAGTTTTGGGTGTGGCGTCCCAACAGATGGATGAGCAAACCAGAGCCCTTGGACTCGTTGCTAGGGCATCGCCGACGAATCTTAAAAGCACCTCCCCTTGCCCATCGTTTTCTAGCCTGCACCAAATCCGTTTGAACCATTGCCGAGTCTTCGCTATCGCCGCGAGAACGCGAATTCCAGCCTTTCAACCTCACCTCGTCGACCTCTTCATCTCGCCAGTGGGTAGCGTACGACTGCTCCGTTCTCGTGGATCCGTCACCGCTGCGGCCAGGAACCCACTGCGTGCCCCTGCTCCTGCTTCCTCTGAGTCGTCACGCCGCCGATCTTGTTCGTTTTGGGTCGAGATTGGCACTGGTCGAGCAAGTCAGTCCATGGCCGCCAACGACGATTGGAGAAGCTCCTTTTGTTTCGCTCGGTCGGAACTAGTCAAGCATGGCATCATCGAGCTCGTCCCAAGTTCGTCTTTGTGCCTCATCCATCCTGATTGAATACAGCGTAGGCAAGGCCGGTACATTTGAACTTGAAACACCCCGATCGAGCATAGACGCCAGCTCCGATCGACCTGCTTTCGGTTTTGGTGACCTCAAACCTTTAACTGATGTTTGACCTCTATTCTTCCTGTGCTAGAGGTGGAGCTTTTTCCCCTTTTGTTGGTACACCCTTATATTTTAGTTGTTACCTTGCACATTAATTTGTTGTAACTGATTGTTTGAATGGTTGGTTTCCATTTCACGAATTGTTATTGGAATGTTTGCACTTGTTTTGTTTAAATGGCTGATTGGATTTTTAGTTTAGAATTTTTGGATGGTTTGGTGTATAAGAATAATTTGGTCATTGTTGGGCCTGAATTAAAAATTGTAATTTTGACTTCGTTTTGAGTTTGAGTGTTTCTCGTTAGGATCCTAATGGTTGTGTGTATGTGAATGAAATTGTTGGGAGTCTGAACTCGTGAGGTTTGATCCTTTCTAGAATGCGAGTAGTAGTTCGGGTTTTCAAACAAGTTGTACGTTAATCTCGACCTTTTATTGCATAGTAGTACCCGTTTGATTTCGGAAGGTTTTGTTTTGAATGTATGGTTTGGAACCTAGTATTATAGGTTGATCTTGGACTTCGAATTGGGTGCCTTGGACTATTACTCTTGAAGTTATTTAAGGTTTGTAAATCTTAGCTTATGGGAAAGTCGTTGACGTTGATTCTTAAGTTTGTTGCGTCCAACTTATTTTATTTTGGTTAAAAATATTAGAATCAATTCAATCAACACTTGTTTTGGATGCCGTGGTTTTTTTTATAGTGGTTCACACTTGGTGAGGCCATTATAGTTATTCTTGCCTAGAATCGATAGTTACTCCTCGCGGTTAGTCGGTTAACCGTACACGTTGTGATTCGTAGGTCTTTAGTATCGACACGTCTCTTACTTCTTTCGAGGATCGCCTTCCAGGTAAGTCTTTCTCGACTTGCTCGGCTTTATTCTAGTCTTGTTAGATTTCATGCCATGATTGTGAGATTGGTTTTGGGAGTTAGTCCCGAATGCATGTTTTCTATGTGAAATGTATTCACGCATGATGTGATGCACTTTCCATTTCAAACGTTTTCTCGTAAAAGAAATAGTATCGTTTTCTCTATGCTGGCAGCGTAACCGACACGATCATGTGCGACGATTGTCGGTGGCGAAGAGGTGTCTAGCCATGGTCGTGTGTCGGCCGGGCCCCTTTAAAAATAAAAATTGATTGCTTGTTTTTGGCAAGTGTTACTGTGGAGGCTTGACCAGGGGTTGGAAGGATGATGTGTATGATAAGTGGGAAGGCCTGCCTCTGCACTCTGGCACAGGGATTTAGCGACGTAGATGGGAATGCGGTGGAGGAAGGGAGAATGGCATTTCCCAATAGGATTGTGAATGGTTTTGTTGTGTGTGTGTGTGATTACTTAGTTGGTTTTCGGCCTTGTGAATTTTTGTTACGCTTGATGAATTGCTTGTTTCGTCGTATTTCCCTTTATTTGTCGAATGTCGAAGTGTTGGTTATTATTACAAATGATTTACCTTTGTGCTTGTTAGTTTGATTGTTGGTATGTCTCGTTGCCTTTCCTTTCACCTATTCTCTAGGTTGTGGAAATGTGTGTTGGCCTATTATGTTTTGTTCAATTCCCTTGTTTAAGGTTATGTTATTGGCTAATTATTGTTTTTCAAAACGTCTTACCATTGCCCCTTGTTATCTAGCTTGCCTAGGATAATAGCTGTCCCCTCGGGGACCTATTTTTCAGTTCCAAGTACTCATACAGGTCCCGTGTTGGAGCCTAGGCCAGATACTGCAGCAGATCGTTGACGCGTGTCACTAGGTTTCAGAGTGGGTTGAGAGTTTTGTTTAGCTTTGTTATTTGTTTTGGATTTTGCACCCTTTTGTTGACTTTAGCGGATTTCTGATGTTGGATATGACTTGACTAGATGTTTGGGATCTCATGCATGACATTATTGACAATGTGTTTATTGAACGACAGTTGGATGTTTTAAATAGTTTTTCTTGTCGTGCCCGAGTTGCAAGGTCTAGGTGTTTTTAGTTGTCAGACTAGCTCAGGTAGGACCCGTAAGGGTCAAACTACCTAGTAGCGCCCCGACCTCCGTCGCCTTCTCCATACTCTGCTCGGAGTTCCTTCCTCCGACAGCTTCCGCCACCGCGACCGACGTCGACCTTGACGGTGAAGATCAGTCCGCTAGACTTATGGTTAAAATTTGGAATTGTGGATTCCGTGTAATTAATGGTTGTTTATGTCTTAAGAGATTGTTAACTCCATTCGAAATTAGTGTAATATTGACTTTATAGCATGAAGTTGGTCAAATCTTGATTGTTATTATTGATTTTTTTGAGGATTCGATCGAACTAGTTATAAGCTTGGATCATGAATGACGGAGAACAATTACAGTCGATTGATTAATTGTTGATTGTAAGTGGAGCCGGAGTTCGGTCAGGTGACGTGGGTTTTGTGGTCACTTAGATTGGTAGTGTAATGTTGGTTGAATTGTTGTTAGTTATACTTAAATTTGGGTATCAAACGTATGTTGTCCATGAAATTGCTTAATTTTTCTTTTAGTATTGGTTATTGATTTGTATTGGTTTTAAATGAATGTCTTGATCTAGATAAGTAGGTTCAAATACTACTATATTGTTTTAAGTAGATCCTTAGTGGAAAGTGTCACTTGGTTGAAGGGTGCTAGTAACTAGTAACCTAGGTTGGTTTCGAACGGGTGATAAGGATGGGTTGGTTTGAAAATTGTAAATGTAACCCTAAAATCAATAACGTCAACGATCATCAATTAGAAAGAACTCTTAGCTTTTTGGGGAGTTAAGTTTTTTTTTTTTTTGCTTCTCTTCGGGAGTTATAGTTTTTGGTTATTGAATTGTTAGGAATCGGTAACGTTCACGTGTGACAAGTTCGAGCCTACTTTCTTCCACTACGTATTTATATTCATCTTTTGAGGTAAGTCGTTCTCGACTTGCTCGGCTCTATTCTAGTCTTGTTAGATTTCATGTCATGATTGTGAGATGGTTTTGGGAACTAGTCCCGAATGTATGCTTCCTTGCAAAATGTTTTATTGTATGATGTGACGTGCTTTCCATTTTAAACGTTTTCTCGTAAAAGAAATGGTATTGTTTTCTCTGTGCTGGCAGCATAATCGGCCCGATCATGTGCGATGATTGTCGGCGGTGAAGAGGCGTCTAGCCATGGTCGTGTGTCGGCCGGGCCCCTTCAAAAATAAAATTGATTGCTTGTTTTTGGAAAGTGCTCCAGTGGAGGCTTGACCAGGGGTTGGAAGGATGAGGTATATGGAAAGTGAGAGGGTTTGCCTCTGCACTCGGGCGCAGGTGAGTTAGCGCCGTAGATTGAAATGCAACGGTGGGAGGAAGAATTGCATTTCCAAATAGGTTTGTGAATGATATTTGCTTGTGTTTGTGTGTGGTTACTTAGTTTGTTCTTGGCTTGAGAATGGTTGGTAGGTTTGATGAGTTATTGGTTTCGTTGTGTTTTCTTTCACTTGTCGAATGTCGAATTGTTGGCTATCATTTCAAACGCTTGGCTCTTGTTGCTTGTTATTTATATTGTTGATATGATTTGTTGCCTTTCCTTTCGCTTATTATCTAGGTTGTTGAGATGCGTGTTGGCTTATTATGTTTTGTTCTATTCACTTGTTAAAGGTTATGTTGTTTGTTATTTATTGTTTTCAAACGTCTTACCATTACCGCTTGTTATCTAGCTTGCCTAGGATAGTAGCTGACCCCTCGGGGACTTTTATTTTTCAGTTCCAGGTACTCTTGCATGTCCCGTGTTGGAGCCTGGGTTGGATGTTGCAGCGGATCGTTGACGCCGTGTCATTAGGTTCTCGAGTGGGTTGGGTGTTCTAGTTAGTATTGTTTATCTCTTTGGATGTTTTTATGTTATGTTGACTTATGTGAGTGCCAGGTTGGTTGTGTTTTGTTTTAGTTCTCGGGACCTCATGCGTGACTTTTTTTTCACTTATGTTTTATTAAATAACAATTGGATGATTTGTATTAGTTTTCTTGTCGTGCCCGAGTTGCAAGGTCCATGTGTTTTAGTTGTCATACTAGTTCTGGTAGGACCCGTAAGGGTCAACTACCAAGTAACGCCCTGACATTAAGACGGGGTGTTACAAATTGGTATCAGAGCAAGGTTGGCAACAAGGGCACATAGAACCAAACAACAAGTGTACACGAGGTCCAACTAGAAACAAAAACCGGCCGGTGTTTTCTAAAAAGTTTTAAATTGGGTAGTCATGCTGCATATAAGGGGTAGATGACACGACGCGACCTCGCTGCCATCCGCCGAAGGACCTCACGTAGAATAGTAAGTAAATCCTTAACTTTTAATCAAGTTTACAGATTTGGCCGGTGAACTTTCTGACAAGATGGCCCCGCATCTAGGTTCAGAGTTATTGTTGCTAGCGGCAGGGCAGTAGTAGAGGTCGTGGTAGAGGAGCATCAAAACGTTTATCTATAGGGAGAAGTTGCTTAAAGTAAGGGTATGATTGTTGTCGACCATTAGGATGCTAGCTTGTTTGTCGTTGGAGGAGGACCCCTAGTTAATGGGGCCTAGTTTAGACCTAATGCACCAGCAGTTGGGAAATCCTGTGCCCCGAGCCACACTTGTAGGGCTGCTACATAATCAAATGGGCCTCGGAGTCTTACTTTATCAGAATACTTTTGTTAGGCTTCAAGGGACCAAGATGAGGGCACCAAGCCAAAGTACTGTTCGAGTTGCTCAGTTAGGAGGGCTACCAGAAGTACAGAGACCAGAAATAGTTGACTGTGTGATAAAGCTACTAAGATAATGTCGCGAACCCCAGCCTGACAAGTGGCTCGCGGAGTTCAAAAGATTGGGGTGCCAAGCTTTACTAAGGCCCCGGGTACTGGTGTAAAGTAGTGGCTGAGTAATGTGGCGTCGACGTTGGAATTCTAATCAGGCGCTAGAGGAGAAGAAGATATATCTGGTGCAGAGTTCGCTACAAGAGAGTGCTTACGATTGGTGGGCGGTGAGCCAGGGAGCATCAGGCTTGAATAAAGGGCGGATACAGGAGCAAATACCTCGTGGGCCAACCAGCCTCGAGTGTTCGAGATGAGGAGGGTCGATGCCTTACATTCGCCGACTGCTACATGTATGTTTTTCATACAGTCTGATTCTATTCATACTCTTTTTGACACGAATGTCACACACTCTTTTGTGTCCTCTACTTGCGTTGCTAGACTAGGGTTGACATGTACAGAGGGGGTATCTTTTGTGGTGGTTTACTTGATGGCAGTAAGATGAGTGAGAATAGAGAGACTCTACAGTGCCCTTTAAAAGATAGAGTGTAAAGACGGATATGCAGATTTTATAGTAATGCTGCTTTTCCTAGATGAAGACATGATTTTGGGAATGGATGGAATAAGACGCTATAAGGCGGTGCTAGGTATACATAGGGGCACTGCCATGGTGACTGCAAATTACAAAGATGTGCAGGTGAGTCAGAAGTTGGAGCAGGTAGTGCTGAGACAAATGATTAGTATGGTAAAGGCCGCCAAGTTGCTCAGTGAGGGGTGTGTGGGATTTTGGTGCTATGTCCTGCAAGGGGACAAGAAGGGACCACACCTTCAGGATTTATCGGTAGTATATGAGTTTGAGGATGTTTTTCCAGAAGAACTTTGTTGACTGCAGTTTTGATCTTAAGCCAGGGACGAGACCGATCCCGAAAGCTCCGTACCGCATGGCTCCGATGGAAATGCAGTGGTTGAAGTCACAATTGGAAGAGCTGTTGAAGAAAGGGTATTTATGTCCGAGAGTTCCACCTTGACTGTGATTAGTGCTATGAAAGGTTCCAAGTTGTTGAATGAGGGTTGTGTAGGATATTGGTGTTATATCTTTCAAGAAACTAAGGATAGTCCGAGACTTGAGGACATTCCTGTTGTGCGAGAATTCAAGGATGTATTGCCTGAGGAGTTGCCAAGGCTTCTGCCTCATAGAGAGGTAGATTTCAGCATTGAATTAGAGCTAGGAACAAGACCTGTTTCATGGGCTCCTTATCGTATGACGCCAGTAGAGATGCAATAGTTGAAAAAGCAACTAGAAGAGTTGGCAGAGAAAGGCCATTCGTCTTAGTGCATCGCTTTGGGGAGCTCCGGTACTTTTGTAAAAAAAAAAACAAAAAAAAAGCAAAGAAGAAGGATGAGTCGATGGGGTTGTGCATTGGTTATAGAGAACTTAATCGAGTCACCATCAAAAATAAGTATCTGCTTCCCCGTATCAATGATTGCTAGACCAGTTGCAAGGAGCGGTAGTGTTCTCCAAATGTGACTTGAGGGTTGGCTATCACCAACTGAGAATTCGAGATCAAGACATCCCAAAACGAGCTTTTGAACACGATATGGGCACTATGAGTTTGTAGTGATGTCGTTGGGTTTGACAAATGCTCCAGTAGTGTTCATGGAGCTATTGAACCAGATCTTTATTGAATACTTGGATCGGTTCATGGTAGTATTCTATGATGACATCTTGGTTTACTCTCGGAGCCAAGAAAAGCATGCTAATCATCTGGGGGTTGTGTTGGGAGTTTTAAGACAACACCGCTTGTTCGCCAAGCTTTCAAAATGCAACTTCCGGTTGCCTGAGGTTAGATTTCTAGGGCATGTTATCTCAGCAGATGGGGTGAAAGTTGATCCAATGCAGATCGAAAACGTAGCGTCTTGGCAACCTCCCAAGAATGTAAAGGAAGTACGTAGTTTATTGGGTCCGGTAGGATATTATAAGAGGTTCGTTGAGGGCTTCTCAAAAATAGCTCAACCTTTATCCAATTTACTCCGTAAGACTACCAAGTTTACATGGACAAAGGCTTTCCACAGAAGCTTTGAAGAGTTGAAAAGAAGGCTAGCTTCTGCGCCCATCATAGCACTTCTAAGGCCTTGGGCCTTACAAATGGCATCACAAGGCTCACACGGGTATGTGATCTACAATGACGTTTCGAAACTTGGATTGGGTTGTGTATTAATGCAGAAGGATCTGATGATTGCTTATGGTTCTAGACAAATGAAGACTCATGAGCAAAACTACCCGACGTATGACCTAGAGTTAGCGGTTGTGATCCACGCTATGAAGATTTGGCGACACTATTTGTATGTGATGACTTGCCAAATTTTGACAAATCACAAGAGCCTCAACTACATTTTCACTCAGCGAGAGCTTAATATGAGGCAACACAAATGGCTTGAACTGATTAAGGACTATGATTTTGAGATCCATTGGCAAATGTCGTTGCTGACGCACTCAACCAACAATCATCCCAAGAGCGGATGTTGTCACACTTGACTGCTCAACCTGATTTGAAAAAGGACTTAATAAGGAACGAGATTGAGGTATGGATTCAGAGATATCAAGGCCAGCTGCGTACCTTGGGAATGTCTGCCTAACTTGACAGAGGAGATCCGTCAAACGCAAGGGACTTGCTCGATGATTCAGGACTTGTGTCAAAAGGTGCATCAAGGTGAAGCACCCGGTTTTGAAGTCCGAGAAGATGGAATTTTGAGGTTGAATGGGAGAGTATGCATACCTCGAGATCAAGAGCTGAGACAGAAAATCCTCCAAGAGGCCCATGCTACGCTCTATTCAATACACCCAGGAGCAAGTAAAATGCACAAAGACCTCAAGCAACATAATTGGTGGGATTGCCTAAAACTTGTGTGGCAAAGTTTGTATCAGGATGCCAGATTTGCCAAACAAGTTAAGATAGAACACTAGAGACCGGGAGGGATGCTCCAAACCCTCTCCATTCCAGAATGGAAGTGGGAAGACATATCAATGGACTTTGTCACAGGTTTGCGTGTTAGTCGAGGTCATGATGCCATCTGGGTAGTAGTGGACAGATTGACGAAGACGACACGTTTCCTTTCGATTAGGGAGGCGTGGCCGGTTCCCAAACTAGTGGATGTGTTTGTAAGGCAGATAGTGAGACTACATGGAGTACCAAAAACAATTGTATCTGACCGAGATGGTCGTTTTATATCGAAATTCTGGCATCAAGTGCACCAAGCATGGGGTACAAGACTGCATTTCACGACAACTTACCACCCGCAAGCAGATGGACAGTCAGAGAGGAAGTTTCCAACTCTTGAAGATATGCTAAGAGCTTGTGTTCTAGACTAGGGTGGTGGTTGGTCAGAGAATTTGGAGTTCGTGGAGTTCACATACAATAACAGTTGGCACGACTCGATTGAAATGGCTCCTTATGAGGGGTTGTATGGTCAAAAGTGTCGAACGCCACTTTGTTGGGATGACCCCTCTGACAGGGTGTGGGAGGGACCCCAAGTGATCCAGGATACGGTTGATAAGGTTTCTTTGATATGAGAAGTGACGCATGTTAGCCACTCAGAGTCATCAGAAATCCTATGCTAACAAACGAAGGCGGCCCTTAGAATTTGATGCTGGTGCACATGTGTGGTTGAGGGTGTCGCCTACTCGAGGGGTGCGGAGATTCGGGATTAAAGGGAAGTTGAGTCCTCGCTACATCGGACCTTTTGGGATCTTAGAGAGGGTCGAGGAGTTGGCCTATCGCTTGACACTTCCTCCATCCTTAGAAGGAGTTCATCCTATGTTTCATGTGTATCAGCTAAGGTAATACATTCCCGATCCCAACCACAGGCTTAGTTATGAAGAGTTGAGAATCGATCCAGATCATACTTTTGTTTAACAACCGATAGCTATCTTGGATTGTCAAATGAAGAAACTACGAAACAAGGAGATTTCGTTAGTCGTAGTGCAATGGTCTAGGCGTGGAGTCGAGGAGGCCACTTGGGAAACCGAGACAAGTATACAGGAGAGTTACCCAGAGTTATACTCAAGGTCAAAAGAGTCAACGGGATGATGGTTAGTACTTGAGCTTTTCATGCACAATATCTAGTACCTTAAAATTTGCTTGGTTGCTAATTCGCTTGGTTGCAAGTTGCTTGCTTGTTGGTTTGCTTGATTGACTGTTTGTCTGTGCGTGACTGCTTAGTGCTTATGTGAATTCAACGATTATTTGACATGTTAGAATAGATACTATGTTGACTATATGATTTGAAAGTGCTCTATTCATTTGATGAATAATTTACTTTTGTTGTTGTGGTCGTTGGGAAATGGTTCGAGGACGAACCTAAGTTAAGGGGTGGGGATTTGTGAGACACTAACCAATCTATCGTCCTTAATCGTATATTAAGTTATCTCTACTTGAGTTTCGAGGACGAAACTCTCTTTAAGTGGGGGTATATGTAATACCCGGACTTGATTTCTTATATGCTACCATTTGTTTTTTTTTTGGGCCTGACTTTGAGGACATGGGCCGAAGCCTTTAGTACTACCTTCCTATCCCTAATTTCTTTGAGAACTATTGTTCACCATCTCCTTCTTTGTACGTCGCCACTCCTCACATTCACCTTCTCCATCTTTCTTTTCGGGGAAAGCTCGTTTGCTTCCTCCCTCTGGTTCTTGCGCCCTCGATCACCAGTCCTCACCTCACACTCTCCTTTTCTCGTCTCTATTCAAAAGGGGTCACCGTCACTGCAATCGGAGAAGTCCGGCGGTGCGCGCGAGCGTCCTTGTCCCGCTTCCGTTCACCCAGGCTCACCATCGATTGAACCCCTCTTTCTCGCCTCCTTTCGAACGATCCAAACCGGTGAAGACCGTCATCGACCTCGGAGGAGTCCGACTATCGCTGCAAGCCACCCTCGTCCCTTGGTGTTCGCCCAGGCGCGCATCGCCTCCTCTAAGTGCCACCTGCCGGGCTGACCTCGAGCTCCCACTACCGATCGCTCCAATAGAAGCCAGAGCGCAACCTTGCGAGCAAGGACCTTCGTCGACTTCTCCATACTCTGCTCGGAGTTCCTTCCTCCGACAGCTTCCGCCACCGCGACAGACGTCGACCTTGACGGTGAAGATCAGTCCGCTAGACTTAAGGTTAAAATTTGGACTTGTGGATTCCGTGTAATTAATGGTTGTTCATGTCTTAAGAGATTGTTAACTCCATTCGAAATTAGCGTAATATTGACTTTATAGCATGAAGTTGGTCAAATCTTGTTTGTTATTATTGATTTTTTGAGGAGTCGATCGAACTAGTTAGAAGCTTGTATAATGAATGACGGAGAACAATTACAGTCGATTGATTAATTGTTGATTGTAAGTGGAGCCGGACTTCGGTCAGGTGACGTGGGTTTTGTGGTCACTTAGATTGGTAGTGTAATGTTGGTTGAATTATTGTTAGTTATACTTAAATTTGGGTATCAAACGTATGTTGTCCATGAAATTGCTTAATTTTTCTTTTAGTATTGGTTATTGATTTGTATTGGTTTTAAATGAATGTCTTGATCTAGATAAGTAGGTTCAAATACTACTATATTGTTTTAAGTAGATCCTTAGTGGAAAGTGTCACTTGGTTGAAGGGTGCTAGTAACTAGTAACCTAGGTTGGTTTCGAACGGGTGATAAGGAAGGGTTGGTTTGGAAATTGTAAATGTTACCCTAAAATCAATAACGTCAACGATAATCAATTAGAAAGAACTCTTAGCTTTTTGGGGAGTTAAGTTTTGTTTTTTTTTTTGCTTCTCTTCGGGAGTTATAGTTTTTGGTTATTGAATTGTTAGGAATCGGTAACGTTCACGTGTGACAAGTTCGAGCCTACTTTCTTCCACTACATATTTGTATTCGTCTTTTGAGGTAAGTCGTTCTCGACTTGCTCGGCTCTATTCTAGTCTTGTTAGATTTCATGTCGTGATTGTGAGATTGGTTTTGGGAACTAGTCTCGAATGTATGTTTCCTTGCGAAATGTTTTATTGTATGATGTGACGTGCTTTCCATTTTAAACGTTTTCTCGTTAAAGAAATGGTATTGTTTTCTCTTTGCAGGCAGCGTAACCGGCACGATCATGTGCGATGATTGTCGGTGGTGAAGAGGCGTCATGGTCGTGTGTCGGCCGGGCCCTTTCAAAAATAAAATTGATTGCTTGTTTTTGGCAAGTGCTCTAGTGGAGGCTTGACCAGGGGTTGGAAGGATGACATATGTGGAAAGTGAGAGGGCCTGCCTCTGCACTCGGGCGTAGGTGAGTTAGCGTCGTAGATTGAAATGCAACAGTGGGAGGAAGAATTGCATTTCCAAATAGGTTTGTGAGTGATATTTTCTTGTGTTTGTGTGTGGTTACTTAGTTTGTTCTTGGCTTGAGAATGGTTGGTAGGTTTGATCAGTTATTGGTTTCGTTGTATTTGCTTTCACTTGTCGAATGTCGGATTGTTGGCTATCATTTCAAACGCTTTGCCTTTCCTTTCGCTTATTATCTAGGTTGTTGAGATGCGTGTTGGCTTATTATCTTTTGTTCTATTCACTTGTTAAAGGTTAAGTTGTTTGTTATTTATTGTTTTCAAACGTCTTACCATTACCGCTTGTTATCTAGCTTGCCTAGGATAGTAGCTGACCCCTCGGGGACTTTTATTTTTCAGTTCCAGGTACTCTTGCATGTCCCGTGTTGGAGCCTGGGTTGGATGTTGCAGCGGATCGTTGACGCCGTGTCATTAGGTTCTCGAGTGGGTTGGGTGTTCTAGTTTGTATTGTTTATCTGTTTAGATGTTTTTATCTTATGTTGACTTATGTGAGTGCCAGGTTGGTTGTGTTTTGTTTTAGATCTCGGGACCTCATGCGTATTAGTTTTATTAAATAACAGTTGGATGATTTGTATTAGTTTTCTTGTCGTGCCCGAGTTGCAAGGTCCAGGTGTTTTAGTTGTCATACTAGTTCTTGTAGGACCCGTAAGGGTCAACTACCAAGTAACTCCCCGACATTAAGAGTCGGGGTGTTACAGATTTTTCCAAACAAACTAAGTTAGACATGAAAATAAGAACCCGTGGCTAGTCTTGTGGTCATTTCTACAACGAAATGAAAGACCATTTACGAGTATGTTAGACAAAAATTGTTAAAAGAAAACAACAATGCACAAATACATCTCATATGATTTTTAAGTTTGACCCTTAACTGTATATCCTTACAATTCTACTAATAATATAAACACATTGGAGACTTTTGAGTTTGTTTTTTAATTTGAGTTGTACCCAAGTTATAACGGGTTATCTATGTATCTCTTTAAACAGAATCAAACCTTACGTAGTTCAGAGGTTTTAATTTTTTGTTGAATATTCATGCATCAGAGAAACGAGCCCAAGCCCACCTTGTTTCCTTTAACAATGGCATAAATTTCCATGCCTCATTCTTTCCAAAGGTTAATCTTCTTTCCATCCTAAAGAAGATTTTTTATATTTTGTTAATCAATTTTGGTTAAGCATTATGATTTAGGGGGAAGGCCATTAGCACTTTACCTGTTTCATTTTTGCAATTCATTTTTTTCCCGACGTAGGAGCTAATTGAAAGAAGTGGACGGAACATGACTACTTTTATTCTATGTTTTGCAAAAGAGAGCACATCTAAGTATCCGAATACTAATAAATGTAGCATTAGATAAATTAAGGTTGTAGCATAAATTGATCAAAGATGGAAAGTTCGTATTCAAAAAATATTGTACCATTATGAAATTTTGTAGCTGGAATTGTAGAGGCATCGGTCGCCCGATAATCTGGAGCGATATCGATTTCTTATGTAAACGAGAAAAAATACAACTAATAGCCCTTTTAGAAATAAAGACTGAGGTAAGCCCAAAGGAATACTCATGGTGCAAAGCCGGTTTTGATAATATTCTCTTTTCACCATCAACGGGAAGAGCCGGAGGACTATGCGTCTTGTGGAAAGAACGCTAGTTTGTTAACAACAACATTTAAGTAGAATTTCAAGACGATAGATTTTCAAATCTCCGATACAAGGAATATAACACGGTGAAAGAACTCCTCCTAATTATAGTCTATGCTCCACCTCATGCATCTGACAAGGAGAACTTCTGGACAAAACTCCAGAACTATATCCAATATAGTACAATCTCCTATAGAATCATTGGAGACCAGAATGAAATACAGAACATGGATGAAAAACTAGGAGGAGACCACCCACGTCTATCTAGATTTTCGTAACTAACAAATTTTAAGACAATGTTCTACCTAATAGATATCCCGACCACAGGAAACAAATACACTTGGAGGAAAACTAGTATAGAAATAAACAACATCTACGAAAAACTTGATAGAGTACTGGTCGTTGATCAAATACTACATTAGTTCCCAAACCTAACCACGACAAATCATGCCTTATCATCGTTCGATAATTGCCCAATTTCGATAGAACTTGAAACAACCCAGTCCACAAAACCTGCACCCTTCAAATTCTAAAAAATGTGGACAAAATGGCAAGACTTCACCAACTTAGTAAAACAAGTTTGGCGAAGCAACTACATTGGTTCCAACATGTATAACCTGGTCAAAAAGCAAGAACTCTTAAAATGTAAAGTAAAAGAATGGAATAAAACCACCTTTGGCAACATATTTAGACAAACAACAATAATAGAAGAAGAACTGCTACATATTCAAAACATTGTAACATCCTACCCAACCCTCCAACTCATCCAGAAGCAAAACCGCCTACTAGCCAAACGTGAGAAACTCTAATATTCCAAAAAATTACTGGAGCCAATGAGCTAAATGCAGACACATCAGACTTAATGATGCTAATACTAAATATTTCCATCGCAAGGCATCTGGAAGAAGAACTGTGAAAATAATTAGAAAACTTCAAAATAATGTAGGTGTTTCGATTGTTGGTGAAGAAAACATTCGAAAAGAAATTAATGACGAATTCATACAAAGAGCAGGGAAGAATATAACTATTCGCGCAATCCGTAAAGAATATCTCCAGCTAATCACAAAAGAAATAAGCGATGAAAATAACAAAGAAGTAACAAAACAAATATGTAACGATGAAATTAAAAAGGCCGTCTTTAACCTCGGTAAAGACAAATCCCTTGGACCAGTAGGAATGACAGCTGAATTTTACCAAAAATAATGGCATATTAAAGGGGACTCCTTCATCAAGGCAGTAAAGATTTTCTTTTCTTCTGGAAGACTTCTAAAACAGATCAACCATACTTTCATCACTCTGATTCCGAAATGTGAAAACCCAATTACTGCAAAACAATTCAGACCTATAAGCCTATGCACAACCATCTATAAAATTATCTCTAAAATTCTTACAGAATGCCTAAAAAGAAGACGGGAAAACTCATTCATCCTTTACAAGGAGCCTTCATTGAGAACAGAGCAATACAAGACAACATTCTCATTGGGCATGAAATTTTCCACAGTTTACAATCAAGAAAAGGAATTGAAGGTTGGATAGAAATAAAACTAGATATGGAAAAGGCCTTCGGACGTGTTGACTTGAATTACCTGATCACAATAATGCGACAATTTGGTTTTTGCGAAAAATTTGTAGATTGATTCGCGAATGTATAACAACTACTTCAATGTCGGTTCTCGTAAATAATAGCCCAACTGACCTATTCAAGCCTGAATAAGGTATCCGACAAGGTGACCCCCTCTCATCCTTCTTATTTATACTCAGAGCAGAAATCCTAACAAGAAAATTAAACGTCGAATGCGAAAAACCCAAACACCAAATTGGATTCTCGCTCACCCGAGGTAGAATCAAAGTCCCATTCCTGTCATTTGCGGACGACATACTGATATTTGGTAAAGCAAATAATGCCACTTGCAAAAAAAATAAAATAGATAATTGATGATTATTGCCTTTTTTCGGGTCAAAAAGTCAATTTTGCAAAATCCGCAATCCAACCAACTTCGAAAGTACCACCACACTGAAGACAACAACTACAAGGAATATTAGGTATCCAAAATATCTCGGATATTGAAAACTATTTCGGATGCCAATAATTAAAGGACGGGTTACCAATTCCACAATTGCTAAAGTCATTGCGACATCTAACTCCCAACTGGCCAGTTGGAAAACGAATACAATCTCACAAGAAGGACGTGCAACACTAATAAAAGCAAACCTAAATTCCAAACCATTACACATAATGCAAAGCTTCATGCTCTCAGAAAATGTCACATCAGACCTAGACAAAATCAACAGGAATTTCTTGTGGAACAAAGGAACCAATCATAAACCTCTTCTTTGTTGGAACAAGGTTTGTAGGAAAAGAAACGACGGAGGACTTAGAATTAGAAAATCAAAAGATATGAACCAAGCAGTACAGATGAAACTACTCTAGAAAATTAGGGTAGAACCAGACAATATTTGGGTCCGAATTATAAACGACAAATACCTACGCGGAACATGTGTCCTAAATCATACCCCTAGGTCAAATTGTTCATGGTAGTGGCGAAATCTAATGAAAATGAGAGAAACCTTCTATGATGGACTCATATGGCAACTAGAAATGGAAAAGCAATTCGATTCTGGAAAGACCCATGGATCTAAAACACGGCAATAGAAACTATGATCAATACTCTAAACAACGCAACCCAAATGAAACAGTTGACACTTACATCACTCAAGAAAGGAAATGGAATGTTTCGAAACTACGGAATGTCTTACCTGAAAAGTGGACCACAAAAATATGTAATATTATTGTCCCCAAAAATGACATACATGATCGACTATATCGGTGGCCAAGTACGAATGGATGGTTAACGACAGAATCAACTTTTAAAGTCATTACAAAACAACAACTCTCATAAATAAGAAACTAGAACTGGATCTGGTCCCTACAAATGTTAGAAAAAGTTAAAAATTTCATATGGCGACTCTATTTAGACGGGATACCGACAAAAAATAGACTATCAAGGAACAGGATCCCTATTACACAAGAATGCTTTTTCTGCTCACTCAACAACAAAGATGTTGCCCATCTCTTTCTACATTGCCCGTACACAAAAGATGTAATGTCACACCTTATTGCAAATTATGATAATAAACTTAAGGGAATAGACACCCGTATTGAAAGTATGAAAGACATTGTATTCAAACTTCACGAAAAAATGGACAAAAAGATACTATGAAAAATATTGACAGCCTGGTGGAAAATTTGGTTCAATAGAAACAAACTCATCTTAGATGAACAAAACTTCATTCATGACATGCATAACTTTAACATCAATCTATGGAAATCCTGGGACAACGCACAGCGTAATCAGATGAAACTAATAAAGATACAACATCACCAACTAATAAAAGAAGAAATAGAGCACGAAGCAATTGGAAAAACCATGACATGGATGGTTCAAACTAAACGTAGACACATCAGAGGCAAAAAATGGAAGTATCACCATCGGCTTTGTTCTGATAAAGAGTAGAGGAGAAACACATAAACTAGGGGTAGAACGAATTGAGGACGAGACCATACTACGTGCAGAAACACTAGCTTTATACAAAGGTCTCCACCTGGCAATCCAACTAGGCATTCGAAAACTTGAACTAGAAAGCAATAATATCACACTTGTTAAGGCGCTACACCAAGAGGGAATATGTCCATGGGAAATTGAAATTCT
Organism: Fallopia convolvulus; assembly: GCA_964016875.1. Taxonomy (NCBI): domain Eukaryota; kingdom Viridiplantae; phylum Streptophyta; class Magnoliopsida; order Caryophyllales; family Polygonaceae; genus Fallopia; species Fallopia convolvulus. Next base: position 26,195,606 of record OZ024727.1, read on the forward strand.
TGTTACAAACCTCTGAATTACATGCTCAACTTTAGATTCCTTAATTTCTCCCACACATAAAGGAGTAGAAACATGGTTGTAGACAAAATTGCAAAACTCGCACACCACTACCCCAGTGCGACTTTAATCAATCATCCAGAGCTTAACGCTCTCATCCTTTGGGATGCTTCTGCTATTAAGTAACCAACCCTCTTACCAAATTCTTACCTCATCAAAAACAAATATTTGTAGCATGTTTTTCTTCTCTCTGTTGTACATCACTTGGTGATGCTACATGCTATCATTTTATTGCTATCTTCTTTGCCTTGTTTATACCCAAACTCTAATACTAATATTGTGCACTTGTATTAATACTACTTTCTGTGAGAATATATAATCATATCCACCCCATTTAATGCAAGGGGTCGGGCCCTCAAGTAGTATTATAAAAATACAAGATATCCTTACTATTATAAAACAGAAGCCACAAACTGGCTAAAAGTTATTGTAGTTAAAAGTAATAATGTAGCTAAAACATACTCGGTGACCGTGTACATCGTCTTCATTACGCTTCGTCTTGCCCTAATTTTTCTACTCTTCTTATTTGACTGTCTCCTTTTCTCTGTCATTCTATCTTCTTTGCCTTGCTCTTTTTCCTCTCTCCTCTCTCTCGTTTATCTTTCTCGCTACTACTACACTAATTCCTTCCACCGCTCCTTTTGGTGGTTGGCGATGATGGGTAAGGGGTGGCGGCGTTGACGAGTTCATGGATGAGGAGGAATTAGTTGTATTTTTACAATCTGTACAAAGTTGTATGGTTTAATTTTCTGACCGTTGGTGTGATGTGGGATTAGGGTTCATTGGTTTGGATTTCAATTGTGTTTGACAATTTGTGTTCAATTTCTCGTCCAGTTGCAGATTAGGGTTTCCTTTTGCCCCTTTTATTTTGAATTCTTTTATGGGCAATTGGAGAAGCTGGCCGGTGACGAGGGGTCGGAGGTGGCGGCGGTGAGGAGTTGGTGGAAGAGGAGGAAGCAATTGACTTTGTAGAGGGGATAGAGCCGTGGTGATCCATATCTCGACCCACCTTCTCTGGTCTTCACTAGGTTAGGCTTCTTTGATACAGGATATCTAAGCAGCGGAAGAACCACCCCTAAAAGCTAGCCAATAGTGTTGGAGAACCCCCCACTTATATACGACACATTGGAAGTCATGACTTTCCAATGTGGGAATCCCCCCCATAAGGAATTCCCTGCAACATTCTTCTTCGGTTATGATTTCGCATGCTAGGGTTTGAAAATGGCTATTGTTTTCGTTTATTTTCAAATACCATTGGGTCGATGCCTTTTCTTATCTCTCGTTTTGAATTTGATAATTTTCCCCTTATTTTCATGCTCTCTTTGGTGGATGTCCAATTATAGTTTGCTTCAATTTGCTTCGAGTTCTTAAAAGTATTAGATGGTTCTCAATTATTTAATTTGCTACTTGTGTGCTATATAAGATTGTACCCCTATATTTGTTTACACTTTAAAGTTCGGAAGTTTGGATGCACTGAGTTTGTGAACTCAAAAAGAAAATGACAAATCAACTCAATAGGCATTTCTTTAGATAACTTATAGAGATGATGATCGAAGTGTGGTCTTACTATTTTAGAGTTTTAAAAAGAATGCAAAATTTGACCTCAAACTAATTGTTTAGTATACGAATCATGCTTAGGGTACTAATGACCTTTTTGTTGATAGGTTTGAGATGTTTGGGTCCATTCATGCGGGTTCTCTTCCTTGCACTACTTTATTCATGCTCACATATTTGCTAATTTTGTGTTTTGGTTCCGATATTGTGGTCAGGCACGAGGTAGAGATTCTTTGGTATACAAATCCAATCCTTTTCCTCTTTTCCACTTAAATATGGATGCTTTAATTTTCTTACTCGATTGTAGGTTCAGAATCACATTAGCTCTTTCCCTAGAATAGCAAGTGGTATTTATTCTATGAAGTTGATGAATTTGTTGGGTGGGCAAACACTGAAGCATATAATCTATTTAAAAGTTGGTAAGTAACAACTTGCTTTATTTCGGTTCAGTGTTAAATGATTCAATTCACTATTAGTTCATAAATGGCTTATAGATGCCATTTTTTGTTTCCTTCTATGTTCTCATGGTTTAGGTTTTCAAGGTTCAAATGATTTGCTAATTCTTCTTATTTCTTTTGTACTTGATTCTGGTGTGTCATCTCCACTTCCAAGGCCTGTGTCAGCTTCTGTTCGTACCTTCTTTGGAGTTGTTGCTCCCAAAATTCCAGTGTCTGCTCAAGCATCTGGTGGTTCATCCTCCTCTGTTTGCCTATATTTTTGTTACTAAACAACCCCTTTGATGGTTCTTGATGCGTCCTGTTTCTGACTATTATCTTTGTTGCTTGTAGTGAGAATGAGGATGAAAAAGAGGATGGTTGAACTGATGATCCAAACGACCGGAAAAATGATTATGTGACCAATGATGACAAGGCTCTTTTGAAGGTATGTGTTGTTGATGTTTCAAGCACACTTCCTGCACATGAAGCATATTCTAATTTAATTAATCATTATGCATTATAACTAAATGCCGATACCACTGGTGTTGTGCTAGCAATGCCTGCTAAGCTGGTCACACACTCACATGTCGACGTAGACGCTCTCGTGTTGCGGTAACGGAAAATATAGGAATCCTAGCAACATTGCCCTCGATAAATCTATCCTAAGAGATATTTGGGTCTTTATGGCAAATCACCTGACTACTCCTTTCTTAAGTGATTTGGGTGTTTATGTTATCCTCTCCTTAGACCTTATAATGCTAACAAACTAGAATTTCGGTGTTCTCCCAGTATTTTTGTTGGTTATAGATCACAACATAGAGGGTATCTTTGTCTCCATGTGTCAACAAACCGAATTTATATTGCTCGTCATGTTATTTTTTATGAGACGATCTACCCTATCTCGCTCACAAAATGCCAACTCAACCACCCCGTATCAGTTTACCCCACCAATTTCCAATCAACCCCTTCAAATTGCCGCCCTTCCTACTATTTCCCTGGTTGGCTGTGAACCTCACTGTTCTGGCTTGGCTTAGCCTACTGTGCCTCAATCCGACCTATGCACCACGTCCAACTTTTTTCCCTACTCTACCTCAATCGAGCCTGCCCCAAACCGGTTGCCCATGCCGCCTTCCCAAGGCTCTCAAACTTCACTCCCTGCCATGTTGGACAACTCACCTTCGCCTTCCTTACAAGCGTGTTCTCCTGTAAATTCTAGTGACAACACATGCAACATCTCTCCTCCTACTTCTTCAACCATGTTTAGGCCGGTTGATAATTCTAATCATCCTATGGTTACTCGTTCTAAAATGGGTAATCTTAAGCCTAAAACCTTCACCACCACAAAACATCCATTACCATCTTTATCGGATATCCCTGATGAACCCAAAACTTTCAGCCAAGCTTCAAAATTACTTGAATGGCAAAATGCAATCCAAGTTGAGTATGATGCCCTAATTAAAAATTGGACTTGGACTCTTACTATTCCTCCTTGTAGTGCTAACATTGTTGGTTGTAAGTGGGTTTACAAGGTGAAATTGAAAGTTGATGGCTCTATTGAGCACTATAAAGCCCTTCTTATTTCCAACGGATTCAATCAAGAAGAAGGTATTGACTACTTTGACACTTTCAGCCCTGTGGTCAAACCTACCACAATTCGTATTGTTTTGTCTCTTGCTCTTTCTCATAATTGGATCTTAAGGCAAGTTGAAATTAATAATGCGTTCTTGAATGGTGATCTTCATGAGACTGTTGCATCAACCACCTGGCTTTCTTGACCAATCTCGGCCTAATCATGTTTGTTTATTGAGAAAAGCCTTGTATGGGCTAAAACAAGCTCCTCGGGCATGGTTTCATAAGCTCAGGTCATTCTTATTTCATCTTGGATTTGTTGCCTCTCAATCAGACACGACTCTATTCATAAGGCGCAATTCAAGTGCAATCTTGTACATTTTAGTGTACGTTGATGATTTAATTATTACAAGATCAGTGCTTGCATAGATCCATGCATTTATAAGGCTCTTGAATTCCTCTTTTTCTCTAATGGATCTTGGCCACTTGAATTATTTTTGGGCTTAGAATTGAAGCGTAATAAAGATTCTATTGTGCTTACTCAGCAAAAGTACATTAAGGATCTCCTTTTTAGATGTAAAATGCAGGATGCTAAGCCCATTGCGTCTCTTGCTGAACCGGCTTCTCGGCTTGTCCAAACTAGCGACCCTGTAGTTGATCCACAACTCTACAAGAGTCTTGTAGGTGCTTTACAGTATGTCACTATTACTCGTCCTGAAATTGCATATGTCGTTAATAGAGTCTGTCAATTTATGCACAATCCTAATGAGTCTCATTGGCAGGCAGTTAAACGCCTGTTGCGGTATCTTAAGGGCACTATTTGTTCTGGCCTTGTTATTCGGCCAGTTACAGATTGTCGTCTAGTTGCATTTCTGATGCATGATGGGCCTCAGATGGTGATGATTGTAGATCTCAACATGACTTTGCTATTTAATATGGTGGACATTTGATTAGCTAGGCTTCCAAGAAGCAAAAATGTGGTTGCTAAATCCAGTTCTGAAGTTGAATACAAGGCTATTGCTTTCCTCTAATGAGTGAATTTGGATACAACAACTACTTCAGGAACTTCTTGCTCCATTACAGATTATGCCTATGTTACTATGTGACAATTTAAGTGCTACATATATGTCTGCCATTCCGGTTTTTTTTATCAACGTTCCAAGCATATCAAGATTGATTATCACTTTGTCAGAGAACAGGTTGATGATGGATCTCTGGTTGTCAGACATGACAAGGCTCAGGATCAAATTGCAAACACGTGGGAACTTGTAGATTTCAGACGCTGAGGTCCAAGCTCCATGTCCATTCTCCTCCATGAGCTTGTGGGGGGGGGTATTGGGATAAGAAATATCTCTTAGGATTGAATATTTTAGTTAAGGAAAGATATTATCTTGTAACTAAAAATATTATCCTTTTGTCTCTATCTTGGGCTCCAAGGACTTCTCAAACTCATGTATAAATACATTATTGATCAATTATAAGAATGCAAGCAATTTTTCGAATACATTTCAAAGATTTACAACATTCAAATGTAGAATTCGAATTAAACTAAACTTGGTAACTAGGCTCTACAACATTCACTGACCTATGGTGTCCGATTGACCAGCAAATATCAAACAACAAATCTGCCAACCTATGCGATTGAGGTTGAGTTTAGGGTTATTTAGCTTTCTTCATTCATTTTTGGGTTCCTACATAATTAAATTAGCTTTTTTTATTTTGTAGATTTTTTGGTGATGGATAAGGGCCCCGATTTGGATTTCGGGTTAAGCATATGGTGAACTTGCGTGGTGATTTGAGATTGGAACCTATTCCGTCTCATTTGCACCACTGCTTGCACTCTGCTTTCTCTCTGGTCCTCTGACTTCTTTTTTGTTGCCCCTACTTCTCATTAACTTGATTTTGAATTTTAGAGTATTGATATAGGTTATGCAAATTTATGCGAAAGGTGGAGTTTTGGTTTTTTGTTTGATTCGATTGGAAGTTAAAAGGGGTTTCGATCATGTTCCTATAACATTAGACAAAAACCCTAATTGGGAAAGTCCAGGAAAATGAAGAAAGCTAAATTGCAACTTCAATCATGTTGATTATGGGTCAATTATAATTAAACCAGGAATTGATTTTTTTCACAACTTTCCTCATTCCAGGCATAGGAAAGTTGATCTCTAGATTATTGATTATTGATCCTTGAATGAAACAAGTAACTTTGGAGGTGTCCTTTCTTCCAAGAAAGAGATAATCAACTTGCTGTAATGGTTTCTTGACAAACAAATAATTTTATAAATTAAGACCCTGCTGAGTATAGCAGAGTCAGGTTCGTCCACGGGAGAGAGTCAGTATCAAGTTTCGTTTAACTTAGGGCTCAAGTAGGCAAGAAAGATTGAGTTTTTATCAATAAGAGAAAGAATTCTAAGGTTTAGGTATCACCACAACAACAATTATGCATGTCAACACCAATGAAACACAAAGATCATGCTTTTATCACACAAAGTTGTCAACTTTCGTCAACCATGCATGCAAATCAATCAACTTACGTTAAATCAATAAACTTTACTATCTCTCTCAATGCCTTAACTAGGATTAATCAACTTTCGTTTTAAAACCCTAATCAACTATTCTGATTCACAGTTTGTCTCTTTCGTTTCAAACTATGAAAGAGAAATTCCTAATCTTTCGATTAAGGATTTAAGCACAAGAGAAGAGATTTATGGATAAAAGCAACTAAATCATGATCAAAGGCAAGCACACACAACCATTTTTGGGTTAACCCCAACCTTAGAAAGAAGAAGACTACTCACACTTCATCATGCAAAAACACTTCAATTCAATTAAAAGAGAACTTACAATCGAATCCAAAACAACTGTCTTCGAAATACTCCAAAGTGTATGTCTTCTTCCTCAATAATTAACGTGTGATATCAACTAGAAAGAGTAGAGAGAGAAAACTAAAAGCTAAAAACTAAGGTTTTTATACTAAAGCTAAAATTACCCCCAAGGAAATAAATCTAACACGATAAATCTCCAAAGGAAACTATCTAAATGCGATATTAAATCATTAATTGCGCCGACTTAGCGTAAATCCTACTGACACGGGATGCATCGGTACCGACCCCGATGGTCGGTAGGGTTTTTTATGTGAGTTCATCTATCAAGCCTTCTACCGATCCCTCTACCGAGTCTTGGAACCTCGGTACCGACCTTACCGATGCATGGCCCCTCGGTATCGACCCCCGGTACCTCATGCCTACTAGCATGTCGTTGCCCACTCTGGTGTCCGACCTTGGTGCACCTTGGCCTTTGATGTATGGTGCCACTTCTTCGAGCATTTTAATGGCACTTTTCTCCATGTTTTGAGTGAAGAATCCCGCTCTAATGACAAGTCCAATTTGCACGACAAGAGAGGGTCTTCGCTTGGACAAGTAACCAAGGCTAGTGTTCGAGGCGCTAAGAAGCCAAGTTAAGGTGCCACGCCCTATCTTGGGCGCATAACTTGAGCACATGCTAGGGCAATGCTTGACAAGATCGAGGAGGAGATCATGGCTCATAAGTTGGACTTTGGTTAGCGAAGGTGAAGGTTGGAGTCTCTTTATGACTCTTGGTTCGAGTTGACTCTTTTGTGATTAAGGACAATCAGTTGTTTCTTGGTTTTTATGGGGCGTTTCTTGTAATTTCTTTAAGGTTTGTGGCTGATTATGTGAGGTGTGGAACCTAGGTTTATAAGCTCATCCTATGCCTCCATTTTCACTTAGACTTGAAACATGACTTGCTTGCTCTCTCTCTTGTTTTCAATCTAGCTTTCTTGCATTTTTCTTTCATGAATCTTGTTGCTTGGCTGTTGATGTGTAATATCCGACGATCTTTCAACCTTAGTTTTTTTATTCTTGGTGAGTCGTATCTAAGGGCAACATTCATATCCAACGTTCCATCGATCCACCTCCATTCGAACCATCTCCATCTCCACTCGTCCAAGAGAGGATCTTGTTCTGCAACCTTTTCAGTGCAAGAGCCATAACTCTCGAACCACTCATCATCTGGCTCTCAAAATTTCAGGGATTCAATAAGACTCAAGAATCTAACTCTGGGATTTAGAATCACCCAATTCTGAGTCCGGACGAGGGAGATCTACCCTTTTTATTCCAGACAAAATTCAGCCACCGAGCTCCACCATCGTTGAGCCAAGTGAAGATTTCTGTCTACTCTTGGTGATCTCTTTGCACCACCGTCATCACCATTGATCCTTCCATCAAGTGGTATCAGAGCCACGGGAAGGTATCGCCATCTAAACCTTATTTCGACTTTCGATTTCCACTCGTTGCAAGTGTTTGTTATTTCCGAATAGTCCTTGTTGTTCGTGTGTGTGTGTCCTTGTTGCGCCATTTTTTGTGATCAAATTATGTCCTTGATTTGTTGTGGTTGAAGGACGAAAATGTTTGAGTCCTTGCTGCATTTCCTCTCAAGAAATTGGTGAAGGCACACCAAGGGTTCATTCTTGCTTGATTTGAAGTTGAAAGGGTGGTCATTACTTCTTGTTTAATCCCTTCATTAAGAGCTTGTTTTGATTGTTGTTTGCTGAATTTTCCTGGTTGAATCACTAGGGGAATAAGTGAGAAAAACGTCCCCTTTATGTCCATTACATTCTTGTTGATTTGATTCGACGCTAGGATACGGGAACGACACCAAGAAGTAACGTCTTGCTTTCTTGTTGTCTAATTCTCGTTGGAATTTACAAAAAAATCAGAAAGACCTTGCCGGTAGCGTAAAGCTAATAAGGGGCTAGGCACAGAAAAAGAAACAAGGCTACAAAAGCCTTGTCGGCGGCGTAAAGCTAATAAGGGGCCGAGCACGGAAAAAGTAGTCCACCGTGGAGCCTAGCAAAGGCATAAGTCTTTTCTTTACTTGATGCTTGATTGTTCTTGGTGTTTAGTAGCTTCCTAGTGTTGTTCCTTTTGGCAAGTGTGTAGTGTGTTCGAGTTCCTCGTGTTGTCTTTTTTTGTTCATTTCCTACTTGCAACTTGTCGGATTTTCATCTCGAGCAAGTATTGGTGACTATTTCGTGTGCATTCTATACCCTTGCTTTTTACTTGGTTTGTTGAGATGGAAATTGTAGGTGATGAAAAAGACAAACAAAAGGTCGATGAGGAGTCTTCCAACTCGGTAAAGGCCATGCTTAGGTCCCTACAACAATCTTTTCAAGCCATGGAGGCAAGTTTTGATGCTTTGGAGAGCAGAATCCTAGGGCTGGACGAGAGGACAAAAGTGCCTCTAGAGGGGGTGCTCAAGATGACACGAGAGGATGGAGAGTGCTTGGTGGTCCCACGAACACTCTTCATGACGGAGAATACCACCAGGCCTAGTCAACGGGAAGTTATCTTTCACACTCGATGTAAGATCGTGGATAAGGTATGTAGTGTGATTATTGATAGCGGTTCATGTTGCAATATTATTAGTCAAGAGGTGGTGGATAGGTTTTCTTTGAGTACAACTCCTCAACCTTTACCATACCCTTTGTGTTGGTTGAACTCTAACGCCCCTATCCAAGTCAAGGAGAGGGCTCATATTTATTTTTCTATAGGGCCATACAAGGATAAGGTGGAGTGTGGCATTGTCCCGATGACCGCTTGTCATCTACTATTGGGATGCCCTTGGCAATTTGACAAGGGAGCGATCCATGATGCAATATCCAACGAATACCACTTCCAAATGGAGGGAAAGAAGGTGATTTTACACCCAATGTCTTCCCATGAGATAATGTTGGACTACGCAGCCAAGGAGCAAAGGAAGAAGCTTTCTCATCTAGAGGAAATGAAGGACAAGAAGCTAGCCATAGGCGGCCCCTCTACGCCCCTATTTTTGGCCAAACCGAAAGAGGAAAGTGAAACCTTCTTCTCGGACAAATTTGCACCACCATGGCAAAAATGGTGTAACTTTCAACTCAGTGGTCGAATGATGCTCAAATTTGGAAAAAATAAAGTAGACTCCTTTAGCTCAATCTGGGACTTGGAATCGCTCAATTTGGAGTTCGGAGATAAGAGAACGACCTTGAACAGTTCAGAGGTGGAAACTGTCCCAAGCTATGGTGTGCATGCCATTCGTGGAAGTAACACTTCTTCCTTACTTTTATCTCATAACTTGACATCTTGGCTGAATTATTCTCATATTTTGGATATATTTGTCATGTAGCATACAAATAGGATTACAAAGAAAAGTGGCATAGCTTGTGCTTACATTTTGTCATATCATGTTGTGCTTGGAAAATAGGTTTGTGTGTTGACTTGTTTTGTAGGTTAGATGGGTTCGTGGATGAACCCTTTTAAAGGGGAGGAGGATGATGTGAGTTCGTCAATCAAGCCTTCTACCGATCCCTCTATCGAGTCTCGGACCTCGGTACCGACCCCCGATACCTCGTGCCTACTAGGGCGTCGTTGCACACGCCGGTTTCCGACCTTGGCGCACCTTGGCCTTTGATGGATGGTTCCACTTCTTCGGGCATTTTTTATGGCACTTTTCTCCATGTTTTGAGTGAAGAATCCCACTCTAATGACAAGCCCAATTTGCACGATAAGAGAGGGTCTTCGCTTGGACACGTAACCAAGGCCGGTGTTCGAGGCGCTAAGAAGCCAAGTCAAGGTGCCATGCCCTATCTTGGGCGCATAACTCAAGAACATGCTAGGACAATGCTTGACAAGATTGAGGAGGAGATCATGGCTCATAAGTTGGACTTTGGTTAGCGAAGGTGAAGGTTGAAGTCTCTTTATGACTCTTGGTTCGAGTTGACTCTTTTGTGATCAAGGACAATTAGTTGTTTCTTGGTTTTTATGGGGCGTTTCTTGTAATTTCTTTAAGGTTTGTGGCTGATTATGTTCGTTTCAAGGATTTAAGAACAAGAGAATAGATTCATGATAAAAACAATCAGAACATGATCAAGAGCAAGCATACATAACCATTGTTGGGTTTAACCCCAACCTTAGAGAGAAGGACTAATCACAAATCATGATTAAAACAAAGCAATTAAATTGATAAAGAAAGGAAAAGCTTACAAACTGAATTCAAAACGAAACTTGTTCTCAAAGCAACTCCAATCTCTTTTCTCTATCTCTATCTCACGCCTCTCTCAAATCTCTCTTTCTCTCCTCCTCAAAATTCCCTTCCAAAAGATGACAGAAAAGCTAGAGCTAGACAAGAGTATTTATAAGGAAACTAAAGCTATCTATAAGGAAATAAATCTTCTAAAAAATATATCCCTTAAAACTATCTAATAATACAAAGATATGGGATAAAAACTCTTTAAATGTGCCAACTCTGTTTATCTCTAATGACACGGGACCCTCGTACCGACCCCATCAGGGTAGTTAGGATTTTCTGCTGAATTATCGACTTTCTTCTTCCTGGGCACCTCGTTACCGACCTTGGCCACCTCGGTAACGACCCTTACTGCGTTGAAAATTGGCTCGAAACCGGGACGTCTCCCTTATTATTTGGGTCGTTAACCTCCTTTTTGCCTTCATTCTTCTTCCTTAAGCTCGGTAACAGGTCTCTAAACTTCTTTCATGGCTCAAAACTTGATCTCAATATCTTTCTTGAGTGCTTTATTCCTTCGGTTTCTCATCTTCTTTTAAAATATGCTCCAAAACCTATAAAAACACCACCAAAGCTTATGTGGACTCCATATCTTAAGGAAATACAAAAACCTACACATACGACTCAAAACAAAACATAAAACCAAAGAAAAAGACTTGAACTCATAAAAACACTCCCTAAAAACACAACTAAAAAAGTGGATATCACGTTACAGGCCAAAACATGGGCACTCACCTTACAATCAGGCAACAATGTGCACACAACGACTAGTCTCAAGATGCAAGAGAAGAGAAAACATGTTAACGACTCTAGAGCAAGAGGAGTCTAGCACAAAGGAGACATTTGTGTAATCAATACTACTTCATTATCAATAAACATGAACACGTTACATTTCTGAATACTACTTCATTACATCTCTCTCTCTCTTAGCATCTATTACAAAGCGCTATTATAACGTAACTCGGTCAAACATGATTAACAATCTTCTATCCAAATGTGTTGATCTCCATCCAGCGATGCCTCCGTGAAAACCTACACCACCTGTAAAATAGATAGAAAAACAAAGCACTATACAAGCATAAAAAGCATTCACAAAAGACCCCTAAAGTCGTAATACTAAGGGGTAAAAAACTTGTTTGTCCACACACGAGGACCTAAAACAAGCAGCCAAAAGATCATTGTTTGAAACCCCGACACACCGGGGGTACCCAAAAGCTCTGTTAAAAAAAAAAGAAAACAAAGGAATTACGTTACTGCTTCGGCACATTCTCGACAACCGGCAAGTTCTCCGCAACCTCCACCTGGGAGACCTCTTTGGCGACGTGAACCATTTCATCCACCTGCGAGGGCTTCTTGACAACATACTCTTCTTCAGGAAACATTCTCTTGAATTGCTCCCTCTCCTTAACAACATCCCATGTAATGTGTTTCCCCGCAGCAAACTCTTCCATCATCTCGATGCGAGCTCGGCAAGACCAGTAGTCTGCGGTGTCTTCGATTTCCTTGGTCAACGCAGCTTCCTTCTTCGAGACGGTTAAGAATTTGTCCTCCCAATGCTTGGCACATTGCGACTTTTCTTCAGCAACCCTTGCGAGCTCTTCATCTTTTTCGTCCAAAGTTTCTTTTCATGTTCTAGGAGGGTACTCCGATGCTATTCAAGTTGAACATTCACCTTACTCTGTGCAAGCTAGCTTGGAAAATCTTTAAAAGCTTCGAAAGCTAACAGTGTAAGTTGGAAACTCTACAGAAGGTGAACACGTTAGTTCGCATATATAAAAAAAACACGTCAAGGCACAGTGATGGCCGGATCGATGGAAGGGATGATGGTGCAAAGAGATCGCCACGAGAATCCAAGGAATTCCGACAACAAACACCACGCAACTGACCCGTCTTCAACTAGATGGATCTTCCTCGTCCGAGCTCGGAATTGAGTGATTCTAATTCAAGAAGTTAGATATCTGAGTCTAGTTTAATCTCTCAAAATTTCAGACCTAGATGATGAGTGGATTGAAAGATATGTCTATTTTACTGAAGGGGTGCAGAAACCACCGAGATGGATGATGGATCGAAATGGGAAGAACAAGGGGATATGGATGCTTGACAACTTGGATATGACTCACCAAGCTCTCAAACAAACTAGGATGCCCGAGATTGTCGGATATTACTCACCAACAACTTGAACAACGAGAATTGAACGAACGAAAAAAAAAAGAACAAGTACTTGAATTGAAAGATGCAAGGAAAGTAAGCAACAAGGTTTTTCGTCCAATCTCCAGAAATGAGGAGGAGGAGGCCGAACTTAAACCTAACACAAAGCCTTACAAAATCAACCCCCTCACTTAAGGTAATTACATAAATTAACCCGAAATCCCGAAAACATAAAGTGTCCTTAACCGTAGAAATGTCACTTAGAACCATGAAGCACAATAAAACTCCAACCTTCACCGTCATTAGCCATTGGAAACTTATGAGCCATGAGCTCCTCCTTCATTTTGTCTAGTATAGACTTAGCTAGGGCTCGTGTGATGCACCCAAGATAGGGCATGGCTCCTTGACTCGGCTTCTTAGCGCCTCGAACATCGTCTTTGGTTGCTTGTCCAAGTATTGGCTCCCCTTTATCGTGCACATTGGGCTTGTCTTTAGGGATGGAATCTTCACTCAACTCATGGGGCCATGACTCGGTAGATGGAATCACATCATCCTCCTCCCCTTCAAAAAGATTCGTCCTCGAATCTATCAAGCCTTGTGAGCTCAACAAAGAAGGTAGGGCTTCTAGCTCCCTTGGTGTGGCATTCTCCATGGCAAAGACATCCTTCTTGGCCTCCACAAGAAAGGGAATGTAATCACCGCTTGGAGTGACTAAAAAAACCTCGTCCTCCTCATGGAGCAAGAAGGGCAAACATGAAGGAATCATAGGAAATGCATCCATCCATGGTGTCGCCAACGAGTTCATGGAGCTAGGAGTGATGGTACGACGATGCTTGATTTTAGGAGACAATTCCACAACATCCTCCTCTTCTTGCAATATGTGCATCAATTCTATTGGACACTTGATGGTAATGAGTTGTTCCAATCCATGGAAAGGAGTCTCTCTTTTTGGTTGCTCTGTGTCACTCATCACTCTTTGTTGGAAGGAAGTCTCCTCTCCTTTACAAGGGGTCGTCCTCGAACCTTTATCCTCTTCTCGTGTCTCCTTGATCTTCACCACTTGAGGCACTTGTGTCCTCTCATCCAACCCTAGGATTCGGCGCTCCAAGGCATCCATGCGTGTCTCCATAGCTTCCAAAGATTGTTGCATGGATTGTTGGAAGGATTGCAACATGGCAGCCACCGAGTTGGAGGACTCCTCAACTTGTTCCTTATTCTTGTCATCACCTACACCTGTCATCGTAAAAACAAGGCAAAGATCAAGGTATAGAGGTCACACGAATTAATCACCAAGACTTGCCCGAGATGAAAATCCGACAAGTTGCAAGTAGGAGATGACCAACAAAATGGAACAAGAAAAGCTCAAACACAACAACACAAGATGTCTCGTCTTGGTGTCGTTCCCGTATCCTAGCACCGTAACCAACAACAAGCATGTAATGATATAAAGGGGTCAAAAGAAAGCTGGATTATGGACTCAATTCCCGCGTTTTTACTCAGCCAAATTCAGTAAGACACACTTAAATCAAGCACTAAAGGAAGACATAAATCAAGCAACAAATGCACCCTTTCAACTACCAACTTTTGAAGACTCTTTTGAGTGTTCTATTGGAACGTTTTTTGAGCATGGTTTGCAGCCATGGCTGAACACACACTCAGCCAAGACAACCACACGATCAAGACAAAGCAACGACCACAACAACATACAACAAGGACACTATGGTCGCACACAACAACACAACGCAACCAATAAAGAGTTCGGACCTAAAACTTGCAACAAGTGGAAATTCAAGGTCGGAACAAGATTTAGATGGCGATACCTTCGCGTGGCTCTGATACCACTTGATGGCCGGATCGATGGAAGGGATGATGGTGCAAAGAGATCGCCACGAGAATCCAAGGAATTCCGACAACAAACACCACGCAACTGACTCGTCTTCAACTAGATGGATCTTCCTCTTCCGAACTCGGAATTGAGTGATTCCAATTCGAGAAGTTAGATCTCTGAGTCTAGTTTAATCTCTCAAAATTTCAGACCTAGATGATGAGTGGATTGAAAGATATGTCTATTTTACTGAGGGCATGCAGAAACCACCGAGATGGATGATGGATCGAAATGGGAAGAACAAGGGGATATGGATGCTTGACAACTTGGATATGACTCACCAAGCTCTCAAACAAACTAGGATGCCCGAGATTGTCGGATATTACTCACCAACAACTTGAACAACGAGAATTGAACGAACGAAAAAAAAAGAACAAGTACTTGAATTGAAAGATGCAAGGAAAGTAAGCAACAAGGTTTTTCGTCCAATCTCCAGAAATGAGGAGGAGGAGGCCGACCTTAAACCTAACACAAAGCCTTAAAAAATCAACCCCCTCACTTAAGGTAATTACATAAATTAACCCGAAATCCCGAAAACATAAAGTGTCCTTAACCGTAGAAATGTCACTTAGAACCATGAAGCACAATAAAACTCCAACCTTCACCGTCATTAGCCATTGGAAACTTATGAGCCATGAGCTCCTCCTTGATTTTTTCTAGTATAGACTTAGCTAGGGCTCGTGTGATGCACCCAAGATAGGGCATGGCTCCTTGACTCGGCTTCTTAGCGCCTCGAACATCGTCTTTGGTTGCTTGTCTAAGTATTGGCTCCCCTTTATCGTGCACATTGGGCTTGTCTTTAGGGATGGAATCTTCACTCAACTCATGGGGCCATGACTCGGTAGATGGAATCACATCACACAGATTTGTCAACAAAAGTCGATATTCATACACGCCATTGGGCCGCCAACATTTCTCCAAAGAATTCGGGCATAGTGGACCAATTTCCTACGCCTCTAGGGCAGTTCACATGAAGAGGCATCATGGAAGTCAAGCATTTTTCTACTGCCATGTCCAACGACATCATCATGCCAGGGAGATCAGTTAAGCCAAGGTAGCGTTCTTTTTCGGAGGTAGCACCGATCATCTTTGGAGGAAGAGACATCGCCAGAGATGTGTACGCAGTCGAAGTTGTCTAGGCCTTCCTCTTCTTCCTCGCTTCAACTCATTCCATGGTGGTAAGGGCATCAGTAGAATGAGTAGTCCTTGAGCCTAAAAGCATGTAAGTGCATTAAGTCATTCAAAGTAGAAAGTTCCTCGATTTGATTCGAGAATCAGCGAGATATCAGAATCTTCGGAATCAGCAAGATACTCCTTCACAAGCTTTGAAAAGATCTTTCCTCCGCAGAAAGTTCCTCGATTCGAGACACGATTCGAGTCGACGACTTATGGGGTTGTAGAGAGGTGAAGTTCACTGTATCTAAAAACAAACAAAGTCAAGAGTTAACTCTGTCTAGAAAAGGTAAAAGGAACAAATAGAAAAAATACTACCTGTTGCATGCCAACGAGGTTTGAAGAAAGAGGTATCAACCCCTAAAGATGACAACTTCACAAAGAAGAACTTGTCTGCCCAGCCGTGATCCGACTTCGACATGTCGTAAATCATGTCGGACTTGCCTTTTAGGGTTTTAAGGGTGAACTGACCAGGGCCGCCCTTGGATAAACGGTAATTGCAAAGAAAATCGACTGTTTTGAATGAAATATCATGGGAAGAACAAAGGAGTTCAACAACCAACAAGAGCTACCATGCCTGAGGAAGTACTTGGCCAGGTGACAAGTTGAGAGCAGTGAGGAAATCAACTGCTAAAGAGGAAAAAGGGAAACAATGACCTATACGAAAAGGGTATTCGTACAAACATACCCAATCATCATGAAAAGAATCATCCCAAACCACAGGGGGAGGGAGGTAAACTTCAACGGAAGCAGGAAAACCCATAGAAAGTGCAAAGGAGGATGGTTCGATAGAAGTACTATTTTTTGGTGGTAAGGTGTGAGAATATTGCAAGGGGAAAACAAGGGAGGATCAGAAGGTTCAAGGCAACGAGGGAGAGATTCAGAGGAAGAGATAGAGTCCTCCATGAGAAGAAAAGAAGGAAAAGTAGAAGACAAAGAATCGAGAATAGGGAAAACGTACCTGTCAACCAAAGAACGCAGATGAAGTCGCAATGATGTCTTCAACAACCTTAAATAAGAGTTGATGGGATGTGCTATTGTTTGCTACAACTTCCAAGACCAAAACTCAAAAAAACCCTAGAAAAATTATGGGGCGATTTTCCCGGGTTTTTTGGGGGGTTTTGTTGGGCCCCTCGAAACCAAGCCCAAAGACGATGGATCAACAAGGGAAGCTTATGATGAGCATCATTAAGCAGGCATTAAAGCACAATGGCAAGATCGTGGCTTGCATTGTAATCTCCGGAGTAACAGCCACAATAGTACTAAGATGTGCGATATTGGCGGGATTTGAGGAGGAGGCAGTATACCTTCAACAGTCAAGACAAGAGGAGTGACTATAAAAGCACATTCGTCAACAAAGCAAGACAGACAAGATCATACACTCTCACTCGGCAAATCTAATATGCTATCTCTTTGAAAACTAGTGTCCTATCGACGAGCACTTTTATGTCGCGGTAAAAGCATTGTGAAAGAAATTTCCTAACTTATGAACCTAAGTATAGTGGAAGCAAGGGTCAAACCCACAAGGACTCGGATTACTCGTGTTCAAATAATATTACTAGTAATAAGGGGGTTTTTATGGTTTCAGACTATCAATCTAAGTAAATAAAACAAAGCAAGTAAAGTAATTGAAAATTCAAATATAGAGAAAGCGTCCAACTATTTTCGTATCCATTGCATACATGAGTTTTGATCCTTGATTATTCTTATTTCGATTTCCCTTGACTAATCTATTGTGAATTTATGAAATTCATGCTTAAGGTGGTTATTAATATACACCGTCTTTAACACCCTTTTAACCGATTAACCTAGAAAACCTTCTATGTCAAATTGATCATGCAAATAAGTTCAAAGGATTCAATAGAAACATAATTCATGAATTCCACCGTCTATTCATGAAATTTTGTGATTAAATTCTCCGCCTTTGATTAATCTTATTCCACCGTCTATAAGTTTAATCAAAGGATTCATCCATGAATAACCAAATTCCACCATCTATTTAATTACTCTAGTTGTAATTCAACCTAGAAATAGAATAGGTGATCAAGCTATTATAATCCTAAGCTAATTTAATCAATTAAACATGGAGAGATTCAATCTAGTCAAGGAAAATAGAAATAATTCAAATCTCACAAACCATCATGCATATAATTTCAACTAACTAGTTGGACATAGGAAAATTAGCTAGAATAAGACATTAAAGAAGAAATAAACTTACAAGAGTTCGATTTCTCTTCAATATTGCAAACTAGGGTTTGGTCTCCCACAACTCTCCAATTCAAACTAACGTAAAAGCAAGAGCAATAGATAGCATAATGATCCAAATAAACCCTAAGAAAAGTATGTATATGATATCAAAAACATCTAAAAAAACAAATAAAGTCGGCCCAAAAGATAATACGGAGGCCTGAATCAGCGTCGCACACACGCGCCAAAGCGCGGTCAAAATCCCCAGAGCGCGGTCGCGCTTCCACCTATCCTTCCTGCGCTTAGGCCTCAGCAACTCTTGTGACACTTTAGAGGTTGTTTTGACCGCCTTCGAGTTGGAATTTGGACTCGAAGTAAAAATATGAATTGTAGCTCTTCGAGTTAGCTTTCCATTGATACCAAATTCAGCTTTATCCGACTACTATACCTCCTAAACCAAGAAGTAACAGATAGAGGTGTCAAAATAATACTCCAATGCATGACCCGGGTTTAAGTGTTTTTATCCCTCAAGCTCTTGGGTCTTAGCTCTTCCAATCTTCACTTGCACCACTTTAAGCTTCATCTTCGTTTGTGATTTTCCCTTCCGTTCTTCACTTCAATACTCTTCACTCGTTCCTAGCTCCGGTCCTTAGCTTCACATCCACCATGCTTCACCTTCCAACCTGCAATAAAGCACAGAAACGCGTAGATTCCGAACTAAACCGAAATAAAACTTAAACTATAACTTAAAGCAAAACTCTAGCTAAACATGCATAAAACGGGAATAAAAACATGCTCTAAAACCTATATCTATATGCTCTATCACCTACATCGATCACGATTGTCATTCTATAGACTCGTTTTATAGTCTATCAAGGCTCAATAACAATTTGGTTGTCATTTCAATTCAATCAAGCTACATCTTACTCTTGCACTTTACTACTTTCCTTTACATTTCTATCTTGTTTAAAGAGTTTAATGTGTTAAGACTAATTGTTGGTTGAGTTTCCCTCATTATAGCAGGTAACGCGTTTACGTGTTGAATCTGCCGAAAACATGCACTATGCTAGGAATTTAACAAACTCTCGAAGGGTTCTTCTTACCTATCAAGGAGAGTATGAGTATGAAGATGAAGGGGCTGTAGAAGAAGAAGAAGAGAACCCCGAGGTTGAAGAAGAAAAGCTTCATGTCTCCGTTGTGGATGGAGAGTGTTTTGTTGTTCAACGGACGCTCTTTATTACGGAGAACACCACCACACCTAGTCAACGAGAAATTATCTTTCACACTCGATGCAAGATCATGGAAAAGGTATGTAGTGTGATTATAGATAGCGGTTCATGTTGCAATATCATTAGTCAAGAGTTGGTGGATTGGTTTTCCATCAATACTACTCCTCACCCTTTACCTTATCCCATGTGTTGGTTGAACTCTAACGCTCCTATCCAAGTCTAGGAGAGGGCTCGTGTTTGCTTTTCTATAGGACCATAAAAGGATGAGGTGGAGTGTGATGTGGTCCCAATGATCGCTTGTCATCTACTATTGGGACGTCATTGGCAATTTGACAAAGGAGCGATCCATGATGGAATATGCAACGAATACCACTTTCAAATGGAGGGAAAGAAGGTGACTTTGCACCCAATGACTCCCCATGAGATTATACTGGATCATGCAACCTAGGAGAAAAGGAAGAAGCATGCTAATGAAGAGGAAAAGAAGGACAAGAAGCTGGCCATAGGCGGGCCCTCTACTCCCCTCCTTCTGGCCAAACCGAAGGAAGTTGCTCTTGCCTTTCGGGGAAGTAACACTTGTCCCTTAACTTTATCTTATAAAATGAAATCTTGGCTGAATTCTTTTCATAAATTGAATGGCTTTGTCATAACCCATAGCTTGTGCATACATTTTGTCTTATCAAGTTGTGCTTGGAAAGGAGGTTTGTGTTTTGACTTGTTTGTAGCTCAGCTGGGTTCGTGGACAAACCTGTTTAAAGAGGAGGAGGAGGATGATAGTCCATCTACCACGCCTTCTACCGAGACACTTACCGAGGCTTGGCCCCTTGATACCCCACCAACCGGCGATGATGCTTTTCGTGCCAAGCTCCCTACCGACCCACGTGACCTCAGTACCGAGCCCCTCTCGAGTGACACTCTCAGTTATGACACCCTTACAAAGGCTGTGCCCCTCGGTACCGACCCACTTCCCCTCGATACCGACCCACTTCCCCTTAGTACCGAACCCCCCAGTGCCGACGTACTCAGTGCCAACGCTCCTGTCGAGGGTGCGCGCCAAGGTTCAATGCCCTCTCTTGGGCGCATCACTCGAGCCCATGCTTGACGAAATCAAAGAGGAGCTCATGGATAATAAGTTGGATTTTGGCTAACAATGGAGAAGGGTGGAGTATTATTGTGACTTTTGGTGAAACTAGTGCACAAACTTGACTTATGTTTTGTTAAGGGCTTTAAGTTGGTTTCTTTAAACTTTTGGGTTGTTTGATGTAATAACGAGAGGAGTTATGGCTGAGATGAGAGAGGCATGGCTTAGGGTATTAAGTTCAATTGGCGCCTCCTTTCATGGTTAGACTTGAATTATGACATGCTTTGTTCTCTCTTTGTTTTCAATCTAAATTGCTTGCACTTTTTCTTTATGAATCTTGTTGTTTGATTGTTGGTGAGTCAGATCCAACGATCTCTCAAATCTAGTTTATTGTTCTTTGTGCCTCATATCCAACGGCAACATCCATATCCCTCACGTCCATCTCCATCTTCATTCGTCAAAGAGAGGGTTTCGATCTTCTTTCAAGGTGATCTCTTTGTACCACCATTTCCACCATCGATCCGGCCATCAAAACTCCAGAGGATTATGTTGGTTAGAATACTCACCTTGAGGGTCACGATCCTCATCATCCTCCTAAGAACATTAAGGCAAGTCCTATTCTCTGGTATCGTAGAACACCACTTGGTCTCGGTTGGTGGCCTGCTGGCAACTCTCAATCACGGAATGGAGTCGTTGAAGCCTTGGCTAGTGGCTAGACTCCATATACATATGTCCCTTTCCACGATCTTGGGGATGGCTAGGACCGACTCCATTAGGGTCCACTACTACCTCGCCCGAGAGGTCGGCTAAGCCATCTACTCTAAAGTCTGGTGTTATGATCCATAATGTTAACAAGAAAGGACACCCCACAAACACAAGTATATGACCAAAGAACCACAAAAAAGGATAGAATAAAGGCACACAAAAACAACCACATATGGAATTGAGCCGACAAGACACAAACTAAAGTCGGTTCCCTTATTTTGGCTATCCCGCTTAGTATTAATTATTTTTAATGAACATGATTTCTTATAATCTCTCATTGGTATTCTTCGAACCACCGTCTTCCTGAATTTTTTTATATGAAAAAGGTGACTTACCTATGTATTTCTTGGACAAAACCTAGCTGAGCAAGGCTAATGTTCGTTCGGCAGCAATGTTGTATTTCGCCGAGCTTGTGTAGCAACAAATCAATCAAGATCCCACGATTTTAGGGAAAAATAGACAAGTAATATGCTTAATTATGATTCTAAAAAAGTGATAACAAATGCCAACAAGATCCCACACTTTTAGGAAGCAAAAATGGCAACCATGTCTAACAAAGGAGGCCGGGTGATTTGGTGAAATTTTTGGCCTGATTTGGCCATTGATAACAAATGCCAACAAGATCCCACAATTTTAGGAAGCAAAAATGGCAACCATGTCTAACAAAGGAGGCCGGGTGAGTTGGTGAAATTTTTGGCCTGATTTGGCCATTGACAATCCCGCAGATTTAGGATCTTGTATAGGGCTTCACACAAACAAGAAA
This sequence comes from Fallopia convolvulus, assembly GCA_964016875.1. NCBI lineage: Eukaryota > Viridiplantae > Streptophyta > Magnoliopsida > Caryophyllales > Polygonaceae > Fallopia > Fallopia convolvulus. The sequence goes on from OZ024727.1 coordinate 26,217,531, forward strand.
TTGAACCAAGGATGGATTAGTTATGGATCCACTAGGCCACACACAAAAAGCATGGAAAAGAGTTGAATCGCAAATCAAGCGAGCACAATGAATCCAATCACATCACAACTTATCATGCAATGGTAGGGAAATTTTTTAAGCCAAAGTGTCCTCATAAGGCATGCTTACGCCGGACTATGACTAGATTTTTTTGTGTGAGGAATTTTTTTGTGTTAGAATTAATTGCACGAGAGGCTCTAGATACCAAATGATAACGCCGAATGATTGAATCTTATAAGCACTTGTCCAAGTGCCGAATATACAACGCAAAGATGCACCGTAGCAAAGCGCGACCGAGATACGAGATGGCTCATGAAAGCATACACGATGATAGTAGTAAGGCATCTCGGTAAAGGAAATTGGGGTGCACAACATCGATGATACAGCCTTTTTGGGAGCGTCGAGACTTGTGGTCTCGGCGTTCGACCAAGGACTTGTGGTCTCTGTTCCTACTAGGACTCTCCCTAGGCAACACAAATGCACTCTCTCGACCCTAACCCGGTGAACGCTCATAATCAAAGACAAAGAGAAATTCAAACCTCTCTCTCTCTCTCTCTCTCTCTCTCTCTCTCTTCTGTCTCTTCTCTTGACTTCCCCTAGACCTAGGAACTCACTCTTTCTCCTATACCGTTGTCCAGATTAGCTCGCCGACGGGGAGTTTTCACCAGCTTGATGACTCTCACTCAAGCAGCTCTTCGGCTCTTCTTTCTCTGAGTTCGAAGTTTATGATTTGGGAAACATGAGGAGCAAGGTGACTATTGAAGGGTTTAAATAGGCGTGATGAGAAACCCTTATCCACTTGAGGTATTTGTCCTAAATACCCTTTTTGCCTTACTCTCCAAGTATGATTCCTTAAGGTTGACATGTGAATTTGATTTGAATTTGAAATGTCAACTCTTGAATCAATCCGAACCGTTGGATGGTCGTCGTCTCTGTGCTAAGGCTCTGATGGTTTGAGACGCCTCTATGTCTGGGACAAACAGGATCCCTCAAAATGCGTTAAGATGTCGCTTTCACGCATGCGCCAGTTCCCATCCAAGGGGAACTCTCATCTTCTTAGTTCCCTTCTCTTGGGAACTCTTCTTGACCTTTGTGGGATTCCCATTTCTCATGTCGAGTTCCCATCTTGTGGGAACTCTTTTCTCTTCTGAGGTTGGTCGCTTTCTTTTTGTTGTTGTATTAGTTCCCATGCTGTGGGAACTTATTACTCTATGCTTTACTTTGCGACATACAACCTATTAAGCTGAAATACTTGGCAATTGGCGTTAGTTCCCATGGTGTTTGTCATTGTCAAAACAGAGGACGTCGTTCCAGTGTTACTGAACGTGAGTTCCTAACACCGACTCAACAATTTCCCCCTTTTTGATGAGGACAAACCCATAATAAAATGACAAGTATTTCGTTCAATTTTTATGCTCATGCAAGTTCCCCCTTAGTGTGACAATATATCGCAGGGAGTTCCACTATATGGTTATGTAGTTCCTACTTAGCAGATTTTATGAAAAAATTCCCCCTTAGCAAAGGCCATACTTTGATAACTATGAAACAACGCATCTCACACATTTTATCCTTCCCCCTTTTGGCATCATCAAAAAGAGTAAACATGAATATCGGAACAATAAAGTAAGGAATACACATTCAAACTAAAGATCCATTTTATTACTTAGGCAAACAAGTTGTAGAGAAGGGAACTCTGAAATTAAAAACAAGGGAAAAGAGGAAGGGAAGAAGCAAGAAGGAAGTGGAAAAAGAAGGGAAAAGGTCACGAGGGCCTTGGTTCTTCTTCTTCAACCAAGAAAAACATCAGCCATAAGCCTTGGATCTAACCCATCGTATGTAAATGGGTTGGATGTGAGACTCACTAACAACGTCCATGGAGGCGATGTCCCGAGCAGATCTTCTCCTTCACCCATGGTAAGTGCATGTCCTCTGATGAGAGAATCGGATCGTTGTCGAAGAAAGTTCCAACTCAATTTGATATTGGCTTGCCTTGCTTGTGGTATTTCTTTTTAGATGAAAGCGAAAGAGATGACAAGTGATTCAAGCAAAAGGAAAAACTCACTTTAATTATAAATATAAGGATAAGCAATCGAAAGACCAAGAATATGACGCACTAAGGTAATTCGAAAGAGGGATAAGCAATCGAATCTTATGTGGATATGACTCACCATAAGAGAATCGAAAGAGGGTTTGAATCTCATAGGATATAACTCACCTAAAGAGAAACAAAGGATTCATTCGGATATAACTCACCGAACATGTTTGGATATTACACACCAAACAAGGAAATCACTCCCAAACACTCCCATTGGTTTTTTCCACAAATTCAACTTCTCCTATTACGAGAGAAACAAGGACCTTTAAATAGGGTTACAAAATTGGGTTACAAAACCCTTCTTTGTCATATCACCTACCACCTCACCTACCACATATTTAAATGAATACAATTTATGGAGGACGTCCCTTTTAAGTCCATGTAGGTGATGGAGTTCTTTTGGCTTCTTTTGACTTGAATATGATGAAAACCTTTCACGTCCATATTCGAGCTTCTAGAAAGATTGATGATTTCGAGACTGTTCTTGGCTGATTTAGGAAAAATGTTAAACAAAGAAGTTGTAGAGAATCAAGTAAGCTTTCCAACGGTTCTTTAATGGCCCCGATCAAACCACCACAGCCTCCAAATGAGCTAAAATACTGAAGCTTGTTCAATGGATCCGAGAACTAGAATACAACCTTTACATTTGTCTTGAGCTTTGGGATGCAGAATCCCGGGTCACATCATCCTCACTAACCCCACCAACACTATCTGAAAAATTCCCTTCCGGTTCTACAATTTTTGGACCGAAGATCCCGAATTTGAAACCTTGGTGAGCCGTATTTGGGGAGAGCATATAGTAGGGTCGGCTCAATTCATCCTCTTTTCCAAGCTTTCCAAATTGAAAGGGGCTCTAAAAGCTTGGCACCGCACTAAGTTTAGGAATCTTGAGGCACAAGTCGAGGCTAGTGTGGAAAAGTTGAAGAAAGCACAACAAACTCTCCATGATGACTTTGGGAGCCTTGAAAAACAAAGAGCCGTTACCGAAGCCAAGAAAGAGGTTGAGCTCAATATGAAAATTTTGTTGAGTGCCACAACCCAAAGAGCCAAGCTAGATTGGATGAGCATGGGAGAGGAGACCTCCTCCTTCTTTTTCAATAGGATCAAGGAAAGGAAGGAGGCAACACCATCCGAATGCTTGAGGATGAAGATGGCAACAAGATTGAAGATCCTCGTGATATTGTGAATGAAGTGGTGGGGTTCTATGAGAAGCTTTTTGGCACACTTGCTCCAACACAAGCTTTTGACATTAATCAACTTCAAGGGCCAACCCTCAATCAAGGAGATATGACAAATCTCACCCTCATGCCTAGTGAAGAAGAGATAAGAAAAGCTTTTGTGGGCATTGGATCGAACAAATCTCCGGGGCCCGACGGATTTAGTAGCCACTTCTTCAAAGAATGTTGGAGCATAGTGAAACTTGATGTAGTCAAAGCGGTGCAAGAATTCTTTCAATCCGGGAGATTACTTAGAGATTGGAACAACACGTTTGTGAGCCTCATACCCAAAGTTGACAATCCTTTCCACATAAAAGACTTTCGACCCATCTCTTGTTGCAATACCTTTCTTAAAGCCATCTCCAAAATCCTAGTAAGCCGAATTCGACCCCTCCTTGACAAAATTGTCTCGGTTGGGCAAGGTGCTTTTGTCCCGGGCCGCTCCATTTCCCACAATGCCGCGGTTGCTCAAGAACTAGTTGCCACCTATGAGAAAAGGCGCACCTCTAAAAGGTGCCTCATGCAAGTGGACCTCTAAAAGGCTTTTGATTGTGTTGATTGGGACTTCCTTGAAAAAACTCTCCACTACTTTGGCTTCCCACCTTGGCTAACCCAACTCATCTTTCAAAATGTGACCACCCCAAGATACTCCATCCTCATTAATGGTGAGGCCAAGGGCTTCTTCCCCGACAAGAGAGGCCTCCGCCAAGGTGATCCTCTCTCACCCTTCCTCTTCGTCTTGATTATGGAAATCCTTAGCCGGAATCTTCAAAAGGCTAGTACCAACCGAGGCTTTGCCTTCCACCCTAAATGCTACCGCCTCAAACTCACAAATATCACCTTTGCCGATGACCTCCTCTTTTTTTGTAAGCCCACCATCCCTACCCTCAACTCCATAAGAACGTGCCTTGTCTCATTCGGAAGATCCTCGGGGCTTATAGCTAACAACCACAAAAGCCGCATCTTCTTTGGCGGTGTGGCACTTGATGACCGGGCCTCTCTTGCGGTAATTATGGGGTTTGAGATTGGAACCTTCCCGGTCCGTTATTTGGGAATGCCACTTCACTCCGACAAGCTCAAAGTAGGGGACTATGGGCCACTCCTCAACAAGATCACCGGGGTCATCAATAGATGTGGTGCACGAATGCTCTCCTATGAAGGGAGAGCTCAAGTAATTCGCTCCATGCTTGAGGGTCTCCTTTCCTTTTGGGTTAAATCCACCATCATCCCAAGGAAGGTACTCAAACGCATAGAAGCACTTTGTCGCTCCTTCCTTTGGAGTGGCAAAATTGAGGGGAAAAAAGCACTTGTTTCTTGGAAAAAAGTGACTAGGCCTTATGAGGAGGGCGGCCTCAATATCAAAGAGCTCCTTGCATGGAACCAATCGATCCTCTTCAAACTTGGCCATGAGATACACATGAACAAACCGTCTCTTTGGACGAATTGGGTCAATCAAAACCACACAAGTAGGGCCAATTTCTGGAATTTGAGAGTTAAAAGCACCGACTCTTGGATTTGGAAATCACTCCTCAAGCTATGAGAACCGGTGGTTGAAGCGGTTCTTACAAGGGCAACAAATGAGGACCCAACCGGTCTTAATACCATCACTAAGCCGAATGGCCAACTTGATGCGAGAGCCCTCTATGATTTACTCCGTGACCGTGGCCCCACTCTTCCTTGGAGTGAGATGATTTGGACTCGTGTACGAGCCAAGAAGTGGAGCTTCAGATTTTGGTTAGCTTACCAAGGGAGACTCCCCACGCTAAGCCGGCTCAAGGATCGTGGTCTCTTAAATAATGACACTTGTGTCCTTTGTGGGAATGACAATGAAACCACCGAGCACCTTTGGGGGAATTGCAATTTTGTTCAAGAGGTCATGGATAGAGTTTGGACGTGGCATGAAATCCAAACTAGTAAGCCAAACCTACAAGAATGGGTTGAGTGGTTCTTAAGGTCCCCAAGACAAGATTCTCACATCTTAAAAGCAAGAATAGTCACCCTTCTTGGTATCATCTACCACACTTGGGATGCTAGGAATGATGCTTACTTCCGAGGCGCCACACCCAACCCCATTGATTGTGCCCTCAAAACAATCCATGCTTGCAAAAAAAGGATCTCCTTCACTTGCAAAACTAGCGGAAGGAAAGGTGCAAGACTCCGAAGGCTCATTCGCACGTAAGGCCTCTCACCTCTCTTCCGTTGTTTTGTTGTCATTTTGGCTTGTGGCTGCCTTGATAGGCGACTTGTTGTCTTTGATGGCTTTTGCCTTGGTTGTTTTGTTGCCTTGGTTGTATGCCTTTTAGGCACCCTTGCTTTACCCGCCCGTTTTGTTACCCCTAGTCCTCCTCTAGGGATTTTTGGGGCTAGTTTGATGTGTATAGGTCCCTAGTCCACCTCTAGGGATCGTTGGGGCTAGTTTGATGTGTCTTGTTACCCCTAGTCCTCCTCTAGGGGCGCCTTGTTCGCAGTGGGCTATTGAGGATCATGTCGGATCATGTCGATCACTCATGCCTCACTTTTGCGCCTTAACCCCTTTTGGTTAAGGAGCTTTTGTACAGGTTCTCGTTCATATATTTACCACATCTGAGTTTACATGGACATTTCATCGAATACATGGAGTGCAATCTTAGATCAGAAGTCAAATTTTAAAGGCAAAAGGAGATAAAACAAGTGAACTTTAAACACATCTAGACATAAGCATAAAGAATGAGGATAGTAACAAGTAAATAAGCACATTCTGCACTACAAAATCAAGACCGATCGAATAAAAGCATATATTCGAACCTAGAAACCGAATGCCACATTTAAGAGTGTCATTTACATGGACATTTCATCGAACAGTTGGCATGAAATGTTAGATCACAAGTCATTTTAAATGCAAAAGGAGAAGCAACAAGTGAACTTTAAAGACATTTAAGCATAAGCGTAAAGAATGAAGATAGTATCAAGCCAATAAGCACATTTTGCACTATAAAATCAAGACCGATCGAATAAAAGCATAAATTCGAACCTAGAAACCAAATGCTACATTTAGGAGTGACATTTACATGGACATTTCATCGAACACTTGGCGTGCAATACTAGATCATAAGTCATTATAAAGGCAAAAGGATAAAAAAACAAGTGAACTTTAAAGACATCTAGGCATAAGCATAAAGAATGAGGATAGTATCAAGCCAATAAGCACATTCTGCACTACAAAATCAAGACCGATTGAATAAAAGCATAAATTCGAACCTAGAAACCGAATGCCACATTTAGAAGTGACATTTACATGGACATTTCATCGAACACTTGCCGCACAATGTTAGATCACAAGTCAAGTTTTAGAGGCAAAAGGAGAAAATTCAAGTGATCTTTAAAGACATCTATGCATAAGCACAAAGAATGAGGATAGTATAGCGCAATAAGTAAATTCTGCACTACAAAATCAAGACCGATCGAATAATAGCATAATTCGAACCTAGAAACCGAATGCCACATTTAGGAAAGACATTTAAATGGACATTTCATCGAACACTTGGAGTGCAATGTTAGATAACAAGTCAAATTTTAAAGGCAAATAGAGATAAACCAAGTGAACTTTAAATACATCTAGGCATAAGCATAAAGATTGCGGATAGTAATAAGCCAATAAGCGCATTCTGCACTACAAAATCCAGACCGATCGAATAAAAGCATAAATTCAAACCTAGAAACCGAATGCCACATTTAGGAGTGACATTTACATGGACATTTCATCGAACAGTTGGCGTGCAATGTTAGATCACAAGTTATTTTAAAGGCAAAAGGAGAAAAAACAAGTGAACTTTAAACACATCTAGGCATAAGCATAAAGAATGAGGATAGTATCAAGCCACAAAGCACATTCTGCAGTATAAAATCAACACTGATTGAATAAAAGCATAAATTTGAACCTAGAAACCGAATGCCACATTTAGGAGTTACATTTAAATGGACATTCGTCGAACACTTGACGTGTAATGTTAGATCACAAGTCATTTTAAAGCCAAAAGGAGAAAAAATAAGTGAACTTTAAACACATCTAGGCATAAGCGTAAAGAATGAGGATACTATAAGCCAAAAATCACATTCTGCAGTATAAAATCGACACCGATCGAATAAAAGCAAAAGTTTCAAGCTAGAAACCGAATGCCACATTTAGGAGTGAGATTTAAATGGACATTTCATCGAACACTTGGCGTGTAATGTTAGATCACAAGTCATTTTAAAGCCAAAAGGAGAAAAAACAAGTGAAATTTAAAGACATCTACGCATAAGCATAAAGAATGAGGATAGTATAAAGCCGATAAGAACATTCTGCACTACAAAATCAAGACCGATCAAATAAAAGCATAAATTCGAACCTAGAAACTGAATGCCATATTTCATGGACATTTCATCGAACACTTTGCGTGCAATGTTAGATCAAAAGTTATTTTAAAGGGAAAAGGAGAAAAAACAAGTGAACATTAAACACATCTAGGCATAAGCATAAAGAACGAGGATAGTATCAAGCCACAAAGCACATTCTGCAGTATAAAATCTACACCGATCGAATAAAAGCATAAATTTGAACCTAGAAAACAAATGCCACATTTAGGAGTGACATTTAAATGGACATTTCATCAAACATTTGGCGTGCAATGTTAGATCACAAGTCATTATAAAGGCAAAAGGATAAAAACAAGTGAACTTAAAGGCATCTAGGCATAAGCATAAAGAATGAGGATAGTATAAAGCCAATACGCACATTCTTCACTTTAAAATCAAGACCGATCGAATAAAAGCATAAATTCGAACCTAGAAACCGAATGCCACATTTAGGAGTGACATTACATGGACATTTCATCGAACACATGGAGTGCAATGTTAGATCAAAAGTCAAATTTTAAAGGCAAAAGGAGATAAATCAAGTGAAATTTAAACACATCTAGACATAAGCATAAAGAATGAGGATAGTACCAAGCCAATAAGCACATTCTGCAGTACAAAATCAAGACCGATCGAATAAAAGCATATATTCGAACCTAGAAACCAAATGCCAAATTTAAGAGTGACATTTACATGGACATTTCATCGAACACTTGGCATGCAATGTTAGATCACAAGTCATTTTAAAGGCAAAAGGAGAAACAACAAGTGAACTTTCAAGGCATTTAGGCATAAGCATAAAGAATGAAGATAGTATCAAGCCAATAAGCACATTCTGCACTATAAAATCAGGACCGATCGAATAAAAGCATAAATTTGAACCTAGAAACTGAATGCCACATTTAGGAGTAACATTTACATGGACATTTCGTCGAACACATGGAGTGCAATTTTAGATCACAAGTCAAATTTTAAAGGCAAAAGAATATAAAACAAGTGAACTTTAAACACATCTAGGCATAAGCATAAAGAATGAGGATAGTATCAAGTCAATAAGCACATTCTATGTTGGTGATTTGTGAATGTCATCAACTCATTTGGTGTGAGTCATGAATGGATAAGTGTGGGAACTACCAAGGGTATCGCTTAGGCTTGGGGCGTGCGGGAGGCACGGCCTAGTGATCGGCCCAATGGTGGTTCTAAGGGTTGAAAGAGAGGATGGAATCATGGTGGCATCGATGCAAGGGCGCTAGAGGCGCGCCTTGATCGATTGGACCCAAGTCGAGGTTCACGGCCTAGGGCTGGCCAAGGACGAGGCGAGAACCTCGAATGTACCAAGCTCATATGTCGGCGTGTCACGCCGAGACGCACCAGCAGGCGCGCGCCGAGGTGCCAAGGCACCGGCGCAGGCGCGCCGCTGCAGCGATGCATGCGCGCGACAGCCGCGGTAAGGCTAGGCGCGCCGAGGGTGCTGTTTTGAGTGTTTTTCAAATGTGGCTTGATTTATCCAATGAATTTGCAATGTGATGATTCCTAGGTTGAGAAATGAAGCTCAAGGACTATGTGGCAAAATTTGAGATTAAACCAAGGCTTGGAACCTCGATTTTAAGCTAGCTCAAGTTAGGAGCTGTTTTTGGTTTAAGCTAGGTTTGAGCTAGGGCGTTGACCTTTTGGCTTCGCGGAAGCTTCACCGAGCCTCGTAGGGACGAGACGCACGTTTCATGTCTCGAGTGTGTGGGCGTGACAAGCTAGCTCGGAGCTAGCTTCCCCTTCTAATGGGCCGCACGCACCATGGGCCATTTTGGGCTTTTCCTTGAGTTTTGGATAAGGATGAAGTTTGAAATTTGAAAGTTTGTTGAGGGAAGTTACCAAGGTACTTACAACAACTTTCCTATTTCTTCTCCTTGTTTTTCTCCTTAATTTTCTCAACTAAATAACTTCCCATTTCTCTCTCCAATAACCGCCCACCCCTTGCACTATAAATAGAGGCAAGACGCCTCACTTGGGGTTGGTTCGAGAATTGATTCTCTCCAAGAGGGTCGTGAGTTCTAACTAAATACGAGAGTTGTGTTTGATTGTTCTACATCATCCACAAGACACTTATTGAAGAACGAGGTGCGTATATATGCAATGATGAGACATGCTTGCCACATGTTCATTGTATAGCAACGTTTTATCTCGCAACGTTATTGTGGTTTAACCCTTGGCATATTAATAGGGGCAATAAACGTTGAAGGAAAGATTGATCTAATCATTCGACTCGTTGCCTTATCTAATCAAGTCATGTTGTTTATGGTTTCAAAGTTTTAAATCGTGCTAACATAATTAACAACATTCGGCGGTGATTACCCTTGTGGTCTACACCCAACGAGATTACCTTCGGGTCTACTCACGAGATTACCCTTCGGGGTCTACTCAATCGTCTTGATTACCCTTCGGGGTCTACAAGAGCCGAATCTAACCTTCAACTAACAACACTAACTAAAACTAACAATCTGCAACGTTTATTTATTGTTTTAGTTTTTGTTGATTTGTGACTTGCAAGGCAATTGATAATGGCAAAAACGAGTGAACCATCGATTCAGGAGATGGCCTCTAAGTTCGTGAAACTCGAAAAGTTTGAGGGCCTGGATTTCCGTCGATGGCAAAAGAAGATGCATTTCTTGCTTACTTCTTTGAAAGTGGTGTATGTGCTTACAACACCATGTCCAGAGGTACCACCCCCCATACCGGATGTGGTCGATGAAGAGACCGAGGAACAAGCCAAAGAAAGGCAAGCCATATCGCTAGAGCATAGGCGCTATGGGAAATGGGAGAATGACGACTACATATGTCGTGGTCATATCTTGAATGGTATGGCGGACTCCCTCTTCGATGTGTATCAACACTATGAGTCCGCTCGTGGTTTGTGGGATGCACTCGAAGGGAAATATTTGGCCGAAGATGCTTCGTCCAAGAAGTTCCTTGTTTCCAACTTCAACAATTATAAGATGTTGGAGTCTAAACCGGTGATGGATCAATACCATGAGTTGGTTCGCATTTTGGGACAACTTAAGCAACATGGTATTGCTATGGATGAGAATTACGCCGTCTCGTCCATAGTGGATAAGTTGCCTCCTTCATGGAAAGAGGCAAAACATCTTCTCAAGCATTCCAAGGAGGACATGAATCTTGTCCAACTTGGCTCCCATCTTAGGATTGAGGAGGAGTTCAAAATGAACGATAAAGGGAAGAAGAATGAGGACAAGACCGCTCATTCGGTGAATACCATTGAGGCGGCCAAACGCAAGGGCAAGGGCGCCAAGGGCGCCAAGTGGCCCAAGAAGTCTAAGGGTGGTAAAATAAGCAAAGGCGTGAAGCGTGTCTCTAATGAAAAGATCAAAGGGACATGCTGGAATTGTGGTAAGATTGGCCACATGAAACGGCAATGCGACGCCAAACCCGTGCGCAAAGACAAGGGCGCGCCTACGCCTAAGTCGGGCTCGGGCGCAAGCCACGAGCAAGGTACTCCAATGGAATTTGGTTTATCTAAAAGTGATTCATTGTTTAGTGTATCTAAAATTGATGAATGTCTTGTCTTGAAGGATGAGAATTTAAATTGGTGGCTTGACTCGGGAGCCACCACACATGTGTGCATGGACAAAAGTTGGTTCAAGCACATGAATGATGTGGAGGACGGTTTAGTTCTCTACATGGGAAACGAGTCGACGACTCCGGTTTTAGGCAAAGGAGACATGCTTCTACACTTTACAAGTGGGAAGGAACTTATTCTACATAATGTATTGTACACACCCAACATTAGAAAGAATGTTGTAGGTGGTGGTGTATTGAATAAGTTGGGATATCGATTGGTCTTTGAGGCCGATCGTCTAGTAATAAGTAGGGTTGGAATATTTGTAGGCTTCGGCCACTATAAGAACAATATGTTCCTACTTAATGTAATCAATAATAATAAAGTTATGTATGATTACATGGTGGTGTCAAAGGAATCGGTATATGATTTGTGGCACGCGAGGTTAGGGCATGTCCACATGAAACGCATGTTGGATATGGCAAAGGATCAAGTTATTCCTAACTTTGAGCCTACACAAGAAAAGTGTAAAACTTGCTTGCTAACCAAGATAACTAGGCTTCCTTTCAAGAGGATTGAAAGAGAGGAAGGGGTCCTAGGGCTAGTCCATTCGGACTTGGGGGATTTGCATGCAACGCCATCTTTTCTGTCAAAAGCGTTATTACATAACGTTTATTGATGACTACTCTAGGTATTGCTATATCTATCTTGTTCATTCAAAGAGTGAGGCACTTGATAGATTCAAGGCATATAAAACCGAGGTAGAATTGCAAACCGGTAATAAGATCAAAAGACTACGAACCGATCGTGGTGGTGAGTATATGGACAAGGAGTACTTTGAGTCTTGTGGTATAATCCATGAGACAACGGCTCCATATACCCCTCAACAAAATGGGGTGGCGGAACGAAAGAACCGTGTGCTTAAGGACATGGTTAATGCCATGTTGTCTTACTCCGGGTTAAAGAAGTCATTCTGGGGTGAAGCGATGCTTACGACCAACTTTATCTTGAATAGAGTGCCTAGCAAGAGAAGTCGCCAATCAACTTATGAGTTGTGGTTCAAGAAAAAGCCTAGTCTTGACCATCTTCGTATATGGGGATGTCGTGCGGTCGTTAGACTAATGGATCCTAAACGAAAGACTTTGGGAGAGAGGGGTGTTGAGTGCATCTTCATTGGATATGCACATAATTCTAAGGCCTATAGGTTCTTTGTTATAGAGCCTAATCATGCAATTTCGGTAAATACCGTGATAGAATCGCGTGATGCAATATTTGATGAAACTAGATTCACATCTAGTCCAAGGCCTAGAGAAAAGGATCAAGAAGAAGTTGATCCATCCTCGGATCCAATAGAAATCGAGGAAGAACCAACCACGGCGCTTGGACCGAGAGTGACTCGATCCATGTCTCGTGCCGCCGCGCCACAAGGCGCGACACAAGGCACAAGCGGAAGGGCGTCGCAAGGCGCGCCCTTTACGCCAAGTGGGGACGACGTCGGCGAGACGCCGATGCTCGAGGACTCGAACCCGAGTGAGGAGATGGGATCGCCAAAGCGTAAGGCTGCGGAGATCGAGGGCAAGGACGCTGGCACCTAGTGACGCCGAAGACGATGCGGTCGCGTTGCTTGGAACGAGCGACGCCGGCGCGCCTACGCCGAGGGCTCGAAGGCGTAAGCGGCGTCCAGTGCATGAAGCACTTGCGATGGGACACAAGTCTCACGAGCCCATCTTTGAGATGTTTTTGGTTGAAGGGTCTAGAGAAAATGAGGGTCAAAGAATTTCATATTTTCATATGGATGAGGATCCTAAGACTTTCAACGAAGCCATGACTTCTCAAGATGTCTCGTTTTGGAAAGAAGCAATCCAAGATGAGATGGACTCCATTGTTGGCAACAACACTTGGGAGTTGTCGGACCTTCCACCTGAATGCAAGCCATTAGGGTGCAAATGGATCTTCAAAAGAAAGATGAAGGCTGATGGGTCCATAGACAAGTTTAAGGCTCGATTGGTTATCCAAGGCTTTAGACAAAGAGAGGGTGTTGATTACTTTGACACTTATGCCCCCGTGGCAAGAATCACCACGATAAGACTCTTGATTGCTTTGGCAAGAATTCATGGTCTTGTCATCCATCAAATGGACGTGAAGACGGCGTTGCTCAATGGAGATTTGGATGAAGAGGTTTACATGAAGCAACCCGAAGGATTCGTAGTAGAAGGACAAGAACATAAGGTATGTCGTTTGATCAAATATCTTTATGGTCTTAAGCAAGCGCCTAAGCAATGGCATAATAAGTTTGATGAAGTAATCTTGGCCAATGGCTTCAAGATAAATCAAGCGGATAAGTGTGTGTATAGCAAGTTTGATAAATCTGGTCAAGGAGTTATCATTTGTCTATATGTTGATGACATGCTTATATTTGGTACTAACCAAATGTTAGTGGATAAGACAAAAGAATTCTTGTCTACTAAGTTCTCCATGAAGGATCTTGGAGAGGCCGATGTGATCTTAGGAATTAAGATAATGAGGGATGGTATGGGTTTGGCCCTAACACAATCCCATTACATCGAGAAAGTGGTGAAACGATTTAATTGTGATAAATCCACGCCGGTGGGCACGCCTATGGATCCTAGTGAGAAACTCCTTCCTAACCTAGGAGAACCAATTTCTCAACTTGAGTATTCGCAAGTTATAGGGTGCTTGATGTATGCAATGACGAGTACTCGCCCCGACATAGCATATGCCGTGGGCAAATTGAGTCGCTATACAAGTCGACCAAGTGAGAGTCATTGGAATCTCTAAGAAGAGTGCTTCGTTACTTGAAGGGAACAATGACTTATGGTATTGTATACATGGGTAATCTTTCTACATTAGAAGGCTATACCGATGCAAGTTGGATCACCAATATGGAAGATCACTCGTAGACAAGTTGTTGGGTTTTCCTATTGGGTGGTGGCGCAATTTCTTGGGCATCCAAGAAGCAATCTTGCATGACGACTTCAACAATGGAATCGGAGTTCGTTGCACTTGCCGCAGCGGGCAAGGAGGCTGAATGGCTTAGGAATCTCGTGTTGGAGATCCCCTTGTGGCCAAAGCCGATTTCCCCCATCGCTATCTTTTGTGATAGTCAAAGAACGTTGGCAAAGGCCTATAGCCATGTGTATAATGGGAAATCAAGACACCTTGGTGTGAGGCATAGTTCGGTTAGAGAATTGATCACACATGGAGTCATCTCAGTTGTCTTCGTTCGAACACACAATAACCTTGCCGATCACTTGACGAAGAGTTTGGCAAAAGATTTTGTGTATAAGGCATCACGAGGGATGGGGCTAAAATCCTTGCAACTCTAAGATTTGGACACCCAATTCCCCCTCATCGAAAGGTGTGGGCTGAATTCAATGTGGAAAGCCAAAGTCATGGAGTTGGAGAGCATACTAAAAATCCCATCAAAGGTAAATGCTCTAGGCCTACATGAAACCAGTCTTGAAACAAGTTTTCATTAATGAGTCTTTGGAAATTGCTATGTAGGGCACGTTAGAAGACTCATATGCATGTGTGGAAGTATAAGGCTTCTTCCAAGTTAGAGTGTGAGGACTACTTGACTAAAGCGCATGTGAGAAGATAATGGACGAAAGAGCCTTTTTACAAATGCGTCAAGGATAGCACGTATATGCAAAGAAACTCATGTATAAATGTTACTACTTGTACTTAGACAAGTTGATGTGGTTCAAACCTTAGGAGCACCACTAGATTTTAGTGCATGAATATGACATTTACAAGTTGTAAATTCAAGTCTACGGACATTTACATCTATACATAGAGTTTGTTTTATAAAAGTTCAAATTTATGACGTTGCACAAATGGGGGAGGAATGTTGGTGATTTGTGAATGTCATCAACTCATTTGGTGTGAGTCATGAATGGATAAGTGTGGGAACTACCAAGGGTATCGCTTAGGCTTGGGGCGTGCGGGAGGCACGGCCTAGTGATCGGCCCAATGGTGGTTCTAAGGGTTGAAAGAGAGGATGGAATCATGGTGGCATCGATGCAAGGGCGCTAGAGGCGCGCCTTGATCGATTGGACCCAAGTCGAGGTTCACGGCCTAGGGCTGGCCAAGGACGAGGCGAGAACCTCGAATGTACCAAGCTCATATGTCGGCGTGTCACGCCGAGACGCACCAGCAGGCGCGCGCCGAGGTGCCAAGGCACCGGCGCAGGCGCGCCGCTGCAGCGATGCATGCGCGCGACAGCCGCGGTAAGGCTAGGCGCGCCGAGGGTGCTGTTTTGAGTGTTTTTCAAATGTGGCTTGATTTATCCAATGAATTTGCAATGTGATGATTCCTAGGTTGAGAAATGAAGCTCAAGGACTATGTGGCAAAATTTGAGATTAAACCAAGGCTTGGAACCTCGATTTTAAGCTAGCTCAAGTTAGGAGCTGTTTTTGGTTTAACCTAGGTTTGAGCTAGGGCGTTGACCTTTTGGCTTCGCGGAAGCTTCACCGAGCCTCGTAGGGACGAGACGCACGTTTCATGTCTCGAGTGTGTGGGCGTGACAAGCTAGCTCGGAGCTAGCTTCCCCTTCTAATGGGCCGCACGCACCATGGGCCATTTTGGGCTTTTCCTTGAGTTTTGGATAAGGATGAAGTTTGAAATTTGAAAGTTTGTTGAGGGAAGTTACCAAGGTAGTTACAACAACTTTCCTATTTCTTCTCCTTGTTTTTCTCCTTAATTTTCTCAACTAAATAACTTCCCATTTCTCTCTCCAATAACCGCCCACCCCTTGCACTAATAGAGGCAAGACGCTTCACTTGGGGTTGGTTCGAGAATTGATTCTCTCCAAGAGGGTCGTGAGTTCTAACTAAATACGGGAGTTGTGTTTGATTGTTCTACATCATCCACAAGACACTTATTGAAGAACGAGGTGCGTATAAATGCAATGATGAGACATGCTTGCCACATGTTCATGGTATAACAACGTTTTATCTCGCAACGTTATTGTGGTTTAACCCTTGGCATATTAATAGGGGCAATAAACGTTGAAGGAAAGATTGATCTAATCATTCGACTCGTTGCCTTATCTAATCAAGTCATGTTGTTTATGGTTTCAAAGTTTTAAATCGTGCTAACATAATTAACAACATTCGGCGGTGATTATCCTTGTGGTCTACACCCAACGAGATTACCTTTGGGTCTACTCACGAGATTACCCTTCGGGGTCTACTCAATCGTCTTGATTACCTTTCGGGGTCTACAAGAGCCGAATATAACCTTCAACTAACAACACTAACTAAAACTAACATTCTACACTACAAAATCGAGACCGATCGAATAAAAGCATATATCCGAACCTAGAAACCAAATGCCACATTTAAGAGTGACATTTACATGGACATCTCATCGAAGACTAGGCCTGCAATGCTAGATCACTAGTCATTTTAAAGGCAAAAGGATAAAAAAAAGTGAACTTTAAAGGCATCTAGGCATAAGCATAAAGAATGAGGATAGTATAAAGCCAATGCGCACATTCTTCACTTTAAAATCAAGACTGATCGAATAAAAGCATAAATTCGAACCTAGAAACCGAATGCCACATTTAGGAGTGACATTTAAATGGTCATTTCATCGAACACATGGAGTGCAATGTTAGATCACAAGTCAATTTTTAAGAGCAAAAGGGGAAAAAAATAAGTGAACTTTAAAGACATCTGGGCATAAGCATAAAGAATGAGGATAGTATCAAGCCAATAATCACATTCTGCACTATAAAATCAAGACCGATCCAATAAAAGCATAAATTCGAACCTAGAAATAGAATGCCACATTTAGGAGTGACATTTAAATTGACATTTCATCGAACACTTGGCGTGCAATGTTAGATCACAAGTAATTTTAAAGGCAAAATGAGAAAAAACAAGTAAACTTTAAAGACATCTAGGCATAAGCATAAAGAATGAGGATAGTATCAAGCCAATAAGCATATTCTGCACCACTAAATCAAGACCGGTCGAATAAAAGCATAAATTCGAACAATGAAACCGAATGCGACATTTTAGGAGTGACGTTTACATGTACATTTCATCATACACTTGGCGTGCAATGTTAGATCATAAGTCAATTTTTAAAGGCAAAAGGAGAAAAAACAAGTGAACTTTAAAGACATCTAGCCATAAGCATAAAGAATGATGATCGTATCAAGCCAATAAGCACATTCTACACTACAAAATCAAGACCGGCCGAATAAGAGCATATTCGAACCGAAAAACCGAATACCACATTTAGGAGTGACATTTACATGGACATTTAATCGAACACTTGGCATGCAATGTTGGATCACAAGTCAAATTTTAAAGGCAAAAGGAGAAAAAATAAGTGAACTTTAAAGACATCTAGGCATAAGCATAAAGAATGAGGATAGTATCAATCCAATAAGCACATTCTGCACTATAAAATCAAGACCGATCGAATAAAAGAATAAATTCGAAACTAGAAATGGAATGCCACATTTAGGAGTGACATTTACATGGACATTTCATCGAACACTTGGCGTGCAATGTTAGATCACAAGTCATTTTAAAGGCAAAAGGAGAAAAAACAAGTGAAGGTTAAAGACATCTAGCCATAAGCATAAAGAATCAGGATAGTATGAAGCCAATAAGCACAATTCGCACTAAAAATCAAGACCGATCGAATAAGAGCATATTCGAACCTAAAAACCGAATACCACGTTTAGGAGTGACATTTACATTGACATTTCATCGAACACTTGGCGTGCAATGTTAGATCACAAGCCAATTTTTAAAGGCAAAAGGAGAAAAAACAAGTGATCTTTAAAGACATCTAGGCATAAGCATAAAGAATGAGGATAGTATGAAGCCAATAAGCACAATCCGCACTATAAAATCAAGACCGATCGAATAAGAGCATATTCGAACCTAAAAAACGAATGCAACATTTAGGAGTGACATTTATATGGACATTTCATCGAACACTTGGCGTGCAATGTTAGATCACGTGTCAAATTTTAAAGGCAAAAGGAGAAAAACAAGTGAACTTTAAAGACATCTAGGGATAAGCATAAAGAATGAGGAGAGTATCAAGCCCATAAGCACATTTTGCACTAGAAAATAAAGACCCATCGAATAAAAGAATAAATTCGAACCTTGAAATCGAATGCCACATTTTGGATTAACATTTACATGGACATTTCATCGAACACTTGGCGTGCAATGTTAGATCACAATTCAAATTTGATTTGCAAAAGGAGAAAAAACAAGTGATCTTTAAAGATATCTAGGCATAAGCATAAAGAATGAGGATAGTATCAAGCCAATAAGCACAATCTGCACTATAAAATAAAGACTGATAGAATAAAAGCATAAATTCGAACCTAGAAACCGAATGCCACATTTTGGAATGACATTTACATGGGCATTTCATCGAACACTTGGCGTGCAATGTTAGATGACAAGTCATTTTAAAGGCAAAAGGAGAATAAACAAGTGAACTATAAAGACATCTAGGCATAAGCATAAAGAATGAGGATAGAATCAAGCCAATAAGCACATTCTGCACTACAAAATAAAGACCCATCGAATAAAAGCATAAATTCGAACCTAGAAAACGAATGCCACATTTTGGATTAACATTTACATGGACATTTCATCGAACACTTGGCGTGCAATGTTGGATCACAAGTCAATTTTTAAAGGCAAAGGAAGAAAAAATAAGTGAACTTTAAAGACAAATAGGCATAAGCATAAAGAATGAGGATAGTATCAAGCCAATAAGCACATTCTGCACTATAAAATCAAGACCGATTGAATAAAAGCATAAATTCGAACCTAGAAACAAAATGCCACATTTAGGAGTGACATTTACATGGACATTTCATCGTAAACTTGGCGTGCAATGTTAGATCATAAGTAATTTTAAAGGCAAAAGGAGAAAAAACAAGTGAACTTTAAAGACATCTAGGCATAAGCATAAAGAATGAGGATAGTATGAAGCCAATAAGCACAATCCGCACTATAAAATCAAGACCGATCGAATAAGAGCATATTCGAACCTAAAAACCGAATGCAACATTTAGGAGTGACATTTACATGGACATTTCATCGAAGACTTGGCGTGCAATGTTAGATCACGTGTCAAATTTTAAAGGCAAAAGGAGAAAAACAAGTGAACTTTAAAGACATCAAGGGATAAGCATAAAGAATGAGGAGAGTATCAAGCCCATAAGCACATTCAACACTGTAAAATGAAGACCGGTCGAATAAAAGCATAAATTCGAACACAGAAACCGAATGCCAAATTTAGGAGTGACATTTACATGGACATTTCATCGAACACTTGGCGTGCAATGTTAGATCACAAGTCATTTTAAAGCCAAAAGGAGAAAAAACAAGTGAACTTTAAAGACATCTAGGCATAAGCATAAAGATAGAGGATAGTGTCAAGCCAATAAGCACATTCTGCACTACAAAATCCAGACCGATCGAATAAAAGCATAAATTCGAACCTAGAAACCGAATGCCACATTTAAGAGTGACATTTACATTGACATTTCATCCAACACTTGACGTGCAATGTTAGATCACAAGTCATTTTAAAGGTAAAAGGAGAAAAAACAAGTGAACTTTAAAGACATCTAGGCATAAGCATAAAAATGAGGATAGTATCAAGCCAATAAGCACATTCTGCACTACAAAGCCAAGCCCGATCGAATAAAAGCATAAATTCGAACCTAGAAACCGAATGCCACATTTCGGAGTGACATTTACATGGATATTTCATTGAACACTTGGCGTGCACTGTTAGATCAGAAGTCATTTTAAAGCCAAAAGGAGAAAAAAAAGTGAACTTTAAGGATATCTAGGCATAAGCATAAAGAATGTGGATAGTATCAACCCAATAAGCACATTCTGGACTAAAAATCCATACCGATCGAATAAAAGCATAAATTCGAACCTAGAAGCCGAATGCCACATTTTGGATTAACATTTACATGGACATTTCATCGAACACTTGGCGTGCAATGTTACATCACAAGTCAATTTTTAAGGGCAAACGGGGAAAAAAAGTGAACTTTAAAGACATCTGAGAATAAGCATAAAGAATGAGGATAGTATCAAGCCAATAATCACATTCTGCACTATAAAATCAAGACCCATCGAATAAAAGTAAATTCGAACCTAGAAACTGAATGCCACATTTTGGATTAACATTTACATGGACATTTCATCGAACACTTGGCGTGCAATGTTGGATCACAAGTCAATTTTTAAAGGCAAAGGGAGAAAAAATAAGTGAACTTTAAAGACATATAGGCATAAGCATAAAGAATGAGGATAGTATCAAGCCAATAAGCACATTCTGCACTATAAAATCAAGACCGATTGAATAAAAGCATAAATTCGAACCTAGAAACCAAATGCCACATTTAGGAGTGACATTTACATGGACATTTCATCGTAAACTTGGCGTGCAATGTTAGATCATAAGTCATTTTAAAGGCAAAAGGAGAAAAACAAGTGAACTTTAAAGACATCTAGGGATAAGCATAAAGAATGAGGAGAGTATCAAGCCCATAAGCACATTCTGCACTAGAAAATAAAGACCCATCGAATAAAAGAATAAATTCGAACCTAGAAATCGAATGCCACATTTAGGATTAACATTTACATGGACATTTCATCGAACACTTGGCGTGCAATGTTAGATCACAGGTCAAATTTGATTTGCAAAAGGAGAAAAAACAAGTGATCTTTAAAGATATCTAGGCATAAGCATAAAGAATGAGGATAGTATCAAGCCAATAAGCACAATCTGCACTATAAAATAAAGACTGATACAATAAAAGCATAAATTCGAACCTAGAACCAAATGCCACATTTAGGAGTGACATTTACATGGACATTTCATCGTAAACTTGGCGTGCACAGTTAGATCATAAGTCATTTTAAAGGCAAAAGGAGAAAAACAAGTGAACTTTAAAGACATCTAGGGATAAGCATAAAGAATGAGGAGAGTATCAAGCCCATAAGCACATTCTGCACTAGAAAATAAAGACCCATCGAATAAAAGAATAAATTCGAACCTAGAAATCGAATGCCACATTTTGGATTAACATTTACATGGACATTTCATCGAACACTTGGCGTGCAATATTAGATCACAATTCAAATTTGATTTGCAAAACGAGAAAAAACAAGTGATCTTTAAAGATATCTAGGCATAAGCATAAAGAATGAGGATAGTATCAAGCCAATAAGCACAATCTGCACTATAAAAAAAAGACTGATAGAATAAAAGCATAAATTCGAACCTAGAAACCGAATGCCACATTTCGGAGTGACATTTACATGGACATTTCATTGAACACTTGGCGTGCAATGTTAGATCAGAAGTCATTTTAAAGCCAAAAGGAGAAAAAATAAGTGAACTTTAAGGATATCTAGGCATAAGCATAAAGAATGAGGATAGTATCAAGCCAATAAGCACATTATGCACTATAAAATCAAGACCGATTGAATAAAAGCATAAATTCGAACCAAGAAACCAAATGCCACATTTAGGAGTGACATTTACATGGACATTTCATCGTAAACTTGGCGTGCAATGTTAGATCATAAGTCATTTTAAAGGCAAAAGGAGAAAAAACAAGTGAACTTTAAAGACATCTAGGCATAAGCATAAAGAATGAGGATAGTATGAAGCCAATAAGCACAATCCGCACTATAAAAATCAAGACCGATCGAATAAGAGCATATTCGAACCTAAAAACTGAATGCAACATTTAGGAGTGACATTTACATGGACATTTCATCGAAGACTTGGCGTGCAATGTTAGATCACGTGTCAAATTTTAAAGGCAAAATGAGAAAAACAAGTGAACTTTAAAGACATCTAGGCATAAGCATAAAAATGAGGATAGTATCAAGCCAATAAGCACATTCTGCACTATAAAATAAAGACTGATAGAATAAAAGCATAAATTCGAACCTAGAAACCGAATGCCACATTTCGGAGTGACATTTTCATGGACATTTGATTGAACACTTGGCGTGCAATGTTAGATCAGAAGTCATTTTAAAGCCAAAAGGAGAAAAAATAAGTGAACTTTAAGGATATCTAGGCATAAGCATAAAGAATGTGGATAGTATCAACCCAATAAGCACATTCTGGACTAAAAATCCAGACCGATCGAATAAAAGCATAAATTCGAACCTAGAAGCCGAATGCCATATTTTGGATTAACATTTACATGGACATTTCATCGAACACTTGGCGTGCAATGTTAGATCACAAGTCAATTTTTAAGGGTAAAAGGGGAAAACAAGTGAACTTTAAAGACATCTGAGAATAAGCATAAAGAATGAGGATAGTATCAAGCCAATAATAACATTCTGCACTATAAAATCAAGACCCATCGAATAAAAGCATAAATTCGAACCTAGAAACCGAATGCCACATTTTGGATTAACATTTACATGGACATTTCATCGAACACTTGGCGTGCAATTTTGGATCACAAGTCAATTTTTAAAGGCAAAGGGAGAAAAAATAAGTGAACTTTAAAGACATATAGGCATAAGCATAAAGAATGAGGATAGTATCAAGCCAATAAGCACATTCTGCACTATAAAATCAAGACCGATTGAATAAAAGCATAAATTCGAACCTAGAAACCAAATGCCACATTTAGGAGTGACATTTACATGGACATTTCATCGTAAACTTGGCCTGCAATGTTAGATCATAAGTCATTTTAAAGGCAAAAGGAGAAAAACAAGTGAACTTTAAAGACATCTAGGGATAAGCATAAAGAATGAGGAGAGTATCAAGCCCATAAGCACATTCTGCACTAGAAAATAAAGACCCATCGAATAAAAGAATAAATTCGAACCTAGAAATCGAATGCCACATTTTGGATTAACATTTACATGGACATTTCATCGAACACTTGGCGTGCAATGTTAGATCACAAGTCAAATTTGATTTGCAAAAGGAGAAAAAACAAGTGATCTTTAAAGATATCTAGGCATAAGCATAAAGAATGAGGATAGTATCATGCCAATAAGCACAATCTGCACTATAAAATAAAGACTGATAGAATAAAAGCATAAATTCGAACCTAGAAACCAAATGCCACATTTAGGAGTGACATTTACATGGACATTTCATCGTAAACTTGGCGTGCAATGTTAGATCATAAGTCATTTTAAAGGCAAAAGGAGAAAAACAAGTGAACTTTAAAGACATCTAGGGATAAGCATAAAGAATGAGGAGAGTATCAAGCCCATAAGCACATTCTGCACTAGAAAATAAAGACCCATCGAATAAAAGAATAAATTCGAACCTAGAAATCGAATGCCACATTTTGGATTAACATTTACATGGACATTTCATCGAACACTTGGCGTGCAATGTTAGATCACAAGTCAAATTTGATTTGCAAAAGGAGAAAAAACAAGTGATCTTTAAAGATATCTAGGCATAAGCATAAAGAATGAGGATAGTATCAAGCCAATAAGCACAATCTGCACTATAAAATAAAGACTGATAGAATAAAAGCATAAATTCGAACCTAAAAATCGAATGCCACATTTTGGATTAACATTTACATGGACATTTCATCGAACACTTGGCGTGCAATGTTAGATCACAAGTCAAATTTGATTTGCAAAAGGAGAAAAAACAAGTGATCTTTAAAGATATCTAGGCATAAGAATAAAGAATGAGGATAGTATGAAGCCAATAAGCACAATCCGCACTATAAAATCAAGACCGATCCAATAAAAGCATATATTCGAACAATGAAACCGAATGCGACATTTTAGGAGTGACATTTACATGTACATTTCATCGAACACTTGGCGTGCAATGTTAGATCATAAGTCAATTTTTAAAGGCAAAAGGAGAAAAAACAAGTGAACCTTAAAGACATCTAGGCATAAGCATAAAGAATGAGGATAGTATCAAGCCAATAAGCACATTCTGCTCTACAAAATCATGACCGATCGAATAAAAGCATAAATTCGAACCTAGAAATCGAATGCCACATTTTGGATTAACATTTACATGGACATTTCATCGAACACTTGGCGTGCAATGTTAGATCACAAGTCAAATTTGATTTGCAAAAGGAGAAAAAACAAGTGATCTTTAAAGATATCTAGGCATAAGCATAAAGAATGAGGATAGTATCAAGCCAATAAGCACAATCTGCACTATAAAATAAAGACTGATAGAATAAAAGAATAAATTCGAACCTAGAAATCGAATGCCACATTTTGGATTAACATTTACATGGACATTTCATCGAACACTTGGCGTGCAATGTTAGATCACAAGTCAAATTTGATTTGCAAAAGGAGAAAAAACAAGTGATCTTTAAAGATATCTAGGCATAAGAATAAAGAATGAGGATAGTATGAAGCCAATAAGCACAATCCGCACTATAAAATCAAGACCGATCCAATAAAAGCATATATTCGAACAATGAAACCGAATGCGACATTTTAGGAGTGACATTTACATGTACATTTCATCGAACACTTGGCGTGCAATGTTAGATCATAAGTCAATTTTTAAAGGCAAAAGGAGAAAAAACAAGTGAACCTTAAAGACATCTAGGCATAAGCATAAAGAATGAGGATAGTATCAAGCCAATAAGCACATTCTGCTCTACAAAATCATGACCGATCGAATAAAAGCATAAATTCGAACCTAGAAATCGAATGCCATATTTAGGAGTGGCATTTACATGGACATTTCACCGAACACTTGGCGTGCAATGTTAGAACAAAAGTCATTTTAAAGGCAAAAGGAGAAAAAACAAGTGATCATTAAAGACGTCTAGGAATAAGCGTAAAGAATGAGGATAGTATCAAGCCAATAAGCACATTCTATACTACAAAATCAAGACCGGTCGAATAAGAGCATATTCGAACCTAAAAACCGAATACCACATTTAGGAGTGACATTTACATGGACATTTCATCGAACACTTGGCGTGCAATGTTGGATCACAAGTCAATTTTTAAAGGCAAAAGGAGAAAAAAGAAGTGAACTTTAAAGACATCTAGGCATAAGCATAAAGAATGAGGATAGTATCAATCCAATACACATTCTGCACTATAAAATCAAGACCGATCGAATAAAAGTATAAATTCGATCCTAGAAATGGAATGCCACATTTAGGAGTGACATTTACATGGACATTTCATCGAACACTTGGCGTGCAATGTTAGATCACAAGTCATTTTAAAGGCAAAAGGAGAAAAAACAAGTGAACTTTAAAGACATCTAGCCATAAGCATAAAGAATGAGGATAGTATCAAGCCAATATACACATTCTGCACTACATAATCAAGAACGATCGAATAAAAGCATAAATTCGAACCTAAAAACCGAATACCACATTTAGGAGTGACATTTACATGAACATTTCATCGAACACTTGGCATGCAATGTTAGATCATAAGTCATTTTAAAGGAAAATGGAGAAAAAACAAGTGAAGGTTAAAGACGGATAGCCATAAGCATAAAGAATCAGGATAGTATGAAGCCAATAAGCACAATTCGCACTAAAAATCAAGACCGATCGAATAAGAGCATATTCGAACCTAAAAACCGAATACCACGTTTAGGAGTGACATTTACATGGACATTTCATCGAACACTTGGCGTGCAATGTTAGATCACAAGCCAATTTTTAAAGGCAAAAGGAGAAAAAACAAGTGATATTTAAAGATATCTAGGCATAAGTATAAAGAATGAGCATAGTATCTAGCCATTAAGCACATTTTGTACTATAAGCACATTCTGCAGTACAAAATCAAGACCAATCGAATAAAAGCATTAATTCGAACCTAGAAACCGAATGCCACATTTAGGAGTAACATTTACATTGACATTTCATCGAACACTTGGCGTGCAAAGTTAGATCACAAGTCAATTTTTCAGGGAAAAAGGAGAAAAAATAAGTGAACTTTAAAGACATCTGGGCATAAGCATAAAGAATGAGGATAGTATCAAGCCAATAAGCACATTCTGCTCTATAAAATCAAGACTGATCGAATAAAAGCATAAATTCGAACCTAGAAATCGAATGCCACATTTAGGAGTGACATTTACATGGACATTTCATCGAACACTTGGCGTGCAATGTTAGATCACAAGTCATTTTAAAGCCAAAAGGAGAAAAAACAAGTGAACTTCAAAGATATCTAGCATAAACATAAAGAATGAGGATAGTATCAAGCCAATAAGCACATTCTGCACTATAAAATAAAGACCGATCCAATAAAAGCTTAAATTCGAACCTAGAAATCGAATGCGACATTTAGGAGTGACATTTACATTGACATTTCATCGAACACTTGGCTTGCAATGTTAGATCACAAGTAATTTTAAAGGCAAAATGAGAAAAAACAAGTAAACTTTAAAGACATCTAGGCATAAACATAAAGAATGACGATAGTATCAAGCCAATAAGCATATTCTGCACTACAAAATCAAGACCGATCCAATAAAAGCATATATTCGAACCGTGAAACCGAATGCGACATTTTAGGAGTGACATTTACATGTACATTTCATCGAACACTTGGCGTGCAATGTTAGATCATAAGTCAATTTTTAAAGGCAAAAGGAGAAAAAACAAGTGAACTTTAAAGACATCTAGCCATAAGCATAAAGAATGATGATAGTATCAAGCCAATAAGCACATTATACACTACAAAATCAAAACCGGTCGCATAAGAGCATATTCGAACCTAAAAACCGAATACCACATTTAGGAGTGACATTTACATGGACGTTTCATCGAACACTTGGCGTGTAATGTTGGATCACAAGTCAATTTATAAAGGCAAAAGGAGAAAAAATAAATGAACTTTAAAGACATCTAGGCATAAGCATAAAGAATGAGGATAGTAATAAGCCAATAAGCACATTCTGCACTATAAAATCAAGACCGATCGAATAAAAGCATAAATTCGAACCTAGAAATGGAATGCCACATTTAGGAGTGACATTTACATTGACATTTCATCGAACACTTGGCGGGCATTGTTAGATCACAAGTCATTTTAAAGGCAAAAGGAGAAAAACAAGTGAACTTTAAAGACATCTAGGGATAAGCATAAAGAATGAGGAGAGTATCAAGCCAATAAGCATATTCTGCACTACAAAATCAAGACCGATCCAATAAAAGCATATATTCGAACCGTGAAACCGAATGCGACATTTTAGGAGTGACATTTACATGTACATTTCATCGAACACTTGGCGTGCAATGTTAGATCATAAGTCAATTTTTAAAGGCAAAAGGAGAAAAAACAAGTGAACTTTAAAGACATCTAACCATAAGCATAAAGAATGATGATAGTATCAAGCCAATAAGCACATTATACACTACAAAATCAAAACCGGTCGCATAAGAGCATATTCGAACCTAAAAACCGAATACCACATTTAGGAGTGACATTTACATGGACGTTTCATCGAACACTTGGCGTGTAATGTTGGATCACAAGTCAATTTATAAAGGCAAAAGGAGAAAAAATAAATGAACTTTAAAGACATCTAGGCATAAGCATAAAGAATGAGGATAGTAATAAGCCAATAAGCACATTCTGCACTATAAAATCAAGACCGATCGAATAAAAGCATAAATTCGAACCTAGAAATGGAATGCCACATTTAGGAGTGACATTTACATTGACATTTCATCGAACACTTGGCGGGCATTGTTAGATCACAAGTCATTTTAAAGGCAAAAGGAGAAAAAACAAGTAAACTTTAAAGACATCTAGCCATAAGCATAAAGAATGAGCATAGTATCAAGCCAATATGCACATTCTGCACTACATAATCAAGAACGATCGAACAAAAGTATAAATTCAAACCTAAAATCCGAATACCACATTTAGGAGTGACATTTACATGGATATTTCATCGAACATTTGGCGTGCAATGTTAGATCACATGTCAATTTTTAAAGGCAAAAGATGAAAAAAGAAGTGAACTTTAAAGACTTCTTGTCATAAGCATAAAGAATGAGGATAGTATCAAGCCAATAAGCACATTCCGCACAACAAAATCAAGACCGATCGAATAAGAGCATATTCGAACATAAAAACCGAATACCTTATTTAGGAGTGACATTTACATGGACATTTCATCGAACACTTGGCGTGCAATGTTAGATCACAAGTCAAATTTGATTTGCAAAAGGAGAAAAAACAAGTGATCGTTAAAGATATCTAGGCATAAGCATAAAGAATGAGGATAGTATTAAGCCAATAAGCACATTCTGCACTATAAAATAAAGACTGATAGAATAAAAGAATAAATTCGAACCTAGAAACCGAATGCCACATTTTGGAGTGACATTTAGATGGGCATTTCATCGAACACTTGGCATGAAATGTTAGTTGACAAGTCATTTTAAAGGCAAAAGGAGAATAAACAAGTGAACTATAAAGACATCTAGGCATAAGCATAAAGAATGAGGATAGTATCAAGCCAATAAGCACATTCTGCACTACAAAATAAAGACCCATCGAATAAAAGCATAAATTCGAACTTAGAAACCGAATGCAACATTTTGGATTAACATTTACATGGACATTTCATCGAACACTTGGCGTGCAATGTTGGATCACAAGTCAATTTTGAAATGAAAAGGGAGAAAAAATAAGTGAACTTTAAAGATATATAGGCATAAGCATAAAGAATGAGGATAGTATCAAGCCAATAAGCACATTCTGCACTAAAAAATCCAGACCGATCGAATAAAAGCATAAATTCGAACCTAGAAACCGAATGCCACATTTAAGAGTGACATTTACATGGACATTTCATCGTAAACTTGGCGTGCAATGTTAGATCATAAGTCATTTTAAAGGCAAAAGGAGAAAAAACAAGTGAACTTTAAAGACATTTAGGCATAAGCATAAAGAATGAGGATACCATGAAGCCAATAAGCACAATCCGCACTATAAAATCAAGACCGATCGAATAAGAGCATATTCGAACCTAAAAACCGAATACCACATTTAGGAGTGACATTTACATGGACATTTCATCGAACACTTGGCGTGCAATTTTAGATCACAAGTCAATTTTTAAAGGCAAAAGGAGAAAAAACAAGTGATCTTTAAAGATATCTAGGCATAAGTATAAAGAATGAGGATAGTATCAAGCCATTAAGCACATTTTATACTATAAAATCAAGACCGATCCAATAAAAGCTTAAACTCGAACCTAGAAACTTAATG
Source organism: Fallopia convolvulus (assembly GCA_964016875.1). Classification (NCBI taxonomy): domain Eukaryota; kingdom Viridiplantae; phylum Streptophyta; class Magnoliopsida; order Caryophyllales; family Polygonaceae; genus Fallopia; species Fallopia convolvulus. The sequence continues at coordinate 26,247,108 of OZ024727.1, forward strand.
GCACATTTTGGAGTGACATTTACATGGACATTTCATTGAACACATGGCGTGCAATGTTAGATCACAAGTCATTTAAAAAGCAAAAGGAGAAAAAAAAAGTATACTATAAACACATCTAGGCATAAGCATAAAGAATGAGGATATTATCAAGCCATTAAGCACATTCTACACTACAAAATCAAGACCAATCGAATAAAAGAATTCATTCGAACCTAGAAACCGAAAGCCACATTTAGGAGTTAAATTAACATGGACATTTCGTCGAACACTTGGCGTGCAATGTTAGATCACAAGTCAATTTTTAAGGGCAAAAGGAGAAAAAATAAGTGAACTTTAAAGACATCTGGGCATAAGCATAAAGAATGAGGATAGTATCAAGCCAATTAGCATATTCCGCACTACAAAATCAAGACCGATCGAATAAAAGCATAAATTCGAACCAAGAAACCGAATGCGACATTTTAGGAGGGACATTTACATTTCATCAAACACTTGGCGTGCAATGTTAGATCATAAGTCAATTTTTAAAGGCAAAAGGAGAAAAAACAAGTGAACTTTAAAGACATCTAGTCATAAGCATAAAGAATGATGATAGTATCAAGCCAATAAGCACATTCTACACTACAAAATCAAGACCAGTCGAATAAGAGCATATTCAAACCTAAAAACCGAATGCCACATTTCGGATTAACATTTACATGGACATTTCATCAAAACTTGGCGTGCAATGTTGGATCACAAGTCAATTTTTAAAGGCAAAAGGAGAAAAAATAAGTGAACTTTAAAGACATCTAGGCATAAGCATAAAGAATGAGGATAGTATCAAGCCAATAAGCGCATTCTACACTATAAAATCAAGACCGATCGAATAAAAGCATAAATTCGAACCTAGAAATCGAATGCCACATTTAGGAGTGACTTTCAATGGACATTTGATCGAACACTTGGCGTGCAATGTTAGATCACAAGTCATTTTAAAGGCAAAAGGAGAAAAAACAAGTGAACTTTAAGGACATCTAGGCATAAGAATAAAGAATGAGGATAGTATCAAGCCAATAAGCACATTCTGCACTACGAAGTCAAGACCGATCGAATAAAAGCATAAATTTGAACCTAGAAACCGAATGCCACATTTAGGAGTGACATTTACATGGACATTTCATCGAACACTTGGCGTGGAATGTTAGATCACAAGTCAATTTTTAAAGGCAAAAGGAGAAAAAACAAGTGAACTTTAAAGACATCTAGGCATAAGCATAAAGAATGAGGATAGTATCAAACCAATAAGCACATTCTGCACTATAAAACCAAGACCGGTCGAATAAAAGCATAAATTCGAATCTAGAAACCGAATGCCACATTTAGGAGTGACATTTACATGGACATTTCATCGAACACTTGGCGTGCAAGGTTAGATCACAAGTCATTTTAAAGCCAAAAGGAGAAAAACAAGTAAACTTTAAGGACATCTAGGCATAAGCATAAAGAATGAGGATACTATCAAGCCAATAAGCACATTCTGCACTAAGAAATCAAGACCGATCGAATAAAAGCATAAATTCGAACCTAGTAACCGAATGCCACATTTAGGAGTGACATTTACATGGACATTTCATCGAACATTTGGCGTGCAATGGTAAATCACAAGTCATTTTAAAGGCAAAAGGAGAAAAAACAAGTGAACTTTAAATACATCTAGGCATAAGCATAAATAATGAGGATAGTATCAAACCAATAAGCACATTCTGCACTATAAAACCAAGACCGGTCGAATAAAAGCATAAATTCAAATCTAGAAACCGAATGCCACATTTAGGAGTGACATTTACATGGACATTTCATCGAACACTTGGCGTGCAATGTTAGATCACAAGTCATTTTAAAGCCAAAAGGAGAAAAACAAGTAAACTTTAAGGACATCTAGGCATAAGCATAAAGAATGAGGATACTATCAAGCCAATAAGCACATTCTGCACTAAGAAATCAAGACCGATCGAATGAAAGCATAAATTCGAACCTAGTAACCGAATGCCACATTTAGGAGTGACATTTACATGGACATTTCATCGAACATTTGGCGTGCAATGGTAAATCACAAGTCATTTTAAAGGCAAAAGGAGAAAAAACAAGTGAACTTTAAATACATCTAGGGATAAGCATAAAGAATGAGGATAGTATCAAGCCAACAAGCACATTCTGCACTATAAAATCAAGCCCGATCGAATAAAAGCATGAATTCCAACCCAGAAACCGAGTGCCACATTTACGATTGACATTTACATGGATATTTCATCGAAGACTTGGCATGCAATGTTAAATCACAAGTCATTTTATAGGCAAGAGAAGAAAAAACCAGTGAACTTTAAAGACATCTAGCAATAAGCATAAAGAATGAGGATAGTATCAAGCCAATAAGCACATACTGCAGTATAAAATCAAGACCGATCGAAGTAAAGCATAAATTTGAACCTAGAAACCGAATGCCAGAATTTTGAGTGAAATTTACATGGGCATTTCATCGAACACTTGGCACGCAATGTTAAATCACACTTGGCACGCAAGAAGAAAAAAAGGGTGAACTTTCAAGACATCTAGGCATAAGGATAAAGAATGAAGATAGTATCAAGCCAATGAGCACATTCTGCACTACAAAATCAAGACCGATCGAATAAAAGCATAAATTCGAACCTAGTAACCGAATGCCACATTTAGGAGTGACATTTACACGGACATTTCATCGAACACTTGGCGTGCAATGTTAGATCACAAGTCATTTTAAAGCCAAAAGGAGAAAAACAAGTGAACTTTAAGGACATCTAGGCATAAGCATAAAGAATGAGGATGCTATCAAGCCAATAAGCACATTCTGCACTAAGAAACAAAGACCGATCGAATAAAAGCAAAAATTCGAACCTAGAAAACGAATGCCACATTTAGGAGTGACATTTACATGGACATTTCATCGAACATTTGGCGTGGAATGGTAGATCACAAGTCATTTTAAAGGCAAAAGGAGAAAAAACAAGTGAACTTTAAATACATCTAGGCATAAGCATAAAGAATGAGGATAGTATCAAGCCAACAAGCACATTCTGCACTATAAAATCAAGCCCGATCGAATAAAAGCATAAATTCCAACCTAGAAACCGAATGCCAAATTTATGAGTGACATTTGCATGGATATTTCATCGAACACTTGGCATGCAATGTTAGATCACAAGTCATTTTATAGGCAAAAGGAGATAAAACCAGTGAACTTGATGGACATCTAGGCATAAGCATAAAGAATGAGGATACTATCAATCCAATAAGCACATTCTGCACTAAGAAATCAAGACCGATCGAATAAAAGCATAAATTCAAACCTAGAAACCGAATGCCACATTTAGGAGTGACATTTACATGGATATTTCATCGAACATTTGGTGTGCAATGGTAAATCATAAGTCATTTTAAAGGCAAAAGGAAAAAAAACAAGTGAACTTTAAACACATCTAGGCATAAGCATAAAGAATGATGATAGTATCAAGCCAACAAGCACATTCTCCGCTATAAACTCAAGCCCGATCGAATAAAAGCATAAATTCCAACCTAGAAACCGAATGCCACATTTACGAGTGACATTTAAATGGATATTTCATCGAACACTTGGCATGCAATGTTAGATCACAAGTCATTTTATAGGCAAAAGGAGAAAAAAGCAGTGAACTTTAAAGACATCTAGCAATAAGCATAAAGAATGAGGATAGTATCAAGCCAATAAGCACATACTGTAGTACAAAATCAAGACCGATCGAATAAAAGCAAAAATTTGAACCTAGAAACCGAATGCCACATTTACGAGTGACATTTACATGGATATTTCATCGAACACTTGGCATGCAATGTTAGATCACAAGACATTTTATAGGCAAACGGAGAAAAAAACAGTGAACCTTAAAGACATCTAGCAATAAGCATAGAGAATGAGGATAGTATCAAACCAATAAGCACATACTGCAGTATAAAATCAAAACCGATCGAATTAAAGCATAAATTTGAACCTAGAAACTGAATGCCACAATTTTGAGTGACATTTACATGGACATTTCATCGAACACTTGGCGTGCAATGTTAGATTACAAGTCATTTCAAAGGCAAAAGAAGAAAAAACAAGTCAACTTTAAAGACATCTAGGCATAAGCATAAAGAATGAGGATAAAACACATCTAGGCATAAGCATAAAGAATGAGGATAGTATCAAGGCAATACGCATATTCTGCACTACAAAATCAAGACCGATCGAATAAAAGCATAAATTCGAACCTATAAACCGAATTTGACATTTTAGGAGTGACATTTACATGGACATTTCATCGAACACTTGGCGTGCAATGCTAGATCACAAGTCATTTTAAGGCAAAAGGAGAAAAAACAAGTGAACTTTAAACACATTTGGGCATAAGCATAAAGAATGAGGATAGTATCAAGCCAACACGCACATTCTGCACTATAAAATCAAGCCCGATCGAATCAAAGCATAAATTCCAACCTAGAAACCGAATGCCACATTTACGAGTGACATTTACATGGATATTTCATCGAACACTTTTCATGCAATGTTAGATCACAAGTCATTTTATAGGCAAAAGGAGAAAATACAAGTGAACTTTAAAGACATCTAGCAATAAGCATAAAGAATGAGGATAGTATCAAGCCAATAAGCATATACTGCAGTATAAAATCAAGACCGATGAATAAAAGCATAAATTTGATCCTAGAAACCGAATGCCACATTTATGAGTGACATTTACATGGACATTTCATCGAACATTTGGCGTGCAATGTTAGATCACAAGTCATTTCAATGGCAAAAGAAGAAAAAATAAGTGAACTTTAAAGTAATCTAGGCCTAAGCATAAAGAATGAGGATAGTATCAAGGCAATAAGCACATTCTGCACTAAAAAATCAAGACCGATCATATAAAAGCATAAATTAGAACCTAAAAACCGAATGCCATATTCAGGACTGACATTTACATGGACATATCATCAAACACTTGGCGTGCAATGTTAGATCACAAGTAAATTTTTAAAGGCAAAAGGAGAAAAAAACAAGTGAACTTTAAAGACGTCTGGGCATAAGCATAATGAATGTGGATAGTATCAAGCCAATAAGCACATTCTGCACTACAAAATCAAGACCGCTCGATTAAATGCATAAATTCGAACCTAGAAACGAAATGCCTCATTTCGGAGAGACATTTAGATGGACATTTCATCAAACACTTGGCGTGCAATGTTAGATCACAAGTCATTTTAAAGCCAAAAGGAGAAAAACAAGTGAACTTTAAGGACATCTAGGCATAAGCATAAAGAATGAGGATAGTATCAAGCCAATAAGCACATTCTGCACTATAAAATCAAGACCGATCGAATAAAAGCATAAATTCGAACCTAGAAACCGAATGCCACATTTAGGAGTGACATTTACATGGACATTTCATCGAACACTTGGCGTGCAATGCTAGATCACAAGTCAATTTTTAAAGGTAAAAGGAGAAAAAAAACAAGTGAACTTTAAAGACATCTGGGCATAAGCATAAAGAATCAGGATAGAATCAAACCAATAAGAACATTTTGCACTACAAAATCAAGACCGCTCGATTAAAAGCATAAATTCGAACCTAGAAACCAAATGCCTCATTTAGGAGTGACATTTACATGGACATTTCATCGAACACTTGGCGTGCAATGTTAGATCACAAGTCATTTAAAGCCAAAAGGAGAAAAACAAGTGAATTATAAGGACATCCAGGCATAAGCATAAAGAATGAGGATACTATCAAGCCAATAAGCACATTCTGCACTAAGAAATCAAGATCGGTCGAATAAAAGCATAAATTCGAACCTAGAAACCGAATGCCACATTTAGGAGTGACATTTACATGGACATTTCATCGAACACTGGCGTGCAATGTTAGATCGGAAGGCATTTTAAAGGCAAAAGGAGAAAAAAAAAGTGAACTTTAAAGACATCTAGGCATAAGCATAAAGAATGAGGATAGTATCAAGCCAATACGCATATGTTGCACTAAAAAATTAAGACCGATCGAATAAAAGCATAAATTCAAACCTATAAACCAAATTTGACATTTTAGGAGTGACATGGACATTTCATTGAACACTTGGCGTGCAATGTTAGATCACAAATCAATTTTTAAAGGCAAAAGCAGAAAAAACGAGTGAACTTTAAAGACATCTAGCCATAAGCATAAAGCATAAAGAATGCGGATATTATCCAGCCAATAAGCACATTCTGCACTAAAAAATCAAGACCGATCATATAAAAGCATAAATTCGAACCTAGAAACCGAATTCCATATTTAGGAGTGACATTTACATGGACATTTCATCGAACACTTGGCGTGCAATGCTAGATCACAAGTCAATTTTTAAAGGTAAAAGGAGAAAAAAAACAACTGAACTTTAAAGACATCTGGGCATAAGCATAAAGAATCAGGATAGAATCAAGCCAATAAGAACATTTTGCACTACAAAATCAAGACCGCTCGATTAAAAGCATAAATTCGAACCTAGAAACCAAATGCCTCATTTAGGAGTGACATTTACATGGACATTTCATCGAACACTTGGCGTGCAATGTTAGATCACAAGTCATTTTAAAGCCAAAAGGAGAAAAACAAGTGAACTATAAGGACATCCAGGCATAAGCATAAAGAATGAGGATACTATCAAGCCAATAAGCACATTCTGCACTAAGAAATCAAGATCGGTCGAATAAAAGCATAAATTCGAACCTAGAAACCGAATGCCACATTTAGGAGTGACATTTACATGGACATTTCATCGAACACTGGCGTGCAATGTTAGATCGCAAGGCATTTTAAAGGCAAAAGGAGAAAAAAAAAGTGAACTTTAAAGACATCTAGGCATAAGCATAAAGAATGAGGATAGTATCAAGCCAATAAGCATATGTTGCACTAAAAAATTAAGACTGATCGAATAAAAGCATAAATTCAAACCTATGAACCAAATTTGACATTTTAGGAGTGACATGGACATTTCATTGAACACTTGGCGTGCAATGTTAGATCACAAATCAATTTTTAAAGGCAAAAGCAGAAAAAACGAGTGAACTTTATAGACATCTAGCCATAAGCATAAAGCATAAAGAATGCGGATATTATCCAGCCAATAAGCACATTCTGCACTAAAAAATCAAGACCGATCATATAAAAGCATAAATTCGAACCTAGAAACCGAATTCCATATTTAGGAGTGACATTTACATGGACATTTCATCGAACACTTGGCGTGCAATGCTAGATCACAAGTCAATTTTTAAAGGTAAAAGGAGAAAAAAAACAACTGGACTTTAAAGACATCTGGGCATAAGCATAAAGAATCAGGATAGAATCAAGCCAATAAGAACATTTTGCACTACAAAATCAAGACCGCTCGATTAAAAGCATAAATTCGAACCTAGAAACCAAATGCCTCATTTAGGAGTGACATTTACATGGACATTTCATCGAACACTTGGCGTGCAATGTTAGATCACAAGTCATTTTAAAGCCAAAAGGAGAAAAACAAGTGAACTATAAGGACATCCAGGCATAAGCATAAAGAATGAGGATACTATCAAGCCAATAAGCACATTCTGCACTAAGAAATCAAGATCGGTCGAATAAAAGCATAAATTCGAACCTAGAAACCGAATGCCACATTTAGGAGTGACATTTACATGGACATTTCATCGAACACTGGCGTGCAATGTTAGATCGCAAGGCATTTTAAAGGCAAAAGGAGAAAAAAAAAGTGAACTTTAAAGACATCTAGGCATAAGCATAAAGAATGAGAATAGTATCAAGCCAATAAGCATATGTTGCACTAAAAAATTAAGACCGATCGAATAAAAGCATAAATTCAAACCTATAAACCAAATTTGACATTTTAGGAGTGACATGGACATTTCATTGAACACTTGGCGTGCAATGTTAGATCACAAATCAATTTTTAAAGGCAAAAGCAGAAAAAACGAGTGAACTTTAAAGACATCTAGCCATAAGCATAAAGCATAAAGAATGCGGATATTATCCAGCCAATAAGCACATTCTGCACTTAAAAATCAAGACCGATCATATAAAAGCATAAATTCGAACCTAGAAACCGAATTCCATATTTAGGAGTGACATTTACATGGACATTTCATCGAACACTTGGCGTGCAATGCTAGATCACAAGTCAATTTTTAAAGGTAAAAGGAGAAAAAAAACAAGTGAACTTTAAAGACATCTGGGCATAAGCATAAAGAATCAGGATAGAATCAAGCCAATAAGAACATTTTGCACTACAAAATCAAGACCGCTCGATTAAAAGCATAAATTCGAACCTAGAAACCAAACGCCTCATTTAGGAGTGACATTTACATGGACATTTCATCGAACACTTGGCGTGCAATGTTAGATCACAAGTCATTTTAAAGCCAAAAGGAGAAAAACAAGTGAACTATAAGGACATCCAGGCATAAGCATAAAGAATGAGGATACTATCAAGCCAATAAGCACATTCTGCACTAAGAAATCAAGATCGTTCGAATAAAAGCATAAATTCGAACCTTAAAACTGAATGCCACATGTAGGAGTGACATTTACATGGACATTTCATCCAACAATTGACGTGCAATGTTAGATCACAAGTCATTTTAAAGGAAAAAGGAGAAAAACATGTGAACTTTAAAGACATCTATGTATAAGCATAAAGAATAAGGATACTATCAAGCAGATAAGAACATTCTACACTACAAAATCAAGACCGGTCGAATAAGAGCATATTCGAACCTAAAAGCCGAATGCAACCTTTACGAGTGACATTTACTTGGACATTTAATCGAACACTTGGCGTGCAATGTTAAATCACAACTCATTTTAAAGGAAAAAGGAGAAAAAACAAGTGAACTTTAAAGACATCGAGGCATAAGCATAAAGAATGAGGATAGTATCAAGCCAATAAGCACATTCTACACTATAAAATCAAGACCGATCGAATAAAAGCATAAATTCGAACCTAGAAATCGAATGCCACATTTAGGAGTGACATTTACATGGACATTTCATCGAACACTGGCGTGCAATGTTAGATCGCAAGTCATTTTAAAGGCAAAAGGAGAAAAAACAAGTAAACTTTACAGACATCTAGGCATAAGCATAAAGAATGAGGATAGTATCAAGCTAATACGCATATGCTGCACTACAAAATCAAGACCGATCGAATAAAAGCATAAATTCGAACCTATAAACCGAATTTGGCATTTTAGGAGTGACATTTACATGGACATTTCATCGAACACTTGGTGTGCAATGTTAGATCAAAAATAAATTTTTAAAGGCAAAAGCAGAAAAAACGAGTGAACTTTAAAGACATCTAGCCATAACCATAAAGAATGAGGATAGTATCAAGCCAATAAGCACATTCTGCACTACAAAATCAAGACCGATCGAATAAGAGCATATTCGAACCTAAAAACTGAATACCACATTTAGGAGTGACATTTACATGGACATTTCGTCGAACACTTGGCGTGCAATGTTAGATCACAAGTCAAATTCGAAAGGAAAAAGGAGAAAAAAACAAGCGGTCTTTAAAGATATCTAGGCATAAGCATAAAGAATGAGGATAGTATCAAGCCAATTAGCACATTCTGCACTATAAAATCAAGACCGATAGAATAAAAGCATAAATTCCAACCTAGAAACCGAATGCCACATTTAGGAGTGACATTTACCTGGACATTTCATCGAACACTTGGCGTGCAATGTTAGATCACAAGTCATTTTAAAGCAAAAAGGAGAAAAACAAGTGAACTTTAAGGACATCTAGGCATAAGCATAAAGAATGCGGATAGTATCCAGCCAATAAGCCCATTCTGCACTAAAAAATCAAGACCGATCATATAAAAGCATAAATTCGAACCTAGAAACCGAATTCCATAATTAGGTGTGACATTTACATGGACATTTAATCGAACAATTGGCGTGCAATGTTAGATCACAAGTAAATTATTAAAGGTAAAAGGATTAAAAAACAAGTGAACTTCAAAGACATCTGGCATAGGCATAAAGAATCAAGATAGTATCAAGCCAATAAGCACATTTTGCACTACCAAATCAATACCGCTCGATTAAAAGCACAAATTCGAACCTAGAAACCAAATGCCTCATTTAGGAGTGACATTTACATGGACAGTTCATCGAACACTTGGCGTGCAATGTTAGATCACAAGTCATTTTAAAGCCAAAAGGAGAAAAACAAGTGAACTATAAGGACATCCAGGCATAAGCATAAAGAATGAGGATACTATCAAGCAAATAAGCACATTCAGCACAAATCAAGACCGATCGAATAAAAGCATAAATTCGAACCTAGAAACCGAATGCCACATTTAGGAGTGACATTTACTTGGACATTTCATCGAACATTTTGCGTGCAATGGTAGATCACAAGTCATTTTAAAGGAAAAAGGAGAAAAAAAAGTGAACTTTAAACACATCTAGGCATAAGCATAAAGAATGAGGATAGTATAAAGCCAACATGCACATTTTGCACTATAAAATCAAGCCCGATCGAAGAAAAGCATAAATTCCAACCTAGAAACCGAATGCCACATTTACGAGTGACATTTACATGGATATTTCATCGAACACTTGCAATGCAATGTTAGATCACAAGTCATTTTATAGGCAAAAGGAGAAAAAACCAGAGAACTTTAAAGATATCTAGCAATAAGCATAAAGAATGAGGATAGTATCAAGCCAATAAGCACATAGTGCAGTATAAAATCAAGACCGATCGAATAAAAGCATAAATTTGAACCTAGAAACCGAATGCCACATTTATGAGTGACATTTACATAGACATTTCATCGAACACTTGGCGTGCAATGTTAGATCACAAGTCATTTCAATGGCAAAAGAAGAAAAAACAAGTGAACTTTAAAGACATCTAGGCATAAACATAAAGAATGAGGACAATATCAAGCCAATAGGCACATTCTGCACTACAAAATCAAGACCGATCGAATAAGAGCATATTCGAACCTAAAAATTGAATACCACATTTAGGAGTGACATTTACATGGACATTTCGACGAACACTTGGCGTGCAATGTTAGATCACAAGTCAAATTCGAAAGGCAAAAGGAGAAAAAAACAAGCGGTCTTTAAAGATATCTAGGCATAAGCATAAAGAATGAGGATAGTATCAAGCCAATTAGCACATTCTGCACTATAAAATCAAGACCGATAGAATAAAAGCATAAATTCCAACCTAGAAACCGAATGCCACATTTAGGAGTGACATTTACCTCGACATTTCATCGAACACTTGGCGTGCAATGTTAGATCACAAGTCATTTTAAAGCAAAAAGGAGAAAAACAAGTGAACTTTAAGGACATCTAGGCATAAGCATAAAGAATGCGGATAGTATCCAGCCAATAAGCCCATTCTGCACTAAAAAATCAAGACCGATCATATAAAAGAATAAATTCGAACCTAGAAACCGAATTCCATAATTAGGAGTGACATTTACATGGACATTTCATCGAACACTTGGCGTGCAATGTTAGATCACAAGTCAATTTTTAAAGGTAAAAGGATTAAAAAACAAGTGAACTTTAAAGACATCTGGGCATAGGCATAAAGAATCAGGATAGTATCAAGCCAATAAGCACATTTTGCACTACAAAATCAATACCGCTCGATTAAAAGCACAAATTCGAACCTAGAAACCGAATGCCACAGTTAGGAGTGACATTTACATGGACATTTCATCGAACATTTGGCGTGCAATGGTAGATATCAAGTCATTTTAAAGGAAAAAGGAGAAAAAAAAGTGAACTTTAAACACATCTAGGCATAAGCATAAAAAATGAGGATAGTATCAAGCCAACAAGCACATTCTACAATATAAAATCAAGCCCGATCGAATAAAAGCATACATTCCATCCTAGAAACCGAATGCCACATTTACGAGTGACATTTACATGGATATGTCATCGAACACATGACATGCAATGTTAGATCACAAGTCATTTTATAGGCAAAAGGAGAAAAAACCAGTGAACTTCAAAGATATCTAGCAATAAGCTTAGAGAATGAGGATAGTATCAAGCCAATAAGCAAATACTACAGTATAAAATCAAGACCGATCGAATAAAACCATAAATTTGAACCTAGAAACCGAATGCCACATTTATGAGCGACATTTACATGGACATTTCATCGAACACTTGGCGTGCAATGTTATGGCCCACTCTCCAGCAGGACGCAAGTGCCTATGTCCAGCGATGTGACGGGTGTCAGAAGCGCAGTAACCTCCAACATGCCGCGACCTTGCAACTTCACTACATACACGCGCCATGCCCCTTCGCGATGTGGGGGATGGACATCCTCGGCCCCTTCCCCAAGGCTGCTGGCCAGGTGCGATATATCCTGGTCATTGTCGACTATTTCACGAAGTGGGTTGAGGCACAAGCAATGGCAAAGAGCACGAGGGCTAAGGTCTGCGACTTCCTGTGGAAGAACCTCGTCTGCCGTTTTTGCGTGCCCATGACCATCATGACTGACCATGGCCCCCAATTCGATTGCGAAGAAACCCAGACCTTCTGCTTCGACCTGGGCATAACCCTCAAGTTTTCCTCTGTGGCCCACCCTCAGTCCAACTGCCAAGTAGAGAACGTCAATGCTCGCATCCTGTCCGATCTAAAGAAGCGGCTGGGCATGGCCCAAGGTCGTTGGGCAGAGCTTCTCCCACTCGTCCTATGGACATATCGCACCATCGCGCGCCGCGCAACCGGAGAAACGCCTTTCGCTCTAACCTACGGGGCGGAAGCGCTAGTCCCAGTAGAGACCTTGGTCCCTTCGGTGAGAGTGTTTGACTTCAATGAAAAAGAGAACGAGGCCAATCTCAGGGTCGAGTTGCTCTTCCATGAAGAGCTGCGCGAGGTAGCCGACCGCGCTCCAGGGAATACAAACACCACGTGGTTGTATACCACGACAAGAAGGTAAGACCTCGATTCCTGGTCACGGGTAACCTCGTCTTGAGGCGTACCGAAGGTGGCAAACTGGACCCCAACTGGGAGGGGCCATACCTCCTCGGCGAGGAGGTCGCGCCCGGAGCTTTCAAGCTCAAAGACAACGAGGGGCGAACCCTGAGCAAAACATGGAACGTCGATCGACTCAAAAAGTATTTTGTGTAAACTCTTTAAACTCCGTTACTTCTCGCAAGTTTTATAAATAAAGGGTTGTGGAATTTTCAAAATCACTCTCAAAAATGAAAATCTCGTGTTCGGTTCCACCCCTCGCTTCCCGCTTGGGGTTGGAGAAATTCGTGTTCGATTCCACCCCTCGCTTCCCGCTTGGGGTTGGAGAATTTCGTGTTTGGTTCCACCCCTCGCTTCCCGCTTGGGGTTGGAGAATTTCGTGTTCGGTTCCACTCCTCGCTTCCTGCTTGGGGTTGGAGAATCTCGTGTTTAATTCCATCCCTCGCTTCCCGCTTGGGGTTGGAGAATCTCGTGTTTAATTCCATCCCTCGCTTCCCGCTTGGGGTTGGAGAATCTCGTGTTTAATTCCATCCCTCGCTTCCCGCTTGGGGTTGGAGAATCTCGTGTTTAATTCCATCCCTCGCTTCCCGCTTGGGGTTTGAGAATCTCGTGTTTAATTCCATCCCTCGGTTCCCGCTTGGGGTTGGAGAATCTCGTGTTTAATTCCGTCCCTCGCTTCCCGCTTGGGGATGGAGAATCTCGTGTTTAATTCTACCCCTAGCTTCCCACTTGGGGTTGGAGAATCTCGTGTTTAAGTCCACCCCTCGCTTCCCGCTTGGGGTTGGAGAACCTCGAGTTTAATTCCACCCCTCGCTTCCCGCTTGGGGTTGGAGAATCTCGTTTGAAAGATAAGTCCACCCAACCTCGAGTGTAAATCCACCCCTCGCTGCCCACTTGGGGTTGGAGAATCTCGTTTGAATACAAAAAACCCTGGAAGATCCGAGCGAGGCTCATGATCTCGGCATAGGAGCAAAACACCCAAAGTGGCCAGAGAATGCCACATCTTGTGACACTCAGACCATGGGGTTGGATATCGGGATATATGTGCACAAATAAATTAAATACAAAGAAACACAAACACATCCGTAAGACAAAAGAAATCACATAAAATAAGGCCACAAGGGCCCAGATGTTTAATTACAAACCCCTGTGGGGCCACCAACATAACAAAAAAAAAACAAGATCAGAAACGTCCTTCAGTTCTTCGAGGCCTCGGCGACGGTGTCTTTCGGGGCATCAGCGGCGGGTTCCGTAGGAGCGTCAAGGATGGGCAAGGCAGAAACGGCCTCGAGCTGGGAGCTCGGTGCGTCGGACGCAGGCTACGAGCTCACCGCGCCAATCGAGGGATGAGAGTCCGCGTCAGCGAGGTCCATGCCGAGGTCTTCTGCGGGCGGTGCCTCGGAGGCCACTGTCCCATCCTCCATAAGGAAGAACTCGCATTCTCCCTCGGGCTCCTCCCCGGCCTCTTCCCCCATAGTCTCTGTGTAGCTGGGGTTAAAGAAGGAGATCCGGGGGTCGATGTGCTTGTACTTCGCCACCGCTTGCTTAACCCCCATGCGGATGGCCTGGCGGAACATCTTGTCCACACTCACCAGCAGCTCCCCCTTATACTCCTCTGACTCCACATATTTGGGCCCCGCAACCACCACCTCCTGGTTAAGGTCGCTAACGCGACCTCGGAGGTTGGTGATCGCATCCTCGCCCTTCAGGAGCTTCGCCTCCTTCTCTTTGAAGAACTGGTGCTCGGCGAAGAGTTTACCCCGAAGTTCCTCGTTCTCGCCCTTTAAAACCTCGTTCTCACCCTTTAAAACCTCGGTTAAGGCCTTCGCCTTTTCCCTCCTCCTCCTTCGCCCTCGCCGCCGCCTTGACCTCGTCCTTTGCCGCGACCTCCGTGGCTTTGGTCCGCTTGCTAGCCTCAGCAAGGTCCTTCTCGAACTTCGCACACTCCGCTGTGCGAGCCTTGAGTGCCGCCTCCATCTTTTCCATCCTCGTATGAAGAAGGGTGAGGCGGCTGCGGTTTTAATTCTCAAAGAAGGTATGCTGAAAATTGACAAAGTAAAAAAAAAGATGAGAGAACCCGACAATCGAAACTGGAAACAATGTCAGTAGAAGAGGAACGTACCCATGGCAGAGTAGTGAGCGGCCTCGTCATTAAGGGCTTCCTCGGTGAGATTATTGGCCCACGAGACCTCTTCCTTGTAATCCTCCCGGCTCCACCGACTAGAGACACCCCGGGCTGCCCGGGGTAGTGGAACTTTGCGGGAGAAGGACCGCGGACGTCGACGGCCCGTCCCTCAAAATTAAAGTTGGGGATGATCTCCTTCCCGACGAGCCGCGCTGCCGTCCCCCTTGTGCTTCTTTTTGTCACCACGGGGGGACTCCGCGCCTTTTCTCTTGGACCCGGCTTTGTCGCCGAATCCTCGGGAAGCTTGGGAGGACGTCCTCACGACATCCCCCTTGGTCGAGCCCACCTCGACTGCCTTCACCCCGGATGACTTCGACGGCAGGGCTGTCACCTTCGGTTGCAAGGTATGTGGCCTCGCTTGCGGCGTCGGTTCATTGATAACGATCCGCTTTTGACCTCGGGGAACCGGGGCAGTAGAAGTAGAAGTCACAGGTCTCTTTCCCTGTTTCTTCGAGGTTAGAGCGTTGAAGAGGTTCACTGTAAAAAAGAGGGAAAGAAGATATAGTCATAGATTAGATAAGGAAACAAGACGTAACAAGTCAAGTTGACATGCTTCACTAGACGAGCGAGGTTTCAACCCCGTTGCGTAAAAACAAGGGCAAATAGGAAATAAATAAAAATAACAAAGAAGAAGTTAAGTACCCTCTTCGCCCTCGCGGGATGGAAGGTTGAGGCTCAGGCCGGCCCGCTCAAGCCGGTCCTGTGCCAAATACCTCTAGTACGGGGCCTGACGCACCGGAGCATATCGAGCCTTGAGTGCTTTAAGTTCGGCAACCGTATGCGGACCCACGGACCGGACGAAGTTGCCCGGCGCCGTGGGAAAGTTGAGATACCTCCCGGTGAGGTCTCAAACCAGGAACCACTTCTTTTTCCACGGCCCGACGTTCGAAGGGGTCGTGGTGAGTTTGATACCCGGCAAGCTGAGGTTGATAAGGCAGGACTTTTCTTCCCGCCTCGCTAGAAACAGAGTCGACATATTGTCGAAATTCGGCCCGTCCCCAAGCTCGCGGCTGCGAAGTGTGTAGGCACACAGCAGCCTCCAGGCATTAGGAAACAACTGTGTAGGGCAGATCTGCATGGCCCACAGGAAGTCGACGATGTGTTGGGCCAGAGGTAACCTAAAGCCCGCATGGAGACTGAACAAGTGCACGACCACGCGCCTTTCGTAGGGCGCCAAGGAGCAGCCCTCCCTTTCGGGAAGCGCTAGCTCGACTCCCTCGGGCCAAGCGAAGTCCTTGGCAATACCTGCGAGGTCTTTGGGCTCTAGTTCGGTAGATGCCCCCTCGGACAGAAAATCCTCGTTCGAACCCAAAGACATGGGGATCCGCTCCTCAAGGACAGGTGGGACGCAAGACACGGCGTCGGTAATGAACGCCGCATCAAATCTCACGGGCTCGTAGGAGTCGGGCGACCTCACAGCAACCTCGGCGACTTCCTCATCGGAGATCGAAGACGAGGCCATTTGAACACCGGACGACGCTCGAAGTCGGGAAAAGCACGAGTTAACGGGAACAATGGAGTCACTGGAAGAGGGATCGCCGAAAACCAACAAGGGAGACCTCGGGTTCTGGGAATCGCTAGTCTCTACATTCCCTACGGACTCGGAAACCTCCTTCTAAAACCTCTCTTGAGCTTTGAACACGAAGCCTGGAGGCGGGCTCTTAACCTCTTCGTAGGATCTCTTCTGAGCTTTGGACGCGAAGCCTGGCGGGGGCTCCAAAGAAGCTTCCCTAGGCATGAAAGAGCAATGTCCAGGCCACGAAAGGCGAACACCTGGAAAAGAAAAAAAGAAAAAAGGGGGTTGAGACATCGAGCAAAATAACCGAAGAAAGAGAACGCGAGGTCATAAGGGGGGAAGGCCACGTGGAGCCCTAGGGCTACTCTGACAAGATAGGACGGCGATGGAGAAGTTGAAGCGCCAAAAGGAGGAGAGAGAAGGCAAAATGGAAGCCAGCGGTGGAAAGAAGCGGCGGAAACCCAAACGTCCCCTCAGTCGCCCATCATGACCTTTGGGTTTCCAAGGACCTCAGATTTCAAAATGATGAAAAACGCAAAAACCCAACCGTCAAATGGCGGACCAAAGGTTCGAAGGCCTGGCAGTCGCCACCTTCACCGCCACCGTCTCGCCACCATGACGCTGGCTCGAAACACCGAGAAACAGCCATGGCCCGCTAGGGCACAAAGCAAGGAAAGAGAGAGCACAAAGAAAAGACGGCGAGGGCGCCGTGCAGAAGCACACGCCACCCACACCGTCACCGTCTCGCCGCCGTGACGCCGGCGCGAAACACCAGGCAGCAAACCCTCGCCCACCTAGGGCATGAAGCGAATAAAGAAAAAGAAAAGAAGAAATTAAAGGGCGCCGTGAAAACATGAGCGCCTCCCTCACCACTTCCTTTCCGCCACCGTGGCGCCGGCGCGAAACGCCAGGGAACATCCGCCTCCCGTCAAGAGCAGAAACCGGCGAGAAGGGATAAAAGAGCACTGAAAACACAAAAGAAGGAGTCAAGCACTTACTTACTTAAAACCGGCGTCGGAAAGGCGGTGGTGCAACTGGAAGATGGCGGAGGGTCATCGTTAAACGTCGCAAGAAACTGCTCGCCGGAAACTGGGAAAATGAAGAAAGAAGGAGAGCGAAAATGTTGGGAAGAAGATGAAGAGAAAAGCGCATGAGAGACACCCTTATAAAGAGCAGGCTTGGGCCTCCCCTCGCTCCCGAAAGGCTTATTGGGCCTATCCCACCCGAACGGCCCACTAAACAAAGTATGAAGAGCGGGCCCAGGAAGCTTCGCCCATGCGAGCAAGAGAAAAGCCTAAGTCCGGAGCCTCGCAAGGAGAAAGCCTCGCAAATTGCTCCCCCAAACTCTAGAACCTCACACATCGCAAAATGCCCTCCCAACCTCCAAAACCTCGTACCCCGCGACCTCAAGGAGCTTATGCCCTGCGGCCCTCGGGGCGAGATCCCCAGGCCATGGGGTTCTGTTGATGTCCAAAATGGTAAAATAAGAGGTGGGCCCGGGGTACAAGAAAACAAACAGACCCGACGGGATTCCCAAAGACGATTCCGGGGCCCACACCCATACCCCTCATTTATTTAAGCAAAGTTCCTACCCCACGAGGTCCTCCAAAACCTCGGAACGAGGTCTAACCTCGTAACCGACTCTAATAACACTCCCGCCCACCAGGACCACTCAGCTAATGTCGCTTGCCCAAGCCAATCACCGGTTGCCTCGCCTCCAGACCAATCAGAAGCCCTGATCTCGGGCGTCCCACATCGGACAATGATGAGAACTCGACTCCCCAATCCTCTATAAATAGAGGAGAACCTCGTAGAAAGAAGGGGTCGAAAAACATCTTGAACTCAAGAACTATCTTGCTCGTTGAAGATCGACGTGATTGAAACATCATGAAAAGACCTCGCTATAGACAAGTGAAGTCCACAAAAAAACTTCAAGTCACACAGAGTTTCTGCTCACAACAAAGACCTCGCTACACCACGCTCTCAGATCAACCTCGCACCAGAGCAACCAAGTGATACTTAGGTGGTAGAATCATTTAGCAATTAGGTGATCTCGAACATTGTTAGATCGAGATCTCAAACACTCGTAGGAGGTCCAGGGTGTGAATCTCGATTATTTGTAGGCCTCGTTGGTTTGTAACCTCGTTGTGATAAAACAATAAATAAAAAGCAAGTGTTTGCACAATCGAATATAATAATCTCGTTTCTTGTCTTTTAACGAACGGTTTATTTCGGGTTTCATGACATATAGGTATAGGTCTTAGAGCATGTTTTTATTTCCGTTTTATGCATTTTTTAGCTAGGATTTCATTCTAAGTTTTAGTTTAGGTTTTATTTTCGTTTAGTTCGGAATCTACGCGTCTTTGTGCATAATTGCAGGTAGGAAGGCGGAAGATGGTGGATGAAAGGCTTAGGACAGGACCTCGCGATGCATAGGGAGCGTTGAAGTGAAGAGCCGAGGCAATAATTACAAGACAAGAGCGAAGTGGCAAACCGCGGATTGAAGACTAGACCGCGCTGGAGGAGTAGAGTTTCTGCGGCGTCAGCGCGGGCAAAGCCGGCAGAGCGCGGTCGCGCTCTGGGAAGGATCAAACCGCGCTCCGGCGCGTTGGTGCGGCGTTGACTTGGGCTACGCGAGATCTTGTGGGCCGACTCTAATATTTCTTTTGGATATTTTTAGACATAATATAAATACTTTCTCTAGGTTTTATTTGGATTTTGGAGGCTATCTATTATTCTTGTGTTCTAAGTTTGATTGAGTTTGGAGATTTGTGGGAGACAAAAACCCTACTTTTGCAATTGAAGATCAACTTGACTCTTGTATGTTTTATTTTTCTTCAATGACAATTTCTAGCTAATTTTCTCATGTCCAACTAGTTAGTTGAACTTGTATGCATGATTGTTTGTGAGATTTGAATTATTTTAGTTTGCCTTGACTAGATTGAATCTCTCAGTGCTTAATCGATTAAGTTCACTTAGGATTATAATAGCTTGATCACCTATTCTATTTCTAGGTTGAATTACAACTAGAATAATTAAATAGACGGTGGAATTTGATTATTCATGGATGAATCCTTTGATTAAACTTATAGACGGTGGAATAAGGTTAATCAAAGGAGGAGAATTTAATCGCAAGACGTCATGAATAGACGGTGGAATTCATGAATTATTGTTTCTATTGAATGCTTTGAACTTAATTGCATGATCAACTTGACATAGAAGGTTTTCTAGGTTAATTGATTAAAAGGTTATTAAAGACGGTGTATATTAATAACCACCTTAAGCTTGAATTTCATAAATTCACAATAGATTAGTCAAGGGAAATTGAATTAAGGATACTCAAGGATCAAAACTCATGTATGCAATGGATACAAAACTAGTTGGACGCTTTTCTCCATATTTGAATCTTAAATCACTTTACTTGCTTTGTTTTAATTAGTTTTAATTACTTAGGTTTTTAGTTCACAATCATAAAATCTCCCCCTTTAACTTAGTAACATTACTTAAATCCGAATAATCCGAGTCTTTGTGGGTTCGACCCTTACTTCCAATTTGCTAAGGTTAGGAAGTTAGGAATTTTCTTTGACAGTATTTTTATAGCGACGTAAAAGTGCTCGTCATGTATGAAGGTGTATATGTGTGATGTGTGGTTTCTGTGTGTGTATGTGGTTTGTGTATGATCAATGGGAAGTTAAGTATGGATTTAGAATAGATATGTGTTGTATTCATTTGAAATTGGCAAGTGTGTGTGTTAAGAACTTGATTGGTTTTTAAACGTCTAACTAGTATCGTATGGATTCTAGTTTGTATTAGAATAGTAGCTGACCCTTCGGGGACTTCTTTTTTTTAGTTTCAGGTAAAGACAAGGGACCCATGATGAAACCTCGGTCGAATGTTGGAACAAGTTATTGAAAGGTGTGTCATTAGGTTGGGTTTGGTTAGGAGAATTAGTAGTTACTTTTTGGCATCTTTTGTATAATGGGTGGTTTAGATAAACAAATAGTATTAAGATGTTAATGAAATATTTGCAAGTGGTGTTGTTAGTCATGTTGTTTGCGGTTCATGCATGTTTTTTATTTTTAGATTTTATAAATACAGGTCTGATGTTTTATTTATGTTTTCTCATCATGCCCGAGTAGCAAGATCCTAGTGAATTCGTTGTCAAACTAGCCTAGGTAGTACCTAGTGAGGTCTACTACTAAGTAGAGCCTCGATGTAAAGACGGGGTGTTACAGCTTTGGTATTTCGCCTTGTGTGAAGGCTAGTTATAGTCTTTTGGGGTGAGTCAGGATTCGTTGGAATCTAAGAGAATATTCTACACCTCTTATGTTCATGACTTTGGCCAAATCAGCCCAAATGAATCTCAATTGTATCATTCTTTGTTTCAGCAAATCACAAAAAGGAGAGGGGAGAGGGGGTCACCTTGTCTTCGACCACGTTTGCCCGGGAAGAAGCCGTGGATGCCTTTGTTAACTTTGATTGAGTAGGAGGCCGTGCTCACACATTCCATGATCCAAGCAATGAATTTCGGGGGAAAACCAAGGTCATGAAGGGCAAACCTTAGGAAATACCATGAAATTGAGTCGTAAGCCTTGGCTAGATCCACATTCAAGAAGCATCGGCATGTGTCTCGAGTCACTTGATATCTTTTAAGGAGCTCTTGGACAAGGAAAATATTATCCGACATCAACCGACCCTCCACAAAAGCGCTTTGGGCCGGATCGATGAGGGGGCCGAGACATTTTCCAAGTCGAAGCATCATCACTTTGGAAATGCGCTTGTAGATCACGTTGCAACATGAAATAGGCCGGAATTGATCAACACGTACCGGGGACTCCACTTTCGGAATGATTGAGATGATAGTGTGGTTGAATTGCCGGAGGAGCTTTCCATTGGTGAAGAACTCTTTGACCGCTGCACACACCTCGGGACCGGTAAGATCCCAAGACGCCTTGAAAAACTTAGTAGTGAAGCCATCGGGCCCGGGCGCTTTGTCATCGCCCATGGCCCAAAGTGCCACCTTGATCTCCTCGGTTGACACCGGCACAATAAGATCCGCGCCGTCCTCCGCCGCAAGGCGCGCCCCATGTGCAAACTCACTCAGCGCGGGCAATGTGATCAGCGCCTCCGAACCAAAAAGGCCTTTGAAAAAGCCTTCGAACTCCAACCACCTCACTCATGGACATAGAAGGGCACCCATCACTTTTTTTAATGGAAGCGATGTGGTTTCTACATCCATTCGCCTTCATCAAAGCATGGAAATACTTCGAGCACCGGTCACTCTTGAGCACATACTTCGCCTTGGCTTGTTGTCTAAGAAAACTCGCCTCCGCTTCATTCAACCTTTTGGTCTTCATTTTCAACTCTTCGACCTCTCTTCTAGCTTCCATAGAAACGGGGTTGAGTCGACACTCCTCAAGGGCCATAGAATAAGCGAGGTTGGACTCGGCAACCCTAGAAGAAATGTGACTATACTTCGCCTTGTTAAGCATCTTCAAGGGCGTTTTCAATCCAAGGAGGAGCTTGGAAAGCCGAAATTGATAAGTGCCACGGTGATGTGACACCCATCCATCTCGGATGACCTCCTTGAATCTCGGATGGGACACCCACATGTTGAAAAACTTGAAGTAAAGCTTGCCAATCCCGGAGACCCTGCGCAAGGACACAATGCTCGGCTTGTGGTCGGAGAGATGCCACTTGCCCCGAAAATTAGTATGACAATAAAAATCCGAATTGAACCAAGAAGGATTTACCATAACTCGGTCAATTTTGCTCCATTTCGTGCCATTGGTCCAAGTGAAAGAGTTAGCACTAGTGCTCAGAGTGTCCACTAGTCCATGTTTCCGACATGCCTCCACCATATCCTTGTACTCGTACATAGTAACTCTCTCACCATTGATTCTTTCATCCTCAGCCATGACGCAATTAAAGTCACCAAGCACCGACTTTGCGCTCCGGCTATTCATCACAATTCGTCAACAAGAAGGTAGCAACATCACCTTCGGTAATAACAGTAAGGGACAAGTCATGGGTATTGGAAAGGAAAGAATCTCTAAGAACTTTTGTGTTAACAACGTCAGTTATGTCAAAGGCCTAAGTTACAATCTCCTTAGTGTTTCCCAAATATGTGCTAACAATCTCTAAGAACTTTTGTGTTAACAACGTCAGTTATGTCAAAGGTCTAAGTTACAATCTCCTTAGTGCTTCCCAAATATGTGCTAACAATCTCTATCAAATTCTGTTTGACTCTCATGGATGTCAAGTAATTGATGTTAGCTCAGGTAAGACTCTTTTGAAGGGAACCTGTGAGAATAATCTTTACAAAGTTGTTCCCTGGCTCTTATGTGAAGAAACATTGTGTTTTCAAGTGGTCGAAGGTGTTGCCAACCTATGTCACAACAGATTTGGTCATGTGAGTCTACAACTTATTGACAAACTTCACAAACAAGATCTTGTACGTGGGTTACCTAATATTGATCCAAACAAGTATGAAATTTGTGAAGCATGTGTCAAAGGGAAACAGGTTAGATCTTCACTCAAACCTAAGAAATAGGTAAGTACTCCTAAAACTTTGGAAGTAATTCATATGGATCTTTCACTTGGGTGTTTTTCTTGTGCTCTAAAGACCAGGTATTTGAAGAATTCAGTGCATGGAGGAAGTTAATAGAAAAGGTGCTTGGAGTATCCATGATCTCAATCTGATCAGATCATGGAACAGAATTTGAAAATGCTCCGTTCTTGGACTTTTGCAAGAAAAATGGTGTAGGTCACAATTTGTTCAGCCCCAAGTACTCCTCAACTAAACGGTGTAGTTGCGAGAAAGAATTGAACCTTGGAGGACATGTCGAGAACCCTAATGCTTTCGAGTGGCCTTCCAAGGAATTTCAAGGGAGAAGCTATCAATGCTGCTTGTTATGTATTGAACAGAGCTATGGTACGCCCTCTTTTGGGGAAGACACCATATGAGCTTTTGAGAGGAAGAAAACCCAACGTCCTCCACTTGCGTACGTATGGTTGCAAATGTTTCGTGCATAATAATGGCAAAGATAATCTGGATAAGATGGATGATAGGAGTGATGAAGGTACTTTCATAGGCTATTCTTAGCATAGCAAGGCCTACAAAGTCTTCTACAAACGAACTAGAAAAGTGGAAGAGAGTGTTCATGTTGTGTTTGGTGAGAACACTATGGGAGGAAGCTCTATTATCGACGAAGATGAAGGTGATCTAGGTTTTCATCTTTGTGATGAGACTGAAAATCAAGTTTTTGAGATTGTTCAAGTTCTAGTAGCTGACAACCTATAATAGGTGGATGACCTAGATGATTCTGATAAGCTCGAAACGTGGTAAATATATAGAAAGAGAGGGGGATATACAGAGCACGCTTGACCATGAAAAGTCAAGGTGAAAAAAGTACAACGCCATACTCGGATACGCATATCCGATCAAAACCGCCCTACGGGCCTAACAAAAACGGGTCTATGACCCCAAACCCCAAGTATAGACACAAAGCCTATAAATATGTACTCCAAAACCCGAGTGAACCTCGGCACCCATATGTGCACCAACAAGGGCAAACTACTACTCAAAACTAGGTGCGAACTACTCGCCACCTACACATCAAAAAGCTCTACCAAGCCACACGGCCCAAGCAACAAACCACAAGAACCACCCACTAGGCCAAAAAACACAACAAGCACTGCCACTAGAAAACACAAGCCAGGATGGGTCAAGAGAGGTCGATCAAACTAACCTCAAAGGCTAAGATGTCGTCGGAGGGATTCTCCTCTTCTTCCCTCAAACTTGCAAGTGGCTTCCATTCTTTGCTTACATGCATTGATGATTTCTTGGGCGCAAGAGTCGACATTTGGCTAAAGCCCCTCATGAAGCACAATATTCCTATGCTTCCAAGTAAAGTAGACTAAGCCAAGGAATGCCATGAACTTCACCTTGAAAAGTGTGCTATCTCGAACGGGTGACCTTGCGAACCACTCCACCCATTCTCTAATATGCTCCTTATGGGTATTAATCCCTACCCACCTCCAAATTTTTTCCATGACTTGCATCACAAAAGGGCAAGACCCCCAAATATGCTCTATAGTCTCGGGGTGTTCCTTACACAAGGGGCACACATTATGGCTAGTACACCCCCGTTCAAGAAGCCGGTCCAAAGTGGGGAGTCGGCCTTTATAAGCCAACCAAACTCGGAAGCTCCAAGTTCTTGCTCGGACCACTCCCCACACAATTTCACACCACGCCTCCTTTTCTCCCTTATCCCTCAAGATCTCGTAAAGCGCCTTAGTATCAAGGCCCCCACTAGACCTTGTTATGTCAAGCGCATCCACCTCCGCCCCTTGGTGCTCACCTCCAAGCAACACCACTCTCATAGTCTCTCGGGTTTTTAGCAAATTCTTCCACACCCAAGAGTCGGTATGGATAAGCCAGATCTGGAAGATATAGAAGAAATAAAGATTCTGGTAATGTTGAGTCTGATCCAAGTGAAGAAGCCGCAGAAATTGATAACTCCAACACTACGCAAGGGAATGACAGTGAGGTGGTTGACCTCACTCAGGTTCAGTTGAACTATCAGTAGAAAGACGCTCATCTAGTAATAAACATCATTTCTGATTATGGAACCCAAGAATGTGGATCAAGCCTTGAAGGATCTAGATTGGGTTTGTTCTATGCAAGAAGAGCTTCATTAATTTGAGAGAAAAAGGTTTGGCACCTAGTTCCCCGACCCAAAGATAGAACGGTGATTGGAACACGTTGGGTATTCAGAAATAAGCTTGGTGATTTTGGAAATGTTGTGAGAAACAAAGCAGGACTTGTGGTTAAGGGGTATAACCAACAAGAAGAGATATAGACTATGGTGAAACATTTGCTCCCGTGGCTCTTCTTGAGGCAATTCGCCTCTTGATTGTTTATTCAGCTCATCATGGATTCAAGCTTCAACAAATGGATGTCAAGACTGCCTTTCTAAATGGCTTTCTTAAAGAAGAAGTTTCTTTGGAACAAACCCTTGGTTTTGAAGACGTCACCCACCCAAGCCATGTTTTCAAGCTCGACAAAACACTTTATGGGTTGAAGCAGGCTCCAAGAGCTTGGTATGATAGACTGTCTCAATTTTTGCTTCAACATGGATATGTTCGAGGTCATGTAGAAAAGACTATTTTCCTTCCCAAAGAGGGAAAGCACACTCTAGTTGTGCAAGTTTATATCGACGACATCATCTTCGTGTCGACTAATGATAAGCTGGTATAGAAGTACGCCAACCTAATGGCTAGTGAATTTGAGATGAGTATGGTTGGTGAACTTAAGTTCTTCTTAGGACTTCAAGTTGTTCAAGGAGGTGAAGGAACAAGAGTGCATCAACAAAAGTACCTCAAGGAGTGTGTCGAGAAATTTGGTCTGGATAACTCGAAATCCTTTGATACACCCATCTCCCCCACTACATCTCTAGGAAAAGATGAGAACGAGAAGAAGGTTGATCAGACTTTGTATTGAGGTATTATAGGTTCCCTACTGTACCTCACGGTGAGCAGGCCTGACATTATGTTCAGTGTATGCTAGCTTATGTGCTAGATTTCAGTCAGCTCCAAGAGAATCACATCTCAAAGTTGTTAAGAGGATTCTAAGGTATCTCAAAGGTTCTGATAATTTGTGCTTATGGTACCCAACTTCTTGTGACTTTGGTCTAGTCGGGTACACGGATGTTGATTTTGCTGGGAACAAGGTTGATCAGAAGAGTACCTTTGGAATGGCTCAATTTCTTGGACCATGTCTTGTGTCATGGGGGGTCTAAGAAGCAAAATTCAATTCCTCTCTCTATTGCAGAAGCTTAGTACATCGTCGATGTCGCGCATTACACTCAATTTCTTTGGCTCAAGCAACAACTTCATGACTTTGAATTGAAGTGTGATGGCATACCCATTCTATGTGACAATTCAAGCGCCATCAAAATCTCAAAGAATCCTATACAACACTCACAAACCAAGCATATCAAGATACTTCATCACTTTCTTCGTGATTAAGGGGGTACTATTGTAATAGCCGCTATTTTTATGACAAATTTTTTTATTATTTAATCATTAATTATTTATTCAATAAAATAAATTCATAATATTTCTTTTTCAGTTAAAATCTATTTCTAAAATAAGAAGTTGATAATATTCTGGTAAAATAATTATTTGGATAAATATATTTATTAAAGATGGAATCAATAAAATTATAACCTAACGGAAATTCTAGTTTCAAGCCCATTCACGATTCTTTCTTAAAAAGAAAGAACGGGCCTTAGCCCGGCCCTAACTAGTAAGCCCATAAAACATTTAAAGGGGGTTTTTAAAAAAAAGAAGTGGGAATTGAACACTTAACATCTTACTCCTTCCCCCACTTCTCTACCATTTGTGCTATTTAACTTTTCTGAAATTATAATACAACCAATTGTATTTAAACCCATTCTTTCTAGTGTATATTGTCAAAACCGAAAATTGATCCAATTAAAACTCAGTTGGGGCATTATGTGGAAGATTTATGGAGGGATTTAAGCAGAGATTCACCTTCCACTCAAGCCCTATTTTAATTATATAAAATCTCCCATCCCCCAATCCCCTTCATAGATGATATTTGATCATAATCACTTGAATTTCCTTCTACCTTCCTAATGTCTATTTAAAGGTCCCATTAGACATTAGGAGCCCACACACAACCCTCAAACACTCTCTTTCTCACCAATTTTTCCCCTCTAAAAACAAGTTGATTTTTTTCCAAAAATCAAAAGAAATTGTATTTTTTTTTGGGGCTGCCACCAACGATGCTAGCCTTCTATACGCCCGCCAGGCCGCGCCGCCCACTCGCGCCGCCGGTGCTGCATCTCCGCAGCCACCCACCACCATTGGTCGCCCTATCCCCTGCTTCTCGTGTCCAGCGTCGTTGTGTCCAGGTCTTTGGTTTCCTGCGTAAAAAAAATACAAAGAGGGAGAAGATTAGGTATAATTCTAGGCCTTTTAATTTTTGTTTGGGCTGATTTTTAGTAATTGTGGATTTGTCTTAGGCCCATTTAACTAATTAGAATTTTAAAAATCAGATTATGGAAAATATTAAAATTTTACGTGTTCTTTTAAATAAATAACATGCATGCAAGTATTTTTTTAAAGGGGAATTTATTTTACAAGTTATAAGGTAAATTCTAATAAATCCTAAACTTAAAAAAGTAGCTTTTAACTTGGAAAATTCTGATTTTATTTATTTATTTTAAAAAAATCCTAGACTCTTTTCCCTTTTTATACAAAAATTATTGCTTTTATAAACGTAAGGACTTGATAAATTTATAAGATAAAGTTTCTATGCATAAACTTGGATTAATTTGGGTTAATTTTGAATGAATTTTGAATGTAAATAAGTTTAATAAAAACAAGACATGTTCAATTAAATTATATATGTTCTTGCATGAATTTTTAAAAGGAGTTTTTGTAATTTAAACCTCCTTGCATGTCTTTATATAAACTTTGGGACAATTTTATATGAACTTTGTACTAAAGAAAACTTAATAAGAACAAGACATGTTTACTTTAATTAAATATGTCTTTGCAAGTATTTTTAAAAGGGTTTTTATAACTTAAACCTTCTTGCATGTGTTTTTCCTTATGTTATAAACCTTAGAATAATTTTATATGAACTTTAGATTAAAAAAAAGTTAATAAGAACAAGATGTATTTGATTAAATTAAATATGTCTTTGCACGTAATTAAAAAGAGTTTTTATAACATAACCCACCATTTCATGTCAACTTAAGCCAAAATGAAATTTTGATGAATTATTGGTGATCTTTCTAGACATAAAAATAGATTTATAAGGGTTTATTCACTTGATCAAGTTAAATAATTGAGCATGTATTTTCATAAAGATTTATGGAAGAAATCCATTCTTGCATGTAACATAGTTTATTCAAAATGTGGAAATAAAAATTTCTATATCCTTCTTGATAAAAAAAAAAGGATTTTTCATAAGCACAATCTATTTAAATAACATAATGTGTTGCATGTGGAAAATAAAGTGTTTTTAGAGTTTGGCTTTCATAAAACGCTCTCTTAACATGAAACGGAAGGAGAATTCAGGGCCCTTGGATCTCCTTGATCCAAGGGATGATGTTCTTTCTCCTTTAATTAAAGGCGAGGGAAATTATGTCTTTTCGCGAAACGTGGTAAATATGTAGAAAGAAAAGGGGGGGGGAGAATGTACACGACACACTTGACCAAAGAAAGTCAAAGTGAAAACAAACAACTCCAAACACGGATTCTCAAATCCGGCAAAACTAGCCCTAAGGGCTTAACAAAAACGGGTCTAGGACCCACCAAAAGCCCCAATATAACACCGTAGAAGGTAAGAGAGCTCCCACACAACTTGACCTAACCAGAGTCATGTAGTGAGAACACCACCCCCAACCTGCCAAAAATTATGTCTTTTCCCTCTTTAATTAATTAATTCCTTTTTTGTTCAAGCCCTTGAACGAAGCTGTTTTGGGGGTGAGAATGGGCGACCGCTCCTTAGGGGCGATTCGGTGATAGCAATTTGGTGATTCGGTGATCGTAATTCGTCTTCGGCGTGTATTTTGTTTGATTTGACATTATATTGGGGGGGGGGGGGTATTCGGTGATCGCAATTCGGATTCGGTGATTCCATCAACATTGCTTCGACATCTCTTGAATGGAAACCATGGCAGAAAGTGGTATTTTGTTCTTCTTTTTGTGATTTCATTAGGTTATTTGAAATTCTAGGGTTTCTAAACCATCTAAGAGTGTGTGAGTAGAAGAGGAATTCATAAATTCGACTCTACATAATACTAGCAAAAAAAACGACATTTAATACTAGCAAATTAGTAGAAGAGTGTGTGATTTGATTGATCTAAGCTCGTAGCTACTACTGGAATTGGCCTGCGTAGTATGTGCCAATAGGTGTGATTTGATTGATCTTCTCGTTTGAAATTACATATACGGGAGTCTGATATGTGTCGTAGGAACAAATGAGAATGCACTTTTCGGACTTAATTATGCAATTTTCATACTTACTAGTGCACTTTTCATACTTAATAACACACTTTTGATTTGTGTTTAGAGGACATATATGCGACCATATATCTAATTTCATTTGTTATAGAGAACATAGTTTATACTTTATAATTAGCCTCATAATACAAAAATATGACTGTGATTTTAGTGGTAAGGGTTATGACATTGGACTTCAAGTTGGATATGGACCAAATGATCATGTCTTTGAATTAACATATTTTTACTGCACTTTTCACAACTAATAATGCACTTTTTATATTTTGTACTGCAGTTTTTCTACTTAATACCACTTCTATATCTTTTTATAATGCACTTTTCACTGATTTAGTTATCAGTTTTTTGTAATGCACTTTTCCTAGTATGTAATGCACTTTAATATATTTGCAATGCACTTTTACTGATTTTCAACTAACGCCTTAATATTTCCCATTATGTTGTAGTGGGGACCTCAAACTCTTCTTCAACTACTATTCTAAATGAGGAATTACCTAAAAACGGTGGTGAATATTTCATTGAGCTATCTCAAGAGAAAACGACATATTATTTGCCCACGTGCCCATCCGAGTAAAAACCATATAAATCTCAAATTTTTGTTTTAGTACAAGTAGCCTATTAGCTCAAATGGTAGAGCGGTGTGCTTTGTGCACAAAGATGTAGGTTCGATTCCTACATGGGCTAATATGATATCGTACACAAATTAATTCTTAGTGCATTTATTCTCAACCTAACTAGCTAGGTAGTAAAAGAAAATTATATTTTATCGTTGTGCGACAAATAACTAATTAACCATTATTTTTCAAAGAAGGTCATGATCAAATTAGCTTATATGGGATTCGAACCCACATCTCTGTGCGTAAGCACATTGCTCTTCCATTTGAGCTAATAAGCTTTTCTTAAATTATGCCTTTAAACATGCACTATAGATCCATTAAGTATGAACTTTTATTGCAATCCAGTGTAGGAAGTAAAAGTCGACATAGTATGGAAACATTTTTTATGACTCTTCAATGCACTTTTTACATTTAAGAATGCACTTTTCACATTTAAGGATGCACTTTTTCTGAACTTATCATAAATGAAAAATACAAGCAAATGAGAATGCACTTTTCATACTTTAGAATGAACTTTCCATACTATATAATGCACTTTTGTTAGTTTTAGGTTGAGACATAATATTAAGATATATCACTCAACTATTATCAACATAACTATTTTACGATTGTCCCTCAATGCGAATGCATAACATGGATGATAGTTTCAAGAGACAATGTATTCTTGCTTGTACCTGTTTTTTAAAATCATAAAAAAAAAAGAATTTGAATGCAATTAAACATTTTTGGAATGCACCTTTCCATTTGTTAGGAATGCACTTTTGATACTTTTGAATGCACTTTTTTTACTTCATAATGCACTCTAATTGGAATGCACATTTATATCTATTGAGAATGCATTATATGCATTTAGGAATGGAATTTTGTTAGTGTACAATGCACTAATTCTATTTTGGATGCACTTAAAAAATTTAGAATGCACTTTTATTTTTAATATTGCACTTTAACTACTATGGAAAAACACTTCTACTGATATTTAGTAATGCACTTTTTTCACTTTCCTAATGCACTTTATATATCTTACAATGCACTTTTGAAACTTTTCAATGCACTTTTCTATTTAAGTTGAATGAACTTTTTCCTATAAATGAATGCAATGTTTAACATCTTATAATGCACTTTTATAATGAAACTCTTGAATTCTATGATTTTTCTTACCTTGTTTAGAGGAGGTCCTGCTTCGTTCCATTGTATTCCTGGGGTCGTGTTTTTTTTACTCCTCCTCTCTGTTTTGGATTTTTTGTTCATGTCAATATTATAATTGAACATAAAAATACAAAATTACATACTTTATTTATAAAAAAAATTAGAGCATTTTGAGTTACCTCTAGTTTCTTGTGTATCATCACCCAAAACAGTCATTTTGCCAAAAGGCAGTTCCTTGGTAAATTTACATATGAAATAGAACAATAAGAACAATGACCAAGTATTCAAGAAAAAAAGAATTTGAATACAATTAAACAGTTTTGGAATGCACATTTCTATTTGTTAGGAATGCACTTTTGATACTCTTGAATGCACTTTTTTTTACTTCATAATGCACTTTAATTGTAATTTGTTTACTAACTTGGAATGCACAATTATATCTATTAAGAATGCATAATATTCATTTAGGAATACACTTTTGTTAGTGTACAATGCACTACTTCTATTTTGAATGCACTTGAAAAAATTGCATACTCAGGCACAATTTCAGTAAGCACAAGCGTTAATAAATGAAGAGCAATTCAACCACGGTGAAACCCTAGTCAGAAATCAATTCTCTAAAACTCCCAATGAAGATACTTGGCAAGTTTTACTCTGACCTAATAACTGTGCAATACACTAATTTACTAGTGTTTAGAAGCATCAATGACTCGAAATAGAGTAATTAATTCAAATATAGAAGTAACAATAACTCACCATTAGGATTTGAGTTCCCTAGTGAGAGAGCATATGAAATTCTCATCCAGAACCAAGTCCGGCCAGCACCCAAAGTCAATATGGAATAGAAAAAGGAAAGCAACAGTAATTAGCCGAACACGTACCAAAGAATCAATGAATTGAACAAGTCCTTCCATAAAACTAAGGAAGGAGAGTAATGGTAGGAAATTGATTAATTAGAAGATCACCGTTCATCCAATTTTTCTCCGGTTGAAAATGGTAAGGCGTATTAGGGTTTATGAATTACCTTTTGGTTTTCTTTTTGGAGGCATCTCGAAACAAAAAATCCAATGAATGCAATAGACAGTGGAGATTTGGAACGAGATCGATCGAATTTTGTGAGAGGATTGATTTGATTGAAGGTGAGTCTCGTGAGGACGAACGAAGGTGAGTCTCGGGAGTGTTTGGGACCGTCGGGAGCGTTTGGGGGCTGGGAGTTGTGGCAATTGGGCCCTCTACAACTTTTTTTTGTATTTTAAGTTAGGGGTACATAGTTGGTTTTATTTACAAAAATACCACCATTTTGATTTTTTTGTATTTTAAAAAAAACCAGGAGTAATCTGAGCCATCCAACCATGTCATCCAAGGGCTCACATCGCTCCTTTCGTTTCATGTTAAGAGATGGTTTCATTTGAACCAAACTTAGTGTTTTTATATACATGCATGTTAATTCTAGACTTTACTAATTTTTATAATAACTTAATCATGACTTTTGGAAATAATCTTGATCATGATAGTATTTTATTAAGTAGCACAGCATAAAAATACTTATAGTTGGAAAATGGTTTAAATGAAGTTAAAATATTCTTGCATTCCAAATATATCTTCTCGCATAAACTTTTGGATTGAAATAAAGTTGGACTTTAGAAATAATGAATTTCATACAAATCATATTTTAGTGCATTTAAATATTTATGGTATGTGTTTTAAAAATAAAGGATTTTTCCATTTGAGTAAATAAATCTTTGCATGTTTTCTTAAAGTAAATATTTTAAAGTCTATAAAAATCTTGCAAGATTACTACCTTGAAAATAATAATAAGGAATTATTATTATATATTCCTATCTAAATTATTAAGCTAAATAATTTAGATTATCATTCCTCCTCTTAGAAGGGGAAAATAAGAGAAAGGATTAAGTTAAGATTAAAATAAGGATTTTAATACATGTTCGTTCATCATTCCTTTCGGTTAAATAGGTAGAAGCGTACGAACGTCTCTAAGATATTCTAATTCCGAGCTTCGTAGGATTCCAAAAGAAATTCTAATTCCGAGCTTCGTAGGATTCCAAAAGAAATTCAAGGCAAGTGGACATTCTACTTGAACCTTTCGATAAATTCAATTCCGTTAACTTGTTCGATGTTGGGAACACCCTTTGTTAGTATTACTACTATTATTATTATTGTTAATAGATATATTGCTAGGCTTGTTTTGTGTGACCTTTACTTGTTTAAAATCTCTTTTCGAGATTCGTTACGAAATTCGTAAATAGTTTAATAAGAGGTGTGGGCTCGGCCCGAACACCTCTATATAATATGTCGAGTGGTACGGCTTTACGCCCTCTCCTTCTTTGACTTTAAGGATCATGATCTATGTCTGCTCCTACTCGGAGGAGGGATGTATGCACCCTAGCTAGGTGTCGGAACTCCGTTCCATTAAGTGGACTTCGGCCCATTCATGGCCCCCACACTCTTAAAAATTCATTAACGTAAGTGAAGTGTTATCAGGACATAAACATAAGTGCCCATGCACATTAAAAGACATCAAAACCGGACTAGTCTTAAAAGATCGATCCGGCTCTCGGTCCGCAAGGGCTTAAGAGGTTTTCTATAAACTTGTGTGTAATTAACGTTCCCAACATTTATTCTATTCTAAGACGTCCTACAATCTCGTAGTTCATTCTTTCGGTTTAGAGTGATCTCATCTCGAGATTTACTCATTTTCGTTCTTAAAAGCTCCACGTAAAGTTTACATATCTCGAAACACATCTCGAATACCTCCTTATTAATTTCATTACGTTACCGAACTACCTTAAGAATGTCCACTCTTGCTCGCTTAATCTCTTTAGACTAATTCCGTTCTTTCGTATTTCTGCCTGGCATTTTTCGCCCTTCGTGCCAAATGCCAGACTCAGGAAACCTCCACTGAAGGCATAAAGACGAAGCTCAATCAAGTTGAAGGAAGTAAGGTCATAGTCTCTCAAGGATGGTTTTTTTTCATTTTCGGGTTGCACTACGTTTATGCAAGCAATGTTATTTAAATTCTGCTACCTAACAACTCTTATGTTTTATGTTTTTATTAAACTAAGTCAAGGTATGTAATGGATACTTTTCAAAGTCTCATACTTGAGAAACTTTATTATATGTAATAACTTCGAATTTCTACACCTTTTATTTAACTTAAATACCTTATAAAGCCTTGGGTGACTTTGGATGGTAAAATCCGAGGTCAGTGGCGGTAACACCTATCGTTGCAAAATAGGGGTGTTACAATGGATCTCTGTCGAACAAGTGAAGAACGTGCTGATATATTCACAAAAGCTCTCAATCGTGAACACTTCGTACTGTTTCTAGGTATGATTTCCCGAAACTAATCTATTTCCTATCTATATTCCCTCAATGATTGGCTAGATTAGATGCTCTATTTATGATTCAATAATTTTATGATCTTGAGGTGTTAAGTTTTGAATGCTTCCACGTTACACACTCAAGAACCATGCACGTCATTATGTTTTTATTCTTTGCTTCTTGAGTTATGTTTTAAGTACATTTTGAAATCATTCACTAAGCCCAAAAGAGTCAAAACCTGATGTTCCTAACCCTCATTACAAGCACAAATGATGGTTGACTCTACAACCTACCCAAGCCTGTCATGTTAGGGAGTCTTTATGAGCTTATTTTGATGTGCTATTTGATAAACGGGGACTTATCTACATGATTGACAAATCCACAAAAATTATTTCCCCTCGTTCTCTTTGGCACCCCGTGCAATACCCCAAAGAACCAGGCGTATTCTCGTTTCAATGGATGTTGGAAACTTTAGTGAAGTTAGTGACTATGTATCACGTGGGGAACGTTGGTTGCTTGGAAAATTTGCTAGTTAAGTGGTTGACTCTGAACAGGTTGAGAACGTCAATTTCAAAGTAAAACAAGAATTACCTTTCTCCAACGGTATCTTTAATTTTCAAATATCTGGAAATCTTTTTGCCTAAGGAAATTGCCTTTTTAGTTACACTGATTAAAGATCTTGGGAAGATCTAGTTTCTAACAAATCAACTACAATTCAAGAATAAATAAGGAGAAGGCTTTCGATTAAAAGGTACGCTCTCTCTCTATTGCATTATTTCACTCTCTTGCTCTCTTCATTCTCTCTGCAACCCCTCTCTCAAAAAGCTTATACCTTTTTCATCAATGGCATCAAACCCTAACCCTAACCCCTCATCCCCCATTCATGGAACCGAAGCCCCACGAACCATGGCCCTCAAGATCGGGAAAGTGGTTGATCCATAAACCTTGGCTTTTTTTAACCGCCATTCAAAACGCCAACAAACCCTCCTCTCCATTGCTCCTCGAAGGACCCCAAACAACCCAAATTCAAGAATCTAGTCAAAGCCCTCAAAATCTTATAGAATCTCTCCAAATTCCTCAATAAAACCCTTCCACTCACGCCTCACCAAAAAATCTCACTCCATCTCCACAAAAATCTCTTCCCAATTCTCCAAATCCCACAGAGAAAGAGGAAGTTGAGACAGAATCTATGCTCGAAGTCGAGAGCCCCAAATCTCAACACAGTCAATCGAAGCTATGGCGTCCCAAGAAAAAGAAACAAAGCCAGTCGTTGCGGAGAAGACGACTATTGTTCACTTGGCGGGAATCTACACTCGAGTTGATGACTCAACACACGTCGTTGACCCAAGCAAGGTGGTCGACCCCGTTGATAATCCAGATTCTCCTCTACTGCCTTTAAATGTCGAAGGCCAAGATGACTCTGAACAAGGTAATCCCAATGATCCGAATCTTTCTACTGTTAAAGTTGTTCAATCTGAGTCTAGGGCAAAATCAAAAGTGGAGATAGCTAGGTAACTGTTTGAATCCTCTGAAAATTCTGATGAAGTGGCTAATGTTGTGGTAACCAAAGAGTTAAGCAAACCTAAGACTAGGGGATCTAGTGCTAAGGTTACGCGTAAACGAGTTAGGGAAGTGACTCCCACACCTGCTGGATCTGAGGGTGGAGACTCTGTGGTCTCCAAGGAAACTATAAGGTCTAAGAAGAGTAAAAAGGCACCTACTAGGGCAAGTGGACGACTTGGTGCTAGTGGGAAACCTAGAAAGACTAGCGTGGAAACGAAAGGTGAGGGAAGTAACATGGCTGAGCATGACTTTGTCAAGGAACTGATTATGGACGATGAGTTCATCGAATTAACTGGTTTGAAAGGTGTTACTGAGTTGTTAGTGTCTCAAGGCTAGGATCATCTGTTTCATGAAGAAGAAAGTTTCAACCCTGGGTTAGTAAGGGAGTTCTACAGGTCGTTGACTATAGAAGACATGGAGAAGACAACCATGGGTCACTATGAGCTAAATGGAGAGAAGTTTACCTTGTCAAGCATGGAGTTAGCAACTATTCTAAAAGTGCCGCACAAGGGTTATGTTGAATATCATCGCGGTGTATGGCCTGAAGAAGTGGATTCTGGTGAGTTATTGAGACAAGTTACAAAGGTAGAAGATGTCGAGGGTGGCTCCTTTGTCACCAACTCGATGAGTGCCGAGAGCAAAGTCCTCTTCACCTGGGTGATCAGTAACTTGATTCCAAGGGAGAAAAAGCGAAGTACTGCTATGATCCAAGACATCCTCGTCATGGACAAGATCATCAAGAAGGAATTGGTTAATCTTGCTCGTCTGTTGCTTCGACACATGGAATCTATTAAGGATAGTGCCAAACATGCTCTCCCTTATTTCTCTGTTGTCAAGAAAGTGATCCAATATCATGAGGTTTATGAAGCTGATGAGGAAGTAGAACACGTCCGCCACTTGAAATCTAACATTATTCACAAAACGGGCTATAAATTGGTTGATAATCAGTGGGTGTCAAAGGATGCAGGAAAGGATGTTGTTTTTGATGTTTAGATGGACGATCCTGAGTTGGGCATCAATGTTGAAATAGGGGAAGGTTCGCAACCTAGTTCCATTTTAAAGATGTTGGTTGATCTCCAATGCCAGAACCAGGAATTGCTTGAGAAGGTTGGGCAACTCTTCTAAGGTCACACTGCGCTCAAGGCTGACATTCGTGATTTATCTGTTGCGCTTGATGACCTGTTTAAGCCCTTGACTTAGCTCGAGTGGCTGACATCCATTTTCCCTTTACATTCCCTAGCATATCTACTATCTCAAAAACTTCTCTTTGATTTCATATGTGTGTTTTTGCTTTTTCTGTTGCATGTTTAAGACTATTTTGCTCTTGTTGTTGTGGTTTACTTGTGTACGTTGGATAATTTCATTATTTACCCTCATTTGATTATCTCTATTTGCATGATTATTTAGAGGAATTCTTTTTGATGATGCCAAAACGGGAAATAGGTTGGGGTAGATAAAATAATGGGAATATCTATGCTGAATTACATGTGGATTATCCATCTTAGGGGGGACTTTTGGCAAACTTAATATTATTGCATATCTTGTTCGATATTTGGTCTTTCCATGCTTATACAGGATGAAAGGAGTTTGTCACCATCAAAAAGGGGGAATTTGTTAGAAAAGCTGGAAGCTTTGTTTTTTGGTTCCAAAAGTCTATCACGTGGACGACCTCGAGTCTATGAACAGAGTCGCCAACGTCAGTCAGGTCGTCGATGTGAGATGAATGCAAATCTCGGAGATCTTGAAGACGTGTATGATCTTTGAAGATTAGATAATATAATCGTGTTTTAGGAAAGATCTTCCGTGGATAATATTGTTAGTCATTTATTTCCTTTGCCCTAAGCCATATATTATTGTATCATATTTTATGCTTAGGATGAGATTGTAAAGATAAAAGAAATATTATCTTGCCATAACCGAATTGGAAGATAATATTCTCTCTTATCTGACCTAGTTTTTGTGTATTTAATCTAATGCTTTTGTTGTAAGGGTTTCTTGACAAACAAATAAATTTATAAATCAAGACCCCGCTAAGTATAGCGGAGTCAGGTTCGTCCACGGGAGAGAGTCAGTATCAAGTTTTGTTTTACTTAGGGTGCAAGTAATAGCAAATGTTTGGATTTTTAACAATAAGAGAGAAAATTCTAAGGCCTAGGTATTACCACAACAACAATTTTGTATGCCACCAAAGCTTCAAAATCGCTCAAAAACGCTCCAAGCAGCTTCTAAAACATACAAAAAAAATACCAAAGCTTATGTAGACTCCATATCTTAAGAAAATACGAAAACCTACACAAACGACTCAAAGACAAACACAAAACTAAAGAAAAGGACTCAAACACATAAAAGCACTCCCTAAAAACACAACTAAGAAGTCTGACATCAAAATACCCCATACTTAGACTTGCTTGTCCTCAAGCAATCAACAAGACATCAATCAAAACCAACAACACATCCTTCAAGCATTAGCCCTTGTCAAAAAGCAACATCATAAGCGCAAGTAGAAGAGATAGACAAGTGAATCTAACGTCATCACACATATATGAGCAACCTCAAGCAAAAGCAACCAAGAATCCAACCTCACAAGGGTATATGTGTTTCTCTCAACTCTCACTGTGTTTAGGCTTGGAATAAAAACTCTCAACTCAATCCTATATGCAAAAACAACATAGATATTGTTACTTATATCACCAAACTCTCCACCGGAGATTTCAAAACACATGAAAATCATCAAGAGAACTTGGGCTCAATGAAAGACTTCAAAGAAGACTCCATTCGGCCGGGTTGTAATGGGGCTTGGTATAAACAACAAGGCATGGAATGATTTAGGCTATGTGGTGCTAAAAATCCAGGAATCAAGACTCCTAAACTTACAACACAACTTTCACCCATAACTCACTTACAATCAACCAATACTCACTCAAACATTAAGATCATACTTCTTCTTCAACCCCCATAATATCCCAACTAATCTCGCTTGATAAAAAAAAACAAGGAAATTCTGGCTCATTGCACACTTTATTCATAAACTTCCTCTCCCTTTTTTTCTTGATTTTTCAATGCTTTTTCACTTTTCTTTTTTTTTCCTTATTTTCTTCTAAAAAAATGCATAGTGCATACAGAGAACCAAACTCTTTTTACATAATAAACTGCGAGATCATTAATTACCCAACCAAAATAACCCCACACTTGAACCAAACACATCTTACTTGACATAAATTATAACAACCAACACTAAGTCCTAATCCTCCGATAGGGTCAAGCAAATATCGGCTAGGGAATAATTTTTGTGGAGCTAAAAAGAAAAGGTTTCGGGCTAAATTTGGCTTCAAAAAGAGGAATAATGATAAGGTAGGTAAAAACAGAGATAAAAAGTAGGCTAAAGAAATAAGTTCTCTATCATTTGATATCACATACAATGAACTAATATCTCATAAAAGCCTCAAGAAATAGATAATCATATCAATGTCAAGAGATAATATGCATAAGGAGAGTAAATCACATAAGAAAAGAAGAGGGATTTTTTTATGTTCTCCCTATAAGGCCAAAAACAACTCACTAGGTATCAATTTTTGTTGGATTTAGATCACTTCTACCTAAGATCATATGTGCTCAATTTCATCACAAGCTAAATTCTACAATTAAAAACAACTTTTTTCAAGTAGACTTAGGCTAAGCTATCCAAAATATGCTAAAGGAATTACATGATCAACCAAGTCAAAGCATAATAATAGGACATCTAAGTGAAGTACAATCCATCCAAAAACAACAAACAAACTGAAAGAAAGACATAAAAAGAGAAAGACATAAAAAGACCCCAAAAAGACATCAAAACATATATACATAAAAACTTAGTTTTCTTTTCCCCCACCCTATACTTAAGCAAAATAGTGTCCTCATTGTAAAAGAAAAGAAAATAAAAAGAAAAATAGGGAGAAGAAAAGAAACTTACAAAACACTGACGCTGATGAAGT
The DNA here is from genome assembly GCA_964016875.1 of Fallopia convolvulus. Taxonomy (NCBI): domain Eukaryota; kingdom Viridiplantae; phylum Streptophyta; class Magnoliopsida; order Caryophyllales; family Polygonaceae; genus Fallopia; species Fallopia convolvulus. Next base: position 26,287,616 of record OZ024727.1, read on the forward strand.
AGATAGGTGATCATTGAGGAGGGGGAAACTGCAGCTCCGTCCACTTCATAAACTCGTCGGTTAACTGCCAACGCTCATCGCTCGTATCCCAACGAGCGTCGTTCGCCCTCCAACCCGCGTCGTCGAACCTTCGGTGTTCCTCGTACCAATAATGAAACTGGCTCCGCAATTGGCCATACTGTAACATGTCCATCCTTTGGACAAGGTCGTCTTACCATGTGGCAACACTGCGGAGCTTGAGCTTTCATCGGGATAACTGACATGATATGGCTGAGAAGCATAAGGGTCGGTTGTGTGCGAGGGGCCAGCAGGGGGTTGTTACCGTACCCGCAGGGGTTGGTACCGAAGTGTGGAGGGTAGTCTGTGGGGTCGGTACCGAACCAAGTAGAGTCGGTAACATGGTGAGTAGAGGAGAGCTGATGAGGGTCGGTACAGAACCCGTGACGGTCGGTACCGTGGGGTCCAGTGGCGTACCTAGGGTCAACATAGGGGTCGGTACCGTGGGGAGGAGGGTCATTACCGACCCCTGCAGGAGGCTCCAGATGATCGAAATGAGGGGCTCTTTGTCGTAGGATTGGCTCGTCCTCCTCGTCAATAATTAGTGGGTTGGGCGTGGAAGACAAAGTGTTGAACCAATTAGGCACATAGATGAGATCTACCCTTGCTAGAGTCAAAGCCACCTCATGATTTCGGAAAGAGGACTAATAAGTGCGTCCCTTTTGCACCAACACCTTGCTCGAGACCCAGTAAGCAAAATCAAGTGGCTGAGGCGGATAAGCAGAATACCTGGACAAGTCAACACCCAAAGAAAGAGCCTATCGGGCCACCATGCAACCATCCCAAATCTCCTATGTTTTCCTCCTATACTCCTGAATTTGTAGGAGCCACTTATAGCCCAAGTTCATGGGACGGTTGACATGGAAGAGCATGTTCCTTAGACTAGAAAGCTCTTTCCTAGTGGGCCTTGAAAGCTCAGTCCTAGCCCAAATAGTGCAACCCAGAATCCTCAAAATGATCCTAAACAGAGGGTTACCAATGTTCTTGCCAGGCAAGGCAACTGAAACAGTGCGAGACATGCTTGTGAGATATCCCCAAGTCTCTTGAAGCTTGTAGTGATTCAAATTGTTGTAGACCTCAGAGTTTTGGGGGAATCCTAAGAAAGCATTGAGTTCCACTAGGGTCATCCCATGACGTCGGTTCCCCAGTTGAAACTTAATCGTCTCCTCAGAAGCGGGTGAATCAATGTCAGCGATGTTGAGAGTGGCCATGAACTCAAAAGTCAGAGCCGGGTAGTAATGCTCAACAGGCCCTAACAAACACTTGGCTCCAATGTATGAGAACCCCTTCTCAAGGTCCTCATGAATTCCCAAGGTTACCCCATGGATCTTAGAATACCACCTTGCCTTTTGTGGCCTCTGCATGTGGGTCTTGTACTCGGCTTTCACTTCATTATCATTAAACTTCACTCTATCCAATTGTTGGCTTGATGAAGCCCCCTAGATCTCTTTTTTGCCCTGGTAGAGATGATTCTGCAAAAGGAAAACTAATCCAAATAGAATTCAAACAACCAACAAAGGGACCCTTCACCAGAAATCAGCTCATCATCAATAAATCAACACATCTACATGCCATCGGTCAAATTAACATACCAATCATACTATCATATTAATCCAACTAATGAGCAAACTCATCACTTCATCAATCCTCAAAAATCAACTAAGCAATCACCATGAATCATGCCAATCATCAAGTGCTCAACACCAACCACCAAATGAACACACCAATTTATCAAAACAACCTACCTTCACAAAATAAGAGATACCAATCCCAAGAACCCCATACTTAGTCAAAGATCAACCTTCCAAACATGCCAAAATAACCTCAATATAGTGCAAATCAAGTCATCACAAGAACAAGTCAAATCATGCCCATAAATTGAAACTAATTCAACATAGACATAGATAATCATTGTCTCATCATTAAATAACACCAAATCTCAGCGAAAAGGCAAGAATCAAGCACAAAGTTTTCGACCTAGATCTAGATCTAGATATGCAAATCAACCAAAATCACCAAATATGCTTAATAAATTCGAAATAATAGATTTGAGGTTGAGAAATCATACCAAAATCCGAGAAGTAGGAAGAAAATAAGTGAAATTTGGAACGATAACGAGGTTTTGTTGATCGGTAAAGAGTTATGGCACGGCAGGGGTAGGAAGAAAATAACGATGGCACGACAGTAGACTCAGCAGTGGTGCGCGACTAGTGCGACAATGGCACGACGATGAAGCGATGTTGGTGCGAGTGGGCGAAGGCACGAGCGAGGGAGAAGGAGTGTATGGCTCGGTATCGAAGGGTAGGAAGGAATACAAGGGAGGATAGGTTTAGAATGAAAAGAAAAGAAAAGGGGACTTACTTGTGTGCGTCAAAAATTATCAGAATTCATGTAGGGGTCGGTACCGACCCAAGGGGGGTCGTTACCGACCTACCTGGTACACCTAATTTCTTCGTTGTTGCATTCGATATCAGGCTTTCCCTATTTTTTTTCTTCTCCTTTTTAGCTCGTTTTCCTCAACGTTTTGTACCTGAGTGACTTCATAAAAACATCTATCCTGACTGCAGTAATCTAACCTAAAAACAAGTCAAAAGATTAAAGCTAGCAAAAAGATCTAAGAAACAAAAACTAAAAGCGGGTTGCCTCCCGTAAGCGCTACTTTTAACGTCTATAGCTTGAAGAGACATACCTTAACTCAATCCGAAGAAGTCAAAGCCCAAGTGGCTCTAATTTCCTTGTCCAGGTTAGCTCTCTCGAAATATTTCTTCAAACGGTCTATCTATTTCTACTAGTGCATTGATGTTGCTTTTTGATAAGGGCATTGACTTGAAGAATGTGTTGTTGGTTTTGGTTGATATTTTGTGATCGTTTGAGGACAAGCAAGTCTAAGTATGGAGTATTTTGATATCCGCCTTTTTATTCATGTTTTTAGGGTGTGTTTTTGTGTCTTTGAGTCTTTTTCTTTAGTTTTGTGTTTTGTTTTGAGTCGTTTGTGTAGGTTTTCGTATTTCCTTAAGATATGGAGTCTACATAAGCTTTGGTGGTGTTTTTGTAGGTTTTAGAAGTTGTTTGGAGTACTTTTGAGGAAAAGAGCGAAACCGAGGAGCAGAACCGAAGGAGAGCACTTATGGAATGAAGTGAAGATCAAGTTAAAGCCATGAGAGAAGTCTAGAGACCCGTTACCAAGCCGAAGGAAGAAGAATCAAAATAAAAACGAAGGCCAACAACCCCCTAACGAAGGAGATATCTCAGTTACAAGGCTGTTAACAAGGCTGAAGAGGGTCGGTAACGACCCTGTGGGGGTCGATAACGAGGCTGGAAGGGTCGATAATGAGGGTACCAAGGTCGGTACTGAGGTCCCTGTGTTGGTAGCGAATGATCCGAGTCGGCACAATTAATGCTTTTATCCTATATCTTTATGCTTTTAATAGTTTCCTTAAGGGATATATCTTTTAGAAGATTTATTTCCTTAGGAATAGGAGTAGTCTTTCTATATAAACCCTTGCCTAGTTTTAGTTTTCTTATCCTGCAAGTTAGAGAAATTAGAGAGAAGTTAGAGAGGAGGAACAGACGAGTTTGGGGGATTTGGAGAAGATAATTGTTTGGATTCGGTTGTAAGTTTTTATTTATTTAATTTAGTTGCTTTTAAACATGATTTGTGAGTAGTTCCTCTCTCTCTAAGGTTGGGGTTAAACCCAACAATGGTTATGTATGCTTGCTCTTGATCATGTTTTGATTGTTTTTATCATGAATCTATTCTCTTGTTCTTAATTCTTGAAACGAAAGTGGAAAAGGAATTTCTCGTTCATAGTTGAAGCGAAAGCAGAAACTTTGGATCAAAATAGTCAATTAGGGTTTTGAAGTGAAAGTTGATCAATCCTAATTGAAGAGAAGAGATAGATAGTAAAGTTTATTGATTGAACGAAAGTTAGTTGATCTACTTGCTTAAGTTGACGAAAGTTGACAATTTTATGTGATAAAAGCATGATCTATGTGTTTCATTGGCATTTGCAAGCATAATTGTTGTTGTGGGGATACCAAAACCTTAGAATTCTCTCTCTATTTGATAAAAACCCTAACATTGTTGATTGCTTGCGCCCTAAGTAAGAACAAAACATGATATTGACATTCTCTCGTGGACGAACCTGACTTCGCTATACACAGCGGGGTCTTGATTATAAATTTATTTGTTATCAAGTAAATCCCTCTCAACATACGTTCAAGATAAAAATTAGGGAAATTCCTTTTGGTACCTTTGAGTTTTTGTCTTTTAGTTTTGTTGTCCGATGAAAAAAGTTTTTCCTTTTGGTACCCTCCAAGTTTTTACTAAGTCCTTTCCCATTACCTATCTCACCCAAAAACCATACTTTAATCCGATTTTTTTTCATTTTTATGCTGAAAAAAAACTTATTTGAAAAGCCCCCAAAGCTTCACATTTCTACAAAATTACTAGTTAATGTCAAAAGGTATCCCAAAAGAAAATTCAATTTCATTCATTTTTGTCTTTGAGCATATACTAAAACATGATGCAGGTGTTTACAAAACAACTAGTTCACATGCACAATTGATGTTCTATCCAACTTACCGTTTGATAGTCTGTTAGTATTCCTTGTGAAATTTTATTTCTATAGTGGAGTGGAGACTCCTTATGGTGTTTTCTCCCTTTGTTTGTTTAGAAGTTGATAATTATTCTCGTCTTAAGAATGTTGCAAATAACCAGTTCGCTGGATGGATTCCATAACCATTGCAAAACATAAACTTGTAGTAAGAATTTGTAGTTCTCTCTAATTGTTTAATATGAAGGAATTTTTGTGTATTTTAAAGTTGATTTTTTTTTTTATAATTTTCTTATGGGAAGGACGGGAATTCATGGAGCTCAGGACCTGCACACACCCCCCACCTGGTATGCCACATGTCAAAAATAAACCTCACAAATCTAAGAGCCAAAATACATCATATTCAGTTTTTCATAGCATACCTACAACAATTGTATACATTTTGACATTAACTAGTAATTTTGTAGAAATGCGAAACTTTTGGGGCTTTTCAATTAAGTTTTTTAATATAAAAATGAATAGAATTGGATGAATGTTTGGTTTTTGGGTGAGATAGGCTATGAAAAGGACTTAGTACAAACTTAAAAGGAATAACTTTTTTCGGACACCAAAAGAAAAAGACAAAAACTCAAGGGTACCAAAAGGAAATTTCCTAAAAGTTAATGTGAATTTCTATCATAATAGCACCTAAAATTTAATATCTAATTCTATCCTTATATCAATGGTTTATATATAATAACACGACATACATGTGTATTTTTCTCTATATTTAGTCTAAACTAAATTAATATACTTTGTTTATTGATATATTATAGAAATTATACTAATATAGCACATTTTCTATCCACACATGTTTTAGTTATAAAAGTAAACAAATAATATGTTTTTATATGTTTGAGTACAAAATATTCACACCACCATTTTGTAATTACAAGTTTTTTTGTAATTTTTCTATTAATCAAAATATATATCTTTCATTTTCCATGCAAAAATTATTTCTTGATTTTTTTATCTTAAATATTCACAACTTTTATAATAATCTTAAATATAGAATATGTATGGATGTGGTTTTATAACACATAATTTTATAAGAGTTTATCTTTGTATAGAGAATGATATATAATGATATATCTATGTATGGAGAATAAATCTATTAATCGGGATGGTTCAGGTTCAATCACATCGAGATCGGTTTAAGTACAAGTTTTGGTCTGTAAAATTTACGAGTCAATTGGGTCGAGTCTTTGTGGGTTAGAATCAACCCAATGGGTCAAGAACATCATCTTATAATGATTATAAAAATTATATTTATATTTTTATAACTCAAATTCTTAAAAGGATTAATTTACATATGAAGAATGATATATATGATTTATCTATGTATGGAGAATAGACCTGGTAACCCGGTCGATTTGGTCGACTTTTTGTTCGGTCATTTCGAGATCGAGTTGAGTACGGGTCAGTTCGCCTTTGGTCACTTCGAGATCTATTAAGTACAAGTTTAGGTCATTAATGTTTATGATTTAATTGGGTCAGGTCATTACGGGTTTTGTGCAGGTTCAGGTCAAGAGCATCAACATCTTTATGATTATTAAAATTATGGATATAATTGTATAACTCAATTTTTCTATAAGGGTTAATCTATATATGGAGAATGATATATATAAGGATTTATCTATATATGGAGAACAAACCCGTTAATCGGGTCAGCTCGATCAAGTTTGGGTTTGGTTATTTCGTGATTGAGTTGGGTATATGTTTGGGTCATTTAAATTTATGGGCCAATTAGGTCGTGTCAGTCATTACATGTTTCATGCAAGTTTGGGTCAACTCAACGAGTCAGGAATGCCGACTTTAATTTTTATAATTATAAAAAGAAAATTATTTAAACTAATATATTCTAATATGAGTCCGGTTCAGGTGTGAATGGGCGCTCATGTGCGAAATAAGAAAGAACAAGAGAAGTTGGATCAAGAAAAATCAAAGGCGTTGATCATTTCACTTAAAAATGGGAAAAAACGGCACGGGCGAATTTTTGGCGGATTATTCTCGTATTTTTGAAAAAAACGGCAATAGGACACGCACCCAGATTGTTCATCGAAAATGTGGATTTGTTCATCAGTACTGTGGATTTGTTCATCAATACTACGGATTTGTTCATCAACAATGTGGATTTGTTCATCAACACTTTGGCATATTTGTTCATTGGTTTTGACATATTTGTTCATCGGTTTGTGCATATTTGTTCATTAGTAACATCAATTTATTCATTGGTTTATGCATAATTGTTCATTGATACATGCATATTTTTTCATCGTTATATTCATATTTGTTCATTGGTTTTGGCATATTTGTTCATCGGTTTGTGCATATTTGTTCATTAATTTATGCATGTTGATAGGGATTTACTTGACAACAAATAGATTTGTAGTCAGGACCCCGCTGAGTATAGGGGAGTCAGGATCGTTCCACGGGAAGCACGGTTGTTTATTTATCGAACTACTAAACAAAAATAAAACAAATAAAGCAACACAATCACACACACGACCAACCTCGTTAACGACTTTGTCAGGGTTGTTAACGAACCTGGATAAACTACTAACACACACTAACGACCTAAAACAGATTCGGTACCGAGGCAGCGAACTTGTTAACGAATATAATTGAATAACAACTCAAATAAAAACAAGTATCTAGGACAAGGGTCACCACAACATAGCCATGCATATAAACTCGTAAGAAGATAAAGGTCATGCCTTTAAATAGATAATTTCATCAACTTTCGCTGATTAGCAAGCAAATCAATTCATTCTCATAAACTAATTCACCTAATCACTTGTTTTGTATCTATAGCTCGAAACTTTCGTTGTCGAACAATATCAACCTTCAAGTCTATAACTTTCTCTTTCAATCAAGTTAAGAACTCAAATTACCTCGATTCTCATCTAGGCATAAACACAACAAGCAATCTAAAAATAGATAAAAGGCATTCAACGCATCAACTTATCAAACCATGCATAACTATGCCAGGTTAAAACCCCGACCCTAGATAAGAAAACTACTCACTACTCATAATTATAAAGCAAACAACTTCTATAAAAGAAAATATTGAAAACAAAACAACTACTTCAAATTAATAAGAAAATAATCGTCTTACAAAATTCAGAAGAAACCCAAAAAGAACAAGAACACCGAAATCGAAAACACGCCTAACGACCTAAGCTTTCACCCTCGTTAGGCTCGTCTCTCTCTCTCGGCTTCTCTCCTTCTCGAATACGTCCGAACCCCCCCCCCCCCTCTAGCTAGAAAAGAAGGGTATTTATACTAATAAAGCTATCAAAATAAAAAGGCTATAAGATAAAACTTTCCTAAAAAGATAGAAACTAACCCTAAAAAGATAGAAATAAAACCTAAAAGATAACAAAACCTAAAATACAAAATATAATAACCCTAAAAACTCATTAAAAACCCTACCGACACGGAACAAATTTTCGCACAAGGTCGGTAATCATAAGATCGAACTCTCAAAAAACTCTATAGCTTGTAGCCTCGTTAACGACCCTTTACAGCCTCGTTAACGAGCCTGGAGTTGGCTTCTTCAACACTTCTTCTCTAGAAAACTTGACTTCGACTTCTCTTTATCTCGTATTCTTCCGTCCTTCACCATAGCACTCTATTCAGCTTCCAAAAAGCACCATTTCCTTGCTAAAACCTATAAAAAGACACAAAACGGAGTAGCTTCCATACTTTTCACAAAATATGCAAAACCATCCAAAAACACACAAAACTAACCCTAAAACTACTAAAACTAAACCTATCAAACTAAGAAAACATACTAAAAACTATACTAAAAACACGAACATCAAAATACCCCATACTTAGACTTGCTTGTCTCCAAGCAATCACTAAACATTAATCAAAACCAAACAATCATACTTATCAAGACATAGCCATCATCTAATAACAACTTCAACTCATAGAAGAAAAATAGCAAACGACTATTAATGTCATCACACATATATGCACCAAATAGACATAAGAAAATTCAATCCAACCTCACAAGGGATAATGTGTTTCACTCAACTCTCAATGTGTTTAGGCTTATAAATTTAACTCTGAACTCATCTTATATACAAAAACTCATAGAAATTGGAACTTATATCACCAAACTCTCCACCCAAGATTTGTTAAAACAAGCAAAAATCATCAAGAGAACTTAAGTGGCTCAATGAAAAACTTCATAGAAGCTTCCATTCGGCCAGGTTGTAATGGGGTTTGGTAAAGACAATAAGGCATGGAAATATTTTGGTTATGTGGTGCTAATAATATCCGGGAATCAACGACTCCTAAAAACTCACACAATACCAAAACTCTCAAAAGATATAACCAAACTCTCTCTTTCACTTTATGCACTTTTTCACTCACCCAACATATCCTAGAAAGTCTCATAACATACCTTAAAAAGAATCTCTGATTTATCTATTAACACAAATGCACATGTACTTCTCTTCTTTCTAATCAACTCTCTTTTTCTTTCTTCTTTGCGCAGCCTCGTTAATGAACCCACATGGGTCGTTAACGAACTTCATCGTGTATACTTCTTCACTTTTCTTCTTTCTTTCCAACAAATTTCTTTGTGCATCCTTTATTATCAAGAGATCTTTCTTTTTACAACTTAAAACAAGAGACTTCCAATCTACCCTTCCCAACAATTTCAATTTCAAAACCAAACATAATATTGCACTCAACAAAACTGACCTCTCCAAACTAAGTCCTAATCCCCGGATAGGGTCAAGATTATCTTGGCTAGGGAACAATTTTTGTGGAGCTAAAAATAAAAGGCTTCAGGCTCAAATTGGCTTCAAAAAGAAGATAATGATAAGGGTGGATATGGATTAATAGGGCTTATGAAAATAAGTTCTCTATCATATGATTTCCACAAGTAATGAACTATAAATCTTATATAGGTCTCAAGAAATAGATAGCCATCACAATTCCAAGAGATAATATGCATATAGAGAGTAAATCACACTAAGAAAAGAAGAGGGAATTTTTGATGTCCTCCCTATAAGGCCAAAAATAACTCACAAGGTAGAAATTTGTTGTTGGATTGCATCACTTATGCTAAAAGGTATACATGCTCAATTTCATCAAATGCTATTCCTTCCTAAAAAACAACTTCATAACAAGAATCCGGCTATACTATCAAAGACATACTTGCAAGGAATTATATGATCATGCTAGCAACTACTATCATGGAACCATAAGAAAGGGATATCTATCAGTTCTAAAAATCTTTTTTGGAATTTTGCAAAACTTTTTTTATATTTTTTTTATTATTTTTTTCGATTTTTTTTCGATTTTTTTTCGATATTTTATTGATATAAAGAGCTACTTAAATAAAACACATAAGATAAAACACAAGACAACAAGTTCTCTATTCTCTCCCACCCCATAATTAAAAATTACAGTGTCCCCATTGTAAGAAAAATAAGAAGAAGAAAAGAAATAGAAAAGAAAAGGAAAACAAAAGAAAATAAGCAAAGAAAAAGAAACAAACAAAACTTACAAAGTCATGAAGCAGAAAACAGAAAACTCTTCAAACTGAATTAGCGGTTAGGTGGTGGAAAGTAATGCTCGAAGTTCCCCATGAAGTCATACATTGTCCTCCAGCGCTCTACATCATCCGCCTCTCTCCGCTGATGCCTCGTATCCTCTAAAGCCATGCGAGCAGAATAGACGCTCTCCCATCTATCCATCCTCCGATGAACATGTGTCTGCTGAAGGTTAAGCTGCTGCATCCGAGCTGAAAGATCTTCGGCCCATGGTGGCGGGATACTTGATCCAGTGTACTCGGGCTGAGGGGGTGGTTGATAGTGAGGCTGGAAGTGGTCGTGGTAAAGCACAGGGTTGTATGGCATGATACCATAAGAATGAGGGTCGATAGGTGGCTGCGGGGGATCGGTAGATGCTCTCGGTGGGTCGTTACCGAAGCTGTATGCCTCGGTAGGAGCGTTGGTAGAGGCCTCGAAGTGGTCATTAACGACCCTGGTGGGCTCGTTAACGAAGACATTGGTGCCCAGAACTTCTGTATCGAGGTCATCTTCCTCGATGTCGAGCTCCTCTGTAGCCGCCTCTTCAGTCTCATCTTCATCATCTTCGTCCATCTCTTCTCCCTCTCTCTCAAACCGTGTCTCACATGGTCTAAGCGTAAGCTCATCTTGCGGTTTGGGCTCTAATCGGAATGCATGCCCCGTCCACGCTTCGTACCAATTCGGTACATAAAGGAGCTCCAGCTTGTCAAGTGTGGGTATAACATCTCGGCCTTGAACTTTTGTAACAAACCCATCTCGGACCTGAGTAAAGATACTAGAACTAAACCAGTAGTGCCTGTTGAGAAGCTGAGCGTGGGCCGGTGTGTAGCGGGTGAGATCGACTCCAAGATTAGTCGCCAGGAGACTAACCAGATTCCCGCACCATACTTCCTTTGACTTGGTTGACTTCTCCACATAATATAGCCATTCGTACCCCAAGTTCAATGGGGCGGGCTCCTCAAAAAGAATAGTGCGGAGGCATGCAACTTCTATCCTTGTCGGCCTGTTCAATTCTCTCTTTGGCCAGAATGTAGCGGCTAGGACTCGGAGGATGATCCTGAATATGGGGTTGATGATGCTTGCCCCGGATAATGCCGCAGAGGAGGGCTCTACCTCCCCGGTGATGTAGCTCCAAGTCCGCGTCACCTTGTAGTTCTTAAGGCTGTAATCTCGAGAAGGATTTGGGAGCTTCAGAATAGCATTGAACTCCGCCAAAGTATACTCTCGGTTCACATTACCGAGCCTAAATCGGATGCGTCCCGCCAAAGTCTTCGTCGGGAAACTTGTCTCAAGAGTGGCTAGAAACTCGGATGTGAGAGCCCGGAAGTGTGGTAAATTCTCCTTCTTCAACAAATGAGGCACACCTAAAATAGCAAAGGCCTCTTTGACATCATCATAGATCTTCATTGATTTGGCACTTGATCTCGAGAACCACCGAGTGTTGTGGTCCTTGTCTAGGATGGCGTTGTATCGGTCCGCTTGCCCTTGAGTGCGCAAGATCACATTATCCATTCGAGGTGGAGATGGGGACCTCTGATTCCTCTTCTTCTTTTGGGCTCGGGTAGCGGATTGGCTTGAGCTCGCCATGTGGACCTACAAATAAATACGATTTTTCCAAGATAAGGTCCACTCAATTAGATAGACACGAGACCCCATACTTGGTCTCAGAATAGCCCTCGGAATTTGTCGTTAACTACCCAATTGGGTCGTTAACGAACCTGGACTGGTTTTTAAAGGCCTGTTAATGCGCAGGGTCATTAACGAACCTGGGTGGGTCGTTAACGATCTGCCGAGAACCAGTTTGCAGATTCTGAGTGTATGAAAAACTCCAAAATTAAGCCATGAATGAAACATGCATCATTCCCAATCCTACACTAGACACACAATCCGATATACGCACCCCATACTTACTCAATTACCCATCCCGAACATGCTAGAATTGCCAAAAATTAACATGGTGAAGATCAACCTCGATTTCTAGAACAAGAAAATTCATGCTTTTCTAATCAATTTGCAATGGGGAACTAGGCACGAACAAACCTTCCTAGATCGAGAACAACTAGGCACGAACAAAATTTATGAGCAAGAGCAAAACATGAAATTTCGACCACCTCTCTATAATTGCAATCTAGATACGAAATTTCTACCCTAAAAACCATGAATCATGCAAATAAAGAGTTAGAGTTTAGAAATCATACCGGTAGATTAAGAAATTGAAGAACAAAAGATCGAAAATTGGGTGTTTAACGAGCTTGGATCTCGCCGGTAACGAATGCAAGGGTGGCGGACTTCGGTAACTAGGGTGTTTTTCTGAACTTCGGTGGTGGTGGGAATTCCGATCGGTGGTGAAGGATTTCGGTAGGGATTTTGGAAGTTTTTTTAAGATTGGATTTGAGGATTTTGAGAGTAGAATTTTAGGAGATTTAGAAGGTTTATATAGGAGAGGGTAGGGGAAGGAGAAGGGGTAGGTAAGAGGCGGCAATGGGGAAGATAGAAGATAGATTAGGGTTAAAAAAAACATACCTTGCCCGTTTGCCGAGTCGGGTAGCCAAACCGGGTCGTTAACGACCCTAGGTGGGTCGTTAACGAGCCGCCGTAGCCTCTTTGAGTGATTTACAAGCCCATCTCCTGCATCTTGTTAGCTAAAAAAAGAAACTATCCTATTTTCTATCCTAAAAACTGCTAAAAACTCAAAAGAAATCTAGGAAAAAGATCTAAAAAGAAAGAGAAAAATCTAGTCTATACTAAAAGCGGGTTGCCTACGTAAGCGCTAAGTTTAACGTCGTTAGCCTGACGTACTTACCTTGGTTCAAGGTGGCTCATTTGCAGCTATGTTGGAGTCTTGAGGTACCCCATACTTAGCTTTATAGGCATTTTTAGCTTGAGTCACTAAATTTGGTCCTTTATCTTCTATTAGTAAGCCCGGGATTCCTGCATACGGGTTGGTGAAATCCGAAAACGAAGGTGGTCTGGACTCCTCTTGATTATGCCCTTGCATGCGGGGACTCGATGATGGGCCAATGAGGTTTGGTAGGGACTTGTGTGAAATTCTCGTCCGTTTTGGTAGTTGGAGGAGGCTCGGTGGGATCAGCTATGTCAAGTTCCGGTTGGGTCAACTCGATATGTGCAGCCGCAGTTGGGTCATTGGCGTTTTGGTCCAGGGTGAATTCCACGCGTTCCTCGCCAATATCAAAAGTAAGAAGTCCTTTCCGCACATCGACCCTAGCACCTGTTGTAGCTAGGAATGGCCTGCCTAGGATAATGGGGACGTGAGGGTCTTCAGGCATATCGAGGACGATGAAATCATTTGGTATAAAGAATTTCCCAACTTGAACTGGATAGTCGTCCACGACTCCTGTGGCTTTTACGCATGATCCGTCTGCAATGTAGAGGTTCATGTCTATAGGCTCCAGTGGTCCCATGTTGGCCTTCGACCAGATTGAAAGAGGAAGTAAACTAGCACTGGCTCCCAGATCACATAAGGCTTTGAATTTGTGGTCGCCTATGCCAATTGTTATGGCAAACCTTCCTGGATCTCCTAGCTTTTCTGGTAGAACTATAGATCGGACCTCGTCTTGCAGCTCTGTAATGGATCTTTTCCTGCTAAGAATATCTTTCAAAAATTTCGTGTAAGCCGGCATTTCGCTTAGGGCCTCAGCGAATGAGATGGAAATATTAATGCTCTGAAGAATCTTTACGAAACACTTGAACTTACTTTCGGTAGAGTCCTTTGATTTCTTAATAGGAAATGGAAGAGATTTTACGTTTTTCGGAACCAAGTCAGTTTCGAGAGGTAATGCTACCAGGTCGACACTAGGGTCGTTAGGTATGCTCGGCGGGTCGTTATCGACCCTGATGGGGTCGTTAACTACCCTGGGATTGAGAGGAGGGCTCGGATCAGAGAACTTACCTAGAATAGGGTCGTTAGGTACCCTCTGAGCCTCGTTACTATGGTGCGTTTTCTCAACTCCGTTGTCTTAGCAGGAGGGAAGAACTTTGTAAGAAATTGATCATACAAAGCTTTCCAAGTCCTGATAGACTTAGAAGGCAAACTCTCCAACCAGCTCAAGGCCTTTCCAGTAAGAGACCACCTGAAAGCTTTTAACATAACATATTCAAGTGAGACACCTTCAGTAGCTATGGTGTCACATAAATCAAGAAAATTCCTAATATGTTCCATAGGGCACTTAGTAGGTTTCCCTTCAAACTGAGCCCATTTGATCAAGGATATAAATTGAGATTTAATCTCAAAAGGTTTCTCTATCTCCGGAAGCACAATTGGAGACTCTGGCACCCTCAGTTCCGGATGCATATATTCTTTGGCATTCCTCGGATAGGCGTTCAGATCTTCTTGTAGACGAGCACTGTTGACTCGTTGATGCTCAGCCTCGGCAGCAACGGCTTCTTTTTTGAGTTTTAACGCCTCCATCTGCCTCTGTAGTTTTAGAATATGACGAGTCATCTCCTCGGTTGTAGCCATAGCTTGGTTCTCTCAGCGTCTACGATGCAGGGAATGTTCAGGTTCAGAATAATAACCAGCGTTGTCAAATTCGAGCCTTCGACGTCCGGCTGGCATATGCTGAGAAAACAGACAAAGAAAACAAAAATTAAAAACAAAAACGGGGTCAGGCTATTCCCAGACCCACAGATAAACAAACAAACATTGTTGCCTCTCCGGCAACGGCGCCAATTTGTTGATAGGGATTTACTTAACAACAAATAAATTTGTAGTCAAGACCCCGCTGAGTATAGGGGAGTCAGGATCGCTCCACGGGAAGCACGACTGTTTGTTTATCGAACTACTAAACAAAAATAAAACAAATAAAGCAACACAATCACACACACGATCAACCTCGTTAACGACTTTGTCAGGGTCGTTACCGAACCTGGATAAACTACTAACACACACTAACGACCTAAAACAGATTCGGTACCGAGGCAGCGAACTTGTTAACGAATATAATTGAATAACAACTCAAATAAAAACAAGTATCTAGGACAAGGGTCACCACAACATAGCCATGCATATAAACTCGTAAGAAGATAAAGATCATGCCTTTAAATAGATAATTTCATCATCTTTCGCTGATTAGCAAGCAAATCAATTCATTCTCATAAACTAATTCACCTAATCACTTGTTTTGGATCTAAAGCTCGAAACTTTCGTTGTCGAACAATATCAACCTTCAAGTCTATAACTTTCTCTTTCAATCAAGTTAAGAACTCAAATTACCTCGATTCTCATCTATGCATAAACACAACAAGCAATCTAAAAATAGATAAAAGGCATTCAACACATCAACTTATCAAACCATGCATAACTATGCCGGGTTAAAACCCCGACCCTAGATAAGAAAACTACTCACTACTCATAATTATAAAGCAAACAACTTCTATAAAAGAAAATATTGAAAACAAAACAACTACTTCAAATTAATAAGAAAATAATCGTCTTACAGAATTCAGAAGAAACCCGAAAAGAACAAGAACACCGAAATCGAAAACACGCCTAACGACCTAAGCTTTCACCCTCGTTAGCCTCGTCTCTCTCTCTCTCTCTCTCTCTCTCTCTCGGCTTCTCTCCTTCTCGAATACGTCCGAACCCCCACTCTCTAGCTAGAAAAGAAGGGTATTTATACTAATAAAGCTATCAAAATAAAAAGGCTATAAGATAAAACTTTCCTAAAAAGATAGAAACTAACCCTAAAATGATAGAAATAAAACCTAAAAGATAACAAAACCTAAAATACAAAATATAATAACCCTAAAAACTCATTAAAAACCCTACCTACACGGAACAAATTTCCGCACAGGGTCGGTAATCATAAGATCGAACTCTCAAAAAACTCTATCTTGTAGCCTCGTTAACGACCCTTTACTGCCTCGTTAACGAGTCTGGAGTTGGCTTCTTCAACACTTCTTCTCTAGAAAACTAGACTTCGACTTCTCTTTATCTCGTATTCTTCCGTCCTTCACCATAGCACTCTATCCAGCTTCCAAAAAGCACCATTTCCTTGCTAAAACCTATAAAAAGACACAAAACGGAGTAGCTTCCATACTTTTTACAAAATATGCAAAACCATCCAAAAACACACAAAACTAACCCTAAAACTACTAAAACTAAACCTATCAAACTAAGAAAACATACTAAAAACTATACTAAAAACATGAACATCAATGCATATTTGTTCATTGCCTTTTCATATAATTGTTCATTGCTAAATGCATGTTTGTTCATTAGTAACCTCTTAGCATACACCATATTTTTGCAAAGTCAGATTCTTTATCTATTATTCTTTGTATTCAAGTTTCTAAATCAAACTTATCTTGTTTAGGTACTACATTGAGCACTTCATTTGTATTGAAAAGTTAGCCTTAAAGCATTTCATTTGTATTATCCTTTGCATTCAAGATAGCCTAAAATCAAAAAATAAATACAAAAAAAATGCACAAATAGATAGTCCTAAATGTACAAGTTGATGATATTAATAGTCCTAAATGTACAAATTGATGGTATTGACACGTAAACATAAGTATATTTCTATTCACAAATAGGATATATCAATGAACAAACAAGGTTATATCAATGTACAAATAGAAGTATATCAATGAACAAATATGGGTATATCAATGAACAAATAATGGTTTATCAATGAACAAACAAGGTTATATCAATGAACAAATAGTAGTATATCAATGAACAAATATTAGTATATCGAAACTAATTATATGTGCATCAAAAACTATATAATATTGTATTCATACACATAAATAAGGTTAAAAAATAAAATTAAAAATAAAAAAAGTTCAAAATCGATGAACATTGTTATAAAAAACTCGATGCACAAATAGTTAGTATTGATAAACAATTGGTCAATATTGATGACAAACCGCTAGTTTTGATGAACAAATTGGGCGCATCTCATAAAAATGTATTTTTCGAAAAATTCGTGAATAATATGGGAAAAATTCGTCCATGCCGTATTTTATTGAAAAATACGGGAAAAATTCGTCCGTGCCGTATTTTATTTTTTTTAATGAATATTTAATTAGAGACGTTGATTTTTTGGAAGGAACGAACGAGATTTATTCTCAATTCTCACCTGGGCGCCCATTCGCACGAAACTCTTCCCCAAATATTTATTTTAAAAAGTCTTCACCCAAGGCTCAGGTCATCAACAAAGTTAACTCTATACGTAGCAGAATAAAGAGATTCAGTGTATTGCATCAAAAAAGAAGCCCGGCCCAAAACCCATGGGCGAGCCCAGTCCAGGAATCTCCAATTTCCATTCCCGTTGCACACTGCTCAATATAAACCATCAACGAATCTCATCTTATCCAGTAGCAAGCCAGAGGCACAGCGCTTTCGCCATTGCTGCAATCAACACAAGGAGCACCCAGCAAACCCGAATTATACTTCCCTTGGACAGGAAGAAAGCTCCAGATATGGCGGCCATGGCGTATGCTTCGTCTTCTATTATGATTTCATCGACTACCCAGAAACTCTCACTCGCCTCATCGCCTACAAGGTGCCGAATTGCTAGACCCGTTTCAAGTAATAGGCGCTTGATTGCTGTCAAGTGCTCTAAAGACCTCTCTGTCGTCCCTCTTGAGCAACGTTGGATGTTCGAAGAGTCGGAAGTTAATGGCCCGGTAACTCTCTCTCTCCCTTTCTCTGTGTATACATTGTTCCATTTAGGGTTTCCCTTTATTTGGTGGGTTTTATTTCGAAGGCCCCAGATTATGTAATTATTTCATGGGCATTGAGTTCCTTTGTTGCTGGAAAAATGTTTGGCTATTTTTCCTTATGCCTCCCATATTTGCTTAAAATGAAATGGAAGCTGGTTGTGTGGAATTAGTTTATCCAAATGCAAAATCTCCTATGGTTTAAATCATTTCCTGAAACTAACTGCTTCCTTTTTATAAGCTTAGGTCGGACAAGAATGCCCTTCTTGTTTCAATTGGTTACCGATTTTTCCTTGCTTGTGTATAGCTTGTTAAACTTTTCTTTGGCTTAACGCGTTTGAATTGGCGTCCTTCCAGCTGTTCATGCTTCGGAATTAAGGTTCTTAGATTAGTTAGATAGCTTGGTCTTGCTGAGCGGCATTTTGATCATTGATTGGTGAACTTGACAATATTGTCTTGGCTATTGAATTAACTATTCTGTACTTGTGTGGAATTTTGAGTTTTTCTTTCAGTATGTAACATTTTAATCAAATGCTTTATGTAAAGACAACATGTCCTTCTAATATTTCTGCATTCAATATGTAACATTTTAATCAAATGGTTTATGTGAAGACAAAAAATCATAGCTATTTTGGAGTTCTGGAAATCAAAGTGATGAATTAGAGTGTGACTTTGTATTTCCAGGACATATGGAACACTACATGGTATCCAAAAGCTGCTGATCACATCAATACAGACAAGCCATGGTACATTGTAGATGCCACTGACAAGATCCTCGGGCGGCTAGCTTCAACAATTGCAGTTTATATTCGTGGGAAAAATTTGGCTACCTACTCACCAAGTGTGGACATGGGGGCGTTTGTCATTGTGGTATGAAAACTATGCTCATGTTTTGTCTCTCTCTGAATATGGAAGTTGTTTATTCTATCAAAATTGTACAATTTCACCATACCTTCTTACTATTTCTCATACATATTTTGTGATTACTTGTTTGAAGATGCACACCACTAAGAACCTGTTCATTGTTGTTTTGAAAGAAATTTACACCTTTCTTCCCTACTAAGCCTTGCAATTCATGTTATATGCTCCATGATGCTCGGAATTTGTATTATCATGAGTTTAAAGAAGCCTGCTTCAACCTTACTTTTCCTATGCCTAAAACCCTGTATCGTAAAAAAGCGTGTTTCACATTGCTGCGCTCATATTTATTCCATTAAATTTGAAAAATTAATGTCAAATATTTTAATCAATCAACCATTCTAAGGTCTTTGTTATTTGGTTTATGCCGAAAGCAAAAAGGTTACATGGAATGCTACCGAATACATGAGATTTGAGTATGCTCTCATCTTCAGTAAGACTCTTTATATCTATACCACCTTGTGAACGTTTTGATCTTCTTGTGTAATTAATTAATTTGCTACATGTTAAAGCTCCTCTCTGTTTGATCTTAAGAATGGTTTTGGGGAACAAAATATCTGGGTTCACTCATTCCATGTAATTAATTTGATACATATAGGACGTTTTATGAGTTGTACGTTGTATAAATGCCGTCCTGGTGCTCAAATGTATCTGTCATTGTAATTTTTTGAGCTCTGTAAAACGGTTGTTTGGGATGCTTAAACTAGTTTTGTCATGATGTATTATTACAAGGTAAATGCGGATAAAATTGCTGTGTCGGGTAAGAAGAGGTCTCAAAAGCTTTACAGGAGGCATTCGGGAAGACCGGGAGGGATGAAAGTGGAGACATTTGCTCAGCTTCAACAAAGAATCCCCGAGAGGATTATTGAGCATGCAGTTGAAGGCATGCTTCCTAAAGGAAGGGTAAGGCACCCACTCTTTATATTGCAAATTCAATCTACTGTGCTATCTTGAATTGAGTCATTATTTTGCAAATTCTTGTTTTTTTTTTAAAAAAAAAACACTCGCTTTGTGTGTCGTGTGCAGCTGGGTAGAAGACTCTTTCATCATCTCAAAGTATACAAGGGCCCAGACCATCCCCACGAGGCACAGAAGCCCGTTGAGCTTCCGTTGAGGGATAAGAGAATCCAGAAGGACAAATAATTTAAGTCCTTGTTCATGCTTGCCTGCACATTTTGCTGTGCTGTTTCTTTTTGTTCTTCGCTATCTTGTAATATCTTAGAAGGTATTTGCTTGCAACATTTTCTATGTTATTGGCTTCTAATGTTGGAAGTTGGAACACCAAAGAAAGCCATATTTTCCTTCGGGCTTCCGAAATCTCTGTTCTGAAATTTCGCTGGAGAACGCTACTGGGAAGAGAAAAGGAAAACAAAGTGTATAAATGGTGAAATATATTATTCCCAACTTGAAAAAGGATTATATTGCCATAATGAGAAGATAACTTTTTAAAGTTTGATTAAACGTTAACTGAGAGATATGAGAGAGAAATATGAACAAGAGGCTCTGTCCCTACCCCTCTAAGTCTCAACCAGACTTTAAAGTCAGTACGAAAATCCTTTTGACCAACAAATCAATCGGTTAATTAGTACCCAATTCTTGTCCAAAGTAAGAACCCTAATGCAATTTTCGGTTTCCATGGCCTGATTAAAGAGAAATTGGCCTTCGCCCTTCACCTTAAATAAAGAAATAGTCGGATTCAATGGCTTTATCGGCAGCGTTTTTAAGCTTGTTGGTTGGAGACTTTGGAGTGGGTTTGTCGGCAAGAAACAAGCGTAATCAATTCTCATGGGGGGTGTTCTTTCAACTTTGAAACCTAAACCCCCTTGGTTCAGGTTGGGTGGTGATCTTGGCGGTAAAGATGTGGGTCAACATGATGGAGTTGGGAGAGGATGGTTCTCAAATTTGGTTCTCTTCGCCGGATTGGTATTGTCTCTCGTTTTTCCTCCTCAATATCATTGTCTTCTTGCATCTTAGGTCCATGGTAGTGACATGTTTGTTGTTATTTATACCTCATCTCAAAAAAAATTACTTAAGGCAAAGATAACGATTTGAAATAAAACAAACTTTGGTAACATTATTGGGGAATTAAAAGAAGTGGACGCGAATTTACTCCAATTACAAACGCCTACTGGCCGACTTGATTAACATTCGGAAATTCAATATCATAAGTGACTGCAAATTAAACAAGAAAAATTAATCGAATTTCATAAAATATTCTCGGCACAACATGAAAAAATCAATCACATAAAACTTATAAACAAAAACAATGCGTTTTTCGATGATGTGCTAAGAGTTCGAAGATATCACTTGACTTATAAGGCTAACATGGAGGGAACAATGGTTTGAAGACTTGACTTATAAGGCAAACATTCACCAATCTTAGCGGTCACTTGGACTCAATTTTTAGCGAGCTTTAATACTCCAATTCGAGGTGCTCATAAATCCAAAGGATAAGGGGTCTTAATACCCTTTTACACAAAGCTCAATTTTTCCACATGCAGCTTCAAAGGAAGAAGAAAGAGACATACCAAAGGTACACTTCTGATCCTTTCAATTCGATTTCAACTAACTCTTCTTCTTCTTCTTCCTTTTCTTCTTCTTCTTCTTCTTCTTATTCTCAGCTAACGGGTCTTTCCATCACCACGAAGGAGCCATCTCAAGCCCCTAGTCGTGCCACATCAACCACCAATAATATGGAGAGGGCACGAGACATTCGCTATTTCAAATGTCAAGCAAGAGGCCTTGTGTCCAAATATTATCCTAGTGAGGATGTCGAGTTAGTTTCCCCAGATACCACAATTCAACTACTTGCACGGGTGCAACGAAGTTCTCTTCACATTTCTAAGTCGCCCCCTGATGACCAATGAGAAAACATTCCGCACAAGGTTTAATGTCCAAAATCAGGTATGTTACCTTATAATTGATGGTGGTAATTGTTCTAACTTGATTAATAAGAAACTTGTTGAATTCTTACAACTTCCCACCATTAGAAGAGCTATCTCCTTACTCTTAAATGGAATAAATTAACCTAAGGAGGAAAACCTGATTACTCGCCAATGTCTTATCCATTTTTCTATTGGCCAATATAATGATCAAGTAATTTGTGATGTAACTGATATGGATTGAACTTATATACTCCTAAGTATACCTTGGATCTTTGATAAGAAAGTTACTCATGATGGTTACTTGAATCATTATTGCTTATACCATAACAAGAGGAGAGTTAATCTTCTACCCATGTCACCACAAGAAGTCTTGCAGGATTAGGTCTTAAGAAATCAGGCCAAGGCTCTTAAGAAAGCCAATGCAAAGAAGGACAAGCAAGCACCGGCCCTAATTCTGGAAAAGGGGATACTCCACAAAATTTCAACCCAAAAGAAAGGTCAATTGCCTAGTGAGTGTTGCACCACTATTCAACTTGTTGCGTTGACAAGTGTAGCAACTCGAACCTCTACCGAAATTCCTAGGGAAAATAGTGGCCATTTAGGCTCAAATTTGGAGGGTCATCCTTAATATGGAAAATGATGATTTTCCACAAAATTCTAACTAAAAAAGAGGATAGTTTCCTATTGAACGTTGCATACGTTCCCAACATGATACCGAGCCCTATTGTCCCTCCTCGAATTGGCATGAGTCTGATCAGCGTTCTTTTAAGCAACCTACTGAGGTTCATAAGGTGGTTTGGAAGCCTAAAGGGACAACCACAATTGTTCCCACACATACAATTGAAGGCGGAGTTGAAAGGTCTGTTCTAGTTGCTCACCCGAGAGATGTTTCACAAGCATTTAAGGAAGGTTCTTCGTGCCTTTTGCTTCTTAGAAAGGATGTTTTATTGGTTGAAAAAAACTTATCGTCTTCCTTTGCCTATTCATTCATCAAAGCTGCTAAATGCACCAAGAGTGCCTTATTCCCACTTGAATATTCTTGGCCTTATTTTTGGTGATTTGCCATCAAGCGACACGCAAATCAACTCATGATGTTGTTAGGAGTCATGGATGGCATGGCCACAACATTCTCCTCTTCTTGTCCTTGAATTGTGTTTGATTGGATGTTAGAGTCTACATTTGGCATTAGGATTGTTCATCGGGCCAAAATCGAACCGAAAAAAACTTAACCGAAAATCGAACATCATAATTTGGAGAATCTAAAACCGAACCGAATTACCTTAGTTAGGTTTCAGTTTTAATCGGTTTTTATCGGATTTGGCCCAAACAAACTGATTAGTCAAAAGCCGGGTTTATGAGGGAACCAAATAAACCAAGAACAAATTAAGAACCAACCCAATTTAGGACCAAATTGGAACTGAACATAAAAAGCGAATTAGAATCAAATAAAAAAGAAAATGCTCTTTTTGAGGCACATAATGAAACATAGTTCAAGCCACATGTAGAAAAGTTAGGATTGGTTTAGCTTTCCAACATATCTGTTTATTACTAGAACAAAGATCAGTTATATTGAAGCACAAAATGACAGAAAAGATCAACTAGTAAGTATCGAGATCTACACAAATATTTTAAATCTATAAAAATCAAACTCAAACTCTCAGACGTTGATCTACTAAAATTCAAATCAAGCTAGAAGCATGAGGCTAAGCAGAGCAAAAAGAGAGAAAATGCAAGAGCCAAATTGCAACCCCCGAAGACCATTGAACTACAATCGTCGAAGACCACCATCCACCACTGTCCAAAGACCGGAACTGCCGATGCCACCACCATCCGAAGACCGGAACTGAGATCTAGATCTAGGAGAGAGAATCAAAGAATTTGGGATGTGACTAAGAAGTGAGATGGTGAGTAGGTGAGGGGCAGCGGAAAGACGAAAATGCAAAATAGAACAAATGGGCTAGGGCATGGGACGGGTATTGGTCTATTGGATTAGGCTTTGGACATTTTGGTTTTTTAAATAAAATTAGTTCATTTAATCCGAATCGAACCGAGAACCGACCCAACCCAAAAATCGATTTACTCTAAAACCTAAACCAAGAACCAAACCAAAATAGCTTAGTTTCGGTTAGGTCCTCCTCGGTTCAGTTTTGTTTTCGAGTTTGTTCGGTTTATTGGATCCAATGAAGAGCCCTATCTGGCACCTAAAGAGAAAGACCGACAACATTAAATGCGGGTTGAACATTGAACTCACCCGGAACAAGTTGATAAGCTTTTGGTCAAATCCGTTTGAGCACTTTGAATATCTCATCTCCCCTTTGATTCAGTTTGTTCTTTCTCTTTTGGGAACTCTCTCCTTCCAAAGATGTACCCATACCAAGTCACCTTCAAAGATAACTGACTGTTAGAAGATTTGAGTTTTGATGGTTCCAAGAAGTCAGTTGCTTCGAAGCTACAAGTTGAGTTGGAGACTCGACAAAGTCAATGACACGACCAACTAACAAGAAAACTATTTAAGGAAGGAACGCACAGATCGTGTGTGTTTATTTGTAGACAGTTGAGGCGTTTATTTATGGAGAAGATCATCACAAAAAAGTGCAAGAAAAATCAAAAGAAGATGATTTGATTCTCCTAGAATATTTTATGTGTGCGTGAATGTTAAATTAGGAATGATTTGTAAAGATTGAGTGTGTGTCATTTCCCTAATCGAATGAGAATTGATACACATGAGATCTCTCTTACCCTAGCTTAAATACCTCTGTGTTTAAGATAGAAGGTAAGACTTTTGAGCATAACTTGTAATCTTGTGAAAGAAAGAGTGAACTTGTGCGTGGGATTCGTGCAAGTGGTGTGGTCAAGTGTTCTTAGGCATAGCGTGAGATTAAGAGTGTAGGTACAAAGGTAGAGTGTGGTTCAAGGGTGTGGGATTCATTCTTGTACACGGGAGAGCTTTGTAACACTCAAGAAATCAATAGAGCGAGTCTAAGGACTCTTGAAATCCAACTAAGTGAGAAGCTTGGAAGGGAATGGTTTTTCTCTTAGTAAACTAGTTGGTTTACGAAGAGTTTCCATTATACATCGCTTGTCATTTACAACTTGGTAACATTCTTCCTGTTTGATTATTCCGCTGCTTTATCACTCAAAGTCGATGACTTCGCAGGAGTCGCCGATTCGTTTAAGTACTAACGATCCTACAATTGGTATCAGAGCGAAGACTTTAGATTGTGTTTTTAGTACTTTTCTTACAGGAAAATGTCTACAACCAACACTGCTATCAATGAATCTTTTCGGAAGCCTCCAATCCTCAAGGTTGGAGAGTATGACTGGTGGGTTGAACAGATGAAGACCCATATCTGCTCTCTGGATGGTTAGTTATGGAAAGTGATCGAAATTGGTCCGGAAACCTTTCTTGGCAAAGATGGGAAGGCAAAAAAGACTATAGTTGAGTACGATGATGTCGGCTGCAAGAAGCTGGAAATGAATACTAGAGCAAAAAAGGTCCTTCATCATGCTCTCACTGATGGTCACCTTAAAAAGGTGATCGGGTACAAGACTGCTAAGGACATTTGAGATGCTCTCAAAAGACTTCATCAGGGCAATGAGGATGTCAAGAAAGATAGGATCATAAGTCTTGAAAGAGAATATGAGAGTATCTTTCATGGAAAAGGTGAATCTCTATGGGATTATCATTCAAGGTTCCAAACTCCTGTCAATCGATTGGAGTTTCTTGGAGAGAAGCTTCCTCAGTGGAAGCAAACCAACAAGCTGATCTCTAGATTGAACAAAAGCTGGGACACTGTCACGACATCTCTGCTTACACAAAAGGAAACCAAGGAGATGACCTTGGAAGTTTTTGTTGGTCAACTCACCATGTATGGAGGTATTCAACAAAGGAGAGAAGATCGTCATGACTCGGAGAAAGTCAAGAACATTGCTCTCAAAGTCGAAAGGGCTTTGGACTTAGGTCAGGGAGATGATGACCCTGAAGGAGTAGATGAGGATGTTGCTCTCATCTCAAACACTATGAAGAGGTTATGGAATCGCAACAAGGCTCCTGCCAAAGCTCCTAAGTCAAGCAAGGTCATTGAGTTAAGAGAAAAAGCAGAAGAAAATGAAGATACCATTTCCAATCTCTTCGATGATAACAAACTCTGGTCTTCTAAAGCTATTGAACTGGAAAAGATTTATTCTCCTAAGTCAGTGACTTGTGAGTCTTATTCTGACTCAAAATCTCAGGTCGTCGACTTGCAAAAACAAGTTGAGGACTTGGAAAAATAAGTCACTAACCTAGAAGGAGAAAGACTTATGCTAAGGCTCGGTCATGCTAAGCTATCTGAAGAACTAGAAGATCTGAAAGTTGATGATGAGACTATAAAAAGAAATGGTTAGATGAGTTTGTTGCTGAAAAGACTCAAGAGGTCAAAAATGACTATAAAAAGAAATTTGTAGAGGAGGTTGATAGGTCTGGGATTGGCTATGCCCGTGCACCTAACACTCAGGGCACCAAACACGCTCCCCTTTTGTCTAAAGGTAAAGCCCCTATGGGTAGTGAAAATGCAAGTTGTTCTACTCATGTGGTGGCTAAGCAAGACAAAAGTAAGCAACAATGGTATCCTGATCAAAAGGTGCACAATATGTGGCAAAAACAAGCCTAGAACTCGGCTCCCTCACAAATTGATTTTCAATCTGGAATCAATAAAAAACCCATCTATCCAGGCTACATCAAGTATGTTAGTCTAAAGTCTCATAGGACATGTTGGTATTGCAACAAGGCTGGTCATTACCAATATGATTGCCACAAAAAGGACAGAGATGAGAAAAATGCTAGGTCACAGACTCTGGGTGACAGTTTTGACAAACTTGTTGTCGCCGACTGTCCTCCAGGATCTGTTTTTGCCAGTTGTAACAAATGTTGTCCTAAAAATTACTTTGTTGCCAAACCCAGAGGAGTTAAACAACACTGGGTTCCTAAGAACTAATTCTTTAGATGGAGCTTGAAGTGACTGACAAGGAGCCCTGGTTTATTGATAGTGCGTGCTCAACTCATATGTCGGGGAACCCCAGGGATTTCATCTTACTTCAAGAATACAAGGGAGGTAAGATTACCTTCGGCAACAATAGTAAAGGTGGTATTTCTGGCATTATTATGGTAAGATTTTCTGAGAAACTGACTATAGATGATGTGAACTTGGTTGATAATATTAGTTTCAAGTTGTTAAGTGTTTCTCAAATATGTGCTAATGGAAAAATTCAAATTGTCTTTGATAAGCAAAGTTGTCAAGTGCAAGAAATTGACTCGGGGAAGATTCTTCTGAAAGGGGTGTGTGAAAATAATCTTTATAAAGTGGACCCCTATTTCGAACCCGAGGAAAAATTGTGTCTCAAAACAGTTGCAGATGTCGCCAACCTTTGGCATAAAAGATTTGTCCATGCGAGCTTTCAGCTTATCGATAAACTTCACAAGCAAGAGCTAGTCAAGGGACTGCCCAAAATTGATCCAAATAAGTATAAAGTTTGTGAGACATGTGTCAGAGGTAAGCAAGTAAAGTCATCCTTGAAATCCAAGAAGAAGGTAAGTACCACTAGACCCTTAGAGCTCCTTCATATAGATTTATGTGGTCCCATGCGAATCCAAAATCATGGAGGATATAGCTATATCTTTGTCATTGTTGATGACTTTTCACGGTATACTTGGACAATTTTTCTGTCTTCCAAAGATCAGGTATTTGAAGAATTCGGGGCATGGGTGAAGGCTATAGAGAAAAAGCTCCGAGTTGCTTTGTATCTGTCAGGTCAGATCATGGTCCGAGAAAAAGCTTCGAGTTTCTGGTTTTCTGCAAGAAAGGTTGCATAAGTCACAAGTTCTCAATGCCAAGAACTCCACAACAAAATGACGTAGTTGAAAGGAAGAATCGAGCCTTGGAGAACATGTCGCAGACCATGCTTATCTCAAGTGGTCTGTTGTAATGGTTTCTTGAGAAACAAATAAATTTATAAATCAAGACCCCGCTGAGTATAGCATAGTCAGGTTCGTCTTTGTCAATTTTCATCAACCAAGTAAGCAAATCAACTAACTTTCCTTAAATCAATAAACTTTACTATCTTTATACATACTTTAATTAGGATTAATCAACTTTTGTTTCAAAAAACCTAATCAACTATTCTGAATCATACTTTGTCTCTTTCAATTCAAACTATAAATGAGAAATTCCTTATCTTTCGGTTAAGGATTTAAGAACAAGAGAATAGATTATGGATAAAAACAATCAAGTCATGATCAAAGGAAAGCACACCCAACCTGATGAAAAAGGATCGATGGTGTAGATGATGCAAAGGGATCGCCTTCAAAGAGTAAATGGAATTCCGACAATAAACACCAAGGAATCTGACCCGTCTTCAACTGGCTTGATCTTTCCTGGTCCGAAGTCGGATTTGAGTGATTCCAAAACGAGGAGTTAGATCTTTGAGTCTAGTTGAAACCCTCAAAATTTCAGATCTAGATGAGGTTTATATTAGAAGTCATGGCGATTATATTCAGGTGGTGCAGAATCCACCGAGATGGAAATGGAACGATTGATGGAGCGAATGGAAGTGGATTGATGGAGTCTTGGATATGGATGTTGAGTCTTGGATATTACGCACCAACATCAACAAACTACGTTGAAAGAACGTCGGATATGACTCACCAACGATCAAACAACGAGAATTGAAACGAAAAAGTGCAAGCAACTTAGATTGAAAAGTAAACAAAAGATAGAACATTCATGGTTTCAAGTCTTAGAGAGAAAGGAGGCCAAAACAAGGGTTTTAACCCCATGACCACCCCTCTCCACAACTCAGCCTACACTTATCTCTAATTACATAAAACACCCTTAAGTTTCAAGAAATTCAACTAAAAACCCTTAACAAAACATAAGTCAAGTTTTAACGCTAGTCATGTCGAACCAATAGTCACAAGAACACTCCAACCTTCACCGTCATTAGCCATCAGAAACTTATGAGCCATGAGTTCCTCCTTGATTTTGTCTAGTATTGCCTTATCTAGGGCTCCCGTGATGCGCCCAAGATAGGGCATGGCTCTTGGACTCGGCTTCTTAGCGCCTCGAACACCGACCTTGTTTGTTTGTCCAAGTGTAAGCTCCTCTTTATCATGCACATTGGGCTTGTCTTTAGGGCTAGAATCCTCACTCGAGTCATGGGACAAGGCGCCATCAAAAGTGTCCGAGGTAGTGGGACCATCCCTCAAAAACCAAGGTGCGCCAAGGTTTCAGTTGAAAGAGAAGTGCGGCTTTCGACTTCTAGTAGTGATTAATCTCTTTTTTCTCGTTTTGGTAGCCTTCTATTCTTATCAGATCAAACTACACCTTCTGTCTTGGTTCGGTCTCTGCCTTAGTGGGATTCTAAAAAAAACTTTTGTTCGGAAACTGACGTGTGCAACAACGCCCCAGTAGGCACGGTATCGAGTGTCAAACCCTCGGCAGGTGCCTCGGCATTGAGAACGTAACTCGGTAGGTGCTCGATAGATGGTGTGGTAGACGAACTCAAATCATCCTCCTCCCCTTTAAAATTGTTTGTCCTCGAACCTTGATCCTCTTCACGTGTCTCCTTGATCTTCCCCACTTGAGGAACTTGTGTCCTCTCGTCCAGCCCTAGGATTCGGCGCTCCAAGGCATCAAAGCGTGCCTCCACGCGTGTCTCCATGGATTGTAAAGATTGTTGCAAGGATCGCAATATGGCTTCCACCGAGTTCGGGGACTCCTCATCAACCTTTTTTTTTTCTTTTTCATCATCTACACTTGTCATCTTAACAAACGACGTGAAAAGCAAGAGTATAGAGTGCACTTCGAATTAATCACTAAAACTTGCTCGAGATGGAAATCCGACAAGTTGCAAGTAGGAGATGACTAACAAAAGGGAACAAGAAAAGCTCAAACACAACAACATGAAAAGAAAGAAGCAAGCAAGACTAGCAATTCTCGGTGTCGTTCCCGTATCCTAGAGTTGAACCAATTCAACAAACATGTAATGTTCATAAGGGGACGTCTAAACACTCAACCCCTCAGTTTTGTTGGCACACAAAAATTCAGCAAAGAGGATTAAAAATCGTTCTTAATTGCAAGGGATAAACAAGGAGTAAAGGCAACTTTTCAACTACTCCTTCAATCAAACAACCCTTGAAATTTCTCCTTCAAGTTGGTGAAAGCAATTTTCAGCCAAGATTCATTGAAGTTTCGACCTCCATCAACAAGATTCACAGATGCAAATTTGACAACAACAATATGCAAGACAAAGAACCCACTCGCACACAACAACAAAATAGATGACTTGAAGAAAGATCTTGCAACGAGTGGCTTTCTAAGGTCGGGAAAAGATTTATATGGTGATACCTTTGCATGGATCTAATACCACTTGATGAAAAAGGATCAATGGTGTAGATGATGCAAAGGGATCGCCTTCAAAGAGTAAATGGAATTCCGACAATAAACACCAAGGAATATGATCCGTCTTCAACTGGCTTGATCTTCCTGGTACGAAGTCGGATTTGAGTGATTTCAAAACGAGGAGTTAGATCTTTGAGTTTAGTTGAACCCCTCAAAATTTTAGATCTAGATGAGGTGTAGATTGGAAGTTATGGCGATTATACTGAGGTGGTGCAGAATTCACCGAGATGGAAATGGAACGATTGATGGAGCGAGTGGAAGTGGATTGATGGAGTGTTGGATATGGATGTTGAGTCTTGGATATTACGCAAAAAGATCAACAAACTAAGTTGAAAGAACGTCGGATATGACTCACCAACGATCAAACAACGAGAATTGAAACGAAAAAGTGCAAGCAACTTAGATTGAAAAGTAAACAAAAGAGAGAACATTCATGGTTTCAAGTCTCTCCCACAAGGAGGCCAAAAACAAGGCTTTTAACCCCATAGCCACGCCACTCCACAACTCAGCCCACACATATATCTAATTACATAAAATACCCTTCAGTTTCAAGAAATTCAACTATAAACTCTAAACAAAACATAAGTCATGTTTTCGCACTAGTCGAACCAATAGTCACAAGAACACTCCAACCTTCACCGTCATTAGCCATCGGAAACTTATGAGCCATGAGTTCCTCCTTGATTTTGTCTAGTATTGCCTTAGCTAGGGCTCGCGTGATGCGCCCAAGATAGGGCATGGCTCTTGGACTCGACTTCTTAGCACCTCGAATACCAGCCTTGTTTGCTTTTCCAAGTGTAGGCTCCCCTTTATCATGCACATTGGGCTTGTGTTTAGGGATGGATTCCTCACTCGAGTCATCGGACCAGGCACCGTCAAAAGTGCCCGAAGTAGTGGCACCATCCCTCAAAAACCAAGGCGCGCCATGGTCGGAAACCGGCGTGTGCAACAGCACACAATTAGGCACGGTATCGAGTTTCGCACCCTCGGCAGGAGCCTCGGCATTGAGAACGTTACTCGGTAGGTGCTCGATAGAAGGTGTGGTAGACGAACTCAAATCACAACCATTGTTGGGTTAACCCCAAGCTTAGATAGAAGAAGACTACTCACATATTCATGACAAAACAATTAAATTGAATTAAAGAAAGCTCACACAAATCCAAAACAATTGTCTTCCAAAAGCTCTAACTTTCGTCTTCTCCCTCCCCGGCCCCAAACTAACGTGTCTAAATTGCGTGATATCCAACACTATTCTAAGACAAGCATTTTTATATTAAAGCTAAAGCTACTCCTAAGGAAATACAATCTATCAAGATATATCTCCAAAGGAAACTATCTAAACGAGATAAAATTGCATTAATTGCATTGACTCAGATCAACCACTATCGACACAGAGTACCTCGATACCGACCCCGTCAAGGTCGGTAGGGTTTTCTTGAATTCTTCACTCGATCTCTCTTAAGATGAGCCTCGTTAACGACCCATTGTGCCTCGGTACCGACGCCTTCAGCCTCGGTAGGAGCCTCGTAACTGACAACCTCCCCTCGGTAAGGGGTCGTTACACTTGTGTTTGCCTCGATTCTTTTTCTAACTCGTCCTGTGGGGTCATTAACAAGCCTCTGTACTTCATATATGGCTCGATCTTAGCTCTTCTTACTTCATTCCTTGCATCATTCCGTATCTACTCCTTGTGTTCCGTTTATGCTTTTCCTCGACTTTGCTCCTCTCCTTAAAACGCTCCAAAGCAGCTTCAAAGGCCTATAAAACACCACCAACGCATATGTAGACTCCATATCTTAAAAAAATATGAAATCCTACACAAGCGGCCCTAAACCCCACACAAAACTTAAGAAAAACAACACAAACACACTCAAACACACCCTAAAAACACAACTAAAAGGCGGACATCAAAATACCCCATACTTAGACTTGCTTGTTCTCAAGCAATAACCAAACATCAACCAATACCTACAACACATCCTTCAAGTCTTCTCCCTTGTCAAAAAGCAACATCATAGGCACAAGTAGATAAAATAGACAAGTGAAACAAATGTCATCACACATATATGATCGATCTCAAGCAAAAGCAACCATAATCCAACTTCACAAGGGTATATGTGTTTCTCTTAACTCTCAAGCGTTTAAGCTTTGAAAATCAACTCTCATCTCAATCCTTTATGAAAAAATCAACATAGTCATTCATACTTATATCAGCAAACTCTACACCAGAGATGTCAAAACATATGAAAATCATCAAGAGATCTTAGGCTCAATAGAAGACTTCAAAGAAGAATCCATTCTGTCGGGTTGTAATGGGGCTTGGTATAAACAATAGAGCATGGAATTATTTAGGCTATGTGGTGCTAAAATCCGGGAATCAAGACTCTTAAACTTACAACACAACTTCACCCTAACTAATCTCTCAAAAATATCCAAACTCACTAAACATGAAGAACACTTTTTCGTTCTTTCAAACCCCATAATATCCCGACAAATCTCGCTTAAAAAACACAAGGTAAATTTGGCTCATGCACAATTTATTCACAAACTTCCCTTTTTTTTTTTTCCTTTTTTCGATTTTTTTTTCACTATCACAACAGTAGGTGCATTTATAGAGGAGCCAAAAATCCTTTTACATATATGAAATGCAAGAACAACAAAGACCCAAACCAAATTACCCTACACTTGAATCAAACAACATCTCACTCAACAATCATCAAAACCATCAATACTAAGTCCTAATTCCCGGATAGGGTTACGCTAACATCGGCTAGGTAATGATTTTTGTAGAGCTATAAATAAAAGGATTTAGGCTCAATTTGGCTTTCAACAAGGATAATGATAATGTTGGTAAGAAGGGAGGATAAAAAGTAGGTCAAAAGAATAAGTTCTCTATCATTTGATATCACATGCAATGAAATAATATCTCAAAAACGCTTCAAGAAATAGATAACCATATCAATGTCAAGAGATAATATGCACAAGGAGAGTAAATCACACAAGAAAAGAAGAGGGAGTTTTGATGTTCTCCCTATAAGGCCAAAAACAACTCACTAGGTAGCAATTTGTTGGCTTTTAGTCATTTCTACCTATGATCATATGTGCTTAATTTCATCACAAGCTAAATTCTACATCAAAAAATAACTTTTAAACTGACTTAGTCTAAACTATCCAAACATGCCATAGGAATTACATGATCAAGTAAGTCAAAGCAACATAATAAATTTAAGTGGAGTACAATCCATCCAAAAACAACAAACTTTAAAGGACATAAAAAGATAAAAACATACAAACAAAGT
This sequence comes from Fallopia convolvulus, assembly GCA_964016875.1. NCBI lineage: Eukaryota > Viridiplantae > Streptophyta > Magnoliopsida > Caryophyllales > Polygonaceae > Fallopia > Fallopia convolvulus. Next base: position 26,321,049 of record OZ024727.1, read on the forward strand.
TTCCTTTTTCCCCCACCCCATACTTAAACAAAACAATGTCCTCACTGTAAAAGACATAAAAATAAAAAGGGAAAAGAAAAAGGCAACTCACAAAATAAAAGTGAAGCTGCTTGAAATCATCGATCACTAAGGAGGTTGTGGGTAGAATGGGTAATCAGTGCTTAGGGTCGTTAACAACCCTACGGGGGTCGTTACTGACACGGTCTCTGTTCGTCGGTTTCTTCTTCGCATTTGCACGTCTTCATCAACCTTAAGTACCTAAGTCACTCATAATAAGATCTACCCCGACTACACTAACTAACCTAAAAACAAGTCAAAAGAATGCTAGCAAAAAGATCTAACTAACTAAAAGCGGGTTGCCTCCCGTAAGCGCTACTTTTAACGTCTATAGCTGGACAAGACTTACCTTGGCTGAACTAGGGCGGGTTATATGTTTCAGCGTTCTAGTACGCCCTTAGCCTCAACTCCTCTAGATCTTGGAGATCCATAAACCATTTTGCTCCGGCCTTGTTGAGATTACAAGAAACCCCATACTTAGCCAAAAGAGCATCAAAGCTCCTCTTTATGAAATGTGAAACTCCATCACCAATAAGCACTCTTGGAATTCCTACAATATGGCTAGTGTAATCCGAAAACCAAGGGGGCTTTGGCTCTCTCATAGCATGATGTGAGTTCATCCATCAAGCCTTCTACGAGTCTTGGAACCCCTGGTACATCGTGCCTACTAAGGAGCCGTTGCACACGCCTGTTTCCAACCTTGGCACACCTTGGCCTTTGATGGATGGTGCCACTTCTTCGGGCATTTTTTATGGCACTTTGCTCCATGTTTTGAGTGAAGAATCCCGCTCTAATGACAATTCCAATTCGCATGACAAGAGAGGGTCATCACTTGGACAAGTAACCAAGGCTGGTGTTCGAGGCGCTAAGAAGCCAAGTCAAGGTGCCACGCCCTATCTTGGGCGCATAACTCAAGCACATGCTAGGGCAATTCTTGACAAGATCAAGGAGGAGATCATGTCTCTTAAGTTGGACTTTGGTTAGCGAAGGTGAAGGTTGGAGTCTCTTTATGACTCTTGGTTCGAGTTGACTCTTTTGACGGATAAGGACAATTAGTTTGTGCTTGGATTTTATGGGTTGTTTATTGTAATTTCTCTAAGGTTCATAGCTGATTAGGTGAATTGTGAAACCTAGGTTATAATTTCATGCCAAGCCTCCACTTTCCCCTTGGACATGAACAATGACATTGCTCTCTTTTTACTTGTTTTCAATCTAAGTTCTTTGTTTTGTTTTTCGTTCAATCTCGTTGTTTGATCGTTGGTGAGTCATATCCAACGCTCTTTCAACCTAATTTGTTGATCTTGGTGCGTAATATGCAAGATTCAACATGCATATCGAACAATCCATCAATCCACTTCCAATCGCTCCATCCATCGATCCATCTCCATCTCGGTGGAATTCTGCACCACGTCTGTATAATCGCCATAACTTCTAAATTACACCTCATCTAGATCTGAAATTTTGAGGGGTTAAACTAGACTCAAGGATATAACTCTGGGATTTGGAATCACCCAAGTCCGAGTCTGAAAGAGGGAGATCTACCCTTTTAATCCCAGATGAAATTCAGCCATCGAGCTCCACCATCTTCGAACCAAGTGAAGATTTTCGTGCACTCTTCGGCGATCTCTTTGCACCATCATCTCCAACGATCCTCCCATCAAGTGGTATCAGATCCACGTGAAGGTATCGCCATCTAAACCTTGTTTCGATCTTTGATTTCCACTCGTTGCAAGTGTTTGTCAATTCCGTCCAATCTTTGTTGTTGTGTGTGCGTGCCCTAGTGTTGCGCTATTGTCTTGTGTCATTGTCAACCTTGATTTCTTGATTGATGAAGGTCAAAATGTTCGTGAGTCTTGGCTGAATTCTTCTTGCACGATCTTGAAGAATAAAGACCAAAGGGTTTTGATTGAAGGAGTAGTTGAAAGGTTGTCTTTATTCCATGGTTAATGCCTTCAATTAAGAGCTTGATTGAAAACTTTGTGTGCTGATTTTCTTGGCTGAATCACAAAGGGGAGAAGAGTTTCAAACGCCCCCTTTGTGTCCATTACTTGCTTGTTGATTTGGTTCGACGCTAGGATGCGGGAACGACACCAAGAAGCAACTTCTTGCTTGCTTGTTGTTTAATTCTCATTGGAATTAAAAAAAATCAGAAAAACCTTGCCGGCGGCGTAAAGCTAATAAGGGGCCATGCATAGAAAAAGAAATGAGGCTAGAAAAACCTTGCCGGCGGCTTAAAGCTAATAAGGGGTCGGGCACGGAAAGAGTAGTCCAAATGTGAAGCCTAGCAAAGTCCTAAATCTTTTCTTTACTTGATGCTTGATTGTTCTTGGTGTTTAGTAGCTTCCTAGCGTTGTTCCTTTTGACAGGTGTGTAGTGTGTAGTTCCTCTTGTTGTCTTTTGTTGTTCATTTCCTACTTGCAACTTGTCAGATTTTCATCTCGAGCAAGTATTGGTGATTATTTCGTGTGCATTCTATACCCTTGCTTGTTACTTGGTTTGTTGAGATGACAAGTGTAGGTGATGAAAAATACAAACAAAAGGTCGATGAGGAGTCTTCCAACTCGGTGAAGGCCATGGTTATGTCCCTACAACAATCTTTTCAAGCCATGGAGGCAAGTTTTGATGCTTTGGAGAGCCGAATCCTAGGGCTGGACGAGAGGAAAAAAGTGACTCAAGAGGAGGAGCTCAAGAAGACACGAGAGGATGGAGAGTGCTTGGTTGTCCCACGAACACTCTTCAAGACGGAGAATACCACCAGGCATAGTCAACGGGAAGTTATCTTTCACACTCGATGTAAGATCGTGGATAAGGTATGTAGTGTGATTATTGATAGCGGTTCATGTTGCAATATTATTAGTCAAGAGGTGGTGGATAGGTTTTCTTTGAGTACTACTCCTCAACCTTTACCTTACCCTTTGTGTTGGTTGAACTCTAATGCCCCTATCCAAGTCAAGGAGAGGGCTCGTATTTCTTTTTCTATAGGGCCATACAAGGATGAGGTGGAGTGTAAAATTGTCCTGATGACCACTTGTCATCTACTTTTGGGACGCCCTTGGCAATTTGACAAGAAAGCGATCCATGATGAAATATCCAACGAATACCACTTCCAAATGGAGGGAAAGAAGGTGATTTTGCACCCGATGTCTTCCCATGAGAATGTTGGATTACGCAGCCAAGGAGCAAAGGAAGAAGCTTTCTCATCGGGAGGAAAATAAGGACAAGAAGCTAGCCATAGGCAGCCCCTCTACGCCCCTATTTTTGGCTAAACCGAAAGAGGAAAGTGAAACCTTCTTCTCGGATAAATCTGCACCACCTTGGAAAAAATGGTGTAAATTGCAACTCAGTAGTCGAATGATGCTCATATCTGGAAGAAATAAAGTAGACTCCATTAGATTAATCTGGGACTTGGAATCTCTCAATTTGGAGTTCGGATCTAAGAGATCGACCTTGAACAGGTCGGAGCTGAAAACTGTCCCAAGCTATGGTGTGCATGCCATTCGGGGAAGTAACACTTCTTCCGTACTTTTATCTCATAACTTGACATCTTGGCTGAATTATTCTCATATTTTGGATAGCTTTGTCATGTACCATACAAATAGGATTACAAAGAAAAGTGGCATAGCTTGTGCTTACATTTTGTCATATCATGTTGTGCTTGGAAAGGAGGTTTGTGTCTTGACTTGTTTTGTAGGTCAACTGGATTCGTGGACGAACCCTTTTAAAGGGGAGGAGGATGACGTGAGTTCGTCCATCAAGCCTTCTACCGAGCCCTCTATCGAGTCTTGGAACCCCCGGTACCTCGTGCCTACTAAGGAGCCGTTGCACAACCCGATTTCCAACCTTGGCGCACCTTGGCCTTTGATGAATGGTGCCACTTCTTCGGGCATTTTTTATGGCACTTTTCTCCATGTTTTTAGTGAAGATTCCCGCTCTAATGACAAGTCCAATTTGCACAACAAGAGAGGGTCTTCGCTTGGACAAGTAACCAAGGCTGGTGTTTGAGGCGCTAAGAAGCCAAGTCAAGGTGCCACGCCCTATCTTGGGCGCATAACTCGAGCACATGCTAGGGCAATGCTTGACAAGATCGAGGAGGAGATCATGGCTCATAAGTTGGACTTTGGTTAGCGAAGGTGAAGGTTGGAGTCTCTTTATGACTCTTGGTTCGAGTTGACTCTTTTGATGGATAAGGACAATTAGTTTGTGCTTGGATTTTATGGGTTGTTTTTTGTAATTTCTCTAAGGTTGGTAGCTGATTAGGTGAAGTGTGAAACCTAGGTTATAATTTCGTGCCAAGCCTCCACTTTCCCCTTGGACTTGAACAATGACATTACTCTCTTTTTACTTGTTTTCAATCTAAGTTCTTTGTTTTGTTTTTCGTTCAATCTCGTTGTTTGATCGTTGGTGAGTCATATCCAACGCTCATTCGACCTAGTTTGTTGATCTTGTTGCGTAATAGCCAAGATTCAACATCCATATCCAACAATCCTTCAATCCACTTCCAATCGCTTCATCCATCGATCCATCTCCATCTCGGTGGAATTCTGCACCACGTCCGTATATTCGCCATAACGTCTAAATTACACCTCATATAAATTTGAAATTTTGAGGGGTTAAACTAGACTCAAGGATATAACTTTGGGAGTTTAAATCATCCAATTCCGAGTACTGAAGAGGGAGATCTACCCTTTTAATCCCAGACGAAATTCAGCCATCGAGCTCCACCATCTTCGAACCAAGTGAAGATTTCCGTCCACTCTTCGGCGATCTCTTTGCACCATCATCTACACCATTGATCCGGTCATCATAGCATGTATAGAAGGATGAGATGTAGAAAAAGTTGGAAAAGGGTCTAAGAACAAATCCTCACCAGAAAGCACCAAATCGAAGTAAGAAGACTCACCGTTGCTTTTCATAGATGGGGTCGTTAACGAGGCCATGTGGGGTGTTACCGACCTAGTTGGGTCAGCAGAAGCCTCGGTAACGTGCTTGTCTACCTCAGTAACGGACTTGAATCCAGTATCCATCCTCAGAGAAGGGATCGTTACCGACCATGGGGGGTCGGTAGGTCCCTCATTACTGCACTCTAGAACCTCGTCCAGCATGAGGTGCTCATCCTGGTGGGAGTCTTTGATCGGTATAGCATTGCCGGACTTTGTGCAAGTATGAAGCATCTTAATCTATGCAACATTGGGCTCATTTACAACGGGATTGAACGGAACTCGACCACCTCTTCCCCAATATCAAAGGTTTGGAGTCCCTTCCTAACATCAACTCTTGCACCAGCTGTGGCTAAGAATGGCCTACCAAGGACGATAGGCACCAATGGGTCCTCCGACATCTCCATGACAATGAAGTCATTAGGGAAAAAGAACTTGCCCACGTGGACAGGAAAATCATCAACAACTCATGTTGCCTTCACACAAGATTCATCCGCCATATAAAGATTCATGTTCACTGGATCTAATGGTTCCATATTAGTTTTGGACCAAATGGAAAGAGGTAGAAGACTTGCACTGGCACCTAGATCACAAAGAACTTTGAAACAGTAAGCACCAATACCAATAGTGATAGCGAACTTACCTGGATCGCCAAGCTTCTTAGGGAGCTCTAAAGATCGGACCTCATCAGTTAGTTCAGACATTGATCTCTTCCTAGACAAGATCTCCTTCAAAAATTTAGTATAAGGAGGCATTTCGCTTAGGGATCAACGAAAGGAATAGTAATGTTTAAGCCCTGGAGTACCTTCACAAACGCCTATACTTTCCACAGTGGAGTCTTTGGCCTTTTTAGAAGGGAAAGGAAGAGTCTTTGCCGGGCTTGGAGCCAAAACGGGCGCGAGTCGTGGCTCTACCGACTCGACAGGGGGGGTCAATCGGTGCAGAAGTAAGGTCGGTATCGACCGTGTTGGGGTTAGTATAGACCTCGTAACTGAGAGGGGATTCGGTAGAGAAGAGTTACCTGTCCTCGAGGGGTCGTTAACGACCTTGGTATGTTCGGTAACGATACCAACTGGGTCGTATTCTTCACCTCCTTGCTTTGTTTTGTTGGGGTTAGCTTGATCTGGCAATTGTTTTCCACTCCTCAGGTGTATGGCTGCAATTTGGCCCCTAGGGTTCTCATCGGGATGACCCAATAATTGCCCTTGAGGTCTTGGAATCTGTGTAGCAAGGTTGCCAAGTTGGGAATTGACATTTTTCTTCCATGACTCAAGATCACCCAACTGTGCTTGTACACCTTTAATCTGGGTATTTAGATCAGCTCAGACTCCATCATTCTTGTTGGGGACTCCATTAATACCCTCTTATAGCCCTTTTATGCATGATGGCGGCTCTTGATATCCCGGACGTCAGTAAGGAGGAACCTTTTGTTCTTGTTGAGGAGGTTGGCTTCCTTGGCCGTGTGCATAATTGCCCCAGGTGGGCTGAGTGTTATTCCTCCCCGCATAAGAATTGTTTTGGTTCCTATAGGACCTCTCTCATGTAATCAACCTCTTCATATGGCTCAGCAGCACGAACTTATTGCAAGTTAGTGCAGGAAGAAGTAGTATGAGCTTGAGACCCACATTCTTGACAAGGATGAGATGATTTAAAGAAACTTACCTGCTTTTTCAACCGATTGATCTCATCTTGCATGAATTGGAATTTGACATCCGGGTTCACTTCATTCATTTGTGGCTAATAAAGCTTTTGTTGTGGCTTGGCTTACTGAGTACCATACATGGAGTCATAGTTAGTCAGCTTATCTAACAATGCCTATGCCTCATCAGGATCCATCTCAATAAACCCACAATCAGTGTCTAGGTTAATGCAATCCTTCGTTGCAGTGTTGATACCCTGGAAGAAATTTTTTTGGAGCACATAAGGTGGTTGCCCATGCGTGGGGCAATGTCGCAAAAGCTCCTTGAATCTCTCCCATGTCTCTACAAGGGTCTCACAAGGCAACTGGTGATAAGAAGTGATGCGCTTCCTGAGCTCCATCGTCTTTGCTGGTGGAAATAACTTAGTCATGAACAAGTCATGCAAAGTTCGCCATGTAGTGACTGATCTCGGAGGAAAGCTCTCAAGCCAACTCAGTGCTTTACCTGCAAGGGACCACTTAAAGGCTTTCAAGAGCACAAATTCTAGTGACACACCTTCAGCAACAATTGTATCACATAAATCAGTAATATTTTTAACATGCTCAACAGGACACTCAGTGGGTTTCCCCTCAAATTGATATCTTTTTACACTACCAATTCTCATGCTTTTTGTAATGAAAGTTTTGTAATGGTTTTTTCATTATGTTACAAAAGAAAATCTATTGTAATGGTTTATTATTATATGTAACACTATGATATAAGGTAACGGTTTTTTGTAACACAAGTAGTCTAACATAATGGATGCTTATAGCAAATGTAACGATTTGAAAAACTAGAAAAACTGTGATAAAATGTAATAGTTTTCTGTAACACTAGTTATTAAATGCAACACATTGTTAAAACAAAGGTAACAATTGTAAAAATGAAAAAAAAAGTGAAACCTAATGTTACAATTTCATATAGCAAATGTAATGCATGGTCGATTCCTGAAAAATTGGCGGAAAAAATAAGATAAAGGGCGTGCAAAGCTAAAATTTTGGCTCAAGTATTCTTTTCTTTTCTAGTCCAGTATTGTAAAGAAAGCCCTACCTCCTGAATCGTAATTTCTTCTCTCTCGTTCGAGTAGAAGAACCCCTTTGTCAAAATCAGGAATTCTTCTTTCTCGTTCATCAACTTGATATTCTTCTCTCTCGTTCAAATCGACATTGCAGTTATCTCCTTTGCCAAAATCAGGTATTTTTGTGGGTTTGGGAATGGGATCTTTTCAGGGGGGCATTTGGAGCTTGAAATCCCCTTGTCAATGGTGTTTTTAGGAGTTTTAGAAGGGTGAGAGGTCAGATAATTCTTCGAATGGGAGGGCTGATCAAGAGGTTCTTGAGGTTGTTGCGGCACTCGTAGAGCTTGGAGGGCTTCGATTTGGAGGCGGATCGGATCGGGTTCTTGGTCTGTAGGGTTAGATCTGAAGGCGGCGAGGCGGTGGTCTTGGATTGGGAGGCTAATTTGGCGGTCTCGGAGGCTCTAGTGAGCATCTAGACTACTTGTTTGAAGGAGGAGTGTCTGCTTGGACGAAGGTGGTCGAGTACGGGTTGTTGGAGTCGGATCATGTGGTGATGGGGTGTTGGGATTGGCCATTGGTTTTTGTGGTGGTTGTGGCCGGAGCTCCTCTTGGTGATCTCTCCATTGATAAGTCTTTCTCTCTATCAATTTCTTGCTTTTTGAATCGGTGAGAAAGGGAGAAAAGAAGGGTTTTTTGTGGGGAAGAAGAGGGGTGAATGGCTTCTTGGGTTTGTAGAATAAGAAGTGTTTTGATTTTGGGTTTTAAAGGAAAAGGAAAATGGAAATGTGAAAAAGGGAATTCAACACCTTCTTTGTTTGTTGGTCTTTGGATTGAATTTGTAGCTTTCTTTGGTTTGGTAAGAGATGTGTAATAGTGGAGATTAATGGGCTTATTAGGGCTACTTTTCAACAGGTTTGAATGTGTATAGTTTTAGGAAGATTTCCAAATCATTGTTCAAATTCAGTGACCATTTTATATTCATATTTTTGGATACCCTTGGATATCATGTAGTTCCTAATGAAAATTTGCAAAATTTTCTGATTTATGGAATCATATATGAAGTTGATGCGTTCTAACCACAAAGAAGAGTATTTCATCAGGCAGCTGAATCCAGTAAACTGGGCATTCAAAGGTGAAACTCCTCAGGTATGACTGGCTAAAAGACATGCTTCTATCTCTAATTTGTCCCTTCTTTGTACTCTATTGATTTATTCCAGCATGTGCTTTTGGTAAATAGTGCTTCCCCTTTTCTGGGTTTAGTTACTACATTGATTTAGAGTACACTTTAGAGTTTTATCTCTTTTCCTACAAGTTTGATTAGTAACTTAGTTTACCAATTGCACGACGACATGATGTATGGGTTGATAAATTTGTATCCAACTTTGATTTGTCACCTTTTTCCTCTAAGACTGTTTATTTTTTTTTAATTTTGCTCTTGTACTTCAGTTTCACATATGACCTCTAATTTAGTGGCTCTAAAACCTCCTCCTACCTTTCTTAGCAATGTTCTCATATGCTTCCAAGTTCCAACTGAGGGTTTGTATCTACTTTTTCTATTTAACAATTATCTTATATTTATTATTCTCTTATTAATTTCTAGAGTAGAATGCTTCTTCATTTAGAGATAATATGGTATCAAGTAACTAAGTAGCTTAGTCTGTATTTTTTTTTAAATACAGAAATTGATAATTTGTATGAATTTCCTCGATGGAGAGATGAATTTGAAAAAGGTTTGGATGAATATCTTGAAGATGCATTTGCAACTAGGTCTCAAGGAGAATAGATATCCTGCACATGTGAAAAATGTTGCTTTTGCTTCTGGTTTCGTGTAAAGAACATTGTTAAGGATCATGTGATTGCTAATGGTTTTATTCCTAGATCAGAGAATCAAGAGCATCCATCTATAAATATCGAAATGACACCTGAATTCATTGATGAGGAAATCAGAAATGATGATATTGATGGATTAATGCATGGCACTTTTAGAAATGATCCGACTAAAGAGACGACACAATTTTACAAGTTAATGGAAGAGGGCCAACAAGAATTATATTCGGGTTGCAAGAACTTCTCAAAGTTGTCTTTTACTATCAGGTTGTTCCTGTTTAATTGTGAGAATAAGCTAAGTAATAGTGCCTTCAATGATTTGTTAAAGATTTTGAGAGCCATGCATCCTAATGCAAAGTTGCCATCTTCTTTTAATGAAGCAAAGAGTATCTTGAAGGGATTAGGCTTGACTTACACAAAGATAGATGCTTGTCGCAATGACTGTATGCTTGATTGGGAAGATCAAGTAGAGGCGACACATTGTCATGTTTGTAAATCCCCTCGATGGAAATCTGATTAGAGCACTGAGATAAATGGAAAACCTCGATAGGTTCCATATAAGATTTTGAGGTATTTTCCTATAAAGAAGAGGCTGCAAAGACTATTCATGTGCACAAGGACTGCACTTGATATGACATGGCACTCTATTGGTCGACCTAAGGACGGTCTCTTAAGGCATCCCGCTGTTGGTAAATCTTGGAAGGATTTTGACTTGGCATTTCCTACGTTTGCAGAAGAACCTCAGAATGTGAGGTTGGGTTTGGCAACTGACGGGTTTAATCCTTTTAATACAATGAGCATTTCCCATAGCACATGGCTTGTTATGTTAATTAATTATAACTTGCCTCCATGGTTGTGCATGAAACCAGAATTTTTTATGCTTGCACTGCTCATTCCTAGACCACAATCTCCTGGAAATGATATTGATATCCAACTGCAACCATTGATTAAGGAGCTCAAAGACCTATGGGAGTTTGGGTTAGATACTTATGATGCTTCAAGTAAACAAACATTTAAAATGCACACAACATTAATGTTCACCGTTAGTGACTTTCCTGCTTACTCAATGTTTTCGGGTTGGAGCACAAAAGGGGATACAACATGCCCGGATTGTCATTATGAAGCGAGCTCAAAGTACCTACGTAATAGAAGCAATAATTTTTACATGGATCATCAAAGGTTTTTGGAGATTGATGATCCCCAAAGGATTGATACAAGTGTCGCGCCAACTCACTTGTACTTGGAAGAGTATTTCTTGTCGCCATTATCTTGATGTGATGCACATTGAGAAAAATGTGTGTTACAATGTACTTGGAACATTGCTCGACATTCCTGGAAAATCAAAAGATCAGATGAAAGCACGCATGGATTTGAAACAAATGAATATCATCCCAAAGCTTCATCTTCAAGAATATGTAGATGGAAGAATTGAAATGGAAAAGTCAAAATTTTGGATGTTAATTAGTAAAAAGCATAGATTCTGTGATGTATTCAAAAGGGCCAAATTACCAAAAGATTGTGCGTCAAACATTGCATGTTCTGTACAAGTTTATGAAAGAAAAGTTGCTGTATCTAAAAGTCATGATGCTCATCTTCTAATGCAGCATTTTCTTCCAATTGCTTCTAGGACATCATTACACAAAGAAGTTGCACTTCCCTTAATTCAGTTGAGCTCTTTTTTAGGGGAGTTTGTAGTAAGGTCATTAACCCAACCGATCTTCACCAGTTACACAAAACTATTGTTTATACTCTTTGTGAGTTTGAAAAGATTTTTCCCCCTTCTTTTTTTGATATTATGATTCATTTGCCCGTTCACATAGTTGTGGAAATTAGGCTCAGTGGGCCTATTTGCTCAAGATGGATGTATCCTATTGAAGTCATATGTTAGAAACAAGAGTCAGCCTGAGGGTTCAATTGCTGAAGGATACATTATTGAGGAGTGTGTGGCATTTTGTGCAAGATATTTAGGAGATTCTACACTTGTTCCTAGTGTTGTGGGGAAAGAGGCTATAGATGGTAATGAGATGCCCGCTCTGTTGCCAAGATTAGGTAGTCCTATAATGGGCAAAGGGAAAGCAAAAAAGGATTATGGTGCTTTTAAGATTGGTATTGCCATGTGGAATCAGGCACACAAATATGTCTTATTCAATTTTGGTTTGGAGGAATCAGTGACTTTGTTGTTTGGTTCAAGGAGAGAGTTTGTTATGAGCAAGAGCAAGGTGAAGAAGTACATGAGCATATTAGATGGCTATCAAAAGGACCCTATCATAGGAGATGTTGCTTACATGAGCATATTAGATGGCTATCAAAAGGATCCAAGAAATCATTGAAATCTTTTACCATGGCAATAACAATGTTGGCTTATTCAAGTGTAGATGGTTTCATGCTGAAAATGATGATTATGGCCTTACTCGAATTAATCAGAATAAGTTCATTTATGAAGGAGAACCATTGATCTTTGCATCTCAAGCAAATCAAGTTTATTTTGTAGAAGATCCTAAGAAAAAAGGATGGTGTTTTGTTGTCCATAATCCTCCTAGAGAAATGCATTGATTGTATAGGTAAATTATGTTTATTGAAAAATAATGTACATTTTAAGTTGTAATATGAATTATTTTATATACGTTCTATCCATGAACTATTGTTATGTGATCAGATTATTTATGTGAAGTATTTTGATGTCTTAGCTATTTTTGTGTTATCTTGTATAAGTTTGAATATGAAATTTCTAATATTGCTAAAGCTCATTTGTTTCCTACTTTAATTCTGTGAAAAATATTAATTAAGTTGTTTATTTCATCTTCTTTTTAGGTTGTGAAATGAAGAAAGGAAAGTCTCTGATGAGAGGATCGATGGTGTAGATAATGAAAAGGGATCGCCTTCAAAGAGTCCAAGGAATTCCGACAACAAACACCAAGGAATCTGACCCGTGTGCAATGGCACGCCCGACGCCCCGGTTGGCGCGGTACCGAGGGGCCATGTCTCGGTAGATGGAATCACATCAGTCTCCATCTAAAAAGGGAAAGTCTCCATCGAAAAAGGGAGAAGGCATGAATGAATATGAGAAAGAAAGGTTGAACAAGCTCAAAATCAATACAACAAGGATGCAAGTAGCGGGGTTTGGGGCTTTGGGAAATAAAAATCGTGGTTGCAACGTATGATTCAACTGCAAAAAAAATTGTAGCAGAAGGGGACTTGTGCTTAGAAGAGCTGGATTCTGATAAAATGGTGGATGGAGACAGATATTATCAACGTAATGAATATGAAGATGATGTAGATGAAGAAATGGATTTGGTGGAAAACTTTGCACCAGCAAAAAAGGTACTAGCTTGTCCACTCCCTGCATACTTGAGTGATGCTTCTCAATTGTCATCTTTATGTTCTGTTTAGCTGTTTAAATCCCTGCATACTCAAAACAAGAGCAAGTACAACTCTTGTCACTTTCTCGTACACTTAATAATTATTTATAGATTTCTTCTCTCCTACCATGCATTATTTATTTGATCTTATATAAGCTAGTATTTTTTTAATTATAATCTTACTAATATTTCTGTGTATAGGGGAAAATGAATAAAATATAACTGGAAATCGAAAAAGGAGAAAGACCCAACAATGTAGATCCTTATTTTGAAGTTGTCAAGGAGAATAGTGGGCGGGAATTTCTTCATGGACGAGGAACAAAGGTATCTAGATCGAAAGGAAGGGAGAAAAAAGGTGGGTTACATTGTTGACCAAGAGTTCTTAAATAGCATGAAAGCACAATGGACTGCCGAATTAACTACACAAATAACATCAGCAATTCTCTCACAACTCCAAGCTGATAATCCTCACATGAATTTGATCATCATGGAATTCACATCTACAACTCAAAACTTAGAGCAAGTAACCAGAGAAGAAAATTTATCTACTGATGATGCTGAACCGCATCCAATACCGCATGTATGTACCTCTTTACTTTTGTCTAATCCTTTTCTATACACTGAAAACAACAGTTAAATTGATATGAAAGTGTGTTTCTAACTTTTGTACCTCTTCATTTATGCATGTATAAGGATTGGATACTTATGCAAAATCAAATTAACCACATGAATTTGATTTCAGTCTATGCTTTGGTGATAAAAAAAAGGTTTCCAACTAGCAAGTTCCTTATGATAATGATTGATGTGACCCGGGATTCCGCATCCCAAAGCACAAGACAAATGAAAAGGTTGTATTCTAGTTCTCGGATCCATTGAACACGCTACAATATTTTGATTGTTTGGAGGCTGTGGTGGTCTGATCGGGGCCATTAAAGAACCGTTGGAAAGCTTACTTGATGCTCTACAACTTCTGTTTAACATTTTTCCTAAATCAGCCAAGAACAGTCTCGAAATCATCAATCTTTCTAGAAGCTCGAATTTGGACGTGAAGGGTTTTGATCATATTCAAGTCAAAGAAAGCCAAACAACTTCATCACCTACATGGAATTAAAAGGGGCGTCTTTCATCAATTTTATTCATTTAAGTATATGGTAGGTGAGGTGGTAAGTGAGAGTGAACATGAAGGGTTTTTGTAACCCTATTTATAGGTCCCTGTTTCTCTTGTAATAGGATAAGTTGAATTTGTGGAAAAAACCAATGAGAGTGTTTGAGAGTGATTTCCTTGTTTGGTGTGTAATATCCAAACATGTTCGGTGAGTTATATCCGAACGAATCCTTTGTTTCTCTTTAGGTGAGTTATATCCTATGAGATTTGAACCCTCTTTCGATTCTCTAGTGGTGAGTCATATCCACATAAGATTCGACTGCCTATCCCTCTTTTGAATTACCTTGGTGCGTCATATCCTTAGTCTTTCGATTGCTTATCCTTATATTTATAATTAAAGTGAGTTTTCCCTTTTGCTTGAATCACTTGTCATCTCTTTCTGTTTCATCTCAAACGAAATACCACAAGCAAGGCAGGCCAAGATCAAATTGAGTTGGAACTTTCTTCGACAACGATCCGATTCTCTCATCATTTGGTATCAGAGCTAGAAGTCGAAGAGAGATTCTCAAGGCTATAGGTGCATGAAGATTTGAGGACGAATATCTTCAAAGGTGGAGAGGATGATGTGATCAGGCATTCCGCATCCCAAAGCTCAAGACAAATGAAAAGGTTGTATTCTAGTTCTCGGATCTAGTGAACACGCTTCAGTATTTTAGTTCATTTGGAGGTTGTAGTGGTCTGATCAGGGCCATTAAAGAACCGTTGGAAAGCTTACTTGATGCTCTAAAACTTCTACGTTTAACATTTTTCCTAAATCAGCCATGAACAGTCATGAAATCATCAATCTTTCTAGAAGCTCGAATTTGGACGTGAAGGGTTTTGATCGTATTCCAGTCAAAGAAAGCCAAACAACTTCATCACCTACATGGAATTAAAAGGGGCGTCTTCCATCAATTTTATTCATTTAAGTATGTGGTAGGTGAGGTGGTAAGTGAGAGTGAACATGAAAGGTTTTTGTAACCCTATTTATAGGTCCTTGTTTCTCTTGCAATAGGATAAGTTGAATTTGTGGAAAAAACCAATGAGAGTGTTTAGGAGTGATTTCCTTGTTTGGTGTGTAATATCCAAACATGTTCGGTGAGTTATATCCGAACGAATCCTTCGTTTCTCTTTAGGTGAGTTATATCCTATGAGATTCGAACCCTCTTTTCGATTCTCTTGTGGTGAGTCATATCCACATAAGATTCGATTGCTTATCCCTCTTTCGAATTACCTTGGTGCGTCATATCCTTGTTCTTTCGATTGCTTATCCTTATATTTATAATTAAAGTGAGTTTTCCCTTTTGCTTGAATCACTTGTCATCTCTTTCGCTTTCATCTCAAACGAAATACTACAAGCAAGGCAGGCCAAGATCAAATTGAGTTGGAACTTTCTTCGACAACGATCCGATTCTCTCATCAATGATGTAGGAAATATGTATGAAACTCATGCCATATATTTTCTAGTTTTGTTTATGATGTGGGAAGTGTTGATCGCTAAGTTAGACATGTCTATGGGAATTGTTGAAATCTGATTTTTCGCATATGTAATGATGCTGGACAAATGTTTGTTAGAAGTCATTGTCTGGTTTTGTTGATGATGTGGGAAGTGTTGATAAGTTAGACATGTATGTGGGAATTGTTGAAATCTGATTTTTAACTTATGTAATTATTGTAGGAACGTCATGATCATGATGAAGATGAAGATGTTGGTCAAGAGGAAGATGTTGGTGAAGATGCTTTGAACTAATCAATGGTCAGTGATGGAATGGATCTAGGATGAGCTACTTTTTGGGTACTTATAAACTAAATGTGAAGGGTTCTTACAATGTTTTGGATTGAATGATATACTTATGCATGTCTAAGGCTTGGATAGCCTAAACCTTTATTCCATTTTGTGTTGGTACTTATGCACCTAGAATGGATGCTTTCTAACTTTTGCATCTACTAATTGATTAAGTATATTAATGTCAGTGTGTATTTAAAAATCTTTTTACACATTTATTTCAGGTTTTTCATATTTAAATTATATACAGGTTTGCATATAAAATAATAAATAATACATAAATAAAATACTATACCGCAACACATATATTGCCTAATGTTATGGTTATACATTTAGTAATAAGGTAATGGATGTGTATGAAGTGGTAACGAATGTAACAAATGTAATGCTTTAGTATATAATGTAATGGATGTAGCAAAGGTAACATTATAGTAGCTAATGTAATGATTATGTCAATTGTAATGGTTATGTCACGGATGAAATAGGTAACGAATGTTTTACCTATTGTAATGGTCTTAGTCAAAATTATGAAATCATTACAATAGGCTAAGCATTCGTTACGTTAGGTCTAGGGTAACGCCGCCTTAGGTAGTGGATTAAAAATCCTGAAAAACTATTACATTAGACCTATTGTAATGAAATTTGGGCTTGTTGTAATGGTTTTATAATGTTACAAAAAGCCCGAGAATTGGTAGTGTTATCAAGGATATAAACTGAGACTTGATATCAAAGGCTCGATCAATCATAGGGAGCATTATCGCGAGTTTCGGCACCCTCAATTCCGGGTGCATGTATTGCTTTGCATTCCTAGGGATAGCTTTCAGTTTCTCCTGTAGACGGTTAGCGATCTCTCTCTCATGCCGCGCAACAACAGCTTCAGCATATCTAGCCCTTATGGCTTCAATATTGTTTTGTTGCATCTCTTGCATCTGCAAGCGGAGGTCTGCCAATTGCTTCTCCAATTCAACGTTTCCAGCCATTGCTCTGTTCTCTCGTAATCTACAATGAAAAGATCGCTCAGGCTCATAATCAATAGGTGAATCAAAGATTAATCGACGTCCTCTATCTGACATAAACTGAAAGCAAAAAAAAACGAAATTAAAAACAAAAAGGGTTCTGCCGACAGGGTCGGTAAGGACTCAACAGTGATCCCGAAAAACCCTAAAAAGGACAAAACTTGGCACTACATAAATCTCCCCGACAATGACGCCAATTTGTTGTAAGAGTTTTGTTGACAAACAAATAAATTTATAAATCAAGATCCGGTTGAGTGTAGCAGAGTCAGGTTCGTCCGCGGGAGAGAGTCAGTATCAAGTCTCGTTTAACTTAGGGCACAAGTAAGAGCAAAATATTAGGTTTTTATCAAGAGAGTGGAAAATTCTAAGGTCTAGGTATCATCACAACAACAATCATGCATGCCAACACCAATGAAACATAAAGATCATGTTTTTATCGCATAAATATGTCAACTTTCGTCAACCAAGCAAGCAAATCAACTAACTTTTGTTAAATCAATAAACTTTACTATCTCTCTCAATACTTTAATTAGGATTAATCAACTTTTGTTTCAAAAACCTTAATCAACTATTCTGATTCATTGTTTGTCAGAAACAAAGAAAGGCTGGTAGTTAAGGGATACAATCAGCGGGAGGGCATTGACTATGATGAGGCATTCGCACCAATGGCTCGTCTTGAGGCTATTCGATTGCTCATTGCCTATTCTTCTCATCACGAGTTCAAACTAAAACAAATGAACGTCAAGACTGCTTTCTTGAATGTATATTTAAGTAGTGTATGTTGAACCAACTCCGGGTTTTGAAGATGTCGCCCACCCGGATCATGTCTTTAAACTGGAAGAAGCTCTTTATAGATTGAAGCAAGCATCGCATGATTGGTATGATCGTTTGTCTCAGTTCTTGATTCAACATGGTTACTTTCGAGGAGAAGTAGACAAGACTCTATTCTCTGAAGGAAGGAGGTCATACACTTGTCGTTCAACTCTATGTCGACGACATCATCTTTGGTTCAACATATGATAAGTTGGTGAAAAAATTTGTCGACCTCATGTCCAGTGAGTTTGAAATGAGTATGGTCGGTGAACTCAAGTTCTTCTTAGGAATTAGAGTTGTTCAAGGTGAGGATGGGACACGAGTTCATCAACATAAATATCTTAGAGAATGTGTCAAGAAGTTTGGTCTTGAAAGCTCTAGACCTGTCGACACTCCCATGTTGCCGACTACCTCATTTGGATAAGATGACAAGGATCCCGAAGTCAACGCTATAATGTACAGAGGTATGATTGGATCATTGCTCTATCTTACAACGAGTAGACTTGATATTGTGTTTAGAGTATGCTTGTGTGCTGGATTTCAGGCTTATCCGAGAGAGTTCCACTTGAAAGATGTGAAATGAATTATTCGATATCTTAAGGGGACTGAAAATCTGTGCTTATGGTATCCAAGAAGTTTCGACTTCGAACTTCTCGGATACACGGATGCAGATTTTGCTGGGAATTGTGTTGATAGAAAGAGCATATCTGGGATGGCTCAATTTCTTGGACCTTGCCTTGTCTCATGGCGGTCTAGGAGACAAAATTATGTTGCTCTATCAACAGCGGAGGCTGAGTATATAGCAGCTGCAACGTGTTTCTCTCAACTCTTATGGATCAAATAACAACTCAGTGACTATGGCATGAAGTGTGGGTCTGTGCCCACACTACGTGATAACACTAGTGCAATCAACATTTCAAAGAATCCGATGCAACATTCAAAGACAAAGCATATCGAGATAAGGCACCACTTTCTTCGAGATTGTGTGAAAAAGGCATGGTCACAATGGAATTCTGCAGAACAAGTGATCAAAGAGCAGACATCTTCACCAAGGCCTTGAACCGTGAACCCTTCGAACAACTCTACATGGAACTAGTTATGATCTCTCTTGAATGATCTATTTTCCTACATGAATTCCCTCGACGATTTGTTGAAATTGATTGCTTTTCATATGATTTGAAGTCATGAATTTATGGCATAAATCTTTGTATTCTTGATAGACATCATGTTTAGGAAACCCTATGCATTTGCCTTGTCGGTGACTTCTACTACATTCAGTATGTGTGCAACCTTTTTGAGATCTTTGTTGTAGCCCAAAAGAATCAACCTGATGATCCTAACCCTTATTACAAGCCTAAATGATGGTTGATTCTAATGCTTATCCCTGACCTATCATGTTTGAGATTCTCTATGAGCCCTCTTTGATTTTTCGTTGAAATCGGAGACTTATCATGATGATTGACAAATCCTCACATATATAATGTCTCATACTTGGTTTGCTTTGGCACTCCTTGTGCAAACCAAATGCCAAGTAAGTTCTTTTAGAGAAAGTCATGGATTGTGCAAAAGTCACAGACAGATGAAAAAAGTAGGTTTTGAGATAAAGGTCGTCGACTTGATCAGGGTCAGTGACTGTGGAAAATGGCGCGTGAATAAGATCATGGCTTAACAATATCTATTGAAATTCGAAAGTTTTTTCAAAAAGGAAGAAAGAGAAGATCTGGGTTATTTTACAACTTCTTTTAAGTTGGAAGTTCTTTTTTATAAATACTTCAACCGTCAAGAAAAGGTATGCTCTCGAACTTTTCTCTCTTTTTCTCTTTGCTCTCTCTCTCGAACCCAAAATCCTCAAACCATCAATCCGCTTCCATGGCTTCCTCATCCAACAATGCCAACCGTTCTCCATCTCCCCCAAGTCCAAATGAAAGCCCTGAATCGGCAAGGAGAAAAATTTATCTTCTCTTCGGAGATGAATTCCTTCGCTCGATTACGGCCGGACAACCACCCCCTTCAATCGCCTTTCAAACCGCCATGGAAACCCCCTCTCAAAACCTCTCTCCCCTAAAATCAACTTCTACATCCCCCATTCCCTCCGAAAAACCCCAAATTGCTCAATCCCCACCAAAAGAAACCCAAACCCTAACGCTCTCATCGGAATTTGGAACTCAGCGCCAAACGACGCTACCGGCGGTTGTTCCAGAAACCGGTGAAGCCTCCTTCCCCAAACCCAAGGAAAGAGAGATTGAGGAAGAGAGAGTGAAAACTCCCAATTTGGAGTATATGGAGTTAGACAAGACTGCAACTGTAGTGGGTTCTTTCGAGGAAAAGGCAGAAGAAAAAGGGTTTGAGGCTGCTCCTGAAAACATACAAGGCCAAAACGAAGAAGAAGAGGTACAACGACTATCTCAAGGAGACCAGCCTAAGGAGGTTATTGACTTTCCTATATTCACTGACAAGGTGATGGTTTTTGAAGTAGCCGACAAGACCATTGAGAAGGAGACCTCTTCAAAGCAACAATTGTAAATCTCTGAACAAGGTACTCATTTTGATCCTCGTATTCTCTATGAGGTGTCTAAAAAGGCTGAGTTTGTTGAGAGAAATTTGGAAAAGGAAGTGTTTGGTGATGAATCTGAGTTGCTAAAACAGGAAGAAATTGAAGTGCCTCCCTCTTCTGCTCTCCTAAAAACCAGACAAGTCAAGGCTAGAGCTACGACTATGGCACTTAAGGCTAAAAAGGCTAAAGGGTTGGCAACCCCTGATGCTGTGTCTCAAGGTGGTGACTCTTCTCTTTCTGAGAAGGTCATAAGAAAGAAAAGAGGAAGGTCACCACCTAAGTCTGGTGCAAGCATGGGTACAAACAAAAAGACTGTTGTTGTTGTGGGTATGTCCTTTAGGGATTTCACCAAGGATCTGTTGTGGGAGTAGAATTAGTTGAGTACAAGATGACCAAGGTCAATGACTAGCTAAAAGAACAAGGTGGGACAATTTGATTCGAGGAGAGAGTGACTATAATAACCCTAGGATGATTAAGATGTTTTATGAGACCCTAGAGATAGAAGATACTGGAAACATGACCTTGGGTAGATATACTATTGGTAAGAAGAACTACTCATTTACCAACAAAGATGTCAGTGACCTTTTGGAGCTTGCAAATGTAGGTTTTGTTGAGTATTTTAAGGATCGTGGCCTTAGGGAGTAAATGATCGTGAGATCATCAAGTCTGTTACTAACAGTGATGATAACTTCTCTAGTCCCTACCTAGTCAACAAGATGGGGGTTAAGAAAAAGTTCTTGTTCAATTATCTGATCAGTAACTTGCTGCCATGGGAGCTTAATGCTGCATATATTCAAGATCTTCTTGTCCTAGACAAGATTCTTAAGGGTAAAAAGTTGAATATGCCCAGGTTGATGATGCTTCACATGAAGCACATGATTGAGCCTTTGAAGCATGATCTTCCCTATGGAAATCTCATTTACATGCTGATGTCGGAGAACAAGGTATACAAGAATGGTGGTGAAGTCATCAACTCAAGGTTTCCGAATAAGGAGATGCTCAGGAAGTTTGGCTGAAGTCTTTTCGATGGCAAGTGGGTGTTGAAGACTTTTGAGGTCAGTGACAAGGATCAATAGGAAGAGGGAACTCAATCTGCTCAAGTGGCCGGTGAATTGAAAGAAATTAAGGAGCAGAATATAATCATCAAGGGGCAGATTGAGAGGCTTCATGATAGCTTGCATATAGGTAGTGTTTAGGATGCATGTTTCCGTTTCATTTGCATTGTTTTTAGGTAGTTTTAGTTAGTTTCCTTAGTGCCTTAGAGTGTCTAGGAGTTTTGTGTTTTTGCACTTGTTCTATGTTGTTTTACAAGTCTTAAAGTGAACAAGTGTGAAAGGAATGGAAATTGGGAAAAGAACGCTTGAATTCGGGCCATCCATTGGAGTTGTTGGTTCGACCTCTGTCTTGTGAGGGTTTGTTCGGGAGCTATAGTGGTCTGATGAAGTTGAATTTGTTATCATTGGAAAACTAATTCAAAGAGATACAATTCATGTTTTTACTCCGACTCCAAATTCCAATTGAAGGGAGTCAAAATAGCCCCTGGAGTGTCACTTGAATGCTGAACCGAGGGGTGTTGACTGCTGCTGGTAGCGAGCGTGTAGGATCGTTAGTACGTCTAGGTTGTCGACCTCAACTAAGTCGTCAACCTCTAAAGAAAATGCAGCGGAAATGAACTACAAGAAAGACTTACTTGAACACAAAGTTTTTATGGTGGAAACACTTGTTTGATCAACTCAATCAACCAAGTGTAAAAACCACTCCCTTCCAAGTTCTCGCTTGGAAGGATTAAAAGCCGTAGCTTGCTTTATTGATCTTTTGGACTAGCTACACGAACACCCTGGATCTAGACCTACTTCCCAAGCACTCTAGAACTCGTTGTGAACTGAATAACTACAACCCGCACTCAATCTAACAAAAGCCTACGTCTTCCTCTCGAAGTCTCGTTTCTTTCTTAGCACAAAAATGGAGTATGAGTTCGTGCTCTATCTAACCTAAAGCCTTAGATTAAATACACACAAACTAGGTCAGATAAGAGAGAATAATATCTTCCAATTCGGTTATGGAAAGATATTATTTCTATTATCTTTACAAAATCATCCTAAGCATATAAAAGGATTACAATCAATAACGGCTTAGGATAAAGGCATACACGACTTACAATATAATCTGCATAAGATCTTTCCTAAAATAAGTTTATACTATCCAAACTACCAAGATCTGACGCGTCTTCAAGATCTTCGAGATCTGCCTTCAACACACGTCGACGACCTGACTGACGTTGGCGACTCTTTTCAAAGACTCGAGGTCGTTCACGTGACGGACGTTTGGAACCGTCAAAATCAAAGCCTCCAGCTTTTCTAACAAATTCCCCCTTTTTGATGGTGACAAACTCTTCTATCCTGTATAATCAGAGCAATACAGAAACTCGAACAGGATATGCAATAATATTCAAGTTAGCCAAAAGTTCCCCCTAAGTTGGATAACCCACATGTAATTCAGCATAAGAATCCCATTATTTTATCTACCCCCAGCCTTTTCCCCCTTTTGGCATCATAAAAAAGATCAATCTAAATAATCAAGCAAAAAGAGATAATCAAACAAGGGTAAACAGAATAGTCTTAAACATGCAACACAGAGAAAACAAAAACACATAGTTGAAACCGAAGAAATGGTTCTTGAGATAGTAGATGTGCAAGGGAAAATAAAAGGAACCGGACGTTGGCTACTCAAGCTAAGTCACTGACTTGATCAGATCATCAAGCGCAACAGACAAGTCATGAACATCAGATTTTAGCGCAGATTGATCACGCTGGAGTTGGCCAACTTTCTCAAGCAAATCCTGGTTTTGACGTTGGAGCTCAACTAACAACTTCATAATGACACCAGGTTGCTCACCTTCCCTTCCCATAGCGTGGATGCCCAACTCAACATCTTCCATCTCAGCATCAGAGACCACTTCCTTGCCTGCATCCCTGGACACCCAAGTATCATCAACCAGTTTGTAGCCCATTTAGCGAACAATGTCAGCATTTAGAAGACGAACGTGCTCCACCTCTTTCTCAGCCTCATAAACCTCATGATAAAGAAGCAGTTTCTTGACAATGGAGCAGTATGGAAGAGCATTTGTGGGATTATCCTTCACAGATTCCATGTGGAGAAGCACCAATCGAGCAAGATTAACTGGTTCCTTTTGAAGAATCTTATCCATGACAAGAATGTCTTGGATCATGGCAGTACTCCTCTTTTGTTCCCGGGGAATCAAGTTGCTGATTACCCAAGTGAAAAGAACCTTCCTTTCGGCACTCATGAAGTTGGTGGCAAAGGAACCACCTTCAACGTCATCAACCTGTGTGACCTTTTTGAGCAGCTCAGCAGAATCAACTTCATCAGGCCATGCACCTCTATGATATTCAGCAAATCCCTTGTGCGGCACTTTCAGAAGAGTGGCTAACTCCATGCTCGACAGAGTGAATTTCTCACCATGTAACTCATAATGGCCCATGGTCCTCTTCTCTTTGTCCTCTAAAGTCAACGACCTGTAGAACTCTTTCACCAACTCCGGATTAAAACTTTCCTCCTCATAGAATAGATGAGTCCATCCTTGATGAGACTACAATTCAGAAACGCCTTGTAAACCCGTGGAATTGATGAACTCATCGTCCATGATGAGTTCCTTGACAAAATCACGACCAACCATGTTACTTCCTTCGCCTTTGATTTCTTTACTGCCCTTTTTAGGTTTGCCACTTGCAGCGAGTCGTCCACTTGACCGAGTGGCCATCTTTTTACTCTTTTTCGACTTAACAGTTTTCTTAGAGACCACAGAATCTCCACCTTCAGAACCAACTGGCATTGGAGATACTTCCCTTCCTCTCTTTCTAGTAACCTTAGCACTAGACTCCCTAGTCTTAGGTTTTGTAGATTCCTTAGTTATCACCACATCATCCTCATCAGACTTTTCAGACTCAAATAGTTGTCTAGCAATTTCTTCTTTTGATTTTTCCTTAGAAGAAGATGCAACAGATTTGAATAGAGAGAGCTTGGGATCACTAGGAATACCTTGTTCTGAATCATCGTGTCCTTCGATGTTAAGACGTCGAAGCGGTGAGTCAGGATTTTAAGTGGAGTCAATCACCTTGCTTAGGTCAACGACCTGTTCCGGATCATTCACCTGAGCATTAATTCCCGCCAAAAGCACAGTAGTCGTCTTCTCCGTGACGACTGGTTCAGAGATTCTATCTCCTGACTCCATAGCCTCAATCGACTTCACTACTTCTTGAACAGAGTCAAATTTCTCTTGCATGTCTTGAGATTTGGGGCTTTCAACTCGATGCAAGTTCTCAGACTCAACTTGCTCTTTCTCTGCAGGATTGGAAGAACCGGGCAAGGATTTTTGTGGAGATTGAGGGAGAGTTTCATTGAGGGTTTGAGTACATGGAATTTCTTGAGCAATAGGTAAGGATTCGTTGGGATTGAGAGATGAAGGGCTGGGTTCTTGAATTTGTGTGGAATGGGGACCTTCAAGCATAAATGGTGTAGCGGTCTTGTTGGCAGTTTGAATGGCTGCTAAAAGCAGAGCCATGGTTTGGGGATCAACAACTTTCCCGAGCTTTAGGGCTGGGGTTCGCGGAGATTCAGTGCCGCGAATGGGAGAGGAGGGGTTAGGGTTAGGGTTTGACACCATTGACGATTGAAAAGGTGGAAGCCTTTTGGGAGAGAAAGGAAATTGTAGAGAAATTGAGAAGAGCAAGAGAGCGAGATAATGCACGAGAGAGAGAGAGCGTACCTTAATCAGAATCCTTCTCCTTATTTATTCTTGAACTGTAGTTGATTAGATAGAAACTAGATCTTCCCAAGATCTTTAATCAATGCAACTGAAAAGGCAATTTCCTTTTACAAAAAGATTTCCAGATTTTTGAAAAGATATCGTTGGAGAAAGTTTATTCTTGTCTTACTCTGAAACTGGCGTTCTCGATCTGTTCTACGTCAACCACTTAACCAGCAAAAATTCTAGACACCTGACTTTCCTCATATAGTGCACAGTCACTAACTTCACTCAAGTTGCCAACATCCATTAAAAAGAGAATACGCCTGGTTCTTTGGGGTTTTGCACAGGGGTGCCAAAGAGAACCAGGGAGAATAATTTATGTGGATTTGTCAATCAAGTAGATAAGTCTCCGTTTATAGCAAAGCATTCAGAAGTAGGCTCATAGAGACTCTCTAACATATATGATAGGCTAGGGCAAGCTGTAGAGTCAACCATCACTTGAGCTTGTAATGAGGGTTAGGAACATCAGGTTTGGACTCTTTTGGGCTCAAAGAAAGGTTTCAACATGTAATTGATGCATAACTCAAGAAGCAAAGAATGAAGACATAATGATGTGCATGGTTCATGAGTTTGTAACATGGAAACATTCAAATTTAACACCTCAAGATCATAAAACTTTTGAATCATAAATAGATCATCTAATCTAGTCAATCATTGAGGGATAATAGAAGAGAAATAGATTAGTTTAGGGAAATCATACCTAGCTTCATGTGGAACTGTACAAAGGGTTCACGATTGAGAGCTTTAGTGAATATGTCAGCACGTTGTTCACTTGTTCGGCAGAAATCCATGGTCACCCCTTCTCGACACAATCACGAAGAAAGTGATGTCGAATCTCTATATGCTTGGTTCGTGAATGTTGTACTGGGTTCTTTGAGATGTTGATGGCACTTGTGTTGTCACAGAGAATAGGTATGCCATCAAACTCTAAGCCAAAGTCATGAAGTTGTTGCTTGAGCCAAAGAAGTTGGGTACAGCACGCAGCATCGGCGATGTACTCAGCTTCTGCAGTAGAGAGAGCAACTGAATTTTGCTTCTTGGACCCCCATGACACAAGACATGGTCCAAGAAATTGAGCCATCCCTGAAGTACTCTTACGATTAATTTTGTTCCCAGCAAAATCAGCATCCGTGTACCCGACTAGACCAAAATCACATGAGGTTGGGTACCATAGGCATAAGTCATCAGACCCTTTGAGGTACCTTAGAATCCTCTTGACTGCTTTGAGATGCGATTCTCTTGGATCAGACTAAAATCTGGCACATAAGCATACGCTGAACATGATGAATGTTCTGCTTGCCGTGAGGTAGAGTAGGGAACCTATGATGCCCCGATACAAAGTCTGATCAACCTTCTTTTCATTTTCATCTTTTCCTAGAGAAGTGATGGGAGAGATAGGTGTGTCAAAGGATTTTGAGTTGTCCAATCCGAACTTCTTGACACACTCCCTGAGATACTTCTGTGGGTGCACTCTTGTTCCTTCCATATCTTGAGTGACCTGAAGTCCTAGGAAAAACTTAAGTTCACCAACCATACTCATCTCAAATTCACTGGCCATGAGGTTAGCAAACCTCTTCACAAGTTTTTCATCAGTAGAGCCAAAGATGATGTCGTCCACATAAACCTGTACAACCAGAGTGTGCTTTCCTTCTTTGAGAAGAAAGAGTGTCTTATCCACCTGTCCACGAACATATCCATGTTGGAGCAAAAATTGATAAAGCCTCTCATACCAAGCTCGAGGTGCTTGCTTCAAACCATAAAGAGCTTTGTCGAGTTTGAACACATGATCTGGGTGAGTGACGTCTTCAAAACCTGGGGTTTGCTCTACGAACACTTCTTCCTTAAGAAACCCATTCAGAAAGGTTGTCTTAACATCCATTTGTTGAAGCTTGAAGCCATGATGGGCTGAATAAGCTATCAAGAGACGAATTGCCTCAAGACGTGCTACAGGAGCAAAAGTCTCATCATAATCTA
Source organism: Fallopia convolvulus (assembly GCA_964016875.1). Taxonomy (NCBI): domain Eukaryota; kingdom Viridiplantae; phylum Streptophyta; class Magnoliopsida; order Caryophyllales; family Polygonaceae; genus Fallopia; species Fallopia convolvulus. Next base: position 26,348,041 of record OZ024727.1, read on the forward strand.
TCCCTTCTTGTTGGTTATATCCCTTACCCACAAGTCTTGCTTTATTTCTCACAACGTTTCCAGAATCATCAAGCTTATTTCTGAAAACCCAACGTGTTCCAATCACAGTTCTATCTTTGGGTCCTGGAACTAGGTGCCAAACCTTGTTTCTCTCAAATTGATGAAGTTCTTCTTGCATAGCACACACCCAATCTGGATCTTTTAGAGCTTGATCCACATTTTTGGGTTCCAGAACAGAAAGAAAAGCATTGAAAGCACAGAAATTCTGAAGTGAAGAACGTGTCTGAACACCTTTGTAGTAATCTGAGATGATGTTGGTCACTGGATGAGCATCTTTTTGCTGATAGTTTAACTGAAGCTGAGTGAGGTCAACTACCCCATTGTTGTGACCTTGATCAGTGTTAGGATTTTCAGTCTCTGCAGCTTCTTCGCTTGGATCAGACTCATCATCACCAGATTCTTCAATATTTGCAGTATCTTCCAGAGCAGACATGTCAGGATCATCTACGTCATCCACCTGAGTCGGATTAACAACCTGTTGAACTTGATCAATTTTCTCAATGCTAACTTCTGACTCTTCACACAGATGAAAACCTAGATCTCCTTCCTCTTCATCAACAATAGAGCTGCCTCCCATGGTATTCTCATCAAACACCACATGAACACTCTCTTCAACTTTCTTAGTTCTTTTGTTAAACACTTTGTAGGCTTTGTTGTGCTGAGAATAGCCTACGAAGGTTCCTTCATCACTCCTAGGATCCATCTTGCCAAGACTATCTTTGCCATTATTTTGTACAAAACACTTACAACCAAACGTACGCAAGTGGGCAACGTTGGGCTTTCTTCCTCTTAAAAGCTCATATGGTGTTTTCCCAAGAAGGGGTCGCACCATAGCTCTGTTTAGTACATAGCATGCGGCATTGATAGCTTCTCCCCAGAAATTCCTTGGAAGTCCACTCGAAATCAACAACGTTCTTGACATGTCTTCCAAAGTTCGATTCTTTCTCTCAACAACTCCGTTCTGTTGAGGGGTTCTTGGGGCTGAAAAATTATGATTTACACCATTTTCTTGGCAGAACTCCAAAAACTGAGCATTCTCAAATTCAGTGCCATGATCAGATCGAATAGAGATCAAATGCACGTCAAGCACCTTCTCTGTAAGCTTAACCCGTGTACTGAATTCTTCAAACACCTGGTCTTTAGAAAACAAGAAAAATACCCAAGTATAACGTGAAAAGTCATCAACAATGACATAGACATATCTATTACCTCCTCGACTTCTCACACGCATTGGCCCACACAGATCCATATGAATTAACTCTAGAGGATTAGAAGTATTTACCTCTCTTTTTGATTGAAAAGAGGATCTGACCTGTTTTCCTTTCACACAAGCTTCACACACTTCATGTTTAATTTGGTCAATCTTAGGTAATCCACGTACCAGTTCCTGATTGTGAAGTTTGCGGATAAGTTGTAAACTTGCATGGCCAAACCTATTATGCCAGAGGTTGGCAACGTCTTCGACTACTTGGAAACACAACTTTTCTTCAGGTAAGAGCCAGGGAACAACTTTATAGAGATTGTTTTCACAGATTCCCTTCAGAAGAGTCTTTCTTGAGCTAACATCAATCACTTGACATCCAAGAGAATCAAAGACAACTTGATAGATATTGTTAGCACACAATTGAGAAACACTTAACAGATTGTATCTAAGACCCTTGACTTAGCTTACGTTGTTAACACAAAAGTTCTTAGAGATTCTTACCTTACCAATACCCAAAATTTGACCCTTACAGTTGTTACCGAAGGTGATGTTGCTACCTTCTTGTTGATGAAGTGAGATGAATGACTCAAAGCTTCCCGTCATATAAGTTGAACATGCACTGTCGAAGAACCAGGGACCGCTTTCTCTCACTTCATTCTGCAATGTAAAAGTCAGTTTTTACGAACCCAGAGTTGTTTGGCAACTCTTTTGGGTTGGGCAACGTAATGATTTGTAGAACATCTTTCATTATAAACTCTCTTAGGATCTATGGTTGGCTCACGTTCATGAGCTTCCCAAAATCCATTAGATCTGCTATCTTTATCTTTTTCTTGCATTCATGTTGAAGATGACCTTCTTTTCCACAATACCAGCAAGTTTTATGAGACTTAAGACCGACATACTTGCTATACCCAGGATAGATCGGTTTGTTATTAATATGAGCATGAAAATCAATTTTTGATGGTTTCAAGTTCTCGACTTGTTTCATCCAGATTTTGTGTGCCCAAGGTCGTTTACCTTTTCCTGGGTTCCCCACATATGATTTGGAACAACTTGCTTTGTTGTCGCACATAGGTGTTTTACCTTTAGGCTCAGGTGGACACAAGGTTTTCAAGTCTTTAGGCACATAGGAATATCCAAGTCCAGGTCTTGAAGTTACAAAAGTTTTTGCATACTCTTCAGCAGTTTTCTTGGCTGCAAACTCCTCTATCCATTTCTTTTTATTAGACTCATTAATATTATTTTCTTTTTCGAGGTCATTGACTAACTTAGCATTACCAAGTTTAAGCATAAGATTTTCTCCTTCAAGGTTTGTGACCTTCTTTTCTAAGTCATCCACTTCAAACTTAAGATTATCACAGGTTTTGCAGGCAATAGACTCAGAAATTAAAGACTTTTTCTCTAACTTAGCACATTTAAGAGACCAGCCATGATTATCATCCATTAAGTTAGAGATATTATCTTCTTTTTCTTCAAGTTTCTCACTGAGTTGGGTAACCTGAGTTCCCAACTTCTCAATGATAGCATGCAACTGTTCTTTAGATTTATTGGATAACATAGACAAGAGTTCAGAATTATATACCTCTGTTGGAGCATCTATAGCCATGAGACACATGTCTTCTTGTTGACTTGCTTCATCTTCAACATCGGAATCGTCCCAAGTAGCTAGCAAAGCATTCTTGTCACCTTCCGACTTTCTCCTAACACAGTTTCTTGCAAAGTGTCCTTTTCTCAAACAATGATAACATATCACGTCCTTCATGTCTTTGACAGGTTCGGTTCCTTTAGATGAAGTCTTACTGTTGCGATTCCAAAGCCTTTTCATGGCTCTTGAGATGAATGCAACTTCTTCGTCACCGTCAACTTGATCATCATCACCTTGAGCAAGATCGAAGGCCCTTTCAACTTTCAAGGCAATGTTCTTGACCTTGACAGTTTCAAGGCGATCATCTCGCCTTTGCTTATAGTCAACTTTCCTGTGACATCTTCCAAGGTGAGTGTTTTAGTCTCACTATTGGTTAACATCGCAGCAGCTGCTTCATTCCATTTTGCATTGAGTCCTTGGATTAACTTATTAACCTGCTTCCATTGAGGAAGTTTTTCACCAAGAGACTCAAGTTGGCTAACCACAGCTTGAAATCTTGAGTGATAATCACCCAAGGATTCATTCTTTTCTTGACTTACTCCTTCATACTCCCTCTCTAGAGCAATGATGCGATCTTTCTTCACATCATCATTACCTTGGTGGAGCCTTTTGAGAGCATCCCAGATCTGCTTAGAGTCAACCATCTTAGCACAAGCATTCTTAGCACGAGCATTCTTCTCTAACTTCTTGTAGTCAACATCATTATAGTCCTACTTCTTCTTTTCTTCCTTTCCATCAGCAGTGAGAAAGGTTTCAGGACCCATCTCTATAACCTTCCAGAGTTGTCCATCAAGTGAGAAGATATGAGTCTCCATTTGCTCGACCCACCAATCGTACTCACCAGCCTTGAGCACTGGTGGCTTCCAGAATGAATCATTGATTGCGGTGTTTGTTGAAGTCATCTTTCCTGTGAATTACGAGTACTAAAACAAATCTAGAGCCAAAGCTCTGATACCAATTGTAGGATCGTTAGTACGTCTAGGTTGTCGACCTCAACTAAGTCGTCAACCTCTTAAGAAAATGCAGCGGAAATGAACTACAAGAAAGACTTACTTGAACACAAAGTATTTATAGTGGAAACACTTGTTTGATCAACTCAATCGACCAAGTGTAAAAACCACTCCCTTCCAAGTTCTCGCTTGGAAGGGTTAAAAGTCGTAGCTTGCTTTATTGATCTTTTGGACTAGCTACACGAACACCCTGGATCTAGACCTACTTCCCAAGCACTCTAGAACTCGTTGTGAATTGAATAACTACAACCCGCACTCAATCTAACAAAAGCCTACGTCTTCCTCTCGAAGTCTCGTTTCTTTCTTAGCACAAAAATGGAGTATGAGTTCGTTCTCTATCTAACCTAAAGCCTTAGATTAAATACACACAAACTAGGTCAGATAAGAGAGAATAATATCTTCCAATTCGGTTATGGTAAGATATTATTTCTATTATTTACAAAATCATCCTAAGCATTTAAAAGGATTACAATCAATAACGACTTAGGATAAAGGCATACACGGCTTACAATATAATCTGCATAAGATCTTTCCTAAAACAAGTTTACACTATCCAAACTATCAAGATCTCACGCGTCTTCAAGATCTCCGAGATCTGCCTTCAACACACGTCGACGACCTGACTGACGTTGGCGACTCTTTTCAAAGACTCAAGGTCGTTCACATGACGGACGTTTGGAACCATCAAAATCAAAGCCTCCAGCTTTTCTAACAGAGCGCCACCTTTTCCTGGACGCGAGATTCAATTCGCCACGTGGGCAATATCTTAGTATTTTTATATTATGTTTATATCTTTCGTATTTATATTTTTTAGACCTAGTTTCCTTCTTTATATTAGGGTTATTGGGAGAAAAAACTCTCATTATCACTCTAATTCTCATTCTCATACTTTTCATTGTAAGTTTTACATATTTTCTATGGAGAACTAAGCCCCATTTTGCTTAGTCACACAATTGAAGCATCGTTTTGAGTTGTGAGATTTCTAATTCCTTATCTATTGCTTGGATTTAATCTTCTCTTTTGCTTGAATGTTTATGATTTATTTTAACAGTTTCTAGCCTGATCAACTAGGGTTGGTTGTTATTGAATCTATTACTAGATCTAGAGTGTTACTGGTTGAGCATCTCTAGATTGAAGTAGCAATTGCATTGTACTATTATCTGGTTGTGCGTCATATGCAGAAGATATTTGATTTATATTCTAGGGTAAAAGCTGGTTGTTTTTATGCTAGAATTCTATCCTATTATATTCCTATCCTTACTGTTGCTATTAAACTGAATCATTGATGGTTTCATGATTGTTTAATTAGTTAGAACTAATAGTATCTGGTTGTGTTGTTAGTTAGAATTGAAAAGGAATTGGAAAATCCATTGCATGAGATATTGAATGGAAATCAAGGATCAACTTGTCATACGATTGTGGATATTTGTTTGTCTAAGCTATTTTCCCAAATCTAGTTAAACACAATCTTTGTTGCTTTTATTAGTTTTGCATGATTAGAAGTGGTTACAAATAAAAACCGCCTTGTTACTTGTTTGACACAAAATTCATACAAAACGATCAATTTGTCTCCCTGTGGATTCGACCCGGACTTCCTAAAGACTACATTTCTTAGTTAGTTTGGATTCTTTTGCATAGTCGTGATTTGTATGACCCAATTCACAGTTATCAAATTGGCGCCATTATCGGGGAGGCAATAATTGTCTTTTGTGGGATTTTTGTGCCAATCTTGGGGTTGTGAACCTAACTTACGGTTCATAGCACTTGTGCTACTAATGTATGGCATTGTTCAAGTGTAGAGATCTGCAAGATGAACACTTCCATGACTAATTTTCTAGATTTCAAGACCATGTGTTCAAAATTGGTACATGGGGATTCAGATACATTGATTGAGAGGTCAACATGGGAGTTATTCGTGGTATGAATCTTGAGACAAGGGGATTGGCTGACTACATGAGCAATGAGAATCTTTTAAATATGGGATCCGAGGAATGTTGGGATTTCTTATGTTTCATGAGCTATCAGAGCTTTCATATTGAGTCATTTTCCCAACAACCACAACTGGTTGATACATCTCTTGAGGATATAATCAGGGATCTCTCTACCAGGATGGAAACTTTGATCAAGGAGTAGTGTGAGTTAGGTTCTTGACATTTTCATTCCACAACCTCACGTCCTTTTGAGTTGTGTGAAAGGAATGGTGGAATCACATTGGAATCAAGTGATTATGAGTCAAACACCTAGATACAAGTTGAGGAGCAATCTAAGAAACTTGATGTAGGTTATGAACATGAATTTGATGCCCAATATGTATTCTTACCTATAAGTCAAGTTGAGCAGATTATCATAGAGACAAGGGAAGTTTGTGCTGGCATAAAGATACTTACAAAGTCCAGGGAGCTTGAATCATCTTCTTCCATATGGAGTCATGAGTTTGAGCATTCTGTGGTTTTGGAAGAAGATTATTTTTCCGACCATGATGACAACCACAAGAGAGGAAATCCACCTAACACATCTATTAAGGCTCCCGCTGTCATGGTCTATGTTAGGCCTTGAAATCCCATGCTTAGTTTCCCCACCTTCTCACATCTATAGCTTATGGAGTTCCAAGATGAGGAGTCAAGTAAAAAACACAAGGTGGACAATTTGAAATATATGGAGTTCGTCTTGGATAAAAGTGGTATTGCCGAAAAGTGCTTTGATTCATACTGTAAGTATTTTGTAAAGCCACAACTTATGCTGAATTTATTTGCGCATATGCCATTTCATGCCAATTGGGCACACATGTTTGATAAGTTAAAACGATCTTTGAAGTTATATCATGCATCTTTAATTTATCATTGTGTTAATTATGCTATTCTGAGATGTGTGCACAAGGTTTTGACAGGCTATTGAGGGCATTGACAATGTCCAAAAATCAGTAGTTGGTTTGTGATGAGAGGATCGATGGTGTAGATGATGCAAAGGGATCGCCTTCAAAGAGTCCAATGAGTTCCGACAACAAACACCAAGGAATCTGGCCCGTCTTCAAATGGTTGTATCATCCTGTTCCGCAATTGGATTTGAGAGATTCCAAAACGAGAAGTTAGATATTTGAGTCTAGTAGAATCCATCCAAATTTCTGATCGAGATGATGTGTGAATTGGAAGTTATGGCTATTATACTGAGGTGGTGCAGAATGCACCGAGATGGAAATGGAACGATTGATGGAGCGTTGGATATGGATGTTGAGTCTTGGATATTACTCACCAAGATCAACAAACTAAGTTGAAAGAACTTCGGATTTGACTCACCAACGATCAAACAATGAGAATTGAAATGAAAAGAACAAACAAACTTAGATTGAAAAACAAGTAAAAGAGAGAACATTCATCTTTCAAGTCTAAGGGAGAAAGGAGGCCAAAAACAAGCCTAATAACCGTAAAAAGACTAGAGGCGCGCCTAGGGCTTGCATGCAAGCAAAGCCCATCGTCGCAAGGCCCATAAATTGGTTACTAATAATGTAAAACCAACATTAGCAATGTTTGAAATGGAAAGAATGCTCGAAATGGTAAGAAGAGATAAGCGTCCTTGGTTGTCGACATGAGAGTGTCATGACACGGCCAAGGCTCGGCGCGACAAGGTGTGGCGAGGCCATCGCATGCCATGGCACGCTGTCGCGTGTATTGGCGAGGGCGATGGCACACTGAGGCTGTCGCGAACCTCAAGTGGCGTCGATGGGGCGTGCCGAGGGATCCGGATCCGGTACGAGGGACTCGTACGAGGAGGCCGGTGCTGAGGGCTGGACTTGAGGTTCTCTGAGGGCGAGGACGCACACGGGGCTGGATGCTAGCGCGGTGATCGGCGGGCCGTGGCCAGCGGAGATGCGCAACCCTAATGACTTGGTTACGGTCTCAATGGCACGGACCAGTGCACGAGTCACCGGTCCATCGGAGCGCACAGTAAAGGAGTCGTCTTCTTGGCTGGCGTCTAAGGATGTGGTCGCATCACCCTCCCCCACTTGGTTGGGAAACGTCCCTGTTTCCTCTTAAGCAGGCTCGATATAAGGGGAGAGATCGGCCACGTTGACCGTGGTGTGAACATTGTATTTTCCTTCAAGGTCGATGCGGTATGCGTTGTCACCAATGCGCTCCAAGACTTGGAAAGGACCGTCGCCACGTTGATGAAGCTTGGTTTTGCGAGTGTTCGGAAAACGGTTCTTGCGGAGGTGCAACCACATGAGGTCCTCGGGCTGGAAAACAAGGCGATGATGTCCCTTGTTGTGTTGCACCGCATACTTGTTGGCCTGTCGCTCCAACTGAACCCTAGTGCGCTCGTGCAATCGGCGAATGGTGTCGGCGCAGTTGGCTGCATCGATGTGTTCGCCATCCTACAAAGGGCATGGCACCAAGTCCATGGGCGAAAGTGGGTTGAGCCCGTAGACCACCTTGAACGGGGTCTTCTTAGTTGCTGAGTGTATGGACCTGTTGCAAGAAAACTCAACAAAAGGCAGTAAGTCCTCCCACCGGCGTGGGTTATTCTTGAGCACCGTCCGAAGAAGGGTGCCAATGGTCCGATTGGTCACTTCAGTTTGAACATCGATTTGGGGATGATAAGCAGTTGAAAATAGAAATTGTGTACCTAGCTTTCCTCACAGCGTCCTCCAAAAATGGCTACAAAACTTGGTGTCCCTATCGCTAACGATAGTTCTAGGAACACCATGTAATTTCATGACGTGCTCAAAGAACAAGTTCGCGATTTCGGTCGCATTTTTGTTCCATTTGCATGCATGAAATGGGCCATTTTGGAGAAACGGTCCACAACTAAAAAAATCGAGTCTTTGCCACGCCTTGTCATAGGGGGACCCGTGATAAAATCCATGGAGAGATCTTCCAACGAAATTTTCGAGATGGGCAAGGGCGTGTAAAGACCGTGAGGCTGAGACCTCGCCTTAGCCGTTTGGCACGACACACAACCTTGCAATACTTGTGAACATCTGAGGCCATGTGAGGCCAAAAGAAGTGCTCACGAAGTGTTGCCAACGTTTTGGCTATGCCAAAATGGCCTCGGCCATCATGAGCCTCCTTGAGCAACAAGTGCCTCACCGAAGAGCTCGAAATGCAAAGCTTTCCAGCGCGGTAGATATACCCAATGTCCAAGAAGTATGACTCATGGATTCTATGGTGCTCGAGGTTCTCCATGATCGGTTTAAAAAATTGATCATGCACATATAGCTCCTTAATCAAGGAGAACCCGAGCAAGTTGGTTTGTAGTTGAGTTAATAAGACATACCTGCACGAGAGAGCATCTGCCACGACGTTCTCTTTCCCTTTATGTGGGCGATTACATAGGGAAAAGTTTCCATATATTCCACCCAACGAGCATGGCGGCGATTTAGAGTCCTTTGACTCTTTAAATACGCTAAGGCCGCGTGGTTCGTATGAATTACGAACTCGCTTGGCCAAATGTAGTGTTGCCAAGTTTTTAAGACCCTGATTAAAGCATACAATTCCTTGTCGTACGTAGGGTAGTTCAAGGTCTCCCCTGTCAATTTCTCGCTAAAGTAAGCGATAGGGCGTTTTTCTTGGAAGAGTACGCCACCTATGCCGTAGTCAGAGGCGTCACACTCGACCTCGAAAAGCTTAGAAAAATCTAGCAATTGCAAGACTAGAGCATGGCATAGTTGATGTGACCCTCGATTGGCAAGGAACGGATCTAGGCTCGAAACGTCCGGATCTTCTCCGACAATCGTAACCGGGATAAGTACGAGACCACAAAGTGGACTCGCGGGCCTCTAATGCTCGTCGGAACGAGGGTGGGGCGAGGTAAAGGACTAGAACGTCGGTCGTTGGACTCGACAAAGGAACCAGGGTGACGTCGGGCCAAGGCTAGGAGGATTCACACTCGACTATAACTTTGGCTTAATTCATATTGACGTAAGAAGTACAATGGGGCGTGGCTCCTTTATATAGAGGAGGCCACATGAAACCCTAATTCTAAATGGGAGAGGTGCCTAGGGCTTGTATGCAAACAAGGCCCAACGACTCCTGGCCCAATAAGACAACTTACTAAAAAGGAAAACTAGCTAGAAAGGGAAATAACAACATACTAAATATGGAAACTAGCTAGAAAGGGAAATAACAAGGCTAGCCCATTCTTATAGAATGGAACACATGCCTGAAATGGAAATGACGGAAATATAAATAATAACATAATATGAGACTAAGTCCTAAGCCAAGGGGGTCTCCAAGGTCTAGGCCGTCTCGAGTCCGTCGGAGCTGGGTCCGAGCTAGGGCAGAGTCGCATCATTCTCCCCCGCTTAGCTTCGAAGCGTCCTCGCTTCGACGTGTGTCGGAAAAGGGAAGAAGGCGACGATCTAAACAAAGCCTTGCCATCGACATGTGTAGTCTTGAGTAAATATGGTGTCGACACAGGGGCTGGCGCGAACTTGGGCTCGATGTCAGTGTCGGAGTCGGGTAGGATCTCGGGGAGAACCTCGGGAAGGACATGCGCGCTTGGCACCGGCTCGGGTGCTGGCACGGGAAGGACCTCGATATCCAAGGGTGGATCCTCGGCAGGGGCCTCGGTCGGCGCTGGGCTGGAGTCGTGTCTCGGCACGTTGCTAGGGACCTCGCTAAGGATGGGCGCCGACCTCGCTGGACTCGGCTCGTGCGAAAGCACGTGGGGTGCCGGCCACGGTTGAGACTCTTGTTTGGCCTCGGCTAGAAGGCGCTCGAGCTCCGCGATCCGTTTCTCCGCGGTCATGGTGTAGAGTGTGCGCCGATGGTTCTCAGAGAGGGTCGAAGTGTCGGTGCTAGGGGCTGGTGATGCGCGGGCCCGGGGAGGCCTTTGGGCCTCCGCGGTGCGGTCTCGGGGACGGAGTCGCCGAGGTGGTGGACTCAAGTCCCGCTCATCATATCGGGGACGCGTGCGCCGAGGCGGCGGACTCCATTCCCGCTTTTCGTAATCGGGGTCTCGGGGGCCGAGGTGGCGGACTCCAATCCCATTCAACGTATGATCGACGTCAGGGTTTTGGAGTTTCGCCGTAATAGCGGGCCCGATTCTCCGGGAGTCTATATGGTGGGATCCAATCCGGATCGTCCCTCGGAAGCGGCCTATAGGGACGAGTGTGGACTCGTCGACGAGGCCGAACCCAGAATCTGAGTCGTCCCATACTACCGAGCAAGTCCAAGACATGGCTTGGCTCTCGGTTATTTTTTTTTGTTACAATATTACGAGATCTTCCACAATCCGAAAGATCCCGTTAAAAAAGGAAAATTAATAAAATCTATCCTAAAAATAAAAGTAATAGAAGATCTTTTATAATTAAGATCTTTTACAAAAGGATAAAAATCAAAAATAAATAAAATAAAATAAGATAACAAAAGATATGCTCCCAAATCACAACCAACACAATCTTCGGAAAGATCTAGGGTTTCCGAAAATAAATAGGCTGGCACGGGGGCGCGCGGGGCTGGAACCTTCGGCGCGGTGTGGCGCGCTGCTGGTGCGTCGTTGCAGGGCTGGATTGTGCCAGGATCCTAGTCCTGGCACGCTGGCGGCGGAGTCCTGGCACGCTGGTGCGTCCCGGCGCGCTGGCTGGTTCGTATTTCGGCCTTTTGTTAGGGCAAACGACGTCCGTTTTGGACGAATTATATATGCCCGGACTCGTATCGAAAATACCTACAGCAATATGGAAAACAAATGCAGAAAAATAAATTTTTTGTGGCCGAAATCTGGGCAGAAGTCGACGTGTTTTTTTTTTTGAAGGGACGGAGAAGGGTCCGTTCGAACCGCCTGACGCTCTGATACCACTGATGTATCTCAATGAAAGCACCAACTGGCATCAGAGCCAAGGTTTGAGTAAGTCTCGTTCAACCCTTTCCGTTCATTCTCACACGTATTTCCGTTGCATAAAACCCTAGAATTCATCCTCCACTTTGCAAATCCGCCATCTAGGGTCCCAAAATTTTTTTTTCTTGCTTTCGTAACGATAAAAATAAAATCATACTCAACCGTGACCTTACTCAACCGATCTATGGATTTTGGTGAAGTTGTTGCTTTGTCTTGCTAGTTGCATGAACTTAGGACTTGTTTTGCCAATTTCTCTCGTGCATCTGTTGTGATTGCTTGCGTGTTGATTCTAGTATTTTCTTGTGTCGATTCTAGAGGAGAAAGCCTAGAATTTGTGTTGTCTTGCTATAAAAAAAACTTATTGTTCGACTATCAAAGCCAAAATAAGGTAACATAGTCGATCGATTCAAAAAAAAAATCGTGGAGATCACAAGCCAAAATAAGGCAAGATCCTTCACATTGTTTCATCACTTCGGCGAACCTCTTTGCCGCAATCTCTTGATAGTGTGTTTTTGGTTTCGAACTTGCCTAGTCTTGCTTTGCTTGCATTGTAATTTTCGGATCCATATCTTTGATCGAGTTTGAGTGACCTTAGCCTAGCCAATCCTTGTTCGTGTGGTTTGAACTAAAGGGTAGGCTTGACTTAAGCGAACCGTCAGCTTATTGTCTTGTTTTTGTGAACTTCTTACTGCTTCGATGACTGGTGTTACCATAGGTACAATTTCGGACTCGGGAGATGGTGTCAACAACGACAATCCTACAAACACCAATCCAACCGTGTTGCCGAATCCAACTCAAAATTTTTCACCTGAGGCATTGGCGCGTATACAAGAACTAGAGAAGCTTTTGGCCGAAAGCCAAGCTCAGTCCAAGCACATGCCCTCGCCTCGGAGATCCACGTCAACCCGGGGGTGTCCGCAGACGAGATAGCTAGGGCTTGTGCCAAGGGGAAGCAACATGTCCAGCCATCCTCACAATTCGGCACCATGCATCGCATGGAGTCGATCAAAGAAAGTCGCCAACATGATAAGCACGATGGTGGTCCCCGGACCGCAGATCGCTATCAAATGGCGCGAGATTACCGGGACACACAAGTGTACGACGTATATTCCGATGAGGAGTACAACTCCGAGGAGTATAGACGCCATCACATGAGTGGGGATCCCAAAAAGAAGCATAAACGGAAAAAGACGCCGGCATATGTTAATGAAACCCCAAAGCGGAAGCACGGGGCCAAGTATTACGATGCCGACGCATACAGAGTTGAGGATGACCTCGGGCATCAAAGTGCTCGGAGTCCGTTCTCCGAATTTGAAAATGATTATGATGAGTTTTCTGATTACTCTAATGAATCGTCTTTTGAGCATCCACATGTGCAGGATCCGGAAGAACTAAATCACCGACCTTCGGATTGGATTCCACCACCCCATCTTGCCAAGAATCGCACCGAGTACGACCGAGTCTATGGCTCGGGCCGCAAGCACGCCGCGAAAGGAAGATGCGACAGGGATCGAGACGCTCGACGTCCGCGGAGGCCCGATGATGGAGACGATCCGGATGATGACGATGACGATCCACCACGAGGCCCGCCTCGGCACCGGCGCGACAGGCGAGCGCATTCACCTAGGCATGCCAGCCCTCGGCGCGATCGTGAGCACCGCGATGCTAGAGATCCACGCCACAACCGCCGTGATATTAAGGTAAAATTCGAACCCTTTTACGGTTCTTATGATCCTGACGCTTTTATCGAGTGGTTGCAAGGTACGGAGCACACGCTCCGACACTTAGGTTATGAAGATGACGAGAAAGTGGAAGTTGTGACTTTGCACTTCCATGGTGCCGCTAGGACTTGGTGGAACTGATTCGAGTCCGAAAGGATTCGACTAGGCAAACCCCTAATCCGAGAGTGGCATCAACTCGTCTACATTTTGAAGAAGAGATATATTCCGGCAGATTACAAGGACAAGATGCACATAGAGATTATGCGTATCAAACAAGGATCGATGACGCCGGAGGAGTATTTTTCCAAGCTTGAAGACATGTTCTTCAAAGCGGGAATGAGTGTGTCGCCCTCGGTGATGAAGACGAGGTTCATATCGGGTTTGCGACAATCCATACAAGATTGCTTGGAGATTCTTCCAATCAAGGACATCAACAACTTGGTTCACACCGCAATGCAAATTCACAAGCAAGAAATGCGAACCAAATCGAGTTGGTCTAATGCAAGGTATGCTTCTAACTCTAGTCAATCCGGTTTTTCTACTAATCGGGTTGCTCCTTCTTTTCCAAGTGCTTCAACAGGTTCCAAGGCCAAGGCCGAAGCCATGCCTTCCAAGGCGCCAGCCGCACCACGCAATGCCGAGCCAAGTGTCGATCGTGCACAAGACATGGCATGCTACAAATGTGGGGGCCGTGGCCACATTCAACGGAACTGTCCGAATGCCAAAAAAGTTTTGTTTACAACACAAGGGGAGTCATATGATAGCCAAGATGAAGAGGAGATCGAGCCACCGTTGATCAAGGCCGCCGAGCTAGAGTGCGATCCTTCGGAGGCTCTCGGCGTCGCCAAACTCCAATTGGTGACAAGGCGCGCATTGAGCATGCGTGAGGCGCCAAAGACGGATCAAAGGGAGCAACTCTTCCACACTCGATGTTTGGTCAACAATGTCTCTTTGAGCGTGATCATTGATTCGGGAAGCTGCGCCAATTTCCTCTCCAAAAAAGTAGTTGATCACTTCAAGTTACCGACCACACCTCATCCACAACCTTTCAAGCTCCAATGGATATCCAATGATGGAGGAGATTGGGTCGACAAACAGGTAATCTTCAACTTTTCAATTGGTCAATACTCAGATTCTATCCTTTGTGACGTAACGCCGATGGACGCCACACACCTTTTGTTGGGGCGCCCATGGCAATACGATCGTCGCGTGCTTCACGACGGGTATTTGAACACGTACATGTTCAATTATCACGGGAAGCGCGTGACCCTCTTACCTATGTCGCCTAGTGAAGCTCTACAGGATGAATCCGAAAGGCAAAGACAGAAAACTAGCGACAGCGGCACCGGCGCGCCGAACACGACGCCCACGGCGTCCACAGCCAAATCTACCGATTCCAAAGGCGTTTCTGGTGCCAACACTCCTCAAAACAGAAGTGAAGATGGGAAAGATGGGACGCGCCGACAGCAGCTGGAGTCGGGCCAGAAATTCGCATCTAGGGGCCTCGGCAACGCGCAGAACGCCGCAGATTTCGATAAGAAGGGTCTTCAGCAGTTTTCGGGCAATTCCATGGGCGTTTCTGGTGCAAAACAGATTAAAATTGACTTTCCCCCAGATTTGAAGAAAATACGCCCAGGAGTAGTCAATTTGAGCAAGGGCCCGCCGAGTACGTCCCCTAGCGTCGCACAGCACGCCGTCGCAGCACGGAAACTGGGATTTCAGGAGCAACGGGACGAATTTCACGGCGTTTCCAGGGGCGTTGATTCACAAATTTCAGAAGATCTCCCATATCCAACAATCGCCCCAGAACCAACTCGTTCGAGCTCCGACGCCGAGCCACCCTTGCTAGGCACATGCCACGATCGTCTTCTCTTAGCCAGGCGTCGGGACGTCGAGAAATTGACTTGTGGCATTCGGTTTTTGGGTTCAAATTTATGCTTTTATTTGATCGGTCTTGATTTTATAGTGCAAAATGTGCTTATTGGCTTGATACTATCCTCATTCTTTATGCTTATGCCTAGATGTGTTCAAAAATCACTTGTTTTTTCTCCTTTTGCCATTAAAATTTGACTTGTGATCTAACATTGCACACCAAGTGTTCGATGAAATGTCCATGTAAATGTCACTCCTAAATGTGGCATTCGGTTTCTAGGTTCGAATTTATTCTTTTATTCGATCCTTCTTGATTTTATAGTGCCGAATGTGCTTATTGGCTTGATACTATCCTCATTCTTTATGATTATGCCAAGATGTCTTTAAGGATCACTTGTTTTTTCTCCTTTTGCCTTTAAAATTCGACTTGTGATCTAACATTGCACGTCAAGTGTTCGATGAAATGTTCATGTAAATGTCACTCTTAAATGTGGCATTCGGTTTTTAGGTTCGAATATGGTTTATTCGATCGGTCTTGATTTTGTTGTGGAGAATGTGCTTATTGACTTGATACTATCCTCATTCTTTATGCTTATGCCTAGATGTCTTTAAAGTTCACTTGTTTATTCTCCGTTTGCCTTTAAAATGACTTGTGATCTAATATTGCACACCAAGTGTTCGATTAAATGTCCATATAAAGGACACACCTAAATGTGGCATTTGATTTCTAGGTTCGAATTTATGCTCTTTTTCGATCGGTCTTGATTTTGTAGTGCAGAATGTGCTTATTGGCTTGATACTATCCTCATTCTTTATGCTTATGCCTAGATATCTTTAAAGTTCACTTGTTTTTTCTCCTTTTGCTCTTAAAATGACTTGTGATCTAACATTGCACGCCAAGTGTTTGATGAAGTGTTTGATGAAATGTCGATGTAAATGTCCTCATTGTTTATGCTTATGGCTAGATGTCTTTAAAGTTCACTTGTTTTTTCTCCTTTTACCTTTAAAAATTGACTTGTGAACTAACATGGCACACACATTGTTCGATGAAATGTCCATGTAAATGTCACGCCTAAATGTGGCATTCGGTTTCTAGGTTCGAATTTATGCTTTTATTCGATCGGTCTTAATTTTAAAGTACAGAATATGCTTATTGGCTTGATACTATCCTCATTCATTATACTCATACCTATATGCCTTTAAAGTTCACTTGTTTTTGCTCCTTTTGCCTTTAAAATGACTTGTGATCTAACATTTCACGCCAAGTGTTCGATGAAATGTCCATGTAAATGTCACTCCTAAATGTGGCATTCGTTTTCTAGGTTCAAATTTATGCTTTTATTCGGTCGGTGTTGATTTTATAGTGCAGAATGTGCTTATTGGCTTGATAATATCCTCATTCTTTATGCTTATGCCTAGATGTGTTTAAAGATCACTTGTTTTTTCTCCTTTTACCTTTAAAATTTGACTTGTAATCTAACATTGCACGCCAAGTGTTCGATGAAATGTCCATGTAAATGTCACTCCTAAATGTGGCATTCGCTTTCTAGGTTCGAATTTATTCTTTTATTCAATCCGTCTTGATTTTATAGTGCCGAATGTGCTTATTGGCTTGATACTATCCTCATTCTTTATGATTTTGCCTAGATGTCTTTAAGGATCACTTGTTTATTCTCCTTTTGCCTTTAAAATGACTTGTGAACTAACATGGCAAACAAAGTGTTCGATGAAATGTCCATGTAAATGTCACTCCTAAATGTGGCATTCGGTTTTTAGGTTCGAATATGCTTTATTCGATCGGTCTTGATTTTGTTGTGCAGAATGTGCTTATTGACTTGATACTATCCTCATTATTTATGCTTAAGCCTAGATGTCTTTAAAGTTCACTTGTTTTTTTCTCCTTTTGCCATTACAATGACTTGTGATCTAACATTGCACGCCAAGTGTTCGATGAAATGCCCATGTAAATGTCACTCCTAAATGTGGCTTTCGGTTTCTAGGTTCAAATTTATGCTTTTATTCGATCGGTCTTGATTTTATAGTGCAAAATGTGCTTATTGGCTTGATACTATCCTCATTCTTTATGCTTATGCCTAGATGTGTTCAAAAATCACTTGTTTTTTCTCCTTTTGCCTTTAAAATTTGACTTGTGATCTAACATTGCACACGAAGTGTTCGATGAAATGTCCATGTAAATGTCACTCCTAAATGTGGCATTCGATTTCTAGGTTCGAATTTATTCTTTTATTCGATCCGTCTTGATTTTATAGTGCCGAATGTGCTTATTGGCTTGATACTATCCTCATTCTTTATGATTATGCCAAGATGTCTTTAAGGATCACTTGTTTTTTCTCCTTTTGCCTTTAAAATTCGACTTGTGATCTAACATTGCACGTCAATTGTTCAATGAAATGTTCATGTAAATGTCACTCTTAAATGTGGCATTCGGTTTTTAGGTTCGAATATGGTTTATTCGATCGGTCTTGATTTTGTTGTGCAGAATGTGCTTATTGACTTGATACTATCCTCATTCTTTATGCTTATGCCTAGATGTCTTTAAAGTTCACTTGTTTATTCTCCTTTTGGCTTTAAAATGACTTGTGATCTAATATTGCACACCAATTGTTCGATTAAATGTCCATATAAATGACACACCTAAATGTGGCATTTGATTTCTAGGTTCGAATTTATGCTCTTATTCGATCGGTCTTGATTTTGTAGTGCAGAATGTGCTTATTGGCTTGATACTATCCTCATTCTTTATGCTTATGCCTAGATATCTTTAAAGTTCACTTGTTTTTTTCTCCTTTTGCCTTTAAAATGACTTGTGATCTAACATTGCACGCCAAGTGTTTGATGAAATGTCGATGTAAATGTCACTACTAAATGTGGCATTCGACTTGTGATCTAACATTGCACGCCAAGTGTTTGATGAAGTGTTTGATGAAATGTCGATGTAAATGTCCTCATTGTTTATGCTTATGGCTAGATGTCTTTAAAGTTCACTTGTTTTTTCTCCTTTTACCTTTAAAAATTGACTTGTGAACTAACATGGCATGCACATTGTTCGATGAAATGTCCATGTAAATGTCACGCCTAAATGTGGCATTCGGTTTCTAGGTTCGAATTTATGCTTTTATTCGATCGGTCTTAATTTTAAAGTACAGAATATGCTTATTGGCTTGATACTATCCTCATTCATTATACTCATACCTATATGCCTTTAAAGTTCACTTGTTTTTGCTCCTTTTGCCTTTAAAATGACTTGTGATCTAACATTTCACGCCAAATGTTCGATGAAATGTCCATGTAAATGTCACTCCTAAATGTGGCATTCGTTTTCTAGGTTCAAATTTATGCTTTTATTCCATCGGTGTTGATTTTATAGTGCAGAATGTGCTTATTGGCTTGATAATATCCTCATTCTTTATGCTTATGCCTAGATGTGTTTAAAGATCACTTGTTTTTTCTCCTTTTACCTTTAAAATTTGACTTGTAATCTAACATTGCACGCCAAGTGTTCGATGAAATATCCATGTAAATGTCACTCCTAAATGTGGCATTCGGTTTCTAGGTTCGAATTTATTCTTTTATTCAATACGTCTTGATTTTATAGTGCTGAATGTGCTTATTGGCTTGATACTATCCTCATTCTTTATGATTTTGCCTAGATGTCTTTAAGGATCACTTGTTTATTCTCCTTTTGCCTTTAAAATGACTTGTGAACTAACATGGCAAACAAAGTGTTCGATGAAATGTCCATGTAAATGTCACTCCTAAATGTGGCATTCAGTTTTTACGTTCGAATATGCTTTATTCGATCGGTCTTGATTTTGTTGTGCAGAATGTGCTTATTGACTTGATACTATCCTCATTCTTTATGCTTAAGCCTAGATGTCTTTAAAGTTCACTTGTTTTTTTCTCCTTTTGCCATTAAAATGACTTGTGATCTAACATTGCACGCAAGTGTTCGATGAAATGCCCATGTAAATGTCACTCCTAAATGTGGCATTCGTTTTCTAGGTTCAAATTTATGCTTTTATTCGATCGGTCTTGATTTTATAGTGCAAAATGTGCTTATTGGCTTGATACTATCCTCATTCTTTATGCTTATGCCTAGATGTGTTCAAAAATCACTTGTTTTCTCTCCTTTTGCCTTTAAAATTTGACTTGTGATCTAACATTGCACACCAAGTGTTCGATGAAATGTCCATGTAAATGTCACTCCTAAATGTGGCATTCGGTTTCTAGGTTCGAATTTATTCTTTTATTCGATCCGTCTTGATTTTATAGTGTCGAATGTGCTTATTGGCTTGATACTATCCTCATTCTTTATGATTATGCCAAGATGTCTTTAAGGATCACTTGTTTTTTCTTCTTTTGCCATTAAAATTCGACTTGTGATCTAACATTGCACGTCAAGTGTTCGATGAAATGTCCATGTAAATGTCACTCTTAAATGTGGCATTCGGTTTTTAGGTTCGAATATGCTTTATTCGATCGGTCTTGATTTTGTTGTGCAGAATGTGCTTATTGACTTGATACTATCCTCATGCTTTATGCTTATGCCTAGATGCCTTTAAAGTTCACTTGTTTATTCTCCTTTTGCCTTTAAAATGACTTGTGATCTAATATTGCACACCTAGTGTTCGATTAAATGTCCATATAAATGACACACCTAAATGTGGCATTTGATTTCTAGATTCGAATTTATGCTCTTATTCGATCGGTCTTGATTTTGTAGTGCAAAATGTGCTTATTGGCTTGATACTATCCTCATTCTTTATGCTTATGCCTAGATATCTTTAAAGTTCACTTGTTTTTTTTCCTTTTGTCTTTAAAATGATTTGTGATCTAACATTGCACGCCAAGTGTTTGATGAAATGTCGATGTAAATGTCACTACTAAATGTGGTATTCGACTTGTGATCTAACATTGCACACCAAGTGTTTGATGAAGTGTTTGAAGATATGTCGATGTAAATGTCCTCATTCTTTATGCTTATGGCTAGATGTCTTTAAAGTTCACTTGTTTTTTCTCCTTTTACCTTTAAAAATTGACTTGTGAACTAACATGGCACGCACATTGTTCGATGAAATATCCATGTAAGTGTCACGCCTAAATGTGGCATTCGGTTTCTAGGTTCGAATTTATGCTTTTATTCGATCGGTCTTGATTTTAAAGTACAGAATATGCTTATTGGCTTGATACTATCCTTATTCATTATACTCATACCTAGATGCCTTTCAAGTTCACTTGTTTTTGCTCATTTTGCCTTTAAAATGACTTGTGATCTAACATTGCACGCTAGGTGTTCGATGAAATGTCTATGTAAATGTCACTCCTAAATGTGGCATTCGTTTTCTAGGTTCAAATTTATGCTTTTATTCGATCGGTGTTGATTTTATAGTGCAGAATGTGCTTATTGGTTTGATACTATCCTCATTCTTTATGCTTATACCTAGATGTGTTTAAAGATCACTTGTTTTTTCTCCTTTTACCTTTAAAATTTGACTTGTGATCTAACATTGCACGCCAAGTGTTCGATGAAATGTCCATGTAAATGTCACTCCTAAATGTGGCATTCGGTTTCTAGGTTCGAATTTATTCTTTTATTCGATCCGTCTTGATTTTATAGTGCCGAATGTGCTTATTGGCTTGATACTATACTCATTCTTTATGATTTTGCCTAGATGTCTTTAAGGATCACTTGTTTTTTCTTCTTTTGCCTTTAAAATTCGACTTGTGATCTAACATTGCACGTCAAGTGTTCGATGAAATGTCCATGTAAATGTCACTCCTAAATGTGGCATTCGGTTTTTAGGTTCCAATATGCTTTATTCGATCGGTCTTGATTTTGTTGTGCAGAATGTGCTTATTGACTTGATACTATCCTCATTCTTTATGCTTATGCCTAGATGTCTTTAAAGTTCACTTGTTTATTCTCCTTTTGCCTTTAAAATGACTTGTGATCTAACATGGCAAACATAGTGTTCGATGAAATGTCCATGTAAATGACACTCCTAAATGTGGCATTTGGTTTCTAGGTTCGAATTTATGCTCTTATTCGATCGGTCTTGATTTTGTAGTGCAGAACGTGCTTATTGGCTTGATACTATCTTCATTCTTTATGCTTATGCCTAGATGTCTTTAAAGTTCACTTATTTTTTCTCCTTTTGCCTTTGAAATGACTTGTGATCTAATATTACAAGCCAAGTGTTCGATGAAATGTCCATGTAAATGTCACTCCTAAATGTGGCATTCGATTTTTAGGTTCGAATATGCTTTATTCGATCGGTCTTGATTTTGTTGTGAAGAATGTGCTTATTGACTTGATACTATCCTCATTCTTTATGCTTATGCCAAGATGTCTTTAAAGTTCCCTTGTTTATTCTCCCTTTGTCTTTAAAATGACTTGTGATCTAACATTGCACACCAAGTGTTCGATGAAATGTCCATGTAAATGTCACTCCTAAATGTGGCATTCGATTTCTAGGTTCGAATTTATTTTTTTATTCCACCCGTCTTGATTTTATAGTGCCGAATGTGCTTATTGGCTTGATAGTATCCTCATTCTTTATCATTTGCCTTTAAAATTCGACTTGTGATCTAACATTGCACGTCAAGTGTTCGATGAAATGTCCATGCAAATGTCACTCCTAAATGTGGCATTCGGTTTTTAGGTTCGAATATGCTTTATTCGATCGGTCTTGATTTTGTTGTGCAGAATGTGCTTATTGGCTTGATACTATCCTCATTCTTTATGCTTGTGCCTAGATGTGTTTAAAGATCACTTGTTTTTTCTCCTTTTGCCTTTAAAATTTGACTTGTGATCTAACATTGCACGCCAAGTGTTCGATGAAATGTCCACGTAGATGTCACTCCTAAATGTAGCATCCGGTTTCTAAGTTCGAATTTATTCTTTTATTCGATCCGTCTTGATTTTATAGTGCCGAATGTGCTTATTGGCTTGATACTATCCTCATTCTTTATGATTATGCCTACATGTCTTTAAGGATCACTTGTTTTTTCTCCTTTTGCCTTTAAAATTCGACTTGTGATCTAACATCGCACGTCAAGTGTTCGATGAAATGTCCATGTAAATGTCACTCCTAAATGTGGCATTCGGTTTTTAGGTTCGAACATGCTTTATTCGATCGGTCTTGATTTTGTTGTGCAGAATTTGTTTATTGACTTGATACTATCTTCATTCTTTATGATTATGCCTAGATGTCTTTAAAGTTCACTTGTTTTTTCTGCTTTTGCCTTTAAAATGACTTGTGATCTAACATTGCACGCCAAGTGTTCGATGATATGTCCATGTAAATCTCATTCCTAAATATGGCATTCTGTTTCTAGGTTCGAATTTATGCTTTTATTCGATCGGTCTTGATTTCGTAGCGCAAAATCTGCTTATTGGCTTGATACTATCCTCATTCTTTATGCTTATGCCTTGATGTCCTTAAAGTTCTTTATTTTTCTCCTTTTGGCTTTAAAATGGCTTGTGATCTTACATTGCACGCCAGTGTTTGATGAAATGTCCAATTAAATGTCACTCCTAAATGTGGCATTCGGTTTCTAGGTTCGAATTTATGATTTTATTCGATCGGTCTTGATTTTGTAGTGTAGAATGTGCTTTTTGGCTTGATATTATCCTCATTCTTTATGCTTATGCCTAGATGTCTTTAAAGTTCACTTGTTTTTTCTCCTTTTGGCTTTAAAATGACTTGAGATCTAAAATTGCACGCCAAGTGTTTGATGATATGTCCACGCAAATGTCACTCTTAAATGTGGCATTCGGTTTTTAGGTTCAAATATGCATTTATTCGATCAGTCTTGATTTTGCAGTGCAGAATGTGCTTATTTGATTGATACTATCCTCATTCTTTATGCTTATGCCTAGATGTCCTTAAAGTTCACTTGTTTTTTCTCCTTTACCCTTTAAAATTTGACCTGTGATCTAACATTGCACGCCAAGTGTTCGATGAAATGTCCATGTAAATGTCACTCCTAAATGTGGCATTCGGTTTCTAGGTTCGAATTTATTCTTTTATTCGATCCGTCTTGATTTTATAGTGCAGAATGTGCTTATTGGCTTGATACTATGCTCATTATTTATGATTATGCCTAGATGTCTTTAAGGATCACATGTTTTTTCTCGTTTTGCCTTTAAAATTCGACTTGTGATCTAACATTGCACGCGAAGTGTTCGATAAAATGTCCATGTAAATGTCAATCTTAAATGTGGCATTCGGTTTCTAGGTTCGAATTTATGATTTTATTCGATAGGTCTTGATTTTATAGTTCAGAATATGCTTGTTGGCTTGATACTATCCTCATTCTTTATACTTATGCCTAGATGTGTTTAAAGATCATTTGTTTTTTCTCCTTTTGCCTTTTGTTTGACTCGTGATCTAACATTGCACGCCAAGTGTTCGATGAAATGTCCATATAAATTTCACTCCTAAATGTGGCATTCCGTTTCTAGGTTCGAATTTATTCTTTTATTCGATCCATCTTGATTTTATAGTGCTGAATGTGCTTATTGGTTTGATACTATCCTCATTCTTTATGATTACGCCTAGATGTCTTTAAGGATCACTTATTTTTTCTCCTTTTGCCTTTAAAATTCGACTTGTGATCTAACATTGCACGCCAAGTGTTCGATGAAATGTCCATGTAAATGTCACTCCTAAATGTGGCATTCGGTTTTTAGGTTCGAATATGCTTTATTCGATCGGTCTTGATTTTGTTGTGCAGAATGTGTTTATAGACTTGATACTATCTTCATTCTTTATGCTTATGCCTAGATGTCTTTAAAGTTCACTTGTTTTTTCTGCTTTTACCTTTAAAATGACTTGTGATCTAACATTGCACGCCAAGTGTTCGATGATAAGTACATGTACATGTCACTCCTAAATATGGCATTCGGTTTCTAGGTTCGAATTTATGCTTTGATTCGATCGATCTTGATTTCGTAGCGCAGAATGTGCTTATTGGCTTGATACTATCCTCATTCTTTATGCTTATGCCTAGATGTCGTTGAAGTTCTTTTTTTTCTCCTTTTGCCTTTAAAATGGCTTGTGATCTTACATTGCACGCCAAGTGTTCAATGAAATGTCCGTTTAAATGTCACTCTTAAATGTGCCATTTAGTTTCTAGGTTCGAATTTATGCTTGTATTCGATCGGTCTTGATTTCGTAGCGTAGAATGTCCTTATTGGCCTGAAACTATCGTCATTCTTTATGCTTATTCCTAGATGTCCTTAAAGTACTTTTTTTTCTCCATTTGGCTTTAAAATGGCTTGTGATCTTACATTGCACGCCAAGTGTTTGATTAAATATCCATATAAATGTCACTCCTAAATGTGGCATTCGGTTTCCAGGTTTGAATTTATGCTTTTATTCGATCAGTCTTGATTTTGTAGTGTAGAATGTGCTTATTGACTTGATACTATCCTCATTCTTTATGCTTATGCCAAGATGTCTTTAAAGATCACTTGTTTATTCTCCTTTTGCCTTTAAAATGGCTTGTGATCTAACATTGCACGCCAAGTGTTCGATGATATGTCCATGTAAATGTCACTCCTAAATGTGGCATTCGGTTTCTTGGTTCGAATTTATGCTTTTATTCTATCGGTCTTGATTTCGTAGAGCAGAATGTGCTTATTGGCTTGATACTATCCTCATTCTTTATGCTTATGCCTAGATATCTTTAAAGTTCACTTATTTTTTCTCCTTTTGCCTTTAAAATGACTTATGATCTAACATTGCACGCCAAGTGTTTGATGAAATGTCGATGTAAATGTCACTACTAAATGTGGCATTCGACTTGTGATCTAACATTGCACGCCAAGTGTTCGATGAAGTGTTTGATGAAATGTCGATGTAAATGTCAACATTATTTATGCTTACGCCTAGATGTCTTTAAAGTTCACTTGTTTTTTCTCCTTTTACCTTTAAAAATTGAGTTGTGAACTAACATGGCACGCACATTGTTCAATGAAATGTCCATGTAAATGTCACGCCTAAATGTGGCATTCGGTTTCTAGGTTCGAATTTATGCTTTTATTCGATCGGTCTTGATTTTAAAGTACAGAATATGCTTATTGGCTTGATACTATCCTCATTCATTATGCTTATACCTAGATGCCTTTAAAGTTCACTTGTTTTTTCTCCTTTTGCCTTTAAAATGACTTGTGATCTAACATTGCACATCAAGTGTTCGATGAAATGTCCATGTAAATGTCACTCCTAAATGTGGCATTCGTTTTCTAGGTTCAAATTTATGCTTTTATTCGATCGGTGTTGATTTCATAGTGCAGAATGTGCTTATTGCCTTGATACTATCCTCATTCTTTATGCCTATGCCTAGATGTGTTTAAAGATCACTTGTTTTTTCTCGTTTTCCCTTTAAAATTTGACTTGTGATCTAACATTGCACGCCAATTGTTCGATGAAATGTCCATGTAAATGTCACTCCTAAATGTGGCATTCGGTTTCTAGGTTCGAATTTATTCTTTTATTCGATCCGTCTTGATTTTATAGTGCCGAATGTGCTTATTGGCTTGATACTATCCTCATTCTTTATTATTTTGCCTAGATGTCTTTAAGGATCACTTGTTTTTTCTTCTTTTGCCTTTAAAATTCGACTTGTGATCTAACTTTGCACGTCAAGTGTTCGATGAAATGTCCATGTAAATGTCACTCCTAAATGTGGCATTCGGTTTTTAGGTTTGAATATGCTTTATTCGATCGGTCTTGATTTTGTTGTGCAGAATGTGCTTATTGACTTGATACTATCCTCATTCTTTATGCTTATGCCTAGATGTCTTTAAAGTTCACTTGTTTATTCTCCTTTTGCCTTTAAAATGACTTGTGAACTAACATGGCAAACAAAGTGTTCGATGAAATGTCCATGTAAATGTTACTCCTAAATGTGGCATTTGGTTTCTACGTTCGAATATGCTTTATTCGATTGGTCTTGATTTTGTTGTGCAGAATGTACTTATTGACTTGATACTATCCTCATTCTTTATGCTTATGCCTAGATGTCGTTAAATTTCACTTGTTTATTCTCCTTTTGCCTTTAAAATGACTTGTGATCTAACATTGCACGCCAAATGTTCGATGAAATGTCAATGTAAATGTCTCTCGTAAATGTGGCATTCGGTTTATAGGTTCGAATTTATGCTTTTATTCGATCGATCTTGATTTTATAGAGCAGAATGTGCTTATTGGCTTGATATTGTCCTCATTCTTTATGCCTATGCCTAGATGTCTTTAAAGTTCACTTGTTTTTCTCCTTTTTCCTTTAAAATGACTTGTGATCTAACATTACACGACAAGTGTTCAATGAAATGTCGATGTAAATGTCACTCCTAAATGTGGCATTCGGTTTATAGGTTCGAATTTATGCTTTTATTCAATCCGTCTTGATTTTATAGCGTAGAATGTGCTTATTGGCTTGATACTATCCTCATTCTTTATGCTTATGCCTAGATATCTTTAAAGTTCACTTCTTTTTTCTCCTTTTCGCATTAAAATGGCTTGTGACCTAATATTGCACGCCAAGTGTTCGATGAAATGTCCATGTAAATGTCACTCATAAATGTGGCATTCGGTTTATAGGTTCGAATTTATGCTTTAATTCTATCGGTCTTTGTTTTGTAGTGCAGAATGTGCTTATTGGCTTGATACTATCCTCATTCTTTATGCTTATGTCTAGATATCTTTAAAGTTCACTTGTTTTTCTTCTTTTTCCTTTAAAATGACTTGTGATCTAACATTACACGACAAGTGTTCGATGAAATGTCGATGTATTTGCCACTCCTAAATGTGGCATTCGGTTTCTAGGTTCGAATTTCTGCTTTTATTCAATCGGTCTTGTGTTTGTAGTGTAGAATGTGCTTATTGGCTTGATATTATCCTCATTCTTTATGCCTATGCCTAGATGTCTTTAAAGTTCACTTGTTTTTTCTCCTTTTGCCTTTAAAAATTGACTTGTGATCTAACATTGCACTCCAAATGTTCAATGAAATGTCCATGTAAATGTCACTCGTAAATGTGGCATTCGGTTTATAGGTTCGAATTTATGCTTTTATTCGATCGGTCTTGGTTTTGTAGTGTAAAATCTGTTTTATTGGCTTGATATTGTCCTCATTCTTATGCTTACGCCTAGATGTCTTTAAAGTTCACTTGTTTTTTCTCCTTTTGCCTTTAAAAATTGACTTGTGATCTAACATTACACGCCAATTGTTCGATGAAATGTCCATGTAAATGTCACGCCTAAATGTGGTATTCGGTTTCTAGGTTCGAATTTATGCTTTTATTCGATCGGTCTTGATTTTATAGTGCAGAATGTGCTTATTGGCTTGATACTATCCTCATTCATTATGCTTATACCTAGATGTCTTTAAAGTTCACTTGTTTTTTCTCCTTTTTCCTTTAAAATGACTTGTGATCTAACATTGCACGCCAAGTGTTCGATGAAATGTGCATGTAAATGTCATTCCTAAATGTGGCATTCGGTTTCTAGGTTCGAATTTATGCTTTTATTTGATCGTTCTTCATTTTATAGTGCAAAATGTCCTTATTGCCTTGATACTATCCTCATTCTTTATGTTTATGCCTAGATATCTTTAAAGATCACTTGTTTTTTCTCCTGTTGCCTTTAAAATTTGACTTGTGATCTAACATTGCACGCCAAGTGTTGGATGATATGTCCGTGTAAATCTCACTCGTAAATGTGGCATTCGGTTTTTAGGTTCAAATTTATGCTTTTATTCGATCGGTCTTGATTTTATACTGCAGAATGTGCTTTTTGGTTGTATACTATCCTCATTATTTATGCTTATGCCTAGATGTCTTTAAAGTTCACTTATTTTTTCTCCTTTTGCCTTAAAATGACTTGTGATCTAACATTGCGCGCAAAGTGTTCGATGAAATGTCCATGTGAATGTCACTCCTAAATGTGGCATTCGGTTTCTTTGTTCGAATTTTTGCTCTTACTCGATCGGTCTTGATTTTATAGTGTAGAATGTGGTTATTGGCTTGATACTATTGATCGCCTCTCACGGTGTGCGAGGGTCTAGAGATACAATTTATAACCCGACCCCGTTGTAGTACGTGGTGGGTGTCGAACACTCGGGAAGTCTACTCGATCGATGTGCCTAGATACTAGGAAGCTAGAAAGGAGAGCATAAAACAAAGGAAAACAAAGAAAACAGTCGGGACCGACACTGAGGTCACGTCGGGCCCGAGGTTGGCGACGAGAGGAAGTCGGGACCGACACTGGGTAAGTCGGGCCCGAGGTAGCTGGGGATGTCGAACTCAAAGATTTTAAAAGTAGATCTTGGGCTTTTGGGTTCCTTCTCTAGTAGATTAAGGCTTATCCACCCCAATTCAAGCAATGAGTGATGATCGGACTAGGATCGAGTGCTTTCGCCCTCGTTCCAACCACTTCTACACATCGATCATTGGGGAAATCCCCTTCGAAGCAAGGTCTTGAGATTGACACATGTTCACTTTCGCTACTTTGCCAATCTCAAGCCTTGATTCCCGACTTTCGCAAGGAATTGTAGCTCTATGTAGAGTGGGTTCCTTAGATCAAACACTCAAGGCTATGGAATTGGGGTTTCTAGCCCAAACCTAGCTAGGGTTTTCCCCCATAACCCAAGATCAAGGAGATCTACTCCATAAGGCAAACAAAGAAAGCAAACAAATCAAAAGGGAAAGCAATCAACATCATCAATCTCAAGACAAAGAAAAGTTTCATTCAAATCAAAAGCAATCCACAAATTCCAATCAAGGGTTTCCAAATCCACAAGATCAAAACAAAGCAAAGCTAATCTATCAACCAAACTTATCAAGCTTCCTCTCTCTTGGCCGATTCTCTCTCTTCTCCTTCTCCTCTCCTTCCTCCTTGCTCTCCAAGTATCCTCTTGGCTCCCTTGGAACCCCTCCCTTTTGTGTGAGAGAGTGGGGGAAGGAACCCCTTTGGGAACCACTTTTGGAACCCCCAAAATAGAAGACAAGAGGGCCTTTTATGGATTAGATGAGGGGCAAAAGTGGAAGTTCACAATTTCGTGCCTTGGAGCCCAAGTAGTTCGGTGACCGACTTGGACCGACACGGAGGACCTCGGGCCCGAGTTACTGTGTATGTCGGTCCGATGTTCTGGAGACTTCAAAGTCGGGTCCGATGTTGGTTGCAACTCGGTCCTGACCTCGTTCCACCTTCTTCTTGTTGGCTTTCCTCTTGTTCTTCTTCATGGCTTGCTCCTCTCTTTCCTCCTTTGCTCGGGCCTCGCTCCATGTCTCGACCCTCCTTCAAATAGATCCTTGATTCACGCCAATTTACCTACAAAACACATAAAATGTGCGTAGTCTCCGAATCTCATAGAAATACGGGAACTAAGCTAAAAAGGAACAAAACGCACAAGAAAAGGGGAAAAAGAAACATATTTACAAAGGAAATCACATATGAAAACACCACCAAATAGAGAGACATCAAAATACCCCATACTTAAACTTGCTTGTCCTCAAGCAATAACAATGTGAGCAAGACCGAAACATAATCTTCAAGTAAAGCCTCGTATGAAAACACATTTTAAGCACAAGTGATCGATATTCAAGCAAGATTACATCATCACACATGATTAAGTGTTCCAAGGAATAAAGTCAATGCAACTAAGCCTCACTTTAGGGATATGTGAATGTGTATCACTCATCATGTGTTTGGGTTTAGCTATGAACACTCAAGCTCAAAAATCATGCAAGTAAGGACTTTACTATTGAAGCTAATATCACCAATTCCTCCACCTAGAGATGCCTAATGCAAAGTACACATAGAATTTCGAACTTGGCTCAATGGAGGTCCTCAAAGAGGTTCCATTCGGCCGGGTTGTAATGGGGCTTTTGGTATTTCTCAAGGTGGGAATTATTTGGTCTTGTGGTGCTTACAATGGGGATTGAACAACCTAAACTCTCACCAACTTCACCAAATTCCACAATTACTTTCACACTCACCCAAAAGACTTAACATTTTCCTTTCAACCCAAAATTTCACTTAACATTCCACTTCATCTTTGCTCTTATGCTTTTTGTTGGATTTTTCAACACTTTCTACATTTGGACCGACTTTCTTATGACATCGGGCCCGATGTTGCTTGTAACTCGGTCGGACCCTTTTTCTTCACTTAAGCTCTTTGCTTTATTCCACCTTACATTTCCAACATTTTCTTTCTTCCTTTTCTTTCTTTTTTTTCATTTTTGTACAACAAAGATGCACTACCCACATGATTCATAACACCATTCTTTTGCCCTTAAACCCAAGAGAATCTCAACTCTTCAAATACAATCCCAACCTCTCTTCTAAAGTCCAATCCCATAAGGGTCAAGTCATATAAGGCTAGGAATAATATTTTTGAGGAGTTTCAAACAAAGGCTTAGGCTAGAACGGGGCTACAAACAAAGGATTATCTTCATGGTAGGATATGGAACATTTATGTGACTAAAAGAACAAAGTTCAAAATCAATGTGACAATGCTAGGACAAGTCTCATGACGGTCTTGGAAAATAGATAAACACCGCAATAGCAAGTTTTACTAAGCATGCATGAGCTAATCACACAAGAAAAATGAGGGATATGCAAATATGAACAAGCATCCCTAAAATGGCCAAACATCAATCTCACAAGGGTCACTCATACTTAGTTGCATAAGAACTCATCCTAGA
Organism: Fallopia convolvulus; assembly: GCA_964016875.1. NCBI lineage: Eukaryota > Viridiplantae > Streptophyta > Magnoliopsida > Caryophyllales > Polygonaceae > Fallopia > Fallopia convolvulus. The sequence continues at coordinate 26,379,120 of OZ024727.1, forward strand.
ACTCACATGTTCAATAAAACAAGCAAGATATCATGATCACATCAAAAGCAACATCATTTAAGAGGCTAAACCATCCAAAAATATGCAAAGGAATTTACATGCTCACATCATCATTAGCTTTTATTTTGGCAATCTAAGATGGGAATTTCTAGTCCAAAACCTACAAAACACAAAAATCTTTTTGTTGTTTTCAACACAATTTTTCAATTTTTATGGATTTTCTTGCAAAAATTTCTCTAAAACCAAAAACTAACTCATCCATTCAAGACCAAATTAATCATTCATGTTTTTCATCAAACCACAAACCAAGAAGCAAACATCCCAAACACAAACTAAAAACACAAACTAAATATCCTCAAAATAATAAACAAACATAAACAAGTGAAATCATGAACACACTTACCCCCACCCCATACTTAAAATTTTGATGTCCCCATCAAACAAGGAAACCAAAACTTAAAAGCAAGAGAGAAGAGTATGAAAAGCTCACAATTTCTTATTCTTCAATGGCATGTATAGGATCAATCGAAGGGGTTGTCACGTCTACGTCCTCTTTGGAGCCTTGCTTGCCGCTCCCTCTCGTACACTTGTTCTTGGTAGAAGTCTTGTGGTGGTGGTTGAAGTTGAGGCTCCGGGCGTGTCCATTGGTCCTCACGGGAAGGGAAGTTCCCGCTCATCCATGTGTTGTAGCTATCTTGGACCCGCCACCTTTGGTCTTCCACCTCCCTAAGCTCCTCTACCTCTCGTCTAGTGTAGCCGAGGGCCCGGTTCATCTCTTGTTGGCTAGCTTGGAAAGAACTTTGTTGTTGAAGCATTTGTTGTTGTTGTTGGTACATTTGTTGTTGATGTTGGTACATTTGTTGTTGTTGGAGATTCACTTGATGGACCTCTTGGAGAACATTTTCTTGTTGAAGTTGGAGATGAGCCATTTGGTTGGCTAAGAAGGACATGTCCACGGTTTGTTGTTGCTCGGGAAACACCATTCCCGGACCGTACCATTGGGCATAGCCTTCATAACCGCCACCTTGGAATTGCTCTCGCCTTGCACCGCTCCCTTCTCCTCGTTCATAATGCCTCGGCACCTCACCACCATGGAATGAACTGGACCGACGTTGAGGGAAGTCGGGCCCGACTTGGTGTGTACCTCGGTCCGCCAGTGTTGGAGCATGGTGCGTGGCTCGGAGGTCGGCCATCAAGCCTTGGAGGCGCTCATCTTCTTCATTTTGCTCTTGATCGACATCCATGTCTTCCCCACGAGGTGCAAACACGAAGTTGTCTTGGTCGGAATCCGGTGTAGATGGAGGAGAGGTAAACCGAATGTGTTGGGATTGTTGTCGCCGCCCTTCTCTTGCACCTTCGGGGTCACCAAATGAGTGTGGCTTGCCGGCCCACACTTGGTACCAATTTTGATACCGAGAAAGATCATAGAGGTTGTGCACTAACCGGATCGACACACCATCATAGTTTGAGTGAGGGGCCAAGGAAATCATGTAGAGCTTCTCCTTGATGATGTTGGCCTTCTTGAAATACTTCATGTTCATGAACTCAACACCATTCGGAGCCGGAGAATACTTGTCAAGATCAACTCCTAGACGCATGGCGAGCCTTGCTATCATCCCACCGAAGTAGATCCAAGAGGAGCTTTGGAAGTCTCGCACCATCTTGACCCACTCCCATGCAAGGTTCATGGGCTTCTCGGTGTTGAAGAGCATCTCATGGAGCAACATGATCTCCTCCTTCATCGGCTTGCTCAACTCATGACGAGCATAGATTGCACACCCCAAGACTCGCACCATGACCCGAAAAAGAGGGCTAGCAATCTCGTTTGTGGAGGCGCCCTTTCTCATCTCACTCTTCCCGGTCACATGACGCCACACTTGGTTCACCTTCTCATTGTTGACGTCGGCCTCTTCTCTTGGGCATGGAAACCCGAAGTAGGTAGCCAAATCCCGAAGAGTGAGATTGTGGTCCTCGTTGCCCAATCGGAAAGTGATCGCCCCTTCCTCATCCTCCACATTATCATAAGTGCACTCGAATGTGGCCATGAATTCCGAGGTGAGAGCGGGGTAGTGAGTGTTGTCCCACCTTAGCATCCCATTAAGACCGATGTGGGAGTAGCATCTTGGAAGGGCTTGATCCATGTCCATCTTCCTCACGGCTTCCCAATCAAGCCACCTCGTGTGGTGCTCAAGCGCCATATATCTTTCATAATTCTCCACTTGCTCATCATCCTCCAAATAGACATCATCCAACTTCGGCTCTTTCCTCGTCTTCTTGGACTTCTTCCTTGGCCTTTCCACATGAGAGGATGAAGCTCTTGTCTCCATGGTACCTACACACATCCAACCCAACAAAAGGATCCAAGATAAACTCCATACAACTCAACAAAAGCACTCATCAACACACAACAACATTTCAACACAAAGGGAACCCCATACTTAGTCTCTAGACTCACATGCATCTCAATCCAACATAAATCATCATGGACATCTTCTAACAATAGCTAAACAAATGATCATTCTACATCATGATTAGGCTATAGCCAACAATTAAACACATGAATCCACATGATATCACAAGAAGAGGGTAAAAACAACATGGATCGACTTCCAGTCTATGTCGAGCCCGACTTACTCAACCTCGGCCCGACATGTTGGACCGACTTTCTCACCTCGGGCCCGACTCTCCTGGGCACGTCGATCTCGACCTAGTTCATGCTTCGACTTCTAGCCTTAAATCAACCCAAATCACTCTATCATGCACTTAAATTTCAAATTCAACCATCAAACATCCCTAATCGAAGTTCTAAGTGGATCTAAGCATGCATAAACAACTTTAAAGCTCAATTTCACAAATCATGCAAATCCACCATTGATGCTCAAGCTCAAGCTCTCAATCAAACATGGCATTACTCAATCTACGCAATGAAAGCACAAAATTTTCAAAGAAATAAGTAGAGATCGAGTAACACATACCGGATTCGAAGAGTATTGAACTTTTAAACAAATAAGCAACTTAGAACTCAAATTTCCTAGATCTAGATCTAGATGGGGGATGAAGAACTATATTGAACTCGAAATTTCTATTTGGAATCGGGTTAGAGAGGTCTTTTTATGGTTGGATCGAGATGAAGAAGGGAAGTGTGTGGATCGAGTATGGAAGGGGATGGGCGGCCGACTTTGAGAGTGTTTGAGGGAGAGGGGTTGTATTTTGGGAATGGTGGTTGATATGAAGATGATAGGTAGGTGGGGGATAGTATTTAATGGGGGAAAGGGACAAATTAGGTCAAGGGCAAAATTGGCATTCCAACTAGTCAAATCGAGTTGGACCGACTTCATGGACCGACGTCCCTATGTCGGGCCCGACTTACCTGGGCTCGATGTGGGAGTATTCGGGTCACCAATTTTACTCCATCCTCTTGCAACTTCTTTCCCATATTTCCATTTAAATATTTCACCTCAAATCCTACACAACTTTGAAGAATGCACGACACCATAAATCCACAAAACACTAGATAGAGATTGGTTAGGGAAAAGTTAGGCTAAACTAAGAAAAATCAAACTAAAATTACGAAAAGAAAGCTACTAGCTCGGGTTGCCTCCCGAGAAGCGCTCGTTTAGAGTCACTAGCTTGACTTCCTAACCTCAACCTCATGGCGGGTGAAACACGGTGAATTGCTCGCCATTGTTATGCCCATTCCCATTGCCTTCATACCCATAAAACCACCAACGATGGTCTACATAGGCATGGCTCTCCGATCTCGGGCCTATCTCATCATACTCCTCCAACGGATGAGATTTCTTCTCCTTACTTGCTCCATCATGTTCCTCTTTTCCTACACCAAAGTTATCCAAAGAATTCCTAGGAGATTCTACCAATTCATCTTTCAAGTCACTAAGGCAAATGTAGGAGTCTCCTAAGTCATCTTTCAAATCTCTTAAACAAATGTAGGAATCAAAAGTTTGGGAAGAATTGTGGTCATCACCAACATCAAAAGGATATAAGTAAGGATACTCTTCATTTCTCCTTGGGCTAACATTGATCCTTGACTCATCTTGATCCTCAATTTGCTCCAACAACTCCCTTGCTTGTATTTGTTTATTGAAGCTTTCATCACTCCTTAACACAATGACCTCTCTAGCAACTTCCACTTCTTCACTTTCTCTCTTGGCACTCTCTTCAAGTTTGAGGATAGCCAAGGCGTCCGGCTCATTCAAGGCCTTGTTGAAGTGAAAATCGACCTTTTCTTCACCAATCTCAAAGGAAACCTTGCCGTTTTTGACATCAAACCTTGCCCCCGCCGTAGTTAAGAATGGTCTCCCTAAGATTATTGGGACCAAGGGATCCTCATGCATGTCCAAGATCACGAAATCATCGGGGACAAAGTACTTTCCAACTCGCACCGGAACGTCATCCAATATTCCCTTAGCCTTGATGATGGAACCGTCGGCCATAGTTAGGGACATATCGGTCGGCTCCATTTCACCCAAATTTGCTCTTCTCCAAATGCTAGCGGGCATCACCGAAACACTTGCCCCAAGGTCACATAAGGCTTGGAAATTTTGAGACCCCACACCAATGGTTATAGCAAAACGACCGGGATCTCCTAGCTTTTGTGGTAACTCCAAGGTCTTGACCTCATCTTGCATTTCCACTATGGACCTCTTCTTGCTCAAAATCTCCTTTAAAAACTTGGCATAAGATGGCATCTCACTCAATGCATCGGTGAACGGGATAGAGATGTTCAAGCCTTGCAAGAGTTTGAGAAACCTCTTGAACTTGTTCTCAACAACATCTTTCGGCTTCTTTGAGGGATATGGAAGAATCGTTGCACCTTGAATCTTGCTTGGATCAACCTCCTTGGACTTCCCTACTTCACTTGCAACATTTCCTGGTTGGACCGACTTGGGCACCATATCGGGCTCGATGTTGTGAGTCTCGGTCCGAGGCAGAGGAGTTGGATCGAGGTCTGTGTACGTCGGTCCCGAGTTGCTCTCGACCTCGGTCCGTGGTGAAGGAGTCGATCTTCTTGCTGGGTCGACTTCGGGGAATGTCGGACCCGACTTGCTGGGTAAGTTGGTCCGACTCTCTTCATTCTTCTTAGGCACGTGTGGCTCGGGTAGGTTTCGGCCACTTCTCAATCCAATTGCCCGGACTTCATTTTGATTGTTTTGAGCTCGAGGATTCTCCTCGGGTCGGCCCGGAAGTCTTCCATTCTCTCTCGGGGCTTGGGTTGCAATTTGGGCAAATTGATTGTCGACTTGCCTCCTCCATGCACCAAACTCATTGAATTGGGTCCTCATCTCCTTGAACCCATCTCTCATCTCTTGAGCAAATGTTTGTAACTCATTGAATCCCGGTGGTCTATATGGTGGTGGTGGCGCCCTTGGCTCGTTTTGGTTGAAGTTGTGGTTGTAGCCTTGAGCTTGACCGTTGTTCCACCGGCCATTGCCACCATTGTTGAAATTGCCTCTTCCACCGAAATTTTCTCGAACATAGTTTGCCTCCTCAATTCGCTCGGCCAAGCGTACTTGGCTCTCATTCGGACAAACTTGTGTAGCATGTGCAAAGGATCCACACTCCTCACAAGCTCTAGCATTTTGCTTGTAGTAGTGGACTTGCCTCTTAAGCTTGCTCACTTCACCTTCAAGGAATTGGAGCTTCACATCCCTATCAATGTCTTCTCCCTTTGGATCATATAACTTCCTTGCACCTTCACCTTGAACTTTCACCTCCTTGCTAGCTTGACTCACCCCATACATGGCCTCATAATCGGATAGCTTGTCAAGTAGCTCCCAAGCTTGATCCGGTGTCAAGTCTATGAACCCACAATCGGTGTGGAGATTGAGCTTGTCCTTCGTTACCGGATTGATGCCTTGGAAAAAGATGTCTTGAAGCACATATGGTTGTTGGCCATGAGTAGGACATTGGCGCAACATCTCCTTGAAACGGTCCCATGCTTCGAAGAGGGGCTCATTCGGACCTTGTTGAAAGCTTGCAATCTTCCTTCTTAACTCGGTTGTCTTTGAGGGCGGGAAGAACTTCATCAAGAAAGCATCATAGAGTGTCTTCCAAGTTGTGATTGACCTAGGAGCTTGGCTCTCGAGCCAATGTGTGGCCTTGCCCCCAAGTGACCATTTGAACGCCTTTAGAAGCACATACTCCAATGTCTCCTCGTCGGTGGAGATCGTCTCACACATATCCACAAATCGTTTAACATGCTCTATGGGACACTCATGTGGACGGCACTCGAATTGATCACGCTTGATGAGGGAGATGAATTGCGTCTTAATCTCAAAATTCTTGGCAACCTCGGGAAGCACAATAGCCGGCTCGGGTACCCTCAACTCCGGATGCATGTATTGGCGTGCATTCCGGGGTAGAGCGTTGAGTTGAGCCTCGGCTCTCATCCGTTGCTCCCGTTCTCTTCTTGCCACCTCCTCTTGATTGTCCCTCTCAAGTTGCAATCTAGCCATTTCGGCCCTAAGTCGAGCCAACTCCTCATCAACATGGAGAGCTTGATTCTCCATCCTTTTCCTTCTTCGGGCTTCTTTGAGAATACTTTCCGGATCACTCACAAACTCAAGCTCAAGTGTTCCTCGGGAGGAACGAGCTAGCATACACCTATGAAACAAAAACACAAACCAAAACAAATCAAAAACAAACAAAGGGTTTGGGCTATTCCCTCACCCAAATCACTACCAAAACACAAGAAACTCACCAAATTGGCACTCAATGCACTTAGACTTCCCCGGCAACGGCGCCATTCTTTTTGATCGCCTCTCACGGTGTGCGAGGGTCTAGAGATACAATTTATAACCCGACCCCGTTGTAGTACGTGGTGGGTGTCGAACACTCGGGAAGTCTACTCGATCGATGTGCCTAGATACTAGGAAGCTAGAAAGGAGAGCATAAAACAAAGGAAAACAAAGAAAACAGTCGGGACCGACACTGAGGTCACGTCGGGCCCGAGGTTGGCGACGAGAGGAAGTCGGGACCGACACTGGGTAAGTCGGGCCCGAGGTAGCTGGGGATGTCGAACTCAAAGATTTTAAAAGTAGATCTTGGGCTTTTGGGTTCCTTCTCTAGTAGATTAAGGCTTATCCACCCCAATTCAAGCAATGAGTGATGATCGGACTAGGATCGAGTGCTTTCGCCCTCGTTCCAACTACTTCTACACATCGATCATTGGGGAAATCCCCTTCGAAGCAAGGTCTTGAGATTGACACATGTTCACTTTCGCTACTTTGCCAATCTCAAGCCTTGATTCCCGACTTTCGCAAGGAATTGTAGCTCTATGTAGAGTGGGTTCCTTAGATCAAACACTCAAGGCTATGGAATTGGGGTTTCTAGCCCAAACCTAGCTAGGGTTTTCCCCCATAACCCAAGATCAAGGAGATCTACTCCATAAGGCAAACAAAGAAAGCAAACAAATCAAAAGGGAAAGCAATCAACATCATCAATCTCAAGACAAAGCAAAGTTTCATTCAAATCAAAAGCAATCCACAAATTCCAATCAAGGGTTTCCAAATCCACAAGATCAAAACAAAGCAAAGCTAATCTATCAACCAAACTTATCAAGCTTCCTCTCTCTTGGCCGATTCTCTCTCTTCTCCTTCTCCTCTCCTTCCTCCTTGCTCTCCAAGTATCCTCTTGGCTCCCTTGGAACCCCTCCCTTTTGTGTGAGAGAGTGGGGGAAGGAACCCCTTTTGGAACCACTTTTGGAACCCCCAAAATAGAAGACAAGAGGGCCTTTTATGGATTAGATGAGGGGCAAAAGTGGAAGTTCACAATTTCGTGCCTTGGAGCCCAAGTAGTTCGGTGACCGACTTGGACCGACACGGAGGACCTCGGGCCCGAGTTACGGTGTATGTCGGTCCGATGTTCAGGAGACTTCAAAGTCGGGCCCGATGTTGGTTGCAACTCGGTCCTGACCTCGTTCCACCTTCTTCTTGTTGGCTTTCCTCTTGTTCTTCTTCATGGCTTGCTCCTCTCTTTCCTCCTTTGCTCGGGCCTCGCTCCATGTCTCGACCCTCCTTCAAATAGATCCTTGATTCACGCCAATTTACCTACAAAACACATAAAATGTGCGTAGTCTCCGAATCTCATAGAAATACGGGAACTAAGCTAAAAAGGAACAAAACGCACAAGAAAAGGGGAAAAAAAAACATATTTACAAAGGAAATCACATATGAAAACACCACCAAATAGAGAGACATCAACTATCCTCATTCTTTGTGCCTATGCCTAGATGTCTTTAAAGTTCACTTGTTTTTTCTCCTTTTGCCTTTAAAAACTGACTTGTGATCTTTCATTGCACGCCAAATGTTCGATGAAATGTCCATGTAAATGTCCCTCGTAAATGTGGCATTCGGTTTATATGTTCAGATTTATGCTTTTATTTAATCGGTCTTGATTTTATAGCGCAGAATGTGCTTATTGGCTTGATACTATCCTCATTCTTTATGCTTATGCCTAGATGTCTTTAAAGTTCACTTGTTTTTCTCCTTTTGCCTTTAAAAATTGACTTGTGATCTAATATTGCACGCCAAGTGTTCGATGAAATGTCGATGTAAATGTCACTCCTAAATATGGCATTCGGTTTCTAGGTTCGAAATTATGCTTTTATTCGATAGGTCTTGATTTTATAGTGCAAAATGTGCGTATTGTCTTACTACTATCCTCATTCTTTATGTTTATGCCTAGTTGTCTTTAAAGTTCACTTGTTTTTTCTCCTTTTGCCTTTAAAAATTGACTTGTGATCTAATATTGCACGCCAAGTGTTCGATGAAATTTCCATGTAAATGTCACTCGTAAATGTGGCATTCGGTTTATAGGTTCGAAATTATGCTTTTATTCGATCGGTCTTGATTTTTTAGTGCAGAATGTGCTTATTGGCTTGATACTATCCTCATTCTTTATGATTATATCTAGATGTCTTTAAAGTTCACTTGTTTTTTCTCCTTTTGGCTTTAAAATGACTTGTGATCTAACATTGCACTCCAAGTCTTCGATGAAATGTCAATGTAAATGACACTCCGAAATGTGGCATTCGGTTTCTAGGTTCGAATATGCTCTTATTCGATCGGTCTCCATTTTGTAGTGCAGAATGTGCTTATTGGCTTGATACTATCCTCATTCTTTATGCTTATGCCTTGATGTCCTTAAAGTTCTTTATTTTTCTCCTTTTGGCTTTAAAATGGCTTGTGATCTTACATTGCACGCCAAGTGTTTGATGAAATGTCCAATTAAATGTCACTCCTAAATGTGGCATTCGGTTTCTAGGTTCGAATTTATGCTTTTATTCGATCGGTCTTGATTTTGTAGTGTAGAATGTGCTTTTTGGCTTGATATTATCCTCATTCTTTATGCTTATGCCTAGATGTCTTTAAAGTTCACTTGTTTTTTCTCCTTTTGGCTTAAAAATGACTTGTGATCTAACATTACAAGCAAAGTGTTTGATGATATGTCCATGTAAATGTCACTCTTAAATGTGGCATTCGGTTTTTAGGTTCAAATATGCTTTTATTCGATCAGTCTTGATTTTGCAGTGCAGAATGAGCTTATTTGCTTCATACTATCCTCATTCTTTATGCTTATGCCTAGATGTCCTTAAAGTTCACTTGTTTTTTCTCCTTTTCCCTTTAAAATTTGACTTGTGATCTAACATTGCACGCCAAATGTTCGATGAAATGTCCATGTAAATGTCACTCTTAAATGTGGCATTCGGTTTCTAGGTACGAATTTATGCTTTTATTCGATCGGTCTTGATTTTATAGTGCAGAATGTTCTTATTGGCTTGATACTATCCTCATTCTTTATGCTTATACCTAGATGTCTTTAGAGATCACTTCTTTTTTCTCCTTTTGCCTTTAAAATTTGACTTGTGATTTGAGATTTCACGCCAAGAGTTCGATGATATGTCCATGTAAATGTCACTCCTAAATGTGGCATTCGGTTTTTAGGTTCAAATATCCTCTTATTCGACCGGTCTTGATTTTGCAGTGTAGAATGTGCTTATTGGCTTGATACTATCCTCATTCTTTATGCTTATGCCTAGATGTCTTTAAGGATCACATGTTTTTTCTCCTTTTGCCTTTAAAACGACTTGTGATCTAACATTGCACGACAAGTGTTCGATGAAATGTCGATGTAAATGTCACTCCTAATGTGGCATTCAGTTTCTAGGTACGAATTTATGCTTTTATTCGATCGGTCTTGATTTTATAGTGAAAAATGTTCTTATTGGCTTAATACTATCCTCATTCTTAATGCTTATGCCTAGATGTCCTTAAAGTTCGATGAAATGTCCATGTAAATGTCACTCCTAAATGTGGCATTCGGTTTCTAGGTTCGAATTTATGTTCTTATTCGATCGGTCAAGATTTTGTAGTGCAGAATGTCCTTATTGGCTTGATACTATCCTCATTCTTTATGCTTATGCCTAGATGTCTTTAAAGATCACTTGTTTTTTCTCCTTTTTCCTTTAAAATGACTTGTTATCAAACATTGCGCACCAAGTGTTCGATGAAATGTCCATGTAAATGTCACTCCTAAATGTGGCATTCGGTTTCTAGGTACGAATTTATGCTTTTATTCGATCGGTCTTGATTTTATAGTGCAGAATGTGGTTATTGGCTTGATACTATCCTCATTCTTTATGCCTATGCCTAGATGTCTTTAAAGTTCACTTGTTTTTTCTCCTTTTTCCTTTAAAAATTGACTTGTGATCTAACATTGCACGCCAAATGTTCGATGAAATATCAATGTAAATGTCCCTCGTAAATGTGGCATTCGGTTTATTTGTTCGAATTTATGCTTTTATTCAATCGGTCTTGATTTTATAGCGTAGAATGTGCTTATTGGCTTGATATTGTCCTCCTTCTTTTTGCCTATGCCTAGATGTCTTTAAAGTTCACTTGTTTTTCTCCTTTTTCCTTTAAAATGTCTTGTGATCTAACATTACACGAGAAGTGTTCGATGAAATGTCGATGTAAATGTCACTCCTAAATGTGGCATTCGGTTTATAGGCTCGAATTTATGCTTTTATTCAATCGGTCTTGATTTTATAGCGCAGAATGTGCTTATTGGCTTGATACTATCCTCATTCTTTATGCTTATGCCAAGATATCTTTAAAGTTCACTTCTTTTTTCTCCTTTTGGCATTAAAATGGCTTGTGACCTAACATTGCACGCCTAGTGTTCGATGAAATGTCCATGTAAATGTCACTCATAAATGTGGCATTCGGTTTATAGGTTCGAATTTATGCTTTTATTCGATCGGTCTTTGTTTTGTAGGGCAGAATGTGCTTATTGGCTTGATACTATCCTCATTCTTTATGCTTATGCCTAGATGTCCTTAAAGTTCTTTTTTTTTTGTCCTTCTGCCTTTAAAATGACTTGTAATCTAACATTACACGACAAGTGTTCGATGAAATGTCGATGTATATGTCACTCTTAAATGTGGCATTTAGTTTCTAGGTTCGAATTTATGCTTTTATTCGATCGGTCTTGATTTCGTAGCGTAGAATGTCCTTATTGGCCTGATACTATCGTCATTCTTTATGCTTATGCCTAGATGTCCTTAAAGTTCATTTTTTTCTCCTTTTGGCTTTAAAATGGCTTGTGATCTTACATTGCACGCCAAGTGTTCGATTAAATATCCATTTAAATGTCACTCCTAAATGTGGCATTCGGTTTCTAGGTTTGAATTTATGCTTTTATTCGATCGGTCTTGATTTTGTAGTGTAGAATGTGCTTATTGGCTTGATACTATCCTCATTCTTTATGCTTAAGCCTAGATGTCTTTAAAGTTCACTTGTTTTTTCTCCTTTTGGCTTTAAAATGACTTAAGATCTAACATTGTGGCCTAGTGTTCGATGATAGGTCAATGTAAATGTCACTCCTAAATGTGGCATTCGGTTTTTAGGTTCAAATATCCTCTTATTCGACCGGTCTTGATTTTGCAGTGTAGAATGTGCTTATTGGCTTGATACTATCCTCATTCTTTATACTTATGCCTAGATGTCTTTAAGGATCACATGTTTTTTCTCCTTTTGCCTTTAAAACGACTTGTGATCTAACATTGCACGACAAGTGTTCGATGAAATGTCGATGTAAATGTCACTCCTAATGTGGCATTCAGTTTCTAGGTACGAATTTATGCTTTTATTCGATCGGTCTTGATTTTATAGTGAAAAATGTTCTTATTGGCTTAATACTATCCTCATTCTTAATGCTTATGCCTAGATGTCCTTAAAGTTCGATGAAATGTCCATGTAAATGTCACTCCTAAATGTGGCATTCGGTTTCTAGGTTCGAATTTATGTTCTTATTCGATCGGTCAAGATTTTGTAGTGCAGAATGTCCTTATTGGCTTGATACTATCCTCATTCTTTATGCTTATGCCTAGATGTCTTTAAAGATCACTTGTTTTTTCTCCTTTTTCCTTTAAAATGACTTGTTATCAAACATTGCGCACCAAGTGTTCGATGAAATGTCCATGTAAATGTCACTCCTAAATGTGGCATTCGGTTTCTAGGTACGAATTTATGCTTTTATTCGATCGGTCTTGATTTTATAGTGCAGAATGTGGTTATTGGCTTGATACTATCCTCATTCTTTATGCCTATGCCTAGATGTCTTTAAAGTTCACTTGTTTTTTCTCCTTTTTCCTTTAAAAATTGACTTGTGATCTAACATTGCACGCCAAATGTTCGATGAAATATCAATGTAAATGTCCCTCGTAAATGTGGCATTCGGTTTATTTGTTCGAATTTATGCTTTTATTCAATCGGTCTTGATTTTATAGCGTAGAATGTGCTTATTGGCTTGATATTGTCCTCCTTCTTTTTGCCTATGCCTAGATGTCTTTAAAGTTCACTTGTTTTTCTCCTTTTTCCTTTAAAATGTCTTGTGATCTAACATTACACGAGAAGTGTTCGATGAAATGTCGATGTAAATGTCACTCCTAAATGTGGCATTCGGTTTATAGGCTCGAATTTATGCTTTTATTCAATCGGTCTTGATTTTATAGCGCAGAATGTGCTTATTGGCTTGATACTATCCTCATTCTTTATGCTTATGCCAAGATATCTTTAAAGTTCACTTCTTTTTTCTCCTTTTGGCATTAAAATGGCTTGTGACCTAACATTGCACGCCTAGTGTTCGATGAAATGTCCATGTAAATGTCACTCATAAATGTGGCATTCGGTTTATAGGTTCGAATTTATGCTTTTATTCGATCGGTCTTTGTTTTGTAGTGCAGAATGTGCTTATTGGCTTGATACTATCTTCATTCTTTATGCTTATGCCTAGATGTCCTTAAAGTTCTTTTTTTTTTGTCCTTCTGCCTTTAAAATGACTTGTAATCTAACATTACACGACAAGTGTTCGATGAAATGTCGATGTATATGTCACTCTTAAATGTGGCATTTAGTTTCTAGGTTCGAATTTATGCTTTTATTCGATCGGTCTTGATTTCGTAGCGTAGAATGTCCTTATTGGCCTGATACTATCGTCATTCTTTATGCTTATGCCTAGATGTCCTTAAAGTTCATTTTTTTCTCCTTTTGGCTTTAAAATGGCTTGTGATCTTACATTGCACGCCAAGTGTTCGATTAAATATCCATTTAAATGTCACTCCTAAATGTGGCATTCGGTTTCTAGGTTTGAATTTATGCTTTTATTCGATCGGTCTTGATTTTGTAGTGTAGAATGTGCTTATTGGCTTGATACTATCCTCATTCTTTATGCTTAAGCCTAGATGTCTTTAAAGTTCACTTGTTTTTTCTCCTTTTGGCTTTAAAATGACTTAAGATCTAACATTGCACGCCTAGTGTTCGATGATATGTCAATGTAAATGTCACTCCTAAATGTGGCATTCGGTTTTTAGGTTCAAATATCCTCTTATTCGACCGGTCTTGATTTTGCAGTGCAGAATGTGCTTATTGGCTTGATACTATCCTCATTCTTTATGCTTATGCCTAGATGTCTTTAAGGATCACATGTTTTTTCTCCTTTTGCCTTTAAAACGACTTGTGATCTAACATTGCACGACAAGTGTTCGATGAAATGTCGATGTAAATGTCACTCCTAATGTGGCATTCAGTTTCTAGGTACGAATTTATGCTTTTATTCGACCGGTCTTGATTTTATAGTGCAAAATGTTCTTATTGGCTTAATACTATCCTCATTCTTAATGCTTATGCCTAGATGTCCTTAAAGTTCGATGAAATGTCCATGTAAATGTCACTCCTAAATGTGGCATTCGGTTTCTAGGTTCGAATTTATGTTCTTATTCGATCGGTCAAGATTTTGTAGTGCAGAATGTCCTTATTGGCTTGATACTATCCTCATTCTTTATGCTTATGCCTAGATGTCTTTAAAGATCACTTGTTTTTTCTCCTTTTTCCTTTAAAATGACTTGTTATCTAACATTGCGCACCAAGTGTTCGATGAAATGTCCATGTAAATGTCACTCCTAAATGTGGCATTCGGTTTCTAGGTACGAATTCATGCTTTTATTCGATCGGTCTTGATTTTATAGTGCAGAATGTGGTTATTGGCTTGATACTATCCTCATTCTTTATGCCTATGCCTAGATGTCTTTAAAGTTCACTTGTTTTTTCTCCTTTTTCCTTTAAAAATTGACATGTGATCTAACATTGCACGCCAAATGTTCGATGAAATATCAATGTAAATGTCCCTCGTAAATGTGGCATTCGGTTTATTGGTTCGAATTTATGCTTTTATTCAATCGGTCTTGATTTTATAGCGCAGAATGTGCTTATTGGCTTGATATTTTCCTCATTCTTTTTGCCTATGCCTAGATGTCTTTAAAGTTCACTTGTTTTTCTCCTTTTTCCTTTAAAATGTCTTGTGATCTAATATTACACGAGAAGTGTTCGATGAAATGTCGATGTAAATGTCACTCCTAAATGTGGCATTCGGTTTATAGGCTCGAATTTATGCTTTTATTCAATCGGTCTTGATTTTATAGCGCAGAATGTGCTTATTGGCTTGATACTATCCTCATTCTTTATGCTTATGCCTAGATATCTTTAAAGTTCACTTCTTTTTTCTCCTTTTGGCATTAAAATGGCTTGTGACCTAACATTGCACGCCTAGTGTTCGATGAAATGTCCATGTAAATGTCACTCATAAATGTGGCATTCGGTTTATAGGTTCGAATTTATGCTTTTATTCGATCGGTCTTTGTTTTGTAGTGCAGAATGTGCTTATTGGCTTGATACTATCTTCATTCTTTGTGCTTATGCCTAGATGTCTTTAAAGTTCACTTGTTTTTCTTCTTTTTCCTTTAAAATGACTTGTAATCTCACATTACACGATAAGTGTTCGATGAAATGTCGACGTATATGTCACTCCTAAATGTGGCATTCGGTTTCTAGTTTCGAATTTTTGCTTTTATTCGATCGGTCTTGTGTTTGTAGTGTAGAATGTGCTTATTGGCTTGATATTATCCTCATTCTTTATGCCTATGCCTAGATGTCTTTAAAGTTCACTTGTTTTTCTCCTTTTGCCTTTAAAAATTGACTTGTGATCTAACATTGCACTCCAAATTTTCGATGAAATGTCCATGTAAATGTCACTTGTAAATGTGGCATTCGGTTTATAGGTTCGAATTTATGCTTTTATTCGATCGGTCTTTGTTTTGTAGTGCAGATTGTGCTTTATTGGCTTGATACTGTCCTCATTCTTTATGTTTACGCCTAGATGTCTTTAAAGTTCACTTGTTTTTTCTCCTTTTGCCTTTAAAAATTGACTTATGATCTAACATTGCACGCTAATTGTTCGATGAAATGTCCATGTAAATGTCACGCCTAAATGTGGCATTCAGTTTCTAGGTTCGAATTTATGCTTTTATTCGATCAGTCTTGATTTTGTAGTGTAGAATGTGCTTATTTGCTTGATACTATCCTTATTCTTTATGCCTCTGCCTAGATGTCTTTAAAGTTCACTTGTTTTTTCTCCTTTTTCCTTTAAAATGTCTTGTGATCTAACATTGCATGCCAAGTGTTCGATGAAATGTCCATGTAAATGTCATTCCTAAATGTGACATTCGGTTTCTAGGTTCGAATTTATGCTTTTATTTGATTGTTCTTGATTTTATAGTGCAGAATGTCCTTATTGGCTTGATACTATCTTCATTCTTTATGTTTATGCCTAGATATCTTTAAAGATCACTTGTTTTTTCTCCTTTTGCCTTTAAAATTTGACTTGTGATCTAACATTGCACGCCAAGTGTTGGATGATATGTCCGTGTAAATCTCACTCGTAAATGTGGCATTCGGTTTTTAGGTTCAAATTTATGCTTTTATTCGATCGGTCTTGATTTTATACTGTAGAATGTGCTTTTTGGTTGTATAATATCCTCATTATTTATGCTTATGCCTAGATGTCTTTAAAGTTCACTTATTTTTTCTCCTTTTGCCTTAAAATGACTTGTGATCTAATATTGCACGCCAAGTGTTCGATGATATGTCGATGTAAATGTCACTCCTAAATATGGCATTCGGTTTCTAGGTTCGAAATTATGCTTTTATTCGATCGGTCTTGATTTTATAGTGCCAAATGTGCATATTGTCATGATACTATCCTCATTCTTTATGTTTAGGCCTAGATGTCTTTAAAGTTCACTTGTTTTTTCTCCTTTTGCCTTTAAAAATTGACTTGTGATCTAATATTGCACGCCAAGTGTTCGATGAAATGTCCATGTGAATGTCACTCGTAAATGTGGCATTCGGTTTATAGGTTCGAAATTATGCTTTCATTCGATCGGTCTTGATTTTTTAGTGCAAAATGTGCTTATTGGCTTGATACTATCCTCATTCTTTATGCTTATGCCTAGATGTCTTTAAAGTTCACTTGTTTTTTCTCCTTTTGGCTTTAAAATGACTTGTGATCTAACATTGCACTCTAAGTGTTCGATGAAATGTCCATGTAAATGACACTCCTAAATGTGGCATTCGGTTTCTAGGTTCGAATATGCTCTTATTCCATTGGTCTTTATTTTGTAGTGCAGAATGTGCTTATTTGCTTGATACTATCCTCATTCTTTATGCTTATGCCTAGATGTCTTTAAAGATCACTTCTTTTTTCTCCGTTTGACTTTAAAATTTGACTTGTGATTTAACATTACACGCCAAGTGTTCGATGATATGTCCATGTAAATGTCACTCCTAAATGTGGCATTCGATATTTAGGTTCGAATATGGTCTTATTCGATCGGTCTTGATTTTGCAGTGCAGAATGTGCTAATTGGATTTATACTATCCTCATTTTCTATTCTTATGCCTATAGGTCCTTAATATTCACTTGATGTGATTCCATCAACATCCGAGCCAACAATGGAGCACATCCCGGAACACTTGAGGAGCCACGGCCTGCCCTAGACGCGCCTACAAGCTTGGATGCGGAGCCACTCGGCGCGCCCTTGCAAGGGGCTGGCGCGCCTTGTGCTACGTTGGATTCCGACCTTGATATTGCCTAATCTTCTAGCACTTTTTATGGCGCCTTGTCCCATGACTCGAGTGAGGATTCCAGCCCTAAAGACAAGTCTAATGTGCATGATAAAGGGGAGCCGATATTTGGACAAGCAACCAAGGCCGGTGTTCGAGGCGCTAAGAAGCCGAGTCAAGGAGCCATGCCCTATCTTGGGCGCATCACACGAGCACTAGCTAAGGCAAAACTAGACAAAATCAAGGAGGAGCTCATGGATCATAAGTTTCCGATGGCTAATGACGGTGAAGGTTGGAGTGTTCTTGTGACTATTGGTTCGACTATTGCTAAAACTTGAATTATGTTTTGTTAAGGGTTTTTAGTTGAATTTCTTGAAATTTAAGGATGTTTTATTTGATTAGAGAGAAGTGAGGGTGGCTGAGTTGAGAGAGGCGTGGCATTAGGGTTATAAGGCATGTTTTTGGCCTCCTTTCTCCCTTAGACTTGAACGATGAAAATGTTTTCTCTTTACTTGTTTTCAATCTAAGGTTCCTTTGTTTGTTTTTCGTTCAATCTCTTGTTAGAAAGTTGGTGAGTCATATCCGACGCTCTTGCAATCTAGTTTCTTGTTCTTGGTGATCCATATCCAAGGGCAACATCCATATCCATCACTCCGCCATTCCATTTGCAATCGCTCCATTCCCATCTCGGTAGTTTCTGCACCACTTCAATATAATCGACATAACCTTCAATCTACACATGATCTGACTCTCAAATTGTGAGGGGTTAAAATGGACTCAGAAATCTAAATTCTCGTTTTGGAATCACCCAATTCTGACTTCGGAAAAGGAAGATCCAGCCAGTTGAAGACGGGTCAGATTCCTTGGTGTTTGTTTTCGGAATTCCTTGGATTCTCTTGGCGATCCCTTTGCACCACCATCTACACCATCGATCCTTTCATCATCACTTCTTTTTTCTCCTTTTGGCTTTAAAATGACTTGTGATCTAACATTGCACGCCAAGTGTTCGATGAAATGTCCATGTAAATGTCACCCCTAAATGTGGCATTCGGTTTCTAGGTTCGAATTTATGTTTTTATTCGATCGCTTTTGATTATGTAGTGTAGAATGTGCTTATTGGCTTGATACTACCCTCATTCTTTATGCCTATGCCTAGATGTCTTTAAAGTTCACTTGTTTTTTCTCCTTTTGCCTTGAAAATGACTTGTGATCTGAAATTGCACGCCAAGTGTTCGATGAAATGTCCATGTAAATGACACTCCTAAATGTGAAATTCAGTTTCTATGTTCGAATATGCTCTTATTCGATCGGTCTTGATTTTGTAGTGCAGAATGTGCTTATTGGCTTGATACTATCCTCATTCTTTATGCTTATGCCTAGATGTCTTTAAAGATCACTTCTTTTTTCTCCTTTTGCCTTTAAAATTTGACTTGTGAACTAACATTACACGCCAAGTGTTCGATGATATGTCCATGTAAATGTCACTACTAAATGTGGCATTCAGTTTTTAGGTTCGAATATGCTCTTATTCGATCGGTCTTCATTTTGCAGTGTAAAATGTGCTTATTGGCTTGATACTATCCTCATTCTTTATGCTTATGCCTAGATGTCCATAAAGTTCACTTCTTTTTTTCTCCTTTTGGCTTCAAAATGACTTGTGACCTAACATTGCACGCCAAGTGTTCGATAAAATGTCGATGTATATGTCACTCCTAAATGTGGCATTCAGTTTCTAGTTTCGAATTTCTGCTTTTATTCGATCGGTCTTGTGTTTGTAGTTTAGAATGTGCTTATTGGCTTGATATTGTCCTCATTCTTTATGCCTATGCCTAGATGTCTTTAAAGTTCACTTGTTTTTTCTCCTTTTGCCTTTAAAAATTGACTTGTGATCTAACAATGCACTCTAAATGTTCGATGAAATGTCCATGTAAATGTCACTCGTAAATGTGGCATTCGGTTTATAGGTTCGAATTTATGCTTTTATTCGATCGGTCTTGGTTTTGTAGTGCAGAATGTGCTTTATTGGCTTGATATTGTCCTCATTCTTTATGCTTACGCCTAGATGTCTTTAAAGTTTACTAGTTTTTTCTCCTTTTGCCTTTAAAATTTGACTTGTGATCTAACATTGCGCGCCAAGTGTTCGATGAAATGTCCATGTAAATGTCACGCCTAAATGTGGCATTCGGTTTCTATGTTCGAATTTTTGCTCTTACTCGATCGGTCTTGATTTTATAGTGTAGAATGTGGTTATTGGCTTGATACTATCCTCATTCTTTGTGCCTATGCCTAGATGTCTTTAAAGTTCACTTGTTTTTTCTCCGTTCGCCTTTGAAAATTGACTTGTGATCTAACATTGTACGCCAAATGTTCGATGAAATGTCCATGTAAATGTCCCTCGTAAATGTGGCATTCGGTTTATATGTTCAAATTTATGCTTTTATTCAATCGGTCTTGATTTTATAGCGCAGAATGTGCTTATTTGCTTGATACTAACCTCATTCTTTATGCTTATGCCTAGATGTCTCTAAAGTTCACTCGTTTTTTCTCCTTTTGCCTTTAAAATGACTTGTGATCTGAGATTGCACGCCAAGTGTTCGATGAAATGTCCATGTAAATGTCACTCGTAAATGTGGCATTCGGTTTATAGGTTCGAATTTATGCTTTTATTCGATCGGTCTTGATTTTTTAGTGCAGAATGTGCTTATTGCCTTGATACTATCCTCATTCTTTATGCGTATGCTTAGATTTCTTTAAAGTTCACTTGTTTTTTCTCCTTTTGGCTTTAAAATGACTTGTGATCTGAGATTGCACGCCAAGTGTTCGATGAAATGTCCATGTAAATGACACTCCTAAATGTGTAATTTAGTTTCTATGTTCGAATATGCTCTTATTCGATCGGTCTTGATTTTGTAGTGCAGAATGTGCTTATTGGCTTGATACTATCTTCATTCTTTATGCTTATGCCTAGATATCTTTAAAGATCACTTCTTTTTTCTCCTTTTGCCTTTAAAATTTGACTTGTGAACTAACATTACACGCCAAGTGTTCGATGATATGTCCATGTAAATGTCACTACTAAATGTGGCATTCAGTTTTTAGGTTCGAATATGCTCTTATTCGATCGGTCTTCATTTTGCAGTGTAAAATGTGCTTATTGGCTTGATACTATCCTCATTCTTTATGCTTATGCCTAGATGTCCATAAAGTTCACTTCTTTTTTTCTCCTTTTGGCTTCAAAATGACTTGTGACCTAACATTGCACGCCAATTGTTCGATAAAATGTCGATGTATATGTCACTCCTAAATGTGGCATTCAGTTTCTAGTTTCGAATTTCTGCTTTTATTCGATCGGTCTTGTGTTTGTAGTTTAGAATGTGCTTATTGGCTTGATATTGTCCTCATTCTTTATGCCTATGCCTAGATGTCTTTAAAGTTCACTTGTTTTTTCTCCTTTTGCCTTTAAAAATTGACTTGTGATCTAACAATGCACTCTAAATGTTCGATGAAATGTCCATGTAAATGTCACTCGTAAATGTGGCATTCGATTTATAGGTTCGAATTTATGCTTTTATTCGATCGGTCTTGGTTTTGTAGTGCAGAATGTGCTTTATTGGCTTGATATTGTCCTCATTCTTTATGCTTACGCCTAGATGTCTTTAAAGTTTACTAGTTTTTTCTCCTTTTGCCTTTAAAATTTGACTTGTGATCTAACATTGCGCGCCAAGTGTTCGATGAAATGTCCATGTAAATGTCACGCCTAAATGTGGCATTCGGTTTCTATGTTCGAATTTTTGCTCTTACTCGATCGGTCTTGATTTTATAGTGTAGAATGTGGTTATTGGCTTGATACTATCCTCATTCTTTGTGCCTATGCCTAGATGTCTTTAAAGTTCACTTGTTTTTTCTCCGTTTGCCTTTGAAAATTGACTTGTGATCTAACATTGTACGCCAAATGTTCGATGAAATGTCCATGTAAATGTCCATCGTAAATGTGGCATTCGGTTTATATGTTCAAATTTATGCTTTTATTCAATCGGTCTTGATTTTATAGCGCAGAATGTGCTTATTGGCTTGATACTATCCTCAGTCTTTATGCTTATGCCTAGATGTCTCTAAAGTTGACTATTTTTTTCTCCTTTTGCCTTTAAAAATTGACTTGTGATCTAATATTGCACGCTAAATGTTCAATGAAATATCGATGTAAATGTCACACCTTAATATGGCATTCGGTTTCTAGGTTCGAAATTATGCTTTTATTCGATCGGTCTTGATTTTGTAGTGCAAAATGTGCTTATTGTCTTGATACTATCCTCATTCTTTATGTTTATGCCTAGATGTCTTTAAAGTTCACTTGTTTTTTCTCCTTTTGCTTTTAAAAATTGACTTGTGATCTAATATTGCACGCCAAGTGTTCGATGAAATGTCCATGTAAATGTCACTCGTAAATGTGGCATTCGGTTTATAGGTTCGAAATTATGCTTTTATTCGATCGGTCTTGATTTTTTAGTGTAGAATGTGCTTATTGGCTTGATACTATCCTCATTCTTTACGCTTATGCCTAGATGTCTTTAAAGTTCACTTGTTTTTTCTCCTTTTGGCTTTAAAATGACTTGTGATCTAACATTGCACTCCAAGTGTTCGATGAAATGTCCATGTAAATGACACTCCTAAATGTGGCATTCAGTTTCTAGGTTCGAATATGCTCTTATTCGATCGGTCTTGATTTTGTAGTGTAGAATGTGCTTATTGGCTTGATACTATCCTCATTCTTTATGCTTATGCCTAGATGTCTTTAAAGATCACTTCTTTTTTCTCCTTTTGCCTTTAAAATTTGACTTGTGATTTAACATTACACGCCAAGTGTTCGATGATATGTCCATGTAAATGTCACTCCTAAATGTGGCATTCGATTTTTAGGTTCGAATATGCTCTTATTCGATCGGTCTTGATTTTGCAGTGCAAAATGTGCTAATTGGCTTTATACTATCCTCATTCTTTATTCTTATGCCTAGAGGTCCTTAAGATTCACTTGATGTGATTCCATCAACATCCGAGCCAACAATGGAGCACATGCCGGAACACTTGGAGGAGCCACGGCGTGCCCTAGACGCGCCTACAAGCTTGGATACGGAGCCACTCGGCGCGCCCTTGCAAGGGGCTGGCGCGCCTTGCGCTACGTTGGATTCCGACCTTGATATTGCCTAATCTTCTAGCACTTTTTCTGGCACCTTGTCCCATGACTCGAGTGAGGATTCCAGCCCTAAAGACAAGTCTAATGTGCATGATAAAGGGGAGCCGATATTTGGACAAGCAACCAAGGCCGGTGTTCGAGGCGCTAAGAAGCCGAGTCAAGGTGCCATGCCCTATCTTGGGCGCATCACACGAGCACTAGCTAAGGCAATACTAGACAAAATCAAGGAGGAGCTCATGGATCATAAGTTTCCGATGGCTAATGACGGTGAAGGTTGGAGTGTTCTTGTGACTATTGGTTCGACTATTGCTAAAACTTGAATTATGTTTTGTTAAGGGTTTTTAGTTGAATTTCTTGAAATTTAAGGATGTTTTATGTAATTAGAGAGAAGTGAGGGTGGCTGAGTTGAGAGAGGCGTGGCATTAGGGTTATAAGGCATGTTTTTGGCCTCCTTTCTCCCTTAGACTTGAACGATGAAAATGTTTTCTCTTTACTTGTTTTCAATCTAAAGTTCCTTTGTTTGTTTTTGGTTCAATCTCTTGTTAGAAAGTTGGTGAGTCATATCCGACGCTCTTGCAATCTGGTTTCTTGTTCTTGGTGAGTCATATCCAAGGGAAACATCCATATCCATCACTCCGCCATTCCATTTGCAATCGCTCCATTCCCATCTCGTTGGTTTCTGCACCACTTCAGTATAATCGACATAACCTTCAATCTACACATGATCTGACTCTCACATTTTGAGGGGTTAAAATGGACTCAGAGATCTAAATTCTCGTTTTGGAATCACCTAATTCTGAGTTCGGAAAAGGAAGATCCAGCCAGTTGAAGACGGGTCAGATTCCTTGGTGTTTGTTTTCGGAATTCCTTGGATTCTCTTGGCGATCCCTTTGCACCACCATCTACACAATCGATCCTTTCATCATTACTTCTTTTTTCTCCTTTTGGCTTTAAAATGACTTGTGATCTAACATTGCACGCCAAGTGTTCGATGAAATGTCCATGTAAATGTCACTCCTAAATGTGGCATTCGGTTTCTAGGTTCGAATTTATGTTTTTATTCGATCGCTCTTGATTTTGTAGTGTAGAATGTGCTTATTGGCTTGATACTATCCTCATTCTTTATGCCTATGCCTAGATGTCTTTAAAGTTCACTTGTTTTTTCTCCTTTTTCCTTTAAAAATTGACTTGTGATCTAATATTGCACGCCAAATGTTCGACTAAATGTCCATGTAAATGTCACTCGTAAATGTGGCATTCGGTTTATAGGTTCGAATTTATGCTTTTATTCGATCGGTCTTGATTTTTTAGTGCAGAATGTGCTTATTGCCTTGATACTATCCTCATTCTTTATGCGTATGCCTAGATTTCTTTAAAGTTCACTTGTTTTTTCTCCTTTTGGCTTTAAAATGACTTGTGATCTGAGATTGCACGCCAAGTGTTCGATGAAATGTCCATGTAAATGACACTCCTAAATGTGTAATTTAGTTTCTATGTTCGAATATGCTCTTATTCGATCGGTCTTGATTTTGTAGTGCAGAATGTGCTTATTGGCTTGATACTATCCTCATTCTTTATGCTTATGCCTAGATATCTTTAAAGATCACTTCTTTTTTCTCCTTTTGCCTTTAAAATTTGACTTGTGATCTAACATTACACGCCAAGTGTTCGATGATATGTCCATGTAAATGTCACTACTAAATGTGGCATTCAGTTTTTAGGTTCGAATATGCTCTTATCCGATCGGTCTTCATTTTGCAGTGTAGAATGTGCATATTTTCTTGATACTATCCTCATTCTTTATGCTTATGCCTAGATGTCCTTAAAGTTCACTTCTTTTTTACTCCTTTTGGCTTTAAAATGACTTGTGACCTAACATTGCACGCCAAGTGTTCGATGAAATGTCCATGTAAATGTCACTTCTAAATGTGGCATTCGGTTTCTCGGTTTGAATTTATGCTTTTATTCGATCGGTCTTGATTTTGTAGTGTAGAATGTGCTTATTTGCTTGATACTATCCTTATTCTTTATGCCTATGCCTAGATGTCTTTAAAGTTCACTTGTTTTTTCTCCTTTTTCCTTTAAAAATTGACTTGTGATCTAATATTGCACGCCAAATGTTCGACTAAATGTCCATGTAAATGTCACTCGTAAATGTGGCATTCGGTTTATAGGTTCGAATTTATGCTTTTATTCGATCGGTCTTGATTTTTTAGTGCAGAATGTGCTTATTGGCTTGATACTATCCTCATTCTTTATGCGTATGCCTAGATGTCTTTAAAGTTCACTCGTTTTTTCCCCTTTTGCCTTTAAAATGACTTGTGATCTGAGATTGCACGCCAAGTGTTCGATGAAATGTCCATGTAAATGTCACTCGTAAATGTGGCATTCGGTTTATAGGTTCGAATTTATGCTTTTATTCGATCGGTCTTTATTTTTTAGTGCAGAATGTGCTTATTGCCTTGATACTATCTTCATTCTTTATGCGTATGCTTAGATTTCTTTAAAGTTCACTTGTTTTTTCTCCTTTTGGCTTTAAAATGACTTGTGATCTGAGATTGCACGCCAAGTGTTCGATGAAATGTCCATGTAAATGACACTCCTAAATGTGTAATTTAGTTTCAATGTTCGAATATGCTCTTATTCGATCGGTCTTGATTTTGTAGTGCAGAATGTGCTTATTGGCTTGATACTATCCTCATTCTTTATGCTTATGCCTAGATATCTTTAAAGATCACTTCTTTTTTCTCCTTTTGCCTTTAAAATTTGACTTGTGATCTAACATTACACGCCAAGTGTTCGATGATATGTCCATGTAAATGTCACTACAAAATGTGGCATTCAGTTTTTAGGTTCGAATATGCTCTTATCCGATCGGTCTTCATTTTGCAGTGTAGAATGTGCTTATTGGCTTGATACTATCCTCATTCTTTATGCTTATGCCTAGATGTCCTTAAAGTTCACTTCTTTTTTTCTCCTTTTGGCTTTAAAATGACTTGTGACCTAACATTGCACGCCAAGTGTTCGATGAAATGTCCATGTAAATGTCACTCCTAAATGTGGCATTCGGTTTCTAGGTTCGAATTTATGCTTTTATTCGATCGGTGTGCTTATTTGCTTGATACTATCCTTATTCTTTATGCCTATGCCTAGATGTCTTTAAAGTTCACTTGTTTTTTCTCCTTTTTCCTTTAAAAATTGACTTGTGATCTGATATTTCACGCCAAATGTTCGACTAAATGTCCATGTAAATGTCACTCGTAAATGTGGCATTCGGTTTATAGGTTCGAATTTATGCTTTTATTCGATCGGTCTTGATTTTTTAGTGTAGAATGTGCTTATTGGCTTGATACTATCCTCATTCTTTATGCGTATGCCTAGATGTCTTTAAAGTTCACTCGTTTTTTCCCCTTTTGCCTTTAAAATGACTTGTGATCTGAGATTGCACGCCAAGTGTTCGATGAAATGTCCATGTAAATGTCACTCGTAAATGTGGCATTCGGTTTATAGGTTCGAATTTATGCTTTTATTCGATCGGTCTTGATTTTTTAGTGCAGAATGTGCTTATTGCCTTGATACTATCCTCATTCTTTATGCGTATGCTTAGATTTCTTTAAAGTTCACTTGTTTTTTCTCCTTTTGGCTTTAAAATGACTTGTGATCTGAGATTGCACGCCAAGTGTTCGATGAAATGTCCATATAAATGACACTCCTAAATGTGTAATTTAGTTTCTATGTTCGAATATGCTCTTATTCGATCGGTCTTATTTTGTAGTGCAGAATGTGTTTATTGGCTTGATACTATCCTCATTCTTTATGCTTATGCCTAGATATCTTTAAAGATCACTTCTTTTTTCTCCTTTTGCCTTTAAAATTTGACTTGTGATCTAACATTAAACGCCAAGTGTTCGATGATATGTCCATGTAAATGTCACTACTAAATGTGGCATTCAGTTTTTAGGTTCGAATATGCTCTTATCCGATCGGTCTTCATTTTGCAGTGTAGAATGTGCTTATTTTCTTGATACTATCCTCATTCTTTATGCTTATGCCTAGATGTCCTTAAAGTTCACTTCTTTTTTCTCCTTTTGGCTTTAAAATGACTTGTGACCTAACATTGCATGCCAAGTGTTCGATGAACTGTCCATGTAAATGTCACTCCTAAATGTGGCATTCGGTTTCTAGGTTCGAATTTATGCTTTTATTCCATCGGTCTTGATTTTGTAGTGTAGAATGTGCTTATTTGCTTGATACTATCCTTATTCTTTATGCCTATGCCTAGATGTCTTTAAAGTTCACTTGTTTTTTCTCCTTTTTCCTTTAAAAATTGACTTGTGATCTAATATTGCACGCCAAATGTTCGACTAAATGTCCATGTAAATGTCACTCGTAAATGTGGCATTCGGTTTATAGGTTCGAATTTATGCTTTTATTCGATCGGTCTTGATTTTTTAGTGAAGAATGTGCTTATTGCCTTGATACTATCCTCATTCTTTATGCGTATGCCTAGATTTCTTTAAAGTTCACTTGTTTTTTCTCCTTTTGGCTTTAAAATGACTTGTGATCTGAGATTGCACGCCAAGTGTTCGATGAAATGTCCATGTAAATGACACTCCTAAATGTGTAATTTAGTTTCTATGTTCGAATATGCTCTTATTCGATCGGTCTTGATTTTGTAGTGCAGAATGTGCTTATTGGCTTGATACTATCCTCATTCTTTATGCTTATGCCTAGATATCTTTAAAGATCACTTCTTTTTTCTCCTTTTGCCTTTAACATTTGACTTGTGATCTAACATTACACGCCATGTGTTCGATGATATGTCCATGTAAATGTCACTACTAAATGTGGCATTCAGTTTTTAGGTTCGAATATGGTCTTATCCGATCGGTCTTCATTTTGCAGTGTAGAATGTGCTTATTTTCTTGATACTATCCTCATTCTTTATGCTTATGCCTAGATGTCCTTAAAGTTCACTTCTTTTTTTCTCCTTTTGGCTTTTAAATGACTTGTGACCTAACATTGCATGCCAAGTGTTCGATGAAATGTCCATGTAAATGTCACTCCTAAATGTGGCATTCGGTTTCTAGGTTCGAATTTATGCTTTTATTCCATCGGTCTTGATTTTGTAGTGTAGAATGTGCTTATTTGCTTGATACTATCCTTATTCTTTATGCCTATGCCTAGATGTCTTTAAAGTTCACTTGTTTTTTCTCCTTTTTCCTTTAAAAATTGACTTGTGATCTAATATTGCACGCCAAATGTTCGACTAAATGTCCATGTAAATGTCACTCGTAAATGTGGCATTCGGTTTATAGGTTCGAATTTATGCTTTTATTCGATCGGTCTTGATTTTTTAGTGAAGAATGTGCTTATTGCCTTGATACTATCCTCATTCTTTATGCGTATGCCTAGATTTCTTTAAAGTTCACTTGTTTTTTCTCCTTTTGGCTTTAAAATGACTTGTGATCTGAGATTGCACGCCAAGTGTTCGATGAAATGTCCATGTAAATGACACTCCTAAATGTGTAATTTAGTTTCTATATTCGAATATGCTCTTATTCGATCGGTCTTGATTTTGTAGTGCAGAATCTGCTTATTGGCTTGATACTATCCTCATTCTTTATGCTTATGCCTAGATATCTTTAAAGATCACTTCTTTTTTCTCCTTTTGCCTTTAAAATTTGACTTGTGATCTAACATTACACGCCATGTGTTCGATGATATGTCCATGTAAATGTCACTACTAAATGTGGCATTCAGTTTTTAGGTTCGAATATGCTCTTATCCGATCGGTCTTCATTTTGCAGTGTAGAATGTGCTTATTTTCTTGATACTATCCTCATTCTTTATGCTTATGCCTAGATGTCCTTAAAGTTCACTTCTTTTTTTCTCCTTTTGGCTTTAAAATGACTTGTGACCTAACATTGCACGCCAAGTGTTCGATGAAATGTCCATGTAAATGTCACTTCTAAATGTGGCATTCGGTTTCTAGGTTCGAATTTATGCTTTTATTCGATCGGTCTTGATTTTGTAGTGTAGAATGTGCTTATTTGCTTGATACTATCCTTATTCTTTATGCCTATGCCTAGATGTCTTTAAAGTTCACTTGTTTTTTCTCCTTTTTCCTTTAAAAATTGACTTGTGATCTAATATTGCACGCCAAATGTTCGACTAAATGTCCATGTAAATGTCACTCGTAAATGTGGCATTCGGTTTATAGGTTCGAATTTGTGCTTTTATTCAATCGGTCTTGATTTTTTAGTGCAGAATGTGCTTATTGGCTTGATACTATCCTCATTCTTTATGCGTATGCCTAGATGTCTTTAAAGTTCACTCGTTTTTTTCCCTTTTGCCTTTAAAATGACTTGTGATCTGAGATTGCACGCCAAGTGTTCGATGAAATGTCCATGTAAATGTCACTCGTAAATGTGGCATTCGGTTTATAGGTTCGAATTTATGCTTTTATTCGATCGGTCTTGATTTTTTAGTGCAGAATGTGCTTATTGCCTTGATACTATCCTCATTCTTTATGCGTATGCTTAGATTTCTTTAAAGTTCACTTGTTTTTTCTCCTTTTGGCTTTAAAATGACTTGTGATCTGAGATTGCACGCCAAGTGTTCGATGAAATGTCCATGTAAATGACACTCCTAAATGTGTAATTTAGTTTCTATGTTCGAATATGCTCTTATTCGATCGGTCTTGATTTTGTAGTGCAGAATGTGCTTATTGGCTTGATACTATCCTCATTCTTTATGCTTATGCCTAGATATCTTTAAAGATCACTTCTTTTTTCTGCTTTTGCCTTTAAAATTTGACTTGTGATCTAACATTGCACGCCTAAGTGTTCGATGAAATGTCCATGTAAATGTCACTCCTAAATGTGGCATTCGGTTACTAGGTTCGAATTTATGCTTTTATTCGATCGGTCTTGATTTTGTAGTGTAGAATGTGCTTATTTGCTTGATACTATCCTTATTCTTTATGCCTATGCCTAGATGTCTTTAAAGTTCACTTGTTTTTTCTCCTTTTTCCTTTAAAAATTGACTTGTGATCTGATATTGCACGCCAATTGTTCGACTAAATGTCCATGTAAATGTCACTCGTAAATGTGGCATTCGGTTTATAGGTTCGAATTTATGCTTTTATTCGATCGGTCTTGATTTTTTAGTGCAGAATGTGCTTATTGGCTTGATACTATCCTCATTCTTTATGCGTATACCTAGATGTCTTTAAAGTTCACTCGTTTTTTCCCCTTTTGCCTTTAAAATGACTTGTGATCTGAGATTGCACGCCAAGTGTTCGATGAAATGTCCATGTAAATGTCACTCGTAAATGTGGCATTCGGTTTATAGGTTCGAATTTATTCTTTTATTCGATCGGTCTTGATTTTTTAGTGCAGAATGTGCTTATTGGCTTGATACTATCCTCATTCTTTATGCTTATGCCTAGATATCTTTAAAGATCACTTCTTTTTTCTGCTTTTGCCTTTAAAATTTGACTTGTGATCTAACATTGCACGCCTAAGTGTTCGATGAAATGTCCATGTAAATGTCACTCCTAAATGTGGCATTCGGTTACTAGGTTCGAATTTATGCTTTTATTCGATCGGTCTTGATTTTGTAGTGTAGAATGTGCTTATTTGCTTGATACTATCCTTATTCTTTATGCCTATGCCTAGATGTCTTTAAAGTTCACTTGTTTTTTCTCCTTTTTCCTTTAAAAATTGACTTGTGATCTGATATTGCACGCCAATTGTTCGACTAAATGTCCATGTAAATGTCACTCGTAAATGTGGCATTCGGTTTATAGGTTCGAATTTATGCTTTTATTCGATCGGTCTTGATTTTTTAGTGCAGAATGTGCTTATTGGCTTGATACTATCCTCATTCTTTATGCGTATACCTAGATGTCTTTAAAGTTCACTCGTTTTTTCCCCTTTTGCCTTTAAAATGACTTGTGATCTGAGATTGCACGCCAAGTGTTCGATGAAATGTCCATGTAAATGTCACTCGTAAATGTGGCATTCGGTTTATAGGTTCGAATTTATTCTTTTATTCGATCGGTCTTGATTTTTTAGTGCAGAATGTGCTTATTGCCTTGATACTATCCTCATTCTTTATGCGTATGCTTAGATTTCTTTAAAGTTCACTTGTTTTTTCTCCTTTTGGCTTTAAAATGACTTGTGATCTGAGATTGCATGCCAAGTGTTCGATGAAATGTCCATGTAAATGACACTCCTAAATGTGTAATTTAGTTTCTATGTTCGAATATGCTCTTATTCGATCGGTCTTGATTTTGTAGTGCAGAATGTGCTTATTGGCTTGATACTATCCTCATTTTTTATGCTTATGCCTAGATATCTTTAAATATCACTTCTTTTTTCTCCTTTTGCCTTTAAAATTTGACTTATGATCTAACATTACACGCCAAGTGTTTGATGATATGTCCATGTAAATGTCACTACTAAATGTGGCATTCAGTTTTTAGGTTCGAATATGCTCTTATCCGATCGGTCTTCATTTTTTAGTGTAGAATGTGCTTATTTTCTTGATACTATCCTCATTCTTTATGCTTATGCCCAGATGTCCTTAAAGTTCACTTCTTTTTTTCTCCTTTTGGCTTTAAAATGACTTGTGACCTAACATTGCACGCCAAGTGTTCGATGAAATGTCCATGTAAATGTCACTCCTAAATGTGGCATTCCGTTTCTAGGTTCGAATTTATGCTTTTATTCGATCGGTCTTGATTTTGTAGTGTAGAATGTGCTTATTTGCTTGATACTATCCTTATTCTTTATGCCTATGCCTAGATGTCTTTAAAGTTCACTTGTTTTTTCTCCTTTTTCCTTTAAAAATTGACTTGTGATCTAATATTGCACGCCAAATGTTCGACTAAATGTCCATGTAAATGTCACTCGTAAATGTGGCATTCGGTTTATAGGTTCGAATTTATGCTTTTATTCGATCGGTCTTGATTTTTTAGTGCAGAATGTGCTTATGGGCTTGATACTATCCTCATTCTTTATGCGTATGCCTAGATGTCTTTAAAGTTCACTCGTTTTTGTAGTGCAGAATGTGCTTATTGGCTTGATACTATCCTCATTCTTTATGCTTATGCCTAGATATCTTTAAAGATCACTTCTTTTTTCTCCTTTTGCCTTTAAAATTTGACTTGTGATCTAACATTACACGCCAAGTGTTTGATGATATGTCCATGTAAATGTCACTACTAAATGTGGCATTCAGTTTTTAGGTTCGAATATGCTCTTATCCGATCGGTCTTCATTTTGCAGTGTAGAATGTGCTTATTTTCTTGATACTATCCTCATTCTTTATGCTTATGCCTAGATGTCCTTAAAGTTCACTTCTTTTTTTCTCCTTTTGGCTTTAAAATGACTTGTGACCTAACATTGCACGCCAAGTGTTCGATGAAATGTCCATGTAAATGTCACTCCTAAATGTGGCATTCGGTTTCTAGGTTCGAATTTATGCTTTTATTCGATCGGTCTTGATTTTGTAGTGTAGAATGTGCTTATTTGCTTGATACTATCCTTATTCTTTATGCCTATGCCTAGATGTCTTTAAAGTTCACTTGTTTTTTCTCCTTTTTCCTTTAAAAATTGACTTGTGATCTAATATTACACGCCAAATGTTCGACTAAATGTCCATGTAAATGTCACTCGTAAATGTGGCATTCGGTTTATAGGTTCGAATTTATGCTTTTATTCGATCGGTCTTGATTTTTAGTGCAGAATGTGCTTATGGGCTTGATACTATCCTCATTCTTTATGCGTATGCCTAGATGTCTTTAAAGTTCACTCGTTTTTGTAGTGCAGAATGTGCTTATTGGCTTGATACTATCCTCATTCTTTATGCTTATGCCTAGATATCTTTAAAGATCACTTCTTTTTTCTCCTTTTGCCTTTAAAATTTGACTTGTGATCTAACATTACACGCCAAGTGTTTGATGATATGTCCATGTAAATGTCACTACTAAATGTGGCATTCAGTTTTTAGGTTCGAATATGCTCTTATCCGATCGGTCTTCATTTTGCAGTGTAGAATGTGCTTATTTTCTTGATACTATCCTCATTCTTTATGCTTATGCCTAGATGTCCTTAAAGTTCACTTCTTTTTTTCTCCTTTTGGCTTTAAAATGACTTGTGACCTAACATTGCACGCCAAGTGTTCGATGAAATGTCCATGTAAATGTCACTCCTAAATGTGGCATTCGGTTTCTAGGTTCGAATTTATGCTTTTATTCGATCGGTCTTGATTTTGTAGTGTAGAATGTGCTTATTTGCTTGATACTATCCTTATTCTTTATGCCTATGCCTAGATGTCTTTAAAGTTCACTTGTTTTTTCTCCTTTTTCCTTTAAAAATTGACTTGTGATCTAATATTGCACGCCAAATGTTCGACTAAATGTCCATGTAAATGTCACTCGTAAATGTGGCATTCGGTTTATAGGTTCGAATTTGTGCTTTTATTCAATCGGTCTTGATTTTTTAGTGCAGAATGTGCTTATTGGCTTGATACTATCCTCATTCTTTATGCGTATGCCTAGATGTCTTTAAAGTTCACTCGTTTTTTCCCCTTTTGCCTTTAAAATGACTTGTAATCTGAGATTGCACGCCAAGTGTTCGATGAAATGTCCATGTAAATGTCACTCGTAAATGTGGCATTCGGTTTATAGGTTCGAATTTATGCTTTTATTCGATCGGTCTTGATTTTTTAGTGCAGAATGTGCTTATTGGCTTGATACTATCCTCATTCTTTATGTGTATGCCTAGATGTCTTTAAAGTTCACTCGTTTTTTCCCCTTTTGCCTTTAAAATGACTTGTGATCTGAGATTGCACGCCAAGTGTTCGATGAAATGTCCATGTAAATGTCACTCGTAAATGTGGCATTCGGTTTATAGGTTCGAATTTATGCTTTTATTCGATCGGTCTTGATTTTTTAGTGCAGAATGTGCTTATTGCCTTGATACTATCCTCATTCTTTATGCGTATGCTTAGATTTCTTTAAAGTTCACTTGTTTTTTCTCCTTTTGGCTTTAAAATGACTTGTGATCTGAGATTGCACGCCAAGTGTTCGATGAAATGTCCATGTAAATGACACTCCTAAATGTGTAATTTAGTTTCTATGTTCGAATATGCTCTTATTCGATCGGTCTTGATTTTGTAGTGCAGAATGTGCTTATTGGCTTGATACTATCCTCATTCTTTATGCTTATGCCTAGATATCTTTAAAGATCACTTCTTTTTTCTGCTTTTGCCTTTAAAATTTGACTTGTGATCTAACATTGCACGCCTAAGTGTTCGATGAAATGTCCATGTAAATGTCACTCCTAAATGTGGCATTCGGTTACTAGGTTCGAATTTATGCTTTTATTCGATCGGTCTTGATTTTGTAGTGTAGAATGTGCTTATTTGCTTGATACTATCCTTATTCTTTATGCCTATGCCTAGATGTCTTTAAAGTTCACTTGTTTTTTCTCCTTTTTCCTTTAAAAATTGACTTGTGATCTGACATTGCACGCCTATTGTTCGATGAAATGTCCATGTAAATGTCACTCGTAAATGTGGCATTCGGTTACTAGGTTCGAATTTATGCTTTTATTCGATCGGTCTTGATTTTTTAGTGCAGAATGTGCTTATTGGCTTGATACTATCCTCATTCTTTATGCGTATACCTAGATGTCTTTAAAGTTCACTCGTTTTTTCCCCTTTTGCCTTTAAAATGACTTGTGATCTGAGATTGCACGCCAAGTGTTCGATGAAATGTCCATGTAAATGACACTCGTAAATGTGGCATTCGGTTTATAGGTTCGAATTTATGCTTTTATTCGATCGGTCTTGATTTTTTAGTGCAGAATGTGCTTATTGCCTTGATACTATCCTCATTCTTTATGCGTATGCTTAGATTTCTTTAAAGTTCACTTGTTTTTTCTCCTTTTGGCTTTAAAATGACTTGTGATCTGAGATTGCACGCCAAGTGTTCGATGAAATGTCCATGTAAATGACACTCCTAAATGTGTAATTTAGTTTCTATGTTCGAATATGCTCTTATTCGATCGGTCTTGATTTTGTAGTGCAGAATGTGCTTATTGGCTTGATACTATCCTCATTCTTTATGCTTATGCCTAGATATCTTTAAAGATCACTTCTTTTTTCTGCTTTTGCCTTTAAAATTTGACTTGTGATCTAACATTGCACGCCTAAGTGTTCGATGAAATGTCCATGTAAATGTCACTCCTAAATGTGGCATTCGGTTACTAGGTTCGAATTTATGCTTTTATTCGATCGGTCTTGATTTTGTAGTGTAGAATGTGCTTATTTGCTTGATACTATCCTTATTCTTTATGCCTATGCCTAGATTTCTTTAAAGTTCACTTGTTTTTTCTCCTTTTTCCTTTAAAAATTGACTTGTGATCTGATATTGCACGCCAATTGTTCGACTAAATGTCCATGTAAATGTCGCTCGTAAATGTGGCATTCGGTTTATAGGTTCGAATTTATGCTTTTATTCGATCGGTCTTGATTTTTTAGTGCAGAATGTGCTTATTGGCTTGATACTATCCTCATTCTTTATGCGTATACCTAGATGTCTTTAAAGTTCACTCGTTTTTTCCCCTTTTGCCTTTAAAATGACTTGTGATCTGAGATTGCACGCCAAGTGTTCGATGAAATGTCCATGTAAATGTCACTCGTAAATGTGGCATTCGGTTTATAGGTTCGAATTTATGCTTTTATTCGATCGGTCTTGATTTTTTAGTGCAGAATGTGCTTATTGCCTTGATACTATCCTCATTCTTTATGCGTATGCTTAGATTTCTTTAAAGTTCACTTGTTTTTTCTCCTTTTGGCTTTAAAATGACTTGTGATCTGAGATTGCACGCCAAGTGTTCGATGAAATGTCCATGTAAATGACACTCCTAAATGTGTAATTTAGTTTCTATGTTCGAATATGCTCTTATTCGATCGGTCTTGATTTTGTAGTGCAGAATGTGCTTATTGGCTTGATACTATCCTCATTTTTTATGCTTATGCCTAGATATCTTTAAACATCACTTCTTTTTTCTCCTTTTGCCTTTAAAATTTGACTTATGATCTAACATTACACGCCAAGTGTTTGATGATATGTCCATGTAAATGTCACTACTAAATGTGGCATTCAGTTTTTAGGTTCGAATATGCTCTTATCCGATCGGTCTTCATTTTGCAGTGTAGAATGTGCTTATTTTCTTGATACTATCCTCATTCTTTATGCTTATGCCTAGATGTCCTTAAAGTTCACTTCTTTTTTTCTCCTTTTGGCTTTAAAATGACTTGTGACCTAACATTGCACGCCAAGTGTTCGATGAAATGTCCATGTAAATGTCACTCCTAAATGTGGCATTCCGTTTCTAGGTTCGAATTTATGCTTTTATTCGATCGGTCTTGATTTTGTAGTGTAGAATGTGCTTATTTGCTTGATACTATCCTTATTCTTTATGCCTATGCCTAGATGTCTTTAAAGTTCACTTGTTTTTTCTCCTTTTTCCTTTAAAAATTGACTTGTGATCTAATATTGCACGCCAAATGTTCGACTAAATGTCCATGTAAATGTCACTCGTAAATGTGGCATTCGGTTTATAGGTTCGAATTTATGCTTTTATTCGATCGGTCTTGATTTTTTAGTGCAGAATGTGCTTATGGGCTTGATACTATCCTCATTCTTTATGCGTATGCCTAGATGTCTTTAAAGTTCACTCGTTTTTGTAGTGCAGAATGTGCTTATTGGCTTGATACAATCCTCATTCTTTATGCTTATGCCTAGATATCTTTAAAGATCACTTCTTTTTTCTCCTTTTGCCTTTAAAATTTGACTTGTGATCTAACATTACACGCCAAGTGTTTGATGATATGTCCATGTAAATGTCACTACTAAATGTGGCATTCAGTTTTTAGGTTCGAATATGCTCTTATCCGATCGGTCTTCATTTTGCAGTGTAGAATGTGCTTATTTTCTTGATACTATCCTCATTCTTTATGCTTATGCCTAGATGTCCTTAAAGTTCACTTCTTTTTTTCTCCTTTTGGCTTTAAAATGACTTGTGACCTAACATTGCACGCCAAGTGTTCGATGAAATGTCCATGTAAATGTCACTCCTAAATGTGGCATTCGGTTTCTAGGTTCGAATTTATGCTTTTATTCGATCGGTCTTGATTTTGTAGTGTAGAATGTGCTTATTTGCTTGATACTATCCTTATTCTTTATGCCTATGCCTAGATGTCTTTAAAGTTCACTTGTTTTTTCTCCTTTTTCCTTTAAAAATTGACTTGTGATCTAATATTGCACGCCAAATGTTCGACTAAATGTCCATGTAAATGTCACTCGTAAATGTGGCATTCGGTTTATAGGTTCGAATTTATGCTTTTATTCGATCGGTCTTGATTTTTTAGTGCAGAATGTGCTTATGGGCTTGATACTATCCTCATTCTTTATGCGTATGCCTAGATGTCTTTAAAGTTCACTCGTTTTTGTAGTGCAGAATGTGCTTATTGGCTTGATACAATCCTCATTCTTTATGCTTATGCCTAGATATCTTTAAAGATCACTTCTTTTTTCTCCTTTTGCCTTTAAAATTTGACTTGTGATCTAACATTACACGCCAAGTGTTTGATGATATGTCCATGTAAATGTCACTACTAAATGTGGCATTCAGTTTTTAGGTTCGAATATGCTCTTATCCGATCGGTCTTCATTTTGCAGTGTAGAATGTGCTTATTTTCTTGATACTATCCTCATTCTTTATGCTTATGCCTAGATGTCCTTAAAGTTCACTTCTTTTTTTCTCCTTTTGGCTTTAAAATGACTTGTGACCTAACATTGCACGCCAAGTGTTCGATGAAATGTCCATGTAAATGTCACTCCTAAATGTGGCATTCGGTTTCTAGGTTCGAATTTATGCTTTTATTCGATCGGTCTTGATTTTGTAGTGTAGAATGTGCTTATTTGCTTGATACTATCCTTATTCTTTATGCCTATGCCTAGATGTCTTTAAAGTTCACTTGTTTTTTCTCCTTTTTCCTTTAAAAATTGACTTGTGATCTAATATTGCACGCCAAATGTTCGACTAAATGTCCATGTAAATGTCACTCGTAAATGTGGCATTCGGTTTATAGGTTCGAATTTATGCTTTTATTCGATCGGTCTTGATTTTTTAGTGCAGAATGTGCTTATGGGCTTGATACTATCCTCATTCTTTATGCGTATGCCTAGATGTCTTTAAAGTTCACTCGTTTTTTCCCCTTTTGCCTTTAAAATGACTTGTGATCTGAGATTGCACGCCAAGTGTTCGATGAAATGTCCATGTAAATGACACTCCTAAATGTGTAATTTATTCTCTATGTTCGAATATGCTCTTATTCGATCGGTCTTATTTTGTAGTGCAGAATGTGCTTATTGGCTGGATACTATCCTCATTCTTTATGCTTATGCCTAGATATCTTTAAAGATCACTTCTTTTTTCTCCTTTTGCCTTTAAAATTTGACTTGTGATCTAACATTACACGCCAAGTGTTCGATGATATGTCCATGTAAATGTCACTACTAAATGTGGCATTCAGTTTTTAGGTTCGAATATGCTCTTATCCGATCGGTCTTCATTTTGTAGTGTAGAATGTGCTTATTGGCTTGATACTATCCTCATTCTTTATGCTTATGCCTAGATGTCCTTAAAGTTCACTTCTTTTTTTCTTCTTTTGGCTTTAAAATGACTTGTGACCTAACATTGCACGCCACGTGTTCGATGAAATGTCCATGTAAATATCATTCCTAAATGTGGCATTCGGTTTCTAGGTTCGAATTTATGCTTTTATTCGATCGGTCTTGATTTTGTAGTGTAGAATGTGCTTATTGGCTTGATACTATCCTCATTCTTTATGCTTATGCCTAGATGTCTTTAAAGTTCACTTGTTTTTTCTCCTTTTTCCTTTAAAAATTGACTTGTGATCTAATATTGCACGCCAAATGTTCGACTAAATGTCCATGTAAATGTCACTCGTAAATGTGGCATTCGGTTTATGGGTTCCAATTTATGCTTTTATTCGATCGGTCTTCATTTTTTAGTGTAGAATGTGCTTATTGGCTTGATACTATCCTCTTTCTTTATGCGTATGCCTAGATGTCTTTAAAGTTCACTTGTTTTTTCTCCTTTTGCCTTTAAAATGACTTGTGATCTGAGATTGTACGCCAAGTGTTCGATGAAATGTCCATGTAAATGACACTCCTAAATGTGTAATTTATTTTCTATGTTCGAATATGCTCTTATTCGATCGGTCTTGATTTTGTAGTGCAGAATGTGCTTATTGGCTGGATACTATCCTCATTCTTTATGCTTATGCCTAGATGTCTTTAAAGATCACTTCTTTTTTCTCCTTTTGCCTTAAAAATTTGACTTGTGATCTAACATTACACGCCAAGTGTTCGATGATATGTCCATGTAAATGTCACTACTAAATGTGGCATTCAGTTTTTAGGTTCGAATATGCTCTTATCCGATAGGTCTTCATTTTGCAGTGTAGAATGTGCTTATTGGCTTGATACTATCCTCATTCTTTATGCTTATGCCTAGATATCCTTAAAGTTCACTTCTTTTTTTCTCCTTTTGGCTTTAAAATGACATTGCACGCCAAGTGTTCGATGAAATGTCCATGTAAATGTCACTCCTAAATGTGGCATTCGGTTTCTAGGTTCGAATTTATGCTTCTATTCGATCGGTCTTGATTTTGTAATGTAGAATGTGCTTATTGGCTTGATACTATCCTCATTCTTTATGCTTATGCCTAGATGTCTTTAAAGCTTACTTGTTTTTGCTCCTTTTGCCATTAAAATGACTTGTGATCTAACATTGCACGCCAAGTGTTCGATGAAATGTCCATGTAAATGTCACTCCTCAATGTGGTATTCGGTTTATACGTTCGAATTTATGCTTTTATTCGGTCGGTCTTGATTTTGTAGTGCTGAATGTGGTTATTGGCTTGATAATATCCTCATTCTTTATGCATATGCCTAGATGTCTTTAAAGTTCACTTGTTTTTTCTCCTTTTGCCTTTAAAATGACTTGTGATCTAACATTGCAAGCCAAGTGTTCGATGAAATGTCCATGTAAATATCACTCCTAAAATGCCGCATTCAGTTTCTAGGTTTGAATTTATGCTTTTATTCGATCGGTCTTGATTTTGTAGTGTAGAATGTGATTATTAGCTTGATACTATCCTCATTCTTTATGCTTATGCCTGGATGTCTTTAAAGTTCACTTGTTTTTTCTCCTTTTGCACTTCTAAAGAAATTGGCTATTACCTCATGGTATTTAACACGGGCTTATATACTACGAGTTAAATAATGTCAAGCTAAAAGTGTATCACATCAAATACACACTGGATATACACTGGATGTTGTTGGATCTGGTGTATATAGGGTCACACAACTTCCCCGGGCGTTAGCAGCCCGGGGTATTAGCCATTGATGTTAAAAGATGGCCTAATGGCCGGGTTTTTTAATGGGCCAAATTTTGCTGAATTCAAAAATAAATTAAAAATTAGAAGCGCGCAGTGCCCATAAACTCTCCTAATTAAACCTAATCAATTTGCTTGCATTTCTCTCTTCCGCCTTCCCAATCCTAATAGATCTCTCTTGCCTATACGATTCTCCTCGTTTTCTCGCCTCTTTATTTCTGTTAAGTTCATCTACTCATACACGATTCTCTTTTCGAGCCTTGGAAATCAAACATTCGCATGTAGATTTATTCCCCAATCGTCGTCTAATTTGCGGTTGTATCCAAATGTTCATATGCTCAAAATTTTGGTTGCTGCTAATTTTGTTATGGCCATAGATTCTCTTATGTATCATGAAATTATTTGAAATTGTGATTCTGCTCTAACGATATATTTTTTAATCGAATTTGATGGCTAAGCAGATTGAGTTTGTGTAGAGAGCTGAAATGTTTCCTCATCTCTTCCAATCATCTGTTTAATTGTTCTGTTTCTTTGCATTTCATTTAGCTTGTGTGAAAAAAATTTCGCTTGCTTCTTGAGTTGTTGTTATGAAGAAAAATGTTTTATGTACAATTTAATTTCTTGCATTTCTTAAGTTAATAAAAATATGAAGAGTTAATCACTAAAGTCTATAATCACTAAAATTGCACATGGGGACTGATCTGCACTGTAAAATTGCATTTCATTTATGTTAACTTATTATGAAGTGATTTAGTTTCGTAATTACCATTGATGAGCTTATCACGATGGAAGCTGGTTGATTGTTTGAGATTCAACCAAAAGAAGATTTTTGATGTTTTGTAATATGAGAGTTTTTTTTTATTAGGTAAAGATTAGGGTGCTCTCCTTTACGGAGGGCGCCCTAGAGCATCCTTGCGGATGAGATCTAGAAGTTCTGGATGAGTCTTGATACATTCGATAGGGAGACTGTGGCCCAAATTAGCGATTTTGTTGGCCACAATATTACATTCCCTAAACACATGATTGATCACTAGGTCCTGGCTTTCGTGTATGAAAACAAGGATGTTAGTGATAATGAGTTCGATCTCCCAAGGGCAATGGGTTTTCCCTTTAATAACATTAATGACCTAGAGATTATCCCCTTCAATTTCCACATTCCTTATTGATCTGTTTTTTATCTGCCTTATCGCTTCCCTGAGAGCTAGGGCTTCAGCTTTCAATGCTGACACTTTTCCAAAGCTAGTCGTCAAAATATCCACTACCTGACCAAGGTGGTTCCGGAAAACAATTCCCCCAGAAGTGTTGCCATTGGGTAACATTGAGGCATCCACATTTACTTTAATATATCCATGTTTGGGTTTTTTCCATTTCCTTTGCATTCATATGGTTTTGCTCCTATTCTTTAACCGCAATGTTGGTATAACTTCCTCATCCTCTTTCCATTTAGACGCTTTCTCCCAGTTTGATAATTGATTTCTTATGTAAGTTGTTAAGTCTGTTATTCCTTCGTTTTTTCCTTGTTGGAAAATCAATTTGTTGCGTTGATGCCAGATATTCCACCACACTACTGCTAAACAAGTGAAATCTTTTTTCCCTAGAAGTTGGTAGATTTCATTAAGAATTATTCTTGGTATTTTGTCTTGTGGGTCATAACCCTGAATGGTGTTAGCAATATTATGGTTTACTTTGTTAGTTATGTAATTGTGTACGAGCACTTTATTAGTAGGTGGTTTATGTCTTCATTATTACAGTCACACAATACACATCCTCCTGGAGTTATGATTTGTTTATCCCTCAGTCTAGCTTTCGTGGGGAGTCCATTATTATAACTTTCCAAAGGAAGTTTTTGACTTTCGGGTATGTATCTAGTTTCCACAACCAGTTATTTATATGCGGTGTCTGTCTCTCTATGTTTGTAATTAGGTCTACGGCAGATGAGGTGGAGAACCAACCATTCTTGCTTGGGTCCCAATAAAATCGGTCTTGGATACAATTATCCGGGATTGGAATATTTTGGATTTGCTCGACAATGTTGTTAGGAAGGATTTGTCTTAATTCCTGTATTTTCCATTTATGGTCAGTCGTAATCCAAGCACTTATCGTTATTGTTTCATCTGCATCTGATGGGTTCTTTGCTCTGGGTCTAAGGGGACCTCCAGGAAGCCAGATATCTTTCCAAATTTTTGCTTGTTCTCTTAGCTACATCAATTTCTTCCACTGTCATGAAGTGTTTGCTTTTATCTTGTATGTAAATAGATTGTCATTTCTAAGATATTTTGTGAAATTATCTTGACCCATATATTATTTGGTTCTGCTAAAATTTTCCAGAGCAATTTCATTTGAAGCGTAATATGAGAGTTTATATATCACAAGATATAATTAACTAGAAAATTTCACAACACTAAAATCTATAATCCTAATAATATGGTGTAGGAAGCAAAAGCTGCAGGACCTCAAATAAGTTAACCACTAAAATTACACATTTTTTAAAAAAGACCTTTAATTATGGACCTATGGTGATCGTTTAGGTATATCTCTGCACATAATTGGAAAAAATTTCTACTTTGGCAATAGTCAAGAGAACGTACAATACTATGCTTATAATTGAAGTGAGGAGGATGCATCAATAAGAATTAAAATACATAGATTAGGAGGCTTGGGTCATACTATAGAAGCCAAGATCTATAGTAATAGAATATTTAATTATGGTGATCGTTTTTTTGTACTTTGGTGTGGCTAACTAGGTTTTATTTGGTGGACTATAATTAACTCAGAGTTATACTCTTAATTTTTTTTA
This sequence comes from Fallopia convolvulus, assembly GCA_964016875.1. Classification (NCBI taxonomy): domain Eukaryota; kingdom Viridiplantae; phylum Streptophyta; class Magnoliopsida; order Caryophyllales; family Polygonaceae; genus Fallopia; species Fallopia convolvulus. The sequence continues at coordinate 26,422,096 of OZ024727.1, forward strand.
TGGAGATAAATTTCTTATACTTTGGTGTGATATTGTATGAACCTTAAAGTATCAAATACTAAAAATCTAAGAAGCTTGCTTACGAATGTTCTTCTTCGCAGATTTAGTAAGTATTTATCCTATTTTTTACTTTAATTGGAGGAAAATGTCTCCAAGTAAAATATTAGATGACTATTGAAGATTATTTTAATGACGAATCATAAGCAGTAGGGGTTAATAGTTCTTTAGATTATAGGCTCCGTTCGTTAGAGTTGAAATGAAAGTTGAAATGAGTTTATGTAGTTGAAATGAAAAAAAATTCTACTACATGAGTGTTCGGGTGTGATAGTTGAAACGTGTTTATACTAGTTGATACTAGTTGACATTTTGGGGAAAAAATAAGGTGAGGGGGAGGACCTTATGGAGTTGAAATGTGTTGATTTTAAGTAGTTGAAATTTCATTCAACCTTTTTACATGCTTTTTTCAACTCTTGTAAATTACTATTTTCCCAAACACCATGTAGCTTATATGAAAAATAAACATCTCATTTCAACTACTAATTTCAACACATAATTTCAGCATCAACTACATCAGCATCAACTCATATAAGTACATTGTTGTCGAACGAACCCTATGTATCGTAAGTATGCTTTAGCTTTCCAAATGAGGAGGCATCACAAATTATTTTAAGTTCGTCAAATTCTTGATTTTTTTGGTTTCTCTTTTAAAACTACTTTTATCATGCTATCTTTGTACATGTCGGAGGATTCTAAGTTACAATTTGATCTTTTATACATGCTAGAGGATTCCTTATTTTTAAGCATCTTTGTTTCTGATTTGTTTTGCATTCGTTTATCATTGTTGAGCTTAATTATATAGATGATGTAGTTAGATGATGCACATGCTTTTGTTTTCTACATCTGATTTGTAACAAATATTGAATCTCATGCATGAATCTCACGGCACACATTAGAAAATTCCTTTTAAATAACTTATCTTGTTTGTTAATGTTAAATTGGTTATGCGTGTGATTGAGAGATAGTGAATAGGTTCTAGGGTTCTTTGCATCCACCACATAATTAAAAGAGAAGCCCATTTGTTTAATATGGTTCGCTCTTTATTAGTATTTTAAAGTAGGCAAAGTCTAGTAGTGGATGATTCCATAGGTTTCATAATCATCTTTATCATCTAGAAACTTGACTCGCGCTCTTTATAGATTATGTTACATAGTTTGATACTTACTTTGCCTACTTATTTAGCATGTAGAATAAAAATGAAAAAAACATATCATTTAGGTGAGTTTAATTAACTTCTTGTTTTCATTTTGTATGATCTAAGTTACATACTTAAGCCTCATATTTTTTTTCTTAAGGAGTGATACACCATTTAATTTTCTTCATTTTGTTAAATATTACTTGTATTTTTCTTTTTTTTGTGCAGAACACAATCCAGAAATATGTTGCTAGAAGACTTAATGACTGACTCTGTCTCAAATTGCTATTAACATTAAATCTACTATTAATGAATTGTATTTCGATGTTATTTAATAGTATTAATTTATTGTTATCAACATTATTTCTATGATTAATTAGTTTTGATTTATACTATTAATTAACAACTAGAATTGAGCTAAAAATTTGGTTTCTTTGTACTAATACACCTAGAGCAATTAACTCGGACATTAACACGGGTTATATTGTGTTTTGTAAGCCAAACACTCCAAGATCGATTAAAACGAACATTAATTATCCGGTGTATATATCTAGACAATTAGACCCCGGTTTTAAACACCCGGTGTACACACCCTAACCATTATACCCCGATTTTCAACACCCGGTGTATATACTCTAACCATAATATCCCAAACTTCAACACCCGGTATATTTACCCTAACCATAATATACCGGATTTCCATACCCGGTGTATATACCCTAAATATTATACCCCGGACAACAACAAACCTATGTATTTTTGTTGTTAAATAACCCGGATAAAAAATACTCATATATACCTCGTATAAAGATTATCCGGTGTATTAAATATTGCTAATACACCGAATAAGTAGATTGGAGGAAAAATTCAACGAGATTATATAACTCGGATTGGATCCGGTGTATTAGGATACTGATCAAATACCCCAGCAACCTTTACCCCAGGTGAGATCCGGTGTATTTCAGGCAAAACTCCCGGGATATTTGAGTCATTTTGTAGTAGTGTTGCCTTTAAAATGACTTGTGATCTAACATTGCACGCCAAGTGTTCGATGAAATGTCCATGTAAATGACACTCCTAAATGTGGCATTCGGTTTGTAGGTTCGAATTTATGCTTTTATTCGATCGGTCTTGATTTTGTAGTGCATAATGTGCTTATTGGCTTGATACTATCATCATTCTTTATTCTTATGCCTAGATATCTTTAAAGTTCACTTGTTTATTCTCCTTTTGCCTTTAAAATGACTTGTGATATAACATTGCTCGCCAAGTGTTCGATGAAATGTCGACGTAAATGTCACTCCTAAATGTGGCATTCGGTTTCTAGGTTCGAATTTATGCTTCTATTCGATCGGTCTTGATTTTATAGTGCAGAATGTGCTTATTGGCTTGATACTATCCTCATTCTTTATGCTTATGCCTAGATGTCTTTAAAGTTCACCTCTTTTTTCTCCTTTTGCCTTTAAAAATTGACCTGTTATCTAACATTGCACGCCAAGTGTTTGATGATATGTCCATGTAAATGTCACTCCTAAATGTGGAATTAGGTTTCTAGGTTCGAATTTATGTTTTTATATGATCGGTCAAGATTTTGTAGTGCAGAATGTGCTTATTGGCTCGATATTATCCTCATTTTTTATGCTTATGCCTAGATGTCTTTAAAGTTCACTTATTTTTTCTCCTTTTGGCTTTAAAATGACTTGTGACCTAACATTGCATGCCAAGTGTTCGATGAAATGTCCATGTAAATGTCACTCCTAAATGTGGCATTCAGTTTCTAGGTTCAAATTTATGCTTTTATTCGATCAGTCTTGATTTTATACTGCAGTATGTGCTTATTGGCTTGATATTATCCTCATTCTTTATGCTTATTGCTAGATGTCTTTAAAGTTAACTTGTTTTTTCTCCTTTTGCCTTTAAAATGACTTGTGATCCACTACTACAATAAAGGCTTTTAGTGGCGGTCAAAAACCGCTACAATACGGTCCAAAAACGCCACCAAATGGCTAAGGGGACGGTTTATCAACCGCTGTATCTGCTGGCGTTGCTTTAGGTCTAATGTGGCGGTTTTTTAAAGCTAAGGCGGCGTTTACAAGTCAACACATGCAACCGCTGCAGTAGAGTTTTACAACCGCTGCAATAGAGCCTATGGGGGCGGTTTTTACCTGAGTTTATTATTGCGGTTATTTGAGCTATTGTGGCGGTTATCATTCTATTGCGGCGGTTATAAGGCCTTGTTGCAGCGGTTTTATGAGCAATGGAGGCGGTTTTGTGAGCTACTGCAGCGGTCATCAATCTATTGTAGCACTTGTTCGAGGACTTTTGCAGCGGTTTTTAGGCAAGGTGGATGAATTTCATATGCTATTGTGGCGGTTTTATTATTAATATTTCATTATTAATTTGACCATCTTATTATTTTCTAATATCTATATTAATTAAATTATATATTATAACATATAGAATATTTTTTTATAAAATGTACAAAGACACAACTATAAATCTCAATAAGATTAAAATAGCATACTTTAATTAAAACATGCATCATTAATTACACACAAATTCATCAAGTACATTCATGTTCACAACTTCACAAGCCAATTTAAAAGCAAGCCACTTCAATGCCAAAAACAAGCATATCTAGTACCCAAATTTGAAAGAAATATTCTAACAAAAAATCGATATGTTTTCAAATTAAGAACCTAACACAAAATATGTTTGCACATAATGCACATCCTATCCAATCTTCATCAAACCAAAAGCAACGACCTGCAAAATTAAATGAATAAGCTACAATAGATATATCCATATAATGCTAAAATTAAATAGTGGTAGCTCACAAGACCAAGCAAGTAAAACCCAATTGCATCCCTAACTTAACATCTCCAAAAGAACCGATATTAGAAAAAGATATTATATATGAAGTAATAAGATTCAAAGAGAAAATGTTAATAGCTAGTTTCATTCGTATATGGGCATATGGCATATTATAAAACCATGTCACATGTTTCTTTGACGAATGACGATAAAACCAAAAGTATAATGTCCAATGATGATCTCAGTTTCATCAGAGACAGACTTGCTGAATGCTGATGTAGTAGGAATTCTCATTGTGATTTTGAAAGCTGCCCTTCCAACTTTCTGTGTGATTTCTCTGTTACATGAATTGACTGTCAATAAGAAAACAGAAATACTTCCATCAAATTATAGGGAAAAATGGAAATGATCAATCGTTAAAATGTCAATTTAGATGATAGAATATAATCTATACTTGTAAATGCATGTCAACTAGTTCAGTTGCCTTTGAAAGCCTTTCTTTAATATGAACAGAATCTAACATACTCAGCTGCTCTTCAAAGCTTATCTCGAAGCTAGCAACAAATATATCCACCAACTTGTGAACATGAACAGTTTCTAAGAGATTTTTTGTCCTCCCTCCAGTTTTTTTGTTTCTATTGAAAACAAGGTTCTAGTCAGCATTAAAGAAAATAAAGTAATAAAATCAGACATTCAGATAACGTATCGTGCCCATCATCAATCAAAACAGATTTGTCCTTGACAATTCTATCCAGTGACAAGAGCAAAGATAAAAAAAAGGCCACTAAGACTCTCTCTCATCCACCTGACATCCACACACAGAATCAAATAATGTGAAATGTCAACAACAAGCTTGTCTTCATCTGAACTGATCTAAGACTAGAAAGAAGTAAATGCTTGCAAGTTGTAAAGATATAGCAAAAGAAAAGAGAAATATATGGATTGTCCTGCAACTTCAATCTAAAAGAAATTTAGGGTCAACAACTACCAAACCCAAAGTCGGGTAATTTTGGATCAAATAGAAAATAAATTATCAAATTTAGAACAGAAACTGCAATTCTTTTCCTACTCAAGAACAGATATAAGCTCCACGGTTGTGGCCTTAAACTGGCGAGCCAGTGCTATGTAATCAGGATCGTGCTCTCATTGTTCCATTTCTAAATAAAAAGAGAGGTATTAGGGGCATACTATACATGAAATTTTTGCATGATGTGCAAGATTAGATAGCCAATGACCTACCAGATTTTGTCATGTCAAGAGGAGAAATTCTTGCAGTGTAATAAGGACCTCTGGTACTAAGTTCATGGACATTAAATCTGCACAAGCCTTCAAGGACAACAGTGTAGGTGATTCAAATATAAAGAGTAATCCTTATTTTCTAGACTAGCATAGTTGAATTGATATATATGAAAGGGGCATAGGTTTCCCACTTGAGAATATTCTAGAAGAAAAGTCAAAAGACTAATCTGTAAAAGCTGAAAACCAGTACGAGTATGAGTTTTTGAAATCAAAGACATGTTTTGTTGTTTTGGTTTGAAATCAGACTGCTGCTTCTATGGATGGAATCATGGGGAAAAAGAAAGAGGCCAATGCTGCATCAATAATAAGAGGGTAAATAAATACTAATCACAACAACTTAATTAGCATGCACAATACCTCCAATTTAACACACAAGTTCATAATATCCCCCAATAGCAAATACTAATTAAAATCACAACCCTAATTCATCAACTCACAAGTTAATGTATATTAAAACATGCAAGTTGCACAAATTAAGAACTCCCACACAATTTAAATTTCACATCAAGTGCTAATTCATAACTAAATTACAATTCAATAAACCAACCAAGAATTCTAAATTGAGAGAAAGAGAGGTAGAAAAAAAATTAAACACTCACAAGGTCTAGCAAATCGAACCACGATGCAGACATGTCATCTTAGGTATTAATTCTAATCATTCAAGCATCACTGACAGAACTAAGTGCCTACAAAAACCCAATTTATAATCAAATTAGCCAATTCAACTACGAACTAACTGCCTGCAAAAACCCAATTTACATGTGAAAACATTTATAATTCAGCAACAAAACCAGAAGGCAACACAACCACTTAGCAACAGTAAATAGAAATATCATCCTTGTACCTCATGTAGTTCTTCAACAAGCTCTTCTGGCTCAGATAGTTCAGCAACAATATTTTTTGAAACCAGGTCATACTTTTCTCTCAAAGACTTGTTGAGTAGGCTTTTGTTAAAACCCATGGCTTTCATTTTTGCAGCGTTTGCTTCTAGTATTTTCATCCTTTCCTTTTCATATGGGTTGATGCTCTCATTTTGACTAGAGGACTTGTTCTTGTTTCCCATCTGTTCAACACAATTGTAGAAAAAAGAGATCATATAAAGGCTATGAATTACAATTTTGGTGAGGCTATGAATCATCTATAGTGTACCTAAAATTAAAACATCTTGAATCACAATTCTGGTCAGTCCTTAATCAGAAGTGGAATTCAAGGAATTAGAAAATCAGTAACTAAACTCTATTAGAGGAATATGTGCACTATAAGGAAATAGAGGAATTTAGTGAAAGCCGGATATCTACAAGCAGAAGTTCAAATGTGAGAATTTAAGTGAGCATGACATCAATTGATTAGCATTAAAATTAATAAATAAATTCTTTCACAACACATGAAAAGATTTCAAATCAACCACCTCATCAAATTGTGAAGAGCAAAACCAGAAAGTTCCTGCATTACAACCAAAATAATAATTAAATTTTAGAGAACAAAAAAGTAATTCAGTCCTAGAATGTTCCTCAATTACAACCAGAATGTTCCTGCATTACATTAGTTCTTGGATGTTTTCCTTGGCTTTTGGACACTTGTTGTAAAGAGGCTTGTTTTAAACAGATCTGACTATTGTTTCTGGAATGCTAGTTCAAGTGGCTGTTACAAAACAAAGTTGAACAAGTTTTATATCATTTGCACTTTGCATTGAAGAAACGTGCAATTTATCAAGGAAATTCATGAGAAGCAGGAACAAGGAGAGAGCTATTGCAAGAACCAAATCAAGGAGAGAGCTAGAGAAGAATGCAAAAGCCATTAATTATAGAAAAAAACCAACACTTAAACAGAAAAGGATGGAGGATTTACCTCTGAGAAAGAAACAAGGTTTGAAGTTGAAGGAGGATAAGAAAGCTTGAAAGCTGAGCACATATAACTCAACAAAAAGACAAAATCTTTGATTAGAAGCAAAACACAGACAATGAATTGCAAGTACAAGAGGAAACAATGAAAAATGTACTACCTTTGATGAGATTCAAAAGCTACCAGCTTTGATGAAATTCAAATGCCCAAGCTGTAGAGGAAAGATGGAAGAAGTAAAATGAAGATCCTGTAGAAGCTTACTTACACGTTAGTCTTTAGAAACATAGAGTAGTACTTGCTGTTTGCAAGAGGATAAATTAAAAGCTCAACAGTCTGTTCCTAGAAAAAAAAGGCAAAATTGAAGGGATATTATGCAAGAGTGCTACCTCTCAATGCAGTTGTAGAAGAAAGATGAGAGCAGTACATTGAAAGATCACTTGGGTATTGTCTATTAGATTTAAGTACAAAAACATGATAAAAATTGTTGGATATTGATAAAAGTTGAACAACTCTTGTCTAAATACTTAAATAGGTACTAGGTAATGAATGTGGAAAGAATGAACTCTCGGTGCATTTATATGGCTTTTATCTCTTGCTATGTAGCCAATTTTTTATTGCTTTTTGAACAAATGAAACAGTAGCAAGATTTGGGAACTTTACTTTGTGTGTTCACTAAGACCATAATTTACCTTCAAAAGTGGATTCTTAACCTCCTTAAAATCAATTTTATCACTCCAACAAACCAAAAAAAAAAAGAATTTTGACCCAAATGGAACAGATATCAATTCCGTTGTTGTACTAATTAGAACATAATTTATCTATTCCATTGTTGTACTAATTCAACCATAATTAGACCATACTTTCCAATAATTTTGAGAATAATTTTCGGAAAAATAAACCAAAAAAAAAGAATATTTGTAAGCTCTAATTAGTACAACAAGTCAGCAATGAAACAGATATCCTGGTGATCAGGGCCCAAACAGATTTTATACATTCTCCAGGCTCCAACCCATTACCCATGTGTTAGATTGGAATTGCTCATTTGTTTGAGTCCAGTTTGGTGTCTATAACATTTTCACTCCACACAAAAGAACATCGCAATCGAAAACCTAAGTACAAATTTCTAATCAAATTAAAGCAGAACAACAACTAGTTCATGAGACAGCTAGAAGGATCATGAGAAATTGGAAGAAGAGGAGAGGAGAACAAACCAGACGATTCCAAAAGCACCACGACCGCTGGGGTTAATTAGAGGAACTTATTTCCAAGACCTATATCTTCCCACTGCAAACTCCAAAACCACAAATTAAAAAATGTAGCATGAGATTTTGAACGACTTGAAAAAAAATCACAGCAGAGATTTGCAGAGCAACAAAGTGATTGGATTGAATAAGGTACGAACTCCAAAAACCCTAAATTTCATTACATGTTTAATCAATTTGCACCGCAAAGGTACAAATGGCAGAAATTCAACAACCCTAATCAGTTCATAGCCAAAATTGAGAATAACGCAAAAAGAAATTCAGCTAATTAAGCTTCACCGAATTACCTCCAACAAATTTCCCTTCCAAAGCACTAACCCGTCGATACTCCTAACCCATTGAAATCAATTCTCCTTCAAGCTCTTTTGCTGTTTTCGATCGAAATAAGAACAAAATTTCTATGTGCCCTAGTTACCTGTTCGTGTATGAATCGCAACCTAATTTCTAGAGCGATGGTACGTGTTTGCCCTAAATTTGTGTTTCCAGAGCGTTCAGTTCTGTGGAAAGAACTCTACTCGTGAATACATGTAGTGGGCCGCCAAATTTTTCGCTCAAAATTTTGCTCGCCCGCGTGTATTCATGGAGTGGGCCGCCAAAAATAAAAAGGCTAAAAACCGCCCCTATAAGACCAAAAAACCGCCGCTTAGCTTGTGAATAAAAAAATGCTGCTTAAACCGCCACTATAACTTAAATCGCCACCATAAACCGCTAGCATATCTTTAACCGCCAACAAAACCGCCACATTTGTTGAACCGCCTCCATAACCCGCCACAACAGGCTTGAATTGTAGTAGTGATCTAATATTGCACACCAAGTGTTCGATGAAATGTCCATGTAAATGTCACTCCTAAGTGTGGCATTTGGTTTCTAGCTTCGAATGCTTTCATTCGATTGGTCTTGATTTTGTAGTGCAAAATGTGCTTATTGGCTTGATATAATCCTTATTCTTTATGCTTATGCTTAGATGTCTTTAAAGTTCACTTGTTTTTTCTCCTTTTGCCTTTAAAATGACTTGTGATCTAACATTGCACGCCTAAGTGTTCGATGAAATGTCCATGTAAATGTCACTCCTAAATGTGGCATTCGGTTACTAGGTTCGAATTTATGCTTTTATTCGATCGGTCTTGATTTTGTAGTGTAGAATGTGCTTATTGGCTTGATACTATCCTCATTCTTCATGCTTATGCCTAGATATCTTTAAAGACCGCTAGTTTTTTCTCCTTTTGCCTTTCAAATTTGACTTGTGATCTAACATTCCACACCAAGTGTTCGATGAAATGTTCATGTAAATGTCACTCCTAAATGTGGTATTCGGTTTTTAGGTTCGAATATGCTCTTATTCGATCGGTCTTGATTTTGTAGTGTAGAATGTGCTTATTGTCTTGATACTATCCTCATTCTTTATGCTTATGGCTAGATGTCTTTAAAGTTCACTTGTTTTTTCTCCTTTTGCCTTTAAAAATTGAGTTGTGATCTAACATTGCACGCCAAGTGTTCGATGAAATGTCCATATAAATGTCACTCCTAAAATGTCGCATTTGGTTTATAGGTTCGAATTTATGCTTTTATTCGATCGGTCTTGATTTTGTAGTGCAGAATATGCTTATTAGCTTGAAACTAACCTCATTCTTTATGCTTAAGCCTAGATGTCTTTAAAGTTCACTTTATTTTTCTCCTTTTGCCTTTAAAATGACTTGTGATCTAACATTGCACGCCAAGTGTTCGATGAAATGTCCATGTAAATGTCACTCCTAAATGAGGCATTTGGTTTCTAGGTTCGAATTTATTCTTTCAATCGTGCGGTCTTGATTTTGTAGTGCATAATGTGCTTATTGGCTTGATACTATCCTAATTCTTTATGCTTATGCCCAGATGTGTTTAAAGTTCACTTGTTTTTTCTCCTTTTGCGTTTAAAATGACTTATGATCTAACATTGCACGCCAAGTGTTCGATGAAATGTCCATGTAAATGTTACTCCTAAATGTGGCATTCGGTTTCTAGGTTCGAATTTATGCTTTTATTCGATCGGATATGATTTTATAGTGCAGAATGGGCTTATTGGTTTGATACTATCCTCATTCTTTATTCTTATGCCTAGATGTGTTTAAAGTTCACTTGTTTTTTCTTCTTTTGCCTTTAAAATGACTTGTTATCTAACATTGCACGCTAAGTGTTTGATGATATGTCCATGTAAATGTCACTCCTAAATGTGGCATTCGGTTTCTAGGTTCGAATTTATGCTTTTATTTGATCGGTCTTGACTTCGTAGTGTAGAATGTGCTTATTGGCATAATATCCACATTTTTTATGCTTATACCTAGATGTCCTTAAAGTTCACTTGTTTTTTCTCCTTTTGCCTTTAAAATGACTTGTGATGTAACATTGCATGCCAAGTGTTCGATGAAATGTCCATGTAAATGTCACTCCTAAATGTGGCATTAGGTTTCAAGGTTGGAATTTATGCTTTTATTCGATCGGTCTTGATTTTATAGTGCAGAATGTGCTTATTGACTTGATACTATCCTCTTTATTTATGCTTATGCCTACATATCTTTAAAGACCGCTTGTTTTTTCTCCTTTTGCCTTTCGAATTTGACTTGTGATCTAACACTGCACGACAAGTGTTCGATGAAATGTCCATGTAAATGTCACTCCTAAATTTGGTATTCGGTTTTTAGGTTCGAATATGCTCTTATTCAATCGGTCTTGATTTTGTAGTGCAGAATGTGCTTATTGGCTTGATACTATCCTCATTCTTTATGCTTATGGCTCGATGTCTTTAAAGTTCACTTGTTTTTTCTGCTTTTGCCTTTAAAAATTGATTTGTGATCTAACATTGCAGGCCAAGTGTTCGATGAAATGTCCATGTAAATGTCACTTCTAAAATGTCGCATTCGGTTTATAGGTTCGAATTTATGCTTTTATTAGATCGGTCTTGATTTTATAGTGTAGAATATGCTTATTGGCTTGATACTATCCTCATTCTTTATGCTTATGCCTAGATGTCTTTAAAGTTCACTTGTTTTTTCTCCTTTTGCCTTTAAAATTACTTGTGACATAACATTACACGCCAAGTGTTCGATGAAATGTCCATGTAAATGTCACTCCTAAATGTGGCATTCGATTTCTAGGTTCGAATTTATGCTTTTATTCGATCGTTCTTGATTTTATAGTGCAGAATGTGCTTATTGCTTGATACTATCCTCATTCTTTATGCTTATGCCTAGATGTCTTTAAAGTTCACTTGTTTTTTCTCCTTTTTCCTTTAAAATGAGTTGTGATCTAACATTGCACGCCAAGTGTTCTATGAAATGTCTAAGTAAATGTCACACCTAAAGGTGGCATTCGGCTTTTAGGTTCGAATATGCTCTTATGCGACTGGTCTTGATTTTGTAGTGTAGAATGTGCTTATTGGCTTGATAGTATCCTTATTCTTTATGCTTATACCTAGATATCTTAAAAGTTCACTTGTTTTTTCTCCATTTGCCTTTAAAATGACTGGTGATCTAACATTGCACGCCAATTGTTGGATGAAATGTCCATGTAAATGTCACTCCTAAATGTGTCATTCGGTTTCTAGGTTCGAATTTATGCTTTTATTCGATCGGTCTTGATCTTATAGAACAGAATGTGCTTGTTGGATTTATACTATCCTCATTCTTTATGCTTATGCCTAGATGTCCTTAAAGTTCACTTGTTTTTTCTCCTTTTGGCTTTAAAATGACTTTTGATCTAACATTGCACGCCCAGTGTTCGATGAAATGTCCATGTAAATGTCACTCCTAAATGAGTCATTTAGTTTCTAGGTTCGAATTTTTGCTTTTAATCGAGCAGTCTTGATTTTGTAGTGCAGAATGTGCTTAGTGGCTTCATACTATCCTCATTAATTCTTTATGCTTATGCCTAGATGCCTTTAAAGTTCACTTGTTTTTTCTCCTTTTGCCTTTAAAATGACTAGTGATCTTACATTGCACGCCAATTGTTGGATGAAATGTCCATGTAAATGTCACTCCTAAATGTGGCATTCGGTTTCTAGGTTCGAATTTATGGTTTTATTCGATCGGTCTTGATTTTATAGTGCAGAATGTGCTTATTGACTTGATACTATCCTCTTTATTTATGCTTATGCCTACATATCTTTAAAGACCGCTTGTTTTTTCTCCTTTTGCCTTTCGAATTTGACTTGTGATCTAACACTGCACGACAAGTGTTCGATGAAATGTCCATGTAAATGTCACTCCTAAATTTGGTATTCAGTTTCTAGGTTGGAATTTATGCTTTTATTCGATCGGTCTTGATTTTATAGTGTAGAATGCGCTTATTGGCTTGACACTATCCTCATTCTTTATTTTTATGCGTAGATGTGTTTAAAGTTCACTTGTTTTTTCTCATTTTTCCTTTAAAATGACTTGTTATCTAAAATTGCACGCCAAATGTTCGATGAAATGTCCATGTAAATGTCACACCTAAAATGTCGCATTCGGTTTAGAGGTTCGAATTTATACTTTTATTCGATCGGTCTTGATTTGTAGTGCAGAATATGCTTATTGGCTTGATACTATCCTCATTCTTTATGTTTATGCCTAGATGTCTTTAAAGTTGTAATAACTGTGGTTTTTGAGGATATTTTTGAATTTTCCTGGGATATCCTTTTAACCTTTTTGGTCCGTTTTAACGCTTAATCCAATATTTTTGTTGGAGATTAAATCCTAGGAAATTGTTGGTGATATCCTAAAATCGCAAAGAAATGATTTTATGGATCAGTGTGAATTCTAGGATTTTTCGGTGGAAAAAGAATATTTATTGGATAAGCCGTCTTTTTAATTATGTACTGTAAATGATTTAAAATGCGAAACGAAAGCCTTAAAAATTAAGGGTAGCAAGATAAAATCATGAAAAATTGATTTTATTGGTCTACATAATTTACGGGACGTTTTTCGTTTAGTGAGTTTTTCCACCCGAGGTACATAATTTTACCGCTTTAACGCGAGTTGATGTCTCTCTATTTGGTGGTGTTTTCATATGTGATTTCCTTTGTAAATATGTTTCTTTTTCCCCTTTTCTTGTGCGTTTTGTTCCTTTTTAGCTTAGTTCCCGTATTTCTATGAGATTCGGAAACTACGCGCATTTTATGTGTTTTGTAGGTAATTTGGCGTGAATCAAGGATCTATTTGAAGGAGGGTCGAGACATGGAGCGAGGCCCGAGCAAAGGAGGAAGGAGAGAAGCAAGCCATGAAGAAGAACAAGAGGAAAGCCAACAAAGAAGAAGGTGGAACGAGGTCAGGACCGAGTTGCAACCAACCTCGGGCCCGACTTGAAGTTTCAACCTCGGACCGAGTTGCACAGTACCTCGGGCCCGAGGTCCTCCGTGTCGGTCCAAGTCGGTCACCGAACTACTTGGGCTCCAAGGCACGAAATTGTGAACTTCCACTTTTGCCCCTCATCTAATAAAAGGCCCTCTTGTCTTCTAAGAAGGGGGTTCCCACACTTAGCAAGGAACCCAACCCTCAAAAACTCTCAAGGGGATACTTGGAGAGGAAGGAGGAAGGAGAGGAGAAGGAGAAGAGAGAGAATCGGCCAAGGAGAGGAAGATTGATAGGTTTGGTTGATAGATTAGCTTTGCTTTGTTTTGATCTTGTGGATTTGGAAACCCTTGATTGGAATTTGTGGATTGCTTTTGATTTTGAATGAAACTTTGCTTTGTTTTGAGATTGATGATGTTGATTGCTTTCCCTTTTGATTTGTTTGCTTTCTTTGCTTGTCACATGGAGTAGATCTCCTTGATCTTGGGTTATGGGGGAAAACCCTAGCTAGGTTTGGGCTAGAAACCCCGATTCCATGGCCTTGAGTGTTTGATCTAAGGAACCCACTCTACATAGAGCTACAATTCCTTGCGAAAGTCGGGAATCAAGGCTTGAGATTGGCAAAGTAGCGAAAGTGAACATGTGTCAATCTCAAGACCTTGCTTCGAAGGTGATTTCCCCAATGATCAATGTGTAGAAGTGGTTGGAACGAGGGCGAAAGCACTCGATCCTAGTCCGATCATCACTCATTGCTTGAATTGGGGTGGATAAGCCTTAATCTACTAGAGAAGGAACCCAAAAGCCCAAGATCTACTTTTAAATCTTGAAGTTCGACATTCCCAGATACCTCGGGCCCGACTTACCCAGTGTCGGTCCCGACTTCCTCTTGTCGCCAACCTCGGGCCCGACGTGACCTCAGTGTCGGTCCCGACTGTTTTCTTTGTTTTCCTTTGTTTTCCTTTGTTTTATGCTCTCCTTTCTAGCTTCCTAGTATCTAGGCACATCGATCGAGTAGACTTCCCGAGTGTTCGACACCCACCACATACTACAACGGGGTCGGGTTATAAATTGTATCTCTAGACCCTCGCACACCGTGAGAGGCGATCAAAAGAAATGGCGCCGTTGCCGGGGAAGTCTAAGTGCATTGAGTGCCAATTTGGTGAGTTTCTTGTGTTTTGGTAGTGATTTGGGTGAGGGAATAGCCCAAACCCTTTGTTTGTTTTTGATTTGTTTTGGTTTGTGTTTTTGTTTCATAGGTGTATGCTAGCTCGTTCCTCCCGAGGAACACTTGAGCTTGAGTTTGTGAGTGATCCGGAAAGTATTCTCAAGGAAGCCCGAAGAAGGAAAAGGATGGAGAATCAAGCTCTCCATGTTGATGAAGAGTTGGCTCAACTTAGGGCCGAAATGGCTAGATTGCAACTTGAGAGGGACAATCAAGAGGAGGTGGCAAGAAGAGAACGGGAGCAACGGATGAGAGCCGAGGCTCAACTCAACGCTCTACCCCGGAATGCACGCCAATACATGCATCCGGAGTTGAGGGTACCCGAGCCAGCTATTGTGCTTCCCGAGGTTGCCAAGAATTTTGAGATCAAGACGCAATTCATCTCCCTCATCAAGCGTGATCAATTCGAGGGCCGTCCACATGAGTGTCCCATAGAGCATGTTAAACGATTTGTGGATATGTGTGAGACGATCTCCACCGACGAGGAGACATTGGAGTATGTACTTCTAAAGGCGTTCAAATGGTCACTTGGGGGCAAGGCCACACATTGGCTCGAGAGCCAAGCTCCTAGGTCAATCACAACTTGGAAGACACTCTATGATGCTTTCTTGATGAAGTTCTTCCCGCCCTCAAAGACAACCGAGTTAAGAAGGAAGATTGCAAGCTTTCAACAAGGTCCGAATGAGCCCCTCTTCGAAGCATGGGACCGTTTCAAGGAGATGTTGCGCCAATGTCCTACTCATGGCCAACAACCATATGTACTTCAAGACATCTTTTTCCAAGGCATCAATCCGGTAACGAAGGACAAGCTCAATCTCCACACCGATTGTGGGTTCATAGACTTGACACCGGATCAAGCTTGGGAGCTACTTGACAAGCTATCCGATTATGAGGCCATGTATGGGGTGAGTCAAGCTAGCAATGAGGTGAAAGTTCAAGGTGAAGGTGCAAGGAAGTTATATGATCCAAAGGGAGAAGACATTGATAGGGATGTGAAGCTCCAATTCCTTGAAGGTGAAGTGAGCAAGCTTAAGAGGCAAGTCCACTACTACAAGCAAAATGCTAGAGCTTGTGAGGAGTGTGGATCCTTTGCACATGCTACACAAGTTTGTCCGAATGAGAGCCAAGTACGCTTGGCCGAGCGAATTGAGGAGGCAAACTATGTCCGAGGAAATTTTGGTGGAAGAGGCAATTTCAACAATGGTGGCAATGGCCGGTGGAACAACGGTCAAGCTCAAGGCTACAACAACAACTTCAACCAAAACGAGCCAAGGGCGCCACCACCACCATATAGACCACCGGGATTCAATGAGTTACAAACATTTGCTCAAGAGATGAGAGATGGGTTCAAGGAGATGAGGACCCAATTCAATGACTTTGGTGCATGGAGGAGGCAAGTCGACAATCAATTTGCTCAAATTGCTACTCAAGCCCCGAGAGAGAATGGAAGACTTCCGGGCCGACCCGAGGAGAATCCTCGAGCTCAAAACAATCAAAATGAAGTCCGGGCAATTGGATTGAGAAGTGGCCGAAACCTACCCGAGCCACACGTGCCTAAGAAGAATGAAGAGAGTCGGACCAACTTACCCAGCAAGTCGGGTCCGACGTTCCCCGAAGTCGATCCAGCAAGAAGACCGACTCCTTCACCACGGACCGAGGTCGAGAGCAACTCGGGACCGACGTACACAGACCTCGATCCAACTCCTCTGTCCAGGACCGAGATCCACAACATCGGGCCCGATATGGTGCCCAAGTCGGTCCAACCAGGAAATGTTGCAAGTGAAGTAGGGAAGTCTAAGGAGGTTGATCCAAGCAAGATTCAAGGTGCAACGATTCTTTCATATCCCTCGAAGAAGCCGAAAGATGTTGTTGAGAACAAGTTCAAGAGGTTTCTCAAACTCTTGCAAGGTTTGAACATCTCTATCCCGTTCACCGATGCATTGAGTGAGATGCCATCTTATGCCAAGTTTTTAAAGGAGATTTTGAGCAAGAAGAGGTCCATAGTTGAAATGCAAGATGAGGTCAAGACCTTGGAGTTACCACAAAAGCTAGGAGATCCCGGTCGCTTTGCTATAACCATTGGTGTGGGGTCCCAAAACTTCCAAGCCTTGTGTGATCTTGGAGCAAGCACGAGCATCATTCCTTACACCATATGGAAATTCACATCCATGGGTCTCATAGCTCCGGTCAACATGAGGTTAACAATAGCGGATGGGTCGTCCATCGAGCCAATTGGTATCGTCGAGGATTACCCCGTTTGCATTGAAGGCCATTATGTCCCAATCGACTTTGTTGTGGTGGACATGATAGAAGTGCTGGGTGAACCGATTATACTAGGGAGACCTTTCCTTGCTACGATTGGGGCAATCATTGATGTAAAAAAGGGCCACTTGTCTCTTGACATTGGAGGAAGAGAGATTGAGTTTTTCTTTAGGCCAACTTCAAAAGGGACCGTACATAAGGAAGCTAAGATGATCCAAGTTCCTCTTGGATTGCAATGGGAAGCCGTTTCTAAGAAGTCAAGGCCAAGGGAGCTTAGGTTGAAAGCCACCCCACCACCTAGAGAAATTGAGATAGAGCGCCAAGGTCTAGCCCTCAATATGATTGAGCATGAACAATTGGAGGAAAGGATGTCTTATTTGGAGGTGTTCAAGGCCGAGAAAGAAGAAGTTCAAGCACCACCGGAACCATCTCAAGAACTCAAGGAGCTTCCAAAAGATTTGAGGTACGCATTTCTTGGTCCCAACTCTTCTTTACCCGTAATCATAAATGCAAACTTGAATGATGAGGAGGAGTCTAAGTTGTTAGAGGTTCTAAGAAAACATAGAGGAGCTTTAGGGTATTCACTAGAGGAACTAAAGGGAATCTCTCCCTCAATTTGCATGCATAGGATTTATATGGAGGATAACCATAAACCCACTATTGAACCCCAAAGAAGATTAAATCCTAACATGAAGGAAGTGGTAAAGAGTGAAATACTTAGGATGTTGGATGCGGGAATTATCTTCCCAATTTCCGATAGCAAGTATGTGAGTCCTGTGCATGTAGTTCCTAAGAAAGGAGGTCTCACCGTTGTGCAAAATGAAAAGGGAGAAATGATACCTATGAGAACCACAACAAAATGGCGTATGTGTATTGATTACCGTAAGCTTAATAGTGGCACTCGCAAGGACCATTTTCCTCTTCCTTTCATAGACCAAGTCCTAGAAAGATTAGCACAACATGAATATTTTTGCTACCTAGACGGGTATAGCGGGTTTTGGCAAATCCCTATTCATCCCGATGATCAAGAGAAGACGACATTCACATGTCCTTATGGGACTTTTGCCTATAGACGCATGCCTTTTGGTTTATGTAATGCGCCGGCAACATTTCAAAGATGCATGATGTCCATCTTCTCCGATATGGTTGAGGATATAGTAGAAGTGTTTATGGATGATTTCTCCGTCTATGGTTCCTCATTTGATGTTTGCTTAGTTAACTTAGACAAGGTTTTGACTAGATGTGAGGAGACTAGCTTGGTGCTTAATTGGGAAAAATGCCACTTCATGGTGAAGGAAGGCATAGTACTAGGACACCTAGTTTCTAGTAGGGGGATAGAAGTAGATAAAGCTAAAGTTGAAATAATTGAAAAACTACCTCCTCCCTCTTGTGTTCGTGATGTTAGGAGTTTCTTGGGTCATGCAGGATTTTATAGACGGTTCATCAAGGATTTTTCTAAAATTGCAAAACCATTGTCTAACCTCTTGATGAAGGATGTGCCCTTTGTATTTTCCGAGGATTGCATGAGTTCTTTTTGTAGGTTGAGAGATGCCTTGATCTCGGCTCCAATAATGGCGGCACCTGATTGGAATCTTCCATTCGAGGTAATGTGTGATGCTAGTGATTTCGCCGTAGGGGCCGTCCTTGGGCAAAGGAAGGATGGAAAGTTGCATGCCATCTACTACGCAAGCAAAACTTTGGATGAAACTCAGTGCAATTACACAACAACGGAGAAAGAGTTTCTTGCGATAGTGTTTGCATTTGAGAAATTCCGTTCATATCTTGTGGGATCAAAGGTGGTAGTCTTCACGGACCATGCGGCAATCAAATACCTCATGAAGAAGAAAGATGCAAAGCCGAGGCTTCTAAGATGGATGCTCCTTCTCCAAGAGTTTGACCATGAGATCAAGGACAAAACTGGTGCGGAAAATGTGGTAGCGGATCATCTATCCCGTTTGCCCATCGAGTACATGTTGGAGATGGAGGATGGTTTGACTATAGATGATTCAAGAGCAGATGAAGTTCTCATGAGCGGAAAGGAGGAAAGGAAGGGTGGATCGACGAACCGAGTAAGTCGGGCCCGAGGTTCAGAACATCGGACCGAAGGCAAGGCAAGTACGAGTGAGTCGGGACCGAGGACTTCAACATCGGGCCCGAGTGACCTGTGTGTCTGCGAAGCTGGACCGGCGTCCCACCATGTCGGGCTCGGTACACTTCAATGTCGATCCGTGGAAGAAAGTAAGTTTCCTAACCCGATCTCCATTCCTTCTCGTTCTCAATTGATTGATTCTTTCTCTCCCACTGGCCTTCTTTCTATT
This sequence comes from Fallopia convolvulus, assembly GCA_964016875.1. Classification (NCBI taxonomy): domain Eukaryota; kingdom Viridiplantae; phylum Streptophyta; class Magnoliopsida; order Caryophyllales; family Polygonaceae; genus Fallopia; species Fallopia convolvulus. The sequence goes on from OZ024727.1 coordinate 26,441,610, forward strand.
AGTGCCGTAAGACGAGGGGTTTCCCCTTGGTTTGCGGATTTTGCTAACTTTGCCGTAGGGGGAGTGATCCCACCAAATTTGTCTTATCAAGCTAGGAAGAAATTCTTACATGATGCTAGACAATATTTTTGGGATGATCCATATCTCTACAAGGAAGGGCGTGATCAAATCTATAGACGGTGTGTGTCAAGTGAAGAGGTTGAGAGCATAATTCACCATTGCCATTCCTTGCCTACGGGGGGTCACGCTAAGAGTTCCAAAACCACCTCAAAAATTCTTCAATGTGGTTATTATTGGCCAACCATGTTCAAGGATGTGCATGATTATGTGAGGAAGTGTGAGGAGTGCCATAGAGAGGGGAACCTATCAAGGAGGAATGAGACTCCTCAAACTGGCATTCTAGAAGTTGAATTATTTGATGTATGGGGTATTGATTTCATGGGACCATTTCCCACATCGGGGCCTTACAAGTACATCTTGGTAGCCGTGGACTATGTCTCAAAATGGGTGGAGGCCATACCAACAAGAACCAATGATGCTAGGGTGGTGATGAAGTTCTTAAAAAGCAACATTTTTGCAAGGTTTGGAGTGCCTAGGGTGCTCATAAGTGATGGCGGACCTCATTTCATTGAGAGGTGTTTCGAGAATGTGTTGATCAAGTATGGGGTGTCTCATCGAGTTGCTACTCCTTATCATCCTCAAACAAGCGGGCAAGTCGAGGTGTCAAACCGTCAAATCAAGGCTATCTTGGAGAAGACCGTATCTCGATCAAGGAAAGATTGGGCCTCTAAGCTCGATGATGCACTTTGGGCTTATAGAACCGCCTTCAAGACACCTTTGGGAACTACACCCTTCAATCTAGTTTATGGCAAGGCATGTCATCTTCCGGTAGAGCTTGAGCACAAGGCAAAATGGGCACTCAAAGAGATGAATTGGGATATCAACTTGGCCGGTGAGAAAAGGTTTCTAGAACTTCATGAGTTGGGGGAATTAAGGTTGAAAGCCTATGAGAACTCCAAGCTATACAAGGAGAAGACCAAGAAGTGGCATGATAGGAAGTTAATTCCAAAGACCTATCAAACCGGTGACAAGGTTCTCCTTTTCAATTCAAGGCTTAAACTTTTCCCCGGAAAGTTAAGGACTAGGTGGAGCGGACCATTTGTGGTCCACCGTATCTATGCTCATGGTGCGGTGGACTTGGTTGATGAACAAGGACATATTTTCAAAGTGAATGGTCATCGAGTGAAGAAGTTCTATGACAAGGACGGTCCAAACGAAGAAGTTAGAGCCTCATGGGCTCTCGTCCTCGCCGATTGATCCTATACATGCCATTGAAGAATAAGAAATTGTGAGCTTTTCATACTCTTCTCTCTTGCTTTTAAGTTTTGGTTTCCTTGTTTGATGGGGACATCAAAATTTGAAGTATGGGGTGGGGGTAAGTGTGTTCATGATTTCACTTGTTTTGAGGATATTTAGTTTGTGTTTCTAGTTTGTGTTTGGGATGTTTGCTTCCTGGTTTGTGGTTTGATGAAAAAACATGAATGATTAATTTGGTCTTGAATGGATGAGTTTTTGGTTTTAGAGAAATTTTTGCAAAAAAATCCATAAAAATTGAAAAATTGTGTTGAAAACAACAAAAAGATTTTATGTTTTGTAGGTTTTGGACTAGAAATTCCCATCTTAGATTGCCAAAATAAAAGCTAATGATGACGTGAGCATGTAAATTCCTTTGCATATTTTTGGATAGTTTAGCCTCTAAAATGATGTTGCTTTTGATGTGATCATGATATCTTGCTTGTTTTATTGAACATGTGAGTTCTAGGATGAGTTCTTATGCAACTAAGTATGAGTGACCCTTGTGAGATTGATTTTTGGCCATTTTAGGGATGCTTGTTCATATTTGCATATCCCTCATTTTTCTTGTGTGATTAGCTCATTCATGCTTAGTAAAACTTGCTATTGCGGTGTTTATCTATTTTCCAAGACCGTCATGAGATTTGTCCTAGCATTGTCACATTGATTTTGAACTTTATTCTTTTAGTCACATAAATGTTCCATATCCTACCATGAAGTTAATCCTTTGTTTGTAGCCCCGTTCTAGCCTAAGCCTTTGTTTGAAACTCCTCAAAAATATTATTCCTAGCCTTATATGACTTGACCCTTATGGGATTGGACTTTAGAAGAGAGGTTTGGATTGTATTTGAAGAGTTGAGATTCTCTTGGGTTTAAGGGCAAAGAATGGTGTTATGAATCATGTGGGTAGTGCATCTTTGTTGTACAAAAATGAAAAAAAGAAAGAAAAGGAAGAAAGAAAATGTTGGAAATGTAAGGTGGAATAAAGCAAAGAGCTTAAGTGAAGAAAATGGTCCGACCGAGTTACAAGCAACATCGAGCCCGATGTCATAAGCAAGTCGGTCCAAATGTAGAAAGTGTTGAAAAATCCAACAAAAAGCATAAGAGCAAAGATGAAGTGGAATGTTAAGTGAAATTTTGGGTTGAAAGGAAAATGTTAAGTCTTTTGGGTGAGTGTGAAAGTAATTGTGGAATTTGGTGAAGTTGGTGAGAGTTTAGGTTGTTCAATCCCCATTGTAAGCACCACAAGACCAAATAATTCCCACCTTGAGAAATACCAAAAGCCCCATTACAACCCGGACGAATGGAACCTCTTTGAGGACCTCCATTGAGCCAAGTTCGAAATTCTTTGTGTACTTTGCATTAGGCATCTCTAGGTGGAGGAATTGGTGATATTAGCTTCAATAGTAAAGTCCTTACTTGCATGATTTTTGAGCTTGAGTGTTCATTGCTAAACCCAAACACATGATGAGTGATACACATTCACATATCCCTAAAGTGAGGCTTAGTTGCATTGACTTTATTCCTTGGAACACTTAATCATGTGTGATGATGTAATCTTGCTTGAATGTCAATCACTTGTGCTTAAAATGTGTTTTCATACGAGGCTTTACTTGAAGATTATGTTTCGGTCTTGCTTACATTGTTATTGCTTGAGGACAAGCAAGTTTAAGTATGGGGTATTTTGATGTCTCTCTATTTGGTGGTGTTTTCATATGTGATTTCCTTTGTAAATATGTTTCTTTTTCCCCTTTTCTTGTGCGTTTTGTTCCTTTTTAGCTTAGTTCCCGTATTTCTATGAGATTCGGAAACTACGCGCATTTTATGTGTTTTGTAGGTAATTTGGCGTGAATCAAGGATCTATTTGAAGGAGGGTCGAGACATGGAGCGAGGCCCGAGCAAAGGAGGAAGGAGAGAAGCAAGCCATGAAGAAGAACAAGAGGAAAGCCAACAAAGAAGAAGGTGGAACGAGGTCAGGACCGAGTTGCAACCAACCTCGGGCCCGACTTGAAGTTTCAACCTCGGACCGAGTTGCACAGTACCTCGGGCCCGAGGTCCTCCGTGTCGGTCCAAGTCGGTCACCGAACTACTTGGGCTCCAAGGCACGAAATTGTGAACTTCCACTTTTGCCCCTCATCTAATAAAAGGCCCTCTTGTCTTCTAAGAAGGGGGTTCCCACACTTAGCAAGGAACCCAACCCTCAAAAACTCTCAAGGGGATACTTGGAGAGCAAGGAGGAAGGAGAGGAGAAGGAGAAGAGAGAGAATCGGCCAAGGAGAGGAAGATTGATAGGTTTGGTTGATAGATTAGCTTTGCTTTGTTTTGATCTTGTGGATTTGGAAACCCTTGATTGGAATTTGTGGATTGCTTTTGATTTTGAATGAAACTTTGCTTTGTTTTGAGATTGATGATGTTGATTGCTTTCCCTTTTAATTTGTTTGCTTTCTTTGCTTGTCACATGGAGTAGATCTCCTTGATCTTGGGTTATGGGGGAAAACCCTAGCTAGGTTTGGGCTAGAAACCCCGATTCCATGGCCTTGAGTGTTTGATCTAAGGAACCCACTCTACATAGAGCTACAATTCCTTGCGAAAGTCGGGAATCAAGGCTTGAGATTGGCAAAGTAGCGAAAGTGAACATGTGTCAATCTCAAGACCTTGCTTCGAAGGGGATTTCCCCAATGATCGATGTGTAGAAGTGGTTGGAACGAGGGCGAAAGCACTCGATCCTAGTCCGATCATCACTCATTGCTTGAATTGGGGTGGATAAGCCTTAATCTACTAGAGAAGGAACCCAAAAGCCCAAGATCTACTTTTAAATCTTGAAGTTCGACATTCCCAGATACCTCGGGCCCGACTTACCCACTGTCGGTCCCGACTTCCTCTTGTCGCCAACCTCGGGCCCGACGTGACCTCAAAGTCGGTCCCGACTGTTTTCTTTGTTTTCCTTTGTTTTATGCTCTCCTTTCTAGCTTCCTAGTATCTAGGCACATCGATCGAGTAGACTTCCCGAGTGTTCGACACCCACCACGTACTACAACGGGGTCGGGTTATAAATTGTATCTCTAGACCCTCGCACACCGTGAGAGGCGATCACGAGTCCCGTTCTGAGACGGGTTTGGTTTATAAACCGCCTCTCATTTTGCCTTAGTAAAGAAGAAATGTATGAGATTAAGATAGAATTCTTCTCTGTTGGCACATCTTTATTTCCTCGTCAAAGTCTTCAATGTTGTCAAGGAGAAAGTGAAACGAGAGATAAGGACGGACGACGGACTCGGCTAGAACTTCACCGCCGGTCACAACCTTCTCCTCCCCCTCTCCTCCTCCACTTCTTCTTCTTCATCCTCTTGATTGTTGGATGTTGCTGCCGCTGTAAAACTAGCAAGAGGAGTTCGAGAATCATGGCGGGACGACGACGGTCTCGGGAGAGGAAAGGATTCAGCGCTGGTTCTCTTCCTTGCCTTGCGTATGACGTCGCCGGCGACCACCGGTCCCTCCGACCACCAACCACCACGAGGTCCATCACCGGGCAACGCCCAGCCACCCTCGGGCTCGGGGATCGAACCATGATCGAGCCAAACGAGCCATGGGCTCGAGTGAAGGTATATACGATCGAAATTAATTAGCGGGTTGATTGCTGAGCCACCGTAAGGGCCTTTCGGTGCCGCTTTGCTAATTAAATTTATGGTTTTTATAATCTTGACGTTGATACGGTCCTACAGGTTCAAACCGCTCGTGAAACGGACGTCCGGATCTTCCGTTATAGCGAAGACAAGTTTTGGTTACCGATTGGCAGGTAAAGGACTTCGGATAATTACTCAGGATTCGTTGTTAATCCGTTTGATCCGAGATTTGGTAATCTTTAAGAACTGTTGCTAATGAACAATTTTTATTTAGAAAATTGTTTCAAAAGTGAAGCGGATAATTAGTTATAATTCTGCCAAGATGGCTCCTTGAAGCATGATAACTAAGGATTTATTATAAATCGATATTCGGAAATTAAATCTTTTATCGATTAGGAAGTTGTGGGAGTTGAGAATACAACTAAGAAGTGTTTCTGTGAGCTCGTTGCTGATAAATCCTTTTGTTATATTTTTCAAAAGGATGATACAGATTACTGTTGGAATTGCTAAGGACGTCGAGCACGCCTTATAAGGCAAGTGGACGATTCTCTCTTGCGTTATGGTTATTAATGAGGAATTGAATTCCAGTTGATCCTCATGTTGGAAATAATTTGTATGTTGAATAAAGTTTGATAGGTTGTTATTTTGTTAGAAATAACGACCATGTCGTTATTGCGGTTTTTGCGCTAGAACTGAACTTAGGACCGTTGTATGATTAGCTGTCTCATGCTGAGACATTGCTGTGAAATAAGATGGTAGAGATGGGAGTTTAGACTCCAAGACATCTCTTTAGTGGTCCTGTGCCGAAACACTGTTGAAAAATAGGTAGTCCAGGGGTAGGAGCCGAGTCTCCAATGACCTCTTTATAACAAAATCTGTATTGGGGGGCGTAGCTTGCTAGCGTATCCCAATATTGGAATCATGACTTATGTCACGCTTCACGTTGAAGGAAGACAATGGTGGACTTTAGCTAAGTGAAATTGACACTCGGTTGTTGGCCGAGCATGTATAAATGATCATGGATGAAACAGGCCCTCTGATCTCGGTTGTTGGCCGAGCATATATAAATGATCATGGATGAAACAGGTCCTCTGATCTCGGTTGTTGGCCGAACTATGTAAGAACTATTTAACGATGCGAGTGCACAGATTGAGAGTAATGATAGATAAGTGCGTTGGACACATTAATGTACCCGAATGGTTAGTCTATTCGATAACCATTCTTGCTCCCGGTTATGAATGATTCTTAATCAAACATTGATTAAGTCAATCTGGTTAGTCGATGGAGGCTTTTCTAAATGCTATGTGATTAATATGAGTTCCCAATAATTGTTCATGTTTCGTAAAGGAAACCACATCCGGTGGTATTCTCTCTCTTGATTATGCGAGTCTCCTTCTTATTCTCTATAAGACTGCTAACTGTTGGATCATAATCTGAGTCTATTCGGATTTTGGATGCCAATATGTTTAGTTACAACCATAAGAACCAAGTTAGATTCTCTGCTTGCTAGTCTTTCATTAGATTAACCCGTCCATTTTCTTTTCTTTTATATGGTCGGCTGGTGTCCATCGTTGGTTTATGATACATCAGGTATTTCTTGGAAGTTAAGTCAAGAGGCAGATTCAGATGTTTGAAGCTCCAGAAGTTGAAGAAAGGTTTCCAATGGTCATACTTGAGTGAAGATCATGATTGAACTACTTCAAAGCGAAGCTGAGTTTCAGAAATAAGAACTCAAGGAAGACTTGTTGAAGATTTTGTTTAAATAGAAGGTTGTGCTATTTATTTAATCTTTTTGGATTAAGGTTTGTATAAGACCAATTGTATTTATTCCGCTGTAATGTTTGTTTTAGTTTGTTCAGTCAGTTTAAAGCCTTGAGTAGCTTCGGTTTAGTCTTAATCGAGGTTACTGGCGGTAATACCACCAGGGTAGGAAAGGGGTGTTACAGAAGTGGTATCAGAGCTAAAAGTTCATAAGTCTTGCTTAAGACTTTCATCTTCTATATAGAATTACAGAGAATTCTATATGGGTGTTGTCTTAGATCCATTTATGGAAAGTGGTTGAGATTGGAAGCCAGACTCGTGAAGAGATAGAAGGAGAAAAGGGAATTGGAGAACACGAGGTAATAAGTTTGTAATGACTTCATAAAGACTTCCTAGTTTAAGGGTTTCCTATTTTAAGCTCGTATGATGGAAGATTTCAAGTTAAGAATTTTTATTAGAAAGTTCATGATTCAAAGGTATGTGAAAGAAATTGTTAATTTCTTTTCTTGATATGTGAAAGTTCAAGTGTTGTCTTGAAGTCATAAGAGTAAGAGTTTTCCGAGAATATTTTTTAGGAATTTCTGAATTTGGTTGAAATTCGATTATCAATAGAAGTTTGGAGTTGGAACCTCCACTTCTCAATGTTGAGATTTGGAAAATCTTATGAGTCTTGAGTGATTCTAAAAAGATTAATATGGATCATGAAGTGATGTAAAAGAATCCTGAATAGAAAAGGATTGTCTTTGGAAACTTTCTTCAACAACTGTGTTTGTGACTCTATAGTATAGAATCATGGATATTCAGTACTTTTCTTTGCTCAGATGGAAGTTAAAGAGCTTTGAAGTGCTCAAGTGTTGGATCAATTGAATTGTTAAACTATTGAAAGATGCAGTTCAATTTCGAATCTGAGAGTATTCAAACTCAGATGTTCATATATGTGGTTATCCTTTGAGTTAAGAGGATTGAGATTCCTAAATGGAATACGGATTTCTTCTGATTATAGTAAGAAAGAATGGAAGAATGTTGGTTCAGTTTAAGTTGTGAACAAGTGGTTAATCATCAAGATTGTTGTGATTAAGGTTGATTGGTCGAAATGGATTGAACAGGTAAAAGTTCATCAGTAATGTGTTTATGTTCAATTAACTACTTAGCACAAGTGTTAATTGATTACATGAGTTGTTGATATCCAGATAATAACCTATGTGACAACGTTATTGGAGTTTCGTTGTATGATACCCAACTCGGGATAATGAGAAAAGACTTGAGGTCTATAATGGACTAGTAATGGAATCAGTAGTGAGATTACTAAATATTATGGAATATAGAAAAGTCTGACAGTATGTTCTAAGTAAGAAAAAGTCAAGGTATGTCATAATATTCTACCTTGAGGAGGGATTGAAGTGTCACATTTGAAGGGAAATGTGGGGCTCAGAAGTGAATTGTATTGTCTTAGGTCCTTTGAGGCTCAGTTTTGATTTGAAACTTTGGTCAAGTTGGTAAGGCCAGTTAATGTGCAAGTGTCATCACAGAATTAGAACAAAGTGTTAGTAGCATCATTAAGATAAGGTCATCAATTTTATTTGATGCATTAGCTTGACGCGCCCAATTCTTCAAGAGAATAGCTAATCTTTGTTTCCACAATATTCAAGTTAAAGCAAGTATGTTAGTAACCTATGTCGAGTTCCTGTCAAGCTGTTATGATTTAAGGATAGTTGAGATCGTTTCATGATTTTCTCTTTTGAGAAAATTCTTTGGACTTTATAGAATTCAAGTATGAATTTCTAAAAGTAATGATAGTTTGTTATAAAGGATTCATGAATAAAGTTTCTACGGTTTTCATGGTGGTGAGTAAGAATGTGATTTGTCTTCCATCTTGATCACATGGTAAGGCAAGATTACATGTCTTATTCCTATGAAAATGCAGTAAAGAATTATGTTTAATTTTGTTTCCCATCCTGATCACATGGTGGAATAAGATCACATAATTCCTTGGGTTTTAAAGAATAGTTTCTAGTATGATCTGGCAATCATATAAATTTTGCAATTAGATGAGTTTTGCAAGGGTAGTTAATTGAGATAAAAAGATGCAAGCTTTCTTTTGCATTATAGCAATTGCTATATCTAGTATCTAGTAAAACTCCTTTGAGTTAGTATATCCTTGGTATCTCGTACTATTTAAGGAGTATGGTTAAACTTCCCAAAACAGTTCGATTATAAGTAAAGAAATTTGGTAAGATTCTTTACAAATCTGTGTTGGTCTCTGAAGAGCATGAAGTAACTCCGTACTTCTCTAAAAGTTTGGGATTGTTTTCAATCAACGATTATTGGAATTCTCTAAGCAGTTTGCTAGTAGTTCATCTTGGTTGACGTCATGACCTAAGAAAGTCATTGCCTTTTTATCGGAATTGTCCTTGAAAGTAAGTTGATATGAACTCCTGGGATGGAACCCTTTCTAAGGAATGATATTGTAGTAATCCTTTCTTTGGAATAAAGGATGTACTAGTAATTTCTCCATTAGTTGTTATTTGTTTTCATGTTGTCTTGAAAACTTAAATTTTTTGAGATAAGATAGTCAAGTGAGGAATTTAAGCAGAACTAAAATGGGTCTGGAGTTTGGATATGTAAATTAGTATTGATATTCAATCCCAATCTGATAAGTTATTGGATATAGAGAGTGGACATGTGAGGATATGTTTTTAATCCTAAGAGTTAGGTTGCTCAACAAGTCAAAATTGTTAAATGAAGTCTAAACAGTTCTTTGATGAAAAAGACTGAAAATTGTCAATGGAGACAATTAGGTTGGAAATTATTGGACTAAAGATATTATTATCCAATATGTTGGTATAGTAATACATAAGAGTTTAGTTTGAAGTAGTTGAGAGAGATAACTACTTTTGAATGCCAGTATGCTCAAGCTGAGTTTTGGTTGAGAAAAGGATGTAAATGATTGACAAGATAGGTTATTATCTTGTCATGTGTTGGATAAATCTCATATTTTTGGTTAAAGTAATACTGAGATTTTATCTCAATAAGGAAATTGAATAAGGATTTCAAGTAATCTTTGTTAATAAACTGATTTGAGAAGGACTAAAGATTTAGTTTGGATGACAATAAGGTTGTGTGAATACCCTAGGATTTTATTCAAAATCTGTTGATCAGATCAAGGAAAAGTAGTATGGGAAAGTAATATTATTTAAGATCAATGGAGAAGATCAAGAACGTAAGACACCGAGATTTGTTATTCAAGCTTATGGATTGCTTGGTTTCAAAACTGTTCATGTGTGTCTATTGTTGATGAGCTTCGAAAGCTTCATTCAAAGGAAGCATAGTTATTTGCTTAAGTAGTTCAGTCTGGAACAAGTAAATGTATAAGGATTTAAGATAAAACTTTTGATGGATTAACATGAAGCGAAATATCACTGAGTTTGTTTTGATATGTTTGGTTTGTCTGAAAGTCCTAATAGAGCATAGAAGACCAGATGAAATGTTATAGTCTCTTCCTGTTTCAGAATGGAAGTGGAAAGATGTTACAATGGATTCTTGTCATTAGTCGCTTAAGACTTAATGAAAGAAGGATGTAATATGGAGGTTGTTAAGAAACTCATCTAGAGTGTTCTTTCTAATGCAGTTAAGATGACTTAAAGAGTATAGAAGTTAGTTGAGGTGTTCATGTATGAAGTATTTCATCTTCATAAAACTCCGAAGATTATTATCTCTGATTGAGATAAATGGTTCATGCCAAAGTTTTGAAGGGAGTGACATCAAGCTTTGTGGAGTGAATTGAATTTTAGCGTTGGTTTCCCTCATCAAATTGATGAATGATGTAAAGAAACAAATTCAAACTCCTGAGGACATGTATTCTGGATTCCACATGAGTTGGAATGTTAGCTTGAGTTTAAGTGAATTCACATACAAGAATTATAATCACACGATAAAGAAATGATTCTTTTTGAGGCTTTGTAAGGCCATAAGTGTTGGTTGTCAATTTGTTGGAATGACAATGCTGACAAGGTTCTTCATGGGCTAGACTTGGCCAAGAGAACAACAACTGATATCGCACTAGCGTTCAAAGGTGTTAACTGCTCAAAAGCAACAACAGTCGTGTGTTGTTTAAAAGCGAGAGCATGTTAAGTTCATTGTAAAGAACAACATTTTTGTTGTAATATCCGCCTTGATAGGCATATTCCGCTGGGGAATGCAAGACAACGTAAATGCTCGCTATGTTGAATCTGTTGAGATACTGGAAGGAACTGGTAATCTCGTTTATCAGTTGGCATTGCCACCTTTAGTGCATTCTATCCGTAATGTCTTCGTGAATAGGAAAAATACCTTTGATTAGGTTACCTTGGCCTATAAATGGAGGTAAAGAAAAGACTTGAGAAACTAGACAGGAAATGCTGAATTATTTTCCAAAGTCAGTGAATGTTGTAAAGAAGGAGTTTGGTAACTAAGCAATAAGTGATTGTGCTTGGTGCAGAAGTAACAGTATGTTTTGTTAAGGGGGTACTACAAACTTCTGTATAGGTTTGTAGTGGTTGTGTATGTATGTTTGTGCTATCCTTCCTTGTGATCTGAGTTCTCCTTGGATTCGAGGACGAAACCATTTTTAAGGGGGTACTAATGTAATAACTGCGGTTTTTGAGGATATTTTTGAATTTTCCTCGGATATCCTTTTAACCTTTTTGGTCCGTTTTAACGCTTAATCCAATATTTTTGTTGGAGATTAAATCCTATGAAATTGTTGGTGATATCCTAAAATCGCAAAGAAATGATTTTATGGATCAGTGTGAATTCTAGGATTTTTCGGTGGAAAAAGAATATTTATTGGATAAGCCATCTTTTTAATTATGTACTGTAAATGATTTAAAATGCGAAACGAAAGCCTTAAAAATTAAGGTTAGCAAGATAAAATCATGGAAAATTGATTTTATTGGTCTACATAATTTACGGGACATTTTTCGTTTAGTGAGTTTTTCCACCCGAGGTACATAATATTACCGCTTTAACGCGAGTCCCGTTCTGAGACGGGTTTGGTTTATAAACCGCCTCTCATTTTGCCTTAGTAAAGAAGAAATGTATGAGATTGAGATAGAATTCTTCTTTGTTGGCACATCTTTATTGCCTCGTCAAAGTCTTCAAAGTTGTCAAGGAGAAAGTGAAACGAGAGATAAGGACGGACGACGGACTCGGCTAGAACTTCACCGCCGGTCACAACCTTCTCCTCCCCCTCTCCTCCTCCACTTCTTCTTCTTCTTCCTCTTGATTGTTGGATGTTGCTGCTGCTGTAAAACCAGCAAGAGGAGTTCGAGAATCATGGCGGGACGACGACGGTCTCGGGAGAGGAAAGGTTTCACCGCTGGTTCTCTTCCTTGCCTTGCGTATGACGCCACCGGCGACCACCGGTCCCTCCGACCACCAACCACCATGAGGTCCATCACCGGGCAACGCCCAACCACCCTCGGGCTCGGGGATCGACCCATGATCGAGCCAAACGAGCCATGGGCTCGAGTGAAGGTATATACGATCGAAATTAATTAGCGGGTTGATTGCGGAGCCACCGTAAGGGCCTTTCGGTGCCGCTTTGCTAATTAAATTTATGGTTTTTATAATCTTAAAGTTGATACGGTCCTACAGGTTCAAACCGCTCGTGAAACGGACGTCCGGATCTTCCGTTATAGCGAAGACAGGTTTTGGTTACCGATTGGCAGGTAAAAGACTTCGGATAATTACTCAGGATTCGTTGTTAATCCGTTTGATCCGAGATTTGGTAATCTTTAAGAACTGTTGCTGATGAACAATTTTTATTTAGAAAATTGTTTAAAAAGTGAAGCGGATAATTAGTTATAATTCCGCCAAGATGGCTCCTTGAAGCATGATAACTAAGGATTTATTATATATCGATATTCGGAAATTAAATCTTTTATCGATTAGGAAGTTGTGGGAGTTGAGAATACAACTAAGAAGTGTTTCTATGAGCTCGTTGCTGAGAAATCCTTTTGTTATATTTGTCAGAAGGATGATACAGATTACTGTTGGAATTGCTAAGGACGTCGAGCACGCCTTATAAGGCAAGTGGATGATTCTCTCTTGCGTTATGGTTATTAATGAGGAATTGAATTCCAGTTGATCCTCATGTTGGAAATAATTTGTATGTTGATAAAGTTTGATAGGTTGTTATTTTGTTAGAAATAACGACCATGTCGTTATTGCGGTTTTTGCGCTAGAACTGAACTTAGGACCGTTGTATGATTAGCTGTCTCATGCTGAGTCATTGCTGTGAAATAAGATGGTAGAAATGGGAGTTTAGACTCCAAGACATCTCTTTAGTGGTCCTGTGCTGAAACACTGTTGAAAAATAGGTAGTCCAGGGGTAGGAGCCGAGTCTCCAATGACCTCTTTATAACAAAATCTGTATTGGGGGGCATAGCTTGCTAGCGTATCCCAATATTGGAATCATGACTTACACGCTTCACGTTGAAGGAAGACAATGGTTCACTTTAGCTAAGTGAAATTGACACTCGGTTGTTGGCCGAGCATGTATAAATGATCATGGATGAAACAGGCCCTCTGATCTCGGTTGTTGGCCGAATCTCGGTTGTTGGCCGAGCATATATAAATGATCATGGATGAAACAGGTCCTCTGATCTCGGTTGTTGGACGAACTATGTAAGAACTATTTAACGATGCGAGTGCACAGATTGAGAGTAATGATAGATAAGTGCGTTGGACACATTAATGTACCCGAATGGTTAGTCTATTCGATAACCATTCTTGCTCCCGGTTATGAATGATTCTTAATCAAACATTGATTAAGTCAATCTGGTTAGTCGATGGAGGCTTTTCTAAATGCTATGTGATTAATATGAGTTCCCAATAATTGTTCATGTTTCGTAAAGGAAACCACATCCGGTGGTATTCTCTCTCTTGATTATGCGAGTCTCCTTCTTATTCTCTATAAGACTGCTAACTGTTGGATCATAATCTGAGTCTATTCGGATTTTGGATGCCAATATGTTTAGTTACAACCATAAGAACCAAGTTAGATTCTCCGCTTGCTAGTCTTTCATTAGACTAACCCGTCCATTTTCTTTTCTTTTATATGGCCGGCTGGTGTCCATCGTTGGTTTACGATACATCTGGTATTTCTTGGAAGTTAAGTCAAGAGGCAGATTCAGATGTTTGAAGCTCTAGAAGTTGAAGAAAGGTTTCCAATGGTCATACTTGAGTGAAGATCATGATTGAACTACTTCAAAGCGAAGCTGAGTTTCAGAAATAAGAACTCAAGGAAGACTTGTTGAAGATTTTGTTTAAATAGAAGGTTGTGCTATTTATTTAATCTTTTTGGATTAAGGTTTGTATAAGACCAATTGTATTTATTCCGCTGTAATGTTTGTTTTAGTTTGTTCAGTCAGTTTAAAGCCTTGAGTAGCTTCGGTTTAGTCTTAATAGAGGTTACTGGCGGTAATACCACCAGGGTAGGAAGGGGGTGTTACAGAAGTGTTATCAGAGCTAAAAGTTCCTAAGTCTTGCTTAAGACTTTCATCTTCTATATAGAATTACAGAGAATTCTATATGGGTGTTGTCTTAGATCCATTTATGGAAAGTGGTTGAGATTGGAAGCCAGACTCGTGAAGAGATAGAAGGAGAAAAGGGAATTGGAGAACACGAGGTAATAAGTTTGTAATGACTTCTTTGAAGGTCTTGTGGTGGACATTTGATTCCCTAGAGATGGGAATGGATTTCGAGAAGGATCCATAGTAAGATCAGGTGAAGATTCCTAAAGTTGACCCGGTTCTAGACCAAGTTCTCAATGAATTCCTATTCTCTCTTGAGAGTCTGAATTGGGTGTACCCTCGTCGTTTCTTCCATATTAGGAAACTTCTTGTGAGATTTTGAAGTTAAGTATTGTACTTCATAAAGACTTCCTAGTTTAAGGGTTTCCTATTTTAAGCTCGTATGATGGAAGATTTCAAGTTAAGAATTTTTATTAGAAAGTTCATGATTCAAAGGTATGTGAAAGAAATTGTTAATTTCTTTTCTTGATATGTGAAAGTTCAAGTGTTGTCTTGAAGTCATAAGAGTAAGAGTTTTCCCGAGAATATTTTTTAGGAATTTCTGAATTTGGTTGAAATTCGATTATCAATAGAAGTTTGGAGTTGGAACCTCCACTTCTCAATGTTGAGATTTGGAAAATCTTATGAGTCTTGAGTGATTCTAAAAAGATTAATATGGATCATGAAGTGATGTAAAAGAATCCTGAATAGAAAAGGATTGTCTTTGGAAACTTTCTTCAACAACTGTGTTTGTGACTCTATAGTATAGAATCATGGATATTCAGTACTTTTCTTTGCTCAGATGGAAGTTAAAGAGCTTTGAAGTGCTCAAGTGTTGGATTAATTGAATTGTTAAACTATTGAAAGATGCAGTTCAATTTTGAATCTGAGAGTATTCGAACTCAGATGTTCATATATGTGGTTATCCTTTGAGTTAAGAGGATTGAGATTCCTAAATGGAATACGGATTTCTTCAGATTATAGTAAGAAAGAATGGAAGAATGTTGGTTCAGTTTAAGTTGTGAACAAGTGGTTAATCATCAAGGTTGTTGTGATTAAGGTTGATTGGTCGAAATGGATTGAACAGGTAAAAGTTCATCAGTAATGTGTTTATGTTCAATTAACTACTTAGCACAAGTGTTAATTGATTACATGAGTTGTTTATATCCAGATAATAACCTATGTGACAAAGTTATTGGAGTTTCGTTGTATGATACCCAACTCGGGATAATGAGAAAAGACTTGAGGTCTATAATGGACTAGTAATGGAATCAGTAGTGAGATGTTCTAATTTGCCAATGGTATTGGCTTATGTTTCTTCAAGGATGGAAATGATAAAGTTCAATTGTGAGAGGATCATTCAAGGAATGATTATGGCAGGTTCGCCTTTCAAATTTTAAACAGTTGGGAGAAAAATATCATTCAATATTGTGGTCAATAAGGCTTAGCCCTTATCGCTGAAAAATAGTTTCAATTGTGTTTGGGTTTTGAAGGTTTTATATCTGTCAAATCTGATGTCTATGGTGGTACTGGTGAAACTATTAAGTTGTCGACAAGCTTCCTAACCACAAGCTCTTCCTTTGCAATGTGGTTTGACGTTAAGTTAATGAAAAGGGTATATGTCTTCTCCTTATGGTTAAGTAAGAAGACAAGAATGATGGATAATTTTAATTTGTTTACCAATGTTGAATTGGGATAGGTTCAAGAATACCTTGTTTGGTCATGTGCTTTCTTCTGCTAAAAGAGATTGGAAATTTAAGAAATTTCCTTATATGTAGAGAGATATAAGGATTGGATGTTTTGAACTGGATGAGAAGTTTGAAAGTCATTTTTTATATTGAGATGATTAAGTTGTAGAAGGATTGAAAGTCCTTAAAATCGTCAAAAGAGTTTGATAGTTCATTTTTTGGATATCGGGATCTAAATGACTATTAATTTGCAGAAGGGATATTGTTCTGCAAATGGATGATCTCAAGCATTCAATTTTGGTAATGTATCATTGTTACATCACTTTAAAATGGGATGTCAAGGAGACATACAAGTTGAGAGCGACCTTGGAAGAAGTTGTCATGAGTATGAAAATGTTGGAATCATATTTTCCCTAAGGATTGCAAGTAAGTGGATTTGAGCGATCGACTCTTTTATGAAACTTGTGAAGTTAAGTTGGGCTAGGATTGAGCTAAATCAGGCAGAGATTACTCAATATTATGGAATATAGAAAAGTCTGACAGTATGTTCTAAGTAAGAAAAAGTCAAGGTATGTCATCAGATTCTACCTTGAGGAGGGATTGAAGTGTCACATTTGAAGGGAAATGTGGGGCTCAGAAGTGAATTGTATTGTCTTAGGTCCTTTGAGGCTCAGTTTTGATTTGAAACTTTGGTCAAGTTGGTAAGGCCAGTTAATGTGCAAGTGTCATCACAGAATTAGAACAAAGTGTTAGTAGCATCATTAAGATAAGGTCATCAATTTTATTTTATGCATTAGCTTGACGCGCCCAATTCTTCAAGAGAATAGCTAATCTTTGTTTCCACAGTATTCAAGTTAAAGCAAGTATGTTAGTAACCTATGTCGAGTTCCTGTCAAGCTGTTATGATTTAAGGATAGTTGAGATCGTTTCATGATTTTCTCTTTTGAGAAAATTCTTTGGACTTTATAGAATTCAAGTATGAATTTCTAAAAGTAATGATAGTTTGTTATAAAGGATTCATGAATAAAGTTTCTACGGTTTTCATGGTGGTGAGTAAGAATGTGATTTGTCTTCCATCTTGATCACATGGTAAGGCAAGATTACATGTCTTATTCCTATGAAAATGCAGTAAAGGATTATGTTTAATTTTGTTTCCCATCCTGATCACATTGTGGAATAAGATCACATAATTCCTTGGGTTTTAAAGAATAGTTTCTAGTATGATCTGGCAATCATATAAATTTTGCAATTAGATGAGTTTTGCAAGGGTAGTTAATTGAGATAAAAAGATGCACGCTTTCTTTTGCATTATAGCAATTGCTATATCTATTGCTATATCTAGTATCTAGTAAACTCCTTTGAGTTAGTATATCCTTGGTATCTCGTACTATTTAAGGAGTATGGTTAAACTTCCCAAAACAGTTCGATTATAAGTAAAGAAATTTGGTAAGATTCCTTACAAATCTGTGTTGGTCTCTGAAGAGCATGAAGTAACTCCGTACTTCTCTAAAAGTTTGGGATTGTTTTCAATCAACGATTATTGGAATTCTCTAAGCAGTTTGCTAGTAGTTCATCTTGGTTGACGTCATGACCTAAGAAAGTCATTGCCTTTTTAACGGAATTGTCCTTGAAAGTAAGTTGATATGAACTCCTGGGATGGAACCCTTTCTAAGGAATGATATTGTAGTAATCCTTTCTTTGGAATAAAGGATGTACTAGTAATTTCTCCATTAGTTGTTATTTGTTTTCATGTTGTCTTGAAAACTTAAATTTTTTGAGATAAGATAGTCAAGTGAGGACTTTAAGCAGAACTCCAATGGGTCTGGAGTTTGGATATGTAAATTAGTATTGATATTCAAACCCAATCTGATAAGTTATTGGATATAGAGAGTGGACATGTGAGGATATGTTTTTAATCCTAAGAGTTAGGTTGCTCAACAAGTCAAAATGTTAAATGAAGTCTAAACAGTTCTTTGATGAAAAAGACTGAAAATTGTCAATGGAGACAATTTGGTTGGAAATTATTGGACTAAAGATATTATTGTCCAATATGTTGGTATAGTAATGCATAAGAGTTTAGTTTGAAGTAGTTGAGAGAGATAACTACTTTTGAATGCCAGTATGCTCAAGCTGAGTTTTGGTTGAGAAAAGGATGTAAATGATTGACAAGATAGGTTATTATCTTGTCATGTGTTGGATAAATCTCATATTTTTGGTTAAAGTAATACTGAGATTTTATCTCAATAAGGAAATTGAATAAGGATTTCAAGTAATCTTTGTTAATAAACTGATTTGAGAAGGACTAAAGATTTAGTTTGGATGACAATAAGGTTGTGTGAATACCCTAGGATTTTATTCAAAATCTGTTGATCAGATCAAGGAAAAGTAGTATGGGAAAGTAATATTATTTAAGATCAATGGAGAAGATCAAGAACGTAAGACACCGAGATTTGTTATTCAAGCTTATGGATTGCTTGGTTTCAAAACTGTTCATGTGTGTCTATTGTTGATGAGCTTCGAAAGCTTCATTCAAAGGAAGCATAGTTATTTGCTTAAGTAGTTCAGTCTGGAACAAGTAAATGTATAAGGATTTAAGATAAAACTTTTGATGGATTAACATGAAGCGAAATATCACTGAGTTTGTTTTGATATGTTTGGTTTGTCTGAAAGTCCTAATAGAGCATAGAAGACCAGATGAAATGTTATAGTCTCTTCCTGTTTCAGAATGGAAGTGGAAAGATGTTACAATGGATTCTTGTCATTAGTCGCTTAAGACTTAATGAAAGAAGGATGTAATATGGAGGTTGTTAAGAAACTCATCTAGAGTGTTCTTTCTAATGCAGTTAAGATGACTTAAAGAGTATAGAAGTTAGTTGAGGTGTTCATGTATGAAGTATTTCATCTTCATAAAACTCCAAAGATTATTATCTCTGATTGAGATAAATGGTTCATGCTAAAGTTTTGAAGGGAGTGACATCAAGCTTTGTGGAGTGAATTGAATTTTAGCGTTGGTTTCCCTCATCAAATTGATGAATGATGTAAAGAAACAAATTCAAACTCCTGAGGACATGTATTTTGGATTCCACATGAGTTGGAATGTTAGCTTGAGTTTAAGTGAATTCACATACAAGAATTATAATCACACGATCAAGAAATGATTCTTTTTGAGGCTTTGTAAGGCCAGAAGTGTTGGTTGTCAATTTGTTGGAATGACAATGCTGACAAGGTTCTTCATCGGCTAGACTTGGCCAAGAGAACAACAACTGATATCGCACTAGCGTTCAAAGGTGTTAACTGCTCAAAAGCAACAACAGTCGTGTGTTGTTTTAAAGCGAGAGCATGTTAAGTTCATTATAAAGAACAACATTTTTGTTCTAATATCCGCCTTGATAGGCATATTCCGCTGGGGAATGCGAGACAACGTAAATGCTCGCTATGTTGAATCTGTTGAGATACTGGAAGGAACTGGTAATCCTGTTTATCAGTTGGCATTGCCACCTTTAGTGCATTCTATCCGTAATGTCTTCGTGAATAGGAAAAATACCTTTGATTAGGTTACCTTGGCCTATAAATGGAGGTAAAGAAAAGACTTGAGAAACTAGACAGGAAATGCTGAATCATTTTCCAAAGTTAGTGAATGTTGTAAAGAAGGAGTTTGGTAACTAAGCAATAGTTTATTGTGCTGGGTGCAGAAGTAACAGTATGTTTTGTTAAGGGGGTACTACAAACTTCTGTATAGGTTTGTAGTGGTTGTGTATGTATGTTTGTGCTATCCTTCCTTGTGATCTGAGTTCTCCTTGGTTTCGAGGACGAAACCATTTTTAAGGGGGTACTAATGTAATAACTGCGGTTTTTGAGGATATTTTTGAATTTTCCTCGGATATCCTTTTAACCTTTTTGGTCCGTTTTAACGCTTAATCCAATATTTTTGTTGGAGATTAAATCCTAGGAAATTGTTGGTGATATCCTAAAATCGCAAAGAAATGATTTTATGGATCAGTGTGAATTCTAGGATTTTTCGGTGGAAAAAGAATATTTATTGGATAAGCCGTCTTTTTAATTATGTACTGTGAATGATTTAAAATGCGAAACGAAAGCCTTAAAAATTAAGGGTAGCAAGATAAAATCATGGAAAATTGATTTTATTGGTCTACATAATTTACGGGACGTTTTTCGTTTAGTGAGTTTTTCCACCCGAGGTACATAATTTTACCGCTTTAACGCGAGTCCCGTTCTGAGACGGGTTTGGTTTATAAACCGCCTCTCATTTTGCCTTAGTAAAGAAGAAATGTATGAGATTAAGATAGAATTCTTCTCTGTTGGCACATCTTTATTGCCTCGTCAAAGTCTTCAAAGTTGTCAAGGAGAAAGTGAAACGAGAGATAAGGACGGACGACGGACTCGGCTAGAACTTCACCACCGGTCACAACCTTCTCCTCCCCTTCTCCTCCTCCACTTCTTCTTCTTCCTCTTGATTCTTGGATGTTGCTGCTGCTGTAAAACCAGCAAGAGGAGTTCGAGAATTATGGCGGGACGACGACGGTCTCGGGAGAGGAAAGGATTCACCGCTGGTTCTCTTCCTTGCCTTACGGATGACGCCGCCGGCGACCACCGGTCCCTCCGACCACCAACCACCATGAGGTCCATCACCGGGCAACGCCCAGCCACCCTCGGGCTCGGGGATCGAGCCATTATCGAGCCAAACGAGCCATGGGCTCGAGTGAAGGTATATACGATCGAAATTAATTAGCGAGTTGATTGCGGAGCCACCGTAAGGGCCTTTCAGTGCCGCTTTGCTAATTAAATTTATGGTTTTTATAATCTTGACGTTGATACGGTCCTACAGGTTCAAACCGCTCGTGAAACGGACGTCCGGATCTTCCGTTATAGCGAAGACAAGTTTTGGTTACCGATTGGCAGGTAAAGGACTTCGGATAATTACTCAGGATTCGTTGTTAATCCGTTTGATCCGAGATTTGGTAATCTTTAAGAACTGTTGCCGATGAACAATTTTTATTTAGAAAATTGTTTCAAAAATGAAGCGGATAATTAGTTATAATTCCGCCAAGATGGCTCCTTGAAGCATGATAACTAAGGATTTATTATATATCGATATTCGGAAATTAAATCGTTTATCGATTAGGAAGTTGTGGGAGTTGAGAATACAACTAAGAAGTGTTTCTGTGAGATCGTTGCTGAGAAATCCTTTTGTTTATTTGTCAGAAGGATGATACAGATTACTGTTGGAATTGCTAAGGACGTCGAGCACGCCTTATAAGGCAAGTGGACGATTCTCTCTTGCGTTATGGTTATTAATGAGGAATTGAATTCCAGTTGATCCTCATGTTGGAAATAATTTGTATGTTGAATAAAGTTTGATAGGTTGTTATTTTGTTAGAAATAACGACCATGTCGTTATTGCGGTTTTTGCGCTAGAACTGAACTTAGGACCGTTGTATGATTAGTTGTCTCATGCTGAGACATTGCTGTGAAATAAGATGGTAGAGATGGGAGTTTAGACTCCAAGACATCTCTTTAGTGGTCCTGTGCTGAAACACTGTTGAAAAATAGGTAGTCCAGGGGTAGGAGCCGAGTCTCCAATGACCTCTTTATAACAAAATCTGTATTGGGGAGCGTAGCTTGCTAGCGTATCCCAATATTGGAATCATGACTTATGTCACGCTTCACGTTGAAGGAAGACAATGGTGCACTTTAGCTAAGTGAAATTGACACTCGGTTGTTGGCCGAGCATGTATAAATGATCATGGATGAAACAGGCCCTCTGATCTCGGTTGTTGGCCGAATCTCGGTTGTTGGCCGAGCATATATAAATGATCATGGATGAAACAGGTCCTCTGATCTCGGTTGTTGGCCGAACTATGTAAGAACTATTTAATGATGCGAGTGCACAGATTGAGAGTAATGATAGATAAGCGTGTTGGACACATTACTGTACCCGATTGGTTAGTCTATTGGATAACCATTCTTGCTCCCGGTTATGAATGAATCTTAATCAAACATTGATTAAGTCAATCTGGTTAGTCGATGGAGGTTTTTCTAAATGCTATGTGATTAATATGAGTTCCCAATAATTGTTCATGTTTCGTAAAGGAAACCACATCCGGTGGTATTCTCTCTCTTGATTATGCGAGTCTCCTTCTTATTCTCTCTATAAGACTTCTAACTGTTGGATCATAATCTGAGTCTATTCGGATTTTGGATGCCAATATGTTTAGTTACAACCATAAGAACCAAGTTAGATTCTCCGCTTGCTAGTCTTTCATTAGACTAACCCGTCCATTTTCTTTTCTTTTATATGGTCGGCTGGTGTCCATCGTTGGTTTACGACACATCAGGTATTTCTTGGAAGTTGATTCAAGAGGCAGATTCAGATGTTTGAAGCTCCAGAAGTTGAAGAAAGGTTTCCAATGGTCATACTTGAGTGAAGATCATGATTGAACTACTTCAAAGCGAAGCTGAGTTTCAGAAATAAGAACTCAAGGAAGACTTGTTGAAGATTTTGTTTAAATAGAAGGTTGTGCTATTTATTTAATCTTTTTGGATTAAGGTTTGTATAAGACCAATTGTATTTATTCCGCTGTAATGTTTGTTTTAGTTTATTCAGTCAGTTTAAAGCCTTGAGTAGCTTCTGTTTAGTCTTAATCGAGGTTACTGGCGGTAATACCACCAGGGTAGGAAGGGGGTGTTACAAAAGTTCACTTTTTTTTTCTCCTTTCCCCTTTAAAATGACTTGTGATCTAACATTGCACGCAATTGTTGGATGAAATGTCCATGTAAATGTCACTCCTAAATGTGGCATTCAGTTTCTAGGTTCGAATTTATGCTTTTATTCGATCGGTCTTGATTTCTTAGTGCAGAATGTGCTTATTGGCTTGATAGTATCCTCATTCTTTATGCTTATGCCTAGATGTCCTTAAAGTTCACTTGTTTTTTCTACTTTTGGCTTTAAAATGACTTTTGATCTAACATTGCACGCCAAGTGTTCGATGAAATGTCCATGTAAATGTCACTCCTAAATGAGTCATTTGGTTTCTAGGTTCGAATTTATGCTTTTAATCGAGCGGTCTAGATTTTGTAGTGCAGAATGTGCTTATTTGCTTGATACTATCCTTATTCTTTATGCTTATACCTAGATGTCTTTAAAGTTCACTTGTTTTTTCTCCTTTTGACTTTAAAATGACTTGTGATATAACATTGCACGCCAAGTGTTCGATGAAATGTCCATGTAAATGTCACTCCTAAATGTGGCATTCGGTTTCTAGGTTCGAATTGATGCTTTTATTCGATCGGTCTTGATTTCTTAGTGCAAAATGTGCTTATTGGCTTGATAGTATCCTCATTCTTTATGCTTATGCCTAGATGTCCGTAAAGTTCACTTCTTTTTCATCTTTTGGCTTTAAAATGACTTGTGATCTAACATTGCACGCCAAGTGTTCGATGAAATGTCTATGTAAGTGTCACTCCTAAATGAGGCATTTGGTTTCTAGGTTCGAAATTATGCTTTTAATCGAGCGGTCTTGATTTTTTAGGGCAGAATGTGCTTATTGGCTTGATACTATCCTCATTCTTTATGCTTATGCCCAGATGTCTTTAAAGTTCACTTGTTTTTTTCTTCTTTTGCCTTTAAAAATTGACTTGTGATCTAACATTGCAGGCCAAGTGTTCGATGAAATGCCCATGTAAATGTCACTTCTAAAATGTCGCATTCGGTTTATAGGTTCGAATTTATGCTTTTATTAGATCGGTCTTGATTTTATAGTGTAGAATATGCTTATTGGCTTGATACTATCCTCATTCTTTATGCTTATGCCTAGATGTCTTTAAAGTTCACTTGTTTTTTCTCCTTTTGCCTTTAAAATTACTTATGACATAACATTACACGCCAAATGTTCGATGAAATGTCCATGTAAATGTCACTCCTAAATGTGGCTTTCGATTTCTAGGTTCGAATTTATGCTTTTATTCGATCGGTTTTGATTTTATAGTGCAGAATGTGCTTATTGGCTTGATACTATCCTCATTCTTTATGCTTATGCCTAGATGTCTTTAAAGTTCACTTGTTTTTTCACCTTTTGCCTTTAAAATGAGTTGTGATCTAACATTGCACGCCAAGAGTTCTATGAAATGTCCAAGTAAATGTCACACCTAAAGGTGGCATTCGGCTTTTAGGTTCGAATATGCTCTTATGCGACTGGTCTTGATTTTGTAGTGTAGAATGTGCTTATTGGCTTGATAGTATCCTTATTCTTTATGCTTATACCTAGATATCTTTAAAGTTCACTTGTTTTTTCTCTATTTGCCTTTAAAATGACTGGTGATCGAACATTGCACGCCAAATGTTGGATGAAATGTCCATGTAAATGTCACTCCTAAATGTGTCATTCGGTTTCTAGGTTCGAATTTATGCTTTTATTCGATCGGTCTTTATTTTATAGTGCAGAATGTGCTTATTGGCTTGATACTATCCTCATTCTTTATGCTTATGCCTAGATGTCTTTAAAGTTGACTTGTTTTTTCACCTTTTGCCTTTAAAATGAGTTGTGATCTAACATTGCACGCCAAGAGTTCTATGAAATGTCCAAGTAAATGTCACACCTAAAGGTGGCATTCGGCTTTTAGGTTCGAATATGCTCTTATGCGACTGGTCTTGATTTTGTAGTGTAGAATGTGCTTATTGGCTTGATAGTATCCTTATTCTTTATGCTTATACCTAGATATCTTTAAAGTTCACTTGTTTTTTCTCCATTTGCCTTTAAAATGACTGGTGATCGAACATTGCACGCCAATTGTTGGATGAAATGTCCATGTAAATGTCACTCCTAAATGTGTCATTCGGTTTCTAGGTTCGAATGTATGCTTTTATTCGATCGGTCTTGATCTTATAGAACAGAATGTGCTTGTTGGCTTTATACTATCCTCATTCTTTATGCTTATGCCTAGATGTGTTTAAAGTTCACTTGTTTTTTTCTCCTTTTGCCTTCAAAATGACTTTTGATCTATCATTGCACGCCAAATGTTCGATGAAATGTCCATGTAAATGTCACTCCTAAATGTGGCATTCGGTTTCTAGGTTCGAATTTATGCTTTTATTCGACCGATCTTGATTTCTTAGTGCAGAATGTGCTTATTGGCTTGATAGTATCCTCATTCTTTATGCTTATGCCTAGATGTCCTTAAAGTTCACTTGTTTTTTCTACTTTTGGCTTTAAAATGACTTTTGATCTAACATTGCACGCCAAGTGTTTGATCTAACATTGCACGCCAAGTGTTCGATGAAATGTCCATGTAAATGTCACTCCTAAATGAGTCATTTGGTTTCTAGGTTCGAATTTATGGTTTTAATCGAGCGGTCTTGATTTTGTAGTGCAGAATGTGCTCATTGGCTTGATACTATCCTTATTCTTTATGCTTATACCTAGATTTCTTTAAAGTTCACTTGTTTTTTATCCTTTTGGCTTTAAAATGACTTGTGATCTAACATTGCACGCCAAGTGTACGATGAAATGTCCATGTAAATGTCACTCCTAAATGTGGCATTCGGTTTCTAGGTTCGAATTTATGCTTTTATTCGATCGGTCTTGATTTCTTAGTGCAGAATGTGCTTATTGGCTTGATAGTATCCTCATTCTTTATGCTTATGCCTAGATGTCCGTAAAGTTCACTTCTTTTTCATCTTTTGGCTTTAAAATGACTTGTGATCAAACATTGCACGCCAAGTGTTCGATGAAACGTCTATGTAAATGTCACTCCTAAATGAGGCATTTGGTTTCTAGGTTCGAAATTATGCTTTTAATCGAGCGGTCTTGATTTTTTAGGGCAGAATGTGCTTATTGGCTTGATACTATCCTCATTCTTTATGCTTATGCCCAGATGTCTTTAAAGTTCACTTGTTTTTTTCTTCTTTTGCCTTTAAAAATTGACTTGTGATCTAACATTGCAGGCCAAGTGTTCGATGAAATGTCCATGTAAATGTCACTTCTAAAATGTCGCATTCGGTTTATAGGTTCGAATTTATGCTTTTATTAGATCGGTCTTGATTTTATAGTGTAGAATATGCTTATTGGCTTGATACTATCCTCATTCTTTATGCTTATGCCTAGATGTCTTTATAGTTCACTTGTTTTTTCTCCTTTTGCCTTTAAAATTACTTGTGACATAACATTACACGCCAAGTGTTCGATGAAATGTCCATGTAAATGTCACTCCTAAATGTGGCATTCGATTTCTAGGTTCGAATCTGTGCTTTTATTCGATCGGTCTTGATTTTATAGTGCAGAATGTGCTTATTGGCTTGATACTATCCTCATTCTTTATGCTTAATCCTAGATGTCCTTAAAGTTCACTTGTTTTTTCACCTTTTGCCTTTAAAATGAGTTGTGATCTAAGATTGCACGCCAAGTGTTCTATGAAATGTCCAAGTAAATGTCACACCTAAAGGTGGCATTCGGCTTTTAGGTTCGAATATGCTCTTATGCGACTGGTCTTGATTTTGTAGTGTAGAATGTGCTTATTGGCTTGATAGTATCCTTATTCTTTATGCTTATACCTAGATATCTTTAAAGTTCACTCCTAAATGTCCATGTAAATGTCACTCCTAAATGTGTCATTCGGTTTCTAGGTTCGAATTTATGCTTTTATTCGATCGGTCTTGATCTTATAGAACAGAATGTGCTTGTTGGCTTTATACTATCCTCATTCTTTATGCTTATGCCTAGATATGTTTAAACTTCACTTGTTTTTTTTTCTCCTTTTGCCTTCAAAATGACTTTTGATCTAACATTGCACGCCAAATGTTCGATGAAATGTCCATGTAAATGTCACTCCTAAATGTGGCATTCGGTTTCTTGGTTCGAATTTATGCTTTTATTCGACCGATCTTGATTTCTTAGTGCAGAATGTGCTTATTGGCTTGATAGTATCCTCATTCTTTATGCTTATGCCTAGATGTCCTTAAAGTTCACTTGTTTTTTCTACTTTTGGCTTTAAAATGACTTTTGATCTAACATTGCACGCCAAGTGTTCGATGAAATGTCCATGTAAATGTCACTCCTAAATGAGTCATTTGGTTTCTAGGTTCGAATTTATGCTTTTAATCGAGCGGTCTTGATTTTGTAGTGCAGAATGTGCTTATTGGCTTGATACTATCCTTATTCTTTATGCTTATACCTATATGTCTTTAAAGTTCACTTGTTTTTCTCCTTTTGGCTTTAAAATGACTTGTGATCTAACATTGCACGCCAAGTGTTCGATGAAATGTCCATGTAAATGTGACTCCTCAATGTGGCATTCGGTTTCTAGGTTCGAATTTATGCTTTTATTCGATCGATCTTGATTTCTTAGTGCAGAATGTGCTTATTGGCTTGATAGTATCCTCATTCTTTATGTTTATGCCTAGATGTCCTTAAAGTTCACTTGTTTTTCTCCTTTTGGCTTTAAAATGACTTGTTATCTAACATTGCACGCCAAGTGTTCGATGAAATGTCTATGTAAATGTCACTCCTAAATGAGGCATTTGGTTTCTAGGTTCGAAATTATGCTTTTAATCGAGCGGTCTTGATTTTTTAGTGCAGAATGTGCTTATTGGCTTGATACTATCCTCATTCTTTATGCTTATGCCTAGATGTCTTTAAAGTTCACTTGTTTTTTTCTCCTTTTGCCTTTAAAAATTGACTTGTGATCTAACATTGCACGCCAAGTGTTCGATGAAATGTCCATGTAAATGTCACTCCTAAATATGGCATTCGGTTTCTAGGTTCGAATTTATGCTTTTATATGATCGGTCTTTATTTTTTAGTGCAAAATGTGCTTATTGGCCTGAGACTATCCTCATTCTTTATGCTTATGCCTAGATATCTTTAAAGCTCACTTGTTTTTTCTTCTTTTGCCATTCAAATGACTGATGATCTAACATTGCACGCCAAGTGTTCGATGAAATGTCCATGTAAATGTCGCTCATAAATGTGGCATTCGGTTTCTAGGTTCAAATTTATGGTTTTATTCGATCGGTCTTGATTTTATACTGTAGTATTTGCTTATTGGCTTGATACTATCCTCATTCTCTAAGCTTATTGCTAGATATCTTTGAAGTTCACTGGTTTTTTCTCCTTTTGCCTATAAAATGACTTGTGATCTAACATTGCATGTCATGTGTTCGATGACATATCCATGTAAATGTCACTCGTAAATGTGGCATTCGGTTTCTAGGATGGAATGTATGCTTTTATTCGATCGGGCTTGATTTTATATTGTAGAATGTGCTTGTTGGCTTGATACTATCCTCATTTTTTATGCTTATGCCTAGATGTGTTTAAAGTTCACTTTTTTTTCTCCTTTTTCCTTTAAAATGACTTGATATCTACCATTGCACGCCAAATGTTCGATGAAATGTCCATGTAAATGTCACTCCTAACTGTGGCATTCGGTTTCTAGGTTCGAATTTGTGCTTTTAATCGAGCGGTATTGATTTTGTAGTGCAAAATGTGCTTATTGGCTTGATACTATCCTGATTCTTTATGCCTATGCCCAGATGTCTTTAAAGTTCACTTGTTTTTTAATCCTTTTACCTTTAAAAATTGACTTGTGATCTAACATTGCACGCCAAGTGTTCGATGAAATGTCCATGTAAATGTCACTCCTAATTATGGAATTCGGTTTCTAGGTTCGAATTTATTCTTTTATATGATCGGTCTTGATTTTTTAGTGCAGAATGGGCTTATTGGCTGGATACTATCCGCATTCTTTATGCTTATGCCTAGATGTCCTTAAAGTTCACTTGTTTTTCTCCTTTTTGCTTTAAAATGACTTGTGATCTAACATTGCACGCCAAGTGTTCGATGAAATGTCGAGGTAAATGTCACTCCTAAATGTGGCATTCGGTTTCTAGGTTGGAATTTATGCTTTTATTCTATCGGTCTTGATTTTATAGTGCAGAATGTGCTAATTGGCTTGATACTATCCTCATTCTTTATGCTTATGCCTAGATATCTTTAAAGACCGCTTGTTTTTTTCTCCTTTTGCCTTTCGAATTTGACTTGTGATCTAACATTGCACGCCAAGTGTTCGTCGAAATGTCCATGTAAATGTCACTCCTAAATGTGGTATTCAATTTTTAGGTTCGAATATGCTCTTATTCGATCGGTCTTGATTTTGTAGTGCAGAATGTGCCTATTGGCTTGATATTGTCCTCATTCTTTATGTTTATGCCTAGATGTCTTTAAAGTTCACTTGTTTTTTCTTCTTTTGCCATTGAAATGACTTGTGATCTAACATTGCACGCCAAGTGTTCGATGAAATGTCTATGTAAATGTCACTCATAAATGTGGCATTCGGTTTCTAGGTTCAAATTTATGCTTTTATTCGATCGGTCTTGATTTTATACTGCACTATGTGCTTATTGGCTTGATACTATCCTCATTCTTTATGCTTATTGCTAGATATCTTTAAAGTTCTCTGGTTTTTTCTCCTTTTGCCTATAAAATGACTTGTGATCTAACATTGCATTGCAAGTGTTCGATGAAATATCCATGTAAATGTCACTCGTAAATGTGGCATTCGGTTTCTAGGTTGGAATTTATGCTTTTCTTCGATCGGGCTTGATTTTATAGTGCAAAATGTGCATGTTGGCTTTATACTATCCTCATTCTTTATGCTTATGCCTAGATGTGTTTAAAGTTCACTTTTTTTTCTCCTTTTTCCTTTAAAATGACTTGTGATCTACCATTGCACGCAAAATGTTCGATGAAATGTCCAAGTAAATGTCACTCCTAAATGTGGCATTCGGTTTCTAGGTTCGAATTTATGCTTTTATTCGATCGGTCTTGATTTGTGCTGAATGTGCTTATTTGCTTGATAGTATCCTCATTCTTTATGCTTATGCCTGGATGTCCTTATAGTTCACTTGTTTTTCTCCTTTTGGCTTTAAAATGACTTGTGATCTAACATTGCACGCCAAGTGTTCGATGAACTGTCCATGTAAATGTCACTCCTAAATGAGGCATTTGGTTTCTAGGTTCGAATTTGTGCTTTTAATCGAGCGGTATTGATTTGGTAGTGCAAAATGTGCTTATTGGCTTGATACTATCTTGATTCTTTATGCCTATGCCAGATGTCTTTGAAGTTCACTTGTTTTTTAATCCTTTTACCTTTAATAATTTACTTGTGATCTAACATTGCACGCCAATTGTTCGATTAAATGTCCATGTAAATGTCACACCTAATTATGGAATTCGGTTTCTAGGTTCGAATTTATGCTTTTATATGATCGGTCTTGATTTTTTAGTGCAGAATGGGCTTATTGGCTGGATACTATCCGCATTCTTTATGCTTATGCCTAGATGTCCTTAAAGTTCACTTGTTTTTCTCCTTTTTGCTTTAAAATGACTTGTGATCTAACATTGCACGCCAAGTGTTCGATGAAATGTCCAGGTAAATGTCACTCCTAAATGTGGCATTCGGTTTCTAGGTTGGAATTTATGCTTTTATTCTATCGGTCTTGATTTTATAGTGCAGAATGTGCTAATTGGCTTGATACTATCCTCATTCTTTATGCTTATGCCTAGATATCTTTAAAGACCGCTTGTTTTTTTCTCCTTTTTCCTTTCGAATTTGACTTGTGATCTAACATTGCACGCCAAGTGTTCGACGAAATGTCCATGTAAATGTCACTCCTAAATGTGGTATTCAGTTTTTAGGTTCGAATATGCTCTTATTCGATCGGTCTTGATTTTGTAGTGCAGAATGTGCTTATTGGCTTGATACTATCCTCATTCTTTATGGTTATGGCTAGATGTCTTTAAAGTTCACTCGTTTTTTCTGCTTTTGCCTTTAAAAATTTATTTTTGATCTAACATTGCACACCAAGTGTTCGATGAAATGTCCATGTAAATGTCACTCCTAAAATGCCAAATTCGGTTTATAGGTTCGAATTTATGCTTTTATTCGATCGGTCTTGATTTTGTAGTGCAGCATATGCGTATTAGCTTGATACTATCCTCATTCTTTATGCTTATGCCTAGATGTCTGTAAAGTTTACTTGTTTTTTCTCCTTTTGCCTTTAAAATGACTTGCGATCTAACATTGCACGCCAGTGTTCGATGAAATGTCCATGTAAATGTCACTCCTAAATGTGGCATTCGATTTCTAGGTTCGAATTTATGCTTTTATTCGATCGGTCTTGATTTTATAGTGTAGAATGTGCTTATTGGCTTGATACTATCCTCATTCTTTATGCTTATGCCTCGATGTCTTTAAAGTTCACTTGTTTTTTCTCCTTTTTCCTTTAAAATGAGTTGTGATTTAACATTGCACGCCAAGTGTTCGATTAAATGTCCAAGTAAATGTCACTCGTAAAGGTTGCATTCGGCTTTTAGGTTCGAATATGCTCTTATTCGACCGGTCTTGATTTTGTAGTGTAGAATGTTCTTATCTGCTTGATAGTATCCTTATTCTTTATGCTTATACATAGATGTCTTTAAAGTTCACATGTTTTTCTCCTTTTTCCTTTAAAATGACTTGTGATCTAACATTGCACGTCAATTGTTGGATGAAATGTCCATGTAAATGTCACTCCTACATGTGGCATTCAGTTTTAAGGTTCGAATTTATGCTTTTATTCGAACGATCTTGATTTCTTAGTGCAGAATGTGCTTATTGGCTTGATAGTATCCTCATTCTTTATGCTTATGCCTGGATGTCCTTATAGTTCACTTGTTTTTCTCCTTTTGGCTTTAAAATGACTTGTGATCTAACATTGCACGCCAAGTGTTCGATGAAATGTCCATGTAAATGTCACTCCTAAATGAGGCGTTTGGTTTCTAGGTTCGAATTTATGCTTTTAATCGAGCGGTCTTGATTTTGTAGTGCAAAATGTTCTTATTGGCTTGATTCTATCCTGATTCTTTATGCTTATGCCCAGATGTCTTTAAAGTTCACTTGTTTTTTTTCTCCTTTTACCTTTAAAAATTGACTTGTGATCTAGCATTGCACGCCAAGTGTTCGATGAAATGTCCATGTAAATGTCACTCCTAAATATGGAATTCGGTTTCTAGGTTCGAATTTATGCTTTTATATGATCGGTCTTGATTTTTAAGTGCAGAATGTGCTTATTGGCTGGATAATATCCGCATTCTTTATGCTTTATGCTTATGGCTAGATGTCTTTAAAGTTCACTCGTTTTTTCTGCTTTTGCCTTTAAAAATTGATTTGTGATCTAACATTGCACGCCAAGTGTTCAATGAAATGTCCATGTCACTCCTAAAATGTCAAATTTGGTTTATAGGTTTGAATTTATGCTTTTATTCGATCGGTCTTAATTTTTTAGTGCAACATATGCTTATTGGCTTGATACTATTCTCATTCTTTATGCTTATGCCTAGATGTCTTTAAAGTTCACTTTTTTTTTCTCCTTTTGCCTTTAAAATGCCTTGCGATCTAACATTGCACGCCAGTGTTCGATGAAATGTCCATGTAAATGTCACTCCTAAATGTGGCATTCGGTTTCTAGGTTCGAATTTATGCTTTTATTCGACCGATCTTGATTTCTTAGTGCAGAATGTGCTTATTGGCTTGATAGTATCCTCATTCTTTATGCTTATGCCTGGATGTCCTTATAGTTCACTTGTTTTTCTCCTTTTGGCTTTAAAATGACTTGTGATCTAACATTGCACGCCAAGTGTTCGATGAAATGTCCATGTAAATGTCACTCCTAAATGAGGCATTTGGTTTCTAGGTTCGAATTTATGCTTTTAATCGAGCGGTCTTGATTTTGTAGTGCAAAATGTTCTTATTGGCTTGATTCTATCCTGATTCTTTATGCTTATGCCCAGATGTCTTTAAAGTCCAGTTGTTTTTTTTCTCCTTTTACCTTTAAAAATTGACTTGTGATCTAGCATTGCACGCCAAGTGTTCGATGAAATGTCCATGTAAATGTCACTCCTAAATATGGAATTCGGTTTCTAGGTTCGAATTTATGCTTTTATATGATCGGTCTTGATTTTTTAGTGCAGAATGTGCTTATTGGCTGGATAATATCCGCATTCTTTATGCTTTATGCTTATGGCTAGATGTCTATAAAGTTCACTCGTTTTTTCTGCTTTTGCCTTTAAAAATTGATTTGTGATCTAACATTGCACGCCAAGTGTTCAATGAAATGTCCATGTCACTCCTAAAATGTCAAATTTGGTTCATAGGTTTGAATTTATGCTTTTATTCGATCAGTCTTAATTTTTTAGTGCAACATATGCTTATTGGCTTGATACTATCCTCATTCTTTATGCTTATGCCTAGATGTCTTTAAAGTTCACTTTTTTTTTCTCCTTTTGCCTTTAAAATGCCTTGCGATCTAACATTGCACGCCAGTGTTCGATGAAATGTCCATGTAAATGTCACTCCTAAATGTGGCATTCGGTTTCTAGGTTCGAATTTATGCTTTTATTCGACCGATCTTGATTTCTTAGTGCAGAATGTGCTTATTGGCTTGATAGTATCCTCATTCTTTATGCTTATGCCTGGATGTCCTTATAGTTCACTTGTTTTTCTCCTTTTGGCTTTAAAATGACTTGTGATCTAACATTGCACGCCAAGTGTTCGATGAAATGTCCATGTAAATGTCACTCCTAAATGAGGCATTTGGTTTCTAGGTTCGAATTTATGCTTTTAATCGAGCGGTCTTGATTTTGTAGTGCAAAATGTTCTTATTGGCTTGATTCTATCCTGATTCTTTATGCTTATGCCCAGATGTCTTTAAAGTTCAGTTGTTTTTTTTCTCCTTTTACCTTTAAAAATTGACTTGTGATCTAGCATTGCACGCCAAGTGTTCGATGAAATGTCCATGTAAATGTCACTCCTAAATATGGAATTCGGTTTCTAGGTTCGAATTTATGCTTTTATATGATCGGTCTTGATTTTTTAGTGCAGAATGTGCTTATTGGCTGGATAATATCCGCATTCTTTATGCTTTATGCTTATGGCTAGATGTCTTTAAAGTTCACTCGTTTTTTCTGCTTTTGCCTTTAAAAATTGATTTGTGATCTAACATTGCACGCCAAGTGTTCAATGAAATGTCCATGTCACTCCTAAAATGTCAAATTTGGTTTATAGGTTTGAATTTATGCTTTTATTCGATCGGTCTTAATTTTTTAGTGCAACATATGCGTATTGGCTTGATACTATCCTCATTCTTTATGCTTATGCCTAGATGTCTTTAAAGTTCACTTTTTTTTTCTCCTTTTGCCTTTAAAATGCCTTCCGATCTAACATTGCACGCCAGTGTTCGATGAAATGTCCATGTAAATGTCACTCCTAAATGTGGCATTCGGTTTCTAGGTTCGAATTTATGCTTTTATTCGACCGATCTTGATTTCTTAGTGCAGAATGTGCTTATTGGCTTGATAGTATCCTCATTCTTTATGCTTATGCCTGGATGTCCTTATAATTCACTTGTTTTTCTCCTTTTGGCTTTAAATGACTTGTGATCTAACATTGCACGCCAAGTGTTCGATGAAATGTCCATGTAAATGTCACTCCTAAATGAGGCATTTGGTTTCTAGGTTCGAATTTATGCTTTTAATCGAGCGGTCTTGATTTTGTAGTGCAAAATGTTCTTATTGGTTTGATTCTATCCTGATTCTTTATGCTTATGCCCAGATGTCTTTAAAGTTCACTTGTTTTTTTTCTCCTTTTACCTTTAAAAATTGACTTGTGATCTAGCATTGCACGCCAAGTGTTCGATGAAATGTCCATGTAAATGTCACTCCTAAATGTGGCATTCGGTTTCTAGGTTCGAATTTATGCTTTTATTCGATCGGTCTTGATTTTATAGTGCAGAATGTGCTTATTGGCTTGATACTATCCTCATTCTTTATGCTTATGCCTAGATGTCCTTAAAGTTCACTTGTTTTTCTCCTTTTGGCTTTAAAATGACTTGTGATCTAACATTGCACGCCAAGTGTTTGATGAAATGTCCATCTAAATGTCTCTCCGAAATGAGGCATTTCGTTTCTAGGTTCGAATTTATGCATTTAATCGAGCGGTCTTGATTTTGTAGTGCAGAATGTGCTTATTGGCTTGATACTATCCACATTCATTATGCTTATGCCCAGACGTCTTTAAAGTTCACTTGTTTTTTTCTCCTTTTGCCTTTAAAAATTTACTTGTGATCTAACATTGCACGCCAAGTGTTTGATGATATGTCCATGTAAATGTCAGTCCTGAATATGGCATTCGGTTTTTAGGTTCTAATTTATGCTTTTATATGATCGGTCTTGATTTTTTAGTGCAGAATGTGCTTATTGCCTTGATACTATCCTCATTCTTTATGCTTAGGCCTAGATTACTTTAAAGTTCACTTATTTTTTCTTCTTTTGCCATTGAAATGACTTGTGATCTAACATTGCACGCCAAATGTTCGATGAAATGTCCATGTAAATGTCACTCATAAATGTGGCATTCGGTTTCTAGGATCAAATTTATGCTTTTATTCATCGGTCTTGATTTTATACTGCAGTATATGCTTATTGGCTTGATACTATCCTCATTCTTTATGCTTATTGCTAGATGTCTTTAAAGTTCACTTGTATTTTCTCCTTTTGCCTATAAAATGACTTGTGATCTAACATTGCATGAAAAGTGTTCGATGAAATATCCATGTAAATGTCACTCGTAAATGTGGCATTCGGTTTCTAGGTTGGAATTTATGCTTTGATTCGATCGGGCTTGATTTTATAGTGCAGAATGTGCGTGTTGGCTTGATACTATCCTCATTCTTTATGCTTATGCCCAAATGTGTTTAAAGTTCACTTGTTTTTTCTCCTTTTGCCTTAAAATGACTTGTGATCTAGCATTGCACGCCAAGTGTTCGATGAAATGTCCATGTAAATGTCACTCCTAAAATGTCAAATTCGGTTTATAGGTTCGAATTTATGCTTTTATTCGATCGGTCTTGATTTTGTAGTGCAGAATATGCGTATTGCCTTGATACTATCCTCATTCTTTATGCTTATGCCTAGATGTGTTTTATCCTCATTCTTTATGCTTATGCCTAGATGTCTTTAAAGTTGACTTGTTTTTTCTTCTTTTGCCTTTGAAATGACTTGTAATCTAACATTGCACGCCAAGTGTTCGATGAAATGTCCATGTAAATGTCACTCAAAATTGTGGCATTCAGTTTCTAGGTTCAAATTTATGCTTTAATTCGATCGGTTTTGATTTTATACTGCAGTATGTGCTTATTGGTTTGATACTATCCTCATTCTCTATGCTTATTGCTAGATGTCTTTAAGGTTCACTGGTTTTTTCTCCGTTTGCCTATAAAATGTCTTGTGATCTAACATTGCATGCCAAGTGTTCGATGAAATATCCATGTAAATGTCACTCGTAAATGTGGCATTCGGTTTCTAGGTTCAAATTTTTGCTTTTATTCGATCGGTCTTGATTTTGTACTACAGTATGTGCTTATTGGCTTGATACTATCCTCATTCTTTATGCTTATTGCTAGATGTCTTTAAAGTTCACTGCTTTTTTCTCCTTTTGCCTATAAAATGACTTGTGATCTAACATTGCATGCCAAGTGTTCGATGAAATATCCATTTAAATGTCACTCGTAAATGTGGCATTCGGTTTCTAGGTTGGAATTTATGCTTTTATTCGATCGGGCTTGAGTTTATAGCGGAGAATGTGCTTGTTGGCTTGATACTATCATCATTCTTTATGCTTATGCCTAGATGTGTTTAAAGTTCACTTGTTTTTTTTCCTTTTGCCTTTAAAATGACTTATGATTTACCATTGCACACCAAATGTTCGATGAAATATCCATGTAAATGTCACTCCTAAATGTGGCATTCGGTTTCTAGGTTTGAATTTATGCTTTTATTCGATCGGTCTTGATTTCTTAGTGCAGAATGTGCTTATTGGATTGATAGTATCCTCATTCTTTATGCTTATGCCTAGATGTCCATCAAGTTCACTGGTTTTATCTCCTTTTGCCTATAAAATGACTTGTGATCTAACATTGCATGCCAAGTGTTCGATGAAATATCCATGCAAATGTCACTCATAAATTTGGCATTCGGTTTCTAGGTTGGAATTTATGCTTTTATTCGATCGGGCTTGATTTTATAGTGCAGAATGTGCTTGTTGGCTTGATACTATCCTCATTCTTTATGCTTATGCCTAGATGTATTTAAAGTTCACTTGTTTTTTCTCCTTTTGCCTTTAAAATGACTTGTGATCTACCATTCCACGCCAAATGTTCGATGAAATGTCCATGTAAATGTCACTCCTAAATGTGGCATTCGTTTTCTAGGTTCGAATTTTTGCTTTTATTCGATCGGTCTTTGTTTCTTAGTGCAGAATGTGCTTATTGGCTTGATAGCATCCTCATTCTTTATGCTTATGCCTAGATGTCCTTAAAGTTCACTTGTTTTTCTCCTTTTGGCTTTAAAATGACTTGTGATCTAACATTGCACGCCAAGTGTTCGATGAAATGTCCGTGTAAATGTCACTCCTAAATGTGGCATTCGGTTACTAGGTTCGAATTTATGCTTTTATTCGATCGGTCTTGATTTTGTAGTGCAGAATGTGCTCATTGGCTTGATACTATCTTCATTCTTTATCCTTATGCCTAGATGTCTTGAAAGTTCACCCTTTTTTTCTTCTTGCGTGCCAAGTGTGATTTAACATTGCGTGCCAAGTGTTCGATGAAATGCCCATGTAAATTTCACTCAAAATTCTGGCATTCGGTTTCTAGGTTCAAATTTATGCTTTACTTCGATCGGTCTTGATTTTATACTGCAGTATGTGCTTATTGGCTTGATACTATCCTCATTCTTTATGCTTATTGCTAGATGTCTTTAAAGTTCACTGGTTTTTTCTTCTCTTGCCTATAAAATGACTTGTGATTTAACATTGCATGCCAAGTCTTCGATGAAATATCCATGTAAATGTCAATCGTAAATGTGGCACTCGGTTTCTGGGTTGGAATTCATGCTTTTATTCGATCGGGCTTGATTTTATAGTGCAGAATGTGCTTGTTGGCTTGATACTATCCTCATTCTTTATGCTTATCCCTAGATGTATTTAAAGTTCACTTGTTTTTTCTCCTTTTGCCTTTAAAATGACTTGTGATTTACCATTGCACGCCAAATGTTCGATGAAATGTCCATGTAAATGTCACTCCTAAATGTGGCATTCGGTTACTAGGTTCGAATTTATGCTTTCATTCGATCGGTCTTGATTTCTTAGTGCAGAATGTGCTTATTGGCTTGATAGTATCCTCATTCTTTATGCTTATGCCTAGATGTCCTTAAAGTTTACTTGTTTTTCTCCTTTTGGCTTTAAAATGACTTGTGATCTAACATTGCACGCCAAGTGTTCGATGAAATGTCCATGTAAATGTCACTCCTAAATGTGGCATTCGGTTTCTAGATTTGAATTTATGCTTTTATTCGACCGGTCTTGGTTTTATAGTGCAGAATGTGCTTATTGGTTTGATACTATCCTCATTATTTATGCTTATGCCTAGATGTATTTAAAGTTCACTTGTTTTTTCTCCTTTTGCCTTTAAAATGACTTGTGATTTACCATTGCACGCCAAATGTTCGATGAAATGTCCATGTAAATGTCACTCCTAAATGTGGCATTCGGTTACTAGGTTCGAATTTATGCTTTTATTCGATCGGTCTTGATTTCTTAGTGCAGAATGTGCTTATTGGCTTGATAGTATCCTCATTCTTTATGCTTATGCCTAGATGTCCTTAAAGTTTACTTGTTTTTCTCCTTTTGGCTTTAAAATGACTTGTGATCTAACCTTGCACGCCAAGTGTTCGATGAAATGTCCATGTAAATGTCACTCCTAAATGTGGCATTCGGTTTCTAGATTCGAATTTATGCTTTTATTCGACCGGTCTTGGTTTTATAGTGCAGAATGTGCTTATTGGTTTGATACTATCCTCATTCTTTATGCTTATGCCTAGATGTCTTTAAAGTTCACTTGTTTTTTCTCCTTTTGCCTTTAAAAATTGACTTGTGATCTAACATTCCACGCCAAGTGTTCGATGAAATGTCCATGTAAATGTCACTCCTAAATGTGGCATTCGGTTTCTAGGTTCAAATTTATGCTTTTATTCGATCGGTCTTGACTTCGTAGTGCAGAATGTGCTTATTGGCTTGATACTATCCTCATTCTTTATTCTTATGCCTAGATGTCCTTAAAGTTCACTTGTTTTTTCTCCTTTTGCCTTTAAAATGACTTGTGATCTAACATTGCACGCCAAGTGTTCGATCAAATGTCCATTGAAAGTCACTCCTAAATGTGGCATTCGATTTCTAGGTTCGAATTTATGCTTTTATTCGATCGGTCTTGATTTTATAGTGTAGAATGCGCTTATTGGCTTGATACTATCCTCATTCTTTATGCTTATGCCTAGATGTCTTTAAAGTTCACTTATTTTTTCTCCTTTTGCCTTTAAAAATTGACTTGTGATCCAACATTGCACGCCAAGTTTTGATGAAATGTCCATGTAAATGTTAATCCGAAATGTGGCATTCGGTTTTTAGGTTTGAATATGCTCTTATTCGACTGGTCTTGATTTTGTAGTGTAGAATGTGCTTATTGGCTTGATACTATCATCATTCTTTATGCTTATGACTAGATGTCTTTAAAGTTCACTTGTTTTTTCTCCTTTTGCCTTTAAAAATTGACTTATGATCTAACATTGCACGCCAAGTGTTTGATGAAATGTAAATGTCCCTCCTAAAATGTCGCATTCGGTTTCTTGGTTCGAATTTATGCTTTTATTCGATTGGTCTTGATTTTGTAGTGCGGAATATGCTAATTGGCTTGATACTATCCTCATTCTTTATGCTTATGCCCAGATGTCTTTAAAGTTCACTTATTTTTTCTCCTTTTGCCCTTAAAAATTGACTTGTGATCTAACATTGCACGCCAAGTGTTCGACGAAATGTCCATGTTAATTTAACTCCTAAATGTGGCTTTCGGTTTCTAGGTTCGAATGAATTCTTTTATTCGATTGGTCTTGATTTTGTAGTGTAGAATGTGCTTAATGGCTTGATAATATCCTCATTCTTTATGCTTATGCCTAGATGTGTTTATAGTATACTTTTTTTTTCTCCTTTTGCTTTTTAAATGACTTGTGATCTAACATTGCACGCCATGTGTTCAATGAAATGTCCATGTAAATGTCACTCCAAAATGTGCCATTAAGTTTCTAGGTTCGAGTTTAAGCTTTTATTGGATCGGTCTTGATTTTATAGTATAAAATGTGCTTAATGGCTTGATACTATCCTCATTCTTTATACTTATGCCTAGATATCTTTAAAGATCACTTGTTTTTTCTCCTTTTGCCTTTAAAAATTGACTTGTGATCTAAAATTGCACGCCAAGTGTTCGATGAAATGTCCATGTAAATGTCACTCCTAAATGTGGTATTCGGTTTTTAGGTTCGAATATGCTCTTATTCGATCGGTCTTGATTTTATAGTGCGGATTGTGCTTATTGGCTTCATGGTATCCTCATTCTTTATGCTTATGCCTAAATGTCTTTAAAGTTCACTTGTTTTTTCTCCTTTTGCCTTTAAAATGACTTATGATCTAACATTGCACGCCAAGTTTACGATGAAATGTCCATGTAAATGTCACTCTTAAATGTGGCATTCGGTTTCTAGGTTCGAATTTATGCTTTTATTCGATCGGTCTGGATTTTTTAGTGCAGAATGTGCTTATTGGCTTGATACTATCCTCATTCTTTATGCTTATGCCTATATATCTTTAAAGTTCACTTATTTTTTCTCCCTTTGCATTTCAAAATTGACTTGTGATCCAACATTGCACGCCAAGTGTTCGATGAAATGTCCATGTAAATGTTAATCCAAAATGTTGCATTCGGTTTCTAGGTTCGAATTTATGCTTTTATTCGATGGGTCTTTATTTTGTAGTGCAGAATGTGCTTATTGGCTTGATACTATCCTCATTCTTTATGCTTATGCCTAGATGTCTTTATAGTTCACTTGTTTATTCTCCTTTTGCCTTTAAAATGACTTGTCAACTAACATTTCATGCCAAGTGTTCGATGAAATGCCCATCTAAATGTCACTCCAAAATGTGGCATTCGGTTTCTAGGTTCGAATTTATTCTTTTATTCTATCAGTCTTTATTTTATAGTGCAGAATGTGCTTATTGGCTTAATACTATCCTCATTCTTTATGCTTATGCCTAGATATCTTTAACGATCACTTGTTTTTTCTCCTTTTGCAAATCAAATTTGACTTGTGATCTAACATTGCACGCCAAGTGTTCGATGAAATGTCCATGTAAATGTCACTCCTAAATAAGGTATTCGGTTTTTATGTTCGAATATGCTCTTATTCGATCGGTCTTGATTTTGTTGTGCGGAATGTGCTTATTGGCTTGATACTATCCTCATTCTTTATGCTTATGACAAGAAGTCTTTAAAGTTCACTTCTTTTTTCATCTTTTGCCTTTAAAAATTGACATGTGATCTAACATTGCACGCCAAATGTTCGATGAAATATCCATGTAAATGTCACTCCTAAATGTGGTATTCGGATTTTAGGTTTGAATTTATACTTTTGTTCGATCGTTCTTGATTATGTAGTGCAGAATGTGCATATTGGCTTGATACTATGCTCATTCTTTATGCTTATGGCTAGATGTCTTTAAAGTTTACTTGTTTTTTCTCCTTTTGCCTTTAAAATGACTTGTGATCTAACAATGCCCGCCAAGTGTTCGATGAAATGTCAATGTAAATGTCACTCCTAAATGTGGCATTCCATTTCTAGGTTCGAATTTATGCTTTTATTCGATCGGTCTTGATTTTATAGTGCAGAATGTGCTTATTGGCTTATTACTATCCTCATTCTTTATGCTTATGCCTAGATGTCTTTAAAGTTCATTTATTTTTTCTCCTTTTGCCTTTATAAATTGACTTGTGATCCAACATTACACGCCAAGTGTTCGATGAAACGTCCATGTAAATGTCACTCCTAAATGTGGTATTCGGTTTTTAGGTTCGAATATGCTCTTATGCGACCGGTTTTGATTTTGTAGTGTATAATGTGCTTATTGGCTTGATACTATCATCATTCTTTATGCTTATGGTTAGATGTCTTTAAAGTTCACTTGTTTTTTCTCCTTTTGCCTTTAAAAATTGACTTATGATCTAACATTGCACGCCAAGTGTTCGATGAAATGTACATGTAAATGTCACTCCTAAAATGTCGCATTCGGTTTCACGGTTCGAATATATGCTTTTATTGGATCGGTCTTGATTTTGTAGTGCAGAATATGCTTATTGGCTTGATACTCTCCTCATTCTTTATGCTTATCCCTAGATGTCTTTAAAGTTCACTTGTTTTTCTCCTTTTGCCTTTAAAATGACTTGTGATCTAACAATGCCCGCCAAGTGTTCGATGAAATGTCAATGTAAATGTCACTCCTAAATGTGGCATTCCATTTCTAGGTTCGAATTTATGCTTTTATTCGATCGGTCTTGATTTTATAGTGCAGAATGTGCTTATTGGCTTATTACTATCCTCATTCTTTATGCTTATGCCTAGATGTCTTTAAAGTTCATTTATTTTTTCTCCTTTTGCCTTTATAAATTGACTTGTGATCCAACATTACACGCCAAGTGTTCGATGAAACGTCCATGTAAATGTCACTCCTAAATGTGGTATTCGGTTTTTAGGTTCGAATATGCTCTTATGCGACCGGTTTTGATTTTGTAGTGTATAATGTGCTTATTGGCTTGATACTATCATCATTCTTTATGCTTATGGCTAGATGTCTTTAAAGTTCACTTGTTTTTTCTCCTTTTGCCTTTAAAAATTGACTTATGATCTAACATTG
This sequence comes from Fallopia convolvulus, assembly GCA_964016875.1. Taxonomy (NCBI): domain Eukaryota; kingdom Viridiplantae; phylum Streptophyta; class Magnoliopsida; order Caryophyllales; family Polygonaceae; genus Fallopia; species Fallopia convolvulus. The sequence goes on from OZ024727.1 coordinate 26,484,486, forward strand.
CACGCCAAGTGTTCGATGAAATGTACATGTAAATGTCACTCCTAAAATGTCGCATTCGGTTTCACGGTTCGAATATATGCTTTTATTGGATCGGTCTTGATTTTGTAGTGCAGAATATGCTTATTGGCTTGATACTATCGTCATTCTTTATGTTTATGCCTAGATGTCTTTAAAGTTTACTTGTTTTTTCTCATTTTGCCTTTAAAATTACTTGTGATCTAACATTGCAAGCCAAGTGTTCGATGAAATGTCAATGTAAATGTCACTCCTAAATGTCGCATTCGATTTCTAGGTTCGAATTTAAGCTTTTATTGGATCGGTCTTTATTTTATAGTGCAGAATGTGCTTATTGGCTTGATACTATCCTCATTCTTTATGTTTATGCTAGATATCTTTGAAGTTCACTTGTTTTTTCTCCTTTTGGCTTTAAAATGACTTGTGATCTAACATTGCACGCCAAGTGTTCGATGAAATGTCCATGTAAATGTCACTCCTAAATGTGGCATTCGATTTCTAGGTTCGAATTTATGCTTTTATTCGATCAGTCTTGATTTTATAGAGCAGAATGTGCTTATTGGCTTGATACTATCCTCATTCTTTATGCTTATGCCCAGATGTCTTTAAAGTTCACTTATTTTTTCTCCTTTTTCCCTGAAAAATTGACTTGTGATCTAACTTTGCACGCCAAGTGTTCGATGAAATGTCAATGTAAATGTTACTCCTAAATGTGGCATTCGGTTTCTAGGTTCGAATTAATGCTTTTATTCGATTGGTCTTGATTTTGTACTGCAGAATGTGCTTATAGTACAAAATGTGCTTAATGGCTAGATACTATGCTCATTCTTTATACTTATGCCTAGATATCTTTAAATATCACTTGTTTTTTCTCCTTTTGCCTTTAAAAATTGGCTTGTGATCTAACATTGCACGCCAAGTGTTCGATGAAATGTCCATGTAAATGTCACTCCTAAACGTGGTATTCGGTTTTTAGGTTCGAATATGCTCTTATTCGATCGGTCTTGATTTTTAGTGCGAATTGTGCTTATTGGCTTCATACTATCCTGATTCTTTATGCTTATGGCTATCCGTCTTTAACCTTCACTTGTTTTTTCTCCATTTTCCTTTAAAATGACTTATGATCTAACATTGCATGCCAAGTGTTCGATGAAATGTTCATGTAAATGTCACTCCTAAATGTGGTATTCGGTTTTTAGGTTCGAATTTATGCTTTTATTCGATCGTTCTTGATTATGTAGTGCAGAATGTGTATATTGGCTTGATACTATCCTCATTCTTTATGCTTATGGCTAGATGTCTTTAAAGTTCACTTGTTTTTTCTCCTTTTGCCTTTAAAATGACTTGTGATCTAACATTGCACGCCAAGTGTTCGATGAAATGTCCATGTAAATGTCACTCCTAAATGTGGCATTCCATTTCTAGGATCGAATTTATACTTTTATTCGATCGGTCTTGATTTTATAGTGCAGAATGTGTATTGGATTGATACTATCCTCATTCTTTATGCTTATGCCTAGATGTCTTTAAAGTTCACTTCTTTTTTCTCCTTTTGCCTTTAAAAATTGACTTGTGATCCAACATTGCACGCCAAGTGTTCGATGAAATGTCCATGTAAATGTCACTCCTAAATGTGGTATTCGGTTTTTAGGTTCGAATATGCTCTTATTCGACCGGTCTTGATTTTGTAGTATAGAATGTGCTTATTGGCTTGATACTATCCTCATTCTTTACGCTTATTCCTAGACGTCTTTAATGATCACTTGTTTTTTCTCCTTTTGCCTTTAAAATGACTTTTGTTCTAACATTGCACGCCAAGTGTTCGGTGAAATGTCCATGTAAATGCCACTCCTAAATATGGCATTCGATTTCTAGGTTCGAATTTATGCTTTTATTCGATCGGTCATGATTTTGTAGAGCAGAATGTGCTTATTGGCTTGATACTATCCTCATTCTTTATGCTTATGCCTAGATGTCTTTAAGGTTCACTTGTTTTTTCTCCTTTTGCCTTTAAAAATTGACTTATGATCTAACATTGCACGCCAAGTGTTCGATGAAATGTACATGTAAATGTCACTCCTAAAATGTCGCATTCGGTTTCATTGTTCGAATATATGCTTTTATTGGATCGGTCTTGATTTTATAGTGCGGATTGTGCTTATTGGCTTCATACTATCCTCATTCTTTATTCTTATGCCTAGATATCTTTAAAGATCACTTGTTTTTTCTCCTTTTGCAAATCAAATTTGACTTGTGATCTAACATTGCACGCCAAGTGTTCGATGAAATGTCCATGTAAATGTTAATCCAAAATGTGGCATTCGATTTCTAGGTTCGAATTTATTCTTTTATTCTATCAGTCTTTATTTTATAGTGCAGATTGTGCTTATTGGCTTGATACTATCCTCATTCTTTATGCTTATGCCTAGATATCTTTAAAGATCACTTGTTTTTTCTCCTTTTGCAAATCAAATTTGACTTGTGATCTAACATTGCACGCCAAGTGTTCGATGAAATGTCCATGTAAATGTTAATCCAAAATGTGGCATTCGATTTCTAGGTTCGAATTTATGCTTTTATTCGATCGGTCATGATTTTGTAGAGCACAATGTGCTTATTGGCTTGATACTATCCTCATTCTTTATGCTTATGCCTAGATGTCTTTAAGGTTCACTTGTTTTTTCTCCTTTTGCCTTTAAAAATTGACTTATGATCTAACATTGCACGCCAAGTGTTCGATGAAATGTACATGTAAATGTCACTCCTAAAATGTCGCATTCGGTTTCATTGTTCGAATATATGCTTTTATTGGATCGGTCTTGATTTTATAGTGCGGATTGTGCTTATTGGCTTCATACTATCCTCATTCTTTATTCTTATGCCTAGATATCTTTAAAGATCACTTGTTTTTTCTCCTTTTGCAAATCAAATTTGACTTGTGATCTAACATTGCACGCCAAGTGTTCGATGAAATGTCCATGTAAATGTTAATCCAAAATGTGGCATTCGATTTTTAGGTTCGAATTTATGCTTTTATTCTATCAGTCTTTATTTTATAGTGCAGATTGTGCTTATTGGCTTGATACTATCCTCATTCTTTATGCTTATGCCTAGATATCTTTAAAGATCACTTGTTTTTTCTCCTTTTGCAAATCAAATTTGACTTGTGATCTAACATTGCACGCCAAGTGTTCGATGAAATGTCCATGTAAATGTTAATCCAAAATGTGGCATTCGATTTCTAGGTTCGAATTTATTCTTTTATTCGATGGGTCTTTATTTTCTAGTGCAGAATGTGCTTATGGGCTTGATACTCTCCTCATTCTTTATGCTTATCCCTAGATGTCTTTAAAGTTCACTTGTTTTTCTCCTTTTGCCTTTAAAATGACTTATGATCTAACATTGCACGCCAAGTTTACGATGAAATGTCCATGTAAATGTCACTCCTAAATGTGGCATTTGGTTTCTAGGTTCGAATTTATGCTTTTATTCTATCAGTCTTTATTTTATAGTGCAGATTGTGCTTATTGGCATGATACTATCCTCATTCTTTATGCTTATGCCTAGATATCTTTAAAGATCACTTGTTTTTTCTCCTTTTGCAAATCAAATTTGACTTGTGATCTAACATTGCACGCCAAGTGTTCGATGAAATGTCCATGTAAATGTTAATCCAAAATGTGGCATTCGATTTCTAGGTTTGAATTTATTCTTTTATTCGATGGGTCTTTATTTTCTAGTGCAGAATGTGCTTATGGGCTTGATACTCTCCTCATTCTTTATGCTTATCCCTAGATGTCTTTAAAGTTCACTTGTTTTTCTCCTTTTGCCTTTAAAATGACTTATGATCTAACATTGCAGGCCAAGTTTACGATGAAATGTCCATGTAAATGTCACTCCTAAATGTGGCATTTGGTTTCTAGGTTCGAATTTATGCTTTTATTCAATCGGTCTTGATTTTATAGTGCAGAATGTGCTTATTGGCTTGATACTATCCTCATTCTTTATGCTTATGCCTATATGTCTTTAAAGTTCACTTATTTTTTCTCCCTTTGCCTTTAAAAATTGACTTGTGATCCAAAATTGCACGCCAAGTGTTCGATGAAATGTCCATGTAAATGTTAATCCAAAATGTGGCATTCGGTTTCTAGGTTCGAATTTATGCTTTTATTCGATGGGTCTTGATTTTATAGTGCAGAATGTTATTATTGGCTTGATACTATCCTCATTCTTTATGCTTATTCTCAGATGTCTTTAAAGTTCACTTGTTTTCCCCTTTTACCCTTAAAAATTGACTTGTGATCTAACATTGCACGCCAAGTGTTCGATGAAATGTCCATGTAAATGTTAATCCAAAATATGGCATTCGGCTTCTAGGTTCGAATTTATGCTTTTATTCGATCGGTCTGGATTTTTAGTCCAGAATGTGCTTATTGGGTTGATACTATCCACATTCTTTATGCTTATGCCTAGATATCCTTAAAGTTCACTTATTTTTTCTCCTTTTGGCTTTAAAATGACTTCTGATCTAACATTGCACGCCAAGTGTTCAATCAAATGTCCATGAAAATGTCACTCCGAAATGTGGCATTCGGTTTCTAGGTTCGAATTTATGCTTTTATTCTATCAGTCTTTATTTTATAGTGCAGAATGTGCTTATTGGCTTGATACTATCCTCATTTTTATGCTTATGCCTAGATGTCTTTAAAGTTCACTTGTTTTTCTCATTTTGCCTTTAAAATTTGACACGTGATCTAACATTGCACGCCAAGTCTTCGATGAAATGTCCATGTAAATGTCACTCCTAAATGTTGCATTCAGTTTTTAGGTTCGAATATGCTCTTATTCGATCGGTCTTGATTTTTATAGTGCGGATTGTGCTTATTGGCTTCATACTATCCTCATTCTTTATGCTTATGCCTAGATGTCTTTAAAGTTCACTTGTTTTTTCTCCTTTTGCCTTTAAAATGACTTATGATCTAACATTGCACGCCAAGTTTACGATGAAATGTCCATGTAAATGTCACTCCTAAATGTGGCATTTGGTTTCTTGGTTCGAATTTATGCTTTTATTCAATCGGTCTTGATTTTATAGTGCATAATGTGCTTATTGGCTTGATACTATCCTCATTCTTTATGCTTATGCCTAGATATCCTTAAAGTTCACTTATTTTTTCTCCTTTTGGCTTTAAAATGACTTCTGATCTAACATTGCACGCCAAGTGTTCAATGAAATGTCCATGTAAATGTCACTCCGAAATGTGGCATTCGGTTTCTAGGTTCGAATTTATGCTTTTATTCTATCAGTCTTTTTTTTATAGTGCAGATTGTGCTTATTGGCTTGATACTATCCTCATTCTTTATGCTTATGCCTAGATATCTTTAAAGATCACTTGTTTTTTCTCGTTTTGCAAATCAAATTTGAATTGTGATCTAATATTGCACGCCAAGTGTTCGATGAAATGTCCATGTAAATGTTAATCCAAAATGTGGCATTCGATTTCTAGGTTCGAATTTATTCTTTTATTCGATGGGTCTTTATTTTCTAGTGCAGAATGTGCTTATGGGCTTGATACTCTCCTCATTCTTTATGCTTATCCCTAGATGTCTTTAAAGTTCACTTGTTTTTCTCCTTTTGCCTTTAAAATGACTTATGATCTAACTGTGCACGCCAAGTTTACGATGAAATGTCCATGTAAATGTCACTCCTAAATGTGGCATTTGGTTCTAGGTTCGAATTTATGCTTTTATTGTATCAGTCTTTATTTTATAGTGCAGATTGTGCTTATTGGCTTGATACTATCCTCATTCTTTATGCTTATGCCTAGATATCTTTAAAGATCACTTGTTTTTTCTCCTTTTGCAAATCAAATTTGACCTGTGATCTAACATTGCACGCCAAGTGTTCGATGAAATGTCCATGTAAATGTTAATCCTAAATGTGGCATTCGATTTCTAGGTTCGAATTTATTCTTTTATTCGATGGGTCTTTATTTTCTAGTGCAGAATGTGCTTATGGGCTTGATACTCTCCTCATTCTTTATGCTTATCCCTAGATGTCTTTAAAGTTCACTTGTTTTTCTCCTTTTGCCTTTAAAATGACTTATGATCTAACATTGCACGCCAAGTTTACGATGAAATGTCCATGTAAATGTCACTCCTAAATGTGGCATTTGGTTTCTAGGTTCGAATTTATGCTTTTATTCAATCGGTCTTGATTTTATAGTGCAGAATGTGCTTATTGGCTTGATACTATCCTCATTCTTTATGCTTATGCCTATATGTCTTTAAAGTTCACTTATTTTTTCTCCCTTTGCCTTTAAAAATTGACTTGTGATCCAACATTGCACGCCAAGTGTTCGATGAAATGTCCATGTAAATGTTAATCCAAAATGTGGCATTCAGTTTCTAGGTTCGAATTTACTTTTATTCGATGGGTCTTGATTTTATAGTGCAGAATGTGATTATTGGCTTGATACTATCCTCATTCTTTATGCTTATTCTCAGATGTCTTTAAAGTTCACTTTTTTTCCCCGTTTGCCCTTAAAAATTGACTTGTGATGTAACATTGCACGCCAAGTGTTCGATGAAATGTCCATGTAAATGTTAATCCAAAATGTGGCATTCGGCTTCTAGGTTCGAATTTATGCTTTTATTCGATCGGTATGGATTTTTAGTCCAGAATGTGCTTATTGGGTTGATACTATCCACATTCTTTATGCTTATGCCTAGATATCCTTAAAGTTCACTTTTTTTTCTCCTTTTGGCTTTAAAATGACTTCTGATCTAACAGTGCACGCCAAGTGTTCAATGAAATATCCATGTAAATGTCACTCCGAAATGTGGCATTCGGTTTCTAGGTTCGAATTTATGCTTTTATTCGATCGGGCTTGGCTTTGTAGTGCAGAATGTGCTTATTGGCTTGATACTATCCTCATTTTTATGCTTATGCCTAGATGTCTTTAAAGTTCACTTGTTTTTTCTCCTTTTACCTTTAAAATGACTTGTGATCTAACATTGCACGTCAAGTGTTGGATGAAATGTCAATGTAAATGTCACTCTTAAATGTGGCATTCGGTTTCTAGGTTCGAATTTATGCTTTTATTCGATCGGTCTGGATTTTGTAGTGCAGAATGTGCTTATTGGCTTGACACTATCCTCTATCTTTATGCTTATGCCTAGATGTCTTTAAAGTTCACTTGTTTTTTCTCCTTTTGGCTTTAAAATGACTTGTGATCTAACATTGCACGCCAAGTGTTCGATGAAATGTCCATGTAAATGTCACTCCTAAATTTGGCATTCGGTTTCTGTGTTCGAATTTATGCTTTTATTCGACCGGTCTTCATTTTACAGTGTTGAATGTGCTTATGGGCTTGATACTCTCCTCATTCTTTATGCTTATCCCTTGATGTCTTTAAAGTTCACTTGTTTTTCTCCTTTTGCCTTTAAAATTTGACACGTGATCTAACATTGCACGCCAAGTCTTCGATGAAATGTCCATGTAAATGTCACTCCTAAATGTTGCATTCGGTTTTTAGGTTCGAATATGCTCTTATTCGATCGGTCTTGATTTTATAGTGCGGATTGTGCTTATTGGCTTCATACTATCCTCATTCTTTATGCTTATGCCTAGATGTCTTTAAAGTTCACTTGTTTTTTCTCCTTTTGCCTTTAAAATTACTTATGATCTAACATTGCACGCCAAGTTTACGATGAAATGTCCATGTAAATGTCACTCCTAAATGTGACATTTTGTTTCTAGGTTCGAATTTATGCTTTTATTCAATCGGTCTTGATTTTATAGTGCAGAATGTGCTTATTGGCTTGATACTATCCTCATTCTTTATGCTTATGCCTATTTGTCTTTAAAGTTCACTTATTTTTTCTTCCTTTGCCTTTAAAAATTGACTTGTGATCCAACATTGCACGCCAAGTGTTCGATGAAATGTCCATGTAAATGTTAATCCAAAATGTGGCATTCGTTTTCTAGGTTCGAATTTATGCTTTTATTCGATGGGTCTTTATTTTGTAGTGCAGAATGTGCTTATTGGCTTGATTCTATCCTCATTCTTTATGCTTATGCCTAGATGTCTTTATAGTTCACTTGTTTATTCTCCTTTTGCCTTTAAAATGACTTGTCATCTAACATTGCACGCCAAGTGTTCGATGAAATGCCCATGTAAATGTCATTCCAAAATGTGGCATTCGGTTTCTAGGTTCGAATTTATGCTTTTATTCTATCAGTCTTTATTTTATAGTGCAGATTGTGCTTATTGGCTTGATACTATCCTCATTCTTTATGCTTATGCCTAGATATCTTTAAAGATCACTTGTTTTTTCTCCTTTTGCAAATCAAATTTGAATTGTGATCTAACATTGCACGCCAAGTGTTCGATGAAATGTCCATGTAAATGTTAATCCAAAATGTGGCATTCGATTTCAAGGTTCGAATTTATTCTTTTATTCGATGGGTCTTTATTTTCTAGTGCAAAATGTGCTTATGGGCTTGATACTCTCCTCATTCTTTATGCTTATCCCTAGATGTCTTTAAAGTTCACTTGTTTTTCTCCTTTTGCCTTTAAAATTTGACACGTGATCTAACATTGCACGCCAAGTGTTCGATGAAATGTCCATATAAATGTCACTCCTAAATGTTGCATTCGTTTTTTAGGTTCGAATATGCTCTTATTCGATCGGTCTTGATTTTATAGTGCGGATTGTGCTTATTGGCTTCATACTATCCTCATTCTTTATGCTTATGCCTAGATGTCTTTAAAGATCACTTGTTTTTTCTCCTTTTGCCTTTAAAAATTGGCTTGTGATCTAACATTGCACGCCAAGTGTTCGATGAAATGTCAATGTAAATGTCACTCCTAAACGTGGTATTCGGTTTTTAGGTTCGAATATGCTCTTATTCGATCGGTCTTGATTTTTAGTGCGAATTGTGCTTATTGGCTTCATACTATCCTGATTCTTTATGCTTATGGCTAGATGTCTTTAACCTTCACTTGTTTTTTCTCCTTTTGCCTTTAAAATGACTTGTGATCTAACATTGCACGCCAAGTGTTCGATGAAATGTCCATGTAAATGTCACTCCTAAATGTGGCATTCCATTTCTAGTTTCGAATTTATTCTTTTATTCGATCGGTCTTGATTTTATAGTGCAGAATGTGCTTATTGGATTGATACTATCCTCATTCTTTATGCTTATGCCTAGATGTCTTTAAAGTTCACTTATTTTTTCTCCTTTTGCCTTTAAAATTTGACTTGTGATCCAACATTGCATGCCAAGTGTTCGATTAAATGTCCATGTAAATGTCACTCCTAAATGTGGTATTCGGTTTTTCGGTTCGAATATGCTCTTATTCGGCCGGTCTTGATTTTGTAGTGTAGAATGTGCTTATTGGCTTGATACGATCATCATTCTTTATGCTTATGGCTAGATGTCTTTAAAGTTCACTTGTTTTTTCTCCTTTTGCCTTTAAAAATTGACTTATGATCTAACATTGCACGCCAAGTGTATGATGAAATGTACATGTAAACGTCACTCCTAAAATGTCGCATTCGGTTTCATTGTTCGAATTTATGCTTTTATTCGACCGGTCTTGATTTAGTGGTGCAGAATATGCTTATTGGCTTGATACTATCCTCATTCTTTATGCTTATGCCTAGATGTCTTTAAAGTTTACTTGTTTTTTCTCATTTTGCCTTTAAAATTACTTGTGATCTAACATTGCACGCCAAGTGTTCGATGAAATGTCAATTTAAATGTCACTCCTAAATGTGGCATTCTATTTCTAGGTTCGAATTTATGCTTTTATTGGATCGGTCTTGATTTTATAGTGCAGAATGTGATTATTGGCTTGATACTATCCTCATTCTTTATGCTTATGCCCAGATGTCTTTAAAGTTCACTTATTTTTTTCCCCTTTTGCTCTTAAAAATTGACTTGTGATCTAACATTGCACTCCATGTGTTCGATGAAATGTCAATTTAAATGTCACTCCTAAATGTGGCATTCTATTTCTAGGTTCGAATTTATGCTTTTATTCGATCAGTCTTGATTTTAAAGTGAAGAATGTGCGCATTGGCTTTATACTATCCTCATTCTTTATGCTTATGCCTAGATGCCTTTAAAGTTCACTTTTTTTTATCCTTTTGCCTTTAAAATGACTAGTGATCTAGCATTGCAGGCCTAGTCTTCGATGAGATGTCCATGTAAATGTCACTCTTAAATGTGGCATTTGGTTTCTAGGTTCGGATATATGCTTTTATTCGATCGGTCTCGATTTTGTAGTGTAGAATGTTAGTTTTAGTTAGTGTTGTTAGTTGAAGGTTATATTCGGCTCTTGTAGACCCCGAAAGGTAATCAAGACGATTGAGTAGACCCCGAAGGGTAATCTCGTGAGTAGACCCAAAGGTAATCTCGTTGGGTGTAGACCACAAGGATAATCACCGCCGAATGTTGTTAATTATGTTAGCACGATTTAAAACTTTGAAACCATAAACAACATGACTTGATTAGATAAGGCAACGAGTCGAATGATTAGATCAATCTTTCCTTCAACGTTTATTGCCCCTATTAATATGCCAAGGGTTAAACCACAATAACGTTGCGAGATAAAACGTTGTTATACCATGAACATGTGGCAAGCATGTCTCATCATTGCATTTATACGCACCTCGTTCTTCAATAAGTGTCTTGTGGATGATGTAGAACAATCAAACACAACTCCCGTATTTAGTTAGAACTCACGACCCTCTTGGAGAGAATCAATTCTCGAACCAACCCCAAGTGAAGCGTCTTGCCTCTATTAGTGCAAGGGGTGGGCGGTTATTGGAGAGAGAAATGGGAAGTTATTTAGTTGAGAAAATTAAGGAGAAAAACAAGGAGAAGAAATAGGAAAGTTGTTGTAACTACCTTGGTAACTTCCCTCAACAAACTTTCAAATTTCAAACTTCATCCTTATCCAAAACTCAAGGAAAAGCCCAAAATGGCCCATGGTGCGTGCGGCCCATTAGAAGGGGAAGCTAGCTCCGAGCTAGCTTGTCACGCCCACACACTCGAGACATGAAACGTGCGTCTCGTCCCTACGAGGCTCGGTGAAGCTTCCGCGAAGCCAAAAGGTCAACGCCCTAGCTCAAACCTAGGTTAAACCAAAAACAGCTCCTAACTTGAGCTAGCTTAAAATCGAGGTTCCAAGCCTTGGTTTAATCTCAAATTTTGCCACATAGTCCTTGAGCTTCATTTCTCAACCTAGGAATCATCACATTGCAAATTCATTGGATAAATCAAGCCACATTTGAAAAACACTCAAAACAGCACCCTCGGCGCGCCTAGCCTTACCGCGGCTGTCGCGCGCATGCATCGCTGCAGCGGCGCGCCTGCGCCGGTGCCTTGGCACCTCGGCGCGCGCCTGCTGGTGCGTCTCGGCGTGACACGCCGACATATGAGCTTGGTACATTCGAGGTTCTCGCCTCGTCCTTGGCCAGCCCTAGGCCGTGAACCTCGACTTGGGTCCAATCGATCAAGGCGCGCCTCTAGCGCCCTTGCATCGATGCCACCATGATTCCATCCTCTCTTTCAACCCTTAGAACCACCATTGGGCCGATCACTAGGCCGTGCCTCCCGCACGCCCCAAGCCTAAGCGATACCCTTGGTAGTTCCCACACTTATCCATTCATGACTCACACCAAATGAGTTGATGACATTCACAAATCACCAACATTCCTCCCCCATTTGTGCAACGTCATAAATTTGAACTTTTATAAAACAAACTCTATGTATAGATGTAAATGTCCGTAGACTTGAATTTACAACTTGTAAATGTCATATTCATGCACTAAAATCTAGTGGTGCTCCTAAGGTTTGAACCACATCAACTTGTCTAAGTACAAGTAGTAACATTTATACATGAGTTTCTTTGCATATACGTGCTATCCTTGACGCATTTGTAAAAAGGCTCTTTCGTCCATTATCTTCTCACATGCGCTTTAGTCAAGTAGTCCTCACACTCTAACTTGGAAGAAGCCTTATACTTCCACACATGCATATGAGTCTTCTAACGTGCCCTACATAGCAATTTCCAAAGACTCATTAATGAAAACTTGTTTCAAGACTGGTTTCATGTAGGCCTAGAGCATTTACCTTTGATGGGATTTTTAGTATGCTCTCCAACTCCATGACTTTGGCTTTCCACATTGAATTCAGCCCACACCTTTCGATGAGGGGGAATTGGGTGTCCAAATCTTAGAGTTGCAAGGATTTTAGCCCCATCCCTCGTGATGCCTTATACACAAAATCTTTTGCCAAACTCTTCGTCAAGTGATCGGCAAGGTTATTGTGTGTTCGAACGAAGACAACTGAGATGACTCCATGTGTGATCAATTCTCTAACCGAACTATGCCTCACACCAAGGTGTCTTGATTTCCCATTATACACATGGCTATAGGCCTTTGCCAACGTTCTTTGACTATCACAAAAGATAGCGATGGGGGAAATCGGCTTTGGCCACAAGGGGATCTCCAACACGAGATTCCTAAGCCATTCAGCCTCCTTGCCCGCTGCGGCAAGTGCAACGAACTCCGATTCCATTGTTGAAGTCGTCATGCAAGATTGCTTCTTGGATGCCCAAGAAATTGCGCCACCACCCAATAGGAAAACCCAACAACTTGTCTACGAGTGATCTTCCATATTGGTGATCCAACTTGCATCGGTATAGCCTTCTAATGTAGAAAGATTACCCATGTATACAATACCATAAGTCATTGTTCCCTTCAAGTAACGAAGCACTCTTCTTAGAGATTCCAATGACTCTCACTTGGTCGACTTGTATAGCGACTCAATTTGCCCACGGCATATGCTATGTCGGGGCGAGTACTCGTCATTGCATACATCAAGCACCCTATAACTTGCGAATACTCAAGTTGAGAAATTGGTTCTCCTAGGTTAGGAAGGAGTTTCTCACTAGGATCCATAGGCGTGCCCACCGGCGTGGATTTATCACAATTAAATCGTTTCACCACTTTCTCGATGTAATGGGATTGTGTTAGGGCCAAACCCATACCATCCCTCATTATCTTAATTCCTAAGATCACATCGGCCTCTCCAAGATCCTTCATGGAGAACTTAGTAGACAAGAATTCTTTTGTCTTATCCACTAACATTTGGTTAGTACCAAATATAAGCATGTCATCAACATATAGACAAATGATAACTCCTTGACCAGATTTATCAAACTTGCTATACACACACTTATCCGCTTGATTTATCTTGAAGCCATTGGCCAAGATTACTTCATCAAACTTATTATGCCATTGCTTAGGCGCTTGCTTAAGACCATAAAGATATTTGATCAAACGACATACCTTATGTTCTTGTCCTTCTACTACGAATCCTTCGGGTTGCTTCATGTAAACCTCTTCATCCAAATCTCCATTGAGCAACGCCGTCTTCACGTCCATTTGATGGATGACAAGACCATGAATTCTTGCCAAAGCAATCAAGAGTCTTATCGTGGTGATTCTTGCCACGGGGGCATAAGTGTCAAAGTAATCAACACCCTCTCTTTGTCTAAAGCCTTGGATAACCAATCGAGCCTTAAACTTGTCTATGGACCCATCAGCCTTCATCTTTCTTTTGAAGATCCATTTGCACCCTAATGGCTTGCATTCAGGTGGAAGGTCCGACAACTCCCAAGTGTTGTTGCCAACAATGGAGTCCATCTCATCTTGGATTGCTTCTTTCCAAAACGAGACATCTTGAGAAGTCATGGCTTCGTTGAAAGTCTTAGGATCCTCATCCATATGAAAATATGAAATTCTTTGACCCTCATTTTCTCTAGACCCTTCAACCAAAAACATCTCAAAGATGGGCTCGTGAGACTTGTGTCCCATCGCAAGTGCTTCATGCACTGGACGCCGCTTACGCCTTCGAGCCCTCGGCGTAGGCGCGCCGGCGTCGCTCGTTCCAAGCAACGCGACCGCATCGTCTTCGGCGTCACTAGGTGCCAGCGTCCTTGCCCTCGATCTCCGCAGCCTTACGCTTTGGCGATCCCATCTCCTCACTCGGGTTCGAGTCCTCGAGCATCGGCGTCTCGCCGACGTCGTCCCCACTTGGCGTAAAGGGCGCGCCTTGCGACGCCCTTCCGCTTGTGCCTTGTGTCGCGCCTTGTGGCGCGGCGGCACGAGACATGGATCGAGTCACTCTCGGTCCAAGCGCCGTGGTTGGTTCTTCCTCGATTTCTATTGGATCCGAGGATGGATCAACTTCTTCTTGATCCTTTTCTCTAGGCCTTGGACTAGATGTGAATCTAGTTTCATCAAATATTGCATCACGCGATTCTATCACGGTATTTACCGAAATTGCATGATTAGGCTCTATAACAAAGAACCTATAGGCCTTAGAATTATGTGCATATCCAATGAAGATGCACTCAACACCCCTCTCTCCCAAAGTCTTTCGTTTAGGATCCATTAGTCTAACGACCGCACGACATCCCCATATACGAAGATGGTCAAGACTAGGCTTTTTCTTGAACCACAACTCATAAGTTGATTGGCGACTTCTCTTGCTAGGCACTCTATTCAAGATAAAGTTGGTCGTAAGCATCGCTTCACCCCAGAATGACTTCTTTAACCCGGAGTAAGACAACATGGCATTAACCATGTCCTTAAGCACACGGTTCTTTCGTTCCGCCACCCCATTTTGTTGAGGGGTATATGGAGCCGTTGTCTCATGGATTATACCACAAGACTCAAAGTACTCCTTGTCCATATACTCACCACCACGATCGGTTCGTAGTCTTTTGATCTTATTACCGGTTTGCAATTCTACCTCGGTTTTATATGCCTTGAATCTATCAAGTGCCTCACTCTTTGAATGAACAAGATAGATATAGCAATACCTAGAGTAGTCATCAATAAACGTTATGTAATAACGCTTTTGACAGAAAAGATGGCGTTGCATGCAAATCCCCCAAGTCCGAATGGACTAGCCCTAGGACCCCTTCCTCTCTTTCAATCCTCTTGAAAGGAAGCCTAGTTATCTTGGTTAGCAAGCAAGTTTTACACTTTTCTTGTGTAGGCTCAAAGTTAGGAATAACTTGATCCTTTGCCATATCCAACATGCGTTTCATGTGGACATGCCCTAACCTCGCGTGCCACAAATCATATACCGATTCCTTTGACACCACCATGTAATCATACATAACTTTATTATTATTGATTACATTAAGTAGGAACATATTGTTCTTATAGTGGCCGAAGCCTACAAATATTCCAACCCTACTTATTACTAGACGATCGGCCTCAAAGACCAATCGATATCCCAACTTATTCAATACACCACCACCTACAACATTCTTTCTAATGTTGGGTGTGTACAATACATTATGTAGAATAAGTTCCTTCCCACTTGTAAAGTGTAGAAGCATGTCTCCTTTGCCTAAAACCGGAGTCGTCGACTCGTTTCCCATGTAGAGAACTAAACCGTCCTCCACATCATTCATGTGCTTGAACCAACTTTTGTCCATGCACACATGTGTGGTGGCTCCCGAGTCAAGCCACCAATTTAAATTCTCATCCTTCAAGACAAGACATTCATCAATTTTAGATACACTAAACAATGAATCACTTTTAGATAAACCAAATTCCATTGGAGTACCTTGCTCGTGGCTTGCGCCCGAGCCCGACTTAGGCGTAGGCGCGCCCTTGTCTTTGCGCACGGGTTTGGCGTCGCATTGCCGTTTCATGTGGCCAATCTTACCACAATTCCAGCATGTCCCTTTGATCTTTTCATTAGAGACACGCTTCACGCCTTTGCTTATTTTACCACCCTTGGACTTCTTGGGCCACTTGGCGCCCTTGGCGCCCTTGCCCTTGCGTTTGGCCGCCTCAATGGTATTCACCGAATGAGCGGTCTTGTCCTCATTCTTCTTCCCTTTATCGTTCATTTTGAACTCCTCCTCAATCCTAAGATGGGAGCCAAGTTGGACAAGATTCATGTCCTCCTTGGAATGCTTGAGAAGATGTTTTGCCTCTTTCCATGAAGGAGGCAACTTATCCACTATGGACGAGACGGCGTAATTCTCATCCATAGCAATACCATGTTGCTTAAGTTGTCCCAAAATGCGAACCAACTCATGGTATTGATCCATCACCGGTTTAGACTCCAACATCTTATAATTGTTGAAGTTGGAAACAAGGAACTTCTTGGACGAAGCATCTTCGGCCAAATATTTCCCTTCGAGTGCATCCCACAAACCACGAGCGGACTCATAGTGTTGATACACATCGAAGAGGGAGTCCGCCATACCATTCAAGATATGACCACGACATATGTAGTCGTCATTCTCCCATTTCCCATAGCGCCTATGCTCTAGCGATATGGCTTGCCTTTCTTTGGCTTGTTCCTCGGTCTCTTCATCGACCACATCCGGTATGGGGGGTGGTACCTCTGGACATGGTGTTGTAAGCACATACACCACTTTCAAAGAAGTAAGCAAGAAATGCATCTTCTTTTGCCATCGACGGAAATCCAGGCCCTCAAACTTTTCGAGTTTCACGAACTTAGAGGCCATCTCCTGAATCGATGGTTCACTCGTTTTTGCCATTATCAATTGCCTTGCAAGTCACAAATCAACAAAAACTAAAACAATAAATAAACGTTGCAGATTGTTAGTTTTAGTTAGTGTTGTTAGTTGAAGGTTAGATTCGGCTCTTGTAGACCCCGAAGGGTAATCAAGACGATTGAGTAGACCCCGAAGGGTAATCTCGTGAGTAGACCCGAAGGTAATCTCGTTGGGTGTAGACCACAAGGGTAATCACCGCCGAATGTTGTTAATTATGTTAGCACGATTTAAAACTTTGAAACCATAAACAACATGACTTGATTAGATAAGGCAACGAGTCGAATGATTAGATCAATCTTTCCTTCAACGTTTATTGCCCCTATTAATATGCCAAGGGTTAAACCACAATAACGTTGCGAGATAAAACGTTGCTATACAATGAACATGTGGCAAGCATGTCTCATCATTGCATATATACGCACCTCGTTCTTCAATAAGTGTCTTGTGGATGATGTAGAACAATCAAACACAACTCTCGTATTTAGTTAGAACTCACGACCCTCTTGGAGAGAATCAATTCTCGAACCAACCCCAAGTGAGGCATCTTGCCTCTATTTATAGTGCAAGGGGTGGGCGGTTATTGGAGAGAGAAATGGGAAGTTATTTAGTTGAGAAAATTAAGGAGAAAAACAAGGAGAAGAAATAGGAAAGTTGTTGTAAGTACCTTGGTAACTTCCCTCAACAAACTTTCAAATTTCAAACTTCATCCTTATCCAAAACTCAAGGAAAAGCCCAAAATGGCCCATGGTGCGTGCGGCCCATTAGAAGGGGAAGCTAGCTCCGAGCTAGCTTGTCACGCCCACACACTCGAGACATGAAACGTGCGTCTCGTCCCTACGAGGCTCGGTGAAGCTTCCGCGAAGCCAAAAGGTCAACGCCCTAGCTCAAACCTAGCTTAAACCAAAAACAGCTCCTAACTTGAGCTAGCTTAAAATCGAGGTTCCAAGCCTTGGTTTAATCTCAAATTTTGCCACATAGTCCTTGAGCTTCATTTCTCAACCTAGGAATCATCACATTGCAAATTCATTGGATAAATCAAGCCACATTTGAAAAACACTCAAAACAGCACCCTCGGCGCGCCTAGCCTTACCGCGGCTGTCGCGCGCATGCATCGCTGCAGCGGCGCGCCTGCGCCGGTGCCTTGGCACCTCGGCGCGCGCCTGCTGGTGCGTCTCGGCGTGACACGCCGACATATGAGCTTGGTACATTCGAGGTTCTCGCCTCGTCCTTGGCCAGCCCTAGGCCGTGAACCTCGACTTGGGTCCAATCGATCAAGGCGCGCCTCTAGCGCCCTTGCATCGATGCCACCATGATTCCATCCTCTCTTTCAACCCTTAGAACCACCATTGGGCCGATCACTAGGCCGTGCCTCCCGCACGCCCCAAGCCTAAGCGATACCCTTGGTAGTTCCCACACTTATCCATTCATGACTCACACCAAATGAGTTGATGACATTCACAAATCACAAACATAGAATGTGCTTATTGACTTGATACTATCCTCATTCTTTATGCTTATGCCTAGATGTGTTTAAAGTTCACTTGTTTTATATTCTTTTGCCTTTAAAATTTGACTTGTGATCTAAAATTGCACTCCATGTGTTCGACGAAATGTCCATGTAAATGTTACTCCTAAATGTGGCATTCAGTTTCTAGGTTCAAATTTATGCTTTTATTCGATCGGTCCTGATTTTATAGTGCAGAATGTGCTTATTGGCTTGATACTATCTTCATTCTTTATGCTTATGCCTAAATGCCTTGAAAGTTCACTTGTTGTTTCTCCTTTTGCCTTTAAAATGACTTGTGATCTAACATTGCATGCCAAGTGTTCGATGAAATGTCCATGTAAATGTCACTCTTAAATTTGGCATTTGGTTTCTAGGTTCGAATATATGCTTTTATTCGATCGGTCTTGATTTTGTACTGCAGAATGTGCTTATTGGCTTGGTACTATCCTCATTCTTTATGCTTATGTCTAGATGTGTTTAAATTTCACTTGATTTATCTCCTTTTGCCTTTAAAATTTGACTTTTGATCTAACATTGCACTCCATGTGTTCGATGAAATGTCCATGTAATGTCACTCCTAAATGTGGCATTCGGTTTCTAGGTTCGAATTTATGCTTTTATTCGATCGGTCTTGATTTTAAAGTGAAGAATGTGCGTATTGGCTTTATACTATCCTCATTCTTTATGCTTATGCCTAGATGCCTTTAAGTTCACTTGTTTTTATCCTTTTGCCTTTATAATGACTTGTGATCTAACATTGCACGCCAAATGTTTGATGAAATGTCCATTTAAATGTCACTCCTAAATGTGGCATTTGTTTTCTAGGTTCAAATTTATGCTTTTATTCGATCGGTGTAGATTTTATACTGCAGAATGTGCTTTGTGGCTTGATACTATCCTCGTTCTTTATGCTTATGCCTAGATGTGTTTAATGTTCACTTGTTTTTTCTCCTTTTCCCTTTAAAATAACTTTTGATCTAACATTGCACGCAAAGTGTTCGATGAAATGTCCATGAAATATGGCATTCAGTTTCTAGGTTCGAATTTATGCTTTTATTTGATCGGTCTTGATTTTGTAGTGCAGAATGTTCTTATCGGCTTTATACTATCCTCATTCTTTATGCTTATGCGTAGATGTCTTTAAATTTCACTTGTTTTTTCTCCTTTTGGCTTTAAAATGACTTGTGATCTAACATTACACGCCAAGTGTTCGATGAAATGTCCATTTAAATCTCACTCCTAAATGTGGCATTCGGTTTCTAGCTTGAAACTTTTGCTTTTATTCGATCGGTGTCGATTTTATACTGCAGAATGTGATTTTTGGCTTATAGTATCCTCATTCTTTACGCTTATGCCTAGATGTGTTTAAAGTTCACTTATTTTTTCTCCTTTTGGCTTTAAAATGACTTGTGATCTAACATTACACGTCAAGTGTTCGACGAATGTCCATTTAAATGTAACTCCTAAATGTGGCATTCGGTTTCTAGGTTCAAATTTATGCTTTTATTCAATCAGTGTTGATTTTATACTGCAGAATGTGCTTTGTGGCTTGATACTATCCTCATTCTTTATGCTTATGCCTAGATGTGTTTAAAGTTCACTTGTTTTTTCTCCTTTTGCCTTTAAAATAACTTGTGATCTAACATTGCACGCCAACTGTTCGATGAAATGTCCATGTAAATGTCACTCCTAAATGTGGCATTCGGTTTCTAGGTTTGAATTTATGCTTTTATTCGATCGGTCTGGATTTTGTAGTGCAGAATGCGCTTATTGGCTTATTACTATCCGCAATCTTTATGCTTATGCCTAGATGTATTTAAAGTTCACTTGGTTTATCTCTATTTGCCTTTAAAATTTGACTTGTTATCTAACATTGCACTCCAAGTGTTCGATGAAATGTCCATTTAAATGTCTTTCCTAAATGTGGCATTCGGTTTCTAGGTTCGAATTATGCTATTATTCGATCGGTCTTGATTTTGTAGTGCAGAATTTACTTATTGCGCTATACTATCCTCATTCTTTGTGCTTATGCATAGATGTCTTTAAAGATCACTTGAATTTTCTCCTTTTGCCTCTAAAACTTGACTTGTGATCTAACATTGTGCGGCAAGTGTTCGATGAAATGTCCATGTAAATGTCACTTCTAAATGTGGCATTCGGTTTCTAGGTTCGAATTTATGCTTTTATTCAATCGGTCTTGATTTTGTAGTGCAGAATGTGCTTATTGGCTTGATACTATCCTCATTCTTTATGCTTATGCCTAGATGTCTTTAAAGTTCACTTGTTTTTTTATCCTTTTGCCTTTATAATGACTTATGATCTAGTATTGCACGCCAAGTGTTCGATGAAATGTCCATGTAAATGTCACTCCTAAATGTAGCATTTGGTTTCTAGGTTCGAATTTATGCTTTTATTCGATCGGTCTTGATTTTATAGTGCAAAATGTGCTTATTGGCTTGATACTATCTTCATTCTTTACGCTTATGCTTAAATGTCTTTAAAGTTCACTTGTTGCTTCTCCTTTTGCATTTAAAATGACTTGTGATCTAACATTTCATGCCAACTGTTCGATGAAATGTCCATGTAAATGACACTCTTAAATGTGGCATTCGGTTTCTAGGTTCGAATATATGCTTTTATTCGATCGGTCTTGATTTTGTAGTGCAGAATGTGCTTATTTACTTGTTACTATCCTCATTCTTTATGCTTATGTCTAGATGTGTTTAAAGTTCACTTGTTTTATCTCCTTTTGCCTTTAAAATTTGACTTCTGATCTAAGATTGCACTCCATGTATTCGATGAAATGTCCATGTAAACTCAGATGTGGTAAATATATGAACGAGAACCTGTACAAAAGCTCCTTAACCAAAAGGGGTTAAGGCGCAAAAGTGAGGCATGAGTGATCGACATGATCCGACATGATCCTCAATAGCCCACTGCGAACAAGGCGCCCCTAGAGGAGGACTAGGGGTAACAAGACACATCAAACTAGCCCCAACGATCCCTAGAGGTGGACTAGGGACCTATACACATCAAACTAGCCCCAAAAATCCCTAGAGGAGGACTAGGGGTAACAAAACGGGCGGGTAAAGCAAGGGTGCCTAAAAGGCATACAACCAAGGCAACAAAACAACCAAGGCAAAAGCCATCAAAGACAACAAGTCGCCTATCAAGGCAGCCACAAGCCAAAATGACAACAAAACAACGGAAGAGAGGTGAGAGGCCTTACGTGCGAATGAGCCTTCGGAGTCTTGCACCTTTCCTTCCGCTAGTTTTGCAAGTGAAGGAGATCCTTTTTTTGCAAGCATGGATTGTTTTGAGGGCACAATCAATGGGGTTGGGTGTGGCGCCTCGGAAGTAAGCATCATTCCTAGCATCCCAAGTGTGGTAGATGATACCAAGAAGGGTGACTATTCTTGCTTTTAAGATGTGAGAATCTTGTCTTGGGGACCTTAAGAACCACTCAACCCATTCTTGTAGGTTTGGCTTACTAGTTTGGATTTCATGCCACGTCCAAACTCTATCCATGACCTCTTGAACAAAATTGCAATTCCCCCAAAGGTGCTCGGTGGTTTCATTGTCATTCCCACAAAGGACACAAGTGTCATTATTTAAGAGACCACGATCCTTGAGCCGGCTTAGCGTGGGGAGTCTCCCTTGGTAAGCTAACCAAAATCTGAAGCTCCACTTCTTGGCTCGTACACGAGTCCAAATCATCTCACTCCAAGGAAGAGTGGGGCCACGGTCACGGAGTAAATCATAGAGGGCTCTCGCATCAAGTTGGCCATTCGGCTTAGTGATGGTATTAAGACCGGTTGGGTCCTCATTTGTTGCCCTTGTAAGAACCGCTTCAACCACCGGTTCTCATAGCTTGAGGAGTGATTTCCAAATCCAAGAGTCGGTGCTTTTAACTCTCAAATTCCAGAAATTGGCCCTACTTGTGTGGTTTTGATTGACCCAATTCGTCCAAAGAGACGGTTTGTTCATGTGTATCTCATGGCCAAGTTTGAAGAGGATCGATTGGTTCCATGCAAGGAGCTCTTTGATATTGAGGCCGCCCTCCTCATAAGGCCTAGTCACTTTTTTCCAAGAAACAAGTGCTTTTTTCCCCTCAATTTTGCCACTCCAAAGGAAGGAGCGACAAAGTGCTTCTATGCGTTTGAGTACCTTCCTTGGGATGATGGTGGATTTAACCCAAAAGGAAAGGAGACCCTCAAGCATGGAGCGAATTACTTGAGCTCTCCCTTCATAGGAGAGCATTCGTGCACCACATCTATTGATGACCCCGGTGATCTTGTTGAGGAGTGGCCCATAGTCCCCTACTTTGAGCTTGTCGGAGTGAAGTGGCATTCCCAAATAACGGACCGGGAAGGTTCCAATCTCAAACCCCATAATTACCGCAAGAGAGGCCCGGTCATCAAGTGCCACACCGCCAAAGAAGATGCGGCTTTTGTGGTTGTTAGCTATAAGCCCCGAGGATCTTCCGAATGAGACAAGGCACGTTCTTATGGAGTTGAGGGTAGGGATGGTGGGCTTACAAAAAAAGAGGAGGTCATCGGCAAAGGTGATATTTGTGAGTTTGAGGCGGTAGCATTTAGGGTGGAAGGCAAAGCCTCGGTTGGTACTAGCCTTTTGAAGATTCCGGCTAAGGATTTCCATAATCAAGACGAAGAGGAAGGGTGAGAGAGGATCACCTTGGCGGAGGCCTCTCTTGTCGGGGAAGAAGCCCTTGGCCTCACCATTAATGAGGATGGAGTATCTTGGGGTGGTCACATTTTGAAAGATGAGTTGGGTTAGCCAAGGTGGGAAGCCAAAGTAGTGGAGAGTTTTTTCAAGGAAGTCCCAATCAACACAATCAAAAGCCTTTTAGAGGTCCACTTGCATGAGGCACCTTTTAGAGGTGCGCCTTTTCTCATAGGTGGCAACTAGTTCTTGAGCAACCGCGGCATTGTGGGAAATGGAGCGGCCCGGGACAAAAGCACCTTGCCCAACCGAGACAATTTTGTCAAGGAGGGGTCGAATTCGGCTTACTAGGATTTTGGAGATGGCTTTAAGAAAGGTATTGCAACAAGAGATGGGTCGAAAGTCTTTTATGTGGAAAGGATTGTCAACTTTGGGTATGAGGCTCACAAACGTGTTGTTCCAATCTCTAAGTAATCTCCCGGATTGAAAGAATTCTTGCACCGCTTTGACTACATCAAGTTTCACTATGCTCCAACATTCTTTGAAGAAGTGGCTACTAAATCCGTCGGGCCCCGGAGATTTGTTCGATCCAATGCCCACAAAAGCTTTTCTTATCTCTTCTTCACTAGGCATGAGGGTGAGATTTGTCATATCTCCTTGATTGAGGGTTGGCCCTTGAAGTTGATTAATGTCAAAAGCTTGTGTTGGAGCAAGTGTGCCAAAAAGCTTCTCATAGAACCCCACCACTTCATTCACAATATCACGAGGATCTTCAATCTTGTTGCCATCTTCATCCTCAAGCATTCGGATGGTGTTGCCTCCTTCCTTTCCTTGATCCTATTGAAAAAGAAGGAGGAGGTCTCCTCTCCCATGCTCATCCAATCTAGCTTGGCTCTTTGGGTTGTGGCACTCAACAAAATTTTCATATTGAGCTCAACCTCTTTCTTGGCTTCGGTAACGGCTCTTTGTTTTTCAAGGCTCCCAAAGTCATCATGGAGAGTTTGTTGTGCTTTCTTCAACTTTTCCACACTAGCCTCGACTTGTGCCTCAAGATTCCTAAACTTAGTGCGGTGCCAAGCTTTTAGAGCCCCTTTCAATTTGGAAAGCTTGGAAAAGAGGATGAATTGAGCCGACCCTACTATATGCTCTCCCCAAATACGGCTCACCAAGGTTTCAAATTCGGGATCTTCGGTCCAAAAATTGTAGAACCGGAAGGGAATTTTTCAGATAGTGTTGGTGGGGTTAATGTGGACAAGGCCGGGTGAGTGGTCGGAAAGGTTAGGGTCTCCAAAAAAGGCAAAGGATTGCCTAAAAGTGGCTTCCCAAATGGGGTTAACAAGGGCACGATCAATTTTTATGGCTACACGGGAGGTACCCATTTGTTGGTTAGACCATGTGTACTTGGCTCCGGAGTAGGTAAGGTCGTGAAGGTCACAAGGGCCAAGGGCATTGGCTAGCTCATTTGGCTCATCATCATCATTGGTATTTCTCAAAGAGAATCTCTCCGTTGAGTCAAGCAAACAATTCAAATCACCCATCACAAGCCATGGTGCATTCATCCCCCCGGCAAGGATTCTCAACAAGTTCCACAAAGGTTTTCTTTCCCTGGGATAATTGAAAGCATAGAAAAAGGTTAGATAGAAGTTTAAACATGAGTTTTTATCACTAACCTTGCAATGGATCGCTTGGCTAGTGTTTAACAAGACTTCCAAATGCACAACTAGGGGGTTCCAAGCTATCCTCATACGACCCCTCTCTTGGGTGCCAACATCGGTGCAATAATTCCAACCTCTTAGCAAGCAATAAGCAAGTAGGTCTTCCCTAGATCTTAGGGTCTTGGTTTCCAAGATGCCCATCACACTAACTCGGTTTTTATGGACAAAGCTATTGACCATATTTATTTTAGAGGGGTCACTACTCCCTCTCACATTCCAACAACCGACTTTGAGCTCAGTCATGGATCACCCTTTTTAGGGCTACTACAACCCTCCATTAGTCCCTCGAGAAGGCCCTCAAACATATTGGGACTTTTGTTGCAAGCTTTTGGATTTGAGGCCGAATTGTGGTGGCTTAGGGAAGATATCTTTGAAGGGCTAAAGGTGTGTTTCTTCTTTGGAAATTTGAAGTGGTGGTGGGCCTCTTTTTCTAAGTCACGAGCTTGGAGAGCTAGGATTGTGTTTTGCTCATTCACCAAAGGTTCGGCTAGGGATGGTTTAGTTGGTGCTTTAGGTGGTGCTTCAAGGTCATCTTCTTTACGAGGGCTAAAGGTAGTGCATGGTGGATGTGGGGGCTCATCAATGGCCAGCTCCTTTGTGATAGTTTGGGAGAGAGGGGGTTTTGCAACAACCAACCCTTCTTTTGGTGCTACAAGGCTCGGCCCAAGGGTGACAACAACAGAATTTGGCAATGGCTCTTGACTTGCTCGGCTAGGGGCGCGACTAGCGGCGCGACTAGGGGTAGGACTAGGGGCGCGCCTAGGAGTTGGGCTAGGGGCATGAGTAGTGGTGTCTTTGGCTCGCCACACTCGGTTGGCCATTCTCGGTTTGCTCTCTTGGTACATACGAAAGTGCTCTCGCTCATGCTCTCATTCATGAGTGCAAAATTGTTTGGTGTGGCCGAAGTTCTTGCATAGAGTACATCGCCAAGGCATCCACTCAAACTCAACATTGTATTCAAATTTTTTTCCCACATTTGCTTGCCAACTTGACCATTCTCCAGTTGGCTTCCTCGGTAGTGATTTCAACAAGTAACCGGGCATAAGAGATTTTCTCCAATGAAGAGGTGATCCGATCTACACAAATTGGTTTACCAATCATGTTGCCAATAACACTAAGCATGTGCTTGGAGGAAAGGAGGATGGGATCCAAGTCTAGAACCTTAACCCATACCGGGATGGAGGCAAAGCTCGTCCAATCAATCGCCATGCCCATCTCCCATTCTTTCAAGACTAGCGGTTTGTTTCCATGTATGAGCCAAGGGCCATTGTGGAGAACCCATGCTCGATCTTCTAGCTTGGCAAAGCTTAGCAAGAACACACCGTTCTCTTTCATGTAGACCTTGGGTGTTGGAATTTCCCATGAGCTTTCAATGAACGCGAGGAGATTGTGTAGAGTGGTTTGCGCCCCAGCCACAAACCCAATGAGTGAAGCACTCCAAGACTCTTGCTCTTGGGCAACATCATTCAAATCAAATTCAAAGACATCTATATTCTCCAAGACCATGTGCTCAAGCCGTTCACAATTTCTTATGGCTCTATTCCCCTCGGTGGCTTGCTTGAAGGAAGTGGTGTGAAGAATTGGTTGGATTTTGCTAGTTGGGTGGTCACTTGAGTAGCTCATGTCGGCCTTGGAAGCAAGGATGGGTGGGGAGAGACGGCTGAAAACCGAGGCCTTGGCCAAGGAGGAAGAACTAGCAAGATGGGTTTTTTGTGGTTTAATGGCCAAAGGGGTGTTGTGTTTAGGTTTATGGGAGGTGGCGGCTATGGATGAACCCTTTTCTCCATGTTTGTCAAGATTTTTTGAAGACTCACCCAAAGGAGGATGGTCAACCAACCTCTTTCCATTAGCCTTGCTTCCATTAATGGCTAAAGGAGCACATGTGACTCCTTGTAGAGTGGGGACCGAAGCCCTATCTGTTTTTTCAAGCAATGTCCCTTTCACCATCAGATCTGGCCTGCTCAAGGAGGAAGAGCCTTCCATTGGTGCCGTTGGGAGCATCTCTCCAAGATGGAGCGCCGGTGGTGCATCTCCGGTCGCGCCGGTGATGTTCTCGGTTGGGTTTTGGTCAGAAAGTGGCAGGGGCGGCTCCCCAGGCTCATGTGTTGTCCCGTTGCCCTCCAGCCCTAGCAAGTTGAGGAGCTCCATTGTCATTTCATGGTGTGCCGCCATGGAGCTGGCCGGTGGTTGCTTTCCATCGGAAGAACTTGTAGCCGCTTCTACAAGCTTAGCATTTTCAATGGCCGATTCCGTGTACTTGGAGAGGCCCTTCAAGAAAGTTGGTGTCTTTGTTAGGTCAAGCTCAGATTCACTCGGGACAAAGGAGCTAGCTTCAGTTTTGCTCATCGGAGGCGAGTCGTGGCTCGGGGAGGGTGTGCCCTTTGCCGGGTTTATGAAGCGGTGTCTCTTCTTCTTCGAGCCAGACATGGTGAAGGTGCCAAACACACAGGCACGTTGAGTCGGGCCAGATCCTCCCACGAGCAAGAAGGCCTGCGCAGATCTGGCGTGGGATAAACCAAACCCTCGTCGGACCAAGAACAAAACCCTAGTCTATTTTTGTGCGCTCTACTCACCCAACAACTCCCTCACGTACTCGGTCAGGATCCAAGTGGATCTTTCCAAGTTTCTTCCTCACAAAGCACCGCCACACTCAGTGTAACACCCCGACTTCCGTCGAGGCGCTACTGGGGAATAGACCTTACAAGGTACTATTTATTAGGTTGACAACTACACTGTAGGACCTTACAACTCGGGCACGACGAGAAAATCATAATAAAAACATCCAACCTTTATTTAATAAAACTTAGAAAAACGTAATCATGCATGAATCCCCGAAAACCATAAGCAATCAAATACGTCACAATGCCTACTGAAACTGAACTATCCGAACAAAATTATAATAAACGAAACACAGTACCAACTCGTCTAACAAATGTTAAAATCATTATCCTAACTTTTGTAAATAAACTAGTACAGACCAAACCCACTATGACACACGCTCTTTACCGCTCCGGCCCGCCATCTTGCCTCGGTTCCTGCACGGTTCCCTGATTCATACCTGGAACTGAAAAATGTTCCCCGAAGGGTCAGCGTCTAATCTACCAAGCTAGAAAGAATATGGAAACTGTAGAACGTTTTGAAATCAGTTATCTAAAGTCAGCATACAAATCCACAATCGCAATCATAACTCTAGAGGCCAATACCTAAATTAGTTATATCAGTTCCACAAGTCACATACGCATTCACAATCACAATCACAATCACACAGCAATGCAATTCTTCCTTTGTCCACGATCCGACTTCCAAGGCGCTCATCACCGCGCCGAGTGCAGAGGCAGGCCCTCCCACTCCACTTCCCAATCTCCCTTCTAACTCCGGGCTAAGCCTCCACTGGAGCACTTGCCAAAAACACACAGATAATACTTTTCGTTTTGAAGGGGCACGGTTTCCCTGTCACACGGGTCAAAGTAGCCAACTCTTCCTCCACGCCAGCTACGATGGGCCATGTCGGAAACGATACCAACACAGAGAAAACGTTCCAAAAATATTTCCGATAAAACACCTTTAAAATCATTAACGCACGCAACACACAAGGAGTTCAAAACAATTTAAAAGGTATTCGGGACTAGTTCCCAAAACCCGTCCTACAATATCGATACGCAGTCTAACAAGGGAGAAAAGAACCGAGCAAGTCGAAAAACGACTTACCTTGAAACTAGGAATCCTTCGAAGCAGACGGAAAAATAAGAGCGCGAGCGAACGTGATTTCCTAATAGAATATATGACGAAAAGATTAGGTTCGACCCTTACTACCTCTCAACAAAATTTGAATCAACAACCCTTGTTTTATGAACCCGACTCAACTATAATTATTAGACCCTTCTACCCTCCAAATTCAACCGACAATACCAATATACTCGTGACATAAGCATATAAATACTACCCCACCTACTAGATACTACCTAATACTAATTTATATCTAAAATAATGCTACCCCAACTTACTAATTCACCCAGGCCACCGTCCCCAAACCAAATCCAAAGTCAAACCTAACATATTAATTTCTAAAGCCCATCTGCACAAACCAATTAATTTACCCAACAAAACCACAACTCATTTATACATAAAGTCTTAGCCCAAATCGTATGGATCAGCCCAGCCACCCTTTAATGTAGACCATATCACACAACCCACTTCCTCTCTCCCAGGTTTCAACCGAACAACCCCTCCAACCCCACCCTTTTGACTATTCCAAATGGGACCCACCCCTTTCCTTCTTCAACCCATAAATCTGGACCTCAATACTGGTTCCATCCTTTCTGCTCACTCCCTCCGGCGACAACTTCTTATCCCGCTTCGTCTTCCCAAATCGACCCCTTGTCACACCTCCGTTCCAACCTTGCCCGACGACCTCGAAGAAACAGAGGCAGGCGTCCAAGGCTGCCCCGTTCGCCCGTTGTTCAACCCCGCCGGCGGCCCCCTCTCGTTCCCAATCCCGACTAATGACGCGTTCCGACCCTAATTCACGCTAGTACCCGACCCAAGAACATCAATAACGAAAACATAGGCAAAGAACTCACCGGTAATCGTCCCGAACGGCGATTGACAACGGCGGCGAATTCCGGTGAGCTTGTTGTCCTCTCCTGTTGGCGCACTATCCGAAGAACCGAGCGGCGGCGAGATCGTCTAGATTGCAGAAAGAAAACTCACCACAACGGCCCCGGAAGAACCGGAACTTGGCGTTATGATCGAGTGTGAAACGGATCTGAGGAATGCGATTGCTGGCTGAGCCGAAGAAGAACAAGGGAATGGGATTGATTCTCGCAGAAGGAATAGGAAGGAGGCGTTTATAAGGAATAGACGAGGTTAAGGATATCATGGATAAAGATTTTGATGATCCACGAATTTGGGTTTAGATATGATTTGTGTTTAGATAAAAAAAATTGTTATGATATGATTTGGGTTTATATATATAGTAACGAATTTAATCCAATTTGACTTAAAAGATGGGAAATTAAGATCGACGTCCTCGGTAGAAAAATACATACGGAAAATTATATATTATTATTTTATACATATATATATACTATAGGATCAACTCCTTGCTAAAAATAAAAATAAAAATAAAAATATATATGTATATATTTGACTTGTCAAACCGGATTAGCGAATCGGGTTAGGAATCGAATTTTTGTTAAAATGACGTTGCTTGCGGTTTACGAAACTCGATTCCCGTCTATATGACCAAAATTGAATTCGGGTATTACATACTACCCTCCTTAAGAAAGTTTCGTCCCGAAACTTAGGAAAGAACGAAGCTGGAGGAAAAGCGTAATACTTTAAAAGATTACGGGACCTATCTTAGGGTTCTACAAATACCTCCCTCTAAGAAAACGGTTCGTCCCCGAACCGCTGTTCTAAAACATCTTACGAAACTAGGGTATAAAATTAAGGCCATAATAACAAACAAAAACAATCCCGTTTCATGAGCATCGTCCAAACCAAACAATTATACGAGTAACAATCAATAAAACAAACAGTCATAAACAAAGCAACAAAATCCCGATTCAAACAACCGAACAAACCTAATGAACAACTAAAGATCCCCATGTCCTGAAAAACTAAACTACTATCAGCTAAACCATACTATCAACCGACAATTAGAAATCTCAAGCTAGGTCGTCGGGTGGAGCGAAGACATCCGATCCTTCCATTCCCTTCATCTCAAACACTCGAGTAGGAACTGCGCCAGTGTTACTAGCTCCTGCACTCCGACCAACACTCTGATCTGGTGTCTGCCGTGCTGGTGGCCGATGGTGGACTCCTCGATTTCCTGTCCCCGGTACCGATCCCTGCGACGGCGCGCCAACCGTACAGAACCTTTGAAGATGTCCGGGCTTCCCACATGTAAAGCAATCCTTCATTGGACTAGGACACTGATTTCTCAAGTGCTCAGCGCTTCCACAGTTGTAGCACTGTCTTTGATTCCCGACAGCCCGACTCTGCTGTGATCGTTCTTGGCGTCCCACTGGCTGGAACTCTAGTCTACTCTGCGGGTACTGTCTAGACTGATCGTCACCCTTAGAAGTCGCTGCAGTTGCCATTTTCCGTCTCTTACCCCCTCCTACCTGAGCATCCACCTGTTCCGGCCTCAGAGTGGCCATAGCATACGCCAAAGCAGACTATTGAACCTCTCCCAATGTCGTGAGTCGGAGACCAGACACATAGGCACGTAAATGCGGCTGCAACCTTTTTAGGAAGGTCGCAATTTTCAACTCTTCAGTAGGGGCAGCATTTGGCACCGCTGCCAACTCTTGCTGAAACTTCAGAATAGTCTCAGATACTGTGATATTTTCGGGTCCAGCATCCCGAAAAGCAGCCTCCCGAGCCGCCCTAACCACCGGAGGACAGTACTGATCTCGAATCCGCCTCTCAAACTCCTTGAAAGTCACCTCATTCCGGTGGTCCCTACACAATTCCCACCAGTCAAAAGCACTCTCCTGTAGCAGACTCTGTACTAAGGACATCTTCCGCTCCTCTGGTGCCTTAATGGAGTCCAACGCGGATTTCACCCTCCTCAACCACTGCTCTACGTCAGAATCCTGAGCTCCAGCAAAGTTCGGCACTCCAGTCTTCCTAAACTCCGCGAGCCATTTGTCAGGTTGAGGCTCGCGATACTGTCTCCTCGGTTCGACCACATGATCAGCTACCACTGGTCCTCTTGAATCTGGCATTGCTCCTAACTGAGCAGCCAAAATAGAATCTGGTCCTGGTGCCCTCCTCTCAGCTCCTTGTTGCCCCGCAACTGCGTTCAGATTCGGTGCAGCTCCTGCACCCATCAAAGTCTGCAATAACAGCTGGATTGCAGCGTTCACCTCTGGGGCCAATCCTGCTGGTGGTACTCCTCCTCCTACTTGAGCCCCGTTTGCTGGGAGAATACCTCCAGCGACAGATGCGCTATCCTCTCGATGAACAGCAGCAGCCACATCCTGACTCTCAGCAACCTCCTCCTGATTGATATCCTGTTGTACCTCTGGCTCAGCATCTACAGGGGCCTCTCCCCTACCCCTACCACGGCCCTGGCCTCGGCCTCTACCGCGGCCTCTCCCTCGGCCTCTTCCATTGGCTTCAGCAGCTCTTGCTCTGGTTGGTGGGGCCATCTATAACAGAAGTCCCACAGTCAAAACCTAAACCTTCTACTTATTAACGTAATTCTTTCTATTCTACATGAGGTCCTTCGGCTGATGGGGCGGAGTCGCGACGTGTCACCTACCCCCTATATGCAACATGTCTACCCCAGTAAAAACATTTGAAAACACCGGCCGGTTTTGGTTTTAAGTTGGACCTCGGGTACTCTTTGTTGGTCAGTTCCATGTGCCCTGTTGTCAACCTGGCTCTGATACCAATTTGTAACACCCCGACTTCCGTCGAGGCGCTACTGGGGAATAGACCTTACAAGGTACTATTTATTAGGTTGACAACTACACTGTAGGACCTTACAACTCGGGCACGACGAGAAAATCATAATAAAAACATCCAACCTTTATTTAATAAAACTTAGAAAAACGTAATCATGCATGAATCCCCGAAAACCATAAGCAATCAAATATGTCACAATGCCTACTGAAACTGAACTATCCGAACAAAATTATAATAAACGAAACACAGTACCAACTCGTCTAACAAATGTTAAAATCATTATCCTAACTTTTGTAAATAAACTAGTACAGACCAAACCCACTATGACACACGCTCTTTACCGCTCCGGCCCGCCATCTTGCCTCGGTTCCTGCACGGTTCCCTGATTCATACCTGGAACTGAAAAATGTTCCCCGAAGGGTCAGCGTCTAATCTACCAAGCTAGAAAGAATATGGAAACTGTAGAACGTTTTGAAATCAGTTATCTAAAGTCAGCATACAAATCCACAATCGCAATCATAACTCTAGAGGCCAATACCTAAATTAGTTATATCAGTTCCACAAGTCACATACGCATTCACAATCACAATCACAATCACACAGCAATGCAATTCTTCCTTTGTCCACGATCCGACTTCCAAGGCGCTCATCACCGCGCCGAGTGCAGAGGCAGGCCCTCCCACTCCACTTCCCAATCTCCCTTCTAACTCCGGGCTAAGCCTCCACTGGAGCACTTGCCAAAAACACACAGATAATACTTTTCGTTTTGAAGGGGCACGGTTTCCCTGTCACACGGGTCAAAGTAGCCAACTCTTCCTCCACGCCAGCTACGATGGGCCATGTCGGAAACGATACCAACACAGAGAAAACGTTCCAAAAATATTTCCGATAAAACACCTTTAAAATCATTAACGCACGCAACACACAAGGAGTTCAAAACAATTTAAAAGGTATTCGGAACTAGTTCCCAAAACCCGTCCTACAATATCGATACGCAGTCTAACAAGGGAGAAAAGAACCGAGCAAGTCGAAAAACGACTTACCTTGAAACTAGGAATCCTTCGAAGCAGACGGAAAAATAAGAGCGCGAGCGAACGTGATTTCCTAATAGAATATATGACGAAAAGATTAGGTTCGACCCTTACTACCTCTCAACAAAATTTGAATCAACAACCCTTGTTTTATGAACCCGACTCAACTATAATTATTAGACCCTTCTACCCTCCAAATTCAACCGACAATACCAATATACTCGTGACATAAGCATATAAATACTACCCCACCTACTAGATACTACCTAATACTAATTTATATCTAAAATAATGCTACCCCAACTTACTAATTCACCCAGGCCACCGTCCCCAAACCAAATCCAAAGTCAAACCTAACATATTAATTTCTAAAGCCCATCTGCACAAACCAATTAATTTACCCAACAAAACCACAACTCATTTATACATAAAGTCTTAGCCCAAATCGTATGGATCAGCCCAGCCACCCTTTAATGTAGACCATATCACACAACCCACTTCCTCTCTCCCAGGTTTCAACCGAACAACCCCTCCAACCCCACCCTTTTGACTATTCCAAATGGGACCCACCCCTTTCCTTCTTCAACCCATAAATCTGGACCTCAATACTGGTTCCATCCTTTCTGCTCACTCCCTCCGGCGACAACTTCTTATCCCGCTTCGTCTTCCCAAATCGACCCCTTGTCACACCTCCGTTCCAACCTTGCCCGACGACCTCGAAGAAACAGAGGCAGGCGTCCAAGGCTGCCCCGTTCGCCCGTTGTTCAACCCCGCCGGCGGCCCCCTCTCGTTCCCAATCCCGACTAATGACGCGTTCCGACCCTAATTCACGCTAGTACCCGACCCAAGAACATCAATAACGAAAACATAGGCAAAGAACTCACCGGTAATCGTCCCGAACGGCGATTGACAACGGCGGCGAATTCCGGTGATGGGAAATTAAGATCGACGTCCTCGGTAGAAAAATACATACGGAAAATTATATATTATTATTTTATACATATATATATACTATAGGATCAACTCCTTGCTAAAAATAAAAATAAAAATAAAAATATATATGTATATATTTGACTTGTCAAACCGGATTAGCGAATCGGGTTAGGAATCGAATTTTTGTTAAAATGACGTTGCTTGCGGTTTACGAAACTCGATTCCCGTCTATATGACCAAAATTGAATTCGGGTATTACATACTACCCTCCTTAAGAAAGTTTCGTCCCGAAACTTAGGAAAGAACGAAGCTGGAGGAAAAGCGTAATACTTTAAAAGATTACGGGACCTATCTTAGGGTTCTACAAATACCTCCCTCTAAGAAAACGGTTCGTCCCCGAACCGCTGTTCTAAAACATCTTACGAAACTAGGGTATAAAATTAAGGCCATAATAACAAACAAAAACAATCCCGTTTCATGAGCATCGTCCAAACCAAACAATTATACGAGTAACAATCAATAAAACAAACAGTCATAAACAAAGCAACAAAATCCCGATTCAAACAACCGAACAAACCTAATGAACAACTAAAGATCCCCATGTCCTGAAAAACTAAACTACTATCAGCTAAACCATACTATCAACCGACAATTAGAAATCTCAAGCTAGGTCGTCGGGTGGAGCGAAGACATCCGATCCTTCCATTCCCTTCATCTCAAACACTCGAGTAGGAACTGCGCCAGTGTTACTAGCTCCTACACTCCGACCAACACTCTGATCTGGTGTCTGCCGTGCTGGTGGCCGATGGTGGACTCCTCGATTTCCTGTCCCCGGTACCGATCCCTGCGACGGCGCGCCAACCGTACAGAACCTTTGAAGATGTCCGGGCTTCCCACATGTAAAGCAATCCTTCATTGGACTAGGACACTGATTTCTCAAGTGCTCAGCGCTTCCACAGTTGTAGCACTGTCTTTGATTCCCGACAGCCCGACTCTGCTGTGATCGTTCTTGGCGTCCCACTGGCTGGAACTCTAGTCTACTCTGCGGGTACTGTCTAGACTGATCGTCACCCTTAGAAGTCGCTGCAGTTGCCATTTTCCGTCTCTTACCCCCTCCTACCTGAGCATCCACCTGTTCCGGCCTCAGAGTGGCCATAGCATACGCCAAAGCAGACTATTGAACCTCTCCCAATGTCGTGAGTCGGAGACCAGACACATAGGCACGTAAATGCGGCTGCAACCTTTTTAGGAAGGTCGCAATTTTCAACTCTTCAGTAGGGGCAGCATTTGGCACCGCTGCCAACTCTTGCTGAAACTTCAGAATAGTCTCAGATACTGTGATATTTTCGGGTCCAGCATCCCGAAAAGCAGCCTCCCGAGCCGCCCTAACCACCGGAGGACAGTACTGATCTCGAATCCGCCTCTCAAACTCCTTGAAAGTCACCTCATTCCGGTGGTCCCTACACAATTCCCACCAGTCAAAAGCACTCTCCTGTAGCAGACTCTGTACTAAGGACATCTTCCGCTCCTCTGGTGCCTTAATGGAGTCCAACGCGGATTTCACCCTCCTCAACCACTGCTCTACGTCAGAATCCTGAGCTCCAGCAAAGTTCGGCACTCCAGTCTTCCTAAACTCCGCGAGCCATTTGTCAGGTTGAGGCTCGCGATACTGTCTCCTCGGTTCGACCACATGATCAGCTACCACTGGTCCTCTTGAATCTGGCATTGCTCCTAACTGAGCAGCCAAAATAGAATCTGGTCCTGGTGCCCTCCTCTCAGCTCCTTGTTGCCCCGCAACTGCGTTCAGATTCGGTGCAGCTCCTGCACCCATCAAAGTCTGCAATAACAGCTGGATTGCAGCGTTCACCTCTGGGGCCAATCCTGCTGGTGGTACTCCTCCTCCTACTTGAGCCCCGTTTGCTGGGAGAATACCTCCAGCGACAGATGCGCTATCCTCTCGATGAACAGCAGCAGCCACATCCTGACTCTCAGCAACCTCCTCCTGATTGATATCCTGTTGTACCTCTGGCTCAGCATCTACAGGGGCCTCTCCCCTACCCCTACCACGGCCCTGGCCTCGGCCTCTACCGCGGCCTCTCCCTCGGCCTCTTCCATTGGCTTCAGCAGCTCTTGCTCTGGTTGGTGGGGCCATCTATAACAGAAGTCCCACAGTCAAAACCTAAACCTTCTACTTATTAACGTAATTCTTTCTATTCTACGTGAGGTCCTTCGGCTGATGGGGCGGAGTCGCGACGTGTCACCTACCCCCTATATGCAACATGTCTACCCCAGTAAAAACATTTGAAAACACCGGCCGGTTTTGGTTTTAAGTTGGACCTCGGGTACTCTTTGTTGGTCAGTTCCATGTGCCCTGTTGTCAACCTGGCTCTGATACCAATTTGTAACACCCCGACTTCCGTCGAGGCGCTACTGGGGAATAGACCTTACAAGGTACTATTTATTAGGTTGACAACTACACTGTAGGACCTTACAACTCGGGCACGACGAGAAAATCATAATAAAAACATCCAACCTTTATTTAATAAAACTTAGAAAAACGTAATCATGCATGAATCCCCGAAAACCATAAGCAATCAAATATGTCACAATGCCTACTGAAACTGAACTATCCGAACAAAATTATAATAAACGAAACACAGTACCAACTCGTCTAACAAATGTTAAAATCATTATCCTAACTTTTGTAAATAAACTAGTACAGACCAAACCCACTATGACACACGCTCTTTACCGCTCCGGCCCGCCATCTTGCCTCGGTTCCTGCACGGTTCCCTGATTCATACCTGGAACTGAAAAATGTTCCCCGAAGGGTCAGCGTCTAATCTACCAAGCTAGAAAGAATATGGAAACTGTAGAACGTTTTGAAATCAGTTATCTAAAGTCAGCATACAAATCCACAATCGCAATCATAACTCTAGAGGCCAATACCTAAATTAGTTATATCAGTTCCACAAGTCACATACGCATTCACAATCACAATCACAATCACACAGCAATGCAATTCTTCCTTTGTCCACGATCCGACTTCCAAGGCGCTCATCACCGCGCCGAGTGCAGAGGCAGGCCCTCCCACTCCACTTCCCAATCTCCCTTCTAACTCCGGGCTAAGCCTCCACTGGAGCACTTGCCAAAAACACACAGATAATACTTTTCGTTTTGAAGGGGCACGGTTTCCCTGTCACACGGGTCAAAGTAGCCAACTCTTCCTCCACGCCAGCTACGATGGGCCATGTCGGAAACGATACCAACACAGAGAAAACGTTCCAAAAATATTTCCGATAAAACACCTTTAAAATCATTAACGCACGCAACACACAAGGAGTTCAAAACAATTTAAAAGGTATTCGGAACTAGTTCCCAAAACCCGTCCTACAATATCGATACGCAGTCTAACAAGGGAGAAAAGAACCGAGCAAGTCGAAAAACGACTTACCTTGAAACTAGGAATCCTTCGAAGCAGACGGAAAAATAAGAGCGCGAGCGAACGTGATTTCCTAATAGAATATATGACGAAAAGATTAGGTTCGACCCTTACTACCTCTCAACAAAATTTGAATCAACAACCCTTGTTTTATGAACCCGACTCAACTATAATTATTAGACCCTTCTACCCTCCAAATTCAACCGACAATACCAATATACTCGTGACATAAGCATATAAATACTACCCCACCTACTAGATACTACCTAATACTAATTTATATCTAAAATAATGCTACCCCAACTTACTAATTCACCCAGGCCACCGTCCCCAAACCAAATCCAAAGTCAAACCTAACATATTAATTTCTAAAGCCCATCTGCACAAACCAATTAATTTACCCAACAAAACCACAACTCATTTATACATAAAGTCTTAGCCCAAATCGTATGGATCAGCCCAGCCACCCTTTAATGTAGACCATATCACACAACCCACTTCCTCTCTCCCAGGTTTCAACCGAACAACCCCTCCAACCCCACCCTTTTGACTATTCCAAATGGGACCCACCCCTTTCCTTCTTCAACCCATAAATCTGGACCTCAATACTGGTTCCATCCTTTCTGCTCACTCCCTCCGGCGACAACTTCTTATCCCGCTTCGTCTTCCCAAATCGACCCCTTGTCACACCTCCGTTCCAACCTTGCCCGACGACCTCGAAGAAACAGAGGCAGGCGTCCAAGGCTGCCCCGTTCGCCCGTTGTTCAACCCCGCCGGCGGCCCCCTCTCGTTCCCAATCCCGACTAATGACGCGTTCCGACCCTAATTCACGCTAGTACCCGACCCAAGAACATCAATAACGAAAACATAGGCAAAGAACTCACCGGTAATCGTCCCGAACGGCGATTGACAACGGCGGCGAATTCCGGTGAGCTTGTTGTCCTCTCCTGTTGGCGCACTATCCGAAGAACCGAGCGGCGGCGAGATCGTCTAGATTGCAGAAAGAAAACTCACCACAACGGCCCCGGAAGAACCGGAACTTGGCGTTATGATCGAGTGTGAAACGGATCTGAGGAATGCGATTGCTGGCTGAGCCGAAGAAGAACAAGGGAATGGGATTGATTCTCGCAGAAGGAATAGGAAGGAGGCGTTTATAAGGAATAGACGAGGTTAAGGATATCATGGATAAAGATTTTGATGATCCACGAATTTGGGTTTAGATATGATTTGTGTTTAGATAAAAAAAATTGTTATGATATGATTTGGGTTTATATATATAGTAACGAATTTAATCCAATTTGACTTAAAAGATGGGAAATTAAGATCGACGTCCTCGGTAGAAAAATACATACGGAAAATTATATATTATTATTTTATACATATATATATACTATAGGATCAACTCCTTGCTAAAAATAAAAATAAAAATAAAAATATATATGTATATATTTGACTTGTCAAACCGGATTAGCGAATCGGGTTAGGAATCGAATTTTTGTTAAAATGACGTTGCTTGCGGTTTACGAAACTCGATTCCCGTCTATATGACCAAAATTGAATTCGGGTATTACATACTACCCTCCTTAAGAAAGTTTCGTCCCGAAACTTAGGAAAGAACGAAGCTGGAGGAAAAGCGTAATACTTTAAAAGATTACGGGACCTATCTTAGGGTTCTACAAATACCTCCCTCTAAGAAAACGGTTCGTCCCCGAACCGCTGTTCTAAAACATCTTACGAAACTAGGGTATAAAATTAAGGCCATAATAACAAACAAAAACAATCCCGTTTCATGAGCATCGTCCAAACCAAACAATTATACGAGTAACAATCAATAAAACAAACAGTCATAAACAAAGCAACAAAATCCCGATTCAAACAACCGAACAAACCTAATGAACAACTAAAGATCCCCATGTCCTGAAAAACTAAACTACTATCAGCTAAACCATACTATCAACCGACAATTAGAAATCTCAAGCTAGGTCGTCGGGTGGAGCGAAGACATCCGATCCTTCCATTCCCTTCATCTCAAACACTCGAGTAGGAACTGCGCCAGTGTTACTAGCTCCTGCACTCCGACCAACACTCTGATCTGGTGTCTGCCGTGCTGGTGGCCGATGGTGGACTCCTCGATTTCCTGTCCCCGGTACCGATCCCTGCGACGGCGCGCCAACCGTACAGAACCTTTGAAGATGTCCGGGCTTCCCACATGTAAAGCAATCCTTCATTGGACTAGGACACTGATTTCTCAAGTGCTCAGCGCTTCCACAGTTGTAGCACTGTCTTTGATTCCCGACAGCCCGACTCTGCTGTGATCGTTCTTGGCGTCCCACTGGCTGGAACTCTAGTCTACTCTGCGGGTACTGTCTAGACTGATCGTCACCCTTAGAAGTCGCTGCAGTTGCCATTTTCCGTCTCTTACCCCCTCCTACCTGAGCATCCACCTGTTCCGGCCTCAGAGTGGCCATAGCATACGCCAAAGCAGACTATTGAACCTCTCCCAATGTCGCGAGTCGGAGACCAGACACATAGGCACGTAAATGCGGCTGCAACCTTTTTAGGAAGGTCGCAATTTTCAACTCTTCAGTAGGGGCAGCATTTGGCACCGCTGCCAACTCTTGCTGAAACTTCAGAATAGTCTCAGATACTGTGATATTTTCGGGTCCAGCATCCCGAAAAGCAGCCTCCCGAGCCGCCCTAACCACCGGAGGACAGTACTGATCTCGAATCCGCCTCTCAAACTCCTTGAAAGTCACCTCATTCCGGTGGTCCCTACACAATTCCCACCAGTCAAAAGCACTCTCCTGTAGTAGACTCTGTACTAAGGACATCTTCCGCTCCTCTGGTGCCTTAATGGAGTCCAACGCGGATTTCACCCTCCTCAACCACTGCTCTACGTCAGAATCCTGAGCTCCAGCAAAGTTCGGCACTCCAGTCTTCCTAAACTCCGCGAGCCATTTGTCAGGTTGAGGCTCGCGATACTGTCTCCTCGGTTCGACCACATGATCAGCTACCACTGGTCCTCTTGAATCTGGCATTGCTCCTAACTGAGCAGCCAAAATAGAATCTGGTCCTGGTGCCCTCCTCTCAGCTCCTTGTTGCCCCGCAACTGCGTTCAGATTCGGTGCAGCTCCTGCACCCATCAAAGTCTGCAATAACAGCTGGATTGCAGCGTTCACCTCTGGGGCCAATCCTGCTGGTGGTACTCCTCCTCCTACTTGAGCCCCGTTTGCTGGGAGAATACCTCCAGCGACAGATGCGCTATCCTCTCGATGAACAGCAGCAGCCACATCCTGACTCTCAGCAACCTCCTCCTGATTGATATCCTGTTGTACCTCTGGCTCAGCATCTACAGGGGCCTCTCCCCTACCCCTACCACGGCCCTGGCCTCGGCCTCTACCGCGGCCTCTCCCTCGGCCTCTTCCATTGGCTTCAGCAGCTCTTGCTCTGGTTGGTGGGGCCATCTATAACAGAAGTCCCACAGTCAAAACCTAAACCTTCTACTTATTAACGTAATTCTTTCTATTCTACGTGAGGTCCTTCGGCTGATGGGGCGGAGTCGCGACGTGTCACCTACCCCCTATATGCAACATGTCTACCCCAGTAAAAACATTTGAAAACACCGGCCGGTTTTGGTTTTAAGTTGGACCTCGGGTACTCTTTGTTGGTCAGTTCCATGTGCCCTGTTGTCAACCTGGCTCTGATACCAATTTGTAACACCCCGACTTCCGTCGAGGCGCTACTGGGGAATAGACCTTACAAGGTACTATTTATTAGGTTGACAACTACACTGTAGGACCTTACAACTCGGGCACGACGAGAAAATCATAATAAAAACATCCAACCTTTATTTAATAAAACTTAGAAAAACGTAATCATGCATGAATCCCCGAAAACCATAAGCAATCAAATATGTCACAATGCCTACTGAAACTGAACTATCCGAACAAAATTATAATAAACGAAACACAGTACCAACTCGTCTAACAAATGTTAAAATCATTATCCTAACTTTTGTAAATAAACTAGTACAGACCAAACCCACTATGACACACGCTCTTTACCGCTCCGGCCCGCCATCTTGCCTCGGTTCCTGCACGGTTCCCTGATTCATACCTGGAACTGAAAAATGTTCCCCGAAGGGTCAGCGTCTAATCTACCAAGCTAGAAAGAATATGGAAACTGTAGAACGTTTTGAAATCAGTTATCTAAAGTCAGCATACAAATCCACAATCGCAATCATAACTCTAGAGGCCAATACCTAAATTAGTTATATCAGTTCCACAAGTCACATACGCATTCACAATCACAATCACAATCACACAGCAATGCAATTCTTCCTTTGTCCACGATCCGACTTCCAAGGCGCTCATCACCGCGCCGAGTGCAGAGGCAGGCCCTCCCACTCCACTTCCCAATCTCCCTTCTAACTCCGGGCTAAGCCTCCACTGGAGCACTTGCCAAAAACACACAGATAATACTTTTCGTTTTGAAGGGGCACGGTTTCCCTGTCACACGGGTCAAAGTAGCCAACTCTTCCTCCACGCCAGCTACGATGGGCCATGTCGGAAACGATACCAACACAGAGAAAACGTTCCAAAAATATTTCCGATAAAACACCTTTAAAATCATTAACGCACGCAACACACAAGGAGTTCAAAACAATTTAAAAGGTATTCGGGACTAGTTCCCAAAACCCGTCCTACAATATCGATACGCAGTCTAACAAGGGAGAAAAGAACCGAGCAAGTCGAAAAACGACTTACCTTGAAACTAGGAATCCTTCGAAGCAGACGGAAAAATAAGAGCGCGAGCGAACGTGATTTCCTAATAGAATATATGACGAAAAGATTAGGTTCGACCCTTACTACCTCTCAACAAAATTTGAATCAACAACCCTTGTTTTATGAACCCGACTCAACTATAATTATTAGACCCTTCTACCCTCCAAATTCAACCGACAATACCAATATACTCGTGACATAAGCATATAAATACTACCCCACCTACTAGATACTACCTAATACTAATTTATATCTAAAATAATGCTACCCCAACTTACTAATTCACCCAGGCCACCGTCCCCAAACCAAATCCAAAGT
Organism: Fallopia convolvulus; assembly: GCA_964016875.1. NCBI lineage: Eukaryota > Viridiplantae > Streptophyta > Magnoliopsida > Caryophyllales > Polygonaceae > Fallopia > Fallopia convolvulus. The sequence goes on from OZ024727.1 coordinate 26,526,964, forward strand.
CAAACCTAACATATTAATTTCTAAAGCCCATCTGCACAAACCAATTAATTTACCCAACAAAACCACAACTCATTTATACATAAAGTCTTAGCCCAAATCGTATGGATCAGCCCAGCCACCCTTTAATGTAGACCATATCACACAACCCACTTCCTCTCTCCCAGGTTTCAACCGAACAACCCCTCCAACCCCACCCTTTTGACTATTCCAAATGGGACCCACCCCTTTCCTTCTTCAACCCATAAATCTGGACCTCAATACTGGTTCCATCCTTTCTGCTCACTCCCTCCGGCGACAACTTCTTATCCCGCTTCGTCTTCCCAAATCGACCCCTTGTCACACCTCCGTTCCAACCTTGCCCGACGACCTCGAAGAAACAGAGGCAGGCGTCCAAGGCTGCCCCGTTCGCCCGTTGTTCAACCCCGCCGGCGGCCCCCTCTCGTTCCCAATCCCGACTAATGACGCGTTCCGACCCTAATTCACGCTAGTACCCGACCCAAGAACATCAATAACGAAAACATAGGCAAAGAACTCACCGGTAATCGTCCCGAACGGCGATTGACAACGGCGGCGAATTCCGGTGAGCTTGTTGTCCTCTCCTGTTGGCGCACTATCCGAAGAACCGAGCGGCGGCGAGATCGTCTAGATTGCAGAAAGAAAACTCACCACAACGGCCCCGGAAGAACCGGAACTTGGCGTTATGATCGAGTGTGAAACGGATCTGAGGAATGCGATTGCTGGCTGAGCCGAAGAAGAACAAGGGAATGGGATTGATTCTCGCAGAAGGAATAGGAAGGAGGCGTTTATAAGGAATAGACGAGGTTAAGGATATCATGGATAAAGATTTTGATGATCCACGAATTTGGGTTTAGATATGATTTGTGTTTAGATAAAAAAAATTGTTATGATATGATTTGGGTTTATATATATAGTAACGAATTTAATCCAATTTGACTTAAAAGATGGGAAATTAAGATCGACGTCCTCGGTAGAAAAATACATACGGAAAATTATATATTATTATTTTATACATATATATATACTATAGGATCAACTCCTTGCTAAAAATAAAAATAAAAATAAAAATATATATGTATATATTTGACTTGTCAAACCGGATTAGCGAATCGGGTTAGGAATCGTATTTTTGTTAAAATGACGTTGCTTGTGGTTTACGAAACTCGATTCCCGTCTATATGACCAAAATTGAATTCGGGTATTACACTCAGCTCGAAGATGTCGCCGGAAAATGTCACCGGAGGCACCTTAACCCGTGTTTTCCCACAGCTCACAAACCCCTAGCTCCCTCACGTATTCCGGTTGCCAAGGGAGGCCCCACGCCAGAATTTCCTCCTCACTAGATGTCGCCTACATTCGCACTCACCACCCCACCCCACCGGAGAAGGGTGCGCCGCACCAGGTAAGGGCGCGCCGCCCTAGGGCCGCCGGTGAAGAAAACCCAAGAGAAGGCTAGAGAGAGAAGTTAGAGAGAAGGGAGAGCAAAATTCAAAAGTTTGATAAAATGTGGCATTGAAATGTCCATGTAAATGTCACTCCTAAATGTGGCATTCAGTTTCTAGGTTCGAATTTATGCTTTTATTCGATCGGTCTTGATTTTAAAGTGAAGAATGTGTGTATTGGCTTGATAATATCCTCATTCTTTATGCTTATGCCGAGATGTCTTTAAAGTTCTCTTGTTTTTTCTCCTTTTGTCTTTAAAAATTGACTTGTGATCTAACATTGCACGCCAAGTGTTCGACCAAATATCCATGTCAATATCACTCCTAATGTTGTCATTCAGTTTCTAGGTTCGAAATTATGCTTTTATTCGATCAGTCTTGCTTTTATAGAGTACAATGTGATTATTGGCTTGATATTATCCCCATTCATTATGCTTATACCTCGATGTCTTTAAAGTACACTTATTTTTCTCCTTTTGCCTTTAAAATGACTTGTGATCTAATATTGTACGCCAAGTGATCGATGAAATCTCCATGTAAATGTCATTCCTAAATTTGGCATTCGATTTCTAGGTTCGAATTTATGCTTTTATTCAATCGGTCTTCATTTTATAGTGCAGAATGTGCTTATTGGCTTGATACTCTCCTCATTCTTTATGCTTATGCCTAGATGTCTTTAAAGTTCACTTGTTTTTTCTCCTTTTGCCTTTAAAATGAATTGTGATCTAACATTGCACGCCAAGTGTTCGATGAAATGTCCATGTAAATGTCACTCCTAAATGTGGCATTCGATTTCTGGGTTCGAATTTATGCTTTTATTCGATCGGTCTTGATTTTGTAATGCAGAATGTGCGTATTGGCTTTATACTATCCTCATTCTTTATGCAAATGCCTAGATGCCTTTAAAGTTCACTTGTTTTTCTCCTTTTGCCTTTAAAATGACTTGTGATCTAACATTGCACGCCAAGTGTTCGATGAAATGTCCATGTAAATGTCACTCCTAAATGTGGCATTCGATTTCTAGGTTCGACTTTACGTTTTATTCAATCGGTCTTGATTTATAGTGCAATATATGCTTATTGGCTTGATACTATCCTCATTCTTTATGCTTATGCCTAGATGTCTTTAAAGTTCACTTGTTTTTTCTCCTTTTGCCTTTAAAATGACTTGTGATCTAAAATTGCACGCTAAGTGTTCGATGAAATGTCCATGTAAATGTCACTCCTAAATGTGTCATTCGGTTTCTAGGTTCGAATTTATGCTTTTATTCGATCGGTCTTGATTTCGTAGTGCAGAATGTGCTTATTGGCTTAATACTATCCTCATTCATTATGCTTATGCCTAGATGTCTTAAAGTTCACTTAATTTTCTTTTGTTGCCTTTAAAATGACTTGTGATCTAACATTGCACGCCAAGTGTTCGATGAAATGTCCATGTAAATGTCACTCCTAAATGTGTCATTCGGTTTCTAGGTTCGAATTTATGCTTTTATTCGACCGGTCTTCATTGTGTAGTGCAGAAATTGCTTATTGGCTTGATACTATCCTCATTCTTTATGCTTATGCCTAGATGTCTTTAAAGTTCACTTGTTTTTTCTCCTTTACCCTTTAAAATAACTTGTGATCTAACATTGCACGCCAAGTGTTCAATGAAATGTCCATTTAAATGTCACTCCTAAATGTGGCATTCGGTTTCTAGGTTCAAGTTTATTCTTTTATTCGATCGGTGTTGATTTTATACTGTACAATGTGCTTTTTGGCTTGATACTATCCTCATTCTTTATGCTTATGCCTAGATGTGTTTAAAATTCACTTGTTTTTTCTCCTTTTTCCTTTAAAATGACTTGTGATCTAACATTGCACGTAAAGTGTTCGATGAAATGTCCACGTAATATGGCATTCAGTTTCTAGGTTCGAATTTATGCTTTGATTCGATCGGTCTTGATTTTGTAGTGCAAAATGTTCTTATCGGCTTTATACTATCCTCATTCTTTATTCTTATGCTTAGATGTCTTTAAAGTTCACTTGTTTTTTCTCCTTTTGGCTTTAAAATGACTTGTGATCTAACATTATACGCCAAGTGTTCGATGAAATGTCCATTTAATTGTCACTCCTAAATGTGGCATTCGGTTTCTAGGTTCAAATTTATGCTTTTATTCGATCGGTGTTGATTTTATACTGCAGAATGTGATTTTTGGCTTGATAGTATCCTCATTCTTTATGCTTATGCCTAGATGTGTTTAAAGTTCACTTGTTTTTTCTCCTTTTGGCTTTAAAATGACTTGTGATCTAACATTACACGCCAAGTGTTTGGTGAAATGTCCATTTAAATGTCACTCCTAAATGTAGCATTCGGTTTTTTATGCTTTTATTCGATCGGTGTTGATTTTATATTGCAGAATGTGCTTTGTGGCTTGATATTATCCTCATTCTTTATGCTTATGCCTAGATGCGTTTAAAGTTCACTTGTTTTTTCTCCTTTTGCCTTTAAAATGACTTGTGATCTAAAATTGCACGCCAAGTGTTCGATGAAATGTCCATGTAAATGTCACTCCTAAATGTGTCATTCGGTTTCTGGGTTCGAATTTATGCTTTTATTCAATCGGTCTTGATTTCGTAGTGCAAAATGTGCTTATTGGCTTGATACTATCCTCATTCATTATGCTTATGCCTAGATGTCTTAAAGTTCACTTAATTTTCTTTTGTTGCCTTTAAAATGACTTGTGATCTAACATTGCACGCCAAGTGTTCGATGAAATGTCCATGTAAATGTCACTCCTAAATGTGTCATCCGGTTTCTAGGTTCGAATTTATGCTTTTATTCGACCGGTCTTCATTGTGTAGTGCAGAAATTGCTTATTGGCTTGATACTATCCTCATTCTTTATGCTTATGCCTAGATGTATTTAAAGTTCACTTGTTTTTTCTCCTTTTCCCTTTAAAATGACTTGTGATCTAACATTGCACGCCAAGTGTTCAATGAAATGCCCATGTAATATGGCATTCTGTTTCTAGGTTCGAATTTATGCTTTTATTCAATCGGTCTTGATTTTGTAGTGCAGAATGTTCTTATCGGCTTTATACTATCCTCATTATTTATGCTTATGCTTAGATGTCTTTAAAGTTCACTTGTTTTTTCTCCTTTTGGCATTAAAATGACTTGTGATCTAACATTGCACGACAAGTGTTCGATGAAATGTCCATTTAAATGTCACTCCTAAATGTGGCATTCGGTTTCATGGTTCAAGTTTATTCTTTTATTCGATCGGTGTTGATTTTATACTGTACAATGTGCTTTTTGGCTTGATACTATCCTCATTCTTTATGCTTATGCCTAGATGTGTTTAAAATTCACTTGTTTTTTCTCCTTTTTCCTTTAAAATGACTTGTGATCTAACATTGCACGTAAAGTGTTCGATGAAATGTCCATGTAATATGGCATTCAGTTTCTAGGTTCGAATTTATGCTTTGATTCGATCGGTCTTGATTTTGTAGTGCAAAATGTTCTTATCGGCTTTATACTATCCTCATTCTTTATTCTTATGCTTAGATGTCTTTAAAGTTCACTTGTTTTTTCTCCTTTTGGCTTTAAAATGACTTGTGATCTAACATTATACGCCAAGTGTTCGATGAAATGTCCATTTAATTGTCACTCCTAAATGTGGCATTCAGTTTTTTATGCTTTTATTCGATCGGTGTTGATTTTATATTGCAGAATGTGCTTTGTGGCTTGATATTATCCTCATTCTTTATGCTTATGCCTAGATGTGTTTAAAGTTCACTTGTTTTTTCTCCTTTTGCCTTTAAAATAACTTGTGATCTAACATTGCACGTCAATTGTTCGATGAAATGTCCATGTAAATGTCAATGCAAAATGTGGCATTCGGTTTCTAGGTTTGAATTTATGCTTTTAGTTGATCGGTCTTGATTTTGAAGTGCAGAATGTGCTTATTGGCTTGATACTATCGTCATTCTTTATGCTTATGCCTAGATATCTTTAAAGTTCACTTGTGTTTTATCCTTTTTCCTTTATAATGACTTGTGATCAAACATTGCATGTCAAGTGTGCAATGAATTGTACATGTAAATGTCACTCCTAAATGTGGCATTCGGTTTCTAGGTTCAAATTTATGCTTTTATTCGATCGGTGTTGATCTTATAGTACAGAATGTACTTATTGGCTTGACACTATCTTCATTCTTTATGCTTATGCTTAAATGCCTTTAAAGTTCACTTGTTGTTTCTCGTTTTGCATTTAAAATGACTTGTGATCTAACATTGCATGCCAAGTGTTCGATGAAATGTCCATGTAAATGTCACTCTTAAATGTGGCATTTGGTTTCTAGGTTCGAATATATACTTTTATTCGATCGGTCTTGATTTTGTACGACAAAATGTGCTTATTGGCTTGATACTATCGTCATTCTTTATGCTTATGTCTAGATGTGTTTAAATTTCACTTGATTTATCTCCTTTTGCCTTTAAAATTTGACTTGGGATCTAGTATTGCACTCCATGTGTTCGATGAAATGTCCATGTTAATGTCACTCCTAAATATGGCATTCGGTTTCTAGGTTCGAATTTATGCTTTTATTCGATCGGTCTTGATTTTAAAGTGAAAAATGTGAGTAATGGCTTTATACTATTCTCATTCTTTATGCTTATGCCTAGATGTCTTAAAGTTCACTTAATTTTTTCCTTTTGCCTTTAAAATGACTTGTGATCTAACATTGCACGCCAAGTGTTCGATGAAATGTCCATGTAAATGTCACTCCTAAATGTGTCATTCGGTTTCTAGGTTCGAATTTATGCTTTTATTCGACCGGTCTTGATTGTGTAATGCAGAAATTGCTTATTGGCTTGATAGTATCCTCATTCTTTATGCTTATGCCTAGATGTCTTTAAAGTTCACTTGTTTTTTCTCCTTTTCCCTTTAAAATGACTTGTGATCTAACATTGCACGCCAAGTATTCGATGAAATGTCCATGTAAATGTCACTCCTAAATGTGGCATTCGGTTTGTAGGTTCGAATTTATGCTATTATTCGATCGGTCTTGATTTTGTAGTGCAGAATGTGCTTATTGGCTTGATACTATCCTCATTCTTTATACTTATGCCTAGATGTCTTTAAAGTTCAATTGTTTTTTATCCTTTTTCCTTTATAATGACTTGTGATCTAACATTGCATGCCAAGTGTTCGATGAAATGTCCCTGTAAATGTCACTCCTAAATGTGGCATTCGGTTTCTAGGTTCAAATTTATGCTTTTATTCGATCGGTCTTGATTTTAGAGTGCAGAATGTGCTTATTGGCTTGATACTATCTTCATTCTTTATGTTTATGCCTAAATGTCTTTAAAGTTCACTTGTTGTTTCTCCTTTTACATTTAAAATGACTTGTGATCTAACATTGCATGCCAAGTGTTCGATGAAATGTCCATGTAAATGTCACTCTTAAATATGGCATTCGGTTTCAAGGTTCGAATATATGCTTTTATTCGATCGGTCTTGATTTTGTACTGCAGAATGTGCTTATTGGCTTGATACTATCCTCATTCTTTATGCTTATGTCTAGACGTGTTTAAAGTTCACTGGTTTTATCTCCTTTTGCCTTTAAAATTTGACTTGTGATATAACATTGCACTCCATGTGTTCGATGAAATGTCCATGTAAATGTCACTCCTAAATGTGGCATTCGGTATCTAGGTTCGAATTTATGCTTTTATTCGATCGGTCTTGATTTTATAGTGCAAAATGTGCTTATTGGCTTCATACTATCTTCATTCTTTATGCTTATGCTTAACTGTCTTTAAAGTTCACTTGTTGCTTCTCCTTTTGCATTTAAAATGACTTGTGATCTAACATTGCATGCCAATTGTTCGATGAAATGTCCATGTAAATGACATTCTTAAATGTGGCATTCAGTTTCTAGGTTCGAATATATGCTTTTATTCGATCGGTCTTGATTTTGTAGTGCAGAATGTGCTTATTGGCTTGATACTATCCTCATTCTTTATGCTTATGCCTAGATGTCTTTAAAGTTCACTTTTTTTTCTCCTTTTGCCTTTAAAATGACTCGTGATCTATCATTGCACGCCAAGTGTTCGACCAAATATCCATGTCAATATCACTCCTAAATTTGGCATTCGATTTCTAGGTTCGAGTTTATGCTTTTATTCGATCGGTCTTCATTTTATAGTGCAAAATGTGCTTATTGGCTTGATACTCTCCTCATTCTTTATGCTTATGCCTAGATGTCTTTAAAGTTCACTTGTTTTTCTCCTTTTGCCTTTAAAATTTGACCTGTGATCTAACATTGCATTCCATGTGTTCGATGAAATGTCCATGTAAATGTCACTGCTAAATGTGTCATTCGGTTTCGAAGTTCGAATTTATGCTTTTATTCGATGGGTCTTGATTTTAAAGTGAAGAATGTGCGTATTGGCTTGATACTATCCTCATTCTTTATGCTTATGCCGAGATGTCTTTAAGGCCACTTGTTTTTTCTCCTTTTGCCTTTAAAAATTGACTTGTGATCTAACATTGCACGCCAAGTGTTCGACCAAATATCCATGTCAATATCACTCCTAATGGTGGCATTAATTTTCTAGGTTCGAAATTATGCTTTTATTTGATCGGTCTTGCTTTTATAGTGCAGAATGTGATTATTGGTTTTATACTACCCCCATTCATTATGCTTTACCTCGATGTCTTTAAAGTTCACTTGTTTTTCTCCTTTTGCCTTTAAAATGACTTGTGATCTAATATTGTACGCCAAGTGATCGATGAAATCTCCATGTAAATGTCACTCCTAAATTTGGCATTCGATTTCTAGGTTCGAGTTTATGCTTTTATTCGATCGGTCTTCATTTTATAGTGCAAAATGTGCTTATTGGCTTGATACTCTCCTCATTCTTTATGCTTATGCCTAGATGTCTTTAAAGTTCACTTGTTTTTCTCCTTTTGCCTTTAAAATTTGACCTGTGATCTAACATTGCACGCTAAGTGTTCGATGAAATGTCCATGTAAATGTCACTCCTAAATGTTGCATTTGGTTTTTAGGTTCGAATATGCTCTTATTCGACTGGTCTTGATTATGTATGGTAGAATGTGCTTATTGGATTGATACCATCCTCATTCTTTATGCTTATGTCTAGATGTCTTTAAAGTTCACTTGTTTTTTCTCCTTTTGCCTTTAAAATGAATTGTGATCTAACATTGCACGCCAAGTGTTCGATGAAATGTCCATGTAAATGTCACTCCTAAATGTGGTCTTGATTATGTATGGTAGAATGTGCTTATTGGCTTGATACTATATTCATTCTTTATGCTTATGCCTAGATGTCTTAAAGTTCACTTAATTTTTTCCTTTTGCCTTTAAAATGACTTGTGATCTAACATTGCACGCCAAGTGTTCGATGAAATGTCCATGTAAATGTCACTCCTAAATGTGTCATTCGGTTTCTAGGTTCGAATTTATGCTTTTATTCGACCGGTCTTGATTGTGTAATGCAGAAATTGCTTATTGGCTTGATAGTATCCTCATTCTTTATGCTTATGCCTAGATGTCTTTAAAGTTCACTTGTTTTTTCTCCTTTTCCCTTTAAAATGACTTGTGATCTAACATTGCACGCCAAGTATTCGATGAAATGTCCATGTAAATGTCACTCCTAAATGTGGCATTCGGTTTGTAGGTTCGAATTTATGCTATTATTCGATCGGTCTTGATTTTGTAGTGCAGAATGTGCTTATTGGCTTGATACTATCCTCATTCTTTATACTTATGCCTAGATGTCTTTAAAGTTCAATTGTTTTTTATCCTTTTTCCTTTATAATGACTTGTGATCTAACATTGCATGCCAAGTGTTCGATGAAATGTCCCTGTAAATGTCACTCCTAAATGTGGCATTCGGTTTCTAGGTTCAAATTTATGCTTTTATTCGATCGGTCTTGATTTTATAGTGCAGAATGTGCTTATTGGCTTGATACTATCTTCATTCTTTATGTTTATGCCTAAATGTCTTTAAAGTTCACTTGTTGTTTCTCCTTTTACATTTAAAATGACTTGTGATCTAACATTGCATGCCAAGTGTTCGATGAAATGTCCATGTAAATGTCACTCTTAAATATGGCATTCGGTTTCTAGGTTCGAATATATGCTTTTATTCGATCGGTCTTGATTTTGTACTGCAGAATGTGCTTATTGGCTTGATACTATCCTCATTCTTTATGCTTATGTCTAGACGTGTTTAAAGTTCACTGGTTTTATCTCCTTTTGCCTTTAAAATTTGACTTGTGATATAACATTGCACTCCATGTGTTCGATGAAATGTCCATGTAAATGTCACTCCTAAATGTGGCATTCGGTATCTAGGTTCGAATTTATGCTTTTATTCGATCGGTCTTGATTTTATAGTGCAAAATGTGCTTATTGGCTTCATACTATCTTCATTCTTTATGCTTATGCTTAACTGTCTTTAAAGTTCACTTGTTGCTTCTCCTTTTGCATTTAAAATGACTTGTGATCTAACATTGCATGCCAATTGTTCGATGAAATGTCCATGTAAATGACATTCTTAAATGTGGCATTCAGTTTCTAGGTTCGAATATATGCTTTTATTCGATCGGTCTTGATTTTGTAGTGCAGAATGTGCTTATTGGCTTGATACTATCCTCATTCTTTATGCTTATGCCTAGATGTCTTTAAAGTTCACTTTTTTTTCTCCTTTTGCCTTTAAAATGACTCGTGATCTAACATTGCACGCCAAGTGTTCGACCAAATATCCATGTCAATATCACTCCTAAATTTGGCATTCGATTTCTAGGTTCGAGTTTATGCTTTTATTCGATCGGTCTTCATTTTATAGTGCAAAATGTGCTTATTGGCTTGATACTCTCCTCATTCTTTATGCTTATGCCTAGATGTCTTTAAAGTTCACTTGTTTTTCTCCTTTTGCCTTTAAAATTTGACCTGTGATCTAACATTGCATTCCATGTGTTCGATGAAATGTCCATGTAAATGTCACTGCTAAATGTGTCATTCGGTTTCGAAGTTCGAATTTATGCTTTTATTCGATGGGTCTTGATTTTAAAGTGAAGAATGTGCGTATTGGCTTGATACTATCCTCATTCTTTATGCTTATGCCGAGATGTCTTTAAGGCCACTTGTTTTTTCTCCTTTTGCCTTTAAAAATTGACTTGTGATCTAACATTGCACGCCAAGTGTTCGACCAAATATCCATGTCAATATCACTCCTAATGGTGGCATTAATTTTCTAGGTTCGAAATTATGCTTTTATTTGATCGGTCTTGCTTTTATAGTGCAGAATGTGATTATTGGTTTTATACTACCCCCATTCATTATGCTTTACCTCGATGTCTTTAAAGTTCACTTGTTTTTCTCCTTTTGCCTTTAAAATGACTTGTGATCTAATATTGTACGCCAAGTGATCGATGAAATCTCCATGTAAATGTCACTCCTAAATTTGGCATTCGATTTCTAGGTTCGAGTTTATGCTTTTATTCGATCGGTCTTCATTTTATAGTGCAAAATGTGCTTATTGGCTTGATACTCTCCTCATTCTTTATGCTTATGCCTAGATGTCTTTAAAGTTCACTTGTTTTTCTCCTTTTGCCTTTAAAATTTGACCTGTGATCTAACATTGCACGCTAAGTGTTCGATGAAATGTCCATGTAAATGTCACTCCTAAATGTTGCATTTGGTTTTTAGGTTCGAATATGCTCTTATTCGACTGGTCTTGATTATGTATGGTAGAATGTGCTTATTGGATTGATACCATCCTCATTCTTTATGCTTATGTCTAGATGTCTTTAAAGTTCACTTGTTTTTTCTCCTTTTGCCTTTAAAATGAATTGTGATCTAACATTGCACGCCAAGTGTTCGATGAAATGTCCATGTAAATGTCACTCCTAAATGTGGTCTTGATTATGTATGGTAGAATGTGCTTATTGGCTTGATACTATATTCATTCTTTATGCTTATGCCTAGATGTCTTAAAGTTCACTTAATTTTTTCCTTTTGCCTTTAAAATGACTTGTGATCTAACATTGCACGCCAAGTGTTCGATGAAATGTCCATGTAAATGTCACTCCTAAATGTGTCATTCGGTTTCTAGGTTCGAATTTATGCTTTTATTCGACCGGTCTTGATTGTGTAATGCAGAAATTGCTTATTGGCTTGATAGTATCCTCATTCTTTATGCTTATGCCTAGATGTCTTTAAAGTTCACTTGTTTTTTCTCCTTTTCCCTTTAAAATGACTTGTGATCTAACATTGCACGCCAAGTATTCGATGAAATGTCCATGTAAATGTCACTCCTAAATGTGGCATTCGATTTCTAGGTTCGAATTTATTTTTTATTCAATCGGTCTTGATTTATAGTGCGGTATATGCTTATTGGCTTGATACTATCCTCATTCTTTATGCTTTTGCCTAGATGTCTTTAAAGTTCACTTGTTTTTTCTCCTTTTGCCTTAAAAAATTGACTTGTGATCTAACATTGCACGCCAAGTGTTCTATGAAATGTCCATGAAAATGTCACTCCTAAATGTGGCATTCGGTTTCTAGGTTCGAATTTATACTTTTATTCGATCGGTCGTGATTTTATAGTGCATAATGTGCTTATTGGCTTGATACTATATTCATTCTTTATGCTTATGCCTAGATGTCTTTAAAGTTCACTTGTTTTTCTCCTTTAGCTTTTAAAATGACATGTGATCTTACATTGCACGCCAAGTGTTCGATGAAATGTCCATGTAAATGTCACACCTAAATGTGGCATTCGATTTCTAGGTTCGAATTTATGTTTTATTCAAACGGTTTTGATTTTATAGTGCATAATGTGCTTATTAGCTTGATACTATCCTCATTCTTTATGCTTATGCCTAGATGTCTTTAATGTTCACTTGTTTTTTCTCATTTTTCCTTTAAATTGACTTGTGATCTAACATTACACGCCAAGTGTTCGATGAAATGTCCATGAAAATGTCACTCCTAAATGTGGCATTTGGTTTCTAGGTTCGAATTTATACTTTTATTCGATCGGTCGTGATTTTATAGTGCATAATGTGCTTATTGGCTTGATACTATATTCATTCTTTATGCTTATGCCTAGATGTCTTAAATTTCACTTAATTTTCTCCTTTTGCCTTTAAAATGACTTGTGATCTAATATTGCACGCCAAGTGTTCGATGAAATGTCCATGTAAATGTCACTCCTAAATGTGTCATTCGGTTTCTAGGTTCGAATTTATGCTTTTATTCGACCGGTCTTGATTGTGTAATGCAGAAATTGCTTATTGGCTTGATAGTATCCTCATTCTTTATGCTTATGCCTAGATGTCTTTAAAGTTCACTTGTTTTTTCTCCTTTTAACTTTAAAATGACTTGTTATTTAACATTGCACGCCAAGTGTTCGATGAAATGTCCATGTAAATGTCACTCCTAAATGTGTCATTCGGTTTCTAGGTTCGAATTTATCCTTTTATTCGACCGGTCTTGATTGTGTAGTTTAGAATGTGCTTATTGGCAAGATATTATCCTCATTCTTTATGCTTATGCCTAGATGTCTTTAAAGTTCACTTAATTTTCTCCTTTTGCCTTTAAAATGATTTGTGATCTAACATTGCACGCCAAGTGTTCGATGAAATGTCCATGTAAATGTCACTCCTAAATGTGGCATTCGATTTCTAGGTTCGAATTTATGTTTTATTCAATCGGTCTTGATTTATAGTGCGGTATATGCTTATTGGCTTGATACTATCCTCATTCTTTATGCTTATGCCTAGATGTCTTTAATGTTCACTTGTTTTTTCTCCTTTTGCCTTTAAATTGACTTGTGATCTAACATTGCACGCCAAGTGTTCGATGAAATGTCCATGAAAATGTCACTCCTAAATGTGGCATTTGGTTTCTAGGTTCGAATTTATACTTTTATTCGATCGGTCGTGATTTTATAGTGCATAATGTGCTTATTGGCTTGATACTATATTCATTCTTTATGCTTATGCCTAGATGTCTTAAAGTTCACTTAATTTTCTCCTTTTGCCTTTAAAATGACTTGTGATCTAACATTGCACGCCAAGTGTTCGATGAAATGTCCATGTAAATGTCACTCCTAAATGTGTCATTCGGTTTATAGGTTCGAATTTATGCTTTTATTCGACCGGTCTTGATTGTGTAGTGCAGAATGTGCTTATTGGCTTGATACTATCCTCATTCTTTATGTTAATGCCTAGATGCCTTTAAAGTTCACTTGTTTTTCTGCTTTTGCCTTTAAAATGACTTGTGATCTAACATTGCACGCCAAGTGTTTGATGAAATGTCCATGTAAATGTCACTCCTAACTGTGGCATTCGGTTTCTAGGTTCGAATTTATGCTTTTATTCGATCGGTCTTGAATTCGTAGTGCAGAATGTGCTTATTGGCTTGATACTATCCTCATTCTTTATGCTTATGCCTAGATGTCTTAAAGTTCACTTAATTTTCTCCTTTTGCCTTTAAAATGACTTGTGATCTAACATTGCACGCTAAGTGTTCGATGAAATGTCCATGTAAATGTCACTCCTAAATGTGGCATTCGATTTCTAGGTTCCAATTTATGTTTTATTCAATCGGTCTTGATTTATAGTGCAGTATATGCTTATTGGCTTGATACTATCCTCATTCTTTATGCTTATGCCTAGATGTCTTTAAAGTTCACTTGTTTTTTCTCCTTTTGCCTTGAAAATGAATTGTGATCTAACATTGCACGACAAGTGTTCGATGTAATGTCCATGAAAATGTCACTCCTAAATGAGGCATTTGGTTTCTAGGTTCGAATTTATACTTTTTTTCGATCGGTCGTGATTTTATAGTGCAGAATGTGCTTATTGGCTTGATACTATCCTCATTCTTTATGTTTATGCCTAGATGCCTTTAAAGTTCACTTGTTTTTCTGCTTTTGCCTTTAAAATGACTTGTGATCTAACATTGCACGCCAAGTGTTTGATGAAATGTCCATGTAAATGTCACTCCTAAATGTGGCATTCGGTTTCTAGGTTCGAATTTATGCTTTTATTCGACCGGTCTTGAATTCGTAGTGCAGAATGTGCTTATTGGCTTGATACTATATTCATTCTTTATGCTTATGCCTAGATGTCTTAAAGTTCACTTAATTTTCTCCTTTTGCCTTTAAAATGACTTGTGATCTAACATTGCACGCCAAGTGTTCGATGAAATGTCCATGTAAATGTCACTCCTAAATGTGTCATTCGGTTTATAGGTTCGAATTTATGCTTTTATTCGACCGGTCTTGATTGTGTAGTGCAGAATGTGCTTATTGGCTTGATACTATCCTCATTCTTTATGTTTATGCCTAGATGCCTTTAAAGTTCACTTGTTTTTCTGCTTTTGCCTTTAAAATGACTTGTGATTTAACATTTCACGCCAAGTGTTTGATGAAATGTCCATGTAAATGTCACTCCTAAATGTGGCATTCGGTTTCTAGGTTCGAATTTATGCTTTTATTCGATCGGTCTTGAATTCGTAGTGCAGAATGTGCTTATTGGCTTGATACTATCCTCATTCTTTATGCTTATGCCTAGATGTCTTAAAGTTCACTTAATTTTCTCCTTTTGCCTTTAAATTGACTTGTGATCTAACATTGCACTCCAAGTGTTCGACGAAATGTCCATGAAAATGTCACTCCTAAATGTGGCATTCGGTTTCTAGGTTCGAATTTATGCTTTTATTCGATCGGTCTTGATTTCAAAGTGCATAATGTACTTATTGTCTTGATACTATCCTCATTCTTTATGCTTATTCCTAGATGTCTTTAAAGTTCACTTTTTTTTCTCCTTTAGCCTTTAAAATGACTCTTGATCTAACATTGCACGCCAACTGTTCGATGAAATGTCCATGTAAATGTCACTCCAAAATGTGGCATTCGATTTCTAGGTTCGAATTTATGTTTTATTCAATCGGTCTTGATTTATAGTGCAGTATATGCTTATTGGCTTGATACTATCCTCATTCTTTACGCTTATGCCTAGATGTCTTTAAAGTTCACTTGTTTTTTCTCCTTTTGCCTTAAAAAATTTACTTGTGATCTAACATTGCACGCCAAGTATTCGATGAAATATCCATGAAAATGTCACTCCTAAATGTGGCATTCGGTTTCTAGGTTCGAATTTATGCTTTTATTCGATCGGTCTTGATTTTATAGTGCATAATGTGGTTATTGGCTTGATACTATCCTCATTCTTTATGCTTATGCCTAGATGTCTTAAAGTTCACTTAATTTTCTCCTTTTGCATTTAAAATGACTTGTGATTTAACATTGCACGCCAAGTGTTCGATGAAATGTCCATGTAAATTTCACTCCTAAATGTGGCATTCGATTTCTAGGTTCGAATTTATGTTTTATTCAATCGGTCTTGATTTATAGTGCAGTATATGCTTATTGGCTTGATACTATCCTCATTCTTTTTGCTTATGCCTAGATGTATTTGAAGTTCACTTTTTTTTTTCTTCTTTTGCCTTTAAAATGACTTGTGATCTAACATTGCACGCCAAGTGTTCGATGAAATGTCCATGAAAATGTCACTCCTAAATGTGGCATTCGGTTTCTAGGTTCGAATTTATGCTTTTATTCGATCGGATTTGATTTTATAGTGCATAAAGTGCTTATTGGCTCTATACTATCCTCATTCTTTATGCTTATGCCTAGATGTCTTTAAAGTTCACTTTTTTTTCTTCTTTTGCCTTTCAAATGACATGTGATCTAACATTGCACGCCAAGTGTTCGATGAAATGTCCAAGTAAATGTCACTCTTAAATGTGTCATTTGGTTTCTAGGTTCGAATTTATGCTTTTATTCGACCGGTCTTGATTGTGTAGTGCAGAATGTGCTTATTGGCTTGATACTATCCTCATTCTTTATGTTTATGCCTAGATGCCTTTAAATTCCACTTGTTTTTCTCCTTTTGCCTTTAAAATGACTTGTGATCTAACATTGCACGCGAAGTGTTCGATGAAATGTCCATGTAAATGTCACTCCTAAATGTGGCATTCGATTTCTAGGTTCGAATTTATGTTTTATTCAATCGGTCTTGATTTATAGTGCAGTATATGTTTATTGGCTTGATACTATCCTCTTTCTTTATGCTTATGCCTAGATGTCTTTAAAGTTCACTTGTTTTTTCTCTTTTTCCCTTAAGAAATTGACTTGTGATCTAACATTGCACTTCAAGTGTTCGATGAAATGTCCATGAAAGTGTCACTCCTAAATGTGGCATTCGGTTTCTAGGTTCGAATTTATGCTTTTATTCGATCGGTCTTGATTTCATAGTGCATAATGTGCTTATTGGATTGATACTATCCTCATTCTTTATGCTTATGCCTAGATGTCTTTAAAGTTCACTTTTTTTTCTCCTTTAGCCTTTAAAATGACTTGTGATCTAACATTGCACGCCAAGTGTTTGATGAAATGTCCATGTAAATGTCACTACTAAATGTGGCATTCGGTTTCTAGGTTCGAATTTATGCTTTTATTCGATCGGTCTTGATTTTGTAATGCGAAATGTGCGTAATGGCTTTATACTATCCTCATTCTTTATGGTTTTGCCTAGATGCCTTTAAAGTTCACTTGTTTTTCTCCTTTTGCCGTTAAAATGACATGTGATCTTACATTGCACGCCAAGTGTTCAATGAAATGTCCATGTATATGTCACTCCTAAATGTGGCATTCGATTTCTAGGTTCGAATTTATGTTTTATTTAATCGGTCTTGATTTATAGTGCAGTATATGCTTATTGGCTTGATACTATCCTCATTCTTTATAGTTATGCCTAGATGTCTTTAAAGTTCACTTGTTTTTTCTTCTTTTGCCTTAAGAAATTGACTTGTGATCTAACATTGCACGCCAAGTGTTCGATGAAATGTCCATGTAAATGTCACTCCTAAATGTGGCATTCGGTTTCTAGGTTCAATTTTATGCTTTTATTCTATTGGTCTTGATTTTATAGTGCATAATGTGGTTATTGGCTTGATACTATCCTCATTCTTTATGTTTATGCCTAGATATCTTTAAAGTTCACTTTTTTTTTCTGTTTTTGCATTTAAAATGACTTGTGATTTAACATTGCACGCCAAGTGTTCGATGAAATGTCCATGTAAATGTCACTCCTAAATGTGTCATTCGGTTTCTAGGTTCGAATTCATGCTTTTATTCGACCGGTCTTGATTGTGTAGTGCAGAATGTGCTCATTGGCTTGATACTATCCTCATTCTTTATGTTTATGCCTAGATGCCTTTAAAGTTCACTTGTTTTTCTCCTTTTGCCTTTAAAATGACTTGTGATCTAACATTGCACGTCAAGTGTTCGATGAAATGTCCATGTAAATGTCACTCCTAAATGTGGCATTCGATTTCTAGGTTCGAATTTATGTTTTATTCAATCGGTCTTGATTTATAGTGCAGTATATGCTTATTGGCTTGATACTATCCTCATTCTTTATGCTTATGCCTAGATGTCTTTAAAGTTCACTTGTTTTTTCTCCTTTTGCCTTAAGAAATTGACTTGTGATCTAACATTGCACGCCAAGTGTTCGATGAAATGTCCATGTAAATGTCACTCCTAAATGTGGCATTCGATTTCTAGGTTCGAATTTATGTTTTATTCAATCGGTCTCGATTTATAGTGCAATATATGCTTATTGGCTTGATACTATCCTCATTCTTTATGCTTATGGCTAGATGTCTTTAAAGTTCACTTGTTTTTTCTCCTTTTGGCTTAAAAAATTGACTTGTGATCTAACATTGCACGCCAAGTGTTCGATGAAATGTCCATGAAAATGTCACTCCTAAATGTGGCATTCGGTTTCTAGGTTCAAATTTATGCTTTTATTCTATTGGTCTTGATTTTATAGTGCATAATGTGGTTATTGGCTTGATACTATCCTCATTCTTTATGCTTATGCCTAGATATCTTTAAAGTTCACTTTTTTTTCTGCTTTTACCTTTAAAATGACTTGTGATTTAACATTGCACGCCAAGTGTTCGATGAAATGTCCATGTAAATGTCACTCCTAAATGTGTCATTCGGTTTCTAGGTTCGAATTTATGCTTTTATTCGACCAGTCTTGATTGTGTAGTGTAGAATGTGCTGATTGGCTTGATACTATTCTCATTCTTTATGTTTATGCCTAGATGCCTTTAAAGTTCACTTGTTTTTCTCCTTTTGCCTTTAAAATGACTTGTGATCTAACATTGCACGCCAAGTGTTCGATGAAATGTCCATGTAAATGTCACTCCTAAATGTGGCATTCGGTTTCTAGGTTCGAATTTATGCTTTTATTCGATCGGTCTTGATTTTGTAATGCGAAATGTGCGTAATGGCTTTATACTATCCTCATTCTTTATGGTTTTGCCTAGATGCCTTTAAAGTTCACTTGTTTTTCTCCTTTTGCCGTTAAAATGACATGTGATCTTACATTGCACGCCAAGTGTTCAATGAAATGTCCATGTATATGTCACTCCTAAATGTGGCATTCGATTTCTAGGTTCGACTTTATGTTTTATTCAATCGGTCTTGATTTATAGTGCGGTATATGCTTATTGGCTTGATACTATCCTCATTCTTTATGCTTATGCCTAGATGTCTTTAATGTGCACTTGTTTTTTCTCCTTTTGCCTTTAAAATGACTTGTGATCTAACATTGCACGCCAAGTGTTCGATGAAATGTCCATGTAAATGTCACTACTAAATGTGTCATTCGGTTTCTAGGTTCGAATTTATGCTGTTATTCGACCGGTCTTGATTTTGTAATGCGAAATGTGCTTATTGACTTGATACTATCCTCATTCTTTATGTTTATGCCTAGATGCCTTTAAAGTTCACTTGTTTTTCTCCTTTTGCCTTTAAAATGACTTGTGATCTAACATTGCACGTCAAGTGTTCGATGAAATGTCCATGTAAATGTCACTCCTAAATGTGGCATTCGATATATAGGTTCGAATTTATGTTTTCTTAAATCAGTCTTGATTTATAGTGCAATATATGCTTATTGGCTTGATACTATCCATATTTTATGCTTATGCCTAGATGTCTTTAAAGTTCACTTGTTTTTTCTCCTTTTGCCTTAAGAAATTGACTTGTGATCTAACATTGCACTCAAAGTGTTCGATGAAATGTCCATGAAAATGTCACTCCTAAATTTGGCATTCGGTTTCTAGGTTCGAATTTATGCTTTTATTCGATCGGTCTTGATTTTATAGTGCATAATGTGCTTATTGGCTTAATACTATCCTCATTCTTTATGCTTATGCCTAGATGTCTTTAAAGTTCACTTTTTTGTTTCTCCTTTAGCCTTTAAAATGACTTGTGATCTAACATTGCACGCCAAGTGTTCGATGAAATGTCCATGTAAATGTCACTCCTAAATGTGTCATTCGGTTTCTAGGTTCTAATTTATGCTTTTATTCGACGGTCTTGATTGTGTAGTGTAGAATGTGCTTATTGGCTTGATACTATCCTCATTCTTTATATTTATGCCTAGATGCCTTTAAAGTTCACTTGTTTTTCTCCTTTTGACTTTAAAATGACTTGTGATCTAACATTGCACGCCAATTGTTCGATGAAATGTCCATGTAAATGTCACTCCTAAATATGGCATTCGATTTCTAGGTTCGAATTTATGTTTTATTCAATAGGTCTTGATTTATAGTGTAGTATATGCTTATTGGCTTGATACTATCCTCATTCTTTATGCTTATGCCTAGATGTCTTTAAAGTTCACTTGTTTTTTCTCCTTTTGCCTTAAAAATTGACTTGTGATCTAACATTGCACGCCAAGTGTTCGATGAAATATCCATGAAAATGTCACTCCTAAATGTGGCATTTCGGTTTTTAGGTCCGAATTTATGCTTTTATTCGATCGGTCTTGATTTTATAGTGCATAATGTGCTTATTGGCTTGATACTATCCTCATTCTTTTAGGTTATGCCTAGATGTCTTTAAAGTTCACTTAATTTTTCCATTTGCCTTTAAACTGACTTGTGATCTGACATTGCACGCCAAGTGTTCGATGAAATGTCCATGTAAATGTCACTCCTAAATGTGCCATCGGTTTCTAGGTTCGAATTTATGCTTTTATTTGACCGGTCTTGATTGTGTGGTGCAGAATGTGCTTATTGGCTTGATACTATCCTCATTCGTTTTGCTTATGCCTAGATGTCTTTAAAGTTCACATGTTTTTTCTCCTTTTGCCTTAAAAAATTGATTTGTGATCTTACATTGCACGCCAAATGTTCGATGAAATGTCCATGAAAATGTCACTCCTAAATGGGGCATTCGGTTTCTAGGTTCGAATTTATGCTTTTATTCGATCGGTCTTGATTTTATAGTGCATAATGTGTTTATTGGCTTGATACTATCCTCATTCTTTAGGCTTATGCCTAGATGTCTTTAAAGTTCACTTAATTTTCTCCGTTTGCCTTTATAATGACTTGTGATCTAACATTGCACGCCAAGTGTTCGATGAAATGTCCATGTAAATGTCACTCCTAAATGTGTCATTCGGTTTCTAGGTTCGAATTTATGCTTTTATTCGACTGGTCTTGATTGTGTAGTGCAGAATGTGCTTATTGGCTTGATACTATCCTCATTCTTTATGTTTATGCCTAGATGCCTTTAAAGTTCACTTGTTTTTCTCCTTTTGCCTTTAAAATGACGTGTGATCTAACATTGCACGCTAAGTGTTCGATGAAATGTCAATGTAAATGTCACTCCTAAATGTGTCATTCGGTTTCTAGGTTCGAATTTATGCTTTTATTCTACCGGTCTTGATTGTGTAATGCAGAAATTGCTTATTGGCTTGATAGTATCCTCATTCTTTATGCTTATGCCTAGATGTCTTTAAAGTTCACTTAATTTTCGCCTTTTGCCTTTAAAATGACTTGTGATCTAACATTGCACGCCAAGTGTTCGATGAAATGTCCATGTAAATGTCACTCCTAAATGTGTCATTCGGTTTCTAGGTTCGAATTTATGCTTTTATTCGACTGGTCTTGATTGTGTAGTGCAGAATGTGCTTATTGGCTTGATACTATCCTCATTCTTTATGTTTATGCCTAGATGCCTTTAAAGTTCACTTGTTTTTCTCCTTTTGCCTTTAAAATGATGTGTGATCTAACATTGCACGCCAAGTGTTCGATGAAATGTCCATGTAAATGTCACTCCTAAATGTGGTATTCGGTTTCTAGGTTAGAATTTATGTTTTATTCAATCGGTCTTGATTTATAGTGCAGTATATGCTAATTGGCTTGATACTATCCTCATTCTTTATGCTTATGCCTAGATGTCTTTAAAGTTCACTTAATTTTCTCATTTTTCCTTTAAAATGACTTGTGATCGAACATTGCACGCCAAGTGTTCGATGAAATGTCCATGTAAATGTCACTCCTAAATGTGTCATTCGGTTTCTAGGTTCGAATTTATGCTTTTATTCGACCAGTCTTGATTGTGTGGTGAAGAATGTGCTTATTGGCTTGATACTATCCTCATTCTTTATGCTTATGCCTAGATGTCTTAAAGTTTACTTAATTTTCTCCTTTTTCCATTAAAATGACTTGTGATCTAACATTTCACGCTAAGTGTTCGATGAAATGTCAATGTAAATGTCACTCCTAAATGTGTCATTCGGTTTCTAGGTTCGAATTTATGCTTTTATTCGACCGGTCTTGATTGTGTAATGCAGAAATTGCTTATTGGCTTGATAGTATCCTCATTCTTTATGCTTATGCCTAGATGTCTTTAAGTTCACTTAATTTTCTCCTTTTGCCTTTAAAATGACTTGTGATCTAACATTGCACGCCAAGTGTTCGATGAAATGTCCATGTAAATGTCACTCCTAAATGTGTCATTCGGTTTCTAGGTTCGAATTTATGCTTTTATTCGACTGGTCTTGATTGTGTAGTGCAGAATGTGCTTATTGGCTTGATACTATCCTCATTCTTTATGTTTATGCCTAGATGCCTTTAAAGTTCACTTGTTTTTCTCCTTTTGCCTTTAAAATGACGTATAATCTAACATTGCACGCCAAGTGTTCGATGAAATGTCCATGTAAATGTCACTCCTAAATGTGGTATTCGGTTTCTAGGTTAGAATTTATGTTTTATTCAATCGGTCTTGATTTATAGTGCAGTATATGCTAATTGGCTTGATACTATCCTCATTCTTTATGCTTATGCCTAGATGTCTTTAAAGTTCACTTAATTTTCTCATTTTTCCTTTAAAATGACTTGTGATCTAACATTGCACGCCAAGTGTTCGATGAAATGTCCATGTAAATGTCACTCCTAAATGTGTCATTCGGTTTCTAGGTTCGAATTTATGCTTTTATTCGACCAGTCTTGATTGTGTGGTGCAGAATGTGCTTATTGGCTTGATACTATCCTCATTCTTTATGCTTATGCCTAGATGTCTTAAAGTTCACTTAATTTTCTCCTTTTTCCATTAAAATGACTTGTGATCTAACATTTCACGCTAAGTGTTCGATGAAATGTCAATGTAAATGTCACTCCTAAATGTGTCATTCGGTTTCTAGGTTCGAATTTATGCTTTTATTCGACCGGTCTTGATTGTGTAATGCAGAAATTGCTTATTGGCTTGATAGTATCCTCATTCTTTATGCTTATGCCTAGATGTCTTTAAAGTTCACTTAATTTTCTCCTTTTGCCTTTAAAATGACTTGTGATCTAACATTGCACGCCAAGTGTTCGATGAAATGTCCATGTAAATGTCACTCCTAAATGTGTCATTCGGTTTCTAGGTTCGAATTTATGCTTTTATTCGACTGGTCTTGATTGTGTAGTGCAGAATGTGCTTATTGGCTTGATACTATCCTCATTCTTTATGTTTATGCCTAGATGCCTTTAAAGTTCACTTGTTTTTCTCCTTTTGCCTTTAAAATGATGTGTGATCTAACATTGCACGCCAAGTGTTCGATGAAATGTCCATGTAAATGTCACTCCTAAATGTGGTATTCGGTTTCTAGGTTAGAATTTATGTTTTATTCAATCGGTCTTGATTTATAGTGCAGTATATGCTAATTGGCTTGATACTATCCTCATTCTTTATGCTTATGCCTAGATGTCTTTAAAGTTCACTTAATTTTCTCATTTTTCCTTTAAAATGACTTGTGATCGAACATTGCACGCCAAGTGTTCGATGAAATGTCCATGTAAATGTCACTCCTAAATGTGTCATTCGGTTTCTAGGTTCGAATTTATGCTTTTATTCGACCAGTCTTGATTGTGTGGTGAAGAATGTGCTTATTGGCTTGATACTATCCTCATTCTTTATGCTTATGCCTAGATGTCTTAAAGTTTACTTAATTTTCTCCTTTTTCCATTAAAATGACTTGTGATCTAACATTTCACGCTAAGTGTTCGATGAAATGTCAATGTAAATGTCACTCCTAAATGTGTCATTCGGTTTCTAGGTTCGAATTTATGCTTTTATTCGACCGGTCTTGATTGTGTAATGCAGAAATTGCTTATTGGCTTGATAGTATCCTCATTCTTTATGCTTATGCCTAGATGTCTTTAAGTTCACTTAATTTTCTCCTTTTGCCTTTAAAATGACTTGTGATCTAACATTGCACGCCAAGTGTTCGATGAAATGTCCATGTAAATGTCACTCCTAAATGTGTCATTCGGTTTCTAGGTTCGAATTTATGCTTTTATTCGACTGGTCTTGATTGTGTAGTGCAGAATGTGCTTATTGGCTTGATACTATCCTCATTCTTTATGTTTATGCCTAGATGCCTTTAAAGTTCACTTGTTTTTCTCCTTTTGCCTTTAAAATGACGTATAATCTAACATTGCACGCCAAGTGTTCGATGAAATGTCCATGTAAATGTCACTCCTAAATGTGGTATTCGGTTTCTAGGTTAGAATTTATGTTTTATTCAATCGGTCTTGATTTATAGTGCAGTATATGCTAATTGGCTTGATACTATCCTCATTCTTTATGCTTATGCCTAGATGTCTTTAAAGTTCACTTAATTTTCTCATTTTTCCTTTAAAATGACTTGTGATCTAACATTGCACGCCAAGTGTTCGATGAAATGTTCATGTAAATGTCACTCCTAAATGTGTCATTCGGTTTCTAGGTTCGAATTTATGCTTTTATTCGACCAGTCTTGATTGTGTGGTGCAGAATGTGCTTATTGGCTTGATACTATCCTCATTCTTTATGCTTATGCCTAGATGTCTTAAAGTTCACTTAATTTTCTCCTTTTTCCATTAAAATGACTTGTGATCTAACATTTCACGCTAAGTGTTCGATGAAATGTCAATGTAAATGTCACTCCTAAATGTGTCATTCGGTTTCTAGGTTCGAATTTATGCTTTTATTCGACCGGTCTTGATTGTGTAATGCAGAAATTGCTTATTGGCTTGATAGTATCCTCATTCTTTATGCTTATGCCTAGATGTCTTTAAAGTTCACTTAATTTTCTCCTTTTGCCTTTAAAATGACTTGTGATCTAACATTGCACGCCAAGTGTTCGATGAAATGTCCATGTAAATGTCACTCCTAAATGTGTCATTCGGTTTCTAGGTTCGAATTTATGCTTTTATTCGACTGGTCTTGATTGTGTAGTGCAGAATGTGCTTATTGGCTTGATACTATCCTCATTCTTTATGTTTATGCCTAGATGCCTTTAAAGTTCACTTGTTTTTCTCCTTTTGCCTTTAAAATGATGTGTGATCTAACATTGCACGCCAAGTGTTCGATGAAATGTCCATGTAAATGTCACTCCTAAATGTGGTATTCGGTTTCTAGGTTAGAATTTATGTTTTATTCAATCGGTCTTGATTTATAGTGCAGTATATGCTAATTGGCTTGATACTATCCTCATTCTTTATGCTTATGCCTAGATGTCTTTAAAGTTCACTTAATTTTCTCATTTTTCCTTTAAAATGACTTGTGATCGAACATTGCACGCCAAGTGTTCGATGAAATGTCCATGTAAATGTCACTCCTAAATGTGTCATTCGGTTTCTAGGTTCGAATTTATGCTTTTATTCGACCAGTCTTGATTGTGTGGTGAAGAATGTGCTTATTGGCTTGATACTATCCTCATTCTTTATGCTTATGCCTAGATGTCTTAAAGTTCACTTAATTTTCTCCTTTTTCCATTAAAATGATTTGTGATCTAACATTTCACGCTAAGTGTTCGATGAAATGTCAATGTAAATGTCACTCCTAAATGTGTCATTCGGTTTCTAGGTTCGAATTTATGCTTTTATTCGACCGGTCTTGATTGTGTAATGCAGAAATTGCTTATTGGCTTGATAGTATCCTCATTCTTTATGCTTATGCCTAGATGTCTTTAAGTTCACTTAATTTTCTCCTTTTGCCTTTAAAATGACTTGTGATCTAACATTGCACGCCAATTGTTCGATGAAATGTCCATGTAAATGTCACTCCTAAATGTGTCATTCGGTTTCTAGGTTCGAATTTATGCTTTTATTCGACTGGTCTTGATTGTGTAGTGCAGAATGTGCTTATTGGCTTGATACTATCCTCATTCTTTATGTTTATGCCTAGATGCCTTTAAAGTTCACTTGTTTTTCTCCTTTTGCCTTTAAAATGACGTATAATCTAACATTGCACGCCAAGTGTTCGATGAAATGTCCATGTAAATGTCACTCCTAAATGTGGTATTCGGTTTCTAGGTTAGAATTTATGTTTTATTCAATCGGTCTTGATTTATAGTGCAGTATATGCTAATTGGCTTGATACTATCCTCATTCTTTATGCTTATGCCTAGATGTCTTTAAAGTTCACTTAATTTTCTCATTTTTCCTTTAAAATGACTTGTGATCTAACATTGCACGCCAAGTGTTCGATGAAATGTTCATGTAAATGTCACTCCTAAATGTGTCATTCGGTTTCTAGGTTCGAATTTATGCTTTTATTCGACCAGTCTTGATTGTGTGGTGCAGAATGTGGTTATTGGCTTGATACTATCCTCATTCTTTATGCTTATGCCTAGATGTCTTAAAGTTCACTTAATTTTCTCCTTTTTCCATTAAAATGACTTGTGATCTAACATTTCACGCTAAGTGTTCGATGAAATGTCAATGTAAATGTCACTCCTAAATGTGTCATTCGGTTTCTAGGTTCGAATTTATGCTTTTATTCGACCGGTCTTGATTGTGTAATGCAGAAATTGCTTATTGGCTTGATAGTATCCTCATTCTTTATGCTTATGCCTAGATGTCTTTAAAGTTCACTTAATTTTCTCCTTTTGCCTTTAAAATGACTTGTTATCTAACATTGCACGCCAAGTGTTCGATGAAATGTCCATGTAAATGTCACTCCTAAATGTGTCATTCGGTTTCTAGGTTCGAATTTATGCTTTTATTCGACGGGTCTTGATTGTGTAGTGCAGAATGTGCTTATTGGCTTGATACTATCCTCATTCTTTATGTTTATGCCTAGATGCCTTTAAAGTTCACTTGTTTTTCTCCTTTTACCTTTAAAATGACGTGTGATCTAACATTGCACGCCAAGTGTTCGATGAAATGACCATGTAAATGTCACTCCTAAATGTGGTATTCGGTTTCTAGGTTAGAATTTATGTTTTATTCAATCGGTCTTGATTTATAGTGCAGTATATACTAATTGGCTTGATACTATCCTCATTCTTTATGCTTATGCCTAGATGTCTTTAAAGTTCACTTGTTTTTTCTCCTTTTGCCTTAAGAAATTAACTTGTGATCTAACATTGCACGCCAAGTGTTCGATGAAATTTTCATGAAAATGGCACGCCTAAATGTGGCATTTGGTTTCTAGGTTCGAATTTATGCTTTTATTCGATCGGTCTTGATTTTATAGTGCATAATGTGCTTATTGGCTTCATACTGCCCTCATTCTTTATGCTTATGGCTAGAGGTCTTTAAAGTTCACTCTTTTTTTCTCCTTCAGCCTTTAAAATGACTTGTGATCTAACATTGCACGCCAAGTGTTCGATGAAATGTCCATGTATATGTCACTCATAAATGTGTCAATCGGTTTCTAGGTTCGAATTTATGCTTTTATTCGACCGGTCTTGATTGTGTAGTGTAGAATGTGCTTATTAGCTTGATACTATCCTCATTCTTTATGTTTATGCCTAGATGAATTTAAAGTTCACTTGTTTTCTCCTTTTGCCGATAAAATGACTTGTGATCTAACATTGCACGCCAAGTGTTCGATGAAATTTCCATGTAAATGTCACTCCTAAATGTGGCATTCGATTTCTAGGTTCGAATTTATGTTTTATTCAATCGGTCTTGATTTATAGTGCAGTAAATGCTTATTGGATTGATACTATCCTCATTCTTTATGCTTATGCCTAGATGTCTTTAAAGTTCACTTGTTTTTTCTCCTTTTTCCTTAAAAATTGACTTGTGATCTAATATTGCACGCCAAGTGTTCGATGAAATGTCCATGAATATGTCACTCCTGAATATGGCATTCGGTTTCTAGGTCCGAATTTATGCCTTTATTCGATCGGTCTTGATTTTATAGTGCATAATGTGCTTATTGGCTTGATACTATCCTCATTCTTTTAGCTTATGCCTAGATGTCTTTAAAGTTCACTTAATTTTCTCCTTTTTCCTTTAAACTGACTTGTGATCTAACATTGCACGCCAAGTGTTCGATGAAATGTCCATGTAAATGTCACTCCTAAATGTGTCATTCGGTTTCTAGGTTCGAATTTATGCTTTTATTCGACCAGTCTTGATTGTGTGGTGCAGAATGTGCTTATTGGCTTGATACTATCCTCATTCTTTATGCTTATGCCTAGATGTCTTTAAAGTTCACATGTTTTTTCTCCTTTTGCCTTAAAAAATTGATTTGTGATCTAACATTGCACGCCAAGTGTTCGATGAAATGTCCATGAAAATGTCACTCCTAAATGTGGCATTCGGTTTCTAGGTCCGAATTTATGCTTTTATTCGATCGGTCTTGATTTTATAGTGCATAATGTGCTTATTGGCTTGATACTATCCTCATTCTTTATGCTTATGCCTAGATATCTTTAAAGTTCACATGTTTTTTCTCCTTTTGCATTAAAAAATTGATTTGTGATCTAACATTGCACGCCAAGTGTTCGATGAAATGTCCATGAAAATGTCACTCCTAAATGTGGCATTCGGTTTCTAGGTCCGAATTTATGCTTTTATTCGATCGGTCTTGATTTTATAGTGCATAATGTGCTTATTGGCTTGATACTATCCTCATTCTTTATGCTTATGCCTAGATGTCTTTAAAGTTCACTTAATTTTCTCCTTTTTCCTTTAAAATGACTTGTGATCTAACATTGCACGCCAAGTGTTCGATGAAATGTCCATCTAAATGTCACTCCTAAATGTGTCATTCGGTTTCTAGGTTCGAATTTATGCTTTTTTTCGACCGGTCTTTGATTGTGTAGTGCAGAATGTGATTATTGGCTTGATACTATCCTCATTCTTTATGTTTATGCCTAGATGCCTTTAAAGTTCACTTGTTTTCTCCTTTTGCCGTTAAAATGACTTGTGATCGAACATTGCACGCCAAGTGTTCGATGAAATGTCCATGTAAATGTCACTCCTAAATGTGTCATTCGGTTTCTAGGTTCGAATTTATGCTTTTATTCGACCAGTCTTGATTGTGTGGTGAAGAATGTGCTTATTGGCTTGATACTATCCTCATTCTTTATGCTTATGCCTAGATGTCTTAAAGTTTACTTAATTTTCTCCTTTTTCCATTAAAATGACTTGTGATCTAACATTTCACGCTAAGTGTTCGATGAAATGTCAATGTAAATGTCACTCCTAAATGTGTCATTCGGTTTCTAGGTTCAAATTTATGCTTTTATTCGATCGGGCTTGATTTTGTAGTGCAGAATGTGCTTATTGGCTTGATACTATCCATATTTTATGCTTATGCCTAGATGTCTTTAAAGTTCACTTAATTTTCTCCTTTTTCCTTTAAAATGACTTGTGATCTAACATTGCACGCCAAGTGTTCGATGAAATGTCCATCTAAATGTCACTCCTAAATGTGTCATTCGGTTTCTAGGTTCGAATTTATGCTTTTTTTCAACCGGTCTTGATTGTGTAGTGCAGAATGTGATTATTGGTTTGATACTATCCTCATTCTTTATGTTTATGCCTAGATGCCTTTAAAGTTCACTTGTTTTCTCCTTTTGCCGTTAAAATGACTTGTGATCTAACATTGCACGCCAAGTGTTCGATGAAATGTCCATGTAAATATTACTCCTAAATGTGTCATTCAGTTTCTAGGTTCGAATTTATGCTTTTATTCGACCGGTCTTGATTGTGTAGTGCAGAATGTGCTTATTGGCTTGATACTATCCTCATTCTTTATGCTTATGCCTAGATGTCTTTAAAGTTCACTTTTTTTTTCTCCTTTTGCCTTTAAAATGACTTGTGATCTAACATTGCATGCCAAGAGTTTGATGAAATTTCTATGTAAATGTCACACTTAAATGAGGCATTCGGTTTCTAGGTTCAAATTTATGCTTTTATTCGATCGGGCTTGATTTTGTAGTGCAGAATGTGCTTATTGGCTTGATACTATCCATATTTTATGCTTATGCCTAGATGTCTTTAAAGTTCACTTGTTTTTTCTGCTTTTGCCTTTAAAATGACTTGTGATCAAACATTGCACGTCAAGTGTTGGATGAAATGTCCATTTAAATGTCACTCTAAAATATGGCATTCGGTTTCTAGGTTCGAATTTATGCTTTTATTCGATCGGTCTGGATTTTGTAGTGCAGAATGTGCTTATTGGCTTGATACTATCCATATTTTATGCTTATGCCTAGATGTCTTTAAAGTTCACCCATTTTTTCTCCTTTTGCCTTTAAAATGACTTGTGATCAAACATTGCACGTCAAGTGTTGGATGAAATGTCCGTGAAAATGTCACTCCTAAATGGGGCATTCGGTTTCTAGGTTCGAATTTATGCTTTTATTCGATCGGTCTTGATTTTATAGTGCATAATATGCTTATTGGCTTGATACTATCCTCATTCTTTATGCTTATGCCTAGATGTCTTTAAAGTTCACTTAATTTTCTTCTTTTGCCTTTAAAATGACTTGTGATCTAACATTGCACGCCAAGTGTTCGATGAAATGTCCGTGTAAACTGAGATGTTGTAGATATATGAACGAGAACCTGTACAAAAGCTCCTTAACCGAAAAGAGGTTAAGGCGCAAAAGTGAGGCATGATTGATCAACATGATCCGACATGATCCTCAACAATCCAAGGCGAACAAACATCCCTAGAGGAGGACTAGGGGTAACAAACACCCGAAAGGGTCCTATACACATCATATTAGCCCCAAAAATCCCTAGAAGTGGACTAGGGGTAACAAAACGGGCGAGCCAAGTAAAGGTGCCTAAAAGACCAACCAAGCAACAAGGCAAAAGCCAACAAGTCAACCAAGGCAAGAGCTAACCAAGTGAACAATGCGCCTATCAAGGCATCCGCATGGCAAAATGACATCAATGCAAGGGATGAGAGAAAGTGAGAGGCCTTACGTGTGTAAGAGCCTTCGAAGTCTTGCACCTTTCTTACCGCGAGCTTTGCAAGTGAAGGCAATCCTTGTTTTGCAAGCATGGATTATTTTGAGGGCGCAATCAATGGCGTTCGGTGTGGCCCCTCGGAAATAAGCATCATTCCTAGCGTCCCAAGTGTGGTAAACGATACCAAGAAGGGTGACTAGTCTTGCTTTGAAGATGTGGGAGTCTTGTCTTGGGGACCTCAAAAACCACTCAACCCATTCTTGTAGGCTTGGCTTCCTAGTTTGGATTCCATGCCACGTCCAAACTCTCTCCATGACCTCTTGAACAAAGTTGCAATTCCCCCAAAGGTGATCGGTGGTCTCGTTATCATTACCACAAAGGACACAAGTGTCATTATGTAGGAGGCCACGATCCTTGAGCCGGCTTAACGTGGGGAGTCTCCCTTGGTACGCTAGCCAAAATCTAAAGCTCCACTTCTTGGCTCTTACACGAGTCCAAATTAGCTCGCTCCAAGCAAGAGTGGGTCCACGATCGCGGAGCAAATCATAGAGGGCTCTCACATCTAGGCGACCATCCGGCTTGGTGATGGTAGTAAGGCCGGTCGGATCCTCATTTGTTGCCCTTGTAAGAACCGCTTCAATCACCGGTTCCCTTAGTTTGAGAAGTGATTTCCAAATCCAAGAGTCGGTGCTTTTAACTCTCAAATTCCAGAAATTGGCCCTTCTCGTGTGATTTTGATTAACCCAATTCGTCCAAAGCGACGGTTTGTTCATATGTATCTCATGGCCTAGCTTGAAGAGGATCGATTGGTTCCAAGCAAGGAGCTCTTTGATATTGAGGCCGCCCTCCTCATAGGGCCTAGTCACTTTTTTCCAAGAGACAAGTGCTTTCTTCCCCTCTATTTTGCCACTCCAAAGGAAGGAGCGGCAAAGTGCTTCTATGCGTTTGAGTACCTTCTTTGGGATGATGGTAGATTTGACCCAAAAGGAAAGGAGACCCTCAAGCATAGAGCGAATTACTTGAGCTCGCCCTTCATAGGAGAGCATTCGTGCCCCACATCTATTGATGACCCCGGTGATCTTGTTGAGGAGTGGCCCATAGTCTCCTACTTTGAGCTTGTCGGCATGTAGTGGCATTCCCAAATAGCGGACCGGGAAGGTTCCAATCTCAAACCCCATAATTGCCGCAAGAGAGGGTTGATCATCGAGTGCCACTCCGCCAAAAAAGATTCGGCTTTTGTGATTATTGGCTATAAGCCCCGACGATCTACCAAAAGAGACAAGGCATGTTTTTATGGAATTGAGGGTAGAGATGGTGGGTTTGCAAAAGATGAGGAGGTCGTCGGTAAAGGTGATGTTTGTGAGCTTGAGCCGGTAGCATTTGGGGTGAAAGGCAAAGCCTCGGTTGGTGCTAGCCTTTTGAAGGTTCCGGCTAAGGATTTCCATAATCAAGACGAAGAGGAAGGGTGAGAGAGGGTCGCCTTGGCGGAGGCCTCTTTTGCCCGGAAAGAAGCCTTTGGCCTCACCATTAATGAGGATGGAGTATCTTGGGGTAGTGACATCTTGTAAGATGAGTTGGATTAGCCAAGGTGGGAAGCCAAAGTAATGGAGAGTTTTCTCTAGGAAGCCCCAATCAACACAATCAAAAGCTTTTTGGAGGTCCACTTGCATGAGGCACCTATTTGAGGTGCGCCTTTTTTCATAGGTGGCAACTAGTTCTTGGGCAACCGCGGCGTTGTGGGAAATGGAGCGGCCCGGGACAAAAGCACCTTGCCCCACCGAGACAATCTTGTCAAGGAGGGGTCGAATTCGGCTCACTAGGAATTTGGAGATGGCTTTTAGGAAGGTATTGCAACAAGAGATGGGTCGAAAGTCTTTTATGTGGAAGGGATTGTCAACTTTGGGTATGAGGCTCACAAATGTGTCGTTCCAATCTCTAAGCAATCTCCCGGATTGAAAGAATTCTTGCACCGCTTTGACCACATCAACTTTCACTATGCTCCAACATTCTTTAAAGAAGTGGCTACTAAAGCCATCGGGCCCCGGGGATCTTTGGATCCAATGCCCACAAAAGCTTTCCTTATCTCTTCTTCACAAGGCATGAGGGTGAGGTTTACCACATCTCCTTGATTGAGGGTTGGCCCTTTGAGTTGGTTGAAGTCAAAAGCTTGTGTTGGAGCTAGTGTGCCAAAAAGCTTCTCATAGAACCCTACAACTTTGTTCACAATGTCACGGGGTTCATCAATCTTGTTGCCATTTTCATCCTCAAGCATCCGGATGGTGTTGCCCTCCCTCCTCTCTTTTATCCTATTGAAAAAGAGAATTGATGTCTCCTCTCCCATGCTCATCCAATCTAGCTTGGCTCTTTGGGTTGTAACACTCAACAAAATTTTCACATTGAGTTCGACCTCCTTCTTGGCTTCGGTAACGGCTCTTTGTTTTTCAAGGTTCCCAAAGTCATCGTGGAGAGCTTGTTGTGCTTGCTTCAACTTCTCCACACTTGCTTCCGCTTGTGCCTCAAGATTCCTGAACTTGGTGCGGTGCCAAGCTTTTAATGCCAAAATGTCACTCCTAAATGTGTCATTCGGTTTCTAGGTTCGAATTTATGCTTTTATTCGACCGGTCTTGATTGTGTAGTGCAAAATGTGCTTATTGGCTTGATACTATCATCATTCTTTATGTTTATGCCTAGATGCCTTTAAAGTTGACTTGTTTTTCTACTTTTTCCTTTAAAATGACTTGTGATCTAACATTGCACGCCAAGTGTTCGATGAAATGTCCATGTAAATATCACTCCTAAATGTGGCATTCGATTTCTAGATTCGAATTTATGTTTTATTCAATCGGTCTTGATTTATAGTGCAGTATATGCCTATTGGCTTGATACTATCCTCATTCTTTATGCTTATGCCTAGATGTCTTTAAAGTTCAATTGTTTTTTCTCCTTTTGCCTTAAAAAATTGACTTGTGATCTAAGATTGCACGCCAAATGTTCGATGAAATGTCCATGAAAATGTCACTCCTAAATGTGTCATTCAGTCTCTAGGTTCGAATTTATGCTTTTATTCGATCGGTCTTGATTGTGTAGTGCAGAATGTGCTTAATGGCTTGATACTATCCTCATTCTTTATGCTTATGCCTAGATGTCTTTAAAGTTCACTTTTTTTCTCCTTTTGCCTTTAAAATGACTTGTGATCTAACATTGCACGCCAAGAGTTTGATGAAATTTTTATGTAAATGTCACACTTAAATGAGGCATTCGGTTTCTAGGTTCGAATTTATGCTTTTATTCGATCGGGCTTTATTTTGTAGTGCAGAATGTGCTTATTGGCTTGATACTATCCATATTTTATTCTTATGCCTAGATGTCTTTAAAGTTCACTTGTTTTTTGTCCTTTTGCCTTTAAAATGACTTGTGATCAAACATTGCACGTCAAGTGTTGGATGAAATGTCCATTTAAATGTCACTTTAAAATGTGGCATTCGGTTTCTAGGTTCGAATTTATGCTTTTATTCGATCGATCTGGATTTTGTAGTGCAGAATGTGCTTATTGGCTTGACACTATACTCAATCTTTATGCTTATGCCTAGCTGTGTTTAAAGTTCACTTGGTTTATCTCTGTTTGCCTTTAAAATTTGACTTGTTATCTAACATTGCACTCCAAGTGTTCGATGAAATGTCCATTTAAATGTGTTTCCTAAATGTGGCATTCGGTTTCTAGGTTCGAATTATGCTATTATTCGATCGGTCTTGATTTTGTAGTGCAGAAATTACTCATTGCGCTATACTATCCTCATTCTTTATGCTTATGCCTAGATGCCTTTAAAGTTCACTTGTTTTTATCCTTTTGCCATTATAATGACTTGTGATCTAACATTGACGCCAAGTGTTCGATGAAATGTCCATGTAAATGTCACTCCTAAATGTGTCATTCGGTTTCTAGGTTCGAATTTATGCTTTTATTCGACCGGTCTTGATTGTGTAGTGCAGAATGTGCTTATTATCTTGATTCTATCCTCATTCTTTATGCTTATGCCTAGATGTCTTTAAAGTTCACTTTTTTTTTCTCCTTTTGCCTTTAAAATGGCTTGTGATCTAACATTGCACGCCAAGAGTTTGATGAAATTTCCATGTAAATGTCACAATTAAATGAGGAATTCGGTTTCTAGGTTCGAATTTATGCTTTTATTCGATGGGGCTTGATTTTTTAGTGCAGAATGTGCTTATTTGCTTGATACTATCATCATTTTATGCTTATGGCTAGATGTCTTTAAAGTTCACTTGTTTTTTCTCCTTTTGCCTTTAAAATGACTTGTGATCGAACATTGCACGTCAAGTGTTGGATGAAATGTCCATGTAAATGTCACTCTTAAATGTGGCATTCGGTTTCTAGGTTCGTATTTATATTTTTATTCGATTGGTCTGGATTTTATAGTGCAGAATGTGTTTATTGGCTTGATACTATCCTCAATCTTTATACTTATGCCTAGATGTGTTCAAATTTCACTTGGTTTATCTCTGTTTGCCTTTAAAATTTGACTTGTTATCTAACATTGCACTCCAAGTGTTCGATGAAATGTCCATTTAAATGTCTTTCCTAAATGTGGCATTCTGTTTCTAGGTTCGAATTTATGCTTTTATTCGATCGGTCTTGCTTTTACAGTGAGGAATGTGATTATTGGCTTGATACTATCCCCATTCTTTATGCTTACACCTCGATGTCCTTAAAGTTTACTTGTTTTTTCTCCTTTTGCCTTTAAAAATTGACTTGTGATCTAACATTGCACGCCAAGTGTTCGATGAAATGTCCATGTAAATGTCAGAATTAAATGAGGCATTCGGTTTCTAGGTTCGAATTTATGCTTTTATTCGATCGGTCTTGCTTTTATAGTGAGGAATGTGATTATTGTCTTGATACTATCCCCATTCTTTATGCTTATACCTCGATGTCCTTAAAGTTTACTTGTTTTTTCTCTTTTTGCCTTTAAAAATTGACTTGTGATCTAACATTGCACGCCAAGTGTTCGATGAAATGTCCATGTAAATGTCACAATTAAATGAGGCATTTGGTTTCTAGGTTCGAATTTATGCTTTTATTCGATGGGGCTTGATTTTGTAGTGCAGAATGTGCTTATTTGCTTGATACTATCATCATTTTATGCTTATGCCTAGATGTCTTTAAAGTTCACTTGTTTTTTCTCCTTTTGCCTTTAAAATGACTTGTGATCGAACATTGCACATCAAGTGTTGGATGAAATGTCCATGTAAATGTCACTCTTAAATGTGGCATTCGGTTTCTAGTTCGTATTTATGCTTTTATTCGATCGGTCTGGATTTTGTAGTGCAAAAGGTGCTTATTTGCTTGATACTATCCTCAATCTTTATGCTTATGCCTAGATGTGTTCAAAATTCACTTGGTTTATCTCTGTTTGCCTTTAAAATTTGACTTGTTATCTAACATTGCACTCCAAGTGTTCGATGAAATGTCCATTTAAATGTCTTTCCTAAATGTGGCATTCGGTTTCTAGGTTCGAATTATGCTATTATTCGATCGGTCTTGATTTGGTAGTGCAAAATTTACTTATTGCACTATCCTATCCTCATTATTTATGCTTAAGCCTAGATGTCTTAAAAGTTCACTTGAATTTTCTCCTTTTGCCTCTAAAATTTGACTTGTAATCTACCATTGCGCACCATGTGTTCGATGAAATGTCCATGTAAATGTCACTCCTAAATGTGGCATTCGATTTCTTGGTTCGAATTTATGCTTTTATTCGATCGGTCTTGATTTGGTAGTGCAGAATGTGCTTATTGGCTTGATACTATCCTCATTCTATATGCTTATGCCTAGATGTCTTTAAAGTTCACTTTTTTTTCTCCTTTTGCCATTAAAATGACTTGTGATCTAACATTGCACGCCAAGAGTTTGTTGAAATTTCTATGTAAATGTCACACTTAAATGAGGCATTCGATTTCTAGGTTCGAATTTATGCTTTTATTCGATCGGGCTTAATTTTGTAGTGCAGAATGTGCTTATTGGTTTGATACTATCCATATTTTATGCTTATGCCTAGATGTCTTTAAAGTTCACTTTTTTTTTCTCCTTTTGCCTTTAAAATGGCTTGTGATCTAACATTGCACGCCAAGAGTTTGATGAAATTTCCATGTAAATGTCACAATTAAATGAGGAATTCGGTTTCTAGGTTCGAATTTATGCTTTTATTCGATGGGGCTTGATTTTTTAGTGCAGAATGTGCTTATTTGCTTGATACTATCATCATTTTATGCTTATGGCTAGATGTCTTTAAAGTTCACTTGTTTTTTCTCCTTTTGCCTTTAAAATGACTTGTGATCGAACATTGCACGTCAAGTGTTGGATGAAATGTCCATGTAAATGTCACTCTTAAATGTGGCATTCGGTTTCTAGGTTCGTATTTATATTTTTATTCGATTGGTCTGGATTTTATAGTGCAGAATGTGTTTATTGGCTTGATACTATCCTCAATCTTTATGCTTATGCCTAGATGTGTTCAAATTTCACTTGGTTTATCTCTGTTTGCCTTTAAAATTTGACTTGTTATCTAACATTGCACTCCAAGTGTTCGATGAAATGTCCATTTAAATGTCTTTCCTAAATGTGGCATTCGGTTTCTAGGTTCGAATTTATGCTTTTATTCGATCGGTCTTGCTTTTACAGTGAGGAATGTGATTATTGGCTTGATACTATCCCCATTCTTTATGCTTACACCTCGATGTCCTTAAAGTTTACTTGTTTTTTCTCCTTTTGCCTTTAAAAATTGACTTGTGATCTAACATTGCACGCCAAGTGTTCGATGAAATGTCCATGTAAATGTCAGAATTAAATGAGGCATTCGGTTTCTAGGTTCGAATTTATGCTTTTATTCGATCGGTCTTGCTTTTATAGTGAGGAATGTGATTATTGTCTTGATACTATCCCCATTCTTTATGCTTATACCTCGATGTCCTTAAAGTTTACTTGTTTTTTCTCTTTTTGCCTTTAAAAATTGACTTGTGATCTAACATTGCACGCCAAGTGTTCGATGAAATGTCCATGTAAATGTCACAATTAAATGAGGCATTTGGTTTCTAGGTTCGAATTTATGCTTTTATTCGATGGGGCTTGATTTTGTAGTGCAGAATGTGCTTATTTGCTTGATACTATCATCATTTTATGCTTATGCCTAGATGTCTTTAAAGTTCACTTGTTTTTTCTCCTTTTGCCTTTAAAATGACTTGTGATCGAACATTGCACATCAAGTGTTGGATGAAATGTCCATGTAAATGTCACTCTTAAATGTGGCATTCGGTTTCTAGTTCGTATTTATGCTTTTATTCGATCGGTCTGGATTTTGTAGTGCAAAAGGTGCTTATTTGCTTGATACTATCCTCAATCTTTATGCTTATGCCTAGATGTGTTCAAAATTCACTTGGTTTATCTCTGTTTGCCTTTAAAATTTGACTTGTTATCTAACATTGCACTCCAAGTGTTCGATGAAATGTCCATTTAAATGTCTTTCCTAAATGTGGCATTCGGTTTCTAGGTTCGAATTATGCTATTATTCGATCGGTCTTGATTTGGTAGTGCAAAATTTACTTATTGCACTATCCTATCCTCATTATTTATGCTTAAGCCTAGATGTCTTAAAAGTTCACTTGAATTTTCTCCTTTTGCCTCTAAAATTTGACTTGTAATCTACCATTGCGCACCATGTGTTCGATGAAATGTCCATGTAAATGTCACTCCTAAATGTGGCATTCGGTTTCTTGGTTCGAATTTATGCTTTTATTCGATCGGTCTTGATTTGGTAGTGCAGAATGTGCTTATTGGCTTGATACTATCCTCATTCTATATGCTTATGCCTAGATGTCTTTAAAGTTCACTTTTTTTTCTCCTTTTGCCATTAAAATGACTTGTGATCTAACATTGCACGCCAAGAGTTTGTTGAAATTTCTATGTAAATGTCACACTTAAATGAGGCATTCGATTTCTAGGTTCGAATTTATGCTTTTATTCGATCGGGCTTAATTTTGTAGTGCAGAATGTGCTTATTGGTTTGATACTATCCATATTTTATGCTTATGCCTAGATGTCTTTAAAGTTCACTTTTTTTTTTCTCCTTTTGCCTTTAAAATGGCTTGTGATCTAACATTGCACGCCAAGAGTTTGATGAAATTTCCATGTAAATGTCACAATTAAATGAGGAATTCGGTTTCTAGGTTCGAATTTATGCTTTTATTCGATGGGGCTTGATTTTTTAGTGCAGAATGTGCTTATTTGCTTGATACTATCATCATTTTATGCTTATGGCTAGATGTCTTTAAAGTTCACTTGTTTTTTCTCCTTTTGCCTTTAAAATGACTTGTGATCGAACATTGCACGTCAAGTGTTGGATGAAATGTCCATGTAAATGTCACTCTTAAATGTGGCATTCGGTTTCTAGGTTCGTATTTATATTTTTATTCGATTGGTCTGGATTTTATAGTGCAGAATGTGTTTATTGGCTTGATACTATCCTCAATCTTTATGCTTATGCCTAGATGTGTTCAAATTTCACTTGGTTTATCTCTGTTTGCCTTTAAAATTTGACTTGTTATCTAACATTGCACTCCAAGTGTTCGATGAAATGTCCATTTAAATGTCTTTCCTAAATGTGGCATTCGGTTTCTAGGTTCGAATTTATGCTTTTATTCGATCGGTCTTGCTTTTACAGTGAGGAATGTGATTATTGGCTTGATACTATCCCCATTCTTTATGCTTACACCTCGATGTCCTTAAAGTTTACTTGTTTTTTCTCCTTTTGCCTTTAAAAATTGACTTGTGATCTAACATTGCACGCCAAGTGTTCGATGAAATGTCCATGTAAATGTCAGAATTAAATGAGGCATTCGGTTTCTAGGTTCGAATTTATGCTTTTATTCGATCGGTCTTGCTTTTATAGTGAGGAATGTGATTATTGTCTTGATACTATCCCCATTCTTTATGCTTATACCTCGATGTCCTTAAAGTTTACTTGTTTTTTCTCTTTTTGCCTTTAAAAATTGACTTGTGATCTAACATTGCACGCCAAGTGTTCGATGAAATGTCCATGTAAATGTCACAATTAAATGAGGCATTTGGTTTCTAGGTTCGAATTTATGCTTTTATTCGATGGGGCTTGATTTTGTAGTGCAGAATGTGCTTATTTGCTTGATACTATCATCATTTTATGCTTATGCCTAGATGTCTTTAAAGTTCACTTGTTTTTTCTACTTTTGCCTTTAAAATGACTTGTGATCGAACATTGCACATCAAGTGTTGGATGAAATGTCCATGTAAATGTCACTCTTAAATGTGGCATTCGGTTTCTAGTTCGTATTTATGCTTTTATTCGATCGGTCTGGATTTTGTAGTGCAAAAGGTGCTTATTTGCTTGATACTATCCTCAATCTTTATGCTTATGCCTAGATGTGTTCAAAATTCACTTGGTTTATCTCTGTTTGCCTTTAAAATTTGACTTGTTATCTAACATTGCACTCCAAGTGTTCGATGAAATGTCCATTTAAATGTCTTTCCTAAATGTGGCATTCGGTTTCTAGGTTCGAATTATGCTATTATTCGATCGGTCTTTATTTGGTAGTGCAAAATTTACTTATTGCACTATCCTATCCCCATTATTTATGCTTAAGCCTAGATGTCTTAAAAGTTCACTTGAATTTTCTCCTTTTGCCTCTAAAATTTGACTTGTAATCTACCATTGCGCACCATGTGTTCGATGAAATGTCCATGTAAATGTCACTCCTAAATGTGGCATTCGGTTTCTTGGTTCGAATTTATGCTTTTATTCGATCGGTCTTGATTTGGTAGTGCAGAATGTGCTTATTGGCTTGATACTATCCTCATTCTATATGCTTATGCCTAGATGTCTTTAAAGTTCACTTTTTTTTCTCCTTTTGCCATTAAAATGACTTGTGATCTAACATTGCACGCCAAGAGTTTGTTGAAATTTCTATGTAAATGTCACACTTAAATGAGGCATTCGATTTCTAGGTTCGAATTTATGCTTTTATTCGATCGGGCTTAATTTTGTAGTGCAGAATGTGCTTATTGGTTTGATACTATCCATATTTTATGCTTATGCCTAGATGTCTTTAAAGTTCACTTTTTTTTTCTCCTTTTGCCTTTAAAATGGCTTGTGATCTAACATTGCACGCCAAGAGTTTGATGAAATTTCCATGTAAATGTCACAATTAAATGAGGAATTCGGTTTCTAGGTTCGAATTTATGCTTTTATTCGATGGGGCTTGATTTTTTAGTGCAGAATGTGCTTATTTGCTTGATACTATCATCATTTTATGCTTATGGCTAGATGTCTTTAAAGTTCACTTGTTTTTTCTCCTTTTGCCTTTAAAATGACTTGTGATCGAACATTGCACGTCAAGTGTTGGATGAAATGTCCATGTAAATGTCACTCTTAAATGTGGCATTCGGTTTCTAGGTTCGTATTTATATTTTTATTCGATTGGTCTGGATTTTATAGTGCAGAATGTGTTTATTGGCTTGATACTATCCTCAATCTTTATGCTTATGCCTAGATGTGTTCAAATTTCACTTGGTTTATCTCTGTTTGCCTTTAAAATTTGACTTGTTATCTAACATTGCACTCCAAGTGTTCGATGAAATGTCCATTTAAATGTCTTTCCTAAATGTGGCATTCGGTTTCTAGGTTCGAATTTATGCTTTTATTCGATCGGTCTTGCTTTTACAGTGAGGAATGTGATTATTGGCTTGATACTATCCCCATTCTTTATGCTTACACCTCGATGTCCTTAAAGTTTACTTGTTTTTTCTCCTTTTGCCTTTAAAAATTGACTTGTGATCTAACATTGCACGCCAAGTGTTCGATGAAATGTCCATGTAAATGTCAGAATTAAATGAGGCATTCGGTTTCTAGGTTCGAATTTATGCTTTTATTCGATCGGTCTTGCTTTTATAGTGAGGAATGTGATTATTGTCTTGATACTATCCCCATTCTTTATGCTTATACCTCGATGTCCTTAAAGTTTACTTGTTTTTTCTCTTTTTGCCTTTAAAAATTGACTTGTGATCTAACATTGCACGCCAAGTGTTCGATGAAATGTCCATGTAAATGTCACAATTAAATGAGGCATTTGGTTTCTAGGTTCGAATTTATGCTTTTATTCGATGGGGCTTGATTTTGTAGTGCAGAATGTGCTTATTTGCTTGATACTATCATCATTTTATGCTTATGCCTAGATGTCTTTAAAGTTCACTTGTTTTTTCTACTTTTGCCTTTAAAATGACTTGTGATCGAACATTGCACATCAAGTGTTGGATGAAATGTCCATGTAAATGTCACTCTTAAATGTGGCATTCGGTTTCTAGTTCGTATTTATGCTTTTATTCGATCGGTCTGGATTTTGTAGTGCAAAAGGTGCTTATTTGCTTGATACTATCCTCAATCTTTATGCTTATGCCTAGATGTGTTCAAAATTCACTTGGTTTATCTCTGTTTGCCTTTAAAATTTGACTTGTTATCTAACATTGCACTCCAAGTGTTCGATGAAATGTCCATTTAAATGTCTTTCCTAAATGTGGCATTCGGTTTCTAGGTTCGAATTATGCTATTATTCGATCGGTCTTTATTTGGTAGTGCAAAATTTACTTATTGCACTATCCTATCCCCATTATTTATGCTTAAGCCTAGATGTCTTAAAAGTTCACTTGAATTTTCTCCTTTTGCCTCTAAAATTTGACTTGTAATCTACCATTGCGCACCATGTGTTCGATGAAATGTCCATGTAAATGTCACTCCTAAATGTGGCATTCGGTTTCTTGGTTCGAATTTATGCTTTTATTCGATCGGTCATGATTTGGTAGTGCAGAATGTGCTTATTGGCTTGATACTATCCTCATTGTATATGCTTATGCCTAGATGTCTTTAAAGTTCACTTTTTTTTCTCCTTTTGCCATTAAAATGACTTGTGATCTAACATTGCACGCCAAGAGTTTGTTGAAATTTCTATGTAAATGTCACACTTAAATGAGGCATTCGATTTCTAGGTTCGAATTTATGCTTTTATTCGATCGGGCTTAATTTTGTAATGCAGAATGTGCTTATTGGCTTGATACTATCCATATTTTATGCTTATGCCTAGATGTCTTTAAAGTTCACTTGTTTTTTCTCCTTTTGCCTTTAAAATGACTTGTTATCGAACATTGCACGTCAAGTGTTAGATGAAATGTCCATTTAAATGTCACTCTAAAATGTGGCATTCGGTTTCTAGGTTCAAATTTATGCTTTTATTCGATCGGTCTCGATTTTGTAGTGCAGAATGTGCTTATTGGCTTGATACTATCCTCATTCTATATGCTTATGCCTAGATGTCTTTAAAGTTCACTTTTTTTTCTCCTTTTGCCTTTAAAATGACTTGTGATCTAACATTGCACGCCAAGAGTTTGTTGAAATTTCTATGTAAATGTCACACTTAAATGAGGCATTCGGTTTCTAGGTTCGAATTTATGCTTTTATTCGATCGGGCTTAATTTTGTAGTGCAGAATGTGCTTATTGGCTTGATACTATCCATATTTTATGCTTATGCCTAGATGTCTTTAAAGTTCACTTGTTTTTTCTCCTTTTGCCTTTAAAATGACTTGTGATCGAACATTGCACGTCAAGTGTTAGATGAAATGTCCATTTAAATGTCACTCTAAAATGTGGCATTCGGTTTCTAGGTTCAAATTTATGCTTTTATTCGATCGGTCTCGATTTTGTAGTACAGAATGTGCTTATTGGCTTGATACTATCCTCAATCTTTATGCTTATGCCTAGCTGTGTTTAAAGTTCACGTGGTTTATCTGTGTTTGCCTTTAAAATTTGACTTGTTATCTAACATTGCACTCCAAGTGTTCGATGAAATGTCCATTTAAATGTCTTTCCCGAATGTGGCATTCGGTTTCTAGGTTCGAATTATGCTATTATTCGATCGGTCTTGATTTTGTAGTGCAAAATTTACTTATTGCGCTATAAACTCATAAGAAGATAAAGATCATGCGTTTAAAAGATAGATTCATCAACTTTCGTTGATTAGCAAGCAAATCAATCAATTCTCATAAATCAATTCACTTAATCACATGTTTTGGATCCAAAGCTCAAAACTTTCGTTAATCGAACAATATCAACCTTCATCAACTGTCACTCCTAAATGTCCATGTAAATGTCACTCCTAAATTTGGCATTCGTTTTGTAGGTTCGAATATGCTCTTATTCGATCGGTCTTGTTTTTGTAGTGTAGAATGTGCTTATTGGCTTGATACTATCCTCATTCTTTCTGCTTATGCCTAGATGTCTTTAAAATTCACTTGTTTTTTCTCCTTTTGCCTTTAAAATGACTTGTGATCTAATATTGCACGCCAAGTGTTTGATGATTTGTCCATATAAGTGTCACTCCTACATGTGGAATTCGGTTTCT
Source organism: Fallopia convolvulus (assembly GCA_964016875.1). Taxonomy (NCBI): domain Eukaryota; kingdom Viridiplantae; phylum Streptophyta; class Magnoliopsida; order Caryophyllales; family Polygonaceae; genus Fallopia; species Fallopia convolvulus. Next base: position 26,571,505 of record OZ024727.1, read on the forward strand.
AGGTTCGAATTAATGCTTTTATTCGACCCGTCTTTATTTTATAGTGCAGAGTCTTGATACTATCCTCTTTCTTTATGCTTATACCTAGATGTCCTTAAAGCTCACTTGTTTTTTCTCCTTTTGGCTTTAAAATGACTTGTGATCTAACATTGCACGCCAAGTGTTCGATGATTTATCCATTAAAATGTCACTAATAAATGTGGCATTCGGTGTCTAGGTTTGAATTCATGCTTTTATGCGATCGGTCTTGATTTTATAGTGCATAATGTGCTTATTGGCTTGATACTATCCTCATTCTTTATGCTTATGCCTAGATGTCTTTAAAGTTCACTTGTTTTTTTTACTTTTGCCTTTAAAATGACTTGTGATCTAGCATTGCACGACAAATGTTCGATGAAATGTCCATGTAAATGTCACTACTAAATGTGGCATTCGGTTTCTAGGTTCGAATTTATGCTTTTATTCGATCGGTCTTGATTTTGTAGTGTAGAATGTGCTTATTGGCTTGATACTATCCTCATTCTTTATGCTTATGCCTAGATGTCTTTAAAGTTCACTTGTTTTTTTTACTTTTGCCTTTAAAATGACTTGTGATCTAACATTGCACGCCAAGTGTTCGATGATTTGTCCATATAAATGTCACTCCTAAATGTGGCATTCGGTTTCTAGGTTCGAATTCATGCTTTTATTTGACTGGTCTTTATTTTGTAGTGCAGAATGTGCTTTTTGGCTTGATACTATTCTCATTCTCTATGATTATGCCTAGATGTCCTTAAAGCTCACTTGTTTTTTCTCTTTTTGGCTTTAATATGACTTGTGATCTAACATTGCACGCCAACTGTTCGATTATTTGTCCATGTAAATGTCACTCCTAAATGTGGTATTCGGTTTCTAGGTTCGAATTCATACTTTTGTTCGATCGGTCTTGATTTTATAGTGCAGAATGTACTTATTGGCTTGATACTGTCCTCATTGTTTATGCTTATGCCAAGATGTCTTTAAATATCACTTTCTTTTTCTCCTTTTGCCTTTAAAAATTGACTTGTGATCTAACATTGCATGCCAAGTGTTCGATGAAATGTCCTATTAAATGCCACTCCTAAATGTGGCATTCGGTTTTTAGGTTCGAATATGATCTTATTCGATCGGTCTTGATTTTGTAGTGCAGAATGTGCGTATTGGCATTATACTATCCTCATTATTTATGCTTATGCCTAGATGTTTTTAAAGTTCACTTGTTTTTTCTCCTTTTTGCTTTAAAATGACTCGTGATCTAACATTGCACGCCAAGTGTTTGATGATTTGTCCATATAAATGTCATGTACTCCTAAATGTGGCATTCGGTTTCTAGGTTCGAATTTATGCTTTTATTCGACCGGTCTTCATTTTGTAGTGCAAAATCTGCTTATTGGATTGATACTCTCCTCATTCTTTATCCTTACGCCTAGATGTCTTTAAAGTTCACTTGTTTTTTCTCCTTTTGCCTTTAAAATGACTTGTGATCTAACATTCCACGCCAAGTGTTCGATGAAATGTCCATGTAAATGTCACTCCTACATGTGGCATTCGGTTTCTAGGTTCGAATTTATGCTTTATTCGATCGGTCTTGATTTTATAGTGCAGAATGTGGTTATTGGGTTGATACTATCCTCATTCTTTATGCTTATGCCTCGATGTCTTTAAAGTGCACTTGTTTTTTCTCCTTTATGCTTTAAAATGAGTTGTGATCTAACATTGCACGCCAAGTTTTCGATGAAATATCCATGTAAATGTCAATCCTAAATGTGGCATACGGTTTCTAGGTTCGAATTTACCATTTTATTCGATCGGAATTGATTTTGTAGTGCAGAATGTGCTTATTGGCTTGATACTATCCTCATTCTTTATGCTTATGCCTAGATGTCTTTAAAGTTCACTTGTTTTTTCTCCTTTTTCCTTTAAAATGACTTGTGATATAGCATTGCACGCTAAGTGTTTGATGAAATGTCCATGTAAATGTCACTCCTATATGTGGCATTCGGTTTCTAGGTTCGAATTTATGCTTTTATTCGATCGGTCTTTATTTTATAGTGTAGAATGTGGTTATAGGCTTGATACTGTCCTCATTCTTTATGCTTATGCCTAGATGTCTTTAAAGTTCACTTGTTTTTTTTCTTTTGCCTTTAAAATGACTTGTGATCTAGCATTGCACGACAAATGTTCGATGAAATGTCCATGTAAATGTCACTACTAAATGTGGCATTCGGTTTCTACATTCGAATTTATGCTTTTATTTGATCGGTCTTGATTTTATAGTGCAGAATGTGCTTATTGGCTTGATACTATCCTTATTCTTTATGCTTATGCCTAGATGTCTTTAAAGATCACTTGTTTTTTCTCCTTTTGGCTTTAAAATAAGTTGTGATCTAACATTGCACGCCAAGTTTTCGATGAAATATCCATGTAAATGTCACTCCTAAATGTGGCATACGGTTTCTAGGTTCGAATTTACCATTTTATTCGATCGGAATTGATTTTGTAGTGCAGAATGTGCTTATTGGCTTGATACTATTCTCATTCTCTATGATTATGCCTAGATGTCCTTAAAGCTCACTTGTTTTTTCTCTTTTTGGCTTTAATATGACTTGTGATCTAACATTGCACGCCATCTGTTCGATTATTTGTCCATGTAAATGTCACTCCTATATGTGGTATTCGGTTTCTAGGTTCGAATTCATACTTTTATTCGATCGGTCTTGATTTTATAGTGCAGAATGTACTTATTGGCTTGATACTGTCCTCATTGTTTATGCTTATGCCAAGATGTCTTTAAATATCACTTTGTTTTTCTCCTTTTGCCTTTAAAAATTGACTTGTGATCTAACATTGCATGCCAAGTGTTCGATGAAATGTCCTATTAAATGTCACTCCTAAATGTGGCATTCGGTTTTTAGGTTCGAATATGATCTTATTCGATCGGTCTTGATTTTGTAGTGCAGAATGTGCTTATTGGCATGATACTATCCTCATTATTTATGCTTATGCCTAGATGTGTTTAAAGTTCACTTGTTTTTTGTCCTTTTTGCTTTAAAATGACTTGTGATCTAACATTGCACGCCAAGTGTTCGATGATTTGTCCATATAAATGTCATGTACTCCTAAATGTGGCATTCGGTTTTTAGGTTCGAATTTATGCTTTTATTCGACCGGTCTTCATTTTGTAGTGCAAAATCTGCTTATTGGCTTGATTCTATCCTCATTCTTTATCCTTACGCCTAGATGTCTTTAAAGTTCACTTGTTTTTTCTCCTTTTGCCTTTAAAATGACTTGTGATCTAACATTCCACGCCAAGTGTTCGATGAAATGTCCATTAAATGTCACTCCTACATGTGGCATTCGATTTCTAGGTTCGAATTTATGCTTTATTCGATCGGTCTTGATTTTATAGTGCAGAATGTGGTTATTGGGTTGATACTATCCTCATTCTTTATGCTTATGCCTCGATGTCTTTAAAGTTCACTTGTTTTTTCTCCTTTTGGCTTTAAAATGAGTTGTGATCTAACATTGCACGCCAAGTTTTCGATGAAATATCCATGTAAATGTCACTCCTAAATGTGGCATACGGTTTCTAGGTTCGAATTTACCATTTTATTCGATCGGAATTGATTTTGTAGTGCAGAATGTGCTTATTAGCTTGATACTATCCTCATTCTTTATGCTTATGCCTAGATGTCTTTAAAGTTCACTTGTTTTTTCTCCTTTTTCCTTTAAAATGACTTGTGATCTAGCATTGCACGCTAAGTGTTTGATGAAATGCCCATGTAAATGTCACTCCTATATGTGGCATTCGGTTTCTAGGTTCGAATTTATGCTTTTATTCGATCGGTCTTTATTTTATAGTGTAGAATGTGGTTATAGGCTTTATACTGTCCTCATTCTTTATGCTTATGCCTAGATGTCTTTAAAGTTCACTTGTTTTTTTTTTCTTTTGCCTTTAAAATGACTTGTGATCTAGTATTGCACGACAAATGTTCGATGAAATGTCCATGTAAATGTCACTACTAAATGTGGCATTCGGTTTCTAGGTTCGAATTTATGCTTTTATTTGATCGGTCTTGATTTTATAGTGCAGAATGTGCTTCTTGGCTTGATACTATCCTTATTCTTTATGCTTATGCCTAGATGTCTTTAAAGATCACTTGTTTTTTCTCCTTTTTCCTTGAAAAATTGACTTGTGATCTAACATTGCACGCCAAGTGTTCGATGAAATGTCCATGTAAATGTCACTCCTAATTGTGGCATTCGTTTTTTAGGTTCGAATTTACGCTTTTATTCGATCGGAATTGATTTTGTAGTGCAAAATGTGCTTATTGGCTTGATACTATCCTCATTCTTTATGCTTATGCCTAGATGTCTTTAAAGTTCACTTGTTTTTTCTCCTTTTTCCTATAAAATGACTTGTGATCTAGCATCGCACGCTAAGTGTTTGATGAAATGTCCATGTAAATGTCACTCCTATATGTGGCATTCGGTTTCTAGGTTCGAATTTATGCATTTATTCGATCGATCTTGATTTTATAGTGTAGAATGTGGTTATTGGCTTTATACTATCCTCATTCTTTATGCTTATGCCTAGATGTCTTTAAAGTTCACTTGTTTTTTTTTCTTTTGCCTTTAAAATGACTTGTGATCTAACATTGCACGACAAATGTTCGATGAAATGTCCATGTAAATGTTTTTCCTATATGTGGCATTCGGTTTTTAGGTTCGAATTTATCCTTTTATTTGATCGGTCTTGATTTTATAGTGCAGAATGTGCTTATTGGCTTTATACAATCCTCATTCTTTATGCTTATGCCTAGATGTCTTTAAAGATCACTTGTTTTTTCTCCTTTTGCCTTTAAAAATTGACTTGTGATCTAACTTTGCACGCCAAGTGTTCTATGAAATGTCCTATTAAATGTCACTTCTAAATGTGGCATTCGGGTTTTAGGTTCGAATATGCTATCATTCTATCGGTCTTGATTTTGTAGTGCAAAATGTGCTTATTGGCTTGATACTATCCTCATTCTTTATGCTTATGCCTAGATGTCTTTAAAGTTCACTTGTTTTTTCTCCTTTTGCCTTTAAAATAACTTGTGATCTAACATTGCAGGCCCAGTGTTCGATGAAATGTCCATGTAAATGTCACTCCTACATGTGGCATTCGGTTTCTAGGTTCGAACTTATGCTTTTATTCGATCGGTCTTGATTTTATAGTGCAGAATGTGTTGATTGGCTTGATACTATCCTCATTCTTTATGCTTATGCTTAGATGTCTTTAAAGGTCACTTGTTTTTTCTTCTTTTGCCTTTAAAATGGTTTGTGATCTAACATTACTCGCTAACTGTTCGATGATTTGTCCATGTAAATCTCACTCCTAAATGTGGTATTCGGTTTCTAGGTTCGAATTCATGCTTTTATTCGATCGGTCTTTATTTTATAGTGCAACATGTGCTTATTGGCTTGATACTATTCTCATTCTTTATGCTTATGCCAAGATGTCTTTAAAGATCATTTGGTTTTTCTCCTTTTGCCTTTAAAAATTGACTTGTCATCTAACATTGCACGCCAAGTGTTCGATGAAATGTCCTACTAAATGTCACTCCTAAATGTGGCATTCGGTTTTTCGGTTCTAATATGCTCTTATTCGATCGTTCTTGATTTTGTAGTGCAAAATGTGCTTATTGGCTTGATACTATCCTCATTCTTTATGCTTATGCCAAGATGTCTTTATAGATCACTTGGTTTTTCTCCTTTTGCCTTTAAAAATTGACTTGTGATCTAACATTGCACGCCAAGTGTTCGATGATTTGTCCATATAAATGTCACTCCTAAATTGGGCATTCGGTTTCTAGATTCGAATTTATGCTCTTATTCGACCGGTCTTTATTTTGTAGTGCAGAATCTGCTTATTGGCTTGATACTATCCTCATTCTTTATCCTTACGCCTAGATGTCTTTAAAGCTCACTTGTTTTTTCTCCTTATGCCTTTAAAATGACTTATGATCTAACATTGCACGCCAAGTGTTCGATGAAATGTCCATGTAAATGTCACTCCTACATGTGGCATTCGGTTTCTAGGTTCGAATTTATGCTTTTATTCGATCGGTCTTGATTTTAGAGTGCAGAATGTGCTTGTTGGCTTGATACTATCCTCATTTTTTATGCTTATGCTTAGATGTCTTTAAGGATCACTTGTTTTTTCTCCTTTTGCCTTTAAAAATTGACTTGTGATCTAACATTGCACGCCAAGTGTTCGATGAACTGTCCTATTAAAAGTCTATCCTAAATATGGCATTCGGTTTTTAGGTTCGAAAATGCTCTTATTCGATCGGTCTTGATTTTGTAGTGCAAAATGTGCCTATTGGCTTGATACTATCCTCATTCTTTATGCTTATGCCTAGATGTCTTTAAAGTTCACTTGTTTTTTCTCCTTTTGTCTTTAAAATGACTTGTGATCTAACATTGCACACCAAGTGTTGGATGAAAATTGCATGTAAATGTCACTCCTACATGTGGCATTCGGTTTCTTGATTCGAATTTATGCTTTTATTCGACCGGTCTTTATTTTGTAGTGCAGAATCTGCTTATTGGCTTGATACTATCCTCATTCTTTATCCTTACGCCAAGATGTTCTTAAAGCTCACTTGTTTTTTCTCCTTTTTGCTTTAAAATGACTTGTGATCTAACATTGCTCGCCAACTGTTCGATGATTTATCCATGTAAATGTCACTCCTAAATGTGGTATTCGGTTTCTAGGTTTGAATTCATGCTTTTATTCGATCGGTCTTTATTTTATAGTGCAGAATGTGCTTATTGGCTTGATACTATCCTCATTCTTTATGCTTATGCCAACATGTCTTTAAAGATGACTTGGTTTTTCTCCTTTTGCCTTTAAAAATTGACTTGTGATCTAACATTGCACGCCAAGTGTTCGATGAAATGTCCTACTAAATGTCACTCCTAAATGTGGTATTCGGTTTCTAGGTTTGGATTCATGTTTTTATTCGATCAGTCTAGATTTTGTAGTGCAGAATGTGCTTATTGGCTTGATAATATCCTCATTCTTTATGCTTATGCCTAGATGTCTTTAAAGTTCACTTGTTTTTTCTCCTTTTTGCTTTAAAATTACTTGTGATCTAACATTGCACTCCAAGTGTTCGAAGATTTGTCCGTTGAAATGTCACTCCTAAATGAGGCATTCGGTTTCTAGGTTCGACTTTATGCTTTTATTCGATCGGTCTTGATTTTGTAGTGCAGAATGTGTTTATTGGCTTTATACTATCATCATTCCTTATGCTTGTGCCTAGATGTCTTTAAAGATCACTTGTTTTTTCTCCTTTTTCCTTTAAATAATGACTTGTGATCTAACATTGCACGCCAAGTCTTCGATGAAATGTCTATGTAAATGGCACTCCTAAATGTGGCATTCGGTTTTTAGGTTCGAGTATGTTCTTATTCAATCGGTCTTGATATTGTAATGCAGAATGTGGTTATTGGCTTGATAATATCCATATTCTTTATGCTTCTGCCTAGATGTCTTTAAAGATCACTTGTTTTTTCTCCTTTTGCCTTTAAAAATTGAGTTGTGATCTAACATTGCACGCCAAGTGCTCGATGAAATGTCTTTGTAAATGTCACTCCTAAATGTGGCATTAGGTTTTTAGGTTGGAATACGCTCTTATTCGATCGGTCTTGATTTTGTAGTGCAGAATATGCTTATTTGCATGATACTATCCTCATTCTTTATGCTTATGCCTAGATGTCTTTAAAGTTCACTTGTTTTTTCTCCTTTTGCCTTTAAAATGACTTGTGATCTAACATTGCACGCCAAGTGTTCGATGATTTGTCCATGTAAATGTCACTCCTAAATGAGGCATTCGGTTTCTAGGTTCAAATGTATGCTTTTAATCGACCGGTCTTGATTTTGTAGTGTAGAATGTGCTTATTCGCTTTATACTATCCTCGTTCTTTATGCTTATGCCTAGATGTCCTTAAAGTTCACTTGTTTTGTCTCCTTTTGGCTTTAAAATGACTTGTGATCTAACATTGCACGGCAAGTGTTCGATGAAATGTCCATGTAAATGTCAATCCTAAATGTGGCATTCAGTTTCTAGGTTCGAATTTATGCTTTTATTCGATCGGTCTTGATTTTGTAGTGCAGAATGTGGTTATTGGCTTGATACTATCCTCATTCTTTATGGTTATGCCTAGATGTCTGTAAAGTTCACTCTTTTTTTTCTCCTTTTTCCTTTAAAAATTGACTTGTGATCTAACATTGCACGCCGAGTGTTTGATGAAATGTCCATGTAAATGTCACTCCTAAATGTGGCATTTGGTTTCTAGGTTCGAATTTATGCTTTTATTCAATCGGTCCTCATTTTGTAGTGTAGAATGTGGTTATTGGGTTAATACTATCCTCATTCATAATGCTTATGGCTAGATGTCTTTAAAGTTCACTTGTTTTTTCTCCTTTTGCCTATAAAAATTGACTTGTGACATTGGACGCCAAGTGTACGATCAAATGTCCATGAAAATGTCACTCCGAAATGTGGCATTCGGTTTTTAGGTTCGAATATGCTCTTATTCGATCGGTCTTGATTGTGTAGTGCAGAATGTGCTTATTGGCTTGATACTATCCTCATTCTTTATGCTTATGCCTAGATGTCTTTAAAGTTCACTTGATTTTTCTCCTTTTTCATTCAAAATGACTTGTGATCTAACATTGCACGCCAAGTATTTGATGATTTGTCCATATAAATGTCACTCCTAAATGTGGCGTTCGGTTTTTAGGTTCGAATTTATGCTTTTATTCGACCGGTCTTTATTTTATAATGCAGAATCTGCTTATTAGATTGATACTATCCTCATTGTTTATCCTTACGCCTAGATGTCTTTAAAGTTCACTTGTTTTTTCTCCTTTTGCCTTTAAAATGACTTGTGATCTAACATTGCACGCCAAGTGTTCAATGAAATGTCCATGTAAATGTCACTCCTACATGTGGCATTCAGTTTCTAGGTTCAAATTTATGCTTTTATTCGATCGGTCTTGATTTTGTAGTGCAGAATGTGGTTATTGGCTTGATACTATCCTCATTCTTTATGGTTATGCCTAGATGTCTGTAAAGTTCACTCTTTTTTTTCTCCTTTTTCCTTTAAAAATTGACTTGTGATCTAACATTGCACGCCGAGTGTTTGATGAAATGTCCATGTAAATGTCACTCCTAAATGTGGCATTTGGTTTCTAGGTTCGAATTTATGCTTTTATTCAATCGGTCCTCATTTTGTAGTGTAGAATGTGGTTATTGGGTTAATACTATCCTCATTCATAATGCTTATGGCTAGATGTCTTTAAAGTTCACTTGTTTTTTCTCCTTTTGCCTATAAAAATTGACTTGTGACATTGGACGCCAAGTGTACGATCAAATGTCCATGAAAATGTCACTCCGAAATGTGGCATTCGGTTTTTAGGTTCGAATATGCTCTTATTCGATCGGTCTTGATTGTGTAGTGCAGAATGTGCTTATTGGCTTGATACTATCCTCATTCTTTATGCTTATGCCTAGATGTCTTTAAAGTTCACTTGATTTTTCTCCTTTTTCATTCAAAATGACTTGTGATCTAACATTGCACGCCAAGTATTTGATGATTTGTCCATATAAATGTCACTCCTAAATGTGGCGTTCGGTTTTTAGGTTCGAATTTATGCTTTTATTCGACCGGTCTTTATTTTATAATGCAGAATCTGCTTATTAGATTGATACTATCCTCATTGTTTATCCTTACGCCTAGATGTCTTTAAAGTTCACTTGTTTTTTCTCCTTTTGCCTTTAAAATGACTTGTGATCTAACATTGCACGCCAAGTGTTCAATGAAATGTCCATGTAAATGTCACTCCTACATGTGGCATTCGGTTTCTAGGTTCAAATTTATGCTTTTATTCGATCGGTCTTGATTTTATAGTGCAGAATGTGGTTATTGGGTTGATACTATCCTCATTCTTTATGCTTATGCCTCGATGTCTTTAAAGTTCACTTGTTTTTTCTCCTTTTGGCTCTAAAATGACTTGTGATCTAACATTGCACGCCAACTGTTCGATGAAATGTCCATGTAAATGTCACTCCTAAATGTGGCATTCGGTTTCTAGGTTTGAATTTACGCTTTTATTCAATCGGAATTGATTTTGTAGTGCAGAATGTGCTTATTGGCTTGATACTATCCTCATTCTTTATGCTTATGCCTAGATGTCTTTAAAGTTCACTTGTTTTTTCTCCTTTTTCCTTTAAAATGACTTGTAATCTAGCATTGCACACCAAGTGTTTGATGAAATGTGCATGTAAATGTCACTCCTACATGTGGCATTCGGTTTCTTGGTTATGCTTTTATTCGATCAGTCTTGATTTTATAGTGTAGAATGTGGTTATTGGCTGGATACTATCATCCTTCTTTATGCTTATGTCTAGATGTCTTTAAATTTCACTTGTTTTTTTTTCTTTTGCCTTTAAAATGACTTGTGATCTAACATTGCACGACAAATGTTCGATGAAATGTCCATGTAAATGTCACTCCTAAATGTGGCATTCGGTTTCTAGGTTCGAATTTATGCTTTTATTTGATCGGTCTTGATTTTATAGTGCAGAATGTGCTTATTGGCTTGATACTATCCTTATTCTTTATGCTTATGCCTAGATGTCTTTAAAGATCACTTGTTTTTTCTCCTTTTGCCTTTAAAATGAATTGTGATCAATCATTGCACGCCAAGTGTTCGATGATTTGTCCATGTAAATGTCACTCCTAAATGAGGCATTCGGTTTCTAGGTTCGAATGTATGCTTTTAATCGACCGGTCTTGATTTTGTAGTGTAGAATGTGCTTATTCGCTTTATACTATCCTCGTTCTTTATGCTTATGCCTAGATGTCCTTAAAGTTCACTTGTTTTGTCTCCTTTTGGCTTTAAAATGACTTGTGATCTAACATTGCACGCCAAGTGTTCGATGAAATGTCCATGTAAATGTCAATCCTAAATGTGGCATTCGGTTTCTAGGTTCGAATTTATGCTTTTATTCGATCGGTCTTGATTTTGTAGTGCAGAATGTGGTTATTGGCTTGATACTATCCTCATTCTTTATGCTTATGCCTAGATGTGTGTAAAGTTCACTTTTTTTTTCTCCTTTTTCCTTTAAAAATTGACTTGTGTTCTAACATTGCACGCCGAGTGTTTGATGAAATGTCCATGTAAATGTCACTCCTAAATGTGGCATTTGGTTTCTAGGTTCGAATTTATGCTTTTATTCAATCGGTCTTCATTTTGTAGTGCAGAATGTGGTTATTGGCTTGATACTATCCACATTCTTCATGCTTATGCCTAGATGTCATTAAAGTTCTCTTGTTTTTTCTTCTTTTGCCTTTAAAATGACTTTTGATCTAACATTGCACGCCAAGTGTTTGACGAAATATCCATGTAAATGTCACTCCTAAATGTGGCATTTGGTTTCTAGGTTCGAATTTATGCTTTTATTCAATCGGCCCTCATTTTGTAGTGCAGAATGTGGTTATTGGGTTAATACTATCCTCATTCATAATGCTTATGGCTTGATGTCTTTAAAGTTCACTTGTTTTTTCTCCTTTTGCCTATAAAAATTGACTTGTGACATTGGACGCCAAGTGTTCGATCAAATGTCCATGAAAATATCACTCCGAAATGTGGCATTCGATTTCTAGGTTCGAATTTACGCTTTTATTCGATTGGAATTGATTTTGTAGTGCATAATGAGCTTATTGGCTTGATTCTATCCTTATTCTTTATGCTAATGCCTCGATGAAAATGTCGCTCCGAAATTTGGCATTCGGTTTCTAGGTTCGAATTTACGCTTTTATTCGATTGGAATTGATTTTGTAGTGCAGAATGAGCTTATTGGCTTGATACTATGCTCATTCTTTATGCTAATGCCTCGATGTCTTTAAAGTTCACTTGTTTTTTCTCTCTTTTCCTTTAAAATGACTTGTGATCTAACATTGCAAGCCAAGTGTTTGATGAAATGTCCATGTAAATCTCACTCCTACATGTGGCATTCGGTTTCTAGGTTCGAATTTATGCTTTTATTCGATCAGTCTTGATTTTATAATGAGGAATGTGGTTATTGGCTGGATACTATCCTCATTCTTTATGCTTATGCCTAGATGTCTTTAAAATGACTTGTGATCTAACATTGCACACCAAGTGTTCGATGATTTGTCCATATAAATGTCACTCCTAAATGTGGCATTCGGTTTCCAGGTTCGAATTTATGCTTTTATTCGATCGGTCATTATTTTGTAGTGCAGAATATGCTTATTGGCTTGATACTATCCTCATTCTTTATGCTTATGCCTAGATTTCTGTAAAGTTCACTTTTTTTTTTCCCTTTTAGCTTTAAAATGACTTGTGATTTAACATTGCACGCAAAGTGTTCGATGATTTGTCCATATAAATATCACTCCTAAATGTGGCATTCAGTTTCTAGGTTCGAATTTATTCTTTATTCGACCGGTCTTTATTTTGTAGTGCAGAATGTGCTTATTGGCTTGATACTATCCTCATTCACCATGCTTATGCCTAGATGTCCTTAAAGCTCACTTATTTTTTCTCTTTTGGGCTTTAAAATGACTTGTGATCTAACATTGCACGCTAACTGTTCGATGATTTGCCCGTGTAAATGTCACTCCTACATGTGGCATTCGGTTTCTAGGTTCGAATTTATACTTTTATTCGATCGGTCTTGATTTTATAGTGTAGAATGTGGTTATTGGCTTGATACTATCCTCCTTCTTTATGCTTATGCCAAGATGTCTTTAAAGTTCACTTGTTTTTTTTTCTTTTGCCTTTAAAATGACTTGTGATCTAACATTGCACGGCAAATGTTCGATGAAATGTCCATGTAAATGTCACTCCTAAATGTGGCATTCGGTTTCTAGGTTCGAATTTATGCCTTTATTTGATCGGTCTTGATTTTATAGAGCAGAATGTGCTTGTTGGCTTGATAATATCCTCATTCTTTATGCTTATGCCAAGATGTCTTTAAAGATCACTTTGTTTTTCTCCTTTTGCCTTTAAAAATTGACTTGTGATCTAACATTGCACGCCAAGTGTTCGATGAAATGTCCTATTAAATGTCACTCCTAAATGTGGCATTCGGTTTTTAGGTTCGAATATGCTCTTATTCGATCGGTCTTGATTGTGTAGTGCAGAATGTGCTTATTGGCTTGATACTATCCTCATTCTTTATGCTTATGCCTAGATGTCTTTAAAGTTCACTTGATTTTTCGCCTTTTTGCTTCAAAATTACTTTGGATCTAACATTGCACGCCAAGTACTCGATGAATTGTCCATATAAATGTCACTCCTAAATGTGGCGTTCGGTTTCTAGGTTCGAATTTATGCTTTTATTCGACCGGTCTTTATTTTATATTGCAGAATCTGCTTATTAGATTGATACTATCCTCATTCTTTATCCTTAAGCCTAGATGTCTTTAAAGTTCACTTGTTTTTTCTCCTTTTGCCTTTAAAATGACTTGTGATCTAACATTGCACGCCAAGTGTTCGATGAAATGTCCATGTAAATGTCACTTCTACATGTGGCATTCGGTTTCTAGGTTCAAATTTATGCTTTTATTCGATCGGTCTTGATTTTATAGTGCAGAATGTGGTTATTGGGGTGATACTATCATCATTCTTTATGCTTATGCCTCGATGTCTTTAAAGTTCACTTGTTTTTTCTCCTTTTGGCTCTAAAATGACTTGTGATCTAACATTGCACGCCAACTGTTCGATAAATGTCCATGTAAATGTCACTCCTAAATGTGGCATTCGGTTTCTAGGTTTGAATTTACGCTTTTATTCAATCGGAATTGATTTTGTAGTGCAGAATGTGCTTATTGGCTTGATACTATCCTCATTCTTTATGCTTATGCCTAGATGTCTTTAAAGTTCACTTGTTTTTTCTTCTTTTTCCTTTAAAATGACTTGTGATCTAGCATTGCACACCAAGTCTTTGATGAAATGTCCATGTAAATGTCACTCCTACATGTGGCATTCGGTTTCTTTGTTCGAATTTATGCTTTTATTCGATCAGTCTTGATTTTATAGTGTAGAATGTGGTTATTGGCTGGATACTATCATCCTTCTTTATGCTTATGCCTAGATGTCTTTAAATTTCACTTGTTTTTTTTTCTTTTGCCTTTAAAATGACTTGTGATCTAACATTGCACGGCAAATGTTCGATAAATGTCCATGTAAATGTCACTCCTAAATGTGGCATTCGGTTTCTAGGTTCGAATTTATGCTTTTTTTTGATCGGTCTTGATTTTATAGTGCAGAATGTGCTTATTGGCTTGATACTATCCTTATTCTTTATGCTTATGCCTAGATGTCTTTAAAGATCACTTGTTTTTTCTCCTTTTGCCTTTAAAAATTGACTTGTGATCTAACATTGCACGCGAAGTGTTCGATGAAATGTCCATGTAAATGTCACTCCTAAATGTGGCATTTGTTTTGTAGGTTCGAATATGCTCTTATTCGATCGGTCTTGATTTTGTAGTGCAGAATGTGCTTATTGGCTTGATACTATCCTCATTCATTATGCTTATGCCTAGATGTCTTTAAAGTTCACTTATTATTTTTCCTTTTTGCTTTAAAATTAATTGTGATCTAACATTGCACGCCAAGTGTTCGATGATTTGTCCATATAAATTTTACTGCTAAATGTGGGATTCGCTTTCTAGTTCGAATTTATGCTTTTATTCGACCGATCTTTATTTTGTAGTGCAGAATGTGCTTATTGGCTTAATACTATCCTCATTCTTTATGCTTATGCCTAGATGTCCTTAAAGCTCACTTGTTTTTTCTATTTTTGGCTTTAAAATGACTTGTGATCTAACATTGCTCTCCAACTGTTTGATGATTTGTCCATGTAAATGTCACTCCTAAATGTGGTATTCGGTTTCTAGGTTCGAATTCATGCTTTTATTCTTTCGGTCTTGATTTTATAGTGCAGAATGTGCTTATTGGCTTGATACTATCCTCATTCTTTATGCTTATGCCAAGATGTTTTTAAAGATCACTTGGTTTTTCTCCTTTTGCCTTTAAAAATTGACTTGTGATCTAACATTGCACGCCAAGTGTTCGATGATTTGTCCATATAAATGTCACTCCTAAATGTGGCATTCGGTTTGTAGGTTCGAATTTATGCTCTTATTCCACCGGTCTTTATTTTGTAGTGCAGAATCTGCTTATTGGCTTGATACTATCCTCATTCTTTATCCTTATTCCTAGATGTCTTTAAAGCTGACTTGTTTTTTCTCCTTATACCTTTAAAATGACTTATGATGTAACATTGCACGCCTAGTGTTCGATGAAATGTCCATGTAAATGTCACTCCTACATGTGGCATTCGGTTTCAAGGTTCGAATTTATGCTTTTATTCGATCGGTGTTGATTTTATAGTGCAGAATGTGCTTGTTGGCTTGATAATATCCTCATTCTTTACGCTTATGCCAAGATGTCTTTAAAAATCACTTTGTTTTTCTCCTTTTGCCTTTAAAAATTGACTTGTGATCTAACATTGCACGCCAAGTGTTCGATGAAATGTCCTATTAAATGTCACTCCTAAATGTGGCATTCGGTTTTTAGGTTCGAATATGCTCTTATTCGATCGGTCTTGATTGTGTAGTGCATAATGCGCTTATTGCCTTGATACTCTCCTCATTCTTTATGCTTATGCCTAGATGTCTTTAAAGTTCACTTGATTTTTCTCCTTTTTGCTTCAAAATGACTTGTGATCTAACATTGCACGCGAAGTACTCGATGATTTGTCCATATAAATGTCACTCCTAAATATGGCGTTCGGTTTCTAGGTTCGAATTTATGCTTTTATTCGACCGGTCTTTATTTTATATTGCAGAATCTGCTTATTAGATTGATACTATCCTCATTCTTTATCCTTACGCCTAGATGTCTTTAAAGTTCACTAGTTTTTTCTCCTTTTTCCTTTAAAATGACTTGTGATCTAACATTGCACGCCAAGTGTTCGATGAAATGTCCATGTAAATGTCACTCCTACATGTGGCATTCGGTTTCTAGGTTCGAATTTATTCTTTTATTCGATCGGTCTTGATTTTATAGTGCAGAATGTGGTTATTGGGTTGATACTATCCTAATTCTTTATGCTTATGCCTCGATGTCTTTAAAGTTCACTTGTTTTTTCTCCTTTTGGCTCTAAAATGACTTGTGATCTAACATTGCACGCCAATTGTTCGATGAAATGTCCATGTAAATGTCACTCCTAAATGTGGCATTCGGTTTCTAGGTTTGAATTTACGCTTTTATTCAATCGAAATTGATTTTGTAGTGCAGAATGTGCTTATTGGCTTGATACTATCCTCATTCTTTATGCTTATCCTAGATGTCTCTAAAGTTCACTTGTTTTTTCTCCTTTTTCCTTTAAAATGACTTGTGATCTAACATTGCACGCCAAGTGCTCGATGAAATGTCCATGTAAATTTCACTCCTAAATGTGGCATTCGGTTTCTAGGTTCGAATTTATGCTTTTATTCGATCGATCTTGATTTTGTAGTGCAGAATGTGCTTATTGGCTTCTTAGTATCCTCATTCTTATGCAAGCTTAGATGTCTTTAAAGATCACTTGTTTTTTATCCTTTTGCCTTTAAAATGACTTGTGACCTAACATTGTACGCCAAGTGTTCGATGAAATGTCCATGTAAATGTCACTCCAAAATGTGGCATTCTGTTTCTAGGTTCGAATTTATGCTTTTATTCGATCGGTCTTGATTTTGTAGTGCAGAATGTGTTTATTGGCTTGATACTATCGTCATTCTTTATGCTTATGCCTAGATGTATTTAAAGTTCACATGTTTTTTCTCCTTTTGCTTTTAAAATGACTTGTGATCTAACATTGCACGCCAAGTGTTGGATGAAATATCTATGTAAATGTCACTCCTAAATGTGGCATTCGGTTTCTAGGTTCGAATTTATGCTTTTATTCGATCGATCTTGATTTCGTAGTGCAAAATGTGCTTATTGGCTTGATACTATCCTCATTCTTTATGCTTATGCCTAGATGTCTTTAAAGTTCACTTGTTTTTTCTCCTTTTGCCTTTAAAATGACTTATGATCTAACATTGCACGCCAAGTGATACGGGGTTAGCCGTTGGATGCCCGATCTTCGACGTTCACAACTCAACAAGAAACACAAATGAAACAATGGTCAGAAACGAATGGAAATGAGACTCGAAATGAAGGACACGACTCAACAAAGTGGGGATGACGCAACAATGGAAAGCAAAAAGAAACGAGGATTCAATGAAGGAAAACCAACGCGGATAACAAGAAGGATAACCCTCCTACACAACTATTAAACCCTTGATGCATATTTCAACCAAGATCCTAATAGAATGGACGAAGAACCATCCTTGTACAATTTTACACAACAAGGAACGAGGCCTTGAAGCACAAGAAGGGGGCTCGTGATCGTTGAAAGGCACCAACCTTCGATGAGAATTGACACAATTCAAACAAACCAAGCTGCAATACACACACACTCGGTGAAGCCAAAGCTTCGTACTTTCTCTCTTTTCAAAGGAGAAAACGATTTCTATTCAAGGTTGTCTAAGTGTTCCATCCAATCTGAAAAACCAATACTTATATGTCCAAAATTCTGAAATAAAGATAATAAATAAAAGTCTAATTAAACTAGTATAAGTAGGCCCAAATACAAGATAATTGGCCCAAAAGAGTTGAGCACACCTGAGTGCTTAAAAACAGGCACACTTGTGCAAAAACGAAGCACACCCGGCGCGCTGGCACGCTGGCCCGTGTCGTGGCCTATGCAACGCCGCTTCCCTTGCTTGTGCCGGTTCCTTGGCACTCTACATGGACAACGCCAGCACTTATTAGGCAAACAACCTTGGCATGTGGCTCCTTTCTCTCTCTCGCTTCCTTAGTACAAATGTAACACACAAAAGCATGCATTCCACTTTGTAGCTTCTTAGCTCGGGATCTAGTGATTGGCCCATCAAAGAGTGTAGGGGCACTTGGAGATGATCCTTCATCAACCTCCCCTTCTTGAAAAGGATTCGACCCCGAATCCAAGTCCTCATCAATGGCAAGGTATGGCGTGAGATCAACGACGTTGAAGGTGGCACTTACTCCATATTCTCCGGGCAGCTCCAACTTGTATGCATTGTCCCCGATCCTTTGAAGTACCTTGAAAGGTCCATCTCCTCGAGGGGACAGCTTGCTCTTCCTTTGCTCCGTGAATCTCTCCTTCCTCAAGTGAACCCACACCAAGTCTCCGGGCTGGAAAACAATGTGACGCCTCCCGTGATTAGCTCTCCTTGCATTGTACTCGGCCTTTTGCTCCAATCTCAGCTTGGTTCGAGCATGCAACTCCCTAATAAACTCCTCATGTTTCCCTGCATCAAAGTTCTCATTCTCCCTCATTGGCAATGGGGTAAGATCTAGTGGGGTTAGAGGGTTAGTACCATAAACACATTCAAATGGAGTCAATTTAGTAGAAGAATGGGCAGTCCTATTATATGCAAACTCCATATGAGGTAATGCCTCTTCCCACAGCTTCAAATTCTTCCTAATGACAGCCCTAAGAATCGTAGCTAATGTCCTATTAGTCCCCTCGGTTTGCCCATCAGTTTGAGGGTGACTAGAGGTAGAAAACATCAACTTAGTCCCTAGCTTGTTCCATAAAGTTCTCCAAAAATGGCTAAGGAACTTAGTGTCTCTATCACTAACTATGGTCTTAGGAATCCCATGCAATCTGACTATCTCCCTAAAGAACAATCCAGCCACATTAGTAGAATCATCGGTCTTATGACATGATACAAAATGCCCAATCTTGCTAAACCTATCTACTACCACCATGATTGAATCCCTCCCCTTCTTAGTTCTAGGTAACCCAACTATAAAGTCCATAGAAAGGTCCTCCCAAGGGGCTATAGGCGTTGGCAAAGGTGTGTAAAGTCCATGTGGCTTAAGTTTAGATTTAGCTTTAAGACAATCAATGCATCTCTTAACAACATTCTCAACATCCCTAAGCATGTGTGGCCAATAGAAATGAGCCCTAAGAGTATGATAAGTTTTGTCCCTCCCAAAATGTCCCACTAGGCCGCCGTTATGGGCTTCCTCAACAAGCAAAAAACGCAATGAGCAACGAGGTATACACACTTTATCAACTCTAAAAAGGAAACCATCATGAATATAATATTTTCCATCACAACCCTTTTCATGACAGCCCTTAAATGCATCACCAAAGTCAAGATCAGTTTCATATAGCTCACGAATATAAGTGAATCCTAATACTCTAGAGTCCAATGAAATAAGTAAGGTGTGGCATCTAGACAAAGCATCAGCTACAATATTATCTTTTCCTCTTTTAAACTTAATCACATAAGGGAATGTTTCAATGAACTCCATCCATCTACCATGCCTCCTATCCATCTTATCTTGACTTTTAAAGTGTTTCAAGGATTCATGGTCAGTTTTAAGCACAAATTCCCTAGGCCAAACATAATGTTGCCATGTTTTAAGCACTCGATACAAAGCATACAACTCTTTATCATAGGTCGAGTAGTTTAAACATGCACCTTTTAACTTTTCGGAAAAGAAAGCAATAGGTTTACCTTCTTGCATGAGCACGCCCCCAATGCCGACTCCACTTGCATCACACTCCACCTCAAAAGGACGTGTGAAATCCGGCAACACCAGCAAGGGAGCTTGCATCAACTTGAGCTTCAAAGTGTTAAAGGCTCTCTCCTGGGCACGTCTCCACTTAAACTCACTCCTCTTCTTAGTGACCTCTGTCAATGGGGCTGCAATTGTGCTAAAGTCCTTGACGAACCTCCTATAGAAACTCGCCAGCCCATGGAAACTCCTCACTTGGCCAATAGAAGTAGGCGTGGGCCACTCATTTATGGCCTTGATCTTGGCCTCGTCCACTTGCAATCCATGTGAGCTAACTACAAAACCAAGAAAGGTGACAGAAGTAGTACACAACTCACACTTTTTCAAGTTAGCAAACAAGTGTTAAAGACGCAAAGTAGTAAGCACATCTCTCAAATGACATTCATGCTCTTCTAGGGACTTGCTATACACTAAAATATCATCAAAGTAGACCACTACAAATTTCCCTATATAATGTCTCAATACAAGGTTCATTAAGCGCATGAATGTGCTAGGGGCGTTTGTGACCCCGAATGGCATAACGAGCCATTCATAGAGACCAAACTTGGTCTTGAAAGCTGTTTTCCACTCGTCCCCTTCCTTCATACGAATCTGGTGGTAGCCACTTTTTAAATCGATTTTGGAAAACATTGTGGCTCCATGCAATTCATCTAACATGTCGTCAAGACGAGGAATGTGATGCCTATACTTTACCGTTGTGTTATTAATGGCCCTACAATCGACACACATTCTCCATGTGTTGTCTTTCTTGGGTACTAATAACACCCGTACAACACAAGGGCTCATACTCTCCCTAATGTATCCCTTATCCAAGAGCTCTTGGACTTGGGATTGGACCTCTTGGGTCTCCTTGGGGTTCATACGATAGGCTGACCTATTTGGCAATGACGCCCCGGGAATGAGATCGATTTGATGCTCTATTCCTCTAATTGGGGGTAAGCCAGCCGGTATCTCATCGGGGAATACGTCGTTGTACTCCTCAATGAGCCCCAAAATGCGCGGGGGTAGTGAAGCTTTGAGCTCTTCACTCAACAAGCTCAGCTCCTTGCACAAGAGCATAAGCGTTGTTTCCCCATCCAAAAACTCGTCTTCTAGCTCCCTCTTGGAAGCCAAAAGAGCGGAGGAGGGTGTAGGGCTTAGAGGTTGGCTCGTCTTACCCCGAGCTTTCCCTTTCTTCCCATTCTCCCACTCAAGGTATGAACTTACCTTCTTACCTTGACGCTTCCTTTCCCACTCCTCCGAAACCTGTGTGGGCGTCATTGGCTTAAGGACAATGGCTTGGCCGTTGTGGGTGAAGGTGTTTCGGTTGGTGAATCCATCATGCACAACCCTCCTATCCTATTGCCATGGACGTCCTAATAATATGTGACAAACCTACATAGGTACTACATCACAAAGAACATCATCCTCATAATGTCCTAAGTTAATAGAAACCTTTACTTGCTTATGCACTTTCAATTCACCACAATCATTCATCCAATGCAACTTATAGGGTCTAGGGTGATGAGTCATAGATAATTGCAGTTTATTAACCATTTCTAAGCTAGCAATATTGCAACAACTACCACTATCTATGATCATGTTACAAACTTTTCCTTTGATCAAGCATCTAGTATGAAACAAGTTTTCTCTTTGATTATCATCACATGCTTGTGGTTTAATATGCAAAGTTCTCCTAGCAATCAAAGATTCACTAGATTCATACTCAATCTCATCATCAGCATTATTGTCATCATGCAAATCATCATTAGGTTCATCATGTTCATGCTCACTTTTAGATTCATATTCACCCAAATGATTGATTAAAAGAGTTTTCTTGTTAGGGCAGTCCCTTGCTATATGTCCTCTACCTTGGCACTTGAAACACACAATGTCCCTAGTTCTAGTAGAAGAGTTAGAGTTAGGATTACTCCCCTTTGGATCTGTTGAAACTCCACTAGAATTGCTCTTGTTGTATGATAATGGCGTGGAGATTGTAGGCTGTTTGGCTCGGCCAGCTTGGTCACTTTGGCCACCGGCTGTGTGACTCCTCTCCTTATGATGCGTGGCCTCCTTCCTGTAGGAACCTCCTTGCTGGCCACGGCTTCCCTTCCATGAATGGGGCTGGTTGCTCGTGTTCCTCCCTCCTTGGTACCTAAGCTTATTTTTCCTTTCTATCTTCATAGCTAAATGCAAGAGGTCGGTCATTGTAGAATAAGGAAAAAGATCAACTTCCTGAGATAATGAGGGATTTAGAACACGAAGAAACCTGGCCATTGTGGTTTCGTCATCCTCACCCACATTATCCCTTACCATTGCCACTTGCATGGCGTTGTAGGCTTCCTCGGGGCTCATGGAGCCTTGCTTCAAGTTCTCTAGCCGCTGCCTTAGCTCCCGGGTGTAATGTTGTGGTATAAAACGCCCTCTCATCAACGCCTTCATTTGATCCCAGCTCACTATGGGTGCATCCAAGTTGCGCCTCCTTTCTTTCACCAAATTATCCCACCATATTAGTGCATAACCAGAGAATTCAAGGGTTGCGAGCTGTACCTTTTTGGACTCGGCGAAATTGTGGCAGTTCCACACTTGTTCAATCTTTGTCTCCCACTCCATGTAAGTGTCTGGGTCACACTTGCCTTCAAAGGCAGGGATCTTCACCTTGATCTTGCCAACTCCATCTTGCTCCGGCTCACTAGGCCTTCTAGGGCGCCTTTCTCTACCATCTCGGCGCTCCCTCTCTTCCCTCCTTGAGTAGTGCTCCCAAGCATCGTCCTCGGCATCATAGTCATCAAAGGACGTCTCCATGTCACTAGGTGCTCTACCTTGCCCTTGAAATCCTTGATATTCATTAGTACGAGGGAACCCATCCCGAAGGGGAGTGGGCTGGGCAACAATAGGGACTCTTCGAGCAAAATTGCCAATGGAATTATGTAAATGAGAAGTGTTGAGAGGATCTTCCCTACTCTGGTTCTGAAAACCATGGTGTTGGGATGTGGACGCCAAAAGGGGGTCAACTTGGGGTTGTTTTCCCGTGTTGATGGTGCTTTGCTCGTGGCCAGTGTCCGTGCCTTGTTGGTGTGCCGCTGGACCGACACTCGGGGCTACACCCGACACGGTGCCTGGCGTAGGCGGCGCCAACGCCTAGGTCTCCAATGCCGCCATCCTTGAGTTAAGGCGAGAGATGTTCTGGTCAAGTGAGTTCAACAAGTTGAACACCTCGGGATGGATAGGCTTCGGACTTTGGGTGTGGCGTGGGGTTTCTCCACTCTCGTTAGACATGATTCTGCAACAAGCAACACAGCACAAATTCAATGCAAACTTGTTAAGTTAGGTATATCCAAATCAACCTCTCAAGTGTTTTACTCACTCTCACTCTCGGTGTGTGATCGAGCTCATTGTTTCAATCTGCTTGAAATGATCAACAACTCAAATCAAAGATTAGTGGGCAACAAAACACGAGAAGATGAATGTTGGGGAAAAAAAACGTCCAAGAAAAGAAGACTCAAATGTGTTTAAGAATGGAGATGAATAGAGAAAGAGATCAAACCTCGATTAAACCTTTCTCACCTCGATTTCCTTAACCAAGTATGGACTTGGAGTGGTTTGTTTGGGTGAGGGTAGGGCTCGAAAATGGGAGGCTTGAAATCAACTCCAATGGTGGCGTCCAACTCAAGAGAAGAAGAAGAGAAGAGAAGAAGATGATATGCTTGCACGAATTTAATTACAACTATGCAATGAAATGAAAAGCAATACTATACTATGATATGAATGAGATAAAAGGAAGAAATAACAATCTGATTTCTGATTTTTCTTTCTTTTCTTTGTTTTGATTTTCTTTTCTTTTCTTTTCTTTTATCAGAAATAATCAGAATAATACAAATAATGTCGATAATAATATGACAAATAAAATGTTAACCTAAGATGCAAATATAAGTGCAAGATGATATAGAAAGTGGCGGATTGAGTTTTGAGATGGTGGTGGACGAAATCCCTTGATTTGAGGAGAAATAATAGGCTGGAGAATAGTTGGTTTGGGCGTGGCTTTTGAATTCAAATTGTTTGAACGGTTCTCCCTTAAGAATAGGAGATGGGCGTGGACTTGGTGGCTGGTGATATGAAAGAGATTTGGTCAACCTTAAATGTAGGAATGGACTTAGGAGCTTTGAATTTGAATTAATTAAATCAGATTATACTCCTAATTTAATTAAAATTCGTGGCTAACTTAAGCAATGGTGGTGGACGGATTTTGTGGAGGTGGTGGGCGTTGGTGGTTGTGGTGCCTGAGGATGGTGGTTTTTTTTTGGGCTAAGGATGTGTTTGGCTAGGCGAAACAAACCACTGCACAAGAACAAACCGATTAGTATTTTCAAGTTCAATTCAAAGAGATTAGATTAATCGAACCTGATCTCCGGAGGACTCTTTTTGGTGGAAACGAAAAGAACGTCGTCAATGAAGCTCTGATACCAATTTGATATGGGGTTAGCCGTTGGATGCCCGATCTTTGATGTTCACAACTCAACAAGAAATACAAATGAAACAATGGTCAGAAACGAATGGAAATGAGACTCGAAATGAAGGACACGACTCAACAAAGTGGGGATGAGGCAACAATGGAAAGCAAACAGAAACGAGGACTCAATGAAGGAAAACCAACGTGGATAACAAGAAGGATAACCCTTCGAGACAACTATTAAACCCTTGATGTATATTTCAACCAAGATCCTAATAGAATGGACGAAGAACCAACCTTGTACAATCTTACACAACAAGGAACGAGGACTTGAAGCACAAGAAGGGGGCTCGTGATCGTTGAAAGGCACCAACCTTCGATGAGAATTGACACAATTCAAACAACCTAGCTGCAATACACACACACTCAGTGAAGCCAAAGCTTCAAACTCTCTCTCTTTTCAAAGGAGAAAATGATTTCTATTCAAGGTTGTCTAAGTGTTCCAATCTGAAAAACCAAAACTTATATGTCCCAAATTCTGAAATAAAGATAATAAATAAAAGTCTAATTAAACTAGGATAAGTAGGCCCAAATACAAGATAATGGCCCAAATGAGTTGAGCACACTTGAGTGCCTCAAAACATGCACACTTGTGCAAAAACGAAGCACACCCGGCGCGATGGCACGTTGGCCCATGCCGTGGCCTATGCAACGCCGCATCCCTTGCATTTGTCGTTGCCTTGGCACTCTCCATGGACAACGCCATCACTTATTAGGCAAACAGCCTTGGCATGTGGCTCCTTGCTCTCTCTCGCCTCCTTAGCACAAATGTAACACACAAAAGCATGCATTCCACTTTGTAGCTTCTTGGCTCGGGATCTAGTGATTGGCCCATCAAAGAGTGTAGGGGCACTTGGAGGTGGCTGACTAGATGATCCTTCATCACCAAGTGTTCGATGATTTGTCCATGTAAATGTCACTCCTACATGTGGAATTTGGTTTCTAGGCTCGAAAATATGCTTTTATTCGACCGGTCTTGATTTTGAAGTGAAAAGTGTGCTTATTGGCTTGATACTATCCTCATTCTTTATGCTTAACCTTATATGTCTTTAAACTTCACTTGTTTTTTCTCCTTTTGCCTTTCAAATGACTTGTGATCTAATATTGCACGCCAAGTGTTTGATGATTTCTCCATGTAAATGTCACTCCTACATGTGGCATTTTGTTTCTAGGTTCGAATTTATGCTTTTATTCGACCAGTCTTGATTTTGTAGTGTAGACTGTGCTTATTGAATTGATACTATCCTCATTCTTTATGCTTATGCCTAGATGTCTTTAAAAATCACTTGTTTTTTCTCCTTTTGCCTTTAAAATGACTTGTGACCTAACATTGCACGCCAATTGTTCGATAAAATGTCCATTTTTTAGTCACTCCTAAATGTGAAATTCGGTTTCTAGTTTTGAATTTATGCTTTTATTCGATTGGTCTTGATTTTGTAGTGCAGAATGTGCTTATTAGCTTGATACTATCCTCATTCTTTATGCTTATGCCTAGATGTCTTTAAAGTTCACTTGTTTTTTCTCCTTTTGCCTTTAAAAATTGAATTGAGATATAACATTGCAAGCCAAGTGTTCGATGAAATGTCCATGTAAATGTCACTCCTAATTGTGGATTTCGGTTTCTAGGTTCGAATTTATGCTTTTATTCGACCGGTCTTGAGTTTGTAGTGCAGGATGTGCTTATTGGCTTGATATTATCCTCATTCTTTATGCTTATGGCTAGATGTCTTTAAAGTTCACTTGTTTTTTCTCCTTTTGCCTTTAAAATCATTTGTCATCTGACATTGCACGCCAAGTGTTTGACGAAATGTCCATGTAAATGTCACTCCTCAATGTGGCATTAGGTTTCTAGGTTCGAATTTATGCTTCTATTCGATCGGTATTTGTTTTGTACTACAGAATGTGCTTATTGGGTTGATACTATCCTCATTCTTTATCCTTATGCCTAGATGTCTTTAAAGTTCATTATTTTTTCTCCGTTTGCCTTTAAAATGACTTGTAATCTAACATCGCATGCCAAGTGTTCGATAAAATGACCATGTAAATGTCACTCCTAAATATGGCATTCGGTTTCTAGGTTCGAATTTATGCTTTTATCCGATTGGTCTTGATTTTGTAGTGCAAAACGTACTTATTGGCTTGATACTATCCTCATTCTTTATTCTTATGCTTAGATGTCTTTAAAGTTCATTTATTTTTTCTCCTTTTGCCGTTAAAATGATTTTTGATCAAACATTGCACGCCAAGTGTTGAACGAAACGTCTATGTAAATGTCTCTCCAAAATGTGGCATTCGGTTTCTAGTTTCGAATTTATGCTTCTATTCGATTGGTACTGCAGAATGTGGTTATTGGCTTGATACTATCCTCATTCTTTATCCTTATGCCTAGATGTCTTTAAAGTTCACTTGTTTTTTCTCCTTTTGCCTTTAAAAATTGACTTCAGATCTAACATTGCATTCCAAGTGTTCGATGAAATGTCCATGCAAATGTCACTCCTAAATGTGGCATTCGGTTTCTAGGTTCGAATTTATGCTTTTATTCGATACGTCTTGATTTTGTCGTGTAGAATGTGCTTATTGTCTTGCTACTATCCTCATTCTTTATTCTTATGCCTAGATGTCATTAAAGATCACTTTTGTTTTCTCCTTTTGCCTTTAAAATGATTTGTGATCTAACATTGCACGTCAAGTGTTTGACGAAATGTCCATGTAAATGCCACTCATAAATGTGGCATTCTGTTTCTAGGATCGAATTTATCCTTCTATTCGATCAGTCTTGGTTTTGTGGTGCAAAATGTGCTTATTGGCTTGATACTATCCTCATTCATTATGCTTATGCCTAGATGTCTTTAAAGTTCACTTGTTTTTTCTCCTTTTGCCTTTAAAAATCGAATTGAGATCTGACATTGCACGCCAAGTGTTCGATAAAATGCCCATGTGAATGTCACTCTTAAATATGGCATTCGATTTCTAGGTTCGAATTTATGGTTTTATCCGACCGGTCTTGATTTTTTAGTGCAAAACGTGCTTATTGGCTTCATACTATCCTCATTCTTTTTGCTTATGCCTAGATGTCTTTAAAGTTCACTTGTTTTTTCTCCTTTTACCTATAAAATGATTTGTGATCTAAAATTGCACGACAATTGTTTGACGAAATGTCTATGTAAATGTCACTTCTAAATGTGGCATTCTGTTTCTAGTTTCGAATTTATGCTTCTATTTGATCGATATTGGTTTTGTACTACAGAATGTGATTATTGGATTGATACATTCCTCATTCTTTATCCTTATGCCTAGATGTCTTTAAAAGTTCACTTGTTTTTTCTCCTTTTGCCTTTAAAAATTTACTTCAGATCTAACACTTTACGCCAAGTGTTCGATGAAATGTCCATGTAAATTTCACTCTTTCGGTTTCTATGTTCGAATTTATGCTTTTATTTGATACATCTTGATTTTGTAGTGTAGAATGTGCTTATTGTCTTGGTACTATCCTCATTCTTTATGCTTATGCCTAGATGTCTTTAAAATTCACTTGTTTTTTCTCATTTTGCCTTTAAAAATTGAATCAAGATCTAACATTGCAAGCCAAGTGTTCGATGAAATGCCCATGTAAATGTCACCCCTAAATGTGGCTTTCGGTTTCTAGGTTCGAATTTATGCTTTTATTCGACCGGTCTTGATTTTGTATTGCAGAATGTACTTATTGGCTTGATACTATCCTCATTCTTTATGCTTATGCCTAGATGTCTTTAAAGTTCACTTGTTTGTTCTCCTTTTGCCTTTAAAATGATTTGTCATCGAACATTGCACGCCAAGTGTTTGACGAAATGTCCATGTAAATGTCACTCCTAAATGTGGCATTCGGTTTCTAGGTTCAAATTTATGCTTCTATTTGATCGGTCTTGGTTTTGTAGTGCAGAATGTGCTTATTGGCTTGAGACTATCCTCATTCTTTATGCTTATGTCTGGATGTCTTTAAAGTTCACTTGTTTTTTCTGCTTTTGCCTTTAAAATGACTTTTATGCTTATGTCTGGATGTCTTTAAAGTTCACTTGTATTTTCTTCTTTTGCCTTTAAAATGACTTGTGAACTAACATCGCACGCCAAGTGTTCGATAAAATGCCCATGTAAATGTCACTCCTAAATATGGCATTCGGTTTCTAGGTTCGAATTTACGGTTTTATCCGATCGGTCTTCATTTAGTAGTGCAAAACGTGCTTATTGGCTTGATACTATCCTCATTCTTTATGCTTATGCCTAGATGTCTTTAAAGTTCAATTGTTTTTTTCTCCTTTTGCCTTTAAAATGATTTTTGATTTAACATTTCACGCCAAGTGTTTAACGAAATGTCTATGTAAATTTCCCTCCTAAATGTGGCATTCGGTTTCTAGGTTCGAATTTATGCTTCTATTCGTTCGGTATTGGTTTTGTACTGCAGAATGTGCTTATTGGCTTGATTCTATCCTCATTCTTTATCTTTATGCCTAGGTGTCTTTAAAGTTCACTTGTTTTTTCTCCTTTTACCTTTAAAAATTGACTTGAGATCCAACATTGCATGTCAAGTGTTCGATGAAATGTCCATGTAAATGTCACTCCTAAATGTGGCATTCGGTTTCTAGGTTTGAATTTATGCTTTTATTGGATACATCTTTATTTTGTAGTGTAGAATGTGCTTATTGTCTTGTTACTATCCTCATTCTTTATGCTTATGACTAGATGTTTTTAAAGATCACTTGTTTTTTCTCCTTTTGCCTTTAAAATGACTTGTGATCTAACATGGCACGCCAAGTGTTCGATGAAATGTCCATTTAAAAGTCACTCCTAAATGTGGCATTCGGTTTCTAGTTTCGATTTTATGCTTTTATTCGATCGGTCTTGATTTCGTAGTGTAGAATGTGCTTATAGGCTTGATTCTATCCTCAATCTTTATGCTTATGCCTAGATGTCTTTAAAGTCACGTGTTTGTTCTCCTTTTGCCTTTAAAAATTGAATTGAGATCTAACATTGCAAGCCAAGTGTTCGATGAAATGTCCATGTAAAAGTCACTCCTAAATGTTGCTTTCGGTTTTTAGGTTCGAATTTAGGCTTTTATTCGATCGGTCTTGATTTCGTAGTGCAGAATGTGCTTATTGGCTTGATACTATCCTCAATCTTTATGCTTATGCCTAAATGTCTTTAAAGTTCACTTGTTTTTTATCCTTTTGCCTTTAAAATGATTTGTCATCTAACATTGCACGCCAAGTGTTCGATGAAATGTCCATGTAAATTTCACTCCAAAATGTGGCATTCGGTTTCTATTTTCGAATTTATGCTTTTATTTGATCGGTCTTGATTTTTTAGTAGAGAATGTGCTTATTGGCTTGATACTATCCTCATTCTTTATGCTTATGCCTAGATGTCTTTAAAGTTCACTTGTTTTTTCTCCTTTTGCTTTTAAAATTACTTGTGATCTATCATTGCATGCCAAGTGTTCGATAAAATATCTATGTAAATGTCACTCCAAAATGTGGCATTCGCTTTCTAGGTTCGAATTTATGCTTTTATTCGATCGGTCTTGATTTTGTAGTGCAGAATGTGCTTATTGGCTTGATACTATCCTCATTCTTTTTGCTTATGCCTAGATGTCTTTAAAGTTCACTTGTTTTTTCTCCGTTTGCCTTTAAAATGACTTGTGATCTAACATTGCACGCCAAGTGCTCGATGATTTGTCCATGCAAATGTCACTCCTACATTTGGCATTTGGTTTCTAGGTTCGAATATATGCTTTTATTCGACTAGTCTTGATTTTGTAGTGCAGAGTGTGCTTATTCGCTTGATATTATCATCATTCTTTATGCTTATGCCTATATGTCTTTAAAGTTCACTTGTTTTTTCTCCTTTTAGCTTTAAAATGACTTGTGATCTAACATTGCACGCCAAGTGTTCGATGATTTGTCCATGTAAATGTCACTCCTACATGTGGCATTTGGTTTCTAGGTTCGAATTTATGCTTTTATTTGACCGGTCTTGATTTTGTAGTGCAAAGTGTGCTTATTGGCTTGATACTCTACTCATTCTTCATGCTTATGCCTAGATGTCTTTAAAGATCACTTGTTTTTTCTCCTATTGCCTTTAAAATGACTTGTGATCTAACATTGCACGACAAATGTTCGATGAAATGTCCATTTAAATGTCACTCCTAAATGTGGCATTCAGTTTCTAGTTTCGAATTTATGCTTTTATTCGATCGGTCTCTATTTTGTAGTGTAGAATGTGCTTATTGGCTTGATACTATCCTCATTCCTTATGCTTATGCCTAGATGTCTTTAAAATTCACTTGTTTTTTCTCCTTTGGCCTTTAAAAATTGAATTGAGATCTAACATTGCAAGCCAAGTGTTCGATGAAATGTCCATGTAAATGTCACTCCTAAATGTGGCTTTCGGTTTCTAGGTTCGAATTTATGCTTTTATTCGACCGGTCTTGATTTTCTAGTGCAGAATGTGCTTATTGGCTTGATACTATCCTCATTGTTTATGCTTATGCCTAGATGTCCTTAAAGTTCACTTGTTTTTTCTCCTTTTGCCTTTAAAACGATTTGTCATCTAACAATGCACGCCAAGTGTTTGACGAAATGTCCATGTAAATGTCACTCCTAAATGTGGCAGAACGTGCTTATTGCCTTGATACTATCCTCATTCTTTATGCTTATTGATACGGGGTTAGCCGTATGGTGCCCGATCTTCGACGTTCACAACTCAACAAGAAACACAAATGCAACAATGGTCAGAAACTAATAGAATTAAGACGCGAAGTGAAGGACTCGACTCGACCAAGGCAAATTGACAAAGGAATGGAATTAAGCGGAAATGAAGACTCAATATAGAAACCGACGCAGATTTAAAGAAGGATAACCCTTCGAGACAACTATTAAACCCTTGGTGTATATTTCAACCAAGATCCTAATAGAATGGACGAAGAACCAACCTTGTACAATCTTACACAACAAGGAACGAGACCTTGAAGCACAAGAAGGGGGCTCATAATCATTGAAAGGCACCAATCTTCGACGAGTATTGACACAATTAAAACAAACCAAGCTGCGGATTCACACACTCGTTGAAAGCCAAAGGCTCTCGTTTTCTCTCTATTCATTGAGAAAGCAAATACAAATTCTGAGTTGTCTAAAATCTGAAAATAACAATCCTAAACTATTTATATGTCCAGCAATTGCAAAGAAAATACCAATTAAAGTCTAATTAAACTTAAGCTAGATAAAGGCCCAATATGGAGAGTGGCCCAAAAGAGAAAAAGTCCAATAAATAAAACCAACACATGCTGACTTGGACAGGCAAGGCGCGTGTGCACTCGGACAAGCACGCTCAAGGGCGCGCCGTTGCATCGTGGCGCTGGAGTAGGCGCGTCGCTGCATCGCTGGGCTGGGGCGCGTCGCTACAGCCATGGCTCGATGATCCACCGGCGCTTAACACACATACAGCCTTGGCCTTGGAATCCTTGCTCTCTCTGGCCTCCTTAGCACATATGTGGCACACAAAAGCATGCATTCCACTTTGTAGCTTCTTGGCTCGGGATCTAGTGATTGGCCCATCAAAGAGTGTAGGGGCATTTGGAGGTGGCTGAGTAGATGATCCTTCATCAACCTCCCCTTCTTGAAAAGGATTCGACCCCGAATCCAAGTCCTCATCAATGGCAAGATATGGCGTGAGATCAGCGACGTTGAAGATGGCGCTTACTCCATATTCTCCTGGTAGCTCTAACTTGTATGCATTGTCCCCGATCTTTTGAAGCACCTTAAAAGGTCCATCTCCTCGAGGGGCCAGCTTGCTCTTCCTTTGCTCCGGGAATCTTTCCTTCCTCAAGTAAGCCCACACCAAGTCTGCGGGCTGGAAAACAATGTGACGCCTTCCATGATTAGTTCTCCTTGCATTGTACTCGGCCTTTTGCTCCAATCTCAGCTTGGTTCGAGCATGCAACTCCCTTATAAACTCCACATGTTTCCCTGCATCAAAGTGCTCATTCTCCCTCATCGGCAATGGGGTAAGATCTTCTTGCATGAGCACGCCCCAATGCCGACTCCACTTGGATCACACTCCACCTCAAAAGGACGTGTGAAATCTAGCAACACTAACAAGGGAGCTTGCGTCAACTTGAGCTTCAAAGTGTTGAAGGCTCTCTCCTGGGCACGTCCCCATGTAAACTCACTCCTCTTATTTGTGACCTCCGTCAATGGGGCTGCAATAGTGCTAAAGTCCTTTACGAACCTTCTATAGAAACTCGCCAGCCCATGGAAACTCCTCACTTGGCCAACAGAAGTAGGCATGGGCCACTCATTCATGGCCTTGATCTTGGCCTCGTCCACTTGCAATCCATGTGAGCTAACTACAAAACCAAGAAAGGTGACGAAAGTAGTGCACAACTCACACTTTTTCAAATTAGCAAACAAGGGTTCAAGACGCAAAGTGGTAAGCACATCCCTCAAATGACATTCATGCTCTTCTAGGGATTTGCTATACACTAAAATATCATCAAAGTAAACCACTACAAATTTCCCTATATAATGTCTCAATACATGGTTCATTAAGCGCATGAATGTGCTAGGGGCATTTGTGAGCCCGAATGGCATAACGAGCCATTCATAGAGACCAAACTTGGTCTTGAAGGCCGTTTTCCATTCGTCCCCTTCCTTCATATGAATCTGGTGGTAGCCACTTTTTAAATCGATTTTGGAAAACATTGTGGCTCCATGCAATTCATCTAACATGTCATCAAGACGAGGAATGGGGTGCCTATACTTTACCGTTATGTTGTTAATGGCCCTACAATCCACACACATTCTCCATGTGTTGTCTTTCTTGGGTACTAATAACACCGGTGCAGCACAAGGGCTCATACTCTCCCTAATGTATCCCTTATCCAAAAGCTCTTGGACTTGGTATTGGACCTCTTGGGTCTCCTTGGGGTTCATACGATAGGCTGGCCTATTTGGCAATGACGCCCCGGGAATGAGATCGATTTGATGCTCTATTCCTCTAATTGGGGGTAAGCCAGCCGGTATCTCATCGGGAAATACGTCCTTGTACTCATCAATGAGCCCCAAAATGCGTGGGGGTAGTGAAGCTTTGAGCTCCTCATTCAACAAACTCAGCTCCTTGCACAAGAGCATAAGCGTTGTTTCCCCATCCAAAAACTCGTCTTTTAGCTCCCTCTAGGAAACCAAAAGAGTGGAGGAGGGCGTAGGGCTGAGAGGTTGGCTCGTCTTACCCCGAGCTTTCCCTTTCTTCCCATTCTCCTCCTCAAGGGTAGAACTTACCTCCTTACCTTGACGCTTCCTTTCCCACTCCTCCGAAACCTGTGTAGGCGTCATCGGCTTAAGGACAATGGTCTGGCCGTTGTGGGTGAAAGTGTTTCGATTGGTGAATCCATCGTGCACAACCCTCCTATCGTACTGCCATGGACGTCCTAATAATATGTGGCAAGCCTGCATAGGTACTACATCACAAAGAACATCATCCTCATAATGTCCTAGCTTAATAGAAACCTTTACTTGCTTATGCACTTTCAATTCACCACAATCATTCATCCAATGCAGCTTATAGGTTCTAGGGTGATGAGTCATAGATAATTGCAGTTTATTAACCATTTCTAAGCTAGCAATATTGCAACAACTACCGCTATCTATGATCATGTTACAAACTTTCCCTTTGATCAAGCATCTAGTGTGAAACAAGTTTTCTCTTTGATTATCATCACATGCTTGTGGTTTAATATGCCAAGTTCTCCTAGAAATCAAAGATTCACCAGATTCATACTCAATCTCATCATCAACATTATTGTCATCATGCAAATCATCATTAGGTTCATCATGTTCATGCTCACTTTCAAATTCATATTGGCCTAAATGATTGATTAAGAGCGTTTTCTTGTTAGGACAGTCTTTCATCATGTGTCCTCTACCTTGGCACTTAAAACACACAATGTCCCTAGTTCTAGTAGAAGAGTTAGAGTTAGGATTACCCCCCTTTGGAGCTGTTGAAACTCCACTAGAATTGCTCTTGTTGTATGATGATGGCGTAGAGCTTGTAGGCTGTTTGGCTCGGCCAACTTGGTCACTTTGGCCGCCGGTTGTGTGACTCCTCTCCTTATGATGTGTGGACTCCTTCCTATAGGAGCTTCCTTGCTGGCCACGGCTTCCCTTCCATGAATGGGGCTGGTTGCTCGCGCTCCTCCCTCCTTGGTACCTAAAATTGTTTTTCCTTTCTATCTTCATAGCTAAATGCAAAAGATCAATCATTGTAGAATAAGGAAAAAGATCAACTTCTTGAGATAATGAGGAATTTAGAACACGAAGAAACCTGGCCATTGTGGTTTCGTCATCCTCAACCACATTAGCCCTTACCATCGCCACTTGCATGGCGTTGTAGGCCTCCTTGGCGCTCATGGAGCCTTGCTTCAAGTTCTCCAGCCGCGGCCTTAGCTCCCGGGCGTAATGTTGTGGTATAAAACGCCCTCTCATCAACGCCTTCATTTGATCCCAGCTTGCTATAAGTTGCGCCTCCTTTCTTTCACCAAATTATCCCACCATATTAGTGCATAACCAGAGAATTCAAGGGTTGCGAGTTGTACCTTTTTGGACTCGGCGAAGTTGTGGCAGTTCCACACTTGCTCGATTTTTGTCTCCCATTCCATGTAAGTGTCTGGGTCACACTTGCCTTCAAAGGCAGGGATCTTCACCTTGATCTTGCCAACTCCATCTTTCTCCGGCTCCCTTGGCCTTCTAGGGCGCCTTTCCCTACCATCTTGGCGCTCCCTCCCTGACCTCCTAGAGTAATGCTCCCAATCATCGTCCTCGGCATCATAGTCATCAAAGGACGTCTCCATGTCACTAGATGCTCTACCTTGCCCCAGAAATCCTTGATAATCATTAGTACGAGGGAACCCATCCCGAAGGGGGGTGGGCTGAGCCATAATAGGGACCCTTCGAGCGAAGTTGCCCGTGGGACTATGTAAATGAGCAGAGTTAGGAGGATCTTCCCTATTCTGGTGTTGGAAACCATGGTGTTGGGATGTGGACGCCAAAAGAGGATCAACTTGGGGTTGTTTGTCCGTGTCGATGGCGCTTTGCTCGTGGCCAGCATCTGCGCTTTGTTGGTGCGCCGCTGGACCGGCACTCGGGGCTACGCCCAGCACGGTGCCTAGCGTAGGCGTCGCCAACGACTCCAAGGCCGCCATCCTTGTATTAAGGCGAGAGATGTTCTGGTTGAGTGAGTTCAACAAGTTGAACACATCAGGATGGATAGGCTCCGGACTCTGGGTGTGGCGTACTTCTCCACTATCTTTAGACATGATTCTGCAACAAACAACACAACACACTACAATGCAAACTTGTTAAGTTAGTTTAATCCAAATCAACCTCTCAAGTGTTTCACTCACACTCACTCTCGGTGTGTGACCATGCTCGTTGTTTCAATCTGCTTGAAATGATCAAACTCAAATCAAAGATTAGTAGGCAACAAAACATGAGAAGATGAGGGTTGAGGAAGAAACGTCCAAGAAAAGAAGACTCAAGTGTGTTTAAGAATGGAGATGAAAAGAAAAAGAGATCAAACCTCAATTAAGCCGTTCTCACCTTGATTTCCTTAACCAAGTATGAACTTGGAGTGGTTTGTTTGGGTGAGGGTAGGGCTCGAAAATGGAAGGCTTGAAATCAACTCCAATGGTGGCGTCCAACTCAAGAGAAGCAGAAGAGAAGAGAAGAAGATGATGTGCTTGCACTAATTTAATTATAACTATGCAATGAAATGAAATGCAATACTATACTATGAATGAAACAAAAGAAATAACAATCTGATTTCTGATTTTTTCTTCTTTTTTTCTTTTTTTCTTTTTTTTAAACCAGAAATAATCAGAATAATACAAATAATTTCGGAAAATAAAATAACGAATAAAATGTTAACCTAAGATGCAAATATAATGTGCAAGAAATTAAAATAGAGAGTGGCTGATTGTGGGAATGTGGGCGTTGGAGAGGTTGGACGCAATCCCTAGAATTGTGGAGAAGGAATAGGCTGAAAGATGGGTGGTTGAGGCGTGGCTTTGAATTCAAAGTGGTTTGAATGGTTCTCCCTTAAGAATAGGAGGTGGGCGTGGATTTGGTGGCTGGTGATATGGAGAAGATTTGGTCAACCTTAAATGTAGGAATGGACTTAGGAGCTTTGAACCTGAATTAATTAAATCAGATTATACTCCTAATTTAATTAAAATTTCGTGGCTGACTTAAACAATGGTGGTGGACGGATTTTGTGGAAGTGGTGGGGCATTGGTGGTTGTTGTTTTCCGAGGGTGACGATTTTTCTTGGGCTAAGGACATGTTTGGCTAGGCAAAAACAAACCACTGCACAAGAACAAACCGATTTAGTACTTTCAAGTTCAATTCAAAGAGATTAGATTAATCGAACCTGATCTCTGAAGGACTCTATTTGGTGTTTTTGCACACTCTTTATGGTGGTAACGAAAAGAACGTCGTCAACCTGGCTTTGATACCAATTTGATACAGGGTTAGCCGTATGGTGCCCGATCTTCGACGTTCACAACTCAACAAGAAACACAAATGCAACAATGGTCAGAAACTAATAGAATTAAGACTCGAAGTGAAGGACTCGACTCGACAAAGGCAAAATGACGCAGCAATGGAATTAAGCGGAAATGAAGACTCAATATAGAAACCGACGCAGATTTAAAGAAGGATAACCCTTCGAGACAACTATTAAACCCTTGGTGTATATTTCAACCAAGATCCTAATAGAATGGACGACGAACCAACCTTGTACAATCTTACACAACAAGGAACGAGACCTTGAAGCACAAGAAGGGGGCTCGTAATCGTTGAAAGGCACCAATCTTCGACGAGTATTGACACAATTCAAACAAACCAAGCTGCGGATTCACACACTCGTTGAAAGCCAAAGGCTCTCGTTTTCTCTCTATTCAATGAGAAAGCAAATACAAATTCTGAGTTGTCTAAAATTTGAAAATACCAATCCTAAACTATTTATATATCCAGCAATTGCAAAGAAAATACCAATTAAAGTCTAATTAAACTTAAGCTAGATAAAGGCCCAATATGGAGAGTGGCCTAAAAGAGAACAAGTCCAATAAATAAAACCAACACATGCTGACTTGGACAGGCAAGGCGCGCGCACTCGGACAAGCACGCTCAAGGGCGTGCCGTTGCATCGTGGCGCTGGAGTAGGCGCGTCGCTGCATCACTGGGCTGGGGCGCGTCGCTACAGCCATGGCTCGATGATCCACCAGCGCTTAACACGCATACAGCCTTGGCCTTGGAATCCTTGCTCTCTCTCTCGCCTCATTAGCACATATGTAGCACACAAAAGCATGCATTCCACTTTGTAGCTTCTTGGCTCGGGATCTAGTGATTAGCCCATCAAAGAGTGTAGAGGCACTTGGAGGTGGCTGACTAGAAGATCCTTCATCACTTATGCCTTGATGTCTTTGTAGTTCACTTGTTATTTCTCCTTTTGCCTTTAAAATGATTTGTGATCTAACATTGCACGCCATGTGTTTAACGAAATGTCTATCTAAATGTCTCTCCTAAATGTGGCCTTCGGTTTCTATCTAAATGTCTCTCCTCATTGTCTTGGTACTATCCTCATTCTTTATGCTTATGCCTAGATGTCTTTAAAGATCACTTGTTTTTTTCTCCTTTTGCCTTTAAAATGACTTGTGATCTAACATTGCACGCCAAGTGTTCGATGAAATGTCCATTTAAAAGTCACTCCTAAATGTGGCATTCGGTTTCTAGTTTCGATTTTATGCTTTTATTTGACCGGTCTTGATTTCGTAGTGCAGAATTTGCTTATTGGCTTGATACTATCCTCAATCTTTATGCTTATGCATAGATGTCTTTAAAGTTCACTTGTTTTTTCTCCTTTTGCCTTTAAAAATTGAATTGAGATCTAACATTGCAAGCCAAGTGTTCGATGAAATGTCCATGTAAATATCACTCATAAATGTGGCTTTCGGTTTCTAGGTTCGAATTTAGGCTTTTATTCGATCGGTCTTGATTTTGTAGAGCAGAATGTGCTTATTGGCTTGATACTATCCTAATTCATTATGCTTATCCCTAGATGTCTTTAAAGTTCACTTGTTTTTTCTTCTTTTGCTTTCAAAACGACTTGTGATCTAACATTGCACGCCAAGTGCTCGATGAAATGTCCATGTAAATATCACTCCTAAATTTGGCATTCGGTTTCTAGGTTCGAATTTATACTTTTATTCGATCGGTCTTGATTTTGTAGTGTAGAATGTGCTTATTGGCTTCATACTATCCTCATTCTTTATGCTTATGTCTAGATGTCTTTAAAGTTCACTTGTTTTTTCTAGGTTTGCCTTTAAAACGACTTGTGATCTAACATTGCACGCCAAGTGTTCGATTATTTGTCCATGTAAATGTCACTCCTACATGTGGCATTTGGTTTCTATGTTCGAATATATGCTTTTATTCGATCGGTCTTGATTTTATAGTGCAGAATGTGCTTATTGGCTTGATACTATTCTCATTCTTTTTGCTTATGCCTAGATGTCTTTAAAGTTCACTTGTTTTTTCTCCGTTTGCCTTTAAAATGACTTGTGATCTAACAATGCACGCGAAGTGTTCGATGATTTGTCCATGTAAATGTCACTCCTACATGTGGCATTTGGTTTTTAGGTTCGAATATATGTTTTTATTCGACCAATCTTGATTTTGTAGTGTAGAGTGTGCTTATTGGCTTGATACTATCCTCAATCTTTATGCTTATGCCTAGATGTCTTTAAAGTTCACTTGTTTTTTCTCCTTTTAGCTTTAAAATGACTTGTGATCTAACATTGCACGCCAAGTGTTCGATGATTTGTCCATGTAAATGTCACTCCTACATGTGGCATTTGGTTTCTAGGTTCGAATATATGCTTTTATTCGACCGGTCTTGAATTTGTAGTGCAGAGTGTGCTTATTGGCTTGATACTATCCTCATTCTTTATGCTTATGCCTACATGTCTTTAAAGATCACTTGTTTTTTCTCCTTTTGCCTTAAAAATGACTTGTGATCTAACATTGCACGCCAAGTGTTCGATAAAATGTCCATTTAAAAGTCACTCCTAAATGTGGCATTCGGTTTCTAGTTTCGATTTTATGCTTTTATTTGATCGGTCTTGATTTCGTAGTGCAGAATGTGCTTATTGGTTTGATACTATCCTCAATCTTTATGCTTATGCCTAGATGTCTTTAAAGTTCACTTGTTTTTTCTCCTTTTGCCTTTAAAAATTGAATTGAGATCCAACATTGCAAGCCAAGTGTTCGATCAAATGTCAATGTGAATGTCACTCCTAAATGTGGCTTTCCGTTTCTAGGTTCGAATTTAGGCTTTTATTTGATCGGTCTTGATTTTGTAGTGCAAAATGTCCTTATTGGCTTGATACTATCCTCATTCTTTATGCTTATGCGTAGATTTCTTTAAAGTTCACTTGTTTTTTTCTCCTTTTGCCTTTAAAATGATTTGTGATCTAACATTGCACGCCAAGTGTTTAACGAAATGTCTATGTAAATGTCTCTCCTAAATGTGCCATTCGGTTTCTGGGTTCGAATTTATGCTTCTATTCGATCGATATTGGTTTTGTACTGCAGAATGTGCTTATTGGCTTGATACTATCCTCATTCTTTATCCTAATGCCTAGATGTCTTTAAAGATCACTTGTTTTTTCTCGTTTTTCCTTTAAAATGACTTATGATCTAACATTGCACGCCAAGTGTTCAATGAAATGTCCATTTAAAAGTCACTCCTAAATGTGGCATTCGGTTTCTAGTTTAGATTTTATGCTTTTATTCGATCGATTTCGATTTCGTAGTGCAGAATGTGCTTATTGGCTTGATACTATCCTCAATCATTATGCTTATGCCTAGATGTCTTTAAAGGTCACTTGTTTTTTCTCCTTTTGCCTTAAAAAATTGAATTGAGATCTAACATTGCAAGCCAAGTGTTCGATCAAATGTCAATGTAAATGTCACTCCTAAATGTGGCTTTCGGTTTCTAGGTTCGAATTTAGGCTTTTATTCGATCGGTCTTGATTTTGTAGTGCAGAATGTGCTTATTGGCTTGATACTATCCTCATTCTTTATGCTTATGCCTAGATGTCCTTAAAGTTCACTTGTTTTTTCTCCTTTTGCTTTTAAAATGACTTGTGATCTAACATTGCACGCCAAGTGCTCGATGAAATAAATGTCACTCCTAAATGTGGCATTTGGTTTCTAGGTTCGAATTTATACTTTTATTCGATCGGCTTTGATTTTGTAGTGCAGAATGTGCTTATTGGCTTGATACTTTCCTCATTATTTATGCTTATGCCTAGATGTCTTTAAAGTTCACTTGTTTTTTTCTCCTTTTGCCTTTAAAATGACTTGTGATCTAACATTGCACGCCAAGTGTTCAATGAAATGCCCATTTAAAAGTCACTCCTAAATGTGGCATTCGGTTTCTAGTTTAGATTTTATGCTTTTATTCGATCGATTTTGATTTCGTAGTGCAGAATGTGCTTATTGGCTTGATACTATCCTCAATCATTATGCTTATGCCTAGATGTCTTTGAAGTTCACTTGTTTTTTCTCCTTTTGCCTTCAAAAATTTAATTGAGATCTAACATTGCAAGCCAAGTGTTCGATCAAATGTCAATGTAAATGTCACTCCTAAATGTGGCTTTCGTTTTCTAGGTTCGAATTTAGGCTTTTATTCGATCGGTCTTGATTTTGTAGTGCAGAATGTGCTTATTGGCTTGATACTATCCTCAATCTTTATGCTTATGCCTAGATGTCTTTAAAGTTCACTTGTTTTTTCTTCTTTTGCCTTTAAAAATTGATTTGAGATTTAACATTGCAAGCCAAATGTTCGATGAAATGTCCATGTAAATGTCACTCCTAATTGTGGCTTTCGGTTTCTAAGATCGAATTTATTATTTTATTCGATCGGTCTTGATTTTGTAGTGAAGAATGTGCTTATTGGCTTGATACTATCCTCATTCTTTATGCTTATGCCCAGATGTTTTTAAAGTTCAATTGTTTTTTCTCCTTTTGGTTTTAAAATGACTTGTGATCTAACATTTCACGCCAAGTGCTCGATGAAATGTCCATGTAAATGTCACTCCTAAATGTGGCATTCGGTTTCTAGGTTCGAATTTATACTTTTATTCGATCGGTCTTGATTTTGTAGTGCAGAATGTGCTTAATGGCTTGATATTTTCCTCATTATTTATGCTTATGCCTAGATGTCTTTAA
Organism: Fallopia convolvulus; assembly: GCA_964016875.1. Classification (NCBI taxonomy): domain Eukaryota; kingdom Viridiplantae; phylum Streptophyta; class Magnoliopsida; order Caryophyllales; family Polygonaceae; genus Fallopia; species Fallopia convolvulus. The sequence goes on from OZ024727.1 coordinate 26,613,083, forward strand.
AGTTCACTTGTTTTTTCTTCTTTTGCCTTTAAAAATTGAATTGAGATTTAACATTGCAAGCCAAATGTTCGATGAAATGTCCATGTAAATGTCACTCCTAAATGTGGCATTTGGTTTCTAGGTTCGAATTTATACTTTTATTCGATCGGTCTTGATTTTGTAGTGCAGAATGTGCTTATTGGCTTGATATTTTCCTCATTTTTTATGCTTATGCCTAGATGTCTTTAAAGTTCACTTGTTTTTTTCTCCTTTTGGCTTTAAAATGACTTGTCATCTAACATTGCACGCCAAGTGTTTGACGAAATGTCCATGTAAATGTCACTCCTAAATGTGGCATTCGGTTTATAGGTTCGAATTTATGCTTCTATTCGATCGGTCATGGTTTTGTAGTGCAGAATGTGGTTATTGGCTTGATACTATTTTCATTCTTTATGCTTATGCCTAGATGTCTTTAAAGTTCACTTGTTTTTTCTTCTTTTGCCTTTAAAATGATTTGTGATCTAACATTGCACGTCAATTGTTTAACGAAATGTCTATGTAAATGTCTCTCCTAAATGTGGCATTCGGTTTCTAGGTTCGAATTTATGCTTCTATTCGATCGGTATTGGTTTTGTACTGCAGAATGTGCTTATTGGCTTGATACTATCCTCATTGTTTATCCTTATGCCTAGATGTATTTAAAGTTCACTTGTTTGTTCTCCTTTTGCATTTAAAAATTGACTTGAGATCTAACATTGCATGTCAAGTGTTCGATGAAATGTCCATGTAAATGTCACTCCTAAATGTGGCATTCCATTTCTAGGTTCGAATTTATGCTTTTATTTGATACGTCTTGATTTTGTAGTGTAGTATGTGTTTATTGTCTTGGTACTATCCTCATTTTTAATGCTTATGCCTAGATGTCTTTAAAGATCACTTGTTTTTTCTCCTTTTGCCTTTAAAATGACTTGTCATCTAACATTGCATGCCAAGTGTTCGATCAATTGTCCATTTAAAAGTCATTCCTAAATGTGGCATTCGGTTTCTAGTTTCGATTTTATGCTTTTATTCGATCGGTCTTGAATTCGTAGTGCATAATGTGCTTATTGGCTTGATACTATCCTCATTCTTTATGCTTATGCCTACATGTCTTTAAAGTTCACTTGTTTTTTCTTCTTTTGCCTTTAAAAATTGATTTGAGATTTAACATTGCAAGCCAAATGTTCGATGAAATGTCCATGTAAATGTCACTCCTAAATGTGGCTTTCGGTTTCTAAGATCGAATTTATTATTTTATTCGATCGGTCTTGATTTTGTAGTGAAGAATGTGCTTATTGGCTTGATACTATCCTCATTCTTTATGCTTATGCCCAGATGTTTTTAAAGTTCAATTGTTTTTTCTCCTTTTGGTTTTAAAATGACTTGTGATCTAACATTTCACGCCAAGTACTCGATGAAATGTCCATTTAAAAGTCACTCCTAAATGTGGCATTCGGTTTCTAGTTTCGATTTTATGCTTTTATTTGATCGGTCTTGATTTTGTAGTGCAGAATGTGCTTATTGGTTTGATACTATCCTCATTCTTTATGCTTATGCGTAGATTTCTTTAAAGTTCACTTGTTTTTTCTCCTTTTGCCTTTAAAATGATTTGTGATCTAACATTGCACGCCAAGTGTTTAACGAAATGTCTATGTAAATGTCTCTCCTAAATGTGCCATTCGGTTTCAGGGTTCGAATTTATGCTTCTATTCGATCGGTATTGGTTTTGTACTGCAGAATGTGCTTATTGGATTGATACTATCCTCATTCTTTATCCTTATGCCTAGATGTCTTTAAAGTTCACTTGTTTTTTCTCCTTTTAGCTTTAAAATGACTTGTGATCTAACATTGCACGCCAAGTGTTCAATGAAATGTCCATGTAAATGTCACTCCTAAATGTGGCATTCCGTTTCTAGTTTCGAATTTATGCTTTTATTGGATCGATCTTGATTTTGTAGTGCAGAATGTGCTTATTGGCTTGATACTGTCCTCATTCTTTATGCTTATGCCTAGATGTCTTAAAAGTTCTCTTGTTTTTTCTCCTTTTGCCTTTAAAAAGACTTGTGAACTAACATTGCACGCCAAGTGTTCGATAAAATATCTATGTAAATGTCACTCCTAAATGTGGCATTGGTTTCTAGGTTCGAATTTATGCTTTTATTCGATCGGTCTTGATTTAGTACTGCAGAATGTGCTTATTGGCTTGATATTATCCTCATTTTTTATGCTTATGCCTAGATGTCTTTAAAGTTCACTTGTTTTTTCTCCGTTTGCCTTTAAAACTACTTGTGATCTAACATTGCAAGCCAAGTGTTCGATGATTTGTCCATGTAAATGTCACTCCTACATGTGGCATTTGGTTTCTAGGTTCGAATATATGCTTTTATTCGACCGATCTTGATTTTGTAGTGTAGAGTGTGCTTATTGGCATGATACTATCCTCATTCTTTATGCTTATGCCTAGATGTCTTTAAAGTTCATTTATTTTTTCTCCTTTTAGCTTTAAAATGACTTGTGATCTAACGTTGCACGCCAAGTGTTCGATGATTGTCCATGTAAATGTCACTCCTACATGTGGCAATTGGTTTCTAGGTTCGAATTTATGCTTTTATTCGACCGGTCTTGATTTTTTTAATGCAGAGTGTGCTTATTGGCTTGATACTATACTCATTCATTATGCTTATGCCTAGATGTATTTAAAGATCACTTGTTTTTTTCTCCTTTTGCCTTTAAAATGACTTGTGATCTAACATTGCACTCCAAGTGTTCGATGAAATGTCCATTTAAATGTCATTCCTAAATGTGGCATTCGGTTTCTAGTTCGAATTTATGCTTTTATTCGATCGGTCTTTATTTTGTAGTGGAGAATGTGCTTATTGGCTTGATACTATCCACATTCTTTATGCTTATGCCTAGATGTTTTTAAAGTTCACTTGTTTTTTCTCCTTTTGCCATTAAAAATTGAATTGAGATCTAACGTTGCAAGCCAAATGTTCGATGAAATGTCGATGTAAATGTCACTCCTAAATGTGGCTTTCGGTTTCTAGGTTCGAATTTATGCTTTTATTCGACCGGTCTTGATTTTGTAGTGCAGAATGTGCTTATTGGCTTGATACTATCCTCATTCTTTATGTTTATGCCTAGATGTCCTTAAAGTTCACTTGTTTTTTCTCCTTTTGCCTTTAAAATGATTTGTCATCTAACATTGCACGCCAAGTGTTTGACGAAATGTCCATGTAAATGTCACTCCTAAATGTGGCATTCGGTTTCTAGGTTCGAATTTATGCTTCTATTCGATCGGTCATGGTTTTGTAGTGCAGAATGTGGTTATTGACTTGATACTATTCTCATTCTTTATGCTTATGCCTAGATGTGTTTAAAGTTCACTTGTTTTTTCTTCTTTTGCCTTTAAAATGATTTGTGATCTAACATTGCACGTCAATTGTTTAACGAAATGTCTATGTAAATGTCTCTCCTAAATAAGGCATTCGGTTTCTAGGTTCGAATTTATGCTTCTATTCGATCGGTATTGGTTTTGTACTGCAGAATGTGCTTATTGGCTTGATACTATCCTCATTGTTTATCATTATGCCTAGATGTATTTAAAGTTCACTTGTTTGTTCTCCTTTTGCATTTAAAAATTGACTTGGGATCTAACATTACATTTCAAGTGTTCGATGAAATGTCCATGTAAATATCACTCCTAAATGTGGCATTCCATTTCTAGGTTCGAAGTTATGCTTTTATTTGATACGTCTTGATTTTGTAGTGTAGTATGTGCTTATTGTCTTGGTACTATCCTCATTTTTAATGCTTATGCCTAGATGTCTTTAAAGATCACTTGTTTTTTCTCCTTTTGCCTTTAAATGACTTGTGATCTAACATTGCATGCCAAGTGTTCGATCAATTGTCCATTTAAAAGTCACTCCTAAATGTGGCATTCGGTTTCTAGTTTCGATTTTATGCTTTTATTCGATCGGTCTTGAATTCGTAGTGCATAATGTGCTTATTGGCTTGATACTATCCTCAATCTTTATGCTTATGCCTACATGTCTTTAAAGTTCACTTGTTTTTTCTTCTTTTGCCTTTTAAAATTGAATTGAGATTTAACATTGCAAGCCAAATGTTCGATGAAACGCCATGTAAATGTCACTCCTAAATGTGGCTTTCGGTTTCTAAGATCGAATTTATTATATATTCGATCGGTCTTGATTTTGTAGTGAAGAATGTGCTTATTGGCTTGATACTATCCTCATTCTTTATGCTTATGCCCAGATGTTTTTAAAGTTCAATTGTTTTTTCTCCTTTTGGTTTTAAAATGACTTGTGATCTAACATTTCACGCCAAGTACTCGATGAAATGTCCATGTAAATGTCACTCATAAATGTGGCATTCGGTTTCTAGGTTCGAATTTATGCTTTTATTATCGGTCTTGATTTTGTAGTGCAGAATGTGCTTATTGGCTTGATACTATCCTCATTTTTTATCCTTATGCCTAGATGTCTTTAAAGTTCACTTGTTTTTTCTTCTTTTGCCTTTAAAAATTGACTTGAGATCTAACATTGCATGTCAAGTGATCGATGAAATGTCCATGTAAATGTCACTTCTAAATGTGGCATTCGGTTTCTAGGTTCGAATTTATGCTTTTATTCGATACGTCTTGATTTTTTAGTGTAGAATGTGCGTATTGTCTTGGTACTATCCTCATTCTTTATGCTTATGCCTAGATGTCTTTAAAGATCACTTGTTTTTTTCTCGTTTTGCCTTTAAAATGACTTGTGATCTAACATTTCACGCCAAGTGTTCAATGAAATGTCCATTTAAAAGTCACTCCTAAATGTGGCATTCGGTTTCTAGTTTCGATTTTATGCTTTTAATCGATCGGTTTTGATTTCGTAGTGCAGAATGTGCTTATTGGCTTGATACTATCCTCAATCTTTATGCTTATGCCTAGATGTCTTTAAAGTTCACTTGTTTTTTCTCCTTTTAGCTTTAAAATGACTTGTGATCTAACATTGCACGCCAAGTGTTCGATGATTTGTCCATGTAAATGTCACTCCTACATGTGGCATTTGGTTTCTAGGTTCGAATATATGCTTTTATTCGACCGATCTTGATTTTGTAGTGCAGAGTGTGCTTATTGGCTTGATACTATCCTCAATCTTTATGCTTATGCTTAGTTGTCTTTAAAGATCACTTGTTTTTTCTCCTTTTGCCTTTAAAATGACTTGTGATCTAACATTGCACGCCAAGTGTTCGATGAAATGTCCATTTAAAAGTCACTCCTAAATGTGGCATTCGGTTTCTAGTTTCGATTTTATGCTTTTATTTGATCGGTCTTGATTTCGTAGTGCAGAATGTGCTTATTGGTTTGATATTATCCTCAATCTTTATGCTTATGCCTAGATGTCTTTAAAGTTCACTTCTTTTTTCTCCTTTTGCCTTTAAAAATTTAATTGAGATCTAACATTGCAAGCCATGTTTTCGATCAAATGTCAATGTAAATGTCACTCCTAAATGTGGCTTTCGGTTTCTAGGTTCGAATTTAGGCTTTTATTTTATCGGTCTTGATTTTGTAGTGCAGAATGTGCTTATTGGCTTGATACTATCCTCATTCTTTATGCTTATGCGTAGATTTCTTTAAAGTTCACTTGTTTTTTCTCCTTTTGCCTTTAAAATGATTTGTGATCTAACATTGCACACCAAGTGTTTAACGAAATGTCTATGTAAATGTCTCTCCTAAATGTGCCATTCGGTTACTAGGTTCGAATTTATGCTTCTATTCGATCGGTATTGGTTTTGTACTGCAGAATATGCTTATTGGCTTGATATTATCCTCATTCTTTATCCTTATGCCTAGATGTCTTTAAAGTTCACTTGTTTTTTCTTCTTTCGCCTTTAAAAGTTGACTTAAGATCTAACATTGCATGTCAAGTGATCGATGAAATGTTCATGTAAATGTCACTCCTAAATGTGGCATTCGGTTTCTAGGTTCGAATTTATGCTTTTATTCGATACGTCTTGATTTTTTAGTGTAGAATGTGCTTATTGTCTTGGTACTATCCTCATTCTTTATGCTTATGCCTAGATGTCTTTAAAGATCACTTATTTTTCTCGTTTTGCCTTTAAAATGACTTGGATCTAACATTTCACGCCAAGTGTTCAATGAAATGTCCATTTAAAAGTCACTCCTAAATGTGGCATTCGGTTTCTAGTTTCGTCTTTATGATTTTATTCGATCGGTTTTGATTTCGTAGTGCAGAATGTGCTTATTGGCTTGATATTATCCTCAATCTTTATGCTTATGCCTAGATGTCTTAAAAGTTCACTTGTTTTTTCTCCTTTTGCCTTTAAAAATTGAATTGAGATCTAACATTGCAAGCCAAGTGTTCGATCAAATGTCAATGTAAATGTCACTCCAAAATGTGGCATTCGGTTTCTAGGCTCGAATTTATGCTTTTATTCGATCGATCTTGATTTTGTAGTGCAGAACGTGCTTATTGGCTTGATACTATCCTCATTCTTTATGCTTATGCCTAGATGTCTTTAAAGTTCACTTGTTTTTTCTCCTTTTGCTTTTAAAATGACTTGTGATCTAACATTGCACGCCAAGTGTTTAACGAAATGTCTATGTAAATGTCTCTCCTAAATGTGCCATTCGGTTTCTGGGTTCGAATTTATGCTTCTATTCGATCGGTATTGGTTTTGTACTGCAGAATGTGCGTATTGGCTTGATACTATCCTCATTCTTTATCCTTATGCCTAGATGTCTTTAAAGTTCACTTGTTTTTTCTCCTTTTAGCTTTAAAATGACTTGTGATCTAACATTGCACGCCAAGTGTTCAATGAAATGTCCATGTAAATGTTACTCCTAAATGTGCCAATTGGTTTCTAGGTTCGAATTTATGCTTTTATTCGACCGGTCTTGATTTATGCAGAGTGTGATTATTGGCTTGATACTATACTCATTCTTTATGCTTATGCCTAGATGTCTTTAAAGATCACTTGTTTTTTTCTCCTTTTGCCTTTAAAATGACTTGTGATCTAACATTGCACTCCAAGTGTTCGATGAAATGTCCATTTAAATGTCATTCCTAAATGTGGCATTCGGTTTCTAGTTTCGAATTTATGCTTTTATTCGATCGGTCTTTATTTTGTAGTGGAGAATGTGCTTATTGGCTTGATACTATCCACATTCTTTATGCTTATGCCTAGATGTCTTTAAAGTTCACTTGTTTTTTCTCCTTTTGCCATTAAAAATTGAATTGAGATCTAACATTTCAAGCCAAGTGTTCGATGAAATGTCGATGTAAATGTCACTCCTAAATGTGGCTTTCGGTTTCTAGGTTCGAATTTATGCTTTTATTCGACCGGTCTTGATTTTGTAGTGCAGAATGTGCTTATTGGCTTGATACTATCCTCATTCTTTATGTTTATGCCTAGATGTCCTTAAAGTTCACTTGTTTTTTCTCCTTTTGCCTTTAAAATGATTTGTCATCTAACATTGCACGCCAAGTGTTTGACGAAATGTCCATGTAAATGTCACTCCTAAATGTGGCATTCGGTTTCTATGTTCGAATTTATGCTTCTATTCGATCGGTCTTGGTTTTGTAGTGCAGAATGTGCTTATTGGCTTGATACTATCCTCATTCTTTATGCTTATGTCTGGATGTCCTTAAAGTTCACTTGTTTTTTCTTCTTTTGCCTTTAAAATGACTTGTGATCTAACAACATCGCACGCCAAGTGTTCGATAAAATGCCCATGTAACCTGAGATGTGGTAAATATATGAACGAGAGTCTGTACAAAAGCTCCTTAACCATACAAGGGTTAAGGCGCAAAATGGTCGTCATGACCCTACAACCTCCAATCGCACAAGGCGAACAAAACACCCCGAAGGGTCCTATACATGTCAAACTAGCCCCAAAAATCCCTAGAGTAGGACTAGGGGTAACAAAACGGGCAAAGTGCCATGTAGGCGACCAAAACAACTAAGGCAAAACCATCAAGGCCAAAAGACGCCTAACAAGGCGACCACAAACCACAAGACATCACGAGACATCAAAACGACGAAAGAGAGAAGGAGATGTCTTACGTACGCATGAGTCTTCGAAGTCTAGCACCTCTCTTACCATTGATTTTGCAAGTGAAGGAGATTCTTGTCTTGCAAGCATGAATTATCTTGAGAGCACAATCAATGGCGTTGGGTGTGGCCCCTCTGAAATATGTATCGTTCCTAGCATCCCAAGTGTGATAGACGATGCCAAGGAGGGTGACAAGTCTTGCTTTGAAGATGTGGGTGTCTTGCCTAGGGGACGTCAAGAACCAATCCACCCATTCTTGTAAGCTTGACTTCCTAGTTTGGATTCCATGCCACGTCCAAACTCTGTCCATGACCTCTTGAACAAAGTTGCAATTCCCCCAAAGGTGGTCGGTGGTCTCATTGTCGTTCCCACAAAGGACACAAGTGTCATTATTTAAGAGGCCACGAGCCTTGAGCCGGTTTAATGTAGGGAGTTTCCCTTGAAATGCAAGCCAAAATCTGAAGCTCCACTTCTTGGCTCTTACCCGAGTCCAAATCAGCTCGCTCCAAGCAAGGCTGGGACCACGGTCACGGAGCAAATCATAGTGGGTTCGTGCGTCAAGTTGCCCATTCGGCTTGGTGATAGAAAGAAGTCCGGTCGGGTCCTCATTTGTTGCTCTTGTGAGAACCGCTTCAACCACCGGTTCCCGTAGCTTGAGAAGTGATTTCCAGATCCAAGAGTCGGTGCTTTTGACTCTCAAATTCCAGAAATTGGCCCTTCTTGTGTGATTCCGGGTGACCCAATTTGTCCAAAGAGACGGTTTGTTCATTAGTATCTCGTGGCCAAGCTTGAAAAGGACCGATTGATTCCAGGCAAGGATCTCTTTGATGTTGAGGCCACCCTCCTCATATGGCCTAGTCACTTTTTTCCAAGAGACTAGTGCTTTTTTCCCCTCTACTTTACCACTCCAAAGGAAGGAACGACAAAGTGCTTCTATGCATTTGAGTACCTTCCTTGGGATGATGGTAGATTTGATCCAATATGAGAGGAGACCCTCGAGCATGGAGCGGATTACTTGAGCTCGCCTTTCATAAGAAAGCATTCGTGCTCCACATCTATTAATGACTCCGGTGATCTTGTTGAGGAGAGGCCCATAATCCACTATCTTGAGCTTATTAGTATGAAGAGGCATTCCCAAGTAGCGGACTGGGAAGGATCCAATCTCAAAGCCCATGATTGCCGCAAGGGAGGCTTGGTCATCAAGTGCTACACCCCCAAAGAAGATTCGACTTTTGTGGCTATTTGCTATGATCCCTGAGGATCTACCAAAGGAGAGAAGGCTAGTTTTTATGGAGTTAAGGGTCATGATGGTGGGTTTGCAAAAGATGAGGAGGTCATCGGCAAAGGTGATATTTGTGAGTTTGAGTCGATGGCATTTAGGATGAAAGGCAAAGCCTCGGGTGGTGCTAGCCTTTTGAAGATTTCGGTTAAGGACTTCCATAATCAAGACGAAGAGGAAGGGTGAGAGGGGATCACCTTGACGGAGACCTCTCTTGCCCGGAAAGAAGCCCTTGGCCTCGCCATTGATGAGGATGGAGTAGCGTGGGGTGGTAACATTTTGGAGAATGAGTTGGGTTAGCCAAGGTGGAATACCAAAGTAATGGAGGGTTTGTTCAAGGAACCCCCAATCAACACAATCAAAAGCCTTTTGGAGGTCCACTTGCATGAGGCACCTTTTGGAGGTGCGCCTTTTCTCATAGGTGGCAACTAGTTCTTGAGCAACCGCGGCATTGTGAGTAATGGAACGGCCCGGGACAAAGGCACCTTGCCCAAAGGAGACAATTTTGTCAAGGAGGGGTCGAATTCGGCTCACTAGGATTTTGGAGATGGCTTTTAGAAAGGTGTTGCAACAAGAGATGGGTCGAAAGTCTTTTATGTGGAAAGGGTTGTCAACTTTGGGAATGAGGCTCACAAACGTGTTGTTCCAATCTCTAAGTAGTCTCCCGGATTGGAAGAATTCTTGGACCGCTTTTACCACATCAAGTTTCACTATGCTCCAACATTCTTTGAAGAAATGACTACTAAAGCCATCGGGCCCCGGTGATTTGTTGGAGCCAACGTCCACGAAGGCCTTTCTTATCTCTTCTTCCGAGGGCATGAGGGTGAGATTAGCCACATTTTCTTGGTTTAGGGTTGGCCCTTCAAGTTGGCTAAAGTCAAAGGCTTGGTTTGGAGCTAGTGTACCAAAAAGCTTCTCATAGAACCCTACAACCTCATTCACTATATCACGGGGCTCTTCAATCTTGTTGCCATTTTCATCCTCGAGCATACGGATGGTGTTGCCCTCCTCTCATAGAACCCTACAACCTCTTTGATTCTATTGAAAAAGAAAGAGGAGGTCTTCTCATAGAACCCTACAACCTCTTTGATTCTATTGAAAAAGAAAGAGGAGGTCTCCTCTCCCATACTCATCCAATCTAGCTTGGCTCTTTGGGTTGTGGCACTCAACAAAATCTTGACATTGAGCTCAACTTCTTTCTTGGCTTCGGCCACGGCTTTTTGTTTTGCAAGATTGCCAAAGTCGTCATGAAGGGCTTGTTGTGCTTTTTTCAATTTTTCCACATTCCTTCCGCTAGTGTTTCAAGATTCCTAAATTTGGTACGGTGCCAAGCCTTTAAAGCCCCCTTTAGTTTGGCTAGCTTGGAGAAGAGGACGTATTGAGCCATCCCTACTATGTGCTCATTCCAAGTGCGTCTCACCAAGCTCTCAAAATCGTCATCCTCGGTCCAAAAATTGTAGAATCGGAAGGGAATTTTTCGGATAGTGTTTGTAGGGTTAATGTGGACAAGGCCGGGGGAGTGGTCGGAAAGGTTTGGGTCTCCAAAATAGGCAAAAGATTGCCTAAAAGTGGTTTCCCAAAGGGGGTTAACGAGGGCTCGGTCTATTTTTGTGGCTACCCGGGAGATGCCCATTTGTTGGTTGGACCAAGTGTATTTGGCACCGGAGTAGGTGAGGTCATGGAGGTCACAAGGGCCAAGGGCATTGACTAGCTCATCCGGCTCATCATCATCATTAGTGTTTCTCAAGGAGAATCTCTCCGTGGAGTCAAGCAAACAATTTAAATCACCCATCACAAGCCATGGTGCATTCATCCCCCCGGCAAGGGTTCTCAACAAGTTCCACAAAGGCTTCCTTTCCCTAGGATAATTGAAAGCATAGACAAAGGTTAGAAAGAAACTCAAGCTAGAGTTTTTGTCACTAACCTTGCAATGGATCGCTTGGGTGGTGTTCAATAGGACTTCCAATTGCACAACTCGGGGGTTCCAAGCAATTCTCATCCGACCCCTCTCTTTGGAGCTATCTTCAGTGCAATAATTCCAACCTCTTAATAAGCAATAGGCAAGGAGATCTTCTCTAGTTCGAAGGGTCTTGGTTTCTAAAATACCCATCACACTAACTCGGTTTTTATGGACAAAGTTATTGACCATATTTATTTTGGAGGGATCACTACTCCCTCTCACATTCCAACACCCGATTTTGAGGTCAGTCATGGAGCACCCTCTATGGGGCTACTACAACCCTCAATTAGGCCCTCAAGAAGGCCTTCAATGCTGTTTTTGTGAACATTGCCTCCCTCTTTGCTTGTTATCGTTTGTAGGGTGGAGGGTATTGCGTTTGTAGATGAGCGTGCTTGATGTTTCTTTGGAGGGATTTTAAAGGCACGTTTAGCTTCATCTTCAGGATTCTTGGCTTTGAGAGCTAGGATCATGTCATTGTCTTGCAAGTCTTCCGACATTAGGCTGATATTTTTAGCGCTCATGGTCCCGATGAGGTTCAAACTACCTTCTCCATGGCCAAGTGACTCATTTTCAGCTACGACTTTAGGGGCGGGTTGGTCTTCTTGTGAAGTAGTGGCATGTTCCCGGTTTGCTTGGGCATCATGTTGACCCGGAGGAATGGCCTTGACAGTGTTGACGCGGGCAGCATCCTTGGGATCGAGTGGTTTCCTAGGCACCCACACTCTTCTTGTCGGAGGTGTCTTAACTTTGGCAGCTTTGTTGTCCTCCTTGTTGCAAAAGGAGTCGGTATGGCCAAAGTTCTTGCAAATGGAACATTTCCAAGGCATCCACTCGAAAGCAATGGCATATTCAAAACATCTACCACATTTTGTTTTCAGCTTGACTGATTTCCGGTTTACCTCCTCGGTTGTGACTTCGACCAACAATCGAGCATAGGAGATGCGCTCCACCGAGGAGGTGGCTTTGTCCATGCAAATAGGAGAACCGATCATGTTCCCAATTCCATTCAACAAGTGCTTGGAGGAGAGTATGATGGGATCAAGATCAAGTATCTTCACCCACACCGGGATGGAGGCAAAGCTAGTCCAATCTATGGCCATACCAAGTTCCCATTTTTTCAGCACAAGCGGTTTATTGCCATTAAAGAGCCAAGGACCATTTTCAAGTACCCAATCCCTATCTTATAGGGAAGCAAAGCAAAATGTATAGACGCCATTATCTTTCAAGAATACCCTTGGCGACGAAACATTCCAATTAGCTTTGATAAACTCCGTCAGATTCCTCAAGGAGATCTTACCTCCGGCTGCAAACCCGATTAGTGTAGCTTTCCATGCGTCCTACTCACAAGCGATCTCCTTCAAATCAAACTCAAGGACCTCTTTATTGTCCAGATGGATCTGTTTCAGCCTTTCACAATCTTGTATGCATCGATTCCTTGACAAAACCTGCTTGAACGAGTGCTTTGGCTGGGCATTAGCTTGTGCTACAACATCATACGGCTGCGTGCTTGATTCGCCTTTGTAGAAACTGGGTGATAGTCTTTCAAAGACTGATTTTTTGTAGCCACCACGTGCTTGAGCGGGTCTATAAGGCAGGGCTGTTTTCAAGGTTGGCTTTTGAATATGAGCAAATTATGGCTCAGTCGATTTTGAAGAAGACGCCAGCTCGGGGGTAACTCCAAGAGCATTTGGGGACAAAGGCTGCTGGGGTTTTGAGAAAGTAGGAAGGGCCAACGGATCTTTATCTCTTCGAACGAGAGGCTTGCAAGGGTTTTCTATCAAAGGGGAAAGGCCAGCCCCTTGCTTTCCTAAAGCTGAGTTACCAGAAAGGGTTAGACGTGAACATGTGATATTCTCGGCTGGGTTTTGGTCATAAAGTAGCAGGGGCGTCTCCCCAGGCACATGTTTTGCCTCTTTTCCTTCCAGCCCCAGCAAGTTGAGGAGCTCCATTGTCATTTCATGGTGTGCCGCCATGGTACTGGCCGGAGGTTGCTTCCCATCGAGAGAACTTGCAGCCGCTTCTACAAGTTTAGCATTTTCAATGGCAGATTCTGTATACTTGGAGAGACCCTTCAAGAAAGTTGGCGTCTTTGTTGGATCAAGCTCAGATTCGCTCGGAACAATGGAGTTGGCTTCAGTTTTGCTCGTCGGAGACGAGTCGTGGCTCGGGGATGGTGTGCCCTTTACCGTGTTTGTGAAGCGGTGTCTCTTCTTCTTTGAGCCAGACATGGTGGAGGCGCCGAACACACAAGCACGTTGAGACAGGTCAGATCCGCCCACGAACAAGCAGGCCTGCGCAGATCTGGAGATATTTGGACCAAGAACAAAACCCTAATCTATTTTTGTGCACTCTACTCACCCAACAACTCCCTCACGTACTCGGTCAGGATCCAAGTGGATCTTGCCAAGTTTGTTCCTCACACAGCACCGCCACACTCAGCTCGAAGATGTCGCCGAAAAATGTCACCGGAAGCACCTTAACCCGTGTTTTCCCACAGCTCACAAGCCCCTAGCTCCCTCACGTATTCCGGTTGCCAAGGGAGGCCCCACACCGGAATTTCTCCTCACTAGATGTCACCTACACTCGCACTCACCACCCCACCCCACCGGAGAAGGGCGCGCCGCACCGGGTAAGGGCGCGCCGCCCTAGGGCCGCCGGTGAAGAAAACCCAAGAGAAGGCTAGAGAGAGAAATTAGAGAGAAGGGAGAGATTTTTTTGAAATGTCCATGTCAAATGTCCATGTGAAAATGCCCATGTAAATGTCACTCCTAAATATGGCATTCGGTTTCTAGGTTCGAATTTACACTTTTATCCGATCGGTCTTGATTGTGTAGTGCAAAACGTGCTTATTAGCTTGATACTATCCTCATTCTTTATGCTTATTGAGCAGTGAAGCCATCCATGTCTCCTACCGACGTCGATGAGTTGATTCGAGTGCCTTCTGACGGACCAATCACAAGGAGTCGAGCTAAGAAGATTGCTCAAGGCACAACAACAATCTTGTTTCGATTGGTCGTTGTTTTGAAGAGCCAAGCAAGACAAAGTGGGTCTCGTGCATTCGACATCAGTTGAGCCCGGATTCCATGGATTAAATTATAAGGGCCGAAATTCACCTATTTCTTTATTTAGAAACATGTATTAGCTTGTCTCACTTTAGGGTTGAATTTAGTAAGTGACCGGGTGAGATAAGTTGGTAAATGGGTCAAAGTCAACTCATTGACTTGACCATTCTAAGTAGAGAAAATATCTTTTATTATTTTATTATTGACGTGTTTTTAATATTAATAATGTAGAGAAATTAAATCAATAGGCTTATGTTAGTTGGTTGAATATTCTCTCTCCTGGTTATTATAGATATTTTAAGTTGGTTAGGATATTTTCCTTAGATAAGTAAATCAGCCATGACTTATTTTATTTAAGGCGAATCTAGTTAGTTAGTTATAGATATTTTATTATATCTTGGGAAGCAAGACAAGGTGCCTATTCTATCTAATTAGGACCGGCCTCCTAGTTGTCTTGTTCTCCAAGAAAGACTCTTTTGTATTGCTTATTTATACTTTGGTTTTTCATTAATAAAAATCAGCTTGAGAGAGATTAAACCCAAATTGGTTTAATCTATCTCTTGGGCTCCAAAAACACACGTGCGAGACTTTTGTTTTCAGCATTGATCGATCATCATCCCAGCAACATTCATTCATCATCACTTCGAGATCTCTCTTCTCTTGTTTGTTTAATTTGATTCATTGACTTATTCAATAGAGATTGTTCTAGAATTGATTGTTAAATATCATTCTAGTTTATCAATCAGATTTAGCGTTAGAGCCAATCTGATTGAACTATCAAAATCGAGTCTTTCAATCTATCAAACTCGTTCTTCTCATCAATTGATCAATTCAGTTTCGTTGTTACTTGCGCATCAAGTCATTTAATTTTCGAAAGCTTTGTAGGTTTGAATTCGTTATTGGCAAGATCGTGATCGTGTGGGTCATATACGAGATTTCTAAGGAGCAATCCGAGGCAGTCACGTATCAAGTGGTATCATATTCCAGCGTCTCGCCAAGTAATTTCTTCTTTCCTTAATTTGCTTTCTAGTCAATTTAATTCAGTTTTTCATCCCAAAGTTCGCACCTTTACCCAAAGCTAGAATTTTTGAGACTAAAGGCTGGATTTTTCACCACCAACCACCATATTTCTGCCACCTCCACCACGAACCACCACCGGACCACCTCGAACTAGTGTCGCTCTCACCAACCGCACCACTCCCCATCTCGATCCGATCATAACCCCACCAACCCTACTCCAATCATACCACCCTACCCTAAATCGCCAACCCTAACCCTCCAAACCCTAACCTTTCCCGCGGACCCCTACTCCAAACCCTAATCCAGCCAAGACACTAAAAACCCTAATCTCCCTTGTTGTTGCTTGCCCTCCAAGTAATTACCCAATTAGGAGATATTTAAGGGATTGTTGCATGTTTATTGGCTGAATTGGTTGAGTTTAGTTGCAATAGAGATTAGCAATTGCTTTCCTACAATTTTTATGAGTTTTTATTGCATGTTGCATGATCAATAGAGATTCATATTGCTTGTTGATATTTGCTGATTTTTGCTAATGCATCCTATAAAATTCGACCAGCCCTTTTCTTTTTTGTTAATTTGGCTTCTAGTTGGTGTCATTGGTAGTTTAAAGTCACTTAGTTTAAAAAATATCACTTTAGTTTTCGTTTTTGCCCTATTGCTCCTTGCATTCAATTGTTGCATTACTTTGATTGTTTCTTCATTCTAGCACAAGATTAGATTGTGCATAAAGTCAAAAAAAAAATTAGAAAAAGAATTGATCTACCCCAGGTAGTTTCAAGCCACTTTCACCCCTAGTGATTGCTTGCTAGAAAAGTAGCTAAGTAAAAATCACTTTGAAGAAAATTAGTGACAAAATAAAAGTCACTTTAGCCCACCATATTTCTGTCCTTGCATGCTTAAATTTGGCTTTATTAACTTGCATAGAGTCAATTGAGAGATTGCATGTGTTTAGAAGCTTATAAATGGATAATTTGCATTGCTTGTCTTATTGCATACTCGCTATTTGCGTGAACTGCATATTTCCTTTAATTATCATTAGTATACCATATCTACACCATATCTACCCCTTTACTCCCTCAATTCAACCCAAAAATTGAATTACTTGATTGGATTGCTTTGAGGCAAGTTTTGGCTTGATTAACACTACTAGAAAAAGGGTTTTTAACGATGAATAAATTCGTCGCTATAGGTCAAAAATGTCGTCGTTAAAAGTTTTAACGACGATAAAAAGTTCGTCGTTTGTTCGTTGCAATAGCTTCCGACGTTATTGGTTTTAACGACAATGTTCATCGTTAACTATTAACGATGACATACTTGATCGTCGTTAACTATTAACGACTACGTACATGCTCGTCGTTAACTATTAACGACGACCTACTTGATTGTCGAGAAATATTAACAATGGCCTACATGCTCGTCGTTGATGAATAACAACGAGAAGGCAGGTCGTCGTTAAAATAAATAATAATTTATTTAAATTGTTGTATCACACTAAATAGTACAATGCTATTATTAATTGTTATAACATTCAATTAACCAAAAGTATTACAAACAAATTAATTGGAACTAAATTTTTATATAATCAAAAAATAGAATCCACATACAAATTTCAATGTAAGTATTAGAACTAAGCTATCTATAAAACCAAATACCTTAGTAAATTTAAAAATCATCCAGTCAAATGGATTGTTTTGCTACAAACCTCAACCATAATTGTATCAGACTATCGATGCACTATTTCAGGTCCTTTTTATGTAGTACACTCTACACCGAGAAATTTTTGTTGTCAGTTCTTCACATGATGAGGCATGTGTACAATCCAAGAAATACTTTCTATAAATACCAGCTAACCATGAACCGTCTGCAGAAGATAAATGAAGGGGAAAATTCGTGCAACATCTTCACGTCTGTACTTCGTACATACTTGTTGTCTATAGCCACACTACTAGCGCAAAGTTGAATGGCTACAATGAAAGCTTTGAAAGTGCTTTCTCCCGCTATAGCACATCAACTGCCTACATGAATATGAGCAAATAAATCTGAATAAATTATCAATTTATCATGGACTATCAAACAGCAAATATGCAGTTTGTAGCATGAATATGAGCAGATAAATCTCAATAGATTATCATGGACTATCAAACAATAGATATGTAGTTTGTAGCATTAATATGAGCAAATAAATCTCAATAGATTATCATGGACTATGAAACAACATATATGCAGTTTGTTTTGTATAAAATAGGAGAGTCAATAAGTAATTGAAGTAGTAGTCACAACAGTAGTTGCTCTTCTGCTAACAGTGGTGCCAAGCATGTATCTTTCCCTCAAAGCTACACCTGTCTATTAGGACATCTCTAGCTTGTTCTAGCCCTTCAGTTATGTATTGGCTTACACACATATTGGTGAATTCCTAACTATTTATATATCCCTTAGAATATTTCCTAATTAAAAAGGCCAGGGAATCATTATGCTTTTACATTGCATACAAGAACAACATGTAGTGAAAAGAAACAACCATTATAGTACGTGGAATAGTGGATAAAAATGATTTTTTCCAACTTTCATGCAATCTTAAGATATTGTATTATGTATAAACACAAATGATTGCAAGAGGTGGTGTTTGAGGAAATCTCACAATATCTAGAAGAATGATCACCCAAGTCAATCTGACATCAAATGAATAAAATTAAAAAAAAAACAGCAGAGGAATGAATACAAGATAACACAAATATAATTGTTACTTGCAAGCAATTATTCATTGTAACAGTCAAGTTTCCTAAACTTTGAAGGCCTGGCACACCTTCCCACCTCCCAATAAAAGAAAAAGAAAAGAGGAGAAAACATTCATTGTCTATCAAATTAGGGAGATAGTCCTTCAATTTGGCATTATGCATAACAGACTTCATTTACTACTATTGTTAAGTATTTTAAGAAGCAAGACTTTGTAGTGACCAACATAGAACAATATTTGACCTGAGGAGAAAGAAGTTTGCATCAGGATATTACCTCATTACATCACACAAATATATCAACAGGTTGGAGGAAGCAATTGTAATCCTCTTAATCATCCAATAGTCCCACTCCTAGATACCTCATGTTGGGCCTTTGGTACGCAACTCTTCCAACTAGATAACAAGTTACATATTGAGTAAAATATATTCCATGACACTAATATTACCAATAGAAAGAAGTCAACACAAAACCTTAGCTTTATAGAATTGCGTAAGCAAGGCGTGTTCATATTAAAAGTACTCTTCTTCATGGGTATAAAAAAGAGATTTTGTTACAACTGTGACAAAAACAACAAAAATCTGGAATTAATAAGTTAAAAAATGAATTTTCACAAACTGTTCACACTGCAACAACTACATACTTCTTCTATGTAAAAATAGAAGGCTCAAATATCAGGGAATGCAGGTCATGCGTTCCCAAGAGGAGAGTAAGAAGTACTTAAATCCATATTATATGGAACATGCTAAGTAGCTAGATTTCTTTGAACATCTTGCAAAAAATATGAAACACTATATTCAACAAAGAAAGTGGTTTATATCCTCAGGTGTAAAAAAGCCGCCTACTAGCCAGCCTCCATCAACAAACAAAAATACACATGATTAATGAATAAATAAAAAGGGGGAGGCAGAAGATTAGAGACCCAAAGAAACTAAATCTTGGCAGGGCAGGTCAAGAATCTCAAGTTTGAATACTTTTTCTTCCTATTCAGTTCAAATTTGAAACTTGAACTCAAAATCCAAAATTCAAGTTTCCAAAATCTATGTTTTAGTTCTAAGAATTCTTCAGCTTTACGCAAATCAAAATCAGGTGATACAACCAAGCCTTGAATAGTTGCAAGGGCATTAAAAATTCCATATGAGAAGATAGAAAGAGACGAGAGATTACCAATGGACTCCCTTCGGAGAGCAGTTAGATGAGAACAGCTGCAAGAAAACCATTCAAATGAAAAACAGGCACATATTAGGAGAATGCACACAAATAAACATGGTGATTAAATCCAATAATGTTAATGATTAATTTACCTTGCAAGATTCTTCCCAAGATCCGCACACAGGGATCTTATGTACGTGCCTTTTGAGTTTTGAACATATAACTCAAAAAAGCAAACTTTGCCTGTGAATGTAAAAATTTACATACATGTCAGAGAATGTTTTGTGGATAAAATTGAGAAGAAAACATAATTGAATCCACTGCGGTAACAACACAGTCAAGCTTGGATGAGTTAGCATCAGCTTATTCAGCTTCAATGTGATGGATGGTCAATAGGCTCTCCTGGACACATGAGAATTGAAGTTTTGGAAATGACAGCCAAAAACATCAGTGTTTTGAGAAACACTATTAATCTTACTGTTGTATGCAAATTCTAACAAAATGAAACCATTCTAAAGTATGCAAATGCCTTTAAAGTTTGAGATTACTAGTTGCAATATTCATTTCCTGATAATTCATACAATTGTTATCAATTGAAAATTAGACCAAAAATCAAAATTTTATATCATTTCAAGGCACTGGAAAATCAGAGATCGACACTTCCTAATTATTTCAATTAGCAGAAAGCAATCTGTGTTAGCAACAACAATTTACCAATCTCAAAATAAGAGATCGAGCTCCCTATGTGAAGGCTAACTCTTGCTTTATACTGAATTTCTATCATTTGGAAGTAGACAAATATAGTATAAATCATCACATATAATTAAAAGAATCAGTGAACTGCTAAGTGCTATCAATTACAAACGAAAAATCTCGAGTTCAATCAAGCAGAAAATCATCAAACGGCTTATTCGAAGATTAGAGTTAGGATCACTTAAACCCTAGATATGAACAATTAGATGGATTAGGATTCTGGAGCGAATTTTCAGTTTGGATTACGAGATTTTAAAACCAATTCTGAGAAACGAAACACAATATAAATTCAGTCCTTTCATCGAGCGCATACAACGCAATGGAGAAAACAAAGACTCTGGCACTAATGACTAACCTTTGTTCTGATGTCGTCGTGCTTGAATTACATAATAGGAAAATTGTAGTCTTCGTTTTCAGGATGCTTGCAGTTAGTGAGCATGGTGAAATCGTACCAGGAGTGTTTAAGCCAGGTCATCAGCGGAAGCAAATTGTCATCCTCTTCATTGGGGATCAAAATTGAGGTCTAAGGTTTAGGGTGAAATTGTGAAATAAAGTGACAGAAAAGAAACAGAAGAAGGCAAAAATGGAAGAGATGTGGAATTCGGAAGAGTAGGGGAAAGAGATTAATAACTCACAGGTTAGGTCGAGAACGATGATTTAGGCATATCATACATCTCTGTCTCCCCCACCAAATCTTCCGTTCTCCCAGGGAAGAATTCTTTTGTGAGAACCCTAATTTTCTCACTGCATCTTCCATCTGTTTCATGGAGATACACATAGAGGGGATAGAGATCGATCGATTTAGAATCATGAGCGAAGCCTTTAATTAGATTTTGATTTTTCATGAAAATTTTGGGCACTTAAAAATCCCGCTCTACTTATTTTAGATTAACGACGAATGTATTTTTTTATTTTTTTTAATTAATAAAATTAATGACGGTTAGTGAGACTATTTACGACCAATCTATAGGCTTCTTGTTATTAAGAGATATATACATGTCTTTAACGATTAAATTTTCATTTCATCGTTATAACGTCGTCGTTAAATATATAAATTCTAGTAGTGTAAGGTGTGGTATTGCTTGTTGTGATTTGCTTTAGAACACACTACTCTCTCTCATTTCTTTCTTGTTTCAAGAACAATGGTGATCCCAACTGAGCCTAACCCGGCTGAATTGAATCTTACTAAGGAGGCAATCGACTTCATTAGGTGTTGAAGGGTTTCTTGAACAAATAAATTTATAAGTCAAGACCCCGCTGAGTATAGGGGAGTCAGGATCGTTCCACGAGAAGCACTGTTGTTTGTCTATCGAACTACTAAATAAAATAAAACAAAGCCAAGCAACACGACACAATCTACGACCAACCTCGTTAATGACTTTGTCAGGTTTGTTAACGAACTGCCGTGAACTACTAACACTAACTAACGACCTACAAGTAAGTTCGGTACCGAGGCAGCGAGCACAGTAACGAATATAAACCGAAGGAATTCAAATAAGGACAAAAATCTAGGACAAGGGTTATCACAACATAGCCATGCATATAAACTCGTAAGAAAATAAAGATAATGCCTTTAAATAGATAAATTCATCAACTTTCGCTGATTAGAAGCCAATATATTTATCCTCATAAACTAACTCACTCAATCACTTGTTTTTAGATCTAAAGCTCGAAACTTTCGTTATCGAACAATATCAACATTCAAGTTACTAACTTTCTCTTTCAATCAAGTTAAAAACTCAAATTACCTCGACTTTCATCTAGGCATAATCACAACAAGCAATCTAAAATAGATAGAAGGCATTCAACACAATTTCTTACTCATCAAACCATGCACAACTATACCGGGTTTAACCCCGACCCTAGATAGGAAAACTACTCACTACTCATAATCACAACACAAACAAATTCAAATAAAGAAAACATTGAAAACAAACTACTACTTCAAATCAATAAGAAAATATCGTCTTACAGATCGTCAGAAGAAACCGAAAAACAAAGAGAATACCGAATCGAACAACGACTAACGACCTGGCTTCACTCTCGTTACACCACGGTTTGACAGCTCCTCCTCGGTTCCTCCCTCTCTCGACCTTCCTCCTACTCTTTGAACTCTCCCCAAATCCCCCCTTCTAGCTAGAAAAAGAAGGGTATTTATACTAATAAAGCTATCTAACTAAAAACTAAAAGATAAAAACTTTCTTAAATGATAGAAACTAATTCTAAAAAGATAGAAATAAAATCTAAAAAGATAACAAGACCTAAAATATAAAATATAATATCCCTAGAACTCATAAAAAACCTCTACCGACACGGAATAAATTCCCACACAAGGTCGGTAAACATAAGATTGAACTCTCGAAAAACTCTATCTTTATGCCTCGTTAACGAGCCTTCACAGCCTCGTTAACGAGCCTGGGTTTGGCTTTCTTCAACACTTCATCTCTAAAAATCTTGACTTTGACTCTTTCATCTTGTATTCTTCCGTCTTCCACCATAGCATTCCATTCAACTCCAAATAGCACCATTTCCTTGCTTAAACCTACAAAAAGACAAAAAATGGAGTAGCTTCCATACTTTTCACAAAATATGCAAACTCACCCAAAAACACACAAAACTAACTCTAAAACTACTAATACTAGACCATATTAACTAAGAAAATACACTAAAAACTATACTAAAAACATGAACATCAAAATACCCCATACTTAGACTTGCTTGTCCTCAAGCAATCACTAAACACTAAACAAAACCAAACAATCATACTTATCAAGACATAGCCATCATCTAAAAACAACTTCAACATATAGAAGAAAAATAGCAAATGACTATTAATGTCATCACACATACATACAACAAATAGACATAAGAAAATGCAATCCAACCTCACGAGGGATAATGTGTTTCACTCAACTCTCATGTGTTTGGCTTAGAAATTCAACTCTCAACTCATCTTATATACAAAAACTCATAGAAATTGGAACTTATATCACCAAACTCTCCACCCAAGATTTGTCAAAACACATAAAAATCATCAAGAGAACTTAGGCTCACTGAAAAACTTCATAGAAGCTTTAATTCGGCCAGGTTGTAATGGGTCTTGGTAAAGACAAATAGGCGTGGAAAATATTTTGGCTATGTAGTGCTAATAATATCCGGGAATCAAAGACTCCTAAAAACTCACACATCTCCAAAACTTTCATAAAAATATCATACCAAACTTTCTCCTTTATGCACACTCATTTTCACTCACCCATCATATCCTAAAAAGTCTCATAAATAACTCAAAAGAATCTCTGATTTATCTTTAAACACAAATGCACATCTACTCCCCTTCTTTTTTTCTCTCTTTTTTCTTTACGCAACCTCGTTAACGAACCTAACTAGGTCGTTAACGAACTTCATCGTGTATACTTCATCACCTCTTTTCTTTTAACAACTTCTTTCTTTTGTGCATACTTCATTATCAACAGATCTTTCTTTTTACAACATAAAACAAGAGACTTCCAATCTACCCTTCCCAATAATCCCTCAATTTCAAAACCAATCATAAGATTTCACTCACAAAACTGACCTCTCCAAACTAAGTCCTAATCCCCGGATAGGGTCAAGCTTATCTCGGCTAGGGAACAATTTTGTGGAGCTAAAAAATAAAAAGGCTTAAGGCTCAAATTGGCTTCAAAAAGAGGATAATAATAAGGTAGATAAGGATTAATAGGGCTTATATATAAAAAAAAATAAGTTCTCTATCATCTGATCTTACATGCAATGAACTATAAATCTCATATAGGTCTCAAGAAATAAATAACCATCACAATTCCAAGAGATAATATGCATATAGAGAGTAAATCACACAAGAAAAGAAGAGGGATTTTTGATGTTCTCCCTATAAGGCCAAAAATAACTCACAAGGTAGCAATTTTTGTTGGATTGTATCACTTATGCTAAAAAGTATACATGCTCAATTTCATCAAAGTGCTATTCCTTCTTAACAACAAAACTTCAAAATAAGAATCCGGCTAGACTATCAAAGACATGCTTGCAAGGAATTACATGATCATGCTAGCAACTACTATCATAGAACCATAAGAAAGGGATATCTATCAATTCTAAAACTCTTTTTTTTTTTCAGAATTTTCAAAGTTTTCATTTTTTTTCTTTCTTTTTCGTGGAACAAAATTTTTCTTTAAAACAAATAAAACACATAAAACAAGACAAGACACAAGACAACAAGTTTTCTACCTTTTCACACCCCATACTTAAAATTACAGTGTCCCCACCGTAATAAAAATAAGAAGAAGAAAAAGAATGGAAAAGAAAACAAAATAAAGAAAAACAAGAAAACAAACAAAAAACTTACAAAGTCTTTAAGCAGAAAACAGAACAACTCATCAAACTGAATCAACGGCCAGGTGGTGGAAAATAATGCTCGAAGTTCCCCATAAAGTCATACATCGTCTTCCAGCGCTCTGCATCATCCGCCTCTCTCTGTTGATGCCTCGTATCCTCCATCGCCATGCGAGCAGAATAGACACTCTCCTATCTATCCATCCTCAGATGAATATGTGTCTGCTGAAGGTGAAGCTGCTGCATCTAGGCTGAAAGATCTTCGGACCATGGTGGTGGCTGGGGTTGGAAATGGTCTTGATAAAGCACTGGGTTGTAAGGCATGATACCATATGAATGAGGATCGATAGGCGGCTGAGGTGACATGGGCGGGGGATAGTTAGACGCTCTCGGCGGGTCGTTACCGAAGCTGTGATCCTTGGTAGAAATATCAAAATGGTCATCAACGACCCTGGTAGGCTCGTTAACGAAGCTGTTGTTGCCCAGAATCTCTGTGCCGAGTTCGTCATCTTTAAAATTAAGCTCTTTAGTGCTAGCCTCGGTAGAAGCCTCTGTCGCAACCTCGTTATCTCCATCATCTTCATCCATGGCGTCTTCCTCTCTTTCGAACCTAGACTCACATGGACTAAGCGTTAGCTCATCTTCCGGCTTGGGCTCTAATGGGAATGCATGCCCAGTCCACGCCTCGTACCAATTCGGTACATAGAGTAGCTCCATCTTGCTAAGGGTGGGAACAAAATATCGACCAAAAACCTTTATAGTGTACCCGTCCCGACTCTGAGTGAAAATACCAGAGCTAAACCAATAACTCCTTTTGAGCAGCTAAGTGTGGGCCGGTGTGTAGCGAGACAAGTCAACTCCAAGATTGGTTGCCAAGAAACTAACCAAATTTCCGCACCAAGCCTCCTTCGACTTGATTGGCTTCTCGACGTAGTTTAGCCATTCATACCCCAAGTTCAATGGGGCGGGATCCTCAAAAAGGATGGTGCGAAGGCATGCTACCTCCATCCTTGTCGGCCTGTTCAGCTCTCTCTTAGGCCAAAATATAGCGGCTAAGACTCGGAGAATCTAAAAATTGGGTTGATGATGCTTGCCCCGGATAGAGCCGCAGCGGAAGGCTCTACCTCCCCGGTGATGTAGCTCCAAGTCCTCGTCACCTTATAATCTTTAAGACTGTATTCTCGAGAGGGGTTTGGGAAGTCATGTATGGCATTGAACTCCGCCATGGTATACTCACAGTTCATATTACCGAGCCTAAACTAGATTTGTCCCTCCGAGGTCTTCGACGGGAATATTGTCTCTAGAGTGGCTAGAAACTCGGATGTGAGTGCCGGGAAGTGTGGCACATTCTCCTTCTTCAACAAGTGAGGCACACCGAGAATAGAAAAGGCCTCCTTGACATCATCGTAGATCCGTATTTGCTTGGCACTCGACCTCGAGAACCACCTAGTGTTGTGGTCCTTGTTTAGTATGGCATTGTAACGGTCCGCTTGTCCTTGAGTGCGCATGATCACGTTGTCCATGCGAGGTGGAGATGGGGACCTCTGATTCCTCCTCTTTTTCTGAGCTCGGGTTGCGGCTCGGCTTGAACTTGCCATTGGACATACAAAGATACAACTTTTCCAAGATAAGATCCAACCAAATCAAATAGACGAGAGACCCCATACTTGGTCTCAAAATAGCCCTTCGAATTCCTCGCTAACAGCCCAATTGGGTCTATAACAGGTCAGAACTGGTTTTTCAACTTCGATGATGCGCATGGTCGTTAACGAGCCTGGGTGGGTCGTTAACGAGCCGCCGTATACCAGTTTGCAGTTTCCGAGTAATGAAGATTCTAAAATTTAGCCAAGAATCTAGCATGCATCCCTCATAATCCTATGTAAGACACACAATCGGGTATACGCACCCCATACTTGCTCGATTACCCATCCAAAACATGCAATAGTTGCCCAAGAAAAATTCATGGTGAAGATAAAACAATTCTAGAATAAGGTAGTTCATGCTTCCCTATATCAAATTTCATGGAGAATCTAAGCAAGAACAAACCCATAGAAATCAAAATCAACCACCAATACATTAAGCAATAAACTCGTGGAGCAACAAGACATGCCATTCGATCCTTTATGAATAAGATATGAAATTTTGACCCCATAAACTTATGAATAATGCAATAGAGAGTTAGGGCTCAGAAATCATACCGGTAGATTGAGAAATTGAAGAGCAAAAGATCGAAAATTGAGGGTTAACGGGCTCGGAATCTCGTCGGCGGTCTTCGTTAACCGGGTGGTCTCTGAAGGTTGGTGGCGCTGGGGTTTCCGAATGGTGGTGAGGGATTTTCGGTGGGGCTCTTGGAGGATTTAGGCTTGTAGATTGAGGGTTTGAGAATGGAGTTTTTGGGAGATCTGGAAGGGTTTTTATAGGAGAGGCTTGGGGTAGGGGAAGAGGTAAAAGTGGCGGCCCAAGGGTAGATAGAAGATAGATTAAGGTTGGAAAAACTTACCTGCCCGTTTTACCGAGTTGGGTCGCCGAATCCGGTCGTTAACAACCCTGGGTGGGTCGTTAACGAGCCACCATAGCCTCTTTGAGTGATTTTCGAGCCACTATCCTGCATCTTGTTAGCTAAAAAATCTATTCTATCTTTCTACTTCTATACTACTTACTAAAACTCAAAAGAAAGCTAGGAAAAGAAGAAGAAAAATTAAGAAAAACTAAACTATCCTAAAAGCGGGTTGCCTCCCGTAAGCGCTATTTTTTAACGTCGTTAGCCCGACGTACTTACCTTTGCTCAAGGTGGCTCTTTTGCTATGTTGGAGTGTTGAGGTACCCGATACTTAGCTTCGTAGACATTATTGGCTTGAGTCCATAAATTTTGTCCCTTATCTTCTAACAATATGCCCGGTAGTCCTACATAAGGGTTAGTGAAATTCGAAAACCAAGGTGGTCTGGATTCCTCTGGATTATAGCCCTGCACGTAGGACTCGGTAATGGGCCAAGGAGGTTTGGTAGAGACTTGTGTGAGATTCTCGTCCATTTTGGTAACTGGAGGAGGCTGGGTAGGAACATCTATGTCGAGTTTTGGTTGGGTCATTAGCGTTTTGTTCCAGGCTGAATTCTACGCGTTCCTCTCCAATATCAAAAGTGAGAAGTCCTTTTTTCACGTCGACTCTAGCACCTGCTGTTGCTAAGAATGGTCTTCCAAGGATAATTGGGATGTGGGGGTCCTCAGGCATATCGAGGACGATGAAATCATTTGGAATAAAGAATTTCACAACTTGAATGGGATAATCGACCACGACTCTTGTAGCTTTTATGCATGATCCATCTGCCATGTAGAGGTTCATATCTACAGGTTCTAATGGTCCCATGCTAGCTTTTGATCAGATTGAAAGGGGAAGTAGATTGGCACTGGCTCCCAGATCACATAAAGCTTTGAATTTGTGGTCGCCTATGCCAATTGTTATGGCAAATCTCCCTGGATCTCCTAGCTTTTCTGGCAGAGCAATAGATCGGGCCTCGTCTTGGAGCTCTGTGATGGATCTTTTCCTGCTAAGAATATCCTTCAAAAATTTCGTGTAAGCCGGCATTTCGCTTAAGGCCTCAACGAATAGGATGGAAATATTAATGCCGTGGAGAATCTTTACGAAACTCTTGAACTTACTCTCGATAGAGTCCTTTGATTTCTTAATAGGAAATGGAAGAGATTTCACCATTCTCGGAACCAAGTCAGGCTCGAGTGGTGATGCTACCGGGTCGACACTAGGGTCGGGTGTGGTGCACGAATGCTCTCCTATGAAGGGAGAGCTCAAGTAATCCGCTCTATGCTTGAGGGTCTCCTTTCCTTTTGGGTTAAATCCACCATCATCCCAAGGAAGGTACTCAAACGCATAGAAGCACTTTGTCGCTCCTTCCTTTGGAGTGGCAAAATTGAGGGGAAAAAAGCACTTGTTTCTTGGAAAAAAGTGACTAGACCTTACGAGGAGGGTGGCCTCAATATCAAAGAGCTCCTTGCATGGAACCAATCGATCCTCTTCGAACTTGGCCATGAGAAACACATGAACAAACCGTCGCTTTGGACGAATTGGGTCAATCAAAACCATACAAGAAGGGCCAATTTCTGGAATTTGAGAGTGAAAAGCACCGACTCTTGGATTTGGAAATCACTCCTCAAGCTAAGAGAACCGGTGGTTGAAGCGGTTCTTACAAGGGCAACAAACGAGGACCCAACCGGTCTTAATACCATCACAAAGCCGAATGGCCAACTTGATGCGAGAGCCCTCTATGATTTACTCCGTGACCGTGGCCCCACTCTTCCTTGGAGTGAGATGATTTGGACTCGTGTACGAGCCAAGAAGTGGAGCTTTAGATTTTTGTTAGCTTACCAAGGGAGACTCCCCACGCTAAGCCAGCTCAAGGATCGTGGTCTCTTAAACAATGACACTTGTGTCCTTTGTGGGAATGACAATGAAACCTCTGATCACCTTTGGGGGAATTGCAATTTTGTCCAAGAGGTCATGGATAGAGTTTGGACGTGGAATGGAATCCAAACTAGGAAGCCAAACCTACAAGAATGGGTTGAGTGGTTCTTAAGGTCCCCAAGACAAGACTCCCACATCTTCAAAGCAAGACTAGTCACCCTTCTTGGTATCATCTACCACACTTGGGATGCTAGGAATGATGCTTACTTCCGAGGCACCACACCCAACCCCATTGATTGTGCCCTCAAAACAATCCATGCTTGCAAAACAAGGATCTCCTTCACTTGCAAAACTAGCGGAAAGAAAGGTGCAAGACTCCGAAGGCTCATTCGCACGTAAGGCCTCTCACCTCCTCTCTTCCGTTGTATTGTTGTCATTTTGGATTGTGGCTGCCTTGATAGGCGATTTGTTGTCTTTGATGGCCCTTGCCTTGGTTGTTTTGATGCCTTGCTTGTTTTCCTTTTAGGCACCCTTGCTATACCGGCCCGTTTTGTTACCCCTAGTCCTCCTCTAGGGATTTTTGGGGCTAGTTTGATGTGTATAGGTCCCTAGTCCATCTCTAGGGTTCGTTGGGGCTAGTTTGATGTGTCTTGTTACCCCTAGTCCTCCTCTAGGGGCGCCTTATTCGCAGTGGGCTATTGAGGATCATGTCGGATCATGTTGATCAGTCATGCCTCACTTTTTGCGCCTTAACCCCTTTTGGTTAAGGAGCTTTTGTACATGTTCTCGTTCATATATTTACCACATCTCAGTTTACATGGACATTTCATCGAACACTTGGCGTGCAATGTTAAATCACAAGTTATTTTTAAGGCAAAATGAGAAAAAAGAAGTGAACTTTAAAGGCATCTAGGCATAAGTATAAAGAATGAGGATAGTATCAAGCCAATAAGCACATTCTCCACTACAAAATAAAGACGTATTGAATAAAAACATAAATTCGAACATAGAAACCGAATGCCACATTTAGGAGTGACATTTACATGGACATTTCATCGAACCCTTGGCGTGAAATGTTAGATCACAAGTTATTTTAAAGCCAAAAGTAGAAAAAACAAGTGAACTTTAAAGACATCTAGGCGTAAGGATAAAGAATGAGAATAGTATCAAGCCAATAAGCACATTATACACTACAAAATCAATTTTGATCGAATGAAAGCGTAAATTCGAAACTAGAAACCGAATGCCACATTTAGTAGTGACATTTACATGCATATTTCATCGAACACTTGGCGTGCAATGTTAGATCACAAGTAATTTTTAAAGCAAAATGAGAAAAAAGAAGTGAATTTTGAAGACATCTAGGCACAAGTATAAAGAATGAGGATAATATCAAGCCAATAAGCATATTCTGCACTAGAACATCAAGACCGATCCAATAAAAGCATAAATTCGAACTTAGAAACCGAATGCCACATGTAGGAGTGACATTTACATGGATATTTCATCGAACACTTGGCGTGCAATGTTAGATCACAAGTTATTTTAAAGCCAAAAGGAGAAAAAACAAGTGAACTTTAAATACATCTAGGCGTAAGGATAAAGAATGAGGATAGTATCAAGCCAATAAGCACATATCTGCACTACAAAATCAATTTTGATCGAATGAAAGCATAAATTCGAACCTTGAAACCGAATGCCACATTTAGGAGTGACATTTACATGGACATTTCATCGAACACTTGGCGTGCAATGTTAGATCACAAGTCATTTTTAAGGCAAAATGAGAAAAAAGAAGTGAACTTTAAAGACATCTAGGCATAAGTATAAAGAATGAGGATAGTATCAAGCCAATAAGCACATTCTCCACTACAAAATCAAGACGTATTGAATAAAACCATAAATTTGAACCTAGAAACTGAATGCCACATTTAGGATTGACATTTACATGGACATTTCATCGAACACTTGGCGTGCTATGTTAGATCACAAGTCATTTTAAAGGCAAAAGGAGAAAAAAATAGTGAACTTTAAAGAAATGTAAGCATAAGCATAAAGAATGAGGATAGTATCAAGCCAATAGGCACATTCTGCACTATAAAACCAAGACCGATCGAATAAAAGCATTAATTCGAACCTAGAAACCGAATGCCACATGTAGGAGTGACATTTACATGGACATTTCATCGAACACTTCGCATGCAATGTTAGATCACAAGTCATTATTAAGGCAAAATGAGAAAAAATATGTGAACTTTAAAGACATCTAGGCATAAGTATAAAGAATGAGGATAGTATCAAGCCAATAAGCACATTCTGCACTAGAAAATCAAGACAGATCGAATAAAAGCATAAATTCAAACCTAGAAACCGAATTCCACATGTAGGAGTGACATTTACATGGACATTTCATCGAACACTTGGCGTGCAATGTTAGATCACAAGTCATTTTAAAGCCAAAAGGAGAAAAAACAAGTGAACTTTAAAGACATCTAGGCGTAAGGATAAAGAATGAGGATAGTATCAAGCCAATAAGACGATTCTGCACTACAAAATCAATTTTGATCAAATGAAAGCATAAATTCGAACCTTGAAACCGAATGCCACATTTAGGAGTGACATTTACATGGACATTTCATCGAACACTTGGCGTGCAATGTTAAATCACAAGTAACTTTTAAGGCAAAATGAGAAAAAAGAAGTGAACTTTAAAGGCATCTAGGCATAAGTATAAAGAATGAGGATAGTATCAAGCCAATAAGCACATTTTCCACTACAAAATCAAGACGTATTGAATAAAACCATAAATTTGAACCTAGAAACCGAATGCCACATTTAGGAGTGACATTTACATGGACATTTTATCAAACACTTGGTGTGAAATGATAGATCATAAGTCATTTTAAAGCCAAAAGGAGAAAAAACAAGTGAACTTTAAAGACATCTAGGGGTAAGGATAAAGAATGAGGATAATATCAAGACATAAGCACATTCTACACTACAAAATCTATTCCGATCGAATAAAAGCGTGAATTCGTACCTAGAAACCGAATGCCACATTTAGGAGTGACATTTACATGGAAATTTCATAAAACACTTGGCGTGCAATGTTAGATCACAAGTCATTTTTAAGGCAAAATGAGAAAAAAGAAGTGAACTTTAAAGACATCTAGGCAAAAGTATAAAGAATGAGGATAGTATGAATCAAATAAGCACATTCTCCACTACAAAATCAAGACGTAATGCATAAATTTGAACCTAGAAACCGAATGCCACATTTAGGAGTAACATTTACATGGACATTTCAACGAACACTTGGCGTGAAATGTTAGATCAAAAGTCATTTTAAATCCAAAAGGAGAAAAAACAAGTGAACTTTAAAGACATCTAGGCGTAAGGATAAAGAATGAGGATAGTATCAAGCCAATAAGCACATTCTCCACTACAAAATCAAGACGTATTGAATAAAAGCATAAATTTGAACCTAGAAACCGAATGATAGATCACAAGTCATTTTAAAGCCACATTTAGGAGTGACATTTACCTGGACATTTTATCGAACATTTGGCGTGAAATGATAGATCACAAGTCATTTTAAAGCCCAAAGGAGAAAAAACATGTGAACTTTAAAGACATCTAGGGGTACGGATAAAGAATGAGGATAATATCAAGCAATAAGCACATATCTGCACTGCAAAATCTATTCCGATTGAATAAACGCGTAAAGTCGAACCTAGAAACTGAATGCCACATTTAGGAGTGACATTTACATGGACATTTCATCGAACACTTGGCGTGCAATGTTAGATCACAAGTCATTTTTAAGGCAAAATGAGAAAAAAGAAGTGAACTTTAAAGACATCTAGGCATAAGTATAAAGAATGAGGATAGTATCAAGCCAATAAGCACATTCTCCACTACAAAATCAAGACGTATTGAATAAAACCATAAATTTGAACCTAGAAACTGAATGCCACATTTAGGAGTGACATTTACATGGACATTTCATCGAACACTTGGCGTGCTATGTTAGATCACAAGTCATTTTAAAGGCAAAAGGAGAAAAAAATAGTGAACTTTAAAGAAATGTAAGCATAAGCATAAAGAATGAGGATAGTATCAAGCCAATAAGCACATTCTGCACTATAAAACCAAGACCGATCGAATAAAAGCATTAAGTCGAACCTAGAAACCGAATGCCACATGTAGGAGTGACATTTACATGGACAATTCATCGAACACTTGGCGTGCAATGTTAGATCACAAGTCATTATTAAGGCAAAATGAGAAAAAATATGTGAACTTTAAAGACATCTAGGCATAAGTATAAAGAATGAGGATAGTATCAAGCCAATAAGCACATTCTGCACTAGAAAATCAAGACCGATCGAATAAAAGCATAAATTCGAACCTAGAAACCGAATTCCACATGTAGGAGTGACATTTTCATGGACATTTCATCGAACACTTGGCGTGCAATGTTAGATCACAAGTCATTTTAAAGCCAAAAGGAGAAAAAACAAGTGAACTTTAAAGACATCTAGGCGTAAGGATAAAGAATGAGGATAGTATCAAGCCAATAAGATCATTCTGCACTACAAAATCAATTTTGATCGAATGAAAGCATAAATTCGAACCTTGAAACCGATTGCCACATTTAGGAGTGACATTTACATGGACATTTCATCGAACACTTGGCGTGCAATGTTAAATCACAAGTAATTTTTAAGGCAAAATGAGAAAAAAGAAGTGAACTTTAAAGGCATCTAGGCATAAGTATAAAGAATGAGGATAGTATCAAGCCAATAAGCACATTCTGCACTACAAAATCAAGACGTATTGAATAAAACCATAAATTTGAACCTAGAAACCGAATGCCACATTTAGGAGTGACATTTACATGGACATTTTATCAAACACTTGGTGTGAAATGATAGATCATAAGTCATTTTAAAGCCAAAAGGAGAAAAAACAAGTGAACTTTAAAGACATCTAGGGGTAAGGATAAAGAATGAGGATAATATCAAGACATAAGCACATTATGCACTACAAAATCTATTCCGATCGAATAAAAGCGTAAATTCGTACCTAGAAACCGAATGCCACATTTAGGAGTGACATTTACATGGAAATTTCATAAAACACTTGGCGTGCAATGTTAGATCACAAGTCATTTTTAAGGCAAAATGAGAAAAAAGAAGTAAACTTTAAAGACATCTAGGCAAAAGTATAAAGAATGAGGATAGTATCAATCAGCTAAGCACATTCTCCACTACAAAATCGAGACGTATTGCATAAATTTGAACCTAGAAACCGAATGTCACATTTAGGAGTGACAATTACATGGACATTACATCGAACACTTGGCGTGCAATGTTAGATCACAAGTCATTTTAAAGGCAAAAGGAGAAAAAACAAGTGAACTTTAAAGACATCTAGGCGTAAGGATAACGAATGAGGATAGTATCAAGCCAATAAGCACATTCTGCACTACAAAATCAAGACGTATTGAATAAAACCATAAATTTGAACCTAGAAACCGAATGCCACATTTAGGAGTGACATTTACATGGACATTTTATCAAACACTTGGTGTGAAATGATAGATCATAAGTCATTTTAAAGCCAAAAGGAGAAAAAA
Organism: Fallopia convolvulus; assembly: GCA_964016875.1. Lineage (NCBI taxonomy): Eukaryota > Viridiplantae > Streptophyta > Magnoliopsida > Caryophyllales > Polygonaceae > Fallopia > Fallopia convolvulus. Next base: position 26,647,546 of record OZ024727.1, read on the forward strand.
CAAGTGAACTTTAAAGACATCTAGGGGTAAGGATAAAGAATGAGGATAATATCAAGACATAAGCACATTATGCACTACAAAATCTATTCCGATCGAATAAAAGCGTAAATTCGTACCTAGAAACCGAATGCCACATTTAGGAGTGACATTTACATGGAAATTTCATAAAACACTTGGCGTGCAATGTTAGATCACAAGTCATTTTTAAGGCAAAATGAGAAAAAAGAAGTAAACTTTAAAGACATCTAGGCAAAAGTATAAAGAATGAGGATAGTATCAATCAGCTAAGCACATTCTCCACTACAAAATCGAGACGTATTGCATAAATTTGAACCTAGAAACCGAATGTCACATTTAGGAGTGACAATTACATGGACATTACATCGAACACTTGGCGTGCAATGTTAGATCACAAGTCATTTTAAAGGCAAAAGGAGAAAAAACAAGTGAACTTTAAAGACATCTAGGCGTAAGGATAACGAATGAGGATAGTATCAAGCCAATAAGCACATTCTGCACTACAAAATCAAGACCGATCGAATAAAAGCATAAATTCGAACCTAGAAACCGAATGCCACATGTAGGAGTGAAATTTACATTGGCATTTCATCAAACACTTGGAGTGCAATGCTAGATCACAAGTCATTTTAAAGCCAAAAGGAGAAAAAACATGTGAACTTTAAAGACATCTAGTGATGACCGGATCGATGGAAGGGATGATGGTGCAAAGAGATCGCCACGAGAATCCAAGGAATTCTGACAACAAACACCACGCAACTGACCCGTCTTCAACTAGATGGATCTTCCTCGTCCGAACTTGGAATTGAGTGATTCCAATTGGAGAAGTTAGATCTATGAGTCTAGTTTAATCTCTCAAAATTTCAGACCTAGATGATGAGTGGATTGAAAGATATGTCTATTTTACTGAGGGGGTGCAGAAACCATCGAGATGGATGATGGATCGAAATGGGAAGAACAAGGGGATATGGATGCTTGACAACTTGGATATGACTCACCAAGCTCTCAAACAAACTAGGATGCCCGAGATTGTCGGATATTACTCACCAACAACTTGAACAACGAGAATTGAACGACTGAAAAAAAAGAACAAGTACTTGAATTGAAAGATGCAAGGAAAGTAAGCAACAAGGTTTTTCGTCCAATCTAGCAACAAAGGGTGAGGGGGACGACCATATAACCTAGAAAGCAACCTCACAAAGTTAGCCCCTTCACTTAAGGAAATTACAAAAATTAACCCAAAAACCCGAAAACTTAATAATTGTCCTTTCCGTCGAATTGTCACTTAGAACCATGAAGTAGAATAAAACTCCAACCATCTTCATTGCACTCTTTCGGAAAGCTACACCCCATGAGCTCTTCTTGCACTTGACATAGAATGGCCTTAGCTCGGGATCGCGTAATACGACCTAGATAAGGTGGTGTAGTTCCTTGAGCTTTGGCACCATCAAAACCGGAAGGCAAGGGCGCGCCACCATCCAAGCTTGTTGGCGCGTCTAGGGTATGTCGAGGCTCCTCCAAGTGTTCCGACGTGTGCTCCTCCAAGTGTTGCTCCTCCAAGTGTTCCGAAGTGTGCTCCATAGTTGGCTCGGACATCGATGGAATCACATCATCCTCCTCCCCTTGAAAAGGGTTCGTCCCCGAACCTAGATCCTGCTCAAACTAACATCATTGTTAGAAAAATAAGGAACAAGATCGGATACGTTGAATACCTCATGGACGCCATAATTCGGAGGAAGATCAAGCTTGTAAGCATTGTCGTTGATGCGCTCTAACACTTGGAATGGTCCATCTCCACGTGGCTTAAGCTTAGAATTTCGAAGAGTAGGAAACCTCTCATTCCTCAAATGAACCCAAACAAGGTCGCCGGGTTCAAAAATCAGCTCCTTGCGCCCTTTATCAGCTTGGCGCTTGTATTGCAATGTTCGCCTCTCCAATTGAAGACGAGTATCCTCATGAATCTGCTTAATATACTCAGCCCGGTCCCGTCCTTCACGACTCTCTCGATCGGACATAGCATAAGGCGCTAAATCAAGTGGTGTAACGGGATTGCGCCCATACACCACCTCAAAAGGCGTCTTCTTTGTAGCGGAATGAATGGACCTATTGTAAGCAAACTCAATGAAAGGAAGACACTCTTCCCACCTGCGCAAATTAGTTTTCAAAATAGAACGCAACAAGGCACCAAGGGTACGATTAACGACCTCGGTTTGCCCATCCGTTTGCGGGTGGCAAGTAGTAGAGAATAAGAGCTTGGTTCCAAGCTTGGACCAAAGAGTCTTCCAAAAGAAACTTAGAAATTTAACATCACGGTCAGAAACAATAGATTTAGGGACCCCATGCAACCGAACCACATTATCAAAGAACAAAGTGGCAACATTAACAGCATCATCGGTTTTGTGGCAAGCAATAAAATGTGCCATCTTAGAAAATCTATCTACCACCACAAAAATAGAGTCCCTACCCCTTTTTGTCCTAGGCAACCCCAAAACAAAGTCCATAGAAATATCCTCCCATGGGGCACTAGGAATAGGCAAAGGGGTATACAAACCGTGAGGGTGCACTTTAGACTTTGCACGCACACATGTAGCACATGAAGCGCAAAAGTTCTCTACCGACCTAAGCATGTGAGGCCAATAGAAATGTTCCCTAAGCATATGGAAAGATTTCATGACACCAAAATGTCCCATGAGGCCGCCACCATGGGCCTCTTGGACAAGCAAACGCCTAACCGAACCACTAGGCACACACAAGCGAGTTCCCTTAAAAAGAAACCCATCATGCAAATAAAATTGATCCCGACTTCCCCCCTTCAAACAAGCTTGAAAAATATCACTAAACTCAGCATCATGAGCATACAACTCCTTCATGAAAGAAAATCCAAGCAATCGTGCATCTAGTAAGGATAAAAGAGCGTACCTCCGGGACAACGCGTCGGCGACGACGTTGTCCTTGCCTTTCTTATGCTTGATGACATAGGGAAAGGATTCAATGAACTCAACCCATTTGGCATGCCTCCGATTCAGTTTTGCTTGCCCTCTCAAGTACTTCAACGCCTCATGATCGGAATGGATAACAAACTCCCGAGGCAAGAGATAGTGCTCCCACACCCTTAGCACTCGAACAAGAGCAAGTAGCTCTTTTTCGTACGTGGGGTACTTGAGCTCGGCACCTCCAAGCTTCTCACTATAATAGGCTATGGGACGTCCCTCTTGCATAAGCACACCACCGAGCCCGATTCCCGACGCATCACACTCAATCTCGAACATCTTGCCAAAGTCGGGAAGAGCTAACAACGGCGCTTGTGTCAACTTAGCCTTAAGGGCTGCAAAGGCCTCTTCTTGCGCCTCTCCCCACATAAATCGAACATTCTTCTTGGTGAGGAAGGTCAAAGGCGCAGCCAAGGTACTAAAATCACGAACAAACCGGCGGTAGAAACCGGCTAGGCCAAGGAAACTCCGGACTTGTGTCATAGTTGTCGGTGTTGGCCATTCTTGAATCGCCTTCACCTTCTCTTCATCTACTTGAAGTCCATTCCTACTCACAACAAAACCAAGAAATACCAAGTGATCCGAACAAAAGTGGCACTTCTTGAAGTTAGCAAATAGGCGTTCCCGTTTCAAAGCTTCAAGCACTTGCCTAAGGTGCTCGACATGGGATGATAAATCGTGGCTATAAATCAAAATATCATCAAAGTATACAACCACAAACTTACCAATAAAAGGGCGGAGGACGTGGTTCATCAAGCGCATGAAAGTGCTCGGAGCGTTGGTTAATCCGAAGGGCATAACCAACCACTCGTATAGGCCTTGCTTGGTTTTGAACGCCGTCTTCCATTCATCTCCCTCCTTCATCCTTATTTGATGATATCCGCTCTTGAGATCAATTTTGGAGAAGAGACTCGCCCCATGCAGCTCGTCAAGCATATCCTCAAGTCTCGGAATCGGGTGACGATACTTGATAGTAATATTGTTGATCGCTCGACAATCAACGCACATCCTCCATGTGCCGTCCTTCTTAGGCACAAGAATGACGGGCACGGCACACGGGCTGAGGCTCTCACGCACATATCCCTTATCAAGGAGCTCTTGGACTTGCCGTTGAAGCTCCTTAGTTTCCTCCGGATTGGCTCGATAGGCTGGACGGTTCGGTAGAGTGGCACCGGGGACAAAGTCGATTTGACGCTCGATTCCCCTAAGCGGTGGTAGTCCCGGTGGCACCTCTTCTTGGAAAAGCTCCTCAAAGTCCTGCAAAAGAGTAGATATGGAAGGAGGAAGATCAACTAATTCTTGGGAAGATAAATAAGATTCTTGAAAAACAAGTAAAACGCAAACGCCACTTCCCTTGAAAGTATGAAGAATCTCCTTCGGTTTGGCCAAAAGCAAGGGCGTAGAAGGGCCGCCTAGAGCTAGCTTCTTGTCCTTCTTTCCCTCTCGAAGCGCATGCTTCTTCCTTTGCTCCTTCGCTGCGTGGTCCAACATGATTTCATGGGGGGTCATCGGGTGCAACGTCACCTTCTTTCCCTCCATTTGAAAGTGATACTCGTTGGAGACTCCATCATGAATAGCTCCCTTATCATATTGCCAAGGGCGCCCCAAAAGAAGATGACAAGCGGTCATCGGTACCACATCACACTCCACCTCATCCTTGTAAGGCCCTATAGAAAAGAAAATACGAGCCCTTTCCTTGACTTGGATCGGGGCATTAGAATTCAACCAACATAGAGGATAAGGTTAAAGGATGGCAAGTAGTTTTCAAGGAAAAGCGATCCACCACCTCTTGACTAATAATATTACAACAAGACCCGCTATCGATAATCACACTACATACCTTATCCATAATTTTGCATCGAGTGTGAAAGATAACCACTCGTTGGCTAGTTGTGGTGGTGTTCTCCGTCATGAAAAGCGTCCGTTGTACCACGAAGCACTCACCCTCCTCGGCGGTGACATGGAGGCCGTCTTCCTCAACCTCGGGGCTCTCTTCTTCCTCTTCCGCAGCCCCTTCTTCCTCATACTCGTACTCCCCTGGGGAGTTAAGAAGAACCTTCCGTTCGTTGGGACAATCCCGAGCATAATGCCCATGTCCAAGGCACTTGAAACACTTCACGTCGCTCGCCTTCACACCGCCTTCTTGCCGAGGACGTGGGGGAAACTCTTTCCTCGGTTGAGGAGTCGAGTCCTTCCTTATTTCCGGCTTCCTAAACTGAGTTGGTAGTGCCTTAGGAGCCGTGGATGAAGGCTGCCACGTTCGAGAAGTGGTTGAACTCGAACGCCGTTGAGCAAGTTGCTTGTAGATATGGTTGGTATAATGAAGCACTTGCTCAATATCGGTACCCCTACTAAAATGCTGCATACTCACCACATTTTTTAGTTCCAAATTTAACCCATTGACAAATTTAGAGATGACATACCCGTCGGGAAATTGTACTCGGGAACGGAAGATGAGCATACGAAGCTCGTTGTAGAACTCATCGGGAGTCCGGTTTCCTTGATGCACTTGCTCCAACTTGGCATGGATGCGCTCCGTGTAATCTTGAGGCACGAACCTCTCTTCTAAGGCCTCTCTTAGATCTTGCCATGTGTTAAGTTGAGGCATCCGACGTGCTCTCCTCAAAGCCTTGTCCTCGAGCCACCATTGGTAAGCAAAGTCGGTGAAGTGTATGGCCGCCATGGCCACCCGCCTCGCATCATCATAGCCATAGAAGTCAAAGATTGACTCCACCTTGGCAAGCTAATCAAGACAGGCATCGGTGTCGAAAGTTCCCGAAAACGTCGGCACGTTCAGCTTGATGCCGTAATGGGGATCCCGGGGCCGCTCTTCTTGTTGCACCGGCGCGCCATGCCAAGGCTGCCCGGCACCACCATTGGCCGGCCCTCTAGGAGGTTGGCCGCGCCTTGGGAGATGCAAGAGAGGTGGGGGTTGAGTAGCCGTTGCAGGATTGACCTCTTGATAGCTCGGCGCTCCATAACCTGACAAGTTAGTAGCACTAATAGGAATATTATTAGGAAATGTAGCAAATGAAGGCCTTACCCCGGAATTGGCCTCAAAGTGTGGATTGTGGAAGCTCGTCGGAGGAATGTAAGGAGGCATAATCCCCATGGAGGTGCTCACACCGATGGATGCTTGCGCCTCCGAGTTTGGCAAGTAAGAAGTAGGGGCCTCCTCTTGTAACGACTCCACTTGGTTAGCGATTTGTAGCACACTTGGTAGAGCCCCTGTTTGAGACACCCGTGCTCTATCATCTTGGCCTCGCACTTGGCTCTCCAAATCAGTCAACCTAGTTCCCAAAGCCTCAATGGATTGTTGCAAGGATTGTTGCATGTTTTGCAACATGGCAGCCACCGAACTAGTGGACGTCTCCTCAACTTGTTCCTTATTCTTGTCATCACCTACACTTGTCATCGTAAAAACAAGGCAAAGATCAAGGTATAGAGGTCACACGAATTAATCACCAAGAATTGCCCGAGATGAAAATCCGACAAGTTGCAAGTAGGCAAAAACAACAAAGGCAACAAAGAGAGAATTCACCACACACTTGCTTAGGAAAACAATGCTAGGAAGCTACTAAACCACCAAGACTCAACACCAAGTATTACAAATTAATTAATTTTTTTTTTGTTTCGAGCAGGCCTTTGCTAGGCACTACTAGACGACTACTCTTTGTAGGCCTTTGCTAGGCACTACAAGATGACTACTCTTTCCGTGCCCGGCCCCTTATTAGTTTTACGCCGCCGGACAAGGTTTTTCTAGTCTTTAATCTTTCTTTCTATGCCTGGCCCCTTATTAGCTTTCGCCGCCGGCAAGGTTTTTCTGATTATTCAACAAAAAATTTCAAGACACTTAAACAACAACACAAGATGTCTCGTCTTGGTGTCGTTCCCGTATCCTAGCACCGTAGCCAACAACAAGCATGTAATGACAACAAACAAGGCTGGTTTGGACCTCAATCCCACGTTTTTTAACTCAGCAAAATCAGCAAGACACACTTAAAACCAACACTAAAGAAAGGCTTAAATTCAAGCAACAAATGCACCCTTTCAACTACCAACTTTTGATAACTCTTTTGGGTGTTCTATTGGAACATTTTTTCAGCATGGTTTGCAGCCATGGCTGAACACACACTCGGCCAAGACAAACACAAGATCAAGACAAAGCAACGACCACAACAACACACAACAAGGACAATATGGTCGCACACAACAACACAACGCAGCCAATAAAGAGTTCGAACCTAAAACCTTGCAACAAGTGGAAATTCAAGGTCGGAACAAGGTTTAGATGGCGATACCTTCGCGTGGCTCTGATACCACTTGATGGCCGGATCGATGGAAGGGATGATGGTGCAAAGAGATCGCCACGAGAATCCAAGGAATTCCGACAACAAACACCACGCAACTGACCCGTCTTCAACTAGATGGATCTTCCTCGTCCGAACTCGGAATTGAGTGATTCCAATTCGAGAAGTTAGATCTCTGAGTCTAGTTTAATCTCTCAAAATTTCAGACCTAGATGATGAGTGGATTGAAAGATATGTCTATTTTACTGAGGGGGTGCAGAAACCACCGAGATGGATGATGGATCGAAATGGGAAGAACAAGGGGATATGGATGCTTGACAACTTGGATATGACTCACCAAGCTCTCAAACAAACTAGGATGCCCGAGATTGTCGGATATTACTCACCAACAACTTGAACAACGAGAATTGAACGAACGAAAAAAAAGAACAAGTACTTGAATTGAAAGATGCAAGGAAAGTAAGCAACAAGGTTTTTCATCCAATCTAGTAACAAAGGGTGAGGGGGACGACCATATAACCTAGAAAGCAACCTCACAAAGTTAGCCCCTTCACTTAAGGAAATTACAAAAATTAACCCAAAAACCCGAAAACTTAATAATTGTCCTTTCCGTCGAATTGTCACTTAGAACCATGAAGTAGAATAAAACTCCAACCATCTTCATTGCACTCTTTCGGAAAGCTACACCCCATGAGCTCTTCTTGCACTTGACATAGAATGGTCTTAGCTCGGGATCGCATAATACGACCTAGATAAGGTGGTGTAGTTCCTTGAGCTTTGGCACCATCAAAACCGGAAGGCAAGGGCGCGCCACCATCCAAGCTTGTTGGCGCGTCTAGGGTATGCCGAGGCTCCTCCAAGTGTTCCGACGTGTGCTCCTCCAAGTGTTGCTCCTCCAAGTGTTCCGAAGTGTGCTCCATAGTTGGCTCGGACATCGATGGAATCACATCATCTAGGCCTAAGGATAAAGAATGAGGATAGTATCAAGTCAATAAGCACATTCTGCACTACAAAATCAATTCTGATCGAATAAAAGCGTAAATTCGAACCCATAAACCGAATGCCACATTTAGGAGTGACATTTACATGGACATTTCATCGAACACTTAGCGTGCAATGTTAGATCACAAGTCATTTTTAAGGCAAAATGAGAAAAAAGAAGTGAACTTTAAAGACATCTAGGCATGAGTATTAAGAATGAGGATAGTATCAAGCCAATAAGCACATTCTCCACCACAAAATCAAGACGTATTGAATAAAAGCATAAATTTGAACCTAGAAACCGAATGCCACATTTAGGAGTGATATTTACATGGACGTTTCATCGAAAACTTGGCGTGAAATGTTAGATCACAAGTCATTTTAAAGGCAAAAGGAGAAAAAACATGTGATCTTTAAAGACATCTAGGCATAAGGATAACGAATGAGGATAGTATCAAGACAATAAGAACATTCTACACTACAAAATCAAGACCGATCGAATAAAAGCATAAATTCGAACCTAGAAACCGAATGCCACATGTAGGAGTGACATTTAACTGGACATTTCATCGAACACTTGGCGTGCAATGTTAGATCACAAGTCATTTTAAAGGCAAAAGGAGACAAAACAAGTGAACTTTAAAGACATCTAGGCGTAAGGATAACGAATGAGGATAGTATCAAGCCAATAACCACATTCTGCACCACAAAATCAATTCCGATCGAATAAAAGCATAAATTCGAACCTAGAAACAAAATGCCACATTTAGGAGTGACATTTACATGGACATTTCATCGAACACTTGGCGTGCATTGTTAGATCACAAGTCATTTTTAAGGCAAAAGGAGAAAAAAGAAGTGATCTTTAAAGACATCTAAGCATAAGCATAAAGAATGAGGATAGTATCAAGCCAATAAGCACATTCTCCACTACAAAATCAAGACGTATTGAATAAAAGCATAAATTTTAACCTAGAAACCGAATGCCACATTTAGAAGTGACATTTACATGGACATTACATCGAACACTTGGCGTGCAATGTTATATCACAAGTCATTTTAAAGGCAAAAGGAGAAAAAACAAGTGAACTTCAAAGACATCTAGGCATAAGCATAAAGAATGAGGATAGTATCAATCCAAGAAGCACATTCTGCACTATAAAATCAAGACCGATCGAATAAAAGCATAAATTCGAACCAAGAAACTGAATGCCACATGTAGGCGTGACATTTACATGGACATTTCATCAAACACATGGCGTGCAATGTTTGATCACAAGAGATTTTAAAGGCAAAAAGAGAAAAAACAAGTGAACTTTAAAGACATCTAGGCGTAAGCATACCGAATGAGGATAGTATCAAGCCAATAAGCACATTCTGCACCACAAAATGAATTCTGATCGAATAAAAGCATAAATTCGATCCTAGAAACCGAATGCCATATGTAGGAGTGACATTTACCTGGACATTTCATCGAACACTTGGCGTGCAATGTTAGATCACAAGTCATTTTAAAGGCAAAAGGAGACAAAACAAATGAACTTTAAAGACATCTAGGCGTAAGGATAACGACTGAGGATAGTATGAAGCCAATAAGCACATTGTACACTACAAAATCAATTCCGATTGAATAAAATCGTAAATTCGAACCTAGAAACCGAATGCCACATGTAGGAGTGACATTTACCTGGACATTTCATCAAACACTCTGCGTGCAATGTTAGATCACAAGTCATTTTAAAGGCAAAAGGAGACAAAACAAGTGACCTATAAAGACATCTAGGCATAAGGATAACGAATGAGGATAGTATAAAACCAATCAGCACATTCTACATCACAAAATCAATTCCGATCGAATAAAAGCATAAATTAGAACCTAGAAACCGAATGCCACATTTAGTAGTGTCATTTACATGGACATTTCATCGAACACTTGGTGTGCAATGCTAGATCACAAGTCATTTTTAAGGCAAAAGGAGAAAAAACAAGTGAACTTTAAAGACATCTAGGCGTAAGGATAACGAATGAGGATAGTATCAAGCCAATAAGCACATTCTGCACCAAAAAATCAATTCCGATCGAATAAAAGCGTAAATTCGAACCTAGAAACCGAATGCCACATTTAGGAGTGACATTTACATGGACATTTCATCGAACACTTGGTGTGCATTGTTAGATCAGAAGTCATTTTTAAGGCAAAAGGAGAAAAAAGAAGTGATCTTTAAAGACATCTAAGCATAAGCATAAAGAATGAGGATAGTATCATGCCAATAAGCACATTCTCCACTTCAAAATCAAGACGTATTGAATAAAAGCATAAATTTTAACCTAGAAACCGAATGCCACATTTACGAGTGACATTTACATGGACATTTCATCGAACACATGGCGTGCAATGTTAGATCACAAGTCATTTTAAAGGCAAAAGGAGAAAAACAAGTGAACTTTAAAGACATCTAGGCGTAACCATAACGAATGAGGATAGTATCAAGCCAATAAGCACCTTCTGCACCACAAAATCAATTCCGATTGAATAAAATTGTAAATTCGAACCTAGAAACCGAATGCCACATGTAGGAGTGACGTTTACCTGGACATTTCATCAAACACTTGGCGTGCAATGTTAGATCACAAGTCATTTTAAAGGCAAAAGGAGACAAAACAAATGAACTTTAAAGACATCTAGGCGTAAGGATAACGAATTTGGATAGTATCAAGCCAATAAGCACATTCTGCATCACAAAATCAATTTCGATCGAATAAAAGCATAAATTAGAACCTAGAAACCGAATGCCACATTTAGTAGTGTCATTTACATGGACATTTCATCGAACACTTGGTGTGCAATGCTAGATCACAAGTCATTTTAAAGGCAAAAGGAGAAAAAACAAGTGAACTTTAAAGACATCTAGGCTTAAGGATAACGAATGAGGATAGTATCAAGCCAATAAGCACATTCTGCACCAAAAAATCAATTCCAATCGAATAAAAGCGTAAATTCGAACCTAGAAACCGAATGCCACATTTAGGAGTGACATTTACATGGACATTTCATCGAACACTTGGTGTGCATTGTTAGATCAGAAGTCATTTTTAAGGCAAAAGGAGAAAAAAGAAGTGATCTTTAAAGACATCTAAGCATAAGCATAAAGAATGAGGATAGTATCATGCCAATAAGCACATTCTCCACTTCATAATCAAGACGTATTGAATAAAAGCATAAATTTTAACCTAGAAACCGAATGCCACATTTAGGAGTGACATTTACATGGACATTACATCGAACACTTGGCGTGCAATGTTAGATCACAAGTCATTTTAAAGGCAAAAGGAGAAAAATTAGGTGATCTTTAAAGACATCTAGGAATAAGTATAAAGACTGAGGATAGTATCAAGACAATAAGAACATTCTACATGATGTCTCTCTATTTGGTGGTGTTTTCATATGTGATTTCCTTTGTAAATATGTTTCTTTTTCCCCTTTTCTTGTGCGTTTTGTTCCTTTTTAGCTTAGTTCCCGTATTTCTATGAGATTCGGAAACTACGCGCATTTTATGTGTTTTGTAGGTAAATTGGCGTGAATCAAGGATCTTTTTGAAGGAGGGTCGAGACATGGAGCAAGGCCCGAGCAAAGCGGGAAAGAGAGAAGCAAGCCATGAAGAAGAACAAGAGAAGCCAACTAAGAAGAAGGTGGAACGAGGTCAGGACCGAGTTGCAACCAACCTCGGGCCCGACTTTGAAGTCTCCAACCTCGGACCGAGTTGCACAGTACCTCGGGCCCGTGGTCCTCCGTGTCGGTCCAAGTCGGTCTCCGAACTACTTGGGCTCCAAGGCATGAAATTGTGAACTTCCACTTTTGCCCCTCATCTAATAAAAGGCCCTCTTGTCTTCTAAGAGGGGGTTCCCACACTTAGCAAGGAACCCAACCCTCAAAAACTCTCAAGGGGATACTTGGAGAGCAAGGAGGAAGGAGAGGAGAAGGGGGAGAGAGAGAATCGGCCAAAGAAGGAGGAAGATTGATAGGTTTGGTTGATAGATTTGCTTTGCTTTGTTTAGATCTTGTGGATTTGGAAACCCTTGATTGGAATTTGTGGATTGCTTTTGATTTTGAATGAAACTTTGCTTTGTTTTGAGATTGATGATGTTGATTGCTTTCCCTTTTGATTTGTTTGCTTTCTTTGTTTGCCACATGGAGTAGATCTCCTTGATCTTGGGTTATGGGGGAAAACCCTAGCTAGGTTTGGGCTAGAAACCCCAATTCCATAGCCTTGAGTGTTTGATCTAAGGAACCCACTCTACATAGAGCTACAATTCCTTGCGAAAGTCGGGAATCAAGGCTTGAGATTGGCAAAGTAGTGAAAGTGAACATGTGTCAATCTCAAGACCTTGCTTCGAAGGGGATTTCCCCAATGATCGATGTGTAGAAGTGGTTGGAACGAGGGCGAAAGCACTCGATCCTAGTCCGATCATCACTCATTGCTTGAATTGGGGTGGATAAGCCTTAATCTACTAGGGAAGGAACCCAAAAGCCCAAGATCTACTTTTAATCTTTGAGTTCGACATCCCCAGCTACCTCGGGCCCGACTTACCCAGTGTCGGTCCCGACTTCCTCTCGTCGCCAACCTCGGGCCCGACGTGACCTCAGTGTCGGTCCCGACTGTTTTCTTTGTTTTCCTTTGTTTTATGCTCTCTTTTCTAGTTTTCTAGTATCTAGGCACATCGATCGAGTAGACTTCCCGAGTGTTCGACACCCACCACGTACTACAACGGGGTCGGGTTATAAATTGTATCTCTAGACCCTCGCACACCGTGAGAGGCGATCAAAGAAATGGCGCCGTTGCCGGGGAAGTCTAAGTGCATTGAGTGCCAATTTGGTGTATGCTAGCTCGTTCCTCTCGAGGAACACTTGAGCTTGAGTTTGTGAGTGATCCGGAAAGTATTCTCAAGGAAGCCCGAAGAAGGAAAAGGATGGAGAATCAAGCTCTCCATGTTGATGAGGAGTTGGCTCGACTTAGGGCCGAAATGGCTAGATTGCAACTTGAGAGGGACAATCAAGAGGAGGTGGCAAGAAGAGAACGGGAGCAACGGATGAGAGCCGAGGCTCAACTCAATGCTCTACCCCGGAATGCACGCCAATACATGCATCCGGAGTTGAGGGTACCCGAGCCGGCTATTGTGCTTCCCGAGGTTGCCAAGAATTTTGAGATCAAGACGCAATTCATCTCCCTCATCAAGCGTGATCAATTCGAGGGCCGTCCACATGAGTGTCCCATAGAGCATGTTAAACGATTTGTGGATATGTGTGAGACGATCTCTACCGACGAGGAGACATTGGAGTATGTGCTTCTAAAGGCGTTCAAATGGTCACTTGGGGGCAAGGCCACACATTGGCTCGAGAGCCAAGCTGCTAGGTCAATCACAACTTGGAAGACACTCTATGATGCTTTCTTGATGAAGTTCTTCCCGCCCTCAAAGACAACCGAGTTAAGAAGGAAGATTGCAAGCTTTCAACAAGGTCCGAACGAGCCCCTCTTCGAAGCATGGGACCGTTTCAAGGAGATGTTGCGCCAATGTCCTACTCATGGCCAACAACCATATGTACTTCAAGACATCTTTTTCCAAGGCATCAATCCGGTAACGAAGGACAAGCTCAATCTCCACACCGATTGTGGGTTCATAGACTTGACACCGGATCAAGCTTGGGAGCTACTTGACAAGCTATCCGATTATGAGGCCATGTATGGGGTGAGTCAAGCTAGCAAGGAGGTGAAAGTTCAAGGTGAAGGTGCAAGGAAGTTATATGATCCAAAGGGAGAAGACATTGATAGGGATGTGAAGCTCCAATTCCTTGAAGGTGAAGTGAGCAAGCTTAAGAGGCAAGTCCACTACTACAAGCAAAATGCTAGAGCTTGTGAGGAGTGTGGATCCTTTGCACATGCTACACAAGTTTGTCCGAATGAGAGCCAAGTACGCTTGGCCGAGCGAATTGAGGAGGCAAACTATGTCCGAGGAAATTTTGGTGGAAGAGGCAATTTCATCAAACACTTGGCGTGCAATGTTAGATCACAAGTCATTTTAAAGCCAAAAGGAGAAAAAACAAGTGAACTTTAAAGACATCTAGGAGTAAGGATAAAGAATGAGGACAATATCAAGCCAATAAGCACATTCTGCACTACAAAATCAATTCCGATGGAATAAAAGCGTAAATTCATCGAACACTTGGCGTAAGGATAACGAATGAGGATAGTATCAAGCCAATAAGCACATTCTGCATCACAAAATCAATTCCGATCGAATAAAAGCATAAATTAGAACCTAGAAACCGAATGCCACATTTAGTAGTGTCATTTACATGGACATTTCATCGAACACTTGGTGTGCAATGCTAGATCACAAGTCATTTTAAAGGCAAAAGGAGAAAAAACAAGTGAACTTTAAAGACATCTAGGCTTAAGGATAACGAATGAGGATAGTATCAAGCCAATAAGCACATTCTGCACCAAAAAATCAATTCCGATCGAATAAAAGCGTAAATTCGAACCTAGAAACCGAATGCCACATTTAGGAGTGACATTTACATGGACATTTCATCGAACACTTGGTGTGCATTGTTAGATCAGAAGTCATTTTTAAGGCAAAAGGAGAAAAAAGAAGTTATCTTTAAAGACATCTAAGCATAAGCATAAAGAATGAGGATAGTATCAAGCCAATAAGCACATTCTCCACTACAAAATCAAGACGTATTGAATAAAAGCATAAATTTTAACCTGAAAACCGAATGCCACATTTAGAAGTGACATTTACATGGACATTATATCGAACACTTGGCGTGCAATGTTAGATCACAAGTCATTTTAAAGGCAAAAGGAGACAAAACAAGTGAACTTTAAAGACATCTAGGCGTAAGGATAACGAATGAGGATAGTATCAAGCCAATAAGAACATTCTGCACCACAAAATCAATTCCGATCGAATAAAAGCATAAATTCGAACCTAGAAACCAAATGCCACATTTAGGAGTGACATTTACATGGACATTTCATCGAACACTTGGCGTGCATTGTTAGATCACAAGTCATTTTTAAGGCAAAAGGAGAAAAAAGAAGTGATCTTTAAAGACATCTAAGCATAAGCATAAAGAATGAGGATAGTATCAAGCCAATAAGCACATTCTCCACTACAAAATCAAGACGTATTGAATAAAAGCATAAATTTTAACCTAGAAACCGAATGCCACATTTAGAAGTGACATTTACATGGACATTACATCGAACACTTGGCGTGCAATGTTAGATCACAAGTCATTTTAAAGGCAAAAGGAGAAAAAACAGGTGATCATTAAAGACATCTAGGAATAAGTATAAAGACTGAGGATAGTATCAAGACAATAAGAACATTCTACACTACAAAATCAAGACCGATCGAATAAAAGCATAAATTCGAACCTAGAAACCGAATGCCACATGTAGGAGTGAAATTTAGATGGACATTTCATCAAACACTTGGCGTGCAATGTTAGATCACAAGTCATTTTAAAGCCAAAAGAAGAAAAAACAAGTGATCTTTAAAGACGTCTAGGCGTAAGGATAAAGAATGAGGACAATATCAAGCCAATAAGCACATTCTGCACTACAAAATCAATTCCGATCGAATAAAAGCATAAATTCGAACCTAGAAACCGAATGCGACATTTATGAGTGACATTTACTTGGACATTTCCTCGAACACTTAGCGTGCAATGTTAGATCACAAGTCATTTTTAAGTCAAAATGAGAAAAAAGAAGTGAACTTTAAAGACATCTAGGCATGAGTATTAAGAATGAGGATAGTATCAAGCCAATAAGCACATTCTCCACTACAAAATCAAGACGTATTGAATAAAAGCATAAATTTGAACCTAGAAACCAAATGCCACATTTACGAGTGTCATTTATATGGACATTTCATCGAACACTTGACGTGCAATGTTAGATCACAAGTCATTTTAAAGGTAAAAGGAGAAAAAACAAGTGAACTTTAAAGACATCTAGGCTTAAGCATAAAGAATGAGGATAGTATCAAGCCAATAACCACATTCTCCACTACAAAATCAAGACGTACTGAATAAAAGCATAAATTTGAACCTAGAAACCGAATGCCACATTTAGGAGTGACATTTACATGGACATTTCATCGAATACTTAGCGTGCAATGTTAGATCACAAGTCATTTTAAAGGCAAAAGGAGACAAAACAAGTGAACTTTAAAGACATCTAGGCGTAAGGATAATGAATGAGGATAGTATCAAGCCAATAAGCACATTCTGACCACAAAATCAATTCCGATCGAATAAAAGCGTAAATTCGAACCTAGAAACCAAATGCCACATTTAGGAGTGACATTTACATGGACATTTCATCGAACACTTGGCGTGCATTGTTAGATCACAAGTCATTTTTAAGGTAAAAGGAGAAAAAAGAAGTGATCTTTAAAGACATCTAAGCATAAGCATAAAGAATGAGGATAGTATGAAGCCAATAAGCACGTTCTCCACTACAAAATCAAGACGTATTGAATAAAAGCATAAATTTTTACCTAGAAACCGAATGCCACATTTAGAAGTGACATTTACATGGACATTACATCGAACACTTGGCGTGCAATGTTAGATCACAAGTCATTTTAAAGGCAAAAGGAGAAAAAAGAAGTGATCTTTAAAGACATCTAGGCATAAGCATAAAGAATGAGGATAGTATCAAGCCAAGAAGCACATTCTGCACTATAAAATCATGACCGATCGAATAAAAGCATAAATTCGAACCTAGAAACCGAATGCCACATGTAGGAGTGACATTTACATGGACATTTCATCGAACACATGGCGTGCAATGTTAGTTCACAAGACATATTAAAGGGAAAAGGAGAAAAAACAAGTGAACTTTAAAGACATCTAGATATAAGCATAAAGAATGAGGATAGTATCAAGCCAAGAAGCACATTCTGCACTATAAAATCAAGACCGATCGAATAAAAGCATAAATTCGAACCTAGAAACCGAATGCCACATGTAGGAGTGACATTTACATGGACATTTCATCGAACACATGGCGTGCAATGTTAGATCACAAGACATTTTAAAGGCAAAACGAGAAAACAAAAGTGAACTTTAAAGATATCTAGGCGTAAGGATAAAGAATGAGGATAGTATCAAGCCAATAAGCACATTCCCCACTACAAAATCAAGACGTATTGAATAAAAGCATAAATTTGAACGTAGAAATCGAATGCCACATTTAGGAGTGACATTTACATGGACATTTGATCGAACTTGGCGTGCATTGTTAGATCACAAGTCATTTTTAAGGCAAAAGGAGAAAAAAGAAGTGAACTTAAAAGACATCTAAGCATAAGTATAAAGAATGAGGATAGTATTAAGCCAATAAGCACATTCTCCACTACAAAATCAAGACGTATTGAATAAAAGCATAAATTTGAACCTAGAAACCCAATGCCACATATAGGAGTAACATTTACATGGACAATTCATCGAACACTTGGCGTGAAATGTTAGATCACAAGTCATTTTAAAGCCAAAAGTAGAAAAAACAAGTGAACTTTAAAGACATCTAGGCGTAAGGATAAAGAATGAGGATAGTATCAAGCCAATAAGCACATTCTCCACTACAAAATCAAGACGTATTGAATAAAAGCATAAATTTGAACCTAGAAATCGAATGCCACATTTAGGAGTGACATTTAGATGGACTTTTCATCGAACACTTGGCGTGCAATGTTAGATCACAAGTCATTTTAAAGGCAAAAGGAGAAAAAACAAGTGAACTTTAAAGACATCTAGGCATAAGCATAAAGAATGAGGATAGTATCAAGCCAATAAGCACATTCTGTACTATAAAATCAAGACCGATCGAATAAAAGCATAAATTCGAACCTAGAAACCGAATGCCACATGATGCAAATCAAGGGAGGATCAAAGCGAATGATTCGTTGAAGACAAATGTAGGCCAAACACCAAGACCTTTACTAAGGTCCTGAGCATTCAAGTTGAAGAAGGATTTCATGGATTCCATATTGTGCTTTGATTATGTTCATCAATGGCGTCCAAGGCCATCAAGGAAGAGGATGAAGTCATGAAAGTTCGGAAAGTTAAGAAGCCCGTCAAATTAAAAACAATGCTCAGTAAAATGGTCATAACTTGGGCTAGGAAATTGATCTCAAGTCCGTTCAAATTGTGTTGGATAGATAATTAAAAGATCTACAACTTTGTAGTGTACGTCGAATCCAGAATCCAAGAGTAAAGAGGTAAAAAATGCGATTTGCTGAGAGTTGTTCAAGTCTTACGGGAATCTTATCTTTTATTTCGATTCTATCTTTATCTTTATGATAATTTCGGCCATAGCAAGTTTGTTAGGGCTGAAATATATCTTGCTTTATTATTGTTTATATGTTTTTGAGTTTTAGGATTAGCTTTTTAGTTTTCTTATCTAAATAAGTCAGAAAATTATTTAATTGATTTATTTATGATAAGGAGACTTAGATAGATGCTTTTTAATTATTTTATGATATCTTGGGAAGCAAGTCATTGGACCGAATTGTCCCTACTAGGGCCGGCCATGCCATGCCTTGCTCTCCAAGGAACTTTGTTTTGTATTTCTTATTTATAGTTTGCATCTTCATTCAATAAAAATCAGCTTGAAGTAAGATTAAACACCTTTGGTTTAGTCTTGCTTTTGGGCCATTAAAACAATCGTGTTCAAGCACTCAAACTGATCGTTCATCTTCATACTCCATTCGAATTCTCTCTCTTACGTTTGTTCAATTTGAGTTATTGGTCTAGTGACTCGGCTAAAATCGTTGTTGCCAAGATCAAAAATAAATAACCCTAAACTACTAACTAGTATAGCAAGTAAGCAAGGGGTCGAACCCAAGAGAATCGTATTTCTGACTAATCAGCGAAGAGCAAAGACAGGAGTTTTGGGAGTTCAGGCAAACAAACAAAACAAACAAATATTATTGGGATTAAATCAATTGAAGGAAAGTAGAGTTTATTCAATCAATTTCACCTTTTTAATCATTCGATCAATGATTTATCCACTTTTCTATTTATTCCCTAGTTAATTCCAATCCTTATAAAAGATATCCGCTTGTCCACGGTCCAAGCGAAACGATGATATGAACGCTTAATTCAAATCATACAAAATATTAAGGATAGAAGGATATTAATTCATAAAATCAAGCTACGAGTCTCATGCATAAAATAACAATCAAATACTCTTTCTCAATTCTAGTCCACCGTCCTAGAAAAGAGTTGTTTCAAGAATAAATAAGATTGCACAGACAACAATCAAACTAATCCAAACAGTAGAATATCAATCAAATTCAACAAGTCGCGCGCCAAGAGAAATCAATTGATAATCATGAAATTAAGCACAAGAGTTTTGATATTAACCAAGGGATAGAAAAGTTACCAGAATCTCACGAATTACATAAAAAGGCTTCCTTGATCAAACAAACTCCAAAGGGAAATTAGTTCTCCATAATATAAAATAAAACTAGAATAAAATAAAAGTGTGCTAGTATTGTCTAACCCTAAAGTGAAACACGAAACAAAGCTTAAATAGTAGAAATAAGTCTGAAACCCTAAGATATAATAATATAAAAAGATAGAATAAAACGAGACGAAGGCGGCGCTAAAAAACCAAAATTCGCGGGCGCGGATCCACTCGTACTCCTCGGCCGCAGAATCACCTCGATCCGCAAGCGCGGTTTAGATCCGCGGGCGCGGATCTTCTGACATCATTCTGGTGTCAACTTCGGAGGTGGTTTTGACCCACTTAGAGTTGGAATTTTAACTCGCCGTACAAAAATGAATTGTAGCTCTTCCAGTTAACTTTCCAATGATACCAAATTCAGATTCATCCGATCACCTTAGCTCCCGGAATAAGCGTCACAAGAAAATGGCGTCAAAACAACTCCAAATCAACACTTGTCTTCAAAACTCTTGCAATTCTTCAAATCGTGTCTTCGGTTTTCATATGAAAATTATGTTCAAAACTAACCTAAACACACTCAAATCATTCCTAAAATATAAGAGCTAACCTATACTAAATAGAGCATATCAAATTCCCCCGTACTTAAACCTTGCTCGTCCTCGAGTAAGCTCAAAATAAATCTAACAAGAAATCCTATCAAGGTTTACAACATAGTAAAAGGGAAGACAAAAATCACTCACCTCACCAACCCGAACCCAAAATAGAGAAATAATGAGCAAAGACATGAAAGCTTAAACACACACGTCACCAGAATACAAATAGATATCAACTCTCAGGCTCTAAAAAGTGTAGAGCAACCTAGGATCTACCCAACATCTAAAATGTAATCCCCAGACCCCAAAGTAGAAAATGATCCTAAACACTCTGATTTTACCACTCATTCTACTTAGGCGCCCTTTCGGGTTTTCACCTAATCACTCTTTTCATTTTTCTTAGGTGTGCTCACAAATAATCACATCTCTCATAAACCTCATATTATCCCAGCCTAATGCTGGTCCGGGTTACCTGCTTATTACTTGAGCCACCCTTTCGGATTTTCAACTCATCCCAGGATTTATATGGCTTTTATCTATTTTTATGGCTTTTTTTATTTTTATATTTTTTTTAAATTTTTTTTAAATTTCTCTATACAAAACATGGAACAAAAATCCCATAAAAATAACGAAAAATAAACAAAAAAGCAACTATCTATGATAAGCGTAGTGAGTACTTCCTCCCCCATACTTAAATCCTTCATTGTCCTCAATGAAGTAAAAATAAAGGAATTAAGCATAGAAGAGGAAAATCAAAAGACTCACATACGAAAGAAGATATGGAAGAACTCTTCAAAGGCTTGGATGAATAGCTCGGAAATCTCCAGATGATCCGTCGTCAGGAAAAACCGCGGGCGCGGTGGCCATGCCGCGGGCGCGGGTGGTGCTCCGATCGTGAAAAAATGGTTAGAGAACACGATCAACAAAACTGAACACGAACTCACAAACGAACTCTGAATCTCGCCTTAAGCATCAATGTAGTACGAGCCTTGAAGAGGAATATTCCCCCATACTTGAGGAATTCCAAGGAACTAGACATGGAAAGAATTAGAAAAGTGGATTGGTGGGTGATGGTAGAATATGGAAGAACACTCTTTTTTTTCTCTTCTTTTTTTTCCTAACTTATCTCGGGGGTTTCACCCGAAAACGTTTTATTTCAGGGGTTTCACCTGAAAGCCTTTTATTTCGGGGGTTTCACCCGAAAACCTTTTATTTTTATATTTTTTTTTCTGAATAAAACAAAAATTAATTCTGTCAGGCCGATCCGCGGGCGCGGATCTCAACCGCGGGCACGGATCGAGCAGCGGGCTCGGCCTCGCCTCGGGCTGGCTTCTTTTGATGGGAAAAATTGTACCTGCAAGGTGGATGGAGTCGTTGTAGTATAGTGGTAAGTATTCCCGCCTGTCACACGGGTGACCCGGGTTCGATCCCCGGCAACGGCACCAAAATTTGACTCGGCTAAAATCGTTGTTGCCAAGATCAAAAATAAATAACCCTAAACTACTAACTAGTATAGCAAGTAAGCAAGGGGTCGAACCCAAGAGAATCGGATTTCTGACTAATCAGCGAAGAGCAAAGACAGGAGTTTTGGGAGTTCAGGCAAACAAACAAAACAAACAAATATTATTGGGATTAAATCAAATGAAGGAAAGTAGAGTTTATTCAATCAATTCCACCTTTTTAATCATTCGATCATTGATTTATCCACTTTTCTATTTATTCCCTAGTTAATTCCAATCCTTATAAAAAGATATTTGCTTGTCCACGGTCCAAGCGAAACGATGATATGAACAAGAACGCTTAATTCAAATCATACAAAATATTAAGGATAGAAGGATATTAATTCATGCAATCAAGCTACGAGTCTCATGCATAAAATAACAATCAAATACTTTTTCTCAATTTCAGTCCACGGTCCTAGAAAAGAGTTGTTTCAAGGATAAATAAGATTGCACAGACAATAATCAAACTAATCCAAACAGTAGAATATCAATCAAATTCAACAAGTCGCGCGCCAAGAGAAATCAATTGATAATCATGAAATTAAGCACAAGAGTTTTGATATTAACCAAGGGATAGAAAAGTTACCATAATCTCACGCATTACATAAAAATGCTTCCTTGATCAAACAAACTCCAAAGGGAAATTAGTTCTCCATAATAGAAAATAAAACTAGAATAAAATAAAAGTGTGCTAGTATTGTCTAACCCTAAAGTGAAACTCGAAACAAAGCTTAAATAGTAGAAATAAGTCCGAAACCCTAAGATATAATAATATAAAAAGATAGAATAAAACGAGACGAAGGCGGCGCTCAAAAACCAAAATCCGCGGGCGCGGAAATAATCTGCGGGCGCGGATCCACTCGTACTCCTCGGCCACGGAATCACCTCGATCCACGAGCGCGGTTTAGATCCGCGGGCGCGGATCTTCTGAAAACATTCTGGTGTCAACTTCGGAGGTGGTTTTGACCCACTTAGAGTTGAAAGCTGCACTCGACCACGGAATAGACTCAGAGAGAATTCCAACTCAGTTAAGGCTCGTTCCAAAAGGATAACGAATGAGGATAGTATCAAGCCAATAAGCACATTCTGCACTACAAAATCAATTCCCATCGAATAAAAGCATAAATTCGAACCTCGAAACCGAATGCCACATTTAGGAGTGACATTTACATGGACATTTCATCGAACACTTGGCGTGAAATGTTAGATCATAAGTCATTTTTAAGGCAAAAGGAGAAAAAAGAAGTGATCTTTAAAGACATCTAAGCATAAGCATAAAGAATGAGGATAGTATCAAGCCAATAAGCACATTCTCCACTACAAAATCAAGACGTATTGCATAAAAGCATAAATTTGAACCTAGAAACCAAATGGCACATTTAGGAGTGACATTTACATGGACATTTCATCGAACACTTGGCGTGAAATGTTAGATCACAAGTCATTTTAAAGCCAAAAGGAGAAAAAACAAGTGAACTTTAAAGACATCTAGGTGTAAGGATAGAGAATGAGGATAGTATCAAGCCAATAAGCACATTCTGCACTACAAAATCAATTCCGATCGAATAAAAGCGTAAATTCGAACCTAGAAACCGAATGACACATTTAGGAGTGACATTTACATTGACATTTCATCGAACACTTGGCGTGCAATGTTAGATCACAAGTCATTTTTAAGGCAAAATGAGAAAAAAAGAAGTGAACTTTAAAGATATCTAGGCATAAGTATAAAGAATGAGGATAGTATCAAGTCAATAAGCACATTCTCCACTACAAAATCAAGACGTATTGAATAAAAGCATAAATTTGAACCTAGAAACTGAATGCCACATTTAGGAGTGACATTTACATGGACATTTCATCAAACACTTGGCGTGCAATGTTAGATCACAAGTCATTTTAAAGGCAAAAGGAGAAAAACAAGTCAACTTCAAAACATCTAGGCGTAAATATAACGAATGAGGATAGTATCAAGCCAATAAGCATATTCTGCACTACAAAATCAATTCTGATCGAATAAAAGCGTAAATTCAAACCTAGAAACCGAATGCCACATTTGGGAGTGACATTTACATGCACATTTCATCGAACACTTGGCGTGCAATGTTAGATCACAAGTCATTTTTAAGGCAAAAGGAGAAAACACAAGTGAACTTTAAAGACATCTAGGCATAAGCATAAATAATGAGGATAGTATCAAGCCAATAAGCACATTCTGCACTATAAAATCAAGACCGATCGAATAAAAGCATAAATTCGAAACTAGAAACCGAATGCCACATGTAGGAGCGACATTTAAATGGACATTTCATCGAACACTTGGCGTGCAATGGTAGACCACAAGTCATTTTAAAGGCAAAAGGAGAAAAAACAAGTGAACTCTAAAGACATCTAGGCGTAAGGATAATGAATGAGGATAGTATCAAGCCAATAAGCATATGCTGCACTACAAAATCAATTCTGATCGAATAAAAGCGTAAATTCAAACCTAGAAACCGAATGCCACATTTGGAAGTGACATTTACATGCACATTTCATCGAACACTTGGCGTGCATTGTTAGATCACAAGTCATTTTAAAGGCAAAAGGAGAAAAAACAAGTGAACTTTAAAGACATCTAGGCGTAAGGATAGAAAATGAGGATAGTATCAAGCCAATAAGCACATTCTGCACTACAAAATCAATTCCGATCGAATAAAAGCGTAAATTCGAACCTAGAAACAGAATGCCACATTTAGGAGTGACATTTACATGGACATTTCATCAAACACTTGGCGTGCAATGTTAGATCACATGTCATTTTTAAGGCAAAATGAGAAAAAAGAAGTGAACTTTAAAGACATCTAGGCATAAGTAAAAAGAATGAGGATAGTATCAAGCCAATAAGCACATTCTCCACTACAAAATCAAGACGTATTGAATAAAACCATAAATTTGAACCTAGAAACCGAATGCCACATTTAGGAGTGACATTTACATGGACATTTCATCGAACACTTGGCGTGCAATGTTAGATCACAAGTCATTTTAAAGGCAAAAGGAGAAAGAACAAGTGAACTTTAAAGATATCTAGGCATAAGCATAAAGAATGAGGATAGTTTCAAGCCAATAAGCACATTCTGCACTATAAAACCAAGACCGATCGAATAAAATCATAAATTCGAACCTAGAAACCGAATGCCACATGTAGGAGTGACATTTACATGGACATTTCATCGAACACTTGGCGTGCAATGTTAGATCACAAGTCAATATTAAGGCAAAATGAGAAAAAAGAAGTGAACTTTAAAGACATCTAGGCATAAGTATTAAGAATGAGAATAGTATCAAGCCAATAAGCACATTCCCCACTACAAAATCAAGACGTATTGAATGAAAACATAAATTTGAACCTAGAAACCGAATGCCACATTTAGGAGTGACATTTACATGGACATTTCATCGAACACTTGGCGTGAAATGTTAGATCACAAGTCATTTTAAAGCCAAAAGGAGAAAAAACAAGTGAACTTTAAAGACATCTAGGCATTAGCATAAAGAATGAGGATAGTATCAAGCCAATAAGCACATTCTACACTATAAAATCAAGACCGATCAAATAAAAGGATAAATTCGAACCTAAAAACTGAATGCCACATATAGGAGAAACATTTACATGGACATTTCATCGAACATTTGTCGTGCAATGTTAGATCACAAGTCATTTTAAAGGCAAAAGAAAAAAAACAAGTGAAAGTTAAAGACATCTAGGCATAAGCATAAAGAATGAGGATAGTATGAAGTCAATAAGCACATTCTGCACTATAAAATCAAGACCGATCGAATAAAAGCATAAATTCGAACTTAGAAACCGAATGGCACATTTAGGTGTGACATTTACATGGACATTTCGTCGAACACTTGGCGTGCAATGTTAGATCACAAGTCATTTTAAAGGCAAAAGGAGAAAAAACAAGTGAACTTTAAAGACATCTAGGCGTGAGTATAAATAATGAGGATAGTATCAAGCCAAAAAGCATATTCCCCACTACAAAATCAAGACATATTGAATAAAACCATAAATTTGAACCTAGAAACCGAATGACACATTTAAGAGTGACATTTACATGGACATTTGATCGAACACTTGGCGTGAAATGTTAGATCACAAGGCATTTTAAAGCTTAAAGGAGAAAAAACAAGTGAACTTTAAAGACATCCAGGCATAAGGATAGAGAATGAGGATAGTATCAAGCCAATAAGCACATTCTGCACTACAAAATCAAATTCGATCGAATAAAAGCGTAAATTCGAACCTAGAAACCGAATGCCACATTTAGGAGTGACATTTACATGGAAATTTCATCGAACACTTGGCGTGCAATGTTAGATCACATGTCATTTTTAAGGCAAAATGAGAAAAAAGAAGTGAACTTTAAAGACATCTAGGCATAAGTATAAAGAATGAGGATAGTATCAAGCCAATAAGCACATTCTCGACTACAAAATCAAGACGTATTGAATAAAACCATAAATTTGAACCTAGAAACCGAATTCCACATTAAGGAGTGACATTTACATGGACATTTCATCGAACACTTGGCGTGCAATGTTAGATCACAAGTCATTTTAAAGGCAAAAGGAGAAAAAACAAGTGAACTTTAAAGACATCTAGGCATAAGCATAAAGAATGAGGATAGTATCAAGCCAATAAGCACATTCTGCACTATAAAACCAAGACCGATCGAATAAAATCATAAATTCGAACCTAGAAACCAAATGCCACATGTAGGAGTGACATTTAAATGGACATTTCATCGAACACTTGGCGTGCAATGTTAGATCATAAGTCATTATTAAGGCAAAATGAGAAAAAATAAGTGAACTTTAAAGACATCTAGGCATAAGTATCAAGAATGAGGATAGTATCAAGCCAATAAGCACATTTCCCACTACAAAATCAAGACGTATTGAATAAAAAAATAAATTTGAACCTAGAACCCGAATGGCACATTTAGGAGTGACATTTACATGGACATTTCATCGAACACTTGGCGTGAAATGTTAGATCACAAGTCATTTTAAAGCCAAAAGGAGAAAAAACAAGTGAACTTTAAAGACATCTAGGCATTAGCATAAAGAATGAGGATAGTATCAAGCCAATAAGCACATTCTGCACTATAAAATCAAGACCGATCAAATAAAAGGATAAATTCGAACCTAAAAACCGAATGCCACATATAGGAGAAACATTTACATGGACATTTCATCGAACACTTGGCGTGCAATGTTAGATCACAAGTCATTTTAAAGGCAAAAGAAGAAAAAACTAGTGAACTTTAAAGACATCTTGGCACAATCATAAAGAATGAGGATAGTATCAAGTCAATAAGCACATTCTGCACTATAAAATCAAGACCGATCCAATAAAAGCATAAATTCGAACTTAGAAACCGAATGCCACATTTAGGTGTGACATTTACATGGACATTTCGTCGAACACTTGGCGTGCAATGTTCGATCACAAGTCATTTTAAAGTCAAAAGGAGAAAAAAGAAGTGAGTTTTAAAGACATCTAGGCATAAGGATAAAGAATGAGGATAGTATCAAGCCAATAAGCGTATTCTGCACTATAAAATCAAGAACGATCGAATAAAAGCATAAATTCGAACCTAGCAACCGAATGCCGCATGTAGGATTGACATTTATATGGACATTTCATCGAACACTTGGCATGCAATGTTAGATCTCGAGTCATTTTAAAGGTAAAAGGAGAAAAAACAATGGAACTTTAAAGACATCTAGGGGTAAGGATATAAAATGAGATTAGTATCAAGCCAATAAGCACATTCTGCACTACAAAATCAATTCCGATCGAATAAAAGCGTAAATTCGAACAAAGAAACCGAATGCCAAATTTAGGAGTGACATTTACATGGACATTTCATCGAACACTTGGCGTGCAATGTTAGATCACAAGTCATTTTAATGGCAAAAGGAGAAAAAACAAGTGAACTTTAAAGACATCTAGGCATTAGCATAAAGAATGAAGATAGTATCAAGCCAATAAGCCCATTCTATAATTTAAAATCAAGACCGATCGAATAAAAGCATAAATTCGAACCTAGAAACCGAATGCCACATGTAGGAGTGACATTTACATGGACATTTGATCGAACACTTGGCGTGCAATGTTAGATCACAAGTCATTTTAAAGGCAAAAGGAGAAAAACAAGTGAACTTTAAAACATCTAGGCGTAAAGATAACGAATAAGGATAGTATCAAGCCAATAAGCATATTCTGCACTACAAAATCAATTCTGATCGAATAAAAGCGTAATTTCAAACCTAGAAACCGAATGCCACATTTAAGAGTGACATTTACATGCACATTTCATCGAACACTTGGCGTGCATTGTTAGATCACAAGTCATTTTAAAGGCAAAAGGAGAAAAAACAAGTGAACTTTAAAGACATCTAGGCGTAAGGATAGAAAATGAGGAAAGTATCAAGCCAATAAGCACATTCTGCACTCCAAAATCAATTCCGATCGAATAAAAGCGTAAATTCGAACCTAGAAACAGAATGCCACATTTAGGAGTGACATTTACATGGACATTTCATCGAACACTTGGCGTGCAATGTTATATCACATGTCATTTTTAAGGCGAAATGAGAAAACAGAAGTGAACTTTAAAGACATCTAGACATAAGTAGAAAGAATGAGGATAGTATCAAGCCAATAAGCACATTCTCCACTACAAAATCAAGACGTATTGAATAAAACCTTAAATTTGAACTTAGAAACCGAATGCCACATTTAGGAGTGACATTTACATGGACATTTCATCGAACACTTGGCGTGAAATGTTAGATCACAAGTCATTTTAAAGGCAAAAGGAGAAAAACAAGTGAACTTTAAGACATCTAGGCGTAAAGATAACGAATGAGGATAGTATCAAGCCAATAAGCATATTCTGCACTACAAAATCAATTCTGATCGAATAAAAGCGTAAATTCAAACCTAGAAACCGAATGCCACATTTGGGAGTGACATTTACATGCACATTTCATCGAACACTTGGCGTGCATTGTTAGATCACAAGTCATTTTAAAGGCAAAAGGTGAAAAAACAAGTGAACTTTAAAGACATCTAGGCGTAAGGATAGAAAATGAGGATAGTATCAAGCCAATAAGCACATTCTGCACTACAAAATCAATTCCGATCGAATAAAAGCGTAAATTCGAACCTAGAAACAGAATGCCACATTTAGGAGTGACATTTACATGGACATTTCATCGAACACTTGGCGTGCAATGTTAGATCACATGTCATTTTTAAGGCAAAATGAGAAAAAAGAATTGAACTTTAAAGACATCTAGGCATAAGTCGAAAGAATGAGGATAGTATCAAGCCAATAAGCACATTCTCCACTACAAAATCAAGACGTATTGAATAAAACCATAAATTTGAACCTAGAAACCGAATGCCACATTTAGGAGTGACATTTACATGGACATTTCATCGAACACTTGGCGTGAAATGTTAGATCAGAAGTCATTTTAAAGGCAAAAGAAGAAAAACAAGTGAACTTTAAGACATCTAGGCGTCAAGATAACAAATGAGGATAGTATCAAGCCAATAAGCATATTCTGCACTACAAAATCAATTCTGATCGAATAAAAGCGTAAATTCAAACCTAGAAACCGAATGCCACATTTGGGAGTGACATTTACATGCACATTTCATCGAACACTTGGCGTGCATTGTTAGATCACAAGTCATTTTAAAGGCAAAAGGAGAAAAAACAAGTGAACTTTAAAGACATCTAGGCGTAAGGATAGAGAATGAGGATAGTATCAAGCCAATAAGCACATTCTGCACTACAAAATCAATTCCGATCGAATAAAAGCGTAAATTCGAACCTAGAAACTGAATGACACATTTAGGAGTGACATTTACATTGACATTTCATCGAACACTTGGCGTGCAATGTTAGATCACAAGTCATTTTTAAGGCAAAATGAGAAAAAGAAGTGAACTTTAAAGACATCTAAGCATAAGTATAAAGAATGAGGATAGTATCAAGCCAATAAGCACATTCTCCACTACAAAATCAAGACGTATTGAATAAAAGCATAAATTTGAACCTAGAAACCGAATGCCACATTTAGGAGTGACATTTACATGGACATTTCATCGAACACTTGGCGTGCAATGTTAGATCACAAGTCATTTTAAAGGCAAAAGGAGAAAACACAAGTGAACTTTAAAGACATCTAGGCATAAGCATAAAGAATGAGGATACAATCAAGCCAATAAGCACATTCTGCACTATAAAATCAAGACCGATCGAATAAAAGCATAAATTCGAAACTAGAAACCGAATGCCACATGTAGGAGTGACATTTACATGGACATTTCATCGAACACTTGGCGTGCAATGTTAGACCACAAGTCATTTTAAAGGCAAAAGGAGAAAAAACAAGTGAACTCTAAAGACATCTAGGCGTAAGGATAACGAATGAGGATAGTATCAAAACAATAAGCACATTCTACACTACAAAATCAATTCCGATCGAATAAATGCGTAAATTCTAACCTAGAAACCGAATGCCACATTTAGGAGTGACATTTACATGGACATTTCATCGAACACTTGGCGTGAAATGTTAGATCACAAGTCATTATTAAGGCAAAATGAGAAAAAAGAAGTGAACTTTAAAGACATCTAGGCATAAGTATTAAGAATGAGGATAGTATCTAGCCAATAAGCACCTTCTACACTACAAAATCAAGACTTATTGAATAAAAGCATAAATTTGAACCTAGAAACCGAATGCCAGATTTAGGAGTGACATTTACATGGACATTTCATCCAACACTTGGCATGCAATGTTTGATCAAATGTCATTTTTAAGGAAAATGTGAAAAAAGAAGTGAACTTTAAAGACATATAGGCATAAGTATAAAGAATGAGAATAGTATCAAGCCAATAAACATATTCTGCACTACAAAATCAATTCTGATCGAATAAAAGCGTAAATTCAAACCTAGAAACCGAATGCCACATTTGGGAGTGACATTTACATTGACATTTCATCGAACACTTGGCGTGCAATGTTAGATCACAAGTCATTTTAAAGGCAAAAGGAGAAAAAACAAGTGAACTTTAAAGACATCTAGGCATAAGCATAAAGAATGAGGATAGTATCAAGCCAATAAGCACATTCTGCACTATAAAATCAAGACCGATCGAATAAAAGCATAAATTCGAACCTAGAAACCGAATGCCACATGTAGGAGTGACATTTACATGGACATTTCATCGAACACTTGGCGTGCAATGTTAGATCACAAGTCATTATTAAGGCAAAATGAGAAAAAAAGAAGTGAACTTTAAAGACATCTAGGCATAAGTATTAAGAATGAGGATAGTATCTAGCCAATAAGCACCTTCTGCACTACAAAATCAAGACTTATTGAATAAAAGCATAAATTTGAACCTAGAAACCGAATGCCAGATTTAGGAGTGACATTTACATGGACATTTCATCCAACACTTGGCATGCAATGTTTGATCACATGTCATTTTTAAGGAAAATGTGAAAAAAGAAGTGAACTTTAAAGACATATAGGCATAAGTATAAAGAATGAGGATAGTATCAAGCCAATAAGCACATTCTCCACTACAAAATAAAGACGTATTGAATAAAACCATAAATTTGAACCTAGAAACCGAATACCACATTTAGGAGTTACATTTACATGGACATTTCATCGAACACTTGGCGTGCAATGTTAGATCACAAGTCATTTTAAAGGCAAAAGGAGAAAAAACAAGTGAACTTTGAAGACATCTAGGCATAAGCATAAAGAATGCGGATAGTATCAAGCCAATAAGCACGTTCTGCACTATAAAACCAAGACCGATCGAATAAAAGCATAAATTCCTACAAACTAAATGCCACATGTAGGAGTGACATTTACATGGACATTTCACCAACAAATGGGTACCTCCCGTGTAGCCACAAAAATTGACCGTGCCCTTGTCAACCCCATTTGGGAAGCCACTTTTAGGCAATCCTTTGCCTTTTTTGGAGACCCTAACCTTTCCGACCACTCACCCTGCCTTGTTCACATTAACCCCACCAACACTATCCGAAAAATTCCCTTCTGGTTCTACAATTTTTGGACCGAAGATCCCGAATTTGAACCTTGGTGGGCCGTATTTTTGGAGAGCATATAATAGGGTCGGCTCAATTTATCCTCTTCTCCAAGCTTTCCAAATTGAAAGGGGCTCTAAAATCTTGGCACCGCACTAAGTTTAGGAATCTTGAGGCACAAGCCGAGGCAAGGGTGGAAAAGTTGAAGAAAGCACAACAAACTCTCCATGATGACTTTGGGAACCTTGTAAAACAAAGAGCCATCACCGAAGCCAAGAAAGAGTTTGAGCTCAATATGAAAATTTTGTTGAGTGCTACAACCCAAAGAGCAAAGCTAGATTGGATGAGCATGGGAGAGGAGACCTCCTCCTTCTTTTTCAATAGGATCAAGGAAAGGAAGGAGGGCAACACCATCCGAATGCTTGAGGATGAAGATGGCAACAAGATTGATGAACCCCGTGATATTGTGAATGAAGTGGTGGGGTTCTATGAGAAGCTTTTTGGCACACTTGCTCCAACACAAGCTTTTGACTTTAATCAACTTCAAGGGCCAACCCTCAATCAAGGAGATATGACAAATCTCACCCTCATGCCTAGTGAAGAAGAGATAAGAAAAGCTTTTGTGGGCATTGGATCCAACAAATCTCCGGGGCCCGACGGATTTAGTAGCCACTTCTTCAAAGAATGTTGGAGCATAGTGAAACTTGATGTAGTCAAAGCGGTGCAAGAATTCTTTCAATCCGGGAGATTACTTAGAGATTGGAACAACACGTTTGTGAGCCTCATACCCAAAGTTGACAATCCTTTCCACATAAAAGACTTTCGACCCATCTCTTGTTGCAATACCTTTCTTAAAGCCATCTCCAAAATCCTAGTAAGCCGAATTTGACCCCTCCTTGACAAAATTGTCTCGGTTGGGCAAGGTGCTTTTGTCCCGGGCCGCTCCATTTCCCACAACGCCGCGGTTGCTCAAGAACTAGTTGCCACCTATGAGAAAAGGTGCACCTCTAAAAGGTGCCTCATGCAAGTGGACCTCTAAAAGGCTTTTGATTGTGTTGATTGGGACTTCCTTGAAAAAACTCTCCACTACTTTGGCTTCCCACCTTGGCTAATCCAACTCATCTTACAAAATGTGACCACCCCAAGATACTCCATCCTCATAAATGGTGAGGCCAAGGGCTTCTTCCCGGGCAAGAGAGGCCTCCGCCAAGGGGATCCTCTCTCACCCTTCCTCTTCGTCTTGATTATGGAAATCCTTAGCCGGAATCTTCAAAAGGCTAGTACCAACCGAGGCTTTGCCTTCCACCCTAAATGCTACCGCCTCAAACTCACAAATATCACCTTTGCCGATGACCTCCTCATTTTTTGTAAGCCCACCATCCCTACCCTCAACTCCATAAAAACGTGCCTTGTCTCATTCGAAAGATCCTCGGGGCTTATAGCCAACAACCACAAAAGCCGCATCTTCTTTGGCGGTGTGGCACTTGATGACCGGGCCTCTCTTGCGGCAATTATGGGGTTTGAGATTGGAACCTTCCCGGTCCACTATTTGGGAATGCCACTTCAGTCTGACAAGCTCAAAGTAGGAGACTATGGGCCACTCCTCAACAAGATCACCGGGGTCATCAATAGATGTGGTGCACGAATGCTCTCCTATGAAGGGAGCGCTCAAGTAATTCGCTCCATGCTTGAGGGTCTCCTATCCTTTTGGGTTAAATCCACCATCATCCCAAGGAAGGTACTCAAACGCATAGAAGCACTTTGTCGCTCCTTCCTTTGGAGTGGCAAAATTGAGGGGAAAAAAGCACTTGTTTCTTGGAAAAAAGTGACTAGGCCTTATGAGGAGGGAGGTCTCAATATCAAAGAGCTCCTTGCATGGAACCAATCGATCCTCTTCAAACTTGGCCATGAGATACACATGAACAAACTGTCTCTTTGGACGAATTGGGTGAATCAAAACCACACAAGAAGGGCCAATTTTTGGAATTTGAGAGTTAAAAGCACCGACTCTTGGATTTGGAAATCACTCCTCAAGCTACGGGAACCGGTGGTTGAAGCGGTTCTTGCAAGGGCAACAAATGAGGACCCAACCGGTCTTAATACCATCACTAAGCCGAATGGCCAACTTGATGCGAGAGCCCTCTATGATTTACTTCGTGATCGTGGCCCCACTCTTGCTTGGAGTGAGATGATTTGGACTCGTGTACGAGCCAAGAAGTGGAGCTTCAGATTTTGGTTAGCTTACCAAGGGAGACTCCCCACGCTAAGCCCGCTCAAGGATCGTGGTCTCTTAAATAATGACACTTGTGTCCTTTGTGGGAATGACAATGAGACCACCAATCACCTTTGGGGGAGTTGCAATTTTGTTCAAGAGGTCATGGATAGAGTTTGGACGTGGCATGGAATCCAAACTAGGAAGCCTAACCTACAAGAATGGGTTGAGTGGTTCTTAAGGTCCCCAAGACAAGACTCTCACATCTTCAAAGCAAGACTAGTCACCCTTCTTGGTATCATCTACCACACTTGGGATGCTAGAAATGATGCTTACTTCCGAGGCGCCGCACCCAACGCCATTGATTGTGCCCTCAAAACAATCCATGCTTGCAAAACAAGGATCTCCTTCACTTGCAAAACGAGCGGAAAGAAAGGTGCAAGACTCCGAAGGCTCATTCGCACGTAAGGCCTCTCACCTCCTCTCTTCCGTTGTTTTGTTGTCATTTTGGCTTGTGGCTGCCTTGATAGGCGCCTTGTTGTCTTTGATGGCTTTTGCCTTGGTTGTTTTGTTGGCCATGCCTCGTCGCCTTATTTGCGCTTTAGGCACCCTTGCTTTACTTGCCCATTTTGTTACCCCTAGTCCCCCTCTAGGGATTTTTGGGGCTAGTTTGATGTGTATAGGTCCCTAGTCCACCTCTAGGGATCTTTGGGGCTAGTTTGATGTGTCTTGTTACCCCTAGTCCTCCTCTAGGGGCGCCTTGTTCGTCGTGGGCTCTTGAGGATCATGTCGGATCATGTCGATCAGTCATGCCTCACTTTTTGCGCCTTAATCCCTTTTGGTTAATGAGCTTTTGTACAGGTTCTCGTTCATATATTTACCACATCTCAGTTTACATGGACATTTCATCGAACACTTGGCGTGCAATGTTAGATCACATGTCATTTTTAAGGCAAAATGAGAAAAAAGAAGTGAACTTTAAAGACATCTAGGCATAAGTATAAAGAATGAGGATAGTTAAAAGCCAATAAGCACATTCTCCACTACAAAATCAAGACGTATTGAATAAAACCATAAATTTGAACCTAGAAACCGAATGCCACATTTAGGAGTAACTTTTACATGGACATTTCATCGAACACTTGACGTGCAATGTTAGATCACAAGTCATTTTAAAGGCAAAAAGAGAAAGAACAAGTGAACTTTAAAGACATCTAGGCATAAGCATAAAGAATGAGGATAGTATCAAGCCAATAAGCACATTCTGCACTATAAAACCAAGACCGATCGAATAAAATCATAAATTCGAACCTAGAAACCGAATGCCACATGTAGGAGTGACATTTACATGGACATTTCATCGAACACTTGGCGTGCAATGTTAGATCACAAGTCAATATTAAGGCAAAATGAGAAAAAATAAGTGAACTTTAAAGACATCTAGGCATAAGTATTAAGAATGAGGATAGTATCAAGCCAATAAGCACCTTCTCCACTAAAAAATCAAGACGTATTGAATAAAAGCATAAATTTGAACCTAGAAACCGAATGCCACATTTAGGAGTGACATTTACATGGACATTTCCTTGAACACTTTGCGTGAAATGTTAGATCACAAGTCATTTTAAAGCTAAAAGAAGAAAAAACAAGTGAACTTTAAAGACATCCAGGCATAAGGATAGAGAATGAGGATAGTATCAAGCCAATAAGCACATTCTGCACTACAAAATCAATTTCGATCGAATAAAAGCGTAAATTCGAACCTAGAAACCGAATGCCACATTTAGGAGTGACATTTACATGGAAATTTCATCGAACACTTGGCGTGCAATGTTAGATCACATGTCATTTTTAAGGCAAAATGAGAAAAAAGAAGTGAACTTTAAAGACATCTAGGCATAAGTATAAAGAATGAGGATAGTATCAAGCCAATAAGCACATTCTCCACTACAAAATCAAGACGTATTGGATAAAACCATAAATTTGAACCTAGAAACCGAATTCCACATTAAGGAGTGACATTTACATGGACATTTCATCGAACACTTGGCGTGCAATGTTAGATCACAAGTCATTTTAAAGGCAAAAGGAGAAAAAACAAGTGAACTTTAAAGACATCTAGGCAATAGCATAAAGAATGAGGATAGTATCAAGCCAATAAGCACATTCTGCACAACAAAATCAACTCTGATCGAATAAAAGCGTAAATTCGAACCTAGAAACTGAATGCCACATTTAAGAGTGACATTTACATGGACATTTGATCAAACACTTGGCATGCAATGTTAGATCACAAGTCATTTTAAAGGCAAAAGAAGAAAAAACAAGTGAACTTTAAAGACATCCAGGCATAAGCATAAAGAATGAGGATAGTATCAAGTGAATAAGCACATTCTGCACTATAAAATCAAGACCGATCGAATAAAAGCATAAATTCGAACTTAGAAACCGAATGCCACATTTAGGTGTGACATTTAAATGGACATTTCGTCGAACACTTGGCGTGCAATGTTAGATCACAAGTCATTTTAAAGGCAAAAGGAGAAAAAACAAGTGAACTTTAAAGACATCTAGGCATAAGCATAAAGAATGAGGATAGTATCAAGCCAATAGGCACATTCTGCACTATAAAACCCAGACCGATCGAATAAAATCATAAATTCGAACCTAGAAACCGAATGCCACATGTAGGAGTGACATTTACATGGACATTTCATCGAACACTTGGCGTGCAATGTTAGATCATAAGTCATTATTAAGGCAAAATGAGAAAAAAATAAGTGAACTTTAAAGACATCTAGGCATAAGTATTAAGAATGAGGATAGTATCAAGCCAATAAGCACATTCCCCACTACAAAATCAAGACGTATTGAATAAAAACATAAATTTGAACCTAGAAACCGAATGCCACATTTAGGAGTGACATTTACATGGACATTTCATCGAACACTTGGCGTGAAATGTTAGATCACAAGTCATTTTAAAGCCAAAAGGAGAAAAAAAAAGTGAACTTTAAAGACATCTAGGCATTAGCATAAAGAATGAGGATAGTATCAAGCCAATAAGCACATTCTGCACTACAAAATCAACTCTGATCGAATAAAAGCGTAAATTCGAACCTAGAAACCGAATGCCACATTTAAGAGTGACATTTACATGGACATTTGATCAAACACTTGGCATGCAATGTTAGATCACAAGTCATTTTAAAGGCAAAAGAAGAAAAAACAAGTGAACTTTAAAGACATCCAGGCATAAGCATAAAGAATGAGGATAGTATCAAGCCAATAAGCACATTCTGCACTATAAAACCCAGACCGATCGAATAAAATCATAAATTCGAACCTAGAAACCGAATGCCACATGTAGGAGTGACATTTACATGGACATTTCATCGAACACTTGGCGTGCAATGTTAGATCATAAGTCATTATTAAGGCAAAATGAGAAAAAATAAGTGAACTTTAAAGACATCTAGGCATAAGTATTAAGAATGAGGATAGTATCAAGCCAATAAGCACCTTTTCCACTAAAAAATCAAGACGTATTGAATAAAAGCATAAATTTGAACCTAGAAACCGAATGCCACATTTAGGAGTGACATTTACATGGACATTTCCTTGAACACTTTGCGTGAAATGTTAGATCACAAGTCATTTTAAAGCTAAAAGAAGAAAAAACAAGTGAACTTTAAAGACATCCAGGCATAAGGATAGAGAATGAGGATAGTATCAAGCCAATAAGCACATTCTACACTACAAAATCAATTTCGATCGAATAAAAGCGTAAATTCGAACCTAGAAACCGAATGCCACATTTAGGAGTGACATTTACATGGAAATTTCATCGAACACTTGGCGTGCAATGTTAGATCACATGTCATTTTTAAGGCAAAATGAGAAAAAAGAAGTGAACTTTAAAGACATCTAGGCATAAGTATAAAGAATGAGGATAGTATCAAGCCAATAAGCACATTCTCCACTACAAAATCAAGACGTATTGAATAAAACCATAAATTTGAACCTAGAAACCGAATTCCACATTAAGGAGTGACATTTACATGGACATTTCATCGAACACTTGGCGTGCAATGTTAGATCACAAGTCATTTTAAAGGCAAAAGGAGAAAAAACAAGTGAACTTTAAAGACATCTAGGCAATAACATAAAGAATGAGGATAGTATCAAGCCAATAAGCACATTCTGCACAACAAAATCAACTCTGATCGAATAAAAGCGTAAATTCGAACCTAGAAACTGAATGCCACATTTAAGAGTGACATTTACATGGACATTTGATCAAACACTTGGCATGCAATGTTAGATCACAAGTCATTTTAAAGGCAAAAGAAGAAAAAACAAGTGAACTTTAAAGACATCCAGGCATAAGCATAAAGAATGAGGATAGTATCAAGTGAATAAGCACATTCTGCACTATAAAATCAAGACCGATCGAATAAAAGCATAAATTCGAACTTAGAAACCGAATGCCACATTTAGGTGTGACATTTAAATGGACATTTCGTCGAACACTTGGCGTGCAATGTTAGATCACAAGTCATTTTAAAGGCAAAAGGAGAAAAAACAAGTGAACTTTAAAGACATCTAGGCATAAGCATAAAGAATGAGGATAGTATCAAGCCAATAAGCACATTCTGCACTATAAAACCCAGACCGATCGAATAAAATCATAAATTCGAACCTAGAAACCGAATGCTACATGTAGGAGTGACATTTACATGGACATTTCATCGAACACTTGGCGTGCAATGTTAGATCACAAGTCAATATTAAGGCAAAATGAGAAAAAATAAGTGAACTTTAAAGACATCTAGGCATAAGTATTAAGAATGAGGATAGTATCAAGCCAATAAGCACCTTCTCCACTAAAAAATCAAGACGTATTGAATAAAAGCATAAATTTGAACCTAGAAACCGAATGCCACATTTAGGAGTGACATTTACATGGACATTTCCTTGAACACTTTGCGTGAAATGTTAGATCACAAGTCATTTTAAAGCTAAAAGAAGAAAAAACAAGTGAACTTTAAAGACATCCAGACATAAGGATAGAGAATGAGGATAGTATCAAGCCAATAAGCACATTCTGCACTACAAAATCAACTCTGATCGAATAAAAGCGTAAATTCGAACCTAGAAACCGAATGCCACATTTAAGAGTGACATTTACATGGACATTTGATCAAACACTTGGCATGCAATGTTAGATCACAAGTCATTTTAAAGGCAAAAGAAGAAAAAACAAGTGAACTTTAAAGACATCCAGGCATAAGCATAAAGAATGAGGATAGTATCAAGTCAATAAGCACATTCTGCACTATAAAATCAAGACCGATCGAATAAAAGCATAAATTCGAACTTAGAAACCGAATGCCACATTTAGGTGTGACATTTACATGGACATTTCGTCGAACACTTGGCGTGCAATGTTAGATCACAAGTCATTTTAAAGGCAAAAGGAGAAAAAACAAGTGAACTTTAAAGACATCTAGGCATGAGTATAAATAATGAGGATAGTATCAAGCCAATAAGCATATTCCCCACTACAAAATCAAGACGTATTGAATAAAACCATAAATTTTAACCTAGAAACCGAATGACACATTTAAGAGTGACATTTACATGGACATTTGATCGAACACTTGACGTGCAATGTTAGATCACAAGTCATTTTAAAGGCAAAAGAAGAAAAAACTAGTGAACTTTAAAGACGTCTTGGCATAAGCATAAAGAAGGAGGATAGTATCAAGTCAATAAGCACATTCTGCACTAAAAAATCAAGACCGATCCAATAAAAGCATAAATTCGAACTTAGAAACCGAATGCCACATTTAGGTGTGACATTTACATGGACATTTCGTCGAACACTTGGCGAGCAATGTTAGATCACAAGTCATTTTAAATTCAAAAGGAGAAAAAAGAAGTGAGTTTTAAAGACATCTAGGCATAAGGATAAAGAATGAAGATAGTATCAAGCCAATAAGCGTATTCTGCACTATAAAATCAAGAACGATCGAATAAAAGCATAAATTCGAACCTAGCAACCGAATGCCGCATGTAGGAGTGACATTTATATGGACATTTCATCGAACACTTGGCATGCAATGTTAGATCTCGAGTCATTTTAAAGGTAAAAGGAGAAAAAACAAGTGAACTTTAAAGACATCTAGGCGTAAGGATATAGAATGAGATTAGTATCAAGCCAATAAGCACATTCTGCACTACAAAATCAATTCCGATCGAATAAAAGCGTAAATTTGAACAAAGAAACCGAATGCCAAATTTAGGAGTGACATTTACATGGACATTTCATCGAACACTTGGCGTGCAATGTTAGATCACAAGTCATTTTAATGGCAAAAGGAGAAAAAACAAGTGAACTTTAAAGACATCTAGGCATTAGCATAAAGAATGAAGATAGTATCAAGCCAATAAGCACATTCTGGGCTATAAAATAAAGACCGATCGAATAAAAGCATAAATTCGAACCTAGAAACCGAATGCCACATGTAGGAGTGATATTTACATGGACATTTCATCGAACACTTGGCGTGCAATGTTAGATCACAAGTCATTTTGAAGGAAAAAGGAGAAAAAAAACAAGTGAAGTTTAAAGACATCTAGGCATAAGCATAAAGAATGAGGATAGTATCAAGCCAATAAGCACATTCTGCACTATAAAATCAAGACCGATCGAATGAAAGCATAAATTCTAACCTAGAAACCGAATGCCACATTTAGGAGTGATATTTACATGGACATTTCATCGAACACTTGGCGTGCAATGTTAGATCAAAATTCATTTTAAAGGAAAAAGGAGAAAAAAAAGTGAACTTTACAGACATATAGGCGTAAGGATGATGAATGAGGATAGTATCAAGCCAATAAGCACATTCTGCACTACAAAATCTATTCCGATCGAATAAAAGCGTAAATTCGAGCCTAGAAACAGAATGCCATATTTAGGAGTGACATTTACATGGACATTTCATCGAACACTTGGCGTGCATTGTTAGATCACAAGTCATTTTTAAGGCAAAAGGAGAAAAAACAAGTGAACTTTAAAGACATCTAGGCAAAAGCATAAAGAATGAGGATAGTATCAACCCAGTAAGCACATTCTACACTACAAAATCAAGACCGGTCGAATAAAAGCATAAATTCGAACC
The DNA here is from genome assembly GCA_964016875.1 of Fallopia convolvulus. Lineage (NCBI taxonomy): Eukaryota > Viridiplantae > Streptophyta > Magnoliopsida > Caryophyllales > Polygonaceae > Fallopia > Fallopia convolvulus. The sequence goes on from OZ024727.1 coordinate 26,688,977, forward strand.
TATAAACCGAATGCCACATGTAGGAGTGACATTTACATGGGCATTTCATCGAGCACTTGGCGTAAAATGTTAGATCACAAGTCATTTTAAAGGCAAAAGGAGAAAAAAAAAGTGAACTTTAAAGACATCAAGGCGTAAGGATAAAGAATGAGGATAGTATCAAGCCAATAAGCACATTCTGCACTATAAAATCAAGACCGATCGAATAAAAGCATAAATTCTAACCTAGAAACCGAATGCCACATGTAGGAGTGACATTTACATGGACATTTCATCGAACACTTGACGAGCAATGTTACATCAAAAGTCATTTTAAAGGAAAAAGAAGTAAAAAAAGTGAACTTTAAAGACATATAGGCGTAAGGACGATGAATGAGGATAGTATCAAGCCAATAAGCACATTCTACACTACAAAATCTATTCCGATCGAATAAAAGCGTAAATTCGAGCCTAGAAATAGAATGCCATATTTAGGAGTGACATTTACATGGACATTTCATCGAACACTTGGCGTGCATTGTTAGATCACAAGTCATTTTTAAGGCAAAAGGAGAAAAAACAAGTGAACTTTAAAGACATCTAGGCAAAAGCATAAAGAATGAGGATATTATCAACCCAATAAGCACATTCTACACTACAAAATCAAGACCGGTCGAATAAAAGCATAAATTCGAACTTATAAACCGAATGCCACATGTAGGAGTGACATTTACATGGGCATTTCATCGAGCACTTGGCGTGAAATGTTAGATCACAAGTCATTTTAAACGCAAAACGAGAAAAAACAAGTGAACTTTAAAGACATCAAGGCGTAAGGATAAAGAATGAGGATCGTATCAAGCCAATAAGTACATTCTGCACTACAAAGTCAATTACCATCGAATAAAAGCGTAAATCAACCTAGAAACCGAATGCCACATTTAGGTGTGACATTTACATGTACATTTCATCGAAAACTTGGCGTGCAATGTTTGATCATAAGTCAGTTTTAAGGCAAAATGAGAAAAGAGAAGTGAACTTTAAAGACATCTATTTATAAGTATAAAAAATGAGGATAATATCGAGCCAATAAGCACATTCTCCACAACAAAATGAAGACGTATTGAATAAATGCATAAATTTGAACATAGAAACCGAATGCCACATTTAGGAGTAACATTTACATGGACATTTTATCGATCACTTGGCGTGTAATGTTAGATCACAAGTCATTTTGAAGGCAAAAGGAGAAAAAAACAAGTGAACTTTAAAGACATCTAGGCATAAGCATAAAGAATGAGGATAGTATCAAGCCAATAAGCACATTCTGCACTATAAAATCAAGACCGATTGAATAAAAGCATAAATTCTAACATAGAAACCGAATGCCACATGTAGGAGTGACACTTACATGGACATTTCATCGAACCCTTGGCGTGCAATGTTAGACCAAAAGTCATTTTAAAGGAAAAAGGAGAAAAAAAAAAGTGAACTTTAAAGACATCTAGGCGTAAGGATAAAGAATGAGGATAGTATCAAGCAAATAAGCACATTCTGCACTACAAAATCTATTCTGATCGAATAAAAGTGTAAATTCGAACCTAGAAACCGAATGCCACATTTAGGAGTGACATTTACATGGACATTTCATTGAACTTGGCGTGCATTGTTAGATCACAAGTCATTTTTAAGGGAAAAGGAGAAAAAAGAAGGGAACTTAAAAGACATCTAAGCGTAAGCATAAAGAATGAGGATAGTATCAAGCCAATAAGCACATTCCCCACTACAAAATCAAGACGTATTGAATAAAAGCATAAATTTGAACGTAGAAATCAAATGCCACATTTAGGAGTGACATTTACATGGACATTTGATCGAACACTTGGCGTGCAATGTTAGATCACAATACATTTCAAAGGCAAAAGGAGAAAAAACAAGTGATCTTTAAAGACATCTAGGCATAAGTATAAAGACTGAGGATAGTATCAAGACAATAAGCACATTTTGCACTACAAAATCAAGACGTATCGAATAAAATCATTAATTCGAACCTAGAAACCGAATGCAACATTTAGCTGTGACATTTAAATGTACATTTCGTCGAACACTTGGCATGAAATGTTAGATCACTAGTCATTTTAAAGGCAAAAGGAGAAAAAAGAAGTGAGTTTTAAAGACATCTAGGCATAAGCATAAAGAATGAGGATCGTATCAAGCCAATAAGCATATTCTGCACCATAAAATCAAGACCGATAGAATAAAAGCATAAATTCGAACCTAGAAACCGAATGCCATAGTTAGGAGTGACATTTACATGGACATTTGATCGAACACTTGGCGTGCAATGTTAGATCACAAGTCATTGTAAAGGCAAAAGGAGAAAAAACAAGCGATCTTTAAAGACATCTAGGCATAAGTATAAAGACTCAGGATAGTATCAAGACAATAAGCACATTTTGCACAACAAAATCAGGACGTATCGAATAAAATCATTAATTCCAACCTAGAAACCGAATGCCACATTTAGCTGTGACATTTACATGGACATTTCGTCGAACACTTGGCGTGAAAAGTTAGATCAGAAGTCATTTTAAAGGCAAACGGAGAAAAAAGAAGTGAGTTTTAAAGACATCTAGGCATAAGCATAAAGAATGAGGATAGTATCAAGCCAATAAGCATATTCTGCACGATAAAATCAACACCGATCGAATAAAAGCATAAATTCGAACCTAGAAACCGAATGCCACATGTAGGAGTGACATTTACATGGACATTTCATCGAACACTTGGCGTGCAATGTTAGATCTCGAGTCATTTTAAAGGAAAAAGGAGAAAAAAAAGTGAACTTTAAAGTCATCTAGGCGTAAGGATAAAGAATGAGGATAGTTTCAAGCCAAAAAGCACATTCCCCGCTACAAAATCAAGACGTATTGAATAAAAGCATAAATTTGAACATAGAAATCGAATGCCACATTTAGGAGTGACATTTACATGGAAATTTGATCGAACAGGGCGTGCATTGTTAGATCACGAGTCATTTTTAAGGCAAAAGGAGAAAAAAGAAGTGAACTTAAAAGACATCTAAGCATAAGCATAAAGAATGAGGATAGTATCTACCCAATAAGCACATTCCCCACTACAAAATCAAGACGTATTGAATAAAAGCATAAATTTCAACGTAGAAATCGAATGCCACATTTAGGAGTGACATTTACATGGACATTTGATCGAACACTTGGCGTGCAATGTTTGATCACAATTAATTTCAAAAGCAAAAGGAGAAAAAACAAGTGAACTTTAAAGACATCTAGGCATAAGTATAAAGACTGAGGATAGTATCAAGACAATAAGCACATTTTGCACTACAAAATCAAGACGTATCGAATAAAATTATTTATTCGAACCTAGAAACCAAATGCAACATTTAGCTGTGACATTTAAATGGACATTTCGTCGAACACTTGGCGTGAAATGTTAGATCACTAGTCATTTTAAAGGCAAAAGGAGAAAGAAGAAGTGAGTTTTAAAGACATCTAGGCCTAAGCATAAAGAATGAGGATAGTATCAAGCCAATAAGCATATTCTGCACCATAAAATCAAGATCGATCGAATAAAAGCATAAATTCGAACCTAGAAACTGAATGCCACATGTAGGAGTGACATTTACATGGACATTTCATCGAACACTTGGCTTGCAATGTTAGATCTCGAGTCATTTTAAAGGAAAAAGGAGAAAAAACAAGTGAACTTTAAAGACATCTAGGCGTAAGGATATAGAATGAGGATAATATCAAGCCAATAAGCACATTTTGCACTACAAAATCAAAATCCGATCGAATAAAAGCGTAAATTCGAACAAAGAAACCGAATGCCATAGTTAGGAGTGACATTTACATGGACATTTGATCGAACACTTGGCGTGCAATGTTAGATCGCAAGTCATTATAAAGGCAAAAGGAGAAAAAACAAGCGATCTTTAAAGACATCTAGGCATAAGTTTAAAGACTCAGGATAGTATCAAGACAATAAGCACATTTTGCACTACAAAATCAAGACGTATCGAATAAAATCATTAATTCGAACCTAGAAACCGAATGCAACATTTAGCATTGACATTTAAATGGACATTTCGTCGAACACTTGGCGTGAAATGTTAGATCACTAGTCATTTTAAAGGCAAAAGGAGAAAAAAGAAGTGAGTTTTAAAGACATCTAGGCTCAAGCATAAAGAATGAGGATAGTATCAAGCCAATAAGCATATTCTGCACTATAAAATCAAGACCGATCGAATAAAAGCATAAATTCGAACCTAGAAACCGAATGCCACATGTAGGAGTGACATTCACATGGAAATTTCATCGAACACTTGGCGTGCAATGTTAGATCAAAAGTCATTTTAAAGTAAAAAGGAGAAAAAAAAAGTGAACTTTAAAGACATCTAGGCGTAAGGATAAAGAATGAGGATAGTATCAAGCCAATAAGCACATTCCCCACTACAAAATCAAGACGTATTGAATAAAAGCATAAATTTGAACGTAGAAATTGAATGCCACATTTAGGAGTGACATTTACATGGACATTTGATCGAACTTGGCGTGCATTGTTAGATCACAAGTCATTTTTAAGGCAAAAGGAGAAAAAAGAAGTGAACTTAAAAGACATCTAAGCATAAGTATAAAGAATGAGGATAGTATCAAGCCAATAAGCATATTCCCCACTACAAAATAAAGATGTATTGAATAAAAGCATAAATTTGAACGTAGAAATCGAATGCCACATTTAGGAGTGACATTTACATGGACATTTGATCGAACACTTGGCGTGCAATGTTGGATCACAAGTCATTTCAAAGGCAAAAGGAGAAAAAAACATGTGATCTTTAAAGACATCTAGGCATAAGTATAAAGACTGAGGATAGTATCAAGACAATAAGCACATTTTGCACTACAAAATCAAGATGTATCGAATAAAATCATTAATTCGAACCTAGAAACCGAATGCAACATTTAGCTGTGACATTTAAATGGACATTTCATCGAACACTTGGCGTGAAATGTTAGATCACTAGTCATTTTAAAGGCAAAAGGAGAAAAAAGAAGTGAGTTTTAAAGACATCTAGGCATAAGCATAAAGAATGAGGATAGTATCAAGCCAATAAGCATATTCTGCACCATAAAATCAAGACCGATCGAATAAAAGCATAAATTTGAACCTAGAAAATGAATGCCACATGTAGGAGTGACATTTACATGGACATTTCATCGAACACTTGGCTTGCAATGTTAGATCTCGAGTCATTTTAAAGGAAAAAGGAGAAAAAACAAGTGAACTTTAAAGACATCTAGGCTTAAGGATATAGAATGAGGATAATATCAAGCCAATAAGCACATTCTGCACTATAAAATCAATTCCGATCGAATAAAAGCGTAAATTTGAACAAAGAAACCGAATTGCACATTTAGGAGTGACATTTACATGGACATTTGATCGAACACTTGGCGTGCAATGTTAGATCACAAGTCATTTTAAAAGCAAAAGGAGAAAAAACAAGCGATCTTTAAAGACATCTAGGCATAAGTATAAAGACTCAGGATAGTATCAAGACAATAAGCACATTTTGCACTACAAAATCAAGACGTATCAAATAAAATCATTAATTCGAACCTAGAAACCGAAAGCCACATGTAGGAGTGACATTTACATGGACATTTCATCGAACACTTGGCGTGCAATATTAGATCAAAAGTCATTTTAAAATAAAAGGAGAAAAAAGTGAACTTTAAAGACATCTAGGCGTAAGGATAAAGAATGAGGATAGTATCAAGCCAATAAGCACATTCCCCACTACAAAATCAAGACGTATTGAATAAAAGCATAAATTTGAACGTAGAAATCGAATGCCACATTTAGGAGTGACATTTACATGGACATTGGATCGAACAGGGCGTGCATTGTTAGATCACAAGTCATTTTTAAGGCAAAAGTAGAAAAAAGAAGTGAACTTAAAAGACATCTAAGCATAAGCATAAAGAATGAGGATAGTATCTACCCAATAAGCACATTCCCCACTACAAAATCAAGACGTATTGAATAAAAGCATAAATTTCAACGTAGAAATTGAATGCCACATTTAGGAGTGACATTTACATGGACATTTGATCGAACACTTGGCGTGCAATGTTAGATCACAATTAATTTCAAAAGCAAAAGGAGAAAAAACAAGTGATCTTTAAAGACATCTAGGCATAAGTATAAAGACTGAGGATAGTATCAAGACAATAAGCACATTTTGCACTACAAAATCAAGACGTATCGAATAAAATGATTTATTCGAACCTAGAAACCAAATGCAACATTTAGCTGTGACATTTAAATGGACATTTCGTCGAACACTTGGCGTGAAATGTTAGATCACTAGTCATTTTAAAGGCAAAAGGAGAAAGAAGAAGTGAGTTTTAAAGACATCTAGGCCTAAGCATAAAGAATGAGGATAGTATCAAGCCAATAAGCATATTCTGCACCATAAAATCAAGATCGATCGAATAAAAGCATAAATTCGAACCTAGAAACTGAATGCCACATGTAGGAGTGACATTTACATGGACATTTCATCGAACACTTGACGTGCAATGTTAGATCTCGAGTCATTTTAAAGGAAAAAGGAGAACAAACAAGTGAACTTTAAAGACATCTAGGTTTAAGGATATAGAATGAGGATAATATCAAGCCAATAAGCACATTCTGCACTTCAAAATCAATTCCGATCGAATAAAAGCGTAAATTCGAACAAAGAAACCGAATTGCACATTTAGGAGTGACATTTACATGGACATTTGATCGAACACTTGGCGTGCAATGTTAGATCACAAGTCATTTTAAAGGCAAAAGGAGAAAAAACAAACGATCTTTAAAGACATCTAGGCATAAGTATAAAGACTCAGGATAGTATCAAGACAATAAGCACATTTTGCACTACAAAATCAAGACGTATCAAATAAAATCATTAATTCGAACCTAGAAACCGAAAGCCACATGTAGGAGTGACATTTACATGGACATTTCATCGAACACTTGGCGTGCAATATTAGATCAAAAGTCATTTTAAAATAAAAGGAGAAAAAAGTGAACTTTAAAGACATCTAGGCGTAAGGATAAAGAATGAGGATAGTATCAAGCCAATAAGCACATTCCCCACTACAAAATCAAGACGTATTGAATAAAAGCATAAATTTGAACGTAGAAATCGAATGCCACATTTCGGAGTGACATTTACATGGACATTTGATCGAACTTGGCGTGCATTGTTAGATCACAAGTCATTTTTAAGGCAAAAGGAGAAAAAAGAAGTGAACTTAAAATACATCTAAGCATAAGCATAAAGAATGAGGATAGTATCAAGCCAATAAGCACATTCCCCACTACAAAATCAAGATGTATTGAATAAAAGCATAAATTTGAACGTAGACATCGAATGCCACATTTAGGAGTGATATTTACATGCAAATTTGATCGAACACTTGGCTTGCAATGTTGGATCACAAGTCATTTCAAAGGCAAAAGGAGAAAAATACATGTGATCTTTAAAGACATCTAGGCATAAGTATAAAGACTGAGGATAGTATCAAGACAATAAGCACATTTTGCACTACAAAATCAAGATGTATCGAATAAAATCATTAATTCGAACCTAGAAACCGAATGCAACATTTAGCTGTGACATTTAAATGGACATTTCATCGAACACTTGGCGTGAAATGTTAGATCACTAGTCATTTTAAAGGCAAAAGGAGAAAAAAGAAGTGAGTTTTAAAGACATCTAGGCATAAGCATAAAGAATGAGGATAGTATCAAGCCAATAAGCATATTCTGCACCATAAAATCAAGACCGATCGAATAAAAGCATAAATTTGAACCTAGAAAATGAATGCCACATGTAGGAGTGACATTTACATGGACATTTCATCGAACACTTGGCGTGCAATGTTAGATCTCGAGTCATTTAAAAGGAAAAAGGAGAAAAAACAAGTGAACTTTAAAGACATCTATTCTTAAGGATATAGAATGATTATAATATCAACCCAATAAGCACATTTTGCACTACAAAATCAATATCCGATCGAATAAAAGCGTAAATTCGAACAAAGAAACCGAATGCCATAGTTAGGAGTGACATTTACATGACATTTGATCGAACACTTGGCGTGCAATGTTAGATCACAAGTCATTATAAAGGCAAAAGGAGAAAAAACAAGCGATCTTTAAAGACATCTAGGCATAAGTATAAAGACTCAGGATAGTATCAAGACAATAAGCACATTTTGCACTACAAAATCAAGACGCATCGAATAAAATCATTAATTCGAACCTAGAAACCGAATGCCACATTTAGCTGTGACATTTACATGGACATTTCGTCGAACACTTGGCGTGAAATGTTAGATCAGAAGTCATTTTAAAGGCAAACGGAGAAAAAAGAAGTGAGTTTTAAAGACATCTAGGCATAAGCATAAAGAATGAGGATAGTATCAAACCAATAAGCATATTCTGCACTATAAAATCAACACCGATCGAATAAAAGCATAAATTCGAACCTAGAAACCGAATGCCACATGTAGGAGTGACATTTACATGGACATTTCATCGAACACTTGGCGTGCAATGTTAGATCTCGAGTCATTTTAAAGGAAAAAGGAGAAAAAAAGTGCACTTTAAAGACATCTAGGCGTAAGGATAAAGAATGAGGATAGTATCAAACCAAAAAGCACATTTCCCGCTACAAAATCATGACGTATTGAATAAAAGCATAAATTTGAACGTAGAAATCGAATGCCACATTTAGGAGTGACATTTACATGGACATTGGATCGAACAGGGCGTGCATTGTTAGATCACAAGTCATTTTTAAGGCAAAAGTAGAAAAAAGAAGTGAACTTAAAAGACATCTAAGCATAAGCATAAAGAATGAGGATAGTATCTACCCAATAAGCACATTCCCCACTACAAAATCAAGACGTATTGAATAAAAGCATAAATTTCAACGTAGAAATTGAATGCCACATTTAGGAGTGACATTTACATGGACATTTGATCGAACACTTGGCGTGCAATGTTAGATCACAATTAATTTCAAAAGCAAAAGGAGAAAAAACAAGTGAACTTTAAAGACATCTAGGCATAAGTATAAAGACTGAGGATAGTATCAAGACAATAAGCACATTTTGCACTACAAAATCAAGACGTATCGAATAAAATTATTTATTCGAACCTAGAAACCCAATGCAACATTTAGCTGTGACATTTAAATGGACATTTCGTCGAACACTTGGCGTGAAATGTTAGATCACTAGTCATTTTAATGGCAAAAGGAGAAAGAAGAAGTGAGTTTTAAAGACATCTAGGCCTAAGCATAAAGAATGAGGATAGTATCAAGCTAATAAGCATATTCTGCAACATAAAATCAAGATCGATCGAATAAAAGCATAAATTCGAACCTAGAAACTGAATGCCACATGTACGAGTGACATTTACATGGACATTTCATCGAACACTTGGCGTGCAATGTTAGATCTCGTGTCATTTAAAAGGAAAAAGGAGAAAAAACAAGTGAACTTTAAAGACATCTATTCTTAAGGATATAGAATGATTATAATATCAAGCCAATAAGCACATTTTGCACTACAAAATCAAAATCCGATCGAATAAAAGCGTAAATTCGAACAAAGAAACCGAATGCCATAGTTAGGAGTGACATTTACATGGACATTTGATCGAACACTTGGCGTGCAATGTTAGATCACAAGTCATTATAAGGGCAAAAGGAGAAAAAACAAGCGATCTTTAAAGACATCTAGGCATAAGTATAAAGACTTAGGATAGTATCAAGACAATAAGCACATTTTGCACTACAAAATCAGGACGTATCGAATAAAATCATTAATTCGAACCTAGAAACCGAATGCCACATTTAGCTGTGACATTTACATGGACATTTCGTCGAACACTTGGCGTGAAATGTTAGATCAGAAGTCATTTTAAAGGCAAACGGAGAAAAAAGAAGTGAGTTTTAAAGACATCTAGGCATAAGCATAAAGAATGAGGATAGTATCAAGCCAATAAGCATATTCAGCACTATAAAATCAACACCGATCGAATAAAAGCATAAATTCGAACCTAGAAACCGAATGCCACATGTAGGAGTGACATTTACATGGACATTTCATCGAACACTTGGCGTGCAATGTTAGATCTCGAGTCATTTTAAAGGAAAAAGGAGAAAAAAAAGTGAACTTTAAAGACATCTAGGCGTAAGGATAAAGAATGAGGATAGTATCAAGCCAAAAAGCACATTCCCCACTATAAAATCAAGACGTATTGAATAAAAGCATAAATTTGAACGTAGAAATCGAATGCCACATTTAGGAGTGACATTTACATGGACATTTGATCGAACAGGGCGTGCATTGTTAGATCACAAGTCATTTTTAAGGCAAAAGGAGAAAAAAGAAGTGAACTTAAAAGACATCTAAGCATAAGCATAAAGAATGAGGATAATATCAACCCAATAAGCACATTCCCCACTACAAAATCAAGACGTATTGAATAAAAACATAAATTTCAACGTAGAAATCGAATGCCACATTTAGGAGTGACATTTACATGGACATTTGATCGAACACTTGGCGTGCAATGTTAGATCACAATTAATTTCAAAAGCAAAAGGAGAAAAAACAAGTGATCTTTAAAGACATCTAGGCATAAGTATAAAGACTGAGGATAGTATCAAGACAATAAGCACATTTTGCACTACAAAATCAAGACGTATCAAATAAAATGATTTATTCGAACCTAGAAACCAAATGCAACATTTAGCTGTGACATTTAAATGGACATTTCGTCGAAAACTTGGCGTGAAATGTTAGATCACTAGTCATTTTAAAGGCAAAAGGAGAAAGAAGAAGTGAGTTTTAAAGACATCTAGGCCTAAGCATAAAGAGAATGAGGATAGTATCAAGCCAATAAGCATATTCTGCACCATAAAATCAAGATCGATCGAATAAAAGCATAAATTCGAACCTAGAAACTGAATGCCACATGTAGGAGTGACATTTACATGGACATTTCATCGAACACTTGACGTGCAATGTTAGATCTCGAGTCATTTTAAAGGAAAAAGGAGAACAAACAAGTGAAATTTAAAGACATCTAGGGCTAAGGATATAGAATGAGGATAATATCAAGCCAATAAGCACATTCTGCACTACAAAATCAATTCCGATCGAATAAAAGCGTAAATTCGAATAAAGAAACCGAATTGCACATTTAGGAGTGACATTTACATGGACATTTGATCGAACACTTGGCGTGCAATGTTAGATCACAAGTCATTTTAAAGGCAAAAGGAGAAAAAACAAGCGATCTTTAAAGACATCTAGGCATAAGTATAAAGACTCAGGATAGTATCAAGACAATAAGCACATTTTGCACTACAAAATCAAGACGTATCAAATAAAATCATTAATTCGAACCTAGAAACCGAATGCCACATTTAGTTGTGACATTTACATGGACATTTCGTCGAACACTTGACTTGAAATGTTAGATCACAAGTCATTTTAAAGGCAAAAGGAGAAAAAAGAAGTGAGTTTTAAAGACATCTAGGAATAAGCATAAAGAATGAGGATAGTATCAAGCCAATATGCATATTCTGCACTATAAAATCAACACCGATTGAATAAAAGCTTAAATTCGAACCCAGAAACCGAATGCCGAATTAAGGAGTGACATTTACATCGACATTTCATCGAACACTTGGCGTGCATTGTTAGATCACAAGTCATTTTTAAGGCAAAAGGAGAAAAAAAAGTGAACTTTAAAGACATCTAGGCGTAAGGATAAAGAATGAGGATAGTATCAAGCCAAAAAGCACATTCCCCACTACAAAATCAAGACGTATTGAATAAAAGCATAAATTTGAACGTAGAAATCGAATGCCACCTTTAGGAGTGACATTTACATGGACATTTGATCGAACAGGGCGTGCATTGTTAGATCACAAGTCATTTTTAGGGCAAAAGGAGAAAAAAGAAGTGAACTTAAAAGACATCTAAGCATAAGCATAAAGAATGAGGATAGTATCAACCAAATAAGCACATTCCCCACTACAAAATCAAGACGTATTGAATAAAAGCATAAATTTGAACGTAGAAATCGAATGCCACATTTAGGAGTGACATTTACATGGACATTTGATCGAACACTTGGCGTGCAATGTTAGATCACAATTAATTTCAAAAGCAAAAGGAGAAAAAACAAGTGATCTTTAAGGACATCTAGGCATAAGTATAAAGACTGAGGATAGTATCAAAACAATAAGCACATTTTGCACTACAAAATCAAGACGTATCGAATAAAATGATTTATTCGAACCTAGAAACCAAATGCAACATTTAGCTGTGACATTTAAATGGACATTTCGTCGAACACTTGGCGTGAAATGTTAGATCACTAGTCATTTTAAAGGCAAAAGGAGAAAAAGAAGTGAGTTTTAAAGACATCTAGGCCTAAGCATAAAGAATGAGGATAGTATCAAGCCAATATGCATATTCTGCGCCATAAAATCAACACCGATAATAAAAGCATAAATTTGAACCTAGAAACAGAATGCCACATGTGGGAGTGACATTTACATGGATATTTCATCCAACACTTGGCGTGCAATGTTAAATCTCGAGTCATTTTAAAGGAAAAAGGAGAAAAAACAAATGAACTTTAAAGACATCTAGGCGTAAGGATATAAAATGAGGATAATATCAAGCCAATAAGCACATTCTGCACTACAAAATCAATTCCGATCGAATAAAAGCGTAAATTCGAACAAAGAAACCGAATGCCACATGTAGGAGTGACATTTACATGGACATTTCATCGAACACTTGGCGTGCAATGTTAGATCACAAGTCATTTTAAAGGCAAAAGGAGAAAAAACAAGTGATCTTTAAAGACATCTAGGCTTAAGTATAAAGACTCAGGATAGTATCAAGACAATAAGCACATTTTGCACTACAAAATCAAGACGTATCGAATAAAAGCGTATATTCGAACCTAGAAACCGAATGCCACATTTAGCTGTGACATTTACATGGACATTTGATCGAACACTTGGCGTGAAATGTTAGATCACAAGTCATTTTAATGGCAAAAGGAGAAAAAACAAGCGATCTTTAAACACATCTAGGCATAAGTATAAAGACTGAGGATAGTATCAAGACAATAAGCACATTTTGCACTGCAAAATCAAGACATATCGAATAAAATCATTAATTCGAACCTAGAAACCGAATGCCACATTTAGCTGTGACATTTACATGGACATTTCGTCGAACACTTGGCGTGAAATGTTAGATCAAAAGTCATTTTAAAGGCAAAAGGAGAAAAAAGAAGTGAGTTTTAAAGACATCTAGGCATAAGCATAAAGAATGAGGATAGTATCAAGCCAATATGCATATTCTGCACTATAAAATCAAGACCGATCGAATAAAAGCATAAATTTGAACCCAGAAACTGAGTGCCACATGTAGGAGTGACATTTACATGGACATTTCATCGAACACTTGGCGTGCAATGTTAGATCTCGAGTCATTTTAAAGGAAAATGGAGAAAAAACAAGTGAACTTTAAAGACATCTAGGCGTAAGGATATAGAATGAGGATAATATCAAGCCAATAAGCGCATTTTGCACTACAAAATCAATTCCGATCGAATAAAAGCGTAAATTCGAACAAAGAAACCGAATGCCACAGTTAGGAGTGACATTTACATGGACATTTGATCGAACACTTGGCGTGCAATGTTAGATCACAAGTCATTATAAAGGCAAAAGGAGAAAAAACAAGCGATCTTTAAAGACATCTAGGCATAAGTATAAAGACTCAGGATAGTATAAAGACAATAAGCACATTTTGAACTACAAAATCAAGACGTATCAAATAAAATCATTAATTCAAACCTAGAAACCGAATGCCACATTTAGCTGTGACATTTACATGGACATTTCGTCGAACACTTGACTTGAAATGTTAGATCACAAATCATTTTAAAGGCAAAAGGAGAAAAAAGAAGTGAGTTTTAAAGACATCTAGGAATAAGCATAAAGAATGAGGATAGTATCAAGCCAATATGCATATTCTGCACTATAAAATCAACACCGATCGAATAAAAGCTTAAATTCGAACCTAGAAACCGAATGCCACATGTAGGAGTGACATTTACATGGACATTTCATCGAACACTTGGCGTGCAATGTTAGATCTCGAGTCATTTTAAAGGAAAAAGGAGAAAAAAAAGTGAACTTTAAAGACATCTAGGCGTAAGGATAAAGAATGAGGATAGTATCAAGCCAAAAAGCACATTCCCAACTACAAAATCAAGACGTATGAATAAAAGCATAAATTTGAACGTAGAAATCGAATGCCACATTTAGGAGTGAAATTTACATGGACATTTGATCGAACAGGGCGTGCATTGTTAGATCACAAGTCATTTTTAAGGCAAAAGGAGAAAAAAGAAGTGAACTTAAAAGACATCTAAGCATAAGCATAAAGAATGAGGATAGTATCAACCCAATAAGCACATTCCCCACTACAAAATCAAGACGTATTGAATAAAAGCATAAATTTGAACGTAGAAATCGAATGCCACATTTAGGAGTGACATTTACATGGACATTTGATCGAACTTGGCGTGCATTGTTAGATCACAAGTCACTTTTAAGGCAAAAGGAGAAAAAAGAAGTGAACTTAAAAGACATCTAAGCATAAGCATAAAGAATGAGGATAGTATCAACCCAATAAGCACATTCCCCACTACAAAATCAAGACGTATTGAATAAAAGCATAAATTTCAACGTAGAAATCGAATGCCACATTTAGGAGTGACATTTACATGGACATTTGATCGAACACTTGGTGTGCAATGTTAGATCACAATTAATTTCAAAAGCAAATGGAGAAAAAACAAGTGATCTTTAAAGACATCTAGGCATAAGTATAAAGACTGAGGATAGTATCAAGACAATAAGCACATTTTGCACTACAAAATCAAGACGTATCGAATAAAATGATTTATTCGAACCTAGAAACCAAATGCAACATTTAGCTGTGACATTTAAATGGACGTTTCGTCGAACACTTGGCGTGAAATGTTAGATCACTAGTCATTTTAAAGGAAAAAGGAGAAAGAAGAAGTGAGTTTTAAAGACATCTAGGCCTAAGCATAGAGAATGAGGATAGTATCAAGCCAATAAGCATATTCTGCACCATAAAATCAACATCGATCGAATAAAAGCATAAATTCGAACCTAGAAACCGAATGCCTTATGTAGGAGTGACATTTGCATGGACATTTGATCGAACACTTGGCGTGCAATGTTAGATCACAAGTCATTTTAAAGGCAAAAGGAGAAAAAACAAGTGATCTTTAAAGACATCTAGGCATAAGTATAAAGACTGAGGATAGTATCAAGATAATAAGCACATTTTGCACTACAATATCAAGACGTATCGAATAAAATCATTAATTCGAACCTAGAAACCGAATGCCATATTTAGATGTGACATTTACATGGACATTTCGTCCAACACTTGGCGTGAAATGATAGATCACAAGTCATTTTAAAGGCAAAAGGAGAAAAAAGAAGTGAGTTTTAAAGACATCTAGGCATAAGCATAAAGAATGAAGATAGTATCAAGCCAATAAGCATATTCTGCACTATAAAATCAAGACCGATCGAATAAAAGCATAAATTCGAACCTAGTAACCGAATGCCATATGTAGGAGTGACATTTACATGGACATTTCATCGAACACTTGGCGTGCAATGTTAGATCAAAAGTCATTTTAAAGGAAAAAGGAGAAAAAAGTGAACTTTAAAGACATCTAGGCGTAAGGATAAAGAATGAGGATAGTATCAAGCCAATAAGCACATTCCCCACTACAAAATCAAGACGTATTGAATAAAAGCATAAATTTGAACGTAGAAATCGAATGCCACATTTAGGAGTGACATTTACATGGACATTTGATCGAACTTGGCGTGCATTGTTAGATCACAAGTCACTTTTAAGGCAAAAGGAGAAAAAAGAAGTGAACTTAAAATACATCTAAGCATAAGCATAAAGAATGAGGATAGTATCAAGCCAATAAGCACATTCCCCACTACAAAATCAAGATGTATTGAATAAAAGCATAAATTTGAACGTAGAAATCGAAGGCCACATTTAGGAGTGACATTTACATGGACATTTGATCGAACACTTGGCGTGCAATGTTAGATCACAGGTCATTTCAAAGGCAAAAGGAGAAAAAAACAAGTGATCTTTAAAGACATCTAGGCATAAGTATTAAGACTGAGGATAGTATCAAGACAATAAGCACATTTTGCACTACAAAATCAAGACGTATCGAATAAAATCATTAATTCGAACCTAGAAACCGAATGCCACATTTAGCTGTGACATTTACATGGACATTTCGTCGAACACTTGGCGTGAAATGTTAAATCACAAGTCATTTTAAAGGTAAAAGGAGAAAAAAGAAGTGAGTTTTAAAGACATCTAGGCATAAGCATAAAGAATGAGGATAGTATCAAGCCAATAAGCATATTCTGCACTATACAATCAAGACCGATCAAATAAAAGCATAAATTCGAACCTAGAAACTGAATGCCACATGTAGGAGTGACAGTTACATGGACATTTCATCGAACACTTGGCGTGCAATGTTAGATCTCGAGTCATTTTAAAGGAAAAAGGAGAAAAAACAAGTGAACTTTAAAGACATATAGGCGTAAGGATATAGAATGAGGATAATATCAAGCCAATAAGTACATTCTGCACTACAAAATCAATTTCGATCGAATAAAAGCGTAAATTCGAACAAAGAAACCGAATGCCACAGTTAGGAGTGACATTTACATGGACATTTGATCGAACACTTGGCGTGCAATGTTAGATCACGTCATTATAAAGGCAAAAGGAGAAAAACAAGCGATATTTAAAGACATCTAGGCATAAGTATAAAGACTCAGGATAGTATCAAGACAATAAGCACATTTTGCACTACAAAATCAAGACGTATCGAATAAAATAATTAATTCGAACCTAGAAACCAAATGCCACATTTAGCTGTGACATTTACATGGACATTTCGTCGAACACTTGGCGTGAAATGTTAGATCACTAGTCATTTTAAAGGCAAAAGGAGAAAAAAGAAGTGAGTTTTAAAGACATCTAGGCATAAGCATAAAGAATGAGGATAGTATCAAGCCAATAAGCATATTCTGCACTATAAAATCAAGACCGATCGAATAAAAGCATAAATTCGAACCTAGAAACCGAATGCCTTATGTAGGAGTGACATTTGCATGGACATTTGATCGAACACTTGGCGTGCAATGTTAGATCACAAGTCATTTTAAAGGCAAAAGGAGAAAAAACAAGTGATCTTTAAAGACATCTAGGCATAAGTATAAAGACAGAGGATGGTATCAAGATAATAAGCACATTTTGCACTACAATATCAAGACGTATCGAATAAAATCATTAATTCGAACCTAGAAACCGAATGCCATATTTAGATGTGACATTTACATGGACATTTCGTCCAACACTTGGCGTGAAATGATAGATCACAAGTCATTTTAAAGGCAAAAGGAGAAAAAAGAAGTGAGTTTTAAAGACATCTAGGCATAAGCATAAAGAATGAAGATAGTATCAAGCCAATAAGCATATTCTGCACTATAAAATCAAGACCGATCGAATAAAAGCATAAATTCGAACCTAGTAACCGAATGCCATATGTAGGAGTGACATTTACATGGACATTTCATCGAACACTTGGCGTGCAATGTTAGATCAAAAGTCATTTTAAAGGAAAAAGGAGAAAAAAGTGAACTTTAAAGACATCTAGGCGTAAGGATAAAGAATGAGGATAGTATCAAGCCAATAAGCACATTCCCCACTACAAAATCAAGACGTATTGAATAAAAGCATAAATTTGAACGTAGAAATCGAAGGCCAAATTTAGGAGTGACATTTACATGGACATTTGATCGAACATGGCGTGCATTGTTAGATCACAAGTCATTTTTAAGGCAAAAGGAGAAAAAAGAAGTGAACTTAAAATACATCTAAGCATAAGCATAAAGAATGAGGATAGTATCAAGCCAATCAGCACATTCCCCACTACAAAATCAAGATGTATTGAATAAAAGCATAAATTTGAACGTAGAAATCGAATGCCACATTTAGGAGTGACATTTACATGGAAATTTGATCGAACTCTTGGCGTGCAATGTTAGATCACAAGTCATTTCAAAGGCAAAAGGAGAAAAAAACAAGTGATCTTTAAAGACATCTAGGCATAAGTATAAAGACTGAGGATAGTATCAAGACAATAAGCACATTTTGCACTACAAAATCAAGACGTATCGAATAAAATCATTAATTCGAACCAAGAAACCGAATGCAACATTTAGCTGTGACATTTAAATGGACATTTCATCGAACACTTGGCGTGAAATGTTAGATCACTAGTCATTTTAAAGGCAAAAGGAGAAAAAAGAAGTGAGTTTTAAAGACATCTAGGCATAAGCATAAAGAATGAGGATAGTATCAAGCCAATAAGCATATTCTGGACCATAAAATCAAGACCGATCGAATAAAAGCATAAATTTTAACCTAGAAACTGAATGCCACATGTAGGAGTGACATTTACATGGACATTTCATCGAACACTTGGCATGCAATGTTAGATCTCGAGTCATTTTAAAGGAAAAAGGAGAAAAAAAAGTGAACTTTAAAGACATCTAGGCGTAAGGATAAAGAATGAGGATAGTATTAAGCCAATAACCACATTCCCCACTACAAAATCAAGACGTATTGAATAAAAGCATAAATTTGAACGTAGAAATCGAAGGCCAAATTTAGGAGTGACATTTACATGGACATTTGTTCGAACATGGCGTGCATTGTTAGATCACAAGTCATATTTAAGGCAAAAGGAGAAAAAAGAAGTGAACTTAAAATACATCTAAGCATAAGCATAAAGAATGAGGATAGTATCAAGCCAATCAGCACATTCCCCACTAAAAAATCAAGATGTATTGAATAAAAGCATAAATTTGAACGTAGAAATCGAATGCCACATTTAGGAGTGACATTTACATGGACATTTGATCGAACACTTGGCGTGCAATGTTAGATCAGAAGTCATTTTAAAGGCAAAAGGAGAAAAAAGAAGTGAGTTTTAAAGACATCTAGGCATAAGTATAAAGAATGAGGATACTATCAAGCCAATAAGCATATTCTGCACCATAAAATCAAGACCGATCGAATAAAAGCATAAATTCGAACCTAGAAACTGAATGCCACATGTAGGAGTAACATTTACATGGACATTTCATCGAACACTTGGCGTGCAATGTTAGATCTCGAGTCATTTTAAAGGAAAAAGGAGAAATAACAAGTGAACTTTAAAGACATATAGGCGTAAGGATATAGAATGAGGATAATATCAAGCCAATAACCACATTCTGCACTACAAAATCAATTCCGATCGAATAAAAGCGTAAATTCGAACAAAGAAACCGAATGCCACAGTTAGGAGTGACATTTACATGGACATTTGATCGAACACTTGGCGTGCAATGTTAGATCACAAGTCATTATAAAGGCGAAAGGAGAAAAAACAAGCGATCTTTAAACACATCTAGGCATAAGTATAAAGACTCAGGATAGTATCAAGACAATAAGCACATTTTGCACTACAAAATCAAGACGTATCGAATAAAATCATTAATTCGAACCTAGAAACCGAATGCCACATTTAGCTGTGACATTTACATGGACATTTCGTCGAAGACTTGGCGTGAAATGTTAGATCACTAGTCATTTTAAAGGCAAAAGGAGAAAAAAGAAGTGAGTTTTAAAGACATCTAGGCATAAGCATAAAGAATGAGGATAGTATCAAGCCAATAAGCACATTCTGCACTATAAAATCAAGACCGATCGAATAAAAGCATAAATTCGAACCTAGAAACCGAATGCCACATTTAGTAGTGACATTTACATGGACATTACATCGAACACTTGGCGTGCAATGCTAGATCACAATTTATTTTAAAGGCAAAAGGAGAAAAAACAAGTGAACTTTAAAGACATCTAGGCTTAAGGAGAACGAATGAGGATAGTATCAACCAATATGCACATTCTGCACCACAAAATCAATTCCGATCGAATAAAAGCGTAAATTCGAACCTTGAAAACGAATGCCACATTTAGGAGTGACATTTACATGGACATTTCATCGAACACTTGGCGTGCATTGTTAGATCACAAGTCATTTTTAAGGCAAAAGGAGAAAAAAGAAGTGATCTTTATAGACATCTAAGCATAAGCATAAAGAATGAGGATAGTATCAAGCCAATAAGCACATTCTCCACTACAAAATCAAGACATATTGAATAAAAGCATAAATTTTAACCTAGAAACCGAATGCCACATTTAGGAGTGACAATTACATGGACATTACATCGAACACTTAGCGTGCAATGTTAGATCACAAGTCATTTTAAAGGCAAATGGAGAAAAAACAAGTGATCTTTAAAGACATCTAGGCATAAGAATAAAGACTGAGGATAGTATCAAGACAATAAGCACATTATGCACTACAAAATCAAGACGTATCGAATAAAATCATTAATTCGAACCTAGAAACCGAATGCCACATTTAGCTGTGACATTTACATGGACATCTCGTCGAACACTTGGCGTGAAATGTTAGATCACAAGTCATTTTAAAGGCAAAAGGAGAAAAAAGAAGTGAGTTTTAAAGACATCTAGGCATAAGCATAAAGAATGAGGATAGTATCAAGCCAATAAGCATATTCTGCACTATAAAATCAACATCGATCGAATAAAATCATAAATTCGAACCTAGAAACCGAATGCCACATGTAGGAGTGACATTTACATGGACATTTCATCGAACACTTGGCGTGCAATGTTAGATCAACAGTCATTTTAAAGGAAAAATTAAGGAGAAAAAAAAGTGAACTTTAAAGACATCTAGGCGTAAGGATAAAGAATGAGGATAGTATCAAGCCAATAAGCACATTCTGCACTATAAAATCATGACCGATCGAATAAAAGCATAAATTCTAACCTAGAAACCGAATCCCACATGTAGGAGTGACACTTACATGGACATTTCATCGAACACTTGGCGTGCAATGTTAGATCAAAAGTCATTTTAAAGGAAAAAGGAGAAAAAAAGTGAACTTTAAAGACATCTAGGCGTAACGATAAAGAATGAGGATAGTATCAAGCCAATAAGCACATTCTGCACTACAAAATCTATTCCGATCGAATAAAAGTGAAAATTCGAACCTAGAAACCGAATGCCGAATTTAGGAGTGACATTTACATGGACATTTCATCGAACACTTGGCGTGCATTGTTAGATCACAAGTCATTTTTAAGGCAAAAGGAGAAAAAACAAGTGATCTTTAAAGACATCTAGGCATAAGTATAAATACTGAGGATAGTATCAAGACAATAAGCACATTATGCACTACAAAATCAAGACGTATCGAATAAAATCATTAATTCGAACCTAGAAACCGAATGCCACATTTAGCTGTGACATTTACATGGACATCTCGTCGAACACTTGGCGTGAAATGTTAGATCACAAGTCATTTTAAAGGCAAAAGAAGAAAAAAGAAGTGAGTTTTAAAGACATCTAGGCATAAGCATAAAGAATGAGGATAGTATCAAGCCCATAAGCACATTCTGCAGTATAAAATCAAGATCGATCGAATAAAAGCATAAATTCGAACTCAGAAAACGAATACCACATTTAGGAGTGACATTTACATGGACATTTCATCGAACACTTGGCGTGCAATGTTGGATCATAAGTCAATTTTTAAAGGCAAAAGGAGAAAAAAGAAGTGAGTTTTAAAGACATCTAGGCATAAGCGTAAAGAATGAGGATAGTATCAAGCCAATAAGCACATTCTGCACTATAAAATCAAGACCGGTAGAATAAAAGCATAAATTCGAACCTAGAAACCGATTGCCTCATTTAGGAGTGACATTTACATGGCCAAATCATCGAACACATGTCGTGCAATGTTAGATCACAAATCATTTATAGGCAAAAGGAGAAAAAACAAGTAAACTTTAAAGACATATAGGCATAGGTATAAAGAATGAGGATAACATCAAGCCAATAACCACATTCTACACTATAAAATAAATTCCGATCGAATAAAAGCGTAAATTCGAACCTAGAAACCGAATGCCAAATTTAGGAGTGACATTTACATGGACATTTCATCAAACACTTGGCGTGCAATGTTAGATCACAAGTCATTTTAAAGGCAAAAGTAGAAAACATCTAGGCATAAGCATAAAGAATGAGGATAGTATCAGGCTAATAAGCACATTCTGCACTATAAAATCAACACCGGTCGAATAAAAGCATAAATTCGAACCTAGAAACCGAATCCCTCATTTAGGAGCGATATTTACATGGCCAAATCATTGAACACATGGCGTGCAATGTTAGATCACAAATCATTTTAAAGGCAAAAGGAGAAAAAACAAGTGAACTTTGAAAACATCTAGGCATAAGCATAAAAAATGAGGATAGTATCATGCCAATAAGCACATTCTGCACTACAAAATCAATTGAGATCGAATAAAAGCGTAAATTCGAACCTAGAAACCGAATGCCAAATTTAGGAGTGACATTTACATGGACATTTCATCAAACACTTGGCGTGCAATGTTAGATCACAAGTCATTTTAAAGGCAAAAGTAGAAAACATCTAGGTATAAGCATAAAGAATGAGGATGGTATCAGGCCAATAAGCACATTCTGCACTATAAAATCAACATCGGTCGAATAAAAGCATAAATTCGAACCTAGAAACCGAATTCCTCATTTAGGAGCGACATTTACATGGCCAAATCATTGAACACATGGCGTGCAATGTTAGATCACAAATCATTTTAAAGGCAAAAGGAGAAAAAACAAGTGAACTTTGAAAACATCTAGGCATAAGCATAAAAAACGAGGATAGTATCATGCCAATAAGCACATTCTGCACTACAAAATCAATTCAGATCGAATAAAAGCGTAAATTTGAACCTAGAAACCGAATGCCAAATTTAGGAGTGACATTTAAATGGACATTTCATCAAACACTTGGCGTGCAATGTTAGATCACAAGTCATTTTAAAGGCAAAAGGAGAAAACATCTAGGCATAAGCGTAAAGAATGAGGATAGTATCAAGCCCGTAAGCACATTTTACAGTATAAAATCAAGTCCGATCGAATAAAAGCATAAATTCGAACCTAGAAAGCGAATGCCACATTTAGGAGTGACATTTACATGGACATTTCATCGAACACTTGGCGTGCAATTTAGATCACAAGTCATTTTAAAGGCAAAAAGAGAAAAAACAAGTGAACTTTAAAGACATCTAGGCATAAGCATAAAGAATGAGGATAGTATCAAGCCAATAAGCACATTATTCACTACAAAATCAAGAGCGATCGAATAAGAGCGAATTCGAACTTAAAAACTAAATGCCATATTTAGGAGTGACATTTAATTGGACATTTCATCGAACACTTGGCGTGCAATGTTAGATCACAAGTCAATTTTTTAAGGCAATAGGAGAAAAAACAAGTGATCTTTAAAGACATCAAGGCATAAGCATAAAGAATGAGGATAGTATACAGCCAATAAGCACATTTGGCACTATAAAATCAAGACCGATCAAATAAAAGCATAAATTCGAACCTAGAAACCGAATGCCACATGTAGGAGTGACATTTACTTGGACATTTCATCGAACACTTGGCGTGCAATGTTAGATCACAAGTCATTTTAAAGGCAAAAGGAGAAAAAACGAGTGAATTTTAAAGACATCTAGGCATAAGCATAAAGAATGAGGATAGTATCAAGCAAATAAGCACATTTTGCACTACAAACTCAAGACCGGTCGAATAAGAGCATATTCGAAACTAAAAACAGAATTCCACATTTAGAAGTGACATTTAATAGGACATTTCATCGAACACTTGGCGTGCAATGTTAGATCACAAGTCAATTGTTGAAGGCAAAAGGAGAAAAACAAGTGATCTTTAAAGACATCTAGGCATAAGCATAAAGAATGAGGATAGTATAAAGCCAATAAGCACATTTTGCAAAATAAAATCAAGACCGATCAAATAAAAGCATAAATTCGAACCTAGAAATCGAATGCCTCATTTAGGAGTGACATTTACATGGACATTTCATCGAACATTTGGCGTGCAATGTTAGATCACAAGTCATTTTAAAGGTAAAAGAAGAAAAAACAAGTGAACTTTAAAGACATCTAAGCATAAGCATAAAGAATGACGATAGTATCAAGCCAAGAAGCACATTCTGCTCTATAAAATCAAGACCGATCGAATAAAAGCATAAATTCGAACCTCCAATCCGAATGCCACAAGTAGGGGTGACATTTAAATGGACATTTCATCGAACACTTGGAGTGCAATGTTAGATCACAAGTCATTTGAAAGGCAAAAGTAGAAAAAACAAGTGAACTTTAAAGACATCTAGGCGTAAGGCTAAAGAATGAGGATAGTATCAAGCCAATAAGAAGATTCTGCACTACAAAATAAAGACCGGTCGAATAAAAGCATAAATTCGAACTTAGAAACCGAATGCCAAATGTAGGAGTGACATTTACATGGACATTTCATCGAACACTTGGCGTGCAATTTTAGATCACAAGTCATTTTAAAGGCAAAAGGAGAAAAAACAAGTGAACTTTAAAGACATCTAGGCATAAGCATAAAGAATGAGGATAGTATCAAGCCAATAAGCACATTATTCACTACAAAATCAAGAGCGATCGAATAAGAGCGTATTCGAACCTAAAAACTGAATGCCATATTTAGGAGTGACATTTAATAGGACATTTCATTGAACACTTGGCGTGCAATGTTAGATCACAAGTCAATTTTTTAAGGCAATAGGATAAAAAACAAGTGATCTTTAAAGACATCAAGGCATAAGCATAAAGAATGAGGATAGTATACAGCCAATAAGCACATTTGGCACTATAAAATCAAGACCGATCAAATAAAAGCATAAATTCGAACCTAGAAACCGAATGCCACATGTAGGAGTGACATTTACTTGGACATTTCATCGAACACTTGGCGTGCAATGTTAGATCACAAGTCATTTTAAAGGCAAAAGGAGAAAAAACGAGTGAATTTTAAAGACATCTAGGCATAAGCATAAAGAATGAGGTTAGTATCAAGCAAATAAGCACATTTTGCACTACAAACTCAAGACCGGTCGAATAAGAGCATATTCGAAACTAAAAACAGAATTCCACATTTAGAAGTGACATTTAATAGGACATTTCATCGAACACTTGGCGTGCAATGTTAGATCACAAGTCAATTGTTGAAGGCAAAAGGAGAAAAACAAGTGATCTTTAAAGACATCTAGGCATAAGCATAAAGAATGAGGATAGTATAAAGCCAATAAGCACATTTTGCAAAATAAAATCAAGACCGATCAAATAAAAGCATAAATTCGAACCTAGAAATCGAATGCCTCATTTAGGAGTGACATTTACATGGACATTTCATCGAACATTTGGCGTGCAATGTTAGATCACAAGTCATTTTAAAGGTAAAAGAAGAAAAAACAAGTGAACTTTAAAGACATCTAAGCATAAGCATAAAGAATGACGATAGTATCAAGCCAAGAAGCACATTCTGCTCTATAAAATCAAGACCGATCGAATAAAAGCATAAATTCGAACCTCCAATCCGAATGCCACAAGTAGGGGTGACATTTAAATGGACATTTCATCGAACACTTGGAGTGCAATGTTAGATCACAAGTCATTTGAAAGGCAAAAGTAGAAAAAACAAGTGAACTTTAAAGACATCTAGGCGTAAGGCTAAAGAATGAGGATAGTATCAAGCCAATAAGAAGATTCTGCACTACAAAATAAAGACCGGTCGAATAAAAGCATAAATTCGAACTTAGAAACCGAATGCCAAATGTAGGAGTGACATTTACATGGACATTTCATCGAACACTTGGCGTGCAATTTTAGATCACAAGTCATTTTAAAGGCAAAAGGAGAAAAAACAAGTGAACTTTAAAGACATCTAGGCATAAGCATAAAGAATGAGGATAGTATCAAGCCAATAAGCACATTTTGCACTACAAAATCAAGACTGATCGAATAAGAGCATATTCGAACCTAAAAACCGAATGCCACATTTAGAAGTGAGATTTAATAGGACATTTCATCGAACACTTGGCGTGCAATGTTACATCACAAGTCAATTTTTAAAGGCAAAAGGAGAAAACAAGTGATCTTTAAAGACATCTAGGCATTAGCATAAAGAATGAGGATAGTATAAAGCCAATAAGCACATTCTGCACTATAACATCAAGACCGATCAAATAAAAGCATAAATTCGAACCTAGAAACCGAATGCCTCATTTAGGAGTGACATTTACATGGACATTTCATCGAACATTTGGCGTGCAATGTTAGATCACAAGTCATTTTAGAGGTAAAAGAAGAAAAAACAAGTGAACTTTAAAGACATCTAAGCATAAGCATAAAGAATGAGGATAGTATCAAGCCAATAAGCACATTCAGCTTTATAAAATCAAGACCGATCGAATAAAAGCATAAATTCGAACCTACAAACTGAATGCCACAACTAGGAGTGACATTTACATGGATATTTCATCTAACACTTGGCGTGAAATGTTAGATCACAAGTCATTTGAAAGGCAAAAGGAGAAAAAACAAGTGAACTTTAAAGACATCTAGGCGTAAGGCTAAAGAATGAGAATAGTATCAAGCCAATAAGAAGATTCTGCACTACAAAATAAAGACCGGTAGAATAAAAGCATAAATTCAAACCTAGAAACCGAATGCCACATGTAAGAGTGACATTTACATGGACATTTCATCGAACACTTGGCATGCAATGTTAGATCACAAGTCATTTTAAAGGCAAAAGGAGAAAAAACGAGTGAATTTTAAAGACATCTAGGCATAAGCATAAAGAATGAGGATATTATCAAGCCAATAAGCACATTTTGCACTACAAAATCAAGATCGATTGAATAAGAGCATATAGGCATAAGAATGAGGATATTATCAAGCCAATAAGCACACAGGTGCAGTGAGAAATCTTCATGAACGTCCAAGGAACACTGGCTTACGTGATGAAGAGGTTCTCTCAAAGGAACTCTGAAGAAGACATTTCCCATCACATGGGAACTTACATGTGTAGACAAAAGACAAGCCAGCGAGATTTGCGGGATCTTGCCTCAAGAAAAAACAAACGCTCCGTTTGAGGAACAGACTGAGGCGTTTGATCCAACGGCCCGATCAACTCTCAAAGTTGACTCAATTCAAATATTGTCACATGTGAAGGACAACGACTTGGCATACAAGACAATGGGCATTTTGGACACAAATGAAAGTCAAGATTGGAGCCCAAGTATTCACAAATATAAAGCCAAGTGAATATTGCTCGGATAGAGTACTTCTCCCAGAACTCACATATACTCGCTAGTTCCCAAGCTATTGCTAACCCCTTACGATCCAACAATTGGTATCAGAGCAGGTCGCTCTAGATTTTTGTTAGCATCGCAGGTTTCAAAATGGCTCACGAACTTACTCAAGTTGGACACAACAACAGCAAGCCTCCAAGGCTTATCACTGGGAGATTCGAGAACTAGCAACGCGACATGAAGGACTGGATGCGGAGCCAGGACTTCCAAGTTTGGTGCGTCATAGAAAAAGGGAACTTTGAAGTAGATCCATCCATCAGGGACGACTACTCCAAATGGGGGCCAAATGAGTGGAAATGCATGGAGGCCAACTTCAAAGCTAAGCAATACCTCAAAAAATGCTATGACGGTTCAAGACTATGACAGGGTAGCTAACCTAGACACAACCAAGGAAGTGTGGGAAGCCATCCAACAGATGCATATTGGGAACTCTAATCTCAGAGAGGACCTCCAAATGAATGCCAGAAGGGAGTTCTTCAACTTCCAGATGGAAATGGGAGAATCTGTTGATAGTTACCAATCGCGCTTCGAGGGCCTATGCACCAAGCTCATGGGACTAGGAATCACGAAGGAGGAAATCATTGATTAGATGAAGGTCCAACAGTTGTTCAACGGCCTAACTGGCGAATGGGCAAATGAAAGGATGATGTTCAAGGAGAACCCCGAAAACAGAAATCTTATGCTCCACCAAGTTTTTGGAAAACTGGTGGGACACGAGAAAAGGAAGAAAGATGATAAGGAGGAAAAGAGGGCACACAAAGGGATCGCTCTCAAACTTTAAAAGATGCTCAAGTCAGTCCAAGAGCAACATGAAGAATCTGAAGAAGAAGAGGATGAGGAACTAGTCCTTGTGACAAAGGCCCTTCGATCCTTTTACAAAGGGAAGTTCAAGAGAGGCAATGGGAACTCACAGAAAGGACAGAGTTCCCAACGAAAACCTGTTGAGAAGGACCTCTCGGACGTCACATGCTACAAGTGCTACAAAAAGGGACACTTCGCAAAGGAGTGCCCACATGGAACTGACGACCAAAGGCAAGGGAAGAAGGCCTACATCGCCACCTGGAGTGATGACGAGGACGAAGATCCTGAATCTTCGGCATCCCCGGACATGTGCGCAATGGCCATAGGAGACACCACTTGGGAACAACCCAGTGAGGTAACCACTGAATCTGATCTTGCTTCCTTATCAAATTATGATAAACCTGAACTACTTAAAATTCTTTCGAGTCATGTTAAGGATAACATAAAACTGCAAAAGAAGTTGGAAAAATCGGAACACACTAACGCTGAATTAGTTGGTCTTGAGTCCTGTTCCAACTGTGTGTCCCTAATCGACAAGCTTCAATCCTACGTATCTCACATCGTAGAGCTTGAGGATGAAATTAAGACCCTAGATAGTGATAAGAATACCTTTCTACAAAAGCTGAGTGAGAGGGTTGAAAGTCTTGAAGCTTCATGTTCCCAAACCAAATTCGTACCAGCCAAACACGGGATAGGGTATAAGTCAGAGAGCCCTAAGAAAGGAAAGTCTCCTTTGAGTGAACAAGAGATCAACGAGTGTAGGGCCTTAGAACTCCAGTGCGAGAAACAAAAGAATGCCCACTTAGAACAGAAAATCCGTGTCTTGGAAAGTGGAGTAAATGGAGAAGTAGATTATTACACTGGGAACACTGGGCATAAGTTGTATGTCCAAATAGCCAAGGGAAACAGGTCTAGGGTGTACAACAAGGAAACTATGGATAGGAGCAGGCAGGATACAAAGACCACATCCTAAGTACTACCTAGGAGAATACTACAAGACCTGCTGAAAATATGGTGCTCATGGGCACTACAAGGAAAGTTGTCCCAAGGCTAGAGCCCAAACCCAGAGGAACCACGAGCATTGGAACAGGCAAAGCCAAAGGTCGAACAAATCTTCTAGAGTTCCCACCCGTAGGAACAACCATAGGAACTTTGCCTATAACTCTAGGGATTCTCGTGACATTAAATTGCTGACTACGTGTTATTTGAAAATGTATTTCCTTATAAGGGACCATGCAAGAGCCATCTTACCTGGATCATCAAAAACTAACTTTCCTTGTAGGTGGCAGTGAGGGGGAACAACACATGGGTCATTGACAGTGGATGCTCAAATCATATGACTTGGAACAAAGATAACCTCACCTCACTCCACACAAAGGCCGAAGGAGGTCATGTGTCCTTTGGAAACAAAAACAAGGGAGAAATCATAGGAACAGGGGAAGTACTACTCAACAAATCAATCAAAATCAGCAATGTCAACTCGGTGAAGGACCTGGGGTACAATCTCTTGAGCGTATCTCAGATATGCAACCAGGGGAACAACGTAGTCACTTTTGATTCAAAGGAGTGCCTGGTCATCAACAAGAAGACCAACAAAATCATCCTTAGAGGAAGAAGGTCCAACAACGTTTATGTGGTGGACACAAACTTTGAGCCACCAAGGAAACTTTGCCTAGCGAGTTCCCAAGATGAAACGGAACTCTGGCACAAGAGACTAGGTCATGCAGGCATCAATCAGATCCTAAAGCTCTATCTTCAAGACTTGGTTATTGGTCATCCATGAATCAACATCGAGGGAGCAAAGATGTGTGGAGCATGTGTTCGTGGCAAGCAAACAAGGAGCTCTTTCAAGCCGAAAAGGGTGGTTAGCACAATAAGGCCCTTGGAACTAATCCACATGGATCTCTGTGGTCCCATGGACACCATCAGCTACGGAGGAAAGAGGTACATGTACGTTTTAATTGATGATTTCTCAAGATTTACATGGGTTCTTTTCTTGAGATCAAAATCAGATACCTTCAAAGAGTTCGAGACTCTAATCAAGAAGATGGAAGTTAGCATGGGACTCAAGTTCAAGGCCCTCAGATCCGATCATGGAACTAAGTTCAAAAACTCAGAGTTCCTAAGATACTGTGACAACAATGGTGTGTCCCATAACTTCTCGGCCCCTCGCACTCCTCAACAAAATGGCGTTGTGGAGAGGAAGAACAGAACCTTAGAAGATATGGCACGAACCATGTTGTTTGATAGTGGAGTTCTTGAAAGCTTCTGGGCTGAGGCTATCTCCACGGCTGCGTACATTCTAAATAGAGCCATGATACGTCCGATGATCAAGAAAACTACATATGAGCTGATCAAGGGAAGAAAACCCAACATTTCCCATCTCAAGACGTTTGGATGCCGATGCTTTGTCCACAACAATGGCAAAGACAACCTTGGGAAGTTTGACCCAAGAAGTGATGAAAGGATCTTCCTGGGGTACTCCTCCCAAAGCAAGGAGTACAGGATCTACAACAAGAGGACCAAGAAGATAGAGGAAAGCATTCATGTCATCTTCGACGAACAATCTGTAAAGGTGGGAACAGAGGCCCAAGGAAAGTGAACTCTGTTCAAGCTTGTCAGACAAAAAGAGGAAGATGACGATGACGAGCCAAGAAAGCAAGACGAGGACTATCCAAATGGGAACAACATCCCACAATAAGGGAACAACGAAGGAGATCAAAATTCCACAGATCAAAGCTCCTTTGAAATTCCCTCTTCTACAGAAGAGCCTCAAGATGCATCAAATTCCCTTGTTCCCCAAAATGATGTCATACCAGAGTCTAGTGTTCAAGGGGAACAACGAGGGAACCTTGAGGAGAACCCTGATGAGAGCCTCAGCAAAGAAGTTGAGCACAACTGTTCATGTGAAGAAGAAGTGGCCCAAGATACAGAGGAAGAGACAAGGGAGCAGGTTGACGTCTCACATATTCGAACCAGGAATTACCACCAGAAAAGGTACCACCCCATCGACAACATCATAACTCCCTATGATAAAGGCGTACAGACTCGATCTTCACTCAATAACTTTTGTGCATTCAACGCCTTTGTCTCATTGGTGGAACCCAAAACCATCAAGGAAGCTCTAAAGGACCCAGATTGGATCCAAGCCATGCAAGAAGAGCTCCACCAATTCGAGAGGAACAAGGTGTGGAAACTAGTTCCTAGGCCCAAGAACAAGAACATCATAGGAACACAATGGGTCTTTCGAAACAAACTTGATGATACTAGGGTTGTAGGAAGGAACAAGGCTCGTCTGGTTGCTCAAGGATACAGGCAAGAAGAGGGAATCGACTACGACGAGACCTTCGCACCAGTAGCCAAGATTGAGGCAATCCGTTTTCTCATAGCCTATACAGCCCACAAAAGATTCAAGCTGTATCAAATGGATGTCAAGACGGCGTTCGTAAATGGGCACCTCAAAGAAGAAGTCTACGTGGCACAACCACCAGGATTCGAGGATGAGCAATTCCCAAACCACGTATACTTCCTGGAGAGGGCCCTATATGGTCTAAAACAAGCTCCCCGAGCATGGTATGCCAGGTTTGCTCAATTCCTTTTGTCTCATGGGTACCTTCGAGGTTCCATAGACAAAATTCTTTTCATTAAGAAAGAATCTAAAGATATATTGATTGTTCAAGTATATGTTGACGACATTGTTTTTGGAGCTACTAACGAAATCCTTGTTGAGAAATTTAAGAATCTAATGAGCAGTGAGTTTGAGATGAGTCTCATAGGGGAACTCACGTTCTTCTTGGGACTCCAAATATCTCAAACTAAGGAGGGAACAAGGATTCATCAACAGAAATACATCAGAGAAATGCTAGTGAAGTATGGGATGGAACACTCCAGGCCCATCGACACTCCCATCTCACCTAACTCAAGGCTCAACGCAGATGAGACAGGGGTAAGTGTTGATCAAAGGAACTTTAGAGGTATGATTGGATCTCTCCTCTATCTAAGTGCTAGTCGGCCTGATATCATGTTCTCAGTGTGCCTATGTGCACGTTTTCAAGCTAACCCTAAAGAATCACACCTGAAAGAGGTGAAAAGGATTTTCAGGTATCTCAAAGGGAACGACAACTTGTGCTTGTGGTATCCAAGGAACAGCTCCCTTGAGCTGGTTGCATACTCAGATGCAGATTTCGCTGGGCACCTAGTTGATCGCAAAAGCACCTTAGGAATGGCTCAGTTCCTAGGATCGTGTTTGGTCTCATGGGGATCAAAGAAGCAAAACTCTGTGGCACTCTCCACAGCTGAAGCACAGTACGTGGTTGCCGCCTCATGTTGTTCCCAAGTTCTATGGCTCAAGTACCAACTACAAGATTATGGTTTGTCCTTTGGCCCTGTTTCCATTAGATGTGATAATACAAGTGCCATCAACATATCAAAAACTCTTGTACATCACTCACGCACTAAGCACATAGACATTAGGCACCACTTCCTACGTGACAATGTAGAGCATGGGAACATCTCTATGGAACACTGTAGAACTGAAGAGCAAATGGCGGACATTCTTACTAAGGCTTTAGACAGACGTCCCTATCAGCGTCTCCGGATGCTCCTAGGGATGATAACTTTAAACTGAACAAGTCCCTGTTTGTTTTTCCCATAGTGCTTTGCTAGTTTATATTGATTTGCATGATAGGGAACACTAGGAACAATTGCTTTCATTTTGCCATATTACTAGTCTAAAGCGTTTAATGTACTTCTGGAACTCTATTTCTTTCGGCCCAAAATTATCCCTTTATCGAGTTGTAATTGTCTGGTTCTTTTGTAAGCTCCATAGCCACACAAAGAACTTGAGTGTGAGTTCCTTTAACCACTCCACTCAAATCAACCTTTTAAAAGATCATGGGAACTGGTGTGCACAAGCAAGGGAACACTGATATCTCCGGAAAGATGAAGCATCACTTGGGAAATGGGAAATTGTGTCAGAATTCGAAGCATTTGTGGCCAAGCGTTTGAAGTTATCGAAGTGACTTCCCTTGGGAGAAAGCGACGCGTATCAAGGAAGTTGAAACGCCTCTCCGCATTCATTGGCCAACGGTTATCGAGGTTCTTCAAACTTACCTTTCTACCCCTCTTTCTCTCTCACATATAAACCCCTTTTGCTATTGTTGGGCCCTTCTTCCTCATTCATCCTCTGCAACTCATCTTCCCTGAAACCTTCTTCCTTTCCCCTTCAAGCAAACCTCCAAAACCCTTCTCTCTCCAAAAATTCTCTCATGGCTCCAGTTCACACTCTTGAACAGGTTCGTGAGTGGATCCAAGCCAATCCCAAAACACTCTTCATCACCATGTTGAGTGACCTTGATAATGAACAAGATCCTGCCCTTCGTGCAATCCTCTTTGAAGGGCTTTACAAATATGTTAGTCCCTTTCTTCCTCCTCCACCTCCGGCATCGTAAACCCTAGCAATACCTTCCTCCACCATCACATCCTCTCAATCTCTTCCTCCTCCACCTCCTCCTACTCAACCTCTCTCAGTCTCTTCCTCCCGGAACTGTCATCCTTGACAGTTTCGGCTCCGAACCACCATCTAAGCACGAAAAATCTAAACCCTCAAAATCCAAACACTCCTTCTCTAAATCCAAAAACCCATCCCAATCCAAACACTCTTCCTCAAAACGCAAACACTCTCAAATCTCGTCTTCTCCTTCCTCCCTTTGCACTGAACCGAGAAAGAAATCTATTCTTGCAATGGACGAAGTTCTCAACCTCTCCAAACCCGACTCCTATGTCATCGTCCCTCCTTCCGAATTGGAATCTCTTTTTCGAAAACGCTCCTCTGCCCCCTTCATCGCCAACCCTAAACCCATTTCTGAGATTAGGGAAAAATAAAGTTAACACTCGCTCTCGCGCTCCATTGAAATTACTCAAACCCTAAAACAACTACGATAGTTAAAAAATCACACAAGAGAAATTAAGTCTCTCTCGCGCAAATAATTCTCAAGTCCAATCCTAGGGATCTAACATGAACAAACAATATATTCAATTAATCAATCTCCTATTATTGTTATCTCCTCTCGGTCTCAAACCCTAATAGGAATCCTATATGCATAAAACAAATAGGGCATAACGCAACCTAGGATCAAATCAAATACATTTCAATTCAGGAAAAGAATATAACTTTAATTAAATACACATTGAATGGTCACCAAAATCCTAGAACTAGGAATTTATCCAAGCATGATCGAAGACATAATAATAATAAATAAACTAGCCAAGAATAAATCAATACAATAAAAGAATAAGAAAACTTAGTCTCAATAATGTAGATAATCCAAAATAAGGGCTAGAATCTTGAAAACCAAACTAATTCTTCAAACCGTGCCGGCAAACTCCTCCGTGAAAACCGAAATCTCTAACTGCGGCTCAAACTAAAACAAAGATAATAATATAAAACCTAAAGCTAATTAATCTCTAACTCCCCACTCATCTAACGTGTAATGTATATATATATATAGAAGATAGCATTCTGAATTGAGTTATATTGGGCTAGCCTTC
Source organism: Fallopia convolvulus (assembly GCA_964016875.1). Classification (NCBI taxonomy): domain Eukaryota; kingdom Viridiplantae; phylum Streptophyta; class Magnoliopsida; order Caryophyllales; family Polygonaceae; genus Fallopia; species Fallopia convolvulus. Next base: position 26,723,997 of record OZ024727.1, read on the forward strand.
ATTAAGCCCACTTCATCTATATGATCCAAGTTATGGCCCAAGTCATCATCTTTTAATATCCTGGAAATATGGCAATTCGTACTACTCAGCTTTTCCTCCACTCAATTAGGCATCGCACCACCACTAAGCTAAATTGCTCACGTGGTAATCTTTAAAATCACCATCTATTATCTCCAAAAATAAGACTTAAAATACCTGCAAAATATAAAAGTCCGAGTGTAGATTCCGAATACAAAATAAAATAAAATAAATATAAAATATGAGAAATATGCATGAATATAACCTAAATTAACATCCAATTAGACTCCTAAAATATGACTAAATTAAGCGTTATCAGTGTTCGATGAAATGTCCATGTAAATGTCACTCCTAAATGTGGCATTCGGTTTCTAGGTCCGAATTTATGCTTTTATTCGATCGGTCTTGATTTTGTAGAGAAGAATGTGCTTATTAGCTATATACTACCCTCATTCTTTATGCTTATGCCTAGATGTCATTAAAGTTCACTTGTTTTTTCTCATTTTGCCTTTAAAATGAATTGTGATCTAACATTGCAAGCCAAGTGTTCGATGAAATGTCCATGTAAATGTCACTCTTAAATGTGTCATTCGGTTTGTAGGTTCGAATTTATGCTTTTCTTCGATCTGTCTTAATTTGGTAGTGCAGAATGTGCTTATTGGCATGATACTATTCTCATTCTTTATGCCTAGATGTCTTTAAAATTCACTTCTTTTTTCTCCTTTTGCCTTTAAAATGACTTGCAATCTAACATTGCACGCCAAGTGTTCGATGAAATGTCCATGTAAATGTCACTCCTAAATGTGGCATTCGGTTTCTAGGTTCGAATTTATGCTTTTATTCGATCGGTCTTGATTTTGTAGTGAAGAATGTGCTTATTAGCTTGATACTATCCTCATTCTTTATGCTTATGCCTAGATGTCTTTAAAGTTCACTTGTTTTTTCTCCTTTTCCCTTTAAAATGACTTGTGATCTAACATTGCACGCCAAGTGTTCGATGAAATGTCCATGTAAATGTCACTCCTAAATGTGGCATTCGGTTTCTAGGTTCGAATTTATTCTTTTGTTCGATCGGTCTTGATTTTATAGTGTAAAATGTGCTTATTGGCTTGATACTATCCTCATTCTTCATGCTTATGCCTAGATGTCTTTAAAGTTCACTTAATTTTCTCCTTTTGCCTTTAATATGACTTGTGATCTAACCTTGCACGACAAGCGTTCGATGAAATGTCCATGTAAATGTCATTCCTAAATATGTCATTCGGTTTGTAGGTTCGAATTTATGCTTTTATTCGATCTATCTTAAATTGGTAGTGCAGAATGTTCTTATTGGCTTGATACTATCCTCATTCTTTATGCTTATGCCTAGATGTCTTTAAAGTTCTCTTCATTTTCTCCTTTTGCCTTTAAAATGACTTGTCATCTAACATGGCACGCAAAGTGTTCGATGAAATGTCCATGTAAATGTCACTCCTAAATGTGTCATTCGGTTTGTAGGTTCGAATTTATGCTTTTATTCAATCAGTCTTAATTTGGTAGTGCAGAATGTGCTTATTGGCATGATACTATTCTCATTCTTTATGCTTATGCCTAGATGTCTTTAAAGTTCACTTCTTTTTTCTCCTTTTGCCTTTAAAATGACATGTGATCTAACATTGCACGCCAAGTGTTCGATGAAATGTCCATGTAAATGTCACTCCTAAATGTGGCATTCGGTTTCTAGGTCCGAATTTATGCTTTTATTCGATCGGTCTTGATTTTATAGTGCAGAATGTGCTTATTGGCTTGATACTATCCTCATTCTTTATGCTTATACCTAGATGTCTTTAAAGTTCTCTTCATTTTCTCCTTTTGCCTTTAAAATGACTTGTCATCTAACATGGCACGCAAAGTGTTCGATGAAATGTTCATGTAAATGTCACTCCTAAATGTGTCATTCGGTTTGTAGATTCGAATTTATTCTTTTATTCGATCTGTCTTAATTTGGTAGTGCAGAATGTGCTTATTGGCATGATACTATTCTCATTCTTTATGTTTATGCCTAGATGTCTTTAAAGTTCACTTGTTTTTTTCTCCTTTTGCCTTTAAAATGACTTGTGATCTAACATTGCACGCCAAGTGTTCGATGAAATGTCCATGTAAATGTCATTCCTAAATGTGGCATTCGGTTTCTAGGTTCGAATTTATGCTTTTATTCGATCGGTATTGATTTTGTAGTGAAGAATGTGCTTATTGGCTTGATACTATCCTCATTCTTTATGCTTATGCCTAGATGTCTTTAAAGTTCACTTGTTTTTTCTCCTTTTTCCTTTAATATGACTTGTGATCTAACCTTGCACGGAAAGCGTTCGATGAAATGTCCATGTAAATCTCACTCCTAAATATGTCATTCGGTTTGTAGGTTCGAATTTATGCTTTTATTCAATCTGTCTTAATTTGGTAGTGCAGAATGTGCTTATTGGCATGATACTTTTCTCATTCTTTATGCTTATGCCTAGATGTCTTTAAAGTTTACTTGTTTTTTCTCCTTTTTCCTTTAAAATGACTTTTGATCTAACATTGCACGCCAAGTGTTCGATGAAATGTCCATGTAAATTTCACTCCTAAATGTGTAATTCGGTTTCTAGGTTCGAATTTATGCTTTTATTCGATCTGTCTAAATTTGGTAGTGTAGAATGTGCTTATTGGCTTGATACTATCCTCATTCTTTATGCTTATGCCTAGATGTCTTTAAAGTTCACTTGTTTTTTCTCCTTTTGCCTTTAAAATGACCTGTAATCTAACATTGAACGCCATTTGTTCGATGATTTGTCCATGTAAATGTCACTGCTAAATGTGGCATTCGGTTTCTATGTTCGAATTAATGCTTTTATTCGATCGGTTTTGATTTTATAGTGCAGAATGTGCTTATTGGCTTGATACTATCCTCATTCTTTACGCTTATGCCTAGATGTCTTTAAAGTTCTCTTCATTTTCTCCTTTTGCCTTTAAAATAACTTGTCATCTAACATGGCACGCAAAGTGTTTGATGAAATGTCCATGTAAATGTCACTCCTAAGTGTGTCATTCGGTTTGTAGGTTCGAATTTATGCTTTTATTCGATCTCTCTTAATTTGGTAGTGCAGAATGTGCTTATTGGCATGATACTATTCTCATTCTTTATGCTTATGCCTAGATGTCTTTAAAGTTCCCTTTTTTTTTCTCCTTTTGCCTTTAAAATGACTTGTGATCTAACATTGCACGCCAAGTGTTCGATGAAATGTCCATGTAAATGTCACTCCTAAATGTGGCATTCGGTTTCTAGGTCCGAATTTATGCTTTTATTCGATCGGTCTTGATTTTATAGTGCAGAATGTGCTTATTAGCTTGATACTATCCTCATTCTTTATGCTTATGCCTAGATGTCTTTAAAGTTCTCTTCATTTTCTCCTTTTGGCTTTAAAATGACTTGTCATCTAACATGGCACGCAAAGTGTTCGATGAAATGTCCATGTAAGTGTCACTCCTAAATGTGTCATTCGGTTTGTAGGTTCGAATTTATGCTTTTATTCGATCTGTCTTAATTTGGTAGTGCAAAATGTGCTTATTGGCATGATACTATTCTCATTCTTTATGCTTATGCCTCCCTTCATAGGAGAGCATTCGTGCACCACATCTATTGATGACCCCGGTGATCTTATTGAGGAGTGGCCCATAGTCTCCTACTTTGAGCTTGTCGGAGTGTAGTGGCATTCCCAAATAGCGGACCGTGAAGGTTCCAATCTCAAACCCCATAATTGCCGCAAGAGAGGCCCGGTCATCAAGTGCCACACCGCCAAAGAAGATGCGGCTTTTGTGGTTGTTGGCTATAAGCCCCGAGGATCTTCCGAATGAGACAAGGCACGTTTTTATGGAGTTGAGGGTAGGGATGGTGGGCTTACAAAAAATGAGGAGGTCATCGGCAAAGGTGATATTTGTGAGTTTGAGGCGGTAGCATTTAGGGTGGAAGGCAAAGCCTCGGTTGGTACTAGCCTTTTGAAGATTCCGGCTAAGGATTTCCATAATCAAGATGAAGAGGAAGGGTGAGAGAGGATCACCTTGGCGGAGGCCTCTCTTGCCGGGGAAAAAGCCCTTGGCCTCACCATTGATGAGGATGGAGTATCTTGGGGTGGTCACATTTTGTAAGATGAGTTGGGTTAGCCAAGGTGGGAAGCCAAAGTAGTGGAGAGTTTTTTCAAGGAAGTCCCAATCAACACAATCAAAAGCCTTTTGGAGGTCCACTTGCATGAGGCACCTTTTAGAGGTGCGCCTTTTCTCATAGGTGGCAACTAGTTCTTGAGCAACCGCGGCGTTGTGGGAAATGGAGCGGCCCGGGACAAAAGCACCTTGCCCAACCGAGACAATTTTGTCAAGGAGGGGTCGAATTCGGCTTACTAGGATTTTGGAGATGGCTTTAAGAAAGGTATTGCAACAAGAGATGGGTCGAAAGTCTTTTATGTGGAAAGGATTGTCAACTTTGGGTATGAGGCTCACAAACGTGTTGTTCCAATCTCTAAGTAATCTCCCGGATTGAAAGAATTCTTGCACCGCTTTGACTACATCAAGTTTCACTATGCTCCAACATTCTTTGAAGAAGTGGCTACTAAATCCGTCGGGCCCCGGAGATTTGTTGGATCCAATGCCCACAAAAGCTTTTCTTATCTCTTCTTCACTAGGCATGAGGGTGAGATTTGTCATATCTCCTTGATTGAGGGTTGGCCCTTGGAGTTGATTAAAGTCAAAAGCTTGTGTTGGAGCATGTGTGCCAAAAAGCTTCTCATAGAACCCCACCACTTCATTCACAATATCACGGGGATCTTCAATCTTGTTTCCATCTTCATCTTCAAGCATTCGGATGGTGTTGCCTTCCTTCCTTTCCTTGATCCTATTGAAAAAGAAGGAGGAGGTCTCCTCTCCCATGCTCATCCAATCTAGCTTGGCTCTTTGGGTTGTAGCACTCAACAAAATTTTCATATTGAGCTCAACCTCTTTCTTGGCTTCGGTAACGGCTCTTTGTTTTTCAAGGTTCCCAAAGTCATCATGGAGAGTTTGTTGTGCTTTCTTCAACTTTTCCACACTTACCTCGGCTTGTGCCTCAAGATTCCCAAACTTAGTGCGGTGCCAAGCTTTTAGAGCCCTTTTCAATTTGGAAAGCTTGGAGAAAAGGATGAATTGAGCCGACCCTACTATATGCTCTCCCCAAATACGGCTCACCAAGGTTTCAAATTCGGGATCTTCGGTCCAAAAATTGTAGAACCGGAAGGGAATTTTTCGGATAGTGTTGGTGGGGTTAATGTAGACAAGGCCGGGTGAGTGGTCGGAAAGGTTAGGGTCTCCAAAAAAGGCAAAGGATTGCCTAAAAGTGGCTTCCCAAATGGGGTTAACAAGGGCACGGTCAATTTTTGTGGCTACACGGGAGGTACCCATTTGTTGGTTAGACCATGTGTACTTGGCTCCGGAGTAGGTAAGGTCGTGAAGGTCACAAGGGCCAAGGGCATTGGCTAGCTCATTCGGCTCATCATCATCATTGGTATTTCTCAAAGAGAATCTCTCCGTTGAGTCAAGCAAACAATTCAAATCACCCATCACAAGCCATGGTGCATTCATCCCCCCGGCAAGGGTTCTCAACAAGTTCCACAAAGGTTTTCTTTCCTTGGGATAATTGAAAGCATAGACAAAGGTTAGATAGAAGTTCAAACATGAGTTTTTGTCACTAACCTTGCAATGGATCGCTTGGCTAGTGTTTAACAAGACTTCCAAATGCACAACTAGGGGGTTCCAAGCTATCCTCATACGACCCCTCTCTTGGGTGCCAACATCGGTGCAATAATTCCGACCTCTTAGCAAGCAATAAGCAAGTAGGTCTTCCCTAGATCTTAGGGTCTTGGTTTCCAAGATGCCCATCACACTAACTCGGTTTTTATGGACAAAGCTATTGACCATATTTATTTTAGAGGGGTCACTGCTCCCTCTCACGTTCCAACAACCGACTTTGAGCTCATTCATGGATCACCCTTTTTAGGGCTACTACAACCCTCCATTATTCCCTCGAGAAGGACCTCAAACATATTGGGACTTTTGTTGCAAGCTTTTGAATTTGAGGCCGAAGTGTGGTGGCTTAGGGAAGATATTTTTGGAGGGCTAAAGGTGTGTTTCTTCTTTGGAAATTTGAAGTGGTGGAGGGCCTCTTTTTCTAAGTCACGAGCTTGGAGAGCTAGGATTGTGTTTTGCTCATTCACCAAAGGTTCGGCTAGGGATGGTTTAGTTGGTGCTTTAGGTGGTGCTTCAAGGTCATCTTCTTTACGAGGGCTAGAGGTTGTGCATGGTGGATGTGAGGGCTCATCAATGGCCAGCTCCTTTGTGATAGTTTGGGAGAGAGGGGGTTTTGCAACAACCAACCCTTCTTTTGGTGCTACAAGGCTCGGCCCAAGGGTGACAACAACAGAATTTGGCAATGGCTCATGGCTTGCTCGGCTAGGGGCGCGACTAGCGGCGCAACTAGGGGTAGGACTAGGGGCGCGACTAGCGGCGCGCCTAGGAGTTGGACTTGGGGCACGGGTAGTGGTGTCTTTGGCTCGCCACACTCGGTTGGCCATTCTCGGTTTGCTTTTGTGATACATACGAAAGTGCTCTCGCTCATGTTCTTGTTCATGAGTGTAAAATTGTTTGGTGTGGCCGAAGTTCTTGCATAGAGTGCATCTCCAAGGCATCCACTCAAACTCAACATTGTATTCAAATTTTTTCCCACATTTGCTTGCCAACTTGACCATTCTCCGGTTGGCTTCTTCGGTAGTGATTTCAACAAGTAACCGGGCATAAGAGATTTTCTCCAATGAAGAGGTGATCCGATCTACACAAATTGGTTTACCAATCATGTTGCCAATAACACTAAGCATGTGCTTGGAGGAAAGGAGGATGGGATCCAAGTCTAGAACCTTAACCCATACCGGGATGGAGGCAAAGCTAGTCCAATCAATCGCCATGCCCATCTCCCATTCTTTCAAGACTAGCGGTTTGTTTCCATGTATGAGCCATGGGCCATTGTGGAGAACCCATGCTCGATCTTCTAGCTTGGCAAAGCTTAGCAAGAACACACCGTTCTCTTTCATGTAGACCTTGGGTGTTGGAATTTCCCATGAGCATTCAAGGAAAGCGAGGAGATTGTGTAGAGTGGTTTGCGCCCCAGCCACAAACCCAATGAGTGAAGCACTCCAAGACTCTTGCTCTTTGGCAACACCATTCAAATCAAATTCAAAGACATCTCTATTCTCCAAGACCATGTGCTCAAGCCGTTCGCAATTTCTTATGGCTCTATTCCCCTCGGTGGCTTGCTTGAAGGAAGTGGTGTGAAGAATTGGTTTGATTTTGCTAGTTGGGTGGTCACTTGAGTGGCTCAAGTCGGTCTTGGAAGCAAGGATTGGTGGGGAGAGACGACTGAAAACCGAGGCCTTGGCCAAGGAGGAAGGACTAGCAAGAAGGGTTTTTTGTGGTTTAATGGCCAAAGGGGTGTTGTGTTTAGGTTTATGGGAGGTGGCGGCTGTGGATGAACCCTTTTCTCCATGTTTGACAAGATTTTTTGAAGACTCACCCAAAGGAGGATGGTCAACCAACCTCTTTCCATTAGCCTTGCTTCCATTAATGGCTAAAGGAGCACATGTGACTCCTGGTAGGGTGGGGACCGAAGCCCTAGCTGTTTTTTCAAGCAATGTCCCTTTCACCATTAGATCTGGCCTGCTCAAGGAGGAAGAGCCCTCCATTGGTGCCGTTGGGAGCATCCCTCCAAGATGGAGCGCCGGTGGTGCATCTCCGGTCGCGCCCGACGCGTTGCTGGTTAGATTTGGCAAGATCATGGCCTGCTCAAGCAGGGGGAACACCACAGGATGCACGTGATCTGACTTCTTCGCCTCCAGCCCTAGCAAGGAAAGGAGCTCCTTTGTTAAGTCTTGATGCGCCGCCGCGGGAATGGCCTGGGCTTGGTCGCCAGTGATGGAACCCGGGGCATCTTCTTCCATCATGGAATTTTCTATGACTTGTTCTGTGTATTTCGAGAGGCCCTTCAAGAATGTAGGAGTCTTGGCTGAATCATACTCGCTATCGGTGGAGGCGTGAGTGCTGGACTCAGATCTGCTCACCGAGGTCGCGTCTTTGCTTACCAGGGTCGCGCCTTTGCTCACCGAGGTCGCGCCATGGCTCGGGGATGGCATGTTCTTGGCAGATATGTTGAAACGGTGCCTCTTCTTCTTGGCACCATACATGTTGACAACTCAGAGAGCCAAGATCTAGGTAGATCTGGCAGGAGACGCTCCGATTTGGCTGGAGACACACACACCGAACAAGAGCTCAAGAGCAAGAATCAAACCCTAGTCTAAATTTTGTGCTCTCTACTCACCCAATCTACTCCCTCACGCACCCAGTCAGGATCCAAGTGGATCTAGCCGAGTTTCTTCCTCACACAATGCCACCACGCTCCGCTCAAAGATGGTCGCCGGAAAGTGTCACCGGAGCCACCTTGTTGCCGTGTTTTCACACTAGCTCGCAACCACAACTCCCTCACGTATTTCGATTGCCAAGGGAGGCCCCAACCCGGAATTTCTTCCTCACAAGATGTCACCTACACTCGCTCTCACCACCCCACCCCCACCGGAGAGGGCGCGCCGCCCTAGGGCCGCCGGTGAAGGAAAAACCCTAAGAGTAGGTTAGAGAGAGAAGTTAGAGAGAAGAGAGAGTGAAATGTGAAATAAAATGTCCATGTAAATGTCACTCCTAAATGTGGCATTCGGTTTCTAGGTCCGAATTTATGCTTTTATTCGATCGGTCTTGATTTTATAGTGCAGAATGTGCTTATTGGCTTGATACTATCCTCATTCTTTATGCTTATGCCTAGATGTCTTTAAAGTTCACTTGTTTTTTCTCCTTTTCCCTTTAAAATGACTTGTGATCTAAAATTGCACGCCAAGTGTTCGATGAAATGTCCATGTAAATGTCACTTCTAAATGTCGCATTCGGTTTCTAGGTTCGAATTTATTCTTTTATTCAATCGGTCTTGATTTTATAGTGCAGAATGTGCTTATTGGCTTGATACTATCCTCATTCTTTATGCTTATGCCTAGATGTCTTTAAAGTTCACTTAATTTTCTCCTTTTAAATTTAATATGACTTATGATCTAACCTTGCACGGCAAGCGTTCGATGAAATGTCCATGTAAATCTCACTCTTAAATATGTCATTCGGTTTGTAGGTTCGAATTTATGCTTTTATTCGATCTGTCTTAATTTGGTAGTGCAGAATGTGCTTATTGGCATGATACTTTTCTCATTCTTTATGCTTATGCCTAGATGTCTTTAAAGTTCACTTGTTTTTTCTTCGTTTGCCTTTAAAATGACTTGTGATCAAACATAGCACGCCAAGTGTTCGATGAAATGTCCATATAAATTTCACTCCTAAATGTGTCATTCGGTTTCTAGGTTCGAATTTATGCTTTTATTCGATCTGTCTAAATTTGGTAGTGTAGAATGTGCTTATTGGCTTGATACTATCCTCATTCTTTATGCTTATGCCTAGATGTCTTTAAAGTTAACTTAATTTTCTCCTTTTAAATTTAATATGACTTGTGATCTAACCTTGTACGGAAAGCGTTCGGCGAAATGTCCATGTAAATCTCACTCCTAAATATGTCATTCGGTTTGTAGGTTCGAATTTATGCTTTTATTCGATCTGTCTTAATTTGGTAGTGCAGAATGTGCTTATTGGCATGATACTTTTCTCATTCTTTATGCTTATGCCTAGATGTCTTTAAAGTTCACTTGTTTTTTCTCCTTTTGCCTTTAAAATGACTTGTGATCAAACATAGCACGCCAAGTGTTCGATGAAATGTCCATATAAATTTCACTCCTAAATGTGTCATTCGGTTTCTAGGTTCGAATTTATGCTTTTATTCGATCTGTCTAAATTTGGTAGTGTAGAATGTGCTTATTGGCTTGATACTATCCTCATTCTTTATGCTTATGCCTAGATGTCTTTAAAGTTAACTTAATTTTCTCCTTTTAAATTTAATATGACTTGTGATCTAACCTTGTACGGAAAGCGTTCGGCGAAATGTCCATGTAAATCTCACTCCTAAATATGTCATTCGGTTTGTAGGTTCGAATTTATGCTTTTATTCGATCTGTCTTAATTTGGTAGTGCAGAATGTGCTTATTGGCATGATACTTTTCTCATTCTTTATGCTTATGCCTAGATGTCTTTAAAGTTCACTTGTTTTTTCTCCTTTTGCCTTTAAAATGACTTGTGATCAAACATAGCACGCCAAGTGTTCGATGAAATGTCCATATAAATTTCACTCCTAAATGTGTCATTCGGTTTCTAGGTTCGAATTTATGCTTTTATTCGATCTGTCTAAATTTGGTAGTGTAGAATGTGCTTATTGGCTTGATACTATCCTCATTCTTTATGCTTATGCCTAGATGTCTTTAAAGTTAACTTAATTTTCTCCTTTTAAATTTAATATGACTTGTGATCTAACCTTGTACGGAAAGCGTTCGGCGAAATGTCCATGTAAATCTCACTCCTAAATATGTCATTCGGTTTGTAGGTTCGAATTTATGCTTTTATTCGATCTGTCTTAATTTGGTAGTGCAGAATGTGCTTATTGGCATGATACTTTTCTCATTCTTTATGCTTATGCCTAGATGTCTTTAAAGTTCACTTGTTTTTTCTCCTTTTGCCTTTAAAATGACTTGTGATCAAACATAGCACGCCAAGTGTTCGATGAAATGTCCATGTAAATATCACTCCTAAATGTGTCAATCGGTTTGTAGGCGAATTTATGCTTTTATTCGATCTGTCTTAATTTGGTAGTGCAGAATGTGCTTATTGGCATGATACTATTCTCATTCTTTATACTTATGCTTAGATGTCTTTAAAGTTCACTTATTTTTTCTCCTTTTGCCTTTAAAATGACTTGTGATCTAACATTGCATGCCAAGTGTTCGATGAAATGTCCATGTAAATATCACTCCTAAATGTGGCATTCGTTTTCTAGGTCCGAATTTAGGCTTTTATTCGATCGGTCTTGATTTTATAGTGCAGAATGTGCTTATTGGCTTGATACTATCCTCATTCTTTATGCTTATGCCTAGATGTCTTTAAAGTTCACTTGTTCTTTCTCCTTTTGCCTTTAAAATGACTTGTCATCTAACATGGCACGCAAAGTGTTCGATGAAATCTCCATGTAAATGTCACTCCTAAATGTGTCATTCGGTTTGTAGGTTCGAATTTATGCTTTTATTCGATCTGTCTTAATTTGGTAGTGCAGAATGTGCTTATTGGCATGATACTATTCTCATTCTTTATGCCTAGATGTCTTTAAAGTTCACTTGTTTTTTTCTCCTTTTGCCTTTAAAATGACTTGTGATCTAACATTGCACGCCAAGTGTTCGATGAAATGTCCATGTAAATGTCACTCCTAAATGTGGCATTCGGTCTCTAGGTTCGAATTTATGCTTTTATTCGATCGGTCTTGATTTTGTAGTGAAGAATGTGCTGATTGGCTTGATAATATCCTCATTCTTTATGCTTATGCCTAGATGTCTTTAACGTTCACTTTTTTTTCTTCTTTTGCCTTGAAAATGGCTTGTGATCTAACATTGCACGCCAAGTGTTCAATGAAATGTCCATGTAAATGTCACTCCTAAATGTGGCATTCGGTTTCTAGGTTCGAATTTATGCTTTTATTCGATCGGTTTTGATTTTATAGTGCAATATGTGCTTATTGGCTTGATACTATCCTCATTCTATGCTTATGCCTATATGTCTTTAAAGTTCCCTTGTTTTTTCTCCTTTTGCCGTTAAAAATTGACTTGTGATCTAACATTGCACGGGTTGATGAAATTTCCATGTAAATGTCACTTCTAAATGTGGCATTCGGTTTCTAGGTTCGAATTTATGCTTTTATTCAATCGGTCTTGATTTTGTAGTGCAGAATGTGCTTATTGGCTTGATACTATCCTCATTCTTTATGCTTATGCCTAGATGTCTTTAAAGTTCACTTGTTTTTTCTCCTTTTGACTTTAAAATGACTTGTGATCTAACATTGCACGCCAAGTGTTCGGTGATTTGTCCATGTAAATGTCACTCCTAAATGTGGCATTCGGTTTTTAGGTTCGAATTTATGCTTTTACTTGACACGTCTTGATTTTGTAGTGCAAAATATGCTTATTGGCTTGATACTATCCTCATTCTTTATGCTTATGCCTAGATGTCTTTAAAGTTCACTTGTTTTTTCTCCTTTTGCCTTTAAAATGACTTGTGATCTAACATTGCACGCCAAGTGTTCAATGAAATGTCCATGTAAATGTCACTCTTAAATGTGTCATTCGGTTTGTAGATTCGAATTTATGCTTTTATTCGATCTGTCTTAATTTGGTAGTGCAGAATGTGCTTATTGGCATGATACTATTCTCATACTTTCTGCCTAGATGTCTTTAAAGTTCACTTCTTTTTTCTCCTTTTCCCTTTAAAATGACTTGTGATCTAACATTGCACGCCAAGTGTTCGATGAAATGTCCATGTAAATGTCACTCCTAAATGTGGCATTCGGTTTCTAGGTTCGAATTTATGCTTTTATTCGATCGGTCTTGATTTTGTAGTGAAGAATGTGCTTATTGGCTTGATACTATCCTCATTCTTTATGCTTATGCCTAGATGTCTTTAAAGTTCACTTGTTTTTTCTCCTTTTCCCTTTAAAATGACTTGTGATCTAACATTGCACGCCAAGTGTTCGATGAAATGTCCATGTAAATGTCACTCCTAAATGTCGCATTCGGTTTCTAGGTTCGAATTTATTCTTTTATTCGATCGGTCTTGATTTTATAGTGCAGAATGTGCTTATTGGCATGATACTATTCTCATTCTTTATGCCTAGATGTCTTTAAAGTTCACTTCTTTTTTCTCCTTTTGCCTTTAAAATGACTTGTGATCTAACATTGCACGCCAAGTGTTCGATGAAATGTCCATGTAAATGTCACTCCTAAATGTGGCATTCGGTTTCTTGGTTCGAATTTATGCTTTTATTCGATCGGTCTTGATTTTGTAGTGAAGAATGTGCTTATTGGCTTGATACTATCCTCATTCTTTATGCTTATGCCTAGATGTCTTTAAAGTTCACTTGTTTTTTCTCCTTTTCCCTTTAAAATGACTTGTGATCTAACATTGCACGCCAAGTGTTCGATGAAATGTCCATGTAAATGTCACTCCTAAATGTCGCATTCGATTTCTAGGTTCGAATTTATTCTTTTATTCGATCGGTCTTGATTTTATAGTGCAGAATGTGCTTATTGGCATGATATTATTCTCATTCTTTATGCCTAGATGTCTTTAAAGTTCACTTCTTTTTTCTCCTTTTGCCTTTAAAATGACTTGTGATCTAAGATTGCACGCCAAGTGTTCGATGAAATGTCCATGTAAATGTCACTTCTAAATGTGGCATTCGGTTTCTAGGTTCGAATTTATGCTTTTATTCAATCGGTCTTGATTTTGTAGTGCAGAATGTGCTTATTGGCTTGATACTATCCTCATTTTTATGCTTATGCCTAGATGTCTTTAAAGTTCACTTGTTTTTTCTCCTTTTCCCTTTAAAATGACTTGTGATCTAACATTGCACGCAAAGTGTTCGATGAAATGTCCATGTAAATGTCACTCCTAAATGTGTCATTCGGTTTCTAGGTTCGAATTTATGCTTTTATTCTCTCGGTCTTGATTTTGTACTACAGAATGTGCTTATTGGCTTGATACTATCCTCATTTTTTATGCTTATGCCTAGATGTCTTTAAAGATCACTTGTTTTTTCTCCTTTTGACTTTAAAATGACTTGTGATCTAACATTGCACGCCAAGTGTTCGGTGATTTGTCCATGTAAATGTCACTCCTAAATGTGGCATTCGGTTTTTAGGTTCGAATTTATGCTTTTATTCGACACGTCTTGATTTTGTAGTGCAAAATATGCTTATTGGCTTGATACTATCCTCATTCTTTATGCTTATGCATAGATGTCTTTAAAGTTCACTTGTTTTTTCTCCTTTTGCCTTTAAAATGACTTGTGATCTAGCATTGCACGCCAAGTGTTCAATGAAATGTCCATGTAAATGTCACTCTTAAATGTGTCATTCGGTTTGTAGATTCGAATTTATGCTTTTATTCGATCTGTCTTAATTTGGTAGTGCAGAATGTGCTTATTGGCATGATACTATTCTCATACTTTATGCCTAGATGTCTTTAAAGTTCACTTCTTTTTTCTCCTTTTCCCTTTAAAATGACTTGTGATCTAACATTGCACGCCAAGTGTTCGATGAAATGTCCATGTAAATGTCACTCCTAAATGTGGCATTCGGTTTCTAGGTTCGAATTTATGCTTTTATTCGATCGGTCTTGATTTTGTAGTGAAAAATGTGCTTATTGGCTTGATACTATCCTCATTCTTTATGCTTATGCCTAGATGTCTTTAAAGTTCACTTGTTTTTTCTCCTTTTCCCTTTAAAATGACTTGTGATCTAACATTGCACGCCAAGTGTTCGATGAAATGTCCATGTAAATGTCACACTTAAATGTCGCATTCGGTTTCTAGGTTCGAATTTATTCTTTTATTCGATCGGTCTTGATTTTATAGTGCAGAATGTGCTTATTGGCATGATACTATTCTCATTCTTTATGCCTAGATGTCTTTAAAGTTCACTTCTTTTTTCTCCTTTTTCCTTTAAAATGACTTGTGATCTAACATTGCACGCCAAGTGTTCGATGAAATGTCCATGTAAATGTCACTTCTAAATGTGGCATTCGGTTTCTAGGTTCGAATTTATGCTTTTATTCAATCGGTCTTGATTTTGTAGTGCAGAATGTGCTTATTGGCTTGATACTATCCTCATTTTTATGCTTATGCCTAGATGTCTTTAAAGTTCACTTGTTTTTTCTCCTTTTCCCTTTAAAATGACTTGTGATCTATCATTGCACGCTAAGTGTTCGATGAAATGTCCATGTAAATGTCACTTCTAAATGTGTCATTCTGTTTCTAGGTTCGAATTTATACTTTTATTCTATCGGTCTTGATTTTGTACTGCAGAATGTGCTTATTGGCTTGATACTATCCTCATTTTTTATGCTTATGCCTAGATGTCTTTAAAGATCACTTGTTTTTTCTCCTTTTGACTTTAAAATGACTTGTGATCTAACATTGCACGCCAAGTGTTCGGTGATTTGTCCATGTAAATGTCATTCCTAAATGTGGCATTCGGTTTTTAGGTTCGAATTTATGCTTTTATTCGACCCGTCTTGATTTTGTAGAGCAAAATATGCTTATTGGCTTGATACTATCCTTAATCTTTATGCTTATGCCTAGATGTCTTTAAAGTTCACTTGTTTTTTCTCCTTTTGCCTTTAAAATGACTTGTGATCTAACATTGCACGCCAAGTGTTCAATGAAATGTCCATGTAAATGTCACTCCTAAATGTGGCATTTGGTTTCTAGGTTCGAATTTATGCTTTTATTCGATCGGTCTTGATTTTGTAGTGAAGAATGTGCTTATTGGCATGATACTATCCTCATTCTTTATGCTTATGCCTAGATGTCTTTAAAGTTCACTTGTTTTTTCGTCTTTTCCCTTTAAAATGACTTGTGATCTAACATTGCACGCCAAGTGTTCGATGAAATTTCCATGTAAATGTCACTCCTAAATGTGGTATTCGGTTTCTAGGTCCGAATTTATGCTTTTATTCGATCGGTCTTGATTTTATAGTGCAGAATGTGCTTATTGGCTTGATACTATCCTTATTCTTTATGCTTATGCCTAGATGTTTTTAAAGTTCTCTTCATTTTCTCCTTTTGGCTTTAAAATTACTTGTCATCTAACATGGCATGCAAAGTGTTCGATGAAATGTCCATGTAAGTGTCACTCCTAAATGTGTCATTCGGTTTGTAGGTTCGAATTTATGCTTTTATCCGATCTATCTTAATTTGGTAGTGCAGAATGTGCTTATTGGCATGATACTATTCTCATTCTTTATTCTTATGCCTAGATGTCTTTAAAGTTCACATCTTTTTTCTCCTTTTACCTTTAAAATGACTTGTGATCTAACATTGCACGCCAAGCGTTCGATGAAATGTCCATGTAAATCTCACTCCTAAATATGTCATTCGGTTTGTAGGTTCGAATTTATGCTTTTATTCGATCTGTCTTAATTTGGTAGTGCAGAATGTGCTTATTGGCATGATACTTTTCTCATTCTTTATGCTTATGCCTAGATGTCTTTAAAGTTCACTTGTTTTTTCTCCTTTTGCCTTTAAAATGACTAGTGATCAAACATAGCACGCCAAGTGTTCGATGAAATGTCCATTTAAATTTCACTCCTAAATGTGTCATTCGGTTTCTAGGTTCGAATTTATGCTTTTATTCGATCTGTCTAAATTTGGTAGTATAGAATGTGCTTATTGGCTTGATACTATCCTCATTCTTTATGCTTATGCCTAGATGTCTTTTAAGTTCACTTGTTTTTTCTTCTTTTGATTTTAAAATGACCTTTGATCTAACATTGCACGCCATGTGTTCTATGATTTGTCCATGTAAATGTGACTCCTCAATGTGGCATTCGGTTTCTATGTTCGAATTAATGCTTTTATTCAATCGGTCTTGATTTTATAGTGCAGAATGTGCTTATTGGCTTGATACTATCCCCATTCTTTATGCTTATGCCTAGATGTCTTTAAAGTTCTCTTCATTTTCTCCTTTTGCCTTTAAAATGACTTGTCATCTAACATGGCACGCAAAGTTTTCGATGAAATGTCCATGTAAATGTCACTCCTAAATGTGTCATTCGGTTTGTAGGCGAATTTATGCTTTTATTCGATCTGTCTTAATTTGGTGGTGCAGAATGTGCTTATTGGCATGATACTATTCTCATTCTTTATTCTTATGCTTATATGTCTTTAAAGTTCACTTGTTTTTTCTCCTTTTGGCTTTAAAATGACTTGTGATCTAACATTGCATGCCAAGTGTTTGATGAAATGTCCATGTAAATATCACTCCTAAATGTGGCATTTCGTTTCTAGGTCCGAATTTATGCTTTTATTCATTCGGTCTTGATTTTATAGTGCAGAATGTGCTTATTGGCTTGATACTATCCTCATTCTTTATGTTTATGCCTAGATGTCTCTAAAGTTCACTTGTTCTTTCTCCTTTTGCCTTTAAAATGACTTGTCATCTAACATGGCACGCAAAGTGTTCGATGAAATGTCCATGTAAATGTCACTCCTAAATGTGTCATTCGGTTTGTAGGTTCGAATTTATGCTTTTATTCGATCTGTCTTAATTTGGTAGTGCAGAATGTGCTTATTGGCTTGATACTATCCTCATTCTTTATGCTTATGCCTAGATGTCTTTTAAGTTCACTGGTTTTTTTCTCCTTTTGCCTTTAAAATGACTTGTGATCTAACATTGCACGCCAAGTGTTCGATGAAATGTCCATGTAAATTTCACTCCTAAATGTGTCATTCGGTTTCTAGGTTCGAATTTATGCTTTTATTCGATCTGTCTAAATTTGGTAGTGTAGAATGTGCTTTTTGGCTTGATACTATCCTCATTCTTTATGCTTATGCCTAGATGTCTTTAAAGTTCACATGTTTTTTCTCCTTTTGCCTTTATAATGACCTGTAATCTAACATTGAACGCCATGTGTTCGATGATTTGTCCATGTAAATGTCACTCCTAAATGTGGCATTCGGTTTCTATGTTCGAATTAATGCTTTTATTCGATCGGTTTTGATTTTATAGTGCAGAATGTGTTTATTGGCTTGATACTATCCTCATTCTTTACGCTTATGCCTAGATGTCTTTAAAGTTCTCTTCATTTTCTCCTTTTGCCTTTAAAATAACTTGTCATCTAACATGGCACGCAAAGTGTTTGATGAAATGTCCATGTAAATGTCACTCCTAAGTGTGTCATTCGGTTTGTAGGTTCGAATTTATGCTTTTATTCGATCTGTCTTAATTTGGTAGTGTAGAATGTGCTTATTGGCATGATACTATTCTCATTCTTTATGCTTATGCCTAGATGTCTTTAAAGTTCACTTTTTTTTTCTCCTTTTGCCTTTAAAATGACTTGTGATCTAACATTGCACGCCAAGTGTTCGATGAAATGTCCATGTAAATGTCACTCCTAAATGTGGTATTCGGTTTCTAGGTCCGAATTTATGCTTTTATTCGATCGGTCTTGATTTTATAGTGCAGAATGTGCTTATTGGCTTGATACTATCCTTATTCTTTATGCTTATGCCTAGATGTTTTTAAAGTTCTCTTCATTTTCTCCTTTTGGCTTTAAAATTACTTGTCATCTAACATGGCATGCAAAGTGTTCGATGAAATGTCCATGTAAGTGTCACTCCTAAATGTGTCATTCGGTTTGTAGGTTCGAATTTATGCTTTTATTCGATCTGTCTTAATTTGGTAGTGCAGAATGTGCTTATTGGCATGATACTATTCTCATTCTTTATTCTTATGCCTAGATGTCTTTAAAGTTCACATCTTTTTTCTCCTTTTACCTTTAAAATGACTTGTGATCTAACATTGCACGCCAAGTGTTCGATGAAATGTCCATGTAAACTGAGATGTGGTAAATATATGAACGAGAACCTGTACAAAAGCTCCTTAACCAAAAGGGGTTAAGGCGCAAAAGTGAGGCATGACTGATCGACATGATCCGACATGATCCTCAAGAGCCCACTGCGAACAAGGCGCCCCTAGAGGAGGACTAGGGGTAACAAGACACATCAAACTAGCCCCAAAGATCCCTAGAGGTGGACTAGGGACATGTACACATCAAACTAGCCCAAAAAATCCCTAGAGGAGGACTAGGGGTAACAAAACGGGCGGGTAAAGCAAGGGTGCCTAAAAGGCAAACAACCAAGGCAACAAAACAACCAAGGCAAAAGCCATCAAAGGCAACAAGTCGCCTATCAAGGCAGCCACAAGCCAAAATGACAACAAAACAACGGAAGAGAGGAGGTGAGAGGCCTTACGTGCGAATGAGCCTTCGGAGTCTTGCACCTTTTTTTCCGCTAGTTTTGCAAGTGAAGGAGATCCTTGTTTTGCAAGCATGTATTGTTTTGAGGGCACAATCAATGGGGTTGGGTGTGGCGCCTCGGAAGTAAGCATCATTCCTAGCATCACAAGTGTGGTAGATGATACCAAGAAGGGTGACTAGTCTTGCTTTGAAGATGTGAGAATCTTGTCTTGGGGACCTTAAGAACCACTCAACCCATTCTTGTAGGTTTGGCTTCCTAGTTTGAATCCCATGCCACGTCCAAACTCTATCCATGACCTCTTGAACAAAATTGCAATTCCCCCAAAGGTGATCGGTGGTTTCATTGTCATTCCCACAAAGGACACAAGTGTCATTATTTAAGAGACCACGATCCTTGAGCCGGCTTAGCGTGGGGAGTCTCCCTTGGTAAGCTAACCAAAATCTGAAGCTCCACTTCTTGGCTCGTACACAAGTCCAAATCATCTCACTCCAAGGAAGAGTGGGGCCACGGTCACGGAGTAAATCATAGAGGGCTCTCGCATCAAGTTGGCCATTCGGCTTAGTGATGGTATTAAGACCGGTTGGGTCCTCATTTGTTGCCCTTGCAAGAACCGCTTCAACCACCGGTTCTCGTAGCTTGAGGAGTGATTTCCAAATCCAAGAGTCGGTGCTTTTAACTCTCAAATTCCAGAAATTGGCCCTTCTTGTGTGGTTTTGATTGACCCAATTCGTCCAAAGAGACGGTTTGTTCATGTGTATCTCATGGCTAAGTTTGAAGAGGGTCGATTGGTTCCATGCAAGGAGCTCTTTGATATTGAGGCCGCCCTCCTCATAAGGCCTAGTCACTTTTTTCCAAGAAACAAGTGCTTTTTTCCCCTCAATTTTGCCACTCCAAAGGAAGGAGCGACAAAGTGCTTCTATGCGTTTGAGTACCTTCCTTGGGATGATGGTGGATTTAACCCAAAAGGATAGGAGACCCTCAAGCATGGAGCGAATTACTTGAGCTCTCCCTTCATAGGAGAGCATTCGTGCACCACATCTATTGATGACCCCGGTGATCTTATTGAGGAGTGGCCCATAGTCTCCTACTTTGAGCTTGTCGGAGTGTAGTGGCATTCCCAAATAGCGGACCGGGAAGGTTCCAATCTCAAACCCCATAATTGCCGCAAGAGAGGCCCGGTCATCAAGTGCCACACCGCCAAAGAAGATGCGGCTTTTGTGGTTGTTGGCTATAAGCCCCGAGGATCTTCCGAATGAGACAAGGCACGTTTTTATGGAGTTGAGGGTAGGGATGGTGGGCTTACAAAAAATGAGGAGGTCATCGGCAAAGGTGATATTTGTGAGTTTGAGGCAGTAGCATTTAGGGTGGAAGGCAAAGCCTCGGTTGGTACTAGCCTTTTGAAGATTCCGGCTAAGGATTTCCATAATCAAGACGAAGAGGAAGGGTGAGAGAGGATCACCTTGGCGGAGGCCTCTCTTGCCGGGGAAAAAGCCCTTGGCCTCACCATTGATGAGGATGGAGTATCTTGGGGTGGTCACATTTTGTAAGATGAGTTGGGTAAGCCAAGGTGGGAAGCCAAAGTAGTGGAGAGTTTTTTCAAGGAAGTCCCAATCAACACAATCAAAAGCCTTTTGGAAGTCCACTTGCATGAGGCACCTTTTAGAGGTGCGCCTTTTCTCATAGGTGGCAACTAGTTCTTGAGCAACTGCGGCGTTGTGGGAAATGGAGCGGCCCGGGACAAAAGCACCTTGCCCAACCGAGACAATTTTGTCAAGGAGGGGTCGAATTCGGCTTACTAGGATTTTGGAGATGGCTTTAAGAAAGGTATTGCAACAAGAGATGGGTCGAAAGTCTTTTATGTGGAAAGGATTGTCAACTTTGGGTATGAAGCTCACAAACGTGTTGTTCCAATCTCTAAGTAATCTCCCGGATTGAAAGAATTCTTGCACCGCTTTGACTACATCAAGTTTCACTATGCTCCAACATTCTTTGAAGAAGTGGCTACTAAATCTGTCGGGCCCCGGAGATTTGTTGGATCCAATGCCCACAAAAGCTTTTCTTATCTCTTCTTCACTAGGCATGAGGGTGAGATTTGTCATATCTCCTTGATTGAGGGTTGGCCCTTGGAGTTGATTAAAGTCAAAAGCTTGTGTTGGAGCATGTGTGCCAAAAAGCTTCTCATAGAACCCCACCACTTCATTCACAATATCACGGGGATCTTCAATCTTGTTGCCATCTTCATCTTCAAGCATTCCGATGGTGTTGCCTTCCTTCCTTTACTTGATCCTATTGAAAAAGAAGGAGGAGGCCTCTCCAATGCTCATCCAATCTAGCTTGGCTCTTTGGGTTGTAGCACTCAACAAAATTTTCATATTGAGCTCAACCTCTTTCTTGGCTTCGGTAACGGCTCTTTGTTTTTCAAGGTTCCCAAAGTCATCATGGAGAGTTTGTTGTGCTTTCTTCAACTTTTCCACACTTACCTCGGCTTGTGCCTCAAGATTCCTAAACTTAGTGCGGTGCCAAGCTTTTAGAGCCCCTTTCAATTTGGAAAGGTTGGAGAAGAGGATGAATTGAGCCGACCCTACTATATTCTCTCCCCAAATACGGCTCACCAAGGTTTCAACTTCGGGATCTTCGGTCCAAAAATTGTAGAACCGGAAGGGAATTTTTCGGATAGTGTTGGTGGGGTTAATGTAGACAAGGCCTGGTGAGTGGTCGGAAAGGTTAGGGTCTCCAAAAAAGGCAAAGGATTGCCTAAAAGTGGCTTCCCAAATGGGGTTAACAAGGGCACAGTCAATTTTTGTGGCTACACGGGAGGTACCCATTTGTTGGTTAGACCATGTGTTCTTGGCTTCGGAGTAGGTAAGGTCGTGAAGGTCACAAGGGCCAAGGGAATTGGCTAGCTCATTCGGCTCATCATCATCATTGGTATTTCTCAAAGAGAATCTCTCCGTTGAGTCAAGCAAACAATTCAAATCACCCATCACAAGCCATGGTGCATTCATCCCCCCGGCAAGGGTTCTCAACAAGTTCCATAAAGGTTTTCTTTCCCTGGGATGATTGAAAGCATAGACAAAGGTTAGATAGAAGTTCAAACATGAGTTTTTGTCACTAACCTTGCAATGGATCGCTTGGCTAGTGTTTAACAAGACTTCCAAATGCACAACTAGCGGGTTCCAAGCTATCCTCATACGACCCCTCTCTTGGGTGCCAACATCGGTGCAATAATTCCAACCTCTTAGCAAGCAATAAGCAAGTAGGTCTTCCCTAGATCTTAGGGTCTTGGTTTCCAAGATGCCCATCACACTAACTCGGTTTTTATGGACAAAGCTATTGACCATATTTATTTTAGAGGGGTCACTACTCACTCTCACGTTCCAACAACCGACTTTGAGCTCATTCATGGATCACCCTTTTTAGGGCTACTACAACCCTCCATTAGTCCCTCGAGAAGGCCCTCAAACATATTGGGACTTTTGTTGCAAGCTTTTGAATTTGAGGCCGAAGTGTGGTGGCTTAGGGAAGATATTTTTGGAGGGCTAAAGGTCTGTTTCTTCTTTGGAAATTTGAAGTGGTGGAGGGCCTCTTTTTCTAAGTCACGAGCTTGGAGAGCTAGGATTGTGTTTTGCTCATTCACCAATGGTTCGGCTAGGGATGGTTTAGTTGGTGCTTTAGGTGGTGCTTCAAGGTCATCTTATTTACGAGGGCTAGAGGTTGTGCATGGTGGATGTGAGGGCTCATCAATGGCCAGCTCCTTTGTGATAGTTTGGGAGAGAGGGGGTTTTGCAACAACCAACCCTTCTTTTGGTGTTACAAGGCTCGGCCCAAGGGTGACAACAACAGAATTTGGCAATGGCTCATGGCTTGCTCGGCTAGGGGCGCGACTAGCGGCGCAACTAGGGGTAGGACTAGGGGCGCGACTAGCGGCGCACCTAGGAGTTGGACTTGGGGCACGGGTAGTGGTGTCTTTGGCTCGCCACACTCGGTTGGCCATTCTCGGTTTGCTTTTATGATACATACGAAAGTGCTCTCGCTCATGTTCTTGTTCATGAGTGCAAAATTGTTTGGTGTGGCCGAAGTTCTTGCATAGAGTGCATCTCCAAGGCATCCACTCAAACTCAACATTGTATTCAAATTTTTTCCCACATTTGCTTGCCAACTTGACCATTCTCCGGTTGGCTTCTTCGGTAGTGATTTCAACAAGTAACCGGGCATAAGAGATTTTCTCCAATGAAGAGGTGATCCGATCTACACAAATTGGTTTACCAATCATGTTGCCAATAACACTAAGCATGTGCTTGGAGGAAAGGAGGATGGGATCCAAGTCTAGAACCTTAACCCATACCGGGATGGAGGCAAAGCTAGTCCAATCAATCGCCATGTCCATCTCCCATTCTTTCAAGACTAGCGGTTTGTTTCCATGTATGAGCCATGGGCCATTGTGGAGAACCCATGCTCGATCTTATAGCTTGGCAAAGCTTAGCAAGAACACACCGTTCTCTTTCATGTAGACCTTGGGTGTTGGAATTTCCCATGAGCATTCAAGGAAAGCGAGGAGATTGTGTAGAGTGGTTTGCGCCCCAGCCACAAACCCAATGAGTGAAGCACTCAAGACTCTTGCTCTTTGGCAACATCATTCAAATCAAATTCAAAGACATCTCTATTCTCCAAGACCATGTGCTCAAGCCGTTCGCAATTTCTTATGGCTCTATTCCCCTCGATGGCTCGCTTGAAGGAAGTGGTGTGAAGAATTGGTTTGATTTTGCTAGTTGGGTGGTCACTTGAGTGGCTCAAGTCGGTCTTGGAAGCAAGGATTGGTGGGGAGAGACGACTAAAAACCGAGGCCTTGGCCAAGGAGGAAGGACTAGCAAGAAGGGTTTTTTGTGGTTTAATGGCCAAAGGGGTGTTGTGTTTAGGTTTATGGGAGGTGGCGGCTGTGGATGAACCCTTTTCTCCATGTTTGACAAGATTTTTTGAAGACTCACCCAAAGGAGGATGGTCAACCAACCTCTTTCCATTAGCCTTGCTTCCATTAATGGCTAAAGGAGCACATGTGACTCCTGGTAGGGTGGGGACCGAAGCCCTAGCTGTTTTTTCAAGCAATGTCCCTTTCACCATTAGATCTGGCCTGCTCAAGGAGGAAGAGCCCTCCATTGGTGCCGTTGGGAGCATCCCTCCAAGATGGAGCGTCGGTGGTGCATCTCCGGTCGCGCCCGGCGCGTTGCTGGTTAGATTTGGCAAGATCATGGCCTGCTCAAGCAGGGGGAACACCACATGATGCACGTGATCTGACTTCTTCGCCTCCAGCCCTAGCAAGGAAAGGAGCTCCTTTGTTAAGTCTTGATGCGCCGCCGCGGGAATGGCCTGGGCTTGGCCGCCAGTGATGGAACCCGGGGCATCTTCTTCCAGCATGGAATTTTCTATGACTTGTTCTGTGTATTTCGAGAGGCCCTTCAAGAATGTAGGAGTCTTGGCTAGATCATACTCGCTATCGGTGGAGGCGTGAGGGCTGGACTCAGATCTGCTCACCGAGGTCGCGTCTTTGCTTACCGGGGTCGCGCCTTTGCTCACCGAGGTCGCGCCATGGCTCGGGGATGGCATGTTCTTGGCAGATATGTTGAAACGGTGCCTCTTCTTCTTGGCACCAGACATGTTGACAACTCAGAGAGCCAAGATCTAGGTAGATCAGGCAGGAGACGCTCCGATTTGGCTGGAGACACACACACCGAACAAGAGCTCAAGAGCAAGAATCAAACCCTAGTCTAAATTTTGTGCTCTCTACTCACCCAATATACTCCCTCACGTACCCGGTCAGGATCCAAGTGGATCTAGCTGAGTTTCTTCCTCACACAATGCCACCACGCTCCGCTCAAAGATGGTCGCCGGAAAGTGTCACCGGAGCCACCTTGTTGCCGTGTTTTCACACTAGCTCGCAACCACATCTCCCTCACGTATTCCGGTTGCCAAGGGAGGCCCCAACCCGGAATTTCTTCCTCACAAGATGTCACCTACACTCGCTCTCACCACCCAACCCCCACCGGAGAGGGCGCGCCGCCCTAGGGCCGCCGGTGAAGGAAAAACCCTAAGAGTAGGTTAGAGAGAGAAGTTAGAGAGAAGAGAGAGTGAAATGTGAAATAAAATGTCCATGTAAATGTCACTCCTAAATTTGGCATTCGGTTTCTAGGTCCGAATTTATGCTTTTATTCGATCGGTCTTGATTTTATAGTGCAGAATGTGCTTATTGGCTTGATACTATCCTCATTCTTTATGCTTATGCCTAGATGTCTTTAATGTTCACTTGTTCTTTCTCCTTTTGCCTTTAAAATTACTTGTCATCTAACATGGCACGCAAAGTGTTCGATGAAATGTCCATGTAAATGCCACTCCTAAATGTGGCATTCGGCTTCTAGGTTCGAATTTATGCTTTTATTCGATCGGTCTTGATTTCGTAGTGAAGAATGTGCTTATTGGCTTGATACTATCCTCATTCTTTATGCTTATGCCTAGATGTCTTTAAAGTTCACTTGTTCTTTCTCCTTTTGCCTTTAAAATGACTTGTGATCTAACATTACACGCCAAGTGTTCGATGAAATGTCCATGTAAATGTCACTCCTAAATGTGGTATTCGGTTTCTAAGTTCGAATTTATTCTTTTATTCGATCGGTCTTGATTTTATAGTGTAGAATGTGCTTATTGGCTTGATACTATCCTCATTCTTTATGCTTATGTCTAGATGTCTTTAAAGTTCACTTAATTTTCTCCTTTTGCCTTTAATATGACTTGTGATCTAACCTTGCACGACAAGCGTTCGATGAAATGTCCATGTAAATGTCACTCCTAAATGTGTCATTCGGTTTTTAGGTTCGAATTTATGCTCTTATTCAATCGGTCTTGATTTTATAGTGCAGAATGTGCTTATTGGCTTGATACTATCCTCATTCTTTATGCTTATGCCTAGATGTCTTTAACGTTCACTTTTTTTTCTTCTTTTGCCTTGAAAATGGCTTGTGATCTAACATTGCACGCCAAGTGTTCAATAAATGTCCATGTAAATGTCACTCCTAAATGTGGCATTCGGTTTCTAGGTTCGAATTTATGCTTTTTTTCGATCGGTTTTGATTTTATAGTGCAATATGTGCTTATTGGCTTGATACTATCCTCATTCTATGCTTATGCCTATATGTCTTTAAAGTTCACTTGTTTTTTCTCCTTTTGCCGTTAAAAATTGACTTGTGATCTAACATTGCACACCAAGTGTTCGATGAAATATCCATGTAAATATCACTCCTAAATGTGGCATTCGGTTTCTAGGTTCGAATTTATGCTTTTATTCGATTCGTCATAATTTTATAGTGAAGAATGTGCTTATTGGTTTGATACTATCCTCATTCTTATGCTTATGCCTAGATGTCTCTAAAGATCACTTGTTTTTTCTTCTTTTGCCTTTAAAATGACTTGTGATCTAGCATTGCACGCCAAGTTTTCGATGAAATGTCCATGTAAATGTGACTCCTAAATGTGGCATATACGGTTTCTAGGTTTGAATTTATGCTTTTATTCGATGGGTCTTGATTTTATAGTTCAGAATGTGCTTATTGGCTTGATACTATCCTCATTCTCTATGCTTATGCCTAGATGTCTTGAATGTTCACTTGTTTTTTCTCCTTTTGCCTTTAAAAATTGACTTTTGATCTAGCATTGCACGCCAATTTTTTGATGAAATGTCCATGTAAATGTCACTCCTAAATGTGGCATTCGGTTTCTAGGTTCGAATTTATGCTTTTATTCCATCGGTCTTGATTTTATTAGTGTAGAATGTTCTTATTGGCTTGATACTATCCTCATTCTTTATGCTTATGCCTAGTTGTCTTTAAAATTCACTTGTTTTTTCTCCTTTTGCCTTTAAAATGACTTGTGATCTAACATTGCACGCCAAGTGTTCGATGAAATGTCCATGTAAATGTCACCCCTAAATGTGTCATTCGGTTTCTAGGTTCGAATTTATGCTTTTATTCGATCGGTCTTGATTTTATAGTGCAGAATGTGCTTATTGGCTTAATAATATCCTCATTCTTTATGCTTATGCCTAGATGTCTTTAGTGTTCACTATTTTTTTCTCCTTTTGCCTTTAAAATGACTTGTGATCTAAGATTGCACGCCAAGTGTTCGATCAAATGTCCATGTAAATGTCACTCCTAAATGTGGCATTCGCTTTCTAGGTTCGAATTTATGCTTTTATTTGATCGGTCTTGATTTTATAGTGCAAAATGTGCTTATTGGCTTGATATTATCCTCATTCTTATGCTTATGCCTAGATGTCTCTAAAGATCACTTGTTTTTTCTCCTTTTGCCTTTAAAATGGCTTGTGATCTAAAATTGCACGCCAAGTGTTCGATGAAATGTCCATGTAAATGTCACTCCTAAATGTGGCATTTGATTTCTAGGTTCGAATTTATGCTTTTATTCGATCGGTCTTGATTTTATAGTGCAGAATGTGTTTATTGGCATGATACTATCCTCATTCTTATGCTTATGCCTAGATGTCTCTTTGATGGTCTGTTGACTCGAGCTCGTGCCAAGAAGCTCCAACGAGACACGTTAGCATTTGTGGCTTATCATGCAGCCAAGGAAGCTAAGAGTGCTATTGAGATCAAGCCACGAGCTATGAGCCATGTGAGCGTCGATGCCAATGTTCCGCGCCAAGGTGCGGCCAGCGCATTTCATTCCAGCGACGCCTAGGCACGGACGCAAGCGCGCACCGATCCAGCGCAAGCACGCTCCGATCCAGCGCAAGCACGCTCCGATCCAGCGACGCCTTGCATAGGCGCGCGCCATCATGGGCTTGTTAAGGCTTATTGGGCCACCCATCCATTATTAAGTTTTATTAGTTATTTTCCTTGTAATTTCTTGTTTTTATGAGGACATATAAATAGCTTTAGGATGTTTATTTTCAGACTTAGACAACTCATTTTGTAATTTCCAATTCTCCTTGCAATAGAGAGAAAACGAGAGCTTGAGCTTTCATTGTGTGTGTACAATTGCAGCTTGGTTTGCTTTGATTTGTGTCAATCTCATCGAAGGTTGGTGCTTATCAACAATCACGAGCCCTTTCTCGTGCTACAAGGTTCGTCCTTGGTGTGTGAGATCGTAAAGGTTGGTTGCTTGTCCATTCGATTAGGTTCTTGTCTTTTCAAGACAAGGGTCTTCTAGTTGTCTCAAGTAGTTGATCTTCTAGTCCCTTTTGAGTCATTTCCTTTCGTTTGTTGTTGCGTCTGTTTTGTATTCTTGAGTCTTTCCTAGCCTTTGTTCGTGTCGAGTCATTTGTTTGATTTTCATTTCTGATCATTGTTCTTGTTTTCCTTTGTTTGAGTCGTGAACGTCGAAGATCGGGCATCAAGTGGCTTATCCCCGCATCAAATTGGTATCAGAGCTTTGTTGACGACGTCCCAATTCTGGCCATCTCGATCCGCCAATAGAGTCTTCAGAAAAAATCACAAAAGAAGTCCTTGTGAAATCAGGTTTGGTTAATCCGATCTCGTTTAATCATTCTTGAGATTACTAACCAGGTTTGGTCTTGTTGTAGTGGCTTGTTTCGCCCCAGCCAAACACGCCCTAAATCAGTCCGAACCGCCATCGTTGCACCACCAACGTCCACCTTAGCCTCCACCTCCATTAAAAACAAGAAAACCGTCCACTACCCATCCAAAGCCACCAGCCACATTTTATTAATTATAGGAGCAGTTGATTTATTGAAGTCAAATTTCAGCTCCTACTCAATCTCCTAATTTTAAGGGAGATCAAAGTCAACCTCTTCTTAACCACGTTTTTATTGAGTTAGTAGGAGTTGTTTAATTAAAATTAAATCATTTTCAACCCACTCCTACTCAGCCTCCTAAAAATCAGGTTGACTTTCAAAGCTGAGCAACAAACTCTTTTCAACCATAAAACCCAAACCCGCCTCCTACTTTGTAGCGAGATTCACTCCCACTCTTCCCCACACCTCTCTCCAACGCCCAAATCATCCCATCTCCCTATTTTTCAGCCTTGAGACTCTTTCTCCCAGCCAAGCTCCACGTCCACTTCTATTTCATATCTTGCACATATAACCTGCACTTTGCATTAGCATTTTATTCGCATTTATTAGGTGAATTATTTCTGATAAAAAAAGAGAAAGAAAGAAAAGAAATTCAAAAAAAAATAAATATCAGAAATACATCTCGTACATATAGTTGCATTTTATACTAGTGCATAGTTTGAGTGTTGTTACAATCAAGTGCAAGCTTTGTCTTCTTCTCTTCTCATCTCTTGGACGCCAATTGAAGCCATCCTACCTCCTGATGAGGGACCATCTAGGCAGCCTCCACCGGGCGCGCCTACACTCTTTGATGGACCACTCACCCGTGCGCGAGCCAAGAAGCTACAACGCGAGATGAATGTTTTTGTGGGATATACTATGGACAAGGAGGCAGGAGCATGTATGGAGTCCAAGGCTAGGGCGGTGTGTGTCTTGAGCGTTGATGGAACATCGACCCGAGGCTGCAGCGACGCGCCTCAGCCCAGCAACGCAATGCCGCGTAGCGATGCAAAGGTGCGCTCACTCCAACACAGCGATGTTGCGGCGCACCCCTGAGCGCGCTCCTGTCCATGCACGAGCAAACATGCAATGCTGGTGTTATTGGACTTGTTCTTATTGGGCCATTTCCATTTTGGGCCACCAGCTATCTTTCTATTAAAATTAGACTTTTATTTGTTATTTCCATTATTATTTCAGGACATATAAATAGCTTTTAGGTGGTTATTTTTCAGATTAGACAACTTATTTGTAATTTCCAATTCTCCTTGCAATAGAGAGAAAACGAGGGCCTTTGGCTTTCAACGTGTCTGTGAATCCGCAGCTTGGTTTGCTTTGATTTGTGTCAATCTCATCGAAGGTTGGTGCTTGCCAACAATCACGAGCCCCTTTCTCGTGCTACAAGGTTCGTCCTTGGTGTGTGAGATCGTAAAGGTTGGTTGCTTGTCCATTCGATTAGGTTCTTGTCTTTCAAGACAAGGGTCTTCTAGTTGTCTCAAGTAGTTGATCTTCTAGTCCCTTTTTGAGTTATTTCCTTTTCGTCCTTTGCTGCGTTTGTTTTTGTGTTGAGTCTTTCGTCTTCTTGTGCTTGTCAAGTCTAGTTATTGAATTCATTTTTGATCATTGTCGCTTGTTTCCATTGTTTGAGTTGTGAACGTCAAAGATCGGGCATCAAGCGGCTTAACCCCGCATCACCTCCACAAAAGAGCCACGCCTCACCTAACAAACCACACCAAGTGACACTCTTGGTTTAGGAAATCAAGGCGAGAGAAGGCTTAATCAAGGTTTGATTTCTTCTTTGTCTTTCCATTTCCAATTTCAGTTTACAATCGAGTCTTCCCTTCTTGTTTCTGTTTATACTCGAGTCTTTCTTTGTTTAATTCCTCTTTTCCTCCAACCTTCTCTTCTCGTGTTTGATTGATCTACTAAACTTCAACTTGATTTTGATCATTTCAAAGCAGATTGCAACAAAAAGCTCGATCACACCACCTGAGAGTGAGAGCGAGTGAAACACAAGCGAGGAGTTTATTGTTTTTGACTAACATTAACCATTTGCTTGTAGTGTGTTGTTTGTGACCATGTCAGGAGACGAGAGAGGGTCCCATCGATCCCGGAGCCCAGATCCGGTTCATCCCGATGTGTTCAACTTGTTGAGCTCGCTCAACAGTAACATGGTGCGCCTCAATTCGCGCATGGCTGCCTTGGAGGCGCAAACAATTGTGACGCCTCAACCGGGCGCCACGCCGAGCGTCGCGCCAGGCACCGTGCCGACGGCACACGAGCCAGCCGCAACGGCGAGCCAAGGGCAAGGGCGCGCTCATGAATCAGCGCCTATGTTCCATCCATCCAACATGGACCCGAACTTTGCATCCACTTCCCAATATCAAAACAGGGAAGACAACTTAAACTCTACTCATTTCCATTCTCCCGGAATCTTTGCTCAAAGGGTCCCTATTAGCCAATTACCCTCTCCTGCTAGGGAAGGGCGAAATCGTGCTAATGATTTTCAAGATTTTCAGGGATATAGGAGAGCTCCAGGCCAAGAAGACCATTTTGACGAGTATGAAGCTGAAGATGATGAATAATGGGAGCGCTATTCAAGGCGCGAAGACAGAGATAAGCGTCCAAGGCGGCCTAGGGAGCCCGAGCAAGATGGAGTCGGAAAAATCAAAGTGGAGATCCCAGCGTTTGAAGGCAAGTGTGATCCGGATGTCTACATGGAGTGGGAGACGAAAATTGAGCAAATATGGAATTGCCATAACTTTGCCGAGCACAAAAAGGTACAACTCGCCACCCTTGAATTTTCCGGTTATGCACTAATCTGGTGGGATAATCTAGTAAAGGAAAGGAGAGTGGCTCTTGACGCACCAATAGGAACTTGGGAGCAAATGAAGGCCCTAATGAGGAGGCGTTTCATTCCCCAACATTACGCACGAGAGCTGCGTCAAAGATTGGAGAATCTCAAGCAAGGTTCCATGAGTGCCGAGGAAGCTTACAATGCCATGCAAGTGGCAATGGTAAGGGCCAATGTGGATGAGGATGAAGAGTCCACAATGGCGCGTTTTCTTCGAGTTTTACATCCTTCTTTAGCTAATGAGGTCGATTTATATCCATACACTACTATGACGGGTTTGTTGCATCTAGCTATGAAGGTTGAGAAGAAGAACAAGTTTAGGATTTCAGGAGGTCGTGGCATGGGCAACCAGCCCAATAATTGGAGAGGCAACAACCGTGGCCAGCATCCGGCCTATGGAAGAGAAGTCGTACCGGCCAAGGAGAAAGGGGGCGTGCCTGGTGCCTATGGCGACCAAAGTGGTCGTAGCAAGGCGCCCACAAACAATGCATCATCCAACAACAAGGGCACCTCGTATGGAGTTTCTGCAGCTCCTAAGGGAAGTAACACTAATCCTTCTACTAGGGCTAGAGATATTGTATGCTTTAAATGCCAAGATAGAGGTCATATGATGAAAGATTGCCCTAACAAAAAGACTCTCTTGATTAACCATATAGGACAATATGAATCTGAAAATGAAGATGATAATCAAAATGAATGTGTTGATGATGATGTTAATTTGTATGATTATGAGGCAGATGATAATGAGATAGAATATGAATCGGGGGAGCTATTAATTGCTAGAAGGGCCTTGCATGCTAAACCAGCCCCATGTGATGATAATCAAAGGGAAAATTTATTCCATACTCGGTGTTAGATAAAGGGCAAGGTGTGTAATGTTATCATCGATAGTGGAAGTTGTTGTAATATTGCTAGCATGGAAATGGTTCAAAAATTACAACTTCCCATATATCAACACCCTAGGCCTTACAAACTGCATTGGATGAATGATTGTGGTGCATTAAAAATGAATAAGCAATGTAAAGTTTCTATTAAGCTAGGCCATTATGAAGATGTTGTGCTATGTGATGTTGTGCCTATGAATGCTTGTCACTTACTTTTGGGTCGTCCATGGAAGTATGATAGGAGAGTAATGCATGATGGTTTCACTAACCGACATTCTTTTGTTTTTAAGGAAAAGAACATTGTCCTTAAACCTATGACCCCTACGCAGGTTACGGACGAGTATGAAAAGAAGGTAAGTGAACGTGAGGAGGAAAAAGGGAAGAAGGGGAAGGCTCAATCGAGCCAACCTACTAGCCCCCACGCCTCTAGTGCTCTTTTAGCTTCCAAGAGGGAGTTAGAAGACGAGTGCTTGGACGGGGAAACAACGCTTATGTTCTTGTGTAAGGAGCTGAGTTTGTTGAATGAGGAGCTCAAAGCTTCTCTACCCCCACGTATTCTTGCTTTAATCGAGGAGTACAAGGATGTATTTCCCGATGAGATACCACCTGGCCTACCCCCAATTAGAGGAATTGAGCATCAAATTGACCTCATTTTCGGGGCTGCTTTGCCTAATAGACCAGCGTATCGTATGAACCCTAATGAGACCCAAGAGGTCCAATCCCAAGTCCAAGAGCTATTGGACAAGGGATACATTAGGGAGAGTTTAAGTCCTTGTGCTGTCCCGGTGTTGTTAGTGCCTAAGAAAGATAACACATGCAGAATGTGTGTCGATTGTAGGACAATTAACAACATCACAGTCAAGTATAGGCACCCCATCCCTCGTCTAGATGACATGCTAGATGAATTACATGGAGCCACTATCTTTTCTAAGATTGATTTGAAAAGTGGCTACCATCAAATCAGGATGAAGGAAGGGGATGAATGGAAGACAGCCTTTAAGACCAAATTTGGCCTTTATGAGTGGCTTGTCATGCCATTTGGGCTAACCAATGCGCCTAGTACTTTCATGCGCTTAATGAATCATGTGCTTAGGAACTTTATAGGGCGATTTCTTGTGGTTTATTGCGATGATATACTTATATACTGCATATCCCTAGAAGATCATGAAGCTCATTTAAGGGAAGTACTCTCTACACTCAGATTAGAGCACTTATATGCAAATTTACAAAAATGTGAATTGTGCACTAATCATGTCACTTTTCTTGGTTTTGTAGTGAGCTCCAAGGGACTATAAGTAGATGAAGCCAAGATAAGGGCGATTCAAGAGTGGCCAACGCCTACCTCCATTGGCCAAGTCAGGAGCTTCCACGGCCTTGCTAGCTTCTATAGGCGATTCGTGAGGGATTTCAGCACCATTGCTGCTCCCTTGACCGAAATCACTAAGAAGAGGAGTGAGTTCAAGTGAGAGAAGGCACAAGAGAGGGCATTCAACGCCCTAAAGGACAGATTGACGCAGGCCCCATTGCTAGCCTTGCTCGACTTCACTCGGCCCTTCGAAGTGGAGTGTGATGCGAGTGCCATTGGGATTGGAGGCGTTCTCATGCAAGAAGGTAAGCCTATTGCCTTCTTTTCTGAAAAATTAAAAGGTGCATGTTTAAACTACTTGACGTATGATAAAGAATTATATGCGTTGTTTCGAGTGCTAAAAACATGGCAACATTATCTTTGGCCTAGAGAATTGGTCTTGAAAACTGATCATGAATCCTTGAAACATTTTAAAAGTCAAGATAAATTAGATAGGAGACATGGTAGATGGATGGAGTTCATAGAGACTTTTCCAGATGTTATTAAGTATAAAAAAGGCAAAGATAACGTTGTAGCCGATGCACTCTCTAGGCGCCACACTTTGTTAACCACATTAGATTCTAAGGTGCTTGGATTTGTCTATATTAAAGAACTATATGTGGACGATGCTGATTTTGGTGATGCTTATAAGAGTTGTTGTGAAAAAGGGTCGGATGATAAGTATTACATTCATGAGGGATTTCTATTTCGCATTGATAAAGTTTGTATTCCTAGATGCTCTTTGAGATTGTTACTTGTTGATGAAGCCCATAGGGGTGGATTAATGGGTCATTTTGGTAGGGATAAAACTTATCATATGCTGCGTGCTCATTTTTATTGGCCTCATATGCTTAGAGATGTTGAACATGCTCTTAAAAGATGTATTGAATGTTTAAAGGCCAAATCTAGATTAAAGCCCCATGGATTGTATACACCTCTGCCTACGCCCTCAACCCCTTGGGAAGATTTGTCTATGGACTTTATAGTAGGGTTACCTAGAACTAAAAAGGGGAGGGATTCGATCTTTGTGGTTGTAGATCGTTTCCCTAAGATGGCTCACTTTATTGCATG
Source organism: Fallopia convolvulus (assembly GCA_964016875.1). Lineage (NCBI taxonomy): Eukaryota > Viridiplantae > Streptophyta > Magnoliopsida > Caryophyllales > Polygonaceae > Fallopia > Fallopia convolvulus. The sequence continues at coordinate 26,758,824 of OZ024727.1, forward strand.
CCGTAAAACTGATGATGCCTCTAATGTAGCGACTTCATTCTTTAGGGAGGTTGTTAGACGACATGGTGTGTCGAAAACAATAGTAAGTGATAGGGATGTTAAGTTCCTTAGCTATTTTTGGAGAACTCTTTGGAATAAGCTAGGAACCAGGTTGTTGTTCTCTACTTCTAGTCACCCCCAAACTGATGGTCAAACCGAGGTGACTAATAGAACTCTAACCACCATCCTTAGAGCCATTATTAGAAAGAACTTGAAATCATGGGAAGATGTCTTACTCATGTGGAATTTGCTTATAATCGTACCATGCATTCATCTACTATGCTTACACCATTTGTGTGTGTTTATGGCACTAACCCACTAACCCCTCTAGACCTTACCCCATGATGTCCAATGAGGGAGAAAGAAAGTTTTGATGCAGGAAGACATCTCGAATTTATCAAGGAGTTGCACACAAGGACAAGGGCTAAATTGGAGCAAAGGGCCAAATACAATGCTAATCGAGCCAACCACGAACGGCGCAAGATGATATTCCAGCCCGGTGATCTTGTTTGGGCACACTTAAGGAAGGAAAGGTTTTCTGAGCAACGCAAGTCAAAGTTGTCACCACGTGGAGATGGGCCTTTCAAGGTCTTGCAACGCATCGGAGACAACGCCTACAAACTTGAGTTACCTGGAGAGTATGGTGGTGTGAGTGCGACATTTAATGTGGCAGATTTAACTCCCTATCTTGCTTTGGATGAAGATCTTGATTCGGGGTCGAATCCTTTTCAAGAAGGGGAGGATGATGAGGGACCATCCGCCAAGCCACCACCAAGCACGCCCATTCTCTTTGATGGTCCGTTGACGAGCTCGTGCCAAGAAGCTCCAACGAGACACGTTAGCATTTGTGGCTTATCATGCAGCCAAGGAAGCTAAGAGTGCTATTGAGATCAAGCCACGAGCTATGAGCCATGTGAGCGTCGATGCCAATGTTCCGCGCCAAGGTGCGGCCAGCGCATTTCATTCCAGCGACGCCTAGGCACGGACGCAAGCGCGCGCCGATCCAGCGACGCCTAGCATAGGCGCGCGCCATCATGGGCTTGCTAAGGCTTATTGGGCCACCAATCTATTATTAAGTTTTATTAGGTATTTTCCTTGTAATTTCTGGTTTTTATGAGGACATATAAATACCTTTAGGATGTTTATTTTCAGACTTAGACAACTCATTTTGTAATTTCCAATTATCCTTGCAATAGAGAGAAAACGAGAGCTTTGAGCTTTCATTGTGTGCGTGCAATTGCAGCTTGGTTTGCTTTGATTTGTATCAATCTCATCGAAGGTTGGTGCTTATCAACAATCACGAGCCCTTTCTCGTGCTACAAGGTTCGTCCTTGGTGTGTGAGATCGTAAAGGTTGGTTGCTTGTCCATTCGATTAGGTTCTTGTCTTTTCAAGACAAGGGTCTTCTAGTTGTCTCAAGTAGTTGATCTTCTAGTCCCTTTTGAGTCATTTCCTTTCGTTTGTTGTTGCGTCTGTTTTGTATTCTTGAGTCTTTCATAGCCTTTGTTCGTGTCGAATAATTCGTTTGATTTTCCTTTCTGGTCATTTTTATTATTTTCCTTTGTTTGAGTCGTGAACGTCGAAGATCGGGCATCAAGAGGCTTATCCCCGCATCAACTCCTAAATGTGGCATTCGGTTTCTAGTTCGAATTTATGCTTTTATTCGATCGATCTTGATTTTATAGTGCACAATGTGCTAATTGGCTTGATACTATCCTCATTCTTTATGCTTATGCCTAGATGTCTTTAAAATTCACTTGTTTTTTCTCCTTTTGCCTTTAAAATAACTTGTGATATAACATTGCACGCCAAGTGTTCGATGAAATGTCCATGTAAACGTCACTCCTAAATGTGGCATACGGTTTCTAGGATGAAATTTATGCTTTTATTGGAACGGTCTTGATTTTATACTGCAAAATGTGCTTATTGGCTTGCTACTATCCTCATTCTCTATGCTTATGCCTAGATGTCTTTAAAGTTCACTTGTTTTTTCTCCTTTTGCCTTTAAAAATTGACTTGTGATCTAGCATTGCACGCCAAGTTTTCGATGAAATTTCCATGTCAATGTCACTCCTAAATGCGGCATTCGGTTTCTAGGTTCGAATTTATGCTTTTATTAGACCGGTCTTGATTTTATAGTGCACAATGTGCTTATTGGCTTGATACTATCCTCATTCTCTATGCTTATGCCTAGATGTCTTTCAAGTTCACTTGTTTTTTCTCTTTTTCCTTGAAAATGACTTGTGATCTAACATTGCACGCCAAGTGTTCGATGAAATGTCCATGTAAATGTCACTCCTAAATGTGTCATTCGGTTTCTAGTATCGAATTTATACTTTTATTTGATACGTCTTGATTTTGTAGTGCAAAATGGGCTTTATGGCTTGATACTGTCTTCATTTTTTATGCTTAGGCCTAGATGTGTTTAAAGTTCACTTGTTTTTCTCCTTTTGCCTTTAAAATGACTTGTGATCTAACATTGCACGCCAAGTGTTCGATGAAATGTCCATGTAAATGTCACTCCTAAATGTGGCATTCGATTTCTAGGTTCGAATTTATACTTTTATTCGACCGGTATTGATTTTATAGTGCACAATGTGCTTATTGCCTTGATACTATCCTCATTCTCTATGTTTATGCATAGATGTCTTTAAAGTTCACTTGTTTTTTCTCCTTTTGCCTTTAAAAAATGACTTGTGATGTAGCATTGCACGCCAAGTGTTCGATGAAATGTCCATATAAATGTCACTCCTAAATGTGGAATTCGGTTTCTAGGTTAGAATTTATGCTTTTATTCCATCGGTCTTGATTTTGTAGTGTAGAATGTTCTTATTGGCTTAATACTATCCTCATTTTTTATGCTTATGCCTAGATGTCTTTAAAGTTCACTTGTTTTTTCTCCTTTTTCCTTTAAAATGACTTGTGATCTAACATTGCACGCCAAGTGTTCAATGAAATGTCCATGTAAATGTCACTCCTAAATGTGGCATTCGGTTTCTAGGTTCGAATTTATCCTTTTATTCGATCGGTCTTGATTTTGTAGTGTAGAATGTGCTTAATGGCTTGATACTATCCTCGTTCTTTATGCTTATGCCTAGATGTCTTTAAAGTTCACTTGTTTTTTCTCTTTTTGCCTTTAAAATGACTTGTGATCTAACATTGCACGCCAAGTGTTCGATGAAATCTCCATGTAAATGTCACTCCTAAATATGGCATTCGGTTTCTAGGTTCGAATTTATGCTTTTATTCATTCAGTATTGATTTTGTAGTGCAAAATGTTCTTATTGGCTTGATACTATCCTCATTCTTTATGCTTATGCCTAGATGTCTTTAAAGTTACTTGTTTTTTCTTGATGCGGGGTTAAGCCGCTTGATGCCCGATCTTCGACGTTTCACGACTCAAAACAAAGAAACAAAGACAATGATCAGAAATGGAAATGCAACAAGACTCAACAATGAAGAACACGACTTGTAACGAACTAAAGTCAAGGAAACGATTGCAAAAACAGAAAAGGGACTCGACAAGAGATAAATGACTCAAGAACAAAAGAAGGACAACCTCATAAAACAACTATCAAACCCTTGACTTTATTCAGCCAAGAACCTAATAGAATGATTATGAAACCAACCTTTACGATCTCACACAACAAGGAACGAGACCTTGAAGCACGAGAAAGGGGCTCGTGATTGTTGAAAGGCACCAATCTTCTATGAGATTGACACGATTCCAAAACAAACCAAGCTGCGGATTCACACACACGTTGAAAGCCAAGGCTCTCGTTTTCTCTCTGTTGCAAGGAGAATTGGGAATTACAAATGAGTTGTCTAAATCTGAAAATAAACATCCTAAAGCTATTTATATGTCTTGACAAAACAACAATTAAACAATAATAGAAATAATATCTAATTAAAACTAAAAGATAGCTAAGGCCCAAAATGGCCCAATAGAGAATCAAGCCCAATGATGGAGACCGACGCATGCTTGCTTGCTCGGACAGACGCGCACTCAGAGGCGCGCCGTTGCATCGCTACGCTGGGAGCACCGCTGCAACACTAGAGCTGGGGCGCGTCGCTGCATCGCCGGACTGAGGCCCGTCGCTTCAGCCATGGCTCGATGATCCTTCGGCGCTTAAGACGCGCACAGCCCTGGAATTGAACTCCATGCTTGCCCCTGCCTCCTTAGCCATAATGTAGCCCATAAAAGCATTCGTCTCGCGTTGTAGCTTCTTGGCTCGAGCACGGGTGAGTGGTCCATCAATGAGCGTAGGCACGCCCTGTGGAGGCTGCCTAGATGGTCCCTCATCAACCTCCCCTTCTTGGAAAGGATTCGACCCCGAATCCAGCTCATCATCCACGGCTAAGTACGGCGTAAGATCAACGACATTGAAGGTGAGCGCATAATCCCCGGGCAGCTCCAACTTGTACGCGTTGTCTCCAATCCTTTGAAGCACCTTGAAAGGTCCATCGCCTCTTGGAGACAGCTTGTTCTTCCTTAGCTCCGGAAACCGCTCCTTCCTTAGATGCGCCCATACCAAATCGCCGAGCTGGAAAATCACGCGGCGCCGCCCATGGTTGGCGCGCCTAGCATTGTATTCGGCCTTTTGCTCCAACCGAGTCTTGGTTCGAGCATGCAGCTCCTTAATAAATTCAACGTGCTTTCCTGCATCAAAACTTTCATTCTCCCTCATTGGAAATGGGGTAAGATCTAAGGGGGTGAGTGGGTTAGTACCATAAACACATTCAAATGGAGTTAACTTAGTAGATGAATGCATAGTGCGATTGTAACTCCACATGAGGTAAAGCTTCTTCCCACTTTTTCAAATTCTTTTTAATAATGGTTCTAAGGATAGTAGCTAACGTCCTATTTGTCACTTCGGTCTGCCCATCAGTTTGTGGGTGGCTAGATGTAGAGAACATTAGCTTAGTTCCTAGCTTATTCCATAAAGTCCTCCAAAAATGGCTAAGGAACTTGGTATCCCTATCACTCACTATTGTTTTAGGTATGCCATGAAGCCTAACTATTTCCCTAGAGAACAAGTTGGCTACATTACTAGCATCATCAGTTTTATGGCACGGCACAAAGTGTGCCATCTTTGAGAATCGGTCAACTACCACCATAATTGATGATACGTGATTGCCTCGGAATCCTCCTCAGAAATCTCGTAGTGAACCCACAAAAGTCCCGATCTTGCCAGCAAATAACTTCAATCCTACAAAACCTTTCAACTTTAGAATTCCTTGTGACACAAGTAACACGAAACTGATTCGAATTGAATGAATATGAAAGAAGACGATCTGAATTATTGATAATCAACTTTGATAGTTCAAACGGATTGGCTCTAACGCTAAATCCGAATGATTAACTAGTTTGATCTTTAACAATCACAACTAGAACAATCTAATTGAATGAACTATAATTCAGATTCGACAAAGAGAAAGAGAGATCTCGATTGTGATGATGATTGTCGAAGAAGATGGTGATGATCGAATGGTTGCAAACTCAAAGCTTCACACGTGTGTATTTTGGCCCAAGAGATAGATTAAACCAATTTGGGTTTAATCTCTCTCAAGCTGTTTTTATTAATGAAAGATAAGAGTTTAAATAGTAGAATACAAAGCTATTCCTTGGGGAGCAAGCAAGAGCATGACCGGCCCTAATAGGGATAGAATGGTCTTTATCTTGCTTCCCAAGATATAATAAAATATCTAAAATAATATCTATCTAAATCCCCTTAAATAAGATAAATCATGGCTGATTTATTTATTTAAGGAAATATCCTAACAAACTCAAAATATCTCTAACAAACTAAAAATATCTCTAACAACCAAGAGAGAGAAGATCAACCAACTAACATAAGCCTATTGGCTGATTTCTCTACATTATTAAAAATAGCAAACACGCCTATAATAAATATAAATAGATAGATATTTTCTCCATTTAGAATGGTCAAGTCAAAGAGTTGACTTTGACCCATATACCAATTTATCTCACCCGGTCACCTACTAAATTCAGCCCTAAAGTGAGACAAACTAATACATGTTTCTAAATAAAGAAATGGTGTTCCGGCCCTCTTGAATGAGTCCATGGAATCCGGGCTCAATTGATGCCGAATGCACGAGACCCACTTTGTCTTGCTAGGCTCTTCAAGAACAGTTGCCAATCGAACCAAAATTTTGTTGTGCATTGAGCAATCTTCTTAGCTCGACTTCTTGTAATTGGTTCATCAGAAGGCACTTGAATCAACTCATCGACGTCGGTTGGAGACATGGCAGGCTTCACTGCATCAATTGAGTCCCTCCCCTTCTTAGTCCAAGGCAACCCTACTAACGCTTAGATTTGGCTCTTAAACAATCAACACAAACGCTTAACTACATTTTCAACGTCTCTAAGCATGTGTAGCCAATAAAAATGAGCCCTAAGAGTATGATAAGTTTTATCCCTCCCAAAATGTCCCATTAGGCTGCCCTTATCGGCTTCCTCAACCAGTAATAAACGCAAAGAGCAACGAGGAATACAAACTTTATCTACTCTAAATAAAAATCCATCATGAATGTAATATTTCTCATCCGAACCCTTATGCATGCAGCACTTAAAAGCATCACCAAAATCAATATCATGCTCATATAATTCACGAATGTAATTAAATCCTAACACTCTAGAATCTAATGAGACAAGCAAAGCATGGCGACGAGACAAGGCATCGGCTACAACATTATCCTTTCCCTTTTTTAATTTTATGACATATGGAAATGTCTCAATAAATTTCATCCATCTACCATGCCTCCTATCCAATTTATCTTGACTCTTAAAATGTTTTAAGGATTCATGGTCAGTTTTCAAGACAAATTCGCTAGGCCAAAGATAATGTTGCCATCTTTTTAACACTCGAAACAAAGCATATAACTCTTTATCATTAGTCGAGTAGTTTAAACATGCACCTTTCAATTTTTCAGAAAAGAAGGCAATAGGCTTACCTTCTTGCATAAGAACGCCACCAATCCCAATGCCACTTGTGATACGTGATTGCCCCGGAATCCTCCGTAGAAACCTCGTATATGACCCACACGATCCCGATCTTGCCAGCAAATAACTTCAATCCTACAAAAGCTTTCAACTTTAGACTTCCTTGTGACACAAGTAACAAAACTGAATCGAAATTGAATGAATGGAGAACGATCAGAATTATAGTTGAATCAACTTGATAGTTCACTCGGATTGGCTCTAACGCTAAATCCGAATGATTAACTAGTTTGATCTTTAATAATAACAACTAGAACAATCTAATTGAATTAAACCACAAATCAGATTCGAAAGAGAGAAGAGAGATCTCGAATTGATGATGCTCGAAATTGATGATGGCCCAAATTGCTAGCATAAAACACAAGATATTGTTTTTGGAGCCCAAGAGATAGATTAAACCAATTTGGGTTTAATCTCTCTCAAGCTGATTTTATTGAATGAAATAACAAGAGTATAAATAGAGATAACAAAGCTATTCCTTGGGGAGCAAGCAAGGGAGCATGGTCGGCCCTAGTAGGGGTAGATATGTCTCTTTCTTGCTTCCTAAGATATAATTAAATATCTAACATAATATCTATCTAAATCCCCTTAAATAAAATAAATCATGGCTGATTTATTTATTTAAGGAAATATCCTAACAAACTCAAAATATCTCTAACAATCTAAAAATATTTCTAACAACTAGGAGAGAGAATATCAATCAACTAACATAAGCCTATTGATTGATTTCTCTACATTATTAAAAATAAATGACACGCCTATAATTAAATAATAGTAGATATTTTCTCCATTTAGAATGGTCAAGTCAAAGGGTTGACTTTGACCCATATACCAATTTATGTCACCCGGTCACCTACAAAATTCAGCCCTAAAGTGAGACAAACTAATACATGTTTCTAAATAAAGAAATAGATGAATTTCGGCCCCTTGAGTTAATCCATTGAATCCGGGCTCAATTGATGTCGAATGCACGAGACCCATTTTGACTTGGTTGGCTCTTCAAGAACAGCTGCCAATCGAACCAAGATTGTTGTTGTGCCTTGAGCAATCTTCTTAGCTCGACTTCTTGTAATTGGTCCGTCAGAAGGCACTCGAATCAACTCATCGACGTCGGTTGGAGACATGGCAGGCTTCACTGCATCATTCTCCTCCACTTGAGCTCGAATCGTCTCTGATTCGACGTCGGAATCAAAATCTGGCACATAAAGAGATAGATCAGCCACATTAAAAGTCGGATGGACACCATACTCACCAGGCATGTCAACATGATATGCATTAGGGCCGATTCTCCTGATGATACGAAATGGTCCATCTCCTCTCTGATCTAGCTTATTCTTCCTTTGATTTGGGAACCTCTCCGTTCTTAAATGCACCCAAACAAGATCTCCTTCTTCAAAGATAACCTGTTTTCGACCCTTATCAGCATGGGCATTATACTTCATGGATTTCCTCTCCAAGTGCATCTTTGTCCTCTCATGTAGCTTCTTCACAAACTCAGCCCGCTTGTCAGCTTCAAAGCTCTCTTTTCCCTTGTATGGTTGAGGCGTCAAGTCCACCGGAGTCCTTGGATTCAGCCCATAAACAACCTCAAAAGGGGTCATTTTTGTAGCTGAATGGATTGACCTGTTATAAGCAAACTCCACAAAAGGCAAAACATCTTCCCAACGTTTGAGGTTAGCTTTAAGCATAGTTCTAAGTAAAACCCCTAACTTCCTATTAGTAACTTCAGTTTGCCCATCAGTTTGTGGATGACATGAGGTAGAAAACAACAATTTAGTTCCCAACTTAGACCACAGACTTTTCCAAAAATAACTCAAAAACTTAGCATCACGATCTGAAACAATAGAACAAGGAATGCCATGCAATCTAACAACTTCTCTAAAGAACAAATAAGCAATATGCACAGCATCATCAGTCGTGTGACATGGAATAAAATGAGCCATCTTGGAAAAACGGTCTACCACTACAAAGATAGAATCTCTACCCTTCCTAGTTCTAGGCAATCCAACAATGAAGTCCATAGAAATGTCCTCCTAAGGTGAACTAGGAATAGGTAAGGGCTGGTACAAGCCATGGGGGTGAAGTCTAGACTTAGCTTTAGCACAAACAACACAACTTTTGACAAATCTAAGCACATAATTACTCATCTTAGGCCAATAGTAGTGTTCTTTTAACCCTTCTAAAGTCTTTTCTAAACCCCTATGCCCTCTTGAATCATGAACCTCTTTAGTTAGAAGCCTACGTATACTAGATGAAAGAATGCATAATTTACCAGCTTTAAACAAGTATCCATCATCAATAAAGTAGGTATCTATTTCTCCCCTAGACATGCAATTCTTATAAATTTCAGCAAAGTGAGGATCACTAGCATACAATTCCTTAATCATTGCAAATCCAAGGATCTTAACATCACATTGGTTGAAGAGAACATACCTGTGAGAAAGGGCGTCAGCTACCACATTCTCTTTGCCTTTCTTATGTTTTACAACATAAGGAAAGGTCTCCATAAATTCAACCCATCTTGCATGTCGCCTGCTGAGTCTGGATTGGCCTTTCAAGTACTTCAAGGCCTCATGATCAGAATGGATTACAAACTCCTTAGGCCACAAATAATGAGACCAAGTTTTCAAAACCCTAATTAAAGCATACAACTCTTTATCATAAGTAGGGTAATTCAACTCAGCCCCACTAAGCTTCTCACTAAAATAAGCTATGGGTTTCTTGTCTTGCAAGAGCACGCCTCCTATGCCATGTCCAGATGCGTCCATCTCTATCTCAAATGCTTTGGAGAAGTCAGGAAGCTGGAGTACTGGGGCGTGGCATAATCTATCCTTCAAAGTGTTGAAGGCGTTCTCTTGTTGCTCTCTCCATTTGAATGCTGAATCCTTCTTTGTAAGCTCATGGAGAGGGGCTGCAATTGTGTTAAAATCACGCGCAAATCTTCTATAGAAGCCAACCAAGCCGAGAAAAGAGCGCACCATGGTTGGTGTAGTCGGCTGAGGCCACTCCTTGATCGCCTTGATCTTGTCTTTATCTACCTTCAATCCACCTTTAGACACAACAAAACCAAGAAAAATGGTAGACTCCGAGCAAAAAGAACACTTTTTCAAATTAACATAAAGCTTTTCTAACCTTAAAGTGTCCAAAACAACCCTAAGATGATCTACATGTTCATGCAAGGTTTTGCTATAGACTAAGATATCATCAAAGTAGACTACAACAAATTTACCTAAGTATATTCTTAGAACATGGTTCATAAGCCTCATGAAAGTACTAGGTGTATTAGTTAATCCAAAAGGCATTACTAACCATTCATATAAACCATACTTAGTTTTAAAGGCAGTTTTCCATTCATCCCCTTCCCTCATCCTAATTTGATGGTACCCACTTCTTAAATCAATCTTAGAAAAGAAATTAGCACCATGCAATTCATCAAGCATATCATCTAATCTAGGAATGGGATGACGGTACTTAACTGTTATTTGGTTGATCGCCCTGCAATCAACACACATTCTCCATGTGCCAACCTTCTTTGGCACCAAAATCACCGGAACCGCGCATGGGCTGAGGGATTCACGCACATAGCCTTTGTCCATGAGATCTTGCACTTGTCTCTGAAGCTCAGCGGTCTCCTCTGGACTTGCTCTATAGGATGCACGGTTTGGTAAAGAAGCGTCGGGCACCAAATCGATTTGATGATCCATGCCTCTAATTGGTGGAAGGCCTTGTGGCAACTCTTCAGGCATCACATCTTCAAATTCATGTAATAGATCCTGAATACACTTTTGAAGATGTGAAATATCTTGACTAATAATAAGTATCTCTTTCCTCATAAGAAGTAAGCAAAAAGAGTTAGGGAAAGAAACACTAGACTAAGTAACTAGAGAGCGCTTTTCTACACTGCCTTTTAAGCCGATTTTTGGATCTTTCTGTAGGCGTTTTTTTCCATATCTGTAGCTCTCTGAGTCTCTGAATTGCTCCCAAAATTTGAGGCAAAACGCCCGAGTGTTTTGGGAGATAGCCCCGTTTTCGTCTCAGATGCACTTCTGGAAGTGTTGCTCGGCACTTTTGACGATTTAGGGACTTTTTCTGGGCGTTTTTCGTGCCAATCAGTAGCTCCGCTCGTTCTTGATGTTGTCCTAAAATTTGAGCCAGAATTCCCGGGTGGAGACTGGGAAACGCCGCTAGTCTTTGTTGGTGCGTCGGGCGCCGAGTGCCGTGCCGCAGCCTTGGCCGACGATTCAGCCTCTTCTTTCTCTTCCTTGGCACGCCTAAGTGCCCTAGCTTGGTCTCTGCGTACCTGGTCCTGTAAAACTTGTTGGGGCGACAATGGTAGAAGATAAACTCTCCTCCCGTCATAGTTAAACAAATAGGTATTAAGCATGCCATCATAAATAACTCTCCTATCGAATAACCATGGTCTACCTAACAAGATATGAGTGCATTCCATGTTTACCACATCACACATAAAATCATCAACATAATTGCCTATGGAAACATGGACTAAACACTGATGACTAACAAGATTAGGACCATCTGAATCATTAATGCCATTAAGACCATAACTAGTAACCCTAGGTTGAGTTTTTAATTGTAAGTGATCAACTACCTTAGCATTAATAATGTTGCAGCAGCTACCACTATCAATTATCATGCAAAACACTTGATTCTTTACAGTACACCTAGTATGAAAAATATTTTTCCTTTGACCTAGCCTAGGTGTTTCTTGTAAAGTAAGAGTACGCATGGTTACCAAAGTTAGAGGCTGTTCGGTGCAATCTGGTTCAATGGCCTCCACGTCCTCCTCTTCTTGTCCATTGCTCTCCTCCTCCACTTGATTTGGAGGTATATCTTCATCACTCACATAGCCTCCATTGGTGGTGAGTAGCACTTGTTTCTGATTTGGACAATCCTTGGCATAATGACCTCTTCCTTGACATTTATAGCACACTAGATCTCGTGCTCTTGGCTGATTTGGAGGTCCATTGTTGGGACGTCTTTGGCCTTGAAAACCTGTGGGTTTAGGTGAGCTAGAAGCTCCCTTTTGCTGCATAGAAGGGTTAGAAGAATAAGAATTGGAATTTGAACTAGGATTAGGAACATACCTTTTTGGAGCATTCCAAGCTTCCTTCTTCTTCCTTTGTTGCTGCTCATAAAGTAGTTGGGCTGAATGTACTAAGGCATTGAGATCCTTGATTTGTTGAATCTCCAATGTGTCTTTGATGCTTTGATTCAGTCCAGCCATGAATTGGGTCCTTAGAGACCGTTGGGAATGATGAATTCCTGCTTTGAAACTCAAATCCTCTAGCTCATTGAAGTACTCACTTGGAGACTTGGTGCCTTGTTTGCATGTGGCAACTTTCAATCTCATGTGCTCGCTACGTATGCTCTTCAGGCACATATTTCTTCCTCATTACAAACTTCAGCTGGCCCCAAGTTTCAATTGGTGGTAAGGCCTTTCTAATTCGATCCTCCTTCATTCTGAACCACCAATTTCTAGCGGTCCCAACAAAGTGGATAACAACAACAGCAACTTTCTCCCATTCTTCATAGCCCATGTGATCTAGAATGAAGTTTGTAGCTTGTTCCCACTCTAGATATTTCTCTGGATTGAGCTCTCCACTGAATGGCTCTATCTTGATCTTTATATCACGCTTACCAATCTGATTGACGGTTTGGTTAGCAGTGTTGTTGTTGTTCGGCCTTTGTACTCCATAAGCTGGTGGAATATCCTCTACAACCTCAGCTTGGTTGTAGAAATCATCAAGGGGAGGGTGCCATGGGCGCCTTTCTTCCCCGGTATAGCCATAAGTCACATCATCATAAGGATTGTTGTATTGTTGTTGTTGATGATGAGTGGCTTGAGGATACCGGTTTGCTGGATGATTATAGAATTGTTGATGAGTAACCGGTGGAGTCCTCAATCCTATGCCTCTTCCTCTACCTCGGCCTGCTGTGGGGGAGTATTGAGCCGGGGGATCGTTTTCTTTGTAGCTAGCAAGCACATCATGCTCTTCATCAACTACTTGTTGCTTGCCTTTGTCGCTACCTGAGGCTTGATTTGGATCACTTGTAAGCTCTATTGGAGGGGCACTTTTATGACTTGCTTGAGATGATTCAATTAGTGTGGCAAGTTGCTCCTCTAGACGCCGCATTTGTGGAGCCAATGCAGCCGTGGCCATTTCTACAGCTCGAGCTTGGCCATCTCGTACACTATCACTAATGGACAACCTAATGAAATCGATTGCCTCCTTAGTAAGATTCAGTTCAGCCGGGTTAGGCTCATTAGGGATCACCATTGTTCCTGAAACAAACAAGAACGTAGAGAGAGTAGTGTGTTCTAAAGCAAATCACAACAAGCAATACCACACCTTAATCAAGTCAAAACTTGCCTCAAAGAAATCCAATCAACTTAATTCAGTTTTTTGGGTTGAATTGAGGGACTAAATGGGTAGATATGGTGTAGATATGGTATACTAATGATAAATAAAGGAAATATGCAGCTTAAGCAAATGGCAAGTATGCAATAAGACAAGCAATGCAAATAATCCCTCTATGAGCTTCAAAACACATGCAATCTCTCCATTGACTCTATGCAAGTTAATAAAGCCAAATTCAAGCATGCAAGGACAGAAATATGGTAGGCTAAGTGACTTTTATTTCGTCACCCTTTTTCTTCAAAGTGATTTCTACTTAGCTATTTTTTAAGCAAGCAGTCGCTAGGGTTGAAAGTGGCTTAAAACTAGCTGGGGTAGATCACTTTTCTTTTCTGATTTTTTTTTTGACTTTATGCACAAACTACTCTTGTGCTAGAATGAAATAACAACTAAGCAATGCAACAATGGAATGCAAAAGCAATAGGCTGAAACTAAGCTAATCTGATTTTTTTTTAACTAAGTGACTTTAAACTACCAATGAAACCAACTAGAAACCAAATTAATAAAAGAAGATAGGCTAGGTCGAAATTGATGGATGCAATAGCAAAAATCAACAATTATCAACAAGCAATATGAATCTCTATTTATCATGCAACATGCAATAAAAACTCATAAAAATTGTAGGAAGATAATTACTAATCTGTATTGCAACCAAACTTAACCAATTCAACCAAAAGCATGCAACAAATCCCTTAAAATCTCCTAATTGGTTAATTGCTTGGAGGGCAAGGAACAACAAGAGATTAGGGTTTGATGATGGCTCGGCTAAGGTCTAGGGTTAGGGTTTGTGGTTCGGTTCTAGGGTTTAGAGGCTGGTAGGGTTCGATCCTAGGGTTTACGGAACTAGGGTTAGGGTTTGGGTTAGGGTTTGTTCGAACAACTAGGGTTAGGGTTCGAAGGGTTTTGAGGGGGCGATCTAGGGTTTGGCTAGGCCGAAATAGGTGGGGTTGGTGGGGTTGAGATCGGACGGTGGTGGTGGTTGGTGCGGCTGGTGAGAGAGACACCAGGTGGGTGGCTAGGTGGTGGTGCGTGGTGGTGGGGTGGCGGAGTAGTGGTGGTGGTGGGTTAAAAATTCTAGCTTTGGTCTCAAAAATTCAATCTTTTGGTAAAGGTGGGATTTTTGGGATCAAAAACTGAATCAAATCAATTTGAAAGCAAATTAAGGAAAGAAAATTTTACTTGGCGAGACGCTGGATTATGATACCACTTGATACGTGATTGCCCCAGAATCCTCCGTAGAAACCTCGTATATGACCCACACGATCCCGATCTTGCCAGCAAATAACTTCAATCCTACAAAAGCTTTCAACTTTAGACTTCCTTGTGACAAAAGTAACAAAACTGAATCGAAATTGAATGAATGGAGAACGATTAGAATTATAGTTGAATCAACTTGATAGTTCACTGGGATTGGCTCTAACGCTAAATCCGAATGATTAACTAGTTTGATCTTTAATAATCACAACTAGAACAATCTAATTGAACTAAACCACAAATCAGATTCGAAAGAGAGAAGAGAGATCTCGAATTGATGATGCTCGAAATTGATGATGGCCGAAATTGCTAGCATAAACACAAGATATTGTTTTTGGAGCCCAAGAGATAGATTAAACCAATTTGGATTTAATCTCTCTCAAGCTGATTTTATTGAATGAAATAACAAGAGTATAAATAGAGAATACAAAGCTATTCCTTGGGGAGCAAGCAAGGGAGCCTGGCCGGCCCTAGTAGGGGTAGATATGTCTATTTCTTGCTTCCCAAGAGATAATAAAATATCTAAAATAATATCTATCTAAATCCCCTTAAATAAAATAAATCATGGCTGATTTATTTATTTAAGGAAATATCCTAACAAACTCAAAATGTCTCTAACAAACTAAAAATATCTCTAACAACCAGGAGAGAGAATATCAATCAACTAACATAAGCCTATTGATTGATTTCTCTACATTATTAAAAATAAATGACACGCTTATAATTAAATAATACTAGATATTTTCTCCATTTAGAATGGTCAAGTCAAAGGGTTGACTTTGACCCATATACCAATTCATCTCACCCAGTCACCTACTAAATTCAGCCCTAAAGTGAGACAAACTAATACATGTTTCTAAATAAAGAAATAGGCGAATTTTGGCCCTCTTGAATCAATCCATGGAATCCGGGCTCAATTGATTACAAATGCACGAGACCCACTTTGTCTTGCTAGGCTCTTTCTTGTTGTTGTGCATTGAGCAATCTTCTTAGCTGGACTTCTTGTAATTGGTCCGTCAAAAGGCACTCGAATCAACTCATCGACGTCGGTTGGAGACATGGCAGGCTTCACTGCATCAACTTGCATCACACTCCACTTCGAAGGGCTGAGTGGAGTCGGGCAAGGCTAGCAATGGGGCCTGCGTTAATCTTTCCTTTAGGGCGTTGAATGCCCTCTCTTGTGCCTTTTCCCACTTGAACTCACTCCTCTTCTTAGTGATTTCGGTCAAGGGAGCAGCAATGGTGCTAAAATCCCTCATGAATCGCATATAGAAGCTGGCGAGGCCGTGGAAGCTCCTGACTTGGCCAATGGAGGTAGGCGTCGGCCATTCTTGTATCGCCCTTATCTTGGCTTCATCTACTTGTAGTCCCTTGAAGCTCACTACAAAACCAAGAAAAGTGACATGATTAGTGCACAACTCACATTTCTTCAAATTTGCATACAAGTGATCTAATCTTAATGTAGAGAATACTTCCCTCAAATGAACTTCATGCTCTTCTAGGTATTTGCTATAGATCAGAATATCATCAAAATAAACAACAACAAATTTCCCTATGAAGTTTCTAAGCACATGATTCATTAAGCGCATGAAAGTACTTGGGGCGTTTGTAAGCCCGAATGGCATAACAAGTCATTCATAGAGACCAAACTTGGTCTTGAAGGCTGTTTTCCATTCGTCCCCCTCCTTCATCCTTATTTGATGGTAGCCACTTTTTAAATCTATCTTTGAAAAGATAGTTGCTCCATGCAATTCATCTAGCATGTCATCTAGACGAGGGATGGGGTGCCTATACTTTATCGTTATGTTGTTAATGGCCCTACAATCGACACACATACGCCATGTGTTGTCTTTCTTAGGTACTAGCAACACCGGTACAGCACAAGGGCTTAAACTTTCCCTAATGTATCCCTTTTCCAATAATTCTTGGACTTGAGATTGGACCTCTTGAGTCTCCTTGGGGTTCATACGATAGGTTGGCCTATTAGGCAAAGATGCTCCAGGAATGAGATCAATTTGATGCTCGATTCCTCTAATTGGAGGTAAACCAGCCGGTATCTCGTCGGGGAACACGTCCTTGTATTTCTCAATAAGCCCCAAAATTCGTGGGGGCAATGAGGCTTTAAGTTCCTCATTCAACAAGCTCAGCTCCTTGCACAAGAGCATGAGTGTTGTTTGCCCATCCAAATACTCGGCCTCTAGCTCCCGCTTGGAAGCCAAAAGCGCACTGGAGGGTGGGAGATTGTTAGGTGAGCTCGTCTTACCCCGAACTGTACCCTTCTTTCCCTCACCATCTCCACTTACCTTACTTACCTTCTTTTTGTCAAATTCTTCGGCCACCTGCGTAGGCGTCATGGGTTTGAGCACTATGGTTTGGCCATTGTGGGTGAAGGTGTTCCGGTTGGTGAATCCATCATGTGTGACTTTCCTATCATATTGCCATGGACGACCTAATAAGATGTGACAAGCCTGCATAGGAACAACATCACAAAGAACAACATCCTCGTAATGCCCTAATTTAATAGAAATATGCACCTGCTTGTTTACTTTAAGTTCTCCACAATCGTTCATCTAATGCAATTTATAGGGCCTAGGGTGTTGAGTCATAGATAATTGAAGTTTTTGTACCATTTCTAGACTAGCAATGTTACAACAACTACCACTATCTATTATCATGTTGCAAACTTTGCCCTTAATCAAGCTCGAGTATGGAATAGATTCTCACGTTGATTATCTTCACAAGGGGCTGGTTTTATATGCATGTTGCGTCTAGCAATTAAAGACTCCCCTGATTCATACTCAATCTCGTCCTCATTATCATGCAAATCATCATTATTAGGCTCATTTTCATGCACATCATCAATTTCTTCCACAGATTCATATTGGCCTAAATGATTGATTAAAAGTGTTTTCTTATTTGGGAAATCTTTCATCATGTGCCCTTTACCTTGGCACTTAAAACACACAATATCCCTAGCTCTAGAAGAAGGGTTAGAAGTACTGCCCTTAGGAGCTGTTGAAACTCCACTAGCGGTGCCCTTGCTGTAGGGTGTGTTGCCCGTGGCAGACTTGGCTCGGCCAGCTTGGTCTCCGTAGGTGCCGGCAGTGTTTCCCTTCTCCTTTGGAGGCGCTCCTTCCCTTCCATAGGATGTGGCCTGGCCACGGTTGTTTCTCCATGAGCTAGGCTGGTTGACCGTGCCTCGACCTCCTAAAATCCTTGCCTTGTTCTTTTTCTCAACATTCATAGCTAAATGCAACAATCCAGTCATAGTAGTGTGTGGATATAAATCGACCTCATTAGCTAAAGAAGGATGTAGAACTCAAAGGGAACGTGCCATTGTGGACTCTTCATCCTCGTCCACATTGGCCCTTACCATTGCCACTTGCATGGCATTGTAAGCCTCCTCGGCACTCATGGAACCTTGCTTGAGATTCTCCAATCTTTGACGCATCTCACGTGCATAATGTTGGGGAATGAAACGCCTCCTCATGAGGGCCTTCATTTGCTCCCAAGTTCATATTGGTGCGTCAAGAGCCCTTCTCCTTTCCTTCACTAGATTATCCTACCAGATTAGTGCATAACCGGAAAATTCAAGGGTGGCGAGTTGTACCTTTTTATGCTCAGCAAAATTATGGCAATTCCATATTTGCTCAATTTTCGTCTCCCACTCCATGTAGACATCCGGATCACACTTGCCTTCAAAGGCTGGGATTTTCACTTTGATTTTTCCGACTCCATCTTGCTCGGGCTCCCTAGGCCGCCTTGGATGCCTATCTCTGTCTTCGCGCCTTGAATAGCGTTCCCATTGTTCATCATCTTCAGCGTCATACTCATCAAAATGGTCTTCTTGGCCTGGAGCTCTCCTATGTCCCTCAAAATCTTGAAAATCATTAGCACGATTTCGCCCTTCCCTAGCGGGAGAGGGTAATTGGCTAATAGGGACCCTTTGAGCAAAGATTCCGGGAGAATGGAAATGAGTGGAGTTTAAGTTGTCTTCCCTATTTTGATATTGGGAAGTGGATGCAAAGTTCGGGTCCATGTTGGATGGATGGAACGTAGGCGTTGATTCGTGAGCGCGCCCTTGCCCTTGGCTCGCCGTTGCGGCTGGCACGTGTGCCGTCGGCACAGTGCCTGGCGCGATGCTCGGCGTGGCGCCCAGTTGAGGCGTCGCAATTGTATGCGCCTCCAAGGCAGCCATGTGTGAGTTGAGGCGCGACATGTTACTGTTGAGCGAGCTCAACAAGTTGAACACATCGGGATGAACCGGCTCGGGGCTCCTGGATCGATGGGATCCTCTTTCGTCTCCTGACATGGTCAAAACAACACACTACAAGCAAACAGTTAATGTTATTATAAGCAATAAACTCCTCGCTTGTGTTTCACTTGCTCTCACTCTCGGGTGGTGTGATCGAGCTTGTTGTTGCAATCTGCTTTGAAATGATCAAAATCAAGTTGAAGTTTAGTAGATCAATCAAACACGAGAAAGAGAAGGTTGGAGAATAGAGGAATTAAACAAAGAAAGACTCGAGTGTAAGTAGAGAAAGAATTAGAGAAAAGAAAGACTCGATTATGAACAAGAAGGAATGGAAAGACAAAGAAGAAATCAAACCTTGATTAAGCCTTTCTCACCTTGATTTCCTTAACCAAGAGTGCACTTGGAGTGGTTTGTTAGGTCAGGCGTGGGGTTGCTTTTGTGAAGGATCGAAGGTATTCTCCAATGGCGTCCAACAATAGAAGAGAGGAGATGAAGGAGACGAAGGTTCTTGCACTTGCACGACTTAATTACAATGGTATGCAATAAATGAAATGCTATACTATGATATGAATTAAAGAAGAGAGGAAATGAAATCTGATTTCTGATTTTTGCTTCTTTCTTTTTCTTTCTTTTTTTTTAAATTTTGGATTTTCCTTTTTTTTCCCAGAAATAATCAGATAATTACAGATAAATACAGAAATAAAATGCTAAGATAAGAAAGAATATTTAAGTGCAAGAAATTAAAACAGAAAGGTGGCTGAGTTTATGAAAGTGGACGTTGGAGATGTGGTTGGTGGAATGAGTCTTTGCTAGAAAATAGGGATGGAAAAAGATTCGGTTAAGTGGGGCATGGCTTTGTGGATGCAATGAGGGTGGTTGGAGGTTTGACAAAATCTTCCTTAAAAATAGGAGTTGAGTGAGATTTGTTTTGACTTAAGCTGAATTTAAATCAACCTCTCCTATTATTTAATAAAGACGTGGCTGATGGGTTTTTGAGAGAGTAGTGGGAGTTACAATGGAGGTGGTGGACGTGGGTGGTTTCTGGGCTGATTGGGGAGTGGCAGTTACTTGGTTTAAGGGCGTGTTTGGCTGGGGCAAAACAAACCACTACATCAAGCAACAAACTGGTTAGTACTCTCAAGTTTAATTAAAGATATTGAGATTAATCAAACCTGATTCGGATCATTGAAGACGATGTCTCTTTTTTTTGTTTGAAGACTCTAATGGCGGATTGGAACGGAAAAGAAAAGGGGACGTCGACAACCTGGCTCTGATACCAATTTGATGCGGGGTTAAGCCGCTTGATGCCCGATCTTCGACGTTTCACGACTCAAAACAAAGAAACAAAGACAATGATCAGAAATGGAAATGCAACAAGACTTGACAATGAAGAACACAACTTGTAACGAACTAAAGTCAAGGAAACGATTGCAAAAACAGAAAAGAGACTCGACAAGAGAGAAATGACTCAAGAACACAAGAAGGACAACCTCATAAAACAACTATCAAACCCTTGACTTGATTCAGCCAAGAACCTAATAGAATGATGATGAAACCAACCTTTACGATCTAACACAACAAGGAACGAGACCTTGAAGCACGAGAAAGGGGCTCGTGATTGTTGAAAGGCACCAATCTTTTATGAAATTGACACGATTCCAAAACAAACCAAGTTGCGGATTCACACACACGTTGAAAGCCAAGGATCTCGTTTTCTCTCTATTGCAAGGAGAATTGGGAATTACAAATGAGTTGGCTAAATCTGAAAATAAACATCCTAAAGCTATTTATATGTCTTGACAAAACAACAATTAAACAATAATAGAAATAATGTCTAATTAAAACTAATAGATAGCTAAGGCTCAAAATGGCCCAATAGAGAATCAAGCCCAATGATGGAGATCGGCGCATGCTTGCTTGCTCGGACAGACGCGCGCTCAGACGCACGCCGTTGCATCGCTACGTTGGGCGCGCCGCTGCAACGCTAGAGATGGGGCGCGTCGCTGCATCGCCGGACTGAGGCGCGTCGCTGCTGATGAGTCCCGACTTGGATCGCCTTGCAACTGGTTCGAATGAGTGGATGTGAAGATGGAATTGTCTCCTTAGATTGCTCCAAGTTCGAACAAGTGAAGATGGTTGTAGAATCTTGCAATCTCAAAGATAAAACAAACTGATTTTTTTGTACTTTTATTGATAGGATAAGTGTTTGATTTTTGTATGGATAAGCTCACCAAACAAAGATCAAAAAAGGCAAAATTCGGTTGGTATAAACTCACCCAAACGAATCAGGCCAAACCTTTGATAAACACACAAAGGAGAGGATCACTTGGTTGGACACCCCAAGTAAGAGTTGCAAGCCATAGGATCGACTTTAGCTCTAGTGTTTTTAATCAAAAGATAATCTCCAAATACAATGGAAAAATGGCTTTATATAAGCCTCAAAATGCCAGCAAAAGGCTTCTCAAATTCGGCCATTAAGGGAAGGAACCGAAGGGTCTTCACTTGAATGATGGTTTCTTGCATTAAGAGAAGGAACTGAAGGGTCTCCACTTGAATGAAGGCTTCTGGGCTGCTAGCATTAATGGAGGATGAGTCTTGATGATTGTTAAGTAATGGCGCCACTTGGAAGGGATTTTAAGTGCATTAACCAAGTGGCCAGCAACTTGAAGCAATGTGAGCACATACTCTTGGTGGCTCGGTAGCGTCGCCATGGTGGCTATCCCAGCTTGGAGGTGGTCCTTGAGAAGTCTAGCTCGGCTTCTCTTAATGGGGCCAAGAAGAGGTGGCGTGAAATCATGATGTGGCCTAGGTCGGGACACATCAGCTACAGCCATGGCTCGATGATCCTTCGGCGCTTAAGAAGCACATAGCCCTGGACTTTGACTCCATGCTTGCCCCTGCCTCCTTAGCCATAGTGTAGCCCACAAAAGCATTCATCTAGCGTTGTAGCTTCTTGGCTCGAGCACGGGTGAGTGGTCCATCAAAGAGCGTAGGCGCGCTCGGTGGAGGCTGCCTAGATGGTCCCTCATCATTTATCCTTTTGCCTTTAAAATGACTTGTGATCTAACATTGCACGCCAAGTGTTCGATGAAATGTCCATGTAAATGTCACTCCTAAATGTGGCATTCGGTTTCTAGGTTCGATTTATGCTTTTATTCGATCGGTCTTGATTTTATACTGCATAATGTGCTTATTGGCTTGATACTATCCTCCTTCTCTATGCTTATGCCTAGATGTCTTTAAAGTTCACTTGTTTTTTCTCCTTTTGCCTTTAAAATGACTTGTGATCAAACATTGCACGCCAAGTGTTCGATGAAATGTCCATGTAAATGTCAATCCTAAATGTGGGATTCTGTTTCTAGGTTCGAATTTATGCTTTTATTCGATCGGCCTTGATTTTATAGTGTAGAATGTGCTTATTGGCTTGATACTATCCTCATTCTTATGCTTATGCCTAGATGTCTCTAAAGATCACTTGTTTTTTCTCCTTTTGCCTTTAAATTTGACTTGTGATCTAACATTGCACGCCAAGTGTTCGATGAAATGTCCATGTAAATATCACTCCTAAATGTGGCATTCGGTTTTTAGGTTCGAATTTATGCTTTTATTCGATCGGTATTGATTTTATAGTGCACAATGTGCTTATTGGCTTGATACTGTCCTCACTGTTTATGTTTATGCCTAGATGTCTTTAAAGTTCACTTGTTTTTTCTCCTTTTGCCTATAAAAATTGACTTGTGATCTAACATTGCACGCCAAGTGTTCGATGAAATTTCCCTTTAAATGTCACTCCTAAATGTGGCATTCGGTTTCTAGGTTCGAATTTACGCTTTTATTCGATCGATCTTGATTTTGTAGTGCATAATGTGCTTATTGGCTTGATATCTATTCCGGTATGGGCCAAAGTGAGAGATATTGACCCTATTTTCTTGTCATCCAACCACATGATTGAAGTGATCGAAAACATGATAGGGAGACCTATAAGTATGGACAGAATTATGCACAAGGTTGAAAAAATTTCATATGCCCGACTCTTAGTTGAAGTTACTTCAGATGAGCTCTAGAGAGAAGAAGTGGTGCTAGAAAGCTACAATGGCACTATTTACACGCATAAGGTTGAATTTGAATGGACCCCTCGGTTT
Source organism: Fallopia convolvulus (assembly GCA_964016875.1). Lineage (NCBI taxonomy): Eukaryota > Viridiplantae > Streptophyta > Magnoliopsida > Caryophyllales > Polygonaceae > Fallopia > Fallopia convolvulus. The sequence goes on from OZ024727.1 coordinate 26,781,971, forward strand.
TGTTAGAAGTGTCAACTGTTTGGTCACGACACCCATATTCGTGGGCTGAATGCACTTGAAAATTCACACGGCCAACTCGGTCAAAGGGCTGTAGCTGGTAGGGTCAGAACTTATAAAAACGTGATAGTGGGGTGTGGTATAGATGGACAGCCGGTAGAGGGTGACTTTAGAAACCAAGGAAAACAAGTAGGCCGATAGACAATACCTCCAAGGTGACAAAAAACCCAGCTGATGCAAGAGGCGTGGTTTGGAGAATGAAAGATGTACAACAAAATCCAGCAACGCAGGTGCAAACGGATAAAACCAAAGGGCTTGTTTCAACAAGCCACGTGGGGGAAAAAGATGTAAACTTCCCAAAGTTGCAACTAAACATGGACCCCAAGGAAGGGACTCGGGGTTCCAGATTTGAAAAGGGCAAGGGAAAGGCTGATGATGACTGGATCACACCAAAGTATAACTTCAGGCAAAGGTCCAAGCGACCCGAAGGCAATACACCCATGCAAGGGCTAAGAGGAACATCTGGGGACACTAATTCATTTGCTCCCCTTGGCAAACCAGGTTGAGCAGCTACTGGTTTGGCTGGGCAATGATGGGTTTGATAGATTTTTTGTTTGGGTTCCTCTTGGTCGGTGACTGGCTGGTCACTTGGTTTTGTTGATAGTGTTGCAGTTGTGTATAAACTTTGGTTGGAAAGTTTCGGTTGTTTATAACCTCGTTGTCGGGGTTGTTTTGGGGTCATAGACCCGTTTTTGTTAGGCACGTAGGGCAAGTTTTTCCGGATCTACGTATCCAGGTCTGGAGTTGTTTGTTTTCGCCTTGACTTTCCTTACAGTCAAGTGTCTTTTGTATTTCCCCTCCTTTCCTTTTTTCTTTATATTTACCACGTTTCGACCTTGATACTATCCTCATTCTTTATGCTTATGCCTAGATATATTTAAAGTTCACTTGTTATTTCTCCTTTTGTCTTTAAAATGACTTGTGATCTAACATTGCTCGTCAAGTGTTCGATGAAATGTCCACGTAAATGTCACTCCTAAATGTGGCATTCAGTTTCTAGGTTCGAATTTATGCTTCTATTCGATCGGTCTTAATTTTGTATTGCAAAATGTGCTTATTAGCTTGATACTATCCTCATTCTTTATGCTTATGCCTATATGTCTTCAAAGTTCACTTGTTTTTTCTCCATTTGCCTTTAAAATATGACTTGAGATCTAACATTGCACACCAAGTGTTCGATGAAAAGTCCATGTAAATGTCACACCTAAATGTGGGATTCGGTTTCTAGGTTCAAATTTATGCTTCTATTCGATCGGTCTTAGTTTTGTAGTGTAGAATGTGCTTATTGGCTTGATATTATCCCCATTCTTTATGCTTATACCTAGATGTCTTTAAAGTTCACTTGTTTTTTTCTTCTTTTGCTTTTAAAAATTGACTTGAGATCTAACATTCCACTCCAAGTGTTCGACGAAATGTCCATGTAAATGTCATTCCTAAATATGGCATTCGGTTTCTAAGTTCGAATTTATGCTTCTATTTGATCGGTCTTGATTTTGTAGTGCAGAATGTGCTTATTGTCTTGATATTATCCTCATTCTTTATGCTTATGCCTAGATGTCTTTAAAGTTCACTTCTTTTTTCTCCTTTTGCCTTTGAAATGACTTGTGATCTAACATTGCACGTCAAGTGTACGATGAAATGTCCATGTAAATGTCAATCTTAAATGTGGCATTCAGTTTCTAGGTTCGAATATATGCTTTTATTCGATCGGTCTTGATTTTGTAGTTCAGAATGTGCTTATTGGCTTGAAACTATCCTCATTCCTTATGCTTATGCCTAGATGTCTTTAAAGTTCACTTGTTTTTTTCTCATTTTGTCTTTAAAAGTTGACTTGAGATCTAACATTGCACGCCAAGTGTTCGATGATATGCCCATGTAAATGTCACTCCTAAATGTGGCATTTAGTTTATAGGTTCGAATTTATGCTTTTATTCAATACATCTTGATTTTTTAGTGCAAAATGTACTTATTGTCTTGATACTATCCTCATTCTTTATGCTAATGCCTAGATGTCTTTAAAGTTCACTTGTTTTTTCTCCTTTTGCCTTTAAAAGTTGACTTGAGATCTAACATTTCACGCCAAGTGTTTGATGAAATGTCAATGTAAATGTCACTCATAAACGTGGCATTTAGTTTATAGGTTCGAATTTATGCATTTATTCCATACGTCTTGATTTTGTAGTGCAGAATGTGCTTATTGTCTTGATAATATACTCATTCTTTATGCTTATGTTTAGATGTCTTTCAAGTTCACTTGTTTTTTCTCCTTTTGCCTTTAAAATGACTTGCGATCTAACATTGCACGGTAAGAGGTCGATGAAATGTCCATATAAATGTGGCATTCGGTTTCTAGGTTCGAATTTATGCTTTTATTCAATTGGTCTTGATTTGGTAGTGCAGAATGTGCTTATTGGCTTGATACTATCCTCATTCTTTATGCTTATGCCTAGATGTCTTTGAAGTTCACTTGTTTTTTCTCTTTTTTCTTTTAAAATGATTTGTGATCTAACATTGCACGCCAAGTGTTTGACGAAATGTCCATGTAAATGTCACTCCTAAATGTGGCATTCGGTTTCTAGGTTTGAATTTTGCTTCTATTCGATTGGTCTTAGTTTTTTAGTGCAGAATGTGCTTATTGGCTTGATACTATCCTCATTCTTTATGCTTATGCCTAGATGTCTTTAAAGTTCACTTGTTTTTTCTTCTTTTTATTTTAAAAATTGACTTGAGATCTAACATTGCACGCCAAGTGTTCGACGAAATGTCCATGTAAATGTCACTCCTAAATAAGGCATTCGGTTTCTAGGTTCGAATTTATGCTTCTATTCGATCGATCTTGATTTTGTAGTGTAGAATGTGCTTATTGACTTGTGATCTAACATTTTACGCCAAGTGTTCAATGAAATGTCCATGTAAATGTCACTCCTAAATGTGGAATTCGGTTTTTAGGTTTGAATTTATGCTTTTATTCGATAGGTCTTGATTTTGTAGTGCAGAATGTGCTTATTGGCTCTCGATTTTCTCTATATTGAGACAAACACAAGTTTGATGATAATAATTGTCTAAGTTTGAAAAATGAGCAACCTAAAGCTATTTATATGTCCTCATAAAACCAGAAATTACAAGGAAAAATAACTAATAATAGATTGGTGGCCCAATAAGCCTTAACAAGCCCATGATGGCGCACGCTTATGCAAGGCGTCGTTGGATCGGCGCGCGCTTGCGCCCGTGCCTAGGCGTCGCTGGAATGGAATGCGATGGCCGCACCTTGGCTCGAACCATTGGCGTCGACGCTCACTAGGCTCACGGCTCGTGGCTTGATCTCAATAGCACTCTTAGCTTCCTTGGCTGCATGATAAGCCATAAATGCTAACGTGTCTCGTTGGAGCTTCTTGGCACGAGCTCGAGTCAACAGACCATCAAAGAGAATGGGCGTGCTTGGTGGTGGCTTGGCGGATGGTCCCTCATCATCCTCCCCTTCTTGAAAAGGATTCGACCCCGAATCAAGATCTTCATCCAAAGCAAGATTGGGAGTTAAATCTGCCACATTAAATGTCGCACTCACGCCACCATACTCTCCAGGTAATTCCAGCTTGTAGGCGTTGTCTCCGACGCATTGCAGACCTTTAAAGGCCCATCTCCACATGGTGACAACTTTGACTTGCGTTGCTCGGGGAACCTTTCCTTCCTTAGGTGTGCCCAAACAAGATCACCGAGCTGGAATATCATCTTGCGCCGTCCGTGGTTGGCTCGATTGGCATTGTATTCGGCCCTTTGCTCCAATTTAGCCCTTGTCCTTGCGTGCAGCTCCTTGATGAATTCAAGATGTTTTCCTGCATCAAAACTTTCTTTCTCCCTCATTGGAAATGGGGTAAGGTCTAGAGGGGTCAGTGGGTTAGTGCCATAAATGATACGAGATTGCCTCGAAATCCTCCTTGATAATCTCGTATATGACCCACACGATCCCGATCTTGCCAGTAAAGCTCGTTCCAACCTAAATTTGCTAACAAAGTTAATGTCTTGTAGAGCAAGTAACGAAACTGAATTGAATGTGAATGAATGAACCGATCTGACTTCTAGAGATAATCAATTCGATAGTTCAAACGGATTGGCTCTAACGCTAAATCCGAATGATTAACTAAGTTTGATCTTTAACAATCAACTTAGAACAATCTAGTTGATCAAACCCACAAATCAGATTTGAAAACACAAGAGAAAGAGAACGAATGATGTTCGAATGGTGATGATCGATCAAAGATGCAATCACAAGCAATCACACGAGTTATTGGAGCCCAAAGACTAGATAAACCTTTCTTAGGGTTTATCTAATCTCAAGCTGATTTTTATTAATGAAAAACAAGAGTATAAATAGTAGAATACAAAGCTATTACTTGGAGAGCAAGGAAGGGGTATGGCCGGCCCTAGAGGAGATAGAATTGGCCTCCTTGTCTTGCTTCTCAAGATATAATAAAATATCTATAATAAATCTACCTAGATTCCCTTAAATAAAATAAATCATGGCTGATTTATTTATTTAAGGAAATATCCTAACAAACTCAAAAATATCTTAAAATATCTCTAACAACCAAGAGAGAGAATATCAACCAACTAACATAAGCCTATTTGATTGAATTCTCTTCATTATTTAAATAAAATAACACGCCTATAATATTAATAAATAAAGATATTTTCTCCACTTAGAATGGTCAAGTCAAAGGGTTGACTTTGACCAATGTACCAATTTATCTTACCCGGTCACTTACTAAATTCATCCCTAAAGTGAGAAAAACTAACACATGTTGAAATAATGGAAATTTCGGCGCTCTTGAATTAAACCATGGAATCCGGGCTTAATTGATGTCGAATGCACGCGACCCACTTTGTCTTGCTTGACTCTTCAAGAACAGTTGCCAATCGAACCAAGATTGTTGTTGTGCCTTGAGCAATCTTCTTAGCTCGACTTCTTGTGATTGGTCCGTTAGAAGACACTCGAATCAACTCATCGACGTCGGTAGGAGACATGACTGGCTTCACTGCATCAATAAACACACTCAAATGAAGTAAGCATAGTAGATGAATGCATGGTTCGATTATAAGCAAATTCTACATGAGGTAAGACATCTTCCCATGATTTTAAGTTCTTTCTAATAATGGATCTAAGGATGGTGGTTAGAGTTCTATTAGTCACCCCGGTTTGGCCATCAGTTTGGGGTGACTAGTAGAGAACAACAATCCGGTTCCTAGCTTATTCCAAAGCATTCTCCAAAAATAACTAAGGAACTTAACATCGTTATCACTTACTATTGTTTTCGGCACACCATGTAATCTAACAACCTCCCTAAAGAATAAAGTCGCTACATTAGAAACATCATCAGTTTTATGGCATGCAATAAAGTGAGCCTCTTAGAGAAACGATCTACAACCACAAAGATCGAATCCCTCCCCTTCTTAGTTCTAGGTAACCCCACTATAAAGTCACATAGACAAATCTTCCCAAGGGGCTGAGGGCGTAGGTAGAGGTGTATATAATCCATGGGGCTTTAATCTAGATTTGGCCTTTAAACATTCAATACATCTTTTAAGAGCATGTTCAACATCTCTAAGCATATGAGGCCAATAAAAATGAGCACGCAGCATATGTAAGTTTTATCCCTACCAAAATGACCCATTAATCCCCCCCTATGGGTTTCATCAACAAGTAACAATCTCAAAGATCATCTAGGAAAACAAACTTTATCAATGCGAAATAGAAATCCTTCATGAATGTAATACTTATCATCCGACCCTTTTTCACAACAGCTCTTATAAGCATCACCAAAATCAGCATCATCCACATATAGATCTTTAATATAGACAAATCCAAGCACCTTAGAATCTAATGTGGTTAACAAAGTGTGACGCCTAGAAAGTGCATCGGCTACAACGTTATCTTTGCCCTTTTTATACTTAATTAACATATGGAAAAGTCTCTATGAACTCCATCCATCTACCATGTCTCCTATCCAATTTATCTTGATTTTTAAAATGTTTCAAGGATTCATGATCAGTTTTCAAGACGAATTCTCTAGGCCAAAGATAATGTTTCCATGTTCTTAACACTCGAAACAAAGCATATAATTCTTTATCATACGTCGAGTAGTTTAAACATGCACCTTTTAATTTTTCAGAAAAGAAGGCAATAGGATTAGCTTCTTGCATGAGAACACCGCTAATTCCAATGTCACTCGCATCACATTCCACCTCAAATGGTCGTGTGAAGTCCGGCAAGACTAGCAATGGAGCGTGCGTCAATCTCTCCTTTAGGGCGTTGAATGCCCTTTCTTGTGCCTTCTCCCACTTGAACTCACTTTGCTTCTTAGTAATCTCGGTTAAGGGAGCAGCAATGGTGTTGAAATCCTTAACAAAGCGCCGGTAGAAGCTTGCTAAGCCGTGGAAGCTCCTTACTTGGCCAATGGAGGTAGGCGTCGGCCACTCTTGAATTGCCCTTATCTTGGCTTCATCCACTTGCAGTCCTTACTACAAAACCAAGAAAAGTGACATGATTAGTGCACAATTCACATTTCTTCAAATTGGCATACAAGTGCTCTAATCTTAATGTAGAGAGTACTTCCCTTAAATGTGATTCATGGGCGTCTAGGGACCTGCTATAGATGAGAATGTCATCAAAATAAACTACAACAAATTTCCCTATGAAGTTTCTAAGCATATGATTCATTAAGCGCATGAAAGTACTTGGGGCGTTTGTAAGCCCGAATGGCATAACAAGCCATTCATATAGACCAAACATGGTCTTGAAGGCTGTTTTCCATTCGTCCCCCTCCTTCATCCTTATTTGATGGTAACCACTTTTTAGATCTATCTTTGAAAAGATAGTGGCTCCATGCATGTCGTCTAGACGAGGGATGGGGTGCCTATACTTTACCGTTATGTTGTTAATTGCCCTACAATCGACACACATACGCCATGTGTTGTCTTGGGATTGGACCTCTTGAGTCTCCGTGGGGTTCATACGGTAGGCTGGCCTATTAGGCAAAGATGCTCCGGGAATGAGATCAATTTGATGCTCGATTCCTCTAATTGGAGGTAAACCAGCCGATATCTCATCGGGGAATACATCCGTGTACTCCTCAACGAGCCCCAAAATGCGTGGGGGAAGTGAAGCTTTCAACTCCTCACTTAGTAAACTCAGCTCTTTGCATAAAAGCATAAGAGTAGTTTCCCCATCTAAATACTCATCTTCTAGCTCCCGCTTGGAAGCCAAGAGAGCGGAGGAGGGTAGAGGGTTGTTAGTTTGGCTCGTCTTACCCCGAGCTTTTCCTTTCATTCCCTTTTCCTCCTCTTCACCACCACTTACCTTGTCACTTACCTTGCGTTTCTAAAATTCCTCCGATACTTGTGTGGGCGTCATCGGTTTGAGCACGATATTCTGGCCCTTGAAGACAAAGGAGTGGCGGTTGGTGAATCCATCATGCGCCACCTTCCTATCATACTGCCATGGACGTCCTAGAAGAATGTGGTAAGCCTGCATGGGAACTACATCGCATAAAATGTGATCTTCATAATGTCCAAGCTTAATAGACACATGCGTTTGCTTATTGACTCTTAATTCACCACTATCATTCATCCAATGCAATTTATAAGGCCTAGGGTGATGAAAAATAGGAAGTTGTAGTTTTTGTACCATCTCCATACTAGCTATGTTACAACAACTTCCACTATCTATGATCATATTACACACCTTGCCTTGAATTAAACAACGAGTATGAAATAGATTTTCCCTTTGGTTATCCTCACAAGGGGCTGGTTTAGCATGCAAAGCCCTTCTAGCAATTAGTAGCTCCCCGGATTCATATTATATCTCATTCTCATCTGCCTCATAATCATACAAGTTAACATCATCATCAACACATTCATTTTGATTATCATCTTCATTTTCAGATTCATATTGTCCTAGATGGTTAATCAAGAGAGTCTTTTTGTTAGGGCAATCTTTCATCATATGACCTCTACCTTGGCATTTAAAGCATACAATATCTCTAGCCCTAGTAGAAGGATTAATGTTACTTCCCTTAGGAGCTGCGGAAGCTCCATATGAAGTGCCCTTGTTGTTGGATGATGCATTGTTTGTGGGCGCCTTGCTACGGCCACTTTGGTCTCCATAGGCACCAGGCGCACCTCCTTTTTCCTTGCCCGACATGGTTTCTCTTCCATAGGCCGGATGCTGGCCACGTTTGTTGCCTCTCCAATTGTTGGGCTGGTTGCCCATGCCACGGCCTCCTAAAATCCTTGACTTATTCTTTTTCTCAACCTTCATAGCTAGATGCAACAAATCCGTCATAGTAATGTATGGATATAAATCGACCTAATTAGCTAAAGAAGGATGTAAAACTCGAAGAAAACGTGCCATTGTGGACTCTTCATCCTCATCCACATTGGCCCTTACCATTGCCACTTGCATGGCATTGTAGGCTTCTTCGGCACTCATTGATCCTTGCTTGAGGTTCTCCAATCTTTGACGCAGCTCACGTGCATAGTGTTGAGGAATGCAACACCTCCTCATGAGGGCCTTCATTTGCTCCCAAGTACCTATTGTGATACGGAATTATCTCCTCAATTGCTCGATGATGACAATTCGGTCTTATTTTGGCCCGATCTTTACAAGTAATTCTCTTTTTCAAACCTGAATTGACCTTAAAGTTAGAAACTTGTAACACAAGTAACACGAATGAACAAATAACGAAACTGATTTGGGATATTGATAAACTCAACTTGTTCAATTGGATTGGCTCTAACGCTAAATCCAATTGATTAACTAGGTTTGATCTTTAATAATCAAACTAGAACAATCTCAATTGACTAAACCAATAACTCAAATTGAACAAACGTAAGAGAGAGAATTCGAATGGAGTATGAAGATGAACAATCAGTTTGAGTGCTTGAACACGATTGTTTTAATGGCCCAAAAGCAAGACTAAACCAAAGGGGTTTAATCTTACTTCAAGCTGATTTTTATTCAATGAAGATGCAAACTATAAATAAGAAATACAAAACAAAGTTCCTTGGAGAGCAAGGCATGGCATGGACGGTGAAACAGAATTATCTTCTCGATTGCTCGATGATGACAATTCGGTCTTGTTTTGGCCCGATTTTGACAAGTAATTCTCTTTCAACCTGATTTGCTTAATAAAGTTAGAAACTTGCTCAACAAGTAACTCAAAATACTAAAACAATGATGTAGAACGAATCTAATTTGAAGGGTTAAGATAATTAAAGAGATAGTTCAATTGAATTGGCTCTAACGCTAAATTCAATTGATGAACTAGGTTTGATCTTTAACAATCAAACTAGAACTAACTTAATTAATCAAATTAACAAACCAAATCTGAATGAAAAGAAAACAAATTGGTGATGATGATCGTAGAGATTGAATGCATGAACAACAGTTGCTTTAATGGCCCATAAACTAGATAAACCAATAGGGGTTTATCCAATTCAGGCTGAATTTTATTGAATGATAAATGCAAAGTATTTAAAGAGATACAAAGTTGATCCTTGGAGAGCAAGTAACCCATGTCTTGCTTCCAAAGATATAATAAAATAATTGAAAAACATCTATCTAAATTCTCTTACCATAAATAAATCAAATAATAATTATCTGACTTATTTAGATAAGAAAATTATCCTAACAAACTTAAAAGATAACAAAAAGATAGGAGAGAGAATAATCAACCACTAACATAAGCCTATTGGTCGAAATTCTCATTATTAAAGCATAAAATCGTCCATAAATAAAATACATAAAGATAGAAATTTAAACTAAAGATAAGATTCCCGTAAGACTTGAACAGCTCTCAGTAAATCGCAATTTCCGCCTCTTTGCTGGATTCGACATAAACTACAAAGTTGTAGATCTTTTAATTATCTATCCAACACAATTTGAACGGACTTGAGATGAATTTTCTAGCCCAAGTTATGACCATTTTACTGAGCATTGTTTTTAATTTGACGGGCTTCTTAACATTCCGAACTTTCAAGACTTCATCCTCTTCCTTGGTTGGCTTGGATGCCATTGATGAAAATAATCAAAGGACAATATGGAATCCATGAAAACCTTCTTGAACTTGAATGCTCGGGACCTTAGTAAAGGTCTTGGTGTTTGGCCTCCATTCGTCTTCAACGAATCATTCGCTTTGATCCTCCCTTGATTTGCATCATTCTCCTCCACTTGAATTCGACTTGTCCTCAAGGCGACGTTGGTAAAGAAGAAAAGGACATGGTACGAATTCTACAATGTAGAAAGAAGATCTTCATTGAATTGCAAAGGCACCAATTCAAGCACACTCGGGCATACCATAGTTGTGTCGTTTGTTGATATCTCTTCTTCGTCCTCAACCATGGCCACAAGTGGGGTTGCCTTTGGTACTTCCTTAGGTTTCACATTGGCTCATGTTGGGGCTGATCTAGGAGGTGGAAGGATCGGCATTGATGATGATAGCGTTGGCCAAGCAATAGAATCTTCAATAGGATCCAAAGAAAGCAAGATTGGTGGCGCATCTTGGTTCTTGTAGTCCTCAAAATCACAATTTTCCTCACCCTTATGGTTGGAATATGTGAAAAGATTGTTGAAAATTGAAGAGCACTCGTCATTATCTTCGATTGGGCACTCATCAGAGAAAATTTCTGGTTCGATGCTTTCCGAAATCTCCAAGTGAAGTTGAAGGCGCTGATAAAAATCCGCACTAACATATATTGAAGATCAATATGAAAAATCAAAGAATGAAACTTGTCTCAACCTGGATAACTGATACCAATTGATACGGAATTATCTCCTTGATTGCTCGATGATGACAATTCGGTCTTATTTTAGCCCGATCTTGACAAGTAATTCTCTTTTTCAAACCTGAATTGACCTTAAAGTTAGAAACTTGTAACGCAAGAACACGAATGAACAAATAACGAAACTGATTTGGGATATTGATAAAATCAACTTTGATAGTTCAATTGGATTGGCTCTAACACTAAATCCAATTGATTAACTAGGTTTGATCTTTAATAATCAAACTAAAACAATCTCAATTGACTAGACCAATAACTCAAATTGAACAAACGTAAGAGAGAGAGAAGTTGTTCTATGGACTTCATTGTTGGATTGCCTAGAACTAGGAAAGGTAGAGATTCTATTTTTGTGGTAGTAGACCGTTTTTCCAAGATGGCTCATTTTATTCCATGTCACACGACTGATGATTTTGTGCATATTGCTGATTTGTTCTTTAGAGAAGTTGTTAGATTGCATGGCATTCCTTGTTCTATTTTTTCAGATCGTGATGCTAAATTTTTGAGTTATTTTTGGAAAAGTTTATGGTCTAAATTGGGAACTAAGCTGTTATTTTCTACCTCATGTCACCCACAAACTGATGGGCAAACTGAAGTTACTAATAGAACGTTAGAGGTTTTACTTAGAACTATGCTTAAAGCTAATCTCAAACGTTGGGAAGATGTTTTGCCTTTTATGGAGTTTGTTTATAATAGGTCAATCCATTCAGCTACAAAAATGACCCCTTTTGAGGTTGTTTATGGGCTGAATTTGAGGACTCCAGTGGACTTGACGCCTCAGCCATACAAAGGAAAAGAGAGCTTTGAAGCTGACAAGAGGGCTGAGTTTGTGAAGAAGCTACATGAGAGAACCAAGATGCACATGGAGAGGAAATCCATGAAGTATAAGGCCCATGCTGATAAGGGTCGAAAACAGGTTATCTTTGAAGAAGGTGATCTTGTTTGGGTGCATCTTAGGAAGGAGAGGTTCCCAAATCAAAGGAAGAATAAGCTAGATCAGCGTGGAGATGGTCCATTTCGTGTCATCAGGAGAATCGGCCCAAATGCATATCATGTTGACATGCCTGGTGAGTATGGTGTCCATCCAACGTTTAATGTGGCTGATCTATCTCTTTATGTGCCAGATTTTGATTCCGACGTCGAATCAGAGACAATTCGAGCTCAAGTGGAGGAGAATGATGCAATGAAGCCAGCCATGTCTCCTACCGACGTCGATGAGTTGATTCGAGTGCCTTCTGACGGACCAATCACAAGGAGTCAAGATTGCTCAAGGCACAACAGCAATCTTGGTTCGATTGGCAGCTGTTCTTGAAGAGCCAAGCAAGACAAAGTGGGTCTCGTGCATTCGACTTTAGTTGAGCCCGAATTCCATGGATTAAATTATAAGGGCCAAAATTCACCTATTTCTTTATTTAGAAACTGTATTAGCTTGTCTTACTTTAGGGCTGAATTTAGTAAGTGACCGGGTGAGATAAGTTGGTATATGGGTCAAAGTCAACTCTTTGACTTGACCATTCTAAGTAGAGAAAATATCTTTTATTATTTTATTATAGGCGTGTTTTTAATATTAATAATGTAGAGAAATTCAATCAATAGGCTTATGTTAGTTGGTTGAATATTCTCTCTCCTGGTTGTTATAGATATTTCAAGTTTGTTAGGATATTTTTCTTAGATAAATAAATCAGCCATGATTTATTTTATTTAAGGGGAATCTAGTTAGTTAGTTGTAGATATTTTATTATATCTTGGGAAGCAAGACAAGGAGCCTATTCTATCTAATTAGGGACGGCCTCCTAGTTGTCTTGTTCTCCATGTAAGACTCTTTTGTATTGCCTATTTATACTTTGGTTTTTCATTAATAAAAATCAGCTTGAGAGAGATTAAACCCAAATTGGTTTAATCTATCTCTTGGACTCCAAAAACACACGTGTGAGACTTTTGTTTTCAACATTGATCGATCATCATCCCAGCAACATTCGTTCATCATCACTTTGAGATCTCTCTTCTCTTGTTTGTTTAATTTGATTCATTGACTTATTCAATAGAGATTGTTCTAGAATTGATTGTTAAAGATCATTCTAGTTTATCAATCAGATTTAGCGTTAGAGCCAATCTGATTGAACTATCAAAATCGAGTCTTTCAATCTATCAAACTCGTTCTTCTCATCAATTGATCAATTCGGTTTCGTTGTTACTTGCGCATCAAGTCATCTAATTTTCGAAAGCATTTTAGGTTTGAATTCATTACTGGCAAGATCGAGATCGTGTGGGTCATATACGAGATTCCTAAGGAGCAATCCGAGGCAGTCACGTATCACTTATGCCTAGATGTCTTCAAAGTTCACTTGTTTTTTCTCCTTTTGCCTTTAAAAATTGACTTAAGATCTAACATTGCACGCCAAGTGTTCGATGAAATGTCCATGTAAATGTCACTCCTAAATGTGGCATTCCGTTTCTAGGTTCGAATTTATGCTTCTATTCGATCTGTCTTAGTTTTGTAGTGTAGAATGTGCTTATTGGCTTGATATTATCCTCATTCTTTATTCTTATGCCTAGATGTCTTTAAAGTTCACTTGTTTTTTCCTCTTGTGCTTTTAAAAATTGACTTGAGATCTAACATTGCACGCCAAGTGTTCGACGAAATGTCCATGTAAATGTCACTCCTAAATATGGCATTCGGTTTCTAGGTTCGAATTTATGCTTCTATTCGACCGGTCTTGATTTTGTAGTGCAGAATGTGCTTATTGGCTTGATAATATCCTCATTCTTTATGCTTATGCCTAGATGTCTTTAAAGTTCACTTGTTTTTTCTCCTTTTGCCTTTAAAATGACTTGTGATCTAACATTGCATGCCAAGTGTTCGATGAAATGTCCATGTAAATGTCACTCCTAAATGTGGCATTCGGTTTCTAGGTTCGAATTTATGCTTCTATTCGATCGGTCATGGTTTTGTAGTGCAGAATGTGCTTATTGTCTTGATAATATCCTCATTCTTTATGCTTATGCCTAGATGCCTTTAAAGTTCACTTGTTTTTTCTCCTTTTGCCTTTAAAAATTGACTTGAGATCTAACATTGCACGCCAACTGTTCGATGAAATGTCCATGTAAATGTCACTCCTAAATGTTGCATTCGGTTTCTAGGTTCGAATTTATGCTTTTATTCGATATGTCTTGATGTTGTAGTGCAGAATGTGCTTATTGGCTTGATATCCTCATTCTTTATGCTTATGCCTAGATGTCTTTAATGTTCACTTGTTTTTCCTTCTTTTGCTTTGAAAAATTGATTTGAGATCTAACATTGCACACTAAGTGTTCGCCGAAATGTCCAAGTAAATGTCACTCCTAAATATGGCATTCGGTTTCTAGGTTCGAATTTATGCTTCTATTCGATCGGTCTTGATTTTGTAGTGCAGAATGTGCTTATTGTCTTGATACTATCCTCATTCTTTATGCTTATGCCTAGATCTCTTTAAAGTTCACTTCTTGTTTCTCCTTTTGCCTTTGAAATGACTTGTGATCTAACATTGCACGCCAAGTGTATGATGAAATGTCCATGTAAATGTCACTCCTAAATGTGGAATTAAATTTCAAGGTTCGAATTTATGCTTTTATTCGATCGATCTTGATTTTGTGGTGCAGAATGTGCTTATTGGCATGAAACTATCCTCATTCTTTATGCTTATGTCTAAATGTCTTTAAAGTTCACTTGTTTTTTCTCCTTTGTATACAATACTATAAGTCATTGTTCCTTTCAAATACCGAAGCACTCTCCTTAGAGCGTTCCAATGACTAGCACTTGGTCGACTTGTATAGGGACTTAGTTTACCCACGGCATACGCTATGTCGGGGCATGTACCCACGGCATACGCTTTGTCACTAGAATCCATAGGCGTGCTCACTGGCGTGGATTTATCATAATTAAATCGTTTCACTACTTTCTCGATGTAATGGGATTGTGTTAGGACCAAGCCCTTGCCATCCCTCACTGTCTTAATTCCTAAGATCACATCGGCCTCTCCAAGATCCTTCATGGAGAATATAGTAGACAAGAATTCTTTTGTCTTATCCACTATCATTTGGTTTGTACCAAATATAAGCATGTCATCAACATATAAACAAATTATAACTCCTTGACCGGAATTATCAAACTTGCTATATACACACTTATCCGCTTGATTTATCTTTAAACCATAGGCCAAGATTACTTCATCAAACTTATTATGCAATATATTTAGGCGCTTGCTTAAGTCCATAAAGAGATTTGATCAAACGACATACCTTATGTTCTTGTCCTTCCACTACGAATCCTTCGGGTTGCTTCATGTAAACCTCTTCATCCAAGTCTCCATTGAGGAACGCCGTCTTTACGTCCATTTGATGGATGACAAGACCATGAATGCTTGCTAAGGCAATCAAGAGGCTTATCGTGGTGATTCTTGCCACGGGGGCATAGGTATCAAAATAATCAACACCCTCCTTTTGTCTAAAGCCTTGGATAACCAATCGAGCCTTAAACTTGTCAATGGACCCATCGGCCTTCATCTTCCTTATGAAGATCCATTTACACCCTAATGGCTTGCATCCGGGTGGAAGGTCCGACAACTCCCATGTGTTGTTGCCAACAATGGAATCCATCTCATCTTGGATTGCTTTTTTCCAAAATGAAACATCTTGAGAAGTCATGGCCTCGTTGAAGGTCTTAGGATCCTCATCCATATGAAAATATGAAAAATCTTTGACCCTCATTTCTCTAGATCCTTCAACCAAGAACATCTCAAAGATGGGCTCACAAAGATGGGCTCACAAGACACTTGTTCCATTCGCCATCGAGCCCTCTGCGTCGACGCACCGGCGCCTGTTGTGCCAAGCAACGCAACTGTTTCTTGTTTGTCATCACTAGGTGCGCCGACGTCTTCATCTTCGATTCCCACAACCTTACGCTTTGGCGATCTCAAATCCTCACTCGGGTTCGATCCTTCGACCATCGGCGTCACACCGGTGTCGTCTCCACTCGGCGTCAAGGGCGCGCCTTGCGACGCCCCTTCGGACGTGCCTTGTGTCACACCTTGTGGCGCGGCGGCACGAGACATGGACCGAGTGATTCTCGGTCCAAGCGCCGAAGTTGGCTCTTCTTCGGTTTCCATTGGATCCGAGGATGGATCGACTTCTTCTTGGTCCTTTTTATCTAGGCCTCGGACTAGACGTGAATCTAGTCTCATCAAATATTGCATCACGTGATTCTATCACGGTATTAACCGAAATTGCATGATTGGGCTCTATCACAAAGAACCTATAGGCCTTAGAATTATGTGTATATCCAATAAAGATGCACTCAACACCTTTTTCTCCCAAAGTATTACGTTTAGGGTCCGTTAGTCTAACGACCGCATGACATCCCCATATACGAAGATGTTGAAGACTAGGTTTCTTTTTGAACCACAACTCGTAAGGTGATTGACGATTTCTCTTGCTAGGCACTCTATTCAAAATAAAGTTGGTCGTAAGCATCGCTTCACCCCAAAACGAGTTCTTTAACCCGGAGTAGGATAACATGGCATTTACCATGTCCTTAAGCACACGGTTTTTCCGTTCCGCCACCCCATTTTGTTGAGGGGTATATGGAGCCGTTGTCTCATGGATTATACCACAAGACTCAAAGTACTCCTTGTCCATATATTCACCACCACGATCGGTTCGTAGTCTTTTGATCTTATTTCCGGTTTGCAATTCTACCTCGATTTTATATGCCTTGAATCTATCGAGTGCCTCACTCTTAGAATGAACAAGATAGATATAGCAATACCTTGTGTAGTCATCAATAAACGTTATGCATCATGTAGAGTAGAATGGAGGGTCCGTCATCTATCTCCAAGGTATTTGAGACTCCGAATGAAAAAAGCGTACCTTCGAAGGCTTGATTGCTGCGATCAGGACCTGATTAACATCATTGAGAACAAGAGATCAAAGATTTGGTGGAGGATAAAACGTCAAAAGTAAACCAAGACTGAGATCTGATCATAGCCGCTGTGAAGTCTTGGGATGCAAACAAAGGCGATGGTTTTTAGATTTGGCAAACATGAGATGTGTCCCACACTTTAAGAAGTACATCGAATTTTTGAGATATCCCTTAATGTCCTTTTTGTACCTAGAGAAGGACGACCTCGAGAGAGCAGACGACCAGTAGAGTAGGTGCTCTATATCGTTCCTGCAAATCCCCCAAGTTCGAACGGACTAGCCCTAGGACTCCTTCCTCTCTTTCAATTCTCTTGAAAGGAAGCCTTGTTATCTTGGTTAGCAAGCAAGTTTTGCACTTTTCTTTTGTAGGTTCAAAGTTAGGAATAACTTGATCCTTTGCCATATCCAACATGCACTTCATGTGGACATGCCCTAACCTCGCGTGCCATAGATCGTAAACCGAATCATTTGACACCACCATGTAATCATACATAACTTTATTATTATTGATTACATTAAGTAGGAACATATCGTTCTTATAATGGCCGAAGCCTACAAATATTCCTGCCCTACTTATAATAAGACGATCGGCCTCGAAGACCAATCGATATCCCAACTTATTCAATACACCACCACCTACAACATTCTTTCTAATGTTGGGTGCGTATAATACATTATGTAGAATAAGTTCCTTCCCACTTGTAAAGTGTAGAAGCACGTCTCCCTTCCCTAAGACTGGAGTCGTTGACTCGTTTCCCATGTAGAGAACTAAACCGTCCTCCACATCCTTCATGTGCTTGAACCATCTTTTGTCCATGCACACATGTGTGGTGGCTCCCGAGTCTTGCCACCAATTTAGATTCCCATCCTTCAAGACAAAACATTCATCAATTTAGATACACTAAACAATGAATCACTTTTAGATAAACCAAATTCCATTGGATTACCTTGCTCGTGGCTTGCGCCCGAGCCCGACTTAGGCATAGGCGCGCCCTTGTACTTACGCACGGGTTTGGCATCGCAATCCCGTTTCATGTGACCAACCTTGCCACAATTCCAGCATGTCCCCTTAGGCTTTTCCTTAGAAACACGCTTCTCGCCTTTGCTTATTTTACCACCCTTGGACCGCTTGGACCACTTAGCACTCTTAGCGCCCTTGCCCATGCATTTAGCCGCCTCTATGGTATTAACCGAATGGGCGGTCTTGTCCTCATTCTTCTTCCCTTTATCGTTCATTTTGAACTCTTCCTCAATCCGAAGATGAGAGCCAAGTTGGACAAGATTCATGTCCTCCTTGGAATGTTTGAGAAGACGTTTTGCCTCTTTCCATTAAGAAGGCAAGTTATCCATTGTGGATGAGACGGCGTAATTCTCGTCCATAGCAATTCCATGTTGGGTAAGTTGACCCAATATGCGTACCAATTCATGGTATTGATCCATCACCAGTCTAGACTCCACCATCTTATAATTGTTGAAGTTAGATACTAGGAACTTCTTGGACGAAGCATCTTCGGCCAAATATTTCCCTTCGAGTGCCTCCCACAAACCACGAGCGGACTCGTAGTTTTGATATACATCGAAGAGGGAGTCCGCCATTCCATTTAGGATATGGCCACGATATATGTAGTCGTCATTCTCCCATTTCCCATAAAGCCTATGTTCGAGCGCTATGGCTTGCCTTTCTTTGGCTTGTTCCTCGGTCTCTTCATCGACCGCGTCCGGTATGTGGGGTGGTATCTCTGGGCATGGCTTTGTAAGCACGTACACCACTTTCAAAGAAGTAAGCAAGAAATGTATCTTCTTTTGCCATCGGCGGAAATCCAGCCCCTCAAACTTTTCAAGTTTCACAAACTTAGAGGCCACCTCCTTGATCGATGACTCACTCGTTTTTGCCATTATCAATCACCTTGTAAGTCACAAAACAACAAAAACTAAAACAATAAACAAACGTTGAAGATTGTTAGTTTTAGTTAGTGTTGTTAGTTGAAGGTTACATTCGGCTCTTGTAGACCCCGAAGGGTAATCTCGTGAGTAGACCCGAAGGTAATCTCGTTGGGTGTAGACCACAAGGGTAATCACCGCCGAATAGTGTTAGATTATGTTAAAACACAAGTTATACTTCGAAAACATAAACCAACATTACTTGACAAGATATGACAACGAGTCACGGGATGAGATCCCGCTTTCCTTCAAAGTTTATTGCCCCTATTAATATGCCAAGGGTATAACCACAATAATGTTGCGAGATAAAACGTTGCTATACAATGAACATGTGACAAGCATGTATCATCATTGCATATATACGCACCTCGTTCTTTAATAAGTGTCTTGTAATTTGATGTGGAACACTCAAACACAATTCTTGTGATTTTATTAGAACTCACAAAACCTCTTTAGAAAATGAATTCTTGAACCAAAACTGAGAGAGGCGTCCAACCTCTATTTATAGGCAAGAGGATGAGCGATTATGGAAAGAGAAATTGGAAGTTATTTGTTGAGAAATTTAAGGAGAAAAACGAGGATTATTAGGAAGTTTGTTATAACCAACTTGGTAACTTCCCTCAACAAACTTTCAAATTTCAAATCCAACCTTATCCAAACTCAAGGCAAAAGGCCCAAAATGGCCAATGAGGCGCGTGACCCATTTACCATGGCGAGCTAGCCTGTCGCGCCCACACTCCCGAGACATGAAATGTGCATCTCGTCTCTACGAAGCTTGGTGATGCTTTCGTGAAGCCAAAAGGTCAACACCCTAGCTCAAACCAAAAACAACTCATAACTTGAGATAGCTTGAAACCGATGTTCCAAGATTTGGTTAGCTCTCAAATTTTGCAACATAGTCCTTGAGCTCTATTTCTCAATCTAGGAATCATAACATAGCCAAACCATTGCAAGAATATGGCCATACACGCAAGTCAAACCAAAACAGTGCCCTAGGCGCGCCCCTGTTTTGTCGCGGCTGTCGCGCGCTTGCATGGCTGCATCGGCGCGCCTGTGCTAGTCCTCGGCACTTGGCGCGCGCCCGCTGGTGCGTCTCGGCATGCCATACCGACTCTTGTGCTCGACGAACTCGAGGTCAGCCTCGCACCGTGGCCAGTCCTAGGTCGAGAACCTCAAAACCGGTTCTATTGATCAAGGTGCGCCTCTAGCGTCCTTGCATCGATGCCACCTATGATTCCTCCAACTCTTTCAACCCTTGGAAATACCATTAGGCCGATCACTAGGCCGTACCTCCCGCACGCCCCAAACCTAAGCGATACCCATAGTAATTCCCACACTTATCCATTCATGACTCACACCAAATGGATTGATGACTTTCACAAATCACCAACAGCCAACAACAACAATGTCAATCAGAACGTGAACCAAATTGGTAAGTGTGATATAAAGATAGAGATAGAGCCATTCAGCGGAGAGCTCAATCCGGAGAAGTATCTAGAGTGGGAACAAGCTACAAACTTCATTCTAGATCACATGGTGTATGAAGAATGGGAGAAAGTTGTTGTTGTTGTTATCCACTTTGTTGGGACCGCTAGAAATTGGTGGTTCCGAATGAAGGAGGATAGAACTAGAAAAGCCTTGCCACCTATTGAAACTTGGGGCCAGCTGAAGTTTGTCATGAGAAAGAAGTATGTGCCAGAAGAACACACCGAGCACATGAGGCTTAAAGTTGTCACATGCAAACAAGGTACCAAGTCTCCAACCGAGTACTTCAATGAGCTTGAAGATTTGAGCTTCAAGGCTGGAATTCATCATTCCCAAAGGTCTCTAAGGACCCAATTCATGGTTGGACTGAATCAATCCATTAAAGACACACTTGAGATTCAACAAATAAAGGATCTCAATGCATTAGTGCATTCAGCCCAACTACTTTATGAGCAGCAACAAAGGAAGAAGAAGGAAGCTTGGAACGCACCAAAGAGGTATAATTCTAATCCTAGTTCAAATTCCACTTCTTATTCTTCTAACCCTTCTATGCAGCAAAAGGGACCTTTTAGCTCACCTAAACCAGCAGGTTCTCAAGGCCAAAGACGTCCCACAAATGCACCTCAAACACAAGCAAGGGCACGTGACATAGTGTGTTAAAAATGCCAAGGAAGAGGTCATTATGTCAAGGATTGTCCAAATCAGAAACAAGTGCTCCTTACCACTAATGGAGGATATGTGAGTGATGAAGAAATATCTCCAAATCAAGTGGAGGAGGAGAGCAATGGACAAGAAGAAGAGGACGTAGAGGCCATCGAACCGGACTGCACCGAACAGCATTTAACCTTGGTAACCATGCGTACTCTTACTTTACAAGACACAACTAGGCTAGATCAAAGGGAAAATATTTTTCATACTAGGTGTTGATGCAGTGAAGCCTTCCATGTCTCCAACCGACGTCGATGAGTTGATTCGAGTGCCTTCTAACGGACCAATTACAAGAAGTCGAGCTAAGAAGATTGCTCAAGGCACAACAGCAATCTTGGTTCGATTGGCAGCTGTTCTTGAAGAGCCTAGCAAGACAAAGTGGGTCTCGTGCATTCGACATCAATTGAGCCCGGATTCCATGGATTGACTCAAGAGGGCCGAAATTCACCTATTTCTTTATTTAGAAACATGTATTAGTTGTTGGTTTTCGTAGTTGTCTACTAATAGGGATTGTATGCAATCATTTTAATATGTTTGCTTTGTCTTGTTGAAGGGAAGTCGATCCTTGTAGATCCATTGGATAATCAAGGCATGACGAGTAGACCCATTGAAGGGTAGTCTCGAGGGTGTAGGCCATGAAGGCAATCACCATCGACCCCTTTATTATTTTTGTTAGTCCACTTGGATAAGATTACGAGTCAAAAGGTTAGACCGATCTTTCCTTCAACGTATATTGCCCCTATTCCATGCCAAGGGTTGTGCAATACCGCTGTGGGATAAAACGTAATTAAATAAACCAATGGAAGTGTTGGCAAGACACAACCATTGAGAACAAGCATACCTTATTCGAGTCTATCGATTCCTCTTCGATCTTCACTTCAATGAAGTCGTCTTCCATGGATGCTTGGGGTTCGTCCTTGACTTGAACATACTGCCCACTCCATGCATCTTGAGGTTCCTTTCTTGAAGAAGAACTTCGATCCATGCCTCCACACGAGCACTTGAGAACACTCTTGTGTTTACACTCAAATCCGACAAGAAACCCTAGATTCTTGTGCGTTTCTTTCTACCGATTTCTTTGGGATCAAGTCTGATTTTTTCTCATGTGTTTCATGTCCAAATTGCCGACATTTAGCCCTATTTATAGGGGTGAGAAACTTGCCCAAAACCGGCCATGGTGTGGCGGTTACAATCGGTTGAGTATGTGTGTGGCCGAGAGTGATTTTAGGAGTTGGTTACAACTTCCTTCCTCTCTCCTTGTCACCATCAAAAGGGGCGTCCAAGTGCATCCCCCCTTGGACTCCAAATGCCTCTCCATTTCAGCAAATGAAAGGCCCAATAAGAAGTCCAAAATTCCAATCCAACAAGCCATGTACACGGCCCAAATGGCAAAGCCAACAGCCCATGCCATGCGCGTGCATGTGCAGCCCACCAGCCCATAAGGCGCGCCCCTTGGTCCGGCCCACCAGCCCCACCACCTAGCTAGCATAGCTAGGTGCCAAGCTAGGTCACCTAGGAGTGTCACTACCCCTTAGCTCCATGAGCTAACTTATAGTGAGTTGAGTTGGCTTGAGCTAGTGTGAGCTAGGTTGAGCTGAATTTCTAGCTAGTTGAGCTAACTTGAGCTAGTGTGAGCTACATTGAGCTTCCATGAGCTAGTTCCTAGCTACATGAGCTTCTTATAAAGCATGTATAATGAGTCTTGAGCTTGTCTAAGCTCCTAGAGATCACTCTAAGCTAGTATGAAGCTTATAAACTTCTTTCTAGCATATTTAACTATGTGCCAAGCTAAACTCTAGCTTTGGTTCTTGCTTAAAGCATCTACCAAGCTTAGAGAAGCTTCCTAATTCATTTTAGAATATGCACAAAGTTATAAGACTCAATGATCAAGCTCAAAACCATACCTTAGTCTCACAATTCATGCTCGACGCCTTGGACAAGTGCCCTAGGCACGCCGAGAGCTCCATCACAGCCTCGCAACCGCGTCCCTAGCCACACCGCACCATCGCACCACCTAGGCGCGCCCTTGAAACCTTGAGATGAACCTCAAGTTCGCTCCTAGGCGCGCCACACCCAACGCCAATCCTTGAACCTCAAAACCGAGGTCCAAGCCGAGCCTCGCGCTTGCACCGCGCCGTTGCACCGTGCGTCGCCTCACACTAGGCGCGCCCTTGCCATGCAACGGTGCACACGAGGTTCCTAGTCTCGGTGGTGGTGTGCGACTAATCTATTGGATCTAATGACAAGTATTAAACCATGGAAAGTCACATATGTCAATATATCAATCAACATTTCCAATATGACTCTAAACCTCAACATGCTCTAATAGGGAGTTGATGACTTGACACAAATCACCAACATTCCTCCCCCATTTGAGCCATGTCATCAAGACTCGAAGTTTAATAAACAAACTCTATGTATAGATGTAAATGTCTGTAGACTTGAATTTACACCCTGTGATTATCACATTCATGCACTAAAATTTCGTGGTGCTCCTAAGGTTTGAACCACATCAATTTGTCTAAGTACATGTAGTAACTTTCACACATGAGTCTCTTACACTTATCCTTTTCTTTTGACGCTTTTATAAACAAGGCTCTTTCGTCCCATATCCTCTCACATATGCTTTAGTCGAGTCATCCTTAATTACTCTAACATGGAAGAAGCCTTATACTTCCACATATGCATAGTTGAGTTTCCTATCATGCTCCACATAAGCAACCAAAACTCATTAATGAAATCTTTGTTTCAAGACTAGGTTTCATGTGGCCTAGAGCATAAACCTTGATGGGTAATAATAATATCTAAAATATTATGAATGCTCTCCAACTCTACAATCTTGGCTTTCCACATTGAATTCAGCCCACACCTTTCGATGTAGGGGAATTGGGTATCCAAATCTAAGAGTTGTAAGGATTGTTACCCCCATCCCTCGATTGAAATTAACACAAACACTTATGTCAATCTTCTCGGAGAGAAATCAACAACCTCGATGTGCTTAACAAAAATCAAACGAGTTGACACTAAGTTATGGCATATGCCTCATTACAAGGTTCCCTCATACTTAGATGTCACTTTCCAACTTTAGAAGTTGGAGTATCGCAAATTGCCTCTTGGAAACCCCAAGAACGTCGGCCCATCACTCAAGATTGGAATTTATGACCAATTGTGCACTTAAAGGTCTTCCAAAGTTTAGTGATCCAATTTGCTTTCAAACTTTCCAACCTAGGAAGTTTCTATACACATCCAATGCCTTTAGCATCAACCATATCTTTGACAAATGGCCTATGTCAAGATATCCACATCTTAATATCCACTTGAGTGTCCCCAAGTCATGATACACCTTACTTATAACCGTGTGTTCATCAATCCAAAGATGTCTCTTAACTATGTGTATAGCCATGGAATTCTAGTTTCCAACTCAATGTATTTCAACCAAAATGAAGATTTAGAACCATCTAATCCACCTTCACCTCTATACATTGACATCTTCATAAATAACCAATGAAGAACAAGGTCTTACTATTTAACCTTACAACTTGGTTTCTACCAAGTAGATCATGTCATTCTAATATAGATTCATTAGACACTAACCAAACATAAGTGACTAAACTTTCTATATCACATCACGCAAAGCATATAGAATCTTTTAAAGACTTCCTAATGACATTACTTTTCTCTTGGCCATTCCAACACAAAGTAGTCCACTTTATGTTCCTTTCATCCTAACCACCAAATCATTGGAAGTTACCATAGGATCATCATCTTTGCATTTAGATGATTCAATTCTTCTTTCTTAAAATTTCCATTTAAGAAAACTTAGAAGAATTATGCTCATATGACAATCATCTTTTCCACAAGTGTTTTCACACATGTTAAGACTTGTCTTTTATCTCTCATGTCATTATTTCCATTAATCCTTTCCAATGGTTTCTTAACCATAAGACTAATTAACCAAAGTTGTCAATTCTCAAGCCTAAGTGACTCTTGACACTTTCCTTGGATCCGAGGATTCAATGAACTCCTCATAGTATTTTCTAGACCATAACTTGTCCATTTGAAAGTCATAAAACCAGCCTTTCAAATTTCCACACAAGTTCTATCCATCCAAGTAATGAAACAAAACATGAGCAATCTAAGCAATCATATGGAACATGTGATAGACCAAGTTCTCCCTACTTCAATCACAAATTAAATTAAACCCTAAAATGGGAAAGCCAAATACAACTTCAAACATGGTTTCATTGATTTAAATAAATCAAACAATTGCCTTGTGGTAGGCGCGCCTATTGTGCCAATCGAGGGCACACTGACGCCATGCGTCGAGCGCTTCGCCGAAGCCAAGGCTCGGTCTCAACCAGCCTCGGCGCGCCTTGCACACCCGGTTGTGCCATGGTAGTGGCATCACCCAGCCGTAGCGCGCCCTTGCGCATGCCAGCCGTGCCAAAGTTCAAAACCTCGCACCGTGTCGCTGCGTGCCGAGCGCTTCACACTTGGCTTGCGACACATCGGGTCCGTGCGATCCACGCCTTGGCTCGCATCCTTGGCCTTGCCATGCGTCGAGTGCTAAGACTCGACGCGCCTAGGCACGTTCGATCTGGAGATCGTGCCAAGGCTTAGGCCATGTGTTGCGATTGATGCAACACCTCCCCCATGTGACGATCCTCGTCTAGTGCCACGCACCAAAGGGGTTCTAGGCAGCGGCCCCTCCTAGGGCGTGCCTCGGATGCTCCATGGGATTCAACCACGAGCGCTTAGCGCTTTGAGGATCAATGTTGAGTCACGACACCGCTCGGCGCGCCTATGGCTTAGCCTAGGCGTGTCTAGGTTCTAACCCTAGCCACCTTATGCGCCGATCCCAAACCTTTTGCAAAGCAATTTCTTTTGACATTTCCATGTCTTTCTTAAGGCAAACTAACTTGCTAACATTCATTTTTGTCAACATCAAACCACATTTATAACTTAGACAAGTCATATTTATTTAGGATTCAACCATATGATAAAACGGTCTAAACATGAATTTTATTCATCATGTCTAGCTATCAAACTAACATTTGACACTTTTCATGCCTTGTCAAACTTATTTAACTTAGCCATGAGAGATCTCACTCTCATACAACCATTGCTCTCTTATGATTATACTACAAGTCTCAATCTAATCCAATCAAGACTTCCTTGTTTCCCTTTTCCATAAGAAGCATGAATTTTATGAAATCACTAAGTGAATTGCCACATGCATCTTATCAAGAGACTCTTACCATCTCTTCTATGTGTTTTTAGTGCATACATGGCCAACATGTGCATGCCCTCTCATGTGGGGGGCAATCCAGTAGACCCTTACATTAGTAGACCCGAAGGTAGTCTAATTACTCTAGTAGACCCGAAGGTAGTCTAGAGCATGAGTCGTCCCAATCAAAGAATGGTCGACTCAAGGGTAGTCTGGTCCAGTAGACCCTATTAGTAGACCCGAAGGTAATCTAATTACTCTAGTAGACCCGAAGGTAGTCTAGAGCATGAGTCGTTCCAATCAAAGAATGGTCGACTCAAGGGTAGTCTGGTTTGGATCATTCTCAATGAACGAAACCAACAATCAAACTTTCCAAGTTGATTCCAAGAGTTAGACTTAAGTCCCTTTCTTGCACACATGTCGCTAAGATTAACATTTAATCAAACCATAGTTTATTTCATAACATAAACAATCACATGATCTTTTAACATGATCAATACACACACTAATAGCCCTTTAGTCAAGGCATACACAACACACATAGTCCATAGCACACATATAATGCTACATACATACACACACGTACACAAAGGAAACAAATACAAGTAAAATTCAGCCTTGGCGTATCACGCCACAAAGAGAACAATAAACGGGCTTCTTTGGCCTTTGGTTCCCATAAACCACTTGCCAATACTTTCCTCCTACCGACGCCCCACCATCTCCCAAGGCCACGCCCCTAGGGACATTTCTTCTCGGTTTAGCACGCGAGTGCTTCACCCTAGACTTGCCATGGCACTTGAATGACGAGTACATATGCCTTGCCTCATGATCTCACCTTGGACCATGATTCTCCATCACCGTGGAGGGCTGAGGCCTTAAAACCTCACTTTGTAGGGCATCATTGAAATCAGGTTCACACCTTACGTTAGCAAGGACCCAATCCCAATAGAGATTACTCTTGTTGTACTCCTCTAGCCATTCATCAAAGTCCATGAGTCCGCCTTGCACTTCGATGGGTCGAATGGGACTCGGAGGCTCTATCTTGACTTCCCTCAATTGTGAGGTAATGTCATGCACCGTCTTATCCCCTAGTTTAGTCTTATCCTCGAACTTAACAAACATAAACCAACAATGCAAACAAGGACATGAACAAAACGAAGCAAAAACTACAATTAAATACAAATATATGTTGAAGATTGTTGGTTTTCGTAGTTGTCTACTAATAGGGTTTGTATGCAATCATTTTAATATGTTTGCTTTGTCTTGTTGAAGGGAAGTCGATCCTTGTAGATCCATTGGATAATCAAGGCATGACGAGTAGACCCATTGAAGGGTAGTCTCGAGGGTGTAGGCCATGAAGGCAATCACCATCGACCCCTTTATTATTTTTGTTAGTCGACTTGGATAAGATTACGAGTCAAAAGGTTAGACCGATCTTTCCTTCAACGTATATTGCCCCTATTCCATGCCAAGGGTTGTGCAATACCGCTGTGGGATAAAACGTAATTAAATAAACCAATGGAAGTGTTGGCAAGACACAACCATTGAGAACAAGCGTACCTTATTCGAGTCTATCGATTCCTCTTCGATCTTCACTTCAATGAAGTCGTCTTCCATGGATGCTTGGGGTTCGTCCTTGACTTGAACGTACTGCCCACTCCATGCATCTTGAGGTTCCTTTCTTGAAGAAGAACTTCGATCCATGCCGCCACACGAGCACTTGAGAACACTCTTGTGTTTACACTCAAATCCGACAAGAAACCCTAGATTCTTGTGCGTTTCTTTCTACCGATTTCTTTGGGATCAAGTCTGATTTTTTCTCATGTGTTTCATGTCCAAATTGCCGACATTTAGCCCTATTTATAGGCGTGAGAAACTTTCCCAAAATCGGCCATGGGTGGCGGTTACAATCGGTTGAGTATGAGGGTGGCCGAGAGTGATTTTAGGAGTTGGTTACAACTTCCTTCCTCTCTCCTTGTCACCATCAAAAGGGGCGTCCAAGTGCATCCCCCCTTGGACTCCAAATGCCTCTCCATTTCAGCAAATGAAAGGCCCAATAAGAAGTCCAAAATTCCAATCCAACAAACCATGTACACGGCCCAAATGGCAAAGCCAACAACCCATGCCATGCGCGTGCATGTGCGGCGCACCAGCCCATAAGGCGCGCCCCTTGGGCCGGCCCACCAGCCCCACCACCTAGCTAGCATAGCTAAGTGCCAAGCTAGGTCACCTAGGAGTGTCACTGCCCCTTAGCTCCATGAGCTAGCTTATAGTGAGTTGAGCTGGCTTGAGCTAGTGTGAGCTAGGTTGAGCTGAATTTCTAGCTAGTTGAGCTAACTTGAGCTAGTGTGAGCTACATTAAGCTTCCATGAGCTAGTTCCTAGCTACATGAGCTTCTTATAAAGCATGTATAATGAATCTTGAGCTTGTCTAAGCTCCTAGAGATCACTCTAAGCTAGTATGAAGCTTATAAACTTCTTTCTAGCATATTTAACTATGTGCCAAGCTAAACTCTAGCTTTGGTTCTTGCTTAAAGCATCTACCAAGCTTAGAGAAGCTTCCTAATTCATTTTAGAATATGCACAAAGTTATAATACTCAATGATCAAGCTCAAAACCATACCTTAGCCTCACAATTCATGCTCGACGCCTTGGACAAGTGCCCTAGGCGCGCCGAGAGCTCCATCGCAGCCTCGCAACCGCGTCCCTAGCCACACCGCACCATCGCACCACCTAGGCGCGCCCTTGCAACCTTGAGATGAACCTCAAGTTCGCTCCTAGGCGCGCCACACGCAACGCCGATCCTTGAACCTCAAAACCGAGGTCCAAGTCGAGCCCCGCGCTTGCACCGCGCCGTTGCACCGTGCGTCGCCTCACACTAGGCGCGCCCTTGCCATGCAACGGTGCACACGAAGTTCCTAGTCTCGGTGGTGGTGTGCGACTAATCTATTGGATCTAATGACAAGTATTAAACCATGGAAAGTCACATATGTCAATATATCAATCAACATTTCCAATATGACTCTAAACCTCAACATGCTCTAATAGGGAGTTGATGACTTGACACAAATCACCAACATTAGTTTGTCTCACTTTAGGGCTGAAGTTAGTAGGTGACCGGGTGAGATAAATTGGTATATGGGTTAAAGTCAACCCTTTGACTTGACCGTTCTAAATGGAGAAAATATCTATCTATTATATTAATTATAGGCGTGTTTTCTATTTTTAATAATGTAGAGAAATCAGCCAATAGGCTTATGTTAGTTGGTTGATCTTCTCTCTCTTGGTTGTTAGAGATATTTTTAGTTTGTTAGAGATATTTTGAGTTTGTTAGGATATTTTCTTAAATAAATAAATCAGCCATGATTTATTTAAGGGAATCTAGATAGATTTAATTAGATATTTTATTATATCTTGGGAAGAAAGACAAGGGGCCTAATCTATCTATTAGGGCCGGCCATATGTCTTCCTTGCTCCCCAAGGAATAGCTTTGTATTCTCTATTTATACTCTTGTTATTTCATTCAATAAAATCAGCTTGAGATTAGATAAACCCTAAGAATGGTTTATCTAGTCCTTGGGCTCAAAAATCATGTGTGATCAAGTGCTAGCAATCTGCGTTTTCTTCATTGGCGATCTTCGATTTCATTCAATCTCTCTCTCGTGTTGTTTAGTTCGATTCATTGAATTGATCAAATCAAGTCTAGTTCTAGTTGATTTACATCAACTAGTTTATCAATTTGGATTAGCGCTCGAGCCATCCAAGTTGAACTATCTTATTTGATTCGTTTAAAGTGTTCAAATTCAGTTTGTTGTTCGAGTTCTTCAATTCCTTGTGACGCAAGTTTCTGACTTTGAAAGTGTTGTAGGAAAGGATTCCATATTACAAGGCAACATCGGGATCATGTGGGTCATATTCGAGATTATCAACGAGGATTCCGGGGCAATCACGTATCAAGTGGTATCATAATCCAGCGTCTCGCCAAGTAATTGTTTCTTTCCTTAATTTGCTTTCTAGTTAATTTAATTCAGTTTTTGATCCCAAAAATCCCGCCTTTACCCAAAGATTGAATTTTTGAGACCAAAGCTAGAATTTTTAACCCTCCACCACCACAACTCCGCCACCCCACCACCACGCACCACCACCTAGCGATCCACCTGGTGTCGCTAACCACCACCGCACCACCCACCACCACCAGCCGAACCCAACCCCACCAACCCCACCCAATTCGGCTAACCCTAAACCCTAGATCGCCACCTCAACCCCTCGAAACCCTAACCCTAGTTTTTCAAGAAAACCCACCCTAACCCTAACCCTAATTTGGTAACCCTAAACTCGAACCCTCACCCACCCCCTCGCCAACCCTAGAGCCAAACCCTAACCCCCCGAACCCTAATCCAGCCGTGAGCATCCCAAACCCTAATTCCCCTTGTCTTACTTGCCCCCCAAGTAATAACCAATCTAGGAGATTTTAAGGGATTGGTTGCATGCTTTTGGTTGAATTGGTTGAGTTTGGTTGCAATATAGATTAGCAATTATCTTCCTACAATTTTTTATGAGTTTTTATTGCATGTTGCATGATCAATAGAGATTCATATTGCTTGTTGATATTTGCTGATTTTTGCTATTGCATCCATCAAATTCGACCTAGCCCTTATTCTTCTTTGTTAATTTGGCTTCTAGTTGGTTTCATTGGTAGTATAAAGTCACTTAGTTAAAAAAATCAGATTAGTTTCGTTTTTGCCCTTGCATTCAATTGTTGCATTGCTTTGCTTATTTCTCAATTCTAGCACAAGAGTAGATTGTGCATAAATTAAAAAAAAACAGAAAAGAAAAGTGATCTACCCCAGCTAGTTTTAAGCCACTTTCAACCCTAGTGACTGCTTGCTTAAAAAATAGCTAAGTAGAAATCACTTTGAAGAAAAAAAGGTGACGAAATAAAAGTCACTTAGCCTACCATATTTCTGTCCTTGCATGCTTGAATTTGGCTTTATTAACTTGCATAGAGTCAATTGAGAGATTGCATATGTTTTGAAGCTCATAGAGGGATTATTTGCATTGCTTGTCTTATTGCATACTTGCCATTTGCTTAAGCTGCATATTTCCTTTATTTATCATTAGTATACCATATCTAATCCATATCTATCCATTTACTCCCTCAATTCAACCCAAAAACTGAATTAAGTTGATTAGATTGCTTTGAGGCAAGTTTTGCCTTGATCAAGGTGTGGTATTGCTTATTGTGTTTTGCTTTAGAACACACTACTCTCTCTCTACTTTCTTGCTTGTTTCAGGAACAATGGTGATCCCGAATGAGCCTAACCCGGCTGAACTGAATCTTACTAAGGAGGCAATCGATTTCATTAGGTTGTCCATTAGTGATAGTGTACGAGATGGCAAGGCTCGAGCTGTAGAGTTGGCCACGGCTGCGTTGAACCCACAACTGCGGCGTCTAGAGGAGCAACTTGCCACTTTGATTGAGTCATCTCAAGGAAGTCACAAGAATGCCCCTGCAATAGAGCTTACAAGTGATCCAAATCAAGCCTCAGGTAGCGACAAAGGCAAGCAACAAGCAGTTGATGAAGAGCATGATGTGCTTGCTAGCTACAAAGAAAACGATCCCCCGGCTCAATACTCCCCCACAGCCGGCCGAAGTAGAGGAAGAGGCATTGGATTGAGGACTCCACCGGTTACTCATCAACAATTCTATAATCAGCCAGCAAACCGGTATCCTCAAGCCACTCATCATCAACAACAACATTACAACAATCCTTATGATGATGTGACTTATGGCTACATTGGGGAAGAGAGGCGCCCATGGCATCCTCCCCTTGATGATTTCTACAACCAAGCTGAGGTTGTAGAGGATATTCCACCAGCTTATGGAGTACAAAGGCCGAACAACAACAACACCGCTAACCAAACCGTCAATCAGATTGGTAAGCGTGATATAAAGATCAAGATAGAGCCATTAAGTGGAGAGCTCAATCCAGAGAAATATCTAGAGTGGGAACAAGCTACAAACTTCATTCTAGATCACATGGGCTATGAAGAATGGGAGAAAGTTGCTGTTGTTGTTATCCACTTTGTTGGGACCGCTAGAAATTGGTGGTTCAGAATGAAGGAGGATCGAATTAGAAAGGCCTTACCACCAATTGAAACTTGGGGCCAGCTGAAGTTTGTAATGAGGAAGAAATATGTGCCTGAAGAGCATACCGAGCACATGAGATTGAAAGTTGCCACATGCAAACAAGGCACCAAGTCTCCAACTGAGTACTTCAATGAGCTAGAGGATTTGAGCTTCAAAGCGGGAATTCATCATTCCCAACGCTCTCTAAGGACCCAATTCATGGCTGGACTGAATCAAAGCATCAAAGATACATTAGAGATTCAACAAATCAAGGATCTCAATGCCTTAGTACATTCAGCCCAACTACTTTCTGAGCAGCAACAAAGGAAGAAGAAGGAAGCTTGGAATGCTCCAAAAAGGTATGTCCCTAATTCTAGTGCTAATTCCAATTCCTATTCTTCTAACCCTTCTTTGCAGCAAAAGGGAGCTTCTAGCTCACCTAAACCCACAGGTTTTCAAGGCCAAAGGCGTCCCACCAATGGACCTCCAAATCAGCCAAGAGCACGAGATCTAGTGTACTTTAAATGTCAAGGAAGAGGTCATTATGCCAAGGATTGTCCAAATCAGAAACAAGTGCTACTCACCACCAATGGAGGATATGTGAGTGATGAAGATATACCTCCAAATCAAGTGTAGGAGGAGAGCAATGGACAAGAAGAGGAGGACGTGGAGGCCATTGAACCAGATTGCACCGAACATCCTCTAACTTTGGTAACCATGCGTACTCTTACTTTACAAGAAACACCTAGGCTAGATCAAATGGAAAATATTTTTCATACTAGGTGTACTGTGAAGAATCAAGTGTTATGCATGATAATTGATAGTGGTAGCTGCTGTAACATTATTAATGCTAAGGTAGTTGATCACTTTCAATTAAAAACTCAACCTAGGGCTACTAGTTATGGTCTAAATGGTATTAATGATTCTGATGGTCCTAACTTAGTTACTCATCAATGCTTAGTCCGTGTTTCCATAGGCAATTATGTGGATGATATCATGTGTGATGTGGTAAACATGGAATGCACTCATATCTTGTTAGGTAGACCATGGTTATTCGATAGGAGAGTTATATATGATGCCATGCTTGATACCTATTCGTTTAACTATGACGGGAGGAGAGTTTCTCTTCTACCATTGTCCCCCCAACAAGTTTTACAGGACCAGATACGCAGAGACCAAGCTAGGGCACTTAGGCGTGCCAAGGAAGAGAAAGAGGAGGCTGAATCGGCAGCCAAGGCTGCGGCACGGCGCTCGGCGCTTGACGCACCAACAAAGACTAGCGGCGTTTCCCAGTCTCAACCCGGGCATTCTGGCTCAAATTTTAGGACAACATCAAGAACGAGTGGAGCTACTGATTGGGACAAAAATCACCCAGAAAAAGTCCCTAAATCGTCAAAAGTGCCGAGCAACACTTTCAGAAGTGCATCTGAGACGAAAACGGGGCTATCTCCTAAACAACTCAGGCATTTTTCCTCCAATTTTGTGAGCAATTCAGAGACTCAGAGAGCTACAGATCGGGAAAAAGAACGCCTAAAGAAAGAGCCAAAATCGGCTTAAAAGGCAGTGTAGAAAAGCGCTCTCTAGTTACTCAGTCTAGTATTTCTTTCCCTAACTCTTTTTGCTTACTTCTTATGAGGAAAGACATACTTATTATTAGTCAAGATATTTCACATCTCCCAAAGTGTATTCAGGATCTATTACAGGAATTTGAAAATGTGATGCCTGAAGAGTTGCCACAAGGCCTTCCACCAATTAGAGGCATTGAGCATCAAATTGATTTGGTGCCCGACGCTTCTTTACCAAACCGTGCAGCCTATAGAGCTAGTCCAGAGGAGACCGTTGAGCATCAAAGACAAGTGCAAGACCTCATGGACAAAGGCTATGTGCGTGAATCACTCATCCCATGCGCGGTTCCGGTGATTTTGGTGCCAAAGAAGGATGGCACATGGAGAATGTGTGTTGATTGCAAGGCGATCAACCAAATAACAGTTAAGTACCGTCATCTTATTCCTAGATTAGATGATATGCTTGATGAATTGCATGGTGCTAATTTCTTTTCTAAGATTGATTTAAGAAGTGGGTACCATCAAATTAGGATGAGGGAAGGGGATGAATGGAAAACTGCCTTTAAAACTAAGTATGGTTTATATGAATGGTTAGTAATGCCTTTTGGATTACCTAATGCACCTAGTACTTTCATGAGGCTTATGAACCATGTTCTAAGAAGATATTTAGGTAAATTTGTTGTAGTCTACTTTGATAATATCTTAGTCTATAGCAAAACCTTGCATGAACATGTAGACCATCTTAGGGCTGTTTTGGACACTTTAAGGTTAGAAAAGCTTTATGTTAACTTGAAAAAGTGTTCTTTTTGCTCGGAGTCTACCATTTTTCTTGGTTTTGTTGTGTCTAAAGGTGGATTGAAGGTAGATGAAGACAAGATCAAGGCAATCAAGGAGTGGCCCCAGCCGACTACACCAACCATGGTGCGCTCTTTTCTCGGCTTGGCTGGCTTCTACAAGAGATTTGTGCGTGATTTTAGCACAATTGCAGCCCCTCTCCATGAGCTTACAAAGAAGGATTCAACATTCAAATGGAGAGAGCAACAAGAGAACGCCTTCAACACTTTGAAGGACAGATTATGCCACGCCCCAGTGCTCCAACTCCCTGACTTCTCCAAAGCATTTGAGATAGAGGTGGACGCATCTGGCCATGGAATAGGAGGCGTGCCTTGCAAGACAAAAAACCCATAGCTTATTTTAGTGAGAAGCTTAGTGGGGCTGAGTTGAATTACCCTACTTATGATAAAGAGTTGTATGCTTTAATTAGGGTTTTGAAAATTGGTCTCATTATTTGTGGCCTAAAGAGTTTGTAATCCATTCTGATCATGAGGCCTTGAAGTATTTGAAAGGCCAATCCAGACTCAGCAGGCGACATGCAAGATGGGTTGAATTTATGGAGACTTTCCCTTATGTTTTAAAGCATAAGAAAGGCAAAGAGAATGTGGTAGCTGACGCCCTTTCTCACAGGTATGTTCTCTTGAACCAATGTGATGTTAAGATCCTTGGATTTGCAATGATTAAAGAATTGTATGCTAATGATCCTCACTTTACTGAAATTTATAAGAATTGCATGTCTAGGGGAGAAATAGATACCTACTTTATTGATGATGGATACTTGTTTAAAGCTGGTAAATTGTGCATTCCTTCATCTAGTATACGTAGGCTTCTAACTAAAGAGGTTCATGAATCAAGAGGACATAGGGGTCTAGAAAAGACTTTAGAAGGTTTAAAAGAACACTACTATTGGCCTAAGATGAGTAATTATGTGCTTAGATTTGTCAAGAGTTGTGTTGTTTGTGCTAAAGCTAAGTCTAGACTTAATCCCCATGGTTTGTACCAGCCTTTGCCTATTCCTAGTTCACCTTGGGAGGACATTTCTATGGACTTCATTGTTGGATTTCCTAGAACTAGGAAGGGTAGAGATTCTATCTTTGTAGTGGTAGACCGTTTTTCCAAAATGGCTCATTTTATTCCTTGTCACACGACCTATGATGCTATCCATGTTGCTGATTTGTTCTTTAGGGAAGTTGTTAGATTGCATGGTATTCCATGTTCTATTATTTCAGATCGTGATGCTAAATTTTTGAGTTATTTTTGGAAAAGTCTGTGGTCTAAATTGGGAACTAAATTGCTGTTTTCTACCTCATGTCATCCACAAACGGATGGGCAAACTGAAGTTACTAATAGAACGTTAGGGGTTTTACTTAGAACTATGCTTAAAGCTAACCTCAAACGTTGGGAAGACGTTTTGCCTTTTGTGGAGTTTGCTTATAACAGGCTGAATCCGAGGACTCCGGTGGACTTGACGCCTCAGCCATACAAGGGAAAAGAGAGCTTTGAAGCTGACAAGCGGGCTGAGTTTGTGAAGAAGCTACATGAGAGGACAAAGATGCACTTGGAGTGGAAATCCATGAAGTATAAGGCCCATGCTGATAAGGGTCGAAAACAGGTTATCTTTGAAGAAGGAGATCTTGTTTGGGTGCATCTAAGGAAGGAGAGGTTCCCAAATCAAAGGAAGAATAAGCTAGATCAGAGAGGAGATGGACCATTTCGTATCATCAGGAGAATCGGCCCTAATGCATATCATGTTGACATGCCTGGGTGAGTATGGTGTCCATCCGACTTTTAATGTGGCTGATCTATCTCTTTATGTGCCAGATTTTAATTCCGACGTCGAATCAGAGACGATTCGAGGTCAAGTGGAGGAGAATGATGCAGTGAAGCCTGCCATGTCTCCAACCGACGTCGATGAGTTGATTCGAGTGCCTTCTGACGGACCAATTACAAGAAGTCGAGTTAAGAAGATTGCTCAAGGCACAACAGCAATCTTGGTTCGATTGGCAGCTGTTCTTGAAGAGCCTAGCAAGACAAAGTGGGTCTCGTGCATTCGACATCAATTGAGCCCGGATTCCATGGATTGATTCAAGAGGGCCGAAATTCACCAATTTCTTTATTTAGAAACATGTATTAGTTTGTCTCACTTTAGGGCTGAAGTTAGTAGGTGATCGGGTGAGATAAATTGGTATATGGGTCAAAGTCAACCCTTTGACTTGACCATTCTAAATGGAGAAAATTTCCATCTATTATATTAATTATAGGCGTGTTTTCTATTTTTAATAATGTAGAGAAATCAGCCAATAGGCTTATGTTAGTTGGTTGATCTTCTCTCTCTTGGTTGTTAGAGATATTTTTAGTTTGTTAGAGATATTTTGAGTTTGTTAGGATATTTTCTTAAATAAATAAATCAGCCATGATTTATTTAAGGGAATCTAGATAGATTTAATTAGATATTTTATTATATCTTGGGAAGAAAGACAAGGGGCCTAATCTATCTATTAGGGCCGGCCATATGTCTTCCTTGCTCCCCAAGGAATAGCTTTGTATTCTCTATTTATACTCTTGTTATTTCATTCAATAAAATCAGCTTGAGATTAGATAAACCCTAAGAAAGGTTTATCTAGTCCTTGGGCTCAAAAATCACGTGTGATCAAGTGCTAGCAATCTGCGTTTTCTTCATTGGCGATCTCCGATTTCATTCAATCTCTCTCTCGTGTTGTTTAGTTCAATTCATTGAATTGATCAAATCAAGTCTAGTTCTAGTTGATGTAAATCAACTAGTTTATCAATTTGGATTAGCGTTCGAGCCATCCAAGTTGAACTATCTTATTTGATTCGTTTAAAGTGTTCGAATTCAGTTTGTTGTTCGAGTTCTTCAATTCCTTGTGACGCAAGTTTCTGACTTTGAAAGTGTTGTAGGAAAGGATTCCATATTACAAGGCAAGATCGGGATCGTGTGGGTCATATACGAGATTATCAAGGAGGATTCCGGGGCAATCACGTATCAGGTGTACTGTGAAGAATCAAGTGTTATGCATGATAATTGATAGTGGTAGCTGCTGTAACATTATAAATGCTAAGGTAGTTGATCAGTTACAATTAAAAACTCAATCTAGGGCTACTAGGTATGGTCTCAATGGTATTAATGATACATATGGTAATCTTGTTACTCATCTGTGTTTAGTCCGTGTTTCCATTGGTAATTATGTTTATGATATCATGTGTGATGTGGTAAACATGGAATGCACTCATATCTTGTTAGGTAGAACATGGTTATTCGATAGGAGAGTTATTTATGATGGCATGCTTAATAAATATTCGTTTAACTATGACGGGAGGAGAGTGTCTCTTCTACCATTGTCGCCCCCAACAAGTTTTACAGGACCAGGTACGACGAGATCAAGCTAGGGCACTTAGGCGTGCCAAGGAAGAGAAGGAAGAGGCCGAAACTGCGGCCAAGGCGGCGTCGCACCGCTCGGCGCCCGGTGCATCTACAAACCACACCGGCGTTTCCCAGTCTCCACCGGGCGTTCTGGCTCAAATTGTAGGGGAACATCAAGCACAAGTGGAGCTACTGATTGGGATGAAAAAAGCCAAGAAAAAGTGCCTAATTCATCAAAAGTGCTGAGTGCTACTTCAAATAGTGCAGCTGAGACGAAAATGGGGCTATCTCCCAAACCCCACGAGCGCTTTGGCTCAAAATTTGAGAGCAATTCAGAGACTCTGAGAGCTACAAATCAGAAAGAATAACGCCTGCAAAAGGAGCCAAAAATCGGCTTAAAAGGCAGTGTAGAAAAATGCTCTCTAGTAGCACAGTCTAGTGTTTCTTTCCCTACTTCTTTTTGTTTACTTCTTATGAGGAAAGAGATACTAATTCTTAATCAAGACATTTCACATCTTCCAAAGTGTATTCAGGATCAATTACAGGAATTTGAAGATGTGATGCTTGAAGAGTTGTCACAAGGCCTTCCACCAATTAGAGGCATTGAGCATCAATTTGATTTGGGAACTAAATTGCTATTTTCTACCTCATGTCATCCACAAACTGATGGGCAAACTGAAGTTACTAATAGAACGTTTGGGGTTTTACTTAGAACTATGCTTAAAGCTAACCTCAAACGTTGGGAAGATGTTTTGCCTTTTGTGGAGTTTGTTTATAACAGGTCAATCCATTCAGCTACAAAAATGACCCCTTTTGAGGTTGTTTATGGGCTGAATCCGAGGACTCCAATGGACTTGACGCCTCAGCCATACAAGGGAAAAGAAAGTTTTGAAGCTGACAAGCGGGCTGAGTTTGTGAAGAAGCTACATGAGAGGACAAAGATGCACTTGGAGAGGAAATCCATGAAGTACAAGGCCCATGCTGATAAGGGTCGAAAACAGGTTATCTTTGAAGAAGGAGATCTTGTTTGGGTGCATCTAAGGAAGGAAAGGTTCCCAAATCAAAGGAAGAACAAGTTAGATCAGAGAGGAGATGGACCATTTCGTATCATCAGAAGAATCGGCCCTAATGCATATCATGTTGACATGCCTGATGAGTATGGTGTCCATCCGACTTTTAATGTGGCTGATCTATCTCTTTATGTGCCAGATTTTGATTCCGACGTCAAATTAGAGACGATTCGAGCTCAAGTGGAGGAGAATGATGCAGTGAAGCCTGCCATGTCTCCAACCGACGTCATTGAGTTGATTCGAGTGCCTTCTAACGGACCAATTACAAGAAGTCGAGCTAAGAAGATTGCTCAAGGCACAACAACAATCTTGTTATTTCCCAAGTAATAGCCTCCTTGTCTTGGGAAGCAAGACAAGGAGGCCTAATCTATCATCCTAGGGCCGGCCACCTTGACTCCTTGTTCCCCAAGTAATAGCTTTTGTATTCTCTATTTATACTCTTGTTATTTCATTCAATAAAATCAGCTTGAAGTAAGATTAAACCCCTTTGGTTTAGTCTTGCTTTTGGGCTCCAAAAATACCAACTTGTGTTCGTGTGGCTTGCAATTCGAGAATCATCATTCGTCCAACATCAATCCGATTTCTCTCTTGTTCAAATCTGGTTTGTTAGTTTAATCAATTAGATTGTTCTAGTTGTGATTGTTAAAGATCAAACTAGTTAATCATTCGGATTTAGCGTTAGAGCCAATCCGTTTGAACTATCAAGTTGAACTAATCTATCAAATCTGATCGGTTCTTCAATTTCATCAATTCAAGTCAATTTCGTTGTTTGTGAGAAAGTTATTAACTTGTTAAGCAAATTCAGGTTTGATCGAGATTACTGGCAAGATCGGGACTTGTGTGGGTCATATACGAGGTTTCTAAGGAGTCATCCGAGGCAATCACGTATCACCAGGCTCGAGCTGTAGAGTTGGCCACGGCTAGCGACAAAGAGCTTAAGCAATAGAGCTTACAAGTGATCTCAAGCAAGTCATAAGAGTGCCCCTCCAATAGAGCTTACAAGTGATCCAAATCAAGCCTCATCTAGCGACAAAGGCAAGCAACAAGCAGTTGAGGAAGAGCATGATGTGCTTGCTAGCTACAACAAAGAACATGATCTCCCGGCTCACTATTCCCCCACGGCAGGCCGAGGTAGAGGAAGAGACTTTGGGACGAGGACTACACCGGTTACTCATCAACAATTCTATAATCAGCCAGCAAACCGGTATCCTCAAGCCACTCATCAACAACAACAACAATACAACAATCCTTTTGATGATGTGACTTATGGCTATCCCGGGGAAGAAAGGCGCCCATGACATCCTCCCCTTGATGATTTCTATAACCAAGCTAAGGTTGTAGAAGATATCCCACCAGCTTATGGAGTACAAAGGCCAGTCAACAACAACAATGCTAACCAACAAGTCAATCAGACTGATAAGAGTGATATTAAGATTAAGATAGAGCCATTCAGTGGAGAGCTCAATCCGAAGAAGTATCTAGAGTGGGAACAAGCTACAAACTTCATTCTAGATCACATGGGCTATGAAGAATGGGAGAAAGTCGTAGTTGTTGTTATCCACTTTGTTGGGACCACTAGAAATTGGTGGTTCCGAATGAAGGAGGATCGAATTAGAAAGGCCTTACCACCAATTGAAACTTGGGACCAGCTGAAGTTTGTCATGAGAAAGAAATATGTGCCCGAAGAGCATACCGAGCACATGAGGCTGAAAGTTGTCACATGCAAACAAGGTACCAAGTCTCCAACCGAGTACTTCAATGAGCTAGAGGATCTGAGTTTTAAAGCGGGAATTCATCATTCCCAACGGTGTCTAAGGACCCAATTCATGGCTGGACTGAATCAAAGCATCAAAGACACATTAGAGATTCAACAAATCAAGGATCTCAATGCACTAATACATTCAGCCCAACTACTCTATGAGCAACAACAAAGGAAGAAGAAGGAAGCTTGAAATGCACCAAAAAGGTATACCTCTAATCCTAGTTCAAATTCCAATTCTTATTCTTCTAACCCTTCTATGCAGCAAAAGGGAGCTTCTAGCTCACCTAAACCAACAGGTTTTCAAGGCCAAAGGCGTCCCACCAATGCACCTCAAAATCAGCCTAGGACATGTGATATTGTGTGCTACAAGTGTCAAGGAAGAGGTCATTATGCCAAGGATTGTCCAAATCAGAAGCAAGTACTCCTCACCACCAATGGAGGATATGTGAGTGATGAAGATATACCTCCAAATCAAGTGGAGGAGGAGAGCAATGGACAAGAAGAAGAGGGCGTGGAGGCCATTGAACCGGATTGCACCGAACAACCGGATTGCACTCTTACTTTACAAGAAACACCTAGGCTAGATCAAAGGGAAAATATTTTTCATACTAGGTGTACTGTGAAGAATCAAGTGTTATGCATGATAATTGATAGTGGTAGCTGCTGTAACATTAGTAATGCTAAGTTAGTTGATCACTTGCAATTGAAAACTCAACCTAGGGCTACTAGTTATGGTCTAAATGGTATTAATGATTCAGATGGTCCTAATCTTGTTACTCATCAGTGTTTAGTCCGTGTTTCCATAGGCAATTATGTTGATGATATCATGTGTGATGTGGTAAACATGGAATGCACTCATATCTTGTTAGGTAGATCATGGTTATTCG
The DNA here is from genome assembly GCA_964016875.1 of Fallopia convolvulus. Lineage (NCBI taxonomy): Eukaryota > Viridiplantae > Streptophyta > Magnoliopsida > Caryophyllales > Polygonaceae > Fallopia > Fallopia convolvulus. The sequence goes on from OZ024727.1 coordinate 26,823,806, forward strand.
ATAGGAGAGTTATATATGATGGCATGTTTAATACCTATTCGTTTAATTATGACGGGAGGAGAGTTTCTCTTCTACCATTGTCGCCCCAACAAGTTTTACAGGACCAGGTACGAAGAGACCAAGCTAGGGCACTTAGGCGTGCCAAGGAAGAGAAAGAAGAGGCTGACGCGGCGGCCAAAGCAGCGGCGCGGCGCTCGGCGCCCGACGCCCCTACAAACACAAGCGGCGTTTCCCAGTCTCAACCCGGGCGTTCTGGCTCAAATTTTAGAACAAAACCAAGCATGAGTGGAGCTACTGTTCGGGATGAAAAACGCCGAGAGAAGTGCCCAAATTCGTCCAAAGTGCCGAGCAACACTTCCAGCAGTGCCGCTGAGACGAAAACGGGGCTATCTCCCAAACCACTCGAGCGTTTTGGCTCACATTTTAGGATCAATTCAGAGACTGAGAGAGCTACGGATCTGGAAAAAGAACACCTATAGAAAGAGCCAAAAATCGCCTTAAAAGGCAGTGTAGAAAAGCGCTCTCTAATTGCACAGTCTAGTGTTTCTTTCCCTACTTCTTTTTCTTACTTCTTATGAGGAAAGAGATACTTATCATTAGTCAAGATATTTCACATTTTCCAAAGTGTATTCAGGTTCTATTACAAGAATTTGAAGATGTGATGCCTGAAGAGTTGCCATAAGGCCTTCCACCAATTAGAGGCATTGAGCATCAAATTGATTTGGTGCCCGATGCTTCTTTACCAAACCGTTCAGCCTATAGAGCAAGTCCAGAGGAGACCGCTGAGCTTCAAAGACAAGTGCAAGACCTCATGAACAAAGGCTATGTGTGTGAATCCCTCAACCCATGCGCGGTTCCGGTGATCTTGGTGCCAAAGAAGGATGGCACTTGGAGAATGTGTGTTGATTACAGGGCGATCAACCAAATAACAGTTAAGTACCGTCATCCCATCCCTAGATTAGATAATATGCTTGATGAATTGCATGGTGCTAATTTCTTTTCTAAGATTGATTTAAGAAGTGGGTACCATCAAATTAGGATGAGGGAAGGGGATGAATGGAAAACTGCCTTTAAAACTAAGTATGGTTTATATGAATGGTTAGTAATGCCTTTTGGATTAACTATTGCCCCTAGTACTTTCATGAGGCTTATGAATCATGTTCTATGAAGATACTTAGGTAAATTTGTTGTAGTCTACTTTGATGATATCTTAGTTTATAGCAAAACCTTGCATGAACATGTAGACCATCTTAGGGCTGTTTTGGACACTTTGAGGTTAGAAAAGCTTTATGTTAATTTGAAAAAGTGTTCTTTTTGCTCGGAGTCTACCATTTTTCTTAGTTTTGTTGTGTCTAAAGGTGGATTGAAGGTAGATGAAGACAAGATCAAAGCAATCAAGGAGTGGCCTCAACCGACTACACCAACCATGGTGCGCTCTTTCCTCGGCTTGGCTGGCTTCTACAGAAGGTTTGTGCGTGATTTTAGCACAATTGCAGCCCCTCTCCATGAGCTTACAAAGAAGGATACATCATTCAAATGGAGAGAGCAACAAGAGAACGCCTTCAACACTTTGAAGGACAGGTTATGCAATGCCCCGGTGCTCCAACTCCCTGACTTCTCCAAAGCCTTTGAGATAGAGGTGGGCGCATCTGGCCATGGCATAGGAGGCGTGCTCTTGCAAGACAAGAAACCCATAGCTTATTTTAGTGAAAAGCTTAGTGGGGCTGAGTTGAATTACCCTACTTATGATAAAGAGTTGTATGCTTTAATTAGGGTTTTGAAGACTTGGTCTCATTATTTGTGGCCTAAGGAGTTTGTAATCCATTCTGATCATGAGGCCTTGAAGTATTTGAAGGGCCAATCCAGAATCAGTAGGCGACATGCAAGATGGGTTGAGTTTATGGAGACCTTTCCTTATGTTGTAAAACATAAGAAAGGCAAAGAGAATGTGGTAGCTGACGCCCTTTCTCGCAGGTATGTTCTCTTGAACCAATGTGATGTTAAGATCCTTGGATTTGCAATGATTAAGAAATTATATGCTAGTGATCCTCACTTTGCTGAAATTTATAAGAATTGCATGTCTAGGGGAGAAATAGATTCCTACTTTATTGATGATGGTTGCTTGTTTAAAGCTGGTAAATTATGCATACCTTCATCTAGTATACGTAGGCTTCTAACTAAAGAGGTTCATGAATTAAGAGGACATAGGGGTTTAGAAAAGACTTTAGAAGGATTAAAAGAACACTACTATTGGCCTAAGATGAGTAATTATGTGCTTAGATTTGTCAAGAGTTGTGTTGTGTGTGATAAAGCTAAGTCTAGACTTAATCCCCATGGCTTGTACCAGCCCTTACCTATTCCTAGTTCACCTTGGGAGGACATTTCTAAGGACTTCATTGTTGGATTGCCTAGAACTAGGAAAGGTAGAGATTCTATCTTTGTAGTAGTAGACCATTTTTCCAAGATGGCTCACTTTATTCCATGCCACACGACTGATGATGTTGTGCATATTGCTGATTTGTTCTTTAGAGAAGTTGTTAGATTGCATGACATTCCTTTGATGCAGTGAAGCCTGCCATGTCTCCAACCGACGTCGATTAGTTGATTCGATTGTCTTCTGACAGACCAATCACAAGAAGTCGAGCTAAGAAGATTGATCAAGGCACGACAGCGATCTTGGTTCGATTGACAGCTGTTCTTGAAGAACCAAGCAAGACAAGATGGGTCTCGTGCATTCGTCATCAACTGAGCCCGGATTCCATGGATTAATTTATGAGGGCCAAAAATTCACTATTTCTTTAATTAGAAACATGTATTAGCTTGTCTCACTTTAGGGCTGAATTTAGTAAGTGACCGGGTGAGATAAGTTGGTATATGGGTCAAAGTTAACCCTTTGACTTGACCATTCTAAATTGAGAAAATATCTCTATTATATTTAATATAGGCATGTTTTCTATTTTAATAATGTAGAGAATTCAATCAATAGGCTTATGTTAGTTGATTGATATTCTCGAAACGTGGTAAATGTATTAGAAAGAAGAAAGAGGATATACAACCCACACTCGGCCGCAACCGAGGTGCAAAAGAACAACTCCAACAAACCTAGCCCAACGGACCTAACAAAAACGGGTCTAGGACCCAAGTCAAAATTAGCCCAACAGGCTTACAGATCAAACCCGGGTTTTAAACCTCGGGAACAAAACAAGAGCAATAAAGGCCCTTCAAACCAACTTTAACAAGAAAAACAACATTATCACAACCAAAAAACTCGGCCACGTATCCAACCAAACTGCCCACAAAACCAGCACGTGTCCCTAAGGTGTCTTGTCCCTCCCACCAGTTGCGAGCTAACGACCTAACCTAGGTCCCTCAAAGCTTTAAATGCGTTGTGGTCCCCATTAACCCCATGCAAACTTGCCTTTTTCTCCTTTATCTCCTCCGAACCTTTGGAGCTGAATTTTGTTCTACAGCCATGCAAAATCCAACCATCCTTAAGTATCTCCTTGCCTTTCTCTTGCTTTGAATGACGTGATCGGCATACCAACATTTTCTTTTTCAGAATGTGGGAAACTTGTAGCCCCTCGTTCCAAAACCGAAGGTGGATGAGTTCCCTTGTAATTGTCTATCCTCTCTGTTGGGCTTACAGCTGGTTGAGCAGCTTTTGGTTTCCAAACTCGAGCCCCTTCTCCCATGTTCATGTGGTTGTTCACCACTCTCAGTTGCTTAGCATTTTCTTGTGTAAAGGTTATTATAATGTTTGAATTCCCAGCCACTACTTCTTTAAATGACCTCGGTTGTCTAGTAGACTCACCACCATCTACTACCTCTGTTGGTTGTCTCGCATTGGAGCCCTTCTCACAATGGAAGCTGGTGTGTCCAAAAAGTTGGCATTTATCACAAGCCCCTGATAGGCACTCAAACTGAACTCTATGCCTATACACAGTACCATTGTAACTCTCCAGCCTTACTTCTCTCCTCATTGATACGTGATTGCCCCGGAATCCTCCGTAGAAACCTCGTATATGACCCACACGATCCCGATCTTGCCTTGTAATCGATTTCCAGCCTACAATGCTTTCAAATTAGATGACTTGGAACACAAACAAAGACAAACTGAATTGAATGATTGAATGAAAAGAGAACGATCGGAATTGTAGATGAATCAACTTGATAGTTCACTCGGATTGGCTCTAACGCTAAATCCGAATGATTAACTAGTTTGATCTTTAATGATCACAACTAGAACAATCTAATTGAATTAATCCACAAATCAGATTTCAAAAGAGGGAGAGAGATCTCGAGATTATGATGATGATGATGGTTTGAACTTCAATTGCAAGCACACACAAAATATTGTTTTTGAGCCCAAGAGATAGATTAAACCAATTTGGGTTTAATCTCTCTCAAGCTGATTTTATTGAATGAAATAACAAGAGTATAAATAGAGAATACAAAAGCTATTACTTGGGGAGCAAGGAGTTAAGGTGGCCGGCCCTAAGATGATAGATTAGGCCTCCTTGTCTTGCTTCCCAAGATATACTAAAATATCTAATAATATCTATCCAGATTTCCCTTAAATAAATCATGGCTGATTTATTTATTTAAGGAAAATATCCTAACAAACTCAAAATATCTAAAAATATCTCTAACAACCAAGAGAGAGAATATCAACCAACTAACATAAGCCTATTGATTGATTCTCTACATTATTTAAAATAAAACACACTATATTTAAATAAATAAAAGATATTTTCTCTTACTTAGAATGGTCAAGTCAAAGGGTTGACTTTGACCCATATACCAATTTATCTCACCCGGTCACTTACTAAATTCAGCCCTAAAGTGAGACAAACTAATACATGTTTCTAAATAAGGAAATAGATGAATTTAGGCCCATTGACTTGATCCTCTTCCTTGGTGGTCTTTGGCGCCATTTATGGATATATGTAAGAGATAATATTGAACCCATGAAAACCTCTTTGAACTTGAACGCCCTTGACCTTGGAAAAGGTCTCGGTCTTGACCTTCTAGACACCTTCTTTTCAACTTTAATCGACATGGTCCTTTGATCGCTATCATTCTCCCCTACTTGGCTTCGAATCGTCCTCGATTCGACGTTGCATGTAAGAGTAAGAGGAGAACTATCCTGAAAAGATGGAAATACGAAAGGTACCATGGTTAATAAAGAAGGTTGTAAAACAAGCATAGTTGATGGAAGACATTGAACCATCTCTGGGGCATTAGGGCACTCTTTGACTAAAACTTCATTTGAGAGATCCGTTTCTTCCTCCATGCTCGTTTCTTGAATGATTTCTTCAGCTGGAACCTCCTCCCTTAAACTTTCCTCATCAATATGGCTTTGAAGAACACATAGGAGGTTACTTTCTTCTTTAGAGGTCTCTTGGCTATGTGAAGTTGTAACTCCCTCTTCTTAAGTGAACATTCCTGGTTTTGGTGAGTTAGAAACTCCCAATTCCTGCAAAAAGGAGTTAGTATCTAAACCAATAGAAGAAGAGTTAGAATTGTACCTCTTTTGACTAGAATTAGCCAAAGCCTCCTTCTTTCGTTGGAGTTGATAAAAATACTTCTGAGCAGCTCGAACCAAGGCATCAACATCGTTGTAGTCTGTATAGCTTTCAAGATGATCTTGGAATTGAGAATTCAGTCCATCTAAGAATTGTAGACATATATACCTTTGTGATACATCAACTCCAGCAAAACACATTAATTCTTCAAGCTCCATGAAGAAGTCAAGTGGAGATCTAGAACCTTGCTTACAACTAGCCACTCTTTTCAACCGTTCAGAATGCTCATATGGAACAAACTTCTGGCGCATGTAGAATTTCAGTTGATGCCAAGTTGAAATGGGCTTAAGACCTCGGTTCCATCGATCTCTCTGTACATGATCCCACCAAAAACGGGCAGCTCCCACAAGACAAGTTGTTACTGTATACAACTTCTCTTGTTCAGTGTAATTATGGTATTCAAGGAAAGAGTTGGTGTCGTCTTCCCATTCAAAATACCATGTAGGGTCAGTAATCCCATAAAAAAGCTCTATTCGGTGTGGAACATATTGTTGGGACATCCTGAAACAAGCAAGAAGTAGAGTGAGTAGTGTGTTCTAAAGCAAATCACAACAAGCAATACCACTCCTTAATCAAGCCAAAACTTGCCTCAAAGCAATCCAATCAACTTAATTCAGTTTTTTGGGTTGAATTGAGGGAGTAAATGGGTAGATATGGTGTAGATATGGTATACTAATGATAAATAAAGGAAATATGCAGCTTAAGCAAATGGCAAGTATGCAATAAGACAAGCAATGCAAATAATCCCTTTATGAGCTCTAAAACACATGCAATCTCTCAATTGACTCTATGCAAGTTAATAAAGCCAAATTAATCATGCAAGGACAGAAATATGGTAGGCTTAAAGTGACTTTTGTTTTGTCACTCTTTTTCTTCAAAGTGATTTCTACTTAACTATTTTTAAGCAAGTAGTCACTAGGGTTAAAAGTGGCTTAAAACTAGTTGGGGTAGATCACTTTTTTTTCTGATTTTTTTTTTGACTTTATGCACAATCTACTCTTGTGCTAGAATGAAGAAACAAACAAAGCAATGCAAAGGAATGCAAATAGGGCTAACACGAAAACTATGCTAATCTGATTTTTTTTTTGAACTAAGTGACTTTAAACTACCAATGAAACCAACTAGAAGCCAAATTAACAAGAGAAGATAGGGCTAGGTCGAATTTATGGAATGCAATGACAAGAATTAGCAAATATCAACAATGCAATATGAATCTCTATTGATCATGCAACATGCAATAAAAACTCATAAAAATTGTAGGAAGACAAAAGCTAATCTATATTGCAATCAAACTCAACCAATTCAACCAAAAGCATGCAACAAATCCCTTAAAATCTCCTAAATTGGTTATTACTTGGGGGCAAGCAACAACAAAGAGGGTTAGGGTTTGGTGAAGTCTCGGCTGTGATCTAGGGTAAGGGTTTTCGGGTTTGGCTCTAGGGTTTCGGAGAGGGGTAGGTCTCGAACTAGGGTTAGGGTTTCGAATCCTAGGGTTGGCCGCCAATTTAGGGTTAGGGTTAGGGTTTGGTCGCCAATTAGGGTTAGGGTTCGAGGGGGTGGGGTAGGCGATCTAGGGTTAGGGTGGTCCGATGGGGGTAGGGTTAGTAGGGTTGATCGGACGGTGGTGGTGGGTGGTGCGGCTGGTGAGAGCGACACCAGGTTGTGGTGGAGGGTGGTGGTGCGGAATATTGGTGGTGGTTGGTGAAAAATTCAATCTTTGGTCTCAAAAATTCAAACTTTAGGTAAAGGTGGGATTTTTGGGATCAAAAACTGAATCAAATCAATTAGAAAGAAAATTAAGGAAAGAAAATTTTACTTGGTGAGACGCTGGATTATGATACCACTTGCTGGTCTCTAAGTACCACTTGATACGTGATTGCCCCGGAATCCTCCGTAGAAACCTCGCATATGACCCACACGATCCCGATCTTGCCTTGTAATCGATTTCCAGCCTACAATGCTTTCAAATTAGATGACTTGGAACACAAACAAAGACAAACTAAATTGAATGATTGAATGAAAAGAGAACGATCGGAATTGTAGATGAATCAACTTGATAGTTCACTCGAATTGGCTCTAACGCTAAATCCGAATGATTAACTAGTTTGATCTTTAATGATCACAACTAGAACAATCTAATTGAATTAATCCACAAATCAGATTTCGAAAGAGGGAGAGAGATCTCGAGATTATGATGATGATGATGGTTCGAACTTCAATTGCAAGCACACACAAAATATTGTTTTTTAGCCCAAGAGATAGATTAAACCAATTTGGGTTTAATCTCTCTCAAGCTGATTTTATTGAATGAAATAACAAGAGTATAAATAGAGAATACAAAAGCTATTACTTGGGGAGCAAGGAGTTAAGGTGGCCGGCCCTAGGATGATAGATTAGGCCTCCTTGTCTTGCTTCCCAAGATATACTAAAATATCTAATAATATCTATCTAGATTTCCCTTAAATAAATCATGACTGATTTATTTAAGGAAAATATCCTAACAAACTCAAAATATCTAAAAATATCTCTAACAACCAAGAGAGAGAATATCAACCAACTAACATAAGCCTATTGATTGATTCTCTACATTATTTAAAATAAAACACACTATATTTAAATAAATAAAAGATATTTTCTCTTACTTAGAATGGTCAAGTCAAAGGGTTGACTTTGACCCATATACCAATTTATCTCACCCGGTCACTTACTAAATTCAGCCCTAAAGTGAGACAAACTAATACATGTTTCTAAATAAGGAAATAGATGAATTTCGGCCCATTGACTTGATCCTCTTCCTTGGTGGTCTTTGGCGCCATTTATGGATATATGTAAGAGATAATATTGAATCCATGAAAACCTCTTTGAACTTGAACGCCCTTGACCTTGGAAAAGGTCTCGGTCTTGACCTTCTAGACACCTTCTTTTCAACTTTAATCGACATGGTCCTTTGATCGCTATCACTCATGGCTTCTAGTTGATTGATATTCTCTCTCTTGGTTGTTAGAGATATTTTTAGTTTGTTTTGGATATTTTATAGTTGTTAGGATATTTTCCTTAAATAAATAAATCAGCCATGATTTATTTTATTTAAGGGAGATTTAGTTAGATAGCTTTATAGATATTTATATCTTGGAAAGCAAGATAAGCCCAAAAGCTTCCCTAGGGCCAGCCAAGGGTTAATTGCTTGCTCTCCAAGGTTTGCTTTGTATTCTACTATAAATACTTTTCAGTTTCATTAATAAAAATCAGCTTGAGAGAGATTAAACCTATTTGGTTTAATCTATCTCTTGGGCCCAAAAATAATCACGTGTGATTGCAGCCTTGATCGATCATCATCATTCGAACATCATTCGTTCTCCTTCTCTTGTGTTTTCAAATCTGATTTGTGGGTTTGATCAATTAAGATTGTTCTAAGTTGATTGTTAGAGATCAAAATTAGTTAATCAATCGGATTTAGTGTTAGAGCCAATCCGTTTGAACTATCGAATTGATTATCTCTAGAAGTCAGATCGGTTCATTCATTCACATTCAATTCAGTTTCTTTACTTGTTCTACAAGACATTAACTTTGTTAGCAAATTCAGGTTGGAACGAGCTTTACTGGCAAGATCGGGACTTGTGTGGGTCATATACGAGATTATCAAGGAGGATTCTGGGGCAATCACGTATTAAACTTGAGCTTGACTTGCTCCTTCACCATGACGGGTTCGTTGGAATTCAGCCAATGCAATGAGTAGTGAACCTTGCGAGGAAGGGTTTTGAGGTTGAAACGTCTCACCACTTCAGAATCAACCAAGTTACTACACGACCCCCCCATCAATTATCATGCTACACACCTTGCCTTGGATAAAGCATCGCGTGTGAAAGATATTCTCTCGCTGCGAAGGCACGTTAGGAATTTCACAATTAAGAAGAGTACGTTGAACAACAAAACACTCACCGATTACGGGAACCAAATCAATCTCTTCTTCATTGATGTCGTTGTTTCCTTCGTCCTCTACTTGCTCCTCGTCCTCAGATTCGTACTCTCCTACTTTGTTGAGGAGCACTTGCTTCTTTGTGGGACAATCACGAGCATAATGGCCTCTTCCCAAGCACTTATAACACTTCACGTCGCGGGTGCGCGTTCTATCTTCATCTTTGGGCTTGGCTGGAGTATAAGACGCCTCTTTCTTGGGTGGTACTCGGCTGACCTCGTTCTTGGAGTCTCGGGACTCACTCTTCTTGTAGGGCTGTGAAGACCCAGTTGTGCTTTGGCCCCACACTCGTTCACTTCCACCTCCCTTCCTCTTTTGCAAGTTGTGGTAAACTTGGTTCGTGTAGTGAAGAACGTCCTCTATAGGTGCGCTAGGACCAAATCTCTGCATTTCCACATAAGTAGCCAAATCCGAATTGAGACCACCTATGAATTTAAAAACCACATACCTCTCCGGAAAGCGTACTCGGGATCGATACACTAACTGGCGCAGCTCCTTGTAATACTCATCGGATGTTCGAGCTCCTTGTCTCACACGCTCCAGCTTGACTTGGATACGATCAAGGTAGTCCTCGGGCACAAACCGTTGGCGCATGGCATCTTTAAGCTCAGCCCAAGTGCTAATGGGTTGCTCACCCACATATTCCCTCTCGGATTTCTCTTCTTGCCACCATGAGTATGCAAAATCTGTAAAATGAATGGTAGCTACGGCCACTCGTTGGGCATCATGATAGTTATAATAATCAAAAATAACCTCAGTTTTTGACTCCCAATCTAGATAGATTACAGCATCGGATGTGCCATCGAAGGGCTCGATGTTGAGCTTAACACCATAATGGTGATCCCTCGGTTGTTGTCTACGGTCATGGTAACCGTAGTTCTTCTGCATTTGATCAAGGTAACGCCCTTGATCTTGGCGTGCATTAGGCAAGTTAAGGACACGGCACGGCACATGCAATGGTGCGGCATGTGCTTGATTTTGGCACACTAAATTACGCCATGCTTGAAAGTTAGGAGGATTCATACCTTGGTACCCATAGTAAGGGCTATCATTTGAGTTATCTCCAAGATAAGATGGACCGTGGCTTACCCCAAGATGCACCATGTGGTTGGTAACGTTGGCCATAGAAACCGGTGGCAATTCTACTTGGTTAGAAGTCTGTCCAACGTCAAAATGAGGGTGTAGGAACCACGGTTGGTGGCGTGCGTTGGCCAACTTCCAAACTATTGCCTGAGGTGTCAACTTGCACTTGAGTCCCTCCTAATCATTCCTCAAGCCTTTCATCAAGCACTCGAAGCAACTCAGTCCGGGCGTTCTCATAAGCTTCCTTGACATCGGATTTGCTCTCTTCCCGAACTTGAGTAAACATACGTTGCAAATCTCCCAAAGTGATGGGTCGACTTGTCTCCTCCTCATTCATTTCCTTGTCTTTTCATGTGCTAAAAATCTGCGTTATAACAAAGCTAAGAAACAAGGAAAAAAAGTGAGTGTTAGTGAAAGCTAAAGACACACTTGTGTTTGACTCAAGAAAGACAAGAATCTTTGAGGCTCATTCACAACTCCAACTCCCTCGTTTGCTGAACTTTCCGGGGGAAAGAACAACTTGTAGCCTTCCCAAATGTCACCGTCGTCACACAATGTGTTTAGTTTTGTACACTCCGTTCACACAGCTCCAAAACTCCCTCCGTTAACTTGAAAGACACCGGGTGGTTCAATCAAGTTTTCAATCCTCACACAATGTCTAACTCACACTCAAAGCAAGTAAATAAGTAATTGGACTGACTCGTGTTTGACACTTTTTTTTTGTGGCACTCGTCTCACACACACACAAGGAGTTGCAATCTGCCAAGCACAACAACACAATTAGAAATACAAGAGTCAACCACAAATTCGAGACAAAATAGAGGTAGCAAACAAAGACAAGTCAAGTGAGCTTGTGGACGAGTATTTGCAAGCCCCCAATTCAGTTTTAGTTGCTCAAGGTTTGGCTAGAAAAGGACCAAGACAAAGGCAAGGTAAACTCAGCTAGAAAACAACGCTCAAGCAACAAGGTTTGATTAACAAGAACAACTTAATCACGCATAAATCACGCATAAATCACGCATAAATCAAGAGAACGCCTTTATCACATTGAAGGACAGGTTGTGCAATGCACCGGTGCTCCAACTCCCTGATTTCTCCAAAGCATTCGAGATTGAGGTGGATGCATCAGGCCATGGCATAGGAGGCGTCCTCTAGCAAGACAAGAAACCCATAGCTTATTTCAATGAAAAGCTTAGTGGGGTTGAGTTGAATTACCCTACATATGATAAAGAACTTTATGCTTTAATTAGGGTCTTGGTCTCATTATTTGTGGCCTAAGGAGTTCGTTATTCATTCTGATCATGAGGCCTTGAAGTACTTGAAAGGCCAATCCAGAATTAGTAGGCGACATGGAAGATGGGTTGAATTTATGGAGACCTTTTCTTATGTTGTAAAGCATAAGAAAGGCAAAGAGAATGTGGTAGCTGACGCCCTTTCTCGCAGGTACGTTCTCTTGAACCATTGTAATGTGAAAATCCTTGGATTTGCAATGATTAAGGAGTTGCATGCTAGTGATCCTCACGTTGCTGAAATTTACAAGAATTGCATGTCTAGGGGAGAAATAGATTCCTACTTTATTGATGATGGTTATTTGTTCAAAGCTGGAAAATTATGCATACCTTCATCTAGTATACGTAGGCTTCTAACTAAAGAGGTTCATGAATCAAGAGGACATAGAGGGCTAGAAAAGACTTTAGAAGGTTTAAAAGAACACTACTATTGGCAAAAAATGAATAATTATGTGCTTAGATTTGTCAGAAGTTGTGTTGTGTGTGCTAAAGCTAAATCTAGACTTAACCCTCATGGCTTGTACCAGCCCTTGCCTATTCCTAGTTCACCTTGGGAGGACATTTCTATGGACATCATTGTTGGATTGCCTAGAACTAGGAAAGGTATAAATTCTATTTTTGTGGTACTAGACCGTTTTTCCAAGATGGCTCATTTTATTCCATGTCACACGACTGATGATGCTGTGCATATTGCTCATTTGTTCTTTAGAGAAGTTGTTAGATTGCATGGCATTCCATGTTCTATTGTTTCAGATCGTGATGTTAAATTTTTGAGTTATTTTTGGAAAAGTTTATGGTCTAAGTTGGGAACTAAGTTATTATTTTCTACCTCATGTCATCCACAAACTGATGGGCAAACTGAAGTTTCAAATAGAACGTTAGGGGTTTTACTTAGAACTATGGTTAAAGCTAACCTTAAACATTGGGAAGAGGTTTTTGCCTTTTGTGGAGTTTGCTTATAACAGGTCAATCCATTCAGCTACAAAAATGACCCCTTTTGAGGTTGTTTATGGGCTGATTCTAAGGACGCCAATGGACTTGACACCTCAGCCATACAAGGGAAAAGAGAGCTTTGAAGTTGACAAGAGGGCTGAGTTTGTGAAGAAGCTACATGAGAGAACCAAGATGCACTTAGAGAGGAAATCAATGAAGTACAAGGCTCATGCTGACAAGGGGCGAAAACAAGTGATCTTTGAAGAAGGTGATCTTGTTTGGGTGCATCTTAGGAAGGAGAGGTTCGCACATCAAAGGAAGAATAAGCTAGATCAGCGTGCAGATGGTCCATTTCGAGTCATCAAGAGAATCGGCCCAAATGCATATCAAGTTGACATGCGTGAAGATGGTCCATTTGACGTTTAATGTGGCTGATCTTTCACTTTATGTGCCAGATTTTGATTCCGACGTCGAATCAGAGATGATTCGAGCTCAAGTGGAGGAGAATGATGCAGTGAAGCCAGCCATGTCTCCTACCGACGTCGATGAGTTGATTCGAGTGCCTTCTAACGGACCAATCACAAGGAGTCGAGCTAAGAAGATTGCTCAAGGCACAACAGCAATCTTGGTTCGATTGGCAGCTGTTCTTGAAGAGCCAAGCAAGATGAGATGTGTCTCGTGCATTCGCCATCAACTAAGCCCGGATTCCATGGATTGATTATAGGGGCCGAAATTTCACTATCTCTTTACTTAGAAACATGTATTAGCTTGTCTCACTTTAGGGCTGAATTTAGTAAATGACCGGGTGAGATAAGTTGTTACATAGGCCAAAGTCAACCCTTTGACTTGACCAATCTAAGTAGAGAAAATATGAGCTTTATCATTTTAATATAGGCGTGTTTTTAATTTTAAATAATGTAGAGAATTCAATCAATAGGCTGATGTTAGTTGGTTGGATATTCTCTCTCTTGTTTGTTATAGATATTTTGAGTTTGTTAGGATATTTTCTTAAATAAATAAATCAGCCATGATTTATTTTATTTAATGGAATCTAGTTTGTTATAGGTCTAGATATTTTATTATTATCTTGGAAAGAAAGAAAAGCCCAAAAGCACCCTCTAGGGCCGGCCAAGGCATGTTGTTTGCTCTCTAAGGAAGACTCTTGTATTCTATTATTTATACTTTGCAATTTGCTTAATGAAAAATCAGGTTAAGAGAGATTAAACCCAATTGGTTTAATCTATCTCTTGGGCTCCAAAAATCACACATGTGGCTATTGATATTCTTTGCAATTCACGAGATCTCCATCAACATCATTGAACTCCATTCTCTCTCTCAACCGAATTTCTGTTGTTTTTGTTTAAGTTTGATCCATTGATTTAATCAATAGAGATTGTTCTAGAATTAATTGTTAAAGATCGTTCTAGTTAATCAATCAGATTTAGCGTTAGAGCCAATCTGAGTGAACAATCAAAATTGAGTTTTCCAATTTATCGAACTCTTGTCTTTCACCATTCATTCAATACAGTTTCGTTGTTACTTGCGCCATAAGCAATCTGAATTCGAAAGCTTTTGTAGGTTGAATTCGTTACAAGGCAAGATCGGTACTTGTATGGGTCATATACGAGATTTCTAAGGAGTATTCCGATGCAGTCACATATCACTAAATGTGGCATTCGGTTTCTAGGTTCAAATTTATGCTTCTATTCGATCGGTCTTAGTTTTGTAGTGTAGAATGTGCTTATTGGCTTGATATTATCCTCATTCTTTATGCTTATGCCTAGATGTCTTTAAAGTTCACTTGTTTTTTATTCTTTTGCTTTTAAAAATTGACTTGAGATCTAACGTTGCACGCCAAGTGTTCGATGAAATGTCCATGTAAATGTCACTCCTAAACGTGGCCTTCGGTTTATAGGTTCGAATTTATGCTTTTATTCGATACGTCTTGATTTTGTAGTGTAGAATGTGCTTATTGGCTTGATATTATCCTCATTCTTTATGCTTATGACTAGATATCTTCAAAGTTCACTTGTTTTTTCTCCTTTTGCCTTTAAAAATTGACTTGAAAACCAACATTGCACGCCAAGTGTTCGATGAAATGTCCATGTAAATCTCACTCCTAAATGTGGCATTCTGTTTCTAGGTTCGAATTTATGCTTTTATTCTATCGGTATTGATTTTGTAATGCAGAATTGCTTATTGGCTTGAAACTATCCTCATTCTTTATGCTTATGCCTAGATATCTTTAAAGTTCACTTGTTTTTTCTCCTTTTGCCTTTAAAAGTTGACTCGAGATCTAACATTGCACGCCAAGTGTTCGATGAAATGTCCATGTAAATGTCACTCCTAAATGTGGCATTCAGTTTATAGGTTCGAATTTATGCTTTTATTCGATACGTCTTGATTTTATAGTGCAGAATGTACTTATTGTTTTGATAATATCGTCATTCTTTATGCTTATGCCTAGATGTCTTTAAATAATGTGTCCCAACCTAGGCCGCATCATGATTTGACGCCACCTATTCTTGGACCCATTACAAGAAGCTGAGCTAGACTCCTCAAGGACCAGTTCCAAGTTGGATTAACCACCATGGCCAGGCCACCAAGCCCCCAATAGACCGTGATTATGCTGCTTCAAGTTGCTGGCTCATTTGGTGAATTTAATGCACTTAATTTCCCCTTCCAAGTGGCGCCATTACTCAGCCATAATCAAAGCTCATCTTCCATTAATGCAAGCAGCCAAGAAAGTGATCAAAACTCTTCATAAATCAGCCATCTCTTCACCTACTTCATTTAAGTGAAGACTCTTCATTTTCTCCTCTTAATGGCCGAATTTAGGAGACCTTTTTGTTGGCATTTTGAGGCTTATATAAGGCCATATTTCCTTTGTATTTTCAGATTACCTTTGTTTAAAAATTCTAGAGCTTAAGTTGAGTCTATGGCTTGTAACTCTTGCTTGGGGCGTCCAACCAAGTAAACTTTTCCCTTTGTGTGTTCATCAAAGGTTTGGTACGATTCGATTGGGTGAGTTTATCCCAGCCGAGTTAGCCTTGTTTGATCTTTGTTTTGTGAGTTCATCCACACAAATATCAAATACTTATCCTATCAATAAAATAGCAATAAATCAGTTTGTTTATCTTTGAGTTTGCTGAATTCTACAACCATCAACAACACCTTCCACTTGTTCAAACTTGGAGCAATCAAAGAGGCAATTCCATCTTCACATCCACTCTTTCGAACCAGTTGCAAGGTGATCCAAGTCGGGACTCATCATGTGGTATCAGAGCTAGTCGAGTGAGTTCCTCAAGTTGTGGAGGTACGAATTGCTTTCTCTCTTTTCGGTTTTTGGTTGCTCATTTGTGCCTTTCTTTCAACCAGCCTAAAACCCATCATCTGTCCTTGAGATGTTGCTATAATTTGTTACTGGAAACTGAAATTTGAATGCTTAAAATTCATCTATCATGGCCGAAATTTTCATGGGAGAAGACAACACTTCATTAAACACAGTAGCTTGAATGCAACCTTTCCATTCCATGCATTCAATTCAACTTGAGTGCTTTTAAATCCAGTTGAGTAAATGCAACTCTTCTTTTCCTACATTTAAATCTCTTGGCTGTTGAGTTATCACCTGATTTATAGCCATATTATTACCGAATTAATCAGGAAGTGTGTAGTGCAAAAGCCTCGGTTTAATAGGAAAAGGCAACCGGTTTAATTTCAGCCTTTGTTTGTCTTTCGAGTTTATTTTAAAAAAAAGAAGAAGAGAAAAGTGTGTTTTGATTTATTAAAAAAAATCAGATTGTGTACTCTAGCTTAAGTTGTTCTTGTTAATCAAACCTTGTTGCTTGAGCGTTGTTTTCTAGCTGAGTTTACCTTGCCTTTGTCTTGGTCCTTTTCTAGCCAAACCTTGAGCAACTAAAACTGAATTGGGGGCTTGCAAATACTCGTCCACAAGCTCACTTGACTTGTCTTTGTTTGCTACCTCTATTTTGTCTCGAATTTGTGGTTGACTCTTGTATTTCTAATTGTGTTGTTGTGCTTGGCAGATTGCAACTCCTTGTGTGTGTGTGAGACGAGTGCCACAAAAAAAAAGTGTCAAACACGAGTCAGTCCAATTACTTATTTACTTGCTTTGAGTGTGAGTTAGACATTGTGTGAGGATTGAAAACTTGATTGAACCACCCGGTGTCTTTCAAGTTAACGGAGGGAGTTTTGGAGCTGTGTGAACGGAGTGTACAAAACTAAACACATTGTGTGACGACGGTGACATTTGGGAAGGCTACAAGTTGTTCTTTCCCCCGGAAAGTTCAGCAAACGAGGGAGTTGGAGTTGTGAATGAGCCTCAAAGATTCTTGTCTTTCTTGAGTCAAACACAAGTGTGTCTTTAGCTTTCACTAACACTCACTTTTTTTCCTTGTTTCTTAGCTTTGTTATAACGCAGATTTTTAGCACATGAAAAGACAAGGAAATGAATGAGGAGGAGACAAGTCGACCCATCACTTTGGGAGATTTGCAACGTATGTTTACTCAAGTTCGGGAAGAGAGCAAATCCGATGTCAAGGAAGCTTATGAGAACGCCCGGACTGAGTTGCTTCGAGTGCTTGATGAAAGGCTTGAGGAATGATTAGGAGGGACTCAAGTGCAAGTTGACACCTCAGGCAATAGTTTGGAAGTTGGCCAACGCACGCCACCAACCGTGGTTCCTACACCCTCATTTTGACGTTGGACAGACTTCTAACCAAGTAGAATTGCCACCGGTTTCTATGGCCAACGTTACCAACCACATGGTGCATCTTGGGGTAAGCCACGGTCCATCTTATCTTGGAGATAACTCAAATGATAGCCCTTACTATGGGTACCAAGGTATGAATCCTCCTAACTTTCAAGCATGGCGTAATTTAGTGTGCCAAAATCAAGCACATGCCGCACCATTGCATGTGCCGTGTCGTGTCCTTAACTTGCCTAATGCACGCCAAGATCAAGGGCGTTACCTTGATCAAATGCAGAAGAACTACGGTTACGATGACCGTAGACAACAACCGAGGGATCACCATTATGGTGTTAAGCTCAACATCGAGCCCTTCGATGGCACATCCGATGCTGTAATCTATCTAGATTGGGAGTCAAAAACTGAGGTTATTTTTGATTATTATAACTATCATGATGCCCAACGAGTGGCCGTAGCTACCATTCATTTTACAGATTTTGCATACTCATGGTGGCAAGAAGAGAAATCCGAGAGGGAATATGTGGGTGAGCAACCCATTAGCACTTGGGCTGAGCTTAAAGATGCCATGCGCCAACGGTTTGTGCCCGAGGACTACCTTGATCGTATCCAAGTCAAGCTGGAGCGTGTGAGACAAGGAGCTCGAACATCCGATGAGTATTACAAGGAGCTGCGCCAGTTAGTGTATCGATCCCGAGTACGCTTTCCGGAGAGGTATGTGGTTTTTAAATTCATAGGTGGTCTCAATTCGGATTTGGCTACTTATGTGGAAATGCAGAGATTTGGTCCTAGCGCACCTATAGAGGACGTTCTTCACTACACGAACCAAGTTTACCACAACTTGCAAAAGAGGAAGGGAGGTGGAAGTGAACGAGTGTGGGGCCAAAGCACAACTGGGTCTTCACAGCCCTACAAGAAGAGTGAGTCCCGAGACTCCAAGAACGAGGTCAGCCGAGTACCACCCAAGAAAGAGGCGTCTTATACTCCAGCCAAGCCCAAAGATGAAGATAGAACGCGCACCCGCGACGTGAAGTGTTATAAGTGCTTGGGAAGAGGCCATTATGCTCGTGATTGTCCCACAAAGAAGCAAGTGCTCCTCAACAAAGTAGGAGAGTACGAATCTGAGGACGAGGAGCAAGTAGAGGACGAAGGAAACAACGACATCAATGAAGAAGAGATTGATTTGGTTCCCGTAATCGGTGAGTGTTTTGTTGTTCAACGTACTCTTCTTAATTGTGAAATTCCTAACGTGCCTTCGCAGCGAGAGAATATCTTTCACACGCGATGCTTTATCCAAGGCAAGGTGTGTAGCATGATAATTGATGGGGGGGTCGTGTAGTAACTTGGTTGATTCTGAAGTGGTGAGACGTTTCAACCTCAAAACCCTTCCTCGCAAGGTTCACTACTCATTGCATTGGCTGAATTCCAACGAACCCGTCATGGTGAAGGAGCAAGTCAAGCTCAAGTTTAATACGTGATTGCCCCAGAATCCTCCTTGATAATCTCGTATATGACCCACACAAGTCCCGATCTTGCCAGTAAAGCTCGTTCCAACCTGAATTTGCTAACAAAGTTAATGTCTTGTAGAACAAGTAAAGAAACTGAATTGAATGTGAATGAATGAACCGATCTGACTTCTAGAGATAATCAATTCGATAGTTCAAACGGATTGGCTCTAACACTAAATCCGATTGATTAACTAATTTTGATCTCTAACAATCAACTTAGAACAATCTTAATTGATCAAACCCACAAATCAGATTTGAAAACACAAGAGAAGGAGAACGAATGATGTTCGAATGATGATGATCGATCAAGGCTGCAATCACACGTGATTATTTTTGGGCCCAAGAGATAGATTAAACCAAATAGGTTTAATCTCTCTCAAGCTGATTTTTATTAATGAAACTGAAAAGTATTTATAGTAGAATACAAAGCAAACCTTGGAGAGCAAGCAATTAACCCTTGGCTGGCCCTAGGGAAGCTTTTGGGCTTATCTTGCTTTCCAAGATATAAATATCTATAAAGCTATCTAACTAAATCTCCCTTAAATAAAATAAATCATGGCTGATTTATTTATTTAAGGAAAATATCCTAACAACTATAAAATATCCAAAACAAACTAAAAATATCTCTAACAACCAAGAGAGAGAATATCAATCAACTAGAAGCCATGAGTGATAGCGATCAAAGGACCATGTCGATTAAAGTTGAAAAGAAGGTGTCTAGAAGGTCAAGACCGAGACCTTTTCCAAGGTCAAGGGCGTTCAAGTTCAAAGAGGTTTTCATGGATTCAATATTATCTCTTACATATATCCATAAATGGCGCCAAAGACCACCAAGGAAGAGGATCAAGTCAATGGGCCGAAATTCATCTATTTCCTTATTTAGAAACATGTATTAGTTTGTCTCACTTTAGGGCTGAATTTAGTAAGTGACCGGGTGAGATAAATTGGTATATGGGTCAAAGTCAACCCTTTGACTTGACCATTCTAAGTAAGAGAAAATATCTTTTATTTATTTAAATATAGTGTGTTTTATTTTAAATAATGTAGAGAATCAATCAATAGGCTTATGTTAGTTGGTTGATATTCTCTCTCTTGGTTGTTAGAGATATTTTTAGATATTTTGAGTTTGTTAGGATATTTTCCTTAAATAAATCAGTCATGATTTATTTAAGGGAAATCTAGATAGATATTATTAGATATTTTAGTATATCTTGGGAAGCAAGACAAGGAGGCCTAATCTATCATCCTAGGGCCGGCCACCTTAACTCCTTGCTCCCCAAGTAATAGCTTTTGTATTCTCTATTTATACTCTTGTTATTTCATTCAATAAAATCAGCTTGAGAGAGATTAAACCCAAATTGGTTTAATCTATCTCTTGGGCTAAAAAACAATATTTTGTGTGTGCTTGCAATTGAAGTTCGAACCATCATCATCATCATAATCTCGAGATCTCTCTCCCTCTTTCGAAATCTGATTTGTGGATTAATTCAATTAGATTGTTCTAGTTGTGATCATTAAAGATCAAACTAGTTAATCATTCGGATTTAGCGTTAGAGCCAATTCGAGTGAACTATCAAGTTGATTCATCTACAATTCCGATCGTTCTCTTTTCATTCAATCATTCAATTTAGTTTGTCTTTGTTTGTGTTCCAAGTCATCTAATTTGAAAGCATTGTAGGCTGGAAATCGATTACAAGGCAAGATCGGGATCGTGTGGGTCATATGCGAGGTTTCTACGGAGGATTCCGGGGCAATCACGTATCAAGTGGTACTTAGAGACCAGCAAGTGGTATCATAATCCAGCGTCTCACCAAGTAAAATTTTCTTTCCTTAATTTTCTTTCTAATTGATTTGATTCAGTTTTTGATCCCAAAAATCCCACCTTTACCTAAAGTTTGAATTTTTGAGACCAAAGATTGAATTTTTCACCAACCACCACCAATATTCCGCACCACCACCCTCCACCACAACCTGGTGTCGCTCTCACCAGCCGCACCACCCACCACCACCGTCCGATCAACCCTACTAACCCTACCCCCATCGGACCACCCTAACCCTAGATCGCCTACCCCACCCCCTCGAACCCTAACCCTAATTGGCGACCAAACCCTAACCCTAACCCTAAATTGGCGGCCAACCCTAGGATTCGAAACCCTAACCCTAGTTCGAGACCTACCCCTCTCCGAAACCCTAGAGCCAAACCCGAAAACCCTTACCCTAGATCACAGCCGAGACTTCACCAAACCCTAACCCTCTTTGTTGTTGCTTGCCCCCAAGTAATAACCAATTTAGGAGATTTTAAGGGATTTGTTGCATGCTTTTGGTTGAATTGGTTGAGTTTGATTGCAATATAGATTAGCTTTTGTCTTCCTACAATTTTTATGAGTTTTTATTGCATGTTGCATGATCAATAGAGATTCATATTGCATTGTTGATATTTGCTAATTCTTGTCATTGCATTCCATAAATTCGACCTAGCCCTATCTTCTCTTGTTAATTTGGCTTCTAGTTGGTTTCATTGGTAGTTTAAAGTCACTTAGTTCAAAAAAAAATCAGATTAGCATAGTTTTCGTGTTAGCCCTATTTGCATTCCTTTGCATTGCTTTGTTTGTTTCTTCATTCTAGCACAAGAGTAGATTGTGCATAAAGTCAAAAAAAAAATCAGAAAAAAAAGTGATCTACCCCAACTAGTTTTAAGCCACTTTTAACCCTAGTGACTACTTGCTTAAAAATAGTTAAGTAGAAATCACTTTGAAGAAAAAGAGTGACAAAACAAAAGTCACTTTAAGCCTACCATATTTCTGTCCTTGCATGATTAATTTGGCTTTATTAACTTGCATAGAGTCAATTGAGAGATTGCATGTGTTTTAGAGCTCATAAAGGGATTATTTGCATTGCTTGTCTTATTGCATACTTGCCATTTGCTTAAGCTGCATATTTCCTTTATTTATCATTAGTATACCATATCTACACCATATCTACCCATTTACTCCCTCAATTCAACCCAAAAAACTGAATTAAGTTGATTGGATTGCTTTGAGGCAAGTTTTGGCTTGATTAAGGAGTGGTATTGCTTGTTGTGATTTGCTTTAGAACACACTACTCACTCTACTTCTTGCTTGTTTCAGGATGTCCCAACAATATGTTCCACACCGAATAGAGCTTTTTTATGGGATTACTGACCCTACATGGTATTTTGAATGGGAAGACGACACCAACTCTTTCCTTGAATACCATAATTACACTGAACAAGAGAAGTTGTATACAGTAACAACTTGTCTTGTGGGAGCTGCCCGTTTTTGGTGGGATCATGTACAGAGAGATCGATGGAACCGAGGTCTTAAGCCCATTTCAACTTGGCATCAACTGAAATTCTACATGCGCCAGAAGTTTGTTCCATATGAGCATTCTGAACGGTTGAAAAGAGTGGCTAGTTGTAAGCAAGGTTCTAGATCTCCACTTGACTTCTTCATGGAGCTTGAAGAATTAATGTGTTTTGCTGGAGTTGATGTATCACAAAGGTATATATGTCTACAATTCTTAGATGGACTGAATTCTCAATTCCAAGATCATCTTGAAAGCTATACAGACTACAACGATGTTGATGCCTTGGTTCGAGCTGCTCAGAAGTATTTTTATCAACTCCAACGAAAGAAGGAGGCTTTGGCTAATTCTAGTCAAAAGAGGTACAATTCTAACTCTTCTTCTATTGGTTTAGATACTAACTCCTTTTTGCAGGAATTGGGAGTTTCTAACTCACCAAAACCAGGAATGTTCACTTAAGAAGAGGGAGTTACAACTTCACATAGCCAAGAGACCTCTAAAGAAGAAAGTAACCTCCTATGTGTTCTTCAAAGCCATATTGATGAGGAAAGTTTAAGGGAGGAGGTTCCAGCTGAAGAAATCATTCAAGAAACGAGCATGGAGGAAGAAACGGATCTCTCAAATGAAGTTTTAGTCAAAGAGTGCCCTAATGCCCCAGAGATGGTTCAATGTCTTCCATCAACTATGCTTGTTTTACAACCTTCTTTATTAACCATGGTACCTTTCGTATTTCCATCTTTTCAGGATAGTTCTCCTCTTACTCTTACATGCAACGTCGAATCGAGGACGATTCGAAGCCAAGTAGGGGAGAATGATAGCGATCAAAGGACCATGTCGATTAAAGTTGAAAAGAAGGTGTCTAGAAGGTCAAGACCGAGACCTTTTCCAAGGTCAAGGGCGTTCAAGTTCAAAGAGGTTTTCATGGGTTCAATATTATCTCTTACATATATCCATAAATGGCGCCAAAGACCACCAAGGAAGAGGATCAAGTCAATGGGCCTAAATTCATCTATTTCCTTATTTAGAAACATGTATTAGTTTGTCTCACTTTAGGGCTGAATTTAGTAAGTGACCGGGTGAGATAAATTGGTATATGGGTCAAAGTCAACCCTTTGACTTGACCATTCTAAGTAAGAGAAAATATCTTTTATTTATTTAAATATAGTGTGTTTTATTTTAAATAATGTAGAGAATCAATCAATAGGCTTATGTTAGTTGGTTGATATTCTCTCTCTTGGTTGTTAGAGATATTTTTAGATATTTTGAGTTTGTTAGGATATTTTCCTTAAATAAATAAATCAGCCATGATTTATTTAAGGGAAATCTGGATAGATATTATTAGATATTTTAGTATATCTTGGGAAGCAAGACAAGGAGGCCTAATCTATCATCTTAGGGCCGGCCACCTTAACTCCTTGCTCCCCAAGTAATAGCTTTTGTATTCTCTATTTATACTCTTGTTATTTCATTCAATAAAATCAGCTTGAGAGAGATTAAACCCAAATTGGTTTAATCTATCTCTTGGGCTCAAAAACAATATTTTGTGTGTGCTTGCAATTGAAGTTCAAACCATCATCATCATCATAATCTCGAGATCTCTCTCCCTCTTTTGAAATCTGATTTGTGGATTAATTCAATTAGATTGTTCTAGTTGTGATCATTAAAGATCAAACTAGTTAATCATTCGGATTTAGCGTTAGAGCCAATCCGAGTGAACTATCAAGTTGATTCATCTACAATTCCGATCGTTCTCTTTTCATTCAATCATTCAATTCAGTTTGTCTTTGTTTGTGTTCCAAGTCATCTAATTTGAAAGCATTGTAGGCTGGAAATCGATTACAAGGCAAGATCGGGATCGTGTGGGTCATATACGAGGTTTCTACGGAGGATTCCGGGGCAATCACGTATCAATGAGGAGAGAAGTAAGGCTGGAGAGTTACAATGGTACTGTGTATAGGCATAGAGTTCAGTTTGAGTGCCTATCAGGGGCTTGTGATAAATGCCAACTTTTTGGACACACCAGCTTCCATTGTGAGAAGGGCTCCAATGCGAGACAACCAACAGAGGTAGTAGATGGTGGTGAGTCTACTAGACAACCGAGGTCATTTAAAGAAGTAGTGGCTGGGAATTCAAACATTATAATAACCTTTACACAAGAAAATGCTAAGCAACTGAGAGTGGTGAACAACCACATGAACATGGGAGAAGGGGCTCGAGTTTGGAAACCAAAAGCTGCTCAACCAGCTGTAAGCCCAACAGAGAGGATAGACAATTACAAGGGAACTCATCCACCTTCGGTTTTGGAACGAGGGGCTACAAGTTTCCCACATTCTGAAAAAGAAAATGTTGGTATGCCGATCACGTCATTCAAAGCAAGAGAAAGGCAAGGAGATACTTAAGGATGGTTGGATTTTGCATGGCTGTAGAACAAAATTCAGCTCCAAAGGTTCGGAGGAGATAAAGGAGAAAAAGGCAAGTTTGCATGGGGTTAATGGGGACCACAACGCATTTAAAGCTTTGAGGGACCTAGGTTAGGTCGTTAGCTCGCAACTGGTGGGAGGGACAAGACACCTTAGGGACACGTGCTGGTTTTGTGGGCAGTTTGGTTGGATACGTGGCCGAGTTTTTTGGTTGTGATAATGTTGTTTTTCTTGTTAAAGTTGGTTTGAAGGGCCTTTATTGCTCTTGTTTTGTTCCCGAGGTTTAAAACCCGGGTTTGATCTGTAAGCCTGTTGGGCTAATTTTGACTTGGGTCCTAGACCCGTTTTTGTTAGGTCCGTTGGGCTAGGTTTGTTGGAGTTGTTCTTTTGCACCTCGGTTGCGGCCGAGTGTGGGTTGTATATCCTCTTTCTTCTTTCTAATACATTTACCACGTTTCGAGAATATCAATCAACTAACATAAGCCTATTGATTGAATTCTCTACATTATTAAAATAGAAAACATGCCTATATTAAATATAATAGAGATATTTTCTCAATTTAGAATGGTCAAGTCAAAGGGTTAACTTTGACCCATATACCAACTTATCTCACCCGGTCACTTACTAAATTCAGCCCTAAAGTGAGACAAGCTAATACATGTTTCTAATTAAAGAAATAGTGAATTTTTGGCCCTCATAAATTAATCCATGGAATCCGGGCTCAGTTGATGACGAATGCACGAGACCCATCTTGTCTTGCTTGGTTCTTCAAGAACAGCTGTCAATCGAACCAAGATCGCTGTCGTGCCTTGATCAATCTTCTTAGCTCGACTTCTTGTGATTGGTCTGTCAGAAGGCACTCGAATCAACTAATCGACGTCGGTTGGAGACATGGCAGGCTTCACTGCATCAAAGGAATGTCATGCAATCTAACAACTTCTCTAAAGAACAAATCAGCAATATGCACAACATCATCAGTCGTGTGGCATGGAATAAAGTGAGCCATCTTGGAAAAATGGTCTACTACTACAAAGATAGAATCTCTACCTTTCCTAGTTCTAGGCAATCCAACAATGAAGTCCTTAGAAATGTCCTCCCAAGGTGAACTAGGAATAGGTAAGGGCTGGTACAAGCCATGGGGATTAAGTCTAGACTTAGCTTTATCACACACAACACAACTCTTGACAAATCTAAGCACATAATTACTCATCTTAGGCCAATAGTAGTGTTCTTTTAATCCTTCTAAAGTCTTTTCTAAACCCCTATGTCCTCTTAATTCATGAACCTCTTTAGTTAGAAGCCTACGTATACTAGATGAAGGTATGCATAATTTACCAGCTTTAAACAAGCAACCATCATCAATAAAGTAGGAATCTATTTCTCCCCTAGACATGCAATTCTTATAAATTTCAGCAAAGTGAGGATCACTAGCATATAATTTCTTAATCATTGCAAATCCAAGGATCTTAACATCACATTGGTTCAAGAGAACATACCTGCGAGAAAGGGCGTCAGCTACCACATTCTCTTTGCCTTTCTTATGTTTTACAACATAAGGAAAGGTCTCCATAAACTCAACCCATCTTGCATGTCGCCTACTGATTCTGGATTGACCCTTCAAATACTTCAAGGCCTCATGATCAGAATGGATTACAAACTCCTTAGGCCACAAATAATGAGACCAAGTCTTCAAAACCCTAATTAAAGCATACAACTCTTTATCATAAGTAGGGTAATTCAACTCAGCCCCACTAAGCTTTTCACTAAAATAAGCTATGGGTTTCTTGTCTTGCAAGAGCACGCCTCCTATGCCATGGCCAGATGCGCCCACCTCTATCTCAAAGGCTTTGGAGAAGTCAGGGAGTTGGAGCACCGGGGCATTGCATAACCTGTCCTTCAAAGTGTTGAAGGCGTTCTCTTGTTGCTCTCTCCATTTGAATGATGTATCCTTCTTTGTAAGCTCATGGAGAGGGGCTGCAATTGTGCTAAAATCACGCACAAACCTTCTGTAGAAGCCAGCCAAGCCGAGGAAAGAGCGCACCATGGTTGGTGTAGTCGGTTGAGGCCACTCCTTGATTGCTTTGATCTTGTCTTCATCTACCTTCAATCCACCTTTAGACACAACAAAACTAAGAAAAATGGTAGACTCCGAGCAAAAAGAACACTTTTTCAAATTAACATAAAGCTTTTCTAACCTCAAAGTGTCCAAAACAGCCCTAAGATGGTCTACATGTTCATGCAAGGTTTTGCTATAAACTAAGATATCATCAAAGTAGACTACAACAAATTTACCTAAGTATCTTCATAGAACATGATTCATAAGCCTCATGAAAGTACTAGGGGCAATAGTTAATCCAAAAGGCATTACTAACCATTCATATAAACCATACTTAGTTTTAAAGGCAGTTTTCCATTCATCCCCTTCCCTCATCCTAATTTGATGGTACCCACTTCTTAAATCAATCTTAGAAAAGAAATTAGCACCATGCAATTCATCAAGCATATTATCTAATCTAGGGATGGGATGACGGTACTTAACTGTTATTTGGTTGATCGCCCTGTAATCAACACACATTCTCCAAGTGCCATCCTTCTTTGGCACCAAGATCACCGGAACCGCGCATGGGTTGAGGGATTCACACACATAGCCTTTGTTCATGAGGTCTTGCACTTGTCTTTGAAGCTCAGCGGTCTCCTCTGGACTTGCTCTATAGGCTGAACGGTTTGGTAAAGAAGCATCGGGCACCAAATCAATTTGATGCTCAATGCCTCTAATTGGTGGAAGGCCTTATGGCAACTCTTCAGGCATCACATCTTCAAATTCTTGTAATAGAACCTGAATACACTTTGGAAAATGTGAAATATCTTGACTAATGATAAGTATCTCTTTCCTCATAAGAAGTAAGAAAAAGAAGTAGGGAAAGAAACACTAGACTGTGCAATTAGAGAGCGCTTTTCTACACTGCCTTTTAAGGCGATTTTTGGCTCTTTCTATAGGTGTTCTTTTTCCAGATCCGTAGCTCTCTCAGTCTCTGAATTGATCCTAAAATGTGAGCCAAAACGCTCGAGTGGTTTGGGAGATAGCCCCGTTTTCGTCTCAGCGGCACTGCTGGAAGTGTTGCTCGGCACTTTGGACGAATTTGGGCACTTCTCTCGGCGTTTTTCATCCCGAACAGTAGCTCCACTCATGCTTGGTTTTGTTCTAAAATTTGAGCCAGAACGCCCGGGTTGAGACTGGGAAACGCCGCTTGTGTTTGTAGGGGCGTCGGGCGCCGAGCGCCGCGCCGCTGCTTTGGCCGCCGCGTCAGCCTCTTCTTTCTCTTCCTTGGCACGCCTAAGTGCCCTAGCTTGGTCTCTTCGTACCTGGTCCTGTAAAACTTGTTGGGGCGACAATGGTAGAAGAGAAACTCTCCTCCCGTCATAATTAAACGAATAGGTATTAAACATGCCATCATATATAACTCTCCTATCGAATAACCATGATCTACCTAACAAGATATGAGTGCATTCCATGTTTACCACATCACACATGATATCATCAACATAATTGCCTATGGAAACACGGACTAAACACTGATGAGTAACAAGATTAGGACCATCTGAATCATTAATACCATTTAGACCATAACTAGTAGCCCTAGGTTGAGTTTTCAATTGCAAGTGATCAACTAACTTAGCATTACTAATGTTACAGCAGCTACCACTATCAATTATCATGCATAACACTTGATTCTTCACAGTACACCTAGTATGAAAAATATTTTCCCTTTGATCTAGCCTAGGTGTTTCTTGTAAAGTAAGAGTGCAATCCGGTTGTTCGGTGCAATCCGGTTCAATGGCCTCCACGCCCTCTTCTTCTTGTCCATTGCTCTCCTCCTCCACTTGATTTGGAGGTATATCTTCATCACTCACATATCCTCCATTGGTGGTGAGGAGTACTTGCTTCTGATTTGGACAATCCTTGGCATAATGACCTCTTCCTTGACACTTGTAGCACACAATATCACATGTCCTAGGCTGATTTTGAGGTGCATTGGTGGGACGCCTTTGGCCTTGAAAACCTGTTGGTTTAGGTGAGCTAGAAGCTCCCTTTTGCTGCATAGAAGGGTTAGAAGAATAAGAATTGGAATTTGAACTAGGATTAGAGGTATACCTTTTTGGTGCATTTCAAGCTTCCTTCTTCTTCCTTTGTTGTTGCTCATAGAGTAGTTGGGCTGAATGTATTAGTGCATTGAGATCCTTGATTTGTTGAATCTCTAATGTGTCTTTGATGCTTTGATTCAGTCCAGCCATGAATTGGGTCCTTAGACACCGTTGGGAATGATGAATTCCCGCTTTAAAACTCAGATCCTCTAGCTCATTGAAGTACTCGGTTGGAGACTTGGTACCTTGTTTGCATGTGACAACTTTCAGCCTCATGTGCTCGGTATGCTCTTCGGGCACATATTTCTTTCTCATGACAAACTTCAGCTGGTCCCAAGTTTCAATTGGTGGTAAGGCCTTTCTAATTCGATCCTCCTTCATTCGGAACCACCAATTTCTAGTGGTCCCAACAAAGTGGATAACAACAACTACGACTTTCTCCCATTCTTCATAGCCCATGTGATCTAGAATGAAGTTTGTAGCTTGTTCCCACTCTAGATACTTCTTCGGATTGAGCTCTCCACTGAATGGCTCTATCTTAATCTTAATATCACTCTTATCAGTCTGATTGACTTGTTGGTTAGCATTGTTGTTGTTGACTGGCCTTTGTACTCCATAAGCTGGTGGGATATCTTCTACAACCTTAGCTTGGTTATAGAAATCATCAAGGGGAGGATGTCATGGGCGCCTTTCTTCCCCGGGATAGCCATAAGTCACATCATCAAAAGGATTGTTGTATTGTTGTTGTTGTTGATGAGTGGCTTGAGGATACCGGTTTGCTGGCTGATTATAGAATTGTTGATGAGTAACCGGTGTAGTCCTCGTCCCAAAGTCTCTTCCTCTACCTCGGCCTGCCGTGGGGGAATAGTGAGCCGGGAGATCATGTTCTTTGTTGTAGCTAGCAAGCACATCATGCTCTTCCTCAACTGCTTGTTGCTTGCCTTTGTCGCTAGATGAGGCTTGATTTGGATCACTTGTAAGCTCTATTGGAGGGGCACTCTTATGACTTGCTTGAGATCACTTGTAAGCTCTATTGCTTAAGCTCTTTGTCGCTAGCCGTGGCCAACTCTACAGCTCGAGCCTGGTGATACGTGATTGCCTCGGATGACTCCTTAGAAACCTCGTATATGACCCACACAAGTCCCGATCTTGCCAGTAATCTCGATCAAACCTGAATTTGCTTAACAAGTTAATAACTTTCTCACAAACAACGAAATTGACTTGAATTGATGAAATTGAAGAACCGATCAGATTTGATAGATTAGTTCAACTTGATAGTTCAAACGGATTGGCTCTAACGCTAAATCCGAATGATTAACTAGTTTGATCTTTAACAATCACAACTAGAACAATCTAATTGATTAAACTAACAAACCAGATTTGAACAAGAGAGAAATCGGATTGATGTTGGACGAATGATGATTCTCGAATTGCAAGCCACACGAACACAAGTTGGTATTTTTGGAGCCCAAAAGCAAGACTAAACCAAAGGGGTTTAATCTTACTTCAAGCTGATTTTATTGAATGAAATAACAAGAGTATAAATAGAGAATACAAAAGCTATTACTTGGGGAACAAGGAGTCAAGGTGGCCGGCCCTAGGATGATAGATTAGGCCTCCTTGTCTTGCTTCCCAAGACAAGGAGGCTATTACTTGGGAAATAACAAGATTGTTGTTGTGCCTTGAGCAATCTTCTTAGCTCGACTTCTTGTAATTGGTCCGTTAGAAGGCACTCGAATCAACTCAATGACGTCGGTTGGAGACATGGCAGGCTTCACTGCATCATTCTCCTCCACTTGAGCTCGAATCGTCTCTAATTTGACGTCGGAATCAAAATCTGGCACATAAAGAGATAGATCAGCCACATTAAAAGTCGGATGGACACCATACTCATCAGGCATGTCAACATGATATGCATTAGGGCCGATTCTTCTGATGATACGAAATGGTCCATCTCCTCTCTGATCTAACTTGTTCTTCCTTTGATTTGGGAACCTTTCCTTCCTTAGATGCACCCAAACAAGATCTCCTTCTTCAAAGATAACCTGTTTTCGACCCTTATCAGCATGGGCCTTGTACTTCATGGATTTCCTCTCCAAGTGCATCTTTGTCCTCTCATGTAGCTTCTTCACAAACTCAGCCCGCTTGTCAGCTTCAAAACTTTCTTTTCCCTTGTATGGCTGAGGCGTCAAGTCCATTGGAGTCCTCGGATTCAGCCCATAAACAACCTCAAAAGGGGTCATTTTTGTAGCTGAATGGATTGACCTGTTATAAACAAACTCCACAAAAGGCAAAACATCTTCCCAACGTTTGAGGTTAGCTTTAAGCATAGTTCTAAGTAAAACCCCAAACGTTCTATTAGTAACTTCAGTTTGCCCATCAGTTTGTGGATGACATGAGGTAGAAAATAGCAATTTAGTTCCCAAATCAAATTGATGCTCAATGCCTCTAATTGGTGGAAGGCCTTGTGACAACTCTTCAAGCATCACATCTTCAAATTCCTGTAATTGATCCTGAATACACTTTGGAAGATGTGAAATGTCTTGATTAAGAATTAGTATCTCTTTCCTCATAAGAAGTAAACAAAAAGAAGTAGGGAAAGAAACACTAGACTGTGCTACTAGAGAGCATTTTTCTACACTGCCTTTTAAGCCGATTTTTGGCTCCTTTTGCAGGCGTTATTCTTTCTGATTTGTAGCTCTCAGAGTCTCTGAATTGCTCTCAAATTTTGAGCCAAAGCGCTCGTGGGGTTTGGGAGATAGCCCCGTTTTCGTCTCAGCTGCACTATTTGAAGTAGCACTCAGCACTTTTGATGAATTAGGCACTTTTTCTTGGCGTTTTTCATCCCAATCAGTAGCTCCACTTGTGCTTGATGTTCCCCTACAATTTGAGCCAGAACGCCCGGTGGAGACTGGGAAACGCCGGTGTGGTTTGTAGATGCACCGGGCGCCGAGCGGTGCGACGCCGCCTTGGCCGCAGTTTCGGCCTCTTCCTTCTCTTCCTTGGCACGCCTAAGTGCCCTAGCTTGATCTCGTCGTACCTGGTCCTGTAAAACTTGTTGGGGGCGACAATGGTAGAAGAGACACTCTCCTCCCGTCATAGTTAAACGAATATTTATTAAGCATGCCATCATAAATAACTCTCCTATCGAATAACCATGTTCTACCTAACAAGATATGAGTGCATTCCATGTTTACCACATCACACATGATATCATAAACATAATTACCAATGGAAACACGGACTAAACACAGATGAGTAACAAGATTACCATATGTATCATTAATACCATTGAGACCATACCTAGTAGCCCTAGATTGAGTTTTTAATTGTAACTGATCAACTACCTTAGCATTTATAATGTTACAGCAGCTACCACTATCAATTATCATGCATAACACTTGATTCTTCACAGTACACCTGATACGTGATTGCCCCGGAATCCTCCTTGATAATCTCGTATATGACCCACACGATCCCGATCTTGCCTTGTAATATGGAATCCTTTCCTACAACACTTTCAAAGTCAGAAACTTGCGTCACAAGGAATTGAAGAACTCGAACAACAAACTGAATTCGAACACTTTAAACGAATCAAATAAGATAGTTCAACTTGGATGGCTCGAACGCTAATCCAAATTGATAAACTAGTTGATTTACATCAACTAGAACTAGACTTGATTTGATCAATTCAATGAATTGAACTAAACAACACGAGAGAGAGATTGAATGAAATCGGAGATCGCCAATGAAGAAAACGCAGATTGCTAGCACTTGATCACACGTGATTTTTGAGCCCAAGGACTAGATAAACCTTTCTTAGGGTTTATCTAATCTCAAGCTGATTTTATTGAATGAAATAACAAGAGTATAAATAGAGAATACAAAGCTATTCCTTGGGGAGCAAGGAAGACATATGGCCGGCCCTAATAGATAGATTAGGCCCCTTGTCTTTCTTCCCAAGATATAATAAAATATCTAATTAAATCTATCTAGATTCCCTTAAATAAATCATGGCTGATTTATTTATTTAAGAAAATATCCTAACAAACTCAAAATATCTCTAACAAACTAAAAATATCTCTAACAACCAAGAGAGAGAAGATCAACCAACTAACATAAGCCTATTGGCTGATTTCTCTACATTATTAAAAATAGAAAACACGCCTATAATTAATATAATAGATGGAAATTTTCTCCATTTAGAATGGTCAAGTCAAAGGGTTGACTTTGACCCATATACCAATTTATCTCACCCGATCACCTACTAACTTCAGCCCTAAAGTGAGACAAACTAATACATGTTTCTAAATAAAGAAATTGGTGAATTTCGGCCCTCTTGAATCAATCCATGGAATCCGGGCTCAATTGATGTCGAATGCACGAGACCCACTTTGTCTTGCTAGGCTCTTCAAGAACAGCTGCCAATCGAACCAAGATTGCTGTTGTGCCTTGAGCAATCTTCTTAACTCGACTTCTTGTAATTGGTCCGTCAGAAGGCACTCGAATCAACTCATCGACGTCGGTTGGAGACATGGCAGGCTTCACTGCATCATTCTCCTCCACTTGACCTCGAATCGTCTCTGATTCGACGTCGGAATTAAAATCTGGCACATAAAGAGATAGATCAGCCACATTAAAAGTCGGGATGGACACCATACTCACCCAGGCATGTCAACATGATATGCATTAGGGCCGATTCTCCTGATGATACGAAATGGTCCATCTCCTCTCTGATCTAGCTTATTCTTCCTTTGATTTGGGAACCTCTCCTTCCTTAGATGCACCCAAACAAGATCTCCTTCTTCAAAGATAACCTGTTTTCGACCCTTATCAGCATGGGCCTTATACTTCATGGATTTCCACTCCAAGTGCATCTTTGTCCTCTCATGTAGCTTCTTCACAAACTCAGCCCGCTTGTCAGCTTCAAAGCTCTCTTTTCCCTTGTATGGCTGAGGCGTCAAGTCCACCGGAGTCCTCGGATTCAGCCTGTTATAAGCAAACTCCACAAAAGGCAAAACGTCTTCCCAACGTTTGAGGTTAGCTTTAAGCATAGTTCTAAGTAAAACCCCTAACGTTCTATTAGTAACTTCAGTTTGCCCATCCGTTTGTGGATGACATGAGGTAGAAAACAGCAATTTAGTTCCCAATTTAGACCACAGACTTTTCCAAAAATAACTCAAAAATTTAGCATCACGATCTGAAATAATAGAACATGGAATACCATGCAATCTAACAACTTCCCTAAAGAACAAATCAGCAACATGGATAGCATCATAGGTCGTGTGACAAGGAATAAAATGAGCCATTTTGGAAAAACGGTCTACCACTACAAAGATAGAATCTCTACCCTTCCTAGTTCTAGGAAATCCAACAATGAAGTCCATAGAAATGTCCTCCCAAGGTGAACTAGGAATAGGCAAAGGCTGGTACAAACCATGGGGATTAAGTCTAGACTTAGCTTTAGCACAAACAACACAACTCTTGACAAATCTAAGCACATAATTACTCATCTTAGGCCAATAGTAGTGTTCTTTTAAACCTTCTAAAGTCTTTTCTAGACCCCTATGTCCTCTTGATTCATGAACCTCTTTAGTTAGAAGCCTACGTATACTAGATGAAGGAATGCACAATTTACCAGCTTTAAACAAGTATCCATCATCAATAAAGTAGGTATCTATTTCTCCCCTAGACATGCAATTCTTATAAATTTCAGTAAAGTGAGGATCATTAGCATACAATTCTTTAATCATTGCAAATCCAAGGATCTTAACATCACATTGGTTCAAGAGAACATACCTGCGAGAAAGGGCGTCAGCTACCACATTCTCTTTGCCTTTCTTATGCTTTAAAACATAAGGGAAAGTCTCCATAAATTCAACCCATCTTGCATGTCGCCTGCTGAGTCTGGATTGGCCTTTCAAATACTTCAAGGCCTCATGATCAGAATGGATTACAAACTCTTTAGGCCACAAATAATGAGACCAATTTTCAAAACCCTAATTAAAGCATACAACTCTTTATCATAAGTAGGGTAATTCAACTCAGCCCCACTAAGCTTCTCACTAAAATAAGCTATGGGTTTTTTGTCTTGCAAGGCACGCCTCCTATTCCATGGCCAGATGCGTCCACCTCTATCTCAAATGCTTTGGAGAAGTCAGGGAGTTGGAGCACTGGGGCGTGGCATAATCTGTCCTTCAAAGTGTTGAAGGCGTTCTCTTGTTGCTCTCTCCATTTGAATGTTGAATCCTTCTTTGTAAGCTCATGGAGAGGGGCTGCAATTGTGCTAAAATCACGCACAAATCTCTTGTAGAAGCCAGCCAAGCCGAGAAAAGAGCGCACCATGGTTGGTGTAGTCGGCTGGGGCCACTCCTTGATTGCCTTGATCTTGTCTTCATCTACCTTCAATCCACCTTTAGACACAACAAAACCAAGAAAAATGGTAGACTCCGAGCAAAAAGAACACTTTTTCAAGTTAACATAAAGCTTTTCTAACCTTAAAGTGTCCAAAACAGCCCTAAGATGGTCTACATGTTCATGCAAGGTTTTGCTATAGACTAAGATATTATCAAAGTAGACTACAACAAATTTACCTAAATATCTTCTTAGAACATGGTTCATAAGCCTCATGAAAGTACTAGGTGCATTAGGTAATCCAAAAGGCATTACTAACCATTCATATAAACCATACTTAGTTTTAAAGGCAGTTTTCCATTCATCCTCTTCCCTCATCCTAATTTGATGGTACCCACTTCTTAAATCAATCTTAGAAAAGAAATTAGCACCATGCAATTCATCAAGCATATCATCTAATCTAGGAATAAGATGACGGTACTTAACTGTTATTTGGTTGATCGCCTTGCAATCAACACACATTCTCCATGTGCCATCCTTCTTTGGCACCAAAATCACCGGAACCGCGCATGGGATGAGTGATTCACGCACATAGCCTTTGTCCATGAGGTCTTGCACTTGTCTTTGATGCTCAACGGTCTCCTCTGGACTAGCTCTATAGGCTGCACGGTTTGGTAAAGAAGCGTCGGGCACCAAATCAATTTGATGCTCAATGCCTCTAATTGGTGGAAGGCCTTGTGGCAACTCTTCAGGCATCACATTTTCAAATTCCTGTAATAGATCCTGAATACACTTTGGGAGATGTGAAATATCTTGACTAATAATAAGTATGTCTTTCCTCATAAGAAGTAAGCAAAAAGAGTTAGGGAAAGAAATACTAGACTGAGTAACTAGAGAGCGCTTTTCTACACTGCCTTTTAAGCCGATTTTGGCTCTTTCTTTAGGCGTTCTTTTTCCCGATCTGTAGCTCTCTGAGTCTCTGAATTGCTCACAAAATTGGAGGAAAAATGCCTGAGTTGTTTAGGAGATAGCCCCGTTTTCGTCTCAGATGCACTTCTGAAAGTGTTGCTCGGCACTTTTGACGATTTAGGGACTTTTTCTGGGTGATTTTTGTCCCAATCAGTAGCTCCACTCGTTCTTGATGTTGTCCTAAAATTTGAGCCAGAATGCCCGGGTTGAGACTGGGAAACGCCGCTAGTCTTTGTTGGTGCGTCAAGCGCCGAGCGCCGTGCCGCAGCCTTGGCTGCCGATTCAGCCTCCTCTTTCTCTTCCTTGGCACGCCTAAGTGCCCTAGCTTGGTCTCTGCGTATCTGGTCCTGTAAAACTTGTTGGGGGGACAATGGTAGAAGAGAAACTCTCCTCCCGTCATAGTTAAACGAATAGGTATCAAGCATGGCATCATATATAACTCTCCTATCGAATAACCATGGTCTACCTAACAAGATATGAGTGCATTCCATGTTTACCACATCACACATGATATCATCCACATAATTGCCTATGGAAACACGGACTAAGCATTGATGAGTGACTAAGTTAGGACCATCAGAATCATTAATACTATTTAGACCATAACTAGTAGCCCTAGGTTGGGTTTTTAATTGCAAGTGATCAACTACCTTAGCATTAATAATGTTACAGCAGCTACCACTATCAATTATCATGCATAACACTTGATTCTTTACTATACACCTAGTATGAAAAATGTTTTCCCTTTGATCTAGCCTAGGTGTTTCTTGTAAAGTAAGAGTACGCATGGTTACCAAAGTTAGAGGCTGTTCGGTGCAATCTGGTTCAATGGCCTCTACGTCCTCCTCTTCTTGTCCATTGCTCTCCTCCTCTACTTGATTTGGAGGTATATCTTCATCACTCACATATCCTCCATTGGTGGTGAGAAGCACTTGCTTTTGATTTGGACAATCCTTGGCATAATGACCTCTTCCTTGACACTTGTAGCACACTAAATCACGTGCCCTTGGCTGGCTTGGAGGTCCATTGTTGGGACGCCTTTGGCCTTGAAAACCTGTTGGTTTAGGTGAGCTAGAAGCTCCCTTTTGCTGCATAGAAGGGTTAGAGGAATAAGAATTGTAATTTGAACTAGGATTAGAAACATACCTTTTTGGTGCATTCCAAGCTTCCTTCTTCTTCCTTTGTTGTTGCTCATAGAGTAGTTGGGCTGAATGTACTAAGGCATTGAGATCCTTGATTTGTTGAATCTCCAATGTGTCTTTAATGCTTTGATTCAGTCCAGCCATGAACTGGGACCTTAGAGACCGTTGGGAATGATGAATTCCCGCTTTGAAGCTCAAATCCTCTAGCTCATTGAAGTACTCGGTTGGAGACTTGGTACCTTGTTTGCATGTAACAAATTTCAGCCTCATGTGCTCGGTATGCTCTTCGGGCACATACTTCTTCCTCATGACAAACTTCAGCTGGCCCCAAGTTTCAATCGGTGGTAAGGCCTTTCTGATTCTATCTTCCTTCATTCTGAACCACCAATTTCTAGCGGTCCCAACGAAGTGAATAACAACAACTGCAACTTTCTCCCATTCTTCATAGCCCATGTGATCTAGAATGAAATTTGTGGCTTGTTCCCACTCTAGATACTTCTCTGGATTGAGCTCTCCATTGAATGGTTCTATCTTGATCTTAATATCACGCTTTTCAATCTGATTGACTTGTTGGTTAGCATGATTGTTGTTGTTCGGCCTTTGCACTCCATAAGCTGGTGGAATATCTTCTACAACCTCAACTTGGTTATAGAAATCATCAAGGGGAGGATGCCATGGGCGCCTTTCTTCCCCGGGATAGCCATAAGTCACATCATCAAAAGGATTGTTGTATTGTTGTTGTTGTTGATGAGTGGCTTGAGGATACCGGTTAGCTTGTTGATTGAAGAATTGTTGATGGGTAACCGGTGGAGTCCTCGATCCTATGCCTCTTCCTCTACCTCGGCCTGCTGTGGGGGAGTATTGAGCCGGGGGATCTTGATCTTTGTAGCTAGCAAGCACATCATGCTCTTCACCAATTGCTTGTTGCTTGCCTTTGTCGCTAATTGAGGCTTGATTTGGATCACTTGTAAGCTCTATTGCAGGGGCAACCTTATGACTTCCTTGAGATGACTCAATTAACGTGGCAAGTTGCTCCTCTAGACGCCGCAATTGAGGATTGATTGCAGCCGTGGCCAACTCTACAGCTCGAGCTTGACCATCTCGTACACTCTCATTAATGGACAACCTAATGAAGTCGATTGCCTCCTTAGTGAGATTCAGTTCAGCCGAGTTCGGCTCATTAGAGACCACCATTGTTCCTGAAACAAGCAAGAAGGTAGAGAGAGTAGTGTGTTCTAAAGCAAATCACAACAAGCAATACCACACCTTAATCAAGCCAAAACTTGCCTCAAAGCAATCCAATCAACTTAATTCAGTTTTTGGGTTGAATTGAGGGAGTCAATGGGTAGATATGGTGTAGATATGGTATACTATGATAAGTAAAGGAAATATGCAGCTTAAGCAAATGGTAAGTATGCAATAAGACAAGCAATGCAAATAATCCCTTTATGAGCTCTAAAACACATGCAATCTCTCAATTGACTCTATGCAAGTTAATAAAGCCAAAATTATCATGCAAGGACAGAAATATGGTAGGCTAAGTGACTTTTGTTTCGTCACTCTTTTTCTTCAAAGTGATTTCTACTTAACTATTTTTAAGCAAGTAGTCACTAGGGTTAAAAGTGGCTTAAAACTAGTTGGGATAGATCACTTTTTTCTTTTCTGATTTTTTTTTTTGACTTTATGCACAATCTACTCTTGTGCTAGAATGAAGGAACAAGCAAAGCAATGCAAAGGAATGCAAATAGGGCTAACACGAAAACTAGGCTAATCTGATTTTTTTTTAACTAAGTGACTTTAAACTACCAATGAAACCAACTAGAAGCCAAATTAACAAGAGAAGATAGGGCTAGGTCGAATTTATGGAATGCAATGACAAAAATTAGCAAATATCAACAATGCAATATGAATCTCTATTGATCATGCAACATGCAATAAAAACTCATAAAAATTGTAGGAAGACAAAAGCTAATCTATATTGCAATCAAACTCAACCAATTCAACCAAAAGCATGCAACAAATCCCTTAAAATCTCCTAGATGGGTTATTACTTGGAGTGCAAGCAACAACAAGGGGAATTAGGGTTTGGTGAAGGCTCTGCTGAGGCTAGGGTTAGGGTTTGGGGTTCGGCTTCTAGGGTTTGAGAGAAGGTAGGGTTCGAATTAGGGTTACCTAATTAGGGCTAGGGTTTGCGAGTTAGGGTTGGGGTTCGACTAGGTCTAGCCGCCAATTAGGGTTAGGGTTACGAGGGTGGGGTAGGCGATTTAGGGTTAGGGTGGTCCGACTGGGTTGGGGTTGGTGGTGTTGTGATCGGACGGTGGTGGTGGGTGGTGTGGCAGGGGAGTGCGACACTAGATCGTGGTGGCTAGTGGTGGTTCGTGGTGGTGGTGGCGGAAAAAGGTGGTGGTTGCGGGGAAAATTCAGCCTTTGGATCTCAAAAATTGTAAATTGGTTAAAGGTTCAAGCTTTGGGATCAAAAACTGAATTAAAATTGACTAGAAAGCAAATTAAAAAAAGAAAATTTTACTTGGCGAGACGTTGGATTATGATACCACTTGATACGTGATTGCCTCGGATGACTCCTTAGAAACCTCGTATATGACCCACACAAGTCCCGATCTTGCCAGTAATCTCGATCAAACCTGAATTTGCTTAACAAGTTAATAACTTTCTCACAAACAACGAAATTGACTTGAATTGATGAAATTGAAGAACCGATCAGATTTGATAGATTAGTTCAACTTGATAGTTCAAACGGATTGGCTCTAATGCTAAATCCGAATGATTAACTAGTTTGATCTTTAACAATCACAACTAGAACAATCTAATTGATTAAACTAACAAACCAGATTTGAACAAGAGAGAAATCGGATTGATGTTGGACGAATGATGATTCTCGAATTGCAAGCCACACGAACACAAGTTGGTATTTTTGGAGCCCAAAAGCAAGACTAAACCAAAGGGGTATAATCTTACTTCAAGCTGATTTTATTGAATGAAATAACAAGAGTATAAATAGAGAATACAAAAGCTATTACTTGGGGAACAAGGAGTCAAGGTGGCCGGCCCTAGGATGATAGATTAGGCCTCCTTGTCTTGCTTCCCAAGATATAATAAAATATCTAATAATATCTATCTAGATTTTCCTTAAATAAAATAAATCATGGCTGATTTATTTATTTAAGGAAAATATCCTAACAACTATAAAATATCCAAAACAAACTAAAAATATCTCTTACAACCAAGAGAGAGAATATCAACCAACTAACATAAGCCTATTGATTGATTCTCTACATTATTTAAAATAAAAAACACACGCCTATATTAAATAAAAATAGATATTTTCTCTTACTTAGAATGGTCAAGTCAAATGGTTAACTTTGACCCATATACCAATTTATCTCACCCGGTCACTTACTAAATTCAGCCCTAAATTGAGACAAACTAATACATGTTTCTAACTAAGGAAATAGTGAATTTCGGCACCTTGAGTTTAATCCATTGAATCCGGGCTTAATTGATGTCGAATGCACGAGACCCATCTTGACTTGGTTGGCTCTTCAAAAACAGCTGCCAATCGAACCAAGATTGCTGTTGTGCCTTGAGCAATCTTCTTAGCTCGACTTCTTGTAATTGGTCCGTCAGAAGGCACTCAAATCAACTCATCGACGTCGGTTGGAGACATGGCAGGCTTCACTGCATCACCTGGCCATCTCGTACACTATCACTAATGGACAACCTAATGAAATCGATTGCCTCCTTAGTAAGATTCAATTCAGCCGGGTTAGGCTCAGTTGGGATCACCATTGTTCCTGAAACAAGCAAGAAAGTAGAGAGAGTAGTGTGTTCTAAAGCAAATCATAACAAGCAATACCACACCTTAATCAAGCAAAAACTTGCCTCAAAGCAATCCAATCAACTTAATTCAGTTTTTGGGTTTAATTGAGGGAGTAAATGGGTAGATATGGTATGGTATACTAATCATAAATAAAGGAAATATGCAGCTTAAGCAAATGGCAAGTATGCAATAAGACAAGCAATGCAAATGATCCCTCTATGAGCATAAAATCACATGCAATCTCTCAATTGACTCTATGCAAATTAATAAAGCCAAATTTAAGCATGCAAGGACAGAAATATGGTAGGCTAAAGTGACTTTTATTTCGTCACTCTTTTTCTTCAAAGTGATTTCTACTTAGCTATTTTTAAGCAAGCAGTCATTAGGGTTGAAACTTGCTTAAAACTAGCTGGGGTAGATCACTTTTCTTTTCTGATTTTTTTTGACTTTATGCACAAACTACTCTTGTGCTAGAATGAAGTAACAACAAGGCAATGCAATAAGGAATGCAATAGGGCAAAAACGAAACTAGACTGATTTTTTTTATCTAAGTGACTTTAACTACCAATGAAACCAACTAGAAACCAAATTAACAAAAGAAGATAGGGCTAGGTCGAAATTGAAGGATGCAATAGCAAAAATCAGCAAATATCAACAAGCAATATGAATCTCTATTGATCATGCAACATGCAATAAAAACTCATAAAAATTGTAGGAAGACAATTGCTAATCTATATTGCAACACAACTCAACCAATTCAGCCAATAAACATACACAAATCCCTTAAAAATCTCCTAGATGGTTAATTGCTTGGAGGGCAAGGAACAACAAGAGATTAGGGTTTGGGAATGGTTCGGCTGGGATTATGCTTTGGGTAGGGTATGGATTGGTTTGGCTCTAGGGTTTGCTAAAGGGTTAGGGTTTCGGATTAGGGTTACCGAAATTTAGGTTTAGGGTTTGGGAATTCTCGTATGAAAACTAGGGTTAGGGTTAGGGTTTGCGTAAGGGTGGGGTGGGCGATTAGGGTTTAGGGTTGTACGAGTGGGGTGGGGTTGGTGGCGGGGTGATCGTGGAGTGGTGTGGAGGGTGCGGCTAGGGTTAGCGACACCAGGTCGTGGTGGTTAGGTGGTGGTGGGGTGGCAGAGATGTGGTTGAGGTGGGTTATAAAATTCAAATTATGGTCTAAAAATTCTAGCTTTGGGTAAAGGTTTAAACTTTAGGATCAAAAACTAAATTAAAATTGACTAGAAAGCAAATTAAGGAAAGAAACAATTACTTGGCGAGACGTTGGAATATGAAACCACTTGATACGTGATTGCCTCGGAATCCTCCTTAGAAACCTCGTAGTGAACCCACAAAGTCCCAATCTTGCCAGTAACGAACTCAAACCTACAATTGCTTTCGAAATTTAGATGACTTGAAGTGCAAGTAACAATGAAACTAAATTGATCAATATGAACGAACGAGTTTGATAATTGAAAGATTCAATTTTTGATAGTTCAATCAGATTGGCTCTAACGCTAAATCTGATTGATTAACTAGAATGATCTTTAACAATCACTTCTAGAACAATCTCTATTGATTAAATCAATCAACAAACTTAAACAAACAAACAAGAGAGATCGATTGGTGAGAGATTGATGATCGAATGATGATGATGGTGTTCGAACTCTCAAAGCTGAAATTGCAATCACACGTGTATTTATTTTTGGCCCAAGAGATAGATTAAACCAATTTGGGTTTAATCTCTCTAGCGCTGATTTTTATTAATGAAAGACAAGAGTATTTATAGTAGAATACAAAGCTATGACTTGGGGAGCAAGGAGAGGGAGTGGCCGGCCCTAGAGAGGGTATTTTGGTCTCCTTAGCTTGCTTCCCAAGATATAATAAAATATCTAAAATAATATCTATCTAGATCCCCTTAAATAAAATAAATCATGGCTGATTTATTTCTTTAAGGAAATAACCTAAAAACTCAAAATATCTCTAACAAACTAAAAATATCTCTAACAACCAGGAGAGAGAAGATCAACCAACTAACATAAGCCTATTGGCGGATTTCTCTTCATTATGTAAATAAGTTCACACGCCTGTAATTAAATAATAGTAGATATTTTCTCAATTTAGAATGGTCAATTCAAAGGGTTGACTTTGACCCATATACCAATTTATCTCACCCGGTCACTTACTAAATTCATCCCTAAAGTGAGACAAACTAATACATGTTTCTAAATAAAGAAATGGTGATTTTCGGCCCTCGTATATCAATCCATAGAATCCGGGCTCAATTGATGTCGAATGCACGAGACCCACTTCGGCTTGGTTGATTCTTCAAGAACTGCTGCCAATCGAACCAAGATTGTTGTTGTGCCTTGAGCAATCTTCTTAGCTCGACTTCTTGTAATTGGTCCGTCGGAAGGCACTCGAATCAACTCATCGACGTCGGTTGGAGACATGGCAGGCTTCACTGCATCAAGTTTTATTTAAATAATGAAGAGAATCAATCAATAGGCCTATGTTAGTTGGTTGAT
This sequence comes from Fallopia convolvulus, assembly GCA_964016875.1. Classification (NCBI taxonomy): domain Eukaryota; kingdom Viridiplantae; phylum Streptophyta; class Magnoliopsida; order Caryophyllales; family Polygonaceae; genus Fallopia; species Fallopia convolvulus. The sequence goes on from OZ024727.1 coordinate 26,867,627, forward strand.
CTTCTCTCTCCTGGTTGTTAGAGATATTTTTAGTTTATTTTAAGATATTTTGAGTTTGTTAGGATATTTCCTTAAATAAATAAATCAGCCATGATTTATTTTATTTAAGAGAATCTAGATAGATTTAATTAGATATTTTATTATATCTTGGGAAGCAAGACAAGGAGACCATAGGGTCGGCCACTTCCTCTCCTTGCTCCCCAAGTAATAGCTTTGTATTCTACTATTTAAACTCTTATTTTTCATTAATAAAAATCAGCTTGAGAGAGATTAAACACAAATTGGTTTAATCTATCTCTTGGGATCCCAAAATAACGAGTTTTGTGTGCTTGCAAGTTCAACCGATCGATCATCATCATTCATCTCTTCGACTTCTCTTGTGTTTAATTTTAAGTTTGGTTGATTGATTCATTCAATAGAGATTGTTCTAGAATTGATTGTTAAAGATCGTTCTAGTTAATCAATCAGATTTAGCGTTAGAGCCAATCTGATTGAACTATCAAAATTGAGTCTTTCAATTTATCAAACTCGTCCTTTCCATCAATCGTTCATTTTAGTTTGGTCATACCTTGTGCAACAAGTAATCTAAAGTTGAAAGCTTTTGTAGGATTGAAGTTGTCTACTAGCAAGATCAGGATCTTGTGTGGTCATATACGAGGTTTCTAAGGAGCAATCCGAGGCAATCACGTATCAAGTGGTATCATAATCCAGCGTCTCGTCAAGTAATTGTTTCTTTCCTTAATTTGCTTTCTAGTCAATTTTAATTCAGTTTTTGATCCCAAAAATCCCACCTTTACCAAAAGTTTGAATTTTTGAGACCATAATTGAATTTTCTAACCCACACCACCACATCTCCCAAAAATCCCACTCTACAGCTCATTGAGCTGTAGAGTTGAGTCATCTCAAGCAAGTCATAAGAGTGCCCCTCCAATAGAGCTTACAAGTGATCCAAATCAAGCCTCAGCTAGCAACAAAGGCAAGCAACAAGCAGTTGAGGAAGAGCATGATGTGCTTGCTAGCTACAACAAAAAACATGATCTCCCGGCTCACTATTCCCCCACAGCAGGCCGAGGTAGAGGAAGAGGTTTTGGGGCGAGAAATACTCATCAACAGTTCTATAATCAGCCAACAAACCGGTATCCTCAAGCCACTCATCATCAACAACAACAATACAACAATCCTTTTGATGATGTGACTTATGGCTATCCCGGGGAAGAAAGGTGCCCATGGCATCCTCCCCTTGATGATTTCTATAACCAAGCTGAGGTTGTAGAAGATATTCCACCAGCTTATGGAGTACAGCGGCCGAACAACAACAACAGCGCTAATCAAACCGTCAATCAGATTGGTAAGCGTGATATTAAGATCAAGATAGAGCCATTCAGTGGAGAGCTCAATCCAGAGAAATATCTAGAGTGGGAACAAGCTACAAACTTCATTCTAGATCACATGGGCTATGAAGAATGGGAGAAAGTTGTTGTTGTTGTTATCCACTTTGTTGGGACCGCTAGAAATTGGTGGTTCAGAATGAAGGAGGATAGGATTAGAAAGGCCTTACCACCAATTGAAACTTGGGGCCAACTGAAGTTTGTAATGAGAAAGAAATATGTGCTTGAAGAGCATATTGAGCACATGAGGCTGAAAGTGGTTACATGCAAACAAGGCACCAAGTCTCCAACTGAGTACTTCAATGAGCTAGAGGATTTGAGCTTCAAAGCGGGAATTCATCATTCCCAACGGTCTCTAAGGACCCAATTCATGGCTGGACTGAATCAAAGCATTAGAGATACATTGTAATACATGATTGCCTCGGAATCCTCCGTAGAAACCTCGTATATGACTCACACAAGTCCCGATCTTGCCAGTAATAGAGTTCAATCCTACAGAAGCTCTCAAAATCAGATTACTTGAAGAACACGAAACAATGAACTAAATTGATTAATTGATGAGAAGAACGACTTTGATAGATTGAAAGGTCCAACTTTGATAGTTCAATTAGATTGGCTCTAACGCTAAATCTGATTGATTAACTAGAACGATCTTTAACAATCGATTCTAGAACAATCTCGATTGAACAAGTCAATGAATCAAATTAACAAACACAAGAGATCTCGAATGATGATGGCCGAATGAGATTGGTATGATGATCGAACAATTGCAAGCATAGACTCGAGTTTTTGGAGCCCAAAGACAAGATAAACCTTTCTTAGGGTTTATCTTATCTCAAGCTGATTTTATTGAATGAAATAACAAGAGTATAAATAGAGAATACAAAGCTATTCCTTGGGGAGCAAGGAAGACATATGGCCGGCCCTAATAGGGATAGAATGGTCTTTATCTTGCTTCCCAAGATATAATAAAATATCTAAAATAATATCTATTTAAATCCCCTTAAATAAAATAAATCATGGCTGATTTATTTATTTAAGGAAATATCCTAACAAACTCAAAATATCTCTAACAAACTAAAAATATCTCTAACAACCAAGAGAGAGAAGATCAACCAACTAACATAAGCCTATTGGCTGATTTCTCTACATTATTAAAAATAGAAAACACGCCTATAATTAATATAATAGATAGATATTTTCTCCATTTAGAATGGTCAAGTCAAAGGGTTGACTTTGACCCATATACCAATTTATCTCACCCGGTCACCTACTAAATTCAACCCTAAAGTGAGACAAACTAATACATGTTTCTAAATAAAGAAATGTTGAATTTCGGCCCTCTTGAATCAATCCATGGAATCCGGGCTCAATTGATGTCGAATGGACGAGACCCACTTTGTCTTGCTAGGCTCTTCAAGAACAGCTGCCAATCGAACCAAGATTGTTGTTGTGCCTTGAGCAATCTTCTTAGCTCGACTTCTTGTAATTGATCCGTCAGAAGGCACTCGAATCAACTCATCGACGTCGGTTGGAGACATGGCAGGCTCCACTGCATCATTCTCCTCCACTTGAGCTCGAATCGTCTCTGATTCGACGTCGGAATCAAAATCTAGCACATAAAGAGATAGATCAGCCACATTAAAAGTCGGATGGACACCATACTCACCAGGCATGTCAACATGATATGCATTAGGGCCGATTCTCTTGATGATATGAAATGGTCCATCTCCTCTCTGATCTAACTTGTTCTTCCTTTGATTTGGGAACCTTTCCTTCCTTAGATGCACCCAAACAAGATCTCCTTCTTCAAAGATAACCTGTTTCCGACCCTTATCAGCATGAGCCTTATACTTCATGGATTTCCTCTCCAAGTGCATCTTTGTCCTCTCATGTAGCTTTTTCACAAACTCAGCCCCCGCTTGTCAGCTTCAAAACTCTCTTTTCCCTTGTACGGCTGAGGCGTCAAGTCCACCGGAGCCCTCGGATTTAGCCCATAAACAACCTCAAAAGGGGTCATTTTTGTAGCTGAATGGATTGACCTATTATAAGCAAACTCCACAAAAGGCAAAACATCTTCCCAACGTTTAAGGATAGCTTTAAGCATAGTTCTAAGTAAAACCCCTAACGTTCTATTAGTAACTTCAGTTTGCCCATCAGTTTGTGGATGACATGAGGTAGTAAACAACAATTTAGTTCTCAATTTAGACCATAGACTTTTCCAAAAATAACTCAAAAATTTAGCATCACGATCTGAAACAATAGAACAAGGAATGCCATGCAATCTAACAATTTCCCTAAAGAACAAATCAGCAACATGCACAGCATCATCAGTCGTGTGACAAGGAATAAAATGAGCCGTCTTGGAAAAGCGATCTACCACTACAAAGATAGAATCTCTACCCTTCCTAATTTAGGCAAGCCAACAATGAAGTCCATAGAAATGTCCTCCCAAGGTGAACTAGGAATAGGCAAAGGCTGGTACAAACCATGGGGATTAAGTCTAGACTTAGCTTTAGCACAAACAACACAACTCTTGACAAATCTAAGCACATAATTACTCATTTTAGGCCAAAAGTAGTGTTCTTTTAATCCTTCTAAAGTCTTTTCTAAACCCCTATGTCCTCTTGATTCATGAACCTCTTTAGTTAGAAGCCTACGTATACTAGATGAAGGAATGCACAATTTACCAGCTTTAAACAAGTATCCATCATCAATAAAGTAGGTATATATTTCTCCCCTAGACATGCAATTCTTATAAATTTCAGCAAAGTGAGGATCACTAGCATACAATTCTTTAATCATTGCAAATTCAAGGATCTTAACATCACATTGGTTCAAGAGAACATACCTGCGAGAAAGGGCATCAGCTACCGCATTCTCTTTGCCTTTCTTATGCTTTACAACATAAGGGAAGGTCTCCATACATTCAACCCATCTTGCATGTCGCCTGCTGAGTCTGGATTGGCCTTTCAAATACTTCAAGGCCTCATGATCAGAATGGATTACAAACTCTTTAGGCCACAAATAATGAGACCAAGTTTTCAAAACCCTAATTAAAGCATACAACTCTTTATCATAAGTAGGGTAATTCAACTCAGCCCCACTAAGCTTCTCACTAAAATAAGCTATGGGTTTCTTGTCTTGCAAGAGCACGCCTCCTATTCCATGGCCAGATGCGTCCACCTCTATCTCAAATGCTTTGGAGAAGTCAGGGAGTTGGAGCACTGGGGCGTGGCATAATCTGTCCTTCAAAGTGTTGAAGGCGTTCTCTTGTTGCTCTCTCCATTTGAATGTTGAATCCTTCTTTGTAAGCTCATGGAGAGGGGCTGCAATTGTGCTAAAATCCTGCACAAATCTCTTGTAGAAGCCAGCCAAGTCGAGAAAAGAGCGCACCATGGTTGGTGTAGTCGGCTGGGGCCACTCCTTGATTGCCTTGATCTTGTCTTCTTCTACCTTCAATCCACCTTTAGACACAACAAAAACAAGAAAAATGGTAGACTCCAAGCAAAAAGAACACTTTTTCAAGTTAACATAAAGCTTTTCTAACCTTAAAGTGTCCAAAACAGCCCTAAGATGGTCTACATGTTCATGCAAGGTTTTGCTATAGACTAAGATATCATCAAAGTAGACTACAACAAATTTACCTAAGTATCTTCTTAGAACATGGTTCATAAGCCTCATGAAAGTACTAGGTGTATTAATTAATCCAAAAGGCATTACTAACCATTCATATAAACCATACTTAGTTTTAAAGGCAGTTTCCATTAATCCCCTTCCCTCATCCTAATTTGATGGTACCCACTTCTTAAATCAATCTTAGAAAAGAAATTAGCGCCATGCAATTCATCAAGCATATCATCTAATCTAGGAATGGGATGACGGTACTTAACTGTTATTTGGTTGATCGCCCTGCAATCAACACACATTCTCCAAGTGCCATCCTTCTTTGGCACCAAAATCACCGAAACCGCGCATGGGCTGAGGGATTCACGCACATAGCCTTTGTCCATGAGATCTTGCACTTGTCTTTGAAGCTCAGCGGTCTCCTTTGGACTTGCTTTATAGGCTGCACGGTTTGGTAAAGAAGCGTTGTGCACCAAATCAATTTGATGCTCAATGCTTCTAATTGGTGGAAGGCCTTGTGGCAACTCTTCAGGCATCACATCTTCAAATTCTTGTAATAGATCCTGAATACACTTTGGAAGATGTGAAATATCTTGACTAATAATAAGTATGTCTTTCCTCATAAGAAGTAAGCAAAAAGAGTTAGGGAAAGAAATACTAGACTGAGTAAATAGAGAGCGATTTTCTACACTGCGTTTTAAGCCGATTTTTGGCTCTTTCTATATGTGTTCTTTTTTCAGATCTGTAGCTATCTGAGTCTCTGAATTTGTCCCAAAATGTGAGGCAAAACGCCCGAGTGGTTTGGGAGATAGCCCCGTTTTCGTCTCAAATGCACTGCTGGAAGTGTTGCTCGGCACTTTTGACGATTTATGGACTTTTTCTGGGCGTTTTTCGTATTATCAGTAGCTCCACTCGTGCTTGATGTTGTCCTAAAATTTGAGCCAGAATGCCCGGGTGGAGACTGGGAAACGCCGCTAGTTTTTTTGGTGCATCGGGCGCCAACCGCCGTGCCGCAGCCTTGGCCGCCGATTCAGCCTCTTCTTTCTCTTCCTTGGCACGCCTAAGTGCCCTAGCTTGGTCTCTGCGTACCTGGTCTTGTAAAACTTGTTGGGGTGACAATGGTAGAAGAGAAACTCTCCTCCCGTCATAGTTAAACGAATATGTATTAAGCATGCCATCATAAATAACTCTCCTATCGAATAACCATGGTCTACCTAACAAGATATGAGTGCATTCCACGTTTACCACATCACACATGATATCATCAACATAATTGCCTATGGAAACACGGACTAAACACTGATGAGTAACAAGATTAGGACCATCTGAATCATTAATGCCATTAAGACCATAGCTAGTAGCCCTAGGTTGAGTTTTTAATTGTAAGTGATCAACTACCTTAGCATTAATAATGTTACAGCAGCTACCACTATCAATTATCATGCATAACACTTGATTCTTCACAGTACACCTAGTATGAAAAATATTTTCCCTTTGATCTAGCCTAGGTGTTTCTTGTAAAGTAAGAGTACGTATGGTTACCAAAGTTAGAGGCTGTTCGGTGCAATCTGGTTCAATGGCCTCCACGTCCTCCTCTTCTTGTTCATTGCTCTCCTCCACTTGATTTGGAGGTATATCTTCATCACTCACATAGCCTCCATTGGTGGTGAGTAGCACTTGTTTCTGATTTTGACAATCCTTGGCATAATGACCTCTTCCTTGACATTTATAGCACACTAGATCTCGTGCTCTTGGCTGATTTTGAGGTGCATTAGTGGGACGCCTTGGGCCTTAAAAACATGTGGGTTTAGATGAGCTAGAAGCTCCCTTTTGCTACAAAGAAGGGTTAGAAGAATAGGAATTGGAATTAGCACTAGAATTAGGAACATACCTTTTTGGAGCATTCCAAGCTTCCTTCTTCTTCCTTTGTTGCTGCTCATAAAGTAGTTGGGCTGAATGTACTAAGGCATTGAGATCCTTGATTTGTTGAATCTCCAATGTGTCTTTGATGCTTTGATTCAGTCCAGCCATAAATTGGGTCCTTAGAGACCGTTGGGAATGATGAATTCCTGCTTTGAAGCTCAAATCCTCTAGCTCATTGAAGTACTCAGTTGGAGACTTGGTGCCTTGTTTGCATGTGGCAACTTTCAATCTCATGTGCTCGGTATGCTCTTCAGGCACATATTTCTTTCTCATTACAAACTTCAGCTGGCCCCAAGTTTCAATTGGTGGTAAGTGATACGTGATTGCCTCGGATGACTCCTCAGAAACCTCGTATATGACCCACACAAGTCCCGATCTTGCCTAGTAATACTCGATCCAACCTGAATTTGCAATCAATTTAAGAAACTTGGACAACAAGCAATGAATCTGAATTCAATGATGATGAAAAGGACGAGTTTTGATAAATTGAAAGACTCAATTTTGATAGTTCAATCAGATTGGCTCTAACGCTAAATCTGATTGATTAACTAGAATGATCTTTAACAATCAATTCTAGAACAATCTCTATTGAATGAATCAATTAACCAAACTTAAAATTAACACAAGAACAAAGAGAATTCGGTGATGATGATGTTGATCGATCGACGCAATAGCAAGCATAGACAACTCGAGTTTTTAGAGCCCAAAGACAAGATAAACCTTTCTTAGGGTTTATCTTATCTCAAGCTAATTTTATTGAATGAAATAACAAGAGTATAAATAGAGAATACAAAGCTATTACTTGGTGAGCAAGGAGGAGCATATGGCCGGCCCTAGCAAGATAGAATAAGCCTCCTTGTCTTGCTTCCCAAGATATAATAAAATATCTATAATAATATCTATCTAGATCCCCTTAAATAAAATAAATCATGACTGATTTATTTATTTAAGGAAATATCCTAACAAACTCAAAATATCTCTAACAAACTAAAAATATCTCTAACAACTAAGAGAAAGAAGATCAACCAACTAATATAAGCCTATTGGCTGATTTCTCTACATTATTAAATTCAAATAACACGCCTATAATAAAATAATAGTAGATATTTTCTTCAATTAGAATGGTCAAGTCAAAGGGTTGACTTTGACCCATGTACCAATTTATCTCACCCGGTCACTTACTAAATTCTGCCCTAAAGTGAGACAAACTAATACATGTTTCTAAATAAGGAAATAGGTAATTTTCGGCCCCTTGAATTAATCCATGGAATCCGGGCTCAATTGATGTCGAATGCACGAGACCCACTTTGTCTTGCTAGGTTCTTCAAGAACCGCTGCCAATCGAACCAAGATTGTTGTTGTGCCTTGAGCAATCTTCTTAGCTCGACTTCTTGTAATTGGTCCGTTAGAAGGCACTCGAATCAACTCAATGACGTTGGTTGGAGACATGGCAGGCTTCACTGCATCATTCTCCTCCACTTGAGCTCCAATCGTCTCTAATTTGACGTCGGAATCAAAATCTGGCACATAAAGAGATTGATCAGCCACATTAAAAGTCGGATGGACACCATACTCATCAGGCATGTCAACATGATATGCATTAGGGCCGATTCTTCTGATGATACGAAATGGTCCATCTCCTCTCTGATCTAACTTGTTCTTCCTTTGATTTGAGAACCTTTACTTCCTTAGATGCACCCAAACAAGATCTCCTTCTTCAAAGATAACCTGTTTTCGACCCTTATCCGCATGGGCCTTGTACTTCATGGATTTCCTCTCCAAGTGCATCTTTGTCCTCTCATGTAGCTTCTTCACAAACTCAGCGCGCTTGTCAGCTTCAAAACTTTCTTTTCCCTTGTATGGCTGAGGCGTCAAGTCCATTGGAGTCCTCGGATTCAGCCCATAAACAACCTCAAAAGGGGTCATTTTTGTAGCTGAATGGATTGACCTGTTATAAACAAACTCCACAAAAGGCAAAACATCTTCCCAACGTTTGAGGTTAGCTTTAAGCATAGTTCTAAGTAAAACCCCAAACGTTCTATTAGTAACTTCAGTTTGCCCATCAGTTTGTGGATGACATGAGGTAGAAAATAGCAATTTAGTTCCCAACTTAGACCACAGACTTTTCCAAAAATAACTCAAAAATTTAGCATCACGATCTGAAACAATAGAACAAGGAATGCCATGCAATCTAACAACTTCCCTAAAAAACAGATCAGCAACATGCACAGCATCATCAGTCGTGTGACAAGGAATAAAATGAGCCATCTTGGAAAAACGGTCTACCACTACAAAGATAGAGTCTCTACCCTTCCTAGTTCTAGGCAATCCTACAATGAAGTCCATAGAAATGTCCTCCCAAGGTGAACTAGGAATAGGCAAAGGCTGGTACAAACCATGGGGATTAAGTTTAGACTTAGCTTTAGCACAAACAACACAACTCTTGACAAATCTAAGCACATAGTTCATTTTAGGCCAAAAGTAGTATTCTTTTAAAACTTCTAAAGTCTTTTCTAAACCCCTATGTCCTCTTGATTCATGAATCTCTTTAGTTAGAAGCCTACGTATACTAGATGAAGGAATGCACAATTTACCAGCTTTAAACAAGTATCCATCATCAATAAAGTAGGTATCTATTTCTCCCCTAGACATGCAATTCTTATAAATTTCAGCAAAGTGAGGATCACTAGCATACAATTCCTTAATCATTGCAAATCCAAGGATCTTAACATCACATTGGTTCAAAAGAACATACCTGCGAAAAAGGGCGTCAACTACCACATTCTCTTTGCCTTTCTTATGCTTTACAACATAAGGGAAGGTCTCCATAAATTCAACCCATCTTGCATGTCGCCTTCTGAGTCTGGATTGGCCTTTCAAATACTTCAAGGCCTCATGATCAGAATGGATTACAAACTCTTTAGGCCACAAATAACGAGACCAAGTTTTAAAAATCATAATTAAAGCATACAACTCTTTATCATAAGTAGGGTAATTCAACTCAGCCCCACTAAGCTTCTCACTAAAATAAGCTATGGGTTTCTTGTCTTGCAAGAGCACGCCTCCTATGCCATGTCCAGAAGCGTCCACCTCTATCTCGAATGCTTTGGAGAAGTCAGGGAGTTGGAGCACTGGGGCGTGGCATAATCTGTCCTTCAAAGTGTTGAAGGCGTTCTCTTGTTGCTCTCTCCATTTGAATGCTGAATCCTTCTTTGTAAGCTCATGGAGAGGGGCTGCAATTGTGCTAAAATCACGCACAAATCTCCTGTAGAAGCCTGCCAAGCCGAGAAAAGAGCGCACCATGGTTGGTGTAGTCGGCTGAGGCCACTCCTTGATTGCCTTGATCTTGTCTTCATCTACCTTCAATCCACCTTTAGACACAACAAAACCAAGAAAAATGGTAGACTCCGAGCAAAAAGAACACTTTTTCAAATTAACATAAAGCTTTTCTAACCTCAAAGTGTCCAAAACAGCCCTAAGATGGTCTACATGTTCATGCAAGGTTTTGCTATAGACTAAGATATCATCAAAGTAGATTACAACAAATTTACCTAAGTATCTTCTTAGAACATGGTTCATAAGCCTCATGAAAGTACTAGGTGCATTAGTTAATCCAAAAGGCATTACTAACCATTCATATAAACCATACTTAGTTTTAAAGGCAGTTTTCCATTCATCCCCTTCCCTCATCCTAATTTGATGGTACCCACTTCTTAAATCAATCTTAGAAAAGAAATTAGCACCTTGCAATTCATCAAGCATATCATCTAATCTAGGAATGGGATGACGGTACTTAACTTTTATTTGGTTGATCGCCCTGCAATCAACACACATTCTCCAAGTGCCATCCTTCTTTGGCACCAAAATCACCGGAACCGCGCATGGGCTGAGGGATTCATGCACATAGCCTTTGTCCATGAGATCTTTCACTTGTCTTTGAAGCTCAGCGGTCTCCTCTGGACTTGCTCTATAGGCTGCACGGTTTGGTAAAGAAGCGCCGGGCACCAAATCAATTTGATGCTCAATGCCTCTAATTGGTGGAAGGCCTTGTGGCAACTCTTCAGGCATCACATCTTCAAATTCCTGTAATAGAGCTTGAATACACTTTGGAAGATGTGAAATATCTTGACTAATAATAAGTATGTCTTTCCTCATAAGAAGTAAGCAAAAAGAGTTAGGGAAAGAAATACTAGACTGAGTAACTAGAGAGCGCTTTTCTACACTGCCTTTTAAGCTGATTTTTGGATCTTTCTGTAGGCGATCTTTTTCCAGATATGTAGCTCTATGAGTCTCTGAATTGCTCCCAAAATATGAGGCAAAACGCCCGAGTGGTTTCGGAGATAGCCCCGTTTTCGTCTCAGATGCACTGCTGGAAGTGTTGCTCGGCACTTTTTACGATTTAGGGACTTTTTCTGGGCATTTTTCGTCCCAATCAGTAGCTCCACTCGTGCTTGATGTTGTCCTAAAATTTGAGCCAGAATGCCCGGGTGGAGACTGGGAAACGCCGCTAGTCTTTGTTGGTGCGTCGGGCGCCGAGCTCCGGGCAGCAACCTTGGCCGCCGATTCAGCCTCCTCTTTCTCTTCTTTGGCACGCCTAAGTGCCCTAGCTTGGTCTCTGCATACCTGGTCCTGTAAAACTTGTTGGGGTGACAGTGGTAGAAGAGAAACTCTCCTCCCGTCATAGTTAAACGAATAGGTATTAAGCATGCCATCATATATAACTCTCCTATCGAATAACCATGGTCTACCTAACAAGATATGAGTGCATTCCATGTTTACCACATCACACATGATATCATCCACATAATTGCCTATGGAAACACGGACTAAGCATTGATGAGTAACTAAGTTAGGACCATCAGAATCATTAATACCATTTAGACCATAACTAGTAGCCCTAGGTTTGGTTTTTTAATTGCAAGTGATCAACTACCTTAGCATTAATAATGTTACAGCAGCTACCACTATCAATTATCATGCATAACACTTGATTCTTTACTGTACACCTAGTATGAAAAATATTTTCCCTTTGATCTAGCCTAGGTGTTTCTTGTAAAGTAAGAGTACGCATGGTTACCAAAGTTAGAGGCTGTTCGGTGCAATCTGATTCAATGACCTCTACGTCCTCCTCCTCTTGTCCATTGCTCTCCTCCTCCACTTGATTTGGAGGTATATCTTCATCACTCACATATCCTCCATTGGTGATGAGTAGCACTTGTTTCTGATTTGGACAATCCTTGGCATAATGACCTCTTCCTTGACATTTATAGCACACTAGATCTCGTGCTCTTGGCTGATTTGGACGTCCATTGTTGGGACGTCTTTGGCCTTGAAAACCTGTTGGTTTAGGTGAGCTAGAAGCTCCCTTTTGCTGCATAGAAGGGTTAGAAGATAAGAATTGAAATTTGAACTAGGATTAGAAACATACCTTTTTGGTGCATTCCAAGCTTCCTTCTTCTTCCTTTGTTGTTGCTCATAAAGTAGTTGGGCTGAATGTACTAAGGCATTGAGATCCTTAATTTGTTGAATCTCCAATGTGTCTTTAATGCTTTGATTCAGTCCAGCCATGAATTGGGTCCTTAGAGACCGTTGGGAATGATGAATTCCCGCTTTGAAGCTCAAATCCTCTAGCTCATTGAAGTACTCAGTTGGAGACTTGGTACCTTGTTTGCATGTGGCAACTTTCAATCTCATGTGCTCGGTATGCTCTTCAGGCACATATTTCTTCCTCATTATAAACTTCAGCTGGCCCCAAGTTTCTATTGGTGGTAAGGCCTTTCTAATTCGATCCTCCTTCATTCTGAACCACCAATTTCTAGCGGTCCCAACAAAGTGGATAACAACAACAGCAACTTTCTCCCATTCTTCATAGCCCTTGTGATCTAGAATGAAGTTTGTAGCTTGCTCCCACTCTAGATACTTCTCTGGATTGAGCTCTCCACTGAATGACTCTATTTTGATCTTTATATCACGCTTACCAATCTGATTGACGGTTTGGTTGGCGATGTTGTTGTTGTTCGGCCTTTGTACTCCATAAGCTGGTGGAATATCCTCTACAATCTCTGCTTGGTTGTAGAAATCATCAAGGGGAGGATGCCATGGGCGCCTTTCTTCCCCGGTGTAGCCATAAGTCACATCATCATAAGGATTGTTGTAATGTTGTTGTTGATGATGAGTGGCTTGAGGATACCGGTTTGCTGGTTGATTATAGAATTGTTGATGAGTAACCGGTGGAGTCCTCGTCCCAAAGCCTCGTCCTTTGCCTCGGCCTACCGTGGGGGAATAATGAGCCGGGGGATCTTGATCTTTGTAGCTAGCAAGCACATCATGCTCTTCATCAACTGCTTGTTGCTTGCCTTTGTCGCTAATTGAGGCTTGATTTGGGTCACTTGTAAGCTCTATTGCAGGGGCAACCTTATGACTTCCTTGAGATGACTCAATCAAAGTGGCAAGTTGCTCCTCTAGACGTCGCAATTGTGGAGTCAATGCAGTCGTGGCCAACTCTACAGCTCGAGCTTGACCATCTCGTACACTATCACTAATAGACAACCTGATGAAATCGATTGCCTCCTTAGAAAGGTTCAGTTCAGCCGGGTTAGGCTCATTCGGGATCACCATTGTTCCTGAAACAAGCAAGAAAGTAGAGAGAGTAGTGTGTTCTAAAGCAAATCACAACAAGCAATACCACACCTTGATCAAGCCAAAACTTGCCTCAAAGCAATCCAATCAACTTAATTCAGTTTTTGGGTTGAATTGAGGGAGTAAATGGGTAGATATGGTGTAGATATGGAATACTAATGATAAATAAAGGAAATATGCAGCTTAAGCAAATGGCAAATATGCAATAAGACAAGCAATGCAAATAATCCCTCTATGAGCTTTAAAACACATGCAATCTCTCAATTGACTCTATGCAAGTTAATAAAGCCAAATTAAGCATGCAAGGACAGAAGTATGGTGGGCTAAAGTGACTTTTTGTTTTGTCACTATTTTTCTTCAAAGTGATTTCTACTTAACTGTTTTTAAGCAAGCAGTCACTAGGGTTGAAAGTGGCTTAAAACTAGTTGGGGTAGATCACTTTTGCTTTTCTGATTTTTTTTTTGAATTTATGCACAAACTACTCTTGTGCTAGAATTGATTTTTTTTGAATTATCAACAATGCAATATGAATCTCTATTGATCATGTAACATGCAATAAAAACTCATAAAAATTGTAGGAAGACAAAAGCTAATCTATATTGCAACACAACTCAACCAATTCAACCAAAAGCATGCAACAAATCCCTTAAAATCTCCTAGATGGTTAATTGCTTGGGGGCAAGTAATACAAGGGAATTAGGGTTTGGGGATGCTCTCGGCTGAAGCTAGGGTTTGGGTGGGGTTAGGGTTTGGTTCTAGGGTTGGCGAGAGGGCAGACTAGGATTTCGGTTTAGGGTTTCACCGAATTAGGGTTAGGGTTTGGTAGGGTATGCCACGGGTTAGGGTTTGCGTGAGGATGGGGTGGCGGTTCTAGGGTTAGGGTTAGCCGAATTGGATGGGGTTGGTGGGGTTAGTTTCGGCTGGTGGTGGGGAGTGGTGCGGTCCTAGAGAGCGACACCAGTTTGGGGTGGTGGTGGGTGGTTCGTGGTGGTAGGGTGGCGGAGATGTGGTGGTTGATGGTGAAAAATTCAATCTTTAGTCTCAAAAATTCAAACTTTAGGTAAAGGTGGGATTTTTGGGATCAAAAACTGAATCAAATCAATTAGAAAGCAAATTAAGGAAAAAAAATTTTACTTGGCAAGACGCTGTATTATGATACCACTTGATACGTGATTGCCTCGGATGACTCCTCAGAAACCTCGTATATGACCTACACAAGTCCCGATCTTGCCTAGTAATACTTGATCCAACCTGAATTTGCAATCAATGTAAGAAACTTGGACAACAAGCAACGAATCTGAATTGAATGAAGATGAAAAGGACGAGTTTTGATAAATTGAAAGACTCAATTTTGATAGTTCAATCAGATTGGCTCTAACGCTAAATCTGATTGATTAACTAGAATGATCTTTAACAATCAATTCTAGAACAATCTCTATTGAATGAATCAATTAACCAAACTTAAAATTAACACAAGAACAAAGAGAATTCGGTGATGATGATGTTGATCGATCGACGCAATAGCAAGCATAGACAACTCGAGTTTTTGGAGCCCAAAGATAAGATAAACCTTTCTTAGGGTTTATCTTATCTCAAGCTAATTTTATTGAATGAAATAACAAGAGTATAAATAGAGAATACAAAGCTATTACTTGGGGAGCAAGGAGGAGCATATGGCCGGCCCTAGCAAGATAGAATAAGCCTCCTTGTCTTGCTTCCCAAGATAATATCTATCTAGATCCTCTTAAATAAAATAAATCATGGCTGATTTATTTATTTAAGGAAATATCCTAACAAACTCAAAATATCTCTAACAAACTAAAAATATCTATAACAACTAAGAGAGAGAAGATCAACCAACTAACATAAGCCTATTGGCTGATTTCTCTACATTATTAAATTCAAATAACACGCCTATAATAAAATAATAGTAGATATTTTCTTCACTTAAAATGGTCAAGTCAAAGAGTTGACTTTGACCCATGTACCAATTTATCTCACCCGGTCACTTACTAAATTCAGCCCTAAAGTGAGACAAACTAATACATGTTTCTAAATAAGGAAATAGGTAATTTTCGGCCCCTTGAATTAATCCATGGAATCCGGGCTCAATTGATGTCGAATGCACGAGACCCACTTTGTCTTGCTAGGCTCTTCAAGAACCGCTGCCAATCGAACCAAGATTGATGTTGTGCCTTGAGCAATCTTCTTAGCTCGACTTCTTGTAATTGGTCCGTCAGAAGGCACTCGAATCAACTCATCGACGTCGGTTGGAGACATGGCAGGCTTCACTGCATCAGTAAGGCCTTTCTAATTCGATCCTCCTTCATTCTGAACCACCAATTTCTAGTGGTCCCAACAAAGTGGATAACAACAACAGCAACTTTCTCCCATTCTTCATAGCCCATGTGATCTAGAATGAAGTTTGTAGCTTGTTCCCACTCTAGATATTTCTCTGGATTGAGCTCTCCACTGAATGGCTCTATCTTGATCTTTATATCGCGCTTACCAATCTGATTGATGTTTTGGTTAGCGGTGTTGTTGTTGTTCGGCCTTTGTACTCCATAAGCTGGTGGAATATCTTCTACAACCTCAGCTTGGTTGTAGATATCATCAAGGGGAGGATGCCATGGGCGCCTTTCTTCCCCGGTGTAGCCATAAGTCACATCATCATAAGGATTGTTGTATTGTTGTTGTTGATGATGAGTGGCTTGAGGATACCGGTTTGCTGGCTGATTATAGAATTATTGATGAGTAACCGGTGGAGTCCTCAATCCTATGCCTCTTCCTCTACCTCGGCCTGCTGTGGGGAAGTATTGAGCCGGGGGATCGTTTTCTTTGTAGCTAGCAAGCACATCATGTTCTTCATCAACTGCTTGTTGCTTGCCTTTGTCGCTACCTGAGGCCTGATTTGGATCACTTGTAAGCTTTATTAGAGGGGCAATTTTATGACTTGCTTGAGATGATTCAATTAGTGTGGCAAGTTGCTCCTCTAGACGCCGCATTTGTGGAGCCAATGCAGCCGTGGCCAACTCTACAGCTCGAGCCTGGCCATCTCGTACACTATCACTAATGGACAACCTAATGAAATCGATTGGCTCCTTAGTAAGATTCAGTTCAGCCGGGTTAGGCTCATTAGGGATCACCATTGTTCCTGAAACAAGCAAGAAAGTAGAGAGAGTAGTGTGTTCTAAAGCAAATCACAACAAGCAATACCACACCTTGATCAAGCCAAAACTTGCCTCAAAGCAATCCAATCAACTTAATTCAGTTTTTGGGTTGAATTGAGGGAGTAAATGGATAGATATGGGTTAGATATGGTATACTAATGATAAATAAAGGAAATATGCAGCTTAAGCAAATGGCAAGTATGCCATAAGACAAGCAATGCAAATAATCCCTCTATGAGTTTCAAAACACATGCAAGCTCTCAATTGACTCTATGCAAGTTAATAAAGCCAAATTCAAGCATACAAGGACAGAAATATGGTAGGCTAAGTGATTTTTATTTCGTCACCCTTTTTTCTTCAAACTGATTTCTACTTAGCTATTTTTTAAGCAAGCAGTCACTAGGGTTGAAAGTGGCTTAAAACTAGCTGGGGGTAGATCACTTTTCTTTTCTGATTTTTTTTTTTGACTTTATGCACAAACTACTCTTGTGCTAGAATGAAATAACAACTAAACAATGCAACAATGGAATGCAAAAGCAATAGGCTGAAACTAAGCTAATCTGATTTTATTTTTTTATCCAAGTGACTTTAAACTACCAATGTAACCAACTAGAAGCCAAATTAACAAAGAAGAACAAGGGCTGGTCGAATTTATAGGATGCAATGACAAAAATTAGCAAATATTAATCAAGCAATATGAATCGCAATCAATCATGCAACATGAATGAAAAACTCATAAAACTGTAGGAAAACAATTGCTAATCTATTATTGCAACAAAACTCAACCAATTCAACCAAAAGCATGCAACAAATCCCTTAAAATCTCCTAGAAGGATTATTACTTGGGGGGCAAGCAACAACAAGGAGGTTAGGGTTTTGGTGATGGCTCGGCTGAGGTCTAGGGTTAGGGTTTGTGGTTCGATTCTAGGGTTTAAAGGCTGGTAGGGTTCGATCCTAGGGTTTACGGAACTAGGGTTAGGGTTTGTTCGAACAACTAGGGTTAGAGTTCGAATGGTTTGGAGGGGGCGATCTAGGGTTTGGCTAGGCTGAAATAGGTGAGGTTGGTAGGGTTGGGTTCGGTCCGTGGTGGAGGGTGGTGCGGCTAGGGTTAGCGACACCAGGTCGTGGTGGTTAGGTGGTGGCGGGGTGGTGGTGGTGGCGGAATTATGTGGTGGTTGGGTGAAAAATTCAGATTATGGTCTTAAAAATTCTAGCTTTGGATAAAGGTTCGAACTTTAGGATCAAAAACTGAATTAAATCAACTAGAAAGCAAATTAAGGAAAGAAAATTTTACTTGGCGAGACGCTGGATTATGATACCACTTGATACGTGATTGCCCCGGAATCCTCCGTAGAAACCTCGTATATGACCCACACCATCCCGATCTTGCCAGCAAATAACAGATTCGATCCTACAAAGCTTTCAAAGTGAGTAACTTGTGGCGCAAGGAATAATGATCTCGAAAATTTAAACAAACGAAACTGGTTTGAACACTTAAGATTGAATCAAAAGGGATAGTTCAATTGGATTGGCTCTAACGCTAAATCCAATTGATAAACTAGATTGATCTTTAACAATCAAAACTAGAACTAATCAATTGATCAATTTGAATGAACAAACTGAATTAAAACACAAGCACGAAAGAGAATTCGGTGATGATGATGTTGATCGATCGAAGCAATAGCAACCATAGACAACTCGAGTTTTTGGAGCCCAAAGACAAGATAAACCTTTCTTACGGTTTATCTTATCTCAAGCTGATTTTATTGAATGAAATAACAAGAGTATAAATAGAGAATACAAAGCTATTCCTTGGGGAGCAAGGAAGACATATGGCCGACCCTAATAGATAGATTAGGCCCCTTGTCTTGCTTCCCAAAATATAATAAAATATCTAAAATAATATCTATCTAAATCCCCTTAAATAAAATAAATCATGGTTGATTTATTTATTTAATGAAATATCCTAACAAACTCAAAATATCTCTAACAAACTAAAAATATCTTTAACAACCAAGAGAGAGAAGATCAACCAACTAACATAAGCCTATTGGCTGATTTCTCTACATTATTAAAAATAGAAAACACGCCTATAATTAATATAATAGATAGATATTATCTCCATTTAGAATGGTCAAGTCAAAGGGTTGACTTTGACCCATATACCAATTTATCTCACCCGGTCACCTACTAAATTCAGCCCTAAAGTGAGGCAAACTAATACATGTTTCTAAATAAAGAAATGGTGAATTTCGGCCCTCTTGAATCAATCCATGGAATCTGGGCTCAATTGATGTCGAATGCACGAGACCCACTTTGTCTTGCTAGGCTCTTCAAGAACAACTGCCAATCGAACCAAGATTGCTGTTGTGCCTTGAGCAATCTTCTTAGCTCGACTTCTTGTAATTGGTCCGTCAGAAGGCACTCAAATTAACTCATCGACGTCGGTTGGAGACATGGCAGGCTTCACTACATCATTTCGACCCTCTTAAGTTATTCCATGGAATCCGGGCTCAATTGATGTCGAATGCACGAGACCCACTTTGTCTTGCTAGGCTCTTCAAGAACCGCTGCCAATCGAACCAAGATTGCCGTTGTGCCTTAAGCAATCTTCTTAGCTCGACTTCTTGTAATTGGTCCGTCAGAAGGCACTCGAATCAACTCATCGACGTCGGTTGGAGACATGGCAGGCTTCACTGCATCAGCCGACCTCCTAGTTTCCTTGCTCTCCAAGGAAACTCTTGTACTCTACTATTTATACTTTGTTTTATGCTTAATGAAAAATCAGCTTGAGAGAGATTAAACCCAATTGGTTTAGTCTATCTCTTGGGCCACAAAAATACACACGTGTGCTTGCAATTGGAGAACTCGATCAACATCCTTCGTCCAACATCATCTTCGACTTCTCTCTCTTTCGTGTTCTTAAAATCTGATTTGCGGTTTGATCAATAAGATTTTTCTAAGTTGATTGTTAAAGATCAAACTTAGTTAATCAATCGGATTTAGCGTTAGAGCCAATCCGATTGAACTATCGAGTTGATTTCTCTAGAATTCAGATTCGTTCCATTCATTCAAGTTTCGTTTCAGTTTCGATTGCTTGATTAATAAGTTTCTAACTTTGAAAGCTTATTTAGGTTGGATTATCAATTACAAGGAAAGATCGGGACTTTGTGGGTCATATACGAGATTTCTAAGGAGGATTCTGAGGCAGTCACGTATCAGGCTACCTCCTATACGTGGAATAGAACATCAAATCGACTTTGTGCCCGGAGCCACACTGCCCAACCGAGCTGCATATCGCACCAATCCAGCCGAGGCCAAGGAATTGCAAAAGCAAGTGCAAGACCTCTTAGACAAGGGATATGTGAGGGAAAGCTTGAGCCCATGTGCAGTTCCGGTGATTTTGGTGCCGAAAAAAGATGGGAGCTGGCGCATGTGTGTAGATTGTCGTGCCATCAACAACATCACCGTCAAATACCGCCACCCCATTCCGAGGCTTGACGACATGTTGGATGAGCTACATGGATCCAACCTCTTCTCCAAGATTGATTTGAAGAGTGGATACCATCAGATTCGAATGAAGGAGGGCGACGAGTTGAAAACTGCGTTTAAGACCAAACAAGTTCTTTACGAATGGTTAGTCATGCCCTTTGGTTTAACGAATGCACCTAGTACCTTTATGTGACTCATGAATCATGTTCTTAGAGCTTTTATTGGTCATTTTGTTGTGGTTTATTTTGATGATATTCTAATATATAGCCGCACACTTGATGACCATGTTATGCATATTAAAAAAGTTCTAGAGGTGCTTAGGAAGAAAAAGCTTTATGCTAACTTTGGCAAGTGCCATTTTTTCTCCGACCATGTTGTGTTTCTTGGATTTGTTGTAAGTAAATCAGGGGTGCACGTTGATGAAGCCAAGGTGAACGCCATACGAGAATGGCCCACGCCAACCTCAATGACGCAAGTACAGAGTTTTCTTGGGCTGGCAGCTTTTATAGGCATTTTATGAGGGATTTTAGCACCCTTTCATCACCCTTAAGTGAACTTACCAAGAAGAATGTGCCCTTCAAATGGGGCGTTTCCCAAGAGCAAGATTTCAAAGCCCTTAAAGAGAAGCAAACCAACGCTCCTTTGTTGGTTTTGCCCGATTTCTCCAAGACTTTTGAAGTAGAGTGTGATGCTTCGGGAGTTGGCCTAGGAGGCGTACTCATGCAAGAAGACCGCCCCATTGCATATTATAGTGAGAAGATGAGAGGTGCCGAGCTGAGATATCCCACGTATGATCAAGAGCTTCTAGCCTTGGTTCGGGTGCTCAAGACATGGGAGCATTACTTGTTACCCAAGGAGTTTGTCATACACTCCGATCACGAGGCTCTCAAGTACTTTCGAGGTCAAGCAAAACTGAACAAGCGTCATGCCAAATGGGTTGAATACATCGAGTCCTTTCCATATTTAATTAAGTACAAGAAAGGGAAGGACAATGTGGTGGCTGATGCTCTCTCTAGAAGGTACACTCTAATTTCATCTTTAGATGCTCGCATGCTAGGTTTTACATTCATGAGAGATTTATATGCTAGTGATTTGGATTTTGGTGAAACTTATCTTGCATGCTCTAAGGAAGGTAGTAAAGATCCATATTTTATCCATGATGGCTACCTATTTAAGGGTGATAAATTGTGTATACCGAGTAGTTCTACTCGTAGATTACTTGTGCATGAGGCCCATGGGGGAGGGTTAATGGGACACTATGGCATTTCTAAAACTTTGTCCATGCTTAAAGAACATTTCTATTGGCCACGCATGAATAAATATGTTGAGAAATTGTGTGCTTCTTGTGTTGTATGTCTGCGTGGTAAGTTTAAGTTGAACCCTCATGGTTTATACACCCCACTTCCTATCCCACACGAGCCTTGGGAAGACATTTCCATGGATTTCGTGCTTGGATTACCCCGTTCAAAAAGGGGGCGTGATTCTATTTTTGTGGTGGTCGATCGGTTCTCTAAAATGGCGCATTTTATCGCTTGCCATAAGACCGACAATGCCGCCCATGTGGTTGATTTGTTTTTCAATCAAGTCGTGCAGCTTCATGGCATTCCTAAGACCATTGTGTCCGATCGGGACGCCAAATT
The DNA here is from genome assembly GCA_964016875.1 of Fallopia convolvulus. Taxonomy (NCBI): domain Eukaryota; kingdom Viridiplantae; phylum Streptophyta; class Magnoliopsida; order Caryophyllales; family Polygonaceae; genus Fallopia; species Fallopia convolvulus. The sequence goes on from OZ024727.1 coordinate 26,889,506, forward strand.
TCTGAGTCACTTTTGGAAGACTTTGTGGGCTAAAATGGGCACTAAGCTATTGTTTTCCACTTCATGTCACCCCCAAATGGACGGACAAACGGAAGTTGTGAATCTTACCTTAGGTGCCTTGCTTCGTTCTTTGTTGCGAACTAACTTGCGCAGGTGGGAGGAATGTTTAGCTTCCATTGAATTCGCATACAACCGCTCGGTCCATTCAGCGACAAAGAAGTCTCCCTTTGAAGTCGTTTATGGCAAGAATCCCACTACTCCTTTGGACCTTGTTCCACTCACTATCAAAGACAAGGAGAGCATGGATGGAGTTACACAAGCTGAGAAGATCAAGGCTCTTCATGAATCTACTCGTGAACAAATAGAGAAGCGAACGTCTCAATATGTCAAGCAAGCTAATAAGGGGCGTAAGGAGTGATACGTGATTGCCTCGGATGACTCCTTAGAAACCTCGTATATGACCCACACAAGTCCCGATCTTGCCTTGTAACGCTATTTCCAACCTGAATTTGCAATCAATGTAAGAACACGAAGAACACAAGTACCAAACTGATTTCGAAACACTAATTGAATCAAATAAGATAGTTCAACTTGGATGGCTCGAACGCTAATCCAAATTGATAAACTAGTTGATATGAATCGACTAGAACTAAACTTGATTGATCAATTCAATGAATCAAACAAAAAAAACACGAGAGAGAGAATGAGAATTCGATGATGATGATGGTTCGGCCGAGAATTGGATTGCATAGAACACTTGTGATATTTGGAGCCCAAAGACTAGATAAACCTTTCTTAGGGTTTATCTAATCTCAAGCTAATTTTATTGAATGAAAATTGCAAAGTATAAATAGAGAATACAAAAAGCTATTACTTGGGGAGCAAGGAGAGAGGTGGCCGGCCCTAGGAGATAGAATTTGGCCTCCTTGTCTTGCTTCCCAAGATATAATAAAATATCTATAATAATATCTATCTAGATCCCCTTAAATAAAATAAATCATGGCTGATTTATTTATTTAAGGAAATATCCTAACAAACTCAAAATATCTAAAACAAACTAAAAATATCTCTAACAACCAAGAGAGAGAAGATCAACCAACTAACATAAGCCTATTGGCTGATTTCTCTACATTATTTAAAAGCAAAAACACGCCTATTATAAATAAATAGAAGATATTTTCTCTTACTTAGAATGGTCAAGTCAAAGGGTGGTGCGATGGCACGGCGAGGCTAGAGACGCACCTAGGAGGTGCGGTGGAGCTTGCGGCGCGCCTAGGGCCTTGGCCCATGGCGCCGAGCACTAGTTGTGTGGCTAAGGTAAGGAATTGAGCTTTGTAATTGAGTCTATAAGCTTTGTGCATATTCTAATGTGAATTAGGAAGCTTCTCAAAGCTTGGTAGATGCTTTAAGCAAGAATCAAAGCTTGAGTTTAGCTTGGCACATAGTTAAATATGCTAGAAAGAAGTTTGTAAGCTTCATACTAGCTTAGAGTGAACTCTAGGAGCTTGGACAAGCTCGAGACTCATTGTATATGCTTTATAAGAAGCTCATGTAGGTTGGAACTAGCTCATGGAAGCTCAATGTAGCTCACACTAGCTCAAGTTAGATCAACTAGCTAGAAATTCAGCTCAACCTAGCTCACACTAGTTCAAGCCAGCTCAACTAGCTAGATGCTAGCTCATGGAGCTAAGGGGTAGTAACACTACCTAGGTGACCTAGCTAGGTACCTAGCTATGCTAGCTAGGTGGTGGGCCGGCCCAAGGGGCGTGTCACATGGGCTGTTGGGCCGCAATCATGCACGCATGGCATGGGCTTGATGCCTTGCCATTTGGGCCGTGTATGTGGGCTTTTGGATTGGATTTTTGGGCTTCCTTCTTGGGCATTATAAGCTGGAATTAATAACCAAATGGAGTCCATGGGGGGGTGAACTTGGACGCCCAAAATGATGACAAGGAAAGAGAGAAGGGTAGTTACAACAAACTCCCTAAAATCACTCTCATCCACTCTTTCTTGTAACCGTTTTGTAACCGCCATTGAGGGCAATTATTGGACAGATTTGAGACGCCTATATAAGGGGGAAATGTTGTCCATTCGAGGGCATGAAACACATGAGAAAATCAGTCTCTTAGTCCACAAGAATTCGGCAAGAAAAGAGAGTGAAAACACAACTCTTGTAGTCGGTTTTGACTAGGGTTGTTTGTGTGAGTTTTCTCAATTAAATCAAACACAAGAGTGATATCATGGAGCATTCTTCAAAAATGAATACGGAGAAGGAACCTCAAGTTGAAGTGCATGGAGCGTTCATCCAAGTGAAGGAAGAACCACGCACATCATGGGACGAGGAGTTCGTTCATGTCAAAGTCGAAGAGGAATCTTGTGACTCGAATAAGGTACGCTTGTTCTCAATGGTTGTGTCTTGCCAACACTTCCATTGGTTCGTTTGTTACGTTTTATCCCACAGCGGTATTGCACAACCCTTGGCATGGAATAGGGGCAATATACGTTGAAGGAAAGTGGGATCTCATCCCGTGACTCGTAGCCTTTATCCAAGAGAAATAACTTAACATGTAAAAGGGTCGATGGTGATTGCCTTCATGGCCTACACCCACGAGACTACCTTTCAATGGGTCTACTCGTCATGCCTTGATTATCCTATGGATCTACAAGGGTCGACTTTCCTTCAACTTAGACAAAGTAAACATACTTAAATGATTGCATGCAAACCCTAAAAACCAACAATCTTCAACGTATATTTGTTTATTGCTTTCGTTTTGTTCATTTCCATGGTTGCTTTGTTGTATTATTTTGTTAAGTTCGAGGATATGGCTAAATGAGGGGATAAAACGGTGAATGACATTACCTCACAATTGAGGGAAGTCAAGATAGAGCCTCCGAGTCCCATTCGGCCAATTGAAGTTCAAAGCGGACTTCAAGACTTCGACGAGTGGCTAGAAGAGTACAACAAGAGTAATTTATATTGGGATTGGGTCCTTGCTAACGTGAGGTGTGAACCTGATTTTAATGATGCCATTCAAGGTGAGGTTTTAAGGCCTCAACCCTCCATGGTAATGGAGAATCATGGTCAAAAGCGTGATCATGAGGCAAGGCATGTGTACTCGGCGTTCAAGCGCCATGGCAAGTCTAGGGTTAAGCACTTGCGTGCTAAACCGAGAAGAAACGTCCCTAGGGGCGTGGCCTTGGGAGATGGAGGAGCCTCGGTGGGAGGCAAGTATTGGCAAGTGGTCTATGGGGACCAAAGGCCAAAGAAACCGGTATATTGTTCTCTTTGTGGCGTGATACGCCAAGGCTGATTTTATACTTGTAATTGTTCCTTTGATGTACGTGTGTGTATATGTATTTAGCATTTGATGTGTGCTATGAACTATGTGTGTATTTGTATGCCTTGACTAAAGGGCTTTTAGTGTGTGTATTGATCATGTTAAAAGATCATGTAAACGTTTATGGTTTGAAATAAACTATGGCTTGATTCAATGTTAATCTTAACGACATGTGTGCAAGAAGAGGACTTAAGTCTAATTCTTGGAATCAACTTGAAAAGTTTGATTGTTGTTTCATTCACTAAGAATGATCCAATCCAGACTACCCTTGAGTCGACCATTCTTTGATTGGGACGACTCATGCTCTAGACTACCTTCGGGTCTACTAGAGTAATTAGATTACCTTCGGGTCTACTAATAGGGTCTACTGGACCAGACTACCCTTGAGTCGACCATTCTTTGATTGGGACGACTCATGCTCTAGACTACCTTCGGGTCTACTAGAGTAATTAGACTACCTTCGGGTCTACTAATGTAAGGGTCTACTGGATTGCCCCCCACGTGAGAGGGTATGCACATGTTGGCCATGTATGCACTAAATAACACATATAAGAGATGGTAAGAGTCTCTTGATAAGATGCATGTGGAAATTCACTAAGTGACTTCATAAAATTCATGTTTCTTATGGAAAAGGGAAACAAGGAAGTCTTGATTGGTTTAAATTGAGACTTGTGGTATAATTGTAGGGAGCAATGGTTGTATGAGAGTGAGATCACTCATGGATAAATCGAATAAAGTTTGACAAAGCGTGAAAAGTGTCAAATGGAAGTTTTGATACTTAGACATGATGAAAGATGTTCATGTCTAGATCGTTTATGTAATATGGTTGAATCCTAAAGTTTAATGACTTGTCTATTAAGGAAATGTGGTTTGATGTTGACAAGAATGAATGTTAGCATGTTAATTTGCCTTGAAAAGACATGTAAATGTCAAGAGAGATTGCTTTGCAAAAGGAATGGGATCGGTGCATAAGATGCCTAGGTTTGAGAACCTAGACACGCCTAGGTTAGGCCATAGGCGCGCCGGGTGGTGTCGTGACTCGACATCGATCCTCGAAGCGCTAGGCACTCGTGGTTGGATCCCACGGAGCATCGTAGGCACGCCCATAGAGGGCCGCTGCCTAGAACCCCCTCGGTGCTTGGCACTAGACGCTAGACGTCGCATGGGGAGGCGTCGCTTGGATCGCAACGCATTGGCCTAAGCCTTGGCACGATCTTGGGATCGAACATGCCTAGGCGCGCCGAGTCTTAGGACTCGGCACATGGTGAGGCCAGGGATGCAACGCAAGGCTAGGAACGCACGCGTCGTAAACCATGTGCGTAGCACTCGGTAATTGACGACATGGTGCATGGGTTTGAACCTCGGCATGGTTGGCATGCGCACGGCGCGCCACGGCTGGTTGATACCGAAACCATGGCACGATGGGGTGTGCGAGGCGCGCCGAGGCTGGTTAAAACCAAGCCTTGGCTTCGGTGAAGTGCTCGACGCATGGCGTCGGTGTGCACTCGGATAGCACATAAGGCGTGCCTACCATAAGGCATTCGATTGATTTGAATAAATCAATGAAACCATATTTGAAGTCATGCTAGTTTCTCCTAGTTTAGGGTTTTGATAAATTGTGATTAAGTTTGGCAACTGGTTCATCACATGTTCCATATGATTGTTTGAAATGCTCACGTTATGTGTCATTGGATTGGATGGTTAGAACTTGTTTGGAAAATTTGAAAGGCTGGTTTTATGACTTTCAAATAGACAAGTTATGGTCTAGAAGAGACTATGAGGATTATGTTGAATCCTCGGATCCAAGGAAAGTGTCAAGAGCCATTAAGGCTTAATATTGACAACTTTGGTTGATTAGTCTTATGGTTGAGAAACCATTGAAAGGATTAATGGAAATAATGACATGGTGGTTAAAAGACAAGTCTTAACTTGTGTATTAGCACTTGTGATAAAGATGATTGTCATATGAGCATAATTCTTCTAGTTTTCTTTTAATGAAAGATTTTAAGAAAGAAGAATTGAATCATCTAAATTGCAAAGATGATGATCTTATGGGAACTTCCAATGAATTGGTGGTTAAAATGAAAGGAACATAAAGTGGACTACTTTGGGTTTGAATGGCCAAGAGAAAAGTAATGTCATTAGGAAGTCTTTTAAAGATTCTATATGCTTTTGCATGATGTGATATAGAAAGTTTAGTCACTTATGGTTGATTAGTGTCTAATGAATCTATATTAGAATGACATGATCTACTTGGTAGAAACCAAGTTGTAAGGCTAAATGATAAGACCTTGTTCTTCATTGATAAATTATGAAGATGTCAATGTATAGATGTGAAGGTGGATTAGATGGTTCTAAATCTTCATTTTGGTTGAAATACATTGAGATGGAAACAATAAATTCCATGGCTATACACATGTTTGATAACATCTATGGACTTATGAACACACGGTTATAAGTTAGGTGTGTCATGGCTTGGGGACGCTCAAGTGGATATTAAGATGTGGATATCTTGACATAGGCCATTTGTCAAAGATATGATTGATGCATAAGGCATTGGATGTGTATGAAACTTCCTAGGTTGGAAAGTTTGAAAGCAAATTGGATCACTCAACTTAGGAAGACCTTTTGTCGTACGGTTAGGTCATGAATTCCTTTTGAGTGATAGGCTAGCGTTCTTGGAGTTTCCAAGAGGCAATTTGCGATACTCCAACTTCTAGTTGGAAAGTGACTTCTAAGTATGAGGGAACCTTGTAATGAGGCACATGCCATAACTTAGAGTCAACTCGTTTGATTTTTGTTAAGCACATCGAATTTGTTGATTTCTCTCCGAGAAGATTGACATAAGTGTTTTGTGTTAATTTCAATCGAGGGATGGGGGTAACAATCCTTGCAACTCTTAGATTTGGACACCCAATTCCCCTACATCGAAAGGTGTGGGCTGAATTCAATGTGGAAAGCCAAGTTGTGGAGTTGGAGAGCATTCATAATATTTTATATTGTTTCCCATCAAGGTTTATGCTCTAGACCACATGAAACCTAGTCTTGAAACTAAGTTTTCATTAATGAGTTTTTGTTGCTTATGTGGAGCATGATAAGAAACTCAACTATGCATATGTGGAAGTATAAGGCTTCTTCCAAGTTAGAGTAACTAAGGATGACTCGACTAAAGCATATGTGAGAGGATAAGGGACGAAAGAGCCTTGGATAAGGGACGAAAAGAGCCTTTACTAAAGCGTCATAAAAGGATAAGCGTAAGAGACTCATGTGTGAGAGTTACTACATGTACTTAGACAAGTTGATGTGGTTCAAACCTTAGGAGCACCACGAAATTTTAGTGCATGAATGTGATGATCACAGGGTGTAAATTCAAGTCTACGGACATTTACATCTATACATAGAGTTTGTTTAAGAAGATTCGATTTTTGATGACATGGCTCAAATGGGGGAGGAATGTTGGTGATTTGTGTCAAGTCATCAAATCCCTATAAGAGCATGTTGAGGTTTAACGAGTCATATTGTAAACGTCAATTGTAGAATTGACTTATATGACCTTCCATGATTTAAGTAGAGAGTTTTCATAAGATCCAAAAGTAGATTGCTCACCAAAACCAAGGTATAGAACCTCGAGTGCTTCGGCCTAAGGCAAGGGCGCGCCTTGGCGTAGGCGTGGCTCGGAGTCGGCGTGGTGAAACGGTACCATGCAAGCGTGGGGCACATCGAGGGACTCGAACATGAGGTTCGAGGATTGGCATAGGGTGGTGCGATGGCACGGCGAGGCTAGAGACGCACCTAGGAGGTGCGGTGGAGCTTGCGGCGCGCCTAGGGCCTTGGCCCATGGCGCCGAGCACTAGTTGTGTGGCTAAGGTAAGGAATTGAGCTTTGTAATTGAGTCTATAAGCTTTGTGCATATTCTAATGTAAATTAGGAAGCTTCTCAAAGCTTGGTAGATGCTTTAAGCAAGAACCTAAGCTTGAGTTTAGCTTGGCACATAGTTAAATATGCTAGAAAGAAGTTTGTAAGCTTCATACTAGCTTAGAGTGAACTCTAGGAGCTTGGACAAGCTCGAGACTCATTGTATATGCTTTATAAGAAGCTCATGTAGGTTGGAACTAGCTCATGGAAGCTCAATGTAGCTCACACTAGCTCAAGTTAGCTCAACTAGCTAGAAATTCAGCTCAACCTAGCTCACACTAGTTCAAGCCAGCTCAACTAGCTAGATGCTAGCTCATGGAGCTAAGGGGTAGTGACACTACCTAGGTGACCTAGCTAGGTACCTAGCTATGCTAGCTAGGTAGTGAGCTTGGTGGGCCGGCCCAAGGGGCGTGCCACATGGGCTGTTGGGCCGCAATCATGCACGCATGGCATGGGCTTGATGCCTTGCCATTTGGGCCGTGTATGTGGGCTTTTGGATTGGATTTTTGGGCTTCCTTCTTGGGCCATTATAAGCTGGAATTAGTAACCAAATGGAGTGCATGGGGGGATGAACTTGGACGCCCAAAATGATGACAAGGAAAGAGAGAAGGGTAGTTACAACAAACTCCCTAAAATCACTCTCATCCACTCTTTCTTGTAACCGTTTTGTAACCGCCATTGAGGGCAGTTATTGGATAGATTTGAGACGCCTATATAAGGGGGAAATGTTGTCCATTTGAGGGCATGAAACACATGAGAAAATCAGTCTCTTAGTCCACAAGAATTCGGCAAGAAAAGAGAGTGAAAACACAACTCTTGTAGTCGGTTTTGACTAGGGTTGTTTGTGTGAGTTTTCTCAATTAAATCAAACACAAGAGTGATATCATGGAGCGTTCTTCAAAAATGAATACGGAGAAGGAACCTCAAGTTGAAGTGCATGGAGCGTTCATCCAAGTGAAGGAAGAACCACGCACATCATGGGACGAGGAGTTCGTTCATGTCAAAGTCGAAGAGGAATCTTGTGACTCGAATAAGGTACGCTTGTTCTCAATGGTTGTGTCTTGCCAACACTTCCATTGGTTCATTTGTTACGTTTTATCCCACAGCGGTATTGCACAACCCTTGGCATGGAATAGGGGCAATATACGTTGAAGGAAAGCGGGATCTCATCCCGTGACTCGTAACCTTTATCCAAGACAAATAACTTAACATGTAAAAGAGTCGATGGTGATTGCCTTCATGGCCTACACCCACGAGACTACCTTTCAATGGGTCTACTCGTCATGCCTTGATTATCCTATGGATCTACAAGGGTCGACTTTCCTTCAACTTAGACAAAGTAAACATACTTAAATGATTGCATGCAAACCCTAAAAACCAACACTGATTTTAGAGCCCGGAGATCTTGTTTGGGTACACCTTCGCAAAGATCGATTTCCTACGCTCCGTGACTCCAAATTGAAGCCTAGAGGCGATGGTCCTTTTCAAGTGCTCGAGCGAATCAACAACAATGCATATCGCCTTGAATTGCCTAGTAAGTATGGTGTGCATGATGTTTTTAATGTCTCGGATTTTTCTCCATTTGTTTCAGATGAAGGTGATTCCTATAATGAAGATTCGAGGTCGAATCCTTCTCAAGAGGGAGGGGATGATGTGTCCCAACCTAGGCCACATCATCATTTGACGCCACCTATTCTTGGCCCCATTACAAGAAGCCGAGCTAAACTCCTCAAGGACCACCTCCAAGCTGGATTAGCCACCATGGCCACGCCACCAAGCCCCCAAGAGACCGTGATTACGCTGCTTCAAGTTGATGGCTCATTTGGTGAATTTAATGCACTTAATTTCCCCTTCCAAGTGGCGCCATTACTCAGCCATAATCAAAGCTCATCTTCCATTAATGCAAGCAGCCAAGAAAGTGATCAAAACTCTTCATAAATCAGCCATCTCTTCACCTACTCCATTTAAGTGAAGACTCTTCATTTTCTCCTCTTAATAGCCGAATTTAGGAGACCTTTTTGCTGGCATTGTGAGGCTTATATAAGGCCATATTTCCTTTGTATTTTCAGATTACCTTTGTTTAAAAAATCTAGAGCTTAAGTCGAGCCTATGGCTTGTAACTCTTGCTTGGGGCGTCCAACCAAGTAAACTTTTCCTTTTGTGTGTTCATCAAAGGTTTGGTACGATTCGATTGGGTGAGTTTATCCCAGCCGAGTAGCCTTGTTTGATCTTTGTTTTGTGAGTTCATCCACACAAATATCAAATACTTATCCTATCAATAAAATAGCAATAAATCAGTATGTTTATCTTTGAGTTTGCTGAATTCTACAACGATCAACAACACCTTCCACTTGTTCGAACTTGGAGCAATCAAAATGATACGTGATTGCCTCAGAATTCTCCTCAGAAACCTCGTATATGACCCACACAAGTCCCGATCTTGCCTTGTAATATTGAGTTCTTCCCTAAAACACTTTCAAAGTCAGAAACTTGTCTCACAAGGAATTGAAGAACTCGAACTTGAATAATAGCAAACTGATTTCGAAACACTAATTGAATCAAATAAGATAGTTCAACTTGGATGGCTCGATCGCTAATCCAAATTGATAAACTAATTGATATGAATCGACTAGAACTAAACTTGATTGATCAATTCAATGAATCAAACAAACAAAAACACGAGAAAAGAGTTGGAATAATCGGTGATGCTGATGATCTCGTGTGATGATGATGATCGAACTTCTCAATGCAGAAAAATCAATAACACGTGTATATATATTTTTGGCCCAAGAGATAGATTAAACCAATTTGGGTTTATTCTCTCTCAAGCTGATTTTTATTAATGAAAAACAAGAGTATTTATAGTAGAATACAAAGCTATTGCTTGGGGAGCAAGGAAGGAGTGCAGCCGGCCCTAGAGGGGTAGAATTGGCCTCCTTGTCTTGCTTCCCAAGATATAATAAAATATCTAATTAAATCTATCTAGATTCCCTTAAATAAAATAAATCATGGCTGATTTATTTATTTAAGGAAATATCCTAATCAAACTCAAAATATCTTAAAATATCTCTAACAACCAAGAGAGAGAAGATCAACCAACTAACATAAGCCTATTCATTGATTCTCTACATTTTTTAAATTAAGCAAACATGCCTATTAATAAATATAATAAAAGATATTTTCTCTAATTAGAATATAATGTTCAAGTCAAAGGGTTGACTTTGACCCATATACCAACTTATCTCACCCGGTCACTTACTAAATTCAGCCCTAAAGTGAGACAAGCTAATACATGTTTCTAAATAAAGAAATAGGTGAATTTCGGCCCATTGACTTTATCCTCTTCCTTGGTGGTCTTTGGCGCCATTTATGAATATTTGTAAGAGATAATATAATTGAGTCCATGAAAACCTCTTTGAACTTGAATGCCCTTGACCTTGGGAAAGGTCTCGGTCTAGGCCTTCTAGACACCTTCTTTTCAACTTTAATCTTCATGGTCCTTTGATCGCTATCATTCTCCCCTACTTGACCTCGAATCGTCCTCGATTCGATGTTGCATGTAAGAGTAAGAGGAGAATTATCCTAAAAAGATGTAAATACTAAAGGTACCATTGTTAGTAAAGAAGGTTGTAAAACAAACATAGTTGATGGAAGACATTGAATCATTTCTTGGCCATTATGGCTCTCTTTGAATGACACTCCACTTGAGACATCAACATCTTCCTCCATGCTCTCATCTTGCATGGTTTCCTCAGCTGGGACCTCCTTCTTCAAACTTTCATCCACAATATGGCTTTGAAGAACACATAAGAGGTCACTTGATTCCTTAGAGGTCTCTTGGCTATGTGGGGTTGAAACTTTCTCTTCTTGAGTGAACATTCCTGGTTTTGGTGAGTTAGAAACTCCCATTTCCTGCAGAAAGGAGTTAGTATCCAAAACAATGGAAGAAGAGTTAGAATTGTACCTCATTTTACTAGAATTAGCCAAAGCCTCATTCTTTCGTTGGAGTTGGTAGAAATACTTCTGAGCAGCTCGAACCAAGGCATCAACATCATTGTAGTCTGAATGGCTTTCAAGATGTGCTTGGTATTGAGAATTCAGTCCATTTATGAATTTTATGCATATATACCTTGGTGATACATCAACTCCAGCAAAACACATCAATTCTTCAAGTTCCATGAAGAAGTCAAGTGGAGATCGAGAACCTTGCTTACAACTAGCCACTCTTTTCAAACGCTCTGAATGCTCATATGGAACAAACTTCTGGCGCATGTAGAATTTCAGTTGATGCCAAGTTGAAATGGGTTAAGTCCTCGGTTCCAATGATCTCTCTTTATAGCTTCCCACCAAAAGCGGGCAGCTCCCACAAGACAAGATGTTACTGCATACAACTTCTCTTGTTCAGTGTAATTATGGTACTCAAGGAAAGAGTTGGTGTCTTCTTCCCATTCAAAATACCATGTAGGGTTAGTAATCCCATAAAAAGTCTCTAGTTGGTGTGGGATATACCGTTGAGACATCTTGAAAAGAACAATAAAACGAGAGAGAGTAGTGTGTTCTAAAGCAAATCACAACAAGCAATACCACACCTTAATCAAGCCAAAACTTGCCTCAAAGCAATCCAATCAACTTAATTCAGTTTTTGGGTTGAATTGAGGGAGTAAATGGGTAGATATGGTGTAGATATGGCATACTAATGATAAATAAAGGAAATATGTAGCTTAAGCAAATGGCAAGTATGCAATAAGACAAGCAATGCAAATAATCCCTCTATGTGCTTTAAAACACATGCAATCTCTCAATTGACTCTATGCAAGTTAATAAAGCCAAATTTAAGCATGCAAGGACAGAAATATGGTAGGCTAAAGTGACTTTTATTTCGTCACTCTTTTTCTTCAAAATGATTTCTACTTAGCTATTTTTAAGCAAGCAGTCACTAGGGTTGAAAGTGGCTTAAAACTAGCTGGGGTAGATCACTTTTCTTTTCTGATTTTTTTTTGACTTTATGCACAAACTACTCTTGTGCTAGAATGAAATAACAACAAAGCAATGCAATAAGGAATGCAATAGGGCAGAAACGAACTAATCTGATTTTTTTTATCTAAGTGACTTTAAACTACCAATGAAACCAACTAGAAGCCAAATTAACAAAAGAAGATAGGGCTAGGTTGAATTTGATGGATGCAATATCAAAAATCAGCAAATATCAACAAGCAATATGAATCTCTATTGATCATGCACCATGCAATAAAAACTCATAAAAATTGTAGGAAGACAATTGCTGATCTATATTGCAACACAACTCAACCAATTCAGCCAATTAACATGCACAAATCCCTTAAAAATCTCCTAATTGGATAATTGCTTGGAGGCAAGTAACAACTAGGAGGATTAGGGTTTGAATGGTCTCGGTTGGGTTAGGGTTTGGGGAGTTAGGGTTTGGTTCTAGGGTTTGGGAAATTGGTAGGGTTTGATCCTAGGCTTAGGGTTTCGGATTAGGGTTACCGAAATTTAGGGTTAGGGTTTGGGAATTGTCATTTGAGAATTAGGGTTTGATGGGGTCGATCTAGGGTTTGGCTTGGCTGTTGGTGGTGGGGTTGGTGGGGTTAGATTCGGCCGGTGGTGGTGGATGGTGCGGTGCCCTAGAGCGACACCAGATGTGGGTGTAGGGTGGTGATGCGAGGTGGTGGTTGGCGGAAATTAGGTGGTGGTGGTGGAAAAATTTCAGCTTTGGTCTCAAAATTTTCAACTTTGGTTAAAGGCGGGATTTTTGGGATCAAAAACTGAATCAAATCAACTAGAAAGCAAATTAAGGAAAGAAACAATTACTTGGCGAGACGTTGCATTATGATACCACTTTAAGCCTCATGTGCAAGTGATTGCCTCGGATTGCTCCTTAGAAACCTCGTATATGACCACACAGGATCCCGATCTTGCCTTGTAATCGAATTTCCAACCTACAATGCTCTCAAAGTTAATTCCTTGATGCGCAAGTAACCAAAACTGAATCGAAATTGAATGAATTAAGAGAACCGATCAGAATTCTAGAATTAATCAATTTGATAGTTCAAACGGATTGGCTCTAACGCTAAATCTGAATGATAAACTAGTTCGATCTTTAACAATCGAAACTAGAACAATCTAGTTGATTTAAACCACAATTCTGATGTAATCACGAGAGAGAGAGAATTCGAATTATGTTGATGATGAACGATCGATCTCCAATTGCAAGCATAAACACACGAGTTTTTGGACCCAAAATCAAGACTAAACCAAAGGGGTTTAATCTTACTTCAAGCTGATTTTTATTAATGAAAAACAAGAGTATTTATAGTAGAATACAAAGCTATTGCTTGGGGAGCAAGGAAGGAGTGCAGCCGGCCCTAGAGGGGTAGAATTGACCTCCTTGTCTTGCTTCCCAAGATATAATAAAATATCTAATTAAATCTATCTAGATTCCCTTAAATAAAATAAATCATGGATGATTTATTTATTTAAGGAAATATCCTAATCAAACTCAAAATATCTGAAAATATCTCTAACAACCAAGAGAGACAAGATCAACCAACTAACATAAGCCTATTGATTGATTCTCTACATTATTTAAATTAAGCAAACACGCCTATTAATAAAAATAATAAAAGATATTTTCTCTAATTAGAATGGTCAAGTCAAAACTTATCTCCCCCGGTCACTTACTAAATTCAGCCCTAAAGTGAGACAAGCTAATACATGTTTCTAAATAAAGAAATAGGTGAATTTCGGCCCATTGACTTGATCCTCTTCCTTGGTGGTCTTTGGCGCCATTTATGAATATTTGTAAGAGATAATATTGAGTCCATGAAAACCTCTTTGAACTTGAACGCCCTTGACCTTGGGAAAGGTCTCGGTCTAGGCCTTCTAGACACCTTCTTTTCAACTTTAATCTTCATGGTCCTTTGATCGCTATCACAAAAGAGGCAATTCCATCTTCACATCCACTCATTAGAACCAGTTGCAAGGCGATCCAAGTCGGGACTCATCATTAAAGTTCACTTCTTTTTTCTCCTTTGCCTGTGATATGACTTGTGATCTAACATTGCACGCCAAGTGTACGATGAAATGTCCGTGTAAATGTCACACTTAAATGTGGCATTCGGTTTCTAGGTTCGAATTTATGCTTTTATTCCATCGGTCTTGATTTTAAAGTGCAGAATGTGCTTATTGGCTCGAAACTATCCTCATTCTTTATGCTTATGCCTAGATATCTTTAAAGTTCACTTGTTTTTTCTCCTTTTGCCTTTCAAAGTTGACTTGAGATCTAATATTGCACGCCAAGTGTTCGATGAAATGTCCAAGTAAATGTCACTGCTAAATATGGCATTCAGTTTATAGGTTCGAATTTATGCTTTTATTCGATACGTCTTGATTTTGTAGTGCAGAATGTGTTTATTGTCTTGATAATATCCTCATTCTTTATGCTTATGCCTAGATGTCATTAAAGTTCACTTGTTTTTTCTCCTTTTGCTTTTAAAATGACTTGTGATCTAACATTGCATGCCAAGTGTTCGATGAAATGTCCATGTAACTGTCACTCCTAAATGTGGCATTCGGTTTCTAGGTTCAACTTTATGCTTCTATTCGATCAATCTTGGTTTTGTAGTGCAGAATGTGCTTATTGTCTTGATAATATCCTCATTCTTTATGCGTATGTCTAGATGCCTTTAAAGTTCACTTGTTTTTTCTCCTTTTGCCTTTAAAAATTGACTTGAGATCTAACATTGCACGACAATTGTTCCATGAAATGTCCATGTAAATGTCACTCCTAAATGTTGCATTCGGTTTCTATGTTTGAATTTATGCTTTTATTCGATACGTCTTGATTTTGTAGTGTAGAATGTGCTTATTGGCTTGATATTATCCTCATTCTTTATGCTTATGCCTAGATGTCTTTAAAGTTCACTTGTTTTTTCTTCTTTTGCTTTTAAAAATTGACTTGAGATCTAACATTGCATGCCAAGTGTTCGACGAAATGTCCATGTAAATATCACTCCTAAATCTGGAATTCGGTTTCTAGGTTCGAATTTATGCTTCTATTCGATCGGTCTTGATTTTGTAGTGCAGAATGTGCTTATTGTCTTGATACTATCCTCATTCCTTATGCTTATGCCTAGATGTCTTTAAAGGTCACTTGTTTTTTCTTCTTTTGCTTTTAAAAATTGACTTGATATCCAACATTGCATGGCAAGTGTTCGACGAAATGTCCATGTAAATGTCATTCCTAAATATGGCATTCGGTTTCTAGGTTCGAATTTATGTTTCTATTCGATCGGTCTTGATTTTATAGTGCAGAATGTGCTTATTGGATTGATAATATCCTCATTCTTTATGCTTATGCCTAGATGTCTTTAAAGTTCACTTGTTTTTTCTTCTTTTGCTTTTAAAAATTGACTTGTGATCTAACATTGCACGCCAAGTGTACGATGAAATGTCCACGTAAATGTCACTCCTAAATGTGGCATTCAATTTCTAGGTTCGAATGTATGCTTTTATTCGATACGTGTTGATTTTGTAGTGTAGAATGTGCTTATTGTCTTGATACTATCCTCAATCTTTATGCTTATGACAACTGTCTTTAAAGTTCACTTGTTTTTTTATCATTTTGCCTTTAAAAGTTGACTTGAGATCTAACATTGCACGCCAAGTGTTCGAGGAAATGTCCATGTAAATGTCACTCCTCAATGTGGCATTCGGTTTCTAGGTTCGAATTTATGCTTCTATTCGATCAGTCTTAGTTTTGTAGTGTAGAATGTGCTAATTGGCTTGATATTATCCTCATTCTTTATGCTTATGCCTAGATGGTTTTAAAGGTCACTTGTTTTTTCTTCTTTTGCTTTTAAAAATTGACTTGATATCCAACATTGCATGGCAAGTGTTCGACGAAATGTCCATGTAAATGTCATTCCTAAATATAGCATTCGGTTTCTAGGTTCGAATTTATGTTTCTATTCGATCGGTCTTGATTTTGTAGTGCAGAATGTGCTTATTGGATTGATAATATCCTCATTCTTTATGCTTATGCCTAGATGTCTTTAAAGTTCACTTGTTTTTTCATCTTTTGCTTTTAAAAATTGACTTGATATCTTACATTGTCCGCCAAGTGTTCGACGAAATGTCTATTTAAATGTCACTCCTAAATATGGAATTCGGTTTTTAGGTTCAAATTTATGCTTCTATTCGATCGGTCTTGATTTTGTGGTGCAGAATGTGCTTATTGTCTTGATACTATCTTCATTCTTTATGCTTATGTCTAGATGTCTTTAAAGTTCACTTCTTTTCTCTCCTTTTGCCTTTGAAATGACTTGTAATCTAACATTGCACGCCATGTGTACGATGAAATGTCCATGTAAATGTTACTCCTAAATGGGGCATTCTGTTTATATGTTCGAATTTATGCTTTTATTCGATATGTCATGATTTTGTAGTGCAGAATAAGTCTTGATAATATCCTTATTCTTTATGCTTATGCCTAGATGTCTTTAAAGTTCACTTTGATATATGATTGCCTCGGAATCCTCCTTAGAAACCTCGTATACGACCCACACGATCCCGATCTTGCCTTGTAATATGGATTTTTTCCCTATAACACTTTCAAAGTCAGAAACTTGCTTCACAAGGAATTGAAGAACTCGAACTTGAATAATAGTCAACTGGATTCGAAACACTAATTTGAATCAAATAAGATAGTTCAACTTGGATGGCTCGAACGCTAATCCAAATTGATAAACTAGTTGATATAAATCGACTAGAACTAAACTTGATTGATCAATTCAATGAATCAAACAAACGAAACACAAGAGAAGAGATGGATGATTCGGTGATGATGATGATCTCGAATGATGGTGATGACGAATTCTCCAATGCAGAAAATCAATAACACACGTGTATATTTTTGGGCCCAAAAGATAGATTAAACCAATTTGGGTTTAATCTCTCTCAAGCTGATTTTTCATTAATGGAATTGCAAAGTATAAATAGAGATACAAAGCTATTGCTTGGGGAGCAAGGCAAGGAGTGCAGCCGGCCCTAGAGGGGTAGAATTGCCCTTTTCTTGCTTCCCAAGATATAATAAAATATCTAAAATAATATCTATCTAGATTTCCTTAAATAAAATAGATCATGGCTGATTTATTTATTTAAGAAAATATCCTAACAAACTCAAAATATCTAAAAGATAATAAAAACATAGGAGAGAGATTATCAACCAACTAACATATGCCTATGGTCGAAATCCTCTTAACATAAATAAATAAAAATCGTCCTTAATAAAATAATTAAAGATAGAAATTCAAACTGAAGATAAGATTCCCGTAAGACTTGAACAACTCTCAGTAAAACCCATTTGTCGGTCCTTTTCTGTTGGATTCTGGATTTGATGTAAACTACAAAGTTGTAGAACTTTTAATTATCTTTCCAACGAGTACTTATCGGACTTGAGATGAATTTTCTAGCGCAAGTTATGACCAGTTTACTGTGCACTGTTTTCCATTTGACGGGTTTCTTACTTTCCGAACTTTTGTGACTTGATTCTCTTCCTTGCTGGCCTTGGACGCCATGGATGGATATTTTGAAGAGATAGTATCAAGTCCATGAAGTTATCCTTGTACTTGAATGCCCGAGACCTTGGAAAAGGTCTTGGCCTTGGCCTCCTAAACACCTTCTTTGCAAGCGTCTTCTTCATGGTCCTTTGATCGCTATCATTCTCCCCCACTTGATCTCGAATCGTCCTCGATTCGATATTGCATGTAAGATTAAGAGGAGAAAAATCTTGAAATGCTGGAGATACTAAAGGTACCATGGTTAGTAAAGAAGGTTTTGGAGCAAACATAGTTGGTGGAAGACATTGAATCATCTCTTGGACGTTATGGCTCTCTTTGATTGAAACTCCATTTGAGACATCAACTTCTTCCTCCATGCTCTCATCTTGCAAGTTGTCCTCAACTGGAACCTCCTTCTTCAAACTTTCATCCACAATATGGAATTGAGGATCACATGGGAGGTCACTTGATTCTGTAGAGGTCTCTTGGCTATGTAGGGTTGTAACTCTCTCTTCTTGAGTGAAAATTCCTGGTTTTGGTGAGTTCGAAACTCCCATTTCCTGCAAAAAAGAGTTAGTATCTAAATCAATAGAAGAAGAGTTAGAATTATACCTCATTTGACTAGAATTAGCCAAAGCCTCCTTAGTCAAGTCCAAAGACTCATACTTGTGATTCAAATATAAGATTGGAGCTCTCTTTTGGCAAGCAGGAGAACAAGCTTCTCTATATCGTCTATGCAACTCTTCATCATTCGTAACATAGATCTTTCGCATTACAAACTTCATTTGATCCCATGTTGTAATTGGAATCATGCCTTGACGTCTTCTAGATTGACATATCCATAACCAAAAGGAACGGGCAGAACCAACAAGGTAGTTAGTCACCCATGGAAGGATATCCCATTCATCATAACCATAGTAGTCAAGGTAGTAATCAACAGCTCGCTCCCATGCCAAATAATCATCCGGTCCATACTCTCTAGAAAAAGGCTCAATCTTTGAAGGTCTTTGTACCCTTGGAATTGGTGGAATATCATTAATGGGATCACACCAATACATCTTAATCCTGAAAACAAAGCAATAAAACGAGAGAGTAGTGTGTTCCAAAAGCAAACCACAACAAGCAATACCACACCTTAATCAAGCCAAAACTTGTCTCAAAGCAATCCAATCAACTTAATTCAGTTTTTGGGTTGAATTGAGGGAGTAAAGGGTTAGATATGGTGTAGATATGGTATACTAATGATAAATAAAGGAAATATGCAGCTCAAGCAAATGTCAAGTATGCAATAAGACAAGCAATGCAAATAATCCCTTTATAAGCTCTTAAACACATGCAATCTCTCAATTGACTCTATGCAAGTTAATAAAGCCAAATTTAAGCATGCAAGGACAGAAATATGGTGGGTTAAAGTGACTTTTATTTTGTCACTATTTTTCTACAAAGTGATTTTTACTTAGCTAACTTTCTAGCTAGCAATCACTAGGGGTGAAAGTGGCTTGAAACTAGTTGGGGTAGATCACTTTTCTTTTCTGATTTTTTTTACTTTATGCACAATCTACTCTTGTGCTAGGATGAACAAAGAAACAAAGCAATGCAACAATTGGATGCAAAAAGTAATAGGGCAGAAACGAAACTAATTCTGATTTTTTTTTCTAAGTGACTTTAAACTACCAAGGAAACCAACTAGAAGCCAAATTAATAAAAGAAGAAAAGAGGTAAGTTGAACTAGATAGGATGCAATAGCAAAAATCAGCAAATATCAACAAGCAATATGAATCTTTATTGATCATGCAACATGCAATAAAAAACTCATAAAAATTGTAGGAAGACAATTGCTAATCTATATTGCAACACAACTCAACCAATTCAGCCAATAAACATACACAAATCCCTTAAAAATCTCCTAATTGGGTAATTCCTTGGAGGGGTAGGTAGGGTTTCAGTTCTAGGGTTTACGAACTAGGGTTAGGTTTAACAAAATTAGGGTTAGGGTTTCGGGATTGGTGATGGCGATTTAGGGTTTGGCTGGTCCGATTAGGTTGAGGGTGGTGGGGTTGTGATCGAACCGAGATGGTGGAGGGTGTGGTGGTGGTTAGCGAGCCTAGATCGTGGTGGTTCGGTGGTGGTGAAGGGTAAGGGTGGCGGAATTAGGTGGTGGATGTGGGGGAAATATCAATAATGGTCTCAGAGTTCTAGCTTTAGACAAAGGTTCGAGCTTTGGGATCAAAAACTGAATTAAAATTGACTAGAAAGCAAATTAAGGAAAGAAGAAATTACTTGGCGAGACACTGGAATATGATACCACTTGCTGGTCTCTGTGTACGATGAAATGTCCATGTAAATGTCACTCCTAATGTGGTATTCAGTTTCTAGGTTCGAATTTATGCTTTTATTCGAAACGCCTTGATTTTGTAGTGTAGAATGTGCTTATTGTCTTAATACTATCCTCATTCTTTATGCGTATGACTAGATGTCTTTAAAGTTCACTTGCTTTTTATCCTTTTGCCTTTAAAAGTTGACTTGAGATCTAACATTGCACGCCAAGTGTTCGAGGAAATGTCAATGTAAATGTCACTCCTAAATGTGGCATTCGGTTTCTAGATTCGAATTTATGCTTCTATTCGATCGGTCTTAGTTTTGTAGTGTAGAATGTGCTAATTGGCTTGATATTATCCTCATTCTTTATGCTTATGCCTAGATGTCTTTAAAGTTCACTTATTTTTTCTTTTTTTTGCTTTTAAAAATTGACTTGAGATCCAACATTGCACGCCAAGTGTTCGACGAAATGTCCATGTAAATGTCACTCCTAAATATGGCATTCGGTTTCTAGGTTCGAATTTATGTTTCTATTCGATCGGTCTTGATTTTGTAGTGCAGAATGTGCTTATTGGCTTGATAATATCCTCATTATTTAGGTTTATGCCTAGATGTCTTTAAAGTTCACTTGTTTTTTCTCCTTTTGCCTTTAAAATGACTTGTGATCTAACATTGCATGCCAAGTGTTGATGAAATGTCCATGTAACTGTCACTCCTAAAAGTGGCATTCGGTTTCTAGGTTCAAATTTATGCTTCTATTCGATCGGTCTTGGTATTGTAGTGCAGAATGTGCTTATTGTCATGATAATATCCTCATTCTTTATGCGTATGCCTAGATGCCTTTAAAGTTCACTTGTTTTTTCTCCTTTTGCCTTTAAAAATTGACTTGAGATCTAACATTGCACGACAACTGTTCGATGAAATGTCCATGTAAATGTCAATCCTAAATGTTGCATTCGGTTTCTAGGTTCGAATTTATGCTTTTATTCGATACGTCTTGATTTTGTAGTGCAGAATGTGCTTATTGGCTTGATATTATCTTCATTCTTTATGCTTATGCCTAGATGTCTTTAAAGTTCACTTTTTTTTTCTTTTGCTTTTAAAAATTGACTTGAGATCTAACTTTGCACGTGATGTGTCCCAACCTAGGCCACATCATGATTTAATGCCACATCATGATTTAACGCCACCTCTTCTTGGCCCCATTACAAGAAGCCGTGCTAGACTCCTCAAGGACCACCTCCAAGCTGGATTAGCCACCATGGCTGCGCCACCAAGCCGCCAAGAGACCGTGATCACGTTGCTTCAAGTTGCTGGCTCGCTTGGTGCATTTAATGCACTCAAGGACCCCTTCCAAGTGGCGCCATTACTCAGCCATAATCAAAGCTCATCATCCATTAATGCAAGCAGCCAAGAAAGTGATCAAAATTCTTCATAATTCAGCCATCTCTTCACCTACTCCAATCAAGTGAAGACCCTTCATTGTCTCCTCTTAATGGACGAATTTAGGAAGACCTTTTTGCTGACATTTTGAGGCTTATATAAGGCCATAATTCCTTTGTATTTCCAGATTATCTTTTTCTTAAATACTAGAACTAAAAGTCGAGTCTAAGGCTTGCAACTCTTGCTTGGGGTGTCCAACCAAGTGATCCTCTTTTGTGTGTTCATCAAAGGTTTGGCCTGATTCGTTTGGGTGCGTTTATCCCAATCGAATTTTGCCTTGTTTGATCTTTGTTTGGTGAGCTTATCCATACAAAAATCAAATACTTACCCTATCAATAAAACTACAATAAATCAGTTTGTTATCTTTGAGTTTGCTGAATTCTACAACACCTTTCCCTTGTTCGAACTTGGAGCAATCAAAAGAGGCAATTCCATCTTCACATCTACTCATTCGAACCAGTTGCAAGGCGATCCAAGTCGGGACTCATCAGCACGCCAAGTGTTCGACGAAATGTCCAAGTAAATGTCACTCCTAAATATGACATTCGGTTTCTAGGTTCGAATTTATGCTTCTATTCGATCGGTCTTGATTTTGTAGTGCGGAATGTGCTTATTGTCTTGATAGTATCCTCATTCTTTATGCTTATACCTAGATGTCTATAAAGTTCACTTCTTTTTTCTCCTTTTGCCTTTGAAATGACTTGTGATCTAACATTGCACGCCAAGTGAACGATGAAATGTCCATGTAAATGTCACTCTTAAATGTTGCATTCGGTTTCTAGGTTCGAATTTATGCTGTTATTCAATCGGTCTTGATTTTGTAGTGAAAAATGTGCCTAGATATCTTTAAAGTTCACTTGTTTTTTCTCCTTTTGCCTTTAAAAGTTGACTTGAGATCTAACATTGCACGCCAAGTGTTCGACGAAATGTCCATGTAAATGTCACTCCTAAATATGGAATTTGGTTTCTAGGTTCGAATTTAAGTTTCTTTTCGATCGGTCTTGATTTTGTATTGCAGAATAAGTCTTGATAATATCCTCATTCTGTATGTTTATGCCTAGATGTCTTTAAAGTTTACTTGTTTTTTCTCCTTTTGTCTTTAAAATGACTTGTGATCTAACATTGCATGCCAAGTGTGATGCAGTGAAGCCAGCCATGTCTCCTACCGACGTCGATGAGTTGATTAGAGTGCCTTCTGACGGACCAATCAAAAGAAGTCGAGCTAAGAAATTGCTCAAGGCACAACAACAATCTTGGTTCGATTGGCAGTAGTTCTTGAAGAGCCAACCAAGCAGAAATGACTCTCGTGCATTCGACATCAATTGAGCCCGGATTCCATGGATTAATTCTAGAGGGCCGAAATTCATGTTATTTCTTTATTTAGAAACATGTATTAATTTGTCTCACTTTAGGGCTGAATTTAGTAAGTGACCGGGTGAGATAGATTTATATGGGTCAAAGTAAACCCTTTGACTTGACCATTCTAAGTAGAGAAAATATATTTATTATATTTAATATAGGCGTGTTTCTTATTTAGTAATGTAGAGAAAATCAATCAATAGGCTTATGTTAGTTGGTTGATATTCCCTCTCTTGGTTGTTAGAGATATTTTAAGATATTTTGAGTTGTTAGGATATTTACTTAAATAAATAAGTCAGCCATGATTTATTTTATTTAAGGGAATCTAGGTAGATTTATTATAGATATTTTATGATATCTTGGGAAGCAAGAAAAGGTCCCTTCTACCCTCCTTAGGGCCGGCCACCTTCTTTCCTTGCTCCCCAAGTCTTAGCTTTGTATTCTACTATTTAAACTCTTGTTTTTCATTAATAAAAATCAGCTTGAGAGAGATTAAACCCAAATTGGTTTAATCTATCTCTTGGGCTCAAATTAACGATTTATGTGTTCTTGCTATTGGAGAATTCGGACTTCATCATCATCAGCTTCATTCGATCATCACACTCTCGAGATCTCTTCCCTTTACTTTGTTCGAATCTGATTTTCTAGTTTAGTCAATTGGTTTGTTCTAGTTGTGATTGTTAAAGATCAAACTAGTTAATCAATCGGATTTAGCGTTAGAGCCAATCCGCTTGAACTATCTAATTGATTCATTCTATAAGTTGGATCGATTCTTCATTCATTCAATTAAGTTTAGTTCGAATTACTTGTGTCACAAAGAATCTAAAGTTGAAAGCTTTTGTAGGATTGAAGTTATTTGCTGGCAAAATCGGGACTTTGCGGGTTCATTACGAGATTTCTAAGGAGGATTCCGAGGCAATCACGTATCAAGTGGTATCATAATCCAGCGTCTCGCCAAGTAATTGTTTCTTTCCTTAATTTGCTTTCTAATTAATTTAATTCAGTTTTTTATCCCAAAAATCCCGCCTTTACCCAAAGATTGAATTTTTGAGACCAAAGCCTGAATTTTTAACCCACCTCCACCACATCTCCGCCACCCCACCACCACACACCACCACTAAACCACCAACCTGGTGTCGCTCTCTAGGACCGCACCACCGCCCACCACCGTCCGATCATAACCCCACCACCCTTACCCTAATCGGACCAGCCTAACCCTAGATCGCTACCCTACCCCTCTCGAAACCCTAACCCTAGCTTTCGAGAGAAACCCTAACCCTAACCCTAGTTTGTAAACCCTAGAACCAAAACCTTACCTACCCCTCTCCCAAACCCTAGAACCAAATCTGATAATCCAAACCCTAGATCTCAGCCGAGAACCCTCAAAACCCTAAATCCCTTAGTTGTTACTTGCCCTCCAAGAAATTATCCAATTAGAAGATTTTTAAGGGATTTGTGTATGTTTATTGGCTGAATTGGTTGAGTTGTGTTGCAATATAGATTAGAAATTGTCTTCCTACAATTTTTATGAGTTTTATTACATGTTGCATGATCAATAGAGATTCTTATTGCTTGTAGATATTTGCTGATTTTTGCTATTGCATCCTATCAATTTCAACCTACCCCTTTTCTTCTTTTATTAATTTGGCTTCTAGTTGGTTTCATTGGTAGTTAAAGTCACTTAGTTAAAAAAAATCAGTTCGTGTATACTTTTTTTTATTTTCGTCCCTTGCATTGTTGCATTGCTTTGTTTATTTCTCCATTCTAGTACAAGAGTAGATAGTGCATAAGGTCAAAAAAAAAAACAGAAAAGAAAAGTGATCTACCCCAGCCAGTTTCAAGCCACTTTCACCCCTAGTGATTGCTTGCTAGAAAAGTAGCTAAGTAAAAATCACTTTGTAGAAAAATAGTGACGAAATAAAAGTCACTTTAGCCCACCCTATTTCTGTCCTTGCATGCTTAAATTTGGCTTTATTAACTTGCATAGAGTCAATTGAGAGATTGCATGTGTTTAGAAGCTTATAAAGGGATATCTTGCATTGCTTGTCTTATTGCATACTTGGCATTTGCTTGAACTGCATATTTCCTTATTTATCATTAGTATATCATATCTACACTATATCTACCCATTTACTCCCTCAATTCAACCCAAAAACTGAATTAAGATGATTGGATTGCTTTGAGGCAAGTTTTGGCTTGATTAAGGTGTGGTATTTCTTGTTGTGGTTTGCTTTAGAACACACTACTCTCTCTACTTTCTTGCTTGTTTCAGGAATAATGGTGATCCCATCTGAGCCTAACCCGGCTGAATTGAATCTTACTAAGGAGGCAATTGACTTCATTAGATTGTCTATTAGTGAGAGCATGAGGGAAGGGCAAGCACGAGCTGTAGAGCTTGCAAATACAGCTATGAATACAAGAATGCAGCGTATTGAGGAGCAACTTGCAACATTGATTGAATCATCTCAAGCAAGTCATA
Organism: Fallopia convolvulus; assembly: GCA_964016875.1. Taxonomy (NCBI): domain Eukaryota; kingdom Viridiplantae; phylum Streptophyta; class Magnoliopsida; order Caryophyllales; family Polygonaceae; genus Fallopia; species Fallopia convolvulus. Next base: position 26,914,936 of record OZ024727.1, read on the forward strand.
AAAGTGCCCCTGCAATAGAGCTAACTAGTGACTCAAATCAGGCCTCAGGTAGCGACAAAGGCAAGCAACAAGTAGTTGATGAAGAGCATGATGTGCTTGCTAGCTACAATAAAGAACACGATCTCCCGGCTCACTATTCCTCCATGGCAGGCCGAGGTAGAGGAAGAGGCATTGGGACGAGGACTCCATCGGTTACTCATCAACAACAACAACAATACAACAATCCTTTTGATGATGTGACTTATGGCTATCCCGGGGAAGAAAGGAGCCCATGGCATCCTCCCCTTGATGATTTCTATAACCAAGCTGAGGTTGTAGAAGATATTCCACCAGCTGATGGAGTACAAAGGCCAGTCAACAACAAAAACGCTAACCAACACGTCAATTAGATTGGTAAGCGTGATATTAAGATCAAGATAGAGCCATTTAGTGGAGAGCTCGATCCGGAGAAGTATCTAGAGTGGGAACAAGCTACAAACTTCATTCTAGATCACATGGGCTGTGAGGAATGGGAGAAAGTCGCAGTTGTTGTTATCCACTGCATTGGGACCGCTAGAAATTGGTGGTTCCAAATGAAGGAAGATCGAATTAGAAAGGCCTTACCACCAATTGAAACTTGGGGCCAGCTGAAGTTTGTTAGAGAAAGAAATATGTGTCTGAAGAGCATACTGAGCACATGAGGCTGAAAGTTGTCACATGCAAACAAGGTACCAAGTCTCCAACCGAGTACTTCAATGAGATAGAGGATCTGAGTTTTAAATCGGGAATTCATCATTCCCAACGGTCTCTAAGGACCCAATTCATGGCTGGACTGAATCAAAGCATCAAAGACACATTGGAGATTCAACAAATCAAGGATCTCAATGCCTTAGTACATTCAGCCCAACTACTCTATGAGCAACAACAAAGGAAGAAGAAGGAAGCTTGGAATGCACCAAAAAGATATGTTTCTAATCCTAGTTCAAATTCCAATTCTTATTCTTCTAACCCTTCTATGCAGCAAAAGGGAGCTTTTAGCTCACCTAAACCGACAGGATTTCAAGGTCAAAAACGTCCAACTAATGCACCTCCAAACCAGCCAAGAGCACGTGACATAGTGTGCTATAAATGTCAAGGAAGAGGTCATTTTGCTAAGGATTGTCGAAATCAGAAACAAGTGCTCCTCACCACCAATGGAGGATATGTGAGTGATGAAGAAATACCTCCAAATCAAGTGGAGGAGGACAGCAATGGACAAGAAGAAGAGGACGTACAGGCCATTGAACCGGATTGCACCGAACAACCTTTAACCTTGGTAACCATCAGATTTAGCGTTAGAGCCAATCTGATTGAACTATCAAAGTTGGACCTTTCAATCTATCAAATTCGTTCTTCTCATCAATTGATCAATTCAGTTTCGTTATAACTTGCGCATCAATTCATCTAAATTTCGAAAGCAATTATAGGTTTGAGTTCGTTACTAGCAAGATCGGGATCCTGTGTGGTCAACTACGAGGTTTCTAAGGAGTAATCCGAGGCAATCACGTATCAAGTGGTATCACAATCCAGCGTCTCGCCAAGTAATTTTTCTTTCCTTAATTTGCTTTCTAGTCAATTTTAATTCAGTTTTTGATCCCAAAAATCTCACCTTTAACCAAGTTGCAATTTTTGAGACCAAAAAGCTGAATTTTTCCCATCAAACCACCACATCTCCGCCACCCATCCACCACGAACCACCACTAGACACCATAACTGGTGTCGCTCATGTACACCGCACCACCCCCCACCACCATCTAATCCCAACCCCACCCCTTTCGGACCACCCTAAACCCTAATCGCCACCCCCACCTAATACGTGATTGCCTCGGAATCCTCCTTGATAATCTCGTATATGACCCAACAAGTCCCGATCTTGCCTTGTAATGCCAACTTTGAACCTATAAAACTTTCAAATCAGATTTATTCTTGCGCAAGTAACAACAAACTGAATTGAATGAATTGAAAAGTACACGAGTTTGATAGATTGAAAGATTCAATTTGATAGTTCAATCAGATTGGCTCTAACGCTAAATCTGATTGATTAACTAGAATGATCTTTAAAAATCAATTCTAGAACAATCTCTATTGAATAAGTCAATGAATCAAATTAAACAAACACAAGAGAGAGAGAACGGAAATCGTGAGAATGGAGATCGCAGATGATGATGATGATCAAACTAAAGCAATAGCAAGCACACACAAGTCGTTATTTTTGAGCCCAAGGACAAGATAAACCTTTCTTAGGGTTTATCTCATCTCAAGCTGATTTTTATTAATGAAATTGCAAAGTATAAATAGAGATACAAAGCTGATCCTTAGAGAGCAAGTAACCCATGCCTTGCTTCCAAAGATATAATAAAATATCTAGACCTATAACAAACTAGATTCCCTTAAATAAAATAAATCATGGCTGATTTATTTATTTAAGCAAATATCCTAACAAACTCAAAATATCTAAAATATAATAAAAACATAGGAGAGAGATTATCAACCAACTAACATATGCCTATGGTCGAAATCTCTAATTATTCTAGCATAAAAACGTCCATAAATAAAATAAATAAAGATAGAAATTTAAAATGAAGATAAGATTCTCGTAAGACTTGAACAACTCTCAGTAAAACCCATTTTTCGGCCCTTTCCTGTTGGATTCTGGATTTGACGTAAACTACAAAGTTGTATAACTTTTAATTATCTTTCCAATGCATACTTAACGGACTTGAGATGGATTTTCTATCCCAAGTTATGACCAGTTTACTGAGTACTGTTTTTTATTTGACGGGTTTCTTAACTTTCCGAACTTTGAAGACTTCATCCTCTTCCTTGGTGGCCTTGAAGGCCACTGATGAATATCTTCAACCAATACGATCAAGTCCTTGAATTTATTCTTGAACTTGAATGCTCGAGACCTTGGAAAAGGTCTTGGTCTTGGCCTCCTAGACACCTTCTTTGCAAGTGTATTCTTCATGGTCCTTTGATCGCTATCATTCTCCCCCACTTGACTTCGAATCGTCCTCAATTCGATGCTCCATGTAAGATTAAGAGGAGAAATATCTTGAAATGTTGGAGATACTAAAGGCACCATTGTTACTAAAGAAAGTTTTGGAGCAAACATAGTTGGTGGAAGACATTGAATCATCTCTTGGACATTATGGCTCTCTTTGATTGGAACTCCATTTGAGACATCAACTTCTTCCTCCATGCTCTCATCTTGTATATGTTCCTCAGCTGAAACCTCCTTTTTCAAACTTTCATCCACAATATGACATTGAGGAACACATGGGAGGTCATTTGATTCTTTAGAGGTCTCTTGGCTATGTGGGCCAATAACTCTCTCTTCTTGAGTGAAAATTCCTGGTTTTGGTGAGTTAGAAACCCCCATTTCCTGCAAAAAAGAGTTAGTATCTGAACCAGTAGAAGAAGAGTTAGAATTATACCTCATTTGACTAGAATTAGCCAAAGCCTCCTTAGTCAAGTCCAAAGACTCGTACTTGTGATTCAAGGATCGGATTGGAGCTCTCTTTTGGCAAGCAAGAGCACAAGCTTCTTTATAACGTATATGCAACTCTTCATCAATTGTAACATAGATCTTTCGCATTACAAACTTCATTTGATCCCATGTTGTAATTGGAATCAAGCCTTGACATCTTCTAGATTGACATATCCATAACCAAAAGGAACGGGCAGAACCAACAAGGTGAACTAGTCACCCATGGAAGGATATCCCATTCATCATAACCCTAGTAGTCAAGGTAGTAATCAACAGCTCGCTCCCATGCCAAATAATCATACGGTCCATACTCTCCAGAAAAATGCTCAATCTTTGGAGGTCTTTGTACCCTTGGAGTTGGTGGAATATCATTCAAGGGATCACACCAATACATCTTAATCCTTAAAATAAAGCAATAAAACAAGAGAGTAGTGTGTTCTAAAGAAAATCACAACAAGCAATACCACACCTTAATCAAGCCAAAACTTGCTTCAAAGCAATCCAATCAACTTAATTCAGTTTTGGGTTGAATTGAGGGAGTAAAGGGATAGATATGGTGTAGATATAGTATACTAATGATAATTAAAGGAAATATGCAGTTCAAGCAAATGGCAAGTATGCAATAAGACAAGCAATGCAAGATATCCCTTTATAAGCTTCTAAACACATGCAATCTCTCAATTGACTCTATGCAAGTTAATAAAGCCAAATTTAAGCATGCAAGGACAGAAATATGGTGGGCTAAAGTGACTTTTATTTCGTCACTAGTTTTCTACAATGTGATTTTTACTTAGCTAACTTTGTAGCAAACAATCACTAGGGGTGAAAGTGGCTTGAAACTAGCTGGGGTATATCACTTTTCTGATTTTTTTTTTTTTGATTTTATGCACATTCTACTCTTGTGCTAGAATGAACAAAGAAGCAAAGCAATGCAACAATTGAATGCAAAAAGTAATAGGGCATAAACGACTAATCTGATTTTTTTTATCTAAGTGACTTTAAACTACCAACTAAAACAACTAGAAGCCAAATTAATAAGAGAAGATAATAGGCTGGCCGAAATTTAGGTATGCAATAGCAGAAATTAGCAAATATCAACAAGCAATATGAATCTCTATTGATCATGCTCGAAACGTGGTAAATATATAGAAAGAGAAGGGAGGAATATACAAAGCACGCTTGACCATAAAAAGTCAAGGTGAGAAGAGTACATCTCAAAGAACGGATACGCAGATCCGGTCAAAAACGCCATGCAGTCCTAACAAAAACGGGTCTATGACCCCAACCCCAAACTATAGACACAAAGCCTATATATATACTTCAAAAACCCGAGTGAACCTCGACACCCCTATGTCAAACAAAAAAAAGGGCAAACTACCACACAAAACTAGGTGCGAACAACTCGCCACCTACACATCAAAAGCTCTACCAAGCCACATGGCCCGAGCAACAAACCACAGGTGACATCCCACAAGGCCAAATATAAATGTGCACAACCACTAGAATACGCAAGCCAAGTGAGGACAAGAGAAGTCAGTTAAACTAACCTCAAAGGCCAAGATGTCGTCGGAGGGCTTCTCCTCTTCTTCCCTCAAACTTGCAAGTGGCTTCCGTTCTTTGTTTACATGCAAAGATGATTTCTTGGGCGCATGAGACGACATTAGGTTCAAGCCCTTCATGAAGCACATTGTTTCTATGCTTCCAAGTAAAGTAAACTACTCCAAGGAATGCCATGAACTTCACCTTGAAGAGTGAGCTATCTTGACCGGGTGAATGTGCGAACCACTCCACCCATTCTCTAATATGCTCCTTATTGGTATTAATCCCTACCCACCTCCAAACTATTTCCATGACTTGCATCACAAAAGGGCAAGACCCCCAAATATGCTCTATAGTCTCGGGGTATTCATTCCACAAGGGGCAAACATTATGACTAGCACACCCCCATTCAAAGAGTCATTCCAAAGTGGGAAGTCGGCCATTATAAGCCAACCAAACTCGGAAGCTCCACGCTCTTGCTCGGACCACCCCCCAAACAATTTCAACCAAGTCTCCTTTTCTCCCTTGTCCCTCAAGATCTCATAGAGCGCCTTAGTATCAAGACCCCCACTAGGCCTTGTTATGTCAAGAATATCCACCTCCGCCTCTTGGTGCTCACCTCCTAACAACACAACTCTCATAACTTCTCGGGTTTTTAGCAAATTCCTCCACACCCAAGAGTCGGTATTCGTCCTCCTCACACTCCAAAAATCAGCCCTACGAGTGTGATTATCCTCCACCCACCTCGTCCACAAGTTTATATTCCTGGTAATCACATCATGCCCTAACCGGAAAAAGATCGAGGTATTCCACGCACCCAACTCCTTGATGTTGAGCCCTCCTTCCTCATAGGGCTTACACACCACCTCCCATGCCACTAGGGCCCTTCTCCCCTCCAATCTCCCCGACCAAAGGAAGTTCCTACAAATGCTTTCAATCCTCCTTATAACCCCTTTAGGTAATAACACCAATTGAGCCCAAAATGAGAGCACACCCCCACCACACATCTAACCACTTCCGCTCTCCCGGCGTAGGAAAGGGTAGGAATGCAACAACATTGAAGGGTTGTAGTAATTTTATTAAGGAGGAGTCCATAATCTGAAATTTTAAGCTTTTTGTGTGGAGTGGAAGCCCAAGGTATCTCACCGAGAAGGTCCCTAAGGTAAACCCAAACTCCCTAGCAAGTCGAACCCTATGTGGGTTTTTGAGGCACTAAGAACATGCCCGGATTCCTCTCCAAACTCCCTCAAACACTTGGTCACAATTTTTAAAGAGTCCCCCATGGGTTTGCAAAAGACCAAAAGATCATCTGCAAAGGCTAGGTTTAGTAGGCCAAGTCTCTTGCATTTTGGGTGAAAAAAGAAACCCCCATTATTGCTAGCCTTTTGTAGCTTCCTACTCAACACTTCCATGACTAAGACAAAGAGGAAGGGGGAGAGAGGGTCCCCTTGTCTTAGCCCTCTTTTCCCCTCAAAAAAGCCTTTGGCCTCCCCATTCACCAAAATAGAGAAGCGAGGTGTGGAAACACATACCATGATTAGGCGTGTCAAATGTAGAGGGAAGTTGAGGTAGTTGAGAGTCTTCTCCAAGAATGCCCAATCCAAGCAATCATAGGCTTTATGCAAGTCCACCTTAATCACGCACCTCTTCGACACATCCCGGTCTTCAGAATTTGCCACTATTTCTTGCGCGACCGCTACGTTGTGGGCTAAGAGACGGCCCGGTACAAAAGCCCCTTGGTTCAATCCCACAATCTTGCCAAGCATAGGTCGTATCCTCTCCACCATTATCTTTGATATGGCCTTTTGAAAGACATTGCAACAAGCGATAGGCCTAAACTCCTTGACCATAAAAGGATCCTCTACTTTCGGAATCAAGCTTACAAAAGTGTTATTCCAATACCTTAGTAGTTGACCCCAGTTAAAAAACACTCGTACCGCCGCCAAAACATCACCTTTAATGATGTCCCAACACTCCTTGTAAAAATGGCTACCAAATCCGTCCGGCCCCGGTGATTTATTAACACCAATCTTGAAGATGGCATTACAAATTTCCTCCTCCGTGGGGATGAAAGTAAGAGCAGCCACATCTTCTTCATCTAGTGTAGGCCCGCTCAATCCCTCAAAATCATCCGGTTGTGTCATCTCGAGCGAGCCAAAGAGTTTTTCAAAATACCCCACAACTTCCTTTGTGATGTTCTCCTCCCCTTCCACCTCTTGCCCTTCTTCATTCTTAAGCAAGTGTAACTTCTTGTTAATCCTTCTCTCTTTGATTCTATTGAAAAAGATGGAAGACGTCTCTTCTCCGTATGCTAGCCAATCCATCTTTGCACGTTGCTTAGTGGCACTAGTGAGCTTGCTCAAATTACTCTCCAACTCACTCTTGGCTCTTTTCACTTCTTATTGTTTCTCCTCATTCAGCAAGTCCTCATTAAGAACCAAGTGTGCTCTCTTAAGCTTCTCCACACTTTCCTCCACCAAGCCCTCAAGGGCTCTATGCTTCGACCTCAACCAACCCTTTAATTCCCCCTTAACCTTTTGCAACTTTGTCATGAGAACAAATTGGGCTGACCTCTCCACTCGTGTGTTCCACGTCCTTTCCACCACACTCCTAAACCCCTCCTCTTCCGTCCAAAAGTTAAAGAACCGAAAGGGGAACTTTCTCCCAACATGGGAAGGATTGACAAAAACTAGCCCTGATGAGTGGTCGGAAAGCCATGGATCTCCAAAGAAGGCATAGGCTCGATCGAAGTTCCTCTTCCAAGCCCCATTCACTAGGACTCTATCTATCTTGGCCGTCACCTTATTCCTCCCCTCTTGCTCATTTGACCAAGTGAATTTCGCCCTGGAGTAGGCCAAGTCCTCAAGCAAACATCTATCCAACACCCCCGCTAACTCCGTGGGTTCCCCTTCACTTCTCCTTCGAAGGGAGAACTTTTCACTCGAGTTTAGAATGCAATTTACATCACCAAGGACTACCCACGGCTCAATCATGTTCGAAGATATGCTCTTCAAAAGATCCCACAAGGCTCTCCTTTTTGGGCTAGCATTGGAGGCATAAACAAAAGTGGCATAGAACTTCTCATGCGAGCTCTTGAGGTTGACTTTGCAATGAATGGCTTGTGCGGTTTTCACAACAACTTCTACTTTCAACACCATGGGATCCCACACCACTCTCATTCTACTTCTTTCACTTGAACCCTCTTCCGTACAAAACTTCCAACCTTTGAGCAAAGACCAAGCTAAATCACCTTCCTTCGTACGCAACGTTTTAGTTTCCAGCAAGCCAAGCAAGCTCACTTTATTTTTTATGGCAAACTTGTTCACCATACTTATTTTAGGTGCGCCATTCACACCCCTAACGTTCCAAGCTCCCATTCTCACATCAACCATGGGCACCTCTTTTAGGGCTACTACAACCCTCTCCCAAGCCAAACCTTCTTGCCAAGTTGTGTCTCACCCCTTTCAAATTCTTTTTCTTGTTGATCACTAGCTTTGTCATATCCACTATAGGAGACGAGATTTTTCTAGAGCTTGAGCTGCGGCCCTTTTCTCCCCCACAATTTTTCCTATTCATCTCCTTAGCTCTTAAGCCCATCACCACCGGCTTGTAACTCTCATCCCTCCCCTCTTTGACAAACACCGGTTTGACAACTACCAACGGCTCGACCTCAGCATCCCGAGCACACAAATCAGCATCACGAGCACACAACTCAGCATCAACCACTTGGCAAGCCTCAACCTCTCGATCAAAAACCTGCCCCTTTGGCAACTCACCTTCTTGATTCTCTAGCAAAAGCAGCTTTTCTTGTTCCCAAACCTCAGCAATGCAATCCTCCACTCCCTCTTTTACAAAAGAGGTGCTCATCTCGGATTCCCCCACTACCATAATAGCCCTATGATGGTTCGGGTTAGCAACCGGATCCTCATCAATCACTACCACAAAATTCAGCTCATTCTTGTCCTTTTTCAAAAGCTTCGACTCACTAGCAACTACAAGGCCATAACCATGCTCATCAACCTCTCGATCACCAGCTAACTCTTGATCACACAACTCAGCGATGCATTCAAGCATATCATCAATCAAACCAGCCCCCTTAGCATTCTCAACCTCTCTTAAATCCTCAACACTAGACATCTTGCCCATACTAGTGTCTTCCCTACGGTGGTCCGTGTTAGCAACCGGATCCGCATCAACAACTAAACAACCCTTGTCTTTAGGAACATACCTCAGCTCGCTATCTAGACACTTTCCCTCAGCATCTCGAGCAGCCACCTCAATAGCAAGACTTTTGTTCACCAACTCAGCCCCTAAAGCCGTCTCTTGGGCAACAAAATCAGTCTTGACCCCTTCACACGTACCCATCTCTTCAGCCGCACTTACTTTCTTAGGCACCCACACTCTCCTTTTCCTCTTGTGATGTCCAAGTGGTTTTTTAGCTCTATTTTTAAGCAAAACTCTTTTGTGTGTCCAAAAGAGTTACACGTATGGCAGCTCCAAGGGAGTTTTTCAAACCTAACTTCATGCTTGAAGATGTTGCCCCTTGAATCTTCCAAAACAACCTCTTTTCTTCTTGTTTCAGCCGGTGACACCTCCACTAACATCCTTGCAAACGAAATCCTGCCCACATCCGCCGTGATCCGATCCAAACAAAGTGGTTTGCCTATCATGCTACCAATAACTCCCAACATATGTCTAGAAGAGAGAAAGCTGCGATCCGGTTCCACCACATTCACCCAAATCGGGATCTTATCAAAGCATTTCCAGTCAATCTTTCTCCCATATTGCCATTCTGTGAGCATCAAAGGATAAAAACCACCTACCATCCATGGTCCTTGTTCAAGGACCCATGTTTTATCTTCTTCTTGTTGAAACTTGAAGACAAAGAGACCATTTTCCTTGCGAAAAATCTTAGGCATGTGAGCTGTCCAATTGAGCTTTGTATACTCAACCATGTCTCCAAACGTGACTTTGACTCCAAGAACAACCTCTATGAGAGCTGAATTCCACTCACCTACAGCTGATTCCACCTCTCCATCTTCAAATTTGTAGATGATACGTGATTGCCTCGGAATCCTCCTTAGAAATCTCGTAGTAATCCCACAAAGTCCCGATCTTGCCTAGTAATCCTTGATTCAACCTGAATTTGCTAACAAAGTTAATGCCTTGCAGATCAAGTAACACAAAGAACGAAAACTGAATGATTGAAGAACGAGTTGGATAATTGAAAGGATCAACTTTCGATAGTTCAATTGGATTGGCTCGATCGCTAAATCCAATTGATTAACTAGAATGATCTTTAACAATCAATTCTAGAACAATCTAACTTAATCAAATCAATCAAACAACAAAGAGAGAGAGATCGAGAATGATGGTGATGATGATCTCGGCGTGATGATGATGAACGAATGATGTTGATGTTCGAATGACTTCAATAGCAAACACACGTGATTATTTTTGGGCCCAAAAGCAAGACTAAACCAAAGGGGTTTAATCTTACTTCAAGCTGATTTTTCATTAATGGAATTGCATAGTATAAATAGAGATACAAAGCTGATCCTTGGAGAGCAAGTAACCCATGTCTTGCTTCCAAAGATATAATAAAATATCTAGACCTATAACAAACTAGATTCTCTTAAATAAAAATAAATCATGGTTGATTTATTTATTTAAGAAAATATCCTAACAAACTCAAAATATCTAAAAGATAATAAAAACATAGGAGAGAGATTATCAACCAACTAACATATTCCTATGGTCGAAATCTCTAATTATTCTAGCATAAAAACGTCCATAAATAAAATAAATAAAGATAGAAATTTAAACTGAAGATAAGATTCCCGTAAGACTCGAACAGCTCTCAGTAAAACCCATTGTTCGGCTCTTTTCTGTTGGATTCTGAATTTGATGTAAACTTCAAAGTTGTAGAACTTTTAATTAGCTTTCCAACGCATATTTACCGGACTTGAGATGAATTTTCTAGCTCAAGTTATGACCATTTTACTGAGCACTGTTTTCCATTTGACGGACTTCTTATTTTCCGAACTTTTGTGACTTGATTCTCTTCCTTGCTCGCCTTGGACGCCATTGATGAATATCTTCAACCAATAAGATCAAGTCCTTGAATTTATTCTTGAACTTGAATGCCCGAGACCTTGGAAAAGGTCTTGGTTTTGACCTCTTATACACCTTCTTTGCAAGCGTATTCTTCATGGTCCTTTGATCGCTATCAGTAGACTCCCTTTTCCACCATGGGAAAAAACCCCAATTTCTCAGCCAATTGGACGTTTTTATTCATGTTATTTCTCAGACTTGGTCTAGTGGGGGGTTTATATGGAAAATCTTGTGGCAAGGGGATATTAAAGCTTGAACTCCTTCTTTCAACATTATTGTAGAGAGTTTTTGGAGGAGAAACGACCATGGGACTGGTCTGAATCAAATGGGTAGTCTTTTTAGGGTTATTGAGTGGGGAGTGTGTAGATTTGGCAAGTTCTCTCCCATTCTTTCCCATATCACCTTGCATTTTGGGCAAAAAACGGTCACATGTCTTTCCTTTAGCAACAAGAAGCTTTTCACGGTCCCCTATGCACTCACATGAGGCCTTTGATTTTGAATCCTACTCTTCCAGCCACCGAATCTGATAACCCCTCCACATCAGCATCTAAATCTCCATTAACACCCATTTTCATCTCTTTAAAGCCATTATCCCCTAATACCTTTGAATCATATCTGGACATCCCACCACTTGAGCTGTCACCATCACCAATGACATCAACTTTGACCAACTTTTTAGACCCTAGAATTGATTTAGTCGCCAGCACTACAACATCTTTCGTTTCCACCATCTTCTTCTTAAAGCTTGAGCAGCCACTAGCCATAGCCAAGCTTTCTTTCTGATTATTCTCTATAGCCAACTTAGAAGCAGCTGAGATTGGGAATGGGAGCTCAAGAACGCCCTCATCCATGTCAGATCTAAGCGTGGATGAGCTTGCTCGGCCAGATCTACCCGGATCTAAGCACGCTGGCACCAGATCTGCACCAACCACCGCCACCTTGTCTTCGAACAACCTCAAAGGCACAAATTTGTGCCGTTTCTGACCAGATCTACCCATGAACAACCTTTAGACGTTGCAAAGACCACCAAACCAGCAGAATCTCGTCTCAAACGCCCCAGATCTAGCAACAACTTCGAATACCTAGCCCTAAAACCTAGTTTTGTGCCCTCTGCTCACAACTACCAAACTCCCTCACGTATCCAACTAAATCCACGTGGAAGTAGTCGGATTTCGCCTCACAAGATGTTACCCACTCAGATCTGATGGCCACCGCCGGAGAGACCGCCGGAAACCACCTTTTTCCCGTGTTTTCACTCTAAACTCGCAGCCCCTAGCCCCCTCAAGTACACCGGCCACCCAAGGGGTCCCACCGGTGTTTCTACCTCACTAGAAGTCGCCGAGCACTCACTCTCCCCACCCCCACCGCCGGAACCTGGCGGCGTCGCCCTAGGGCCAGCCAAAAAAGATAAAAAGAGAGAGGGAAAGAAGAGATAAGTTGTCTCTCTCTTAAAAAATGAAAAAAGACCCCTTTCTCTATTAATCATGCAACATGCAATAAAAACTCATAAAATTGTAAGAAAGCAATTGCTAATCTCTATTGCAACTAAACTCAACCAATTCAGCCAATGAACATGCAACAATCCCTTAAAAATCTCCTAGGTGGTTAATTACTTGGGGGCAAGTAATACAAGGGGAATTAGGGTTTGGGATGCTCACGGCTGAGTCTAGGGTTAGGGTTTGTGGTTCGGCTCTAGGGTTTGCAAGGGCTAGGTTAGGGTTTCGGTATTAGGGTTGCCGAAATTAGGATATGGATTTGGTGATTCTCGGATGAGAACTAGGGTTAGGGTTAAGGTTAGGGTTTGCGTAAGGGTGGGGGTGGCGATTAGGGTTTAGGGTGGTCCGAAAGGGGTGGGGTTAGTGGTGCGTGGTGGTGGTGGGGTGGCAGAGATGTGGTGGTGGTGGATTCAAAAAAAACTTTCAAATCAATCAAAAAACCCTACAAAAGCCAAAAAACTCTATCTCGTAGCCTCGTTAACGACCCTTCACAGACTCGTTAACGAGCCTGGATTTTGACTTCTCCATCACTTCAACTCTAAAAGCTTGAACTTCAACTTCTTCATCTCGTATTCTTCTGTCCTTCACCATAGCACTCCAAATTCAGCTCCAAAAAGCACCGTTTCCTTGCTAAAACCTACAAAAGGACACAAAACGGAGTAGCTTTCATACTTTTCACAAAATATGCAAAACCATCCAAAAACATACAAAACTAACCCTAAACTTATCAAAACTAGCCCTAAAAACGTGATTGTCTCGGATTGCTCCTTAGAAACCTCGTATATGACCACACAGGATCCCGATCTTGCCAGTAGACAACTTCAATCCTACAAAAGCTTTCAACTTTAGATTACTTGTTGCGCAAGGAATGACCAAACTGAAACGAACGATTGATGGAAAGGACGAGTTTGATAAATTGAAAGACTCAATTTTGATAGTTCAATCTGATTGGCTCTAACGCTAAATCTAATTGATTAACTAGAACGATCTTTAATAATCAATTCTAGAACAATCTCTATTGAATCAATCAATCAACCAAACTTAAAATTAAACACAAGAGAAGTCGAAGAGATGAATGATGATGATCGATCGATTGAACTTGCAAGCATACAAAACTCGTTGCTTTGCTGATTTTTGCTATTGCATCCTATCAAAATTCGACCAGCCCTATCTTCTTTTGTTAATTTGGCTTCTAGTTGGTTTCATTGGTAGTTAAATGATACGTGATTGCCTCAGAATCCTCCTTAGGAATGTCGTAGTAATCCCACAAAGTCCCGATCTTACCAGCAAATAACTTCAATCCTACAAAAGCTTTCAACTTTAGAATACCTTGTGACACAAGTAACTCGAAACTGATTTGAATTGATGGAATTAGAATCGATCAGATTGATAGAATAGTTCAACTTGATAGTTCAAACGGATTGGCTCGATCGCTAAATCTGAATGATTAACTAGTTTGATCTTTAATGATCACAACTAGAACAATCTAATTGAATAAACTAAAAACCAGATTCGAATAAGAGAGAGAATGGAGTTCGATGATGATGAATGATGCTCGGTTGATGATCGATCAATGCAGCAAACAATAAGCCTCACACGTGATTATTTTTGGCCCAAGAGATAGATTAAAACAATTGGGGTTTAATCTCTCTCAAGCTGATTTTTATTAATGAAAAACAAAGAGTATTTATAGTAGAATACAAAGCTATTGCTTGGGGAGCAAGGAAGGAGTGCAGCCGGCCCTAGAGGGGTAGAATTGCCCTTTTCTTGCTTCCCAAGATATAATAAAATATCTAAAATAATATCTATCTAAATCCCCTTAAATAAAATAAATCATGGTTGATTTATTTATTTAAGGAAATAACCTAACAAACTAAAAATATCTCTAACAACCAAGAGAGAGAAGATCAACCAACTAACATAAGCCTATTGGCTGATTTCTCTACATTATTAAAAATAGAAAACACGCCTATGATAAATATAATAGAGATATTTTCTTAATTTAGAATGGTCAAGTCAAAGGGTTGACTTTGACCCATATACAATTTTATCTCACCCGGTCACCTACTAAATTCAGCCCTAAAGTGAGACAAACTAATACATGTTTCTAAATAAAGAAATGATGATTTTCGGCCCTCTTGAATCAGTCCATGGAATCCGGGCTCAATTGATGTCGAATGCACGAGACCCACTTTGGCTTGGTTGGCTCTTCAAGACATGTTGCCAATCGAACCAAGATTGCTGTTGTGCCTTGAGCAATCTTCTTAGCTCGACTTCTTGTGATTGGTCCGTCAGAAGGCACTCGAATCAACTCATCGACGTCGGTTGGAGACATGGAAGGCTTCACTTCATCATTCTCCTCCACTTGAGATCGAATCGTCTCTGATTCGACGTCGGAATCAAAATCTGGCACATAAAGAGATAGATCAGCCACATTAAAAGTCGGATGGACACCATACTCACCAGGCATGTCAACATGATATGCATTAGGGCCGATTCTCATGATGATACGAAATGGTCCATCTCCTCTCTGATCTAGCTTATTCTTCCTTTGATTTGGGAACCTCTCCTTCCTTAGATGCACCCAAAAAAGATCTCCTTCTTCAAAGATAACCTGTTTTCAACCCTTATCAGCATGGGCCTTGTACTTCATGGATTTCCTCTCCAAGTGCATCTTTGTCCTCTCATGCAGCTTCTTCACAAACTCAACCCGTTTGTCAGCTTCAAAGATCTCTTTTCCCTTGTATGGCTGAGGCATCAAGTCCACCGGAGTCCTCGGATTCAGCCCATAAACAACCTCAAAAGGGGTCATTTTTGTAGCTGAATGGATTGACCTGTTATAAGCAAACTCCACAAAAGGCAAAACATCTTCCCAACATTTGAGGTTAGCTTTAAGCATAGTTCTAAGTAAAACCCCTAACGTTCTATTAGTAACTTCAGTTTGCCCATCAGTTTGTGGATGACATGAGGTAGAAAACAACAATTTAGTTCCCAACTTAGACCACAGACTTTTCCAAAAATAACTAAAAAATTTAGCATCAGGATCTGAAACAATAGAACAAGGAATGCCATGCAATCTAACAACTTTTTTAAAGAACAAATCAGCAATATGCACAGCATCATCAGTCGTGTGACATGGAATAAAATGAGCCATCTTGGAAAACCGGTCTACCACTACAAAGATAGAATCTCTACCCTTCCTAGTTCTAGGCAAGCCAACAATGAAGTCCATAGAAATGTCCTCCCAAGGTGAACTAGGAATAGGTAAGGGCTGGTACAAACCATGGGGTTAAGTCTAGACTTAGCTTTCGCACAAACAACACAACTCTTGACAAATCTAAGCACATAATTACTCATCTTAGGCCAATAGATTTTTTTTTAAACCTTCCAAAGTCTTTTCTAGACCCCTATGTCCTCTTGATTTATGAACCTCTTAGTTAGAAGCCTACGTGATACGTGATTACCTCGGATGACTCCTCAGAAACCTCGTATATGACCCGCACAAGTCCCGATCTTGCCTTGTAACGATTATTCCAACCTGAATTTGCAATCAATGTGAGAAACCGTAAACAACAAGTAAACAAACTGATTTGAATGAATCCGAAGGAACCGAATTTGATAGATTGAAAGAATCAATTTTGATAGTTCAATCAGATTGGCTCTAACGCTAAATCTGATTGATTAACTAGAACGGTCTTTAACAATCAATTCTAGAACAATCTCTATTGAATAAATCAATGGATCAAACTTAAACAAACACAATTGAATTTCGGATGAAGAGAGAGAGAAGTCGGATTGATGATGATGTTGATCTCGAACGCTTGCAAGCATAGACATGAGTTTTTGGGCCCAAGGACGAGATAAACCTTTCTTAGGGTTTATCTCATCTCAAGCTGATTTTCTATTAATGAAAAACAAGAGTTTAAATAGAATACAAAGCTATGACTTGGGGAGCAAGGAGGAGCATATGGCCGGCCCTAGAGAAGGGGATTTTGATCTCCTTATCTTACTTCCCAAGATATAATAAAATATCTAAGACTAAATCTATCTAGATCCCCTTAATTAAATAAATCATGGCTGACTTATTTAATTAAGGAAATATCTCTAACAAACTAAAAATATCCAAAACAAACTAAAAATATCTCTAACAACCATGAGAGAGAATATCAACCAACTAACATAAGCCTATTGATTGATTTCTCTACATTATTAAAAAGCAAAACACGCCTATAATAAAATAATTAAAGATATTTTCTCTTACATAGAATGGTCAAGTCAAAGGGTTGACTTTGACTCATGTACCAATTTATCTCACCCGGTCACTTACTAAATTCAGCCCTAAAGTGAGACAAACTAATACATGTTTCTAAATAAGGAAATAGGTAGTTTTCGGCCCCTTGAGTTAATCCATGGAATCCGGCCTCAATTGATGTCGAATGCACGAGACCCACTTTGTCTTGCTAGGCTCTTCAAGAACTGCTTCCAATCGAACCAAGATTGTTGTTGTGCCTTGAGCAATCTTCTTAGCTCGACTTCTTGTAATTGGTCCGTCAGAAGGCACTCGAATCAACTCATCGACGTCGGTTGGAGACATGGCAGGTTTCACTGCATCACTACGTATACTAGATGAAGGAATGCACAATTTACCAGCTTTAAACAAGTATCCATCATCAATAAAGTAGGAATCTATTTCTCCCCTAGACATGCAATTCTTATAAATTTCAGCAAAGTGAGGATCATGATACGTGATCGCCTCGGATTACTCTCGGTGATCAAGTATGTCACCTCACAGGATCCCGATCTTGCCAGTAGTTCGACTTCCAACCTGATTTGCCTTGAAAGTTAGAAACTTGGAGAACAAGTAACTTGAAATATCAATGAATAGTGAAGAACGAATCTGATTTGAAGGGTTAAGATAATTAAAGAGATAGTTCAATTGAATTGGCTCTCTTTGATTGAAACTCCATTTGAGATGATAACTTCTTCCTCCATGCTCTCATCTTGCAAGTTGTCCTCAGCTGGAACCTCCTTCTTCAAACTTTCATCCACAATATGACATTGAGGAACACATGGGAGGTCACTTGATTCTTTAGAGCTCTCTTGGCTATGTGGGGCTATAACTCTATCTTCTTGACTTATTTGACTAGAATTAGCCAATGCATCCTTAGTCAAGTCTAAAGACTCACACTTGTGATTCAAGGATCGGATTGGAGTTCTCTTTTGGCAAGCAGGAGCACAAACTTCTTTATAACGTCCATGCAACTCTTCATCAATTGTAACATAGATCTTTCGCATTACAAACTTCATTTGATCCCATGTTGTAATTGTAATTGGTGGAATACCACTTGATACGTGATTGCCCCGGAATCCTCCGTAGAAACCTCGTATATGACCCACACGATTGCGATCTTGCCAGCAAATAACTTCAATCCTACAAAAGCTTTCAACTTTAGACTTCCTTGTGACACAAGTAACAAAACTGAATCGAAATTGAATGAATGGAGAACGATCAGAATTATAGTTGAATCAACTTGATAGTTCACTCGGATTGGCTCTAACGCTAAATCCGAATGATTAACTAGTTTGATCTTTAATAATCACAACTAGAACAATCTAATTGAATTAAACCACAAATCAGATTCAAAAGAGAGAAGAGAGATCTCGAATTGATGATGCTCGAAATTGATGATGGCCGAAATTGCTAGCATAAACACAAGATATTGTTTTTGGAGCCCAAGAGATAGATTAAACCAATTTGGGTTTAATCTCTCTCAAGCTGATTTTTCATTAATGGAATTGCAAAGTATAAATAGAGATACAAAGCTGATCCTTGGAGAGCAAGTAACCGATGTCTTGCTTCCAAAGATATAATAAAATATCTATAACTATATCTATCTAGATTTCCTTAAATAAAATAAATCATGGCTGATTTATTTATTTAAGAAAATATCCTAACAAACTCAAAATATCTAAAAGATAATAAAAATATAGGAGAGAGATTATCAACCAACTAACAAAGCCTATGGCTGAAATTCTCCAATTATTCTAGCATAAAAACGTCCATAAATAAAATAAATAAAGATAGAAATTTAAACTAAAGATAAGATTCCCGTAAGACTTGAACAGCTCTCAGTAAAACCCATTTTTCGGCCCTTTGCTGTTGGATTCTGAATTTGATGTAAACTACAAAGTTGTAGAACTTTTAATTATCTTTACAACGCATACTTAACGGACTTGAATTTATTCTTGAAGACTTCATCCTTTCACTTTGCTGAAATTTATAAGAATTGCATATATAGGGGAGAAATAGATTCCTACTTTATTGATGATGGTTACTTGTTTAAAGCTGGTAAATTGTGCATACCCTCATCTAGTATACGTAGGCTTCTAACTAAAGAGGTTCATGAATCAAGAGGACATAGGGGTTTAGAAAAGACTTTAGAAGGATTAAAAGAACACTACTTTTGGCCTAAGATGAGTAATTATGTGATGAGATTTGTCAAGAGTTGTGTTGTTTGTGCTAAAGCTAAGTCTAGACTTAACCCCCAAGGCTTGTACCGGCCCTTACCTATTCCTAGTTCACCTTGGGAGGACATTTCTATGGACTTCATTGTTGGATTGCCTAGAACTAGGAAAGGTAGAGAATCTATCTTTGTAGTAGTAGACCGTTTTTCCAAGATGGCTCATTTTATTCCATGTCACACGATTGATGATGCTGTGCATGTTGCTGATTTGTTCTTTAGGGAAGTTGTTAGATTGCATGGCATTCCTTGTTCTATTGTTTCAGATCGTGATGCTAAGTTTTTGAGTTATTTTTGGAAAAGTCTATGGTCTAAGTTGGGAACTAAATTGTTGTTTTCTACCTCATGTCACCCACAAACTGATGGGCAAACTGAAGTAACTAATAGAACATTAGGGGTTTTACTTAGAACTATGCTTAAAGCTAACCTCAAACGTTGGGAAGATGTTTTGCCTTTTATGGAGTTTGCTTATAACAGGTCAATCCATTCAGCTACAAAAATGACCCCTTTTGAGGTTGCTTATGGGCTCAATCCGAGGACTCCAGTGGACTTGACGCCTCAGCCATACAAAAGAAAAGAGAGCTTTGAAGCTGACAAGAGGGCTGAGTTTGTAAAGAAGCTACATGAGAGAACCAAGATGCACTTGGAGAGGAAATCCATGAAATATAAGGTCGATGCTGATAAGGGTCGAAAACAGGTTATCTTTGAAGAAGGAGATCTTGTTTGGGTGCATCTAAGGAAGGAGAGGTTCCCAAATCAGAGGAAGAATAAGCTAGATCAGCGTGGAGATGGTCCATTTCATGTCATCAGGAGAATCGGCCCCAATGCATATCATGTTGACATGCCTGGTGAGTATGGTGTCCATCCAACATTTAATGTGGCTGATCTATCTCTTTATGTGCCAGATTTTGATTCCGACGTCGAATCAGAGACGATTCGAGCTCAAGTGGAGGAGAATGATGCAGTGAAGCCTACCATGTCTCCAACCGACGTCGATGAGTTGATTCGAGTGCCTTCTGACGGACCAATCACAAGTAGTCGAACTAAGAAGATTGCTCAAGGCACGACAACGATCTTGGTTCGATTGGCAGCTGTTCTTGTAGAACCAATTAAGCAAGACAAGATGGGTCTCGTGCATTCGTCATCAACTGAGTCCGGATTCCATGGATTAATTTATGAGGGCCGAAAATTCACTATTTCTTTATTTAGAAACATGTATTAGCTTTTCTCATTTTAGGGCTGAATTTAGTAAGTGACCGGGTGAGATAAGTTGGTATATGGGTCAAAGTCAACCTTTTGACTTGACCATTCTAAATTGAGAAAATATCTCTATTATATTTAATATAGGCGTGTTTTCTATTTTAATAATGTAGAGAATTCAATCAATATGCTTATGTTAGTTGATTGATATTCTCTCTCTTGATTGTTAGAGATATTTTTAGTTTGTTTTGGATATTTTATAGTTGTTAGGATATTTTCCTTAAATAAATAATTCAGTCATGATTTATATTCTTAAGGGAGATTTAGATAGATAGCTTTATAGATATTTTATTATATCTTGGAAAGCAAGATAAGCCCAAAAGCTCCCCTAGGGCCGGCCAAGGGTTAATTGCTTGCTCTCCGAGGTTTACTTTGTATTCTACTATATATACTTTTCAGTTTCATTAATAAAAATCAGCTTGAGAGAGATTAAACCCAAATTGGTTTAATCTATCTCTTGAGCCCAAAAATAATCACGTGTGATTGCTTGTGATTGCAGCCTTGATCGATCATCATCATTTGAAAATCATTCGTTCTCCTTCTCTTGTGTTTTCAAATCTGATTTGTGGGTTTGATCAATTAAGATTGTTCTAAGTTGATTGTTAAAGATCAAACTTAGTTAATCAATCGGATTTAGCGTTAGAGCCAATCCGTTTGAACTATTGAATTGATTATCTCTAGAAGTCAGATCGGTTCATTCATTCACATTCAATTCAGTTTCGTTACTTGTTCTACAAGACATTAACTTTGTTAGCAAACTCAGGTTGGAACGAGCTTTACTGGCAAGATCGGGACTTGTGTGGGTCATATACGAGATTATCAAGGAGGATTCCGGGGCAATCACGTATCAAGTTGGAGCACCGGGGCATTCCACAACCTGTCCTTCAGAGTGTTGAAGGTGTTCTCTTGTTGCTCTCTCCATTTAAATGAAGTATCCTTCTTTGTAAGCTCATGGAGAGGGGCTGCAATTGTGCTAAAATCACGCACAAATCTCCTGTAGAAGCTAGCCAAGCCGAGAAAAGAGCGCACCATGGTTGGTGTAGTCGGCTGTGGCCACTCCTTGATTGCTTTGATCTTGTCTTCATCTACCTTCAATCCACCTTTAGACACAACAAAACCAAGAAAAATGGTGGACTCCGAGCAAAAAGAACACTTTTTCAAATTAACATAAAGCTTTTCTAACCTCAAAGTGTCCAAAACAGCCCTAAGATGATCTACATGTTCATGCAAGGTTTTGCTATTGACTAGGATATCATCAAAGTAGACTACAACAAATTTACCTAAGTATCTTCTTAAAACATGGTTCATAAGCCTCATGAAAGTACTAGGTGCATTAGTTAATCCAAAAGGCATTACTAACCATTCATATAAACCATACTTAGTTTTAAAAGCAGTTTTCCATTCATCCCCTTCCCTCAACCTAATTTGATGGTACCTACTTCTTAAATCAATTTTAGAAAAGAAATTAGCACCATGCAATTCATCAAGCATATCGTCTAATCTAGGAATGGGATGACGGTACTTAACTGTTATTTGGTTGATCGCCTTGCAATCAACACACATTCTCCAAGTGCCATCCTTCTTTGGCACCAATATGACCGGAACCGCGCATGGGCTGAGAGATTCACGCACATAGCCTTTGTCCATGAGGTCTTGCACTTGTCTTTGAAGCTCCTTGCTTTCCTCTGGACTCGCTCTATAGGCTGCACGGTTTGGCAAAGAAGCATCGGGCACCAAATCGATTTGATGCTCAATGCCTCTAATTGGTGGAAGGCCTTGTGGCAACTCTTCAGGCATCACATCTTCAAATTCCTGTAATAGATCCTGAATACACTTTGGAAGATGTGAAATATCTTGACTAATAATAAGTATCTCTTTCCTCATAAGAAGTAAACAAAAAGAAGTAGGGAAAGAAACACTAGATTGTGCAATTAGAGAGCGCTTTTCTACATTGCCTTTTAAGCCGATTTTTTGCTCTTTCTGTAGGCGTTCTTTTTCCGTATTTGTATCTCTCTGAGTCTCTGAATTGCTCCCAAAATTTGAGCCAAAACGCTCAAGTGGATTGGGAGATAGCCCCGTTTTCGTCTCAGCTGCACTGCTGGAAGTGTTGCTCGGCACTTTGGACGATTTTGGGCACTTCTCTCGGCATTCTAGGTGCCAAATAGTAGCTCCACTCGTGATTGATGTTGTCCTAAAATTTGAGCCAGAAAGTCTGGGTGGAGACTGGGAAACGCCGCTTGTGTTTGTGGTTGCGCCGGTCGCCGAATGGTGCGACTCCTTGTTGGCCGCAACTTCGGCCTCTTCCTTTTCTTCCTTGGCACGCCTAAGTGCCCTAGCTTGGTCTCGTCGTACCTGGTCCTGTAAAACTTGTTGGGGCGACAATGGTAGAAGAGACACTCTCCTCCCGTCATAGTTAAACGAATAGGTATTAAGCATGCCATCATAAATAACTCTCCTATCGAATAACCATGGTCTACCTAACAAGATATGATGAGTGCATTCCATGCTTACCACAGCACACATGATATCATCAACATAATTGCCTATAGAAACACGGACTAAACACTGATGAGTAACTACGTTAGGGCCATTTGAATCATTAATACCATTTAGACCATAACTAGTAGCCCTAGGTTGAGTTTTCAATTGCAAGTGATCAACTACTTTAGCATTAATAATGTTACAGTAGCTACCATTATCAATTATCATGCATAACACTTGATTCTTCACAGTACACCTAGTATGAAAATTATTTTCCCTTTGATCTAGCCTAGGTGTTTCTTGTAAAGTAAGAGTACGCATGGTTACCAAGGTTAAAGGCTGTTCGGTGCAATCCGGTTCAATGGCCTCCACGTCCTCTTCTTCTTGTCCATTGCTCTCCTCCTCCACTTGATTTGGAGGTATCTTTTCATAACTCACATAACCTCCATTGGTGGTAAAGAACACTTGTTTTTGATTTGGACAATCCTTGGCATAATGACCTCTTCCCTAGCACTTGTAACATACAATGTCACGTGTCCTAGGCTGATTTTGAGGTGCATTTGTGGGACGCCTTTGGCCTTGAAAACCTGTTGGTTTATGTGAGCTAGAAGCCCCCTTTAGCTGCATAAAAGGGTTAGAAGAATAAGAATTGGAATTAGCACTAGAATTAAAAACATACGTTTTTGGAGCATTCCAAGCTTCCTTCTTCTTCCTTCGTTGTTGCTCATAGAGTAGTTGGGCTGAATGTACTAATGCATTGAGATCCTTGATTTGTTGAATCTCCAATGTGTCTTTGATGCTTTGATTTAGTCCATCCATGAATTGGGTCCTTAGAGACCGTTGGGAATGATGAATTCCCGCTTTAAAACTCAGATCCTCTAGCTCATTGAAGTACTCGGTTGGAGACTTAGTATCTTGTTTGCATGTGACAACTTTCAGCCTCATGTGCTCTGTATGCTCTTCAGGCACATATTTCTTTCTCATGACAAACTTCAGCTGGCCCCAAGTTTCAATTGGTGGTAAGGCCTTTCTAATTCGATCTTCCTTCATTCGGAACCACCAATTTCTAGCGGTCCCAATGAAGTGGATAACAACAACAGCAACTTTCTCCCATTCTTTAGCCCATGTGATCTAGAATGAAGTTTGTAGCTTGTTCCCACTCTAGATACTTTTCCGGATTGAGCTCTCAGCTGAATGGCTCTATCTTGATCTTAATATCATGCTTACCAATCTGATTGACGTTTTGGTTAGCGTTGTTGTTGTTGACTGGCCTTTGTACTCCATAAGCTGGTGGGATATCTTCTACAACCTCAGCTTGGTTATAGAAATCATCAAGGGGAGGATGCCATGGGCGCCTTTATTCCCCGGGATAGCCATAAGTCACATCATCAAAAGGATTGTTGTATTGTGGTTGTTGTTGATGAGTGGCTTGAGCATACCGGTTTGCTGACTAATTATAGAATTATTGATGAGTAACCGGTGGAGTCCTCGTCCCAATGCCTCTTCCTCTACCTCGGCCTGCTGTGGGGGAGTAGTGAGCCGGGGGATCGTGTTCTTTGTTGTAGCTAGCAAGCACATCATGCTCTTCATCAACTACTTGTTGCTTGCCTTTGTCGCTACCTGAGGCCTGATTTGGGTCACTTGTAAGCTCTATTGAAGGGGCACTCTTTTGACTTGCTTGAGATGATTCAATCAATGTTGCAAGTTGCTCCTCAATATGCTGCATTCTTGTATTCATGTTTGCATTTGCAACCTCTATAGCTCGTGCTTGCCCTTCCCTCATCCCCTCATTTATAGACAACCTAATGAAGTTGATTGCCTCTTTAGTGAGGTTCAACTCAACCGGGTTAGGCTCGCTTGGGATCACCATTATTCTTGAAATAAGCAAGAAAGTAGAGAGAGTAGTGTGTTCTAAAGCATTCACAACAAGCAATACCTGATACGTGATTGCCTCGAAATCCTCCTTGATAATCTCGTATATGACCCACACGATCCCGATCTTGCCTTGTAATACTAGATTCGATCCTACAATGCTTTCAAAGTTAATTCCTTGATGCGCAAGTAAACAAAACTGAACGAAATTGAGAACAAACGGCACCGATCTGAATTAGGGAGATCAACTTGATAGTTCAATCGGATTGGATCTAACGCTAAATCCGAATGATTAACTAAGTTTGATCTTTAACAATCAACTTAGAACAATCTTATTTATCAAAACAAAAATTCAGATTGAGGAACACAAAAGAGAGAGATCAAGAGAGTGAATGTTGATGATCAAATGATGTTGATGATGATCTCGAAATTTGCAGCATACACACGTGTGTTATTGAGCCCAAGGACGAGATAAACCTTTCTTAGGGTTTATCTCATCTCAAGCTGATTTTTATTAATGAAAAACAAGAGTTTAAATAGTAGAATACAAAGCTATTACTTGGGGAGCAAGGAGAGGAAGTGGCCGACCCTATAGAGGGTATTTTGGTCTCCTTGTCTTGCTTCCCAAGATATAATAAAATATCTAATTAAATCTATCTAGATTCCCTTAAATAAAATAAATCATGGCCGATTTATTTATTTAAGGAAATATCCTAACAAACTCAAAATATCTTAAAATATCTCAAACAATCAAGAGAGAGAATATCAATCAACTAACATAAGCCTATTGATTGATTTCTCTACTTTATTAAATATGAAAAACACGGCTAATATAAAATAAGTAAACTAATTTCACTTACTTAGAATGATCAAGTCAAAGGGTTGACTTTGACCCATGTACCAATTTATCTCACCCGGTCACTTACTAAATTCAGCCCTAAAGTGAGACAAACTAACACATGTTTCTAAATAAAGAAATGATGGAAATTTCGGCCCTCTTAAGTTAATCCATGGAATCCGACCTCAATTGATGTCGAATGCACGAGACCCACTTTGTCTTGCTAGGCTCTTCAAGAACAGCTGCCAATCGAACCAAGATTGTTGTTGTGCCTTGAGCAATCTTCTTAGCTCTGCTTCTTGTAATTGGTCCGTCAGAAGGCACTCGAATCAACTCATCGACGTCGGTTGGAGACATGGCAGGCTTCACTGCATCATTCTCCTCCACTTGAGCTCGAATCGTCTCTAATTCGACATCGGAATCAAAATCTGGCACATAAAGAGATAGATCAACCACATTAAACGTTGGATGGACATTATACTCACCAGGCAAGTCGACATGGTAAGCATTAGGGCCGATTCTCTTGAGAATTCTTAATGGTCCATCGCCACACTGATCTAGCTTATTCTTCCTCTGATTTGGAAACCTCTCCTTCCTAAAATGCACCCAAACAAGATCTCCTTCTTCAAAGATAACCTGTTTTCGACCCTTATCAGCATGGGCCTTATACTTCATGGATTTCCACTCCAAGTGCATCTTAGTTCTCTCATGTAGCTTCTTCACAAACTCAGCCCTCTTGTCAGCTTCAAAGCTCTCTTTTCCCTTGTATGGCTGAGGCGTCAAGTCCTCTGGAGTCCTCAGATTCAGCCCATAAACAACCTCAAAAGGGGTCATTTTTGTAGCTGAATGGATTGACCTGTTATAAGCAAACTCCACAAAAGGCAAAACATCTTCCCAACGTTTGAGGTTAGCTTTAAGCATAGTTCTAAGTAAAACCCCTAACGTTCTATTAGTAACTTCAGTTTTCCCATCAGTTTGTGGGTGACATGAGGTAGAAAACAGCAAATTAGTTCCCAACTTTGACCATAAACTTTTCCAAAAATAAC
Source organism: Fallopia convolvulus (assembly GCA_964016875.1). Lineage (NCBI taxonomy): Eukaryota > Viridiplantae > Streptophyta > Magnoliopsida > Caryophyllales > Polygonaceae > Fallopia > Fallopia convolvulus. The sequence continues at coordinate 26,941,611 of OZ024727.1, forward strand.
TCAAAAGCTTAGCATCACGATCTGAAACAATAGAACAAGGAATGCCATGCAATCTAACAACTTCTCTAAAGAACAAATCAGCAATATGCACAACATCATCAGTCGTGTGACATGGAATAAAGTGAGCCATCTTGGAAAAACGGTCTACTAGTACAAAGATAGAATCTCTACCTTTCCTAGTTCTAGGTAATCCAACAATGAAGTCCATAGAAATGTCGTCCCAAGGTGAACTAGGAATAGGTAAGGGCTGGTACAAGCCATGGGGGTTAAGTCTAGACTTAGCTTTATCACATACAACACAACTCTTGACAAATCTAAGCACATAATTACTCATCTTAGGCCAATAGTAGTGTTCTTTTCATCCTTCTAAAGTCTTTTCTAAACCCCTATGTCCTCTTGATTCATGAACCTCTTTAGTTAGAAGCCTACGTATACTAGATGAAGGTATACATAATTTACCAGCTTTAAACAAGTAACCATCATCAATAAAGTAGGAATCTATTTCTCCCCTAGACATGCAATTCTTATAAATTTCAGCAAAGTGAGGATCACTAGCATACAATTCCTTAATCATTTCAAATCCAAGGATCTTAACATCACATTGGTTCAAGAGAACATACCTACGAGAAAGGGCGTCAACTACCACATTCTCTTTGCCTTTCTTATGTTTTACAACATAAGGAAAGGTCTCCATAAACTCAACCCATCTTGCATGTCGCCTACTGAGTCTGGATTGGCCCTTCAAATACTTCAAGGCTGATACGTGATTGCCCCGGAATCCTCCGTAGAAACCTCGTATATGACCCACACGATCACGATCTTGCCAGCAAATAACTTCAATCCTACAAAAGCTTTCAACTTTAGACTTCCTTGTGACACAAGTAACAAAACTGAATCGAAATTGAATGAATGGAGAACGATCAGAATTATAGTTAAATCAACTTGATAGTTCACTCGGATTGGCTCTAACGCTAAATCTGAATGATTAACTAGTTTGATCTTTAATAATCACAACTAGAACAATCTAATTGAATTAAACCACAAATCAGATTTGAAAGAGAGAAGAGAGTGATACGTGATCGCCTCAGATTACTCCTCGGTGACCAAGTATTTAACCACACAGGATCCCGATCTTGCCAGTAGTTCGATTTCCAACCTGATTTGCCTTCAAAGTTAATAACTTGATGAACAAGAAACTTGAAATATGAATGAGAATGAATTTGATTTGAAGAGTTAAGATAATCAAAAGGATAGTTCAATTGAATTGGCTCCAACGCTAAATTCAATTGATAAACTAGTTGATCTTTAACAATCAAACTAGAACTAACAAGTTGATCAAATTAACAATCCAAATCTGAATTGAATGAAAACGAATTGGTGATGATGATCGTAGAGATTGAATGCTTGAACAATAGTTGCTTTAATGGCCCATAAACTAGATAAACCAATAAGGGTTTATCTAATTCAGCCTGATTTTTATTGAATGAATAACATAGCTATTTAAAGAAAATACAAGGTAGAGTTGTCTTGGAGAATAAGTCAAGGCGATCAGCCCTAGAAGGGTAGAAAAATCCTTTTCTTGTTTTCCAAGATAACATATAATAATATAAAAACATCTATCTAAGTCCCCTTATCTTAATTAAATCAAATAGATAAATATATGACTTATTTAGATAAGAAAACTAAAAAAGCTAATCCTAAAACTCAAAAAGATATAAATAATAATAAAGCAAGATATATTTCAGCCCTAACAAACTCCTATGGCCGAAATTATCATAATAATAATATCTGGAAATAGATATAATTAAAACTAAAGATAAGATTCCCGTAAGACTTGAACAGCTCTCAGTAAATTGCATTTTTCGGCACTTTCCTGTTGGATTCTGAATTTGATGTAAACTACAAAGTTGTAGAACTTTTAATTATCTTTCCAACACATATTGAACGGACTTGAGATCAATTTTCTAGCCCAAGTTATGACCAATTTACTGAGCACTGTTTTTAATTTGACGGGCTTCTTAACTCTTCGAGCTCTTATGACTTCATTCTCTTCCTTGGTGGCCTTGGACGCCATTGATGAATCCATGAAAACCTTCTTGAACTTGAATGCTCGGGACCTTGGGAAAGGTCTTGGTCTAGGCCCTTGAATCATCTTCAACGAATCCTTGGCTTGAATCCTTCTTTCATATGTATCAGAGAGATCTCGAATTGATGATGGCCGAAATTGCTAGCATAAACACAAGATATTGTTTTTGGAGCCCAAGAGATAGATTAAACCAATTTGGGTTTAATCTCTCTCAAGCTGATTTTATTGAATGAAATAACAAGAGTATAAATAGAGAATACAAAGCTATTCCTTGGGGAGCAAGCAAGGGAGCATGGCCGACCCTAGTAGGGGTAGATATGTCTCTTTCTTGCTTCCCAAGATATAATAAAATATCTAAAATAATATCTATTTAAATCCCCTTAAATAAAATAAATCATGGCTGATTTATTTATTTAAGAAAATATCCTAACAAACTCAAAATATCTCTAACAAACTAAAATATCTCTAACAACCAAGAGAGAGAAGATCAACCAACTAACATAAGCCTATTGGCTGATTTCTCTACATTATTAAAAATAGAAAACACGCCTATGATAAATATAATAGAGATATTTTCTCTTTAAATTGGTCAAGTCAAAGGGTTGACTTTGACCCATATTGATACGTGATTGCCTCGGATGACTCCTTAGAAACCTCGTATATGACCTCACAGGATCCCGATCTTGCCAGTAAACTTGATTTCAACCTGAATATGCTAACAAGTCAATAACTTTCTCACAAACAACGAAATTGAATCGAATTGATGAAATTGAAGGATCGATCTGAAGTATAGATATAATCAACTTGATAGTTCAACGGATTGGCTCTAACGCTAAATCCGATTGATTAACTAGTTTGATCTTTAATAATCAAACTAGAACAATCTAATTGACCACACAATAAATCAGATTTCGAACAAAGAGAATGAAAAGATCTCGAAGTGATGATGATGATGATCGCACACAATTGCAAGCATAGAACAACTCGAGTTTTTGGGCCCAAAAGCAAGACTAAACCAAAGGGGTTTAATCTTACTTCAAGCTGATTTTTATTAATGAAATTGCAAAGTATAAATAGAGAATACAAAGCTATTCCTTGGGGAGCAAGGATTCAAGGTATGGCCGGCCCTAATAGATAGATTAGGCCTCCTCGTCTTGCTTCCCAAGATATAATAAAATATCTATAATAATATCTATCTAGATCCCCTTAAATAAAATAAATCACGTCTGATTTATTTATTTAAGGAAATATCCTAACAAACTCAAAATATCAAAAACAAACTAAAAATATCTCTAACAACCAAGAGAGAGAAGATCAACCAACTAACATAAGCCTATTGGCTGATTTCTCTACATTATTAAATTAAAAACACACGCCTATAATTAAAATAAATAAGATATTTTCTCTTACTTAGAATGGTCAAGTCAAAGGGTTGACTTTGACCCATATACCAATTTATCTCACCCGGTCACTTACTAAATTCAGCCCTAAAGTGAGACAAACTAATACATGTTTCTAAATAAGGAAATAGTGATTTTCGGCCCCCTTGAGTTAATCCATTGAATCCGGGCTCAATTGATGTCGAATGCACGAGACCCATTTTGACTTGGTTGGCTCTTCAAGAACAGCCGCCAATCGAACCAAGATTGTTGTTGTGCCTTGAGCAATCTTCTTAGCTCGACTTCTTGTAATTGGTCCGTCAGAAGGCACTCGAATCAACTCATCGACGTCGGTTGGAGACATGGCAGGCTTCACTGCATCATTCTCCTCCACTTGAGCTCGAATCGTCTCCGATTCGACGTCGGAATCAAAATCTGGCACATAAAGAGATAGATCAGCCACATTAAAAGTCGGATGGACACCATACTCACCAGGCATCTCCTCTCTGATCTAACTTGTTCTTCCTTTGATTTGGGAACCTTTCCTTTCTTAGATGCACCCAAACGAGATCTCCTTCTTCAAAGATAACCTGTTTCCGACCCTTATCAGCATGGGCCTTGTACTTCATGGATTTCCTCTCCAAGTGCATCTTCGTCCTCTCATGTAGCTTCTTCACAAACTCAGCCCGCTTGTCAGCTTCAAAACGCTCTTTTCCCTTGTATGGCTGAGGCGTCAAATCCACTGGAGTCCTCGGATTCAGTGCATAAACAACCTCAAAAGGGGTCATTTTTGTAGCTGAATGGATTGACCTGTTATAAGCAAACTCCACAAAAGGCAAAACATCTTCCCAACGTTTGAGGTTAGCTTTAAGCATAGTTCTAAGTAACATCCCTAACGTTCTATTAGTAACTTCAGTTTGCCCATCAGTTTGTGGATGACATGAGGTAGAAAATAGCAATTTAGTTCCCAATTTAGACCACAGACTTTTCCAAAAATAACTCAAGAACTTAGCATCACGATCTGAAACAATAGAACAAGGAATGCCATGCAATCTAACAACTTCTCTAAAGAACAAATCAGCAACATGCACAGCATCATCAGTCGTGTGACAAGGAATAAAATGAGCCATTTTGGAAAATCGGTCTACTACCACAAAGATAGAATCTCTACCCTTCCTAGTTCTAGGCAATCCTAAAATGAAGTCCATAGAAATGTCCTCCCAAGGTGAACTAGGAATAGACAACGGCTGATATAAACCATGGGGATTAAGTCTAGACTTAGCTTTAGCACAAACAACACAACTCTTGACAAATCTAAGCACATAGTTACTCATTTTAGACCAAAAGTAGTGTTCTTTTAATCCTTCTAAAGTCTTTTCTAAACCCCTATGTCCTCTTGATTCATGAACCTCTTTAGTTAGGAGCCTACGTATACTAGATGACGGAATGCACAATTTACCAGCTTTAAACAAGTATCCATCATCAATAAAGTAGGTATCTATTTCTCCCCTAGACATGCAATTCTTATAAATTTCAGCAAAGTGAGGATCACTAGCATACAATTCCTTAATCATTGCAAATCCAAGGATCTTAACATCACATTGGTTCAAGAGAACATACCTGTGAGAAAGGGCGTCAGCTACCACATTCTCTTTGCCTTTCTTATGTTTGACAACATAAGGGAAGGTCTCCATAAATTCAACCCATCTTGCATGTCGCCTGCTGAGTCTGGATTGGCCTTTCAAATACTTCAAGGCCTCATGATCAGAATGGATTACAAACTCCTTAGGCCACAAATAATGAGACCAAGTTTTCAGAACCCTAATTAAAGCATACAACTCTTTATCATAAGTAGGGTAATTCAACTCAGCCCCACTAAGCTTTTCACTAAAGTAAACTATGGGTTTCTTGTCTTGCAAGAGCACGCCTCCTATGCCATGTCCAGAAGCGTCCACCTCTATCTCGAATGCCTTGGAGAAATCAGGGAGTTGGAGCACTGGGGTGTGGCATAACCTGTCCTTCAAAGTGTTGAAGGCGTTCTCTTGTTGCTCTCTCCATTTGAATGCTGAATCCTTCTTTGTAAGCTCATGGAGAGGGGCTGCAATTGTGCTAAAATCACGCACAAATCTCCTGTAGAAGCCAGCCAAGCCGAGAAAAGAGCGCACCATGGTTGGTGTAGTCGGCTGGGGCCACTCCTTGATTGCCTTGATCTTGTCTTCATCTACCTTCAATCCACCTTTAGACACAACAAAACCAAGAAAAATGGTAGACTCCGAGCAAAAAGAACACTTTTTCAAGTTAACATAAAGCTTTTCTAACCTCAAAGTGTCCAAAACAGCCCTAAGATGATCTACATGTTCATGCAAGGTTTTGCTATACTAAGATATCATCAAAGTAGACTACAACAAATTTTCCTAAGTATCTTCATAGAACATGGTTCATAAGCCTCATGAAAGTACTAGGTGCATTAGTTAATCCAAAAGGCATTACTAACCATTCATATAAACCATACTTAGTTTTAAAGGCAGTTTTCCATTCATCCCCTTCCCTCATCCTAATTTGATGGTACCCACTTCTTAAATCAATCTTTGAAAAGAAATTAGCACCATGCAATTCATCAAGCATATCATCTAATCTAGGAATGGGGTGACGGTACTTAACTGTTATTTGGTTGATCGCTCTGCAATCAACACACATTCTCCATGTGCCATCCTTCTTTGGCACCAAAATCACCGGAACCGCGCATGGGCTGAGGGATTCACGCACATAGCCTTTGTCCATGAGATCTTGCACTTGTCTTTGAAGCTCAGCGGTCTCTTCTGGACTTGCTCTATAGGCTGCACGGTTTGGTAAAGAAGCGCCGGGCACCAAATCAATTTGATGCTCAATGCCTCTAATTGGTGGAAGGCCTTGTGGCAACTCGTCAGGCATCACATCTTCAAATTCCTGTAATAGAGCTTGAATACACTTTGGAAGATGTGAAATATCTAGACTAATAACAAGTATATCTTTCCTCATAAGAAGTAAGCAAAAAGAGTTAGGGAAAGAAATACTAGACTAAGTCACTAGAGAGCGCTTTTCTACACTGCCCTTTATTCCGTTTTTTGGTCCTTTCTGTGGGCGTTCTTTTTCCAGATCTGTAGCTCTCTGAGTCTCTGAAGTGCTCCCAAAATTTGAGCCAAAACGCTCGAGTGGTTTGGGAGATAGCCCCGTTTTCGTCTCTAGTGCGCTGCTGGAACTGTTGCTCGACACTTTGGACGATTTAGGGACATTCTCTGGGCGTTTATCGTCCCAATCAGTAGCTCCACCTGTGCTTGATGTTGTCCTAACATTTGAGCCAGAACGCCCGGGTGGAGACTGGGAAACGCCGGTAGGCTTTGTTGGTGCGTCGGGCGCCGAGCGCCGGGCCGCAAGCTTGGCTGCCGATTCAGCCTCTTCTTTCTCTTCCTTGGCACGCCTAAGTGCCCTAGCTTGGTTTCTGCGTACCTGGTCCTGTAAAACTTGTTGGGGCGACAATGGTAGAAGAGAAACTCTCCTCCCGTCATAGTTAAACGAATAGGTATTAAGCATGCCATCATATATAACTCTCCTATCGAATAACCATGGTCTACCTAACAAGATATGAGTGCATTCCATGTTTATCACATCACACATGATATCATCCACATAATTGCCTATGGAAACACGGACTAAGCATTGATGAGTGACTAAGTTAGGACCATCAGAATTATTAATACCATTTAGACCATAACTAGTAGCCCTAGGTTGGGTTTTTAATTGCAAGTGATCAACTACCTTAGCATTAATAATGTTACAGCAGCTATCACTATCAATTATCATGCATAACACTTGGTTCTTCACAGTACACCTAGTATGAAAAATATTTTTCCTTTGATCTAGCCTAGGTGTTTCTTGTAAAGCAAGAGTACGCATGGTTACCAAAGTTAGGGGCTGTTCGGTGCAATCTGGTTCAATAGCCTCTACGTCCTCCTCTTCTTGTCCATTGCTCTCCTCCTCCACTTGATTTGGAGGTATATCTTCATCACTCACATATCCTCCATTGGTGGTGAGAAGCACTTGCTTTTGATTTGGACAATCCTTGGCATAATGACCTCTTCCTTGACACTTGTAGCACACTAAATCACGTGCCCTTGGCTGATTTGGAGGTCCATTGTTGGGACGCCTTTGGCCTTGAAAACCTGTTGGTTTAGGTGAGCTAGAAGCTCCCTTTTGCTGCGTAGAAGGGTTAGAAGAATAAGAAGTGAAATTTGAACTAGGATTAGAAACATACCTTTTCGGTGCATTCCAAGCTTCCTTATTCTTCCTTTGTTGTTGCTCATAGAGTAGTTGGGCTGAATGTACTAAGGCATTGAGATCCTTGATTTGTTGAATCTCCAATGTGTCTTTAATGCTTTGATTCAGTCCAGCCATGAATTGGGTCCTTAGAGACCGTTGGGAATGATGAATTCCCGCTTTGAAGCTCAAATCCTCTAGCTCATTGAAGTACTCGGTTGGAGACTTGGTACCTTGTTTGCATGTAACAACTTTTAGCCTCATGTGCTCGGTATGCTCTTCGGGCACATACTTCTTCCTCATGACAAACTTCTGCTGGCCCCAAGTTTTAATCGGTGGTAAGGCCTTTCTGATTCTATCTTCCTTCATTCTGAACCACCAATTCCTAGCGGTTCCAACGAAGTGAATAACAACAACTGCAACTTTCTCCCATTCTTCATAGCCCATGTGATCTAGAATGAAATTTGTGGCTTGTTCCCACTCTAGATACTTCTCTGGATTGAGCTCTCCATTGAATGGCTCTATCTTGATCTTAATATCACGCTTCCCAATCTGATTGACTTGTTGGTTAGCATGATTGTTGTTGTTCGGCCTTTGCATTCCATAAGCTGGTGGAATATCTTCTACAACCTCAGCTTGGTTATAGAAATCATCAAGGGGAGGATGCCATGGGCGCCTTTCTTCCCCGGGATAGCCATAAGTCACATCATCAAAAGGATTGTTGTATTGTTGTTGTTGTTAATGAGTGGCTTGAGGATACCGGTTAGCTTGCTGATTGTAGAATTGTTGATGGGTAACCGGTGGCGTCCTCGATCCAATGCCTCTTCCTCTACCTTGGCCTGCTGTGGGGGAGTATTGAGCCGGGGGATCTTGATCTTTGTAGCTAGCAAGCACATCATGCTCTTCATCAATTGCTTGTTGCTTGCCTTTGTCACTAATTGAGGCTTGATTTGGATCACTTGTAAGCTCTATTGCAGGGGCAACCTTGTGACTTCCTTGAGATGACTCAATCAAAGTGGCAATTTGCTCCTCTAGACGCTGCAATTGAGGATTGATTGCAGCCGTGGCCAACTCTACAGCTCGAGCTTGACCATCTCGTACACTCTCATTAATGGACAACCTAATGAAGTTGATTTCCTCTTTAGTGAGATTCAATTCAGCCGAGTTCGGCTCATTAGAGACCACCATTGTTCCTGAAACAAGCAAGAAGGTAGAGAGAGTAGTGTGTTCTAAAGCAAATCTCACAAGCAATACCACACCTTAATCAAGCCAAAACTTGCCTCAAAGCAATCCAATCAACTTAATTCAGTTTTTGGGTTGAATTGAGGGAGTAAATGGGTAGATATGGTGTAGATATGGTATACTAATGATAAGTAAAGGAAATATGCAGCTTAAGCAAATGGCAAGTATGCAATAAGACAAGCAATGCAAATAATCCCTTTATGAGCTCTAAAACACATGCAATCTCTCAATTGACTCTATGCAAGTTAATAAAGCCAAAATTATCATGCAAGGATAGAAATATGGTAGGCTAAGTAACTTTTGTTTCGTCACTCTTTTTCTTCAAAGTGATTTCTACTTAACTATTTTTAAACAAGTAGTCACTAGGGTTAAAAGTGGCTTAAAACTAGTTGGGGTAGATCACTTTTGCTTTTCTGATTTATTTATTTATTTATTTTTTATTTTATGCACAAACTACTCTTGTGCTAGAATGAAGACTAACAAAGTAATGCAAAGGAATGCAAATGGGGCAAAAACGAGACTATACTAAACTGATTTTTTTTTTTATCTAAGTGACTTTATACTACCAATGAAACCAACTAGAAGCCAAATTAATAAAGAAGAAAAAGGCTAGGTCGAAATTATGGAATGCAATGACAAAAATTAGCAAATATCAACAATGCAATATGAATCTCTATTGATCATGCAACATGCAATAAAAACTCATAAAAATTGTAGGAAGACAAAAGGTAATCTATATTGCAATCAAACTCAACCAATTCAACCAAAAGCATGCAACAAATCCCTTAAAATCTCCTAGATGGTTAATTGCTTGGGGGCAAGTAATTCAAGGGAATTAGGGTTTGGGGATGCCTCGGCTGGATTAGGGTTAGAAGGGTTTAGGGTTCGGCTTCTAGGGTTTGAGAGAAGGTAGGGTTCGACTAGGCTTAGGGTTTCGAAACCTAGGGATGGCCGCCAATTTAGGGTTAGGTTTAGGGTTTGGCCGCCAATTAGGGTTAGGGTTACGAGGGGGTGGGGTAGGCGATCTAGGGTTAGGGTTAGGGTTTCGTGATGGGGTTGGTGGGGTTATGATCGAGTGGTGGTGGGGGATGGTGCGGCGTGGTTGAGCGACACCAGTTCAAGGTGGAGGGTGGTGGTGCGAGGTGGTGGTTGGCGGATTATGGTGGTGGTTTGGTGAAAAATTCAATCTTTGGTCTCAAAAATTCAAGCTTTGGATAAAGGTGGGATTTTTGGGATCAAAAACTGAATTAAATCAATTAGAAAGCAAATTAAGGAAAGAAAATTTTACTTGGCGAGACGCTGGATTATGATACCACTTGATACGTGATTGCCTCGGATGACTCCTTAGAAACCTCGTATATGACCTCACATGATCCCGATCTTGCCAGTAAACTTGATTTCAACCTGAATATGCTAACAAGTCAATAACTTTCTCACAAACAATGAAATTGAATCGAATTGATGAAATTGAAGGACCGATCTGAAGTATAGATATAATCAACTTGATAGTTCAACGGATTGGCTCTAACGCTAAATCCGATTGATTAACTAGTTTGATCTTTAATAATCAAACTAGAACAATCTAATTGACCACACAATAAATCAGATTTCGAACAAAGAGAATGAAAAGATCTCGAAGTGATGATGATGATGATCGCACGCAATTGCAAGCATAGAACAACTCGAGTTTTTGGGCCCAAAAGCAAGACTAAACCAACGGGATTTAATCTTACTTCAAGCTGATTTTTATTAATGAAATTGCAAAGTATAAATAGAGAATACAAAGCTATTCCTTGGGGAGCAAGGAGTCAAGGTATGGCCGGCCCTAATAGATAGATTAGGCCTCCTTGTCTTGCTTCCCAAGATATAATAAAATATCTAATAATATCTATCTAGATTCCCCTTAAATAAAATAAATCATGGCTGATTTATTTATTTAAGGAAAATATCCTAACAAACTCAAAATATCTAAAACAAACTAAAAATATCTCTAACAACCAAGAGAGAGAATATCAATCAACTAACATAAGCCTATTGATTGATTTCTCTACATTATTTAAATAAAAGCACACGCCTATAATAAATAAAATAGAAGATATTTTCTCTTACTTAGAATGGTCAAGTCAAAGGGTTGACTTTGACCCATATACCAATTTATCTCACCCGGTCACTTACTAAATTCAGCCCTAAAGTGAGACAAATTAATACATGTTTCTAAATAAAGAAATAGTGAATTTCGGCCCTCTTGAGTTAATCCATTGAATCCGGGCTCAATTGATGTCGAATGCACGAGACCCATTTTGACTTGGTTGGCTCTTCAAGAACAGCTGCCAATCGAACCAAGATTGTTGTTGTGCCTTGAGCAATCTTCTTAGCTCGACTTCTTGTAATTGGTCCGTCAGAAGGCACTCGAATCAACTCATCGACGTCGGTTGGAGACATGGCAGGCTTCACTGCATCATTCTCCTCCACTTGAGCTCGAATCGTCTCTGATTCGACGTCGGAATCAAAATCTGGCACATAAAGAGATAGATCAGCCACATTAAACGTTGGATGGACATTATACTCACCAGGCAAGTCGACATGGTAAGCATTAGGGCCGATTCTCTTGAGAATTCTAAATGGTCCATCTCCACGCCGATCTAGCTTATTCTTCCTCTGATTTGGGAACCTCTCCTTCCTAAAATGCACCCAAAAAAGATCTCCTTCTTCAAAGATAACCTGTTTTCGACCCTTATCAGCATGGGCCTTGTTCTTCATGGATTACCTCTCCAAGTGCATCTTAGTTCTCTCATGTAGCTTCTTCACAAACTCAGCCCTCTTGTCAGCTTCAAAACTCTCTTTTCCCTTGTATGGCTGAGGCGTCAAGTCCACTGGAGTCCTCGGATTCAGCCCATAAACAACCTCAAAAGGGGTCATTTTTGTAGCTGAATGGATTGACTTGTTATAAGCAAACTCCACAAAAGGCAAAACATCTTCCCAACGTTTGAGGTTAGCTTTAAGCATAGTTCTAAGTAAAACCCCTAACGTTCTATTAGTAACTTCAGTTTGCCCATCAGTTTGCCTCGGATGACTCCTCAGAAACCTCGTATATGACCTCACATGATCCCGATCTTGCCAACAACTTGATTTCGATCCTACAAAAGCTTTCAAATTAGTTTTCTTCTTGCGCAAGTAACAATGAACGAACTTGATGGATTGAAACTAGAACGGATCGGATTGATAGAATAAATCAATTGATAGTTCAAACGGTTTGGCTCGATCGCTAAATCCGAATGATTAACTAGTTTGATCTTTAATGATCACAACTAGGACAATCTAATTGACCAAACTAAAAACCAGATTCAAAACAAAGAGAGAGAGAGGTCGGGTTGATGATCTCGAATTGAAGCAATTGCAAGGCAGAACTCGTGTGTGTTTTTGGAGCCCAAAGACAAGATAAACCTTTCTTAGGGTTTATCTTATCTCAAGCTGATTTTATTGAATGAAATAACAAGAGTATAAATAGAGAATACAAAAGCTAATCCTTGGAGAGCAAGGCAAGTAAGGAGGCCGGCCCTAATAAATAGAAGATAGCCCCTTGTCTTGCTTTCCAAGATATAATAAAATATCTAATTAAATCTATCTAGATCCCCTTAAATAAAATAAATCATGGCTGATTTATTTATTTAAGGAAATATCCTAACAAACTCAAAATATCTCTAACAAACTAAAAATATCTCTAACAACCAGGAGAGAGAATATCAACCAACTAACAAAGCCTATTGATTGATTTCTCTACATTATTTAAAAGCAAAACACGCCTATAATAAAATAATAAAAGATATTTTCTCTTACTTAGAATGGTCAAGTCAAAGTCTTGACTTTGACCCATGTACCAATTTATCTCACCCGTTCACTTACTAAATTCAGCCCTAAAGTGAGAAAAACTAACACATGTTTCTAAATAAGGAAATAGATAATTTTCGGCCCCTTGAGTTAATCCATGGAATCCGGGCTCGATTGATGTTGAATGCACGAGACCCACTTTATCTTGCTAGGCTCTTCAAGAACCGCTGCCAATCGAACCAAGATTGTTGTTGTGCCTTGAGCAATCTTCTTAACTCGACTTCTTGTAATTGGTCCGTTAGAAGGTACTCAAATCAACTCATCGACATCGGTTGGAGACATGGCAGGCTTCACTGCATCAGCTGAGGCATTCACGCACATAGCCTTTATCCATGAGATCTTGCACTTGTCTTTGAAGCTCAGCGGTCTCCTCTGGACTTGATCTATAGGCTGCACGGTTTGGTAAAGAAGCGCCGGGCACCAAATTGATTTGATGCTCAATGCCTCTAATTCGTGGAAGGCCTTTTGGCAACTCTTCAGGCATCACATCTTCAAATTCCTGTAATAGATCCTGAATACACTTTGGAAGATGTGAAATATCTTGACTAATAATAAGTATCTCTTTCCTCATAAGAAGTAAGCAAAAAGAGTTAGGGAAAGAAACACTAGACTGAGCAACTAGAGAGCGCTTTTCTACACTGCCTTTTAAGCCGATTTTTGGCTCTTTCTGTAGGCGTTCTTTCTCCAGATCTGTATCACTCTGAGTCTCTGAATTGCTCCCAAAATTTGAGGCAAAACGCCCGAGTGGTTTGGGAGATAGCCCAGTTTTCGTCTCAGATGCACTGCTGGAAGTGTTGCTCGGCACTTTTGACGATATAGGGACTTTTTCTGGGCGTTTTTCGTCCCAATCAGTAGCTCCACTCGTGCTTCATGTTGTCCTATAATTTGAGCCAGAATGCCCGGGTGGAGACTGGGAAACGCCGCTAGTCTTTGTTGGTGCGTCGGGCGCCGAGCGCCGTGCCGCAGCCTTGGCCGCCGATTCAGCCTCTTCTTTCTCTTCCTTGGCACGCCTAAGTGCCCTAGCTTGGTCTCTGCGTACCTGGTCCTGTAAAACTTGTTGGGGCGACAATGGTAGAAGAGAAACTCTCCTCCCGTCATAGTTAAACGAATAAGTATTAAGCATGCCATCATATATAACTCTCCTATCGAATAACCATGGTCTACCTAACAAGATATGAGTGCATTCCATGTTTACCACATCACACATGATATCATCAACATAATTGCCTATGGAAACACGGACTAAACACTGATGAGTAACAAGATTAGGACTATCTAAATCATTAATGCCATTAAGACCATAACTAGTAGCCCTAGGTTGAATTTTTAATTGTAAGTGATCAACTACCTTAGCATTAATAATGTTGCAGCAGCTACCACTATCAATTATCATGCATAACACTTGATTCTTTACAGTACACTTAGTATGAAAAAGATTTTCCCTTTGATCTAGCCTAGGTGTTTCTTGTAAAGTAAGAGTACGCATGGTTACCAAAGTTAGAGGTTGTTAGGTGCAATCTGGTTCAATGGCCTCCACTTCCTCCTCTTCTTGTCCATTGCTCTCCTCCTCCACTTGATTTGGAGGTATATCTTCATCACTCACATAGCCTACATTGGTGGTGAGTAGCACTTGTTTCTGATTTGGACAATCCTTGGCATAATGACCTCTTCCTTGACATTTATAGCACACTAGATCTCGTGCTCTTGGCTGATTTGGAGGTCTATTGTTGGGACGTCTTTGGCCTTGAAAACCTGTGGGTTTAGGTGAGCTAGAAGCTCCCTTTTGCTGCATAGAAGGGTTAGAAGAATAAGAATTGGAATTTGAACTAGGATTAGGAACATACCTTTTTAGAGCATTCCAAGCTTCCTTCTTCTTCCTTTGTTGCTGCTCATAAAGTAGTTGAGCTGAATGTACTAAGGCATTGAGATCCTTGATTTGTTGAATCTCCAATGTGTCTTTGATGCTTTGATTCAGTCCAGCCATGAATTGGGTCCTTAGAGACCGTTGGGAATGATGAATTCCTGCTTTGAAACTCAAATCCTCTAGCTCATTGAAGTACTCAGTTGGAGACTTGGTGCCTTGTTTGCATGTAGCAACTTTCAATCTCATGTGCTCGGTATGCTCTTCAGGCACATATTTCTTCCTCTTTACAAACTTCAGCTGGCCCCAAGTTTCAATTGGTGGTAAGGCCTTTCTAATTTGATCCTCCTTCATTCTGAACCACCAATTTCTAGCGGTCCCATACACCCACGAAGGCAATCACCATGGACCCCGTTTATAACTTATGTTAGTCCACTTGGATAAAGCTACGAGTCGAACGATTAAATCGATCTTTCCTTCAACGTATATTGCCCCTATTCCATGCCAAGGGTTATGCAATATCGTTGTGGGATAAAACGCAAAAAAATAAACCAACGGAAGTGTTGGCAAGACACAACCATTGAGAACAAGCGTACCTTATTCGAGTCCATTGATTCCTCTTCGATCTTGACTTGAACGAAGTCATCTTCCATCGACGTTTGGGGTTCGTCCTTCACTTGAACATACTGCCCTTTCTGATACGTGATTGCCCCGGAATCCTCCGTAGAAACCTCGTATATGACCCACATGATCCCGATCTTGCCAGCAAATAACTTCAATCCTACAAAAGCTTTAACCTTTAGACTTCCTTGTGACACAAGTAACACAAAAACTGAATAGAATGAGTATGAATTGAATGAACCGATCGGAAGTTATAGATATAATCAACTTGATAGTTCAAACGGATTGGCTCTAACGCTAAATCCGAAAGATTAACTAGTTTGATCTTTAACAATCACAACTAGAACAATCTAATTGATCACACAATAAAATCAGATTTGCAAACAATGGAATTGAGAGAAGTTGAAGATGATGGTCGAATGATGCTGATCGAATTCTCCAAGCATAAACACACGAGTATTATTTTTGGCCCAAGAGATAGATTAAACCAATTTGAGTTTAATCTCTCTCAAGCTGATTTTATTGAATGAAATAACAAGAGTATAAATAGAGAATACAAAGCTATTCCTTGGGGAGCAAGCAAGGGAGCATGGCCCCTTGTCTTGCTTCCCAAGATATAATAAAATATCTAATTAAATCTATCTAGATTCCCCTTAAATAAAATAAATCATGACTGATTTATTTATTTAAGGAAAATATCCTAACAACTATAAAATATCTAAAACAAACTAAAAATATCTCTAACAACCAGGAGAGAAAAGATCAACCAACTAACATAAGCATATTGGCTGATTTCTCTACATTATTCAAAATAGAGAACACGTCTATAATTAATATAATAGATAGATATTTTCTCCATTTAGAATGGTCAAGTCAAAGGGTTGACTTTGACCCATATACCAATTTATCTCACCTAGTCACTTACTAAATTCAGCCCTAAAGTGAGACAAACTAATACATGTTTCTAAATAAAGAAATAGGTGAATTTCGGCCCTCTTGAATCAATCCATGGAATCCGGGCTCAATTGATGTCGAATGCACGAGACCCACTTTGTCTTGCTAGGCTCTTCAAGAACAGCTGCCAATCGAACCAAGATTGATGTTGTGCCTTGAGCAATCTTCTTAGCTCGACTTCTTGTAATTGGTCTGTCAGAAGGCACTCGAATCAACTTATCGACGTCGGTTGGAGACATGGCAGGCTTCACTACATCATTCTCCTCCACTTGAGCTCGAATCGTCTCTGATTCGACGTCAGAATCAAAATCTGGCACATAAAGAGATAGATCAGCCACATTAAAAGTCGGATGGACACCATACTCACCAGGCATGTCAACATGATATGCATTAGGGTCGATTCTCCTGATGATACGAAATGGTCCATCTCCTCTCTGATCTAACTTATTCTTCCTTTGATTTGGGAACCTCTCCTTTCTTAAATGCACCCAAACAAGATCTCCTTCTTCAAAGATAACCTATTTTCGACCCTTATCAGCATGGGCCTTGTACTTCATGGATTTCCTCTCCAAGTGCATCTTTGTCTTCTCATGTAGCTTCTTCACAAACTCAGCCCGCTTGTCAGCTTCAAAACTCTCTTTTCCCTTGTATGGCTGAGGCGTCAAGTCCACCGGAGTCCTCGGATTCAGCCCATAAACGACCTCAAAAGGGGTCATTTTTGTAGCTGAATGGATTGACCTGTTATAAGCAAACTCCACAAAAGGCAAAACATCTTCCCAACGTTTGAGGTTAGCTTTAAGCATAGTTCTAAGTAAAACCCCTAACGTCCTATTAGTAACTTCAGTTTGCCCATCAGTTTGTGGATGACATGAGGTAGAAAACAGCAATTTAGTTCCCAACTTAGACCACAAACTTTTCCAAAAATAACTCAAAAACTTAGCATCACGATCTGAAACAATAGAACAAGAAATGCCATGCAATCTAACAACTTCTCTAAAGAACAAATCCGCAATATGCACAGCATCATCAATCGTGTGACATGGAATAAAATGAGCCATCTTGGAAACACGGTCTACCACTACAAAGATAGAATCTCTACCCTTCCTAGTTCTAGGCAATCCAACAATGAAGTCCATAGAAATGTCCTCCCAAGGTGAACTAGGAATAGGCAAAGGCTGGTACAAACCATGGGGATTAAGTCTAGACTTAGCTTTAGCACAAATAACACAACTCTTGACAAATCTAAGCACATAATTACTAATCTTAGGCCAATAGTAGTGTTCTTTTAAACCTTCTAAAGTCTTTTCTAGACCCCTATGTCCTCTTGATTCATGAACCTCTTTAGTTAGAAGCCTACGTATACTAGATGAAGGAATGCACAATTTACCAGCTTTAAACAAGTATCCATCATCAATAAAGTAGGTATCTATTTCTCCCCTAGACATGCAATTCTTATAAATTTCAGCAAAGTGAGGATCACTAGCATACAATTCCTTAATCATTGCAAATCCAAGGATCTTAACATCACATTGGTTCAAGAGAACATACCTGCGAGAAAGGGCGTCAGCTACCACATTCTCTTTGCCTTTCTTATGTTTTACAACATAAGGAAAGGTCTCCATAAATTCAACCCATCTTGCATGTCGCCTGCTGAATCTGGATTGGCCTTTCAAGTACTTCAAGGCCTCATGATCAGAATGGATTACAAATTCTTTAGGCCACAAATAATGAGACCAAGTTTTCAAAACCCTAATTAAAGCATACAACTCTTTATCATAAGTAGGGTAATTCAACTCAGCCCCACTAAGCTTCTCACTAAAATAAGCTATGTGTTTCTTGTCTTGCAAGAGCCCGCCTCCTATGCCATGTCCAGATGCGTCCACCTCTATCTCAAATGCTTTGGAGAAGTCAGGAAGCTGGAGTACTGGGACGTGGCATAATTTGTCCTTCAAAGTGTTGAAGGCGTTCTCTTGTTGCTCTCTCCATTTGAATGTTGAATCCTTCTTTGTAAGCTCATGGAGAGGGGCTGCAATTGTGCTAAAATCACGCACAAATCTCCTGTAGAAGCCAGCCAAGACGAGAAATGATCAGACCATTGTTGGTGTAGTCGGCTGAGGCCACTCCTTTATTGCCTTGATCTTGTCTTCATCTACCTTCAATCCACCTTTAGACACAACAAAACCAAGAAAAATGGTAGACTCCGAGCAAAAAGAACACTTTTTCAAATTAACATATAGCTTTTCTAACCTTAAAGTGTCCAAAACAGCCCTAAGATGGTCTACATGTTCATGCAAGGTTTTGCTATAGACTAAGATATCATCGAAGTAGACTACAACAAATTTTCCTAAGTATCTTCTTAGAACATGGTTCATAAGCCTCATGAAAGTACTAGGTTCATTAGTTAATCCAAAAGACATTACTAACCATTCATATAAACCATACTTAGTTTTAAAGGCAGTTTTCCATTCATCCCCTTCCCTCATCCTAATTTGATGGTACCCACTTCTTAAATCAATCTTAGAAAAGAAATTAGCACCATGTAATTCATCAAGCATATCATCTAATCTAGGAATGGGATGACAATACTTAACTGTTATTTGGTTGATCGCCCTGCCATCAACACACATTCTCCAAGTGCCATCCTTCTTTGGCACCAAAATCACCGTAACCGCGCATGGACTGAGGGATTCACGCACATAGCCTTTGTCCATGAGATCTTACACTTGTCTTTGAAGCTCAGCGGTCTCCTCTGGACTTGCTCTATAGGCTGCACGGTTTGGTAAAGAAGCGTCGAGCACCAAATCGATTTGATGCTCAATGCCTCTAATTAGTGGAAGGCCTTGTGGCAACTCTTCAGGCATGAAATCTTCAAATTCCTGTAATAGATCCTGAATACACTTTGGAAGATGTGAAATATCTTGACTAATAATAAGTATGTCTTTCCTCATAAGAAGTAAGCAAAAAGAGTTAGGGAAAGAAACACTAGACTGAGTAACTAGAGAGCGCTTTTCTACACTGCCTTTTAAACCGATTTTTGGCTCTTTCTGTAGGCGTTCTTTTTCCAGATTTGTAGCTCTCTGAGTCTCTGAATTGCTCCCAAAATTTGAGCCAAAACGCTGGAGTGGTTTGGGAGATAGCCCCGTTTTCGTCTCAGATGCACTGCTGGAAGTGTTGCTCGGCACTTTTGACGATTTAGGGACTTTTTCTGGGCGTTTTTCGTCCCAATCAGTAGCTCCACTCGTGCTTGATGTTGTCCTATAATTTGAACCAGAATGCCCGGGTGGAGACTGGGAAACGCCGCTAGTCTTTGTTGGTGCGTCGGGCGCCGAGCGCCGTGCCGCAGCCTTGGCCGCCGATTCAGCCTCCTCTTTCTCTTCCTTGGCATGCCTAAGTGCCCTAGCTTGAGTTTTTAATTGCAAGTGATCAACTACCTTAGCATTAATAATGTTACAGCATCTACCACTATCAATTATCATGCATAACACTTGATTCTTCACAGTACACCTAGTATGAAAAATATTTTCCCTTTGATCTAGCCTAGGTGTTTCTTGTAAAGTAAGAGTACGCATAGTTACCAAAGTTAGAGGCTATTCGGTGCAATCCGGTTCAATGGCCTCCACGTCCTCCTCTTCTTGTCCATTGCTCTCCTCCTCCACTTGATTTGGAGGTATATCTTCATCACTCACATAGCCTCCATTGGTGGTGAGTAGCACTTGTTTCTGATTTGGACAATCCTTGGCGTGATGACCTCTTCCTTGACATTTATAGCACACTAGATCTCGTGCTCTTGGCTGATTTGGAGGTGCATTAGTGGGACGCCTTTGGCCTTGAAAACATGTGAGTTTAGGTGAGCTAGAAGCTCCCTTTTGCTGCATAGAAGGGTTAGAAGAATAAGAATTGGAATTTGAACTAGGATTAGGAACATACCTTTTTGGAGCATTCCAAGCTTCCTTCTTCTTCCTTTGTTGCTGCTCATAAAGCAGTTGGGCTGAATGTACTAAGGCATTGAGATCCTTGATTTGTTGAATCTCTAATGTGTCTTTGATGCTTTGATTCAGTCCATCCATGAATTGGGTCCTTAGAGACCGTTGGGAATGATGAATTCCTGCTTTGAAACTCAAATCCTCTAGCTCATTGAAGTACTCAGTTGGAGACTTGGTGCCTTGTTTGCATGTGCAAACTTTCAATCTCATGTGCTCAGTATGCTCTTCAGGCACATATTTCTTCCTCATTACAAACTTCAGCTGGCCCCAAGTTTCAATTGGTGGTAAGGCCTTTCTAATTCGATCCTCCTTCATTCTGAACCACCAATTTCTAGCGGTCCCAACAAAGTGGATAACAACAACAACAACTTTCTCCCATTCTTCATAGCCCATGTGATCTAGAATGAAGTTTGTAGCTTGTTCCCACTCTAGATATTTCTCTGGATTGAGCTCTCCACTGAATGGCTCTATCTTGATCTTTATATCACGCTTTCCAATCTGATTGACGGTTTGGTTAGCGGTGTTGTTGTTGTTCGGACTTTGTACTCCATAAGCTAGTGGAATATCCTCTACAACCTCAGCTTGGTTGTAGAAATCATCAAGGGGAGGGTGCCATGGGCGCCTTTCTTCCCCGGTATAGCCATAAGTCACATCATCATAAGGATTGTTGTATTGTTGTTGTTGATGATGAGTGGCTTGAGGATACCGGTTTGCTGGCTGGTTATAGAATTGTTGATGAGTAACCAGTGGAGTCCTCAATCCTATGCCTCTTCCTCTACCTCGGCCTGCTGTGGGGGAGTATTGAGCCGGGGGATCGTTTTCTTTGTAGCTAGCAAGCACATCATGCTCTTCATCAACTGCTTGTTGCTTGCCTTTGTCGCTACCTGAGGGATGATTTGGATCACTTGTAAGCTCTATTGGAGGGGCACTTTTATGACTTGCTTGAGATGATTCAATTAGTGCGGCAAGTTGCTCCTCTAGACGCCGCATTTGTGGAGCCAATGCAGCCGTGGCCAACTCTACAGCTCGAGCCTGGCCATCTCGTACACTATCACTAATGGACAACCTAATGAAATCGATTGCCTCATTAGTAAGATTCAGTTCAGCCGGGTTAGGCTCATTCGGGATCACCATTGTTCCTGAAACAAGCAAGAAAGTAGAGAGAGTAGTGTGTTCTAAAGCAAATCACCACAAGCAATACCACACCTTAATCAAGCCAAAACTTGCCTCAAAGCAATCCAATCAACTTAATTCAGTTTTTGGGTTAAATTGAGGGAGTAAATGGGTAGATATGGTGTGGATATGGTATACTAATGATAATTAAAGGAAATATGCAGCTTAAGCAAATGACAAGTATGCAATAAGACAAGCAATGCAAATAATCCCTCTATGAGCTTCAAAACACATGTAATCTCTGAATTGACTCTATGCAAGTTAATAAAGCCAAATTTAAGCATGCAAGGACAGAAATATGGTGGGCTAAAGTGACTTTTGTTTTGTCACTATTTTTCTTCAAAGTGATTTCTACTTAACTATTTTAAGCAAGCAGTCACTAGGGTTGAAAGTGGCTTAAAACTAGCTGGGGTAGGTCACTTTTTCTTTTCTGATTTGTTTTTTGAATTTATGCACAAACTACTCTTGTGCTAGAATGAAGAAATAAGCAAAGCAATGCAACAATTGAATGCAAGGGCAACAACGAAAACTAACTGATTTTTTTTTATTTAAGTGACTTTAAACTACCAATGACACCAACTAGAAGCCAAATTAACAAAGAAGAACAAGAGCTGGTCAAAGTTATAGGATGCAATGACAAAAATTAGCAAATATTAATCAAGCAATATGAATCGCAATCAATCATGCAACATGAATGAAAAACTCATAAAACTGTAGGAAAACAATTGTTAATCTATTATTGTAACAAAACTCAACCAATTCAACCAAAAGCATGCAACAAATCCCTTAAAATCTCCTAGAAGGATTATTACTTGGGGGGCAAGCAACAACAAGGAGGGTTAGGGTTTTGGTGATCTCGGCTGAACTAAGGGTAGAAGGGTTTAGGGTTCGGCTTCTAGGGTATGGGGGATGGTAGGGTTCGCTCCTAGGGTTAGGGTTTCGGATTAGGGTTAGGGTTTGGAGGGGCGTGATCGAACACTAGGGTTAGGGTTCGAAGGGTTTGGCGGGGGCGATCTAGGGTTTAGGGTTAGCCGAATTGGGTGGGGTTGGTAGGGTTGGGTTCGGTCGGTGGTGGAGGGTGGTGCGGCTAGGGTTAGCGACACCAAGTCGTGGTGGTTAGGTGGTGGCGGGGTGGTGGTGGTGGCGGAATTATGTGGTGGTTGGGTGAAAAATTCAGATTATGGTCTTAAAAATTCTAGCTTTGGATAAAGGTTCGAACTTTAGGATCAAAAACTAAATTAAATCAACTAGAAAACAAATTAAGGAAAGAAAATTTTACTTGGCGAGACGCTGGATTATGATACCACTTGTTGTCTCTGAGTACCACTTGATACGTGATTGCCCCGGAATCCTCCGTAGAAACCTCGTATATGACCCACACGATCCCGATCTTGCCAGTAAATAACTTCAATCCTACAAAAGCTTTCAACTTTAGACTTCCTTGTGACACAAGTAACACAAAAACTGAATTGAATGAGTATGAATTGAATGAACCGATCGGAAGTTATAGATATAATCAACTTGATAGTTCAAACGGATTGGCTCTAACGCTAAATCTGAATGATTAACTAGTTTGATCTTTAACAATCACAACTAGAACAATCTAATTGATCACACACTAAAATCAGATTTGCAAACAATGGAATTGAGAGAAGTCGAAGATGATGATGGTCGAATGATGCTGATCAAATTCTCCAAGCATAAACACACGAGTATTATTTTTGGCCCAAGAGAGAGATTAAACCAATTTGGGTTTAAACTCTCTCAAGCTGATTTTATTGAATGAAATAACAAGAGTATAAATAGAGAATACAAAGCTATTCGTTGGGGAGCAAGGAAGACATATGGCCGGCCCTAATAGATAAATTAGGCCCCTTGTCTTGCTTCCCAAGATATAATAAAATATCTAATTAAATCTATCTAGATTCCCCTTAAATAAAATAAATCATGGCTGATTTATTTATTTTGGGAAAATATCCTAACAACTATAAAATATCTAAAATAAACTAAAAATATCCCTAACAACCAGGAGAGAGAAGATCAACCAACTAACATAAGCCTATTGGCTGATTTCTCTACATTATTAAAAATAGAGAACACGCCTATAATTAATATAATAGATAGATATTTTCTCCATTTAGAATGGTCAAGTCAAAGGGTTGACTTTGACCCATATACCAATTTATCTCACCCGATCACTTACTAAATTCAGCCCTAAAGTGAGACAAACTAATACATGTTTCTAAATAAAGAAATAGGTGAATTTTGGCCCTCTTGAATCAATCCATGGAATCCGGGCTCATTTGACGTCGAATGCACGAGACCCACTTTGTCTTGCTAGGCTCTTCAAGAACAGCTGCCAATCGAACCAAGATTGTTGTTGTGCCTTGAGCAATCTTCTTAGCTCGACTTCTTGTAATTGGTCCGTCAGAAGGCACTCGAATCAACTCATCAACGTCGGTTGGAGACATGGCAGGCTTCACTGCATCACTTCCAACGTCTCTTGAGGTTCCTTGCTTGATGTAGAACATCGATCCATGACGCCACACTTGCACTTGAGAACACTCTTATGTTTGCACTCAAAAACCGACAAGATCTCTAGATTCTTGCACGGTTTCTTAGGGACCAAGTTCTGATTTTTCTCATGTGTTTCATGCCTCAAAATGGCCGTCATTTGCCCTTTAAAGAGGCGTGAGAAACTTGCCCTAAAACTGCCATGGGTGGCGGTTACAATCGGTTGCATGCGTGTGTGGTTGAGAGTGAATTTAGGGAGTTGGTTGCAACTTCCTTCCCTCTCTCCTTGTCATCAAATGGGGCGTCTACATACATCCCCCCATGGACTCCAAATGCCTTTAATTTCAGCAAATATAAGGCCCAAAAGGAAGCCCAAAAATCCAATCCAAAAGCCCATGTACACGGCCCAAATGGCAAGGCAACAAGCCCATGCCATGCGCGTATGTATGCGGCCCAACAGCCCATGTGGCACGCCCCTTGGGCCGGCCCACCAGCCCCACCACCTAGCTAGCATAGCTAGGTACCTAGCTAGGTACCTAGCTAGGTCACCTAGGGAGTATCACTACCCCTTAGCTCCATGAGCTAGCTTATAGCTAGTTGAGCTAGTGTGAGCTAGGTTGAGCTGAATTTCTAGCTAGTTGAGCTAACTTGAGCTAGTTTGAGCTTCCATGAGCTAGTTCCTAGCTACATGAGCTTCTTATAAAGCATGTACAATGAGTCATGAGCTTGTCCAAGCTCCTAGAGTTCACTCTAAGCTAGTATGAAGCTTACAAACTTCTTTCTAGCATATTTAACTATGTGCCAAGCTAAACTCAAGCTTTGGTTCTTGCTTAAAGCATCTACCAAGTTTAGAGAAGCTTCCTAAATCTCATTAGAATATGCACAAAGCTTATAGACTCAATTACAAAGCTCAATTTCATACCTTAGCCTCACAATTCGTCCTCGACGCCTTGGACAAGTGCCCTAGGCGCGCCGAGAGCTCCACCGCAGCCTTGCAAACGCATCACTAGCCTCATCGCGCCATCGCACCACCCTAGGCGCGCCCTTGCAACTTTGTCTTGAACCTCAAGTTCATACACAAGGCGCGCCCTGATGTGTCCCAACCTAGGCCACATCATGATTTAATGCCACATCATGATTTAACGCCACCTCTTCTTGGCCCCATTACAAGAAGCTGTGCTAGACTCCTCAAGGACCACCTCCAAGCTGGATTAGCCACCATGGCTGCGCCACCAAGCCGCCAAGAGACCGTGATCACGTTGCTTCAAGTTGCTGGCTCGCTTGGTGCATTTAATGCACTCAAGGACCCCTTCCAAGTGGTGCCATTACTCAGCCATAATCAAAGCTCATCTTCCATTAATGCAAGCAGCCAAGAAAGTGATCAAAATTCTTCATAATTCAGCCATCTCTTCACCTACTCCAATCAAGTGAAGACCCTTCATTGTCTCCTCTTAATGGCCGAATTTAGGAAGGCCTTTTTGCTGACATTTTGAGGCTTATATAAGGCCATAATTCCTTTGTATTTTCAGATTATCTTTTGCTTAAACACTAGAACTAAAAGTCGAGTCTAAGGCTTACAACTCTTGCTTGGGGTGTCCAACCAAGTGATCCTCTCCTTTGTGTGTTCATCAAAGGTTTGGCCTGATTCGTTTGGGTGCGTTTATCCCAATCGAACTTTACCTTGTTTGATCTTTGTTTGGTGAGCTTATCCATAGAAAAATCAAATACTTACCCTATCAATAAAACTACAATAAATCAGTTTGTTATCTTTTGAGTTTGCTGAATTCTACAACACCTTTCCCTTGTTCGAACTTGGAACAATCAAAAGAGGCAATTCCATCTTCACATCTACTCATTCGAACCAGTTGCAAGGCGATCCAAGTCGGGACTCATCATGTGGTATCAGAGCTAGTCGAGTGAGTTCCTCAAGTTGTGGAGGTACGAATTGTTTTCTCTCTTTTCGGGTTTTTGTTGCTCATTTGTGCCTATCTTTTAGCCAGCCAAAAACCCATGAAATTTTCTATTGAAGTTGCTGCAAATGGTTGCTGGAAATTGAAGTTTGAATGCTTCAAATTCATCCCTCATGGTCGAAATCCCATTGAGGAAGACAACTCCTCATTAATACAGCAGCTTGAATGCACCCTTTCCACTCCATGTAGTCAATTTAACTTGAGTGCTTTAAAAACCAGCTGAGTAAATGCAACCCATTCTAATTCCTTCCTTTAAATCTCCTGGCTGTTGAATTACAATCTGATTTGTGGCCACTTTATTGCCAAAATTAATCAAGAGATGTGTATTGAAAAGCCTCGGTTTAATGTAAAAGGCAACCGGTTATTTATGAGTATTTAAGTTCGAATTTTTTTATCCTATTTTCGAGCTTTATTAAAAAAAACAAAAGGAGAAAAGTTCGTTTCTGATTATTAAAAAAAAAATTAGATTGTGTTCTCTAGATCAAAGGTGTTCTTGTTCCTTGTTGTTCACTTGCTGAGTTGCTCTTGTCTTTGTCTTGATCCTTTCTAGCCAAACCTTTGAGCAACTAAGACTGAATTGGGGGTTTGAAAATACTCGTCCACAAGCTCACTTGGCTTGTCTTTGATTGCTACCTCTGTTTTGTCTCGAATTTGTGGTTGACTCTTGTATTTCTAAATTGTGTTGTTGTGCTTGGCAGATTGCAACTACCTTGTGTGTGTGTGAGACGAGTGCCACAAAAAGTGTCAAACACTAGTCTGTCCAATTACTTATTTACTTGCTTTGAGTGTGAGTGGGAGACATTGTGTGAGGTTTGAAAACTTGATTGAATCACCCGGTCTCTTTCAATTTAACAGAGGGAGTTTTGGAGCTGCGTGAACGGAGTGTACAAAACTAAACACATTGTGTGACGAGGGTGACATTTGGAGAGGCTACAAGTTGTTCTTTCCCCCGGAAAGTTCAGCAAACGAGGGAGTTGGAGTTGTGAATGAGCCTCAAAGATTTTTGTCTTTCTTGAGTCAAACACAAGTGTGTCTTTAGCTTTCACTAACACTCACTTTTTCCTTGTTTCTTAGCTTTGTTATAACGCAGACTTTAGCACAGGAAAAGACAAGGAAATGACTGAGGAGGAGACAAGTCGTCCCATTACTTTGGGAGATTTGCAACGTATGTTTACTCAAGTTCGGGAGGAGAGCAAATCTGATGTCAAGGAAGCTTATGAACACGCCCGGACTGAGTTGCTTCGGGTGCTTGACGAAATACTTGAGCAAAGATTAGGAGGTACTCAAGTGCAAGTTGATACCTCAGGAAATAGCGTGGAGGTTGGCCAACACACGCCTCCAACCGTGGTTCCTACAACCCCGGAAGGCAACTTTCATTTTGAGGTTGGGCAGACTTCTAACCAAGTAGAATTGCCACCGGTTTCTATGGCCAACGTCACCAGCCACATGGCGCATCTTGGGGTAAGCCATGGTCCATCTTATCTTGGAGATAACCCAAATGATAGCCCTTACTATGGGTACCAAGGTATGATTCCTCCTAACTTTCAAGCAAGGCGTAATTTAGTGCGCCAAAATCAAGCACAAGCTGCACCATTGCATGTGTCGCGCCGTGTGCTTAATTTGCCTAATGCACGCCAAGATCAAGGGCATTATCTTGATCAAATGCAGCAGAACTACGGTTACGATGACCATAGACAACAACCGAGGGATCACCATCATGGTGTTAAGTGATACGTGATTGCCTCGGATGACTCCTTAGAAACCTCGTATATGACCCACACAAGTCCCGATCTTGCCTTGTAACGATTATTCCAAACTGAATTTTCTAACAAAGTTAATAACTTGCGGAGCAAGTAACACAAAGGAACGAAATCTGAATGAATGAAGAACGAGTTGGATAATTGAAAGGATCAACTTTCGATAGTTCAATTGGATTGGCTCGATCGCTAAATCCAATTGATTAACTAGAATGATCTTTAACAATCAATTCTAGAACAATCTAACTTAATCAAATCAATCAAACAACAAAGAGAGAGAGACGAGAAGATGATGATGATCGGTGATGATGATGATGGTTCAAACTTCTCAATGCTGAAATTGCAATCACACATGTGTTTATTTTTGGCCCAAGAGATAGATTAAACCAATTTGGGTTTAATCTCTCTCAAGCTGATTTTTATTAATGAAATTGCAAAGTATAAATAGAGAATACAAAAAGCTATTACTTGGGGAGCAAGGAGAGAGGTATGGCCGGCCCTAATAGATAGATTAGGCCTCCTTGTCTTGCTTCCCAAGATATAATAAAATATCTAATAATATCTATCTAGATTCCCCTTAAATAAAATAAATCATGGCTGATTTATTTATTTAAGGAAAATATCCTAACAACTATAAAATATCCAAAACAAACTAAAAATATCTCTAACAACCAGGAGAGAGAAGATCAACCAACTAACATAAGCCTATTGGCTGATTTCTCTACATTATTTAAAAGCAAAAACACGCCTATTATAAATAAATAGAAGATATTTTCTCTTACTTAGAATGGTCAAGTCAAAGGGTTGACTTTGACCCATATACCAATTTATCTCACCCGGTCACTTACTAAATTCAGCCCTAAAGTGAGACAAACTAATACATGTTTCTAAATAAGGAAATAGATGATTTTCGGCCCCTTGAGTTAATCCATTGAATCCGGGCTCAATTGATGTCGAATGCACGAGACCCACTTTGTCTTGCTAGGCTCTTCAAGAACCGCTGCCAATCGAACCAAGATTGCCGTTGTGCCTTGAGCAATCTTCTTAGCTCGACTTCTTGTAATTGGTCCGTCAGAAGGCACTCGAATCAACTTATCGACGTCGGTTGGAGACATGGCAGGCTTCACTACATCATTAAGCTCAACATCGAGCCCTTCGCTGGCACATCCGATGCCGAAATATATCTAGATTGGGAGTCACATCATCATAAGGATTGTTTTAATGTTGTTGTTGATGATGATTAGCTTGAGGATACCGGTTTGCTGGCTGATTATAGAATTGTTGATGAGTAACCGGTGGAGTCCTCGTCCCAAAGCCTCGTCCTCTGCCTCGGCCAGCCGTGGGGGAATAATTGCCGGGGGATCTTGATCTTTGTAGCTAGCAAGCACATCATGCTCTTCATCAACTGCTTGTTGCTTGCCTTTGTCGCTACCTGAGGCTTGATTTGGATCACTTGTAAGCTCTATTGCAGGGGCAATCTTATGACTTCCTTGAGATGACTCAATCAAAGTGGCAAGTTGCTCCTCTAGACGCCGCAATTGTGGAGTCAATGCAGCCGTGGCCAACTCTACAGCTCGAGCTTGACCATCTCGTACACTATCACTAATAGACAACCTGATGAAATCGATTGCCTCTTTAGAAAGGTTCAGTTCAACCGAGTTAGGCTCATTCGGGATCACCATTGTTCCTGAAACAAGCACGAAAGTACAGAGAGTAGTGTGTTCTAAAGCAAATCACAACAAGCAATACCACACCTTGATCAAGCCAAAACTTGCCTCAAAGCAATCCAATCAACTTAATTCAGTTTTTGGGTTGAATTGAGGGAGTAAATGGGTAGATATGGAATACTAATGATAAATAAAGGAAATATGCAGCTTAAGCAAATGACAAGTATGCAATAAGACAAGCAATGCAAATAATCCCTCTATGAGCTTTAAAATACATGTAATCTCTCAATTGACTCTATGCAAGTTAATAAAGCCAAATTAAGCATGCAAGGACAGAAATATGGTGGGCTAAAGTGACTTTTTGTTTTGTCACTCTTTTTATTCAAAGTGATTTCTACTTAACTATTTTTAAGCAAGTAGTCACTAAGGTTGAAAAATGGCTTAAAACTAGTTGGGGTAGATCACTTTTGCTTTTCTGATTTTTTTTTGAATTTATGCACAAACTACTCTTGTGCTAGAATTGAGAAACAAACAAAGCAATGCAACAACTGAATGCAAGGGCAAAAACAAAAACAACTAGGCTGATTTTTTTTTATCTAAGTGACTTTACACTACCAATGAAACCAACTAGAAGCCAAATTAACAAAGAAGAAAAGGGGTAAGGCCGAGTATATGGGATGCAATGACTAAAATCAGCAATTATCAACAATGCAATATAAATCTCTATTGATCATGCAACATGCAATAAAAACTCATAAAAATTGTAGGAAGACAAAAGCTAATCTATATTGCAACACAGTTCAACCAATTTAACCAAAAGCATGCAACAAATCCCTTAAAATGTCCTAGATGGGTTATTACTTGGGGGGCAAGCAACAACAAGGAGGGTTAGGGTTTGGTGAAGGCTCGGCTGAGGTCTAGGGTTAGGGTTTGTGGTTCGGTTCTAGGGTTTAGTGGTTAGTAGGGTATCAAACTAGGGTTACCTAATTAGGGCTAGGGTTTGCGAGTTAGGGTTAGGGTTCGAATGGGTCTGGCCGCCAATTAGGGTTAGGGTTACGAGGGTGGGGGTAGGAGAATTAGGGTTATGGTTAGCCGGATTGGATGGGGTTGGTGGGGTTAGTTTCGGCTGGTGGTGGGGAGTGGTGCGGTCCTAGAGAGCGACATCAGTTTGGGGTGGTGGTGGGTGGTTCGTGGTGGTAGGGTGGAGGAGATGTGGTGGTTGATGGTGAAAAATTCAATTGTCGGTCTCAAAAATTCAAACTTTAGGTAAAGGTGGGATTTTTGGGATCAAAAACTGAATCAAATCAATTAGAAAGCAAATTAAGGAAAGAAAATTTTACTTGGCGAGACGATGGATTATGATACCACTTGATACGTGATTGCCTCGGAATCCTCCTTAGAAATCTCGTAGTAATCCCACAAAGTCCCGATCTTGCCAGCAAACCAATTCAATCCTACAAAAGCTCTCAAAGTAAGTAACTTGTTGCACAAGGATTTGAAGAACTCGAACTTAACAATATCAAACTGAATTTGAATCACTAAATTGGATCAAATAAGATAGTTCAACTTGGATGGCTCTAACGCTAATCCAAATTGATGAACTAGAAGATATAAAATCGACTAGAACTAAATTGATTGATCAACTTATTGAATCAAACTAAACAATGTAAACGAGAGAGAGAAGAGAGAATTCGGTGATGTTGATCTCGAATTGGTGATGCACGAAATCAGATTGCAATGCTAGACACACGTGTGTTTTTGAGCCCAAGGACTAGATAAACCTTTCTTAGGGTTTATCTAATCTCAAGCTGATTTTATTGAATGAAATAACAAGAGTATAAATAGAGAATACAAAGATATTACTTGGGGAGCAAGGAGGAGCATATGGTCAGCCCTAACAAGATAGAATAATCCTCCTTGTCTTGCTTCCCAAGATATAATAAAATATCTATAATAATATCTATCTAGATCCCTTTAAATAAAATAAATCATGGCTGATTTATTTATTTAAGGAAATATCCTAACAAACTCAAAATATCTCTAACAAACTAAAAATATCTCTAACAACCAAGAGAGAGAAGATCAACCAACTAACATAAGCCTATTGGCTGATTTCTCTACATTATATAAAAACAAAACACGCCTATAATAAAATAATAAAAGATATTTTCTCTTACTTATAATGGTCAAGTCAAAGGGTTGACTTTGACCCATGAACCAATTTATCTCACCCGGTCACTTACTAAATTCAGCCCTAAAGTGAGACAAACTAATACATGTTTCTAAATAAGGAAATAGGTAATTTTCGGCCCCTTGAGTTAATCCATGGAATCCGGGCTCAATTGATGTCGAATGCACGAGACCCACTTTGTCTTGCTAGGCTCTTCAAGAACCGCTGCCAATCAAACCAAGTTGTTGTTGTGCCTTGAGCAATCTTCTTAGCTCGACTTCTTGTAATTGGTCCGTCAGAAGGCACTCGAATCAACTCATCGACGTCGGTTGGAGACATGGCAGGCTTCACTGCATCAATAAGTAGGGTAATTCAACTCAGCCCCACTAAGCTTTTCACTAAAGTAAGCTATGGGTTTATTATCTTACAAGAGCACGCCTCCTATGCCATGGCCAAATGATACGTGATTGCCTCGGAATCCTCCTTAGAAATCTCGTAGTAATCCCACAAAGTCCCGATCTTGCCAGCAAACCAATTCAATCCTACAAAAGCTCTCAAAGTAAGTAACTTGCTGCACAAGGATTTGAAGAACTCGAACTTAACAATATCAAACTGAATTCGAATCACTAAATTGGATCAAATAAGATAGTTCAACTTGGATGGCTATAACGCTAATCCAAATTGATGAACTAGAAGATATAAAATCGACTAGAACTAAATTGATTGATCAACTTATTGAATCAAACTAAACAATGTAAACGAGAGAGAGAAGAGAGAATTCGGTGATGTTGATCTCGAATTGGTGATGCACGAAATCAGATTGCAATGCTAGACACACGTGTGTTTTTGAGCCAAAGGACTAGATAAACCTTTCTTAGGGTTTATCTAATTTCAAGCTGATTTTATTGAATGAAATAACAAGAGTATAAATAGAGAATACAAAGCTATTACTTGGGGAGCAAGGAGGAGCATATGGCCGGCCCTAACAAGATAGAATAAGCCTCCTTGTCTTGCTTCCCAAGATATAATAAAATATTTATAATAATATCTATCTAGATCCCCTTAAATAAAATAAATCATGGCTGATTTATTTATTTAAGGAAATATCCTAACAAACTCAAAATATCTCTAACAAACTAAAAATATCTCTAACAACTAGGAGAGAGAAGATCAACCAACTAACATAAGCCTATTGGTTGATTTCTCTACATTATTTAAAAGCAAGAACACGCCTACAATAAAATAAAAGAAGATATTTTCTCTTACTTAGAATGGTCAAGTCAATGGGTTGACTTTGACCCATGTACCAATTTATCTCACCCGGTCACTTACTAAACTCAACCCTAAAGTGAGACAAACTAATACATGTTTCTAAATAAGGAAATAGGTGATTTTCGGCCCCTTGAGTTAATCCATGGAATCCGGGCTCAATTGATGTCGAATGCACGAGACCTCCTTTGTCTTGCTAGGCTCTTCAAGAACCGCTGCCAAACAAACCAAGATTGCTGCTGTGCCTTGAGCAATCTTCTTAGCTCGACTTCTAGTAATTGGTCCGTCAGAAGGCACTCGAATCAACTCATCGACGTCGATTGGAGACATGGCAGACTTCACTGCATCATTCTCCTCCACTTGAGCTCGAATCGTCTCTGATTCGACGTCGGAATCAAAATCTGGCACATAAAGAGATAGATCAGCCACATTAAAAGTCGGATGGACACCATACTCACCAAGCATGTCAACATGATATGCATTAGGGCCGATTCTTCTAATGATACGAAATGGTCCATCTCCTCTCTAATCTAACTTGTTCTTCCTTTGATTTGCGAACCTTTCCTTCCTTAGATGCACCCAAACAAGATCTCCTTCTTCAAATATAACCTGTTTCCGACCCTTGTCAGCATGGGCCTTGTACTTCATGGATTTCCTCTCCAAGTGCATCTTGGTCCTCTCATGTAGCTTCTTCACAAAGTCAGCCCGCTTGTCAGCTTCAAAACTCTCCTTTCCCTTGTATGGCTGAGGCGTCAAGTCCACTGGAGTCATCGGATTCAGCCCATAAACGACCTCAAAAGGGGTAATCTTTGTAGT
Source organism: Fallopia convolvulus (assembly GCA_964016875.1). Lineage (NCBI taxonomy): Eukaryota > Viridiplantae > Streptophyta > Magnoliopsida > Caryophyllales > Polygonaceae > Fallopia > Fallopia convolvulus. The sequence goes on from OZ024727.1 coordinate 26,975,254, forward strand.
TGAATGGATTGACCTGTTATAAGCAAACTCCACAAAAGGCAAAACATCTTCCCAACGTTTGAGGTTAGCTTTAAGCATAGTTCTAAGTAAAACCCCTAACGTTCTATTAGTAACTTCAGTTTGCCCATCAGTTTGTGGATGACATGAGGTAGAAAATAGCAATTTAGTTCCCAACTTAGACCACAGACTTTTCCAAAAATAACTCAAAAACTTAGCATCACGATCTGAAACAATAGAACAAGGAATGCCATGCAATCTAACAACTTCCCTAAATCACAAATCAGCAACATGCACAACATCATCAGTCGTGTGACAAGGAATAAAATGAACCATTTTGGAAAAACGGTCTACCACTACAAAGATAGAATCTCTACCCTTCCTAGTTCTAAGCAATCCTACAATGAAGTCCATAGAAATGTCCTCCCAAGGTGAACTAGGAATAGGCAAAGGCTGGTACAAACCATGGGGATTAAGTCTAGACTTAGCTTTAGCACAAACAACACAACTCTTGACAAATCTAAGCACATAATTACTCATCTTAGGCCAATAGTAGTGTTTTTTTAAACCTTCTAAAGTCTTTTCTAAACCTCTATGTCCTCTTGATTCATGAACCTCTTTAGTGAGAAGCCTACGTATACTAGATGAAGGAATGCACAATTTACCAGCTTTAAACAAGTATCCATCATCAATAAAGTAGGAATCTATTTCTCCCCTAGACATGCAATTCTTATAAATTTCAGCAAAGTGAGGATCACTAGCATACAATTCCTTAATCATTGCAAATCCAAGGATTTTAACATCACATTGTTTCAAGAGAACATACCTGCGAGAAAGGGCGTCAACTACCACATTCTCTTTGCCTTTCTTATGCTTTACAACATAAGGGAAGGTCTCCATAAATTCAACCTGATGTGTCCCGACCTAGGCCACATCATGAGTTCACGCCACCTCTTCTTGGCCCCATTAAGAGAAGCCGAGCTAGACTTCTCAAGGAACACCTCCAAGCTGGGATAGCCACCATGGCGACGCTACCGAGCCACCAAGAGTATGTGCTCACATTGCTTCAAGTTGCTGGCCACTTGGTGAAGTTAATGCACTTAAAATCCCTTCCAAGTGGCGCCATTACTTAACAATCATCAAGACTCATCCTCCATTAATGCTAGCAGCCTAGAAGGTGATCAAACTCCTCTTCATAAATTAGCCACCTCTTCACCATCTTCATTCAAGTGAAGACCCTTCGGTTCCTTCTCTTAATGCAAGCAACCATCATTCAAGTGAAGACCCTTCGGTTCCTTCAAAAAATGGCCGAATTTGAGAAGCCTTTTTTTGTTGGCATTTTGAGGCTTATATAAAGCCATTTTTCCATTGTATTTGGCAGATTATCTTTGATTAAAACACTAGACCTAAAGTCGAGCTTATGGCTTGCAACTCTTACTTGGGGTGTCCAACCAAGTGATCCTCACCTTTGTGCGTTCATCAAAGGTTTGGCCTGATTCGTTTGGGTGAGTTTATCCCAACCGACTCTTGCCTTGTTTGATCTTTGTTTGTTGAGTTTATCCATACAAAAATCAAATACTTATCCTATCAATAAAAATACAAAAAAAATCAGTTTGTTTATCTTTGAGTTTGTTGGATTCTACAATCATCTTCACTTGTTCGAACTTGGAGCAATCAAAGGAGACAATTCCATCTTCACATCCACTCATTCGAACCAGTTGCAAGGCGATCCAAGTCGGGACTCATCACAACCCATCTTGCATGTCGCCTGCTGAGTCTGGATTGGCCTTTCAAGTACTTCAAGGCCTCATGATCAGAATAGATTACAAACTCTTTAGGCCACAAATAATGAGACCAAGTTTTCAAAACCCTAATTAAAGCATACAACTCTTTATCATAAGTAGGGTAATTCAACTCAGCCCCACTAAGCTTCTCACTAAAATAAGCTATGGGTTTCTTGTCTTGCAGAGCACGCCTCCTATTCCATGGCCAGAAGCGTCCACCTCTATCTCAAATGCTTTGGAGAAGTCAGGGAGTTGGAGCATTGGGGTGTGGCATAATCTAACCTTCAATGTGTTGAAGGCGTTCTCTTGTTGCTCTCTCCATTTGAATGCTGAATCCTTCTTTGTAAGCTCATGGAGAGGGGATGCAATTGTGCTAAAATCACGCACAAACCTCCTGTAGAAGCCAGCCAAGCCGAGAAAAGAGCGCACCATGGTTGGTGTAGTCGGCTGGGGCCACTCCTTGATTGCCTTGATCTTGTCTTCATCTACCTTTAATCCACCTTTAGACACAATAAAACCAAGAAAAATGGTAGACTCCGAGCAAAAAGAACACTTTTTCAAGTTAACATAAAGCTTTTCTAACCTTAAAGTGTCCAAAACAACCCTAAGATGGTCTACATGTTTGCAAGGTTTTGCTATAGACTAAGATATCATCAAAGTAGACTACAACAAATTTACCTAAGTATCTTCTTAGAACAGGGTTCATAAGCCTCATGAAAGTACTAGGTGCATTAGTTAATCCAAAAGGCATTACTAACCATTCATATAAACCATACTTAGTTTTAAAGGCAGTTTTCCATTCATCCCCTTCCCTCATCCTAATTTGATGGTACCCACTTCTTAAATCAATCTTAGAAAAGAAATTAGCACCATGCATTTCATCAAGCATATCATCTAATCTAGGAATGGGATGACGATATTTAACTGTTATTTGGTTGATCGCCCTGCAATCAACACACATTCTCCATGTGCCATCCTTCTTTGGCACCAAAATCACCGGAACCGCGCATGGGCTGAGGGATTCACGCACATAGCCTTTGTCCATAAGATCTTGCACTTGTCTTTGAAGCTCAGCGGTCTCCTCTGGACTTGCTGATACGTGATTGCCCCGGAATCCTCCGTAGAAACCTCGTATATGACCCACACGATCCCGATCTTGCCAGCAAATAACTTCAATCCTACAAAAGCTTTCAACTTTAGAACTCCTTGTAACACAAATAACACAAAACTGATTTGAGTGAACTGAAGAACGAGTTGAATAATTGAAGTAGTCAACTTTTGATAGTTCAATTGGATTGGCTCGATCGCTAAATCCAATTGATTAACTAGAATGATCTTGAACAATCAATTCTAGAACAATCTTAAATTAACTAGATCAATCAAACAACGAAGGGAGAGAATTCGGCTATGGTGATGAACGAATGATGATGAGATGTTGATTGATCAATTGCGCAGACAACTTGAATTTTTGGAGCCCAAAGACTAGATAAACCTTTCTTAGGGTTTATCTAATCTCAAGCTGATTTTATTGAATGGAAATTGCAAAGTATAAATAGAGAATACAAAGCTATTACTTGGGGAGCAAGGAGAGAGGTGGTCGGCCCTAGGAGATAGAATTAGGCCTCCTTGTCTTGCTTCCCAAGATATAATAAAATATCTAATTAAATCTATCTAGATTCCCTTAAATAAAATAAATCATGGCTGATTTATTTATTTAAGGAAATATCCTAACAAACTCAAAATATCTAAAACAAACTAAAAATATCTCTAACAACCAAGAGAGAGAAGATCAACCAACTAACATAAGCCTATTTGCTGATTTCTCTACATTATTTAAAAAGCAAAACACGCCTATATTAAAATAATAGAAGATATTTTCTCTTACTTAGAATGGTCAAGCAAAAAGGGTTGACTTTGACCCATATACCAATTTATCTCACCCGGTCACTTACTAAATTCAGCCCTAAAGTGAGACAAACTAATACATGTTTCTAAATAAGGAAATAGGTGAATTTCGGCCCCTTGAGTTAATCCATGGAATCCGGGCTCAATTGATGTCGAATGCACGAGACCCACTTTGTCTTGCTAGGCTCTTTAAGAACCGCTGCCAATCGAACCAAGATTGTTGTTGTGCCTTGAGCAATCTTCTTAGCTCGACTTCTTGTAATTGGTCCGTCAGAAGGCACTCAAATCAACTCATCGACGTCGGTTGGAGAAATGGCAGGCTTCACTGCATCATTCTCCTCCACTTGAGCTCGAATCGTCTCTGATTCGATGTCGGAATCAAAATCTGGCACATAAAGAGATAGATCAGCCACATTAAAAGTTGGATGGACATCATACTCACCAGGCATGTCAACATGATATGCATTAGGGCCGATTCTTCTGATGTTACGAAATGGTCCATCTCCTCTCTAATCTAACTTGTTCTTCCTTTGATTTGGGAACCTTTCCTTCCTTAGATGCACCCAAACAAGATCTCCTTCTTCAAAGATAACCTGTTTCCGACCCTTATCAACATGGGCCTTGTATGATACGTGATTGCCTCGGATGACTCCTCAAAAACCTCGTATATGACCTCACAGGAACCCGATCTTGCCAGTAAACTTGATTCCAACCTGAATATGCTAACAAATCAATAACTTTCTCACAAACAACGAAATTGAATCGAATTGATGAAATTGAAGAACCGATCAGATTTGATAGAATAGTTCAACTTGATAGTTCAAACGGATTGGCTCTCACGCTAAATCCGATTGATTAACTAGTTTGATCTTTAACAATCACAACTAGAACAATCTAATTGAATAATCTAACAAACCAGATTCGAACAAGAGAGAGAGAGAGATCGGTCGAATGATGATGATGGTGATCGAACAAACACAAGCAAACTCGAGTCTTTTTGGAGCCCAAAGACAAGATAAACCTTTCTTAGGGCTTATCTTATCTCAAGCTTATTTTATTGAATGATAAAACAAGATTATAAATAGAGAATACAAAGCTAATCCTTGGAGAGCAAGCAATCTAAGGAGGCCGGCCCTAGGAGAGAGAAAAGCCCCTTATCTTTCTTCCAAAGATATAATAAAATATCTAGTAATATCTATCTAGATTCCCCTTAAATAAAATAAATCATGGCTGATTTATTTATTTAAGGAAAATATCCTAACAACTATAAAATATCCAAAACAAACTAAAAATATCTCTAACAACCAAGAGAGAGAATATCAACCAACTAACATAAGCCTATTGATTGATTTCTCTACATTATTTTAATAAAGGCACACGCCTATTATAAATAAAATAAAAGATATTTTCTCTTACTTAGAATGGTCAAGTCAAAGCGTTGACTTTGACCCATATACCAATTTATTTCACCCGGTCACTTACTAAATTCAGCCCTAAAGTGAGACAAACTAATACATGTTTCTAAATAAGGAAATAGATGAATTTCGGCCCCTTGAGTTAATCCATTGAATCCGGGCTCAATTGATGTCGAATGCACGAGACCCATTTTGACTTGGTTGGCTCTTCAAGAACAACTGCCAATCGAACCAAGATTGCTGATGTGCCTTGAGCAATCTTCTTAGCTCCACTTCTTGTAATTGGTCCGTCAGAAGGCACTCGAATCAACTCATCGACGTCGGTTGGAGACATGGCAGGCTTCACTACATCATTCTCCTCCACTTGAGCTCGAATCGTCTCTGATTCGACATCGGAATCAAAATCTGGCACATAAAGAGATAGATCAGCCACATTAAAAGTCGGATGGACACCATACTCACCAGGCATGTCAACATGATAAGCATTAGGGCCGATTCTCCTGATGATACGAAATGGTCCATCTCCTCTCTGATCTAACTTGTTCTTCCTTTAATTTGGGAACCTTTCCTTCCTTAGATGCACCCAAACGAGATCTCCTTCTTCAAAGATAACCTGTTTCTGACCCTTATCAGCATGGGCCTTGTACTTCATGGATTTCCTCTCCAAGTGCATCTTTGTCCTCTCATGTAGCTTCTTCACAAACTCAGCCCGCTTGTCAGCTTCAAAACTCTCTTTTCCCTTGTATGGCTGAGGCGTCAAATCCACTGGAGTCCTCGGATTCAGCCCATAAACAACCTCAAAAGGGGTCATTTTTGTAGCTGAATGGATTGACCTGTTACAAGCAAACTCCACAAAAGGCAAAACATCTTCCCAACGTTTGAGGTTAGCTTTAAGCATAGTTCTAAGTAAAACCCCTAACGTTCTATTAGTAACTTCAGTTTGCCCATCAGTTTGTGGATGACATGATGTAGAAAATAACAATTTAGTTCCCAACTTAGACCACAGACTCTTCCAAAAATAACTCAAAAACTTAGCATCACGATCTGAAACAATAGAATAAGGAATGTCATGCAATCTAACAATTTCTCTAAAGAACAAATCAGCAACATGCACAGCATCATCAGTCGTGTGACAAGTAATAAAATGAGCCATTTTGGAAAATCGGTCTACTACCACAAAGATAGAATCTCTACCCTTCCTAGTTCTAGGCAATCCTACAATGAAGTCCATAGAAATGTCCTCCCAAGGTGAACTAGGAATAGGCAAGGGCTGGTACAAACCATGGGGATTAAGTCTAGACTTAGCTTTAGCACAAACAACACAACTCTTGACAAATCTAAGCACATAGTTACTCATTTTAGGCCAAAAGTAGTGTTCTTTTAATCCTTCTAAAGTCTTTTCTAAACCCCTATGTCCTCTTGATTCATGAACCTCTTTAGTTAGAAGCCTACGTATACTAGATGAAGGAATGCACAATTTACCAGCTTTAAACAAGTATCCATACTCAATAAAGTAGGTATCTATTTCTCCCCTAGACATGCAATTCTTATAAATTTCAGCAAAGTGAGGATCACTAGCATACAATTCCCTAATCATTGCAAATCCAAGGATCTTAACATCACATTGGTTCAAGAGAACATACCTGCGAGAAAGTGCGTCAGCTACCACATTCTCTTTGCCTTTCTTATGCTTTACAACATAAGGGAAGGTCTCCATAAATTCAACCCATCTTGCATGTCGCCTGCTGAGTCTGGATTGGCCTTTCAAATACTTCAAGGCCTCATGATCAGAATGGGTTACAAACTCAGGCCACAAATAATGAGACCAAGTTTTCAAAACCTTAATTAAAGCATACAACTCTTTATCATAAGTAGGGTAATTCAACTCAGCCCCACTAAGCTTTTCACTAAAGTAAGCTATGGGTTTCTTGTCTTGTAAGAGCACGCCTCCTATGCCATGTCCAGAAGCGTCCACCTCTATCTCGAATGCCTTGGAGAAGTTAGGGAGTTGGAGTACTGGGGCGTGGCATAACCTGTCCTTCAAAGTGTTGAAGGCGTTCTCTTGTTGCTCTCTCCATTTGAATGCTGAATCCTTCTTTGTAAGCTCATGGAAAGGGGCTGCAATTGTGCTAAAATCACGCACAAATCTCCTGTAGAAGCCAGCCAAGCCGAGAAAAGAGCGCACCATGGTTGGTGTAGTCGGTTGGGGCCACTCCTTGATTGCCTTGATCTTGTCTTCATCTACCTTCAATCCGCCTTTAGACACAACAAAACCAAGAAAAATGGTAGACTCCGAGCAAAAAGAACACTTTTCAAGTTAACATAAAGCTTTTCTAACCTTAAAGTGTCCAAAACAGCCCTAAGATGATCTACATGTTCATGCAAGGTTTTGCTATAGACTAAGATATCATCAAAGTAGACTACAACAAATTTTCCTAAGTATCTTCTTAAAACATGGTTCATAAGCCTCATGAAAGTACTAGGTGCATTAGTTAATCCAAAAGGCATTACTAAACATTCATATAATCCATACTTAGTTTTAAAGGCCGTTTTCCATTCATCCCCTTCCCTCATCCTAATTTGATGGTACCCATTTCTTAAATCAATCTTTGAAAAGAAATTAGCACCATGCATTTCATCAAGCATATCATCTAATCTAGGAATGGGATGACGGTACTTAACTGTTATTTGGTTGATCGCCCTGCAATCAACACACATTCTCCATGTGCCATCCTTCTTTGGCACCAAAATCACCGGAACCGCGCATGGGCTGAGGGATTCACGCACATAGCCTTTGTCCATAAGATCTTGCACTTGTCTTTGAAGCTCAGCGGTCTCTTCTGGACTTGCTCTATAGGCTGCACGGTTTGGTAAAGAAGCGCCGGGCACCAAATCAATCTGATGCTCAATGCCTCTAATTGGTGGATGGCCTTGTGGCAACTCTTCAGGCATCACATCTTCAAATTCCTGTAATAGAGCTTGAATGCACTTTGGAAGATGTGAAATATCTAGACTAATAACAAGTATATCTTTCCTCATAAGAAGTAAGCAAAAAGAGTTAGGGAAAGAAATACTAGACTGAGTCAATAGAGAACGCTTTTCTACACTGCCCTTTATGCCGTTTTTTGGCACTTTCTGTGCGCGTTCTTTTTCCAGATCTGTAGCTCTCTGAGTCTCTGAAGTGCTCCCAAAATTTGACCCAAAACGCTCGAGTGATTTGGGAGATAGCCCCGTTTTCGTCTCTGGTGCGCTTCTGGAACTGTTGCTGGGCACTTTGGACGATTTAGGGACATTCTCTGGGCGTTTTTCGTCCCAAACAATAGCTCCACCTGTGCTCGATGTTGTCCTAAAATTTGAGCCAGAACGCCCGGGTGGAGACTGGGAAACGCCGCTAGGTTTTGTTGGTGCGTCGGGCGCCGAGCGCCGGGCCGCAAGCTTGGCCGCCGATTCAGCCTCTTCTTTCTCTTCCTTGGCACGCCTAAGTGCCCTAGCTTGGTCTCTGTGTACCTGGTCCTGTAAAACTTGTTGGGGCGACAATGGTAGAAGAGAAACTCTCCTCCCGTCATAGTTAAACGAATAGGTATTAAGCATGCCGTCATATATAACTCTCCTATCGAATAACCATGGTCTACCTAACAAGATATGAGTGCATTCCATGTTTACCACATCACACATGATATCATCCACATAATTGCCTATGGAAACACGGACTAAGCATTGATGAGTGACTAAGTTAGGACCATCAGAATCATTAATACCATTTAGACCATAACTAGTAGTCCTAGGTTGGGTTTTTAATTGCAAGTGATCAACTACCTTAGCATTAATAATGTTACAACAGCTACCACTATCAATTATCATGCATAACACTTGATTCTTTACTGTACACCTAGTATGAAAAATATTTTCCCTTTGATCTAGCCTAGGTGTTTCTTGTAAAGTAAGAGTACGCATGGTTACCAAAGTTAGAGGCTGTTCGGTGCAATCTGGTTCAATGGCCTCTACGTCCTCCTCCTCTTGTCCATTGCTCTCCTCCTCCACTTGATTTGGAGGTATATCTTCATCACTCACATATCCTCCATTGGTGGTGAGAAGCACTTGCTTTTGATTTGGACAATCCTTGGCATAATGACCTCTTCCTTGACATTTGTAGCACACTCGTGCCCTTGGCTGATTTGGAGGTCCATTGTTGGGACGCCTTTGGCCTTGAAACCCTGTTGGTTTAGGTGAGCTAGAAGCTCCCTTTTGCTGCATAGAAGGGTTAGAAGAATAAGAATTGGAATTTGAACTAGGATTAGAAACATACCTTTTTGGTGCATTCCAAGCTTCCTTCTTCTTCCTTTGTTGTTGCTCATAGAGTAGTTGGGCTGAATGTACTAAGGCATTGAGATCCTTGATTTGTTGAATCTCCAATGTGTCTTTAATGCTTTGATTCAGTCCAGTCATGAATTGGGTCCTTAGAGACCGTTGGGAATGATGAATTCCCGCTTTGAAGCTCAAATCCTCTAGCTCATTGAAGTACTCGGTTGGAGACTTGGTACCTTGTTTGCATGTAACAACTTTTAGCCTCATGTGCTCGGTATGCTCTTCGGGCACATACTTCTTCCTCATGACAAACTTCAGCTGGCCCCAAGTTTTAATCGGTGGTAAGGCCTTTCTGATTCTATCTTCCTTCATTCTGAACCACCAATTTCTAGCGGTCCCAACGAAGTGAATAACAACAACTGCAACTTTCTCCCATTCTTCATAGCCCATGTGATCTAGAATGAAATTTGTAGCTTGTTCCCACTCTAGATACTTCTCTGGATTGAGCTCTCCACTGAATGGCTCTATCTTGATCTTAATATCACGCTTCCCAATCTGATTGACTTGTTGGTTAGCATGATTGTTGTTGTTCGACCTTTGCACTCCATAAGCTGGTGGGATATCTTCTACAACCTCAGCTTGGTTATAGAAATCATCAAGGGGAGGATGCCATGGGCGCCTTTCTTCCCCGGGATAGCCATAAGTCACATCATCAAAAGGATTGTTGTATTGTTGTTGTTGTTGATGAGTGGCTTGAGGATACCAGTTAGCTTGTTGATTGTAGAATTGTTGATGGGTAACCGGTGGAGTCCTCGATCCTATGCCTCTTCCTCTACCTCGGCCTGCTGTGGGGGAGTATTGAGCCGGGGGATCTTGATCTTTGTAGCTAGCAAGCACATCATGCTCTTCATCAATTGCTTGTTGCTTGCCTTTGTCGCTAATTGAGACTTGATTTGGATCACTTGTAAGCTCTATTGCAGGGGCAACCTTATGACTTCCTTGAGATGACTCAATCAAAGTGGCAAGTTGCTCCTCTAGACGCCGCAATTGAGGATTGATTGCAGCCGTGGCCAACTCTACAGCTCGAGCTTGACCATCTCGTACACTCTCATTAATGGACAACCTAATGAAGTCGATTGCCTCCTTAGTGAGATTCAATTCAGCCGAGTTCGGCTCATTAGAGACCACCATTGTTCCTGAAACAAGCAAGAAGGTAGAGAGAGTAGTGTGTTCTAAAGCAAATCACACAAGCAATACCACACCTTAATCAAGCCAAAACTTGCCTCAAAGCAATCCAATCAACTTAATTCAGTTTTTGGGTTAAATTGAGGGAGTAAATGGGTAGATATGGTGTAGATATGGTATACTAATGATAAGTAAAGGAATATGCAGCTTAAGCAAATGGCAAGTATGCAATAAGACAAGCAATGCAAATAATCCCTTTATGAGCTCTAAAACACATGCAATCTCTCAATTGACTCTATGCAAGTTAATAAAGCCAAAATTATCATGCAAGGACAGAAATATGGTAGGCTAAGTGATTTTTGTTTCGTCACTCTTTTTCTTCAAAGTGATTTCTACTTAACTATTTTTAAGCAAGTAGTCACTAGGGTTAAAAGTGGCTTAAAACTAGTTGGGGTAGATCACTTTTACTTTTCTGATTTTTTTTTTGACTTTATGCACAAACTACTCTTGTGCTAGAATGAAGAATAACAAAGCAATGCAAAGGAATGCAAATAGAGCAAACACGAAACTAGGCTAATCTGATTTTTTTTTAACTAAGTGACTTTAAACTACCAATGAAACCAACTAGAAGCCAAATTAACAAGAGAAGATAGGGTTAGGTCGAATTTATGGAATGCAATGACAAGAATTAGCAAATATCAACAATGCAATATGAATCTCTATTGATCATGCAACATGCAATAAAAACTCATAAAAATTGTAGGAAGACAAAAGCTAATCTATATTGCAATCAAACTCAACCAATTTAACCAAAAGCATGCAACAAATCCCTTAAAATCTCCTAGATGGTTAATTGCTTGGGGAGCAAGTAATTCAAGGGAATTAGGGTTTGGGAATGCTTCGGCTGCACCTAGGGTTAGGGTTTTCGAATTTGGTTCAAGGGTTTCGGAGAGGGATAGGTCTCGAACTAGGTTTAGGGTTTCGAAACCTATGGTTGGCCGCCAGTTTAGGGTTAGACTTAGGGTTTGGCCGCCAATTAGGGTTAGGGTTCGAAAGGGGGTGGGGTAGGCGATCTAGGGTTAGGGTTAGGGTTTGGTGATGGGGTTGGTGGGGTTGTGATCGGATGGTGGTGGTAGGTGGTGCGGCTGGTGAGAGCGACACCAGGTCGTGGTGGAGGGTGGTGGTGCGAGGTGGTGGTTGGCGGATTATGTTGGTGGTTTGGTGAAAAATTCAATCATTGGCCTCAAAAATTCAAACTTTAGGTAAAGGTGGGATTTTTGGGATCAAAAATTGAATCAAATCAATTAGAAAGCAAATTAAGGAAAGAAATTTTACTTGGCGAGACGCTGGATTATGATACCACTTGATACGTGATTGCCTCGGATGACTCCTCAGAAACCTCGTATATGACCTCACAGGAACCCGATCTTGCCAGTAAACTTGATTCCAACCTGAATATGCTAACAAGTCAATAACTTTCTCACAAACAACGAAATTGAATCGAATTGATGAAATTGAAGAACCGATCAGATTTGATAGAATAGTTCAACTTGATAGTTCAAACGGATTGGCTCTAATGCTAAATCCGATTGATTAACTAGTTTGATCTTTAACAATCACAACTAGAACAATCTAATTGAATAATCTAACAAACCAGATTCGAACAAGAGAGAGAGAGATCGGTCGAATGATGATGATGGTGATCGAACAAACACAAGCAAACTCGAGTCTTTTTGGAGCCCAAAGACAAGATAAACCTTTCTTAGGATTTATCTTATCTCAAGCTAATTTTATTGAATGATAAAACAAGAGTATAAATAGAGAATACAAAGCTAATCCTTGGAGAGCAAGCAATCTAAGGAGGCCGACCCTTGGAGAGAAAAAAGCCCCTTATCTTGCTTCCAAAGATATAATAAAATATCTAGTAATATCTATCTAGATTCCCCTTAAATAAAATAAATCATGGCTGATTTATTTACTTAAGGAAAATATCCTAACAACTATAAAATATCCAAAACAAACTAAAAATATCTCTAACAACCAAGAGAGAGAATATCAACCAACTAACATAAGCCTATTGATTGATTTCTCTACATTATTTTAATAAAGGCACACGCCTATTATAAATAAAATAAAAGATATTTTCTCTTACTTAGAATGGTCAAGTCAAAGGGTTGACTTTGACCCATATACCAATTTATCTCACCCGGTCACTTACTAAATTCAGCCCTAAAGTGAGACAAACTAATACATGTTTCTAAATAAGGAAATAGATGAATTTCGGCCCCTTGAGTTAATCCATTGAATCCGGGCTCAATTGATGTCGAATGCACGAGACCCATTTTGACTTGGTTGGCTCTTCAAGAACAGCTGCCAATCGAACCAAGATTGCTGATGTGCCTTGAGCAATCTTCTTAGCTCCACTTCTTGTAATTGGTCCGTCAGAAGGCACTCGAATCAACTCATCGACGTCGGTTGGAGACATGGCAGGCTTCACTGCATCATTGTACTTCATGGATTTCCTCTCCAAGTGCATCTTTGTCCTCTCATGTAGCTTCTTCACAAACTCAGCCCGCTTTTCAGCTTCAAAACTCTCTTTTCCCTTGTAAGGCTGAGGCGTCAAATCCACCGGAGTCCTCGGATTCAGCCCATAAACGACCTCAAAAGGGGTCATCTTGGTAGCTGAATGGATTGACCTGTTATAAGCAAACTCCACAAAAGGCAAAACATCTTCCCAACGTTTGAGGTTAGCTTTAAGCATAGTTCTACGTAAAACCCCTAACGTTCTATTAGTAACTTCAGTTTGCCCATCAGTTTGTGGATGACATGAGGTAGAAAACAACAATTTAGTTCCCAACTTAGACCACAGACTTTTCCAAAAATAACTTAAAAACTTAGCATCACGATCTGAAACAATAGAACAAGGAATGTCATGTAATCTAACAACTTCTCTAAAGAACAAATCAGCAACATGCACAGCATCATCAGTCGTGTGACAAGGAATAAAATGAGCCATTTTGGAAAAACGGTCTACCACTACATAGATAGAATCTCTACCCTTCCTAGTTCTAGTCAATCGTACAATGAAGTCCATAGAAATGTCCTCCCAAGCTGAACTAGGAATAGGCAAAGGCTGGTACAAACAATGGGGATTAAGTCCAGACTTAGCTTTAGCACAAACAACACAACTCTTGACAAACCTAAGCACATAATTACTCATCTTAGGCCAAAAGTAGTGTTCCTTTAATCCTTTTAAAGTCTTTTCTAAACCCCTATGTCCTCTTGATTCATGAACCTCTTTAGTTAGAAGCCTACGTATACTAGATGAAGGAATGCACAATTTACCAGCTTTAAAAAAGTATCCATCATCAATAAAGTAGGTATCTATTTCTCCCCTAGACATGCAATTCTTATAAATTTCAGCAAAGTGAGGATCACTAGCATACAATTCCTTAATCATTGCAAATCCAAGGATCTTAACATCACATTGGTTCAAGAGAACATACCTGCAAGAAAGGGCGTCAGCTACCACATTCTCTTTGCCTTTCTTATGCTTTACAACATAAGGGAAGGTCTCCATAAATTCAACCCATCTTGCATGTCGCCTATTGAGTCTGGATTGGCCTTTCAAATACTTCAAGGCCTCATGATCAGAATGAATTACAAACTCCTTAGGCCACAAATAATGAGACCAAGTTTTCAAAACTCTAATTAAAGCATACAACTCTTTATCATAAGTAGGATAATTCAACTCAGCCCCACTAAGCTTCTCACTAAAATAAGCTTTGGGTTTCTTGTCTTGCAAGAGCACGCCTCCTATGCCATTTCCAGAAGCGTCCACCTCTATCTCGAATGCCTTGGAGAAGTCAGGGAGTTGGAGCACTGGGGCGTGGCATAATCTGTCCTTCAAGGTGTTGAAGGCGTTCTCTTGTTGCTCTCTCCATTTGAATGTTGAATCCTTCTTTGTAAGCTCATGGAGAGGGGCTGCAATTGTGCTAAAATCACGCACAAATCTCCTATAGAAGCCAACCAAGCCGAGAAAAGAGCGCACCATGGTTGGTGTAGTCGGCTGGGGCCACTCCTTGATTGCCTTGATCTTGTCTTCCTCTACCTTCAATCCACCTTTAGACACAACAAAACCAAGAAAAATGGTAGACTCCGAGCAAAAAGAACACTTTTTCAAGTTAACATAAAGCTTTTCTAACCTTAAAGTGTCCAAAACAGCCCTAAGCTGGTCTACATGTTCATGCAAGGTTTTGCTATAGACTAAGATATCATCAAAGTAGACTACAACAAATTTACCTAAGTATCTTCTTAGAACATGGTTCATAAGCCTCATGAAAATACTAGGTGCATTAGTTAATCCAAAAGGCATTACTAACCATTCATATAAACTATACTTAGTTTTAAAGGCAGTTTTCCATTCATCCCCTTCCCTCATCCTAATTTGATGGTACCCACTTCTTAAATCAATCTTAGAAAAGAAATTAGCACCATGCAATTCATCAAGCATATCATCTAATCTAGGAATGTGATGACGGTACTTAACTGTTATTTGGTTGATCGCCCTGCAATCAACACACATTCTCCATGTGCCATCCTTCTTTGGCACCAAAATCACCGGAACCGCGCATGGGCTGAGGGATTCACGCACATAGCCTTTGTCCATGAGATCTTGCACTTGTCATTGAAGCTCAGCGGTCTCCTCTGGACTTGCTCTATAGGCTGCACGGTTTGGTAAAGAAGCATCGGGCACCAAATAAGTTTGATGCTCAATGCCTCTAATTGGTGGAAGGCATTGTGGCAACTCTTCAGACATCACATCTTCAAATTCCTGTAATAAATCTTGAATACACTTTGGAAGATGTGAAATTTCTTGACTAATAATAAGTATGTCTTTCCTCATAAGAACTAAGCAAAAAGAGTTAGGGAAAGAAATACTAGACTGAGTAACTAGAGAGCGCTTTTCTACACTGCCTTTTAAGCCGATTTTTGGCTCCTTCTGTAGGCGTTCTTTTTGCATATCCGTAGCTCTCTGAGTCTCTGAATTGCTCCCAAAAGTTGAGGGAAAACGCCCAAGTGGTTTGGGAGATAGCCCCGTTTTCGTCTCAGATGCACTGCTGGAAATGTTGCTCGGCACTTTTGACGATTTAGGGACTTTTTCTGGGCGTTTTGTGTCCCAATCAGTAGCTCCACTCGTGCTTGATGTTGTCCTAAAATTTGAGCCAGAATGCCCAGGTGGAGACTGGGAAACGCCGCTAGTCTTTGTTGGTGCGTCGGGTGCCGGGCCGCAACCTTGGCCGCCGATTCAGCCTCCTCTTTCTCTTCCTTGGCACGCCTAAGTGCCCTAGCTTGGTCTCTGCGTACCTGGTCCTGTAAAACTTGTTGGGGCGACAGTGGTAGAAGAGAAACTCTCCTCCCGTCATAGTTAAACGAATAGGTATTAAGCATGCTATCATATACAACTCTCTTATCGAATAACCATGGTCTACCTAACAAGATATGAGTGCATTCCATGTTTACCATATCACACATGATATCATCCACATAATTGCCTATGAAAACATGGACTAAGCATTGATGAGCAACTAAGTTAGGACCATCAGAATCATTAATACCATTTAGACCATAACTAGTAGCCCTAGGTTGGGTTTTTAATTGCAAGTGATCAACTACCTTAGCATTAATAATGTTACAGCAGCTACCACTATCAATTATCATGCATAACACTTGATTCTTTACTGTACACCTAGTATGAAAAATATTTTCCCTTTGATCTAGCCTAGGTGTTTCTTGTAAAGTAAGAGTACGCATGGTTACCAAAGTTAGAGGTTGTTCAGTGCAATCTGGTTCAATGGCCTCTACGCCCTCCTCCTCTTGTCCATTGCTCTCCTCCTCCACTTGATTTGGAGGTATATCTTCATCACTCACATATCCTCCATTGGTGGTGAGTAGCACTTTTTTCTGATTTGGACAATCCTTGGCATAATGACCTCTTCCTTGACATTTATAGCACATTAGATCTCGTGCTCTTGGCTGAGTTGGAGGTCCATTGTTGGGACGTCTTTGGCCTTGAAAACCTGTTGGTTTAGGTGAGCTAGAAGCTCCCTTTTGCTGCATAGAAGGGTTAGAAGAATAAGAATTGGAATTTGAACTAGGATTAGAAACATACCTTTTTGGTGCATTCCAAGCTTCCTTCTTCTTCCTTTGTTGTTGCTCATATAGTAGTTGGGCTGAATGTACTAAGGCATTGAGATCCTTGATTTGTTGAATCTCTAATGTGTCTTTGATGCTTTGATTCAGTCCAGCCATGAATTGGGTCCTTAGAGACCGTTGGGAATGATGAATTCCTACTTTGAAGCTCAAATCCTCTAGCTCATTGAAGTACTCAGTTGGAGACTTGGTACCTTGTTAGCATGTGGGAACTTTCAATCTCATGTGCTCGGTATGCTCTTCAGGAACATATTTCTTCCTCATTACAAACTTCAGCTGGCCCCAAGTTTCAATTGGTGGTAAGGCCTTTCTAATTCGATCCTCCTTCATTTTGAACCACCAATTTCTAGCGGTCCCAACAAAGTGGATAACAACAACAACAACTTTCTCCCATTCTTCATAGCCCATGTGATCTAGAATGAAGTTTGTAGCTTGCTCCCACTCTAGATACTTCTCTGGATTGAGCTCTCCACTGAATGGCTCTATCTTGATCTTTATATCACGCTTACCAAACGGTTTGGTTAGCGGTGTTGTTGTTGTTTGGCCTTTGTGATACGTGATTGCCCCGGAATCCTCCGTAGAAACCTCGTATATGACCCACACGATCCCGATCTTGCCTTGTAATCGATTTCCAACCTACAATGCTTTCAAATTAGATGACTTGGAACACAAGCAAAGACGAACTGAATTGAATGATTGAATGAAAGAGAACGATCGGAATTGTAGATGAATCAACTTGATAGTTCACTCGGATTGGCTCTAACGCTATATCCGAATGATTAACTAGTTTGATCTTTAATGATCACAACTAGAACAATCTAATTGAATTAATCCACAAATCAGATTTCGAAAGAGGGAGAGATGTCGAGATTTTGATGATGTTCGAACTTCAATTGCAAGCAAACACAGAATATTGTTTTTGAGCCCAAGAGATAGATTAAACCAATTTGGGTTTAATCTCTCTCAAGCTGATTTTTTATTAATGAAATTGCAAAGTATAAATAGAGAATACAAAAAGCTATTACTTGGGGAGCAAGGAGATAATTCGGCCGACCCTAATATGATAGAATTGGCCTCCTTGTCTTGCTTCCCAAGATATAATAAAATATCTAATAATATCTATCTAGATTCCCCTTAAATAAAATAAATCATGGCTGATTTATTTATTTAAGAAAAATATCCTAACAACTATAAAATATCGAAAACAAACTAAAAATATCTCTAACAACCAGGAGAGAGAAGATCAACCAACTAACATAAGCCTATTGGTTGATTTCTCTACATTATTTAATTAAGCAAAACACGCCTATTATAAATAAATAGAAGATATTTTCTCTTAATTAGAATGGTCAAGTCAAAGGGTTGACTTTGACCCATATACCAATTTATCTCACCCGGTCACTTACTAAATTCAGCCCTAAAGTGAGACAAACTAATACATGTTTCTAAATAAGGAAATAGATGAATTTCGGCCCATTGACTTGATCCTCTTCCTTGGTGGTCTTTGGCGCCATTTATGAATATATGTAAGAGATAATATTGAATCCATGAAAACCTCTTTGAACTTGAACGCCCTTGACCTTAGAAAAGGTCTCGGTCTTGACCTTCTAGACACCTTCTTTTCAACTTTAATCTTCATGGTCCTTTGATTGCTATCATTCTCCCCCACTTGGCTTCGAATCGTCCTCGATTCGACGTTGCATGTAAGAGTAAGAGGAGAATTATCCTGACAAGATGGAAATACTAAAGGTACCATGGTTAATAAAGAAGATTGTAAAACAAGCAAAGCTGATGGAAGACATTGAACCATCTTTTGGGCTTTAGGGCTCTCTTTGACTAAAACTCCAATTGAAAGATCCGTTTCTTCCTTCATGCTCGTCTCTTGAATGATTTTTTCAGCTGGAACCTCCTCCTTCAAACTTTCCTTATCAATATGGCTTTGAAGAACACATAGGAGGTCACTTTCTTCTATAGAGGTCTCTTGGCTATGTGAGGTTGTAACTTCCTCTTCTTGAGTGAACATTCCTGGTTTTGGTGAGTCAGAAACTCCCAATTCCTGCAAAAAGGAGTTAGGATCCAAAACAATGGAAGAAGAGTTAGAAATGTACCTCAATTGACTAGAATTAGTCAATGCCTCATTCTTTCGTTGGAGTTGATAAAAATACTTCTGAGCAGCTCGAACCAAGGCATCAACATCATTGTAGTCTGTATAGCTTTCAAGATGTTCTTGGAATTGAGAATTCAGTCCATCTAAGAATTGTAGACATATATACCTTGGTGATACATCAACTCCAGCAAAACACATCAATTCTTCAAGCTCCATGAAGAAGTCAAGTGGAGATCTAGAACCTTGCTTACAACTAGCCACTCTTTTTAGCCGTTCAGAATGCTCATATGGAACAAACTTCTGGCGCATGTAGAATTCCAGTTGATGCCAAGTTGAAATGGGCTTAAGACCTCGGTTCCAACGATCTCTCTGTACATGATCCCAACAAAAACGTGCAGCTCCCACAAGACAAGTTGTTACTGCATACAACTTCTCTTGTTCAGTGTAATTATGGGACTCAAGGAAAGAGTTGGTGTCGTCTTCCCATTCAAAATACCATGTAGGGTCAGTAGTCCCAAAAAAGGCTCTATTCGGTGTGGAACATATTGTTGGGACATCCTGAAACAAGCAAGAAGTAGAGAGAGTAGTGTGTTCCAAAAGCAAATCACACAAGCAATACCACACCTTGATCAAGCCAAAACTTGCCTCAAAGCAATCCAATCAACTTAATTCAGTTTTTGGGTTGAATTGAGGGAGTAAATGGGTAGATATGGTGTAGATATGGTATACTAATGATAATTAAAGGAAATATGCAGTTTAAGCAAATGGCAAGTATGCAATAAGACAAGCAATGCAAATAATCCCTCTATGAGCTTCAAAACACGTGCAATCTCTCAATTGACTCTATGCAAGTTAATAAAGCCAAATTTAAGCATGCAAGGACAGAAATATGGTGGGCTAAAGTGACTTTTGTTTTGTCACTATTTTTCTTCAAAATGATTTCTACTTAGCTATTTTTAAGCAAGCAGTCACTAGGGTTGAAAGTGGCTTAAAACTAGTTGGGGTAGATCACTTTTGCTTTTCTGATTTTTTTTTTGAATTTATGCACAAACTACTCTTGTGCTAGAATTGAGAAACAAGCAAAACAATGCAACAAGGAATGCAATAGGGCTAAACTAAACTAATCTGATTTTTTTTAAGTGACTTTACACTACCAATGAAACCAACTAGAAGCCAAATTAACGAGAGAAGATAGGGCTAGGTCGAATTATGGAATGCAATGACAAAAATTAGCAAATATCAACAATGCAATATGAATCTCTATTGATCATGTAACATGCAATAAAAACTCATAAAAAATTGTAGGAAGACAAAAGCTAATCTATATTGCAACAC
This sequence comes from Fallopia convolvulus, assembly GCA_964016875.1. Classification (NCBI taxonomy): domain Eukaryota; kingdom Viridiplantae; phylum Streptophyta; class Magnoliopsida; order Caryophyllales; family Polygonaceae; genus Fallopia; species Fallopia convolvulus. The sequence continues at coordinate 26,995,500 of OZ024727.1, forward strand.
AACTCAACCAATTCAACCAAAAGCATGCAACAAATCCCTTAAAAATCTCCTAAATGGGTGTTTGCTTGGAGGGCAAGGAACAAATAAGATATTAGGGTTTGAGGATGTCTCGGCTGGATTAGGGTTTGGGGTATTAGGGTTCGGCTCTAGGGTTTATGGCTGGTAGGGTATCGGTCTAGGGTTTCCTAATTAGGGCTAGGGTTTGCGAATTTAGGGTTAGTGATACGTGATTGTCTCGGATGACTCCTTAGAAACCTCGTATTTGACCCACACAAGTCCCGATCTTGCCAGTAATCAATCCAACCTACAAAAGCTTTCAACTTTAGATGACTTGGAACACAAACGAAGAGAACGAATTAAATTGGTGAATTAAGAGAACCGGTTAGAATTCTAGAGTTAATCAACTTGGATAGTTCAAACGGATTGGCTCTGACGCTAAATCCGAATGATAAACTAGTTTGATCTTTAACAATCAAAACTAGAACAATCTAATTGAATTAAAACCACAATTCTGATATGAACACGAGAGAGAATTCGGATGATGATGGTGAACGATCGAATAACGCAATAGCAAGCATAGACAACTCGATTTTTTGGGCCCAAAAGCAAGACTAAACCAAAGGGGTTTAATCTTACTTCAAGCTGATTTTATTGAATGATAAAACAAGAGTATAAATAGAGAATACAAAGCTAATCCTTGGAGAGCAAGCAATCTAAGGAGGCCGGCCCTAGGAGAGAGAAAAGCCCCTTTATCTTGCTTCCAAAGATATAATAAAATATCTAGTAATATCTATCTAGATTCCCCTTAAATAAAATAAATCATGGCTGATTTATTTATTTAAGGAAAATATCCTAACAACTATAAAATATCCAAAACAAACTAAAAATATCTCTAACAACCAAGAGAGAGAAGATCAACCAACTAACATAAGCCTATTGGCTGATTTCTCTACATTATTTAAAAAGCAAAACACGCCTATATTAAAATAATAGAAGATATTTTCTCTTACTTAGAATGGTCAAGTTAAAGGGTTGACTTTGACCCATGTACCAATTTATCTCACCCGGTCACTTACTAAATTCAGCCCTAAAGTGAGACAAACTAATACATGTTTCTAAATAAGGAAATAGGTGAATTTCGGCCCCTTGAGTTAATCCATGGAATCCGGGCTCAATTGATGTCGAATGCACGAGACCCACTTTGTCTTGCTAGGCTCTTCAAGAACCGCTGCCAATCGAACCAAGATGGTTGTTGTGCCTTGAGCAATCTTCTTAGCTCGACTTCTTGTAATTGGTCCGTCAGAAGGCACTCGAATCAACTCATCGACGTCGGTTGGAGACATGGCAGGCTTCACTACATCAGTTAGGGTTTGGATTGGCCGCCAATTAGGGTTAGGGTTACGAGGGTGGGGGTAGGCAATCTAGGGTTTGGCTGGTCCGATTAGGGTGGAGTTGGTGGTGTTGTGATCGGACGGTGATGGTGGTTGGTGCGGTGTGGTTGAGCGACACCAGTTCAAGGTGGAGGGTGGTGGTGCGTGGTGGTGGTTGGCGGAAATATGGTGGTTGATGGTGAAAAATTCAATCTTTGGTCTCAAAAATTCAAACTTTAGGTAAAGGTTCAAGCTTTGGGATCAAAAACTGAATTAAATCAACTAGAAAGCAAATTAAGGAAATAAAATTTTACTTGGCGAGACGCTGGATTATGATACCACTTGATATCTCGTGATATCGCTGGCTCTGATACCACTTGATACGTGATTGCCCCGGAATCCTCCGTAGAAACCTCGTATATGACCCACACGATCCCGATCTTGCCTTGTAATCAATTTCCAACCTACAATGCTTTCAAATTAGATGACTTGGAACACAAGCAAAGACGAACTGAATTGAATGATTGAATGAAAGAGAACGATCGGAATTGTAGATGAATCAACTTGATAGTTCACTCGGATTGGCTCTAACGCTAAATCCGAATGATTAACTAGTTTGATCTTTAATGATCACAACTAGAACAATCTAATTGAATTAATCCACAAATCAGATTTCGAAAGAGGGAGAGAGATCTCGAGATTTTGATAATGTTCGAACTTCAATTGCAAGCAAACACAAAATATTGTTTTTGAGCCCAAGAGATAGATTAAACCAATTTGGGTTTAATCTCTCTCAAGCTGATTTTTTATTAATGAAATTGCAAAGTATAAATAGAGAATACAAAAAGCTATTACTTGGGGAGCAAGGAGATAATTCGGCCGGCCCTAATATGATAGAATTGGCCTCCTTGTCTTGCTTCCCAAGATATAATAAAATATCTAATAATATCTATCTAGATTCCCCTTAAATAAAATAAATCATGGCTGATTTATTTATTTAAGGAAAATATCCTAACAACTATAAAATATCCAAAACAAACTAAAAATATCTCTAACAACTAGGAGAGAGAAGATCAACCAACTAACATAAGCCTATTGGCTGATTTCTCTACATTATTTAATTAAGCAAAACACGCCTATTATAAATAAATAGAAGATATTTTCTCTTAATTAGAATGGTCAAGTCAAAGGGTTGACTTTGACCCATATACCAATTTATCTCACCCGGTCACTTACTAAATTCAGCCCTAAAGTGAGACAAACTAATACATGTTTCTAAATAAGGAAATAGATGAATTTCGGCCCTCTGACTTGATCCTCTTCCTTGGTGGTCTTTGGCGTCATTTATGAATATATGTAAGAGATAATATTGAATCCATGAAAACCTCTTTGAACTTGAACGCCCTTGACCTTGGAAAAGGTCTCGGTCTTGACCTTCTAGACACCTTTTCAACTTTAATCTTCATGGTCCTTTGATTGCTATCACTTTGTACTCCATAAGCTGGTGGAATATCCTCTACAACCTCAGCTTGGTTGTAGAAATCATCAAGGGGAGGATGCCATGGGCGCCTTTCTTCCTCGGTGTAGCCATAAGTCACATCATCATAAGGATTGTTGTAATGTTGTTGTTGATGATGAGTGGTTTGAGGATACCGGTTTGCTGGTTGATTATAGAATTCTTGATGAGTAACCGGTGGAGTCCTCGTCCCAAAGCCTCGTCCTCTGCACGGGGGATCTTGATCTTTGTAGCTAGCAAGCACATCATGCTCTTCATCAACTGCTTGTTGCTTGCCTTTGTCGCTAATTGAGGCTTGATTTGTGTCACTTGTAAGCTCTATTGCAGGGGCAACCTTATGACTTCCTTGAGATGACTCAATCAAAGTGGCAAGTTGCTCCTCTAGACGCCGCAATTGTGGATTTATTGCATCCGTGGCCAACTCTATGGCTCGAGCTTGACCATCTCGTACACTATCACTAATAGACAACCTGATGAAATCGATTGCCTCCTTAGAAAGGTTCAGTTCAGCCGGGTTAGGCTCATTCGGGATCATCATTGTTCCTGAAACAAGCAAGAAAGTAGAGAGAGTAGTGTGTTCTAAAGCAACTCACAACAAGTAATACCACACCTTAATCAAGCCAAAACTTGCCTCAAAGCAATCCAATCAACTTAATTCAGTTTTTGGGTTGAATTGAGGGAGTAAATGGGTAGATATGGAATACTAATGATAAATAAAGGAAATATGCAGCTTAAGCAAATGGTAAGTATGCAATAAGACAAGCAATGCAAATAATCCCTTTATGAGCTCTAAAACACATGCAATCTCTCAATTGACTCTATGCAGGTAATAAAGCCAAATTAATCATGCAAGGACAGAAATATGGTGGGCTAAAAGTGACTTTTTGTTTGGTCACTATTTTTCTTCAAAGTGATTTCTACTTAACTATTTTTAAGCAAGAGTCACTAGGGTTGAAAGTGGCTTAAAACTAGTTGGGGTAGATCACTTTTGCTTTTCTGATTTTTTTTTTGAATTTATGCACAAACTACTCTTGTGCTAGAATTGAGAAACAAGCAAAGCAATGCAACAACTGAATGCAAGGGCAAAAACGAAAACAACTAGGCTAATTTTTTTTTATCTAAGTGACTTTACACTACCAATGAAACCAACTAGAAGCCAAATTAACAAAGAAGAAAAGGGGTAAGGCCGAGTATATGAGATGCAATGACAAAAATCAGTAATTATCAACAATGCAATATGAATCTCTATTGATCATGCAACATGCAATAAAAACTCATAAAAATTGTAGGAAGACAAAAGCTAATCTATATTGCAACACAACTCAACCAATTCAACCAAAAGCATGCAACAAATCTCTTAAAATCTCCTAGATGGTTATTTGCTTGGGGGGCAAGTAATTCAAGGGATTTAGGGTTTAGAGAGTGCTCGGCTGAGGTCTAGGGTTAGGGTTTGTGGTTCGGTTCTAGGGTTTAGAGGCTGGTAGGGTTCGGTCTAGGGTTTCCTAATTAGGGCTAGGGTTTGCGAATTTAGGGTTAGGGTTTGGATTGGCCGCCAATTAGGGTTAGGGTTACGAGGGTGGGGGTAGGCGATCTAGGGTTTGGCTGGTCCGATTAGGGTAGGGTTAGTAGGGTTGGGTTCGGACAAGGGTGGGGAATGGTGCGGCTCACAAGAGCGACACCAGATTGGGTGGGGGGTGGGTGGTTCGTGGTGGTAAGGTGGCGGAAATATGGTGGTGGTGGCGAAAAATTCAATCTTTGGTCTCAAAAATTCAATCTTTAGGTAAAGGTGGGATTTTTGGGATAAAAAACTGAATCAAATCAATTAGAAAGCAAATTAAGGAAAGAAAATTTTACTTGGCGAGACGCTGGATTATGATACCACTTGATACGTGATTGCCCCGGAATCCTCCGTAGAAACCTCGTATATGACCCACACGATCCCGATCTTGCCAGCAAATAACTTCAATCCTACAAAAGCTTTCAACTTTAGAACTCCTTGTAACACAAATAACACAAAACTGATTTGAGTGAATTGAAGAACGAGTTGAATAATTGAAGAAGTCAACTTTTGGTAGTTCAATTGGATTGGCTCGATCGCTAAATCCAATTGATTAACTAGAATGATCTTTAACAATCAATTCTAGAACAATCTTAAATTAACTAGATCAATCAAACAACGAAGGGAGAGAATTCGGCTATGGTGATGAACGAATGATGATGAGATGTTGATCGATCAATTGCGCAGACAACTTGAATTTTTGGAGCCCAAAGACTAGATAAACCTTTCTTAGGGTTTATCTAATCTCAAGCTGATTTTATTGAATGGAAATTGCAAAGTATAAATAGAGAATACAAAGCTATTACTTGGGGAGCAAGGAGAGAGGTGGTCGGCCCTAGGAGATAGAATTAGGCCTCCTTGTCTTGCTTCCCAAGATATAATAAAATATCTAATTAAATCTATCTAGATTCCCTTAAATAAAATAAATCATGGCTGATTTATTTATTTAAGGAAATATCCTAACAAACTCAAAATATCTAAAACAAACTAAAAATATCTCTAACAACCAAGAGAGAGAAGATCAACCAACTAACATAAGCCTATTTGCTGATTTCTCTACATTATTTAAAAAGCAAAACACGCCTATATTAAAATAATAGAAGATATTTTCTCTTACTTAGAATGGTCAAGCAAAAAGGGTTGACTTTGACCCATATACCAATTTATCTCACCCGGTCACTTACTAAATTCAGCCCTAAAGTGAGACAAACTAATACATGTTTCTAAATAAGGAAATAGGTGAATTTCGGCCCCTTGAGTTAATCCATGGAATCCGGGCTCAATTGATGTCGAATGCACGAGACCCACTTTGTCTGGCTAGGCTCTTTAAGAACCGCTGCCAATCGAACCAAGATTGTTGTTGTGCCTTGAGCAATCTTCTTAGCTCGACTTCTTGTAATTGGTCCGTCAGAAGGCACTCAAATCAACTCATCGACGTCAGTTGGAGAAATGGCAGGCTTCACTGCATCATTCTCCTCCACTTGAGCTCGAATCGTCTCTGATTCGATGTCGGATTCAAAATCTGGCACATAAAGAGATAGATCAGCCACATTAAAAGTTGGATGGACATCATACTCACCAGGCATGTCAACATGATATGCATTAGGGCCGATTCTTCTGATCTTACGAAATGGTCCATCTCCTCTCTAATCTAACTTGTTCTTCCTTTGATTTGGGAACCTTTCCTTCCTTAGATGCACCCAAACAAGATCTCCTTGTTCAAAGATAACCTGTTTCCGACCCTTATCAGCATGGGCCTTGTATGATACGTGATTGCCTCGGATGACTCCTCAAAAACCTCGTATATGACCTCACAGGAACCCGATCTTGCCAGTAAACTTGATTCCAACCTGAATATGCTAACAAGTCAATAACTTTCTCACAAACAACGAAATTGAATCGAATTGATGAAATTGAAGAACCGATCAGATTTGATAGAATAGTTCAACTTGATAGTTCAAACGGATTGGCTCTCACGCTAAATCCGATTGATTAACTAGTTTGATCTTTAACAATCACAACTAGAACAATCTAATTGAATAATCTAACAAACCAGATTCGAACAAGAGAGAGAGAGAGATCGGTCGAATGATGATGATGGTGATCGAACAAACACAAGCAAACTCGAGTCTTTTTGGAGCCCAAAGACAAGATAAACCTTTCTTAGGGTTTATCTTATCTCAAGCTTATTTTATTGAATGATAAAACAAGATTATAAATAGAGAATACAAAGCTAATCCTTGGAGAGCAAGCAATCTAAGGAGGCCGGCCCTAGGAGAGAGAAAAGCCCCTTATCTTTCTTCCAAAGATATAATAAAATATCTAGTAATATCTATCTAGATTCCCCTTAAGTAAAATAAATCATGGCTGATTTATTTATTTAAGGAAAATATCCTAACAACTATAAAATATCCAAAACAAACTAAAAATATCTCTAACAACCAAGAGAGAGAAGATCAACCAACTAACATAAGCCTATTGGCTGATTTCTCTACATTATTTAAAAAGCAAAACACGCCTATATTAAAATAATAGAAGATATTTTCTCTTACTTAGAATGGTCAAGTTAAAGGGTTGACTTTGACCCATGTACCAATTTATCTCACCCGGTCACTTACTAAATTCAGCCCTAAAGTGAGACAAACTAATACATGTTTCTAAATAAGGAAATAGGTGAATTTCGGCCCCTTGAGTTAATCCATGGAATCCGGGCTCAATTGATGTCGAATGCACGAGACCCACTTTGTCTTGCTAGGCTCTTCAAGAACCGCTGCCAATCGAACCAAGATGGTTGTTGTGCCTTGAGCAATCTTCTTAACTCGACTTCTTGTAATTGGTCCGTCAGAAGGCACTCGAATCAACTCATCGACGTCGGTTGGAGACATGGCAGGCTTCACTGCATCACTTGCTCTATAGGCTGCACGGTTGGTAAAGAAGCGCCGGGCACCAAATCAATTTGATGCTCAATGCCTCTAATTGGTGGAAGGCCTTGTGGCAACTCTTCAAACATCACATCTTCAGATTCCTGTAATAGAGCTTGAATACACTTTGGAAGATGTGAAATATCTTGACTAATAATAAGTAAAAAAAAAAAATCAGAAAAGAAAAGTGATCTACCCCAGCTAGTTTCAAGCCACTTTCACCACTAGTGATTGCTTGCTAGAAAAGTAGCTAAGTAAAATCACTTTAAAGAAAAATTAGTGACGAAATAAAAGTACTTTAGCCCACCATATTTCTGTCCCTGCATGCTTAATTTGGCTTTACTAACTTTCATAGAATCAGTTGAGAGATTGCATGTGTTTTGAAGCTTATAAAGGGATAATTTGCATTGCTTGTCTTATTGCATACTTGCTATTTGCTTGAAGTGCATATTTCTTTTATTTATCATTAGTATACAATATTTACACCATATCTACCCCTTTACTCCCTCAATTCAACCTAAAAACAGAATTAGTTGATTGGATTGCTTTGAGGCAAGTTTTGGCTTGATTAAGGTGTGGTATTGCTTGTTGAGATTTTGCTTTAGAACACACTACTCTCTCTCGTTTCTTGCTTGTTTCAGGAACAATGGTGATCCCAACTGAGCCTAACCCGGCTGAATTGAATCTTACTAAGGAGGCAATCGACTTCTTTAGGTTGTCTATTAGTGAGAGCATAAGGGAAAGGCAACAACGAGTTGCAGAGGTTGCAACCGCAGACATGAATCCGTGAATGCAGAGTATTGAGGAGCAACTTGCTACACTAATTGAATCATCTCAAGCAAGTCAAAAAGTTGCTTCTGCAATCGAGCTTACTAGTGACCCGAATAATGCCTCAGCTAGCAACAAAGGCAAACAACATGTAGTGGATGAAGAGCATGATGTGCTTGTTAGCTACAACAAAGAACAAGATCTCCCGGCTCAATACTCCCCCACGGAAGGCCGACGTAGAGGAAGAGGCATTGGGATGAGGACACCGCCGGTTACTCATCAACAATTCTATAATCAGCCAACAAACCGGTTTCTCAAGCCACTCATCAACAACAACAACAATACAAAAATCCTTTTGATAATGTGACTTATGGCTATCCCGAGGAAGAAAGGCGCCCATGGCATCCTCCCCTTGATGATTTTTACAACCAAGCTGAGGTTGTAGAAGATATCAGCTTATGGAGTACAACGGCCAGCCAAAAACAACAACACTAATCAACACATCAACCAGATTGGTAAGCGTGATATTAAGATCAAGATCGAGCCATTCAGCAGAGAGCTTAATCCGGAGAAGTATCTAGAGTGGGAACAAGCTACAAACTTCATTCTAGATCACATGGGCTATGAAGAATGGGAGAAAGTTGATGTTGTTGTTATCCGCTTTGTTGGGACCGCTAGAAATTGGTGGTTCCGAATGAAGGAGGATAGAATTAGAAAGGCCTTACCACCTATTGAAACTTGGGGCCAGCTGAAGTTTGTCATGAGAAAGAAGTATGTGCCAGAAGAACACACCGAGCACATGAGGCTTAAAGTTGTCACATGCAAACAAGGTACCAAGTCTCCAACCGAGTACTTCAATGAGCTAGAGGATTTGAGCTTCAAAGCGGGAATTCATCATTCCCAACGGTCTCTAAGGACCCAATTCATGGCTGGACTGAATCAATCCATTCAGGACACACTTGAGATTCAACAAATCAAGGATCTCAATGCATTAGTACATTCAGCCCAACTACTATATGAGCAGCAACAAAGGAAGAATAAGGAAGCTTGGAATGCTCCAAAGAGGTAAAATTCTAATCCTAGTTCAAATTCTACTTCTCATGCTTCTAACCCTTCTATGTAGCAAAAGGTAGCTTCACCTAAACCAACAGGTTCTCAAGGTCAAAGGTGTCCAGCAAATGCACCTCCAAATCAGCAAAGGGCACGTGATATTGTGTGCTACAAATGCCAAGGACGAGGTCATTTTGCCAAGGATTGTCCAAATTAGAGACAAGTGCTCCTTACCACCAATGGAGGATATGTGAGTGATGAAGAAATACCTCCAAATCAAGTGGAGGAGGAGAGCAATGGACAAGAAGAAGCGGGCGTGGAGGCCATTGAATCGGATTGCACCGAACAGCCTTTAACCTTGGTAACAATGCATACTCTTACTTTACAAGAAACACCTAGGCTAGATCAAAGGGAAAATATTTTTCATACTAGGTGTACTGTGAAGAATCAAGTGTTATGCATGATAATTGATAGTGGTAGCTGCTGTAACATTATTAATGCTAAGGTAGTTGATCACTTACAATTAAAAACTCAACCTAGGGCTACTAGTTATGGTCTAAAATGGCATTAATGATACATATGGTTCTAACTTAGTTACTCATCAGTATATAGTCCGTGTTTCCATAGGCAATTATGTTGATGATATCATGTGTGATGTAGTAAACATGGAATGCACTCATATCTTATTAGGTAGACCATGGTTATTCGATATGGGAGTTATTTATGATGGCATGCTTAATACCCATTTGCTTAACTATGACGGGAGGAGAGTGTCTCTTCTACCATTGTCACCCCCAACAAGTTTTACAGGACCAGATACGACGAGAGCAAGCTAGGGCACTTAGGCGTGCCAAGGAAGAGAAGGAAGAGGCCGAAGCTGCGGCCAACAAGGCGTCACACCGCTCGGCGCCCGTTGCTCAACAAGCAACGCTGGAGTTTCCCAGTCTCCACCCAGGCGTTCTGGCTCAAATTTTAGGACAACATCAAGAACGAGTGGAGCTACTGAATGGGACCAGGAACGCCGAGAAAAGCCATCAAAATCGTCCAAAGTGCCGAGCAACACTTCCAACAGTGCACCTGAGACGAAAACGGGGCTATCTCCCAAACAACTCGAGCGTTTTGGCTCAAATTTTGGGAGCTATTCAGAGTCTCAGGGAGATACAAACCTGGAAAAAGAACGCCTACAAAAAGAGCCAAAAATCGGCTTACAAGGAAGTGTAGAAAGGCGCTCTCTAGTAGCACAGTCTAGTCTTTCTTTCCCTACTTCTTTTTGTTTACTTCTTATGAGGAAAGAGATACTTATTATTAATCAAGATATTTCACAATTTCCAAAGTGTATTCAGAATCTATTACAGGAACTTGAAGATGTGATGCCTGAAGAGTTGCCACAAGGCCTTCCACCAATTAGAGGCATTGAGCATCAAATCGATTTGGTGCCCCGATGCTTCTTTACCAAACTGTGCAGCTTATAGAGCAAGTCCAGAGGAAACCGCTGAGCTTCAAATACAAGTGCAAGACCTCATGGACAAAGGCTATGTGCGTGAATCCCTCAGCCCATGCGCGGTTCCGGTGATTTTGGTGCCAAAGAAAGATTGCACTTGGAGAATGTGTGTTGATTGCAGGGCGATCAACCAAATAACAGTTAAGTACCGTCATCCCATTCCTAGATTTGATGATATGCTTGATGAATTGCATGGTGCTAATTTCTTTTCAAAGATTGATTTAAGAAGTGGGTACCATCAAATTAGGATGAGGGAAGGGGATGAATGGAAAACTGCTTTTTAAACTAAGTATGGTTTATATGAATGGTTAGTAATGCCTTTTGGAAAGAAGATACTTAGGTAAATTTGTTGTAGTCTACTTTGATGATATCTTAGTCTATAGCAAACCTTGCATGAACATGTAGATCATCTTAGGGCTGTTTTGGACACTTTAAGGTTAGAAAAGCTTTATGTTAATTTAAAGAAGTGTTCTTTTTTCTCGGAGTCTACTACCATTTTTCTTGGTTTTGTTGTGTTTAAAGGTGGATTGAAGGTAGATGAAGACAAGATCAAGGCTATAAAGGAGTGGCCACAACCGACTACCCCAACCATGGTGCGTTCTTTCCTCGGCTTGGCTGGCTTCTATAGGAGATTTGTGCGTGATTTTAGCACAATTGCAGCCCCTCTCCATGATCTTACAAAGAAGGATACGAAATTTAAATGGAGAGAGCAACAAGAGAACGCCTTCAACACTTTGAAGGACAGGTTATGCAACGCCCCGGTGCTCCAACGACCTGACTTCTCCAAAGCTTTTGAGATTGAAGTGGACGCATCTGGCCATGGCATAGGAGGCGTGCTCTTGCAAGACAAGAAACCCATAGTTTACTTTAGTGAAAAGCTTAGTGGGGCTGAGTTGAATTTGATACGTGATTGCCTCGGATTACTCCTTAGAAACCTCGTAGTTGACCACACAGGATCCCGATCTTGCCAGTAAACGAATTCAAACCTACAAAAGCTTTCAACTTTAGTTTCCTTGTGACGCAAGTAATACGAACTAAACTTGAATGATTGAATGAAGAATCGATCCAATTTATAGAATGAGTCAATTAGATAGCTCAAACGGATTGGCTCTAATGCTAAATCCGATTGATTAACTAGTTTGATCTTTAACAATCACAACTAGAACAACCAATTGACTAAACTAGAAAATCAGATTCGAACAAAGCAAGGGGAGAGATCTCGAAATTGTGATGATCGAATGAAGTTGATGATGTTGAAGTCCGAATTCTCCAATAGCAAGAACACACAAATTGTTATTTTGAGCCCAAGAGATAGATTAAACCAATTTGGGTTTAATCTCTCTCAAGCTGATTTTTATTAATGAAAAACAAGAGTTTAAATAGTAGAATACAAAGCTATTACTTTGGGGAGCAAGGGAGAGCATATGGCCGACCCTATAGAGGGTAGAATGGTCTTTTCTTGCTTCCCAAGATATAATAAAATATCTAAAATAAATCTATCTAGATTTCCTTAAATAAAATAAATCATGGCTGATTTTTTTATTTAAGGAAAATATCCTAACAAATATAAAATATCCAAAACAAACTAAAAATATCTCTAACTACCAGGAGAGAGAATATCAATCAACTAACATAAGCCTATTGATTGAATTCTCTACATTATTAAATTCAAAAACACGCCTATAATAAATAATAGGGAAATTCCGGATGGTACCCCTGAGTTTTGTACTTTTCCGGATGGTGCCCAAAAAAAAACTTATTCCGCAAAATACCCCCGAGTTTCTTACTTAGTTCTTCCCGTGCCCTTTTTCTATAATATCTATCATTTTCCGTTAGATTTCTTTTAAAAAAATTAAAATAAAACAAATAAAAAAAGAAAACAATTAAAAATAAAAATAAGACCCCATCTCTCTGGTTGTGCGCCTCTGATTCCTTTCTTACGATGGCTTAAACACCTGATTTGTTTTTACTTGAATAATGCTTGCAGTATTCTATATTATTACATAACAATTGATGGATAATTAATTAATTTCAAGATGGCAAAATTATTGATCTTTATAATAGAAGATAAGGTCACCTAGTCAACTTCGTGCCATTAATTTGCTGGAGAATCCACTCCTTCCACCGGCTCCGACGACTTCTCATGAGCCAGGAGGCAACGGCACCGAAGCTGAGCCACCCAAATCGGCCGTTTTGCAGTCCCGTTTTTTCTTTCCATATGACTTTGACAACTTGCCACCGCCGCTTTGTCCATCACACCTCCTTCTGCGTGCCTTCGTCCGATAATCGGCGCTCGCGTTTCCGGCTACTCGCGGTTCCCAAGTTCACCGCTCATCTAGTAATTTCGTGCAATAAACAAGTAATTGGTAAAATCAATCAAAGTCGAATTGAAAAAAATAAAGTCAATAGACGATTCGTACCCTTTGGATGGACAAATTAATTCTGATTTGTACCCCTTGGATGGATTATAACTATAAGCAAATTAATTTTGCGTTTGGGAGATCTGGAGAAATCAGAATGGAGAATAGCGTAATATTAGGCGTTCAGATTAAATTTGTTTTGATTATTAAAAAAACAAGAAAATGGAAAAAATGAGTTTGGCATTCCACATCAACGTGTAATTTTAGCAGTGGATATGCAAAGATTTTTTCGGTCAAAATGGGGTTGTGATGTGTGTTACTTTTAATTGTTTTCTTTTCCTTTTTATATTTGTTTTATTTTAGTTTTTTTTAAGAAATCTAACGGAAGATGAAAGATATTGTAGAAAAAGGGCATGGGCCGAACAAAGTAAGAAACTCGGGGGTATTTCGCGGAATAAGTTTTTTTTTGGGCACCATCCGGAATTTTCCTAAATAATAATAATAGATATTTTCTCTACTTAGAATGGTCAAGTCAAAGGGTTGACTTTGACCCATGTACCAATTTATCTCACTCGGTCACTTACTAAATTCAGCCCTAAAGTGAGACAAACTAACACATGTTTCTAAATAAAGAAATAATGGAATTTTGGCCCTCTTGAATTAATCCATGGAATCCGAGCTCAATTGATGTCGAATGCACGAGACCCATTTCTGCTTGGTTGGCTCTTCAAGAACTGCTGCCAATCGAACCAAGATTGTTGTTGTGCCTTGAGCAATCTTCTTAGCTCGACTCCTTGTGATAGGTCCGTCAGAAGGCACTCGAATCAACTCATTGACGTCGGTAGGAGACATGGCTGGCTTCACTGCATCATTCTCCTCCACTTGAGCTCGAATCGTCTCTGATTCGACGTCGGAATCAAAATCTGGCACATAAAGAGATAGATCAGCCACATTAAATGTTGGATGGACACCATACTCACCATGCATGTCAACATGATATGCATTGGGGCCGATTCTCTTGATGATACGAAATGGACCATCTCCACGCTGATCTAGCTTATTCTTCCTCTGATTTGGGAACCTCTCCTTCCTAAGATGCACCCAAACAAGATACCTTCTTCAAAGATAACCTGTTTTCGACCCTTATCAGCATGGGCCTTATACTTCATGGATTTCCTCTCCAAGTGCATCTTGGTTCTCTAATGTAGCTTTTTCACAAACTCAACCCTCTTGTCAGCTTCAAAGCTCTCTTTTCCCTTGTATGGCTGAGGCGTCAAGTCCACTGGAGTCCTCAGATTCAGCCCATAAACAACCTCAAAAGGGTTCATTTTTGTAGCTGAATGGATTGACCTGTTATAAGCAAACTCCACAAAAGGCAAAACATCTTTCCAACGTTTAAGGTTAGCTTTAAGCATAGTTCTAAGTGAAACCCCTAACATTCTATTAGTAACTTCAATTTGCCCATCAGTTTGTGGGTGACATGAGGTAGAAAACAACAATTTAGTTCCCAACTTAGACCATAAACTTTTCCAAAAATAACTCAAAAACTTAGCATCACGATCTGAAACAATAGAACAAGGAATGCCATGCAATCTAACAATTTCTCTAAAGAACAAATCAGCAATATGCACAGCATCATCAGTCGTGTGAGGAATAAAGTGAGCCATCTTGGAAAAACGGTCTACTACTACAAAGATAGAATCTCTACCTTTCCTAGTTCTAGGCAATCCAACAATTAAGTCCATAGAAATGTCCTCCCAAGGTGAACTAGGAATAGGTAAGGGTTGGTACAAGCCATGAGGGTTAAGTCTAGACTTAGCTTTAGCACATACAACACAACTCTTGACAAATCTAAGCACATAATTACTCATCTTAGGCCAATAGTAGTGTTCTTTTAATCCTTCTAAAGTCTTTTCTAAACCCCTATGTCCTCTTGATTCATGAACCTCTTTAGTTAGAAGCCTACGTATACTAGATGAAGGTATGCATAATTTACCGGCTTTAAACAAGTAACCATCATCAATAAAGTAGGAATCTATTTCTCCCCTAGACATGCAATTTTTATAAATTTCAGCAAAGTGAGGATCACTAGCATACAATTCCTTAATCATTGCAAATCCAAGGATCTTAACATCACATTGGTTCAAGAGAACATACCTGCGAGAAAGGGCGTCATCTACCACATTCTCTTTGCCTTTCTTATGTCTTACAACATAAGGAAAGTTCTCCATAAACTCAACCCATCTTGCATGTCGCCTACTGAGTCTGGATTGGCCCTTCAAATACTTCAAGGCCTCATGATCAGAATGGATTACAAACTCCTTAGGCCACAAATAATGAGACCAAGTCTTCAAAACCCTAATTAAAGCATACAACTCTTTATCATCATCATTCGATCATCATCATCTTCGACTTCTCTCAATTTCATTGTTTTCAAATCTGATTTTATTGTGTGATCAATTAGATTGTTCTAGTTGTGATTGTTAAAGATCAAACTAGTTAATCATTCAGATTTAGCATTAGAGCCAATCCGTTTGAACTATCAAGTTGAATTATTCTACCAATCCGATCGGTTCTTCAATTTCATTCATTCAATTCAGTTTGTTATTACTTGCACAAGAAGAACTCTGATTTGAAAGCTTTATAGGTTCGAAGTTGGTATTACAAGGCAAGATCATGACTTATTAGGTCATATACGAGATTTCTAAGGAGCATTATGAGGCAATCACGTATCAAAGATGCACTTAGAGAGGAAATCAATGAAGTATAAGGCCCATGCTGACAAGGGGCGAAAACAAGTGATCTTTGAAGAAGGTGATCTTGTTTGGGTGCATCTTAGGAAGGAGAGGTTCCCACATCAAAGGAAGAATAAGCTACATCAGCGAGGAGATGGTCCATTTCGAGTCATCAGGAGAATCGGCCCAAATGCATATCAAGTTGACATGCGTGGAGATGGTCCATCCTACGTTCAATGTGGCTGATCTTTCACTTTATGTGCCAGATTTTGATTCCGACGTCGAATCAGAGACGATTCGAGCTCATGTGGAGGAGAATGATGCAGTGAAGCCAGCCATGTCTTCTACCGACGTCGATGAGTTGATTCGAGTGTCTTCTGACGGACCAATCATAAGGAGTCGAGCTAAGAAGATTGCTCAAGGCACAACAACAATCTTGGTTCGATTGGCAGCTGTTCTTGAAGAGCCAAGCACGACAAAGTGGGTCTCGTGCATTTTACATCAATTGAGCCCGGATTCCATGGATTAAATTATGAGGGCAAAAAATTCACACTTATTTCTTTATTTAGAAACATGTATTAGCTTGTCTCACTTTAGGGCTGAATTTAGTAGGTGACTGGGTGAGATAAGTTGGTACATGGGTCAAAGTCAACCCTTTGACTTGACCAATCTAAGTAGAGAAAATATCATCTTTATTATTTTAATATAGGTGTGTTTTTAATTTTAAATAATGTAGAGAATTCAATCAATAGGCTGATGTTAGTTGGTTGGATAATGTCTCTCTTGCTTGTTATAGATATTTTGAGTTCGTTAGGATATTTTCTTAAATAAATAAATCATCCATGATTTATTTTATTTAAGGGAATCTAGTTTGTTATAGGTCTAGATATTTTATTATTATCTTGGAAAGCAAGAAAAGCCCAAAAGCACCCTGTACGGTCGGCCAAGGCATGTTGTTTGCTCTCCATGGAAGACTCTTGTATTCCACTATTTATACTTTGCAATATGCTTAATGAAAAATCAGGTTGAGAGAGATTAAACCCAATTGGTTTAATCTATCTCTTGGGCTCCAAAAATCACACATGTGGCTATTGATATTGTTTGCAATTCACGAGATCTCCATCAACATCATTGAACTCCATTCTCTCTCTCAACCGAATTTCTGTTGTTTTTGTTTAAGTTTGATCCATTGATTTAATCAATTGAGATTGTTCTAGAATTGATTGTTAAAGATCATTCTAGTTAATCAATCAAATTTAGCGTTAGAGCCAATCTGAGTGAACTATCAAAATTGAGTTTTTCAATTTATCAAACTCGTGTCTTTCACCATTCGTTCAATACAGTTTTGTTGTTACTTGCGCCATAAGCAATCTGAATTCGAAAGCTTTTGTAGGTTGAATTCGTTACAAGGCAAGATCTGTACTTGTGTGGGTCATATACGAGATTTCTAAGGAGTATTCCGATGCAGTCACGTATCACTAAATGCGGCATTCGGTTTCTAGGTTCGAATTTATGCTTCTATTCGATCGGTCTTAGTTTTGTAGTGTAGAATGTGCTTATTGGCTTGATATTATCCTCATTCTTTATGTTTATGCCTAGATGTCTTTAAAGTTCACTTGTTTTTTTATTCTTTGGCTTTTAAATATTGACTTGAGATCTAACATTGCACGCCAAGTGTTCGACGAAATGTCCATGTAAATGTCACTCCTAAATATGGCATTCGGTTTCTAGGTTAGAATTTATGGTTCTATTCGATCGGTCTTGATTTTTTAGTGCAGAATGTGCTTATTGGCTTGATACTATCCTCATTCTTTATGCTTATGCCTAGATGTCTTTAAAGTTCACTTCTTTTTTCTCCTTTTGCCTTTAAAAATTGAGTTGAGAACCAACATTGCACGCCAAGTGTTCGATGAAATGTCCATGTAAATGTCATCCCTATATGTGGCATTCGGTTTCTAGGTTCGAATTTATGCTTTTATTCCATCGGTCTTCATTTTATAGTGCAGAATGTGCTTATTGGCTTGATACTATCCTCTTTTTTTTATGATTATGCATAGATGTCTTTAAAGTTCAGTTGTTTTTTCCCCGATTGCCTTTAAAATAACTTGTCATCAAACATTTCGCTCCAAGTGTTCGATGAAATGTCCATGTGAAAATCATTCCTAAATGTGGCATTCGGTTTCTAGGTTCGAATTTATGCTTTTATTCGATCGGTTTGTATTTTGTAGTGCGGAATGTGCTTATTCGCTTGATACTATCCTCATTCTTTATGCTTATGCATAGATGTCTTTAAAGTTCACTTGTCTTTTCTCCTTTTGCCTTTAAAAATTGACGTGTGATCTAACATTGCACGCCAAGTGTTCGATGAAATTTCCATATAAATGTCACTCCTAAATGTGGCATTCGGTTTCTAGGTTCGAATTTATGCTTTTATTCGATCGGTCTTGATTTTGTAGTGTAGAATGTTCTCATTGGCTTGTTACTATCCTCATTCTTTATGCTTATGCATAGATGTCTTTAAAGTTCACTTGGTTTTTCCCTTTTGACTTGTGATCTAACATTGCACGCCAAGTGTTAATGAAATGTCCATGTAAATGTCACTCATAAATATTGCATTCGTTTTCTAGGTTCGAATTTATGCTTTTATCGGATCGAACTTGATTTTGTAGTGTAGAACGTGCTTATTGGCTTGATACTATCCTCATTCTTTATGCTTATGCCTAGATGTCTTTAAAGTTCACTTGTTTTTTCTCCTTTTGCCTTTAAATTGACTTGTGATCTAACAATGCATGCCAAGTGTTCGATGAAATGTCCATGTAAATGTCATCCCTATATGTGGCATTCGGCTTCTAGGTTCGAATTTATGCTTTTATTCCATCGGTCTTCATTTTATAGTGCAGAATGTGCTTATTGGCTTGATACTATCCTCATTTTTTATGCTTATGCATAGATGTCTTTAAAGTTTAGTTGTTTTTTCTCCTTTTGCCTTTAAAATAACTTGTCATCAAACATTTCACTCCAAATGTTCGATGAAATGTCCATGTCAAAATCACTCCTAAATGTGGTATTCGGTTTCTAGGTTCGAATTTATGCTTTTATTCGATCGGTTTGTATTTTGTAGTGCAGAATGTGCTTATTGGCTTGATACTATGAGGAGAGTGCTCTCAAATCTCTAGTTTTTCAGGTTTTGGTTCGTGTTCTCTAATGAAGAAGAAGAGATCTGGTTCAAGCAAGCGTGATTTCTCTCCATTGACCCTTGATCTTCATGTCAAAGGGTCCAGATCTGAGATGTCGAAGGCCAAGGGACCAGATCTGAGTGGTTTGAGTCAGGTTGGTGCGAGTTCTTCAAGGCCTGGGGTGGTGCAACGAGAGACTGGCCAACTGGGGTCTTTTGAGGTCGAAGATGAAGTTACCATGGAGATTGCAGATTTAATGGGCCTTCCTTTTGAGATTTCGGTGGCTTCCAAGACAGCAATTGATGAAAATGATCGGCTTAAGGCTGGAATGGGTGAAAATGGAGATTTGGAGGCAATAATTGTATCAAATGCAAGCTTGAAGGGGGCTAATGGGGATTCAGCCATGGCAACGGTCAAGTTGGGGTCCTTTTCTGATGGTGACAGCTCGGAAAAAGGTGTAGGGCAAGGAGTGGGCAAGATTCTTGCATGTGACAGCTTTTACCCTTCTAGGCAAACCTCTTTTGCAAAGGAGAAGATAAGATTTGCCTCTTTGGTCCATCCCCCATTTTCTGACCACAAAAACCAGATCCCATCTTGTTCGGTTGATTCTCTTGCTCTCCCACCCTCTAAAACTCTCAAAAACACCATAGGAGAAGGGAGTTCGAAGCTTGCTAACTCTTTAACCAAAAATCAGCCTCTAAAACCCCTTTACACCAATGAAAAATCAGTGAAGGAAAATCGTAATTGCTGTTTGGCTGAGAAGTTGAAGTTTTACCCCAAGATTAACAAGGAGATCTACAAATTTGAAGATGGTGAGGTTGAACCAGCTTTGGAGGAATGGAAGGCCACTCTTTTAGGGGTGGTCTTAGGGGGAAAGTTCTCTTATGGAGCCATGGCTGAGTTTGTGAAGAAGAATTGGGCAGATTTCCCTCTCAAGCTTTTCCTTAAAGAAAATGGGGTTTTTGTCTTTAAATTCCATAGTGAAGAAGGTAAGAGATGGGTGCTTGAGCATGGACCTTGGATGGTGGGTGGGTTGATGCCTCTTATGCTAAAAGAATGGAGTTATGGGCTGAATCTTGATTGGTCTAGCTTTGATAGTATTCCGGTTTGGGTGAATGTATTGGAACCGAATCCCATGTTTCTCTCATCGAAACACATGTTGGGAGTGATAGGGAGTATGATTGGCAAGCCTATTTGTCTAGATAAAATCACGGCGGAGGTGGGGAGAATTTCTTTTGCAAGAATGTTAGTGGAGGTAACGCCGGCTGAAACGGAAAGAAAGGAGGTGGTTCTAGAGGACTCTAGGGGTAAAGTCTTCAAGCATGTTGTTAGGTTTGAGAAGTTGCCATGGATGTGTCATGGATGCAATTCTTTTGGGCACACAAGAAAGTTTTGTAAGGCGTTTGGAGATAGGGGTGCTAGAGCTGGATGGGGAAGGCCTAGAAAAATATGGGTGCCCAAGAAGAGAGGTATGGAGGAGGAGATAAGTGAGGAGCTTAAGGTGGATGATATGCTAAAAAAGGCCGAGAATCAAAACAAGGCTGAGTTTGATGTGGTCAAGCAAGTTGTGGATGCAAAGACAAATTATGTGAATGATGTGAGTGTTGAGGCTGGTTTGGATGCTTCCAAGGCTATTTGCGCTGATAGTGATGATGGTTTGAGGAATGAGTTGATGCCGACTGATGTAGCTCGAGATTTTGATGCCTTTGTGGTTGAGAAAAATGGGGACATCCGAGAGTTGAGTCCTAGTGCCGAGGTTTTAGTAGAGGTAGGCCTTGATGCGGATCCGGTTGCTAACCCGGACCACCCTAGAGTTGTTGAGCATAGAGAGATAGAGGTTGCTAAAGGGGCTGT
This sequence comes from Fallopia convolvulus, assembly GCA_964016875.1. Classification (NCBI taxonomy): domain Eukaryota; kingdom Viridiplantae; phylum Streptophyta; class Magnoliopsida; order Caryophyllales; family Polygonaceae; genus Fallopia; species Fallopia convolvulus. The sequence goes on from OZ024727.1 coordinate 27,016,309, forward strand.
TTTGAGTGGGGAGATGCTTGAATGCATAGCTGAGTTAAGGGATCAAGAGGGTGAGTTTGATCGAGATGATGTAGAGCCGGGTTTGGTTCAAGATATTGTGAGATCCTTAGACCCAGGTGCACGTGTGTTTGAGGCTGAGGTGGGCGAGTTTTCAGCTGCTACAAGGCCTAAGAAAGGGCTATTTTCAGTGGTAACGGGGCTGAGAGCAAAGACCCCCTTGACACCGAGCTCACTTGTCAAAGTTGTAGAAAGGTCGAGCTCCAAGAAGAAGTTTCCCCCCCTCTTACATACGGCTAAATCCATGTTGACCGGGGGAAAAAAGGAGATGGGGGTAAAAGGGTACCTAGCAAGACGGCTAAGTTTGGAAGAGGGTTGTAGTAGCCCTAAGAAAGGTGCTCATGGTTGATGTAAGAATAGGAGCATGGAATGTTAGGGGTGTGAATGGCGCCCCTAAAATAAGTATGGTGAACAAGTTTTCCATTAAGAATAAAGTAAGTTTGTTTGGATTGTTGGAAACTAAAACGCTGCGTACTAAAGAAGGAGAGTTGGCTTGGTCCTTGCTTAAGGGATGGAAGTTTTGTACGGAAGAAGGTTTGAGTGAAAGGAGTAGAATGAGAGTGGTTTGGGATCCTATGGTTTTGAGAGTGGAAGTTGTGGTGAAATCCAAGCAAGCTATTCATTGCAAGGTCCATCTTAAGAGCTCACATGAGAAGTTTTATGCCACTTTTGTCTATGCCTCCAATACTAGCCCGGAAAGGAGAGAGTTGTGGGACCTCCTGGGGAGCATTGCCTCGAGTATGGATGAGTCGTGGATTGTTCTTGGGGATGTAAATTGCATTCTCAACTCAAGCGAAAAATTTTCCCTTCGAAGGAGAAGTGAAGGGGAACCCACGGAGTTAGCGGGGGTGTTGGATAGATGTTTGCTTGAGGACTTAGCTTACTCTGGGGCGAAGTTCACTTGGTCAAACGAACAAGAAGGGAGGAACAGGGTGGCGACCAAGATTGATAGAGTGCTTGTTAATGATGCTTGGAAGAGAAATTTCAGTCAAGCCTATGCTTTCTTTGGCGATCCATGGCTCTCCGATCACTCACCGGGGCTTGTTTTTGTGAACCCCTCTCATGTTGGGAGGAGATTCCCATTCCGTTTCTTCAACTTTTGGACGGAAGAGGAAGAGTTTAGAAGTGTGGTTGAGAGGGCGTGGAGCACCCAAGTTGAGGGATCGGCCCAATTTGTCCTTATGAAGAAAATGCAAAAAGTAAAGGGAGAACTCAAGGGTTGGTTAAGATCTAAACATAGAGCTCTTGAGGGCTTGGTAGAAGAAAGTGTGGAGAAGCTCAAGAGAGCACACTTGGCACTTAATGAGGATATGGGGAATGAGGAGAAACAAGAAGAAATGAAAAGGGCCAAGTTTGAGTTGGAGGGTAATTTGAGCAAACTCTCTAGTGCTACCAAACAACGAGCTAAAATGGATTGGCTATCATATGGGGAAGAAACGTCATCCATTTTTTTCAATAGAATTAAAGAGAGGAAGATCTTTAAGAAGTTACACTTGCTCAAGAATGAAGAAGGGCAAGAGGTGGAAGGGGAAGAGAACATCACCAAGGAGGTCGTAGGGTACTTTGAGAGACTTTTTGGCACGACGGGATTGACGCAACCGGCTGGTTTTGAGGAGTTGAGTGGGCCTAAGCTAGAAGATGAGGATGTAGCTGCCCTAAGTTTTACTCCCTCAGAAGAGGAAATTAAACACGCCTTCTTCAATATAGGTGTTAATAAATCCCCGGGGCCGGACGGGTTTGGTAGCCACTTTTATAAGGAGTGTTGGGATATCATCAAAGTTGAAGTGCTTGCGGCGGTTCGGGAGTTTTTTAGCTCGGGTCAATTACTAAGGTATTGGAATAATACCTTTGTAAGTTTGATACCGAAAGTGGAAGAGCCGTTCATGGTCAAGGAGTTTAGACCTATAGCATGTTGTAATGTCTTCCAAAAGGCCATTTCAAAGATCATGGTGGAGAGAATACGGCCTTTACTTGGGAAGATAGTGGATTTGAATCAAGGGGCTTTTGTACCGGGACGTCTCTTAGCCCATAATGTAGCGGTGGCACAAGAGATAGTTGCAAACTATGAAGATCGGGATGTGTCCAAGAGGTGTGTGATTAAAGCGGACTTGCATAAGGCCTATGATTGCTTGGATTGGGCGCACTTGGAGAAAACCCTGCACTACCTCAACTTTCCTCCACACTTGATACGTCTAATCATGGTATGTGTCTCAACACCTCGCTTTTCCATTTTGGTGAATGGGGAGGCAAAGGGCTTCTTTGAGGGGAAAAGAGGGCTAAGACAAGGGGATCCTCTATCCCCGTTCCTCTTTGTCTTAGTAATGGAAGTTTTGAATAGGAAGCTCAAGATGGCTAGCAACAATGGGGGTTTCTTTTTCCACCCAAAATGTAAAAGACTTGGCCTTCTTAGTCTAGCCTTTGCGGATGACTTGTTGGTTTTTTGTAAACCCATGGGAGATTCCTTAAAGATTGCTACTAAGTGTTTGAGGGAGTTTGGAGAGGAATCCGGGCTTGTCCTTAGTGCCTCAAAGACACATCTCTTTTTTGGGGGAGTGGGGGAGGGAGATAGGGTACGGTTGGCTAGAGAGCTTGGGTTTTCATTGGGGACCTTCCCGGTGAGATACCTAGGACTTCCTCTCCACACTAAAAAGCTCAAGATTTCAGATTATAGCCCCCTCCTCAACAAAATTACCATAACCCTCCAACGTTGTTGCATTCCTACCCTTACTTATGCCGGGAGAGCGGAAGTTATTAGATGTGTGGTGGGAGGTGTACTCTCTTTTTGGGCTCAACTGGTTTTACTACCTAAGAGAGTCATAAGGAGGATAGAGAGTCTTTGTAGAAACTATCTTTGGTCGGGAAGATTGGAAGGGAGAAGAGCCCTTGTGGCGTGGGAGGATGTTTGCAAGCCCTTTGAGGAGGGTGGGCTCAACATCAAAGAGTTGGAAGCTTGGAATACTTCGGTCTTCTTCCGGTTAGGGCATGATGTGATCACCGGAAGGATGAACATGTGGACAAGGTGGGTAGAGGATAACCACACTCGTAGGGCGGATTTTTGGAGTGTGAGGAAGACAAACACCGATTCTTGGGTGTGGAGAAATTTGCTCAAAACCCGGGAAACCATGAGAGGTGTGTTGTTGGGAGATGAGCAACAAGGGGAGAGGATAAACGTCCTAGACATCACTAGGCCGAATGGGAGCCTTGATACTAAAGCACTTTATGAGGTCTTGAGAAATAAAGGGGAAAAGGAGGAGTGGTGTGAGATTGTGTGTGGGGTGGTCCGAGCAAGAGCATGGAGCTTCCGACTTTGGTTGGCCTATAAAGGAAGACTCCCTACCTTGGTCCGACTTTTTGAGTGGGGATGTGCTAGCCATAATGTTTGCCCCTTGTGCAATGAACACCCCAAGACTATTGAGCATATTTGGGGATCTTGCTTATTTGTACTACGAGTGATGGAAAGAGTTTGGAGGTGGGTAGGGATACACACCCACAAGGAGGATGTAAGGGAATGGGTTGAATGGTTTATACGATCACCCGGCCGAGATAGTACACTCTTCAAGGTGAAGCTCATGGCCTTCCTAGGAGTAGTGTACTACACTTGGAAGCATAGGAATAATGTGCTTCATGAGGGAATTGAACCAAATGTTGTCTCTTGTGCCCAAGAAATCATTATTGCATGTAAACAAAGACTTGAAGCTTCATGCAAGTTTGAAGGAAGACAAGGAGAAGTCCTTCGAAGACAACTCGGCCTTTGAGGTATGTGTAGGTGGCTTGTGCTTTTTCGTGGCGTTCATATTTAGAGCCTTTGGTGATTGTTTGTGGTTTGATGCTCGGGCCGTGAGGCTTAGGAGAGCTTTTTTGATGTGTAGGTGGTGATGTCTCACACCTAGTTTTGTGTTGATATTTTGCACATGTTTGCCCATGTGAGTTGTACATAGGGCAGTCGGGTAATACTCGGGTTTTGCATATTTTTATAGGCTTTTGTCTATAGGTTGGTGATGGGGTCCTAGACCCGTTTTTGTTAGGCCCGTAGGGCATTTTTGACCGGATCTGCGTATCCGAGGCTGGGGTTGTACTTTTTCACCTTGACTTTTTATGGTCAAGAGTGTTCTGTATATTCCTTCTATTTCTATATATTCACCACGTTTCGAGCTTGATACTATCCTCATTCATTATGCTTATGCCTAGATGTCTTTAAACTTCGCTTTTTTTTTCTCCTTTGACCTTTAAAATGACTTGTGATCTAACATTGCACGCTAAGTGTTCGATGAAATGTCCAAGTAAATCTCACTCCTAAAAGTGGCATTCGGTTTCTAGGTTCGAATTTATGCTTTTATTCGATCGCTCTTGATCTTATATTGCAAAATGTGCTTATTTCCTTGATACTATCCCCATTCTTTATGCTTATGCATAGATGTCTTTAAAGTTCACTTGTTTTTTCTCCTATTGCCTTTAAAATTTGACTTGTGATCTAACATTGCACGCCATGTGTTCGATGAAATATCCATGTAAATATCACTCCTAAATGTGGCATTCGGTTTTTAGGTTCGAATTTACGCTTTTATTCGATCGGTCTTGATTTTATAGTGCAAAATGTGCTTATTGGCTTGATACTATCCTCATTCTTTATGCTTATGCATAGATGTCTTTAAAGTTCACTTGGTTTTTCTCCTTTTGCCTTTAAAATAACTTCTCATCAAACAATTCACTCCAAGTGTTCGATGAAATGTCTATGTCAAAATCACTCCTAAATGTGGCATTCGGTGTCTAGGTTCAAATTTATGCTTTTATTCGATCGGTTTGTATTTTTGTAGTGCATAATGTGCTTATTGGATTGATACTATCCTCATTCGTATGCTTATGCCTAGATGTCTTTAAACTTCACTTGTTTTTTCTCCTTTTGCCTTTAAAATGACTTGTGATCTAACATTGCACGCCAAGTGTTCGATGAAATGTCCAAGTAAATCTCACTCCTAAAAGTGGCATTCGGTTTCTAGGTTCGAATTTATGCTTTTATTCGATCGCTCTTGATCTTATACTGCAGAATGTGCTTATTTGCTTGATACTATCCTCATTCTTTATGCTTATGCATAGATGTCTTTAAAGTTCACTTGTTTTTTCTCCTATTGCCTTTAAAATTTGACTTGTGATCTAACATTGCACGCCATGTGTTCGATGAAATGTCCATGTAAATGTCACTCCTAAATGTGGTATTCGGTTTTTAGGTTCGAATTTACGCTTTTATTTGATCGGTCTTGATTTTATAGTGCAGAATGTGCTTATTGGCTTGATACTATCCTCATTCTTTATGCTTATGCATAGATGTCTTTAAAGTTCATTTGGTTTTTCTCCTTTGGCCTTTAAAATAACTTGTCATCAAACATTTCACTCCAAGTGTTCGATGAAATGTCCATGTCAAAATCACTCCTAAATGTGGCATTCGGTTTCTAAGTTCGAATTTATACTTTTATTCGATCAGTTTTTATTTTGTAGTGCAGAATGTGCTTATTGGTTTGATACTATCCTCATTCATTATGCTTATGCCTAGATCTCTTTAAACTTCGGTTTTTTTTCTCCTTTGACCTTTAAAATGACTTATGATCTAACATTGTACGCCAAGTGTTCGATGAAATGTCCAAGTAAATCTCACTCCTAAATGTGGCATTCGGTTTCTAGAGTCGAATTTATGCTTTAATTCGATCGCTCTTGATCTTATACTGCAGAATGTGCTTATTTGCTTGATACTATCCCCATTCTTTATGCTTATGCATAGATGTCTTTAAAGTTCACTTGTTTTTCTCCTATTGCCTTTAAAATTTGACTTGTGATCTAACATTGCACGCCATGTGTTCGATGAAATGTCCATGTAAATGTCACTCCTAAATGTGGCATTCGGTTTTTAGGTTCGAATTTATGCTTTTATTCTATCGGTCTTGATTTTATAGTGTATAATGTGCTTATTGGCTTGATACTATCCTCATTCTTTATGCTTATGCATAGATGTCTTTAAAGTTCACTTGTTTTTTCTCCTTTTGCCTTTAAAATAACTTGTCATCAAACATTTCACTCCAAGTATTCGATGAAATGTCCATGTCAAAATCACTCCTAAATGTGGCATTCGGTTTCTAGGTTAGAATTTATGCTTTGATTCGATCGGTTTGTATTTTGTAGTGCAAAATGTGCTTATTGGCTTGATACTATCCTCATTCATTATGCTTATGCCTAGATGTCTTTAAACTTCACTTGTTTTTTCTCGTTTTGCCTTTAAAATGACTTGTGATCTAACATGGCACGCCAAGTGTTCGATGAAATGTCCAAGTAAATCTCACTCCTAAAAGTGGCATTCGGTTTCCAGGTTCGAATTTATGATTTTATTCGATCGCTCTTGATCTTATACTGCAGAATGTGCTTATTTGCGTGATACTATCCTTATTCTTTATGCTTTTGCATAGATGTCTTTATAGTTCACTTTTTTTTTCTCCTATTGCCTTTAAAATTTGACTTGTGATCTAACATTGTACGCCATGTGTTCGATGAAATGTCCATGTAAATGTCACTCCTAAATGTGGTATTTGGTTTTTAGGTTCGAATTTACACTTTTATTCGATCGGTCTTGATTTTATAGTGCAGAACGTGTTTAGTGGCTTGATACTATCCTCATTCTTCATTCTTTATGCTTATGCATAGGTGACCGATCAAGTAAAAACATAAATTCTTACCTAGAAACCGAATGCCACATTTAGGAGTGACATATAGGAGGACATTTCATCGAACACTTGACGTGCAATGTTAGATCACAAGTCATTTTAAGGCAAAATGAGAAAAAGCAAGTGAACATTAAAGACATCTAGGCATAAGGATAAAGCATGAGGATAGTATCATCGCCAATAAGCACATTCTGCACCACAAAATCAAGACTGATCGGATAAAAGCATAAATTCGAATCTAGAAACCGAATGCCATATTTAGGAGTGACATATACATGGACAATTCATCGAACACTTGGCGCACAATGTTAGATCACAAGTCATTTTATAGGCAAAATAAGTAAAAACAAGTGAACTTTAAAGACCTCTAGGCATAAGCATAAAGAATGAGGACAATATCAAGCAAATAAGCATGTTCTGCAATACAAAATCAAGACCGATCGAATAAAATCATAAATTCGAACCTAGAAACCGAATGCCACATTTAGGAGTGACATTTACATGGACATTTCATCGAACCCTTAGCATGCAATGTTAGATTACAAGTCATTTTAAAGGCAAAAGGACAAAAAACAAGTGAACTTTAATGACATCTAGACATAAGCCTTAAGAATGAGGATAGTATCAAGCCAATAAACACGTTCTGCACTATAAAATCAAGAGCGATCGGATAAAAGATAAATTCGAACCTAGAAATGGAATCGCACATTTAGGAGTGACATTTACATGGGCATTTCATCGAACACTTGGCGAGCAATGTTAGATCACAAGTCAATTTTTTAAAGACAAAAGGAGAAAAATCAAGTGAACTTTAAAGACATCGAGGCATAAGCATAAAGAATGAGGATAGTATCAAGTCAATAAGCACATTCTGCACGACAAAATCAAGACCGGTCGAATAAAAGCGTAAATTCGAACCTAGATCACAAGTCATTTTAAAGGCAAAAGGAGAAAAAACAAGTGAACTTTAAAGACATCGAGGCATAATCATAAAGAATGAGGATAGTATCAAGTCAATAAACACATTCTGCACGATAAAATAAAGACCGGTCGAATACAAGCGTAAATTCGAACCTAGATCACAAGTCATTTTAATGGCAAAAGGAGAAAAAACAAGTGAACTTTAAAAACATCAAGGCATAAGCATAAAGAATGATGACAATATCAAGCCTTACGTTCTACACTACAATATCAAGACCCGATCGAATAAGAGCATAAATTCGAACCTAGAAACCGAATGCCACATTTAGGGGAGACATTTACATGGACATTTCATCGAACACTTGGCGTGCAATATTAGACCGCAAGTCATTGATATTCATGTTTTAGTCTAGTTTTTAGTGTGTTTTATTAGTTTGTTTGGTTTAGTTTTAATAGTTTGTAGGGTTAGTTTTGTGTGTTTTTGGATGAGTTTGCATATTTTGTGAAAAGTATGGAAGCTACTCCGTTTTGTGTCTTTTAATAGGTTTTGAGCAAGGAAGGAGCACTTTTTGGAGCTGAATGGAGTATTATGGTGGAAGACGGTAGAGTATGAAGATAGAGAAGTCGAAGTCCAAGCTTTTAGAGTTGAAGAATTGAAGAAAACCAAATCCAGGCTCGTTAACGAGGTTGTGAAGGGTCGTTAACGAGGCTTAGAGATAGAATTTTTCGAGAGATCTTATGTCTACCGACCTTGTGTGGGAATCTATCTTGTTAATTCCGCGTCGGTAGGGTTTTTAATGAGTTTTAGGGTTATTATATTTTATGTTTTATGTCTTGTTATCTTTCTAGATTTTCTTTCTATCTTTTTAGGGTTAGTTTCCTTCTTTTAGGAAAGTTTTTATCTTCTAGCTTTTTTATTAGATTGCTTTATTAGTATAAATACCCTTCTTTCTAGCCTGGAAAGACGGGGGAAAAGTAAGAGATCAGCTTTTAGGAGAGCCGAGAGAGAGGAGAAATCGAGTGGAGGATCATCGAGTCGAGGTGGAACGAGAGCGAAGTCAAGGTCGTTAATCGTGTCTTCTGTTTGGTATTCTTGTTGTTTTTCGGTTTCTTCTGAAGTCTGTAAGACGATAATTTTCATATTAATTTGAAGTAGTTTTTATTTTCAATGTTCTCTCTTATTGAAGTTGTTTGCTTTATAGATATGATTAGTGAGTAGTTTTCCTATCTAGGGTCGGGGTTGAAACCCGGCATAGTTATGCATGTTTGATGAGTAAGTTGAAGTGTTGAATGCCTTTTATCTATTTTTTAGATTGCTTGTTGTGTTTATGCCTAGATAAGAATCGAGGTAATTTGAGTTCTTAACTTGATTGAGAAAGAAAGTTATAGACTTGAAGGTTGATATTGTTCGTTTAAGAAAGTTTCGAGCTTTGGATCTAAAACAAGTAATTGAGTGAATTAGTTTATGAGAATAGATTGATTTTCTTGATAGTCAGCGAAAGTTGATGAATTTATCTATTTAAAGGCATGATCTTCATCTTGTTACCAATTTATATGCATGGCTATGTTGTGGTAACCCTTGTCCTAGATTTTTATTCCTATTTGAGTTTTCTTCGTTACATTCGTTACTGAGTTCGTTGCCTCGGTACCGAACTTGTGTTTGGAGTCGTTAGTAGTGTTATCCAGGTTCGTTAACGACCTTGACAAAGTCGTTAACGAGGTTGGTCGTAGGTGTTTTGTGTTGTTTTGCTTAGTTTTATTTCTTTGTAGTTGGTAAACAAACAACAGTGCTTCCCGTGGAACGATCCTGACTCCCCTATAATCAGCGGGGTCTTGACTATAAATTTTATTTGTTGTCAAATTACCCTCTCAACAAATTGGCACCGTTGTCGGGGAAGCAACAGTGTTTGTTTGTTTATCTGTGGGTCTGGGAATAGCCCGACCCCGTTTTTGTTTTTTATTTTGGTTTTCTTTGTCTGTTTTCTAAGCGTATGCCAGCTGGACGTCGAAGGCTCGAATTTGACAACACCGGTTATTATTCAGAACCTGAACATTCCCTGCACCGTACACACCGAGAGAACCGAGCCATGGCCACACCCGAGGAGATGACTCGTCAGATGGCCGAACTCTAGAGGCAGATGGAGGCGTTAAAAACCGAAAAAGATGCCGTTAATGCCTAGGCCGAGCGTCAACGAGTCAATAGTGCTCGTCTACAGGAAGAGTTGAATGCCTATCCGAGGAATGCCAAAGAATACATGCATCCAGAACTGAGGGTGCCAGAGTCTCCAATTGTGCTTCCGGAGATAGAGAAACCTTTTGAGATAAAGTCTCAATTTATATCCTTGATCAAACGGGCTCAGTTTGAAGGGAAACCTACTGAGTGCCCTATGGAACATATTAGAAATTTTTTGGATTTATGTGACACCATAGATGGTGAAAGTGTCTCACTTGAATATGTTCTGTTAAAAGCTTTCAGGTGGTCTCTTACTGGAAAGGCCCTGAGCTGGTTGGAGAGCTTACCTTCTAAGTCTATCAGGACTTGGAAGAATTTGTATGATCAATTTCTTACAAAATATTTCCCTCCTGCCAAGACGACGGAGTTGAGAAAGCGCATCACCTCCTATCACCAGCTGCCTAACGAGACTTTTTTTGAAACATGGGAAAGATTTAAGGAGATGCTTAGACAATGCCCTACTCATGGGCAACCATTATATGTGCTCCAAGAAATCTTTTTCTAGGGTATAAATGCAGAAACGAAGAACCGCATCAACATGCATTTAGCGTGCGGTTTTATAGAGATGGAACCCACGGCTGCATGGGAATTGTTGGACAAGCTGTCTAACTATGATGCCATGTATGGAACCCAGCAATCTCCCCAGCCCCAGAGGCGTCTCTACATGCCTAACAAGGAAGATGTTGACCCCGATGTCAAAAATCAATTTCTGCAAGACGAAGTCAACCGCCTGAAGAAGCAGGTAAGTTTTCTGAAATCCTCTCAATCTTGTCAAGAGTGTGGCTCTTCTACCCATAGTACTTCTACTTGCACTAACATAGAATAGGTGAGGGCCGCTGAGACATATGCTGAAGTGAATTATATGAGAGGCCCATACAGAAACCAGCCTAGTAATTTTGACAGGTCAAACAATTATCCAACATGGGGCAACCAAAATCCAAATGCCAACTATGCAGCGCCCCCACCGGATAGACGACCTGCACCATATCGACCTCCAGGCTATCAAGAGCCACCATCATGGGCATTAGGGTTACAGGAAGGCATTAGCGGAATCCAAGCCAACCTTAACAATCAAAACAAAAGATGGGGAGAGTTCGATGTGTGGAAGAAAAATGTCGACTCTCAACTAGGGAACCTTGCTGCACAGATTCAAGACCACAAGGGCAACTCCCGGGCCGTCCCGAGGAGAACCCTAAGGGACAAATAGCAGCAGTACACCTTAGGAGCGGAAAGACACTACCGGAGCACGCCCAAGCTAAGGACAAGGGCCCTACAACTGAAGAGGAGGCCACGGTTCAGCTCGGTAACGAGCCAGCTAGAGCAAGTACCAAACTAGCACACCAAGGTGACGAGGCTCCCAGGTTCGTCAACGACCCTAATCTAGGTAAGTTTCCTGATTCGAGCCCCTCTCTCAATCCCAGGCTAGTTAACGATCCCATCAGGGTCGGTAACGATCCTCCGAGAGCACCTAACGACCCTAGTGTCGACCCAGTAGCATCACCTCTCGAGCCTGACTTGGTTCCGAGAATGGTGAAATCTCTTCCTTTTCCTATTAAGAAATCAAAGGACTCTACTGAGAGTAAGTTCAAGCGTTTCGTAAAGATTCTCCAGGGCATTAATATTTCCATCCCATTCGCTGAGGCCCTAAGCGAAATGCCGGCTTATACGAAATTTTTGAAACATATTCTTAGCAGGATAAGATCCATCACAAAGCTGCAAGATGAGGTCCGATCTATTGCTCTACCAGAAAAGATAGGAGACCCAGGGAGATTTGCCATAACAATTGGCATAGGCGACCACAAATTCAAAGCTCTATGTCATCTGGGAGCCAGTGCTAGTTTACTTCCCCTTTCAATCTGGTCAAAAGCCAACATGGGACCACTGGAGCCAATTAACATGCGGTTATACATGGTAGATGGCTCTTGTATCAAACCAACAGGGGTTGTAGAAGACTTTCCGGTTCAAGTGGGCAAATTCTTTGTCCCAAATGATTTCATAGTTATGGCAATGCCCGAAGACCCGGTAGTTCCTATTATCTTGGGGAGATCGTTCCTCGCCACAACTGGAGCTATAATTGATGTTAGGAGGGGACTCCTAACTTTCGAAATTGGGGATGAGGTGACGGAATTTCGATTCAAATAGGCAATGAAGGAGATCGATAGAGTCGAAGTCAAGATGTTCTACACCCACAATGAGATCATCGAATGTGGGGACCCTGTTGGAAGATTGGTGTCAAATACTGAATTTTTCGGTCAAAGATAGGCTGAGACAGCCCCTGTAGTTTCAGTAACGAATCCCCCAGCCTCAGTACCGATTCTCCTGGAAGAAGAAGCAAGCTCGTTAACGACCCCGACAACATCGTTAACGACCCTGGCCGAAGGCAATAAAATTTCAGCATTTGAATACCTTGAAGAAGTGTTGAAGACGGAGCCAGAAGAACCGATTCTAATCCCAGCTGAACCTTCTCCAACACTTAAACCTCTTCCGGACTCGCTCAAGTATGAATTTCTTGGTCCTAATTCTACTTTTCCTGTCATTATCAATGCTAAATTAAAAGATGAGGAAGTAGATAAACTGCTGAATGTGCTTAGGAGGCATAGAAAACCCATAGGCTACTCCCTAGATGATATAACTGGCATATCCCCTTCTCTTTGCATGCATAGGATATACATGGAGGACAATCATAAACTCACTATAGAGCATCAACGTAGGTTAAATCCTAACATGAAAGATGTGGTCAAAAAGGAAATCATTAAATTACTTGATGCTGGGATCATATTTCCTATATCGGACAACCAATGGGTGAGTCCGGTCCATATAGTTCCAAAGAAAGGGGGAATGACTGTCATAGAAAATGAAAAGGGAGAGCTTATTCCAACCAGGACCACTAGCAGTTGGAGGATGTGCATTGATTATAGGAAGCTTAATAGCGCTACTAGAAAAGATCATATTCCGCTTCCTTTCATTGATCAAGTGTTAGAACGCTTAGCCCAACATGATTATTTCTGTTATTTAGATGGCTATAGCGGCTTTTGGCAGATTCCCATTCATCCTGATGATCAGGAGAAGACTACCTTTACATGTCCTTATGGAACTTTTTCTTATAAAAGAATGCCATTCGGGCTTTGCAACGCCCCCGCCACCTTTCAAAGGTGCATGATGGCCATTTTTTCAGATATGATAGAGGAGATTGTAGAGGTCTTTATGGATGATTTTTCTTTTTATGGTTCTTCATTCGATGCTTGTCTTGCTAACCTTGCACGTGTGCTTAAAAGATGTGAAGAAACCAATCTTGTGTTAAACTGGGAAAAATGCCATTTCATGGTTCAAGAGAGGATAGTGCTAGGACATCTTGTCTCTAAGAGAGGGATAGAAGTAGATAAAGCAAAAATTGAGCTTATTGAAAAACTACCTCCTCCCTCTTCTGTAAAAGACATTAGGAGTTTCCTAGGGCATGCTGGTTTTTATAGACGCTTTATTCAGGATTTTTCTAAGATAGCTAAACCTTTGACTAACCTACTAATGAAAGATGTAGTGTTTGAGCTGTCTCCAGAATGTCTTGAAGCATTTTACAAGTTAAGAGCAGCCCTCGTGTCCGCCCCTATTATGCAGTCCCCGGATTGGACACTACCCTTTGAGATTATGTGCGACGCGAGTGAATATGCAGTCGACGCTATCTTGGGACAACGGAAGGATAAGAAGCTCCACGCCATCTACTACGCAAGCAAGACGCTTGATGAGGCGCAGAGTAAGTATACCACAATGGAGAAGGAATTCCTTGTTGTGGTATTTGCCTTTGAAAAATTCCGGTCCTACCTTGTTGGATCAAAAGTGATTGTTTATACTGACCATGAGGCTGTTAGATACCTAATGGCCAAAAAGGATGCCCAGCCTAGATTGCTTCGTTGGATGCTCTTACTGCAGGAATTTGATCATGAAATAAGAGATAAGAAAGGAGCAGCAAACATAGTGGCAGACCACTTATCCAAATTACCGGTTGAGCATATCACCGAATCCAACAATGAAATGCCAATCAAGGATTCCAGACCAGACGAACACCTCATGCTGAATGAGGTTGAATTCAATAGGGCCCTCATTACCGACCCCAAAGGGGTCGGTAACGAACAACCGAGGCTGGAAGTAAGAGTTCACGATGGCCAAAACCCAAAGTGCATCGACACAACAGTCAGGCAGTTCGTTACCAGGCCACGGGAGGTCGTCAACGAGGATAATATTACAGCTCCAGGGTCGTTAACAACCCACACAGGTCCAGTGACGACCCGGTCAGGTAAGATTTCTGAACCAAAACTCATTTAATTCGATTCAATCCCTCCCCTCCTGTTGCTTCTACTTCTTTTACGTCAATTCATGCTGTTAGAGGGTCGAAAGCCCCTTGGTTCGCGAATTTTGCTAACTATCTTGTAGGAGGCGTACTCCCCGAAGGACTAACCCCACAAAAGAAGAAGAAGTTCCTCCACGATGTAAAACAGTACTACTGGGACGATCCTTACTTGTTCAAGAAAGGAAGTGATCACCTCTTTAGGCGCTGTATCCCAGAAGAGGAGGTAGAGAACGTGATCCGTCAATGTCACACACTCCCTACCGGAGGCCATGCAAAAGGATTCAAAACCACGACGAAGATTCTTCAAAGTGGTCTCTACTGGCCAACCATGTTTAAAGATGTACAGACTTATGTGACAGTATGCGATGAATGCCAACGCTCGGGCAACATCACTTGGAGACATGAGAACCCGCTGACCGGGATACTAGAGGATGAGTTATTCGACGTATGGGGCATAGACTTCATGGGACCTTTTCCCGCATCAGGCCCCTACAAGTATATCCTAGTAGCGGTCGATTATGTCTCTAAGTGTGGGTGGAGGCCATTGCTACAAGGACCAACGACGCTAAAACCGTTGCCAAGTTTATTAAGACTAACATTTTTCCCAGGTTTGGCGTTCCAAGAGTCCTCATTAGTGATGGAGGATCTCATTTCATTGAGCGGAGCTTTGAAACACTTTTGGCTAAATATGGGGTATCACACCGGGTGGCAACACCATATCATCCCCAAACTAGTGGCCAAGTCGAAGTTTCAAATAGGCAGATAAAGAGCATATTGGAAAAGACAGTGTCCCATTCTAGGAAGTATTGGTCTTCTAAATTGGATGACGCTCTATGGGCATATAGGACAGCATACAAGACGCCTCTACGCACCACTCCCTATAACCTAGTGTATGGC
Organism: Fallopia convolvulus; assembly: GCA_964016875.1. Classification (NCBI taxonomy): domain Eukaryota; kingdom Viridiplantae; phylum Streptophyta; class Magnoliopsida; order Caryophyllales; family Polygonaceae; genus Fallopia; species Fallopia convolvulus. The sequence goes on from OZ024727.1 coordinate 27,031,466, forward strand.
AAGGCATGCCATTTACCGGTTGAGATGGACAATAAAGCATTATGGGCTCTTAAGGAGCTCAACATGAACCTAAACGCAGCTGGAGCAAAACGATTCATGGACTTGCAAGCACTAGAGGAGTTGAGGCTTAAGGCGTATGAAAATGCTGAAATTTACAAAGAGCGCACCAAGCGGTGGCATGATCAGAAACTAGTGCCCAAAACCTATGAGGTTGGCGATAAGGTACTTCTTTTCAACTCTAGACTCCGTTTATTCCCAGGGAAGCTAAGGACAAGATGGAGCGGGCCATTCGTGGTTCATCACATCTATCCCCACGGCGCGGTAGAGTTGATCGATAACCAAGGCGCAATCTTCAAAGTTAACGGCCATCGATTGAAAAAGTTTCATGAGAAACCCGACCCAGATGAAGAGATTAGAGTCACTATGGCTCTTACAACGTCGGATTAGCCAAGGTAAGTACGTCGGGCTGACGACGTTAAAAATAGCGGTTACGGGAGGCAACCCGGTACTTTTAATATAGTTTAGTTTTTCTTTTTAGATCTTTTTCCTAGTTTTCTTTTGAGTTTTTCTAGTAGTTTAGAAGTAGAAAGATAGAATAGTTTTTAGCTAACAAGATGCAGGAGTTGGGCTCGGAAATCACTCAAAAAAGGCTACGACGGTTCATTAACGACCCAACCCAGGGTTGTTAACGACCCGGTTTGGCGACCCGAATTGGCGAAACAGGCAGGTAAGTATTTTTACCCGAATCTATCTTATATCTTTACCCATGTGCCGCCCCTTTCACCTCTTCTCCTACCTCTAGCCCTCTCCTATAAAACCCTTTCAAACCTCCCAAAATTCCACTCTCAAATCCTCAATCCAAAAGCTTAAGTTCTCCAAGAATCCTACCGATATTTCTCAAAACCGATCGGAAATCACACCACCACCGAACTTCGGAGTCCCACCCTAGTTAACGAGTTCGCCGCCCTTGATTTGATTACCGACGAGATACGAGCTCGTTAAACCACCCAAAATTTTGATCTTTGTTCTTCAAATTCTCAATCTAACGGTATGATATCTAAACCCTAACTCTCTATTTGCATGATTCATGGTTTATAGGGTCGAAATTTTATATCTTATTCATATAAAAGATCGAATGGCATGTTTATTGATTGCTCAATGATTTTATTGCTTGATATATTGGTGGTTGATCTTGACTTCTATGGGTTTGTTCTTGCTTGATTCTCCATTGAAATTTGATTAAGAAAAGCATGAACTACTTTGTTTTGGAATTGTTTGATCTTCACCATAAGTTTCTTGGGCAATTATAGCATGTTCGGGATGGGTAATTGAGCAAGTATGGGGTGCATATACCCGATGGTGTGTCTTACGTAGGATTATGACTGATGCATGCTTGATTCATGGCTTAATTTTGGAGTATTTTACACTCAGGAATTCGCGACTGGTTCTCGTACAAGCTCGTTAACGACCTGCCTAGGTTCGTTAACGACCCTGCGTATTATCAAGCCTAAAAATCAGCCCAGATCCGTTACTGACCTCGGTTGGGTCGTTAACGGGGCATTCCGAGAGCTACTTCGAGACCAAGTATGGGGTCTCTTGTCTAAAGATTTGAGTGGATCTAATCTTGGAAAAGTCGTATTGTTTGTCGGTCCACATGGCAAGTTCTAGCCGAGCCGCAACCCGAGCCCAAAAGAAGAAGAGGAATCAACAGTCCCCATCTCCACCCTGCATGGACAACGTGATCTGGTGCACTCAAGGACAAGCGGACCGCTACAATTCCATACTAGACAAGGACCACTATACTAGGTGGTTCTCGAGGTTGAGTGCTAAGCAAATGAGGATCTATGATGATGTGAAGGAGGCCTTTGCTATTCTCAGCGTGCCTCACTTGTTGAAGAAGGAGAATGTACCACACTTCCCGGCTCTCACATCCGAGTTCCTAGCCACTCTAGAGACAAGATTCCCGACGAAGACTTCGAAAGGACGAATCAGATTCAGGCTCGGTAATGTGAACCATGAGTTTACTTTGGCGGAGTTCAATGGTATTCTTGAGCTCCCAAATCCTTCTCGAGATTACAGTCTAAAGGATTACAAGGTGACAAGGACTTGGAGCTACATTACCGGGGAAGTAGAGCCCTCCGCTGCAGCATTATTCGGGGCAAGCATCATCAACCCCATTTTTCGGATCATCCTCCGAGTCCTAGCCACTACATTCTGGCCTAAGAGAGAGTTGAATAGGTCGACAAGGATAGAAGTTGCATGCCTCCGCACCATTCTATTTGAGGAGCCCGCCCCATTGAACTTGGGGTATGAATGGCTATACTATGTTGAGAAGTCGATCAAGTCGAAGGAAGTATGGTGGGGGAATTTGGTTAGTCTCTTGGCGACCAATCTTGGAGTTGATCTATCCGTCTACACACCGGCCCACGCGCAATTACTCAACAGGAATTATTGGTTTAGCTCCGGTATTTTCACTCAAACCGAGGGCGGGTACACTACAAAAGTTCTCGGCCGAGATGTTGCACCCACCCTGGATAAGCTGGAGCTGCTTTACGTACCAAATTGGTACGAAGCATGGACGGGGCATGCATTCCCATTAGAGACCAAGCCGCAAGATGAGTTAACACTCCGGCCATGTGAGTCCCGGTTTGAAAGAGAGGAAGAAGCCATGGACGAAGATGAAGATTAGACTGAAGAAGCTACCGAGGGAGGTACAGAAGAGCTCGACATCGAGGAAGAGGACCTCGATACAGAAATTCTGGGCAATAATATCTTCGTTAACGAGCTCGCAAGGGTCGTTAACGACCACTTCGAGGCTTCTACCGATGCTCCTACCGAGGCTCACAGCGTCGGTAACGACCCCTCGTAGCAACCTATCGACCCACAGTCATATGGTCTCATGCCTTACAATCTTGTACTTTTTCAAGACCACTTCCAGCCCCACTACCAACCACCTCCTCAGCCCGAGTACATTGGATCGAGTATCCCGCCTCCATGGGCCGACGATCTTTCTACTCAAATGCAGCAGCTTAACCTTCAGCAGACACATGTTCATCGGAGGATGGATAGATGGGAGAGTGTCTATTCTGCTCGCATGGCGATGGAGGATGCGAGGCATCAGCAGAGAGAGGCGGATGATGCAGAGCGTTGGAGGACGATGTATACCTTCATGGGGAACTTCGAGCATTATTTTCCACCACCTGGGCGTTGATTCAGTTTGAAGAGTGTTTTCTTGTCTGCTTTCAAGATCTTGTAAGTTTTTCTTTTATTTTCGTTTTTCTTTTCTTTTCTTTTCTTCTTCTTATTTTCATTACAGTGGGGACACTGTAATTTTAAGTATGGGGTGGGAAAGGATAGAAAAGTTAGTGTCTTGTCTGTCTAATGTCTTTTATGTTTTGAAGTAGTTCTTTGTTTTAATAAATGAAAGAAAAAAATCAGAAAAAATTTGAAAAAATTTAAAAAAATTTTATAAAAAAAAAAAGAGTTTTAAAATTGATAGATACCCTTTTTCTTATGGTTCTATGATAGTAATTACTAGCATGATCATATAATTCCTTGCAAGCATTTCTTTGATAAGTATAGCCTGATTCTTGTTTTGAAGTTGTTTTTATGAAGGAATAGCATATGATGAAATTGAGCATGTATACTTTTTAGTATAAGTGATGCAATCCAACAAAATGATTTCCTTGTGAGTTATTTTTGGCCTTATAGGGAGATCATTAAGAATCCCTCTTCTTTTCTTGTGTGATTTACTCTCTATATGCATATTATCTCTCAGAATTGTGATGGTTATCTATTACTTGAGACCTATATAAGATTTATAGTTCATTGCATGTGAAGGGCATATGATAGAGAACTTATTTTTCATAAGACCTCTTAATCCTTATCCACCCTTACATTATCTTCTTTTTGATAGCCAATGTTTGAGCCTTTAAGCCTTTATTTTTAGCTCCACCAAATTGTTCCCTAGCCGTTATAAGCTTGACCCTGTCCGGGGATTAGGACTTAGATTGGAAAGGTTAGTTTTATTGAGTGAAAAGAGATAATTGGTTTCGAAATTTAGGGATTATTGGGAAGGGTAGATTGGAAGTCTCTTGGTTTATTTTGTAAAAAGAAAGATCTCTTGGTAATAAAGGATGCACAAATGAAGAAGAGAAGTTGAAAAAATGCAGAAAACGAGTAGGAGTTAGCTCGGTTAACGACCTTGCTCGTTCGTTAATGAGGCTGCGCAAGCATGAAAGAAAGGAAAAGATTTGAAAGAAATAAGAAAATGAAAGAGAAGTAAGATGTGCATTTGTGTTTAAAGACAAACTAGAGATTCTTTTGAATTATTTTATGAGACTTTCTAGGATAAATGGGTGAGTGAAAGAATAAGTGCATAATGAAGAGTGAGTTTGGTTTTGTGTTTATGAGAGTTTTGGTAGTTGTGTGAGTTTTTAGGAGTCTTTGATTCCCGGATATTATTAGCACCACATGACCAAATTCCACGCCTTATTGTCTTTACCAAGCCCCATTACAACCCGGTCGAATGGAAGCTTCTATGAAGTTTTTCATTGAGTCTAAGTTTCTCTTGATGATTTTTGCTTGTTTTGACAAATCTTAGGTGGAGAGTTTGGTGATATAAGTTCCAATTTCTATGAGTTTTTGTATATAAGATGAGTTGAGAGATGAATTTATAAGCCTAAACACTTGAGAGTTGAGTGAAACACACATTATCCCTTGTGAGGTTGGATTGTATTTTCTTATGTCTATTTGGTGCATATGTGTGTGATGACATTGATAGTCATTTGTTATTTTCTTCTATGTGTTGAAGTTGCTTTTTAGATGATGGCTATTTGCTTGATGAGTATGATTGTTTGGTTTTGATTTTTGTTTAGTGATTGCTTGAGGACAAGAAAGTCTAAGTATGAGGTATTTTGATATTCATGTTTTTAGTCTAGTTTTTAGTGTGTTTTATTAGTTTGTTTGGTTTAGTTTTAATAGTTTTTAGGGTTATTTTTGTGTGTTTTTGGATGAGTTTGCATATTTTGTGAAAAGTATAGAAGCTACTCCGTTTTGTGTCTTTTTGTAGGTTTTGAGCAAGGAAGGAGCACTTTTTGGAGCTGAATGGAGTATTATGGTGGAAGACGAAAGAGTATGAAGATAGAAAAGTCGAAGTCCGAGCTTTTAGAGTTGAAGAATTGAAGAAAACAAAATCCAGGCTCGTTAACGAGGCTGTGAAGGGTCGTTAACGAGGCTTAGAGACAGAATTTTTCGAGAGATCTTATGTCTACCGACCCTGTGCGGAAATCTATCTTGTTAATTCCGTGTCGGTAGGGTTTTTAATGAGTTTTAGGGTTATTATATTTTATGTTTTATGTCTTATTATCTTTCTAGATTTTCTTTCTATCTTTTTAGGGTTAGTTTCTATCTTTTAGGAAAGTTTTTATCTTCTAGCCTTTTTATTAGATAGCTTTATTAGTATAAATACCCTTCTTTCTAGCCTGGAAAGAGGGGGGGGGGGAAGTAAGAGATCAGCTTTTAGGTGAGCCGAGAGAGAGGAGAAGTCGAGTGGAGGATCATCGAGTCGAGGTGGAACGAGAGCGAAGTCAGGGTCGTTAATCGTGTCTTCTTTTCGGTATTCTTGTTGTTTTTCGGTTTCTTCTGAAGTCTGTAAGACGATAATTTTCATATTAATTTGAAGTAGTTTTTATTTTCAATGTTCTCTCTTATTGAAGTTGTTTGCTTTATAGATATGATTAGTGAGTAGTTTTCCTATCTAGGGTCGGGGTTGAAACCCGACATAGTTATGCATGTTTGATGAGTAAGTTGAAGTGTTGAATGCCTTTTTATCTATTTTTTAGATTGCTTGTTGTGTTTATTCCTAGATGAGAATCGAGGTAATTTGAGTTTTTAACTTGATTAAGAAAGAAAGTTATAGACTTGAAGGTTGATATTGTTCGTTTACGAAAGTTTTGAGCTTTGGATCTAAAACAAGTAATTGAGTGAATTAGTTTATGAGAATAGATTGATTTGCTTGATAGTCAGCAAAAGTTGATGAATTTATCTATTTAAAGGCATGATCTTCATCTTCTTACGAGTTTATATGCATGGCTATGTTGTGGTAACCCTTGTCCTAGATTTTTATTCCTATTTGAGTCTTCATCGTTACATTGGTTACTGAGTTCGTTGCCTCGGTACCGAACCTGTGTTTGGAGTCGTTAGTAGTGTTATCCAGGTTTGTTAACGACCCTAACAAAGTCGTTAACGAGGTTGGTCGTACGTGTTTTGTGTTGTTTTGCTTAATTTTTATTTCTTTGTAGTTGGTAAACAAACAACAGTGCTTCCCGTGGAACGATCCTGACTCCCCTATACTCAGCGGGGTCTTGACTATAAACTTTGTTTGTTGTCAAATCACCCTCTCAACAGTCATTTTAAAGGCAAAAGGAGAAAAAACAAGTGAACTTTAAAGACATCTAGGCATAAGCATAAAGAATGAGGACAGTATCAAGCCAATAAGCACTTTCTGCACTACAAAATCATCACCGATCGGATAAAAGCATAAATTCGAACCTAGAAACCGAATGCCATATTTAGGGGTGAAATTTACATGGACATTTCATCGAACACTTGGCGTGCAATGTTAGATCAGAAGTCATTTTTAAGGCAAAATGAGAAAAAATAAGTGAACTTTAAAGACATCTAGGCATAAGCATAAAGAATGAGGATAGTATCAACGTTAATAAGCACATTCTGCACCAAAAATCAAGACCAATCGGATAAAAGCATAAATTCGAACCTAGAAACCGAATGCCATATTTAGGGTTGACATTTACATTGACATTTCATCGAACACTTGACGTGCAATGTTAGATGAGAAGTCATTTTAAAGTCAAAAGGAGAAAAAACAAGTGAACTTTAAAGACATCTAGGCATAAGCATAAAAAATTAAGATAGGATCAATCCAATAAGCACGTTCTACACTGCAAAGTGAAGACCAATCGAATAAAAGCATAAATTCGAACCTAGAAACCGAATGCCACATTTACATGGACATTTCATCGAGCACTTGTCGTGCAATGTTGGATCACAAGTCATTTTAAAGGCAAAAGGACAAAAAACAAGTGAACTTTAAAGACATCTAGGCATAATAAGCATAAAGAATGAGGATAGTATCAAGCCAATAAGCACATTCTACACTACTAAATCAAGACCGATCGAATAAGAGCACAAATTCGAATCTAGAAACCGATGCCACATTTAGAAGTGACATTTGCATGGACATTTCATTGAACACTTGGCGTGCAATGTTAGATAACAAGTCAATTTTTAAAGGCAAAAGGAGAAAAAACAAGTGATCTGATACGTGATTGCCCCGGAATCCTCCGTAGAAACCTCGTATATGACCCACACGATCCCGATCTTGCCTTGTAATCGATTTCCAACCTACAATGCTTTCAAATTAGATGACTTGGAACACAAACAAAGACAAACTGAATTGAATGATTGAATGAAAGAGAACGGTCGGAATTGTAGATGAATCAACTTGATAGTTCACTCGGATTGGCTCTAACGCTAAATCCGAATGATTAACTAGATTGATCTTTAATGATCACAACTAGAACAATCTAATTGAATTAATCCACAAATCAGATTTCGAAAGAGGGAGAGAGATCTCGTGATTATGATGATGATGATGGTTCGAACTTCAATTGCAAGCACACACAAAATATTGTTTTTGAGCCCAAGAGATAGATTAAACCAATTTGGGTTTAATCTCTCTCAAGCTGATTTTCTATTAATGAAAACAAGAGTTTAAATAGTAGAATACAAAGCTATTACTTGGGGAGCAAGGAGAGAGGTGGCCGGCCCTAGGAGATAGAATTAGGCCTCCTTGTCTTGCTTCCCAAGATATAATAAAAAATCTAAAATAATATCTATCTAAATCCCCTTAAATAAAATAAATCATGGCTGATTTATTTATTTAAGGAAATATCCTAACAAACTCAAAATATCTAAAAGATAATAAAAACATAGGAGAGAGAATAATCAACCACTAACATCAGCCTATGGTCGAAATACTCTTAACATAAATAAATAAAAATCGTCCTTAATAAAATAATTAAAGATAGAAATTTAAACTGAAGATAAGATTCCCGTAAGACTTGAACAACTCTCAGTAAGACCCATTTTTCGGTGCCTTTCTGTTGGATTCTGGATTTGATGTAAACTACAAAGTTGTAGAACTTTTAATTATCTTTCCAACGAGTACTTATCGAACTTGAGATGAATTTTCTAGCCCAAGTTATGACCAGTTTACTGAGCACTGTTTTCCATTTGACGGGCTTCTTACTTTCCGAACTTTTGTGACTTGATTCTCTTCATTGCTGGCCTTGGACGCCATGGATGGATATTTTGAAGAGATAGTATCAATTCCATGAAAACCTTCTTGAACTTAAATGCTCGGGACCTTAGTAAAGGTCTTGGTTTTTTGCCTCCATTCGTCTTCAACGAATCATTCGCTTGGATCCACCCTTGATTTGTATCATTCTCCCCTACTTGGCCTCGAATCGTCCTCGATTCGACATTGTATGTAGATGCAACGGGAGATTCAGTAATTAATAATTTGAAATCAGAAAGAGACGGACCCGTGGAAACATCCGAGCTAGGCATTGCAACAACTTGCATGACTGAAGTTGATGCGGTGTCGATGACCAATGGCTCTTCATCAAAAGTAGGGTGCTCTTGATAGACTTCTTCTAAGATTATTGGTTGACCACACCAATCGGGAGCAATCACTATGTCAGGAAGCTTTGCAATAGTGATGTCTTCATCTTGATCAACTTTGTGGTCTTCTTTTTGGACTGGTGGAAAAATCTTCATTAGTGTTGCGAGTAGCGCCTCCATGCGATCAAAGCAAGCATTGAGAGAAGTCGGTAGAGGGTCATTGTAATCACCGTGACTGAGTTTCGGTTGAATAGGCATCGTTGTACTTGACACACAAGGAACAAAGAACGAATCAGAAATTGAAGAGTAAGAGAAAGGAGATTTGAATGAATAGAACTTCTCAAGATGATAGTTCAATTGAAAGGCTCGAACGCTATTTCAATTGACAAACTAGTTGAGATCTTTAACAATCCAACTAGAACAATCAAATTGATGATTCTATAAACTCAAATCTGAAATTTGGAATGAAAACAAGGTGGATCGATCAATGCAATTAATCACACAAGAAATCTGGATTTTTAAGGCCCGAGAGATAGACTAAACCAAAGGGGTTTAATCTCTCTCAAGCTGATTTTCTATTAATGAAAACAAGAGTTTAAATAGTAGAATACAAAGCTATTACTTGGGGAGCAAGGAGAGAGGTGGCCGGCCCTAGGAGATAGAATTAGGCCTCCTTGTCTTGCTTCCCAAGATATAATAAAAAATCTAAAATAATATCTATCTAAATCCCCTTAAATAAAATCAATCATGGCTGATTTATTTATTTAAGGAAATATCCTAACAAATTCAAAATATCTAAAAGATAATAAAAACATAGGAGAGAGAATAATCAACCACTAACATCAGCCTATGGTCGAAATCCTCTTAACATAAATAAATAAAAATCGTCCTTAGTAAAATAATTAAAGATAGAAATTTAAACTGAAGATAAGATTTCCGTAAGACTTGAACAGCTCTCAGTAAGACCTATTTTTCGGTGCTTTTCTGTTGGATTCTGGATTTGATGTAAACTACAAAGTTGTAGAACTTTTAATTATCTTTCCAACGAGTACTTATCGAACTTGAGATGAATTTTCGAGCCCAAGTTATGACCAGTTTACTGAGCATTGTTTTCCATTTGACGGGCTTCTTACTTTCCGAACTTTTGTGACTTGATTCTCTTCATTGCTGGCCTTGGACGCCATGGATGGATATTTTGAAGAGATAGTATCAATTCCATGAAAACCTTCTTGAACTTAAATGCTCGGGACCTTAGTAAAGGTCTTGGTTTTTTGCCTCCATTCGTCTTCAACGAATCATTCACTTGGATCCACCCTTGATTTGTATCATTCTCCCCTACTTGGCCTCGAATCGTCCTCGATTCGACGTTGTATGTAGATGCAACGGGAGATTCAGTAATTAATAATTTGAAATCAGAAAGAGACGGACCCGTGGAAACATCCGAGCTAGGCATTGCAACAACTTGCATGACTGAAGTTGATGCGGTGTCGATGACCAATGGCTCTTTATCAAAAGTAGGGTGCTCTTGATAGACTTCTTCTAAGATTATTGGTTGACCACACCAATCGGGAGCAATCACTATGTCAGGAAGCTTTGCAATAGTGATGTCTTCATCTTGATCAACTTTGTGGACTTCTTTTTGGACTGGTGGAAAAATCTTCATTAGTGTTGCGAGTAGCGCCTCTATGCGATCAAAGCAAGCATTGAGAGAAGTCGGTAGAGGGTCATTGTAATCACCGTGACTGAGTTTCGGTTGAATAGGCATCGATGTACTTGACACACAAGGAACAAAGAACGAATCAGAAATTGAAGAGTAAGAGAAAGGAGATTTGAATGAATAGAACTTCTCAAGATGATAGTTCAATTGAAAGGCTCGAACGCTATTTTAATTGACAAACTAGTTGAGATCTTTAACAATCCAACTAGAACAATCAAATTGATGATTCTATAAACTCAAATCTGAAATTTGGAATGAAAACAAGGTGGATCAATCAATGCAATTAATCACACAAGAAATCTGGATTTTTAAGGCCCGAGAGATAGACTAAACCAAAGGGGTTTAATCTCTCTCAAGCTGATTTTCTATTAATGAAAACAAGAGTTTAAATAGTAGAATACAAAGCTATTACTTGGGGAGCAAGGAGAGAGGTGGCCGGCCCTAGGAGATAGAATTAGGCCTCCTTGTCTTGCTTCCCAAGATATAATAAAAAATCTAAAATAATATCTATCTAAATCCCCTTAAATAAAATAAATCATGGCTGATTTATTTATTTAAGGAAATATTCTAACATACTCAAAATATCTAAAAGATAATAAAAACATAGGAGAGAGAATAATCAACCACTAACATCAGCCTATGGTCGAAATCCTCTTAACATAAATAAATAAAAATCGTCCTTAATAAAATAATTAAAGATAGAAATTTAAACTGAAGATAAGATTTCCGTAAGACTTGATCAGCTCTCAGTAAGACCCATTTTGCGGTGCTTTTCTGTTGGATTCTGGATTTAATGTAAACTACAAAGTTGTAGAACTTTTAATTATCTTTCCAACGAGTACTTATCGGACTTGAGATGAATTTTCTAGCCCAAGTTATGACCAGTTTACTGAGCATTGTTTTCCATTTGACGGGCTTCTTATTTTCCGAACTTTTGTGACTTGATTCTCTTCATTGCTGGCCTTGAACGCCATGGATGGATATTTTGAAGAGATAGTATCAATTCCATGAAAACCTTCTTGAACTTAAATGCTCGGGACCTTAGTAAAGGTCTTGGTTTTTTGCCTCCATTCGTCTTCAACGAATCATTCGCTTGGATCCACCCTTGATTTGTATCATGAACTTTAAAAACATCAAGGCGTAAGCATAAAGAATGAGGACAATATCAAGCCAATAAACACGTTCTACACTACAAAATCAAGACCCATCGAATAAGAGCATGAATTTGTACCTAGAAACCGAATGCCACATTTAGGACTGACATTTACATGGACATATCATCGAACACTTGGCGTGAAATGTTAGATCACAAGTCATTTTTCAGGCAAAATGAGAAAAAAAGCGAAGTTTAAAGACATCTAGGCATAAGAATAAAGAATGAGGATAGTATAAAGCCAATAAGCCATTTCTGCACTACAAAATCAACACCGATAGAATAAAAGAAAAAATTCGAACCTAGAAACCGAATGCCACATTTAGGAGTGACATTTACATTGACATTTCATCGAACACTTAGCGTGCAATGTTAGATCACAAGTCATTTTTAAGGCAAAATGAGAAAAAACAAGTGAACTTTAAAGAGATCTAGGCATAAGCATAAAGTACGAGGATAGTATCAATCTCAATAAGCACATTCTGCACCATAAAATAAAGACCGATCGGATAAAAGCATAAATTCGAACCTAGAAACCGAATGCCATATTTAGGAGTAACATTTACATTAACATTTCATCGAACGCTTGGGGCGCAATGTTAGATCACAAGTCATTTTAAAGGCAAAAGGAGTAAAAACAAGTGAACTTGAAAGACATCTAGGCATAAGCATAGAGAATGAGGACAATATGAAGCCAAGAAGCACTTTCTGCACCATAAAATAAAGACCGATCGGATAAAAGCATAAATTCGAACCTACAAACCGAACGCCAAATTTAGGAGTAACATTTACATTAACATTTCATCGAACACTTGGCGCGCAATGTTAGATCACAAGTCATTTTATAGGCAAAAGGAGTAAAAACAAGTGAACTTGAAAGACATCTAGGCATAAGCATAAAGAATGAGGACAATATCTAGCAAATAAGCACTTTCTGCACTACAAAATCAAGACCGATCAGATAAAAGCATAAATTCAAACCTAATAACCGAATGCCACATTTAGGAGTGACATTTACATGGAAATTTTACGAACACTTGGCGTGCAATGTTAGATCACAAGTCATTTTAAGGCAAAATGAGAAAAAACCAGTGAACTTTCAAGACATATAGGCATAAGCATAAAGAATGAAGATAGTATCAATCCAATAAGCACGTTCTGCACTACAAAGTGAAGACTGATCGAATAAAAGCATAAAATCGAATCTACAAACCGAATGCCTCATTTAGGAGTGACATTTACATAGACATTTCATCGAAAAATTCGCGTGCAATGTTAAATTACATGTCATTTAAAAGGTAAAAGGAGAAATAAGGCAAAATGAACTTTAGAAACCGAATGCCACATTAAGGAGCGACATTAACATGGACATTTGATCGAACACTTGGCGTGCAATGTTAGATCACAAGTCATTTTAAAGGCAAAAGGAGAAAAAACAAGTGAACTTTAAAAACATCAAGGCGTAAGAATAAGGAATGAGGACAATATCAAGCCAATAAACACGTTCTACACTACAAAATCAAGACCCATCGAATAAGAGCATGAATTTGTACCTAGAAACCGAATGCCACATTTAGGAGTGACATTTACATTGACATTTCATCGAACACTTAGCGTGCAATGTTAGATCACAAGTCATTTTTAAGGCAAAATGAGAAAAAACAAGTGAACTTTAAAGAGATCTAGGCATAAGCATAAAGTACGAGGATAGCATCAATCTCAATAAGCACATTCTGCACCATAAAATAAAGACCGATCGGATAAAAGCATAAATTCGAACCTAGAAACCGAATACCATATTTAGGAGTAACATTTACATTAACATTTCATCGAACGCTTGGGGCGCAATGTTAGATCACAAGTCATTTTAAAGGCAAAAGGAGTAAAAACAAGTGAACTTGAAAGACATCTAGGCATAAGCATAGAGAATGAGGACAATATGAAGCCAAGAAGCACTTTCTGCACCATAAAATAAAGACCGATCGGATAAAAGCATAAATTCGAACCTACAAACCGAACGCCAAATTTAGGAGTAACATTTACATTAACATTTCATCGAACACTTGGCGCGCAATGTTAGATCACAAGTCATTTTATAGGCAAAAGGAGTAAAAACAAGTGAACTTGAAAGACATCTAGGCATAAGCATAAAGAATGAGGACAATATCTAGCAAATAAGCACTTTCTGCACTACAAAATCAAGACCGATCAGATAAAAGCATAAATTCAAACCTAATAACCGAATGCCACATTTAGGAGTGACATTTACATGGAAATTTTACGAACACTTGGCGTGCAATGTTAGATCACAAGTCATTTTAAGGCAAAATGAGAAAAAACCAGTGAACTTTCAAGACATATAGGCATAAGCATAAAGAATGAAGATAGTATCAATCCAATAAGCACGTTCTGCACTACATAGTGAAGACTGATCAAATAAAAGCATAAAATCGAATCTACAAACCGAATACCTCATTTAGGAGTGACATTTCATCAAAAAATTCGCGTGCAATGTTAAATTACATGTCATTTAAAAGGTAAAAGGAGAAATAACAAGTGATCTTTAAAGACATCTAGGCATACGCATAAAGAATGTAGATAGTATCAAGCCAATAAGGACAATCTGCCCCACAAAATCAAGACCGGTCGAATTCATAAATTCGAACCTAGATCACAAGTCATTTTAAAGGAAAAAGGAGAAAAAACAAGTGAACTTCAAAAACATCAAGGCGTAAGCATAAAGAATGAGGACAATATCAAGCCAATAAACACGTTCTACACTACAAAATCAAGACCCATCGAATAAGAGCATAAATTCGTACCTAGAAACCGAATGCCACATTTAGGACTGACATTTACATGGACATATCATCGAACACTTGGCGTGAAATGTTAGATCACAAGTCATTTTTCAGGCAAAATGAGAAAAAAAAGTGAAGTTTAAAGACATCTAGGCATAAGAATAAAGAATGAGGATAGTATAAAGCCAATAAGCCAGTTCTGCACTACAAAATCAACGCCGATAGAATAAAAGAAAAAATTCGAACCTACAAACCGAATGCCACATTTAGGAGTGACATTTACATGGAAATTTCATCGACCACTTGGCGTGCAATGTTAGATCACTAGTCATTATTAAGGCAAAATGAGAAAAAACCAGTGAACTTTCAAGACATCTAGGCATAAGCATAAGGAATGAAGATAGTATCAATCCAATAAGCACGTTCTGCACTACAAAGTGAAGACTGATCGAATAAAAGCATAAAATCGAATCTACAAACCGAATGCCTCATTTAGGAGTGACATTTACATAGACATTTCATCGAAAAATTCGCGTGCAATGTTAAATTACATGTCATTTAAAAGGTAAAAGGAGAAATAACAAGTGATCTTTAAAGATATCTAGGCATACGCATAACGAATGTGGATAGTATTAACCAATAAGGACATTCTGCCCCACAAAATCAAGACCGATCGAATTCATAAATTCGAACCTAGATCACAAGTCATTTTAAAGGCAAAGGGAGAAATAACAAGTGAACTTTAAAGACATCTAGGCATAAGCATAAAGAATAAGGATAGTATCAAGCCAATAAGCACGTTTTGCACTACAAAATCAAGACCGATAGGATATATGCATAAATTCGAACCTAGAAACCGAATGCCACATTAAGGAGCGACATTAACATGGACATTTGATCGAACACTTGGCGTGCAATGTTAGATCACAAGTCATTTTAAAGGCAAAAGGAGAAAAAACAAGTGAACTTTAAAAACATCAAGGCGTAAGCATAAAGAATGAGGACAATATCAAGCCAATAAACACGTTCTACACTACAAAATCAAGACCCATCGAATAAGAGCATGAATTTGTACCTAGAAACCGAATGCCACATTTAGGACTGACATTTACATGGACATATCATCGAACACTTGGCGTGAAATGTTAGATCACAAGTCATTTTTCAGGCAAAATGAGAAAAAAAGCGAAGTTTAAAGACATCTAGGCATAAGAATAAAGAATGAGGATAGTATAAAGCCAATAAGCCATTTCTGCACTACAAAATCAACACCGATAGAATAAAAGAAAAAATTCGAACCTAGAAACCGAATGCCAGATTTAGGAGTGACATTTACATTGACATTTCATCGAACACTTAGCGTGCAATGTTAGATCACAAGTCATTTTTAAGGCAAAATGAGAAAAAACAAGTGAACTTTAAAGAGATCTAGGCATAAGCATAAAGTACGAGGATAGTATCAATCTCAATAAGCACATTCTGCACCATAAAATAAAGACCGATCGGATAAAAGCATAAATTCGAACCTAGAAACCGAATGCCATATTTAGGAGTAACATTTACATTAACATTTCATCGAACGCTTGGGGCGCAATGTTAGATCACAAGTCATTTTAAAGGCAAAAGGAGTAAAAACAAGTGAACTTGAAAGACATCTAGGCATAAGCATAGAGAATGAGGACAATATGAAGCCAAGAAGCACTTTCTGCACCATAAAATAAAGACCGATCGGATAAAAGCATAAATTCGAACCTACAAACCGAACGCCAAATTTAGGAGTAACATTTACATTAACATTTCATCGAACACTTGGCGCGCAATGTTAGATCACAAGTCATTTTATAGGCAAAAGGAGTAAAAACAAGTGAACTTGAAAGACATCTAGGCATAAGCATAAAGAATGAGGACAATATCTAGCAAATAAGCACTTTCTGCACTACAAAATCAAGACCGATCAGATAAAAGCATAAATTCAAACCTAATAACCGAATGCCACATTTAGGAGTGACATTTACATGGAAATTTTACGAACACTTGGCGTGCAATGTTAGATCACAAGTCATTTTAAGGCAAAATGAGAAAAAACCAGTGAACTTTCAAGACATATAGGCATAAGCATAAAGAATGAAGATAGTATCAATCCAATAAGCACGTTCTGCACTACATAGTGAAGACTGATCAAATAAAAGCATAAAATCGAATCTACAAACCGAATACCTCATTTAGGAGTGACATTTCATCAAAAAATTCGCGTGCAATGTTAAATTACATGTCATTTAAAAGGTAAAAGGAGAAATAACAAGTGATCTTTAAAGACATCTAGGCATACGCATAAAGAATGTAGATAGTATCAAGCCAATAAGGACAATCTGCCCCACAAAATCAAGACCGGTCGAATTCATAAATTCGAACCTAGATCACAAGTCATTTTAAAGGAAAAAGGAGAAAAAACAAGTGAACTTCAAAAACATCAAGGCGTAAGCATAAAGAATGAGGACAATATCAAGCCAATAAACACGTTCTACACTACAAAATCAAGACCCATCGAATAAGAGCATAAATTCGTACCTAGAAACCGAATGCCACATTTAGGACTGACATTTACATGGACATATCATCGAACACTTGGCGTGAAATGTTAGATCACAAGTCATTTTTCAGGCAAAATGAGAAAAAAAAGTGAAGTTTAAAGACATCTAGGCATAAGAATAAAGAATGAGGATAGTATAAAGCCAATAAGCCAGTTCTGCACTACAAAATCAACGCCGATAGAATAAAAGAAAAAATTCGAACCTACAAACCGAATGCCACATTTAGGAGTGACATTTACATGGAAATTTCATCGACCACTTGGCGTGCAATGTTAGATCACTAGTCATTATTAAGGCAAAATGAGAAAAAACCAGTGAACTTTCAAGACATCTAGGCATAAGCATAAGGAATGAAGATAGTATCAATCCAATAAGCACGTTCTGCACTACAAAGTGAAGACTGATCGAATAAAAGCATAAAATCGAATCTACAAACCGAATGCCTCATTTAGGAGTGACATTTACATAGACATTTCATCGAAAAATTCGCGTGCAATGTTAAATTACATGTCATTTAAAAGGTAAAAGGAGAAATAACAAGTGATCTTTAAAGATATCTAGGCATACGCATAACGAATGTGGATAGTATTAACCAATAAGGACATTCTGCCCCACAAAATCAAGACCGATCGAATTCATAAATTCGAACCTAGATCACAAGTCATTTTAAAGGCAAAGGGAGAAATAACAAGTGAACTTTAAAGACATCTAGGCATAAGCATAAAGAATAAGGATAGTATCAAGCCAATAAGCACGTTTTGCACTACAAAATCAAGACCGATAGGATATATGCATAAATTCGAACCTAGAAACCGAATGCCACATTAAGGAGCGACATTAACATGGACATTTGATCGAACACTTGGCGTGCAATGTTAGATCACAAGTCATTTTAAAGGCAAAAGGAGAAAAAACAAGTGAACTTTAAAAACATCAAGGCGTAAGCATAAAGAATGAGGACAATATCAAGCCAATAAACACGTTCTACACTACAAAATCAAGACCCATCGAATAAGAGCATGAATTTGTACCTAGAAACCGAATGCCACATTTAGGACTGACATTTACATGGACATATCATCGAACACTTGGCGTGAAATGTTAGATCACAAGTCATTTTTCAGGCAAAATGAGAAAAAAAAGTGAAGTTTAAAGACATCTAGGCATAAGAATAAAGAATGAGGATAGTATAAAGCCAATAAGCCATTTCTGCACTACAAAATCAACACCGATAGAATAAAAGAAAAAATTCGAACCTAGAAACCGAATGCCACATTTAGGAGTGACATTTACATTGACATTTCATCGAACACTTAGCGTGCAATGTTAGATCACAAGTCATTTTTAAGGCAAAATGAGAAAAAACAAGTGAACTTTAAAGAGATCTAGGCATAAGCATAAAGTACGAGGATAGTATCAATCTCAATAAGCACATTCTGCACCATAAAATAAAGACCGATCGGATAAAAGCATAAATTCGAACCTAGAAACCGAATGCCATATTTAGGAGTAACATTTACATTAACATTTCATCGAACGCTTGGGGCGCAATGTTAGATCACAAGTCATTTTAAAGGCAAAAGGAGTAAAAACAAGTGAACTTGAAAGACATCTAGGCATAAGCATAGAGAATGAGGACAATATGAAGCCAAGAAGCACTTTCTGCACCATAAAATAAAGACCGATCGGATAAAAGCATAAATTCGAACCTACAAACCGAACGCCAAATTTAGGAGTAACATTTACATTAACATTTCATCGAACACTTGGCGCGCAATGTTAGATCACAAGTCATTTTATAGGCAAAAGGAGTAAAAACAAGTGAACTTGAAAGACATCTAGGCATAAGCATAAAGAATGAGGACAATATCTAGCAAATAAGCACTTTCTGCACTACAAAATCAAGACCGATCAGATAAAAGCATAAATTCAAACCTAATAACCGAATGCCACATTTAGGAGTGACATTTACATGGAAATTTTACGAACACTTGGCGTGCAATGTTAGATCACAAGTCATTTTAAGGCAAAATGAGAAAAAACCAGTGAACTTTCAAGACATATAGGCATAAGCATAAAGAATGAAGATAGTATCAATCCAATAAGCACGTTCTGCACTACATAGAGAAGACTGATCAAATAAAAGCATAAAATCGAATCTACAAACCGAATACCTCATTTAGGAGTGACATTTAAATGGACATTTCATCAAAAAATTCGCGTGCAATGTTAAATTACATGTCATTTAAAAGGTAAAAGGAGAAATAACAAGTGATCTTTAAAGACATCTAGGCATACGCATAAAGAATGTAGATAGTATCAAGCCAATAAGGACAATCTGCCCCACAAAATCAAGACCGGTCGAATTCATAAATTCGAACCTAGATCACAAGTCATTTTAAAGGAAAAAGGAGAAAAAACAAGTGAACTTCAAAAACATCAAGGCGTAAGCATAAAGAATGAGGACAATATCAAGCCAATAAACACGTTCTACACTACAAAATCAAGACCCATCGAATAAGAGCATAAATTCGTACCTAGAAACCGAATGCCACATTTAGGACTGACATTTACATGGACATATCATCGAACACTTGGCGTGAAATGTTAGATCACAAGTCATTTTTCAGGCAAAATGAGAAAAAAAAGTGAAGTTTAAAGACATCTAGGCATAAGAATAAAGAATGAGGATAGTATAAAGCCAATAAGCCAGTTCTGCACTACAAAATCAACGCCGATAGAATAAAAGAAAAAATTCGAACCTACAAACCGAATGCCACATTTAGGAGTGACATTTACATGGAAATTTCATCGACCACTTGGCGTGCAATGTTAGATCACTAGTCATTATTAAGGCAAAATGAGAAAAAACCAGTGAACTTTCAAGACATCTAGGCATAAGCATAAGGAATGAAGATAGTATCAATCCAATAAGCACGTTCTGCACTACAAAGTGAAGACTGATCGAATAAAAGCATAAAATCGAATCTACAAACCGAATGCCTCATTTAGGAGTGACATTTACATAGACATTTCATCGAAAAATTCGCGTGCAATGTTAAATTACATGTCATTTAAAAGGTAAAAGGAGAAATAACAAGTGATCTTTAAAGATATCTAGGCATACGCATAACGAATGTGGATAGTATTAACCAATAAGGACATTCTGCCCCACAAAATCAAGACCGATCGAATTCATAAATTCGAACCTAGATCACAAGTCATTTTAAAGGCAAAAGGAGAAATAACAAGTGAACTTTAAAGACATCTAGGCATAAGCATAAAGAATAAGATAGTATCAAGCCAATAAGCACGTTTTGCACTACAAAATCAAGACCGATAGGATATATGCATAAATTCGAACCTAGAAACCGAATGCCACATTAAGGAGCGACATTAACATGGACATTTGATCGAACACTTGGCGTGCAATGTTAGATCACAAGTCATTTTAAAGGCAAAAGGAGAAAAAACAAGTGAACTTTAAAAACATCAAGGCGTAAGCATAAAGAATGAGGACAATATCAAGCCAATAAACACGTTCTACACTACAAAATCAAGACCCATCGAATAAGAGCATGAATTTGTACCTAGAAACCGAATGCCACATTTAGGACTGACATTTACATGGACATATCATCGAACACTTGGCGTGAAATGTTAGATCACAAGTCATTTTTCAGGCAAAATGAGAAAAAAAGCGAAGTTTAAAGACATCTAGGCATAAGAATAAAGAATGAGGATAGTATAAAGCCAATAAGCCATTTCTGCACTACAAAATCAACACCGATAGAATAAAAGAAAAAATTCGAACCTAGAAACCGAATGCCACATTTAGGAGTGACATTTACATTGACATTTCATCGAACACTTAGCGTGCAATGTTAGATCACAAGTCATTTTTAAAGCAAAATGAGAAAAAACAAGTGAACTTTAAAGAGATCTAGGCATAAGCATAAAGTACGAGGATAGTATCAATCTCAATAAGCACATTCTGCACCATAAAATAAAGACCGATCGGATAAAAGCATAAATTCGAACCTAGAAACCGAATGCCATATTTAGGAGTAACATTTACATTAACATTTCATCGAACGCTTGGGGCGCAATGTTAGATCACAAGTCATTTTAAAGGCAAAAGGAGTAAAAACAAGTGAACTTGAAAGACATCTAGGCATAAGCATAGAGAATGAGGACAATATGAAGCCAAGAAGCACTTTCTGCACCATAAAATAAAGACCGATCGGATAAAAGCATAAATTCGAACCTACAAACCGAACGCCAAATTTAGGAGTAACATTTACATTAACATTTCATCGAACACTTGGCGCGCAATGTTAGATCACAAGTCATTTTATAGGCAAAAGGAGTAAAAACAAGTGAACTTGAAAGACATCTAGGCATAAGCATAAAGAATGAGGACAATATCTAGCAAATAAGCACTTTCGGCACTACAAAATCAAGACCGATCAGATAAAAGCATAAATTCAAACCTAATAACCGAATGCCACATTTAGGAGTGACATTTACATGGAAATTTTACGAACACTTGGCGTGCAATGTTAGATCACAAGTCATTTTAAGGCAAAATGAGAAAAAACCAGTGAACTTTCAAGACATATAGACATAAGCATAAAGAATGAAGATAGTATCAATCCAATAAGCACGTTCTGCACTACATAGTGAAGACTGATCAAATAAAAGCATAAAATCGAATCTACAAACCGAATACCTCATTTAGGAGTGACATTTAAATGGACATTTCATCGAAAAATTCGCGTTCAATGTTAAATTACATGTCATTTAAAAGGTAAAAGGAGAAATAACAAGTGATCTTTAAAGACATCTAGGCATACGCATAAAGAATGTAGATAGTATCAAGCCAATAAGGACATTCTGCCTCACAAAATCAAGACCGGTCGAATTCATAAATTCGAACCTAGATCACAAGTCATTTTAAAGGAAAAAGGAGAAAAAACAAGTGAACTTCAAAAACATCAAGGCGTAAGCATAAAGAATGAGGACAATATCAAGCCAATAAACACGTTCTACACTACAAAATCAAGACCCATCGAATAAGAGCATAAATTCGTACCTAGAAACCGAATGCCACATTTAGGACTGACATTTACATGGACATATCATCGAACACTTGGCGTGAAATGTTAGATCACAAGTCATTTTTCAGGCAAAATGAGAAAAAAAGTGAAGTTTAAAGACATCTAGGCATAAGAATAAAGAATGAGGATAGTATAAAGCCAATAAGCCAGTTCTGCACTACAAAATCAACGCCGATAGAATAAAAGAAAAAATTCGAACCTACAAACCGAATGCCACATTTAGGAGTGACATTTACATGGAAATTTCATCGACCACTTGGCGTGCAATGTTAGATCACAAGTCATTATTAAGGCAAAATGAGAAAAAACCAGTGAACTTTCAAGACATCTAGGCATAAGCATAAGGAATGAAGATAGTATCAATCCAATAAGCACGTTCTGCACTACAAAGTGAAGACTGATCGAATAAAAGCATAAAATCGAATCTACAAACCGAATGCCTCATTTAGGAGTGACATTTACATGGACATTTCATCGAAAAATTCGTGTGCAATGTTAAATTACATGTCATTTAAAAGGTAAAAGGAGAAATAACAAGTGATCTTTAAAGATATCTAGGCATACGCATAACGAATGTGGATAGTATTACCCAATAAGGACATTCTGCCCCACAAAATCAAGACCGATCGAATTCATAAATTCGAACCTAGATCACAAGTCATTTTAAAGGCAAAGGGAGAAATAACAAGTGAACTTTAAAGACATCTAGGCATAAGCATAAAGAATAAGGATAGTATCAAGCCAATAAGCACGTTTTGCACTACAAAATCAAGACCGATAGGATATATGCATAAATTCGAACCTAGAAACCGAATGCCACATTAAGGAGCGACATTAACATGGACATTTGATCGAACACTTGGCGTGCAATGTTAGATCACAAGTCATTTTAAAGGCAAAAGGAGAAAAAACAAGTGAACTTTAAAAACATCAAGGCGTAAGCATAAAGAATGAGGACAATATCAAGCCAATAAACACGTTCTACACTACAAAATCAAGACCCATCGAATAAGAGCATGAATTTGTACCTAGAAACCGAATGCCACATTTAGGACTGACATTTACATGGACATATCATCGAACACTTGGCGTGAAATGTTAGATCACAAGTCATTTTTCAGGCAAAATGAGAAAAAAAGCGATGTTTAAAGACATCTAGGCATAAGAATAAAGAATGAAGATAGTATAAAGCCAATAAGCCATTTCTGCACTACAAAATCAACACCGATAGAATAAAAGAAAAAATTCGAACCTAGAAACCGAATGCCACATTTAGGAGTGACATTTACATTGACATTTTATCGAACACTTAGCGTGCAATGTTAGATCACAAGTCATTTTTAAGGCAAAATGAGAAAAAACAAGTGAACTTTAAAGAGATCTAGGCATAAGCATAAAGTACGAGGATAGTATCAATCTCAATAAGCACATTCTGCACCATAAAATAAAGACCGATCGGATAAAAGCATAAATTCGAACCTAGAAACCGAATGCCATATTTAGGAGTAACATTTACATTAACATTTCATCGAACACTTGGGGCGCAATGTTAGATCACAAGTCATTTTAAAGGCAAAAGGAGTAAAAACAAGTGAACTTGAAAGACATCTAGGCATAAGCATAGAGAATGAGGACAATATGAAGCCAAGAAGCACTTTCTGCACCATAAAATAAAGACCGATCGGATAAAAGCATAAATTCGAACCTACAAACCGAACGCCAAATTTAGGAGTAACATTTACATTAACATTTCATCGAATACTTGGCGCGCAATGTTAGATCACAAGTCATTTTATAGGCAAAAGGAGTAAAAACAAGTGAACTTGAAAGACATCTAGGCATAAGCATAAAGAATGAGGACAATATCTAGCAAATAAGCACTTTCTGCACTACAAAATCAAGACCGATCAGATAAAAGCATAAATTCAAACCTAATAACCGAATGCCACATTTAGGAGTGACATTTACATGGAAATTTTACGAACACTTGGCGTGCAATGTTAGATCACAAGTCATTTTAAGGCAAAATGAGAAAAAACCAGTGAACTTTCAAGACATATAGGCATAAGCATAAAGAATGAAGATAGTATCAATCCAATAAGCACGTTCTGCACTACATAGTGAAGACTGATCAAATAAAAGCATAAAATCGAATCTACAAACCGAATACCTCATTTAGGAGTGACATTTAAATGGACATTTCATCAAAAAATTCGCGTGCAATGTTAAATTACATGTCATTTAAAAGGTAAAAGGAGAAATAACAAGTGATCTTTAAAGACATCTAGGCATACGCATAAAGAATGTAGATAGTATCAAGCCAATAAGGACATTCTGCCCCAAAAAATCAAGACCGGTCGAATTCATAAATTCGAACCTAGATCACAAGTCATTTTAAAGGAAAAAAGGAGAAAAAACAAGTGAACTTCAAAAACATCAAGGCGTAAGCATAAAGAATGAGGACAATATCAAGCCAATAAACACGTTCTACACTACAAAATCAAGACCCATCGAATAAGAGCATAAATTCGTACCTAGAAACCGAATGCCACATTTAGGACTGACATTTACATGGACATATCATCGAACACTTGGCGTGAAATGTTAGATCACAAGTCATTTTTCAGGCAAAATGAGAAAAAAAAGTGAAGTTTAAAGACATCTAGGCATAAGAATAAAGAATGAGGATAGTATAAAGCCAATAAGCCAGTTCTGCACTACAAAATCAACGCCGATAGAATAAAAGAAAAAATTCGAACCTACAAACCGAATGCCACATTTAGGAGTGACATTTACATGGAAATTTCATCGACCACTTGGCGTGCAATGTTAGATCACAAGTCATTATTAAGGCAAAATGAGAAAAAACCAGTGAACTTTCAAGACATCTAGGCATAAGCATAAAGAATGAAGATAGTATCAATCCAATAAGCACGTTCTGCACTACAAAGTGAAGACTGATCGAATAAAAGCATAAAATCGAATCTACAAACCGAATGCCTCATTTAGGAGTGACATTTACATGGACATTTCATCGAAAAATTCGCGTGCAATGTTAAATTACATGTCATTTAAAAGGTAAAAGGAGAAATAACAAGTGATCTTTAAAAATATCTAGGCATACGCATAACGAATGTGGATAGTATTAACCAATAAGGACATTCTGCCCCACAAAATCAAGACCGGTCGAATTCATAAATTCGAACCAAGATCACAAGTCATTTTCAAGGCAAAAGGAGAAAAAACAAGTGAACTTTAAAAACATCAAGGCGTAAGCATAAAGAATGAGGACAATATCAAGCCAATAAACACGTTCTACACTACAAAATCAAGACCCATCGAATAAGAGCATAAATTCGTACCTAGAAACCGAAAGCCACATTTAGGACTGACATTTACATGGACATATCATCGAACACTTGGCGTGAAATGTTAGATCACAAGTCATTTGTCAAGCAAAATGAGAAAAAAAAAAGCGAAGTTTAAAGACATCTAGGCATAAGAATAAAGAATGAGGATAGTATAAAGCCAATAAGCCATTTCTGCACTATAAAATCAACACCGATAGAATAAAAGAAAAAATTCGAACCTAGAAACCGAATGCCACATTTAGGAGTGACATTTACATTGACATTTCATCGAACACTTAGCGTGCAATGTTAGATCACAAGTCATTTTTAAGGCAAAATGAGAAAAAACAAGTGAACTTTAAAGAGATCTAGGCATAAGCATAAAGTACGAGGATAGTATCAATCTCAATAAGCACATTCTGCACCATAAAATAAAGACCGATCGGATAAAAGCATAAATTCGAACCTAGAAACCGAATTCCATATTTAGGAGTAACATTTACATTAACATTTCATCGAACACTTGGGGCGCAATGTTAGATTACAAGTCATTTTAAAGGCAAAAGGAGTAAAAACAAGTGAACTTGAAAGACATCTAGGCATAAGCATAGAGAATGAGGACAATATGAAGCCAAGAAGCACTTTCTGCACCATAAAATAAAGACCGATCGGATAAAAGCATAAATTCGAACCTACAAACCGAACGCCAAATTTAGGAGTAACATTTACATTAACATTTCATCGAACACTTGGCGCGCAATGTTAGATCACAAGTCATTTTATAGGCAAAAGGAGTAAAAACAAGTGAACTTGAAAGACATCTAGGCATAAGCATAAAGAATGAGGACAATATCTAGCAAATAAGCACTTTCGGCACTACAAAATCAAGACCGATCAGATAAAAGCATAAATTCAAACCTAATAACCGAATGCCACATTTAGGAGTGACATTTACATGGAAATTTTACGAACACTTGGCGTGCAATGTTAGATCACAAGTCATTTTAAGGCAAAATGAGAAAAAACCAGTGAACTTTCAAGACATATAGACATAAGCATAAAGAATGAAGATAGTATCAATCCAATAAGCACGTTCTGCACTACATAGTGAAGACTGATCAAATAAAAGCATAAAATCGAATCTACAAACCGAATACCTCATTTAGGAGTGACATTTAAATGGACATTTCATCGAAAAATTCGCGTTCAATGTTAAATTACATGTCATTTAAAAGGTAAAAGGAGAAATAACAAGTGATCTTTAAAGACATCTAGGCATACACATAAAGAATGTGGATAGTATCAAGCCAATAAGGACATTCTGCCCCACAAAATAAAGACCGATCGAATTCATAAATTCGAACCAAGATCACAAGTCATTTTCAAGGCAAAAGGAGAAAAAACAAGTGAACTTTAAAAACATCAAGGCGTAAGCATAAAGAATGAGGACAATATCAAGCCAATAAACACGTTCTACACTACAAAATCAAGACCCATCGAATAAGAGCATAAATTCGTACCTAGAAACCGAATGCCACATTTAGGACTGACATTTACATGGACATATCATCGAACACTTGGCGTGAAATGTTAGATCACAAGTCATTTTTCAGGAAAAATGAGAAAAAAAAAAGTGAAGTTTAAAGACATCTAGGCATAAGAATAAAGAATGAGGATACTATAAAGCCAATAAGCCAGTTCTGCACTACAAAATCAACACCGATAGAATAAAAGAAAAAAATTCGAACCTAGAAACCGAATGCCACATTTAGGAGTGACATTTACATTGACATTTCATCGAACACTTGGCGTGCAATGTTAGATCATAAGTCATTTTAAAGGCAAAAGGAGTAAAAACAAGTGAACTTTAAAGACATCTAGGCATAAGCATAAAGAATGAGGATAGTATCAAGCCAATAAGCACTTTATGCACTACAAGACTCAAGACCGATCGGATAAAAGCATAAATTCGAACCTAGAAACCGAATGCCATATTTAGGAGTAACATTTACATTAACATTTCATCGAACACTTGGGGCGCAATGTTAGATTACAAGTCATTTTAAAGGCAAAAGGAGTAAAAACAACTGAACTTGAAAGACATCTAGGCATAAGCATAGAGAATGAGGACAATATGAAGCCAAGAAGCACTTTCTGCACCATAAAATAAAGACCGATCGGATAAAAGCATAAATTCGAACCTACAAACCGAACGCCAAATTTAGGAGTAACATTTACATTAACATTTCATCGAACACTTGGCGCGCAATGTTAGATCACAAGTCATTTTATAGGCAAAAGGAGTAACAACAAGTGAACTTGAAAGACATCTAGGCATAAGCATAAAGAATGAGGACAATATCTAGCAAATAAGCACTTTCTGCACTACAAAATCAAGACCGATCAGATAAAAGCATAAATTCAAACCTAATAACCGAATGCCACATTTAGGAGTGACATTTACATGGAAATTTTACGAACACTTGGCGTGCAATGTTAGATCACAAGTCATTTTAAGGCAAAATGAGAAAAAACCAGTGAACTTTCAAGACATATAGACATAAGCATAAAGAATGAAGATAGTATCAATTCAATAAGCACGTTCTGCACTACATAGTGAAGACTGATCAAATAAAAGCATAAAATCGAATCTACAAACCGAATACCTCATTTAGGAGTGACATTTAAATGGACATTTCATCAAAAAATTCGCGTGCAATGTTAAATTACATGTCATTTAAAAGGTAAAAGGAGAAATAACAAGTGATCTTTAAAGACATCTAGGCATACGCATAAAGAATGTAGATAGTATCAAGCCAATAAGGACATTCTGCTCCACAAAATCAAGACCGGTCGAATTCATAAATTCGAACCTAGATCACAAGTCATTTTAAAGGAAAAAGGAGAAAAAACAAGTGAACTTCAAAAACATCAAGGCGTAAGCATAAAGAATGAGGACAATATCAAGCCAATAAACACGTTCTACACTACAAAATCAAGACCCATCGAATAAGAGCATAAATTCGTACCTAGAAACCGAATGCCACATTTAGGACTGACATTTACATGGACATATCATCGAACACTTGGCGTGAAATGTTAGATCACAAGTCATTTTTCAGGCAAAATGAGAAAAAAAAAGTGAAGTTTAAAGACATCTAGGCATAAGAATAAAGAATGAGGATAGTATAAAGCCAATAAGCCAGTTCTGCACTACAAAATCAACGCCGATAGATTAAAAGAAAAAATTCAAACCTACAAACCGAATGCCACATTTAGGAGTGACATTTACATGGAAATTTCATCGACCACTTGGCGTGCAATGTTAGATCACAAGTCATTATTAAGGCAAAATGAGAAAAAACCAGTGAACTTTCAAGACATCTAGGCATAAGCATAAAGAATGAAGATAGTATCAATCCAATAAGCACGTTCTGCACTACAAAGTGAAGACTGATCGAATAAAAGCATAAAATCGAATCTACAAACCGAATGCCTCATTTAGGAGTGACATTTACATGGACATTTCATCGAAAAATTCGCGTGCAATGTTAAATTACATCTCATTTAAAAGGTAAAAGGAGAAATAACAAGTGATCTTTAAAGACATCTAGGCATACACATAAAGAATGTGGATAGTATCAAGCCAATAAGGACATTCTGCCCCACAAAATCAAGACCGATCGAATTCATAAATTCGAACCAAGATCACAAGTCATTTTCAAGGCAAAAGGAGAAAAAACAAGTGAACTTTAAAAACATCAAGGCGTAAGCATAAAGAATGAGGACAATATCAAGCCAATAAACACGTTCTACACTACAAAATCAAGACCCATCGAATAAGAGCATAAATTCGTACCTAGAAACCGAATGCCACATTTAGGACTGACATTTACATGGACATATCATCGAACACTTGGCGTGAAATGTTAGATCACAAGTCATTTTTCAGGAAAAATGAGAAAAAAAAAGTGAAGTTTAAAGACATCTAGGCATAAGAATAAAGAATGAGGATACTATAAAGCCAATAAGCCAGTTCTGCACTACAAAATCAACACCGATAGAATAAAAGAAAAAAATTCGAACCTAGAAACCGAATGCCACATTTAGGAGTGACATTTACATTGACATTTCATCGAACACTTGGCGTGCAATGTTAGATCACAAGTCATTTTTAAGGCAAAATGAGAAAAAACAAGTGAACTTTAAAGAGATCTAGGCATTAGCATAAAGTACGAGGATAGTATCAACGTCAATAAGCACATTCTGCACCATTAAATAAAGACCGATCTGTTAAAAGCATAAATTCGAACCTAGAAACCGAATGCCATATTAAGGAGTAACATTTACATTAACATTTCATCGAACACTTGGGGCGCAATGTTAGATCACAAGTCATTTTAAAGGCAAAAGGAGTAAAAACAAGTGAACTTGAAAGACATCTAGGCATAAGCATAAAGAATGAGGACAATATGAAGCCAAGAAGCCCTTTCTGCACCATAAAATAAAGATCGATCGGATAAAAGCATAAATTCGAACCTAGAAACCGAATGCCATATTTAGGAGTAACATTTACTTTAACATTTCATCGAACACTTGGCGCGCAATGTTAGATCACAAGTCATTTTAAAAGCAAAAGGAGTAAAAACAAGTGAACTTGAAAGACATCTAGGCATAAGCATAAAGAATGAGGACAATATCTAGCCAATAAGCACTTTCTGCACTACAAAATCAAGACCAATCAGATAAAAGCATAAATTCAAACCTAGAAACCGAATGCCACATTTAGGAGTGACATTTACATGGAAATTTCATCGAACACTTGGTGTGCAATGTTAGATCACAAGTCATTTTTAAGGCAAAATGAGAAAAAACCAGTGAACTTTCAAGACATCTAGGCATAAGCATAAAGAATGAAGATAGTATCAATCCAATAAGCACGTTCTACACTACAAAGTGAAGACTGATCGAATAAAAGCATAAAATCGAATCTACAAACCGAATGCCTCATTTAGGAGTGACATTTACATGGACATTTCATCGAAAAATTCGCGTGCAATGTTAAATTACAAGTTATTTAAAAGGTAAAAGGAGAAATAACAAATGATCTTTAAAGACATCTAGGCATACACATAAAGAATGTGGATAGTATCAAGCCAATAAGGACATTCTGCCCCACAAAATCAAGACTGATCGAATTCATAAATTCGAACCTAGATCACAAGTCATTTTCAAGGCAAAAGGAGAAAAAACAAGTGAACTTTAAAAACATCAAGGCGTAAGCATAAAGAATGAGGACAATATCAAGCCAATAAACACGTTCTACACTACAAAATCAAGACCCATCAAATAAGACCATAAATTCGTACCTAGAAACCGAATGCCACATTTAGGACTGACATTTACATGGACATATCATCGAACACTTGGCGTGAAATGTTAGATCACAAGTCATTTTTCAGGCAAAATGAGAAAAAAAAGTGAAGTTTAAAAACATCTAGGCATAAGAATAAAGAATGAGGATACTATAAAGCCAATAAGCCAGTTCTGCACTACAAAATCAACACCGATAGAATAAAAGAAAAAAATTCGAACCTAGAAACCGAATGCCACATTTAGGAGTGACATTTACATTAACATTTCATCGAACACTTGGCGTGCAATGTTAGATCACAAGTCATTTTTAAGGAAAAATGAGAAAAAACAAGTGAACTTTAAAGAGATCTAGGCATTAGCATAAAGTACGAGGATAGTATCAACGTCAATAAGCACATTCTGCACCATTAAATAAAGACCGATCTGTTAAAAGCATAAATTTGAACCTAGAAACCGAATGCCATATTAATGAGTAACATTTACATTAACATTTCATCGAACACTTGGGGCGCAATGTTAGATCACAAGTCATTTTAAAGGCAAAAGGAGTAAAAACAAGTGAACTTGAAAGACATCTAGGCATAAGCATAAAGAATGAGGACAATATGATGCCAAGAAGCACTTTCTGCACCATAAAATAAAGACCGATCGGATAAAAGCATAAATTCGAACCTAGAAACCGAATGCCACATTTAGGAGTGACATTTACATGGGCATTTCATCGAACACTTGGCGTGCAATGTTAGATCAGAAGTCATTTTTAAAGCAAAATGAGAAAAAACAAGTGAACTTTAAAGACATCTAGGCATAAGCATAAAGAATGAAGATAGTATCAACGCCAATAAGCACATTCCGCACCACAAAGTAAAGACCGATCGGATAAAAGCATAAATTCGAATCTAGATACCGAATGGCATTTTTAGGAGTCAAATCTACATGGACATTTCATCGAACACTTGGCGTGCAATGTTAGATCACAAGTCATTTTAAAGGCAAAAGGAGATAAAACAAGTGAACTTTTAAAGACATCCAGTCATAACCATAAAGAATGAGGACAGTATCAAGCCAATAAGCACTTTCTGCACTACAAAATAAAGACCGATCGGATAAAAGCTTAAATTCGAACCTAGAAACGGAATGGCACATTTAGGAGTGACATTATCATGGATATTTCATCGAACACTTAGCGTGCAATGTTAGATCACAAGTCATTTGAAAGGCCAAATGGAGAAAAAACAAGTTATGATTAAAGAGATCTAGGTATAAGCATAAAGAATGAGGATAGTATCAAGACAAAAAGCACATTCTACACTACAAAATCTCAATGTATCGAATAAAAGCATAAATTCGAACTTAGAAACCGAATGCCACATTAAGGAGTGACTTTTACATGGACATTTCGTCAAATGCTTGGAGTGCAATGTCATATCACAAGTCATTTTAAAGGAAAAAGTCGAAAAAACAAGTGAACTTTAAAGACATCTAGGCATAAGCATAAAAAATGAGGACATTATCAAGCAAATAAGCACTTTCTGCACTACAAAATCAAGACCGATCGGATAAAAGCTTAAATTCGAACCTAGAAACCGAATGCCATATTTAGGAGTGACATTTGTATGGACATTTCATCGAACACTTGACATGCAATGTTAGATCAGAAGTCATTTTTAAGGCAAAATGAGAAAAAACAAGTGAACTTTAAAGACATCTAGGCATAAGCATAATTAATGAGGATAGTATCAACGCCAATAAGCATATTCTACACCACAAAATCAAGACCGATCGGATAAAAGCATAAATTCAAACCCAGAAACCAAATGCCATTTTTAGGAGTGACATTTACATGCCACGGACTCAAAACCACAAATATTACCTTTGCCGATGACCTCCTCATCTTTTGCAAACCCACCACCACGACCCTAAACTCCATCAAAAATAGTCTTGTCTCATTTGGTAGATCCTCAGGGCTTATGGCCCATAGAGCCAAGTTAGATTGGATGAGCATGGGGGAGGAGACCTCCTCCTTCTTTTTCAATAGGATCAAAGAGAGGAAGGAGGGCAACACCATCCGAATGCTTGAGGATGAAAATGGTAACAAGATTGACGAGCCACGTGATATTGTGAATGAGGTTGTAGGGTTCTATGAAAAGCTTTTCGGCACACTAGCTCCAACACAAGCTTTTGACTTCAATCAACTCAAAGGGCCAACCCTCAACCAAGGAAATGTGGCAAATCTCACCCTCATGCCTTGTGAGGAGGAGATAAGAAAGGCTTTTGTGGGCATTGGTTCTAACAAATCCCCGGGGCCCGATGGATTTAGTAGTCACTTCTTCAAGGAATGTTGGAACATAGTGAAATTTGATGTGGTCAAAGCGGTGCAATAATTCTTTCAATCCGGGAGACTACTTAGGGATTGGAACAACACGTTTGTGAGCCTCATCCCCAAAGTTGACAATCCCTTCCACATAAAAGACTTTCGACCCATCTCTTGTTGCAACACCTTCCTAAAAGCTATCTCCAAGATCCTAGTAAGCCGTATTCGACCCCTCCTTGATAATATTGTCTCGGTTGGGCAAGGTGCTTTTGTCCCGGGCCGCTCGATTTCCCACAATGCCGCGGTTGCTCAAGAATTAGTTGCCACATATGAGAAAAGGCGCACCTCACAAAGATGCCTCATGCAAGTAGACCTCCAAAAGGCTTTTGATTGTGTTGATTGGGGCTTCCTTGAAAAAACTCTCCACTACTTTGGCTTTCCATCTTGGCTAACCCAACTCATCCTACAAAATGTCACCACTCCACGATACTCCATCCTCATTAATGGAGAGGCCAAGGGCTTCTTTCCGGGCAAGAGAGGCCTCCGCCAAGGTGATCCTCTCTCACCCTTCCTCTTCGTCTTGATTATGGAAATCCTTAGCCGAAATCTCCAAAAGGATAGCACCACCCGAGGCTTTGCCTTTCACCCCAAATGCCACCGACTCAAACTCACAAATATTACCTTTGCCGATGACCTCCTCATCTTTTGCAAACCCACGACCCTAAACTCCATCAAAAATAGTCTTGTCTCGTTTGGTAGATCCTCGGGGATAATAGCCAATAGCCACAAAAGTCGTATTTTCTTTGGTGGTGTGACACTTGATGACCGGGCCTCTCTTGCGGCAATTATGGGTTTTGAGATTGGTACCTTCCCGGTCCGCTACTTGGGTATGCCACTTCATTCCGAAAAGCTCAAGGTAGGGGATTATGGGCCTCTCCTCAACAAGATCACCGGGGTCATCAATAGATGTGGGGCACGAATGCTCTCTTACGAAGGGCGAGCTCAAGTAATTCGCTCTATGCTTGAGGGCCTCCTCTCCTTTTGGGTTAAAACCACCATCATCCCAAAAAAGGTACTCAAACGCATAGAAGCACTTTGTCGCTCCTTCCTTTGGAGTGGCAAAATTGAGGGGAAGAAAGCTCTTGTTTCTTGGAAAAAAGTGATTAGGCCTTACGAGGAGGGTGGCCTCAATTTTAAGGAGCTCCTTGCTTGGAACCAATCTATCCTCTTCAAGCTTGGCCATGAGATACACATGAATAAACCGTCCCTTTGGACGAATTGGGTCACTCAAAACCACACGAGAAGGGCCAATTTCTGGAATTTAAGAGTTAAAAGCACCGACTCTTGGATTTGGAAATCGCTTCTCAAGCTACAGGAACCGGTGGTTGAAGCGGTTCTTACAAGAGCAACAAATGAGGACCCCACCGGCCTTAATTCTATCACCAAGCCGAATGGCCAACTTGATGCGAGAGCCCTCTATGACTTGCTCCGAGACCGTGGTCCCACTCTCGCTTGGAGCGAGCTCATTTGGAATCGTGTAAGAGCCAAAAAGTGGAGCTTTAGATTTTGGCTAGCATACCAAGGGAAACTTCCCACGTTAAGCCGCCTCAAAGATCGTGGCCTATTAACTAATGACACTTGTGTCCTTTGTGGGAATGACAATGAGACCACCGATCACCTTTGGGGGAATTGCAACTTCGTTCAAGAAGTCATGGATAGAGTTTGGACGTGGCATGGAATCCAAACTAGGAAGTCAAGCCTACAAGAATGGGTTGAGTGGTTCTTGATATCCCCAAGGCAAGACACACACATCTTCAAAGCAAGACTTGTCACCCTTCTTGGCATCATCTATCACACTTGGGATGCTAGGAATGATGCATATTTCCGAGGGGCCACACCTAACGCCATTGATTGTGCCCTCAAAACAATCCACGCTTGCAAAACAAGGATATCCTTCACTTGCAAAATTAGCGGAAAGAGAGGTGCACGACTCCGAAGGCTCTTGCGCATGTAAGGCTTCTCACCTTCTCTCTTTCGTACTTTCGTACCATGGATGCCGCGATGGTTGTGGCCGTCGGGCTAGGCGCTTTGCTAACCTTGATAGCTTTTGTCTTGTTTGCTTTGGTCGCCTTTTGGTTGCCTTGTTGGCACTTTTGCTTGGCTGCTCGTTTTGTTACCCCTAGTCCTCCTCTAGGGATTTTTGGGGCTAGTTCGATATGTATAGGACCCTCCGAGTGTTTGTTACCCCTAGTCCTCCTCTAGGGGTGTTTAATCGCCTTGAGCTCTTGAAGGTTGTAGGGGTCATGTTGCTCTGCAATGGCCTGATTTTGCGCCTTAACCCCCTTTTGGTTAAGGAGCTTTTGTACATACTCGAGTTCATATATTTACCACATCTCAGTTTACATGGACATTTCATCGAACACTTGGCGCGCAATGTCATTTTAAAGGGAAAAGGAGCAAAAACAAATAAACTTTAAAGACATCTAGGCATAAGCATAAAGAATGAGGACAATATCAAACCAATAAGCACTTTCTGCACTACAAAATCAAGACTGATCGGATAAAAGCATAAATTCGAACCTAGAAACCGAATGCCATATTTAGGAGTGAAATTGACATGGACATTTCATGGAACACTTGGCGCGCAATGTTAGATCACAAGTCATTTTAAAGGCAAAAGGAGTAAAAACAAGTGAACTTTAAAGACATCTAGGCATAAGCATAAAGAATGAGGACAGTATCACGCCAATAAAAACTTTCTGCACTACAAAATCAAGACCGATTGGATAAAAGCATAAATTCGAACCTAGAAACCGAATGCCATTTTCAGGAGTGACATTTACATGGACATTTCGTCGAACACATGGCGTGCAATGTTAGATCACAAGTCATTTTAAAGGCAAAAGGAGAAGAAACAAGTTATGATTAAAGACATCTAGGCATAAGCATAAAGAATGAGGATAGTATCGAGACAATAAGCACATTCTACACTACAAAATCAAAATGTATCGAATAAAAGCATAAATTCGAACTTAGAAACCGAATGCCCTATTAAGGAGTGACATTTACATGGACATTTCGTCAAACGCTTGGAGTGCAATGTTAGATCACAAGTCATTTTAAAGGCAAAAGGAGAAAAAAAATAGTGAACTTTAAAGACATCTAAGCATAAGCATAAAGAATGAGGACAGTATGAACGCCAATAAGCACATTCTACACTACAAAATCAAGATGTATCCAATAAAAGCAGAAATTCCAACCTAGAAACCGAATGCCATATTTAGGAGTGACATTTACATGGACATTTCATCGAACACTTTGCGAGCAATGTTAGATCACAAGTGATTTTAAAGGCAAAAGAAGAAAAAACAAGTAAACTTTAAAGACATCTAGGCATAAGCATAATGAATGAGGATAGTATCAACGCCAATAAGCACATTCTGCACCACAAAATCAAGACCGATCGGATAAAAGCATAAATTCGAACCTAGAAACCGAATGCCATTTTCAGTAGTGACATTTACATGGACATTTCGTCGAACACTTGGCGTGCAATGTTAGATCACAAGTCATTTTAAAGGCAAAAGGAGAAGAAACAAGTTATGATTAAAGACATCTAGGCATAAGCATACAGAATGAGGATAGTATCAAGACAATAAACACATTCTACACTACATAATCAAGATGTATCGAATAAAAGCATAAATTCGAACTTAGAAACCGAATACCACATTAAGGAGTGACATTTTAATGGACATTTCGACAAACGCTTAGAGTGCAATGTTAGATCACAAGTCATTTTAAAGGCAAAAGGATAGAAAGCAAGTGAAGTTTAAAGACATCTAGGTATAAGCATAAAGAATGAGTATAGTATTAACGGCAATAAGCACATTCTACACTACAAAATCAAGATGTATCGAATAAAAGCAGAAATTCCAACCTAGAAACCAAATGCCATATTTAGGAGTGACATTTACATGGACATTTCATCGAACACTTGGCTTGCAATGTTAGATCACAAGTCATTTTAAAGGCAAATGGAGTAAAAACAAGTGAACTTTAAAGACATCTAGGCATAAACATAAAGAATGAGGACAGTATTAAGCCAATAAGCACTTTCTGCACTACAAAATCAAGACCGATCGGATAAAAGCATAAATTCGAACCTAGAAACCGAATACCATTTTTAGGAGTTACATTTACATAGACATTTCATCGAACACTTGGCGTGCAATGTTAGATCACAAGTCATTTTAAAGGCAAAAGGAGTAAAAACAAGTGAACTTTAAAGACATCTAGGCATAAGCATAAAGAATGAGGACAATATGAAGCCAATAAGCACTTTCTGCACTACAAAATCAAGACCGATCGGATAAAAGCATAAATTCGAACCTAGAAACCGAATGCCATATTTAGGAGTGACATTTACATGGACATTTCATCGAACACTTGGCGTGTAATGTTAGATCAGAAGTCATTTTTAAGGCAAAATGAGAAAAAACGAGTGAACTTTAAAGACATCTACGCATAAGCATAAAGAATGAGGAGAGTATCAACGCCAATAAGCACATTCTGCACCACAAAATCAAGACCGGTCGGATAAAAGCATAAATTCGAACCTAGAAACCGAATTCCATTTTTAGGAGTGGCCTTTACATGGACATTTCGTTGAACACTTGGCGCGCAATGTTAGATCACATGTCATTTTAAAGGCAAAAGGAGAAAAAACAAGTGAACTTTAAAGACATCTAGGCATAAGCATAAAGAATGAGGACAATATCAAGCCAATAAGCACTTTCTGCACTACAAAATCAAGACCGATCGGATAAAAGCATAAATTCGAACCTGGAAACGGAATGCCACATTTAGGAGTGACATTTACATGGATATTTCATTGAACACTTAGCGTGTAATGTTAGATCACAAGTCATATTAAAGGCAAAAGGAGTAAAAACAAGTTATGATGTAAGACATCTAGGTATAAGCATAAAGAATGAGGATAGTATCAAGACAATAACCACATTCTACACTACAAAATCAAGATATATCGAATAAAAGCAGAAATTCCAACCTAGAAACCGAATGTTATATTTAGGAGTGACATTTACATGGACATTTCACCAAACACTTGGCGTGCAATGTTGGATAAAAAGTCATTTTAAAGGAAAAAGGAGAAAAAACAACTGATTTTAAAGACATCTAGGCATAAGCATAAAGAATGAGGATAGTATCAACGAAAATAAGAACATTCTGCACCACAAAATCAAGACCGATCGGATAAAAGCATAAATTCGAA
The DNA here is from genome assembly GCA_964016875.1 of Fallopia convolvulus. Taxonomy (NCBI): domain Eukaryota; kingdom Viridiplantae; phylum Streptophyta; class Magnoliopsida; order Caryophyllales; family Polygonaceae; genus Fallopia; species Fallopia convolvulus. The sequence continues at coordinate 27,069,890 of OZ024727.1, forward strand.
CCTAGAAACCGAATGCCATTTTCAAGAGTGACATTTACATGGACATTTCGTCGAACACTTGGCGTGCAATGTTAGATCACAAGTCATTTTAAAGGCAAAAGGAGACGAAACAAGTTATGATTATAGACATCTAGGCATAAGCATAAAGAATGAGGATAGTATCAAGACAATAAGCACATTCTACACTACAAAATCAAGATGTATCGGATAAAAGCATAAATTCGAACTTAGAAACCGAATGCCACATTAAGGAGTGACATTTACATGGACATTTCGTAAAATGCTTGGAGTGCAATGTTAGATCACAAGTCATTTTAAAGGCAAAAGCAGAAAAAAACAAGTGAACTTTAAAGACATCTAGGTATAAGCATAAATAATGAGGATAGTATCAACGCCAATAAGCACATTTTACACTACAAAATCAAGATGTATCGAATAAAAGAATAAATTCCAAACTAGAAACCGAATGTCATATTTAGGAGTGATGTTTACATGAACATTTCATCGAACACTTGGCGCGCAATGTTATATCACAAGTCATTTTAAAGGCAAAAGGAGTAAAAACAAGTGAACTTTAAAGACATCTAGGCATAAGCATAAAGAATGAGGACAGTATCAAACCAATAAGCACTTTCTGCACTGCAAAAATCAAGACCGATCGGATAAAAGAATAAATTCGAACCTAGAAACCGAATGCCATTTTTAGGTGTGACATTTACATGGACATTTCATCGAACACTTGGCGTGCAATTTTAGATCACAAGTCATTTTAAATGCAAAAGGAATAAAAACAAGTAAACTTTAAAGACATCTAGGCATAAGAATAAAGAATGAGGACAGTATCAAGCCAATAAGCACTTTATGCACTACAAGACTGAAGACCGATCGGATAAAAGCATAATATCGAACCTAGAAACGGAATGCCACATTTAGGAGTGACATTTACATTGATATTTCATCGAACACTTAGCGTGCAATATTGGATCACAAGTCATTTTAAAGGCAAAAGGAGAAAAAATAAGTTATGATTTATGACATCAAGGTATAAGCATAAAGAATGAGGATAGTATCAAGACAATAAGCACATTCTACACTACAAAATCAAGATGTATCGAATAAAAGCATAAATTCGAACTTAGAAACCGAATGCCACATTAAGGAGTGACATTTACATGGACATTTCGTCAAACGCTTGGAGTGCAATGTTAGATCACAAGTCATTTTAAAGGCAAAATGAGAAAAAACAAGTGAACTTTAAAGACATCTAGGTACAAGCATAAAGAATGAGCATAGTATCAACGCCAATAAGCACATTCTACACTACAAAAACAAGATGTATCGAATAAAAGCATAAATTCGAACCTAGAAACCGAATGCCATATTTAGGAGTGACATTTACATGGACATTTCATCGAACACTTGGCGCGCAATGTTATATCACAAGTCATTTTAAAGGCAAAAGGAGTAAAAACAAGTGAACTTTAAAGACATCTAGGTATAAGCATCAAGAATGAGAACAATATCAAGCCAATAAGCACTTTCTGCACTACAAAATCAAGACCGATCGGATAAAAGCATAAATTCGAACCTAGAAACCGAATGCCATTTTTAAGAGTGACATTTACATGGACATTTCATCGAACACTTGACGTGCAATGTTAGATCACAAGTCATTTTAAAGGCAAAAGGAGTAAAAACAAGTGAACTTTAAAGAGATCTAGGCATAAGCATAAAGAATGAGGACAGTATCAACGCCAATAAGCACATTCTGCACCACAAAATCAAGACCGATCGGATAAAAGCATAAATTCGAACCTAGAAACCGAATGTCATTTTTAGGAGTGACATTTACATGGACATTTCGTCGAACACTTGGCGTGCTATTTTAGATCACAAGTCATTTTAAAGGCAAAAGGAGAAGAAACAAGTTATGATTAAAGACATCTAGGCATAAGCATACAGAATGAGGTAAGTATCAAGACAATAAACACATTCTACACTACATAATCAAGACCGATCGGATAAAAGCATAAATTCGAACTTAGAAACCGAATGCCACATTAAAGAGTGACATTTACATGGACATTTCGTCAAATGCTTGGAGTGCAATGTTAGATCACAAGTCATTTTAATGGCAAAAGAAGAAAAAAAAAACAAGTGAACTTTAAAGACATCTAGGTATAAGCATAAATAATGAGGATAGTATCAACGCCAATAAGCACATTTTACACTACAAAATCAAGATGTATCGAATAAAAGAATAAATTCCAAACTAGAAACCGAATGTCATATTTAGGAGTGACGTTTACATGAACATTTCATCGAACACTTGGCGCGCAATGTTATATCACAAGTCATTTTAAAGGAAAAAGGAGTAAAAACAAGTGAACTTTAAAGACATCTAGGCATAAACATAAAGAATGAGGACAGTATCAAACCAATAAGCACTTTCTGCACTACAAAAATCAAGACCGATCGGATAAAAGAATAAATTCGATCCTAGAAACTGAATGCCATTTTTAGGTGTGACATTTACATGGACATTTCATCGAACACTTGGCGTGCAATGTTAGATCATAAGTCATTTTAAATGCAAAAGGAATAAAAACAAGTAAACTTTAAAGACATCTAGGCATAAGAATAAAGAATGAGGACAGTATCAAGCCAATAAGCACTTTCTGCACTACAAAATCAAGACCGATCGGATAAAAGCATAAATTCGAACCTAGAAACCGAATACCATATTTAGGAGTGACATTTACATGGACATTTCATTGAACACTTGGCGTGCAATGTTAGATCAGAAGTCATTTTTAAGGCAAAATGAGAAAAAACAAGTGAACTTTAAAGACATCTAGGTATAAGCATAAATAATGAGGATAGTATCAACGCCAATAAGCACATTTTACACTAAAAAATCATGATGTATCGAATAAAAGAATAAATTCCAAACTAGAACCCGAATGTCATATTTAGGAGTGACGTTTACATGAACATTTCAACAAACACTTGGCGCGCAATGTTATATCACAAGTCATTTTAAAGGCAAAAGGAGTAAAAACAAGTGAACTTTAAAGACATCTAGGCATAAGCATAAAGAATGAGGACAGTATCAAACCAATAAGCACTTTCTACACTACAAAAATCAAGACCGATCGAATAAAAGAATAAATTCGAACCTAGAAACCGAATGCCATTTTTAGGTGTGACATTTACATGGACATTTCATCGAACACTTGGCGTGCAATGTTAGATCAAACGTCATTTTTAAGGCAAAATGAGAAAAAACAAGTGAACTTTAAAGACATCTAGGCATAAGCGTAAAGAATGAGGACAATATCAAGCCAATAAGCACTTTATGCACTACAAGACTCAAGACCGATCGGATAAAAGCATAATATCGAACCTAGAAACGGAATGCCACATTTAGGATTGACATTTACATGGATATTTCATCGAACACTTAGCGTGCAATGTTGGATCACAAGTCATTTTAAAGGCAAAAGGAGAAAAAATAAGTTATGATTTATGACATCAAGGTATAAGCATAAAAATTGAGGATGGTATCAAGACAATAAGCACATTCTACACTACAAAATCAAGATGTATCGAATATAAGCATAAATTCGAACCTAGAAACCGAATGCCACATTAAGGAGTGACATTTACATGGACATTTCGTCAAATGCTTGGAGTGCAATGTTAGATCACAAGTCATTTTAAAGGCAAAATGAGAAAAAACCAGTGAACTTTAAAGACATCTAGGTACAAGCATAAAGAATGAGGATAGTATCAACGCCAATAAGCACATTCTACACTACAAAAACAAGATGTATCGAGTAAAAGCATAAATTCGAACCTAGAAACCGAATGCCATATTTAGGAGTGACATTTACATGGACATTTCATCGAACACTTGGCGCTCAATGTTAGATCACAAGTCATTTTAAAGGCAAAAGGAGTAAAACAAGTGAACTTTAAAGACATCTAGGTTTAAGCCTCAAGAATGAGAACAATATCAAGCCAATAAGCACTTTCTGCACTACAAAATCAAGACCGATCGGATAAAAGCATAAATTCGAACCTAGAAACCGAATGCCATTTTTAGGAGTGACATTTACATGGACATTTCATCGAACACTTGGCGTGCAATGTTAGATCACAAGTCATTTTAAAGGCAAAAGGAGTAAAAACAAGTGAACTTTAAAGACATCTAGGCATAAGCATAAAGAATGAGGACAGTATCAACGCCAATAAGCACATTCTGCACCACAAAATCAAGACCGGTCGGATAAAAGCATAAATTCGAACCTAGAAACCGAATGCCATTTTTAGGAGTGACATTTACATGGACATTTCGTCGAACACTTGGCGTGCAATTTTAGATCACAAGTCATTTTAAAGGCAAAAGGAGAAGAAACAAGTTATGATTAAAGACATCTAGGTATAAGCATAAAGAATGAGGATAGTATCAAGACAATAAGCACATTCTACACTACAAAATCAAGATGTATCGAATAAAATCATAAATTCGAACTTAGAAACCGAATGCCACATTAAGGAGTGACATTTACATGGACATTTCATCAAATGCTTGGAATGCAATGTTAGATCACAAGTCATTTTAAAGGCAAAAGGAGAAAAAACAAGTGAACTTTAAAGACATCGAGGTATAAGCATAAAGAATGAGGATAGTATCAACGCCAATAAGCATATTCTTCACTACAAAATCTAGATGTATCGAATAAAAGAATAAATTCCTACCTAGAAACCGAATGCCATATTTAGGAGTGACATTTACATGGACATTTCATCGAACACTTGGCGCGCAATGTTATATCACAAGTCATTTTAATGGCAAAAGGAGTAAAAACAAGTGAACTTTAAAGACATCCAGGCATAAGCATAAAGAATGAGGACAATATCAAGCCAATAAGCACTTTCTGCACTACAAAATCAAGACCGATCAATTAAAAGCATAAATTCAAACCTAGAAACCGAATGCCATTTTTAGGAGTGACATTTACATGGACATTTCATCGAACACTTGGCGTGCAATGTTAGATCACAAGTCATTTTATAGGCAAAAGGAGTAAAAACAAGTGAACTCTAAAGACATCTAGGCATAAGCATAAAGAATGAGGACAGTATCAAGCCAATAAGCACTTTCTGCACTACAAAATCATCACCGATCGGATAAAAGCATAAATTCGAACCTAGAAACCGAATGCCATATTTAGGGGTGAAATTTACATGGACATTTCATCGAACACTTGGCGTGCAATGTTAGATCAGAAGTCATTTTTAAGGCAAAATGAGAAAAAATAAGTGAACTTTAAAGACATCTAGGCATAAGCATAAACAATGAGGACAATATCAAGCCAATAAGCACTATCTGCACTACAAAATCAAGACCGATCGGATAAAAGCATAAATTCGAACCTAAAAACGGAATGCCACATTTAGTAGTGACATTTACATGGATATTTCATCGAACACTTAGCGTGAAATGTTAGATCACAAGTCATTTTAAAGGCAAAAGGAGAAAAAACAAGTTATGATTTAAGACATCTAGGTATAAGCATAAAGAATGAGGATAGTATCAAGACAATAAGCACATTTTAAACGACAAAATCAGGATGTATCGAATAAAAGCATAAATTCGAACTTAGAAACCGAATGCCACATTAAGGAGTGACATTTACATGGACATTTTGTCAAACGCTTGGAGTGCAATGTTAGATCACAAGTCATTTTAAAAGCAAATGGAGAAAAAACAAGTGAACTTTAAAGACATGTAGGTACAAGCATAAAGAATGAGGATAGTATCAACGCCAATAAGCACATTCTACACTACAAAAACAAGATATATCGAATAAAAGGATAAATTCGAACCTAGAAACGAAATGTCATATTTAGGAGTGACATTTACATGGATATTTCATCGAACACTTGGCGCGCAATGTTAGATCACAAGTCATTTTAAAGGCAAAAGGAGTAAAAACAAGTGAACTTTAAAGACATCCAGGCATAAGCATAATGAATGAGGACAGTATCAGGCCAATAAGCACTTTTTGCACTACAAAATCAAGACCGAACGGATAAAAGCATAAATTTGAACCTAGAAATGGAATGCCACATTTAGGAGTGACATTTACATGGACATTTCATCGAACACTTAGCATGCAATGTTAGATCACAAGTCATTTTAAAGGCAAAAGGATAAGAAACAAGTTATGATAAAGACATCTAGGCATAAGCATAAAGAATGAGGATAGTATCAAGACATTAAGCACATTCTGCACTACAAAATTAAGACCGATCGGATAAAAGCATAAATTCGAACCTAGAAACCGAATGCCATATTTAGGGGTGACATTTACATGGACATTTCATCGAACACTTGGCGTGTAATGTTAGATCAGAAGTCATTTTTAAGGCAAAAGGAGTAAAAACAAGTGAACTTTAAAGACATCTAGGCATAAGCATAAAGAATGAGGACAGTATCAAGCCAACAAGCACTTTCTACACTACAAAATCAAGACCGATCGGATAAAAGCATAAATTCGAACCTAGAAACAGAATGCCATATTTAGGAGTGAAATTTACATGGACATTTCATTGAACACTTGGCGCGCAATGTTAGATCACAAGTCATTTAAAGGCAAAAGGAGAAAAAACAAGTGAACTTTAAAGACATCGAGGTATAAGCATAAAGAATGAGGATAGTATCAACGCCATAAGCACATTCTTCACTACAAAATCTAGATGTATCGAATAAAAGCATAAATTCCAACCTAGAAACCAAATGCCATATTTAGGAGTGACATTTACATGGACATTTCATCGAACACTTGGCGCGCAATGTTATATCACAAGTCATTTTAAAGGCAAAAGGAGTAAAAACAAGTGAACTTTAAAGACATCTAGGCATAAATATCAAGAGTGAGGACAATATCAAGCCAATAAGCACTTTCTGCACTACAAAATCAAGACCAATCGGATAAAAGCATAAATTCGAACCTAAAAACGGAATGCCACATGTAGTAGTGACATTTACATGGATATTTCATCGAACACTTAGCGTGAAATGTTAGATCACAAGTCATTTTAAAGGCAAAAGGAGAAAAAACAAGTTATGATTTAAGACATCTAGGTATAAGCATAAAGAATGAGGATAGTATCAAGACAATAAGCACATTTTAAACGACAAAATCAAGATGTATCGAATAAAAGCATAAATTCGAACTTAGAAACCGAATGCCACATTAAGGAGTGACATTTACATGGACATTTCGTCAAACGCTTGGAGTGCAATGTTAGATCACAAGTCATTTTAAAAGCAAATGGAGAAAAAACAAGTGAACTTTAAAGACATGTAGGTACAAGCATAAAGAATGAGGATAGTATCAACGCCAATAAGCACATTCTACACTACAAAAACAAGATATATCGAATAAAAGGATAAATTCGAACCTAGAAACGAAATGTCATATTTAGGAGTGACATTTACATGGACATTTCATCGAACACTTGGCGCGCAATGTTAGATCACAAGTCATTTTAAAGGCAAAAGGAGTAAAAACAAGTGAACTTTAAAGACATCCAGGCATAAGCATAATGAATGAGGACAGTATCAGGCCAATAAGCACTTTTTGCACTACAAAATCAAGACCGAACGGATAAAAGCATAAATTTGAACCTAGAAATGGAATGCCACATTTAGGAGTGACATTTACATGGACATTTCATCGAACACTTAGCATGCAATGTTAGATCACAAGTCATTTTAAAGGCAAAAGGATAAGAAACAAGTTATGATAAAGACATCTAGGCATAAGCATAAAGAATGAGGATAGTATCAAGACATTAAGCACATTCTGCACTACAAAATTAAGACCGATCGGATAAAAGCATAAATTCGAACCTAGAAACCGAATGCCATATTTAGGGGTGACATTTACATGGAAATTTCATCGAACACTTGGCGTGTAATGTTAGATCAGAAGTCATTTTTAAGGCAAAAGGAGTAAAAACAAGTGAACTTTAAAGACATCTAGGCATAAGCATAAAGAATGAGGACAGTATCAAGCCAACAAGCACTTTCTACACTACAAAATCAAGACCGATCGGATAAAACAATAAATTCGAACCTAGAAACAGAATGCCATATTTAGGAGTGAAATTTACATGGACATTTCATTGAACACTTGGCGCGCAATGTTAGATCACAAGTCATTTAAAGGCAAAAGGAGAAAAAACAAGTGAACTTTAAAGACATCGAGGTATAAGCATAAAGAATGAGGATAGTATCAACGCCATAAGCACATTCTTCACTACAAAATCTAGATGTATCGAATAAAAGCATAAATTCCAACCTAGAAACCAAATGCCATATTTAGGAGTGACATTTACATGGACATTTCATCGAACACTTGGCGCGCAATGTTATATCACAAGTCATTTTAAAGGCAAAAGGAGTAAAAACAAGTGAACTTTAAAGACATCTAGGCATAAGCATCAAGAGTGAGGACAATATCAAGCCAATAAGCACTTTCTGCACTACAAAATCAAGACCAATCGGATAAAAGCATAAATTCGAACCTAAAAACGGAATGCCACATGTAGTAGTGACATTTACATGGATATTTCATCGAACACTTAGCGTGAAATGTTAGATCACAAGTCATTTTAAAGGCAAAAGGAGAAAAAACAAGTTATGATTTAAGACATCTAGGTATAAGCATAAAGAATGAGGATAGTATCAAGACAATAAGCACATTTTAAACGACAAAATCAAGATGTATCGAATAAAAGCATAAATTCGAACTTAGAAACCGAATGCCACATTAAGGAGTGACATTTACATGGACATTTCGTCAAACGCTTGGAGTGCAATGTTAGATCACAAGTCATTTTAAAAGCAAATGGAGAAAAAATAAGTGAACTTTAAAGACATGTAGGTACAAGCATAAAGAATGAGGATAGTATCAACGCCAATAAGCACATTCTACACCACAAAAACAAGATATATCGAATAAAAGAATAAATTCGAACCTAGAAACGAAATGTCATATTTAGGAGTGACATTTACATGGACATTTCATCGAACACTTGGCGCGCAATGTTAGATCACAAGTCATTTTAAAGGCAAAAGGAGTAAAAACAAGTGAACTTTAAAGACATCCAGGCATAAGCATAATGAATGAGGACAGTATCAGGCCAATAAGCACTTTTTGCACTACAAAATCAAGACCGAACGGATAAAAGCATAAATTTGAACCTAGAAATGGAATGCCACATTTAGGAGTGACATTTACATGGACATTTCATCGAACACTTAGCATGCAATGTTAGATCACAAGACATTTTAAAGGCAAAAGGATAAGAAACAAGTTATGATAAAGACATCTAGGCATAAGCATAAAGAATGAGGATAGTATCAAGACATTAAGCACATTCTGCACTACAAAATTAAGACCGATCGGATAAAAGCATAAATTCGAACCTAGAAACCGAATGCCATATTTAGGGGTGACATTTACATGGACATTTCATCGAACACTTGGCGTGTAATGTTAGATCAGAAGTCATTTTTAAGGCAAAAGGAGTAAAAACAAGTGAACTTTAAAGACATCTAGGCATAAGCATAAAGAATGAGGACAGTATCAAGCCAACAAGCACTTTCTACACTACAAAATCAAGACCGATCGGATAAAAGCATAAATTCGAACCTAGAAACAGAATGCCATATTTAGGAGTGAAATTTACATGGACATTTCATTGAACACTTGGAGTGCAATGTTAGATCACAAGTCATTTTAAAGGCAAAAGGAGAAAAAACAAGTGAACTTTAAAGACATCGAGGTATAAGCATAAAGAATGAGGATAGTATCAACGCCATAAGCACATTCTTCACTACAAAATCTAGATGTATCGAATAAAAGCATAAATTCCAACCTAGAAACCAAATGCCATATTTAGGAGTGACATTTACATGGACATTTCATCGAACACTTGGCGCGCAATGTTATATCACAAGTCATTTTAAAGGCAAAAGGAGTAAAAACAAGTGAACTTTAAAGACATCTAGGCATAAGCATCAAGAGTGAGGACAATATCAAGCCAATAAGCACTTTCTGCACTACAAAATCAAGACCGATCGGATAAAAGCATAAATTCGAACCTGGAAACCGAATGCCATTTTTAGGAGTGACATTTACATGGAAATTTCAACAAACACTTGGGGTGCAATGTTAGATCACAAGTCATTTTAAAGGCAAAAGGAGTAAAAACAAGTGAACTTTAAAGACATATAGGCATAAGCATAAAGAATGAGGACAGTATCAAGCCAATAAGCACTTTCTGCACTACAAAATCATGACCGATCGGATAAAAGCATAAATTCGAACCTAGAAACCGAATGCCATTTTTAGGAGTGAAATTTACATGGACATTTCATTGAACACTTAGCGTGCAATGTTGGATCCCAAGTCATTTTAAAGGCAAAAGGAGAAAAAATAAGTTATGATTTATGACATCAAGGTATAAGCATAAAGAATGAGGATAGTATCAAGACAATAAGCACATTCTACACTACAAAATCAAGATGTATCGAATAAAAGAATAAATTCGAACTTAAAAACCGAATGCTACATTAAAGAGTGACATTTACATGGACATTTCGTCAAACGCTTGGAGTGCAATGTTAGATCACAAGTGATTTTAAAGGCAAAAGGAGAAAAAACAAGTGAACTTTAAAGACATCTAGGTACAAGCATAAAGAATGAGGATAGTATCAACGCCAATAAGCACATTCTACACTACAAAAACAAGATGTATCGAATAAAAGCATAAATTCGAACCTAGAAACCAAATGCCATATTTAGGAGTGACATTTACATGGAAATTTCATCGAACACTTGGCGTGCAATGTTAGATCACAAGTCATTTTAAAGGCAAAAGGAGAAAAACCAAGTGAACTTTAAAGACATCAAGGCATAAGCATAAAGAATGAGGATAGTATCAACGCCAATAAGCACATTCTGCACCACAAAATCAAGACCGATCGGAAAAAAGCATAAATTCGAACCTAGAAACCGAATGCCATTTTTAGGAGTGACATTTACATGGACATTTCGTCGAACACTTGACGTGCAATGTTAGATCACAAGTCATTTTAAAGGCAAAAGGAGAAGAAACAAGTTATGATTAAAGACATCTAGGTATAAGCATAAAGAATGAGGATAGTATCAAGACAATAAGCACATTCTACACTACAAAATCAAGATGTATCGAATAAAAGCATAAATTCGAACTTAGAAACCGAATGCCACATTAAGGAGTGACATTTACATGGACATTTCATCAAACGCTTGGAGTGCAATGTTAGATCACAAGTCATTTTAAAGGCAAAAGGAGAAAAAACAAGTGAACTTTAAAGACATCGAGGTATAAGCATAAAGAATGAGGATAGTATCAACGCCATAAGCACATTCTTCACTACAAAATCTAGATGTATCGAATAAAAGCATAAATTCCAACCTAGAAACCAAATGCCATATTTAGGAGTGACATTTACATGGACATTTCATCGAACACTTGGCGCGCAATGTTATATCACAAGTCATTTTAAAGGCAAAAGGAGTAAAAACAACTGAACTTTAAAGACATCTAGGCATAAGCATCAAGAATGAGGACAATATCAAGCCAATAAGCACTTTCTACACTACAAAATAAAGACCGATCGGATAAAAGCATAAATTCGAACCTAGAAACTGAATGCCATTTTTAGGAGTAACATTTACATGGACATTTCATTGAACTCTTGGCGCGCAATGTTAGATCACCAGTCATTTTAAAGGCAAAAGGAGTAAAAACAAGTGAACTTTAAAGACATCTAGGCATAAGCATAAAGAATGAGGACAGTATCAAGCCAATAAGCACTTTATGCACTACAAGACTCAAGACCGATCGGATAAAAGCATAAATTCGAACCTACAAACGAAATGCCACATTTAGGAGTGACATTTACATGGATATTTCATCGAACACTTAGCGTGCAATGTTGGATCCCAAGTCATTTTAAAGGCAAAAGGAGAAAAAATAAGTTATGATTTATGACATCAAGGTATAAGCATAAAGAATGAGGATAGTATCAAGACAATAAGCACATTCTACATTACAAAATCAAGATGTATCGAATAAAAGAATAAATTCGAACTTAAAAACCGAATGCCACATTAAAGAGTGACATTTACATGGACATTTCGTCAAACGCTTGGAGTGCAATGTTAGATCACAAGTGATTTTAAAGGCAAAAGGAGAAAAAACAAGTGAACTTTAAAGACATCTAGGTACAAGCATAAAGAATGAGTATAGTATCAACGCCAATAAGCACATTCTACACTACAAAAACAAGATGTATCGAATAAAAGCATAAATTCGAACCTAGAAACCAAATGCCATATTTAGGAGTGACATTTACATGGAAATTTCATCGAACACTTGGCGTGCAATGTTAGATCACAAGTCATTTTAAAGGCAAAAGAAGAAAAACCAAGTGAACTTTAAAGACATCAAGGCATAAGCATAAAGAATGAGAATAGTATCAACGCCAATAAGCACATTCTGCACCACAAAATCAAGACCGATCGGAAAAAAGCATAAATTCGAACCTAGAAACCGAATGCCATTTTTAGGAGTGACATTTACATGGACATTTCGTCGAACACTTGACGTGCAATGTTAGATCACAAGTCATTTTAAAGGCAAAAGGAGAAGAAACAAGTTATGATTAAAGGCATCTAGGTATAAGCATAAAGAATGAGGATAGTATCAAGACAATAAGCACATTCTACACTACAAAATCAAGATGTATCGAATAAAAGCATAAATTCGAACTTAGAAACCGAATGCCACATTAAGGAGTGACATTTACATGGACATTTCATCAAACGCTTGGAGTGCAATGTTAGATCACAAGTCATTTTAAAGGCAAAAGGAGAAAAAACAAGTGAACTTTAAAGACATCGAGGTATAAGCATAAAGAATGAGGATAGTATCAACGCCAATAAGCACATTCTTCACTACAAAATCTAGATGTATCGAATAAAAGCATAAATTCCAACCTAGAAACCAAATGCCATATTTAGGAGTGACATTTACATGGACATTTCATCGAACACTTGGCGCGCAATGTTATATCACAAGTCATTTTAAAGGCAAAAGGAGTAAAAACAAGTGAACTTTAAAGACATCTAGGCATAAGCATCAAGAATGAGGACAATATCAAGCCAATAAGCACTTTCTACAATACAAAATAAAGACCGATCGGATAAAAGCATAAATTCGAACCTAGAAACTGAATGCCATTTTTAGGAGTGACATTTACATGGACATTTCATCGAACACTTGGCGCGCCATGTTAGATCACAAGTCATTTTAAAGGCAAAAGGAGTAAAAACAAGTGAACTTTAAAGACATCTAGGCATAAGCATAAAGAATGAGGACAATATCAAGCCAATAAGCACTTTCTGCACTACAAAATCAAGACCGATCGGATAAAAGCATAAATTCGAACCTAGAAACCGAATGCAATATTTAGGAGTGAAATTTACATGGACATTTCATTGAACACTTGGCGCGCAATGTTAGATCACAAGTCATTTTAAAGGCAAAAGGAGTAAAAACAAGTGAACTTTAAAGACATCTAGGCATAAGCATAAAGAATGAGGACAGTATCATGCCAATAAGCACTTTCTGCACTACAAAATAACGACCGATCGGATAAAAGCATAAATTTGAACCTAGAAATGGAATGCCTTATTTAGGAGTGACATTTACATGGACATTTCATCGAACACTTAGCATGCAATGTTAGATCACAAGTCATTTTAAAGGCAAATGGAGAAGAAACAAGTTATGATTAACGACATCTAGGCATAAGCATAAAGAATGAGGATATTATCAAGACATTAAGCACATTCTACACTACAAAATCAAGATGTATCGAATAAAAGCATAAATTCGAACTTAGAAACCGAATGCCACATTAAGGAGTGACATTTACATGGACATTTCGTCAAACGCTTGGAGTGCAATGTTAGATCACAAGTCATTTTAAAGGCAAAAGGAGAAAAAACAAGTGAACTTCAAAGACATCTAGGTTTAAACATAAAGAATGAGGATAGTATCAATGCCAATAAGCACATTCTACACTACAAAATTAAGATGTATCGAATAAAAGCATATATTCCAACCTAAAAATCGAATGTCATATTTAGGAGTGACATTTACATGGACATTTCATCGAACACTTGGCGTGCAATGTTAGATCACAAGTCATTTTATAGGAAAAAGAAGAAAAAACAAATGAACTTTAAAGACATCAAGGAATAAGCATAAAGAATGAGGATAGTATCAACGCCAATAAGCACATTCTGCACCACAAAATCAAGACCAATCGGATAAATGCATAAATTCGAACCTAGAAACCGAATGCCATTTTTAGGAGTGACATTTACATGGACATTTCGTCGAACACTTGGCGTGCAATGTTAGATCACAACTCATTTTAAAGGAAAAAGGAGAAGAAACAAGTTATGATTAAACACATCTAGGTATAAGCATAAAGAATGAGGATAGTATCAAGACAATAGGCACATTCTACACTACAAAATCAAGATGTATCGATTAAAAGCATAAACTCGAACTTAGAAACCGAATGCCACATTAAGGAGTGACATTTACATGGACATTTCATCAAACGCTTGGAGTGCAATGTTAGATCACAAGTCATTTTAAAGGCAAAAGGAGAAAAGACAAGTGAACTTTAAAGACATCTAGGTATAAGCATAAAGAATGAGGACAATATCAAGCCAATAAGCACTTTCTGCACTACAAAATCAAGACTAGAAACGGATAAAAGCATAAATTCGAACATAGAAACCGAATGCCATATTTAGGAGTGAAATTTACATGGACATTTCATTGAACACTTGGCGCGCAATGTTAGATCACAAGTCATTTTAAAGGCAAAAGGAGTAAAAACAAGTGAACTTTAAAGACATCTAGGCATAAGCATAAAGAATGAGGACAGTATCAAGCCAATAAGCACTTTCTGCACTACAAAATAAAGACCGATCGGATAAAAGCATAAATTTGAACCTAGAAACGGAATGCCTTATTTAGGAGTGACATTTACATGGACATTTCATCGAACACTTGGCGTGCAATGTTAGATCACAAGTCATTTTATAGGAAAAAGAAGAAAAAACAAGTGAACTTTAAAGACATCAAGGAATAAGCATAAAGAATGAGGATAGTATCAACGCCAATAAGCACATTCTGCACCACAAAATCAAGACCAATCGGATAAATGCATAAATTCGAACCTCGAAACCGAATGCCATTTTTAGGAGTGACATTTACATGGACATTTCGTCGAACACTTGGCGTGCAATGTTAGATCACAACTCATTTTAAAGGAAAAAGGAGAAGAAACAAGTTATGATTAAACACATCTAGGTATAAGCATAAAGAATGAGGATAGTATCAAGACAATAGGCACATTCTACACTACAAAATCAAGATGTATCGATTAAAAGCATAAACTCGAACTTAGAAACCGAATGCCACATTAAGGAGTGACATTTACATGGACATTTCATCAAACGCTTGGAGTGCAATGTTAGATCACAAGTCATTTTAAAGGCAAAAGGAGAAAAGACAAGTGAACTTTAAAGACATCTAGGTATAAGCATAAAGAATGAGGATAGTATCAACGCCAATAAGCACATTCTACACTACAAAATCAAGATGTATCGAATAAAAGCATAAATTCCAACCTAGAAACCGAATGCCATATTTAGGAGTGACATTTACATGGACATTTCATCGAACACTTGGCGTGCAATGTTATATCACAAGTCATTTTAAAGGCAAAAGGAGTAAAAACAAGTGAACTTTAAAGACATCTAGGCATAAGCATCAAGAATGAGGACAATATCAAGCCAATAAGCACTTTCTACACTACAAAATAAAGACCGATCGGATAAAAGCATAAATTCGAACCTAGAAACTGAATGCCATTTTTAGGAGTGACATTTACATGGACATTTCATCGAACACTTGGCGCGCCATGTTAGATCACAAGTCATTTTAAAGGCAAAAGGAGTAAAAACAAGTGAACTTTAAAGACATCCAGGCATAAGCATAAAGAATGAGGACAATATCAAGCCAATAAGCACTTTCTGCACTACAAAATCAAGACCGATCGGATAAAAGCATAAATTCGAACCTAGAAACCGAATGCCATATTTAGGAGTGAAATTTACATGGACATTTCATTGAACACTTGGCGCGCAATGTTAGATCACAAGTCATTTTAAAGGCAAAAGGAGTAAAAACAAGTGAACTTTAAAGACATCTACGCATAAGCATAAAGAATGAGGACAGTATCAAGCCAATAAGCACTTTCTGCACTACAAAATAAAGACCGATCGGATAAAAGCATAAATTTGAACCTAGAAACGGAATGCCTTATTTAGGAGTGACATTTACATGGACATTTCATCGAACACTTAGCATGCAATGTTAGATCACAAGTCATTTTAAAGGCAAATGGAGAAGAAACAAGTTATGATTAAAGACATCTAGGCATAACCATAAAGAATGAGGATACTATCAAGACATTAACCACATTCTACACCACAAAATCAAGACCGATCGGATAAATGCATAAATTCGAACCTAGAAACCGAATGCCATTTTTAGGAGTGACATTTACATGGACATTTCGTCGAACACTTGGCGTGCAATGTTAGATCACAACTCATTTTAAAGGAAAAAGGAGAAGAAATAAGTTATGATTAAACACATCTAGGTATAAGCATAAAGAATGAGGATAGTATCAAGACAATAGGCACATTCTACACTACAAAATCAAAATGTATCGAATAAAAGCATAAACTCGAACTTAGAAACCGAATGCCACATTAAGGAGTGACATTTACATGGATATTTCATCAAACGCTTGGAGTGCAATGTTAGATCACAAGTCATTTTAAAGGCAAAAGGAGAAAAGACAAGTGAACTTTAAAGACATCTAGGTATAAGCATAAAGAATGAGGATAGTATCAACGCCAATAAGCACATTCTACACTACAAAATCAAGATGTATCGAATAAAAGCATAAATTCCAACCTAGAAACCGAATGCCATATTTAGGAGTGACATTTACATGGACATTTCATCGAACACTTGGCGTGCAATGTTATATCACAAGTCATTTTAAAGGCAAAAGGAGTAAAAACAAGTGAACTTTAAAGACATCTAGGCATAAGCATAAAGAATGAGGACAATATCAAGCCAATAAGCACTTTCTGCACTAGAAAATCAAGACCGATCGTATAAAAGCATAAATTCGAACCTAGAAACCGAATGCCATTTTTAGGAGTGACATTTACATGGACATTTAATCGAACACTTGGCGTGCAATGTTAGATCACAAGTCATTTTTAAGGCAAAATGAGAAAAAACAAGTGAACTTTAAAGACATCTAGGCATAAGCATAAAGAATGAGGACAATATCAAGCCAATAAGCACTTTTTGCACTACAAAATCAAGACCGATCGGATAAAAGCATAAATTCGAGCCTAGAAACGGAATGCCACATTTAGTAGTGACATTTACATGGATATTTCATCGAACACTTAGCGTGTAATGTTAGATCACAAGTCATTTGAAAGGCAAAAGAAGAAAAAACAAGTTATGATTTAAGACATCTAGGTATAAGCATAAAGAATGAGGATAGTATCAAGACAATATGCACATTTTACACTACAAAATCAAGATGTATCGAATAAAAGCATAAATTCGAACTTAGAAACCGAATGCCACATTAAGGAGTGACATTTACATGGACATTTTGTCAAACGCTTGGAGTGCAATGTTACATCACAAGTCATTTTAAAGGCAAAAGGAGAAAAAACAAGTGAACTTTAAAGACATCTAGGTACAAGCATAAAGAATGAGGATAGTATCAACGCCAATAAGCACATTCTACACTACAAAAACAAGATGTATCGAATAAAAGGATAAATTCGAACCTAGAAACCAAATGCATATTTAGGAGTGACATTTACATGGACATTTCATCGAACACTTGGCGCGCAATGTTAGATCACAAGTCATTTTAAAGGCAAAAGGAGTAAAAACAAGTGAACTTTAAAGACATCTAGGCATAAGCATTAAGAATGAGGACAATATCAAGCCAATAAGCACTTTCTGCACTACAAAATCAAGACCAATCGGATAAAAGCATAAATTCGAACCTAGAAACCGAATGCCATATTTAGGAGTGAAAGTTACATGGACATTTCATTGAACACTTGGCGCGCAATGTTAGATCACAAGTCATTTTAAAGGCAAAAGGAGTAAAAACAAGTGAACTTTAAAGACATCTAGGCATAAGCATAAAGAATGAGGATAGTATCAAGCCAATAAGCACTTTCTGCACTACAAAATCAAGACCGATCGGATAAAAGCATAAATTTGAACCTAGAAACGGAATGCCACATTTAGGAGTGACATTTACATGGACATTTCATCGAGCACTTAGCATGCAATGTTAGATCACAAGTCTTTTTAAAGGCAAAAGGAGAAGAAACAAGTTATGATTAAAGACATCTAGGCATAAGCATAAAGAATGAGGATAGTATCAAGACAATAAGCACATTCTACACTACAAAATCAAGATGTATCGAATAAAAGCATAAATTCGAACTTAGAAACCGAATGCCACATTAAGGAGTGACATTTACATGGTCATTTCGTCAAACGCTTGGAGTGCAATGTTAGATCACAAGTCATTTTAAAGGCAAAAGGAGAAAAAACAAGTGAACTTCAAAGACATCTTGGTTTAAACATAAAGAATGAGGATAGTATCAACGCCAATAAGCACATTCTACACTACAAAATCAAGATGTATCGAATAAAAGCATAAATTCCAACCTAAAAATTGAATGCCATATTTAGGAGTGACATTTACATGGACATTTCATCGAACACTTGGCGTGCAATGTTAGATCACAAGTCATTTTATAGGAAAAAGGAGAAAAAACAAGTGAACTTTAAAGACATCAAGGCATAAGCATAAAGAATGAGGATAGTATCAACGCCAATAAGCACATTCTGCACCATAAAATCAAGACCGATCGGATAAAAGCATAAATTCGAACCTAGAAACCGAATGCCATTTTTAGGAGTGACAATTACATGGACATTTCGTCGAACACTTGGCGTGCAATGTTAGATCACAAGTCATTTTAAAGGAAAAAGGAGAAGAAACGAGTTATGATTAAACACATCTAGGTATAAGCATAAAGAATGAGGATAGTATCAAGACAATAGGCACATTCTACACTACAAAATCAAGATGTATCGAATAAAAGCATAAATTCGAACTTAGAAACCGAATGCCACAAGGGATAATAATGTGTTTCACTAACAAGTGATTATTAATGTCATCACACATATATGCACCAAATAGACATAAGAAAATACAATCCAACCTCACAAGGGATAATAATGTGTTTCACTCAACTCTCAAGTGTTTGGGCTTATAAATTCAATCTCTCAACTTATCTTATATACAAAAACTCATAGAAATTGGAACTTATATCACCAAACTCTCCACCCAAGATTTGTCAAAACAAGCAAAAATCATCAAGAGAACTTAGGGGCTCAATGAAAAACTTCATAGAAGCTTCCATTCGGCCGGGTTGTAATGGGGCTTGGTAATGACAATAAGGCGTGGAAATATTTTGGCTATGTGGTGCTATTAATATCCGGGAATCAAAGACTCCTAAAAACTCACACATCACCAAAACACTCATAAAAAAAATATACCAAACTCACTCTCATTATGCACTTATATTTCACTTACCCAAAATATCCTAGAAAGTCTCACAAAATAACTCAAAAGAATCTCTGATATATCTATCAAACACAAATGCCATTCAAACTTCTTCCTTTCTCTTTTTTTCTTCTTATTTTACTCCTCTCGCAGCCTCGTTAACGAACCCACAAGGGTCGTTACCGAGCTTCGTCGTGTACTCCTCAATTTTCTTAACAACTTTCTTTCAACCATCAATCTTATTTCGTGCATCTTTTGTACCAAGAGATCTTTCTTTTTACAACTCAAAAATCAAGAGACTTTCAATCTACCCTTCCCAATAATCCCTCAATTTCAAACCAAACATAACATTTCACACAGAAAACATACCTCTCCAATCTAAGTCATAATCCCCGGATAGGGTCAAGCTTATCTCGGCTAGGGAACAATTTTGTGGTGCTATAAATAAAAGGCTTCAAGCTCAAGTTGGTTGTCAAAAAGAATGGATAATGTAAAGGTGGATAAGGATTACTAGGGCTTATGAAAAATAAGTTCTCTATCACATGATTCTCACAAGTAATGAACTATAAATCTTATATAGGTCTCAAGTAATAGATAACCATCACAATTTCAAGAGGTAATATGCATATAGAGAGTAAAATCACACAAGAAAAGAAGAGGGATTCTTGATGTTCTCCCTATAAGGCCAAAAATAACTCACAAGGTAGAAATTTTTGTTGGATTGCATCACTTATGCTAAGAAGTATATGTGCTCAATTTCATCAAATGCTATTCCTTCCAAAAAAACAACTTCAAATTAAGAATCTGGCTATATTATCAAAGACATGCTTGCAAGGATTTATATGATCAAGCTAGCAACTAACTATCATAGAACCTAAGAAAGGGATATCTATCAATTCTAAAACTCTTTTTTTTTTGATTTTTTCAATTTTCATGGAGCAAAGAACTACTTAAAACAAACAAAACACATAAATCAACGAGACACAAGACAAACAAGTTTTTCTACTTTCTCCAACCCCATACTTAAAATTACAGTGTCCCCACTGTAAGAAAAATAAGAAGAAGGAAAGAAATAGAAAAGAAAACAAGAAAAATAAAACAAGAAAAGAAAAACATAAAACTTACAAAGTCATTAAGCAGAAAACTAGGAAACTTCTTCAAGCTGAATCAAGGGTTCGGTGGAGGAAAGTAGTGCTCGAAGTTCCCCATTAAGTCGTACATCGTCCTCCAGCGCTCTGCATCTTCCACCTCTCTTTGACGATGCCTCTCGTCGTCCATCGTCATGCAAGCGGAGTAGACAGTCTCCCATCTATCCATCCTCCTATGAATGTGTGTCTGCTGGAGGTTGAGCTGCTGCATTTGTGCAGAAAGATCTTCGGCCCATGGTGGCGGGATACTCGATCCAGTGTACTCGGGCTGAGGAGGTGGTGGATAGTGAGGCTGGAAGTGGTCTTGGTAAAGCACCGGGTTGTATGGCATGAGTCCATAGGAGTGAGGGTCGATAGGAGACTGCGGAGGGTCGGTAGCTGCCCTCGGGTAGTCGTTAACGAAGCTGGGTGCTTCGTTAGGAGCATCGATAGAGGTCTGGAAATGGTCGTTAACGAGTCGGGTGGGCTCGTCAAAGAAGACGTTGGTGCCCAAAACTTCTGTATCGAGGTTTTCATCCTCGAAGTTAAGCTCCTCTGTGCCTCCCTTTGTGTCAGCCTCTTCAGTATCTTCTCCGGTAGCCTCGTTAGTCCCATCTTCATCTTCATCCATCTCTTCTCCTTCTCTCTGAAACCTTGAATCACACGGCCTAAGCGATAGCTCATCCTCCGGCTTGGGTTCCAACGGGAATGCATGACCCGTCCACGCCTCGTACCAATTTGGTACATAGAGTAGCTCTAGCTTGTCAAGGGTGGGTACAACAATGCGGTCTTGAACTTTTGTCTTGAACCCTCCCTCGGCTTGAATGAAGATACCGGAGCTATACCAATAATTCTTGTTGAGAAGTTGAGCATGAGCCGGCATGTAGCAAGTGAGATCGACTCCGAGATTGGTCGCTAGAAGACTAACCAAATTACCACATCATACTTCCTTGGACTTGGTTGATTTCTCTATATAATAGAGCCACTCATACCCCAAATTCAATGGGCCGGGCTCCTCGAAAAGAATGGTGCGAAGACATGCAACCTCTCTCCTTGTTAGCCTGTTCAACTCCCTCTTTGGCCAGAATGTAGCGGCTAGGACTCGGAGGATGATCTTGAAAATGGGGTTGATGATGCTTGCCCCGGATAAGGCCGCTGTGGAGGGCTCGACCTCCCCGGTGATGTAGCTCCAAGTCCTTGTTACCTTGTAGTCCTTCAAACTGTAATCTCGAGAAGGATTTGGGAGCTCCAGAATAGCGTTGAACTCCGCCAAAGTGTACTCTCGGTTCACATTACCGAGCCTAAACCGAATGCTTCCCGCCGAAGTCTTCGTTGGGAAACTCGTCTCTAGAGTGGCTAGAAACTCAGATGTGAGAGCCGGAAAGTGTGGAAAATTCTCCTTCTTCAGCAAATGAGGCACACCGAGAATAACAAAGGCCTCCCTAACATCCACATAAATCCCCGTGGCTTTAGCACTTGACCTCGAGAACCACCGAGTGTTGTGATCCTTGTGTAGGATGGCATTGTATCGGTCCGCTTGCCCTTGAGTGTGCAAGATCGCATTGTCCATGCGAGGTGGAGATGGGGACCTTTGATTCCTCCTCTTCTTCTGAGCTCGGGTAGCGGCTCTGCTTGAGCTTGCCATTTGATCTGCAAAACAATCATGATTTTTCCAAGATAAGATCCACTCAAAATAGATTAGACAAGAGACCCCATACTTGGTCTCGGAATAATCCTCGGAATTATTTGTTAACTACCCAATTGGGTCGTTAATTGGATCTGGACTGGTTTGAAGCTTTGAAGTTACGCAGGGTCGTTAACGAGCCTGGGTGGGTCGTTAACGAGCTGCCGAGAGCCAGTTCACAGAATCCGAATGTCATCCACTCTAAAATTAAGCCATGAATCAAGCATGCATCCTCTATAATCCTTCACTAGACACACCATCGGGTATACGCACCCCATACTTGCTCAATTACCCATTCCAAACATGCTAAATTTACCCAAAAATTAACATGGTGAAGATTGAACTCAAACTTCCTAGAACAAGAAAGTTCATGCTTTTCTAATCAAATTTTTGCAATAGAGAATCTAGCATGAATAACCTTCCCTAGATTTGAGAACAACTAAGCACAACCAAAATTCATGAGCAAAATCCAAACATGCAATTCGGTCCCCCCTATAAACTCCATCCAAATATGAAATTTCTACCCTAAAAACCATGAATCATGCAATAAAGAGTTAGGGTTTAGAAATCATACCGGAAGATTGAGAAATTGAAGAACAAAGAATCGAATTTGGGTGGTTAACGAGCTTTGGATCTCGTCGGTGGGAAAACTGGGTTCCGGCTTCGGTAGCGAGGTCGTTTCCGACGGTCGGTGGAGTGGAGAATTCCGATCGGTGGTGAAGATCTTTGGTAGAATTTTGAGGGATTTGAGGATTTGAGAGTAGGATTTTTGGGAGTTGTTGAAGGGTTAAATAGGAGAGGGTAGAAATAGGAGGGGGGGGGAGGTAGTGGCGGCGGCTAGGGTAGGTAGAAGAAGGGTAGAAGATAGAAGATAGACTAGGGTAAAAATAAAAACTTACCTGCCCGTGTCGGTTCACTAGACCGGGTCGTTAACGAGCCACCGTAGCCTCCTTGAGTGATTTTCGAGCCCTTTCTCCTGCATCTTGTTAGCTCAATATTTTATCCTATTTTTCTAACCTAAAAACTACTAAAAAGAACTCAAAAGAAAGCTAGGAAAAAGAATCTAAAAAGAAAAGAAAAATCTAGTCTATACTAAAAGCGGGTTGCCTCCCGTAAGCGCTATTTTTAACGTCGTCAGCCCGACGTACTCCCCTTGTTCAAGGTGGCTCTTTTGCAGCTATGTTGGGGTATTTTGGTACCCCATACTTAGTGTTGTAGGCATTATTCGCTTGAGTCACTAAATTAGGTCCCTTTTCTTCTATTAGTATGCCCGGTATTCCTACATGATGGTTAGTGAAATCCGAAAACCAAGGTGGTTTGGACTCCTCTGTAGCACATATAATGGGGCATGGTGTAGGAACAATGTATGAAGAATAGTCATAACCAGCATTAGCGAGTTTAGAGTACTCACCTTGATTATACCCTTGCATGTGGGACTCGATGGTGGGGCAATGAGGTTCGGTAGAGACTTGTATGAAATTCTCTTCCATTTTGGTATTTGAAGGAGGGTCGATAGGATCAGCTATGTCGAGTTCCGGATGGGTCAAATCGATTTGTGCAACCGCAGTTGGGTCGTTGGCATTTTGATCCAGGCTGAATTCCACGCGTTCCTCTCCAATTTCAAAAGTGAGAAGACCTTTTCGCACATCAACCCTAGCACCTGCTGTGGCTAAGAATGGTCGGCCGAGAATTATGGGGACATGAGGGTCCTCAGGCATATCGAGGACGATGAAATCATTCGGTATAAAGAATTTCCCGACTTGAATAGGATAGTCGTCCACGACTCCTGTGGCCTTGACACATGATCCGTCTGCCATGAAGAGGTTCATATCTACCGGCTCTAGTGGTCCCATGTTAGCTTTTGACCAGATTGAGAGAGGGAGTAAAATAGCACTGGCTCCCATATCACATAAAGCTTTGAACTTGTGGTCGCCTAAGCCAATCGTTATTGCAAATCTCCCTGGATCTCCTAACTTTTCTGGTAGAGCTATAGATCGGACTTCATCCCGCAACTCTGTAATGGATCTTTTCCTGCTAAGAATATCTTTCAAAAAATTTATGTAAGCCGGCATTTCGCTTAGGGCTTCAGCGAATGGGATGGAAATATTAATGCCCTGAAGAATCTTCACGAAACGCTTGAACTTACTCTTAGTAGAGTCCATGGATTTCTTAGTTGCAAATGGAAGAGATTTCACCATTCTCGGAACCAAGTTAGGCTCGAGAGGTGAAGTTACCGGGTCGACACTAGGGTCGTTAGGTATCCTCGGCGGGTCGTTACCGACCCTGCCGGAGCGTGTCCTTAGCTTGGACACGCTCCGGTAGTGTCCTTCCACTCCTAAGGTGTACCGCTGCTATCTGTCCTTTAGGGTTCACTTCGGGACGGCCTTGAAGTTGCCCTTGTGGCCTAGGAATCTGTGCAGCAAGGTTCCCTAGTTGGGAATCAACATTCTTCTTCCATACATCAAACTCTCCCCATCTTTTATTTTGGTGATTAAGGTTGGCTTGAACTTCATTAACTTTGTTGTGGACTCCATTAATGCTTTCCTGTAACCCTTGTACCCATGATGGTGGATCCTGATGGCCTGGAGGTCGATGAGGCGCTGCATAGTTTGGATTTGGATTCTGATTGCCCCACGTCTGATAGTTGTTCGACCTGTCAAAATTGCTAGGCTGGCTCCTGTACGGGCCTCTCATGTAATTCATCTCAACAATTGTCTCAGCGGCTCTTACCTGCTCTATGTTAGTGCAAGAAGAAGTACTATGGGCAGAGTGATGTAGTGAAGCCTGCCATGTCTCCAACCGACGTCGATGAGTTGATTCGAGTACCTTCTAACGGACCAATTACAAGAAGTCGAGCTAAGAAGATTGCTCAAGGCACAACAACAATCTTGGTTCGATTGGCAGCTGTTCTTGAAGAGCCTAGCAAGACAAAGTGGGTCTCGTGCATTCGACATCAATTGAGGCCGAATTCAATGGATTAAATCAAGGGGCCGAAAATCATCTATTTCCTTATTTAGAAACATGTATTAGTTTGTCTCACTTTAGGGCTGAATTTAGTAAGTGACCGGGTGAGATAAATTGGTATATGGGTCAAAGTCAACCCTTTGACTTGACCATTCTAAGTAAGAGAAAATATCTATTGTTTTTATTTATTTAATATAGGCGTGTGCTTTTTATTTAAATAATATAGAGAAATCAGCCAATAGGCTTATGTTAGTTGGTTGATCTTCTCTCTCTTGGTTGTTAGAGATATTTTTAGTTTGTTTTAGATATTTTGAGTTTGTTAGGATATTTCCTTAAATAAATAAATCAGCCATGATTTATTTTATTTAAGGGGATCTAGATAGATATTATTATAGATATTTTATTATATCTTGGGAAGCAAGACAAGGAGGCCTAATTCTATCTCCTAGGGTCGGCCACCTCTCTCCTTGCTCCCCAAGTAATAGCTTTGTATTCTACTATTTATACTTTGCATATTTCATTAATGAAAATCAGCTTGAGAGAGATTAAACCCAAATTGGTTTAGTCTATCTCTTGGGCTCCAAAAAATAACGACTTTGTGTGTGCTTACAATTGCTTCGATCGGCATCATCATCATCTCGAGATCCCTTCATTCTCTTTGTTCGAAATCTGATTTATAGGATAATCAATTGGTTTGTTCTAGTTGTGGTTGTTAAAGATCAAACTAGTTAATCAATCGGATTTAGCGTTAGAGCCAATCGGTTTGAACTATCAACTTGATTTATACTATAATTCCGATCGGTTCTCTTACTTCATTCATTCGAATCAGTTTTGGTCCTTGTGTTCTTCGTATTCTCACATTGATTGCAAATTCAGGTAGGAATTATCGTTACAAGGCAAGATCGGGACTTGTGTGGGTCATATACGAGGTTTTTGAGGAGTCATCCGAGGCAATCACGTATCAAGTGGTATCATACTCTAGCGTCTCGCCAAGTAAAATTTTCTTTCCTTAATTTGCTTTCTAATTGATTTGATTCAGTTTTTGATCCCAAAAATCCCACATTTACCTAAAGTTTGAATTTTTGAGACCAAAGATTGAATTTTTCACCACAACCACCACCTATTTCCGCCAACCACCACCACGCACCACCACCCTCCACCTTGAACTGGTGTCGCTCAACCACGCCGCACCACCCACCACCACCGTCCGATCACAACCCCACCAACCCCATCACCAAACCCTAACCCTAACCCTAGATCGCCTACCCTACCCCCTTTCGAACCCTAACCCTAAATTGGCGGCCAACCCTAGGTTCCGAAACCCTAACCCTAGTTCGAACCCTACCTTTCCCTAAACCCTAGAAGCCGAGCCCTAAACCCTAACCCTAGCCTTAGTCGAGCCTTCACCAAACACTAATTCCCCTTGTTGTTGCTTGGCCTCCAAGTAATAACCCATCTAGGAGTTTTTAAGGGATTTGTTGCATGCTTTTGGTTGAATTGGTTGAGTTTGATTGCAATATAGATTAGCTTTTGTCTTCCTACAATTTTTTTGAGTTTTTATTGCATGTTGCATGATCAATAGAGATTCATATTGCATTGTTGATATTTGCTAATTTTTGTCATTGCATTCCATAATTTCGACCTAGCCCTATCTTCTCTTGTTAATTTGGCTTCTAGTTGGTTTCATTGGTAGTATAAAGTCACTTATATAAAAAAAATCAGATTAGCCTAGTTGTTTTCGTTTTTGCCCTATTGCATTACTTTGCATTGCTATGTTATTCTTCATTCTAGCACAAGAGTAGTTTGTGCATAAATTCAAAAAAAAAATTCAGAGAAGCAAAAGTGATCTACCCCAACTAGTTTTAAGCCACTTTTAACCCTAGTGACTACTTGCTTAAAAATAGTTAAGTAGAAATCACTTTGAAGAAAAAGAGTGACGAAACAAAAGTCACTTAGCCCACCATATTTTTGTCCTTGCATGATAAATTTGGCTTTATTAACTTGCATAGAGTCAATTGAGAGATTGCATGTGTTTTAGAGCTCATAGAGGAATTATTTGCATTGCTTGTCTTATTGCATACTTGCCATTTGCTTAAGCTGCATATTTCCTTTATTTATTATCAGTATACCATATCTACACCATATCTACCCATTTACTCCCTCAATTCAACCCAAAAACTGAATTAAGTTGTTGGATTGCTTTGAGGCAAGTTTTGGCTTGATTAAGGTGTGGTATTGCTTGTTGTGATTTGCTTTAGAACACACTACTCTCTCTACTTTCTTGCTTGTTCAGGAACAATGGTGATCTCTAATGATCCGAACTCGGCTGAATTGAATCTCACTAAGGAGGCAATCGACTTCATTAGGTTGTCCATTAATGAGAGTGTACGAGATGGTCAAGCTCGAGCTGTAGAGTTGGCCACGGCTGCAATCAATCCACAATTGCGGTGTCTAGAGGAGCAACTTGCCACTTTGATTGAGTCATCTCAAGGAAGTCATAAGGTTGCCCTTGCAATAGAGCTTACAAGTGACCCAAATCAAGCCTCAATTAGCGACAAAGGCAAGCAACAAGCAATTGATGAAGAGCATGATGTGCTTGCTAGCTACAACAAAGATCAAGACCCCCCGGCTCATTTCTCACCCACGGCTGGCCGAGGCAGAGGTAGAGGTTTTGGGACGAGGATTCCACCGGTTACTCATCAACAACTCTATAATCAGACAGCAAACCGGTATCCTCAAGTCACTCATCCACAACAACAACAATACAATAATCCTTTTGATGATGTGACTTATGGTTATCTCGGGGAAGAACGGCGCCCATGGCATCCTCCCCTTGATGATTTCTATAACCAAGCTGAGGTTGTAGAAGATATTCCACCAGCTTATGGAGTACAAAGGCCGAACAACAACAACAAAGCTAACCAACAAATCAATCAGATTGGTAAGCGTGATATTAAGATCAAGATAGAGCCATTCAATGGAGAGCTCAATCCAGAGAAGTATCTAGAGTGGGAACAAGCTACAAATTTCATCCTAGATCACATGGGCTATGAAGAATGGGAGAAAGTTGCAGTTGTTGTTATTCACTTCGTTGGGACCGCTAGAAATTGGTGGTTCAGAATGAAGGAAGATAGAATCAGAAAGGCCTTACCACCTATTGAAACTTGGGGCCAGCTGAAGTTTTTCATGAGGAAGAAGTATGTGCCCGAAGAGCATACCGAGCACATGAGGCTGAAAGTTGTTACATGCAAACAAGGTACCAAGTCTCCAACTGAGTACTTGAATGAGCTAGAGGATTTGAGCTTTAAAGCGGGAATTCATCATTCCCAACGGTCTCTAAGGACCCAATTCATGGCTGGACTGAATCAAAGCATTAAAGACACATTGGAGATTCAACAAATCAAGGATCTCAATGCCTTAGTACATTCAGCCCAACTACTCTATGAGCAACAACAAAGGAAGAAGAAGGAAGCTTGGAATGCACCAAAAAGGTATGTTTCTAATCCTAGTTCAAATTCCAATTCTTATTCTTCTAACCCTTCTATGCAGCAAAAGGGAGCTTCTAGCTCACCTAAACCAACAGGTTTTCAAGGCCAAAGGCGTCCCAACAATGGACCTCCAAACCAGCCAAGGGCACGTGATGTAGTGTGCTACAAGTGTCAAGGAAGAGGTCATTATGCCAAGGATTGTCCAAATCAAAAGCAAGTGCTTCTCACCACCAATGGAGGATATGTGAGTGATGAAGATATACCTCCAAATCAAGTGGAGGAGGAGAGCAATGGACAAGAGGAGGAGGACGTAGAGGCCATTGAACCAGATTGCACCGAACAGCCTCTAACTTTGGTAACAATGTGTACTCTTACTTTACAAGAAACACCTAGGCTAGATCAAAGGGAAAATATTTTTCATACTAGCTGTACTGTGAAGAATCAAGTGTTATGCATGATAATTGATAGTGGTAGCTGCTGTAACATTATTAATGCTAAGGTAGTTGATCACTTGCAATTAAAAACCCAACCTAGGGCTACTAGTTATGGTCTAAATGGTATTAATGATTCTGATGGTCCTAACTTAGTTACTCATCAATGCTTAGTCCGTGTTTCCATAGGCAATTATGTGGATGATATCATGTGTGATGTGGTAAACATGGAATGCACTCATATCTTGTTAGGTAGACCATGGTTATTCGATAGGAGAGTTATATATGATGACATGCTTAATACCTATTCGTTTAACTATGACGGGAGGAGAGTTTCTCTTCTACCATTATCGCCCCAACAAGTTTTACAGGATCAGGTACGCAGAGACCAAGCTAGGGCACTTAGGCGTGCCAAGGAAGAGAAAGAGGAGGCTGATTCGGCAGCCAAGCTTGCGACCCGGCGCTCGGCGCCCGACGCACCAACAAAGCCAAGCGGCGTTTCCCTGTCTCTACCCGGGCGTTCTGGCTCAAATTTTAGGACAACATCAAGCACAGGTGGAGCTACCGTTTGGGACGAAAAACGCCCAGAGAATGTCCCTAAATCGTCCAAAGTGCCGAGCAACACTTCCAGCAGTGCACCAGAGACGAAAACGGGACTATCTCCCAAACCACTCGAGCGTTTTGGCTCAAATTATGGGAGCAATTCAGAGACTCAGAGAGCTACAGATCTGGAAAACGAACGCCCACAGAAAGTGCCAAAAATCGGCATAAAGGGCAGTGTAGAAAAGCGCTCTAGTGACCCAGTCTAGTATTTCTTTCCCTAACTCTTTTTGCTTACTTCTCATGAGGAAAGATATACTTGTTATTAATCAAGATATTTCACATCTTCCAAAGTGTATTCAAGCTCTATTACAGGAATTTGAAGATGTGATGCCTGAAGAGTTGCCACAAGGCCTTCCACCAATTAGAGGCATTGAGCATCAAATTGATTTGGTGCCCGACGCTTCTTTACCAAACCGTGCAGCCTATAGAGCAAGTCCAGAGGAGACCGCTGAGCTTCAAAGAAAAGTGCAAGATCTCATGGACAAAGGCTATGTGCGTGAATCCCTCAGCCCATGCGTGGTTTTGGTGATTTTGGTGCCAAAGAAGCATGGCACATGGAGAATGTGTGTTGATTGCAGGGCGATCAACCAAATAACAGTTAAGTATCGTCATCCCATTCCTAGATTAGATGATATGCTTGATGAATTGCATGGTGCTAATTTCTTTTCAAAGATTGATTTAAGAAGTGGGTACCATCAAATTAGAATGAGGGAAGGGGATGAATGGAAAACTGCCTTTAAAACTAAGTATGGATTATATGAATGGTTAGTAATGCCTTTTGGATTAACTAATGCACCTAGTACTTTCATGAGGCTTATGAACCATGTTTTAAGAAGATACTTAGGAAAATTTGTTGTAGTCTACTTTGATGATATCTTAGTCAATAGCAAAACCTTGCATGAACATGTAGATCATCTTAGGGCTGTTTTGGACACTTTGAGGTTAGAAAAGCTTTATGTTAATTTGAAAAAGTGTTCTTTTTGCTCAGAGTCTACCATTTTTCTTGGTTTTGTTGTGTCTAAAGGTGGATTGAAGGTAGATGAAGACAAGATCAAGGCAATCAAAGAATGGCCCCAGCCGACTACACCAACAATGGTCAGATCATTTCTCGGCTTGGCTGGCTTCTACAGGAGATTTGTGCGTGATTTAAGCACAATTGCAGCCCCTCTCCATGAGCTTACAAAGAAGGATTCAGCATTCAAATGGAGAGAGCAACAAGAGAACGCCTTCAACACTTTGAAGGACAGGTTATGCCACGCCTCAGTACTCCAACTCCTGGACTTCTCAAAGGCATTCGAGATAGAGGTGGATGCTTCTGGACATGGCATAGGAGGCGTGCTCTTGCAAGACAAGAAACCCATAGCTTACTTTAATGAAAAGCTTAGTGGGGCTGAGTTGAATTACCCTACTTATGATAAAGAGTTGTATGCTTTAATTAGGGTTTTGAAAACTTGGTCTCATTATTTGTGGCCTAAAGAGTTTGTAATCCATTCTGATCATGAGGCCTTGAAGTACTTAAAAGGCCAATCCAGACTCAGCAGGCGACATGCAAGATGGGTTGAATTTATGGAGACCTTCCCTTATGTTGTAAAGCATAAGAAAGGCAAAGAGAATGTGGTAGTGGACGCCCTCTCTCGCAGGTATGTTCTCTTGAACCAATGTGATGTTAAGATCCTTGGATTTGCAATGATTAAGGAATTGTATGCTAGTGATCCTCACTTTGCTGAAATTTATAAGAATTGCATGTCTAGGGGAGAAATAGATACCTACTTTATTGATGATGGATACTTGTTTAAAGCTGGTAAATTGTGCATTCCTTCATCTAGTATACGTAGGCTTCTAACTAAAGAGGTTCATGAATCAAGAGGACATAGGGGCTTAGAAAAGACTTTAGAAGGATTAAAAGAACACTACTTTTGGCCTAAAATGAGTAACTATGTGCTTAGATTTGTCAAGAGTTGTGTTGTTTGTGCTAAAGCTAAGTCTAGACTTAATCCCCATGGTTTGTACCAGCCTTTGCCTATTCCTAGTTCACCTTGGGAGGACATTTCTATGGACTTCATTGTAGGATTGCCTAGAACTAGGAAGGGTAGAGATTCTATCTTTGTGGTAGTAGACCGTTTTTCCAAAATGGCTCATTTTATTCCTTGTCACACGACTGATGATGCTGTGCATGTTACTGATTTGTTCTTTAGGGAAGTTGTTAGATTGCATGGCATTCCTTGTTCTATTGTTTCAAATCGTGATGCTAAGTTTTTGAGTTATTTTTGGAAAAGTCTGTGGTCTAAATTGGGAACTAAATTGCTATTTTCTACCTCATGTCATCCACAAACTGATGGGCAAACTGAAGTTACTAATAGAACGTTAGGGGTTTTACTTAGAACTATGCTTAAAGCTAACCTCAAACGTTGGGAAGATGTTTTGCCTTTTGTGGAGTTTGCTTATAACAGGTCAATCCATTCAGCTACAAAAATGACCCCTTTTGAGGTTGTTTATGGGCTGAATCCGAGGACTCCGGTGGATTTGACGCCTCAGCCATACAAGGGAAAAGAGAGTTTTGAAGCTGACAAGCGGGCTGAGTTTGTGAAGAAGCTACATGAGAGGACAAAGATGCACTTAGAGAGGAAATCCATGAAGTACAAGGCCCATGCTGATAAGGGTCGGAAACAGGTTATCTTTGAAGAAGGAGATCTTGTTTGGGTGCATCTAAGGAAGGAAAGGTTCCCAAATCAAAGGAAGAACAAGTTAGATCAGAGAGGAGATGGACCATTTCGTATCATCAGAAGAATCGGCCCTAATGCATATCATGTTGACATGCCTGGTGAGTATGGTGTCCATCCGACTTTTAATGTGGTTGATCTATCTCTTTATGTGCCAGATTTTGATTCCGACGTCGAATAAGAGACGATTCGAGCTCAAGTGGAGGAGAATGATGCAGTGAAGCCTGCCATGTCTCCAACCGACGTCGATGAGTTGATTCGAGTGCCTTCTAACGAACCAATTACAAGAAGTCGAGCTAAGAAGATTGCTCAAGGCACAACAGCAATCTTGGTTCGATTGGCAGCTGTTCTTGAAGAGCCTAGCAAGACAAAGTGGGTCTCGTGCATTCGACATCAATTGAGTCCGGATTCAATGGATTAAATCAAGGGGCCGAAAATCATCTATTTCCTTATTTAGAAACATGTATTAGTTTCTCACTTTAGGGCTGAATTTAGTAAGTGACCGGGTGAGATAAATTGGTATATGGGTCAAAGTCAACCCTTCGACTTGACCATTCTAAGTAAGAGAAAATATCTATTGTTTTTATTTATTTAATATAGGCGTGTGCTTTTTATTTAAATAATATAGAGAAATCAGCCAATAGGCTTATGTTAGTTGGTTGATCTTCTCTCTCTTGGTTGTTAGAGATATTTTTAGTTTGTTTTAGATATTTTGAGTTTGTTAGGATATTTCCTTAAATAAATAAATCAGCCATGATTTATTTTATTTAAGGGGATCTAGATAGATATTATTATAGATATTTTATTATATCTTGGGAAGCAAGACAAGGAGGCCTAATTCTATCTCCTAGGGCCGGCCACCTCTCTCCTTGCTCCCCAAGTAATAGCTTTGTATTCTACTATTTATACTTTGCATATTTCATTAATGAAAATCAGCTTGAGAGAGATTAAACCCAAATTGGTTTAGTCTATCTCTTGGGCTCCAAAAAATAACGACTTTGTGTGTGCTTGCAATTGCTTCGATCGGCATCATCATCATCTCGAGATCCCTTCATTCTCTTTGTTCGAAATCTGATTTATAGGATAATCAATTGGTTTGTTCTAGTTGTGGTTGTTAAAGATCAAACTAGTTAATCAATCGGATTTAGCGTTAGAGCCAATCCGTTTGAACTATCAACTTGATTTATACTATAATTCCGATCGGTTCTCTTACTTCATTCATTCGAATCAGTTTTGGTCCTTGTGTTCTTCGTATTCTCACATTGATTGCAAATTCAGGTTGGAATTATCGTTACAAGGCAAGATCGGGACTTGTGTGGGTCATATACGAGGTTTCTGAGGAGTCATCCGAGCCAATCACGTATCACAGAGGAGCCATACTCTTGACAGGATTGAGAGGACTTCAGAAAACTTACCTGCTTGCTCCTAGGGCCGGCCAAGGAGGCCTAATTCTATCTCCTAGGGCCGGCCACCTCTCTCCTTGCTCCCCAAGTAATAGCTTTGTATTCTACTATTTATACTTTGCATATTTCATTAATGAAAATCAGCTTGAGAGAGATTAAACCCAAATTGGTTTAGTCTATCTCTTGGGCTCCAAAAAATAACGACTTTGTGTGTGCTTGCAATTGCTTCGATCGGCATCATCATCATCTCGAGATCCCTTCATTCTCTTTGTTCGAAATCTGATTTATAGGATAATCAATTGGTTTGTTCTAGTTGTGGTTGTTAAAGATCAAACTAGTTAATCAATCGGATTTAGCGTTAGAGCCAATCCGTTTGAACTATCAACTTGATTTATACTATAATTCCGATCGGTTCTCTTACTTCATTCATTCGAATCAGTTTTGGTCCTTGTGTTCTTCGTATTCTCACATTGATTGCAAATTCAGGTTGGAATTATCGTTACAAGGCAAGATCGGGACTTGTGTGGGTCATATACGAGGTTTCTGAGGAGTCATCCGAGCCAATCACGTATCACAGAGGAGCCATACTCTTGACAGGATTGAGAGGACTTCAGAAAACTTACCTGCTTCTTCAAGCGATTGACCTCGTCTTGTAAAAATTGACTTTTAACGTCTGGGTCAACTTCTTCTCGGTTAGGCACGTAGAGACGTTTCTGAGGCTGGGAGGTATGCTGGGTTCCATATATGGCATCATAATTGGACAGCTTATCCAGCAATTCCCATGCAGATGTAGGGTCCATCTCTATAAAACCGCACGCTGTATGCGTGTTGATGCGGTTCTTGGTCTCTGCGTTGATACCCTGGAAAAAGATTTCTTGAAGAACATATAAAGGTTGCCCATGAGTGGGGCATTATCTAAGCATTTCTTTAAATCTTTCCCATGTTTCAACAAAAGTCTCATTAGGCAGCTGGTGATAGGAGGTGATGCGCTTCCTCAGCTCCGTTGTCTTGGCAGGAGGGAAGAACTTTGTAAGAAATTGATCATACATGTTCTTCCAAGTCCTGATAGACTTAGGAGGTAAGCTATCCAACCAGATCAGGGCCTTTCCAGCAAGAGACCACCTGAAAGCTTTTAATAGAACATATTCAAGCGAGACACCTTCAGCAGCTATGATGTCACATAAATCAAGAAAATTTCTAATATGCTCCATAGGGCACTCAGGGGGTTTCCCTTCAAACTGAGCCCGTTTAATTAAGGATATAAATTGAGATTTGATCTCAAAGGGTTTCTCTATCTCTGGAAGCACAATTGGTGATTGTGGCACCCTTAGTTCCAGATGCATGTACTGTTTGGCATTCCTCGGATAGGCATTCAGCTCTTCCTGAAGACGAGCATTGTTAGCTCGTTGACGCTCAGCCTCAGCAACAGCGTCTTCCTTCTCGGTTTTCAATGCCTCCATCTGGTTTTGGAGGACTTCCAACTGACGAGCCATCTCTCAGGTGTGTCCATGGCTCGGTTCTCTCGACGTCTACGGTGCAGGGAACGTTCAGGTTCTGAATAATAACCAACGTTGTCAAATTCGAGCCTTCGACGTCCTACCGGCATACGCTGAGAAAACAGACAAAGAAAACAAAAATTAAAAACAAAAACGGGGTCGGGCTATTCCCAGACCCACAGATAAACAAACAAACTCGTTGCTTCCCCGACAATGGCGCCAATTTGTTGACGGACCTTTACTCTAGACAACAAATAAATTTATAAGTCAAGACCCCGTTGAGTATAGGGGAGTCAGGATCGTTCCACGAGAAGCAAGGTTGTTTGTCTATCGACTAATATTGAATAAAAATCAAACAAAAAAAGCAAAACACTCACAAGCAGCCTCGTTAACGACGTTGTCAGGATCATTAACGAACCACCGCAAACAATTGACTAAAAATAACGACCTAAACAGGTTCGGTATCGAGGCTATGAACTCAGTAACGAATATTACTTAGGAAAACTCAAATAAAAACAAAGATCTAGGATAAGGGTCACCACAACATAGTCATGCATATAAACTCGTAAGAAGATAAGATCATGCCTTTAAATAGATAAATTCATCAACTTTCATTGACTAGCAAGCAAGTTAATCTACTTTCATAAACTAATTCACTCAATTACTTGTTTTGGATCTAAAGCTTGAAAACTTTCGTATTCAAACAATATCAACCTTGAAGTCTATAACTTTCTCTCTCAATTAAGTTAAAAACTCAAATCACCTTGACTTTCATCTAGGTATAAGCACAACAAGCAATCTCAAAGATAGATAAAAGGCTTTCAACACATCATCTTACTCATCAAACCATGCATAACTATGCCGGGTTTAAACCCCGACCCTAGAATAGAAAACTACTCACTACTCATAACTAAGAAACAAATAAATTCAACAAAAGAGAACATTGAAAACAAAATACTAATTAAATTAATAAGAAAAATATCGTCTTACAAAAATTCAGCGGAAACTGAAAAAATACAAAACACCGAATCGAAACCACGACTAACGACCCTGGTAACTCTCGTCCACCGAGCTCGATCTTGATTTCCGATCCTTCTCGTCTCTCTCGGCTCTTCCTAGTCTCTCTAATTCTTCGCTTCTTCCTCTTCTAGGCTAGATACAAGGGTATTTATACTAATAAGGCTAAAAGATAAAAACTTTCCAAAAAGGCATCTAAGAATAAGGATAGTATCAAGCCAACAAGCAAATTCTGCACTACGAAATCAAGACAGATCGAATAAAAGCATAAATTCGAACCTATAAACCGAATGCCACATTTAGGAGTGACATTTACATGGACATATCATCGAACACTTGGCGTGCAATGTTTGATCACAAGTCAATTTAAAGGCAAAATAAGAAAAAAGAAGTGAACTTTAAAGGACATATAGGCATAAGCATAAAGAATGAGGATAGTATCAAGCCAATAAGCACATTCTACATTACGAAATCAAGACCGATCGAATAAAAGCATAAATTCGAATCTAGAAACCGAATGCCACATTTAGGAGTGATATTTACATGGACATATACTCGAACACTTGGCGGGCAATGTTAGATCACAAGTCTTTTTAAATGCAAAAGAAGAAAAAAGAAGTGAACTTTAAAGACATCTACGCATAAGCATAAAGAATGAGGATAGTATCAAGCCAATAAGCACATTTTGCACTACAAAATCAAGACCGATCGAATAAAGCTTATTCGAACCTAAAAACCGAATGCCACATTTAGGAGTGACATTTACATGGACATTTCATCGCAGACTTGGCGTGCAATGTTAGATCACAGATCAATTTTTAAAGGCAAAAGGAGAAAAAACAAGTGAACTTTAAATACATCTAGGCATAAGCATAAAGAATGAGGATCGTATCAAGCCATTAAGCACATTCTGCACAATAAAATCAAGACCGGTCGAATAAAGCATATTCGAACCTAAAAACCGAATGCCACATTTAGGAGTGATATTTACATGGATATTTCATCGAACACTTGGCGTGCAATGTTAGATCACAAGTAATTTTAAAGGCAAAAGGAGAAAAAACAAGTGAACTTTAAAGACATCTAGGCATAAGCATAAAGAATGAGGATAGTATCTAGCCAATAAGCACATTCTGCACTACAAAATCAAGACCGATCGAATAAGAGCGTATTCGAACCTAAAAACCGAATGCCACATTTAGGAGTGACATTTACATGGATATTTCATCGAACACTTGGCGTGCAATGTTAGATCACACATCAAATTTTAAAGGAAAAAGGAGAAAAAACAAGTGATCTTAAAAGGCATCTAGGAATAAGCATAAAGAATGAGGATTGTATCAAGCCAACAAGCACATTGTGCACTACGAAATCAAGACCGATCGAATAAAAGCATAAATTCGAACCTAGAAACCGAATGCCGCATTTAGGAGTGACATGTACATTGACATATCATCGAACACTTGGCGTGGAAAAATAGATCACAAGTCAATTTAAAGGAAAAAGAAGAAAAAAGAAGTGAACTTTAAAGGACATCTAGGCATAAGCATAAAGAATGAGGATAGTATAAAGCCAATAAGCACATTCTGCACTATGAAATCAAGACCGATCGAATAAAAGCATATATTCGAACCTAGAAACCAAATGCCATATTTAGGAGTGACATTTACATGGATATATCATAGAACACTTGGCGTGCAAAGTTAGATCACATGTCAATTTAGAGGCAAAAGAAGAAAAAAGAAGTGAACTTTAAAGGACGTCTAGGCATGAGCATAAAGAATGAGGATAGTATCAAGCCAATAAGAACATTCTGCACAACAAAATAGAGACCGATCGAATAAAGATTATTCGAACCTAAAAACCGAATGCCACATTTAGGAGTGATATTTAGGTGGATATTTCATCGAACACTTGGCGTGCAATGTTAGATCACAAGTCATTTTAAAGGCAAAAGGAGAAAAAACTAGTGAACTATAAAGACAACTAGGCATAAGCATAAAGAATGAGGATAGTATAAAGCCAATAAGCACATTCTGCACTACGAAATCAAGACCGATCGAAAAAAAGCATAAATTCGAACCTAGAAACCGAATGCCACATTTAGGAGTGATATTTACATGGACATATCATCGAACACTTGGCGTGCAATGTTAGATCACAAGTCAAATTTTAAAGGCAAAAGGAGACAAAACAAGTGATCTTAAAAGGCATCTAGGAATAAGCATAAAGAATGAGGATAGTATCAAGCCAACAAGCACATTCTGCACTCCGAAATCAAGACCGATCGAATAAAAGCATAAATTCGAACCTAGAAACCGAATGCCACATTTAGGAGTGACATGTACATGGACATATCATCGAACACTTGGCATGGAAAAATAGATCACAAGTCAATTTAAAGGCAAAAGAAGAAAAAAGAAGTGAATTTTAAAGGACATCTAGGCATAAGCATAAAAATGAGGATAGTATCAAGCCAATAAACACATTCTGCACTACAAAATCAAGACCGATCGAATAAAAGCATAAATTCAAACCTAAAAACCGAATGCCACATTTAGGAGTTACATTAACATGTACATTTCATTGAACACTTGGCGTGCAATGTTAGATCGCAAGTCATTTTAAAGCCAAAAGAAGAAAAAAATAGTGAACTTAAACGACATCTAGGCATAAGCATAAAGAATGAGGATAGTGTCAAGCAATTAAGCACATTCTGCACTACGAAATCAAGACCGATCGAATAAAAGCATAAATTCGAACCTAGAAACCGAATGCCACATTTAGGAGTGATATTTACATGGACATATCATCGAACACTTGACGGGCAATGTTAGATCACAAGTCTTTTTAAATGCAAAAGAAGAAAAAAGAAGTGAACTTTAAAGGCATCTAGGCATAAGCATAAAGAATGAGGATAGTATCAAGCCAATAAGCACATTCTACACTATAAAATCAAGACCGATCGAATAAAGCTTATTCGAACCTAAAAACCGAATGCCACATTTAGGAGTAACATTTACATGGACATTTCATCGAACACTTGGCTTGCAAAGTTAGATCACATGTCAATTTAGAGGCAAAAGAAGAAAAAAGAAGTGAACTTTAAAGGACATCTAGGCATAAGCAAAAAGAATGAGGATAGTATCAAGCCAATAAGAACATTCTGCATAACAAAATCAAGACCGATCGAATAAAGATTATTCGAACCTTAAAACCGAATGCCACATTTAGGAGTGATATTTACGTGGATATTTCATCGAACACTTGGCGTGCAATGTTAGATCACAAGTCCATTTTTAAAGGCAAAAGGAGAAAAAACAAGTGAACTTTAAAGACATCTAGGCATAAGCATAAAGAATGAGGATAGTATCTAATCAATAAGCACATTCTGCACTACAAAATCAAGACCGATCGAATAAAGCATATTCGAACCTGAAAACCGAATGCCACATTTAGGAGTGACTTTTACATTGACATATCATCGAACACTTGGCGTGCATTGTTGGATCACACGTCAAATTTTAAAGGCAAAAGGAGAAAAAAACAAGTGAACTTAAAAGACATCTAGGCATAAGCATAAAGAATGAGGATAGTATCAAGCCAGTAAGCACATTCTGCACTACAAAATCAAGACCGATCGAATAAAAGCATAAATTCGAACCTAAAAACCGAATGCCACATTTAGGAGTTACATTAACATGTACATTTCATTGAACACTTGGCGTGGAATGTTAGATCGCAAGTCATTTTATAGCCAAAAGAAGAAAAAAATAGTG
This sequence comes from Fallopia convolvulus, assembly GCA_964016875.1. Classification (NCBI taxonomy): domain Eukaryota; kingdom Viridiplantae; phylum Streptophyta; class Magnoliopsida; order Caryophyllales; family Polygonaceae; genus Fallopia; species Fallopia convolvulus. The sequence continues at coordinate 27,110,520 of OZ024727.1, forward strand.
AACTTAAACGACATCTAGGCATAAGCATAAAGAATGAGGATAGTGTCAAGCAATTAAGCACATTCTGCACTACGAAATCAAGACCGATCGAATAAAAGCATAAATTCGAACCTAGAAACCGAATGTCACATTTAGGAGTGATATTTACATGGACATATCATCGAACACTTGACGGGCAATGTTAGATCACAAGTCTTTTTAAATGCAAAAGAAGAAAAAAGAAGTGAACTTTAAAGACTTCTAGGCATAAGCATAAAGAATGAGGATAGTATCAAGCCAATAAGTACATTCTACACTACAAAATCAAGACCGATCGAATAAAGCTTATTCGAACCTAAAAACCGAATGCCACATTTAGGAGTAACATTTACATGGACATTTCATCGAACACTTGGCATGCAATGTTAGATCACATGTCAATCTTTAAAGGCAAAAGGAGAAAAAACAAGTGAGCTTTAAATACATCTAGGCATAAGCATAAAGAATGAGGATCGTATCAAGCCATTAAGCACATTCTGCACTATAAAATCAAGACCGATCGAATAAAGCATATTCGAACCTAAAAACCGAATGCCACATTTAGGAGTGATATTTACATGGATATTTCATTGAACACTTGGCGTGTAATGTTAGATCTAAGTCATTTTAAAGCCAAAAGGAGAAAAAACAAGTGAACTTAAAGGACATCTAGGCATAAGCATAAAGAATGAGGATAGTATCTAGCCAATAAGCACATGCTGCACTACAAAATCAAGACCTATCGAATTAGAACATATTCGAACCTAAAAACCGAATGCCACATTTAGGAGTGACATTTACATGGATATTTCATCGAACACTTGGCGTACAATTTTAGATCACAAGTCAAATTTTAAAGGCAAAAGGAGAAAAAACAAGTCATCTTAAAAGGCATCTAGGAATAAGCATAAAGAATGAGGATAGTATCAAGCCAACAAGCACATTCTGCACTACGAAATCAAGACCGATCGAATAAAAGCATAAATTCGATCCTAGAAACTGAAGGCCACATTTAGGAGTGACATTTACATGGACATATCATCGAACACTTGGCGTGCAATGTTTGATCACAAGTCAATTTAAAGGCAAAAGAAGAAAAAAGAAGTGAATTTTAAAGGACATCTAGGCATAAGCATAAAGAATGTGGATAGTATCAAGCCAATAAGCACGTTTTGCACTATGAAATCAAGACCGATCGAATAAAAGTATAAATTCGAACCTAGAAACCAAATGCCACATTTAGGGATGACATTTACATGGACATATCATTGAATCCTTGGCGTGCATTGTTAGATCACAAGTCCTTTTAAAGGCAAAAGAAGAAAAAAAGAAGTGAACTTTAAAGACATCTAGGTATAAGTATAATGAATGAGGATAGTTTCAAGCCAATAAGCACATTCAGCACTACAAAATCAAGACCGATCGAATTAAAGCGTAAATTCGAACCTAAAAACCGAATGCCATATTTAGGACTGACATTTACATGTACATTTCGTCGAACACTTGTCGTGCAATGTTAGATCACAAGTCATTTTAAAGCCAAAAGGAGAAAAAACAAGTGAACTTAAAAGACATCTAGGCATAAGCATAAAGAATGAGGATAGTATCGAGCCAAAAAACAACAATGTACACTACAAAATCAAGACCCATCGAATAAAAGCATAAATTCGAACCTAAAACCGAATGCCACATTTAGGAGTGACATTTACATGTACATTTCATCGAACACTTGGCGTGCAATGTTAGATGACAAGTCATTTTAAAGCCAAAAGGAGAAAAAACAAGTGAACTTAAAGGACATCTAGGCATAAGCATAAAGAATGAGGATAGTATAAAGCCAATAAGCACATTCTGCACTACGAAATCAAGACCGATCGAAAAAAGCATAAATTCGAACCTAGAAACCGAATGCCACATTTAGGAGTGATATTTACATGGACATATCATCGAACACTTGGCGTGCAATGTTAGATCACAAGTCATTTTAAAGGCAAAAGAAGAAAAAACAAGAGAAGTTTATAGACATCTAGGCATAAGAATAAAGAATGAGGATAGTATCAAGCCAATAAGCACATTCAGCACTACAAAATCAAGACCGATCGAATAAAGCATATTCGAACCTAAAAACCGAATGCCACATTAAGAGTGAATTTACATGGACATTTCATCAAAAACTTGGCGTGCAATGTTAGATTACAAGTCATTTTAAAGGAAAAAGGAGAAAAAACAAAGGAACTTTAAAGACATCTAGGCATAAGAATAAAGAATGAGGATAGTATCAAGCCAATAAGCACATTCTGCACTACGAAATCATGACTGATCGAATAAAAGCTTACATTCAAACCTAGATACCGAACGCCACATTAGGAGTGACATTTACATGGATATTTCATCGAACACTTGGCGTGCAATTTTAGATCACAAGTCATTTTAGAGGCAAAAGGAGAAAACACAAGTGAACTTTAAAGACATCTAGGCATAAGCATAAAGAATGAGGATAGTATCAAGCCAATAACCACATTCTGCACTACGAAATCATGACCGATCGAATAAAAGCATAAATTCGAACCTAGAAACAGAACGCCACATTTAGGAGTGACATTTACATGGACATATCATCGAACACTTGGCGTGCAATGTTAGATCACAAGTCATTTTAAAGGCAAAAGGAGAAAAAACAAGATAACTTTAAAGACATCTAGGCACAAGCATAAAGAATGAGGATAGTATCAAGCCAATAAGCACATTGTGCTCTACAAAATCAAGACCGATCGAATAGAAGCATAAATTCGAACCTATAAACCGAATGCCACATTTTGATGTAACATTTACATGGACATATCATCGAACACTTGGCGTGCAATGTTAGATCACAAGTCATTTTAAAGGAAAAAGGAGAAAAAACAAAGGAACTTTAAAAACATCTAGGCATAAGCATAAAGAATGAGGATAGTATCAAGCCAATAACCACATTCTGCACTACAAAATCAAGACCGATCGAATAAGAGCATATTCGAACCTAGAAACCGAATGCCATATTTAGGAGTGAAATTTACATGGACATTTCATTGAACACTTGGCGCGCAATGTTAGATCACACGTCATTTTAAAGGCAAAAGGAGTAAAAACAAGTGAACTTTAAAGACATTTAGGCATAAGCATAAAGAATGAGGACAGTATAGAGCCAATAAGAACTTTCTGCACTACAAAATCAAGACCGATCGGATAAAAGCATAAATTCGAACCTAGAAACGGAATGCCACATTTAGGAGTGACATTTACATGGACATTTCATTGAACACTTAGCGTGCAATGTTAGATCACAAGTCATTTTAAAGGCAAAAGCAGAAGAAACAAGTTATGATTAAAGACATCTAGGTATAAGCATAAAGAATGAGGATAGTATCAAGACAATAAGCACATTCTATACTACAAAATCAAGATGTATCGATTAAAAGCATAAATTCGAACTTAGAAACCGAATGCCACATTAAGGAGTGACATTTACATGGAAATTTCATCGAACACTTGGCGTGAAATGTTAGATCACAAGTTAAATTTTAAAGGCAAAAGGAGAAGAAAACAAGTGATCTTAAAAGGCATCTAGGAATAAGCATAAAGAATGAGCATAGTATCAAGCCAAGAAGCACATTCTGCACTACGAAATCATGACCGATCGAATAAAAGCATAAATTCGAACCCAGAAACTGAATGCCACATTTAGGAGTGACATTTACGTGGACATATCATCGAACACTTGGCGTGCAATGTTAGATCACAAGTCAATTTAAAGGCAAAAGAAGAAAAATGAAGAGAACTTTAAAGGAAATCTAGGCAGAAGCATAAAGAATGAGGATAGTATCAAGCCAATAAGCACATTATGCAATACGAAATCAAGACCGATCGAATAAAACCATAAATTCGAACCTAGAAACCGAAATCCACATTTAGGAGTGATATTTACATGGACATATCATCGAATACTTGGCGTGCAATGTTAGATCATAAGTCATTTTAAAGGCAAAAGGAGAAAAAACAAGTGAACTTTAAAGACATCAAGGTATAAGCATAAAGAATGAGGATAGTATCAACGCCAATAAGCACATTCTGCACCACAAAATCAAGACCGACCGGATAAAAGAATAAATTCGAACCTAAAAACCGAATGCCATTTTTAGGAGTGACATTTACATGGACATTTCGTCGAACACTTTACGTGCAATGCTAGATCACAAGTCATTTTAAAGGAAAAAGGAGAAGAAACAAGTTATGATTAAAGACATCTAGGTATAAGCATAAAGAATGAGGATAGTATCAAGACAATAAGCACATTCTATACTACAAAATCAAGTTGTATGGAATAAAAGCATAAATTCGAACTTAGAAACCGAATGCCACATTAAGGAGTGACATTTACATGGACATTTCGTCAAACGCTTGGAGTGCAATGTTAGATCACATGTCATTTTAAACGGAAAAGGAGAAAAAACAAGTGAACTTTAAAGACATCTAGGTATAAGCATAAGGAATGAGGATAGTATCAACGCAAATAAGCACATCTACACTACAAAATCAAGTTGTATCGAATAAAAGCATAAATTCCAACCCAGAAACCGAATGCCATATTTAGGAGTGACATTTACATGGGCATTTCATGGAACACTTGGCGCGCAATGTTATATCACAAGTCATTTTAAAGGCAAAAGGAGTAAAAAAAAGTGAACATTAAAGACATCTAGGCATAAGCATAAAGAATGAGGACAATATCAAGCCAATAAGCACTTTTTGCACTACAAAATCAAGACCGATCGGATAAAAGCATAAATTCGAACCTAGAAACCGAATGCCATATTTAGGAGTGACATTTACATGGACATTTCATCGAAAACTTGGCGTGAAATGTTAGATCAGAAGTCATTTTTAAGCCAAAATGAGAAAAAACACGTGAAATTTAAAGACATCTAGGCATAAGCATAAAGAATGAGGATAGTATCAACGCCAATAAGCACATTCTGCACCACAAAATCAAGACCGATCGGATAAAAGCAAAAATTCGAACCTAGAAACCGAATGCCATTTTTAGAAGTGACATTTACACGGACATTTCATCGAACACTTGGCGCGCAATGTTAGATCACAAGTCATTTTAAAGGCAAAAGGAGTAAAAACAAGTGAACTTTAAAGACATCTAGTTATAAGCATAAAGAATGAGGACAGTATCAAGCCAATAAGCAATTTCTACACTACAAAATCAAGACCGATCGGATAAAATCATAAATTCGAACCTAGAAACCGAATACCATATTTAGGAGTGACATTTACATGGACATTTCATCGAACACTTGGCGTGCAATGTTAGATCAGAAATCATTTTAAGGCAAAATCAGAAAAAACAAGTGAACTTTAAAGACATCTAGGCATAAGCATAAAGAATGAGGATAGTATCAACGCCCATAAGCACATTCTGCACCACAAAATCAAGACCGATCCGATAAAAGCATAAATTCGAACCTAGAAACCGAATGCCATTTTTAGGAGTGACATTTACATGGACATTTCATCGAACACTTGGCGCGCAATGTTAGATCACAAGTCATTTTAAAGGCAAACGGAGTAAAAACAAGTGAACTTTAAAGACATCTAGGCATAAGCAAAAAGAATGAGGACAGTATCAAGCCAATAAGCACTTTCTACACTAAAAAATCAAGACCGATCGGATAAAAGCATAAATTCGAACCTAGAAACGGAATGCCACATTTAGGAGTGACATTTACATGGACATTGCATTGAACACTTAGCGTGCAATGTTAGATCACAAGTCATTTTAAAGGCAAAAGGAGAAAAAACAAGTTATGATTAAAGACATCTAAGTATAAGCATAAAGAATGAGGATAGTATCAACACAATAAGCACATTCTACACTTCAAAATCAAGATGTATCGAATAAAAGCATAAATTTGAACTTAGAAACCGAATGCCACATTAAGGAGTGACATTTACATGGACATTTCGTCAAACGCTTGGAGTGCAATGTTAGATCACAAGTCATTTTAAAGGCAAAAGGAGAAAAAACAAGTGAACTTTAAAGACATCAAGGTATAAGCATAAAGAATGAGGATAGTATCAACGCCAATAAGCACATTCTGCACCACAAAATCAAGACCGACCGGATAAAAGAATAAATTCGAACCTAAAAACCGAATGCCATTTTTAGGAGTGACATTTACATGGACATTTCGTCGAACACTATGCGTGCAATGCTAGATCACAAGTCATTTTAAAGGCAAAAGGAGAAGAAACAAGTTATGATTAAAGACATCTAGGTATAAGCATAAAGAATGAGGATAGTATCAAGACAATAAGCACATTCTATACTACAAAATCAAGTTGTATGGAATAAAAGCATAAATTCGAACTTAGAAACCAAATGCCACATTAAGGAGTGACATTTACATGGACATTTCGTCAAACGCTTGGAGTGCAATGTTAGATCACATGTCATTTTAAACGGAAAAGGAGAAAAAACAAGTGAACTTTAAAGACATCTAGGTATAAGCATAAGGAATGAGGATAGTATCAACGCAAATAAGCACATTCTACACTACAAAATCAAGTTGTATCGAATAAAAGCATAAATTCCAACCCAGAAACCGAATGCCATATTTAGGAGTGACATTTACATGGGCATTTCATGGAACACTTGGCACGCAATGTTATATCACAAGTCATTTTAAAGGCAAAAGGAGTAAAAAAAAGTGAACTTTAAAGACATCTAGGCATAAGCATAAAGAATGAGGACAATATCAAGCCAATAAGCACTTTTTGCACTACAAAATCAAGACCGATCGGATAAAAGCATAAATCCGAACCTAGAAACCGAATGCCATATTTAGGAGTGACATTTACATGGACATTTCATCGAAAACTTGGCGTGAAATGTTAGATCAGAAGTCATTTTTAAGGCAAAATGAGAAAAAACACGTGAAATTTAAAGACATCTAGGCATAAGCATAAAGAATGAGGATAGTATCAACGCCAATAAGCACATTCTGCACCACAAAATCAAGACCGATCGGATAAAAGCATAAATTCGAACCTAGAAACCGAATGCCATTTTTAGAAGTGACATTTACACGGACATTTCATCGAACACTTGGCGCGCAATGTTAGATCACAAGTCATTTTAAAGGCAAAAGGAGTAAAAACAAGTGAACTTTAAAGACATCTAGTTATAAGCATAAAGAATGAGGACAGTATCAAGCCAATAAGCAATTTCTACACTACAAAATCAAGACCGATCGGATAAAATCATAAATTCGAACCTAGAAACCGAATACCATATTTAGGAGTGACATTTACATGGACATTTCATCGAACACTTGGCGTGCAATGTTAGATCAGAAATCATTTTAAGGCAAAATCAGAAAAAACAAGTGAACTTTAAAGACATCTAGGCATAAGCATAAAGAATGAGGATAGTATCAACGCCCATAAGCACATTCTGCACAACAAAATCAAGACCGATCCGATAAAAGCATAAATTCGAACCTAGAAACCGAATGCCATTTTTAGGAGTGACATTTACATGGACATTTCATCGAACACTTGGTGCGCAATGTTAGATCACAAGTCATTTTAAAGGCAAACGGAGTAAAAACAAGTGAACTTTAAAGACATCTAGGCATAAGCATAAAGAATGAGGACAGTATCAAGCCAATAAGCACTTTCTACACTAAAAAATCAAGACCGATCGGATAAAAGCATAAATTCGAACCTAGAAACGGAATGCCACATTTAGGAGTGACATTTACATGGACATTGCATCGAACACTTAGCGTGCAATGTTAGATCACAAGTCATTTTAAAGGCAAAAGGAGAAAAAACAAGTTATGATTAAAGACATCTAAGTATAAGCATAAAGAATGAGGATAGTATCAACACAATAAGAACATTCTACACTTCAAAATCAAGATGTATCGAATAAAAGCATAAATTTGAACTTACAAACCGAATGCCACATTAAGGAGTGACATTTACATGGACATTTCGTCAAACGCTTGGAGTGCAATGTTAGATCACAAGTCATTTTAAAGGCAAAAGGAGAAAAAACAAGTGAACTTTAAAGACATCTAGGTATAAGCATAAAGAATGAGGATAGTATTAACGCCAAAAAGCACATTCTGCACCACAAAATCAAGACCGATCTGATAAAAGCATAAATTCGAACCCAGAAACCGAATGCCATATTTAGGAGTGACATTTACATTGACATTTCATCGAACACTTGGCGTGCAATGTTAGATCAGAAGTCATTTTTAAGGCAAAATGAGAAAAAACAAGTGAACTTTAAAGATATCTAGGCATAAGAATAAAGAATGAGGATAGTATCAACGTATATAAGCACATTTTGCAGCACAAAATCAAGACCGATCGGATAAAAGCATAAATTCGAATCTAGAAACCAAATTCCATTTTTAGGAGTGACATTTACATGGACAATTCATCGAACACTTGGCGCGCAATGATAGATCACAAGTCATTTTAAAGGCAAAAGGAGTAAAAACAAGTGAACTTTAAAGAGAACTAGGCATAAGCATAAAGAATGAGGACAGTATCAAGCCAATAAGCACTTTTTGCACTACAAAATCAAGACCGATCGGATAAAAGAATAAATTTTAACCTAGAAGCGGAATGCCACATTTAGGAGTGACATTTACATGGACATTTCATCGAACACTTAGCGTGCAATGTTAGATCGCAAGTCATTTTAAAGGAAAAAGGAGAAAAAACAAGTTATGTCATCTAGGTATAAGCATAAAGAATGAGGATAGTATCAAGACAATAAGCACATTCTACACTACAAAATCAAGATGTATTGAATAAAAAGCATAAATTCGAACTTAGGAACCGAATGCCACGTTAAGGAGTGACATTTACATGGACATTTCGTCAAACGCTTGGAGTGCAATGTTAGATCACAAGTCATTTTAAAGGAAAAAGGAGAAAAAACAAGTTAACTTTAAAGACATCTAGGTATAAGCATAATGAATGAGGATAGTATCAACGCCAATAAGCACATTCTACACTACAAAATCAAGATGTATCGAATAAAAGCATAAATTCGAACCTAGAAACCGAATGCCATTTTTAGGAGTGACATTTACATGGAGATTTCATCGAACACTTTGAGTGCAATGTTAGGTCACAAGTAATTTTGAACGCAAAAGGAGTAAAAACAAGTGAACTTTAAAGACATCTAGGCATAAGCATAAAGAATGAGGATAGTATCAAGCCAATAAGCACATTCTGTACTACGAAATCAAGACCGAAAGAATAAAAGCATAAATTCGAACCTAGAAACTGAATGCCACATTTAGGAGTGACATATACATGGACATATCATCGAACACTTGGCTTGCAAAGTTAGATCACATGTCAATTTAGAGGCAAAAGAAGAAAAAAGAAGTGAACTTTAAGCAAGCAAATAAACAAGCAAAAATTATTAGGGATAAAATCAATTGAAGGAAAGCAGAGTTCATTCCATCAATTCCACCTTTTTAATCATTCGATTATCAATTCATCCACTTTTCTATTAATTCCCAGGTTAATTCCAGTCCTTATAAAAGATTTCCGGTTGTCCACGGTCCAAGCGAAAGGATGATGTGAACAAGAACGCTTAATTCAAATCATGCAAAGTATTAAGGATAGAAGGATATCTGTTGACGGGGCTTTACTCTGGACAACAAATAAATTTATAAGTCAAGACCCCGCTTAGTATAGGGGAGTCAGGATCGTTCCACGAGAAGCAAGGTTGTTTGTCTATCGACTAATATTGAATAAAAATCAAACAAAAACAAGCAAAACACTCACAAGCAGCCTCGTTAACGACGTTGTCAGGGTCTTTAACGAACCACCGCAAACAATTGACTAAAAATAACGACCTAAATAGGTTCGGTAACGAGGCTATGAACTCAGTAACGAATATTACTTAGGAAAAATCAAATAAAAACAAAGATCTAGGATAAGGGTCACCACAACATAGTCATGCATATAAACTCGTAAGAAGATAAGATCATGCCTTTAAATAGATAAATTCATCAACTTTCATTGACTAGCAAGCAAGTTAATCTACTTTCGTAAACTAATTCACTCAATTACTTGTTTTGGATCTAAAGCTTGAAAACTTTCGCATTCAAACAATATCAACCTTCATGTCTATAACTTTCTCTCTCAATTAAGTTAAAAACTCAAATCACCTTGACTTTTATCTAGGTATAAGCACAACAAGAAATCTCAAAGATAGATAAAAGGCTTTCAACACATCATCTTACTCATCAAACCATGCATAACTATGCCGGGTTTAAACCCCGACCCTAGAAAAGAAAACTACTCACTACTCATAACTAAGAAACAAATAAATTCAACAAAAGAAAACATTGAAAACAAAATACTACTCAAATAAATAAGAAAAATATCGTCTTACAGAAATTCAGAGGAAACCGAAAAAATACAAAACATCGAATCGAAATCACGACTAACGACCCCGGTAACTCTCGTCCACCGAGCTCGATCTTGATCTCCGATCGTTCTCGTCTCTCGCGGCTCTTCCTCGTCTCTCGCGGCTCTTCCTCGTCTCTCTACTTCTTCGCTTCTTCCTCTTCTAGGCTAGATAGAAGGGTATTTATACTAATAAGGCTATAAAATAGAAAAGGCTAAAAGATAAAAACTTTCCTAAAAAGATAGAAATTAACCCTAAAAAGATAGAAATAAAATCTAGAAGGATAATAAGACCTAAAATACATAATATAATAACCCTAAAACTCATAAAAAACACTCTACCGACACGGAATAAATTCTCGCACATGATCGGTGGACCATCACTAATATTCCTCGAAAACCCTATCTCGTAGCCTCGTTAACGAGCCCTCACAACCTCGTTAACGAGTCTGGGCTTGGTTTCTTCAACACTTCTCCTTCAAAAATTTAGACTTCAACTCATTTATCTCGTATTCCTCCGTCCTTCATCATAGCACTCCAAATTCAGCTCCAAACAACACTGTTTCCTTGCTAAAACCTACAAAAATACACAAAACGGAGTAGCTTCCATACTTTTCACAAAATATGCAAAATCATCCAAAAACACATAAAATTAACGCTAAACTTATCAAAACTAGCCCTAATAAACTAAGAAAACCTACTAAAAACTATACTAAAAACACGAACATCAAAATACCCCATACTTAGACTTGCTTGTCCTCAAGCAATCACTAAACATAAATCATAACCAAACAAACATACTCATCAAACTATAGCCATCATCTAAAAAACAACATCAAAACTTATAGAAGAAAATAACAAGTGATTATTAATGTCATCACACATATATGCACCAAATAGACATAAGAAAATACAATCCAACCTCACAAGGGATAATAATGTGTTTCACTCAACTCTCAAGTGTTTGGGCTTATAAATTCAATCTCTCAACTTATCTTATATACAAAAACTCATAGAAATTGGAACTTATATCACCAAACTCTCCACCCAAGATTTGTCAAAACAAGCAAAAATCATCAAGAGAACTTAGGGGGCTCAATGAAAAACTTCATAGAAGCTTCCATTCGGCCGGGTTGTAATGGGGCTTGGTAATGACAATAAGGTGTGGAAATATTTTGGCTATGTGGTGCTATTAATATCCGGGAATCAAAGACTCCTAAAAACACACACATCACCAAAACACTCATAAAAAAAATATACCAAACTCACTCTCATTATGCACTTATATTTCACTTACCCAAATATCCTAGAAAGTCTCACAAAATAACATAAAAGAATCTCTGATATATCTATCAAACACAAATGCACTTCAAACTTCTTCCTTTCTCTTTTTTTCTTCTTATTTTACTCCTCTCGCAGCCTCGTTAACGAACCTACAAGGGTCGTTACCGAGCTTCATCGTGTACTCCTCAATTTTCTTAACAACTTTCTTTCAACCATCAATCTTATTTCGTGCATCTTTTGTACCAAGAGATCTTTCTTTTTACAACTCAAAAATCAAGAGACTTTCAATCTACCCTTCCCAATAATCCCTCAATTTCAAACTAAACATAACATTTCACTCACAAAACATACGTCTCCAATCTAAGTCTTAATCCCCGGATAGGGTCAAGCTTATCTCGGCTAGGGAACAATTTTGTGGAGCTACAAATAAAAGGCTTCAAGCTCAAGTTGGTTGTCAAAAAGAAAGGATAATGTAAAGGTGGATAAGGATTAATAGGGCTTATAAAAAATAAGTTCTCTATCATATGATTCTCACAAGTAATGAACTATAAATCTTATATAGGTCTCAAGTAATAGATAACCATCACAATTTCAAGAGATAATATGCATATAGAAAGTAAAATCACACAAGAAAAGAAGAGGATTCTTGATGTTCTCCCTATAAGGCCAAAAATAACTCACAAGGTAGAAATTTTTGTTGGATTGCATCACTTATGCTAAGAAGTATATGTGCTCAATTTCATCAAATGCTATTCCTTCCAAAAAAACAACTTCAAATTAAGAATCCGGCTATATTATCAAAGACATGCTTGCAAGGATTTATATGATCAAGCTAGCAACTAACTATCGTAGAACCTAAGAAAGGGATATCTATCAATTTTAAAACTCTTTTTTTTTAGATTTTTTCAATTTTCATGGAGCAAAGAACTACTTAAAACAAACAAAACACATAAATCAATGAGACACAAGACAAACAAGTTTCTCTACTTTCTCCCACCCCATACTTAAAATTACAGTGTCCCCACTGTAAGAAAAATAAGAAGGAAAGAAATAGAAAAGAAAACAATAAAAAGAAAACAAGAAAAGAAAAACATAAAACTTACAAAGTCATTAAGCAGAAAACTAGGAAACTTCTTCAAGCTGAATCAAGGGTTCGGTGGAGGAAAGTAGTGCTCGAAGTTCCCCATGAAGTCGTACATCGTCCTCCAGCGCTCTGCATCTTCCACCTCTCTTTGACGATGCCTCTCGTCGTCCATCGTCATGCAAGCGGAGTAGACAGTCTCCCATCTATCCATCCTCCTATGAATGTGTGTCTGTTGGAGGTTGAGCTGCTGCATTTGTGCAGAAAGATCTTCAGTCCATGGTGGCGGGATACTCGATCCAGTGTACTCGGGCTGAGGAGGTGGTGGATAGTGAGGCTGGAAGTGGTCTTGGTAAAGCACCGGGTTGTATGGCATGAGTCCATAGGAATGAGGGTCGATAGGAGACTGCGGAGGGTCGGTAGCTGCCCTCAGGTAGTCGTTAACGAAGTTGGGTGCCTCGTTAGGAGCATCGATAGAGGTCTAGAAATGGTCGTTAACGAGTCGGGTGGGCTCGTCAACGAAGACGTTGGTGCCCAAAACTTCTGTATCGAGGTCTTCATCCTCGAAGTTAAGCTCCTCTATGCCTCCCTCTGTGTCAGCCTCTTCAGTATCTTCTCCGGCAGTGTCGTTAGTCCCATCTTCATCTTCATCCATCTCTTCTCCTTCTCTCTGAAACCGTGACTCACACGGCCTAAGTGATAGCTCATCCTCCGGCTTGGGTTCCAACGGGAATGCATGACCCGTCCACGCCTCGTACCAATTTGGTACATAGAGTAGCTCTAGCTTGTCAAGGGTGGGTACAACAATGCGGTCTTGAACTTTTGTCTTGAACCCTCCCTCGCCTTGAATGAAGATACCGGAGTTATACCAATAATTCTTGTTGAGAAGTTGAGCATGAGCCGACATGTAGCGAGTGAGATCGACTCCGAGATTGGTCGCTAGAAGACTAACCAAATTACCACACCATACTTCCTTAGACTTGGTTGATTTTTCTATATAATAGAGCAACTCATACCCCAAGTTCAATGGGCCGAGCTCCTCGAAAAGAATGGTGCGAAGACATGCAACCTCTGTCCTTGTTGGCCTGTTCAACTCCCTCTTTGGCCAGAATGTAGCGGCTAGGACTCGGAGGATGATCCTGAAAATGGGGTTGATGATGCTTGCACCGGATAATGCCGCTGTGGAGGGCTCGACCTCCCCGGTGATGTAGCTCCAAGTCCTTGTTACCTTGTAGTCCTTCAAACTGTAATCTCGAGAAGGATTTGGGAGCTCCAGAATAGCGTTGAACTCCGCCAAAGTGTACTCTCAGTTCACATTACTGAGCCTAAACTGAATGCTTCCCGGCGAAGTCTTCGTTGGGAAACTCGTCTTTAGAGTGGCTAGAAACTCGGATGTGAGAGCCTAAAAGTGTGGAAAATTCTCCTTCTTCAGCAAATGAGGCACACCGAGAATAACAAAGGCCTCCTTGACATCCACATAAATCCCCGTGGCTTTAGCACTTGACCTCGAGAACCACCGAGTGTTGTGGTCCTTGTGTAGGAGGCATTGTATCGGTCCGCTTGCCCTTGAGTGTGCAAGATCACATTGTCCATGCGAGGTGGAGATGGGGACCTCTGATTCCTCCTCTTCTTCTGAGCTCGGGTAGCGGCTCTGCTTGAGCTTGCCATTTGATCTGCAAAACAATCATGATTTTTCCAAGATAAGATCCACTCAAAATAGATTAGACAAGAGACCCCATACTTGGTCTCGGAATAATCCTCGGAATTATTTGTTAACTACCGAATTGGGTCGTTAATCGGATCTGGACTGGTTTGAAGCTTTGAAGTTACGCAGGGTCATTAACGAGCCTGGGTGGGTCGTTAACGAGCTGCCGAGAGCCAGTTCACAGAATCCAAATGTCATCCACTCTAAAATCAAGCCATGAATCAAGCATGCATCCTCTATAATCTTTCACTAGACACACCATCGGGTATACGCACCCCATACTTGCTCAATTACCCATTCCAAACATGCTAAATTTACCCAAAAATTAACATGGTGAAGATTGAACTCAAACTTCCTAGAACAAGAAAGTTCATGCTTTTCTAATCAAATTTTTGCAATAGAGAATCTAGCATGAATAACCTTCCCTAGATTTGAGAACAACTAAGCACAACCAAAATTCATGAGCAAAATCCAAACATGCAATTCGGTCCCCCCTATAAACTCCATCCAAATATGAAATTTCTACCCTAAATACCATGAATCATGCAATAAAGAGTTAGGTTTTAGAAATCATACCGGAAGATTGAGAAATTGAAGAACAAAGAATCGAATTTGGGTGGTTAACGAGCTTTGGATCTCGTCGGTGGGAAAACTGGGTTCCTGTTTCGGTAGCAAGGTCGTTTCCGACGGTCGGTGGAGTGGAGAATTCCGATCGGTGGTGAAGATCTTTGGTAGAATTTTGAGGGATTTGGGGCTTGGGATTTGAGGATTTGAGAGTAGGATTTTTGGGAGTTGTTGAAGGGTTAAATAGGAGAGGGTAGAAATAGGAGGGGGGGGGGTAGTGGCGGCGGCTAGGGTAGGTAGAAGAAGGGTAGAAGATAGAAGATAGACTAGGGTAAAAATAAAAACTTACCTGCCCGAGTCGGTTCACTAGACCGGGTCGTTAACGACCTTGAGTGGGTCGTTAACGAGTCACCGTAGCCTCCTCGAGTGATTTTCGAGCCCTTTCTCCTACATCTTGTTAGCTCAAAATTTTATCCTATTTTTCTAACCTAAAAACTACTAAAAAGAACTCAAAAGAAAGCTAGGAAAAAGAATCTAAAAAGAAAAGAAAAATCTAGTCTATACTAAAAGCGGGTTGCCTCACGTAAGCGCTATTTTTAACGTCGTCAGCCCGACGTACTCCCCTTGTTCAAGGTGGCTCTTTTGCAGCTATGTTGGGGTCTTTTGGTACCCCATACTTAGTGTTGTAGGCATTATTCGCTTGAGTCACTAAATTAGGTCCCTTTTCTTCTATCAGTATGCCCGGTATTCCTACATGATGGTTAGTGAAATCCGAAAACCAAGGTGGTTTGGACTCCTCTGTAGCACATATAATGGGGCATGGTGTAGGAACAAAGTATAAAGAATAGTCATAACCAGCATTAGCGAGTTTAGAGTACTTACCTTGATTATACCCTTGCATGTGGGACTCGATGGTGGGGCAATGAGGTTCGGTAGGGACTTGTATGAAATTCTCTTCCGTTTTGGTATTTGAAGGAGGGTCGGTAGGATCAGTTATGTCGAGTTCTGGCTGGGTCAACTCGATTTGTGCAACCGCAGTTGGGTCGTTGGCATTTTGATCCAGGCTGAATTCCACGCGTTCCTCTCCAATATCAAAAGTGAGAAGACCTTTCCGCACATCAACCCTAGCACCTGCTGTGGCTAAGAATGGTCGGCCGAGAATTATGGGGACATGAGGGTCCTCAGGCATATCGAGGATGATGAAATCATTCGGTATAAAGAATTTCCCGACTTGAATAGGATATTCGTCCACGACTCCTGTGGCCCTGACACATGATCCGTCTTCCATGAAGAGGTTTATATCTACCGGCTCTAGTGGTCCCATGTTAGCTTTTGACCAGATTGAGAGAGGGAGTAAACTAGCACTGGCTCCCAGATCACATAAAGCTTTGAACTTGTGGTCGCCTATGCCGATCGTTATTGCAAATCTCCCTAGATCTCCTAACTTTTCTGGTAGAGCTATAGATTGAACTTCATCCCGCAACTCTGTAATGGATCTTTTCCTGCTAAGAATATCTTTCAAAAATTTTATGTAAGCCGGCATTTCGCTTAGGGCTTCAGCGAATGGGATGGAAATATTAATGCCCTGAAGAATCTTCACGAAACACTTGAACTTACTCTCAGTAGAGTCCATGGATTTCTTAGTGGGAAATGGAAGAGATTTCACCATTCTCGGAACCAAGTTTGGCTCGAGAGGTGAAGTTACCGGGTCGACACTAGGGTCGTTAGGTATCCTCGGCGGGTCGT
The DNA here is from genome assembly GCA_964016875.1 of Fallopia convolvulus. NCBI lineage: Eukaryota > Viridiplantae > Streptophyta > Magnoliopsida > Caryophyllales > Polygonaceae > Fallopia > Fallopia convolvulus. Next base: position 27,127,415 of record OZ024727.1, read on the forward strand.
TACCGACCCTGATAGGGTCGTTAACTACCCTGGGGTTGAGAGGAGGGCTCGGATTAGTAAACTTACCTGGGTTGGGGTCGTTAGGTACCTTCGGAGCCTCGTCACCATGGTGTGCTGGTTTGGTACTTGCCCTCGCTGGCTCGTTACCGAGGGGAACCGTGGTGTCCTCTTCCGTCTTGTCCTTAGCTTGGACACGCTCCGGCAGTGTCCTTCCACTCCTAAGGTGTACCGCTGCTATCTGTCCTTTAGGATTCACTTGGGGACGGCCCGGAAGTTGCCCTTGTGGCCTCGGAATCTGTGCAGCAAGGTTCCCTAGTTGGGAATCAACATTCTTCTTCCATACATCGAACTCTCTCCATCTTTTATTTTGGTGATTAAGGTTGGCTTGAACTTCATTAACTTTGTTGTGGACTCCATTAATGCTTTCCTGTAACCCTTGTACCCATGATGGTGGATCCTGATGGCCTAGAGGTCGATAAGGCGCAGGTCGTCTATCCGGTTGAGGCGCTGCATAGTTTGGATTTGGATTCTGATTGCCCCACGTCTGATAGTTGTTCGACCTGTCAAAATTGCTAGGCTGGTTCCTGTACGGGCCTCTCATATAATTCATCTCAGCAATTGTCTCAACGGCTCTTACCTGCTCTATGTTAGTGCAAGCAGAAGTACTATGGGCAGAGGAGCCATACTTTTGATAGGATTGAGAGGACTTCAGAAAACTTACCTGCTTCTTCAGGCGATTGACCTCGTCTTATAAAAATTGACTTTTAACGTCTGGGTCAACTTCTTCTCGGTTAGGCACGTAGAGATGTTTCTGAGGCTGGGAGGTTTGCTGGGTTCCATACATGGCATCATAATTGGACAGCTTATCCAGCAATTCCCATGCAGTTGTAGGGTCCATCTCTATAAAACCGCACGTTGTATGCGTGTTGATGCGGTTCTTGGTCTCTGCGTTGATACCCTGGAAAAAGATTTCTTGAAGAGCATATAAAGGTTGCCCATGAGTGGGGCATTATCTAAGCATTTCTTTAAATCTTTCCCATGTTTCAACAAAAGTCTCATTAGGCAGCTGGTGGTAGGAGGTGATGCGCTTCCTCAGCTCCGTTGTCTTGGCAGGAGGGAAGAACTTTGTAAGAAATTGATCATATAGGTTCTTCCAAGTCCTGATAGACTTAGGAGGTAAGCTCTCCAACCAGCTCAGGGCCTTTCCAGCAAGAGACCACCTGAAAGCTTTTAATAGAACATATTCAAGCGAGACACCTTCAGCAGGTATGGTGTCACCTGAAGCCATTAAGCACATTCTGCACTACGAAATCAAAACCGATCGAATAAATGCATAAATTCGAACCTAGAAACCGAATGCCACATTTAAGAATGACATTTACATGGACATATCATCGAACACTTGGCATGCAATGTTAGTTCATAAGTCAATTTAAAGGCAAAAAAAGAAAAAACAAGTAAACTTTAAAGAACATCTAGGCATAAGCATAAAGAATGAGGATAGTATCAACCCAATAACCACATTCTGCACTACGAAATCATGACCGATCGAATAAAACCATACATTCCAACCTAGAGACCGAATGCCACATTTAGGAGTGACATTCACATGGACATTTCATCGAACACTTGGCGTGCAATGTTAGATCACAAGACATTTTAAAGGTAAAAGGAGAAAAAACAAGTGAATTTTAAAGACATCTAGGCATAAGCATAAAGAATGAGGATAGTATCAAACCCATAACCACATTCTGCACTACGAAATCATGACCGATCGAATAAAAGCATAAATTCGAACCTAGAAACCGAACGCCACATTTAGGAGTGACATTTACATGGACATATCATCGAACACTTGGCGTGCAATGTTAGATCACAAGTCATTTTAAAGGCAAAAGGAGAAAAAACAAGTGAACTTTAAAGACATCTAGGCATAAGCATAAAGAATGAGGATAGTATCAAGATAATAACCACATTCTGCACTATGAAATCATCATCGATCGAATAAAAGCATACATTCGAACCTAGAAACCGAACGCCACATTTAGGAGTGACATTCACATGGACATATCATCGAACACTTGGTGTGCGATGTTAGATCACAAGTCAATTTAAAGGCAAAACAAGAATAAAGAAGTGAAGTTTTAAGGACATCTAGGCATAAGCATAAAGAATGAGGATAGTATCAAGCTAATAAGGACATTCTGCACTACGAAATCAAGACCGATCGAATAAAAGCATAAATTCGAACCTAGAAACCGAATGCCACATTTAGGAGTGACATTCACATGGACATTTCATCGAACACTTGGCGTGCAATTTTAGATCGCAAGTCATTTTAAAGGCAAAAGGAGAAAACACAAGTGAACTTTAAAGACATCTAGGCATAAGCATAAAGAATGAGGCTAGTATCAAGCCAATAACCACATTTTGCACTATGAAATCATGACCGATCGAATAAAAGCATAAATTCGAACCTAGAAACCGAACGCCACATTTAGGAGTGACATTTACATGGACATATCATCGAACACTTGGCGTGCAATGTTAGATCACAAGTCATTTTAAAGGAAAAAGGAGAAAAAACAAGTGAACTTTAAAGACATCTAGGCATAAGCATAAAGAATGAGGATAATATCAAGCCAAGAAGCACATTCTGCACTATGAAATCAAGACCGATCGAATACGAGCATATTCGAACCTAAAAACCGAATGCCACATTTAGGGGTGACATTTACATGTACATTTCATCGAACACTTGACGTGCAATGTTAGATCACAAGTCATTTAAAATCCAAAAGGAGAAAAAACAAGTGAACTTAAAGGACATCTAGGCATAAGCATAAAGAATGAGGATAATATCAAGCCAATAAGCACATTCTGCACTACGAAATCAAGACCGATCGAATAAAAGCATAAATTCGAACCTAGAAACCGAATGCCACATTTAGGAGTGATATTGGCATGGACATATCATCGAACACTTGACGTGCAATGTTAGATCACGAGTCATTTTAAAGGCAAAAGAACAAAAAAGAAGTGAACTTTAAAGACATCTAGGCATAAGCATAAAGAATGAGGATAGTATCAAGCCAATAAGCACATTCTGCACTACAAAATCAAGACCGATCGAATAAAAGCATAAATTCGAACCTAAAAACCGAATGCCACATTTAGGAGTGACATTTACATGTACATTTCATCGAACACTTGGCGTGCAATGTTAGATCACAAGTCATTTTAAAGCCAAAAGAAGAATAAACAAGTGAACTTAAAGGACATCTAGGCATAAGCATAAAGAATGAGGATAGTGTCAAGCCAATAAGTACATCCTGCACTACGAAATCAAGACGGATTGAATAAAAAGCATAAATTCTAACCTAGAAACCGAATGCCACATTTAGGAATGACATTTACATGGACATATCATCGAACACTTAGCGTGCAATGTTAGATCACAAGTCATGTTAAAGGGAAAAGAAGAAAAAAGAAGTGAACTTTAAAGGACATCTAGGCATAAGCATAAAGAATGAGTATAGTATCAAGCCAATAAGTACATTCTGCACTACGAAATCAAGACCGATCGAATAAAAGCATAAATTCGAAGCTAGAAACCGAATGTCACATTTAGGAGTGATATTTACATGGATATTTCATCGAACTCTTGGCGTGCAATGTTAGATCACAAGTCAATTTTTAAAGGCAAAAGGAGAAAAAATAAGTGAACTTTAAATCCATCTAGGCATAAGGATATAGAATGAGGATAGTATCAAGCCATTAAGCACATTCTGCACAATAAAATCAAGACCGTTCGAATAAAGCATATTCGAACCTAAAAACCGAATGTCAAATTTAGGAGTGATATTTACATGGACATTTAATCGAACACTTGGGGTGCAATGTTAGATTACAAGTCATTTTAAAGGCAAAAGGAGAAAAAACAAGTGAACTTTAAAGATATCTAGGTATAAGCATAAAGAATGAGGATAGTATCTAGCCAATAAGCACATTCTGCACAACAAAATCAAGACCGGTCGAATAACAACATATTCGAACCTAAAAACCGAATGCCACATTTAGGAGTGAAATTTACATGGATATTTCATCGAACACGTGGCGTGCAATGTTAGATCACAAGTCAAATTTTAAAGGCAAAAGGAGAAAAAACAAGTGATCTTAAAAGGCATCTAGTAATAAGCATAAAGAATGAGGGTAATATCAAGTCATTAAGCACATTCTGCACTACGAAATCAAGACCGATCGAATAAAAGCATAAATTCGAACCTAGAAACCGAATGCCACATTTAAGAATGACATTTACATGGACATATCATCGAACACTTGGCATGCAATGTTAGTTCACAAGTCAATTTAAAGGCAAAAAATGAAAAAAGAAGTGAACTTCTAGGCATAAGCATAAAGAATGAGGATAGTATCAATCCAATAACCACATTCTGCACTACGAAATCATGACCGATCGAATAAAACCATACATTCCAACCTAGAAACCGAATGCCACATTTAGGAGTGACATTCACATGGACATTTCATCGAACACTTGGCGTGCCATGTTAGATCACAAGTCATTTTAAAGGCAAAAGGAGAAAAAACAAGTGAATTTTAAAGACATCTAGGCATAAGCATAAAGAATGAGGATAGTATCAAGCCAATAACCACATTCTGCACTACGAAATCATGACCGATCGAATAAAAGCATAAATTCGAACCTAGAAACCGAACGCCACATTTAGGAGTGACATTTACATGGACATATCATCGAACACTTGGCGTGCAATGTTAGATCACAAGTCATTTTAAAGGCAAAAGGAGAAAAAACAAGTGAACTTTAAAGACATCTAGGCATAAGCATAAAAAATGAGGATAGTATCAAGACAATAACCACATTCTGCACTACGAAATCATGACCGATCGAATAAAAGCATACATTCGAACCTAGAAACCGAACGCCACATTTAGGAGTGACATTCACATGGACATATCATCGAACACTTGGTGTGCGATGTTAGATCACAAGTCAATTTAAAGGCAAAAGAAGAATAAAGAAGTGAAGTTTAAAGGACATCTAGGCATAAGCATAAAGAATGAGGATAGTATCAAGCTAATAAGCACATTCTGCACTACGAAATCAAGACCGATCGAATAAAAGCATAAATTCGAACCTAGAAACCGAATGCCACATTTAGGAGTGACATTCACATGGAGATTTCATCGAACACTTAGCGTGCAATTTTAGATCACAAGTCATTTTAAATGCAAAAGGAGAAAATACAAGTGAACTTTAAAGACATCTAGGCATAAGCATAAAGAATGAGGATAGTATCAAGCCAATAACCACATTCTGCACTATGAAATCATTACCGATCGAATAAAAGCATAAATTCGAACCTAGAAACCGAACGCCACATTTAGGAGTGACATTTACATGGACATATCATCGAACACTTGGCGTGCAATGTTAGATCACAAGTCATTTTAAAGGAAAAAGGAGAAAAAACAAGTGAACTTTAAAGACATCTAGGCATAAGCATAAAGAATGAGGATAATATCAAGCCAAGAAGCACATTCTGCACTATGAAATCAAGACCGATCGAATACGAGCATATTCGAACCTAAAAACCGAATGCCACATTTAGGGGTGACATTTACATGTACATTTCATCGAACACTTGACGTGCAATGTTAGATCACAAGTCATTTAAAATCCAAAAGGAGAAAAAACAAGTGAACTTAAAGGACATCTAGGCATAATCATAAAGAATGAGGATAATATCAAGCCAATAAGCACATTCTGCACTACGAAATCAAGACCGATCGAATAAAAGCATAAATTCGAACCTAGAAACCGAATGCCACATTTAGGAGTGATATTGGCATGGACATATCATCGAACACTTGACGTGCAATGTTAGATCACGAGTCATTTTAAAGGCAAAAGAACAAAAAAGAAGTGAACTTTAAAGACATCTAGGCATAAGCATAAAGAATGAGGATAGTATCAAGCCAATAAGCACATTCTGCACTACAAAATCAAGACCGATCGAATAAAAGCATAAATTCGAACCTAAAAACCGAATGCCACATTTAGGAGTGACATTTACATGTACATTTCATCGAACACTTGGCGTGCAATGTTAGATCACAAGTCATTTTAAAGCCAAAAGAAGAATAAACAAGTGAACTTAAAGGACATCTAGGCATAAGCATAAAGAATGAGGATAGTGTCAAGCCAATAAGTACATCCTGCACTACGAAATCAAGACGGATTGAATAAAAAGCATAAATTCTAACCTAGAAACCGAATGCCACATTTAGGAATGACATTTACATGGACATATCATCGAACACTTAGCGTGCAATGTTAGATCACAAGTCATGTTAAAGGGAAAAGAAGAAAAAAGAAGTGAACTTTAAAGGACATCTAGGCATAAGCATAAAGAATGAGTATAGTATCAAGCCAATAAGTACATTCTGCACTACGAAATCAAGACCGATCGAATAAAAGCATAAATTCGAAGCTAGAAACCGAATGTCACATTTAGGAGTGATATTTACATGGATATTTCATCGAACTCTTGGCGTGCAATGTTAGATCACAAGTCAATTTTTAAAGGCAAAAGGAGAAAAAATAAGTGAACTTTAAATCCATCTAGGCATAAGGATATAGAATGAGGATAGTATCAAGCCATTAAGCACATTCTGCACAATAAAATCAAGACCGTTCGAATAAAGCATATTCGAACCTAAAAACCGAATGTCAAATTTAGGAGTGATATTTACATGGACATTTAATCGAACACTTGGGGTGCAATGTTAGATTACAAGTCATTTTAAAGGCAAAAGGAGAAAAAACAAGTGAACTTTAAAGATATCTAGGTATAAGCATAAAGAATGAGGATAGTATCTAGCCAATAAGCACATTCTGCACAACAAAATCAAGACCGGTCGAATAACAACATATTCGAACCTAAAAACCGAATGCCACATTTAGGAGTGAAATTTACATGGATATTTCATCGAACACGTGGCGTGCAATGTTAGATCACAAGTCAAATTTTAAAGGCAAAAGGAGAAAAAACAAGTGATCTTAAAAGGCATCTAGTAATAAGCATAAAGAATGAGGGTAATATCAAGTCATTAAGCACATTCTGCACTACGAAATCAAGACCGATCGAATAAAAGCATAAATTCGAACCTAGAAACCGAATGCCACATTTAAGAATGACATTTACATGGACATATCATCGAACACTTGGCATGCAATGTTAGTTCACAAGTCAATTTAAAGGCAAAAAATGAAAAAAGAAGTGAACTTCTAGGCATAAGCATAAAGAATGAGGATAGTATCAATCCAATAACCACATTCTGCACTACGAAATCATGACCGATCGAATAAAACCATACATTCCAACCTAGAAACCGAATGCCACATTTAGGAGTGACATTCACATGGACATTTCATCGAACACTTGGCGTGCCATGTTAGATCACAAGTCATTTTAAAGGCAAAAGGAGAAAAAACAAGTGAATTTTAAAGACATCTAGGCATAAGCATAAAGAATGAGGATAGTATCAAGCCAATAACCACATTCTGCACTACGAAATCATGACCGATCGAATAAAAGCATAAATTCGAACCTAGAAACCGAACGCCACATTTAGGAGTGACATTTACATGGACATATCATCGAACACTTGGCGTGCAATGTTAGATCACAAGTCATTTTAAAGGCAAAAGGAGAAAAAACAAGTGAACTTTAAAGACATCTAGGCATAAGCATAAAAAATGAGGATAGTATCAAGACAATAACCACATTCTGCACTACGAAATCATGACCGATCGAATAAAAGCATACATTCGAACCTAGAAACCGAACGCCACATTTAGGAGTGACATTCACATGGACATATCATCGAACACTTGGTGTGCGATGTTAGATCACAAGTCAATTTAAAGGCAAAAGAAGAATAAAGAAGTGAAGTTTAAAGGACATCTAGGCATAAGCATAAAGAATGAGGATAGTATCAAGCTAATAAGCACATTCTGCACTACGAAATCCAGACCGATCGAATAAAAGCATAAATTCGAACCTAGAAACCGAATGCCACATTTAGGAGTGACATTCACATGGAGATTTCATCGAACACTTAGCGTGCAATTTTAGATCACAAGTCATTTTAAATGCAAAAGGAGAAAATACAAGTGAACTTTAAAGACATCTAGGCATAAGCATAAAGAATGAGGATAGTATCAAGCCAATAACCACATTCTGCACTATGAAATCATTACCGATCGAATAAAAGCATAAATTCGAACCTAGAAACCGAACGCCACATTTAGGAGTGACATTTACATGGACATATCATCGAACACTTGGCGTGCAATGTTAGATCACAAGTCATTTTAAAGGAAAAAGGAGAAAAAACAAGTGAACTTTAAAGACATCTAGGCATAAGCATAAAGAATGAGGATAATATCAAGCCAAGAAGCACATTCTGCACTATGAAATCAGGACCGATCGAATACGAGCATATTCGAACCTAAAAACCGAATGCCACATTTAGGGGTGACATTTACATGTACATTTCATCGAACACTTGACGTGCAATGTTAGATCACAAGTCATTTAAAATCCAAAAGGAGAAAAAACAAGTGAACTTAAAGGACATCTAGGCATAAGCATAAAGAATGAGGATAATATCAAGCCAATAAGCACATTCTGCACTACGAAATCAAGACCGATCGAATAAAAGCATAAATTCGAACCTAGAAACCGAATGCCACATTTAGGAGTGATATTGGCATGGACATATCATCGAACACTTGACGTGCAATGTTAGATCACGAGTCATTTTAAAGGCAAAAGAACAAAAAAGAAGTGAACTTTAAAGACATCTAGGCATAAGCATAAAGAATGAGGATAGTATCAAGCCAATAAGCACATTCTGCACTACAAAATCAAGACCGATCGAATAAAAGCATAAATTCGAACCTAAAAACCGAATGCCACATTTAGGAGTGACATTTACATGTACATTTCATCGAACACTTGGCGTGCAATGTTAGATCACAAGTCATTTTAAAGCCAAAAGAAGAATAAACAAGTGAACTTAAAGGACATCTAGGCATAAGCATAAAGAATGAGGATAGTGTCAAGCCAATAAGTACATCCTGCACTACGAAATCAAGACGGATTGAATAAAAAGCATAAATTCAACCTAGAAACCGAATGCCACATTTAGGAATGACATTTACATGGACATATCATCGAACACTTAGCGTGCAATGTTAGATCACAAGTCATGTTAAAGGGAAAAGAAGAAAAAAGAAGTGAACTTTAAAGGACATCTAGGCATAAGCATAAAGAATGAGTATAGTATCAAGCCAATAAGTACATTCTGCACTACGAAATCAAGACCGATCGAATAAAAGCATAAATTCGAAGCTAGAAACCGAATGTCACATTTAGGAGTGATATTTACATGGATATTTCATCGAACTCTTGGCGTGCAATGTTAGATCACAAGTCAATTTTTAAAGGCAAAAGGAGAAAAAATAAGTGAACTTTAAATCCATCTAGGCATAAGGATATAGAATGAGGATAGTATCAAGCCATTAAGCACATTCTGCACAATAAAATCAAGACCGTTCGAATAAAGCATATTCGAACCTAAAAACCGAATGTCAAATTTAGGAGTGATATTTACATGGACATTTAATCGAACACTTGGGGTGCAATGTTAGATTACAAGTCATTTTAAAGGCAAAAGGAGAAAAAACAAGTGAACTTTAAAGATATCTAGGTATAAGCATAAAGAATGAGGATAGTATCTAGCCAATAAGCACATTCTGCACAACAAAATCAAGACCGGTCGAATAACAACATATTCGAACCTAAAAACCGAATGCCACATTTAGGAGTGAAATTTACATGGATATTTCATCGAACACGTGGCGTGCAATGTTAGATCACAAGTCAAATTTTAAAGGCAAAAGGAGAAAAAACAAGTGATCTTAAAAGGCATCTAGTAATAAGCATAAAGAATGAGGGTAATATCAAGTCATTAAGCACATTCTGCACTACGAAATCAAGACCGATCGAATAAAAGCATAAATTCGAACCTAGAAACCGAATGCCACATTTAAGAATGACATTTACATGGACATATCATCGAACACTTGGCATGCAATGTTAGTTCACAAGTCAATTTAAAGGCAAAAAATGAAAAAAGAAGTGAACTTCTAGGCATAAGCATAAAGAATGAGGATAGTATCAATCCAATAACCACATTCTGCACTACGAAATCATGACCGATCGAATAAAACCATACATTCCAACCTAGAAACCGAATGCCACATTTAGGAGTGACATTCACATGGACATTTCATCGAACACTTGGCGTGCCATGTTAGATCACAAGTCATTTTAAAGGCAAAAGGAGAAAAAACAAGTGAATTTTAAAGACATCTAGGCATAAGCATAAAGAATGAGGATAGTATCAAGCCAATAACCACATTCTGCACTACGAAATCATGACCGATCGAATAAAAGCATAAATTCGAACCTAGAAACCGAACGCCACATTTAGGAGTGACATTTACATGGACATATCATCGAACACTTGGCGTGCAATGTTAGATCACAAGTCATTTTAAAGGCAAAAGGAGAAAAAACAAGTGAACTTTAAAGACATCTAGGCATAAGCATAAAAAATGAGGATAGTATCAAGACAATAACCACATTCTGCACTACGAAATCATGACCGATCGAATAAAAGCATACATTCGAACCTAGAAACCGAACGCCACATTTAGGAGTGACATTCACATGGACATATCATCGAACACTTGGTGTGCGATGTTAGATCACAAGTCAATTTAAAGGCAAAAGAAGAATAAAGAAGTGAAGTTTAAAGGACATCTAGGCATAAGCATAAAGAATGAGGATAGTATCAAGCTAATAAGCACATTCTGCACTACGAAATCAAGACCGATCGAATAAAAGCATAAATTCGAACCTAGAAACCGAATGCCACATTTAGGAGTGACATTCACATGGAGATTTCATCGAACACTTAGCGTGCAATTTTAGATCACAAGTCATTTTAAATGCAAAAGGAGAAAATACAAGTGAACTTTAAAGACATCTAGGCATAAGCATAAAGAATGAGGATAGTATCAAGCCAATAACCACATTCTGCACTATGAAATCATTACCGATCGAATAAAAGCATAAATTCGAACCTAGAAACCGAACGCCACATTTAGGAGTGACATTTACATGGACATATCATCGAACACTTGGCGTGCAATGTTAGATCACAAGTCATTTTAAAGGCAAAAGGAGAAAAAACAAGTGAACTTTAAAGACATCTAGGCATAAGCATAAAGAATGAGGATAATATCAAGCCAATAAGCACATTCTGCTCTACAAAATCAAGACCGATCGAATAGAAGCATAAATTCGAACCTAGAAACCGAATGCCACATTTTGATGTGACATTTACATGGACATATCGTCGAACACTTGGCGTGCAATGTTAGATCACAAGTCATTTGAAAGGAAAATGGAGAAAAAACTAGTGAACTTTAAAAACATCTAGGCATAAGCATAAAGAATGAGGATAGTATCTAGCCAATAAGCACATTCTGCACTACAAAATCACGACCGATCGAATAAGAGCATATTCGAACCCAAAAACCGAATGCCACATTTAGGAGTGAAATTTTCATGGATATTTCATCGAACACTTGGCGTGCAATGTTAGATCACAAGTCAAATTTTAAAGGCAAAATGAGAAAAAACAAGTGATCTTTAAAGACATCTAGGTATAAGCATAAAGAATGAGGAAAGTATCAAGTCAATAAGCACATTCTGCACTATAAAATCAAGACCGGTCGAATAAAAGCATAAATTCGAACCTAGAAACCGAATCCCACATTTAGGAGTGACATTTACATGGACATTTCATCGAACACTTGGCGTGCAATGTTAGATCACAAGTCATTTTAAAGGCAAAAGGAGAAAAAACAAGTGAACATTAAAGACATCTAGGCATAAGCATAAAGAATGAGGATAGTATCAAGCCAATAAGCACATTATGCACTACAAAATCAAGACCGATCGAATAAAAGCATAAATTCGAACCTAAAAACCGAATGCCACATTTTGGAGTCACATTTACATGTACATTTCATCGAACACTTGGCGTGCAATGTTAGATCACAAGTCATTTTAATGCCAAAAGGAGAAAAAAACAAGTGAACTTAATGGTCATCTAGGCATAAGCATAAAGAATGAGGATAGTATCATGCCAATAAGCACATTCTGCACTACAAAATCAAGACCGATCGACTCACTACTACAGGAATATCATTTTATCTCTAGATATAATATCACGGGTGTTTTTTATCAGGGATAAAATAATGTATGATATTAGGAAAAATAATTTTCCTTTTCTTTTAAGCCAATGGAAATCAAATATCCCGGATAATTTGTTAAAACCCCGGAGATATTTGATAAGATAGTATTTGAAGTGCAAAATCAAATATCCCTGATGGAGGTAAAAAGTGACACGCCAGGGATAAAAAGTATGACAAATATCTCTGACGGAGGTGAAAGTGACACGCCAAGGATAAAAAATATGGCAAATATCCCTGACGGAGGTAAAAAGCAACACGCCAGGGATAAAAAGTTAAAAAAAAAACATGTCTGAAGGTATACCAATCATAAGAAAATGATTTTTCGTTCTCAATCCCTTAAACAAACACGCCATAGAAACCCGACTTCCTACCCCAACTTCCTTATCTCAATCCCTAAAAAACCCCAAGTCTCAAAAATCTGTCCTCTGAAATTCGAAGGAGTTTCCTCTATGAAGATGCGGCGGGCGGCGGTCGGCGGTGCGACGGTGTGGGGATTGGCGGTGCACGACCTAGGAAGGTTTGAACTTGGCGGTGCACCGCCGTCATATCTTCGCCGCCTCGTCAAATTCTACAAATTCGTCTCCAAAATTGATCGGTTTGAACTTGTCCTTCTCAATTGAATTTTGTTCCTAATGTCTCTATGTCAACCGTGGTTCTATTTTCTCAATTGAGAAAGATCCAAATTTTCACTTGTTTTGTGCCGCTGGCGCCTGGCTGAGAGCGTAGTATCGTGAATCTAGTTGATATAAAGCCTACAGCTTGCTCCTGTTGTAGACTTGTAGTCAATATATATGCGTTTAGATTTAGCATTGGAAACAAATAATTTGAGCTCTCTGCCTCTCTTCTTGGACTTGTTATTATGGTTTTGAATCTTTTATAAGCTTGGATCTAAAATAGTGTCAGTTCAGGACATTAGAACTTGTAGAATGGCTCAAGCTCCCTATTCATTTTATGTGATTTTGTTAATCTGGGGCATAAATATGTTGGTTTCAATATGCTTATTAAACAGATCAAGAACCTTTCTACACATATTAAACCTTTACACTGGGTGTTAAGTTCCTACTTATTTCCAAATTTATTTATTGATTAGTAGAGAAGATGGAAGAAGCCGCTCGGAATAGTTACTGGTTTCTTGAGGCAAGTTGATCAGTATGTTTGTTCGCCTTGCAAACATATGTTGTGCTTTTGTAGCTATCATTTTATATTTTATGTATTAAAAGTACAAAGTTGTGATTTTCTTATTACTTTTCTTACAGATTCTGGATCTATTCTTCAACATCTCTCTTTCTCTTCCAAGGACTAAGAATTCAGGTTCAGCTTTTGATGTGGAACTATCTTATAGAGCATTGTCCCCCCTTATGAATGTTATACCTATTTTAAAAAGAGTGAGTTTTTCTGCTCTTTTGTTTCTTGTTCTGTTAAATATCTTGAGTTTAAAAACAATATCTCATTCTTGCCTTTTGCTTTTGATGTACAAGATGTTTCAATTGATCCATATGTGCAGTTCTTATAACTCTGTAATATGCTTAGAATTCTACCTGATTACTTTTGTAGATTCCCGCAATGTTGGCCATTGCAGAAAGTAAGTTTAGTGATACTAAGCAATATGATTAATAGTTTACAAAGAAGCAATTAAAATAGTCTATGTAAGCATTTATTTGAAGTACATATCTAAGCTTTGGTACTGATAATATGTGCTTCTTGAGTTCTGCACATTGAACTCTAATCTTCTTACATATGATAATTTCTCTGATTATGCAAACGTTATAAGATATGGGGATTTTGGAAAATGCATGTGCTTCTTGCAACTTCTTATATTAGATTAGGAGTTGGTGCTTGATTTCTCTTATTGGTTCTCCACTTCTTTTTTTTTTAATTTGTGTCCAATTTAAGCTTATCTTTAAACCTTAAAATGTTTGACGAAGCTGAGATTTGAGGTGTACAAGGAAAACTTGAAGTTGATTCGATCAACTAACAAGAAGGAATTACCTTACCGTCTTGGCCACAACAGTAAGTCAACTACTCTTTTTCTTTGTTGTGTAAAGTTATTTGATTGGTTGAGTTCATGATCCTATAAACTGTCGGTTTTAGCCGCTCTGCATTTCCTAAAAATGAATTATCAGCTGTTTTTTGGCCCATATATGATCAAAATCTACTATTAGCTATGGCGAATTGACAAATTGATGGACAAAGTAGAACTCAGAGGAGGCTCTTGATGATGACATTAATTTTACAAGCATAAGAGTTAAGTTAGATGCTAAATCAATATGCAATAAACAAAAGTGAAAAAAAAAACTCAACAGGAGGAGTTGTAGTCGATCAAAGATTAAAAGGAAAAATGCCAAAACAAGAAGAGTCCAATAAAAAGTTGAACCTTGCTTGATAGAAATTAAAGAAACCCACTTTTTGTCCCTCTCCTGTACTGGAAAATGTGAATTTTCTGTTACTGCCTCTCTTTTTTGTTAACTAAGAAAATTAAAATTCTGTGTAGATGAATCATAATATTATGTTCTTTTTTTAGTTTTAGCCAATTGCATCTTCTTTTTAAATAATATAATTGAGCATAATTTATTGCTCATAACTCAGAAATCCATAAACTCTTGATGATGCAGACAACTTGTTGCTTACTGCCAATCACAAATCTGTTAAGCTTGCTGACTTTGGTCTGGCAAGGGAAGAAACTATAACAGAGATGCTGAGTGCAGAAACTGGAACATACCATTGCATGGCTCCCGAGGTTAGTGATTCAATATTTGACAAATGTTTGTAATCTTGCTTGACTTATGTTTTGACGGATGGCTCACTTTGGATAACTATTTGTAGATAGTTAAATTCAATTAAGTTAGGTTTTATAAGAACAGTTAAGTGGCTCTATCTTTTTTACTATTTCGTAATAGTAATTTGCTCTATTAGATGATTCTTGATAGCTCTCAACTTATTATGACTATTTTCCTTTTGCTTGAATTTTTTCCTGCTTGTCTCCTTTAGTTTTCACCTTGCTAGAAGTTATTTTCTAAATAGGGCTAGTTGTATGCTTGTCTTCCCTTGACAGGCTTCAACCACTCATATTCAAATAGTCTGGTGACTTTTAGCTTAAATTACTAGAGATAAGTTAATTACTTATGCTAAATAGTTGAATCACCATAGCCTATTATATTTGGGTTTTCATTCATAGGGCTGGTGTTGGAGGGTTAATTGGTGAGCTGCTTGTTGGACCATTTTATAGTAACTGTCACATGCTCTACTTAGTGCATAAAAGTTTTGACCCAAGCAATGGATTAGTTTATACTTAATCTGAAAATAATTATAAGGTTTTTGATTAGGAATCACAATCTTGTTCTTTGAGAATCACAATCTTGTTCCTTGAGAAATTTTTGATTAGGAATCACAATCTTGTTCCTTCTTAATGTTGATCAATTATGTTGCATATTCAGTTTCTACATCAGCACTCTAGTTGATCATAAGTGGTAAATGAAGGCAAAAGGAGTGACATTTACATGGACATTTCATCGAACACTTGGCGTGCAATGTTAGATCACAAGTCATTTTAAAGGCAAAAGGAGAAAAAATAAGTGAACTTTAAAGACATCTAGGCATAAGCATAAAGAATGAGGATAGTATCAAGATAATAAGCACATTCTGCACTACGAAATCAAGACCAATCGAATAAAGCATATTCGAACCTAAAAACCGAATGCCACATTTAGGAGTGACATTTACATGGACATTTCATCGAAAACTTGGCGTGCAATGTTAGATCACAAGTCATTTTTAAGCCAAAAGGACAAAAAACAAGTGAACTTAAAGAACATCTAGCCATAAGAATAAAGAATGAGGATAGTATCAAGCCAATAAGCACATTCTGCACTACAAAATCAAGACTGATCGAATAAAAACATGAATTCGAACCTAGAAACTGAATGCGACATTTAGGAGTGACATTTACATGGACCTTTCATCGAACACTTGGCGTGCAATGTTAGATCACAAGTCATTTTAAAGGCAAAAGGAGAAAAAACAAGTGAACTTTAAAGACATCTAGGCATAAGCATAAAGAATGAGGATAGTATCAAGATAATAAGCACATTCTGCACTACGAAATAAAGACCGATCGAATAAAGCATATTCGAACCTAAAAACCGAATGCTACATTTAGGAGTGACGTTTACATGGACATTTCATCGAACAGTTGGCGTGCATTGTTAGATCACAAGTCATTTTAAAGCCAAAAGGAGAAAAAACAAGTGAACTTAAAGGACATCTAGCCATAAGCATAAAGAATGAGGATAGTATCAAGCCAATAAGCACATTCTGCACTACAAAATCAAGACCGATCAAATAAAAGCATGAATTGAAACCCTAAAAACTGAATCGCACATTTGGGGGTGACATTTACAAGGACATATCATCGAACACTTGGCGTGCAATGTTAGATCACAAGTCATTTTAAAGGCAAATGGAGAAAAAAAAGTGAACTTTAAAGACATCTAGGCATAAGCATAAAAAATGAGGATAGTATCAAGCCAATAAGCACATTCTGCACTACAAAATCAAGACCGATTGAATAAAGCATATTCGAACCTAAAAACTGAATGCCGCATTTAGGAGTGACATTTACATGGACATTTCATCGAACACTTGGCGTGTAATGTTAGATCACAAGTCATTTTAAAGCCAAAAGGAGAAAAAACAAGTGAACTTAAAGGACATCTAGGCATAAGCATAAAGAATGAGGATAGTATCAAGCCAATAAGCACATTTTGCACTATGAAATCAAGACCGATCCAATAAAAGCATAAATTCGAACCTAGAGACCGAATGCCACATATAGGAGTGACATTTACATGGACATATCATCGAACACTTGGCGTGCAATTTTAGATCACAAGCCATTTTAAAGGCAAAAGGAGAAAAAACAAGTGAACTTTAAAGACATCTAGGCATAAGCATAAAGAATGAGGATAGTATCAAGCCAATAAGTACATTCTGCACTACAAAATCAAGACCCATCGAATACGAGCATATTCGAACTTAAAAACCGAATGCCACATTTAGGGGTGACATTTACATGTACATTTCATCGAACACTTGGCGTGCAATGTTAGATCACAAGTCAATTTAAAACCAAAAGGAGAAAAAACAAGTGAACTTAAAGGACATCTAGGCATAAGCATAAAGAATGAGGATAATATCAAGCCAATAAGCACATTCTGCACTACGAAATCAAGACCGATCGAATAAAAGCATAAATTCGAACCTAGAAACTGAATGCCACATTTAGGAGTGACATTTACATGGACATATCATTGAACAGTTGGCGTGCAATGTTAGATCACAAGTCATTTTAAAGGAAAAAGGAGAAAAAACAAGTGAACTTTAAAGACATCTAGGCATAAGCATAAAGAATGAGGATAGTATCAAGCCAATAAGCACATTCTGCACTACAAAATCAAGACCGATCGAATAAAGCATATACGAACCTAAAAACCGAAAGCCACATTTAGGAGTGACATTTCATCGAACACTTGGCGTGCAATGTTAGATCACAAGTCATTTTAAAGGCAAAAGGAGAAAAAACAAGTGAACTTTAAAGACATCTAGGCATAAGCATAAAGAATGAGGATAGTATCAAGATAATAAGCACATTCTGCACTACGAAATCAAGACCGATCGAATAAAGCATATTTGAACCTAAAAACCGAATGCCACATTTAGGAGTGACATTTACATGGACATTTCATCGAACAGTTGGCGTGCATTGTTAGATCACAAGTCATTTTAAAGCCAAAAGGAGAGAAAACAAGTGAACTTTAAAGACATCTAGGCATAAGCATAAACAATGAGGATAGTATCAAGCTAATAAGCACATTCTGCACTACAAAATCAAGACCGATTGAATAAAGCATATTCGAACCTAAAAACCGAATGCCGCATTTAGGAGTGACATTTACATGGACATTTTATCGAATACTTGGCGTGTAATGTTAGATCACAAGTCATTTTAAAGCCAAAAGGAGAAAAAAACAAGTGAACTTAAAGGACATCTAGGCATAAGCATAAAGAATGAGGATAGTATCAAGCCAATAAGCACATTCTGCACTATGAAATCAAGACCGATCCAATAAAAGCATAAATTCGAACCTAGAAACCGAATGCCACATATAGGAGTGACATTTACATGGACATATCATCGAACACTTGGCGTGCAATTTTAGATCACAAGCCATTTTAAAGGCAAAAGGAGAAAAAACAAGTGAACTTTAAAGACATCTAGGCATAAGCATAAAGAATGAGGATAGTATCAAGCCAATAAGTACATTCTGCACTACAAAATCAAGACTAATCGAATACGAGCATATTCAAACCTAAAAACCGAATGCCACATTTAGGGGTGACATTTACATGTACATTTCATCGAACACTTGGCGTGCAATGTTAGATCACAAGTCATTTTAAAGGCAAAAGGAGAAAAAACAAGTGAACTTTAAAGACATCTAGGCATAAGCATAAAGAATGAGGATAGTATCAAGATAATAAGCACATTCTGCACTACGAAATCAAGACCGATCGAATAAAGCATATTTGAACCTAAAAACCGAATGCCACATTTAGGAGTGACATTTACATGGACATTTCATCGAACAGTTGGCGTGCATTGTTAGATCACAAGTCATTTTAAAGCCAAAAGGAGAGAAAACAAGTGAACTTTAAAGACATCTAGGCATAAGCATAAACAATGAGGATAGTATCAAGCCAATAAGCACATTCTGCACTACAAAATCAAGACCGATTGAATAAAGCATATTCGAACCTAAAAACCGAATGCCGCATTTAGGAGTGACATTTACATGGACATTTTATCGAATACTTGGCGTGTAATGTTAGATCACAAGTCATTTTAAAGCCAAAAGGAGAAAAAAACAAGTGAACTTAAAGGACATCTAGGCATAAGCATAAAGAATGAGGATAGTATCAAGCCAATAAGCACATTCTGCACTATGAAATCAAGACCGATCCAATAAAAGCATAAATTCGAACCTAGAAACCGAATGCCACATATAGGAGTGACATTTACATGGACATATCATCGAACACTTGGCGTGCAATTTTAGATCACAAGCCATTTTAAAGGCAAAAGGAGAAAAAACAAGTGAACTTTAAAGACATCTAGGCATAAGCATAAAGAATGAGGATAGTATCAAGCCAATAAGTACATTCTGCACTACAAAATCAAGACTAATCGAATACGAGCATATTCAAACCTAAAAACCGAATGCCACATTTAGGGGTGACATTTACATGTACATTTCATCGAACACTTGGCGTGCAATGTTAGATCACAAGTCATTTTAAAGGCAAAAGGAGAAAAAACAAGTGAACTTTAAAGACATCTAGGCATAAGCATAAAGAATGAGGATAGTATCAAGATAATAAGCACATTCTGCACTACGAAATCAAGACCGATCGAATAAAGCATATTTGAACCTAAAAACCGAATGCCACATTTAGGAGTGACATTTACATGGACATTTCATCGAACAGTTGGCGTGCATTGTTAGATCACAAGTCATTTTAAAGCCAAAAGGAGAGAAAACAAGTGAACTTTAAAGACATCTAGGCATAAGCATAAACAATGAGGATAGTATCAAGCCAATAAGCACATTCTGCACTACAAAATCAAGACCGATTGAATAAAGCATATTCGAACCTAAAAACCGAATGCCGCATTTAGGAGTGACATTTACATGGACATTTTATCGAATACTTGGCGTGTAATGTTAGATCACAAGTCATTTTAAAGCCAAAAGGAGAAAAAAACAAGTGAACTTAAAGGACATCTAGGCATAAGCATAAAGAATGAGGATAGTATCAAGCCAATAAGCACATTCTGCACTATGAAATCAAGACTGATCCAATAAAAGCATAAATTCGAACCTAGAAACCGAATGCCACATATAGGAGTGACATTTACATGGACATATCATCGAACACTTGGCGTGCAATTTTAGATCACAAGCCATTTTAAAGGCTAAAGGAGAAAAAACAAGTGAACTTTAATGACATCTAGGCATAAGCATAAAGAATGAGGATAGTATCAAGCCAATAAGTACATTCTGCACTACAAAATCAAGACTAATCGAATACGAGCATATTCGAACCTAAAAACCGAATGCCACATTTAGGGGTGACATTTACATGTACATTTCATCGAACACTTGGCGTGCAATGTTAGATCACAAGTCATTTTAAAGCCAAAAGGAGAAAAAACAAATGAACTTAAAGGACATCTAGCCATAAGCATAAAGAATGAGGATAATATCAAGCCAATAAGCACATTCTGCACTACGAAATCAAGACCGATCGAATAAAAGCATAAATTCGAACATAGAAACCGAATGCCACATTTAGGAGTGACATTTACATGGACATATCATCGAACACTTGGCGTGCAATGTTCGATCACAAGTCAAATTAAAGGCAAAAGAAGAAAAAAGAAGTGAACTTTAAAGGATATCTAGGCATAAGTGTAACAACCCGTCTTTACATCGGGCGCTACTCAGTAGTAGACCTCACTGGGTACTACCTAGGCTAGTTTGACAACGAGTTCACTTGCATCTTGCAACTCGGGCACGACGAGAAAACATGAATAAAACATCCAACTGATATTTATAAAACCCAAGTATAGAAAACATGCATGAAACCCAAAACCACATAATTTACAACACTTTTGTTGAGAGGGTTTCTTGACAACAAATAAATTTATAATCAAGACCCCGCTGAGTATAGGGAGGTCAGGATCGTTCCACATGAAGCAAGGTTGTTCTTTTATCAACTACTAAAAAACAAACAAAATCAAACAAAAACACTCACAAGCAGCCTTGTTAACGACGTTGTCAGGGTCGTTAACGAACCACCGTACACAAAAGACTCAATCTAACGACCTAAATAAGTTCGGTACCGAGCCAACTAACTCAGCAACAAAATTCACTTAAAATAATTCAAATAAAAACAAAGATCTAGGACTAGGGACACCACAACATAGTCATGCATATAAACTCGTAAGAAGAATAGATCATGCCTTTAAATAGATAGATTCATCAACTTTCGTTGACTATCAAGTAAATTAACCTACTTTCGTAACCCAATTCACTTAATTGCTTGTTTTGGATCTAAAGCTTGAAACTTTCGTATTCAAACAATATCAACTTTCAAGTTACTAACTTTCTCTTTCAATCAAGTTAAAAACTCAAATTACCTCAACTTTCATCTTGGTATAAGCACAACAAACAATCTCAATAATAGATAAAAGGCATTCAACACACAATCTTACTTATCAAACATGCTTAACTATGCCGGGCTTAACCCCGATCCTAGAAAAGAAGACTACTCACTAATCATAACTACGAAACAAATAAATTCAACAAAATAAATCATAGAAAACAAATCACTACTCAAATTAATAGGAAAATATTGTCTTACAGAAAATCAGAAGAAACCGAAAAAATACAAAGCACCAAACCGAAATCTCGATCAACGAACTCGGTAACTTTCGTTCACCGACCTCCGAACTCGACTCCGATCCTCTCTCTCTCTTCTCAGCCCTTCCTCTTCTCTAATCGATCCTTCCTTCCAATCCCCCCTTCTAAGCTAAACAAGAGGGCTATTTATACTAAAAAGGCTAAAAACTAATAAGGCTAAAAGATAAAAATTTCCTAAAAAGATAGAAATAAAAACCTAAAAAGACAGAAATAAAATCTAGAAAGATAACAAGACCTAAAATACATAATATAATAACCCTAAAAATCATAAAAAGATACTCTACCGACACGAAAATAATTTCCCGCACAGGATCGGTGAGTTACAAAGTCAACCCTCGAAATTTCTATCACGTGGCCTCGTTAACGAGCCCTAACAGCTTCATTAACGAGCCTGGGCTTGGTTTCTTCCACACTTCATCTCGTAAAACTTGAACTTTGACTTCTCCATACTTGTATTCCTCCGTCTTTCACTGCAGCGCTCCAAATTCAGCTCCATATAGCACCTTTTCCTTGCTAAAACCTACAAAATACACAAAATAGAGTAGCTTCCATACTTTCCATGAAAATATGCAAAACCATCCAAAAACACACAAAACTAAACCTAATTTTATCAAAACTAAATCTAATAAACAAAGAAAACTTACTAAAAACTATACTAAAAACACGAACATCAAAATACCCCATACTTAGATTTGCTTGTCCTCAAGAAATCACTAAACAATAACCAAAACCAAACAAACATACTTATCAAGATATAGCTATCATCTAAAAAGCAACATCTACACATGAGAAAAATATAGCAAAGGATTATTAATGTCATCACACATATATGCACCAAATAGACATAAGAAAATACAATCCAACCTCACAAGGGATATAATGTGTTTCACTCAACTCTCAAGTGTTTAGGCTTATAAATTCAATCTCTCAACTCATCTTATATACAAAAACTCATAGAAATTGGAACTTATATCACCAATACTCTCCACCCAAGATTTGTCAAAACAAGCAAAAATCATCAAGAGCAACTTAGGGGGCTCAATGAAAAACTTCATAGAAGTTTCCATTCGGTCGGGTTGTAATGGGGCTTGGTAAAAAAATAAGGCGTGGAAATATTTTGGCTATGTGGTGCTAATAATTTCCGGGAATCAAAAGACTCCTAAACACACATATAATACCAAAACTCTCATAAAAACATATACCAAACTCACTCTTCATTATGCACACTCTCTTTCACTCACCCATTATATCCTAGAAAGTCTCATAAGAAATAAAAGAATCTCTGATCTTATCTATAAACACATATGCACTTCAAACTTCCTTCTTCTCTTCTTTTTTTCGCTGCCTCGTTAACGAGCCCACTTCAGGGTCGTTAACGAGCTTCATTGTGTATTCTTCCATTATTTCTTTCTCCTTATCTCCAACAAATAACTTTATTTTGTGCATCTTTATCAAGAGATCTTTCTTATTACAAGTAAAATAAGAGACTTCCAATCTACCCTTCCCAATAATCCCTCAATCATAGCAAACATTATATGTCACTCTCTTTTTACACTCAACAAAAATACCTCTCCAATCTAAGTCCTAATCCCTGGATAGGGTCAAGCTTATCTCGGCTAGGAAATTTTGTGGAGCTAAAAATAAAAGCTTCAGGCTAGAATTGGCCGTCAAAAAAAGAATCATGTAAAGGTGGATAGGGAATAATAGGGCTTATAAAAAATAAGTTCTCCATCATATGATTCTCACAAGTAACGAACTATAAATCCCATACGGGTCTCAAGAAATAGATAACCATCACAATTCCAAGAGATAATATGCATATAGAGAGTAAATCACACAAGAAAAGAAGAGGGATTTATTAATGTTCTCCCTACAAGGCCAAAAATTCCTCACTAGGTAATGATTATTGTTGGATTGCATCACTTATGCTATAAAGTATATGTGCTCAATTTCATCAAGTGCTATCTTCTTCTAAAAACAATTTCAAGTTAAGAATCCAGCTATACTATTAAAGACATGTTTGCAAGGAATTATATGATTAAGCTAGCAACTACTATCATAGAACCTAAGAAAGGGATATCTATCAATTCTAAAACTCTTTTTGGTTTTTTTCAAATTTTTCCGATTTTTTTCAATTTTTTTCAATTTTTTGGAACAAAACTACTCAAAACAAATAAACACACAAGACTCATAAGATAAGTTGTCTACTTTTTCCCACCCCATACTTAAAATTACAGTGTCCCCACTGTAAGAAAAATAAGAAGAAGGAAAGAAATAGAAAAGAAAAGAACAAAAAACAAAATAAATAAAAAGAAAAGACATAAAAAACTTACAAAGTCACAAAAGTGGAAAACGAGGAAAAATGTCTTCTTCAGGCTGAATCACTAGTTCGGTGGAGGAAAGTAATGTTCAAAGTTCCCCATGAAGTCGTACATCGTCCTCCAACGCTCAGCATCATCCGCCTCTCTCTGACGATGCCTCTCATCCTCCATCGACATGCGAGCAGAATAGACAGTCTCCCATCTATCCATCCTTCTATGAATATGGTCCTGCTGGAGGTGAAGCTGCTGCATCTGAGCAGAAAGATCCTCAGCCCATGGTGGTGGCATACTCGATCCTGTGTACTCAGGCTGAGGAGGTGGTGGATAGTGAGGCTGGAAATGATCTTGGTACAGCACCGGGTTGTATGGCATGAGTCCATAGGAATGAGAGTCGGTAGGAGCTGGCAGTGGGTTGGTAGTGGTCCTCGGGGCCTCGTTAACGAAGCTGGGTGCCTCGTTAGAAGTATAGGAAGGAGGCTGGAAATGGTCGTTAACGAGCCTGGTAGGCTCGTCAACGAGGACGTTAATGCCCAAAACTTCCGTGTCGAGGTCTTCATCCTCGAGGTTTAGCTCCTCAGTTCCTCCCTCTGTGTCGGCTTCTTCAGTGTCATCGCCAACTACCTCGGTATCCTCATCTTCATCTTCATCTTCATCCATTGCTTCACCTTCTCGCTCAAATCTTGTCTCACACGGTTGAAGTGATAGCTCATCCTCCGGCTTGGGCTCTAACGGGTAAGCATGCCCCGTCCACGCCTCGTACCAATTTGGTACATAGAGTAGCTCTAACTTGTCGAGGGTGGGTGTAACGATGCGGTCTTGTACTTTCACTTTGAACCCTCCCTCGGCTTGAATGAAAATATTGGAGCAATACCAATAGTTCTTGTTGAGGAGTTGAGCGTGAGCCGTTGTGTATCGAGTAAGGTCGACCCCAAGGGTTTTAGCCAAAAGGCTAACCAAGTTGCCACACCAAACTTCCTTGGACTTGGTTGATTTCTCGACGTAGTAGAGCCATTCATACCCCAAATTCAAGGGGCCAGGCTCTTCGAAAAGGATGGTGCGGAGACAAGCAACTTCTGTCCTCGTTGGCCTGTTCAACTCTCTCTTCGGCCAAAACGTAGCGGCTAGGACTCGGAGAATGATCCTGAAGATGGGGTTGATGATGCTTGCCCCAGATAATGCCGTTGTGGAGGATTGTTCTTCCCCGGTGATATAGCTCCAAGTCCTAGTCACCTTGTAGTCTTTCAAGCTGTAGTCTCTAGATGGATTCGGAAGCTCTAGGATTGCGTTGAACTCTGCCATGGTGAACTCACGGCTCACATTACCGAGCCGAAACCGGATTCGTCCCGCCGAAGTCTTCTACGGGAAGCTAGTCTCTAGAGTGGCCAGAAACTCGGATGTGAGGGCCGGATAGTGTGGTAAATTCTCCTTCTTCAGGAGATGGGATGCACCAAGGATAAGGAAGGCCTCCTTGACATCCGTGTAGATCCCCGTGTTTATAGCACTGGACTTCGAGAACCAACGGGTATTGTGGTCCTTCTCTAGAATGGCACGGTATCGATGCACTTGGCCTTGAGTACTCAAAATCACATTGTCCATGCGAGGTGGAGATGGGGACCTCTGGTTCCTTCTCTTCTTTTGAGCTCGGGTAGCGGGTCTGCTTGAACTTGCCATGAGATCTACAAAATAATCAAGAATTTTCCAAGATAAGATCCACTCAAAATAGATAGGCAAGAGACCCCATACTTGGTCTCGAAATAGCCTCTGAATTATTCGTTAACTACCCAATTGGGTCGTTTACGAATCTGGACTGGATTGATCTTTGAGGCCACGCAGGGTCGTTAACGAACCTGGGTGGGTCGTTAACGAGCCGCCGAGAACCAAATCGCAGAATTCCGAGTTTTAATCTATCTTAAAAATCAAGTCAAAATCAAGCATGCAATCCTCTACGCTCCTTCACTTAGTCACACAATCGAATATACGCACCCCATACTTGCTCGATTACCCATCCCGATCATGCTAAATTTACCCGAAATTTTGACATGCTAAGTTTGTATCTTGGTACTAGAACAAGAAAAATTCATGCTTTTCACAATCAACTTTCAATGAGATATCTAACATGAATATCCATCTCTAGATCTAGAATTACTAAGCAAAATCAAACTTTCTTGGGCAAAATCCAATCATGGACATCAATCCTCTATATGAACTCAATTCTAGACATGAAATTTCTACCCTAAAAACCATGAATCATGCAATTTTGAGTTAGGGTTTAGAAATCATACCGGAGAATCGAGAAATTGAAGAACAAGGGGTCGGAATTCGGGTGATTAATGAGCTCGGTGAAAGCGAGTTAATGAAAACTCGGATCTTCGTCGGTGGGAGGAAGAGTTTCCGGGCTTCGGTAACGACGGCTACTCGGTGGTTGGTGAGGGATTCCGATCGGTGGTGGGAGTCTTCAAGATTTTTGGTTGAGTTTTTGAGAAGTTTGGAGTTTGGAGAATTTTGAGAGTGAAAGATTTTTGGGAGGGGTAAAAGGGTTATATAGGAGAGGGTAGGGATAGGAAGGGGTAGAGGGGGCGGCGGCTAGGGTAGTAAAAAGATAGACTAGGTTAAAAAAAACTTACCTGCCCGTTTTGCCGAATCGGGTCGTTCGAACCGGGTCGTTAACGACCCTGGGTGGGTCGTTAACGAGCCACCGTAGCCTCTTGAAGTGATTTTTCGATCCCTTCTCCTGCGTCTTGTTAGCTCAAAATTTAATCCTAATTTCTATCCTAAAAACTACTAAAAAGAACTCAAAAGAAAGCTAAGAAAAGGAGTCTAAAAAGAAAAGAATAAAAAATCTAATTCTATACTAAAAAGCGGGTTGCCTCCCGTAAGCGCTATTTTTAACGACGTCAGCCCGACGTACTCCTTTGACTCAAGGTGGCTCCTGTGTAGCTATGTTGGGGTCTTGAGGTACCCCATACATAGCTCTGCATCTTTTGTTTGCTTGAGTTGCTAAATTAGGTCCCTTTTCTTCTATCAGTATGCCCGGTATTCCTACATGATGGTTAGTGAAATCCGAAACCCAAGGTGGTTTGGACTCCTCTGTAGTGCATATGATGGGGCATGATGTAGGAACAAAAGATAAGGAATGACCATCTTTAGCAGATTCATGGTTAGAGTACTTACCTTGGTTGTATTCCTGCACGTGGGACTCGGTGATTGGCCAATGAGGCTTGGTAGGGATGGCTGAATCGAGTTCTGGTTGAGTCAACTCGATTTGTGCGACTGCAATTGGGTCGTTGGCATTCTGATCCAAGTTGAATTCCACCCGTTCCTCTCCAATATCAAAAGTGAGGAGTCCTTTCCGCACATCAACTCTTGCACCTGTTGTGGCTAAAAATGGTCTGCCAAGAATTATGGGGACATGAGGGTCTTCAGGCATATCGAGGACGATGAAATCATTCGGTATAAAGAATTTCCCGACTTGAATAGGATAGTCGTCCACGACTCCTGTGGCCTTGACACATGATCCATCTGCCATGTACAGATTCATATCTACCGGCTCTAGTGGTCCCATATTAGCTTTAGACCAGATTGAGAGAGGAACTAAACTAGCACTGGCGCGCAGATCACATAAAGCCTTGAACTTGTGGTTGCCTATGCCGATCGTTATTGCAAATCTCCCTGGGTCTCCTAGCTTTTCTGGTAGAGCTATTGATCTGACTTCATCTTGCAGCTCTGTAATGGATCTTTTCCTGCTAAGAATATCCTTCAAAAACTTTGTGTAAGCCGGCATTTCGCTTAGGGCCACAACGAATGGGATGGAAATATTAATGCCCTGAAGAATCTTTACGAAACGCTTGAACTTACTCTCAGTAGAGTCCATAGATTTCTTAGCTGGAAATGGAAGAGATTTCACCATTCTCGGAACCAAGTTAGGCTCGAGAGGTGAGAGTACCGGGTCGATACTGGGATCGTTTGGTGGCCTCGGCGGGTCGTTACCGACCCTGATGGGGTCGTTAACTACCCTGGAGTTGAGAGGAAGGCTCGGTTTAGAAAACTTACCTGGGGTAGGGTCGTCAGGAACCCTCGGAGCCTCGTCATCTTGGTATATGGGCTCGTTATTTGCCCTCGCTGGCTCGTTAACGATTTGTTTGGTGACGTCTTCTTCCTCCTTTTCCTCAGCTTGGACTCGCTCCGGCAATGTCTTCCCGCTCCTAAGGTGCACCGCTGCTATTTGTCCCCTAGGGTTCTCCTCGGGGCGGCCCGGGAGTTGCCCTTGTGGTCTCGGAATTTGGGCAGCGAGGTTCCCTAGTTGGGAATCAACACTCTTCTTCCATATATCGAACTCTCCCCATCTTTTATTTTGTTGGTTCAGGTTGGCTTGAACCTCATTAACCTTGTTGGTCACTCCGTTAATTCCTTCCTGTAATCCTTGAACCCATGATGGTGGCTCCTGATGGGTTGGAGATCGATAAGGTGCAGGTCGTCTATCTAGTGGAGGCACTGCATAGTTTTGATTGGTATTCTGATTGCCCCATGCCTGATAGTTGTTTGACCTGTCATGATAGCTAGGCTGGTTCTTGTATGGTCCTCTCATATAATTCATCTCAGCTATTGTCTCTGCGGCTCTAACCTGCTCTATGTTAGTGCAAGCAGATGTACTATGTGCAGAAGAACCACATTCTTGACATGATTGAGAGGATTTCAGAAAACTTACCTGCTTCTTCAGACGGTTGACCTCAACTTGCAAGAATTGATTTTTAACATCCGGGTCAACTTCGTCTCGGTTAGGCATGTAGAGACGTTTCTGGGGCTGTGGAGTCTGCTGGATTCCATACATGGCATCATAATTGGACAGCTTATCCAGCAGTTCCCATGCAGCCGTTGGGTCCATCTCTCTAAAACCGCACGCAGTATGCGTGTTGATGCGGTTCTTGGCCTCTGCGTTGATACCTTGGAAAAAGATTTATTGCAAAACATATAAAGGTTGCCCATGAGTGGGGCATTGTCTAAGCATCTCTTTGAATCTTTCCCATGTTTCAACAAATGTTTCATTAGGCAGCTGGTGATAGGAGGTGATGCGTTTCCTCAACTCCGTCGTCTTAGCAGGAGGGAAGAACTTTGTAAGAAATTGATCGTACAAAGCTTTCCAAGTCCTGATAGACTTAGAAGGTAGGCTCTCCAACCAGCTCAGGGCCTTCCCAGCAAGAGACCACCTGAAAGCTTTTAACAGAACATATTCAAGTGAGACACCTGTCACATAAATCAAGAAAGTTTCGAATATGCTCCATAGGGCACTTAGTAGGTTTCCCTTCAAACTGAGCCCGTTTAATCAAGGATATGAATTGAGACTTGATCTCAAAGGGTTTCTCTATCTCGGGAAGCACGATTGGAGATTCTGGCACCCTCAGTTCTGGATGCATGTACTGTTTGGCATTCCTCGGATAGGCATTAAGCTCCTCTTGTAGACGAGCATTAGCAGCTCGTTGACGCTCAGCCTCAGCAGCAACGCCTTCCTTCTCAGTTTTTAACGCCTCCATCTGATTTCGAAGGTCTTCCATTTGACGAGCCATCTCTTCAGGTGTGGCCATGACTCGGTTTCTTGGAGTCTACGGTGCAGGGAACGTTCGGGTTCTGAGTAATAACCAATGTTGTCAAACTCGAGCCTTCGTCGTCCTACCGGCATACGCTGAGAAAACAGACAGAGAAAACAAAAATTAAAAACAAAAACGGGGTCGGGCTATTCCCGGACCCACAGATAAACAAACAAACTCGTTGCTTCCCCGGCAACGGTGCCAATTTGTTGAGAGGGTTTCTTGACAACAAATAAATTTATAATCAAGACCCCGCTGAGTATAGGGAGGTCAGGATCGTTCCACAGGAAGCAAGGTTGTTCGTTTATCAACTACTAAAAAGCAAATAAAATCAAACAAAAACACTCACAAGCAGCCTCGTTAACGACGTTGTTAGGGTCGTTAACGAACCACCGTACACAAAAGACTCAATCTAACGACCTAAATATGTTCGGTACCGAGCCAACTAACTCAGCAACGAAATTCACTTAAAATAATTCAAATAAAAAAAAGATCTAGGACTAGGGACACCACAACATAGTCATGCATATAAACTTGTAAGAAGAATAGATCATGCCTTTAAATAGATAGATTCATCAACTTTCGTTGACTATCAAGTAAATTAACCTACTTTCGTAACCCAATTCACTTAATTTCTTGTTTTGGATCTAAAGCTTGAAACTTTCGTATTCAAACAATATCAACCTTCAAGTTACTAACTTTCTCTTTCAATCAAGTTAAAAACTCAAATTACCTCAACTTTCATCTTGATATAAGCACAACAAAAAATCTCAATAATAGATAAAAGGCATTCAACACACAATCTTACTTATCAAACATGCTTCACTATGCCGGGCTTAACCCCGATCCTAAAAAAGAAGACTACTCACTAATCATAACTACGAAACAAATAAATTCAATAAAAGAAATCATAGAAAACAAATCACTACTCAAATTAATAGGAAAATATTGTCTTACAGAAAATCAGAAGAAACCGAAAAAATACAAAGCACCAAACCGAAATCTCGATCAACGAACTCGGTAACTTTCGTTCACTGACCTCCGAACTCGACTCCGATCCTCTCTCTCTCTTCTCGGCCCTTCCTCTTCTCTAATCGATCCTTCCTTCCAATCCCCCTTCTAAGCTAAACAAGAGGGCTATTTATACTAAAAAGGCTAAAAACTAATAAGGCTAAAAGATAAAAACTTTCCTAAAAAGATAGAAATAAAAACCTAAAAAGATAGAAATAAAATCTAGAAAGATAACAAGACCTAAAATACATAATATAATAACCCTAAAAATTCAGCTCCATATAGCACCTTTTCCTTGCTAAAACCTACAAAATACACAAAATAGAGTAGCTTCCATACTTTCCATGAAAATATGCAAAACCATCCAAAAACACACAAAACTAAACCTAATTTTATCAAAACTAAATCTAATAAACAAAGAAAACCTACAAGAAACTATACTAAAAACACGAACATCAACTTCCTAGAAACATTTCATTAACATACCACTACCCTTTCTTTATCAAAACAACACATTATTCAAAAGATACCAAAAAGTATACCACCATTTCTCCCAACCGAACCCAACATAATGACACAACCTTCAACGACCTGTTCCATCATGCAGCTGAGGTTCCATCATGGGTCCCTTGTCTTTACCTGAAACTAAAAGAAAACAAATCCCCGAAGGGTCAGCTACCTTTCTAATATAAGTTAGAATCCATACGGTACTAGTAAGACGTTTAAAAACCAATCAAGTGTCTAACATATACACAAGCAAGGTTCGCATGATTACAACACATATCAGTTCTAAATTCATACTTCACTTCCCATAGATCATAAACATAGATCATAAACACAAATCACATATCAAACTTCCATACACATTCATACATACAAGTCCAAGCAGAACAATACAACCATTCTCTCACCGTTCCCTTCTATGGCGCTTATTAACCTATGTCGCAGGTGCCGAGGCGCGACCTCCCACCCTTTACAATTCCATCCTTCTAACCCCGGGTCAAGCCTCCTCGGGAGCACTTGCCCAAAACACAAATAGCTTTACTTTTGAAGGGGCACGATTCTCTGTCACATAACCATACGTAGCCGTCACTTCAACCCAGAGGACTACGCACATGGCCATGGCAAAAACGGTACCAACACAGAGAAAATATTCGAAAACTTCACATTCAATGAAAGCCCAATGAAATCCTTTTCACACATATCATACACAAGTAAACCTTTTTCATAGAATAATCACTTAGGGACTAGTTCCCCAAAACCAATCCTACAAGCACAACATGAAGTCTAACAAGTATTGAATGGAAACTGAGCAAGTCGTAAACGACTTACCTTGAAGACGAATTGTTGGATTTATAGGGTTTGCATGCAATCATTTTAGTATGTTTACTTTGTTTAAGTTGAAGGAAAGTCGACCCTTGTAGATCCATAGGATAATCAAGGCATGACGAGTAGACCCATTGAAGGGTAGTCTCGTGGGTGTAGGCCATGAAGGCAATCACCATCGACCCCTACTTTGTATTAAGTGACTTGGATAAAGCTACGAGTCACGGGATGAGATCTCGCTTTCCTTCAACTTATATTGCCCCTATTCCATGCCAAGGGTTTATGCAATACCGTTGTGAGATAAAATGTAACAAACGAACCAATGGAAGTGTTGGCAAGACACAACCATTGAGAACAAGCGTACCTTATTCGAGTCCATAGATTCCTCTTCGATCTTGACTTGAACGAAGTCATCTTCCATCGACGTTTGGGGTTCGTCCTTCACTTGAACATACTGCCCATCCAACGCCTCTTGAGGTTCCTTCTTCATGCTTGAAGATCCATCCATGATGCCTTACACACTCGTGTTTTTCCACTCAAACACTTACTAGTTTTACTCGACTACTAGTGTGTTTTCTCACCGATTTTGTATAGAACAATGGACTGATTTTCTTTTGTCTTACTTACCATGAAAATGGCCGACTTTTTCCCTTATATAGGCGTCCACAAATTGTCCAAAAACTGCCAAGACCGGCGGTTACAATACGGTTACAACATTGAGTGGATGAGAGTGATTTTAGGGAGTTTGTTGTAACTTCCTTCCCTCTCTCCTTGTCATCATTTGGGGCGTCTAGATACATCCCCCTTGGACTCCAAAATGCTTTTAATTCCAGCAAATAAAAGGCCCAAAAGAGAAGTCCAAAACCCAATCCAAAAGCCCACATGCACGGCCCAAATGGCAAGGCACCAAGCCCATGCCATGCGTGCATGCTTGCGGCCCAAAAGCCCATGGGCGCGCCTCTTGGGCCGGCCCACCACCTAGCTAGGTCACCTAGGTAGTGTCACTACCCCTTAGCTCCATGAGCTAGCATATAGCTAGTTAAGCTGGCTTGAGCTAGTGTGAGATAAGTTGAGCTGAATTCTAGCTAGTTGAGCTAACTTGAGCTAGTTGAGCTAAGTTGAGCTTCCATGAGCTAGTTCCTAGCTACATGAGCTTCTTATAAAGCATGTACAATGAGTCTTGAGCTTGTCCAAGCTCCTAGAGTTCACTCTAAGCTAGTATGAAGCTTACTAACTTCTTTCTAGCATATTTAACTATGTGCCAAGCTAAACTCTAGCTTTGGTTCTTGTTTAAAGCATCTACCAAGCTTAGAGAAGCTTCCTAATTTACATTAGAATGTGCACAAAGCTTATAGACTCAATTACAAAGCTCAAATACATACCTTAGCCTCACAACTAGTGCTCGACGCCTTGGACAAATGCCCTAGGCGCCCCGAGTGCTCCACCGCAGCCTCGCATGTGCGTCACTAGCCTTTCCGCGTCATCGCACCACCCTAGGCGCGCCCTTGCAGCCGTGTATTGAACTTCAAGTCCATTCACAAGGAGCGCCCCAACCTAAGCCGAGCCTCGAACCTCAATTTCGAGGTCCTCGCTATGCCTCGCGCTTGCACCGTGCCCTTGCATCGTGTCGACTCCGAGCGACGCCATCCACAAGGCGCGCCCTTGCCACGCGACGGTGCACATGAGGTTCTATTGTCTCGGTGTTGGTGTGCAACTCACTTTTGGATCTTATGACAATTGGTTAAACCATCATGGAAAGTCATATATGTCAATACTCCAATCGACATTATCAATATGACTCAATAACCTCAACATGCTCTTATAGGGATTTGATGACTTGACACAAATCACCAACATTCCTCCCCCATTTGAGCCATGTCATCAAAACTCGAAATTTATTTAAACAAACTCTACGTATAGATGTAAATGTCCGTAGACTTGAATTTACACCCTGTAATCATCACATTCATGCACTAAAGAATCGTGGTGCCCCTAAGGTTTGAACCATATCAACTTGTCTAAGTACATGTAGTAACTCTTACACATGAGTTTCTTTACGCTTATCCTTTATGACGTTTTGGTAAAGGCTCTTTTCGACCCATATCCAAGGCTCTTTCGTCCCTTATCCTCTCACATATGCTTTAGTCGAGTCATCCTTAGTTACTCTAACTTGGAAGAAGCCTTACACTTCCACATATGCATAGTTGAGTTTCTTATCATGCTCCACATAAGCAACCAAAACTCATTAATGAAAACTTTGTTTCAAGACTAGGTTTCATGTGGTCTAGAGCATAAACCTTGATGGGAAATAATATGAAATATTATGAATGCTCTCCAACTCCATGACTTTTGCTTTCCACATTGAATTCAGCCCACACCTTTCGATGTAGGGGAATTGGGTGTCCAAATCTTAGAGTTGTAAGGATTGTTACCCCCATCCCTCGATTGAATCTAACACAAACACTTATGCCAATCTTCTCGGAGAGAAATCAACAAATTCGATGTGCTTAACAAAAATCAAACGAGTTGACTCTAAGTTATGGAATGTGCCTTAATACAAGGTTCCCTCATACTTAGATGTCACTTTCCAACTAGAAGTCGGAGTATAGCAAATTGCCTCTTGAAAACTCCAAGAATGCACGCCATCAATCAAAGTAGGAATTTATAACCAATTCACGACTAAAGGTCTTTCCTAAGTTGAATGATCCAACTTGCCTTCAAACTTTCCAACCTAGAAAGTTTCATATACATCCAATGCCTTTATGCATTCACCATATTTTTGACAAATGGCCTATGTCAAGATATCCACATCTTAATATCCACTTGAGCATCCCCAAGTCATGACACACCTAACTTATAACCGTGTGTTCATAAACCCAAAGATGTTTCTCAATCATGTGTATAACCATGGAATTTTTATTTCCATCTCAATGTATTTCAACCAAGACGAAGATTTAGAACACTCTAATCCACCTTCACCTCTATACATTGACATCTTCATAACTCATCAATGAAGAACAAGGTCTTATCATTTAGACCTTATCACTTGGTTTCTACCAAGTAAATCATGTCATTTCAATATAGATTCAATAGACACTAAACGATCATAAGTGGCTAAACTTTCTACATCACCTTTTGCAAAAGCATATAGAATCTTTCAAAGACTTTCAAATGACATTCTTTTCCTCTTGGCCATTCAAACATAAAGTACACCACTTTTATGTTCCACTTCATCCTAACCACCAAATCATTGGAATTTCCCATAGGATCATCATCTATACAATTAGATGATTCAATTCTTCTTTCTTAAAATTTCCATTTGAGAAAACTAGAAGAATTATGCTCATATGACAATCATCTTTATCACAAGTGTTTACACACATGTTAAGACTTGTCTTTTATCCACCATGTCATTATTTCCATTAATCCTTTCAATGGTTTCTCAACCATAAGACTTATCAACCAAAGTTGTCACTTTTTAAGCCTTCATGGCGCTTGACACTTTCCTTGGATCCGAGGAGTTAACACATCC
Organism: Fallopia convolvulus; assembly: GCA_964016875.1. Classification (NCBI taxonomy): domain Eukaryota; kingdom Viridiplantae; phylum Streptophyta; class Magnoliopsida; order Caryophyllales; family Polygonaceae; genus Fallopia; species Fallopia convolvulus. The sequence goes on from OZ024727.1 coordinate 27,163,168, forward strand.
CTCATAGTCTTTTCTAGACCATAACTTGTCTATTTGAAAGTCATAAAACCAACCTTTCAAATTTCTTCAAACAAGTTCTAAACATCCAATAAAATGATACACAATATGAGCCTTTTAAGCAATCATATGGAACATGTGATAGACCAAGTTTCTCAACTTCAATCACAATTTTATTAAATCCTAAACTAGGAAAGCCAAACATGACTTCAAATATGGTTTCATTGATCTATTCAAATCAATTAAATGCCTTATGGTAGGCGTGCCTTTTGTGCCAACCGGGAGCACACCGACGCCATGCGTCGAGCGCTTCACCGAAGCTAAGGCTTGGTTTTAACCAGCCTCGGCGCGCCTTGCACACCCCATCGTGCCATGGTTTCGGTGTCAACCAGCCGTGGCGCGCCTTGTGCACACCAACCATGCCGAGGTTCAAACCATGCACTGCGTCGTCGAGTGTCGAGTGTCTTGCACTCCTTTTGCGACGCGTTGGGCCGTGCGATGCGTGCCTTGCCTCGCGTCTCTTGCCATGTGCCGATCCCTAACACTCGGCATGCCTAGGCATGTTCGATCCTGAGATCGTGCCAAGGCTTAGGCCAATGCGTTGCAATTCATGCGACACCTCCCCCACGCGACGAACAGCGTCTAGTGCCATGCACCGAGGGGTTCTAGGCAACGGCCCTACTAGGGCGTGCCTACGATGCTCCATGGGATCCAACCACGAGCGCTTAGCGCTTCGAGGATCGATGTCGAGTCACGACACCACCCGGCGCGCCTAAGACCTAGCCTAGGCGTGTCTAGGTTCTAACCCTAGACATCTTATGCGCCGATCCCATTCTTTGCAAAGCAGTTCCTTTTGACATTTCCATGTCTTTGTTCAAGGCATATAAAAATGTTAATATAAATCAACATCAAACCATACTTTCTTATTAAACAAGTCATCTATCTTTAGGATTCAACCATATGATATATCGGTCTTTCCATGACTTCTTTAGTCATGCCAAAGTATCAAAAGTTCCTTTTGACACTTTCCACGCCTTGTCAAACTTTATTTGACCAAGCCATGAGAGATCTCACTCTCATAAGACATTGCTCTCTACAAGTATACCACAAATCTTGATCTAAACCAATCAAGACTTCCTTGTTTCCCTTTTCCATAAGAAGCATGATTTCCATGAAATCACCATGTGAATTTCCACATGCATCTTATCAAGAGACTCTTACCATCTCTTCTATGTGATCTTTAGTGCATTCATGGCCAACATGTGCATACCCTCTCACGTGGGGGGCATTCCAATAGACCCTTACATTAGTAGATCCGAAGGTAGTCTAATTACTCTAGTAGACCCGAAGGTAGTCTTGAGCATGAGTCGTCCCAATCAAAGAATGGTCGACTCAAGGGTAGTCTGGTCCAGTAGACCCTTACATTAGTAGACCCGAAGGTAGTCTAATTACTCTAGTAGACCCGAAGGCAATCTAGAGCATAAGTCGTCCCAATCAAAGAATGGTGGACTCAAGGGTAGTCTGGTTTGGATCATTCTTAGTGAATGAAACCACAATCAAACTTTTCAAGTTTGATTCCAAGAATTAGACTTAAGTCCTTTTCTTGCACACATGTTGTTAAGATTAATATTGAATCAAACCATAGTTTATATCAAACATAAACATTTACATGATCTTTTAATTACGATCAAATCACACAATAATTCCCTTTATTCAAGGCATATAAATACACACATAGTTCATAGCACATATCTAATGCTAAGTACACACACACGTACATCAATAGGAAACAATTACAAGTATAAAATCAGCATTGGCGTCTTACGCCACAAAGTGAACAATACACCGGTTTCTTTGGCCTTTGGTCCCCATAGACCATGATGTTCGTATTTTTAGTATAGTTTTTAGTATGTTTTCTTGGTTTGTTAGGCTTAGTTTTAGTAGTTTTAGGATTAGTTTTGTGTGTTTTTGGATAGTTTTACATATTTTGTGAAAAGTATGGAAGCTACTCCGTTTTGTGTCTTTTTGTAGGTTGTAGCGAGCAAAAGATGCTATTTGGAGTTGAATTTGGAGTGCTATGATGAAAGACGGAAGAATGAAAGACGAAGAAGTCGAAGCCTAAGTTTCTGGAGATAAAGTGTGGAAGAAAGCCAAACTCAGGCTCGTTAACGAGGCTGTAAGGGGTCGTTAACGAGGCCACGAGATGAAGATTTCGAGAGTTTGATTATGTAACTCACCGATCCTGTGTGGGAATTTATTTCCGTGTCGGTAGAGTATCTTTTTATGATTTTAGGGTTATTATATTATGTATTTTAGGTTTTGTTATCTTTCTAGATTTTATTTCTATCTTTTAGGATTTTAATTCTATCTTTTTAAGAAAGTTTTTATCTTTTAGCCTTATTAGTTTTTAGCCTTATTAGTATAAATAGCCCTCTTATTAGCCTAGAAAAGGGAGAAGATCGATTGAAGAGAAGAGGAAGAGCCGAGAAGAGAGAGAGTGGATCGGAGTCGAGATTGAAGCTCGGTGGACGAGAGTTACCGAGGTCGTTGATCGTGATTTTGGTTCGGTGTTTGTATTCTTTTCGGTTTCTTCTAAATTTTTGTAAAACGATATTTCTAATTAATTTGAGTAGTGTTTTGTTTTCAATGATTTCAATGATTTCTTTTCAAGGGTCGGGGTTAAACCCGGCATAGTTATGAATGTTTGAGGAGTAAGAATGTGTGTTGATTGCCTTTTATCTATCGTTTGTTGTGCTTAGACCTAGATGAAAGTCAAGGTGATTTGAGTTTTTAACTTTATTGAGAGAGAAAGTTATAGACTTGAAGGCTGATATTGTTTAAATACGAAAGTTTCAAGCTTTAGATCCAAAACAAGCAATTGAGTGGATTGGTTTATGAAAATAGGTTAATTTACTCGATAGTCGACGAAAGTTGATGAATTTATCTGTTTAAAGGCATGATCTTATCTTTTTACGAGTTTATATGCATGACTATGTTGTGGTGTCCCTTATCCTAGATCTTTGTTTTATTTGAATTCTTTTGAAGTGATATTCATTGCTGAGTTTGTAGGCTCGGTACCAAACTGTTTAGGTCGTTAGTTTTGGTCTTTTTGTTTGCGGTGGTTCGTTAACGACCCTGACAACGTCGTTAACGAGGTTGCTTGTGAGTGTTTTGCTTGTTTTGTTTGATTTTTAGTAGTCGATAAATAAACAACCTTGCTTCTCGTGGAACGATCCTGACTTCGCTATACACAGCGGGGTCTTGACTTATAAATTTATTTGTTGTCCCGAGTCAAGAAACCCTCCTCAACAAATTGGCGCCGTTGTCGGGGAAGCAACGAGTTTGTTTGTTTATCTGTGGGTCCGGGAATAGCCCGACCCCGTTTTGTTTTTAATTTTTCTTTTCTTTGTCTGTTTTCTCAGCGCATGCTGGTAGGACGTCGAAGGCTTGAGTTTGACAACGCTGGTTATTACTCAGAACCTGAACGTTCCCTGCACCGTAGACGCCGAGAGAACCGAGCCATGGCCACACCTGAAGAGCTGGCTCGTCAGTTAGAAGTCCTCCAAACACAAATGGAGGCATTGAAAACTGAGAAGGAAGGCGTTGCCACCGAGGTTGAGCGTCAACGAGCTGCCAATGCTCGTCTACAGGAAGAGTTGAATGCCAAACAGTACATGCATCCAGAAGTGAGGGTGCCAGAGTCCCCAATTGTGCTTCCAGAGATAGAGAAAGCCTTTGAGATCAAGTCTCAATTTATATCCTTAATTAAACGGGCTCGGTTTGAAGGGAAACCCACTGAGTGCCCTATGGAGCATATTAGAAATTTTCTTGACTTATGTGACACCATAGCTGTTGAAAGTGTCTTACTAGAATATGTTCGATTAAAAGCTTTCAGGTGGTCTCTTGCTGGAAAGGCCCTGAGCTGGTTGGAGAGCCTACCTCCTAAGTCTACCAGGACTTGGAAGAACTTGTATGATCAATTTCTTACAAAAATTTTCCCTCCTGCTAAGACAACGGAGTTGAGGAAACGCATCACCTCCTATCACCAGCTGCCTAATGAGACCTTTGTTGAAACATGGGAAAGATTCAAAGAGATGCTTAGACAGTGCCCCACTCATGGGCAACCTTTATATGTTTTGCAAGAAATCTTTTTCCAGGGTATCAACGCGGAGACCAAGAACCGCATCAACACGCATACAACGTGCGGTTTCATAGAGATGGACCCTACAGCTGCGTGGGAATTGCTGGATAAGCTGTCCAATTACGATGCCATGTATGGAACCCAGCAGACTCCCCAGCCTCAGAAACGTCTCTACGTGCCTAACCGAGAAGAAGTTGACCCAGATGTTAAAAATCAGTTTCTACAAGATGAGGTCAACCGCCTGAAGAAGCAGGTAAGTTTTCTGAAATCCTCTCAATCTTGTCAAGAGTGTGGTTCTGCTGCCCATAGTACTTCTGCTTGCACTAACATAGAGCAGGTAAGAGCCGCTGAGACAATTGCTGAGATGAATTACATGAGAGGCCCATACAGGAACCAACCTAGTAATTTTGACAGGTCGAACAACTATCAAACGTGGGGAAATCAAAATCCAAAACCAAGCTATGCAGCACCTCCACCAGATAGACGACCTGTGCCTTATCGACCTCCAGGCCATCAGGAGCCACCATCTTGGGTACAAGGGTTACAGGAAAGCATCAATGGGGTCCACAACAAGGTCAACGAAGTTCAAGTTAACCTTAACCACCAAAATAAAAGATGGGGAGAGTTCGATATATGGAAGAAGAATGTTGATTCCCAACTAGGGAACCTTGTTGCACAGATTCCGAGACCACAAGGGCAACTTCCGGGACGTCCCGAAGAAAACACTAAAGGACAGATAGCAGTAGTGCACCTTAAGAGCGCAAAGACATTGCCGGAGCGTGTCCAAGCTGAGGACAAGAAGGAAGAGGACACCACGGATACCCTCGGTAACGAGCTAGTAAGGGAAATTACCGAACCAGCGTACCATGGTGATGAGGCTCCGAGGGTACCTAACGACCCTACCCCAGGTAAGTTTTCTAAACCGAGCCTTCCTCTCAATCCCAGGATAGTTAACAACCCCATCAGGGTCGGTAACGACCCGCCGAGCGTACCTAACGACCCTAGTGTCGACCCGGTAGCATCACCCCTCGAGCCTAACTTGGTTCCGAGGATGGTGAAGTCTCTTCCATTTCCCACTAAGAAATCTGTGGACTCTACTGAGAGTAAGTTCAAGCGTTTCGTAAAGATTCTGCAGGGCATTAATATTTCCATCCCATTCGCTGAGGCCCTAAGCGAAATGTCGGCTTACACAAAATTCTTGAAAGATATTCTTAGCAGGAAACGATCCATTACAGAGCTGCAAGATGAAGTCAAATCTATACCTCTACTAGAAAAGCTAGGAGATCTAGGGAGATTTGCAATAACGATTGGAATAGGCGACCACAAGTTCAAAGCTTTATATGATCTGGGAGCCAGTGCTAGTTTACTCCCTCTCTCAATCTGGTCTAAAGCCAATATGGGACCATTAGAGCCCATCAACATACGGCTTTACATGGCAGACGGATCCTGCATCAAACCAACAGGGGTGATAGAAGACTTTCCGGTTCAAGTGGGCAAGTTCTTTGTTCCAAACGACTTCATCGTTATGGCAATGCCCGAAGATCCGGTAGTGCCTATTATTTTGGGAAGACCGTTCCTCGCCACAGCTGGAGCCATAATTGATGTTAGGAGGGGACTCCTAACTTTCGAAATTGGGGATGAGGTGACGGAATTCCAATTCAAACAGGCTACTAAGGAGATTGATAGAGCCGAAGTCAAGATGCTCTACACCCACAAGGAGATCATTGAATGTGGAGACCCTATTGGAAGGTTGGCATCAGATGATGAAGTTTCAGGGCAAAGATGGGCGGAAATAGCTCCTGCAGTTTCGGTAACAAGTTCACCAGCTTCCGTACCGACTCTACTGGCAAACAAAGCAGGCTCGTTAACGACCTTGGCCAAAGAGAATGAAATTTCAGCATTTGAATACCTCGAGGAGGTGTTGAAGACGGAACCAGAAGAACCTATTCTAATCCCAGCTGAACCGTCCCCAGCACTTAAACCCCTTCCAAACTCCCTCAGGTATGAATTCCTTGGTCCTAATTCTACTTTGCCGGTCATCATTAATGCTAAATTAAAAGATGAGGAAGTAGGAAAACTACTGAATGTGCTTAAGATGCATAGGAAAGCCATAGGCTACTCCCTAGATGATATAACTGGCATATCTCCTTCCCTTTGCATGCATAGGATATACATGGAGGATGATCATAAACCCACCATAGAGCATCAACGTAGGTTAAATCCTAACATGAAAGATGTGGTTAAAAAGGAAATCATTAAATTACTTGATGCTGGGATCATATTTCCTATATCGGACAGCCAATGGGTGAGTCCGGTCCATGTAGTTCCAAAGAAAGGGGGGATGACTGTCATAGAAAACGAAAAGGGAGAGCTTATTCCGACTAGGACCACCACTAGTTGGAGGATGTGTATAGATTATAGGAAGCTTAATAGTACTACTAGAAAAGATCATTTTCCGCTTCCTTTTATTGACCAAGTGTTAGAACGCTTAGCCCAGCATGATTATTCTGTTATTTAGATGGCTATAGCGGTTTTTGGCAGATTCCCATTCATCCTGATGATCAGGAGAAGACAACCTTTACATGTCCTTATGGAACCTTTGCCTATAAAAGAATGCCATTTGGGCTTTTCAACGCCCCTACCACCTTTCAAAGGTGTATGATGGCCATTTTTTCGGATATGATAGAGGAGATTGTAGAGGTTTTCATGGATGACTTTTCTGTTTATGGTTCTTCATTTGATTCTTGTCTTGCTAACCTTGCACGAGTGCTTAAGAGATGTGAAGAAACCAATCTTGTGTTAAATTGGGAAAAGTGTCATTTCATGGTCCAAGAGGGGATAGTATTAGGGCATCTTGTCTCTAAGAGAGGAATAGAGGTAGATAAAGCAAAGATTGAGCTTATCGAAAAATTACCTCCTCCTTCTTCTGTAAGAGACATTAGGAGTTTCCTAGAGCATGCTGGCTTTTACAGATGATTTATCCAGGATTTTTCTAAGATAGCTAAACCTTTGACTAACCTACTAATGAAAGATGTAGTGTTTGAGCTGTCTCAAGAATGTCTTGAAACATTTTACAGGTTAAGAGCTGCTCTCGTGACCGCCCCCATCATGCAGTCCCCGGATTGGACACTACCTTTTGAGATTATGTGCGATGCCAGTGACTATGCAGTTGGCGCAGTCTTAGGACAATGGAAGGACAAGAAACTCCACGCCATCTATTACGCCAGTAAGACGCTAGATGAGGCGCAGAGTAAGTATACCACAACGGAGAAAGAATTCCTTGTTGTGGTATTTGCCTTTGAAAAATTCCGGTCCTACCTAGTTGGATCAAAAGTGATTGTTTACACTGACCATGAGGCCGTTAGATACTTAATGGCCAAAAAGGATGCCAAGCCTAGGTTGCTTCGTTGGATGCTCTTGCTGCAGGAATTTCACCACGAAATAAGAGACAAAAAGGGAGTAGAGAACCTAGTGGCGGATCACTTATCCAGATTACCGGTTGAACACATCACTGATTCCAACAATGAGGTGCCAATAAATGACTCCAGACCTGACGAACACCTCCTGCTGAACGAGGTTGAACTCAACAAAACCCTCGTCACCGACCCCTTCAGGTTCGTTAACGAGGCACCGAGGCTGGAATGCATTAACCATGCGGGCAAAAGTCCAAGGAGCATCGACACAACACTTGAGCAGATCGTTACTAAGCCACGGGAGGTCGTTACCGAGGATATAACAACAGCTCCAGGCTCGTTAATGACCAACACCGGCCTAATAACGATCCAATCAGGTAAGATTTCTGAACCACAACTCAGCCAATTCGATTCAATCCCTTCTTCTCCTTCTACCTCTTCTACATCATGTCATGCTGTTAGAGGGTCAAAATCCCCTTGGTTCGCGGATTTTGCTAACTATCTTGTAGGAGGCATAATTCCCGAAGGACTGACCCCACAAAAGAAGAAGAAGTTCCTCCACGATGTAAAACAGTACTATTGGGACGATCCTTACTTGTTTAAACAAGGAAGCGATCACCTCTTCAGACGCTGTATCCCAGAAGAAGAGGTCGAGAACGTGATTTGTCAATGTCACAAGCTTCCTACAGGTGGCCATGCAAAAGGATTCAAAACCACGGCGAAGATTCTTTCAAGTGGTCTCTACTAGCCAACCATGTTTAAAGATGTACAGGCTTATGTGACAGCATGCGATGAATGCCAGCGCTCAGGCAACATCACTTGGAGACATGAGAATCCGCTAACCGGGATATTAGAGGTCGAGATATTCGATGTATGGGGCATAGACTTCATGGGACCGTTTCCCGCATCAGGCCCCTACAAGTACATCCTTGTGGCAGTCGATTATGTCTCTAAGTGGGTAGAAGCCGTTGCTACACGAACTAACGACGCTAAAACTGTGGCTAAGTTCATCAAGACCAACATTTTCCCTAGGTTCGGCGTTCCAAGAGTCCTCATTAGTGATGGCGGTTCCCATTTCATTGAGCGGAGCTTTGAAGCACTTTTGGCTAAGTATGGGGTATCCCATCGGGTGGCAACACCATATCATCCCAAACCAGTGGCCAGGTTGAAGTTTCAAACAGGCAAATAAAGAGCATATTAGAGAAGACAGTGTCCCGTTCTAGGAAGGATTGGTCTTCCAAATTGGATGACGCTCTATGGGCATACAGAACATCATACAAGACGCCTCTACGCACCACACCTTATAATCTAGTGTATGGCAAGGCATGTCATTTACCGGTTGAGATGGAGCATAAAGCATTATGGGCTCTTAAGGAGCTCAACATGAACCTCGACGCGGCAGGAGCAAAAAGATTCATGGACTTGCAAGCATTAGAAGAATTGAGGCTGAAGGCGTACGAAAATGTTGAAATATACAAAGAGCGCACCAAGCGGTGGCATGATCGGAAATTAGTGCCCAAAACTTATGAAGTTGGCGATAAGGTACTTGTTTTCAACTCTAGACTTCAGCTTTTCCCAGGGAAGCTTAGAACACGATGGAGTGGGCCATTCGTGGTTAATCACATCTATCCTCACGGTGCGGTAGAGTTGATCGATAACCAAGACGTAATCTTCAAAGTTAATGGCCATCGGCTGAAGAAGTTTCATGAGCAACCCAACCCAGATGAAGAGATTAGAGCCACAATGGCTCTTACAACGTCGGACTAGCCAAGGAGTACGTCGGGCTGATGACTTTAAAAAAATAACGCTTACGGGAGGCAACCCGCTTTTAGTATAGAATTAGATTAGATTTTTTTTCTTTTCTTTTTAGATTCTTTTTCTTAGCTTTCTTTTGAGTTCTTTTTAATAGTTTTTAGGATAGAAATTAGGATAAAATAAAGAGCTAACAAGATGCAGAAAAGGGGCTCGAAAATCACATAAGGAGGCTACGGTAGCTCGTTAACGACCCACCCAGGGTCGTTAACGACCCAGTTTGGCGAACCGGCTCGGGCAGGTAAGTTTTTCTAACCCTAATCTATCTTCTATCTTCTACCCTATTTCTTACCCCCCCCCCCCCCCCCGCCGCCACTACCTACCCTCTCTCCTAATTCTACCCCCTTCTATTTAACCCTTCCCAAACCCTCAAAAATCCTACCCACAATCTCAAACTCCAAATCCCTCAAACCTCCACCGAATCCCCTCACCACCGATCGGAATCCTTCACTCCACCGACCGTCGGAGATGCCGTCGTTACCGAAGCCCGGAATCTCGTTTTCCCACCAACGAGACCCAAGCTCGTTAACCACCCAATTCCGACCTCTTGTTCTTCAAATTCTCGATTCTCCGGTATGATTTCTAAACCCTAACTCGAGATTGCATGATTCATGGTTTATAGGGTAGAAATTTCATGTCTTGAATTGTGTTTATAGAGAGGACCGATTTTCATGTTTAGATTTTGCTCATGAATTATGGTTGTGCTTAGTTGATTCTCAATCTAGGAAAGATTTTCATGCTAGATTCTCCATTGGAAGCTTTGATTTAGAAAAGCATGAATCTTTCTTGTTCTAGGTATTGAGTTTGATTTTCACCATGTTAATTTTGGGCAAATCTAGCATGTTCGGGATGGGTAATTGAGCAAGTATGGGGTGCACATATCCGATTGTGTGTCTTGTGAGGGATTATAGAGGAGTGCATGCTTGATTTATGGCTTGATTTTTAAAGTTGATAAACCCCGGAATTCTGTGAACTGGCTCTCGGCAGCTCGTTAACGACCCACCCAGGCTCGTTAACGACCCTGTGCAAATTCAAAGTTCATTAACCAGTCCAGATTTGTAAACGACCCAATTGGGTAGTTAACGAATAAATCCGAGGATTATTTCGAGACCAAGTATGGGGTCTCTTGCCTAAACTAACTTGAGTGGATCTTATCTTGGAAAATCATGATTGTTTTGTAGATCACATGGCAAGTTCCAGCAGACCCGCTACCCGAGCTCAGAAGAAGAGAAGGAACCAGAGGTCCCCATCTCCACCTCGCATGGACAATGTGATCTTGCGCACTCAAGGGCAAGCGGGCCGATACAATGCTATATTAAACAAAGATCACAACACTCGGTGGTTTTCAAGAACAAGTTCCAAGCAAATGGGAATTTATACGGATGTCAAGGAGGCCTTTGCTATTCTCGGTGTGCCTCAGTTGCTGAAGAAGGAGACGGTACCACATTTTCCAGCCCTCACATCCGAGTTCTTGGCCACTTTAGAGACGAGTTTCCCGTCAAAAACTTCGGCGGGACGCATCAGGTTTAGGCTCGGTAATGTGAGCCGAGAATACACCATGGCAGAGTTCAATGCTATTTTGGAGCTCCCAAATCCTTCTAGAGATTACAGTTTGAAGAACTACAAAGTGACAAGGACTTGGAGCTACATCATCGGGGAGGTTGAGCCCTCCGCAGCGGCACTATCCGGGGCAAGCATCATCAACCCCATTTTTAGGATCATTCTTCGAGTCCTAGCCGCTACATTTTGGCCGAAGAGAGAGCTGAACAGGCCTACAAGAATGGAAGTTGCTTGTCTTCGCACCATCCTTTTCGAGGAGCCCGACCCTTTGAATTTGGGGTATGAGTGGCTCTAGTACATTGAAAAATCAACCAAGTCCAAAGAAGTATGGTGTGGAAACTTGGTTAGTCTCTTGGCTACAAACTTGGGAGTCGACCTTACTCGCTACACGCCGGCTCATGCACAACTCCTCAACAAAAGCTATTGGTATAGCTCTAGTGTTTTCATCCAAGCCGAGAGAGGACTCAAAGTGAAAGTGCAAGACCGCATCGTTACACTTACCCTTGACATGTTGGAGCTACTCTACGTACCAAATTGTTACGAGGTATGGACGGGTCATGCTTACCCGTTGGAGCCCAAGCCGGAGGATGAGCTATCACTTCGGCCGTGTGAGACGAGGTTCGAGCGAGACGGAGATGGCATGGATGAAGATGGAGATGAAGATGAGGATACCGAGGTAGTTGGCGAAGACACTGAAGAGGCCGACACAGAGGGAGGCACGGAAGAGCTTAACTTCAAGGATAACGACCTCGACACGGAAGTTTTGGGCACTAACATCCTCGTTGACGAGCCTACCAGACTCGTTAACGACCATTTCCAGCCTTCTTCCTACATTCCTAACGAGGCACCCAGCTTCGTTAACCAGGTCCCGAGGACAACTACCGACCCCCCGCCAGCTCTTACCGACCCTCATTCCTATGGTTTGATACCATACAACCCGATGATGTACCAAGACCACTTCCAACCTCACTACCCACCACCTCCTCAACCCGAGTACACTGGATCGAGTATGCCACCACCATGGGCCGAGGATCTTTCTACACGGATGCAGCAGCTCAACCTTCAACAAGACCACATTCATAAGAGGATGGATAGATGGGAGACCGTCTATTCCGCTCGCATGTCGATGGAGGATGAGAGGCATCGTCAGAGAGAGGTGGAGGATGCAGAGCGTTGGAGGACGATGTACGACTTCATGGGGAACTTCGAGCATTACTTTCCTCCACCAAACCAGTGATTCAGCTTGAAGAAGACGTTTTCCTTGTTTTCCACTTTTGAGTCTTTGTAAGTTTTTATGTCTTTTCTTTTTTTTTATTATTTATTTTGTTTTTGTTGTTTTGTTTTCTTTTCTTTTCTATTTCTTTCCTTCTTCTTATTTTTTCTTAAAGTGGGGATATTGTAATTTTAAGTATGGGGTGGGAGAAAGTAGACAACTTGTTATCGTATGTGTTTTATGTGTCTTATTTGTTTTAGAAAAAAAATTGAAAAAAATTGAAAAAAATTGAAAAAATTCAAAAAAAAAAGAGTTTAGAATTGATAGATATCCCTTTCTTAGGTTCTATGATGGTAATTGCTAGCATGATCATGTAATTCCTTGCAAGCATGTCTTTGATAGTATAGCCGGATTCTTAATATGAAAATTGTGTTTTTAGAAGGAATAGCATTTGATGAAATTGAGCACATATGCTTTATAGCATAGGTGATGCAATCCAACAAAATTGACCTTGTGAGTTATTTTTGACCTTATAGGGAGAACATCAAATTTCCCTCTTCTTTTTAGTGTGATTTACTCTCTATATCATATTATCTCTTGGAATTGTGATGGTTATCTATTACTTGAGACCCGTATGAGATTTATAGTTCATTACATGTGAAAATCAGATGATAGAGAACTTATTTTTATAGCCCTATTATCCTTATCCTACCTTACATGATTCTTGTTTTTGAAGCCAATTTGAGCCTTATAGCCTTTTATTTATAGCTCCACAAAATTATTCCCTAGCCGAGATAAGCTTGACCCTATCCGGGGATTAGGACTTAGATTGGAGAGGTATGTTTTGTTGAGTGCAATGTTTATATTTTGGTTTGAAATTGAGGAATTATTGGGAAGGGTAGTTTGGAAGTCTCTTTGTTTTTAAGTTGTAAAAGAAAGATCTCTTGATAGCAAAATATGCACAAAAGAAAGGAAGTTGTTAAGAAAAAGGCAGAGTACACGATGAAGCTCGTTAACGACCCTGAAGTGGGTTCGTTAACGAGGCAGCGGAAAAGAAGAAGAAAGAAAAGAAGTTTGAAGTGCATGTGTTTATAGAGATAATATCAGAGGGTTTTTTTTCTTCTTATGAGGCTTTCTAGGATATAATGGGTGAGAGAAAATGAGTGTGCACATTGAGAGTGAGTTTGGTATGTTGTTTTTTATGAGAGTTTTTGGATGTGTGAGTTTTTAGGAGTCTTTGATTCCCGGATATTATTAGCACCACATGAGCAAAATATTTTCCACGCCTATTTTTCTTTACCAAGCCCCATTACAACCCGGCCGAATGGAAGCTTCTATGAAGTTTTTCATTGAGCCTAAGTTCTCTTGATGATTTTTTTGCTTGTTTTGACAAATCTTGGGTGGAGAGTTTGGTGATATAAGTTCCAATTTCTATGAGTTTTTGTATATAAGATGAGTTGAGAGATTGAATCTATAAGCTTAAACACTTGAGAGTTGAGTGAAACACATTATCCTTGTGAGGTTGGATTGTATTTTCTTATGTCTATTTGGTGCATATATGTGTGATGACGTTAATAATCATTTGTTATTTTTCTACATGTTGATGTTGCTTTTTAGATGATGGCTATGTCTTGATGAGTATGTAGTTTGGTTTTGGTTATTGTTTAGTGATTGCTTGAGGACAAGCAAGTCTAAGTATGGGGTATTTTGATGTTCGTATTTTTAGTATAGTTTTTAGTATGTTTTCTTGGTTTGTTAGGCTTAGTTTTAGTAGTTTTAGGATTATTTTTGTGTGTTTTTGGATAGTTTTGCATATTTTGTGAAAAGTATGGAAGCTACTCCGTTTTGTGTCTTTTTGTAGGTTTTAGCGAGGAAAAGATGCTATTTGGAGCTGAATTTGGAGTGCTATGATGAAAGACGGAAGAATGCAAGACGAAGAAGTCGAAGCCTAAGTTTCTGGACATAAAGTGTGGAAGAAAGCCAAACCCAGGCTCGTTAACGAGGCTGTAAGGGGTCGTTAACGAGGCCAAGAGATGAAGATTTCGAGAGTTTGATTTTGTAACTCACCGATCCTGTGCGGGAATTTATTTCCGTGTCGGTAGAGTATCTTTTTATGATTTTAGGGTTATTATATTATGTATTTTAGGTCTTGTTATCTTTCTAGATTTTATTTCTATCTTTTATGATTTTAATTCTATCTTTTTAGGAAAGTTTTTATCTTTTAGCCTTATTAGTTTTTAGCCTTATTAGTATAAATAGCCCTCTTATTAGCCTAGAAAAGGGAGAAGATCGATTGAAGAGAAGAGGAAGAGCCGAGAAGAGAGAGAGTGGATCGGAGTCGAGATTGAAGCTCGGTGGACGAGAGTTACCGAGGTTGTTGATCGTGATTTTGGTTCGGTGTTTGTATTCTTTTCGGTTTCTTCTAAATTTCTGTAAAACGATATTTCTAATTAATTTGAGTAGTGTTTTGTTTTCAATGATTCTTTTGTTAAATTTATTTGTTTCCTAGTTATGAGTAGTGAGTAGTCTTCTTTTCTAGGGTCGAGGTTAAACCCGGCATAGTTATGCATGTTTGAGGAGTAAGAATGTGTGTTGATTGCCTTTTATCTATCATTTGTTGTGCTTAGACCTAGATGAAAGTCAAGGTGATTTGAGTTTTTAACTTGATTGAGAGAGAAAGTTATAGACTTGAAGGCTGATATTGTTTGAATACGAAAGTTTCAAGCTTTAGATCCAAAACAAGCAATTGAGTGGATTGGTTTATGAAAATAGGTTAATTTACTCGATAGTCGACGAAAGTTGATGAATTTATCTATTTAAAGGCATGATCTTATCTTCTTACGAGTTTATATGCATGACTATGTTGTGGTGTCCCTTATCCTAGATCTTTGTTTTATTTGAATTCTTTTGAAGTGATATTCATTGCTGAGTTTGTAGGCTCGGTACCAAACTGTTTAGGTCGTTAGTTTTGGTCTTTTTGTTTGCGGTGGTTCGTTAACGACCCTGACAACGTCGTTAACGAGGTTGCTTGTGAGTGTTTTGCTTGTTTTGTTTGATTTTTAGTAGTCGATAAATAAACAACCTTGCTTCTCGTGGAACGATCCTGACTTCGCTATACACAGCGGGGTCTTGACTTATAAATTTATTTGTTGTCCCGAGTCAAGAAACCCTCCTCAACAGACCACTTGCCAATATTTGCCTCCAACCGAGGCCCCTCCATCTCCCAAGGCCGCGCCCCTAAGGACGCTTCTTCTCGGTTTAGCACGTAAGTGCTTAACCCTAGACTTGCCATGGCGCTTGAAAGCCGAGTACACATGCCTTGCCTGATGACCACGCCTTGGACCATGTGTTTCCATTACCATGGAGGGTTGAGGCATTACGACCTCACCTAGTATGGCATCATCGAAATCAGGTTCACACCTCACGTTAGCGAGGACCCAATCCCAATACAAATTACTCTTGTTGTACTCTTCTAGCCACTCGTCGAAGTCTTGAAGTCCGCCTTGTACTTCAATTGGCCGTATGGGACTAGGAGGCTCTATCTTGACTTCCCTCAATTGAGAGGCAATGTCAAGCACCGTTTTATCCCCTCGTTTAGCCATATCCTCGAACTTAACAAGATAACACAACAAAGCAAACATAAATATGAACAAAACGAAAGCAAAGGAACATAATATACGTTGAAGATTGTTGGATTTATAGGGTTTGCATGCAATCATTTTAGTATGTTTACTTCGTTTAAGTTGAAGGAAAGTCGACCCTTGTAGATCCATAGGATAATCAAGGCATGACGAGTAGACCCATTGAAGGGTAGTCTCGTGGGTGTAGGCCATGAAGGCAATCACCATCTACCCCTACTTTGTATTAAGTGTCTTGGATAAAGCTACGAGTCACGGGATGAGATCCCGCTTTCCTTCAACGTATATTGCCCCTATTCCATGCCAAGGGTTTATGCAATACCGTTGTGCGATAAAACGTAACAAACGAACCAATGGAAGTGTTGGCAAGACACAACCATTGAGAACAAGGTACCTTATTCGAGTCCATAGATTCCTCTTCGATCTTGACTTGAACGAAGTCATCTTCCATCGACGTTTGGGGTTCGTCCTTCACTTGAACATACTGCCCATCCAACGCCTCTTGAGGTTCCTTCTTCATGCTTGAAGATCCATCCATGATGCCTTACACACTCGTGTTTTTCCCACTCAAACACTTACTAGTTTTACTCGACTAATAGAACAATGGACTGAATTTCTTTTGTCTTACTTACCATGAAAATGGCCGACTTTTGCCCTTATATAGGCGTCCACAAATTGTCCAAAAACTGCCAAGACCGGCGGTTACAAAACGGTTACAACATTGAGTGGATGAGAGTGATTTTAGGGAGTTTGTTGTAACTTCCTTCCCTCTCTCCTTGTCATCATTTGGGGCGTCTAGATACATCCCTCTTGGACTCCAAAATGCTTTTAATTCCAGCAAATAAAAGGCCCAAAAGAGAAGTCCAAAACCCAATCCAAAAGCCCACATGCACGGCCCAAATGGCAAGGCACCAAGCCCATGCCATGCGTGCATGCTTGCGACCCAACAGCCCATGGGTGCGGCTCTTGGGCCGGCCCACCACCTAGCTAGGTCACCTAGGTAGTGTCACTACCCCTTAGCTCCATGAGCTAGCATATAGCTAGTTAAGCTGGCTTGAGCTAGTGTGAGCTAGGTTGAGCTGAATTTCTAGCTAGTTGAGCTAACTTGAGCTAGTGTGAGCTAAGTTGAGCTTCAATGAGCTAGTTCCTAGCTACATGAGCTTCTTATATAGCATGTACAATGAGTCTTGAGCTTGTCCAAGCTCCTAGAGTTCACTCTAAGCTAGTATGAAGCTTACTAACTTCTTTCTAGCATATTTAACTATGTGCCAAGCTAAACTCTACCTTTGGTTCTTACTTAAAGCATCTACCAAGCTTAGAGAAGCTTCCTAATTTACATTAGAATGTGCACAAAGCTTATAGACTCAATTACAAAGCTCAAATACATACCTTAGCCTCACAACTAGTGCTCGACGCCTTGGACAAATGCCCTAGGCGCGCCGAGTGCTCCACCGCAGCCTCGCATGTGCGTCACTAGCCTTTCCGCGTCATCGCACCACCCTAGGCGCGCCCTTGCAGCCGTGTATTGAACCTCAAGTCCATTCACAAGGTGCGCCCCAACCTAAGTCGAGCCTCGACCCTCAATTTCGAGGTCCTCGCTATGCCTCGCGCTTGCACCGTGCCCTTGCATCGTGCCGACTCCGAGCGACGCCATCCACAAGGCGCGCCCTTGCCACGCGACGGTGCACACGAGGTTCTATTGTCTCGGTGTTGGTGTGCAACTCACTTTTGGATCTTATGACAATTGGTTAAACCATCATGGAAAGTCATATATGTCAATACTCCAATCGACATTATCAATATGACTCAATAACCTCAACATGCTCTTATAGGGATTTGATGACTTGACACAAATTACCAACACGAATTCTCTAGGCCAACAAACAATAACTAACACGCAAAGTGGGCCCCTGTCTAACACATATAGTTTGTCTCTTCCCATTGTCTCTGATCACGACCTAGGACCCACGCTCCTATATGCATATATATACCCCAATGAATAATAATAGCGTTTTAACTCATACAAACTCTAACCCTAAAATCAACAAAAAGCCAGGATGCTTTATAACTTCTCTTGTATATTTCCAAATCCTTTAAAACTTGACAAGAACATACTAAATATATAAAAGAACATATTTCTAGTTCAAACCTTTGTGAAAAACTGGATCAAAGGTCTCCCTAATATAATTTCAAAGCAAAA
The DNA here is from genome assembly GCA_964016875.1 of Fallopia convolvulus. NCBI lineage: Eukaryota > Viridiplantae > Streptophyta > Magnoliopsida > Caryophyllales > Polygonaceae > Fallopia > Fallopia convolvulus. The sequence goes on from OZ024727.1 coordinate 27,181,142, forward strand.
CCCTAAATTTACTCTGAAATCTTTTATCGAATATAAATCCAATATCAAAAATACCCTCTAAAAACTATAAATCAACTGGTTTTCAAATCCAAATCAATTGTAAAGCTAGATCTGGAAAAATTAGTAAAATCTATACAAACTATTAACTAATTAAAACTTACCAAATAATGCCTGAACTCCAAAATCCGACCCGACGAACGAACCCAACACCGGGCTAATTCCCTCCCCCCCCCCTCTCTCTCCCTTCCTTCCTCTCGGTCTTCCTTTTCTCGTGAGAATGTACATAAACATGTACATATATATATATATGCAATTAAGAGAGAGTTGGCTAATCTTTATAGAAATTTACGGTTTTTACCCTCAAATTTCCTTTACTACAAACTTTACCCTGAAATAATTATTAATTACTTTTAAGTTAAAAAAATTTCAAAATATAATTATTTTAAATTAAAAATCAAATACTTTTATATATCCGAGATTACTTATAAGCTAAGTAATCCCGACATGAAATTCAAGGAGTGTAAAAATAGAATAAAAAATGTCGAAATATTCCCGAATATTACATTCTACCCCCCTTAAATAAAGTTTCGTCTCGAAACTTCCCAAGGTATACAAAAACAAACTCATTACGTTGCTTAGTTTTTCACACAAGTCAACAACACGTAATTCACATCATAAGAACACGACAAGCAACCATCAAACAAGTCAAGCACACAAGGTAAAGTCGAACAAAGTACACAAATAGTTACAACTACCCATAACTATAACCCTTGATCACCGCTAACTCTTATTCTCAAACGCCTCAACTAAAACCGGGTACAACTCAGGATAGCTCTCACTTATTCTCGTCTCAGTCTCCCAAGTTGCCTCCTCAACTCCTCGTCGGGACAACTGAATCAACACGAGTTGTATCTCTTTATTTCGCAGCTTTTTGAACCGTCTACCTAGGATTGCTATTGGCTGTTCGTGGAAAGTATGATCTGGCTCAATCTCTAACTCTTCATAGTTGAGCCTATGACTAGGATCAGGCACATACTGCCTCAACTGCGACACATGAAAAACAGAATGAACTCCTTCTAAAGTTGGTGGTAGTGCCAACTTGTAGGCTACCTCGCCTACCCTCTCGAGAATTTCAAATGGCCCGATGTACCGAGGACTCAACATTCCTTTCACTCCAAATCTTCTAACCCCACGAGTCGGCGATACTCTCACCCAAACATGTGCTCCTACCTCGAATTCCAATGGTCGTCGCCTCTTATCTACATAAGATTTCTGAAGACTCTATGTTGTCAACATACGTTCTCGAATCAAAGCCACCTTTTCAATTGTTTCCTGAATCATCTGTGGCATTCCATCTACAACATCTGATGGATCATCCCAACATAGAGGTGTCCTACATCTACTCCCTTATAAAGCCTCATATGGTGCCATTTGAATTGAAGAGTGCCAACTATTATTATATGCAAACTCAACTAATTCCAAGTAATCAGACCAGTTTCCTCCCCAATCCAACACACATGATCTCAACATATCTTCAAGTGTTTGAATTGTCCTCTCAGATTGGCCATCTGACTGCGGATGATAAGCAGTTGTGAAATGTAACTTGGTGCCTAAAGTTTTATGCACTTTTTTCCAAAAATTGGAGCTAAACCACCCATCACGATCAGAAATAATCGTTTTGGGCACTCCATGTAATCTCACTATTTGTTTCATGAACACCTCTACTAGTTTACTCACTAGACAAGTCTCTCTAATGGGTAGAAAACGAGCAGTCTTAATCAGTTTGTCCACGACAACCCATATTGTATCATGTCCTCTACTAATCCGCAGTCCGGTAACAAAATCAATGGAAATGTCCTCCCACTTCCATTCTGGAACTGGAAGTGGTTCGAGCATTCCACCTGGTCTTTGGTGCTCTATTTTCACTTGCTGGCACACCTGACACACCTGACACTTTGCCACAAATTTCGCTACATCAGGCTTCATTCCATCCCACCAGTAATATTGCTTCAAGTCCTTGTACATCTTACTAGCTCCCGGGTGGATTGAATAAGGAGTAGCGTGAGCCTCTTGTAATATCTTTTGTCTCAACTCCTCATCTCGAGGTACACATAATCGACCATTCAATCTCAAAGTACCATCAACATGTTCTTCAAAAGCAGATGCCTCTCCACGGCTCACTTTCTGCCTCAACTCTTGAATCATCAAACAAGTCTCCTGCTTAAGTCGTATTTCCTCATTTAAGGTTGGTTGACAATCTATACAACCTAGTCTACCTTGATAGCGCTGAATCTGTATCTCAATCTCATACCTTATCAGTTCTCTTTCTAACTCTGGTTGGGCAGTCAAGTGACACAACATATGCTCTTGCGGCGTTTTTCTGCTAAGAGCATCAACAACAACATTCGCCTTTCCGGGATGATAAAAGATCTCTAAGTCATAATCCTTCAGTAATTCAAGCCATCTCCGTTGTCTCATGTTCAATTCTCTCTGAGTAAAAATGTACTTAAGGCTTTTATGGTCTGTCATCACTTTACATGTACTTCCATACAAGTAATGACGCCATATCATTAGAGCATGAATCACTGCTGCCAGCTCTAAATCATGAGTTGGATAATTCAACTCGTTTGGTTTCAACTGCCTAGACGCATATGCAATCACCCTGTCATTCTGCATTATACACAACCTAAGCCTACCTTTGAGGCATCACTGTAAATCACAAAGCCTTCATTCCCTTGAGGAAAAGAAAGTATTGGAGCTGAAGTCAACTTCTCCTTCAACTCATCGAAGCCCCTTTGACAAGCATCATTCCATTCGAAACGAGTGGTCTTTTTCAGCAAGTTGGTAAGTGGTTGGGCAAAACGTGAAAACCCATTCACAAACCTCCTATAGTACCCTTCCAATCCTAAGAAACTCCGTACCTCTTTCACATTCTTTGGGGGTTCCCAAGCCTTCACAGCTTCAATCTTTAAGGGGTCTACCATGACTCCCTTAGCGGATACAACATGACCCAGGAATGTAACTTCCGGTAGCCAAAACTCACATTTGGATAGTTTAGCAAATAGTCGGTGGTGTCTTAACACTTCCAAAACTAATCTAAGGTGCTTTGCATGCTCCTCAAGGCTTTGAGAATAAATCAGTATATCATCAATAAAGACAACCACAAATTTATCCAAATAGTCTATAAACACACGATTCATTAACTCCATGAACACCGCAGATGCATTAGTCAATCCAAACGGCATTACTACAAACTCGTAGTGCCCATATCTTGTTCGGAAAGTCGTCTTGGGAATATCCCCTTCCCGAATCCTCAACTGATGATAGCCCGATCTGAGGTCCACCTTGGAGAACACAATAGCCCCTTGCAACTGGTCTAACAAGTCATCAATACGAGGCAAAGGGTACTTATTCTTAATAGTAACTCGGTTTAGCTCTTGCATCTACATTAGAGCCATACGGTACGGGGCTTTAGAGATTGGTCTTGTTCCTGGCTCTAATTCAATATTAAAGTTCACCTCTCGTTGAGGAGGCATCCTTGGAAGTTCCTCTGGAAAAACGTCTTCAAACTCACAGACTACTGGTATATCTCGAATACACGGTCCTTTCTTGTCTCCTTCTAGAACATAACACCAATAACCCACACACCCATCATTAAGCAACTTAGCGGTTTTCACCATGCTGATCACTGATCCTGGACCCTCCTGTTCTGGATCTTGACATACATGTATGTTGAGAGAGTCGTTTAACAACAAATAAATTTGTAGTCAAGACCCCGCTGAGTATAGGGGAGTCAGGATCGTACCACGGGAAGCAAGGTTTGTTTATCTATCGACTCCTAAAAAAAATTAAAACAAAAGCAAGCAAAACAAACAAGCAGCCTCGTTAACGAAGTTGTTAGCCTCGTTAACGAACCACCGAGAATAAAAAGACCAAAACTAACGACCTAGACAGGTTCGGTACCGAGCCAACGAACTCAGTAACGAATATGATCTTGAAAGAAATCAAATAAAAACGAAAATATCCAGGACAAGGGTTACCACAACATAGTCATGCACAAAAGCTCGTAAGAAGATAAATACCATGCCTTTAAATAGATAGACGCGTCAACTTTCATTGACTTAGCAAGCAAATTAATCTACTTTCATAAACTAACTCACCCAATTGCTTGTTTCGGATCTAAAGCTTGAAACTTTCGTATTCAAACAATATCAACCTTCAAGTTTATAACTTTCTCTTTCAATCAAGTCAACAACTCAAATTACCTCAACTTTCATCTTGGTATAAGCACAACAAACAATCTCAACAATAGATCAAAGGCAGTCAACACATAATCTTACTCACCAAACATGCACAATTATGCCGGGTTTCAACCCCGACCCTAGATCAAAAGACTACTCACTAATCATGACTAAGAAACTAATAACTTTAATCAAAGAAAACATTGAAAACAAAACACTACTCCAATTAATAAGAAATATCGTCTTACAGAGATTCAGAAGAAACCGAAAACACCGAAATACAGAATCAAAAACACGACTAACGACCCCGATAACTTTCATTTACCGAGCTCCTTCGATCACGACTCCGATCCGTCCTTCTCTCTCTCGGCTCTATTCTCCAAAATTCGACCTCTCTTTCTATGCTAGATAGAAGGGTATTTATACTAAAAAGAGGCTAGAAACTAAAAAAGGCTAAAAGATATAAACTTTCCTAAAAAGATAGAATCTATTCTAAAAGATAGAAATAAAATCTCAAAAGATAACAAGACCTAAAATACATAATATAATAACCCTAAAATCATAAAAAGATACTCTACCGACACGGAAATAAATTCCCGCACAGGATCGGTGAGTCACAAAGTCAACTCTCGAACATTTTCATCTCGTGGCCTCGTTAACGAGCCCTCACAGCCTCGTTAACGAGCCTAGGCTTGGTTTTCTTCAACACTTCTCTTCCAAAAACTCGAACTTCAGCTTCTTCATCTTGTATTCCTCCATCTCTTATCATAGCTCTCCAAATTCAGCTCCAAACAGCACCTTTTCCTTGCTAAAACCTACAAAAAGACACAGAACGGAGTAGCTTCCATACTTTTCACAAAATATGCAAAACTATGCAAAAACACATAAAACTAATCCTAAACTTATCAAAACTAGTCCTAATAACCTAATAAAACCTATAAAAAACTATACTAAAAACACGAACATCAAAATACCCCATACTTAGACTTGCTTGTCCTCAAGCAATCACTAAACAATAATCAAAACCAAACAACATACTCATCAAATTATAGCCATCATCTAAAAAGCAACATCAAAATATCTAGAAGAAAATTAGCAAAGGACTATTAACGTCATCACACATATATACACCTAAAATAGACACAAGAAAATACAATCCAACCTCACAAGGGATAATGTGTTTCTCTCAACTCTCAAGTGTTTGGGCTCATAAATTCAATCTCTCAACTCATCTTATATACAAAAACTCATAGAAATTGGAACTTATATCATCAATACTCTCCACCAAAGATTTGTCAAAACAAGCAAAAATCATCACGAGAACTTAGGGGGCTCAATGAAAAACTTCATAGAAGCTTCCATTCGGCCGTGTTGTAATGGGGCTTGGTAATGACAATGAGGCGTGGAAAATATTTTGGCTATGTGGTGCTAATAATATCCGGGAATCAAAGACTCCTAAAAACTCACACATAACATCAAAACTCTCATAAAAACATATACCAAACTCACTCTCTCATTATGCACACTTATTTTCACTCACCCATTATTATCCTAGAAAGTCTAATAAAACAAAAGAATCTCCGGCTTATCTATATGAACTTGAATGCACTTCTTACTTCTTCATTCCTTTCTCTTTCATTCATTTTTATACTTTCTTTTCCTCTCGCTGCCTCGTTAACGAGTCCCTTCAGGGTCGTTAACGAGCTTCATCGTGTACTCCTCTTCCCTTTCAACAACTTCCTTTCAACCATCAACTTTATTTTGTGCATCTTTTGTACCAAGAGATCTTTCTTATCACAACTATTAAAAACAAGAGACTTCCAATCCACCCTTCCCAATAATCCCTCAATTTCGAACCAAACATTATATTTCACTCCCTTTTTTTTTTCTTACACTCAACAAAACAATTTACCTCTCCAAATCTAAGTCCTAATCCCCAGATAGGGTCAAACTTATCTCGGCTAGGGAACAAATTTTGTGGAGCTTAAAAATAAAAGGCTTCAGGCTAAAATTGGTTGTCAAAAGAAGGATAATGTAAAGGTGGATAAGGATTAATAGGGCTTATAAAATAAGTTCTCTATCATCTAATTTTCACAAGTAATGAACTATAAATCTCATACGGGTCTCAAGAAATAGATAACCATCACAATTCCAAGAGATAATATGCATAAGGAGAGTAAATCACACTAGGAAAGAAGAGGGATTTTTAATGTTCTCCCTATAAGGCCAAAAATAACTTACAAGGCTATTTTTTGTTGGATTGCATCACTTATGCTAAGAAGGTATATGTGCTCAATTTCATCAAATGCTATTCCTTCCTAAAAACAACTTCAAAATAAGAATCCGGCTACATTCTCAAAGACATGTTTGCAAGGAATTAAATGATCATGCTAGCAATTACTATCATAGAACCTAAGAAAGGGATATCTATCAATTCTAAGACCTTTTTTTTAGATATTTTTCAAAACTTTTTCGATTTTTTTTCTTTTTTTTAGATATAAAAGAACTACTTAAAATAAAGCACAAAAAACAAACAAGACACAAAAGTTTCTACTTTCTCCCACCCCATACTTAAAATTACAGTGTCCCCACTGTATGAATAATAAGAAGAAAGGAAGAAATAGAAAAGAAAAACACAAGAAAGCAAGAAAAAAGAGAAAACAAAAACTTACAAAGTCTCAGAAGTGGAAAACAAGGAAAACGTCTTCAAGCTGAATCAACGGTTAGGAGGAGGAAAATAGTGCTCAAAGTTCCCCATGAAGTCATACATCGTCCTCCAATGCTCAGCATCCTCTGTCTCTCTCTGACGATGCCTCTCATCCTCAAATGTCATCCGAGCTGAATAGACAGTCTCCCATCTATCCATCCTCCTATGAATGTGGTCCTGTTGGAGGTGAAGTTGTTGCATCCGTGCAGAAAGATCCTCGGCCCATGGTGGCGGAATGCTCGATCCAGTGTACTCAGGCTGAGGAGGTGGTGGGTAGTGAGGCTGAAAGTGATCATGGTGAAGCACCGGGTTGTATGGCACAAGTCCATAAGAGTAGGGGTCGGTAGGAGCTGGCGGTGGTTCGGTAGCTGCCCTCGGTGGGTCGTTAACGACCCTGGGTACCTCGTTAGCATCAGATGTAGAAGGCTGGAAATGATCGTTAACGAGCCTGGTGGGCTCATCAACGAGGATGTTGGTGCCTAAAACCTCAGCGTCGAGGTCTTCTTCCTCAAAGTTAAGCTCCTCAGTGCCTCCCTCTGTGTCGGCTTCTTCAGTGTCATTGCCAGCAACCTCGGTATCCTCATCTTCATCCATCTCTTCACCTTCTCGCTCAAACCTTGTCTCACAAGGCCTAAGTGATAGGTCATCCTCCTGCTTGGGCTCCAATGGGAAAGAATGTCCCGTCCACGCCTCGTACCAATTTGATACATAGAGTAACTCCAACATATCGAGGGTGGGTGTAACAAGGCGGTTTTGAACTTTTACTTTAAACCCTCTCTCAGCTTGAATGAAAATACTGGAACTATACCAATAGTTCTTGTTGAGTAACTGAGCATGAGCCGGTGTGTAGCGAGTGAGGTTGACTCCAAGGTTTGTGGCCAAAAGACTGACCAAGTTACCACACCAAACTTCCTTGGACATGGTTGATTTCTCTATGTAGTAAAGCCATTCATACCCCAAATTCAAAGGGTCGGGCTCCTCGAAAAGGATAGTGCGGAGACAAGCAACTTCCGTCCTTGTTGGCCTGTTCAACTCTCTCTTCGGCCAGAATGTGGTGGCTAGGACTCGGAGAATGATCCGGAAGATGGGGTTGATGATGCTTGCCCCAGATAATGCCGCTATGGAGGATTGGACCTCCCAGTGATATAGCTCCAAGTCCGAGTCACCCTGTAGTCTTTCAAGCTGTACTCTCTAGAAGGGTTTGGGAGCTCCAGAATTGCATTGAACTTCGCCATGGTGAACTCACGGCTCACATTACCGAGCCGAAACCGGATTCGTCCCGCCGAAGTCTTCGACGGAAAACTAGTCTCTAGAGTGGCTAGAAACTCAGATGTGAGGGCCGGAAAGTGTGGTAGATTCTCCTTCTTCAGTAGATGAGATGCATCGAGAATAACGAAGGCCTCCTTGACATCCGTGTAAATCCCCGTGTGTACGGCACTAGACTTCGAGAAACAACGAGTGTTGTGGTCCTTATCTAGAGTGCCAGGGTATCGATTCACTTGGCCTTGAGTACTCAAGATCACATTATCCATGCGAGGTGGGGATGGGGACCTCTAATTCCTCCTCTTTTTCTGAGCTCGGGTAGCGGGTCTGCTTGAACTTGCCATGAGATCTACAAAACAATCAAGAATTTTCCAAGATAAGATCCACTCAAAATAGATAGGCAAGAGACCCCATACTTGGTCTCAAAATAACCTCGGAATAATTCGTCAACTACCCAATTGGGTTGTTAAAGAATCTGGACTGGTGTAGAATCGGTGATGCTTACGCAGGGTCGTTAACGAGCTGCCGAGAGCCAGTTCACAGATTTCCGAATGTCAGCAACTTTAAAAATCATACCATAAATCAAGTATGTATCCTCAATACTCCTCACTAGACATACAGTCGGGTGTATGCACCCTATACTTGCTTGATTTCCCATCCCAAACATGCGAAATTACCCAAAATTGATATAGCAAAAATTGAACTTAATACTAGGATAAGAAAAATTCATGCTTTTCTAATTAGACTTTTGAAATGGAGAACCTAACATGAATAATCTTCCCTAGAATATGAACAACTAAGCTTCAACGAAAATTCATGAGCGAAATCCAAACATGCATGTCGACCTTTTCTATAGACACAATCCCAATATGAAATTTATACCCTAAAAATCATGAATCTTGTAAGTAAGAGTTAGGGTTTAGAAATCATACCGGAAATTTGAGAAATTGAAGAACAAAGGGTCGGATTGGGGTGGTTAACGAGTGTGGATCTCGTCGGTGGAAATCCGGGGTTCCGAACTTCGGTAACGAGGGTGTCTCCGACGATCGGTGGAGGTGAGAAATTCCGATCCGGTGGTGAGGGATCTCCGAGATTTTGGGTAGGATTTTTGAGAGGTTTGGAGTTTAAGGATTTGAGAGTGAAAATTTTTAGGAGGGGTAGAAGGGTTATATAGGAGAGGGTAGGGATAGGAAGAGGTAAAGGGGCGGCGGCATGGGGGTAGGTAAAAGATAGATTAGGTTAAAAAGAACTTACCTGCCCGTTTTGCCGAATCGGGTCGTCAAACCGGGTCGTTAACGACCCTGGGTGGGTCGTTAACGAGCCACCGTAGCCTCTTGGAGTGATTTTCGAGCCCTTCTCCTGCATCTTGTTTGCTCAAAATTTATCCTAATTTCTATCCTAAAAAACTACTAAAAAGAAAAGAAAAGAAAGGAAAAGAAAACTAAGAAAAAGAAAGAATCTAAAAAGAAAAAGAAAAACTATACTATACTAAAAGCGGGTTGCCTCCCGTAAGCGCTATTTTTAACGTCGTAAGCCCGACGTTCTTCCCTTGCTTCAAGGTGGTTCTTTTGTAGCTAAGTCAGGGTCTCGAGTTACCCCATACTTAGCTTTGTAGGCGTTGTTTGCTTGAGTCACTAAGCTAGATCCCTTGTCTTCTATGAGTATGCCCGGTATTCCTACATATGGGTTAGTGGAATCCGGAAACCAAGGTGGTTTGGACTCCTCAATAGCATATGCCATGGGGTATGGTGCAGGAATAGGGTAAGAAGAAAAGTACTCACCTTGATTTTTTCCTTGTATATGAGACTCGCTAGTAGGCCATGGGAGCTCGACAAGGTCCTGTGTGAGAATCTCGTCCTCTTTCGAAGTTGGTGGAAGTTCAGTTGTATCAGCTTTGTCGAGTTCTGGTTGGTGCAACTCGATTTGTGCGACCGTGATTGGGTCATTTGCGTTTTGGTCCAGGCTGAATTCCACTCGTTCTTCTCCAATCTCAAACGTAAGAAGTCCTTTCCTCACATCGACCTTGGCACTTGCTGTAGCTAGGAATGGTCTGCCTAGGATAATGGGGACATGAGGATCCTCAGGCATGTCGAGGACGACGAAATCATTTGGTATAAAGAATTTTCCCACTTGAATAGGGTAGTCATCCACGACCCCTGTGGCTTTGACACATGATCCGTCCGCCATGAAGAGGTTCATATCCACAGGCTCTAGTGGTCCCATGTTAGCTTTTAACCAGATGGAGAGAGGAAGCAAACTAGCGCTGGCTCCCAAATCACATAAAGCTTTAAATTTATGGTCGCCTATGCCAATCGTGATGGCAAATCTCCCTGGATCTCCAAGCTTTTCTGGTAGAGCAATTGATCTGACTTCATCCTGTAGTTCTGTAATGGACCTTTTCCTGCTAAGAATATCCTTCAAAAATTTTGTGTAAGCCGACATTTCACTTAGGGCGTCAGCGAATGGGATGGAAATATTAATGCCCTGAAGAATCTTCACAAAACGCTTGAACTTACTCTCAGTAGAGTACATAGATTTCTTAGTTGGAAATGGAAGAGATTTCACCATTCTTGGAACCAAGTTAGGCTCGAGAGGTGAGAGTACCGGGTCGACACTTGGGTCGTTTGGTGTCCTCGGCGGGTCGTTACCGACCCGGTACCTGGATTAGGGTCGTTAGATACCCTCAGAGCCTCGTCACCATGGTATACGGGCTCGGTATTTGCCCTCGCTGGCTCGTTACCGAGCTGAATTGTGGCGTCTTCTTCCTTCTTGTCCTCAGCTTGGACTCGCTCCGGTAATGTCTTCCGGCTCTTAAGGTGCACCACTGCTATTTGTCCCCTAGGGTTCTCCTCGGGGCAGCCCGGGAGTTGCCCTTGTGGTCTCGGAATCTGGGCAGCGAGGTTCCCTAGTTGGGAATCAACACTCTTCTTCCATATATCGAACTCTCCCCATCTTTTATTTTGTTGATTTAGGTTGGCTTGAACTTCGTTAACCTTGTTGGTCACTTCATTAACTTTGTTGGTCACGCCGTTAATTCCTTCCTGTAATCCTTGAACCCATGATGGTGGCTACTGATGGCCTGGAGGTCGATAGGGTGCAGGTCGTCTATCTGGCGGAGGCGCTGCATAGTTTTGATTTGTATTCTGATTGCCCCATGCCTGATAGTTGTTTGAGCTGTCAAAATAGCTAGGCTGGTTCCTGTATGGTCCTCTCATATAACTCATCTCTGCAATTGTCTCAGCGGCTCTAACCTGCTCTATGTTAGTTCAAGCAGAAGTACTATGTACAGAAGAACCACATTCTTGACAAGATTGAGAGGATTTCAGAAAACTTACCTGCTTCTTCAGACGGTTGACCTCGTCTTGCAGGAATTGATTTTTATCATCCTGGTCAACTTCGTCTCGGTTAGGTATGTAGAAACGTTTCTGGGGCTGTGGAGTTTGCTGGGTTCCATACATGGCATCATAATTGGACAGCTTATCCAGCAATTCCCATTCAGCCGTTGGGTCCATATCTGTAAAACCGCACGCGGTATGCGTGTTGATGCGGTTCTTGGTCTCTGCGTTGATACCCTGGAAAAAGATTTCTTGCAGAACATATAAAGGTTGCCCATGAGTGGGGCATTGTCTAAGCATCTCTTTAAATCTTTCCCATGTTTCAACAAATGTTTCATTAGGCAGCTGGTGATAGGAGGTGATGCGTTTTCTCAACTCCGTCGTCTTGGCAGGCGGGAAGAATTTTGTAACAAATTGATCATACAAGTTCTTCCAAGTCCTGATAGACTTAGGAGGTAAGCTCTCCAACTAGCTCAGGGCCTCTCCAGAAAGAGACCACCTAAAAGCTTTTAACAAAACATATTCAAGTGAGACACCTTCTGCAGCTATGGTGTCACATAAGTCAAGAAAATTCCTAATATGTTCCATAGGGCACTTAGTAGGTTTCCCTTCAAACTGAGCCCGTTTGATCAAGGATATAAATTGAGATTTAATCTCAAAAGATTTCTCTATCTCCGGAAGCACAATTGGAGACTCTGGCACCCTCAGTTCTGGATGCATGTATTGTTTGGCATTCCTCGGATAGGCATTCAGCTCCTCCTATAGACGAGCATTGTTAGCTCGTTGACGCTCAGCCTCGGCGGCAGCGCCTTCCTTCTCGACTTTTAATGCCTCCATATGATTTCGGAGGACTTCCATCTGACGAGCCATCTCTTTCGGTGTGGCCATGGCTCGGTTCTCTTGGCGTCTACGGTGCAGGGAACGTTCAGGTTCTGAATAATAACCAGCGTTGTCAAATTCAAGCCTCCGACGTCCTACCGGCATACACTGAGAAAACAGACAAAGAAAACAAAAATTAAAAACAAAAACGGGGTCGGGCTATTCCCAGACCCACAGATAAATAAACAAAACACGTTGCTTCCCCGGCAACGGCGCCAATTTGTTGAGAGACTCGTTTAACAACAAATAAATTTGTAGTCAAGACCCCGCTGAGTATAGGGGAGTCAGGATCGTTCCACGGGAAGCAAGGTTTGTTTATCTATCGACTCCTAAAAAAATTAAAACAAAAGCAAGCAAAACACACAAGCAGCCTCGTTAACGAAGTTGTCAGCCTCGTTAACGAACCACCAAGAATAAAAAGACCAAAACTAACGACCTAGACAGGTTCGGTACCGAGCCAACGAACTCAGTAACGAATATGATCTTGAAAGAAATCAAATAAAAACGAAAATATCCAGGTCAAGGGTTACCACAACATAGTCATGCACACAAGCTCGTAAGAAGATAAATATCATGCCTTTAAATAGATAGACGCATCAACTTTCATTGACTTAGCAAGCAAATTAATCTACTTTCATAAACTAACTCACCCAATTGCTTGTTCCGGATCTAAAGCTTGAAACTTTCGTATTCAAACAATATCAACCTTCAAGTTTATAACTTTCTCTTTCAATCAAGTCAACAACTCAAATTACCTCAACTTTCATCTTGGTATAAGCACAACAAACAATCTCAACAATAGATCAAAGGCAGTCAACACATAATCTTACTCACCAAACATGCACAACTATGCCGGGTTTCAACCCCGACCCTAGATAAAAAGACTACTCACTAATCTTGACTAAGAAACTAATAACTTTAATCAAAGAAAACATTGAAAACAAAACACTACTCAAATTAATAAGAAATATCGTCTTACATAGATTTAGAAGAAACCGAAAACACCGAAATACCGAATCAAAAACACGACTAACGACCCCGGTAACTTTCGTTTACCGAGCTCCTTCGATCACGACTCCGATCCGTCCTTCTCTCTCTCGGCTCTATTCTCCAAAATTCGACCTCTCTTTCAATGCTAGATAGAAGGGTATTTATACTAAAAAGAGGCTAGAAACTAAATAGGCTAAAAGATATAAACTTTCCTAAAAAGATAGAATCTATTCTAAAAGATAGAAATAAAATCTCAAAAGATAACAAGACCTAAAATACATAATATAATAACCCTAAAATCATAAAAAGATACTCTACCGACACGGAAATAAATTCCCGCACAGGATCGGTGAGTCACAAAGTCAACTCTCGAACATTTTCATCTCGTGGCCTCGTTAACGAGCCCTCACAACCTCGTTAACGAGCCTGGGCTTGGTTTCCTTCAACACTTCTCTTCCAAAAACTCGAACTTCAGCTTCTTCATCTTGTATTCCTCCATCTCTTATCATAGCTCTCCAAATTCAGCTCCAAACAACACCTTTTCCTTGCTAAAACCTACAAAAAGACACAAAACAGAATAGCTTCCATATTTTTCACAAAATATGCAAAACTATCCAAAAACACATAAAACTAATCCTAAACTTATCAAAACTAGTCCTAATAACCTAATAAAACCTATAAAAAAAACTATACTAAAAACACGAAAATCAATGTATTGTCCCATCATCTGCAGTCACAGAGACTGTACCCTTATGCGCATCTAATACTGCTTTATAACGTCTTATCCAGTCCATCCCCAAAATAACATCATCACTAGGCGAAAACTGTATCACAATAAAGTCTGCAAACCAATCCCTACCCCCAATCCTAATTGGACAATGAAGTATTTCTCTATTTCCTCTCACCTTACTACCATCTGGCAATCCCACCATAAAGGATGTACCCTCCGAGCAAGTCAACCCTAGTCTATCAACGCATGCAGAGGACACAAAAGAGTGCATAGCACCCGTATCAAACAAGATATGCATAGGTTTAGACTTAATCCAAATCGTACCTGTGGCAGTCGGAGCATTCAAGGCATCAGGCCTTCTCATCTCAAATATCTGAGGCTGGTTGCCCCCGGTAGTGCTAGCTCCCGCACCACGGCCTCTATTCTGGCTTGGTGCATGTTGAGTCTGTTGGAACTGACGACGAATCCCTTGGTTCACCGACCCTGGTGAAGATCCTTGTGAGGGTGTTCCAACCTTACAATATTTTTGTAGGTGGCCTGGCTTCCCACATTTGAAACAATTACGAACTGGTTTCCGACATTGATTCCTCATATGACTAGTGTCTCCACAGTTAAAGCACTCCCTCAACTCTCCAGTAGACTGACTTTGTTGAGGTTGGTCTTGACGACCTTATGACTGAAATCCAGATCGGTTTTGTTGAGACGCACCCGAACGATTATCTCTCCTAGAGTCTGATGGAGCAAACAACCTCTGCTTCTTATTTCTACTAGCTTGTACATTCAATTGTTCCGGCCCCAAGGTGGACATAGAATAAGCTAAAACAGAATCTTGAACCTCCTTCAAAGTCTTGAGTCGAAGTCCAGATACGTATGCACTCAGTTGGGGTTGCAACCGCTTAAGAAAGGTTGCGATCCGCAGATTCTCTGTAGGAGCAGCATTGGGCATCGCTGCCAAGCCTTGTTGAAACTTTTGGATAGTCTCACCCACGGTAATGTTCTCGGGCCCTGCATCCCGAAAAGCAGTCTCACGAGCCGTTCTCACAACCTCAAGACAATAGTTATCTCGAATCCTCTCTTGAAATTCCTCAAAAGTAACATTTACCTGATGATCACGACTCAACTCCCACCAATCAAATGCATCCTCCTGTAACAAACTCTGAACTAGAGACATCCTTCTTTCCTCCGGTGCCTGGATAGAGTCGAGAGCAGATGCCACTTTCCTCAACCACTGCTCAACATCAGCTTCCTGATCCCCAGTAAAGTTGGGTACCCCAGTCTTCCTGAACTCCGCAAGCCACTTATCAGGAAGAGGCTCGCGATATCCCCTTCCTTGCTCAGCCATGCCATCCGCCACTACTGGCCTAGGAATACGTGGTGGTCTCCTTGACTGAACCGATTGTGTAAAAACTGGTCTTGGTGCCCTAACCTCAGCCCCTTGATAGCCAAAATTGGTTGCATTATGATTAGGCAAAAATCCAGTACCTACCAGATTTTGTAATAGCTCGGCAAGTGTAGCTCGGATAACAGCAGTCGTCTCTGGTGGTAACTCAACTGGTGGCACCTGAGCTGGCCCACGTACTTCCCCATCTGCCCTATCTTTGACTCCATTAGTAGGGAGCCCGTTTCCAACAACCGAAACATTTCCCCTTTGATGATCAGTCACTGCAGGTCCAACATTCTCAACAACCTCCTCTTGAGGAGGAAGGTTGTGTGGCTCTCCCACAACAGGAGCCTCTTCTTTGTTTCCAACATGGCCCCTACCACGTCCTGTACCACCACCTTTCCTTCCTGCTTTAGTTGCTCCAGCTCTAGTTTGTGGAGCCATCTGTAAACGGATGTTTTACTATTTAAACTATCTTTAACTGAAGTTAACAAAATAACTTAATAGTCTACATGAGGTCCTTCGGCTGATGACGACAGAGTCGAGGGGTGTCATCTACCTTGTAAATGCAATATGACTACCCCATTGAAATAAATTGAAATAACCGGCCGGTTTTAGTTTTAGGTTGGACCTCGAGTACACTCGTTGTTCAGTTCCATGTGCCCTTGTTGTCAACCTGGCTCTGATACCAATTTGTAACACCCCGTCTTTACACCGGGCGCTACTCGGTAGTAGACCTCACTAGGTACTACCTAGGCTAGTTTGACAACGAGTTCACTTGGATCTTGCAACTCGGGCACGACGAGAAAACATGAATAAAACATCCAACCGATATTTATAAAACCCAAGTATAGAAAACATGAATGAAACCCAAAACCACATAATTTACAACACTTCCTAGAAACATTTCATTAACATACCACTACCCTTTCTTTATCAAAACAACACATTATTCAAAAGATACCAAAAAGTATACCACCATTTCTCCCAACCGAACCCAACCTAATGACACAACCTTCAACGACCTGTTCCATCATTCAGCTGAGGTTCCATCATGGGTCCCTTGTCTTTACCTGAAACTAAAAGAAAACAAATCCCCGAAGGGTCAGCTACCTTTTTAATACAAGCTAGAATCCATACGGTACTAGTAAGACGTTTAAAAACCAATCAAGTGTCTAACATATACACAAGCAAGCTTCGCATGATTACAACACATATCAGTTCTAAATTCATACTTCAATTCCCATAGATCATAAACACAGATCACATGTCAAACTTCCATACACATTCATACATACAAGTCCAAGGAGAACAATACAACCATTCTCTCACCGTTCCCTTCTATGGTGCTTATTAACCCTATGCAGCAGGTGCCGAGGCGCGACCTCCAACCCTTTACAATTCCATCCTTCTAACCCCGGGTCATGATTCTCTGTCACATAACCATACGTAGCCGTCACTTCAACCCAGAGGACGACGCACATGGCCATGGCGAGAACGGTACCAACACAGAGAAAATATTCGAAAACTTCACATTCGATGAAAGCCCAATGAAATCCTTTTCACACTATCATACACAAGTAAACCTTTTTCATAGAACAATCACTTAGGGACTAGTTCCCCAAAACCAATCCTACAAGCACAACATGAAGTCTAACAAGTATTGAATGGAAACTGAGTAAGTCGTAAACGACTTACCTTGAAGATGAATTCTCTAGGCCAACAAACAATAACTAACATGCAAAGTGGGCCCCTGTCTAACACATATAGTTTGTCTCTTCCCCTTGTTTCTGATCACGACCTAGGACCCACGCTCCTATATGCATATATATACCCCAATGAATAATAATAGCCTTTTAACTCTTACAAACTCTAACCCTAAAATCAACAAAAAGCCAAGATGCTTTATAACTTCTCTTGTATAATTCCAAATCCTTTAAAACTTGACAAGAACATACTAAATATATAAAAGAACATATTTCTAGTTCAAACCTTTCTGAAAAACTGGATCAAAGGTCTCCCTAATATCATTACAAAGAAAAACCCTAAAATTACTCTGAAATCATTTATCGAATATAAATCCAATATCAAAAATACCCTCTAAAGACTATAAATCAACTGGTTTTCAAATCCAAATCAATTGCAAAGCCAGATTTGGAAAAATTAGTAAAATCTATACAAACTATTAACTAATTAAAACTTACCAAATAATGCCTGAACTCCAAAATCCGACCCGATGAACGAACCCAACACCGGGCTAATTCCCTCCTCCCCCCCCCTCTCTCTCTCCCTTCCTTCCTCTCGATCTTCCTTCTCTCATGAGAATGTACATAAACATGTACATATATATATATATATGCAATTAAAAGAGAGTCGGCTAATCTTTATAGAAATTTACGGTTTCTACCCTCAAATTTCCTTTACTACAAACTTTACCCTGAAATAATTATTAATTACTTTTAAGTTAAAAACTTTTCAAAATATAATTATTTTAAATTAAAAATTAAAAATCAAATACTTTTATATATCCGAGATTACTTATAAGCTAAGTAATCCCGACATGAAATTCAAGGAGCGTAAAAATAGAATAAAAAATATCGAAATATTCTCGAATATTACAATAAGGATAAAGAATGAGGATAATATCAAGCCAATAAGCACATTTTGCACTACAAAATAAAGAGCGATCGAATAAAGCATATTCGAACCTAAAAACCGAATGCCACATTTAGGAGTGATATTTACATGGACATGTCATCGAACACTTGGCGTGAAATGTTAGATCACAAGTCATATTAAAGGCAAAAGGAGAAAAAACAAGTGAACTTTAAAGACATATAGGCATAAGCATAAGAATGAGGATAGAATCAAGCCAATAAGCACATTCTGCACTACAAAATCAAAACCGATCGAATAAAGCATATTCGAACCTAAAAACCGAATGCCACATTTAGTAGTGACATTTACATGGACATTTCATCGAACACTTGGTGTGGAATGTTTGATCACAAGTCATTTTAAACGCAAAAGGAGAAAAAACCAAGTAAACTTAAAAGACATCTAGGCATAAGCATAAAGAATACGGATAGTATCAACCTAATAAGCACATTCTGCACTACGAAATCAAGACCGATCGAATAAAAGCATAAATTTGAACCAATATACCGAATTCCACATTTAGGAGTTACATTTACATGGACATATCATCGAACACTTGGTGTGCAATGTACGATCACAAGTCATTTTAAAGGCAAAAGGAGAAAAAAGAAGTGATCTTTAAAGACATCTAGGCATAAGCATAAAGAATGAGGATAATATCAAGCCAATAAGCACATTCTGCTCTACGAAATCAAGACCGATCGAAAAAAAGAATAAATTCGAACCTAGAAACCGAATGCCACATTTAGGAGTGACATTTACATGGACATATCATCAAACACTTGGCGTGCAATGTTCGATCACAAGTCAATTTAAAGGCAAAAGAAGAAAAAAGAAGTGAACTTTAATGGATATCTAGGCATAAGCATAAGAATGAGGATAGTATCAAGCCAATAAGCACATTTTGCACTATGAAATCAAGAACGATCCAATAAAAGCATAAATTCGAACCTAGAAACCGAATGCCACATATAGCAGTGACATTTACATGGACATATCATCGAACACTTGGTGTGCAATTTTAGATCACAAGTCATTTTAAAGGCAAAAGGAGAAAAAACAAGTGAACTTTAAAGATATCTAGGCATAAGCATAAGAATGAGGATAGTATCAAGCCAATAAGCACATTCTGCACTACAAAATCAAGACCGATCGAATAAAGCATATTCGAACATAAAAACCGAATGCCACATTTAGGAGTGACATTTACATGGACATTTCATCGAACACTTGGTGTGGAATGTTTGATCTCAAGTCATTTTAAACGTAAAAGGAGAAAAACAAGTGAACTTTAAAGACATCTAGGCATAAGCATAAAGAATAAGGATAGTATCAAGCCAATAAGCACATTCTGCACTACAAAATCAATACCGATCGAATAAAGCATATTCGAACCTAAAAACCGAATGCCACATTTAGGAGTGACATTTACATGGACATTTCATCGAACACTTGGTGTGGAATGTTAGATCACGAATCATTTTAAACGCAAAAGGAGAAAAAACAAGTGAACTTTAAAGACATCTAGGCATAAGCATAAAGAATGAGGATAATATGCAGGCCAATAAGCACATTCTGCACTACGAAATCAAGACATGTCGAATAAAAGCATAAATTCGAACCTAGAAACCGAATGCCACATTTAGGAGTGACATTTACATGGACATATCATCGAACACTTGGCGTGCAATGTTAGATCACAAGTCATTTTAAAATAAAATAAAATAGAAAAAGAAGTTGAACTTTAAATTATCTAAGCATAAGCATAAAGAATGAGGATAGCATCAAGCCAATAAGCACATTCTGCACTACAAAATCATGTCCGATCGAATAAAGCATATTCGAACCTAAAAACCAAATGCCACATTTAAGAGTGACATTTACATGGACATTTCATCGAACACTTGGTGTGGAATGTTAGATCACAAGTCATTTTAAAGGCAAAAGGAGAAAAAACATGTGAACTTTAAAGACATCTAGGCATAAGCATAAAGAATGAGGATAGTATCAAGCCAATATCCACATTCTGCACTACAAAATCAAGACCGATCGAATAAAGCATATTCGAACCTAAAAACCGAATGCCACATTTAGGAGTGACATTTACATGGACATTTCAACGAACACTTGGTGTGGAATGTTAGATCACAAGTAATTTTAAACGCAAAAGGAGAAAAAATGAGTGAACTTTAAAGACATCTAGGCATAAGCAAAATGAATGAGGATAGTATCAAGCCAATAAGCACATTCTGCACTACGAAATCAAGACCGATCGAATAAAAGCATAAATTCGAACCTAGAAACCGAATGCCACATTTAGGAGTGACATTTACATGGACATATCATCGAACACTTGGCGTGCAATGTACGATCACAAGTCATTTTAAAGGCAAAAGGAGAAAAAAGAAATGATCTTTAAAGACATCTAGGCATAAGCATAAAGAATGAGGATAATATCAAGCCAATAAGCACATTCTGCACTACGAAATCATGTCCGATCGAATAAAGCATATTCGAACCTAAAAACCAAATGCCACATTTAAGAGTGACATTTACATGGACATTTCATCTAACACTTGGTGTGGAATGTTAGATCACAAGTCATTTTAAAGGCAAAAGGAGAAAAAACATGTGAACTTTAAAGACATCTAGGCATAAGCATAAAGAATGAGGATAGTATCAAGCCAATATCCACATTCTGCACTACAAAATCAAGACCGATCGAATAAAGCATATTCGAACCTAAAAACCGAATGCCACATTTAGGAGTGACATTTACATGGACATTTCAACGAACACTTGGTGTGGAATGTTAGATCACAAGTAATTTTAAACGCAAAAGGAGAAAAAATGAGTGAACTTTAAAGACATCTAGGCATAAGCAAAATGAATGAGGATAGTATCAAGCCAATAAGCACATTCTGCACTACGAAATCAAGACCGATCGAATAAAAGCATAAATTCGAACCTAGAAACCGAATGCCACATTTAGGAGTGACATTTACATGGACATATCATCGAACACTTGGCGTGCAATGTACGATCACAAGTCATTTTAAAGGCAAAAGGAGAAAAAAGAAGTGATATTTAAAGACATCTAGGCATAAGCATAAAGAATGAGGATAATATCAAGCCAATAAGCACATTCTGCACTACGAAATCAAGACCGATCGAATAAAGCATATTCGAACCTAAAAACCGAATGCCACATATAGGAGTGTCATTTACATGGACATTTCATCGAACAGTTGGCGTGCAATGTTAGATCACAAGTCATTTTAAAGCCAAAAGGATAAAAAACAAGTGAACTTAAAGGACATGTAGGCATAAGCATAAAGAATGAGGATAGTAACAAGCCAATAAGCACATTCTGCACTACAAAATCAAGACCGATCGAATAAAAGCATGAATTGAAACCCTAAAAACTGAATCCCACATTTAGGGGTGACATTTACGAGGACATATCATCGAACACTTGGCGTGCAAAGTTAGATCACAAGTCATTTTAAAGGCAAAAGGAGAAATAACAAGTGAACTTTAAAGACATCTAGGCATAAGCATAAAGAATGAGGATATTATCAAGCCAATAAGCACATTCTGCACTACAAAATCAAGATCGATTGAATAAAGCATATTCGAACCTAAAAACCGAATGCCACATTTAGGAGTGACATTGACATGGACATTTCATCGAACACTTGGCATGTAATGCTAGATCACAAGTCATTTTAAAGCCAAAAGGAGAAAAAACAAGTGAACTTAAAGGACATCTAGGCATAAGCATAAAGAATGAGGATAGTATCAAGCCAATAAGCACATTCTGCACTACAAAATCAAGACCGATCGAATAAAGCATATTCGAACCTAAAAACCGAATGGCACATTTAGGAGTGACATTTACATGGACATTTCATCGAACACTTGGTGTGGAATGTTTGATCATAAGTCATTTTAAACGCAAAAGGAGAAAAAACACGTGAACTTTATAGACATCTAGGCATAAGCATAAAGAATAAGGATAGTATCAAGCCAATAAGCATATTCTGCACTACGAAATCAAGACGGATCGAATAAAAGCATAAATTTGAACCTATATACCGAATGCCACATTTAGGAGTGACATTTACATGGACATATCATCAAACACTTGGCGTGCAATGTACGATCACAAGTCATTTTAAAGGCAAAAGGAGAAAAAAGAAATGATCTTTAAAGACATCTAGGCATAAGCATAAAGAATGAGGATAGTATCAAGCCAATAACCACATTCTGCACTACGAAATCAAGACCAATCTAATAAAAGCATAAATTCAAACCTAAAAACCGAATGCCACATTTAGGAGTGACATTTACATGGACATTTCATCGAACACTTGGCATGTAATGCTAGATCACAAGTCATTTTAAAGCAAAAAGGAGAAAAAACAAGTGAACTTAAAGGACATCTAGGCATAAGCATAAAGAATGAGGATAGTATAAGCCAATAAGCACATTCTGCACTATGAAATCAAGAATGATCCAATAAAAGCATAAATTCGAACCTAGAAACCGAATGCCACATATAGCAGTGACCTTTACATGGACATATCATCGAATACTTGGCGTGCAATTTTAGATCACAAGTCATTTTAAAAGCAAAAGGAGAAAAAACAAGTGAACTTTAAAGATATCTAGGCATAAGCATAAGAATGAGGATAGTATCAAGCAAATAAGCACAATCTGCACTACAAAATCAAGACCGATCGAATAAAGCATATTCGAACCTAAAAACCGAATGCCACATTTAGGAGTGACATTTACATGGACATATCATCAAACACTTGGCGTGCAATGTTCGATCACAAGTCAATTTAAAGGCAAAAGAAGAAAAAAGAAGTGAACTTTAATGGATATCTAGGCATAAGCATAAGAATGAGGATAATATCAAGCCAATAAGCACATTCTGCACTACGAAATCAAGACCGATCGAATAAAAGCATAAATTCGAACCTAGAAACCGAATGCCACATATAGCAGTGACATTTACATGGACATATCATCGAACACTTGGCGTGCAATGTACGATCACAAGTCATTTTAAAGGCAAAAGGAGAAAAAAGAAGTGATATTTAAAGACATCTAGGCATAAGCATAAAGAATGAGGATAATATCAAGCCAATAAGCACATTCTGCACTACGAAATCAAGACCGATCGAATAAAGCATATTCGAACCTAAAAACCGAATGCCACATATAGGAGTGTCATTTACATGGACATTTCATCGAACAGTTGGCGTGCAATGTTAGATCACAAGTCATTTTAAAGCCAAAAGGATAAAAAACAAGTGAACTTAAAGGACATGTAGGCATAAGCATAAAGAATGAGGATAGTAACAAGCCAATAAGCACATTCTGCACTACAAAATCAAGACCGATCGAATAAAAGCATGAATTGAAACCCTAAAAACTGAATCCCACATTTAGGGGTGACATTTACGAGGACATATCATCGAACACTTGGCGTGCAAAGTTAGATCACAAGTCATTTTAAAGGCAAAAGGAGAAATAACAAGTGAACTTTAAAGACATCTAGGCATAAGCATAAAGAATGAGGATATTATCAAGCCAATAAGCACATTCTGCACTACAAAATCAAGATCGATTGAATAAAGCATATTCGAACCTAAAAACCGAATGCCACATTTAGGAGTGACATTGACATGGACATTTCATCGAACACTTGGCATGTAATGCTAGATCACAAGTCATTTTAAAGCCAAAAGGAGAAAAAACAAGTGAACTTAAAGGACATCTAGGCATAAGCATAAAGAATGAGGATAGTATCAAGCCAATAAGCACATTCTGCACTACAAAATCAAGACCGATCGAATAAAGCATATTCGAACCTAAAAACCGAATGGCACATTTAGGAGTGACATTTACATGGACATTTCATCGAACACTTGGTGTGGAATGTTTGATCACAAGTCATTTTAAACGCAAAAGGAGAAAAAACACGTGAACTTTATAGACATCTAGGCATAAGCATAAAGAATAAGGATAGTATCAAGCCAATAAGCATATTCTGCACTACGAAATCAAGACGGATCGAATAAAAGCATAAATTTGAACCTATATACCGAATGCCACATTTAGGAGTGACATTTACATGGACATATCATCAAACACTTGGCGTGCAATGTACGATCACAAGTCATTTTAAAGGCAAAAGGAGAAAAAAGAAATGATCTTTAAAGACATCTAGGCATAAGCATAAAGAATGAGGATAGTATCAAGCCAATAACCACATTCTGCACTACGAAATCAAGACCAATCTAATAAAAGCATAAATTCAAACCTAAAAACCGAATGCCACATTTAGGAGTGACATTTACATGGACATTTCATCGAACACTTGGCATGTAATGCTAGATCACAAGTCATTTTAAAGCAAAAAGGAGAAAAAACAAGTGAACTTAAAGGACATCTAGGCATAAGCATAAAGAATGAGGATAGTATAAGCCAATAAGCACATTCTGCACTATGAAATCAAGAATGATCCAATAAAAGCATAAATTCGAACCTAGAAACCGAATGCCACATATAGCAGTGACCTTTACATGGACATATCATCGAATACTTGGCGTGCAATTTTAGATCACAAGTCATTTTAAAAGCAAAAGGAGAAAAAACAAGTGAACTTTAAAGATATCTAGGCATAAGCATAAGAATGAGGATAGTATCAAGCAAATAAGCACAATCTGCACTACAAAATCAAGACCGATCGAATAAAGCATATTCGAACCTAAAAACCGAATGCCACATTTAGGAGTGACATTTACATGGACATATCATCAAACACTTGGCGTGCAATGTTCGATCACAAGTCAATTTAAAGGCAAAAGAAGAAAAAAGAAGTGAACTTTAATGGATATCTAGGCATAAGCATAAGAATGAGGATAATATCAAGCCAATAAGCACATTCTGCACTACAAAATCAAGACCGATCGAATAAAAGCATAAATTCGAACCTAGAAACCGAATGCCACATTTAGGAGTGACATTTACATGGACATATCATCGAACACTTGTCGTGCAATGTAAGATTACAAGTCATTTTAAACGCAGAAGGAGAAAAAACAAGTGAACTTTAAAGACATCTAGACATAAGAATAAAGAATGAGGATAGAATGCAGGCCAATAAGCACATTCTGCACTACAAAATCAAGACCGATTGAATAAAGCACATTCAAACCTAAAAACCGAATGCCACATTTATGTGTGACATTTACATGGACATTTCATCGAACACTTGGTGTGGAATTTTAGATCACAAGTCATTTTAAACGCAAAAGGAGAAAAAATAAGTGAACTTTAAAGACATCTAGGCATAAGCATAAAGAATGAAGATAGTATCAAGGCAATAAGCACATTCTGCACTACGAAATCAAGACTGATCGAATAAAAGCATGAATTCGAACCTAGAAACCGAATGCCACATTTAGGAGTGACATTTACATGGACATATCATCGAACACTTGGCGTGCAATGTTAGATCACAAGTCATTTTAAAGGCAAAAGAAGAAAAAAGAAGTGAACTTTAAAGACATCTAGGCATAAGCATAAAGAATGAGGATATCAAACCAATAAACACATTCTGCACTACAAAATCAAGTCTGGTCGAATAAAGCATATTCGAACCTAAAAACCAAATGCCACATTTAAGAGTGACATTTACATGGATATTTCATCGAACACTTGGTGTGGAATGTTAGATCATAAGTCATTTTAAAGGCAAAAGGAGAAAAAACAAGTGAACTTTAAAGACAACGAGGCATAAGCATAAAGAATGAGGATAGTATCAGGCCAATAAGCACATTATGCACTACAAAATCAAGACCGATCGAATAAAAGCATGAATTCGAACCTAGAAACCGAATGCCACATTTAGGAGTGACATTTACATGGACATATCATCGAACACTTGGCGTGCCATGTACGATCACAAGTCATTTTAAGGGCAAAAGGAGAAAGAAGAAGTGAACTTTAAAGACATCTAGGCATAAGCATAAAAAATGAGGATAGTATGAAGCCAATAAGCACATTCTGAACTACAAAATCAAGATCGATCGAATAAAGCATATTCGAACCTAAAAACCGAATGCCACATTTAGAAGTGACCTTTTCATGGACATTTATTCGAACACTTGGTGTGGAATGTTAGATCATGAGTCATTTTACACGCAAAAAGAGAAAAAACAAGTGAACTTTAAAGACATCTAGGCATAAGCATAAAGAATGAGGATAGTATCAAGCCAATAAGCACATTCGGCCCTATAAAATCAAGACGGATCGAATAAAAGCAAAATTCAAACCTAGAAACTGAATGTCACATTTAGGAGTGACATTTACATGTACATTTCATCGAACATTTAGCGTGGAATGTTAGATCAGAAGTCATTTAAAAGCCAAAAGGAGAAAAAACAAGTGAACTTAAAGGACATCTTAGCATAAGCATAAAGAATGAGGATAGTATCAAGCCAATCAGCACATTCTGTACTAAAAAATCAAGACCAATCGAATAAAGATTATTCGAACCTAAAAACCGAATGCCAGATTTAGGAGTGACATTTACATGGACATTTCATCGAACACTATGCGTGCAATGTTAGATCACAAGTCCATTTTTAAAGGCAAAACGAGAAAAAACAAGTGAACTTTAAGGACATCTAGTCATAAGCATAAAGAATGAGGATAGTATCAAGCCAATAAGCACATTCTGCACTGTAAAATCAAGACCGATCGAATAAAAGCATAAATTCAAACATAAAAACCGAATGCCACATTTAGGAGTGACATTGACATGGATATTTTATCGAACACTTGGCGTCCAATGTTAGATCACAAGTCCGTTTCCAAAGGCAAAAGGAGAAAAAACAAGTGAACTTTAAGGACATCTAGTCATAAGCATAAAGAATGAGGATAGTATCAAGCCAATAAGCACATTCTGCTATACGAAATCAAGACCGATCGAATAAAAGAATAAATTCGAACCTAGAAACTGAATGCCACATTTAGGAGTGACATTTACATGGACATTTCATCGAACACTTGGCGTGCAATGTTAGATCACAAGTTATTTTATAGGCAAAAGGAGAAAAAACAAGTGAACTTTAAAGTCATCTAGGCATATCTATAAAGAATGAGGATAGTATCAAGCCAATAAGCACATTCTACACGATAAAATCAAGACCGATCGAATAAAAGCATAAAATCGAACCTAGAAACCGAATGCAACATTTAGGAGTGACATTTACATGGACATTTCATCGAATACTTGGCTTGCAATGTTTGATCACAAGTCATTTTACAGGCAAAACGAGAAAAAACAAGTGAACTTTAAAGACACCTAGGCATAAGCATAAAGAATGAGGATAGTATCAAGCTAATAAGCATATTCTACAAGACGAAATCAAGACCGATCGAACAAAAGTTTAAATTCCAACCTAGAAACGGAATGCCACATTTATGAGTGACATTTACATGGACATTGCATCAAACACTTGGCGTGCAGTGTTAGATCACTAGTCCATTATTTAAGGCAAAAGGAGAAAAACAAGTGAACTTTAAGGACATCTAGTCATAAGCATAAAGAATGTGGAAAGTATCAAACCAATAAGCACATTATGCAACAAAATCAAGTCCGATCAAATAAATGCATAAATTCGAACATAGAAACCGAATGCCATATTTAGGAGTGACATTTACATGGACATTTCATCGAACACTTGGCGTGCAATGTTAGATCAGAAGTCCATTTTTAAAGACAAAATGAGAAAAAACAAGTGAACTTTAAAGACATCTAGGCATAAGCATAAAGAATAAGGATAGTATCAAGCCAATAAGCACATTCTGCACTGTAAAATCAAGACCGGTCGAATAAAAGCAAAAATTCAAACATAGAAACCGAATGCCACATTTAGGAATGACATTGACATGGAGATTTCATCGAACACTTGCGTCCAATGTTAGATCACAAGTCCATTTTTAAAGGCAAAAGGAGAAAAAACAAGTGAACCTTAAGGACATCAAGTCATAAGCATTAAAAATGAGGATAGTATCAAGCCAATAAGAACATTTTGCTCTACGAAATTTAGACCGATCGAATAAAAGCATAAATTCGAACCTAGAAACCGAATGCCACATTTAGGAGTGACATTTACATGGACATTTCATCGAACACTTGGCATGCAATGTTAAATCACAAGTCCATTTTTAAAGGCAAAAGGAGAAAAAACAAGTGAACTTTAAATACATCTAGGCATAAGCATAAAGAATGAGGATAGAATCAAGCCAATAAGCACATTCTACACTGTAAAATCAAGACCGATCGAATAAAAGCATAAATTCAAACATAGAAACCGAATGCCACATTTAGGAGTGACATTGACATAGATATTTCATCGAACACTTGGCGTCCAATGTTAGATCACAAGTCCATTTTTAAAGGCAAAAGGAGAAAAAACAAGTGAACTTTAAAGATATCTAGGCATAAGCATAAAGAATGAGGATAGTATCAAGCCAAAAAGCAAATTCTACACTATAAAATCAAGACCGATCGAATAAAAGCATAAATTCAAACCTAGAAACCAAATGCCACATTTAGGAGTGACATTTACATGGACATTTCCACTTGGCGTGCAATGTTAGATCACACAAGTCATTTTAAAGCAAAAAGGAGAAAAAACAAGTGAACTTAAAGGACATCTAGGCATAAGCATAAAAAATGAGAATAGTATCAAGCTAATTAGTGCATTCTGCAACACGAAATCAAGACCGATCGAATAAAAGCATAATTCGAACCTAGAAACCGAATGCCACATTTAGGAGTGACATTTACATGGACATATCATCGAACACTTGATGTGCAATGTTCGATCACAAGTAAATTTAAAGGCAAAAGAAGAAAAAAGAAATGAACTTTAAAGGACATCTAGGCATAAGCATAAAGAATGAGGATAGTATCAAGCCAATAAGCACATCTGCACTACAAAATCAAGACCGATCGAATAAAAGCATAAATTCTAACCTAGAAACCGAATGCCACATTTAGGAGTGACATTTACATGGACATTTCCACTTGGCGTGCAATGTTAGATCACACAAGTCATTTTAAAGCCAAAAGGAGAAAAAACAAGTGAACTTAAAGGACATCTAGGCATAAGCATAAAAAATAAGAATAGTATAAAGCTAATTAGTGCATTCTGCACTACGAAATCAAGACCGATCGAATAAAAGCATAATTCCAACCTATAAACCGAATGCCACATTTAGGAGTGACAGTTACATGGACATATCATCGAACACTTGGTGTGCAATGTTCGATCACAAGTAAATTTAAAGGCAAAAGAAGAAAAAAGAAGTGAACTTTAAAGGACATCTAGGCATAAGCATAAAGAATGAGGATAGTATCAAGCCAATAAGCACATCTACACTACGAAATCAAGACCGATCGAATAAAAGCATAAATTCTAACCTAGAAACCGAATGCCACATTTAGGAGTGACATTTACATGGACATTTCATCGAACACTTGGCAAGCAATGTTAGATCACAAGTCATTTTAAAGCCAAAAGGAGAAAAAACAAGTGAAACTAAAGGACATCTAGGCATAAGCATAAAGAGATAGGAGAGTATCAAGCCAATAAGCACATTCTGCACAACGAAATCAAGACCGATCGAATAAAAGCATAAATTCGAACCTAAAAATCGAATACCACATTTAGGAGTGACATTTACATGTACATTTCATCGAACACTTGGCGTGCAATGTTAGATCACAAGTCATTTCAAAGCCAAAAGGAGAAAAAACAAGTGCACTTAAAGGACATCTAGGCATAAGCATAAAGAATGAGGAGAGTATGAAGCCAATAAGCACATTCTGCACTGTAAAATCAAGACCGATCGAATAAAAGCATAAATTCAAACATAGAAACCGAATGCCACATTTAGGAGTGACATTGACATGGATATTTCATCGAACACTTGGCGACCAATGTTAGATCACAAGTCCGTTTTTAAAGGCAAAAGGAGAAAAAACAAGTGAACTTTAAATACATCTAGGAATAAGCATAAAGAATGAGGATAGAATCAAGCCAATAAGCACATTCTACAGTGTAAAATCAAGACCTATCGAATAAAAGCATAAATTCAAACATAGAAACCGAATGCAACATTTAGGAGTGACATTGACATAGATATTTCATCGAACACTTGGCGTCCAATGTTAGATCACAAGTCCATTTTTAAAGGCAAAAGGAGAAAAAACAGGTGAACTTTAAAGATATCTAGGCATAAGCATAAAGAATGAGGATAGTATCAAGCCAAAAAGCACATTCTACACTATAAAATAAAGACCGATCGAATAAAAGAATAAATTCAAACCTAGAAACCAAATACCACATATAGGAGTGACATTTACATGGATATTTCCACTTGGCGTGCAATGTTAGATCACAAAAGTCATTTTAAAGCCAAAAGAAGAAAAAACAAGTGAACTTTAAGGACATCTAGTCATAAGCATAAAGAATGAGGATAGTATCAAGCCAATAAGCACATTCTGCACTGTAAAATCAAGACCGATCGAATAAAAGCATAAATTCAAACATAAAAACCGAATGCCACATTTAGGAGTGACATTGATATGGATATTTCATCAAACACTTGGCGTCCAATGTTAGATCACAAGTCCGTTTCCAAAGGCAAAAGGAGAAAAAACAAGTGAACTTTAAGGACATCTAGTCATAAGCATAAAGAATGAGGATAGTATCAAGCCAATAAGCACATTCTGCTATACGAAATCAAGACCGATCGAATAAAAGAATAAATTCGAACCTAGAAACTGAATGCCACATTTAGGAGTGACATTTACATGGACATTTCATCGAACACTTGGCGTGCAATGTTAGATCACAAGTTATTTTAAAGGCAAAAGGAGAAAAAACAAGTGAACTTTAAAGTCATCTAGGCATATCTATAAAGAATGAGGATAGTATCAAGCCAATAAGCACATTCTGCACGATAAAATCAAGACCGATCGAATAAAAGCATAAAATCGAACCTAGAAACCGAATGCAACATTTAGGAGTGACATTTACATGGACATTTCATCGAATACTTGGCTTGCAATGTTTGATCACAAGTCATTTTACAGGCAAAACGAGAAAAAACAAGTGAACTTTAAAGACACCTAGGCATAAGCATAAAGAATGAGGATAGTATCAAGCTAATAAGCATATTCTACAAGACGAAATCAAGACCGATCGAAAAAAAGTTTAAATTCCAACCGAGAAACGGAATGCCACATTTATGAGTGACATTTACATGGACATTGCATCAAACATTTGGCGTGCAGTGTTAGATCACTAGTCCATTATTTAAGGCAAAAGGAGAAAAACAAGTGAACTTTAAGGACATCTAGTCATAAGCATAAAGAATGTGGAAAGTATCAAACCAATAAGCACATTATGCAACAAAATCAAGACCGATCGAATAAATGCATAAATTCGAACCTAGAAACCGAATGCCATATTTAGGAGAAAATTTACATGGACATTTCATCGAACACTTGGCGTGCAATGTTAGATCAGAAGTCCATTTTTAAAGGCAAAATGAGAAAAAACAAGTGAACTTTAAAGACATCTAGGCATAAGCATAAAGAATAAGGATAGTATCAAGCCAATAAGCACATTCTGCACTGTAAAATCAAGACCGGTCGAATAAAAGCAAAAATTCAAACATAGAAACCGAATGCCACATTTAGGAATGACATTGACATGGAGATTTCATCGAACACTTGCGTCCAATGTTAGATCACAAGTCCATTTTTAAAGGCAAAAGGAGAAAAAACAAGTGAACCTTAAGGACATCAAGTCATAAGCATTAAAAATGAGGATAGTATCAAGCCAATAAGAACATTTTGCTCTACGAAATTTAGACCGATCGAATAAAAGCATAAATTCGAACCTAGAAACCGAATGCCACATTTAGGAGTGACATTTACATGGACATTTCATCGAACACTTGACATAAAATGTTAAATCACAAGTCCATTTTTAAAGGCAAAAGGAGAAAAAACAAGTGAACTTTAAATACATCTAGGCATAAGCATAAAGAATGAGGATAGAATCAAGCCAATAAGCACATTCTACACTGTAAAATCAAGACCGATCGAATAAAAGCATAAATTCAAACATAGAAACCGAATGCCACATTTAGGAATGACATTGACATAGATATTTCATCGAACACTTGGCGTCCAATGTTAGATCACAAGTCCATTTTTAAAGGCAAAAGGAGAAAAAACAAGTGAACTTTAAAGATATCTAGGCATAAGCATAAAGAATGAGGATAGTATCAAGCCAAAAAGCAAATTCTACACTATAAAATCAAGACCGATCGAATAAAAGCATAAATTCAAACCTAGAAACCAAATGCCACATTTAGGAGTGACATTTACATGGATATTTCCACTTGGCGTGCAATGTTAGATCACACAAGTCATTTTAAAGCAAAAAGGAGAAAAAACAAGTGAACTTAAAGGACATCTAGGCATAAGCATAAAAAATGAGAATAGTATCAAGCTAATTAGTGCATTCTGCACTACGAAATCAAGACCGATCGAATAAAAGCATAATTCGAACCTAGAAACCGAATGCCACATTTAGGAGTGACATTTACATGGACATATCATCGAACACTTGGTGTGCAATGTTCGATCACAAGTAAATTTAAAGGCAAAAGAAGAAAAAAGAAATGAACTTTAAAGGACATCTAGGCATAAGCATAAAGAATGAGGATAGTATCAAGCCAATAAGCACATCTGCACTACAAAATCAAGACCGATCGAATAAAAGCATAAATTCTAACCTAGAAACCGAATGCCACATTTAGGAGTGATATTTACATGGACATTTCCACTTGGCGTGCAATGTTAGATCACAAGTCATTTTAAAGCCAAACGGAGAAAAAACAAGTGAACTTAAAGGACATCTAGGCATAAGCATAAAAAAGTAGAATAGTATAAAGCTAATTAGTGCATTCTGCACTACGAAATCAAGACCGATCAAATAAAAGCATAATTCCAACCTATAAACCGAATACCACATTTAGGAGTGACAGTTACATGGACATATCATCGAACACTTGGTGTGCAATGTTCGATCACAAGTAAATTTAAAGGCAAAAGAAGAAAAAAGAAGTGAACTTTAAAGGACATCTAGGCATAAGCATAAAGAATGAGGATAGTATCAACCCAATAAGCACATCTGCACTACGAAATCAAGACCGATCGAATAAAAGCATAAATTCTAACCTAGAAACCGAATGCCACATTTAGGAGTGACATTTACATGGACATTTCATCGAACACTTGGCAAGCAATGTTAGATCACAAGTCATTTTAAAGCCAAAAGGAGAAAAAACAAGTGAAACTAAAGGACATCTAGGCATAAGCATAAAGAGATAGGAGAGTATCAAGCCAATAAGCACATTCTGCACAACGAAATCAAGACCGATCGAATAAAAGCATAAATTCGAACCTAAAAATCGAATACCAAATTTAGGAGTGACATTTAAATGTACATTTCATCGAACACTTGGTGTGCAATGTTAGATCACAAGTCATTTTAAAGCCAAAAGTAGAAAAAACAAGTGCACTTAAAGGACATCTAGGCATAAGCATAAAGAATGAGGAGAGTATGAAGCCAATAAGCACATTCTGCACTGTAAAATCAAGACCGATCGAATAAAAGCATAAATTCAAACATAGAAACCGAATGCCACATTTAGGAGTGACATTGACATGGATATTTCATCGAACACTTGGCGACCAATGTTAGATCACAAGTCCGTTTTTAAAGGCAAAAGGAGAAAAAACAAGTGAACTTTAAATACATCTAGGAATAAGCATAAAGAATGAGGATAGAATCAAGCCAATAAGCACATTCTACAGTGTAAAATCCAGACCTATCGAATAAAAGCATAAATTCAAACATAGAAACTGAATGCCACATTTAGGAGTGACATTGACATAGATATTTCATCGAACACTTGGCGTCCAATGTTAGATCACAAGTCCATTTTTAAAGGCAAAAGGAGAAAAAACAAGTGAACTTTAAAGATATCTAGGCATAAGCATAAAGAATGAGGATAGTATCAAGCCAAAAAGCACATTCTACACTATAAAATAAAGACCGATCGAATAAAAGAATAAATTCAAACCTAGAAACCAAATACCACATATAGGAGTGACATTTACATGGATATTTCCACTTGGCGTGCGATGTTAGATCACAAAAGTCATTTTAAAGCCAAAAGGAGAAAAAACAAGTGAACTTAAAGGACATCTAGGCATAAGCATAAAAAATGAGAATAGTATCAAGCTAATTAGTGCATTCTGGAATACGAAATCAAGACCGATCGAGTAAAAGCATAATTCGAACCTAGAAACCGAATGCCACATTTAGGAGTGACATTTACATGGACATATCATCGAACACTTGGTGTGGAATGTTAGATCACAAGTCATTTTAAAGCCAAAAGGAGAAAAAACAAGTGAACTTAAAGGGCATCTAGGCATAAGCATAAAGAATGAGGAGAGTATCAAGCCAATAATCACATTCTGCACTACGAAATCAAGACCGATCGAATAAAAGCATAAATTCGAACTTAAAATCGAATACCACATTTAGGAGTGACAATTACATGTACATTTCATCGAACACTTGGCGTGCAATGTTAGATCACAAGTCATTTTAAAGCCAAAAGGATAAAAAACAAGTGCACTTAAAGGACATCTAAGCATAAGCATAAAGAATGAGGAGAGTATCAAGCCAATAAGAATATTCTGCACTACGAAATCAAGACCGATCGAATAAAAGCATAAATTCTAACATAGAAACCGATTGCCACATTTAGGAGTGACATTTACATGGACATTTCATCGAACACTTGGCGTGCAATGTTAGATCACAAGTCATTTTAAAGCCAAAAGGAGAAAAAACAAGTGAACTTAAAGGACATCTAGGCATAAGCATAAAGAATGAGGAGAGTATCAAGCCAATAAGCACATTCTGCACTACGAAATCAAGACCGATCGAATAAAAGCATAAATTCGAACCTAAAAATCGAATACCACATTTAGGAGTGACATTTACATGTACATTTCATCGAACACTTGGTGTGCAATGTTAGATCACAAGTCATTTTAAAGCCAAAAGGAGAAAAAACAAGTGCACTTAAAGGACATCTAGGCATAAGCATAAAGAATGAGGAGAGTATCAAGCCAATAAGCACATTCTGCACTGTAAAATCAAGACCGATCGAATAAAAGCATAAATTCAAACATAGAAAGCGAATGCCACATTTAGGAGTGACATTGACATGGATATTTCATTGAACACTTGGCGTCCAATGTTAGGTCACAAGTCCGTTTTTAAAAGCAAAAGGAGAAAAAACAAGTGAACTTTATGGACATCTAGTCATAAGCATAAAGAATGAGGAAAGTATCAAGCCAATAAGCACATTCTGCTCAACAAAATCAACACCGATCGAATAAAAGAATAAATTCGAACCTAGAAACCGATTGCCACATTTAGGAGTGACATTTACATGGACATTTCATCGAACATTTGGCGTGCAATGTTAGATCACAAGTCATTTTAAAGCCAAAAGGAGAAAAAACAAGTGAACTTAAAGGACATCTAGGCATAAGCATAAAGAATGAGGAGAGTATCAAGCCAATAAGCACATTCTGCACTACGAAATCAAGACCGATCGAATAAAAGCATAAATTCGAACCTAAAAATCGAATACCACATTTAGGAGTGACATTTACATGTACATTTCATCGAACACTTGGCGTGCAATGTTAGATCACAAGTCATTTTAAAGCAAAAAGGAGAAAAAGCAAGTGAACTTAAAGGACATCTAGGCATAAGCATAAAGAATGAGGAGAGTATCAAGCCAATAAGCACATTCTGCACTACGAAATCAAGACCGATCGAATAAAAGCATAAATTCGAACCTAAAAATCGAATACCACATTTAGGAGTGACATTTACATGTACATTTCATCGAACACTTGGCGTGCAATGTTAGATCACAAGTCATTTTAAAGCCAAAAGGAGAAAAAACAAGTGCACTTAAAGGACATCTAGGCATAAGCATAAAGAATGAGGAGAGTATCAAGCCAATAAGCACATTCTGCACTGTAAAATCAAGACCGATCGAATAAAAGCATAAATTCAAACATAGAAAGCGAATGCCACATTTAGGAGTGACATTGACATGGATATTTCATTGAACACTTGGCGTCCAATGTTAGATCACAAGTCCGTTTTTAAAGGCAAAAGGAGAAAAAACAAGTGAACTTTATGGACATCTAGTCATAAGCATAAAGAATGAGGAAAGTATCAAGCCAATAAGCACATTCTGCTCAACGAAATCAACATCGATCGAATAAAAGAATAAATTCGAACCTAGAAACCGATTGCCACATTTAGGAGTGACATTTACATGGACATTTCATCGAACATTTGGCGTGCAATGTTTGATCACAAGTCCATTTTTAAAGGCAAAAGGAGAAAAAAACAAGTGAACTTTAAAGATATCTAGGCATAAGCATAAAAATGAGGATAGTATCAAGCCAAAAAGCACATTCTACACTATAAAATCAAGACCGTTCGAATAAAAATATAAATTCAAACCTAGAAACCAAATGCCAAATTTAGGAGTGACATTTACATGGACATTTCCACTTGGCGTGCAATGTTAGATCACACAAGTCATTTTAAAGCCAAAAGGAGAAAAAACAAGTGAATTTAAAGGACATCTAGGCATAAGCATAAAAAATGAGAATAGTATCAAGCTAATTAGTGCATTCTGCACAACGAAATCAAGACCGATCGAATAAAAGCATAATTCGAACCTAGAAACCGAATGCCACATTTAGGAGTGACATTTACACGGACATATCATCGAACACTTGGTGTACAATGTTCGATCACAAGTAAATTTAAAGGCAAAAGAAGAAAAAAGAAGTGAACTTTAAAGGACATCTAGGCATAAGCATAAAGAATGAGGATAGTATCAAGCCAATAAGCACATCTGCACTACGAAATCAAGACCGATCGAATAAAAGCATAAATTCTAACCTAGAAACCGAATGCCACATTTAGGAGTGACATTTACATGGACATTTCTTCGAACACTTGGCATGCAATGTTAGATCACAAGTCATTTTAAAGCCAAAAGGAATTAAAACAAGTGAACTTCAAGGACATCTAGGCATAAGCATAAAGAATGAGGAGAGTATCAAGCCAATAAGCACATTCTGCACTACGAAATCAAGACCGATCGAATAAAAGCATAAATTCGAACCTAAAAATCGAATACCACATTTAGGAGTGACATTTACATGTATATTTCATCGAACACTTGGCGTGCAATGTTAGATCACATGTCATTTTAAAGCCAAATGGAGAAAAAACAAGTGAACTTAAAGGATATCTAGGCATAAGCATAAAGAATGAGGAGAGTATCAAGCCAATAAGCACATTCTGCACTATAAAATCAAGACCGATCGAATAAAAGCATAAATTCAAGCATAGAAAACCGAATGCCACATTTAGGAGTGACATTGACATGGATATTTCATCGAACACTTGGCGTCCAATGTTAGATCACAAGTCCGTTTTTAAAGGCAAAAGGAGAAAAAAACAAGTGAACTTTAAGGACATCTAGTCATAAGCATAAAGAATGAGGAAAGTATCAAGCCAATAAGCACATTCTGCTCAACGAAATCAAGACCGATCGAATAAATGAATAAATTTGAACCTAGAAACCGATTGCCACATTTAGGAGTGACATTTACATGGACATTTCATCGAACACTTGGCGTGCAATGTTAGATCAGAAGTAATTTTAAAGGCAAAAGGAGAAAAAACAAGTGAACTTTAAGGACATCTAGTCATAAGCATAAAGAATGAGGATATTATGAAGCCAAAAAACACATTCTGCACTATAAAATCAAGACCGATCGAACAAAAGTTTAAATTCCAACCTAGAAACGGAATTCCACATTTAGGAGTGACATTTACATGGACATTTCATCGAACACTTGGCGTGCAATGTTAGATCACTAGTCCATTATTAAAGGCAAAAGGAGAAAAAACAAGTGAACTTTAAGGACATCGAGTCATAAGCATAAAGAATGAGGAAAGTATCAAATCAATAAGCACATTCTGCACTACAAAATCAAGACCGATCGAATAATTGCATAAATTCGAACCTAGAAACCGAATGCCATATATAGGAGTGACATTTACATGGACATTTCATCGAACACTTGGCGTGCAATGTTAGATCACAAGTCCATTTTTAAAGGCAAAAGGAGAAAAAAAAGTGAACTTTAAAGACATTTAGTCATAAGCACATTCTGCAATGTAAAATCATGACTGATTGAATAAAAGCATAAATTCAAACATAGAAAACGAATGCCACATTTAGGAATGACATTGACATGGACATTTCATCGAACACTTGCGTCCAATGATAGATCACAAGTCCATTTTTAAAGGCAAAAGGAGAAAAAACAATTGAACTTTAAGGACATCTAGTCATAAGCATTAAGAATGAGGATAGTATCAAGCCAATAAGAACATTTTGCTCTACGAAATCAAGACCGATCGAATAAAAGCATAAATTCGAACCTAGAAACCAAATGCCACATTTAGGAGTGACATTTACATGGACATTTCAACGAACACTTGGCATGCAATGTTAGATCACAAGTCCATTTTTAAAGGCAAAAGGAGAAAAAACAAGTGAACTTTAAATACATCTAGGCATAAGAATAAAGAATGAGGATAGAATCAAGCCAATAAGCACATTCTACTCTGTAAAATCAAGACCGATCGAATAAAAGCAAAAATTCAAACATAGAAACCGAATGCCACATTTAGGAGTGACATTGACATAGATATTTCATCGAACACTTGGCGTCCAATGTTAGATCACAAGTCCATTTTTAAAGGCAAAAGGAGAAAAAACAAGTGAACTTTAAGGATATCTAGTCATAAGCATAAAGAATGAGGATAGTATCAAGCCAATAAGCACATTCTACTCTACGAAATCAAGACCGATCGAATAAAAGAATAAATTCGAACCTAGAAACCGATTGCCACATTTAAGAGTGACATTTACATGGACATTTCATCGAACACTTGGCGTGCATTGTTAGATCACAAGCCATTTTAAAGGCAAAAGGACAAAAAACAATTGAACTTTAAATACATCTAGGCATAAGCATAAATAATGAGGATAATATCAAGCCGATAAGCACATTCTACACTGCAAAATCAAGACCGGTCGAATAAAAGTTTAAATTCCAACCTAGAACGGAATGCCAAATTTAGGAGTGACATTTATATGGACATTTCATCGAACACTTGGTGTGCAATGTTAGACCGCAAGTCCATTTTTAAAGGCAAAAGGAGAAAAAACAAGTGAACTTTAAAGACATCTAGGCATAAGCATAAAGAATGAGGATAGTATCAAGCCAATAAGCACATTCTGCACTGTAAAATCAAGACCGATCGAATAAAAGCATAAATTCAAACCTAGAAACCGAATGCCACATTTAGGAGTGACATTGACATGGACATTTGATGTAACACTTGGCGTGCAGTGTTAGATCACAAGTCCATTTTAAAGGCAAAAGGAGAAAAAAACAAGTGAACTTTATGGACATCTAGTCATAAGCATAAAGAATGAGGATAGTATCAAGCAAATAAGCACATTCTGCTCTACGAAATCAAGAACGATCGAATAAAAGAATAAATTCGAACCTAGAAGCCGAATGCCTCATTTAGGAGTGACATTTACATGGACATTTCATCGAACACATGGCGCGCAATGTTAGGTCACAAGTCCATTTTTAAAGGCAAAAGGAGAAAAAACAAGTGAACTTTAAAGACATCTAGGCATAAGCATAAAGAATGAGGAAAGTATCAAACCAATAAGCACATTCTGCACTACAAAATCAAGACCGATCGAATAAATGCATAAATTCGAACCTAGAAACCGAATGCCATATTTACGAGTGACATTTACATGGACATTTAATCGAACACTTGGCGTGTAATGTTAGATCACAAGTCCATTTTTAATGGCAAAAGGAGAAAAAACAAGTGAAATTTAAAGACATCTAGGCATAACCATAAAGAATGAGGATAGTATCAAGCCAATAAGCACATTCTACACTGTAAAATCAAGACCAATCGAATAAAAGCACAAATTCAAACCTAGAAACCGAATGCCACATTTATGAGTGACATTTACATGGATATTTCATCGAACACTTGGCGTGCAATGCTAGAACACAAATCATTTTAAAGGAAAAAGGAGAAAAAACAAGTGAACTTTAAAGACATCTAGGCATAAGCATAAAGAATGAAGATAGTATCAAGCCAATAAGTACATTCTGCACTATAAAATCAAGACCGATCAAATAAAAGCATAAATTCGAACCTGGAAACTGATTGCCACATTTAGGAGTGACATTTACATGGACATTTCATCGAACACATGACGTGCAATGTTAGATCACAAGTCATTTTGAAGGCAAAAAGGGAAAAAACAAGTGAACTTTAAGGACATCTAGTCATAAGCATAAAGAATGAGAATAGTATCAAGCCAATAAGAACAATCTGCACTACAAAATCAAGACCGATCGAACAAAGGTTTAAATTCCAACCTAGAAATGGAATGCCACATTTAGGAGTGACATTTACATGCACGTTTCATTGAACAGTTGGCGTGCAATGTTAGATCACAAGTCATTTTAAAGGCAAAAGGAGAAAAAACAAGTGAACTTTAAAGACATCTAGGCATAAGCATAAAGAATGAGGATAGTATCAAGCCAATAAGCACATTCTGCATTGTAAAATCAAGACCGATCGAATAAAAGCATAAATTCAAACCTAGAAACCGAATGCCACATTTAGGAGTGACATTGACATTGACATTTCATCGAACACTTGGAGCGTATTGTTAGATCACAAGTCCATTTTTAAAGGCAAAAGGAGAAAAAAAAAGTGAACTTTAAAACATCTAGGCATAAGCATACAGAATGAGGAAAGTATCAAACAAATAAGAACATTCTACACTACAAAATCAAGAACGATCGAATAAATGCATAAATTCGAACCTAGAAACCGAATGCCATATTTAGGAGTAACATTTACATGGACATTTCATCGAACACTTGGCGTGCAATGTTAGATCAGAAGTCCATTTTTAATGGCAAAAGGAGAGAAAACAAGTGAACTTTAAAGACATCTAGGCATAAGCATAAAGAATGAGGATAGTATCAAGCCAATAAGCACATTCTGCACTATCAAATCAAGACCGATCGAATAAAAGCATAAAATCGAACCTAGAAACCGAATGCCACATTTAGGAGTGACATTTACATGGACATTTCATCGAACACTTGGCGTGCTATGTAAGATCACAAGTCATTTTACAGGCAAAACGAGAAAAAAGAAGTGAACTTTAAAGAAACCTAGGCAAAAGCATAAAGAATGAGGATAGTATCAAGCCAAAAAACACATTCTGCACTATAAAATCAAGACCGATCGAAAAAAAGTTTAAATTCCAACCTAGAAACGGAATGCCACATTTAAGAGTTACATTTACATGGACATTTCATCGAACACTTGGCGTGCAATGTTAGATCACAAGTCCATTTTTAAAGGCAAAAGGAGAAAAAACAAGTGAACTTTAAGGACATCTAGGCATAAGCATAAAGAATGAGGATAGTATCAAGCCAATAAACACATTCAGCACTATAAAATCAAGACCGATCGAACAAAAGTTTAAATTCCAACCTAGAACGGAATGCCAAATTTAGGAGTGACATTTATATGGACATTTCATCGAACACTTCGTGTGCAATGTTAGATCACAAGTCCATTTTTAAAGGCAAAAGGAGAAAAAACAAGTGAAATTTAAAGACATCTAGGCATAAGCATAAAGAATGAGGATAGTATCAAGCCAATAAGCACATTCTGCACTGTAAAATCAAGACCGATCGAATAAAAGCATAAATTCAAACCTAGAAACCGAATGCCACATTTAGGAGTGACATTGACATGGACATTTCATCGAACACTTGGAGCGGATTGTTAGATCACAAGTCTATATTTAAAGGCAAAAGGAGAAAAAAAAGTGAACTTTAAAGACATCTAGGCATAAGCATACAGAATGAGGACACTATCAAGCCAAAAAAACACATTCTGCACTATAAAATCAAGACCGATCGAACAAAAGTTTAAATTCCAACCTAGAAACGGAATGCCACATTTAGGAGTGACATTGACATTGACATTTCACGGAACACTTGGGGTGCAATGTTAGATCACAAGTCTTTTTTTAAAGGAAAAAGGAGAAAAAACAAGTGAACTTTATTGACATCTAGTCATAAGCATAGAGAATGAGTATAGTATCAAGCCAATAAGTACATTCTGCACAATAAAATCAAGACCGATCGAACAAAAGTTTAAATTCCAACCTAGAAACGGAATGCCACATTTAGGAGTGACATTTACATGGACATTTCATCGAACTGGCGTGCAATGTTAGATCACAAGTCATTTTAAAGGCAAAAGGAGAAAAAACAAGTGAACTGTAAAGACATCTAGGCATAAGCATAAAAATGAGGATAGTATCAAGCCAATAAGCACATTCTACACTGTAAAATCAAGACCGATCGAATAAAAGCAAAAAATCAAACCTGGCTTGCCACATTTAGGAGTGACATTGACATGGACATTTCACCGAACACTTAGCGTGCAATGTTAGAACATAAGTCTTTTTTTAAAGGAAAAAGGAGAAAAAACAAGTGAACTTTATGGACATCTAGTCATAATCATAGAGAATGAGGATAGTATCAAGCCAATAAGTACATTCTGCACTAAAAAATCAAGACCGATCGAACAAAAGTTTAAATTCCAACCTAGAAACGGAATGCCACATTTAGGAGTGACATTTACATGGACATTTCATCGAACACTTGGCATGCAATGTTAGATCACAAGTCATTTTAAAGGCAAAAGGAGAAAAAACAAGTGAACTTTAAGACATCTAGGCATAAGCATAAAAATGAGGATAGTATCAAGCCGATAAGCACATTCTACACTTTAAAATCAAGACCGGTCGAATAAAAGCATAAATTCAAACCTGGAAACCGATTGCCACATTTAGGAGTGACATTGACATGGACATTTCACTGAACACTTGGCGTGCAATGTTAGATCACAAGTCTTTTTTTAAAGGCAAAAGGAGAAAAAACAAGTGAACTTTATGGACATCTAGCCATAAGCATAAAGAATGAGGATACTATCAAGCCAAAAAAACACATTCTGCACTATAAAATCAAGACCGATCGAACAAAAGTTTAAATTCCCACCTAGAAACGGAATGCCACATTTAGGAGTGACATTGACATGGACATTTCACGGAACACTTGGGGTGCAATGTTAGATCACAAGTCTTTTTTTAAAGGAAAAAATAGAAAAAACAAGTGAACTTTATTGACATCTAGTCATAAGCATAGAGAATGAGTATAGTATCAAGCCAATAAGTAAATTTTGCACAATAAAATCAAGACCGATCGAACAAAAGTTTAAATTCCAACCTAGAAACGGAATGCCACATTTAGGAGTGACATTTACATGGACATTTCATCGAACACTTGGCGTGCAATGTCAGATCACAAGTCATTTTAATGGCAAAAGAAGAAAAAACAAGTGAACTTTAAAGACATCTAGGCATAAGCATAAAAATGAGGATAGTATCAAGCCAATAAGCACATTCTACACTGTAAAATCAAGACCGATCGAATAAAAGCAAAAAATCAAACCTGGCTTG
Organism: Fallopia convolvulus; assembly: GCA_964016875.1. Taxonomy (NCBI): domain Eukaryota; kingdom Viridiplantae; phylum Streptophyta; class Magnoliopsida; order Caryophyllales; family Polygonaceae; genus Fallopia; species Fallopia convolvulus. Next base: position 27,225,297 of record OZ024727.1, read on the forward strand.
CCACATTTAGGAGTGACATTGACATGGACATTTCACCGAACACTTGGCGTGCTATGTTAGATCACAAGTCTTTTTTTAAAGGAAAAAGGAGAAAAAACAAGTGAACTTTATGGACATCTAGTCATAAGCATAGAGAATGAGGATAGTATCAAGCCAATAAGTACATTCTGCACTATAAAATCAAGACCGATCGAACAAAAGTTTAAATTCCAACCTAGAAACGGAATGCCACATTTAAGAGTGACATTTACATGGACATTTCATCGAACACTTTGGCGTGCAATGTTAGATCACAAGTCATTTTAAAGGCAAAAGAAGAAAAAACAAGTGAACTTTAAAGACATCTAGGCATAAGCATAAAAATGAGGATAGTATCAAGCCGATAAGCACATTCTACACTGCAAAATCAAGACCGGTCGAATAAAAGTTTAAAATCCAACCTAGAAACGGAATGCCACATTTAGGAGTGACATTTACATGGACATTTCATCGAAAACTTGGCGTGCAATGTTAGATCATAAGTCATTTTAAAGGCAAAAGGACAAAAAACAAGTGAACTTTAAGGACATCTAGCCATAAGCATAAAGAATGAGGATACTATCAAGCCAAAAAAACACATTCTGCACTATAAAATCAAGACCGATCGAACAAAAGTTTAAAATCCAACCTAGAAACGGAATGCCACATTTAGGAGTGACATTTACATGGACATTTGATCGAAAACTTGGCGTGCAATGTTAGATCACAAGTCATTTTAAAGGCAAAAGGAGAAAAAACAAGTGAACTTTAAGGACATCTTGCCATAAGCATAAAGAATGAGGATACTGTCAAGCCAAAAAAACACATTCTGCACTATAAAATCAAGACCGATCGAACAAAAGTTTAAAATCCAACCTAGAAACGGAATGCCACATTTTGGAGTGACATTTACATGGACATTTCATCGAAAACTTGGCGTGCAATGTTAGATCACAAGTCATTTTAAAGGCAAAAGGAGAAAAAACAAGTGAACTTTAAAGACATCTAGGCATAAGCATAAAGAATGAGGATAGTATCAAGCCAATAAACACATTCAGCACTATAAAATCAAGACCGATCGAACAAAAGTTTAAATTCCAACCTAGAACGGAATGCCAAATTTAGGAGTGACATTTATATGGACATTTCATCGAACACTTCGTGTGCAATGTTAGATCACAAGTCCATTTTTAAAGGCAAAAGGAGAAAAAACAAGTGAAATTTAAAGACATCTAGGCATAAGCATAAAGAATGAGGATAGTATCAAGCCAATAAGCACATTCTGCACTGTAAAATCAAGACCGATCGAATAAAAGCATAAATTCAAACCTAGAAACCGAATGCCACATTTAGGAGTGACATTGACATGGACATTTCATCGAACACTTGGAGCGTATTGTTAGATCACAAGTCTATATTTAAAGGCAAAAGGAGAAAAAAAAGTGAACTTTAAAGACATCTAGGCATAAGCATACAGAATGAGGATACTATCAAGCCAAAAAAACACATTCTGCACTATAAAATCAAGACCGATCGAACAAAAGTTTAAATTCCAACCTAGAAACGGAATGCCACATTTAGGAGTGACATTGACATGGACATTTCACGGAACACTTGGGGTGCAATGTTAGATCACAAGTCTTTTTTTAAAGGAAAAAGGAGAAAAAACAAGTGAACTTTATTGACATCTAGTCATAAGCATAGAGAATGAGTATAGTATCAAGCCAATAAGTACATTCTGCACAATAAAATCAAGACCGATCGAACAAAAGTTTAAATTCCAACCTAGAAACGGAATGCCACATTTAGGAGTGACATTTACATGGACATTTCATCGAACTGGCGTGCAATGTTAGATCACAAGTCATTTTAAAGGCAAAAGGAGAAAAAACAAGTGAACTGTAAAGACATCTAGGCATAAGCATAAAAATGAGGATAGTATCAAGCCAATAAGCACATTCTACACTGTAAAATCAAGACCGATCGAATAAAAGCAAAAAATCAAACCTGGCTTGCCACATTTAGGAGTGACATTGACATGGACATTTCACCGAACACTTAGCGTGCAATGTTAGAACATAAGTCTTTTTTTAAAGGAAAAAGGAGAAAAAACAAGTGAACTTTATGGACATCTAGTCATAATCATAGAGAATGAGGATAGTATCAAGCCAATAAGTACATTCTGCACTAAAAAATCAAGACCGATCGAACAAAAGTTTAAATTCCAACCTAGAAACGGAATGCCACATTTAGGAGTGACATTTACATGGACATTTCATCGAACATTTGGCATGCAATGTTAGATCACAAGTCATTTTAAAGGCAAAAGGAGAAAAAACAAGTGAACTTTAAGACATCTAGGCATAAGCATAAAAATGAGGATAGTATCAAGCCGATAAGCACATTCTACACTTTAAAATCAAGAACGGTCGAATAAAAGCATAAATTCAAACCTGGAAACCGATTGCCACATTTAGGAGTGACATTGACATGGACATTTCACTGAACACTTGGCGTGCAATGTTAGATCACAAGTCTTTTTTTAAAGGCAAAAGGAGAAAAAACAAGTGAACTTTATGGACATCTAGCCATAAGCATAAAGAATGAGGATACTATCAAGCCAAAAAAACACATTCTGCACTATAAAATCAAGACCGATCGAACAAAAGTTTAAATTCCCACCTAGAAACGGAATGCCACATTTAGGAGTGACATTGACATGGACATTTCACGGAACACTTGGGGTGCAATGTTAGATCACAAGTCTTTTTTTAAAGGAAAAAATAGAAAAAACAAGTGAACTTTATTGACATCTAGTCATAAGCATAGAGAATGAGTATAGTATCAAGCCAATAAGTAAATTCTGCACAATAAAATCAAGACCGATCGAACAAAAGTTTAAATTCCAACCTAGAAACGGAATGCCACATTTAGGAGTGACATCTACATGGACATTTCATCGAACACTTGGCGTGCAATGTCAGATCACAAGTCATTTTAATGGCAAAAGAAGAAAAAACAAGTGAACTTTAAAGACATCTAGGCATAAGCATAAAAATGAGGATAGTATCAAGCCAATAAGCACATTCTACACTGTAAAATCAAGACCGATCGAATAAAAGCAAAAAATCAAACCTGGCTTGCCACATTTAGGAGTGACATTGACATGGACATTTCACCGAACACTTGGCGTGCTATGTTAGATCACAAGTCTTTTTTTAAAGGAAAAAGGAGAAAAAACAAGTGAACTTTATGGACATCTAGTCATAAGCATAGAGAATGAGGATAGTATCAAGCCAATAAGTACATTCTGCACTATAAAATCAAGACCGATCGAACAAAAGTTTAAATTCCAACCTAGAAACGGAATGCCACATTTAAGAGTGACATTTACATGGACATTTCATCGAACACTTTGGCGTGCAATGTTAGATCACAAGTCATTTTAAAGGCAAAAGAAGAAAAAACAAGTGAACTTTAAAGACATCTAGGCATAAGCATAAAAATGAGGATAGTATCAAGCCGATAAGCACATTCTACACTGCAAAATCAAGACCGGTCGAATAAAAGTTTAAAATCCAACCTAGAAACGGAATGCCACATTTAGGAGTGACATTTACATGGACATTTCATCGAAAACTTGGCGTGCAATGTTAGATCACAAGTCATTTTAAAGGCAAAAGGACAAAAAACAAGTGAACTTTAAGGACATCTAGCCATAAGCATAAAGAATGAGGATACTATCAAGCCAAAAAAACACATTCTGCACTATAAAATCAAGACCGATCGAACAAAAGTTTAAAATCCAACCTAGAAACGGAATGCCACATTTAGGAGTGACATTTACATGGACATTTGATCGAAAACTTGGCGTGCAATGTTAGATCACAAGTCATTTTAAAGGCAAAAGGAGAAAAAACAAGTGAACTTTAAGGACATCTTGCCATAAGCATAAAGAATGAGGATACTGTCAAGCCAAAAAAACACATTCTGCACTATAAAATCAAGACCGATCGAACAAAAGTTTAAAATCCAACCTAGAAACGGAATGGCACATTTTGGAGTGACATTTACATGGACATTTCATCGAAAACTTGGCGTGCAATGTTAGATCACAAGTCATTTTAAAGGCAAAAGGAGAAAAAACAAGTGAACTTTAAAAACATCTAGCCATAAGCATAAAGAATGAGGATACTATCAAGCCAAAAAAACACATTCTACACTATAAAATCAAGACCGATCGAACAAAAGTTTAAATTCCAACCTAGAAACGGAATGCCACGTTTAGGAGTGACATTTACATGGACATTTCATCGAACACTTGGCGTGCAATGTTAGATCACAAGTCCATTTTTAAAGGCAAAAGGAGAAAAAACAAGTGAACTTTAAGGACATCTAGTCATAAGCATAAAGAATGAGGAAAGTATCAAACCAATAAGCACATTCTGCACTACAAAATCAAGACCGATCGAATAAATGCATTAATTCGAACCTAGAAACCGAATGCCATATTTAGGAGTGACATTTACATGGACATTTCATCGAACACTTGGCGTGCAATGTTAGATCACAAGTCGATTTTTAAAGGCAAAGGGAGAAAAAACAAGTGAACTTTAAAGACATCTAGGCATAAGCATAAAGAATGAGGATAGTATCAAGCCAATAAGCACATTTTGCACTGTAAAATCAAGACCGATCGAATAAAAGCATAAATTCAAACCTAGAAACCGAATGCCACATTTAGGAGTGACATTGACATGGACATTTCACGGAACACTTGGGGTGCAATGTTAGATCACAAGTCTTTTTTTAAAGGAAAAAATAGAAAAAACAAGTGAACTTTAAGGACATCTAGCCATAAGCATAGAGAATGAGTATAGTATCAAGCCAATAAGTAAATTCTGCACAATAAAATCAAGACCGATCGAACAAAAGTTTAAATTCCAACCTAGAAACGGAATGCCACATTTAGGAGTGACATCTACATGGACATTTCATCGAACACTTGGCGTGCAATGTCAGATCACAAGTCATTTTAATGGCAAAAGAAGAAAAAACAAGTGAACTTTAAAGACATCTAGGCATAAGCATAAAAATGAGGATAGTATCAAGCCAATAAGCACATTCTACACTGTAAAATCAAGACCGATCGAATAAAAGCAAAAAATCAAACCTGGCTTGCCACATTTAGGAGTGACATTGACATGGACATTTCACCGAACACTTGGCGTGCTATGTTAGATCACAAGTCTTTTTTTAAAGGAAAAAGGAGAAAAAACAAGTGAACTTTATGGACATCTAGTCATAAGCATAGAGAATGAGGATAGTATCAAGCCAATAAGTACATTCTGCACTATAAAATCAAGACCGATCGAACAAAAGTTTAAATTCCAACCTAGAAACGGAATGCCACATTTAAGAGTGACATTTACATGGACATTTCATCGAACACTTTGGCGTGCAATGTTAGATCACAAGTCATTTTAAAGGCAAAAGAAGAAAAAACAAGTGAACTTTAAAGACATCTAGGCATAAGCATAAAAATGAGGATAGTATCAAGCCGATAAGCACATTCTACACTGCAAAATCAAGACCGGTCGAATAAAAGTTTAAAATCCAACCTAGAAACGGAATGCCACATTTAGGAGTGACATTTACATGGACATTTCATCGAAAACTTGGCGTGCAATGTTAGATCACAAGTCATTTTAAAGGCAAAAGGACAAAAAACAAGTGAACTTTAAGGACATCTAGCCATAAGCATAAAGAATGAGGATACTATCAAGCCAAAAAAACACATTCTACACTATAAAATCAAGACCGATCGAACAAAAGTTTAAATTCCAACCTAGAAACGGAATGCCACATTTAGGAGTGACATTTACATGGACATTTCACGGAACACTTGGGGTGCAATGTTAGATCACAAGTCTTTTTTTAAAGGCAAAAGGAGAAAAAACAAGTGAACTTTATGGACATCTAGCCATAAGCATAAAGAATGAGGATACTATCAAGCCAAAAAAACACATTATGCACTATAAAATCAAGACCGATCGAACAAAAGTTTAAATTCCCACCTAGAAACGGAATGCCACATTTAGTAGTGACATTGACATGGACATTTCACGGAACACTTGGGGTGCAATGTTAGATCACAAGTCTTTTTTTAAAGGAAAAAATAGAAAAAACAAGTGAACTTTATTGACATCTAGTCATAAGCATAGAGAATGAGTATAGTATCAAGCCAATAAGTACATTCTGCACAATAAAATCAAGACCGATCGAACAAAAGTTTAAATTCCAACCTAGAAACGGAATGCCACATTTAGGAGTGACATTTACATGGACATTTCATCGAACACTTGGCGTGCAATGTTAGATCACAAGTCATTTTAATGGCAAAAGGAGAAAAAACAAGTGAACTTTAAAGACATCTAGGCATAAGCATAAAAATGAGGATAGTATCAAGCCAATAAGCACATTCTACACTGTAAAATCAAGACCGATCGAATAAAAGCAAAAAATCAAACCTGGCTTGCCACATTTAGGAGTGACATTGACATGGACATTGCACCGAACACTTGGCATGCAATGTTAGATCACAAGTCTTTTTTTAAAGGAAAAAGGAGAAAAAACAAGTGAACTTTATGGACATCTAGTCATAAGCATAGAGAATGAGGATAGTATCAAGCCAATAAGTACATTCTGCACTATAAAATCAAGACCGATCGAACAAAAGTTTAAATTCCAACCTAGAAACGGAATGCCACATTTAAGAGTGACATTTACATGGACATTTCAGCGAACACTTTGGCGTGCAATGTTAGATCACAAGTCATTTTAAAGGCAAAAGAAGAAAAAACAAGTGAACTTTAAAGACATCTAGGCATAAGCATAAAAATGAGGATAGTATCAAGCCGATAAGCACATTCTACACTGCAAAATCAAGACCGGTCGAATAAAAGCATAAATTCAAACCTAGAAACCGAATGCCACATTTAGGAGTGACATTGACATGGACATTTCATCGAACACTTGGCGTGCAATGTTAGATCAAAAGTCCATTTTTAACGGCAAAAAGAGAAAAAACAAGTGAACTTTATGGACATCTAGTCATAAGCATAAAAATGAGGATAGTATCAATCCAATAAGTACATTTTGCACTATAAAATCAAGACCGATCGAACAAAAGTTTAAAATCCAACCTAGAAACGGAATGCCACATTTAGGAGTGACATTTACATGGACATTTCATCGAAAACTTGGCGTGCAATGTTAGATCACAAGTCATTTTAAAGGCAAAAGGACAAAAAACAAGTGAACTTTAAGGACATCTAGCCATAAGCATAAAGAATGAGGATACTATCAAGCCAAAAAAACACATTCTGCACTATAAAATCAAGACCGATCGAACAAAAGTTTAAAATCCAACCTAGAAACGGAATGCCACATTTAGGAGTGACATTTACATGGACATTTCATCGAAAACTTGGCGTGCAATGTTAGATCACAAGTCATTTTAAAGGCAAAAGGAGAAAAAACAAGTGAACTTTAAGGACATCTTGCCATAAGCATAAAGAATGAGGATACTGTCAAGCCAAAAAAACAAATTCTGCACTATAAAATCAAGACCGATCGAACAAAAGTTTAAAATCCAACCTAGAAACGGAATGCCACATTTAGGAGTGACATTTACATGGACATTTCATCGAAAACTTGGCGTGCAATGTTAGATCACAAGTCATTTTAAAGGCAAAAGGAGAAAAAACAAGTGAACTTTAAGGACATCTAGCCATAAGCATAAAGAATGAGGATACTATCAAGCCAAAAAAACACATTCTACACTATAAAATCAAGACCGATCGAACAAAAGTTTAAATTCCAACCTAGAAACGGAATGCCACATTTAGGAGTGACATTTACATGGACATTTCATCGAACACTTGGCGTGCAATGTTAGATCACAAGTCCATTTTTAAAGGCAAAAGGAGAAAAAACAAGTGAACTTTAAGGACATCTAGTCATAAGCATAAAGAATGAGGAAAGTATCAAACCAATAAGCACATTCTGCATTACAAAATCAAGACCGATCGAATAAATGCATTAATTTGAACCTAGAAACCGAATGCCATATTTAGGAGTGACATTTACATGGACATTTCATCGAACACTTGGCGTGCAATGTTAGATCACAAGTCGATTTTTAAAGGCAAAGGGAGAAAAAACAAGTGAACTTTAAAGACATCTAGGCATAAGCATAAAGAATGAGGATAGTATCAAGCCAATAAGCACATTTTGCACTGTAAAATCAAGACCGATCGAATAAAAGCATAAATTCAAACCTAGAAACCGAATGCCACATTTAGGAGTGACATTTACATGGACATTTCATCGAACACTTGGCGTGCAATGTTAGATCACAAGTCCATTTTAATAGGCAAAAGGAGAAAAAACAAGTGAACATTATGGACATCTAGTCATAAGCATAAAGAATGGGGATAGTATCAAGCCAATAAGCACATTCTGCTCTACAAATAAAGACCGATCGAATAAAAGAATAAATTCGAACCTAGAAACCGAATGCCACATTTAGGAGTGACATTTACATGGACATTTCATCGAACACTTGGCGTGCAATGTTAGATCACAAGTCCATTTTTAAAGCCAAAAGGAGAAAAAACAAGTGAAAATTATGGACATCTAGTCAGAAGCATAAAGAATGAGGATAGTATCAAGCCAATAAGCACATTCTGCTCTACAAATAAAGACCGATCGAATAAAAGAATAAATTCGAACCTAGAAACCGAATGCCACATTTAAGAGTGACATTTACATGGACATTTCATCGAACACTTGGCGTGCAATGTTAGATCACAAGTCATTTTAAAGGCAAAAGAAGAACAAACAAGTGAACTTTAAAGACATCTAGGCATAAGCATAAAGAATGAGGATACTATCAAGCCAAAAAAACACATTCTACACTATAAAATCAAGACCGATCGAATAAATGCATAAATTCGAACCTAGAAACCGAATGCCACATTTAGGAGTGACATTTACATGGACATTTCATCAAACACTTGGCGTGCAATGTTAGATCACAAGTCCATTTTTAAAGGCAAAAGGAGAAAAAACAAGTGAACTTTAAGGACATCTAGTCATAAGCATAAAGAATTAGGAAAGTATCAAAACAATAAGCACATTCTGCACTACAAAATGAAGACCGATCGAATAAATGCATAAATTCGAACCTAGAAACCGAATGCCATATTTAGGAGTGACATTTACATGGATATTTCTTCAATCACTTGGCGTGCAATGTTAGATCACAAGTCCATTTTTAAAGGCAAACGGAGGTAATACAAGTGAACTTTAAAGACATTTAGGCATAAGCATAAAGAATAAGGATAGTATCAAGCCAATAAGCACATTCTGCACTGTAAAATCAAGACCGATCGAATAAAAGCATAAATTCAAACCTAGAAACCGAATGCCACATTTAGGAGTGACATTGACATGGACATTTCATCGAACACTTGGCGTGCAATGTTAGATCACAAGTCCATTTTTAAAGCCAAAAGGAGAAAAAACAAGTGAACTTTAAGGACATCTAGTCATAAGCATAAAGAATTAGGAAAGTATCAAAACAATAAGCACATTCTGCACTACAAAATGAAGACCGATCGAATAAATGCATAAATTCGAACCTAGAAACCGAATGCCATATTTAGGAGTGACATTTACATGGATATTTCTTCAATCACTTGGCGTGCAATGTTAGATCACAAGTCCATTTTTAAAGGCAAACGGAGGTAATACAAGTGAACTTTAAAGACATTTAGGCATAAGCATAAAGAATAAGGATAGTATCAAGCCAATAAGCACATTCTGCACTGTAAAATCAAGACCGATCGAATAAAAGCATAAATTCAAACCTAGAAACCGAATGCCACATTTAGGAGTGACATTGACATGGACATTTCATCGAACACTTGGCGTTCAATGTTAGATCAAAAGTCCATTTTTAACAGCAAAAGGAGAAAAAACAAGTGAACTTTAAGGACATCTAGGCAAAAGCGTAAAGAATGAGTATAGTATCAAGCCAATAAGTACATTCTACACTGTAAAATCAAGACCGATCGAATAAAAGCATAAAATCGAACCAAGAAACCGAATGCCACATTTAGGGAGTGACATTTACATGGACATTTTATCGAAAATTTGGCGTGCAATGTTAGATCACAAGTCATTTTACAGGCAAAACGAAAAAAAACATGTGAACTTTAAAGACACCTAGGCATAAGCATAAAGAATGAGGATAATATCAAACCAAAAAGCACATTCTGCACTGTAAAATCAAGACCGATCAAATAAAAGCATAAATTCAAACCTAGAAACCGAATGCCACATTTAGGAGTGACATTGACATGGACATTTCATCGAACACTTGGCGTGCAATGTTAGATCAAAAGTCCATTTTTAACGGCAAAAAGAGAAAAAACAAGTGAACTTTAAAGACATCTAGGCATAAGTCTAAAGAATGAGGATAGTATCAAGCCAATGAGCACATTCTACACTGTAAAATCAAGACCGATCGAATAAAAGCATAAATTCAAACCTAAAAACCGAATGCCACATTTAGGAGTGACATTTGCATGGACATTTCATCGAACACTTGGCGTGCAATGTTAGATCACAAGTCATTTTAAAGGCAAAAAGAGAAAAAAACAAGTGAACTTTAAAGACACCTAGGCATAAGCATAAAGAATGAGGATAGTATCAAGCCAATAAGCACATTCTGCACTATTAAATCAAGACCGATCGAATAAAAGCATAAAATCGAACCTAGAAACCGATTTCCACATTTAGGAGTGACATTTGCATGGACATTTCATCGAAAACTTGGCGTGCAATGTTAGATCACAAGTCATTTTAAAGGAAAAAGGAGAAAAAACAAGTGAACTTTAAAGACATCTAGGCATAAGCGTAAAGAATGAGGATAGTATCAAGCCAATGAGCACATTCTACACTGTAAAATCAAGACCGATCGAATAAAAGCATAAATTCAAACCTAAAAACCGAATGCCACATTTAGGAGTGACATTTGCATAGACATTTCATCGAACACTTGGCGTGCAATGTTAGATCACAAGTCATTTTAAAGGCAAAAGGAGAAAAAACAAGTGAACTTTAAAGACATCTAGGCATAAGCATAAAGAATGAGGATAGTATCAAGCCAATAAGCACATTCTGCACTATTAAATCAAGACCGATCGAATAAAAGCATAAAATCGAACCTAGAAACCGAATGCCACATTTAGGAGTGACATTTGCATGGACATTTCATCGAACACTTGGCGTGCAATGTTAGATCACAAGTCCATTTTTAATGGCAAAAGTAGAAAAAATAAGTGAACTTTAAAGACATCTAGGCATAAGCATAAAGAATGAGGATAGTATCAAGCCAATAAACACATTCAGCACTATAAAATCAAGACCGATCGAACAAAAGTTTAAATTCCAACCTAGAACGGAATGCCAAATTTAGGAGTGACATTTATATGGACATTTCATCGAACACTTCGTGTGCAATGTTAGATCACAAGTCCATTTTTAAAGGCAAAAGGAGAAAAAACAAGTGAAATTTAAAGACATCTAGGCATAAGCATAAAGAATGAGGATAGTATCAAGCCAATAAGCAAATTCTGCACTGTAAAATCAAGACCGATCGAATAAAAGCATAAATTCAAACCTAGAAACCGAATGCCACATTTAGGAGTGACATTGACATGGACATTTCATCGAACACTTGGAGCGTATTGTTAGATCACAAGTCTATATTTAAAGGCAAAAGGAGAAAAAAAAGTGAACTTTAAAGACATCTAGGCATAAGCATACAGAATGAGGATACTATCAAGCCAAAAAAACACATTCTGCACTATAAAATCAAGACCGATCGAACAAAAGTTTAAATTCCAACCTAGAAACGGAATGCCACATTTAGGAGTGACATTGACATGGACATTTCACGGAACACTTGGGGTGCAATGTTAGATCACAAGTCTTTTTTTAAAGGAAAAAGGAGAAAAAACAAGTGAACTTTATTGACATCTAGTCATAAGCATAGAGAATGAGTATAGTATCAAGCAAATAAGTACATTCTGCACAACAAAACAAGACCGATCGAACAAAAGTTTAAATTCCAACCTAGAAACGGAATGCCACATTTAGGAGTGACATTTACATGGACATTTCATCGAACTGGCGTGCAATGTTAGATCACAAGTCATTTTAAAGGCAAAAGGAGAAAAAACAAGTGAACTGTAAAGACATCTAGGCATAAGCATAAAAATGAGGATAGTATCAAGCCAATAAGCACATTCTACACTGTAAAATCAAGACCGATCGAATAAAAGCAAAAAATCAAACCTGGCTTGCCACATTTAGGAGTGACATTGACATGGACATTTCACCGAACACTTAGCGTGCAATGTTAGAACATAAGTCTTTTTTTAAAGGAAAAAGGAGAAAAAACAAGTGAACTTTATGGACATCTAGTCATAATCATAGAGAATGAGGATAGTATCAAGCCAATAAGTACATTCTGCACTAAAAAATCAAGACCGATCGAACAAAAGTTTAAATTCCAACCTAGAAACGGAATGCCACATTTAGGAGTGACATTGACATGGACATTTCACGGAACACTTGGGGTGCAATGTTAGATCACAAGTCTTTTTTTAAAGGAAAAAGGAGAAAAAACAAGTGAACTTTATTGACATCTAGTCATAAGCATAGAGAATGAGTATAGTATCAAGCAAATAAGTACATTCTGCACAACAAAACAAGACCGATCGAACAAAAGGTTAAATTCCAACATAGAAAGGGAATGCCACATTTAGGAGTGACATTTACATCGACATTTCATCGAACACTTGGCGTGCAATGTTAGATCACAAGTCCATTTTTAAAGGAAAAAGGAGAAAAAACAAGTGAACTTTAAGGACATCTACTCATAAGCATAAAGAATTAGGAAAGTATGAAAACAATAAGCACATTCTGCACCACAAAATCATGACCGATCGAATAAATCTATAAATTCGAACCTAGAAACCGTATGCCATATTTAGGAGTGACATTTACATGGACATTTCATCAATCACTTGGCGTGCAATGTTATATCACAAGTCCATTTTTAAAGGCAAAAGGAGGTAAAACAAGGGAACTTTAAAGACATCTAAGCATAAGCATAAAGAATAAGGATAGTATCAAGCCAATAAGCACATTCTGCACTGTAAAATCAAGACCGATCGAATAAAAGCATAAATTCAAACCTAGAAACCGAATGCCACATTTAGGAGTGACATTGACATGGACATTTCATCGAACACTTGGCATGCAATGTTAAATCACAAGTCCATTTTTAAAGGCAAAAGGAGAAAAAACAAGTGAACTTTAAGAACATCTAGTCATAAGCATAAAGAATTAGGAAAGTATGAAAACAATAAGCACATTCTACACTACAAAATCATGACCGATCGAATGAAGGCATAAATTCGAACCTAGAAACCGAATGCCACATTTAGGAGTGACATTTACATGGACATTTCATCAATCACTTGGCGTGCAATGTTAGATCACAAGTCCATTTTTAAAGGCAAACGGAGGTAAAACAAGTGAACTTTAAAGACATCTAGGCATAAGCGTAAAGAATGAGGATAGTATCAAGCCAATAAGCACATTCTACACTGTAAAATCAAGACCGATCGAATAAAAGCATAAATTCAAAACTAGAAACCGAATGCCACATTTAGTAGTGACATTTGCATGGACATTTCATCGATCACTTGGCGTGCAATGTTAGATCACAAGTCATTTTAAAGGCAAAAGGAGAAACAACAAGTGAACTTTAAAGACATCTAGGCATAAGCGTAAAGAATGAGGATAGTATCACGCCAATAAGCACATTCTACACTGTAAAATCAAAACCGATCGAATAAAAACATAAATTCAAACCTAGAAACCGAATGCCACATTTAGGAGTGACATTTGCATGGACATTTCATCGATCACTTGGCGTGCAATGATAGATCACAAGTCATTTTAAAGGCAAAAGGAGAAAAAACAAGTGAACTTTAAAGACATCTAGGCATAAGCATAAAGAATGATGATAGTATCAAGCCAATAAGCACATTCTGCACTATAAAATCAAGACCGATCGAATAAAAGCATAAAATCGAACCTAGAAACCGAATGCCACATTTAGTAGTGACATTTACATGGACATTTCATCGAACACTTGGGGTGCAATGTTAGATCACAAGTCCATTTTTAAAGGCAAAAGGAGAAAAAACAAGTGAACTTTAAGGACATCTAGTCATAAGCATAAAGAATTAGGAAAGTATCAAAACAATAAGCACATTCTGCACTACAAAATGAAGACCGATCGAATAAATGCATAAATTCGAACCTAGAAACCGAATGCCATATTTAGGAGTGACATTTACATGGATATTTCTTCAATCACTTGGCGTGCAATGTTAGATCACAAGTCCATTTTTAAAGGCAAACGGAGGTAATACAAGTGAACTTTAAAGACATTTAGGCATAAGCATAAAGAATAAGGATAGTATCAAGCCAATAAGCACATTCTGCACTGTAAAATCAAGACCGATCGAATAAAAGCATAAATTCAAACCTAGAAACCGAATGCCACATTTAGGAGTGACATTGACATGGACATTTCATCGAACACTTGGCGTGCAATGTTAGATCACAAGTCCATTTTTAAAGGCAAAAGGAGAAAAAACAAGTGAACTTTAAGGACATCTAGTCATAAGCATAAAGAATTAGGAAAGTATCAAAACAATAAGCACATTCTGCACTACAAAATGAAGACCGATCGAATAAATGCATAAATTCGAACCTAGAAACCGAATGCCATATTTAGGAGTGACATTTACATGGATATTTCTTCAATCACTTGGCGTGCAATGTTAGATCACAAGTCCATTTTTAAAGGCAAACGGAGGTAATACAAGTGAACTTTAAAGACATTTAGGCATAAGCATAAAGAATAAGGATAGTATCAAGCCAATAAGCACATTCTGCACTGTAAAATCAAGACCGATCGAATAAAAGCATAAATTCAAACCTAGAAACCGAATGCCACATTTAGGAGTGACATTGACATGGACATTTCATCGAACACTTGGCGTTCAATGTTAGATCAAAAGTCCATTTTTAACAGCAAAAGGAGAAAAAACAAGTGAACTTTAAGGACATCTAGGCAAAAGCGTAAAGAATGAGTATAGTATCAAGCCAATAAGTACATTCTACACTGTAAAATCAAGACCGATCGAATAAAAGCATAAAATCGAACCAAGAAACCGAATGCCACATTTAGGGAGTGACATTTACATGGACATTTTATCGAAAATTTGGCGTGCAATGTTAGATCACAAGTCATTTTACAGGCAAAACGAAAAAAAACATGTGAACTTTAAAGACACCTAGGCATAAGCATAAAGAATGAGGATAATATCAAACCAAAAAGCACATTCTGCACTGTAAAATCAAGACCGATCAAATAAAAGCATAAATTCAAACCTAGAAACCGAATGCCACATTTAGGAGTGACATTGACATGGACATTTCATCGAACACTTGGCGTGCAATGTTAGATTAAAAGTCCATTATTAACGGCAAAAAGAGAAAAAACAAGTGAACTTTAAAGACATCTAGGCATAAGTCTAAAGAATGAGGATAGTATCAAGCCAATGAGCACATTCTACACTGTAAAATCAAGACCGATCGAATAAAAGCATAAATTCAAACCTAAAAACCGAATGCCACATTTAGGAGTGACATTTGCATGGACATTTCATCGAACACTTGGCGTGCAATGTTAGATCACAAGTCATTTTAAAGGCAAAAAGAGAAAAAAACAAGTGAACTTTAAAGACACCTAGGCATAAGCATAAAGAATGAGGATAGTATCAAGCCAATAAGCACATTCTGCACTATTAAATCAAGACTGATCGAATAAAAGCATAAAATCGAACCTAGAAACCGATTTCCACATTTAGGAGTGACATTTGCATGGATATTTCATCGAAAACTTGGCGTGCAATGTTAGATCACAAGTCATTTTAAAGGAAAAAGGAGAAAAAACAAGTGAACTTTAAAGACATCTAGGCATAAGCGTAAAGAATGAGGATAGTATCAAGCCAATGAGCACATTCTACACTGTAAAATCAAGACCGATCGAATAAAAGCATAAATTCAAACCTAAAAACCGAATGCCACATTTAGGAGTGACATTTGCATAGACATTTCATCGAACACTTGGCGTGCAATGTTAGATCACAAGTCATTTTAAAGGCAAAAGGAGAAAAAACAAGTGAACTTTAAAGACATCTAGGCATAAGCATTAAGAATGAGGATAGTATCAAGCCAATAAGCACATTCTGCACTTTTAAATCAAGACCGATCGAATAAAAGCATAAAATCGAACCTAGAAAACGATTTCCACATTTAGGAGTGACATTTGCATGGACATTTCATCGAACACTTGGCGTGCAATGTTAGATCACAAGTCATTTTAAAGGCAAAAGGAGAAAAAACAAGTGAACTTTAAAGACATCTAGGCATAAGCGTAAAGAATGAGGATAGTATCAAGCCAATGAGCACACTCTACACTGTAAAATCAAGACCGATCGAATAAAAGCATAAATTCAAACCTAAAAACCGAATGCCACATTTAGGAGTGACATTTGCATGGACATTTCATCGAACACTTGGCGTGCAATGTTAGATCACAAGTCATTTTAAAGGCAAAAGGAGAAAAAACAAGTGAACTTTAAAGACATCTAGGCATAAGCGTAAAGAATGAGGATAGTATCAAGCCAATGAGCACATTCTACACTGTAAAATCAAGACCGATCGAATAAAAGCTTAAATTCAAACCTAAAAACCGAATGCCACATTTAGGAGTGACATTTGCATGGGCATTTCATCGAACACTTGGCGAGCAATGTTAGATCACAAGTCATTTTAAAGGCAAAAGGAGAAAAAACAAGTGAACTTTAAAGACATCTAGGCATAAGCATAAAGAATGAGGATAGTATCAAGCCAATAAGCATATTCTGCACTATTAAATCAAGACCGATCGAATAAAAGCATAAAATCGAACCTAGAAACCGATTTCCACATTTAGGAGTGACATTTGCATGGACATTTCATCGAACACTTGGCGTGCAATGTTAGATCACAAGTCATTTTAAAGGCAAAAGGAGAAAAAACAAGTGAACTTTAAAGACATCTAGGCATAAGCGTAAAGAATGAGGATAGTATCAAGCCAATGAGCACATTCACACTGTAGAATCAAGACCGATCGAATAAAAGCATAAATTCAAACCTAAAAACCGAATGCCACATTTAGGAGTGACATTTGCATGGACATTTCATCGAACACTTGGCGTGCAATGTTAGATCACAAGTCATTTTAAAGGCAAAAGGAGAAAAAAACAAGTGAACTTTAAAGACATCTAGGCATAAGCGTAAAGAATGACGATAGTATCAAGCCAATGAGCACATTCTACACTGTAAAATCAAGACCGATCGAATAAAAGCATAAATTCAAACCTAAAAACTGAATGCCACATTTAGGAGTGACATTTGCATGGACATTTCATCGAACACTTGGCGAGCAATGTTAGATCACAAGTCATTTTAAAGGCAAAAGGAGAAAAAACAAGTGAACTTTAAAGACATCTAGGCATAAGCATAAAGAATGAGGATAGTATCAAGCCAATAAGCACATTCTCCACTATTAAATCAAGACTGATCGAACAAAAGCATAAAATCGAACCTAGAAAACGATTTCCACATTTAGGAGTGACATTTGCATGGACATTTCATCGAACACTTGGCGTGCAATGTTAGATCACAAGTCATTTTAAAGGCAAAAGGAGAAAAAACAAGTGAACTTTAAAGACACCTAGGCATAAGCATAAAGAATGAGGATAGTATCAAGCCAATAAGCACATTCTGCACTATTAAATCAAGACTGATCGAATAAAAGCATAAAATCGAACCTAGAAACCGATTTCCACATTTAGGAGTGACATTTGCATGGACATTTCATCGAAAACTTGGCGTGCAATGTTAGATCACAAGTCATTTTAAAGGAAAAAGGAGAAAAAACAAGTGAACTTTAAAGACATCTAGGCATAAGCGTAAAGAATGAGGATAGTATCAAGTCAATGAGCACATTCTACACTGTAAAATCAAGACCGATCGAATAAAAGCATAAATTCAAACCTAAAAACCGAATGCCACATTTAGGAGTGACATTTGCATAGACATTTCATCGAACACTTGGCGTGCAATGTTAGATCACAAGTCATTTTAAAGGCAAAAGGAGAAAAAACAAGTGAACTTTAAAGACATCTAGGCATAAGCATAAAGAATGAGGATAGTATCAAGCCAATAAGCACATTCTACACTATTAAATCAAGATCGATCGAATAAAAGCATAAAATCGAACCTAGAAACCGAATGCCACATTTAGGAGTGACATTTGCATGGACATTTCATCGAACACTTGGCGTGCAATGTTAGATCACAAGTCATTTTAAAGGCAAAAGTAGAAAAAACAAGTGAACTTTAAAGACATCTAGGCATAAGCATAAAGAATGAGGATAGTATCAAGCCAATAAGCACATTCTGCACTATTAAATCAAGACCGATCGAATAAAAGCATAAAATCGAACCTAGAAAACGATTTCCACATTTAGGAGTGACATTTGCATGGACATTTCATCGAACACTTGGCGTGCAATGTTAGATCACAAGTCATTTTAAAGGCAAAAGGAGAAAAAACAAGTGAACTTTAAAGACATCTAGGCATAAGCGTAAAGAATGAGGATAGTATCAAGCCAATGAGCACACTCTACACTGTAAAATCAAGACCGATCGAATAAAAGCATAAATTCAAACCTAAAAACCGAATGCCACATTTAGGAGTGACATTTGCATGGACATTTCATCGAACACTTGGCGTGCAATGTTAGATCACAAGTCATTTTAAAGGCAAAAGGAGAAAAAACAAGTGAACTTTAAAGACATCTAGGCATAAGCGTAAAGAATGAGGATAGTATCAAGCCAATGAGCACATTCTACACTGTAAAATCAAGACCGATCGAATAAAAGCTTAAATTCAAACCTAAAAACCGAATGCCACATTTAGGAGTGACATTTGCATGGGCATTTCATCGAACACTTGGCGAGCAATGTTAGATCACAAGTCATTTTAAAGGCAAAAGGAGAAAAAACAAGTGAACTTTAAAGACATCTAGGCATAAGCATAACGAATGAGGATAGTATCAAGCCAATAAGCACATTCTGCACTATTAAATCAAGACCGATCGAATAAAAGCATAAAATCGAACCTAGAAACCGATTTCCACATTTAGGAGTGACATTTGCATGGACATTTCATCGAACACTTGGCGTGCAATGTTAGATCACAAGTCATTTTAAAGGCAAAAGGAGAAAAAACAAGTGAACTTTAAAGACATCTAGGCATAAGCATAACGAATGAGGATAGTATCAAGCCAATAAGCACATTCTGCACTATTAAATCAAGACCGATCGAATAAAAGCATAAAATCGAACCTAGAAAC
Organism: Fallopia convolvulus; assembly: GCA_964016875.1. NCBI lineage: Eukaryota > Viridiplantae > Streptophyta > Magnoliopsida > Caryophyllales > Polygonaceae > Fallopia > Fallopia convolvulus. The sequence goes on from OZ024727.1 coordinate 27,245,003, forward strand.
CGATTTCCACATTTAGGAGTGACATTTACATGGACATTTCATCAAACACTTAGCGTGCAATGTTAGATCACAAGGCATTTTACAGGCAAAATGAGAAAAAACAAGTGAACTTTAAAGACATCTAGTCATAAGCATAAAGAATGAGGATAATATCAAGCCAATAAGCACATTCTGCACTATAAAATCAAGACCGATCGAACAAAAGGTTAAATTCCAACCTAGAAAGGGAATGCCACATTTAGGAGTGACATTTACATGGACATTTCATCGAACACTTGGCGTGCAATGTTAGATCACAAGTCCATTTTTAAAGGCAAAAGGAGAAAAAACAAGTGAACTTTAAGGACATCTAGTCATAAGCATAAAGAATGAGGATATTATCAAGCCAATAAGCACATTCTGCACTATTAAATCAAGACCGATCGAATAAAAGCATAAAATCGAACCTAGAAACCGATTTCCACATTTAGGAGTGACATTTACATGGACATTTCATCAAACACTTAGCGTGCAATGTTAGATCACAAGGCATTTTACAGGCAAAATGAGAAAAAACAAGTGAACTTTAAAGACATCTAGTCATAAGCATAAAGAATGAGGATAATATCAAGTCAATAAGCACATTCTGCACTATAAAATCAAGACCGATCGAACAAAAGGTTAAATTCCAACCTAGAAAGGGAATGCCACATTTAGGAGTGACATTTACATGGACATTTCATCGAACACTTGGCGTGCAATGTTAGATCACAAGTCCATTTTTAAAGGCAAAAGGAGAAAAAACAAGTGAACTTTTAGGACATCTAGTCATAAGCATAAAAAATTAGGAAAGTATGAAAACAATAAGCACATTCTGCACTACAAAATCATGACCGGTCGAATAAATGCATAAAATCGAACCTAGAAACCGAATGCCACATTTAGGATTGACATTTACATGGACATTTCATCGAACACTTTGCGCGCAATGTTAGATCACAAGTCCATTTTTAAATGCAAACGGAGGTAAAACAAGTGAACTTTAAAGACATCTAGGCATAAGCATAAAGAATAAGGATAGTATCAAGCCAATAAGCACATTATGCACTGTAAAATCAAGACCGATCGAATAAAAGAATAAATTCAAACCTAGAAACCGAATGCCACATTTAGGAGTGACATTGACATGGACATTTCATCGAACACTTGGCATGCAATGTTAAATCATAAGTCCATTTTTAAAGGCAAAAGGAGAAAAAACAAGTGAACTTTAAGGACATCTAGTCATAAGCATAAAGAATGAGGATATTATCAAGCCAATAAGCACATTCTGCACTATAAAATCAAGAACGATCGAATAAAAGCTTAAAATCGAACCTAGAAACCGAATGCCACATTTAGGACTGACATTTACATGGACATTTCATCAAACACTTGGCGTGCAATGTTAGATCACAAGTCCATTTTTAAAGGCAAAAGGAGAAAAAAAGTGAACTTTAAAGACATTTAGTCATAAGCATAAAGAATGAGGATAGTATCAAGCCAATAAGCACATTCTGCAATATAAAATCAAGACTGATTGAATAAAAGCATAAATTCAAACATAGAAACCGAATGCCACATTTAGGAATGACATTGACATGGACATTTCATCGAACACTTGCGTCCAATGATAGATCACAAGTCGATTTTTAAAGGCAAAAGGAGAAAAAACAATTGAACTTTAAGGACATCTAGTCATAAGCATTAAGAATGAGGATATTATCAAGCCAATAAGAACATTTTGCACTATAAAATCAAGACCGATCGAATAAAAGCATAAAATCGAACCTAGAAACCGAATGCCACATTTAGGGAGTGACATTTACATGGACATTTCATCGAACATTTGGCGTGCAATGTTAGATCACAAGTCATTTTACAGGCAAAACGAGAAAAAACAAGTGAACTTTAAAGACACCTAGGCATAACCATAAAGAATGAGGATAATATCAAGCCAAAAAGCACATTCTGCACTATTAAATCAAGACCGATCGAATAAAAGCATAAAATCGAACCTAGAAAACGATTTCCACATTTAGGAGTGACATTTGCATGGACATTTCATCGAACACTTGGCGTGCAATGTTAGATCACAAGTCATTTTAAAGGCAAAAGGAGAAAAAACAAGTGAACTTTAAAGACACCTAGGCATAAGCATAAAGAATGAGGATAGTATCAAGCCAATAAGCACATTCTCCACTATTAAATCAAGACTGATCGAACAAAAGCATAAAATCGAACCTAGAAACCGATTTCCACATTTAGGAGTGACATTTGCATGGACATTTCATCGAAAACTTGGCGTGCAATGTTAGATCACAAGTCATTTTAAAGGAAAAAGGAGAAAAAACAAGTGAACTTTAAAGACATCTAGGCATAAGCGTAAAGAATGAGGATAGTATCAAGCCAATGAGCACATTCTACACTGTAAAATCAAGACCGATCGAATAAAAGCATAAATTCAAACCTAAAAACCGAATGCCACATTTAGGAGTGACATTTGCATAGACATTTCATCGAACACTTGGCGTGCAATGTTAGATCACAAGTCATTTTAAAGGCAAAAGGAGAAAAAACAAGTGAACTTTAAAGACATCTAGGCATAAGCATAAAGAATGAGGATAGTATCAAGCCAATAAGCACATTCTACACTATTAAATCAAGATCGATCGAATAAAAGCATAAAATCGAACCTAGAAACCGAATGCCACATTTAGGAGTGACATTTGCATGGACATTTCATCGAACACTTGGCGTGCAATGTTAGATCACAAGTCATTTTAAAGGCAAAAGGAGAAAAAACAAGTGAACTTTAAAGACATCTAGGCATAAGCATAAAGAATGAGGATAGTATCAAGCCAATAAGCACATTCTGCACTATTAAATCAAGACCGATCGAATAAAAGCATAAAATCGAACCTAGAAAACGATTTCCACATTTAGGAGTGACATTTGCATGGACATTTCATCGAACACTTGGCGTGCAATGTTAGATCACAAGTCATTTTAAAGGCAAAAGGAGAAAAAACAAGTGAACTTTAAAGACATCTAGGCATAAGCGTAAAGAATGAGGATAGTATCAAGCCAATGAGCACACTCTACACTGTAAAATCAAGACCGATCGAATAAAAGCATAAATTCAAACCTAAAAACCGAATGCCACATTTAGGAGTGACATTTGCATGGACATTTCATCGAACACTTGGCGTGCAATGTTAGATCACAAGTCATTTTAAAGGCAAAAGGAGAAAAAACAAGTGAACTTTAAAGACATCTAGGCATAAGCGTAAAGAATGAGGATAGTATCAAGCCAATGAGCACATTCTACACTGTAAAATCAAGACCGATCGAATAAAAGCTTAAATTCAAACCTAAAAACCGAATGCCACATTTAGGAGTGACATTTGCATGGGCATTTCATCGAACACTTGGCGAGCAATGTTAGATCACAAGTCATTTTAAAGGCAAAAGGAGAAAAAACAAGTGAACTTTAAAGACATCTAGGCATAAGCATAACGAATGAGGATAGTATCAAGCCAATAAGCACATTCTGCACTATTAAATCAAGACCGATCGAATAAAAGCATAAAATCGAACCTAGAAACCGATTTCCACATTTAGGAGTGACATTTGCATGGACATTTCATCGAACACTTGGCGTGCAATGTTAGATCACAAGTCATTTTAAAGGCAAAAGGAGAAAAAACAAGTGAACTTTAAAGACATCTAGGCATAAGCGTAAAGAATGAGGATAGTATCAAGCCAATGAGCACATTCACACTGTAGAATCAAGACCGATCGAATAAAAGCATAAATTCAAACCTAAAAACCGAATGCCACATTTAGGAGTGACATTTGCATGGACATTTCATCGAACACTTGGCGTGCAATGTTAGATCACAAGTCATTTTAAAGGCAAAAGGAGAAAAAAACAAGTGAACTTTAAAGACATCTAGGCATAAGCGTAAAGAATGAGGATAGTATCAAGCCAATGAGCACATTCTACACTGTAAAATCAAGACCGATCGAATAAAAGCATAAATTCAAACCTAAAAACTGAATGCCACATTTAGGAGTGACATTTGCATGGACATTTCATCGAACACTTGGCGAGCAATGTTAGATCACAAGTCATTTTAAAGGCAAAAGGAGAAAAAACAAGTGAACTTTAAAGACATCTAGGCATAAGCATAAAGAATGAGGATAGTATCAAGCCAATAAGCACATTCTGCACTATTAAATCAAGACCGATCGAATAAAAGCATAAAATCGAACCTAGAAACCGATTTCCACATTTAGGAGTGACATTTACATGGACATTTCATCAAACACTTAGCGTGCAATGTTAGATCACAAGGCATTTTACAGGCAAAATGAGAAAAAACAAGTGAACTTTAAAGACATCTAGTCATAAGCATAAAGAATGAGGATAATATCAAGCCAATAAGCACATTCTGCACTATAAAATCAAGACCGATCGAACAAAAGGTTAAATTCCAACCTAGAAAGGGAATGCCACATTTAGGAGTGACATTTACATGGACATTTCATCGAACACTTGGCGTGCAATGTTAGATCACAAGTCCATTTTTAAAGGCAAAAGGAGAAAAAACAAGTGAACTTTTAGGACATCTAGTCATAAGCATAAAAAATTAGGAAAGTATGAAAACAATAAGCACATTCTGCACTACAAAATCATGACCGGTCGAATAAATGCATAAAATCGAACCTAGAAACCGAATGCCACATTTAGGATTGACATTTACATGGACATTTCATCGAACACTTTGCGCGCAATGTTAGATCACAAGTCCATTTTTAAATGCAAACGGAGGTAAAACAAGTGAACTTTAAAGACATCTAGGCATAAGCATAAAGAATAAGGATAGTATCAAGCCAATAAGCACATTATGCACTGTAAAATCAAGACCGATCGAATAAAAGCATAAATTCAAACCTAGAAACCGAATGCCACATTTAGGAGTGACATTGAAATGGACATTTCATCGAACACTTGGCATGCAATGTTAAATCATAAGTCCATTTTTAAAGGCAAAAGGAGAAAAAACAAGTGAACTTTAAGGACATCTAGTCATAAGCATAAAGAATGAGGATATTATCAAGCCAATAAGCACATTCTGCACTATAAAATCAAGAACGATCGAATAAAAGCTTAAAATCGAACCTAGAAACCGAATGCCACATTTAGGACTGACATTTACATGGACATTTCATCAAACACTTGGCGTGCAATGTTAGATCACAAGTCCATTTTTAAAGGCAAAAGGAGAAAAAAAGTGAACTTTAAAGACATTTAGTCATAAGCGTAAAGAATGAGGATAGTATCAAGCCAATAAGCACATTCTGCAATATAAAATCAAGACTGATTGAATAAAAGCATAAATTAAAACATAGAAACCGAATGCCACATTTAGGAATGACATTGACATGGACATTTCATCGAACACTTGCGTCCAATGATAGATCACAAGTCGATTTTTAAAGGCAAAAGGAGAAAAAACAATTGAACTTTAAGGACATCTAGTCATAAGCATTAAGAATGAGGATATTATCAAGCCAATAAGAACATTTTGCACTATAAAATCAAGACCGATCGAATAAAAGCATAAAATCGAACCTAGAAACCGAATGCCACATTTAGGGAGTGACATTTACATGGACATTTCATCGAACATTTGGCGTGCAATGTTAGATCACAAGTCATTTTACAGGCAAAACGAGAAAAAACAAGTGAACTTTAAAGACACCTAGGCATAAGCATAAAGAATGAGGATAATATCAAGCCAAAAAGCACATTCTACAAGACGAAATAGAGACCGATCGAATAAAAGCATAAATTCCAACCTAGAAACCGATTACCACATTTAGGAGTGACATTTACATGGACATTTCATTAAACACTTGGCGTGTAATGTTAGATTCACAAGTCATTTTAAAGGCAAAAGGAGAAAAAACAAGTGAACTTTAAGGACATCTAGTCATAAGCATAAAGAATGAGGATAGTATCAAGCCAATGAGCACATTCTACACTGTAAAATCAAGACCGATCGAATAAAATCATAAATTCAAACCTAAAAACCGAATGCCACATTTAGGAGTGACATTTGCATGGACATTTCATCGAACACTTGGGGAGCAATGTTAGATCACAAGTCATTTTAAAGGCAAAAGGAGAAAAAACAAGTGAACTTTAAAGACATCTAGGCATAAGCATAAAGAATGAGGATAGTATCAAGCCAATAAGCACATTCTGCACTATTAAATCAAGACCGATCGAATAAAAGCATAAAATCGAACCTAGAAACCGATTTCCACATTTAGGAGTGACATTTACATGGACATTTCATCAAACACTTAGCGTGCAATGTTAGATCACAAAGCATTTTACAGGCAAAATGAGAAAAAACAAGTGAACTTTAAAGACATCTAGGCATAAGCATAAAGAATGAGGATAGTATCAAGCCAATAAGCACATTCTGCACTATAAAATCAAGACCGATCGAACAAAAGGTTAAATTCCAACATAGAAAGGGAATGCCACATTTAGGAGTGACATTTACATCGACATTTCATCGAACACTTGGCGTGCAATGTTAGATCACAAGTCCATTTTTAAAGGCAAAAGGAGAAAAAACAAGTGAACTTTAAGGACATCTAGTCATAAGCATAAAGAATTAGGAAAGTATGAAAACAATAAGCACATTCTGCACTACAAAATCATGACCGATCGAATAAATGCATAAATTCGAACCTAGAAACCGAATGCCATATTTAGGAGTGACATTTACATGGACATTTCATCAATCACTTGGCGTGCAATGTTAGATCACAAGTCCATTTTTAAAGGCAAAAGGAGGTAAAACAAGGGAACTTTAAAGACATCTAGGCATAAGCATAAAGAATAAGGATAGTATCAAGCCAATAAGCACATTTTGCACTGTAAAATCAAGACCGATCGAATAAAAGCATAAATTCAAACCTAGAAACCGAATGCCAAATTTAGGAGTGACATTGACATGGACATTTCATCGAACACTTGGCATGCAATGTTAAATCACAAGTCCATTTTTAAAGGCAAAAGGAGAAAAAACAAGTGAACTTTAAAGACATCTAGGCATAAGCATAAAGAATGAGGATAGTATCAAGCCAATAAGCACATTCTGCACTATAAAATCAAGACCGATCGAATAAAAGCATAAAATCGAAGCTTGAAACCGAATGCCACATTTAGGGAGTGACATTTACATGGACATTTCATCGAACATTTGGCGTGCAATGTTAGATCACAAGTCATTTTACAGGAAAACGAAAAAAAACAAGTGAACTTTAAAGACACCTAGGCATAAGCATAAAGAATGAGGATAATATCAAGCCAAAAAGCACATTCTACAAGACGAAATCAAGACCGATCGAATAAAAGCATAAATTCCAGCCTAGAAACCGATTGCCACATTTAGGAGTGACATTTACATGGACATTTCATCAAACACTTGGCGTGTAATGTTAGATTCGCAAGTCATTTTAAAGGCAAAAGGAGAAAAAACAAGTGAACTTTAGGGACATCTAGTCATAAGCATAAAGAATGAGGATAGTATCAAGCTAATAAGCACATTCTGCACTATAAAATCAAGACCGATCGAACAAAAGGTTAAATTCCAACATAGAAAGGGAATGCCACATTTAGGAGTGACATTTACATCGACATTTCATCGAACACTTGGCGTGCAATGTTAGATCACAAGTCCATTTTTAAAGGAAAAAGGAGAAAAAACAAGTGAACTTTAAGGACATCTACTCATAAGCATAAAGAATTAGGAAAGTATGAAAACAATAAGCACATTCTGCACTACAAAATCATGACCGATCGAATAAATCTATAAATTCGAACCTAGAAACCGTATGCCATATTTAGGAGTGACATTTACATGGACATTTCATCAATCACTTGGCGTGCAATGTTATATCACAAGTCCATTTTTAAAGGCAAAAGGAGGTAAAATAAGGGAACTTTAAAGACATCTAAGCATAAGCATAAAGAATAAGGATAGTATCAAGCCAATAAGCACATTCTGCACTGTAAAATCAAGACCGATCGAATAAAAGCATAAATTCAAACCTAGAAACCGAATGCCACATTTAGGAGTGACATTGACATGGACATTTCATCGAACACTTGGCATGCAATGTTAAATCACAAGTCCATTTTTAAAGGCAAAAGGAGAAAAAACAAGTGAACTTTAAGGACATCTAGTCATAAGCATAAAGAATTAGGAAAGTATGAAAACAATAAGCACATTCTGCACTACAAAATCATGACCGATCGAATAAAGGCATAAATTCGAACCTAGAAACCGAATGCCACATTTAGGAGTGACATTTACATGGACATTTCATCAATCACTTGGCGTGCAATGTTAGATCACAAGTCCATTTTTAAAGGCAAACGGAGGTAAAACAAGTGAACTTTAAAGACATCTAGGCATAAGCGTAAAGAATGAGGATAGTATCAAGCCAATAAGCACATTCTACACTGTAAAATCAAGACCGATCGAATAAAAGCATAAATTCAAAACTAGAAACCGAATGCCACATTTAGTAGTGACATTTGCATGGACATTTCATCGATCACTTGGCGTGCAATGTTAGATCACAAGTCATTTTAAAGGCAAAAGGAGAAACAACAAGTGAACTTTAAAGACATCTAGGAATAAGCGTAAAGAATGAGGATAGTATCACGCCAATAAGCACATTCTACACTGTAAAATCAAAACCGATCGAATAAAAACATAAATTCAAACCTAGAAACCGAATGCCACATTTAGGAGTGACATTTGCATGGACATTTCATCGATCACTTGGCGTGCAATGATAGATCACAAGTCATTTTAAAGGCAAAAGGAGAAAAAACAAGTGAACTTTAAAGACATCTAGGCATAAGCATAAAGAATGAGGATAGTATCAAGCCAATAAGCACATTCTGCACTATAAAATCAAGACCGATCGAATAAAAGCATAAAATCGAACCTAGAAACCGAATGCCACATTTAGTAGTGACATTTACATGGACATTTCATCGAACACTTGGGGTGCAATGTTAGATCACAAGTCATTTTACAAGCAAAACGAGAAAAAAACAAGTGAACTTTAATGACACCTAGGCATAAGCATAAAGAATGAGGATAATATCAAGCCAAAAAGCACATTCTACAAGACGAAATCAAGACCGATCGAATAAAATCATAAATTCCAACCTAGAAACCGATTGCCACATTTAGGAGTGACATTTACATGGACATTTCATCAAACACAAGGCGTGTAATGTTAGATCACAAGTCATTTTAAAGGCAAAAGGAGAATAAACAATTGAACTTTAAGGACATCTAGTCATAACCATAAGGAATGAGGATAGTATCAAGCCAATAAGCAAATTCTACAATAAAAAATCAAGACCGATCGAACAAAAGGTTAAATTCCAACATAGATAGGGAATGCCACATTTAGGAGTGACATTTACATGGAAATTTCATCCAACACTTGGCGTGCAATGTTAGATCGCAAGTCCATTTTTAAAGGCAAAAGGAGAAAAAACAAGTGAACTTTAAGGACATGTAGTCATAAGCATAAAGAATTTTGAAAGTATCAAAACAATAAGCACATTCTGCACTACAAAATCAAGACCGATCGAATAAATGCATAAATTCGAACCTAGAAACCGAATGCCATATTTAGGAGTGACATTTACATGGACATTTCATCAATCACTTGGCATGCAATGTTAGATCACAAGTCCATTTTTAAAGGCAAAAGCAGGTAAAACAAGTGAATTTTAAAGACATCTAGGCATAAGCATAAAGAATAAGGATAATATCAAGCCAATAAGCACATTCTGCACTGTAAAATCAAGACCGATCGAATAAAAGCATAAATTCAAACCTAGAAACCAAATGCCACATTTAGGAGTGACATTGACATGGACATTTCATCGAACAGTTGGTGTGCAATGTTAGATCAAAAGTCCATTTTAAACGGCAAAAGACGAAAAAACAAGTGAACTTTAAAGACATCTAGGCATAAGCGTAAAGAATGAGGATAGTATCACGCCAATAAGCACATTCTACACTGTAAAATCAAGACCGATCGAATAAAAACATAAATTCAAACTTAGAAACCGATTGCCACATTTAGGAGTGACATTTACAAGGACATTTCATCAAACACTTGGCGTGTAATGTTAGATCACAAGTCATTTTAAAGCCAAAAGGAGAAAAAACAAGTGAACTTTAAGGACATCTAGTCATAAGCATAAAGAATGAGGATAGTATCAAACCAATAAGCACATTTTGCACTATAAAATCAAGACCGATCGAACAAAAGGTTAAATTCAAACATAGAAACGGAATGACACATTTAGGAGTGACATTTACATGGACATTTCATCGAACACTTGGCGTGCAATGTTAGATCACAAGTCCATTTTTAAAGGCAAAAGGAGAAAAAACAAGTGAACTTTAAGGACATCTAGTCATAAGCATAAAGAATTAGGAAAGTATCAAAACAATAAGCACATTCTGCACTACAAAATCAAGACCGATCGAATAAATGCATAAATTCGAACCTAGAAACCGAATGCCATATTTAGGAGTGACATTTACATGGACATTTCATCAATCACTTGGCGTGCAATGTTAGATCACAAGTCCATTTTTAAAGGCAAACGGAGGTAAAACATGTGAACTTTAAAGACATCTAGGCATAAGCATAAAGAATACGGATAGTATCAAGCCAATAAGCACATTCTGCACTATAAAATCAAGACCGATCGAATAAAAACATAAATTCAAACCTAGAAACAGAATGCCACATTTAGGAGTGACATTTGCATGGACATTTCATCGAACACTTGGCGTGCAATGTTAGATCAAAAGTCCATTTTTAACGGATAAAGGAGAAAAAACAAGTGAACTTTAAAGACATCTTGGCATAAGCGTAAAGAATGAGGATAGTATCAAGCCAATAAGCACATTCTACACTGTAAAATCAAGACCGATCGAATAAAAGCATAAATTCAAACCTAGAAACCGAATGCCACATTTAGGAGTGACATTTGCATGGACATTTCATCGATCACTTGGCGTGCAATGTTAGATCACAAGTCATTTTACAAGCAAAACGAGAAAAAAACAAGTGAACTTTAATGACACCTAGGCATAAGCATAAAGAATGAGGATAATATCAAGCCAAAAAGCACATTCTACAAGACGAAATCAAGACCGATCGAATAAAATCATAAATTCCAACCTAGAAACCGATTGCCACATTTAGGAGTGACATTTACATGGACATTTCATCAAACACAAGGCGTGTAATGTTAGATCACAAGTCATTTTAAAGGCAAAAGGAGAATAAACAATTGAACTTTAAGGACATCTAGTCATAACCATAAGGAATGAGGATAGTATCAAGCCAATAAGCAAATTCTACAATAAAAAATCAAGACCGATCGAACAAAAGGTTAAATTCCAACATAGATAGGGAATGCCACATTTAGGAGTGACATTTACATGGACATTTCATCCAACACTTGGCGTGCAATGTTAGATCACAAGTCCATTTTTAAAGGCAAAAGGAGAAAAAACAAGTGAACTTTAAGGACATCTAGTCATAAGCATAAAGAATTAGGAAAGTATCAAAACAATAAGCACATTCTGCACTACAAAATCATGACCGATCGAATAAATGCATAAATTCGAACCTAGAAACCGAATGCCATATTTAGGAGTGACATTTACATGCACATTTCATCAATCACTTGGCGTGCAATGTTAGATCACAAGTCCATTTTTAAAGGCAAAAGCAGGTAAAAAAAGTGAACTTTAAAGACATCTAGGCATAAGCGTAAAGAATAAGGATAGTATCAAGCCAATAAGCACATTCTACACTGTAAAATCAAGACCGATCGAATAAAAGCATAAATTCAAACCTAGAAACCGAATGCCACATTTAGGAGTGACATTGACATGGACATTTCATCGAACACTTGGCGTGCAATGTTAGATCACAAGTCCATTTTTAAAGGTAAAAGGAGAAAAAACAAGTGAACTTTAAGGACATCTAGTCATAAGCATAAAGAATGAGGATAGTATCAAGCCAATAAGCACATTCTGCAATATAAAATCAAGACCGATCGAATAAAAGCATAAATTTGAACCTAGAAACTGAATGCCACATTTAGGAGTGACATTTACATGGACATTTCATTGAACACTTGGCGCACAATGTTAGATCACAAGTCCATTTTTAATGGCAAAAGGAGAAAAAACAAGTGAACTTTAAAGACATGTAGGCATAAGCATAAAGAATGAGGATAGTATCAAGCCAATAAGCACATTCTACAATTTAAAATCAAGACCGATCGAATAAAAGCATAAAATCAAACCTAGAAACGGAATGCCACATTTAGGAGTGACATTTACATGGACATTTCATCGAACACTTGGCGTGCAATGTTAGATCACAAGTCATTTTACAGGCAAAAGAAGAAAAAACAAGTGAACTTTAAAGACACCTAGGCATAAGCATAAAGAATGAGGATAATATCAAGCTAATAAGCACATTCTGCAAGACGAAATCAAGATCGATCGAATAAAAGCATAAATTCCAACCTAGAAACCGATTGCCACATTTAGGAGTAACATTTACAAGGACATTTCATCAAACACTTGGCGTGTAATGTTAGCTCACAAGTCATTTTAAAGCCAAAAGGAGAAAAAACAAGTGAACTTTAAGGACATCTAGTCATAAGCATAAAGAATGAGGATAGTATCAAACCAATAAGCACATTTTGCACTATAAAATCAAGACCGATCGAACAAAAGGTTAAATTCAAACATAGAAACGGAATGACACATTTAGGAGTGACATTTACATGGACATTTCATCGAACACTTGGCGTGCAATGTTAGATCACAAGTCCATTTTTAAAGGCAAAAGGAGAAAAAACAAGTGAACTTTAAGGATCTACTCATAAGCATAAAGAATTAGGAAAGTATGAAAACAATAAGCACATTCTGCACTACAAAATCATGACCGATCGAATAAATCCATAAATTCGAACCTAGAAACCGTATGCCATATTTAGGAGTGACATTTACATGGACATTTCATCAATCACTTGGCGTGCAATGTTATATCACAAGTCCATTTTTAAAGGCAAAAGGAGGTAAAACAAGGGAACTTTAAAGACATCTAGGCATAAGCATAAAGAATAAGGATAGTATCAAGCCAATAAGCACATTCTGCACTGTAAAATCAAGACCGATCGAATAAAAGCATAAATTCAAACCTAGAAACCGAATGCCACATTTAGGAGTGACATTGACATGGACATTTCATCGAACACTTGGCATGCAATGTTAAATCACAAGTCCATTTTTAAAGGCAAAAGGAGAAACAACAAGTGAACTTTAAAGACATCTAGGCATAAGCATAAAGAATAAGGATAATATCAAGCCAATAAGCACATTCTGCACTGTAAAATCAAGACCGATCGAATAAAAGCATAAATTCAAACCTAGAAACCGAATGCCACATTTAGGAGTGACATTGACATGGACATTTCATCAATCACTTGGCGTGCAATGTTAGATCACAAGTCCATTTTTAAAGGCAAACGGAGGTAAAACATGTGAACTTTAAAGACATCTAGGCATAAGCATAAAGAATACGGATAGTATCACGCCAATAAGCACATTCTACACTGTAAAATCAAAACCGATCGAATAAAAACATAAATTCAAACCTAGAAACCGAATGCCACATTTAGGAGTGACATTTGCATGGACATTTCATCGATCACTTGGCGTGCAATGATAGATCACAAGTCATTTTAAAGGCAAAAGGAGAAAAAACAAGTGAACTTTAAAGACATCTAGGCATAAGCATAAAGAATGAGGATAGTATCAAGCCAATAAGCACATTCTGCAATATAAAATCAAGACCGATCGAATACAAGCATAAAATCGAACCTAGAAACCGAATGCCACATTTAGGAGTGACATTTACATGGACATTTCATCGAACACTTGGCGTGCAATGTTAGATCACAAGTCATTTTACAAGCAAAACGAGAAAAAAAACAAGTGAACTTTAATGACACCTAGGCATAAGCATAAAGAATGAGGATAATATCAAGCCAAAAAGCACATTCTACAAGACGAAATCAAGACCGATCGAATAAAATCATAAATTCCAACCTAGAAACCGATTGCCACATTTAGGAGTGACATTTACATGGACATTTCATCAAACACAAGGCGTGTAATGTTAGATCACAAGTCATTTTAAAGGCAAAAGGAGAATAAACAAGTGAACTTTAAGGACATCTAGTCATAACCATAAGGAATGAGGATAGTATCAAGCCAATAAGCAAATTCTACAATAAAAAATCAAGACCGATCGAACAAAAGGTTAAATTCCAACATAGATAGGGAATGCCACATTTAGGAGTGACATTTACATGGAAATTTCATCCAACACTTGGCGTGCAATGTTAGATCGCAAGTCCATTTTTAAAGGCAAAAGGAGAAAAAACAAGTGAACTTTAAGGACATGTAGTCATAAGCATAAAGAATTTTGAAAGTATCAAAACAATAAGCACATTCTGCACTACAAAATCAAGACCGATCGAATAAATGCATAAATTCGAACCTAGAAACCGAATGCCATATTTAGGAGTGACATTTACATGGACATTTCATCAATCACTTGGCATGCAATGTTAGATCACAAGTCCATTTTTAAAGGCAAACGGAGGTAAAACAAGTGAATTTTAAAGACATCTAGGCATAAGCATAAAGAATAAGGATAATATCAAGCCAATAAGCACATTCTGCACTGTAAAATCAAGACCGATCGAATAAAAGCATAAATTCAAACCTAGAAACCAAATGCCACATTTAGGAGTGACATTGACATGGACATTTCATCGAACAGTTGGTGTGCAATGTTAGATCAAAAGTCCATTTTTAACGGCAAAAGACGAAAAAACAAGTGAACTTTAAAGACATCTAGGCATAAGCGTAAAGAATGAGGATAGTATCACGCCAATAAGCACATTCTACACTGTAAAATAAAGACCGATCGAATAAAAACATAAATTCAAATCTAGAAACAGAATGCCACATTTAGGAGTGACATTTGCATGGACATTTCATCGATCACTTGGCGTGCAATGTTAGATCACAAGTCATTTTAAAGGCAAAAGGAGAAAAAATAAGTGAACTTTAAAGACATCTAGGCATAAGCATAAAGAATGAGGATAGTATCAAGCCAATAAGCACATTCTGCACTATAAAATCAAGACCGATCGAATAAAAGCATAAAATCGAACTTAGAAACCGAATGCCACATTTAGGAGTGACATTTACATGGACATTTCATCGAACACTTGGTGTGCAATGTTAGATCACAAGTCATTTTACAAGGAAAACAAGAAAAAACAAGTGAACTTTAAAGACACCTAGGCATAAACATAAAGAATGAGGATAATATCAAGCTAATAAGCACATTCTGCAAGACGAAATCAAGATCGATCGAATAAAAGCATAAATTCCAACCTAGAAACCGATTGCCACATTTAGGAGTGACATTTACAAGGACATTTCATCAAACACTTGGCGTGTAATGTTAGATCACAAGTCATTTTAAAGTCAAAAGGAGAAAAAACAGGTGAACTTTAAGGACATCTAGTCATAAGCATAAAGAATGAGGATAGTATCAAACCAATAAGCACATTTTGCACTATAAAATCAAGACCGATCGAACAAAAGGTTAAATTCAAACATAGAAACGGAATGACACATTTAGGAGTGACATTTACATGGACATTTCATCGAACACTTGGCGTGCAATGTTAGATCACAAGTCCATTTTTAAAGGAAAAAGGAGAAAAAACAAGTGAACTTTAAGGACATCTAGTCATAAGCATAAAGAATTAGGAAAGTATCAAAACAATAAGCACATTCTGCACTACAAAATCATGACCGATCGAATAAATGCATAAATTCGAACCTAGAAACCGAATGCCATATTTAGGAGTGACATTTACATGGACATTTCATCAATCACTTGGCATGCAATGTTAGATCACAAGTCCATTTTTAAAGGCAAACGGAGGTAAAACAAGTGAATTTTAAAGACATCTAGGCATAAGCATAAAGAATAAGGATAATATCAAGCCAATAAGCACATTCTGCACTGTAAAATCAAGACCGATCGAATAAAAGCATAAATTCAAACCTAGAAACCAAATGCCACATTTAGGAATGACATTGACATGGACATTTCATCGAACAGTTGGTGTGCAATGTTAGATCAAAAGTCCATTTTTAACGGCAAAAGACGAAAAAACAAGTGAACTTTAAAGACATCTAGGCATAAGCGTAAAGAATGAGGATAGTATCACGCCAATAAGCACATTCTACACTGTAAAATCAAGACCGATCGAATAAAAACATAAATTCAAACCTAGAAACAGAATGCCACATTTAGGAGTGACATTTGCATGGACATTTCATCGATCACTTGGCGTGCAATGTTAGATCACAAGTCATTTTAAAGGCAAAAGGAGAAAAAATAAGTGAACTTTAAAGACATCTAGGCATAAGCATAAAGAATGAGGATAGTATCAAGCCAATAAGCACATTCTGCACTATAAAATCAAGACCGATCGAATAAAAGCATAAAATCGAACCTAGAAACCGAATGCCACATTTAGGAGTGACATTTACATGGACATTTCATCGAACACTTGGTGTGCAATGTTAGATCACAAGTCATTTTACAAGCAAAACAAGAAAAAACAAGTGAACTTTAAAGACACCTAGGCATAAGCATAAAGAATGAGGATAATATCAAGCTAATAAGCACATTCTGCAAGACGAAATCAAGATCGATCGAATAAAAGCATAAATTCCAACCTAGAAACCGATTGCCACATTTAGGAGTGACATTTACAAGGACATTTCATCAAACACTTGGCGTGTAATGTTAGATCACAAGTCATTTTAAAGCCAAAAGGAGAAAAAACAAGTGAACTTTAAGGACATCTAGTCATAAGCATAAAGAATGAGGATAGTATCAAACCAATAAGCACATTTTCCACTATAAAATCAAGACCGATCGAACAAAAGGTTAAATTCAAACATAGAAACGGAATGACACATTTAGGAGTGACATTTACATGGACATTTCATCGAACACTTGGCGTGCAATGTTAGATCACAAGTCCATTTTTAAAGGAAAAAGGAGAAAAAACAAGTGAACTTTAAGGACATCTAGTCATAAGCATAAAGAATTAGGAAAGTATCAAAACAATAAGCACATTCTGCACTACAAAATCAAGACCGATCGAATAAATGAATAAATTCGAACCTAGAAACCGAATGCCATATTTAGGAGTGACATTTACATGGACATTTCATCAATCACTTGGCGTGCAATGTTAGATCACAAGTCCATTTTTAAAGGCAAACGGAGGTAAAACATGTGAACTTTAAAGACATCTAGGCATAAGCATAAAGAATACGGATAGTATCAAGCCAATAAGCACATTCTGCACTATAAAATCAAGACCGATCGAATAAAAGCATAAATTCAAACCTAGAAACTAAATGCCACATTTAGGAGTGACATTGACATGGACATTTCATCGAACACTTGGCGTGCAATGTTAGATCAAAAGTCCATTTTTAACGGATAAAGGAGAAAAAACAAGTGAACTTTAAAGACATCTTGGCATAAGCGTAAAGAATGAGGATAGTATCAAGCCAATAAGCACATTCTACACTGTAAAATCAAGACCGATCGAATAAAAGCATAAATTCAAACCTAGAAACCGAATGCCACATTTAGGAGTGACATTTGCATGGACATTTCATCGAACACTTGGCGTGCAATGTTAGATCACAAGTCATTTTCAAGGAAAAAGGAGAAAAAACAAGTGAACTTTAAAGACATCTAGGCATAAGCATAAATTATGAGGATAGTATCAAGCCAATAAGCACATTTTGCACTATAAAATCAAGACCGATCGAATAAAAGCATAAAATCGAACCTAGAAACCGAATGCCACATTTAGGAGTGACATTTACATGAACATTTCATCGAACTTTTGGCGTGCAATGTTAGATCACAAGTCATTTTACAAGCAAAACGAGAAAAAAACAAGTGAACTTTAATGACACCTAGGCATAAGCATAAAGAATGAGGATAATATCAAGTCAAAAAGCACATTCTACAAGACGAAATCAAGACCGATCGAATAAAAGCATAAATTCCAACCTAGAAACCGATTGCCACATTTAGGAGTGACATTTACATGGACATTTCATCAAACACTTGGCGTGTAATGTTAGATCACAAGTCATTTTAAAGGCAAAAGGAGAATAAACAAGTGAACTTTAAGGACATCTAGTCATAACCATAAGGAAAGAGGATAGTATCAAGCCAATAAGCAAATTCTACAATAAAAAATCAAGACCGATCGAACAAAAGGTTAAATTCCAACATAGATAGGGAATGCCACATTTAGGAGTGACATTTACATGGACATTTCATCCAACACTTGGCGTGCAATGTTAGATCACAAGTCCATTTTTAAAGGCAAAAGGAGAAAAAACAAGTGAACTTTAAGGACATCTAGTCATAAGCATAAAGAATTAGGAAAGTATCAAAACAATAAGCACATTCTGCACTACAAAATCATGACCGATCGAATAAATGCATAAATTCGAACCTAGAAACCGAATGCCATATTTAGGAGTGACATTTACATGCACATTTCATCAATCACTTGGCGTGCAATGTTAGATCACAAGTCCATTTTTAAAGGCAAAAGCAGGTAAAAAAAGTGAACTTTAAAGACATCTAGGCATAAGCGTAAAGAATAAGGATAGTATCAAGCCAATAAGCACATTCTACACTGTAAAATCAAGACCGATCGAATAAAAGCATAAATTCAAACCTAGAAACCGAATGCCACATTTAGGAGTGACATTGACATGGACATTTCATCGAACACTTGGCATGCAATGTTAAATCACAAGTCCATTTTTAAAGGCAAAAGGAGAAACAACAAGTGAACTTTAAAGACATCTAGGCATAAGCATAAAGAATAAGGATAATATCAAGCCAATAAGCACATTCTGCACTGTAAAATCAAGACCGATCGAATAAAAGCATAAATTCAAACCTAGAAACCAAATGCCACATTTAGGAGTGACATTGACATGGACATTTCATCGAATAGTTGGTGTGCAATGTTAGATCAAAAGTCCATTTTTAACGGCAAAAGACGAAAAAACAAGTGAACTTTAAAGACATCTAGGCATAAGCGTAAAGAATACGGATAGTATCACGCCAATAAGCACATTCTACACTGTAAAATCAAAACCGATCGAATAAAAACATAAATTCAAACCTAGAAACCGAATGCCACATTTAGGAGTGACATTTGCATGGACATTTCATCGATCACTTGGCGTGCAATGATAGATCACAAGTCATTTTAAAGGCAAAAGGAGAAAAAACAAGTGAACTTTAAAGACATCTAGGCATAAGCATAAAGAATGAGGATAGTATCAAGCCAATAAGCACATTCTGCAATATAAAATCAAGACCGATCGAATAAAAGCATAAAATCGAACCTAGAAACCGAATGCCACATTTAGGAGTGACATTTACATGGACATTTCATCGAACACTTGGCGTGCAATGTTAGATCACAAGTCATTTTACAAGCAAAACGAGAAAAAAACAAGTGAACTTTAATGACACATAGGCATAAGCATAAAGAATGAGGATAATATCAAGCCAAAAAGCACATTCTACAAGACGAAATCAAGATCGATCGAATAAAATCATAAATTCCAACCTAGAAACCGATTGCCACATTTAGGAGTGACATTTACATGGACATTTCATCAAACACAAGGCGTGTAATGTTAGATCACAAGTCATTTTAAAGGCAAAAGGAGAATAAACAAGTGAACTTTAAGGACATCTAGTCATAACCATAAGGAATGAGGATAGTATCAAGCCAATAAGCAAATTCTACAATAAAAAATCAAGACCGATCGAACAAAAGGTTAAATTCCAACATAGATAGGGAATGCCACATTTAGGAGTGACATTTACATGGAAATTTCATCCAACACTTGGCGTGCAATGTTAGATCGCAAGTCCATTTTTAAAGGCAAAAGGAGAAAAAACAAGTGAACTTTAAGGACATGTAGTCATAAGCATAAAGAATTTTGAAAGTATCAAAACAATAAGCACATTCTGCACTACAAAATCAAGACCGATCGAATAAATGCATAAATTCGAACCTAGAAACCGAATGCCATATTTAGGAGTGACATTTACATGGACATTTCATCAATCACTTGGCATGCAATGTTAGATCACAAGTCCATTTTTAAAGGCAAACGGAGGTAAAACAAGTGAATTTTAAAGACATCTAGGCATAAGCATAAAGAATAAGGATAATATCAAGCCAATAAGCACATTCTGCACTGTAAAATCAAGACCGATCGAATAAAAGCATAAATTCAAACCTAGAAACCAAATGCCACATTTAGGAATGACATTGACATGGACATTTCATCGAACAGTTGGTGTGCAATGTTAGATCAAAAGTCCATTTTTAACGGCAAAAGACGAAAAAACAAGTGAACTTTAAAGACATCTAGGCATAAGCGTAAAGAATGAGGATAGTATCACGCCAATAAGCACATTCTACACTGTAAAATCAAGACCGATCGAATAAAAACATAAATTCAAACCTAGAAACAGAATACCACATTTAGGAGTGACATTTGCATGGACATTTCATCGATCACTTGGCGTGCAATGTTAGATCACAAGTCATTTTAAAGGCAAAAGGAGAAAAAATAAGTGAACTTTAAAGACATCTAGGCATAAGCATAAAGAATGAGGATAGTATCAAGCCAATAAGCACATTCTGCACTATAAAATCAAGACCGATCGAATAAAAGCATAAAATCGAACCTAGAAACCGAATGCCACATTTAGGAGTGACATTTACATGGACATTTCATCGAACACTTGGTGTGCAATGTTAGATCACAAGTCATTTTACAAGCAAAACAAGAAAAAACAAGTGAACTTTAAAGACACCTAGGCATAAGCATAAAGAATGAGGATAATATCAAGCTAATAAGCACATTCTGCAAGACGAAATCAAGATCGATCGAATAAAAGCATAAATTCCAACCTAGAAACCGATTGCCACATTTAGGAGTGACATTTACAAGGACATTTCATCAAACACTTGGCGTGTAATGTTAGATCACAAGTCATTTTAAAGCCAAAAGGAGAAAAAACAAGTGAACTTTAAGGACATCTAGTCATAAGCATAAAGAATGAGGATAGTATCAAACCAATAAGCACATTTTCCACTATAAAATCAAGACCGATCGAACAAAAGGTTAAATTCAAACATAGAAACGGAATGACACATTTAGGAGTGACATTTACATGGACATTTCATCGAACACTTGGCGTGCAATGTTAGATCACAAGTCCATTTTTAAAGGAAAAAGGAGAAAAAACAAGTGAACTTTAAGGACATCTAGTCATAAGCATAAAGAATTAGGAAAGTATCAAAACAATAAGCACATTCTGCACTACAAAATCAAGACCGATCGAATAAATGAATAAATTCGAACCTAGAAACCGAATGCCATATTTAGGAGTGACATTTACATGGACATTTCATCAATCACTTGGCGTGCAATGTTAGATCACAAGTCCATTTTTAAAGGCAAACGGAGGTAAAACATGTGAACTTTAAAGACATCTAGGCATAAGCATAAAGAATACGGATAGTATCAAGCCAATAAGCACATTCTGCACTATAAAATCAAGACCGATCGAATAAAAGCATAAATTCAAACCTAGAAACTAAATGCCACATTTAGGAGTGACATTGACATGGACATTTCATCGAACACTTGGCGTGCAATGTTAGATCAAAAGTCCATTTTTAACGGATAAAGGAGAAAAAACAAGTGAACTTTAAAGACATCTTGGCATAAGCGTAAAGAATGAGGATAGTATCAAGCCAATAAGCACATTCTACACTGTAAAATCAAGACCGATCGAATAAAAGCATAAATTCAAACCTAGAAACCGAATGCCACATTTAGGAGTGACATTTGCATGGACATTTCATCGAACACTTGGCGTGCAATGTTAGATCACAAGTCATTTTCAAGGAAAAAGGAGAAAAAACAAGTGAACTTTAAAGACATCTAGGCATAAGCATAAATTATGAGGATAGTATCAAGCCAATAAGCACATTTTGCACTATAAAATCAAGACCGATCGAATAAAAGCATAAAATCGAACCTAGAAACCGAATGCCACATTTAGGAGTGACATTTACATGAACATTTCATCGAACTTTTGGCGTGCAATGTTAGATCACAAGTCATTTTACAAGCAAAACGAGAAAAAAACAAGTGAACTTTAATGACACCTAGGCATAAGCATAAAGAATGAGGATAATATCAAGTCAAAAAGCACATTCTACAAGACGAAATCAAGACCGATCGAATAAAAGCATAAATTCCAACCTAGAAACCGATTGCCACATTTAGGAGTGACATTTACATGGACATTTCATCAAACACTTGGCGTGTAATGTTAGATCACAAGTCATTTTAAAGGCAAAAGGAGAATAAACAAGTGAACTTTAAGGACATCTAGTCATAACCATAAGGAATGAGGATAGTATCAAGCCAATAAGCAAATTCTACAATAAAAAATCAAGACCGATCGAACAAAAGGTTAAATTCCAACATAGATAGGGAATGCCACATTTAGGAGTGACATTTACATGGACATTTCATCCAACACTTGGCGTGCAATGTTAGATCACAAGTCCATTTTTAAAGGCAAAAGGAGAAAAAACAAGTGAACTTTAAGGACATCTAGTCATAAGCATAAAGAATTAGGAAAGTATCAAAACAATAAGCACATTCTGCACTACAAAATCATGAACGATCGAATAAATGCATAAATTCGAACCTAGAAACCGAATGCCATATTTAGGAGTGACATTTACATGCACATTTCATCAATCACTTGGCGTGCAATGTTAGATCACAAGTCCATTTTTAAAGGCAAAAGCAGGTAAAAAAAGTGAACTTTAAAGACATCTAGGCATAAGCGTAAAGAATAAGGATAGTATCAAGCCAATAAGCACATTCTACACTGTAAAATCAAGACCGATCGAATAAAAGCATAAATTCAAACCTAGAAACCGAATGCCACATTTAGGAGTGACATTGACATGGACATTTCATCGAACACTTGGCATGCAATGTTAAATCACAAGTCCATTTTTAAAGGCAAAAGGAGAAACAACAAGTGAACTTTAAAGACATCTAGGCATAAGCATAAAGAATAAGGATAATATCAAGCCAATAAGCACATTCTGCACTGTAAAATCAAGACCGATCGAATAAAAGCATAAATTCAAACCTAGAAACCAAATGCCACATTTAGGAGTGACATTGACATGGACATTTCATCGAACAGTTGGTGTGCAATGTTAGATCAAAAGTCCATTTTTAACGGCAAAAGACGAAAAAACAAGTGAACTTTAAAGACATCTAGGCATAAGCGTATAAAATACAGATAGTATCACGCCAATAAGCACATTCTACACTGTAAAATCAAAACCGATCGAATAAAAACATAAATTCAAACCTAGAAACCGAATGCCACATTTAGGAGTGACATTTGCATGGACATTTCATCGATCACTTGGCCTGCAATGATAGATCACAAGTCATTTTAAAGGCAAAAGGAGAAAAAACAAGTGAACTTTAAAGACATCTAGGCATAAGCATAAAGAATGAGGATAGTATCAAGCCAATAAGCACATTCTGCAATATAAAATCAAGACCGATCGAATAAAAGCATAAAATCGAACCTAGAAACCGAATGTCACATTTAGGAGTGACATTTACATGGACATTTCATCGAACACTTGGCGTGCAATGTTAGATCACAAGTCATTTTACAAGCAAAACGAGAAAAAAACAAGTGAACTTTAATGACACCTAGGCATAAGCATAAAGAATGAGGATAATATCAAGCCAAAAAGCACATTCTACAAGACGAAATCAAGATCGATCGAATAAAATCATAAATTCCAACCTAGAAACCGATTGCCACATTTAGGAGTGACATTTACATGGACATTTCATCAAACACAAGGCGTGTAATGTTAGATCACAAGTCATTTTAAAGGCAAAAGGAGAATAAACAAGTGAACTTTAAGGACATCTAGTCATAACCATAAGGAATGAGGATAGTATCAAGCCAATAAGCAAATTCTACAATAAAAAATCAAGACCGATCGAACAAAAGGTTAAATTCCAACATAGATAGGGAATGCCACATTTAGGAGTGACATTTACATGGAAATTTCATCCAACACTTGGCGTGCAATGTTAGATCGCAAGTCCATTTTTAAAGGCAAAAGGAGAAAAAACAAGTGAACTTTAAGGACATGTAGTCATAAGCATAAAGAATTTTGAAAGTATCAAAACAATAAGCACATTCTGCACTACAAAATCAAGACCGATCGAATAAATGCATAAATTCGAACCTAGAAACCGAATGCCATATTTAGGAGTGACATTTACATGGACATTTCATCAATCACTTGGCATGCAATGTTAGATCACAAGTCCATTTTTAAAGGCAAACGGAGGTAAAACAAGTGAATTTTAAAGACATCTAGGCATAAGCATAAAGAATAAGGATAATATCAAGCCAATAAGCACATTCTGCACTGTAAAATCAAGACCGATCGAATAAAAGCATAAATTCAAACCTAGAAACCAAATGCCACATTTAGGAATGACATTGACATGGACATTTCATCGAACAGTTGGTGTGCAATGTTAGATCAAAAGTCCATTTTTAACGGCAAAAGACGAAAAAACAAGTGAACTTTAAAGACATCTAGGCATAAGCGTAAAGAATGAGGATAGTATCACGCCAATAAGCACATTCTACACTGTAAAATCAAGACCGATCGAATAAAAACATAAATTCAAACCTAGAAACAGAATGCCACATTTAGGAGTGACATTTGCATGGACATTTCATCGATCACTTGGCGTGCAATGTTAGATCACAAGTCATTTTAAAGGCAAAAGGAGAAAAAATAAGTGAACTTTAAAGACATCTAGGCATAAGCATAAAGAATGAGGATAGTATCAAGCCAATAAGCACATTCTGCACTATAAAATCAAGACCGATCGAATAAAAGCATAAAATCGAACCTAGAAACCGAATGCCACATTTAGGAGTGACATTTACATGGACATTTCATCGAACACTTGGTGTGCAATGTTAGATCACAAGTCATTTTACAAGCAAAACAAGAAAAAACAAGTGAACTTTAAAGACACCTAGGCATAAGCATAAAGAATGAGGATAATATCAAGCTAATAAGCACATTCTGCAAGACGAAATCAAGATCGATCGAATAAAAGCATAAATTCCAACCTAGAAACCGATTGCCACATTTAGGAGTGACATTTACAAGGACATTTCATCAAACACTTGGCGTGTAATGTTAGATCACAAGTCATTTTAAAGCCAAAAGGAGAAAAAACAAGTGAACTTTAAGGACATCTAGTCATAAGCATAAAGAATGAGGATAGTATCAAACCAATAAGCACATTTTCCACTATAAAATCAAGACCGATCGAACAAAAGGTTAAATTCAAACATAGAAACGGAATGACACATTTAGGAGTGACATTTACATGGACATTTCATCGAACACTTGGCGTGCAATGTTAGATCACAAGTCCATTTTTAAAGGAAAAAGGAGAAAAAACAAGTGAACTTTAAGGACATCTAGTCATAAGCATAAAGAATTAGGAAAGTATCAAAACAATAAGCACATTCTGCACTACAAAATCAAGACCGATCGAATAAATGAATAAATTCGAACCTAGAAACCGAATGCCATATTTAGGAGTGACATTTACATGGACATTTCATCAATCACTTGGCGTGCAATGTTAGATCACAAGTCCATTTTTAAAGGCAAACGGAGGTAAAACATGTGAACTTTAAAGACATCTAGGCATAAGCATAAAGAATACGGATAGTATCAAGCCAATAAGCACATTCTGCACTATAAAATCAAGACCGATCGAATAAAAGCATAAATTCAAACCTAGAAACTAAATGCCACATTTAGGAGTGACATTGACATGGACATTTCATCGAACACTTGGCGTGCAATGTTAGATCAAAAGTCCATTTTTAACGGATAAAGGAGAAAAAACAAGTGAACTTTAAAGACATCTTGGCATAAGCGTAAAGAATGAGGATAGTATCAAGCCAATAAGCACATTCTACACTGTAAAATCAAGACCGATCGAATAAAAGCATAAATTCAAACCTAGAAACCGAATGCCACATTTAGGAGTGACATTTGCATGGACATTTCATCGAACACTTGGCGTGCAATGTTAGATCACAAGTCATTTTCAAGGAAAAAGGAGAAAAAACAAGTGAACTTTAAAGACATCTAGGCATAAGCATAAATTATGAGGATAGTATCAAGCCAATAAGCACATTTTGCACTATAAAATCAAGACCGATCGAATAAAAGCATAAAATCGAACCTAGAAACCGAATGCCACATTTAGGAGTGACATTTACATGAACATTTCATCGAACTTTTGGCGTGCAATGTTAGATCACAAGTCATTTTACAAGCAAAACGAGAAAAAAACAAGTGAACTTTAATGACACCTAGGCATAAGCATAAAGAATGAGGATAATATCAAGTCAAAAAGCACATTCTACAAGACGAAATCAAGACCGATCGAATAAAAGCATAAATTCCAACCTAGAAACCGATTGCCACATTTAGGAGTGACATTTACATGGACATTTCATCAAACACTTGGCGTGTAATGTTAGATCACAAGTCATTTTAAAGGCAAAAGGAGAATAAACAAGTGAACTTTAAGGACATCTAGTCATAACCATAAGGAATGAGGATAGTATCAAGCCAATAAGCAAATTCTACAATAAAAAATCAAGACCGATCGAACAAAAGGTTAAATTCAAACATAGATAGGGAATGCCACATTTAGGAGTGACATTTACATGGACATTTCATCCAACACTTGGCGTGCAATGTTAGATCACAAGTCCATTTTTAAAGGCAAAAGGAGAAAAAACAAGTGAACTTTAAGGACATCTAGTCATAAGCATAAAGAATTAGGAAAGTATCAAAACAATAAGCACATTCTGCACTACAAAATCATGAACGATCGAATAAATGCATAAATTCGAACCTAGAAACCGAATGCCATATTTAGGAGTGACATTTACATGCACATTTCATCAATCACTTGGCGTGCAATGTTAGATCACAAGTCCATTTTTAAAGGCAAAAGCAGGTAAAAAAAGTGAACTTTAAAGACATCTAGGCATAAGCGTAAAGAATAAGGATAGTATCAAGCCAATAAGCACATTCTACACTGTAAAATCAAGACCGATCGAATAAAAGCATAAATTCAAACCTAGAAACCGAATGCCACATTTAGGAGTGACATTGACATGGACATTTCATCGAACACTTGGCATGCAATGTTAAATCACAAGTCCATTTTTAAAGGCAAAAGGAGAAACAACAAGTGAACTTTAAAGACATCTAGGCATAAGCATAAAGAATAAGGATAATATCAAGCCAATAAGCACATTCTGCACTGTAAAATCAAGACCGATCGAATAAAAGCATAAATTCAAACCTAGAAACCAAATGCCACATTTAGGAGTGACATTGACATGGACATTTCATCGAACAGTTGGTGTGCAATGTTAGATCAAAAGTCCATTTTTAACGGCAAAAGACGAAAAAACAAGTGAACTTTAAAGACATCTAGGCATAAGCGTAAAGAATACGGATAGTATCACGCCAATAAGCACATTCTACACTGTAAAATCAAAACCGATCGAATAAAAACATAAATTCAAACCTAGAAACCGAATGCCACATTTAGGAGTGACATTTGCATGGACATTTCATCGATCACTTGGCCTGCAATGATAGATCACAAGTCATTTTAAAGGCAAAAGGAGAAAAAACAAGTGAACTTTAAAGACATCTAGGCATAAGCATAAAGAATGAGGATAGTATCAAGCCAATAAGCACATTCTGCAATATAAAATCAAGACCGATCGAATAAAAGCATAAAATCGAACCTAGAAACCGAATGTCACATTTAGGAGTGACATTTACATGGACATTTCATCGAACACTTGGCGTGCAATGTTAGATCACAAGTCATTTTACAAGCAAAACGAGAAAAAAACAAGTGAACTTTAATGACACCTAGGCATAAGCATAAAGAATGAGGATAATATCAAGCCAAAAAGCACATTCTACAAGACGAAATCAAGATCGATCGAATAAAATCATAAATTCCAACCTAGAAACCGATTGCCACATTTAGGAGTGACATTTACATGGACATTTCATCAAACACAAGGCGTGTAATGTTAGATCACAAGTCATTTTAAAGGCAAAAGGAGAATAAACAAGTGAACTTTAAGGACATCTAGTCATAACCATAAGGAATGAGGATAGTATCAAGCCAATAAGCAAATTCTACAATAAAAAATCAAGACCGATCGAACAAAAGGTTAAATTCCAACATAGATAGGGAATGCCACATTTAGGAGTGACATTTACATGGAAATTTCATCCAACACTTGGCGTGCAATGTTAGATCGCAAGTCCATTTTTAAAGGCAAAAGGAGAAAAAACAAGTGAACTTTAAGGACATGTAGTCATAAGCATAAAGAATTTTGAAAGTATCAAAACAATAAGCACATTCTGCACTACAAAATCAAGACCGATCGAATAAATGCATAAATTCGAACCTAGAAACCGAATGCCATATTTAGGAGTGACATTTACATGGACATTTCATCAATCACTTGGCATGCAATGTTAGATCACAAGTCCATTTTTAAAGGCAAACGGAGGTAAAACAAGTGAATTTTAAAGACATCTAGGCATAAGCATAAAGAATAAGGATAATATCAAGCCAATAAGCACATTCTGCACTGTAAAATCAAGACCGATCGAATAAAAGCATAAATTCAAACCTAGAAACCAAATGCCACATTTAGGAATGACATTGACATGGACATTTCATCGAACAGTTGGTGTGCAATGTTAGATCAAAAGTCCATTTTTAACGGCAAAAGACGAAAAAACAAGTGAACTTTAAAGACATCTAGGCATAAGCGTAAAGAATGAGGATAGTATCACGCCAATAAGCACATTCTACACTGTAAAATCAAGACCGATCGAATAAAAACATAAATTCAAACCTAGAAACAGAATGCCACATTTAGGAGTGACATTTGCATGGACATTTCATCGATCACTTGGCGTGCAATGTTAGATCACAAGTCATTTTAAAGGCAAAAGGAGAAAAAATAAGTGAACTTTAAAGACATCTAGGCATAAGCATAAAGAATGAGGATAGTATCAAGCCAATAAGCACATTCTGCACTATAAAATCAAGACCGATCGAATAAAAGCATAAAATCGAACCTAGAAACCGAATGCCACATTTAGGAGTGACATTTACATGGACATTTCATCGAACACTTGGTGTGCAATGTTAGATCACAAGTCATTTTACAAGCAAAACAAGAAAAAACAAGTGAACTTTAAAGACACCTAGGCATAAGCATAAAGAATGAGGATAATATCAAGCTAATAAGCACATTCTGCAAGACGAAATCAAGATCGATCGAATAAAAGCATAAATTCCAACCTAGAAACCGATTGCCACATTTAGGAGTGACATTTACAAGGACATTTCATCAAACACTTGGCGTGTAATGTTAGATCACAAGTCATTTTAAAGCCAAAAGGAGAAAAAACAAGTGAACTTTAAGGACATCTAGTCATAAGCATAAAGAATGAGGATAGTATCAAACCAATAAGCACATTTTCCACTATAAAATCAAGACCGATCGAACAAAAGGTTAAATTCAAACATAGAAACGGAATGACACATTTAGGAGTGACATTTACATGGACATTTCATCGAACACTTGGCGTGCAATGTTAGATCACAAGTCCATTTTTAAAGGAAAAAGGAGAAAAAACAAGTGAACTTTAAGGACATCTAGTCATAAGCATAAAGAATTAGGAAAGTATCAAAACAATAAGCACATTCTGCACTACAAAATCAAGACCGATCGAATAAATGAATAAATTCGAACCTAGAAACCGAATGCCATATTTAGGAGTGACATTTACATGGACATTTCATCAATCACTTGGCGTGCAATGTTAGATCACAAGTCCATTTTTAAAGGCAAACGGAGGTAAAACATGTGAACTTTAAAGACATCTAGGCATAAGCATAAAGAATACGGATAGTATCAAGCCAATAAGCACATTCTGCACTATAAAATCAAGACCGATCGAATAAAAGCATAAATTCAAACCTAGAAACTAAATGCCACATTTAGGAGTGACATTGACATGGACATTTCATCGAACACTTGGCGTGCAATGTTAGATCAAAAGTCCATTTTTAACGGATAAAGGAGAAAAAACAAGTGAACTTTAAAGACATCTTGGCATAAGCGTAAAGAATGAGGATAGTATCAAGCCAATAAGCACATTCTACACTGTAAAATCAAGACCGATCGAATAAAAGCATAAATTCAAACCTAGAAACCGAATGCCACATTTAGGAGTGACATTTGCATGGACATTTCATCGAACACTTGGCGTGCAATGTTAGATCACAAGTCATTTTCAAGGAAAAAGGAGAAAAAACAAGTGAACTTTAAAGACATCTAGGCATAAGCATAAATTATGAGGATAGTATCAAGCCAATAAGCACATTTTGCACTATAAAATCAAGACCGATCGAATAAAAGCATAAAATCGAACCTAGAAACCGAATGCCACATTTAGGAGTGACATTTACATGAACATTTCATCGAACTTTTGGCGTGCAATGTTAGATCACAAGTCATTTTACAAGCAAAACGAGAAAAAAACAAGTGAACTTTAATGACACCTAGGCATAAGCATAAAGAATGAGGATAATATCAAGTCAAAAAGCACATTCTACAAGACGAAATCAAGACCGATCGAATAAAAGCATAAATTCCAACCTAGAAACCGATTGTCACATTTAGGAGTGACATTTACATGGACATTTCATCAAACACTTGGCGTGTAATGTTAGATCACAAGTCATTTTAAAGGCAAAAGAAGAATAAACAAGTGAACTTTAAGGACATCTAGTCATAACCATAAGGAATGAGGATAGTATCAAGCCAATAAGCAAATTCTACAATAAAAAATCAAGACCGATCGAACAAAAGGTTAAATTCCAACATAGATAGGGAATGCCACATTTAGGAGTGACATTTACATGGACATTTCATCCAACACTTGGCGTGCAATGTTAGATCACAAGTCCATTTTTAAAGGCAAAAGGAGAAAAAACAAGTGAACTTTAAGGACATCTAGTCATAAGCATAAAGAATTAGGAAAGTATCAAAACAATAAGCACATTCTGCACTACAAAATCATGACCGATCGAATAAATGCATAAATTCGAACCTAGAAACCGAATGCCATATTTAGGAGTGACATTTACATGCACATTTCATCAATCACTTGGCGTGCAATGTTAGATCACAAGTCCATTTTTAAAGGCAAAAGCAGGTAAAAAAAGTGAACTTTAAAGACATCTAGGCATAAGCGTAAAGAATAAGGATAGTATCAAGCCAATAAGCACATTCTACAATGTAAAATCAAGACCGATCGAATAAAAGCATAAATTCAAACCTAGAAACCGAATGCCACATTTAGGAGTGACATTGACATGGACATTTCATCGAACACTTGGCGTGCAATGTTAGATCACAAGTCCATTTTTAAAGGTAAAAGGAGAAAAAACAAGTGAACTTTAAGGACATCTAGTCATAAGCATAAAGAATGAGGATAGTATCAAGCCAATAAGCACATTCTGCACTATAAAATCAAGACCGATCGAATAAAAGCATAAATTTGAACCTAGAAACTGAATGCCACATTTAGGAGTGACATTTACATGGACATTTCATTGAACACTTGGCGCACAATGTTAGATCACAAGTCCATTTTTAATGGCAAAAGGAGAAAAAACAAGTGAACTTTAAAGACATGTAGGCATAAGCATAAAGAATGAGGATAGTATCAAGCCAATAAGCACATTCTACAATTTAAAATCAAGACCGATCGAATAAAAGCATAAAATCAAACCTAGAAACGGAATGCCACATTTAGGAGTGACATTTACATGGACATTTCATCGAACACTTGGCGTGCAATGTTAGATCACAAGTCATTTTACAGGCAAAAGAAGAAAAAACAAGTGAACTTTAAAGACACCTAGGCATAAGCATAAAGAATGAGGATAATATCAAGCTAATAAGCACATTCTGCAAGACGAAATCAAGATCGATCGAATAAAAGCATAAATTCCAACCTAGAAACCGATTGCCACATTTAGGAGTGACATTTACAAGGACATTTCATCAAACACTTGGCGTCTAATGTTAGCTCAGAAGTCATTTTAAAGCCAAAAGGAGAAAAAACAAGTGAACTTTAAGGACATCTAGTCATAAGCATAAAGAATGAGGATAGTATCAAACCAATAAGCACATTCTACAAGACGAAATCAAGATCGATCGAATAAAATCATAAATTCCAACCTAGAAACCGATTGCCACATTTAGGAGTGACATTTACATGGACATTTCATCAAACACAAGGCGTGTAATGTTAGATCACAAGTCATTTTAAAGGCAAAAGGAGAATAAACAAGTGAACTTTAAGGACATCTAGTCATAACCATAAGGAATGAGGATAGTATCAAGCCAATAAGCAAATTCTACAATAAAAAATCAAGACCGATCGAACAAAAGGTTAAATTCCAACATAGATAGGGAATGCCACATTTAGGAGTGACATTTACATGGAAATTTCATCCAACACTTGGCGTGCAATGTTAGATCGCAAGTCCATTTTTAAAGGCAAAAGGAGAAAAAACAAGTGAACTTTAAGGACATGTAGTCATAAGCATAAAGAATTTTGAAAGTATCAAAACAATAAGCACATTCTGCACTACAAAATCAAGACCGATCGAATAAATGCATAAATTCGAACCTAGAAACCGAATGCCATATTTAGGAGTGACATTTACATGGACATTTCATCAATCACTTGGCATGCAATGTTAGATCACAAGTCCATTTTTAAAGGCAAACGGAGGTAAAACAAGTGAATTTTAAAGACATCTAGGCATAAGCATAAAGAATAAGGATAATATCAAGCCAATAAGCACATTCTGCACTGTAAAATCAAGACCGATCGAATAAAAGCATAAATTCAAACCTAGAAACCAAATGCCACATTTAGGAATGACATTGACATGGACATTTCATCGAACAGTTGGTGTGCAATGTTAGATCAAAAGTCCATTTTTAACGGCAAAAGACGAAAAAACAAGTGAACTTTAAAGACATCTAGGCATAAGCGTAAAGAATGAGGATAGTATCACGCCAATAAGCACATTCTACACTGTAAAATCAAGACCGATCGAATAAAAACATAAATTCAAACCTAGAAACAGAATGCCACATTTAGGAGTGACATTTGCATGGACATTTCATCGATCACTTGGCGTGCAATGTTAGATCACAAGTCATTTTAAAGGCAAAAGGAGAAAAAATAAGTGAACTTTAAAGACATCTAGGCATAAGCATAAAGAATGAGGATAGTATCAAGCCAATAAGCACATTCTGCACTATAAAATCAAGACCGATCGAATAAAAGCATAAAATCGAACCTAGAAACCGAATGCCACATTTAGGAGTGACATTTACATGGACATTTCATCGAACACTTGGTGTGCAATGTTAGATCACAAGTCATTTTACAAGCAAAACAAGAAAAAACAAGTGAACTTTAAAGACACCTAGGCATAAGCATAAAGAATGAGGATAATATCAAGCTAATAAGCACATTCTGCAAGACGAAATCAAGATCGATCGAATAAAAGCAAAAATTCCAACCTAGAAACCGATTGCCACATTTAGGAGTGACATTTACAAGGACATTTCATCAAACACTTGGCGTGTAATGTTAGATCACAAGTCATTTTAAAGCCAAAAGGAGAAAAAACAAGTGAACTTTAAGGACATCTAGTCATAAGCATAAAGAATGAGGATAGTATCAAACCAATAAGCACATTTTCCACTATAAAATCAAGACCGATCGAACAAAAGGTTAAATTCAAACATAGAAACGGAATGACACATTTAGGAGTGACATTTACATGGACATTTCATCGAACACTTGGCGTGCAATGTTAGATCACAAGTCCATTTTTAAAGGAAAAAGGAGAAAAAACAAGTGAACTTTAAGGACATCTAGTCATAAGCATAAAGAATTAGGAAAGTATCAAAACAATAAGCACATTCTGCACTACAAAATCAAGACCGATCGAATAAATGAATAAATTCGAACCTAGAAACCGAATGCCATATTTAGGAGTGACATTTACATGGACATTTCATCAATCACTTGGCGTGCAATGTTAGATCACAAGTCCATTTTTAAAGGCAAACGGAGGTAAAACATGTGAACTTTAAAGACATCTAGGCATAAGCATAAAGAATACGGATAGTATCAAGCCAATAAGCACATTCTGCACTATAAAATCAAGACCGATCGAATAAAAGCATAAATTCAAACCTAGAAACTAAATGCCACATTTAGGAGTGACATTGACATGGACATTTCATCGAACACTTGGCGTGCAATGTTAGATCAAAAGTCCATTTTTAACGGATAAAGGAGAAAAAACAAGTGAACTTTAAAGACATCTTGGCATAAGCGTAAAGAATGAGGATAGTATCAAGCCAATAAGCACATTCTACACTGTAAAATCAAGACCGATCGAATAAAAGCATAAATTCAAACCTAGAAACCGAATGCCACATTTAGGAGTGACATTTGCATGGACATTTCATCGAACACTTGGCGTGCAATGTTAGATCACAAGTCATTTTCAAGGAAAAAGGAGAAAAAACAAGTGAACTTTAAAGACATCTAGGCATAAGCATAAATTATGAGGATAGTATCAAGCCAATAAGCACATTTTGCACTATAAAATCAAGACCGATCGAATAAAAGCATAAAATCGAACCTAGAAACCGAATGCCACATTTAGGAGTGACATTTACATGAACATTTCATCGAACTTTTGGCGTGCAATGTTAGATCACAAGTCATTTTACAAGCAAAACGAGAAAAAAACAAGTGAACTTTAATGACACCTAGGCATAAGCATAAAGAATGAGGATAATATCAAGTCAAAAAGCACATTCTACAAGACGAAATCAAGACCGATCGAATAAAAGCATAAATTCCAACCTAGAAACCGATTGTCACATTTAGGAGTGACATTTACATGGACATTTCATCAAACACTTGGCGTGTAATGTTAGATCACAAGTCATTTTAAAGGCAAAAGAAGAATAAACAAGTGAACTTTAAGGACATCTAGTCATAACCATAAGGAATGAGGATAGTATCAAGCCAATAAGCAAATTCTACAATAAAAAATCAAGACCGATCGAACAAAAGGTTAAATTCCAACATAGATAGGGAATGCCACATTTAGGAGTGACATTTACATGGACATTTCATCCAACACTTGGCGTGCAATGTTAGATCACAAGTCCATTTTTAAAGGCAAAAGGAGAAAAAACAAGTGAACTTTAAGGACATCTAGTCATAAGCATAAAGAATTAGGAAAGTATCAAAACAATAAGCACATTCTGCACTACAAAATCATGACCGATCGAATAAATGCATAAATTCGAACCTAGAAACCGAATGCCATATTTAGGAGTGACATTTACATGCACATTTCATCAATCACTTGGCGTGCAATGTTAGATCACAAGTCCATTTTTAAAGGCAAAAGCAGGTAAAAAAAGTGAACTTTAAAGACATCTAGGCATAAGCGTAAAGAATAAGGATAGTATCAAGCCAATAAGCACATTCTACAATGTAAAATCAAGACCGATCGAATAAAAGCATAAATTCAAACCTAGAAACCGAATGCCACATTTAGGAGTGACATTGACATGGACATTTCATCGAACACTTGGCGTGCAATGTTAGATCACAAGTCCATTTTTAAAGGTAAAAGGAGAAAAAACAAGTGAACTTTAAGGACATCTAGTCATAAGCATAAAGAATGAGGATAGTATCAAGCCAATAAGCACATTCTGCACTATAAAATCAAGACCGATCGAATAAAAGCATAAATTTGAACCTAGAAACTGAATGCCACATTTAGGAGTGACATTTACATGGACATTTCATTGAACACTTGGCGCACAATGTTAGATCACAAGTCCATTTTTAATGGCAAAAGGAGAAAAAACAAGTGAACTTTAAAGACATGTAGGCATAAGCATAAAGAATGAGGATAGTATCAAGCCAATAAGCACATTCTACAATTTAAAATCAAGACCGATCGAATAAAAGCATAAAATCAAACCTAGAAACGGAATGCCACATTTAGGAGTGACATTTACATGGACATTTCATCGAACACTTGGCGTGCAATGTTAGATCACAAGTCATTTTACAGGCAAAAGAAGAAAAAACAAGTGAACTTTAAAGACACCTAGGCATAAGCATAAAGAATGAGGATAATATCAAGCTAATAAGCACATTCTGCAAGACGAAATCAAGATCGATCGAATAAAAGCATAAATTCCAACCTAGAAACCGATTGCCACATTTAGGAGTGACATTTACAAGGACATTTCATCAAACACTTGGCGTCTAATGTTAGCTCAGAAGTCATTTTAAAGCCAAAAGGAGAAAAAATAAGTGAACTTTAAGGACATCTAGTCATAAGCATAAAGAATGAGGATAGTATCAAACCAATAAGCACATTTTGCACTATAAAATCAAGACCGATCGAACAAAAGGTTAAATTCAAACATAGAAACGGAATGACACATTTAGGAGTGACATTTACATGGACATTTCATCGAACACTTGGCGTGCAATGTTAGATCACAAGTCCATTTTTAAAGGCAAAAGGAGAAAAAACAAGTGAACTTTAAGGACATTTACTCATAAGCATAAAGAATTAGGAAAGTATCAAAACAATAAGCACATTCTGCACTACAAAATCAAGACCGATCGAATAAATGCATAAATTCGAACCTAGAAACCGAATGCCATATTTAGGAGTGACATTTACAAGGACATTTCATCGATCACTTGGCGTGGAATGTTAGATCACAAGTCCATTTTTAAAGGCAAACGGAGGTAAAACAAGTGAACTTTAAAGACATCTAGGCATAAGCATAAAGAATAAGGATAGTATCAAGCCAATAAGCACATTCTGCACTGTAAAATCAAGACCGATCGAATAAAAGCATAAATTCAAACCTAGAAACCAAATGCCACATTTAGGAGTGACATTGACATGGACATTTCATCGAACACTTGGCGTGCAATCTTAGATCAAAAGTCCATTTTTAACGGCAAAAGGAGAAAAAACAAGTGAACTTTAAAGACATCTAGGCATATGCGTAAAGAATGAGGATAGTATCAAGCCAATAAGTACATTCTACACTGTAAAATCAAGACCGATCGAATAAAAGCATAAATTCAAACCTAGAAACCGAATGCCACATTTAGGAGTGACATTTACATGGACATTTCATCCAACATTTGGCGTGCAATGTTAGATCACAAGTCATTTTACAGGCAAAACGAGAAAAAACAAGTGAACTTTAAAGACACCTAGGCATAAGCATAAAGAATGAGGATAATATCAAGCTAATAAGCACATTCTGCAAGACAAAATCAAGATCGATCGAATATATGCATAAATTCCAACCTAGAAACCGATTGCCACATTTAGGCGTGACATTTACATGGACATTTCATCAAACACGTGGCGTGTAATGTTAGATCACTACTCATTTTAAAGGCAAAAGGTGAAAAAACAAGTGAACTTTAAGGACACCTAGTCATAAGCATAAAGAATGAGGATAGTATCAAGCCAATAAGCACATTCTACACTATAAAATCAAGACCGATTGAACAAAAGTTTAAATTCCAACCTAGAAACGGAATGCCACATTTAGGAGTGACATTTACATGGACATTTCATCGAACACTTGGCGTGCAATGTTAGATCAGAAGTCCATTTTTAAAGGCAAAAGGAGAAAAAACAAGTGAAATTTAAGGACATCTAGTCATAAGCATAAAGAATGAGGATAGTATCAAGCCAATAAGCACATTCTACAATTTAAAATCAAGACCGGTCGAATAAAAGTATAAATTTAATCCTAGAAACCGAATGCCACATTTAGGAGTGACATTTACATGGACATTTCATCGAACACTTGGCGTGCAATGTTAGGTCACAAGTCATTTTAAAGGCAATAGGAGAAAAAACAAGTGAACTTTAAAGACATCTAGGCATAAGCGTAAAGAATGAGGATAGTATCAAGCCAATAAGCACATTCTGCACTATAAAATCAAGATCGATCAAATAAAAGCATAAAATCGAACCTAGAAACCGAATGCCACATTTAGGTGAGACATTTACATGGACATTTCATTAAACACTTGGCGTGCAATGTTTGATCACAAGTCATCTTAAAGGCAAAAGGAGAAAAAACAAGTAAACTTTAAAGACATCTATGCATAAGCATAAAGAATGAGGATAGTATCAAGCCAATAAGCATATTCTGCACTATTAAATCAAGACCGATCAAATAAAAGCATAAATTCGAACCTGGAAACTGATTGCCACATTTAGCAGTGACATTTATATGGACATTTTATCGAACACTTGGCGTGCAATGTTAGATGACAACTCATGTTAAAGGGAAAAAGGAGAAAAAAACAAGTGAACTTTAATGAAATCTAGGCATAAGCATAAAGAATGAGGATAGTATCAAGCCAATAAACTCAT
This sequence comes from Fallopia convolvulus, assembly GCA_964016875.1. Classification (NCBI taxonomy): domain Eukaryota; kingdom Viridiplantae; phylum Streptophyta; class Magnoliopsida; order Caryophyllales; family Polygonaceae; genus Fallopia; species Fallopia convolvulus. The sequence continues at coordinate 27,284,233 of OZ024727.1, forward strand.
TCTGCACTATGAAATCAAGATCGATCGAATAAAAGCATAAATTCGAACCTAGAAACCGAATGCCACATTTAGGTGTGACATTTACATCGACATTTCATCGAACACTTTGCGTGCAATGTTAGATCACAAGTCATTTTAAAGGCAAAAGGCGAAAAAAAACAAGTGAACTTTAAAGACATCTAGGCATAAGCATAAATAATGAGGATAGTATCAAGCCAATAAGCACATTCTGCACTATAAAATCAAGAGCGATCGAATAAAAGAATAAAATCGAACCTAGAAACCGAATGCCACATTTAGGAGTGACATTAACATGGACATTTCATCGAACACTTGGCGTGCAATGTTAGATCACAAGTCATTTTTATGGCAAAAGGAGAAAAAACAAGTGAACTTTTAAGACATCTAGGCATAAGCGTAAGGAATGAGGATTGTATCAAGCCAATAAGTATATTCGGCACTACAAAATCAAGACAAATCGAATAAAAGCATAGATTCGAACCTAGAAACCGAATGTCATATTTAGGAGTGACATTTACATGGACATTTCATCGAAAACTTGGCGTGCAATGTTAAATCACAAGTCATTTTAAAGGCAAAAGGAGAAAAAACAAGTGAACTTTAAAGACGTCTCGACATAAGCATAGAGAATGAGGATAATATCAAGCCAATAAGGACATTATGCACTACAAAATCAAGACCGATCGAATAAAAGCATAGATTCGAACCTAGAAACCGAATGTCATATTTAGGAGTGACATTTACATGCACATTTCATCGAACACTTGGCGTGCAATGTTAGATCACAAGTCATTTTTAAGGCAAAATAAGAAAAAACAAGTGAACTTTAAAGACATCTAGGCAAAAGCATAAAGAATGAGGATAGTATGAAGCCAATAAGCACATTCTGCACTACAAAATCAAGACCGATCGAATAAAATCATAAATTCGAAATGCGAAACTGAATGCCACATTTAGGAGTGACATTTACATGGACATTTCATCGAACACTTGGCGTGCAATGTTAGATCACTTGTCATTTTTAAAGCAAAATAAGAAAAAACAAGTGAACTTTAAGGACATCTAGTCATAAGCATAGAAAATGAGGATAATGTCAAGCCAATAAGCACTTTCTGCACTACAAAATAAAGACGTATCGAATAAAAGAATAAATTCAAACCTAGAAACCAAAAGCCACATTTAGGAGTGACATTTACATGGACATTTCATCGAACATTTGGCGTGCAATGTTAGATCACAAGTCATTTTAAAGGCAAAAGGAGAAAAAACAAGTGAACTTTAAAGATATCTAGGCATAAGCATAAAGAATGAGGATAGTATCAAGCCAATAAGCACATTCTTCATTACAAAATCAACACCGATTGAATAAAAGCATAAATTCGAACCCAGAAACTGAATGCCACATTTAGGAGTGACATTTACATGGACATATCATCGAACACTTGGCATGCAATGTTTGATCACAAGTCATTTTAAAGGCAAACGGAGAAAAAACAAGTGAACTTTAAAGACATCTAGGCATAAGCATAGAGAATGAGGATAGTGTCAAGAAAATAAGCACATTCCGCACTAAAAAATCAAGACAGATCGAATAAAAGCATAAATTCGAATCTAAAAACCGAATGCCACATTTAGGAGTGACATTTACATGGACATTTCATCGAACACTTGGCGTGCAATGTTAGATCACGAGTCATTTTTAAGGCAAAATAAGAAAAAACAAGTGAACTTTAAAGATATCTAGGCATAAGCATAGAGAATGAGGATAGTGTCAAGCCAATAAGCACATTCCGCACTATAAAATCAAGACGTATCGAATAAAAGAATAAATTCAAACCTAGAAACCAAATGCCACATTTAGGAGTGACATTTACATGGACATTTCATCGAACACTTGGCATGCAACGTTATATCACAAGTCATTTTTAAGGCAAAATAAGAAAAAACAAGTGAACTTTAAAGACATCTAGGCATAAGCATAGAGAATGAGGATAGTGTCAAGCCAATAAGCACATTCCGCTCTATAAAATCAAGACGTATCGAATAAAAGCATAAATTCGAACGTAGAAACCAAATGCCACATTTAGGAGTGACATTTACATGGACATTTCATCGAACACTTGGCGTGCAATGTTAGAACACAAGTCATTTTAAAGGCAAAAGGAGAAAAACAAGTGAACTTTAAAGACATCTAGGAAAAAGCATAAAGAATGAGGATAGTATGAAGCCAATAAACACATTCTGCACTACAAAATCAAGACCGATCGATTAAAAGCATTAATTCGAAATTCAAAACTGAATGCCACATTTAGGAGTGACATTTACATGGACATTTCATCGAACACTTGGCGTGCAATGTTAGATCACATCATTTTTAAGGCAAAATAAGAAAAAACAAGTGAACTTTAAGGACATCTAGTCATAAGCATAGAGAATGAGGATAATGTCAAGCCAATAAGCACTTTCTGCACTACAAAATCAAGACGTATCGAATAAAAGCATAAATTCAAACCTAGAAACCAAATGCCACATTTAGGAGTGACATTTACATGGACATTTCATCGAACACTTGGCGTGCAATGTTAGATAACAAGTCATTTTAAAGGCAAAAGGAGAAAAAACAAGTGAACTTTAAAAACATCTAGTCATAAGCATAGAGAATGAGGATAATGTCAAGCCAATAAGCACTTTCTGCACTACAAAATCAAGACGTATCGAATAAAAGCATAAATTCGAACCTAGAAACCAAATGCCACATGTAGGAGTGACATTTACATGGACATTTCATCGAACCCTTTGCGTGCTATGTTAGATCACAAGTCATTTTAAAGGCAAAAGGAGAAAAAACAAGTGAACTTTAAAGACATTTAGGCATAAGCATAAAGAATGAGGATAGTATGAAGCCAATAAGCACATTCTGCACTACAAAATCAAGACCGATCGAATAAAAGCATAAATTCGAAATTCAAAACTGAATGCCACATTTAGGAGTAACATTTACATGGATATTTCATCGAACACTTGGCGTGCAATGTTAGATCACAAGTCATTTTTAAGGCAAAATAAGAAAAAACAAGTGAACTTTAAGGACATCTAGTCATAAGCATAGAGAATGAGGATAATGTCAAGCAAATAAGCACTTTCTGCACTACAAAATCAAGACGTATCGAATAAAAGCATAAATTCGAACGTAGAAACCAAATGCCACATTTAGGAGTGACATTTACATGGATATTTCATCGAACACTTGGCGAGCAATGTTAGAACACAACTCATTTTAAAGGCAAAAGGAGAAAAAACATGTAAACTTTAAAGACATCTAGGCATAAGCATAAAGAATGAGGATAGTATGAAGCCAATAAGCACATTCTGCACTACAAAATCAAGACCGATCGAATAAAAGCATAAATTCGAAATTCGAAACTGAATGCCACATTTAGGAGTGACATTTACATGGATATTTCATCGAACACTTGGCGTGCAATGTTAGATCACAAGTCGTTTTTAAAGCAAAATAAGAAAAAACAAGTGAACTTTAAGGACATCTAGTTATAAGCATAGAAAATGAGGATAATGTCAAGCCAATAAGCACTTTCTGCACTACAAAATCAAGACATATCGAATAAAAGCATAAATTCGAACCTAGAAACCAAATGCCACATTTAGGAGTGACATTTACATGGACATTTCATCGAACACTTGGTGTGCAATGTTAGAACACAAGTCATTTTAAAGGCAAAACGAGAAAAAACAAGTGAACTTAAAAGACATTTAGGCAGAAGCATAAAGAATGAGGATGGTATCAAGCCAAGAAGCACATTCTGCACTACAAAATCAAGACTGGTCGAATAAAAGCATAAATTCGAACCTAGAAACCGAATGCCACATTTAGGAATGACATTTACATGCATATTTCATCGAACACTTGGCGTGCAATGTTAGATCACAAGTCATTTTTAAGGCAAAATAAGAAAAAACAAGTGAACTTTAAAGACATCTAGGCATAAGAACAAAGAATGAGGATAGTATGAAGCCAATAAGCACATTCTGCACTACAAAATCAAGACCGATCGAATAAAAGCATAAATACGAAATTCAAAACTGAATGCCACATTTAGGAGTGACATTTACATGGACATTTCATCGAACACTTGGCGTGCAATGTTAGATCACAAGTCATTTTTAAGGCAAAATAAGAAAAAACAAGTGAACTTTAAGGACATCTAGTCATAAGCATAGAGAATGAGGATAATGTCAAGCCAATAAGCACTTTCTGCACTACAAAATCAAGACGTATCGAATAAAAACATAAATTCGAACGTAGAAACCAAATGCCACATTTAGGAGTGACATTTACATGGACATTTCATCGAACACTTGGCGTGCAATGTTAGAACACAAGTCATTTTAAAGGCAAAAGGAGAAAAACAAGTGAACTTTAAAGACATCTAGGCAAAAGCATAAAGAATGAGGATAGTATGAAGCCAATAAACACATTCTGCACTACAAAATCAAGACCGATCGATTAAAAGCATTAATTCGAAATTCAAAACTGAATGCCACATTTAGGAGTGACATTTACATGGACATTTCATCGAACACTTGGCGTGCAATGTTAGATCACATCATTTTTAAGGCAAAATAAGAAAAAACAAGTGAACTTTAAGGACATCTAGTCATAAGCATAGAGAATGAGGATAATGTCAAGCCAATAAGCACTTTCTGCACTACAAAATCAAGACGTATCGAATAAAAGCATAAATTCAAACCTAGAAACCAAATGCCACATTTAGGAGTGACATTTACATGGACATTTCATCGAACACTTGGCGTGCAATGTTAGATAACAAGTCATTTTAAAGGCAAAAGGAGAAAAAACAAGTGAACTTTAAAAACATCTAGTCATAAGCATAGAGAATGAGGATAATGTCAAGCCAATAAGCACTTTCTGCACTACAAAATCAAGACGTATCGAATAAAAGCATAAATTCGAACCTAGAAACCAAATGCCACATGTAGGAGTGACATTTACATGGACATTTCATCGAACCCTTTGCGTGCTATGTTAGATCACAAGTCATTTTAAAGGCAAAAGGAGAAAAAACAAGTGAACTTTAAAGACATTTAGGCATAAGCATAAAGAATGAGGATAGTATGAAGCCAATAAGCACATTCTGCACTACAAAATCAAGACCGATCGAATAAAAGCATAAATTCGAAATTCAAAACTGAATGCCACATTTAGGAGTAACATTTACATGGATATTTCATCGAACACTTGGCGTGCAATGTTAGATCACAAGTCATTTTTAAGGCAAAATAAGAAAAAACAAGTGAACTTTAAGGACATCTAGTCATAAGCATAGAGAATGAGGATAATGTCAAGCAAATAAGCACTTTCTGCACTACAAAATCAAGACGTATCGAATAAAAGCATAAATTCGAACGTAGAAACCAAATGCCACATTTAGGAGTGACATTTACATGGATATTTCATCGAACACTTGGCGAGCAATGTTAGAACACAACTCATTTTAATGGCAAAAGGAGAAAAAACATGTAAACTTTAAAGACATCTAGGCATAAGCATAAAGAATGAGGATAGTATGAAGCCAATAAGCACATTCTGCACTACAAAATCAAGACCGATCGAATAAAAGCATAAATTCGAAATTCGAAACTGAATGCCACATTTAGGAGTGACATTTACATGGATATTTCATCGAACACTTGGCGTGCAATGTTAGATCACAAGTCGTTTTTAAAGCAAAATAAGAAAAAACAAGTGAACTTTAAGGACATCTAGTTATAAGCATAGAAAATGAGGATAATGTCAAGCCAATAAGCACTTTCTGCACTACAAAATCAAGACATATCGAATAAAAGCATAAATTCGAACCTAGAAACCAAATGCCACATTTAGGAGTGACATTTACATGGACATTTCATCGAACACTTGGTGTGCAATGTTAGAACACAAGTCATTTTAAAGGCAAAACGAGAAAAAACAAGTGAACTTAAAAGACATTTAGGCAGAAGCATAAAGAATGAGGATGGTATCAAGCCAAGAAGCACATTCTGCACTACAAAATCAAGACTGGTCGAATAAAAGCATAAATTCGAACCTAGAAACCGAATGCCACATTTAGGAATGACATTTACATGCATATTTCATCGAACACTTGGCGTGCAATGTTAGATCACAAGTCATTTTTAAGGCAAAATAAGAAAAAACAAGTGAACTTTAAAGACATCTAGGCATAAGCATAAAGAATGAGGATAGTATGAAGCCAATAAACACATTCTGCACTACAAAATCAAGACCGATCGAATAAAAGCATAAATTCGAAATTCAAAACTGAATGCCACATTTAGGAGTGACATTTACATGGACATTTCATCGAACACTTGGCGTGCAATGTTAGATCACAAGTCATTTTTAAGGCAAAATAAGAAAAAACAAGTGAACTTTAAGGACATCTAGTCATAAGCATAGAGAATGAGGATAATGTCAAGCCAATAAGCACTTTCTGCACTACAAAATCAAGACGTATTGAATAAAAGCATAAATTCGAACCTAGAAACCAAATGCCACATTTAGGAGTGACATTTACATGGACATTTCATCGAACACTTGGTGTGCAATGTTAGAACACAAGTCATTTTAAAGGCAAAACGAGAAAAAACAAGTGAACTTAAAAGACATTTAGGCAGAAGCATAAAGAATGAGGATGGTATCAAGCCAAGAAGCACATTCTGCACTACAAAATCAAGACTGGTCGAATAAAAGCATAAATTCGAACCTAGAAACCGAATGCCACATTTAGGAATGACATTTACATGCACATTTCATCGAACACTTGGCGTGCAATGTTAGATCACAAGTCATTTTTAAGGCAAAATAAGAAAAAACAAGTGAACTTTAAAGACATCTAGGCATAAGAACAAAGAATGAGGATAGTATGAAGCCAATAAGCACATTCTGCACTACAAAATCAAGACCGATCGAATAAAAGCATAAATACGAAATTCAAAACTGAATGCCACATTTAGGAGTGACATTTACATGGACATTTCATCGAACACTTGGCGTGCAATGTTAGATCACAAGTCATTTTTAAGGCAAAATAAGAAAAAACAAGTGAACTTTAAGGACATCTAGTCATAAGCATAGAGAATGAGGATAATGTCAAGCCAATAAGCACTTTTTGCACTACAAAATCAAGACGTATCGAATAAAAACATAAATTCGAACGTAGAAACCAAATGCCACATTTAGGAGTGACATTTACATGGACATTTCATCGAACACTTGGCGTGCAATGTTAGAACACAAGTCATTTTAAAGGCAAAAGGAGAAAAACAAGTGAACTTTAAAGACATCTAGGCAAAAGCATAAAGAATGAGGATAGTATGAAGCCAATAAACACATTCTGCACTACAAAATCAAGACCGATCGATTAAAAGCATTAATTCGAAATTCAAAACTGAATGCCACATTTAGGAGTGACATTTACATGGACATTTCATCGAACACTTGGCGTGCAATGTTAGATCACATCATTTTTAAGGCAAAATAAGAAAAAACAAGTGAACTTTAAGGACATCTAGTCATAAGCATAGAGAATGAGGATAATGTCAAGCCAATAAGCACTTTCTGCACTACAAAATCAAGACGTATCGAATAAAAGCATAAATTCAAACCTAGAAACCAAATGCCACATTTAGGAGTGACATTTACATGGACATTTCATCGAACACTTGGCGTGCAATGTTAGATAACAAGTCATTTTAAAGGCAAAAGGAGAAAAAACAAGTGAACTTTAAAAACATCTAGTCATAAGCATAGAGAATGAGGATAATGTCAAGCCAATAAGCACTTTCTGCACTACAAAATCAAGACGTATCGAATAAAAGCATAAATTCGAACCTAGAAACCAAATGCCACATGTAGGAGTGACATTTACATGGACATTTCATCGAACCCTTTGCGTGCTATGTTAGATCACAAGTCATTTTAAAGGCAAAAGGAGAAAAAACAAGTGAACTTTAAAGACATTTAGGCATAAGCATAAAGAATGAGGATAGTATGAAGCCAATAAGCACATTCTGCACTACAAAATCAAGACCGATCGAATAAAAGCATAAATTCGAAATTCAAAACTGAATGCCACATTTAGGAGTAACATTTACATGGATATTTCATCGAACACTTGGCGTGCAATGTTAGATCACAAGTCATTTTTAAGGCAAAATAAGAAAAAACAAGTGAACTTTAAGGACATCTAGTCATAAGCATAGAGAATGAGGATAATGTCAAGCAAATAAGCACTTTCTGCACTACAAAATCAAGACGTATCGAATAAAAGCATAAATTCGAACGTAGAAACCAAATGCCACATTTAGGAGTGACATTTACATGGATATTTCATCGAACACTTGGCGAGCAATGTTAGAACACAACTCATTTTAAAGGCAAAAGGAGAAAAAACATGTAAACTTTAAAGACATCTAGGCATAAGCATAAAGAATGAGGATAGTATGAAGCCAATAAGCACATTCTGCACTACAAAATCAAGACCGATCGAATAAAAGCATAAATTCGAAATTCGAAACTGAATGCCACATTTAGGAGTGACATTTACATGGATATTTCATCGAACACTTGGCGTGCAATGTTAGATCACAAGTCGTTTTTAAAGCAAAATAAGAAAAAACAAGTGAACTTTAAGGACATCTAGTTATAAGCATAGAAAATGAGGATAATGTCAAGCCAATAAGCACTTTCTGCACTACAAAATCAAGACATATCGAATAAAAGCATAAATTCGAACCTAGAAACCAAATGCCACATTTAGGAGTGACATTTACATGGACATTTCATCGAACACTTGGTGTGCAATGTTAGAACACAAGTCATTTTAAAGGCAAAACGAGAAAAAACAAGTGAACTTAAAAGACATTTAGGCAGAAGCATAAAGAATGAGGATGGTATCAAGCCAAGAAGCACATTCTGCACTACAAAATCAAGACTGGTCGAATAAAAGCATAAATTCGAACCTAGAAACCGAATGCCACATTTAGGAATGACATTTACATGCATATTTCATCGAACACTTGGCGTGCAATGTTAGATCACAAGTCATTTTTAAGGCAAAATAAGAAAAAACAAGTGAACTTTAAAGACATCTAGGCATAAGCATAAAGAATGAGGATAGTATGAAGCCAATAAGCACATTCTGCACTACAAAATCAAGACCGATCGAATAAAAGCATAAATTCGAAATTCAAAACTGAATGCCACATTTAGGAGTGACATTTACATGGACATTTCATCGAACACTTGGCGTGCAATGTTAGATCACATCATTTTTAAGGCAAAATAAGAAAAAACAAGTGAACTTTAAGGACATCTAGTCATAAGCATAGAGAATGAGGATAATGTCAAGCCAATAAGCACTTTCTGCACTACAAAATCAAGACGTATCGAATAAAAGCATAAATTCAAACCTAGAAACCAAATGCCACATTTAGGAGTGACATTTACATGGACATTTCATCGAACACTTGGCGTGCAATGTTAGATAACAAGTCATTTTAAAGGCAAAAGGAGAAAAAACAAGTGAACTTTAAAAACATCTAGTCATAAGCATAGAGAATGAGGATAATGTCAAGCCAATAAGCACTTTCTGCACTACAAAATCAAGACGTATCGAATAAAAGCATAAATTCGAACCTAGAAACCAAATGCCACATGTAGGAGTGACATTTACATGGACATTTCATCGAACCCTTTGCGTGCTATGTTAGATCACAAGTCATTTTAAAGGCAAAAGGAGAAAAAACAAGTGAACTTTAAAGACATTTAGGCATAAGCATAAAGAATGAGGATAGTATGAAGCCAATAAGCACATTCTGCACTACAAAATCAAGACCGATCGAATAAAAGCATAAATTCGAAATTCAAAACTGAATGCCACATTTAGGAGTAACATTTACATGGATATTTCATCGAACACTTGGCGTGCAATGTTAGATCACAAGTCATTTTTAAGGCAAAATAAGAAAAAACAAGTGAACTTTAAGGACATCTAGTCATAAGCATAGAGAATGAGGATAATGTCAAGCAAATAAGCACTTTCTGCACTACAAAATCAAGACGTATCGAATAAAAGCATAAATTCGAACGTAGAAACCAAATGCCACATTTAGGAGTGACATTTACATGGATATTTCATCGAACACTTGGCGAGCAATGTTAGAACACAACTCATTTTAAAGGCAAAAGGAGAAAAAACATGTAAACTTTAAAGACATCTAGGCATAAGCATAAAGAATGAGGATAGTATGAAGCCAATAAGCACATTCTGCACTACAAAATCAAGACCGATCGAATAAAAGCATAAATTCGAAATTCGAAACTGAATGCCACATTTAGGAGTGACATTTACATGGATATTTCATCGAACACTTGGCGTGCAATGTTAGATCACAAGTCGTTTTTAAAGCAAAATAAGAAAAAACAAGTGAACTTTAAGGACATCTAGTTATAAGCATAGAAAATGAGGATAATGTCAAGCCAATAAGCACTTTCTGCACTACAAAATCAAGACATATCGAATAAAAGCATAAATTCGAACCTAGAAACCAAATGCCACATTTAGGAGTGACATTTACATGGACATTTCATCGAACACTTGGTGTGCAATGTTAGAACACAAGTCATTTTAAAGGCAAAACGAGAAAAAACAAGTGAACTTAAAAGACATTTAGGCAGAAGCATAAAGAATGAGGATGGTATCAAGCCAAGAAGCACATTCTGCACTACAAAATCAAGACTGGTCGAATAAAAGCATAAATTCGAACCTAGAAACCGAATGCCACATTTAGGAATGACATTTACATGCATATTTCATCGAACACTTGGCGTGCAATGTTAGATCACAAGTCATTTTTAAGGCAAAATAAGAAAAAACAAGTGAACTTTAAAGACATCTAGGCATAAGCATAAAGAATGAGGATAGTATGAAGCCAATAAGCACATTCTGCACTACAAAATCAAGACCGATCGAATAAAAGCATAAATTCGAAATTCAAAACTGAATGCCACATTTAGGAGTGACATTTACATGGACATTTCATCGAACACTTGGCGTGCAATGTTAGATCACAAGTCATTTTTAAGGCAAAATAAGAAAAAACAAGTGAACTTTAAGGACATCTAGTCATAAGCATAGAGAATGAGGATAATGTCAAGCCAATAAGCACTTTCTGCACTACAAAATCAAGACGTATTGAATAAAAGCATAAATTCGAACCTAGAAACCAAATGCCACATTTAGGAGTGACATTTACATGGACATTTCATCGAACACTTGGTGTGCAATGTTAGAACACAAGTCATTTTAAAGGCAAAACGAGAAAAAACAAGTGAACTTAAAAGACATTTAGGCAGAAGCATAAAGAATGAGGATGGTATCAAGCCAAGAAGCATATTCTGCACTACAAAATCAAGACTGGTCGAATAAAAGCATAAATTCGAACCTAGAAACCGAATGCCACATTTAGGAATGACATTTACATGCACATTTCATCGAACACTTGGCGTGCAATGTTAGATCACAAGTCATTTTTAAGGCAAAATAAGAAAAAACAAGTGAACTTTAAAGACATCTAGGCATAAGAACAAAGAATGAGGATAGTATGAAGCCAATAAGCACATTCTGCACTACAAAATCAAGACCGATCGAATAAAAGCATAAATACGAAATTCAAAACTGAATGCCACATTTAGGAGTGACATTTACATGGACATTTCATCGAACACTTGGCGTGCAATGTTAGATCACAAGTCATTTTTAAGGCAAAATAAGAAAAAACAAGTGAACTTTAAGGACATCTAGTCATAAGCATAGAGAATGAGGATAATGTCAAGCCAATAAGCACTTTCTGCACTACAAAATCAAGACGTATCGAATAAAAACATAAATTCGAACGTAGAAACCAAATGCCACATTTAGGAGTGACATTTACATGGACATTTCATCGAACACTTGGCGTGCAATGTTAGAACACAAGTCATTTTAAAGGCAAAAGGAGAAAAACAAGTGAACTTTAAAGACATCTAGGCAAAAGCATAAAGAATGAGGATAGTATGAAGCCAATAAACACATTCTGCACTACAAAATCAAGACCGATCGATTAAAAGCATTAATTCGAAATTCAAAACTGAATGCCACATTTAGGAGTGACATTTACATGGACATTTCATCGAACACTTGGCGTGCAATGTTAGATCACATCATTTTTAAGGCAAAATAAGAAAAAACAAGTGAACTTTAAGGACATCTAGTCATAAGCATAGAGAATGAGGATAATGTCAAGCCAATAAGCACTTTCTGCACTACAAAATCAAGACGTATCGAATAAAAGCATAAATTCAAACCTAGAAACCAAATGCCACATTTAGGAGTGACATTTACATGGACATTTCATCGAACACTTGGCGTGCAATGTTAGATAACAAGTCATTTTAAAGGCAAAAGGAGAAAAAACAAGTGAACTTTAAAAACATCTAGTCATAAGCATAGAGAATGAGGATAATGTCAAGCCAATAAGCACTTTCTGCACTACAAAATCAAGACGTATCGAATAAAAGCATAAATTCGAACCTAGAAACCAAATGCCACATGTAGGAGTGACATTTACATGGACATTTCATCGAACCCTTTGCGTGCTATGTTAGATCACAAGTCATTTTAAAGGCAAAAGGAGAAAAAACAAGTGAACTTTAAAGACATTTAGGCATAAGCATAAAGAATGAGGATAGTATGAAGCCAATAAGCACATTCTGCACTACAAAATCAAGACCGATCGAATAAAAGCATAAATTCGAAATTCAAAACTGAATGCCACATTTAGGAGTAACATTTACATGGATATTTCATCGAACACTTGGCGTGCAATGTTAGATCACAAGTCATTTTTAAGGCAAAATAAGAAAAAACAAGTGAACTTTAAGGACATCTAGTCATAAGCATAGAGAATGAGGATAATGTCAAGCAAATAAGCACTTTCTGCACTACAAAATCAAGACGTATCGAATAAAAGCATAAATTCGAACGTAGAAACCAAATGCCACATTTAGGAGTGACATTTACATGGATATTTCATCGAACACTTGGCGAGCAATGTTAGAACACAACTCATTTTAAAGGCAAAAGGAGAAAAAACATGTAAACTTTAAAGACATCTAGGCATAAGCATAAAGAATGAGGATAGTATGAAGCCAATAAGCACATTCTGCACTACAAAATCAAGACCGATCGAATAAAAGCATAAATTCGAAATTCGAAACTGAATGCCACATTTAGGAGTGACATTTACATGGATATTTCATCGAACACTTGGCGTGCAATGTTAGATCACATCATTTTTAAGGCAAAATAAGAAAAAACAAGTGAACTTTAAGGACATCTAGTCATAAGCATAGAGAATGAGGATAATGTCAAGCCAATAAGCACTTTCTGCACTACAAAATCAAGACGTATCGAATAAAAGCATAAATTCAAACCTAGAAACCAAATGCCACATTTAGGAGTGACATTTACATGGACATTTCATCGAACACTTGGCGTGCAATGTTAGATAACAAGTCATTTTAAAGGCAAAAGGAGAAAAAACAAGTGAACTTTAAAAACATCTAGTCATAAGCATAGAGAATGAGGATAATGTCAAGCCAATAAGCACTTTCTGCACTACAAAATCAAGACGTATCGAATAAAAGCATAAATTCGAACCTAGAAACCAAATGCCACATGTAGGAGTGACATTTACATGGACATTTCATCGAACCCTTTGCGTGCTATGTTAGATCACAAGTCATTTTAAAGGCAAAAGGAGAAAAAACAAGTGAACTTTAAAGACATTTAGGCATAAGCATAAAGAATGAGGATAGTATGAAGCCAATAAGCACATTCTGCACTACAAAATCAAGACCGATCGAATAAAAGCATAAATTCGAAATTCAAAACTGAATGCCACATTTAGGAGTAACATTTACATGGATATTTCATCGAACACTTGGCGTGCAATGTTAGATCACAAGTCATTTTTAAGGCAAAATAAGAAAAAACAAGTGAACTTTAAGGACATCTAGTCATAAGCATAGAGAATGAGGATAATGTCAAGCCAATAAGCACTTTCTGCACTACAAAATCAAGACGTATTGAATAAAAGCATAAATTCGAACCTAGAAACCAAATGCCACATTTAGGAGTGACATTTACATGGACATTTCATCGAACACTTGGCGTGCAATGTTAGATCACAAGTCATTTTTAAGGCAAAATAAGAAAAAACAAGTGAACTTTAAGGACATCTAGTCATAAGCATAGAGAATGAGGATAATGTCAAGCCAATAAGCACTTTCTGCACTACAAAATCAAGACGTATCGAATAAAAACATAAATTCGAACGTAGAAACCAAATGCCACATTTAGGAGTGACATTTACATGGACATTTCATCGAACACTTGGCGTGCAATGTTAGATAACAAGTCATTTTAAAGGCAAAAGGAGAAAAAACAAGTGAACTTAAAAAACATCTAGTCATAAGCATAGAGAATGAGGATAATGTCAAGCCAATAAGCACTTTCTGCACTACAAAATCAAGACGTATCGAATAAAATCATAAATTCGAACCTAGAAACCAAATGCCACATTTAGGAGTGACATTTACATGGACATTTCATCGAACACTTGGTGTGCAATGTTAGAACACAAGTCATTTTAAAGGCAAAACGAGAAAAAACAAGTGAACTTAAAAGACATTTAGGCAGAAGCATAAAGAATGAGGATGGTATCAAGCCAAGAAGCACATTCTGCACTACAAAATCAAGACTGGTCGAATAAAAGCATAAATTCGAACCTAGAAACCGAATGCCACATTTAGGAATGACATTTACATGCACATTTCATCGAACACTTGGCGTGCAATGTTAGATCACAAGTCATTTTTAAGGCAAAATAAGAAAAAACAAGTGAACTTTAAAGACATCTAGGCATAAGCATAAAGAATGAGGATAGTATGAAGCCAATAAGCACATTCTGCACTACAAAATCAAGACCGATCGAATAAAAGCATAAATTCAAAATTCAAAACTGAATGCCACATTTAGGAGTGACATTTACATGGACATTTCATCGAACACTTGGCGTGCAATGTTAGATCACAAGTCATTATTAAGGCAAAATAAGAAAAAACAAGTGAACTTTAAGGACATCTAGTAATAAGCATAGAGAATGAGGATAATGTCAAGCCAATAAGCACATTCTGCACTACAAAATCAAGACGTATCGAATAAAAGCATAAATTCGAACCTAGAAACCAAATGCCACATTTAGGAGTGACATTTACATGGACATTTCATCGAACACTTGGTGTGCAATGTTAGAACACAAGTCATTTTAAAGGCAAAACGAGAAAAAACAAGTGAACTTAAAAGACATTTAGACAGAAGCATAAAGAATGAGGATGGTATCAAGCCAAGAAGCACATTCTGCACTACAAAATCAAGACTGGTCGAATAAAAGCATAAATTCGAACCTAGAAACCGAATGCCACATTTAGGAATGACATTTACATGCACATTTCATCGAACACTTGGCGTGCAATGTTAGATCACAAGTCATTTTTAAGGCAAAATAAGAAAAAACAAGTGAACTTTAAAGACATCTAGGCATAAGAATAAAGAATGAGGATAGTATGAAGCCAATAAGCACATTCTGCACTACAAAATCAAGACCGATCGAATAAAAGCATAAATTCGAAATTCAAAACTGAATGCCACATTTAGGAGTGACATTTACATGGACATTTCATCGAACACTTGGCGTGCAATGTTAGATCACAAGTCATTTTTAAGGCAAAATAAGAAAAAACAAGTGAACTTTAAGGACATCTAGTCATAAGCATAGAGAATGAGGATAATGTCAAGCCAATAAGCACTTTCTGCACTACAAAATCAAGACGTATCGAATAAAAGCATAAATTCGAACGTAGAAACCAAATGCCACATTTAGGAGTGACATTTACATGGACATTTCATCGAACACTTGGCGTGCAATGTTAGATAACAAGTCATTTTAAAGGCAAAAGGAGAAAAAACAAGTGAACTTTAAAAACATCTAGTCATAAGCATAGAGAATGAGGATAATGTCAAGCCAATAAGCACTTTCTGCACTACAAAATCAAGACGTATCGAATAAAAGCATAAATTCGAACCTAGAAACCAAATGCCACATTTAGGAGTGACATTTACATGGACATTTCATCGAACACTTGGTGTGCAATGTTAGAACACAAGTCATTTTAAAGGCAAAACGAGAAAAAACAAGTGAACTTAAAAGACATTTAGGCAGAAGCATAAAGAATGAGGATGGTATCAAGCCAAGAAGCACATTCTGCACTACAAAATCAAGACTGGTCGAATAAAAGCATAAATTCGAACCTAGAAACCGAATGCCACATTTAGGAATGACATTTACATGCACATTTCATCGAACACTTGGCGTGCAATGTTAGATCACAAGTCATTTTTAAGGCAAAATAAGAAAAAACAAGTGAACTTTAAAGACATCTAGGCATAAGCATAAAGAATGAGGATAGTATGAAGCCAATAAGCACATTCTGCACTACAAAATCAAGACCGATCGAATAAAAGCATAAATTCGAAATTCAAAACTGAATGCCACATTTAGGAGTGACATTTACATGGACATTTCATCGAACACTTGGCGTGCAATGTTAGATCACAAGTCATTTTTAAGGCAAAATAAGAAAAAACAAGTGAACTTTAAGGACATCTAGTCATAAGCATAGAGAATGAGGATAATGTCAAGCCAATAAGCACTTTCTGCACTACAAAATCAAGACGTATCGAATAAAAGCATAAATTCGAACGTAGAAACCAAATGCCACATTTAGGAGTGACATTTACATGGACATTTCATCGAACACTTGGCGAGCAATGTTAGAACACAAGTCATTTTAAAGGCAAAAGGAGAAAAAACATGTGAACTTTAAAGACATCTAGGCATAAGCATAAAGAATGAGGATAGTATGAAGCCAATAAACACATTCTGCACTACAAAATCAAGACCGATCGAATAAAAGCATAAATTCAAAATTCGAAACTGAATGCCACATTTAGGAGTGACATTTACATGGATATTTCATCGAACACTTGGCGTGCAATGTTAGATCACAAGTCATTTTTAAAGCAAAATAAGAAAAAACAAGTGAATTGTAAGGACATCTAGTCATAAGCATAGAAAATGAGGATAATGTCAAGCCAATAAGCACTTTCTGCACAACAAAATCAAGACGTATCGAATAAAAGCATAAATTCGAACCTAGAAACCAAATGCCACATTTAGGCGTGACATTTACATGGACATTTCATCGAACACTTGGTGTGCAATGTTAGAACACAAGTCATTTTAATGGCAAAACGAGAAAAAACAAGTGAACTTAAAAGACATTTAGGCAGAAGCATAAAGAATGAGGATGGTATCAAGCCAAGAAGCACATTCTGCACTACAAAATCAAGACTGGTCGAATAAAAGCATAAATTCGAACCTAGAAACCGAATGCCACATTTAGGAATGACATTTACATGCACATTTCATCGAACACTTGGCGTGCAATGTTAGATCACAAGTCATTTTTAAGGCAAAATAAGAAAAAACAAGTGAACTTTAAAGACATCTAGGCATAAGCATAAAGAATGAGGATAGTATGAAGCCAATAAGCACATTCTGCACAACAAAATCAAGACCGATCGAATAAAAGAATAAATTCGAAATGCGAAACTGAATGCCACATTTAGGAGTGACATTTACATGGACATTTCATCGAACACTTGGCGTGCAATGTTAGATCACTTGTCATTTTTAAAGCAAAATAAGAAAAAACAAGTGAACTTTAAGGACATCTAGTCATAAGCATAGAAAATGAGGATAATGTCAATCCAATAAGCACTTTCTGCACTACAAAATAAAGACGTATCGAATAAAAGAATAAATTCAAACCTAGAAACCAAATGCCACATTTAGGAGTGACATTTACATGGACATTTCATCGAACACTTGGCATGCAATGTTAGATCACAAGTCATTTTAAAGGCAAAAGGAGAAAAAACAAGTGAACTTTAAAGACATCTAGGCATAAGCATAGAGAATGAGGATAGTGTCAAGCCAATGAGCACATTTCGCACTATAAAATCAAGACGTATCGAATAAAAGCATAAATTAGAACGTAGAAACCAAATGCCACATTTAGGAGTGACATTTACATGGACATTTCATCGAACACTTGGCGTGCAATGTTAGAACACAAGTCATTTTAAAGGCAAAAGGAGAAAAAACAAGTGAACTTTAAAGATATCTAGGCATAAGCATAAAGAATGAGGATAGTATGAAGCCAATAAGCACATTCTGCACTACAAAATCAAGACCGATCGATTAAAAGCATAAATTCGAAATTTAAAACTGAATGCCACATTTAGGAGTGACATTTACATGGACATTTCAACGAACACTTAACGTGCAATGTTAGATCACAAGTCATTTTTAAGGCAAAATAAGAAAAAACAAGTGAACTTTAAGGACATCTAGTCATAAGCATAGAGAATGAGGATAATGACAAGCCAATAAGCACTTTCTGCACTACAAAATCAAGACGTATCGAATAAAAGCATAAATTCGAACCAAGAAACCAAATGCCACATTTAGGAGTGACATTTACATGGACATTTCATCGAACACTTGGTGTGCAATTTTAGAACACAAGTCATTTTAAAGGCAAAACGAGAAAAAACAAGTGAACTTAAAAGACATTTAAGCATAAGCATAAAGAATGAGGATGGTATCAAGCCAATAAGCACATTATGCACTACAAACACAAGACCAATCGAATAAAAGAATAAATTCGAACCTAGAAACTGAATGCCACATTTAGGAGTGAAATTTACATGGACATTTCATCGAACACTTGGCGTGCAATGTTAGATAACAAGTCATTTTAAAGGCAAAAGGAGAAAAAACAAGTGAACTTTAAAGACATCTAGGCATAAGCATAGAGAATGAGGATAGTGTCAAGCCAATGAACACATTTCGCACTATAAAATCAAGACGTATCGAAAAAAAGCATAAATTCGAACCTAGAAACCAAATGTCACATTTAGGAGTGACATTTACATGGACATTTCATCGAACACTTGGCGTGCAATGTTAGATCACAAGTCATTTTAAAGGCAAAAGGAGAAAAAACAAGTGAACTTTAAAGATATCTAGGCATAAGCATAAAGAATGAGGATAGTATCAAGCCAATAAGCACATTCTGCACTACAAAATCAACACCGATTGAATAAAAGCATAAATTCGAACCCAGAAACTGAATGCCCCATTTAGGAGTGACATTTACATGGACATATCATCGAACACTTGGCATGCAATGTTTGATCACAAGTCATTTTAAAGGCAAACGGAGAAAAAACAAGTGAACTTTAAAGACATCTAGGCATAAGCATAGAGAATGAGGATAGTGTCAAGAAAATAAGCACATTCCGCACTACAAAATCAAGACAGATCGAATAAAAGCATAAATTCGAATCTAAAAACCGAATGCCACATTTAGGAGTGACATTTACATGGACATTTCATCGAACACTTGGCGTGCAATGTTAGATCACGAGTCATTTTTAAGGCAAAATAAGAAAAAACAAGTGAACTTTAAAGACATCTAGGCATAAGCATAGAGAATGAGGATAGTGTCAAGCCAATAAGCACATTCCGCACTATAAAATCAAGACGTATCGAATAAAAGAATAAATTCAAACCTAGAAACCAAATGCCACATTTAGGAGTGACATTTACATGGACATTTCATCGAACACTTGGCATGCAACGTTATATCACAAGTCATTTTTAAGGCAAAATAAGAAAAAACAAGTGAACTTTAAAGACATTTAGGCATAAGCATAGAGAATGAGGATAGTGTCAAGCCAATAAGCACATTCCGCTCTATAAAATCAAGATGTATCGAATAAAAGCATAAATTCGAACGTAGAAACCAAATGCCACATTTAGGAGTGACATTTACATGGACATTTCATCGAACACTTGGCGTGCAATGTTAGAACACAAGTCATTTTAAAAGCAAAAGGAGAAAAACAAGTGAACTTTAAAGACATCTAGGCAAAAGCATAAAGAATGAGGATAGTATGAAGCCAATAAGCACATTCTGCACTACAAAATCAAGACCGATCGATTAAAAGCATTAATTCGAAATTCAAAACTGAATGCCACATTTAGGAGTGACATTTACATGGACATTTCATCGAACACTTGGCGTGCAATGTTAGATCACAAGTCATTTTTAAGGCAAAATAAGAAAAAACAAGTGAACTTTAAGGACATCTAGTCATAAGCATAGAGAATGAGGATAATGTCAAGCCAATAAGCACTTTCTGCACTACAAAATCAAGACGTATCGAATAAAAGCATAAATTCAAACCTAGAAACCAAATGCCACATTTAGGAGTGACATTTACATGGACATTTCATCGAACACTTGGTGTGCAATTTTAGAACAATAGTCATTTTAAAGGCAAAACGAGAAAGAACAAGTGAACTTAAAAGACATTTAGGCATAAGCATAAAGAATGAGGATGGTATCAAGCCAATAAGCACATTCTGCACTACAAACACAAGACCAATCGAATAAAAGCATAAATTCGAACCTAGAAACTGAATGCCACATTTAGGAGTGAAATTTACATGGACATTTCATCGAACACTTGGCGTGCAATGTTAGATAACAAGTCATTTTAAAGGCAAAAGGAGAAAAAACAAGTGAACTTTAAAGACATCTAGTCATAAGCATAGAGAATGAGGATAATGTCAAGCCAATAAGCACTTTTTGCACTACAAAATCAAGACGTATCGAATAAAAGCATAAATTCGAACCTAGAAACCAAATGCCACATTTAGAAATGACATTTACATGGACATTTCATCGAACCCTTTGCGTGCTATGTTAGATCACAAGTCATTTTAAAGGCAAAAGGAGAAAAAACAAGTGAACTTTAAAGACATTTAGGCATAAGCATAAAGAATGAGGATAGTATGAAGCCAATAAGCACATTCTGCACTACAAAATCAAGACCGATCGAATAAAAGCATAAATTCGAAATTCAAAACTGAATGCCACATTTAGGAGTGACATTTACATGGACATTTCATCGAACACTTGGCGTGCAATGTTAGATCACAAGTCATTTTAAGGCAAAATAAGAAAAAACAAGTGAACTTTAAGGACATCTAGTCATAAGCATAGAGAATGAGGATAATGTCAAGCCAATAAGCACTTTCTGCACTACAAAATCAAAACGTATCGAATAAAAGCATAAATTCGAACGTAGAAACCAAATGCCACATTTAGGAGTGACATTTACATGGACATTTCATCGAACACTTGGCGTGCAATATTAGAACACAAGTCATTTTAAAGGCAAAAGGAGAAAAAACAAGTGAACTTTATAGACATCTAGGCATAAGCATAAAGAATGAGGATAGTATGAAGCCAATAAGCACATTCTGCACTACAAAATCAAGACCGATCGATTAAAATCATTAATTCGAAATTCAAAACTAAATGCCACATTTAGGAGTGACATTTACATGGACATTTCATCGAACACTTGGCGTGCAATGTTAGATCACAAGTCATTTTTAAGGCAAAATAAGAAAAAACAAGTGAACTTTAAGGACATCTAGTCATAAGCATAGAGAATGAGGATAATGACATGCCAATAAGCACTTTCTACACTACAAAATCAAGACGTATCGAATAAAAGCATAAATTCGAACCAAGAAACCAAATGCCACATTTAGGAGTGACATTTACATGGACATTTCATCGAACACTTGGTGTGCAATTTTAGAACACAAGTCATTTTAAAGGCAAAACGAGAAAAAACAAGTGAACTTAAAAGACATTTAAGCATAAGCATAAAGAATGAGGATGGTATCAAGCCAATAAGCACATTATGCACTACAAACACAAGACCAATCGAATAAAAGAATAAATTCGAACCTAGAAACTGAATGCCACATTTAGGAGTGAAATTTACATGGACATTTCATCGAACACTTGGCGTGCAATGTTAGATAACAAGTCATTTTAAAGGCAAAAGGAGAAAAAACAAGTGAACTTTAAAGACATCTAGGCATAAGCATAGAGAATGAGGATAGTGTCAAGCCAATGAACACATTTCGCACTATAAAATCAAGACGTATCGAAAAAAAGCATAAATTCGAACCTAGAAACCAAATGTCACATTTAGGAGTGACATTTACATGGACATTTCATCGAACACTTGGCGTGCAATGTTAGATCACAAGTCATTTTAAAGGCAAAAGGAGAAAAAACAAGTGAACTTTAAAGATATCTAGGCATAAGCATAAAGAATGAGGATAGTATCAAGCCAATAAGCACATTCTGCACTACAAAATCAACACCGATTGAATAAAAGCATAAATTCGAACCCAGAAACTGAATGCCCCATTTAGGAGTGACATTTACATGGACATATCATCGAACACTTGGCATGCAATGTTTGATCACAAGTCATTTTAAAGGCAAACGGAGAAAAAACAAGTGAACTTTAAAGACATCTAGGCATAAGCATAGAGAATGAGGATAGTGTCAAGAAAATAAGCACATTCCGCACTACAAAATCAAGACAGATCGAATAAAAGCATAAATTCGAATCTAAAAACCGAATGCCACATTTAGGAGTGACATTTACATGGACATTTCATCGAACACTTGGCGTGCAATGTTAGATCACGAGTCATTTTTAAGGCAAAATAAGAAAAAACAAGTGAACTTTAAAGACATCTAGGCATAAGCATAGAGAATGAGGATAGTGTCAAGCCAATAAGCACATTCCGCACTATAAAATCAAGACGTATCGAATAAAAGAATAAATTCAAACCTAGAAACCAAATGCCACATTTAGGAGTGACATTTACATGGACATTTCATCGAACACTTGGCATGCAACGTTATATCACAAGTCATTTTTAAGGCAAAATAAGAAAAAACAAGTGAACTTTAAAGACATTTAGGCATAAGCATAGAGAATGAGGATAGTGTCAAGCCAATAAGCACATTCCGCTCTATAAAATCAAGATGTATCGAATAAAAGCATAAATTCGAACGTAGAAACCAAATGCCACATTTAGGAGTGACATTTACATGGACATTTCATCGAACACTTGGCGTGCAATGTTAGAACACAAGTCATTTTAAAAGCAAAAGGAGAAAAACAAGTGAACTTTAAAGACATCTAGGCAAAAGCATAAAGAATGAGGATAGTATGAAGCCAATAAGCACATTCTGCACTACAAAATCAAGACCGATCGATTAAAAGCATTAATTCGAAATTCAAAACTGAATGCCACATTTAGGAGTGACATTTACATGGACATTTCATCGAACACTTGGCGTGCAATGTTAGATCACAAGTCATTTTTAAGGCAAAATAAGAAAAAACAAGTGAACTTTAAGGACATCTAGTCATAAGCATAGAGAATGAGGATAATGTCAAGCCAATAAGCACTTTCTGCACTACAAAATCAAGACGTATCGAATAAAAGCATAAATTCAAACCTAGAAACCAAATGCCACATTTAGGAGTGACATTTACATGGACATTTCATCGAACACTTGGTGTGCAATTTTAGAACAATAGTCATTTTAAAGGCAAAACGAGAAAGAACAAGTGAACTTAAAAGACATTTAGGCATAAGCATAAAGAATGAGGATGGTATCAAGCCAATAAGCACATTCTGCACTACAAACACAAGACCAATCGAATAAAAGCATAAATTCGAACCTAGAAACTGAATGCCACATTTAGGAGTGAAATTTACATGGACATTTCATCGAACACTTGGCGTGCAATGTTAGATAACAAGTCATTTTAAAGGCAAAAGGAGAAAAAACAAGTGAACTTTAAAGACATCTAGTCATAAGCATAGAGAATGAGGATAATGTCAAGCCAATAAGCACTTTTTGCACTACAAAATCAAGACGTATCGAATAAAAGCATAAATTCGAACCTAGAAACCAAATGCCACATTTAGAAATGACATTTACATGGACATTTCATCGAACCCTTTGCGTGCTATGTTAGATCACAAGTCATTTTAAAGGCAAAAGGAGAAAAAACAAGTGAACTTTAAAGACATTTAGGCATAAGCATAAAGAATGAGGATAGTATGAAGCCAATAAGCACATTCTGCACTACAAAATCAAGACCGATCGAATAAAAGCATAAATTCGAAATTCAAAACTGAATGCCACATTTAGGAGTGACATTTACATGGACATTTCATCGAACACTTGGCGTGCAATGTTAGATCACAAGTCATTTTAAGGCAAAATAAGAAAAAACAAGTGAACTTTAAGGACATCTAGTCATAAGCATAGAGAATGAGGATAATGTCAAGCCAATAAGCACTTTCTGCACTACAAAATCAAAACGTATCGAATAAAAGCATAAATTCGAACGTAGAAACCAAATGCCACATTTAGGAGTGACATTTACATGGACATTTCATCGAACACTTGGCGTGCAATATTAGAACACAAGTCATTTTAAAGGCAAAAGGAGAAAAAACAAGTGAACTTTATAGACATCTAGGCATAAGCATAAAGAATGAGGATAGTATGAAGCCAATAAGCACATTCTGCACTACAAAATCAAGACCGATCGATTAAAATCATTAATTCGAAATTCAAAACTAAATGCCACATTTAGGAGTGACATTTACATGGACATTTCATCGAACACTTGGCGTGCAATGTTAGATCACAAGTCATTTTTAAGGCAAAATAAGAAAAAACAAGTGAACTTTAAGGACATCTAGTCATAAGCATAGAGAAAGAGGATAATGACATGCCAATAAGCACTTTCTACACTACAAAATCAAGACGTATCGAATAAAAGCATAAATTCGAACCAAGAAACCAAATGCCACATTTAGGAGTGACATTTACATGGACATTTCATCGAACACTTGGTGTGCAATTTTAGAACACAAGTCATTTTAAAGGCAAAACGAGAAAAAACAAGTGAACTTAAAAGACATTTAAGCATAAGCATAAAGAATGAGGATGGTATCAAGCCAATAAGCACATTATGCACTACAAACACAAGACCAATCGAATAAAAGAATAAATTCGAACCTAGAAACTGAATGCCACATTTAGGAGTGAAATTTACATGGACATTTCATCGAACACTTGGCGTGCAATGTTAGATAACAAGTCATTTTAAAGGCAAAAGGAGAAAAAACAAGTGAACTTTAAAGACATCTAGGCATAAGCATAGAGAATGAGGATAGTGTCAAGCCAATGAACACATTTCGCACTATAAAATCAAGACGTATCGAAAAAAAGCATAAATTCGAACCTAGAAACCAAATGTCACATTTAGGAGTGACATTTACATGGACATTTCATCGAACACTTGGCGTGCAATGTTAGATCACAAGTCATTTTAAAGGCAAAAGGAGAAAAAACAAGTGAACTTTAAAGATATCTAGGCATAAGCATAAAGAATGAGGATAGTATCAAGCCAATAAGCACATTCTGCACTACAAAATCAACACCGATTGAATAAAAGCATAAATTCGAACCCAGAAACTGAATGCCCCATTTAGGAGTGACATTTACATGGACATATCATCGAACACTTGGCATGCAATGTTTGATCACAAGTCATTTTAAAGGCAAACGGAGAAAAAACAAGTGAACTTTAAAGACATCTAGGCATAAGCATAGAGAATGAGGATAGTGTCAAGAAAATAAGCACATTCCGCACTACAAAATCAAGACAGATCGAATAAAAGCATAAATTCGAATCTAAAAACCGAATGCCACATTTAGGAGTGACATTTACATGGACATTTCATCGAACACTTGGCGTGCAATGTTAGATCACGAGTCATTTTTAAGGCAAAATAAGAAAAAACAAGTGAACTTTAAAGACATCTAGGCATAAGCATAGAGAATGAGGATAGTGTCAAGCCAATAAGCACATTCCGCACTATAAAATCAAGACGTATCGAATAAAAGAATAAATTCAAACCTAGAAACCAAATGCCACATTTAGGAGTGACATTTACATGGACATTTCATCGAACACTTGGCATGCAACGTTATATCACAAGTCATTTTTAAGGCAAAATAAGAAAAAACAAGTGAACTTTAAAGACATTTAGGCATAAGCATAGAGAATGAGGATAGTGTCAAGCCAATAAGCACATTCCGCTCTATAAAATCAAGATGTATCGAATAAAAGCATAAATTCGAACGTAGAAACCAAATGCCACATTTAGGAGTGACATTTACATGGACATTTCATCGAACACTTGGCGTGCAATGTTAGAACACAAGTCATTTTAAAAGCAAAAGGAGAAAAACAAGTGAACTTTAAAGACATCTAGGCAAAAGCATAAAGAATGAGGATAGTATGAAGCCAATAAGCACATTCTGCACTACAAAATCAAGACCGATCGATTAAAAGCATTAATTCGAAATTCAAAACTGAATGCCACATTTAGGAGTGACATTTACATGGACATTTCATCGAACACTTGGCGTGCAATGTTAGATCACAAGTCATTTTTAAGGCAAAATAAGAAAAAACAAGTGAACTTTAAGGACATCTAGTCATAAGCATAGAGAATGAGGATAATGTCAAGCCAATAAGCACTTTCTGCACTACAAAATCAAGACGTATCGAATAAAAGCATAAATTCAAACCTAGAAACCAAATGCCACATTTAGGAGTGACATTTACATGGACATTTCATCGAACACTTGGTGTGCAATTTTAGAACAATAGTCATTTTAAAGGCAAAACGAGAAAGAACAAGTGAACTTAAAAGACATTTAGGCATAAGCATAAAGAATGAGGATGGTATCAAGCCAATAAGCACATTCTGCACTACAAACACAAGACCAATCGAATAAAAGCATAAATTCGAACCTAGAAACTGAATGCCACATTTAGGAGTGAAATTTACATGGACATTTCATCGAACACTTGGCGTGCAATGTTAGATAACAAGTCATTTTAAAGGCAAAAGGAGAAAAAACAAGTGAACTTTAAAGACATCTAGTCATAAGCATAGAGAATGAGGATAATGTCAAGCCAATAAGCACTTTTTGCACTACAAAATCAAGACGTATCGAATAAAAGCATAAATTCGAACCTAGAAACCAAATGCCACATTTAGAAATGACATTTACATGGACATTTCATCGAACCCTTTGCGTGCTATGTTAGATCACAAGTCATTTTAAAGGCAAAAGGAGAAAAAACAAGTGAACTTTAAAGACATTTAGGCATAAGCATAAAGAATGAGGATAGTATGAAGCCAATAAGCACATTCTGCACTACAAAATCAAGACCGATCGAATAAAAGCATAAATTCGAAATTCAAAACTGAATGCCACATTTAGGAGTGACATTTACATGGACATTTCATCGAACACTTGGCGTGCAATGTTAGATCACAAGTCATTTTAAGGCAAAATAAGAAAAAACAAGTGAACTTTAAGGACATCTAGTCATAAGCATAGAGAATGAGGATAATGTCAAGCCAATAAGCACTTTCTGCACTACAAAATCAAAACGTATCGAATAAAAGCATAAATTCGAACGTAGAAACCAAATGCCACATTTAGGAGTGACATTTACATGGACATTTCATCGAACACTTGGCGTGCAATATTAGAACACAAGTCATTTTAAAGGCAAAAGGAGAAAAAACAAGTGAACTTTATAGACATCTAGGCATAAGCATAAAGAATGAGGATAGTATGAAGCCAATAAGCACATTCTGCACTACAAAATCAAGACCGATCGATTAAAATCATTAATTCGAAATTCAAAACTAAATGCCACATTTAGGAGTGACATTTACATGGACATTTCATCGAACACTTGGCGTGCAATGTTAGATCACAAGTCATTTTTAAGGCAAAATAAGAAAAAACAAGTGAACTTTAAGGACATCTAGTCATAAGCATAGAGAATGAGGATAATGACATGCCAATAAGCACTTTCTACACTACAAAATCAAGACGTATCGAATAAAAGCATAAATTCGAACCAAGAAACCAAATGCCACATTTAGGAGTGACATTTACATGGACATTTCATCGAACACTTGGTGTGCAATTTTAGAACACAAGTCATTTTAAAGGCAAAACGAGAAAAAACAAGTGAACTTAAAAGACATTTAAGCATAAGCATAAAGAATGAGGATGGTATCAAGCCAATAAGCACATTATGCACTACAAACACAAGACCAATCGAATAAAAGAATAAATTCGAACCTAGAAACTGAATGCCACATTTAGGAGTGAAATTTACATGGACATTTCATCGAACACTTGGCGTGCAATGTTAGATAACAAGTCATTTTAAAGGCAAAAGGAGAAAAAACAAGTGAACTTTAAAGACATCTAGGCATAAGCATAGAGAATGAGGATAGTGTCAAGCCAATGAACACATTTCGCACTATAAAATCAAGACGTATCGAAAAAAAGCATAAATTCGAACCTAGAAACCAAATGTCACATTTAGGAGTGACATTTACATGGACATTTCATCGAACACTTGGCGTGCAATGTTAGATCACAAGTCATTTTAAAGGCAAAAGGAGAAAAAACAAGTGAACTTTAAAGATATCTAGGCATAAGCATAAAGAATGAGGATAGTATCAAGCCAATAAGCACATTCTGCACTACAAAATCAACACCGATTGAATAAAAGCATAAATTCGAACCCAGAAACTGAATGCCCCATTTAGGAGTGACATTTACATGGACATATCATCGAACACTTGGCATGCAATGTTTGATCACAAGTCATTTTAAAGGCAAACGGAGAAAAAACAAGTGAACTTTAAAGACATCTAGGCATAAGCATAGAGAATGAGGATAGTGTCAAGAAAATAAGCACATTCCGCACTACAAAATCAAGACAGATCGAATAAAAGCATAAATTCGAATCTAAAAACCGAATGCCACATTTAGGAGTGACATTTACATGGACATTTCATCGAACACTTGGCGTGCAATGTTAGATCACGAGTCATTTTTAAGGCAAAATAAGAAAAAACAAGTGAACTTTAAAGACATCTAGGCATAAGCATAGAGAATGAGGATAGTGTCAAGCCAATAAGCACATTCCGCACTATAAAATCAAGACGTATCGAATAAAAGAATAAATTCAAACCTAGAAACCAAATGCCACATTTAGGAGTGACATTTACATGGACATTTCATCGAACACTTGGCATGCAACGTTATATCACAAGTCATTTTTAAGGCAAAATAAGAAAAAACAAGTGAACTTTAAAGACATTTAGGCATAAGCATAGAGAATGAGGATAGTGTCAAGCCAATAAGCACATTCCGCTCTATAAAATCAAGATGTATCGAATAAAAGCATAAATTCGAACGTAGAAACCAAATGCCACATTTAGGAGTGACATTTACATGGACATTTCATCGAACACTTGGCGTGCAATGTTAGAACACAAGTCATTTTAAAAGCAAAAGGAGAAAAACAAGTGAACTTTAAAGACATCTAGGCAAAAGCATAAAGAATGAGGATAGTATGAAGCCAATAAGCACATTCTGCACTACAAAATCAAGACCGATCGATTAAAAGCATTAATTCGAAATTCAAAACTGAATGCCACATTTAGGAGTGACATTTACATGGACATTTCATCTAACACTTGGCGTGCAATGTTAGATCACAAGTCATTTTTAAGGCAAAATAAGAAAAAACAAGTGAACTTTAAGGACATCTAGTCATAAGCATAGAGAATGAGGATAATGTCAAGCCAATAAGCACTTTCTGCACTACAAAATCAAGACGTATCGAATAAAAGCATAAATTCAAACCTAGAAACCAAATGCCACATTTAGGAGTGACATTTACATGGACATTTCATCGAACACTTGGTGTGCAATTTTAGAACAATAGTCATTTTAAAGGCAAAACGAGAAAGAACAAGTGAACTTAAAAGACATTTAGGCATAAGCATAAAGAATGAGGATGGTATCAAGCCAATAAGCACATTCTGCACTACAAACACAAGACCAATCGAATAAAAGCATAAATTCGAACCTAGAAACTGAATGCCACATTTAGGAGTGAAATTTACATGGACATTTCATCGAACACTTGGCGTGCAATGTTAGATAACAAGTCATTTTAAAGGCAAAAGGAGAAAAAACAAGTGAACTTTAAAGACATCTAGTCATAAGCATAGAGAATGAGGATAATGTCAAGCCAATAAGCACTTTTTGCACTACAAAATCAAGACGTATCGAATAAAAGCATAAATTCGAACCTAGAAACCAAATGCCACATTTAGAAATGACATTTACATGGACATTTCATCGAACCCTTTGCGTGCTATGTTAGATCACAAGTCATTTTAAAGGCAAAAGGAGAAAAAACAAGTGAACTTTAAAGACATTTAGGCATAAGCATAAAGAATGAGGATAGTATGAAGCCAATAAGCACATTCTGCACTACAAAATCAAGACCGATCGAATAAAAGCATAAATTCGAAATTCAAAACTGAATGCCACATTTAGGAGTGACATTTACATGGACATTTCATCGAACACTTGGCGTGCAATGTTAGATCACAAGTCATTTTAAGGCAAAATAAGAAAAAACAAGTGAACTTTAAGGACATCTAGTCATAAGCATAGAGAATGAGGATAATGTCAAGCCAATAAGCACTTTCTGCACTACAAAATCAAAACGTATCGAATAAAAGCATAAATTCGAACGTAGAAACCAAATGCCACATTTAGGAGTGACATTTACATGGACATTTCATCGAACACTTGGCGTGCAATATTAGAACACAAGTCATTTTAAAGGCAAAAGGAGAAAAAACAAGTGAACTTTATAGACATCTAGGCATAAGCATAAAGAATGAGGATAGTATGAAGCCAATAAGCACATTCTGCACTACAAAATCAAGACCGATCGATTAAAATCATTAATTCGAAATTCAAAACTAAATGCCACATTTAGGAGTGACATTTACATGGACATTTCATCGAACACTTGGCGTGCAATGTTAGATCACAAGTCATTTTTAAGGCAAAATAAGAAAAAACAAGTGAACTTTAAGGACATCTAGTCATAAGCATAGAGAATGAGGATAATGACATGCCAATAAGCACTTTCTACACTACAAAATCAAGACGTATCGAATAAAAGCATAAATTCGAACCAAGAAACCAAATGCCACATTTAGGAGTGACATTTACATGGACATTTCATCGAACACTTGGTGTGCAATTTTAGAACACAAGTCATTTTAAAGGCAAAACGAGAAAAAACAAGTGAACTTAAAAGACATTTAAGCATAAGCATAAAGAATGAGGATGGTATCAAGCCAATAAGCACATTATGCACTACAAACACAAGACCAATCGAATAAAAGAATAAATTCGAACCTAGAAACTGAATGCCACATTTAGGAGTGAAATTTACATGGACATTTCATCGAACACTTGGCGTGCAATGTTAGATAACAAGTCATTTTAAAGGCAAAAGGAGAAAAAACAAGTGAACTTTAAAGACATCTAGGCATAAGCATAGAGAATGAGGATAGTGTCAAGCCAATGAACACATTTCGCACTATAAAATCAAGACGTATCGAAAAAAAGCATAAATTCGAACCTAGAAACCAAATGTCACATTTAGGAGTGACATTTACATGGACATTTCATCGAACACTTGGCGTGCAATGTTAGATCACAAGTCATTTTAAAGGCAAAAGGAGAAAAAACAAGTGAACTTTAAAGATATCTAGGCATAAGCATAAAGATTGAGGATAGTATCAAGCCAATAAGCACATTCTGCACTACAAAATCAACACCGATTGAATAAAAGCATAAATTCGAACCCAGAAACTGAATGCCCCATTTAGGAGTGACATTTACATGGACATATCATCGAACACTTGGCATGCAATGTTTGATCACAAGTCATTTTAAAGGCAAACGGAGAAAAAACAAGTGAACTTTAAAGACATCTAGGCATAAGCATAGAGAATGAGGATAGTGTCAAGAAAATAAGCACATTCCGCACTACAAAATCAAGACAGATCGAATAAAAGCATAAATTCGAATCTAAAAACCGAATGCCACATTTAGGAGTGACATTTACATGGACATTTCATCGAACACTTGGCGTGCAATGTTAGATCACGAGTCATTTTTAAGGCAAAATAAGAAAAAACAAGTGAACTTTAAGGACATCTAGTCATAAGCATAGAGAATGAGGATAATGTCAAGCCAATAAGCACTTTCTGCACTACAAAATCAAAACGTATCGAATAAAAGCATAAATTCGAACGTAGAAACCAAATGCCACATTTAGGAGTGACATTTACATGGACATTTCATCGAACACTTGGCGTGCAATATTAGAACACAAGTCATTTTAAAGGCAAAAGGAGAAAAAACAAGTGAACTTTATAGACATCTAGGCATAAGCATAAAGAATGAGGATAGTATGAAGCCAATAAGCACATTCTGCACTACAAAATCAAGACCGATCGATTAAAATCATTAATTCGAAATTCAAAACGAAATGCCACATTTAGGAGTGACATTTACATGGACATTTCATTGAACACTTGGCGTGCAATGTTAGATCACAAGTCATTTTTAAGGCAAAATAAGAAAAAACAAGTGAACTTTAAGGACATCTAGTCATAAGCATAGAGAATGAGGATAATGTCAAGCCAATAAGCACTTTCTGCACTACAAAATCAAGACGTATCGAATAAAAGCATAAATTCGAACGTAGAAACCAATTGCCACATTTATGAGTGACATTTACATGGACATTTCATCGAACACTTGGCGAGCAATGTTAGAACACAAGTCATTTTAAAGGCAAAACGAGAAAAAACAAGTGAACTTAAAAGACATTTAGGCAGAAGCATAAAGAATGAGGATGGTATCAAGCCAAGAAGCACATTCTGCACTACAAAATCAAGACTGGTCGAATAAAAGCATAAATTCGAACCTAGAAACCGAATGCCACATTTAGGAATGACATTTACATGCACATTTCATCGAACACTTGGCGTGCAATGTTAGATCACAAGTCATTTTTAAGGCAAAATAAGAAAAAACAAGTGAACTTTAAAGACATCTAGGCATAAGCATAAAGAATGAGGATAGTATGAAGCCAATAAGCACATTCTGCACTACAAAATCAAGACCGATCGAATAAAAGCATAAATTCGAAATTCAAAACTGAATGCCACATTTAGGAGTGACATTTACATGGACATTTCATCGAACACTTGGCGTGCAATGTTAGATCACAAGTCATTTTTAAGGCAAAATAAGAAAAAACAAGTGAACTTTAAGGACATCTAGTCATAAGCATAGAGAATGAGGATAATGTCAAGCCAATAACCACTTTCTGCACTACAAAATCAAGACGTATCGAATAAAAGCATAAATTCGAACGTAGAAACCAAATGCCACATTTAGGAGTGACATTTACATGGACATTTCATCGAACACTTGGCGAGCAATGTTAGAACACAAGTCATTTTAAAGGCAAAAGGAGAAAAAACATGTGAACTTTAAAGACATCTAGGCATAAGCATAAAGAATGAGGATAGTATGAAGCCAATAAGCACATTCTGCACTACAAAATCAAGACCGATCGAATAAAAGCATAAATTCGAAATTCAAAACTGAATGCCACATTTAGGAGTGACATTTACATGGACATTTCATCGAACACTTGGCGTGCAATGTTAGATCACAAGTCATTTTTAAGGCAAAATAAGAAAAAACAAGTGAACTTTAAGGACATCTAGTCATAAGCATAGAGAATGAGGATAATGTCAAGCCAATAAGCACTTTCTGCACTACAAAATCAAGACGTATCGAATAAAAGCATAAATTCGAACGTAGAAACCAAATGCCACATTTAGGAGTGACATTTACATGGACATTTCATCGAACACTTGGCGTGCAATGTTAGATAACAAGTCATTTTAAAGGCAAAAGGAGAAAAAACAAGTGAACTTTAAAAACATCTAGTCATAAGCATAGAGAATGAGGATAATGTCAAGCCAATAAGCACTTTCTGCACTACAAAATCAAGACGTATCGAATAAAAGCATAAATTCGAACCTAGAAACCAAATGCCACATGTAGGAGTGACATTTACATGGACATTTCATCGAACACTTGGTGTGCAATGTTAGAACACAAGTCATTTTAAAGGCAAAACGAGAAAAAACAAGTGAACTTAAAAGACATTTAGGCAGAAGCATAAAGAATGAGGATGGTATCAAGCCAAGAAGCACATTCTGCACTACAAAATCAAGACTGGTCGAATAAAAGCATAAATTCGAACCTAGAAACCGAATGCCACATTTAGGAATGACATTTACATGCACATTTCATCGAACACTTGGCGTGCAATGTTAGATCACAAGTCATTTTTAAGGCAAAATAAGAAAAAACAAGTGAACTTTAAAGACATCTAGGCATAAGCATAAAGAATGAGGATAGTATGAAGCCAATAAGCACATTCTGCACTACAAAATCAAGACCGATCGAATAAAAGCATAAATTCGAAATTCAAAACTGAATGCCACATTTAGGAGTGACATTTACATGGACATTTCATCGAACACTTGGCGTGCAATGTTAGATCACAAGTCATTTTTAAGGCAAAATAAGAAAAAACAAGTGAACTTTAAGGACATCTAGTCATAAGCATAGAGAATGAGGATAATGTCAAGCCAATAAGCACTTTCTGCACTACAAAATCAAGACGTATCGAATAAAAGCATAAATTCGAACGTAGAAACCAAATGCCACATTTAGGAGTGACATTTACATGGACATTTCATCGAACACTTGGCGAGCAATGTTAGAACACAAGTCATTTTAAAGGCAAAAGGAGAAAAAACATGTGAACTTTAAAGACATCTAGGCATAAGCATAAAGAATGAGGATAGTATGAAGCCAATAAGCACATTCTGCACTACAAAATCAAGACCGATCGAATAAAAGCATAAATTCAAAATTCGAAACTGAATGCCACATTTAGGAGTGACATTTACATGGATATTTCATCGAACACTTGGCGTGCAATGTTAGATCACAAGTCATTTTTAAAGCAAAATAAGAAAAAACAAGTGAACTGTAAGGACATCTAGTCATAAGCATAGAAAATGAGGATAATGTCAAGCCAATAAGCACTTTCTGCACAACAAAATCAAGACGTATCGAATAAAAGCATAAATTCGAACCTAGAAACCAAATGCCACATTTAGGAGTGACATTTACATGGACATTTCATCGAACACTTGGTGTGCAATGTTAGAACACAAGTCATTTTAATGGCAAAACGAGAAAAAACAAGTGAACTTAAAAGACATTTAGGCAGAAGCATAAAGAATGAGGATGGTATCAAGCCAAGAAGCACATTCTGCACTACAAAATCAAGACTGGTCGAATAAAAGCATAAATTCGAACCTAGAAACCGAATGCCACATTTAGGAATGACATTTACATGCACATTTCATCGAACACTTGGCGTGCAATGTTAGATCACAAGTCATTTTTAAGGCAAAATAAGAAAAAACAAGTGAACTTTAAAGACATCTAGGCATAAGCATAAAGAATGAGGATAGTATGAAGCCAATAAGCACATTCTGCACTACAAAATCAAGACCGATCGAATAAAAGAATAAATTCGAAATGCGAAACTGAATGCCACATTTAGGAGTGACATTTACATGGACATTTCATCGAACACTTGGCGTGCAATGTTAGATCACTTGTCATTTTTAAAGCAAAATAAGAAAAAACAAGTGAACTTTAAGGACATCTAGTCATAAGCATAGAAAATGAGGATAATGTCAATCCAATAAGCACTTTCTGCACTACAAAATAAAGACGTATCGAATAAAAGAATAAATTCAAACCTAGAAACCAAATGCCACATTTAGGAGTGACATTTACATGGACATTTCATCGAACACTTGGCATGCAATGTTAGATCACAAGTCATTTTAAAGGCAAAAGGAGAAAAAACAAGTGAACTTTAAAGACATCTAGGCATAAGCATAGAGAATGAGGATAGTGTCAAGCCAATGAGCACATTTCGCACTATAAAATCAAGACGTATCGAAAAAAAGCATAAATTAGAACGTAGAAACCAAATGCCACATTTAGGAGTGACATTTACATGGACATTTCATCGAACACTTGGCGTGCAATGTTAGAACACAAGTCATTTTTAAAGCAAAATAAGAAAAAACAAGTGAACTTTAAGGACATCTAGGCATAAGCATAAAGAATGAGGATAGTATGAAGCCAATAAGCACATTCTGCACTACAAAATCAAGACCGATCGATTAAAAGCATTAATTCGAAATTCAAAACTGAATGCCACATTTAGGAGTGACATTTACATGGACATTTCATCGAACACTTGGCGTGCAATGTTAGATCACTTGTCATTTTTAAAGCAAAATAAGAAAAAACAAGTGAACTTTAAGGACATCTAGTCATAAGCATAGAAAATGAGGATAATGTCAATCCAATAAGCACTTTCTGCACTACAAAATAAAGACGTATCGAATAAAAGAATAAATTCAAACCTAGAAACCAAATGCCACATTTAGGAGTGACATTTACATGGACATTTCATCGAACACTTGGCATGCAATGTTAGATCACAAGTCATTTTAAAGGCAAAAGGAGAAAAAACAAGTGAACTTTAAAGACATCTAGGCATAAGCATAGAGAATGAGGATAGTGTCAAGCCAATGAGCACATTTCGCACTATAAAATCAAGACGTATCGAATAAAAGCATAAATTAGAACGTAGAAACCAAATGCCACATTTAGGAGTGACATTTACATGGACATTTCATCGAACACTTGGCGTGCAATGTTAGAACACAAGTCATTTTTAAAGCAAAATAAGAAAAAACAAGTGAACTTTAAGGACATCTAGGCATAAGCATAAAGAATGAGGATAGTATGAAGCCAATAAGCACATTCTGCACTACAAAATCAAGACCGATCGATTAAAAGCATTAATTCGAAATTCAAAACTGAATGCCACATTTAGGAGTGACATTTACATGGACATTTCATCGAACACTTGGCGTGCAATGTTAGATCACAAGTCATTTTTAAGGCAAAATAAGAAAAAACAAGTGAACTTTAAGGACATCTAGTCATAAGCATAGAGAATGAGGATAATGTCAAGCCAATAAGCACTTTCTGCACTACAAAATCAAGACGTATCGAATAAAAGAATAAATTCAAACCTAGAAACCAAATGCCACATTTAGGAGTGACATTTACATGGACATTTCATCGAACACTTGGCGTGCAATGTTAGATAACAAGTCATTTTAAAGGCAAAAGGAGAAAAAACAAGTGAACTTTAAAGACATCTAGTCATAAGCATAGAGAATGAGGATAATGTCAAGCCAATAAGCACTTTCTGCACTACAAAATCAAGACGTATCGAATAAAAGCATAAATTCGAACCTAGAAACCAAATGCCACATTTAGAAATGACATTTACATGGACATTTCATCGAACCCTTTGCGTGCTATCTTAGATCACAAGTCATTTTAAAGGCAAAAGGAGAAAAAAGAAGTGAACTTTAAAGACATTTAGGCATAAGCATAAAGAATGAGGATAGTATGAAGCCAATAAGCACATTCTGCACTACAAAATCAAGACCGATCGAATAAAAGCATAAATTCGAAATTCAAAACTGAATGCCACATTTAGGAGTGACATTTACATGGACATTTCATCGAACACTTGGCGTGCAATGTTAGATCACAAGTCATTTTTAAGGCAAAATAAGAAAAAACAAGTGAACTTTAAGGACATCTAGTCATAAGCATAGAGAATGAGGATAATGTCAAGCCAATAAGCACTTTCTGCACTACAAAATCAAAACGTATCGAATAAAAGCATAAATTCGAACGTAGAAACCAAATGCCACATTTAGGAGTGACATTTACATGGACATTTCATCGAACACTTGGCGTGCAATATTAGAACACAAGTCATTTTAAAGGCAAAAGGAGAAAAAACAAGTGAACTTTAAAGACATCTAGGCAAAAGCATAAAGAATGAGGATAGTATGAAGCCAATAAGCACATTCTGCACTACAAAATCAAGACCGATCGATTAAAATCATTAATTCGAAATTCAAAACTAAATGCCACATTTAGGAGTGACATTTACATGGACATTTCATCGAACACTTGGCGTGCAATGTTAGATCACAAGTCATTTTTAAGGCAAAATAAGAAAAAACAAGTGAACTTTAAGGACATCTAGTCATAAGCATAGAGAATGAGGATAATGTCAAGCCAATAAGCACTTTCTGCACTACAAAATCAAGACGTATCGAATAAAAGCATAAATTCGAACCTACAAACCAAATGCCACATTTAGGAGTGACATTTACATGGACATTTCATCGAACACTTGGTGTGCAATTTTAGAACACAAGTCATTTTAAAGGCAAAACGAGAAAAAACAAGTGAACTTAAAAGACATTTAGGCATAAGCATAAATAATGAGGATGGTATCAAGCCAATAAGCACATTCTGCACTACAAACACAAGACCAATCGAATAAAAGCATAAATTCGAACCTAGAAACTGAATACCACATTAGGAGTGAAATTTACAATTACATTTCATCGAACACTTGGCGTGCAATGTTAGATAACAAGTCATTTTAAAGGCAAAAGGAGAAAAAACAAGTGAACTTTAAAGATATCTAGTCATAAGCATAGAGAATGAGGATAATGTCAAGCCAATAAGCACTTTCTGCACTACAAAATCAAGACGTATCGAATAAAAGCATAAATTCGAACCTAGAAACCAAATGCCACATTTAGGAGTGACATTTACATGGACATTTCATCGAACACTTGGTGTGCAATTTTAGAACAAAAGTCATTTTAAAGGCAAAACGAGAAAAAACAAGTGAACTTAAAAGACATTTAGGCATAAGCATAAAGAATGAGGATGGTATCAAGCCAATAAGCACATTCTACACTACAAACACAAGACCAATCGAATAAAAGCATAAATTCGAACCTAGAAACTGAATGCCACATTTAGGAGTGAAATTTACATGGACATTTCATCGAACACTTGGCGTGCAATGTTAGATAACAAGTCATTTTAAAGGCAAAAGGAGAAAAAACAAGTGAACTTTAAAGACATCTAGTCATAAGCATAGAGAATAAGGATAATGTCAAGCCAATAAGCACTTTCTGCACTACAAAATCAAGACGTATCGAATAAAATCATAAATTCGAACCTAGAAACCAAATGCCACATTTAGGAGTGACATTTACATGGACATTTCATCGAACCCTTTGCGTGCTATGTTAGATCACAAGTCATTTTAAAGGCAAAAGGAGAAAAAACAAGTGAACTTTAAAGACATTTAGGCATAAGCATAAAGAATGAGGATAGTATGAAGCCAATAAGCACATTCTGCACTACAAAATCAAGACCGATCGAATAAAAGCATAAATTCGAAATTCAAAACTGAATGCCACATTTAGGAGTGACATTTACATGGACATTTCATCGAACACTTGGCGTGCAATGTTAGATCACAAGTCATTTTTAAGGCAAATTAAGAAAAAACAAGTGAACTTTAAGGACATTTAGTCATAAGCATAGAGAATGAGGATAATGTCAAGCCAATAAGCACTTTCTGCACTACAAAATCAAGACGTATCGAATAAAAGCATAAATTCGAACGTAGAAACCAAATGCCACATTTAGGAGTGACATTTACATGGACATTTCATCGAACACTTGGCGTGCAATGTTAGAACACAAGTCATTTTAAAGGCAAAAGGAGAAAAAACAAGTGAACTTTAAAGACATCTAGGCATAAGCATAAAGAATGAGGATAGTATGAAGCCAATAAGCACATTCTTCACTACAAAATCAAGACCGATCGAATAAAAGCATAAATTCGAAATTCGAAACTGAATGCCACATTTAGAAGTGACATTTCATGGACATTTCATCGATCACTTGGCGTGCAATGTTAGATCACAAGTCATTTTTAAAGCAAAATAAGAAAAAACAAGTGAACTTTAAGGACATCTAGTCATAAGTATAGAAAATGAGGATAATGTCAAGCCAATAAGCACTTTCTGCACTACAAAATCAAGACGTATCGAATAAAAGCATAAATTCGAACCTAGAAACCAAATGCCACATTTAGGAGTGAAATATACATGGACATTTCATCGAACACTTGGCGTGCAATGTTAGAACACAAGTCATTTTAAAGGCAAAACGAGAAAAAACAAGTGAACTTAAAAGACATTTTCGCAGAAGAATAAAGAATGAGGATGGTATCAAGCCAATAAGCACATTCTGCACTACAAAATCAAGACCGATCGAATAAAAGCATAAATTCGAACCTAGAAACCGAATGCCACATTTAGGAGTGACATTTACATGCACATTTCATCGAAAACTTGGCGTGCAATGTTAGATCACAAGTCATTTTAAAGGAAAAATAAGAAAAAACAAGTGAACTTTAAAGACATCTAGGCATAAGCATAGAGAATGAGGATAGTGTCAAGCCAATAAGCACTTTCTGCACTACAAAATCAAGACGTATCGAATAAAAGCATAAATTCGAACCTAGAAACCGAATGCCACATTTAGGAGTGCAATTTACATGGACATTTCATCGAACACTTGGCGTGCAATGTTAGATAACAAGTCATTTTAAAGGCAAAAGGAGAAAAAACAAGTGAACTTTAAAGACATCTAGTCATAAGCATAGAGAATGAGGATAATGTCAAGCCAATAAGCACTTTCTTCACTATAAAATCAAGACGTATCGAATAAAAGCATAAATTCGAAATTCAAAACTGAATGCCACATTTAGGAGTGAAATTTACATGGACATTTCATCGAACACTTGGCGTGCAATGTTAGAACACAAGTCATTTTTAAAGCAAAATAAGAAAAAACAAGTGAACTTTAAGGATATCTAGGCATAAGCATAAAGAATGAGGATAGTATGAAGCCAATAAGCACATTCTGCACTACAAAATCAAGACCGATCGAATAAAAGAATAAATTCGAAATTCGAAACTGAATGCCACATTTAGGAGTGACATTTACATGGAAACCAAATGCCACATTTAGGAGTGAAATTTACATGGACATTTCATCGAACACTTGGCGTGCAATGTTAGATAACAAGTCATTTTAAAGGCAAAAGGAGAAAAAACAAGTGAACTTTAAGGACATCTAGTCATAAGCATAGAGAATGAGGATATGTCAAGCCAACAAGCACTTTCTGCACTACAAAATCAAGACGTATCGAATAAACGCATAAATTCGAACCCAGAAACAGAATGCCACATTTAGGATTGACATTTACATGGACATTTCATCGAACACTTGGCGTGCAATGTTAGATCACAAGTCATTTTAAAGGCAAAACGAGAAAAACAAGTGAACTTGAAAGACATTTAGGCATAAGCATAAAGAATGAGGATGGTATCAACCCAATAAGTACATTATGCACTACAAAATCAAGACCAATCGAATAAAAGCATAAATTCGAACCTAGAAACCGAATGCCACATTTAGCAGTGACATTTACATGGACATTTCATCGAACACTTGGCGTGCAATGTTAAATCACAAGTCATTTTTAAGGCAAAATCAGAAAAAACAAGTGAACTTTAAAGACATCTAGGCATAAGCATAGAGAATGAGGATAGTGTCAAGCGAATAAGCACATTCCGCACTACAAAATCAAGACGTATCGAATAAAAGCATAAATTCGAACCTAGGAACCATATGACACATTTAGGAGTGACATTTACATGGACATTTCATCGAACACTTGGCATGCAATGTTAGATCACAAGTCATTTTAAAGGCAAATGGAGAAAAAACAAGTGAACTTTAAAGACATCTAGGCATAAGCATAGAGAATGAGGATAGTGTCAAGCCAATAAGCACTTTCTGCACTACAAAATCAAGACGTATCGAATAAAAGCATAAATTCGAACCTAGAAACCGAATGCCACATTTAGGAGTGAAATTTACATGGACATTTCATCGAACACTTGGCGTGCAATGTTAGATAACAAGTCATTTTAAAGGCAAAAGGAGAAAAAACAAGTGAACTTTAAAGATATCTAGTCATAAGCATAGAGAATGAGGATAATGTCAAGCCAATAAGCACTTTCTGCACTACAAAATCAAGACGTATCAAATAAAAGCATAAATTCGAACCTAGAAACCAAATGCCACATTTAGGAGTGACATTTACATGGACATTTCATCGAACACTTGGCGTGCAATGTTAGATCAAAAATCAAGACGTATCGAAGAAAAGCATAAGGATAGTATCAAGCCAATAAGCACATTCTGCACTGTAAAATCAAGACCGATCGAATAAAAGCATAAATTCGAACCTAGAAACCGAATGCCACATTTAGTGTGACATTTACATGGACATTTCATCAAACACTTGGCGTGCAATGTTAGATCACAAGTCATTTTAAAGGCAAAGGAGAAAAAACAAGTGAACTTTAAGGACATCTAGTCATAAGCATAAAGAATGAGGATAGTATCAAGCCAATAAGCACATTCTGCACTATAAAATCAAGACCGATTGAACAAAAGGTTAAATTCCAACATCGAAACGGAATGCCACATTTAGGAGTGACATTTACATGGACATTTCATCGAACACTTGGCGTGCAATGTTAGATCACAAGTCCATTTTTAAAGGCAAAAGGAGAAAAAACAAGTGAACTTTAAGGACATCTAGTCATAAGCATAAAGAATTAGGAAAGTATCAAAACAATAAGCACATTCTGCACTACAAAATCAAGACCGATCGAATAAATGCATAAATTCAAACCTAGAAACCGAATGCCATATTTAGGAGTGACATTTACATGGACATTTCATCCATCACT
The DNA here is from genome assembly GCA_964016875.1 of Fallopia convolvulus. NCBI lineage: Eukaryota > Viridiplantae > Streptophyta > Magnoliopsida > Caryophyllales > Polygonaceae > Fallopia > Fallopia convolvulus. Next base: position 27,327,472 of record OZ024727.1, read on the forward strand.
TGGCGTGCAATGTTAGATCACAAGTCCATTTTTAAAGGCAAACGGAGGTAAAACAAGTGAACTTTAAAGACATCTAGGCATAAGCATAAAGAATAAGGATAGTATCAAGCCAATAAGCACATTCTGCACTGTAAAATCAAGACCGATCGAATAAAAGCATAAATTCAAACCTAGAAACCGAATGCCACATTTAGGAGTGACATTGACATGGACATTTCATCGAACACTTGGCGTGCAATGTTAGATCAAAAGTCCATTTTTAACGGCAAAAGAAGAAAAAACAAGTGAACTTTAAAGACATCTAGGCATAAGCGTAAAGAATGAGGATATTATCAAACCAATAAGTACAATCTATACTGTAAAATCAAGACCGATCGAATAAAAGCATAAATTCAAACCTAGAAACCGAATGCCACATTTAGGAGTGACATTGGCATGGACATTTCATCGAACACTTGGCGTGCAATGTTAGATCACAAGTCATTTTAAAGGCAAAAGGAGAAAAAACAAGTGAACTTTAAAGACATCTAGGCATAAGCATAAAGAATGAGGATAGTATCAAACCAATAAGCACATTCTGCACTATAAAATCAAGACCGATCGAATAAAAGCATAAAATCGAACCTTGAAACCGAATGCCACATTTAGGGAGTGACATTTACATGGACATTTCATCGAACATTTGGCGTGCAATGTTAGATCACAAGTCATTTTACAGGAAAACGAAAAAAAACAAGTGAACTTTAAAGAGACCTAGGCATAAGCATAAAGAATGAGGATAATATCAAGCCAAAAAGCACATTCTACAAGACGAAATCAAGACCGATCGAATAAAAGCATAAATTCCAGCCTAGAAACCGATTGCCACATTTAGGAGTGACATTTACATGGACATTTATCGAACAGTTGGTGTGCAATGTTAGATCAAAAGTCCATTTTTAACGGCAAAAGACGAAAAAACAAGTGAACTTTAAAGACATCTAGGCATAAGCGTAAAGAATGAGGATAGTATCACGCCAATAAGCACATTCTACACTGTAAAATCAAAACCGATCGAATAAAAACATAAATTCAAACCTAGAAACCGAATGCCACATTTAGGAGTGACATTTGCATGGACATTTCATCGATCACTTGGCGTGCAATGTTAGATCACAAGTCATTTTAAAGGCAAAAGGAGAAAAAACAAGTGAACTTTAAAGACATCTAGGCATAAGCATAAAGAATGAGGATAGTATCAAGCCAATAAGCACATTCTGCACTATAAAATCAAGACCGATCGAACAAAAGGTTAAATTCCAACATAGAAAGGGAATGCCACATCTAGGAGTGACATTTACATCGACATTTCGTCGAACACTTGGCGTGCAATGTTAGATCACAAGTCCATTTTTAAAGGAAAAAGGAGAAAAAACAAGTGAACTTTAAGGACATCTACTCATAAGCATAAAGAATTTGGAAAGTATGAAAACAATAAGCACATTCTGCACTACAAAATCATGACCGATCGAATAAATCCATAAATTCGAACCTAGAAACCGTATGCCATATTTAGGAGTGACATTTACATGGACATTTCATCAATCACTTGGCGTGCAATGTTATATCACAAGTCCATTTTTAAAGGCAAAAGGAGGTAAAACAAGGGAACTTTAAAGACATCTAGGCATAAGCATAAAGAATAAGGATAGTATCAAGCCAATAAGCACATTCTGCACTGTAAAATCAAGACCGATCGAATAAAAGCATAAATTCAAACCTAGAAACCGAATGCCACATTTAGGAGTGATATTGACATGGACATTTCATCGAACACTTGGCATGCAATGTTAAATCACAAGTCCATTTTTAAAGGCAAAAGGAGAAAAAACAAGTGAACTTTAAGGACATCTAGTCATAAGCATAAAGAATTAGGAAAGTATGAAAACAATAAGCACATTCTGCACTACAAAATCATGACCGATCGAATAAAGGCATAAATTCGAACCTAGAAACCGAATGCCATATTTAGGAGTGACATTTACATGGACATTTCATCAATCACTTGGCGTGCAATGTTAGATCACAAGTCCATTTTTAAAGGCAAACGGAGGTAAAACAAGTGAACTTTAAAGACATCTAGGCATAAGCGTAAAGAATGAGGATAGTATCAAGCCAATAAGCACATTCTACACTGTAAAATCAAGACCGATCGAATAAAAGCATAAATTCAAACCTAGAAACCGAATGCCACATTTAGGAGTGACATTTGCATGGACATTTCATCGATCACTTGGCGTGCAATGTTAGATCACAAGTCATTTTAAAGGCAAAAGGAGAAAAAACAAGTGAACTTTAAAGACATCTAGGCATAAGCATAAAGAATAAGGATAATATCAAGCCAATAAGCACATTCTGCACTGTAAAATCAAGACCGATCGAATAAAAGCATAAATTCAAACCTAGAAACCAAATGCCACATTTAGGAGTGACATTGACATGGACATTTCATCGAACAGTTGGTGTGCAATGTTAGATCAAAAGTCCATTTTTAACGGCAAAAGACGAAAAAACAAGTGAACTTTAAAGACATCTAGGCAAAGCGTAAAGAATGAGGATAATATCACGCCAATAAGCACATTCTACACTGTAAAATCAAAACCGATCGAATAAAAACATAAATTCAAACCTAGAAACCGAATGCCACATTTAGGAGTGACATTTGCATGGACATTTCATCGATCACTTGGCGTGCAATGTTAGATCACAAGTCATTTTTAAGGCAAAATAAGAAAAAACAAGTGAACTTTACGGACATCTAGTCATAAGCATAGAGAATGAGGATAATGTCAAGCCAATAAGCACTTTCTGCACTACAAAATCAAGACGTATCGAATAAAAGCATAAAATCGAACCTAGAAACCGAATGCCACATTTAGGAGTGACATTTCCATGGACATTTCATCGAACACTTGGCGTGCAATGTTAGATCACAAGTCATTTTACAAGCAAAACGAGAAAAAACAAGTGAACTTTAAAGACACCTAGGCATAAGCATAAAGAATGAGGATAATATCAAGCTAATAAGCACATTCTGCAAGACGAAATCAAGATCGATCGAATAAAAGCATAAATTCCAACCTAGAAATCGATTGCCACATTTAGGAGTGACATTTACATGGACATTTCATCAAACACTTGGCGTGTAATGTTAGATCACAAGTCATTTTAAAGCCACAAGGAGAAAAAACAAGTGAACTTTAAGGACATCTAGTCATAAGCATAAATAATGAGGATAGTTTCAAACCAATAAGCACATTTTGCACTATAAAATCAAGACCGATCGAACAAAAGGTTAAATTCCAACATAGAAACGGAATGCCACATTTAGGAGTGACATTTACATGGACATTTCATCGAACACTTGGCGTGCAATGTTAGATCACAAGTCCATTTTTAAAGGCAAAAGGAGAAAAAACAAGTGAACTTTAAGGACATCTAGTCATAAGCATAAAGAATTAGGAAAGTATCAAAACAATAAGCACATTCTGCACTACAAAATCAAGACCGATCGAATAAATGCATAAATTCGAACCTAGAAACCGAATGCCATATTTAGGAGTGACATTTACATGGACATTTCATCAATCACTTGGCGTGCAATGTTAGATCACAAGTCCATTTTTAAAGGCAAACGGAGGTAAAACATGTGAACTTTAAAGATATCTAGGCATAAGCATAAAGAATACGGATAGTATCAAGCCAATAAGCACATTCTGCACTGTAAAATCAAGACCGATCGAATAAAAGCATAAATTCAAACCTAGAAACCAAATGCCACATTTAGGAGTGACATTGACATGGACATTTCATCGAACACTTGGCGTGCAATGTTAGATCAAAAGTCCATTTTTAACGGATAAAGGAGAAAAAACAAGTGAACTTTAAAGACATCTTGGCATAAGCGTAAAGAATGAGGATAGTATCAAGCCAATAAGCACATTCTACACTGTAAAATCAAGACCGATCGAATAAAAGCATAAATTCAAACCTAGAAACCGAATGCCACATTTAGGAGTGACATTTGCATGGACATTTCATCGATCACTTGGCGTGCAATGTTAGATCACAAGTCATTTTAAAGGCAAAAGGAGAAAAAACAAGTGAACTTTAAAGACATCTAGGCATAAGCATAAAGAATAAGGATAATATCAAGCCAATAAGCACATTCTGCACTGTAAAATCAAGACCGATCGAATAAAAGCATAAATACAAACCTAGAAACCAAATGCCACATTTAGGAGTGACATTGACATGGACATTTCATCGAACAGTTGGTGTGCAATGTTAGATCAAAAGTCCATTTTTAACGGCAAAAGACGAAAAAACAAGTGAACTTTAAAGACATCTAGGCATAAGCGTAAAGAATGAGGATAGTATCACGCCAATAAGCACATTCTACAAGACGAAATCAAGACCGATCGAATAAAAGCATAAATTCCAACCTAGAAACCGATTGCCACATTTAGGAGTGACATTTACATGGACATTTCATCGAACGCTTGGCGTGCAATGTTAGATCACAAGTCCATTTTTAAAGGCTAAAGGAGAAAAAACAAGTGAACTTTAAGGACATCTAGTCATAAGCATAAAGAATTAGGAAAGTATCAAAACAATAAGCACATTCTGCACTACAAAATCAAGACCGATCGAATAAATGCATAAATTCGAACCTAGAAACCGAATGCCATATTTAGGAGTGACATTTACATGGACATTTCATCAATCACTTGGCGTGCAATGTTAGATCACAAGTCCATTTTTAAAGGCAAACGGAGGTAAAACATGTGAACTTTAAAGACATCTAGGCATAAGCATAAAGAATACGGATAGTATCAAGCCAATAAGCACATTCTGCACTGTAAAATCAAGACCGATCGAATAAAAGCATAAATTCAAACCTAGAAACCAAATGCCACATTTAGGAGTGACATTGACATGGACATTTCATCGAACACTTGGCGTGCAATGTTAGATCAAAAGTCATTTTAAAGGCAAAAGGAGAAAAAACAAGTGAACTTTAAAGACATCTTGGCATAAGCGTAAAGAATGAGGATAGTATCAAGCCAATAAGCACATTCTACACTGTAAAATCAAGACCGATCGAATAAAAGCATAAATTCAAACCTAGAAACCGAATGCCACATTTAGGAGTGACATTTGCATAGACATTTCATCGAACACTTGGCGTGCAATGTTAGATCACAAGTCATTTTCAAGGCAAAAGGAGAAAAAACAAGTGAACTTTAAAGACATCTAGGCATAAGCATAAATTATGAGGATAGTATCAAGCCAATAAGCACATTTTGCACTATAAAATCAAGACCGATCGAATAAAAGCATAAAATCGAACCTAGAAACCGAATGCCACATTTAGGAGTGACATTTACATGAACATTTCATCGAACTTTTGGCGTGCAATGTTAGATCACAAGTCATTTTACAAGCAAAACGAGAAAAAACAAGTGAACTTTAATGACACCTAGGCATAAGCATAAAGAATGAGGATAATATCAAACCAAAAAGCACATTCTACAAGACGAAATCAAGACCGATCGAATAAAAGCATAAATTCCAACCTAGAAACCGATTGCCACATTTAGGAGTGACATTTACATGGACATTTCATCAAACACTTGGCGTGTAATGTTAGATCACAAGTCATTTTAAAGGCAAAAGGAGAATAAACAAGTGAACTTTAAGGACATCTAGTCATAACCATAAGGAATGAGGATAGTATCAAGCCAATAAGCAAATTCTACAATAAAAAATCAAGACCGATCGAACAAAAGGTTAAATTCCAACATAGAAAGGGAATGCCACATTTAGGAGTGACATTTACATGGACATTTCATCCAACACTTGGCGTGCAATGTTAGATCACAAGTCCATTTTTAAAGGCAAAAGGAGAAAAAACAAGTGAACTTTAAGAACATCTAGTCATAAGCATAAAGAATTAGGAAAGTATCAAAACAATAAGCACATTCTGCACTACAAAATCATGACCGATCGAATAAATGCATAAATTCGAACCTAGAAACCGAATGCCATATTTAGGAGTGACATTTACATGCACATTTCATCAATCACTTGGCGTGCAATGTTAGATCACAAGTCCATTTTTAAAGGCAAAAGCAGGTAAAAAAAGTGAACTTTAAAGACATCTAGGCATAAGCATAAAGAATAAGGATAGTATCATGCCAATAAGCATATTCTACACTGTAAAATCAAGACCGATCGAATAAAAGCATAAATTCAAACCTAGAAACCGAATGCCACATTTAGGAGTGACATTGACATGGACATTTCATCGAACACTTGGCGTGCAATGTTAGATCACAAGTCCATTTTTAAAGGCAAAAGGAGAAAAAACAAGTGAACTTTAAGGACATCTAGTCATAAGCATAAAGAATGAGGATAGTATCAAGCCAATAAGCACATTCTGCACTATAAAATCAAGTCCGATCGAATAAAAGCATAAATTTGAACCTAGAAACCGAATGCCACATTTAGGAGTAACATTTACATGGACATTTCATTGAACACTTGGCGCACAATGTTAGATCACAAGTCCATTTTTAATGGCAAAAGGAGAAAAAACAAGTGAACTTTAAAGACATGTAGGCATAAGCATAAAGAATGAGGATAGTATCAAGCCAATAAGCACATTCTACAATTTAAAATCAAGACCGATCGAATAAAAGCATAAATTCAAACCTAGAAACGGAATGCCACATTTAGGAGTGACATTTACATGGACATTTCATCGAACACTTGGCGTGCAATGTTAGATCACAAGTCATTTTAAAGACAAAAGAAGAAAAAACAAGTGAACTTTAAAGACATCTAGGCATAAGCATAAAGAATGAGGACAGTATGAACCCAATAAGCACATTCTGCACTACAAAATCAAGACCGATCGAACAAAAGCATAAAATCGAACCTAGAAATCGAATGCCACATTTACGAGCGACATTTACATGGACATTTCATCGAACACTTGGCGTGCAATTTTAGATCACAAGTCATTTTACAAGCAAAACGAGAAAAAACAAGTGAGCTTTAAAGACACCTAGGCATAAGCATAAAGAATGAGGATAATATCAAGCTAATAAGCACATTCTGCAAGACGAAATCAAGATCGATCGAATCAAAGCATAAATTCCAACCTAGAAACCGATTGCCACATTTAGGAGTGACATTTACATGGACATTTCATCAAACACTTGGCGTGTAATGTTAGATCACAAGTCATTTTAAAGGCAAAAGGAGAAAAAACATGTGAACTTTAAGGACATCTAGTCATAAGCATAAAGAATGAGGATAGTATCAAGCCAATAAGCACATTTTGCACTATAAAATCAAGACGGATCGAACAAAAGGTTAAATTCCAACATAGAAATGGAATGCCACATTTAGGAGTGACATTTACATGGACATTTCATCGAACACTTGGCGTGCAATGTTAGATCACAAGTCCATTTTTAAAGGCAAAAGGAGAAAAAACAAGTGAACTTTAAGGACATCTACTCATAAGCATAAAGAATTAGGAAAGTATCAAAACAATAAGCACATTCTGCACTACAAAATCAAGACCGATCGAATAAATGCATAAATTCGAACCTAGAAACCGAATGCCATATTTAGGAGTGACATTTACAAGGACATTTCATCGATCACTTTGCGTGGAATGTTAGATCACAAGTCCATTTTTAAAGGCAAACGGAGGTAAAACAAGTGAACTTTAAAGACATCTAGGCATAAGCATAAAGAATAAGGATAGTATCAAGCCAATAAGCACATTCGACACTGTAAAATCAAGACCGATCGAATAAAAGCATAAATTCAAACCTAGAAACCAAATGCCACATTTAGGAGTGACATTTGCATGGACATTTCATCGAACACTTGGCGTGCAATGTTAGATCACAAGTCATTTTCAAGGCAAAAGGAGAAAAAACAAGTGAACTTTAAAGACATCTAGGCATAAGCATAAATTATGAGGATAGTATCAAGCCAATAAGCACATTTTGCACTATAAAATCAAGACCGATCGAATAAAAGCATAAAATCGAACCTAGAAACCGAATGCCACATTTAGGAGTGACATTTACATGAACATTTCATCGAACTTTTGGCGTGCAATGTTAGATCACAAGTCATTTTACAAGAAAAACGAGAAAAAACAAGTGAACTTTAATGACACCTAGGCATAAGCATAAAGAATGAGGATAATATCAAACCAAAAAGCATATTCTACAAGACGAAATCAAAACCGATCGAATAAAAGCATAAATTCCAACCTAGAAACCGATTGCCACATTTAGGAGTGACATTTACATGGACATTTCATCAAACACTTGGCGTGTAATGTTAGATCACAAGTCATTTTAAAGGCAAAAGGAGAATAAACAAGTGAACTTTAAGGACATCTAGTCATAACCATAAGGAATGAGGATAGTATCAAGCCAATAAGCAAATTCTAGAATAAAAAATCAAGACCGATCGAACAAAAGGTTAAATTCCAACATAGAAAGGGAATGCCACATTTAGGAGTGACATTTACATGGACATTTCATCCAACACTTGGCGTGCAATGTTAGATCACAAGTCCATTTTTAAAGGCAAAAGGAGAAAAAACAAGTGAACTTTAAAGACATCTAGGCATAAGCATAGAGAATGAGGATAGTGTCAAGCCAATAAGCACATTTTGCACTATAAAATCAAGACGGATCGAACAAAAGGTTAAATTCCAACATAGAAATGGAATGCCACATTTAGGAGTGACATTTACATGGACATTTCATCGAACACTTGGCGTGTAATGTTAGATCACAAGTCATTTTAAAGGCAAAAGGAGAAAAAACATGTGAACTTTAAGGACATCTAGTCATAAGCATAAAGAATGAGGATAGTATCAAGCCAATAAGCACATTTTGCACTATAAAATCAAGACGGATCGAACAAATGGTTAAATTCCAACATAGAAATGGAATGCCACATTTAGGAGTGACATTTACATGGACATTTCATCGAACACTTGGCGTGCAATGTTAGATCACAAGTCCATTTTTAAAGGCAAAAGGAGAAAAAACAAGTGAACTTTAAGGACATCTACTCATAAGCATAAAGAATTAGGAAAGTATCAAAACAATAAGCACATTCTGCACTACAAAATCAAGACCGATCGAATAAATGCATAAATTCGAACCTAGAAACCGAATGCCATATTTAGGAGTGACATTTACAAGGACATTTCATCGATCACTTTGCGTGGAATGTTAGATCACAAGTCCATTTTTAAAGGCAAACGGAGGTAAAACAAGTGAACTTTAAAGACATCTAGGCATAAGCATAAAGAATAAGGATAGTATCAAGCCAATAAGCACATTCTGCACTGTAAAATCAAGACCGATCGAATAAAAGCATAAATTCCAACCTAGAAACCGATTGCCACATTTAGGAGTGACATTTACATGGACATTTCATCAAACACTTGGCGTGTAATGTTAGATCACAAGTCATTTTAAAGGCAAAAGGAGAATAAACAAGTGAACTTTAAGGACATCTAGTCATAACCATAAGGAATGAGGATAGTATCAAGCCAATAAGCAAATTCTACAATAAAAAATCAAGACCGATCGAACAAAAGGTTAAATTCCAACATAGAAAGGGAATGCCACATTTAGGAGTGACATTTACATGGACATTTCATCCAACACTTGGCGTGCAATGTTAGATCACAAGTCCATTTTTAAAGGCAAAAGGAGAAAAAACAAGTGAACTTTAAGAACATCTAGTCATAAGCATAAAGAATTAGGAAAGAATCAAAACAATAAGCACATTTTGCACTACAAAATCATGACCGATCGAATAAATGCATAAATTCGAACCTAGAAACCGAATGCCATATTTAGGAGTGACATTTACATGCACATTTCATCAATCACTTGGCGTGCAATGTTAGATCACAAGTCCATTTTTAAAGGCAAAAGCAGGTAAAAAAAGTGAACTTTAAAGACATCTAGGCATCAGCATAAAGAATAAGGATAGTATCAAGCCAATAAGCACATTCTACACTGTAAAATCAAGACCGATCGAATAAAAGCATAAATTCAAACCTAGAAACCGAATGCCACATTTAGGAGTGACATTGACATGGACATTTCATCGAACACTTGGCGTGCAATGTTAGATCACAAGTCCATTTTTAAAGGCAAAAGGAGAAAAAACAAGTGAACTTTAAGGACATCTAGTCATAAGCATAAAGAATGAGGATAGTATCAAGCCAATAAGCACATTCTGCACTATAAAATCAAGACCGATCGAATAAAAGCATAAATTTGAACCTAGAAACCGAATGCCACATTTAGGAGTGACATTTACATGGACATTTCATCGAACACTTGGCGTGCAATGTTAGATCACAAGTCATTTTACAGGCAAAAGAAGAAAAAACAAGTGAGCTTTAAAGACACCTAGGCATAAGCATAAAGAATGAGGATAATATCAAGCCAATAAGCACATTTTGCACTATAAAATCAAGACGGATCGAACAAAAGGTTAAATTCCAACATAGAAATGGAATGCCACATTTAGGAGTGACATTTACATGGACATTTCATCGAACACTTGGCGTGTAATGTTAGATCACAAGTCATTTTAAAGGCAAAAGGAGAAAAAACATGTGAACTTTAAGGACATCTAGTCATAAGCATAAAGAATGAGGATAGTATCAAGCCAATAAGCACATTTTGCACTATAAAATCAAGACGGATCGAACAAAAGGTTAAATTCCAACATAGAAATGGAATGCCACATTTAGGAGTGACATTTACATGGACATTTCATCGAACACTTGGCGTGCAATGTTAGATCACAAGTCCATTTTTAAAGGCAAAAGGAGAAAAAACAAGTGAACTTTAAGGACATCTACTCATAAGCATAAAGAATTAGGAAAGTATCAAAACAATAAGCACATTCTGCACTACAAAATCAAGACCGATCGAATAAATGCATAAATTCGAACCTAGAAACCGAATGCCATATTTAGGAGTGACATTTACAAGGACATTTCATCGATCACTTTGCGTGGAATGTTAGATCACAAGTCCATTTTTAAAGGCAAACGGAGGTAAAACAAGTGAACTTTAAAGACATCTAGGCATAAGCATAAAGAATAAGGATAGTATCAAGCCAATAAGCACATTCTGCACTGTAAAATCAAGACCGATCGAATAAAAGCATAAATTCAAACCTAGAAACCAAATGCCACATTTAGGAGTGACATTGACATGGACATTTCATCGAACACTTGGCGTGCAATGTTAGATCAAAAGTCCATTTTTAACGGCAAAAGGAGAAAAAACAAGTGAACTTTAAAGACATCTAGGCATATGCGTAAAGAATGAGGATAGTATCAAGCCAATAAGTACATTCTACACTGTAAAATCAAGACCGGTCGAATAAAAGCATAAATTCAAACCTAGAAACCGAATGCCACATTTAGGAGTGACATTTACATGGACATTTCATCCAACATTTGGCGTGCAATGTTAGATCACAAGTCATTTTACAGGCAAAACGAGAAAAAACAAGTGAACTTTAAAGACACCTAGGCATAAGCATAAAGAATGAGGATAATATCAAGCTAATAAGCACATTCTGCAAGACAAAATCAAGATCGATCGAATATATGCATAAATTCCAACCTAGAAACCGATTGCCACATTTAGGCGTGACATTTACATGGACATTTCATCAAACACGTGGCGTGTAATGTTAGATCACAACTCATTTTAAAGGCAAAAGGTCAAAAAACAAGTGAACTTTAAGGACATCTAGTCATAAGCATAAAGAATGAGGATAGTATCAAGCCAATAAGCACATTCTACACTATAAAATCAAGACCGATTGAACAAAAGTTTAAATTCCAACCTAGAAACGGAATGCCACATTTAGGAGTGACATTTACATGGACATTTCATCGAACACTTGGCGTGCAATGTTAGATCAGAAGTCCATTTTTAAAGGCAAAAGGAGAAAAAACAAGTGAACTTTAAGAACATCTAGTTATAAGCATAAAGAATGAGGATAGTATCAAGCCAATAAGCACATTCTACAATTTAAAATCAAGACCGATCGAATAAAAGTATAAATTTAATCCTAGAAACCGAATGCCACATTTAGGAGTGACATTTTTTAAAGACATCTAGGCATAAGCAAGGGAATGAGTATAGTGTCAAGCCAATAAGGACATTCCGACTACAAAATCAAGACGTGTCGAATAAAAGCTTAAATTCGAGCCTAGAAACGGAATGCCACATTTTTAGGAGTGAGATTTACATGGACATTTCATCAAACACTTGGCGTGCAATGTTACATCTCAATTAAATTTTTTAAAGGCAAAAGGATAAAAAACAAGTGAACTTTAAAGACATCTAGGCATAAGCATATGGAATGAGGAAAATATCAAGCCAATCAACACATTCTGCACTACAAAATCAAGACCGGTCGAATAAAAGCATAGATTAGAACCTAGAAACCGAATGCCACATTTCAAAGTGACATTTACATGGACATTTCATCGAACACTTGGCGTGCAATATTAGATCACAAGTCATTTTAAAGGCAAAAGAAGAAAAAAAAGTGAAACTTAAAGACATCTAGGCATAAGCATAAAGAATCAGGATAGTATCAAGCCAATAAGCACTTTCTTCACCTTAAAATCAAGACCGATCGGATAAAAGTATATATTCGAACCTAGAAACCGAATGCTATATTTAGGAGTGACATTTACATGGATATTTCATCGAACTCTTGGCGTGTAATTTTAGATCACAAGTCATTTTAAAGGCAAAAGGAGAATAAACAAGTGAACTTTAAAGACATCTAGGCATAAGCATAAAGAATGAGGATAGTATCAAGCCAATAAGCACATTCTGCACTATAAAATTAAGACCAATCGAATAAAAGCATAAATTCGAACCTAGAAACCGAATGCCACATTTAGGAGTGATATTTACATGGACATTTCATCGAACACTTGGCATGCAATGTTAGATCACAAGTCATTTTAAAGCCAAAAGGAGAAAAAACAAGTGAACTTTAAAGACATTTAGGCATAAGCACAAAGAATGAGGATAGTATGAAGCCAATACGCACATTCTGCACTACAAAATCAAGACCGATCGAATAAAAGCATAAATTCGAAATTCGAAACTAAATGCCACATTTAGGAGTGACATTTACATGGACATTTCATCGAACACTTGGCGTGCAATGTTAGATCACAAGTCATTTTTAAAGCAAAATAAGAAAAAACAAGTGAACTTTAAGGACATCTAGTCATAAGCGTAGAAAATGAGGATAATGTCAAGCCAATAAGCACTTTCTGCACTACAAAATCAAGACGTATCGAATAAAAGCATAAATTCGAAATTCGAAACTGAATGCCACATTTAGGAGTGACATTTACATGGACATTTCATCGAAAACTTGGTGTGCAATGTTAGATCACAAGTCATTTTTAAAGCAAAATAAGAAAAAACAAGTGAACTTTAAGGACATCTAGTCATAAGCATAGAAAATGAGGATAATGTCAAGCCAATAAGCACTTTCTGCACTACAAAATCAAGACGTATCGAATAAAAGCATAACTTCGAACCTAGTAACCGAATGCCACATTTAGTAGTGACATTAACACGGACATTTCATCGAACACTTGACGTGCAATGTTAGATCACAAGTCATTTTTATGGCAAAAGAAGAAAAAACTAGTGAACTATAAAGACATCTAGGGATAAGAATAAAGAATGAGGATAGTATCAAGTCAATAAGCACGTTCTGCACTACAAAATAAAGACCGATCGAATAAAAGCATAAATTCGACCCTAGAAACCGAATGCCACATTTAGGAGGGACATTAACACGGACATTTCATCGAACACTTGGTGTGCAATATTAGATCAGAAGTCATTTTAATGGCAAAAGGAGAAAAAACAGGACAACTTTAAAGACATCTAGGCATAAGCATAAGGAATGAGGATAGTATGAAGTTAATAAGCACATTTTGCACTACAAAATCAAGACCGATCGAATAAAAGCATAAATTCGAAATTAGAAACAGAATTCCACATTTAGGAGTGACATTTACATGGATATTGCATCGAACACTTGTCTTGCAATGTTAGATCACAAGTCATTTTAAAGGTATGAGAAAAAACAAGTGAACTTTAAAGACATCTAGTCATAAGCATAAAGAATTAGGATAGAATCAAGCCAATAAGCACTTTCTCCACCACAAAATCAAGACCGATCGGTTAAAAGCATAGATTCGAACCTAGAAACCCAATGCCATATTTAGGAGTGACATTTACATGGACATTTCATCAAACACTTGGTGTGCAATGTTAGATCTCAAGTAAATTTTTTAAAGGCAAAAGGAGCAAAAACAAGTGAACTTTAAAGACATCTAGGTATAAGCATAAAGAATATAGGTAGTATCAAGCCAATAAGCACATTCTGCACCACAAAAACAAGACCGATCGAATAAAAGCATAAATTCGAGCATAGAAACCGAATGCCACATTTAGGAGTGACATTTACATGGACATTTCATCGAACACTTGGTGTGCAATGTTGGATCACAAGTCATTTTAAAAGCAAAGGGAGAAAAAACAAATGAACTTTAAAGGCATCTAGGCATAAGCATAAAGAATCAGGATAGAATCAAGCCAATAAGCATGTTCTGCACTATAAAATCAAGACCGATCAGATAAAAGCATAAATTTGAACCTAGAAACTGAATGCCATATTTAAGAGTGACATTTACATGGAAATTTCATCGACCACTTGGCGTGCAATGTTAGATCACATGTCATTTTGAATGCAAAAGGAGAAAAAACAAATGAATTTCAAAGACATCTAGGCAGAAGCACAAAGACTGAGGATAGTATCAAGCCAATAAGCACCTTCTGCACCAAAAAATCAAGACCAATTGGATAAAAGCATAGATTCGAACCTAGAAACCGAATGCCACATTTAGAAGTGACATTTACAAGGACATTTCATCGAACACTTGACGTGCAATGTTAGATCACAAGTCATTTTTAAGGCAAAAGGAGAAAAAACAAGTGAACTTTAAAGACATCTAGGCATAAGAATAAAAAATGAGGATAGTATCAAGTCAATAAGCACGTTCTGCACTATAAAATAAAGACCGATCGAATAAAAGCATAAATTCGAACCTAGAAACCGAATGCCACATTTAGGAGGGACATTAACACGGACATTTCATCGAACACTTGGCCTGCAATATTAGATCACAAGTCATTTTAATGGCAAAAGGAGAAAAAACAAGACAACTTTAAAGACATCTAGGCATAAGCATAAGGAATGAGGATAGTATGAAGTTAATAAGCACATTCTGCACTACAAAATCAAGACCGATCGAATAAAAGCATAAATTCGAACTTAGAAACGGAATTCCACATTTAGGAGTGACATTTACATGGATATTGCATCGAACACTTGTCTTGCAATGTTAGATCACAAGTCATTTTAAAGGGAAAATGAGAAAAAACAAGTGAACTTTAAAGACATCTAGTCATAAGCATAAAGATTTATGATAGAATCAAGCCAATAAGCACTTTCTGCACCACAAAATCAAGACCGATCCGTTAAAAGCATAGATTCGAACCTAGAAACGCAATGCCATATTTAGGAGTGACAGTTACATAGACATTTCATCGAACACTTGGTGTGCAATGTTAGATCTCAAATAAATTTTTTAAAGGCAAACGGAGAAAAAACATGTGAACTTTAAAGACATCTAGGAATAAGCATAAAGAATATAGATAGTATCAAGCCAATAAACACATTCTGCATCACAAAATCAAGACCGATTCAATAAAAGCATAAATTCGAGCATAGAAACCGAATGCCGCATTTAGGAATGACATTTACATGGACATTTCATTGAACACTTGGCGTGCAATGTTAGATCACAAGTCATTTTAAAGGCTAAAGGAGGAAAAAAAATGAACTTTAAAGGCATCTAGGCATAAGCATAAAGAATCAAGATAGAATCCAACCAATAAGCACGTTCAGCATTACAAAATCAAGACCGATCGGATAAAAGCATAAATTTGAACCTAGAAACCGAATGCCACATTTAGAGGTGACATTTACAAGGACATTTCATCGAATACTTGACGTGCAATGTTAGATCAAAAGTCATTTATAAGGCAAAATAAAAAAAAAACAAGTGAACTTTAAGGACATCTAGTCATAAGCATAGAGAATGAGGATAATGTCAAGCCAATAAGCACTTTCTGCACTACAAAATCAAGACGTATCGAATAAAAGCATAAATTCGAACCAAGAAACCAAATGCCACATTTAGGAGTGACATTTACATGGACATTTCATCGAACACTTGGCGTGCAATGTTAGATAACAAGTCATTTTAAAGGCAAAAGGAGAAAAAACAAGTGAACTTTAAAGACATGTAGTCATAAGCATAGAGAATGAGGATAATGTCAAGCCAATAAGCACTTTCTGCACTACAAAATCAAGACGTATCGAATAAAAGCATAAATTCGAACCCAGAAACCGAATGCCACATTTAGGAGTGACATTTACATGGACATTTTATCGAACATTTGGCGTGCAATGTTAGATAACAAGTCATTTTAAAGGCAAAAGGAGAAAAAACAAGTGAACTTTAAAGACATCTAGTCATAAGCATAGAGAATGAGGATAATGTTAAGCCAATAAGCACTTTCTGCACTACAAAATCAAGACGTATCGAATAAAAGCATAAATTCGAACCTAGAAACCGAATGCCACATTTAGGAGTGAAATTTACATGGACATTTCATCGAACACTTGGCGTGCAATGTTAGATAACAAGTCATTTTAAAGGCAAAAGGAGAAAAAACAAGTGAACTTTAAAGACATCTAGTCATAAGCATAGAGAATGAGGATAATGTCAAGCCAATAAGCACTTTTTGCACTACAAAATCAAGACGTATCGAATAAAAGCATAAATTCGAACCCAAAAACCGAAAGCCACATTTAGGAGTGACATTTACATGGACATTTCATCGAACACTTGGCGTGCAATGTTAGATCACAAGTCATTTTAAAGGCAAAATGAGAAAAACAAGTGAACTTGAAAGACATTTAGGCATAAGCATAAAGAATGAGGATGGTATCAACCCAATAAGCACATTATGCACTACAAAATCAAGACCAATCGAATAAAAGCATAAATTCGAACTTAGAAACTGAATGCCACATTTATCAGTGACATTTACATGGACATTTCATCGAACACTTGGCGTGCAATGTTAAATCACAAGTCATTTTTAAGGCAAAATAAGAAAAAACAAGTGAACTTTAAAGACATCTAGGCATAAGCATAGAGAATGAGGATAGTGTCAAGCGAATAAACACATTCCGCACTACAAAATCAAGACGTATCGAATAAAAGCATAAATTTGAACCTAGAAACCAAATGCCACATTTAGGAGTGACATTTACATGGACATTTCATCGAACACTTGGCATGCAATGTTAGATCACAAGTCATTTTAAAGGCAAATGGAGAAAAAACAAGTGAACTTTAAAGACATCTAGGCATAAGCAGAGAAAATGAGGATAGTGTCAAGCAAATAAGCACATTCTGCACTACAAAATCAAGACCGATCGAATAAAAGCATAAATTCGAACCTAGAACCCGAATGCCACATTTAGGAGTGACATTTGCATGGACATTTCATCGAACACTTGGCGTGCAATGTTAGATCACAAGTCATTTTAAAGGCAAAATGAGAAAAACAAGTGAACTTGAAAGACATTTAGGCATAAGCATAAAGAATGAGGATGGTATCAACCCAATAAGCACATTATGCACTACAAAATCAAGACCAATCGAATAAAAGCATAAATTCGAACCTAGAAACCGAATGCCACATTTAGAAGTGACATTTACATGGACATTTCATCGAACACTTGGCGTGCAATGTTAGATCACAAGTCATTTTTAAGGCAAAATAAGAAAAAACAAGTGAACTTTAAGGACATCTAGTCATAAGCATAGAAAATGAGGATAATGTCAAGCCAATAAGCACTTTCTGCACTACAAAATCAAGACGTATCGAATAAAAGCGTAAATTCGAACCTAGAAACCGAATGCCACATTTAGGAGTGAAATTTACATGGACATTTCATCGAACACTTGGCGTGCAATGTTAGATAACAAGTCATTTTAAAGGCAAAAGGAGAAAAAACAAGTGAACTTTAAAGACATCTAGTCATAAGTATAGAGAATGAGGATAATGTCAAGCCAATAAGCACTTTCTGCACTATAAAATCAAGACGTATCGAATAAAAGCATAAATTCGAAATTCAAAACTGAATGCCACATTTAGGAGTGACATTTACGTGGACATTTCATCGAACACTTGGCGTGCAATGTTAGAACACAAGTCATTTTTAAACAAGTGAACTTTAAGGACATCTAGGCATAAGCATAAAGAATGAGGATAGTATGAAGCCAATAAGCACATTCTGCACTACAAAATCAAGACCGATCGAATAAAAGCATAAATTCGAAATTCGAAACTGAATGCCACATTTAGGAGTGACATTTACATGGACATTTCATCGAACACTTGGCGTGCAATGTTAGATCACAAGTCATTTTTAAAGCAAAATAAGAAAAAACAAGTGAACTTTAAAGACATCTAGTCATAAGCATAGAAAATGAGGATAATGTCAAGCCAATAAGCACTTTCTGCACTACAAAATCAAGACGTATCGAATAAAAGCATAAATTCGAACCTAGAAACCAAATGCCACATTTAGGAGTGAAATATTCATGGACATTTCATCGAACACTTGGCGTGCAATGTTAGAACACAAGTCATTTTAAAGGCAAAACGAGAAAAAACAAGTGAACTTAAAAGACATTTTGGCATAAGCATAAAGAATGAGGATGGTATCAAGCCAATAAGCACATTCTGCACTACAAACACAAGACCAATCGAATAAAAGCATAAATTCGAACCTAGAAACTGAATGCCACATTTAGGAGTGAAATTTACATGGACATTTCATCGAACACTTGGCGTACAATGTTAGATAACAAGTCATTTTAAAGGCAAAAGGAGAAAAAACTAGTGAACTTTAAAGATATCTAGTCATAAGCATAGAGAATGATTATAATGTCAAGCCAATAAGATCTTTCTGCACTACAAAATCAAGACGTATCGAATAAAAGCATAAATTCGAACCTAGAAACCAAATGCCACATTTAGGAGTGACATTTACATGGACATTTCATCGAACCCTTGGCGTACTATGTTAGATCACAAGTCATTTTAAAGGCAAAAGGAGAAAAAACAAGTGAACTTTAAAGACATCTAGTCATAAGCATAGAGAATGAGGATATGTCAAGCCAACAAGCACTTTCTGCACTACAAAATCAAGACGTATTGAATAAAAGCATAAATTCGAACCCAGAAACCGAATGCCACATTTAGAAATGACATTTACATGGACATTTCATCGAACACTTGGCGTGCAATGTTAGATCACAAGTCATTTTAAAGGAAAAACGAGAAAAACAAGTGAACTTGAAAGACATTTAGGCATAAGCATAAAGAATGAGGATGGTATCAACCCAATAAGCACATTATGCACTACAAAATCAAGACCAATCGAATAAAAGCATAAATTCGAACCTAGAAACCGAATGTCACATTTAACAGTGACATTTACATAGACATTTCATCGAGCACTTGGAGTGCAATGTTAAATCACAAGTCATTTTTAAGGCAAAATAAGAAAAAAAAAGTGAACTTTAAAGACATCTAGGCATAAGCATAGAGAATGAGGATAGTGTCAAGCGAATAAGCACATTCCGCACTACAAAATCAAGACGTATCGAATAAAAGCATAAATTCGAACCTAGAAACCAAATGCCACATTTAGGAGTGACATTTACATGGACATTTCATCGAACACTTGGCATGCAATGTTAGATCACAAGTCATTTTAAAGGCAAATGGAGAAAAAACAAGTGAACTTAAAAGACATTTAGGCATAAGCATAGAGAATGAGGATAGTGTCAAGCCAATAACCACTTTCTGCACTACAAAATCAAGATGTATCGAATACAAGCATAAATTCGAACCTTGAAACCGAATGCCACATTTAGGAGTGAAATTTACATGGACATTTCATCGAACATTTGGCGTGCAATGTTAGATAACAAGTCATTTTAAAGGCAAAAGGAGAAAAAACAAGTGAACTTTAAACACATCTAGTCATAAGCATAGAGAATGAGGATAATGTCAAGCCAATAAGCACTTTCTGCACATAAAATCAAGACGTATCGAATAAAAGCATAAATTCAAAATTCAAAACTGAATGCCACATTTAGGAGTGACATTTACATGGACATTTCATCGAACACTTGGCGTGCAATGTTAGAACACAAGTCATTTTTAAAGCAAAATAAGAAAAAACAAGTGAACTTTAAGGACATCTAGTCATAAGCATAGAAAATGAGGATAATGTCAAGCCAATAAGCACTTTCTGCACTACAAAATCAAGACGTATCGAATAAAAGCATAAATTCAAACCTAGAAACCAAATGCCACATTTAGGAGTGAATTTTACATGGACATTTCATCGAACAGTTGGCGTGCAATGTTAGATAACAAGTCATTTTAAAGTCAAAAAAAGAAAAAACAAGTGAACTTTAAAGACATCTAGTCATATGCATAGAGAATGAGGATAATGTCAAGCCAATAAGCACTTTCTGCACATAAAATCAAGACGTATCGAATAAAAGCATAAATTCGAAATTCAAAACTGAATGCCACATTTAGGAGTGACATTTACATGGACATTTCATCGAACACTTGGCGTGCAATGTTAGAACACAAGTCATTTTTAAAGCAAAATAAGAAAAAACAAGTGAACTTTAAGGACATCTAGGCATAAGCATACAGAATGAGGATAGTATGAAGCCAATAAGCACATTCTGCACTACAAAATCAAGACCGATCGAATAAAAGCATAAATTCGAAATTCGAAACTGAATGCCACATTTAGGAGTGACATTTACATGGACATTTCATCGAACACTTGGTGTGCAATGTTAGATCACAAGTCATTTTTAAAGCAAAATAAGAAAAAACAAGTGAACTTTAAGGACATCTAGTCATAAGCATAGAAAATGAGGATAATGTCAAGCCAATAAGCACTTTCTGCACTACTAAATCAAGACGTATCGAATAAAAGCATAAATTCGAACCTAGAAACCAAATGCCACATTTAGAAGTGAAATATACATGGACATTTCATCGAACACTTGGCGTGCAATGTTAGAACACAAGTCATTTTAAAGGCAAAACGAGAAAAAACAAGTGAACTTAAAAGACATTTTGGCATAAGCATAAAGAATGAGGATGGTATCAAGCCAATAAGCACATTTTGCACTACAAACACAAGACCAATCGAATAAAAGCATAAATTCGAACCTAGAAACTGAATGCCACATTTAGGAGTGAAATTTACATGGACATTTCATCGAACACTTGGCGTGCAATGTTAGATAACAAGTCATTTTAAAGGCAAAAGGAGAAAAAACAAGTGAACTTTAAAGATATCTAGTCATAAGCATAGAGAATGAGTATAATGTCAAGCCAATAAGCACTTTCTGCACTACAAAATCAAGACGTATCGAATAAAAGCATAAATTCGAACCTAGAAACCAAATGCCACATTTAGGAGTGATATTTACATGGACATTTCATCGAACCCTTGGCGTGCTATGTTAGATCACAAGTCATTTTAAAGGCAAAAGGAGAAAAAACAAGTGAACTTTAAAGACATTTAGGCATAAGCACAAAGAATGAGGATAGTATGAAGCCAATACGCACATTCTGCACTACAAAATCAAGACCGATCGAATAAAAGCATAAATTCGAAATTCGAAACTAAATGCCACATTTAGGAGTGACATTTACATGGACATTTCATCGAACACTTGGCGTGCAATGTTAGATCACAAGTCATTTTTAAAGCAAAATAAGAAAAAACAAGTGAACTTTAAGGACATCTAGTCATAAGCGTAGAAAATGAGGATAATGTCAAGCCAATAAGCACTTTCTGCACTACAAAATCAAGACGTATCGAATAAAAGCATAAATTCGAAATTCGAAACTGAATGCCACATTTAGGAGTGACATTTACATGGACATTTCATCGAAAACTTGGTGTGCAATGTTAGATCACAAGTCATTTTTAAAGCAAAATAAGAAAAAACAAGTGAACTTTAAGGACATCTAGTCATAAGCATAGAAAATGAGGATAATGTCAAGCCAATAAGCACTTTCTGCACTACAAAATCAAGACTTATCGAATAAAAGCATAAATTCGAACCTAGAAACCAAATGCCACATTTGGAAGTGAAATATACATGGACATTTCATCGAACACTTGGCGTGCAATGTTAGAACACAAGTCATTTTAAAGGCAAAACGAGATAAAACAAGTGAACTTAAAAGACATTTTCGCATAAGCATAAAGAATGAGGATGGTATCAAGCCAATAAGCACATTCTGCACTACAAACACAAGACCAATCGAATAAAAGCATAAATTCGAACCTAGAAACTGAATGCCACATTTAGGAGTGAAATTTACATGGACATTTCATCGAACACTTGGCGTGCAATGTTAGATAACAAGTCATTTTAAAGGCAAAAGGAGAAAAAACAAGTGAACTTTAAAGACATCTAGTCATAAGCATAGAGAATGAGGATATGTCAAGCCAACAAGCACTTTCTGCACTACAAAATCAAGACGTATCGAATAAAAGCATAAATTCGAACCCAGAACCGAATGCCACATTTAGGAGTGACATTTACATGGACATTTCATCGAACACTTGACGTGCAATGCTAGATCACAAGTCATTTTAAAGGAAAAACGAGAAAAACAAGTGAACTTGAAAGACATTTAGGCATAAGCATAAAGAATGAGGATGGTATCAACCCAATAAGCACATTATGCACTACAAAATCAAGACCAATCGAATAAAAGCATAAATTCGAACCTAGAAACCGAATGCCACATTTAGCAGTGACATTTACATGGACATTTCATCGAACACTTGGCGTGCAATGTTAAATCACAAGTCATTTTTAAGGCAAAATAAGAAAAAACAAGTGAACTTTAAAGACATCTAGGCATAAGCATAGAGAATGAGGATAGTGTCAAGCGAATAAGCACATTCCGCACTACAAAATCAAGACGTATCGAATAAAAGCATAAATTCGAACCTAGAAACCAAATGCCACATTTAGGAGTGACATTTACATGGACATTTCATCGAACACTTGGCATGCAATGTTAGATCACAAGTCATTTTAAAGGCAAATGGAGAAAAAACAAGTGAACTTTAAAGACATCTAGTCATAAGCATAGAGAATGAGGATATGTCAAGCCAACAAGCACTTTCTGCACCACAAAATCAAGACGTATCGAATAAAAGCATAAATTCGAACCCAGAAACCGAATGCCACATTTAGGAATGACATTTACATGGATATTTCATCGAACACTTGGCGTGCAATGTTAGATCACAAGTCATTTTAAAGGAAAAACGAGAAAAACAAGTGAACTTGAAAGACATTTAGGCATAAGCATAAAGAATGAGGATGGTATCAACCCAATAAGCACATTATGCACTACAAAATCAAGACCAATCGAATAAAAGCATAAATTCGAACCTAGAAACCGAATGCCACATTTAACAGTGACATTTACATAGACATTTCATCGAGCACTTGGAGTGCAATGTTAAATCACAAGTCATTTTTAAGGCAAAATAAGAATAAACAAGTGAACTTTAAAGACATCTAGGCATAAGCATAGAGAATGAGGATAGTGTCAAGCGAATAAGCACATTCCACACTACAAAATCAAGACGTATCGAATAAAAGCATAAATTCGAACCTAGAAACCGAATGCCACATTTAGGAGTGAAATTTACATGGACATTTCATCGAACACTTGGCGTGCAATGTTAGATAACAAGTCATTTTAAAGGCAAAAGGAGAAAAAACAAGTGAACTTTAAAGACATCTAGACATAAGCATAGAGAATGAGGATAATGTCAAGCCAATAAGCACTTTCTGCACTATAAAATCAAGACGTATCGAATAAAAGCATAAATTCAAACCTAGACACCAAATGCCACATTTAGGAGTGAAATTTACATGGACATTTCATCGAACACTTGGCGTGCAATGTTAGATAACATGTCATTTTAAAGGCAAAAGGAGAAAAAACAAGTGAACTTTAAAGACATCTAGTCATAAGCATAGAGAATGAGGATATGTCAAGCCAACAAGCACTTTCTGCACTACAAAATCAAGACGTATCGAATAAAAGCATAAATTCGAACCTAGAAACCGAATGCCACATTTAGGAGTGAAATTTACATGGACATTTCATCGAACACTTGGCGTGCAATGTTAGATAACAAGTCATTTTTAAAGCAAACTAAGAAAAAACAAGTGAACTTTAAGGACATCTAGTCATAAGCATAGAAAATGAGGATAATGTCAAGCCAATAAGCACTTTCTGCACTACAAAATCAAGACGTATCGAATAAAAGCATAAATTCGAACCTAGACACCAAATGCCACATTTAGGAGTGAAATTTACATGGACCTTTCATCGAACACTTGGCGTGCAATGTTAGATAACAAGTCATTTTAAAGGCAAAAGGAGAAAAAACAAGTGAACTTTAAAGACATATCGAATAAAAGCATAAATCAAGACGTATCGAATAGAGAATGAGGATATGTCAAGCCAACAAGCACTTTCTGCACTACAAAATCAAGACGTATCGAATAAAAGCATAAATTCGAACCTAGACACCAAATGCCACATTTAGGAGTGAAATTTACATGGACATTTCATCGAACACTTGGCGTGCAATGTTAGATAACAAGTCATTTTAAAGGCAAAAGGAGAAAAAACAAGTGAACTTTAAAGACATCTAGTCATAAGCATAGAGAATGAGGATATGTCAAGCCAACAAGCACTTTCTGCACTACAAAATCAAGACGTATCGAATAAAAGCATAAATTCGAACCCAGAAACCGAATGCCACATTTAGGAGTGACATTTACATGGACATTTCATCGAACACTTGACGTGCAATGCTAGATCACAAGTCATTTTAAAGGAAAAACGAGAAAAACAAGTGAACTTGAAAGACATTTAGGCATAAGCATAAAGAATGAGGATGGTATCAACCCAATAAGCACATTATGCACTACAAAATCAAGACCAATCGAATAAAAGCATAAATTCGAACCTAGAAACCGAATGCCACATTTAGCAGTGACATTTACATGGACATTTCATCGAACACTTGGCGTGCAATGTTAAATCACAAGTCATTTTTAAGGCAAAATAAGAAAAAACAAGTGAACTTTAAAGACATCTAGGCATAAGCATAGAGAATGAGGATAGTGTCAAGCGAATAAGCACATTCCGCACTACAAAATCAAGACGTATCGAATAAAAGCATAAATTCGAACCTAGAAACCAAATGCCACATTTAGGAGTGACAATTACATGGACATTTCATCGAACACTTGGCATGCAATGTTAGATCACAAGTCATTTTAAAGGCAAATGGAGAAAAAACAAGTGAACTTTAAAGACATCTAGTCATAAGCATAGAGAATGAGGATATGTCAAGCCAACAAGCACTTTCTGCACTACAAAATCAAGACGTATCGAATAAAAGCATAAATTCGAACCCAGAAACCGAATGCCACATTTAGGAGTGACATTTACATGGACATTTCATCGAACACTTGGCGTGCAATGCTAGATCACAAGTCATTTTAAAGGAAAAACGAGAAAAACAAGTGAACTTGAAAGACATTTAGGCATAAGCATAAAGAATGAGGATGGTATCAACCCAATAAGCACATTATGCACTACAAAATCAAGACCAATCGAATAAAAGCATAAATTCGAACCTAGAAACCGAATGCCACATTTAACAGTGACATTTACATAGACATTTCATCGAGCACTTGGAGTGCAATGTTAAATCACAAGTCATTTTTAAGGCAAAATAAGAAAAAACAAGTGAACTTTAAAGACATCTAGGCATAAGCATAGAGAATGAGGATAGTGTCAAGCGAATAAGCACATTCCGCACTACAAAATCAAGACGTATCGAATAAAAGCATAAATTCGAACCTAGAAACCAAATGCCACATTTAGGAGTGACATTTACATGGACATTTCATCGAACACTTGGCATGCAATGTTAGATCACAAGTCATTTTAAAGGCAAATGGAGAAAAAACAAGTGAACTTAAAAGAAATCTAGGCATAAGCATAGAGAATGAGGATAGTGTCAAGCCAATAAGCACTTTTTGCACTACAAAATCAAGACGTATCGAATAAAAGCATAAATTCGAACCTAGAAACCGAATGCCACATTTAGGAGTGAAATTTACATGGACATTTCATCGAACACTTGGCGTGCAATTTTAGATAACAAGTCATTTTAAAGGCAAAAGGAGAAAAAACAAGTGAACTTTAAAGACATCTAGTCATAAGCATAGAGAATGAGGATAATGTCAAGCCAATAAGCACTTTCTGCACTATAAAATCAAGACGTATCGAATAAATGCATAAATTCGAAATTCAAAACTGAATGCCACATTTAGGAGTGACATTTACATGGACATTTCATCGAACACTTGGCGTGCAATGTTAGAACACAAGTCATTTTTAAAGCAAAATAAGAAAAAACAAGTGAACTTTAAGGACATCTAGGCATAAGCATAAAGAATGAGGATAGTATGAAGCCAATAAGCACATTCTGCACTACAAAATCAAGACCGATCGAATAAAAGCATAAATTCGAAATTCGAAACTAAATGCCACATTTAGGAGTGACATTTACATGGACATTTCATCGAACACTTGGCGTGCAATGTTAGATCACAAGTCATTTTTAAAGCAAAATAAGAAAAAACAAGTGAACTTTAAGGACATCTAGTCATAAGCATAGAAAATGAGGATAATGTCAAGCCAATAAGCACTTTCTGCACTACAAAATCAAGACGTATCAAATAAAAGCATAAATTCAAACCTAGAAACAAAATGCCACATTTAGGAGTGAAATTTACATGGACATTTCATCGAACACTTGGCGTGCAATGTTAGATAACAAGTCATTTTAAAGGCAAAAGGAGAAAAAACAAGTGAACTTTAAAGACATCTAGTCATAAGCATAGAGAATGAGGATAATGTCAAGCCAATAAGCACTTTCTGCACATAAAATCAAGACGTATCGAATAAAAGCATAAATTCGAAATTCAAAACTGAATGCCACATTTAGGAGTGACATTTACATGGACATTTCATCGAACACTTGGCGTGCAATGTTAGAACACAAGTCATTTTTAAAGCAAAATAAGAAAAAACAAGTGAACTTTAAGGACATCTAGGCATAAGCATAAAGAATGAGGATAGTATGAAGCCAATAAGCACATTCTGCACTACAAAATCAAGACCGATCGAATAAAAGCATAAATTCGAAATTCGAAACTGAATGCCACATTTAGGAGTGACATTTACATGGACATTTCATCGAACACTTGGTGTGCAATGTTAGATCACAAGTCATTTTTAAAGCAAAATAAGAAAAAACAAGTGAACTTTAAGGACATCTAGTCATAAGCATAGAAAATGAGGATAATGTCAAGCCAATAAGCACTTTCTGCACTACAAAATCAAGACGTATCGAATAAAAGCATAAATTCGAACCTAGAAACCAAATGCCACATTTAGAAGTGAAATATACATGGACATTTCATCGAACACTTGGCGTGCAATGTTAGAACACAAGTCATTTTAAAGGCAAAACGAGAAAAAACAAGTGAACTTAAAAGACATTTTGGCATAAGCATAAAGAATGAGGATGGTATCAAGCCAATAAGCACATTCTGCACTACAAACACAAGACCAATCGAATAAAAGCATAAATTCGAACCTAGAAACAGAATGCCACATTTAGGAGTGAAATTTACATGGACATTTCATCGAACACTTGGCGTGCAATGTTAGATAACAAGTCATTTTAAAGGCAAAAGGAGAAAAAACAAGTGAACTTTAAAGATACCTAGTCATAAGCATAGAGAATGAGTATAATGTCAAGCCAATAAGCACTTTCTGCACTACAAAGTCAAGACGTATCGAATAAAAGCATAAATTCGAACCTAGAAACCAAATGCCACATTTAGGAGTGACATTTACATGGACATTTCATCGAACCCTTGGCGTGCTATGTTAGATCACAAGTCATTTTAAAGGCAAAAGGAGAAAAAACAAGTGAACTTTAAAGACATTTAGGCATAAGCACAATGAATGAGGATAGTATGAAGCCAATAAGCACATTCTGCACTACAAAATCAAGACCGATCGAATAAAAGCATAAATTCGAAATTCGAAACTGAATGCCACATTTAGGAGTGACATTTACATGGACATTTCATCGAACACTTGGCGTGCAATGTTAGATCACAAGTCATTTTTAAAGCAAAATAAGAAAAAACAAGTGAACTTTAAGGACATCTAGTCATAAGCATAGAAAATGAGGATAATGTCAAGCCAATAAGCACTTTCTGCACTACAAAATCAAGACGTATCGAATAAAAGCATAAATTCGAACCTGGAAACCAAATGCCACATTTAGGAGTGAAATTTACATGGACATTTCATCGAACACTTGGCGTGCAATGTTAGATAACAAGTCATTTTAAAGGCAAAAGGAGAAAAAACAAGTGAACTTTAAAGACATCTAGTCATAAGCATAGAGAATGAGGATATGTCAAGCCAACAAGCACTTTCTGCACTACAAAATCAAGACGTATCGAATAAAAGCATAAATTCGAACCCAGAAACCGAATGCCACATTTAGGAGTGACATTTACTTGGACATTTCATCGAACACTTGACGTGCAATGCTAGATCACAAGTCATTTTAAAGGAAAAACGAGAAAAACAAGTGAACTTGAAAGACATTTAGGCATAAGCATAAAGAATGAGGATGGTATCAACCCAATAAGCACATTATGCACTACAAAATCAAGACCAATCGAATAAAAGCATAAATTCGAACCTAGAAACCGAATGCCACATTTAGCAGTGACATTTACATGGACATTTCATCGAACACTTGGCGTGCAATGTTAAATCACAAGTCATTTTTAAGGCAAAATAAGAAAAAAACAAGTGAACTTTAAAGACATCTAGGCATAAGCATAGAGAATGAGGATAGTGTCAAGCGAATAAGCACATTCCGCACTACAAAATCAAGACGTATCGAATAAAAGCATAAATTCGAACCTAGAAACCAAATACCACATTTAGGAGTGACATTTACATGGACATTTCATCGAACACTTGGCATGCAATGTTAGATCACAAGTCATTTTAAAGGCAAATGGAGAAAAAACAAGTGAACTTTAAAGACATCTAGTCATAAGCATAGAGAATGAGGATATGTCAAGCCAACAAGCACTTTCTGCACTACAAAATCAAGACGTATCGAATAAAAGCATAAATTCGAACCCAGAAACCGAATGCCACATTTAGGA
Organism: Fallopia convolvulus; assembly: GCA_964016875.1. Taxonomy (NCBI): domain Eukaryota; kingdom Viridiplantae; phylum Streptophyta; class Magnoliopsida; order Caryophyllales; family Polygonaceae; genus Fallopia; species Fallopia convolvulus. The sequence goes on from OZ024727.1 coordinate 27,357,236, forward strand.
GTGACATTTACATGGACATTTCATCGAACACTTGGCGTGCAATGCTAGATCACAAGTCATTTTAAAGGAAAAACGAGAAAAACAAGTGAACTTGAAAGACATTTAGGCATAAGCATAAAGAATGAGGATGGTATCAACCCAATAAGCACATTATGCACTACAAAATCAAGACCAATCGAATAAAAGCATAAATTCGAACCTAGAAACCGAATGCCACATTTAGCAGTGACATTTACATGGACATTTCATCGAACACTTGGCGTGCAATGTTAAATCACAAGTCATTTTTAAGGCAAAATAAGAAAAAACAAGTGAACTTTAAAGACATCTAGGCATAAGCATAGAGAATGAGGATAGTGTCAAGCTAATAAGCACTTTCTTCACTATAAAATCAAGACGTATAGAATAAAAGCATAAATTCGAAATTCAAAACTGAATGCCACAATTAGGAGTGACATTTACATGGACATTTCATCGAACACTTGGCGTGAAATGTTAGAACACAAGTCATTTTTAAAGCAAAATAAGAAAAAACAAGTGAACTTTAAGGACATCTAGGCATAAGCAAAAAGAATGAGGATAGTATGAAGCCAATAAGCACATTCTGCACTACAAAATCAAGACCGATCGAATAAAAGCATAAATTCAAAATTCGAAACTGAATGCCACATTTAGGAGTGACATTTACATGGACATTTCATCGAACACTTGGCGTGCAATGTTCGATCACAAGTCATTTTTAAAGCAAAATAAGAAAAAACAAGTGAACTTTAAGGACATCTAGTCATAAGCATAGAAAATGAGGATAATGTCTAGCCAATAAGCACTTTCTGCACTACAAAATCAAGACGTATCGAATAAAAGCATAAATTCGAACCTAGAAACCAAATGCCACATTTAGGAGTGAAATTTACATGGACATTTCATCGAACACTTGGCGTGCAATGTTAGATAACAAGTCATTTTAAAGGCAAAAGGAGAAAAAACAAGTGAACTTTAAAGACATCTAGTCATAAGCATAGAGAATGAGGATATGTCAAGCCAAGAAGCACTTTCTGCACTACAAAATCAAGACGTATCGAATAAAAGCATAAATTCGAACCCAGAAACCGAATGCCACATTTAGGAGTGACATTTACATGGACATTTCATCGAACACTTGGCGTGCAATGTTAGATCACAAGTCATTTTAAAGGCAAAACGAGAAAAACAAGTGAACTTGAAAGACATTTAGGCATAAGCATAAAGAATGAGGATGGTATCAACCCAATAAGCACATTATGCACTACAAAATCAAGACCAATCGAATAAAAGCATAAATTCGAACCTAGAAACCGAATGCCACATTTAGCAGTGACATTTACATGGACATTTCATCGAACACTTGGCGTGCAATGTTAAATCACAAGTCATTTTTAAGGCAAAATAAGAAAAAACAAGTGTACTTTAAAGACATCTAGGCATAAGCATAGAGAATGAGGATAGTGTCAAGCGAATAAGCACATTCCGCACTACAAAATCAAGACGTATCGAATAAAAGCATAAATTCGAACCTAGAAACCATATGCCACATTTAGGAGTGACATTTACATGGACATTTTATCGAACACTTGGCATGCAATGTTAGATCACAAGTCATTTTAAAGGCAAATGGAGAAAAAACAAGTGAACTTTAAAGACATCTGGGCATAAGCATAGAGAATGAGGATAGTGTCAAGCCAATAAGCACTTTCTGCACTACAAAATCAAGACGTATCGAATAAAAGCATAAATTCGAACCTAGAAACCATATGCCACATTTAGGAGTGACATTTACATGGACATTTTATCGAACACTTGGCATGCAATGTTAGATCACAAGTCATTTTAATGGCAAATGGAGAAAAAACAAGTGAACTTTAAAGACATCTGGGCATAAGCATAGAGAATGAGGATAGTGTCAAGCCAATAAGCACTTTCTGCACTACAAAATCAAGACGTATCGAATAAAAGCATAAATTCGAACCTAGAAACCGAATGCCACATTTAGAAGTGAAATTTACATGGACATTTCATCGAACACTTGGCGTGCAATGTTAGATAACAAGTCATTTTAAAGGCAAAAGGAGAAAAAACAAGTGAACTTTAAAGACATCTAGACATAAGCATAGAGAATGAGGATAATGTCAAGCCAATAAGCACTTTCTGCACTATAAAATCAAGACGTATCGAATAAAAGCATAAATTCGAAATTCAAAACTGAATGCCACATTTAGGAGTGACATTTACATGGACATTTCATCGAACACTTGGCGTGCAATGTTAGATCACAAGTCATTTTTAAAGCAAAATAAGAAAAAACAAGTGAACTTTAAGGACATCTAGGCATAAGCATAAAGAATGAGGATAGTATGAAGCCAATAAGCACATTCTGCACTACAAAATCAAGACCGATCGAATAAAAGCATAAATTCGAAATTCGAAACTGAATGCCACATTTAGGAGTGACATTTACATGGACATTTCATCGAACACTTGGCGTGCAATGTTAGATCACAAGTCATTTTAAAAGCAAAATAAGAAAAAACAAGTGAACTTTAAGGACATCTAGTCATAAGCATAGAAAATGAGGATAATGTCAAGCCAATAAGCACTTTCTGCACTACAAAATCAAGACGTATCGAATAAAAGCATAAATTCGAACCTAGAAACAAAATGCCACATTTAGGAGTGAAATATACATGGACATTTCATCGAACATTTGGCGTGCAATGTTAGAACACAAGTCATTTTAAAGGCAAAACGAAAAAAAACAACTGAACTAAAAAGACATTTTGGCAGAAGAATAAAGAATGAGGATGGTATCAAGCCAATAAGCACATTCTGCACTACAAAATCAAGATCGATCGAATAAAAGCATAAATTCGATCCTAGAAACCGAATGCCACATTTAGGAGTGACATTTACATGCACATTTCATCCAACACTTGCCGTGCAATGTTAGATCACAAGTCATTTTTAAGGCAAAATAAGAAAAAACAAGTGATTTTTAAAGACATCTAGGCATAAGCATAGAGAATGAGGATAGTGTCAAGCCAATAAGCAAATTCCGTACTATAAAATCAAGACGTATCGAATAAAAGCATAAATTCGAACCTAGAAACCAAATGCCACATTTAGGAGTGACATTTACATGGACATTTCATCGAACACTTGGCGTGCAATGTTAGAACACAAGTCATTTTAAAGGCGAAAGGAGAAAAAACAAGTGAACTTTAACAACATCTAGGCATAAGCATAAAGAATGAGGATAGTATGAAGCCACTAAGCACATTCTGCACTACAAAATCAAGACCGATCGAATAAAAGCATAAATTCGAAATTCAAAACTGAATGCCACATTTAGGAGTGACATTTTCATGGACATTTCATCGAACACTTGGCGTGCAATGTTAGATCACAAGTCATTTTTAAGGCAAAATAAGAAAAAACAAGTGAACTTTAAGGACATCTAGTCATAAGCATAGAGAATGAGGATAATGTCAAGCCAATAAGCACTTTCTGCACTACAAAATCAAGACGTATCGAATAAAAGCATAAATTCGAACCTAGAAACCAAATGCCACATTTAGGAATGACATTTACATGGACATTTCATCGAACACTTGGTGTGCAATTTTAGAACACAAGTCATTTTAAAAGCAAAACGAGAAAAAACAAGTGAACTTTAAAGACATCTAGTCATAAGCATAGAGAATGAGGATAATGTCAAGCCAATAAGCACTTTCTGCACTATAAAATCAAGACGTATCGAATAAAAGCATAAATTCGAAATTCAAAACTGAATGCCACATTTAGGAGTGACATTTACATGGACATTTCATCGAACACTTGGTGTGCAATGTTAGAACACAAGTCATTTTTAAAGCAAAATAAGAAAAAACAAGTGAACTTTAAGGACATCTAGGCATAAGCATAAAGAATGAGGATAGTATGAAGCCAATAAGCACATTCTGCACTACAAAATCAAGACCGATCGAATAAAAGCATAAATTCGAAATTCGAAACTGAATGCCACATTTAGGAGTGACATTTACATGGACATTTCATCGAACACTTGGCGTGCAATGTTAGATCGCAAGTCATTTTTTAAGCAAAATAAGAAAAAAACAAGTGAACTTTAAGGACATCTAGTCATAAGCATAGAAAATGAGGATAATGTCAAGCCAATAAGCACTTTCTGCACTACAAAATCAAGACATATCGAATAAAAGCATAAATTCAAACCTAGAAACCAAATGCCACATTTAGGAGTGAAATTTACATGGACATTTCATCGAACACTTGGCGTGCAATGTTAGATAACAAGTCATTTTTAAAGCAAACTAAGAAAAAACAAGTGAACTTTAAGGACATCTAGTCATAAGCATAGAAAATGAGGATAATGTCAAGCCAATAAGCACTTTCTGCACTACAAAATCAAGACGTATCGAATATAAGCATTAATTCGAACCTAGACACCAAATGCCACATTTAGGAGTGAAATTTACATGGACCTTTCATCGAACACTTGGCGTGCAATGTTAGATAACAAGTCATTTTAAAGGCAAAAGGAGAAAAAACAAGTGAACTTTAAAGACATATCGAATAAAAGCATAAATCAAGACGTATCGAATAGAGAATGAGGATATGTCAAGCCAACAAGCACTTTCTGCACTACAAAATCAAGACGTATCGAATAAAAGCATAAATTCGAACCTAGACACCAAATGCCACATTTAGGAGTGAAATTTACATGGACATTTCATCGAACACTTGGCGTGCAATGTTAGATAACAAGTCATTTTAAAGGCAAAAGGAGAAAAAACAAGTGAACTTTAAAGACATCTAGTCATAAGCATAGAGAATGAGGATATGTCAAGCCAACAAGCACTTTCTGCACTACAAAATCAAGACGTATCGAATAAAAGCATAAATTCGAACCCAGAAACCGAATGCCACATTTAGGAGTGACATTTACATGGACATTTCATCGAACACTTGACGTGCAATGCTAGATCACAAGTCATTTTAAAGGAAAAACGAGAAAAACAAGTGAACTTGAAAGACATTTAGGCATAAGCATAAAGAATGAGGATGGTATCAACCCAATAAGCACATTATGCACTACAAAATCAAGACCAATCGAATAAAAGCATAAATTCGAACCTAGAAACCGAATGCCACATTTAGCAGTGACATTTACATGGACATTTCATCGAACACTTGGCGTGCAATGTTAAATCACAAGTCATTTTTAAGGCAAAATAAGAAAAAACAAGTGAACTTTAAAGACATCTAGGCATAAGCATAGAGAATGAGGATAGTGTCAAGCGAATAAGCACATTCCGCACTACAAAATCAAGACGTATCGAATAAAAGCATAAATTCGAACCTAGAAACCAAATGCCACATTTAGGAGTGACAATTACATGGACATTTCATCGAACACTTGGCATGCAATGTTAGATCACAAGTCATTTTAAAGGCAAATGGAGAAAAAACAAGTGAACTTTAAAGACATCTAGTCATAAGCATAGAGAATGAGGATATGTCAAGCCAACAAGCACTTTCTGCACTACAAAATCAAGACGTATCGAATAAAAGCATAAATTCGAACCCAGAAACCGAATGCCACATTTAGGAGTGACATTTACATGGACATTTCATCGAACACTTGGCGTGCAATGCTAGATCACAAGTCATTTTAAAGGAAAAACGAGAAAAACAAGTGAACTTGAAAGACATTTAGGCATAAGCATAAAGAATGAGGATGGTATCAACCCAATAAGCACATTATGCACTACAAAATCAAGACCAATCGAATAAAAGCATAAATTCGAACCTAGAAACCGAATGCCACATTTAACAGTGACATTTACATAGACATTTCATCGAGCACTTGGAGTGCAATGTTAAATCACAAGTCATTTTTAAGGCAAAATAAGAAAAAACAAGTGAACTTTAAAGACATCTAGGCATAAGCATAGAGAATGAGGATAGTGTCAAGCGAATAAGCACATTCCGCACTACAAAATCAAGACGTATCGAATAAAAGCATAAATTCGAACCTAGAAACCAAATGCCACATTTAGGAGTGACATTTACATGGACATTTCATCGAACACTTGGCATGCAATGTTAGATCACAAGTCATTTTAAAGGCAAATGGAGAAAAAACAAGTGAACTTAAAAGAAATCTAGGCATAAGCATAGAGAATGAGGATAGTGTCAAGCCAATAAGCACTTTTTGCACTACAAAATCAAGACGTATCGAATAAAAGCATAAATTCGAACCTAGAAACCGAATGCCACATTTAGGAGTGAAATTTACATGGACATTTCATCGAACACTTGGCGTGCAATGTTAGATAACAAGTCATTTTAAAGGCAAAAGGAGAAAAAACAAGTGTACTTTAAAGACATCTAGGCATAAGCATAGAGAATGAGGATAATGTCAAGCCAATAAGCACTTTCTGCACTATAAAATCAAGACGTATCGAATAAATGCATAAATTCGAAATTCAAAACTGAATGCCACATTTAGGAGTGACATTTACATGGACATTTCATCGAACACTTGGCGTGCAATGTTAGAACACAAGTCATTTTTAAAGCAAAATAAGAAAAAACAAGTGAACTTTAAGGACATCTAGGCATAAGCATAAAGAATGAGGATAGTATGAAGCCAATAAGCACATTCTGCACTACAAAATCAAGACCGATCGAATAAAAGCATAAATTCGAAATTCGAAACTAAATGCCACATTTAGGAGTGACATTTACATGGACATTTCATCGAACACTTGGCGTGCAATGTTAGATCACAAGTCATTTTTAAAGCAAAATAAGAAAAAACAAGTGAACTTTAAGGACATCTAGTCATAAGCATAGAAAATGAGGATAATGTCAAGCCAATAAGCACTTTCTGCACTACAAAATCAAGACGTATCAAATAAAAGCATAAATTCAAACCTAGAAACAAAATGCCACATTTAGGAGTGAAATTTACATGGACATTTCATCGAACACTTGGCGTGCAATGTTAGATAACAAGTCATTTTAAAGGCAAAAGGAGAAAAAACAAGTGAACTTTAAAGACATCTAGTCATAAGCATAGAGAATGAGGATAATGTCAAGCCAATAAGCACTTTCTGCACATAAAATCAAGACGTATCGAATAAAAGCATAAATTCGAAATTCAAAACTGAATGCCACATTTAGGAGTGACATTTACATGGACATTTCATCGAACACTTGGCGTGCAATGTTAGAACACAAGTCATTTTTAAAGCAAAATAAGAAAAAACAAGTGAACTTTAAGGACATCTAGGCATAAGCATAAAGAATGAGGATAGTATGAAGCCAATAAGCACATTCTGCACTACAAAATCAAGACCGATCGAATAAAAGCATAAATTCGAAATTCGAAACTGAATGCCACATTTAGGAGTGACATTTACATGGACATTTCATCGAACACTTGGTGTGCAATGTTAGATCACAAGTCATTTTTAAAGCAAAATAAGAAAAAACAAGTGAACTTTAAGGACATCTAGTCATAAGCATAGAAAATGAGGATAATGTCAAGCCAATAAGCACTTTCTGCACTACAAAATCAAGACGTATCGAATAAAAGCATAAATTCGAACCTAGAAACCAAATGCCACATTTAGAAGTGAAATATACATGGACATTTCATCGAACACTTGGCGTGCAATGTTAGAACACAAGTCATTTTAAAGGCAAAACGAGAAAAAACAAGTGAACTTAAAAGACATTTTGGCATAAGCATAAAGAATGAGGATGGTATCAAGCCAATAAGCACATTCTGCACTACAAACACAAGACCAATCGAATAAAAGCATAAATTCGAACCTAGAAACAGAATGCCACATTTAGGAGTGAAATTTACATGGACATTTCATCGAACACTTGGCGTGCAATGTTAGATAACAAGTCATTTTTAAGGCAAAATAAGAAAAAACAAGTGAACTTTAAAGACATCTAGGCATAAGCATAGAGAATGAGGATAGTGTCAAGCGAATAAGCACATTCCGCACTACAAAATCAAGACGTATCGAATAAAAGCATAAATTCGAACCTAGAAACCAAATGCCACATTTAGGAGTGACATTTACATGGACATTTCATCGAACCCTTGGCGTGCTATGTTAGATCACAAGTCATTTTAAAGGCAAAAGGAGAAAAAACAAGTGAACTTTAAAGACATTTAGGCATAAGCACAATGAATGAGGATAGTATGAAGCCAATAAGCACATTCTGCACTACAAAATCAAGACCGATCGAATAAAAGCATAAATTCGAAATTCGAAACTGAATGCCACATTTAGGAGTGACATTTACATGGACATTTCATCGAACACTTGGCGTGCAATGTTAGATCACAAGTCATTTTTAAAGCAAAATAAGAAAAAACAAGTGAACTTTAAGGACATCTAGTCATAAGCATAGAAAATGAGGATAATGTCAAGCCAATAAGCACTTTCTGCACTACAAAATCAAGACGTATCGAATAAAAGCATAAATTCGAACCTGGAAACCAAATGCCACATTTAGGAGTGAAATTTACATGGACATTTCATCGAACACTTGGCGTGCAATGTTAGATAACAAGTCATTTTAAAGGCAAAAGGAGAAAAAACAAGTGAACTTTAAAGACATCTAGTCATAAGCATAGAGAATGAGGATATGTCAAGCCAACAAGCACTTTCTGCACTACAAAATCAAGACGTATCGAATAAAAGCATAAATTCGAACCCAGAAACCGAATGCCACATTTAGGAGTGACATTTACTTGGACATTTCATCGAACACTTGACGTGCAATGCTAGATCACAAGTCATTTTAAAGGAAAAACGAGAAAAACAAGTGAACTTGAAAGACATTTAGGCATAAGCATAAAGAATGAGGATGGTATCAACCCAATAAGCACATTATGCACTACAAAATCAAGACCAATCGAATAAAAGCATAAATTCGAACCTAGAAACCGAATGCCACATTTAGCAGTGACATTTACATGGACATTTCATCGAACACTTGGCGTGCAATGTTAAATCACAAGTCATTTTTAAGGCAAAATAAGAAAAAAACAAGTGAACTTTAAAGACATCTAGGCATAAGCATAGAGAATGAGGATAGTGTCAAGCGAATAAGCACATTCCGCACTACAAAATCAAGACGTATCGAATAAAAGCATAAATTCGAACCTAGAAACCAAATACCACATTTAGGAGTGACATTTACATGGACATTTCATCGAACACTTGGCATGCAATGTTAGATCACAAGTCATTTTAAAGGCAAATGGAGAAAAAACAAGTGAACTTTAAAGACATCTAGTCATAAGCATAGAGAATGAGGATATGTCAAGCCAACAAGCACTTTCTGCACTACAAAATCAAGACGTATCGAATAAAAGCATAAATTCGAACCCAGAAACCGAATGCCACATTTAGGAGTGACATTTACATGGACATTTCATCGAACACTTGGCGTGCAATGCTAGATCACAAGTCATTTTAAAGGAAAAACGAGAAAAACAAGTGAACTTGAAAGACATTTAGGCATAAGCATAAAGAATGAGGATGGTATCAACCCAATAAGCACATTATGCACTACAAAATCAAGACCAATCGAATAAAAGCATAAATTCGAACCTAGAAACCGAATGCCACATTTAGCAGTGACATTTACATGGACATTTCATCGAACACTTGGCGTGCAATGTTAAATCACAAGTCATTTTTAAGGCAAAATAAGAAAAAACAAGTGAACTTTAAAGACATCTAGGCATAAGCATAGAGAATGAGGATAGTGTCAAGCTAATAAGCACTTTCTTCACTATAAAATCAAGACGTATAGAATAAAAGCATAAATTCGAAATTCAAAACTGAATGCCACAATTAGGAGTGACATTTACATGGACATTTCATCGAACACTTGGCGTGAAATGTTAGAACACAAGTCATTTTTAAAGCAAAATAAGAAAAAACAAGTGAACTTTAAGGACATCTAGGCATAAGCAAAAAGAATGAGGATAGTATGAAGCCAATAAGCACATTCTGCACTACAAAATCAAGACCGATCGAATAAAAGCATAAATTCAAAATTCGAAACTGAATGCCACATTTAGGAGTGACATTTACATGGACATTTCATCGAACACTTGGCGTGCAATGTTCGATCACAAGTCATTTTTAAAGCAAAATAAGAAAAAACAAGTGAACTTTAAGGACATCTAGTCATAAGCATAGAAAATGAGGATAATGTCTAGCCAATAAGCACTTTCTGCACTACAAAATCAAGACGTATCGAATAAAAGCATAAATTCGAACCTAGAAACCAAATGCCACATTTAGGAGTGAAATTTACATGGACATTTCATCGAACACTTGGCGTGCAATGTTAGATAACAAGTCATTTTAAAGGCAAAAGGAGAAAAAACAAGTGAACTTTAAAGACATCTAGACATAAGCATAGAGAATGAGGATAATGTCAAGCCAATAAGCACTTTCTGCACTATAAAATCAAGACGTATCGAATAAAAGCATAAATTCGAAATTCAAAACTGAATGCCACATTTAGGAGTGACATTTACATGGACATTTCATCGAACACTTGGCGTGCAATGTTAGATCACAAGTCATTTTAAAGGCAAAAGGAGAAAAAACAAGTGAACTTTAAAGACATCTAGACATAAGCATAGAGAATGAGGATAATGTCAAGCCAATAAGCACTTTCTGCACTATAAAATCAAGACGTATCGAATAAAAGCATAAATTCGAAATTCAAAACTGAATGCCACATTTAGGAGTGACATTTACATGGACATTTCATCGAACACTTGGCGTGCAATGTTAGATCACAAGTCATTTTTAAAGCAAAATAAGAAAAAACAAGTGAACTTTAAGGACATCTAGGCATAAGCATAAAGAATGAGGATAGTATGAAGCCAATAAGCACATTCTGCACTACAAAATCAAGACCGATCGAATAAAAGCATAAATTCGAAATTCGAAACTGAATGCCACATTTAGGAGTGACATTTACATGGACATTTCATCGAACACTTGGCGTGCAATGTTAGATCACAAGTCATTTTAAAAGCAAAATAAGAAAAAACAAGTGAACTTTAAGGACATCTAGTCATAAGCATAGAAAATGAGGATAATGTCAAGCCAATAAGCACTTTCTGCACTACAAAATCAAGACGTATCGAATAAAAGCATAAATTCGAACCTAGAAACAAAATGCCACATTTAGGAGTGAAATATACATGGACATTTCATCGAACATTTGGCGTGCAATGTTAGAACACAAGTCATTTTAAAGGCAAAACGAAAAAAAACAACTGAACTAAAAAGACATTTTGGCAGAAGAATAAAGAATGAGGATGGTATCAAGCCAATAAGCACATTCTGCACTACAAAATCAAGACCGATCGAATAAAAGCATAAATTCGATCCTAGAAACCGAATGCCACATTTAGGAGTGACATTTACATGCACATTTCATCCAACACTTGCCGTGCAATGTTAGATCACAAGTCATTTTTAAGGCAAAATAAGAAAAAACAAGTGATTTTTAAAGACATCTAGGCATAAGCATAGAGAATGAGGATAGTGTCAAGCCAATAAGCAAATTCCGTACTATAAAATCAAGACGTATCGAATAAAAGCATAAATTCGAACCTAGAAACCAAATGCCACATTTAGGAGTGACATTTACATGGACATTTCATCGAACACTTGGCGTGCAATGTTAGAACACAAGTCATTTTAAAGGCGAAAGGAGAAAAAACAAGTGAACTTTAACAACATCTAGGCATAAGCATAAAGAATGAGGATAGTATGAAGCCACTAAGCACATTCTGCACTACAAAATCAAGACCGATCGAATAAAAGCATAAATTCGAAATTCAAAACTGAATGCCACATTTAGGAGTGACATTTACATGGACATTTCATCGAACACTTGGTGTGCAATTTTAGAACACAAGTCATTTTAAAAGCAAAACGAGAAAAAACAAGTGAACTTTAAAGACATCTAGTCATAAGCATAGAGAATGAGGATAATGTCAAGCCAATAAGCACTTTCTGCACTATAAAATCAAGACGTATCGAATAAAAGCATAAATTCGAAATTCAAAACTGAATGCCACATTTAGGAGTGACATTTACATGGACATTTCATCGAACACTTGGTGTGCAATGTTAGAACACAAGTCATTTTTAAAGCAAAATAAGAAAAAACAAGTGAACTTTAAGGACATCTAGGCATAAGCATAAAGAATGAGGATAGTATGAAGCCAATAAGCACATTCTGCACTACAAAATCAAGACCGATCGAATAAAAGCATAAATTCGAAATTCGAAACTGAATGCCACATTTAGGAGTGACATTTACATGGACATTTCATCGAACACTTGGCGTGCAATGTTAGATCGCAAGTCATTTTTTAAGCAAAATAAGAAAAAAACAAGTGAACTTTAAGGACATCTAGTCATAAGCATAGAAAATGAGGATAATGTCAAGCCAATAAGCACTTTCTGCACTACAAAATCAAGACATATCGAATAAAAGCATAAATTCGAACCTAGAAACCAAATGCCACATTTAGGAGTGAAATTTACATGGACATTTCATCGAACACTTGGCGTGCAATGTTAGATCACAAGTCATTTTTAAGGCAAAATAAGAAAAAACAAGTGAACTTTAAAGACATCTAGGCATAAGCATAGAAAATGAGGATAGTGTCAAGAAAATAAGCACATTCCGCAATACAAAATCAAGACAGATCGAATATAAGCATTAATTCGAACCTAGAAACCGAATGCCTCATTTAGGAGTGACATTTACATGGACATTTCATCGAACACTTGGCATGCAATGTTAGATCACTAGTCATTTTTAAGGCAAAATAAGAAAAAACAAGTGAACTTTAAAGACATCTAGGCATAAGCATAGAGAATGAGGATAGTGTTAAGCCAATAAGCACATTCCACACTATAAAATCAAGACGTATCGAATAAAAGAATAAATTCAAACCTACAAACATAATGCCACATTTAAGAGTGACATTTACATGGACATTTCATCGAACACTTGGCATGCAACATTAGATCACAAGTCATTTTTAAGGCAAAATAAGAAAAAACAAGTGAACTTTAAAGACATCTAGGCATAAGCATAGAGAATGAGGATAGTGCCAAGCCAATAAGCACATTCCCCTCTATAAAATCAAGACGTATCGAATAAAAGCATAAATTCGAACCTAGAAACCAAATGCCACATTTAGGAGTGACATTTACATGGACATTTCATCGAACACTTGGCGTGCAATGTTAGATCATAAGTCATTTTAAAGGCAAAAGGAGAAAAAACAAGTGAACATTAAAGACATCTAGGCATAAGCATAAAGAATGAGGATAGTATCAAGCCAATAAGCACATTCTGCACTACAAAATCAACACCGATTGAATAAAAGCATAAATTCGAACCCAGAAACTGAATGCCACATTTAAGAGTGACATTTACATGGACATTTCATCGAACACTTGGCATGCAATGTTAGATCACAAGTCATTTTAAAGGCAAAAGGAGAAAAAACAAGTGAACATTAAAGACATCTAGGCATAAGCATAGAGAATGAGGATAGTGTCAAGAAAATAAGCACATTCCGCACTACAAAATCAAGACAGATCGAATAAATGCATAAATTCGAACCTAGAAACCGAATGCCACATTTAGGAGTGAGATTTACATGGACATTTCATCGAACACTTGGCGTGCAATGTTAGATCACAAGTCATTTAAAAGGCAAAAGGAGAAAAAACAAGTGAACTTTAAAGACATCTAGGCATAAGCATAAAGAATGAGGATAGTGTCAAGAAAATAAGCACATTCCGCAATACAAAATCAAGACAGATCGAATATAAGCATTAATTCGAACCTAGAAACCGAATGCCTCATTTAGGAGTGACATTTACATGGACATTTCATCGAACACTTGGCATGCAATGTTAGATCACTAGTCATTTTTAAGGCAAAATAAGAAAAAACAAGTGAACTTTAAAGACATCTAGGCATAAGCATAGAGAATGAGGATAGTGTCAAGCCAATAAGCACATTCCACACTATAAAATCAAGACGTATCGAATAAAAGAATAAATTCAAACCTACAAACATAATGCCACATTTAAGAGTGACATTTACATGGACATTTCATCGAACACTTGGCATGCAACATTAGATCACAAGTCATTTTTAAGGCAAAATAAGAAAAAACAAGTGAACTTTAAAGACATCTAGGCATAAGCATAGAGAATGAGGATAGTGCCAAGCCAATAAGCACATTCCCCTCTATAAAATCAAGACGTATCGAATAAAAGCATAAATTCGAACCTAGAAACCAAATGCCACATTTAGGAGTGACATTTACATGGACATTTCATCGAATACTTGGCGTGCAATGTTAGATCATAAGTCATTTTAAAGGCAAAAGGAGAAAAAACAAGTGAACTTTAAAGACATCTAGGCATAAGCATAAAGAATGAGGATAGTATCAAGCCAATAAGCACATTCTGCACTACAAAATCAACACCGATTGAATAAAAGCATAAATTCGAACCCAGAAACTGAATGCCACATTTAAGAGTGACATTTACATGGACATTTCATCGAACACTTGGCACGCAATGTTAGATCACAAGTCATTTTAAAGGCAAAAGAAGAAAAAACAAGTGAACTTTAAAGACATCTAGGCATAAGCATAAAAAATGAGGATAGTGTCAAGAAAATAAGCACATTCCGCAATACAAAATCAAGACAGATCGAATATAAGCATTAATTCGAACCTAGAAACCGAATGCCTCATTTAGGAGTGACATTTACATGGACATTTCATCGAACACTTGGCATGCAATGTTAGATCACTAGTCATGTTTAAGGCAAAATAAGAAAAAACAAGTGAACTTTAAAGACATCTAGGCATAAGCATAGAGAATGAGGATAGTGTCAAGCCAATAAGCACATTCCACACTATAAAATCAAGACGTATCGAATAAAAGAATAAATTCAAACCTACAAACATAATGCCACATTTAAGAGTGACATTTACATGGACATTTCATCGAACACTTGGCATGCAACATTAGATCACAAGTCATTTTTAAGGCAAAATAAGAAAAAACAAGTGAACTTTAAAGACATCTAGGCATAAGCATAGAGAATGAGGATAGTGGCAAGCCAATAAGCACATTCCACTCTATAAAATCAAGACGTATCGAATAAAAGAATAAATTCAAACCTACAAACATAATGCCACATTTAGGAGTGACATTTACATGGACATTTCATCAAACACTTGGCATGCAACGTTAGATCACAAGTCATTTTTAAGGCAAAATAAGAAAAAACAAGTGAACTTTAAAGACATCTAGGCATAAGCATAGAGAATGAGGATAGTGTCAAGCCAATAAGCACATTCCGCTCTATAAAATCAAGTCGTATCGAATAAAAGCATAAATTCGAACCTAGAAACCAAATGCCACATTTAGGAGTGACATTTACATGGACATTTCATCGAACACTTGGCATGCAAGGTTAGAACACAAGTCATTTTAAAGGCAAAAGGAGAAAAAACAAGTGAACTTTAAAGACATCTAGGCATAAGCATAAAGAATGAGGATAGTAGGAAGCCAATAAGCACATTCTGCACTACAAAATCAAGACCGATCGAATAAAAGCATAAATTCGAAATTCAAAACTGAATGCCACATTTAGGAGTGACATTTACATGGACATTTCATCGAAAACTTGGCATGCAACGTTAGATCACAAGTCATTTTTAAGGCAAAATAAGAAAAAACAAGTGAACTTTAAAGACATCTAGCCATAAGCATAGAGAATGAGGATAGTGTCAAGCCAATAAGCACATTCCGCTCTATAAAATCAAGACGTATCGAATAAAAGCATAAATTCGAACCTAGAAACCAAATGCCACATTTATGAGTGACATTTACATGGACATTTCATCGAACACTTGGCGTGCAATGTTAGAACACAAGTCATTTTAAAGGCAAAAGGAGAAAAAACAAGTGAACTTTAACGACATCTAGGCATAAGCATAAAGAATGAGGATAGTATGAAGCCAATAAGCACATTCTGCACTACAAAATCAAGACCGATCGATTAAAAGCATACATTCGAAATTCAAAACTGAATGCCACATTTAGGAGTGACATTTACATGGACATTTCATCGAACACTTTGCATGCAACGTTAGATCACAAGTCATTTTTAAGGCAAAATAAGAAAAAACAAGTGAACTTTAAAGACATCTAGGCATAAGCATAGAGAATGAGGATAGTGTCAAGCCAATAAGCACATTCCGCTCTATAAAATCAAGACGTATCGAATAAAAGCATAAATTCGAACCTAGAAACCAAATGCCACATTTATGAATGACATTTACATGGACATTTCATCGAACACTTGGCGTGCAATGTTAGAACACAAGTCATTTTAAAGGCAAAAGGAGAAAAAACAAGTGAACTTTAAAGACATCTAGGCATAAGCATAAAGAATGAGGATAGTATGAAGCCAATAAGCACATTCTGCACTACAAAATCAAGACCGATCGATTAAAAGCATACATTCGAAATTCAAAACTGTGCCACATTTAGGAGTGACATTTACATGGACATTTCATCGAACACTTGGCGTGCAATGTTAGATCACGAGTCATTTTTAAGGCAAAATAAGAAAAAACAAGTGAACTTTAAAGACATCTAGGCATAAGCATAGAGAATGAGGATAGTGTCAAGCCAATAAGAACATTCCACACTATAAAATCAAGACGTATCGAATAAAAGAATAAATTCAAACCTACAAACCAAATGCCACATTTAGGAGTGACATTTACATGGACATTTCATCGAACACTTGGCATGCAACGTTAGATCACAAGTCATTTTTAAGGCAAAATAAGAAAAAACAAGTGAACTTTAAAGACATCTAGGCATAAGTATAGAAAATGAGGATAGTGTCAAGCCAATAAGCACATTCCGCTCTATAAAATCAAGACGTATCGAATAAAAGCATAAATTCGAACCTAGAAACCAAATGCCACATTTAGGAGTGATATTTACATGGACATTTCATCGAACACTTGGCGTGCAATGTTAGATCACGAGTCATTTTTAAGGCAAAACAAGAAAAAACAAGTGAACTTTAAAGACATCTAGGCATAAGCATAGAGAATGAGGATAGTATCAAGCCAATAAACACATTCTGCACTACAAAATCAACACCGATTGAATAAAAGCATAAATTCGAACCCAGAAACTGAATGCCACATTTAGGAGTGACATTTATATGGACATTTCAACGAACACTTGGCATGCAATGTTAGATCACAAGTCATCTTAAAGGCAAAAGGAGAAAAAACAAGTGAACTTTAAAGACATCTAGGCATAAGCATAAAGAATGAGGATAGTATGAAGCCAATAAGCACATTCTGCACTACAAAATCAAGACCGATCGATTAAAAGCATACATTCGAAATTCAAAACTGAATGCCACATTTAGGAGTGACATTTACATGGACATTTCATCGAACACTTGGCATGCAATGTTAGATCATAAGTCATCTTAAAGGCAAAAGGAGAAAAAACAAGTGAACTTTAAAGACATCTAGGCATAAGCATAAAGAATGAGGATAGTATGAAGCCAATAAGCACATTCTGCACTACAAAATCAAGACCGATCGATTAAAAGCATACATTCGAAATTCAAAACTGAATGCCACATTTAGGAGTGACATTTACATGGACATTTCATCGAACACTTGGCATGCAATGTTAGATCATAAGTCATCTTAAAGGCAAAAGGAGAAAAAACAAGTGAACTTTAAAGACATCTAGGCATAAGCATAGAGAATGAGGATAGTGGCAAGCCAATAAGCACATTCCGCACTACAAAATCAAGAAAGATCGAATAAAAGCATAAATTCGAACCTAGAAACCGAATGCCACATTTAGGAGTGACATTTACATGGACATTTCATCGAACACTTGGCATGCAATTTTAGAACACAAGTCATTTCAAAGGCAAAACGAGAAAAAACAAGTGAACTTTAAAGACATCTAGGCATAAGCATAGAGAATGAGGATAGTGTCAAGCCAATAAGCACATTCCACTCTATAAAATCAAGACGTATCGAATAAAAGAATAAATTCAAACCTACAAACATAATGCCACATTTAGGAGTGACATTTACATGGACATTTCATCGAACCTAGAAACCAAATGCCACATTTAGGAGTGCCTTTTACATGGACATTTCATCGAACATTTGGCGTGCAATGTTAGAACACAAGTCATTTTAAAGGCAAAACGAGAAAAAACAAGTGAACTTAAAAGACATTTTGGCAGAAGCATAAAGAATGAGGATGGTATCAAGCCAATAAGCACATTCTGCACTACAAAATCAAGACCGATCGAATAAAAGCATAAATTCGAACCTAGAAACCGAATGCCACATTTAGGAGTGACATTTACATGCACATTTCATCGAACACTTGGCGTGCAATGTTAGATCACAAGTCATTTTTAAGGCAAAATAAGAAAAAACAAGTGAACTTTAAAGAGATCTAGGCATAAGCATAGAGAATGAGGATAGTGTCAAGCCAATAAGCACTTTCTGCACTACAAAATCAAGACGTATCGAATAAAAGCATAAATCCGAACCTAGAAATCGAATGCCACATTTAGGAGTGAAATTTACATGGACATTTCATCGAACACTTGGCGTGCAATGTTAGAACACAAGTCATTTTTAAAGCAAAATAAGAAAAAACAAGTGAACTTTAAGGACATCTACGCATAAGCAAAAAGAATGAGGATAGTATGAAGCCAATAAGCACATTCTGCACTACAAAATCAAGACCGATCGAATAAAAGCATAAATTCGAAATTCGAAACTGAATGACACATTTAGGAGTGAAATTTACATGGACATTTCATCGAACACTTGGCATGCAATGTTAGATCACAAGTCATTTTAAAGGCAAACGGAGAAAAAACAAGTGAACTTAAAAGACATCTAGGCATAAGCATAGAGAATGAGGATAGTGTCAAGCCAATAAGCACTTTCTGCACTACAAAATCAAGACGTATCGAATAAAAGCATAAATTCGAACCTAGAAACCGAATGCCACATTTAGGATTGAAATTTACATGGACATTTCATCGAACACTTGGCGTGCAATGTTAGATAACAAGTCATTTTAAAGGCAAAAGGAGAAAAAACAAGTGAACTTTAAAGACATCTAGTCATAAGCATAGAGAATGAGGATAATGTCAAGCCAATAAGCACTTTCTGCACTATAAAATCAAGACGTATCGAATAAAAGCATAAATTCGAAATTCAAAACTGAATGCCACATTTAGGAGTGACATTTACATGGACATTTCATCGAACACTTGGCGTGCAATGTTAGATCACAAGTCATTTTTAAAGCAAAATAAGAAAAAACAAGTGAACTTTAAGGACATCTAGGCATAAGCATAAAGAATGAGGATAGTATGAAGCCAATAAGCACATTCTGCACTACAAAATCAAGACCGATCGAATAAAAGCATAAATTCGAAATTCGAAACTGAATGCCACATTTAGGAGTGACATTTACATGGACATTTCATCCATTACTTGGCGTGCAATGTTAGATAACAAGTCATTTTAAAGGCAAAAGGAGAAAAAACAAGTGAACTTTAAAGACATCTAGTCATAAGCATAGAGAATGAGGATATGTCAAGCCAACAAGCACTTTCTGCACTACAAAATCAAGATGTATCGAATAAAAGCATAAATTCGAACCCAGAAACCGAATGCCACATTTAGGAGTGACATTTACATGGACATTTCATCGAACACTTGGCGTTCAACGTTAGAACACAAGTCATTTTAAAGGCAAAAGGAGAAAAAACAAGTGAACTTGAAAGACATTTAGGCATAAGCATAAAGAATGAGGATGGTATCAACCCAATAAGCACATTATGCACTACAAAATCAAGACCAATCGAATAAAAACATAAATTCGAACCTAGAAACCGAATGCCACATTTAGCAGTGACATTTACATGGACATTTCATCGAACACTTGGCGTGCAATGTTAAAGCACAAGTCATTTTTAAGGCAAAATAAGAAAAAAACAAGTGAACTTTAAAGACATCTAGGCATAAGCATAGAGAATGAGGATAGTGTCAAGCGAATAAGCACATTCCGCAGTACAAAATCAAGACGTATCGAATAAAAGCATAAATTCGAACCTAGAAACCATATGCCACATTTAGGAGTGACATTTACATGGACATTTCATCGAACACTTGGAATGCAATGTTAGATCACAAGTCATTTTAAAGGCAAATGGAGAAAAAACAAGTGAACTTTAAAGACATCTAGGCATAAGCATAGAGAATGAGGATAGTGTCAAGCCAATAAGCACTTTCTGCACTACAAAATCAAGACGTATCGAATAAAAGCATAAATTCGAACCTAGAAACCGAATGCCACATTTAGGAGTGAAATTTACATGGACATTTCATCGAACACTTGGCGTGCAATGTTAGATAACAAGTCATTTTAAAGGCAAAAGGAGAAAAAACAAGTGAACTTTAAAGACATCTAGTCATAAGCATAGAGATTGAGGATAATGTCAAGCCAATAAGCACTTTCTGCACTATAAAATCAAGACGTATCGAATAAAAGCATAAATTCGAAATTCAAAACTGAATGCCACATTTAGGAGTGACATTTACATGGACATTTCATCGAACACTTGGCGTGCAATGTTAGATCACAAGTCATTTTTAAAGCAAAATAAGAAAAAACAAGTGAACTTTAAGGACATCTAGGCATAAGCATAGAAAATGAGGATAATGTCAAGCCAATAAGCACTTTCTGCACTACAAAATCAAGACGTATTGAATAAAAGCATAAATTCGAACCTAGAAACAAAATGCCACATTTAGGAGTGAAATATACATGGACATTTCATCGAACACTTGGCGTGCAATGTTAGAACAGAAGTCATTTTAAAGGCAAAACGAGAAAAAACAAGTGAACTTAAAAGACATTTTGGCAGAAGCATAAAGAATGAGGATGGTATCAAGCCAATAAGCACATTCTGGACTACAAAATCAAGACCGATCGAATAAAAGCATAAATTCGAACCTAGAAACCGAATGCCACATTTAGGAGTGACATTTACATGCACATTTCATCGAACACTTGGCGTGCAATGTTAGATCACAAGTCATTTTTAAGGCAAAGTAAGAAAAAACAAGTGAACTTTAAAGACATCTAGGCATAAGCATAGAGAATGAGGATAGTGTCAAGCCAATAAGCACTTTCTGCACTACAAAATCAAGACGTATCGAATAAAAGCATAAATTCGAACCTAGAAACCGAATGCCACATTTAGGAGTGAAATTTACATGGACATTTCATCGAACACTTGGCGTGCAATGTTAGATAACAAGTCATTTTAAAGGCAAAAGGAGAAAAAACAAGTGAACTTTAAAGACATCTAGTCATAAGCATAGAGAATGAGGATAATGTCAAGCCAATAAGCACTTTCTTCACTATAAAATCAAGACGTATCGAATAAAAGCATAAATTCGAAATTCAAAACTTAATGCCACAATTAGGAGTGACATTTATATGGACATTTCATCGAACACTTGGCGTGAAATGTTAGAACACAAGTCATTTTTAAAGCAAAATAAGAAAAAACAAGTGAACTTTAAGGACATCTAGGCATAAGCAAAAAGAATGAGGATAGTATGAAGCCAAAAAGCACATTCTGCACTACAAAATCAAGACCGATCGAAGAAAAGCATAAATTCGAAATTCGAAACTAAATGCCACATTTAGGAGTGACATTTACATGGACATTTCATCGAACACTTGGCATGCAATGTTAGATCACAAGTCATTTTAAAGGCAAAAGGAGAAAAAACAAGTGAACTTTAAAGACATCTAGGCATAAGCATAGAGAATGAGGATAGTGTCAAGAAAATAAGCACATTCCGCACTACAAACACAAGACCAATTGAATAAAAGCATAAATTCGAACCTAGAAACCCAATGCCACATTTAGGAGTGAAATTTACATGGACATTTCATTGAACACTTGGCGTGCAATGTTAGATAACAAGTCATTTTAAAGGCAAAAGGAGAAAAACAAGTGAACTTTAAAGACATCTAGGCATAAGCATAAAGAATGAGGATAGTGTCAAGAAAATAAGCACTTTCCGCACTACAAAATCAAGACAGATCGAATAAAAGCATAAATTCGAACCTAGAAACCAAATACCAAATTTAGGAGTGACATTTACATGGACATTTCATCGAACCCTTGGCGTGCAATGTTAGATCACAAGTCATTTTAAAGGCAAAAGGAGAAAAATATGTGAACTTTAAAGACATCTAGGCATAAGCATAGAGAATGAGGATAGTGTCAAGCCAATGAGCACATTTCGCACTATAAATTCAAGACGTATCGAATAAAAGCATAAATTCGAACATAGAAACCAAATGCCACATTTAGGAGTGACATTTACATGGACATTTCATCGAACACTTGGCGTGCAATGTTAGATCACAAGTCATTTAAAAGGCAAAAGGAGAAAAAACAAGTGAACTTTAAAGACATTTAGGCATAAGCATAAAGAATGAGGATAGTGTCAAGAAAATAAGCACATTCCGCACTACAAAATCAAGACAGATCGAATAAAAGCATAAATTCGAACCTAGAAACCGAATGCCACATTTAGGAGTGACATTTACATGGACATTTCATCGAACACTTGGCGTGCAATGTTAGATCACAAGTCATTTTAAAGGCAAAAGGAGAAAAAACAAGTGAACTTTAAAGACATCTAGGCATAAGCATAGAGAATGAGGATAGTGTCAAGCCAATAAGCACATTCCACACTATAAAATCAAGACGTATCGAATAAAAGAATAAATTCAAACCTACAAACATAATGCCACATTTAGGAGTGACATTTACATAGACATTTCATCGAACACTTGGCATGCAACATTAGATCACAAGTCATTTTTAAGGCAAAATAAGAAAAAACAAGTGAACTTTAAAGACATCTAGGCATAAGCATAGAGAATGAGGATAGTGCCAAGCCAATAAGCACATTCCCCTCTATAAAATCAAGACGTATCGAATAAAAGCATAAATTCGAACCTAGAAACCAAATGCCACATTTAGGAGTGACATTTACATGGACATTTCATCGAACACTTGGCGTGCAATGTTAGATCATAAGTCATTTTAAAGGCAAAAGGAGAAAAAACAAGTGAACTTTAAAGACATCTAGGCATAAGCATAAAGAATGAGGATAGTATCAAGCCAATAAGCACATTCTGCACTACAAAATCAACACCGATTGAATAAAAGCATAAATTCGAACCCAGAAACTGAATGCCACATTTAAGAGTGACATTTACATGGACATTTCATCGAACACTTGGCATGCAATGTTAGATCACAAGTCATTTTAAAGGCAAAAGGAGAAAAAACAAGTGAACTTTAAAGACATCTAGGCATAAGCATAAAGAATGAGGATAGTATCAAGCCAATAAGCACATTCCGCACTACAAAATCAACACCGATCGAATAAAAGCATAAATTCGAACCTAGAAACCGAATGCCACATTTAAGAGTGACATTTACATGGACATTTCATCGAACACTTGGCATGCAATGTTAGATCACGAGTCATTTTAAAGGCAAAAGGAGAAAAAACAAGTGAACTTTAAAGACATCTAGGCATAAGCATAGAGAATGAGGATAGTGTCAAGAAAATAAGCACATTCCGCACTACAAAATCAAGACAGATCGAATAAATGCATAAATTCGAACCTAGAAACCAAATGCCACATTTAGGAGTGACATTTACATGGACATTTCATCGAACACTTGGCATGCAATGTTAGAACACAAGTCATTTTAAAGGCAAAAGGAGAAAAAACAAGTGAACTTTTAAGACATCTAGGCATAAGCATAAAGAATGAGGATAGTATGAAGCCAATAAGCACATTCTGCACTACAAAATCAAGACCGATCGAATAAAAGCATAAATTCGAAATTCAAAACTGAATGCCACATTTAGGAGTGACATTTACATGGACATTTCATCGAAAACTTGGCGTGCAATGTTAGATCATAAGTCATTTTAAAGGCAAAAGGAGAAAAAACAAGTGAACTTTAAAGACATCTAGGCATAAGCTTAAAGAATGAGGATAGTATGAAGCTAATAAGCACATTCTGCACTACAAAATCAAGACCGATCGATTAAAAGCATAAATTCGAACCTAGAAACCAAATGCCACATTTAGGAGTGACATTTACATGGACATTTCATCGAACACTTGGCGTGCAATGTTAGATCATATGTCATTTTAAAGGCAAAAGGAGAAAAAACAAGTGAACTTTAAAGACATCTAGGCATAAGCATAGAGAATGAGGATAGTGTCAAGCCAATAAGCACATTCCGCTCTATAAAATCAAGACGTATCGAATAAATGCTTAAATTCGAACCTAGAAACCAAATGCCACATTTATGAGTGACATTTACATGGAAATTTCATCGAACACTTGGCGTGCAATGTTAGAACACAAATCATTTTAAAGGCAAAAGGAGAAAAAACAAGTGAATTTTAAAGACATCTAGGCATAAGCATAAAGAATGAGGATAGTATGAAGCCAATAAGCACATTCTGCACTACAAAATCAAGACCGATCGATTAAAAGCATACATTCGAAATTCAAAACTGAATGCCACATTTAGGAGTGACATTTACATGGACATTTCATCGAACACTTGGCATGCAATTTTAGAACACAAGTCATTTTAAAGGCAAAACGAGAAAAAACAAGTGAACTTAAAAGACATCTAGGCATAAGCATAGAGAATGAGGATAGTGTCAAGCCAATAAGCACATTCCACACTATAAACTCAAGACGTATCGAATAAAAGCATAAATTCGAACCCAGAAACTGAATGCCACATTTAGGAGTGACATTTACATGGACATTTCATCGAACACTTGGCATGCAACGTTAGATCACGAGTCATTTTTAAGGCAAAATAAGAAAAAACAAGTGAACTTTAAAGACATCTAGGCATAAGCATAGAGAATGAGGACAGTGTCAAGCCAATAAGCCAGTTCCGCTCTATAAAATCAAGACGTATCGAATAAAAGCATAAATTCGAACCTAGAAACCAAATGCCACATTTAGGAGTGACATTTACATGGACATTTCATCGAACACTTGGCATGCAATGTTAGATCACAAGTCATTTTAAAGGCAAAAGGAGAAAAAACAAGTGAACTTTAAAGACATCTAGGCATAAGCATAGAGAATGAGGATAGTGTCAAGAAAATAAGCACATTCCGCACTACAAACACAAGACCAATTGAATAAAAGCATAAATTCGAACCTAGAAACCCAATGCCACATTTAGGAGTGAAATTTACATGGACATTTCATTGAACACTTGGCGTGCAATGTTAGATAACAAGTCATTTTAAAGGCAAAAGGAGAAAAAACAAGTGAACTTTAAAGAAATCTAGTCATAAGCATAGAGAATGAGGATAATGTCAAGCCAATAAGCACTTTCTGCACTACAAAATCAAGACGTATCGAATAAAAGCATAAATTCGAACCTAGAAACCAAATACCAAATTTAGGAGTGACATTTACATGGATATTTCATCGAACCCTTGGCGTGCAATGTTAGATCACAAGTCATTTTAAAGGCAAAAGGAGAAAAATAAGTGAACTTTAAAGACATCTAGGCATAAGCATAGAGAATGAGGATAGTGTCAAGGCAATGAGCACATTTCGCACTATAAATTCAAGACGTATCGAATAAAAGCATAAATTCGAACATAGAAACCAAATGCCACATTTAGGAGTGACATTTACATGGACATTTCATCGAACACTTGGCGTGCAATGTTAGATCACAAGTCATTTAAAAGGCAAAAGGAGAAAAAACAAGTGAACTTTAAAGACATCTAGGCATAAGCATAAAGAATGAGGATAGTGTCAAGAAAATAAGCACATTCCGCACTACAAAATCAAGACAGATCGAATAAAAGCATAAATTCGAACCTAGAAACCGAATGCCACATTTAGGAGTGACATTTACATGGACATTTCATCGAACACTTGGCATGCAATGTTAGATCACAAGTCATTTTAAAGGCAAAAGGAGAAAAAACAAGTGAACTTTAAAGACATCTAGGCATAAGCATAGAGAATGAGGATAGTGTCAAGAAAATAAGCACATTCCGCACTACAAACACAAGACCAATTGAATAAAAGCATAAATTCGAACCTAGAAACCCAATGCCACATTTAGGAGTGAAATTTACATGGACATTTCATTGAACACTTGGCGTGCAATGTTAGATAACAAGTCATTTTAAAGGCAAAAGGAGAAAAAACAAGTGAACTTTAAAGAAATCTAGTCATAAGCATAGAGAATGAGGATAATGTCAAGCCAATAAGCACTTTCTACACTACAAAATCAAGACGTATCGAATAAAAGCATAAATTCGAACCTAGAAACCAAATACCAAATTTAGGAGTGACATTTACATGGACATTTCATCGAACCCTTGGCGTGCAATGTTAGATCACAAGTCATTTTAAAGGCAAAAGGAGAAAAATAAGTGAACTTTAAAGACATCTAGGCATAAGCATAGAGAATGAGGATAGTGTCAAGGCAATGAGCACATTTCGCACTATAAATTCAAGACGTATCGAATAAAAGCATAAATTCGAACATAGAAACCAAATGCCACATTTAGGAGTGACATTTACATGGACATTTCATCGAACACTTGGCGTGAAATGTTAGATCACAAGTCATTTAAAAGGCAAAAGGAGAAAAAACAAGTGAACTTTAAAGACATCTAGGCATAAGCATAAAGAATGAGGATAGTGTCAAGAAAATAAGCACATTCCGCACTACAAAATCAAGACAGATCGAATAAAAGCATAAATTCGAACCTAGAAACCGAATGCCACATTTAGGAGTGACATTTACATGGACATTTCATCGAACACTTGGCGTGCAATGTTAGATCACAAGTCATTTTAAAGGCAAAAGGAGAAAAAACAAGTGAACTTTAAAGACATCTAGGCATAAGCATAGAGAATGCGGATAGTGTCAAGAAAATAAGCACATTCCGCACTACAAAATCAAGACAGATCGAATAAAAGCATAAATTCGAACCTAGAAACCGAATGCCACATTTAGGAGTGACATTTACATGGACATTTCATCAAACACTTGGCGTGCAATGTTAGATCACGAGTCATTTTTAAGGCAAAATAAGAAAAAACAAGTGAACTTTAAAGACATCTAGGCATAAGCATAGAGAATGAGGATAGTGTCAAGCCAATAAGCACATTCCACACTATAAAATCAAGACGTATCGAATAAATGAATAAATTCAAACCTACAAACATAATGCCACATTTAGGAGTGACATTTACATGGACATTTCATCGAACACTTGGCATGCAAAGTTAGATCACAAGTCATTTTTAAGGCAAAATAAGAAAAAACAAGTGAACTTTAAAGACATTTAGGCATAAGCATAGAGAATGAGGATAGTGTCAAACCAATAAGCACATTCCACACTATAAAATCAAGACGTATCGAATAAAAGAATAAATTCAAACCTACAAACATAATGCCACATTTAGGAGTGACATTTACATGGACATTTCATCGAACACTTGGCATGCAACATTAGATCACAAGTCATTTTTAAGGCAAAATAAGAAAAAACAAGTGAACTTTAAAGACATCTAGGTATAAGCATAGAGAATGAGGATAGTGCCAAGCCAATAAGCACATTCCCCTCTATAAAATCAAGACGTATCGAATAAAAGCATAAATTCGAACCTAGAAACCAAATGCCACATTTAGGAGTGACATTTACATGGACATTTCATCGAACACTTGGCGTGCAATGTTAGATCATAAGTCATTTTAAAGGCAAAAGGAGAAAAAACAAGTGAACTTTAAAGACATCTAGGCATAAGCATAAAGAATGAGGATAGTATCAAGCCAATAAGCACATTCTGCACTACAAAATCAACACCGATTGAATAAAAGCATAAATTCGAACCCAGAAACTGAATGCCACATTTAAGAGTGACATTTACATGGACATTTCATCGAACACTTGGCATGCAATGTTAGATCACAAGTCATTTTAAAGGCAAAAGGAGAAAAAACAAGTGAACTTTAAAGACATCTAGGCATAAGCATAGAGAATGAGGATAGTGTCAAGAAAATAAGCACATTCCGCACTACAAAATCAAGACAGATCGAATAAATGCATAAATTCGAACCTAGAAACCGAATGCCACATTTAGGAGTGATATTTACATGGACATTTCATCGAACACTTGGCGTGCAATGTTAGATCACGAGTCATTTTTAAGGCAAAATAAGAAAAAACAAGTGAACTTTAAAGACATCAAGGCATAAGCATAGAGAATGAGGATAGTGTCAAGCCAATAAGCACATTCCACTCTATAAAATCAAGACGTATCGAATAAAAGAATAAATTCAAACCTACAAACATAATGCCACATTTAGGAGTGACATTTACATGGACATTTCATCAAACACTTGGCATGCAACGTTAGATCACAAGTCATTTTTAAGGCAAAATAAGAAAAAACAAGTGAACTTTAAAGACATCTAGGCATAAGCATAGAGAATGAGGATAGTGTCAAGCCAATAAGCACATTCCGCTCTATAAAATCAAGTCGTATCGAATAAAAGCATAAATTCGAACCTAGAAACCAAATGCCACATTTAGGAGTGACATTTACATGGACATTTCATCGAACACTTGGCATGCAATGTTAGAACACAAGTCATTTTAAAGGCAAAAGGAGAAAAAACAAGTGAACTTTTAAGACATCTAGGCATAAGCATAAAGAATGAGGATAGTATGAAGCCAATAAGCACATTCTGCACTACAAAATCAAGACCCGATCGAATAAAAGCATAAATTCGAAATTCAAAACTGAATGCCACATTTAGGAGTGACATTTACATGGACATTTCATCGAAAACTTGGCGTGCAATGTTAGATCATAAGTCATTTTAAAGGCAAAAGGAGAAAAAACAAGTGAACTTTAAAGACATCTAGGCATAAGCATAAAGAATGAGGATAGTATGAAGCTAATAAGCACATTCTGCACTACAAAATCAAGACCGATCGATTAAAAGCATAAATTCGAACCTAGAAATCAAATGCCACATTTAGGAGTGACATTTACATGGACATTTCATCGAACACTTGGCGTGCAATGTTAGATAACAAGTCATTTTAAAGGCAAAAGGAGAAAAAACAAGTGAACTTTAAAGACATCTAGGCATAAGCATAAAGAATGAGGATAGTATGAAGCCAATAAGCACATTCTGCACTACAAAATCAAGACCGATCGATTAAAAGCATACATTCGAAATTCAAAACTGAATGCCACATTTAGGAGTGACATTTACATGGACATTTCATCGAACACTTGGCATGCAACGTTAGATCACAAGTCATTTTTAAGGCAAAATAAGAAAAAACAAGTGAACTTTAAAGACATCTAGGCATAAGCATAGAGAATGAGGATAGTGTCAAGCCAATAAGCACATTCCGCTCTATAAAATCAAGACGTATCGAATAAAAGCATAAATTCGAACCTAGAAACCAAATGCCATATTTAGGAGTGACATTTACATGGACATTTCATCGAACACTTGGCGTGCAATGTTAGATCACGAGTCATTTTTAAGGCAAAATAAGAAAAAACAAGTGAACTTTAAAGACATCTAGGCATAAGCATAGAGAATGAGGATAGTGTCAAGCCAATAAGCACATTCCGCTCTATAAAATCAAGACGTATCGAATAAAAGCATAAATTCGAACCTAGAAACCAAATGCCACATTTATGAGTGACATTTACATGGACATTTCTTCGAACACTTGGCGTGCAATGTTAGAACACAAGTCATTTTAAAGGCAAAAGGAGAAAAAACAAGTGAACTTTAAAGACATCTAGGCATAAGCATAAAGAATGAGGATAGTATGAAGCCAATAAGCACATTCTGCACTACAAAATCAAGACCGATCGATTAAAAGCATACATTCGAAATTCAAAACTGAATGCCACATTTAGGAGTGACATTTACATGGACATTTCATCGAACACTTGGCATGCAATGTTAGATCATAAGTCATCTTAAAGGCAAAAGGAGAAAAAACAAGTGAACTTTAAAGACATCTAGGCATAAGCATAAAGAATGAGGATAGTATCAAGCCAATAAGCACATTCTGCACTACAAAATCAACACCGATTGAATAAAAGCATAAATTCGAACCCAGAAACTGAATGCCACATTTAGGAGTGACATTTACATGGACATTTCATCGAACACTTGGCATGCAATGTTAGATCACAAGTCATTTTAAAGGCAAAAGGAGAAAAAACAAGTGAACTTTAAAGACATCTAGGCATAAGCATAAAGAATGAGGATAGTATGAAGCCAATAAGCACATTCTGCACTACAAAATCAAGACCGATCGATTAAAAGCATACATTCGAAATTCAAAACTGAATGCCACATTTAGGAGTGACATTTACATGGACATTTCATCGAACACTTGGCATGCAATGTTAGATCATAAGTCATCTTAAAGGCAAAAGGAGAAAAAACAAGTGAACTTTAAAGACATCTAGGCATAAGCATAAAGAATGAGGATAGTATCAAGCCAATAAGCACATTCTGCACTACAAAATCAACACCGATTGAATAAAAGCATAAATTCGAACCCAGAAACTGAATGCCACATTTAGGAGTGACATTTACATGGACATTTCATCGAACACTTGGCATGCAATGTTAGATCACAAGTCATTTTAAAGGCAAAAGGAGAAAAAACAAGTGAACTTTAAAGACATCTAGGCATAAGCATAAAGAATGAGGATAGTATGAAGCCAATAAGCACATTCTGCACTACAAAATCAAGACCGATCGATTAAAAGCATACATTCGAAATTCAAAACTGAATGCCACATTTAGGAGTGACATTTACATGGACATTTCATCGAACACTTGGCATGCAATGTTAGATCATAAGTCATCTTAAGGGCAAAAGGAGAAAAAACAAGTGAACTTTAAAGACATCTAAGCATAAGCATAAAGAATGAGGATAGTATCAAGCCAATAAGCACATTCTGCACTACAAAATCAACACCGATTGAATAAAAGCATAAATTCGAACCCAGAAACTGAATGCCACATTTAGGAGTGACATTTACATGGACATTTCATCGAACACTTGGCATGCAATGTTAGATCACAAGTCATTTTAAAGGCAAAATGAGAAAAAACAAATGAACTTTAAGGACATCTTGTCATACGCATAGAGAATGAGGATAGTGTCAAGAAAATAAGCACTTTCTGCACTACAAAATCAAGACGTATCGAATAAAAGCATAAATTCGAACCTAGAAACCGAATGCCACATTTAGGAGTGACATTTACATAGACATTTCATCGAACACTTGGTGTGCAATTTTAGAACACAAGTCATTTTAAAGGCAAAACGAGAAAAAACAAGTGAACTTTAAAGACATCTAGGCATAAGCATAGAGAATGAGGATAGTGTCAAGCCAATAAGCACATTCCACTCTATAAAATCAAGACGTATCGAATAAAAGAATAAATTCAAACCTACAAACATAATGCCACATTTAGGAGTGACATTTACATGGACATTTCATCAAACACTTGGCATGCAACGTTAGATCACAAGTCATTTTTAAGGCAAAATAAGAAAAAACAAGTGAACTTTAAAGACATCTAGGCATAAGCATAGAGAATGAGGATAGTGTCAAGCCAATAAGCACATTCCGCTCTATAAAATAAAGTCGTATCGAATAAAAGCATAAATTCGAACCTAGAAACCAAATGCCACATTTAGGAGTGACATTTACATGGACATTTCATCGAACACTTGGCGTGCAATGTTAGAACACAAGTCATTTTAAAGGCAAAAGGAGAAAAAACAAGTGAACTTTAAAGACATCTAGGCATAAGCATAAAGAATGAGGATAGTATGAAGCCAATAAGCACATTCTGCACTACAAAATCAAGACCGATCGATTAAAAGCATAAATTCGAAATTCAAAACTGAATGCCACATTTAGGAGTGACATTTACATGGACATTTCATCGAACACTTGGCATGCAATGTTAGATCATAAGTCATCTTAAGGGCAAAAGGAGAAAAAACAAGTGAACTTTAAGGACATCTAGGCATAAGCATAAAGAATGAGGATAGTGTCAAGCCAATAAGCCCATTCCGCTCTATAAAATCAAGACGTATCGAATAAAAGCATAAATTCGAACCTAGAAACCAAATGCCACATTTAGGAGTGACATTTACATGGACATTTCATCGAACACTAGGCGTGCAACGTTAGAACACAAGTCATTTTAAAGGCAAAAGGAGAAAAAACAAGTGAACTTTAAAGACATCTAGGCATAAGCATAAAAAATGAGGATAGTATGAAGCCAATAAGCACATTCCGCTCTATAAAATCAAGACCGATCGATTAAAAGCATAAATTCGAACCTAGAAATCAAATGCCACATTTAGGAGTGACATTTACATGGACATTTCATCGAACACTTGGCGTGCAATGTTAGAACACAAGTCATTTTAAAGGCAAAAGGAGAAAAAACAAGTGAACTTTAAAGACATCTAGGCATAAGCATAAAGAATGAGGATAGTATGAAGCCAATAAGCACTTTCTGCACTTCAAAATCAAGACGTATCGAATAAAAGCATAAATTCGAACCTAGAAACCAAATGCCACATTTAGAAGTGACATTTACATGGACATTTCATCGAACACTTGGCGTGCGATGTTAGATCACGAGTCATTTTTAAGGCAAAATAAGAAAAAACAAGTGAACTTTAAAGACATCTAGGCATAAGCATAGAGAATGAGGATAGTGTCAAGAAAATAAGCACATTCCGCACTACAAAATCAAGACAGATCGAATAAAAGCATAAATTCGAACCTAGAAACCGAATGCCACATTTAGGAGTGACATTTACATGGACATTTCATCGAACACTTGGCGTGCAATGTTAGATCACGAGTCATTTTTAAGGCAAAATAAGAAAAAACAAGTGAACTTTAAAGACATCTAGGCATAAGCATAGAGAATGAGGATAGTGTCAAGCCAATAAGCACATTCCACACTATAAAATCAAGACGTATCGAATAAATGAATAAATTCAATCCTACAAACATAATGCCACATTTAGGAGTGACATTTACATGGACATTTCATCGAACACTTGGCATGCAACGTTAGATCACAAGTCATTTTTAAGGCAAAATAAGAAAAAACAAGTGAACTTTAAAGACACCTAGGCATAAGCATAGAGAATGAGGATAGTGTCAAGCCAATAAGCACATTCCGCTCTATAAAATCAAGACGTATTGAATAAAAGCATAAATTCGAACCTAGAAACCAAATGCCACATTTAGGAGTGACATTTACATGGACATTTCATCGAACACTTGGCGTGCAATGTTAGAACACAAGTCATTTTAAAGGCAAAAGGAGAAAAAACAAGTGAACTTTAAAGACATCTAGGCATAAGCATAAAGAATGAGGATAGTATCAAGCCAATAAGCACATTCTACACTACAAAATCAACACCGATTGAATAAAAGCATAAATTCGAACACAGAAACTGAATGCCACATTTAGGAGTGACATTTACATGGACATTTCATCGAACACTTGGCATGCAATGTTAGATCACAAGTCATTTTAAAGGCAAAAGGAGAAAAAACAAGTGAACTTTAAAGACATCTAGGCATAAGCATAGAGAATGAGGATAGTGTCAAGAAAATAAGCACATTCCGCACTACAAAATCAAGACAGATCGAATAAAAGCATAAATTCGAACCTAGAAACCGAATGCCACATTTAGGAGTGACATTTACACGGACATTTCATCGAACACTTGGCATGCAACGTTAGATCACAAGTCATTTTTAAGGCAAAATAAGAAAAAACAAGTGAACTTTAAAGACATCTAGGCATAAGCATAGAGAATGAGGATAGTGTCAAGCCAAAAAGCACATTCCGCTCTATAAAATCAAGACGTATCGAATAAAAGCATAAATTCGAACCTAGAAACCAAATGCCACATTTAGGAGTGACATTTACATGGACATTTCATCGAACACTTGGCGTGCAATGTTAGAACATAAGTCATTTTAAAGGCAAAAGGAGAAAAAACAAGTGAACTTTAAAGACATCTAGGCATAAGCATAAAGAATGAGGATAGTATGAAGCCAATAAGCACATTCTGCACTACAAAATCAAGACCGATCGATTAAAAGCATAAATTCGAAATTCAAAACTGAATGCCACATTTAGGAGTGACATTTACATGAACATTTCATCGAACACTTGGCGTGCAATGTTAGATCATAAGTCATTTTAAAGGCAAAAGGAGAAAAAACAAGTGAACTTTAAGGACATCTAGGCATAAGCATAAAGAATGAGGATAGTATGAAGCCAATAAGCACATTCTGCACTACACAATCAAGACCGATCGATTAAAAGCATAAATTCAAAATTCAAAACTGAACGCCACATTTAGGAGTGACATTTACATGGACATTTCATCGAACACTTGGCGTGCAATGTTAGATCACAAGTCATTTTTAAGGCAAAATAAAAAAAACAAGTGAACTTTAAGGACATCTAGTCATAAGCATAGTGAATGAGGATAATGTCAAGCCAATAAGCACTTTCTGCACTACAAAATCAAGACGTATCGAATAAAAGCATAAATTCGAACCTAGAAACCAAATGCCACATTTAGGAGTGACATTTACATGGACATTTCATCAAACACTTGGTGTGTAATTTTAGAACACAAGTCATTTTAAAGGCAAAACGAGAAAAAACAAGTGAACTTAAAGACATCTAGGCATAAGCATAGAGAATGAGGATAGTGTCAAGCCAATAAGCACATTCCACACTATAAAATCAAGACGTATCGAATAAAAGAATAAATTCAAACCTACAAACATAATGCCACATTTAGGAGTGACATTTACATGGACATTTCATCGAACACTTGGCATGCAACGTTAGATCACGAGTCATTTTTAAGGCAAAATAAGAAAAAACAAGTGAACTTTAAAGACATCTAGGCATAAGCATAGAGAATGAGGATAGTGTCAAGCCAATAAGCCCATTCCGCTCTATAAAATCAAGACGTATCGAATAAAAGCATAAATTCGAACCTAGAAACCAAATGCGACATTTAGGAGTGACATTTACATGGACATTTCATCGAACACTTGGCGTGCAACGTTAGAACACAAGTCATTTTAAAGGCAAAAGGAGAAAAAACAAGTGAACTTTAAAGACATCTAGGCATAAGCATAAAGAATGAGGATAGTATGAAGCCAATAAGCACATTCCGCTCCATAAAATCAAGACCGATCGATTAAAAGCATAAATTCGAACCTAGAAACCAAATGCCACATTTAGGAGTGACATTTACATGGACATTTCATCGAACACTTGGCGTGCAATGTTAGAACACAAGTCATTTTAAAGGCAAAAGGAGAAAAAACAAGTGAACTTTAAAGACATCTAGGCATAAACATAAAGAATGAGGATAGTATGAAGCCAATAAGCACTTTCTGCACTACAAAATCAAGACGTATCGAATAAAAGCGTAAATTCGAACCTAGAAACCAAATGCCACATTTAGGAGTGACATTTACATGAACATTGCATCGAACACTTGGTGTGCAATGTTAGAACACAAGTCATTTTAAAGGCAAAAGGAGAAAAAACAAGTGAACTTTAAAGACATCTAGGCATAAGCATAGAGAATGAGGATAGTGTCAAGAAAATAAGCACATTCCGCACTACAAAATCAAGACAGATCGAATAAAAGCATAAATTCGAACCTAGAAACCAAATGCCACATTTAGGAGTGACATTTACATGGACATTTCATCGAACACTTGGCGTGCAATGTTAGATCACGAGTCATTTTAAAGGCAAAAGGAGAAAAAACAAGTGAACTTTAAAGACATCTAGACATAAGCATAAAGAATGAGGATAGTATGAAGCCAATAAGCACATTCTGCACTACAAAATCAAGACAGATCGAATAAAAGCATAAATTCGAAATTCAAAACTGAATGCCACATTTAGGAGTGACATTTACATGGACATTTCATCGAACACTTGGCGTGCAATGTTAGATCACAAGTCATTTTTAAGGCAAAATAAGAAAAAACAAGTGAACTTTAAGGACATCTTGTCATACGCATAGAGAATGAGGATAATGTCAAGCCAATAAGCACTTTCTGCACTACAAAATCAAGACGTATCGAATAAAAGCATAAATTCGAACCTAGAAACCAAATGCCACATTTAGGAGTGACATTTACATGGACATTTCATCGAACACTTGGTGTGCAATTTTAGAACACAAGTCATTTTAAAGGCAAAACGAGAAAAAACAAGTGAACTTAAAAGACATCAAGGCATAAGCATAGAGAATGAGGATAGTGTCAAGCCAATAAGCACATTCCACACTATAAAATCAAGACGTATCGAATAAAAGAATAAATTCAAACCTACAAACATAATGCCACATTTAGGAGTGACATTTACATTGACATTTCATCGAACACTTGGCATGCAACGTTAGATCACGAGTCATTTTTAAGGCAAAATAAGAAAAAACAAGTGAACTTTAAAGACATCTAGGCATAAGCATAGAGAATGAGGACAGTGTCAAGCCAATAAGCCAGTTCCGCTCTATAAAATCAAGACGTATCGAATAAAAGCATAAATTCGAACCTAGAAACCAAATGCCACATTTAGGAGTGACATTTACATGGACATTTCGTCGAACACTTGGCGTGCAACGTTAGAACACAAGTCATTTTAAAGCATAAGCATGCAACGTTTGGTTTCTAGACATAAGCATAAAGAATGAGGATAGTACGAAGCCAATAAGCACATTCTGCACTACAAAATCAAGACCAATCGAATAAAAGCATAAATTCGAAATTCGAAACTGAATGCCACATTTAGGAGTGACATTTACATGGACATTTAATCGAACACTTGGCGTGCAATGTTAGATCACAAGTCATTTTTAAGGCAAAATAAGAAAAAACAAGTGAACTTTATGGACATCTAGTCATAAGCATAGAGAATGAGGATAAGGTCAAGCCAATAAGCACTTTCTGCAATACAAAATCAAGACGTATCGAATAAAAGCATAAATTCGAACCGAGAAACCGAATGCCACATTTAGGAGTGACATTTACATGGACATTTCATCGAACACTTGGCGTGCAATGTTAGAACACAAGTCATTTTAAAGGCAAAAGGAGAAAAAACAAGTGAACTTTAAAGATATCTAGGCATAAGCATAAAGAATGAGGATAGTATGAAGCCAATAAGCACATTCTGCACTACAAAATCAAGACCAATCGAATAAAAGCATAAATTCGAAATTCGAAACTGAATGTCACATTTAGGAGTGACATTTACATGGACATTTCATCGAACACTTGGTGTGCAATGTTAGATCACAAGTCATTTTTAAGGCAAAATAAGAAAAAACAAGTGAACTTTACGGACATCTAGTCATAAGCATAGAGAATGAGGATAATGTCAAGCCAATAAGCACTTTCTGCACTACAAAATCAAGACGTATCGAATAAAAGCATAAATTCGAACCTAGAAACCAAATGCCACATTTAGGAGTGACATTTACACGGACATTTCATCGAACACTTGGTGTGCAATGTTAGATCACAAGTCATTTTAAAGGAAAAAGGAGAAAAAACATGTGAACTTTAAAGACATCTAGGCATAAGCATAGAGAATGAGGATAGTGTCAAGCAAATAAGCACATTCCGCACTACAAAATCAAGACAGATCGAAAAAAAGCATGAATTCGAACCTAGAAACCGAATGCGACATTTAGGAGTGACATTTACATGGACATTTCATCGAACACTTGGTGTGCAATGTTAGAACACAAGTCATTTTAAAGGCAAAACGAGAAAAAACAAGTGAACTTAAAAGACATTTAGGCATAAGCTTAAAGAATGAGGATGGTATCAAGCCAATAAGCACATTCTACACTACAAAATCAAGACCAATCGAATAAAAGCATAAATTCGAACCTAGAAACTGAATGCCACATTTAGCAGTGACATTTACATGGACATTTCATCGAACACTTGGCGTGCAA
The DNA here is from genome assembly GCA_964016875.1 of Fallopia convolvulus. Lineage (NCBI taxonomy): Eukaryota > Viridiplantae > Streptophyta > Magnoliopsida > Caryophyllales > Polygonaceae > Fallopia > Fallopia convolvulus. The sequence goes on from OZ024727.1 coordinate 27,395,743, forward strand.
TTGTAGAACTCAAGTCATTTTAAAGGCAAAAGGAGAAAAAAGAAGTGAACTTTAAAGACATCTAGGCATAAGCATAAAGAATGAGGATAGTATGAAGCCAATAAGCACATTCTGCACTACAAAATCAAGACCGATCGATTAAAAGCATAAATTCGAAATTCAAAACTGAATGCCACAGTTAGGAGTGACATTTACATGGACATTTCATCGAACACTTGGCGTGCAATGTTAGATCATAAGTCATTTTAAAGGCAAAAGGAGAAAAAACAAGTGAACTTTAAGGACATCTAGGCATAAGCATAAAGAATGAGGATAGTATGAAGCCAATAAGCACATTCTGCACTACAAAATCAAGACCGATCGATTAAAAGCATAAATTCAAAATTCAAAACTGAATGCCAAATTTAGGAGTGACATTTACATGGACATTTCATCGAACACTTGGCGTGCAATGTTAGATGACAAGTCATTTTTAAGGCAAAATAAAAAAAACAAGTGAACTTTAAGGACATCTAGTCATCAGCATAGAGAATGAGGATAATGTCAAGCCAATAAGCACTTTCTGCACTACAAAATCAAGACGTATCGAATAAAAGCATAAATTCGAACCGAGAAACCGAATGCCACATTTAGGAGTGACATTTACATGGACATTTCATCGAACACTTGGCGTGCAATGTTAGAACACAAGTCATTTTAAAGGCAAAAGGAGAAAAAATAAGTGAACTTTAAAGATATCTAGGCATAAGCATAAAGAATGAGGATAGTATGAAGCCAATAAGCACATTCTGCACTACAAAATCAAGACCAATCGAATAAAAGCATAAATTCGAAATTCGAAACTGAATGCCACATTTAGGAGTGACATTTACATGGACATTTCATCGAACACTTGGCGTGCAATGTTAGATCACAAGTCATTTTTAAGGCAAAATAAGAAAAAACAAGTGAACTTTACGGACATCTAGTCATAAGCATAGAGAATGAGGATAATGTCAAGCCAATAAGCACTTTCTGCACTACAAAATCAAGACGTATCGAATAAAAGCATAAATTCGAACCTAGAAACCAAATGCCACATTTAGGAGTGACATTTACACGGACATTTCATCGAACACTTGGTGTGCAATGTTAGAACACAAGTCATTTTAAAGGCAAAACAAGAAAAAAGAAGTGAACTTAAAAGACATTTAGGCATAAGCATAAAGAATGAGGATGGTATCAGGCCAATAAGCACATTCTGCACTACAAACACAAGACCAATCGAATAAAAGCATAAATTCGAACCTAGAAACCGAATGCCACATTTAGGAGTGAAATTTACATGGACATTTCATCGAACACTTGGCGTGCAATGTTAGATAATAAGTCATTTTAAAGGCAAAAGGAAAAAAACAAATGAACTTTAAAGACATCTAGGCATAAGCATAAAGAATGAGGATAGTATCAAGCCAATAAGCACATTCTGCACTACAAAATCAAGACCGATTGAATAAAAGCATAAATTCGAACCCAGAAACCGAATGCCACATTTAGGAGTGACATTTACATGGACATTTCATCGAACACTTGGCATGCAATGTTAGATCACAAGTCATTTTATAGTGAAAAGGAGAAAAAACAAGTGAACTTTAAAGACATCTAGGCATAAGCATAGAGAATGAGGATAGTGTCAAGCCAATAAGCACATTCCGCACTACAAAATCAAGACAGATCGAATAAAAGCATAAATTCGAACCTAGAAACCGAATGCCACATTTCATCGAACACTTGGCATGCAATGTTAGATCACGAGTCATTTTTAAGGCAAAATAAGAAAAAACAAGTGAACTTTAAAGACATCTAGGCATAAGCATAGAGAATGAGGATAGTTTCAAGCCAATAAGCACATTCCACACTATAAAATCAAGACGTATCGAATAAAAGCATAAATTCAAACCTAGAAACAAAATGCCACATTTAGGAGTGACATTTACATGGACATTTCATCGAACACTTGGTGTGCAACGTTAGATCACAAGTCATTTTAAAGGCAAAAGGAGAAAAAACAAGTGAACTTTAAAGACATCTAGGCATAAGCATAAAGAATGAGGATAGTATGAAGCCAATAAGCACATTCTGTACTAAAAAATCAAGACCGGTTGAATAAAAGCATAAATTCGAACCCTGAAACCGAATGCCACATTTAGGAGTGACATTTACACGGACATTTCATCGAACACTTGGTGTGCAATGTTAGAACACAAGTCATTTTAAAGGCAAAACGAGAAAAAACAAGTGAACTTAAAAGACATTTAGGCATAAGCATAAAGAATGAGGATGGTATCAGGCCAATAAGCACATTCTGCACTACAAACACAAGACCAATCGAATAAAAGCATAAATTCGAACCCAGAAACCGAATGCCACATTTAGGAATGACATTTACATGGACATTTCATCGAACACTTGGCATGCAATGTTAGATCACAAGTCATTTTATAGTGAAAAGGAGAAAAAACAAGTGAACTTTAAAGACATCTAGGCATAAGCATAGAGAATGAGGATAGTGTCAAGCAAATAAGCACATTCCGCACTACAAAATCAAGACAGATCGAATAAAAGCATAAATTCGAACCTAGAAACCGAATGCCACATTTCATCGAACACTTGGCATGCAACGTTAAATCACGAGTCATTTTTAAGGCAAAATAAGAAAAAACAAGTGAACTTTAAAGACATCTAGGCATAAGCATAGAGAATGAGGATAGTGTCAAGCCAATAAGCACATTCCACACTATAAAATCAAGACGTATCGAATAAAAGCATAAATTCAAACCTAGAAACCAAATGCCACATTTAGGAGTGACATTTACATGGACATTTCATCGAACACTTGGCGTGCAACGTTAGATCACAAGTCATTTTAAAGGCAAAAGGAGAAAAAACAAGTGAACTTTAAAGACATCGAGGCATAAGCATAAAGAATGAGGATAGTATGAAGCCAATAAGCACATTCTGCACTACAAAATCAAGACCAATCGAATAAAAGCATAAATTCGAAATTCAAAACTGAATACCACATTTAGGAGTGACATTTACATGGACATTTCATCGAACACTTGGCGTGCAATGTTAGATCACAAGTCATTTTTAAGGCAAAATAAGAAAAAACAAGTGAACTTTAAGGACATCTAGTCATAAGCATAGAGAATGAGGATAATGTCAAGCCAATAAGCACTTTGTGCACTACAAAATCAAGACGTATCGAATAAAAGCATAAATTCGAACCTAGAAACCAAATGCCACATTTAGGAGTGACATTTACACGGACATTTCATCGAACACTTGGTGTGCAATGTTAGAACACAAGTCATTTTAAAGGCAAAACGAGAAAAAACAAGTGAACTTAAAAGACATTTAGGCATAAGCATAAAGAATGAGGATGGTATCAGGCCAATAAGCACATTCTGCACTACAAACACAAGACCAATCGAATAAAAGCATAAATTCGAACCTAGAAACTGAATGCCACATTTAGGAGTGAAATTTACATGGACATTTCATCGAACACTTGGCGTGCAATGTTAGATAATAAGTCATTTTAAAGTCAAAAGGTAAAAAACGAATGAACTTTAAAAACATCTAGGCATAAGCATAAAGAATGAGGATAGTATCAAGCCAATAAGCACATTCTGCACTACAAAATCAAGACCGATTGAATAAAAGCATAAATTCGAACCCAGAAACCGAATGCCACATTTAGGAGTGACATTTACATGGACATTTCATCGAACACTTGGCATGCAATGTTAGATCACAAGTCATTTTATAGTGAAAAGGAGAAAAAACAAGTGAACTTTAAAGACATCTAGGCATAAGCATAGAGAATGAGGATAGTGTCAAGCAAATAAGCACATTCCGCACTACAAAATCAAGACAGATCGAATAAAAGCATAAATTCGAACCTAGAAACCGAATGCCACATTTCATCGAACACTTGGCATGCAATGTTAGATCACGAGTCATTTTTAAGGCAAAATAAGAAAAACAAGTGAACTTTAAAGACATCTAGGCATAAGCATAGAGAATGAGGATAGTGTCAAGCCAATAAGCACATTCCACACTATAAAATCAAGACGTATCGAATAAAAGCATAAATTCAAACCTAGAAACAAAATGCCACATTTAGGAGTGACATTTACATGGACATTTCATCGAACACTTGGTGTGCAACGTTAGATCACAAGTGATTTTAAAGGCAAAAGCAGAAAAAACAAGTGAACTTTAAAGACATCTAGGCATAAGCATAAAGAATGAGGATAGTATGAAGCCAATAAGCACATTCTGTACTAAAAAATCAAGACCGGTTGAATAAAGGCATAAATTCGAACCCTGAAACCGAATGCCACATTTAGGAGTGACATTTACATAGACATTTCATCGAACACTTGGCATGCAATGTTAGTTAACAAATCATTTTAAAGGCAAAAGGAGAAAAATCAAGTGAACTTTAAAGACATCTAGTCATAAGAATAGAGATTGAGGATAATGTCAAGCCAATAAGCACTTTCTACACTACAAAATCAAGACGTATCGAATAAAAGCATAAATTCGAACCTAGAAACCAAATGCCACATTTAGGAGTGACATTTACATGGACATTTCATCGAACACTTGGTGTGCAATGTTAGATCACAAGTCATTTTAAAGGCAAAACGAGAAAAAACAAGTGAACTTTAAAGACATTTAGGCATAAGCATAAAGAATGAGGATGGTATCAAGCAAATAAGCACATTCTGCACTACAAACCCAAGACCAATCGAATAAAAGCATAAATTCGAACCTAGAAACCGAATGCCACATTTAGGAGTGAAATTTACAAGGATATTTCGTCGAACACTTGGCGTACAATGTTGGAACACATGTAATTTTAAAGGCCAAACGAGAAAAAACAAGTTAACTTTAAAGACATTTAAGCATAAGCATAAAAAATGAGGATGGTATCAAGCCAATAAGCACATTATGCACTACAAAATCAAGACCAATCGAATAAAAGCATAAATTCGAACCTAGAAACCGAATGCCACATTTAGCAGTGACATTTACATGGACATTTCATCGAGCACTTGGCGTGCAATGTTAGATCATAAGTCATTTTTAAGGCAAATAAAGAAAAAACAAGTGAACTTTAAAGACATCTAGGCATATGTATAGAGAATGAGGATAGTGTCAAGCGAATAAGCACATTCCGCACTACAAAATCAAGACGTATCGAATAAAAGCATAAATTCGAACCTAGAAACCAAATGCCACATTCAGGAGTGACATTTACATGGACATTTCATCGAACACTTGGCATGCAATGTTAGATCACAAGTCATTTTTAAGGCAAAATAAGAAAAAACAAGTGAACTTTAAAGACATCTAGGCATAAGCATAGAGAATGAGGATAGTGTCAAGCAAATAAGCACATTCCGCACTACAAAATCAAGACAGATCGAATAAAAGCATAAATTCGAACCTAGAAACCGAATGCCACATTTCATCGAACACTTGGCATGCAACGTTAAATCACGAGTCATTTTTAAGGCAAAATAAGAAAAAACAAGTGAACTTTAAAGACATCTAGGCATAAGCATAGAGAATGAGGATAGTGTCAAGCCAATAAGCACATTCCACACTATAAAATCAAGACGTATCGAATAAAAGCATAAATTCAAACCTAGAAACCAAATGCCACATTTAGGAGTGACCATTACATGGACATTTCATCGAACACTTGCCGTGCAACGTTAGATCACAAGTCATTTTAAAGGCAAAAGAAGAAAAAACAAGTGAACTTTAAAGACATCGAGGCATAAGCATAAAGAATGAGGATAGTATGAAGCCAATAAGCACATTCTGCACTACAAAATCAAGACCAATCGAATAAAAGCATAAATTCGAAATTCAAAACTGAATGCCACATTTAGGAGTGACATTTACATGGACATTTCATCGAACACTTGGCGTGCAATGTTAGATCACAAGTCATTTTTAAGGCAAAATAAGAAAAAACAAGTGAACTTTAAGGACATCTAGTCATAAGCATAGAGAATGAGGATAATGTCAAGCCAATAAGCACTTTGTGCACTACAAAATCAAGACGTATCGAATAAAAGCATAAATTCGAACCTAGAAACCAAATGCCACATTTAGGAGTGACATTTACACGGACATTTCATCGAACACTTGGTGTGCAATGTTAGAACACAAGTCATTTTAAAGGCAAAACGAGAAAAAACAAGTGAACTTAAAAGACATTTAGGCATAAGCATAAAGAATGAGGATGGTATCAGGCCAATAAGCACATTCTGCACTACAAACACAAGACCAATCGAATAAAAGCATAAATTCGAACCCAGAAACCGAATGCCACATTTAGGAATGACATTTACATGGACATTTCATCGAACACTTGGCATGCAATGTTAGATCACAAGTCATTTTATAGTGAAAAGGAGAAAAAACAAGTGAACTTTAAAGACATCTAGGCATAAGCATAGAGAATGAGGATAGTGTCAAGCAAATAAGCACATTCCGCACTACAAAATCAAGACAGATCGAATAAAAGCATAAATTCGAACCTAGAAACCGAATGCCACATTTCATCGAACACTTGGCATGCAACGTTAAATCACGAGTCATTTTTAAGGCAAAATAAGAAAAAACAAGTGAACTTTAAAGACATCTAGGCATAAGCATAGAGAATGAGGATAGTGTCAAGCCAATAAGCACATTCCACACTATAAAATCAAGACGTATCGAATAAAAGCATAAATTCAAACCTAGAAACCAAATGCCACATTTAGGAGTGACATTTACATGGACATTTCATCGAACACTTGGCGTGCAACGTTAGATCACAAGTCATTTTAAAGGCAAAAGGAGAAAAAACAAGTGAACTTTAAAGACATCGAGGCATAAGCATAAAGAATGAGGATAGTATGAAGCCAATAAGCACATTCTGCACTACAAAATCAAGACCAATCGAATAAAAGCATAAATTCGAAATTCAAAACTGAATACCACATTTAGGAGTGACATTTACATGGACATTTCATCGAACACTTGGCGTGCAATGTTAGATCACAAGTCATTTTTAAGGCAAAATAAGAAAAAACAAGTGAACTTTAAGGACATCTAGTCATAAGCATAGAGAATGAGGATAATGTCAAGCCAATAAGCACTTTGTGCACTACAAAATCAAGACGTATCGAATAAAAGCATAAATTCGAACCTAGAAACCAAATGCCACATTTAGGAGTGACATTTACACGGACATTTCATCGAACACTTGGTGTGCAATGTTAGAACACAAGTCATTTTAAAGGCAAAACGAGAAAAAACAAGTGAACTTAAAAGACATTTAGGCATAAGCATAAAGAATGAGGATGGTATCAGGCCAATAAGCACATTCTGCACTACAAACACAAGACCAATCGAATAAAAGCATAAATTCGAACCTAGAAACTGAATGCCACATTTAGGAGTGAAATTTACATGGACATTTCATCGAACACTTGGCGTGCAATGTTAGATAATAAGTCATTTTAAAGTCAAAAGGTAAAAAACGAATGAACTTTAAAAACATCTAGGCATAAGCATAAAGAATGAGGATAGTATCAAGCCAATAAGCACATTCTGCACTACAAAATCAAGACCGATTGAATAAAAGCATAAATTCGAACCCAGAAACCGAATGCCACATTTAGGAGTGACATTTACATGGACATTTCATCGAACACTTGGCATGCAATGTTAGATCACAAGTCATTTTATAGTGAAAAGGAGAAAAAACAAGTGAACTTTAAAGACATCTAGGCATAAGCATAGAGAATGAGGATAGTGTCAAGCAAATAAGCACATTCCGCACTACAAAATCAAGACAGATCGAATAAAAGCATAAATTCGAACCTAGAAACCGAATGCCACATTTCATCGAACACTTGGCATGCAATGTTAGATCACGAGTCATTTTTAAGGCAAAATAAGAAAAACAAGTGAACTTTAAAGACATCTAGGCATAAGCATAGAGAATGAGGATAGTGTCAAGCCAATAAGCACATTCCACACTATAAAATCAAGACGTATCGAATAAAAGCATAAATTCAAACCTAGAAACAAAATGCCACATTTAGGAGTGACATTTACATGGACATTTCATCGAACACTTGGTGTGCAACGTTAGATCACAAGTGATTTTAAAGGCAAAAGCAGAAAAAACAAGTGAACTTTAAAGACATCTAGGCATAAGCATAAAGAATGAGGATAGTATGAAGCCAATAAGCACATTCTGTACTAAAAAATCAAGACCGGTTGAATAAAGGCATAAATTCGAACCCTGAAACCGAATGCCACATTTAGGAGTGACATTTACATAGACATTTCATCGAACACTTGGCATGCAATGTTAGTTAACAAATCATTTTAAAGGCAAAAGGAGAAAAATCAAGTGAACTTTAAAGACATCTAGTCATAAGAATAGAGATTGAGGATAATGTCAAGCCAATAAGCACTTTCTACACTACAAAATCAAGACGTATCGAATAAAAGCATAAATTCGAACCTAGAAACCAAATGCCACATTTAGGAGTGACATTTACATGGACATTTCATCGAACACTTGGTGTGCAATGTTAGATCACAAGTCATTTTAAAGGCAAAACGAGAAAAAACAAGTGAACTTTAAAGACATTTAGGCATAAGCATAAAGAATGAGGATGGTATCAAGCAAATAAGCACATTCTGCACTACAAACCCAAGACCAATCGAATAAAAGCATAAATTCGAACCTAGAAACCGAATGCCACATTTAGGAGTGAAATTTACAAGGATATTTCGTCGAACACTTGGCGTACAATGTTGGAACACATGTAATTTTAAAGGCCAAACGAGAAAAAACAAGTTAACTTTAAAGACATTTAAGCATAAGCATAAAAAATGAGGATGGTATCAAGCCAATAAGCACATTATGCACTACAAAATCAAGACCAATCGAATAAAAGCATAAATTCGAACCTAGAAACCGAATGCCACATTTAGCAGTGACATTTACATGGACATTTCATCGAGCACTTGGCGTGCAATGTTAGATCATAAGTCATTTTTAAGGCAAATAAAGAAAAAACAAGTGAACTTTAAAGACATCTAGGCATATGTATAGAGAATGAGGATAGTGTCAAGCGAATAAGCACATTCCGCACTACAAAATCAAGACGTATCGAATAAAAGCATAAATTCGAACCTAGAAACCAAATGCCACATTCAGGAGTGACATTTACATGGACATTTCATCGAACACTTGGCATGCAATGTTAGATCACAAGTCATTTTTAAGGCAAAATAAGAAAAAACAAGTGAACTTTAAAGACATCTAGGCATAAGCATAGAGAATGAGGATAGTGTCAAGCAAATAAGCACATTCCGCACTACAAAATCAAGACAGATCGAATAAAAGCATAAATTCGAACCTAGAAACCGAATGCCACATTTCATCGAACACTTGGCATGCAACGTTAAATCACGAGTCATTTTTAAGGCAAAATAAGAAAAAACAAGTGAACTTTAAAGACATCTAGGCATAAGCATAGAGAATGAGGATAGTGTCAAGCCAATAAGCACATTCCACACTATAAAATCAAGACGTATCGAATAAAAGCATAAATTCAAACCTAGAAACCAAATGCCACATTTAGGAGTGACCATTACATGGACATTTCATCGAACACTTGCCGTGCAACGTTAGATCACAAGTCATTTTAAAGGCAAAAGAAGAAAAAACAAGTGAACTTTAAAGACATCGAGGCATAAGCATAAAGAATGAGGATAGTATGAAGCCAATAAGCACATTCTGCACTACAAAATCAAGACCAATCGAATAAAAGCATAAATTCGAAATTCAAAACTGAATGCCACATTTAGGAGTGACATTTACATGGACATTTCATCGAACACTTGGCGTGCAATGTTAGATCACAAGTCATTTTTAAGGCAAAATAAGAAAAAACAAGTGAACTTTAAGGACATCTAGTCATAAGCATAGAGAATGAGGATAATGTCAAGCCAATAAGCACTTTGTGCACTACAAAATCAAGACGTATCGAATAAAAGCATAAATTCGAACCTAGAAACCAAATGCCACATTTAGGAGTGACATTTACACGGACATTTCATCGAACACTTGGTGTGCAATGTTAGAACACAAGTCATTTTAAAGGCAAAACGAGAAAAAACAAGTGAACTTAAAAGACATTTAGGCATAAGCATAAAGAATGAGGATGGTATCAGGCCAATAAGCACATTCTGCACTACAAACACAAGACCAATCGAATAAAAGCATAAATTCGAACCTAGAAACTGAATGCCACATTTAGGAGTGAAATTTACATGGACATTTCATCGAACACTTGGCGTGCAATGTTAGATAATAAGTCATTTTAAAGGCAAAAGGAAAAAAACGAATGAACTTTAAAGACATCTAGGCATAAGCATAAAGAATGAGGATAGTATCAAGCCAATAAGCACATTCTGCACTACAAAATCAAGACCGATTGAATAAAAGCATAAATTCGAACCCAGAAACCGAATGCCACATTTAGGAGTGACATTTACATGGACATTTCATCGAACACTTGGCATGCAATGTTAGATCACAAGTCATTTTATAGTGAAAAGGAGAAAAAACAAGTGAACTTTAAAGACATCTAGGCATAAGCATAGAGAATGAGGATAGTGTCAAGCAAATAAGCACATTCCGCACTACAAAATCAAGACAGATCGAATAAAAGCATAAATTCGAACCTAGAAACCGAAAACCACATTTCATCGAACACTTGGCATGCAATGTTAGATCACGAGTCATTTTTAAGGCAAAATAAGAAAAAACAAGTGAACTTTAAAGACATCTAGGCATAAGCATAGAGAATGAGGATAGTGTCAAGCCAATAAGCACATTCCACACTATAAAATCAAGACGTATCGAATAAAAGCATAAATTCAAACCTAGAAACAAAATGCCACATTTAGGAGTGACATTTACATGGACATTTCATCGAACACTTGGTGTGCTACGTTAGATCACAAGTGATTTTAAAGGCAAAAGGAGAAAAAACAAGTGAACTTTAAAGACATCTAGGCATAAGCATAAAGAATGAGGATAGTATGAAGCCAATAAGCACATTCTGTACTAAAAAATCAAGACCGGTTGAATAAAGGCATAAATTCGAACCCTGAAACCGAATGCCACATTTAGGAGTGACATTTACATAGACATTTCATCGAACACTTGGCATGCAATGTTAGTTAACAAATCATTTTAAAGGCAAAAGGAGAAAAATCAAGTGAACTTTAAAGACATCTAGTCATAAGAATAGAGATTGAGGATAATGTCAAGCCAATAAGCACTTTCTACACTACAAAATCAAGACGTATCGAATAAAAGCATAAATTCGAACCTAGAAACCAAATGCCACATTTAGGAGTGACATTTACATGGACATTTCATCGAACACTTGGTGTGCAATGTTAGATCACAAGTCATTTTATAGGCAAAACGAGAAAAAACAAGTGAACTTTAAAGACATTTAGGCATAAGCATAAAGAATGAGGATGGTATCAAGCAAATAAGCACATTCTGCACTACAAACCCAAGACCAATCGAATAAAAGCATAAATTCGAACCTAGAAACCGAATGCCACATTTAGGAGTGAAATTTACAAGGATATTTCATCGAACACTTGGCGTACAATGTTAGAACACAAGTAATTTTAAAGGCCAAACGAGAAAAAACAAGTGAACTTTAAAGACATTTAAGCATAAGCATAAAAAATGAGGATGGTATCAAGCCAATAAGCACATTATGCACTACAAAATCAAGACCAATCGAATAAAAGCATAAATTCGAACCTAGAAACCGAATGCCACATTTAGCAGTGACATTTACATGGACATTTCATCGAGCACTTGGCTTGCAATGTTAGATCATAAGTCATTTTTAAGGCAAATAAAGAAAAAACAAGTGAACTTTAAAGACATCTAGGCATAAGCATAGAGAATGAGGATAGTGTCAAGCGAATAAGCACATTCCGCACTACAAAATCAAGACGTATCGAATAAAAGCATAAATTCGAACCTAGAAACCAAATGCCACATTCAGGAGTGACATTTACATGGACATTTCATCGAACACTTGGCATGCAATGTTAGATCACAAGTCATTTTAAAGGCAAAAGGAGAAAAAACAAGTGAACTTTAAAGACAGGCATAAGCATAGAGAATGAGGATAGTATCAAGCAAACAAGCATATTCCGCACTACAAAATCAAGACGTATCGAATAAAAGCATAAATTCGAACCTAGAAATCAAATGTCACATTTAGGAGGGACATTTACATGGACATTTCATCGAACACTTGGCGTGCAACGTTAGATCACAAGTCATTTTAAAGGCAAAAGGAGAAAAACAAGTGAACTTTAAAGACATCTAGGCATAAGCATAGAGAATGAGGATAGTGTCAAGCCAATAAGCACATTCCGCACTATAAAATCAAGACGTATCGAATAAAAGCATAAATTCGAACCTAGAAACCAAATGCCACATTTAGGAGTGACTTTTACATGGACATTTCATCGAACACTTGGCGTGCAACGTTAGATCACAACTCATTTTAAAGGCAAAAGGAGAAAAAACAAGTGAACTATAAAGACATCTAGGCATAAGCATAAAGAATGAGGATAGTATCAAGCCTATAAGCACATTCTGCACTACAAAACCAAGACCGGTTGAATAAAAGCATAAATTCGAACCCTGAAACCGAATGCCACATTTAGGAGTGACATTTACATGGACATTTCATCGAACACTAGGCATGCAATGTTAGATAACAAGTCATTTTAAAGGCAAAAGGAGAAAAAACAAGTGAACTTTAAAGACATCTAGGCATAAGCATAGAGAATGAGGATAGTGTGAAGCAAATAAGCACATTCCGCACTACAAAATCAAGACGGATCGAATAAAAGCATAAATTCGAACCTAGAAACCGAATGCCACATTTAGGAGTGACATTTACATGAACATTTCATCGAACACTAGGCGTGCAATGTTAGATCACAAGTCATTTTTAAGGCAAAATAAGAAAAAACAAGTGAACTTTAAGGACATCTAGGCATAAGCATAGAGAATGAGGATAGGGTCAAGCGAATAACCACATTCCCCACTACAAAATCAAGACGTATCGAATAAAAGCATAAATTCGAACCTAGAAACCAAATGCCACATTCAAGAGTGACATTTACATGACATTTTATCGAACACTTGGCATGCAATGTTAGATCACAAGTCATTTTTATTGCAAAAGGAGAAAAAACAAGTGAACTTTAAAGATATCTAGGCATAAGCATAGAGGATGCGGATAGTGTCAAGCAAATAAGCACATTCCGCACTACAAAATAAAGACCGATCGAATAAAAGCATAAATTCAAACCTAGAAACCGAATGCCACATTTAGGAGTGACATTTACATGGACATTTCATCGAACACTTGGCATGCAATGTTAGATCACTGAGAACACCTAATTTAGTCATATTTCAGGGGTCTTGATGCATATTAATTTTGATCATATTCATGCATATTTTACATATTTTATATTTATTTTATTTTATTTTGTATTCGTAATCTACACACTGTTTTTATTATATTTCAGGTATTTAAAGGCTAATTTAAGGAGAGGAGCATATATGATCCCTAGGTTCAAATTAATGATGCATTGGTGGGAGATCGTACAAAAGAGCATGAGTTATTTACGGTTGGACTGTTGTGCCATTATTATTTCTTGTTCGACTTTGGGCTTCAGAGATATGGACCAAACAAAGTAAAGCCCAATTTGTCGGTAAAAGGCGGTGCACCGTGCGAGTAAATTGGATATTTTGATCACAAAATATATTGGAAGATATATATAAATATATTAGCTTGGAGAAAGTGGGGAGGTTAGCTTAGGTTAACTTAGACTTAATTTTATTTTAGCTTTTGTTTATTTTGTTCGGCCGCAGAGGAGAGAATTTCACGTCGAGTTCGGCCGGTGTGATTGGAAGACTTGTTTGTTATTCAAGATCTAGCCCTTGCTTTGGATTATCTATATAATTGAGACTAAGTTTTCTTACTCTTTAATTGTATTGAATAATTCTTGGCTAGTTTATATATTGTGATTATTACTTCAATCATGCTTGGCTAAATTCCTAGTTCTAGGGTTTTGGTGATCCATTCAATGGGTATTTAATTAAAGTTATATTCTTTGCCTTACTTTAAATATATTTGATTTAATCCTAGATGCTTTATGCCTTAGTAACTTTTGTGAATGGGAACTTGTTAAAGTTTGAGACTGAAAGGTAAAAACTTTAATAAGTAGTCATACAGGGAACTGAGACTGAAAGGTACTTTTTCCTGTTGGAACCCTGGGATTTGAACCTGAGATTTCTTTATTGGGAAAGTGTTTTGATTTCTCTTGTGGATTAATAGTTGTCATAGAAACCTTAAGTTTGGGTTGAGTTAGCAAGTCGCGAAAGCGGATGTTAATTCAATTTAATCTTAAATTCTAAGTACTTAATGGTCTAGATTTCAATTGGCAAGTCGCGAAAGCGGATGTTGGTTGGGTTTAGGCACGTTGCTATCGTTCGAAAGGACTTAGTGATTACCTTAGATAACTACCTTAAAATAAATAGAAATAGATTCAGGTAGAGTATAATTTTATATATTGAAACATTGATCTGGTGATCCTTAACCTTAGACACATCTATCCCATAGTTTTTATCCTCTTTATTTGCACAATTATCTGTTATCCTAGACATAGACGTTCCATATTCATTATATTTTTGACCTAATTTACTAATAGGGTTACAATTGGTATTACATTGGTCCTTGTGGGATCGACATTTGAGGTACTACGATTGACCCCGTTCGCTTGCAGGTTAGTTTTGGTTGCATCAATCACAAGTCATTTTAAAGGCAAAAGGAGAAAAAGAAGTGAATTTTACAAACATCTAGGCATAAGCATAGAGAATGAGGATAGTGTCAAAGCCAATAAGCACATTCTGAAGTATAACATCAAGACCGATCAACTAAAAGCATAAATTCGAACCTAGAAACCGAATGCCACATTTAGGAGTGACATTTACATGGACATTTCATCAAACACTTGGCGTGCAATGTTACATCTCAATTAAATTTTTTAAAGGCAAAACGAGAAAAAACAAGTGAACTTTAAAGACATCTAAACACATCTAGGCATAAGCATAAAGAATGAGGATAGTATTAAGCCAATAAGCACATTCTGCACCACAAAATCAAGACCGATCGAATCAAAGCAAAAATTTGAACATAGAAACCGAATGCCACATTTACGAGTGCCATTTACATGGACATTTCATTGAACACTTGGCGTGCAATATTTGATCACAAGTCATTTTATAGGCAAAAGGAGAAAAAACAAGTGAACTTTCAAGACATCTAGGCATGAGCATAAAGAATGAGGATAGTATCAAGCCAATAAGCACGTTCTGCACTACAAAATCAAGACCGGTCGGATAAAAGCAGAAATTCGAACCTAGAAACCGAATGTCATATTTAGGAGTGACATAAACATGGATATTTCATCGAACACTTGGCGCGCAATGTTAGATCACAAGTCATTTTAAAGGCAAAAAGGAGAAAAAACAACTGAACTTTAAAGACATCTAGGCATAAGGATAAAGAATGAGGATAGTATCAAGCCAATAAGCACCTTCTACACCACAAAATCAAGACTGATCGGATAAATGAATAGTTTCAAACCTAGAAACCGAATGCCACATTTAGGAGTGGCATTTACATGGACATTTCATCGAACACTTGGCGTGCAATGTTAGATCACAAGTCAATTTTCAAAGGCAAAAGAAGAAAAAACAAGTGAACTTTAAACACATCTAGGCATAAGCATAAAAAATGAGGATAATATCAAGCCAATAAGCACATTCTGCACTACAAAATCAAGAATGATCGAATCAAAGCATAAATTCCAACTATGAAACCGAATGCCACATTTAGGAGTGACATTTACATGGACATTTCATCGAACACTTGGTGTGCAATGTTAGATCTCAAGTAAATTTTTTAAAGGCAAAAGGAGAAAAAACAAGTGAACTTTAAAGACATCTAGGCATAAGCATAAAGAATATGGATAGTATCAAGCCAATAAGCACATTCTGCACCACAAAATCAAGACCGATCGAATAAAAGCATAAATTCGAGCATAGAAACCGAATGCCACATTTAGGAGTGACATTACATGGACATTTCATCGAACACTTGGTTTACAATAGATCACAAGTCATTTTAAAGGGAAAAGGAGAAAAAAATGTTGAACTTTAAAGGCATCTAGGCATAAGCATAAAGAATCAGGATAGAATCAAGCCAATAAGCACGGTTTGCACTACAAAATCAAGACCGATCCGGTCAAAGCATAAATTCGAACCTAGAAACCGAATGCCATATTTAGGAGTGACATTTACGTCGACATTTCATCGACCACTTGGCGTGCAATTTTAGATCACATGTCATTTTAAATGTAAAAGGAGAAAAAACAAGTGAACTTTAAAGACATCTAGGCATAAGCATAAAGAATGAGGATAGTATCAAGCCAATAAGCACATTCTACTCTAGAAAATCAAGACTGATCGAATAAGAGCATAAATTCGAACATAGAAACCGAATGCCACATTTAGGAGTGACATTTGCATGGATATTTTATCGAACACTTGGCGTGCATTGTTAGATCACAAGCCATTTTAAAGGCAAAAGGACAAAAAACAATTGAACTTTAAATACATCTAGGCATAAGCATAAAGAATAAGGATAATATCAAGCCAATAAGCACATTCTACACTACAAAATCAAGAATGATCGAATCAAAGCATAAATTCCAACTATGAAACCGAATGCCACATTTAGGAGTGACATTTACATGGACATTTCATCGAACACTTGGCGTGCAATGTTAGATCTCAAGTAAATTTTTTAAAGGCAAAAGGAGAAAAAACAAGTGAACTTTAAAGACATCTAGGCATAAGCATAAAGAATATGGATAGTATCAAGCCAATAAGCACATTCTGCATCACAAAATCAAGACCGATCGGATAAAAGTATAGATTCGAACCTAGATTCCAAATGCCATATTTAGGAGTGACATTTACATGGACATTTCATCGAACGCTTGGCGTGCAATGTTAGATTACAAGTCATTTTACAGGCAAAAAGGAGAAAAATCATGTGAACTTTAAAGACATCTAGGCATAAGCATAAAGAATGAGGATAGTATCAAGCCAATAAGCACCTTCTGCACCGCAAAATCAAGACTGATCGGGTAAATGAATAGATTCGAACCTAGAAACCGAATGCCACATTTAGGAGTGGTATTTACATGGACATTTCATCGACCACTTGGCGTGCAATGATAGATCACAAGTCATTTCAAAGGCAAAAGGACAAAAAACAAGTGAAATTTAAAGACATCTAGGCATAAGCATAGAGAAGGAGGATAGTGTCAATCCAATAAGCACATTCCGCACTACAAAATCAAGATGTATCGAATAAAAGCATAAATTTGAACCTAGAAACCGAATGCCACATTTGAGAGTAATATTTACATGGACATTTCATCGAACACTTGACGTGCAATCTTAGATCTCAAGTCAATTTTCAAAGGCAAAAGAAGAAAAAACATTTGAACTTTAAACATATCTAGGCATAAGCATAAAGAATGAGGATAGTATTAAGGCAATAAGCACATTCTGCACCACAAAATCAAGATCGATCGAATCAAAGCAAAAATTTGAACATAGAAACCGAATGCCACATTTAGGAGTGCCCATTTACATCGACATTTCATCCAACACATGGGGTGCAATATTAAGTCACAAGTCAGTTTATAGGCAAAAGGAGAAAAAACAAGTGAACCTTCAAGACATCTAGGCATTGGCATAAAGAATAAGGATAGTATCAAGCCAATAAGCACGTTCTACACTACAAAATCAAGACCGATCGGATAAAAGCAGAATTTCGAACCTAGAAACCGAATGTCATATTTAGGAGTGACATATACATGGACATTTCATCGATGACTTGTCGTGTAATGTTAGATCACAAGTCATTTTAAAGGCAAAAAGGAGAAAAAACATGTGAACTTTAAAGACATATAGGCATAAGAACAAATAATGAGGATAGTATCAAGCCAATAAGCAACTTCTGCACCACAAAATCAAGACATATCGGATAAATCAATAGATTCGAACCTAGAAACCGAATGCCACATTTAGGAGTGGCATTTATATGGACATTTCATCGACCACTTGACGTGCAATGTTAGCACACAAGTCATTTTAAAGGCAAAAGGAGAAAAAAGAAGTGAACTTTAAAGACATCTAGGCATAAGCATAAAGATGAGGATAGTATCAAGCCAATAAGCACTTTCTACACTAACAAATCAAGAACAGTCGAATAAAAGAATAGATTCGAACCTCGAAACCGAATACCATATTTAGGAGTGACATTTACATGGACATTTCATCGAACACTTGGCGTGCAATGTTAGATCACAAGTCATTTTGAAGTTAAAATGAGAAAAAACAAGTGAACTTTAAAGGCTTCTCGGCATAACCATAAAGAATGAGGATAGTATCAAGCCAATAAGCACCTTCTGCACCACAAAATCAACACCGATCAGATAAAAGCATAGATTCGAACCTAGAAACCGAATGCTATATTTAGGAGTGACATTTACATGGACATTTCATCGAACACTTGGCGTGCAATGTTAGATCACAAGTCATTTTAAAGGCAAAAGGAGAAAAAACAAGTGAACTTTAAGGACATCTAGTCATAAGCATAAAGAATCAGGATAGCATCAAGCCAATAAGCACTTTCTGCACCACAAAATCAAGACTGATCGGATAAAAGGATAGATTCGAACCTAGAAACCGAATGCCATATTTAGGAGTGACATTTACATGGACATTTCATCGAACACTTGGTGTGCAATGTTAGATCTCAAGTAAATTTTTTAAAGGCAAAAGGAGAAAAAACAAGTGAACTTTAAAGACATCTAGGCATAAGCATAAAGAATATGGATAGTATCAAGCCAATAAGCACATTTTGCACCACAAAATCAATACCGATCGAATAAAAGCATAAATTCGAGCATAGAAACCGAATGCCACATTTAGGAGTGACATTACATGGACATTTCATCGAACACTTGGTTTACAATAGATCATAAGTCATTTTAAAGGGAAAAGGAGAAAAAAATGTTGAAATTTAAAGGCATCTAGGCATAAGCATAAAGAATCAGGATAGAATCAAGCCAATAAGACCGATCCGGTCAAAGCATAAATTCGAACCTAGAAACCGAATGCCATATTTAGGAGTGACATTTACATGGACATTCCATCGACCACTTGGCGTGCAATTTTAGATCACATGTCATTTTAAATGTAAAAGGAGAAAAAACAAGTGAACTTTAAAGACATCTAGGCATAAGCATAAAGAATGAGGATAGTATCAAGCCAATAAGCACATTCTGCTCTACAAAATCAAGACTGATCGAATAAGAGCATAAATTCGAACATAGAAACCGAATGCCACATTTAGGAGTGACATTTACATGGATATTTTATCGAACACTTGGCGTGCATTGTTAGATCACAAGCCATTTTAAAGGCAAAAGGACAAAAAACAATTGAACTTTAAATACATCTAGGCATAAGCATAAATAATGAGGATAATATCAAGCCAATAAGCACATTCTGCACTACAAAATCAAGAATGATCGAATCAAAGCATAAATTCCAAGTATGAAACCGAATGCCACATTTAGGAGTGACATTTACATGGACATTTGATCGAACACTTGGCGTGCAATGTTAGATCTCAAGTAAATTTTTTAAAGGCAAAAGGAGAAAAAACAAGTGAACTTTAAAGACATCTAGGCATAAGCATAAAGAATATGGATAGTATCAAGCGAATAAGCACATTCTGCACCACAAAATCAAGACCGATCGGATAAAAGTATAGATTCGAACCTAGATTCCAAATGCCATATTTAGGAGTGACATTTACATGGACATTTCATCAAACGCTTGGCGTGCAATGTTAGATTACAAGTCATTTTACAGGCAAAAAGGAGAAAAAACATATGAACTTTAAAGACATCTAGGCATAAGCATAAAGAATGAGGATAGTATCAAGCCAATAAGCACCTTCTGCACCGCAAAATCAAGACTGATCGGGTAAATGAATAGATTCGAACCTAGAAACCGAATGCCACATTTAGGAGTGGTATTTACATGGACATTTCATCGACCACTTGGCGTGCAATGATAGATCACAAGTCATTTCAAAGGCAAAAGGACAAAAAACAAGTGAAATTTAAAGACATCTAGGCATAAGCATAGAGAAGGAGGATAGTGTCAATCCAATAAGCACATTCCGCACTACAAAATCAAGATGTATCGAATAAAAGCATAAATTTGAACCTAGAAACCGAATGCCACATTTGAGAGTAATATTTACATGGACATTTCATCGAACACTTGACGTGCAATCTTAGATCTCAAGTCAATTTTCAAAGGCAAAAGAAGAAAAAACATTTGAACTTTAAACATATCTAGGCATAAGCATAAAGAATGAGGATAGTATTAAGGCAATAAGCACATTCTGCACCACAAAATCAAGACCGATCGAATCAAAGCAAAAATTTGAACATAGAAACCGAATGCCACATTTAGGAGTGCCCATTTACATCGACATTTCATCCAACACATGGGGTGCAATATTAAGTCACAAGTCAGTTTATAGGCAAAAGGAGAAAAAACAAGTGAACCTTCAAGACATCTAGGCATTGGCATAAAGAATAAGGATAGTATCAAGCCAATAAGCACGTTCTACACTACAAAATCAAGACCGATCGGATAAAAGCAGAATTTCGAACCTAGAAACCGAATGTCATATTTAGGAGTGACATATACATGGACATTTCATCGATGACTTGTCGTGTAATGTTAGATCACAAGTCATTTTAAAGGCAAAAAGGAGAAAAAACATGTGAACTTTAAAGACATATAGGCATAAGAACAAATAATGAGGATAGTATCAAGCCAATAAGCAACTTCTGCACCACAAAATCAAGACATATCGGATAAATCAATAGATTCGAACCTAGAAACCGAATGCCACATTTAGGAGTGGCATTTATATGGACATTTCATCGACCACTTGACGTGCAATGTTAGAACACAAGTCATTTTAAAGGCAAAAGGAGAAAAAAGAAGTGAACTTTAAAGACATCTAGGCATAAGCATAAAGATGAGGATAGTATCAAGCCAATAAGCACTTTCTACACTAACAAATCAAGAACAGTCGAATAAAAGAATAGATTCGAACCTCGAAACCGAATACCATATTTAGGAGTGACATTTACATGGACATTTCATCGAACACTTGGCGTGCAATGTTAGATCACAAGTCATTTTGAAGTTAAAATGAGAAAAAACAAGTGAACTTTAAAGGCTTCTCGGCATAACCATAAAGAATGAGGATAGTATCAAGCCAATAAGCACCTTCTGCACCACAAAATCAACACCGATCAGATAAAAGCATAGATTCGAACCTAGAAACCGAATGCTATATTTAGGAGTGACATTTACATGGACATTTCATCGAACACTTGGCGTGCAATGTTAGATCACAAGTCATTTTAAAGGCAAAAGGAGAAAAAACAAGTGAACTTTAAGGACATCTAGTCATAAGCATAAAGAATCAGGATAGCATCAAGCCAATAAGCACTTTCTGCACCACAAAATCAAGACTGATCGGATAAAAGGATAGATTCGAACCTAGAAACCGAATGCCATATTTAGGAGTGACATTTACATGGACATTTCATCGAACACTTGGTGTGCAATGTTAGATCTCAAGTAAATTTTTTAAAGGCAAAAGGAGAAAAAACAAGTGAACTTTAAAGACATCTAGGCATAAGCATAAAGAATATGGATAGTATCAAGCCAATAAGCACATTTTGCACCACAAAATCAATACCGATCGAATAAAAGCATAAATTCGAGCATAGAAACCGAATGCCACATTTAGGAGTGACATTACATGGACATTTCATCGAACACTTGGTTTACAATAGATCATAAGTCATTTTAAAGGGAAAAGGAGAAAAAAATGTTGAAATTTAAAGGCATCTAGGCATAAGCATAAAGAATCAGGATAGAATCAAGCCAATAAGACCGATCCGGTCAAAGCATAAATTCGAACCTAGAAACCGAATGCCATATTTAGGAGTGACATTTACATGGACATTCCATCGACCACTTGGCGTGCAATTTTAGATCACATGTCATTTTAAATGTAAAAGGAGAAAAAACAAGTGAACTTTAAAGACATCTAGGCATAAGCATAAAGAATGAGGATAGTATCAAGCCAATAAGCACATTCTGCTCTACAAAATCAAGACTGATCGAATAAGAGCATAAATTCGAACATAGAAACCGAATGCCACATTTAGGAGTGACATTTACATGGATATTTTATCGAACACTTGGCGTGCATTGTTAGATCACAAGCCATTTTAAAGGCAAAAGGACAAAAAACAATTGAACTTTAAATACATCTAGGCATAAGCATAAATAATGAGGATAATATCAAGCCAATAAGCACATTCTGCACTACAAAATCAAGAATGATCGAATCAAAGCATAAATTCCAAGTATGAAACCGAATGCCACATTTAGGAGTGACATTTACATGGACATTTGATCGAACACTTGGCGTGCAATGTTAGATCTCAAGTAAATTTTTTAAAGGCAAAAGGAGAAAAAACAAGTGAACTTTAAAGACATCTAGGCATAAGCATAAAGAATATGGATAGTATCAAGCGAATAAGCACATTCTGCACCACAAAATCAAGACCGATCGGATAAAAGTATAGATTCGAACCTAGATTCCAAATGCCATATTTAGGAGTGACATTTACATGGACATTTCATCAAACGCTTGGCGTGCAATGTTAGATTACAAGTCATTTTACAGGCAAAAAGGAGAAAAAACATATGAACTTTAAAGACATCTAGGCATAAGCATAAAGAATGAGGATAGTATCAAGCCAATAAGCACCTTCTGCACCGCAAAATCAAGACTGATCGGGTAAATGAATAGATTCGAACCTAGAAACCGAATGCCACATTTAGGAGTGGTATTTACATGGACATTTCATCGACCACTTGGCGTGCAATGATAGATCACAAGTCATTTCAAAGGCAAAAGGACAAAAACCAAGTGAAATTTAAAGACATCTAGGCATAAGCATAAGAATGAGGAGAGATTCAAGCCAATAAGCACATTCTACACTACAAAATCAAGACCGATCGAATAAAAGCATAAATTCGAACCTAGAAACCGAATGCCAGATTTCGGAGTGACATTTACATGGACATTTCATCGAAAACTTGGTGTGCAATGTTGGATCACAAGACTTTTTAAAGGCAAAAGGAGAAAAAACAAGTGAAATTTAAAGACATCTAGGCATAAGCATAGAGAAGGAGGATAGTGTCAAGCCAATAAGCACATTCCGCACTACAAAATCAAGATGTATCGAATAAAAGCATAAATTCGAACCTAGAAACCGAATGCCACATTTGAGAGTAATATTTACATGGACATTTCATCGAACACTTGACGTGCAATCTTAGATCTCAAGTCAATTTTCAAAGGCAAAAGAAGAAAAAACATTTGAACTTTAAACATATCTAGGCATAAGCATAAAGAATGAGGATAGTATTAAGGCAATAAGCACATTCTGCACCACAAAATCAAGACCGATCGAATCAAAGCAAAAATTTGAACATAGAAACCGAATGCCACATTTAGGAGTGCCCATTTACATCGACATTTCATCCAACACATGGGGTGCAATATTAAGTCACAAGTCAGTTTATAGGCAAAAGGAGAAAAAACAAGTGAACCTTCAAGACATCTAGGCATTGGCATAAAGAATAAGGATAGTATCAAGCCAATAAGCACGTTCTACACTACAAAATCAAGACCGATCGGATAAAAGCAGAATTTCGAACCTAGAAACCGAATGTCACATTTAGGAGTGGCATTTATATGGACATTTCATCGACCACTTGACGTGCAATGTTAGAACACAAGTCATTTTAAAGGCAAAAGGAGAAAAAAGAAGTGAACTTTAAAGACATCTAGGAATAAGCATAAAGAATGAGGATAGTATCAAGCCAATAAGCACTTTCTACACTAACAAATCAAGAACAGTCGAATAAAAGCATAGATTCGAACCTCGAAACCGAATACCATATTTAGGAGTGACATTTACATGGACATTTCATCGAACACTTGGCGTGCAATGTTAGATCACAAGTCATTTTGAAGTTAAAATGAGAAAAAACAAGTGAACTTTAAAGGCTTCTCGGCAAAACCATAAAGAATGAGGATAGTATCAAGCCAATAAGCACATTCTGCACCACAAAATCAACACCGATCAGATAAAAGCATAGATTCGAACCTAGAAACCGAATGCTATATTTAGGAGTGACATTTACATGGACATTTCATCGAACACTTGGCGTGCAATGTTAGATCACAAGTCATTTTAAAGGCAAAAGGAGAAAAAACAAGTGAACTTTAAAGACATCTAGTCATAAGCATAAAGAATCAGGATAGCATCAAGCCAATAAGCACTTTCTGCACCACAAAATCAAGACTGATCGGATAAAAGGATAGATTCGAACCTAGAAACCGAATGCCATATTTAGGAGTGACATTTACTTGGACATTTCATCGAACACTTGGTGTGCAATGTTAGATCTCAAGTAAATTTTTTAAAGGCAAAAGGAGAAAAAACAAGTGAACTTTAAAGACATCTAGGCATAAGCATAAAGAATATGGATAGTATCAAGCCAATAAGCACATTCTGCACCACAAAATCAAGACCGATCGAATAAAAGCATAAATTCGAGCATAGAAACCGAATGCCACATTTAGGAGTGACATTACATGGACATTTCATCGAACACTTGGTTTACAATAGATCACAAGTCATTTTAAAGGGAAAAGGAGAAAAAAATGTTGAACTTTAAAGGCATCTAGGCATAAGCATAAAGAATCAGGATAGAATCAAGCCAATAAGCACGTTTTTCACTACAAAATCAAGACCGATCCGGTCAAAGCATAAATTCGAACCTAGAAACCGAATGCCATATTTAGGAGTGACATTTACATGGACATTTCATCGACCACTTGGCGTTTAATTTTAGATCACATGTCATTTTAAATGTAAAAGGAGAAAAAACAAGTGAACTTTAAAGACATCTAGGCATAAGCATAAAGAATGAGGATAGTATCAAGCCAATAAGCACATTCTGCTCTACAAAATCAAGACTGATCGAATAAGAGCATAAATTCGAACATAGAAACCGAATGCCACATTTAGGAGTGACATTTACATGGATATTTTATCGAACACTTGGCGTGCATTGTTAGATCACAAGCCATTTTAAAGGCAAAAGGACAAAAAACAATTGAACTTTAAATACATCTAGGCATAAGCATAAAGAATGAGGATAGTATCAAGCCAATAAGCACTTTCTGCACTAACAAATCAAGACCGGTCGAATAAAAGCATAGATTCGAACCTAGATACCGAATGCCATATTTAGGAGTGACGTCTACAAGGACATTTCATAGAACACTTGGCTTGCAATGTTAGGTCACAAGTCATTTTGAAGTTAAAATGAGAAAAAACAAGTGAACTTTACAGACTTCTGGGCATAACAATAAAGAATGAGGATAGTATCAAGCCAATAAGCACCTTCTGCACCACAAAATCAAGACCGATCGGATAAAAGCATAGATTCGAACCTAGAAACCGAATGTCATATTTAGGAGTGACATTTATATGGACATTTCATCGAACACTTGGCGTGCAATGTTAGATCTCAAGTAAATTTTTTAAAGGCAAAAGGAGAAAAAACAAGTGAACTTTAAAGACATCTAGGCATAAGCATAAAGAATGAGGATAGTATCAAGCCTATAAGCACATTCTGCACTACCAAATTAAGACCGATCGAATAAAAGCATAAAATAGAAAATAGAAACCGAATGCCACATTTAGCAGTGACATTTACATGGACATTTCATCGAACACATGGCGTGCAATGTTAGATCACAAGTCATTTTAAAGGCAAAAGGAGAAAAAACAAGTGATTTTAAAGACATCTAGGCATAAGTATAAAGAATGAGGATAGTAAGAAGACAATAAGCAAGTTTTGCACTACAAAATTAAGACCGATAGAATAAAAGCATAAATTCGAACCTAGAAACCGAATGCCACATTTAGGAGTGACATTTACATGGACATTTCATCGAACACTTGGCGTGCAATGTTAGATCTAAAGTAAAGGAGAAAAAAGAAGTAAACTATAAAGACATCTAAGCATAAGCATAAAGAATATGGATAGTATCAAGCCAATAAGCACATTCTGCACTACAAAATCAAGACCTATCAAATAAAAGCATAAATACGAGCATAGAAACCGAATGCCACATTTAGGAGTGACATTTACATGGACATTTCATCCAACACTTGGCGTGCAATGTTAGATCACAAGTCATTTTAAAGGCAAAAGGAGAAAAAACAAGTGAACTTTAAAGCAATCTAGGCATAAGCATAAAGAATGAGGATGTTATCACTCCAATAAGCACGTTCTACACTATAAAATCAAGACCGATCGGATAAAAGCATAAATTCGTACCTAGAAACCAAATGCCACATTTAGGAGTGACATTTACATGGACATTTCATGGAACACTTGGCGTGCAATGTAATATCACAACTCAATTTTAAAAGTCAAAAGGAGAAAAAACAAGTGAACTTTAAAGACATCTAGGCATAAGCATAGAGAATGAGGATTGTGTCAAGCCAATAAGCACATTCCGCACTACAAAATCAAGACGTATCGAATAAAAGCTTATATTCGAACCTAGAAAGCGAATGCCACAATTAGGAGTGACATTTACATGGACATTTAATCAAGCACTTGTGTGCAATGTTGCATCTCAATTAAATTTTTTAAAGGCAAAAGGAGAAAAATCAAGTGAACTGTAAAGACATCTAGGCATAAGCATAAAGAATCATAGAAGCATATATTCGAACCTAGAAACCGAATGCCAAATTTAGAGTGGCATTTACAAGGACATTTTCATCGAACACTTGACGTGCAATGTTAGATCACAAGTCATTTTTAAGGCAAAAGGAGAAAAAGAAGTGAACTTTAAAGACATCTAGGCAAAAGCATAAAGAATGAGGATACTATCAAGCCAATAAGCACGTTCTGCACTACAAAA
Source organism: Fallopia convolvulus (assembly GCA_964016875.1). NCBI lineage: Eukaryota > Viridiplantae > Streptophyta > Magnoliopsida > Caryophyllales > Polygonaceae > Fallopia > Fallopia convolvulus. Next base: position 27,423,216 of record OZ024727.1, read on the forward strand.
TCAAGAGCGATCGAATAAAAGCATAAATTCGAACCTAGAAACCGAATGCTACATTTCGGAGTGACATTTGCATGGACATTTCATCGAACACTTGGCATGCAATGTTAGATCACAAGTCATTTTAAAGGCAACAACTTGATGGTTTTTACTTCAACAACCTTTTGCTCTTCATTCTCTATGTTTAGAGTTTGTGATTTGTGAAAAGTGAGCAGTAAGGAAACTGTTGAAAGGCTTAAATAGGCGTGATGAGAAACTCTTATCCGTTTGAGGTATTTGTCCTAAATATCCTTTTTGCCTTGCTCTCCAAGTATGATCCCTAAGGTTTACATGTGACTTTGATTTGAATTTGAATTTTCAACTCTCGAATCTCATCGGACCGATTGATGGTCGTTGTCGTTCTGCTGCAGCTTTGAAGATCTGAGACGCCCTTTTATCCGATCCAGACAGGATCCCTAAAAATGCGCTGAGATGTCGCTTTCACGCATGGGCCAGTTCCCATCCAAAGGGAACTCTCGTCTTATCGATTCCCTTGTTTATGTCTTGGGAACTCTGCTTGACTATGAGGGTTCCCTTTGGATGAGACAAGGGAACCGAGAAGACAAGAGTTCCCTTTGAATGGGAACTAGCGCATGCGTGAAAGCGACATCTCAGCGCATGTTTATGGATCCTGTTTGGATCGGACAAAAGGGCGTCTCAAACTTTCAGAGCTGCAACAGAATGAAGACGACCATCCAACGGTCCGATGAGATCCGAGAGTTAACAATTCAAATATAAATCAAAGTCACATGTGAACCTTAAGGATCATACTTGGAGAGCAAGGCAAAAAGGGTATTTAGGACAAATACCCTAAACGGATAAGGTTTTCTCATCACACCTATTTAAGCCCTTCAATAGTGTCCTTGCTGCTCACTTTTCACAAATCAAAAACTCAAAATACAGAGAGAAAAAGAGCAAAAGGCTGTTGAAGTGAAAACCATCAAGTTGCTGAGAAGTCCCCAACGGCGAGCTAATATCGACGACGGTGAAGGAGAAAGAACGAGTTCCTAGATCTTGGGGAACTCAAGTGAAGAGACAGAAGAAGAGAGAGGTGTTTGAGTTTCACATTGTCTTTATTGTGAGCGTTCACCGGGTTAGGGTTGAGAGAATACATTAGTGTTGCCTAGGTAGAGAGTCCTTGTACGAACAGAGAAGTTTGTATTCTACCTTGTAATCTGAAGGGAACTAAGCAATAAAGAAAAGAGAACTCTTTCGAAAATCCTCCAAGCGGAGGTAGAGGTTTACTCACATGATTAGTTGATCGTTGTGGGGTTCCTCTATTAGGGAACTATCTCTAATGTTTTATTTACCTGCGTATTTACTTATTCCGCTGCGTGTGGGAACTGTTCAATATAGTTCCCATATCTGATTGTGATTAACCTACGATCTAACAATTAGTATCAGAGCGTGTGCTCTAGATCTTGGTTAGTCTTTGCAAGTTAAAGAAAAAATGTCACAGGAACTCACGAAGACTGGACATGAGAACAACAAGCCTCCCAAACTCATCACCGGATGTTTCGAAAACTAGCAGATCAAGATGAGAGACTGGATGAGAAGTCATGACTACCAAGCCTGGTGCGTCATAGAGCATGGGAACTTCGAAGTCAATGCAACTATTCGGAATGAGCTGTCTAAATGGGGTCCCACCGAATGGCAATGCATGGAGGTCAATTACAAAGCGAAAATGTATCTCAACAATGCCATGTGCGAGCAAGATAGTGATCGAGTGGCTAACTTGTACAGAGCCAAAGAAATGTGGGAAGCCATTCAACAGATGCACGTTGGAAGTTCTGATCTGAGGGAAGATCACCAAATGAATGCCCGAAGGGAGTTCTTCAACTTCAAGATGACCATGGGTGAATCGATTGACATCTATCAATCATGTTTCGAGTCCCTCTACTCAAAGCTAGCAACCCTTGGAATCACCAAGAAAGAAATCTTCGACAAAATGAAGGTGCAACAATTATTCAACGGGCTGACATCTGAGTGGGCAAATGAACGAACCATGTTCAAGGAGAATCCTGAGAATAGGAACTTGATGCTTCACCAAGTGTGTAGTAAGCTCATTGGTCGTGAGAAAAGAATGCAAGAAGATAAACAATAAGAGATGAAGACGAAAGGTATAGCCCTCAATCTAGAGAAGGTTCTCATGTCCATCCAGGAACAATATGAAGAATCAGAGGAGGACGAAAATGAGGAATGGGTGCTAGTCACAAAGGCTCTCAAGACCTTCTAGAAGAAAGGGAAGTTCAAGAGGAACTCAAGTAAAGAAAGAAGGAACTATGAGTCCAACGGCAAGTACAAGGACAAAGATAGAGACATTGTTGATGCCACATGCTACAAATGCTACAAGAAGGGACACTTCGCCAAAAGCTGTCCTCAAGGGAACGAGGAGCGAAGACCCGACTATGGCAAGAAAAAGGCATACATAGAACCCTGGAGTGACTTTGATGATGAGGAGCCAAAAGCATGGACAACTCCAGACACTTGCGTCATGGCCACATGGGAGACCACTAGGTAACAACCCAATGAGGTAAATCCTGAAACCCTTCTCGACTCTCTTTCTCAATATGAAAAACCAGAGCTAATTAAGTTATTGACTAAGTTGGTGAAGACAATATCAAGATACAAAGAAAACTTGATCAAACAGAACATATGTTAGCCGAACAACTGGGAATGGAGCCTTGTTCCTAATGTGTGCAACTTGTCAAAAAATTGCAGTGCTCATTCAATGAGATAACCCTCTTAAGAGATGAGCTCAACAGTATTGAGAGTGAAAAAGATGATATTCTTAAAAAGCTGAGTGAAAGTCAGAACTATTTAGAAAGTTCCCTTTCACAAAAACCTAAAGAAGCCATCCCTACAACCAAGTTTGTCCCAGCCAGGCATGGAATAGGGTATGGGGAAGGATCGTCAAAGGATGGTACCTATCCTCTCACAAAAAGGGAAAGAAGTGAGTGTAGGGATCTTGAGCTTCAAAGCCAAAAGCTGAAGAATGCTCAGTTAGAAGACAGAATTCATGTACTTGAAAGTGGGAAAGATGGGAAATCTGAGTACTACACTTGGAACATGTACCTTAAAATAACCAAGGGAAACGGGTCTAGAGTGCACAATCAGGAAACCATGGAAAGAAATATGATCCAAAGACCTCACCCAAAGTACTATCTTGGAGAGTACTATAAAACTTGTTGGGAGTGTGGAGCTAATGGGCACCACATTAAAAATTGTCCAAAAAAAAAGATAACCTCACCTCAGTGCTTTCTTGTCTGGGTCGCCAAATCTAACTAATTTTACAGGTTATAGTGAGGGGGAACAACATATGGGTCATTGACAGTGGATGTTCCAACCACATGACCGCAAAGAAAGATAACCTTACCTCACTACTTACAAAAGTCGATGGAGGCCACGTCTCTTTCGGCAACAAGAACAAAGGTAAAATCATTGGAACTAGCGAAGCGATCATCAACAAAGGAATAAAAATAAAAAATGTAAATCTGGTTAAGGACCTTGCGTATAACATGCTAAGTGTTTCACAACTGTCTGACCAAGGAAACAATGTGGTCACATTTGATTCAAAAGAGTCTTGTGTGATCAACAAGAAGACCAACAAGATCATACTCAAGGGAACATGCTCCAACAACATCTATTTTGTGGACACATTGTACGAGCCTCCAAGGAAACTGTGTCTTGCAAGTTCAATTGACAAAGCGGAACTCTGGCACAGAAGATTGGGAGATGCAAGAGTGAACCAAATCCTGAAACTGTATCTTCAAGACCTCGTGATTGGGTTGCCCAGGATCAGTCTAGAAGGCATGAAAATGTGTGAGGCTTGTGTCAAAGGAAAACAAACGAGAAGCTCCTTCAAACCCAGACTAGTTGTGAGCAATACCCATCCCTTGGAACTGATGCAAATGGATCTCTGTGGTCCCATGCAGACGGCTAACTACGGAGGAAAAAGGTATATGTTCGTTCTCATTGACGATTTTTCTAGATTCACTTGGGTTATTTTCCTTGTGTCCAAATTAGATACCTTTTGAGAATTTGAGCCATTCATGAAGAGGGTAGAACTGAGCTTAGTACTAAAGCTCATTGCCCTGAGATCTGACCACGGAACTGAGTTCAAAAACTCAGAATTCATACAATACCGTGACAATAATGGTGTCTCACACAACATTTCAGCCCCACGTACCCCACAACAATATGGAGTTGTGGAAAGGAAGAATCGAACTCTGCAAGCAATGGCTAGAACAATGATGATTGAGAGAGTTCCTTAGAACATCCGGGAAGAGGCAATTTCTACAACAACCTACATTCTCAACAAAGTTATTGTCCGCCCAATGATAAAAAAGACTGCTTATGAGCTGATCAGAGGAAGGAAGCCTAACATCTCCCACTTAAGATTCTTTGGGCTCAAATGCTTTGTGCACAAAAATGGGAAAGACAACTTGGGCAAGTTCGATGCAAGAAGTGATGAAGGGATCCTCTTGGGTTATTCACCTCACAACAAGGCTTACCGGGTGTATAAAAAAAGAACCAAGAAGATAGAGGAGAGCATCCACGTGATATTCAAGGAAGAGTGAGTTAGAATGGGAACCGATGAACTAAAGATGGAAACTACTTCCAGCTTCCTTGGAAAGAGGAAGATGATGATGACTATGATGAGCCAAGGAAGGGAACACGTCGGTACCCTCAAGGGAACAACGATACTCAAATAAGAGAAGTCCAAGATTCTGCTCAGCTTCCATCACTGGATGAATCCCTGGACACCTCCCAAGCTAGTTCATAGGTTCCTCCACCAGAAGGCATTCCTAAATCAAGCACTCAAGGGGAACATAGATGGAACACACCCAATGTTGAGGATGAAGAACCAGAAAACGCTGAAGAGATTGAAGAATATCCAGAGGATGAGGATCTGCAAGAAGAATGCAATGACAGTGATGATAGGAATGAAGAGGAGGACATAGATCTCTCCAACATCAATCCTAGAAACATCATATCTTCTCTTGACCAAGGCGTAAAGACTCGTTCATCACTTCAAAATTTATGTGCATTCAAGAGGAACTCAATAAATTTGAAAGGAACCAAGTGTGGAAACTGGTACCTTTTCCAAAAGGAAAGAATGTGTTAGGAACACGGTGGGTGTTCCGCAGCAAGCTCGATGACACATGAGTTGTTTCAAGGAACAAGGCAAGGTTGGTAGCTCAAGGGTACAACAGGAAGAAGAAATTGACTATGATGAGACCATCGCTCTTGTGGCAAGAATCGAGGCGATCAGACTCCTAATAGCCTTTGCAGCTCACAAGGGATTCAAGCTTTATCAGATGGACGTGAAGACCGCTTTCCTTAATGGGCATTTGTAAGAAGAAGTATATGTGACATAACCACCAGGATTCGAAGAGGGGAACTTTCTGGATCACGTCTACATGTCCCAAGAGCCTGGTATGACAAGTTTGCAAAGTTTCTCTTATCACATGGGTACCTTCGCGGTTCCATTGACAAGACCCTTTTCGTAAAGAAAGAGTCCAAAGACATTCTTATTGTTCAAGTGTATGTTGACGATATTCCTTTTGGTGCTACTAACCCCTTACTTGCTGAGAAGTTTAAAGATCTAATGAGTTTAGAATTCGAGATGAGCCTGATTGGGGAACTTACATTCTTCTTGGGGCTCAAAATCACTCAGACCAAGGAGGGAACAAAGATACATCAACAAAAGTATATTAAGGAAATCCTGGCCAAGTATGGGATGGAGAATTCAAGACCAATCAATACTCTATTCTCCACCAACTCAAAGTTGAATGTGGATGAAAAAGGTATAGACGTGGACCAAAAGAACTACAGAGGTATAATCGGTTCCTTTCTTTACCTTACAACTAGTAGGCCTGATTTCATGTTTTCCATGTGCCTATGCGCACGCTTTCATGCTAATCCCAAATAATCACACCTCGCTACTACAAGGGACCCTTTGGCATAGCGTTTTTTTATGAAGCGTATAGCGTCTTTTCAAGCGTTGTCTATAGAAGTACTATTATTATGTATTATAGTGCTATTTCAAAAGAGTTTTGAACATAATAATGCATAGCATATAAAAGCGCTACGGAATTATTTTTTAAACAATAAAAGAAGTCAAACACTCATAGCGCTTTTTTACAAAAAGTGTTATGCATGTGTTTCTGCTCATAGTGCATTTTTACAAAAAGCGCTATGAGTAGGCTTCTACTCATAGCGCATTTTTACACAAAGTGCTATGCTTGTGCTTCCATTCATAACACTTTTTTTTTTATAAAAAAGCACAATGTTGGTGTTTCCTACTTATAGCACTCTCTTTACAAAAAGTATTATGAAATATTTTTTATTTTTCCGATTTTTTTAGAATATACACAGTTCAATCGACCTGTACACATCTTGGTAAGTAATTAAATTTACTAGCCAACGACATACAACAGACTGAATTCCACATTAATTAAGCTGGCTTTTATCCATGCCAAAAACAACCAAATTTATCACAACATATCCATTAAACAACATCAAACTGATTTCCATTAATATATAATAACAAAAATCATAATTCAAGTACATAGAAATGAAAAGTACTACAACTTCATAGTCTCTAGTCATGGAGCATTTCCAAAACTTTTCCTCCAATACAAAAAGCTGCAAATTAAGTTCCCTACCATATATCCATAAGGCAGCAGTTTAACTTAGCCTGCTTCAATTCCTTACCTAAATGAAGGTGAAGCATGTGTATCCACAAAATCAATCCACCTTGCCTAGCTAGCTACTACATGTTGGCAATCACAAAAGAACTTAATTAGGTAACTACTACACACCAAATCAGATTGTCAAGGACCCTCGTGTCGAACCTTCTTAGAGAAGCAATTGCAAATAAGGATCAAGATGCTCCAACCACTCCTCGATTATCTCATTAATTTGTTCTGGTGTGTAAGAGTCAGCTGAACTTGGAAAGTACTGCATATGTGTACATAAATAAATTAGAGAACCATTTTATTATTTTTTAAAATAACAAAATAGTAAAGAACTTATCCATACCGGTTTCGAGATATCTTTGACACTTTTTTGAATAATGTCTCTCGTCATTCGACATATAAAAACACCACTTAAAACAGCATGCCACTGAAGAAGACATTTCTACAACAAAAAGTAAAAGTATATAATAATGTAAGGTAAATGTAACCGTTGGAACGAGGATGTATATAGAGAAAAATTATAACAATTTGTAAACACACGATTGTAACAAGAACAAATTAATCAAAAGAGAGGATATTGGCCCTCTGAATTCAAGAATTTCGAGCTTACTCTTAATCATTGTTTTCCTTTGAATTCGATCGTGCCCCGATTCAGGGCAAAGATTTGTTGATCAAGTTTTTGTCCAAAACAGATACCTTCCGGGAATTTGAGCCATTCATTAAGAGAGTCAAAGTGACCTTGGGATTGAAGCTTATTGCGCTAAGATCTAACCATGGAATTGAGTTCAAGAACTCAGAGTTCATACAATACTTTGACAAGAATGGTGTCTCACACAACTTTTCAGCTCCACGTACTCCACAACAAAATGGAGTTGTAAAAAGGAAGAATTGAACTCTGGAAGCAATGGCTAGAACAATGATGATTGAGAGTGGAGTTCCCCAGAGCTTTTGGGCGGAAGCTATCTCTACAACAACTTACATTATCAACAGAGCCATGATCTGTCATATGATCAAGAAGACAACTTATGAGTTGAACAGAGGAAGGAAGCCCAACATTTCTCACTTGAGAGTCTTCGGATGCAAATGCTTTGTGCACAACAATGGGAAAGACAACTTGGGAAAGTTCGATGCTAGAAGCGACGAAGGGATCTTCTTAGGCTACGCACCATACAACAAGGCCTACAGAGTGTACAACAAGAGAACGAAGAAGATATAGGAAAGCATTCATGTTGTGTTTAAGGAGGAATCCGTAAAGACGGGAACTGAAGTGCAAAAGGTGGGAACTCCCTTCGGGCTTCCCATGAATGAAGAAGAAGATGATGATGACGATGAGCCAAGGAAAGGAATACATCGTTATCTTCAAGGGAACATCGACTCTCAGACCAGAGAAGTTCAAGAGTCTGCTAAGTTCCCATCACTTGATGAGTCACTTGGTACTTCACAAGTTGGCTCCCTTGTTCCTCAACCAAAAGATATCCCTGAGTCAAGCTCACAGGGGGAACAAAGAGGGAACACACCAAATGTTGAACATGAACAACATGGAAACGAGGAAATTGTTGAAGAGTTCTGTTAGGCCCAAAATATCTTTGGCCCATTTGATAAGCCGAGCCCAAAAGCAAGCAGGGAAGTCATCGGTTGGCTTGATTGCAGAAGGATCCATGAACGAAGAGAAATCACCAGTCACTTAGGTGAAGGAAGAAGGCTTCCGTCAAAGAAGAAGAGGAGCGCATTCAGAGGGCAATGCCTATGACGTTTTTCACCTCCGATCTACGCGGGAAGTGGGTAGTAGTTAAGGATATGCCCTATAAACCCGGGCATCATGGGAGATGGGAGGAGGACGTGTAAATGAAAGGATTTATAGATAGGTTTTGACAGTTTATACATGTACACAAACACTGGTAACAAAAAAGACAATCAAAAGAGAGCTTTTTCCCTTCGTATCACCGAAATTCTTACTTTCTCGAAGTGTTTGCTTTCCTTTCGATTCGATTGTGCCCCAATCTAGGACAGAGGTTTGTTAGTCAAATTTTAGTCCAAAACAAGTTCCATGAAGGGTGCAATGATAATGATGATAGGGAATAAGAGGAGGAAATAGATTTCACGAACATCAATCAAAGAAATATCATCTCTCCTCTTGACCACGGTGTCAAAACCCGTTCCTCACTTCAAAATTATTGTGCTTTTAATGCCTTTGTTTCCATGGTGGAACCAAAGAACATCAAAGAAGCCCTCAAAGATCCAGACTAGATTGTGACAATGCAAGAGGAACTCCACCAGTTTGAAAGAAACCAAGTATGGAAACTTTCTCCACGCCCTAAAGGAGAGAATATGATAGGAACTCGGTGGGAGTTTTGCAACAAGCTCGATGATACAGGGGAAGTTTCTAGGAACAAGGCAAGGCTAGTGGCCCAAGGATACAACCAAGAAGAAGGAATAGATTATGATGAAACCTTCACTCATATGGCAAGGATTAAAGCGATTAGAGTACTGATAGCCTTCGTAGCTCACAAAGGATTCAAGCTCTATCAAATGGATGTGAAGACTGTCTTCCTTAATGGGCACTTGAAAGAAGAAGTATATGTGGCTCAACCACCAGGTTTTGAAGATGGAAACTTTCCAGATCACATCTACTTCCTACAACATGCCTTGTATGGACTCAAACAAGCCCTAAGAGCTTGGTATGACAGGTTTGCACATATCCTGTTGTCACATTCTTACCTTCGTGGTTCCATTGACAAGACCCTTTACCTTAAGAAAGAGTCCAAGGACATTGTCATTGTCTAAAATTACGTTGATGATATCGTTTTTGGTGCTACTAACCCCTCTCTTGTTGAAAACTTTAATGATCTTATGAGTTCAGAGTTTGAGATCAGCTTGATTGGGGAACTTACATTCTTTCTAGGGCTCCAAATCACTCAAATCAAGGAGGGAACAAAGATACATCAACAGAAGTACATAAAAGAAATGATGGCTATGTATGGGATTGACAATTCAAGACCAATCAACACTCTAGTCTCCATAAACTCAAGACTAAATGCAGATGAAAAAGGCATGGATGTGGACCGAAGAAACTATAGAGGTATGATCGGTTCCCTCCTTTACCTTACAGCTAGTAGGTTGGATATCATATTTGTTGTGTGCCTATGCGCACACATTCAAGCTAATCCCAAAGAATCACACCTCAAGGAGGTGAAGAGAATTTTTAGGTATCCCAATGGGAACGACAACTTGTGCTTGTGGTACCCACAAAGAAGTTCCCTTGAGATTGTTGCATATTCATATGTGGACTTTGCTAGTTATTTGGTGGATAGGAAGAGCACATCAGGGATGGCTCAGTTCCTAGGAGTGTGCCTTGTCTCATGGGATCAAAGAAACAAAACTCCGTGGTACTCTCGACCGCGAAAGCAGAATATGTGGCCGTTGCATCATACTATTCCCATGTCTAGTGGCTTAAGTACCAACTCAATGATTACGATATGTATTATGGCCTTGTTCCTATTAGATGCGATAATACTAGTGCCATAAACATATCCAAAAATCCCTTTCATCACTCACATACTAAGCACATTGACATTCTTCATCACTTTCTACGTGAAAATGTTGAGCAAGGGAACATTATAATGGAACATTGTAGAACCGAATAGCAGAGAGTAGGTATTCTCACCAAAACATTGGATAGACGTCCCATCGAGCCATCTTCGAATGCTCTTAGGGATGATACCTTTAAATTAAACAAGTCCGTGTTAATTCTTTCCCTTATGATTGACTAGTTTAGTTGTTTTGCATGATAGGAACTAGATTGGAACTCTGCTTTCACTTTATCCTCTGTTACTAGTCTAAGGCAAACAGTTGTACACATAGGAAGTCTATCTCTTTTTGGCCCAAAATGATCAAATTGAGTCCCCTTTAACCCGCATTACTAGTCACAATGATAGTTGATCATAAGCTTTCCCAAGCCATGGACTTGACAAACTCAACCCATGAACCCCTCTTGTCTACCTTTTCGAGTTAAAATTGTCTAAGTCCTTTGTGTTTCCATTCCATACAATAAAGTTTGATCATGAGTTCCCTTCACCACTTTGTTCAAATGAACCTTTCTTGCAATATTATGGGAACCTCTTGTTCGAGTAGGACGAAACGACTAATCAAGTCATAAACACTGGTAATAAAGGAGATAATCAAAAGAGAGCTTTTGCCCGTCGTATCACCGAAATTCTTACTTTCTCGAAGTGTTTGCTTTCCTTTCGATTGTGCCCTAATCTAGGACAAAGGTTTGTTAGTCAAATTTTAGTCCAAAACAAGTTCCATGAAGGGTGCAATGATAATGATGATAGGGAATAAGAGGAGGAAATAGATTTCACGAACATCAATCAAAGAAATATCATCTCTCCTCTTGACCACGGTGTCAAAACCCGTTCCTCACTTCAAAATTATTATGCTTTTAATGCCTTTGTTTCCATGGTGGAACCAAAGAACATCAAAGAAGCCCTCAAAGATCCAGACTAGATTGTGACAATGCAAGAGGAACTCCACCAGTTTGAAAGAAACCAAGTATGGAAACTTTCTCCACGCCCTAAAGGAGAGAATATGATAGGAACTCGGTGGGAGTTTTGCAACAAGCTCGATGATACAGGGGAAGTTTCTAGGAACAAGGCAAGGCTAGTGGCCCAAGGATACAACCAGGAAGAAGGAATAGATTATGATGAAACCTTCGCTCATATGGCAAGGATTAAAGCGATTAGAGTATTGATAGCCTTCGTACCTCACAAAGGATTCCAGCTCTATCAAATGGATGTGAAGACTGTCTTCCTTAATGGGCACTTGAAAGAAGAAGTATATGTGGATCAACCACCAGGTTTTGAAGATGGAAACTTTCCAGATCACATCTACTTCCTACAACATGCCTTGTATGGACTCAAACAAGCCCTAAGAGCTTGGTATGACAGGTTTGCACATATCCTCTTGTCACATTCTTACCTTCGTGGTTCCATTGACAAGACCCTTTACCTTAAGAAAGAGTCCAAGGACATTGTCATTGTCTAAAATTACGTTGATGATATCGTTTTTGGTGCTACTAACCCCTCTCTTGTTGAAAACTTTAATGATCTTATGAGTTCAGAGTTTGAGATCAGCTTGATTGGGGAACTTACATTCTTTCTAGGGCTCCAAATCACTCAAATCAAGGAGGGAACTAAGATACATCAACGGAAGTACATAAAAGAAATGATGGCTATGTATGGGATTGACAATTCAAGACCAATCAACACTCTAGTCTCCATAAACTCAAGACTAAATGCAGATGAAAAAGGCATGGATGTGGACCGAAGAAACTATAGAGGTATGATCGGTTCCCTCCTTTACCTTACAACTAGTAGGTTGGATATCATATTTGTTGTGTGCCTATGCGCACACATTCAAGCTAATCCCAAAGAATCACACCTCAAGGAGGTGAAGAGAATTTTTAGGTATCCCAATGGGAACGACAACTTGTGCTTGTGGTACCCACAAAGAAGTTCCCTTGAGATTGTTGCATATTCATATGTGGACTTTGCTAGTTATTTGGTGGATAGGAAGAGCACATCAGGGATGGCGCAGTTCCTAGGAGTGTGCCTTGTCTCATGGGATCAAAGAAACAAAACTCCGTGGTACTCTCGACCGCGAAAGCAGAATATGTGGCCGTTGCATCATACTATTCCCATGTCTAGTGGCTTAAGTACCAACTCAATGATTACGATATGTCTTATGGCCTTGTTCCTATTAGATGCGATAATACTAGTACCATAAACATATCCAAAAATCCCTTTCATCACTCACATACTAAGCACATTGACATTCTTCATCACTTTCTACGTGAAAATGTTGAGCAAGGGAACATTATAATGGAACATTGTAGAACCGAAGAGCAGAGAGTAGGTATTCTCACCAAAGCATTGGATAGACATCCCATCGAGCCATCTTCGAATGCTCTTAGGGATGATACCTTTAAATTAAACAAGTCCGTGTTTATTCTTTCCCTTTTGATTGACTAGTTTAGTTGTTTTGCATGATAGGAACTAGATTGGAACTCTGCTTTCACTTTATCCTCTGTTACTAGTCTAAGGCAAACAGTTGTACACATAGGAAGTCTATCTCTTTTTGGCCCAAAATGATCAAATTGAGTCACCTCTAACCCGCATTACCAGTCACAATGATAGTTGATCATAAGCTTTCCCAAGCCATGGACTAGACAAACTCAACCCATGAACCCCTCTTGTCTACCTTTTCGTGTTAAAATTGTCTAAGTCCTTTGTGTTTACATTCCATACAATAAAGTTTGATCATGAGTTCCCTTCACCACTTTGTTCAAATGAACCTTTCTTGCAAGATTATGGGAACCTCTTGTTCGAGTAGGACAAAACGACTAATCAGGTCAGTAACTCTGTCTTGGGAAGATAAAAGGGTGTGTCAGATTACTTGTTAGGGAACACTAATTGTGAGCCAAGCGTTTAAATGCACCATGGAGAATGTGCCACGTTTCAAATCTTATCAAAGATGCAACAATGAAGGTAAAGATACATCGGTCGCTTCTGATTTCCAAGGGCAAAATCAAAAGACATTTATGCCCTCCGTCAAACTCTTTAAATATTGTCCTTTCTCCACAACTGTTACTTATCTTCAAACACTGCTTCTATGTCTCCTTATGCTCATACACCTTCCCTTTCATGAAAAGCTCCAAGGAAGAAAAATGTCTCCCACACGCTTTATCTTTTCTCTCAAATAGGAGACAATTAATCCTTCCCGAGAGATGATCAATCGCCCAGATCGTTGCGTCTTTCACTAGGGTGTTCGTCATTTTGGCACAACCTCGAGCCAGGAAGGAGACTCTCGTATCCACCATATAAAGAGGAAGAGGATCAAGCGGGAGCTTTTGCGCGACTTACATGGAGGAGAAGGTCTACTCGGGTCACCATCTATAGAGATGGTGTCAGTGAGCCTCAATTCAACCAAGTTCTGAACATTAAGTTGGACTAAATCTATATAGGAGAAGGTCTACTGGGGTTTTCTTGAAACAGAAGTTGGATCCGAAGTTTGAGGTAATAATAGTACAGAAGAATCTTCCCATTCCTCCAACATGAACCCCTATGATCTTGTTCCTACTCTTTTGTACTCCCTTCCTGCTCCCGGTCTCAAAAATGTATTTCATTTTGGAGTTCCATTTTGTAAAACCGATTTCCCTAATTAATGAAATGGATCTTTAGTTTGAATGCGTGTTCTTATTATTTTGTTCTATTTTTCATGCTTAAAATTTTCAATGATGCCAAACGGGGGAAGGATAAAATGTGTGAGATGGTGACCCTCTCTAGGGGGGACTATCTCACAAAATCTGATAAGTAGCAACTACAAAACCATATAGTGTAATTCCCTGCAAAATGTTGTCACATTCATGGGGAACTAGCATGCACTACATTGATTAAAACACTTGTCATTTTATTAGGGGTTTGTTATCATCAAAAAGGGGGAAATTGTTGAGTCAGTGTTAGGAACTCACGTTCATTAAACCTGGAACAATGTGCTCATTTTTGATAATGACAAACACCATAGGAACTAACACCTATTTACAAGTATTTCTCAGTTTAACAAGTTGCGCATTGCTAAGCAGAACATGGAGAAACAAGTTCCCAAGGCATGGGAACTAAGGCAACGAAAGTTCCCATGTTAATGGAACTCAATCAAGATGGGAACAACCTCAAAAGCAAACCAGAGTTCCCACGGAGTAGGGAACTTAGTGAACAAAAGTTCCCACAAAAAGGGAACTATTCAATAAGAATAGGACTCCCATACGTCAAGAGAGTTCATAAGACAAGGGATCCGAGAAGACGAGAGTTCCCTATGAATGGGAACCAGTGCATGTGTGAAACTGAAATCTAAGCACATTTTTAGGGATCCTGTCTCGATCGGACAAAAGGGCGTCTCCGACTTTAAAAAGTGCAGCAGGTTGAAGACGACCATCAATGGTCCGATGTGATCCAAGAGTTGACAAGGTTTGAATTGAAATCAGATTCACATGACAACGTTAAGGATCAGACATGGAGAGCAAGGAAAAAAGGGCATTTTGGAGAAATGCCTCAAATGGATAAGGGTTGCACATCACGCCTATTTAAGCCCTTCAACAGTGACCTTGCTTGATACTTTTCACAATCTTGAAATTGCTAAATACAAAGAGTGAGAGCTTAAGAGCGTATCGGTGAAGACCGTAGCTTTGGTGAAAAGTTCCCGGCGACGAGCTAATCTCGACGACAGTGAAGAAAGAAAGAAGGAGTTCCCATATCTAGGGGGAACTCGGTTGTAGAGACAAAGTTAGAAAAGTTTGAGTTTTCTTTTGTTTTGATTGTGAGCGTTCACCAGTGCTAGGGTTGAGAGAATACATTAGTGTTTCCTAGGGAGAGAGTCCTTGTAGGAATAGAGAAGTTTGTATTCGGCCTTATAACCTGAAGGAAACTAAGCAATAAAGAAAAGGGAACTCATTCGAAAATCCTTCAAGCAGAGGTAAAGGTTTACTCACGCGATTAGTTGATCGATGTGGCGTTCCTCTATAAGGGAACTGCCTCAACTTGTTTATTTTACTTGCATGTTTGTTTATTCCGCTGCGTGTTGGAATTGTCCAATACAATTGCCATAACCATTTCAACTAACCTTCGATCCAACAATTAGTCAGTCCAATAGGCATTACTAACCATTCATATAATCCATACTTAGTTTTAAAGGCAATTTTCCATTCATCCACTTCTTTCAACCTAATTTGATGGTACCCACTTCTTAAATCAATTTTTGAAAAGAAATTAGCACCATGCAATTCATAAAGCATATCATCAAATCTAGGGATGTGATGACAGTCTGCCCAAGCTAGGACCCAGCTCCGACGATCCCGTGACGGCCTAGACCATGGAGACCCCCTTAGATTAGGACTTAGTCTCATTTATGTATTATTTCTATTATTAGTTATATTGCTGTCATTTCCCTTTTAGGCGTGTGCTCAATTCCTGTAGGATGGGCTAGCCTTGTTATTTCCCTTTTTAGCTAGTACTATCATTAGTATTATGTCTTATTGGGCCAGGAGTCTTTGGGCTGCTTGCATGCTAAGCCCTAGACGCCTCTCCCTTGCTAGACTAGGGTTTCGTGGATCTCCTCTATATAAAGGACTCACGCCCCATTGTATTTTTGACGTCAAATTGAATGCCAAAGTTATAGTAGAGAGCGTTTCCTCCTAGCCTTGGCCCGACGTCACACCGGTTTCATTGTTGAGTCTATAACATTAGACGGACATTCTATCCTTTAGCCTTGCCTTGCCCTCGTTCCGACGAGCATTAGAGGCCCGCACGTCCATAATTTGGACTCGTACTTATCCCGGTTACCTTTATCGGAGAAGATTTGGGCGTTTCGAGCCTTGATCTACCCCCATGTGACCCGAAGACGAGTAGGGTCGCATCAATTGGTGTTAGAGTGTCATCCGGTTTGAACGGATTTTTTTTCCGACCCTTGGTGCCATCACACCACACCACGTCGAGGACCCGAGTTCTCTCGCCAATGAGTCTGGCGCCGTCCTAACGTGCCAAATCTACGATCCCAGGGTGCCATCGGTACGCCAGGATCGTAGTCTTGACGTGCCAACCAGCGTGCCAGGATCCGAGTCCTGGCATAGTGTCGGCGCAGCAGCAACGCGTCAAGATCTGAGTCTTGGCACATCCCCAACGTAGCAACAGCAGGGCACCAAGATTGAGTCCCAGCGTGCCAAGATCCGAGTCCAGGCATAGTCTCAGCACTGCATCAACGTGCTGACATCGTGCCAAGATCTGCGTCGAAGACCAGCCACATGAGTCCTCTCGAGCTAGCCTCTAGATCCACCGCGCCAGCCCGCACCGAACACGGAAACCCTGGATCTCGAGATTATTTCTGAGATCTCGTGGGATATTTCTGGCGCATATCTTGTTTTTTTATTTTTTAATTATTTTTCATTTATTTCTTTTGATTTTATTCCTTTGTACAAGATCTTATCTTATAAAAGATCTTCTAGTTATTTTCTTTCTAGGTTAGTTTTTATTGTTTCCATTTTTAACGGGATCTTTCGGATTGTGAAAGATCTCGTAATATTGTAAAAAAAACAACAGAGGGGTCGAGCCATGTCTTGGACCTGCTCGACAATTTGGGAGGATTCGGACTCTTGGGATCGGTCGTATAAACGAGTCCACGCTCGTTCCTATAGGTCGCTTCCAAGGGACCACCCGGATTGGATTAGATTCTATCGACTCCAGGAGAATCGGGCTCGCTATTACGACAAAATTACAAAGCCCCAACGTCGCTTCTATGATGAACGGGATTGGAGTCAGCCCCCTCGGCGCCCGCGTCCCCGACGTAGAGGCCACAAGGTCTCCCTCGGCCAACACTAGAGTCCACCACATGGACTCCTGTGCCACACCCCAACACCCTCGGCGCACCATCGGGACGCGTTGGTCGCACAACTCGCGGAAAAGGACGCACGGATCGCGGAGCTCGAGCACCTCCTCGCTGAGTCCATCCGAGCGTCCAAAACTTGGTCGGCACCCCAAGTGTCGCCCCTTGAGTCTAGCCTAGCACCGTCGACACAACTGACAACTGTGTCGAGCGATCCAATCCTCCTTGAGGATCCACTTCTTATTGTGTTGATACCTAAGGTCGAGGACCCGCCCCATCTTGACGAGCCTTCCACTACACCCACGCCCTCCTTAGAGTTCGACGTTGACCTTGAGCCGATGCTCGAGCCTGCCCTGTATTGACACAGTACTTCCTAGAGACTACCCATGTCGATGGCAAGGCTTTGATGAGATCATCACATGCTTCCCTTGTCGGACCCACGTCAAATCGAGGATGTTTCGAAGCTAAGTAGGGGAGAATGATGAGAGTCTGCCCTGGCTCGAACCCAACTCCGACCATCTCGAGATGGCCTAGACCTTGGAGACCCCCTTGGATTATGACTTAGTCTCATTTACGTATTATTTATATTATTATTATATTTCCGACATTTCCCTTTTAGGCGTGTGCTCCATTTTTGTAAGATGGGCTAGCCTTGTTATTGGGCCAAGAGTCATGCCCCATTTATATTATTATTATATTTTCGACTATTATTAGTATTCTGTCTTAGGAGCCGTTAGGCCGATTACATGCTAAGACCTAGGTGCCTCTCCCTTCCTAGACTAGGGTTTCGTGGATCTCCTCTAGATAAAGGAGTCATGCCCCATTATATTTCCAACGTCAAATTGAAAGCGAAAGTTTTAGTAGAGAGCGTTTCCTCCTAGCCCTGGCCCGACGTCACCTCGGTTTCGTTGTTGAGTCCATAACGTTGGACCGACGTTTTATCCTTTCGCCTCGCCCCGCCCTCGTTCTAACGAGCATCAGAGGCCCGGGAGTCCATAACTTGGACTCATACTTATCCCGGTTACCTTTGTCGGAGAAGATCCGAGCGTTTCGAGCCAAGATCCGCCCCCTTGTGACCTGAATACGAGTAGGGTCGCATCAGGTTGAGATGGTGGTTCTTAACTTTTATTTGGTTGATCACCCTGCAATTAACACACATTCTCCAAGTGCCATCCTTCTTTGGCAACAACATGACTGAAATTATGCAAGAGCTAAGAGGTTCACGCACATAGGCCTTGTCCATGAGAACTTGCACATGTCTATTGGTCTCCTCTAGACTAGCTTTATAGGTTGCACAGTTTGGTTAAGAAGCACTACGCATCAAATCAATTTGATGCTCAATGCCCCTTATTGGTGGAAGGTCTATAGGCAACTCTTTTGGCCTGATATTCCCAAATTCCTGTAAGAGATCTTGAATGCACTTTGGAAGATGAGAAATATTTTGATTAATAATAAGTATTTCTTTCCTTATAAGCATCAAGCAAAACGAATAAGAGTTAATGAAAGAAGTACTAGACTAGGCAACAAGAGCATTTTTCAACTCCGCCTTTCAAACTATTTTTAGCATCTTTTTTCATGCGTTTTTATTGTATATTTTTAGCTCCCTTAGTGTCTGACTTGATCCCAAAATTTGGCCTATAATGCCCATGCGAATTAGGACATAGCCCCATTTTAGTCTTAGCGTTGGCGCTTGCAGCGTGTCCATGAGTGTGTCGCAGCACTTTCAACGCTCCAGGCACAATTTATGGGAATTTTTTGTCCAGATCAGTAGCTCTCCTTGATTCTGATATTGTGTCAAATTTTGAGGAAGAATGCCCGAGCAAAACCTAGGAAGCATCGATCTTCTTTGAATCAGCACAGTGAGCCGTTTGGCTTCTTCGACATCGGTGGCCTCTTGGGCCTCCTTAGCACGTCTCAATGCTCTTTCTTGGTCCTCGTGTACTTTATCTTGCAACATTTCTTAGGGACACAATGGTAGAAGAGAAACTCTCCTCCAGTCATGGTTATGTTGGATCGTAGCTTAGTCGCAATCAGTTATGGGAACTATGTCGAACAGTTTCCGCACGCATGGGAATAAGTAAATATGTAAGTAAGTAAAACAATTGAGACAGTTCCCTTATAGAGGAACCCCACAGCGATCAACTAATCGCGTGAGTAAACCTCTACCTCCGCTTGGAGGATTTTCGAATGAGTTCCCTTTTCTTTATTGCTTAGTTCCCTTTAGATTACAAGGCAGAATACAAACTTCTCTGTTCCTATAAGGACTCTCTCCCTAGGCAACACTAATGTATTCTCTCGACCCTAACCCGGTGAACGCTCACAATCAAAGACAAAGAGAAACTCAAACTTCTCTCTCTTCTTCTGTCTCTTCGCTTGAGTTCCCCTAGACCTTGAACTCGTTCTTTCTCCTTCACTGTCATTGAGATTAGCTCGCTGCTAGGGACTTTTCACCAACTTGATGGTTTTCACTTGAACAGTCTTTTGCTCCTCTCTCTCTGTGTTTGGAGTTTGTGATTTGTGAAAAGTGAGGAGCAAGGACACTGTTGAAGGGCTTAAATAGGCGTGATGACAAACCCTTATCCATTTGGGGTATTTGTCCTAAATACCCTTTTTGCCTTGCTCTCCAAGTATGATCCTTAAGGTTGACATGTGACTTTGATTTGAATTTGAATTGTCAACTCTTGGATCTCATCGGACCGTTGGATGGTAGTCTTCGTTCTACTGTAGCTCTGAAAGTTCGAGACGCCCTTTTGTCTAATCCAGACAAGATCCCTAAAAATGCGCTAAGATGTCGCTTTCACGTATGTGACAATTCCCATCCAAACGGAACTCTCGTCTTCTTGGTTCCCTTGTCTTGGGAACTCTTCTTGACATTGAGGGATTCTTGTTCTTCTTATCCAGTACCCATCGTGTGGGAACTTTGGTTCACCAAGTTCCCATCTCATGGGAACTCTTGTTCACTTCTGAGGTTGGCCACTTCCTTTTCGTTGTTGCATCTCCCATGTATTGGGAACTTGTTCTATATTATGCTTTGCGACGCGCAACCTGTTATGCAGAAATACATGGGAATTTACGTTAGTTCCCATGGTATTTATCATTATCAAAACTGAGGACTTTGTACCAGTGTTAATGAACGTGAGTTCCTAACACCGACTCAACAATTTACCCCTTTTTGATGATGACAAACCCATAATAAAATGACAAATATTTCGTTCAATTTTATGCTCATGCAAGTTCCCCCTTAGTGTGAAAACATATCGCGGGAGTTGCTCTATATGATTATGCAGTTCCTACTTAGCAAATTTTGTGAGATTATTCCCCCTTAGCAAAGGCCATATTATGATAGCTGGAAAGAACGCATCTCACACATTTTATCCTTCCCCCTTTTGGCATCATCGAAAAGAATAATCATGAAAAACGGAACTTAAAGATAAAGAACACACATTCAAATTAAGGATCCATTTTATTACATAGGCAAACAAGTTGTACAGAAGCAAACTCTTGAGTGAAGTACAAAGAGGGAGGAGGAGGAGAAGCATGAAGCACGCAATGAAGAAGAGAAGAAGAAACGAAGGAATTGAGATTCACTAACACCATCTCTGTAGATGGTGTCGTGAGTAGAACTTCTTCTCCACGCAAATCGAGCAAAAGCTCCCGCTTAATCTCCATCTTCTTCTTACAGTTGCCACGAGAGTCTTCTTCCAAGCTAGAGGTGTTGATGAGCTAATACACGACCTGGAACGAGCATCGATGATCTTGACAATGAACGTCTCTTGGGAAGGATGGATTGTGCCGAAGGCTTGGTCATCTTGAAGTTGTATAGGGGGCATTTTTCTTTTCTTGGAGCGTTTCATGAGGGAGCTTCAGAAAAGATGTTTGGAAGATGAGTTTCATTTTGGGAGAGAAGAGGTCTTTTTCATTGTGCCCTTGAAAATTGAATTCTACCGAAGTCTCTTCATCTTCACTGTTAGCGTCTCCAATAAGCTTTGCAACATGGCCCCTTCTCCATGGTGCAATTTAAACGCTTGGTTCACAATTGGTCTTCCCCTAATAAGTAGCCTAACATAGCTTTTTATCTTCCCAAGACTAAGTTTATTGACTTGATCAGGCGTTTCGTTTTACTCGGATATGAGGTTCCCAAGATCTTGCAAGAAGAGCTTGTTTGAACAGAGTGGTAAAGGGAACTCATCTTCAAATTTTATTGTGATGGACTGATGGATGGGAACACAAAAAGGACTTAAGACAATTTCAACCCGAAAGGGTGAACAAGAGGGGGGCTCATGGGATGAGTTTGTCTAGTCCAAGTCTCTGGGTAAGCTTATGATCAACTATCATTGTGGCTTTTAATGCGGGTTAGAGGGAACTCAAGTTGATCATTTTGGGCCAAAAAGAAAAGAAGTTCCTATGCGTACAACCGTTTTCCTTAGACTAGTAACAAAGGATAAAGTGAATGTAGTGTTCCTAACTAGTTCCTATCATATAAAACAAGTAAACTAGCCAATCATTGAGGAAAGAATAAACATGGACTTGTTTAATTTAAAGTTATCATCCCTAAGAGCATACGAAGGTGCTAAAAGGGACACCTATCCAATGCCTTGGTGAGAATATCTGCTCTCTGCTCTTCGGTTCTATAGTGTTCCATAATAATGTTCCCTTGCTCAACATTGTCATGTAAAAAGTGGTGACGAACGTCAATGTGCTTAGTATGTGAGTGATGCATAGGATTCTTGGAAATGTTTATGGCACTAGTATTATCACATCTAATAGGAACAGGGCCATAAGACATACCTTAATCACTGAGTTGATACTTAAGCCACAAGACTTTGGCACAACATGATGCACCGGCCACATATTCTACTTCGGCCGTCGCGAGTGCCACTGGGTTTTATTTCTTTGATCCCCATGACACGAGGCACTCTCCTAGGAACTGAGCCATAACAGATGTGCCCTTCTTGTCTACCAAATGACCAGCAAAGTCCGCATCTGAAAAAGCAACAAACTCAAGGGAACTTCTGCGTGGATACTCGACTCGACTAAAGTCGTTGTTCCGAGATCAAAAATAAATTACCCAAAATTACAAACTAGTATAGAATGCAAGTAAGGGGTCGAACCCAAGAGAATCAGTGTTTACAAACAATCAGCAAAGACAAGGGTTTTAAGTTTAAGCAAGCAGAAAGATTAAAGTTTCAAATCAATTAAAGGAACACAAAGTTCATTCAATCAATTTCACTTTTTTAATCCTTCGATCATTGATTCATCCACTTTTCTATATTTCCTAGGTTAATTCCAATCCTTATTAAGATTTCCGCTTGTCCACGGTCCAAGCGAAACTATGATATGAACAAGGACGCTTAATTCAAATCATGCAATGCATTAAGGATAATAGGAAATCAAATCATGCAATCAAACAACGAGTCTCATGCATAAAACAACCATCAAACACGCTTTCTCAATTCCAGTCCACGGTCCTGGAAAAGAGTTGTTTCAAGGATAAATAAGATTGCATAGACAACAATCAAATCTAATCCAAATAATAGATCTAAGTTAATCAAACAAGGTGATCAGGCTTATAAAATCAAACATAGATCATGGAATTAAAAACAAGAGTTTTGATATTAACCTACGGATAGAAAAGTTACCAAATCTCACGAATTTAATAAAAAGGCTTCCTTGACGGAACAAACTCCAAGGAAGATTAGTTCTCCATAAAAACTGAAATAAAAACTAGGTTAAACTAAAAAGTAGGCTCCTCCTAAACTAAATACGAAACTAGGTATAAATACTAGAACATCCGAATAAAACATAAATATAAAAATATAATAAAAACATAAGATAAAATATATGAAGTCGACGCGGACTCCAGGTCAACCCGCGAGCGGGGTTCATAGCCGCAGTTGCAGCTCTAGCGAGCTCTGGGCTCCTCGCAGATCTTGACTTTACCGCGATCTCGGTGGCTAACCCGCGGACGCGGGTCTTCTTTACTGCACTTCCTTGCAACCGCTTTAAAGCGGGTCTTCAGCTCAAAGTCGGACTTCTGTCTTCAAAGTCTTCTTCTGTAGGCTTTACTGATTTTACAATTAAGTGCTCTAATCTAGCCTAAAATACTCAAAAATCCTAATAAAGATACATAATTACGCTGTACAAAATCCAGCGTATCAAATTCCCCCATACTTAGATCTTGCTCGTCCTCGAGTAAGCTCATCCAAAATCTAACAATCAATGCAACAAAGATCCAGAGGAAGCAATGAGGGAATATGAAAAATCTAAAACATGAAAGCTCAAACACACACCTCACCAGAATACATATAAAATCAACTCTCAAGCTCTAAAAAGTGTAGAGCAACCTAGGATCTACCCGGCATCTAAAATGTAATCCCCAAGCCCCAAAGTAGAATGAAATCCTAAACACTCCAATTTTTCCACTCAATTCTACTTAGGCGCCCTTTCGGGTTTTCACCTAATCACTCTTTTCATTTTTTTTAGGTGTGCTCACATATGCTCACATCTCTCATTAACCTCATATTACCCCAGCCTAATGCTGGTCCGGGCACCTTCTTTTTACCTGTGCTGCCCTTTCGGGTTTTCGACTCATCAAAGGATTTTATATGCCTTTTTTCAATTTTTTATGGCTTTTTCTTTTTTTTTTAAACTAAAAGCAACTGAATCAAATAACTGAAATAGAATGCAACTGTACATATATCACAAAGCAAAGTAGTGAATCCCCTCCCCCATACTTAAACTCTTCATTGTCCCCAATGAAGCTAAGAAACATAGAACAAAGAATAAAAGAGGGAATCAGAAGACTCACTACTGATCTGGTGGAGGAAAAGACGGATAACCTGGCCACTGAGTCTGGAAGAAAATAGTAGCTCATCTCTCATGCTCAGTAAGTGCCTCCAAAGATCGATCCATAGCATCCTGGCGTACTGATAAATGTTGCAGACCAGTCAACACCCGCTCCTCAAAACTCATCTCTGAAGTCCATGGAAAACCAGAAGGACTAGATGTATACGCAGATGTAGATGCATATGTAGATGCACATGTAGATGGGTTAGCTCCACCCCATCCAACTGTAGAATATGAGCCTGGAGCAGCCCAACCAGTCGGCTCAGAAGCATATCTGGACTGGTATGCTGTAACATGATCATCCCAATTACCCCCACCATCATCCTCATATCATGTGCAAAAACCTTGTTCACCTCTCCCTGTCCCAGAAATGCCATAGCTAGAACCTTGTGACACAGGCGAACACAAGGGTGATGGATCCCACTATTCTGCTCCCTTGAATTAGTGTTGAAGGGGAGGCCAGTGAGTGCCCGACTGAGGTACCCGCGTACGCGGGGTGAAAACCGAAGGTGCGGGTATTGGCGAAGGAAACCGCGAGTGCGGGTTGCTGACCGCGGGCGCGAGTCTGGCAAAACTCAATCCGCGAGCGCGTGTTGTCAGCCGCGGGCGTGGGTCTGGCGCAACACAGATCTGAGATTCGCGAACAACAATGACGAACAACCAAACTCCTCCAAATTCTCACCAACAACAACAATTCGACTCTGAGAAGGAACAAATTGAACTCCAAAGGCTAGAAGAGGTACTAACCGAAGTAGATCTGGACCCAAAATTGCATAAACGCCTAAATCCAACCAAACTCTTGAATGAACCGATGGTGGTGGGGCAAGTCGCGTCGCAGATGGAAGGCCGCGCGCGCGGGTGCTCCGGTGGTTGCGGTGGTGGAGGCGCGGTCGTGAAAAGTGGCTGGAGGCTGGTGATTATGGTTGTTGGTGTTTTGTGAGGGATATTTTTGTGAGTTTGTTGTGAGGAAGACAAAGAGAATAGGGTACGTTGAGGTGTGTTTGATGGGGTTAAGAGGTTGGATAATGAACAAGACAAAAGGTTTGGTAGCGTTTGGGCTCGGGTTGGTAATGAATTAGGCTTTCTCGGGGGTTTCACCCGAAAACCTTTTATTTCAGGGGTTCACCCGAAAACCTTTTATTTTTATTTTAATTTTAATTTTTTCGAAAAACATAAATTCTGCCAGAACAGTACCGCGAGCGCGGGTACTGGCCTGCGGTCGCGGGTCCAGCCGCGGGCTCGGGTACTGCCACGGGGTTGCACTTTCTTCGAGATAGAAACTTTACCTGCGTGTTAGCCCGACAGAACCAAAACGAAACTAAAACTAAAACTAAACTAAAAGGACATAAAAGAAAAGAAAAGAAAAAGAAAAGAAAAGAAAAAGCAAAGAAAAACTTATCTCGGGTTGCCTCCCGAGCAGCTCCTTTGTTTAACGTCGTTGGCTCGACGTCATTTATAGCTCAAAAGGGGTCCTCATCTAAATGAAACTGAATCTTCTTGCCCTCATGTTCCATGGATAATAAACCCTTGGCAACATCTATCACGGCGGACACCGTCTTCATAAACGGACGACCTAACAATAAAACCGGGTCGTATCTCCCTTTACCTATTTCCAGCACATAAAAGTTCGTCAGGAAAATCAAACTGTCCACCTGCAATAAAACATCTTCCACAAATCCTTTCGGATGCACATTAGAGTGATCAGCCAATTCAATAGTAATATTTGTATCCTGTAATGGCCCTAAACCTAACCTCTCATACATGCTTAGTGGCATGACATTTATAGATGCTCCAAAGTCAAGCATAGAACGCTCAGCTTTCGTCTCACCAATGGTTACGGGAACAGTAAACCTCCCGGGGTCTCCATATTTCTTAGGCAATTGCCTTTGAAGCATGGAAGATACATTCTTTATATTTTCAACAAGAGCGACTTTCTTAACCTTCCCCTTCTCTTGTTGTTTCCTCTTAATAGTACATAGCTCTTTAAGAAACTTAGCAAACCGAGGAATACTATGAACAAGTTCAAGTAAAGGAACATTTACCTCACACTTTGAGAACGTTTCGAAAATTTCCTTATCGTTGATTGGCTTCCGAGTATCATTGAGTACCTCTGGAAATGGTGGAACGGGCTTTTGTGACCCCATGGGAGGAAACGAAGGCCAAACGTAATTATCTGAATCTATCAGAGAAGGGACCCGCGGGCGCAGTTGGACGACCGCGGGCGCGGCTTCACCGCGGTCGCGGTCTAGTTCCGCGGTCGCGGTTTTTGGTTGACGTTCAGCTTCAACTCCGTCTTTTGAACCGCAGTCGGGGCTGTCTACCTACGAGCGCGGCTGGTTTCCGCTGGCTGGGACGTCAATATTCAGTTCCTTCCCACTTCTCAACGTGATGTCACTCACATTCTCTCTCGGGTTAATAGTGTGAGATGGAAGTTTCCCCGAGTCTTTGGCTTCTAAGCGACCTAGAATGGTTGCAATCTGGCTTAATTGATTTTCAAGATTTTTCACTGCAGCCTTGGTCTCTTGATTCTCCTTCATGAGTTGAGTGATAATGGCGGGATTTTCATGAGGAACTTGGGGCCTTGGCTCATAATTAGGCCTGGGAACATAGTTGGGCTGCCCTCCTTGTTGTGGAAAAGGCTGTTGAGGTTGTTGATTCCATCTAAAGTTAGGATGGTTTGCCCACCCCGAATTGTATGTGTTCGAATATGGGTCATTCCAGGGCCCTGATTGATCATAGTTCCCAATAGCATTGACATCAGTTGTTGGCTCTTGCATAACAAGACATGCATCAGTAGGATGGCTCGTTTCACCACAGATTCCACAAGCCCTTGAACTTGAAGCTCCATTACCCACCAACAGTTGCTTCATCATAGCCTTGAGCTCCCTTACTTCAGCATTTAAGGTAGTCATTCACAGAATTTACGGACCTACTGTTGGACCTCCTTCTCTGATTCTTGGCTTGTTCAGCTAGTGTCTCCAACTTTTCAAAAGCTTGTCTCAGGGTGAGATTCTCATATGAACCTCCACAAGACACATTCATCATGCGCTTATCAGCATCACAAAGTCGTTTAATAATATAGCAAATCAGATCTTTATCAGAATAACCATGATAGGGACAGCAGGCTATGAGCCTCTTGTAGCGCTCATAGTATTCATACAGATTCTCATCATCAGCCTGCTCCAAACTGCTCAGTTGCTTCTTATTGATGATCGCTTGGCAGCAGGGAAGTATTTTTCCAGAAAAGCACCCTTCATCTGAGCCCACGTAGTAATTGTCTCAGGTGCTAGGTATAGAAGCCATTCCTGAGCCGAGTCAACCAAAGAAAATTGGAAAGCCCTCAACATAAGCTGATCTTCAGTCACATCAGCCGGCTTCATTCCCAAACAGACAGAATGGAACTCTGTAAGGTGTTTGTTCGGATCCTCACCACTCACTCCATGGAACTTAGGCAAGTAATGGAGAAGACCGGACTTTAGCTCAAACTTCACCCCTTCCCCTAGTGCGGGAAATTGAAGACCAAGCTGTTGTTGCTATAGATTAGGCGCAGTCAATTGCCTAATAGTTCAATCTGCCATTGGTACTGGCTGATCTTCAACCTCTAATACTGGATCAAACTGAACGCCTAACACAATAGCTTGGACTTGACGTCTCAAATCTCTTAGAGTCCTCTTAATCTCAGGATCAATAGGAACAACAGAAGAATTATTAGTAGAACGGGTAAGAACCATAAGATAGGTTCTTACCGATTCAAGATTTTCGGGACGAACCAACCGCGGGCGCAGGTGCTGGGCCACGGTCGCGGGTCAAGACGCGGACGCGGGCGCGGGTCGTCCAGAAACGCTGATTTGAACAGAAAACAAAAACCGATTCCCCAACAACGACGCCAAAATTTGACTCGACTAAAGTCGTTGTGCCGAGATCAAAAATAAATTACCCAAAATTACAAACTAGTATAGCATGCAAGGGGTCGAACCCAAGAGAATCAGTGTTTCCAAACAATCAGCAAAGACAGGGGTTTTAACTTTAAGCAAGCAGAAAGATTAAAGTTTCAAATCAATTAAAGGAAAGCAGAGTTCATTCAATCAATTCCACCTTTTTAATCCTTCGATCAATGATTCATCCACTTTTCTATATTTCCCAGGTTAATTCCAATCCTTCTTAAGATTTCCGCTTGTCATGGTCCAAGCAACACTATGATATAACAAGGACGCTTAATTCAAGTCATGCACTGCATTAAGGATAATAGGAAATCAAATCATGCAATCAAACAACGAGTCTCATGCATAAAACAACCATAAAACACTCTTTCTCAATTCCAGTCCACGGTCTTGGAAAAGAGTTATTTCAAGGATAAATAAGATTGCACACACAACAATCAAATCTAATCCAAACAATAGATCTAAGTCAATAAAACAAGGTGATCAGGCTTATAAAATCAAACATAGATCATGGAATTAAAAACAAGAGTTTTGATATTAACCTAAGGATAGAAAAGTTACCAGAATCTCACGAAGTCAATAAAAAGGCTTCCTTGACGGAACAAACTCCAAGGAAGATTAGTTCTCCATAAAAACTGAAATAAAAACTAGGTTAAACTAAAAAGTAGGCTCCTCCTAAACTGAATACGAAACTTGGTATAAATACTAGAACATCCGAATATAACCTAAATATAAAAATATAATAAAAACATAAGATAAAATAAACGAAGTCGGCGCGGACTCCAGGTCAACCCGCAAGTGCGGGTTCATAGCCGCGATCGCGGCTCCAGCGAGCTCTCGGCTCCTCGCGGATCTTCACTTCACCGCGGTCTCAGTGGCTAACCCGCAGTCGCGGGTCTTCTTTACTACACTTCCTTGCAACCGCTTTAAAGCGGGTCTTCAGCTCAAACTCGGACTTCTGTTATCAAAGTCTTCTTCTGTAGGATTTACTGATTTTACAATTAAGCGCTCTAATCTAGCCTAAAACACTCAGAAATCCTAATAAAAATACATAATTACGCTGTACAAAATCCAGCGTATCAATACCACAAGCATAATTTATCAGTCCCTTTGAGAGACCTGAAAATTCTCTTCACCTCTTTAAGGTGTGCTTCTTTGGGTTCAGCTTGAAAATAAGCGCACAAACACACGACAAACATGATATCAAGCCTGATGGATGTAAGGTAGATGTTGGATCGTCGGTTAGTCGAAATCAGTTATGGGAACTGTATCGAACAGTTCCCACATGCAGCGAAATAAGTAAATATGTAGGTAAATAAAACACTAGAGACGATTCCCTTATAGAGGAACCCCACAGCGATCAACTAAATGCGTGAGTAAACATCTACCTCCCCTTGGACGATTTTTCGAATGAGTTTCCTTTTCTTTATTGCTTAGTTCCCTTTAGGTTACACGGCCGAATACAAACTTCTTTGCTCCTACAAGGACTCCCTCCCTAGGCAACACTAATGTATTCTCCCAAACCTAACCCGGTATATGCTCATAATCAAATACAAAGAAAAACTCAAACCTCTACAGCTCTTTTGTCTCTTCTCTGGAGTTCCCCTAGACCCATGAACTATTTCTCTCTTCACCGTCATCGAGATTAGCTCGGCGCCGGGGAATTTTGACCAACTTTACAATCTTGAGTGGCTCTTTCAGCTCTTCTCTCTCAGTGTTTGGATTTGATGAATGTGAAAAGCAAGCAGCAAGGTGACTACTGAAGGGTTTAAATAGGCGTGATGAGAAACCCTTATCCACTAGAGGTATTTGCCCTAAATACCCTTTTTTCCTTGCTCTCCAAGTTTGATTCTTAAGGTTGACATGTGACTTTGATTTGAATTTGAATAGTTAACTCTTGAATCAATCCGAATCGTTGAATGGTCGTCTTCTTCCTACTGAGACTCTGAAGCTCTGAGACGCCCTTTTGTTCGGAACAAACAGGATCCCTAAAAATGCACTGAGATGTCACTTTCATGCATGCGCCAGTTCCCATCCAAAGGGAACTCTCGTCTTCTCGGTACCCTTCTCCTAGGAACTCTTCTTGACTTCTAAGGGATTCTTGTTCTTCTCATTCAGTTTCCATCGTGTGGGAACTCTATTCTCTTCTGAGGTTGGTCGCCTTCTTTTTCGTCGTTGCATTAGTTCACATGGTGTGGGAACTTATTAATCTGTACTTTGCTTTGCGACGTGCAACCTGTTCTCTTTTGAGGTTGGTCGTTCTCTTTTCGTCGTTACATTAGTTCCCATGAAGTGGGAACTTGTTATTTTGTACTCTTACAACGTACAACCTATTATGCTAAAATACTTGACAATTGGCGTTAGTTCCCATGGTGTTTTTCATTATCAAAACTGAGGATGTTGTTCCAGTGTTAATGAACGTGAGTTCCTAACACCGACTCAACAACAGAGAAGGGAACCAATCATACCTCGGTAGTTTCTTTGGTCCACATGTATACCTTTTTCATCTGTGTTCAGTTTTGAGTTGGTGGAAACTGGAGTATTGATAGGCCTTGAATTCCCCATCCCATACTTGGTCACTATTTCCTTAATGTACTTTTGTTGATGTATCTTTGTTCCCTCCTTGGTCTGGGTGATTTAGAGCCCCAAGAAGAACGTAAGTTCCCTAATCAGGCTCATCTCGAATTCTGAGCTCATTAGATCTTTAAAATTTTCAACAAGTAAGGCATTAGTGGCACCAAAACTGATATCATCAACATATACATGAACAATAAGAATGTCATTGGACTCTTTCTTAGGAAAAAGGGTCTTGTCAATGGAATCACGAAGGTATCCATGTGACAAGAGAAACTATGCAAACCTGTCATACCAGGCTCTTGAGGCTTATTTGAGTCCGTATAGGGCACGTTGAAGAAAGTAGACGTGGTTTGGAAAGTTCCCATCTTCAAACCCTGGTGGTTAAGCCACATATACTTCTTCTTTCAGATGTCCTTTAAGAAAGGTGGTCTTCACGTCCATCTTATAAAGCTTGAATCCCTTGTGAGCTGCAAAGGCTATTAGGAGTCTGATCGCCTCGATTCTTGCTACAGGAGCGAAGGTCTCATCATAGTCGATGCCTTCTTCTTGGTTGTAACCTTGAGCTACCAACCTTTCCTTGTTCCTTGAAACGGCTCCTGTGTCATCCAACTTGTTGCGGAGCACCCACCATGTTCCTATCACATTCTTTCCTTTTGGATGAGGAACCAGTTTCCACACTTGGTTCCTTTCAAATTGGTTGAGTTCCTCCTGCATTGCCACTATCCAGTCTGGATCATTGAGAGCTTCTTTGATGTTCTTAGGTTCCACCATTGAAACAAAAGCATTGAATGCACAGAAATTGTGAAGTGATGATCGAGTCTTTACACCTTGATCAAGAGGAGATATAAGGTTAGGGGATTGATGTTGGAGAGATGTATATCCTCCTCTTCATTCCTATCATCATTGTCATTGAACTCTTCGTACAGATCCTCATCCTCTGGATGTTCTTCAATCTGTTTAATGTTTTCTGGTTCTTCATCCTCAACATTGTATGTGTTCCCTCTTTTTTCCCCTTGAGTGCTTGATTCGGGAATGTCTTCAGGTGGAGGAACCAGGGAACCAGCTTGTGAGGTGTCTAGATATTCGTCCAGTGGTGGGAGTTCAGCAGACTCTTGAACTTCTCTGATTTGAGAGTCGTGCTTCCTTGAGGATAGCGACGTGTTCCTTTCCTTGGTTCATTGTCGTCGTCATCATCATCCTCGTTCCAGGGAAGCTTAAAGTAAGTTTCCACCTTCTGTCATTAGTTCCCATTCTAACTGACTCTTCCTTGAATATCACGTGGATGCTCTCCTCTATGTTCTTGGTTCTTTTGTTATACAACTGGTCAGCCTTGATGTGAGGTGAATAACCCAAGAAGATCCCTTCATCACTTCTTCCATCGAACTTGCCCAAATTGTCTTTCCCATTTTTGTGCACAAAGCATTTGCACCCAAAGACTCTTAAGTGGGAGATGTTAGGCTTCCTTCCTCTAATCAGCTCATAAGGAATCTTTTTTATCATTGGGTGGACCATGGCTTTGTTGAGAATGTAGGTTGCGGTAGAAATTTCCTCTGCCTAGAAGTTCTGAGGAACTCCACTCTCAATCATCATTGTTCTAGCCATTGCTTGCAGGGTTCGATTCTTCCTTTCCACAAGGCTCAAATTCCCTAAAGGTATCTGCTTTGGACACAAGGAAAATAACCCAAATGAATCTAGAAAAATCATCAATGAGAACGAACATATACCTTTTTCCTCCGTAGCTAGCTGTCTACATGGGACCACATAGATCTATGTGGATCAGTTCCAAGGGACGGGTAGTGCTCACGACTCATTTGGGTTTCAAGGAGCTTCTCGTTTGTTTTCCTTTGACACAAGCCTCACACATCTTCATGCCTTCTACATTGATCTTGGGCAACCCAATCACGAGGTCTTGAAGATACAGTTTCAGGATTTAGTTCACTCCTGCATGTCCTAATCTTCTTTGCCAAAGTTCTGCTTTGTCAATGGAACTTGCAAGACACAGTTTCCTTGGAGGCTTGTACGATGTGTCCACGAAATAGACGTTGTTGGAACTTGTTCTCTTGAGTATGATCTTGTTGGTCTTCTTGTTGATCACAAGACACTCTTTTGAATCAAATGTGTTGTTTCCTTGGTCACACAGTTATGAAACACTTAGCAAGTTATACCTAAGGTCCTTAACCGGATTTACGTTTTTGATTTTGATTCCTATGTTGATGATCGCTTCACCAGTTCCAATGATTTCGCCTTTGTTTTTGTTTCCGAAAGAGACGTGGCCTCCATCGACTTTTGTAAGTAGTGAGGTGAGTTTATCTTTCTTTCCGATCATGTGGTTTGAACGTCCACTATCTATGACCCACATGTTGTTCCCCCTCACTACAACCTACAAAATTAGTTAGATTTGGCAACCTAGGCAACATGTCTCTGGCCTGGTTCCATACAAGGAAACAGAGTTCTTTCGACCAAATAATCAACTATGTTATGGACTTGCGTGGAGTTCCTAGGACGCAAAGAAGAGTTACTAGGCGGATTCCCATTCTTGGGAGCTTTCCACTGTTTTGGTTGGTTCGGATTTGTTCTTTGAAATTTTTTTCTTTTGTAGCTCTTGTTGCCAAAAGTGTTGGAGATGTGCGCTTGTCTGTTTGGAGAGCTTTCAATGTAGTGCCCATGAGCTCCACACTCCCAGCAAGTTTCCTGATTATGGACTCTAGACTCGTTTCCGTTGGCTATCTTAAGGTACATTTTGTGGCTAGTGTTCCCAGTATAGTACCCAGTGTTCCCATCTTTCCCATTTTCAAGTACACAAATTCTCTCTTCTAACTGAGCATTCTTCAGCTTTTGGCTTTGAAGCTCAAGATCCCTACACTCATTTCTTTCCCTTTCTGTGAGAGGATAGGTTCCATCCTTTAACGGTCCTTCCCTGTACCCTATTCCATGCATGGCTGGAACAAACTTGGTTGTAGGGATGGTTTCTTTAGTGGTTTGTAGAAGGGAACTTTATAGACACTTCTGACTTTCACTTAGCTTTTTAAGAATCTCATCTTTTTCACTCTCAATGTTATTGAGCTCATTCCTTAGGAGAGTGATCTCATTGAATGAGCACTGCAATTTTTCGACAAGCTGCACACATTGGGAACAGGGCTCCATTCCCAGTTGGTCAGCTAACACATGTTCTATTTGATGAAGTTTTCTTTGTATTTTGATATTATCTTTTAGCAACTTAGTAAATAACTTATGTAGCTTCAGTTTTTCATATTGAGAAAGAGAGTTAAGAAGGGTTTCAGGATTTACCTCACTAGGTTGTTCCCTAGTGGTCTCCCCTATGGCCATGACACACGTCTCTGGAGTTGTCCATGCTTCTGGATCCTCATCATCAAAGTCATTCCAGGTTGCTATGTATTCCTTTTTCTTGCCATAGTCGGGTCTTCGCTCCTCGTTTCCTTGAGGACAGTTTTTGGCGAAGTGTCCCTTCTTATAGCATGTAGCATCGGCAATGTCTTCGTCTCTGCCCTGGTACTTGCCGTTGGACTCATAGTTCCTTCTTTATTTACTTGAGTTCCTCTTGAACTTCCCTATCTTGTAGAAGTTCCTAAGAGCCTTTGTGACTAGCACTAGTTCCTCATTTTCGTCCTCCTCTGATTCTTCATACTGTTCCTGGACGGACTTGAGAACCTTCTCTAGCTTGAGGGCTATACCTTTTGTCTCCATCTCTTGTTGCTTATCTTCTTGCTTTCTTTTCTCATGACCAATGAGCTTGCCAAACACTTGGTGAAGCATCAAGTTGCTATTCCTAGGATTCTCCTTGAACATGGTTCGTTCATTTGCCCACTCAGTCATCATCCCGTTGAACAGTTGTTGCATCTTCATTTTGTCAAAGATTTCTTATTTGGTAATTCCAAGGGCTGCTAGATTGGAGCAGAGGGATTTGAAACGCGATTGATAACTATCAATCGATTCACCCATAGTCATTTTGAAGTTAAAGAACTCCCTTCTAGCGTTCATCTGGTGATCTTCCCTCATATCGGAGCTTACAACGTGCATCTTTTGAATGGTTTCCCACATTTCCTTGGATGTTTCCAAGTTAGCCACTCGATCATTGTCTTACTCGCACATGGCATTGTTCAGATACATTTTGGCCATCTACTTGGCCTCCATGCATTGCCATTTGGTGGGACCCCATTTAGACAGGTCGTTCTGAATAGTTGCATTGACCTCGAAGTTCCCATGCTCTATGACACACCAGATTGGTAGTCATGACTTCTCATCCAGTCTCTCATCTTGATCTGCCGGTTTTCGTAGCGTCTTGCGATGAGTCCGGGAGGCTTGTTGTTCCCATGTCCAATCTTCGTGAGTTCCTGAGACTTTTTTCCTTGAACCTGCAAAGACTAACCAAGATCTAGAGCGCCCGCTCTGATACCAATTGTTGGATCGTAGGTTAGTCGCAATCAATTATGGGAACTATGTCGAACAATTTCCACACGCATCGGAATAAGTAAATATGCAGGTAAGTAAAACAATAGAGACAGTTCCCTTATAGAGGAACCCCACATCGATCAACTAATCGTGTGAGTAAACCTCTACCTCCGTCTGGAGGATGTTTGAATGAGTTCCCTTTTCTTTATTGCTTAGTTCCCTTCAGATTACAAGGCAGAATACAAACTTCTCTATTCCTACAAGGACTCTCTCCCTATGCAACACTAATGTATTCTCTCGACCCTAACTCGGTGAACGCTCACAATCAAAGACAAAGAGAAACTCAAACTTCTCTCTCTTCTTCAGTCTCTTCGCCTGAGTTCCCCTAGACCTTGGAACTCGTTCTTTCTCCGTCACTGTCGTCGAAATTAGCTTGCCGTCAGGGACTTTTCACCAACTTGATGGTTTTCACTTGAACAACCTTTTGCTCTTCTCTCTTGTGTTTGGAGTTTGTGATTTGTGAAAAGTGAGAAGCAAGGACATTGTTGAAGGGCATAAATAGGCGGGATGAGAAAACCTTATCCGTTTGGAATATTTGTCCTAAATACCCTTTTTGCCTTGCTCTCCAAGTATGATCCTTAAGGTTGACATGTGACTTTGATTTGAAATTGAATTGTCAACTCCCGGATCTCATCGGACCGTTGGATGGTCGTCTTCTTTCTGCTGCAGCTTTGAAAGTCCGAGACGCCCTTTTGTCCGATCCAGACAGGATCCCTAAAAATGCGCTAAGATGTCGCTTTCACGCATGCGCTAGTTCCCACTTAAAGGGAACTATCATCTTCTTGGTTTCCTTGTCTTGGGAACTCTTCTTGACTTTGAGGGATTCTTGTTCTTCTCATCCAGTTCCCATCGTGTGGGTACTTTGGTTCACCGAGTTCCAATCTCATGGGAACTCTTGTTTACTTCTGAGCTTGGTTTCTTCCTTTTCGTCGTTGCATCAGTTCCCATGTGTTGGGAACTTGTTGTTCTATATTATCCTTTGTGACGCGCAACCTGTTATGCTGAAATACTTGGCAATTGGTGTTTGTTCCCATGGTGTTTGTCATTATCAAAACTGAAGACGTTATTCCAGTTTTAATGGACGTGAGTTCCTAACACCGACTCAACAGATTAAAAGAATATGTATTAAGCGTGCCATCATAGATAACTCTTTTATCAAATAACCATGGTCTACCAAGGAGAATATGAGTGCATTCCATGTTAACCACATCACACATGATTTCATCTATATAAGTTCCTATGGCAACACGGACTAAGCATTGGTGAGTTACTAAGTTAGGTCCATTTGAATCATTAATACTATTTAATCCATAACTAGTAGCTCTAGGTTGTGTTTTCAATTGTAAGTGATCAACTACTTTAGCAATAACAATGTTACAGAAGCTACTACTATCAAGAATCTTGCACAACACTTGATTTCTAACAGTACACCTAGTATGAAAAATAATTTCCCTTTGATCTAATCTAGGTGTTTCTTGCAAAGTTAATGTTCTCATGGTTACCAAATTCAAAGGAAGCTCAGAATTTTCAGGTTCAATTACCTCTATGTCACCCTCTTCATAGCCGACATTCTCCTCCTCCACTTGATTTGGAGGTATTTTTTCATCACTCACATAGCTACCATTGGTGGTTGGGGGCACATGCTTTAGATTTGGACAATCTTGGGCTAAATGGCCTCGTCCTTGACACTTGAAACATCGAATGTCTCTTGTCCTTTCCTGCATTTGGGGGCCATTATTGGGACGTTTAGGGGCTATTGTACCTTGTTTTGGTGATCTTTGAGCTCCCTTTTGCTGCATAGAAGAGTTAGAAGAAAAGGAATTGAATTTTGAGCTAGAATTAGAAGGGTACCTTTTGTTTGTATTCCAAGTTTCTTTTTTCTTTCTTTACATCTATTCATGAAGCAATTGGGCTGAATGGAATAGTGTGTTGAGATCCTTGATTTGTTGCACTTCAAGTGTGTCTCTAAAAGCTTGATTCACTCCAGTCATGAATTGGGTCCTTAAGGACCTTTGAGAATGATGAATTCCAACCTTGAAACTCCAATTTTTAAGCTCATTGAAGTACTTAGTAGGTGACTTGAATCCTTGTTTGCAAGTGGCCACTTTTGGCCTCATATGCTCGGTGTCTTCTTCGGGCACATACTTCTTTTTCATTACCAACTTCAACCAGTTCCATGTCTCAATAGGAGGGAGATTCTTTCTAATTATGTCCTCTTTCATTCGAAACCACCAATTTCTAGCGGTCCCAACAAAGTGAATTTCAACAAAAGACACTTTTTTGCATTCTTCATATCCCAAGTGATCTAGAATGTAACTAGTAGATTGTTCCCACTCTAGATATTTTTCAGGATTAAGCTCTCCATTGAAAGGCTCAATTTTGATCTTAATATCCCTTTTTCCAATCTGAGCATTATGTTGGTTGTTGTGGTTATTCGGCCTCCTAACACCATAAGGTTGTGGAATTTCTTCCACATACTCGATTTCACTGTAGAATTCATCAAGTGGAGGATACCATGGGGGTTGTTCATCCCCTGAAAAACCGTACATAAAACATAGTCAAAGTGATGTTGTTGTTGTTGGCGCGCCCATTGAGGGGGCGGCGCATGATACGTGATCGCCTCGGATTACTCCATGTAGATCAAGTATTGCAACCTCACAAGTCCCGGTGTTGCCTTGTCATTGAACTATCCAACCTGAATTTACTTCCAATGTCAATAACTTGTTGTGCAAGGAACTTAAAGAATTCGAGCTTAACAAAAACAAACAAATCAGTTTGAATCACTCAGAAACCAAATAGATAGTTCAACTAGAATGGCTCGAACGCTAATTCTAGTTGATGAACTAGTTGGTTGGGATAATCAAACTAGAACTAAACTAATTGATCAATTAATGACACAATCTGAATTAACACAAGAGAGATTGAGAGAGATATGATTGGCGGCTCTTGAATGCTAAAACACGAGGGTTTTGTGGCCCAAAGACTAGATAAAACCAATTTAGGGTTTATCTAATTTCAAGCTAATTTTTACTAATGAAAAATTCAATGTATTTAAAGGATTACAAAGTGTCTTCTTGAAGAACAAGCCAAAAATCCCAACCGACCCTATAAGGGTATTTTTGGGCTTTTGCTTGCTTCCCAAGATACTATAAAATAATCAAAAAATACCTAAATTCCCTTATGTTAAATAAATCAAATAAAGAATTATCTGAGTTATTTAAATGGGAAACTCCTAACAACTTAACAGATAACAAAAATACAAAAATAATAAGGCAAGACAATTCATCCATCTAACAAACACATATGGCAGAAATTATTCATAAATATAAAATCTAATTAAAGATATAATTAAAACTAAAGATAAGATTCTTGTAACACTTGAACAACTCTTAGTAAATTGCATTTTGCGCCCCTTTTCTGTTGGATTCTGGATTTGATGTGAACTACAAAGTTGTAGATATTTTAATTATCGTTCCAACGCATATTGAACGAACTTGAGATAAATTTTCTAGCCCAAGTTATAACTAGTTTACTGAGCATTGTTTTCCATTTGACGGGTTTCATAACTTTTCGAATTTTCATAACTTGATTCTCTTCCTTGGAGGCCTTGAAAGCCATGGATGGATATTTTTAAGAGATAATATCAGATCCATGACCACCTTCTTAAACTTAAATGATCGGGACCTTAGTAAAGGTCTTGGTTTTTGGCCTCCATTTGTCATCAACGAATCATTCGCTTGGATCCGCCCTTGATTTGTATCATTCTCCCCCACTTGGCCTCGAATCGTCCTCGATTCGACATTGTATGTAGATGCAACGGGAGATTCATCAACTAATAATTTCAAACCAAAAAGAAACGGGCCCGTGGAAGTATCCAAGATAGGTATTGCAACAGCTTGTATGATTGAATTTGATGAGGTGTCGATGGACAATGGCTCTTCATTAAGAGTAGTGTTCTCTTGGTAGACTTCTTCTAAGATTATTGGTTCACCACATCAATCAGGAACAATCACTACGTCTTCAATAAGTTCATCTTGAATGGACAACTCTTCTTGCTCCTCTTGAGGCAAAGACTCCTCAGACATGTCTAAAGACTCGTACTTGCTATTAGGGCAAACATTATCAAGATGTCCTCTTCCTTGACACAAGAAACAAGGAAGATCTCATGTTCTTATCACATGTTCTCGTGGAGATACTCTCTTTTTCTCATTTGCACATGGAACAAAGTATATCCTCATAAGAAACCTTAGTTCTGGTCAAGATTCGATCGATCGGAAGCCACGGTATTGCCTCTCCTTTATCGTGTCAATCCACCATGATCTAGCATATCCCATTAAATATCTTGTGGCCATCTGAAGTTGAGCATGCTTAGGGTATTGGTAAGAAAGAACACAATCAATATCATGCTCCCACTCTAAGTAATCATCCGGTCCATGCTCACCAAAAAAAGGCTCAATCTTTGGAAGTCATAGTACCCTTGGAGTTGGATAAACATCATCACAAGTATCACCCCAATGTTGTGAGAAAACCATCTTAATCCACTCGATATACCTTGATCTTGGCTGAAAAGAACGAAACTTGACACACAAGAAACAAAGAATGAATCAAAAATTGAAGAGTAAGAGAAGGGAGATTGGAATGAATAGAACTTCTCAAGATGATAGTTCAATTGAAAGGCTCGAACGCTATTACAATTGACAAACTAGTTGAGATCTTCAACAATCCAACTAGAACAATCAAGTTGATGATTCTATAAATTCAAATTTGAAATTTGGAATGAAAACAAGGTGGATCAATCAATGCAATTAATCACACAAGAAATCTGAATTTTTGTGGCCCATGAAGTAGATAAAGCAATAGGGGTTTATCTAATTCCAGGCTGATTTTTACTAATGAAAAATGCAAAGTATTTAAAGGAGTACAAAGTGTCTTCTTGGAGAACATGCCAAAAATCCCAGCCGGCCCTATAAGGGTATTTTTGGGCTTTTGCTTGCTTCCCAAGATACTATAAAAAATCTAGAAATAACTAACTAAATTCCCTATGTTAAATAAATTAAATAAAGAATTATCTGACTTATTTAAATAAGGAAACCCCTAACAACTTAAAAGATAACAAAAATGATAAAGCAAGACAATTCAACCATCTAACAAACTCCTATGGCCGAAATTATTCATAAATATTAAATCTAATTAAAGATAGAATTAAAACTAAAGATAAGATTCCCGTAACACTTGAACAGCTCTCAGTAAATTGCGTTTTTCGCCCCTTTGTTGTTGGATTATGGATTATGTGAACTACCAAGTTCTAGATCTTTTAATTATCTTTCCAACGCATATTGAACGAACTTGAGATCAATTATCTATCCCAAGTTATGACAAGTTTATTGAGCACTATTTTCTATTTGACGGGTTTCACAACTTTCCGAATTTTCATAACTTGATTCTCTTCCTTGGAGGCCTTGAACACCATGGATGGATATTTTTAAGAGATAATATCAGATCCATGAACACCTTCTTAAACATAAATGATCAGGACCTTAGTAAAGGTCTTGGTCTTTGGCCTCCATTTGTCTTCAACAAATCATTCGCTTGGATCCTCCCTTGATTTGTATCGACGCACCATTCATAGGCAGCGTCGGTTGGTGCCTATGTGTCGTTGGTCTAATTTCAGCCCCACGACCTCGACCAAGGCCACCACAAGGTGAGTAATGGCCTTGGAGATTATGGCCTTCTCTCAACCCCGGAAAGGTAGCAAGCACACCAAACTCTTCTTCTTTTATGTATTGCTTGCCCTTGTTGCTTAGAGAAGCTTGATTCAAATCAGATTCCTTATCTTGATTAGATTTTTTGCCTTGATTTGAAGGAGATGCTTCTTTTTGGATTGAGAGTGTACCATCCTTAGAAGATACCACAAGAGCATCCAATTTATCAAACTAAGGTTAAAAAATCATGTGCATCAACTCTAGGGTCCTCTTTTGATTATCTCGAATGCTATCACTTATTGACAATTTGATGAAATCAATAGCTTCTTGAGACAAATTCACATCTGTTGGCTTAACTTGCTCTTCAACAACCATTCTTCTAGCCTGAAAAGATCACATACAACAAGAGAGTAGTCTATTCCCCAAAAGCAATACAATCAGCTATATCACACCTTAATCAAGCCAAAACTTCCTTAATACAATCCAATTCAACGAATTTAGTTTTTGGGGTTTGAATCACGATAATTTTGGTGAAGATATGATAAGCTAATGCTACTCAAGGAAAAATGCAGCTTAAGCAATTAGCAAGTATGCAATCTGAAAAGAAATTCAATTTCCCCTTATAAGCTTCAAAAGACTCGAGCAATCTCTCAATTGATCCTTAGCAAGTAGATTATACCCAAATTTAAGCAAGCAAGGTGAAGAACAAGGCAGGTTGTGTGACTTATTGTAGTGTTGTCACAAAGAGGGCAAAGTGATCACAAGTACTAGCTTTTAGCAAAGCAATCACTAGGGGTGAAAGCGGCTTTAAACTAGATAGGTTAGATCACCTTTCACAAATAAGCTCGATTTTGTTTTTTTTTTAATTTATACACAAACTACTACAATGTGCTGAATTGAAGCAAAAGAAGCAAGCACGAACTTAAAAGGCCACAAACTGATTTTTTTTTTATGGGGTGATTTATAATTCCAATGATACTATCTAGAAGCCAAAATAACAAAGAATTAATAGCAAGGGTTGATGGATAGAAGATGCAAGCAAAAATCATCCAATAATTTCAAGCAATTGAATCTCAATAAATCATGCAATAATCAATTGAAAACTTCAAAATTGTAGGAATTAATTAGCTAATCATGAAATTACAACAAACTCAACCAATCAGCCTATAAACATGCAAAATATCCCTTGAAAATCTCCTAGTTGGTTAATGACTTGGGGGCAAGGCAAACACAAGGAGAATTAGGGTTAGGGTTTGCGTTTTTAGGGTTCCAGTTGAGGGGTGGCGATTGTTAGACCCAAAAAATCCAAGTACAAATTCATGACCGTTATCGTCAAAAAGATCGAAGACTTCCATCGTCACAAAGGTCATCATCGCCAGAAAGACCATCATCGTCAGAGAGAACATTGTCGTCAGAAAGACTGAAGACTTCTGTCGTCAAAAAGACCGAAGACTTCTGTCGTCATAAAGACCGAAGACCGTTAACGTCAATCGTCATCTGACTATCCCGCAACGCCAGCGAGATCCCGAGATCTCCAGGTCAGTTACAACCGCCTTTGACCATATCTACCACAACGTCCACTACCTATTTTTTAGGAGAACGTGTATCTTTGATTTTGTAAATACTTATATGTAACTCTCCCTACTATATAAAGGGATATAAGGGCATAGCTACGCGAGATCTAGATCTAGAGAGAACCATTAAAACACGACAATTCCCCTCTATTGTAATCAGAACGCTCTCATCACTTACATTGCTCTCGGAGACCTTTGTCGTCTGAGCCAGACTGCTAGCATCTGACCGCTGTCTTCCCAGCAGTTTTTGCATGATTAAGGGTCCTAAACCCCGGATCTAAGCTTGTAATCGCTTGTTTATGATTAATAAAAGGAGATAAGCATTTCTTCTTCACTTGTATTGATTTTGCATCTAGTTTGATTGCTTATTTATTGCTTTAGTTAATCATTTTCATCCGTCTTCCCCTTAACCCGATCCGATTGTATCCCTTCGGCTATCAAACCCCATCTAGGACATTAAAGTGATTAATTGGTCATTTTTTGTCCAAAACAATTTGGCGCCCACCGTGGGGCTGATAGCTAAAATCCAACCGATCAACCTCTTACCAAACACCAACCGCTCACCATGGATGACCTTTTTGCTTGTCTCAATGCCCTCCAAAAAGACCTTGATGAACTCAAAGCCGAAACAGACAAAACCAACGCCCAAGTGGCACAACTAATAGTTGAAAATGAGTCTTTGAGATCGCAGGTACATACGAGCAAGAATGTAACCATCGCAGGAGCTTTCCCTGAAGAGACTGTTATCGTCCAAAATCCTCCAGCGGTTACCTTTCATGGAATGACGACCCGAGATACTTCTCTGGGGGTCCCAGTCCAGCAGCCGACAGAAGACGACGGTATCACTCCCAACCTTCTCAACGCTGAGGAGGTCATCAAGCAAAAGATCCAAGAGAAATTAAAGCCTCTCTATGAGACGATTGCAAGGATCCCCGGAATCCCACGTCCCATCGAGAAGGAACCTGATGATGGCTATGAAACTTCTCCTTTTGTGGAATCCATTTCCGTTGTTGATTTTCCTAAGGGGTTTGTTGCTCCAGAAATGTCAAGCTACGACGGCACCGATGATCCTAGCGATCACCTTCTAATCTTCAAGCAAAAGATGATGATGACTTCCATCCCTCAAAAGGATCGTGAAGCCATCATGTGCAAAAGCTTTGGGGAAACTATTGAGGGCCCAACCCTAAGATGGTTCATTAGTTTGCCACGAGGATCCGTGGAA
Organism: Fallopia convolvulus; assembly: GCA_964016875.1. Lineage (NCBI taxonomy): Eukaryota > Viridiplantae > Streptophyta > Magnoliopsida > Caryophyllales > Polygonaceae > Fallopia > Fallopia convolvulus. Next base: position 27,466,716 of record OZ024727.1, read on the forward strand.
TCATATGCAAATCTCGCTGATTTGTTTAAAATTCAATTTATGAGTAGTCGACGACTTGAAAAGTATTCTAATGACTTATTTCGAATTGTGCAGGGGTATGATGAAACTCTCCGAGACTACATGAACCGTTTCGTTCACGAGAAACTCAAGATCCCCAATTGTGATGTCTCTACATCCATTGAAGCGTTCCGTCAAGGTCTTCAAATGACCAATGAACTCTACAAAGAGTTGACCATGTACCCATGTGCAACCTTTGAAGATGTTCAATCTAAGGCAATGGAACAAATTCGCCTTGAAGAAGATAAGGGATCTAACCTCCCAGAAGATGACCTTCCGGAGTCTGATCCCAAGACCCCAGAAGATAACTGTCAAAATCCAACAGATAGTGAATCTGACCGTGAGACCTCAAATGATGACGAGAACGGTCACGGTCATGATCACAGTCACACTCACGGTCCAATCACTCAAAATCGCAAGGAACGCAGGTTTCATCCGTATCATTTCTAAAAAATTCATGTTAGTTCACTATTATGCTTTCCTTTATGATTTCTTTCGAATAAAGACTGACTTGAGCGTCAGAGGATCGTTGGGGAAACCCACGACCAACCCTCCTAGTTCTTTGAATTTTTGTCATGCAGAAGCCCATGAGATGATAATCGCCAGTCATGGTCACAATCGACCACAGTCGGAAGACAGAAATCATCGGTCACGATCATAAGGCACTTTTCGCCAGAACAAATAAGGCGCTACTCGCCAGCAACCATAGCTTCTATCGCTAGAAAATAAGGCTTTATCCGCCAGGGTGGTACTTGCCAGAATAGGGACTCCCCTAAGGACAACGCTTGAAATGCCGAAGATGCTAGTTACGACCGAAGAAGACACTAGTCATCGCCTGGCTGAGCACTCCTGATCTTAAGCAGCTGCAAGTCAAAAGGTTGACAAACGACTTCTGCAGGGGTCTTTGTTTGTTAAAATCCCTCGGTTCCTGAGGCACAAATCAAAAGTTTTTACATAGTTGCATCTTCGCAAGAACACAAGTCTATACACTTGGGTAACGACCTTGAGCGAGTCTAAGATATTGGCTAGCGACTTCGATCAAGTTAACGCCTAATGTCGATGGTTTTCATCAAGTTAAATCACCCGAGGCTACACAACTTTGATAGAACCAGCGCTAGAGGCTAACAACTTCGGTCGGGTCCATGCCTTTAGCTGACGACTTCAATCAAGTCCGTACCTTTGACCATTGACTTCCATCATCATGACGCCCGATTTATGGTGGCTCAACAACTTCCAAACGCAATTGTTCTCATGAAGACAATGAAGCATCCGACAAAAGGCTTAAAATTCATCTCGTTCGTCTCCTCGCCTCAACGACCAAGATGAATTTGGGGTATTGTTAGACCCAAAAAATCCAAGTACAAATTCATGACCGTTATCGTCAAAAAGACCGAAGACTTCTATCGTCACAAAGCTCATCATCGCCAGAAAGACCATCATCGCCAGAGAGACCATTGTCGTCATAAAGACCGAAGACTTCTGTCGTCATAAAGACCGAAGACCGTTAACGTTAATCGTCATCTGACTATCCCGCAGCGCCACCGAGATCCCGAGATCTCCGGGTCAGTTACAACCGCCTTTGACCATATCTACCACAACGTCCACTACCTATTTTTTAGGAGAACGTGTATCTTTGATTTTGTAACTACTTATATGTAACTCTCCCTAGTATATAAAGGGATATAAGGGCATAGCTACGCGAGATCTAGATCTAGAGAGAACCATTAAAACACGACAATTCCCCTCTCTTGTAATTAGAACGCTCTCATCACTTACATTGCTCTCGGAGACCTCTGTCGTCTGAGCCAGACTGCTAGCATCTGACCGCTGTCTTCCCAGCAGTTTTCGCATGATTAAGGGTCCTAAACCCCGGATCTAAGCTTGTAATCGCTTGTTTATGATTAATAAAAGGAGATAAGCATTTCTTCTTCACTTGTATTGATTTTGCATCTAGTTTGATTGCTTATTTATTGCTTTAGTTAATCATTTTCATCCGTCTTCCCCTTAACCCAATCCGATTGTATCCCTTCGGCTATCAAACCCCATCTAGGACATTAAAGTGATTAATTGGTCATTTTTTGTCCAAAACAGCGATTTTGTTGTGGTGGTGGTATGATCATGACGAGGGTGGTGTGGTTGGGATCGGACTGGTGGCAGAAGTGGTGCGGTGGTGGTGAGCAACACCATATGGCGGTGGCGCCGCCGGAAATTTGGTGGTGGTTGGGTGTTTTTGTAGAGGAAAGTCAGATTTGGTCTCAAAGTTTATAGTTTTGGGTAAAAGTATGAACTTTGGGATCAAAAATTGAATCAAATTGAACTAGAAAGCGAAAAAGGTAAGAAATATTTACTTGGTCTGACGTTGGATTATGATACCACTTGATACATGATTGCCTTGGATTGCTCCTTGATAATATCGTATGTGACTCCACAAGATCCTCTCTTGCCTATTAAATCTTATTCAAACCAATTTCACAATCAATCTCATCTTTCTTGTAGAACAAGTCAACCGAATTTTCGAATTTGATGATGTAAACAAAATGAATTGAACGAATTGATTGAATCAAAGAGATAGTTCAATTGGAAAGGTTCGATCACTATTTCTAATTGATGAACTAGATTGATCTTTAACAATCAACTAGACCCAATCAAATTGATAAAACTACTAATGCAAATTCTGAATTATGAACGAGAGAGAGAATTGGGATGATAGATCAGTATGTTGAACACTCAAAATCAGATGCTTTAATTGGCCCAAAGATTAGATAAAAATCCAATTTATAGTTTTATCTAATCTCAAGATGATTTTTATTGAATGAAATGCAAAGGTATTTAAGGGAATTGCAAACTAGTGTTCCTTGGATAGCAAGACAAGTATGGTCGACCCTGGGAAGGGTAATTTTGTCCATTTGCTTGCTCTCCAAGATAACACATTATAATAGCTAAAACATCTATCCTAACTCTCCTTATTAATTAAACGGTTCGGCTAATGTGTGGGCACACAATAAAAGTGTTAATTTGGGAAATTATTTCAAAACTATTCCCTAAATTGGAATTAATGAACCCTTTTAAAAAAATCCAAATTAACAAACAATATCCTGATTTACCAAGATTAGAATTCTAATTGTATGCTCATGGGCACACATTAGAAAAATCCTTAATTAAATCAAGTAGATAACTATTTTGACTTAATGAATAAGAAAACTAACAAACTAATCCTAACAATGCAGAAGATACTAAAGTAATATAAGCAAGATAATTCAGCCACTAACAAAAAGCCTATGGCCGAAAATCTCATCTATTAAAGTCTCTAGATGCTCAAAAATATAAAAATACTATAGGATATAATTTTCCCTCTTAGATTGATCAAGTCAAAGAGTTGACTAAAACCACATGTAATGTTTTATCTTACCCGGTCATTTACTAAATTCAGCCCTAAATTAAGAGAAACTATTTCATATTTCTAAGATAAGAAAGTATGATAGACAAGGCCCAAATCTCAAGATCCACGCCTTATATATTGGAATTTCGACCCACATGGATTAGGTGTTGGAATCTGGGCTTGTTTGATGTTGAATCATAGTTACCCATCTCTTCTTGTTGTACTCTTCAACCATGGCTGCCCAACGAACTAGAATAGGTCTCGTTCCTTGAGCAATTTTTTTAGCTCTACTACTGGTCATTGGTCTATCAAAAGGCACTTGAATCAAATCCTCGACGTCGGTAGGAGACATGGCTGGTTTCATTTCATCAAGAGATTAATCCGAAACGGATTATACAAAATTGGATTAGCTCGATGCAACCCAATATCTAATGATACCCGGCCCAAAATCATCCGAAAATCCAAAGTTACCTAAACAAAAACCATCCGAAAATTCGAAGTTATCTGACCCAAAGCCATCTGAAAGTCCAAAGTTATCCGACCCGAAATCATACGAAAGTTATATTATGTTTTAAAATATTAATAAAAGTGAATATTTATTATAACTATTTTTTTAATTTAAATGTTATATTAATTATTTAGACCCTAGAGTAATAAAACTACCAAAATCATCATTCGGTATATGGTCGCAATCAAAATTCGGTTCACCAGAAATCCGTCCAAACTCGAAATCTGACTCACCCGAAATCCGAAGCCCGACTCACCCAAAATCCAACTAAACCCGAAATCTAATTAAACCCAAAACTTGACTTATCCAAAATCTAGTTGGACCAAAAACCGAGTAACTCAACCGAAGTTGACCCGAAAACTCGATTTAGCCTAATTAATTGAGCACCCGAACCGAAATAATCCAACCCAATTTAATCTCATTAGCAAAACATCCGAATTTGACCCGAATTCTAACTTATCCAAAACTAAACTGACTAGTCCCGAACCCGACATGACTCACGCGATTGACACCCCTACTTCCACACATGCTAACGCAAACAGGACCTACCAACAACAAACTCTTATCATCTTGAATTGTTCAAGTTAACTAGGGGGTTAACCCGTCCGTTGGACGGAATTATTTTTTTAACTTTTATAACTTATTTATAATATTTATAACTTGACTTTTTAAATGCGGGATTAGCTTTTTTAACTTTTATAACTTGACTTTTTAATTGCTTTAATTTTAACTAAACGGTAGAAGAATTTTATGACCAAATATTTAAAGACATTATTATTTGTATGACTTTGAAAATAACATTTATAATATGGAAATTGGACATAATTAGAATTAGAATTTTTTGAAATTTTATAATTTATTTATAATATTTATACCTTGACTTTTTGCTTGCTTTATTTTAACTAAATAGTAGAAGAAGTTTATGAACAAATATTTAAGACATTATTATTTGTATAAATTTACAAATAAAATTTATGATATAGAAATACAATTAGAATGAGAATTTATTTTGAGCCTTAACTTATTTATAATATTTATAACTTGTCTTTGTTATTACTCAATTTTAACTAAATAATAGAAGAGGTTTATGAACAAAATATACATAGTATATAAACAAAATCATAATTATATTTGAAAAAATAAAGAACTCTACATTTCTTCGTTTGAAATTGAATTTTGGCTAATAATAAAAAGTCATGCATGAATGGAGAATTTAAGTAAATGAGGCGATTAAGTTTATATTGAATGTAAGGCCAAAGAATCAAATTGAATACCATGATAAATACATTTGTATATTGGTAAACCTAATTAACCATGAATTATATATAAACGTCAAGAAATAAGACAATTGACAACACTTTCTTTAGAATATTGATTGGTGTAAATAATTGGAGGTAAAAAAAGATAATTATCAATAAATTTGTAACCAAATGGGGATAAAAATGACCTAATTTTAATTAGTAAATAATTGGTTTAGAATTTGATACTTATACACATTCTTGTTCAATTATCATATATAATTGGAAAAAAAAATATGACCATCAATCCAAAGACAAAATTATATATTGTAATGTGCGCAAAACATCTCAAAATTATTAGTCGGTGGCTTAATTATACTTTTTCATTTGGTACATTATCTTTTTTGATTTTATATATCAATATACTATAACTAAAGTCGAATCTCTCTATCATACGTGTCGTCGTCTTAACTATGCCACATAGGCGTTTTAATTTTTTCATTTACCTTTTTACCCTAATTTTTTTTAGTATTTACAATCCTTATATATTATAACAATATTCCTTATATTACTTATAAAAATATTATATTGACTATATTTGGAAGACATAGATTACTCCTTTACTTTATTAAAAGATTACATATATAGATTTGGTAGACATATGATCCATATCTTTTAAAATATTATAATTGGTTAAAATTTAAGTGAGAAGATTTTAATTGGTTGAATCTCACATATATAATTAATTTATAAATCTTACTTTTTATCTATCTTTTTCATAATTATTTAAACTATCATGTTTTGCCTATTAATTTAATTCATAATATTAATAAAATATTTATTATTTTAAATGATATATGACAACTCTTATATTTTTTGATTTTATGTATTGTTAGTGCACAAAAACTCCGCCTTCAATTCGTCTTCAATGCACTAATTAAGAACTCCTCCTCTTTCGCTCCTCCTTCGATCTCTTGACCTAGAAACCTGCAAAACAATGGACACAGGGGACGGGGTGATACGTGATTGCCTCGGAATCCTCCTTGATAATCTCGTATATGACCCAACAAGTCCTGATCTTGCCTAGTAACCTTGATTCAATCCTACAAAAGCTTTCAAAGTGAGTAACTTATTGCGCAAGGAATTGAAGAACTCGACTGAAGAACTCGACAATATCAACTAAAAATTCGACACACTTAATTGAATCAAATAAGATAGTTCAACTTGGATGGCTCGAACGCTAATCCAAATCGATAAACTAGTTGATATAAATCGACTAGAACAAAACTTGATTGATCAATTCAATGAATCAAACAAACGAAACACAAAAGAAGAGATTAAGAATTCGGTGATGGTGATGATCTCGGATTGATGAGGATTCGAACTTGCAAGCAATAACAATCAGCCACACGTGTGTTTTTGAGCCCAAGGACGAGATAAACCTTTCTTTGGGTTTATCTCATCTCAAGCTGATTTTTATTAATGAAAAACAAGAGTTTAAATAGTAGAATACAAAGCTATTACTTGGGGAGCAAGGGAGAGTATATGGCCGGCCCTAGGGGGAGATCAAGTTGCCCTTCTTGCTTCCCAAGATATAATAAAATATCTAAAAGCTAACTAACTAGATTTCCCTTAAATAAAATAAATCATGGCTGATTTATTTATTTAAGGAAAATATCCTAACAAACATAAAATATCCAAAACAAACTAAAAATATCTCTAACAACCAGGAGAGAGAAGATCAACCAACTAACATAAGCCTATTGATTGGACTCTCTTCATTATTTAAATAAAAGGACACGCCTATAATAATAATAAATAAAGATATTTTCTTCACTTAGAATGGTCAAGTCAAAGGGTTGACTTTGACCCTTATACCAATTTATCTCGCCCGGTCACTTACTAAATTCAGCCCTAAAGTGAGACAAATTAATACATGTTTCTAAATAAAGAAATAGTGAATTTTCGGCCCTTATACAATTAATCCATAGGATCCGGGCTAAATTGATGTCGAATGCACGAGACCCATTTCTGCTTGGTTGGCTCTTCAAGAACTGCTGCCAATCGAACCAAGATTGTTGTTGTGCCTTGAGTAATCTTCTTAGCTCGACTTCTTGTGATTGGTCCATCAGAAGGCACTCGAATCAACTCATCGACGTCGGTAGGAGACATGGCTGGCTTCACTGCATCATTCTCCTCCACTTGAGCTCGAATCGTCTCTAATTCGACGTCGGAATCAAAATCTGGCACATAAAGAGATAGATCAGCCACATTAAACGTTGGATGGATATTATACTCACCAGGCAAGTCGACATGGTAAGCATTAGGGACGATTCTCTTAAGAATTCTGAATGGTCCATCTCCACGCTGATCTAGCTTTTTCTTCCTCTGATTTGGGAACCTCTCCTTTCTAAAATGCACCCAAACAAGATCACCTTCTTCAAAGATAACCTCTTTTCGACCCTTATCAGCATGGGCCTTATACTTCATAGATTTCCTCTCCAAGTGCATCTTGGTTCTCTCATGTAGCTTCTTCACAAACTCAGCCCTCTTGTCAACTTCAAAGCTCTCTTTTCCCTTGTATGGCTGAGGCGTCAAGTCCACTGGAGTCCTCGGATTCAGCCCATAAACAACCTCAAAAGGGGTCATTTTTGTAGCTGAATGGATTGACCTGTTATAAGCAAACTCCACAAAAGGCAAAACATCTTCCCAACATTTGAGGTTAGCTTTAAGCATAGTTCTAAGTAAAACCCCTAACGTTCTATTAGTAACTTCAATTTGCCCATCACTTTGTGGGTGACATGAGGTAGAAAACAACAATTTAGTTCCCAACTTAGACCATAAACTTTTCCAAAAATAACTCAGAAACTTAGCATCACGATCTGAAACAATAGAACAAGGAATGCCATGCAATCTAACAACTTCTCTAAAGAACAAATCAGCAATATGCACAGCATCATCAGTCGTGTGACATGGAATAAAGTGAGCCATCTTGGAAAAACGGTCTACTACTACAAAGATAAAATCTCTACCTTTCCTAGTTCTAGGCAATCCAACAATGAAGTCCATAGAAATGTCCTCCCAAGGTGAACTAGGAATAGGTAAGGGCTGGTACAAGCCATGAGGGTTAAGTCTAGACTTAGCTTTAGCACAAACAACACAACTCTTGACAAATCTAAGCACATAATTACTCATCTTAGGCTAATAGTAGTGTTCTTTTAATCCTTCTAAAGTCTTTTCTAGACCCCTATGTCCTCTTGATTCATGAACCTCTTTAGTTAGAAGCCTACGTATACTAGATGAAGGTATGCATAATTTACCAGCTTTAAACAAGTAACCATCATCAATAAAGTAGGAATCTATTTCTCCCCTAGACATGCAATTCTTATAAATTTCAGCAAAGTGAGGATCACTAGCATACAATTCCTTAATCATTGCAAATCCAAGGATCTTAACATCACATTGGTTCAAGAGAACATACCTGCGAGAAAGGGTGTCAGCTACCACATTCTCTTTGCCTTTCTTATGCTTTACAACATAAGGAAAGGTCTTCATAAATTCAACCCATCTTGCATGTCGCCTACTGAGTTTGGATTGGCCTTTCAAATACTTCAAGGCCTCATGATCAGAATGGATTACAAACTCCTTAGGCTACAAATAATTAGACCAAGTCTTCAAAACCCTAATTAAAACATACAACTCTTTATCATAAGTAGGGTAATTGAACTCAGCCCCACTAAGCTTTTCACTGAAATAAGCTATGGGTTTCTTGTCTTGCAAGAGAACGCCTCCTATGCCATGGCCAGATGTGTCCACCTCTATCTCGAATGCCTTGTAGAAATCGGGGAGTTGGAGCACCGGGGCGTTGCACAACCTGTCCTTTAGAGTGTTGAAGGCGTTCTCTTGTTGCTCTCTCCATTTAAATGAAGTATCCTTCTTTGTAAGCTCATGGAGAGGGGCTGCAATTGTGCTAAAATCACGCACAAACCTTTTGTAGAAGCCAGCCAAGCCGAGAAATGAACGAACCATGGTTGGTGTAGTCGGTTGTGGCCACTCCTTGATTGCTTTGATCTTGTCTTCATCTACCTTCAATCCACCTTTAGACACAACAAAACCAAGAAAAATGGTAGACTCCAAGCAAAAAGAACACTTTTTCAAGTTAACATAAAGCTTTTCTAACCTTAGAGTGTCCAAAACAGCCCTAAGATGATCTACATGTTCATGCAAGGTTTTGCTATAGACTAAGATATCATCAAAGTAGACTACAACAAACTTACCTAAGTATCTTCTTAAAACATGGTTCATAATCCTCATGAAAGTACTAGGTGCATTAGTTAATCCAAAAGGCATTACTAACCATTCATATAAACCATACTTAGTTTTAAAAGCAGTTTTCCATTCATCCCCTTCCCTCATCCTAATTTGATGGTACCCACTTCTTAAATCAATTTTTGAAAAGAAATTAGCACCATGCAATTCATCAAGCATATCATCTAATCTAGGAATGGGATGACGGTACTTAACTGTTATTTGGTTGATCGCCCTGCAATCAACACACATTCTCCAAGTGCCATCCTTCTTTGGCACCAAAATCACCGGAACCGCGCATGGGGTGAGGGATTCACGCACATAGCCTTTGTCCATGAGGTCTTGCACTTGTCTTTGAAGTTCAGCGGTCTCCTCTGGACTTGCTCTATAGGTTGCACGGTTTGGTAAAGAAGCGTCGGGCACCAAATCAATTTGATGCTCAATGCCTCTAATTGGTGGAAGGCCTTGTGGCAACTCTTCAGGCATTACATCTTCAAATTCCTGTAATAGATCCTGAATACACTTTGGAAGATGTGAAATATCTTGACTAATAATAAGTATCTCTTTCCTCTTAAGAAGTAAGCAAAAAGAAGTAGGGAAAGAAACACTAGATTGTGCAATTAGAGAGTGCTTTTCTACCCTGCCTTTTAAAGCCGATTTTTGGCTCTTTCTGTAGGCTTCCTTTTTCCAGATTTGTAGCTCTCTAAGTCTCTGAAATGATCCCAAAATTTGAGCCAAAACGCTCGAGTGGATTGGGAGATATCCCCGTTTTCGTCTCAACTGCACTGCTGGAAGTGTTGCTCGGCACTTTGGACGATTTTCGGCACTTCTCTCGGCGTTCTTGGTCCCTAACAGTAGCTCCACTCGTGCTTGATGTTGTCCTAAAATTTGAGCCAGAACGCCCGGGTGGAGACTGGGAAACGCCGCTTGTGTTTGTGGTTTATCCGGTCGCCGAGCGGTGCGACGCCTTGTTGGCCGCAGCTTCGGCCTCTTCCTTTTCTTCCTTGGCACGCCTAAGTGCCCTAGCTTGGTCTCGTCGTACCTGGTCCTGTAAAACTTGTTGGGCGACAATGGTAGAAGAGACACTCTCCTCCCGTCATAGTTAAACGAATAGGTATTAAGCATGACATCATAAATAACTCTCCTATCGAATAACCATGGTCTACCTAACAAGATATGAGTGCATTCCATGTTTACCACATCACACATGATATCATCCACATAATTGCCTATGGAAACACGGACTAAACACTGATGAGTAACTAAGTTAGGAACATCTGAATCATTAATACCATTTAGACCATAACTAGTAGCCCTAGATTGAGTCTTTAATTGCAAGTGATCAACTACTTTAGCATTAATAATGTTACAGCAGCTACCACTATCAATTATCATGCATAACACTTGATTCTTCATAGTACACCTAGTATGAAAAATATTTTCCCTTTGATCTAGCCTAGGTGTTTCTTGTAAAGTAAGAGTACGCATGGTTACCAAGGTTAAAGGTTGTTTGGTGCAATCCGGTTCAATGGCCTCCACGCCCTCTTCTTCTTGTCCATTGATCTCCTTCTCCACTTGATTTGGAGGTATCTCTTCATCACTCACATAGCCTCCATTGGTGGTAAGGAGCACTTGTTTCTGATTTGGACAATCCTTAGCAAAATGACCTCTTCCTTGACATTTATAGCACACTATGTCACGTGCTCTTGGCTGGTTTGGAGGTGCATTGGTTGGACGTTTTTGACCTTGAAAACCTGTTGGTTTAGGTGAGCTAAAAGGTCCCTTTTGCTGCATAGAAGGATTAGAAGAATAAGAATTGGAATTTGAACTAGGACTAGAGACATACCTTTTTGGTGCATTCCAAGCTTCCTTCTTCTTCCTTTGTTGTTGCCCATAGAGTAGTTGGGCTGAATGTACTAAGGCATTGAGATCCTTGATTTGTTGAATCTCCAATGTGTCTTTGATGCTTTGATTCAATCCAGCCATGAATTGGGTCCGTAGAGACCGTTGGGAATGATGAATTCCCGCTTTAAAACTCAGATCCTCTAACTCATTGAAGTACTCGGTTGGAGACTTGGTACCTTGTTTGCATGTGACAACTTTCAGCCTCATGTGCTCGGTATGCTCTTCAGGCACATATTTCTTTCTCATGACAAACTTCAACTGGCCCCAAGTTTCAATTGGTGGTAAGGCCTTTCTAATTCTATCTTCCTTCATTCGGAACCACCAATTTCTAGCGGTCCCAATGAAGTGGATAACAACAACAACAACTTTCTCCCATTCTTCATAGCCCATGTGATCTAGAATGAAGTTTGTAGCTTGTTCCCACTCTAGATACTTCTCCGGATTGAGCTCTCCACTGAATGGCTCTATCTTGATCTTAATATCACGCTTACCAATCTGATTGACGTGTTGGTTAGCGTTGCTGTTGTTGATTGGCCTTTGTACTCCATAAGCTAGTGGGATATCTTCTACAACCTCAGCTTGGTTATAGAAATCATCAAGGGGAGGATGCCATGGGCGCCTTTCTTCCCCGGGATAGCCATAAGTCACATCATCAAAAGGAATTTTGTATTGTTGTTGTTGTTGATGAGTGGCTTGAGGATACCGGTTTGCTGGATGATTATAGAATTGTTGATGAGTAACCGGTGGAGTCCTCGTCCCAATGCCTCTTCCTCTACCTCGGCCTGCCGTGGGGGAGTAGTGAGTCGGGAGATCTTGTTCTTTGTTGTAGCTAGCAAGCACATCATGCTCTTCATCAACTACTTGTTGCTTGCCTTTGTCGCTACCTGAGGCCTGATTTGGGTCACTTGTAAGCTCTATTGCAGGGGCACTCTTTTGACTTGCTTGAGATGATTCAATCAATGTTGCAAGTTGCTCCTCAATACGCTGCATTCTTGTATTTATGTTTGCATTTGCAACCTCTATAGCTCGTGCTTGCCCTTCCCTCATCCCCTCATTAATAGACAACCTAATGAAGTCGATTGCCTCTTTAGTGAGGTTCAATTCAGCCGGGTTAGGCTCGCTTGGGATCACCATTATTCCTTAAATAAGCAAGAAAGTAGAGAGAGTAGTGTGTTCTAAAGCAAATCACAACAAGCAATACCACACCTTAATCAAGCCAAAACTTGCCTTAAAGCAATCCAATCAACTTAATTCAGTTTTTGGGTTGAATTGAGGGAGGAAATGGGTAGATATAGTGTAGATATGGTATACTAATGATAAATAAAGGAAATATGCAGTTCAAGCAAATGGCAAGTATGCAATGAGACAAGCAATGCAAATAATCCCTTTATGAGCTTCTAAACACATGCAATCTCTCAATTGACTCTATGCAAGTTAATAAAGCTAAATTTAAGCATGCGAGGACAGAAATATGGTGGGCTAAAGTGACTTTTATTTCGTCACTATTTTTCTACAAAGTGATTTTTACTTAGCTACTTTTCAAGCAAGCAATCACTAGGGGTGAAAGTGGCTTGAAACTAGCTGGGGTAGATCACTTTTCTTTTCTGATTTTTTTTTTGACTTTATGCACAATCTACTCTTGTGCTATAATGAACAAACAAAGCAAAGCAACAATTGAATGCAAAGGACGAAAATAACTAGGGTAAACGAACTGTTTTTTTATCTAAGTGACTTCAACTACCAATGAAACCAACTAGAAGCCAAATTAATAAAGAGAAGATAGGGCTGGTCGAGTATATGGAATGCAATGACAAAAATTAGCAAATATCAACAAGCAATATGAATCTCTATTGATCTATGCAACATGCAATAAAAACTCATAAAAATTGTAGGACAACAATTGCTAATCTATATTGCAACAAAACTCAACCAATTCAACCAAAAAACATGCACAAAATCCCTTAAAATCTCCTAAGTGGTTAATTGCTTGGAGGGCAAGGAACAACAAAGAGAAATAGGGTTAGTGAGATCTCGGCTGACTAGGGTTAGGGTTTTCGGTTTTGGCTCTAGGGTTTCGAGGAGGGTAGGGTTTCGGTCTAGAATTAGGGTTAGGGTTTCTCGAAAATTAGGGTTAGGATTTCGAGAATTGAAGGGGGTCGATTTAGGGCTAGGGTTGTCCGATGGTGGTTGCGTTGGTGGCGGGATGATCGGACGATGATGGTGGTTGGTGCGGCTGGTGAGAGCGACACCAGGTCGTGGTGGTGGAGGGTGGTTCGAAGTGGTGGTTGGCGGAAATATGTGGTGGTTGTGGGGAAAAATTCAATTTTGGTCTCAAAGTTGATATATTTATGGAAAGGTGCAAACTTTGGGATCAAAAACTGAACCAAATTGACTAGAAAGCAAATTAAGGAAAGAAGAAATTACTTGGCGAGACGATGGAATATGATACCACTTGATACGTGATTGCCTTAGAATCCTCCTTGATAATCTCGTATATGACTCAACAAGTCCCGATCTTGCCTAGTAACCTTGATTCAATCCTACAAAAGCTTTCAAAGTGAGTAACTTGCTGCGCAAGGAATTGAAGAACTCGACAATATCAACTGAAAATTCGACACACTTAATTGAATCAAATAAGATAGTTCAACTTGGATGGCTCGAACGCTAATCCAAATTGATAAACTAGTTGATATAAATCGACTAGAACTAAACTTGATTGATCAATTCAATGAATCAAACAAACGAAACACAAAAGAAGAGATTAAGAATTCGGTGATGGTGATGATCTCGGATTGATGATGATTCGAACTTGCAAGCAATAACAATCAGCCACACGTGTGTTTTGGAGCCCAAGGACGAGATAAACCTTTCTTAGGGTTTATCTCATCTCAAGCTGATTTTTATTAATGAAAAACAAGAGTTTAAATAGTAGAATACAAAGCTATTACTTGGGGAGCAAGGGAGAGTATATGGTCGGCCCTAGGGGGAGATCAAGTTGCCCTTCTTGCTTCCCAAGATATAATAAAATATCTAAAAGCTAACTAACTAGATTCCCCTTAAATAAAATAAATCATGGCTAATTTATTTATTTAAGGAAAATATCGTAACAAACATAAAATATCCAAAACAAACTAAAAATATCTCTAACAACTAGGAGAGAGAAGATCAACAACTAACATAAGCCTATTGATTGAACTCTCTTCATTATTTAAATAAAAGGACATGCCTATAATAATAATAAATAAAGATATTTTCTTCACTTAGAATGGTCAAGTCAAAGGGTTGACTTTGACCCATATACCAATTTATCTCGCCCAGTCACTTACTAAATTCAGCCCTAAAGTGAGACAAATTAATACATGTTTCTAAATAAAGAAATAGTGAATTTTCGGCCCTTATACAATTAATCCATAGAATCCGGGCTAAATTGATGTCGAATGCACGAGACCCATTTCTGCTTGGTTGGCTCTTCAAGAACTGCTGCCAATCGAACCAAGATTGATGTTGTGCCTTGAGCAATCTTCTTAGCTCGACTTCTTGTGATTGGTCCGTCAGAAGGCACTCGAATCAACTCATCGACATTGGTAGGAGACATGGCTGGCTTCACTGCATCATGGGGACCCCCTAATCCACCTCCGATGCCTAAGTCAGAAGAGCAATTGTCGAATTGAACGTCGAGGTACAACAAAGCGAGAGATCCAGCTAATGTGGATATTCCTGAACAGTCGAGCTAAGCGAGTATTAGCTTGTTCAAGCTCTCAATAGGTGTATTCAATAGCCTGAGCGAATATCAGTCTATCAATCAATATGCAACATGTGTCTTTCCCTACACAGCGAAGACGTGTATTTATAATGGAAGAAGGAGAGACTGGGGGCCGAAAATTCTATCTTTCAAGGGCTGGCTAACTGCCTTAAGGCCCAAGCAAGGAATATTCTACCCCTTCTCCAACTTTAATTCTATCTTTAGTGAAAGATAAAATCTCCCATTAAGTTGCATAACCACCATATTTAATATAATAGGAAAATAGATAAAATATAATAAATAAGCAATAATTAAAAATACCTTTATGGCGATAACGAAAATAATAATAATATGGTAGCTATTTTTTACCCGCTCACAATTACCCCACCTACGTTATTGTATACGTTTTCTCATATATAGTGACGTAGGGTACAAAGGTCTCTTAGTCGAAGTGGCCATGCAGATTAGTCGATTGGGTTCCCCTAACGTGCGTGCATGCGTGCGAGCGTGCGTGCGTATTTGTTCATCCATGAGCGAATATCATGGGATTTAGCATTTATGAGCGAATATCATAGAGCGCATACTCTCTTTTCGAGTCGTGTCCTTTGCCAAGTACTAAGGTAGAATCATTAGAAAAAACGAAACAGACTAGGGAGAATAGAAAGTTTTAAGTTTAGAAAGCGCCTGGCCATGCTTTTTAAGAAAACAAAAGAAAATGAAAAGGTGTCTTGTTCTAACAATTCTAGCCTTAGCTCAACATCCACGCAAAGGAACCTTCAACAAGAGGCCGCTTACCGGCGATTCCGCGATCGCGGCTCGAAAAGCCGCGGGCTCGATCAACAGTGCCGCGGTCGCGGTCGACTATTCCGCGGTCGCGGTTTTCCCTTTCAGGGAAAAAACTTTTTAAACGAGCGAGATTCCAAGTCCGGGGGATATCTCCCCCGTCGAGACTTTTTATATGCTCTCCGACCTTGTGCTGCATAGTGGCAATGTCCCGATAATCCTCGGCGAAGGCGAGGTGGTCGGAAAGAGCGCGATGATTATTTTATTGGTTTTCTCTAGGAACTTTTCACATAAAAAGCCACCAATATTTTTTCAAACGAGCTTGGAGAGTTGAAATGCAATCTCCGATGTACACTTCATACATGTTTTCACGGATCTCATACAATCTAGGCTCAACCTTGCTTGGGGGAACGCTTCCCAAGAGAACTTTCCTTGCACCGGCGATATCCGAGGGCTAACATTCTCATCCAAGTTAAACATCAAAGGCGTTTGCCATGCGAGATCCTTACACGGTTCACGGTCAAAATTGCAAGCACGTTATTGCTCACAATTTCGATTTAGATGCCAATTTGTTGGACATCCCATTGCCTCGACGCGCATCGAGGTCTTAAGCGATTCTTGCACGATTGGCTAACGTTGCCAATGCATCAATGGACTCGTTTCGATCTCTTGATCATTGTCAAATCTTGAATAACTTGAACTCTTCTATCATATTCGAGCATTGTTGACCTTTCGGTTTTACAATGCCCCAACACTTAGCCTTCGGATCCTTGATTCCGATACGCGTCGTAAGATTTCAAGGATTGATCTTCAATTTGAAGTTTACGGGGGTGAACCGCGGTCGCCATATAGGAACCCGCGGGCGCGGGACTCGTAAACTGAGGCAACGAACGATTCTGGAGACTGGCCGCGATCGCGGCCTATGGTCGCCGCGATCGTGGTGATCCTGGCCGCGATCGCGGTCTTTGTCGCTCGCGAGGTTCTTTGATTGCAGTAATTTTCCTCGTATTTGGCTTTTTGTATTTCTTCGATCTTCTCACCAGTGTTTACCGGCTCGGGACCGCGGCGGTTATCGACGAATCCGATAACGCTAACGAGTCATCGATTGGTCCTTTCGATCGCCGATTCATCGATGAGGCGCTTTTCTTGGATCTTTACGAGGAAAGCTTTTAGCCTAGCGATTTCTCCAAGGCTTGGATAGCGACAAGTCTTCATTCGATTATGCTTTCCTCGAATCCGCTGGTTCTCTCCTAAAGCGGAAGCTAGAGTGTGTATTAAGCACAATCTCGTCTTCATTCTTGATGGTGGTCGATGCCCCACTATCTTGATTGCTCTCAGTTTCAACGACGCACATCGTTGTTTCCCAATCATGATCAATTTCATCAAATTGTGTAGCGCTATGACTATTGATTCCGTCGCTTGATCCGAACCTCGCTTGGCTTGCACGAAAAGCAACCATGCTCTGACGGTGAGGTCGGGTCACAGATTTGATCATCTTAAAGCAAGTTGTCTTGTTTGGAACTTTCTAGGGTTTGATCCTCCGAGCGAATATCGGAGTTTCGCTTGATCACCCTATGAGTCTTGATTATTCTCCTAGCGATGATCGGAGTTTGCCCTAACGACTTTAGGGTTTTCGGGTCGCAGAAAACTACGCGGCGATCGCTATCACCTGGGCCGCGGTCGCGGTGGTATGGACCATGGTTGTGGTTGATGATGCCGTGGTCGCGGCCGACGGGGCCACAATCATGGTAGCATTGGAACTTGATGGCGATTTAGGTTTTACGAGTTCTTCGTTTCTTTGGGGCCAAGAAAGCTTGTTTCTTTGTTGTCAGAGATCGATTCCACCCTCACGCTTGCATGGATTGATCGCTTCGCTTGCTTTTATGATCGGCTTTACGTTTGAGAGATCGTTCAGCCTATGGCAAGTAACACCCGAAGCTATTCCAAGCAAATTATACGGGTCCTATGCGGAGAGGTCACGATTACCCCGCAATAAGTTTACGATTGTTGAAAGCCTGTTGTCAGGTATGCCCCAATGAAAAAAGAACTTCTTCTTGGGCTCATCTTCTTCATCTCTGGCGGTTGTAGACGCCATATTCCCGCTGTTTGGAGCAGATGACAAGGTGATACGATTGTCACCTCTGACGGAATTAGACCCGGCACGACTAGATTGGCCTTGCTCTAAACGAGGGCTAACCAAATTAGGGTTTGGCTCGTGAATAGAGAGCGAAGGCTCGGAAATACGCAGCCCGCGGGCGCGGTTTGACTGGCCGCGATGGCAACCCTCCTGGCCGCGGTCGCGGTTTTGTTCGGCGACCGTGATCGCTCCGACTGATTTGCCTCGCTCTTGATCTCTTCGATTATTCTCGTCCTCGGTAACAGGTATTTCCGACTCCCAAGCTTGATCAAATTCAGTTGATTTAGGTCTTGAAGTACCACGATTGACGATTCCATCGCTTGACTCGGACCCCAAATGGTCTGTGCGATGAACAATCGTACTAGCAAGAGCGGCCAGGTCACGGTTCAAGTCGTTTCCGGGTACAAAGATCTGACCTTCCGAGCGAATATCGGAATTAACCTTATCAACTTGCATTAGGGCTCAAACAAATCGCTAAGCGGATCTCCTTTGTTGATTTTTAGGGATGCCTTTAGGCTAGAAAAAACCCAAAAAACACAAATTTCCGGAGTCACAAATTTCCGGAGGGCACTCCGGTCGAAAATCTGGAGTTCGCAAATTTCCGGAGGCGCACTCCGGTGGGCCGCGATCGCGGTTTATGGGTTCGCGATCGCGGTTTTGTGGTCGCGGTCGCGGTACGCTGTTCCGCGGCCGCGGTTCGCTCGCTGAGGCTTCGCGATCGCCCAGGGCTTCGTAAAGTCGATTCTTTTTCTTCTAGGAACGAATACTCATGGATTTATTCCTCGTTCCCACAGACGGTGCCAATTGTTAGTGCACAAAAACTCTGCCTTCAATTCGTCTTCAATGCACTAATTAAGAACTCCTCCTCTTCCGCTCCTCCTTCGATCTCTTGACCTAGAAACCTGTAAAACAATGGACACAAGGGACGGGGACCCCCTAATCCACCTCCGATGTCTAAGTAAGAAGAGCAATGTCGAATTGAACGTCAAGGTACAACAAGAAAGCGAGAGATCCAGCGAATATGGATACTCCTGAATAGTCGAGCTAAGCAAGTATTAGCCTGTTCAAGCTCTCAATAGGTGTGTTCAATAGCCTGAGCGAATATCAGTCTATCAATCAATATGCAACCTATGTCTTTCCCTACACGGCGAAGACGTGTATTTATAATGGAAGAAGGAGAGACTGGGGGCCGAAAATTCTATCTTTCAAGGGCTGGCTAACTGCCTTAAGGCCCAAGCAAGGAATATTCTACCCCTTCTCCAACTTTAATTTTATCTTTAATGAAAGATAAAATCTCCCATTAAGTTGCATAACCACCATATTTAATATAATAGGAAAATAGATAAAATATAATAAATAAGCAATAATTAAAAATACCTTTATGGCGATAACGAAAATAATAATATGGTAGCTATTTTTTACCCGCTGACATGTATTTATTCAAAATTTTCTATATTTAGTATAAATATGATTATTTCTCAAGAATGATATATTTAAAAACTTTTTTTGATTAATATTTTGTTTAAGCAAAACCCGTACAAGGTAAGGGAATACATACTACTAGATGTTCCAAAAGATGAATAAATTAGGTTTATTTTTTTTATTTTCTCATATTAAAAATGACATTGTTCATATTAAAAGTGTGTTTAATTAGATGGGTCATAAATAAAGAGTAGGGTTCCGGTGTATATATTTGTTAGGATGAGAAATAAGAACAAATTAAGAGCGTTGGATGGGTAGAATGGACGGATAAGATTAGATTAGGGAAAAAAAAGAAAAGGCCGATTTAATAAATAATAGCACGGAATGTAATTTTTAAAAAATACCATTGCATTCCCAAAAATACCCTCTTCCCCAAAACCCTTCCCCTTTGCAAATAGAGAGAAGTCAGGACGGAACCAAAAACTTGGGAGAACGAATTCTTCATCGCCGGTAGATCTTTTCTGCCTCGTCAAAGTCTGCAAATTCGACTCCAAAATTCATCGGCGTGAACTTGTCGCCTCAATTCAATTTTGTTTCCTGATGTCTTTATATCAATCATGGTTCTTATTTCTCAATTTAGAAAGATCAAAATTTTCACTTGTTTTTTGGAAACGATTCAACTGGCTAGAAATTCAATTTAGGTGATGTTCATCTTACCGAGTGGAGCATAGTTAAGATTGATAAGGTAATTTGTTTGTTAATGCCACAGATGGATTTTTTTTATTCACGTATTTATCCTTGTTTCATGAAACTAAACTAGTGACTGGCTTCTTTTGTCTGGAATTACAATGTGATAATTCTTGGTTTTTGATTTAGATACGAGTTTGGACATGGATGAGTGTATCGTAAATTCGACTAATTGGTTTGCCCCTTTCTTCTCTCTTGAGTAATTCAGTTTTTACCCCAGTCTCAGCCGGTTCATAAAGAATGTCGGCTCATAATCTTGATTTTAGGTTTCGAGTTTTGTTCTGACTAAAATTTGGTTTGACATTGTGGAATTTTTGAGTTTATTTGTCCAATTTTATCAGCACAAATCAGTGCATCGGTATGTTCGATTACCTGATATGTTGAACCCCTCCACTAACTTCTAATTAATTTTTGGTTGTTGCCCATGGTGATTGGTGTATAAAGAATGTTTGGTTCATATTAATCAGTGCACCGATATCGAGTTTTGTTTTTTAATTCTTTAGTTCTGTTGGTACTTGGTAGAACCACAAATTGGTTTATGTTATGAGAGTTTATGACTCTGTTTGGGATAACTTGTCACTTGTGTCTGTGGGTTTTTTTAATTCGGTAATGCTTTGAGCTAAGTTTAAGTTGTCAAGGTTTATACTAATGAGGAGACACACTGATAAGTTCCAATAACATTGATTGTATAAGGAGGAGACACACTGATAAGTGTAGGCGAGAGATGGCCTTGGTTCACGTCTATCGTACCTGGAGAGCAGGACACTTCTGCTTGAGCTTTTTGTGGATGATTTGAAGGTTTCCGTTGGAAATATTCATGAGAGCACAAATGGAAATATTAGACAAATTGAAAACATTCTCTTGGAAGTAAAACCATAAAACTTAAACCTTATTCAGCAAACACTCAAATACTTACAAATCTCTTTTATTTCAAGTGTAACAAATTTACCATTTCTACTTTGTCTTTTTAATAGTTTTTTTAGTCGAATTACTTTGCTTTTTTTTTATGTATCAAGAGAAGTGGGCATAGCTAAGTTACTATTTGATCAACCCTCTTTCACTTACAATTGACCTCTTTCACTTACAATTGATTGCTATGGTTGGTAGTCTATTAGCTCAAATGGTAGAGCAATGTGCATGTGCACATAGATGTGGGTTCAAATCCCACATAGGCTAATATATACTTCATACAGTTGGTTCATTATAGCTCTTCTTTTGGTTCATGTTTTTGTAAGCTCGGGTTCATAGTAGTTTATCTTACCGTTCATTTATTTAAAGTATACTAGTTATTTGGTTCATGTCTTTTGGTTGATGACATTTGTTCTTTCGTTTCATATATTTATAACTATAGGTTCATAATATTTCATCTTATTGTTCATAACCATATCGCTTTAAGGTTCATGTGTGTCATGTATTGTAGTTCATAAATAGCATTATGTTGGTTCATGTTTTATACAGGTTCATAACAATTTTGACTACATTTCATGAAATTTAATTCAAAATACTCATTATTTGTGTCATGTATCGTATTTCATAAATGGTATTTTATGGGTTCATGTCTTTATACGGTTAGGTTCATAACAATGATCATAAAGGTTCATTAAATTTAATTCACCATACTCGTTATTTGTGTTATGTATTCTAGTTCATAAATGATATTTTGTTGTTCATACATTTGAATGTTAAGGTTCATAATAAGTGTTCTTACGGTTCATGAATTTTTTGCTTGTAGTAGTTAGTGTCATGACTTTAATTGCAATTTGTACCCATAGAGTCTCAATATGGTTCATATCATTTTATCAAAGAAGAAGCAATAAAACTAGAGAAAAAATTAAGAACATAAAAAAGAGGACAATATTCTAAAGTTTATCATTTGGATATTTTATCAAACACATGGTGGACAATTAGACAAGTATTGACCATTAGCCTTCATTTTCAATCCAAAACTTCAAATTGCAAGACAAAACATACACAATCTTCATAGATTTGAGTAAATCAACAAAAATTGGTGTAAAAGAACACAAAAACATGACTAAATATATGTAATTTGAAGAGCCAACCTCTCAACATTGAAGAACCCCTAATGTGAATTGAAACTATTTAAAAGCAGCCTATATCAAAATCTATGAAGAGAGAACGAAAATTGGAGACAAAATCTACAACAAAATGGATCTAGAATGGAAGAAAGAAGTGCAAACAAAAGACGAAAGATCGATCGAAAGAGATTTGCAGTCTCCACATAGAACACAAAAGGAGCGGCGTTGCATAGAAAAGAATACCCCCTTTCACTTAAAAATACCCCTTAAGCATTAATCTTATTTTATTTTATGAGTGCAAGTACAAAAATACCCATGAATATTAAAAATCACTTAAAAGGAGTGTGTCTCATGTAGACCATTGATTCCACAAATCTAAAGGCTAATATTTGTTCTCATTTTACATCTTAAGCATTAATCTCATTTGATCCTAACTCCATAAATAAATGTGTCATGAAGTTTGTATTTTATAGGTTATAATAATAAGGGGAAGAGTTCCGTGCGAATGGGCGCCCAGGTAAGAATTGAAAATAAATCTCGTTCGTTCCTTCCAAAAAATCAACGTCTCTGATTAAACATTCAATAAAAAAAATAAAATACGGCACAGGCGAATTTTTCCTGTATTATTCACGAATTTTTCGAAAAATACGTTTTTATGAGACACGCCCAATTTGTTCATCAAAACTAGCGATTTGTTCATCAATATTGACCAATTGTTCATCAATACTAACTATTTGTGCATCAAGTTTTTTATAATAATGTTCATCGATTTTGAACTTTTTTTATTTTTAATTTTATTTTTTTACCTTATTTATGTGTATGAATACAATATTATATAGTTTTTGATGCACATATAATTAGTTTCGATATACCAATATTTGTTCATTGATATACTACTATTTGTTCATTGATATAACCTTATTTGTTCATTGATAAACCATTATTTGTTCATTGATATACCCATATTTGTTCATTGATATACTTCTATTTGTACATTGATATAACCTTGTTTGTTCATTGATATATCCTATTTGTGAATAGAAATATACTTATGTTTACGTGTCAATATCATCAATTTGTACATTTAGGACTATTAATATCATCAACTTGTACATTTAGGACTATCTATTTGTGCATTTTTTTGTATTTATTTTGTGCTTTTAAGGCTATCTTGAATGCAAATGATAATACAAATGAAATGCTTTAAGTCTAACTTTTCAATACGAATGAAGTGCTCAATGTAGTACCTAAACAAGATAAGTTTGATTTAGAAACTTGAATACAAAGAATAATAGATAAAGAATCGGACTTTGCAAAAATATGGTGTATGCTAAGAGGTTACTAATGAACAAACATGCATTTAGCAATGAACAATTATATGAAAAGGCAATGAACAAATATGCATAAATCAATGAACAAATATGCACAAACCGATGAACAAATATGCCAAAATCAATGAACAAATATGAATGTAACAATGAACAAATATGCATAACGTATGAACAAATTGATGTTACTAATGAACAAATATGCACAAACCGATGAACAAATATGTCAAAACCAATGAACAAATATGTCAAAGTGTTGATGAACAAATCCACATTGTTGATGAACCAATCCACAGTACTGATGAACAAATCCAAATTTTCGATGAACAATGTGGACGCATGTCCTATTTCCGTTTTTTTCAAAACTACGCGAATAATTCGTCAAAAATTTGTCTGTGTCGTTTTTTTCCCCCTTTTAAGTGAAATGATCAGCGACTTTGATTTTTCAAGATCCAACGGCTCTTGTTTTTTCTTATTTCGTACATGAGCGCCCATTCGCACGTGAATCGGACTCTAATAATAATAATATAGATATAGATTTTTGGGTATTTCATCCGCATGATTCATCCACGATCCCTTCTCCTGTTTCTGAATTTATCCACACAAAATCATTTTTCTGGAAATATAAAAAAAATATTTAATATTTACGAGGATAGAGAGGGAGATACGCACATGCCGGCCGATGTAATGGCCATTTGTCTCTTGAAAAACTTGGAAATCTGACTGCTAAGACGACTACGATCTGTGATCAAGTTAGCGGTGTAGAGATCTTGCTACCATGGCGGATCTCGGGCCCATTACCGAGCTTTCCGTTGCCTGGACTTTCTTCAGTAGCGCCTTTGCCGCTTGTTTTGCCGAGGTCACTTCTCTTGCGATCTCTAGTTTTACATTTTGTAATCTTTTTTTATTAATCCAATTTTGATGAATTCCGCCCGGTTTATATCGCTGATAGAGTTACTTCCCTTCCGAATTCAAGGTTTGAAATTCAATGTTGTTTGCCTTAAAGTTTCTATTTCTCGATTCGGTGATATGAACAATACTTCAATTTTCAGTTTCAGCTGTAGCAGTTTTTGCTGGGCTAATATCTGACTTAGGGCATCTTTGTTGTAAATTTGAAATGCTTTGCAGTTTTGTACACTTCCTTTGGACACAGCTAAAGTTAGGCTTCAGCTGCAAAAGAAAGCAGCTGCCGGGGAAGATGATGCCTTACCTTATAGGGGTACGTTCGGTACTATGGTTACCATTGCCAGAGAAGAAGGTTTTCCAGCCCTATGGAAAGGAGTCATACCCGGTCTACACAGGCAATTTCTCTATGGAGGCCTACGAATTGGACTGTATGACCCTGTGAGTTGGGAACTGGCTTTAGCATGTGTTCAATCACACACCTAAGTTTAACGAACGAAATGCCTTAATACTGATGATGCTTGCAATGAATAACTTTGCAGTTTAAGCTCTTTTTTGCTAGCAGTCTTCTTTTCGGAGATGTTCCTTTGTTCCAAAAGATACTGGCTGCTCTAGCAACTGGTCAGTGGACTTAATTGGTCTAAGGATACTTACTAGCTGTCTTCTTTACATGCGTTATTATGTGATCAATCAAATAAAGTCGCCACAATGCCTCCCTTGCTTCTGTAATTTCTTTTGCTTTGTCACTTTTGTAGGTGCAATTGCTATATTAGTTGCCAACCCAACTGATCTTGTTAAGGTTCGACTTCAAGCTGAAGGGAAACTTCCACCCGGTGTTCCAAAGCGTTACTCCGGAGCTCTGGATGCTTATCTCACCATTATCAGACAGGTTTTCTGGATGAGCAATTTTCTTCTTACATAAATAAATGCTGTGTCAAAATTTATTGTTTCTATATGTGCGTTCTCTATTCTAACAGGAAGGAATTTGGGCTTTATGGACTGGTATTGGACCCAACATTGCTAGAAATGCTATTATAAATGCTGCTGAGCTAGCCAGTTATGATCATGTGAAAGAGGTAACTCGGAACTCTTACCTGAGTTTGAGCAGTATACCATTTATGTTTGTTTCCAATTTATATACACTAACACTTGTAATAAATGTGCAGACTATATTAGCAATTCCAGGGTTCACAGATGATTTCTTCACTCATATGCTAGCAGGTCTTGGTGCAGGGTTTTTTGCAGTCTGTATTGGATCTCCGGTTGACGTGGTGAGCTTTCTTTACATTTTAATCCTGTTTGAGCCTAAAGCCTTGTATGTATCATTAATCCTTAACTATAAGGTTTTTAGGAGTGGCTTTAGGAGAATAGATCTAAAAACCAACAACCAAGTATACAAGGGCAGCTAGTACTGGAAAATATACATGCGAGTTTTGTCAAAATAAATAGGGTCTATTTATTTGCTTATAGATCATGGATATGATACGTGTTTTGGCTACCTCTGGAATGGATTTATTCATGATCTAGTTCTGCTCAAACTTTGTACGCTTCCTATCTTTCTGCAGACTAATTTGATTATATAACTCTTCTGGAAGTGCTAAGGAATTCACTGCAGGCTAATTAGATATTGTGCTGACATAAAATAAATATGGGCTAAGTCACTCAAAATCAGCCTGGATGCTATGCTTTTTCTGTTACCAGGTCAAATCTAGAATGATGGGAGATTCAACATACAAGAGCACAGTTGATTGCTTCATCAAGACTTTGAAAAGTGAGGTAGGTAGGTTGGTATTACACTGAGTGCTTTTACAAGAAGCTTCAGGATTTGTTTTTCTTCCATTCATCTTCTTATATCGCATTCTTGATTTGATATGTGTTCTTATTCATGGTTTTCTAGATTCATATGCATTATTATTTGGAACATACATTTTGCAGGGTCCCTTAGCTTTTTATAAAGGTTTTCTTCCCAATTTTGGTCGGCTAGGTTCCTGGAATGTCATCATGTTTCTCACACTGGAGAAGGTACAGAATCTTGGGGGTCCTTTTTTTACTGTAGGTTTTCCGTGCTTGTTTCTCCGAATCTCTCTCAGATTTCTGTACACAAAATGACCTATGCCACACCGTTATCATTTCTACTTCCTATGCCTTCATTTAGATTCACTCTACTGAAGCTGAAAGGCCTTAAGCCAAGGAATTTTTCAAGCACGAAACTCTCAGGCTACTACGTACTTGTATATCATTTCCTCCTTCCATGTGTTTTTGATGCATATATGATGAGATTAACTTCATTCGAGGATCTCCATAAGCTATCTGGACCATTTGGTTGGATTTCTAGGATTGTTATTGCCGTGAAAAACGTCCTGCAAGAATATACTTTTATGATTCACTCACTACTACGGTACTGTACATGTCATATTGATTCCTTATTCACATAGACTTTTCATGGCAGGTCAAGAAGATCTTTCAAAGGCAAATATAGCATCCAACCCCCGCCTAATATTGGTGAGGTTTCCGAGAAGAAATTCGTTTCTGTTGATTGAGTTTACATCGAGAGATATAAGGAAACAATCATATTATTCTCCTAGAGTGTTAAGATCAACTATATATGAACTAGTCTTTTGAGCGAATTATTGCTCTAGTGCTTGTTAGGACTGTCCTCTTAATATTTGCTGAGGTATTTGTAGTATACATTTGTAGTATACATTGATATCTTGAATATTTATTCTCATTTATGTCTACCGTTTTGCATTGAGTTTACTTTAGACCG
The DNA here is from genome assembly GCA_964016875.1 of Fallopia convolvulus. Taxonomy (NCBI): domain Eukaryota; kingdom Viridiplantae; phylum Streptophyta; class Magnoliopsida; order Caryophyllales; family Polygonaceae; genus Fallopia; species Fallopia convolvulus. The sequence goes on from OZ024727.1 coordinate 27,493,976, forward strand.
TCACGTAGGTCTGAGCCGAGTTACTAGGAAAGCAAATTTCGTTTTTTATTGAGTGGAGGGGTGGAAGTTAATCAGGTCAGGATGGATGATCCAATACCATCACCCGACCCACGAGGTAAATGATCCATCCAATTCGTTCATCACGCGTGAAAGTCATCATCTGTTAATTGTTTGTTCATCATCCGTCAAGTTTTCGGGTGGGTCGGGTGAAATATTTGGGTGTTCATTTTTACATATTTTTTTTAGTCTAGCCTATCAAAACATGTGTAAAAGTTATATTACACCATAAAAAATGCTTGTATAATGCATAAAAGTCACAAAAAGAAGTATAAAGAAAAACCATTATCTAAAATCTAACCTAATAAAACATAATGAGTAGTTTAAATTTATAAAATATTAGTTGTAATTGTCATCTTATGTACGATTATGACTCGATATTTTTTAGACATTATAATTAGGATATTAATAAAGAAAACTATAATAATATAGATTAGGGTTATAGTGAGAAGAAGTCTTATAGTGCAAAATGAGGAGTAATATGGGCCATCTAATGAAAGAATTGGAAGGGAGGGATTAAAAGTTAACTTTTAATGAAAATGAGGGAAATTACGGGACTCTGGCAATTATGTAAATAATGAAAATTTTGTACCTCTCGTATAAGTAACTGAAAATACCCTTCACTAGGATCTCTAATTTCACTCTTACGGTATCACTCTCGCAAGTTCTCTTCCCCACAACTCCCGCAGTCTCGCTTCTCAAACTCGATCTTCTTCAACCTCGAAATCGATCAAAATGGAAGCAATTTCAGAGTGTCGTTGATCAAGTAGTATATCACAAATCCAAAGATGTCTATTGATCATCAAAATTTTGCCAAAACCTAAACAACCAACAAAAAAGGTATAAATCAAAACCCGAGAATTCTATTAGAGTGAGTTCGTGTTTCTACATAGGAGATTGAATTTATGATTTTAATATGTGATTCTATGCATGATTTGCACAAGCTAGTTTTCAATTTCATGGTAACCTCAACCCTGGAAAAAATTGGTGTAGTTCTTGTAGAAAATTAGAAAATTTGTGTTTCAATGGAATTCAGAAGGGAGGTTTAGTAGTAAATTGTTTAGTAGTGATATTGATCTCTTTGTTCTTTATGGCTAAGCTTTATATGCTATTTCCTTTTTTTTAATAAGGAAAGGAATTCGAAGTACCAGACAGGCCTGATAACTCGAGAGACCGAGATGAAACTCGGTAGCCAGACAAACCGACAACAAACTTCAACCAACAACAACAAACGACAACCAACATAAAAAACCAACAAGCAAACAGAGAACAAGGTAGACAAGCAGCAACCACCGACTAAGGAAGCCGTAGAGACTTGAGTCCAGGTAGGAGAAAAGCACTTCCGTGGGTCAGTCAAAGACTAACAGAGGCGTTTAAGGTCGTCGGTGCGCAAGACAACATGAGGCCAACTTAGAGGGTGTGACGATTCGCCTGGAAAAGCACAGGAAATACACCACCAAACAACAACGAAACATCATCTTGAACCAAAAAGCAAATCACGAAGTTCAACTAGAGTTTGAGCCAAAAGAAAACCTTGAAACAAGATTGCTAAGACACCACTTTCATTAGAGGAAAAAAAAATTGGTGTAGGGGATTTTCAAAATGTGATGAAATTAATCATGTATTTATTAACGGAAAAAAGGAAATATTTTTTTCCATAATTAAAGATGGGATTCCCATTAAAGAGTGTACACAAAGGATGAGATTTTTGGGAAAAAACTAACGATTTTTCTATCCTATGCCCTGAGGGCATAAGTTAAGAATACTAGATTTAGAAACTAAAACCCTATTAGGAAATTAATAAACCCAATCAAAAAAAATCAAAGTAACCTTAAATAATAAAATTTGACAATTAATTTCCCTTTTAAACTTCTTAACCTATGCCCTGAAAAATCGAAAAAACAAAACTTGTAAATTCCTCAAAAGCATCAAAAATTGAAAATTAATTACTTTTTTTCCCTAGTAGGGAAATGGAAGGGTGGTTTCTCTTAGACCATCCGCAATGGTGAATCCCAAAATGGATTCTTAACACCCTCACATCAATTTTCTCCCTCCTCCACCTCATTTTAAAATCCACTTCCACTTTATTCCCACAACCCACAACCCCTTTTCATTCTTTTAAATTCACTAACTTTATTTTACTTTTATCTTTACTTATTCAATTACACTATTTTATTTCGGTTATTATTTAATGACACGGTATGATATTTAATAAATATTTAATTATATTAATTTGATTAATTTTATATCAATTACGTAATTAAACTATACAGTTTATAATTAATGAAAACGACAAACAAAATATTTTATTTCACTTACAATTAAAAACATGGGAATACATTAAAACAGAGGCATAAAATATTGGAAAAAAAAACACAAGCAAAAACATACTAGAAAAAACACAGAAAATAAAAAAAACATCAAACGTGTACATTTAAGATCAAGGAGAACTAGTTTTGAAGATGAAAATGTCCGAACTTTTGCCATGCATGCTCAACCAAATTAGCTTGTAGTTGTTTATGGGTGACCCTATTTCGAAGTTCCGTTCGAGCTTTTATATACTGCGACATTAACTTTGGTCGATTTGCTGAAAATGTGTTGTCCATAGCAGGCGATACCTCAAAGCGAGATACATCACAATACCCACTGTACGTATCTCGTTCATCCTCCACTATCATATTGTGCAAAATTATGCACGCCTTCATTATTTTGCCAATGTGACGAGGATCCCAAGCAAGCGTCGGGTTCTTCACTATAGCAAATCGAGCTTGCAAGACCCCAAAAGCTCGTTCCACATCTTTTCGGTATGCCTCTTGATAATGAGTAAAACACTTTGCCTTATGCCCTTGTGGAAGTTTAATCACAGGCATAAAAGGTAGCCCACGGAGGGTAAATACCGTCGGTGAGATAATAAGCCATGTTGTACTCATGACCATTAACAGAAAAATTCACCGGCGGTGATCTCCCTTCCAAAACATCATCAAAGACAAGAGAACGATCAAGAACATTAATGTCATTACACGAACCTGGTGTTCCAAAGAAGGCATGCCAGATCCACATATCGTATGATGCCACAGCTTCCAATATAATTGTCGGCTTACCATGACCTCGTGCAAATTGACCTTGCCATGTTGTTGGACAGTTCTTCCATTCCCAATGCATACAATCAATGCTCCCAACCATTCCAGGGAACCCGCGCCCCTCCGCATATTGAAGGAGTCGTTGCATGTCTTCAGCGGTTGGTCTGCGGAGGTATGAATCTCCATACAAAGAAATGATGCCCTCCACAAAGTGTTGTAGGCAAGATCTTGAGGTACTTTCACCCATCCGAAGGTAATCATCCACCTGGTCCGCGCACATGCCGTAAGCCAACATGCGCATAGCTGCAGTGCATTTTTGTAGGGGAGATAGGCCTTGCCTACTAGTAGCATCCCTCTATTGACGAAAAAAATCGAATGTGGATGAGAGTTGGTTGACAATGCATGAGAATAGAGGTCTTTGCATTCTAAACCTCCTACGAAACTGCTCGTTGGTGTACACCGGGTCTTCAGAGAAATAATCTGTAAAGAGTTGTTGATGACCGCTTTCACGATCTCGCTCAACATATCTTCGTCGTCTCCTTGGTTGAGAACTTTCACCTCGAGAGAGGTCTTCGAGTTGTTGTGTTGCTGGGGCCTCCACTCTATCCAATCTTTCATTAATGGCATCTTCAAACCCATCTGATGATGAGCTTGATCCAAAATTAAAAAACGACCCTATGACATTTTGAGAAGACAACAACACCGATGACAAATTTCAACCAAATTCGGCGAGATAAGGATGGTAATAGTGCTTCAATCAAGGTTTTAAAGAAGTTTCAAGGTTTATAAGTCTGGGGAGCGATCACCCTCATAGAAGGTGGCCCCAACCCACAACGGAGGTGGTTTGATCGTCCCCTTTGGTGTTCAAGTGAGTTCATCCTCTGTCTTAATTTTATCACATTGACTTCACTACTAATTTATTTTGTTAAAGACCAGGAATATCAGATCTGGAATTTTTTTTGAATTTATTTTGGTGGTGTTGTTGCGAGGCTGGTTGGAATCAACCCCAACGGTGGTTTGGTGGTGATACAGGGATAAGCCGTAGTTGCCCGATCTTCGACAATCAATGACTCAACAAACAAGAAACAAGCAATTGGTCAGATTTGGAATCAAATAATTCACGGAAATTGAAGAACACCAAGAACAAGACTCAATAATGGAAAATAAGAGACGCAACAAGCAGAAACAAGACTCGATGCAATAAGAATGGAAAAGAAGATCAACCAAACGAAACAACAAGAGAACCCTCGCTGCTTTGAATGCGAGAACCCTGGTGAATGATCGAGTGACCAACCTTGTACAATCTCACACAACAAGGACGGATCCTTGAGGCACGAGAAGGATGCTTGTATTCGACTATCACACCAACCTAAGAATGAGATTGATGATTGCAAGACAAACCAAGCTGAAATTGCAACACAATGAAAGCCAAAGCTCTCGATTCTCTCTATATTGAGACAAACACAAGTTTGATGATAATAATTGTCTAAGTCTGAAAAATGAGCAACCTAAAGCTATTTATATGTCCTCATAAAACCAGAAATTACAAGGAAAAATAACTAATCAAACTAATAATAGATTGGTGGCCCAATAAGCCTTAAGAAGCCCATGATGGCGCACGCTTATGCAAGGCGTCGCTGGATCGGCGCGCGCTTGCGCTGGATCGGCGCGCACTTGCGCCCGTGCCCAGGCGTCGCTGGAATGGAATGCGCTGGCCGCACCTTGGCTCGAACCATTGGCATTGACACTCACTAGGCTCACGGCTCGTGGATTGATATCAATAGCACTCTTAGCTTCCTTAGCTGCATGATAAGCCACAAATGCTAACGTGTCTCGTAGGAGCTTCTTGGCACGAGCTCGAGTCAATGGACCATCAAAGAGAATGGGCGTACTTGGTGGTGGCTTGGCGGATGGTCCCTCATCAGGTGGGAGATTATCCTAAGCGGCAGTGGAGTCGATGGGGAGTGCGGCGGTGGAGCCGACAGGGGAGCAGCGTTGGAGCGGACGAGGAGCGGTGGAGCCTTGGTGGCGGTAGAACCATTTTGGTGGGGGTAGGTTTAGGGGTTTTTGTTGAGAGCGTTTTATCCATTGTTGATCAACGTGTATAGTAGCTTTATATGATATTTCGTTTGTTAAGTAGTATGCTGTTGCAGAGAAGCTAGAATTGACACTACATATTTCAATTTAAGATGGACATGTTCTAATGAACACATATAAGGTTTTTCAAGTTTGGCATCGCTAGTCATCATTAAGATTGGCATCGCTAGTTATCAAGCACACATAAGGTTTTTCAAGTTTGTTAATGTAATTTTTTTTGCTTGCTTTAGTCTTATGAAGGAGAAATATTACATGCTTTTTCATGTTAAAATATTATGCAATCATGTAGATGAAGTTCATGAATAGTTTATGTGTCCTTGATTTTTAAAGTGCATTCTAAACTAGAAAAGTAGCACTATAAGAGTAGCAAAAAATACATTCCAAATAGATAGAAGAAGTATAGTTCAAAGTAGTGAAACTTAAATTCTAAAGTGCATTCTAAAGTGCATTCTAAAGTGGTAAATTTGCATTATAAAGTAGCAAAGGCGTATTCCAAATAGATAAAGAAATGCATTCTAGAATAGTACAATTGAACTCTAAAGTGCATTTTAAAGTAGTAAAAGTACGTTACATAGTAGCAAAAGTACATCCCTAAAAGATAGAAAAAGTGGATCCTAGAGTAGTAAAATTGCATATTATAGTAAAAGTGCATTCCATGTTTCTAAAAGTCCAAATTAGTAAACGTGCATTGAAAATAAGTAAAAGTGCATGCCAAATTGATTGACTCAATAATAAGTACAGTGCATTTTAAGTTAGAAAAAGTGCATTTTAAATTAGTAAAATTGTTTTACAAATAATTAAAAATGCATGATGATTTAGTAAAAGTGTATTCCAAGTTCTTAAAAAAGGGCACATGTAACGACATAATATGAGAAAAGCCTATTAGCTCAAATGGAAGAGCAATGTGCTTATGCACAAAGATGGGGGTTCGAATCTCACATGGGTTGATTTGATCAAGACTTTCTTTGAAAATAATGTACATTTCAAAACATTAGAAGTGCATTCAAAAGTAGATATTGTGCATTCCAAAACAATAAAAGTGCATTCTAAATAAAGTGCATATCTGTTTAGTAATGTGCATTCTAATTTAGCAAAAGTGCATCACAAAATATTAAAAGTACATTCCAAATAAGTAAAAGTGAATGCCAAATTGTGTGTCTTTATGTTTAGTAAAGTGAATTCCAATTAAGAGAAGTACATTTCAAATTAGTTAAGTTCATTCGAAATTGGTAAGAGTTCAACCCAAATTAAGTGTCTATGCATTTAGTAAATTGTATTTCTAGTAAATTTGCATTCAAATAATGTAAAAGTGCATGCTACATTAAGTACTTCCATATTCAGCAAAGTGCCTTCAGAATTAGAAAAAGTGCATTTGAATTAAGTAAAAGTGTCTTTCAAGTAAGTAAAAGTGTGTCAAATTAAGTGTCTTTGTATTGAGTAAAGTGCATTCAAGTTAGTAAAAATCCATTCAAAATTAAAAAAAAAGTGCGTTTAAAATTGTATTTTATTTTATTATGTAGCTAGTTAGGCTAAGAATGAATGACTTAAAATTGGTTTGTGTATTGAGCTAATAGGTTATTTATTTGACAAATGTTAACTATTATTGAGACCACAAAACAAATACATCTAGAATGCTATGAGCACTATTGTAAAAAAAGGTCTAGTCGGCCGCCTAGGTGCTGCCTAGAAGCTGGGTGGTGGTCCATCATTCAAATTTAGCCTTGGGCATCTAATTCTGAAGGCACTTTTACTTAATTCAAATGCACTTTTTCTAATTCTGAAGGCACTTTGCTGAATATGGAAGTACTTAATGTAGCATGCACTTTTACGTTATTTGAATGCAAATTTACTAGAAATACAAAACGACGAAGCCTTCTCTTGGACCGATGGTAGTTGATTGGTGGTGTGAGGGATATGGATGCAAGGATCGGACCTGAGATCAACGGTGTATATTGGTGCTTGTTATATACACCGGATCTAATATTTACACGCCCGGGGTATATTCCCTAACATTTTTAATCCAATTTTTAACCGTGTAAATGATATCCGGGGTATTTGATTACTATATACCCGGACATATAATCGACCGTAGTATAAAAATAACAAATAACCTGCATATTTAGTGTATTAAATACCCCGGTTCTCTGTATATCTGGGGTATATACTATAACATAATACACCGGTCATTATTGCTCCGAGGTATATTATAATGCAATAATACACCATTTTTTGCTCCAGGATATATAGTTCGAATGTTTTGTTTGAGGTATATTTTGTTAATTCCTATAAGAAATAAATTTTTAATAATATATAATATACCACTATATTATATAATAATGCCACAAAATATTTCCTAATTCATTTGCTTATATCAAACGACAACAATATTCACTAAATAAAATGATCAAGTCTAATATAACAATTGACAAATATTGATCCAAAATATATCATGGTCACTATTTAGAATAAACAATCAATAAAAACAAATTAATACTTCATAATCATTGAATTCCATACTTTCAGCATCCATTCTTCCACTCTTACAAGCCTTTCCATCACTTCACCTCTTGACAAGACCTTCCTAGCATTTATAAACAATATTTAATTATATATATACTCCATATAGTGATATCATTCAAAAAGAAAAATTTTAAATGGAATTTCACACTAGAGAAATCATACTATTATTTATATGCTAAAAAGTTAAAAAAAAATCACAATTCTTACCTAAAAGATTAGACGAAGTAAATATTCTATCCACTTCTTTATGACTTCATCAATTTCATCTCTTGAGAAAATATTCTTTTTACCATACCACTGTAAAATTGCATGTTATTAATATTAGTATAATGTAAGAAGAAACCACAATATTATGTAATTAAAAATCTCAACGGACATACAATCTTTGCGATTGAAACACTTTTTCTCCATATTATCTCTCGCATAAACCTCAAGACATAATATCCACTCTCAGTGACACTTGATAGGTATGGACACTACAATTCACAAGAGAAACATACAAGGTTGCATATTACATCATACTAATTTCATAGGAGAATTAAGAAGTAAGAAATGAATAAAAAGTTGAACCATTACGAAATGCCTTAAAATTTGTTTCCGAGGCTCGTTCTTTTGCAGATTGGTATACTTCAATGTATAGGACCTATATATAAGAATAAAATCTTAGTTAGAACATTATAAGACGACCTTCTGCAATATGTTATTAGAAAAAAATACTTACAATTCAATTAATTGGTCTGTATCTAATTCTTGTCCTTTATGTAATAGATCAATCCAATATGCATAACCATAATGAGGATGCAACACTAGTAGCACCCAATGTTGCCTACATGTAAGTGTTTATTAAGGTGAGTTTGCATATGCATATATATTTGACTACTATTGACTATCATAAGAAGAATAGTGTTATTACCCAAACTTATATGGTGCGAAAAATAATCGATTTTCGATATTGCCCTTCATGGCAGTGGCAATGTAAGTAGCCCGATTTTGAATATTCCCACCATCACCATCCGGGGAAAATAAACTTAGACAATGAAATCCAAATATATCTCCACCATCTTGAGAAAGTGTCTCAAATAAATATCTACAAAAAATATAAAACACATTAACAAAATTGATATAAACTAATTTTGAGTAAAATTTTGAAATACTAACCTCATATATATTGAGACATGAAACATGTGTATCTCTTTCTTGTCTAGCCACATTTGAATTTGTTCCTTACCAATGGAAATATCAAGATGGTCGTGGCTAAAAAGTTGTTTCGGGATTTTGACCAACTCTAACGGGCTATCATCAAATTCATCTAAAATCCATCGAAAATAATCAATTATACTTGGAGTTGAATCCATATATATCCATGGGTCTAGTGCCTGATTCCTTACTGAATGTCTTTCCCATTTCCTTCTCCTTTAATATAGAAGAGCCTAATGATGCCTTCTCAATTCAATAGAACCAAAATGTAAAACATAAATATATAAATATAAAATTATTTGATTATCTAAATTTATTGAAACTTGACAACTCACCTCAATACGCAACACTATATGACAAGGCCATGCAATAAATTGCCCTAAAGCATCTATCATTGTATTAACTTCATCAGTTGGGAATGGCACCTCTACTCCTTTGGCATCTTCTAAAGGAGTAACTATTGTAACCTTTACTTGACCATTTTTAAAGGGTGATTGTGTAGCATAACTATATCCCCTGGGGAGGAATGATACACAACCCCTTTTGCCATCTCCTTATTGAGATTAGGCCAATATAACTGACATTCACTAGTACCCTTCACACCGTAATGCTTAATATATATATATATATTATTGATAGTTAAGTAAAAAGTTGTAAAACTATATATTTTAGTTTTATGGGGTATTTACATCTACTTTTGATGTAGTCAAAGTGCCTTTGGTAATGGAACAAGATGCTTTACGGATTTGGGGAATATGAACAACTAGAATAGATTTAGAGATTGAAGGCATCTTTGGAAGTGGTTTCCCTTGAATATATTGTTCCCTTTCTTCTAACAATGCTTGAATAAATTGTTTCGTCATTTGCCTCTCTACATCAAACATTGATTCAATTTCAGCCTTCATGTTTGCTTGAAGCCTCTTTGTTGTGTCATTGATTGCAACCTCTTGTACATCCTCTCCAAATGTTCGTGTACGGCGAGATGCATGTCCAAAATAATCACTAACATTTACATCTTGACCAACCCTCTAACATGACCTGGGTGCTCTTGCTTATCTAAAGCCATTGCCAGTACATCTTTACGACCAGTTGCAACAAATTCGCCGTTTGATTCTTGTTCAAGCAAAAGATCCTATAATCATTATACATACGACATTAGTAAACAGATGTTAAATTTCAGTCGCAATAAATTCTTACACATAAGACATTAGTAAATAGTTGTTATATAACAAACTCTTGTTCAACCAAATTTGCCTTTTAGAAGACTGTATAGATAATCAATACTCATACAAGTGGTCTAGGACATTAATTTAAGATAGTAATAGTTAAATTTAAGATAGCAGTACGTACATCACTATATATTTGGACCTAGATATCTAATTTAATGAAGCTAGAAATTTGAATTTTAATTCAATGCTACATACTTGGAGTTAAATTTCAGTACATTATTTTTACTAATTACTATGATTTATAATTAGTATATATATATATATATGAGATCAACAAGAAAATAAAGGAATATGAAAGAATGTAAATTAATAGAAGACTTACTATTTTTTCAATCAGTGCTCGTGATTTCTCACTACATTGGCCATTTTTATCTTTTCTTGCTTCCTTGTACAAGATTGATCGAGATACGATAGAAGATGCGTCCATTTTATTTTCCTTTTTCTAAAAGAACCACAATTAATTAAAAAACTTCTTGATAATTATACAAATAACAATTTCAGTATATAATTCACAACATACATATTTTTCTTCCATACCAGCATATCCATTCTTGGACCCCTATATGAGTTATCATTCAATAGTGAGAGTTGTCAAAACTTCTCACGTTTTGCCTATTATGAAAATTGAAAATTGAAAATCAGTTTCTAAATCATCAAAAATCAATACACAAACCAACCATAATCACTTAATAAATAAGCCTCAAATAGTTTAAAATTATGCAAAAGTACAGAAAATAAAAACAGTTTCTAAACCACAAAATATTAGTTCATTCACCAGCAAAAATCACTTAGTAAACCAATAAAAGGCAATTAACATATTAGATATTATGGAACCAGCAAAACCCAGTTCCTAAACCAATGAAAATCAGTTCTTAAACCGGTGATAATCAATTAAAAAACCTTCCAAAATTACTAAACAAACAAACAAACCATACCCTCAACCAATTGAGAAACCAATAGAAATTATTTATACTAATTATGATCTATAATTATAAATAAATAGATTAAATAGCTTGAACTCTTCAGAATCAGTTATTTGAATAAATTGTTCCCACTGATCTCTTGTGATGTACGAGTCATAAATGGTGGGTGGACTATTTCGAATCTCACCAGTTTCCAGATCTAACAAATGGTTTCTTCTTAAATCTGTTTTGAAATTCCTCCACAATTCATGGGCTTTATTTAAAACCCATTATTCCTTGTCATCTAAGAGCACAAAAACGTCCTGTAATATTTTTTTTATAAGAATAACTTTAGACAGATGCAATTCCAATCCTACAAATATTGAATAAATTTAGAAGTACAATAGCATATGTAACATTAGATGCTAACCTTAATCTCACACCAAATTTGATTCAAGTCCTCTTCAGATACGAGGGTCCAATCTTCAATGGTAATCGACACTATCTTCTTTGCAATACTACCAATGAAGATGACATACTTATGCCTGTTATCCCCGACAACTTGATCTTTATTGTTTAAACTTACATCTAACCACTTTCCATCTCCTATGCACTTGGTGAAATTCTTTAGTAATGAAGAATTTCAATTACGTTTTCCACTAGTTAATTAATCATTGCATTATTATCAAAATTAACAAGTCATAAAGAGCCATAGCAACGTTGGTAAAATTTTGAGCATCAGATTAGAAATTCAGCAAACAACCATACCAGCCTATATTGTAATACTATCCAAGATACACATGTATTGTAACACTATCCAATTCAAGACACACCTATATTCTAACACTATCCAATTCAATGACTTTATAGGTTTATTCAAGTTCAAGAGGAAAGTCGCCAGTTTTAATATCAGCCTCTAAATTTCCTTCCATTACATCCATAATTATTTTGGAATTTCAAAGTGCCCCTTAATTCAAATTCACTTATGATAAACCCACTCAACAACCAGAATAGCAAAAAATTGAAACTTCAAACGACAATGGCAAGAATGGAATGGATTAGACAAACAACAAAGAGTAGTGAATTGTTCGAAATAAAACAAACACCAGAACTTCACTTATCAGTATTGTTGGAACATTCGTTGTTCCATGGTTTCTCTTAGTTTTGATCATAACAAACATAGATGGTATAACTTGCTTTTGCGTGTAAGTGTTTCAAGAAAACAGGTACATTGTCATGAGTGACGGAACATTGTGAGGAACAATGGAGGGAACGAGTGACAAATTTAGGAAGCGTATCTCGAAGGGACGCGACTTTCTATTTATGGCAAGTTACCAAATCTTCTGCGAGCGATCTTCTACGAATATTTGACCACTAGGGTGGTTGCTTAAGAAGATCAAGGAAGGATAAGATCAAACTTGCACGTTCTTATCTAGGAAATCCGAGATCATTCGGTTTTGGAAAGAATCGACATGGTTGAGGATCCAAATCACAAAAAAATACTTTCTCCTATTAGTGTGGATTTGTTAAGTGGAATATCAACGCATTTAGGAAAGAAATGAATGTGAGATCAGACTTCACTTTTCTTATAAATAGCTAGGGTTAAAGTGTGGTTGATTAACGACAAACTTGAGAAGAGAGCTTTTCAAGTGTTCGAGTGTGTTTGGCTTTTTCCAGTGAAGAATCCACAATTGAGTGAGTTCTCAGGTCAGTAGTTTACTTTCACTTAGGTTTACGATTAGGGTTGTAGAAGTCTAGTTGGTTGAACTTTGGTTGGTGCCTTCTTTACCAGGGAACTTGACTTGCCTTGTAATCGTTGAAACCTAACATAAAGTATTCTATTGAAAATCCTCTGAGAAGGAGTCTCAGGGTTAGAGGTTTTTCTTTCTATGACTTGTTGGTCGGGCAGAAAGTTTTTCTCTCTAAATACTGTGTTCTTTATTGTTTATTTCCGCTGCCCAGGGAACATTGCTAGTTCCCTTCTTTGTTACTAACGCTTCATGATCCAATAATTGGTATCAGTGCAGGTTTGCTCTAGAATGTTTGTTAGTGCAGGAATACAGGATGAGTACCAACAACACTCACAACATCGGGATTGGAAACAACAAGCCTCCATTGCTTGTTGCTAGAGAGTATGACCACTAGAAGATTCTTTTCGAAACTTGGCTCAAGAGTAATGACTATCAAGCCTAGTCAGCCATTAAAGATGGAGACTATGTCATTCCTGCAGAGAAAAAGAACAAAAAGTCTGAGTGGGGTCCAACTTAGTGGACTGGAATGGAAAAGAACTCTAAGGCAAAGATGTTGCTGAACAATGCCTTGGGCGCTGAAGATCTACTAAGGGTGCTCAACTGCAAAACCGCTAAGGATGCATGGGAAGCCATTGAACAAGTGCATATTGGCAGCATAAATCTGAAGGAAAGTGACCAAAAGGAAGCCAAGAAGGAATTCTACAACTTCAAGATGAAGGATAGAGAAACCATTGCTACATACCAAGCTCGGTTTGAAGCTTTGGTCAATCGCATCAATCATCTTGGTATCGAGGAATCCATTACACATTCTGAGAAAATCTCTACGATTGTTGATGGTCTCGGTCCTAAGTATGTGGTTACTAGAGGCTTACTCAGAGAGAATCCAATCACGAAGACTTGCAAGCTTCATGAGATCTTTGGAAAGATGACGGACTATGAGCGCTACGAGAATGGCAATAGTGGTGCTTCAACCTCTAATAAGGGTATTGCTCTCAAGGTGGAGAAGGCCATTGAGAACATCACTGCTGGAAGAGAAGATGATGAGATAGAACAGGATTCAACTGTGGCTCTCATAACCAAAGCTATGAGATCACTCTACATGAGAGGCAAGAAGCAGGGCATTATGAAGGAGCGAGGGAACTACGAGAAGAAAGAGGTCAAGGATGTTACCTGCTTCAATTGTCAAGAAAAGGGTTACTATGCTAAGAGTTGTACCAAAGGTAATGAGTCTGGGAACGAGAAGAAGGAGGCCTACATTGCTTAATGGGATCTTGACTTAGATGATGAATCTGATTCGAAGATTTGTGCCATGTTAAATATATTTTTGATGATAACTTGAAAATGCAAGATGAAATAGAAGCTGCTGATGATAAATGTCTTAATCATGAAGAAATATTATCAGAGTCAATTGTTCATAGTGTTTTTTCTTGTAATTAGTGTGATAGTCTGAAAGATGACTTGAAACTCTCACTGAAACCAATAATGAAATTAGGTCTGATTTTCTTGATCTTAAAATCAAAAAGGAAGAAATTGAAAAAGATCTTGAAAAAAGAACTCGTGTCATGTTCAACCGAGCCAAGTTTCGTATTGGTTTTGCTAAAGATAAATCTGAATATCCTCTTGATGATCTTAGCTTTGAAGAAAATATGGAAAGGAAATCTAGGGAACTTCAATATGGAAAGGGAACGATGGATTGTGTCTATGGTATCCAAGACATAATTCGTTCAATCTTATTGGATTCTCGGATCCAGATTTTGCAGGTCACTTGGTAGATAGGAAGATCACATGAGGCATGGCCCAATTCCTTGTTCCTTGTTTGGTGTCTTGGGGATAGAAGAAGCATAATTCGGTTGCTCTTTCCATGGCTGAAGTGGAGTATGTCGCAGCAGCTGCCTGTTTTTCCCAGGCTTTGTGGTTAAAATAACAACTTGTTGATTTTGGTATGTCTCTTGAAACTATCCCTATCATGTGTGATAATACAAGTTCCATCAATATCTCCAAGAATCATGTGCATCATTCTAGAACCAAACATATAGACATTTGACATCATTTCTTACGAGATAATGTTGAAAAATGTTTCATTAAGATGGATCATTGTAGGACTGAAAATCAAGTGGCAGATATTTTTACCAAGGCTTTGGACAGAAAACCCTATGAACCTCTGAGGATGTTACTAGAAATGATTTCCTTGGACTAAACAAGTCCTGATCCTCTATTCCCTCAGTGCCTGACTAAAGAGGTAACTTCTTAGGGAACTACGTATCATTTGACATGTTTTCTAATGGCTTATATCTTTCCTCTATGCATTGATGCTATATACATTAGAAGTTTTTAAGTGTTGCATGCTCAAAGGAACTGAAACTGAAATGATTACATCCAAGACTTTCTTTTAGCCCAAAATAACCAACTTGATCTATTCTATCCCTCACTTTAAGCCAAAATGATGGTTGGTTATTAGCTGTCCCTTAGCATGGTCTAAGAAAACGTTCCCTATGAACCCCCATAGATAACCCTTAAATGGGGAATAGATGCTTGGATGTCAAAAAATATCCCAAGCCCTCAAAAAGTTTGAATGGAATATCCCTTCTCCCTTATTCTATTCAAACAAGCCTTTTATTCCACTCATGGTAACGAAGAATGGAACAAGTGTTTTGGAGATCTTGATTTTTGGAGGAATGTTTTTGATTAAATTTAAAGCTACTTCTCTGAAAAGGAACGAACGTTATTACTGCTCAGACTGGGAACAGATAAATAGTCGTTGTGACTGCTCTTTGAACTTTCCAACCGTTGTACAGTAAACTTGCAGGGAGCGATGAGACGCTTTGCAGTCTTCTCATGATGGCGGTGTAAAAAATCGTAATTATGGAAATATTTAGCCGTTGAGATATGGATAGAAGATTTTTGAAGATTACGATCTTCATAAACAAGGAAAGAGGTGTGCTTTATAATCCCTATTGTCTCGGTCAAATGTTTTCACCGCACCTCTATTTTCCCTCTGCAAACCCTAATCTTCTTCCAAGCTCCCCTGTCTTGAACTTTGAAGGCCTCGTGCCTCCGAGATCGAAGCTCTTCAAGCTCGGCTCGAAACCCTAAAAAAGGCCAAATTATCCTCTCCCTCTCCCGTTTCCAAGCCCCAACCTCAATTTGATGTTGTTTCCAACATTGGAGCCAAGGCGGTTGGAGACGCCCCAAGCGAGAAGGTCGTTGAATCAGAGGAGACGGAGAAAGATCCTTCCATGGTCCCCTCTGAAACTTCTTTTGAGAAGCTTGCTGAACAGTGGAAGGAAAAGAAGGGCTGGGAGAGACTGAAAAAGGCGAGGTCAATTCACCCCCTAAGGAGAATGTTGAACCAGAAAAGGAGGACAGTTTGCCGGTGAAGATGAGACCTGGATGGGTCAAGCTGACGAGCTAGGGAAAGATAAAGGCTAGGAAGAGGCTGCCTCCTCTTCCGTCTCAGATTCTTCATGTCTCTGATTCGGAAAGGACTCCCCCTCCCTCTTCCAAGAAAGCCAAGACGACTCTCAAAGGCAAAAAGTATAGCTTTCGATCCACCGCCACGACATCTAAGAAGACGATGGTTGAAGATCCTGTTGAGGAGGAAGAGTCTGAGTCAGAGGAAGAAGAGGAAACTGGTTCTAATCCAAAAGAGGTGGAATCTGAAGAGTAGGAGGAGACTGTTGAAGAAGGTGAGGAGGAGGAATAAATTGAAGAGGAGATTGAGAAGGACCTCAAGTCTGCTAAAGTAAAGGGGAAATTGCCTACGGAACCAGAGGCCTCAGCCGCAAAGGGATCAAAAAGGGTTGTCGGTCCTTTGGTGATCGATTAAGAATTTTTGAAGGAGCATGACTTGGAGGAGTTCTGGGAACTTCTCAAGTTCCAGGGTTGGGAGAAGATCTGCTCTTCAAGAGTTAAGGTAGATGTGTCCTTCCTTGCTGATTTCTTTTCTCACTACCAGCTTGCTCATCTTTCTGGTGGTCCTTTGGGTTTCTCCACTATTGGGGAATCCGAGATTTCTTTTTCTATAAGTTTTGTTGCAAAAGTTCTTGATGTTCCTTGTGATGCATATGGGGAGTTGCATTCTTCAAGTAACTGGCCCAAGAACAAGAATCGGCTTATCAAGCGTGTTATGGGGAAGGTGTATGTTATTGTTCCTTATTCTACTGGTGATCTTGGGTACACTGCAAGGATTGCACACCAGTTTCTGATCAAGGTTGTAGTTCCAAGGTTAGAGAAGAGGAACAATCTCACCATCAACGACATGATTTTGCTTGACAAGTTCTTGAGAAGAGAGAGATTCAGTCTTCCGGAGACTATGCTGAGACACATGGCTAAGAGCACGGGGAAGAATCACGAGTTGCCTTATCCTCAGTTTTTCAAGGCAATTCTAAAAGATAGGAAGGCGTATGTTCCCTCTCGCGAGGAGTTCTTTGGATTTCCCCTGGACATGAGCAATATCACGAGGATGAAGTACTAGGGAGATTCAAAGAGAACAACAAAGAAGACTGCTCAGACGGTTTTCGGGAGTTCTTCATCGAGTGGAAGTTTTAATGCCAAGGTGTTAATCGAGCTTCAACAGATTTCCTCTCAGCTACACATCATTATTGGTCACTTAGCTAAGAGAGACATTGTCACTACTCCTGCTGATCCCACCTCCTCGGAACTATGATATGGAGCCCTCTCTTGTTACCTTGCCTATCTATCCCTCTCAAAATTTAAGTTGTTCTCTTGGATTTTTTATTTTTATGTTTTTATGTTTTCACTGTTGCTGTGATCAAGTCAATTATCTATGGAATAATAATCTTTTGCTTATGAATGATTTTAAGTTTCAATTAAATTTGTTCATTTGCTTTGCGTTTTTCTTGATGTTGTTAATCTTTTGATGATGTCAAAAGGGGAAGTTAAGAAAAATGCAGAGATGCATCCTATCCAAGAAATACAGAGGGAACTTTGGCTAAGGGGGAATAAGTTGTTACCTCTGAAGAGTAGGAACAACTGTGCATTTGTTAAGGGGGGAACCACATGAATTTTTTTTCAAGTCTATAATTCTGTTGGTTTCTGGATCTGCATTTTTGTATAGGTTTGTCATCATCAAAAGGGGGAAATTGTTTGAACATTCGTTGTTCCATGGTTTCTCTTACTTTTGATGATAACAAACTTCGATGCTATAACTTGCTTCTGCATGCAAGTATTTCAGGACAATAGGTACATTGTCATGAGTGACGGAACATTGTGAGGAACAATGCAGGGAACGAGTGATAGATTTAGGAAGCGTATCTCGAAGGGACGTGGCTTTATATTTATGGAAAGCTACCAAATCTTCTGTGAGCGATCTTCTATGAAGATTTGACAACTATAGGCGGTTGCTTAAGAAGATCAAGGAAGGATAAGATCAACCTTGCACGATCTTATCTAGGAAATCCAAGATCATTCGGTTTTGGAAAGAATCGACATGGTTGAGGATCCAAATCACAAAAAATACTTTCTCCTATTAGTGTGGGATTTGTTAAGTGGAATATCAATGCATTTAGGCAAGAAATGCGTGTGAGATCAAACATGACATTTCTTATAAATAGCTAGGTTATAGGATGGGTTAAAGTGTGGTTGATTAACGACGAACTTGAGAAGAGAGCTTTTAATGTTTTTGAGTGTGTGTGGCTTTTTCCAGTGAAGAATCTATAATTGAGTGAGTACTCAGGTCAATAGTTTACTTTCACTAGGGTTTACGCTTAGGGTTGTAGAAGTCTAGTTGGTTGAACTTTGGTTGGTGCCTTCGTTGCCAGGGAACTTGACTTATAATCAACCTAATATAAAGTATTCTATTGAAAATCCTCTAAGAAGGAGTCTCAGGGGTAGAGGTTTTTCTTTCTACGACTTGTTGGTCGGACAGAAAGTTTTCCTCTCTAAATACTGTGTTCATTATTATTTATTTCCGTTGCCTAGGGAACATTGCTAGTTCCCTGCTTTGTTACTAACGCATCACGATCCAACAAGTACAACATACATCCTAAACCTATGAAAATAAAACCCTAGAACGAAAATTCAATGCTAGATATTGTCATAGAACTTCACCTATACTTCACTTATCAGTATATATTGCTATCAAAGTTAAATTCAATGAAAATTTGCACTAATTAACAAACAAAATCTAAGATTTTTAATGGAAATCATTATTACTTGCAACTTGCCAAGGTTTGCTTTAATTTTTGATTGAAGACACAACAGAGAAGGAAGAGAATTAACGAGACAAACGAAATGGCTGGACAATTAGGCTAAAGGCAGCGAGATGATGAACTGTCAACAAGAGGAAAGGAGGGGCAGTGTGACGCCCTTTTGTCTGGCATAGACAAGATCCCTAAAAATGCGCTGAGATGTCGCTTTCACGCATGCGCGAGTTCCCATCCAAAGGGAACTCTCGTCTTCTCGGTTCCCTTGTCTTAGGACCTCTTCTTGACTTGGAGGGATTGTTATTCTTCTCAACCCATTGTGTGGGAACTTTGGTTCAGTAAGTTCCCATCTCGTGGGAACTCTATTCTCTTATGACGTTGGTCGCTTTCTTTTCGTCGTTGCATTAGTTCTTATGTGTTGGGAGCTTGTTGTTTTGCATTATGCTTTGCGACGCGCAACTTATTATACTAATATTTGGCAATTGGCGTTAGTTCCCATGATGTTTGTCATTATCAAAACTGAGGATGTTGTTCTAGTGTTAATGAACATGAGTTCCTAACACCGACTCAACAATTTCCCCCTTTTTGATGATGACAAACCCATAATAAAATGACAAGTATTTTGTTTCATGTTATGCTCATGCAAGTTCACCTTTAGTGTGACAACATATCGCAGGGAGTTCCACTATATGGTTATGTAGTTCCTACTTAGAAGATTTTGTGAGATTATTCCCCTATAGCAAAGGCCATACTATGACAACTTTGAAACAACGTATCTCACACATTTTATCCTTCCCCCTTTTGGCAACATCGAAAAGAATAAGCATGAATAACGGAACAATGAAGTAGAGAACACATATTCAAACTAAAGATCCATTTTATAAGGCATACAAGTTTTATAGAAGGGAACTCCTGAGTGAAATAAAAAGAGGGAGAACAAGGAGAAGAGGGAGAAGCGTGAAGAACAGAATGAAGAAGAGAAGAAGGAAAGAAGGAATTTAGATTCACTAACACTATCTCTTTAGATGGTATCGTGAGTTTCTTCTCCATGCAAATCGAGCAAAAGCTCCCGCTTGATCTCCATCTTCTTCTTACGATGGCCACGAGAGTCTACTTCCAGGCTAGAGGTGTTGATGAACTGATGCACGGCCTGGAATCAGCATCGACGATCTTCACAACAAATGCCTCTTGAGAAGGATGGATTGTGTCGAAGGATTCGTCATCTTGAAGTTGTATAGGGGCATTTTTCTTTTCTTGGAGCGTTTCATGATGGAAACATAGAAAATGGTGTTTGGAAGATGAGTTTCATTTTGGGAGAGAAGAGGCCAGTATTTAAAGAGTCTGAACAAAGGGGCATGGATGTCTTTTTCATTCTCCCTTTGAAGATTGAAATTGGCTGAATTCTCTTCATCTTCACTATTAGCGTCTCCAAGAAGCTTTGTAACGTGGCACCTTCTCCATGGTGCAATTTAAACGCTTGGTTCACAATTGGTCTTCCCCTAATAAGTAGCCTGACACACCTTTTTATCTTCCCAAGACTGAGTTATTGACTTGATTATGTGTTTCGTCTTACTCGGAAATGAGGTTCCCATGGTCTTCCAAGAAAGGCTTGTTTGAACATAGTGGTAAAGAGAACTCATGTTCAAATTTTATTGTGAGGGAAGGGAACACAAAGGACTTGGACAATTTCAACCCAAAAGGGTGATCAAGAGGGGGCTCATCGGATGAGTTTGTCCAGTCCAAGACTTTGGGTAAGCTTATGATCAAATATCATTGTGGCTTGCAATGCGGGTTAAAGGGAACTCAAGTTGATCATTTTGGGCCAAAAAGAAAAGAAGTTCTTATGCGTACAACCATTTGCCTTAGACTAGTAACAATGGATAAAGTGAATGTAGTGTTCCTAACTAGTTCCTATCATGAAAAATAACCAAACTAGCCAATCATCGGGGAAAGAATAAACATGTACTTGTTTAATTTAAAGATATCATCCCAAAGAGCATGCGAAGGTGCTCGAAGGGACTTCTGTCCAACGCTTTGGTGAGAATATCTGCTCTCTGCTCTTCAGTTCTACAGTGTTCCATAATAATGTTCCCTTGCTCAACATTGTCACGTAATAAGTGTTGACAAACGTCAAGGTGCTTAGTACGTGAGTGATGAACGGGATTTTTGGAAATGTTTATGGCACTAGTATTATCACATCTAATAGGAACAGGGCCCTAAGACATACCGTAATCGATGAGTTGGTACTTAAGCCACAGGACTTGGGAACAACATGATGCAACAACCACATATTCTGCTTCGGCCGTTGAGAGTGCCACTGAGTTTTGTTTCTTTGATCCCCATGAAACGAGGCACTCTCCTAGGAACTGAGCCGTACCAGATATGCTCTTCCTATCCACCAAATGACCACCAAAAATCCGCATCTGAAAATGCAACAATCTCAAGGGAACTTCTACGTGGGTACAATTAGCATAAGTTGTCATTCCCTTTGAGATACCTGAAAATTCTCTTCAACTCTTTAAGGTGTGACTCTTTGGGGTTAGCTTGAAAACGTGCGCACAAACACACAACAAACATGATATCAGGCCTACTACCTGTAAGGTAGAGAAGGGAACCAATCATACCCCGGTAGTTCCTTTAGTCCACATCTATACCTTTTTCATCTATGTTCAGCTTTGAGTTGGTGGAAACTAGAGTATTGATAGGCCTTGCATTCTCCATTCCATACTTAGTCAGCATTTCATTCATATACTTCTGTTGATGTATCTTTGTTCTCTCCTTGGTCTGAGTAATTTAGAGCCCCAGGAAGAACGTAAGTCCCCCAATCAAGCTCATCTCGAATTCTGAACTCATTAGATCTTTAAACTTTTCAACAAGAAAAGGATTAGTGGCACCAAAAACGATATCATCGACATAAACTTGAACAATAAGAATGTCATTGGACTCTTTCTTAAGAAACAGAGTCTTGACAAGGGAACAACAAAGGTATCCATGTGACAAGAGAAACTGTGCAAACCTATCATACCAGGCTCTTGGGGCTTGTTTGAGTCCGTATAGGGCATGCTGAAGAAATTAGACGTGATTTGGAAAGTTCCCATCTTCAAATCCTAGTGTTTGAGCCACGTAGACTTCTTCCTTCAAGTGTCTATTAAGAAATACGGTCTTCACGTCCATCTAATAAAGCATGAATCCCTTGTAAGCCGCAAGGGAGATTAGGAGTCTGATCGCCTCAATTAATGCTATAGGAGCGAAGGTCTCATCATAGTCAATGCCTTCTTCTTGGTTGTAGCCTTGAGCTACCAACCTTGCCTTGTTCCTTGAAACAACTCCTGTGTCATCCAACTTGTTACGGAACACCCATCGTGTTCCTATGACATTCTTTACTTTGGGACGAGGAATAAGCTTCCAAACTTGGCTCATTTCAAATTGGTTGAGCTCCTCTTGCATTGCCACTATCCAGTCTGGATCTTTGAGAGTTTTCATTATAATCTTAGGTTCCACCATTGACACAAAGGCGTTAAAAGCACAAAAGTTTCGAAGTGATGACCGAGTTTTCACGCCTTGGTAAAGAGGGGATATGATGTTTCTAGGATTGATGTTGATAAAATCTGTATCCTCCTTTTCATTCCTATTATTACTGTCATTGCATTATTCTTGCAGATTCTCATCCTTAGGATGCTCTTCAATTGGTTCAACGTTTTCTGGTTCTTCATCATCAACGTTGGATGTGTTCCCTATGTGTTCCCCTTGAGTGCTTGATTCAGGAATGTCTTCTAGTAGAGGAACTAACCAACTTGAGAGATGTCTAGTGATTCATCGAGTGATGAGATCTCAACAGACTCTTGAGCGTCTCTGATTTGAGGGTTGTTGTTCCCTTGAAGATAACGACGTGTTCCTTTCCTTGGCTCATCGTCACCATCATCATTTTCCTCGTTCTAGGGAAGCTAAAAGTGAGTTTTCACCTTATGCACTTCAGTTCCCACTTTGACTGACTCTTCCTTGAATATTACATGAATGTTCTCCTCTATCTTCTTGGTCCTTTTGTTGTACACCCTGTAAGCTTTGATGTGAGGTGTGTATCCCAGGAAGATCCCTTCATCACTTCTTCCATCGATCTTTCCCAGATTGTCTTTCCTATTGTTGTGCACAAAGCATTTGACCCCAAAGACTCTTAAGTGGGAGATATTAGGCTTTCTTCCTCTTGGTCATTGAACATTGGATAGACCATGGCTCTATTGAGAATGTAGCTTGTTGTAGAAATTGCCTCTGCCCAGAAGTTCTGAGGAACTCCGCTGTCAATCATCATCATCCTGGCCATTGCCTCCAGAGTTCGATTCTTACTTTCCACAACTCCATTTTTTTGTGGAGTATGAGGGGCTGAAAAGTTGTTTGAGACACCATTCTTTTCATAGTATTGTATGAACTCTGAGTTCTTGAATTCAGTTCCATGGTCAGATCTCAAAGCGACGAGCTTCAGTCCCAAGCTCACTTCTAATTTCTTCATGAATGGTTCAAACTCCCTAATGGTATCTACTTTAGACACAAGGAAAATAAACCTAGTAAATCTAGAAAAATCATCAATGAGAACGAACATGTACCTTTTTCCTCCATAGCTAGCCGTCTACATGGGACCGCAAGGATCCATGTGGATCAATTCCAAAGGAAAGGTAGTACTCACAACTCTTTTGGGTTTGAATGAGCTTCTTGTTTGTTTTCCTTTGACACATGCTTCACACATCTTCATGTCTTCTAAATTGATCCTGGGTAACCCAACAACGAGATCTTGAAGGTACAACTTCAGGATTTAGTTTACTCCAACATTTCCCATCTTCTATGCCAAAGTTCCACTTCATTAATGGAACTTGCAAGACATAGTTTCCTCGGAGGTTCGTACAGTGTGTCCAGGAAGTATACATTGTTGGACCTTGTTCCCTTGAGTATGATCTTGTTGGTCTTCATGTTGATCACAAGACACTCTTTAGAATTGAATGTGACCACATTGTTTCCTTGGTCACACAGTTCAACAAATTATACCCAAGATCCTTAGCCAGATTCACATTTTTGATCTTGATTCCATTGTTGATGATTGCTTTGACAGTTCCAATGATTTCACCCTTGTTCTTGTTGCCGAAAGAGACATGGCCTCCATCGACTTTTGTTAGTAGTGAGGTGCGGTTATCTTTCTTTCTGATCATGTGGTTGGAACATCCACTATCAGTGACCCATATGTTGTTCCCCCTCACTACAACCTACAAAATGAGTTAGAGTTGGCGACCCAGGCAAGATGTCTCTTGACTAGTTCCATGCAAGAAAACAGAGTTCTTTCAACCAATTAATCAGCTATGTTATGGACTTGTGTGGAGTTCCTAGGACTCAAAGAGGAGTTCCTAGGAGAGTTCCAACTCTTGGGAGCTTTCCACTGATTTGGCCTGATCAAATTTTTCTTTTGAGGCCTTTTGTTTTTGTAACTCTTGTTTCCAACAGCGTGTGAGCTGCGAGCTTGCCCTTTGGGACAACATTGAATGTAGTGCCCATGAGCTCCACACTACCAGCAATGTTTTATAGTATTATCCAAGATAGTAATTTGGGTGAGGTCTTTGGATCCTATTTCATTCCATGGTTTCCTGATTGTAGACTCTAGACCCGTTCCCATTGGCTATCTTAAGGTACATTTTATGGCTAGTATTCCCAGTGTAGTACTCAGTGTGCCCATCTTCCTCGCTTTCAAGGACACGAATCTCTCTTCTAATTGAGCATTCTTCAGCTTCTGGCTTTGAAGCTCAAGATTCATGCACTTATTTATCTCCTTGTCTGTGAGAAGGGATGATCCATCTTTTGACGATCCTTCCTCATACCTTATTCCATGCCTGGCTGGGACAAACTTGGTTGTGGGGATGGTCCTCTTTGTGATTTGTGAAAGGGAACTTTCTAGACACTTCTAACATTCACTTAGTTTTTTGAGAATCTCATCTTTCTCATTCTCAATGCTATTGAGCTCATCCTTTAAGAGGGTGATCTCATTAAATGAGCACTATAGTTTTTCGACAAGCTGCACACATTGGGAATAGGGCTCCGTTCCCAACTGTTCAGGTAACACATGTTCTTTCTGTTGGATCATAGGTTAGTCGAAATCAGTTATGGAAGCTGTTTCCACACGCAGTGGATTAAACAAGTAAGCAGGTAAATAAAAACAATAGAGACAATTTCCTTATAGAGGAACCCCACATCGATCAACTAATCGCGTGAGTAAACCTCTACCTCCCCTTGGAAGATTTTCGAATGAGTTACCTTTTCTTTATTGCTTAGTTCCCTTCAGGTTACAAAGCAGAATACAAACTTCTCTGTTCCTATTAGGACTCTCTCCCTAGGCAACACTAATGTACTCTCCCGACCCTAACCCGGTGAACGCTCACAATTAAAGACAAAGCGAAACTCAAACCTCTCTCTCTCTCTCTTCTTCTGTCTCTTCTCCTAAGTTACCCTATACCTAGGAACTCGCTTTTTCTCCTACACCTTCGTCGAGATTAGCTCGCCATCGGGGACTTTTCACCACTTGATCACTCTAACTTTAGCAGCTCTTTGGCTCTTCTTTCTCTAAGTTTGGAGTTTATGATTTGGGAAAAGTGAGCAGCAAGGTTGATGTGACTCTGCCCTAGCTCGGACCCAGCTCCTACGGATCCGAGAGCACCTAGACCTTGGAGACCACCTTGGCTTAGGACATAGTCTATTATGTATTATTTATATTATTATTTCTATTTCAGTCATTTACGTTCCGTCTTTACTATTTTAGGCGTGTGCTCTCTTATTCTTAGGAGGCCGGCCCATTATGGTAGAATAAGGCCCATTACGGTTTGTTGCACTTTTCTATTTTTAGTAGTTACTATTAGTAGTATTATTGGCTTGGATGTTGGGCCTAGCATGTTGCTAACCCTAGTCCACCACCCATATTAGAACTAGGGTTTCGTGTGGCCTCCTCTATATAAAGGAGTCACGCCCCTTGTATTAATTACGTCCAATTTGAATAGCCAAAGCTTGATTCTAGAATCTCCTCCCTTTGGCTCAGGCATCACCCTTTCTTACCCTTGATTCTACCTCGCCCAACCCTCGTTCCGACGAGCATTAGAGACCCGCGAGTCCACTTTGTGGTCTCGTATTTATCCCATTACTTGTTTTGGAGAAGATCCGGGCGTTTCGAGCCTAGATCTGCCCCTTGTGACCCTAGGGTCGCATCAATTGGTATCAGAGCAAAGGCGGCTCGAACGGTCCCTTCTCCGTCTCTACAAAAAAAACCTAGACCTACTCGACTCGTTCAATTGATTTTGGTGAAATTGCATCTTTTTTTTGCTAGTTGCATGTTCATAGTTGCTTTGTTTGCCGATTTCTTGCCCTTGATTAAGTCGAGTATATTTCTTCTTCCTGATTTTGACCACAAAAAAATTCTTTATCTGCAATTTTTTCCATATTACTGTAGGTCTTTTCGATACGAGTCCGGGCATATAAATTTCGCACCAAACGGACGTCGTTTTCCCCTCCAAAAGGCCGAAATACCAACCAGCCAGCGCGCTAGGACGCACAAGCGTGCCGAGGATCCACATGCCAGGACTGTGCCGCCAGCGTGCCAGGACTCGGATCCTGGCACAGTACAGCCCTACAGCGACGCACCAGCAGCGCGCCGTCTTTGCGCCATCAACGCGCCAGATCCACAACAGCCACGCGCCATCCCGCGCCGAATCCGGAAACCCTAGATCTCGCGAAATATTTCCGAGATCTCTTGGGTTATTTCGGGCGCATATCTTGTTATTTTTATTTTTATTTATTTTTTCCTTTATTTGTTTTTGATTTTATTCCTTTTTGTAAAGATATTAACTATATAAAAGATCTTGTTATTTTTTCCTTCTAGGATAGATTTTATTATTTCTGTTTTTAACGGGATCTTTCACATTGTGGAAGATCTCGTAATATTGTAAAAAAAGAGAGAAAAAAATCCCGAGAGGTCGAGCCATGTGTTGGACCTGCTCGGCAATATGGGACGATTCGGACTCTTGGGATCGGCCGCATCAACGAGTCAACAATCGTCCATATAAGCCGCTTTCGAGGGACGACCCGGATTGGATCCCACCATATCGAGTCTTGGAGAATCAGGCCCGCTATTATGGAAAAATTCCAAAACCCCGTTGTCGCTCCTACGATGAAGGGATTGGAGTCCGTCTCCTCGGCGCCCGCGTTCCCGATACGATGAGCAGGATTGGAGTCCGCCACCTCGGCGCCCGCGTCCCCGACACCGCTCCCCTGAGGCCGAGAGGTCTCCCCCGGCCCACGCTCGAGTCCACCACTCGGACTCCCGCTCCACACACCCGATACCCCCTACGCACCAACGTCCACCGTTGGACGCAATGATGGCACGGATCACGAAGCTCGAGTGCCTTCTCGTTGAGGCCAACCGAGAGTCTCAACCGTGGCTGGCACCCCACGTGCCGACACACGAGTCTAGCCCAGCGCCATCGGCATCCATGCCCAGCACCGTCGATACTGAGGCCTCACCCGTCGATACCGAGGCATTACCCTTCGGTACCGAGGTCCTTGCCGTGCTTGAGCCAGTGCTGAGCGCGTCCGTCCTTACCTAGGATCCGTTCCTTCCCGCGCTGACACCTAAGGTCGAGGACCCACCCCAACTTGATGAGCCTTTACCTACAACGGCGCCCTCCCTAGAGTCCGACGCTAACCCCGAGCCCATGCTCGCGCCTGCCCCTGTGTCGACACGATACTTTGTAGAGACTACTCATGTCGATGGAAAGGCTTTACTGAGATCGTCGCCTTCTTCCCTTGTCCGACCGATGTCGAAGCGAGGACGCTTCGAAGCTAAGCAGGGGAGAATGATGCGACTCTGCCCTAGCTCGGACCCAGCTCCTACGGATTCGAGACGACCTAGACCTTGGAGACCCCATTGACTTAGGACATAGTCTATTTATGTATTATTTATATTACTATTTCTATTTCCGTCATTTACATTTCATCTTTACTATTTTAGGCGTGTAGTCTCTTATGCTTAGGAGGCCGGCCCATTATGGTAGAATAAGACCCATTAGGGTTTGTTGCACCTTTCTATTTTTAGTAATTACTATTAGTAGTATTATGGGCTTGGATTTTGGGCCTAGCATGTTGCTAACCCTAGTCCACTACCCATATTTAGAACTAGGGTTTCGTGTGACCTCCTCTATATAAAGGAGTCACGCCCCCTTGTATTAATTATGTCCAATTTGAATAGCCAGAGCTTGAGTCGAGAATCTCTTTCCTTTGGCCTAGGCGTCACCCTCTCTAACTTTTTTCCCTCGCCCTTGATTCTACCTCGCCCAACCCTCGTTCCGACGAGCATTAGAGGCCCGCGAGTCCACTTTGTGGTCTCGTATTTATCCCGCTACGTGTGTCGGAGAAGATCCGATCGTTTTGAGCCTAGATCCGCCCCTTGTGACCCTAGGGTTGCATCAATTGGTATCAGATCCAAAATAAGGTAACATATTTTCACAATTTTTTTTTATAAAAAATCAAGAGGATCAAAGCCAAAATAATGAAAGATCTCTCTTTTCTCTCTCCAATCTTTGATTTTCGGCAACAACTTCTCCACGCCGATTGCACATTTCTTTTTATTTCCATCTTTCCTTTCTCGGTTTATACTTGCTTCTTTGTGCATTTAAGCTTTTGCTTTCATTGTTTGCTTTGGATCCTTTCTCTTGTGTTTGAGTCGAGTGACCTTAAGCCTTGCCCGTCCTTTCTTGTTCGTGTGGTTGAACACTAGGGTAGGCCGACTTAAGCAAACTCTAAACTCTTGGCCGTTGCTTGTGAACTCTTTACTTGTGCTATGACTGGTGTGACAATAGGTATGGTGTCCGACGCGGGTAATGAGGACAACCGAAACAATCCTCCACCAGCGACGCAACAACAACAACAAAACATGCCACCGGAGGCCGCGACTCGGATTGCGGGACTCGAATGCCTCTTGGCTGAGAGCCAGGCGCAGTCCAAGCATACCGTGCCACCGGCGCAGGTTCTCGCTTCGGAAGTCTATGGCATACCCAGTGTGTCTCTGGACAACGTCGCGAGAGCTCGTGCCAAAGGCAAGAACCATGCGCAACCATCGTCCTAATTTGGCACCATGCATCGCATGGAGTCCATTAAAGAAAGCCACCAGTTTGATCAGTACGATGGTGGTCCTTGGACCGCGGATCACCGTTAATTTGCGCGAGATTATAGGGACACCCAAGTGTATGACGTTTATTTCGATGATGAGTATGACTTAGAGGAATATCGACGTCAACACACTAGTGGTGGCCACAAAAAGAAAGAAAAGCAAAAGTCGCTGACTTAGGTGTATGAAACCCCAAAGCGGAAGCACGAGGCCAAGTATTACAATGCCGACGACAACAGAATTGAAGACTTCTTGGAGTATCAAAGTTCTCGCAGCCCCCACTCCGAATTTGAGAACCCTTACGAGGAGTTCGGTGATGATTCCGAAGAGGACAGTTATGATCATCCGCAGGTACAAGATCCCTAAGAGCTTGACCACCGACCATCCGATTGGATTCCACCGCCTCACTTGGCCAAAAATCGCAAGGAGTACGAGCGTGTCTATGGCTCGCCTCACAAGGCTGGAAAACGCCAAAGGCGTGACTATGACCGTGATGGCAGGCGCCCACGGCGTCCCGATGGTGGGGATGACCTTGATGCTGAGGACGATGGCTACGGTCGTGGGCCGACCCGCGATCGACGCCCTCGATGTGCATCATCCCCTCAGTACTGAAGCCCTCAGCGGGACATTGACCGGCATGATGCTCGTGATCCACGCATAACTCGATGTGACATCAAGGTAAAATTCGAGCCTTTTTATGGTACTTATGACCCCGATGCTTTTATTGAGTGGTTGCAAGGTACCGAGCATACGCTCCGACATTTAAGCTATGAAGATGATGAAAAGGTCGAGGTTATGACCTTACAGTTTCATGGTGCCGCCCGGACTTGGTGGAACCGCTCTGAGTCCGAAAGGATTCGAAGGGGAAAACCCCTAATTCGGGAATGGCATCAATTAGTGTACATCTTGAAGAAGAGGTGATAAGGGAATATTTATGGCATCTCTGAAGAATCTCCCTCCAAGTATTCTCGCAAAGTTTAACCGAATCATGGAGTCTTTGAGAGTTGCAAAACGAAAGAGTGAACGAGAACTTCGTCAGCTCGAAGTGAAAATAAGACACCAAGAACAAGTGAGGCGATGGCGAAAGATATACATTAAGCAACTTGAGGCTTGTCTTGCAAAACGAATCGCCTATGAGGATGAAGGAAGGGAGTTTAGTGAAGAGGAGTCGTGCACATAGGCACATTGGAGTCAACGAGGGCGCTACCTCGCCATGCCGAGTTCTTTTGGCTCGCACTTGGTTTTGGCAATTTGTGTTTATTTGCTATTTTATTGTATTTTCTTTTATTTAGCATGTTTACTATAAATAGCCTAGGTTGCTCTCATTTTGGGAATTATTGGAAGTTTAGTTTTTTATTGGGAAAAATCAGATTTGAAGAGTTTTCTCCTAGAGGGAGCCGAGTTCCCTTGATAAGGGATCGGTCTTGGATTTGGCTTGGATTGTCTTACGTTATGTCGGCCTTCTATGGTTAGGTGTTCGTGCATCCTCTTGGTGCTTCAAGGCTGCGTCCTTGATTGTGTCAAGTTGTATAAGATGGGTCTCTTGTTCATTCATTTGGGTTCTTGTTGTCAATACAACATGGGTTCTCTTGTTGGTTCAAGTGGTTCTTCTTACTATCCTTTATTCGTTTGTTTATCTTCAATTTCAGTTGCTTCCGCCATTATCTAACTTATGTCTTGTCTTTGTGTTACATCGAGTTTATGGTGTTGAAGATCGGACCATCATCGGGCTAATTCCCCGTATCAAAGTGGTATCAGAGCTACCGGTTGCCAACACCATCGTTGTGTCTTCCATGGAGTCATCCAAGAGTAAAAAACACAAAAAAAGAGAGTCAGTTTCAACGCCAAGAACGATTTCTCTTGGTTAGTCTCCTTAGTTCTCGTTTTATGTGATTTTAACCCTTGATGGATAGAGATGTTGTGCCTGGTTGTGCCTAGCCCCAAAACATCCATCAACCACCTTCGCACCACCACACTAAAGCTGACGCCACCATCTTGATACTCAAAACCGCCACCTTTTCTCCTAGTTGTGTTGAAGCTGGTTTGTATTTAACCAAACACGGCCTTAACCAGCCTTAACCACCTTCTATTAACCACCATCATCCACCACTTGAGAATCCACCCAGCTACCTTTTAAAATTTAGCCAACCACGTCCCATTTATGAATTGAAAGGAGAAAATAAAAACAATTTAAGAAAAGCAAGCCAGAAGACAAGACACCAAGAGTCTTTGAGAGTTGTAAAACGAAAGGGTGAACGAGAACTTCGTCAGCTCGAAGTGAAAATAAGACACCAAGAACAAGTGAGGTGACGACGAAAGATATACAAAAAGCAACTTGAAGCTCGTCTTGCAAAATGACTCACCTATGAGGATGAGGGAAGGGAGTTTAGTGAAGAGGAGTCATGCACATAGGCACATTCGAGCCATCCAGGGTGCTACCTCGCCTCGCCGAGTTCTTTTGGCTCACACTTGTTTTAGGTTATTTGTGTTTATTATCTATTTCATTGTATTTTCTTTTATTTAGCATGTTTACTATAAATAGCCTTGGTTGTTCTCATTTTGGGAATTATTGGAAGTTTAGTATTTTATTGGGAAAAATCATATTTGAAGAGTTTTCTCCTAGAGGGAGCCGAGTTCCCTTGATAAGGGATCGGTCTTGGATTTGGCTTGGATTGTCTTATGTTATGTCGGCCTTCTATGGTTAGGTGTTCGTGCATCCTCTTCGTGCTTCAAGGCTGCGTCCTTGATTGTGTCAAGATGTATAAGATGGGTCTCTTGTTCATTCATTTGGGTTCTTGTTGTCAATACAACATGGGTTCTCTTGTTGGTTCAAGTGGTTCTTCTTACTATCTTTTATTCGTTTGTTTATCTTCAATTTCAGTTGCTTCCGCCATTATTTAACTTATGTCTTGTCTTTGTGTTACATCGAGTTTATGGTGTTGAAGATCGGGCCATCATCGGTCTAATTCCCTGTATCAAAGTGGTATCAGAGCTACCGGTTGCCAACGCCATCGTTGTGTCTTCCATGGAGTCATCCAAGAGTAAAAAAACATAAAAATGAGAGTCAGTTTCAACGCCAAGAACGATTTCTCTTGGTTAGTCTCCTTAGTTCTCGTTTTATGTGATTTTAACCGTTGATGGATAGAGATGTTGTGCCTGGTTATGCCTAGCCCCAAAACACCCATCAACCACTTTCGCACCACCACACTAAAGCCGACGCCACCATCTTGAGACTCAAAACCGCCACCTTTCCTCCTAGTTGTGTTGAAGCTGGTTTGTATTTAACCAAACACGACCTTAACCAGCCTTAACCACCTTCTATTAACCACCATCATCCACCACTTGAGAATCCACCCAACTACCTTTTAAAATTTAGTCAGTCACGTCCCATTTATGAATTGAAAGGAGAAAATAAAAACAATTTAAGAAAAGCAAGCCATAAGACAAGACACCAAGATTCTTTGAGAGTTGCAAAACGAAAGAGTGAACGAGAACTTCGTCAGCTCGAAGTGAAAATAAGACACCAAGAAAAAGTGAGGCGACGATGAAAGTTATACATTAAGCAACTTGAAGCTCGTCTTGCAAAACGACTCGCCTATGAGGATGAAGGAAGGGAGTTTAGTGAAGAGGAGTCGTGCACATAGGCATATTGGAGCCAGCCAGGGCGCTACCTCGCCTCGCCGAGTTCTTTTGGCTCGCACTTGTTTTAGGCCATTTGTGTTTATTTGCTATTTTATTGTATTTTCTTTTATTTAGCATGTTTACTATAAATAGCCTAGGTTGTTCTCATTTTGGGAATTATTTGAAATTTAGTTTTTTATTGGGAAAAATCGGATTTGGAAAGTTTTCTCCTAGAGGGAGCCGAGTTCCCTTGATAAGGGATCGGTCTTGGATTTGGCTTGGATTGTCTTACGTTATGTCAGCCTTCTATGGTTAGGTGTTCATAGGGTTTTGCAGTGCATCCTCTTGGTGCTTCAAGGCTGCGTTCCTGATTGTGTCAAGTTGTATAAGATGGGTCTCTTGTTCATTCATTTGTGTTCTTGTTGTCAATACAACATGGGTTCTCTTGCTGTTTCAAGTGGTTCTTCTTACTATCCTTTATTCATTTGTTTATCTTCAATTTCAGTTGCTTCCTCCATTATATAACTTATGTCTTGTCTTTGTGTTACATCGAGTTTATGGTGTTGAAGATCGGTCCATCATCGGGCTAATTCCCCGTATCAATTCGGTATCATAGCTACCGGTTGCCAACACCATCGTTGTGTCTTCCATGGAGTCATCCAAGAGTAAAAAACACAAAAAAAGAGAGTCAGTTTCAACGCCAAGAACGATTTCTCTTGGTTAGTCTCCTTCTCGTTTTATGTGATTTTAACCCTTGATGGATAGAGATGTTGTGCCTGGTTGTGCCTAGCCCCAAAACACCCATCAACCACCTTCGCACCACCACACTAAAGACGACACCATCCTCTTGAGACTCAAAACTGCCACCTTTCCTCCTAGTTGTGTTGAAGCTGGTTTGTATTTAACCAAACACGACCTTAACCAGCCTTAACCACCTTCTAATAAGCACCATCATCCACTACTTGAGAATCCACCCAGCCACCTTTTAAAATTTAGTCAGCCACGTCCCATTTATGAATTGAAAGGAGAAAATAAAAACAATTTAAGAAAAGCAAGCCATAATTCAAAAGAAAAAAAAGAATAGAAATCCCAAATTAGCTTGCTATTTTATCTCCTTGACAATAGCTGACCAATTCCAAGTCTAACAAACTTCTCTTCCACCTTTCTTTTATCATGCCACGTTTTTTATTAAAAAAAGGGGGGGGGGGAGAATAAAAATCAGATAATATGGGATTACACTCATCAATTGTTGTTGGGATTCTCCTAAATTATAGTCGACCATCCACTACTAACAAATTGCCATATCAGCCATATCTTCCGCCCAAAACCCACCCCCCTGATTTTTAGGTTTCATTTTTTTAAAATGATGAGCTGCTTACTCCAACGTCCAAAGCTTAAACCACCTCTTATATTTTAGCTAGTTGAAGTCAGCCACATCCACCTTCTTTCAAATTCAACGTGAATTGAATTTTGAATTCAACTTGAATTCAATTTTTAAGTAAACTTTCCAGCCTTTAAATAAGCTAGAAGTCAGCCTATCACCCTCATTTGTACGTCCCTCCCACCACATTTTTTTGCCACCACCCTCATTTCGGCCAGCCATAACGGACATCTTTGGTTAAGTAGTCAAACGAGAATGTAAGTATTTTTTTCATCCCCTCTCCTTACTCTATTCTCGTGTCAAGCGTCTACATGTATATCTTTCCCTTACGTTTAATTATTTGCACCATATGTTTGCATAAAGGCCGAAAACATGAATGTTCCCTAGGTTTATGTGTCATTTCTTTGTTTCCACTTCACTTCCTAGTCAGTCCTTGCCAAGTTTTTTAAAATAAAAAAGGGTCACCATGAAATCGAATGAGAGTGCAAACACATGAGTGAAACACTTGTGGGCATTCTGATTTAGTTCATGATGAGCCTGAAGAATCTTGTGGGTCTAACGATTTCTTTCCGCCCTATGAAGATGTTGAGGACACTCAAGATTCGAGGTCGAATCTTCACCAAGAAGGGGAGGATGATAAGGGAATATCTATGGCGTCTATGAAGAATCTCCCTCCAAGCATTCTCGCCAAGTTTAATCAAATAATGGAGTCTTTGAGAGTTGCAAAACGAAAGAGTGATGATACGGGGAATTAGCCCGATGATGGCCCGATCTTCAACACCATAAACTCGATGTAACACAAAGACAAGACATAAGTTAGATAATGGTGGAAGCAACTAAAATTGAAGATAAAGAAACGAATAAAGGATAGTAAGAAGAACCACTTGAAATAACAAGAGAACCCATGTTTTATTGACAACAAGAACCCAAATGAATGAACAAGAGACCCATCATATACAACATGACACAATCAAGGACGCAACCTTGAAGCACCAAGAGGATGCATTGCGAAAGCCTAAGAACACCTAACCATAGAAGGCCGACATAACGTAAGACAATCCAAGCCAAATCCAAGACCGATCCCTTATCAAGGGAACTCGGCTACCTCTAGGAGAAAACTCTCCAAATCTGATTTTTCCCAGTAAAAAACTAAACTTCCAATAATTCCAAAAATGAGAACAACCTAAGCTATTTATAGTAAACATGCTAAATAAAAGAAAATACAATAAAAAAGCAAATAAACACAAATGGCTTAAAACAAGTGCGAGCCAAAAGAACTCGGCGAGGCGAGGTAGCGCCCTGGCTGGCTCCAATGTGCCTATGTGCACGACTCCTCTTCACTAAACTCCTTTCCTTCTTCCTCATAGGCGAGTCGTTTTGCAAGATGAGATTCTAGTTGCTTAATGTATATCTTTCGTCGTCGCCTCACTTGTTCTTGGTGTCTTATTTTCACTTCGAGTTGACGAAGTTCTCGTTCACTCTTTCGTTTTGCAACTCTCAAAGACTACATGATTCGGTTAAACTTGGCGAGAATACTTGGAGGGAGATTCTTCAGAGACGCCATAGATATTCCCTTATCAAGAGGTACATTCCTTCGGATTACAAGGACAAGATGCATATAGTGATCATGCACGTCAAACAAGGAGCCATGACTCCAGAAGAATACTATGCTAAGTTAGAAGACATGTTCTTCAAAGCTAGCGTTAGTGTTTATCCGCCGGTCATGAGGACTCGATTTCTTTCGGGTCTCCGGCAATCCATCCAAGATCGATTGTAAATTTTGCCTATCAAGGATCTCAATTCGCTTGTGCACACGGCCATTTAGATTCATAAACAAGAAATGCGTGCCAAGCCATCTTGGTCCACCACAAGGTATTCCTCTCAACCTAGTCAATCGAATTTTAGTGCTAATCATCTACCTTCTTCTATTCCAAATTCTAAGAGAGTTAGCGCACCCAAGGCCGAAGCCACGCCGATGGCACCACCTGCGCCGAGAGACCATGCCGCGGTGCCTAGCGCTGAGAGAGCTCGAAGAAATCAAAGAAAAACGAGACTAGATGGCGGATTATGATGATGGATGGATCTAGGGTTCGAAGCAATGGATGGATCATGTCAAATGATTGAACAAAAAGGGAAAAACGAGACTTACTCAAACTTGGCTCTGATACCAGTTGATGCCACCTTGTTTGAAGTACGCTACGGATCTTTGCATGGCAAGAGTATTGGGTCTCGAAATGGCAACGAAAGACTTGAAAAAGGCTTGAACCAATGTTGGATTGGTTAAGCAAGAATGACCGAACACGAACACGAAGCTTTGTGAGTAATCAATGGTGACGGCGCAACACAAGGATAAGAATTATGAGAAACCCTCATCTAAGATTCAAATCCAAAGTCTACGTAAAAACAGAAATAACAAGCCTAGCATCCTTAAATATGGGTGGCTGAACTAAAACCCTAATAACTAGACGCGCGCCTAGGGCTTGCATGCAAGCAAGGCCCATCGGCACAAGGGTCAATAAGACCCTTCTATTATTGTCAAACCAAGAGTAGTAAGGTCTATTAAAAGGAAACATACTAAAACAAGTAAGAAAAGCATAGGTCGATGGCCATCGGCACCGAGGTGTCGCGACATATCCATCACGCGGTGTGGCGAGGCATGGCGAGGCCATCGCGAGTCCTGGCTCGCTGGCGCGTGCGCTGGCGCGGGCGAAGGCACTCTGGCGCTGGCCGGGGCTGGCGAGAACCTCATGTGGCGACGCTGGGTGGCGACGCGGGTCCGGGGTCTAGTGCAAGAGACGGGTCCGACACTGCTGGAAAACGCGTCTGTAGCCAGGAAAATAGACACGACTTCCGCCACAAAAATAACCACGAAATCACGTTAGCCCGACATCCCCAACGGATTGCCCTACGAAAGGTGCCCTGGGGCTAAAACACGCGAGGCTAAATATCACTCTGAAAAAGAACCACAAAATTCTAGTTTTGTGGCTATTTAGCTGCAAATAATAGCCGCGAATTAGTTCATTGCTAAATGTGTGGCTATTGGCCACGAAAGTCACGTTCAACCATGTTAGCCAGAATTGAATTTCGTGGTTGGTTTTGAGTGCATCACCATCAAATGTTAGCCACAAATGTATTTTGTATCTAAGTTCAAGTCGAATTTAAACGCATAATCGCACCTATGTCGTGGCCATTAGCCATGAAATTTGCAACGAATCTATTTAGTGGGAAAAATCTGTGGCCATTTAGCCTTGACATTTGCATTGAATATATTTTGTTTCAAATTTCGTGGTTAAATAATTACGCATTTAAAAAAAATAAAAAAAATATTATACCATAATATATATGTTAATTTCTCTATAATGTTCTCTAGTTTAGTCAAAGCAATAGTAAAGTATACAAAAAGGTGGACATCAAAAGCAACAAAAAATGCAAACAATGCAAAAAAGCAATTGAAACTAGTAATGCAAAATGATCCAATAAAGAACAAAACTAAGCACCCTTGTTGCAAAATTAGAACCCTGTTGCATACAAATGGTAGAAAATTAATGTTCAAACTCAAAACAGGCCAACAACAAGCCTCCATTGTTCAAACTAAAAAACAACCTTGACAATCAAAAAAGAATTAGATCATGTCCCCAAATCAAAATTAGATAATACTACTACAAGAAATCTGACCAAAAGTTGACCACCAGGTTACATTTCTTTTGCTTAAGCAATCTTTAAGTCCATCTCTGGACACTGCAAGCAAAAATTGCGAAAAGAAAGCACACATTATCAGAATGTAATGTTGGGTTTTAATCATGGTGGAAAAAGAGTTAGTAAAATATGTGAAACATGTTCAGAGAAGAGAATAATATATACTTAGATTTTCTAAAGAGAAAATTGATCCAAGAGTGGAGCCTATATGCTCATACAGATCCAAGAGAATAATATATGTTCAGACAAACGAGTTTTAAGTTGCAATTAACGTCCCTTGTGGGCATTTAGTTGTTCTTCATGTGACCCTTGGGCAGTAGATCAAACAACATGATTGAAAGAAAAAAATCAGAATCCTAGGATAATATGAACACTATAAAACAATCAAACAACAAATCCTGTATAACTTAATGTGACCCTATTCTTTGTTCCTTTTACTATATATGGTATTTTAGAACTTGAAAGAAAGTACTACATATGGTCTAATCATGAGCTAAAGGCTTACAATTTAAATCTATTTTCCCAAACTCAAGGTAGCAGAAGAACAAATCAAAAGCAATTGACCACCAAAAGAAGATTATAGCATTATTATTAAAGGAGAAGAAGACCCAAGTCACCATTATTAAAAGGAGGAGACAATAATAACAAGTTTATAATAGCATTCTGGCTTACACTTTTTCTAGTTCAAGTTGTGCAATGCACTTGACAAAAAGATAGAGGATTCAGTATTGGTGGATTAATTATTGATTAATTAGATGGTGTGCAAGATGCACTAGCTTACCTTGTTCTGGAGTTCATTCAGCTAATCCAGCATCATTTGAGTCTGTTCAATGAACATAAATTAGCAAACACAACCCGAAAATCAGCACACTACTCAATAATACAATCACATATTTAGTTATCAATACCTATACAAGTTCAAAATGCTATAACTTTTTATTATAAAATCACATTATAAGTTGAAATATCAATATAAGATGATCTATGTATCAAACAAAGCCTAATTAGCCAACATCAATTTGCAAACTTTTTTTTTTGCCTACAAGTAAACACATGTTGACTCAAACAACAGGAAAATAGATCATTTCAAATTTTTCATCTTTTCATCTTTCATCTTTTATTCAATTCAACATACAATCACAAAGTAATTGATAAATATCCAATTTTTCTTAATTAGTAGTTTCAGTTTTTTGTATCTCTAGCAATTTAAAGATTTGGTAAACAATCTATGTAATCATCAAATATATAGATAGTATAGTGAAAGACAAGCTCAAACCGGGGTACAGAACATAAAACTAGGCAATCACCTATGTATGTATGATATTCTCCTGATGTAGTGCTTCTGGTGCAGACTGTATTCTGCTGATGTAGTGCTGCTGATGTAGTGCTTCTGGTGCAAACCATGGACAAACACAAATTAGGCGTGTATTATCATATGAAACAAAGACATTCACGAAACCTTTGAAAGAATCAGCTCCCGAAGCCGCAAATTCTTTACACCATGCAGGAACAGAAATACTTGGTTTCGCTTGGACAATTCTTTAAGCTAAAAAAAATCTAGTGCCTACACAAAAAAATTGACTCGTCAAATCACAAGCCTGACTTCATCTCTAGGGTGTTACATGTCACAATACATTAAAGCCAACAAAATAGTGGACAGTGCTTGTTTGTATAATAAGATGGCTACAGATTTTGAGTTCTACTTTGAGGACTTGCAAGTTCAGTTTAAATACCTATGCTACATTTTCCGTCTTCTTGCTAGTAGATTTTACCTTCTTCTCAACTGGAGGCGTTTCGGGCTTTTCAATGGCTTGGATATCAGTTATCCTCAATCGAGTTAATTCCTACAAATGTCCATCATCAACCAACTAATTAGTCAAAATATAAGCAGAAGTATGAAGTATGTTATCAAGAAGTATTTGATCCAATAGCAAGGCTAGAAACATTAAGAACTCTACTGGCCTTTGCTGCATAAAGAAGTTGGGAAGTGTACCACATGGTGAAGCAAAAGGACGGGAGTTCTCAGCGGCACCCCCACCGGCGGCTGGGAGTTCTTAGTGGCACAAAACAAGTGAAATAAGAACCACGGTTGACCTAAAGACATTAGGAAACAAAATCCAATTGAGAAGGACAAACTCAAACCGGCCAATTTGGAGAAATTGGGAAACAAAATTCAATCGAAAATGACAAGTTCAAACCGGTCAATTTGGAGACGAATTTGTAGACTTTGACGAGGCGGGGAAGATATGGCGACGGTGAAGAATCTGAATTATTTCTCCCCGAGTCCGTCCTTCCATCCGGACTCTCTCGGGTTCCTTCCTTCAACTTGGAGACGAATTTGTAGACTTTGACGAGGCGGAGAAGATATGCCGGCGGTGAAGAATCCGGATTAGAAAAAAAATTCAACTGAGAAGGACAAGCTACCGATCAAATTGGAGACGGATTTGTGGACTCTGACGAGGCGGAGAAAATATACCGACGGTGAAGAATCCGAATTCTTTCACCCCGAGTTCGTCGCTCAATCCCTCCTAGAGTTGTTTATTAGTTGAATGAAAGATGAGCGCCGCGCAGTACGAGTATGGAACTAGGGTTAGATATTGAAAAGGGTTGGGCTTGGTTTTTACTCGGCCCAAATTTAATTTTTTCCCTCTTAAAAATTTGACATTCCCTCTCACGCCCGCCGAAATTTTTTTAACTAAATATTCCCCATCCAAAGTTTTTTAACAAAACATTTTAGCCCTCCTAAATTGAATATCTCTTCCTTTTGCTCTCAAAAAAATTAAATATTCCCTCCTTTTTATCCCTCCAAAAACTAAATGTTCTAGATGATAAATTAACAAGTAATTTTTATAAGAATTTATATAGAAAATAAATTATTTATTTTTAAAAAATATAGGTCGTAGTTCCAAATGGATCATGATAAACCCAAAAACAAAATATATTGTATACCTTTTTTTTGGGGGCGCGTTGCCCCCTGGACCACCGTCGTGGGCGTTGCCCCCCGAACCCCCTACAAGGGGGCTTTGCCCCCTAGGACCCTTGGTGTTGTCGGGGGCTCCGCCCCCGAACCCCTGGCGGGTACGTATCAACATCATGCATATGAAGATCATAATAGAGGATTTCTTATAAGAATAAACGATTGTAAATTGAATATAACGATTTCTTATAAGAATAAATAACTGTAAAGGAATATAACGTTTTCTTATAAGAATAAACGATTCTAAAGGAATATAACGTTTTCTTATAAGAATGAATGATTCTAAAGAAATCTAATGATTTCTTATAAGAAGGAACGATTCTAAAGAAATATGACGTTTTCTTATAAGAATGAATGATTCTAAGGGAATTTTACGTTTTCTTATAAGAATGAATAATTCTAAAGGAATATGATGATTTCTTATAAGAATGAACGATTCTAACGGAATATAATGATTCAGGGTTTAGGGTTTAGGGTTTAAGGTTTAGGGTTTAACGATTTCTTATAAGAATAAACGATTCTAAAGGAATATAACGATTTCTTAGAGAATTAACGATTCTAAAGGACTATATTGATTTCTTATAAGAATGAACGTTTCTAAAGAAATATATCGATTTCTTATAATTAAGAATGAATGATTCTAAAGGATTATATTGATTTCTTATAAGAATGAACGATTATGAAGGAATATATTGATTTCTTATAAAAATGAACGAGTCTAAAGGAATATAATGATTTCTTATAAGAATGAACGATTCTAAAGGAATATAACGTTTTCTTATAAGAATAAACAACTCTAAAGGAATATATTGATTTCTTATAAGAATGAACAATTCTAATCAAAGGAATATAATGATTTCTTATAAGAATAAACGTTTCTAAAGGAATATTACAATATCTTATAAGAATGAACGATTCTAAAGGAATATAACGATTTCTCATAAGAATGAACGATTCTAAATAAATATAACGATTTCTCATAAGAATGAACGATTCTAAGGGAATATAACGATTTCTCATAAGAATGAACGATTCTAAAGGAATATAACGATTTCTCATGAGAATGAACGATCCTAAACGAATATAACGATTTCTCAAAAGAATGAACGATTCTAAAGTAATATAAAGATTTCTCATAATAATGAAAGATTTCTAAAGGAAATTATTTTAAATTATTATTCTCGAATAATCTAGTCTTAAACATGCATAATAATGTTATTCTCATAAATATTATTATTCTACGAAGTCATTTATAATTTATTAAAAAATTTTGATTTCCTAGGTGAGCATGATTTATATTTTATTTTAATAAATATTCTTTATAAAGGCCTACGGGTAATATTTATTAAAACTTTAAAATAATTGTTATTTATAGTGGAAATAATTTTACAAATAATAAAAATTAATTAAGAGTGGGCTTGGGAGATAATAGAAAATCTGATGGGCTTGGGAGTAAAAAGAAATGGGCCCGTTTTGGATCACCCTACTCGGCCCAGATGGAGGAGCAGCCCAATCCAAACTCTTCTCCTCTTCCTTCGTTTAAATCATGTGGTTATTTTTGCAGATTTACCACGAAATGAAGAACTCGTGGCTAATCTCATGACTGTTTTTGCAAAGTTTTCCAAACAAACAAAGTTAGACACGAAATGA
Source organism: Fallopia convolvulus (assembly GCA_964016875.1). Lineage (NCBI taxonomy): Eukaryota > Viridiplantae > Streptophyta > Magnoliopsida > Caryophyllales > Polygonaceae > Fallopia > Fallopia convolvulus. Next base: position 27,536,481 of record OZ024727.1, read on the forward strand.
AGAACTCGTGACTAATCTCGTGGTTATTTCTGCAGATTTCTCACGAAATGAAGAACTCGTGGCTAATCTCGTGACTGTTTCTGCAAATTTTTCCAAACAAACAAAGTTAGACACGAAATGAAGAACTCGTGACTAGTCTTGTGGTTATTTCTACAGATTTCTCACGAAATAAAGAACTCGTGGCTAATCTCGTGACTGTTATCGAAGATTTTTCCAAACAAACTAAGTTAGACACGAAAATAAGAACTCGTGGCTAATTTTGTGGTTATTTCTAAAAATTCTCACGAAATAAAGGACCATTTATGAGTCAATGATTCAAATTATCCACACAAATAACCACAAAACTAGCCATAAATATCATGTGGGTATTTAGCTCCAGATTTTGTCGTGAATATACACTCGAATCTTTTTTCGTGGCTAATTAGCTACTATACTAGAAATGAATCTAGCCGCACGAGATATTCACGTCAATTTGGCCTAAACTTTAGCCACGAGCAGGTTTTCATGACAATATGCCCAGAAACCTACAACCAAATTTAGCCGCGCGCTCTTTTCGCGGAGATTCAACCTCAAATATAGCCGCAACTGTATTTTTCATGGCAATATAACCACAAACGTAAATATCTGTGGTTAAACTTGTGGCCGTTGCCACCCAAATTAACCTCGACAATATTCGTGGCTAAATATTTTCTGTCTACAGACGCGTTTTCCAGCAGTGCGAGGTCGATGGTGCCGAGGACTTGCCTTGAGGTTTTCCGAAGCTAAGGACGCACACGGTGGTGTGCGCCGGCACGGAGAAAGACGCGCCATGGCCCGCGAAGATGCGTGACACCAAGGACTGCGTAGCGGTCTCGATGGCACAGGCCCGAGCTCGAGTGACCGGACCGTCTGAGCGTAGGGTGAAGGAGTCATCCTCTGTGCTAGCATCCAAGGACGGGGTCGCATCAAAGGTGATTGTTGAAGGGTTTAAATAGGCGTGATGAGAAACCCTTATCCACTTGAGGTATTTGTCCTAAATACCCTTTTTGCCTTGCTTTCCATGTGACTTTGATTTGAATTTGAATTGTTAACTCTTGAATCCATCTGAACCGTTGGATGGCCGTCTTCTCTCTGCTGAGGCTCTGAAGGTCTGAGACGCCTCTGTATGCGGAACAAATAGGATCCCAAAAAATGCGCTTAGATGTCGCTTTCACGCTTGCGCCAGTTCCCATCCAAAGGGAACTCTCGTCTTCTCGGTTCCCTTCTCCTAGGAACTCTTCTTGACTTCTGTGGGATTTTTGTCCCTCTTATCCAATTCCCATCACGTGGGAACTCTATTCTCTTCTTATGATGGTCGCCTTCTTTTTCGTCGTTGCATTAGTTGACATGATGTGGGAACTTGTTAATATGTTCTTCGTTTTGCGACGCGCAACCTACTATGCTGAAATGCTTAAAAATTGGCGTTAGTTCCCATGGTGTTTGTCATTATCAAAACTGAGGACGTTGTTCCCGTGTTAATGAATGTGAGTTCCTAACACCGACTCCACACTGTCTGATCGAGTTTTCTTTGAATCTTTATATTGTCTTTTAGAAGTTTGATCAACAATTTAAGCAGCTCAGGTTTTTCATATTGAGAAAGAGAGTCAAGAAGAGTTTCAGGATTTACCTCACTAGGTTATTCCCTAGTGGTCTCTCGTATGGCCATAACGCAAGTTTCTGGACTTGTACTTGCTTCTGGCTACTCATCATCAGAATCACTCCAAGTTGCTATGTACGCCGTGTTCTTGCCTTTGTCGGGTCTTTGCTCCTCAGGTTCCTGAGGACAGTTCTTGGCGAAGTGTCCCTTTTTTGTAGCTCTTATAGCATGTGGCATTAGCAAGATATCTTTCTTTATCCTAATACTTGCTGTTGACCTCATAGTTCCTTCTTTCTCTGCTGGATTTCCCTTTGAACTTCCCTTTCTTGTAGAAGTTCTTAAGGGCCTTTGTGATGAGTACAAGTTCCTCTTCTTCATCCTCCTTTGGTTCTTCACACTGTTCCTGAACCGATTTGAGGACCTTCTCTAGTTTGAGAGTTATTCCTCTCGTCTCCATTTCTTGTTGCTTATCTTCCTGTTTTCTTTTCTCATGAACAATGAGTTTACCAAACACTTGGTGAAGCATTAAGTTTCTATTCTCAAGATTCTCCTTGAACATGGTTCGTTCATTTGCCCACTCCGCTGTCAGCCCATTGAATAATTGTTGCACCTTCATTTTGTCAGAGATTTCGTGCTTGGTGATTCCAAGAGCTGCTAGCTTGGAACAAAGGGACTCAAAACGCGATTGATAATTGTCAATCGATTCACCCATAGTAATCTTGAAGTTGAAGAACTCGCTTCTAGAGTTCATCTGGTGATGTTCCCTTAGATCGGAACTTCCAACGTGCATCTGTTGAATGGCTTCCCACGTCTCCTTGGTTGTTTCCAAATTAGCCACTCTTTCACTGTCTTGTTCACACATGTCATTGTTGAGATACATTTTGGCCTTGTAATTTGCCTCCATGCATTGTCATTCGTTGGGACCCCATTTGGACAGTTCGTTCCTAATAGTCGCATTGGCTTCAAAGTTTCCATGCTCTATGACACACCAGGCTTGGTAGTAATGACTCCTCATCTAGTCTCTCATCTTGAGCTGCTAGGTTTCGAAGCGTTTGTCAATGAGTTTGGGTGGTTTGTTGTTCCCATGTCCAATCTTCGTGAGTTCCTAAGACATTTTTCCTACTACTTGCAAAGACTAACCAAGATCTAGAGCGCCTGCTCTGATACCAATTGTTGGATCGTAAGTTAGTCTGAATCAGTTATGAGAACTGTACCAAACAGTTCCCAAGCACAGAGGAATAAATAAATATGCAGGTAAGTAAAACAAGTAGAGACAGTTCCCTTATAGAGGAACCCCACAACGATCAACTAATCACGTGAGTAAACCTCTACCTCCGCTTGGATATTTTTGAATGAGTTTTCTTTCTTTATAACTTAGTTCCCTGTAGATTACAAGGTAGAATACAAACTTCTCTGTTCCTACAAGGACTCTCTCCCTACACAACAGTAATGCATTCTCTCAACCCTAACCCAGTGAACGCTCACAATCAAAGACAAAGCGAAACTCAAACCTCTCTCTTTCTCCTTCTGTCTCTGTACTAGAGTTCCCCTAAACCTAGGAACTCTTTCCTTCTTCTCCGTCGTCAAGATTAGCTCGGCACCGGGGACTTTTCACTGACTTGATGATCTTCACCTGAGTAGCTCTTTAGCTCTTCTCTCTCTATGATTGGAGTTTGTGATTTGTGAAAAGTAAGTAGCCAGATCACTATTGATGTGCTTAAATAGGCGTGATGATAAACCCTTATCCATTTGAGGTATTTGTCCTAAATACCCTTCTTGTCTTGCTCTCCAAGTATGATCCTTAAGGTTAACATGTGACTTTGATTTGAATTTAAATTGTCAACTCTTGAATCACTCCGGACCGTTGGATGGTTGTCTTCATCCTGCTGCCTTTCTGAAGTCTAAGACACCCTTTTGTCTGGCATGGACAAGATCCCTAAAAATTCGCTAAGATGTCGCTTTTACGCATGCGCCAGTTCCCATCCAAAGGTAACTCTCGTCTTCTCGGTTCCCTTGTCTTGGGAACTCTTCTTGACTTCGAGCGATTCTTGTTCTTCTCATCTAGTTCCCATCATGTGGGAACTTTGGTTCACTAAGTTCCCATCTCGTGGGAACTCTGTTCTCTTCTAAGGTTATTCGCTTTTTTTCATCGTTTTATTAGTTCCTATGTGTTGGGAACATGTTGTTTTGTGTTATGCTTTTTGACGCGCAACCTTTTATGCTGAAATACATGGCAATTGGCATTAGTTCCCATGATGTTTGTCATTATCAAAAATGAGGACATTGTTCCAGTGGTAATGAACGTGAGTTCCTAACACCGACTCAACAAGACTCCATCCTTCACCATCGTTAACCTTCGAAAACTTATGAACCATGATCTCCTCCTTGATTTGTTCTAGCATTGCCCTAGCTCGTGCTCGTGTGATTTGCCCAAGATAGGGCATCATGCCTTGGCTTGGAACCTTGGCACCTTGGACGTCGGTCTTGGACATTGTCTACATGAAGACTCTCCTTTGTCGGGAATGTTGGGATTGGCATGAGAGCTGGAGTCCACACTCAGGTAATCGTCCAAAGTACCATCACAAGTACCTGGAGAAATGGTCCCATCAAGCATAGCCAAGGGTGTGCCCAACGACGTCATGTGCAAGGGAGCAACGCTCGGCGCATGAAACAGCAAGAGAGCAGTGCGTGGCTCGGGCGTCGACATTGGAGACACTTGGTCAGAGGGAATCTCATCATCCTCCCCACTTCAAAAGGGTTTGTCTCGAACCTTGATCCTAAACATCCTCAACATCATCGTTAGAAAAATAAGGAACAAGGTCGGAAACGTTGAATACCTCATGGACGCCATAGTTTGGAGGAAGATCGAGCTTGTAAGAATTGTAAATAATGTGTTCTAAGACCTTAAAAATTCCATCTCCTCGAGGCTTAAGCTTATAATTTCGGAGAGCGGGAAACCACTCCTTCCTCAAATGAACCCATACAAGGTCGTCGGGTTCAAAAATCAACTCTTTGCGCCCTTTGTCGGCTTGGCGCTTGTATTGTATTGTTCGCCTCTCTAATTGAAGGTGTATCTCCTCATGAATGTGCTTGATCTTCTCAGCTTGATCAAGGCCCTCGCGGTTCTCTTGGTCCTTAGTAACATATGGCGCCAAATCAAGCGGTGTGACGGGATTGCGCCCATACACCACCTCAAAAGGTGTCTTCATTGTGGCTGAATGAACGGACCTGTTGTATGCAAACTCAATGAAAGGAAGACACTCTTCCCACCTGCGCAAGTTAGTTTTCAAAATAGAACGCAAATGGGCACTAAGAGTACGATTAACGACCTCGGTTTGCCCATCCGTTTGCAGGTGGCAAGTAGTAGAAAATAGAAGCTTGGTACCGAGCTTGGCCCAAAGCGTCTTCCGAAAGAAACTTAAAATTTTCACATCACGATTAGAAACTATAAATTTAGGGACACCATACAACCGAACAATGTTATCAAAGAACAAGCTAGCAACATGAGAAGCATCATCGGTTTTGTGGAAAGCAACAAAATGTGCCATGTTGGAAAACCGGTGAACCATCAAAAAAACAGAATCCCTACCTCTCTTAGACCAAGGTAACCCCAACACAAAGTCCATGGAGATATCCTCCCATAGCACACATGGAGTCGGTAATGGGGTATACAATCCATGAGGGTGCACCTTAGACTTTGCACGCAAACAAACCACATATGAAGCACAAAATTTCTCTACCGACCTAAGCTTGTGAGGCCAATAAAAATGCTCGCTAAGCACATGCAAAGTTTGCATGACCCCAAAATGCCCCATGAGGCCGCCACCATGGGCCTCATGCACCAGCAAAAATCTAACCAAGCCATTCGGCACACACAAATGAGTTCCCTTAAAAAGAAACCCCTCATGCAAATAGAATTGATCCCGACTTCCCCCCTTCAAACAAGCATGATATATGTCACCAAATTCAGAATCCTGAGCATATAATTCCTTCATGAAAGCAAATCAAAGCAAGCGAGCATCTAATAAAGATAAAAGAGTGTACCGTCGTGACAACGCGTCGGCGGTGACTTTATCCTTTCCTTTCTTGTGCTTAATGACATATGGGAAGGACTCGATGAATTCCACCCATTTGGCATGCCTCCAATTTAGTTTGCTTTGGCCCCTCAAGTACTTCAACGCCTCGTGGTCGGAATGAATGACAAATTCCCAAGGCAAAAGATAGTGCTCCCACGCCCTAAGCACCCGCACAAGGGCAAGAAGCTCCTTGTCGTACGTGGGATACTTGAGCTCTCTTCTTGTATGAGCACCCCTCAAAGACCAATTCCTGACGCGTCACACTCAATCTCAAACATCTTGCTAAAATGGGGAAGGGCCTACAACGGTGCTTGTGTCAACTTAGTTTTGAGGGTTGCAAATGCCTCCTCTTGTGCCTCTCCCCACATAAATGGAACATTTTTCTTGGAGATGAAGTTCAAAGGTGCAACCAATGTACTAAAATCTCTCACAAACCGGTGGTAAAAGCCGGCCAAATCGAAGAAGCTTCGGACTTGAGTCATAATTGTCAGTTTGGCCATTCTTGAAATACCTTCACCTTTTCTTCATCCACTTGTAGTCCATTCCTACTCCCTACAAAACCAAGAAACACCACGTGATCCAAGTAAAAGTGGCATTTCTTGAAGTTAGCAAATAGGCACTCTGAAGTGAATCCTTCCCATGAAGATTTTACCAAGCCAAGCCGGGACGCCAAGGAGGACACCGAGGACGAGAAGCAAGAGCAAGAGGATCCGGTGATGCGTATTACTCGTTCAATGGCGAAGATACTTCACCGTCAAGTCCTGACAGCTCTTGTTACGGAGCCAATGATCCTCGGTACAAACCCTTAGGGCTCGGTACCGAGCTATCGGACTTCATTATTGTGCCAGCACCGGACTCTCCTCTTCACCTTCCTCGGTACCAAACTGCAAGCCTCGGTACCGACCTATTTCTGAATGCCAACAGTTGCATGTTGTGGGATAGACATCTTTATTACAGTTAATTGTTTTGAGTTAATGCACGTTTTTAATTGTGTTAGTCAAGAGGCCAGTCATAGAGCGTTTAAAAGGTCTCTTCTAGTGTTGTTTTGATTTACCTTTGAATTTGATAAAAAAACTCTCTTTTTGTTGAAGGAAAAACCACATCTTTGAAGGTCTCTTTCTTGATTTGATTGTGCGTGATATCGATCGATCAAGAACGCTTGGTGAGTCGTATCCAAGTATTTTAGTTCTCTCAACGCCGGTGAGTTACACCCAACTTTGAGAGTCCATATTCCTTCAATCCTCCATTAAACCTGTCCATCTTCTTCCGCCACGTCCGTTCAAATCCCCTTGGTACCGAACCTACATACTCGGTACCGACCCTGTTGCTGGTTTCTCCGAGTTGAATTCAATTCATCCCATCGAGGTTGCCGGTTTCTTGGATCCATTCTCTCACACCGTGAATCAACTAAGGACGATCCTATCACACTCCCTTTCAAAGCATCGAGCACTTGCCTAAGGTGATAGACATGAGTGGGTAAATCGTGGCTATAAATCAAAATATCATCAAAGTACACAACCACAAACTTACTAATGAATGGTCGAAGGAAGTTGTTCATCAAGCACATGAATGTGCTACGAGAGTTGGTCAATCCGAAGGGCGTGACCAACCACTCGTAGAGGCCTTTCTTGGTCTTGAATGTCGTCTTCCATTCGTCGTCCTCCTTCATTCGTATTTGATGATAGCCAATCTTCAAGTCAAATATGGAGAAGATACTAGCTCCGTGCAGCTCATCAAGAATTTCCTCAAGCCTTAGAATCGGATGGCGATACTTGATAATGATATTGTTGATCGCCCGACAATCGACGCACATACTCCATGTGTCGTCCTTCTTAGGCACAAGGATGACGGGAACAACACACGGGCTGAGACTTTCACGTACATATCCCGTGTCAAGAAGCTCTTGCACTTGCCTTTGAAGCTCCTTGGTATCCTCGGGATTGGCCTGGTAGGCTAGGCGGTTAGGTAAAGTGGCACCTGGGAGAAAGCTGATTTGGTGCTCGATCGCTCTTAGCGGCGGGAGTCCCTTTGGCACCTCTTCTTGAAATACAAAGATGGAAGAGGAAGGGAAGGAGCAAGAAGGAAGTAGAAAAGAAGGAAAAAGATTAGGAGGGTGCTGGTTTAAGCAGAGGGAATCTCTTGGATCCTCTTCTTCAACTAGCAAGAACCTCAACCTTAGAGATTTGATTCAACCTAATATTCGGAACTGGGTTGGATTGAGAGGCTCACTGACCCCATCCCTGTGGATAGTGTCCCGAGTGGATCTTCTCCTCCACGTATGATGAGTGCAGACTCCCGCTTGATCCTATTCCTCTTCCCGTGGTGGCCATGAGTGTCTTCTAACAGGCTAACGGTGTTGATGAGCTGATGCACTGCCTGTTCTTCAAGTGGACGATCTTGGTACTGAGCGTCTCTTGGGAAGGATGGAGTGTGTCGAAGGCTTGACCATCTTGGCTCTATATAAGGGGCACCTTTCTTTCCTTAGAGCGTTTCATGAGGGGGTTTCGAACAAAAATTAGGGTTGAAGATGAGATATGCTTTGAGAAAGGAGGCTGGTATTTAAAGAGTTTTGAACAAAGGGGTATAATCGTCATTTTCATTGTGCCCTCGAGAATTGAGCTTGGCCGATGTCATTTCACCTTCAACATCTTCAGTAAGCTTTGCCACGTGCCAATTCCCCCTTGGTGCAATTAAAATACTTGGTTCACATTTGGTCTTCCCCTAATAAATAGCCTGACACACATTTTTATCTTCACAAGATTAAGTTGATTACCAGATGAGATGTTTCGTCTTATTCGGAAGTGAGGTTCCCATGGTCTTGCGAGAAAGGCTTGTGTTGAACTGAGTTGTAAGGGGAACTCATATTCAACTTTATGTGAGGGATGGGAACACAAAAGGGACTTGGACAATTTCAACCCGAAAGGGTAAACAAAAGGAGGGCTCATGGGATGAGTTTGTCCAGTCCAAGACTCTGGGTAAGCTTATGATCAACTATCATCATGGCTTGTAATACGGGTTAGAGATAACTCAAGTTGATCATTTTGGGCAAAAAAGAAAAGAAGTTCCTTTGTGTGCAACTGTTTGCTTTAGACTAGTAATAAAGGATAAAGTGAATGCAGTGTTCCTAACGTGTTCCTATCATGCAAACAACTAAACTAGCCAATCATTGGGGATAGAATAAACAGGGACTTGTTTAATTTAATGTTATCATCCCGAAGAGCATTCGAAGCGAATGCTCAAAGGGACGCCTATCCAATGCCTTGGTGATAATATCTGCTCTCTACTCTTTGGTTCTACAGTGTTCCATAATAATGTTCCCTTGCTCAACATTATCACATAAGAAGTGATGACGAACGTCAATATGTTCAGTATGTGAGTGATGAACGGGATTCTTGGACATGTTTGTGGCACTAGTATTATCACATCTAATAGGAACAGAGCCATAAGACATACCATAGTCACTGAGTTGGTACTTAAGCCATAAGACTTGGGAACAGCATGATGCAGCGGCCACATATTCTGCTTCAGCCGTCGAGAGTGCCACTATGTTTTGTTTCTTTGATCCCCATGAAACTAGGCACTCTCCTTGGAACTGAGCCATACTAGATGTGCTCTTCTTATCTACCAGATGACCAGCAGAGTCCGCATCTGAAAATGCAACAATCTCAAGGGAACTTCTGCGTGGATACCACAAGCACAATTTATCGTTCCCTTTGAGATATCTGAAAATTCTCTTCACCTCTTTCAGGTGTGATTCTTTGGGGTTAGCTTGAAAGCGTGCGCATAAACACACGACAAACATGATTTCGGGCCTACTAGTTGTAAGGTAGAGAAGGGAACAAATCATACCTCGGTTGTTCCTTTGGTCCACATCTATACCTTTTTCATCTGTGTTCAGCTTGGAGTTGGTGGAAACTAGAGTGTTGATATGCCATGAATTCTCCATTCTATACTTGGTTAGCATTTCCTTGATGTATTTCTGTTCATGTATCTTTGTTCCCTCCTTGTTCAGAGTGATTTGGAGCCCAAGGAAGAACGTATGTTCTCCAATCAAGCTCATCTCGAATTCTAAACTCATTAGATCTTTAAATTTTTCAACAAGCAAGGGATTAGTTGCACCAAAAATGATATCATCAACATATACTTGAACAATAAGAATATCATTGGACTCTTTCTTAAGAAACAAAGTCTTGTCAATGGAACCGCGAAGGTTATCGATGTGACAAGAGAAACTGTGTAAACTTGTCATACCAGACTTGTGGAGCCTGTTTGAGCCAGTTTAGGGCACGCTGAAGAAAGTAGACGTGATCTGGAAAGTTCCCATCTTCAAATGATGGTGGTTGAGCCACGTAGACCTCTTCCTTCAAGTGTCCATTGAGGAAACCTGTCTTCACATCCATCTGATAAAGATTGAATCCTTTATGAGCGGAAAAGGCGATAAGGAGTCTGATCGTTCAATTCTTGCTTTATGAGCGAAGGTCTCATCATAATTGATGTATTGCTCTTGGTTGTAGCCTTGTGCTACTAATCTTGCCTTGTTCCTTGAGACGACTCTAGTGTCGTCCATCTTGTTACGGAACACCCATCTTGTTCCTATAACATTCTTCCCTTTTGGACGAGGAACAAGCTTCCACACTTGGTTCCTTTCAAATTGATTGAGCTCTTCTTGCATTTCCATTATCCAGTCTGGATCTTTAAGGGCTTTTTAGATATTCTTTTGTTCCACCATTGACACGAAGGCATTGAATGCACAAAAATTTTGAAGTGAAGATTTTGTTTGGACGCCTTGGCCAAGAGGAGATATGATTTTTCTGGGATTGATATTGGAGAGATCTGGATCTTCCTCTTCGTACCTATCAACACTGTCATTGCATTCTTCTTGCAGATCCTCATCCTCTAGATGTTCCTCAACTTGTTCAGCGGTTTCTGGTTCTTCATTCTTAGCATTGGGTGTGTTCCCTCTATGTTCCCCTTGGGTGCTTGATTCAGGAATGTCTTCTGGTGGAGGGACTAGGGAACCAGCTTGAGAGGTGTCAAGTGATTCGTCAAGTGATGGAAGTTTAGCCGAGTCTTGGATATCTCGGTTTTGAGAGTCGTTGTTCCCTTGAGGATAACGACGAGTTCCCTTTCTTTTCTCATCATCGTCATCATCTTCCTCCTCCTAGGGAAGCTGGAAGTGAGTTTCCACTTTTTGCACTTCAGTTTCCATTTTGACTGACTCTTCTTTGAATATCACATGAATGCTTTCCTCTATCTTCTTGGTCGTTTTGTTTTACACTCTATAAGCTTTGTTGTGAGGAAAGTATCCCATGATGATTCCTTCATCACTTCCCAATGTAGTTCTTCCCATTGTTGTGCACAAAACATTTGCACCCAAAAGCTCTTAAGTGGGAGATGTTGGGCTCATTGTTGTGCACAAAACATTTGCACCCAAAAGCTCTTAAGTGGGAGATGTTGGGCTTCCTTCCTCTAATCACCTCATAAGCAGTTTTCTTGATCATCGACCGCACCATCGCTCTATTGACGATGTATGTTGCTGTGGAGATTGCCTCTGCCCAGAAATGTTGAGGAATTCCACTCTTAATCATCATTGTTCTAGCCATTGCTTCCAGGGTTTGATTTTTCCTCTCCACTACTGCATTTTGTTGTGGAGTACGAGGGTTTGAGAAGTTGTGTGATACCCCATTCTTGTCACATTACTATATGAACTCTGCGTTCTTGAACTCAGTTCCATGGTCAGATCTCAAAGAAACGAGCTTCAGTCCCAAGCTCACTTCTACTCTTATCATTAATGGCTCAAATTCCCTAATAGTATCTGCTTTGGACATAAGAAAAATAACCCAAGTAAATCTAGAAAAATCATCAATGAGAACGAACATGTACCTTTTTCCTCAGTAGCTAGCCGTCTACATGGGACCAAAGAGATCCATGTGGATCAGTTCCAAGGTACGGGTAGTGCTCACGACACATTTTAGTTTGAAGGAGCTTCTAGTTTGTTTCCCTTTGACACATGCCTCGCACATCTTCATACCTTCTGGATTGATCTAGGGCAAGCCGATTACAAGGTCTTGAAGATATAGCTTCTGAATTTGGTTCACTCTTGCATGTCCCAATCTTTTGTGCCACAGTTCCGCTTCATCAATGGAACTAGCTAGACACAGTTTCCTTGGAGGCTCATATGATGTGTCCACAAAATAGACATTGTTGGACCTAGTTCCCTTAAGTGTGATCTTGTTTGTCTTCTTGTTGATCACAAGACATTCTTTAGAATCGAATGTGGCCACATTGTTTCCTTGGTCACACAATTGTGAAACACTCAGCAAGTTGTACCCAAGGTCCTTTAACAAATTCAAATTTTTGATCTTGATTCCTTTGTTGATGATTGCTTCGCCTGTTCTAATGATTCCTCCTTTGTTCTTATTGCCGAAGGAGACGTGGCCTCCATCGACCTTTGTTTTTAGTGAGGTGAGATTGTCTTTCTTTCTGGTCATGTGGTTGGAACATCCACTGCCAATGACCCATGTGTTGTTCCCCCTCACTACAGCCTCACTAGGTTGTTCCCCAATAGTCTCCCCTATGGCCATAACGCAAGTTTCCTCATCATTGGAGTCACTCCAAGTTGCTACATATGCCTTGCTTTTGCCTTTGTCAAGTCTTCGCTCCTCAATTCCCTTAGGATAGTTTTTGGCGAAGTGGCCCTTCTTGTAGCATTTGTAGCATGTGGAATCGGCGAGGTCTTTGTCTTTGTCCCCATACCTGTTGCTGACCTCGTAGTTCCTTCTTTCTCTGTTGGAGTTCCTTTTGAACTTTCCTTTCTTGTAGAAGTTCCTAATAGCCTTTATGATGAGCACCAGTTCCTCTTTCTCATCTTCCTCTGATTCTTCACACTGTTCCTGGATGGATTTGAGGACCTTCTCCAACTTGAGAGCTATGCCTCTCGTTTCCATCTCTTGTTTCTTATCTTCTTGCTTTCTCTTCTCATGACCAATGAGCTTACCAAACACTTGGTGAAGCATCAAGTTCCTATTCTCGGGATTCTCCTTGAACATGGTCCGTTCATTTGCCTACTTAGTTGTCAGTCCATTGAACAGTTGTTGCACCTTCATTTTGTCAGAGATCTCCTGCTTGGTGATTCCAAGGGCAGCAAGCTTTGAGTAGAGGGACTCAAAACGCGATTAATAGCTATCAATCGATTCACCCATCGTCATTTTGAAGTTGAAGAACTCCATTCTAGCGTTCATTTGGTGACCTTCCCTAAGATCGGAACTTCCAACGTGCATCTGTTGAATGGCGACTCGATCATTGTCTTGCTCGCACATGGCATTGTTGAGATACATTTTGGCTTTGTAGTTGGCCTCCATGCACTGCCATTCGTTGGGACCCCATTTGGACAAGTCGTTCTAAATAGTTGCATTGACTTTGAAGTTTCCATGCTCTATGACACACCATGCTTGGTAGTCATGACTCCTCATCCAGTCTCTCATCTTGATCTGCTAGTTTTTGAAGCATCTGGCGATGAGTCTGGGAGGCTTGTTGTTCCCATGTCCATTCTTCGTGATTTCTTAAGCCATTTTGCCTAGTACATGAAAAGACTAACCAAGATTTACAACGCCTACTCTGATACCAATTGTTGGATCGTAGGTTAGTCTAAATCAATTATGGGAACTGTATCGAACAGTTCCCAAACGCAGCAGAATAAGTAAATATGCAGGTAAATAAAACACTAGAGGATTTTTGAATGAGTTTCCTTTTCTTTATTGCTTAGTTTGCTTCAGTTTACAAGTCCGAATACAAACTTCTCTGTTCCTACAAGGACTCCCTCCCTAGGCAACACTAATGTATTCTCTCAACCCTAACCCAGTGAACGCCCACAATCAAAGACAAAGAAAAACTCAAACCTCTCTCTCTCTCTCTCTCTCTCTCTCTCTCTCTCTCTCTTCTTTTGTCTCTTCTTCTGAGTTCCCCTAGACCTAGGAACTCGCTCTTTCTCCTACACTGTCGTCAAGATTAGCTCGCCGTCAAGGACTTTTCACCAACTTGATTGCTCACTATCAAGCAGCTCTTTTGCTCTTTCTATGAGTTTGGAGTGTGTGATTTGTGAAAAGTGAGCCGCAAGGTGACTGTTGAAGGGTTTAAATAGGCGTGATGAGAAACCCTAATCCACTAGAGGTATTTTTCCTAAATACCCTTTTTGCCTTGCTCTCCATGTTTGATTCTTAAGGTTGAAATGTGAATTTGATTTGAATTTGAATTGTCAACTCTTGATTTAATCCGAACTGTTGGATGTTCATCTTCTTTCTGCTGAGGATCTAAAGTTCTTAGATGCCTCTTTGTCCGAAATAAACAGGATCCCTAAAAATGCGCTGAGATTTCGCTTTCATGCATGTGCCAGTTCCCATCCAAAGGGAAATCTCGTCTTCTCGGTTTCCTTCCATTAGGAACTCTTCTTGACTTCTGAGGGATTCCTGTTCTTTTCATTCAGTTCCCAACGTGTGGGAACTCTATTCTCTTCTCAGGTTGGTCACTTTCTTTTTTGTTATTGCTTTGGTTTCCATGAAGTGGGAACTTGTTGTTTTGTACTTTTACGACGAAAAACTTGTTATGCTGAAATACTTGACAATTGGCATTAGTTCCCATGGTGTTTGTCATTATCAAAATTGAGGACGTTGTTCTAATGTTAATGAACGTGAGTTCCTAACACCAACTCAATAGAACTGAAGTGCATAAAGTGGAAACTCACTTCATGCTTCCTTAGAACGAGGAAGATGATGACGACGACGATGAGCCAAGCAAAGGAACACCTCGTTATCCTCAAGGGAAGAACGACTAAAAAATCAGAGAAGTTCAACAGTCTGTTGGGCTCCCATCACTTAATGAATTGCTAGACACCTCCCAAGTAAGTTCCCTAGTTCCTCAACCAGAAGACATCCCTAAATCAAGCACCCAAGGGGAACATAGAGAGAACACATCCAATGATGAGAATGAAGAACCAGAAAACGTTTAAATTGTTGAAGAGCATCCAAAAGATGAGGATTTGTAAGAAGAATGCAATTGTAATGATGAGGGTTGAAATTGAGTTTCGCTTTGTCTTTGATTGTGAGCGTGCACTTGTGTAACATGAATGTTAACAAAACTGACAGGATCCTCGATAGAAGCTAGTATATCTCCAACTTGAACTTCTACATTATCCATATGATTATTCAAATTTGCTATTTCCTCCACATTCTCAACAGAAGGCAAAACAGAATCCCCAAAACTATTCAGAATATCGTTCGTCGCCAACAATGAAAGACCATCCTCTTATTCAGGCCTTTTAGACTTCTCAAAGATAACTGCCACATTGTTGATCTGGCTTATTTTTTACTTCTTCAACTCTTGCTTAGCTTTACTAGCACGAGAAAGTTGTTACCTTTTGCTTCTTCTTCCAAGACCATCAACATGTTGTTTTCCCTTATTTTTATACACACTAAGGCTCTTCTTTACTTTGTCATCACCAACAATCATCAAAGCTTTGACGTTTTTTGGATTGACACTACATCATCTTTGGAGCTCTTCCTCTTACCTCCAACTTTTGACCATCGCGCCTTTGGTGGATATCTTTTGACAACAATTGAAAAAGAGCCCTTCTTTACCACTATGGCCTCAAGAGCAAGCACAACATCATCAAACTAATGTATAGTGAACACATAATCTAAATTCTCACCCTACACTACTTCATCAATGTTTTCTTGTCTTATTATAATCTTTGAATACAAAGGATAAAAAATGTCATCCTTCTTGTCACCTGAATACTCAAAGCATGCAAATTGTTCATACTCTGAACGGGATGGGTAAATACTTTTCTGAAATACAAAAATACAAAAAAATGTCATTACATATTGTCATTAAAGTTAGTTGAAACGGGACTATTCTCATCATATATGTGATCAACCCACTTTCAATTAAACAGTAGTTGATGACAGACAAGCGAAATCATCATTCAAACAGTTTGATGACAAGAAATTAATGACATTAAACCGTTCATCAATTAGTGTCATCAGTAAAGTGTTTGATGACAATTTTACAGTTCACCATAATAATGCCAAACCAGAAAGCAAGCAATCAAATGAAAACATACCAAAGTCTTCCCCTTGAACATTGTAAGTGTGACATTCCTAACATGCTTATCTAATAAATAAGTCCAATTCACCATGTAAGGGTCTATCTTTGGATCTTTACAAGAAAAGTTGCAAGGAGCTATATTACCAGGGAAGAATTTGAACATCATTAGCATCATCCACTTCTACATCAACATCTGATATTCTATTGTTCATCTTCTTTTTGGCTGTAGCAGATTGAGACACTTTTCCATCCTTAATAAAATCATTATTGGTATCCTTAGAAACTCCCATCACTGATTGTGCAGTTTCTCCAACAATATAAACATCATCACTATCATCCTCTTCTATATCAACATCTGATTCTCCCATGTTCATCATCTTTTTAACGGAATCAACTTTTCTGTTAACACGAACACCTTGCAAATCATTTTGATACGCCATATATTGTACATCCTTCATGGCCTTAAGCATCAAAGACATTGAATCTTTCATGTCTTTTGCCCATTGAGGTTCTTCCGTTTCCTTGAACTTCCGGGCTTTCTCCATAACTTCAACATACAATGGAACTTGTGTAACATGAATGTCAACAAAACCGACAGGATCCTCGATAGAAGCTAGAATATCTTCAACTTCAACATCTACATTATCTATATCATTATTCAAATTTGCTATGTCCTCCACATTCTCAACAAAAGGCAAAGCAGCATCAAAAAAATTATTCAGAATATCGTTCTTTGTCAATAATGCAAGACAATCCTCTACTTCAGGCCTTTTAGATTTCTCAAAGATACCTTCCACATTGTTGATCAAGATGATTTTTTGCTTCTTCAAATCTGGCTCAGCTTTGCTAGCACGAGAAAGTTGTAACCTTTTTACTTCTTCTTCCAAGATCATCAATAGGCTGTTTTCCCTTCTTTTTATACACATTAGGACTCTTCTTGACTTTGTCATCACCAACAATCATCAAGGCTTTGGCATTTTTTGGATTGACACTAACTGGATCTTTGGAGCTCTTGCTCTTAACTCCAACTTTTGACCGTCGTGCCTTTGTTGGATGTCTTTTGACAGCAACTGGTAAAGAGCCCTTCTTTACCATTATGTCCTCTAGAGCAAGCAAAACATGACAAAATCATCTACAATGCACACATAGTCTAAATTCTCATCCTACACTACTTCATCAATGTTTTCTTGTCTTGTTATAATCTTTGAATACAAAGGATAAAAAATGTCATCCTTCTCGTCACTTTAAAACTGAAAGCATGCAAATTGTTCATACTTTGAATGGGATGGATAAATACATGTCTGAAATACAAAAATATATAAAAATGGCATCACATATTGTCATTAAAGTTAGTTGAAACGGAACTATTCTCATCAAATATGTGATCAACCCACTTTCAATTAAAGAGTAGTTGATGACAGACAAGTAAGATCATCATTCAAATAGTTTGATGACAAGAAATCGATGACATTAAATGATGGCCGGATCGATGGAGGAGATGGTGGTGCAAAGAGATCGTCGAAGAGTGGACAGAAATCTTCACTTCGTTCGAAGGTGGTGGAGCTCGGTGGCTGAATTTTATCTGGGATAAAAAGGGTAGATCTCCCTTGTCCAGACTCGGAATTGGGTGATTCCAAATCCCAGAGTTAGATATTTGAGTATAGTTTAACCCCTCAAAATTTCAGATCCAGATGAGGTGTAATTTAGATGTTATGCCAAATATACTGGCGTGGTGCATAATTCCACCGAGATGGAGATGGATCGATGGATGGAGCGATTGGAAGTGGATTGATGGATTGCTGGATATGGATGTTGAATCTTGGATATTACACACCAAGATCAACAAACTAGGTTGAAGAGCGTCGGATATGACTCACCAACGATCAAACAACGAGATTGAACGAAAAACAAAACAAAGAACTTAGATTGAAAACAAGTAAAAAGAGAGCAATTTCATCATTCAAGTCTAAGCTCAAATGAGGCCACAAATGAGACTTAATACCCTAGGCCACGCCTCTCTCTCTCTCATTTCATCCATAACACCTCTCTTTATTACATAAAAAACCTAAAAGTTTAAAGAAACTAACTTAAAGCCCTTAACGAAACATAAGTCAAGTTTGTGCACTAGTGATGAGGTATTTTCTTTGGTCGTTTATACCTATCAGAGAATCCTTAGCTTAACCAACTCAGTAGAGCGGCAAGTAAGGGTCGATCCCACAGAGACTCGTGTATTAGTGTTATTACTTAAGTGCCAAGTAACTAAATAAAGGGGGGTTTTATGGATGATTGAGTAACTAACTAATCTAATATGCAAAATAAATCTAAGTATGAATGCAAATATGGTTTATGACAATATGAGAGAAATATGTTCAACTAGTTAAATCCATCATAGATATACTTATTGATCATTGATTCTCTTGATTCTCAATTCCCTTGAATAATCTACCGTGGATTATTATCCAAAACTTTATATTTTGTTGAAAGAGCTACAGTCTGAACAACCCTAATCATCTAACAATCTAAAACAACGTCTAGATTTAATTAAACGACAGCTTTAAGTTCAAAGTATCGATAGAAACAAATACTCAACGCAAATAGCTAATCAAGTTATTTGTGGTTTATTCCCTTCTACAACTGAATAGCCCGAACGGGTCTAAACAATTATAGTTGCTACTTTATCTAATCAATCCCGAACCGGCATTAATCAGATTAGATGTAAATTAACCTAGAACTTCTATTAGGTGGCCAATCTAACAAGACCCTAGAAAAAAATTCTGATTCAGTTAAGCACAGAGAATAAAATCTATTCAAATTGTTGAGAATCAATCAAACCTCACAATATTATGCAGTCTATGATTTCAATAACTAGTCAAACAAAATAAATTTAGCAATGCATAATTAAAATGAAAACAAACTTACAAGAGTTTCAAAGTTGCTCTCTTGAGAAAACCCTAGCCTCCAAAAGTTTGATAAAAGTTATGAGAAAATTAAACTAACAAAGGTTTATATATGTCTTCCAAATAACCCTGAAAAGATCTATCTTTAAGCATACACTCGGATAAGATATAACCAAGCCCAAAAGTCAAGCCCAAAAGTCGGTTTAAGATGTCCGCGTAAAAACACCGATTGCGCCGTTTGTCCCAATGCGCGGCGCGCAATGTGCAATCCCGCGCAATCACCCCTCAGTTGAGATTGCTCGGGTTAGGTGCCAAATTGCGCGGCCGAGCAATTTGTCAACCCGCGCACTTTCCTCGGTTCAACATTTAGGTGACACTTCAGAGGCTATTTTGACCTCCTTCGAGTTGGAATTTGGACTCAGAGTAAAAATATGAATTGTAGCTCTTTGAGTTAGCTTTCCAGTGATACAAAATTCAGCTTCATCCGACCACTATAGCTCCCAAAACAAGCCTTGCAAGATAGAGATCTCAAAACAAGAACTCCAATGCATAGCCCGGATTTAAGCGTTCTTTTCACAGAAGCTCTTGGGTCTTGGATCTTTTAATCTTCACTTATATCACTCAAAGCTTCCTCAAACTCCACCATAGTCCCCTAAGATCCATCCTGTCCATGCTTGTTTACCTAAAGATCTGCAAAACCGAACAAAACAAGCGCAACTACCCGAAAACACTAGATCCTAGAAACTAACCTAAAACTAACTAAAACTAAGTAAAACTTATGCAAAATCAATACAAAACATGCATCTAAACTACACCTATATGCAAGCTATCAACTAGTTTCACCAAAAGTCACAATAATACTCCACCCTTCTCCATTGTTATCCAAAATCCAACTTATGAGCCATGATCTCCTCCTTGATCTTGTCAAGCAATGCTTTAGCTCGGGCTCGTGTGATGCGTCCAAAATAGGGCGTAGTACCTTGACTTGGCTTTTTAGTGCCTCGAACACCGGCCTTGGATATTTGTCCAAGTAAAGACCCTCCTTTGTCGTGCAAATTGAACTTGTCATTAGGGCTGAGATCTCACTCAAATCATGGACCATAGTGCCTTTAAAAGTGCCCGAAGAAGTCGTACCATCCATCAAAGGCCAAGGCGCGCCAAGGTCGAAAATCAGCATGTGCAATGGCGCCCCGATTGGCATGGTATCGTGGGGCCATGACTCGATAGATGGAATCACATCATCCTCCTCCCCTTTAAAAGCATTCGTCTTCGAATCTATCAAGCCTATAAAATAAAGGACACATCAAGGGAAGCACAAGCAAGTATAATATATATAAGTCAAGTTAAGAATAACATTTCCAATCTCAATATGATAGGCCAGAAAGTATGCACTAGCTACACCACTTCTCTTCCTATTCTTACGGGTACATCTCATAATAAAGAAATGAAGAGATTGAGTGTAAGTAGGCATCAATGGAATTCTATGACCTATATACATCATAGATGACATGTATTGGGCAAGAGAACTAAAATGGAAGCTAGAGTACTTAGTCCTAGATGTCACAAATGCATGAAAGAAAAGTGAAATTATTTGATCAAATGCATTTGAGGTACACAACCAACACATAGTCATAAATATAGAATAGAGGAGTGCAAGAAACTTCCCTGAGAGGTGCACTCGTATCACCCTGTGAGCTCAACAATGGAGGTAGGGCTTCTAGCTCCCTTGGTGTGGAATTCTCCATGACAAAGACATCTTTCTTGGCCTCCACAAGAAAAGGGATGTAATCACCGCTTGGAGTGACTAAAACAGCCTCGTCCTCCTCATGGAGCAAGAAGGGCAAACTTGAAGGAATCATATGAAATGCATCCATCCATGGTGTAGCCAACGAGTTCATGGAGCTACGAGTGATGGTAGGACGACACTTGATTTTAGGAGACGATTCCACAACTTTCTCCTCTTCTTGCAATATGTGCATCAGTTGTATTGGACACTTGATGGTGATGAGTTGTTCCAATTCATGGAAAGGAGTCTCTCTTTTTGGTTGTTCTATGTCACTCATCACTCTTTGTTGGAAGGAAGTCTTCTACCCTTCAAAAGGGTGTGTCCTCGAACCTTGATCCTGAACATCCTCAACATATTCATTAGAAAAAGAAGGAACAAGGTTAGAAACGCTAAATACCTCATGGTCTCCACGTCCCTTGAAAGTGTGAACAACCTCTTGTGTCTTCTTGATCTTCCCCACTTGAGGCACTTGTGTCCTCTCGTCCAGCCCTAGAATTCGGCTCTCCAAGGCATCAAAGCGTGCCTCCATGGATTGCATAGTTTGTTGCAAGGATCGCAACATGGCTTCCACCGAGTTAGCGAACTTCTCTTCAACCTGTTGCTTGTCTTTTTCGTCACCTACACTTGTCATCTTAGCAACCACGTGAAAACAAGGGTATAGAGTGCACTTGAATTAACCACCAAGACTTGCCCGAGATGGAAATCCGACAAGTTGCAAGTAGGAAAAAGGGCAACAAAAGACAACAAGAGGAACACAAACACACTACACACTTGCCAAAAGGAACAACACTAGGAAGCTACTAAACACCAAGAGCATGCAAGTTTCAAGTAAGGAAAAGATTTAGGCCTTTGCTAGGCTCCACGGTTGGACTACTCTTTCCGTGCCCGGCCCCTTATTAGCTTTACGCCGCCGGACAAGGGTTTTCTAGTCTCGTTTCTTTTTCTGTGCCTGGCCCCTTATTATCTTTACGCCACCGGCAAGGTTTTTCTGATTTCTTTTTTTATATATAAATTATTCCAAACAAAACATAGACATCAAACAAGCAAGCAAGACTTTCCGTCTTGGTGTTGTTCCCGTTTCCTAGCACCGAACCACTCAACAAGAATGCAATGACAAGAGGGACAGTTTTAGACACCAATTCCCTTGATTTTCAGCACAAAAATTCAGCAAGGAAGTATTAAAACAAGCTCTTAATTGAAGGGTTTTAAGCAAGGATTAAAAGCAAAACCTTCAACTACTCACACAAACAAACCCCTTGGTGTTCTTCACCATTGATTTCGTGCAGAATTTTCAGCCATGGAACTCACAAAATTCGACCTAGAACAACACTAATCAAGGTCGAACAAGACACACACAAAAACCACAAGATTCTATGAGTCACTCGCACACTACACAAGACACAACACAAGATAAAGATCGGTCAAGAGATTACTTGAACCGAGTGGACATCCAAATTCAAAACTAGGTTTATATGGTGATACCTTCGCGTGGCCCTGATACCAATTGATGGTCGGATCGATGGAGGAAATGGTGGTGCAAAGAGATCACCGAAGAGTGGACGAAAATCTTCACTTGGTTCGAAGGTGGTGGAGCTCGGTGGCTGAATTTTGTCTGGGATAAAAAGGGTATATCTCCCTCTTATAAACTCGAAATTGGGTGATTCGAAAGCCCAGAGTTAGATCTTTGAGTCTAGTTTAAGCCCTCAAAATTTCAGATCCCAATGAGGTGTAACTTAGAATTTATGGCGAATATACTGGCGTGGTGTAGAATTCCACCGAGATGGAGATGGATCGATGGATGGAGCGATTGGAAGTGGATTGATGGATTGATGGATTGTTGGATATGGATGTTGAATCTTGGATATTACGCACCAAGATCAACAAAATAGGTTGAAAGAGCATCGGATATGACTCACCAACAATCAAACAACGAGATTGAACGAAAAATAAAACAAAGAACTTAGATTGAAAACAAGTAAAAAGAGAGCAATTTCATCGTTCAACTCTAAGCTCAAAGGAGACCATAAATCAGACTTAATACCCTAGGCCACGCCTCTCTCTCTCATTTCAGCCATAACTCCTCTCTTTATTACATAAAACAACCCAAAAGTTTAAAGAAACTAACCTAAAGCCCTTAACGAAACATAAGTCAAGTTTGTGTACTAGTTTCACCAAAAGTCACAATAATACTCCACCCTTCTCCATTGTTAGCCAAAATCGAACTTATGAGCCATGATCTCCTCCTTGATCTTGTCAAGCAATGCTTTAGCTCGGGCTCGTATGTTGCGTCCAAAATAGGGTGTAGTACCTTGACTTGGCTTCTTAGTGCCTCAGACACCGGCCTTGAATATTTGTCCAATAATGCCAAACAAGAAAGCAAGCCATTACATGAAAACAAAACAAAGTCTTCCCCCTTCAACTTTGTAAGTGTGGCATGCCTAACAGGCTTATGTAATACATTAGTCCATCTCAACATGTAAGGGTCTATCTTTGGGTCTTTACAAGAAAAGTTATAAGAAGCTCTAATATCAGGGAAGAATTTGAACCTCATTAGCATCATCCACTTCTACATCACCATTTGATTTTCCATTGTTCATCTTCTTTGTGGTTGTAGCAGGTTGAGGGACTTTTCCATCCCTTACAAAATCATTCTTGGTGTCCTTAGCAACTCCCATCACTAATTGTGCAGTTTCTCTAGCAATTTAACAATCATCACTATCATCCTCTTCTAGATTAGCATTTGATTCTCCCATGTTCATCATCTTTTTGCAATTCATTTTGATACGTCCTATATTGTACACCCTTCATGGCCTTAAGAATCAAAGATATAGAATCTTTCATGTCTTTTGCCCATTAAGGTTCCTCCGTTTCCTTGAACTTCTGGGCTTTCTCCATATCTTCAACAAAAAATGGCACTTGTTTAACATGAATGTCAACAAAACCGATAAGATCCTCGATAGAAGGTAGAATATCTACAGCTTCAACATCTACATTCTCTATATCATTATTCAAATTTTCTATGTCCTCCACATTCTCAACAGAAGGAAAAGCAGCATCGCCAAAATCATTCAGATAATGCAAGACCATCCTCTGCTTCAGGCCTTTTAGACTTCTCAAATATACCTACCACAATTATTCAGAATATCCTTCTTCGCGAATAATGCAAGGGTCTATCTTTGGATCTTTACAAGCAAAGTTGCAAGGAGCTCTAATATCAGGGAAGAATTTGAACCTCATTAGCATCATCCACTTCTACATCAGCATCCGATTTTCTATTGTTCATCTTCTTTGCGGCAGTAGTAGATTGAGGGACTTTTCCATTCTTAACAAAATCATACTTCTTTACTTTGTCATCACCAAGACTTTGGTATGTTTTCATTTAGACTTCTCAAAGATAACTAGCACATTGTTGATCTGGCCTTTTTTTTTGCTTCTTCAACTCTAGCTCAACTTTGCTAGCACGAGAAAGTTGTAACCTTTAGCTTCTTCTTCCAATATCATCAATAGGTTGTTTTCCCTTCTTTTTTATACACACTAAGGCTCTTCTTGACTTTGTCATCATCAACAATCATCAAGGCTTGGACGTTTTTTTGGACTGACACTAACTGGATCTTTGGAGCTCTTCCTCTTAACTCCAACTTTTGATCATCGCGTCTTTGCCGGATGTCTTTTGACAGCAACTGGTAAAGAGACCTCCTTTACTACTATGGCCTCTAGAGCAAGCACAACATCATCAAACTCATCTACAGTGAACACACAATCTAAATTCTCACACTACACTGCTTCATAACTGTTTTGTTCTCTTGTTATAATCTTTGAATACAAAGGATAAAAAATGTCATCCTTCTCGTCACCTGAATACTCAAAGCAGGTAAATTGTTCAAACTCTGAATGGGATGGGTAGAGCATTTTTGAAATACAAAAATATATAAGAATGTCATCACATATTGTCATAAAATTTAGTTGAAATGAACTATTCTCATCATATCTGTCATCAACCTACTTTCAATTAAACAGTAGTTGATGACCAACAAGCGAGATCATCATTCAAAGAGTTTGATGACCAGAAATTGATGACATTAAACCTTTCATCAACTAGTGTCATCAGTAAAGTGTTTGATGACGATTTTATAGTTCATCCCAATAAGGCCAAACCAGAAAGCAAGCCATTAAATAAAAACATACCAAAGTCTTCCACTTCAGCTTTCTAAGTGTTGCATGCCTAACATGCTTATCTAATACATTAGTCCATCTCAACGTGTAAGAGTCTATTTTTTGATCTTTACAAGCAAATTTGCAAGTTGCTCTAATATCAGGGAAGAATTTGAACCACATTAGCATCACCCACTTCTACATCAGCATCCGATTTTCCATTGTTCATCTTCTTTGTGGTTGTAGCAGGTTGAGGGACTTTTCCGTCCTTAACAAAATCATTATTGGTGTCCTTAGCAACTCCCATCACTGATTGTGCAATTCTCCAACAATATAAATGTTAGTGCATAAAAATTCCGTCTTCAATGCACTAATTGAATGCTCCTTCCTCTTCCGTTCCAAACTGATTCTTCCAACCTGTAACCTGCAAAACAATGGACACAGGGGGTGGGGACCCCCTATTCCACCTTCGATGCCTAAGTCAAAAGAACAGTTGTCGAATCGAACGTCGAGGTACAACAAGAAAGCTAAAGATCTCGCGAGTATGAATCTCCTTGAACAGCCGAGCTAAGCAAATATTAGCCTGTTCAAGCTCTCAATGGGTGTGTTCAATAGCCTTAGCGAGTATCAGTCTATCAATAAATATGCTTTCCCTACACGACAAAGACGTGTATTTATAATGGAAGAAGGAGAGGTAGGGGGCCAAATTTCTTATCAATAAGGCCGAAAATATTATCCTCCTAGGGCTGGTCAACTGCCTTAAAGCCCAAGCAAGGAATATTCTACCCCTTCTCCAACTTTAATTCTGTCTTTATTGACAGATAAAATCTCCCATTAAGTTACATAACCACCATATTTAATATAATATGAAAATAGATAAAAGAGAATAAATAAGCAATAATTAAAAATACCTTTATGGCGATAATGAAAATAATAATATGGCAGCTATGATTTTTTACCCTCTCACAATAAACATCATGAATATCATCCTCTTCTACATCAACATCTGATTCTCCCATGTTCATCATCTTTTTGATGGAATCAACTTTTCTATCAACACGAACACCTTGGAATTCATTTTGATACGTCCTATATTGTACATCCTTAATGGCCTTAAGCATCAAAGACATAGAATCTTTCATGTATTTTCCCATTTAGGTTATTTCGTTTCCTTGAACTTCCGAGCTTTCGCCATATCTTCAACAAAGAATAGCACTTGTGTAAAATGAATGTCAACGAAACCGACAGGATCATCGATAGAAGCTAGAATATCTGCAGCTTTAACATCTACGTTATCTATATCTGACTCGACTAAAGTCGTTGTGCCGAGATCAAAAATAAATTACCTAAAATTACACACTAGTATAGCATGCAAGTAAGGTGTCGAACCCAAGAGAATTAGTGTTTCCAAACAATCAACAAAGACAAGTGATGTGATTCCATCTACCGATTCATGGCCTCATGATTTGAGTGAAGATTCCATCCCTAAAGACAAGCCCAATCGACACGATAAAAGGGAGCCAATACTTGGACAAGCAACCAAAGACGATGTTCGAGGCGCTAAGAAGCCGAGACAAGGAGCCATGCCGTATCTTGGGCGCATCACGCGAGCCCTAGCTAAGTCTATACTAGACAAAATCAAGGAGGAGCTCATGGCTCATAAGTTTCCGATGGCTAATGACGGTGAAGGTTGGAGTGTTCTTGTAACTATTGGTTCGACTAGTGCTAAAACTTGAATTATGTTTTGTTAATGGTTTTTAGTTGAATTTCTTGAAAATTTAAGGGTGTTTTATGTAATTAGAGAGAAGTGAGGGTGGCTGAGTTGAGAGAGGCGTGGAATTAGGGTTATAAGGCCCATTTTTGGCCTCCTTTCTCCCTTAGAGATTGGACGAAAAACCTTGTTGCTTACTTTCCTTGAATCTTTCAATTCAAGTTCTTATTCTTGTTTTCGTTCATTCAATTCTCGTTGTTCAAGTTGTTGGTGAGTAATATCCGACAATCTCGGGCATCCTAGTTTGTTTGAGAGCTTGGTGAGTCATATCCAAGTTATCAAGCATCCATATCCCTTGTTACCTACTTCGAACCATCATCCATCTCGTTGGTTTCTACACCACCTCAGTAAAATCGACATAACTTTCAATCCACTCATCCTCTGGCTCTCATATTTTGAGGTCTTCAACTAGACTCATAGATGTAAATTCTCGTTTTGGAATCACTTAATTCCGAGTTCGGACAAGGAAGATCCATCCAGTTGAAGGCGGGTCAGTTTGCGAGGTGATTGTTGTCGGAATTCCTTGGATTCTCTTGGCGATCTCTTTGCACCACCTCCATCGCCATCGATCCGGCCATCAAGTGGTATCAGAGCCACGCGAAGGTATCACCATCTAAATCTTGTTCCGACCTTGAATTTCCACTTGTTGCAAGTTTTAGGTTCGAACTCCTTAGGGCTGGGTTGTTGTTGTTGTGTTCGGCCTTGTCCGAATTGTTGTCTTGTTGTTGTGGTCGTTTCTTGGTCTTGAACTTGTTGTTGTTTTGGCCGAGTGGGTGCTCGGCCATGACTGCAAAACCATGCTCAAAAACGTCCCCATAGAACACCAAAAGAGCATTCAAAGGTTGGTAGTTGAAAGATTGCTTTTGTTGCTTGATTAATGCCTTCCTTTAGTGCATGAATTGAAAGAGCCTTTGCTGATTTTTGTTGAGTAAAAAACGTGGGATTGAAACTAAAAACCAGCCTTGATTTTGTGTTCGTTACATGCTTGTGAAAGAATCGGTGCTAGGATACGGGAACGACACCGAGAATTGCTAGTCTTGCTTGGTTGTTTCTTTTCTTGTTGTTGTTTTTGAGTTTTTCTTGTTCCATTTTGTTGGTCATCTCCTACTTGCAACTTGTCGGATTTTCATCTCGGGCAAGTCTTGGTGGTTAATTCAAGTGCACTCTATACCTTGATCTTTGCCGTGTTTTTAAGATGACAAGTGTAGGCGATGAAAAAGAAAAACAAAAGTTCGATGAGGAGTTCTCCAACTCGGTGGTTGCCATGTTACAATCTTTTCAACAATCCTTGCAACAATCCGTGGAAGCTATGGAAACACGCATGGATGCCTTGGAGAGCCGAATCCTAGGGCTGGACGAGAGGCCACAAGTGCCTCAAGTGGTGAAGATCAAGGAGATACGAGAAGAGGATCAAGGTTCGAGGATGACCCCTTTTAAAGGGGAGGAGACTTCCTTCCAACAAAGAGTGATGAGTGACACAGAACAACCAAAAAGAGAGACTCCTTTCCATGGATTGGAACAACTCATTACCATCAAGTGTCCAATAGAATTGATGCACATATTGCAAGAAGAGGAGAAAGTTGTGGAATTGTCTCCTAAAATCAAGCATCGTCCTACCATCACTCCTAGCTCCATGAACTCGTTGGCGACACCATGGATGGATGCATTTCCTATGATTCCTTCATGTTTTCCCTTCTTGCTCCATGAGGAGGACGAGGCTATTTTAGTCACTCCAAGCGGTGATTACATTCTCTTTCTTGTGGAGGCCAAGAAGGATGTCTTTGTCATGGAGAATGCCACACCAAGGGAGCTAGAAGCCCTACCTTCTTTGTTGAGCTCACAAGGCTTGATAGATTTGAGGATGAATCTTTATGAAGGGGAGGAGGATGATGTGATTCCATCTACCAAGTCATGGCCCCATGATTTGAGTGAAGATTCCATCCCTAAAGACAAGCCCAATCGGCACGATAAAGCAACCAAAGACGATGTTCGAGGCACTAAGAAGCCGAGACAAGGAGCCATGCCCTATCTTGGGCGCATCACGCGAGCCCTAGCTAAGTCTATACTAGACAAAATCAAGGAGGAGATCATGGCTCATAAGTTTCCGATGGCTAATGACGGTGAAGGTTGGAGTGTTCTTGTGACTATTGGTTCGACTAGTGCTAAAACTTGAATTATGTTTTGTTAAGGGTTTTTAGTTGAATTTCTTTTAATTTTAAGGGTGTTTTACGTAATTAGAGAGAAGTGAGGGTGGCTGAGTTGAGAGAGGCGTGGCATTAGGGTTATAAGGCCCATTTTTGGCCTCCTTTCTCCCTTAGAGATTGGACGAAAAACCTTGTTGCTTACTTTCCTTGCATCTTTCAATTCAAGTTCTTATTCTTGTTTTCGTTCGTTCAATTCTCGTTGTTCAAGTTGTCGGTGAGTAATATCCGACAATCTCGGGCATCCTAGTTTGTTTGAGAGCTTGGTGAGTCATATCCAAGTTATCAAGCATCCATATCCCTTGTTACCTACTTCGAACCATCATCCATCTCGGTGGTTTCTACACCACCTCAGTAAAATCGACATAACTTTCAATCCACTCATCCTATGGCTCTCGTATTTTGTGGAATTGAACTAGACTCATAGATGTAAATTCTCGTTTCTGAATCACTCAATTCCGAGTTCGGACAAGGAAGATCCAGCCAGTTGAAGATGGGTCAGTTTGCGAGGTGTTTGTTGTCGGAATTCCTTGGATTCTCTTGGCGATCTCTTTGCACCACCTCCTGTTCAAGCTCTCAATGGGTGTGTTCAATATCCTTAGCGAGTATCAGTCTATCAATCAATATGCTTTCCCTACACGGCAAAGACGTGTATTTATAATGGAAGAAGGAGAGGTAGGGGGCCAAATTTCTTATCAATAAGGCCGAAAATATTATCCTCCTAGGGCTGGTCAACTGCCTTAAAGCCCAAGCAAGGAATATTCTACCCCTTCTCCAACTTTAATTCTGTCTTTAATGACAGATAAAATCTCCCATTAAGTTGCATAACCACCATATTTAATATAATATGAAAATAGATAAAAGAGAATAAATAAGCAATAATTAAAAATACCTTTATGAAGATAATGAAAATAATAATATGGCAGCTATGATTTTTTACCCTCTCACAATAAACATCATGAATATCATCCTCTTCTACATCAGCATCTGATTCTCCCATGTTCATCATCTGTTTGATGGAATCAACTTTTCTGTCAACACGAACACCTTGGAATTCATTTTGATACGTCCTATATTGTACATCCTTAATGGCCTTAAGCATCAAAGACATAGAATCTTTCATGTATTTTCCCATTTAGGTTATTTCGTTTCCTTGAACTTCCGAGCTTTCGCCATATCTTCAACAAAGAATAGCACTTGTGTAAAATGAAAGTCAACGAAACCGACAGGATCATCGATAGAAGCTAGAATATCTGCAGCTTTAACATCTACGTTATCTATATCTGACTCGACTAAAGTCGTTGTGCCGAGATAAAAAATAAATTACCCAAAATTACACACTAGTATAGCATGCAAGTAAGGGGTCGAACCCAAGAGATTTAGTGTTTCCAAACAATCAACAAAGACAAGGGTTTGAGATTTAAGCAAGCAAACAGATTAAAGTTTCAAATCAATTAATGGAAAGCAGAGTTCATTCAATCAATTCTACCTTTTAAATCATTTGATCATTGATTCATCCACTTTTCTATATTTCCCAGGTTAATTCCAATCCTTATTTAGATTTCCACTTGTCCACGGTCCAAGCAAAACTATGATATGAACAAGGACGCTTAATTCAAATCATGCAATGCATTAAGGATAATAGGAAATCAAATCATGCAATCAAACAACGAGTCTCATGCATAAAACAACCATCAAACACTTTTTCTCAATTCCAGTCCACGGTCGTGGAAAAGAGTTGTTTCAAGGATAAATAAGATTGCACAGACAATAATCAAACCTAATCCAAACAGTAGATCTAAGTCAATCAAACAAGGTGAGCATGCTCATAAAATCAAACATAGATCATGGAATTAAAAATAAGAGTTTTGATATTAACCTAAGGATAGAAAAGTTACCAGAATCTCACGAATTCAATAAAAAGGCTTCCTTGATTAAACAAACTCCAAGGAAGATTAGTTCTCCATAAAAACTGAAATAAAACTAGGTTAAAATAAAAAGTATGCTCTCTCCTAAACTGAATACGAAACTAGGTATATATACTAGAACATCCGAATAAAACCTAAATATAAAAATATAATAAAGATAAAATAAAATAACGAAGGCGGCGCAAAATCTCGGCCACCTGCGAGCGCGGGTTGTCAGCCGCGGTCGCGGCTCCCTCAACCTCTCAGCCTCGCGGAATCGAACTCCACCGCAGTCTCGGTAGTCCACCCGCGGTCGCGGGTCTTCACATCTGTACTTCCTTGCAACTGCTGTAAAGCGGGTCTTCAGCTCAAACTCGGACTTCTGTCTTCAAATCTTCAACTGTAGGCTTTACTGATTGTACAAATAAACGCTCTAAACTAGCCTAAAACACTCAGAAAGCCTAATAAGAATACATAATTACGCTGTACAAAATACAGCGTATCAAATTCCCCCATACTTAGATCTTGCTCGTCCTCGAGTAAGCTCAAACAAAATCTAACAATCAATAAAGATCCACAGGAAGTACTAAGG
Organism: Fallopia convolvulus; assembly: GCA_964016875.1. Lineage (NCBI taxonomy): Eukaryota > Viridiplantae > Streptophyta > Magnoliopsida > Caryophyllales > Polygonaceae > Fallopia > Fallopia convolvulus. The sequence continues at coordinate 27,567,579 of OZ024727.1, forward strand.
GAATATGAAAAATAAACTATAACACTCTCAACTCACAACCCGAACCCATGTAGAGAAAATAATGAGCAAAAACATGAAAGCTCAAACACACACCTCACCAGAATACATATAAAATCAACTCTCAAGCTCTAAAAAGTGTAGAGCAACCTAGGATCTACCCGACATCTAAAATGTAATCCCCAAGCCCCAAAGTAGAATGTAATCCTAATCACTCCCATTTTTCCACTTAATTCTACTTAGGCGCCCTTTCGGGTTTTCACCTAATCACTCTTTTCATTTTTCTTTAAGTGTGCTCACATATACTCACATCTCTCATTAGCCTCTTATTACCCCAGCCTAATGCTGGTCCGGGCACCTGCAATTTTGCCTGAACCGCCCTTTCGGGTTTTCAGCTCAGCACAAGATTTTATATGCCTTTTTTCGATTTTTTTATGGCTTTTACGTTTTTTTATTTATTATTATTTATTTTTTTAACTAAAAGCAACTGAATCAAATAACTGAAATAAAATGCAACTGTACATATATCACAAAGCAAAGCATTGAATCCCCTCCTCCATACTTAAACTCTTCATTGTCCCCAATGAAGCTAAGAAATATAAAGCAAAGCATAGAAGAGGGAATCAGAAGACTCACTGCTGATCTGGTGGAGGAAAAGATGGATAACATGGCCACTGAGTCCGAAAGAATATAGCAGCCTGTCTCTGATGCTCAGTAAGTGCCTCCAAAGATCGATCCATAGCATTCTAGCGTACGGATAAGTACTGCAGTCCAGTCAACACCCGCTCTTCAAAACTCATCTTAACAGTCCAAGGAAAACTAGAAGGAGCAGATGCAGATGCAGAAGTAGATGCATATGTAGCTGGGTTAGCTCCTCCCTAACCAGCTGTAGAATGTGGGCCCGGAGCAGCCCAACCAGACGACTCAGATGCAAATCTGGACTGGTACGCTGTAACCTGATCATCCCAGTTACCTCCACCATCATTATCCTCAGCCTCAAAATCCTCACCCTCATCCGCAGGAGCATCCAAATCAGACTGTAAGTGAAAATCAAATACGGTGTTACCGTACTGTAATGCTCTAGGCAGACGCAGAAAAGGTGCAGGAGGATGCCCATGAAGCCAAGTCCAACCTATGTCAGCAGAACCCCTCAAACATCATGCTTTAACCAATGCCTGATGGTTATAAAGATAGCCATCAGTCAGTCGTCCTCCATAGCAGGCCTCAATCTCCTCAATAAGTAACAAACCACCCAATCCAATCTACCCACCTCTCTTGGGGTACTTCTTGGCTGACTCTATGAACAATCCATACCAATCAGGACACTCATACGGAAAAGGAAACAAGCACCAAATCATCCTCATATCATGTGCAGAAACCTTGTTCACCTCTCCGTGTCCCAGAAATGCCATCGCCAGAACCTTGTGACACAGACGCACACAAGGATGAGGTGGAATTAAAGGATGAGGGATCCTACTGTTCTGCTCCCCTGAATTAGTGTCAAATGGGGAGCCAGTGAGTGCATACCAGAAGTCAAAGAACCTGGCATCTGTCAAAATATTCCCCCACCCTTCAGTAGGTGGAGAAGTAATCCCAAAATTCAGAGAAGCCTGCTCTCGGGTTACAGTACACAGTCTATCACATGCATGTAATGTTAGAACACCATCCACGTATCGAAATGTAGACAGAAACTCAATAGTCAACCCTCTGTAGGTAGGAATGGGCATAGTACTGAATCTACCCAAACCCCCAGTCTCTAATAATTGCTCTGTACACTCCTGGAATCCCAAATCTATCAGCGTCGGAATATCAAAGAACTTAGTACTAACAAACTTCCGACCCTCATATTTCTCCCATAATTGCATCTGCCTATCAGTAAGATTATGTAGCCCAAAATACGCCATACTGAATGAAAACATAATCGAAGAAATTACCCGAACTGTAGTACCGCGAGCGAAGTGAAAGGCCGAGGGCCAGGGTCTAGCAAAGGGCAAACCGCGAGCGTAGGTGGTCAGCAGCGAGCGCGACTCTGTCAGGCGTGAACCGCGAGCGCGGGTTGAAAGCCGCGGGCGCGGGTCTCTTTGAATCCCAGATCTGAACTTAGAATCAACAATGGCATCCAAAAACTCCAAATTCTCCTCAATCAACAGCAATTCGACTCCAAAAGGCCAGAAATTCAACTCCAAAGGTAAGAAAAATCACTAACCGAAGTAGATCTGGACCCTCAATTGCAAAACCTTCAATCCAACAAATTCTTTGAACGGACTACAAGTGGTGGTGGCGAGCCGTGGACGCAGGTGGAAGGCCGCATGCGCGGTGTCGTGGTGGTCGCGGAGACGAGATGGAGGCGCGGTGGTTGCTGGTGAGATGGAAGAAGTATTTTGTGGTTTTGTGGTTTGGGTGACTTTTTTTAGGAAGACAAATGAGGGATTTGGTTTGGAGGATTTTTGTGAGGTTATATTTCCTAATGGGGCCAGGAAGGTTTGGTAATATTTTGGGCTCGGGTTGGTAATGAATTGGGCTTTTTCGGGGGTTTCACCCGAAAACCTTTTATTTCGGGGGTTTCACCCGAAAACCTTTTATTTCGGGGGTTTCACCCGAAAACCTTTTATTTCGGGGGTTTCACCGGAAAACCTTTTGTATTTTTTTTATCGAAAAGCAAAAACTTAATTCCGTCAAGGACAGACCCGCGAGCGCGGGTCCAGCCGCGAGCTCGGATCCTACTACAGGGTGCACTTTCTTCGAGATAGAACATTTACCTGCGTGTTAGCCCGACAAAACCAAAACGAAACTAAAACTAAACTAAAAGGACATAAAAGAAAAGAAAAGAAAAACTTACCTCGGGTTGCCTCCCGAGCAGCGCCTTTGTTTAACGTCGTTGGCTCGACGTCATTTATAGCTCAAAAGGGGTCCTCATCTAAATGAAACTGGACCTTTTTGCCCTCATGTGCCATTGATAATAAGCCCTTGGCAGCATCTATCACGGCGAACGCAGTCTTCATAAACGGACGACCCAACAGTAAAACAGGGTCGTATCTCCCTTTACCTTTTTCCAGCACATAAAAGTCCGTCGGGAAAATCAAACCGTCCACCTACACTAAAACATCTTCCAAAAATCATTTCGGATGCATATTAGAGTGATCAGCCAATTCAATAGTAATATTTGAATCTTGTAATGGACCTAGACCTAATCTCTCATACATGCTTAGTGGCATGACATTTATAGACGCTCCCAAGTCAAGCATAGCACGCTCAACTTTTGTCTCACCGATGCTAACAGGAACAGTAAACCTTCCGGGATCTCCATACTTCTTAGGCAATTGCCTTTGAAGCAAGGAAGAAACATTCTCTACATTCTCAACAAGAGCGACTTTCTTAACCTTCCCCTTCTCTTGTTGTTTCCTCTTAATAGTACATAACTCTTTAAGAAACTTAGCAAACCGATGAATACTCTGAACAAGTTTTAAGTAAAGGAACATTTACCTCACACTTTGAGAAGGTTTCGAAAATGTCCTTATCGTTGGCTGGCTTCTGAGTATCCTTAAGTGCCTCTGGAAATGGTGGAACGGGCTTTTGTGACCCCATGGGAGGAAACGAAGGCCGAACATAATTATCGGTATCAGTCGGAGAAGAGACCCGCGGGCGCGGTCGGACAACCACGGGCGCGGCTTAACCGTGGTCGCGGTCTGGTTCCGCAGTCGTGGGTTCTGGCTGAGGTTCAGCTTCAATTTCGTCTTCTGAACCGCGGTCGAGGCTGTCTACCTGCGAGCGCGGTTGATTTCCGCTGGTTGGGACATGGATATTCAGCTCCTTCCCACTTCTCAACGTGATGGCGCTCACATTCTCTCTCGGGTTAATAGTTTGAGATGGAAGTTTCCCCGAGTCTCTGGCTTCTAAGCGACCAAGAATTGTTGCAATCTGGCTCAAGTGATTTTCAAGATTTTTCACTGCAACCTTGGTCTCTTGATTCTCCTTCATGAGTTGATTAATAATGGTGGGATTTTCATGAGGAACTTGGGGCCTTGGCACATAATTAGGCTTGGGAACATAGTTGGGCTGCCCTCCTTGTTGTGGAAAAGGTTGTTGAGGTTGTTGATTCCATCTAAAGTTAGGATGGTTCACCCACCCCGTATTGTATGTGTTCGAATATGGGTCATTTCGGGGCCTTGATTGATCATAGTTCCCAATAGCATTGACATCAGCTGCTGGCTCTTGAATAATAGGACATGCATCGGTAGGATGACTCGTTTCACCACAGATTCCACAAGCCCTTGAACTTGAAGCTCCATTACCCACCAAAAGTTGCTTCATCATAGCCTTGAGCTCCCTTACTTCAGCATTAAGGGAATCATTCACAGAATTTACTGTTGGACCTCCTTCTCTGGTTCCTAGCTTGTTCAGCTAGAGTCTCCAACTTTTCAAAAGCTTGTCTCGGAGTGAGATTTTCATAAAAACCTCCACAAGACACATTCATCATGCGCTTATCAACATCACAAAGCCCTTCAATAATATAGCAAATCAGATCTTTATCAGAATAGCCATGATAGGGACAGCTGGCTATGAGCCTCTTGTAGCGCTCATAGTATTCATACAGATTCTCATCATCAGCCTCCTCCAAACTACTCAGCTGCTTCTTGATTGATGTTTGCTTGGCAGCAGAGAATTATTTTTCCTGAAAAGCACCCTTCATTTGAGCCCACGTAGTAATTGTCTCAGGTGTTAGATATAGAAGCCATTCCTTAGCCGAGTCAGCTAAAGAAAATTGGAAAGCCCTTAACAAAAGTTGATCTTCAGTCACATCAGCCGGCTTCATTCCCAAACAGACAGAATGGAATTCTGTAAGGTGTTTATTCGGATCCTCACCACTCAATCCATGGAACTTAGGCAAGTAATGGAGAAGACCGGACATTAGCTCAAATTTCACCCCTTCCCCTAGGGCGGGAAATTGAAGACCAAGCTGTTGTTGCTGTAGATTAGGCGCAATCAGTTGCGTAATAGTTCGATCTACCATTGTTACTTGTTGTTCTTCAACCTCTGAGTTAGATGAGGAAGAAGAAGATGATGATACTGGATCGTACTGAACGCCTAACACTGAAGCTTGGACTTGACGTCTCAAATCTCTTAGAGTCCTGTTAATCTCTGGATCAAAAGGAGCAACAGAAGAATTATTAGTAGAACGGGTAAGAACCATAAGATAGGTTCTTACCGATTCAAGATTTTCGGGATGAACCAACTGCAAGCGTGGGCACTAGGCCGCGGTCGCAGGTCAAACAGCGGGTGCGGGCGTCAAGCCGCGGGCGCGGGTCGTCCAGAAACGCTGATTGAACAGAAAAGTAAAACCGATTCCCCGACAACTGCGCCAAAATTTGACTCGACTAAAGTCGTTGTGTCGAGATCAAAAATAAATTACCCAAAATTACACACTAGTATAGCATGCAAGTAAGGGGTTGAACCCAAGAGAATCAGTGTTTCCAAACAATCAGCAAAGACAGGGGTTTGAGATTTAAGCAAGCAAACAGATTAAAGTTTCAAATCAATTAAAGGAAAGCAGAGTTCATTCAATAAATTCCACCTTTTAAATCCTTCGATCATTGATTCATCCACTTTTCTATATTTCCCAGGTTAATTCCAATCCTTATTTAGATTTCCACTTGTCCACGGTCCAAGCTAAACTATGATATGAACAAGGACGCTTAATTCAAATCATGCAATGCATTAAGGATAATAGGAAATCAAATCATGCAATCAAACAACGAGTATCATGCATAAAACAACCATCAAACACTCTTTCTATTTTCCAGTCCACGGTCCTGGAAAAGAGGTGTTTCAAGGATAAAAAAGATTGCACAGACAACAATCAAACCTAATCCAAACAGTAGATCTAAGTTAATCAAACAAGGTGATCAAGCTCATAAAATCAAACATAGATCATGGAATTAAAAACAAGAGTTTTGATATTAACCTAAGGACAGAAAAGTTACCAGAATCTCACGAATTCAATAAAAAGGCTTCCTTGATTAAACAAACTCCAAGGTAGATTAGTTCTCCATAAAAACTGAAATAAAACTAGGTTAAACTAAAAAGTATGCTCTCCCCTAAACTGAATACGAAACTAGGTATATATACTAGAACATCCGAATAAAACCTAAATATAAAAATATAAAAAAGATAAAATAAAAGAACGAAGACGGCGCAGAATCTCGGCCACCCGCGAGCGCGGGTTGTCAGCCGCGGTCAGGCCTCCCTCAACCTCTTAGCCTCGCGGAATCGAACTCCACCATGGTCTTGGTAGTCCACCCGCGGTCGCGGGTCTTCACATCTGTACTTCCTTGCAACCGTTGTAAAGCGGGTCTTTAGCTCAAACTCGGACTTTTGTCTTCCAAATATTCATTTGTAGGCTTTACTGATTATACAAATAAACGCTCTAAGCTAGCCTAAAACACTCAGAAATCCTAATAAGAATACATAATTACGCTGTACAAAATACAGCGTATCAATATCATTATTCAAATTTGCTATGTCCTCCACATTCTCAACAGAGGGCAAAACAGCATCACTAAAATTATTCAGAATATCGTTCTTCGCCAATAATGCAAGACCATCCTCTGATTCAGGCCTTTTAGACTTCTCAAAGATAACTGGTACATTGCTGATCTGGCCTTTTTTTTAGCTCCTTCGACTCTGGCTCAACGTTGATAGCACAAGAAAGTTGTAACCTTTTGCTTCTTCTTCCAAGATCATCAATAGGTTGTTTTTACTTCTTTTTATACACACTAGGGATCTTCTCTACTTTGTCATCACCAAGAATCATCAAGAATTTGACGTTTTTTGGATTGACACTAACTGGATCTTAGGAGCTCTTCCTCTTACCTCCAACTTTTGACAGTCGCGCCTTTGCATGATGTCTTTTGACAACAACTGGAAAAGAGCCCTTCTTTACCATTATATCCTCTAGAGCAAGCACAACATCATCAAAATCATCTACAGTGAACACAGAATTTAGATTCTCACCCTTCACTGCTTCATCAATGTTTTCTTGTCCTGTTATAATGTTTGAATACAAAGGATCAAAAATGTCATCCTTCTCGTCACTTGAATACTCAAAGCAGACAAATTGTTCATACTCTGAATGGGATGGTTAAATACATTTCTGAAATACAAAAATATATAAAAATGTCATCACACATTGTCATAAAAGTTAGTTTAAATGGAACTATTCTCATCGTATCTGTCATCAACCCACTTTCAATTAAACAGTAGTAGATGACAAACAAACGAGATCATCATTCAAACAGTTTGATGACAAGAAATTGATGACATTAAACCTCTCATCAACTAGTGTCATCAGTAAAGTGTTTGATGATGATTTTATAGTTCATCACAATAATGCCGAACCAGAAACCAAACCATAAAATGAAAACATACCAAAGTCTTCCCCTTCAACTTTGTAAGTGTGGCATGCCTAACATGCTTATCTAATACATTAGTCCATCTCAACATGTAAGGGTCTATCTTTGGATCTTTACAAGCAAAGTTGCAAGGAACTCTAATATCAAGGAATAATTTAAACCTTATTAGCATCATCCACTTCTACATCAGCATCCGATTTTCCATTGTTCATCTTCTTTGCGGCTGTAGCAGATTGAGGGACTTTTCCATCGTTAACAAAATCATACTTTTTTACTTTGTCATCACCATGACTTTGGTATGTTTTCATTTAGACTTCTCAAAGATAATTGGCACATTGTTGATCTGGCCTTTTTTTTGCTTCTTCAACTCTGGCTCAACTTTGGTAGCACGAGAAAGTTGTAACCTTTTTATTATTCATCCAAGATTATCAATAGGTTGTTTTCCCTTCTTTTTATACACTTTAGGGCTCTTCTTTACGTTGTCATCACCAAGAATCACCAAGGCTTGACGTTTTTCGGATTGACACTAACTGGATCTTAGGAGCCCTTCCTCTTACCTCCAACTTTTGACAGTCACGCCTTTGCTGGATGTCTTTTGACAAAAATTGGTAAAGAGCCCTTCTTTACAACTATAGCCTCTAGAGTAAGCACAACATCATCAAACTCATCTACAATGAACACAGAATCTAGATTCTCACCCTTCACTGCTTCATCAATGTTTTCTTGTCTAGTTATTATGTTTGAATACAAAGGATAAAAAATGATGTGAAACAAGGATCGTGAAGTCCACAGTGCAAGGTAAGCCCTCAAACTTCCAAGGAATTCGACAACAAACCCCGAGAAAACTGGTCTGTATTCAACTGGATGGTTCTCCCTAGTCCGGACTCCGATTTTAGTGATTCCAACTCGAGGTGTTAGATCTATGAGTCTAGTTGTAACCCTCAAAATTTGAGAATAAAAAGCTTTGTGGTTTAGGATATATTGTGTTTTTACAGAAGGGTCGCAGAAAGTGACCGAGAAGGGCGAGGCGACGGAGTTTGTGGTGTAAAGGATGGAAACGTGGGGTAAGGGACGTGGTTTATGGATGGATGTACTATAGAAATGTTGTTGAGATATAGGTGAAACTCCTTAAGTGGATGTGACGCACCACCAAGGAGAATCAAGAGCTCTTTATGATATGACTCACACAAGGAACTCGAATTGGTTGCTCGATGTAACTGACGAGCAAGATTGAAAAATTACATAAATTTTGATTGATATTAAACTAGATAAAACAAATTTTTTTCATGGATCCAAGTCTGCCAAAAGAGATCTAGGTCGTGCCTTAATATAGGCTACAAAATTGGGTGGAAGACAACCCTTCAAGTGGCAATAAAAAACCACTCAACTTCTAGCTTTCAAACCACACTTAACTACTATGAACTCAAACAGTTTTATTAATGATACATGGCCATAATATCAAGCATAGGAAGAGGTTGCTTCTTCATGGGACTTCTTTAAGGAAAGGCCACTTCATTCAATACTTCAATCAAAGACTTCAAGAGACGAAGAGGTAGCATCGGTTTGGGTCACAAGCGTAATGAACGGGCCATCATGGATTGGGCTCCGTGGATTTGAACCTCATCATCTTAGGAATGAGAATTAGTAACATAAGTGGACTTGCCCATTTCCATGGAGTGCGAACCGCAAAGGTGTGGAATTCATGGTTCAAATGTCGAGCTCAATATCTATCATTTGCAACACTCGGGGATCTTTGAAAGGGACTTCGACAATTTCGGGCATCTTCATGTTTGTGAGTTGAGTATTGTGTATGAAGCTCCCCTATATTCGCATAAAAAAATGCCATCCTTCTCGTCACCTGAAAACTCAAAGCAGGCAAATTGTTCATACTTTAAATGGGATGGGTAAATACATTTCTGAAATACAAAAATATATAAAAATGTCATCACATATTGTCATAAAAGTTATTTGAAATGGAACTATTCTCATCAAATCTGTCATCAACCCACTTTCAATTGAATAGTAGTTGATGACAAACAAGCGAGATCATCATTCAAACAGTTTGATGACAAGAAATTGATGACATTAAACCTCTCATCAACTAGTGTCATCAGTAAAGTGTTTGATGATGATTTTATAGTTCATCACAATAATGCCAAACCAGAAAGCAAGCCATAAAATGAAAATATACCAAAGTCTTCCCCTTCAACTTTGTAAGTGTGGCATGCCTAACATGCTTATCTAATACATTAGTCCATCACAACGTGTAAGGGTCTTTCTTTGGATCTTTACAAGCAAATTTGCAAGGATCTCTAATATCAAGGAAGAATTTGAACCTTATTAGCATCATCCACTTCTACATCACCATCTGATTTTCCATTGTTCATCTTCTTTGTGCCTGTAGCATATTGAGGGACTTTTCCATCCTTAACAAAATCATTCTGGGTGTCCTTAGCAACTCCCATCACTGATTGTGCAGTTTCTCAAACAATATAAACATCATCACTATCATCCTCTTCTACATCAGCATCTGATTCTCCCATGTTCATTATCTTTTTGATGGAATCAACTTCTCTGTCAACACGAACACTTTGCAATTAACTTTGATACTTCCTATATTGTACATACTTCATTGCCTTAAGCATTAAGCATCAAAGACAAAGAATCTTTCATGTCTTTTGCCCATTAAGGTTCTTCTGTTTCCATTAACTTTCGAGCTTTCTCCATATCTTCAACAAACAATGGCACTTGTGTAACATGAATGTCAACGAAACCGACAGGATCCTCGATAGAAGCTAGAATATCTGCAGCTTCAACAACTACATTATCTATATCATTATTCAAATTTTCTCTGTCCTCCACATTCTCAACAAAAGGCAAAGCATCATCACCAAAATTATTCAGAATATCGTTCTTCGCCAATAATGCAAGACCATCCTCTGATTCAGGCCTTTTAGACTTCTCAAAGATAAATGGCACATTGTTGATCTAGCTTATTTTTTGCTTCTTCAACTCTGGCTCAGGTTTGCTAGCATGAGAAAGTTGTAACCTTTTGATTCTTCTTCCAAGATCATCAATAGGCTATGTTCCCTTCTTTTTATACACACTAGGGCTCTTCTTGACTTTTTCATCACCATCAGTCATCAAGGCTTTGATGTTTTTTGGATTGACGCTAACTGGATCTTTGGAGCTCTTCCTCTTACCTCCAATTTTGACCGTCGCGCCTTTGTTGGATGTCTTTTGACAGCAATTGGTAAAGAGCCCTTCTTTACCACTATGGCCTCTAGAGCAAGCAAAAAATATCAAACTCATCTACAGTGAACCCAGAATCTAAATTCTCACCCTACGCTACCTCATCAATGTTTTCTTGTCTTGTTATAATCTTTGAATACAAAGGATCAAAAATGTCATCCTTCTCGTCACCTGAATACTCAAAGAAGGAAAATTGTTCATACTCTGAATGGGATGGGTAAACACATTTCTGAAATACAAAAATATATAAAAATCTCATCACATATTTACATAAAAGTTAGTTGAATTGGAACTATTCTCATCATATCTGTCATGAACCCACTTTTAATTAAAAAATAGTTGATGACACACAAGCGAGATCATCATTCTAACCGTTTGATGACAAGAAATGGATGACATTAAACCTTTCATCAACTAGTGTCATCACTAAAGTGTTTGATGACGATTTTATAGTTCATCACAATAATGATAAACCAGAAACCAAGCCATAAAATGAAAACATACCAAAGTCTTCCCCTTCAACTTTGTAAGTGTGGAATGCCTAACATGCTTATCTAATACATTAGTCCATCTCAACACGTAATGGTCTATCTTTGGATCTTTACAAGCAAAGTTGCAAGGAGCTCTAATATCATGGAAGAGTTTGAACCTCATTAGCATCATTTACTTCTACATCAGCATATGATTTTCCCTAGTTCATCTTCTTTGTGCTTGTAGCAGATTGAGGGACTTTTCCATCCTTAACAAAATCATTCTTGGTGTCCTTAGCAACTCCCATCACTGATTGTGCATTTTCTCCAACAATATAAACATCATCACTATCATCCTCTTCTACATCAGCATCTGATACGTGTTATATTGTACATCCTTCATGGCCTTAAGCATAAAAGACATAGAATCTTTCATGTCTTTTGTCCATTGAGGTTCTTTTGTTTCCTTGAACTTCTGGGCTTTTTCCATATCTTCAACAGACAATGGCACGTATGTAACATGAATGCAAACAAAACCAACAGGATCCTCGATACAAGTTAGAATATCTGCAGCTTTAACATCTACATTATCTATATCATTATTCAAATTTTCTATGTCCTCCACATTCTCAATAGAAGGCAAAGCAGCATCACTAAAATTATTCAGAATAGCGTTCTTCGCTAATAATGCAAGACCATCCTCTGATTCGGGCCTTTTAGACTTCTCAAAGATAACTGGCACATTGTTGATCTGGCTTTTTTTTGCTTCTTCAACTCTGGCTCAGCTTTACTAGCACGAGAAAGTTGTAACCTTTTGCTTCTTCTTCCAAGATCATACATAGGCTATTTTCCCTTCTTTTTATACACACTAGGGCTCTTCTTGACTTTGTGATCACCAACAATCATCAAGGCTTTGACGTTTTTTGGATTGATGCTATCTGGATCTTTGGAGCTCGTCCTCTTACCTCCAATTTTGACCGTCGCGCCTTTGTAGGATGTCTTTTGACAACATCTGGAAAAGAGCCCTTCTTTACCACTATGTCCTCTAGAGCAAGCAGAACATCATCAAACTCATCTAAAATGAACACAGAATCTAAATTCTCACCCTACGTTGCTTCATCAATGTTTTCTTGTCTGGTTGTAATATTTGAATACAAAGGATAAAAAATATCATCCTTCTCGTCATCTGAATACTCAAAGCTGGCAAATTGTTCATACTCTTAATGGGATGGGTAAATACATTTCTGGCACATTTCAATTAAACAGTAATGCCAAACCAGAAAATGAAAATATACCAAAGTCATTCAAACAGTTTGATGAGTTAAAATGGAACTATTCTCATCATATCTGTCATCAACCCACTTTCAATTAAACAGTAGTTTATGACAGACAAGCGAGATCATCATTCAAACAGTTTGATGACAAAAAATTGATGACTTTAAACCTTTCATCAACTAGTGTCATTAGTAAAGTGTTTGATGACGATTTTATAGTTCATCACAATAATGCCAAACCAGAAAGCAAGCCATAAAATTAAAACAGACCAAAGTCTTCCCCTTCAACTTTGTAAGTGTTGCATGCCTAAAATTCTTATCTAATACATTAGTTCATCTCAACATGTAAGGGTCTATCTTTTGATCTTTACAAGCAAAGTTGCAAGGAGCTCTAATATCAGGGAATGACTCAAAAATCCACACCTATAATCAAACAAAAAAATTGATGAAAACAATTGTATAAAAACAAAAAGCAATACGACACAAGACCAAATACGAAGTAGTACCATAAATGTTATAGGATATCCCAAAACATTATAGCCATATCTATACGCATGGTTCTCTAACTTGGAATAATCACGTGGAGTCTGATTCAACTTCTTTAGGCTATGGATCAAAGCTTCATACTAAGCCCTCCTCCATGGATATTCATTAAGCTTTTCCAAATCAGAAACTAAGACAACATGACTAGTCTTGATTTTGACATCAAAACGTCGAGGGAGCAAAATACCCACAATAATCAACAAATTTGCAAGCTTGAACCTCTTTCCCTGGTCCTCGGTAGAAATAAAATGTTGAAGCAACTGCTTATATGAAGGCTTACTACACCCTAACTCCTTGGCCACATCCACTTCAAGAAGCTTTAAATCCTTTTTATCATTGAATTGACTACAATTTAACCCGATTACAAAAGCAAAATCAAAGAGCCCAAATCTACATGTATTCCCAATATTCTAAATCACATTTCATATTGATATTTAGGTTTTAACTCATGCATCAACACAAAAAGAATCAGTTGGGAATGCACTTCCAACCTATCCCCTAATTTAACCACATGACAAAAACAAGCCTCACACAATTTAGACCAATTGGCACTATCTAGATATAACTCAATCGTCTTAAGAACATCTCTTTTGTTGTAGAGGTTCAATCTTCCATGATAATGCATGGTTGGATCTATTAGGTAATGCAAATACTTCTTTTCCATATTTAAGCCTGCAAAAAATAATTTCACAATTATCATCACATAAACTCAATGTCATCATAATATTCATAAATTATCATCAATCATATCAAATGTCAACTAAAACAAACAAACTAAACCAATTGTCAACAACATAATCAAACATATTAGCTATTGGATGATGTGTGTTCATTCCTATTATGCATTATGTTCAACTCATAAATACAATGTTCATTTCATAACTCACTTGGTTCATTTATTAAATGCACTATGGTCATTTGGCCAATGTACATTCTTCATTTCATTTTCATTAATGTGTGCTGATAACTTGCATTTAGAGCATGTTTAGGGTGCATATTAGATCATGTTTAGTTATATTTTTAGCTTGCATCTCGTGTTTCTAGAGTGTTTTTAGTTTTGTTGGTGAGATTTGTGGTTCAGAATCTACGTTTTGCATTTCTTGGAATTTCAAGTCAAAAGGGGAAGGAAACCGAGCCATTCAAGGAAGTTGGGAGTCAAGGATCTAGAAGAGGAGTCAAGACAAGAGGTTCAAGGCCAAACAAGTCGGGATTTTTTCCCAAGAAAGAAGCCGAGTCAAAGTACAAGTAAAATAAGAGTTACCCTACCAAAATCACCTAGGGTAGTACCCGGGGTAACATCCAGGGTAATCTCAATTGTGGGTTACCCGAGCGGGTAGTTGGTTGGGTAGTCTCCCGTGTTGGATTTGGACAAGATCCTCTTAAATTATTTGTTTCCAAAAATACTTTTAGCCTAATTATCTATCTTAGGAGGTTTTTGGATTACAGAACAAGTTGGGATTGTAATTTTCACTCTACACTCTCTATCTCTCTTAGAACCCTAGTTTGAGATTTGAAGACTCTTTTTTGATTTTGAGTTTGGATTTGTTGGATATTAATCAATTTTGCTTTTTTTCTTCAATCTGGTATGTTTATTCTCATTATTGAATTGATTTCTTCTCTCTCCATGTCTAGCTAAACCCTAAATTCTATGATTGGGGTGAACCCAATGATGTGTAGGTAAAAAAATCTATTAAATTGCACAATCTGTTGTTTTAAGCTTTGTTTGATTCAATTAATCCTAGATGCTTTATGCCTTAGTAATCTTTTTGAATGGGAACTTGCCAAAGTTTGAGACTGAAAGGTAATAACTTTGATAAGTAGTCAGACAGGGAATTGAGACTGAAAGGTACTTTTTCATGTTGGAACCCTAGGACTTGAACTTGAGTTTTCTCTATTATGAAAGTGTTTTGAATTATCTTGTGGAATAACAATTGTCATAGAAACCTTAAGGTTGGGTTGAGTTAGCAAGCCGCGAAAGCGGATGTTGAGTCAGTTTAATCTTAAATTCTAAGTGCTTAAAGGTCTAGATTTTAATTTGCAAATCACGAAAGTGGATGTTTAATTGAGTCTAGATAAATCTGTTAACATTCGAAAGAATTTAGTGGATACATTAGACAATTGCCTTCAAACAAAGTCAAAATTAAGATTGTGCAATCATCCTTTATAGTCTACCAAAGCATTGTTGTGGGGGTCCTTGATCTTAGAAGCCTTTCTCTCATTGATATTCTCATATATTACTTGTTTGCTTGTCATAATTAGTTTGATAGTCATAATTACACCTCAATCTTTTATTATTTTTACGACTTGGTCTACTGATTTGAATACAATTGATACTACTTAGTCCCATAGTTCGACACCTTGGTATTACAACCGACCTCGTACACTTGCGGGGTAGGATTTGGCCTATCAAGTTTTTTGGTGCCGTTGTCGGGGACTATAGGCTAATAAGAAACATGCATCAATCGTATTAATTTCATGCATTACAGTCATGTAAAGTAGTCTTGAAAAAGAATCATAACACAAGTTCTAGAACTAACAATTCAAAGTGATACACTCAAGATATAAAGAACAATTAATCAATAAAAAGGCCAAAAACAATCTAACAAGGTTAATTGTCTAGAACTTCAAAATATATCTAAAATTCAAGCTCGTCTACATGCTCAATCCTATAATCAAAGTATATAATCAAAGATCATGCTTATATCATAGAAACTTCAACACATCATACAAGTCATGGGTTAGAATCCATACTTGACTGAGAAACACAAGAGGTCTTACACAGTGGGAAAATAAGAACCTAAAATGCAATTTTTTTTATTTTTTCTGAATTTTCAAATTTTTTTTACATTTTAAAGATTTTAGTCAATGCAAAACATAAAGTATACATGACTAATCTAATGCAACTACATGAATGCAAAGCAAGTAATCCCCTTAAATTTGATAACGATGAATTTCGTCGTGCAAATCACGATTATGAAAAAAGAATCCAAACAAACCAGAAGACTGTAGTCTTTAGGAAGTCCGGGTTGAATCCACAAGGAGACAGATTTTATCTTTTGTAATGAATTTTGTGTCAATCAAGTAACAAGGGGTTTTTTTATTGTAACAAAGTCTAAGTATGCAAAGCTAACAAAGCAATAAAGGTCGTGAATAACAATATTTGGGAAGATAGCTTAGGTAAACACATATCAACATTCGTATGACAAGTTGATCATTGATTTCACCTCAATATCTCAAATAATGGATTTTCCAATTCCTTTTTCAATTCTAACTAACAGCACAACCAGATACTATTAGTTCTAACTAATTAAACAACCATGAAACCATCAATGATTCAGTTAAATAGCAGCATTAGAGATAGGAATATAATAAGATACAATTCTGCCATAATACAACCAGGCTTTACCCTAGAATGTAAATCAAATCTCTTCTGCATATAGCTAGCACAACCAGATACTAGTACGATGCAGTTGCTACTTCAATCTAGAGATGCTCAACTAGTAACACTCCAGATCTAGCAATAGATTCAATAACAACAAACCCTAGTTGATCAGGCTAGAAACTGTTGAAATAAATAACAGAAATTCAAGCAAGAGAAAAGATTAAATCCAAGAAATATATAAGGAATTAGAAATCTCACAACTTTAATCAAAATGATGCTTCAATTGTCTGACTAAGAAAAGGTTCTTAGTTCTCCATAGAAAATATGTAAAACATAGAATGAAAAGTATGAGAATGAGAATGAGAGTTCCTTCTCCCAAAAACCCTAATATAAAGTAGGAAAACTAGGTCTAAACAACATAGATATGAAAGATATAAACCTAATATAATAATACTAGGCCATAGGGTCATGCAGCGAAATGATTCTCGCGTCCAGGAAAAGGCGGCACCCCCTGCCAGCACAGTTAGCCAATGTTATCAAGATCAGGATTCTAGGTTGGATCGTTGAGGGTCTTTTGGATCGGATCGTAAGATCGGATCGTTGAATTGTAAGATCCTACACTATAACTAAAAGTATGCAAGAATAACCTAATAGATTGTATATTTGGTTATATATGAAGTAAGAAAATGATAAACATTATTAATTTGATTATTAAAAATGTCGTAGGATGGACTAGTCAACTATTTTAATGGAAATGATACGTTAACCTTGAAATTATTAATAATATATAGTTAAAATTTTCATTTTATAGGATCACAAGAATTGTTTGTAGGATCGTTAGAATCGTTTATAGAATCATTAAAATCATATGTAAAATCGGGATCGGATCAAGATTGTATTCTAAATCATTTCAAATCCTACTCCAATAAGATCCTACTTGGGATCCTGGATTGTTTCATGTGTTAGGATCGTAGGATCGCTAGAATCAGATCGGGATTCTGAAACACTGCAATCAGCACACATCGGTTCAGCATTTAGGTCACACTTCGAGGGCTATTTTGAGTCTCTTCGAGTTGCAATTTGGACTCGGAGTAAAAACATGAATTGTAGATCTTTAATTTAGCTTTCCAATGATAAAAAATTGAACTTCATCACACAACTATAGGTCTCGAACAAACCCTCATAAGACAGAGGTGTCGAACCAACAACTTCAATGGATGGCCCGAATTCAAGCGTTCTTTCCCCGGTTTCCATTCCTTTCACACTTGTTCACTTTAAGACCTATAAAACAACATACAACAAGTTCAAAAACCCAAAACTCCTAGACACTCTAAGACACCAAAGAAATTAACTAAAACTACCTAAAAACAACGCAAAAAGAAACGTAAACATGCATCCTAAACACTGCCTATATGCAAGCTATCATAATTCAATGCACTCTCAGTGAAAAATGATTATCATACATAGATAAATAAGATGAAAATACACAATTCCATGCAAAATTATATTTAATCATTTTTGAAAATTTATACACTCAAGATAAATTTTTTATCCACACACGTATAATCAATGGCTGAAAGTATTATTTTTTATGGTTCGAATGACTAGAACCACCCTAAACAAATACTCCAAAAAACAAAATTTCATTTGTGTATAGTTAAGAGCTCGTTCCCACTAAACAAAAAAAAATCTCCTTTCATTTGGACAAACTAGTTAATATCAAGAGTAAGCAAAGGCCCTAAATTATACCCACCAAAAAAAGTTAATTTAACTTTACCTAGTTTCAATGATCCATAGGGTCATGACCCTCTACCCTAATTTAGAAGAGAGAGAAAGAAAAAGTTAATTTTACTTTACCTAGTTTCAAAGAACATTTATTGATTAAGCAAGGTGACAGATTCATCCATAAACCAAATTGCTTTTGATTGAATAAATACAAATGGTAATATTGGAAAATTTTGGACAAAATACCTAGAAGAACAAATAGAACTAAACAAAAAATTAAGTCTAGAAGGACAAATAGAACTAAACAGAGAGAGAATTTACTAGTTATTGGATTTTAATAAAAACATGTAATTAAAACACCAATACTCTGATTTACATGTAATTAAAATATGGATTTTTTTGTAGTCATGTAAAAGTATTGGTGGCAAACAATATGTTTACATGTAGTTGAAACACCAATAAGTTCAAACATGCAATATGTTCATTTCATAACACCAAATGGTTCACTTTTTAGACACCTTATGTTCATTTAGAAATAGTCTTGTGTGCATTTTGTATTACTAATACGGTCATTAAAACCTCTCATTACAATCTAACTATGTTAACCATTGTGCTAAAAGTGTAGTCTTCATTCAAAATAAAAGGTTTACAAAAAATATATAATTGTGTGCATAAATTTACGGTTTGGCTAAA
Organism: Fallopia convolvulus; assembly: GCA_964016875.1. Classification (NCBI taxonomy): domain Eukaryota; kingdom Viridiplantae; phylum Streptophyta; class Magnoliopsida; order Caryophyllales; family Polygonaceae; genus Fallopia; species Fallopia convolvulus. The sequence continues at coordinate 27,586,324 of OZ024727.1, forward strand.
TGGAGACTATTTTTTACACTATTTGGTGCGCTTAAATAAGAAGTATAATTTGGTGGAATCACGCTCTAGTGAAATGTCTTCTTATAGTAAATCATGTGGTTATATTTAAACCGTCTGATCTGAAAGAATAAATGGTCAGGATTATATTTAAAATGGGTTCAAAGGGTGTGATACACCTGATTAAAGAGAGTCCCGCTAGAATTATTTTCATAATTTCTGATTTGGTTCAAATCCCTTAATTATTGGGAAAAAGTCACACTTTCCATTTGAAACACGTTCTCTCTCCTGCACAAACCATATTTTGTGCAAATCCCTTGATTTTTGGTTGAATAAGTATTATTATCTTAATATAATCTCTCTCTCTCTCTCTCTTCTATTCTAGCTTACTATCTCTCTCTATCGATCTCTCTCTTTCTCGGCAACAAATCTCTCTCGGTGGCAGTTTCTCTCCCATGGTGACGATTTTGAAAGATTTGAAGAACTGTGACGAATTTGTTTTTCATATATAGAATCACGATGGATCTTAGAGGCATCGTCTCTGGTGGCTGAAGAGGAAGAAGAAGTGAGCGAGAGCGAGAGCGATTACACATTAGAGGATGAAGGAGACAAATATTACATAAGAAGTGGCCTATTAGGTATTATTGTTGCGTTTAGATTGTTCATCCATCATTCCTATCCAAGTGGCATGCTCCTTCGATTTAGGTATTCATGTTGCATTTAGCCTTCTCTGATCGATACGTGTTTTGTTATTCCTATAAACACAATATGATGTGATTCAATCTACCGAGTCATGGCCCCTCGGTACCGCACCAACCGGGGCGTCGGGTGCGCCGTTGCACACGCCGGTCTCCGACCTTGGCGCGCCTTTGCCTTTTTTGGATGTTGCCACTTGTTCGGACTCTTTTGATGGCACTTTGTCCCATAACTTGAGTGAGGAATCCATCCATAATGCCAAGTTTAATTTGCCTGACAAAAGAGAGTCTTCATTTAGACAAATGTCCAAGACCGACGTCCAAGGCACCAAGGATTTAAGCCAAGGCACCACGCCCTATCTTGGGCGCATCACACGAGCACTAGCTAAGGCAATACTAGACAAAATCAAGGAGGAGCTCATGGCTCGTAAGTTTCTGATGGCTAATGACGGTGAAGGTTGGAGTGTTCTTGTGACTATTGGTTCGACTAGTGCTAAAACTTGACTTATGTTTTGTTAAGGGTTTTTAGTTGAATTTCTTGAAACTTAAGGGTGTTTTATGTAATTAGAGATAAGTGTGGGATGATTTGTTGAGAGGCGTGGCTATGGGGTTAAAACCCTTGTTTTTGGCCTCCTTTCTCTCTAAGACTTGAAACCATGAATGTTCTCTCTTTTGTTTACTTTTCAATCTAAGTTGCTTGCACTATTTCATTCCAATTCTCGTTGTTTGATCGTTGGTTAGTCATATCTGACGTTCTTTCAACTTAGTTTGTTGATATTGGTGAGTAATATCCAACACTCAACATCCATATCCAACGCTCCATTAATCCACTTCCATCCGCTCCATCAATCGTTCCATTTCCATCTCGGTGGATTCTGCACCACCTCAATATAATTGCCATAACTTCCAATCTACACATCATCTAGATCTGAAATTTGGGGGTTCATATAGACTCAAAGATCTAACTTCTCATTTTGGAATCACTTAAATCAGAATTCGGACCAGGAAGATCCAACCAGTTGAAGACAGGTCAGATTCCTTGGTGTTTGTTGCCGGACATCCTTGGAAGTCTTTGAAGGCGATCACTTCGCATCATCTAATCGATTCGGCCATCAAGTGGTATCAGAGCCACGCGAAGGTATCACCATTTAAATCTTGTCTCGACTTTGTTTAACTACTCGTTGCAAGTTGTTTTGCTAGTTGTTCAACCATTGTTATTGTGCATGAGTTTGCCTTTGTGTCTTACGTCTTTGTGTGACCTTTTCCGTCCTTGAGTTGTTGTTTGATGGAGGTCGAAATTCGCATGTGACATGGCTGAGTTGTTGTGTACACTAACTTGAAGAAGGAACACAAAAGGTCCTTTGTTTGGTTGTGTAGTTGAACGGATGAGTGATTAATCTTTGAATTTACTCTTCCACTTAAGTTTGTCTTGATATTTTTGTTGGTTGAATTTATGTGCTGAAACGAGTGGTTAAGGGAGAGGAAAAACGTTCCCTTTTTTTGTCATTGCATGCTTGTTGAATAGGTTCAACTCTAGGATACGGGAACGACACCGAGAATTGCTAGTCTTGCTTGCTTGTGTCTTTTCTTGTTGTCTTTTGTTGTTCATCTCCTACTTGCAACTTGTCAGATTTCCATCTCGAGCAAGTTTTGGTGATTAATTCGAGTGCACTATATACCCTTGCTTTTCACGTGGTTTGTTAAGATGACAAGTGTAGGTGACGAAAAAAAACAAAAGGTTGATGAGGAGTCCTCTAACTTGGTGGAAGCCATATTGCGATCCTTGCAACAATCCATGCAATCAATGGAGACACGAATGGAGGCACGCTTTGATGCCTTGGAGAGCCGAATCCTAGGGCTAGACGATAGGACATAAGTGCCTCAAGTGGGGAAGATCAAGAAGACACGAGAAGAGGATCAAGGTTTGAGGAGGAACCCTTTTGAAGGGGAGGAGACTTCCTTCCAAAAAAGAGTGATGAGTGACACAGAACAACCAAAAAGAGAGAATCCTTTCCATGAATTGGAACAACTCATTACCATCAAGTGTCCAATACAACTTAGTCAATTTGATAGGCGTGAAATGGTCGTGCAAATCACGGCTATGCAAAAGAATCCAAACTAACTAAGAACCGTAGTCTTTAAGAAGTCCGGGTCGAATCCACATGGAGGTTGGTTTATCTTTTTGAATGAATTTTATGACAATTAAAATAAAAGAGGATTTATGAATTAAACTACTATCTAGTATGCAAAAACTAATAAAGCAATTAAAGTTTGGATTTTTATCAATTTGGGAAAACACTTAGTCTACCAGAGATCCACATTCGTATGTTAAGTTTGGATTTCACTTAATTTGGGAAAACACTTAGTCATAATCACACCTCAATCGCATGCATATGGAATTCCAATTCCTTTTCAAAGATAATTAATAGCACAACCAGATACTATCAATCCTAACTAATTGAATAACCCTGAAACCATCAAGACAAATCTTGACAAATCTAAGCACATAATTACTCATTTTTGGCCAATATTAGTGTTCTTTTAAACCTTCTAAAGTCTTTTCTAGCCCTCTACGTCATCTTGATTCATGAACCTCTTTAGTTAGAAGCCTACGTATACTAGATGAAGGTATGCATAATTTACCAGCTTTAAACAAATAACCATCATCAATAAAGTAGGAATCTATTTCTCCCCTAGATATGCAATTCTTATAAATTTCAGCAAAGTGAGGATCACTAGCATACAACTCCTTAATCATTGCAAATCCAAGGATCTTAACATCATATTGGTTCAAGAGAACGTACCTGCGAGAAAGGGCGTCAGCTACCACATTCTCTTTGCCTCTCTTATGCTTTACAACATAAGGAAAGGTCTCCATAAATTCAACCCATCTTGCATGTCGCTTACTGAGTCTGGATTGGCCTTTCAAATACTTCAAGGCCTCATGATAAGAATGAATTACAAACTCCTTAGGCCACAAATAATGAGACCAAGTCTTCAAAACCCTAATTAAAGCATACAATTCTCTATCATAAGTAGGGTAATTCAACTCAGCCTCACTAAGCTTTTCACTAAATTAAGCTATGGGTTTCTTGTCTTGCAAGAGCACGCTTCCTATGCCATGGCCTGATGCATCCACCTCAATCTCGAATGCCTTGGAGAAATCAGGGAGTTGGAGCACCGGGGCGTTGCACAACCTGTCCTTCAAAGTGTTGAAGGCGTTCTCTTGTTGCTCTCTCCATTTAAATATTGTATCCTTCTTTGTAAGCTCATGGAGAGGGGCTGCAATTGTGCTAAAATCACGCACAAATCTTCTATAGAAGCCAGCATGCCAAGGAAATAACGCACCATGGTTGGGGTAGTCGGCTGTGGCCACTCCTTTATTGCCTTGATTTTGTCTTCATCTACCTTCAATCCACCTTTAGACACAACAAAACCTAGAAAACAGTAGATTTCGAGCAAAAAGAACACTTCTTTAAATTAACATAAAGCTTTTCTAATCTTAAAGTGTCCAAAACAGCCCTAAGATGATCTACATGTTCATGCAAAGTTTTGCTATAGACTAAGATATCATCAAAGTAGACTACAACAAACTTTCCTAAGTATCTTCTTAAAAGATGGTTCATAAGCCTCATGAAAGTACTAGGTGCATTAGTTAATCCAAAAGGCATTACTAACCATTCATATAATCCATACTTAGTCTTAAAAGCAGTTTTCCATTCATCCCCTTCCCTCATTCTAATTTGATGGTCATCCTTCTCCATGTGTCCTCCTTCTTTGGCACCAAAATCACCGGAACCGCGCATGGGCTGAGGGATTCACGCACATAGCCTTTGTCCATGAGGTCTTACACTTGTCTTTGAAGCTCATTGGTTTCCTCTGGACTTGCTCTATAGGCTGCACGGTTTGGTAAAGAAGCGTCGGGCACTAAATCGATTTGATGCTCAATGCCTCTAATTGGTGGAAGGCCTTGTGGCAACTCTTCAGGCATCACATCTTCAAATTCCTGTAATAAATCATGAATACACTTTGGAAGATGTGAAATGTCTTGATTAAGAATTAGTATCTCTTTCCTCAAAAGAAGTAAACAAAAAGAAGTAGGGAAAGAAACACTAGACTGTGCTACTAGAGAACGCTTTTCTACACTGCCTTTTAAGCAGATTTTTGGCTCCTTTTGCAGGCCTTTTTCTTCCTGATTTGTAGCTCTCTGAGTCTTTGAATTGCTCCCAAAATTTGAGCCAGAACGCCCGAGTGGTTTAGGAGATAGCCCCGTTTTCGTCTCAGCTATGCTGTCTGAAGTAGAGCTCGGCACTTTCGACGATTTAGGGACATTTTCTCGGCGTTCTTTGTCCCATTCAGTAGCTACACTCGTGCTTGACGTTTTCCTAAAATTTGAGCCAGAACGCCTGGGTGGAGACTGTGAAACGCCGGTGTTGCTTGTAGACGCGTCGGGCGCCGAACGGCGCGACGCCGCCTTGGCCGCAGCTTCGGCCTCTTCCTTCTCTTCCTTGGCATGCCTAAGTGCCCTAGCTTGATCTCATCGTACCTGGTCCTGTAAAACTTGTTGGGGCGATAATGGTAGAAGAGACACTCTCCTCCCGTCATAGTTAAACGAATAGGTATTAAGCATGCCATCATAAATAACTCTCCTATCGAATAACCATGGTCTACCTAACAAGATATGAGTGCATTCCATGTTTACCACATCACACATGATATCATCAACATAATTACCAATGGAAACACGGACTAAACACTGATGAGTAACAAGATTAGAACCATCTGTATCATTAATACCATTGAGACCATAACTAGTAGCCCTAGATTGAGTTTTTAATTGCAAGTGATCAACTACTTTGACATTTATAATGTTACAGCAACTACCACTATCAATTATCATGCATAACACTTGATTCTTCACAGTACACCTAGTATGAAAAATGTTTTCCATTTGATCTAGCCTAGGTGTTTCTTGTAAAGTAAGAGTACGCATTGTTACCAAAGTTAAAGGTTGTTCGGTGCAGTCCTATTCGATGGCCTCCACGCCCTCTTCTTCTTGTCCATTGCTCTCCTCCTCCACTTGGTTTGGAGGTATTTCTTCATCACTCACATATCCTCCATTGGTGGTAAGGAGCACTTGCTTTTGATTTGGACAATCCTTGGCAAAATGACCTCTTCCTTGGCATTTGTAGCACACAATATCACGTGCCCTTTGCTGATTTGGAGGTGCATTCATTGGGCGCCTTTGGCCTTGAGAACCTGCTGGTTTAGGTGAGCTAAAAGCTCCCTTTTGCTGCATAGAAGGGTTAGAAGAATAAGAAGTGGAATTTGAACTAGGAATAGAAGTATACCTCTTTGGAGCATTCCAAGCTTCCTTCTTCTTCCTTTGTTGTTGCTCATATAGTAGTTGGGTTGAATGTACTAATGCATTGAGATCGTTTATTTGTTGAATCTCAAGTGTGTCTTTAATGGATTGATTTAGTCCAGCCATAAATTGGGTCCTTAGAGACCATTGGGAATGATGAATTCCCGCTTTGAAACTCAAATCCTCTAGCTCATTGAAGTACTCGGTTGGAGACTTGGTACCTTGTTTGCATGTGACAACTTTAAGCCTCATGTGCTCGGTGTGTTCTTCTGGCACATACTTCTTTCTCATGACAAACTTCAGCTGGCCCCAAGTTTCAATAGGTGGTAAGGCCTTTCTAATTCTATCCTCCTTCATTCGGAACCACCAATTTCTAGCGGTCCCAACAAAGTGGATAAAAACAACATCAACTTTCTCCCATTCTTCATAGCCCATGTGATCTAGAATGAAGTTTGTAGCTTGTTCTCACTCTAGATACTTCTCCGGATTGAACTCTCCATTGAATGGCTATATCTTGATCTTTATATCACGCTTACCAATGTGGTTCACGTTCTGATTGGCGTTGTTGTTGTTGGCTGGCCGTTGTACTCCATAAGCCGGTGGAATCTCTTCTACAACCTCAGCTTGGTTGTAAAAATCATCAAGGGGAGGATGCCATGGGCGCCTTTCTTCCCCGGGATAGCCATAAGTCACATCATTAAAAGGATTGTTGTATTGTTGTTGTTGTTGATGAGTGGCTTGAGGAAACCGGTTTGATTGCTGAGTATAGAATTGTTGGTGTGTAACCGGTGGTTGCCTCCTTCCCATGCCTCTTCCTCTACCTCGGCTGCTCGTGGGCGAATATTGAGCCGGTAGATCTTGTTCTTTGTTGTAGCTAGCAAGCACATCATGCTCTTCATCTACTACATGTTGTTTGCCTTTGATGCTAGTGGAGGCATTATTCGGGTCACTAGAAAGCTCAATTGCATGGGCAACTTTTTGACTTGCTTGAGATGATTCAATTAGCGTTGCAAGTTGCTCCTCAATACGCTTCATTCTCGGATTCATGGTCGCAGTTTCGACTTCTGCAGCTCGTTGCTGCCCTTCGCTTATGCTCACACTAATAGACAACCTAATGAAGTCGATTGCCTCCTTAGTAAGATTCAATTCAGCCGAGTTAGGCTCATTTGGGATCACCATTGTTCCTGAAACAAGCAAGAAACGAGAGAGAGTAGTGTGTTCTAAAGCAAATCACAACAAGCAATACCACACCTTAATTAAGCCAAAACTTGCCTCAAAGCAATCCAATCAACTTAATTCAGTTTTTGGGTTGAATTGAGGGAGTAAAGGGGTAGATATGGTGTAGATATAGTATACTAATGATAATTAAAGGAAATATGCAGTTCAAGCAAATGGCAAGTATGCAATAAGACAAGCAATGCAAGATATCCCTTTATAAGCTTCTAAACACATGCAATCTCTCAATTGACTCTATGCAAGTTAATAAAGCCAAATTTAAGCATGCAAGGACAGAAATATGGTGGGCTAAAGTGACTTTTATTTCGTCACTAATTTTCTTCAAAGTGATTTTTACTTAGCTACTTTTCTAGAAAGCAATCACTAAGGGTGAAAGTGGCTTGAAACTAGCTGGGGTAGATCACTTTTCTTTTTTGATTTTTTTTTTGACTTTATGCACAATCTACTCTTGTGCTAGAATGAACAACAAAGCAAAGCAATGCAACTAATGCCAACACACTTTAAACTACCAATGAAACCAACTAGAAGCCAAATTAACAAAGAAGAAATAGGGCTGGTCGAAATTTTGATAGAATGCAATAGCAAAAATCAACAAATATCAACAAGCAATATGAGTCTCTATTAATCATGCAACATGAATAAAAACTCATAAAAATTGTAGGAAAACAATTGCTAATCTATATTGCAACAAAACTCAACCAATTCAGCCAATAAACATGCAACAATCCCTTAAAAAATCTCCTAATTGGTTAATTACTTGGGGGGCAAGTAACAACAAAGAGGATTAGGGTTTGGGATGGTTCGGCTGGGGTTAGGGTTTGGAAAAGGGTAGGGTTTGGCTCTAGGGTTTGGAGGGGTAGGGTTTCGGTTTAGGGTTTCGAAACTAGGGTTAGGGTTTGGGTAGGGTTTTCTCGAAATTGGGGTTAGGGTTTCGAGATTGGAGGGGTGGCGATTAGGGTTTAGGGTTGTCCGATGGAGGTGGGGTTGGTGGGGTTGGATTCGCACGGTGGTGGGGAGTGGTGCGGCACTAGAGAGAGACACCAGCTCTAGGTTGTCGGCGGTGGTTCGTGGTGGAGGGTGGCGGAAATATGGTGGTTGGTGGGTTAAAAATTCAGCCTTGGTCTCAAAAATTGCAACTTTGTTTAAAGGTGTAAGCTTTGGGATTAAAAACTGAATTAAATTGACTAGAAAGCAAATTAAGGAAAGAAGAAATTACTTGGCGAGACGCTCGAATATGATACCACTTGATACTTGACTGCCTCGGAATCCTCCTTAGAAATCTCGTATATGACCCAACAAGTCCCGATCTTGCCAGTAAAGCTCGTTCCAACCTGAATTTGCTAACAAAGTTAATGTCTTGGAGAACAAGTAAACAAATTTCGAACTTGATGAAGAAGAGAACAGGTTCGAATCACTTTATTAATCAAAAGGGATAGTTCAATTGGATTGGCTCTAACGCTAAATCCAATTGATGAACTAGATTGATCTTTAACAATTAAAACTAGAACTAATCAATTAAATGAATCAAACTGAATTGAACACGAAGAAAAGAAAGAGAGAATTCGGATGTTGGTGTTGATCGATCAAAGCAATTGCAAGCATAAGCACACACGTTATTTTTTGGCCCAAGAGATAGATTAAACCAATTTGGGTTTAATCTCTCTCAAGCTGATTTTTTATTGATGAAACTGAAAAGTATTTATAGTAGAATACAAAGCTATTCCTTGGAGAGCAAGGCAACTAGATGGCCGACCCTAATTAGATAGATTAGGCCTCCTTGTCTTGCTTCCCAAGATATAATAAAATATCTAAAAGCTAACTAACTAAATTCCCTTAAATAAAATAAATCATGGCTAATTTATTTATTTAAGAAAATATCCTAACAAACTTAAAATATCTATAACAAACAGGACAGAGAATATTCAACCAACTAACATCAGCCTATTGATTGAATCTCTACATTATTAAAAATAAGAAACACGCCTATAATAAAATAATAAAAGATATTTTCCACTATTTAGATTGGTCAAGTTAAAGGGTTGACTTTGACCCATATACGAACTTATCTCACCCGGTCACTTACTAAATTCAACCCAAAAGTGAGACAAGCTATTACATGTTTCTAAATAAGGAAATAGTGAATTTCGGCCCCTATAGTTAATCCATTGAATCCGGGCTTAGTTGATGACGAATGCACGAGACCCATCTCATCTTGCTTGGCTCTTCAAGAACAGCTGCCAATCGAACCAAGATTGTTGTTGTGCCTTGAGCCATCTTCTTAGCTCGACTCCTTGTGATTGGTTCGTCAGAAGGCACTCGAATCAACTCATCGACGTCGGTAGGAGACATGACTGGCTTCACTGGATCACAATCCAAAAAGGAAATTAAGGAAAAGATAATATAATTTTTTTTATAAAAATTTAATTTAGGCAAGTAATTATATAGATATTTAAAAATTTTATTTTTTTATCAATATTTGATTTAAGATAAATATTTTTTTATAAATAGATAAAAATATAAAGATAAAATAATTTTCGTTGTTTTTAATTAAAATAATTTGAATTAATTTTTTCTACATAAATAAATAGAAAGGAATTTATAAAAAAGTTACAACTTTAACATATAAGAGTAAGGTTCAAATAAAACAACTCATTATCCTATAAAATAAGGAGCTTTTAGAGCCCTTGGATCAAGGTGATCTAAGGGTTGATGTTCCATCCGTTTTAGGAACGCCGTGACATTTGGGTAATTTCTCGGAAATTACAAAAGTGCATCGCTATCGTGAAAAAGTGCATTGCTAAATACAAAAAATGCATTAGTAAGCCGAAAAAGTGCAAGAAAAAATGAAGCCAGCAGGGCACGCACTCAATGTTCGGTTCACTGTAAAAGTGCATTGTTATGGTGAAAAAGTGCATTGCGAATACTGAAAAGTGCATTACTAAACCAAAAAAGTGCATCATCTTGAGCGTCCAATTGACTCGATTCTGATTGAGCTCAATCACCTAAAATATTTGGGTTTAGTAATGCACTTTTTGTATATAGTAATGCACTTTTTCACCATAACGATGCATTTTTGTAATTTCCGATAAATTACGAAAATTTCACCGCATCCCAAATTTCCGAGAATATCAACCCGTGGATTAAGAAGATCCAAGGGTTCTAAATGCTCCTTATTTTATAGGATAAGAAGTTGTTTTATTTGAACCAAACTCTATAGTTATAGATAGATATGGCTATTTTTATTTCAAAGACTAGTTGGTGGCCGCGTGTGATGCACGCGGGCCTGATCGACAAGGATACAGTATAAATTGCTAATTGGCCAAAAGGTAATTTGAAGCTTGAAAAGTCCGCCAAAACCATGTCTTGAAAAGGAAAACAGAACCACACCAACATCACACTTACATATAGTCCCAATGAGCCTATCTTTGGCAGCTATTGGGAAAAATGCACAGTGTTTGATAACATGAAGAGCAGCAAAGCGCGGCCTTGAACCGCCGAAATCCAAAAAAGGACGAGCGCAAAATATTTCTTATTCAACGCATTTACCAGTAGCAAATTCATGAAGGACATTCTAAAGAATATCTCCAATACAGCTACAAACCTACAATCTTTAACACCACCTACTTTCATCAAAGTAATATCCGACAATCTCAGCCTATGTCAAAGCTCATAGAGAAAGAAAACTGGTTCACAAACAAAACAAACAGGATCTGCTGAGGCATAAGCCATCCACCCAACCAATTCTTGTGGCATATGTAGCACATGAAAGTGTGAAGTCCATCAAACCAATCTAAAAGTTAAATAGAAAGGAAATATGGTTCAGATAACATGTCAAGTGACAATAGCTCACATGAAAATAAGAATTCAGGTGGATTAAACTGAGCATCCATAAAACCACGTTCACATTAAATTTATGGACAACTAATGAAAAACATTAGAAGTAGTTACGAAAAGCAAGTTGAACATACCATGATTTCCAAGAATAAGAAAGCATTGAAGTCCATCATATGTAAATTGCAATTAGGCATTAGATTAGACTTCATGACTAAACGCAATTTGTATGTACATGTTTCCAGTGAAATTCTTCCAAAAAAAAATGGCTAGTATGCATATTAAAAAGAAAGAAAAAAAACACCACAACTAAATAGGGAGATGCAAACAAGAATACAAAACTGACAAATTAAATCCAATTGAAACCTTAGGAAGAAGACAAATCTTTGGTTATCTACAAAAGAAAAAAGAAAATAGAAAATATCACATCATTGTATGCCAGTATCTCACTTTTTGACCCGCATAAACACGACGACACATCAACAAGGTGCTTTGACAGAAAATACATTGCCCGGGAGCATGCAATGCCAAGCTACAAGACCATCACAAACTGATTTAGAGGCAGTTAGTTTCCTAGCAAGTCAACTAAGTTACATATTTTCTGTAGATATATAACACTTTTTCTGCTTTGGCTTCTTCCTCTCTGATTGCTGCTCCTCAAAACACATTGCATTTTCTGACAGAACCTTAATCTTACCTTGGCTTTTCCAGTGTAGAAACCGTCTCCACCGGATAAAGACACGCAAAGTGTCTGCCCTGAGAATAATGGCATCGCTTCCTGGACCAAACAAACAAAACATGAGATCACAAAACTAATTTAACCAATCATAGATGCAAGTACCTGTTTAATTCATAAGCATGGATGTAAGCACCTGTCTTTGAGGTTTAACTGGTAAGATGGCCTTCTCTCTGATTGTTGTCCTAAGTTCTCGAAGCTTGTGTACCGTTTCCATCACCTTATATAAAACAAATTTGGCAAGTTCAGAAGGACTGAGCAAGCAATACATAAAATTTAGATATGAACTTCAAAAGTAAAAGGAAAAAAATAAAGAAAGAAAATATGGAGATTATCAAAAGTTGAATCAGTTTCAATGGCACCTTGTTGGGTTGGTGCAGGAATTTGATCCATCTGGCCTCCTGAATCTCCTCTATCAGCTCCTTGACACCCTGAGATGAACAAAAGAATAAGATAAAAGTATGAATCATTTCACAAACTTGTAAGAACATTACACTACTTATCAAACGATTCAGAATCAATGCACAAACCCGCTTCCTAAAATTGTGCATTAATTTTTCTTCTTCCTCGAGAGCCTCTCCAAAGCATTGTACTACTACTCTAGTGCTCTCGATTTCTGCACAGGCAAATGATCTTTATTGGCTCACCAATCTCTTAGCTACTTCACAAGTCTGGAAATTGAAACCAAGAGCAACTGATTTAGTAAAAACGACGTTCTCACCTATTATTAGCATTGTTCGGTGAAGAGCTAGACAATGATAGCTGTGATCAAGAAGGCACCAATATGTTTGATAAAAAACAATATTGCACCATAAGAAATCAGCAAATAGGGTACAATTCAAGGGAATCACTATAAGAGTATATTAACGAGCATGCTCTAAGTCTCAATATCTTCCACTAACAAAATATAGGCAGAAAGCTGATAAACTATCATAGAATTCTAAAATACATACCATCAACCACCACATCATTCACAAAGTTTTCATAGTTTACACTCCTAACCTCTGGAGACTGGAGAATGTGTCCACCATGCTTCTACTGGAGACACCAAAGATATTGTTAAGATCTGAAAGGAAAAAGATGCATTATCAACAAGCTAATGAAAAAGGGTCATTTAGATCTTCCCTGCCCATCGAAAAAAGGTCATTATGTGCAATTAAACAAGTAAAAACGAAGTGGCATTCTTAAGCATATCATAGCACCTTAGTAGATTCTATCAATCGATAGAAGACTGTAGAAGCTCACTAAGTCTGAAATTTGTTTCCAAGAAGACTGTAGAAGCATGAAAAATACCAATTAAAGGATGCATTATCAACAGTGATTCCTTGCCTGACGGTAGAAGACTGTAGAAGCTCACTAAGTCTGAAATCAATGATTTGTTCTGCAAACATGAGAAAAAAAAGGAGGACCATGATGTCTGAAAGCATTCATTCCATTCAAAGCATGAAAAATATCCTAATATCAACTACATGGCATCAATTAGCTCCGGCAGCTTACTCTGGAATTTGTTTCCAAGAACCTATACAATTCTCATCAACATTAAAGATTTGCAACAAGCAAATATTAATTGATACATACATATTAAGAGAAAGAGATTTAACATTCAACTTCGAGAACCTTTTCAGACAACATCACAAAAGAACATAAGCATAATATTGTTATTATTAATAGAACGCACGGCTAGTACAAAATGAACATAGTGCTTTTATGTAATACATAGTACATTATGAAATGAACAAGTGAAATTTACCCGTTATTGACTTGCTTCGTCTTTTGGTGACCATTTGGATGGTATGTCCAAAGTTAGCATAAAAATATCCAAGTGCAAACAGATTTACAACTGGTTTGATATTAATGACTACTAGTGATGACAGTTTATGACAATTAACAAAAGTTGATGACAGTTTGATTAGTAATGACAGATGATTACACTTTTTGCAATTATACAATGAACATTTTGTTATTATTAATAGAACATACGGCTTATACAAAATGAACATATTAATGTTATGTAATAAACATAATGTATTGTGAAATGAACAAGTGCGATTTAGAAATGAACATAATCTTATGACTTGCTTCGTCTTTTGGTGACCATTTGGAAGGTATGTCACTTGGTGCTAAGTTAAAACCTTCCTTACATGAACAACACGCCAGCACCATGATACTAAGCTAATATTGTTAATGCCAAAAAAAAGAGCTGAATATGTTAAGTTCCATTGTGGTTAACTATAATTTCAATTAGCCTAAATTATGAACTATAACCAAATCGTTAATCTTGGTTATTTATAGTTCCATCAACTAATTTTTGGTTTGTTTTTTCTAGTAAACCAATTGTAACACCCCGATTTTCGTCAGAGCACTACTTAGTGTTAGAAGGGGGTCCCTCCAACCGCATGGCACCCTCCGGCCATGCGGCCATGGCAACCTTCCTTACATAAACAACACGAGACCATTCAAACAAAGTCCATCAAATAAAATAGCAACCAAACATCCTCCTCAAATACATATGTCACCCTCCGGCCTCTCATCTATGGCGCACGATCAGGGCGCGTACCTATACACGTGCCCATTTCCCCCATTCACCCTTCTTTCCCCGGCTAAACCTCTACTAGAGCGTTTGCCAAAATAATTTATTTTATTTTTCGAAGGGGGTCCCTCCAGCCGCTTGACCATGCCCGAGGGCCACTTCATCTCCAACTTTACCCGTGATCCATGGTCATATCGGAGGAACCCAGTGCACGCATAACGAAAAATGTTTAAAAACGATTTTTCATAATTTGAAGCCCATATATAAACATGTAATACAAAATCATTCCAAAATAAGGTTTGCACATTCAATTCAATCATTTGACACATAACGGTCGTACGCAAAGCAAGTCGTCAAGCGATTAATCTCGAAAGACGGAACGAACATGTAGCGGAAGAAAAATAGGCCCGACAAGTCACATTTACAATAACAAGCACAACCACGATCCAAACACAATCATAATTGCAGACACAATAACAACTACAATTACGATCACAAGCACACTCATAGTTACAGTCAGATTCAAAATCACAATCAAACTCACAACCACAATCAGAATCACAATCGCAATTGCAAACACAACCACAAGTTCAAACCCAATCACCCATTTCAAACACCAAAACAATTATAAATACAATTATATTTACCAATGCAAACACAATTATAAACGCATACACCACCACAATCATCATAGGCACACTCATGGTCACAATCAGATTAAAAATTCACATAGATAAAGATTAAAAGATTTAAGTTAAAATAATAACGAATGAATTAATTCCCAAAACCAATTCTACACACATGGCACCCAATCTAACAAGAATTGAATTAAGTCGAGCAAGTCGCAGAACGATTTACCTCAAAGCGGAATTTCTGGCGATCACGAAAAGCTTAAAACCCGATCAAGAGTGATTTCCTAGTAAAGTAACGGCATAATTAAAATCCGAGTCAACTTGTATTCTAATCGAAAGCTTAACAACTAGTAAAAATAAATTGACCTGATCATCACTGACCTAAAACCCTTAACTAGCCAAAAGCCTACTAATTAACTAATCTCTCGTCCCTTCCATAACTGACCAAACTATGGAGATAATTAACACCAAAATTGTAAACCACATTAAACAAATGTGTACGTATATATTTATATATACTAATCCTAGCTTACACGTAAACATATATGTAGTTAATCTCCCACCTACAACTCTTAAACAATCTACCTTAAATACTCAGCAACTTTAATTAATTAACCCACTAATAAACTCATTAAAGTGCAACCCACCTTGATCTCCTAAACTAACAACAACGATTAACGTTTTACTCCTCAGTTATACTGACCCATATTAATATCTTGATCACTCGAACACACACATGTACCTTAACTACTAATACAATCCTAATCCTAATTACCACTAATTAAGGCCATCAAAACTAGGTTCATAGCCACAACAACACGTTATAATTAAAAACTAAAAACAGCATTTTTTTCCTCATTGGTCAACTGTTGTATTCAACCTAGCACCACCCTCAATAATCGATACATACTTTTAAATCAGTGAGTAAAAAGGCCACCCCTAGGCGTTAGGGCGATGAGTAAAACGCCTTTTGATGGTTAAGGCGGGCGTTTTCCATAAGGCGAGCGCCTTTGAGCGCCTAGGCGTTAAGGTGATGAGGCGAAAGGCGAGCGCCTTTTGGCTTCAGGCACTCTGGGGACATTTTTAGGGTAAATAATTTGAAAGAAAAAATTTAAAATAATATTGCTATATTTTGTAGCTATTACTTGATAGAGTTCTACTTTTTAGGCTATGATTTTCTCCCTCCCACGATGATTGTTGTGTTTCTAAAGGACTATTTTGTACAAAGTTGAATCTTTTTTCTGGTTTTAATTAGTTAGTTTTTTTTACTTGATCATTCCTTTTCTAATCTCACTCTTATCTCAGATTTTCGGTTTGTCTTTCTTTGTCTACTTAATTAACATATTCACTAGTTTTCTATTGTACAATACCACAATGTGAGTGTGCTTCTTTGTTAATTAATCTATTTTATCCTTTTTTTTGTCATGTAATGATTCTAATTCCTAAAAGACCCAACATTATACATTAGAAAACACATCATGTCATCATTATATGTTTCTGCCTTAGAGAAGATCATGTTGCTATTTAAGATCGTTAGAAAATATTCTAGGTACCTAACTTAAAAATTTGCACCATATAATAGATATTCATGATTTCTATAGCATTGTAGTATTATACTAATCTACAAAGAAAGAATTGCAAGAAAGAGCGCCTTGATCCGAAACTCCACCTCCTAACTAAACTTAAACTCTACATACTTTGTCTTAGTTTGACTCAGCTTAAAACCCTCTATCTCAACTTTCTCTCTCCAAGATTCTAGCTTTCTGCAAACTCCCTTCCTAGACTCGTCCACCAACACTATGTCATCGGCGAAAAGCATACACCATAGTACCTCTTCTTGGATCTCCCACGTCAGAACATCCACAATAATAGCAAACAGAAATTAAAAGGGCTCAAAGCTAACCCCTGATGCAGGTCGATCCCTATTTGGAAGAACTCAGTGCTCCTCCCATGGTGCACACACTAGTCAACGAGCCCTTATACATGTCCTTCAGAATTCTGATATAGGTCCCTAAGACCTCTCTCGCCTCCAAACACCTCCATAACAACTATATACGCACCTTGTCATAAGCCTTTTCCAAATCAATAAAGATCATGTGCAGGTTTTTCCTCCTCTCTATGTATGCCTCTACCAACCTTCTAATCAAGTGAATAGCCTCCATAGAAGACCACCCTGGCATGAAACCGAATTGGTTGTCCGACACTGTGACTATTTTCCTTAGCCTAGCTTCAATCACTTTCTCCCACACTTGCATGGTACGGCTGAGGAGCTTAATACCCTTGTAGTTATTGCACTATTGCACATCCCCTTTGTTTTTGTACACTGGAATCAGGTTGTTGAGCCTCCACTCATCTGGAATCTTTGTCTTGCGAAAAATGACATTGAAAAGTGACGTAAGCTATTCTATGCCTCTCACCCCCAACCACTTCCACACTTCCACTGGGATCTCATTTGGACCTACTTCTCTATTGTTGCTCATCTTCCGAAGCACTTCTTGCACCTCGATTTTGGAGATGCGTCTAACAAAAAAGCACTCTAATTGTCCCCTCGGCTCATATGCTTCTATTGTCAACCCCTGACCCTCATTTAGCAAACTTTAGAAATACCTTTGCCAACGTTCTTTTATCTGACTATCCTCAACTAGCACACTTCCTTCCTCATCTTTTATGCACTTCATTGTGTCCAAGTCCCTACTCTTTTTCTCCCTTGCTCGAGCCAACCTGTACAACACTTGCTCCCCTCCTTTTTCCTCCAAAGCTTTGTACAACTCCTCGTACGCCTTTTCCTTTACAATTGCCACTGATTTCCTCGCTAACTTTTTTGCCACTTTATAATCTGCCCAGCACGCATCTTTGTCTATGTCACTACTTTCCACCCACTTTCTGTATGCCAACTGTTTGCCCTTAACCTTCTCTTGGATCTCATTATTCCACCAAACTTCAGCTCTTCTATTGCAACTTTTGCCCTTGGTCATGCCCAACACTCCACAAGCCACTCTCCGAACGCACTTACCATCTTACCGCACATATCATCTGCACTGTCTCTAACTTGCCAAGCTCCTTTAGCCTCAGCCTCCTCGAAAACCCTTTCTCTGAAAGCTTGTACAACTATCACGTTCAGACGCCTTCACCTGATCCTCGGTTGTGTCTCACTGACGGTTCTCCTCTTTCTGCAGACCCAATCCAAGTCCATGACTAACAACTTGTGTTGCGTCGAAGGACCTCCGTTTGGGATAATCTTACAGTCTCTACAACACCTCTTGTCCCCTCGTCTGATCATGAAAACTCAATCTGAGTCTTGTTTGAAGCACTCTTGAAGGCAATTAAGTGTTCGTCCTTCTTTTTGAACCAAGAATTCGCAGAAAGAGGAGATAATCTAATTTGGGTAATTAGAATTATTTTGGGAAAATATAACATGTAAATAGAATTATTTTGGGAAAATATAACATGTAAATACGAGACTTGCTAAAATGAGCGAAACATTAGTCAAATGCCAATAGTAACCTATTAAACTGTTATAAAAAAGGCATAGACAACGATAGAATTTGCAAGCAATAAGTTAGGAAGTTCAATATATTGCAATACAGAATTTACACACTGTAAGAATCGATGTGCAAACACCAACAATAAACAAGTAATGGCCTAAAATGAACTATCTACAAATCGATGAATGAATCTGAGTTCAAGAGAGGTGATGAATGGTCAATGGCCGTAGTATTGATCTCGTAGAGGAGCCTCCTCTCTATCTTTTGTATCTTCCCCTTTATAACCCACTTTGCAATGCCGTTGGCCACATTAATTCCCTTTCCAGAGATTTTGCGCCCTCTTTAATTCTCCCAATGACTAACCTCGTGAATGTCCACTTCCGCCTTTCTCGCCTCTTTCCGAAATCGTTATCTTCCTTCGTTTCTACATCAGATTGCGGCCCAATTTCGCAACAGGCCCAATTACTTGGATTCCAACTCCCAAAACCCACCAAAAACTCCCTTTAGATCTTTTGAGTGGGTTTAAGAGCTCCTTAGAAATAATCACCTCCAACCATCCTATTATTCGCTCCTATTTATGACAACTTTGGGAGACTTTTCACTCATCCATGCCTCTGAATCTCTCTTTTTTCAGGTACAATTTCCCTCCTTCCTTTTTCCTTTTTTCTTCATTTTCCTTTTTCTTTATAATAGAGGGTGCATAATCTTATAGCTGAGTGTGTTAATCATGAAACTACCCAGTTACAAAATTATGCACATTCACTTATATAATCACTTATATAATCACGCACACTAAATAACAAATATTATACATTCTCAAAATAATGCAACCATACACTCTTATCTAAAATTGAGAATGCATACTCAATTAAAAAACCATGTACACTCAATTACAAAATTATGCACAATCAATTATACAATCATGCTTGTATAAAATAGAGCATTTACACCCATCTTAGAAACCATGTCATTGAAAAAGTTATGCACAATCAATAATAAGATTATGCAAAAATAAGAAGCAAAATTATAAACAATTAGTAACAAAATTATGTAGAGTCGCTTAATAATTTTCATTTTTTTCAAATAAACTCGATCTTGCCATTATTTTCCTTTGATGAAGTTTTAATCTCGATCATATAATTCGTCGAGATCCAACGATTATAGCGCATTCTCAATTCTCTCTAAAAAATGGTCGTCACATGATCCATTCTCTATATTAAATTATATAATATATAGTATATAAATTTTTTAATATTCTAAATAATACGTACTAATCAACTATTCATTTCTAAGATAAAATAATTTGTTATGGGACTAAAATCGAGAAATATAACTTCACTTTCGGGAAAAAAAAAACAGTGCTCTCACTCATGCTAGTTTTGTTTCAAAGTAACGCTTTCTGTGTAAATTTTTAGTAGTTTTCGCCGCATTTTATTTTTCTCTATCGTTTGGCTCTAATTCATAAAAAAATTTAAAGGGCATCCGACAATGCTCACTAGTCGCAAGGTACAAGAAGTAATTCAATTAACCGCCTTCAGGAACCCAAGTATACAGCTATACGTTCATCGCATCTACTCTTACTATACTTCCAATTGAAGGACGAAGAGCGATGCTGCTATAAAGGTAAAGTGCACATAACCTCTTCTCCTACCACACATCAATTCAATGTTGCGTGAGGCATTACCACCTAGAACGCGGGTTTCTTCTTTGAGAGACAAGATATATCCGGCCATGAACCCATCGCCTGCCTAGTTTTGAAAATTTCTGCACCATCAGTAAATATTGAAAAACATAGGGATTAAACTGCCATAGTTACTTGGTTAAGAAGATGTATAAAAAACATAAACAAACAAAGAGAATGTTTCTCAGAATCATTTTTGAAATATCACAAATTTGACATCACAACTTAAAAAAAAAGCTTAAAGTAGTATGATAATACCAACAAAATTTAGGCATCCATGGGTAGAATGTATAGCTAACAAAATTTACCTCAACTTTAGTGCGAAATTCAAGACCACATTCACATACATGACAGCTTGTCCTATGCAAAGAGCTATTGCACTGGTTAGATCTTAGAAACGCGAAAACCTGGAAAAAGTTATAGATACAAGAATGAGCAGTCCTACACAGAACCAAATGACTAAAGAGAAATAAGTTACTAGAACAATTTAGAATTTCGTTATAACTTACCTCCTCTCCACAACTAGGACATGATCCCTTGAGTGCCACCAGATCGTACCTCCAGAGTCCTTGCAGTGCTTTTACTGGAGACCATATCATGTTGGGTTAAGCTTGCCAAGCATTATACTAAGTCATTTAACAATGGTAAAACATGGTGTGAAAACAGAGTTGAGTAAGTACCGGAAGCAGAAGCAATTGGATATCCAATGACGGAGCCCAATACCATGAAAAGTGTGCTATTTAACATGGTGAGGGAGCTCATTCCAGTGGCGGCTTCGGCATAAACTAATTCTGAGTGAAATGCATCTTGATAGGCTAGAATAGCAGTGTATATTACAGGTAGAAGGAATACTAGAGTGCCGAATGCAAAAATCAGGATCCAAATTCCAGCTAATGCAAACACCTGTGAAGGGTCTTCCTGCCCTACATACACGTTAATAACTCTTCAAGAAGCATAAAAGAGAACCTTCCAGCTTGCCTTTGATTGATTCATATAAACAAGTAACAATAAAGAAAGCTTCATCTCTACTTTCATGCCAGCAAACTGTTTACAGTAGTGGAACAAACAAGTTTAGAGTGGATTCCGTATAGCAGTGGCGTAAGTAGTTTCAGTTTATAATAGGCCCCTATGGCTCTGACAGACAACTACAGGATGAAAGGTTTCTTCACCAATAATCAAATATAAGATGACATTTAATTAGGGGAATCATTTCAGATTACCTGAGCGTCTGCATATGCTGACTGCCTGCGTATGCTACAACGTGGATACTTGACAACAGATTTCGAACCATACCATCTCAATTTCAGCTAGACATATTGAAATTAAACGTTATCAATCAATCAATCAATCAATTAATCAATCGGCTTCTCCATAAACTATGCTCACCTCAACTCTGTCAAACATATCATCCACTATCAACGGAGTACCACTGTAATATGCATCCCTTGCCTAAAAATAGTTCCAAGTAAAACAAATTTGATTGATTTTGCACCATAACCATATCTCTCCTAAGATTAATTAGCATATTAAGAATTGAAAAAGTGACATACCTGGAGGTATAGAGCCTCTAGGGTTTCTTGGGTAGCGGTTTCAATAGGTCCAATAAATATGCAGGACGGACCCTCGGGTCCAAGGGATTGCTCAGCGGTAGAGACTCCATTGTGGTTCCGACTCAAAATTCGGACTTTAAGCGGAGCTCTGTGTCTACTAGAGATGGAAATACCCAGTAATTTAGATCCTAGATGCCGAGTGGGTAGAATCCTGTTCGTGGCGGCCATGGGAGAAATTCGCCGAGACGGAACACGAACGAAACTGGACACAGAGTAGTATTTGCAGTTAAAGTGCTGCTGACCACAAACATTGATATTTTCCAATTGGCTTCGATTTGACCAAAACGCCCTTTTTTAAGGGGTAAGAATTAGGAGATCTCTCCATTAATTAGGAAGGATGTCTATAGCATCCTTTTGGATGAGAACAAGAAGTTCTACATTGAAAATCATTGAAAATCATTGAAAGCCAAGAACGAGCTATGGCCCATCTTACCGATTTTATCTGTCACAACATTGAAAATCATGCCCACATGATTGATATGGATAGTCTCGAACTACAGAAGCGAGACTGAAATATCTGAAAATGATGATATCTGAATCTCATGGGCGCTGGCCCATTTTTCGAACAACATTTATGATTGTTAAATTGTCTTCTTCTATTTCTAGATTCCTAATCCCCATGTTTTTAGCTCGGGTTATTCCTTCACTTAGTGCCAGCGCTTCGAATTTAACAACCGAAACCCGACCATATTTCGACGTCGCCATATCCACAATCTCGACATTTGTTCTCCAAGTCTTCTCCACAAACTCGTCCTCCTCTTCTCTCTCTCTCTCATGCCTCCTCCCTCTCTCTCACCTCTACCCTAAAACTAACTTTAATGATTGCGGGATAAGAAAACTAAGGCTAGACAAGGGCTTATATAGAGAAAACTAATCTATCTATAAGGAAATAAATCTTCTAAAAGATATATCCCTTAGAACTATCTAAAGGGATAAAAGTACATTTAAATGTGTCGACTCGGACTGTCTTCTACTGACATGGAGGCGTCGGTACCGACCCCGTCAGGGTCGGTAGAACTTTGAATTTTGCTGAACTTTTCCTTCTTTGTTGAACACCTCGTTACCGACCGTGTGACCCTCGGTACCGACCCTCTGCAGTGTGAAAACTGGCTCGTTATAGCTTTGGCAGAGGGGTCGTTAGCCTCCCTTTTGCCTTGATTCTTCTTCCTTGGGCTCGGTAACGGGTCTCTAGACTTCTCTCATGGCTTGAACTTGGTCTCAATATCTTTCTTGAGTGCTTTATTCCTTCAGTGCTTTTCTCGGCTTTGCTCCTCTCTTAAAACTGCTCCAAATAGCTTCTAAAACCTATAAAAAAAACACCGCCAAAGCTTATGTAGACTCCATATCTCAAGGAAATACGAAAACCTACACAAACGACTCCAAACTAAACACAAAACTAAAGAAAAAGACTCAAACACTATAAAAACATACCCTAAAACATGACTAAAAAGGTGAATATCAAAATACCCCATACTTAGACTTGCTTGTCCTCAAGCAATGACAAGACACTAATCATAACCAAAATCACATTCTTCAAGTCAATGCCTTTATAAAAAAAAAATCATCAAAGCACAGATAGAAATAGATAGACAAGTGAATCTAACATCTTTACACATATATAAAAACCTCTAGCAAAAGTAACTATAATCCAACCTCACAAGGGATATGTGTTTCACTATACTCTCTGTGTTTAGGCTTATAATAACAACTCTCAACTCAATCCTATATGCAAAAACTACATAGTCATTGTTACTTATATCATCAAACTCTCCACAACAGATGTCAAAACACATGAAAATCATCAAGAGAACTTAGGCTCAATGAAAAACTTCATAGAAGCTTCCATTCGGCCGGGTTGTAATGGGGCTTAGTAATAACAATAAGGCGTGAAAATATTTTGGCTATGTGGTGCTAAAAATCCGGGAATATAGACTCCTAAACTCTCACATACTCACCAAAACTCTCAAAATAATATACCAAACTCACTCAAACATTATGCACATTCATCTCTTTTTCCCCTTTAATAACTCACTAATCTTGCTTATAAACACTAAGAAAAATTTGGCTCATGCAAACTTTCACTATTCAACTCTTTTTGATTTTTCTCATCTTTCTTTTCTCGATTTTTTCATTGCTGGTTTTTTCCTGGAAAGGTCGGTACCGAACCTACTAGGGTTGATAACGAGTTCTGCTTATTTCTTCTTCTTCTCTAGCAAGTGCATTCAGGGAACCAAACTCCTTTTACATAACAAACTGCAAGATTTTTACTTTTACCCAACCCATATTACGCCACACTTGAACCAAAACATCATACTCAACAAAAACTACAACCAACACTAAGTCCTAATCCCCAGATAGGGTCAAGCTTCATCGGCTAGGTAACAATTTTGTGGAGCTAAAAAATAAAAGGCTTTAAGGCTCAACTTAGCTTCAAAAAGAGGATAATGATAAGGTAGGTAAAAAGAGAAGATAACAAGTGAGTTAAAAACAAATAAGTTCTTCATCATATGATTTCACATGCAATGAACTAATATCTCATAAAGGTCTCAAGAAATAGATAGCCATATCAATGACAAGAGATAATATGCATAAGGAGAGTAAATCACACATGAAAAGAAGAGGGATTTTTTATGTTCTCCCTATAAGGCATTGATGTTCTCCCTATAAGGCCAAAAATAACTCACTAGGTAGCAATTTTTGTTGGATTAAAGTCACTTCTACCTAAAATCATATGTGCTCAATTTCATCACATGCTAAGTATCCACATAAAAATAATTTATCACATGATTCAGACAAAGCTATCCAAACATGCTAAAGGAATTACATGATCAAGCAAGTTAAAGCATACCATAGAACATCTAAGTGGAATATTATCAATCCTAAAACACAAACAAAGACACAAAAACTGAGTTTCCTTTTTCCTCTATCCCATACTTAAACCAAAGAGTGCCCTCACTGTATAAAGCAAAGAAAAAATAAAGAGGATAAGAAAAGGGAACTCACAAAATAAAACTGAAGTTGTCTGAAGTAGATATTTGAACACTAAGGAGTTTTGAATTCTTCAGATTTCCTATAGAGGTCGGTACCGACCTTATAAGGGTCGTTACCGAACCAACTGCTTGTATATTGATTTCTTCGTTGCACTTGTCACCGAATGTCTTGAATTGTTTTTCTCTCTTTGTACCACTTCTTCCACATCTTCTTATACCTGAGTCACTTTATAAAAACATCTATCCCTACTACACTAATCTAACCTAAAAACAAGTCAAAAGAAAGCTAGCAAAAACATCTAAGAAAGCAAAATAAAAGCATGTTGCCTCCCGTAAGCGCTATTTTTAACGTCGATAGCCTGACGAACTTACCTTGGCGGATCAAGGCGGCTTCCATCTAGCTTTGTCAGGATCAAGAGAAACCCCATACTTAGATGGAAAAGCTTCAAAGCTTCTCTCCAAGACATTTGGTCCTCTATCCTCCATTAATATGCTCGGTAATCCTACATAAGGGTTAGTAATGTCCGAAAACCAAGGGGTTTCGACTCTTTCACAATATGAATAGTAGGATGGGATATAGAACAAGGATAAAACAAAGGATCATGACCAGAATGTATCAAATCAGCGTAAGAAGACTCACCTGTGTCTCTCGGATAGGGGCTCGTTAACGAGGTAAAGGGGGTCATTACCGACCCTGTTGGTCGTGTCAAATCTTCGGTAACGGGCTGGAATTTTCCCCCAGCATTGTGATCCTTTAGAGAATGGTCGGAACTGACCCAAGGAGGGTCGGTAGGCTCCTTGGTAAGTGTGACTTCCTTGAACTATCTTGTTTTTGTACTCAGAGAAGTGTCGATACCGACCCATGGTGGGTGGGTAGGCTTTTCAGTACTGCACTTAGCAACCTCGTTCACGGCAGGATTGAAGCGAAACTCAACCTTTTCTTCCCCAATGTCGAATGTGAGGAGTCCCTTTCTAACATCTACTCACGCCCCTGCGGTGGCTAAGAATGGTCTTCCAAGAATGATTGGCACCACAGGGTCTTCTGGCATCTCCATCACTATGAAGTCGTTTGGAACATAGAATTTGACAATTTGAACAGGAACATCCTCAACGACTCTAATGGCCTTGACACATGATCCATTTGCCATGTAGAGATTCATATTGACTGGTTCCAGTGGTCCTATATTTGCCTTGGACCAAATAGAGAGTGGTAGGAGACTCGCATTGGCACCTATATCACACAAAGCTTTAAACTGATAAATCCAATCCTAATTGTAATGGCAAACTTACCCGGATCGCCGAGCTTTTTTGGGAGCTCTACGGACTGGACCTCGTTAGTTAGCTCTGTGATGGACCTTTTCCTGCTTAAGATTTCTTTTAAGAATTTAGTATAGGCAGGCATCTTATTAAGGGCTTCAGTGAATGGAATAGAAATGTTTAAGCCCTGAAGAATTCTGACAAAGCGTCTGAACTTTCCTTCCGTCACATTATTAGCTTTCTTAGTCGGGAAAGGAAGAGTCCTTGACGGACTTGGAGTAGAAAGAGGCCCGGATCGAGGCACTACCGAATCGACAACAGGGTCGACCGGTGCCGAAGAAGGTTCGATACCGACCCATGATCAAGAGCAAGCATACATAACCATTGTTGGATTTAACCCCAACCTTAAAGAGAGAGAAACTACTCATAAATCATGATTAAGAACAACTAAATTAAAAAAAGAAATCTTACAATCGAATTCAAAATGAAACTTGTTCTCCAATTCTTCTCCACAAACTCGTCCTCCTCTTCTCTCTCTCTCTCTCTCACGCCTCCTCTCTCTCTCTCCTCTACCCTAAAACTAACTTTAATGATTGCGGGATAAGAAAACTAAGGCTAGACAAGGGTTTATATAGGGAAAACTAATCTATCTATAAGGAAATAAATCTTCTAAAAGATATATCCCTTACAACTATCTAAAGGGATAAAGTACATTTAAATGCGCCGACTCGGACTGTCTTCTACCGACAGGGAGGCCTCGGTACCGACCCCGTTAGGGTCGGTATAACTCTGAATTTTGCTGAACTTTTCCTTCTTTGTTGAACACCTCATTACCGACCTTGTGACCCTCGGTACCGACCCTCTGCAGTGTGAAAACTGGCCCGTTATAGCTTCGGTAGAGGGGTCGTTAGCCTCCCTTTTGCCTTAATTCTTCTTCCTTGGGCTCGATAACGGATCTCTAGACTTCTCTCATGGCTTAAACTTGGTCTCAATATCTTTCTTGAGTGCTTTATTCCTTCAGTGCTTTTCTCGGCTTTGCTCCTCTCTTAAAACTGCTCCAAATAGCTTCTAAAACCTATAAAAAAAACATCACCAAAGCTTATGTAGACTCCATATCTTAAGGAAATACGAAAACCTACACAAACGACTCCAAACAAAACACAAAACTAAAGAAAAAGACTCAAATACTATAAAAACACACCCTAACAACATGACTAAAAAGACGGATACCAAGAGCCATCAAAATTTGATATAAAAGATCCACTTGGTGGCTTCCTCCACCCTATCTATTTCTGCTTTATGCCTACCTTATTTTTACTTCTTTTTTAGGTTCACCTTCACTCCATTGTTTTGTTCTCTCCCAAGCCAATATCCGCATCTTGATGTACTGAGCTTAATTTGGTTTGAAATTGTTTTGTGCTTGTTGAAATACGAGTTTATTTCATTGATGCCAAATCCCCCATCAGGTTACAACTAACTCGGTGAAATCTTTAGTACCTATTTGTTGTTTTAGTTCAGTAATAATTAGACTTCGTGTCTTGTTTCTTATATCAAATTGTTGCAAAATTTGTTCAGTTTTAGGATTTATCTTGTTAAAAATTCTACGTGTGTGAGTGCATTTGATAAAAAGATGGTTGATGTCTTCATAAGTGCGGGAGTAGATGATACACCCCCCGAGATCGGAACATGATTAGCATGAAGCCTTGATTTTGTTTGATTGAGAAACAAGAAGAGTGGGTTTCTTTGGAGAAGATAATGATGTCATCTGCTAAGGATAGAAAGGGGATTTTAGTTCAAGCTCTAGCGAGAACAAAGCCAACTGTTTTGTTTGAAGCCATACATACTTGTTGTAGTTTTCTAGCTAAACGTTTTGTGCCTAAATTGAATAGATAGGGGATAGTGGATCTCTTTGTCTAAGATAACATTCAGGAAAAATGGTTCAGTAGGCCCATTGTTCACCAAAACTAAAAATGATATTGTCTTTACACATTCTTGAATCCAACCTATGAATTTTTTTATCGAACCCAAACTTGTCCATTACTGAGAATAAGAAATCCCAATTTACTCTGTCACAAGTTTTTTCCATATTTAGTTTAATGACAATCCATCCATCTTTATTCTTTTCTTCATTTATATGAATGGATGATTTCATGTGCAATTAGTACATTATCTTGTATTGCTCTATTGGCAAGAAAGGCATCTTGTAGAGGGTGGATAAGTTTCCCCGTTACATTTTTCAATAGTTTAATGATAATTTTGGCTATTATTTTGTATATTGTTGAGCATAGATTAATTGGTCTATAATAGTTTGTGGAATTTGGGTCATCTCGTTTAGGGATCAGAGTAATGAAAGTATGGTTTATTTTCTTTAAGATCTTCCCATAATGGAAGAAACTTTTAATTGCTTCATTACTGATGGTCCTACAATATCCCAGTATGTTTTATAAAATTCTACAAACATTCCATCTAGTCTTGGTGATTTATCAGACCCAATGTTCATTAATGCACTCCTAATTTCCTCGTTAGAGACAACTTTCGTTAATAGATTGTTACCAGTGCTTGTTATCTCCTTTGTTATTAATTGTAGGTACTCTCCTAGGATCACGATGTTTATTGGTTCCTTGGTGTAGCGTTTTTTGAAGTCATTTTGGATTTCATTTTTGATATTGGTTTCTCCATAAATTTGTGTTCAATCAATGGCCTTGATTTCCCTGATAATTTTCCTATTTCAGTGCTCGTTTTCTCTTGTGAAAATATCATGCATTTATGTCAGTTATCTTTATATGCTTTGTTTTCGCTCTTTTGTTTCCAATATGTTTTGTGAAAGTTTAAAACATTCCTTTTTTCTGATCAGTCGTAATTGTTTTTTTATTATCTCTGGTATAGGTGATATGTGGATTTAGTTTTGAATTTTTTAAGAGATCATCTTGAATGCTTCGTAATTGTTCAAATTTGTTTCCAAGTGTTCGTTTATTCCTTTGTTTTGCATGATTTTTAATTAGTTGAGTCTTTTTAACTGATTGGAATATATTTGACCCCATAAAGTCTACCATCCATGCTTGTTTAAGAACATTTTTAAAATCTTTTCTTTGAATCCACAATTTCTCAAATTTAAATGGTTGCGCTTTGATTGTTTGTCCATTACTGAGGTCAATTGTAATTTTGCAGTGATCAGAAGACGAGAAGGCAAAATGTTGTGTTATAATCTCTAGGAACCATTAAAGAATTTGTCCATTCACTAGTGCATTATCGGGTTTTTCATATATATTGCCTTCTTCAGTCTTATTCTTTCTCTATGTGTATTTACTTCCCTTAGTTGGCACATCCATTAGCTCACATTCGTTTTTAAATTTGATTAATCTTTCAAATGTTGGATGATACAACAAAGCTCCCCCTTTTTTCAAGTGGTTCTTGAACTTCGTTTATGTCGCCCATAACAATAATAGGAAGATGCAAATTTTGCAGGCAATGAATTAATTGTTCCCAAAAGGTATTTTTTAGCTTTCTTTTGCTCCAAGTTGATCGCCTATATAACCTCACAAGATTCCCCTCTTGCCTAGTAACTTCAATTCCAATCGATTTCACTCTCAATTCTCAATGCCTTGCGTGATAAGTAATTGAAACTCGATTTCTCAATCTGATTGTGATGGATGAAATCGAATAGATAATAATCCTCAATTGTGATATTTCAATTAGAATGACTCAAACGCTAATTAATTGATGAACTAGATGATTATTAATAATCAAACTAGAACTCTAAAAATTGATTATATATTATAAACTCGAAATCTGATTATAGAAGGAAGATTAGGGTTGATCGATCACAATAAAGCACACACGAAAATTATAGATTTTTAATTGGCCCAAGGAATAGATAAAAATCCAATTTATGATTTTATCTATTCTCAATCTGAATTTTATTGAATGAAATGCAAAGGTATAAATAGAGTACATACTAGAGTTGTCTTAGCTGGAAAGATAGAGCATGGTCGGCCCTAGAGGGTAGTTTCGTCCATTACTTGCTTTTCAAGATAACACATTATGATATTAAAAACATCTATCATAGGTTCCTGATAGAGCATATAGCTATAGGTGTTAGAGCATGTTTTTATTCCCGTTTTATGCATGTTTAGCTAGACTTTCGCTTTAAGTTGTAGTTTAGGTTTTATTTCGGTTTAGTTCGGAATCTACACCTTTGTGTGCTCTATTGTAGGTTAGAAAGTGGACAATGGTTGGTGTGTGGCTAAGAACCGGAGCTCGGGACGTGTGGTGAGCATTGAAGAGAAGAACCGAGGCAAAAACAAGACAAGAAGATTAAGCCCAAACCCCGTTTTGAGGAGCAAGCCAGCGCTGGAGGGGCGAAGACACTGCGGCGAAAGCGCGGGCAAGACTGGCGTTCCGCGGCCGCGCTTTGAGGGAGCCAAACCGCGCATTGGCGCGTGTCTGCGACGCCGACTCAGGCTTCCGCGTGATCTTGTGGGCCGACTTTATTATTGTTTTTGGATATTTCTAGATAAGATATAAATACTTTCCTTAGGGTTTATTTGGAGGATTATGCTATCTTTTACTTTTGTTCTTACGTTAGTTTCAATTGGGGATTTGGGGGAGACAAAACCCTAATTTTGCACAATTGAAGAGAAATTCAACTCTTGTAAGTTTAATTCTTCTTTAATGTCATTTTCTGGCTAATTTTCCTATGTCCAACTAGTTAGTTGAAGTTGTATGCATGATTGTTTGTGAGATTTGAATTATTTCTATTTGCCTTGACTAGATTGAATCCCTCCGTGCTTGATTGATTAAATTCACTTAGGATTATAATAGTTTGATCACCTATTCTATTTCTAGGTTGAATTACAACTAGAATAATTAAATAGACGGTGGAATTTGATTATTCATTGATGAATCCTTTGATTAAACTTATAGACGGTGGAATAAGGTTAATCAAAGGCGGAGAATTTAATCACAAAACTTCATGAATAGACGGTGGAATTCATGAACTATGTTTCTATTGAATGCTTTGAACTTAATTGCATGATCAACTTGACATAGAAGGTTTTCTAGGTTAATTGATTAAAAGGTTGTTAAAGACTATGTATATTAATAACCACCTTAAGCTTGAATTTCATAAATTCACAATAGATTAGTCAAGGGAAATCGAAATAAGGATAATCTATGATCAAAACTCATGTATGCAATGGATACGAAATTAGTTGGACGCTTTTCTCTATATTTGAATCTTTAACTGTTTTATTTTCTTTGTTTTTTTTACTTAGATTGTTAGCTTGAAACCATAAAAATCCCCCTTTCACTTAGTAATATTATTTAAATATAAGTAATCTGAGTCCTTGTGGGTTCGACCCTTGCTTCCACTATACTTAGGTTAGGAAGTTAGGATATTTTCTTTGACAGTACTTTTACAGCGACATAAAAGTGCTCATCAGTTCCCTTATCAATTAGATAACTAATTTGACTTAAAGGATAAGAAAACTAACAAACTAATCCTAACAAATTCAAAAGATTTAATAATAATATGGGAAAGATAAATTTTATCCAACTAACATCAACCTATGGCCGAAATTATATGTAAACATAATATCTATCTAAAGATAGAATTAAACTAAAGATAAGATTCCCGTAAGACTTGAACAGCTCTCAGTAAATCGTATTTTCCGTCTCTTTTCTATTGGATTCTAGATTTGATGTAACTACAAAGTTGTATGTCTTTTAATTATCTTTCCAACGCATACTGAACAGACTTGATGATGCAGTGAAGCCTGCCATGTCTCCAACCGACGTCGATGAGTTGATTCGAGTGCCTTCTGACGGACCAATTACAAGAAGTCGAGCTAAGAAGATTGCTCAAGGCACAACAGCAATCTTGGTTCGATTGGCAGCGGTTCGTGAAGAGCCTAGCAAGACAAAGTGGGTCTCGTGCATTCGACATCAATTGAGCCCGGATTCAATGGATTAACTCAAGGGGCCGAAAATCATCTATTTCCTTATTTAGAAACATGTATTAGTTTGTCTCACTTTAGGGCTGAATTTAGTAAGTGACCGGGTGAGATAAATTGGTATATGGGTCAAAGTCAGCCCTTTGACTTGACCACTCTAAGTAAGAGAAAATATCTTTTATTTATTTATTATAGGCGTGTGATTTAATTAAATAATGTAGAGAAATCAATCAATAGGCTTATGTTAGTTGATTGATATTCTCTCTCTTGGTTGTTAGAGATATTTTTAGTTTGTTTTGGATATTTTATAGTTGTTAGGATATTTTCCTTAAATAAATAAATCAACCATGATTTACTTTATTTAAGGGGAATCTAGATAGATATTATTAGATATTTTATTATATCTTGGGAAGCAAGACAAGGAGGCTAAGTTCTATCTCCTAGGGCCGGCCATACCTCTCTCCTTGCTCCCCAAGTAATAGCTTTGTATTCTCTATTTATACTTTGCAATTTCCATTCAATAAAATTAGCTTGAGATAAGATAAACCCTAAGAAAGGTTTATCTTGTCTTTGGGCTCCAAAAAGACTCGAGTTTGCTTGTGTTTGTTCGATCACCATCATCATCATTCGACCGATCTCTCTCTCTCTCTTTGTTCGAATCTGGTTTGTTAGTTTAATCAATTAGATTGTTCTAGTTGTGATTGTTAAAGATCAAACTAGTTAATCAATCGGATTTAGCGTTAGAGCCAATCCGTTTGAACTATCAAGTTGAACTAATCTATCAAATCTGATTGGTTCTTCAATTTCATCAATTCAATTCAATTTCGTTGTTTGTGAGAAAGTTGTTGACTTGTTAGCAAATTCAGGTTGGATCGAGATTATTGGCAAGATCGGGACTTGTGTGGGTCATATACGAGGTTTCTAAGGAGTCATCCGAGGCAATCACGTATCAAGTAGTATCATACTCCAGCGTCTCGCCAAGTAAAATTTTCTTTCCTTAATTTGCTTTCTAATTGATTTGATTCAGTTTTTGATCCCAAAAATCCCGCCTTTACCCAAAGATTGAATTTTTGGAACCAAAGCCTGAATTTTTACCACAACCACCACCTATTTCCGCCAACCACCACCTCGCACCACCCTCCACCACCACGACCTGGTGTCGCTCTCACCAGCCGCACCACCTACCACCACGGTCCGATCACAACCCCACCAATCCCATCACCAACGGACCACCCTAACCCTAGATTGCCTACCCCACCCCCTTTCGAACCCTAACCCTAATTGGCGGACAAACCCTAACCCTAACCCTAAATTGGCGGCCAACCCTAGGATTCGAAACCCTAACCCTAGTTCGAACCCTACCTTCTCTCAAACCCTAGAAGCCGAACCCTAAGCCCTTCTAACCCTAGTCAGCCGAGCCTTCACCAAACCCTAATTCCCCTTGTTGTTGCTTGCCCTCCAAGTAATAACCCATCTAGGAGATTTTAAAGGATTTGTTGCATGCTTGTGGTTGAATTGGTTGAGTTTGATTGCAATATAGATTAGCTTTTGTCTTCCTACAATTTTTATGAGTTTTTATTGCATGTTGCATGATCAATAGAGATTCATATTACATTGTTGATATTTGCTAATTTTTGTCATTGCATTCCATAATTTCGACCTAGCCCTATCTTCTCTTGTTAATTTGGCTTCTAGTTGGTTTCATTGGTAGTGTAAAGTCACTTAGATAAAAAAAAATCAGATTAGCCTAGTTTCGTTTTTGCCCTATTTTGCATTCCTTTGCATTGCTTTGTTATTCTTCATTCTAGCACAAGAGTAGATTGTGCATAAAGTTAAAAAAAAAAATCAGAAAAGCAAAAGTGATCTACCCCAACTAGTTTTAAGCCACTTTTAACCCTAGTGACTACTTGCTTAAAAATAGTTAAGTAGAAATCACTTTGAAGAAAAAAGAGTGACGAAACAAAAGTCACTTAGCCCACCATATTTCTGTCCTTGCATGATTAATTTGGCTTTATTAACTTGCATAGAGTCAATTGAGAGATTGCATGTGTGTTAGAGCTCATAAAGGGATTATTTGCATCGCTTGTCTTATTGCATACTTGCCATTTGCTTAAGCTGCATATTTCCTTTATTTATCATTAGTATTCCATATCTACACCATATCTACCCATTTACTCCCTCAATTCAACCCAAAAACTGAATTAAGTTGATTGGATTGCTTTGAGGCAAGTTTTGGCTTGATTAAGGTGTGGTATTGCTTGTTGTGATTTGTTTTAGAACACACTACTCTCTCTACTTTCTTGCTTGTTTCAGGAACAATGGTGATCACTAATGAGCCGAACTCGGCTGAATTGAATCTCACTAAAGAGGCAATCGACTTCATTAGGTTGTCCATTAATGAGAGTGTACGAGATGGTCAAGCTCGAGCTGTAGAGTTGGCCACGGCTGCAATCAATCCACAATTGCGGCGTCTAGAGGAGCAACTTGCTACTTTGATTGAGTCATCTCAAGGAAGTCATAAGGTTGCCCCTGCAATAGAGCTTACAAGTGACCCAAATCAAGCCTCAATTAGCGACAAAGGCAAGCAACAAGCAATCGATGAAGAGCATGATGTGCTTGCTAGCTACAACAAAGATCAAGACCCCCCGGCTCACTATTCACCCACGGCTGGCCGAGGCAGAGGTAGAGGTTTTGGGACGAGGACTCCACCGGTTACTCATCAACAGCTCTATAATCAGCAAGCAAACTGGTATCCTCAAGCCACTCATCAACAACAACAATACAACAATCCTTTTGATGATGTGACTTATGGTTATCCCGGGGAAGAAAGGCGCCCATGGCATCCTCCCCTTGATGATTTCTATAACCAAGTTGAGGTTGTAGAAGATATTCCACCAGCTTATGGAGTACAAAGGCCGAACAACAACAACAACGCTAACCAACAAATCAATCAGATTGGTAAGCGTGATATTAAGATCAAGATAGAGCCATTCAGTGGAGAGCTCAATCCAGAAAAGTATCTAGAGTGGAACAAGCTACAAATTTCATTCTAGATCACATGGGCTATGAAGAATGGGAGAAAGTTGCAGTTGTTGTTATTCACTTCGTTGGGACCGCTAGAAATTGGTGGTTCAGAATGAAGGAAGATAGAATCAGAAAGGCCTTACCACCTATTGAAACTTGGGGCCAGCTGAAGTTTGTCATGAGGAAGAAGTATGTGCCCGAAGAGCATACCGAGCACATGAGGCTGAAAGTTGTTACATGCAAACAAGGTACCAAGTCTCCAACCGAGTACTTCAATGAGCTAGAGGATTTGAGCTTCAAAGCGGGAATTCATCATTCCCAACGGTCTCTAAGGACCCAATTCATGGCTAGACTGAATCAAAGCATTAAGGACACATTGGAGATTCAACAAATCAAGGATCTCAATGCCTTAGTACATTCAGCCCAACTACACTATGAGCAACAACAAAGGAAGAAGAAGGAAGCTTGGAATGCACCAAAAAGGTATGTTTCTAATCCTAGTTCAAATTCCAATTCTTATTCTTCTAACCCTTCTATGCAGCAAAAGGGAGCTTCTAGCTCACCTAAACCAACAGGTTTTCAAGGCCAAAGGCGTCCCAACACCGGACCTCCAAACCAGCCAAGGGCACGTGATTTGGTGTGCTACAAGTGTCAAGGAAGAGGTCATTATGCCAAGGACTGTCCAAATCAAAAGCAAGTGCTTCTCACCACCAATGGAGGATACGTGAGTGATGAAGATATACCTCCAAATCAAGGGGAGGAGGAGAGCAATGGACAAGAGGAGGAGGACGTAGAGGCCATTGAACCAGATTGCACCGAACAGGCTCTAACTTTGGTAACAATGCGTACTCTTACTTTACAAGAAACACCTAGGCTAGATCAAAGGGAAAATATTTTTCATACTAGGTGTACTGTGAAGAATCAAGTGTTATGCATGATAATTGATAGTGGTAGCTGCTGTAACATTATTAATGCTAAGTTAGTTGGTCACTTCCAATTAAAAACCCAACCTAGGGCTACTAGTTATGGTCTAAATGGTATTAATGATTCTGATGGTCCTAACTTAGTTACTCATCAATGCTTAGTCCGTGTTTCCATAGGCAATTATGTGGATGATATCATGTGTGATGTGGTAAACATGGAATGCACTCATATCTTGTTAGGTAGACCATGGTTATTCGATAGGAGAGTTATATATGATGGCATGCTTAATACCTATTCGTTTAACTATGACGGGAGGAGAGTTTCTCTTCTACCATTGTCGCCCCAAGAAGTTTTACAGGACCAGGTACGCAGAGACCAAGCTAGGGCACTTAGGCGTGCCAAGGAAGAGAAAGAGGAGGCTGATTCGGCAGCCAAGCTTGCGGCCCGGCGCTCGGCGCCCGACGCACCAACAAAGCCTAGCGGCGTTTCCCAGTCTTCACCCGGGCGTTCTGGCTCAAATTTTAGGACAACATCAAGAACAGGTGGAGCTACTGTTTGGGACGAAAAACGCCCAGAGAATGTCCCTAAATCGTCCAAAGTGCCGAGCAACACTTCCAGCAGTGCACCAGAGACGAAAACGGGGCTATCTCCCAAACCACTCGAGCGTTTTGGCTCAAATTTTGGGAGCACTTCAGAGACTCAGAGAGCTAAAGATGTGGAAAAAGAACGCCCACAGAAAGTGCCAAAAATCGGCATAAAGGGCAGTGTAGAAAAGCGCTCTCTAGTGACTCAGTCTAGTATTTCTTTCCCTAACTCTTTTTGCTTACTTCTTATGAGGAAAGATATACTTGTTATTAGTCAAGATATTTCACATCTTCCAAAGTGTATTCAAGCTCTATTACAGGAATTTGAAGATGTGATGCCTGAAGAGTTGCCACAAGGCCTTCCACCAATTAGAGGCATTGAGCATCAAATTGATTTGGTGCCCGGCGCTTCTTTACCAAACCGTGTAGCCTATAGAGCAAGTCCAGAGGAGACCGCTGAGCTTCAAAGACAAGTGCAAGATCTCATGGACAAAGGCTATGTGCGTGAATCCCTCAGCCCATGCGCGGTTCCGGTGATTTTGGTGCCAAAGAAGGATGGCACATGGAGAATGTGTGTTGATTGCAGGGCGATCAACCAAATAACAGTTAAGTACCGTCATCCCATTCCTAGATTAGATGATATGCTTGATGAATTGCATGGTGCTAATTTCTTTTCTAAGATTGATTTAAGAAGTGGTTACCATCAAATTAGGATGAGGGAAGGGGATGAATGGAAAACTGCCTTTAAAACTAAGTACGGTTTATATGAATGGTTAGTAATGCCTTTTGGATTAACTAATGCACCTAGTACTTTCATGAGGCTTATGAACCATGTTCTAAGAAGATACTTAGGTAAATTTGTTGTAGTCTACTTTGATGATATCTTAGTCTATAGCAAAACCTTGCATGAACATGTAGACCATCTTAGGGCTGTTTTGGACACTTTGAGGTTAGAAAAGCTTTATGTTAATCTGAAAAAGTGTTCTTTTTGCTCGGAGTCTACCATTTTTCTTGGTTTTGTTGTGTCTAAAGGTGGATTGAAGGTAGATGAAGACAAGATCAAGGCAATCAAAGAATGGCCCCAGCCAACTACACCAACAATGGTCAGATCGTTTCTCGGCATGGCTGGCTTCTACAGGAGATTTGTGCGTGATTTTAGCACAATTGCAGCCCCTCTCCATGAGCTTACAAAGAAGGATTCAGCATTCAAATGGAGAGAGCAACAAGAGAACGCCTTCAACACTTTGAAGGACAGGTTATGCCACGCCCCAGTACTCCAACTCCCTGATTTCTCCAAGGCATTCGAGATAGAGGTGGACGCTTCTGGACATGGCATAGGAGGCGTGCTCTTGCAAGACAAGAAACCCATAGCTGACTTTAATGAAAAGCTTAGTGGGGCTGAGTTGAATTACCCTACTTATGATAAAGAGTTGTATGCTTTAATTAGGGTTTTGAAAACTTGGTCTCATTATTTGTGGCCTAAAGAGTTTGTAATCCATTCTGATCATGAGGCCTTGAAGTATTTGAAAGGCCAATCCAAACTCAGCAGGCGACATGCAAGATGGGTTGAATTTATGGAGACCTTTCCTTATGTTGTAAAGCATAAGAAAGGCAAAGAGAATGTGGTAGCTAACGCCCTTTCTCGCAGGTATGTTCTCTTGAACCAATGTGATGTTAAGATCCTTGGATTTGCAATGATTAAGGAATTGTATGCTAGTGATCCTCACTTTGCTGAAATTTATAAGAATTGCATGTCTAGGGGAGAAATAGATACCTACTTTATTGATGATGGATACTTGTTTAAAGCTGGTAAATTGTGCATTCCTTCATCAAGTATACGTAGGCTTCTAACTAAAGAGGTTCATGAATCAAGAGGACATAGGGGTTTAGAAAAGACTTTAGAAGGATTAAAAGAACACTACTTTTGGCCTAAAATGAGTAACTATGTGCTTAGATTTGTCAAGAGTTGTGTTGTTTGTGCTAAAGCTAAGTCTAGACTTAATCCCCATGGTTTGTACCAGCCTTTGCCTATTCCTAGTTCACCTTGGGAGGACATTTCTGTGGACTTCATTGTAGGATTGCCTAGAACTAGGAAGGGTAGAGATTCTATCTTTGTGGTAGTAGACCGTTTTTCCAAAATGGCTCATTTTATCCCTTGTCACACGACTGATGATGCTGTGCATGTTGCTGATTTGTTCTTTAGGGAAGTTGTTAGATTGCATGGCATTCCTTGTTCTATTGTTTCAGATCGTGATGCTAAGTTTTTGAGTTATTTTTGGAAGAGTCTGTGGTCTAAGTTGGGAACTAAATTGCTATTTTCTACTTCATGTCATCCACAAACTGATGGGCAAACTGAAGTTACTAATAGAACGTTAGGGGTTTTACTTAGAACTATGTTTAAAGCTAACCTCAAACGTTGGGAAGATGTTTTGCCTTTTGTGGAGTTTGCTTATAACAGGTCAATCCATTCAGCTACAAAAATGACCCCTTTTGAGGTTGTTTATGGGCTGAATCCGAGGACTCTGGTGGATTTGACGCCTCAGCCATACAAGGGAAAAGAGATTTTTGAAGCTGACAAGCGGGCTGAGTTTGTGAAGAAGCTACATGAGAGGACAAAGATGCACTTGGAGAGGAAATCCATGAAGTACAAGGCCCATGCTGATAAGGGTCGAAAACAGGTTATCTTTGAAGAAGGAGATCTTGTTTGGGTGCATCTAAGGAAAGAGAGGTTCCCAAATCAAAGGAAGAACAAGTTAGATCAGAGAGGAGATGGACCATTTCGAATCATCAGGAGAATCGGCCCTAATGCATATCATGTTGACATGCCTGGTGAGTATGGTGTCCATCCGACTTTTAATGTGGCTGATCTATCTCTTTATGTGCCAGATTTTGATTCCAACGTCGAATCAGAGACGATTCGAGCTCAAGTGGAGGAGAATGATGCAGTGAATCCTTCCATGTCTCCAACCGACGTCGATGAGTTGATTCGAGTGCCTTCTGACGGACCAATTACAAGAAGTCGAGCTAAGAAGATTGCTTAAGGCACAACAGCAATCTTGGTTCGATTGGCAGCGGTTCTTGAAGAGCCTAGCAAGACAAAGTGGGTCTCGTGCATTCGACATCAATTGAGCCCGGATTCAATGGATTAACTCAAGGGGCCGAAAATCATCTATTTCCTTATTTAGAAACATGTATTAGTTTGTCTCACTTTAGGGCTAAATTTAGTAAGTGACCGGGTGAGATAAATTGGTATATGGGTCAAAGTCAACCCTTTGACTTGACCACTCTAAGTAAGAGAAAATATCTTTTATTTATTTATTATAGGCGTGTGATTTAATTAAATAATGTAGAGAAATCAATCAATAGGCTTATGTTAGTTGATTGATATTCTCTCTCTTGGTTGTTAGAGATATTTTTAGTTTGTTTTGGATATTTTATAGTTGTTAGGATATTTTCCTTAAATAAATAAATCAGCCATGATTTATTTTATTTAAGGGGAATCTAGATAGATATTATTAGATATTTTATTATATCTTGGGAAGCAAGACAAGGAGGCTAAGTTCTATCTCCTAGGGCCGGCCATACCTCTCTCCTTGCTCCCCAAGTAATAGCTTTGTATTCTCTATTTATACTTTGCAATTTCCATTCAATAAAATTAGCTTGAGATAAGATAAACCCTAAGAAAGGTTTATCTTGTCTTTGGGCTCCAAAAAGACTCGAGTTTGCTTATGTTTGTTCGATCACCATCATCATCATTCGACCGATCTCTCTCTCTCTCTCTCTTTGTTCGAATATGGTTTGTTAGTTTAATCAATTAGATTGTTCTAGTTGTGATTGTTAAAGATCAAACTAGTTAATCAATCGGATTTAGCGTTAGAGCCAATCCGTTTGAACTATCAAGTTGAACTAATCTATCAAATCTGATCGGTTCTTCAATTTCATCAATTCAATTCAATTTTGTTGTTTGTGAGAAAGTTGTTGACTTGTTAGCAAATTCATGTTGGATCGAGATTACTGGCAAGATCGGGACTTGTGTGGGTCATATACGAGGTTTCTAAGGAGTCATCCGAGGCAATCACGTATCACTTGAGATCAGTTTTCTATCAACATTTATGACTATTTTACTGAGAATTGTTTTTAATTTGACGAACTTCTTAACTTTTCAAACTTTCATGACTTGATCCTCTTTCTTGGTGGTCTTGGACACCATTGATGAACATATTCAAAAGATAATATCATATCCTCTTTCTTGGTGGGTCTTTGGCCTCTATTCATCTTCAACGAATCAATGACTTTGATCCTCTCTTGATTTGTATCAAGTTCCACAAGTGTTATGAAGCCAACTGATAGTGTCAAGAAGAGCTAAGAAATTGCTCCAATTTATCAATATAGAGTTTGGGTGTTCTTGGTTGAAAGTTAAGATTGAGAATACATTAAGTTAAAGCTTGAACCGAAACAACTGAAAGCAAAGGATGTTGTCTTCCAACAAGAAATTTGGTGAGGGATTGTAACCATGAGCATCTCGATTGATAGGAAGTTTGGAATTTCTGAGGAAGGGTCGGGGTTGAGGGGAGCATTTTCGGGAGTCATTCTGGAAAATGCCCTTTCTTACTCGTGTTCGATTACGCCTATATTATTATTTTTTGTTGTGGTGAAAATTAGGGAGAAAGAAGTTAAGGAATTTCAACATACAACATTCTTTAGGATGCCAAATAACATTTTATAGTTGGTAATGATCAGATTCACATTAAGATTATGTTTTAAACAAACTGCATTAGCATTACACATAGGAGACACATGAGTAATTATAAGCATTTTAATTTCCAAAGACAAGAACGTTATCCTTTTAAAACATAGTTAAGTTGTCTCCATCAATCTCTTTTTTCATTAAGCTTTAACTCTTTTGATGAGGTTGATACATATCATAAGAGTCCACTTGAACGGTCGTCCAACATGGACAAACCATAGCATCCATGTGAATCATTTGAGCAAAATGATCCTTGGGGATGAAACCCGCTCACGCATTACCATTTACTAGTTTAGATTTATCAAAATTATTTTTCCAACCACTTGGTTTTTTCCCGTTATAATTTTTGGCTTTCTTTCGGTGTGGTTATCGGAAGGAATTGGCATCGCAAGCATCATTTTCTAAATCTTGAAGGTGCATTTTCCAATTCAAAATATGGTATCTACATGTTTGTATGAGGTTACACTACTACAATGAAGGCTTATGGCAGCAGTTCATTGCAGCGGTTTAGGATAATGAAGGCTATGAGAGCAATTTGTTGTGGCGGAGTTTAAGGATATGAAGTTGTTTAAGCAACAACTTTATAACATGGAGTCTATTGAAGCGGTTTTTTTTATATTGCAACACTTCATGAAAAATAAAAAACTCTAATGAAGCGGTTTAGGTTTGTACTATTTTCCAGCCTTGGGGCAAGTGTGATATTCCTTCCCCGCTTTAATGTTGAAAATTATTTGAGTATATCACCATTATTTTTAGTGGTCGGGATTAGTGTTGGGTGAAATTTGGAGGAGAGTTTCAAAAAACCCCGAATTTAGATTTCAAATTCCAATAACAAAGGGTTTGAGAGGGTTTACCATCAAACAATGGGTTAGGGTT
Organism: Fallopia convolvulus; assembly: GCA_964016875.1. Lineage (NCBI taxonomy): Eukaryota > Viridiplantae > Streptophyta > Magnoliopsida > Caryophyllales > Polygonaceae > Fallopia > Fallopia convolvulus. Next base: position 27,628,475 of record OZ024727.1, read on the forward strand.
CTTTATCTAGGTCAGAGTTTTGTTCGCTCCATTCCAAGTTTGCATCTTTAATCTCAAATATGTGTTTTCTCGTACTTGTTTAGGGTTCTATCTCCTTGTATCCAACCTTGTTCTCGGCTCGGTCTACTCGAGAATTCCACTCCCATTGAAGTTCGTCTTCCTTTTTAAACTTCTTTTTGTTTAGGGTTCTTGATAGATGATAGCTTGCATTTAGGTATAGTTTATGATACATATTTATGTTTATATTGCTTGGTTTTATCTTAGTTTAGTCTAGTTTCTAGGTTCTTAGGTTTTCTAGGAAAATCGGGTTTTGCGCTTGTTTTGTTCGGTTTTGCAGATCTTTAGGTAAACAAGCATGGACGGGATGGATCTTAAAATATTATGGTGGAGTTTGATGAATCTTATAGTGGTTCAAGTGAATATTGGAAGAGCCAAGAGGTTTTGGGAAAAGAACGCTTAAATTTGGGTCATGCATTGAAGTTGTTGTTTTGACACCTCTATCTTGCAATGCTTGGTTTGGGAGATATAGTGGTCTGATGGAGTTGAATTTCTTATCATTGGAAAGATAATTCAAATAGCTACAATTCATATTTTTACTCCGAGTTCAAATTCCAACTCTAAAGGGGTTAAAATAGCCTCTGAAGTGTCACTTAAATGCTGAACCGAGGGTAAAAGCGCGGGGTATAAGAACGTGCGGCCGCGCTTTTGGAGTCCAAGCCACACAATCGGGATTTACGTGGAGAGGTTTGGACCCCGTGTTTAGACTTCAAGTTGGACTTGGTTTTATGTATTTCTGATACAAGATTTATATTCTAATATGTCACGTTAGCAATTGAGCAAAGTCATCTATAAATAGTTTGAAGAGAGGGTAGAGTAGTTAGCTTAATCTGATTGTAATCTTCTTTTACGTATATTTCTCCTTCTTTCTCTTTGTGAAACTTGGTTAGAATTGTTGTTCTACAAGTACATTAGTTCCTTTTATCGATCAATAATACAGAAATTCCATTCTCCATCTTCATTCATTCCTTATTTCCATTCAAATCCATCCTAGATACAAATTTACTATATCAATTTCCGAGTATTCCTTGTATTGGTTATTGAGGATTTGTTTCCTTGTATATCTTTAGTAGTTTTAAGAGATATTTAAAACTCTTTTAGTTTCTCTCTCTTTCATAACTTGGAAGACAATTTTGGAAGCTAGAGTTTGTTTTTAGAGAGCTTTTCTCAAGGAGCAAACTTTGAACCAATTTGTAAGTTTTTCTTAATCTAATCATGCATTGCTAAATTTCTTTGTTTTTGGCTAGTTAAATGAAGTCATGATTTGCATGAGTTGTGAGGTTTGATTGATTCTCAACAAACTTGAATAGAGTTTATTCTCTATGCTTAATTGAATCTAAACTAGGGTTTTGTTAGATTGATCACCAAATTGAATTTCTAGTTATAACTGAATCTTATTAATTAGCGGTCGGAGTTAATTTGATCAAGAGTAGAACTGTAATCAACTTAGTACCGGTTGGACTAGTTGGTTAAAGAAGGGAATAAATTCACAAGTCACTTAGATGTCTAGTTGCTCTAAGTGCTTGTTTCTATCGATAACTTGAATCGTTATATTGTAGTCTAATTGAATCTAGAAGGTCTTCTAGGTGAATCTAGAAGGTCTTCTAGGTTGTTAGATGATTAGAGTTGTTAGACTGGTAGTTCTATTAACTAAATCTGAAGTTCGGGTCATAATCCTTAGTAGGGTCATAATCCACAATAGAGAATCAAGAGAATCAATGATCAACAAAGCAACGTCATGATGGATTTAACTAGTTGAACACACTTGTCTGTCATTGATTTAATAACTTTTGCATTCATATTTTCTTTTACTTTGCATAGTATAGTTAGAATAATCATTCATAAAACCCCCCACTTCGGTTACTTGGCATCTAAGTAACAACACAAATACACGAGTCTCTGTGGGATCGACCCTTACTTACCGCTCTACTGAGTTTAGTAAAGTTAAGGTTTTTTAATAGGTAAAACGGCTGAAAATACCTCATCAATAAACTCATTTTGGTTTTATTGATGAAAATCTAGTATTTGGAGTCTCCTTTTCGCCAAAATTTAAGTAAAAGTGTCAAACACTATTTAGCTAACATGGCATATAATATTATTATGTGGGGTTTTCCCTTTATGTATAAATTGTTGACAATTGGATTATGGAGGTCAATTCGATTTATCTTTTTTAGATTAACTAGTTATACCCGTCGTGCCATGCACGACTTAATGAATTTAATTCTTAATTTATTTAATGAATATGATTTTAATTTAATATAAAAAATTATTTATTAGAAAAAAATTATATAAAATTTTACAATTGATGTCATATAAAACGGGGCCAAAATTATTAAGGTGAGCCCACTATAATTTTGATTGCTTAATGAAAATTTATTTATACAAAAATATAAATAAAAATTATTTGAATCAGAATCATTTAATTTTAAAAATATTTTACAAAAAAATATAAAAAGTTAAAAATAACCTAAATTCTTGTATTTTTTTTATCAAATTCAATTCTTTAAAAATATTTGAATGAAAATTAAAAATATACTTAATAAGAAACGATGAAAAAATATAAATAAAGAATGAATTTTTTAATAATAAGAAAATCATTTATATTTACATAAATAATTAAAAAGAAAATTAAGGAAAAGATAACGTAAATTTTTTATCATCAAAAGTCAATTTAGGCAAGTACTTATCTAGATTGAAAGTTCTATTTTTTTTCTCAAAAATTTATTTAAGATAAATCTTTTAAATAAACGGATAAAAAAAGATAAAATAATTTTCTTTAATTTTAAATAAAATTCGAATTTAATTTTTTTTCATATAAATAGATAGAAATTTAATTGGAAAAACTAAATTAATATATCTATCTTAATATATAATATCTAATGTTCTATAATTAATTTTAATTTTAGATAAAATCTTTTAGGTCTATCCTAATTTCTAATATATAATAGATAACATCTTTAGTTTAGATAGAATTTTTCCTTGATTAATTTATTCTATTTCTATATTATCCTAAAATAATATCAACATGTATAAATTCCTAAAATAAAAAATCCTATGTGGCGACATCCTAGGTGGCTTAACGTGGGAACGACACGTAGAAAAATCCTAGGTGGCGCAACGTGGTGGCCTTATTCCTTGCGTCTTTTATATATATACATAGATTTCACATGTATTGATAAATATATTACTCAATTACGAATAATTTTGAGTCTAGTGTCCAAATTTTCCTTAAAACAATTAAGGATGTGATTATAGTGTAAATACTGCTCATGGGTGTAAATTGAAAAGCTAGATAAACGGGCACAATAAAAGATAGTGGAAAACAGGAATTTTATTACAAATTATTTTGTTTGATAACTGATTCAAATAAGAGGTTAGGAATTTTCGATGACCTTTTCTCATTAATTAAAAAGGTAAATTTGATGCATCTTTTATTTGTAAGTGGTTTAATTAGAAGTGTTAAATGTTTCAGATGGGTACAATTCTATTTCAAACTAGAAAGCTTGACCCGTCCGATGGACGGGATATGATTTCGTGTTTATTTTTATTTATTTAATAAGTGGACATAGGTGAATGTGTATATTATTTGAATTAGAATAGAAATTGTATGTTCAATTCTATCTTTTGAAATTAACCAATTAATTATATGCTAACTCTATCTTTTGTCAATTACAATAAATATAGTGCAAAAAGAAATTTAAACAGTTGTTCTTATAACATTCAAGAAGGAATGTAAGAGGCTAACACACATGATATGGTGCACTGATTATGACAACTTGTGTGCCCATTCGTATTCCAAACTCGAACTATTTGTTAATGGTATTTTTTATTTGAAAAGATAAATCATTTATGTAAATATTTGTTAATGATATTTTCTATTTCAATACATAATTTTAATAGATAGATCATTTATTGGTCTATTGAGGGAGAGTTTTTATAGTTGTATAGATTGTAGTTTGTGATTTGCAAAATATAGCTACTTGCACTATTTTGGTTGACGGGTATGCATTTTGCATACATTGATAAATGTTTATAGTCCCAAATGGGTACAATTCTATTCAAAATTTTAGTTTGTGATTTGCATAATATAGCTACTTGCACTATTTTGGTTGACGGGTATGCATTTTGCATACATTGATAAATGTAGTTGATGTTTTAAGAACACGTTAGAAAGAAGCTCTAAGGCCACACCGGTAGATTCACAAAGAAAGCAAATACCGAAGGGAAATGTATCGGAGAGAAGTCGAAACAACTCCCAAAAACAAAAAGGAAAGCGAGATTTGTCAAAAAAAAAAAAGGGAGGGGGGAGAATTTCAGAACTAGAAGCCAACAATCTCTCAAATCTAGTAACGAATCAGAAGAAATGGGACAAGATTTGGTCCCACCAATCATCCCTCTCACGGAAGATGGTTTTCATAGTGAAAAAGGTCAAGAATTGAACAAATCCAGATCCAGAACTCAAATCGGAGCAGCCCAACGCACTAGAATCATCGCCTAAAGAGTAGAACCAAAGTTTGGAATTGTAGAAAACATTCATAGCAAATATAATCCACAAATCAAAAGGAAAATTTATGAACCAAAGGGCTGATTTACGAGGGGAAACATAGAGAGGAATTGAGAAAACAATTGGAAGAAGAACGAGAAAGGAACCCTAGCTAGAGCGGAAGCATTTCAGAAAAAAGGGGCGCGTGAGGCACGTTCTTTTTTTTCCCAATTAAATGTTGTGATAGCTAATGCTGTAGTTGAAACTAGTGTAGTTACCCGCGCCATATCGGAATTTAAAAGTTTACTTTACTCCGTTTAATTTTATTTGGCTTTTTAGACTCAAAATCATGTTTATAAAATCTTATTCATGAATTATATAAATTTTAAATTTTGGTTACAAATTTTCTTTCAGTTTAGAACTAAATGGGGAGTGTATCATTTTACATATCGATCTAATACATGTTCATGAGTAGTGAAAGATATTATATAAGAACTAATATATAAATTTAAACACATTTTTAAATTTTAAAAATTGGTTACAAATACAAAATAATTTGCTATAAATGATTTGCTATAAAGTTTTAGATGACATGTCAACTTATGCATAATGTGACATGGTAAATTTTTTAATAATCTGTTTAATGTTTAAATATTGATCATGTATAGAAGTATTTGGATGCATCAAAAGTAAAATCAAAATATATTAATTAAAATTGAATATTATTCAAAAAATTAGAAAATATAAAAAAAAATCATCAATTCCTATAATAAAGGTAAGAAATGTATATAAAATTTAAGTTTTGGGTACTTTTTTTGTAAGGTTAAAATATTAATAATATGAATTTTAAAGGTGTGGAATAATTAATAAGGTTAAAATAATAACAAATCATAGTAATGAGCTTATTCTAGGTAAATGAGATCAAAAAATAATTGTGGAATTATTAACAAATTGAAGATACTTGATATTATTTGAACTATTTAGAAAATAATTAAATAAAACACCTTGATACTCTCCAGTCTCCACATCATTTTAGATTATTTGGATATAAATTAGAGAAGCTATGATAAAGACACACAAATTTATTTTATTTAGATATAAAAATAAAAATAAGACTATAAGAGTGAGTTTGTTCAGATTACTGGGCAAATAAATTGGTTAAAACAATTACTCAAAAAGAAGTGGTTAAATAACAAAAAAAAAAAACACATTTGTTAGGATGAAGTTTTTGTAATTCTTAATGATCGAAATAAAATATATACTGTAATTTTTTTGGTGGAAAATCTATGTAGAAAAAATTGGAAATAAAAGTTATACAATCCTAATATTTGATTCTATTTATAATAAATCGTTAAGAATGGCTTGGTTTATTCATTATATATGGAAAATGTTGTTTTGAAAATTAAAAATTACTTAATCAGACTATGTTTAACTTGTTGGCAAATGTTATATGGGAACTAAAAAATTTACATGATTAAAATTAAAAAAATTACATAAATGTTTGTTAATGAAAATAGATTACATAAATCATTCACGTTAAATATGGATTCTGAATTCAGATGAAAGAATATTCAAGTACATAACTATAATATTGATGAACTAATTTTCCACCATCTTCATCCTCAACATCAATGAAAGGCATCTATTATATCTTTTATTGAATTTACACCAACTTATCTCTTCTTATTTTGCCTTCGACATCAACTATGGACTGAAAATCCTCTACACGATTGTGCCTAGCCTACTCAAATATTTACCCGTTAATTCAAATCAAATCAAATTGATGCTTATTGAATCAAATTACACGAATACTAACAAAAAATTAATTGAATTCTCACCTTGGGTGCTCTATGAAATGCAAACCCAGGGATGTTAATGGCTATAGCCCTGACTTTGTAATTGAGATCGGTGTAAGACCTTTCAAGTGCCCTCCATCAGGCTTTTGGTTTCAGAGCTCAAGAAGATGTGTGTTATTTGGTGGCTAAATTTCAATGAATGCTTCGTAATATTTTAGACCTAAAACTTCTTTAAATATTGGGGTAGTAATAGTTGTGATATCCAAATTTAAATTGATTTGAAAAGATTTGATAGAAACTAACAAATTTAAAATTTAAAATTTAAAATTTAAATACTTCATTTTATTAAAATATACGATCCATTAATTTGGGAAAACCTTCTAGAAATACACTAATTTTGAATTCAAATTAATCAAATCTTTCAAAACATGAAAACGGTACAAAAAATGAATCTTAGAATCAAATCTTTCCAATTTTGATTTCAGATCTTCTTTTTAAAACAATATAAAAATCAAAATGGGAAATACAGCACCACGTTAATGAAAACAAATCAATATTTTCGTATAATAAAATTAAAAATGCTAAATACACATGACTATAAAATTGAATTACTATAATTGCGTTGTGACATATTAGGTAATTCAATTAATATAAATTAAAAATAATTATTTAGGTAATTCAATTAATATAACATAGCCACCATAATCTTTTTTATATCTTATGAAATATTTGATTACCGAATTCAAATTGTACAATCCATATTTAGATATATTCCGCAAGAAATAATTAACAAATTGATTTTTTTTACCACTCCAAATATATCAGTTTGATCCAAAAAAAAGTATTTTATTAATTGATCCTCAAAAAAAGATTGTATCACGATTATTTAGCGAGAAATAAAAAACTACCTAGCCAGCATAATCTTTTTGATATCTTAAAAAGAAAAAAAAATTACTTAAGCTAAATGGATAACCTTTTCTAAATCTTTTGTTTCCAACAATATTTTATATTTTGTACCAACAAATTAATTATATTCCATATTAATTGATTAAGCCACCACAATCATCGGACATGTTGGGTGAGATTACTTAGCAAAATGTGTTCTTCTTTGCCGAACTCGATGGAGTTTGTTGAGATCACGTAGGCTTCGTCCCTTTCATCATTGGAGGAACCCGCTGCCGCTGGGACTTGTGTCTTGCAACCACGTATGTATTCTTCTTCATCAACGGGAGGAAGTTATATCGACGACCCCGTGTTTAGCTTCCATATCCTCCGTCTTTGAAACCTCTACAATTGTTGCCTTAACCTCCTTCATCACAACCACCATGTCTACCGTGACTGTCACGTCAGCCACCTATACACCATAGACTTCTCCATCGCATGACCACCACCCTAAATACCACGTCTGCCATAGTCGTGCTAACACCCTTTCAGTCGTAGCATTCGTCTTTGAGAATTCACAATTTCTATAATGAAACTCACAATGATACTCAAAGATCGTCCATGAAAGTCATGGTGATCATCATCTCATTCATAATCTCACAGAGGAGAAGAAAAAACTATTACAGAACTCGTGTCTCAGAAATGAGAGTTACAGGGCAATTTATATGAAAACAGTAATTACAAAATAGACCCTATTATTCAGACTATTATTATAAAACCACCCATATTCTTCATATCCCCTCCTCAAGTTGGAGTTGGTGGAGAAGCAACCAAACCCAACTTGAAAGCAAAAAACTTATGCTGATCTTCACCAAGTGGTTTTGTTAACACATCAGCAAATTGAAGCTGAGATTTGACATAAGAAGTCTGAATAAAACCGAAGTTGAGATTTGACATAAGAAGTCTGAATAAAACCTTCTGAAATTTTTTCACGTACATAATGACAATCAATATTGAGGTTCTTAGTTCTCTCATGAAACACCGGATTAGAGGAATAGCTAATCTCAAATCAGAGATCAAACCATTAATCCATACCACCTCACTATCAGCTGAAGACATACATCTATACTCCGATTCAACAGAAGATTTTCAGACTGTTTTCTACTTTTTGGTTTTCCAGGAAACTAAATTATTCCCAAGGAAAACACAATATCCACTTAAAGACCTGGCTGAGAATTTACAAGCTGCCTAATCAGCATCTGAATAACTAGATAAAACCAACTCATAATCAACAGTATAAAACAAACCCCAATTTAGAGTATGTTTTAGATATCTAACAACATGATAAGCAGCTTGAAGATGAGTTTCTCTAGGATTACCAACAAACTGACTGAGATGTTGAATAGAATATGAAAGATCTGGACAAGTGATGTTGAGATAAAGCAAACGTCCAATTAATCTCCTATAAACTTCAGGATCTGATAAAAGAGCTCCCTCATCAGTAGACAGAGCAAGTCCTCGAGGCAATGGAAAATTAGCTTCCTTTGCATCTAACAATCCAGCATCTTTTATAATATCTAGAATATATTTTCTCTGATGAATTACAGTACCTTTATCTGACCGAGCCACTTCAATACCCAGAAAGAATCTGATCAGACCTAGATCCTTAATAGTGAATTCTTGATCCAAAAAATTCTTAGTCTTCATTATGGTATCAACATCATTACCAGTCAACAACAAATCATCAACATAAGCTAATGCAATAGCAATATTTGTACCTGGCTGTTTGATGAAGACTGAATAATCTTGCTTGGACTGTGTATAACCCAAATGAAGCAAAGAACTGGTGAGTTTGATGTTCCATTGGCGAGAAGCCTGTTTAAGTCCATATATGGACCTTTTTTAACCTACAAACCATCCCTTTTTTAGCCTTAGAATAACCCTGAGGTGGCAACATATAAACTTCTTCCTCTAAATTCCCATGAAGGAAGGCATTGTTAATATCTAACTGATGAATATCCCACTGTTTAATTGTAGCCAAAGCAAGCAAAATTCTAACAGATGCAAGTTTAGCCACAGGGGAAAAAGTATACTTGTAATCTTTATCTTTAATCTGAGTGTAACCTTTTGCAACCAGTCTGGCCTTATACCTTTCTACTGACCCATTAGGCTTGAATTTTGTTTTAAACACCTATTTAGAATCAATCGTTGTCTTTCCAGGTGGTAACTCAGTCAAAACCCATGTCTGATTTCTTTCAAGAGCCTCAATTTCCTTGACCATTGCTTCTTCCCAACAACTATGGCCTTTAGCTTGCTTATAAGTGCTTGGCTCATTAACCGAGCACATGTTGCAAAAAGATTTGACAAACTCTCTGGAAAACTCAGACAAATCAAAATCTTTAGAAACCTGAAATGAACACACATAATCTCTAAGTCTGACTAGTGGATTTCTGTTTCTAGTGGATTGCCTAACTGGTGGATGAATAACAAGCTCCTCATTAATTTTCGTTGAAGAAGCATAATCTTGTATATTAAGCAAAGATGTTGAACTCTCATAATTATCAAGAACAAAACCAGACAGATTCATGTCATTAGAAACTGCAGGATTAACCAGAGGCAAGGAATTTGAATCAGTGGTTGCTGCAGATTCTGAAAACTCTGAAGAATCTGTGACAAAGGGGAAAATTGTCTCTTGAAACACAACATCTCGAGCAACAAAAAAATACTGAGCATCCAAATCAAACAATTTGTAACCCTTTTGTCCACTAGGATATCCCATAAATACAGACCTTCTAGACTTAGCCTCAAACTTATCTCTTGTATGTGTACTCGGTTTTCCAAAAGAAAGACAACCAAATACTCTCAGACTTGCATAATTAGCCTTTTTATGAAAAAGCAATTCAAAAGGAACTTGCCAATTTAAAACAGAACTTGGAAGCATGTTGATTAGATGAACTGCAGTGAGAACACACTCACCCCAAAACTTCTTTGGTAATCCAGCATGTAATCTCAAAGCTCTTGCTGTCTCAAGAATATGGCGATGCTTCCTCTCAACTCTCCCATTTTGTTGAGGATTGCCAGGAACACTTCTTTGATGTAATATACCTTTCTGAGCAAAAAATTCTTGACAACTATTTTGCATAAACTCCGACCCATTATCACTTCTAAACATTTTAATAATAGCCCCAATCTGAGTCTGAACATAAGCAACAAAAGACATAATAATGTCTTTGACTTGAGTCTTAAATTGGAAAAGATAAATTCATGTGTATCTGGTGTTGTCATCAAGCACTGTGAGAAAATAAGAAGCACCAGAACTACTAGGGCAATTCTATGGACCCCATATATCCAAATGCACGAGATCAAAAGGACTTGAAGCCAAAGAGTCACTTCTATTAAAAGAATCTTTACATTGTTTTGCCAATACACAACTCTGACAAAAGAAATCCAAACTTGGTAAGGACAAATGTTTCATCTTACTTTGAGAACAATGTCCTAACCTATTATGTAACAATCTACTATCATGTTTAAGAAAACATGGTTTATTTGAAACTGAACTATCAGCTCTTTTAGCAGCAAAAATTCCACTTGAAGCCTCAGATGTAGTCCTGGATGTCTGCAAAATGTAAAGCCCTCCAACTCGATTTCCTTGAAGCACAATCTCCTCAGTGATAAGGTCCTGAAACCATATTTTATCAGACTGAATTCTCCCACACAAACCTTTATCATCCAATAACTTTGTGACAGATAAAAGGTTGTGTTTAAAACCATCAATGAAAAGCACATCATCAATCTTCAACCGACTAGAAAGTCTGACAGATCTTGTAAACTCTACCATCTTAACAGTACCATCAAGCAAAGCAACTTTTACAGGCTTCTCTAAAACTTGTTTATTAACTAATTTTGAAGAATCAAAAATCATATGATCAGTAGCACCAGTATCTATGATCCATAAATCAGTATCTGAACACATACTAGCTGTCATGGCAGAAACACTAACACAAACATCATGAATCATACCTGAAAATTTGGAAGATGAACCTGCCTCTGAATTCTTGTTGACCAAATTTGCTGAACCAGAAGCTCTCCCAGATACCGAATTTTTGCCTTTGAACATCTTGTACATTTCTTGACACATAGCTGCCATCATCTTTGGATCAAGATTCAATTCTGTCCCATCATCAGAAGCATCCAAAGGTGTATCTATTTCAGTTTCTGTTGCATTTTCTCTCCTATCACCAGCTCCCTTGGGATCAGATCTATCATTGAATTTCCAATTATAAAGATAGCATATCAATTTGTAACATCTATCCTTAGAATGACCCTTTACAAAGCAATACTCACACTTCCTGTCATTCTTTGATTCAAATCTGTCTTTACCTTTCCTAAGACCATCCTTGCTCAGACCTCTGTTATACATCTCTTCTTTGCTCAAAAAAATACTTCCCATACTGCTGTTGCTGACGTCTTGACATACTATTCACTGAAAAAGCATTCCCATCAATCTTGGAACTCACAGAATGCAACACATATTTCTGTTTTTCAACCTGTTGAACCAAGGAAAATGCCTTATTTATGGATGGCAAAGGATCCATAGCAATGATATTACTTCGTATCCCATCAAATTCATCTTTCAAACCCATCAAAAAATCAATCAACATATCATTCCCTTCTTGTTCAAGTTTTCTGGACTGATAATCACAAACACATCGAGACCAGAGCCCACAATCACATTCAGCAATGGCTCTAACATTCTTTAATTCGTCCCACAACTTCTTGAGACGTCTATAATATTCCTCAACAGACATGGAACCTTGCTCAAAATTAGCTAGGGTTCGCTTAAGTTGAAATAACAAAGGACCATTAGTCTGTCCAAATCGCTCAAGCAATTCTTCCCAAAGCTGAAAAGCAGACTCAACATAGATCAAAGTTTCAGAAATTCTACCTTCCATAGAATTCAGAAGCCAACAACGCACCATGTGGTCCGCACGAACCCATCTGGCGCACTCATTTGTTCCCAGAGAAGGACGGCGACAAGAACCATCGATAAAACCCACATTGATCTTTGCTCCCAACGCTAATTTCACATTCCTACTCCAACTGTGAAAATTAGTGCCATCAAACTTCTGTGAAACCAGTTGCGAACCAGGTTGATCTGATGTCGACAACGCCAAAGGATCATTCAAAGCGAAATTGTGCTCCCGATCTCTTCTTTCTCGATCAGCTCGCAACGCTTCTCTTTCTTGTCTTGCATTCTCACGATCTTCCCTTTCCTGCCTCAATGCTTCACGATCATCATCACTCAGCTCATTTCTTGGAGAATCTGACATTCTTGAAGAACTCGGCATGATCGAATTGCGGAAACGAAAAATTGGGAAATCACTCAGAATAGAAATTGGAACTCGAATCGCTCTGATACCATGAGAATTCACAATTTCTATAATGAAACTCACAATGATACTCAAAGATATCCATGAAAGTCACGGTGATCATCATCTCATTCATAATCTCACAGAGGAGAAGAAAAAACTATTACCCAACTCGTGTCTCAGAAATGAGAGTTACAGGGCTATTTATATGAAAACAGTAATTACAAAATAGACCCTATTATTCAGACTATTATTACAAAACCACCCATATTCTTCATAGTCTTCGTCATCGTCATGTGAGTGACATCCATCACTAAAGCGACTGCTATAATCACTGTCTTTAACTTCCACCATAGAATTTGATAAATGAATAAGGGAGAATGAAAACCTAGTATTTTTTAAATTACAATAAAATATGGAAATAGAATATGATGAGTAAATAAAATATAAGTGATGTGGATATAAAATGACATATGGCATATGACTTGGACTAAAATTAATGAAGTGTAAATTTTGTGGAGAAAGGAAAAAATGACACGTGTTAAAATCCTACGTGGTTTATTGTGGGATCGTCATGTGGCAAAATCTGACGTGGCGCAATGTGGTGGCTCGAATCTTTAGCGGTTTTAATTATATATATATATTTATATATATATATAGATTTTGGATGGATATTAGCTAGATAGGAAAGATTTTCTTATATTTAATTTTTCTAGATTATTCAAGATTTTATGAAATATAATATTTTATTTTTAAGATTTATTTCTAAATCAAGCACTATGAACTTTTTTAGGGACATAGACCACCATTAACACTTTCTTTCCTTTCACTTTCTATACATGAATAAATTAATCTTTAACTAACTTAGAAAATGGATGATGTAACAATTACATTATCCTACGAATCTTAATTGGAAAAAAAATAACTACTTTTCATAAAAATAAAAGATTTTTTTGGTATGTAACAATAAGAAAAATGCTTATAAATCATAAGAATAAAAGATTTTCTAGTTTGAGATAAGATCTAGGATAAAAAAAAAGATAATATTCTTTTTCGTATAATAAATAGAGATAATTTTCGTAACGATCCAAAAAGGTTTTATGGCCATGAACTTCTTAAACTTGTTAATTGGCCGCTCACCAAGTCGGAATGCCGATTTTGATTCCGATATTAATCTGACATCATCACCTAGGGTCGCTCCAAGGCCAACGATCCAGTTCCACCACGGTGGTTGAGGAGAACCTTCTCATTGCCCTCATCATGCCAAAATGCCAATTCTGGCTTTTATTCGGTTGAGTATTGGGGCCATGGACTTTCTCAGCATGGTATCAACAACATTTTGTAGGTTTCTCGATAGTATGGTAGTGAAGGATTGTGACGATCATTTTTAAATGAGATATGACAATAGCATGAGTGCAAGAATTTAGAATTAGAATATGACTAGTGTAAGGGCCCGTACCTTGTACGGGTTTTATTAAATATAAATAAAATAAATAAATAGTTCAAGAGTATAAAATTTTGTATTATGGATTTATTTATTTTTCTTAAAAAATAGTTTAATAATGGGATTTTCTATCCTATATTCTAAAAACATGGATAAGAATTTATATTTATAAACTAAAAAATAAAATAAATATTCTAGTATTTGTATGATAGTATAAAAAAATATCATAATGATCTTCCTATCTATCATATCCAAAAATAAAAGATTGTTTAATATTGAGATTTTATATCCTATATTCTAAAAACATGGATAAGAATTTATATTTATAAACTAAAATTAATGGTTATTTTGCCAAAGATTAGTTTTAAAAAAAAGGTGGTGTGATCCAATCTAAAAGTGACATGTGTCGTTTAATAATTTTTTTTAACCTCCGCTTTAGGTTATAGTTATGATGTGGAAAAAATGACAGATGGCATATTATGATGTGGAACAAAATTAATTACGTATAAATTTTAGGCCAAATGGTGCCCAATAACACAAACTTTCATTTCGTTGCTCTAAATAGCACGAACTTTGAAAAAAACAAAAATAACCCCGAACTTTATGTGTGGTGGTGTTTAATAGCACCGTTTTTATTTTTAAATGGTATATCTCCAAAATAAGAAAATGACATGTCACATATATGCTTAGTTGGCAAATTTATTTAATGACATGTCACATATATGCTTAGTTGGTAAATTTAATTAATGACTAGATAATAAATTAAAAAAAAATGGTAATCTTAACAACATATAAGTTCTCTCTCTTGTCTCCATAAATGTCCCATTAATTTATAAAATTCTATTAATAAAATAATTTTTTTGGCAACATAAATACCCGTATTAATTGAAAATAAAAGATCAAGCAATTATAAGAATTTTTTACCAATAATTATATTTTGACAATTTAATATTAGTCCTAAATTTAATTAATTAAAATTAAATAAAGTTTTTAGTAAAGTTATTCATTTTGGTCATATAAATCCAGTGCCATTTTTGTATTAATTTCCACCAAAATTGAAATATAATAAGTATGTAAATACTTATATGAAAGAAACTAAATTAGATATTTCATAATGTAATGCAATTGACTCCGATTTAGTATGTTTGATCACATATTTTGATTCTAAAAAAAAATATTTAAATTATATAAACGTAGAATACAAACTTGTCCCGTCCAAAAGACGGGGTTAAAACTCTAGTTTGGATAAAAACCCTAACTTTACCCTAGTGTATGGGTAAAGTTAGGGTTTTTATTTCAATTACCATTTTTTTCTTAATTTATTATCTAGTCATTAATTAAATTTGTCAACTAAGCATATATGTGATATGTCATTAATTAAATTTGTCAACTAAGCATATATGTGACATGTCATTTTCTTATTGAGATATACCAATTAAAAATAAAATGGTGCTATTAAACACCACCACACAGAAAGTTCATGATTATTTTTGTTTTTTTCAAAGTTCCTGCTATTTAGAGCAATGGAATGAAAGTTTGTGTTATTGGGCACCATTTTGACTAAATTTTATGAGGCACGGAGAAAATGACATGTGTTAAAATCCTACGTGGCTAATTCAAATGTCGTCATATGGCAAAAGCTTATGTGGCATAATATGTAAATCGGATTTTTACAACTCCACTGCTAACACAAGGTCTCAGCTGTTAAAATAACAACTCCACTGCTCCCGATACCCATTATGCCACAGAAAGTTAATCCAAAAACTCAAATGCTAACACAAGGTCTCAAGCTGAAACAGTAAAGAGGGTAACAAAACCAGTTACGGGAATCTTAAGAAAGAGGCTCACTGGCCAGTCTATACCCTGCGTTTTTCGTGTTCTGTAGTAAGCAAAAGAAATAACCTTATGGAGAAGGAAACAAATCTTCAGACATGGAAGAATCTTACAAACAGTGGCTGGTTACCGGAAGCCTCTTCCTCTTCCGCGTCCGCCCCATCCTCTCCCTCCTCGATAACCACCACTGCCACTATTAGAAATGCCTTCTAACGCCCGATTCATAAGCTGGTTCTGTTGGACCCCTGCTCCTCTTCTTTTCTTAACAGGGTAGTTACTCGAACTCTTGGTTGGGTTAGAAGCGGGTCTTTTTGTGCTGGGCAATAGAGACAGACAAGGGCAATGAAAATTTAAGCTATTTGAAAATATAGCAATCAGGCTGTTCTGTTTTGCCCTGCTACAAGATAAGTTTTTATAACAAATGGATCTTTACTGATTCTATCACGCAGCATGACAGTGGTACTTTGCAGAATATTTCAGCTCTTATTCAATTAAAAATTTAACTAGCTCGGAAAAAAAATAAAGTGTAAAACAGAATTACTAAACAAGCATTGTTTACTTACACAGGTCCATCAGTTGTAGGAGCTTTTATTTGTTCTTTCCATGACAGGTTAATTCTCTTGTCCCCGACAAATGAAGGCGATTTTGCATGCAGTAGCTGAACCGGGAAAATTTTACAAAAGCAAGCATAGGTTCAGTATATATGTTAAATGCTGTGGAACTTGAGAGTAAGCATTTGTTGTTTCCAACCTGTGTCATGGAGAGAATATTGTTGCAAGTTCTCAGCCCATGTGTAGCATTCTGCTTTTCAGCTTTCTGCAAAACAATTTGAATATTTCAAGGTAGGACAAGTTGAACTCTTTTAAATGTCATCAACATTCATATATAGACTTACAATCCTATCTTTTGCTTCATCTGAAACAGCAGCAGCCATTGCTTTGTTGTGCTCATTCATCCCCTGTGTCAGCTTCTTAATGGTTGCTCTAGCTAACTCCTCAATGCAAGTCAACCTATCGACCAATTGTAAGAGCATTAACCCCACTGATGATAATCAAGCCCTTCATAGTTCAACTTTGAATGACACATTTCTGAAAATCACAGTTTAAGATAATGGGAAAAAGAAATAAATGAGCAGGACTTGTCTGGTTGATTTTCTATTTATTAACATGAAATAGGAAGACAAACCTGAAGTTGTAAATTTAGGCATTTTTGAGAGATTGTTATCTTGTTTTGAGACCGAAATTTCACAAAAATCGTTATATAGAGTAATGTTCCCATAGCTTCAATGGGGGGAAAAAAGGCTAGTCCTCAAGCACCTCAATCGTTAAACAGTTAAACTACTTTTTCACTGCAGGTTCTAAGCATCCTGACTTAGCCAAAGGAGCGTGCTAGTGTTCAAGAATCAAGTAATAAAAAAAATGTAGTCAGACCTCTCCATGAAGTCCTTGTACTGCTCTGAGAAGTCCTCTCCAAGCCTATCTGAAGGTTGGCCAGTCACTATCTTATACCCACATAAACTATTTGTAGCATTAGGAGCCTGCAAAGAGTACACAACAAAACTAGAAATAGACTCATCCAGTCAAAAAAAAAAAAGTGAAAAGTGAAAAGCACCAACCTTTGAGGCTAAATGGTGGAATGTATACAATAGACACTCAACATAGTTGAAGATGGTCTCTTCTGTCTTCTTGAGTGGCATATATTTCTGTACAATAAAATACAAGAAAGCTATAAGCTAGAGATCCTAGGACACAAAAAGCATAAGATATATTACAGAACCTTAAATAGAAACAATCAAGCAAGTGATCCCTGTGTGGACTTTCTCAAATTTCAAAGAAAAAAATGAACCATCAAACATCCTCATTTCATATAGCCTCAAAGAAGAGTTTTGTTTTCATTCCCCTTAATTGTGGTGTCTCTCTTCGTCTTCTTTTTTGGTTGCGGGGTGAAGGTAGTAGAAATGTTACCACAAAACAGCAAAATGCATTATATGCAAAATAATATAGTATTAATATACCTTTAGAAGTTGAACAATGGAAGCAAGAATTTGACGTGAATCCTGAGGTGTGGTGAAAGGTGAACTTTCTGCAAGGTTTTTGAGAAGCTCTAGCTTCTGTTCCTTGGGAATCTGCCAAGATGAAGGTTTAAAGCAAAAAAACTAGATCAGGGATGTGACAGGAAGAAATAATGGAGGATTAAACCCAGTAACTGGGGGTCTATGGCTACGGATTGAATGATAATTTTCCATATTCGTTACGATTACCCTTCCATCTTTTTGATGAATGGTGCGAGAGTTGCATCATGTAATTCAAACCAATTAAATTAAATTGATTATGTGAAAAAATATTACTTTACAAGAGAGATATTTATGGCATTATAATTCCCTACATCCCATATATCTCTAGCAAATATGGTTGCACAAAAAGAACAGAGCATATGTTAAGGATATCTACCCAGACTTGGAATAAATGTATCCACTGGAGCCTATATATTATTAGAGATGAAACCAAGAGAGAATGCATAGTCATGGTTGAAATAGATACCTTATTAATTACGGGAATCATATGTTTGTTCACATAGTTCAAGAACTTGCTGTTTGAGGCTCCCCTCTGTTTATAACAAATATTTTATTGAGGGACATAAAAAATGCCAACAAAATTAAGCATGAACAACTTTCAGCATTCTTACCTTAAAAAGGGGAAGGGCGAGGTGATAGCATGCCAGAATCCTATCTATATGGTCTCCATCTGTAACCTGAATTTCAAAGATAATACAGTAGGTTAATATAAGTCAATTAATACTACGTTTTGCATGTAATTAACATGATAAGACTTCCATCTTAACACAATAACATCTTATCATTTATTTATTTTACTTCTTCAAACCTTATAGCATACATTATACACATGTTAGCTTTTTAAAAAGGTAGAAAGAGAGGCAGACGGGGCCAGAGATGAAGACTCTACGTTGGATGTGTAGACACATTAAGTAAGATCAGATCTGAAATGAAGTGATCCGCAACAAGATTAGAGTATGTGTGTTGTGTGTGGTCTTGTGCGCTTTTGGTTTGGGTATGCATTTCAAGTCTCTCTTTTGTTCTTGGACATTGCTCTCTCTCGATCTATCAGAAACACCCTACTCTTCCACTTTTCACTGTTCTACCCACAAAACATCGCATACGACATCCAGACATGTGTAAATCACTCTTCCACGAAACTAAGGCATTGATAATGCAAATGAACTAAACTTAATGAACTAGGCCTTCAGACATTACAAGAAGCAAGCTAAAGTAGTTGGCGCCAAAACAAAAAGGAAGAAAACTAGATCTTCATGTAGAAAGGAAAAGAGCTAGACATTTATTTTCATTTCAGAAAATAACTTCACTACACATAAACAATACTAAGATAGCTCCAAGTATATTGAGGGCTAACAGGATCACAAATCTGCTAATAGGATCACAAATCTTCCCAAAGTAATTCACAGCATCCAAATGTATAATGCTAAATGCTAAATGCTAAATGCTAAATGCTGAAGTAACCTACTGTGACTTTAGTATAAGCATAATCCTATTACACCACAACAATTGGTTGATATGCCTCACGTGATCTAACCCAATAATATTAGCCTTAGATTTACTTTCATTCCATTCATATGCATCAATTTCTCCTTTTTTCAGCCTAACACTAAAAAAAATCATTTCAAAGCTAGAGAAAAGGTTAAAGTATAATACGGGTTGGCAATATAGCCACAAGAACCCTGCATCAGATCTTAAGGACTCACTTTGAACTCCACGTACAAATCCGCTTGACTCTCCACAAGAACCAGCAATTCTTGAACACGCTCTGGAGGAGCTTTGTCTCCAAATAGGCTCAAACATTGTAAAAAGTCCATAAACATCTTAAATTCAGCACCATTAACATCGTGCAAACTCTGAAACATTGAAGACCGAATATCAGAATAATCTTTTTACAATGTAAAAATTTGACAAAAGAATGACAAGAAAGTCCATCTAGTAAAGCAAATACACAAAGCAGAGGGCATTCTACCAATAAAAAATGGACATAGAAATTTTGGTAATAGACCAAATCAACAATCCATTCGTCAAGATCACAAGAAATACCTTCTTTATCAAATCAGTTATATGTCTCTCCATTTGATCCTGAGGCTTTAAAAGTTCAGATTTAAGGGGGAAAACCTGCATATAATTTGTTATTTCCATAAATTTATACACATGGAGTTTTATGATGCTAACAGTTCAGAGGTGCATTTAAGAGAAAATCAGAATTAGAAAAGGTGTAGACTCACCTTATCCCTTATAAAGGCTAATACCTTTTCCCGCACATTTTCATCATTGCTTTCGTCAATACACTCTACATGCTTGAATAATGCTGTCAAAGACACTGTTATAAAGAATAAGTACCAAAATTTTCTCCAATTCAAAAACTTATCAGAGGTAATGAAGCAAATATATCAACAATAACAACACCAACCCAATTTTAACCCACCTCGGGCGGGGTCTGGGGGGCAAAAGAAGTACACACACCCTTGCCCTGACATAAAATAGAGAGGGTGTATGTGGAAGGCCTAAGCATTATCATCATGGTCCGACAAACCCAAGGAAAACTGAAATTCAGTGATAAATACCACTCAAACAAGAATCTCGTTTGAGGAAACCGCTCTAGGTAAGAATCTCACCAAAGAGGAACTTTGTCGAGAAACGCTCTCAACGACTACTTTCATTCATTAATTCAAATTTGAACTGTACAGACTAACTTGACTCGATTTAAATAGAAGAATTGACATAAGAAACTACCCACTAAGCCCATAGAATGAGTAGTGCTCCTAAACGCTAACTGTTCTTAGACACTAATCCACTAACTGACTTGTACGAAAACAGACTTTGACTCTAAAACTAAGAAACTAACCCATTAAACGACAAAAGAAATAATTAACTAATGCCTTGACTGAAATAACATGGAATTGAATGAAATGACTCTAAACTGGAATCCTATCATTCAGCTATGTGACAATAATAGCTGAATTTAGTTAAAATGCACCAATATTGATATAGGGGCTATATCCATCTCAAAGGCATTGTATAAAAGCCCATAAGTATGGGGATGCGCCCCATAATGAAGCAAATATATCATACAAGAATAATTTGAACATTAGATATATATGATATATCAAGAAAAAACTAGTCCGTCTATGTGCATCTCTCATATGTCAGGGTCTATGTGCATCTCTCATATGTTAGGGAGGACGTGTAATTTATCAAATCCCAGCCACACGCCATTATTCTCACCAACAATTTCAAGTGCGCATTTTATTTGAAATTTACTTGAGAATTACTGAGCTTACCATTTACATCTTGTCTCAACAAAGATAGTAAGGCCTTTTGCACTGCATCACGCTCCACATTTTCCTCTGAGTCACGAGAAATCAGGATCAAACTCATGGAGAATTAGGCAGCTTGACAAAAAAAAATTGGCATCCAAAGATATTGTAGAGTACCAGCAATAAGCAGTTGAACTAAAACATCGATAATTTTAGACACAGGTTCCGTATTATCCTTGCATAGAAGAGGAAGACCGCGAATTGCCTGAACGCGTACCTGCTCCAGAAAAGCTTAGATCAGTGATTGGCATTAGCACTAATCCTTCTGTTGTATAAATATTAAACAAAGAAAAAGAGAGCAATAGAATAAAATGTACTCACCCCAAGTTCTTCGTGTTCACATAAATCAAAGAGGGCGTCAATTGCCAGGTTCCAGAGGTGAGGGAAGTACTTGAAAAACCTAGGAATGAGCTGGGCTGCCAGTTGCTTAGCCTTAATGCTACCTTGAGTCGCATTTATGATGCCCTCGTAGTCAGAACCAAGCTACACAAATACAATCAACCACACACAGGATAAGAAACCTAGAATGAACACAACTAGAAATCCCTAGGAAAACGCTCCAGAATCATGAACCTGGGACTTGTCCTTGGCTTCATTGAGGCGCTCGCCGAACTCGTAGAGCTTCTCGATGTCGTTGGCGTCGGAGGAGGCGTCAGCCATAGGATAGTGTTCTTACAGAGGTTGAAGAAGAAGAGGGAGAACTCAAACTCGAACTTCTATTAATCGTTTCCAGGTTCGGGATTTCAAGACCGAATTATTGGGGACCTTCCTTTATAGCGTATGAAATTTCAGCGCAAAACCCTAAAATCTAAAAATTGATGATTAAGGGTGAATTTTTTCTTACCGAAAATTCATCTTTGGTTATAAATTTTTTTATTTTTTTTTGATAAATGAGCTACAAGCTCATTACAAGGCCAACACTAGGTTACCCGTAAATTACAAGGCTAACCTAAATCATCACGACGGATGATCTTTAGAAATTCAAATAACAGAGGATGATTACTAAACCAGGAACTACTAATCGAGATATCGACAGGATCCAACAAAGATCCCGGGAAAAAAATTAGAAATAGCAAAACTAAGTTGAGGAAAACTAAAAAGCCTCTTGGCGAGAAAATTCGCCGCAGAATTGCATTCCCTGAAACAATGAAAAAACACCACACAAGGAACCAAAGCAACAAAATGACGGATATCATTTATAATAGCTTGAATTTCCCAAGGAACTTTCCAAGTCCGTTTTAATGAATTAATAAGAATTAAATTATCCCCTTCAATGATAAGGCGGGAAATGTTTAGCGAAACCGCACTACGAATACCATCAAGCAGAGCAAGCGCTTCAGCCTGGAGAACCGAAATGGGAGGTTGTTCTTTACGATCAAAACTTAGAATCTTACTTTTGTGGTCTCGAATAAGAAAGCTCGAAAAAGTAGAAGAATTCGTACGCTTGGAAGCATCAAAATTGAGCTTTGACCATAACAGAGGAGGTCTAATCCAATTTCGATTATTTTTTCTTTTCGGACGAGGCACATTTTTGGGAGCTAAAATTGGCTGAGCAGAATTCCACTGTAAATACTGAGAGAAAGCTAAATCACATGGAAGCAAAGAAGAAATAAGTCTAGACGGATTAAAAAACTTTGGTTATAAATTTTGAATTCGTAAACTTAAGCTTGTTTGGATGAAAAATATTTTTTAGTATCTTGAAAAACATAAAAAGTATAGAAAATTGCACGCATTTTAAGAGTATTAAAAGTAATTTTTGATTAGAAAGTTAAACAAGACCTAAAGCCTTTGTGTAAATTAAGTAAATTGGTTTGCTAAGACTTAGTTTTTCATCCAAGGAGTGAAAGTAAAAATCGAATCTTGGTCATCCTATGTGGGGCATAATTAAGGATGAGTTATTCCACACCTGCCAATCGGGTCGGGTCGGGCGGGTTCGGTTTCGTTTAGAGTCACGGGTCAATCGGGTCAGGTTGTAGCGAGTTTTCGGTCGGGTCGGGTTGACCAGTGGATCTAAAATATCCTTTTTTATGATTATTAAAATCAATATTTAATTATAATATATTATTTTCATTTATTTTAATAATAAAATATATTATAATTTTCAAAATAAATTTTAAAAATTCTATAAATATACTAAATCGGTCAACCCAACTGGTTTCGGGTTTCAACCCAACGGGTTTCGGGTTCGGTTGATTTCGGGTTTCGGGTTCAAATTTTCGGGTCTTGACACTAAAATTATCGGGCGGTTCGGGTCGGGTTGGCAGGTTCGGTCAGCTTTTGACAGCTCTAGTTATTCATAATTTTTACCTTACATATTTTGTTTTTGATAAGATTTGGCCCATACAACTTGGCGGTCATTAGAGCATCTCCAACAAATTCTATATAACTTTCTCTATAATAGAGAACTAAATGCTATATTCTTCAAAATAATTTTACTTCAACTCCAACAATTTCCCTATTATAGAGAATCCCATATTTATTTTATGTATAAATATTCACTAAAATATTATAAAATATAATATAACTAATTAAAAGTTGTCATGATAGCATATGTAATTAATACATTCCCTAAATATTTTTGGAGAATTCCCCAAATGTAGGGAAGATACCTCCTTTTTTCTCATCCTTCTCTATTATCGGGAATGTGATGGAGAAACTGTTGGAGCAGAAACTTGTATCAAATTCTCCAAATTCACACTTTCCAATAATTTGAGAAAGTTGTTGGAGATGCTCTTACGTCTTTCTAATTTCCTAAGTTCATATGGCAAGATGAAGCCAAATTTGTTTGGCATATAAATAGCATGTACGATCCATTATAAAATCATTAAGAAATTCGATTGAGATTTCATTAGTGTTCTTCAAATATCACAACAAGTTATCAACACGAGATTTCTATAGAAAATACCAACTAAGTGTGGCTAGATCTTGACAGTGTACAAAGTTCAAACCATTTTCAGTTTTTATAAGAAAAATAGTTAATATAAATCATATTATTTGAGAAGTATGCTTTGTAACTGCCCGAAATCGGGACCTTCTACATAAGAAACTCAATAAAATCATGGATTTCTTCCACCATTTTGTTAAAAATCAAAGTTTTTCAAACCGTGGTTTTTTGGATAATCATTTTAATGGATTGATGAAATTAGAGCAAACATCAAAAACTATTTTCACATATGAAAGAAAGATTTTTGGTATTTTATTAAATCCAAATGGATATTACAACAAAATCGGACTTTACATTCAAAATCAAAATATAAACTCCTAGTTTACATAAGATCTAAAGTAAAAACTGATTTACATACCTATTTTTCCAAATTTGTAAAACATATTAAAATTCGAGGCTTTTTCCTTACGGTGTTCTTCAAAATCCTTCTCGTCAATAGTGTAGAAACTCTTACTTCATAAGATAGAGAATTACATAGATTAATATAGTACATATAGTAATCTCAAGGAAAAATTGGTCGGGGCGAGACATGTTGAGCGAAGTGAACAAAATGAAGAGGAGGAAGAAGAGGTGTTCAAGGAGATAATAGGATAAGAATGAAGCAGACAAAAATCTGTGGAAGAGATGTAAAGCAGAAAAGGGCTAATATAGTGTAGAGATTAATTGAATAAGAGAAATAGATTAAAGATTAAATACATATAAGAATTTATAGCATATGTTTATTAAGAACCTTCTCTTTTGATTCCTCATTCTTCTCTTCCATAAATAAATCGTGAAAATATAGTTCTCTTCTTCTTCATGTTAATAAAAGTTTCTTTTTTAATAGAAAAAAATAAAGACAAAGAGTTTTTTAGGGAAAAAAAAGTAGTCTACCATTTGAGCTATTTTATTTCTAAATACTACTAGTTGATTTGTATCTTTCTTGTACAAGTAAACAAAGCCTGCTACTTGATAAAACAAAACATAAATTTTTCCAAAAAAATCTTCATAGTTTTTATACTACTCTCATATATACTGATAAGTTGATATTTATCCTATATTCTATCTTTATGTGTATATATAAAAATCATGAATCAAGTTCTGAAAGTTGAGATAATTTCCATACTATTGTAGACTACTATACATTGGTTCATGTGACTTTATATAGACATGAATCATACCACTATAGACTATCATATATTGGTTCTCGTGGGAATGGTCCATTCCAAGTTCTTGAGCGTATCAATAATAATGCATACCCTCTCGATCTCCCATGTGAGTATGGTGTTCATGATGTTTTTGATGTTTCTGATATGTCTCCTTTTGTTTCAGATGCTCTTGAGTCCGATCACGAGGATTCGTGCTCGAATCCTTCCCAAGGGGGAGGATGATGTATCCCACCATGGGCCATCTTAAGATACAGAGCCTTGTCCTATTACAAGGGGTCGTGCTCGTCGTCTCAAGGATCAATTACATGTTGGATTGCTCATCTTAAACGAGCCATAAGAGCCACAACATGTATAAGTTGGCGCCATAAATCTTCTTCAAATGACTAGTCATGAAGACAACTCAAGTGGCCATAACTATCCTCTAAATGAGGCGTTATTCAATGCCATCATTCATCATCAAGAGAAGCCTTATATGACTCTTTCACTTCCACTCCAAGCCATTATGATGTATTCAATTCAGCCATCATTGACAACATTAAGAAGGATAATCAAGGTTCATCTCATCACCTTCATTTTCAACCATGAAGACGTCATTTAAGCCGCTTTTCCACATTCAATTCGTCCATCCCTTGGGTGCCTTCTTCTTGGACAATTTTCTTTTATAAATAGATAGAATAATCTTGTTTTGGGCAGATCATCTTTTAAGTAAAACTCAAAATCATGTTTTGGGCAGATAATATTTTAAGTAAAACTCAAAGAACAACTCAGTTCAAAAACATTTTGAATCAAGGGCTCATAATGATGAGATCTCATCTGCAACCGAGCCAACAACCGAGCCCTTGCACACGCCGGCACAACCGAGCGCGCCCTTGCATCCGGCACAACCAAGAGCACCCTTGCACTCGGCACAACCAGCGCCGACTCCTACCCTTGCACGCAGCTCATCTTAAGCGAGCCATAAGAGCCACAACATGTATAAGTTGGCGCCATAACTCTTCTTCAAATGACTAGTCATGAAGACAACTCAAGTGGCCATAACTCTCCTCTAAATGAGGCGTTATTCAATGCCATCATTCATCATCAAGAGAAGCCTTAGATGACTCTTTCACTTCCACTCCAAGCCATTATGATGTATTCAATTCAGCCATCATTGACAACATTAAGAAGGATAACCAAGGTTCATCTCATCACCTTCATTTTCAACTATGAAGACGTCATTTAATCCGCTTTTCCACATTCAATTCGTCCATCCCTTGGGTGCCTTCTTCTTGGACACTTTTCTTTTATAAATAGATAGAATAATCTTGTTTTGGGCAAATCATCTTTTAAGTAAAACTCAAAATCTTGTTTTGGGCATATAATATTTTAAGTAAAACTCAAAGAACAACTCAGTTCAAAAACATTTTGAATCAGGGGCTCATAATGATGAGAGTTCATCTGCAACCGAGCCCTTGCACACGCCGGCACAACCGAGCGCGCCCTTGCATCCGGCACAACCAAGAGCACCCTTGCACTCGGCACAACCAGCACCGACTCCTACCCTTGGTGCGCCCTTGCAAGGGGTTGGTGCGCCCTTGCACGCAGCTGGTGGCATGCCTTGCGCTACACCGGATTCCGATCTTGGCGCGCCTTGACCTTTGATGGATGGTGCCAACTCTTCGAGCACTTTTGATGGTGCCTTGGCCCATGACTCGAGTGATGATACCAATCCTAAAGATAAGTCCAATGTGCTTGAGAAAGGGGAGCCTACACTTGGACAAGCAACCAAGGCCGGTGTTTACGTAGACTTGAAACCATGAATGTTCTCTCTTTTGTTTACTTTTCAATCTAAGTTGCTTGCACTTTTTCGTTTCAATTCTCGTTGTTTGATCGTTGGTGAGTCATATCCAACGTTCTTTTAACTTAGTTTGTTGATCTTGGTGCGTAATATCCAAGACTCAACATCCATATCCAACACTCCATAAATCTACTTCTATTCGCTCCATCAATTGTTCCTTTTCCATCTCGGTGGATTTTGCACCGCCTCAATATAATCGCCATAACTTCCAATCTATACATCATCTAGATCTGAAATTTGGAGGGGTTTAACTACACTAAAAGATCTAACTTGTCGTTTTAGAATCACTCAAATTCGAGTTCGGACCAGGAAGATCCAGCTAGTCGAAGACGGGTCAGATTCCTTGATGTTTGTTGTCGGAATTCCTTGGACTCTTTGAAGGCGATCCCTTTGCATCATCTACACCATTGATCTTTTCATCAAGTGGTATCAGAGCCACGCGAAGGTATTTCCATCTAAACCTTGTTTCGACCTTGGATTTCCACTCGTTGCAAGTGTTTGTCAATTCCGTCCAATCTTTGTTGTTTGTGTGTGCGTGCCCTATTGTTGCGCCATTTTCTTGTGCCATTTTCGTCCTTGATTTCTTGATTGATGGAGGTTGAAATGCTCATGAGTCTTGACTGAATTGTTCTTGCACGAACATGAAGAAGAAAGACCAAAGGGTTTTGATTGAAGGAGTAGTTGAAAGGTTGTCTTTATTCCATGTTTAATGCCTTCAATTAAGAGCTTGATTGAAATTTTTATTCGCTGAATTTTCTTAGCTGAATCACGAAGGGGAGAAGAGTGTCAAACGTCCCCTTTGTGTCCATTACATGCTTGTTGAATTGGTTCGACTCTAGGATACGGGAATGACACCGAGAAAATACACGTCTTGCTTGCTTGTTGTCTAATTTTCATTGGAATTTTTTTTTTAAAAAAAAAGAAGCGGGGCTAGAAAAACCTTCTCGGCGGCAAAAAGCTAATAAGGGGTTGGGCACAGAAAAAGTCGGACCCCGTGAGGGAGAAAAAGAAGCGGGGCTAGAAAAATCTTGTTGGCGGCTAAAAGCTAATAAGGGGTCGGGCATAGAAAAAGTCGGGCCCCATGAGGAAAAGAACCCAAGCAAAGGCCTAAATCTTTTCTTGACATGATGCTTGATTTTTCTTGGTGTTTAGTAGCTTCCTAGTATTGTTCCTTTTTTGACAAGTGTGTAGTGGGTTTGAGTTCCTCTTGTTGTTTTTTGTTGTTCATATCCTACTTGCAACTTGTCGGATTTCCATCTCGAGCAAGTTTTGGTGATTAATTCGAGTGCACTCTATACCCTTGCTTTTCACGTGGTTTGTTAAGATGACAAGTGTAGGTGACGAAAAAGAAAAAAAAAAGGTTGATGAGGAGTCCTCCAACTCGGTGGAAGCCATATTGCGATCCTTGTAACAATCCATGCATTCTACGGAGGCTCGTTTTGCCAATTTGGAGAGTCGAGTGCAAGGAAGGGATGACGGTTCACGAGTGCCTCAACCGGGAGCTCCACCAAGTGTCTTACAAAGTGCCAACCGGGTGGAGTTGATGCAAGAAGAGGCCTCGGCATCCTACGTGCCAAATACGGAGGCCCTCGCCACACTTGGCTTGAGTACATCCTTGGGGACCATTCCTCCTTATGTCCCTCCCGTGAGCTTTCACAATCAACATTATGTGGCCAATTCCGGGGTAAGGCCTTCTTTTGCTACTTTTCCGAATAATATTCCTTTGGTTTCCACTAACGTTTCAGGTTATGGAGTACCAAATTATCAAGAATCCAATCCAATAATGGCCACCAACTTGCCCGGACCAGCCTTGCACCTTCCTAGGCGTGGTCAACAGCCACGAGTATCGGCGTACGGTGCCGCCGGACAGCCTTGGCAAGGCGCGCCCGTGTTTCACGAAGAGCGGCCTCGGGATCCCCATCAAGGCATTAAGTTCAATGTGCCAACCTTTGCGGGGACATCCGACACCAATGCATGCCTTGATTGGCTTGCCAAAGTGGAGTCCATCTTCGACTTTTATGGATATGATGATGCTCGGCGAGTGGCCATGGCGGCCATACACTTCACCGACTTCGCTTACCATTGGTGGCTCGAGGACAAGGCCTTGAGGAGAACGCGATGGATGCCTCAAATCAACACTTGGCAAGAGCTTAGAGAAGCCATTGAGGAGCGGTTCGTGCTTCAAGATTATATGGAAGGAGTCCATGCAAAATTGGAGCAAGTGCGCCAAGGAAACCGGTCCCCTGATGAGTTCTACAACGAGCTGCGTATGCTTATCTTCCGTTCCGGATTGCAATTTCCCGACGGGTATGTGATTTCTAAGTTTGTCAATGGCTTAAATTCGGAACTAAAGAATATTGTGAGTATGCAACATTTCAGTAGGGGAACCGATGTTGAGCAAGTGCTTCACATACCAACCACATCTACAAGCACCTTGCTCAACGGCGCCAAAGTTCTACCATTTCTCGGACGTAGCAACCTTCCTCCACGGCTCCTAGGGCACCTTCAATTCAGTCCAAGAAGCCGGAATTTAAGAAGGAGTCGACCCCTCAACCAAGGAAAGAGTTTCCTCCACGCCCACAACACGAAGGAGGAGTGCGGGCAAGTGATGTCAAGTGCCTTGCCCATGGGCACTATGCTAGGGATTGCCCCAACGAACGGAAGATACTTCTTACCGCCCAAGGGGAGTATGAGTACAAGGATGAAGGGGCTGCGGAAGAGGAGGAGGAGAGCCCCGAGGTTGAAGAAGACGAGCTCCATGTCACTGCCGAGGATGGAGAGTATTTTGTGGTTCAACGAACGCTCTTCATGACGGAGAACACCACCACACCTAGTCAATGGGAAGTTATCTTTCACACTCGTTGCAAGATTATAGATAAGGTATGTAGTGTGATTATTGATAGCTGTTCATGTTGTAATATCATTAGTCAAGAGGTGGTGGATCGATTTCCCTTGCATACTACTCCTCACCCTTTACCTTATCCCTTGTGTTGGTTGAACTCTAACGCCCCTATCCAAGTCAAGGAGAGTGCTCGTGTTTGTTTTTCTATAGGACCGTACAAGGATGAGGCGGAGTGTGATGTGGTCCCGATGACCACTTGTCATCTACTATTGGGACGTCCTTGGCAATTTGACAAGGGAGCAATCCATGATGGCGTATCCAACGAGTACCACTTTCAAATGGAGGGAAAGAAGGTGACGTTGCACCCGATGGCTCCCCATGAAATTATGTTGGATCACGCAGCTAAGGAGCAAAGGAAGAAGCATGCGCTTCGAGAGGGAAAGAGGGACAAGAATCTAGCCATAGGCGGCCCTTCTACGCCCTTGCTTTTGGCCAAACCGAAGGAGATTATTCACACATTCAAGGGAAGTGGCGTTTGCCTTTTACTTGTCTTTCAAGAGTCTTAATTTATCTTCCCAAGAATTAATTGATCTTCCTCCTTCCATTTCTAATCTTTTGCAGGACTTTGAGGAGCTTTTCCAAGAAGAGGCGCCAAATAGACTCCCACCGCTAAAGGGAATAGAGCATCAAATTGATTTCGTCCCCGGCGCCACTCTACCAAATCGTCCAGCGTACCGAGCCAATCTCGAGGAGACTAAGGAGCTTCAAAGGCAAGTACAAGATTTCCTAGACAAGGGATATGTGCGTGAGAGCCTAAGCATGCGTGCCGTTCCCTTCATTCTTGTGCCTAAGAAGGACGGCACATGGAGGATGTGCGTTGATTGTCGGGCGATCAACAACATTACCATCAAGTATCGCCATCCGATTCCGAGGCTTGAGGACATGCTTGATGAGCTTCATGGGGCGAGTCTCTTCTCCAAAATTGATCTTAAAAGCGGATATCATCAAATAAGAATGAAGGAGTGAGATGAATGGAAGACGGTGTTCAAAACCAAGCAGGGCCTCTACGAGTGGTTGGTCATGCCCTTCGGATTGACCAATGCTCCTAGCACTTTCATGCTCTTGATGAACCACGTCCTTCGGCCTTTTATTGGTAAGTTTGTGGTTGTGTACTTTGATGACATTTTAATTTACAACCATGATTTACCATCCCATGTCAAGCACCTTAGGCAAGTGCTTGATGCTTTGAAAAGGGAGCGCCTATTTGCTAACTTCAAGAAGTGCCACTTTTGTTCGGATCACGTGGTATTTCTTGGTTTTGTTGTGAGTAGAAATGGACTACAAGTGGATGAAGAGAAGGTGAAGGCGATTCAAGAATGGCCAACACCGACGACCATGACACAAGTCCGGAGCTTCCTTGGGTTAGCCGGATTCTACCGCCGATTCGTGCGAGATTTTAGCACCTTGGTTGCACCCTTAACCTTTCTCACTAAGAAGAACGTCCCATTTACATGGGGAGAGGTGCAAGAAGAGGCCTTTGCAACCCTTAAGGCTAAGTTGACACAAGCGTCATTGTTGGCCCTTCCCAATTTTAGCAAGATGTTTGAGATAGAGTGTGATGCGTCGAGAATTGGGCTCGGAGGGGTGCTTATGCAAGAAGGGAGGCTTATTTCTTACTATAGTGAGAAGTTAGGGGGAACCGAGCTCAAGTACCCCACGTATGACAAAGAGCTATTTGCTCTTGTCCGAGTTCTACGGGCATGGGAGCACTACCTTTTGCCTCGGGAGTTTGTCATCCATTCCGATCACGAGGTGTTGAAGTACTTGAGAGGGCAAGAAAAACTAAAGCGAAGGCATGCTAAATGGGTGGAATTCATCAAGTCCTTCCCCTATGTCATCAAGCACAAGAAGGGCAAGGACAACGTCGTAGCCGACACGTTGTCACAGAGGTATACTCTTTTATCTTTACTTGATGCTCGTTTTCTTGGATTTTCTTTTATGAAGGAGTTATATGCTCATGATGTTGAATTTGGTGACATATTTCATGCTTGTTTGAAGGGGGAATCGGGATCAATTCTACTTGCATGAGGGTTTCCTTTTTAAGGGAACTCGATTATGTGTGCCTAGTGCGTCGGTTAGGCGTTTGCTAGTACAAGAGGCCCATGGTGGAGACCTCATGGGACACTTTGGTGTCATGAAGACTTTGCATATGCTTAGGGAGCATTTTTATTGGCCTCACATGCTTAGGTCGGTAGAGAAATTTTGTGCTTCATGTGTTGTTTGTTTACGTGCAAAGTCTAAGGTGAACCCTCACGGTTTGTATACCCCCTTACCAATTCCTTGTGCACCATGGGAGGACATTTCTATGGACTTTATATTGGGGGTTACCTAGGACTAAGAGGGGTTGGGATTCCATTTTTGTGGTGGTTGACCGATTTTCTAAGATGGCACATTTTGTTGCTTGCCACAAAACCGACGATGCTTCTAATGTTGCTACCTTGTTCTTTGATAATATTGTTCGGTTACATGGTGTCCCTAAGTTGATTGTCTCTGAGCGTGATGTCAAATTTTTGAGTTTCTTTTGGAAGACACTTCGGTCCAAGTTAGGGACCGAGCTTTTATTTTCTACTACTTGCCACCCGCAAACGGATGGGCAAACCGAGGTTGTTAATCGTACTCTTGGTGCCTTGTTGCGTTCTATTTTGAAAACTAACTTGTGCAGGTGGGAAGAGTGTCTTCCTTTCATTGAATTTGCTTACATCAGGTCCGTTCATTCCGCTACAATGAAGACGCCCTTTGAGGTGGTGTATGGGCGCAATCCCGTTACACTACTTGATTTGGCACCTTATGCCATTACCAATCGTGAGAGTCATGAGGGGCGTGACCGGGCTGAGTATATTAAGCAGGTTCATGAGGACACTCTCCTTCAATTGGAGAGGCGAACATTGCAATACAAGTGCCAAGCTGTCAAAGGGATCAAAGAGCTGATTTTTGAACCCGGCGATCTTGTTTGGGTTCATTTGAGGAAGGAGAGGTTTCACACTCTTCAGAATTCTAAGCTTAAGCCGCGTGGGGATGGGCCATTTCAGGTTTTTGAGCGCATCAACGATAATGCTTACAAGCTCGATCTTCCTCCGAATTATGGAGTCCATGAGGTATTCAACGTTTCCGATCTTGTTCCTTATTTTTCTAATGATGATGTTGAGTTTGAGCAGGATCCAGGTTTGTGGATGAACCCTTTTAAAGGGGAGGAGGATGATGAGAGTTCATTTGTAACTGAGCCAACAACCGAGCCCTTGCATACGCCGGCACAACCGAGCGCGCCCTTGCATCCAGCACAACCAAGCGCGCCCTTGCACTCGGCACAACAGGCGTCGACTCCTACCCTTGGTGCGCCCTTGCAAGGGGTTGGTGCACCCTTGCACGCAGCTGGTGGCACGCCTTGCGCTATGCTGGATTCCGATCTTGACGCGCCTTGGCCTTTGATGGATGGTGCCAACTCTTCGAGCACTTTTGATGGCGCCTTGGCCCATGACTCGAGTGATGATACCAGTCCTAAATATAAGTCCAATGTGCTTGAGAAAGGGGAGCCTACACTTGGACAAGTAACCAAGGCCGGTGTTTGAGGCGCTAAGAAGCCGAATCAAGGAGCGATGCTCTATCTTGGGCGCATCACGGGAGCCCGAGCTAAAGCAATCCTTTGCCATATTCAAGAGGAGCTCATGGTTCGTAAGTTTCCGGAGGTTTACAAAGAAGAAGGGTGGAATCTTGTTTTAACTAGTGGCCCGACAAAGGACTATTTTGCGGATAAGGACAATTAGTTGTTTCTTGGTTTTTATGGGTTGTTTTTTATAATTTCTTTATGGTTTGTAGTTGTTTATGTGAGGCGTGGATCTAGGGTTATATGCACGTCCTTGGCCTCCATTTTCACTTAGACTTGAAACCATGAATGTTCTCTCTTTTGTTTACTTTTCAATCTAAGGTGCTTGCACTTTTTCGTTTCAATTCTCGTTGTTTGATCATTGGTAAGTCATATCCGACGTTCTTTCAACTTAGTGTGTTGATCTTGGTGCATAATATCCAAGACTCAACATCCATATCCAACACTCCATCAATCCACTTCCATTCGCTCCATCAATCGTTCCATTTCCATCTCGGTGGATTCTGCACCACCTTAGTATAATTGCCATAACTTCCAATCTACACATCATCTCTTTAAAATTCGGAGGGGTTCAACTAGACTAAAAGATCTAACTTCTCGTTTTAGAATCACTCAAATCTGAGTTCGAACCAGGACGATCCTACCAGTTGAAGACGGGTCAGATTCCTTGATGTTTGTTGTCGGTATTCCTTGGACTCTTTGAAGGTGATCCCTTTGCATCATCTACACCATCGATCCTTTCATCACATAAATTGGTTTATTTCCTCCTTCATGAGTTTATCGAAGGGTAGATCAATTTAGCTTGGGTGAGTTTGTCCTGGCCTTGGTTGATCTTGCTTGTCTTTGGTCTGGTGTGTTTATCTAGGCCTTAACAAGTACTTATCTTAGATTGGTGAGGCTTGAGTGTGTTTATCTCAATCTTGATTAATCTTGCTTGTTCTTGTCTTGGTGGGTTTATCCATGTCTTGATCAAGTACTTATCCGATCAATACAATCGTTTTGTTTTTCACAAAATTCGTGCTTCATTACCATACGTTTTCCATCAAGTATTGCACAACACCATATTTGGTGCTCGATCAAATGGATTCGTGGAGACTTACTTGGATCGGATTTCAACTCGATCTAAACTGGGATATATCATGTGGTATTCGTGCCTTTTGAAGTAAGTTTCTCTAATCTTAGGTGATGGGATTCTGATCCCATGAGCAAGAAAACTAGCCGGATACCGACACCATCACTGAGGGCGCACCGGTGCCAAGTGAGCAATCGCCGAGTGGTGATGTTGAGCCATTTCCGTCGGGCACATCTCAAGTTCCATTGGGCTATATTTTGGGAGGGCCTCCTACTCATCAAATGAAGACCAAGAACGCCCATAAAAGGTGTCCTGACTTGTCCAAGCGCTGAGAGCCCCTCATTGATGCTTCCGACATAGTGCAAAGGTACAAGCCCGACGCTTTGCCATTTTTGGATCGAATCATCCATGCTAGAGCTTGAGCATTGCAAGATGAGATCAAAAGAGGCCTAATGATCCAAAGTGCGCCGACCAATTATGAAGACGAGGCTTGGTGGCCTCTCCACCGGCACCATGAGCCTTATTTGGTGCTTAACTTTAGTTTGGACTTTTTATGTAATTTTCCTTGAATATTTATGTAACTTTTTCAAAACCCTTGTGCTCTTTTGAGAGACGTCCCATGTGGCCTAGGCTAAAGGGGTGTTAGATGCCACTTTGTATTTTTAGACAGGATTTGAAGAAAAACATGTCAAAGCCTTGTCTCCTTAGTTTTCTACATTCAATATAGGTTTTCTTCTTGATTGTGAGTCACATCAATCAAGGCTTGAGTTTTAAGTGGAAGGCGCTACACAAGTTGAGCGGATCAAGGCTCTCCATGAGTTCATTAGTGAGCAGCTCGAGAAGAGAACATCCTAATATGTTAAGCAAGTAATAAGGGATGAAAAGAATTGATTTTGGAGCCTGGAGATCTGGTTTGGGTTCATCTACACAAGGACCACTTTCCCACTCTACGAATTCCAAGTTGAAGCCTCGTGGGGATTGTCCATTCCAAGTTCTTGAGCGTATCAACAATTATGCATACTATCTCAATCTCCCAAGTGAGTATGGTGTTCATGATGTTTTTAATGTTTCTAATTTGTCTCCTTTTGTTTCAGAAACTCTTGAGTCCGATCACAAGGATTTGTGGTCGAATCCTTCTCAATGGGGGAGGATGATATGTCCCATCATGGGCCACCTCAAGATACCGAGCCTGGTCCCATTACAAGGGGTCATGTTGCAGTCTCAAGGATCAATTACAAGTTGGATTGCTCATCTTAAACGAGTGACAAGAGCCACAACATATTCAAGTTGGTGCCATACCTCTTCTTCATATGACTAGTCATGAAGACAACTCAAGTGGCCATAACTCTCCTTTAAATGAGGCACCATTCAATGCGATCATTCATCATCAATAGAAGCCTTAGATGACTCTTTCACTTCCACTCCAAGCCATCAAGATGTATTCAATTCAACCATCATTGATGACATTAAGAAGGATAACCAAGGGTCATCTCATCACCTTCATTTTAAGCCATGAAGACGTCATTTAAGCCACCTTTCCACCTCCAATTCGTCCATCCATCTAGTGACTTCTTCTTGAACACTTTTCTTTTATAAATAGATAGAATAAGCTTGTTTTGGGTAGATAATATTTTAAGTAAAACTCAAAGAACTACTCAGTTCAAAAACATTTTGAATCAGGGGCTCATAACTTGGTTTGTTTCCTCCTTCATGAGTTTATCGAAGGGTAGATCAATTTAGCTTGGGTGAGTTTGTCCTGGGCTTGGTTGATCTTGCTTGTCTTTGGTCTAGTGTGTTTATAGGCCTTAACAAGTACTTATCTTAGATTGGTGAGGCTTGAGTGTGTTTATCTTAATCTTGATTAATCTTGCTTGTTCTTGGCTTGGTAGGTTTATCCATGTCTTGATCAAGTACTTATCCGATCAATAAAATCGTTTTGTT
This sequence comes from Fallopia convolvulus, assembly GCA_964016875.1. Lineage (NCBI taxonomy): Eukaryota > Viridiplantae > Streptophyta > Magnoliopsida > Caryophyllales > Polygonaceae > Fallopia > Fallopia convolvulus. The sequence goes on from OZ024727.1 coordinate 27,665,178, forward strand.
TTTCACAAAATTCGTGCTTCATTACCCGTTACATATATTTTCCATCAAGTCTTCACAACACCATATTTGGTGTTCGATCAATTGGATTTGTGGAGACTTACTTGGACCAGATTTCAACTCGATCTAAGCAAGGATATATCAATATTTCTTCTCTATCATTTACATGAAAGGTTGAGATTTGATTATCTGTTGGTGGAAGATCCTAAAGAATTATGGAAAAGTTTAGAGCAAAGATATGGGCATCAACAACAAGTTTTGCTCCCTAAAGTAAATTATGACTAAGTTAATTTAAGGTTTCAGGACTTTAAATCAGTCAGTGACTATAACTCTTTCATGTTCCATGTAACTTCTCAATTACGTTTATGAAGGCAGAAAATCTCTAAAGAGAACATGCTGGATAAAATTTATTACAACAATTCATAATCTCATTTCCTTCGTACATTCAATCGTTCTTCATCATTCTCGTATTCAATTGTAGTTTTGAGTTATTAGAATCATCAATTCGATTGTTCTAGTTGGATTGTTAAAGATCTTAACTAGTTTATCAATTGAAATAGCATTACAACCTTTCAATTGAACTATCACTTTGAGAAGTTATATCTAGTTGAAATACACCTTCATTCCATTCAATTTCTGATTCGTTCTTCATTACTCGTGCCACAAGTTTCATCCTTTTAGCGAATTTGGTTTGATTTCAGGTTTATTAGGCAAGGTTGGGATCCTGTGATGTCACAAACGAGATTATCAAGGAGCAAGCCCAAGCAATCACGTATCAAGTGGTATCATATTCCAACGTCATGCCAAGTAATTTTTTTTTTACCTTTTCTAATTTGAAATTGTTAATTGATGAATCTCCCGTTGCATCTACATACAACGTCGAATCGAGGACGATTCGAGGCCAAGTGGGGGAGAATGATACAGATCAAGGGAGGATTCAAGCCAATGATTCTTTGAAGATGAATAGAGGCAAAAAACCAAGACCTTTACTAAGGTCCAGATCATTACATTTTAATAAGGTTGTTAGAAGATAGAGTTTTGATGGTTCCAGAGTCAGTGACTCCGAGTTTACAAGTCGAGTCGGCGACTCGGCAAACTCACTGACATGACCAACTGACGAGTAAAACTATTTATGGAAGGAACGTATAGCGTGTGTGCGTGCATTTGGAGACAGCTGGGATGTTCTATTTTAGGAGAAGATCATCATAAAAGAGTGCTAAAATCAAGAGAAAGACGATTTGATTCTCCTAGAATATTTTATTCTATGCATTCATGTATATTTGGAAAGATATGTAAAGATTAAGTGTGTGTCACTTCCCTAATCGAATGGGATTTGATGCACACGAGATCTCTCTTGCCCTAGCTTAAATACCTTCTTGTTTAGGATAGTGGTAAGACTCTTGAGCGTCATTTCACAATTGGTGTAAGAAAGAAAGAGTGTGTGCTTGAGATTCGTACGAGTGGTGTGTCGAGTGTTCTTAGGCGTAGCGTGAGATTAAGAGTGTGAGTGCAAAGGTAGAGCGTGGTTCAAGGGTGTGGGATTCATTCTTGTACACGAGAGAGCTTTGTAAACACTCAAGAAATCAATAGAGTGATTCTAAGGACTCTTGAAATCTGACCAAGTGAGAAGCTTGGAAGGGAGTGGTTTTTCTCCAAGTAAACTAGTTGGTTTACAAGGAGTTTCCTTTATACATCGCTTGTCATTGACTGTTGGTAACGTTTGTTTTTACTGTCTGATTATTCCGCTGCTTTATTACTCAAAGTCGACGACTTTGCAGGAGTCGCCGACTCGTTTAAGTACTAACGATCCTACAAAGGTTTTCATGGATTCCATGTTATCTTTTGATTATGTTCATCAATGGCGTCCAAGGCCGTCAAATGGAAAATAATGCTCGGTAAAATGGTCATAAATTAGGATAGCAAATTGATCTTAAGTCTATTCAATATGCTTTGGAAAGATAATTAAAAGATCTACAACTTTGTAGTTTACATCAAATCTAGAATCCAATAGAAAAGAGATGAAAAATGCAAATTACTGAGAGTTGTGCAAGTCTTTCAAGAATCTTATCTTTAGTTTTAATTTTATCTTTAATTACAAAGATCTACAACTTTGTAGTTTACATCGTTCTCGTGTTCAATTTCAGTTTCGAGTTCTTAGAATCATCAATTTGGTTGTTCTAGTTGGATTGTTAAAGATCCCAACTAGTTTGACAATTGAAATAGCATTAAAGCCTTTCAATTGAACCATAACTTTGAGGTGAAGTTAAATCTAGTCGAAGTACACATTCATTCCATTCAATTTTTGATTCGTTCTTCATTACTTGTGCCACAACTTTCGTCCTTTTCAGCGAATTTGGTTTGATTTCAGGTTTACTAGGCAAGATTGGGATCTTGTGAGTCACATACGAGATTATCAAGGAGCAATCCCGAGCAATCACGTATCACCAACGAGTTGAACTCATAAGGTATAAAGTTATTTCTTTCTTGTTTTTCCTTTAGAAATTCTCGTGTTATAATGATTTTAACTTTGTTTATTTTTGTTTTTTTAGGTAGTTGAAGATTAGAAGCTGCTATTCGTATTCTCAAACTCTATTTTCGAATTTATTAGAACATATTTTTTTTAGAATTACACTATTAGATTATATGGATTACTTTATTTTGTGTTTTTTATAGATAGTTATGTTCTCGTACTCACATTGAAGTTTAAATATTTGTTTCATTTTATGATTATATAGAATTTTAGTTTTAATTAATTTATTTATGATTTTTTTGGTTTGTAGAATATTATGGCCATATATAAAGGCTGTTGCCTTGTGCACGGGAATTTTTATCCTGGCGCACAAGGAAATCTGCGCTTCATGAAGCGCAGCGCTCCATGAAGCGCGTCGGCGAAACAGCAAATGGTCGGATACCCGCGTTTCCTGCGCATCATGAAGCGCAGCGCTTCATGATGCGTAGGGTTTACGGCGGTTAGAATCGCGCGACCCTTTATTCAGTCGCACACGAAAAACATACATAATTCGGTCGACGATAATCAATCACGTACAACGAAAATTTTTCTATCCACCAAACCTAATTTTTTTGATTAACAAACTGCATATTGAACAATGTCATCCGAAACGGAATTTTTGGATTCATCGTATGAATCAGAAGACGAATCGCACTCCTTGGAAGAAGAGTCAGAGTCATCAACGAGTGTTGAAGAAGAAGAGGAAGTTGAGTCTGAAAACGAGATGGTTGAATCAGAGGTAATTTACGATTTAGTTGTAGTAGTAATATATTTTTCAAGATAATACATGATTTCGATTGTTGTGTTAAAATTTTTTATTGAAATTTATAATGTGTTACTATTATTGCATAGTATACATGTTCGATGTATTAAGATAAGTTGTGATATTATATACGTAGGTACCTAGGAAGGATTTTTCTGTTGATTTTGAGAATGATACTGTGTGGGATAATAGAGAAGACATGCTAAATTGGGCTAGGCAGGTCGGTCGTGAAAGAATGATGATGTTGACAATAAAAACATCAAACCAAACAATGGTCAGGCTTGCATGTCATAGGCATGGCAAATATAGATCTGGAAAGAAGGGTGAAGTACTCCCAATTGTTAGACCACCAAGTGTACGGACACTTCAGAGCAAATGCAACTGTAAGTTTGAGTTGGTTGGGGTTCGAAGCAAGTCAACGGGAAAATGGGCATTAACTGTTGGGTGCGGAATTCACAACCATGACCTCCCAAGTAGTTTACTTGGTTATTCATTTATGGGACGAATGACGTAAGCTCAAAAGGAGTTGGTTAGGAATTTGAGCTACATATATGTGCCTCCAAGGAGAATAGTCGAGGAATTGAGGGCTCTATATCTTGGTAATGTGACATCGACGAAACAAGTTTCAAATATGAGGGCAAAGTTTCTAATCGAGGACCGTGGAAATATGACGGTAACCCAATATGCGCTACATTTCTTGCAACGAAACGAATATCGTTTCTTTCCGAAGAGGATGGATAATTCAGATCATATAGAGATCTTGTTCTTCGTCCACCCGATCTCGTTGCATCTACTGAGATTGTTTCCATATGTTGTCATTATGGACATCACATATAAGACAAATAGGTACACTTTTCTAAACTTTGGATATGTTATTTAATCCTTTTGTTTTGTTTTCATAATTGTATTAACATGTCATACTTGGACAGGTACGACATGGCATTACTAGAGATGGTTGGATTCACGTGCACTAACAAATCATTCAACATCGGTTTTGCATTTATCTCTAAGGAAGACACCGAGAGTTATACATGGGTGTTGAAACAGTTGAAGCGTTTGTTTGCAGAATTGGGGACAATGCCAAATGCGATTGTTACAGATCGAGAGAAGGCGATCATGAATGCAAAGGACGTTGTATTTGGGGATGAAGTAAAACATCTCCTGTGTTGGGTGCACGTGAAGATGAACATTAAAGCGTATGCTCTTTGTATTCTAAAAGACCTCAAGGCTGCAGAAAGATTTGCCCATAGGTGTTGGGGCATATTTATGTCATCAACTGAGGCAAAATATGAGGAGAGGTTTCTCAAAGTGAAAGAGCGTTGGCCAAGGCTCATGCCATATGTTGAGAAGTCATGGCTTGGGCCTTACAAGCAGTTGATAGTAAGAGCATGGACGGATCATTGTCTTTACTTTCAGACGAGAACAACGAATCGGTAAGTTTAGGCCTATATATATACCTTGATTTATTAATTTATATTAAGAAAAATAAGTGAAATTATGTTTATTTCAGGGTGGAGGGCATGCACCATGTGCTTAAAAAGATACTTGACAGTTCTCGAGGAGGCTTTAACACGGTGATTGGAAGGATTCACCATCAGATTGTGTCCCAAGTTGGTGGTTTGCGGGGAGATCTTGAGATGGCACGTACGAAGCTACCGACAGAGTTGGAGGGGGTCCCTAAGGAAGTGAGGGAGATATTTGTTCGTCTATTTTATAGAGTACCAACACACTGCATTAAGAAGTTGTTGAATATGTTCTACAACCTACACAAAAAGATGAGTGAGGGAAAGATGGAGACTGAGTGTGATGATTATTGGTAGAGAGAGCGCATGGGTCTTCCTTGTCCTCATAGGATTGCTCATGCCATTGTCAACAAGCAGCCCATAATGCCAAGTGAGATACACTCATTTTGGCATCAAGTGGTATGGGACGGCATCGATCCACAACGCATGCCCATAAAAGACAATGTATCCCTCTCAATTTACCAAGTTAGAATGGAATTGATGACTGAGATGTATAAGAGAGGGGAATTGACTGAGGATCAGGTGCACCGTATATCTGAGTCATTTGTAGACATGGTCATACCCCAAGATTCTTCGTTGCTTGAGCCGATACATTCAATGCTTGTTTCATGGCAAAAGGGAAGGCCAAAGGGGTCAACTAAGGGCTCAACCAAGAGGAGTAGTACTCTGCTTGAGCATAGGATGAGTGAGTATGAGCAGGAGAAGAAAGACAATGATTTGAAGGAGAGAGAAGAGAAGGAAAAGGAGAGCAATAAGGAAATCACGTCGACGGCAAAGAAGCGTGGGAGGCCAAAGGGCTCAACCAACAAGGCCAAAAAGAAAATTATGGTAGATACGAATGAACAAGTTCAAAATAAAGAAGTGGTGTGGTTGGGGGTGAACTTTGGTGTTGAAAATGTTAACCCTTTCATGTTTCCTTACATTGTGAGAGCTAGGGATGTAGCGGCGGATGGTCATTGTGGTTATAGATCCTTTGTAGAGGTATTGGGATATGGAGAGGGACAATACCATAGAGTTCGAAAGGATCTATCTGCTGAATTGAGGCGGAACAGAGTCATATATGAGCGTGTAGGGAACAGGCCAACTATCGATGAGCTTTTGCTGAGTATTTCGTATGTGGACAGCCCGTACATGCGACCATATTGGCTCGAGATGCCCATTGGTGGTTTGATATTTTCCACATTACACCAGGTTGCTCTTGTGATGTTGTCGTGGAATGGATCACACACATGCTTACCTATGATGGGTATAGGGGACAATCGGCTCCCTCCGACAAAGATTTATGCCATAGCTCTTGTGGGACAAAGAAACCACTTTATACCTGTAAGTATAATTAATGATGACTTAATTATGGTTACTTGAAGTGTAATTGTTGTTATTTATGGTTAGATATTGTTTTTTGTAGGTGTGGTTGAAGGATGACGCGTCGTTTCCTCCTCCTCAAAAAATGAAGAGCCTCAAAAAATTGACACAAGAAACAAGAGAGAACCTGTTGAAACTAGCCTTGGTTTTTAAGACCAAAACCTGCAAAACATGAGTACAAGATATGCTTCATAATAATGCCATATATTACCAAATCATAATAATGCACTCGGCTTCCAAAACAGATATGCTTCATACAAAAACAACATCCAATTTTGCAAAATCATAATAATGCCATATATTACCACAATCTAATGCATACATGAGTACAAGAAGCATGAAGATAATGGCATATGCAAAAAATACTTCAATCCTAACTAAACTACGACTCCCCGTCCCCCGTGCCGTCACCTCCATCACCATCCTAGCCCTGGTGACCTCAGCTCCAGCATCATCCCTACCCTTGGTGCCGTCACCTCCATCACCATCCCTAGCCCTGGTGCTTTCACCTCTAGCACCCCCTGTACTACTACCCTCCCCAGCACGACGAAGTCCGCTGCCTTCTCCGGGACAATACTGAGAATCCCTGAACGGCCTACTCACGGGTGGAGGTAGGGGCGGAACACCATCCGCTAAAATGCTCAACATCTCCTCCAAATACGCCCTAGCCACATGATCCGTGGGCATTCCCTGTAAAGCCTCTAGTGCGTATCCAACTGCCTGTTGCGCCCGCTGCACAATTTATTTAACTCATTAAATACAATACCAGTACAAACGAATATAATTGCATACAAAACTTTATATTACAAATGAACATACCATAGTAACGTCCACCATAACTGTAGGATGGGCAACGGGGTCCCGAGGACGGTTTTGACGGTCTGATCTAGGATCTAGATATGGATGTGTCACCCCGTCGAACCCGTCAAGATACGCAGGGTCCGCCTGCCAAGGATACCGAGCCACGCCATGCTGCTCGAGGTCAATCAGGTGGTCATACCGCTCATTCCAATACAAGTCTTGGTTCCGGAACACAAGACTGTAGGTGTTCATCTCCCTTGTACGCGAGACTACACGCGGCTCAATCGGATCTGGGGGAGTCGTCTGCACACGATAGTACTGGCACAGACACCTCTCGGGCTGGTATGGCTCATAAATATCGAAGCAATGCAGAACTCCTCGATACCTAGAAATCCGATATTCTGTCTCAAAATCCAAGTCTCGGTTCCAAGGCGTCCAACAAACTTGCAAGTCCACGGGAGAAATAATTTGCATTACAACTCAATAGGAATCAATATGTCAAACTATTAACACTTTTACCTCATCAGTAAGAATCTTGTCCATAAACCTTCGAATATCCTCCAAGCGCTTCGGCTTCTTCGGCCCTGATCGGTGGTCATTCCTATCTCGGGCACCCGCTCGGTCATCCATCAGAGCGTTTACATTCAACACTGAATGCCCACAAAAATGTCTAAAGTACTCCCATATCCAAGCCTATAAAATTAAATTAAAATGAGTATCGAAATAACGAAAATTGTTCATCAACCAAAAAAAATCACAATACTATTATACCTTCAGAATGAGCATGCATCCTCCCAATCCCGCTGACCCCTGGCGAGATGCAATGCCCAAATGGCGGTATAAGCACGCCAATGCCGCAGCACCCCATGCGAATCTACTGGTAACACCATGATCCATCAAACACTGTAAATATATCGTCCTCGCCTTGTTGGTGCTCTTGTCACAGAACAAAGTCTGGCTAAGCAACCACAGCAAGTACGCAGACGCTATGTGTTGTGGGTCCCGCCTATCCGCAATCATCTAAAGTATGATAGCCTGGAGATCCTTACTCGGTATGGAGGTCTTATATTTCCGGTAATGTTGAGGAGTGAGCCCTAATATCTCCACCACACGAGTCTGCAAATCCCCGACCCTCTCAATCTGTCTCACCACAGCGTCTCCATCAATCTGTATCCCCAATATCCGATTGACATCGTGGAGGGTGATCGTGATCTCGCCCCATGGGAAGTGGAAGTTGTTGGTCTCCGGATGCCAACGCTCCACAAAAGCTGTAACGATCGCGTGATCCGATCCTTTTTATGTCAAGGTCGCTAGCCGTCCCAGACCGGTCTGCTGTACAATACTCCACCACGTACCCGGCTCCTCAATCATATGCGGCTCAATAGCCGTCCACTCTACCGGTCGTGAGTGAGCCCTAATGACATTGCGCCACTAAAACAGAAAATTCAAATTCTCAATAAGGCTATTCAATCATATGAAATATTAACCTAAAATAAAACGGTATAAAAGACACTTACCAAACTATCCTCTATAACGACGCCCTCCCGGCCCTCCAACGACGCAAGTGTCCACCTCCATATCGACTCTGCTACATGAGTCGGGTACGACCGAAGGAGGTCTGGTACTCGCGGCCCTCTAGGCTGCCACATCTCGTCATCCGGAGCAGGAGCGGCCGGAACCTCCTCTACTGGGGGCGGTACGTGCTGGACCACAGGAACGGGGTCCGTCCTCGGATCAGATGGCGGCGGCGGTGTCGGACTACCGGTAGCGCGAGGAGGAGCTGCACTATCGGTAGCGCGAGGAGGAGCTGGACTATCGGTAGCGCGAGGAGATGGCACAGTAAAATCAATGTCCCTCAGTATCTCCTCATCATCGTGCATATCAGTATCTAAAACAGCCGGCTCTGTCAATGCAGGGTCGTTCTCAAGGACAACGTCGTCGGTCTGAGCAACCATCTCAACCTGAGGGGTCGTATCAACATCCCTCGTAATATCCTCAATCGTGCTCAATGGAGATTGTGAAACACGCGGAGGGGTAAGCGTCTGCTCATCTGAAGGGTCAACAACATCTGTCGCCCGAATCTGATCTGTCTGCGGCGTCATATCCACATCCATAGGGGCGGATGGCCCTATATCCTGACATGTCTGCATATCCCCAATATGCTGCTTTGTCTCCTCGCGCTGCAGCTCTGAAATCAAGGTATCTACTATGGGCCCCGTCCTAGCCTTCTTGGGCCGAGGCTCGACCTGAGCACGCTGCTCCGCTAATATGCCCCGTGACCTCGCATGTCTTGTGTTCTTCTTTTTCGGCTCAGGAGGCGGCATCGAGACGGGAGTAGAAAACGACGCACATCTCTCCTGAAACGCCTGTTGCAATTGTTTCTTTCATAATATTTCGATATTCAACTTTGCATTCCCATGGTTTCATAAATATGAATCTTAATTTGTTCTTAACGTAATTTCATAAATATGTTCTCTCTTCAATACATGATTTTCAAATATCGAGTTTATGTTTTCAAATCAATTATAAAACTAAACTACATCAATATTCGAGACTAAAGTATATATTCAACCATAACATACATATATTATAATTCAATACAATTGTATCTACATTCTTTTAATAGAACTAAATCTTTTAAATCTCGGAATGAAATTACGTACCGATAGATCCGTCTTGCCCCACCAATCTTTTCCAAACTCCTTTCCCGTGTCAATCGGAGTGGATTTGCCGCTTGAATCACCGACCACAACATTAGCCGGTGGGATACAGGGACCCACCGATGCTCCATCGCCATCCGGCTCTACTCGTATATCCGGATCTCTACCAACCTCCAACTCCATACCCGATCCATGGACAGCCGGCTGTCCATCAACACCATCGCGACCTCCGACATCTCCCTCGTTACCACCGACGGCTCCACCTACAAAATAAAATATAAATATCAAGAACAGAATATACATCAACTAACTCATCATGAAACAATTAAACAAAATTAACAGCAAAAAACTGTACATATTCACAACGAAGATATTGGATATGTTCCAGAAACTAAATCTATTCCATATGAGCTTCTTCAGCACATTGATAAAACAGATGTTGCATTTGCACTTATGAGCACATTGAGAAAAACAAGTCCTGTGGGAAGAGCTCCAACTCTTGCACATTGAGAAAACAGATGTTGCATTTACACTTTCATGTTCAATTTTGCAAAAGACAGGGCGGATTTGGGTGGGAATCTTTTTATAGCTTGGGCTGGATGGTAAGCTACAAACCTGATTTTTGTTAATCTATGTAATCACTTAAATTGAATTTAAAAGTTCCTGTTTTTTTTAATGTATAAAATTTCAGGGTTTGTGTATGGACAGCAGCCTTGCTGTTCTTGCCATAAACTATTGCATATAATCACCATCATCAATGATTTCATCAAGAATATTAGAGCCATCAATCCCAAAACCAAGTGGGCTAGGAAAATTTCATTGGCAATCTTGTCCATAAACTATTGCATATAATCACCATCATCAATGATTTCATCAAGAATATTAGAGCCATCAATCCCAAAACCAAGTGGGCTAGGAAAATCAATAAAATCCAAGCCCAAATCATTGAGTGAGTTTCCAAAATGGCTTTCAACAGGTTTATCCCTCTCCATATTGAATGAATCAGCTGTATACTGCCTGAACTCCCCACCAGTGATGCCATAATCAGTTCTATTCGGTAGCTGATGATACGCATCATCATGTCTAGGCTCAACATGGCCATTGATCATTCCAAATCCTATGGTTGGATTGAGGGAATCATAATCTACTCTATATTGAGCATCAGTGTTCTGCAGAGGTGGATGTGGCATGCTATGCATTGGCAAGGTATTGGCTTCTGGGAGGGCAGAAAACTGGTCAAAATGATTGAAGCTTGACATTGATGGCTGAGAATGAGCCTCCAAATCTTTATTCATTGGTGCATAAGGGTTTATTACACCATTATCTTGCTCAGATCCACTAGCACAATACCCAGTGAAGTCAGCATTGCTATGATCTACATTAGGTAGCATAATTCCAGGCTCAACTGCTGTATTCTCAAGGCTTGACGGGGCAAGTTCTTGTGTTTCACCAGAAATATTTGTATCTCTAACCATCACAGGCTGATTTTTAACACTGCTTGATTTTACCCTTCTTCTTTTCTTGGAACTGTTTTTTTTCTCACCAATTGGATGGACAATACTTTGTTTGTTACTCCTTTCATCTTTGGATGATGCAGTTCCCACACCATCATCAACATCATAATCACTCTCACGACTAGCTGCAGAATTTCTCTTTTTATTTGAAGGATTCTCAGTAACAACAAATTTACAATTTTCACTACTAGGCTGCTCAACATCGGACTCCTCCCTACTCAAAACCTCTAACCAAATCAAACTTTCCTTAGAAGACATCTTATCTTGCAAGTTCTAACCCATTACTAATACAGCTAGCAAATAGATTTCAAGTTCTAACCCATCAAATAGATTTACCAGCTTCAGCTTAGAGCACTTAAAGCTACTCCCAATTACCCTAAACAATACTTTGAATTCACAGTTGGTTTACGTACTAAAAATTGAGTTTGGCTCCTAACATTCTGCATTGGATCAATCCAGTGAAATACACCACTCCATATAGAGGCAAAATCAAGGAGGCATCAGCAAAATCAACAATGATATTGCGCATCAGCAAAATCAAAGCATCTAATGGAAAAATCATATCGAAACCAGCACTTACTTGCTTGCCCTAAAGTCACAGCAGCACCGCCACCACCTTCATCGGCCCTATGCTGCACTGCCAACGGGAGAGAACTGCCACCATCGTCGGGATTTTTCGTCGAATCCACCGGCTTAGCACCGCCGTGATTATCACCACCTTCCTTCGCCATTTTTAACGATTTTAAGGCTATGCTACTTGGAAATTGAAGTATGGCGGCGAATTGCCCGTCGTCCGATTTCGTTACAGAAATTGGGGAGGAAGGGGAAGAAGCGTATCACGCCTTGTAACGAAGGGTTACGCTTCATAAATCGTAACTATTTTTGATGAATAACGCTTCATGAAGCGCACAAATTAACACCGGATATTGGGGTCCTTTTAGGATATCCGTTTGCGTAACTCATCATGAAGCTCTACGCTTCATGATGCGTAATAGTTCTTGTGCGCCCGGAAAAAAAACTCTGTGCATAAAGAATTGTCGTATATAAAAGCATTTTACAATTTAAATTAAATTATTTTTGATAATCCTTCTTTGTAATAGAAATAAAGATGATAAATGTGGTCGCTATTGTATGATTTTAATTAATTTTGTTTTGTAAGAATATCTTTTTACGATGAAGTAGTTTGTCGCTATCGATTATGACTTTCTTGTTATTGGTTAATCCATTAATGATAAACATGGTCGTTAAAACAAATAATGTCGGAACCCTAAGGAAAATTGGATCGAATTGAACTTTGATGGAACAAAAAACAACCAAGGGCTTTCTACGTTTGGCTATATCCTTAGAAACCACAAAGCTGAACCTATCAGTTATAACCGTGACTCGTTGGGAACGAACTCTGTCCTTGTTTTCGAAGCCCTGGATCTAAGGAATGGTATTCAGGAAGCCATAAGAAGAGGTTGTAGATCGTTAGAGATCGAAGGTGACAACCTATGCCTGGTGAATGCCCTCAACGGCAAAGGCATCTGCCTGTGGGAGATTGAGATCCTTGTCTCGGATATCCGCAGTCATCTTTTCCAGATCGATGAGTGGAGCATAACGCATGCGTTCAGGGAGATTAATTGTGTTGCAAATTATTTGGCTAAGAAGACGTTCAGAAGAAGTAATGCCCCCCTAAAGAAGATTCAGAGCTCGCCGATCTCATTCGTGAGGATGCCCTAGGGCGGAGAACATCTCGATGATGGTCTCCCCCCTAATCTCTTTCCGTATCAAAAAAAAAACTTCGGAAGCTATTGCAACGAACAAACGACGAACTTTTTGTTGTCATTAAAAGTTTTAACGACGAATATTTGCCTTATAACGACAAATTTGTTCGTCGTTAAAAACCCCTTTTCTAGTAGTGTGATGATACTAATTTTTTTTACATGATGACACTAAAGAATTATACGTGATGACACATATATTGATGACACTTCGAGTGATGACAGTTTGAGTGATGAAACTAGATGACTTTTTTATGATAATTTATGACAAATTGATGACAGTGATGACACATTGGTTTACGTGATGACACTTGTTTGATAACACTTCGAGTGATGACAGTTTGATTGATGAAACTAAAAAAATTATACGTGACACATATTTGATGACACTTTGAGTGATGACAAAAAAAAATTTCATGTGATGATACATATTTAATGATACTATGATTGATGACACTAAAAAAAATTATACGTGATGACACATATTTGATGGCACTTTGAGTGATGACACATATTTGATGACACTAAAAAAAATTGCATATGATGACACTTGTTTGATGACACTTTGAGTGATGACACGTATTTGATGACACAAAAAAAATTATATTTGACGACACATATTTGACGACACTTTGGTTAATGACACTAAAAAATTGCATGTGATGACATTTGTTTGATGACACTATGAGCGATGACACATATTTGATGACACTAAGAAACCATAATTTGTGATGACACTTTTTTGATGATGGCAATTATTTGGTTTGCATTTGATGACACTTTTTTTGATCAGGTTGATGACGGTAAAAAAAATTATACGTGATGATACATTTTGATGACACTAGAAAAAAATGTACGCAATGACACATATTTGATGACACTAGAAAAAAATGTACGCAATGACACATATTTGATGACACTTTGAATGATGATACTAAAAAATTATGCATTAAGTTACAAATGCCTAATTACGATGCTTGTTATTGCTATATGATTAATTCATCCATTTGAGAAATCATTGAAATTTATATAAAGTTACTATTATTGCCCTTGTCAATAAAATGCAATTGATTTATTTATGGATAAATTAGAAATTTTGTAATTAATAAAATTAAAAAACAATTTAGAAGAAAAAAGTGGAAGTAGATCTTACCCACCCTACATGGGGATTGTAATTCTTCAATTTTATGGGAATTGAAAATCTTGTAAATTTTACTTTCTATGCTTTTTGGTTAATTTTTTTATTCATCCAAACACATATATTATAATATATTTCTTGAGATTTTTCAAATCATGAGTTTATTTTTTCATCCAACCAAACAAACACTTATCCTAGTAAGTGCAATACATGTGTGTGATTTGGAGGGAATGCAAGTTTTTTGTATTTTTTTATATCAAATATAGAATTTAAAAGGTTTTTTTTTTCCGCCAAAAACCACCTTTTAAAATAAGTGTTTTTAAATAAAGCATCTTTTAAATTTCTTTAAGCAAAAACACCTTTTATAATACAAACACTCAATTTTAACCACCTTATGTTATTTTTCAATGAAATTTTATCATAGTTGGACTGATATAACCTTTCAAATTTATTTTATTTATATTTTTATACCAGTGAAAAATAAATTTGAAGGGATATTTTGGTCTAACTAGAGCAAAATGTCACCGGAAAATATCTTAAGTTGGTTAAAATTGAGTGTTTGTATTGTAAAATGTATTTTCGCTTAAAAAAAATTATAAATATAAGTTTTTAATTTTTTTTTAAAAGGTGATTTTTGGTAAAAAAATTCCTAATTAAAACTACGTTGTAGAAAAGTTGTATTCCTTGGAAAATTGATACTGACGAGGGCCAATAAAAAGATCACAGGCCTGTGATACACGTATGTCGTATGCTCCCAAACTCAAAAATAAAATGGGCTTGGTGTTGGGCTGACCCATCAACTGTTCAGGTTTTGTTGGACAGGTCGTGGGCGATATGTTTTTGGGTAAATTGGCGAACCCGGTATCAAGGTTCTAGGGTTCTGCCGTGTCGCTCTTCCTCCGCGCACTATATAATGATGTTTCAGTCTGTTATTACAAGGCCTCTGCAGCTCTCAGAATTGAAACCGTATACTAAACGTAGATTTAAGAAATGGAGCAGACTTTCATCATGATCAAGCCCGATGGTGTCCAAAGAGGACTCGTAAGTGCTCTATTTCTTTTTTCTTTTCTTTTCTAGCTACTATCATATTCATGAACAGGAAGAATCGATTTATGATTTAATTTGATATTAAAATTCCAGGTCGGTGAAATTATCAGCAGATTTGAGAAGAAGGGCTTCTATTTGAAAGGTATAGCGTTGTTGAATACTTAAGTAGGTCTTGTCTTGGGCTTCTATTTGAACGTGGTGTTTTGTGGTTGTGTTGGTGTTGTTAATGGCAGGCATGCGGTTGATGAACGTTGAGCGCGCCTTTGCGGAGAAGCACTACGCGGATCTCTCGGCCAAGCCCTTCTTTAATGGGCTGTGCGACTACATCGTCTCTGGGCCAGTTGTTGCAATGGTTTGGGAAGGCAAGAATGTTGTCCTAACTGGAAGGAAGATCATTGGAGCCACAAACCCTGCGGAGTCGGCTCCTGGAACCATCCGGGGAGACTTTGCGGTGGAGATTGGCAGGAACATCATTCACGGAAGTGATGCTGTTGAAAGTGCAAGGAAGGAGATTGCCTTGTGGTTTCCCGAGGGCGTTGCCAACTGGTCCAGCAGCCTCAACCCATGGATCTACGAGTAATTAGGCTCTGTCCTCTCTATCTTTTCTCACTTCATTTTGATCTGTCCGTTTTGATGTCAGTTGTTTGCTTCAGTTTCAGTTTGGTTAACTCTATTTAGACTCAAAGGCCAACCATGCTGCCAATTTTTGCCTGCCTTTGTTTGTATGGTTATGTAAGTTTAGGCTCCAAACTATTTCTATCTTATTATATGTATCAACTATCAAATGATTCATCTGGATTTGATTTTGATGCCATTAATCACTCAGATATCTATGTAATTAGCATTCTGTGCGATGCAACTTGCAAGCTAGACCTCCTTTGCACACTTCCCTTAAGTTCCAATCAACTTAATTCTAGGGTGCTCATTCTGTTACATGACTGCCAAGTTTTATCGTACGCAAATGATCATGTCAAAATTACATGCCACCCTTATCTAATTGAGTATTTTTGCAAAATGAACTTTAAAATGGCATATCTTTGCAAATTGCCATCACATTTGATCTACAGCTTCTTACCCCAAAGCTTCGCTGCTTCAGTAGTTTTATCCATGGCTGATATTGTATTGTTGCTATGCTTCCTCTGTTCCCAATCAGGATGACAACCAGGCAGGGCCCTGGTGCCCCGATTTGCAGATTGAAACATAGTGTGGTCTGAGCATCTCATGGATCTTGGTTATATGTTTGATATAAGTTGGAAATTAACCAGCTTGCTTTTTGCTTCTGGTTGGTTAACGCTTTCAGATAATTGAATAATAGAGCATGACAGAACAGTTCATAATATCAACCTATGTCTGTTACTTAATAATAAATCCGAGCTCTGATTTAATATTGAATATTAATTCTAGCAGACGATCAAGTTAGGAGAGAACGTCACATCAGCTATTCAGCTGCATTATTTTGGATCTGCATCCAAAAAATAAAAAAAATACATCAACAGGGATGTAAACTTGTAAAGGTTAAAGAGGAGAGGATTGTATGAGTTTTTATAAGGACGGTTGCTAAGCGTCCCGGACTTTTTACTTCGGTCCACTTGAACGAAGCAAAAAAAAAAAAGAAATTCACAAACGTCCTTTCAGTGCACGGATTTGCATGAATTACTTGAAAATTTGCTTCGGTCAACCCGATCGAAGTAAAAAGTAGTAATTTACTCCATCCGTACCCGAAAGTTTGTCTTGTATTCTTCTTTGGGTGTCCCGTAAAGTTTGTCCACCTTTTCAACTTTTCTTTTATATCAATTTTTCTTACAATATTACCCTCATTTTATCTCATCTTTTACCCCCATTATCTAACAAAAAATCTACCCCTTCAAACCCATTTTAGTCTTTTCCTTTCTTTTTCTCTTTCTTACCACTTTTACCCATCACAATAACACTCTCCCTTCACACCTATTGGCCACTTCATCTTTTCTACCCATTTCTTAATATATGTGAAAGTTGTCCTTTAGGACAAACTTTCAGGGACGGAGGGAGTAATTTATTTTACTTCGGCCAGTAAAATTTGCAACCCGATCGAAGTAAAAAGTAATAATTTAATTTATTTTACTTCGGCCACACTGGCCGAAGTAAAAAGAAAAAGAAAATAATAAAATTAGAGTGTTGGTTATAAAAGTAGACGCGTCGTCCTACTCTGCTTTCAATTCCCTTCCCACTTGGAGGCGAAGTAGCGCGACTTGTGGACGGACTATACGGATTTCTCACGATGCCCACCATTTCATTTCCACTTATAGAAAACCTGCCACCTCGGCACACTCGCTGCTCTCACATCCCTGATATTCAGCCCGATCGTCATAGTGATTTCGGTCCTCTTCGTTGAATATTTTCGTCATAGTGATTTTGCTCCTCTTCGTTGAATATTTTTTATTTGTAATGTTTTGTAAAAGTCTATGGTTATGTAAGGTGAACAATATATTTTCAATTTCAGACATTTTTTCCCACAAATTATATTAACGTAAATCTTTTCAAAATTTAAAACTTAGACCTTTATATGTATATAAACCCATAAATTAACAAAATCATACAAATAAAAATCTCAAAGCTAAGTTTAAATTTTACTATTAAACATATAAATACAAAACTATACCAAACATACCATAAAATCAAAACCTAATATATAAAAATGCTAAACTTAATTTAAAACATTAACAATCATAAAAATTAATTAAAAAATAAATAAAATCATTGCTTCGATCAAGGTGATCGAAGCAATTACATAAAATTTACTAAAAACTATAAATCCACAAAAAATTAATTTAAATTAAAAAATTAGCTTCGGTCAAGGTGACCGAAGCAAAATTATGAAATTTGTGAAAACGAGAAAACGCCGGGCCGCTGAGCACATTTGACCGGGGTGCTTAGCCGGACCGTTTTATAAGTGCTGACCAACCTCTCGAATTTTAGAACTCATGCTAGCTTGTGCTTTATAACAAAAGTAAGTACTTGATTCATGACATGCTGAGTTGTGATCTTATGATTCTTGTAGCAATAATTATTCCTATGCTAGTTTTTTTGGAAAAGAACTCTTTCTCAATGACAGACCGGAAAACCACTATTGAGACTCCGACTTCCTCGACCATGCAACTAGACGACACCTCCGGTGGAAGTCCACCGGGGAAACCACCCGATCCATGCTCCTCTTGGAAAGATGTAGTGGTTACGGGAGGAGTGCATCGGCCCAAAACCTTGATTGACAAAGAGTTTCTTGAAGGCAAAATAAGGGTTGCATTCCCTGATGGTGAAGATGGCGATCCGGCAATTTCCATTGCCAACGAGGTGATGGACGCTCTAGCCTCTATTTGGGAATACTCGGTTGTGGTTAAGCTTCTTGGCCACCAGGTGGCCTTCCCAATAATGGAAAAGAAGATAAAGGAGATGTGGAGATTCTCCAATTGGATGCAAATCATCGATCTCACCCATGGATGCTTTCTAGTTCGTTTTGAGCATGAAGAAGCGTATATGGCTGCGCTGACAGTGTTTGGAAGATGCATGACTGTTCGCCGATGGTCTCCAAGTTTGAAAACTTCTGAGCCCATCAAGACGACTCCAGCCTGGATCCGCATTTCTGATTTGCCAGTCACTTTGTATGAGGAGCAAGTTCTCTTGAAGATTGCAGCAGGCATCGAAAACCCTATTCGCGTAGATCCTAAAACCATATTCACAAACAGGGGTAAATTTGCGTGAATCTGTGTTGAGATAAATCTTGAGAAACCTCTTAAAGGGACGATAAGTATCAATGGCGACCGCTATATGGTGGAATACGAGGGGCTCCCGACTATATGTTTTGATTGTGGCAGATTTGGTCATGTCAAAACCAGCTGTCCATTTAGGCCTCCCCACTTTACTGCAACGACGCCTACTGCTGCTGACTCTCAGCTGCCAAGCCAGGTCTCGGAAAACCAATCTTCGGCTACTCCTTCTACCCTAACACCAGAAACGACCCATGAAGCCGCTCACACTGGAAAAGGGTGGTATGGAGAATGGATGGAACCGGCCAGAAAAATGAAGCCGAAGAAGCAACCGCAAAAATCAACAGTCGAAGCCAATGTCAACAAAGAAGGGGCTAGTAAACAGAACGCTTCTGAAGGAAGTCATGCCAAGAACGCTAAGTCCAAGGAACCTTTATTTTCGCCGATGATCTTGGCCCGACCAAGAAAAACCTCCAATGAAAGTGGTGCACGCTTTGCAATTTTGGAGGATCAAGGACATGAACCGAAGATTATCTCCGGTGGCTCAATGAACTCCGACGATAACGCAAACCTTCCCCTGACGGCAATGGCGAATTCGACGGGAGGAAATTCAAATTCAAATTCCACTCCCGTGCAAATCGTGATGTCAATCCCGGTAAATACGGAAGTTTTCCAAAAAAGCCACGGAATATCCTATGAGCAGACGCCTAAAATAAGGCAAATTAAAGATTATGGCAAGCAAATTTCGGTTATGGAAAATCGCAAACCGAGGAGAGAGGAAGTGCAATCTTGAATCATACGTGATCCTTCCAAGTCAACCACCAAATCTTCAATTTTGGAAGCAAAAAAAAATCCCAACCAAAGCAAAACGAGATTCTATCCAAATCTACTTCAAGCAATATTCCTTCTATTTCAGTGGCACCTCACCGATCGATTCAACCTTTTGATGCCAACTCCATCATTATCCCAGGCATTCCTAGGGTTTCGACCGATCTTCCATTACCTGCTCATAACCCTAACTCGTCGCAAACCACTGCTACTGATTCTCTTGCTCTTGAACCTAATGACCAGGGGAATGCGACAACCAATTTCGCCAGTGATGCACTCGACCACAAACAACAGGCAGAGTCTGCTAGTGTCCTCTCGCCGGACGGGTCCTTTCATGCCTTCACTGCCACGTCTAGCGAACAAAATGCTATTCGAGTTCATACCTATGACGACGGAGGAGATATCTCTCCTATGCCGGGTGTCAATGCCGCCGACACTCTCTAGTGCAATTGCACACCTTGCTGGTTTTTTGATATTTTGTTCCTTAATCAATACCGGTTCTATGGATTGTTTAAGTCTAATGGTTTGGAATGTTCGTGGAGCAGGAAACTCTGGATTTCACAACTCTCTTCATGAATTGACTCGCTTACATCGCCCTAGTGTGCTAGCGCTCGTGGAGCCTCGCATTAGTGGAGAAAGAGCGGACTCCGTCTGCCAACGAATCCAATATGATGGTTTGCTTAAAGTGGAGGCTGATGGATTTGCTGGTGGTATATGGCTTTTCTGGAAAACCTTAGAGGTGACTGTCACGCCTATTTCTATTCATAGGCAACATATTATTGTCGAAGTTACTCGACGTGGTGATGAACCAAGGCTTCTCTCGACTATTTATGTCGTGCCTAACCCTGCCCGACGTTTTGAACTCTGGGAGCATTTAGAAGACTTTGCTCGCATTAACAACTGTCCATGGCTTCTCGCTGGTGACTTTAATGCAACCACCAGTATGTATGAGCGAGTCAGGCATTCAGAAAGCTCAACACAATCGTTGTTGACTTTTGCAGAAAAGATTGATGCTCTTCAGTTAATTGATCCCGGCTTCTCAGGCCCTCCTTTTACTTGGTCTTCGGGAAACTCTGAGGACACCTTTAATGCGGCTAGACTTGATCGTGGTCTTTGCAATGAGGAATGGCGTCTAAAATTTCCACAAGCCACGGTTTTGCACCTTGTTGAACCCTATTCGGATCACCTCCCTCTCTTGATACAGACTTGTCTGAGGCCTACTCCAAGCAACGCTCAACGGCCTTTCTAGTTTCAATCGGCGTGGTTACTCCACTCTAATTTTTATAACTTCATGTCTGAATCTTGGAACTCGGAGACGGACTTATTTTCCTCTCTTGAGGCTCTAACTGCGGATCTCAATTCTTGGAATCGTAATGTTTTTGGCAATATTTTTCATAACAAATGTCGTCTTTGGGCTAGATTGGAGGGTGTTGCCAAAGCCATTGCTGCTCGCCCTTCTCAGCGTCTCTTTGATCTCGACAGGAAATTAAGATAGGAGCTCAACATTGTTTTGCACCAAGAACAGGCTCTCTGGTTCCAAAAATCAAGAGCTAATTTTCTTATTGATGGCGACTTAAACACACGTTTCTATCACTTATCTACGGTGGTGCGAAGAAATGCTAACATGGTTTTGTCACTCAAAGATGCAAATGGTGTTTGGACTACTGATCATGTTGTGATTCAAAACTTCATTTGGGAATTCTTTGCAACGCTCTTTACTGAAGAACTTGGCCCAAACCCGCCTGGGTATATATTCTAGTGCAATTTCCTTCCCATCTATTGACAATTGTCAACTCGATTCTCTTGCTCATCCTTTCTCTCTGGAAGACGTGTGGTTAGCTCTTAAAATGATGTACCCAAAGAAGGCACCAGGCTCTGATGGATACCTGGCTATCTTCTTTCAAAAAAACTGGACTAAAGTTGGGGGTCAAACCACTAAGTCTGTCTTAGACCTTCTTAATCATGGAATTCTTATACCCAATCTTGCTGATGCTCTCATCTCCTTAATATCTAAGGTTGACACGCCTGCCATGCTTGTTGATTTTCGTCCAATATCTCTCTTAAATGTGGTTTTCAAAATTGCCACAAAGGCTATTGTGAATAGACTGAAACCGATCCTCCATGATATTGTTTCTCCCGCTAAAGCTAGCTTTATTTCGGGTAGACATATCATTGACAATGTGGTGATTGTGCAAGAAGTTCTCCACACCATGTCGGCTAGAAATGGCTCTACTCGATGGATGATGCTCAAAGTTGGTCTTGCTGAGGTGTACGACCGAATTCGATGGAATTTCTTGTATGATACCCTTACGCAAGCCCACTTACCAGCCCATGTTGTTGACATTATCATGAAGACTCAAACAGAGGGAAGTATGGATGTTCTTTGGCAGGGTGCTCGTACGGAAAAATTTAAACCTTCCCGTATTATTCAAGAGACAGTTTTAAATTCTCGATGGAAACCTGTGAAATTGGGGGCATCTCACTCTCTCATCTTTTCTTTGCGGACGATTTAGTTTTATTTGCGGAGGCCTCTCTGCAGCAAGGTACTGTCATTAAAGAATGTCTTGATTTATTTTGTGTTATTTCTAGTGAACGGGTCAATTTTCACAAAAGTTCAGTCATTTTTTCTAGGAAAGTTCGCAGCTTGGTCAAATCTGAAGTTTGCTCCTTTCTATCAATGCCGATTGCTGAAGACATGGGAAATTATCTTGGAGTTCCTACAACTTGTGGGAGGATGACGTCGGACCGCTATTCGTTTCTCCTTGATAAAGTTTCTTCCCATTTACGTGGATGGCAAGCCAAGTGCCTCTCCATGGTGGGTACTAGTCTTCCTTCATATGTGATGCAATCCACGCTTGTTCCGCGATCTATTTGTGATGATATCGACAAGATTATTTGTGATTTTGTTTGGGGCTCTCATCAAGACTCTAAAAAGATGCACCTGATGTCTAGAGATAAAATTTCCCGCCCAAAATCGGAACGGGGTCTTAGAATTCGCTCAATGAGACAAGCCAATACCGCGATCCTTGCTAAGCTTGGTTGGCGAGTTCTTATGGAACCCAACACGTTGTGGTGTAGACTGATTCGTGGTAAGTACTGTCATAGCAGGCTGGACATTGACATGTTCACACCTGTTCCCTGCTCTTCTCATATATGGAAAGACATTATTCATGGAGCTGCTACTCTCTCTAAAGGTCTTCGCATCTCTATTGGTAATGGTATGTCTACCCTTTTTTGGTTGCACCCTTGGTTGAATGATAGGCTTCTTGTCGATGTTGCTATTATTCCGATCCCGGAGGAGTTGCTCGGAGCCAATGTTGCTGATGTTTGGACGGGCTCTACATGGGATTGGTCTTCCCTGGCGCCCTATCTTTCACCTTCCACTAAACAAGCTATGCTTGCCTTTATGGTGAGTTCTGATTTACACGATAATGATTGATTCTATTGGAGCCCTACTCACTCGGGTATCTTCTCGTCAAAGACAGCTATGAAGCTCGTTCGTGATCAATCTCTACCGCCTCCTACTCCTAACATCAATTCGAAAAAAGTGTGGAGTGTTCCGGTTCAACACAAGGTTCGAAATGTCATCTATTTGCTGCTTAATAATTGTTTGATGTGCAATTATAATAGGTATCGCCGACACTTTGCTGCATCACCGGCGGGCCCACGTTGTAATTTAGAAGAAACTGAGTTGCACCTTCTCCGTGATTGCAACCAAGTTCGTTTAGTTTGGCTTGCTCTGTATGGTAATTCCACCCCTGCTTAATTCTTCTCTCTGAATTTGACCGAGTGGATCATTACGAACATTAAGTCGGATGATAAAGCTGCATCAATGTTCGTTAATATGCTTTAGTATACCTGGAAGAACCGCAATTCTTTTGTTTTTAATGGTGTTGACATGATCGACACTCTTTCTTTTAATGTGGTGAACATTACTGATATTTTTTGGAGCTGTAAAGAAAAAGTTATCATGGATGGTTTGCCTGTTACAGCTCCTGTCTGCAACACTGCCAAGAAATGAGTTGCTCCTCCATCATGCTGGATTAAACTCAATGTTGATGTTGTTTCCAAGGGTAACCCCAGAATGGCTGCTGGTGGTGGCTTGTTTAAAGACCATGAAGGTAACTTTCTCCATGGTTTCAGTTTTCAAAGTGGTAGTTGTTCAGCTTTGAGGGCTGAATTGTGGGCACTGTTTTATGGAATCAAAGAAGGCATCTCGCTTGGATTCACTCAAATGTTTGCCGAGTCTAACTCTGCCTTTGCTGTCTCTTTATTGAACTCGAATTTACCTGCTGCTCACCGTGACTTCTTCCTTATTCGTCATTGCAAGCAGATGCTGGTTACCGTTGGTTTGGATTTCCAAATTGCTCATGTTCCTCATATTGCAAAATGCCACTACTGATCTTTTGGCGAATTTAGCTCTTGCTAGTAGTTTGCAATTCAATAAAGTTACAACTCCCCCTATGTCGTTGGTTTTCATTTTGGCTAATGATGCAGCTGGTTTGCTGTAAACTCTTTATGCTTTCTTTTTAATATATTCAGGGCACTGCCCTCTCCTTTTTGATCAAAAAAATAATTATTCCTATGCTTGAACAAAACCAAAGTCCAAATGCTCTCTCTGGGAAAATTGGTGAGATTGTAATAGGAAATCTGGAAATAGAAGGTTTTTATTGAATTTTATGATCGGGAAGTAGATTAAAATTTATAAATCTAAACAAAAAAACATTATATTCTTCTAAGAACTTCTTGTCTTACAACAACAATAGGTTATGACTGGACGCTTTTTTTTGTTCGTTATAAGACCAAAGAAAAGGAAAATTACTTGATCCAAAATAGATTGGGCTTTTACACTGAACAAAATCAGGCCCAAATGCACATTCAAGTTTGAGGCGGTGGAGAAAATGCCTAAAAAGACAAAAAACTCATGGGGACGGAGACACCCCTAATGGGGCGGAGATTCCCCGACTTTGTTGGGGAACGGGGCAGGGACGAGAATCAATTTCGTATCCCCGATTTAAAAATTGGCGAGGACGGGAATGTACTATTCGCCTTGAATCTCCGCTATATATACCCGATATGTTTTTTTAATTTATAAAACATAGAATAAAAATAGATTTTAAATATAATTATAGTTTTTAATTTAAAAGCTTATATATAACTACAAATTATATAATGAAATTTAATAATTATGTTATTAAATTTTATATTTGTAAATTTTTTTAAAGTTTAAAATATTTTTTTATAATAAACGGGGCCCCATTAACAACCTGATACCCAACGGGGATTCCCACCCTGTTCCCCGCGGAGATTAGACGGGGACAGGAGGGAATGGGGGCATAATAGTATGTTAGGGATGGGGCCGAGGAATGCATTCCCCGCCCCGCCTTGCCCCCATGTGCATCCCTAGGTAGAGTCGTGTAATATTCGAGAATATTTTGATATTTTTACCCTATTTTTATGCTTCTTAAATTTTTGTGTTGGGATTACTTAACTTATAAGTAATCTCGGATAAATAATAATATTTAATATTTAATTTTGAATTTAAGTTAATTATATTTTAATAAGTTTTTAACTTAAAATAATTAATAATTATTTCAAGATAAAGTTTGTAGTAAAAGAGATTTGAGGGTGAGAAACTAAATTATTATAAACATTTATGCCGACCTCGCATGTGCCGTTATATATATGTGGCCTCTATTTTTTTTTCACTAGCGAGGGACCCATGCTTCGCATGGGGCCCAGTTTGAGGGTGGTGCTTATATAATTTGAAAGAAGTGATCGTTCAACTATGAGTTGAACATATATAAGAACATATCATTTTAAAGATACATAAACTTAGTCTAGATATTTTGGAGGCATCGTCACAGTTTCTTCAAGTAGTGGCTTGGCATTGGCAAGACCCTTTATGCTTCCCCACTTCACTTCTGGATTCCGCGGCAATCTCTGTACAACAACAAAACAAATAGATTAAATTTCACTACATAAGTCCATCCTCTATCTTTGCTTACAGCATGCCAACCAGAAACTATGAAGAGTGTTTGCACAATGATAAATCTCCTGCAAAGAGCTTCTACTAAGTTGCCGATTTCAACATAGAAGGTGTCCACTTCTACATGTTATAGATTATGCAGCACTATATACAACATCTTCCTTTTTAGGTATGCTTTGCTACCGAGATTTTGTTATTGGACCAGATGGAAATGTAAAAAATAAAACCATTGTTTTTAACCATAAAATTGAAATCTGTTGGATACTTGTTTTTAGATTAAAGCTCATAGCATGACTTTTATAGTTAAGGTAGCATCCATTTTAGTAGAGATCCTTGCATAAGCTTTTTAAACACCCCACTCATGATTTATGAAAAAACATAAGTACCACTATTATGTGGTCCCATATTGGGTAAATCATACATGTTAGAAAGTAGTAGCAAACGTAGCTAAATAAATTGGAAATCCATTAATATCGCTTTCTTGTATCAGGTGAGAGGATAAATAAATTGATGCGACCCTAGGGTCACAAGGGGCGAATCTAGGCTCGAAACACCCGAATCTTCTCCGACATATGTAACCGGATAAATACGAGACCACAAAGTGGACTCACGGGCCTCTAATGCTCGTCGGAACGAGGGCGGGGCGAGGCAGAATCAAGGGCGAGGGAAGAGAGTTAGAAAGGGGTGACGTCGGGCTAAGGGATAGGAGGAAACTCGACTCTACTATAAGCTTGGCTATTTCATTTGACGTGAAGAATATAATGGGGCGTGGCTCCTTTATATAGAGGAGATCCACGAAACTCAAGAAGCTAGTTGGGAGTGGATTAGGGCTAGTAAGCATACTAGGCCCAACATCCAAGCCCATATTACTAATAATAGAAACTACTATAAATGGAAAGTTGCAATCTAACCCTAATGGCCTAATGGCCTTATGAAAGATTAATGGGCCGACCTCTTAAGCATAAGAGAACACACACCCAAAATAGTAAAGACGGAATGTAAATGACGGAAATAGAAATAATTAATATAAATAATACATAAATAGACTAAGTCCTAATCCAAGGGGGTCTCCAAGGTCTAGGACGTCTCGGGTTCATAGGAGCTGGATCCGAGCTAGGGTAGAGTCACATCATTCTCCCCCGCTTAGCTTCGAAGCGAGTGGGTCGGACAAGGGAAGAAGGCGAAGATCTCAGTAAAGCCTTGCCATCGACATGGGTAGTCTCTAATAAGGATGGTGTCGACACAAGGGCAGGCTCGAAATTGAGCTCGGTGTCAACGTTGGACTCTAAGGATGGCGCCGGTGTATGGAAAGGCTCATCAAGTTAGGGCGGGTCCTCGACATGTGTCGGTGCGGGAAGGAACAGATCCTCGGTCAGGACGGGCGCGCTCGACAATTGCTTGGGCACGGAAAGGACCTCGGTACGGACGGGTGAGTCCTCGGTAACGACGGTTGCGACTTCGGTACCGATGGGTGGATCGATCGGCGCTGGGCTGGACTCATGCGTTGGCACGTGGGGTGCCGACCATGGTTAAGACTCTCGGTTGGCCTCGGCTAGAAGGCGCTTGAGCTCCACGACCCGTGCGACCCATGCGTCTTGATGGGGCATAGGAGGAGTCGGGGGTGTGGCGTAGGAGTCCGAGTGATAGACTCAAGCGCGGGCCGGGGGAGACCTCTCGGCCTCCGAGGTTCGATCTCGGGGACGCGGGCACCTAGGTAGCGGACTCCAATCCCGTTCATCGTAGGGGCGACGTCGGGGTTGATTTCACGTGGGCGCTGAGGAGGTGATGAGCACTTTTACGTCTCTATAAAAGCACTATCAAAGAAATACCTAACTTCCTAACCTAAGTAAAGTGGAAGCAAGGGTCGATCCCACAGAGACTCTTGTAAATGTGTTATTGCTTAAGTGCCAAGTAACTAAAAAGGGGGTTTTTGGAATGTTTAATCTAAACTAGTATGCAAGAATAAAACTAACTATGAATGTAAAAGATGATTTGAGTATATGAGAGACAAACGTGTTCAACTAGTTAGATCCATCATGATATTGATTCGTTGATCATCGATTCTCTTGATTCTCTTCTCACTTGAATAATCTATTGTGGATAATGACCCTACTAAGGATTAAGATCCAAACTTCATATATAGTTGATAGAACTACCAGTCTAACAACCCTAATTAAATAATAACCTAGAAGACCTTCTAGATTCAATTAAATAACAACATTACGATTCAAGTTATCAATAGAAACAAACAACTTAGAGCAACCAGACATCTAAGTGACTTGTGAATTTATTCCCTTCTTTAACCAACTTGTCCAACCGGTACTAAATTGATTAAAGTATACTCTTGATCAAATTAACTCCGACCGGTAATTAATCAGATTCGGTTTTAACTAGAAATTCTATTAGGTAGCTAATCTAATAAAACCCTAGTTTAGATTCAATTAAGCACAAGGAATAATTTCTATTCAAGTTTGTTGAGAATCAATCAAACCTCACAACTACATACAAATCATGACTTCAATAACTAGCCAAACACAAGAGA
The DNA here is from genome assembly GCA_964016875.1 of Fallopia convolvulus. NCBI lineage: Eukaryota > Viridiplantae > Streptophyta > Magnoliopsida > Caryophyllales > Polygonaceae > Fallopia > Fallopia convolvulus. The sequence continues at coordinate 27,693,354 of OZ024727.1, forward strand.
AATTAGCAATGCATAATTGAATTAAAATCAAACTTACAAAGGTTCAAAGGTTCTTCCTTGAGAGAAAACCCTAGCCTCCAAAAGTATGATCAAAAGTTATCAAAATTAAAACTAACATAAAGTATTTATATGTCTCTAAAAATAACCCCAAACATTATATCTTAAATCATATATCTCGGCCAAAAATACAAGCCCATAAACCCAAATGTCAAAGCCCAAAACCAAGGCTCGGCCCAAACTCTTGTCCGCTGAAAAGTCCAGATTGCGCGGGATCGGCCCCAAAATGCGCGGCCGCACTTTTGCTTCCCCGCGCAATCGTCCGTCAGATGGGATTGCTCGGGCTGATTGCGCGGCTTGCATCCCGAGCATTTGATTCTTGGCTTGGCTTGTCTCCATCCATGCTCCTAGCACACCTAGCTTTCCTTAGCTCGTCCACCACCGCCATGGTCAATCTGTACTCGCCCCGCTGTTGCTCCTGAACCTAAAAACCTATAAAACCGAGCAAACCAGCGCATAATACCCGACAACACAAAAACCTAAAAACTACATAAAAACTAACCTAAAATTAACTCAAACATATATAAAATATGCAACTAAGCTACTCCTATATGTAAGCTATCAAATTCCCCCATGCTTAACCCTTGCTTGTCCTCAAGCAAGACATAAATCCAATCACACCATAGAAATGCAATCTTGCATCCATCTCAAGTCAAACAAACATTTCACATATAATCAAAAACCCAACCAAGACTTCCTAGCATGCATTATCATAAGCATAGAGCAAAGACCATTCATTCATTCTAGACCTCACCAGGGTAATTGTGTTTGCACTCCAACTCTCAAGTGTTTAAGGACGTGTTTCACTCAAAATCAACCATGAAAAGTAGACTACCATATGCTTGCATCAGAGTTCTAAATCTCCACCGCTGGGGATCAAACACATAACAAAAATCAAGAGGTCTTTTTTAGGCTTGTAATGGGGCCAAGGTAAAGAGAAATTTGGAAGGAATCATATTTGGCATGTGGTGCTAAATCCGGGATAAAGAACTAATCCTAACCCAAAATTCAACACTTTTTAATAACACTTCCCAACTTCACTCTTGCAACTCCTTACATTTACAATTAAGCACTTTGCTTCTCTCTTTTTTTTTTCTTTTTTTTTCTTTTCAACTCTTTCTTTGCTTCTAATGAAGACTACTAACATTTAAGCTCAATTTCCTTTCTTTTGCTTTGCAACATACTTTCATCTTCATTTTTTCACTTTGCTCACACAAGAGTTTTATTTCCTCTTTTCTTCCTCCTTTTCTTCCAATTCCCCCATACTTATACATAACTCACACAAAACAAAAACACAACCTAAAGTCCTAAATCCCGGATCCTGGGTCAAGCTTATTAGGCTAGGAAAATTTTGTGGAGCTATCAAAAATAGGCTTAAAGCTCAAAAGAAATGGGGCATCAAGAACATGGATCTTGTCAAGGTAGGAAAGGAAATAATAGGCTATAAGAAACATTGCCTCAATCATTTTAATGTCATGCATTCAATCATATAAGCAGCCTTGAAAAAGAGTATTAACGCAAGTTCTAGAGCTAGATAATCATGGTGATACACTCAAGACAAAAGAGAACAAATATATCATGAAAGGCCAAAAACCTCACAAGGCATATGGTTGTCTAGAACTTCAAAATAAATCAAATACTCAAGCTAAATACATGCTCAGTCCTATAATCAAGGTAATCAATCAATGATCATGCTTATATCATATAAACTTCAGCAAGTCATGCAAATCATGGGTTAGAATTCACACTTAACTCAGAAACACAAGAGGAACCAAACAATGGGGAAATAAGAACCTAAATGCAATATTTTTGTATTTTTTTTCAAATTTTTCTGATTTTTTTTTTCATTTTTCAACATTTTTAATCAATGCATGCAAAAATTTTAAATATGACCTAATCTAATGCAACTACATGTAATGAAAAAGTAATTCCCTTCCCCCATGCTTAAAACATACTTTGTCCCCAAAGTATAGTAAAAAGTAAAGGAAAGAGAAAAACTCACAAAACCTAATTGTTTGTCGGGTAATAGGGCGGAAAATCCTGTGGTGGCGGCGGCTGGAACTCCGGTGGATACTCTGGCTGAGGTGGCTGATATGGCGGAAACTCTTGTAGTGGTGGTGGCTGGTATGGCAGAAACTGAGGATACGGAGGATCGGGAAAAGCATACTGAGGGTAAGACTGATGAGGCGGATAGCCCGCTGAACTCCATCCATCCAATCTAGTGTTGAGCAGTCTGAACTGCTCATCCTGGCGGGCCTGAAAAGCAGCAAGCTGCTGATCCTGATGAGTCTGATACGATGTGAACCTCTGATCCACATAACCCCTCATGCTCTGAAAGCTCTGATCGATATGAGACGACATGTCATTGTATCTCTGCGTGTTGTGCAGCTGCATCTGTCTCATCATCTCCATCATCTGGCTGTACTGTGTATCAGAGTACTGATGATCACCTCCAACAGGTCGAGACGGATCAAACTGCCTCTGCTGATCATCCTCCTCAAACTCATCATCCTCATCAGTGTCTACATCTTCAACAGATTCTTCCTCTTCTTCTTCTTCAGCCATGGTGAAATCCTCATCCATCTCCTCTTCATCAGAATCCTCAATAACAACTGGAGCTGAAACCGTCTTTTTACCCCTAACCGGGCCCTTAACGGTTGATGTCTCTCTATTTGGTGGTGTTTTCATATGTGATTTCCTTTGTAAATATGTTTCTTTTTCCCCTTTTCTTGTGCGTTTTGTTCCTTTTTAGCTTAGTTCCCGTATTTCTATGAGATTCGGAGACTACGCGCATTTTACGTGTTTTGTAGGTAAATTGGCGTGAATCAAGGATCTATTTGAAGGAGGGTCGAGACATGGAGCAAGGCCCGAGCAAAGGAGGAAAGAGAAGAGCAAGCCATGAAGAAGAACAAGAGGAAAGCCAACAAGAAGAAGGTGGAACGAGGTCAGGACCGAGTTGCAACCAACATCGGGCCCGACTTTGAAGTCTCCAGAACATCGGACCGACATACACAGTAACTCGGGCCCGAGGTCCTCCGTGTCGGTCCAAGTCGGTCACCGAACTACTTGGGCTCCAAGGCACGAATTTGTGGACTTCCACTTTTGCCCCTCATCTAATCCATAAAAGGCCCTCTTGTCTTCTAATTTAGGGTTCCTTCCCCCACTCTCACACAAAAGGGAGGGGTTCCAAGGGAGCCAAGAGGATACTTGGAGAGCAAGGAGGAAGGAGAGGAGAAGGAGAAGAGAGAGAATCGGCCAAGAGAGAGGAAGATTGATAGGTTTGGTTGATAGATTAGCTTTGCTTTGTTTTGATCTTGTGGATTTGGAAACCCTTGATTGGAATTTGTGGATTGCTTTTGATTTGAATGAAACTTTGCTTTGTTTTGAGATTGATGATGTTGATTGCTTTCCCTTTTGATTTGTTTGCTTTCTTTGCTTGCCTTATGGAGTAGATCTCCTTGATCTTGGGTTATGGGGGAAAACCCTAGCTAGGTTTGGGCTAGAAACCCCAATTCCATAGCCTTGAGCGTTTGATCTAAGGAACCCACTCTACATAGAGCTATAATTCCTTGCGAAAGTCGGGAATCAAGGCTTGAGATTGGCAAAGTAGCGAAAGTGAACATGTGTCAATCTCAAGACCTTGCTTCGAAGGGGATTTCCCCAATGATCGATGTGTAGAAGTGGTTGGAACGAGGGCGAAAGCACTCGATCCTAGTCCGATCATCACTCATTGCTCGAATTGGGGTGGATAAGCCTTAATCTACTAGAGAAGGAACCCAAAAGCCCAAGATCTACTTTTAAAATCTTTGAGTTCGACATCCCCAGCTACCTCGGGCCCGACTTACCCAGTGTCGGTCCCGACTTCCTCTCGTCGCCAACCTCGGGCCCGACGTGACCTCAGTGTCGGTCCCGACTGTTTTCTTTGTTTTCCTTTGTTTTATGCTCTCCTTTCTAGCTTCCTAGTATCTAGGCACATCGATCGAGTAGACTTCCCGAGTGTTCGACACCCACCACGTACTACAACGGGGTCGGGTTATAAATTGTATCTCTAGACCCTCGCACACCGTGAGAGGCGATCAACGGTATCCACATCTAAATCTCCAGCCTGAACTTCAATGAACCAGTTAGCTGGACTGTTCCCAATATGCACTCGGTGTCCATCAGGAAGCTTCATTACTCTCCCAAAATCACCAATCACCTAGAAATAAGAGTTCCTGTACTTATAGAGAGCGCCCATTTTCTTCAGCATGGTGAGGTCAATAGGCAAAGGCGGTATGTCAACCTGTAACCTGCTAAGATCGACTCCAAAGTGCTTGGCCAAATAGGTTACAATTCCACCAATACAAATGGCTCCACCGCCTTTGTTCCCAACATGAGCCATGTGGTGCATCAGCATAGCACCCAAGTTCAGTCTCTTCCTCTTCAAACAAGCAGCTAACACAGTGACATCTTTCTTGGGAAAATTGTTTCCCCCATCACCTCTCCCATTCAGAGTACTAGCAATAAACCGCTGGAAAACCTTAATAGCGGGATGAGTAATGGGAGAAGCTTTTTCTTTAGAAGGCTCATATTTGGGTCTCCCTGTGATGGCTTTCCAGAAGTGCTTGTCAGCCCATGTAGCACCTGCCTCAGTCAGCACGACATCCTTTTCATAGAAATAACTGAACCCAAACGCCCGGTTGACCTCTTTCAAGGTCATCTTCCTCCTTACACCCCCTAACCAAAACTTTATCTCTCCTTCGCCTTTGAAATCAGTAGACAAAGTACTCAGAAACTCCAGTGTTAACCCCTTAAAGGTGGGTTCACACAGCTTCAAGAACTCGCCCATGTGCAAGTATGCCCCTATCTCATTCAACAGATGAGCTATCCCGATCTCATTCATCATGTTCCAGTCTATGAACCGAGTTGCTTTCCATTGCCTATCCTTCAGAAGCTCAAATCGGACTATGTGACTGTTCTTTGTCAGATTAATCCCAAAAGTTTATGGGGTAGTCTCTCCCACCACAGCAGGTGGAACCAGATGTACTCCCTGATTAGCAGCTTGTGATGATGAAGCACCATCCCTTCTACTTCTTTTTGGAGCCATTATTTCGGAATTTCAGAAAACAACCTGCACAAACACCACCAAACAAACAAACGCAATTTCGTTGTCCCGGCAAGGACAACCACAACAATATTTCACAGATAAGCAATTAAATCACTCAATCACTCTCTTCCCCTACTACCTAGAATAATTTAATCAAAATTAAATTCAAATTCTAGGTCAAATTCGGATTTGTAGGAAAAGCTCAAATAAAACACGAATCTAGGCTAGAATCATGCAATAAACGAACTTTTGTGAAGAACTTAAGCCTAAATCCGAGCCTAAAGGGGCAAATTTCGAGCTTTTAGAACCAAACCTAGATCTAGATTCAATCCACTAAAACCGAAATTGTAAGAGAAATTTGAGAAAACTTACTTGAATCCCGCTTAATTTGGAGTTGTTTGCTTGATTGGGGTTGAAAATCCGACTTGAAAAGCTTGAATGGATCTTGAGCTTGAGGTCTTCAATGGAGATAGAGAAGAGGTAGGAGAAGGTGGGCGGAATTATGAGAGGGGAAAGAATATGACTCGGGTTTTATTAAAGGTGGGTCGCTGAAAAACGGCTGAATGCGCAGGATCGCAAGGTATTGCGCGGCCGCGCATTTGCGAAGCCGCTTAATGTGCTCCCAGTTGTGATTGCGCGGCTTGGGGTCTGGGATTGCGCGACCGCGCTTTTGGCAGCCCAAGCCGCGGAATCTCCTCTGAGCTTGGAATGCTCGGGGTCTTTCCTGATTGCATGACCACACAATATTTTGTCCCAACCCGAGTTTTTAGCCCCTTGTACTTCTAAGCTTGCCCGAGCTATCTGCAAATCTGAGGATTATTTCTACCAAAAACTAACTAGGCTAAAACAAAAACTGTAAAACTGAAAACAAAAATCAAAACAAATCTATCCTAAACCTTGGGTTGCCTCCCAAGAAGCGCTTGTTTAACGTCTTTAGCTTGACGTAAAAAGGATACTAAGGCTCTTGCTTCGGCTCTTGGAGAGCCGTCTCTTCCAAAGTGGCACCATTGAACCCTTCATAATATGGCTTCAGCCTCTGACCATTCACCTTAAAGACGGAATGAGAAACTCCATCATAGATGTCTACTGCGCCATGTGGATATACACGTGCTACCACAAAAGGTCCTCTCCATCTTGAGCTTAGTTTTCCAGGAAACAGTTTGAGGCGAGATTGGAACAAAAGTACTTTGTCCCCAACATTGAAATTCTTCCTCCAAATATGCTTGTCATGCCAGGCCTTTGTCTTTTCCTTATATATCACTGCATTGTCATAAGAGTCAAGCCTGATTTCTTCCAGTTCCTGGAGTTGAAGTTTCCTGAATTCACCCACTTCATTTTCTTGCATGTTGCACTTCTTGACTGCCCAGTATGCTTTATGTTGAATTTCCACCGGTAGATGACATGCTTTCCCAAACACCAACCTGAATGGTGACATCCCAATTGGTGTTTTAAAAGCGGTCCTGTATGCCCATAGTGCATCATCCAACCGAGCACTCCAGTCTTTCCTGTTTGGTGCAACTGTCTTCTCCAGAATGGACTTGATTTCCTTGTTAGACACCTCTGCCTGGCCATTTGTCTGAGGGTGGTATGCTGTAGAGACTCTGTGTGTGACATGATATTTTCTCAATAATGCACTCACCATCCTATTACAGAAGTGGGATCCCTTGTCACTAAGTAAAGCTCTAGGGACACCAAATCTAGTAAAAATGTTGGTCTTCAAGAAATCTGTCACCACTTTAGAATCGTCAGTCCTGGTGGCCTTCGCTTCCACCCATTTGGAAACGTAGTCCACCGCAAGCAAAATATAATAATTCCCAAAAGAATTAGGAAATGGACCCATAAAGTCAATGCCCCACACATCAAAGATTTCACAAAAAATAATAGGAGATTGAGGCATCTCATTCTTTTGGGACATATTCCCAACTCTTTGACATCGGTCACAAGATTTACAAAAACCATGAGCATCCCGAAAAATGCTGGCCAATAAAATCCCGCATCCAATACCTTCCTAGCTGTTTTGTTAGAACTAAAATGGCCCCCACATGCATAATTATGACAGAAAGTTAAGATAGAAGTTACCTCATTATCCGGGATACATCGTCGGATTACCTGATTAGCGCAGTGTTTCCATAAGTATGGATCATCCCAGATGTAGTATCTTGCTTCACTTCTTAACTTATCCTTCTGAGCTTTTGTGAACGTCGGTGGGAACTCACTCATAACTAGGAAATTAACCAAGTGTGCATACCAAGGTTTTACAACCTTAATAGCAAACAAGGTATCATCTGGAAATTCCTCCTGAATGGGTGAACTCTCTGGCCTCTTCTGCTCTTCCATCACCAGACGACTCAAATGATCATCAACCACATTCTCAACCCCCTTTTTGTCTTTGATCTCAATGTTGAACTCACTCAACAGTAAGATCCACCTGATTAACCTGGGTTTGGCCTCCTTTTTCGTCAACAGATAGCGAAGTGCTGCATGATCTGTATAAACAATCACTCTTGTTCCCAGCAAGTAAGAGCGAAATTTCTCCAATGCAAACACAACTGCTAGGAGCTCCTTCTCCGTGGTGTACTAGTTCCTTTGAGCCTCATTCAATGTCATAGAGGCATAGTGAATCACATGAGACGCCCTGCCTTTCTTTTGTCCCAAAACAGCCCCCACTGCATAATCACTAGCATCACACATGATCTCAAAGGGGAGAGACCAATCTGGGGCTTGAATAATGGGAGCTGTGATGAGGCGGAGTTTTAGCTCATCAAACGCCGTCTTACATGCATCACCAAACTCAAATCCTGCTTCCTTCTTCAACAACTCACATAAGGGGGAGGCAATTTTTGAGAAGTCCTTGATAAACCTGCGGTAAAACCCTGCATGGCCTAAAAAAGAACGCACTTCACGCACATTAGTAGGATAAGGCAAAGATTGAATTACTTCAACCTTAGCCTTATCGACCTCAATACCCCTAGAAGACACTACATGGCCTAATCTATACCTTGTTCTACCATAAAATGACATTTTTCAGAATTAGGAACAAGATTAGTATCTTCACATCTTTTAAGCACTAGTGTCAAATGAGTTAAGCATGAATCAAAGTTATCCCCATGGACGGTAAAATCGTCCATAAATACCTCAATAAATTTCTCTATGTACTCAGAAAAGATACTAACCATACACCGTTGGAATGTAGCTGGGGCATTGCACAGTCCAAAAGGCATCCTTCGGTATGCAAAGGTGCCAAAAGGACAAGTGAATGTTGTCTTCTCCTGATCCTCTGGTGCTATGGCTACCTGAAAATATCCAGAATACCCATCCAAGAAACAATAGAATGAACGATCGGCAAGTCATTCCAGCATTTGGTCAATAAAAGGTAATGGGAAATGGTCCTTCCGGGTTACTGCATTCAACTTGCGATAATCAATACACACCCGCCACCCGGTCTGGACTCTGGTGGGAATGAGATCACCCTTGTGATTCTCAACCACTGTGATACCACCCTTTTTAGGGACAACCTGAGTTGGGCTGACCCATTTACTATCAGAAATAGGAAAGATCATACCTGCCTGAAGGAGCTTCAACACCTCCTTCTTTACCACCTCCATCATCGGGGGGTTCAGCCTTCTTTGGGGCTGTCTAGACGGTGTAGCTTCATCTTCTAATAGAATCCGATGCATACATGTTGAGGGACTAATCCCTTTTATGTCTGCAATGGTCCATCCTATGGCCGTCTTATGCTCCCTCAGAACCGCCACTAATCTTCCTTCTTGCTCATTGCTGAGCTTGTTGGATATAATTACCGGCAATGTGTCCCCTTCACCTAAGAAAGCATACTTGAGATGGTCTGGAAGTTGCTTCAATTCTACCACCAGTGCCTGCACAATAGATGGCAAAAGCTTCTCGCTTGGCAAGGTTAGTGGTATGGGCTTTGAGCCCGGTGGCATAAGCGGACGCTCATAGTGAGCATTCAACTCTGCCACCACTTCCTGCAGGTTAGTCTTTAAATCCAAATCTGATGTATCATTCATAATAGCATTTTCCAAAGTGGATCTCAAGACTTCAGATTCATGCATATTGAAAAATTCTTGAGCAAGTGGCTCTACCACATCAACTAAGCACAGCGAGGAATCTTCGGGAGGGTATTTCATTGCATCATAAATATTATACTCTACCCTTTCCCCGTCGAATTCCATAGTCAGAGAACCACTACAGACATCAATCTTAATCTTAGCTGTTTTCAGAAAAGGTCTACCTAGAAAAATAGGTGCAACATGCTTATCATGGTCCATATCTAAGACATAGAAGTCAGCAGGAAATATTAGATTATCAACCATTACAAGCATATCTTCAACTATTCCTCTAGGGTAAGCATTTGACCTATCAACTAACTGTATAACCACACCAGTTTCTTGCAAAGGACCCAATTCAAGCATTTTATACACAGAGTAAGGTAAAACATTAATTGAAGCACCTAGATCTAGCATGGTTTTATCAATTTTTGTATCACCAATAATGCAGGGAATAGTGAACATGCCAGGGTCACCACATTTCGGAGGCATACGCCTTTGAAACATAGCTGGCACATGCTCACTTACAGAGATTTTCTGTTTCCCTTTTAGCTTTTAAGTTCTTTTTATGGTGCACAATTCTTTCAAAAACTTAGCATATCTAGGAATGCTTTTAATCAGTTTAAGTAAAGGAATTTTTACCTCAGACTTGCTGAACGTCTCAAACAATTCCTTGTCATTCTCCAGCTTTCGGGTCTCTTTTAGTGCCTCTGGGAAGGGTGGAACAGGTGCATAAGACTTCAGAGGGGTTGCAGAGGAATCCTCGATAGCGACCCGATTGCTCGGGTTATCTCGAAATTGCGCGGACGCGCTTTCCGATGTCATCCCGTGCAATCCTGACTGAGACGTGATTGCGCGGCTTGGCAATTGTGCGGCCGCGCTTTCTGTCGTCGCTTCCCCGCGCAATCTCAACTGAGGTGGTGTTGCGCGGGGTGGCAATTGCTCGGCCGCGCTTTCAGCGGGTAGGCCGAGCAATTCATCTCCGAAATAATTACTTGGAATTTCCTCCGTCAGCTTAAATTTTTCCTCAGTTTCGCCCTTAGCTTCTTCTGCCACTCCCCTTCTGATTGGTAGTTGCCCGTCCCTGGGCTCTACTTGAAGCTCTCGCCCACTCCTCAAAGTAATAGCATTGACATTCTGTTTTGGATTGAGCTCGGTCTGAGATGGCAACTTGCTTGAATCTCTAGCTTCCAGTTTGCCTACAACATTGGCAATTTGACTAACTCGAGTCTCTAGATTGTGGATGCTAGACTTGGTCTCTTGTTGAAATTGGCTCATTGAGCCTTGAATTGTAGTCACAGTCTGTGCAAGAGTCCGAATCATATCCTCAGTAGACATAGCATTCTGATTGGGCCCCTGAGGACGAGGTTGAAAAGGTGGCTTGTATGGAGCTTGGCCACCCTGCTGATTGAACTGTTGATTGAACTGCTGATTGTTGGAATTTCCGTACCTCAGATTAGGATGATCCCTCCAGCCTGGATTGTAGGTATTGGAGAAGGGGTCATACCTCGGCCTAGGTGATCCATATCCTCCCACTGCATTCACCTCAGCATTCGGATCTTGGAGTGTAGGGCAGGAATCAGTGGGATGCATGTTATCAAAACAATTCTCACAGGCTTTCACCTGTTGTCTTCCACCTTGTTGCAAGAGCTGCTTCATCATCGTTTTCAACTCAGTGACTTCATCTTGGATTCTTGAGTTAGCCACCACAGCATTTGCAGCTTTCGAGCTAGTCTCTTTTCTGAACTGTCTTGTGCCCTCAGACAATTGTGTGAATAGTTCAAACGCAGCCGCAGGAGTCTTGTTGAGAATGTTACCTTGGCAAGCTGCATTGACCATTCTTCTCTCATCATCCAAGAGGCCATTAAACAGATATAAAATCAGATCTTGATCAGTGTAGCCATGGAAAGGACAGCTGACTATCAACCTCTTGAATCTTTCATAGTATGCATACAAGGTCTCATTAGCTTCTTGCTCGATGTTGCTAATCATCTTCTTTAGTTCATTGAGCCTTGTAGCAGGGAAGTACTTCTCCAGAAAAGCTTGTTTCATCTTAGCCCATGTATCAATACTTCCCGGAGCCAAGTAATAAAACCAGTCTTTAGCCTGATCCTTGAGAGAGAAGGGAAAGGCTCTCAGCGCGATCTGGTCACGAGTCACATCAGCAGGCTTCATGCTTGAGCACACAGCATGAAATTCAGAAAGATGCTTGTTGGGGTCTTCACCACTAAGCCCACGGAATGAAGGCAAAAGATGGATCAACCCAGATTTCAGTTCAAACTTGACTCCCTCAGCAAGAGCAGGAAATTGCACCGTCAGCGTTGTTGCTCCAGATTTGGTGCGGTTAACTGTCTCAATGTTTGATCAGCCATCTCTATTGTTTCAGGAATGCTCTCAATGTCAGACTCAAATGAGGAAGACGCCAGGTTGAGCTGTAATTCACGAGCAGTTGCACGAGCTTGCCTGCGCAACCTAGAGAGTGTCCTTTCTATTTCTGAATCACAAATAGCAGAGATGGATCAGTAGCACGGGTATGAACCATATAACCGGTTCACACCCAAAACAGCACGAAAGTAATAAACACAAATAGCGACGAGTCCCCGGCAACAGCGCCAAATTTGATGAGCACTTTTACGTCGCTATAAAAGCACTATCAAAGAAATACCTAACTTCCTAACCTGAGTAAAGTGGAAGCAAGGGTCGATCCCACAGAGACTCTTGTAAATGTGTTATTGCTTAAGTGCCAAGTAACTAAAAAGGGGGTTTTTGGAATGTTTAATCTAAACTAGTATGCAAGAATAAAACTAACTATGAATGCAAAAGATGATTTGAGTATATGAGAGACAAACATGTTCAACTAGTTAGATTCATCATGATATTGATTCGCTGATCATCGATTCTCTTGATTCTCTTCTCACTTGAATAATCTATTGTGGATAATGACCCTACTAAGGATTAAGATCCAAACTTCATATCTAGTTGATAGAACTACCAGTCTAACAACCCTAATTAAATAATAACCTAGAAGACCTTCTAGATTCAATTAAATAACAGCATTACGATTCAAGTTATCAATAGAAACAAACAACTTAGAGCAACCAGACATCTAAGTGACTTGTGAATTTATTCCCTTCTTTAACCAACTTGTCCAACCGGTACTAAATTGATTAAAGTATACTCTTGATCAAATTAACTCCGACCAGTAATTAGTCAGATTTAGTTTTAACTAGAAATTCTATTAGGTAGCTAATCTAATAAAACCCTAGTTTAGATTCAATTAAGCACATGGAATAATTTCTATTCAAGTTTGTTGAGAATCAATCAAACCTCACAACTACATACAAATCATGACTTCAATAACTAGCCAAACACAAGAGAAATTAGCAATGCATAATTGAATTAAAATCAAACTTACAAAGGTTCAAAGGTTCTTCCTTGAGAGAAAACCCTAGCCTCCAAAAGTATGATCAAAAGTTATCAAAATTAAAACTAACATAAAGTATTTATATGTCTCTAAAAATAACCCCAAACATTATATCTTAAATCATATATCTCGGCCAAAAATACAAGCCCATAAACCCAAATGTCAAAGCCCAAAACCAAGGCTCGGCCCAAACTCTTGTCCGCTGAAAAGTCCAGATTGCGCGGGATCGGCCCCAAAATGCGCGGCCGCGCTTTTGCTTCCCCGCGCAATCGTCCGTCAGATGGGATTGCTCGAGCTGATTGCGCGGCTTGCATCCCGAGCATTTGATTCTTGGCTTGGCTTGTCTCCATCCATGCTCCTAGCACACCTAGCTTTCCTTAGCTCGTCCACCACTGCCATGGTCAATCTGTACTCGCCCCGCTGTTGCTCCTGAACCTAAAAACCTATAAAACCGAGCAAACCAGCGCATAATACCCGACAACACAAAAACCTAAAAACTACATAAAAACTAACCTAAAACTAACTCAAACATATATAAAACATGCAACTAAGCTACTCCTATATGTAAGCTATCAGGAGGCGGACTCCAATCCCGTTCATCGTATCGGGGACGCGGGCGCCGAGGAGGCGGACTCCAATCCCGTTCATCGTAGGAGCGACGACGGGGTTTTGGAATTTCGCCATAATAGCGGGCCCGATTCGCCGGGAGTCGATAGGGTGGAATCCAATCCGGATCGTCCCTCGGAAGCGGCCTATATGGACGAGTGTTGACTCGTCGATGCGGCCGATCCCAAGAGTCCGAATCGTCCCATATTGCCGAGCAGGTCCAAGACATGGCTCGATCCCTCGAGATTTTTTTTACAATATTACGAGATCTTCCACAATCCGAAAGACCCTGTTAAAAACAGAAATAATAAAATCTATCCTAGAAGGAAAAATAACAAGATCTTTTATAAGATAAGATCTTTACAAAAAGGAATAAAATCAAAACAAATAAATTCAAAAATAAATAAAAATAAAATAACAAGAAATGTATCCGAAAATAACCCAAGAGATCTCGAATATAATCTCGAAATCTAGGATTTCCGGATTTGGCGCGGGGCTGGCACGAGGCTGCTGCGGATTAGCGCGTTGATGGTGCACTGCTGGTGCGGCACTGCAGCGCCGGGACTGCACCAAGACTCGGGTCTGGCACGCTGCTGCTTCTGCGTCGAGACTGTGTCGAGACTCGGATCTTGGCACGCTTCTGCTGCGCCGGGGCTGTGTCGGGCTGGAATCTTGGTCCGCCGGGGCTGGTGTCGTGGATCCTCGAGTGGATTCGAGGGACGACAACACCAAATCTGATGGGCTGGTTGAAAAAGAGATCCGTTCGAACCGCCTGACGCTCTGATACCAATTGATGCGACCCTAGGGTCACAAGGGGCGGATCTAGGCTCGAAACGCCCAGATCTTCTCCGACAAAAGTAACCAGATAAATACGAGACCATAAAGTGGACTCGCGGGCCTCTAATGCTCGTCGGAACGAGGGCAGGGCGAGGCAGAATCAAGGGCTAGGGAAGAGAGTTAGAAAGGGGTGACGTCGGGCTAAGGGAAAGGAGGAAACTCGACTCTACTATAAGCTTGGCTATTTCATTTTGACGTGAAGAATACTATGGGGTGTGGCTCCTTTATATAGAGGAGATCCACGAAACCCTAGAAGCTAGTTGGGAGTGGATTAGGGCTAGTAAGCATACTAGGACCAACATCCAAGCCCATATTACTAATAATAGTAACTACTATAAATGGAAAGTTGCAATCTAACCCTAATGGCCTAATGGCCTTATGATAGCTTAATGGGCCGGCCTCTTAAGCATAAGAGAACACACACCCAAAATAGTAAAGACGGAATGTAAATGACGGAAATAGAAATAATAATATAAATAGACTAAGTCCTAATCCAAGGGGGTCTCCAAGGTCTAGGATGTCTCGGGTCTGTAGGAGCTGGATCCGAGCTAGGGTAGAGTCGCATCATAAACCCTTAAAAAAACTTATGATTGCTTAGATGCAAAAGAGTCATCAAAAGCTAGGAAAAAGGCGTACATTAGACGGATGCAAAAAAGCCCTTAGACGGATATAAAATCTAAATGAAATGCAAAAAAAACCCTTCAAAACCAAAATAACTTCAACCAAACATGCTTCTGGAAATAAGAATCTATTACTAATAACTAAAGCCGAAGCAATTTCTGCCACCACATTACGCTACATCACCCCTTTATTAAAATAATAATTTTTTTAGCTAATTAAAATATAAAATGATTAAAAATTATTATGCAAAAAAGTTATCCCCAAATAGACATAAATAGATAAAGAATGGGACATTATATTTATTATATTGGTAAAAGATAGATAAAAAAATTCCAAAAATATGTACCTGATATGAAATATATATCTTTGAAATAGAATAGTTATATAAATAATAAATAGATTATGTGTAAAATTTGTAAAAGATAAAAAAATATTAAATAAAATATGTAGCAGAGGAGGTCACAAAGATATAGATTATATTTTCAAATTATTGGAAGTATCTACAAAATAGCCCAGTCCTTCTTAACTTAATTATTCAAATATTCATTATTATTCTTACCCAAAGATAAAAACAAATTAAATAAAATATGTAGCCGAGGTCACAAAGATATAGATTAATTTTTAAAATTATTGGAAGTATCTACAAAATTAATCGAACCCTTCTTAATTTAATTATTCAAATATTCATTATTATTCTTACCCTTCATCCAAAATTTTTAAAAATTCAACATTGAAAGCGATCTTTCTCCACATAATCAAAGCCTAAAAGATACAAAAAAAATATGAACCCTTCTTAATTTAATTATTGAAATATCTATCTATTACTAATTTACTAATAATTAAAGTGGTAGCAATTTATTCCACCACATTGCGCCACATTACTTCTTTATTAAAATAATAATTTTAAATCATTAATTGAAATATAGAAATACTAATAAAAATAAGTTATCCAATTAAAAATAAAGATAAAAAAATCTATTACTTTTCTATGTGATCTATGTAAATCAGTTATATATCTTTCAAATAAAAAAACTCATAAAAATAAAAATATCTAGATTACATATATTATAAAAATATTCATAAAATAATTGTGAAAAAAGTATCCCAAGTAAATATATGGATAAAATAATTGAAAAAATATTATTGATGATGCTCAAAATAGCAAAGCGAGGGGTGGGCCCGGAGTATGAGGGTCAAACAAGATCAAAGGGACCCCCGAGGATGATCCTGGGGCCCACAACCATACCCACCTTTTATCTAGGCCAATCAGAGCCCTTGATCTCGGGCGTCCCACATCGGACAATGACCAAAATTCGACTCCCCAATCCTCTATAAATAGAGGAGAATTTCGTATGGAAAAGGGGTCGAAAAACATCTTGAACTCAAGAACTATCTTGCTCGTTGAAGATCGACGTGATCGAAACATCGTAAAAAGGCCTCGCTATAGACAAGTGAAGTTCACAAAAAGACTTCAAGTCTCACAAAGTTTCAGCTCACACCAAAGATCTCGCTACATCATCTTACAAGCCGCCTACACCTTGCTCTCATTCACAACAAAGACTTCGCTGCCCGATCTCGCAAGTCGTCAACACCATTATGCTAGACCAATCTCGCTCCAAAGGCCAAACAAGCCATACTTAGAATTGTCTAGCAATTAGGAGATCTCGAACATTGTTAGGTCGAGATCTCGGATAATCGTAGGAGATCTAGGGTGTAAATCTCAAGTGTTTGTTGGCCTCATTGGCTGGTAACCTCGTTGTAAAGAAAATCATAAATAAAGAAGCAAGTGTTCGCACAATCGAATATAATAATCCCGTTTCTTGTCCTTTAGCGTGTTGTTTATTTCGGGTTTCATCACTGGCGCCGTCTGTGGGAACTTCTTCATCCTAAGTAGTTCCTCGATTCGTGCAAACCTTAGCTTCGATTCCCTCAAAATGGCTTGCCCAAACAATTTCTTCCCTCAACACCCCGACAACATGCCAGAAACTACGCAATGGACAGCCGCGGGACCTCCGGGCTGCCCGTTCGTGGTCCCTCCGGGATGGACGTACGCCGCCCCGCAAAATCCATTCCCATTCCAAGGCTTCGAACAGGGCGGCGCGCCCCCGAACCCATATCCCTACCCGGCTTATGGGTAATACCAGCAGGGCTTCGCCCCTTCGTACGTCCCCTATCCCCCCCGGGTGAACCGCACTCCGAGTACGTCCCCGCGTACGTCCCTAAGCATGCGCCGGAGCCCGAGTCCTCCACCAACGGCTCGTCAACAGAAAGGCCTCCCCGAGATCCCATGCAGATCTCGCGGTCTCGATCACGACGGTCGAGGCTGCAGGAGCCAGAGTTGTTCGAAACAGCGGGGAGCGCGATGCACTGCCTGAGGTCTCGATCGCACAACTCGAGGCCGCCGCCTCAAAATCAGGAGGAGGCCAAGATCACCTCCCCGTTCATGGACGCGATCCGGAACGTACCCATGCCCAAGGGCTTTTTAAGGCCGCAAATGGGACTTTATGACGGCTCGGCGGACCCTGAGGAGCACGTAAAACACTTCGCGGTCCAGATGAACGTCAAAATGCCTACAATGACGCCATATTCTGCCGGGTTCCCCGTCGATGGCGGGGTCGGAGAGGTGAAGGGCAATCAGGAGGAAGGTCGCGTTTGTTACGCGACCTCTGCAAAACAAAAGTGCCCGGTGTTCATGGTGGAATCCCCCGGCGAGGCCGACCTCGAAGTTCGGGATTTCACAGTCCCCACTCCAGATCTAGAAAGAAGGGTGATATCCCCTTTCGAGAGCGAGTCCGAGAAGATCTACCTCGGGGAATGCCTCTCGGGGGCGTCGGCGACGTCGCTAGAAGCCTTGCTCGCTGGGTCCCGCGACGTGTTCGCTTGGACTGCGAAGGACCTCCGAGGTGTCCCGCGGACCGTGGTCCAGCACTCCTTGAACGTCGATGTCACCACTCGCCCTGTGGTGCAGCGACGAAGAAAAATGAACGAGGAGAGGGCGAGCGCCGCAAATGACGAGGTGGCAAAATTGCTGGCTGCGGGATTTATACGCGAGGTCCAATACCCTTGGTGGTTGTCCAACGTCGTGCTCGTCAAAAAAGCCAGCGGGAAGTGGAGAATGTGCGTCGATTTCAAGGACCTCAACAAAGCCTGTCCCAAAGACAGCTACCCCTTGCCCTTGATCGACGAGCTCGTTGACTCAACCGCAGGTCACGGGGTTTTAAGCTTCCTCGACGCGAGGCACTTATTGCTACAAAGTCATGCCGTTTGGGCTGAAGAACGCGGGAGCAGCCTTTCAACGCCTCGTCGACCGCGTTTTCAAGAGCCATCTCGGACGAAACGTGTCCGCTTATGTTGACGACATTGTTGTCCGGAGCAGGACCCCTGAGGGGCATCTGGTCGACCTCGCTGAGGTCTTCGCAACGCTCAGGCACAACCGTCTCAGCCTGAACCCCGAGAAGTGCGTCTTCGGCGTGTCATCGGGAAAATTCTTAGGCTTTATGATTAGCGAACGGGGCATCGACGTAAACCCTGCCAAGGTCGAGTCGATCCTCTCTATGAGGTCACCGCGGTCTCGCACCGAGGTGCAACGGCTCAACGGTGCCGTCAACTACCTTGGGAGGTTCTGCTCCCGCCTGGCGGAAAGGTCCCTGCCCTTTTTCGCGGCCCTCAAGCAGAATGACAAGTTCGTATGGGATGAGAATTTGGAGCTCGCTTTCTCTGAGCTAAAGGCCTTCCTGACAAAGCTCCCCACATCGTCGCCCCCGCTGGCGGGTGAAGACTTGCAACTTTATGTGGCCGTCAGCCCCGAGACGGTCAGTGCGGTGCTCACTAGAAAGGCCACGCACCCAGTTTAATTCGTGAGTCGTGTGCTTCAGCCCGCGGAGCAGCGATATTCCCCAGCAAAGAAGATGGCGCTGGCAGTTGTGACCGCCGCGAGGCGTCTGCGCCCTTACTTCCATGCGCACCCCATCCAGGTCTTGTCTGACCTCCCACTTCGACAAATCCTCCACCAGCCCGCCCTCTCCGGGCGAATGACGAAGTGGGCGGTCGAGCTCTCCGAGTTCGACATCAGCTACCTCCCAAGAACCGCCATGAAGGGGCACGCCCTCGCTGACTTCATGGTGGAGGTCACCTTCCCTGAGACAGAAACAAGCTCGGAATAGTGGAAGGTGTTTGTTGATGTCTCGCGATGTGACGCCGGGGGTGGGGCTGGCGTATTCCTCGCTGGGCCCTCGATCGAGATAGAGTACTCACTTAACTTCGCCTTCGACGCCACCAATAACGAGGCCGAGTATGAGGCCATGATCGCGGGAATTGAGATGGCGCTCCTCAGTGGGGCCCGGAAAATCAGGGTCTACACCGACTCCGAGCTGGTGGCGCGCCAACTCAACGGTCAGTACGACACCAGAACGGGGTTCCTGCCCGCGTACCGAGAAAAGGTCAAAGCCTTGGTATCATGCCTGGAAACCTTCGCGGTGGAGTCCATCCCGCGAACCTCGAACACCAAGGCAGATGCGCTTGCAAGGTTAGGATCCTCCCTCCCCCTTGAAGTAGGGAACCGCGTAATGGTAGAACGAAAACTCTCGCGGAGTGTGAACAGCGAGGTTCTATCTGTCACCGCGGGGGATTAGAGGATCCCGATAACACGGTATGTGGAGAGCGGAGTCCTCCCAGAGGACCCCGCACAGGCCAGGAAGCTGAAAATGCAGGCGGCGCGATATTGCGTCATAGGTGGCTGCCTTTATCGCCGGGGCTACGCCGAGCCCAATCTATTGTGCGTCCCGACCGAGTCTACGGAGCACATCCTCTATGAGGCCCATGAGGGGGTCTGTGGCGGCCACCCAGGATGGCGAACCCTTTCGCATAAGATCGCCCACTTGGGGTACTTCTGGCCCACCCTCCGTTAAGACGCAAGGGACTATGTCCAGCGATGTGATGGATGCCAGAAGCACGGTAACCTCTTGCACGCCCCGACCTCGCAGCGCCGCTCCATCCACGCACTGTGCCCATTCGCGATGTGGGGGATGGACATCCTCGGCCCATTCCCCAAGGCCCCCAGTTAGGTGTGATATATCCTGGTCATCGTCGACTACTTCACAAAGTGGGTTGAGGCACAAGCAACGGCGAAGATCACGAGGACTAAGGTCTGCGACTTTCTGTGGAAGAACCTTGTCTGTCGCTTCGGCGTCCCCATGACCATCATGACCGACCATGGCCCCCAATTTGATTGTGAAGAGACTCGGACGTTCTGCTCAGAACTCGGCATAGCCCTCAAGTTCTCCTCCGTGGCCCATTCTCAGTCCAACGGCCAGGTAGAGAACGTCAATGCCCGCATCCTGTCCGATCTAAAAAAGCGGCTGGGCATGGCACAAGGTCGTTGGGCAGAGCTTCTCCCACTCGTCCTATGGACGTACCACACCACCGCGCGCCGCGCGACCGAAGAAACGCCGTTCGCCCTAACCTACGGGGCAGAGGCCCTAGTCCCGGTAGAAACCCTGGTCCCGTCGGCAAGGGTGTTCGATTTTGACGAAAAGGAGAACGAGGCCAATCTCAGGGTCGAGTTGCTCTTCCGTGACGAGCTACGCGAAGTAGCCGACCTTCGCTCCAGGGAATACAAGCGCCGCGTGGCTGTCTACCACAACAAGAAGGTGAGACCTCGTTTCCTGGCCACAGGCAATCTCGTCTTGAGAAGAACCGAAGGGGGCAAACTGGATCCCAACTGGGAGGGGCCATACATCCTCGGCGAGGAGGTCGCTCCCGGGGCCTTTAAACTCAAAGACAACGAGGGGCGTACCCTCAGTAAGACGTGGAACGTCGACCGGTTAAAGAAATATTTTATGTAAACTCTCTGAGCCCCGTTACCTCTTTTTGTGAATAAAGGGTTGTTGGACTTTCAAAATCTCTCTCAAAGATAAAAACTTCGGGTTTTAAGTCCATCCCTCGCTTCCCGCGTGGTGTTGGAGAATCTCGTTAAATCCACCCCTCGCCTCCCGCGTGGTGTTGGAGAATCTCGTTAAGTCCATCCCTCGCTTCCCGCTTGGGGTTGGAGATTTTCGTCAAGTCCAAACCTTGCTTCCCGCGTGGTGTTGGATATCTCGTTAAGTCCAAACCCCGCTTCCCGCGTGGTGTTGGAGATTCTCGTTAAGTCCAAACCCCGCTTCCCGCGTGGTGTTGGAGAATCTCGTTAAGTCCATCCCTCGCTTCCCGCTTGGGGTTGGAGATTTTCGTTAAGTCCAAACCTCGCTTCCTGTGTGGTGTTGGAGAATCTCGTTAAGTCCATCCCTCGCTTTCCGCTTGGGGTTGGAGATTTTCGTTAAGTCCAAACCTCGCTTCCCGCGTGGTGTTGGAGAACCTCGTTAATTCCATCCCTCGCTTCCCGCTTGGGGTTAGAGAATCTCGTTAAGTCCATCCCTCGCTTCCCGCTTGGGGTTGGAGATTTTCGTTAAGTCCAAACCTCGCTTCCCGCGTGGTGTTGGATAATCTTGTTAAGTCCAAACCTTGCTTCCCGTGTGGTGTTGGAGAATCTCGTTAAGTCCATTCCTCGCTTCCCGCTTGGGGTTGGAGATTTTCGTTAAGTCCAAACCTCGCTTCCCGCGTGGTGTTGGAGAACCTCGTTAATTCCATCCCTCGCTTCCCGCTTGGGGTTGGAGATTCTCGTTAAGTCCATCCCTCGCTTCCCGCTTGGGGTTGGAGATTTTCGTTAAGTCCAAACCCCGCTTCCCGCTTGGGGTTGGAGATTTTCGTTAAGTCCAAACCTCGCTTCCCGCGTGGTGTTGGAGAACCTCGTTAATTCCATCCCTCGCTTCCCGCTTGGGGTTGGAGATTCTCTTTAAGTCCATCCCTCGCTTCCCGCTTGGGGTTGGAGATTTTCATTAAGTCCAAACCCCGCTTCCCGCTTGGGGTTGGAGATTTTCGTTAAGTCCAAACCTCGCTTCCCGCGTGGTGTTGGAGAACCTCGTTAATTCCATCCCTCGCTTCCCGCTTGGGGTTGGAGATTCTCGTTAAGTCCATCCCTCGCTTCCCGCTTGGGGTTGGAGATTTTCGTTAAGTCCAAACCTCGCTTCCCGCTTGGTGTTGGAGAAACTTGAACAAAATGTGCGAGGTCCAAGCAGGGCTCGTGGCCTCGACATAGTCGTTGTGCGAAGTCCGAAAAAGGCTCGGGACCTCGGCGAATTCTTGTAAAGATCCGAGCAAAGCTCGAAATCTCAATGCAGAATTAGAAACACCCGATGTGGTCCGAATACCACAATAGTTGTGACACTCGGACCATGGGGTTGGGTAGATATGTGCGAGCATATACGAGAAAGCTAGAACAAACAAGCAATCATGAGGTAAGGGAAATAACATAAAAAGCTGGGGCACGTGTGCCCAAATGTTTAATTACAAGCCCCGCAGGGCCACCAGCAAAACAACAAAACAAAAACAAAACAGAAGCAGACAGCGACATCCTTTACATCTTTGAGGCTTCGGCGGCAGGGTCGGAGGTCTTCGGAGGATCTTCAGGGGCTTGAGCAGTAGGTCCTTGGGGAGTCTCCAGGGTAGGGGCGGGGATGGCAGAAGGTTGGGAGCTTGGCGCATCTTCCCGAGCGATGGCTGCCGAGGTAGGCGCCTCGCTGGCCACAGTTCCGTCCTCGTTGAGAAAAAACTCGCACTCTCCCTCAGGCTCTTCCCCGTCAAGTTCCCCCATAGTCTCCTGGTAGTTGGGGATGAAGAACTTGATGCGGGGGTCGATGTGCCCATACTTCGCGACCGCCTGCTTGACCCCCATCCTGACGGACTGGTGGAACATCTTCCTCACACTCTCCACCATCTCAGCCTGAAAGGCCTCGGACTTCACATACCTGGGCCCCTCGGCGTCCAGCTCCTTGCTAAGCTCAACAAAACGCCGTTGGAGCCTGGTAATCTCCTCCTCAGCTTTCCAAAGCTCCGCCTCCTTCTTTCTGAAAAATTGGTGCTCCTCGGATAGCTGGCCTTTGAGCTTTGCGACCTCGTCCTTGAAATCCTTATTCTCCTCTTTCGCCTTCCTCAGCTCCTCCTTGACCCTCGAGGCGGCCTTAGCCTCGTCCGCTGCCGCAATCTCCGCGGCGCGAACGCGTTTCTCGGCCTCTGCGAGGCTCTTTCCCCTCTTCTCGATCTCGGCGTCCTGCTCTTTAAGCCTCGCCTCCATCCTATCCATATTCCTATGGAGGAGGACGACGCGGCCGCAGTTGTAGTTCGCGAAGAAGGTATTCTGAAGCAATAGAAGAGCACGTTAAAACAAGAACAAAAATAATAAAGCCAATAAAAAAAATGAACAAGAAAGAGCAAGACATACCATCGCGGAGTAGCGGAGGATCTCATCGTTGAGGGCTGCCTCCGAAAGGTTGTTGGCCCATGCAACCTCGTCGGTCCAAGCTGACCTGTCCCAGTCTTCGGACACGCCCCGGGAAGGACCAGGGCAGTGGAACTTCTCGGCAGGAGGCCCGGTGGCCGAGATGACTCGGCTCAGTGCCCCAGGGCGCTCGATTTTCTCGCCCCCCGGGGTTTCCCCCTGCCCATCCCCTTTTCGTTTCTTCCTCTTCTCCCCCCGGGGAGACCCCTCTTCCTTCCTTTTGGACCCGGCCTTATCCTTGGATCCTCGGGAGATTTGGGAGGACGTCCTCGCAGGTCCCCCTTGGACGCCACCCCCCTGCTCGTCTTCACCTCCGGCGCCTTCGACGTCGGGGCTGTCGTCTTACTTTGCGGGGCGGGAGGCCTCGCTTGCGATGTCGGTTCATTAATAGCGACCCCCTTATGACCTCTGGGAACGGGGCCGTAGAAGAAGAAGTCACAGGCCTTTTGCCCTGCGACTTCGAGGTAAGAGCGTCAAGTAGGTCCACTGTCAAGACAGAAGGAGTATGAAAGTTAGATAGGAAAAGCAAAAAACAAGTTAGCAAGGTTTAAACCCTCGCAGCTCAATGACAGTAATAAGACAAAATAGGCCGGCAAGGTTATAAACCTCGCTCCTCAAACAAAAAGAAAAATCAGGAAAGAGATTGAATACCCTCTTTACCCTCGCTAGGAGGGAGGCTGAGACTCAGACCAGCCCGCTCAAGCTGGTCCTGAGAAAGGTACACCTGGTGCGGTACCTAGCTCGCCGTGGCGTATCGGGCCCTGACCGCCTTAAGCTCATCAACCGTCAGCGGGGTTACGCACCGAACGAATTGGCCCAGCGCCACCGAAAAATTGAGATATCTCCCGTGAAACTGGGGCCGTGGTGATCTTGATGTTCGGCGTGCTAAGATTGATGAGGCTTGGGGACCAAGTGTCTCTCCTCGCTAGGAATACAGCCGACAGGAAATCGAGTCTCGGTCCGTCCCCAAGTTCGCGACTGCGAATCGTGTAGGCGCACAGCAGCCGCCAATCATTCGGGAACAATTGCGCGGGGCAGATCTTCATGGCCCACAAATAATCAACGATATGCTGGGCCAAGGGCAGCCTGAAGCCCGCTTGAAGGCTGAAGAGGTGCACGACCACACACCTCTCGTAGGACGCCAAGGGCCGGCCCCCCTCTTCGGGAAGTGCCAGCTCAATCCCCTCGGGCCAGGCGAAGTCTTTGGCAATCTTCACGAGATCGTCACGCTTGAGTTCGGTGGCCATTCCCTCGGACAGATACTCCTCAAGGGTGCCCGGGGTCATGAGAATCCGCTTTTCGAGGACAGGCGGAACGCGAGACACGGCGTCAGTAATATACGTCGCAGGGAAGCTCGGGGGCACGTAGGGAGGCGGCGCCGAGGTCGTTCCCACGTCCGGCCGCACCTCAACCTCAGCAACAACCTCATCTGGGGTGGAAGATGAAGCCATTTCAACGCCCGACGACGTTCGAAGATGGGAGAAGCGCGAATTGATGGAAACCTCGGAGTCGCTCGAGGAAGGCTCGCTGAAAACCAGCGAAAGGGACCTCGGGTTCTGAGAGTCGCTGAGTTCTACGCTTCCCGCGGACTCCGAAACCTCCTCGTAAAAACCCTCTTGGACTCTGAAAGCGAAGCCGGGCGGAGGGCTCGCAGAGGCTCTCCTAGGCATGAAAAGAACGATGTCCAGGCCGTCGAAGGCTAGCACCTGGAAAAGAAAGAAGCGTTGAGACGTTGGGCACTGTAACCAAGGAAAAACAATGCGAGGTCATAACCTTGGAAGAACGAGATCATAACCTCGTAAGAAAGAGAAATTCTGGATCATAAGAGGCGAGGAGCCACGTGGCGCCCTAGGGGCTACTCTGACAAGATAGGACGGCGAGGGAGAAAACGAAGTGCCAAAAAGGGAGAAGTCGAAGCGCCAGAAAGAGGAAAGAGAAGGTGAAATGGAAGCCAACGGTGGAAAAACGGCGGTGGAGACTCTAACGTCTCATCAATCAGCCGTCAAGACGTTTGGGTTTCCAAGAACTTCAAAATTCAAAACCGCCGAAAAAGAAAAAGAGACGGCCGTCGGTTGGAGGGCGAGAGGTTCAAGTGCATGGCGTTCGCCACCCTGACCCCACCATCCCGCCACCATGGCACCGGTGCAAAACACCAAGAGACAACCACTGCCCGCTAGGGCGCAAGGCCGAACGAAAAGAAAAGAAAGAGAAAAGGACAAAAGAAAAAAAACGGCGAGGAAAAGCATGCGGAAACTCACGCCGACCTCACCACCGCCGTTTCGCCACCGAGACGCCGGCGCGAAACACCAGGCGACCCACTATCGCCTCCCCAAAACCACAAAACAAAAAGCAAGCAAGGGAGAATCGAAAGCAAACAAAAGACGGGAGAAGAAAAGTCGAAGACTTACTTGTTCAGAATCGGCAAGGAGGAAGCGGTGGTGCAACCGGAAGGTGGCTGAGGCTCGCCGGAAACCGTCTGGAGAAACCGCTCGCAGGAAGCCGAAGAGACAGAAAGAGAGGAGGCGAAAATGTTGGAAGAAGAAGTAAATGGGGAGGCGTGTGAAGTGCGCATTTATAAAGAGCAGGCTCGGGCCTCCCCTACCCAGGAAGGCTTATTGAGCCTACCCCTCCCGAGCGGCCCATTAAGCAAAATACGAAGGGCAAGCCCAGAATAGCTTTACCCTTGCCAACCAGAGAAAAGCTAAGTGTAGAACCTCGCAAAAAGGGGGCTTCGCAAGATGCCCCCCATGAACCTCGGAAACCCTTGAAGCCTCGCAAAATGCCTACCCACCTCTCAGAGCCTCGCACCCCGCGATCTTTGAGAACTTATGCCCTGCGGCCCTCGGGGCGAGGTCCCCAGGCCATGGGGTTGTGATGATGCTCAAAATAGCAAAGCGAGGGGTGGGCCCGGAGTATGAGGGTCAAACAAGATCAAAGGGACCCCCGAGGATGATCCTGGGGCCCACAACCATACCCACCTTTTATTTTAACAAAGTTCCTACCCCACGAGGTCCCCCCGAGACCTCGGAGCGAGGTCTCGACCTCGTAACCGACTCTACTAGTGCCCGCCCACCATGACCACTCAGCGAACGCCGCTCCTCGGGCCAATCACCGACTGCCACGCCTCTAGGCCAATCAGAGCCCTTGATCTCGGGCGTCCCACATCGGACAATGACCAAAATTCGACTCCCCAATCCTCTATAAATAGAGGAGAATCTCATATGGAAAAGGGGTCGAAAAACATCTTGAACTCAAGAACTATCTTGCTCGTTGAAGATCGACGTGATCGAAACATCGTAAAAAGGCCTCGCTATAGACAAGTGAAGTTCACAAAAAGACTTCAAGTCTCACAAAGTTTCAGCTCACACCAAAGATCTCGCTACATCATCTTACAAGCCGCCTACACCTTGCTCTCATTCACAACAAAGACTTCGCTGCCCGATCTCGCAAGTCGTCAACACCATTCCGCTAGACCAATCTCGCTCCAAAGGCCAAACAAGCCATACTTAGAATTGTCTAGCAATTAGGAGATCTCGAACATTGTTAGGTCGAGATCTCGGATAATCGTAGGAGATCTAGGGTGTAAATCTCAAGTGTTTGTTGGCCTCGTTGGCTGGTAACCTCGTTGTAAAGAAAATCATAAATAAAGAAGCAAGTGTTCGCACAATCGAATATAATAATCCCGTTTCTTGTCCTTTAGCGTGTTGTTTATTTCGGGTTTCATCAATTATGTATGTATTTATCTATTTATATATAACTATATATTAAAGTTATAATTTTTTAGGGCATCACATTAATTTTGGTATCACCTTATATTTAAAAATTTTAATTTTTATTCATATTATTTTAGGTTTTCTAATTGAATTCTTTTATATATATTTTTGATCAAAAGAGTGAAAATTTGGGATAGAAAAATATTTTAGTTACTACTTGCTACAATAGAGTTTTAAATTTTTTGGTTTTATATCTAAAAGTAGGAGAAAAAATAGAATTTGGGTTAGGAAAAATATCTTAAAATTCGAGTTTCAATTATTGTAAATGATAAAAAAAATCATTTTCTTATTATAAATCTTATCTTAATATATGTAAAGTAAATATAGATAAGGAATATTTTAATTTTATCATACAAAAGTATACAATAGTAATAAAAAATTATTTATTTATTTATTTATTTCCAAATATAAACAAAAAAATAAACTCATTTTTAATTCATTTTATGTGATTTTTATAAGATAAGACTATAAAGTATTACTTTTATAATTTTTTCATATCTTTTTTTAAATTTTTATTTATCTTCTTTTTTAACATAAGTATATAAAATTTATTAATTAAATTTATAATTTTTTTAATAGAGACTTTTAATTATAGAAATTATAATATAATAACATCTATACTATATATTAAAGCGCCGGAACGGTCCTTATGAATAGTGAAACAAGCAGGTGGAATCACCGCCTCATTTTTTGCGATCCACGTGCCTTTTTTTCCGATCCACGCCCTCAATCTTCGTTCGATCTTTTTCTCACGTCTTCTCTCTCGACTCTCTGTCGCACATCCTCCTTCCTCCCACCTTTCTCTGTTCAATCACGCCATCTCCGGTGACCCGAACAACCACCGCTCATGACCCGGCGACACACAACGCTCTTGGCTCGTGCACGCTCGGCTTCTGTTCGTTGTGTGGCATGTTCTAGATCGTCGGTCGTTAAAGGTCTCTGCTCTTGTGAGGTCGTAATAGGAAGCTGAAGAAAATCATTATCAGAATCGAAGGTATTTGTCATCCTTAAAACCTTTAATTAGTTAAAAAAAATCAGATTTAGGGTTTCGTGTTCATGGGACTTGGTTAGTTTCATTTGTGATTTGGGTTCTAGGGTTATGGAGTAATCTAAATTTTACTTGTAATTTGAAATTGGGTTACGATAACGATATATTCTCTGTTGTATCTCAATGGTGTGGTGGACTTTTGATTTTGTAATTAAGCCTACAAGATTGATGCTAATTAGATTTTTTGATATATATGCAGTCCATATGTTTGATGAAATTACTTTGAATAACCACATAATTTAAAGCCTCATTTATATCTCATATATGCATGCTAATTAATTTACACAAAACTCATGTATAATTTTTAGTTCATATGATCTTCATACTACATAAGCTGATTTCATACTAAATAAGTTGTGTGAATTGGGATTTTTTTATAAATATATGCAGCTTATATGTTTAATGAAGTTATTGTCAATGAATGCATATTTTACACCTTTGTTTTATCTTAGTGCTGAGCAGTGAGCATAGGCTTGATCTTTTAGGTATTCATTCGAAATTGGATTTTGTTATAAATATATGCAGCCTATATGTTCAATGAAGTTACTGTCAATGAATATGTATTTTACACCTTTGTTTTATCATAGTGTTGAGCATAGGCTTGATCTTAATCATTTGAATTTGATGGTAATTAATCCACTTTAAATACATGAAAAATGATATACACAAGAATCTCCTGAGCACTTTTAAGTTGACATGATAGTGCTATAGAGAGTTCAACAAGGTCAGCTATTGGGACTTCTAACCACCTCTTCATCTTTTTAGGTCAGCTATTGGGACTTCTAACCACCTCTTCATCTTTTTTTATGCTGCTGAATTTTATAGCCATCTCCAATCACCCAGTCATTCTAAGGCATCTTTCAAGTCGTGGGTCGGTCTTCTCCGACAAAAATGGACCCCCGTTGATCACTAGGCTCGATAAAGAGAAAGATTGGGTGCTCCGATTAGGTATGTGTTGAGTCAAGGACCAATTTTTGGTGTTTCTTAATTGAAATCAAAATATTTTGATTATAATGCGGGATTGATTTACTGTGCTTGGTTGTATGTAGTTTGAGGGTTTGATATTTATATTTTTTGTGGAAATTTTAGATTACATAGTCTTAATCAATTTGAAATTCAAATGGTGATCGAGAAAAAATTATTAAACCAATCTACTGTACTTGATGGAATCTGGAATAATTTAGGTCTGAATTCAATTCATAGGGAAATTCTAAGAAGGCCTGTGATATTGTTTATGCAAAGGATGATAGTGAAATTAGTAAATTTGTGTTATATTATTTCATTTACAAGGAAAATTGGAATCAAGGGTCAGCCTCGAATTATTCAAGTATACTTCTTCCGACCTTTCACCAACTAATGTGTTTCATATCTATGTTCCTTGATGTAATTCATATTTTTTTACATGTTATGTTATTGTGCCTCTACCGATTTCTAAGACATGAAGATTGCTTCTGGATTATAGGTATGCCTTTCTCTAAAAAAATGGCTAATAATTATTGTTTTGAAATTTTATAATGAATGATAATTGATTATCTTACTTTTTTTCCATGTTGCTTGCAAATTGCAGTTGGAGGAATGTTTAAAAACACTATTGAACTTGAGTTTATATCAAATTTGTTTTGAAATTGCTTTTCGAATGGAAGACTATTTAAGATATTAACTCACTGCTGCATATTTCATATATTTTGCTTGTGTGATATGATTTTACTTCTAGGGTCTTATCTCATTTTTTGCTTTATCGACTAGGATAATGGTAAGCTTTGCACTACTTTGCCTTTTTGTTTTCCCATTCTAAATCTTTATCTTTACATATGACTCGTGCTCGCCACTACACCATGGTCGTCCACCACCAGAAAGTCGGTGCCTCCCATCTCCGGCTGCACCATCGTGCAGCGCGTGCCTGTCCTCAACCGCATCTGGCACCCGAAATTCTGGCCCAACACTCAGATTTCAAACTCCCTCAGGTAAATCCCCTAATTTCCGTTGCTAATTATGTTTCTAGGGTATGCTAATCCATTTGATTGACAAATTTCGGGTGAGTTGTGCTTGTTGTGAATTACAAATTTGATTATTGAGAGTTAAGGTATATGTTTTAAATATGGGTGTCCATCTGCAAATTCATGCTTACAACCTGATAAGACTTGGATTATTTAATTATGTGTTGCTCAATACACCTTTAAATTACTAAATTTTCATTGTAATAGATAAATTGCTATTAAAAGATCTTAACATGCAAAACTCTTCAAAGTGATGGTTTAGGAATGCAATTTTTGATGTAGTGCAGTAGCTTGATGAAATGC
This sequence comes from Fallopia convolvulus, assembly GCA_964016875.1. Classification (NCBI taxonomy): domain Eukaryota; kingdom Viridiplantae; phylum Streptophyta; class Magnoliopsida; order Caryophyllales; family Polygonaceae; genus Fallopia; species Fallopia convolvulus. Next base: position 27,723,544 of record OZ024727.1, read on the forward strand.
GTGAAAGAGAGTTTTATAATGGACATATATACCTTAGTGATTAAAGAATGCTTTCACAACAATTCATGCCCATTCAGGATTAGGTATTTTGTTTTAAAAAAAAATTGAATTAAGATGATTGAACTGATTTCCCGTTTTGGTTTTCTATGGCATGTGTTCTTTTCTTTTGCATTTAAAGCAATTAGACTTATCGATTTAAACTATGCTATATCAGGTATAAGCTTGTGGCTTATAGGTGAGGAGTAAATGTTAATGTCAATGGCTTTGTGTGGATAGAATACCCGTGTTTTGGTTATATAATTTACCATTTATATTCAATTTATAATTTGGGTTATCCATTAGGATGACTGGTTGATTCGCTTGTTATGTAAATTGATCTTTAATTTATTAGCCAACAATTTGGTTATTTAGAGATTGAGATTAAGAGGAGATTTGGTTGCAAACTGTTTACAATTTATGCTACTTTGGAGGCTTGTTGATTGTGCACTCCCATTCTTCTTTTTCCTTTGTTTTATATTGCACCCCAGGTGTTCAATGAAATGCTCATGTGAATGTCATTCCTATATGTAAGTTCTTTTATGTTGCATTCGGTTTCCAAATTTTGATTTATGTTTTTCATTTGATCGATTTTGATCTTGCATTAGTTGTATTGATCAGGTTTGTTTTGTTTGTTATATTTGGTATAGGGTTCTTCTCGCTCCATTTCAGGTCACCGACTTCTGCTTCTTTTCTACTGACTCAGTTATTGGCGTCATTTTCTAAAGTTCTTTTGTTTTCACCTTTAAATGCTCATATCCTACTTTAGGTTATTGTGGTTGTCTATTGCAAATGATTCTTTTTTTAATGTACTTGGGTTGTTGGCTCAATCCATTCAGGCTTGTCCCTAAGGACTGATTAATGAACTTTCCAGAGTTATGTATCGGATATTTTGCCATACAGTTACTGAAATGATTGCACGTGTTCATAGTCAATTAGGGAGGTTCTCATGCCCCGCCCATATTTTATTCTCGAATTCCGGCGTGCACGCCGTGGCCGTTATTTATAAAACTAGGTAAAAATTTCCATCCTAAACTTTTAATATCTCTTAAATAAGGATTTTATATTTAGCAAAAGAACTTGGAATAATTTTTATAGATGAGAATGTATGAATTTTCTCAAATTTATTTTTTCAACATTTTTAATTTACTTAATTTTCATTTTCCTTTTTTAATACAAAGACCTAAGATCATAATTGGATCAAAAGATATGGATGAGAAGGTAAATAATTTTTACATTAAAATTTTTTTGTATATAAAAGCAACATGTGAATATTTAAATCTCCATGAATTATTAAATTAATGACAAAAAAATAAAAAAAAAGAGTAAATTATGGATTATAAAATATACATCCACTTTGACACATGCATAATGAAATTATTTAATTAGTACATTCGTGTTTAGGTTTTGTCATTTTGGATTCGGGTTGAGTACATGTTCATGTCGTTAAAATTTATATGTTGATTAGGTCAATTCATTGTTATTTTTGTGCGGGTTCGAGTCAATCCTACTTAAGAGCTTCAACTTTTTAATGATCATTACATAAATATTGCAAATAGCATTTCTAGGAATAAGATAATATTTGTAAACATTTTAATAATAAAATATATTATTATAATTAAAATAAATTATTTTTAATATTATTTTTATTATAAAAATTATAATACCTATATCATATATAAATTAACATATTATACAGTATTTATTTAAAAAGATCCTCCGGCAAGGCACGGGTCATCAACTGGTCAATATATATATCTTTTAAACTTGAAGCACTTTTGGGCAGTTTCGTCATTAAGAATTTATATTACAACCAACCTATTTTTAATAATGATTTTTTTATTTAATTATATATTATTTAATTCAATCACCTTACGGAATTTCCAATTTTATGCACTTACCTTATTTAATAAATTTTTTTTATCAATTTTATATGAGACTGGATAAATTTTTATCTCTATTCATTATTATAATATACTATAATATTTAATTATGGTATGATTATTAATTTCAAAATTTTGTATGATGAATTTTTTTTGTTATCAATGAATTTTTTTTCTACGATGATTTTTTTTTGGTTATCAACTATAAAATTGTACGATGATTTCTTTTGGAAAATTTTCATTATATTCTAATATTTAATAATGTTATGATTACCCGTTTTGAAATTTTGTACGATGATTTTTTTTTTAAATTTTTTATTATATTCTAATATTTAATTATGTTATGATTATACAAAATTTCATCTTCCGTATATATTTTTAAAAGTTTTCATATATCTTAAATTTGAACTCTATCTTCCTTTTTTGAAAAGAATTTCTATCTTCCTTATATTATATTATTTTTTATTTTAAAAATTTTCTATATCTATACTCTACCAACCTATATAGGTTAAATGGCACATATTGTTTTTTCCATCCTCACATTTCTTTTTTCTCTTCAATTGGCATTGACATCCATTCAAGCATCTTCACCGCCAAGTTTCAATTTTTTTTTTTGGTTAATGTTTTATTGTCTTATCGAATTGAAATTGTCATGAATTTTTACTCTTGATTTGTTTTTAGTTTAGTCTTGATAGTTATTCTTAGTATTACAAATGTTATGATTATAGTATTGAACTATATGTAAGTTTCTTAACTAAAATTTGTTACTTTTTCTTCCAGTTGAACAATGGCTACTACTATTAATTTTATTCGTGATATGGATATGAAAAAGAAGACAAATTTCAAGTTACGTGCTCGTTGCAAATATATGTGGGATGTTGTCAACTTTCATGATAAGACTCAAATTATTGGCAAAGAGATGATCTTTGTAGATGAGAAGGTTTTTTTCCTCTTAAATTCATTATTTTACAAATAGTTTTCTACTAATATAGTTAGGTTATTCTAAATTTCTAATCTGTATAATAACTATATATTAATTGATTTTTGTGTGTGTTTTTTCAGGGACATAAACTAATGCCTTTATGTATAGTTGCTAACAGATTTTTACTTTATGTATAATTGATTTTGATAAGATTATCAAAAAATCTCTTGATGAAAAATACTTAATTGGTAACTTTTGTTTGTTGATTAAGATTTATATCGTCAATAAAAATAAGATATGTTTTTATATTATGATTAAAATTTTCTTACTTTTTGCAGATGTTATTGGACAACTCATAAGAATTACAAATGTAGTTGAAGGTGATTCTTCCATGCACAAGAGAAATGAAATCCGTAACAACATATGAGGTATTTTAATATTTCTTAATTAATAATGTCCTTTCATTAATAATCATACCTTTTAATCTTACCAAAAAGGATTCCATCTTATTATTTCAGCTTTAATTAATTATTTTGATTAATAACTATATTATTTATCTTATCATATAGAAGATGATCTTATTATTTTGTTTTGAAATATGATTATGAGTACGAGAGTAAGTTTTATGTTATCATATATAAAATTGGCCATACTGAACTGGCTTCTGTAATATCCGCTAAATTCTAAATAAAATAAAATGGGTAATTATCCCAATAAAAGTTTTTTTTCTCTCTAAAGTAGAGAATTTAATAACTTTTATAACCTCATATCTTTTTATAAAGGATTATAAAATTTTACTACAATGGAAATTAAGAATTTAATTATATTATGCAAGTCGGATATCTATTTAAATATTTTCTCTTAAAAGGGTCGAAGTGACCAGGCCCGGGCGACTGTTTACCTTAATTATTTTTATAATTATCTTAATAAATTTTAAAAATGTTATAAATGTAATATCCGCAATATCCAAAGGTTTGTAAAAAAATCATTATAATATAATTTATAATCCTTTTCTCTATAACAAGAGAAATTAAATAATTTAAATAAATAAATTCAAGAATATATTATAAAGGATTATGAAGACATAAAAGCATTCAAATAAAAATAAGGCTTTTATAAAATTCGAAATTATTAAATAAGAGAGTGTACAAGACTAAAAATAAGTACAAGACAATTTAAATAAAGGGGCCAAGAGCCGGGACTTGAACCCGAGACCTCTTGCGTCTTCCCTTCCCACACACACACTCCAAATCCGCTAGGCTATAGTAATTTATCTATTCAATTCACCACTCTTTTAATAATAAAGTCACTTTCTTCTTCTTCTTCTTCCAAAGTCAAATTGAGCTTGATTGATTTGACTAAAAGCCAATGCATGCTATAGTCTTCTTCCACTCTTCCCCTTTGCTTGCAAGACCACCCTAGTGACATCCATCCTTACCTCATCATCAAACAAACACACTTCTCACCAATGGAGAGCAATCCCCTTCTTCCTCTATGGTCATTTTCAAGTGCCATGGATCACTACTTGCCCTCTCTTGCCTATATAAAGGGCTCAATTCATCACCAAATTCACACATCCATTCTCTCTTCCTCTCTAGCAATTTTCTCTTGTTGAATCCTCCAAAAATCAGCCACAAAATCTCCCATAAATTTCAGAAATTTTCCCTTAAAAACACCATTGGAGCACTTTCAAGCCCCCCTTCTTCTCCCTTGCACCACCGTCGGCCACCTCTACCCAGTGGCGGAGCCAGACAAAATTCAAAGAGGGGGCGAAATTAGCTTTCCATATTAAGTAAAACAACATATTTTAATCATATAATTTGAATAATTAATAAATATTTAAAATAAATATGAATATATAATGATATAGTAGTGAATAATACTCTATATAACGAGTAAATTTTACATTTGTAAAAGAAAATTGAATTATCCATTCTGTTGAAAAAATCATAAATAAATAATCAAGGATTTACTATTTATTGCTCGTATTAAATAAATTAATAAAATAAAAATTGGTTACATTCAAAAAAACAACTTTGTTAATATAGTAATTACATTTTATTTATCATCCAAAATTAATTACATTTGTAATTTACAAATCAAACAAGTAGAAAATATAGTTTAATTTTCCTAGCTCATATAAACTAATAAAAAAAGGCAATAATTTATCTAGTTCAACACTACAACTACAAGTTGAAGTAAAAAAAAAGGGAGGTACTGATGTTCACAATATTAGAACAAGGTCTATTGATCAGAAGAGTGATCAAATTGATGTAAGAAGTCTTACTTCCCTTTATGAAAAATAATATTGAAATATCAAATTTGGGTCAGAGGTTAAAAAAAAGGATGGGGGAGGGGGATTCGAACACGGACTTCATTAAAAAAAGAGTGGGCGGACAACTTCATGTACACGAAGTTTTTCCTGATTTTGTGAGAAACATAATATATTAATACTATATTCAGCCCAGGAAAGGAGGGGCGACCGCCCCCCTTCGCCCCTCCCTGGCTCCGCCTCTGCCTCTGCCCGCCAGAGCCACCCGCGCGCCGCCAGAAGCCCGCTGAGCCGCCACTGAAGCCCCCTGGTGCGCCGCCTCTGTTCGCCGGTTCCCTGCCTTCTCCTCTGTACACAATACGTACAACTCAGTAAACAAGAAGGTCCAAAAATCTATCTTTATTTTATTTTATTCAATTAATTAAATGGTTCTTATAAAAAAATATTGACTTTATAAATATTTTGCTAGATAAAACAACCCTTTAAAATATTATTACAAGATTTTGTTAGTTGATCATATAAACATATATTATTAAATCCATTATATTTAGATAAGCTCTATCTTACTTGATTGAATTTAATAATAAAAATAAATCCCATGACTTGGATTTTATTAAATTAAACTAGTGGTTACATTAAGAATATTTTATATGAATAATTAAAGTCATAAGATATGGAGCTTGTTTAAGAAAGAATTATTATATAGAAAGATATGAGAGAAGATATTATTATGGGCTTAACCATAAATAAATAAACTAGATACCTCTAGCATAAGATAATATTATAAGGAATATTACTATCTTATAAACCAAAGATATATAGGGGAATTATTTTATTGGATAATAAGATGATATTACTAAAACCTTATATTTGGATATTACTACAATAGGTGTATAGAGATGTGTAGAGATTTTAAAGACATAAGATTTATTTAAATAACCATGGTAGATATGATAATAATTTTGATATATAATAAGATATTATTATGCTAAGTTGTTAAGAGTTGTCTTGTACAAAAAGATATCTTAAAATAGAAAAGATAATATATCTTGATCTAAGTTATCATAAATATAGATGTTGATTCACATGGAAATGGGGCTTATCATGAAAACTAAGAACAAATGAGGACCCTTGGATTTGAGAAATGGATGGCTAAGATTAGAAGAGATAGGGGCAAAATGATAATTTTGACAAAAATAAAAAAAATAAAAAAATAAAAAAATAAAATTTTTTTTAAAAATTTTCTTAGTTTCGCTTGTTTTTGCCAAAAACACAAAATTTGATTTTTTACGTTACGTTCACGTATTTTATGCATATGTTCACACTATTATAAGACATGTTCACATATTATCACATTTTTCAGTTCAAAGATTTTATAATAAGTTCACATATATTACAAGTGTGTTCATATATTATTACTCTTTGTTCATGTTTTATGGTCATGTGTTCATGTTCGATTAAATCATAATACAGGCGTTAAACGGATTAAAAAAAATTTGACAAAAAAATAAAAAAATAAAAATTTATTTATTTATTTATTTATTTATTTATTTATTTATTTTTTTTATTTTTTTCGCTTATTTTTGCCAAAAACACGACAGTTGAGATTTTACGTTCTGTTCACATATTTTATACACATGTTCACATTTTTACAAGGGCTGTTCACATATTACCGCATTTTAACTTCAGAAAATTTAGTATACGTTCACATATAATATGGATACGTTCACATATTAGTATTTCATGTTCATGTTTTATGGCCTTATGTTCATACTCGATTTACATCATTCTATATACGTAAAAAGACTTAAAAAAATAAAGTAAGAAAATAAAAAAAATTATTTTTTTATTTTTTTTATTTTTTATTTTTTTGCCAAAAACACAACGGTTGACATTTTACGTTTTATTCACATATTTTATACACATGTTCACATTTTTACAAGGGTTGTTCACATATAATCGCATTTTAACTTCAGAAAATTTAGTATACGTTCACATATAATATAGATACGTTCACATATTAGTATTGCATGTTCACGTTTTATGGTTTTATGTTCATACTCGATTTACATCATTCTACATACGTAAAAAGACTTAAAAAAATAAAGTAAGAAAATAAAAAAAATAAAAAAATTTTTTTTTTTTATTTTTATTTTTATTTTTTTTATTTTTTTATTTTTTTTATTTTTTTAATCGGATGGCCTAGATTCATTTCTAGTGTTTCAATCGGATGGTCTAGATGCATTCTTAGTTTTCATGATAAGTCCCATTTTCATTTGATTCAATCTCCATAAATATATGCTTTGGATTATGAAATAAGGTTTTAAGACATGATTCTATTATTTTTATAAACTAAAGATATGGGAGAATTTATGTAAATAAGATAATAAGATAATTTTATCATCATACTATATTTATAGAAAGTTTACTATATAAATTATCTAGAAAGTCTTATTTATGGAAAATACTAAAAAGGATGCTTAGTAATATTTTTATCTCTATTTAATATTATTTGTATATTTAAATGAGGATTTAAAGAGATATTGTTATAATAAAATATTATGTGATGGAAGATAATATTATAAGTAATGTTATGGATATTATTGATAAAAGATAATATTATAATAACACTAAGTTGAGATATTTTATTAAGGATATAATAGACTTTTTACAATCCTAAGAATATTATAAATTCAACATACCTTTTTAGGTTGAATATTATATCATATATTTTTCACAAGGTTGTCCTTGCTTATTTATATTAAGAATATAACAAGTGAAATTAAAAGAATATTTTTAATAAATTAAATAAGGATATTATTGGTTTCCAAGAATGAAAATGTTTAATTATTAAGAATAAGGATTTTATAAGAATAAAAGGATATTATAAAGTTAAAATAATAATAAAGGAATATTATTATTTTATTTAGCCCCACCTAAATTATTATTATAATAATTTAGAAGTTCATTCTCTTATAATAAGGATACAAGAGAATTTCGAAACTTAAAAGAATTTAAAGAAAATTCGTATTTAAAGATCGTTCATAAATTTCCGTGTCGATAGGTCGAGTTTTCGTTTCGAGTCGTGATCAACACCTTCCGTCATCTCGCTAGTCTATACTCGTGAAAGCAAAGGCAAGTGGAATTTCCCCTTGTAGCCTTATATATTCATTCCGTGAAATTTCTCGATGTTGGGAACAACTTGTTTTCTAAGTAATAAACGAACCTAGGAATATCGATTGTTAGATATAATGACCCCACTGTTATCGTTATTCCGTTATTTAATATTTGGTAGGACTATTATGCTAGTTTTGTTGTGGCCTTGATTGTTTACGGTCTCGTTAATATAACAGTTACGAACGAACTAGTGAGGGGCGCGGGATTAACCCGACGCCTCTATATAACTTACTAAGTCGTATGCCTCTGCGCTTAAAGTACGACTTTCAGGGTCATGATCCATGTCCGCTCCGATTGCAAGGAGGGATGAGTGGCACTCTAGCTAAGTGTCGGGAACCGAGTTTTCCCTTAGGTGGTCCGGGCCATGCAAGCCCCCACCCTCTTTAAAAATCATTAACGTAATCAATATCTTTTCGTCACGATATAAGATAAGTGCCAATGCACATTTAAAAGACATCAAAACCGGACCGGTCTCAAATGATCGATCCGGCTCTCGGTCCGTTCAGGGCCCGAGAGGTTTTTAAACTCGATTGAATTAGTAACGTTCCCAACATACTTTCTACTCTAAAAGAAGTCTACAATCTAGTAGCTTTTCTCTTGATTAACGAGTTATCTCCTCTCGAGATACACTCTTCTTCGTCCAATAAGCCCTGCATAAAGTCCTATACCTTAAAAACACATCCCGATAATATCACTCCCGATTTTTTTTATAATTACCGAAATACCCTTGAGAATTTCCGTTCTCACTTGCTTAGTCTCCTTAGACTAATTCCACTATTTCCGCATTTTTGCCTGGTATTTCTCGCCCTTCGCGACAAATGCCAAACTGTAAGAAGTCACACTAAAGTGTTAAAATCTAGAAGGCCCGAGAAGCGTTATGCAAGGAATGAAGGTCAAGGCAAGACGACGATGAAGGAAGGAAGGAATTCTCATAAGAGCAAGGCATTCCGAAGATAATGCACCAGCTCTTCCATTTTTAAAACCAAGCAAATCATCATCACATGAGTTGTCTTGGGGAAACATACTTGTATTTTTAGTTACGTCTTTTCAACCCTTTCTAAATGGGCTTTACTTTCCGCTACTACATCATTTGTAAAACGACTCTCAATGTAATGAACGAAAGTTCTTATCAATAAATAAAATTCCGCTTTTGGTCAATTTCATCTTTAATTACATTTAATTAAATGTCAAGTTCCGCATTTTTATAAGTTTTAATATCATTATCAAGCCTTGGGTGACTTTAGACGGTAAAGTCCGAGGTCACTGGCGGTAATACCCAATGTTGCAAAATAGGGGTGTTACGGCTTCTTACCTTCGTGACGATCTTATTATTTTCTCTATCATGTTTTCTTTAATTATGTTATTATCTTATCATATAACTATGATTACGAGAACAAAGTCTACTTATTTATCACCTCCATTATATTTAAATAATATTTTTGTTTTGCTTTTAAATATGATTTTGTTTTGAAATATGATTATACTAATTTTGTTATGATTATATATATATGGTTCAATTTATTACTTAATATTATTATTTAATTTTAATTTTTTGTAGGAATGATGTCATTTGAAAAAATTTAATAATAATTTTCTATACATGAGGTTGACAACTTATTAATTTAAATATGTTGAGTTTTATATATTAGTTTTATTTCTATAAATATAATACTTAAATGCAATATTCTCATTAATATACTATCCATAACTTTGCCAATTTTTTTAATTAATATAGAGCATGTTTTTAATTGAAGATTTTATATTAAATTTTAGTTCTTCTTATATTAATTTTCTATTAGTGTGCTGATTTTTTTATATTTCGAATGCCTTAATAAATAAATAAAAATTATTGATCCTTTAACCTTAACAGTTAAATACATTATTTTCATCAAATTTTAATGCCTTAGTCACCATACTTTAGTTTTGAAATTGTTCATAATAATATTCTATTCATAACTATGACAACTTTTTTAGTTAATATGAAATATGTTTAATTGTTTATTTTATATTAAATTTTAGATTCTCTTATATTATTTTTCTATTCATAAGTATGACAACTTTTTAAATTTTCTATCCAAAAATATGTTGATTTTTGTATACTAATTTTCTATTACTAAGTTGATTCTCTTATTAAATTTTCTATCAATAAGTGTAACAACTTTTTAACTGATGTCGATATAGATATGTTGTGTCTTGCAATATATTAAATTTCTATTCATATGTATGTTGATTTTTTATATTACAGATTCCTTAATAAATAAATAAAAATGATTGGCCTATTAATGTTACATTGGTTCATCGGGTCAGTTCAATTGACTTTAGATTTAATCATTTCGAGTTCGAGGTGAGTATGTGTTCATGTCATTAAAATATACGAGTTGACTGGGTTAATTCATTGCAGTTTTTGTGCGGGTTCAATTCAACCATACGAGTTAAGAATGCCAACTTTTTTATGATTATTACATAAATATTACAAATAGCATTTTTAAGAATTAGATAATATTTGTTTAAATTTTACAATAAAATAAATTATTATTATTAACATAAATTACAAATATGTAATAATTACTTTAATTATTTATAATATTATTTATAATACCTTTATCATATTTAAATTAACATATTATATAATTTTTATTTCAAAAAGCTTCCGGGCAAGGCCCGGGTCATCAACTAGTTTATAACTAAAATTGTGATTATAACGTGGTGCCAAACAAGCCCTTAGACGGATTCTGAAAATAAAATTTGAAAGAAGAGATGTTTTATGGATTCAAAATGCAGACCACATGATCAGCAAAATTTATCCCAATCAAGTACATGTAGATGTTCAGCGTCCTTGCATATATACAACAGTGACTTCAGCTCTCTTATTCAGAAACACGTCATGATAAAGACTACAAATACGGAACCGGCTCAGCTCTCTTTCGAGGCGGCCCGGTATTGCCTCGATTGACTAAATTAGGGGAAAATGCTTCGGTCACCTTGACCGAACCTAATTTTTTTTCCACTTTAGTTTTTAATTAAGTAGGGCTGTAGGATGTTTTGATGATTTTCACGTAATAATATTTCGGTCATTATGGTGTTGTTTTTTTTAATTAGCTTTAAATGGAGGTGGTGATTATTAAAAGGATTTAATAATAATTATTAATTAACTTTTAATACTAATATATAGTCATGTCAATTGGGTTGGTCGGGTAGGGTCATTTCGGGTTCGGTTGAATCGGGTTCGGTTCATAAACGATCATGAGTCAAATCTGGTCGGGTCATTGTGTGTTTTCGAGCGGGTCGAGTAGACCAAACAGGTCAAGAAAATCGAATTTTTTACAATTATTAAAATTTTATTTTATTTCAATAATAATATAGTATTTTTATATATTGATATAATAAAATATATTATGATATTCTAAATAAATTATCTGAAAATATAATAAATCGGGTCAACCTTTATGGGTTTTTAGGTTTCAACCCACAGATTTTGGGCCTATCATGTTCGGTTTATTTTGGATTTCGGGTTTAAATTTTCGACTCTTGACCCTAAAGTTTTCGGACGGTTCAGCTTTTAAATTTTCAACCTTTATGAGTTTATAGGTCGGGTCAGCTTTTGACAACTCTAGTAATATATAGTATTTGAGTGTTAAAAGGATTTTATTGATGAAGCCTACAATGTAAGATTATTTTAATCTTATTTTGTGGGCTTACATATTATATACAATTATATTAAATGGCTAAATAATTAATGGGTTTAATTAAGTGATTCAATTTATTTAAAAGGACCCTTGGATTTCTTATTAATGGTATGAGCCCAATGGGTGGATACCGGATTTGGCCCAATAGGCTTAATGGGATCCTTTTTGGCCAAATAAATAGAGACTAGGTTATAGTCCCCAATATGCCAATTTTATTCAGTGCCTTCTTACGTAACTCTTCCCATCAGAGATAAGGCAAAAACCCTAGATTGGCTGAGGAAGACTACGTACCTGTGGCTATCACTAGCTATCATTTAAGATTCCGCAACAAGATCGATCGTTACCATGGATTCAGGTATGTAATCAATGTTCTTTAATTACTTAATATGATCGATTCTGACATGTAAAGAGGATTAAAATCCTAACAAGTGGTATCAGAGCCCCGATCATATTACGATATTAGATATGAATTTATCATGTTTTAGGGTTTAATTGGCAAAATTTGATCGAACAATTGTATTGCTTTTAAGTTCGATCGAACTTTTGTCGATGATATGTGCGCTATTTGTCAGATATGTTATATATATTATATTTTAAGTTGAAAGTTTTGACTTTTCAATGTCTTGATAACAAATTTGAATGGATCTGTTGTGTTTGGTATTCATGTTTGTACTGTGCATCAATGTCGGATTATATATAATCTATGGAAGTTCAACATGCATATACGTATATATGCATCATGATGTTAATTTTGACTTTTACTTTGATGATTGTGTACGAATTTTATACCGTATGAATGAGTCTGATTTATCATCGAAATTTGTGCCTTAAGTTTTTTTTCTAATTGAAAGAAGTGTTTTACATATGTGCGGACCTACGGTTGTGAATTGTTCAGATTTATTACCGTGCATATGTTTTGGCACGTCTTTGATTGTTGAACGTAAATATTATTATATCATGTATAATATTCAGCATGATTAATCTATACTTGATTTAATTTCAGATTTTAAATTAAGTTGATTGAAACCACATGCTGTCAAAGTAGTCTCTGTTGTGTAGATTAATTTGATTTGAAATATAAAGTTTTTGGGTGTGTTCTTATTTATGCGAATATCAATCGGCCCAAAGGAAGGTTGATGTTTGGCCAGATAATGAATACACATGTGATAATAAATATTGATAATTATAAAGTTATTATCTATGTGAATAATAGTCGGTCCACAGAAAAGCTATTGTTTGACCAGATTTGTTATCAATGTTTGATTATTGCGTTGAGAGTACCACTTACAATTGATATTTTAGTGCAAACACTAGATGTCAAGTTGTGCTAGGTATCTTGTATGAAAATTATTTTCTATGATTATTTATTGCATGTTTTTTCTTGTTCTCTGTGTATAGTTTCAGCAAATGCAAATAATGTTTCTGCTCAAGTTAGTTCCATTCCTATGCTCAATGGGACAAACTTCAAGGTCTGGAAAGAGAATGTGGAAATCGTTCTCGGATGTATGGATTTAGACCTTGCGCTAAGGACTGAGCGACCCGCTTTGGCTGAGGATCATTCCAATGAAGCGAAAGTTGAAAGGTGAGATCGCTCTAACCGCATGAGTCTAATGATTATGAAGCGCTCCATTCCGGAAGCGTTTCGGGGCTCTATTTCTGAGAGCACTAAAGCTAAGGAATCCCTTGAGGCAATTCAGCAATATTTTGCCAAGAATGAGAAAGCAGAAGCAAGCAATCATTTAGCTGCTCTGATTTCTATGAGGTACAAGGGAAAAGGAAACATAAGGGAGTACATCATGGAGATGTCAAATCTTGCTGGAAAACTAAAGGTACTAAAGTTAGAGATAAATGATGATTTACTCGTGCATTTATTTCTTCTGTCTCTTCCTGCACAATTCAGTCAATTCAAAGTGAGTTATAATACTCAGAAGGAGAAATGGACTCTTAATGAGCTCATCTCACAATGTGTGAAAGAAGAGGACATGATCCAGAGAGATAAGACAGAAAGTGCTCATTATGCATTAGGCTCTCAGAATAACAAAAGGAAGAAGGCTAAGGATACTGCAGTTGGGACACACTTGCAAAAAAAGGTGAAAAAGCAAGGTGATGAACTCACTTGTTTCTTCTGCAAGAAAGGTGTACATATGAAGAAAGATTGTCCTAAGTACGCCGCTTGGCGTGAAAAGAAGGGTAAATATCTCACTTTGGTTTGTTCTGAAGCTAATTTATCTTCTATGCCTATTGACACTTGGTGGGTAGATTCCGGTGCTACTACTCACATTTGTATGTCAATGCAGGGTTGCCTGTGGAGTCGACCGCCAAATGATGCTGAAAGATTCATCTATGTGGGCAATGGCAATAAAGTTCATGTGGAAGCAATAGGGAATTTTAGACTACGTCTAAAGACTGGTTGTTATTTGGATTTAATGGATACTTTTTTAGCTCCGTCTTTTAAGCGGAATTTGATTTCTATTTCCTCTTTGGAGAAAGGTGGTTACCATTTTGGTTTTGGAAATGGATTGTTTAGTATCTCTTTGAATTCAAATGTTATTGGTACTGGTATTTTGATGGATGGTCTTTATATGCTAGAAGTTTTTGCTTCCCATAATGAAATCCTGCATACTAATTCAAAAGGTACAAAGCGTAAATTAAATGAGAATTCTGCATCATTATGGCATAAGCGTTTATATCACATCTCTAAAGAGAGAATAAAGAGGCTTGTGTCAGACGGGATTCTTGATTCCCTTGATTTAACAGACTTTGAGGTCTGTGTTGAGTGTGTTAAGGGGAAATTAACAAACACAAGGAAATTAAGTGCCAACAGAAGTACGGAGGTCTTAGAACTAATTCATACGGATATTTGTGGTCCATTCCCTACATCTGCTTGGAATGGTCAACAATACTTTATTACGTTCATTGATGACTACTTCAGATATGGGTACTTATATTTGATAAGTGAGAAATCAAAAGCGTTGGACGTTTTTAAGTCTTATAAAGCTGAAGTTGAGCTTCAACTTGGTAAGAAAATTAAGGCTGTCAAATCTGATCATGGTGGAGAATACTATGGTAGATATGATGGATCAGGAGAACAACGTCCAGGACCCTTTGCTATCTTCCTAAAGGAATGCGGAATCGTCCCACAATACACTATGCCGAGCAAACCTAGCATGAATGGTATTGCTGAGAGACGAAACAGAACACTTTTGGACATGGTGAGAAGTATGATTAGTCACTCTTCTTTACCTGAATCACTTTGGGGAGAGGCATTAAAGACTGCAGTATATGTCCTTAATAGAGTACCTAGCAAAGCAGTAGCTAAAACCCCATATGAAATGTGGACTGGGAAAAAGCCCAACATAAGGCACTTGCACATTTGGGGACATCCAGCTGAGGCTAGGCCATATATGCCTAGTGAAAGGAAATTGGACTCTAAGGCAGTTAGTTGCTATTTTGTGGGGTATGCAGATCGCTCCCGAGGGTTTAAGTTTTATGATCCCACTACCCGATCCTTCTTTGAGATGGGAAATGCCAGATTTCTTGAGGATGTAGAATTTGGGGGGAAAGAATTGAGGAACATCACTTTTGACGAAGTTGTCCCTATAGAAGAGGAATGTATTTCTCTGACTAATGTGGTGATTGAAAATGATCAGGAAATAAATCCTGACATTCTTCAAGAACCAATTCAAGTTTTGGACAACAATGAAGTTCCTCCCATAGAGCAAATTCAACAACCTCAAGAAGTGCCATTAAGGAGGTCTAATAGAGAGAGAAGATATGCAATTCCGGATGACTACATTGTGTATCTTGTAGAACAAGAGGATCCTATGGCTGTGATTCCGGATGAATATTTCGCGTACCTTATGGAACAAGAAGATTTTGCAGGAATTGCAGAGGATGATCCAATCAATCTTCGTGAGGCTCTTCAAAGTTCTAATTCTCTAAAATGGATCAATGCCATGAAAGATGAGATGAAATCCATCAAAGACAATGACGTTTGGGATCTTGTCGAGTTGCCAAAAGGTGTGAAACCCATTGGTTGCAAATGGATATTTAAGACCAAAAGGGATTCTAAAGGCAACATCGAAAGATATAAGGCTCGTCTAGTCGCGAAAGGATTCACTCAAAAGGAAGGCATTGACTTTAAGGAGACCTTTTCTCCAGCCTCATCTAAGGATTCTTTCAGAACAATAATGATACTTGTAGCTCATTTTATTTAGAGTTGCATCAGATGGATGTAAAGACAACGTTTCTTAATGGAGACATTGATGAAACAATTTATATGGTGCAACCAGAAAATTTTAGTCCAAAGATTCGAAATCTATGGTTTGCAAATTAAAGAAATCCATCTATGGTCTTAAACAGGCTTCAAGACAGTGGAATCATAAATTTCATCAAGTGATCACTTCATTTGGTTTTGAGGTAAATAAGGTTGAAGATTGTGTCTATCACAAATTCAGTGGGAGCAAATTCATTTTTCTGGTGTTATATGTCGATGACATACTTCTGGCTTGTAACGATATAGACTTATTGCATCAAACCAAGAGTTTTCTCACTAGAAATTTTGAGATGAAGGATCTTGGGGATGCCTCTTTTGTTTTAGGTATAAAGATACTGCGAGATCGTTCTCAAGGTATTCTTGGGTTGTCACAAAAGAGCTATATCGAAAAGATACTAAGCAGATTCGATATGAAAGGTTGTGCATCGACAGAAACACCTATAACTAAGGGAGACCAGTTTAGTCTCAAGCAGTTCCCCAAAACTGACCTTGAAATAAAGGAGATGCAAAAGATTCCTTATTCCTCTGTGATAGGAAGTCTGATGTATGCTCAAGTTTGTACTCGTCCCGATATAGCATTGGTGGTGGGACTTTTGGGCAGATACTTAAGTAACCCTGGATTGGATCATTGGAAAGCAGCAAAACAAGTTATGCGGTATTTGCAGAGAACAAAGGACTTCATGCTAACTTACAAGAAATCGGATAGTTTGGAGATCGTTGGATATTCTGATTCCGATTTCGCAGGATGCTCTGACAATAGACGATCCACTTCAGGCTATGTTTTTTGTGTTAGCTGGAGGAGCTATATCTTGGAAAAGTGTCAAACAAACGCTTGTAACTACCTCAACCATGGTTGCAGAATTCATGGCGTGCTTTGAAGCATCCATTCATGGTGTATGGCTGCGTAATTTTGTCACTGGGTTGCGTGTGGTCAGTGGTATTGAAAGGCCGTTGAAGTTATATTGTGACAATAAGTCAGCAGTTTTGTTCTCCAACAACAACAGAGGCTCTGTGAAGGAGAAACACATTGACATCAAGTTTTTGTCATTGAAGGAAAAAGTTCAGAATGGTCAAATGTCTATAGAACATATCAGGACGGACTCAATGCTAGCTGATCCGTTGACCAAGGGATTGCCTCCTAAAGTCTTTCATGAGCACTGCTCATATGGGTGTTGGCATCTTTTGTAGTACCTTGGTCTAGTGGGAGTTTCTATGGATTTTCTAAGTTAAGTTTATGCATAATATGGATGTTATGATTTTTATTCATAATGTATTTCTGAACTTGTTTATGAATTTTTGGGTTGATCTCCAAATAAAGTAGGACTAGTTGGAAATAGACATGTTTTATAGAATCACATCGCATGTAATTTCCATGCCACTCATCCATACTTGATCTATGTCATTGAATATAGTAGTACGGTGAACACAGAAGGTTTAGTTATGATATTGGTTAACGAATGCCGCCGTGATCTCATATTATTATACGAGATGAACCAGATTGATATAAAGGAGAAGTCTGTAAGTTTAGCCAAGACGTGTACACATAAAGAACTTTGGATAATATAATTGTTTTTTTGTCATATGTAGCCCAAGTGGGAGATTGTAAGATTATTTTAATCTTATTTTGTGGGCTTACATATTATATACAATTATATTAAATGGCTAAATAATTAATGGGTTTAATTAAGTGATTCAATTTATGTAAAAGGACCCTTGGATTTCTTATTAATGGTATGGGCCCAATGGGTGGATACCGGATTTGGCCCAATAGGCTTAATGGGATCCTTTTTGGCCAAATAAATAGAGACTAGGTTATAGTCCCCAATATGCCAATTTTATTCAGTGCCTTCTTACGTAACTCTTCCCATCAGAGATAAGGCAAAAACCCTAGATTGGCTGAGGAAGACTACGTACCTGTGGCTATCACTAGCTATCATTTAAGATTCCGCAACAAGATCGATCGCTACCATGGATTCAGGTATGTAATCAATGTTCTTTAAATATCTTAATATGATCGATTCTAGCATGTAAAGAGGATTAAAATCCTAACATACAATACACTAAATAAAAATAAAAAATTTGCAATTTTCCCTCTCCTAAAAATCAATTTGAGGGATTATATTCCAAAAATTATCCATTGTATTGTAAAAATTAGGTGTAATCAAATTAAAGTTATTTTTTCTGCTTTTAGTGTGTTCGGTCGTGATGACCGAACCAAGTAATTTTTTTTATTTTTGTTCACTTCGGTTGGATTGACCGAACTAAAATTACCGGGGCGCTTAGAAACACTGTACGGGGCGCTGAGCATTAGTCGGAAGGAACATGTGATTTTAGAACTATTATTTTAAAATCAAAAAAGTTGAATTCAACAAATTGTAAAGGAAGAAAGAATATTCAGATGCTCAAAGAAGTCTAAAGCCAAACCCACAAGACGAATCAAGTAAAATTTAACTATATTAACTTTTTTCTTTAGAATTGATTCAAAACACATGATTAATTTTGGACAGCCCCAGAAGATTTGTGCGTTGTGCCAGCCAGAAGTAACGTTTTGCATAGACCTGTACATGGGCGGGTTCGGGCCGGGCCAAAAAAAATTTTTGTCCACATCAACGGGTCGGGCCAAGCCCGACCCGGTAATTCGGGCCTATTTTTTGTCCATACCCGCCCACAAACACGAGCCGGGCTGTGCACGGGCTAGCCCGATCTGCAATATAAATTATATATATAATATATTAATATTATTATAAATTATAAATTATATTAATATTATTATAAAATATGGGTCCGGTTCAGGTGCGAATGGGCACTCATGTGCGAAATAAGAAAGAACAAGAGTCGTTGGATCAAGAAAAATCAAAGGCGCTGATCATTTCACTTAAAAGGGGGAAAAACGGCACAGACGAATTTTTGGCGAATTATTCGCGTATTTTTGAAAAAAACGGAAATTGGACACGCGCCCAGATTGTTCATCGAAAATGTGGATTTGTTCATCAGTACTGTGGATTTGTTCATCAATACTACGGATTTGTTCATCAACAATGTGGATTTGTTCATAACACTTTGGCATATTTGTTCATTAGTTTTGACATATTTGTTCATCGGTTTGTGCATATTTGTTCATTAGTCACATCAATTTGTTCATTGGTCTATGCATATTTGTTCATTGATACATGCATATTTTTTCATTTTTATATTCATATTTGTTCATTGGTTTTGGCATATTTGTTCATCGGTTTGTGCATATTTGTTCATTGATTTATGCATATTTGTTCATTGCCTTTTCATATAATTGTTCATTGCTAAATGCATGTTTGTTCATTAGTAACCTATTAGCATACACCATATTATTACAAAGTCAGATTCTTTATCTATTATTCTTTGTATTCAAGTTTCTAAATCAAACTTATCTTGTTTAGGTACTACATTGAGCACTTCATTCGTATTGACAAGTTAGCCTTAAAACACTTCATTTGTATTATCCTTTGCATTCAAGATAGCCTTAAAAGTACAAAATAAATACAAAACATGCACAAATAGATAGTCCTAAATGTACAAGTTGATGATATTAATAGTCCTAAATGTACAAATTGATGGTATTGACACATAAACATAAGTATATTTCTATTCACAAATAGGATATATCATTGAACAAACAAGATTATATCAATGTACAAATAGAAGTATATCAATGAACAAATATGGGTATATCAATGAACAAATAAAGGTTTATCAATGAACAAACAAGGTTATATCAATGAACAAATAGTAGTATATCAATGAACAAATATTAGTATATCGAAACTAATTATATGTTCATCAAAAACTAGATAATATTGTATTCATACTCATAAATAAGGTTAAAAAATAAAATTAAAAATAAAGAAAAGTTCAAAATCGATGAACAATATTATCAAAAACTCGATGCACAAATAGTTAGTATTGATGAACAATTGGTCAATATTGATGAACAAATCGCTAGTTTTGATGAACAAATTGGGCGCGTCTCATAAAAACGTATTTTTCGAAAAATTCGTGAATAATACGGGAAAAATTCGTCCGTGCCGTATTTTATTGAAAAATACGTGAATAATACGGAAAATATTCGCCCGTGCCGTATTTTATTTTTTTAATGAATGTTTAATCAGGGACGTTGATTTTTTGGAAGGAAAGAACGAGATTTATTCTCAATTCTAATTATATATAAATTAATGATATAATATATTAATAAATTATATAAATTAATAATATAATATATTAATAAATTATATATATAATATATACGGGCCGGGCCGGGTATACGGGCTTTTTTCGTGGTCCAAGCCCGGTCCCATATTTTACGGGCTGGGCCGGGCCAGGCCTTTCGGGCTAATTTCAATGCCCAAGCCCGTGTTTTAAGCGGGCCGGGCGGGCTGGCCCGGACTTGGACTCTTGCTTCGTAGTTCCCACCGAAGATCCTGTATCTGCTGGTACTCAGGGAACAGTGCGATGCTGAAGCCGTGGATTTCCTCTTCGTGGATGTAGTTGAAGACGACTCTTCAGTAGATCAATCATATGTAATACTTGATATAGGTTTGAATCACGTAGAAACGCTTTCCGAAATCAATATTTCGCCCCCTACATAGCCTTGGGGAACCCACGAAATTTGAAGTGAGATAAGACAAACCAACCGATCTCTAATAAGGCTCATGAAAGAGATCGAACCTTAGAAGTTCAATCATGGAGAGAGACGCTCTCCTCTGATTATGTGAACCACGTGAACCAACCCGACACTAATCTCCCAATAGCCTTTTATATAGGCAAATGAAACCTGTTTCAGGGAACGGTTACCAACAGTTACTAGCGGTTACTAGAAGCTAACGGCAGTTACCAAGTGCCACGAAAGGTTATCATCAATAACGCACGTCACCCATCAGTTATTAACCCATTAAGAAAGTTACAATGCATTTAAACAACGTTTACATGACCGTTATCAACAATTAACAACGTGCCGAAATTTTAGGCATGTGTTAGAGAACTCCTGTTCCCATTCAGGTGAACCACTGTTCCCTCCAAGGAAACAAACACTGTTCTCTCCATGAGGGACCAAACTCATTGTTCATCCATAATGTTGTATAAGTATTCTTGTCTTAGACACACGTAACTTCTCCTTAATATTTCCCTCTAGACCTCGACTATGCTTACATGAGCGCGCACTCCGCACACCCAAATCCGTGACATAGCAAAGTAAGATCTCATAGTGCCGTATGAACCCCAATCACACTAATATGCATTGTTCCCATATAGGGAACAATCACTTGATGACACTAAAATCACCAACAATCCTCCCCCATTTTAGTGTAATCCTTGATTCATAAAATAAGCAAGAAATAGGCATAAATACCCCAGTTTAAGTCACTAATAATGGTCAACAATTGGTGAAAGTATATCTTATGAATTGGTTAATTTGACCTAATAATCTCTCTCCAATGAGCAAATCGGATTACCTTTGATCGTATTTGATAATCCTATCATGACCACTTGCAACATAATATTAAAAGCAATTAGATGATTGCCACAAACAAAAAGACTAATTCGATTGGCGTTTTCCCATAATTAATTTCATTTATTAATAGTTTAAAATATCCTAATATTGTCCCTGGGAATAGACAATGTGTTAATAAACCCACTTTTACTAATTTAAAACGAGGAACGATTATTTCCCTAATTGTGTTAATATTGCTACAAAAATGACGCCAGTGGATTTGACGCCTCAGCCATACAAGGGAAAAGAGAGCTTTGAAGCTGACAGGAGGGCTGAGTTTGTGAAGAAGCTACATGAGAGAACTAAGATGCACTTGGAGAGGAAATCAATGAAGTACAAGGCCCATGCTGACAAGGGGCGAAAACAAGTGATCTTTGAAGAAGGTGATCTTGTTTGGGTGCATCTTAGGAAGGAGAGGTTCCCACACCAAAGGAAGAACAAGCTAGATCAGCGTGGAGATGGACCATTTAAAATACTCAGACGAATCGTCCCAAATACTTATCAAGTCGACATGCCTGGTGAGTATAATGTCCATCCGACGTTTAATGTGGATGATCTTTCCCTTTATGTACCAGATTTTGATTCCGACGTCGAATCAAATACGATTCGAGCTCAAGTGAAGGAGAATGATGCAGTGAAGCCAGCCATGTCTCCTACCAACGTCGATGAGTTGATTCGAGTGCCTTCTGATGGACCAATTACTAGGAGTCAGGCTAAGAAGATTGCTCAAGGGACGACATCGATCTTAGTTCGATTGGCAGCCATTGTTGAAGGGTCCAGCAAGACGAGATGGGTCACTTGCATTCGGCATCAGCTAAGCCAGATTCAATGGACTAATTCAATGGGCGAGTTTCACACCTATTTCCTTATTTTGAAACATGAAATAGCTTGTCTCACTTTAGGGCTGAATTTAGTAAGTGACCGGGTGAGATGAGTTGTTACATGGGTCAAAGTCATCCCTTTGACTTGACCAATCTAAATATGGAAAATATCTTTATTGCTTTTATTTATAGAACAATATAATTTCATTTTTATGATAGAGATTTCGGCCTTAGGCAAGTTGTTAGTGGTTGATAATCTCTCTCCTATGTTTTATTCTATCTTTTAGATATTTTAAGTTTGTTAGGATATTTTCCTTAAATAAAAATCAGCTTTGATTTATTTTATTTAAGGGAGATTTAGTTTGTTAGAGATAGATATTTTATTATATCTTGGGAAGCAAGCAAATGCCTTTTCTACCCCTCTAGGGCCGGCCATGCCTTGTAACTTGCTCTCCAAGATTCAGCTTTGTATTCACTATTTATACTTTGCAATTTCCTTAATAAAAATCAGCTTAATCTATCTCTTGGTCCAAAAATACAGGTGTGATTTATGCTTGCAAGTTCATTCAATCGATCTACCTCATCATCATCAATCTGCGAACTACATTCACTCGATCTCCCTCTCTTTGTGTTTGTTTTAATTTTCGTTTGATTGATCTAGTCAATTGAGATTGTTCTAGAATTGATTGCTAAAGATCATTCTAGTTAATCAATTGGATTTAGCGTTAGAGCCAATCCAATTGAATTATTAAAAGTTGATTCTTTCAATTTATCCAACTCGTTCCAATTCATTCATAATCGTTTCAGTTTTGTTACCTGCGCAATAAGATACTAATTGGATTAAGCAATTGTAGGTTCGAAATTTATTAAGCAATTGTAGGTTTGAAATTTAGTTACAAGGCAAGATCGGGACTTGTGTGGGTTACATACGAGGTTTCTAAGGAGTAATCCGAGGCAATCACGTATCAAGTGGTGTCATTCATCCATCGTCTCGCCAAGTAATTTTCATACCTTAATTTGCTTTCTAGTCAATTAAATTCAGTTTTTGATCCTAAAGCCTATACCTTTATCCATATTTCTGTACTTTGGGACCAAATTTGATTTTTCTCCACAAAAACCACCATATTCCGCCACCTTCACCACGAGACACCACCGACGCCACCACAACTGGTGTCGCTAACCACCACCGCACCCTCCACCACCATTGTCCGATCACAACCCCATCAACCCCATTCTCATCGGACCACCACAAACCCTAATCGCCAACCCCAAACCCTCAAACCCTAATCCTAAGCCGCGACAACCCTAACCCTATTTCCCCTTGTTTGTTGTTTGTTGCTTTCATTCATATTGCATGATTGATTGAGATTCATATTTCTTGTTTAATATTTGCTGATTGTTGTTATTGCATCCCATAAATTCGACCATACCTTTTTCTTCTTTGTTAATTTGGCTTATAGTTGGTTTCAATGGTAGCAATACTCACTTAGTATATAAAAAAAATCAGTTCATTTCTGCCTTCATTGCATTCGTTTTTTTTTGCTTTGCTTTGTTTGTTAGAGCACAAGAGTATTTTGTGCAAAAATCAAAAAAAAAAGTGCAAAAGAAGTGATCTACCCCAGCTAGTTTCAAGCCACTTTCACCCCTAGTGATTGCTTCCTAGAAAAGTAGTTGGTAATCACTTTGAAGAAAAACAAGTGACGATATAAAAGTCACATTACCCTACCTTGTTTCTGTCCTTGCATGCATTAATTGGCTTTATTAACTTGCATAAAGTCAATTGAGAGATTGCTTGTGTTTGAAAGCTTATAAAGGGATTTTGTGCATTGCTTGTCTAGTTGCATACTTTGATGGCCGAATCCATGGAGATGGAGATGGTGCAAAGAAATCGCCAAGAGGAAACTCGGAAACTGCTTGCAAAGGCGTAGCTGGATGGTGACAACGAAGGATATGGATGCTCGGAAACTTGGATATGACTCACCAAGATTTCAAGCAAACTAGGATGCAAGATCGTCGGATATTACTCCCCAACAATCGAACAACGAGATTGAACGAAAGAAATGCAAGAACTAGATTGAAACAAAGTAAGGAAACAACAAGAGTATTTTCGTCCAAAACTAAGAGAAAGAGAGAAAATTTGCCGGCAATATAACCTAATACAAGGCCTCACAAAAACAGCCCCCTCACTTAAGGAAAATTACAAAATTAACCCGTAAAACCCGAGAACTTATTAATTGTCCTTAACCGTAGAATTGTCACTTATCGCACCATAAAGCAATAAAAGACTCCAACCTTCTTCTTTACATTCCTTCGGAAATCTACGACCCATGAGCTCCTCTTGTACTTGACAAAGAATGGCTTTAGCTCGGGATCGCGTAATATGACCAAGATAAGGTGTGGCTCCTTGAGATTTGGCAATATCAAGACCGGAATCCGACTTTTGTCCAGGCGCGCCAACCCTTTGCAAGGGTGCGCCTCCAGCCGTGTGCAAAGGCACACCATCCCTTGGCAAAGGCGCGCCACCATCCCTTGGCAAAGGTGCGCCACCATCCCTCGGAAAGGGCGCGCCACCATCCCTCTGCAAGGGCGCGCCAAGTAGCTCCGCATCCAAGCTTGTAGGTGCGCCTATGGCAGTCCGTGGCTCCTCCGATTGTTCCGGAGCGTGCTCCATTGTTGGCTCGGTTGTCGATGGAATCACATCATCCTCCTCCCCTTGAAAAGGGTTCGTCCTCGAACCTGGATCCTGCTCAAACTCAACATCATCGTTAGAAAAATAAGGAACAAGATCGGATACGTTGAATACCTCATGGACACCATAATTCGGAGGAAGATCAAGCTTGTAAGCATTGTCGTTGATGCGCTATAAAAATTGGAATGGTCCATCTCCACGTGGCTTAAGCTTAGAATTTCGACGAGTAGGAAACCTCTCCTTTCTTAAATGAACCCAAACAAGGTCGCCGGGTTCAAAAATCAGCTCCTTGCACCCTTTATCAGGTTGGCTCTTGTATTGCAAAGTTCGCCTCTCCAATTGAAGGCGAGTATCCTCATGAATCTGCTTAATATACTCAGCCCGGTCCCGTCCTTCACGACTCTCTCGATCGGACATAGCAAAAGGCGCTAGATCAAGTGATGTAACGGGATTGCGCCCATACATCACCTCAAAAGGTGTCTTCATTGTAGCGGAATGAACGGACCTATTATAAGCAAACTCAATGAAATGAAGACACTCTTCCCACCTGCGCAAGTTAGTTTTCAAAATAGAACGCAACAAGGCACCAAGGGTACGATTAACGACCTCGGTTTGCCCATCCGTTTGCGGGTGGCAAGTAGTAGAAAATAAGAGCTTAGTTCCTAGCTTGGACCAAAGCGTCTTCCAAAAGAAACTTAAGAATTTAACATCAAGTTCAGAAACAATAGACTTAGGGACCCCATGCAACTGAACAATATTATCAAAGAATAAAGTAGCAACATTAGTAGCATCGTCGGTTTTATGGCAAGCAACAAAATGAGCCATCTTAGAAAATCGATCAACCACCACAAAGATAGAGTCCCTACCCCTTTTTGTCCTAGGCAACCCCAAAACAAAATCCATAGAGAAATATCCTCCCATGGTGCACAAGGAATAGGCAAAGGGGTATACAAACCGTGAGGGTGCACCTTAGACTTTGCACGCACACAGATAGCACATGAAGCACAAAATTTCTCTACCGACCAATAGAAATTTTGCCTATTCTGTGTGCTTCATGTTCTATCTGTGTGCTTCTTGCACCTCTCCCCACATAAATGGAACATTCTTCTTAGTAAGGAAGGTTAAGGGAGCAGCCAAGGTACTAAAATCACGAACAAACCGGCGGTAGAAGCCGGCTAATCCAAGGAAGCTCCGGACTTGTGTCATAGTTGTCGGTGTTGGCCATTCTTGAATCGCCTTCACCTTCTCTTCATCCACTTGTAGTCCATTCCTACTCACAACAAAACCAAGAAATACCACGTGATCCGAACAAAAGTGACACTTCTTGAAGTTAGCAAATAGGCGCTCCCTTTTCAAAGCTTCAAGCACTTGCCTAAGGTGCTCGACATGGGATGATAAATCGTGGCTATAAATTAAAATATCATCAAAGTACACAACCACAAACTTACCAATAAAAGGACGGAGGACTTGGTTCATCAAGCGAATGAAAGTGCTCGGAGCGTTGGTTAATCCGAAGGGCATAACCAACCACTCGTAAAGGCCTTACTTGGTTTTGAACGCCGTCTTCCACTCATCTCCCTCCTTCATCCTTATTTGATGGTACCCGCTGTTAAGATCAATTTTGGAGAAGAGACTCGCCCCATGAAGCTCGTCAAGCATGTCCTCAAGCCTCGGAATCTGATGGAGATACTTGATGGTAATGTTGTTGATCGCCCTGCAATCAACGCACATCCTCCATGTGCCGTCCTTCTTAGGAACAAGAATGACGGGAATGACACACGGGCTGAGGCTCTCACGCACATAGCCCTTATCAAGGAGCTCTTGTACTTGTCGTTGAAGCTCCTTAGTTTCCTCCGGATTGGCTCGATAGGCTGGATGATTCGGTAGAGTGGCACCGCGGACAAAATCGATTTGATGCTTTATTCCTCTAAGCGGTGGTAGGCCCGTTGGCACCTCTTCTTGGAAAAGCTCCTCAAAGTCCTGCAAAAGATTAGAAATGGAAGGAGGAAGATCAACTAATTCTTGGGAGGATAAATAAGATTCTTGAAAAACAAGCAAAAGACAAACACCACTTCCCTTGAATGTATGAAGTATCTCCTTCAGTTTGGCCAAAAGCAAGGGCGTAGAAGGACCGCCTAGAGCTAGCTTCTTGTCCTTCTTTCCCTCTCGAAGCGCATGCTTCTTTCTTTGTTCCTTCGCTGCGTGATCCAACATAATTTCATGGGGAGTCATTGGGTGCATTGGCATCTTCTTTCCCTCCATTTGAAAATGATACTCGTTGGAGATGCCGTCATGAATAGCTCCCTTGTCATATTGCCAAGGGCGTCCCAAAAGGAGATGACAAGCGGTCATTGGCACCACATCACACTTCACCTCATCCTTGTATGGCCCTATAGAAAAACAAATACGAGCCCTCTCCTTGACTTGGATCGGGGCGTTAGAATTCAACCAACATAAAGGATAAGGTAAAGGATGGCAAGTAGTTTGCAAGGAAAAACGGTCCACCACCTCTTGACTAATAATATTACAATAGGATCTGCTATCGACAATCACACTACATACCTTATCCATGATTTTGCATCGAGTGTGAAAGATAACTTCTCGTTGACTAGGTGTGGTGGTGTTCTCCGTCATGAAGAGCGTTCGTTGGACCACGAAGCACTCTCCATCCTCGGCGGTGACGTGGAGCTCGTCTTCCTCAACCTCGGGGCTCTCCTCTTCCTCTTCCGCAGCCCCTTCTTCCTCATACTCGTACTCCCCTTGGGAGTTAAGGAGAACCTTTCTTTCATTGGGACAATTCCGAGCATAGTGCCCATGGCCAAGGCACTTGAAACACTTCACGTCGCTCGCCCGTTCTCCTCCTTCTTGCCGAGGACATGGAGGGAAATCTTTCCTCGGTTGAGGAGTCGAGTCCTTCATTATTTCCGGCTTCCTAAACTGATTTGGTGGCACCCTAGGAGCCGTGGAGGAAGGCTGCCACACCCGGGAAGTGGTTGAACTTGAACGCCGTTGAGCAAGGTGCTTGTAGATATGGTTGGTGTAATGAAGCACTTGCTCAACATCAGTACTCCTACTAAAGTGCTGCATACTCACAACATTTTTTAGTTCCAAATTTAACCCATTGACAAATTTAGAGATAAAATACCCGACGGGAAATTGCATGCGGGAACGAAAAATCAGCATACGCAGCTCGTTGTAGAACACGTCAAGAGTCTGGTTTCCTTGGCGCACTTGCTCCAACTTTGCATGGATGCGCTCTGAATAATCTTGAGGCACGAACCACTCCTCTAAAGCCTCTCTAAGATCTTGCCAAGTGTTAATTTGAGGCATCTGACGTGTTCTCCTCAAAACCTTGTGCTCGAGCTACCATTGGTAAGCAAAGTCGGTGAAATGTATGGCCGCCATGGCCACTCGCCTAGCATCATCGTATCCATAGAAATAAAAAATGGATTCCACCTTGGCAAGCCAATCAAGGCATGCATCGGTATCGAAAGTTCCTGTAAAAGTCGGCACGTTCAGCTTAATGCCGTGATAGGGATCCTGGGGCCGCTGCTCGTGATGCACCGGCGCGCCTTGCCAAGGCTGCCCGGCGGCTACAATGGCCGGCCCTCTGGGAGGTTGGCCACATCTTGGTAGGTGCAAGACTGGTGGGGGTTAAATGGCCGTTGTAGCATTGGCCTCTTGATAGCTCAGCGCTCCATATCCTGTAACGTTAGTAGCACTAATAGGAATATTATTCGGATATGTAGCAAATGTAGGTCTTACCCCGGAATTGGCCACAAAGTGTGAATTGTGGAAAATCGTAGGAGGAATGTAAGGAGGAATAACCCCCATGGAGGTACTCACACCAAGGGATGCTTGCGCCTCCGTGTTTGGCAAGTAAGACGTAGCGGCCTCTTCGTGCAACAACTCCACCTGGTTAGCACTTTGTAACACACTTGGTAGAGCCCCCGTTTGAGGCACCCGTGCTTTATCATCTCGGCCTTGTACTTGACTCTCCAAATCAGCCAACCGATTAGTAAAACGAGTCTCCATAGCTTCCATAGATTGTTGCAAGGATTGTTGCAAGGATTGTTGCATGGATTGCAACATGGCAGCCACCGAACTAGTGGACGTCTCTTCAACTTGTTGCTTGTCCTTCTCGTCACCTACACTTGTCATCTTACAACCACAGAAAAAATCAAGGTATAGATGCACTTGAAATAACCACCAAGACTTGCCCGAGATGAAAATCCGACAAGTTGCAAGTATGGAAAGACAACAAAGGCAACAAAGAAGAGATTCACCACACACTTGCTTAGGATAACAATGCTAGGAAGCTACTAAACCACCAAGACAACAAGCATCAAGTATAATTAATTAATTAATTTTTCTTTGTTCGAGTAGGCCTTTGCTAGGCTCTACTAGATGAATACTCTTTCCGTGCCCGGCCCCTTATTAGCTTTAGGCCGCCGGGCAAGGTTTTTCTAGTCTTAATCTTTTTTTCTGTGCCTGACCCTTATTAGCTTTACGCCGCCTGCAAGGTTTTTCTGATTTTCAACAAAAGATTTCAAAGTCACTTATGCAACAACACAAGATGTTCCGTCTTGGTATCGTTCCCGTATCCTAGCACCGAACCTTTCACAAGCATGTAACGAAAACAAATTTCAAGGCTGGTTTTTGGACACAAATCCCACGTTTTCAGCTCTAAAAAATCAGCATAAGTTCATTCAACACATCTACTAATTGAAGGCATTAAACAAGCAAGAGAAGCAACCCTTCAACTACCAAATTATAAGGACCTTTGGTGTTCTATTCATGGAGTTTTTTTCGTGCAGAATTTCTGCCATGGAACCCTTAAAATTTCGACCAAGACAACACCAAACAAAGAGCACCAAACAAAGACAACAACTCTCGCACAACAAGAGACAACAAACAACACACAAACTCTCTCGCCACACACAAGAGATTTCGAACCAAAGAACTTACAACAAGTGGAAATTCAAGGTCGGAACAAGGATTATATGGCGATACCTTCGCGTGGCTCTGATACCACTTGATGGACAGATCGATGGAGATGGTGCAAAGAAATCGCCAAGAGGAAACTCGGAAACTCCTTGCAATGGCGTATATGGATGGTGACAACGAAGGATATGGATGCTCGGAAACTTGGATATGACTCACCAAGATTTCAAGCAAACTAGGATGCAAGATCGTCGGATATTACTCCCCAACAATCGAACAACGAGATTGAACGAAAGAAATGCAAGAACTAGATTGAAACAAAGTAAGGAAACAACAAGAGTATTTTCGTCCAAAACTTAGAGAAAGAGAGCAAGGTGGCCGGCCATATAACGTAATACAAGGCCTCACAAAAACTGCCCCCTCACTTAAGGTAACTTACAAAATTAACCCGTAAAACCCGAAAACTTATTAATTGTCCTTAACCGTAGAATTGTCACTTATCGTACCATGAAGCAATAAAAGACTCCAACCTTCTTCTTTACACTCCTTCGGAAATCTACGACCCATGAGCTCCTCTTGTACTTGACAAAGAATGGCTTTAGCTCGGGATCGCGTAATACGACCAAGATAAGGGTGGCTCCTTGAGATTTGGCAATATCAAGACCAGAATCCGACTTTTGGCCAGGCGCGCCAACCCCTTGCAAGGGCGCACCTCTAGCCGTGTGCAAAGGCACACCATCCCTTGGCAAAGGCGCACCACCATCCCTTGGCAAAGGCGCGCCACCATCCCTCGGCAAGGGCGCGCCACCATCCCTCTGCAAGGGCGCGCCAAGTAGCTTCGCATCCAAGCTTGTAGGCGCGCCTAGGGCAGTCCGTGGCTCCTTTGAGTGTTTCGGCGCGTGCTCCATTGTTGGCTCAGTTGTTGATGGAATCACATCATACTTGCTAATTGCTTGAACTACATATTTTCCTTTATCTATCATTAGAACACCATATCTACACCTTTAGTCCCTCATTTCAACTCAAAAACTGAATTAGTTGATTGGACTTCTTTGAGGCAAGTTTTGGCTTGATTAAGGTGTGGTATTGCTTGTTCGGTTTGCTTTTGGAACATACTACTCTCTCGTTTTTCTTGCTTGTATTCAGGATAACAATGGTCCTAACCCGGCTGAATTGAATCTCACTAAGGAGGCAATCGACTTCATTAGGTTGTCCATTAGTGAGAGCATCCGAGATAGTCATCAACGAGCTGTGGAAGTTGCAACTGCGGCATTGAACCCGAGAATGCAGCGTATAGAGGAGCTACTTGCAACCTTAATAGAAGCCTCACAAGCAAGTCAAAAAGTTGCCCCTTCAATTACACTTCAAGATGACCCGAATCATGCCTCAACTAGTGACAAGGGCAAACAACATGTAGAAGATTAAGAGCCTGATGTGCTTGCTAGCTACAATAGAGAAAATGATCTACCTGGCCAATATTCTCCAAATGGTGGCCGAGGTAGAGGAAGAGGCAATGGAATGAGGCAGCCACCAGTTACACATCAACAATTCTATACTCAACAATCGGCACGATTTCCTCAAGCCACTCATCATCAACAATAACAATTGCACAATCCTTATGATGTGACATATGGCTATCCCGGGGAAGAAAGACGCCCATGGCATCCTCCCCTTGATGATTTCTACAATCAAGCTGAGGCTGTAGAAGAGATTCCACCGACTTATGGAGTACAACGGCCAGCAAACAACAACGCCAATCAGAATGTCGTGCACATTGGCAAGCGTGACATTAAGATCAAAATATAGCCATTCAGCGGAGAGCTCGATCCGAAGAAGTATTTAGAATGGGAACAAGCTACAAACTTCATTCTAGATCACATGGACTATGAAGAATGGGAGAAAGTTGTTGTTGTTGTGATTCACTTTGTTGGAACCGCTAGAAATTGGTGGTTCAGAATGAAGGAAGATATAGCTCGAAAGGCCTTGCCACCGATTGAAACTTGGGGCCAGCTGAAGTTTGTCATGAGAAAGAAGTATGTGCCAGAAGAACACATCGAGCACATGAGGCTTAAAGTTGTCACATGCAAACAAGGAACCAAGTCACCAACGGAGTACTTCAATGAACTTGAATATTTGAGCTTCAAGGCTGGAATTCATCATTCTCAGAGGTCTTTAAGGACACAATTCATGGCTGGACTGAATCAAGCTATTAAAGACACACTTGAGATTCAACAGATCAGAGATCTCAATGCATTAGTGCATTCAACCCAACTACTCTATGAGCAACATCAAAGGAAGAAGAAAGAAGCATGGAATGCGCCCAAAAGGTATTCTCCTAACTCTAGTTCACATTCCAATTCTTATTCTTCTAATCCTTCTATGTAGCAAAAGGGAGCTTTTAGCTCACCTAAAACAGGTACACAAGGCCCTAGACGTCCCACAAATGCACCTCAAACGCAACAAAGGACACGTGACATACTTTGTTACAAATGCCAAGGACGAGGTCATTATGCTAAGGATTGTCCAAAGCAAAAGCAAGTGCTCCTTACCACTAATGGATGTTATGTGAGTGATGAAGAAATACCTCCAAATAAAGTGGAGGAGGACAGTAATGGACAAGAAGAGGGGGACGTGGAGGCCATAGAACCTGATTGCACCGAACAGCCTTTAACCTTGGTAACCATGCATACTCTTATTTTACAAGAAACACCTAGGCTAGATCAAAGGGAAAATATTTTCATACTAGGTGTACTGTGAAGAATCAATTTTTATGTATGATAATTGATAGTGGTAGCTTCTGTAACATTATTAATGCTAAAGTAGTTGATCACTTACAATTAAAAACTCAACTTAGGGCTACTAGTTACGGTCTCAATGGTATAAATGATTCAGATGGTCCTAATCTTGTTACTCATCAGTGCTTAGTTCGTGTTTCCATTGGTAATTATGTACATGATATCATGTGTGATGTGGTAAGCATGGAATGCACTCATATCTTGTTAGGAAGGCCATGGTTATTCGATAGGAGAGTTATTTATGATGGCATGCTTAGTACCTATTCGTTTAAGTATGACGGGAGGAGAGTTTCTCTTCTACCATTGTCGCCCCAAGAGGTTTTACAGGACCAGGTACGAAGGGATCAAGATAGAGCACTGAGGCGTGCCAAGGAAGAAAAGGAAGAGGTCGACGCATTGGCCAAGGCTGCGGCGCACCGCTCGGCGCCCGACGCCGCCACAAACAAGACCGGCATTTCCCAGTCCCCACCCGGGCGTTCTGGCTCCAATTTTAGGACAACATCAAGCACAAGTGGAGCTACTAAATGGGATGAAAAACGCTGAGAAAATCCTTCCCCATCGTCGAAAGTGCCGAGCTCTACTTCAGACAGTGCAGCTGAGACGAAAACGGGGCTATCTCCCAAACCACTCGGGCGTTCTGGCTCAAATTTTGGGAGCAATTCAGAAATTCAGAGAGCTACAATACTGGAAGAAAAACGCCTGCAAAAGGATCCAAAAATCGGCTTAAAAGGCAGTGTAGAAAAGGGCTCTCTAATAGCACAGTCTAGTACTTCTTTCCCTACTTCTTTTTGTTTACTTCTTATGAGGAAAGAAATACTAATTTTAAGTCAAGACATCTCTCATCTTCCAAAGTGTATTCAGGATCTTTTATATGAATTTGAGGATGTTATGCCTGAAGAGTTGCCACAAGGTCTTCCACCAATAGGAGGCATTGAGCATCAAATTGATTTGGTGCATGGAGCTTCTTTACCAAACCGTGCAACATATAGAGCAAGTCCAGAGGAAACTAATGAGCTTCAAAGACAAGTGCAAGTCCTCATGGACAAAGGATATGTGCGTGAATCACTCAAATAACAGTTAAGTACTGCCATCCCATTCCTAGATTAGATAATATGCTTGATGAATTGCATGGTGCTAATTTCTTTTCGAAAATTGATTTAAGAAGTGGGTATGATGTGATTCCATCTACCGAGTCATGGCCCCATGATTGAGTGAAGATTCCAGCCCTAAAGACAAGCCTAATCTGCACGATAAAGGGGAGCCAATACTTGGACAAGCAACCAAAGACGATGTTCGAGGCGCTAAGAAGCCGAGTCAAGGAGCCATGCCCTATCTTGGGCGCATCACACGAGCCCTAGCTAAGTCTATACTAGACAAAATCAAGGAGGAGCTCATGGCTCATAAGTTTCCGATGGCTAATGACGGTGAAGGTTGGAGTTTTATTGTGCTTCACGGTTCTAAGTGACATTTCTATGGTTAAGGACACTTTATAAGTTTTCGGGATTTCGGGTTAATTTATGTAATTTCCTTAATTGAGGGGGTTGATTTTGTAAGGCTTTGTGTTAGGTTTAAGGTCGGCCTCCTCCTCCTCATTTCGGGGAGACTTGGACGAAAATACTCTCTTGTGACTTTCTTTACTTTGTTCAATCTAGTTTGCATTTCTTTCGTTCAATCTCGTTGTTCGATTGTTGGTGAGTAATATCCGACAATCTTGCATCTTAGTTTTCTCAATTCTTGGTGAGTCATATCCAAGGTTTGAGCATCCATATCCAACAATCCATCAATCCACTTCCAAACGCTCCATCCATCGATCCATCATCCCTCTCGGTGGTTTCTGTACCACCTCAGTAAAATTGACATCACTTTCGATCCATTCATCATCTGGCTCTCATATTTTGAGGACTTCAACTAGACTCATATATCTAAATTCTCGTTTTGGAATCACTCAATTCCGAGTTCGTTGAAGACGGGTCAGATTGCTTGGTGTTTGTTGTCGGAATTCCTTGGATTCTCGTGGCGATCTCTTTGCACCATCATCCCCTCCATCGATCCGGCCATCAGGGTACCATCAAATTAGAATGAGGGAAGGGGATGAGTGGAAAACTGCTTTTAAAATTAAGTATGGCTTATATGAATGGTTAGTAATGCCTTTTGGATTAACTAATGCACCTAGTCTACTTCGATGACATCCTAGTTTATAGCAAAACTTTGCATGAACATGTAGATCAGCTTAGGGTTGTTTTGGACTAGGGCTGTTCATCGGTCCAAAACCGAACCGGACCGAGAAAAACCGAACCGAACCGAATTAGGAGATTTCTGGAACCGAGGACCGAACCGAGCTTATTCGGTTCGGTTCGGTTTGGGTTCGGTTTGGGTTCGGTTTGGTTCAGGTAGGAACCGAATTACCTGCTTGGGTAAAAACTGACCCAAAATATGGAACCGAATAGCCTAAACCGAACCAATTTTTGACCCGAACCGAATTACAAACCTGCTGATTGTTGTGCTGTTGTGGCCTGTGGCGTTGCTCCGTGGCAAGAGGACTCGAAGTCTCGAAGGGCCTTCGTCGCCGGACTCGTAAAGTCGCGTGAAGCTGTGGAGGACTCGAAGTCTCGAACTGGAGAGCGAACTTGTTGTGGCGCTGTGCTGCTGCTGTGGAGGGCGAGCCAGAGGACTCGAGGGCTCGAGCCAGAGGAGTCGAAGGCGGAGAGGGCCGACTGGCCGAGGGCGAGAGGGCTCGAGCAGTCTTCAATCGAGGCAGTATCCAGTCGAGCTGTCGAGCCGTCGAACGTGAATGGGGAGTTGGGGACTCGAGGCGAGGAGAGGCAAAGAGCGGCGCTTACCGAGAGAATGTAAGGGAAAAGGGATATATTTTGTAGGGTTTCCAGTTCTCAGTCACATACGTAAGGTGTAAGGGAGGGAAAATGGATATATTTTTTTTATATTTAAATAAATCGGTTTACCCGAACCGAACCGAACCGAACCCAAACCAAACCGAACCGAAAACCGAACTAGAAAAAATCTTGAACCGAGGACCGAACCGAAGTACCTTGGATCGGTTTGGTTCGGTTCGGTTCGGTTTTCAGGTAAAAAACGAATTACCCGAACCAATGAACAACCCTATTTTGGACACTTTGAGATTAGAAAAGCTTTATGTTAATTTAAAGAATTGTTCTTTTTGCTCAGAATCTACTGTTTTTCTTGGTTTTGTTGTGTCTAAAGGTGGATTGAAGGTAGATGAAGACAAAATCAAGGCTATCAAGGAGTGGCCACATCCGACTACACCTACTATGGTTCGATCTTTCCTCGGCTTGGCTGGCTTCTATAGACGATTTGTGCGTGATTTCAGCACAATTGCAGCCCCTCTCCATGAGCTTACAAAGAAGGATACATCATTCAAATGGAGAGAGTAACAAGAGAACGCCTTCAACACTTTAAAGGACATGTTGTGCAACGCCCCGGTGCTCCAGCTCCCTGATTTCTCCAAAGCATTCGAGATTGAGGTGGATGCATCAGGCCATGGTATAGGAGGCGTCCTCTTACAAGACAAGAAACCCATAGCCTATTTCAGTGAAAAGCTTAGTGGGGATGAGTTGAATTACCCTACATATGATAAAAAAATTTATGCTTTAATTAGGGTTTTAAAAACTTGGTCTCATTATTTGTGGCCTAAAGAGTTTGTAATTCATTTTGATCATGAGGCCTTGAAGTATTTAAAGGGCCAACCAAGACACAGTAGGCGACATGCAAGATGGGTTGAATTCATGGAGACCTTTCCTTATGTTGTAAAGCATAAGAAAGGCAAAGAGAATGTGGTAGTTGACGCCCTTTCTCGCAGGTACGTTCTCTTGAACCATTTTGATGTGAAAATCCTTGGATTTGCAATGATTAAGGAATTGTATGCTAGTGATCCTCACTTTGCTGAAATTTATAGGAATTGCATGTCTAGAGGAGAAGTTGATTCCTACTTTATTGATGATGGTTATTTGTTAAAAGCTGGAAAATTATGCATACCTTCATCTAGTATTCGTAGGCTTTTAACTAAAGAGGTTCATGAATAGAGAGGACATCGAGGGTTAGAGAAAACTTTAGAAGGCTTAAAAGAACACTACTATTGGCCAAAAATGAGTAATTATGTGCTTAGGTTTGTCAAAAGTTGTGTTGTGTGTGCTAAAGCCAAATCTAGATTAAACCCTCATGGCTTGTACCAGCCCTTGCCTATTCCTAGTTCACCTTGGGAGGACATTTCTATGGACTTTATTGTTGGATTGCCTAGAACTAGGAAAGGTAGAGATTCAATTTTTGTGGTTGTTGACCGTTTTTCTAAAATGGCTCATTTTAATACATGTCACACGATTGATGATGTTGTGCATATTGCTGATTTGTTCTTTAGAGAAGTTGTTAGATTGCATGGCATTCCTTGTTCTATAGTTTCAGATCGTGATGCTAAGTTTTTGAGTTATTTTTGGAAAAGTTTATGGTCTAAGTTGGGAACTAAGCTGTTGTTTTCTACCTCATATCACCCACAAACTGATGGACAAACTGGAGTTACTAATAGAACGTTAGGGGTTTTATTAAGAACTATGCTTAAAGATAACCTGAAACGTTGGGAAGATGTTTGGCCTTTTGTGGAGTTTGTTTATAACAGGTCAATCCATTCAGCTACAAAAATGACCCCTTTTGAGGTAGTTTATGGGCTGAATCCAAGGACGCCAATGGATTTGACGGCTCAGCCATACAAGGGAAAAGAGAGCTTTGAAGCTGACAGGAGGGCTGAGTTTGTGAAGAAGCTACATGAGAGAACTAAGATGCAATTGGAGAGGAAATCCATGAAGTACAAGGCCCATGCTGACAAGGGGCGAAAACAAGTGATCTTTGAAGAAGGTGATCTTGTTTGGGTGCATCTTAGGAAGGAGAGGTTCCCACACCAAAGGAAGAACAAGCTAGATCAGCGTGGAGATGGACCATTTAAAATACTCAGACGAATCGGCCCAAATACTTATCAAGTCGACATGCCTGGTGAGTATAATGT
Organism: Fallopia convolvulus; assembly: GCA_964016875.1. NCBI lineage: Eukaryota > Viridiplantae > Streptophyta > Magnoliopsida > Caryophyllales > Polygonaceae > Fallopia > Fallopia convolvulus. The sequence continues at coordinate 27,761,595 of OZ024727.1, forward strand.
CCATCCGACATTTAATGTGGATGATCTTTCTTTTTATGTACCAGATTTTGATTCCGACGTCGAATCAGAGACGATTCGAGCTCAAGTGAAGGAGAATGATGCAGTGAAGCCAGCCATGTCTCCTACCAACGTCGATGAGTTGATTCGAGTGCCTTCTGATGGACCAATTACTAGGAGTCGGGCTAAGAAGATTGCTCAAGGGACGACATCGATCTTAGTTCGATTGGCAGCCATTGTTGAAGGGTCCAGCAAGACGAGATGGGTCACTTGCATTCGGCATCAACTAAGCCCAGATTCAATAGACTAATTCAATGGGCGAGTTTCACACCTATTTCCTTATTTGGAAACATGAAATAGCTTGTCTCACTTTAGGGCTGAATTTAGTAAGTGACCGGGTGAGATGAGTTGTTACATGGGTCAAAGTCAACCCTTTGACTTGACCAATCTAAATATGGAAAATATCTTTATTGCTTTTATTTATAGAACAATATAATTTCAATTTTATGATAGAGATTTCGGCCATAGGCAAGTTGTTATTGTTTGATAATCTCTCTCCTATGTTTTATTCTATCTTTTAGATATTTTAAGTTTGTTAGAATATTTTCCTTAAATAAATAAATCAGCTTTGATTTATTTTATTTAAGGGAGATCTAGTTTGTTAGAGATAGATATTTTATTATATCTTGAGAAGCAAGTAAAGGCCTTTTCTACCCCTCTAGGGCCGACCATGCCTTGTAACTTGCTCTCCAAGATTCAGCTTTGTATTCACTATTTATACTTTGCAATTTCATTAATAAAAATCAGCTTGAGAGAGATTAAACCAAAATTGGTTTAATCTATCTCTTGGGCCAAAAATACACGTGTGATTTATGCTTGCAAATTCATTCAATCGATGAACCTCATCATCATCAATCTGCGAACTACATTCACTCGATCTCCCTCTCTTTGTGTTTGTTTTAAGTTTGGTTTGATTGATCTAGTCAATTGAGATTGTTCTAGAATTGATTGTTAAAGATCATTCTAGTTAATCAATTGGATTTAGCGTTAGAGTCAATCCAATTGAACTATCAAAAGTTGATTCTTTCAATTTATCCAACTCGTTCCAATTCATTCATAATCGTTTCAGTTTGGTTACCTGCGCAATAAGATACTAATTGAATTATGCAATTATAGGTTCGAAATTTGGTTACAAGGCAAGATCGGGACTTGTGTGGGTTACATACGAGGTTTCTAAGGAGTAATCCGAGGCAATCACGTATCAATGATTGTTATTATTGAATGTTCATAAGGTGACATATCAATTTAACAGTTGTATGGTTGGTGGAAATCTTATTGAAGTCATTGAATTACATAGGCTAAAGACTGCATCAGCAAAATAATGTGTTACAGTATTTGCCTATTGTTTATGGTGATTGAAATTAGATCCTAAGCACGGATTACTCACGATTTTTAGGATATTCAAGTGAATTATGACCATGAACTAGCAAGCTGACTTGATATTATCTTCAATTGCTCGCGAATCAATGCAATAACAGTTTCTATTAGCTCGAAATGTGCTGAATATATATAGAAAGAGAAGAAATATACAAAACACACTTGCCCATAAAAAGTTAAGGTGAAAAAGTACAACTCCAGCCTCGGATACACAGATCCGGTCAAAAACGCCCTACGGGCCTAACAAAAACGGGATAAGGACCCCATCCCCAAACCAATAGACAAAAGCCTATAAATATAAGCAAAACCCGAGTGTAACCCGGCTGCCCTATGTACAACTCACAAGGGCCAACAAGTGCAAAATATCAACACAAAACTAGGTGTGAGACATCACCACCTACACATCAAAAAGCTCTCCTAAGCCTCACGGCCCGAGCAACAAACCACAAACAATCAACAAAGGCTCTAAATGTGCACACCACAAAAAAGCACAAACCACCTACACATACCTCAAAGGCCGAGTTGTCTTCAAAGGGCTTCTCCTTGTCTTCCTTCAAACTTGCATGAAGCTTCAAGTCTTTGTTTACATGCAATAATAATTTCTTGGGCAAAAGAGACAACATTTGGTTCAATCCCCTCATGAAGCACATTATTCCTATGCTTCCAAGTGTAATACACTACTCCTAGGAAGGCCATGAGCTTCACCTTGAAGAGTGTGCTATCTCGGCTGGGTGATCGTATAAACCATTCAACCCATTCCCTTACATCCTCCTTGTGGGTGTGTAACCCTACCCACCTCCAAACGCTTTCTATCACTCGTAGCACAAATGAGCAAGATCCCCAAATATGCTCGATAGTCTCGGGGTGTTCATTACACAAGGGGAACACATTATGGCTAGCACATCCCCACTCAAAAAGTCGAACCAAGGTAGGGAGTCGTCCTTTATAGGCCAACCAAAGTCGGAAGCTCCATCTCTCAACCTAAGGCTTGAGAGATAAAGGAGAAAAGCAGTTTCTATTAGCCATTGTTCACCCTTTATCACAAATTGGAATCAATTGTGATAAAGGGTAATATTCTAATTGCTCATGAAATCTTTCATTCTTTTCATAAAAAGAAAAAAGGTAAAAACGGATGGATGGCTTTGAAAATCGATATGGAAAAGGCTTACGATAAACTTGATTGGAATTTCATTAAATTAATTCTGCTTAAATTTGGATTCCATGCCAATTGGGTTAATCTTGTTATGGCTTGCATTACTACCTCTTCTTCCTCGGTCCTGGTTAATAATGAGCCTGGGACTGAGTTTTCCCCTCAATGTGGTATTCATCAGGGGGATCCGATGGCTCCTTTTATTTTTATGATCTCTATGGAGTATCTTGCAAGATCCCTTCAATTACAATCCACTTTAGATTCCAAATTTGTGGGTATTCAATTAGTTAAAAATGGAGTTTGTTTGCCCTTCCTTAATTTTGCAGATGACACTATCATTTTTGCTAATGCTTCTCATGCTAATATTAATTATATTAAGGGATTCTTGGATTCTCTCTAGGGTATCTGGCCTTTCGATTAATTATCATAAAAGTAGTTTTCAGGTCTATGAAAATATTTCTCGTCAATCTGCAACATCTCTTGCTAGTGTTCTTAATATTCAAATTACTACTTCTATTGAGAAATATCTTGGCATTCCCATTCTTAAAGGAAGAGTTCAAAATGCAGTTGTTGTAGATTCCATTACAAAATTGAAAAAACAGCTTTCTCAGTGGAAAGCAAACTCTATTTCCCAAGCAGGTAGGATTGTGCTAATTCAGTCAAATCTATTAGGGCAGGTTAATTATCTAATGCAAAGTTTTTTGCTTCCTAAAGGAGTTCTCTGTGAAATTGATAATTAATAAATCTTTTTTTGGAATAAGTTTACTCCTAATTATCACCCTCTTATAAGTTGGGATAAGGTACGCTCTCCTAAAGAGTCTGGGGGAATGGGGCTTCATACCGCTGAGACTACTAATATTTCCTTGCAAATGAAGCTTCTGTGGAAAATTTTAACTGCTCCAGATAATTATTGGGTACGTATTATTTCAGAAAAATATTTGGGTTCCTCTTCGCTTTTTGAAATGCAGAAAAAAAATTGTTCTTGGCAGTTTGGTAGAATGCTCAATCTTAGGGACAAATTTTCTAAAGGTTATGGACTATTGGAAATGGTCATTCTATAAATTTTTGGAAAGATCCTTGTATTAAAAATACCGATTTAATATCTATTTTTGACAATGATAACATTAATTTAAAAGTTTCAGCTTTTATCACTCCTAATCGGTCTTGGAATTCGGAGCGCTTGTGCTTGCTGCTTCCTGAATCAATTGTGAATTCAATTATTTCTCTCAGAATTCCTGTTTCTGACTCTGAGGATCGTTTGGTTTGGCTTCCTTCAAATGACGGTGCTTTCTCAGTCTCTTCTGCTTTGTGTATGATTTCTGTAGATAGGCCAGATCTTAATTATGAGTTTGCTTGGATCTGGAAGACTTCTCTTCCTCCTAAAATTAAAAATTTCTTATGGAAGGCATGTGCAGATTGTCTTCCAACTACAGATAGATTAAATCACTTTTAAAATTGTGTTTTAGTACGTGCTCGTTATGTTCAAATGAAGATGAAAACCTGAATCATTTGTTCTTCAATTGTCCATTTTCGCAAAAATATGCTTTCTAAACTCGAGGCTAAGATAAATCTAAAATTTTAAATTATTTCTTCTGGTACTTTTATTGATAATCTTGTTTCTACCGTAAATTCAAATAAAAATAGTAACCTTTGTTCCTTATGGTGGTTTATTTGGGGATATAGAAATGGAAAGATTTTTAATCCGACTAGGCTTATTTCTTCTTTGCTTCCTTGTGATTTAGCTTTCTCCCAGTATTTACAGTGGATTTCGGCCCAACTGATTTTAGTTCCCAAAATTGTGCCCCGTCCGAAAAGGAAGAATAATCGTACCTGGATTAGACCTCATCCCGATGGTCGAACCTCAATTTTGATGCTTCTAAGCGAACTAATTCTTCTACCTTTTCGAGCTTTCTTATTCGAGACCACAAAAGTAAGATTCTAAGTTTTGATTGCAAAGAACAACCCCCCATTTCGATTCTCCAAGCTGAAGCGCTTGCTTTGCTTGATGGTGTTCGAAGTGCGGTTTCGTTAAAAATTACTCACCTTATTATTGAAGGGGATAATTTAATTCTTATTAATTCTTTAAAACAAACATGGAAAGTTCCTTGGGAAATTCAGGCTATTATTAATGATATCCCTCATTTTGTTGCTTTGGTTCCTTGTGTGGTGTTTTTTCATTGTTTCAGGGAATGCAACTCTGCAGCGGATTTTCTCCCCAAGAGGCTTTTTAGTTTTCCTCAGCTTAGTTTTGCTATTTCTAATTTTTTCCCGGAATCATTGTTAGATCATGTTGATATCTCGTTTAGTAAGTCTTGGTTTAGTGATCATCCTCTGTTATTTGATTTTCTTAAGATCATCCGCCGTGATGATTTAGGTTAGCCTTGTAATGAGCTAGTAGCTCATTTTATCAAAAAAAAATTGTGTTAAAGGGTGAACAATGAAATTAATACTAGTTCATGTGAGTATGTAATGGAATCAGTATGATGTATTGCTCCTATTTAGTACATGCAATGATCTTGTAATTCATTTACTAAGGTTATATCTCTCGTGAACAAAATTGATAATTGAATATTGATCAACTTAATAATACTAAGATGTTTACTTTAATTGTCTATTGGCATGATGAGTAATTGAATTGTTCATTAGTAATTTAACTAGTTAAATTATGACTAATCCTGTTGATGCTTGTGATCACCTCCTGCACGAGTGATAAAGTGTCCAAACTCAAAAATTGTTAGGAATCAGACTATGAGACAATCAACTCATTAATCAACATAAATTGTAGTTCTTAATAGCAATAAGGGTCCAAATAATTCGCACTTAGATAAGATCCATTCACTAGAAAATCCCCTTGTATTGGTAAACTAGTCAATTTGTCTAAAGGGTTCGAGAACAATAATGATCATACAATATTAATGATATTATTCCATGAATCTGGTTCAGGTACGAATGGGCACTCAAGTGCGAAATAAGAAAGAACAAGAGCCATTGGATCAAGAAAAATCAAAGGCGCTGATCATATCACTTAAAAAGGGGAAAAAAACGGCATGGACGAATTTTTGGCGAATTATTCGCGTATTTTTGAAAAAAAGGAAATAGGACACACACCCAGATTGTTCATTAGTAATGTGGATTTGTTCATCAACAATGTGGATTTGTTCATCAACAATGTGGATTTGTTCATCAACACTGTGACATATTTGTTCATTGGTTTTGACATATTTGTTCATCGGTTTGTACATATTTGTTCATTAGTAACATCAATTTGTTCATTGGTTTATGCATATTTGTTCATTGATAGATGCATATTTTTTCATTGTTATATTCATATTTGTTCATTGGTTTTGGCATATTTGTTCATCGGTTTGTGCATATTTTGTTCATTGGTTTATGCATATTTGTTCATTGCCTTTTCATATAATTGTTCATTGCTAAATGCAACCTCTTAGCATACACCATATTATTGCAAAGTCAGATTCTTTATCTATTATTCTTTGTATTCAAGTTTCTAAATCAAACTTATCTTGTTTAGGTACTATATTGAGCACTTCATTCGTATTGACAAGTTAGCCTTAAAGCACTTCATTCGTATTATGTTTTGTGTAGGATCGTTAGTACGTCTAGGTTGTCGACCTCAACTAAGTCGTCAACCTCTTAAGTAAATGCAGCGGAAATAAACTACAAGAAAGACTTACTTGAACACAAAGTTTTTATAGTGGAAACACTTGTTTGATCAACTCAATCAACCAAGTGTAAAAACCACTCCCTTCTAAGTTCTCGCTTGGAAGGATTAAAAGTCGTAGCTTGCTTTATTGATCTTTTGGACTAGCTACACGAACACCCTGGATCTAGACCTACTTCCCAAGCACTCTAGAACTCGTTGTGAGCTGAATAACTACAACCCGCACTCAATCTAACAAAAGCCTATGTCTTCCTCTCGAACTCTCGTTTCTTTCTTAGCACAAAAATGGAGTATGAGTTCGTGCTCTATCTAACCTAAAGCCTTAGATTAAATACACACAAACTAGGTCAGATAAGAGAGAATAATATCTTCCAATTCGATTATGGCAAGATATTATTTCTATTATCTTTACAAAATCATCCTAAGCATATAAAAGGATTACAATCAATAACGGCTTAGGATAAAGACATACACGACTTACAATATAATCTGCATAAGATCTTTCCTAAAACAAGTTTATACTATCCAAACTACCAAGATCTCACGCGTCTTCAAGATCTCCGAGATCTGCCTTCAACACACGTCGACGACCTGACTGACGTTGGCAACTCTTTTCAAAGACTCGAGGTCGTTCACGTGACGAACGTTTGGAACCATCAAAATCAAAGCCTCCAGCTTTTCTAACATTTTGCATTCAAGATAGCCTTAAAAGCACAAAATAAATACAAAAAATGCACAAATAGGTAGTCCTAAATGTACAAGTTGATGGTATTAATAGTCCTAAATGTAGAAATTGATGGTATTGACACATAAACATAAGTATATTTCCATTCACAAATAGGATATATTAATGAACAAACAAGGTTACATCAATCTACAAATAGAAGTATATCAATGAACAAATATGAGTATATCAATGAACAAATAATGGTATATCAATGAACAAACAAGGTTACATCAATGAACAAATAGTAGTATATCAATGAACAAATATTGGTATATCGAAACTAATTATACGTGCATCAAAAACTATATAATATTGTATTCATATACATAAATAAGGTTAAAATATAAAATTAAAATTTTAAAAAGTTCAAAATCGATGAACATTGTTATCAAAAACTCGATGCACAATTAGTTAGTATTGATGAACAATTGGTCAATACTGATGAACAAATCGCTAGTTTTGATGAACAAATTGGGCGCGTCTCATAAAAACGTATTTTTCGAAAAATTCGTGAAGAATTCGGGAAAAATTCGTTCGTGTCGTATTTTATTGAAAAATATGCGAATAATACGGGAAAAATTCGCCCGTGCCGTACTTTTTTTTAATGAATGTTTAATCAGGGACGTTGATTTTTTGAAAGGAGCGAACGAGATTTATTCTCAATTCTCACCTGGGCGCCCATTCGCACGTAACCCTTCCCCTTATTCCATAATATCAATTAATATTGTATGATCATTATTGTTCTCGAACCCTTTAGACAAATTGACTACTTTGATTATTGGGTATATGCCTTAATCGTAATAATCTGATCACTCGTAAATAGTATGATAAACTAATACTGGTGAGTACATAACCCTCGTAATCATAGAAAATATCACGTATCATGTGCTATCTCAATAATGCCAATAATTTAGCTTACAATTTACCTAATCGGATAATCAGGGCCACCTATCATCACTTGATACGTAACCACAAATCAGATTTGACTATGCTATTCTAAGATAATTCGGATCATCGTGTAAATCACAATTCTAATTATGTTAGGGATAATACTGGCCGGGTATTACTCAATTAAACATCAATATTGCGGCTGATGTCCATCATCATGAATACCATTCAATTGATATCTAAATTAGGATCAACATATAATTTATGACAAACTGGTCATAAGTTAGTGCAAAGGATCCAATTGACTAAACCTGTTGATGCTTGTGATCACCTAAGCTAAGATTATCCTCTAGCCCAGGTGAACTAGTTCTTTGTAATTCATGTCTGGAGTAATTAGTAATTTGCCACCATGAGGCACCCATCATTAATAATAACCTTATTTTAATCTAAATTAGGATCAACTTATAATTTATGATAAACGTATCAAGTTATTCACTATTATAATAATAATATTTTTTGAAATATAGCCGTTATTCACAATTATTATAATAATAATTTTTTAAATAAAATATAATAATAGTTATTCAAACTAGGCGTTATTTTGGAATATGTTAATAGCGGAAAATACATAGCGGAAAATTAAAACTAGCCGTTAGAATTAAATATTTATAATTTTAGCCTAGAAAATTTGGCCTACGGTGGGAGTGGAATTTTTTAGATTTAGGGTAAAAGAGCATCAAATGGGTATATTCTCCCATTTGGTAGGCTAAAAAAATTTGGCCTTTAACATAGGGTGGGAGATGCTCTAAGCCAATCAAATTTAGCAAATAGTCAATTGAGATAATTCAGCATAGATAAACCCCTATTGGTGATATCATTGGGATAAGAAGATATCAATCATGAATTTCTCAGTAGTATGATTGGGGATCTAGTTAATATTTTGAGGTTTAATCTGTAAGCTAAATCGTTAATTGGTACAAGGAATCGTGGTGGAAACACAAATATAAAAAAGATCAATATTACCATTGATCACACTACTTCATCATATCATCTATTTCAACACCATCCTAATACTATTGATGGTCATCACTCTTGTTAGGTATTAATTTTTACTTGCAAATAATCATGTTATTGTTGCCAATTCTAATGGACAAATCAATTAACGGTGATTATCGATCTGTTTAAATTGACTCATGCCGTGTAAAAATTAATAATGACTTAGGGTGCATGTCTAGGACGTTAGTGCTACCCATCTCCACTATGCTTGAATAAGTAGCCCACTTTTACTCTAATCATTTAGATTGAGCAACTATAAATGAATCAACAGTCCTAGTTCATTAACAATTTAAGCATATTTGATAGGTGGGACATTAAAATCAGCTAGCTAGAATGCCTTTATCATCAATAGTTGATTACGAGTGTTATTTAATTTAGCATTAATTTTGCACAATTGTTTCACACGTGGAGAGCAAGTATTAACTTAATAAGTTCTTCATCAAAATATGATTGGATTACTAACGACCGACAGCTAAGAATTGGCCCGCTTAATTTGATAGATGCTATCAAATTAATTTAATTGCATTTGTAAAATTAGGATGGTGGAGATTTACGTAATATTGACTTGTCTATTTACCTTGGTAAGATTACAATATATATAGAGAGTACATTGACTTGTAGCCCAAGGAAAACTAAGATATACTAATATATCATATATATATATATATACAAATATATTCCAATACTCTCCCTCAAATTGGAGCATGTAGATCAGTAATGCCCAACTTGCCCAATAAATGTAAAAATTGTTGCTTGCCTAAGGCTTTAGTAAATAAATCAGCAGGTTGTTCAGATGTAGGAACATAAGAAGTGACAATCTGACCGTCCTGTATCAAATCCCGCACAAAATGACAGTCAATCTCTATATGCTTACTGCGGTCATGGAAAACAGGATTAGCAGCAATATGAAAAGCAGCCTGATTATCACAAAAAAGTCACATAGGGAACGAATGTCGAATTCCTATGGACCGCAACAAGGATTTTAACCAGACTAGCTCACAACAAGCACAAGCCATAGAACGATACCCAGCCTCAGCAGAAGAGCGTGAAACAGTATCTTGTTTCTTGGTCTTCCAAGAGAATGGAGAGAGACCAAAAGACACAAAATAGCCTGTTACAGACGTACGAGTAACGGGACAACTGGCCCAATCAGAATCACAATAAGCAGTAAGCTATAAAGAGCTGTGAGCAGATAAGAGCAACCCCTGTGAAGGATGGCCATTGAGATAATGAAGAACTCGTATAGCAGCATGCCAATGATCCACTGAGGGTGACTGCATAAATTGAGCCAGAGTATGCACAGAGTAGCAAATATCGGGTCGTGTGATGGTAAGATAAATCAGACGGCCTATCAATCGTCTATACCGATCCGGAAACTCGAATAAGCCACCAGAGGGTGTTGGAGACGATGTTGTTGTTCCATAGGAAAAGAAATAGGCTTGGCAGCTAGCAATCCAGACTCAGAAAGAATATCTAGGGTATACTTCCGTTGAGAAAGAAAAATGCCCAAGGAGCTGCGAGCAATTTCAATTCCAAGAAAATATTTAAGAATCCCTAGATCCTTCATGTAGAAACATGAACTCAAATATGCTTTAAACCGAGTAATAGCACTAGAGTCATTGCCAGCGATGATCAGATCATCAACATAAACCAGGACCTGTAAAGTAGTATCCTGACGTACATAGGAGAAAAGTGAGTAGTCAGCCCGGCTTTGATAAAATCCAAACTGACGAAGGGCTGTGGACAATTTGGCGAACCAATTACGAGGTGCCTAACGAAGCCCGTAAATGGATTTTTGTAACTTACATACTTGACCAGGGAGACCTGTAGAATAGCCTTGAGGAAGGCGCATATACACCTCCTCATCTAAATCGCCATGAAGAAAGGCGTTATGGACTTCCATTTGATGAAGTTCCCATCCCCGAATGGCAGAAACGGATAAGAAAACCCGAACGGTGACCATTTTAGCTACGGGAGCAAATGTCTCGATAAAATCAACCCCCTCAATCCGACGATTTCCGAGAACAACTAAACGCGCCTTATGATGTTCAATAGACCCGTCAGACCGATACTTAATACGAAACACCCATTTGCATCCTATGGGTGTTTTATCAGCAGGTAAATCGGTAATAATCCAGGTATGATTGCGTTCTAACACTTGAAGTTCAGCAGTCATGGCCGCTTGCCATTCCGGGGAGCGAGCGGCGTCAGCATAGCAACTCGGTTCTTGGCTGGCTTGTATGGCAGCCAGAAAACCTGTATGTTCCGGTTAGAACCGATCACAGTCCACATAATCGGAGATCGGAAATCGTGTGGAAAAATTAGCACGAATGGTGCTGTAGACAAAATCTCGAAGTCGAACAGAAGGTGTCGAGACTTGAGCGCTGCGACAAATGGTTGGCGGTTCAGCGACATCGCTGTCATCGGGGGAATCAGAGATAACCGGAGAATCAGCCGGTGAAACCTCCCCCTGTCTAGAACTCGGTGAAGAAGCAGGAGATGATGTTGATGAGCTCCCCCTATCAAGTGTAGACGTTGAGGCAGGAAAGTCAAAAATGGATGGATGCAAATCCAAAGCAGTTGGAGAAACAGGGTTCGAAGATTCCAAATAAGGAAATTGATCTTCATAAAATACCACATCACGGCTGACAAATACAGAATGAGAGTCAAGGTCATATAAACGCCAGCCGCGTTTGCCGATGGGGTACCCGATAAAAATACACTTACGACTCCGAGCTGCAAATTTATCACGATGTCGAGGTGTTTGGGATGCAAAACAAAGACACCCAAATACTCGAAAATAATTATATGTCGGAAGGCAACCATAAAGCAACTCATAGGGGGTTTTGCCTTGAAGTAGAGGCGACGATGTACGGTTAATCACATAGGCGGCGGTCAGAACACAATCGCCCCAAAATTCTAAGGGAAGATTAGCTGTAAAGCGGAAAGACCGGGCAACATTCAAGAGGTGACGATGCTTGCGCTCAACACGATCATTTTGTTGAGGTGTGTAAGAGCAAGAGGTCTCAAACAAAATACCAGAATCAACCAAAAAAGACTTTAAAGGCAAAAATTCTATACCATTGTCAGCTCGGACCTGTTGCACATGAGTCTGAAATTGGGTAGTGACCATAGCACAAAACTGACGAAGCAATGTAGGTACCGCAAATTTGGATTTCATCAAATGAACCCAAACAGTACGAGAGAAATCATCCACAACGGTAAGGAAATAAGAGGGACCACTAGAAGAAGCCATATTGTAAGGGCCCCAAACATCACATTGTATCAATTCAAAAATCTTATCTGCTTTATTCAAACTAATCGGAAACAGAGAACGAGTTTGTTTGGACTTATGACAAACAACACAAGGTTTGAGTTTATCTAAAGTACTACTAGAAACATTAATAGTAGAAATAGACGATAAAATAGAAGCAGACGGGTGTCCAAAGCGACAATGCCAACGCTCCACCAAGGACAAATCAGAAACAACTGACGACGCCCGAGCAACAAGATCAAGTGCGTGCAGCCAGTACACTCCTCCTCTTTGTTCACCCATACCAATCACAGTCTTTGAGGCGGTAGCCTGAAGAACACACCACTTATCAGTAAACCAAACTAAACAGTGCAGATCACTAGTTAAGCGAGCAAAAGACAGAAGATTGCAGCTTAAATTCGGGACCAGAAGAACATGAGAAATCTGATAAGGACCAAAACTAGATGTTCCTTCAAATAAGGCATTTGAAACAGTACCGTCGGGAAGAATAATTGAAACTGAAGGAACAGATGTAATATTGGTCAAGAGGCTTTTATTCCCGGTCATATGAAAGGAAGCACCTGAATCAAGAATCCAAGGAACAAAATACTTACTAGTAATATCAGCATTAGTGCCCAATGACTTGCTGAACTGCAGAACAGAATCCCATTGCTCATCGGTCAAGTGTTGGCCAAAATTTGCACGATCAGCAGGGGACATCAGCGATGCTGAAGACGGTCCAGATTCAGTGCATGGTTGTACAGCAGCAACAACGGCAACACTACGACCCTGCCCACTTCCGGAGTCGCCAGAGGAACCACGATTAGAGGCGGGATCAATATTTCCCAACGCTATATTGGAGATAACATCTGATTTGCCTTTGCTGCGCAAAGCTTTTGCCCAGTCGGGAACACCAGTAATTCGAAAACAGGTTGGTTTATCATGACCTGGTTTCCCACAATGTGTACAGATAAGAGATCGACGATCAATCACGGGAACAGGAGTGGAAGTCACGCCAGAAGTTTAGGGCGGAACTCGACGAGCTGAGAGGGCCATGGCGTCCGAAACTGATTCTCGATCCTTGACAACAATCAGAACTCGTTCATCCTGAATAGCAAGTGAATAAACTCTGCCCAAAGGAGGGACAGGATCCCTAGCCATCATATTAGAGCGAAAAGTAGAGTAAATATCATCAAGACCCATGAGAAATTGATGCACATGTTCCTCATCGCGATTGTTTTGAAATAAAGAATTCAAGTTACAAGTGCACTTCCCGCAAGAACAAGCATGAGGGGGCATGTAGGTAAGTAATTCATCCTAAAGTTTCTTCAAAGTACCGTAATAAGAAGCAATAGACTGACCGTTCTGACGACAACAAGCAATATCAGATCGAAGTTGTAAAACACGAGGTCCATTTCCGACAGAGAATCGTTGAGTGAGATCGTCCCACAAATCTTTGACGGAGTCATAATACGTGATTGAAGAACGAAGCGATGGACCGATGGTTTGAACAATCCAACCAACGAGCATAGAATTGACGCTGTACTAGTTTTCAAGTTCGGACGATCCCGGATCAGGCAATGGAATTGATCCGTCAAGGAATCCAAGTTTACGCTTAGCCCGGAATGAATTCCGAAGAGCCGTGGTCCATTCACGATATTATCTCCTTTGAAGACCACCGGGCATATGGTAAGACCCGGGTGATCCGAAGGATGAAGGTTGTACGGAGAAGTGTAGTCCAAGGCGGGGCGTTTGTCAAGGCCTGAACTATTGGCCGAATCTTTGTCTTTGGGGTTCGTCATTAGGGCAGCGGAAGTAAAGGAAGGGGGGTAGGCTACAGCAGCGGCGGCACGGTGTGTGCAGCGGTGGTGAAGCCTGGCGGCCAAGAAAAGAAAAAAATAGGGTTTTTAGAACGGAGGCTCCGATACCATGTAAAATTAGGATGGGTGGAGATTTACGTAATACTGACTTGTCTATTTACCTTGGTAAGATTACAATATATATAGGGAGTACATTGGCTTGTAGCCCAAGGAAAACTAAGATATACTAATATATCATCTATAACTATATATTAAAGCTGTCCCTTTTCGAGCCACCAGAACGATTCTGGCCCCACCCCATATTTAAAAAACTTTATTTTCCATTCTTATTATTTCTATCTTATTCCAATAATCTTTATGACCCGTACACTCAAAAAATATTGTTCCAATAATATTGTTTCTCAAAATCGGATATCTATCTACTATCTATCTTTTATAGATATTTTTCTTCTTTTTTTAGTAAAAATCTATCAAAATCTTATAAGATAGGAAAATTATAATATTTGATATAATCGTTATGACCCGTACATTCAAAAAATATTGTTCCTCGGTCAAGGTAACTTTTAAAAAAAAATATAAATATTGTTTCTCAAAATCGGATATCTATCTATCTATCTATTATAGATATTTTTCTTAATTTGTTTTAGTAAAAATCTATCAAATTCTTATAAGATAGAAAAATTATAAGAAAAATAATTTTTAGTAAAATCTATCTATAACTATATATTAAAGTTATACTTTTTCGAGCCACCACGTTAATTTTGGCCCCACCTTACATTTAAAAATTAATTTTTATTTATATTAATTTAACCTTTCCATTTTAATTCTTTTCTATTTATTTATGTGAAAAATTATTCTTAAATTCGAAATTTAATTAAAAATAACGACATTATAAATAGGATATTTATAACTATATATTTAAGGAATTCGTCTAAGTTGAAATATTTGAAGAAAAAGTCTCAAATATTAGACTCGATTATGTTATAGACAGTATAAATAGGATATTTATAAATAAAAATATGATATAAACTTTAAAATAAGTAATTTTATTATGTGTAGAATTTTATAATTTTTTTAATCAATATAAATGGTTAAATTTAATTTTGAGATTGAAGATATATTATTAAGATAAAATAATTACAGTTCTCTTTTTTCTTGATGATATTTCATAGATATGTAATTAAAAAAAGAAGATAAAATATTAATAAAATATATATATTCAAATATGGATGAAATAAGAATTTAAAAAATAATAGTTAACTTAATAAATAAGATATAATAAAATATGAAAGATAAAAAAATTACTTATATTAAAGTTTATATTATATTTTTTATTTATTTATTAATATCATAATTATAATGTTTATAAAATATCGAATCGTAGTCGTACATGGTACGACGGGTACAACTAGTATATATATACAAATATATTCCAATAGCATTCAACCAAGTAACCATCGACAGTTACTTGGTTGAATGAGATGAGTTGATAAATTGTGACATGAGACACAATTCTAAGACACAATAACGCGTCATTATACACATAATAAACAAATTGATTCACTTAGTTTGATCATAAATAATATAAGTCCTGCAATTGATCTTACGGCCCTAGCTTGATAAGTAGCCAATTTTTGGATGAAGAACTTATTAAGTTAATACATGCTTCGACAATGCCTTTATGATCATAATTTAATGTTCGATGTATATTTTATGGACTACAAATATTAAGTGGGTTAATCAACTGATTAATATTCCTAGTAATATTATATCAGCCCATGTTATACTTATCCTTCAATAGTTTCCCGATTTGATTAGCCAATTGTCAACAGAACTAATTCGTTGATAATTATCTATTATCTCTATAATACGTGATTCCTTATTTAGGTTGAGTCACCAATATAGTGATATCATAACTTATTTTCCTCATAATATAAGCTATATTAACATGATTATGCAATTAAGTACTAAGCTTAATTTAATTCGACAGCAACCCTAAGAATAGCTATCCTGTCGGATAGCCAAGTCTAACGGGTTAAGGCTAAATAATTTTATAAGGGATGTACAAGTTTAACGAAATTTGGTAAAGAAAAAAATTAATCTGGCTTGAATATGCTCGACTTTCTCACAATAAAATTTGCAATCTTAATATTGGTCCAAATTGATGTAAGAGCTTATATTCACACTTGTTCAACTAATTTAAAAATAAATTTGGATGAGTATAACACTAAGTAAATGCCAGACTGCTTTCCATTTATCGAATAATATATAAACCTTGGCAGGTTTTTTCCCAAGTCTTTGAAAATCAAATGAAATTTTATTATGATTAACCGCAAATTGACACTAAATTACTCAAAACTCGAAGGTGTTTAGCTTTTCTCACCCGCTTGTTTTATCTTTCCTTCAACAACCATCTCCCTTAGTCAATTTTTTTTAGAATTATCCCAATTTTATTTATTTTATAAATATTGGGGGTGTGCTTCAAATTCCAATTTTTTCCCTTTTTATTTGTGCTCAAGTGCATTAAATCAAAGCCATTAGCTGAAATCGTTATCATGAATAAGCTCAAATCCTATGCTAGAAGGGTAGATTTGTTTTCTTTTTTCATCTGAAGGCTGCTGATTTTATTTAATTAAATAGAGGAGTTTTGGCTATTAAGGCCTACACTTTGAGCATAAACAATACTCTTTCTGAAGGGTGGCTTAGTTGACACATGCAGCATTGAACAAATTCCAGTATATGCAGCCTGCAATAAATCCATATCGTTGATATAAACCATTTTTTGGCTTTAAGATAATGTCTAAATATGCAATAACACACATCTATGAGGGTGGCTTAGTTGAGCATTTAACACTTGAATGAAATTAAACATTTCAAAACTGTAACTCCACCATCGAATCACACTCGAACACTAATTTTCATCTCAAATTCCACACCTCAAAATGCTTGCTTTACCGCAATCCACAGACACCTCACAAGAATTGCACATATTTGATAATCAGAAATAGCAAATTTGAGCCATGAAGAGAGAAGATTAGAGCACTTTCAGGAGGCCGAAAATGACATTCTTCTTTCTCTGAAATTGAAAGATTAAAAACCCATGATTAGAAGGGAAGATAAATTTGATCAAAATGAAATCAATATATTGATGGAAATCAAACATCCAAATGGAGAAAGAAACCTTGAAGATGTTTGAGAGAGTGGTGAAGAAATTAGAGCAGGCGCCTTCGTCCCAGATCCGAGCCTTCTAGAGGGAGGCATTCGGTGCTACTAATATTATGTCTGAACCCGCCGCTATCGATGCGTAAGCCCTCGCCGCCACGGAACGACTTCCACAGGCCACCGATCTCTTCAACATCATCACCGCCATTGCTTCTCGATCTCTCTCTGTAAACTAGAAGAGTAGAAGTAGTGGGAAAGACTAAAAAAAGGAATAGTTTAAGATGTGAGAAAGACTTTCAATATAGAAGAGCTCATATGAGGATTACAACAAAGCTATTATCACTAAAAAGGAATAGTTCAAGCCATCATTACGTAGAATTGTGATTAATTAACGAAATAATACCATAGAAGAAAGAACATGATGGAAGTTCATTACCGCATCAACTTGAACAGCTCTACTGTTATGCCCAGATGTTCCAGAAATCTGGATAAGAGCAACACCGTTAGTGGTATAAGTTTCATCACCCAATGCCTTCTCGGACAATTTTTTGTTTCCTATGCTTAACTTCCCTGTAAGCAGTGTAATTTTCAAGGAGATGAAAAAGTGAATTGAATTATCGAGAAAGTTGAGAGCAATTAAATTATGTAAGGTTCATCGTTATGTGGATTAAAGTACCTTCAGCACAATCATAGGCTCAAACAATGCAATGAATTGAGGTGGTTCTTTTCCTTGGAATATTGCGACCTTGAAAGAATATGAATCATTATAGAATTCCAAAAAATTGTAGCTCATCAATGTTGTTAAAAAGAAAACAATGATACCAGAGACGATCTTCCTTTTAGTGAATTGGATATAACATTAGCCAACTGAGCATCCATCTTTTGCTCCTCCTAAAGAAAAAGAATACCATCAATGATTGATCATATTTCACATACTGTTGTAAGACTCTACAAACTCTAGGTAGCCATTTAATGTAAGTGATAAGGACAAAAAAATCCCAAAACGAATAACACAAATTCCATACTTCAGGGAACAAAGTTTGAACCTGTTAAAAGGCAAAAGCTCTAAAATAAAATTAACATCACAACTGAAATGTCCATAATATATTTTATGTTAATACGACCCAGAAGTGAACAGGAGATAATACAGTTGAGATAACAATAGAGGATTGGTTTTAGTAATCAAATTTACCATTATTATGCTTATATCTGAAACAACTTTTCAAAAAGTTTTTCTCTGCTACTCCTATCACAAGTATGTGATTCACTTTTAATTTGGCCGTATGAATACACTAAATATCAGCTAGAAGCTAATCCTATTTACTCCAGTATCTAGCTTTTCTCTTTACTATGGGTACCTTAACTTCATTTTCTTTGTCTACATTATCTATATAATATATTCCTAATATAATGCTCATATCAACACATTGTTTCAACTATGGATTGATGAAATTTTTACAGCTGTAATGACACGGCTGATTAAAGTCTCACGTCAATACTTTCTTTCCCTATACACCAGCACAAGTAGTAGTTCTACTTCTTATCACCATAGTGGTAGGAATACAAAATAATGTAACAATCCCCAATATAGAACTTTCCAATGTCCTCCTTTAGAACTGATGTTTTGGCTCTACTATCAACTCGCCATATCTAAGAAACAAATAATCAACAGATAAATAGTGAAAATTGCAAAACAAAGCAAGGAGATATCCAGATTAGATGGTTTCATTGGTACCTCCATTTTTCCACCAGCTAGAAGCAATGGGGGACTTCCTCATTCACGGGAGAACCTTTTGCTGCACCCTTTACACAATTACACCAGCTGACCAACACTTGCTGCTTAGAAGAGCTGGAAATGAAAGAAAGAAAAACCAATAAGGATGATAAGATCCGGAAAAAAGCAATTTTTAGTAAAAATTAGAAAGGTCATGAAGCTTATGCAAGAACTAAAGAACTCAACAGTTTGAACCGTCTACTTATCAACATCTACAAGAGCGAGATCTCTTTTTTACAATATTTCATGGGGTTTACCAGTGAAAATAATAACCATTATTAGAGCTTTAATAAGAGCGAGATCCCTTAAAAAATTGGCCATTTCCCTTATGAAGTTGTGATCCAATTTCTCAATCAATCTGATACTTTAACCACCAAAAAGAGCAAGAGAGAACCGATTCAAAGCCAAAATCAAAGTAAAAAAAATTGAATACAATTATAGCCAAAATCGAAGTAAAAAATTGAATATAATTATTTGTGGCTGACCTTGCTCTAAGTCACCACACAAACCTACAAAAATTGACCTCAACTTGCTCGGTTGATCGAATTCACAAGCTTGTTATTTTTGGCTCTTGTCGTGGAGAAATTGTTATCATCAATGGAGAAGATGCCCTAGCACTGTTTGATTTCTCCAGCGCGGAGGAGATGGAACTGGAAAAGAGGGAGAAGTAATAGAGAAGATGCTTGGCCTATCGATTTTTAAGATCGGAATTTGAAAACCTAGGGATTGAGACGAGATAGGAAAATTCCATCGCCAGATTGCCTAAAAATATAGAAACCGATGGGAATTGCAATTTGCAAACCAGGGAAAGATAATAGAAGTGAGAGGCTAATAATGTATTCGGAAAATTGCATACCGGGGAGAGATATGGAACTTATTTGGGGAGAGGAGAAAGTGCATTTTCAGGGTAGGGATAGAACGTGGGAAAAAGAGGAGAAAAAGAGCAAATCGAGAGGCACAAGTGAGACAAATAAATTGAAGTTCTTTTCGGAGGAGCGGCGGTTCAGGTATAGAAGAAGTAACTTCTCATTCGGATGGAACATGGGATAAAAACGGTGAAATTAAAAATTTAAAGGAAAAATATTGGCTAAATTATTGACACGTGGTAGAAGCAGAAGGCATGAAGCCTAATTACTTTAATTAGTTAGTATGCATGATTAAAATAATAATTTCATAATCTCAAAAAATTCAATGTAATTGACCCGCTAGTCAGCCCGACTCATCCAAAAACTTGAAACGACCTGACACAAATTGACTCAAGACTTATGACGACCCAAACCCGATTCAACCCGGCCCAACTCGAACCGATTGACAAGTCTAATAGTAATTTGTTAAATTTGATAAAACTTAGGTACACCACAAACATTCTCATCCAATAAAATTGAATTTGTCATAATGTATGTAGTGTGATTATCCTTTGTTGGAACCATTTATAGCTGAATGACACAAACATTTATCTTATATTTGCCTGTAATTGAGGTAATGTCTTTCATATAATTCATAGTCTGCATAAAGAATGAAAAATGAAATGAAAGCTATAAATAACATATAAACTTTTAAAAATTACAATACCGGCTTTGAGGGATATTTTACGTGGATGGAATCACATAGCAATGCTCTTAAGTTAAGGTATGTTTTTTTTCTATACAAAACAACCTAATTTATATGCAATGTGATACCAAAAACTTATTAGGTAATTATATTGGTGGAAGTAAATCGCATGATTTCTTTAAAAAAAATTAATGAATGAGAAGGTTATAGAAATTAATGGATTTCATATCTTTAACATCTTTTTCATATCTTTTGAACACATTTTCAACCTCTCTAGTAACATATCTTGAAAATTTAAGTAAAAATGAAAATATATTATATCTTTTCAATATAATTTTTTATAATTTGTTTCCAAAATATAGGGTCAATATGTAAAAATGAAAATTACACAAACTATTTGATCCCAAAATATGATCTACTAAAAATATATTTTCTTAAACTTTATTTTGAACCTCTATAACTCTCGGTATGAAATATCAATGGTTTCTTATTTAATAAAATATGATTTTTTAAAAATATTTCTCTAGATCCATATGTTAATTTTCTATCTCTCTCTAGGTATGAAGATTAAACAAATTATTTATGTTAAGTTGTTATACTTCTCTAAATCTTATCTCCAAAATTTCTTTATTTAGTTGATCTTTTTTTTTTGAACAAATTGCCTAGCAATCGTAAAATTATTTCTTATTTAATAAAATATTATTTTTTTAATATTTCTCTAGATCATATCTTCACAATATCTTTATTTTTTAGACAACATCTTTATTTACTTGACCTTATCTATTTTTGTTGAAATTGCTAGGTAGTTCGAAAAATTGTTGAAGATTGCTAAGATCTTTAAATATATTTCTACCAAAAAAAATCTTAAAATATATTAATTTATTACCTAATTCACTAATTGTAAAGTTTTCTCTCCCTTTTTGGTCAAATTTACCTTCCTTTTATTTAATTACACGGATTTTAAAATTTGTTCTAATTCTATCCTTTTTATTGTATTTTAAAAATGCTTTAGATTTTATATTTTCATTTGGCCAATAAAAAAATTTGATTATATATATATATATATTTCGTTAGATTGTTAATTTAGTTGTTTTGTGGATAAATATTTATTTTATAATATCTATAAAGTTATTAGAGTTTAAGGGGAATCAAAATAATCAAATAATTAAGAAAATTATATAGATAATGATGATAATTAATAGATGATATTATCTTTCAACACTTTTTTATATATATTTTTTTCATTACTAATGAAAAGGCCACAAATAAAAAATGTATTTGAAATAAAATTGATTAAAAGTAAAAACTAATTTCAAAATCTTGACCTACTTTCTTATTTTGCCTTTATCGTCGCCAATCCCGATCTATGATTTTTCAAATCCATGGAGGAGAAGTAGAATCTCACTACCTAAACCATCGATATCCATAAATAAAAGGATGAATTGGAGTAGTAGTAACAAAAAGAGCTACGACTTGCGGAATAAATTTTCACATAAGAGCAATTGGAGGAGGAAGACGATGAAGAATATGCGGATTTGTGAGTAGTCGGAGAAGAAGACGATCAAGATTGGGGGGGAAAGAAGATGGAGGGCAGGATGAGGAGGGGAAGGAGAAAAAGAAGCGGAGGAAGAGGAAGAAGAGTAAATTTGTATTTGATTTTATTTTAATTTATAAGATTTAGAATTCATAATTATAATTAGATATGACATATCAGTGATATGGCGGAAATAACATGACGTGGCAAAAAATTATATGACGTGTAAATTACATGGCTTAAGCAAAAGACGACGCATAGCAAAATATGATGTGGCGGATTCTCGGAATGACACGTGGAAAAAGATGAGGTGGGGCAATGTAGTGGCTCCAATCCTTATTGCTTTTACATATTTAGTAGATTGTGATAGAAAAAATAACTTAAATAAATTATTATAAATAATATTCATCAATAATATTATACCAAATATTTAATGCTTTTATAGTTTATTTTATTTTAGATATAATCTTTTTAAGTTAAATAAATTATCATATCAAATATTTAACATGAATACTTAAGATTAACATTAGATAACATTTT
Organism: Fallopia convolvulus; assembly: GCA_964016875.1. Taxonomy (NCBI): domain Eukaryota; kingdom Viridiplantae; phylum Streptophyta; class Magnoliopsida; order Caryophyllales; family Polygonaceae; genus Fallopia; species Fallopia convolvulus. Next base: position 27,784,166 of record OZ024727.1, read on the forward strand.
TATTTTAGATAGAATCTTTTCTAGATTAATTTATCCTATTTCTATATTATCCTAAAATAATATCAACATATATAAATTCTCAAAATAAAAAACCCTCTGTGGCGAAATCCTAGGTGACTTAATGTGGGAACGACACGTAGGAAAATCATAGGTGGCGCAACGTGGTGGCCTTATTCCTTGCGTCTTTTATATATATACATAGATGTGATCGGAAAAGTCATCAATTGAGACAACAATCCAAATAATATTAATATTTGTGCCGTTTTTATATCTATTATCACGCATGAAGTAATATATAATAATATTAAGGGAGGGCGGTTCACGTGCGAATGGCCGCCTGGGTGCAAAAAGAGAACGGATCTCAACCGTCGATCTAGCTTGAATTATTTGGACGCGCGAAGTGCGTCCAAATAATTCATAAAAAAAACGAGCGCGCATGTAAACCAAACGCTACCAGAAGGTACTTGTCGCCCAAGCAAACCCGAAAAAAGGCAATTTTTGATTCTCTTTCCAAATCAAAACCAAAAAACCACTTTCTTCCTTTGCGAAAATAAAGCTTCTAAACTACATTGTAACACAACGATTTACGATTTTCGAAGGAGCTTTGTTTAGATTTACGATTTTGAAGATCTAACTCATTACAATTAATGGAACAAGGTAATAAACGATTTTTTCCCTGATTAAAGCTAATACAACACGATTTTGAAAGTTTTCATCGCATATATCGTCAAAATTTGTTTATGTTTAAGCATTAGCAATAGGAAAACTCCCATTTTATGGTTTTGAGGGACATTGCTATGATTTATTTGGGAAGACACCATTTGTTCACATTTGTTCAGAGATATCTCGGCTTTGTTCATTGATATTACACATTTGTTAATCCAAAATTTGTTCATAGATATCAAGCATTTGTTCACAGATATCGCGGATTTGTTCATACCTATCACGCATTTGTTCATTGATATTACAAATTTGTTCATCCAAAATTTGTTCATATTTATCACGCATTTGTTCACAAATATCTTGGATTTGTTCAAAGATATCATGCATTTGTTCAATGATATCACTTGTACGTGCAGTGGATACTATTGCGTATTTACATGTTTCTTTTCCCTATAATGAAGGAAAAATAGAAGATAAAAAGGAATTAAAGATCGTGATCTCGCCTGGCAACACACATTACTACATACCATTTTGTGATGACAACTTAAGACCTAAAGAGGGGATGATGTTTAGAACCTGGGAACAAGGAGTAAATTTCTACAAGGCATATGCAGATGCATGTGGTTTCCAAGCACGTGTTGGCACCATTACAAAGTCTTCGGATGGAACTAATACTACAATTTGGAAATACATGTTGTGTAATCGGGCAAGATTTAAAAACTCAACTCGAAAAGAAGAAGAAAAACCTGAACATACTGCATCTAGTAAAGAAGAAGACAAATAAGATGACGACGATAATGATGAAGAAGATAGTGAAGAGAATCATGAAGAAGAAGGTCAACAAGGAAAAGTGAAAAAGAGAAAAAGAGCAACCAAAAGGTGTGGTTGCATTGCTAAACTGGATATGAGACTTTCTGGAAGAAACAGATATATTGTTAAGAAATTTGAAGAGCGTCACACCCATGTTATGTTTGAAGATGGGCAAAAACACTTTGCAAAGAGCAGTAGGAAACTGACCTCCTTCCATGAAGATTTCATCATGAATTGCATCCGTGCAAACGTTGGTACAAGAAAGTCATATAAGGTCTACAAGGAGTTTGTTGGTTCATATGCAAAAATTGGTGCAACTATAATTGATTTCAAGAATTTTAAAAGTGATCTGAACTCCTTCATGATTGGGTGTGATGCTCAAATGGTTATTGACAACTTGTTCAAGAAAAAGGAAAGATGTGACACATTTTTCTTTGAATATGATGTTGATGAACAACATCAATTAACCAAATTATTCTGGTGTGATCCAATTGCAAAGAAGAACTTCTCATATTTTGGAGATGTTGTCTCAGCTGATGCTACATACAAATCAAATAGGTATGAAAAAGGCTTAATTTTTATGAACAAATTGATTCTTTTAATGAACTAAATCGTATGTATTGATGAACAAAATTAATACTTGCCTTCAGGAATTTACAATGAACAAATTAATTCTTTTGATGAACAAATCGTATATTTTGATGAACAAATCGTACATAGTGATGAACAAAATCACATATATTGATGAATAAATTTAATTGTTTGTCTTCAGGTATGAAATGGTGTTTGTACCATTCACAGGGGTTGACAACAACAAGAAGAGCATTACTTTTGCCTTTGAGTTGCTTCTAAAAGAAGATATCGAATCTTATGTCTGACTATTCCAAAAATTCAAAGATGCAATGAGGGGGCATGAACCATTTGTCATTCTCACTGATCAAGATCTTGCAGTAAGAGTTGTAATTGAAAAAGTTTTTGACAAGGTTGTGCATCGTTTCTGCATGTGGCATATCATGTTCAAGGTACCGTCAAAGGTTACAAATGATGTGTATAACAATGATCAATTCAGAAGCAAGTTCAACAAGCTTGTTTGGAGCAATGAAATTAGCCGGGAAGAGTTTGGCATTCCATTATTGCTGAATTTGGACTTGAGTCAAACACTTGGTTGCCGCTGATGTTTGAGCTACGCCACTTATGGATCCCTGCGTACTTCAATGATGTAAACATGGGTGGACTTCTTAGAACAACTTCAAGGTCTGAGAGCCAGAACTTCTTCTTCTCGCATTTCATTGGATCCACATCTTCTCTAGTTATCTTCATGATGCAGTTTGAGAGTGCAATTGATTCACAAAGGCACAATAAGCAGAGGTTAGACTTGAATCTTCAACAAGCTCCCCCACTCTAATGACACCATTGGATCTAGAGAAATATTGTGCATCTGTGTACACCATAAACGTCTTCTATGATGTCCAGACAAAAATTGTTGCTTCTGTATTTGAATGTGGTCTAAGCAATTTGTTCAAGGAAGAAAACATCCACGAGTATCACATCAACGGGCAGTTTGGGAAGGTACATGTTGTGAAACATGAGCTACAAAATGAAGACTTCATTTGCTCGTGCAATAAGTTCATCAATATCGGGATTCCATGCTGCCATATGTTTTTCGTATTCAAAAACATTGGGTTGAGGAAGGTGCCAACTAAATACATCAAGAATAGATGGACGAAGACATAAAATCTGACTCCTACTTTTGAGATAGAAGGTTCAACAGTTGAACAATGTGATGTGATGAATGAGAAGAAGTTGTTGATTGCTGATTTATTGGGCGAGGTACATTCTTGCATTAATGCCATACGGGACAACACAGAACACCTCAAAGAGCTGATATGTTTCTTGAAGGAAAAAAAGGAAACATATATGAGCTTATTGGGAGGGGAATCATCTACATCAACAAGGAAGAGTTGAATCCAAACATTCTTGGAAAACAGACCAAGTGTTATTGAGGTACACCCTCCTGAACAAGCAGTGACAAAGGGCGGGAAGAAAGAAGGGTGTATTATGGGAGGTAAAGAGAAGGCAATGAAAAAAGCAAACAAGGAGCAAAGGGCTTGTGCAAAATGCAAGAAGCTTGGACACAACAGCAGGACATGCACCTATGTTCCCAATTAGATCTCTCATTAATCATTGATTTCTGATACATAATTGTTGCATTAGGGTGAAATGCATAGTATTCTTAATTGTCACATTATCAATGAACAAATTTCTGATATTGGATGAACAATTAGTAGTTAGCAATGAATAAATTTACTATTGGATGAACAAAATGTATGAACAAAATCTAATGACACCATTGGATGAACAAAACCAAGGTGTTAATAAACAAATCTAAGTTATGGATGCACAAATATAAGGTATTGAAGAACAAATTATGAACACACATTCTCAATTGATGAACAAATCGAAGGTGTCGATGAACAAATCGAAGACATCGATGAAAAATCTAAGTTGTTGATGAACAAATCTAAGGTGTTGATGAACAAATTACGATAAATCATGTTTTCTGAATCAAAGGTCACTCTAACACAAAGAACCGGTTCAATAACCATCATCCACATTCCACGTTATATAAAAAGAAAAACCAAATGTCTGCACCATTCAATCCATACAACACCTTAAAATTTATTATAAACACAAACCATAAAAATGTATTCTAAACACCATAAAATGCTAGTTTCCAAACTGTTTTCAACAAACACGTGTCATTGTACATCACTTCTTATTCTTTGCCTTCCTTGTAAGAGGAGCACGAGATGTGACTGTCGGTTTACACGTGACAAATTCTTGAACAAGCTTTTCAGCTGTTGCCTTGCGCTCATTCAATGGACTCAACAACAACTCATTACAGTACCTTATCCTTAAGTCATCAAGTTGATGTTGGTCGTGTTTATTGAGTCCACATTCCCAACCAGACAAGTCGCTGCCGAAGTACGTTTCCATGTGTCGCATCATAAAAATTCCACAATCAGTCTTGTTTTTGGTATCTCTCCATTTTATCTCAAGACGTTCATATGGAACCCTATCCAAATCCTTGAACAAAGTAGCCATCGCATCCATCTTGAGCGTCTTCAAAAGCTTCACAAAGAGCATTCTCTAACAAAATAACAACAAAGATACAAACACAATTCATTCAATATTAAAACACACGTGTCAATGATAAATAACAAACTATTACAAAAACAAAATAAAACTCATCAATCTAGCAGGTACGTGCTCATACTTTGCTTCCAAGGGCACATCAGTCATTGAGTTATCAATTATGTGGAAACGTGGCACTCTCACATTCAACGCAATACAATAGTAATGCGATGAGGAACAGATAGGAAACACAAACTGTAAAAATGCAAAGGAAAAACAAGCATGAACAAACCTTATATTCATTAAAAACAACATAGTGAAGAGTCAATATTTCTAATGAACAAATAACAAATACGTCTGAACAATTATGTAGTACTGATGAACAAATAAATGAATATCAATGAACAAAAATGCATACTAGGCAAATCTTGCGCGCATTAATCCACTTGAAATTTTCAAGAGTGCCACGAAAGGCATTAATGAAAAACTGTATGGAATCCTCAACCCTAAAATCCTTGTCCAGTGGAAAGGCCTGCAAAATACATATAAGTATAAATTAGATTGAAAATATCAAAAAGTCATTAAAATAAGATAATGTGAATATAAAAAAAAAACTTTCTCTTACCAAATCCTCAAGAGCCATAAAAAACCTCAAGGGTTTTAAGTCGCTTTTCCACTGCTCTTGTATATTGAGATAACAGCTCCAAAGCCCGATTATATTTGATTCCACTTCAGATTTTACCGCCATTGAAATAAAAATCCTTTTTCATGGCGGAAACTTTCATCATCTTAAAGATTTCAACACTACACAAATCAGAAACATTAAAACAAAAAACGATCAATTTTAATAATAAAATCAACTTGAAGATATAAAAACAGCAATATGTAAAGAAAAAATACTATTCTATGCATTATTACCCTCTTTGATCAGGAATGTCTTCAATCAGCCAAACGAACAATTTCTTGGCAGCAGGAGATACTTTTTCTGTCAAAACAACACTCCTTCCCATGTAAGGTGACTTCACATAATCAGAAGGCTTAGATATTCTTTTATCAAGTACATCCTCACCAGTAAGTTTAACACCAACGGGAGTGTCAATCGAACTAGAACCAACCTCATGCGCCTCATTCTTCATCTACAAATGTAAAAACACATATTATTCATGACACAAACTACATATAACATCAATGAACAAAATGTCCTATAACTTATGAACAAATAAGCAAAAATCAATGAACAAACCTCATCCTGAATCCTGTTTAGCTCCTCTTCAAATTTCTTATTTGCTTCAACCTCCTTCATCTTATCTAACTCCTCTTGTTTCTTCTTCAACTCCATTCCAATTCTCATCAATTTTGCATCCCTTTCTTGTTTCTTCTTCTTTTTCTCCTCTTCCTTTCTCTTCTCTTCATCAATCTTCTTTTTCGCCTCAGCGTATTCCTTCTTCCTCTTCTTTTCCTCTTCTTCTTTCCTCTTCTTCCTTTCCTCTTGCCTCCTCTTCACCTCCTCAATCCTCTTCTTCTCTTTCTCCTCTGCTTCTCTCTTCTTCTCTTCCTCATCTTCCTTTCCTCTTGCCTCCTCTTCACCTCCTCAATCCTCTTCTCTTTCTCCTCTGCTTCTCTCTTCTTCTCTTCCTCATCTTCCAGCCTCTTAACCTCTTCTAAACGCATCTTCTCTCCCTCAGCTAGTTGTCTCCTTTTCTCTTACTCCTTTTCCTGCTTTCTCTTTTCTTCCTCGTCTCTTTGTCTCTTCTCTTCCTCCTCAACTAGTTGTCTCCTTTTCTCTTCATCCTCTTCACGCTTTTTCTTCTCTTCGTCTTCTCTTTGTCTCTTCTCTTCCTCCTCAGCTGCTTTTCTCTTTTTCTCTGCCTCCTCTGCCCACTTCTTCTTCTTTTCCTCTTCTGTTTTCCTCTTCTCTTCCTCCTCTTTCTTTCTCTTCTCCTCCTCTTGTATTAATGCATCCTCCCTCCTTATGGCTTCCAACTCTTCCTCTTCCTGCTTCCTCTTTTCTTCTTCTTCTTCTCTTATCCTCTTGTCCTCTTCATCCCTTTTCAACTTCTCTTCCTCTTCAATCCTTCTCTTGTCTTCCTCAGCCTTTTTTCTAATTTGTTCATCAGCTAATCCCTTACAAACAAAGGAAATCTTTAGTTCCTTCTTCCTTGTCACATCAACCTTTCTGGCCTCATCTTCTTGCATCATAACGCTTTCCCTAGCGATATCTGCAACCCCAGCCCAATCATCCCTCAACGGAGACACACCCAAGTCAAAAGAAGGTAATTCAAACCGCCTTCATTGCGGCCTCAATTTCATCCAAAACCTTCGTAGCTTCCTCCCAGAATGAATTTTGGCTTGGTGATTCAGAATCTTCTTGGGGGCCAGATGAGGATGATGATGAAACACTCTTCAACCCCAATAGCTTCTCAAAAGCTTCATTGATCTTGGTGAAAAGTCCGTGGCTGGCAATTTCAATTGGAGCTCTTTGCACATGATCAAGATATATCTTTAAAGATGATGCAAGCTCCATTGACATCTCAAGATGTTCTTTCAGAAAAGACTGCACAAGAAGTAATCAATATAAGTACATAAATTAAAAAAAAAAACACACAACATGCTATGAACAAATGCTAGTTTCTGATGAACAAATGTTAGTTTGTGATGAACAAATGCTAGTTTCTGATGAACAAATGTTAGTTCGTGATGAACAAATGCTAGTTTCTGATGAACAAATGCTAGTTTATAATGAACAAATGCTAGTTTCTTATGAACAAATGTTAGTTTGTGATGAACAAATGCTAGTTTCTGTTGAACAAATGATATGCCAGCTTTAATGAACAAATAAATATACATCACCGTCATGCAAAAAATACAAAGACAAAAACATGCAAAAAATCAAAACACATACGTCACCGCCATCGCCAAGATCAATTCGTTCTTCTAAATGTTCAAAAGCAGGGGCTTTCCCTTCATTCTTGTCATGATCAACACCAGGGTAAACAAACTCAGGCAAACCTCGAAACCACCCTTTTCCAAAACCACCCTTGGAAACCTCAAAACTCTCTCTCTGAACAAAGTAATCATGGTTGAACTGCTTGATCACGGGGAAGGATCTTGGAGTTTCAGGATGATGGTAGATGAGCATACAATCACAATAGACAATCTATCATGAAACAAATTAATGAACAAATTAATCTTATTAATGAACAAATATGCATAAACCAATGAACAAATTAATGATAGTAATGAACAAATTAGAAAATCATACCAGCAACAATATAATAGGTCCTCTGAAAAACCCATTGTTTGTTTTCCTCCATGAATCAACATTCTCAACCAACTTCTCAACAAGATGAGAACACCAATCGTACTCACTGATCTTGTCCAAGTCTACCAAATGATCCAAGAACCTTAAGTTTACACCACCATTTTGAATGCTCTCTATGCAGAGGGTGTAGAACAATATAATAAAGTTCCTCCTAAACCAAGCACCACCGTTATCAACCTCCTTGATCATTGTACTCAAAAGCCCAATTTTGATCTTCTCAAACTCCATCAATTTGTTCTTCCCTGTCACCTCATCAATTTCATCCAACACAAACTGTTCTCTAAAACTATTATACATATCTGAATGCTTGACAGTTGATATGACTCTGCCCTAGCTCGGATCCAGCTCCTACGGACTCGAGACGTCCTAGACCTTGGAGACCCCCTTGGATTAGGACTTAGTCTATTTATGTATTATTTATATTATTATTTCTATTTTTGTCATTTACATTCTGTCTTTTCTATTTTGGGTGTGTGTTCTCTTATGCTTAAGAGACCGGCCCATTAAGCTATCATAAGGCCCATTAGGCCATTAGGGTTAGATTGCAACTTTCTATTTTTAGTAGTTACTATTAGTAGTATTTTGGGCTTGGATGTTGGGCCTAGCATGTTGCTAACCCTAGTCCACTCCCAACTAGCTTCTAGGGTTTCGTGTGGCCTCCTCTATATAAAGGAGCCACGCCCCCTTGTATTATTTATGTCAAATTAAGCCAAGTTAAAGTAGAGTCGAGTTTCCTCCTTATTTGGTCCGACGTCACCCCGGTTCCATTCTATCCTTGTTACTACCTTGCCCCACCCTCGTTCCGACAAGCACTAGAGGCCCGCGAGTCCACTTTGTGGTCTCGTATTTATCCCCGTTACTATTGTCGGAGAAGATCTGGGCGTTTCGAGCCTAGATCCGCCCCATGCCATTCGAGGGTCGCATCAATTGGTAACAGAGCGTCAGGCGGTTCGAACGGTCCCTTCTCCGTCTCCACAAAAAAAAAACGTCTTAGACCTACTCGACTCTTTCAATTGATTTTGGTAAAATTGCATCTTTGTCTTGCTAGTTGCATGCTCTTAGTTGCTTTGTTTGCCGATTTCTTGCCCTGATTGTCGAGCTCCGTCTCCAAAAAAAACCCAACCCTATTTGACTTTTTCAATTGATTTTGGTGAAATTGCATCTTTGCTTGCTAGTTGCATGTTCATAGTTGCCTTGTTCGCCGATTTCTTGCCCTTGAATCAGTTGAGCATATCCTTTTGTCGACTTCTACCCAGATTTCGACCAAAAGAGATTATTTTTTCTGCAATTTTCTTCCATAATATTGTAGATCTTTTCAAAACGAGTACGGGCATATAAAATTCGCCCAAATCGGACTTCGTTTGCCCTTCCAAAAGGCCAAAACATCAGGGTCGCGCGCCAGGATCGAGTTCCAGCGTGCCAGGATTCGAGTCCTGGCACAGCAGAACCGCGCCACCAGTGTGCCAAGGTTGCAGCCCCGCGCCCAAGACCGAAACACAAGATCTAGGGATTATTTTTTCGAGATTGTGTGGTTTATTTTCGGTTAGAGCATATCTTTTATTTCCGATTTTTATGATTTTATTTTGTAACGAATATTGCTTATAAAAGATCCTATATCTTTTTATTTTGTTTGTTTTGATTTTTCCCCCTTTTGTACGAGATCTTATCTTATAAAAGATCTCATTTTATTTTATTTATAGTTTAGTTTTATTACTTTCTTATTGTAAGAGAATCTTTCGGATTGTGGAAGATCTCGTAATATTGTAAAAAAAAATAAAGGGTCGAGGCATGCCTTGTCAGACCCACGTCAAAGCGAGGATGCTTCGAAGCTAAGCGGGGGAGAATGATGTGACTTTGCCCTAGCTCGGATCCAGCTCCTACGGACCCGAGACGTCCTAGACCTTGGAGACCCCCTTGGATTAGGACTTAGTCTATTTATGTATTATTTATATTATTATTTCTATTTTCGTCATTTACATTCCGTCTTTTCTATTTTGGGCGTGTGTTCTCTTATGCTTAAGAGACCGGCCCATTAAGCTATCATAAGGCCCATTAGGCCATTAGGGTTAGATTGCAACTTTCTATTTTTAGTAGTTACTATTAGTAATATTTTGGGCTTGGATGTTGGGCCTATTATGTTGCTAACGCTAGTCCACTCCCAACTAGCTTCTAGGGTTTCGTGTGGCCTCCTCTATATAAAGGAGCTACGCCCCCTTGTATTATTTACGTCAAATTAAGCCAAGTTAAAGTAGAGTCGAGTTTCCTCCTTATTTGGTCCGACGTCACCCTGGTTTCGTTCTATCCTTGTTACTACCTCGCCCCACCCTCGTTCCGACGAGCACTAGAGGCCCGTGAGTCCACTTTGTGGTCTCGTATTTATTCCATTACTATCCGTCGGAGAAGATCCAGACGTTTCGAGCCTAGATCCGCCCCTTGTGACCATAGGGTCACATCAACAGTCTTCGGGACATAAATTGTCCTTGGACCACGAGGTAGACCAAGGTAAAATTGCACAAGTTCAGGTGTTATCCTAACACCTGGTCCATCACCAATCTTCAATGTGCATGATGCAGGGTCGAAACAGCTAGCAACATAGTAGCACAACTTACTAGGTAGATCAGTTACATTCCACTGTATGAGGTGCTCAAACCCTATCTCTTTAAGAGCAGTAAACTTGCTTCCCCCTTCTAAACCAACAATAACTTCACAAATCAGCTTGGGAGAGTTCCTGTGATTCAACGACAAATGCCCACGCTTCAAATCTCTCAATGGCACCTTCGCTTTTGACTTTTTACTAGCACCTTGTCCTTTACCGACAACAATATCAACTTTCCTCTTCCTCCCAACAACTTGTAATTCACCAACAGCAACATCCGTTTTCCTCTCAGATGGTTCGTTTATCATCACTCCCTTTTTAGGGATCATATCAATTAGCAACGTATCATCGGGGAATTCATCAGACACAACCTTTTTTCCCTTGTCCAGCCGACATCTCTTATTTGATGGAGACGACTCAACGAACGGCTTTTGCCTCAATACAGGCACTTCAGTAGCAATTGCTTTTGAAACCTGCTTTGTAGCAATTGATTTTCTTCTCACATTCTTTTCGACAGTGGAAGAGGCATCACTTCCGGATTTGCTCCTGATTTCTATTACAAAAAAGGGATAAAACACAATATAAACACATATTTTAAAGAGGAATTGGCTAAAAACCACCCGTATAATATGGCATATTTCACTTAACCACCCGTATTTTCAATAATTGCATAAAACCACCCATATGACATGCTCCGTTAATTTTTCACCACCCAAAACCCAGATCCGTTTGATTCCGTCCAAAAAGAGTGACATGGCACGTCAAATTTTAATTGTTTTTTTTAAGCTTTCCACATAGACCCATATTTACACATAAGCTTTTTAATAAAGAAACCATTTTTTATTTACCCTTCCGCGTGCCAAGGTTGTCTTCAACCTCCCAACCGACGAAAATTTCGATTTAGCCTTATTCTCAATTGATGGAGGATTAATTTAATGGAATTTGAATCGGTTGGACGACTTGAATAGCAAACAAATTAACCCGTTATATATTAATTTCAGATCTGAAATTTATTCTGGGGTTCAATTTGGGGGTTTTGAGTTGGGGGTAATTGGAAGGTCAAAATTCCCTATAAAAGGATGCGTTTTGGTATCAAGACGACATCAATTTCGTTCCTCCACTCCCAATTCAGACAGTAGAGCAAGGATAAGAGGGAAATTTTTAGGTCGGAAGTTGCTCGGATTCTCTCGCCGTCGTTCAGGTACAACACATCGTCGTCGGTGGCACCGTCGTGCGCTACTCCTAGTTTCGTCCTTGCGTGTTGTGGTTGTTGTTGGTTGTGGTAATGTTATTTGCTGTAGTCGTTGGCTATTGGGTAATGTGGCCACTGTTATCTATCTCATTTAGCAGCAAGTGGTAGTTTAGGGTTTAAAAAAAGGGGGAAATTCGGTAGGTGCGGGCAAGCCGAACAAGGGATCCGTAGGTGCAGGTGTGGACGGAAGAGGGAGGCACGACGGAGGTGGGGTGGTGGCGGCGGTCGACAACCGAGTTCGATTCCCCGATGAAACCTGGGATATACCAGTGAGAGGAAGGGAGATGGTATGATAATGTTTTAAAAGAAAAATAAAAAAAAACTATGTGTAATGCCATATCACTATGGTGATTTAAAATAATGTGTCCATGTGGTAAGGTTAAAAAAACAATTAAAATTTGAGCTGTCATGTCACTTTTTTGGACGGAATTAAACGGATCTGGATTTTGGGTGGTGAAAAATTAACGGAGCATGTCATATGGGTGGTTTTTTGTAATTATTGAAAATACGGGTGGTTAAGTGAAATATGCCATATTATACGGGTGGTTTTCAGCCAATTCCTCTTTTTGAAAAACACAAAAAAAAACATATCAAAACAACAATACAAAAATAAAAAATGGAAAACCTCTTCGAATAGCACATATTTCATCTTCTCCGATTGTCATTGTACCAAACCTTAGATGTTTTACTTGTTTATAATTTGCAGAACGTTGTTTAATAGATCCTGGATGCTTATTCCCTAAATAAACAAGAGATACAATGCAAAAATTCACACATGTATCCACCACAATGTTTGATTTTATTGATGAACAAATGTAAGTTTCGGATGAACAATGCAAATTTCTGATGAACAAATGCCAGTTTTTGATTTCTGATGAACAAATGCTAGTTTCTTATGAACAAATGTCAGTTTCTGATGAAAAAATGATATGCCAGTTTGAATGAACAAATATGCACACATGAATGAACAAAAGTCAACACAAGATCACTAACACTTTCCCACGCACGTATACCAAATCATTTCATGCAACTAACAAAGCCAAAATCACCTATTGCAAAACTCAACATCAAAAACCTGGATAAAAACATCAAATACGAACATACACACACAATTTGTATTTTATTCAAGTGGTAGGACAAAAAATCGAGTAAAAAGAAAGTGATGATTCATGCATTTTTTTATTCAGAAAAGCACAAAACACCAAAATCGTCACTATCAACTTCAAACAACTCAAATAAACACTAAAAAACACACAATTGATCAAACATTTAGTATATATACACTCGACAAACACAAAATAAAAACCTAGGGTTTCAGTAAATTTAAAAACGAGAGATAAAAACCTTGATTCTCTTGAGATGAACTTTGATTCTCCATCTACAACTGGATTGAGCTTTCTACTGGCGTTAATGGTAAGAATCAGGCTCTAAATCGCTCCGAAATAGCTTAGATTGAACAAATTCACGCTTGAACTGCTTGAAAACCGCTTCGGAAACTGTAAAAGCGAGTGAGAGAGAAATGGCGAGAGAAGAGAAGACGATGGAGTTTATAAAAAGCGCGTCTCCTAAACGCTCTTCGTGGCGCGTTTCTTTTTTTTTACAGTTTTTTTAAATAAGAGCAATCTCAACCGTCCGTGTGATACGATCCAACGGCCAGGGAGCTTTCTCATTTCTCACACACGCGGGCGTTCGCACGAGACTCTTCTTCATATTAAGAAATTAGTTAATCAATTGAAGGCTTATGTCTCAATAGTAAATATAATAGAATTGTTTATTTTAAATTCAATTCTATCAATTGAATGGTTTAATTGAGATAATAGACATTCAAGTGAGAAAACTATGGTGATACTAATTTGTGATGAGTTGACTTAAAATATTACTAACAAGACTAGTTATGCTTAAATTTGTGTTTGCCTTGTTAAAGATAACTAAGAGATAATGGTATATTTAAATTCCATTGATTCAATTGATGATTAAGAAAATAGTATAAGGAATGTTTTATTGACATAACCCGGCATTGCCTACCGTGATGCCGGGTTTGCCTTGTACATCACAATATAGAGATGACTAGTTTAGGATTACTGAGTTGATGATGAAAACAATCGATACTCACAAATTAGGTACAATCATTACCCTACCTGTATATAGATGGTCCACACGTAATAGCAACCTAGGAATTAAATAAGTCACCTTGCTTCACCTCCTATGGGGCTGTCTATGATCGAATACATCTCACATAAGCTCATTTCATAGTATCACCCAATAATCCCATTAAAGAGATAAACTAGGCATAGTTCAATTGGCCAATTATTAACTATTATTCCAAAAAAAAGAAAAGTAGCTAATTGGCTAGTTTCAAGCCACTTTCACCCCTAGTGATTGCTTGCTAAGAAAAGTAGCTAAGTAAATCACTTTGAAGAAAAAAATTAGTGACGAAATAAAAGTCACTCTAGCCTACCTTGTTTTTGTCCTTGCATGCTTAAATTGGCTTTATTAACTTACATATAGTCAATTGAGAGATTGCTTGTTTTTGAAAGCTCATAAAGGGATATATTGCATTGCTTGTCTTGTTGCATACTTGCTAATTGCTTGAACTGCATATTTCCTTTATTTATCATTAGAACACCATATCTACACCTTTACTCTCTCTTTTCAACCCAAAAATTGAATTAGTTGATTGGATTGATTTGAGGCAAGTTTTGGCTTGATTAAGGTGTGATATTGCTTGTTCGTATTGCTTTTGGAACACACTACTCTCTTGGTTTTTGTGACCTTTTTCAGGATTAAGATGTATTGGTGTGATTCTTATGATGATAGTCCACCAACTCCAAGGGTAAAAAGATCTCCCAAGGTTGAACCTTTTTCTGGGGAGCTTGGACCGGATGATTATTTGGCATGGGAGCTGAGCAAGATATTGATTACTATCTTGTCTACTACGGCTATGCTGAATGGGACATCCTTCCCTGGGTGACTAACCACCTTATTGGTCATGCCCGATCCTTTTGGTTATGGGTATGTCAATCTACAAGACGTCAAGGCTTGATTCCAATTACAACATGGGGTCAAATGAAGTTTTTAATGCAAAAAATGTATGTTACAAACGATGAAGAGTTGCATAGAAGATATAGAGCAGCTTGTGCTTCGACTTGCCAAAAGAAAGCCCCAATCCAATCCTTGATTCAAGCACGAGATCTACATTGTTTCTTGTGTCAAGGTAGAGGACATCTTGATAACATCTGCCCTAATCGCAAGTACGAGTCTTCAGACATGACTAAAGAGGATTTGGCTAATTCTAGGCAAATGAGGTACAATTCTAACTCTTCTTCCATTGTTTTAGATACTAACTCTTTGTTGCAGGAAACGGGAGTTTCTAACTCACAAAAAACAGGAATATCTATTCAAGAAGAGAGAATTGCAGCCTCACATACCCAAGAGAACACATTGCCTTTGCAAACCTCTAAAGAAGCAAGTGACATCCCATGTGTTCCTCAATGCCATATTGTGGATGAAAGTTGGAAGAAGGAGGTTCCAGCTGAGGACAACTTGCAAGATGAGAGCATGGAGGAAGAAGTTATTGTCTCAAATAAAGTTTCAGTCAAAGAGAGCCATAATGTCCAAGAGATGATTCAATGTCTTCCATCAACTATGTTTGCTCCTAAACCTTCTTTACTAACCATGGTGCCTTTAGTATCTCCAGCATTTCAAGATATTTCTCCTCTTGATCTTACTTGCAACATCGAATCGAGGAAGATTCGAGGACAAGTGGGGGAGAATGATAGCGATCAAAGGACCATGAAGAATAAGATTGAAAAGAAGGTGTCTAAAAGGCCAAGTTAGTGGTTGATTATTCTCTGTCCTATGTTTTATTTTATCTTCTAGATATTTTAAGTTTGTTAGGATATTTTCCTTAAATAAATAAATTAGCCATGATTTATTTTATTTAAGGGAGATCTAGTTGTTATAGTTTTTGATATTTTATTATATCTTGGGAAACAAGACATGGGCCTCACTCTATCTATTAGGGCCGGCCATAGGGGTGCCTTGCTCTCCAAGGAAGACACTTTGTATTCTACTATTTATACTTTGCAATTTCATTAATGAAAAATCAGCTTGAGAGAGATTAATCCCAATTGGTTTAATCTATCTCTTGGGCCAAAAATAATACACGTGTGTTTGCAAATTGGAGATCCGATCATCATCATCAATCGTTCATCATCATCATCGAATTCTCTCTCTTTCATCGTTCTCAAATCTGACTTATTGTTTGATCAATTAGATTGTTCTAAGTTGATTGTTAAAGATCAAACTTAGTTAATCAATCAGATTTAGCGTTAGAGCCAATCCGTTTGAACTATCAAGTTGAATATCTCAATATTTCAGATCGGTTCCTTTTCATTCATCATTCACTTCAGTTTCGTTACTTGATCAACAAGTTATTAACTTTAGAGCAATTTCAGGTTGGAAACGAGATTACCAGGCAAGATCGGGACTTTGTGGGTCATATACGAGATTTCTAAGGAGCATTCCGAGGCAATCACGTATCACCAACCTAGTTGTAACAAAGTGGTAGTCACTTCAAATCATCCTGAATTAGATACCTGGAATATATCATTAATGGTCTCCCGTAATAATTCGATCGACACGTGATCAAACAAGATTACTCCTCGTTGAATTATGGTATCAAGAAGCCAAGTGACAACCCTTTCGTGATCTCGTATTAAAGGGTTGTCACATGGAATTACCAATACGTGGTTCAATTACTTGTATATAACCCACACAAGTCTGATAAATTGAACGAAAATCCATAATCACATTAGAATTGGAATAATATTAGATGATGATCCCATTACTAGGGGACAACGGATATCAAGTTTTATTTGTCAAGATTAACTCGGTAAGATTTGCAAGGGTTGATAAATGCCTTAAGAGAGACTGAAGTAAAATCCTGATTTAGTAATGCTATTTTAATCGAGATAGCCATATGACACATTGATACTCCCACCAACTTGGAAGTATCATAGGGCTATCTCGATTAAAATTGCAACCCTTAGTGAGTCATTATGAGGAAATTCTAGCAATGAGGAAAGGTAGGTTATGATCAAGCCTCTCGTGATGATGATAAACAAGATATCCTGTAACTTACGCCCACTTAGACAAGGCCTATCGAGAAACTTTGTGTTACTAAGAAAATGATAGGGTTATTGACTAGATAAATTAATCCTCATTGAATTATGTGGATTACTGATGTATGTCCTTATTCTTTGTAGGTTTCAGCGTATTAAAATTAGTAATCCATACTTGGGTGGATTGAGCTCACCTTCCTAATTACAACAATTTCAGCTAACAAGGGGAGGATCAAATAAGTTGAAAAGCTAAACCTACTGAAAAAAGATTAATTTCTTCGATATGACCAAAATTGAGGGTATCTAATCAAGCTCCTAGTAAGGGTGAACAATCAATTTTGGTAACCCGATCAACAACAAACCCAAATTGATTAAGGGCAATTTCATTTTGCCCTCATCTCAAGCTATTGTTGAAGGACCTAGGATCAACTTGAATATTCTATCTCATCACACAAAAAAGTAAATAATCTCCGAATTGATCTAAGAACGTGCGTTAGAACCAAGGACATGCAGATTACACATTAATCTCTCTTAGTTAGGATGGTTTTCAAGTCATTAATTATGAGATATAATATAGATCTCATAATTATGGTCGATCTACATGAGATTGATCACGTATGTAGCTTACATACGTGATCAATCCAACGAGTATGTCGAGATTGGTAACTTGATGTCATTACTGGCTGTGTGTCATCAGTTTACGCGAATACTGTAAATTTATTCACGTGCCTAGTACTCATAAGTAATGGACAAACTAGTTGGTTATTCTCACCTGACTGAAATTTAGTCACTTAAGTCGAACAAGCAATTCAATTGGGCTTATACCTATGCAATTAACTAGAATATTAACTAGATCCCCAATCAACGGGTGATATAACTCAAAAAGCTAATAGTAGAATAATAGATATTTAGTTATATAAATTTTAAGAATAACCCTAAGAATAAGATCAACTAAAATATCCTAACAAGGTAACTTGATGTCAATTACGCTTGAATATTAATATTAATCCACTTATCGGATTGATAATTTAGATTTTTTCAATTGCCTATTATTAATACCTGGCTCACTAGGTTATTTTCCAGTAACTAAAGAGGTTTATCTGCAATCGAAAAGAGATAATTCAGCAATATCTTATTAACAATAGTTGTAAGATATGCTATGGAATCAGTAAGTGCTAATTGGGTTAATTTTTATAATTCTAATTTTGATGCGTGACAAAGATAGGCAATAGTTCGGCCGCTGATACGTTTATTCGTCGAGATTTTAGCAATTAGCTGATTGAATTCGTAAGATTTAGTTTAATAAAATTAGTATGTAACCTATTAGCCCAATTAATATATCAGAATTGGCTGTAAATTGACTAGTATAGCAATCCAATTTGCCAATAATAATGTGAGTTATCTGATCAATTAATGTCGTAAATATTAACTTTGTATTAACTAAATATACTTGATATCCTATGTGGTACCAAATCGAGGCTAAATTCATCGTTTAAGCAATTCGGTTCTTCAATTAATAAAGGTAGGTTATGATCACCGAATTATAAAGCAACTCACACCCTAACCCAAGAACAAAGTAACATGAAATTTGCAACTCAACCGACCTTATCGAGCGGGATCTCAATGGGATGACCATTAAATGAGATTAATGTTGCACGAGGATCAGATAATAGGCATGGACGTGAAATGATAAGGTCATCACTTGAAGCTAGTAATCCTGTAATCATCGTGTAAATTTCGATGATCACGTATTTAATTTACCATAATATCAAGTGTGAGTTTGGTGCACCATGTCCTCACCTTTAATCTGTCAAGATATCATTGTAGTCGAGTATGATAACGCCTAAGACGTTTACAACCAGCAATTCATCATAGCTATTTATTAGCTTGAATAACGGCTGATTAACTTTAATTCAGCTATATAACTAGTGAAATATAGATGAATGATTACTCCTTGAACCAAATATTATGTTAAACAAGTATTCTAGGGTCAAAATACGTGGTTATTAATGCATCTTAATACGTTTATGTTTGAGCGTTGTCTATTGGCCCAAATCTTATGATCCCGAATAATTGGTCTTTTAATCTGTCTCAAAGAAAATTAGTAATTTTAGCATTCATATGACCTGTGTTTTTGATGATAAGGTATTCCTTGTACACGTGGACTCATTATACTTGAATAAGTGCCCATCTTTTGTTGCAATTTATAGCTTCTGTTTAATTTAGTCTAATAACAATAGACTAAATTAAAGTTTACAAGGGTTTACTTGGCAACTCATCCTTGCAAGGTATGCTATTTCAAAAATATTAAGAGAGGTTGTTAGGTATTGCTTGGTTTCATCTAGTATTCCAAAATCAATTATTCCTAAATGTCTATTACCAGCGATCTTAGTTCGTTGGTAAGCCACATGGTAAACACATGTAAGGTATGATATTAATAGCTTGGAATAGGCTACGGGTCACATACTTAGGAGGTTTAGATGCATAACCCTAAGAATAAGATATTACAAGGATAAGCTAATAATGTTGTTCAGGAGGATTAACCTAATTTAGTAATTGACTAATTAATTCTTAGGGTTGTCGAATATCATACAATACGAGATTGAATCAATTATTTGTCACGTTATAATATCCTAGTTGACAATTGTAGTGTGTTGACTAATTTAGGTTGAACAAAGTAAGAATGGAACATAAAAATCCTAAATTGCATATAATATATGATCACTACTTCCACTGGCCCACGATTCCTGAATTACTAGCCCAATATGGATTATTCAATTTTTGTACTATCTAGTTACCATGACGTTATCAGTTTAAGCGAATCAATGCTACAAAGTGCCCCAAGGGCTGAATGGTCTTTTCAACAAATAAATTAATAATATTATTCAAAAGGGTAATAAATAATATAACTAAATAGCCCAATCAACCGAACTATTAATAAACACAGGCCCTCCTTGATATTATCTAATAGCATTAATTCGAAGGGCTAATAGATATTTAGTTTGTTCAACATAAAGGAAATTGATAATAAATAGTTATAAATTGATTATTAATGCATCTTAATACGTTTATGTTTGAGCGTTGTCTATTGGCCCAAATCTTATGATCCCGAATAATTGGTATTTTAATCCGTCTCAAAGAAAACTAGTAATTTTAGCATTCATATGACCTGTGTTTTTTATGATAAGGTATTCCACGTGTAAGTGGATAATGTTTGACTATTGGCATATTCTCCGAGACAGTGATATTATCGATATATTACCATGATCACATTACAGCCAGTGATAAACGCCAATCGAATTTATATTTGATTAACTAAGGGTTTACCATCGAATTGTCTATTAATAGATGGGTAATAAACAAATTGGATTGTTTATTGATCATAATATTAGGACAATTGATCCACTTTAAACGCCATGCTATGATAGATAAGAATTGACGTTCAGCCAAATATTAAAAAGTGAGATAATTGTTGATAAAGTACACTTTAATAAGGTTGATAATGTTCATCAATTGACTTGACTTATCAACTTGGTCTGAAATTCGGTAGGCGACATGATGTCTTTTAGCCCGAGGATCTTAGTTTCTGAATGATATTTAATATAATCCATTACTAGGTTTGTATCATATAACGTAAATAAACTGTTACATTGAATGCTAGTTGAGGAGATAATCTTTGAGATTATCTCCCTAAGCTTGATCATCCTCACATATGATCCGCTGGTCGACTAATTATCAGTTTATAAACGAGGAAGCCAGCCTACAATAAGTCTGACCCATTCTTAACATAGTAAGGGTGCCTCGTGATCACTTATAAGATGAGCAAAATAATTGCATTTCCTATTCATCCGATAAGTGATGTGCTAACCATATACTATAGTTCCCTATCATCTAGTCAATTGAACAACAATGAAATACGTGATCGAAATACACGAGTGGGCTGAATTGGCAAAGATATCTAATGTGATGACAACTAAAGTCAAAGGTTTATCTAGTCCACAATTGATTAGTCACCATAATGCAATACCTAGTATCATCATTAATGCAATTAGATGAGTTCAATCCGGTCAAATAATATTATTTTTCATCATTGCCAAAGCTTTGTAACCTGAACTATCAACTTGTTTAGTTGATAGTTCGAACAAGGTGATTAACACACAGGAATAATCAACAACCAATTTCGGCATTAAAATTAATGTCGCATTAACCCAATTCAGTACGACATTAATTTTAATATACTAGGCGTATCACCAAATTTAATTCAAGTATCATTCAACCCACCACTTACTTTGATGGACATTGATGCATGTATTTTGAATTGGCTCTAACGCTATCTATGACAAATAATATAAGTCATGTGTGAGAACTACCTTCTTTGCAAGGAAATTGTTTAAGGACATATACTAGTGGATCAAGACATGAATGATCCATTACAGCCTATAAATGCACGAGACGATGAGTTGATTCCTGTGAGGTTATATAAGAGGTACAAGGAATACCTCCATCCCTCCCATCGAGTAACCTGGCTCAAAATAAATTAACAAGGATCAACTTGTTGCAACCAAGCGTGGAGATGGACCGATCGGGACATCAAATCAGTTGTGATCGAACTGAGCTAAATCCGATGAACATAAGTGATGATGACAATAAATTCCTGATATACGTGACAATTAATCGCCTACCTTTGATCACACAGTTAACAATCAATTTAAATTGATTCATGCAATAAATTTCTGATTACGGATCCTTGGTCCAATGTCTAATGATATCACATCCACGAAATGGTTCTAAATGAACTCGGGACTTTAATGTATATCTAGAACCGGATATACGTTTAATATCAGCTTAGTTATTATTTGGAAATCAAGATTTCCAAGTGGCTTGAACTAGTTACATAGTAAATTGGTTCACAATCCTTGACTACGATTTGAAATTAATCCAAAACCTAAATTGTTTATTCTATGCTACTCGATGGAATAATCTGTATATACCTATTTATATAGTAATCGGTTGATAAGCCTCTCAGTGAATTGATTAATGAACTAGGTTTGATCAATTATTCGTTAATATTCCTTAAAAAATGATAGAAAGCTATTAGATAAGGAAAATTGATCAACTAGATAATTGCATGCATATTATCAATAATTATGTCTATTAAAAGATGGGTTAAAAACAAATTGGATTAACGGAATTCAGATTTGTGAATAATGTTAATACCGACAAGGCAATGAGTGTTCATAACTAGTTCACCTCTTGCCTCGTAATCAATTGGATCTTTAGGATCCAATTGATCACCGGATTGGATGAGATTAGATTTGGCATTAATCATACGGACGGTTAAATTAAAACCATGTCATCGAATATTAGGTTGATATTAGGGTTAACAAAGAAGATTAAGTTAATCAATTGGTGACCCATGAACATGAACTCAAGAGAAGATTGCAATCCGGATTTTCTGTATTAAATTCGGAATAATGGCTAAACAATCAATTAATAGTTTTGCAATTGAGGATATTTAATTCAAATAGCTTGTTGATAAATTGAAACAATGAACTATTTACTTGGTTACTTGGTTATGACCTAGTACAAAATTGTGTCTCACTTTGCAAAGGACTAGTAATGATATGCAGGAGATAATTGCTTGGAGATGAAGTTAGAAAATAAGCCATTCATAAAGGTTAACCGAATCAAGATGACATTAATAAATAAACCCCTTTAAAGTGACAAATTAGCTTTAGATCCACCTTTAGACGGGCTAAGAATGATTTAGTTTTCCGCATTTGTTTGTGGTTGAGCAATATTAGGCAGCTTAGGAGCATTATCAACCTCCTAAGCGATGATTAGATGACAAATGAATATGAGTCCATATTTTCGTAATTAGTTCATCATTAATAATGTTGTTCTAATTTGTATCGAATCATTGTGCCTTTTATGATAATTCACGATGAAAGGGTTGTTCATCGTGAATTCAAAAGGCACTAACGTGAATAATTGATTATAATGATTACATGCTAATCCTGATCAGTAAACTATCGGTGTCAACGAAATGCCCAATTAAAGGTAGGAGTTCAGGCACAAGCTCAACAAATCAGAACAATTGGTTGTCATTGATTTCGTCAATGACAACCAATGGTTCATAGGTTGTTAACTGGTCCTTAAATGGTTTAAACTAAATACGCCGATATTATCCTTTAGTTAATCATTGAAATTCATTTGACCATCTTGATTCAAGTATAGCATCAACTTTCATTTAATAAGCCCCAACAATTAATGTGATGAATGTGAGAGAATAAAGCTAATGTTACCAATTTTCTTGATACGTTAGGCACAAGGAATAGTCTCATGATAAGTCAGCTCAATTATGATTAAAACGGTTAATAATGGGATGAATATTACGGTATGGCATTGTTCCACCATCGTATTGATAAAGTCAACGGTCATTAGACCTTGTTATCCCTTCACAAATTGATATCTTTGAGTGGGTTCAATAGACTGACCCACTCAAAGTAGTGGGTCCATCATATTTTTAATGGCTTGATCAATTAATGAGCTACCAACGACGAAACAATTTCAGACACTGACTTGCTCTCATACGAGTCAATTAACTAAGGGTTATAAACATAATATTCGAGTCATATTAGTAAACTAGACATCAACGCAACGACGATGTTTCAAAGTATTGCGGTCCGTATATTCTAAACCTAAATCATAGTCTTAGGGAAACGATATTATCCTCCGTAATTTACCACGTTTAATTGTCTCAGCATGAACTAGTATAAGTGATAGCAACTGTCTATTAGCAATCTATGATACGTGTAATTTTATGTAACTGATTTTATGCAATAAACGAATCCCGATTGATGTGGTCATAGTGATTAGTAACGACTATCTTAGTGGATAAATAGTTCATGGGGTTGAATAGAATCGTATCATGGATTATGATTTAGCGTCAAACGTATGTGGTGATTATCACCATGATAAACATCATCAACTAATTCCGAACTATTTCCAAGATAATTAAGGCAATGCCCTAAGAATATTTTAGTTCACCTTTATGGGCTAATTTATTCACTTAGGATAAATTAGTATTTATCCTAGGTGAATAAATTAGTATTTTAAAGTCGCAAGAACAACCTATCATCTAATTTAATCAGGTCTAGTGAATATTTAGTCCCAATAACATGATCATGTGGCCGATAATATATAAGAAGATTGAAATCCTCATTATAATCAAATATCTTTTGTTACTACTAAGAATCAATTTTCAACTGAATACGGGTTGATCATTGCTAGAATCTATTTCTTTTCGTTGATCTTTGTCGGATAACCATTGATCGTAAGTTATTTAATCATTCGGTTTCAGATTGGCAATCTCAAGATACGACTGCAATTTCGCCCATTATTGTTGTAGGTTGCTTATTTACCGAAGACATCTCACCTGTGTAATCTAGTCAGATGGATGCCCCAAATGGGCTAGTAGTCCATAGTAACGTGATAATAGTATTGATGTATACTTGAATCAAGATGGTCAAATGAATTTCAATTTAACGATTGCTTCATGTTTCTGAATGGTCATAACAGGTCATCGGATTGGCTAAACGATTGCTAATCTGATTCATCGTCAAAGTACATAAATATATGTAATCCTTTGAGAAACTAGTGGCATCATCAACGAAATTAATAGTTATACCACAATGAGTGGTTCAACATTAAGCATTCCAGAAATTTGCCCAATTGCCTTGTCGGATCCGAATTTAGTTGCAGATAAGCAATTGCACGACTAGCCACGTTAAAAACTAGGTGGTGATGATGATTCAAATAGATAGTCTTTAAATACTAAAGGAGGTCATTTAATATAAAAACCATTGATAAATTAACGTAATCTAGTCAGCTATCAATTGAAATACAATTGAAATAATATTTAACTAACCCAATTAAGTTCATATGAGGATCATCCAATAAGTCCCTCAACAAACAAGACATTAATTGATCAGCAATCATCATTATTATCCCTTTATTACCATGCAATTACCTCGTCACTAAAATTGCTTCAGAAAAGCCTAAACTTGATCACTTATCCGGTCTTTTCTAAAGAAAATTTATCCTAGTTAAAATTTCGAGAGCGAGATGAAATAGCATTTTAGTCCAAGCTGGATAAGTGATCACTAGATAGTTTAATTGATTTTGTGAGCCATTAAATTAGGAATGAGGATTTCGAAATGATATTTTCCTTAATTGAGATTGTTCAAATATTTTAAGCCATTGTTAACCCTATCAAACCATGGTAGGTCACCATATCTTTAATTTATGGTCGAATCATTCAATTCAATCCTAGGTTGCATCTGAAATATAAAATTACGGCACATTACCGAATAATACGTCTTAAATTGTTTCGTCGTTGGTAGCATTAATTGGGCTTATATACGAGGTTATTTGTAACGATATGTTACCATTCAATCGATGATACCTTTACTTGAAGTCACTTAGTATAAATTAATCAGTTTAATCGTATATAAGCTTATCATACAAGTAGTTAATGATTGTCCATATAATATGATTGCTATTGCCCTACTGATTTAGCCCTTGGTTCAATTTGGGGATCAAAATGAACCAAGCTACATTCTAAACGAATTCTATATTAAACTGAAATTCATCACTTAGATTAAGAACACTAATGAAGAAACTGATTTCGTGTTAATTCTGAAGCAATTTTACGCTGAATTGATAAATAAGTAGGGATGATATCATCCCGATCGAATAATTATGAACCATTTCATTGAACCAATTGAAAATACAAACAAGTTGATCAACTATTTTGCCGGATATCATTAAAATATCCGGCAAAATAATTCCATGATCATCAGTCCTTATTATGGGTCAAGGACTCTTGACACTAATTACTATACTTGAACATACTCGACAATCCTCCTTATGAACTATCATCATCTAATAAGGCCAAGAAGATCAATTAGCCCTAATATCATGTAGGGCTAATTGATCATTGTGATATTAATACCAAAGTGCTTAATTCAATATATTATTACCTTGAGTGATCATAGGGGATTTAGCCAAGAATAATCAGTTTAATACGCCATTGAAAGTTTGATTGTTCATCCTTGGAAATCAACTCAGTTGATGCACGAGTCATAATGGTCTCAAGCCATTATGACTCGTAAATATTTATAGACAATATCATGGGATTATCTGATGATTTGAGGTCAAATCAATTAGTTCCTTGGTTGAATTAAACCTATACGATGTTTAAGGTGCCTTGATCCGACACAAATGACTATGAGATATATCCCATAATTGACAATATCACTTGTACAAACTTATTCAATCAATTGAGATCACCTCATCGTGTAAATTTCTTTGCTAACAATATTGTTAACAAGCTATTTTTTAACACACAACCGAAAGCTAAATCGTCTCCTACGTGAATCCAAGGATTACTCCTCGGCATTTGATTAATTTTATACTGTTATTACAATGAGAAGGGGCATATACTAGTTCAATAATCATTCTCAGACTAACATAAACACGTCAACGAATTTGTACGGTAATGTGGTGGTTAATACTTGATGAATTGGTTTCACAATAGGCTGACAATCGACTAAGAATTATGCATACCTTATATATGATAGCTATGACTAATATCAGCAATACGCCTAAATCTGATCGGTTTCCACCCGATTAGCAATGCTAACATGTTTCAATAAGGAATGACTTTATCACACTCCAAGCTGAATTGGTAAAATACTTCACTTAATTTCGGCATTGCCCTGAATGATTTTCAACTAACCCTTGCATTAATGTCTTGGTTCAATTAAGCGATATTAAACTAGCTAAATTAAGCAACATCTTACTATATAAGAGAACAATAATACATGAAATTGTCTTTTGGATATCATATTTTAATCACTTGCATCTCATATGAGGATCATCCAATAAGTCCCTCAACTATCCTGGCTATTGAGTCAATTAACTAAATAAGTGAAGCAAAGACACAATTGAATTAGTATATAGGCGTTTAATGATAATCGACGTCGTTGATTATCATTAAGTCGAACAAGCAATTCAATTGGGCTTATACCTATGCAATTAACTATTTATATTCAAAATAAGATGACAATAATGATTGTCGAAAATGGGATGATAATACTAGTTAGAATTATTCATTGACATTCACATGTAGGGAAAGATAGAATGCCTTTATGGTCATTAACATGACCAAATTTCAGTCACGTTAATTTGCCATTCAATTCTCGTAAATAAATTTATCATAACATTGATCTCAAGTCATCAACCAAATTAAGTAGTGAGCCATATCTTACTTGATGAAATCGGATTAGCCTATTGTTTTGTTGCCCACATCAATTCGGTTCCCTTCAAATATCCTGGTGGAAACACAAATATAAAAAAGATCTTCGGGCAATTGTCCTTGAATATCAAGCATCTTTTTTACGTGATTATCTAGTAATATTCGTTTAACGAATTTGTACTCGATACGCAACAAGAAACTGATTTTAACGTATCAAGTTAACCATCATCAAGTTAAACAAATCATAATTGAGTCATTGAGAATTAATAATCTGAACAATCAAGATACTTTGACAAGCTTGATACAGTTGATTAACCGGATTAAAGAGACTAATTACACAACTGTCATGTCGATTACTTAATCTTGCTCCTTGTATTGTTACGAACATGATTCAAGTAATCAATTGATGCATCCTCGTATCAGACGTATGATGATGGAAAATACAAGGCCTCCTTGGTTCCTTATCATCACTAGGGCACCGTGATCATCTGGTCATAATTGCAAGCTGAATTTGATTACAAGTAATCATCTAGTATTCGATGATTACTTGTAATTAAGTTAAAACTTACTTGTCAAAGTTGGTGGGAGTATCATAGGGCTATCTCGATGATACTATTGCAGTACCTTGACCTGCAGTAGTTCCTCCTAGATTATTGTAGGTCAAGGTCATCATCTTTAATAATAGGGGTTTATCTTGACGTGTTATGTGTGATTGATCGGAACTATGAATTGAAAAAATTGATGAACATGATAACACGCTGAAACCTTATATTCTATCTTCGTATCCATCAAATTATGCATAACCAAGCTTGATCAGCAATGCAAGGTATAATTTTAACAATTCATCATAGCTCATGGCAAAGGGTGTGTGAGGTTATATACGGGGTCGGAAATCATCCAAATTAAGTGACTAGATTAAGCAATATCATGAACGATTTTATTCACGAGTATTGTCAAGACAATTATTGTTGAAGGAAATTGTGAGGTTGCATATTGACATGTTTCGGGTGATGTAACCCGTTTACAATTAATGTGAAATATTTAATGTCAAGTGAGGTCACATCAAACGGTTGAATTGCTTAGACATGGTCACGTTCATATCAGTTTAATTCAGAAAATAGCTTGTGGACCTATTCAGGATGCAATTCCGTAATCCAATAAACCACAGCGATTAGATTGAATCATACGGGTTAATTTCCCACAGATTGAACTATCTTTTTGAGTTTGGTTTATCCTATGAGGTTTATTGATGAGTATTAGGCTAGTCAATTAGCTATTAAATCTAGAATATTAGGTTGATTGGCCTAATGTTCTATCTTGTCGGATTGCAATTGAATATTCTATAATAAGTGGGTTTACTAGGTTTACCAATTTCGCTGATAATGGTCAACATATATAGGTGCATGGCATCTTGATTAATATCACAAATTAGCTTATCTTCATTGGTCTTTGGCACTAGATAATCAGAACTAAAAGTGGTAAACCTAGTAAATCCACTTATTATAGAATATTCACTTGGCTATCCGACAAGATAGAATATTAGGCAGATTAACCTAATATTCTAAGTGGGCATGGCATTCATAGCTTGTCAGACTTGCGTATTGATTAATAGGCACATAACCCGGAAACTTATTCTAGTTAATCAATCTACCAATTTAAACCAAGGAACACAATTCGCCTATTAATACTATTAACGTACAACCGTCATGGTAATCCATTACTAGATTCGGCTGAGGTCACCAATCCTATTTAGTCCTTCATTTATGGACTAATATTGATTCAGTACAATAATGGTCATGGGCATTATTGTTAATTAGTTGTCTCATAATCAAATATCAGCATTATTAATCAGTTAAGTGAATTGATAAATACAAGGCAACGAAGTTAGAGATTATAACAGAATACGACGATCAACTAATTACTAATGCTGAGGAACTATAATAAAAACCTTGCTTAACATGTTGAGAATTCAGATTGTATGATGATGACCTGATCTTGAAGCTATCCTAAATCAACGCTACTTATTTGGTCGATTCGGCTTATCAATTCTCCTCAACATTATATTGTGGCTTCCATTCATGGTCGGAGAATCATCTATAAGTGCTTATTTTCTTATATTACTGATGCAATCACTTATTTGCTTGCATATTGAACAATCAATTAGTTTTATGAATGGCTTATTTACGACATTATTATTAATCATTAAACTATCAGCAAATATAAGATCAGGCAAGGGTCATCTTGTATAATTAACAATCTAACGCCATTTGCTATGTAAATTTGAGTTAATGTCTTTTAATTTTATATTATTATTCGTAACATGAAATTGAACAAGCTAGACCATTAATGACATCTAGTAACTTAATACGAGCAATTGCAATAGCATGCTATTTCCCTACCTGTACATATGCATGTAGGGAAATAATGTTGCTTTAACCATGGCCTACTAATCATATCACAATGAGAAAAGCTTGGTCATGTTAATGATGGACGAGTTAGTATCATATAGTAATGGACCTTCAAATAAAGGGTTCGATTGGCAGCTAGTTACTACATGATTCAATCAGCTTTTCCTTAGGCAATTTTTAAATTACGTGTGATTTTTCTTGATACGATCCGATTTATTATGATGAATAAGTAGTAAATTTTGCCATAATTAAGCACGTTTCCACATTGAAACAGGTTGCAGGGCTGTTGTGGATTCCAGCATTTGTTCAAGTAAACCTAATGAGTAACTAGATTAGCCCTACTACTTTTGAGTCAAAAGTGGCTCAAAAGTACTGTGATAACATACTAGCTAATATTAATGACCTTAAGATTATCACAAACTTAGTTGCTAAATAAGTTGACTCCTTGTTGATTGGCCCAAACAATACCCATGAATCTGGTCCACGTGATGGCCTAATAACTAAATATTTATCGGATTATTATTGTTGATATATTCACAATCACTTTGCCTTAGCATTGATCAACTTCTCAATGAATTTAATACGATATTATGGAGAATACGTGAACAAATGCCCTTGTCAAAGAATATTACTCCTCGTAATCTTGTTCGCCTATCAAAGCTTTCCGACAATGAATAAGATGATCATTGATTATTGCCTAATCAATGACAAGAAGTAAACAAGTGAATTGCCTAGGAGGATATCAATTGTTAAATAATTGGCTGAATAATAATAGCCTAGTTATTTATTATTCGATGACTGAAGACCATGAATTTATTGCTTAATAAATTCGATTACAATCACGTAACTTATAATTTATTAGCCCTAAACGTATTAATTGATCATGGAACTAAAAGCTAAGTTTAATGTGATCCTCATAGGTATTGCTTCTTATTTGACATAAAATTATTTTGCTGATAACGTTAGTTGAGACGACCATTGATCAAGGAATAAACTTGCTTAAATTAAGATGGTATAAAATTAGGCCATCTTAATATGTTGACAATACGATCACATAATATCCTAACAAATTACTATTCAGCTATTTATTATCACAAGACTATTTTGGAGTATTATATACGAGGTCTATTAGTTATGAATGTGAGTAGCATTTGATTTTAGCCTCATATTTAATCAACTGTTAAACGTATTCTTAAAATTGATATATATTAATTGAATTATTCACTAAGTGAGATCGTTTTTATGCGTGATCCCAATTAAGTTAATCCATTATATGATTTAGTTTGTCGATAGCATGACAACAATTACCTACACAATTGCATATTAAACTATTCATCATTGGCCTAAGATTGCAAAGTAAAGTGATGTAATTTGGCCTAATATTAGGATCCTCGTTACTATCATAATTAAATTCCAACCTATTGGGAACTAATAGGTTGGAATTCGATCACAAGTAATACCGTTTATCATGTTTATTTAGCCTAATCGATTGGCTTAATATCCTAACAAGGGACTAATACGTGAATAGCAACCTAGATTGAACTTGTCCACACATATTATATGCAATTGATAGTTCTAAGTTTATCTTACTCAAAAAAAAATTACGATTAACCATGTGGCTATTAATCATGAACGGATCACACACTTATGAACGGGATTGGTAACTTGATGTCATTACTGGCTGTGTGATCAATCGGCATCATCCCGATTAATTTGAAAAATCTAAGGTAATATCGATGAACTTCTCAAGTATTCAATTCTATCAGTTATACTTATCAGGTGATAATATCTATTATCACCTGATAAATCTTAGGCCCAAGTAATATTATGATATCTGTGCCGTTTCACGATTTGTCGAAGGATCATAACTAATGGTTCATCAATATTGTAGCAGCCAAAATTGTCATACTTAATAGTATGCACATGCAATAATCGACCATGAAATGAAACCAATTACAGTTGTATCCTATTCGATGATAGTTTAGACATCACAAGTATCGATATTACTAGGAATAATCATACCATAAACTATGATAATATTCCACGATGGCAGCCCATGATAATAAGCAAATTGATAGTTGTATTAATACATGAGTGGCATATCAATGGGCACCAATAGCCATCATAAAATATATATGATGGCGTTTATAATCACATGATAATCACTCATAGAATAAACAACTCACATAACTACTTATCAAGTTGATAGACTAATTGATTGTCTATCAGCTTATGAGGTTGAATATATTAGTTCTTTGAGTGATTATGGGTACCAATAGCCTTTTCATGAGTAAACGGGCTCATTGTCGAAGCATGAACGATATTATCCTTACTAAGTTAAATTTACCTCGTCCATAACATGTGAGAAAATGGTATCAAGAGTAGATTTTATTGAATAATCTGTCAAAGTATTTAAGTAATCAGCTTATACCTCATGCTGAACCTCATTAGCAATGTTGACCTAAGTGGTGATTATGGTAGAAAGAATGATTCTAAAGATAGTTCAATACTAATATTAATTAGTATTGAATGATTCAACCAGTATGTGAGATGAGTTTGTAATTCATCTTTTAACACGTATGATAAACTTTGTCAACTTTAATATCAGTCCCATTAGTCTTTTAATTGCAAATTAAAAGATCGAATTGAAGCAAACCACAGGATTCTAACTAGTCCCTTATTTAGTAAATGGTCACGTATTAAACGGTCTTCGTGATATTCCAGTTTATACAACTCAAGATTAATCTGCCCCTTAGTCTATTTTCATCACACTTACTAAATATCTAGTTTCGCCCAAATTTAAAGGATGAACTAGTCACCAATTGATGTTTATCACTTGAACATTGGGATAGCTATCCTAAAGGATCCTTTAATTTCAACGTATTAATTTATGGTCGCAAAGTTATTACTATTGTTCATGCCGTGTAAACATTAGCCGATTAGGCATTCTAGCCACATGATGACTTTGACTAACCCTATTTATGTTCATGCAAACGATTAATATTTTTGACCGAATATTGGAGTTCACCCTTGCATCTAAAGGCCATTGGATAATCCATATTAAAATTGTTAACTTGATGGGTGAGAACCAAATTAATCAAACCAGCCTATCGACGTGAGATTCTTGTCTATTGATTGGCTTCCATGGTAAGCATTATTTGCATGTATTTTCGATTAATATTTAGTTAAATTTCGTTAAGTCACTTGGCATTATTGTGATCTATTCCAACCAATAGACAAGAATCTCATGTCGATAGGCTGGTTTGATTAATTTGCTGCAATAGTTGATAATGATATTTATTATCAACTATTGCAGGCTTATTTTAAGAATATTCCATGGTAAGCTTGATCAATATTTCCTCGTTTAGTTCGGTTTGAAATTCCATTATATACGAGGCAAAGTTACATCGTTAAATGGCATATAAGTGGATGGAGTAATCACATGACTGCCAATCGAACCCTTTATTCGATCACACGTAATTACTCCCAATTTATGGTTCATTATTCACAAAATATTGTTAATGTACCAATCGCCTAGGAGTTTAATTAATAAATATTATAGACATTCGTAACTGATCATACTTGGACAACTTGGTAAGATCAATCTACCATCACATAATATTCGACATCATATTCTAACCTGATTGAAGTACGATTATGATGTGTCGTGATATTGGCCATTTGGTCCTAATATTATTATTCACCCGAATTTCATCTGAATAGCGACCGGATTGAATTGAGAGATTATTGCTTATACTATGAATAATCACCTGACCAATTTCGTTTTATTGATCTCATCAAGTTGTTAACAGATGAAATACGGGTGAATAATAAAAGTGGAATTGATTTGATCCCTTGGGTGACATCTTAGCCAATTATGATTTCCCAAGATAATGCCTACCATTATGCTGAAATTGGGTTAGCCCGGCTGATGCAGTGAAGCCAGCCATGTCTCCTACCGACGTCGATGAGTTAATTCGAGTGTCTTCTGATGGACCAATCACAAGGAGTCGAGCTAAGAAGATTGCTCAAGGCACAACAACAATCTTAGTTCGATTAGCAGCTGTTGTTAAAGAGTGAAACAAGACGAGATGGGTCATGTGCATTCGACATCAACTAAGCCCGAATTCAATGGATTAATAATATGGGTCGTGTTTCACACTATTTCCTTATTTAGAAACATGTATTAGCTTGTCTCACTTTAGGGCTGAATTTAGTAAGTGACCAGGTGAGATAAGTTGTTACATGGGTCAAAGTCAACCCTTTGACTTGACCAATCTAAATAGTGAAAAATATCAATTTAATTATTTTAATATGTTGGACGATTTTAGTTGTTAGTTTGTTAGAGATATTTTCAATCAATAGGCTTATGTTAGTTGGTTGATAATCTCTCTCCTATCTTTTTGTTATCTTTTGGATATTTTGAGTTTGTTAGGATATTTTCCTTAAATAAATAAATCAGTCATGATTTATTTAAGGGGAATCTAGTTAGTTAAGCTTATAGATATTTTATTATATCTTGGGAAGCAAGACATGGGCCTCTCTCTATCTATTAGGGCCGGCCATAGGGTGCCTTGCTCTCCAAGGAAGACTCTTGTCTCTACTATTTATACTTTGCAATTTCATTAATGAAAAATCAGCTTGAGAGAGATTAAACCCAATTGGTTTAGTCTATCTCTTGGGCTCCAAAAAAACACATGTGTGATCTATTGCTTGCAATCTGCGTTCATCATCATCATCTTCGGCGATCTCTCTCTCAATCTCTCTTAGTGTTGTTTTAGTTTTGATTCATTAAGTTGATCAATCAGTTAGTTCTAGTTGATTTTATATCAACTAGTTCATCAATTTGGATTAGCGTTCGAGCCATCCAAGTTGAACTATCTCGTTGATTCAAAATAGTGATTCGAAATTCAGTTTGCTATTATTCAGTCGAGTATCATTCATTACTTGCACCGCAAGTTATTAACTTTGAAAGCTAATTCAGGTTGGAATCAAGGTTACTAGGCAAGATCGGGACTTTGTGGGTTACATATGAGATTCCTAAGGAGCATTCCGAGGCAGTAACGTATCAAGTGGTATCATATTCCAGCGTCTCGCCAAGTAATATTTCTTTCCGAGGCAGTGGAGCTGAGACGAAAACGGGGCTATCTCCCAAACCACTCGGGCGTTTTTGCTCAAATTTTGGGAGCAATTCGGAGACTCGGAGAGCTACAAATCAGAAAGAAGAACGCCTGAAAAAGGAGCAAAAATCGGCTTAAAAGGCAGTGTTGAAAAGCGCTCTCTAGTAGCACAGTCTATTATTTCTGTCCCTACTTCTTTTTGCTTACTTCTTATGAGGAAAGATATACTAATCCTTAACCAAGACATCTCTCATCTTCCAAAGTGTATTCAGGATCTTTTACAAGAATTTGAAGATGTCATGCTTGAAGAGTTTCCACAAGGCCTTCCACCAATTAGATGCATTGAGCATCAAATCGATTTGGTGCCCGGAGCTTCTTTACATAACCGTGCAGCTTATAGAGCAAGTCCTGAGGAAACTAGTGAGCTTCAAAGACAAGTACAAGACCTCATGGCAGAGGCTATGTTCGTGAGTCACTTAGCCCCTGCGCGGTTCTAGTGATTTTGGTGCCAAAGAAGGATGGCACTTGGAGGATGTGTGTTGATTGCAGGGCGATCAACCAAATAACAGTTAAGTACCTCCATCCCATTCCTAGATTAGATGATATGCTTGATGAATTGCATGGTGCTAATTTCTTTTCAAAAATTGATTTAAGAAGTGGGTACCATCAAATTAGAATGAGGGAAGGGGATGAGTGGAAAACTGCTTTTAAGACTAATTATGGTTTATATGAATGGTTAGTAATGCCTTTTGGATTAACTAATGCACCTAGTACTTTCATGAGGCTTATGAACAATGTTTTAAGAAGATACTTAGGAAAGTTTGCTGTAGTCTACTTCGATGATATCTTAGTCTATAGCAAAACTTTTCATGAACATGTAGATCATCTTAGGGTTGTTTTGGACACTTTGAGATTAGAGAAGCTTTATGTTAATTTAAAGAAGTGTTCTTTTTGCTCGGAATCTACTGTTTTTCTTGGTTTTGTTGTGTCTAAAGGAGGATTGAAGGTAGATGAAGAAAAAATCAAGGCTAACAAGGAGTGGCCACATCCGAGTACCCCAACCATGGTGCGCTCATTTCTCGGCTTGGTTGGCTTCTATAGACGGTTTGTGCGTGATTTTAGCATAATTGCAACTCCTCTCCATGAGCTTACAAAGAAGGATACCTCATTCAAATGGAGAGAGCAACAAGGGAACGTCTTCAACACTTTGAAGGACAGGTTGTGCAACGCCTCGATGCTCCAACTCCCTGATTTTTCCAAAGCATTTGAGATTGAGGTGGATGCATCAGGCCATGACATAGGAGGCGTCCTCTTGCAAGACAAAAAACCCATAGCTTACTTCAATGAAAAACTTAGTGGGGCTGAGTTGAATTACCCTACATATGATAAAGAACTTTATGCTTTAATTAGGGTTTTGAAGACTTGGTCTCATTATTTGTGGCCTAAGGAGTTCGTTATTCATTCTGATCATGAGGCCTTGAAGTATTTAAAAGGCCAATCCAGACTCAGTAGGTGACATGCAAGATGGGTTGAATTCATGGAGACCTTCCCTTATGTTGTAAAGCATAAGAAAGGCAAAGAGAATGTGGTAGCTGACGCCCTTTCTCGCAAGTACGTTCTCTTGAACCAATGTGATGTGAAAATCCTTGGATTTGCAATGATTAAAGAGTTATATGCTAGTGATCCTCACTTTGCTGAAAGTTACAAGAATTGCATGTCTAGGGGAGAAATGGATTCCTACTTTATTGATGATGGTTATTTGTTTAAAGATGGAAAATTATGCATACCTTCATCTAGTATACGTAGGCTTCTAACTAAAGGGGTTCATGAATCAAGAGGACATAGAGGGCTACAAAAGACTTTAGAAGGCTTAAAAGAACACTACTATTGGCAAAAAATGAGTAATTATGTGCTTAGATTTGTCAAAAGTTGTGCTGTGTTTGCTAAAGCTAAATCTAGACTAAACCCTCATGGCTTGTACCAGCCCTTGCCTATTCCTAGTTCACCTTAGGAGGAAATTTCTATGGACTTCATTGTTGGATTCCCTAGAACTAGGAAAGATAGAGATTCTATTTTTGTGGTAGTAGACCGTTTTTCCAAGATGGCTCATTTTATTCCATGTCACACGACTGTTGATGCTGTGCATATTGTTGATTTGTTCTTTAGAGAAGTTGTTAGATTGCATGACATTCCTTGTTCTATTGTTTCATATCGTGATGCTAAGTTTTTGAGTTATTTTTGGAAAAGTTTGTGGTCTAAGTTGGGAACTAAGCTGTTATTTTCTACCTCATGTCATCCACAAACTGATGGGCAAACTGAAGTTACGTACAAATAGAACGTTAGGGGTTTTACTTAGAACTATGCTTAAAGCTAACCTCAAATATTGGGAAGATATTTTGCCTTTTGTGGAGTTTGCTTATAACAGGTCAATCCATTCAGCTACAAAAATGACCCCTTTTGAGGTTGTTTATCGGCTGAATCCAAGGACACCATTGGATTTGACGCCTCAGCCATACAAGGGAAAAGAGAGCTTTGAAGCTGACAAGAGGGATGAGTTTGTGAAGAAGCTACATGAGAGAACCAAGATGCACTTAGAGAGGAAATCAATGAAGTACAAGGCCCATGCTGACAAGGGGCGAAAACAAGTGATCTTTGAAGAAGGTGATCTTGTTTGGGTGCATCTTAGGAAGGAGAGGTTCCCACACCAAAGGAAGAATAAGCTTGATCAGCGTGGAGATGGACCATTTAGAGTCATCAGAAGAATCGGCCCTAATGCCTATCAAATTGATATGCCTGGTGAGTATAGTGTCCATCCGACGTTTAATGTGGCTGATCTATCTCTTTATGTGCCAGATTTTGATTCCAACGTCGAATCAGAGACGATTCGAGCTCAAGTGGAGGAGAATGATGTAGTGAAGCCAACCATGTCTCCTACCGACGTCGATGAGTTGATTCGAGTGTCTTCTGATGGACAAGCTAAGAAGATTGATCAAGGCACAACAACAATCTTAGTTCGATTAGCAGCTGTTGTTGAAGAGTCAATCAAGACGAGATGGGTCACGTGCATTCGACATCAACTAAGCCCGAATTCAATGGATTAATAATATGGGTCGTGTTTCACACTATTTCCTTATTTAGAAACATGTATTAGCTTGTCTCACTTTAGGGCTGAATTTAGTAAGTGACCAGGTGAGATAAGTTGTTACATGGGTCAAAGTCAACCCTTTGACTTGACCAATCTAAATAGTGGAAAATATCAATTTAATTATTTTAATATGTTGGACGATTTTAGTTGTTAGTTTGTTAGAGATAGTTTCAATCAATAGGCTTATGTTAGTTGGTTGATAATCTCTCTCCTATCTTTTTGTTATCTTTTGGATATTTTGAGTTTGTTAGGATATTTTCCTTATGAAATAAATCAACCATGATATATTATTATATCTTGGGAAGCAAGACATGGGCCTCTCTCTATCTATTAGGGGTGCCTTGCTCTCCAAAGAAGACTCTTCTATTCTACTATTTATACTTTGCAATTTCATTAATGAAAAACCAGCTTGAGAGATATTAAACCCAATTGGTTTAGTCTATCTCTTGGGCTCCAAAAAAACACACGTGTGATCTATTGCTTGCAATCTGCGTTCCTCATCATCATCTTCGGCGATCTCTCTCTCAATCTCTCTTTGTGCTGTTTTAGTTTTGATTCATTAAGTTGATCAATCAGTTAGTTCTAGTCGATTTTATATCAACTAGTTCATCATTTGGATTAGCGTTCGAGCCATCCAAATTGAACTATCTCGTTGATTCAAAATAGTGATTTGAAATTCAGTTTGCTATTATTCAGTCGAGTATCATTCATTACTTGCACCGCAAGTTATTAACTTTGAAAGCTAATTCAGGTTGGAATCAAGGTTACTAGGCAAGATCGGGACTTTGTGGGTTACATACGAGATTTCTAAGGAGCATTCCGAGGCGGTCACGTATCACCGGCCAATCAATTCATCCTTTAAATTGTTTATGAAGAACTAGGTCATTCGTCTAAATTGACCTAGTTCGCAATTGGCATTCAACCATAATGACGGTGATAATACTTTTCATGATGAATTATACCAATAATATCAATTACTCGAGCAAGCTTATCATCCGAGGAAAAGTTTGTATCATATAAGATGACAATAATTTAAATATGAGTTCACGTATGTGGATAAATCTAGATTTCGATGAATTACAAACTCATCTAATTGTTTACTATATGATCTTAGTAATATGCACAATAATTGTACGTATTGATTCGTTCATGAATTCGATACACTTTGATAAGCAAATTTTAAGCTCATGGTATCATCAGTAATCAATCGTGAATTATATTCATGATCTTAGTAAAGACATTGGGTTAATGTGCTGTGTGTTAGGAATAACCAATTTAGCCATTAACTTACGCATATTAGCCCATATCAACACCTGCATACCTTACTCAAATCCGAGTTGCGAGAATAAGTGATAGATAACACGGCACTCATAGTTTAGCTTGCTAGTCATAGCATTATTAAGGTATGCATGTGTTGATCTGGGCTAATATGATAATCTTGATGTGAGCGGGTAAAACAAACATAGTTATTATAATTATTTTCGCTATTAAAAAGGTATTTCTTAAATTACTGCTTAGTTATTATTATATTTATTATTTTTTATATTATTAAATATATGGTAGTTATGCAACTTAATGGAAAATCTATCTTGCAAATATGATAAGATTAATTCGGAGAAGGTGAGAATATCCCTAGCTTGGGCTTTAAGCAACCCTAGGAGATAAGTAAAATAAGGCCCCCTGATCTCTTTCTTCCATTATAAATACACGCCCTAGGCGTGTAGGGAGAGACACATGTGCACATCGGCATATTCAGAAACTCTGGACAGGCTAATACTCGCTTAGCTCGACTGTTCAGGGATTCACCGCTCTCTTGTTGTACCTCGTCGCTCAAAACGACAATTGCTCTTCTGACTTAGGCATCGGAGGTGGATTAGGGGGTCCCCGCCCCCTGAGTCCATTGTTTTGCAGGTTCCTAGGTTAAGAGATTGGAGGCGGAGCGGAATAGGAGGAGTTCTTAATTAGTGCATTGAAGACGAATTGAAGGCGGATTTTTTGTGCACTAACACTTGATATTGCATTAATTCTAACCCTCAAGTATTAAATTAAAAGACATTATCCACTTAGAATATCTATCTATAACTATATATTAAAGATGTCCCTTTTCGAGCCACCAGAACGATTCTGTCCCCACCTCATATTTAAAAAAAAATATCAATTTCTATTATTATAACTTCTTTCTATTACTTTTTTTTAACTTTTTAAATTTATATCGAACATCAAAAAAATATCTATTTAGTACTCCTATAATAATATCTTTTGAAAGCTTCCTTATACAAGTATTTAAATTTAAAGATAAATTATTTTAAAATAAATACAAATCTAATAGCATATATCTTTTGAAGAATTTATTTATAGATATATTTTCTTTTATAATAAAAAATTAATGATAAATATTTAAATTTTTTAAAATTAATAAAAATAGATAATAAAATTTTTAATAGATATATTGAAATATTTGATAATCTCTAAGTGTTCGTACATGAAAAGTAATAAAATATGAATAATACCTTTTCGAGCCACCAGAACGATTCTGGCCCCACCTCATATTTAAAAAAAATATCAATTTCTATTATTATAACTTCTTTCTATTACTTTTTTTTAACTTTTTAAATTTATATCTAACATCAAAAAAATATCTATTTAGTACTCCTATAATAATATCTTTTGAAAGCTTCCTTATACAAGTATTTAAATTTAAAGATAAATTATTTTAAAATAAATACAAATCTAATAGCATATATCTTTGGAAGAATTTATTTATAGATATATTTTCTTTTATAATAAAAAATTAATGATAAATATTTAAATTTTTTAAAATTAATAAAAATAGATAATAAAATATTTAATAGATATATTGAAATATTTGATAATCTCTAAGTTTTCGTACATGAAAAGTAATAAAATATGAATAATACCTTTTCGAGCCACCAGAACGATTCTGGCCCCATCTCATGTTTAAAAAAAATATCAATTTCTATTATTATAACTTCATTCTATTAATTTTTTTAACTATTTAAATTTATCTCTAACATCAAAAAAATATCTATTTAGTACTCCTATAATAATATCTTTTGAAAGCATCCTTATTCAAGTATTTAAATTTAAAGATAAATTATTTTAAAATAAATACAAATCTAATAGCATATATCTTTTGACGAATTTATTTATAGATATATTTTCTTTTATAATAAAAAATTAATGATAAATATTTAAAATTTTAAAATTAATAAAAATAGATAATAAAATGTTTAATAGATATATTGAAATATTTGATAATCTCTAAGTTTTCGTACATGAAAAGTAATAAAATATGAATAATATAATATTTAATCTTATCTATCCTTTACTTTATCGAACCACAAAATGAGTTTGGTGACCCATCTTAAATTAAATTAATTAAATTTTAAATATTTATATAATTAAATTATCTTTATCTTTCAAACTTTATTATATCTTATTTATTAAGTAACTATTATTTTTTAAATTCTTATCTCTTTTATATTTAAATATATAAATTTTTTATTCATATTTTATCTTCTTTTTTAATTAAATATCTATGCAATATCATTAAGGAAAAAGAGAAATGTAATTATTTTATCTTAATAATATATCTTCATTCTCAACATTAAATTTAATCATTTATATTGATTAAAAAATTATACATTCTACGAACAATAAATTACTTATATTAAAATTTATATTATATTTTAATTTATTAATATCTTATTTATAATGTCTATAAAATATCGAATCGTAGTCTTACATGGTACGACGGGTACAACTAGTTAATCTAATGGGCGAGTAAAATATCCGCCTCTTGTTAGCTTATTTGGCTAAAGATGGCATTTCATAACCTAATATATTGACGAGGAATATTCCAAATGAAACCTAATATTCTTAGGTTTATTATGGTTGCCAAGGTTGATCCTGTGAAAGGTCTTGAATGATAAAGCGAACCAGCTATTTAGTTAAAAGCGAACCAGCTATTTAAATATGAGGTGGGGTCAGAATCGTTCTGATGGCTCGAAAAGGTATATCTTTAATATATAGTTATAGATTGGGATCGTGATTCTAGTTGAAGTCCCGTGATATTCACGGGATAATTTTACTAAAAAATATACAATTCTATGATATTAATTTAAAATACTAAATATAGTTA
Organism: Fallopia convolvulus; assembly: GCA_964016875.1. NCBI lineage: Eukaryota > Viridiplantae > Streptophyta > Magnoliopsida > Caryophyllales > Polygonaceae > Fallopia > Fallopia convolvulus. The sequence continues at coordinate 27,826,223 of OZ024727.1, forward strand.
TATAATATCATAATAAATTACACAATAGACAAATTATTTTTTTAGATTGTACTCTATATTTTAATTGAATATATTTTTAACTATTTTTCCATTATTTGTGGAGATCTTGTTCAAATTTAGATTGAAATTATTAAAATATTGATTTTACTTTTTATTGATTACTTTTTAAATAATATTTTCTTATTTTTTTAGACATTAATATGTATAAAATACTTGGTTTTTTATAAAGATAATAATAATTAGGATAGATTATCTATAAAGCATAATATAATTTATTAAAATACTTTTTTTGAATTTAATTTATTAAAATTATATATTAGGGTTCTTATCTTTTACTCTATAATAGTAAGAATGTTTGTAAATATGAAAAATACTATATAAGGTTAGTATAGAAGAGAACATTGTCCTTGATTTAAGAGATAAAATGTAGAGAAAATTATCTATGTATTATTTTACAAAATTCAATCTATCTATAAAGTTGTTTTCCATACTAAATTTCCATAATGAAGAAATAAAATATAAAGGAAATTAATTTATATGAAAATCTACAAAATTCAATGTATTAATCAACCTATCATCCATATTAAATTACAAAAAAAGATAGAGATAAAAAAGAATTTAGATGTAAGGTGGGGCTAGTCGGATAGATAAAAAGAATATATTCTATATTTACATAAATAAAATAAAAAGAAAATTAAGAAAAATGTAATGTAATTTTTTTATCAATATTCAATTTAAGAAAGTATTCATCAAGATTTTAAAATTTTTCTTTTTTATTTTATAAAACTTTGATTTAAGAAAAAATCTTTAATATAAATGCATAAAAAGATAAAGAAAATATAATTATATTAATTTAAATTAACATTCGAATTTTTTATTTGACATTTACATATAATCTTAGTCATCAATATAAGATTATATCTTTTTCTCAAAATAAAAATATATCAACATAACAAAATTTATCATTTAAAATTATATCATTATATAGATATAAATTTTATACTTGAAGCTCAAGTCTTGTTAAAAGATAAAAAAAATATATTAAGATCCTAAATCTTGTTAAGAGATAAAAATATTAAATTAATATGGAAAATATCATCTCATAGGAATTTGTGTATATAAAAATTATATAAATATGTTATCTATTATAGTAAACTAGTACATAATCCATAGATAGAAAATTATATACATAAAAAATTATATAAACATGTTGTCTATTTAGTATATATAGCAAGAATACTATAAGTTGTTACAAATTTTATTAAATATAATTTCACATTAATTTATTCAAAAATGTCACGTGGCGCAAATTTTACAACAAACTTGGATTTTGCTTTATAATGTATTAGGGTAGATATGCCTTAATCTTAGGCCCAATCACACTAGTATGTTCATTAATTGGTGACTTGGCTCAACTGTTATTTAACTAGGTCACCTTGCTTCACCTCCTATGGGGCTGTCTATGATCGTATACTTTTAAACAATTGACCGTTTAACATCATCTGTCGGGCAACAATGATTCGTGGTAGTAGAAACATACAACTGCTTCAATATTAAAACGACAAATTACCAATTATTATACGAGTTTGATGATTAATATTTGTAAACAATTAATGTGCTGAGCCAAGTCACCAATAGCTTGGCTCATCAGGAGTAATTTGCAACTAATATTAATCTGATTGACTAATAGATCGATGATGGCGTTTATAGGCAAAATACATCAATAGATAGTTGAACTTGTACATTTTTTTCAACCAGCACCTTATACTTTGAAATTTTCAAATAAACACCTAAACTTAACTATTTTTTGCCTTTTAGACATTAAGCCCTTGAGTGAAATACACTCGCGGTGACATGGATGCCACATATGCGCCATATAGGTGCCATATAGATGCCACATATATAATTATTTTTTGTCTTTTCAATTTAATAAATAAATAAATAAAATATTAAAAAAACTCTAATCCACTTTCCAAATTTATTTAAAAAAACATAAGTGCTGTTCTTCACATTAAATTTTACTCCCACTTCACACTTATTACATTTCTTTACAAAAATACCCTTTTATCATCTTTGTTTTCCTCCATCGTCAATATTCTTGTTCATCCATCCCCTCGAGTCCTCGACCGATCTTCTACAATTCAATATCCACTGGCTCCTCAGGCTAACATCGTTCATAGTCGAACGCGAGCTTCACTGGTCGGCCGACTGATAGCCACCAAGGCCTTGCGCATCTTCTTCGTCATTTCGATGACTGATTGACGATCACGAATTGAAAAACACCACAAGCATAGAATTTGTAGAGTATTCATGTTAAATGTTAGCCCACAGTCACACACATCAAATTCCGCATTACAAGGCTTGATTTAATGAAAAACGCATCCATCAAACAATTTTAACCAAAAGTGCAATCTAGGGTTTTAATTTTGTTTTTAAACAATATATTTGGGGCTTTTCTTGAAAGGGGTAAATCACAAAGGGAATAGCAGCAACAATTGGGTTTATGGGGCGATTAAGTGGAGGAAAGACGAACAAGGATGTAATGGTGACTAGACAAGTTGGCGTGGCGGTGCAAACGCCAATGGGTGAATTGAAGAAGGGAGGCTGTGACAGGTGATTTAAGTGGTGGTTTGACATCATTCATTAACGAAGATCGTGCACGAAAGGGAAGCTCGTCGGCGGAGACCACGTAATGAATGGAACCTCGTCGCTGGCGTCGTCGTTCTGCAGACCCAGTAGTTGTGCTCATGACTTTGAATGAAATGGAGAAAAAGGTACAGGAAAGGGAGGAGGATAAGATATTTGCCATTTTCAAATATTATAGGGGCATTTTAGACAATCTATGGTGTGATTGAAAAAAATAGGTGTGAAGAATAGTAGCTCCCTAAAAAAATTCTAGATCTATCTTTCCACAAAAAAATCTCAGATTTACTGTCCAAATCTATTAAACAAAATACTAGATCTATTTTCTACCAAAAAAATCTCACAGAAGTGAACGACAATCTCTGGAACGACGGAATCGGGACGGCTTCTCTGCCTCGTCAAAATTCTCAGATTTGAAAGGCCTCTCTGGAACGACGGACTCATGAGTTTCGAATTCTTCACCGGCGGCATATCTTCTTTGCGTCGTCAAAGTTTACAATTCTAGATCTGAAAGGACGGAACGACGGACTCGAGAGTTCGAAATTCTTCACCGACGACATATCTTCTCCGCCTCTGAAACGACGGACTCGGTCGACGATGTTGGAGATCTGGTGGTCTCAGATCTGGGTGGCCGGTCCTTCGAGATTCGGTCGGCGGTGAAGTCGACTAGATCTGGGTGCCTAGATACTATCTTTCCTCCTCCCCAAATCCGATAGCCTAGGCCTCTCCTCCTCCTTTAATTGAGAATGACAAGTTCAAACCGGCGGTGACCGCCAGCCCCGAGCCCCCGACCAGATCTGGGAACACGAGCGCAGAGGCTGGACATTCACTTGACTGAGTAGACGAAGATCAACTTCTTTTTTATTCTTTTTCATTTTGTTTTTAGTTTTTCATTATCTTCTTTATTATTCTTTTGCCTAATTAGAATTTGTTACTAAAAAAATGCAAATTTAAAATTTACAAGTTCCCCACTCGCTCACAAAGATATTGAATCTCACACGCTATGCCACATTAGCGTATAGTGTTTAATAGAACAAATTTAGTTTAATTTAGGTGTTTATTTGAAAATTTTAAAGTATAGGGTGCTGGTTGAAAAAGTGTACAAGTTCAAGTGTCTGTTGATGTATTTTGCCGGCGTTTATATTACGTCAATGATCATAAAGGCATTGGATTCACTTATCAAATGATGGGAACTGTACTTTATCATAGTCCTTGAGCCCGATTGGGCGATTGATGTACAAGTGTATTACTTGAACAATCCTTGATCAAGCTGACAACCCTTTATTACAATGATACCATAGTTAATGACATCATATATTTATCCTGAACAATAGCTATTATAAGCAATTTGATACGTGATTGCCTCGGATTACTCCTTGATAATCTCGTATATGACCCACACGATCCCGATCTTGCCTTGTAACGAATTCCAACCTACAATGCTTTCAAAATTAATTTTATCTTTAATTTTAGATACTTGTATAAGGAAGCTTTCAAAAGATATTGTCATACTAAATAGATATTTGTTTGATGTTATATATAAATTTAAATAGTTAAAAAAGAATTTAATAGAAAGAATTTATAATAATAGAAACAAAAATTAATTTTTTAAATATGAGGTGGGGCTAGAATCGTTCTGGTGGCTCGAAAAGTTACAGCTTTAATATATAGTTATAGATTGTTCACTAGGTATCAACTTGTTACTAGTTTATGGTTAAACTAGATATGTGAGCGGGTAAAAAATAGCTACCATATTATTATTTTTGTTATCGCCATTAAGGTATTTTTAATTATTGCTTATTTATTATATTCGCTCAGGCTATTGAACACACCTATTGAGAGCTTGAACAGGCTAATATTCGCTTAGCTCGACTGTTCAGGAATATCCATACTCGCTGGATCTCTCGCTTTCTTGTTGTACCTCGACGTTCAATTCGACAATTGCTCTTCTGACTTAGGCATCGGAGGTGGATTAGGGGGTCCCCGCCCCCTGTGTCCATTGTTTTGCAAGTTTCTAGGTCAAGAGATTGAAGGCGAAACGGAAGAGAAGGAGCATTCAATTAGTGCATTAAAGACGGATTGAAGACGGAGTTTTTGTGCACTAACAATTGGCGCCGTCTGTGGGAACGAGGATTAAATCCATGAGTACTCGTTCCTAAAAGAAAAAGAATTGAGTTTTCGAAGCCCTGTGGTGATCGCGGTGCCTCAGCGAGCGAACCGCGACCGAGGAACAGTGCACCGCGACCGCGGCCACCAGAACCGCGATCGCGACCCACCGGAGTGCGCCTCCGGAAATTCGCGCACTCCGGATTTTCGACTAGAGTGACCCTCCGGAAATTCTTGAGTCCGGAAATTTGTGTTTTTGGGTTTTTTCTAGCCTAAAGGCGTCCCCAAAAATCAACAAAAGAGATCCGCTTTGGGATTTGTTTGAACCCTAAGCAAAATCATGACCGAATCACCACAACCAGTGTCGATCGCAGTGCGTGCTGCGAAATCGACGACACTTGGGGCAGGGGGCGACCTTGTCAGCCCCTTGTCGAATTCAATCTCGCCTAAGTTTGGTAGTCGACCACCAATTGACGGATTTGGCTCCGGGTGCGTGCCCGGTAGCCCAAAGTTGAAAACTTGATTGTGAATCAACGTTCAACCACAATCGAAGCGACAAAAAGCAATTTTGGAGAAAGAGTACTCGATCCACGCAATTGTGGCGTAGGAATCGATCCCTAAAAATCAAAAAGTTGTTTTTGGAAACCCTAGGCACCGTCGCGAAATGAAATCGCGCGAGGTACGCCCAGCGAAGAAAACCGCGATCGCGGTACCGAGGACCGCGACCGTGGCATAGTGAACCATGACTGCGGCTCGATCCCCGCGACCGCGGTTCGGCAGGAGAAGTCGGGATTTTCAAAAATCGTTCGGAAGGTCAAACCTTTGTGTCCGGAAGCCACTTGAACCGTGACCCGACCCCTCTCGCTAGTATGTTTGTTCATCGCACAAACCATTTGGGGTTGAGTCAAGCGACGGAATCGTCAGTCGTGGTACTTCAAGGCCTGAATCGACTGAATTTGATCAAGCTTGGGAAACGACAATGCGTGTTGCCAAAAACGAGAATAATCAATGGATTCTGAGTCAAGTCACAAGAGAAGTTCTCAAAGGATGTCAAAAAGCAATCAATCCATGCAATTGTGAGGCTGGAATCGATCTCTGACAACCAAGAAACAACCTTTCTTGGCCCCGAAGGAACAACGAACTCGCCAATGCTAAATCGCCAGCGAGTTCTAGCGCCACCGCGATCGCAGCATCGTCAGCCGCGACCGCGCCCTTGTCGACCGCAACCGCGGTCCGTACCACCGCGATCGCGGCCCAGGCGATAGTAATCGCCGTGTGGTTTTTTCGAAATCCAAAAACCCTAAAATCGCTAGGGCAAACTCCGATCTTCGCTCGGAAAATAATCAAGACTCACAGGTTGGTCAAGCGAAACTCTGATATTCGCTCGGAAGATCAAACCCTAGAAAGTTCCAAGCAAGACAACTTTCTCAAAGATGATCAAATCCGTGACCCAACCTCACCGTCAGAGCATGGTTGCTTTTCGTGCAAGCCAAGCGAGGTTCGGATCAAGCGACATAATCAATGGTCATAGCGCTACACAGTTTGATGAAATTGATCATCATTGAGAATCAACGATGCGCGTCGCTGAAACCCCAAAGCAATCAAGATAGTGGGGCATCGACCACCGCCTAGAATAAAGATGAGATTGTGCTTAATACGCACTCTAGCTTCCGCTTTAACAGAGAACCAGCAGATTTAAGACAAGCATAATTCAATGGAGTCTTGTTGCTATCAAGCCTTGGAGATATCGCTAGGCTAAAGCATTCTTTGGAAGGATCCAAGAAAAGCGCCGCATCAGCAGATCGGCGATCGAAAGGACCAATCGACGGCTCGTTAGCGTTATCGAATTCGCCGATAACCGCCAGGGTCCCTAGCCGGTAAACACTGATAAGAAGATCGAAGGAATACAAGTCAGCTACGAAACAAACGCTGAAATCGCGAAAATCCATCGATCCGCGAAGACCGCGATCGCGACCAGCGAGGCCGCGGTCGCGGCCCCATATTCCGCGACCGCGGACAGCCTCTAGAATTTTTCTTCGCCTTAGTTAGAGAACACCGTGGTCGCGGGTTCCCAATCCGCGACCGCGGTTCACCCCCGCAAACTTCAAATTGAAGATCAATCCTTGAAATCGTACGACGCGTGTCGGAATCAAGGACTTGAGACTAAGTGCTGGGGCATTGTAAAACCGAAGGGTCAAGAATGCTCGAATATGATAGAAGAGTTCAAGTTATTCAAGATTGGACAATGATCAAGCGATCAAAACGAGTCCGTTGATGCATTGGCGACGTTAGCCACTCGTGCAAGAATCGCGTAGGACCTCGATGCGCGTCGAGGCAACGGGATGTCCAACAAATTGGCATCTAAATCGAAGTTGTGAGCAAGAACGTGCTTGCAATTATGACCGTGATCACGAGAAACGAAACCGAGTAAGGATCTCGAATGGCAAACACCCTTGATATGCAACTTGGATGAGAACATTTGTCCTTGGATATCGCCCGGGCACGGAAAGTTCTCTTAAGGGCTCATAGGTTTTGGCTATTGCCGGAAAAGATTTTATATTATCGTTATTTTTCCGGGCCAAACTTGAGAAGCGTACCCCCAAGCAAGGTTCTGTAACACCCCCTTCCTACCCTAGAGGTATTACCGCCAGTAACCCCGATTAAGACTAAACTGAAACTACCCAAGGCTTTAAACTGACTGAACAAACTAAAAACGAGGTAAATGAAACAATTTAAAAACAAAATTAAGTTAAATATTATAGCAGAAAAACAAACAAAAGGTCTTATACAAACCTTAACTTAAAAGAATAAATAAATAAATAGAACAACCTTCTATTTAAACAAAATCTTCATTAAGTCTTCCTTAAGTTCTTATTTCTGAAACTCAGCTTCGCTTTGAAGTAGTTCAACCATGATCTTCAATCAAATATAGACATTGGAAATCTTTCTTCAACTTCTGGAGCTTCAAACCTCTAAATCTGCCTCTTGAATCAACTTCCAAGAAGAACCTGATGTGTCGTAAACCAACGGTGGACACCAGCCGACCATATAGAAGAAAAGAAAATGGACGGGTTAGTCTAATGAAAGACTAGCAAGAGGAGAATCTAACTTGGTCCTTATGGTTGTAACTAAACATATTGGCATCCAAATCCGATTAGTCTCAGATTATGATCCAACAGTTAGCAGTCTTATAGAGAAAAAGAAGGAGACTTGCATAATCAAGAGAGAGAACACCACCGCTTGTGGTTTCTTTTAAGAAGCATAAACAATTGTTGGGAACTCATATTAATCACATAACATTTTGAAAAGCCTCCATCGACTAATCAGATTGACTTAACCAAGGTTTGATTAAGAATCATTCATAACCGGGAGCAAGAATGGCCTTCCGACTGGACGAACCATTCAGGTATATTAATGTGCCTAACGCACTTATCTTATATTACTTTCAAAACTTTTCACAACCAAGTTGGTGACTTTTAATCGGCTCGAACTACTACCGAAATATTCTGGTATTGTAGAGATCATCTGAGTATTTCATCCATTGCCATCTACCATGTACCAAGATCACAAGACTTAAGCTATCCTTGATCTTTCATTTTGCATATGGTGAGGTAGAGATCACAGAGGCCTATTACCATGTTGTCTACACTACACCGTGCCGAACCTGCACTTAGCTAGAGTGCCTATCAACCCTCTCACACGAAGAGTAGGGGAAGAGAGTCATGACCCACCATTAGGATTAGGCCCCTCCTAATGTAATATTGTTTTAAAGAGAGGATATGGAACCACGTTCCCCTCCCTAAAACTATCTTAATTCAATAACAATGTCTCAGCGTGAGACAGCATCCAAGGTCATCCATAACGAACCTAAATCCAATTCTACCGCAAAATTAAATAAACAACATGGTCATTATTTCTAACCAATATAACAACCTATCATATTTTATTAATCATACAAGTTGTTCCCAACGCAAATATAAAATGGGATCCAATTCCTCATTTAATAACAATAACGCAAGAGAGAATCGTCCACTTGCCTTAGAAGGCGTGCTCAACGTCCTTAGCAATTCAACAGTAATCTTTATCATCCTTCTGTCAAATATATCAAAAGGATTTCTCAGCAACGAGCTCACAGAAACACTTCTTAGTTGTATTCTCAATTCCTACAACTTCCTAATCGATAAACGATTTAATTTCCGAATATCGATATATAATAAATCCTTAATTAGCATGCTTTAAGGAGCCATCTTGGCGGAATTATAACTAATTATCCGCTTCTCTTTTGAAACAATTTTCTAAATAAAAATTGTTCATTAGCAACAGTTATTAAAGATTACCAAATCTCGGATCAAACGGATTAACAACGAAACCTGAGTAATTATCCGAAGTCCTTTACCTCCCAATCGGTAACCAAAACTTGTATTCACTATAACTGAAGATCTTGACGTCCGTTTCTCGAGCGGTTTGAACCTGTGGGACCGTATCAACGTCAAGATTATAAAAACCATAAATTTAATTAGCAAAGCGGAACCGAAAGGCCCTTACGGTGGCTCCGCAACCAACCCTGCTAATTAATTTCGATTGTATATACCTTCACTCGAGCCCATGGCTCATTTGGTTTGATAGTGGCTCAATCCCCGAGCCCAAGGGTGGTCGGGTATTGCCCGGCGGTGGCTCCCATGGTGGTTGGTGGTCGGACAAGCTACCGATCGCTGGCGACGTCGCTTGGCGAGGCGAAAAGATGACCGGCGGTGACAAGCTCTTTCCTCCCGAGTACGTCGTCGTTCCGCCTTGATTCTTCGCTGGTTCTGGCTCCTCCTAGCAGCAGCAACGAGCCTAGCTGACCCAAGAGGAAGAAGAAGAGATGGGGTGGAGGAAGAGCTAGAGGAAGAAGGAGGTGGTGGCCGGCGGTGAGTCTTGCCCGAGCCCGTCGTTCGTCCGACTCTCGTTTCGCTTTTGCTTAGAAATGAATGAAAGACTTTGACGAGGCAAGTAGATAAGCCAGCGGATAAAATTCTCTTTGGTCCCTTCATTCTTAAGCAAAGAAAGGAGGTTGAAAACACCAAACCCGTCTTGGAACGGGACTCGCGTTAAAGCGGTAAAATTATGTACCTCGGATGGAAAAACTTACTAAACGAAAAACGTCCCGTAAATTATGTAGACCAATAAAACCAATTTTCCATGATTTTATCTTGTTACTTTCAATTTTTAAGGCTTCCGTTTCGTATTTTAAAACCTTTACCGTACATAATTTAAAAGACGACTTATCCAATAAATATTCTTTTTCCACTGAAAAATCCTAGAATTCACACCGATCCATAAAATCATTTCTTTATGATTTTAGGATATCACCAACAATTTCCTATGATTTAAATTCCGACAAAAATATTGGATTAAGCGTTAAAACGGACAAAGAGGTTAAAAGGATATCCGAGAAAAATTCAAAAATATCCTAAAAACCGCATTTATTACATTAGTACCCCCTTAAAAATGGTTCCGTCCTCGAAACCAAGGAGAACTCGAATCATCTGGAAAGATAGTACAAGCACATACACACCATCACCACAAACCTATACAGAAGTTTGTAGTACCCCCTAAAAAACATGATGTTACTTCTGCACCAAGCACTAAGCAACCACTGCTTAGTTACCAAACTTCTTCTTTACAACGTTTATTAACTTTGGAAAATGACTCAGCATTTCCTGTTTAGTTTCTCAAGTCTTTTCTTGACCTCCATTTTAGGCCAAGATAGCCTGACCAAAGGTATTTTTCCTATTCACGAAGAAATTACGGATAGAATGCACTGAAGGTGGCAATGCCAACTGATAAACAAGATTACCAGTTCTTTCCAGTACCTCAAAAGATCCAATCATAGCGAGCATTTAGGTTGTCTTGCATTCCCCAGCGGAATATGCCTTTCAAGGCGAATATTAGAACAAAAACGTCGTTCTCAACATTGAACTCAACCTGCTCTCTAATTAAAACAACACATGATTGTTGTCGCCTTTGAGCAGTTAGCACCCTTGTTCGAGTTAGTGCAATATCAGTTGTTGTTCTCTTGGCCAAGTCTGGCCCATGAAGAACCTTGTCACCATTGTCATTCCAACGAATTGACAACAAACACTTCCAGCCTTACCAAGCCTCAAAAAGAGTCATTTTCTTTATCTTGAAATCAAAATTCTTGTATGTGAAATCACTCAAACTCAAACTACCATTCCAACTCATGTGGAATTCAGAATACATGTCCTTGGAAGTTTGAATTTGTTTCTTTGCATTGTTCATCAGTTTGATGAGGGAAGCCAACGCTAAAATTCGATTCAATCCACAAAGCTTGATGTCACTCCTTTCAAAACTTTGGCGTGAACCATCCATCTCAATAAGAGATAATAATCTTTGGAGTTTTATGAAGATGAAACACTTCATGCATGAACACCTCAGCTAACTTCTGTACTTTTTAAGTCATCTTAAATGTATTAACAAGAACACTCTAGGTGAGTTTATTAACAACCTCTGTATGCATCCTTCTTTCATTAAGTCTTGAACGACTAATGACAAGAATCCATTGTAACATCTTCCTACTTTCATTCTGAAACAGGAAGAGAGTATAACATTTCATCTAGTCTTCTATGCTCAATCAAGACTTCCAGACAAACTAAACATATCAAAATGAACTCGGTGATATTTCGCTTCATGTCAGTCCATCAAAAGTTTTATCTTAAATCCTTATACATTTACTTGTTCCAAGATGAACTAATTAAACAAATAAATATGCTTCCTTAGAAATAAGCTTTCAAAGCTCATCAACCACAGATACACATGAACAGTTTCAAAACCAAGCAATCCATAATCTTGAATAAGAAACCCCGGTGTCTTACCTTCTTGATCTTCTCCATTGATCTTAATAATATTACTTTCCCATACTGCTTTTCCTTAATCTGGTCAACAGATTTTTAATAAAATCCTATGGTATTCAGATAACCTTGTTGTCATCAAAACTAAACCTTTAGTCCTTCTCCAATTAGTTTCTTTACAAGGATTACTTAAAATTCTTACTCAATTTCCTTTTTGAGATAAAATCTCAGTATTACTTTAACCAAGAATATGAGATTTATCCACATATGATAAGATAATAACCTATCTTGTCAATCCTTTACATCCTTTTTCTCAACCAAAACTCAGCTTGAGCATATTGACATTCAAAAGTAGTTATCTCTCTCAACCACTTCAAACTAAACTCTTATGCATTACTATACCAACATATTGGACAATACTACCTTTAGTCCAATAGTTTCCAACAAAATTGTCTCCATTGACAATTTTCAGTCTTTTTCATCAAAGAACTGTTTAGACTTCACTTAACATTTTGACTTGCTGAGCAACTTAACTCTTAGGATTAAAAACATATCCTTACGTGTCCATTCTCTACATCCAACTACTTATCAAGCTGAGATTGAATATCAATATTAATTTACATATCCAAACTCCAAAACCATTGAAGTTCTGCTTAAAGTCCTCACTTGACTATTTTATCTCAAAGAGATTTAAGTTTTCAAGACAATATGAAAACAAATAACAACTAATGGAGTAATTACTAGTACATCCTTTATTCCAAAGAAAGGATTACTACAATATCATTCCTTAGAAAGGGTTCCATCCCAGGAATCCATATCAACTTACTTTCAAAGATAATTCCGCTAAAAAGGCAATGACTTTCTTAGATTAACTACTCTCTTGAAGAATTGGGCGCGTCAAGCTAATGCATCAAATAAAATTGTTGACCTTATCTTAATGATGCTACTGACGCTTTGCCCTAGTTTTGTGCTGACATTTGCACAATAGCTGGCCTTACCAACTTGACCAAAGTTTCAAATCAAAACTGAGCCTCAAAGGAGCTAAGATGCTCCAATTCACTTCTGAGCCCCACATTACTCTCCGAATGTGGCACTTCATTCCCTCCTCAAGGTAGAATTTGATGACATACCTTGACTTTTCTTAATTAGACATACTGCTTGACTTTTCTATAATCCATAGTATTGAGTAATCTCTGCCTGATTTAACTCAATTTCAACCCAACTTAACTTCACAGGTTCAATAAAAGAGTTGATCACTCCAATCCACCTACTTGCAAACCTTAGGGAAAATGTGATTCCGACATCTTCATACTCATAACAAATTCTTCCAAGGTCGATCTCAACTTGTATGTCTCCTTGACATACTACTTTAAAGTTATGCAGATATGATCCATTGACAAAATTTAATACTTCAGTTCATCCATTCACAAGACAACGAGCCTTCTGCAAGTGAATCTTCATATAAATTCTGATATCCAAAAGTAAACTATCAAACTCTTCTGACGATTTAAGGACTTTCAATCCTCTTATAACTTAATCTTCTCGATATATGAAAAAAAAATGAACTTTCAAACTACGCATCTAGTTCAAGACATTCAATCCTTATATCTCTCTACATATAGCAAAGTTCTTTAATTTCCAATTTCTTTTAACAGAAGAATTCACATGACCAAACGAAATATTCTTGAACCTATCCCAATTCAACATTGGTAAACAAACTAGACTTTTCCATCATTCTTGTCTTCTTACTTAACCATAAGGAGAAGACATATACCTTTTTATTAGCTCAAGTTCAAACCACATTGCAAAGGAAAAAGTTGTGGTTAGTAGACTTGCCGACAACTTAATAGTTTCACCAGTACTACCTTAGGCATCAGATTTGACAGATATAAAATCTTCAAAACTCAAACACAACTGAAATTATTTTTCAGCGATAAGGGCTAAGCCTTATTAACCACAATATTGAAGGGTTGATATTTTTCTCCCAACTGTTTAAAATATCAAAGACAAATATGCGAAGATCATTCCTTGATTGATCTTCTCAAAACTGAACTTTTTCATTCCCATCCTTGAAGAAACATAAGCCAATACCATTGGTAATTTAGAACATTTTTATTGATAATTCCATTATTGGTCAATTATAGACCTCAAGTCTCTTCTCATTTTCCCGAGTTGGGTATCACACAACGAAACTCCAATAACGTTGTCACATAGGTTAGTCATCTAGATATCAACAACTCATGTAATCAATTAACACTTGCGCCAAGTAGTTAATTGAACATAAACACATTACTGATGAACTTTTACCTGTTCAATGCATTTTGACCAATCAACCTTATCCACAACAACCTTGGTGATTAACCACTTGTCCACAACTTAAACTAAACCAACATTATTCTTTTCTTTCTTACTATAATCATAAGAAATTCCCATTCCATTTAGGATTCTCAATCCTCTTAACTCAAAGGATAACAACATATATGAAAATCCGAGTTTGAACACTATCAGGTTAAAAATTGAATTGTATTTTCCAATAGATTAACAATACAATTGATCCAACATTTGAGCACTTCAGAGCTCTTTAACTTCCAACTGAGCAAAGAAAAGTACAAAATATCCATGATTCTATACTATAGAGTCACAAACATAGTTGTTGAAGAAAGTTTCCAAAGGCAATCCTTTTCTTTTCAGGATTCTTTTACCTCACTTCATGATCCATACTGATCTCTTAGAATCACTCAAGGCTCATAAGATTCTCCAAATCTTAGCATTGAGATGTAGAGGTTCCAACTCATTCCTTCTATTGAAAATCGAATTTCAACAAAATTCCGAAATTCCTATAAAAATATTCTCATGAAAATTCTTACTCTTCAAAGAAACTCACTTTAAAATTTTCTTTTTTAAAGACAACACTTGAGCTTTCACATTTCAAGAAAGAGAATTTCTTTCACATAAATTGAATCAAGATCCTTTCTAAACTAAAATTCTTAACTTGAAATCTTCCATCATTCGAGCTTAAAATAGGAAACCTTCAAACTAGAAAGTCTTTATAAAGTACTATACTTAACTTCAAAATTTCACAAGAAGTTTCCTAATAACATGGAAGAAAGACGAGGGTACACCCAATTCAGACTCTCAAGAGAGAATAGGAATTCATTGAGAACTTGGTCTAGAACCGGTTCAACTTTAGGAATCTTCACCTAATCTTTACTCTGGATCCTTCTCGGAATCCATTCCCATCTCCAGGGAATCAAATGTCCACTATAGGACCTTTTTCCACATAAACCATTACAAACTTGTTACCTCGTGTTCTCTAATTCCCTTTCCTCTTTTATCTCCTCATGAGTCTGACCTCCAATCTTAACCACTTTCCGTAAATGGTTCTAAGACACCACCAATATAGAATTCTCCATAATTCTATATAAAATATGAAATTCTTAAGCAAGACTTAGGAACTTTTAGCTCTGATACCACTTCTGTAACACCCCCTTCCTACCCTAGAGGTATTACCGCCAGTAACCCCGATTAAGACTAAACCGAAACTACCCAAGGCTTTAAACTGACTGAACAAACTAAAAACAAGGTAAATGAAACCATTTAAAACCTAACAAAATTAAGTTAAATATTACAGCGGAAAAACAAACAAAAGGTCTTATACAAACCTTAACTTAAAAGAATAAATAAATAAATAGAACAACCTTCTATTTAAACAAAATCTTCATTAAGTCTTCCTTAAGTTCTTATTTCTGAAACTCAGCTTCGCTTTGAAGTAGTTCAACCATGATCTTCAATCAAATATAGCCATTGGAAATCTTTCTTCAACTTCTGGAGCTTCAAACCTCTAAATCTGCCTCTTGAATCAACTTCCAAGAAGAACCTGATGTGTCGTAAACCAACGGTGGACACCAGCCGACCATATAGAAGAAAAGAAAATGGACGGGTTAGTCTAATGAAAGACTAGCAAGCGGAGAATCTAACTTGGTCCTTATGGTTGTAACTAAACATATTGACATCCAAATCCGATTAGTCTCGGATTATGATCCAACAGTTAGCAGTCTTATAGAGAAAAAGAAGGAGACTTGCATAATCAAGAGAGAGAACACCACCGCTTGTGGTTTCTTTTAAGAAGCATAAACAATTGTTGGGAACTCATATTAATCACATAACATTTTGAAAAGCCTCCATCGACTAATCAGATTGACTTAACCAAGGTTTGATTAAGAATCATTCATAACCGGGAGCAAGAATGGCCTTCCGACTAGACGAACCATTCAGGTATATTAATGTGCCTAACGCACTTATCTTATATTACTTTCAAAACTTTTCACAACCAAGTTGGTGACTTTTAATCGGCTCGAACTACTGCCGAAATATTCTGGTATTGTAGAGATCATCGGAGTATTTCATCCATTGCCATCTACCATGTACCAAGATCACAGGACTTAAGCTATCCTTGATCTTTCATTTTGCATATGGTGAGGTAGAGATCACAGAGGCCTATTACCACGTCGTCTACACTACACCGTGCTGAACCTGCACTTAGCTAGAGTGCCTATCAACCCTCTCACACGAAGAGTAGGGGAAGAGAGTCATGACCCACCATTAGGATTAGGCCCCTCCTAATGTAATATTGTTTTAAAGAGAGGATATGGAACCACATTCCCCTCCCTGAAACTATCTTAATTCAATAACAATGTCTCAGCGTGAGACAGCATCCAAGGTCACCCATAACGGACCTAAATCCAGTTCTACCGCAAAACTGAATAAACAACATGGTCATTATTTCTAACCAATATAACAACCTATCATATTTTATTAATCATACAAGTTGTTCCCAACGCAAATATTAAATGGGATCCAATTCCTCATTTAATAACAATAATGCAAGAGAGAATCGTCCACTTGCCTTAGAAGGCGTGCTCACCGTCCTTAGCAATTCAACAGTAATCTTTATCATCCTTCTGTCAAATATATCAAAAGGATTTCTCAGCAACGAGCTCACAGAAACACTTCTTAGTTGTATTCTCAACTCCTACAACTTCCTAATCGATAAACGATTTAATTTCCGAATATCGATATATAATAAATCCTTAATTAGCATGCTTTAAGGATCCATCTTGGCGGAATTATAACTAATTATCCGCTTCTCTTTTGAAACAATTTTCTAAATAAAAATTGTTCATTAGCAACAGTTCTTAAAGATTACCAAATCTCGGATCAAACGGATTAACAACAAATCCTGAGTAATTATCCGAAGTCCTTTACCTGCCAATCGGTAACCAAAACTTGTATTCGCTATAACTGAAGATCCCGACGTCCGTTTCTCGAGCGGTTTGAACATGTGGGACCGTATCAACGTCAAGATTATGAAAACCATAAATTTAATTAGCAAAGCGGAACCGAAAGGCCCTTACGGTTGCTCCGCAACCAACCCGCTAATTAATTTCGATCGTATATACCTTCACTCGAGCCCATGGCTCGTTTGGCTCGATAGTGGCTCGATCCCCGATCCCAAGGGTGGTTGGGTATTGCCTGGCGGTGGCTCCCGTGGTGGTTGGTGGTCGGACAAGCTACCGATCGCCGGCGACGTCGCTTGGCGAGGCGAAAAGATGACCGACGGTGACAAGCTCTTTCCTCCCGAGTATGTCGTCGTTCCGCCTTGATTCTTCGCTGGTTCTGGCTCCTCCTAGCAGCAGCAACGAGCCTAGTTGACCCAAGAGGAAGAAGAAGAGATGGGGTGGAGGAAGAGCTAGAGGAAGAAGGAGGTGGTGGCCGGCGGTGAGTCTTGCCCGAGCCCGTCGTTCGTCCTACTCTCGTTTCGCTTTTGCAGAAATGAATGAAAGACTTTGACGAGGCAAGTAGATAAGCCAGCGGATAAAATTCTCTTTGGTCCCTTCATTCTTAAGCAAAGAAAGGCGGCTTAAAACACCAAACCCGTCTCGGAACGGGACTCGCGTTAAAGCGGTAAAATTATGTACCTCGGATGGAAAAACTTACTAAACGAAAAACGTCTCGTAAATTATGTAGACCAATAAAACCAATTTTCCATGATTTTATCTTGTTACCTTCAATTTTTAAGGCTTCCGTTTCGTATTTTAAATCCTTTACCATACATAATTTAAAAGACGGCTTATCCAATAAATATTCTTTTTCCACTGAAATATCCTAGAATTCACACCGATCCATAAAATCATTTCTTTATGATTTTAGGATATCACCAACAATTTCCTAGGATTTAAATTGTGACAAAAATATTGGATTAAGCGTTAAAACGGACAAAGAGGTTAAAAGGATGTCCGAGAAAAATTCAAAAATATCCTCAAAAACCGCAGTTATTATAGGTTGAGCCTAGATTGTATGAGATTTGTGAAAACATGTATGAAGTGCACGTCGGAGACTGCATTTCGGCTCCCAAGCTCGTTTGCAAAAATATTGGTGGCCTTTTATGTGAAAAGTGGCTAGAGAAAACCAATAAAATAATCGTCGCGCTCTTTCCGACCACCTCGTCTTCGCCAAGGATTATCGATACGTTGCCACTATGCAGCGCAAGGTCGGAGAACATATAAAAAGTCTCGACGGGGGAGATGTCCCCCGTATTTGGAATCTCGCTCGTTTAAAAATGTTTTTCCTTCAAAGGGAAAACCCTGGCCGTGGAATAGTTGATCCCGACCACGGCACTGTTGATCGCGCCCGCGGCTTTTTGAGCCGCGATCGCGGAATCGCCGGTAGTCGGTCTCTTGTTGAAGGCTCCTTTGCGTGGATGTTGAGCTAAGGCTAGAATTGTTAGAACAAGATGCCTTTTCATTTTCTTTTGTTTTCTTAAAAAGCCTGGCCAGACGCTTTTTGAACTTAAAACGTTCTGCTCTTCCTAGTCTGTTTTGTTTGTTCTAATGATTCTACCTTAGTACTTGGCAAAGGACACGACTCGAAAAGAGAGTATGCGCCCTATGATATTCGCTCATAGGTATAAGATTTATGATATTCGCTCATAAATGTTAAATCCCATGATATTCGCTCATGGATGTACAAATATGCACGCACGCTCGCTCGCACGCACGCACGCACGTTAGGGCCGGGGAACCCAATCGACTAATCTGCATGGCCACTTCGACTAAGAGAACTTTGTACCCTACGTCACTGTATATGAGAAAATGTATACAACGACGTAGGTGGGGCAATTGTGAGCAGGTAAAAAATAGCTACCATATTATTATTTTTGTTATCGCCATAAAGGTATTTTTAATTATTGCTTATTTATTATATTTTATCTATTTTCCTATTATATTAAATATGGTGGTTATGCAACTTAATGGAAGATTTTATCTTTCATTAAAGATAGAATTAAAGTTGAAGAAGGGTTGGAATATTCCTTGGTTGGGCTTTAAGACAGTTGACTAGCCCTTGGAAGATAGAATTTTCGTCCCCCTACCTCTCCTTCTTCCATTATAAATACACTTCTTCGCCGTGTAGGGAAAGCCACTGGTTGCATATTGATTGATAGACTGATATTCGCTCAGGCTATTGAACACACCTATTGAGAGCTTGAACAAGCTAATATTCGCTTAGCTCGACTGTTCAGGAATATCCATACTCGCTGGATCTCTCACTTTCTTGTTGTACCTCGACGTTCAATTCGACAATTGCTCTTCTGACTTAGGCATCGGAGGTGGATTAGGGGGTCCCCGCCCCCTGTGTCCATTGTTTTGCAAGTTTCTAGGTCAAGAGATTGAAGGCGGAACGGAAGAGAAGGATCATTCAATTAGTGCATTAAAGACGGATTGAAGACGGAGTTTTTGTGCACTAACAAGATCATATTCCGATCAAATTTGATGAACTCGTTTCGGTATTAATACATGAGTGGTACCCATAGTCTAGTATGATCATCTAGTCGTATCATATTATATAAGGGACTGATATTAGTTGCCTATGGGTTACTAGTAATATCTGTTAATAAGTTACTCCGATAATATACTACTCCCTCCGATCAGATTTAAGTGTCGTTTTAAGGGTGAGAATTTGATCTACATTAAGTGTCGTTTAAGGCTGTAATCATTACTTTCAAACAGCTTTTTACTATACTCTCTCATCTTTTCAAGGTAGGACAGCTTCTTCGTGGAAAGTGAAAAGGTTTTCACCTTTATTCCTAGTAGTCTACTACCTTTTTCTTCCTAATAGGGCTTAGTAGGGCTAGTAAATTTCCCTCTCTATATACAGTACGTACATTACATGGCTTTTTTTGCCATTTGAAGAATCACTTTCCTCTTGCTCTGCCATTTCCTGCCATTCCCATCCTTGCCAAAAGGTAAGTACTGTATTTTTGAACTTTTTTTTTGCTGAAATTCAATTCAGAACGTACAGTAATGCTTTTTGTTAAGAAAGCATGAGTTTCAAACATTAGAGTGTATGGGTTTGGTACATTTACAAGCTTGTTTTTGTACGGATTTAAAACATAAATTATCTTATTTATTTTTCTTTATGGATTCAAGACACAATTTAATCATTGTTTGTACTGTATGTGATTTTGTTACTTATAATTTTCATTGTAGTGGCCTCGGAGGCAAAGCCAATTACACGTCTCGTCTATGGCGAAAGGTTTCGATTTGAACTTATTACCGTCCGAAGAGAAGGATGATTATGATTGCAATGAGAAGGTTGGTGTTGATGCGGGTCGTGATTTGAACAAGTTTCGTGACTTTGATTTGAACAAGAGTCCTATGGAAATACATCACCTAGATGAAGAAATCGGCAAATTTATAGCGGAAATGTTTAATGTTTTCCTTCCAACTTGGTATTGGACCTCGGCAAAGAAGGAATAATGGCCTAGTTGTGATCGGTTTAAATTATTACTCCTAAGTTATGTACTTTTTTTTACTATGTACTTTCATGAACAAGAGCACTTGGATTATGTATTTTCATGAACAAGAGCACTTGGATTATGTACTTTTACTATGTACTCTTGTTGGCTAGTTTTTGCTAGTAGCTATATATGCTCTTATATAATCATTAATTAGCTTGATTTGTGTTTGATTATTCTAGTGTATACGTGTGGATGATCTTATTAGTGACTCCACTTGAAAATTTAAGCACTAAATGAAATATAATCAAATTGACCGAGTGCAAAATTCACCGAGTACAAAAATCAGTAGATAGATCATCATTCATGTCTTGTTGCCAACATATTCATGGCATTTTCTACTAATGCATAATCACAAGTAATTTGTCTAGGAAGTGTGCCATTTCTTTCTAACCTAGCCTTACTTATATGAGGTATTTTATATCGATTGGATCCTCCAACTATCATGATTTCCTTCATGCACGATTGTAGAGTTAGGAAGACACGATTGATCTTTGATACCGGGTATTCTTGGAATGACTTCTCAACGACATAAATAAGGTCATCCACAGTACGTGCACACTCCTTATCTTGCAATGATTGGATCGCACTAAGAAAACCAAGGTCGAGAACATTTAGGTCTGGAGAGTTAGATGGTTGACAAAGCAATTTGATGTCGAACCCATTTTGAGATGCAGCTTGTACAAATTCCTCGTCATCCGGGCGAACATGTGTTCTTGCATTGTCTTGTTGAATGTAAATTGTCTTTCTTGAATCCTCATTTGGCCACATAGCTTGAATAGCTGGAATCACGCCATTAACCAAAAATTCCCTTATTGTTTCTTTCTTCACATATGTGATTGGTTTGGTTTCCAAGGTCCCCGCAGCTCTATTTCTACTTCGTCTTAAGGCCGGTAGCTTAGTCACTAGAGGAAATACCCCTATTTTGCCCGAAAATACTTCATTGCCTTCATCATCAAATCTTGTCCTCGCAATTGCGGTTAGAAACATGACTTTCCCGATAAAATTTTTGCTTTGACATGAACGCCCCGAGTCATCTTCTTCTGGCAATAAGTAGTAAGTTTCTGACTTGTTCGTCATGTAGAACCATTTCTCATCGATGTGCACCATGTTGTACATATCAACGAATTTTGGATCATGTGGCAAACTACTTCTTTCCAACATATCTATGCAAAATTGAAGTCGTGCTCTCTTGTGTTCATCCTTTAGATACGGTTTAATGGCATTTGAGTGACGTCGAATGAGACCTTCCTTTAAGCGTGCATGTAGAGTACCATAACTGATATTCATAGCTTGAGAAATTGACCTTAATGTTCTCCTTCGTTCCAACGGGATAGTAGATAATTGACTTAGGTCGACTTCAACTCGCTTACGGCCCACCCTTTTTGTTTTTTTGTGACACACATTAACTCTCACACCATTTGGAGTATCCTTTGCTTGCTTCCAAATTCGTTGAACTGTTCTTATATTCACCGACATTAACAAAGAAACCTCGGTTGTTGTATTGCGCTTTAGATTGCCATCCACACTTCTCTCAAGTAAAGCATTATAGACTTGTTGTCTTTCATCATTTGATAAGACTCTTAAACTCCGTTGTTGTCCATCTGAGATAGAAATTAAAATGCAAACAATAAATTTTTTTTTGTGGGCAATTGCAAACAGAAATTAAAATAGCTTCTGCAAAGTGAATTATTTAGACTTAAAATTCATCCCTGATGACTACTACAATTAGTTGTCAAAAAAAAATAAAATTACGGAGTATAGTTGTCAAAAAAATCTAAACAACCTAGCATTAAATTAATTAAACTTAAAACAATTGATGAGATACTAGCGGGAGAGAGAGAAACAAAATATAGAGAAATCTAATCAAATCAAAACAATCTTAACAACCTAAAATTCATCCGGCAATTATTTTTCAAAAACCTAAAATTAATTATTCAGCAATCTAAAAAAATCTATAGCATTTCACTAACGTATACCCAAATTAGATGATAAATTGTCAAAAATCATTCTGACTACTAAATTAACTAATCCACCCAAACAAAGTCCTATTAACATGGCTACTAAAGTACAAAATTAATTGTTAAAATACACTATGCACATGTAACTTAGTGAGATTAGTGGTTGAGTTGTACTCATTATCTTCTTCATTATCTTCATTGATCTCATCACTTATTTGATCAATAATCGAGTCTTCAAGCTCTTGGAACTCTTCATTAGCTTCCAAATCCAAATTCTCCAAGATGTTGGCTTCATCCCCTTCAACTCCTTGATGTTGATTTGAAACTGGATTTTCAAGATTGCTCATGTCTCCTTCAAAGTCCCAACTTGGTAATTCATTTAGATCAAATGAAAATTCTTCAAATGGAGGGCCATTCAAATCAATATTACTAGCCATAGATTGAGAGAAGTTTAGAGGTTTAGGGCAAAGTGGATCTTTGTAAACATACGTGAATATAATGACTTCTGTAAAGTGTGATTATTTAGAGTTTGGCTCCAAAATGAAATTTCAATTTCAATAAATTTGGCTCCAAAAAAAATTTGGAATTTCTAAAATTTGGATCATTATGTACGTGAATATAGTGGAGAAGAGAAGATGAAGGGTCATGCAAAAAAAAAAGAGAATAAAAGGGAAAGTATCATGCGTGATTTGCATTCAATTATCAGAAGGAAATCAAGTAAAAACGTGATTTTATATGTGGGAGAGTTTTAAGGAGAGTTATTGGGAGGTTAAAAAGCAAAAAAAGCTGGTGGATAAAAACGTGATTTTAGGTGTAGGTTGAGAGTTTTAAGAGTAATTATTGCACTCTTAATATTTGTGCAAAGAGGTAGAACGACACTTAATATTGATCGGAGGGAGTAAGTAACTATTTATCCAAGCAGTCAATTGTATGTCTCGTGTCAGTTGAGATAATTGGTCAGCCTGATTAGAAAACAGCCTAATAACTAAGGAGATTGTTAGGAAATATGTAAGTCACATATATAAATATAAGTGACAAAGATTTGGTATAGCAATACATACATAGTAAAATGGTAGAAAATGTATAGGTTTAGGAACCGGGTTCGGATTCATGGTTCAAGGCTGATTTATTAGTGAACCGAATCAATCAAGTCACCCCGGTTTACCGGTCTGGAGACTTAACCGATCGAGGCCCGTTAATGGACTTAGTACTTGGACCGAGATCACACCCGAACAAAGAAGAGGCCCAATAAGAAGTCAGTGGCCCAATAAACTCGAGCTCGCTCCAGCTTAGTTGAAACGCAGCGTTTCGAGTGTGAGCCTCTATATAAAGCTTGCTACCTCATCTCGCGAGCTCATTCACAACCCTAGTTGCTCAGCGGCGCTTCGAGAGAGTTCTAAGAAAGAGAGAGAGAAAGAAAGAGAAAGAGAGAGAGCGAAGTCGGAGCGAGAGATTCTCTGGTGAAGCCAGGCGGTGGAGTTCGAGATTGGAGTTGAAGGCTTTGATCCTAGCTCATTGAGATCTGCAGTGGCGTTCTTCTAAAGCTTCATCCAGAAGCTTGTGTAGCCTTTCAGGGGGCCGAAACCCTAGATCTTTCTTCTTCTCTAGATCTCGTTGTTGTTTCTTAGTTTCTGAATTTGTTCTTTGCCTTGCTGTGTGTGTGATTGTAACCTCTCTTGAACTTGATCTTTGGATAGTGGATTTGAGACGAGTCTCCTCACTGAGGCTCCGCGGATGTAGAGCATTGCTCGAACCGCGTAAACAGATCTTGTGTTCTTTACTGTTTTCTACTATTCTTGCTTGTTTACTTCCGTTCTTGAGTGGTTTGAGGGTTAGAATCATTTCAAAGTGGTATCAGAGCCTTTAGGTTTTGATTTCTGATTAGATCTTGCTTCCGCTGTTGTGATTTGCTTAGATCTGTTTGTTGTTGTAACTCCTTACAGGCCCTACAGTAGAAGAGTCTAGGGTTTGTTCTCTTCTATCTCTGTGTGTTTTGATTGATTCTTTGTTTTTAGTCACTGTAATCCAAGAAAGCAATTTCTTGGAGAAGCAGGGGAACCTTGATAGATTGGGTTTCGACTTGTGTCGATTACTTCCCTCTGTCGGGTCCTACAGTAGAGTCTAGGTTCTATATCTTGACTTGTTTGGATCTTGTTTCTATTGTTACTAAGATCTAGATTCTTTTTTTCCCTTTCTTGAAAGTTAGGATTAAACTTATTGATTGTATTAGGTACAATCATGGGAGATGCTTACAGAATCAAGCCCTACGATGGGCATTCTGACTATGCCATGTGGAAAGTGAAGATGAAGGCAATCCTCACTAAAGAAAAATTATGGCACACTGTCACAGATACTTGGGAAGCTACTACTACTGACTTCCAGAAGAAGCAAGCCTAAGATCTAGCACATGCAGAGATCATGCTTAGGCTATCTGATGAGGTAGCTAGGCAGGTTGTAAGTATCACTGAACCGAAACCCTTATGGGATGCCTTGGATGAGAAATATCTCTCCAAATCTCTGCCTTGTCTCATCTCTCTTCTGTCTAAGTTGTTCAGTTTTAAAATGGACATTAATCAGACTATAGAAGAGAATCTTGATAGGTTTCTTAGAATAATACAAGACCTAGAAAGATGTAATGATAAGATAAAAGACTCTCATCAGTTTATGCTTCTTATGAATTCCTTGCCTGCTCTGTTTGATGTGTTAAAAGATGTCTGTCAATTTGGCCGAGATGGTATGACTGCTGCTAGGTTATCTGAGTTTATAATTCAGAAAAATGATTCTTTGAAAGTGTTCAAGGTTAAGGGTGGCAGTTCTAAGACATCTGAAAAAACTGAGACTAAAAATGAAGTAATGATGGCGAAAGGAAAAGGAAAATTCAAGAAAAATAAGAAGAAAAACTATAAGCAAGGAGAGTCTAGTAATAGTGACAAGAAAGATATGTCAAAAGTAAAGTGCTACTACTGTGGTATAGTTGGTCACTATTCCAATGACTGCACTAAAAAGAAAAAGGATGAGAAAAATAAATCACATGATAATAATGGTGCTTCAAATGTGTTTGAATCCTATTATGACTCTCCTGTATATTCTCATGAACTTCTTGCTGTTGCTTCTCCTACCTTTGAGCATGAATGGATTCTTGACTCAGGTTGTACAATGCATGCTACTCCAAATAGGAGTGTCTTTGATTCTTTATCCTTATGTGATGATGGCATTGTTATGTTAGGAGATCATACAGCTTTACCTATTAAGGGAATAGGAAATGTACCTATGAGAATGCATGATGGGAAAATTAGGATTTTGCAAAAGGTTAGATGGGTTCCAAATTTGAGAAGAAACCTGCTGTCTGAGTCTATATTTGATGATCTACATTGTCAAATTATAACCCAAAATGGAATAAGGGATGTTATCAGAAATGGAACAATTCTTATTAGGAGCATTAAAAGGGGAGGCTTATATCATGTTATAGGATCACCTGAACTCAATGTCTCCAAGGGGATACTTAATATTGACAATATAGAACATACAAAACTCTGGCATGCTAGGTTAGGTCACATAGGCAACAAGGGTCTAATGTATTTCCATAAACATGCTATGATTGATGTGAATCCTTGCAATATTGACTTGTATGAAAACTGTGTGCTAGGAAAGAAAACTGCACATGCATTTAGTAAATCAACCTATACTGCTTCCAAACCCCTTGAATATGTACATTCTGACTTATGGGGACCTGCATAGGTGGACACTATAGGTGGTAGAAAGTATTTTCTGCCACTTATAAACCACTACTCAAGAAAGGTATGGGTTTATTTACTAAAATCCAAGGATGAAGCCTTTATTAACTTCAAAACTTGGAAGAATATGGTTGAATCACAGACTGATCTAAAGTTGAAATGCCTTAAGACTGATAATGGACTAGAGTTCTGTAATAACTTGTTTGATGAGTTTTTCAGGAATGAGGGTATTAGGAGACATCTAACTGTCCCTGGTACTCCACAACAGAATGGAACCGCAGAGAGAATGAATAGAACTCTATTAGAAAAGGCAAGATGTATGTTGATAAGTGCAGGCATGAAAAGCTCTCTATGGGGTGAAGCTGTAATTACAGCAGCCTACCTTATCAACAGACCCCCATCCTCTGTGATAGGGTTCAAAACCCCACAAGAGATGTGGACAGGTAAGAAACCCATCCTATCACACCTCAAACCTTTTGGATGCACTGCATTTGCCCAGGTTTCACAGGGCAAATTGCAACCAAGGGCTTTAAAAGGTGTGATGCTAGGCTACCCCCCGGGGGTGAAAGGGTACAAACTCTTTCTTATACAACCTGGAGGTTATAAAGTCATAACATCCAGGTCTGTTACATTTAATGAGAAAGAGTTTTATTTTAAAAATAAACTCATTGGGTCCACTGTTGAGTCCACAGGAACCATACCTGAAGAGCAACAAGGCACATCACCATTATCTCATCCTGGAAACTTCTTTAATAATGATCAACTCCCACACAATGATGAAGAGGAGTTTGATATAGGTCATTATTCTGCTTCAACATCCTCTTTACACCAAATTGTCAATGAAGAGGGCATGGAAGCTGATCAAGGAAACACTGAAAATGAAGAGCAAAATGAAGAACAAAATGTTCAAGCTCAAGGAAATCAAACTCACCAATTTGGAGGGGGACAGATAAGTGACTCTAACTCTAATTCAGTTTCTGTTTCTAATTCTTCCTCTCCCTCCCCATCTCCTTCTTCTGATTCTTCTCCTTCTAACTCCCACGACTCCTCAGTCTCTAGGCAAGCTATCATGCCAGAGCATGACCTTGCTGACTACCAGTTGACTAGGGACAGGGAGCCTAGGATTAGGATCCCAAACAGAAGGTTTGAGGTGAATTTGTTAGAGTCCTTTGACAAAATGGTTGAATTTGCTTTCATTGTTTCTGAGTTAATTAAAAACTTTACACCTGAGACTTATGAACAAGCAATCAGGTGTAGAGAAGCTAATGAATGGATAAAAGCTATGCATGAAGAAATTCAGTCCATGTTAGTTAACAATACCTGGGTCTTAGTTCCCAAACCTGAAAAGGCTAGGTTAATTGATTGCAAGTGGATATATAAGCTTAAGGATGGAGTTAGCAAAACTGATCCTCCTAGGTTTAAGGCTAGATTGGTAGCTAAGGGTTTTACTCAAAAAGAAGGTGTAGATTATAATGACATATTTGCACCTGTTGTTAAATACAAAACCATGCGCCTATTACTTGCTATGACTGTTGTATATGATTGGGAACTAGAACAGATGGATGTTAAGACTGCTTTCCTTCATGGTGATCTGGATGAAACTATATACATGAGACAACCTAAGGGTTTTATAGATAAAAATCATCCTGATTATGCATGCATGCTTAAGAAATCCATATATGGCTTAAAACAGTCACCTAGACAATGGAATAGAAAGTTTGATTCTTGCATGATATCCCTTGGATTTTCTAGAAGCAGTTATGACACTTGCTTGTACTTTAAAGGTGTTAAAACTAAGTCTCCTTTATATGTGCTACTGTATGTTGATGACATCCTGTTAATTTGTAACTCTAGAGTTATTATTTCTGGTGTCAAAAATGACTTACAAAAACACTTTGACATGAAGGACTTAGGCACTGCTAAGAAAATTTTGGGTGTTAATATAATAAGAAATCGTGCTAAGAAAACTATCTATTTGTCTCAAAGTGACTACCTGCTGAAAGTTGTTGACAGGTTTGCAATGAAGAATGCAAAAAC
This sequence comes from Fallopia convolvulus, assembly GCA_964016875.1. Taxonomy (NCBI): domain Eukaryota; kingdom Viridiplantae; phylum Streptophyta; class Magnoliopsida; order Caryophyllales; family Polygonaceae; genus Fallopia; species Fallopia convolvulus. The sequence goes on from OZ024727.1 coordinate 27,854,409, forward strand.
ATCTCCAATACCTCTGGGAGGGCACTTGGAGTTAAGCAAAAGAGATTGTCCCACTACCTCTGAAGACAAGAAGAAAATGGAGAATGTCCCTTATGATGTTGCCGTAGGATCAATTATGTATTCTATGATTTGCACTAGGCCAGATTTAGCATTTGCCATAAGTGTATTGAGTAGATATATGAGTAATCCTGGAGAGAAACACTGGGCAGGCATGAAATACCTGCTCAAATATGTAACAGGGACTGTTAATACAGGGCTAGTGTATGCTGAGCATAGTCCAAGGACCACTCTGTGTGGTTATGTGGACTCGGACTTTGCCAGCAACAAAGACAATAGAAAATCAACAACTGCATATTTCTACTGTTGGGCAGGAAACTGTGTTTCCTGGAAATCCCAACAGCAGTCTATAGTTGCACTCTCCTCAACTGAGGCACAGTATATAGCAGCTACTGAGGCTTTGAAAGAAGCTACTTGGTTATGAGGCATCTTGCATGAGATAGAGGGCAAATCTTACTTGCCTACACTTTACGTGGATAGCCAGAGAGCCTTGTATCTTTGCAAGGACCCTGTCTACCATAAAGACCAAACATATTGATGTCCGATACCATTACATAAGACAAAAAGTGGAGGACCAAGAAATAACCGTGAAGAAAATACCTGGTGCAACCAATCCTGCTGACTTTGGGACCAAAATTGTTCCCACTAACAAATTTGTCTTTTGCAGGAAGGAGCTCCACATCGATGATGTTACTTGAGATGTGGCCTTGAGTCAATGAAGAAGGGAAACTCGTTTTAAATCCACACTATTCATTTTGATAGTTCTTCTTAACTTCTATACGTGACTTAGGAGGCAATATGTTAGGAAATATGTAAGTCACATATATAAGTATAAGTGACATAGAGATTTGGTATAGCAATACATACATAGTAAAATGGTAGAAAATGTATAGGTTCAGGAACCGGGTTCGGATTCATGGTTCAAGGCTGATTTATTAGTGAACCGAATCAATCAAGTCACCCCGGTTTACCGGTCTGGAGACTTAACCGATCGAGGCTCGTTAATGGACTTAGTACTTGGACCGAGATCACACCCGAACAAAGAAGAGGCCCAATAAGAAGTCAGTGGCCCAATAAACTCGAGCTCGCTCCAGCTTAGTTGAAACGCAGCGTTTCGAGTGTGAGCCTCTATATAAAGCTTGCTAGCTCATCTCGCGAGCTCATTCACAACCCTAGTTGCTCAGCGACGCTTCGAGAGAGTTCTAAGAAAGAGAGAGAGAAAGAAAGAGAAAGAGAGAGAGCGAAGTCGGAGCGAGAGATTCTCCGGTGAAGCCAGGCGGTGGAGTTCGAGATTGGAGTTGAAGGCTTCGATCCTAGCTCGTTGAGATCTGCAGTGGCGTTCTTCTAAAGCTTCATCCAGAAGCTTGTGTAGCCTTTCAGGGGGCCGAAACCCTAGATCTTTCTTCTTCTCTAGATCTCGTTGTTGTTTCTTAGTTTCTGAATTTGTTCTTTGCCTTGCTGTGTGTGTGATTGTAACCTCTCTTGAACTTGATCTTTGGATAGTGGATTTGAGACGAGTCTCCTTACTGAGGCTCCGCGGATGTAGAGCATTGCTCGAACCGCGTAAACAGATCTTGTGTTCTTTACTGTTTTCTACTATTCTTGCTTGTTTACTTCCGTTCTTGAGTGGTTTGAGGGTTAGAATCGTTTCAGAGATGGACCAATTACTACCAATAAACAATCCTCGATTGACTACAGAATTAATATCACCAATTCGGTTCCCTGCAAATATTAATACCTGATCAGAACGTGTCCACGTACATGATGTATTTTGCCAACCATAAAAAAATACACGTACAGGATCATTAACTACTTGATCAGTAAAATTTAATAAGCCCATTAACAATAGCCTAAACGACAATCATTAATGGGCTTGATCATTGACCTCAAAATTGGTTGCCTTGTAGTGGTTGACCTCAAAATCCTAAACTATGATCCACTAGCATATTAAAGAGACTCATCTAGTTTAGCAATTGACCTCAAAATCCTTCTAGTAGTGGTTGCCTTGGCTTGATCATTGAATTATATGCTAGTGGATCATAGTTTAGTAATTAATTCGATTGTTCACCTCATTTCTCGGGATGCTGGTTGTAAACGTCTTAGGCGTTATCATACGTGATGCTTACTGATTTTAATGTCATCACTATTCAGGCTATATGTACCTAATTTAACCATGACGATAATTAATGAGCCAACAATAATCCCGAGGAGAATGATTGTACCTAATTTAACCCCTAAGATATTCCTAAATATTATCTACCCTAATCTATATATATATATAAAAGACGCAAGGAATAAGGCTACTACGTTGTGCCACCTAGGATTTTCCTATGTGTCGTTTCCACATTAAGCCATCTAGGATTTCGCCACATAGGATTTTTTATTTTGAGAATTTATATATGTTGTTATTATTTTTGGATAATATAAATTAATCTAAGAAAGATTCTATGTAAAATAAAGATGTTATCTAATGTTAAATCTTAAGTATTAATGTTAAATATTTGATATAATAATTTATTTAACTTAAAAGATTATATCTAAAATAAAATAAACTATAAAAGAATTAAATATTTAATAAAATATTATTGATGAATATTATTTAAAATAATTTATTTAAGTTATTTTTCCTATCACAACATAAGGTATTTGCAATGTAATATTTTACTATATGCCACCTAAGATTTTTCATACATGTCATTCTCACAATTTATATATATTGAAAAAATTCTATCTAACATAAAATAAACTATAGTATATATTATGATAGATATATTCTGAGTATATAATTGATTATCAGTTGATTACATTATCTTTATCTATATATCTATTTCCATAAAAGTTCTCTTAAATCAAATTATGATAAAAAAAATTACAAGATGAGAAAAATTACATTATCTATGTCTTTTTTATCAATTTATGATGTAAAAGATCTTTTAAAAATTAAATTTTGGTTAAAAACGTAAAGATTAAACTTGGAGAAGGTGGGAATATTCCTAGTTTGGGCTTTAAGCAATCCTAGGAGATAAGTAAAATTAGCCCCTGATCTCCTTCTTCCATTATAAATACACGCCCTAGGCGTGTAGGGAGAACCACATGTGCACATCGGCATATTCAGAAACTCTGAACAGGCTAATACTCGCTTAGCTCGACTGTTCAATTCGCTCTTTTGACTTATGCATCGGAGGTGGATTAGAGGGTCCCCGCCCCCTATGTCCATTGTTGTTTTGCAGGTTTTAGGTCAGAAGATTGAAGGCGGAGCGGAAGGGGAAAGAGCATTCAATTAGTGCATTGAAGACGGATTGAAGACGGAGTTTTTGTGTACTAACAGTTAGGAAAATCTAATCCACTTAATTATGAAAATATTATCAATTGATGAACCAAGTAATCCATATTTGATGCGGTAACCTAGTTAATCTCTCATCTCGTATAAGCAACTATAAAATTTAGACACTGGATGCAATGTAACATAATGGTCAGCCTAATAAAGGATCGTCCTTGGTCTCATCAATGTTAGGATATTTTAACGAACATCTTATTATTAATTTGAGTGCCAATAGGCGTAACAATAGCTGAATTCAATTAATAAACTGCCAACAATATATGCTACTGTTATAAGCAAAATTTCCGCCCTGCAATTCACCCATCGTTGAACCAATTGGAAATCATTATGCTGATCGTATCATTAATACCTTGCTTAACACGTTGAACAATCAATTTTCGTATATATTGGAATTCAATATATACGGCCACCTTCTTTACGTTATCAACTATCTTCACTTAGATTGCTACAGTATTTGTTATCAAGTAATTCAATGGATTAACTTAATTGTTTAAAAAGAATCTCAACCACCATATCAATTTAATCTTACTTAGATCAAATATGGACGATTAATTCACCACTTTGCTTGTTAAACAATTAACGAGGAGATAACCATTGACCATTTAATGCGGTTTCCCTAGTTTGATTCGCCTGATCAAGTAGTTAATGATCAGCCATATCTTACGAACACCATTCAATTGATGAACCAGTTTTCGGAATATTAATTCAGACGTCAACGTGTGAATTAATATTTAGTTATATTATTAATTTGATGTCTTGATACGTGGCTGATCAATACGGATTAATGTGCAATCAGATTATCAGAATTAATAAGCTAAGAAGCGCAATTTAACATCTTATTAAGATGGGTCAAGTAAAATTCACGGCCATTAAATCTTTTGATTCCATAATCTAGTAGAATTGAAAAATACCTCTAATTCGGATTGGTCACTCAAGTACGTGATAACGTTACTGCAGAAGACAATAGATTAATTGAATTCTTTATTTTATATTCAATTCTATCAAATTAAGCAAATGTGCTTATTTTCTTATCAAATTAAGCAAATGCTTTAGCATGATCCATTCACTGCATCATAAACGAAAAATTGCAATCACCCCAACTTTTAATTAGGAAATACAAAACTGATTAAAATTAACCCTGAATATTTGAGATCATCTGGGCTTTCGACGAGTGATTTTATTTTCAAGTCTTATTGTTCACAAGAGGTTGATTCATCAACTGAGGGATACGAAGATATATTAATCAATCAATTGATCAATATATCTTCGTATCCATCACAGGGAATGATGATCCTATTGGTGTATCGTAAAACACGTGATGCATCAGGAGATTAGCTTATGGTATGGTTACTGCATATCAAATTAATTCAGAAAACGTGATGAATAGATCACAAGTAATAGTTTAATTGGCACAAGGAATCGCCTAGGGCTGACATTAATAATAAACTATTAATCGCCTACCTTTGATCACACAGTTAAGAATATTACTAGATCAACTCCTAGTAAGGAAAGGGATTCTAAATCTAAGTAAAGTCATCATTCCAATGGATTAACCGATGGATGCAATGATCTCCGACTAAACCGACGCTGATAAAGATATCAATTTTGATAGTTCCTTATAAGCATTCAAACGACTTGATGTACAAGTTACTAGGCAAGATCGGGATCCTGTGTGGATCCCGAACTATCAACTAAGCCCGAGCTACCATCAACGTTATAGTGACATTCCATAAGAGGCTCATTTTTATTGAATGAAAATAACAAGGTATTGCTTATAACAGATCCTGGGACCTGTGGGTTAAATACTCGTCTTGCTGTTTCCTTAAACAAGGTATTCCTTATACTTGATCAACGAGGTTATTGATTTAACAATTCAAAAAAATTGTGTTTCCTTAAAGAAAATGTTCTCCTGGCACATACTTCTTTCTCATGACGAACTTCAGCTGGCCCCAAGTTTCAATAGGTGGCAAGGCCTTTCGAGCTCTATCTTCCTTCATTCTGAATTGATCAGTTGGAACAATTCAAGTAATTCAGGTAATTAAGCTAATTTTATTAAACTAAAATTGCAAAATGTAATGACTTGCGTAGACCCTTTCTTTAATAATAATAACCCTACGCGGCCTATGGTCATAACTTGGGATAGAAAATTGATCTCAAGTCCGTTCAAATTGCCGAGCCCTTTTTGTTCAATCAGCTTTTGAGACCGGTCACTTACTAAATTGCAACCATGTCTCCTACCGACGTCCATGAGTTGATTCGAGTTCAAGTGGAGGAGAATGATGCAGTGAAGCCAGCCATGTCTCCTACCGACGTTGATGAGTTGATTCGAGTGCCATTTGATGGACCAATTACTAGGAGTCGGGCTAAGAAGATTGCTCAAGGGACGACAACGATCTTAGTTCGATTGGCAGCTATTGTTGAAGGGTCCAGCAAGACGAGATGGGTCACTTGTATTCGACATCAATTGAGCCCAGATTCAATGGATTAACTTAATTGGGCGAGCTTCACATCTTATTTCCTTATTTAGAAACATGAAATAGCTTGTCTCACTTTAGGGCTGAATTTAGTAAGTGACCGGGTGAGATGAGTTGTTACATGGGTCAAAGTCAACCCTTTGACTTGACCAATCTAAATTATGGAAAATATCAACTTTTAATTTATTTATTATGGACGATTTTTATTTAATTATGTTAAGAGATATTTTCGACCAATAGGCTTATGTTAGTTGGTTGATAATCTCTCTCTTATGCTTTATTCTATCTTTAAGATATTTTGAGTTTGTTAGGATATTTTCCTTAAATAAATAAATCAGCTTTGATTTATTTAATTTAAGGGAGATCTAGTTAGTTATAGATAGATATTTTATTATATCTTTGGAAGCAAGACATGGGCTTAATTCTCTGTCTAGGGTCGGCCACATGGATTACTTGCTCTCCAAGGATCAGCTTTGTATCTCTTTAAATACTTTGCAATTTCAGTTTAATAAAATTAGCTTGAGATGAGATAAACCCTAAGAAAGGTTTATCTCGTCCTTGGGCCAAAAACACATGTGTGAATGCTATTGCTTGCAACAATCAATCGATCATCATCATCATACAATCCGAATTCTCTCTCTTTGTTTGTTCTTAATTTGGTTAATTGACTTAGTCAATTGAGATTGTTCTAGAATTGATTGTTAAAGATCAATCTAGTTTATCAATCAGATTTAGCGTTAGAGCCAATCTGATTGAACTATCAAAATTGATTGTTTCAATTTATCAAATCAGTTTGTTTATTTTATATTCAATTCTCGAGTTCTTCAATTACTTGTTACACAAGTCTCTCATTGTTTAAGTGAATTCAGGTTCAAAATTCAATTTACTAGGCAAGATCGGGATCCTGTGTGGTTAAATACTTGATCAACGAGGAGTAATTCGAGGTGATCACGTATTAGTTACCAAGGTTAAAGGCTGTTTTGAGCAATCCGGTTCAATGGCCTCTGTGTCGTCCCCTTCTTGTCCAATATTCTCCTCCTCCACTTGATTTGGAGGTATTTCTTCATCACTCACATAACCACCATTAGTGGTAAGGAGCACTTGCTTTTGGTTTGGACAGTCTTTAGCTAAATGGCCTCTTCCTTGACACTTGTAGCACACTATATCTCGTGTCCTTGGCTGCACTTGAGGACCATTTGTGGAATGTCTAGGCGTCATTGTACCTGTTTTAGGTAAGCTAAAAGCTCCCTTTTGCTGCATGGAAGGATTAGAAGAATAAGAATTGGAATTTGAACTAGAGTTAGAAGGATACCTTTTTGGTGCATTCCAAGCTTCTTTCTTCTTCCTTTGATGTTGCTCATAGAGTAGTTGGGCTGAATGTACTAATGCATTGAGATCCTTGATTTGTTGAATCTCAAGTGTGTCTTTAATAGCTTGATTCAGTCCAACCATGAATTGGGTCCTTAAAGACCTCTGAGAATGATGAATTCCAGCCTTGAAGCTTAAATCTTCAAGCTCATTGAAGTACTCAGTTGGTGACTTGGTTCCTTGTTTGCATGTCACAACTTTAAGCCTCATGTGCTTGGTATGTTCTTCTGGCACATACTTCTTTCTCATGACAAACTTCAGCTGGCCCCAAGTTTCAATAGGTGGTAAGGCCTTTCGAGCTCTATCTTCCATCATTCTGAACCACCAATTTCTAGCAGTTCCAACAAAGTGAATAACAACAATAACAACTTTCTCCCATTCTTCATAGCCCATGTGATCTAGAATGAAGTTTGTAGCTTGCTCCCATTCTAGATACTTCTCCGGATTAAGCTCTCCGCTGAATGGCTCTATTTTGATCTTGATATCTCTTTTGCCAATTTGAGCTACATTCTGGTTGGTGTTGTTGTTGACTGGCCTTTGTACTCCATAAGCCGGTGGAATCTCTTCTATAACCTCAGCTTCTTGATTGTATAAATCATCAAGGGGAGGATGCCATGGGCGTCTTTCTTCCCCGGGATAGCCATAAGTCACATCATCATAAGGATTGTTGAATTGTTGTTATTGATGATGAGTGGCTTGAGGGAACCGTGCCGATTGTTGAGTATAGAGTTGTTGATGTGTAACCAGCGGCTGCCTCATCATATTGCCTCGTCCTCTACCTCGGCCACCATTTGGAGAGTATTGGCCAGGTAGATCATTGTCTCTATTGTAACTAGCAAGCACATCATTTTCTTCATCTTCTACATGTTGTTTGCCTTTGTTGCTAGCTGAGGCATTATTCGGGTCATCATGTAGTTGAATTGAAGGAGCAACCTCTTGACTTGATTGGGAAGCTTCTATTAAGACTGCAAGTTGCTCCTCTATTCGCTGCATTCTTGGATTAACTGACGCATTCACAATTTCAACAGCTCTTTGATGACCTTCTTTGACACTCTCACTAATGGACAACCTAATGAAATCGATTGCCTCCTTAGTGAGATTCAATTCAGCCGGGTTTGGCTCGTTTGGGATCACCATTCTTCTCCTGAAAACAAAGCAATAAAACGACAGAGTAGTCTGTTCCAAAAGCAGTATGAACAAGCAAGTATCACACCGTTATCAAGCCAAAACTTACCTCAAAGCAATCCAATCAACTAATTCAGTTTTTGGGTTGAATTGATGGAGTAAAGATGTGTATATGGTGTTCTAATGATAAATAAAGGAAATATGCAATTCAAGCAATTAGCAATTATGCAACTAGACAAGCAATGCACAAAATCCCTTTATAAGCTTTCAAACACAAGCAATCTCTCAATTGACTCTATGCAAGATAATAAATCCAATTAATGTATGCAAGGACAGAAAATAAGGTAGGCTATGTGACTTTTCTTTCATCATTAGTTTTCTTCAAATTGATTACCAACTACTTTTCTAGCAAGCAATCACTAGGGGTGAAAGTGGCTTGAAACTATTTGGGCTAGATCACTTCTTTTTACACTTTTTTTTTTATTTATGCACAAACTATTCTTGTGCTATAACAAAGCAAAGCAAACAATGCAAATAAAAAGGTAGGAAAATTCGAACTGATTTTTTTTAATATACTAAGTGACTTTTGTTACCAATGAAACCAGTTATAAGCCAAATTAAATAAAAGAAGAAGGGTAGGTCGAATTTATGGGATGCAAAACAAAAAATCAGCAAATATCAATCAAGCAATATGAATTTCAATCAATCATGCAATATGAATTGAAAACTCATAAAACTGTAGGAAAAACAAATGCTAATCTTAGATTGCAATTAAAATCAACCAATCAACCATAAACATGCAACAAATCCCTTAAATATCTCCTAGGTTGTTAGTTACTTGGGGGGTAAGCAACCAACAACGACAAATTTTTAGGGTTTGGTGCGCGGTTTAGGGTTAGGGTTTGAGAGCCGCGGGTTTGGGTTAGGGTTTCGGTTGGGTTTGCCGCGGGTTTAGGGCTAGGGTTTCAAGGGTTTGGCGATTAGGGTTTGGTGGTGGTAGGGTGATTCGGTGGTGGTGGATCGTAGTGTGGTTGCCGGCGGTTTTTTTTTGGTGGTGGAGGTGGCGGAATTATGGTGGTTTGAAAGGAAAAATCAGATTTTGGTCTCAAAATTAAATTCTAGCTTTGGGTAAAGGTGCGATTTTTGGGATCAAAAACAGAATCAAATTGACTAGAAAGCAAATTAAGGTAAGAAAAATTACTTGGCGAGACGCTGGATGAATGATACCACTTGATACGTGATCGCCTCGGATTACTCCTCGTTGACCAAGTATATGACCCACACAATTCCTGATCTTGCCTTGTAATGTGAATTTCGAACCTATAAAGCTTTCAAAGTTAGAAACTTGTTGCACAAGGAACAAAACTGACTAAAACCACGAATGAAAGAAACCGATCTGAATTATGGAGATAATCAACTTGATAGTTCAATCGGATTGGCTATAACGCTAAATCCGAATGATTAACTAAGTTTGATCTTTAACAATCAACTTAGAACAATCTAATTGATCAAAACAATAACTCAGATTTGAATTAACACGAGAGAGAGGGATCGCGAGATTGATGATGATGTTGGATTGATTGCAAGCTTCACATGTGTGTGTTTTGTGGCCCAAGAACTAGATAAAACCAATTTAGGGTTTATCTAATTCCAGGCTAAACTTTATTGAATGCAAATTGGAAAGTATTTAAAGGCAATACAAAGAGTCTTCCTTGGATAGCAAGTAACATCATGGCCGGCCCTAAAAGGGTAAATCAGTCCATGTCTTGCTTCCAAAGATATAATAAAATATCTATCTCTAACTAACTAGATCTCCCTTAAATTAAATAAATCAAATCTGATTTATTTAATTAAGGAAAATATCCTAACAAACTATAAATATCTTAAAGATAGAATAAAACATAGGAGGCAGATTATCAACCACTGACAACCTAGTTGGCCGAAATCTCAAACATTATTTAAATAAAAATCGTCCAACATAAAAATAAATAAAGCTGATATTTTCCATTATTTAGATTTGTCAAGTCAAAGGGTTGACTTTGACCCATGTAACAACTCATCTCACCCGGTCACTTACTAAATTCAGCCTTAAAGTGAGATAAGCTATTCCATGTTTCTAAATAAGGAAATAAAGTATGAAGCTCGCCCAATTGAATTAATCCATTAAATCTGGGCTCAGTTGATGTCGAATGCAAGTGACCCATCATGTCTTGTTGGACCCTTCAACAATAGCTGCCAATCGAACTAAGATCGTCGTCATCCCTTGAGCAATCTTCTTAGCCCGCTTCTAAGTAATTGGTCCATCAGATGACACTCGAATCAACTCGTTGATGTCGGTAGGAGACATGGCTGACTTCACTGCATCACCTTTCCACGACCCTCCAACGATGTTGTGTTCCTACACTCTCTTATGCCGGAAGAGCGGAAGTTGTTAGATGTGTGGTGGGTGGAATGCTTTCTTTTTGGGCTCAAATGATTCTTCTACCAAAAAGGATTATTAGTAGGATAGAAAGCCTTTGTAGGAACTTTCTTTGGTCATGGAGGTTGGAGGGGAGAAAGGCCCTAGTGGCTTGGGAGGATGTGTGTAAACCCTATAATGAAGGAGGGCTTAACATCAAAGAGTTAGGAGCATGGAATACCTCTATTTTCTTTCGGTTAGGGCATGATGTGATCACCGAGAGTACTAACGCGTGGACAATATGGGTGGAAGATAATGATACTCGAATGGCTGATTTTTGGAGTGTGAGAAAGACAAACACCGACTCTTAGGTGTTGAGAAATTTGCTAAATACCCAAGAAGTCATGAGAGGTGTGTTGTTGGGTGAAGGAAACCAAGGGGAGAGGGTGGATATCCTTGACATTACTTGACCAAGTGGGGGCCTTGACACGAAGGCTCTTTATGAGGTCCTAAGAGATAAGCGAGAAAGGGAGGTTGGGTGTGAGGTACTAGTGGGGGGTGGTCTGAGCAAGAGCATGGAGCTTCCAAATTTGGTTGGCATATAGAGGGCGCCTTCCCACTTTGGAGAGACTTCTTGCATGGGGGTGTGTAAGCCATAATATATGCCCCTTGTGTAAGGCACAACCCGAGACTATTGATCATATTTGGGGTTCTTGCCCATTTGTGTTGCAAGTTATGGAGAAGATTTGGAGGTGGGTAGAGATTAATACTCACAAGGAGACCATTAGAGAATGGGTGGAGTGGTTTGCAAATTCACCCGGGCGAGACACTACCTTGTTTAAGGTGAAATTATTGGCTTTTCTTGGAGTTGTGCAATACACATGGAAACTTAGGAAAAATGTCATCCATGAAGGAATGGTACCAAATGTTGCCTCATGTGCCCAAGAAATCATTGTTGAATTGAAACAAAGAATTCAAGCATCTTGCAAGTTTGATGGGAGAAGAGGAGATGCCTTACGAAGACAACTCGGCTTATGAGGTTAGTGTGCACGATTTCACTCTATGATTGGAGATAGACCTCTTTTGGCTTGGCTTTTGATTAGTGTCCCCTAGTTGTGTGCTATGGGCTGTTGGTTTTTTGCCGTTAATTGTGCCTTGTGGCGTTAGGAGAGCTTTTGATGTATGGAAGGTGGCTTTGTGCCCCGGTTTTTGTGTGGTGTATGCCCATCTATGTTTGCCCATCTATGTTTGAGTAGTGGGCTGCCGAGGCTAACTCGATTTTTGTGTACATATATAGGCTTTTTGTCTATATCACTTTTTGGGATTGGGGTCGTAGACCCGTTTTTGTTAAGCCCTTTGGGCGTTTTTGGACTTGATCTGCGTATGCGTGTTGGGTGTATTTTTCCACCTTGACTCTATGATCAAGCGTGCTCTGTATATCCCCCTCCTCTTTCTATATATTTACCATGTTTTGAGCTAGTAGGGGCCTAAGAAAAACATTTTGTAAAGACACATTCGACCGTTTAGGGCATTTTCGGGAAGGGTGTCGGTTTGAGGCTTAATGGTGCGAAGATTTTCGTACCATAACTTTTCCGAGTTTTTTCCGTTTTTTGGCTTGGATGGGCTAGTAAGGGCCTAATAAAAACATTTTGTAAAGATACATTCGACCGTTCAATCGTTCACGGCATTTCCGAGGAGGGTGTCAGTTTGAGGCTTAATGGTACGAAGATTTTCGTAACAGAACTTTTGCGAGTTTTTTTCTTTTTTTTGGCTTGGATGGGCTAGTAGGGTCCTAAGAAAAACATTTTGTAAAGACACATTCGACCGTTCAACCGTTTCGGGCTTTTTCGGGGAGGGTGTCGGTTTGAGGCTAAATGGTACGAAGATTTCCGTAGCAGAACTTTTGCGAGTATTTTCCGTTTTTTTGGCTTGGATGGGCTAGTAGGGGCCTAAGAAAAATATTTTGTAAAGACACATTCGATCGTTCAACCGTTTAGGTAATTTTCGGGAAGGGTGTCGGTTTGGGGCTGAAAGGTACAAACAATTTCGTACCAGAACTTTTGCGAGTTTTTTCCTTTTTTTTGCTTGGATGGGCTAGTAGGGGCCTAAGAAATTTTTTTTGTAAAGACACATTCAACCGTTCAATTGTTTAGGGCATTTTCGAGGAGGGTCTCGGTTTGAGGCTGAAAGGTACGAACAATTTCGTACCAGAAATTTTGCGAGTTTTTTCCCCTTTTTTTGGCTTGGATGGGCTAGTAGGGGCCAAAGGGGCCTAGATTTTTCCTTTTTTCTTTCCTAGAGAGAGAAGCTCTCTCCTCTCTCCTCTAGGGTTTTTGGGTTTCCTCTTCGGTGGGCTGCGTTCTTGGTGGTCCGACGTCTTTTTCTGGCGAGCTGGGGTGGGGAGAGTGAGTGACGGTGACATTTTGTGAGGTTGAAGCACCGGTGGGGCCTTCCTGGGCGGCTGGTGCAAACGGAGGGATCTTGGGTTGTGAGATCTAGAGTGAAACACATGGGTTAGTGGTTGTTCCGGCGAATTTTCCGGCGACTATCACTTGAGAGAGAGTGGGAGACATCTTGTGTGGGGAAATCTGGCCAGATCCACTTGGATTTGAGCTAGATACGTGAGGGAGATAGAAGTTGGTGAGGAGAGTGCTCAAAATCTAGGGTTTTAGGTTCTGGTTCGTAGCTACTATGAGGAGAAGGGCTGCTGGTTCGAATAGGAGGAAATACTCACCCTTGATGCTGGATTTTCAAGTGGTTGGGTCGAGATCTACGAGTCACAAGCCAACCAACCCAGATCGGAAGGTTGGGCGTCGGAAGGTGGCTCCTTGGAGGCGGAGGGTGGAGATCCAAAGGCAGCTAGTGAGGCCAACGAAGAAACTGGGGTTTTAGGCCTTCCTTTTGAGATTTGTTCATCTTCTAGGGCTGCAATAGAAGAAATGGAGCTGGAAAAGGCCTTTAATGGTAGAAAAGGTGGTTTAGAGACGTTGGAGAAGACCCCCAACTGGTTTGAGGAAGGAGAATGGTTGTCTTGTAGCTCCATTGATCATGACAAGTCCCTCTCAAAATGTTGACAACTTGGGGAAACGCCCAGCTGAAGCATGTGACAATTCTTACCAGTTTGGGCAGTCAACTTTTGGAAAGGAGAGGATAAGATTTGCCACAATGGGACACCAAACCAGATCTGGTCATAATTTGCCTTTCCCCTTCTTTTCGTTCAAATCTAAATTTATTCAAACCACAAACACTCTCAAACAAAGCTTGGAGAAAGGAGGTTCGAGGCCCACACGCTCAAAACCCCCATTTCTGACCTCAAAATTACCCCCCACACCTGATTTATCCATTAAGGATAATCGAAATGTTCTAAAAGCTGAAAAATTAGAGTTCTTCCCCAAGATTGTTAAGGAGGTGTACAAATTCGAAGATATGGAAGTGGAAGCAGCCATTGATGAGTGGAAATCGACACTACTAGGTGTGGTCATCGGATCCAAGGTAACTTATGGGGCTATGGCTGAGTACTCTTGTTCGAATTGAGGAGACCATTTTCCCAAGATTTTTCTTAAGAAGAATGGTGTGTTTGTTTTCAAATTCAAGAAGGAGGAGGATAAGAATTGGGTCCTTGAGAGTGGACCTTGGATGTTTGGGATTTCTTCACCTTTGATGCTCAAAGAGTGGGAATATGGGAGGCATATTGATTGGGGCTGTTTTGATGGATTGCCCTTGTGGGTGAATGTGATGGAGCCGAATCCGATGTTTCTCTCTTCTAAGAGAATTCTAAGTATAATGGGTAGCATGATTGGCAAGCCTCTTTGTTTAGATAGAATTATAGCCGAGGGAGGAAGACTTGAGTTTGCTCGAATGCTTGTGGAGGTCTCACCGGCTGAATCTTTGAGGAAAGAGGTGATTTTGGAAGATAAAAGAGGGAAAGTGTTCAAATATGATGTTAAATTTGAAAAGCTCCCATGGAGGTGTCTAAAATGCAACTCGTTTGGACACACTAAAGATTTTTGCAAGAAAAATAGGGATCCAAAGCAATCTTTTGTTAGGAGAACTAAAAAGACGTGGGTGGCAAAAACTAGTCTCCCAAGTGAGAGAGAGGAGACCTTAAAGAGGGCTGTTAGGCCAAAAGAGAAGGGTGAAGAACCACTTTTAGTAGTGGACAAAGCTGAAAAGAGTGATGGGGCTGCTAAACAAAGTGAATATGTGATGCCAAGTGCTAATGTTGTGTATGATGGTGGTAAGGCTAATTTTGATGACCAAGAACATGTCCTAGGGGCTAAGTTGATTGACACGAGCTTTGCTCAAGAAGATGCTGCCCGAGAAGTTGATAAAAGAGTTATGCTAATGAGTTGAGTGTTGTTTCTTTGGCTAAGGGATGTGTAGATGTTGTTGCGGATTCGGTTGCTAACCCGGACCACCCCTTGATGGCGAATAGTGATGAGGGTGGGGCTGATCGCATTTTGCTTGGGAAA
Organism: Fallopia convolvulus; assembly: GCA_964016875.1. Classification (NCBI taxonomy): domain Eukaryota; kingdom Viridiplantae; phylum Streptophyta; class Magnoliopsida; order Caryophyllales; family Polygonaceae; genus Fallopia; species Fallopia convolvulus. Next base: position 27,869,643 of record OZ024727.1, read on the forward strand.
GAGGATGTGTTGGATTGTATTGCTGAATTGTGGGCTCAAGAAGAGGATGAGGTTCGAGATATTGCTATCCCGGGGTTGGGTCGAGATGTTGTTGACTCGGTTGAGGGGATAGTTGATCAAGATGTTGAGCTGATTTTTGAGGCTGATTTGAGTAGAGATGTTACTCTTGTAAGGGCACCAAAGGTGAAGCCGGTGGTTATGGGTTTGAAAGCAAGGGGGGTGAGCAATTTACTAGAAAAAGTAAGGAGGGTAGGGTCTTCTAGCTCTAAGAAGAAGATCCCACCGGGGTTGGATTTGTTGAGCCATGCTAAGGGGAAAGGGAAGTTTTTGAAGGGTGTTGGAGAAAATTTTGCTAGACGAATCTTGGGAGAGGGTTGTAGTAGCCCGGAGAGTGGTTTCCATGGGTGACATCCGCTTTGGAGCATGGAACATTATGGGTATTAATAGTACCCCTAAAATAAACATGGTGAATAGATTTGCCATGAAGAATAAATTGAGTTTGCTTGGGTTGTTGGAGACCAAAACCCTTAGAAGTAAAGAAAAAGAGCTTGCTTGGTCCTTGCTAAAGGAGTGGAAGTTTTGTACAGAGGTGGGGCCAGGGGAAAGAAGCCGTATGAGGGTGGCTTGGGACCCTCACGTATTAAAGGTGGAGGTTCTCTTGAATTCGGAACAAGCCATAAATTGCAAAGTTAGCTCGAAAAGCTCTCATGAGGTCTTTTTTGCAACTTTTGTGTACGCCTTCAACACAAGTTTGGAAAGAACACCCTTGTGGGACTTGTTAAGAATATCTCAAGAGGTATGACGGAGCCTTGGGTTGTGCTTGGAGACATGAATTGTATTCTCAACTCTTCCGTAAAGTTCACTCTAAGAAGGAGAAATGAGGGTGAACCAACGGAACTTGCAGGAGTCTTGGATGTGTGCAAACTTGAGGACCTAGCCTTCTCGGGGTCCAAATTCACTTGGTCGAATGAGCAACAAGGCATGGAAAGGGTAGCGACAAAGATTGATAGGGTGCTTGTGAATGAGGAATGGAAGGGGGAGTTTGGGAGGGCGTATGCTTTTTTCGGGGAACCTTGGCTTTCAGACCACTCCCCGGGAATAGTGTTCGCCAACCCCGCCCATGCTAGTAGAAGAATTCCCTTCTGTTTCTTTAACTTTTGGGCGGAAGATGAAGAGTTCCAAGGGGTACTTGCTAGAGCATGGAATGTGAGTGTGGTTGGTACCGCTCAATATGTGCTTATGACCAAGTTGCAAAGGGTCAAGGGTGAACTAAAAGGGTGGGCAAGGAGTAAGCATAGGAATTTGGAGAAGGAAGTTGAGGAAAATGTGGAAAAACATAAAAGGGCTCATGAGAAGCTAAACGAGGACCTCACAAGCCTAGAAAAACAAGAAGAGGCGAAGAGGTCGAAGGTGGAGCTTGAACTAAGTCTTGAAAGGCTTGCTAGTGCCATGAAACAAAGAGCAAATCTTGATTGGATTTCGTATGGAGAAGAAACCTCCTCGATCATTTTCAATAGGATCAAGGAAAGGAGAGTCAACAAAGCCATCCGCTTGCTAAAGGATGACGATGGGAGATAGATAGAGGGAGGAGAGGAAATTACAAAGGAGGTGGTGGGCTATTATGAGAAGTTGTTTGGTACTCCGGGCACCTCCCCGAGTGAGAATTTTGAGTTGTTAGATGGGCCGAGGTTTGACGAAGAAGAGGTAGCCTCACTTGGACAAGAACCGACGGAGGAAGAAATCCGGGTGGCTTTCTTCCACATTGGAGAGAATAAATCACCCGGACCGGATGGATTCGTGAGCCGGTTCTACAAGAATTGTTGGCTGTTAATTAAGGATGATGTGGTCAAAGCGGTGAGAGAGTTCTTTAGGACGGGTCAATTGCTTCGATTTTGGAACAACACGTTCATTAGTTTGATTCCAAAAGTCGAACAACCATTCTTGATGAAGGAGTTTCGGCCCATCTCTTGTTGTAATGTCTTCCAAAAGGCAATTTCGAAGATTTTGGTGGAGAGAATCCGGCCCTTACTCCCGAGGGTGGTCGCCTCGAACCAAGGGCCGTTCGTACCCGACCGACTTTTGGTGCACAATGTAGCGGTGGCCCAAGAAATAGTGGCCAACTATGATGAGTCGAGCACCTCTAGAAGATGTGTTATCAAGGCCGACTTACATAAAGCCTATGATTGTGTGAGTTCGGAATTTTTGAAGAAAACGCTCGAGTACTTGAAGCTTCCACCAAAGGTGGTCCACCTGCTAATGGTATGTGTTTCTACTCCTAGATTCTCTATTCTTGCAAATGGGGAAGCAAAGGGGTTTTTTGAGGGTAGAAAGGGTTTGAGGCAAGGAGATCCCCTCTCTCCCTTTCTTTTTGTGCTTATTATGGAGATGTTGAGTAGGAGGTTGAAAGAAGTGAGTGTTGGGAGGGGTTTTTACTTTCACCCAAGTGTAAGAAACTTGGTCTTGTGAGTGTGGCTTATGCGGATGACTTACTAGTTTTTTGTAAGACAAAGGGGGATTCGTTGAGATTGGTAACCGAGTGCCTAGCTAAGGAAGTTTGGAGAGGACTCGGGGCTAGTCACAAGCAACACCAAAACCCACCTGTACTTTGGAGGAGTGGGAGAGGGAGAAAAAAGTGAGATTGCAAGGGGCCTTGGATATGAGGTTGGTGAGTTTCCGGTGCGTTACCTTGGGATCCCTCTACATAGCAAAAAACTTCTACTTTCCGACTATGACCCACTTTTGAGCAAAGTCAGAAACCTTCTCCAAAATTGTTGTCTTAAAACCCTTACATATGCCGGGAGAGCGGAAGTGATAAGGTGTATGGTGGGAGGGGTGCTCACTTTTTGGGTGCAAATCATGGTCCTACCCTTTAGAGTTGTAAAGAGGATTGAGGCCTTGTGTAGGAACTACCTTTGGACGGGGAGGTTAGAGAGGAAAAAAGCTCTTGTTGCTTGGGAGGATGTGTGTAAACCCTATGAAGAGGGGGGTCTCAATTTTAAGGAGTTAGGGGCTTGGAACAAGACGGTTTTCTACCGTCTTGGGCATGATATTCTTGTGGGTAATGAAAACATGTGGACGGAGTGGGTGGGTTGGAACCACTTAAGAAGGGTAGATTTTTGAATGTGTCCATTAATAATTTGGACTCATGGGTGTGGAGGAACTTGATGAGAATGAGGGGCCCATGAGGGAGGCGTTAGAGGGGAACAACATCTTGGCCATTACTAGGCCGAGTGGTGGCTTGGACACTAAGGCCTTGTATGAGGTTTTGAGGGATAAAAAAGAGGTGGAGGATTGGTGCGTGGTGGTGTGGAAAGTGGTAAGAGCTAGAGCGTGGAGCTTTAGGCTTTGGCTAGCACATAAAGGGAGACTACCTACGGGGGATAGGCTTTTTGAATGGGGGGTGGTTAGCCATAACGTTTGCCCCTTGTGTACCTCACATCCGGAGTCAAGTGAGAATTTATGGGGATCTTGCCCTTTTATTCGAAAAGTTATGGAGAAAGTGTGGAGGTGGGTGGGGATTTACACCTACAAGGGGAGCCTAAGGGAGTGGGTGGATTGGTTCACTAACTCCCCGGGGCGTGGGAGTGTTATATTCAAGACCAAGTTGATAGCTTTCTTTTGTTTGGTTTACCACACTTGGACTCTTAGAAACAAGGTGGTGTTTGAGGGAGAGAGACCAAATGTTAACAAATGCGTGGAGGTGATTATCTTTGAGTGTAAGCTACGCATAATGGTTGAGTGCAAGTTTGAAGGCAAGAGGGGAGAAGCGCTTCGAAGAAGGCTCGGCATTTGAGGTACGTGGTGGGTTGACCTTTTCTCGGGAGTTGTTCTCTCTTTAGTCTTGTATGCCTCTATCCTTCTCTCTTGTTGGTATGGGTTGTTTTGTTACTTTCCCACTTGCTTCGTGGATGTTTGGTTTGCTAGTTGATGTTGGGTTGTGTTTGTGCACATCTTGCTTTTTGTTGGAGGGGTTTTAGACCCGGTGATGTTAGATGCTTGTGGAGCCGAGTTGTGACTCGGGTTTTTTGTGTATATAGGCAGCCTGTCTATAGGTTTTTTTGGTTAGAGGGTCCTAGACCCGTTTTTGTTAGGCCCGTTGGGCGGTTTTGGCCGGATATGTTTATCCGTAGCTTGGGTTGTATTTTTCACCTTGAATGTTTTTGGTCAAGCGTGCTTTGTACTTTCTTCCCTCTCTTTCTATATATTTACCACGTTTCGAGCTAGTAGGGGTCGTGTTTCCACACCTCGCTTTTCTATTTGTGTGAATGTGGAGGCAAAAGGATTCTTTTAGGGGAAAAGAGGGATAAGACAAGGGGACACTCTCTCTCCCTTACTCTTTGTCTTAGTCATGGAAGTGTTCAGTAGAAGGCTAAAACGGGTGAGTAATATTGGTGGTTTTTTTTCACCCCAAATGCAAGAGAATAGGCCTTCTAAACCTAGCCTTTGCGGATGACCTCTTGGTCTTTCGTAAACCTTTGGGAGATTCCTTAAAAATTGTCACCAAGTGCTTGAGGGAGTTTGGAGAGGAATCCAGACTTGTTCTTAGTGCCATAAAAACTCATCTCTTTTTTGGGGGAGTGTTGGAGGGAGAAAGGGAGCGGTTGGCGAGAGAGCTTGGGTTTCCCTTGGGGTCCTTCCCGGTGAGATACCTTGGGCTTCCACTCCATACAAAAAAGCTCAAAATTTCAGATTATGGGCCTCTCCTAAACAAACTTACCACGGTCCTCCAACGTTGTAGTGTGCCCACATTTTTTATGTCGGGAGAGTGGAAGTTATTAGATGTGTGGTTGGAGGAGTGCTTTCGTTTTGGGCCCAATTGGTTTTACTACCCAAAGGGATTATTAGGAGGATTGAAAGCCTTTGTAGAAACTACCTTTGGTCGAGGAGGTTGGAGGGACGAAAGGCCTTGGTGTTATGGGAGGATGTGTGTAAGCCTTATGAAGAAGGGGGGCTTAACATTAAAGAGGTGGGAGCATGGAATACCTCAATTTTCTTCCGGTTAGGGCATGATGTGATCACCGGGAGTAGGAACATGTGGACAATGTGGGTGGAGGATAATCACACTCGAAGGGCTTATTTTTGGAGTGCAAGGAAGAATAACACCGACTCTTGGGTGTAGAGAAATTTGCTAAAACCCCAAGAAGTCATGAGGAGTGTGTTGTTGGAAGATGGGAATAATGAGGAGGGGGTGGATATCCTTGACATTACTAGGCCAAGTGGGGGCCTTGACACTAAGGCTCTTTATGACGTCTTGAGAGAAAAAGGAGAGAGGGAAGCTTGGTGTGAGATCGTGTGGGGGGTGGGCCGAGCTAGAGCATGGAGTTTCCGACTTTGGTGAACATATAGAGGACGCCTCCCCACCTTGGGGCGACTCTTTTCATGTGGACGAGTTAGCCACAATGTTGCCCCTTGTGTAATGCACACCCCGAGACCATAGATCATATTTGGGGGTCCTGCCCATTTGTGCTACAAGTCATGGAAAAAATTTGGAGATGGGTAGGGATTAATACCCACAAGGAGACTATAAGAGAATGGGTGGAATGGTTTGCAAGTTCACCCGGGCGAGATAGCACTCTTTTCAAAGTGAAATTCTTGGCCTTCCTGGGTGTTGTGTACTACACTTGGAAGCTAAGGAATAATGCCATCCATGAAGAGGTTACACCCAATGTTCTCTCATGCGCCCAAGAAATCATCTGATGTGACCCCGTTATTGGATGCTAGCTAGGAAGACGATGCCTTCACCTTGCGCTCAGATGGACCCATCACCCATGCCAAGGCCCGTGCCATCGAGATCGTGACACATTCCTTGGTGTCGCGCTTGTCCGCAGGCCATGGCGCGCCCTTCTCCGCGTCGGCGCACACCACCGTTTGCATCCTTAGCGCCGAAGAACCTCGAGACGAGTCCTCGGCACCATCCACCTCGGACTCGTCCCTCGCGCCAGACCATGGAACCACGTCGCAACTTGAGGTTCTCGACAACCTCAACCAGCTCCGCGCGCCAGCGCCCTCGACAACGTCCTAGAATCGCCAGCACCTCGCCAAGACCTCGCCGCGCCGCGCCACGCCTTGCGATGGCATGTCTTGACACTTCGGTGCCGACCACGAGCGACATATCCTTTTTATGCCTTATTTAGCATGTTTTCCATTCTTAAACATTACTATTAGTGGTTTTACGCATTTAGAAGGTCATTCTTGGTTCTTGCGCCGTTGGGCCTTGGTTGCATCCAAGCCCTAGGCGCGCGCTAGCTTAGTTTAGGGTTTCTTCATAGCCGCTCCTACATAAGGTGTTATGTCTTTCATTTCAACTTACGCATACTTAGGTTAATATTTTAGTCGAGGGATTCTCCTAGATTTAACCTAGTTCTTGCGCCGTTCTTTCGTTATAATAATCAATCAAAGCTTTCGTTCTAATTGCTCGTTATTCGTGTGTTGTTAGTGCCATATCAAGCCGATCTAACATCGGTGTCGATCCCCTAAACCTTCCGCTGACTCTCGTGAGACCCAATACTCAATCCACGTCAAAGATCCGTAGCGCCTTCAAACGAGGTCGCATCAAATTATATTAGAGCGTCAGGCGGTTCGAACGGTCCCTTGTCCGTCTCTATAAAAAAACATCCTAGACCTACTCGACTCTTTCACTTCATTTTGGTAAAATTGCATCTTTGTCTTGCTAGTTGAATGCTCTTAGTTGCTTTGTTTGTCGATTTCTTGCCCTGATTGTCGAGCATACCTTCTCCATCTCTACAAAAAAACCCTAACCCTACTCAACTCTTTCAATTGATTTTGGTAAAATCGCATCTTTGTCTTGCTAGTTGCATGCTCTTAGTTGCTTTGTTTTCCGATTTATTGCCCTGATTGTCAAGAATACCTTCTCCGTCTCTACAAAAAAAAACCCTAACCCTACTCGACTCTTTCAATTGATTTTGGTGAAATTGCATCTTTGCTTGCTAGTTGCATGTTCATAGTTGCCTTGTTTGCCGATTTCTTGCGCTTGAATTAGTCGAGCATATGTTTTTGTCGACTTCTACCCAGATTTCGACCACAAAAAAATATTTTTCTGCAATTTTTTTCCATAATGCTGTAGGTCATTTGGATACGAATCCGGGCATATAAAATTCGCCCAAACCGGACGTCGTTAACCCCTCCAAAAGACCAAATAACCAACCAGCGCGCGAGTCCGACACCCAACGGGCCAGCGTGCCGAGGACCAGCGTGCCAGGATCATTTTCAGAGCCAACGGTTTGATTAAGTCTCGCTACACCCTTTCTTGTTCAATTCACACGATCATTTCCAAGGCTTCCAACCCTAGATCCATCCATCCACTCATTTCCGCCATCTAGGGTACCCAAATTTTTTTTCTAGCTTGCTTCATTCGAGCATATCTTGTGTTGATCTCTTGTTTGTTTGTGACAATATCTCGAAGGGCTAAAAGATACTAGAGATTTTCGGTTATTAAAAAAAATCAAATCAAATCGAAATATCACGAACCAAAATAAGGTAAGATATATCCGATCTTGTTTTAAAAAACCCCGAGAAGATCACAAGCCAAAATAAGGCAAGATCTTTCTCTCTCCAATCCTTCAATTTCGGTAACCATACATCTACAACGATTGCTTGTTGCTTGCTTTCCTTCGGTCTTTCATTGCTTCTTTGTGTTTTGTTTAGCATTCATTGTTTGTTTTTTACCCTTTATTTCATTGCTTGAGTCGATTTTCCTTATGCCTAACCCATCCTTGCTTGTTCGTGTGGTTGAACATTAAGGGTCGGCCGACTTAAGCAAACTTAAAACTCTTGGCCTTTTGTTGTGAACTTCTTTGTTGCGCTATGACTGGTGTGACAATAGGTACGTGATGTAGTGAAGCCAGCCATGTCTCCTACCGACGTCGATGAGTTGATTCGAGTTCCGATGGACCAATTACTAGGAGTCAGGCTAAGAAGATCGCTCAAGGGACGATGACGATCTTAGTTCGATTGGCAGCTATTGTTGAAGGGTCCAACAAGACAAGATGGGTCACTTGCATTTAACATCAACTGAGCCCAGATTCAATGGATTAATTCAATTGGGCGAGCTTCATATTTTATTTCCTTATTTAGATACATGGAATAGCTTGTCTCACTTTAGGGCTAAATTTAGTAAGTGACCGGGTGAGATGAGTTGTTACATGGGTCAAAGTCAACCCTTTGACTTGACCAATCTAAATTATGGAAAATATCTTTATTTATATTATTTATTGAAACAATATAATTTCAGTTTAATGTGATGGAGATTTCGGTCATAGGCTTATGTTAGTGGTTGATAATCTCTCCCCTATGTTTTATTTATTCTATCTTTAAGATATTTATAGTTTGTTAGGATATTTTCCTTAATTAAATAAGTCAGATAAATCTTTATTTGATTTATTTAATTCAAGAGAGATCTAGTTAGTTATAGATAGTTATTTTATTATATCCTTGGAAGCAAGACATGGACCATTATACCCTCATAGGGCCGGCCATCATGTTTGCTTGCTCTCCAAGGATCAACTTTGTATTGCATTTAAATACTCTTGTTTTATCAATCAATAAAATGACCTTTAGATGAGATAAACCTTAGAAAAGGTTTTATCTCGTCCTTGGGCCAAAAACACACGTGTGAATTCTTGCTTGCAATTGTTCCATTTCGATCAGCATCATGAAACTCTCGATCTCTCTCTCGTTAATTCAATCAATTAGATTTGTGTTAATAAGTTGTTCAATTAGTTTAGTTCTAGATTGATTGTTAAAGATCAATACTAGTTCATCAATTGAATTTGGCATTAGAGCCAATTCAGTTGAACTACCTATTTGACTCTCATATTAATACCGAATCCATTCCGTCATTCATTGTTCATTCAGTTTTGTTCCTTGCGCAAAAAGTTACATACTTTGAAAGCTTTATAGGTTCGAAAATCACATTACAAGGCAAGATTGAGACTTGTGTGGGTCATATACTTGTTCAACTAGGAGTAATTCGAGGCGATCACGTATCAAGTGGTATCATTCATCCAGCGTCTTGCCAAGTAATTTCTTCTTACCTTAATTTGCTTTCTAATCAATTTAATTCAGTTTTTGATCCCAAAAATCTCACCTTTACCCAAAGTTGCAATTTTTGAGACCAAAATCTGATTTTTGCCTTTGAAACGACCATAATTCCGCCACCTTCACCACCAAACACCGCCGGCAACCACTACCTTGACTGCACACCACCACCAAACCACCTTACCACCACCAACCCTAATTCTCCAACCCCAAACCCTTCGAAACCTAGCCCTAAACCCGCGGCAACCCCAACCAAAAACCATACCCTAACCCGCGCCATCCTAACCCTAACCCTAAACCGCGCCCCAAAACCCTAAAAATCAACCCTTGTTTGTTGCTGGCCCCCAAGTAACTAACAACCTAGGAGATATTTAAGGGATTTGTTGTATATTTATGGTTAATTGGTTGAGTTTAATTGCAATCTAAGATTATCATTCGGTTTTCCAACAGTTTTATGAGTTTTCAATTTACATTGCATGATTGATTGAGATTCATATTGCTTGATTAATATTTGCTGATTTTTGTTTTGCATCCCATAAATTCGACCTACCCTTTCTTCTTTATTTAATTTGGCTTATAGTTGGTTTCATTGGTAGCAAAAGTCACTTAGTATATAAAAAAAAATCATTTCGATTTCTGCCTTTTTTTTGCATTGTTTGATTTGCTTTGTTCTAGCACAAGAGTAGTTTGTGCATAAAAAAAAAGTGCAATAGAATTGATCTACCCCAACTAGTTTCAAGCCACTTTCACCCCTAGTGATTGCTTGCTAGAAAAGTAGTTGGTAATCACTTTGAAGAAAAATAGTGACAAAAGAAAAGTCACATAGCCTACCTTGTTTCTGTCCTTTGCATACATTAATTGGCTTTATTATCTTGTATAGAGTCAATTGAGAGATTGCTAGTGTTTGAAAGCTTATAAAGGGATTTTGTGCATTGCTTATCTAGTTGCATACTTGCTAATTGCTTGAACTGCATATTTCCTTTTATCTATCATTAGAACACCATATCTACACCTTTACTCCCTCAATTCAACCCAAATTCTAAATTAGTTGATTGGATTGCTTTAAGGCATGTTTTGGCTTGATAACGGTGTGATATTGCTTGTTCGTTTTGCTTTTGGAACACACTACTCTCTCGTTTTGTTGCTTTGTTTTCAGGATAACAATGGTGATCCCAAACGAGCCTAATCCGGCTGAACTGAATCTCACTAAGGAGGCAATCGATTTCAAAGAGCCGTTGAAATTGTGAATGCTTCGGTTAATCCAAGAATGCTTCGGTTAATCCAAGAGCCGTTGAAATTGTGAATGCTTCGGTTAATCCAAGAATACAGCATATAGAGGAGCAAGTTGCAGTCTTAATAGAGGCTTCCCAATCAAGTCTAAAGGCTGCTCCTTCAATACAACAACAAGATGACCCGAATAATGCCTCAACTAGAAACAAAGGCAAACATGTAGAAGATGTATAGGATGATGTGCTTGCTAGCTACAATAGAGATAACGATCTACCTGGCCAATACTCTTCAAATGGTGGCCGAGGTAGAGGTAGAGGCAACGTGATGAGGCAGCCGCCGGTTACACATCAACAACTCTATACTCAGCAATCGGCACAGCTCCCTCAAGCCACTCATCATCAACAACAACAATTCAACAATCCTTTTGATGATGTGACTAATGGCTATCCTGGGGAAGAAAGTCGCCCATAGCACCCTCCCCTTGATGATTTCTACAATCAAGCTGAGGTTGTAGAAGAGATTCCACCGGCTTATGGAGTACAAAGTCCAGTCAACAACAACGCCAACCAGAATGTAGCTAAATTGGCAAACGAGATATCAAGATTAAAATAGAGCCATTCTGCGGAGAGCTTAACCCGGAGAAGTATCTAGAAAGGGAGCAAGCTACAAACTTCATTCTAGATCAAATGGGCAATGAAGAATGGGAGAAAGTTGATGTTGTTGTCATTCACTTTGTTGGGACCGCTAGAAATTGGTGGTTTAGAATGAAGGAAGATAGAGCCCGAAAGGCTTTGCCACCTATTGAAACTTGGGGCTAGCTGAAGTTTGTCATGAGAAAGAAATATGTGCCAGAAGAACACACCGAGCACATGATGCTTAAAGTTGTCACATGCAAACAAAGAACCAAGTCACCAACTGAGTACTTCAATGAGTTTGAAGATTTAAGCTTCAAGGCTGGAATCCATCATTCTCAGAGGTCTTTAAGGACCAATTAATGGCTGGACTGAATCAAGCTATTAAAGAGACACTTGAGATTCAACAAATCAAGGACCTCAATGCATTAGTACATTCAGCCCAACTACTCTATGAGCAACATCAAAGGAAGAAGAAAGAAGCTTGGAATGCACCAAAAATGTATCCTTCTAACTCTAGTTCAAATTCCAATTCTTATTCTTCTAACCTTTCTATGCAGCAAAATGGAGCTTTTAGCTCACCTAAACCAGGTACAATGACACCTAGATGTCCCACAAATGGTCTTCAAGTGCAGCCAAGGACACGAGACATAGTGTGCTACAAGTGTCAAGGAAGAGACCATTTAGCTAAAGATTGTCCAAACCAAAAGCAGGTGCTCCTTATCACTAATTGTGGTTATGTGAGTGATGAAAAAATACCTCCAAATCAAGTGGAGGAGGAGAACATTAGACAAGAAGGGGACGACACAGAGGCCATTGAACAGGATTGCTTAGAACAGCCTTTAACCTTGGTAACCATGCGTACTCTTACTTTACAAGAAACACCTAGGCTAGATCTAAGGGAAAACATTTTTCATACTAGGTGTACTGTGAAGAATCAAGTTTTATGCATGATAATTGATAGTGGTAGCTGCTGTAATATTATTAAAGCTAAAGTAGTTGATCACTTACAATTAAAAACTAAACCTAGGATTACTAGTTATGGTCTTAATGGAATAAATGATTCAGATGGTCCTAATCTTGTTACTCATGAGTGCTTAGTACGTGTTTCCATTGGTAATTATGTTGATGATATCATGTGTGATGTGGTAAACATGGAATGCACTCATATCTTGTTAGGAAGGCCATGGTTATTCGATAGGAGAGTTATTTATGATGGCATGCTTAATACCTATTCGTTTAACTATGATGGGAGAAGAGTTTCTCTTCTACCATTGTCTCCCCAACAAGTTTTACAGGACCAGGTACGAAGAGATAAAGCTAGGGCACTAAGGCGTGCCAAGGAAGAGCAAGAGGCAACCGAAGCCGCAGCCAAGGCGGCCAAACGGCGCCCGACACCCAGCGCTCCAACAGAGATGAGCGGTGTTTCCCAGCTTCCACCCGGGCGTTCTGGCTCAAAATTTGGGAAAACATCAAGAACCAGTGGAGCTACTGATTGGGACTTAAAACTCCCAGAAATTCGCCCTAAATCGTCAAAAGTGCCGGCCACTACTTCAGAAGGTGCAGCTGAGACGAAAACGGGGCTATCTCCCAAACCACTCAGGCGTTCTGGCTCAAATTTTGGGAGCAATTCAGAAATTCAGAGAGACGAAATACAGGAAGAAAAACGCCTGCAATATGAGCCAAAAATCGGCTTAAAAGGCAGTGAAGAAAAGCACTCTCTAATTGCACAATCTAGTACTTCTTTCCCTAACTCTTTTTGTTTGATTCTAATGAGGAAAGAAATACTAATTATAAATCAAGACATTTCTCATCTTCCACATTGTATTCAGGATCTTTTACAGGAATTTGAGGATGTCAAGCCTGTAGAGTTGCCACAAGGCCTTCCACCAATTAGAGGCATTGAGCATCAAATTGATTTGGTGCCTGGAGCTTCTTTACCAAACTTAGCAGCTTATAGAGCAAGTCCAGAGGAGACAAATGAGCTACAAATACAAGTGCAAGACCTCATGGACATGGACTATGTTCGTGAATCACTTAGTTCTTGTGCGGTTCCGGTGATTTTGGGGCCAAAGAAGGATGGCACTTGGAGAATGTGTGTTGATTGATTGGCGATCAACCAAATAACAGTTAAGTACCGCCATCCTATTCCTAGATTAGATGATATGCTTGATGAATTGCTTGGTGCTAATTCTTTTCAAAATTTGATTTAAGAAGTGGGTACCATCAAATTAGAATGAGGGAAGGGGATGAGTGGAAAACTGCTTTTAAAACTAAGTATGGCTTATATGAATGGTTAGTAATGCCTTTTGGACTAACTAATGCACCTAGTACTTTTATGAGTCTTATGAACCATGTTTTAAGAAGATACTTAGGAAAATTTGTAGTTGTCTACTTTGATGACATCTTAGTTTATAGCAAAACTTTGCATGAACATATAGATCATCTTAGGGCTATTTTGGACACTTTGAGATTGGAAAAACTTTATGTTAATTTAAAGAAGTGTTCTTTTTGCTCGGAATCTACTGTTTTTCTTGGTTTTGTTGTGTCTACAGGTGGATTGAAGCTGGATGAAGACAAGATCAAGGCTATAAAGGAGTGGCCACGACCGACTACACCAATCGTGGTTCGATCCTTCCTCGGCTTGGCTGGCTTCTATAGGCATTTTGTGCTTGATTTCAGCCCCTCTCCATGAGCTTACAAAGAAGGATACATCCTTCAAATGGAGAGAGCAACAAGAGAACGCCTTCAGCACTTTGAAGGACAAGTTATGCAACGCCCCGGTGCTCCAGCTCCCTGATTTCTCCAAAGCATTCGAGATTGCGTTGGATGCATCAGGCCATGGCATAGGAGGTGTCCTCTTGCAAGACAAGAAACCAATAGCTTATTTCAGTGAAAAGCTTAGTGGGGCTAAGTTGAATTACCCTACATATGACAAAGAACTTTATGCTTTAATTAGGGTTTTGAAAACATGGTCTTATTATTTGTGGCCTAAAGAGTTTGTAATTCATTCTGATCATGAGGCCTTGAAGTATTTGAAGGGCCAATCCAGACTGAGTAGGTGACATGCAAGATGGGTTGAGTTTATAGAGACCTTTTCTTATGTTGTAAAGCATAAGAAAGGCAAAGAGAATGTGGTAGCTGACGCCCTTTCTCACAAGTATGTTCTCTTGAACCAATGTGATGTGAAAATCCTTGGATTTGCAATGATTAAGGAATTGTATGCTAGTGATCCTCACTTTGCTGAAATTTATAAGAATTGCATGTCTAGCGGAGAAGTTGATTCCTACTTTATAGATGATGGTTATTTGTTTAAAGTTGGAAAATTATGCATACCTTCATCTAGTATTCATAGGCTTTTATCTAAAGAAGTGCATGAATCAAGAGGACATAGAGGGTTAGAGAAAACGTTAGAAGGCTTAAAAGAACACTAGTATTGGCCAAAAATGTGTAATTATGTGCATAGGTTTGTCAAAAGTTGTGTTGTTTGTGCTAAAGCCAAATCTATATTAAACCCTCATGGCTTGTACCAGCCCTTGCCTATTCCTAGTTCACCTTGGGAGGACATTTCTATGGACTTCATTGTGGGATTGCCTAGAACTAGGAAAGGTAGAGATTCTATATTTATGATTGTAGACCGTTTTTCTAAAATGGCTCATTTTATTCCATGTCACACGACTGATGATGCTGTGCATATTGTTGATTTGTTCTTTAGAGAAATTGTTAGATTGCATGGCATTCCTTGTTCTATGGTTTCAGATCGTGATGCTAAATTTCTGAGTTATTTCTGGAAAAGTTTATGGTCTAAGTTGGGAACTACGTTGTTATTTTCTACCTCATGTCATCCACAAACTGATGGGCAAACTGAAGTTACTAATAGAACGTTAGGGGTTTTATTAAGAACTTTGCTTAAAGCTAACCTCAAACGTTGGGAAGCTGTTTTGCCTTTTGTGGAGTTTTCTTATAACAGGTCAATCCATTCAGCTACTCAAATGACGCCTTTTGAGGTTGTTTATGGGCTGAATCCAAGGACGCCAGTGGACTTGACGCCTCATCCATACAAGGGAAAGGAGAGCTTCGAAGCTAACAAGAGGGCTTAGTTTGTGAAGAAGCTACATGAGAGAACTAAGATGCACTTGGAGAGGAAATCCATGAAGTATAAGGCCCATGCTGACAAGGGGCGAAAACAGGAGATCTTTGAAGAAGTTGATCTTGTTTGGGTGAATCTTAGGAAGGAGAGGTTTCCCAACCAAAGGAAGAATAAGCTAGATCAGCGTGGAGATGGACCGTTCAAAATACTCAAAATAATCGGACCTAATGCTTATCAAGTCGACATGCCTGGTGAGTACAATGTCCATCCAACGTTTAATGTGGCTGATCTTTCTCTTTATGTGCCAGATTTTGATTCCGACATCGAATCATATACAATTCGAGCTCAAGTGGAGGAGAATGATGCAGTGAAGCCAGTCATGTCTCCTACCGACGTCGATGAGTTGATTCGAGTACCATCTGATGGACCAATTACTAGGAGTCGGGGTAAGAAGATTGCTCAAGGGACGACGACGATCTTAGTTTGATTGGCAGCTATTGTTGAAGGGTCCAACAAGACAAGATGGGTCACTTGCATTCAACGTCAACTGAGCCCAGATTCAATGGATTAATTCAATTGGGCGAGCTTCATATTTTATTTCCTTATTTAGATACATGGAATAGCTTGTCTCACTTTAGGGCTGAATTTAGTAAGTGACCGGGTGAGATGAGTTGTTACATGGGTCAAAGTCAACCCTTTGACTTGACGATTCTAAATTATGGAAAATATCTTTATTTATATTATTTATGGAAACAATATAATTTCAGTTTAATGTGATGGAGATTTCGGCCATAGGCTTATGTTAGTGGTTGATAATCTCTCTCCTATGTTTTATTTATTCTATCTTTAAGATATTTATAGTTTGTTAGGATATTTTCCTTAATTAAATAAGTTAGATAAATCTTTATTTGATTTATTTAATTCAAGGCAGATCTATTTAGTTAGAGATAGATATTTTATTATATCTTTGGAAGCAAGACATGGACCATTATACCCTCATAGGGTCGACCATCATGTTTGCTTGCTTTCCAAGGATCAGCTTTGTATTGCCTTTAAATACTCTTGTTTTATCATTTAATAAAATTAGCTTGAGATGAGATAAACCCTAGAAAAGGTTTTATCTCGTCCTTGGGCAAAAAACACACGTGTGAATGCTTGCTTGCAATTGTTCCAATTCGATCATCATCATCAAACTCTCGATCTCTCTCTCGTTAATTCATTCAATCAGATTTGTGTTAATAAGTTGTTCAATTAGTTTAGTTCTAGATTGATTGTTAAAGATCAATACTAGTTCATCAACTGAATTTAGCGTTAGAGCCAATTCAGTTCAACTACGTATTTGAATCTCATATTAATACCAAATCCATTCCGTCATTCATTGTTCATTCAGTTTTGTTCCTTGCGCAACAAGTTACTAACTTTGAAAGCTTTATAGGTTTGAAAATCACATTACAAAACAAGATCGGGACTTGTGTGGGTCATATACTTGGTCAACAAGGAGTAATCCGAGGTGATCACGTATCAGTACGGTTTTAGAGTCGGGGAACGAGGACAACCGGAACACTGATCCACCACCGACGGCACAACAGCAACAACAACAACAAAATTTCCCGCCCGAGGCTGCGGCTAGGATTGCCGAACTTGAACGCCAATTGGCTGAGAGTCAAACACAATCAAAACGCACGATGCCACAGGCGCAAGTCCTTACATCGGAGATCCATGCCAATCCGGGCGTGTCCGCGGACGATGTCGCGCGCGCACGTGCCATGGGAAAAGGCCATGCTCAGCCTTCGTCGCAATTCGGCACCATGCACCGCATGGAATCGATAAAAGAAAGTCGTCAGTTTGATCGGTACGATGGTGGTCCTCGGATCGCAGATCACCGGCAATTGGCGCGAGATTATAGGGACACCCAAGTGTATGCTATTTATTCCAATAAGTATGACTCCGAGGAGTATCGACGTCAACACGCAAGTGGCCTTAAGAAGAAACAAAAGAACAAGTCACCGGCTTATGTGTATGAAACTCCATAGCGGAAGCACAGGGCCAAATACTACGATGCCGATGACTATAATGTCGAGGATTATTTGGAGCATCAAAGTGCTCGTATCCCATACTCCGAATTTGAGAACCATTACGATGAGTTCGATGATTATTCCGAGGAATCTAGCTTTGATCATCCGCAGGTTAAGGACTCGGAGGAGGATGACAATCGGCCATCCGATTGGATCCCACCGCCCCACCTCGCCAAAAATAAGAAGGAGTACGAGCGTGCCTATGGCCCGGCTCGCAAGGACGGACATCGCCAACGACGCGATCGAGATCGAGAGGATCGGCGCCCCGATGATGGCGATGATCCGGATGATGGTGACGATGGCTACGATCGTAGGCCGCCCCGCGATCGACGCTCTCGGTGCGCTTACTCCCCTCGGCGTCACGGTCCATGCCGAGACAACGATAGGCGCGACGCTCGGGATCCACGCATTACACGTCGAGACATCAAGGTAAAATTTGAACCTTTTTATGGTACATATGACCATGATGCTTTTATTGAATGGCTGCAGGGAACCGAGCATACATTTCGACATCTTGGCTAATAAGATGACGAAAAAGTTGAGGTGGTTACGTTGCATTTTCATGGTGCCACTCGTACATTGTGGAACCGCTTTGAATCCCAATGGATTCGAAGAGGCAAGCCCCTCATTCGCGAATGGCATCAATTGGTCTACATCTTGAAGAAATGGTACATTCCGCCGGACTACAAAGACAAAATGCACATTGAGATCATGTGCGTCAAACAAGGAGCCATGACGTCGGAGGAATACTTCGCCACACTTGAAGACATGTTTTTCAAGGCTGGCATGAGCATGTCCCCTTCGGTCATGAGGACTTGGTTTTTATCGGGTCTATGGCAATCGATCCAAGACAAGTTGCAGATTTTGCCTATTAAGGATCTCAACACCCTTGTGCATACGGCGATGCAATTGCATAAACAAGAAATGCGTGCCAAGCCAACATGGTCCAATTCGAGGTACTCATCTAACCCTAGTCCTTTGAATTTTAGTACTAATTGTTTGCCTTCCTCCGTTTTTTTTGCTTGGATGGGCTAGTAGGGGCCTAAGAAAAACATTTTGTAAAGACACATTCTACCGTTCAACCGTTTAAGGCATTTTCGGGAAGGGTGTCGGTTTGAGGCTTAATAGTACGAAGATTTTCGTACCTTAAGTTTTCCGAGTTTTTTTCCGTTTTTTGGCTTTGATGGGTTAGTAAGGGCCTATGAAAAACATTTTGTAAAGACACATTCGACCATTCAACCGTTAAGGGCATTTTTGGGGAGGGTGTCAGTTTGAGGCTTAATGGTACGAAGATTTTCGTAGCAGAACTTTTGCGAGTTTTTTCCTTTTTTTTGGCTTGGATGGGCTAGTAGGGGCCTAAGAAAAATATGTTATAAAGACACATTCGACCGTTCAACCGTTTAGGGCATTTTCGGGGAGGGTGTCGGTTTCAGGCTATGTGGTATGAAGATTTTCGTATCAGAACTTTTTCGAGTTTTTTCCATTTTTTTCGGCTTGGATGGGCTAGTAGGGGCAAAAGAAAAACATTTTGTACGGGGATGGTCTAGGTTTGAGGTTGAATGGTACGAACATTTTCGTAGTCAGAACTTTTGTGAGTTTTTTCCATTTTTTGGCTTGGATGGGCTAGTAGGGGCTTAAGAAAAATATTTTTTAAAGACAAATTCGACCGTTCAACCGTTTAGGGCATTTTCGGGGAGGGTGCCGGTTTGAGGCTTAATGGTACGAAGATTTTCGTACCAGAACTTTTTTGAGTTTTTTCCCTTTTCTGGCTTGGATGGGCTAGTAGGAGCCTAAGAAAAACATTTTTGTAAAGACACATTTGACCTTTCAACTGTTTAGGGCATTTTCGGGGAGGGTCTCGGTTTGAGGCTGAAAGGTATGAACAATTTCGTACTAGAACTTTTCCGAGTTTTTTCCGTTTTTTATCTTGGATGGGCTAGTAGGGGCCTAAGAAAAACATTTTGTAAAGACACAGTCGACCGTTCAACCGTTTAGTGAATTTTCGGGGAGGGTATCGGTTTGAGGCTGAATGGTACAAAGATTTTCGTAGTAGAACTTTTGCGAGTTTTTTTTCCATTTTTTTGCTTGGATGGGCTAGTAGTGGTCTAAGAAAAACATTTTGTAAAGACACATTCGACCGTTCAACTGTTTAGGGCATTTTGGGGGAGGGTCTCGGTTTGAGGCTGAAAGTTACGAACAATTTCGTACCAGAACTTTTGCGGGTTTTTTCCCTTTTTTGGGATTGGACGGGCTAGTAGGGGCCTAAAAAACATTTTGTAAAGACACATTTGACCGTTAAACCGTTTAGGGCATTTTCGGGGAGGGTGTCGGTTTGAGGCTTAATGGTACAAAGATTTTCGTAGAACTTTTGCGAGTTTTTTCCCTTTTTTTGGCTTTGATGGTCTAGTAGGGGACTAAAGGAGTCTCTTTTGAATTTTCTAGAGAGAGAAGGTCCAACTTCTCTCTACCCTCTCTCTCTTCCCATCTTTCTCACGTTTTTTCTTTTCCGGCCAACTTTGGGCGGCGCCGCCTGGCTCTGGCAGCGGATGGGGTGGGGAGCGTGCGTATTGGTGGTGCCTTGTGAGGATTGAAGCTGCGGTGGGACCCCCTAGGTGGCTGCATCATAGGAGGGAGTTTGGAGGCGGTGAGGTTGAGGGAAAACACGGGTGTTTGAGGTCTCTGGCGGTCTCTCCGGCGGTGGATCTTGCGAGTGTGAGTGGGTGTTGTCAAGTGAGGTAGAAATCTGACCTAGGCCACTTGGCTTAGGATTGGATACATGAGGCAGAAGAAGTGTTAGTTTGAGAGCACAAAACTTAGATCTACTAGGGTTTGGTTCGTAGTTGGTGGAGATGGGCAAAACTAGATCTGGATCTGGATCTAAAAGGCCAAAACCAGTCCCTTTGAAGGAGTTTTTGGAAGATATTGAGCTTACCATGACTGGATCTTGCTCTACGCGCACAAAGAAGGGGGTTGCGAACACCAGCGGTACAGATCCGAGGGCTGGCGGCGAGATTTTAGGCTATGGAGGTGATAATGGTGGAAACCTGGAAGTTATGGGTAGATCTCTGAAAGTTATGGAGGTTTTTGAACCAGATCTGGAATTGGAAAAGCTAAAGATGGGGCTTTCTTCGTTTAGCAAATCTTTGTTGGAAGATACTCAATGTATGGAGCTGCCGGCACTAGGGGAAGTCACGGCGACCACCAGCGGCGCTGAGGGTGTGGGTGGCGTGCTTGGAGCTGATTCACCTTCTTCTTGCCATGGTATGGGAGAAACCATCTTGGAGAAGGGTGAAACGATGGTGACAAGTCAGTCTCGGGTCACATGTGAGGCTCTTACACATTCAGGGCAAGCTACACGGGAAAGGCCTCGATTGACGATTCCTCTTTGGGATTTTCCAGCCAAAAAATTCAGAAAAGGGGCTCTTCTTGGTCAGCTGCTGCAAAAAATGGTCAAAAAATTCAGATAAAGCCCTCACATCTCTCTTAAAGTGAAGAAGATAGGGTTAATTCCAGCCATTCTATACGTTTGTCTACTATTTCTCTCCCAACTTTCGTTCAAGCCTCAAACCAGCAGTTGTTGGCAAAAAATGGAGACAAACCAGATCTAAATTCTCTGAATTTGCTGAAACCCACCTTAGTATTCAATAGGCTATCCCATAACAAAGGCCTGCTGAATTTTCCAACTACAAATCCCTCCAAACCGAGCTCAAGTAAAAAGCCCTATGCTAATTCTTCTAAAGGGGGTAACCGTAATATCCAAATGGTTGAAAAGTTGGAGTTTTTTCCCATGATCAACAGAGAAGTCTATAGATTTGAAGATGTAGAAGTGAAATCAGCCCTTGAAGAGTGGAACTGGACACTCCTAGGAGTGGTGTTGGGTACTAGGGTGTCTTATGGAGCTATGGTTGAATTCACCAAGAAAAATTGGGAGAATCATGTCCCAAAGATTTTTCTCAAGAAGAATGGTGTGTTTGTCTTCAAGTTCAAGGAGGAGTAAGACAAGAGTTGGGTTCTTGAGGAAGGTCCTTGGATGTTTTGGGCTTCTTCACCTTTAATGCTCAAAGAATAGCAATATGGGAGGCATATTGATTGAGGCTATTTGATAGAGTCCCTTTTTGGGTAAATGTGATGGAACCGGATCCGATGTTTCTCTCTTCTAAGAGAATGTTAAGCATTATGGGAAGTATGATTGGTAAGCCACTTTGTTTGGATAAAATTACAGCCGAGGGAGGGAGAATTGAGTTTGCTCGTATGATAGTTTCTTTATCTTTAGTTCAAAGTATCTATCTTTATTTTATTAATGAGAGACGTTTTTTTAGAAGGAATTTCAGCCTAGGACCCTTATTAGTTGGCTGGAATATTCTTTCCTATTTTTTATTAGTATCTTTTGTCTTTGTTAGGAGTTTGTTATGATAGTTTCTTTATCTATTAAGTCATATATTTATCTATTTGATTTAATTAAGGTAAGGGGACTTAGATAGATGTTTTTATATTATTATTTGTTATCCTGAAAAATAAGAAAATGACCTTTCTACCCTTCTTGGGCTGATCTCATTGACATATTCTCCAAGACAACTCTACCTTGTATTTTCTTTACATAGCTTTGTCATTCATTCAATAAAATTCAGCCTAAATTAGATAAACCCCTATTGGTTTATCTAGTTTATGGGCCATTAAAGCAATTATTGTTCAAGCATTCAATCTCTACGATCATCATCACCAATTCGTTTTCCTTCAATTCAGATTTGGATTATTAATTTGATCAACTTGTTAGTTCTAGTTTGATTGTTAAAGATCAACTAGTTTATCAATTGAATTTAGCGTTGGAGCCAATTCAATTGAACTATCTTTTTTATTATCTTAACTCTTTGAATCAGATTCGTTCCTTATTCATATTTCGAGTTTCTTGTTCATCAAGTTATCAGCTTTGAAAGCAATTCAGGTTGGAAATCGAACTACTGGCAAGATCGGGTTCCTGTGTGATTACCTACTTGATCAACGAGGAGTAATCTGAGGCGATCACGTATCAAAAAGGAGACCCATAGAAAACTCTTACTCAACCTCCTATTTGGCTAGATAAACTTCTCTTTCTCTGCCAACAAGATTGCCTTTAAAATGGATTGTTAATCTCATAGCACCTACCAAAGAGATAGGTGGGTCAAGCATCACACACAAATTTGCAACACATCCTAATGGAGGAGACACCTGGTTCCTACTAACTAAACACATGATAATTCTTAAGGCTAGGAATTTATAGAAGAGGATAGAAGGTCATTTTGGCATTAGTGGAGAACAATGCATGATAGAAATACTCTTCTATGGGAATGTTGTTGTTTTAAAGAAAAGGTTGTCAATTCAACCTTAGCCTACAGTTGATAATCTTTCTCCTATATAAACTATATCAACATAGCCAACTAGAAAAGTGAAAAGCTGGTCAATTCTTGGTGCAATACTCGCCCATAAATGATTGGTGGATCTCTAGCACATCTTTAACTTTCCCTACTTTAGGTAAGCAAGGCTCAATTCAATTGAGACCTCGGGTTCTTGATTTCTTCTTACCTTCTCAAACATCTAGGATTAGCTACCATGTTCTTCTACAAGGAAAGAAGTGCTACAACAAGCTGATCTAGAACAAACTCCTCTTTAGGTATTACTAATTTTTTGATATATAATATTGTAAAAGAGTAGAAAGAGCTTTGGGTTTTCTCTATGTTTCTGAGTTGTATGTGGAAATTTGGTTATGATGATGCATGGTTGTTATTAGAATGGTTAAAAGATTATGGACCAATTTTGAAAAGCTGAAAATTTAGAATGGTGTAATTTACCCTTTTTAAAATCGCAAATTACCAATCCCTTGTAATATGATTCATCCCTATTAGGATCCAAAAACTAGTGAGAAGTTCCTCTTCCAAAGTTTTCTCAAACACGAGATCAAACACAACTGAATTTTCACAATATTTTTAGTGGGATTTTGTATGATTTGTTAATAATATAAATTGAAATTACAAAAGGGGACAACTGAATTAATGAGATGAGATATGACTCACTCAAAACACCAAGCCAAGGTTGAACCAATAAGGATACGACATAACAAGGTGGAACGAACTACATAAGTCGATATGACTCACGACTTGATCCTAAACATGTGCATCTCACCACACAACTAAATCACACTCAAGGTGGAGAATACAATATGATTTTTCTCCCTTAACAAAGAAGAGTTAGGTGGCTTTTATAGGAGAATCCAGTTCCTAAGTACATGTAGTAGCATTTAATGAAGTTTAAAAGTGATGAAATATTAAAGAGAAGTACATGAACTTCTCTTGATCATTCATTTCCATCTTGGTTGAAGTGTGGCTCATGAGTCTTCAAGAGGAGTCATAAACACACCTCTTGGGAAATGGCAAGAGTATTCAATGGTGGTTGATAGGATGTAAACTCTTCCAACCATAGAAAGAGACTTGAAACTTGTCAGAATTGCATGGCTGGAAAGAACGACTATTTTGGGATTCTTTCGATCTGAATTGGCGAGAGTCATCAACATGGAAGTTGTAGCCCAACCTATTAGTTATCCAACAAGTCTTCATCATCCCCAATCGGACCACTACACCCTCCAAACACTGAAGCGTCATCATAGGATCCGAGATGATACGTGATCGCCTCGGAATACTCCTTGTTGATCAAGTATTGTAACCTTACAGGACCTGATCTTGCCTTGTAATCGAATTCCAAACCTAAATTCACTTCCAAAGTTAACAACTTGTAATGCAAGTAATAGAATTTTTAACTTAATGATGAATGAAACTGAATTTTGAAACACTTAGATGAATCAAATGATAGTTCAACTAGAATGGCTCTAACGCAAATTCTAGTTGATGAACTAGTTGATCTTTAATAATCAAACTAGAACTAAACTAATTGCTCAAATTAATGAATAAAAAACTGAACAAGAATGAGAGAGAATTCGGATTGATGATGAAGGTGACGATCTCCAAGGTTGAAAGCAAGAACACGTTATTTGTTTTTCGCCCAAGAACTAGATAAAACCAATTTAGGGTTTATCTAATTCCAAAGCTGATTTTTCCATTAATGAAATGCAAAACTTAACTCAGAAAAAGTCTTCCTTTTTAATAAATTGTCCCATATTTAATAAAATTCAGCATATGAAAAGAATGCATTTATTTAAGTATTAGGAAAAGAAGCCTAAAAAGAATATGGAAAGAATGCATTTAAGTATTAGGAAAAGAAGCTTTAAAAATATGTAGTTGGAGTAATATTTCCAACGCCTGAATCAGCATATCGTGCAGGAGAAATATTTCGAGTTCCTAAATTAACATGCGCTGGAAAAAAATGATACAGTGCAATAAAATTAACAAAGTCTTAGGGTCAATCTTCCCTTATGAAGATCATCAGATGCAAAGCTACCTATGGTGGACACCGTCCCTAAATCCGAAAATCCTAAATCATGATACAATTCTTTTTTTTGTGCTCTTCATGTAAAGCCTCAGAATAAGAGCCACCAAGATCAAACCACAAAGAGTAGGCCACAAAACGCAACACACAAACACAAATACATATAGCCAAAATTGCGAAATTCCAAAACCCTAACCAAACCCATGTATGAAGCATACTTGATTGGAATTCTCGGCACTATCAAATTTGTAGCCTCATGCCCATTCGAAATGAAGGTAATTAGAGAAGGCCAGCGATTGGAAAGAAGGGACACCAGAGACATAGAAGAGAACCAGAGAAGAGAGCCGCAGGAGGAGCGACGACAAAATCGGGGAGGAAGATAAGCGAGACAAATAGAAAGAAAAGGAGGAGGCAGGGCAAAGTTATTAGTTAAAGCGATAAAAAATTTAACCCAGCAATCAACGGCTGGATAAGAACCAAATTAAATGTATAGATGGTTAGCAAAGCCTTTCACTAAATGGCTCCGCCTTTATTTATTGTAGTATATAGAAGCTTATGTTTCAGCCTTCAATAATATTTTGTGAAGAGGGATAAGAACCAAAACTGAACAAGACGGGAAAAAGCAAAATTAGATCTTCACACAGCTCAAATTTGCAGGCCGAAATCTCGAATTATTGAACCAGTAAAAGAATACATTAAATAGGTACAAATTTTACTACATTAAAGCATTTAGGGATCATATACATGCTAAACAAATTGTAGTAATGCACCTAAAACAACAAGAACACACTTTAACTCCCCATAATTTCCCAAAATCCAAGTTAAAACCGAAATCATGCATAACTTCCATACCAAGGTTAGCATATTTAGCATAGATACCATATGAGTTGCAATCAATATGTAACTTTTAAACTTTAACTGGTTCTACCTTCCTTGCTAACCACTACATGTGCTAATAATTAACATAGGTACTTAGCTAGCTAGCTAGCCTCAACTTTCAAGCTATATACGTATACTTATTGACCTTTCCATATCTCTTATCCTTTTCAAGTTTGAACTACACAAAAAAGTAAGCAAAATATCACAGTCAAAGCCCTCTCCCTATCTCTCTCTCTCTAATAAATCTTTGATCTTTTCTCACTTGTTCAGCTTCCATGTCTGATGAATTATCAAGAAAGATGTACCCAAGTCACCAAGATCTAGATTATTATTTTGATCAATTTCATGTTAATATATGTTCAAAAATATCCAACTTTAGCTTACATCAAAAGAGCATATCGTTTTTCTATAGAGGACAGCCCATCCACCTTATAGAAACTCAAATTAGCCACCAAACTCACATCAATCAAAATCAACCATCTAGATTGGACAAAATCAGAACAATGTCTAATTGAAGCAAGCTGAAACCTATGCAAAACTTTCTATTGGGAAAAAGAGAAACTTCTGTACAACCACCCTTAACCAAATCCAGGTACACACTTTAACTTTATGTTTTCATTAATGACCATTCCATATACAAGACCAACAGAGCCACTTTTTTCAAGATGTCCTCTTTTTTACTCTCTATTGGGGAAAAAAGCATCTTCTGTACAAGCTCCCCTCACCAAACCCAGGTACACGACCTAATCCCAAATCATGATACAATTCTTTTTTTGTGCTCTTCATGTAAAGCCTCAGAATAAGAGCCACCAATATCAAACCACAAAGAGTAGGCCACAAAAGGCAACACACAAACACAAATACATATAGCCAAAATTGCGAAATTCCAAAACCCTAACCAAACCCATGTATGAAGCATACTTGATTGGAATTCTCGGCACTATCAAATTTGTAGCCTCATCCCCATTGGAGACAAAGGTAATTAGAGAAGGCCTGCGATTGGAAAGAAGGGACAGCGGAGACATAGAAGAGAACCAGAGAAGAGAGCCGCAGGAGGAGCGACGGCAAAATCGGGGAGGAAGATAAGCGAGACAAAAAGAAAGAAAAGGAGGAGGCATGGCAAAGTTATTAGTTAAAGCGATAAAAAAATTAACCCAACAATCAACGGCCGGATAAGAACCAAATAAAATGTATGCATGGCTATATAAGCCTTTCACTAAAAGGCTCCGCCTTTATTTAGTGTAGTATATAGAAGCCTATGTTTCAGCCTTCAATATTATTTTGTGAAGAGGGATGTTGAGAGGGTCTCTTGACAACAAATAAATTTATAATCAAGACCCCGCTGAGTACAGGGGAGTCAGGTTCGTCCACGGGAGAAAGTCTTAGTGTCAAGTTTTGTAACTTAGAGCGCAAGTAATCAACAAAAGCAAGGGTTTTTATCAAAGGAAAGATTTTTCTAAGGTTAAGGTGTCACCTGATGTTCGTGTTTTTGGTCTAGTTTTAGGTGTCTTTCTTAGATTGTTTAGTTTAGTTTTGTTAGGTTTTAGAGTTAGTTTTGTGTGTTTTTTGATATGTTTGCATATTTTGTGAAAAGTATGGAAGGTACTCAGTTTTGTGTATTTTGTAGGTTTTAGGATGGAAAAGAGCACTTTTCAAGCAAAATTGAAGTCAAGTGGTGGAAGGTGGAATGCATAGAAGAGAAGGGAGGAGAAGATTGCATGAAAAAAAATCAAGTTGGAATGCAAAGATAAAGCCAAGAAAGAGCTCGTTAGAAGCCAAAACAAAGGATCGGTAACGACCTGTGAGGGTCGTTAACGAGCTGTGAATCAAGAGTTTTTGTTCAGGAATTCAGCAAAGTCTACCGACCCTGTGCAGGTCGTTAACGAGGGACCTGTGTCGGTAGAGACGCAGCCGACTTTCAGTTTTTATATCTTTTATCTTGTTATCTTTTAAGTTTAGAAAGTTTTTATCTCTTAGCATTTTTATTAGATAGTTTCTTAGTATAAATACCCTTGTTTTAAGCCTAGACAAGGGGGGGGGGGGATTCGTTCTAGTTTTAGGAGAAGTCGAGAGAGAGATAAAGTTGAACAGTTTTCGATCGAGAGAGAGGAGATTGGTTCGGTGATCAGATCAAACTCGGTTGTTCTTCGGTAGTGTTTTCGCGTTCTTCAAGTTTGTAAGTAAATATTGCTTTCTAATTTCAAGTAAGTTTTGTTTTCAATGTTCTCTTTGATTAAAGTTATTTGCTTTTTTTCAATGAATAGCGAGTAGTCTTCTTATCTAGGGTCAGGGTTGAAACCCGACATAATTGTGCATGTTTTAATGATTGTGTTCAGTTTTTGATTGCCTTCTATCCTTTGAATTTCTTGTTGAGTTATTCTTAGACGAGAGTCGAAGTAATTTGAGTTTTTAACTTGATCGAAAGAGAAAGTTATGAACTTGAAAGTTGATATTGTTCGTTAACGAAAGTTTCGAGCTTTGGATTCAATACAAGTAATAAAGTGAATTGATTTATGAAAGTTGATTGATTTGCTTGTTTAGTCAACGAAAGTTGATAGATTTATCCTTCTAAGGCATGATCTTTGTCCTATACAAACTATATCAACATAGCCAACTAGAAAAGTGAAAAGCTTGTCAATTCTTGGTGCAATACTCGCTCATAAATGATTGGTGGATCTCTAGCACATCTTTAACTTTCCCTACTTTAGGTAAGCGAGGCTCAATTCAATTGAGACCTCGGGTTCTTGATTTCTTCTTACCTTCTCAAACATCTAGGATTAGCTACCATGTTCTTCTACAAGGAAAGAACTGCTACAACAAGCTGATCTAGAACAAACTCCTCTTTAGATATTACTAATTTTTTGATATGTAATATTTTAAAAGAGTAGAAAGAGCTTTGGTTTTTCTCTATGTTTCTGAGTTGTATGTGGAAATTTGGTTATGATGATGCCTGGTTGTTTATTAGAATGGTTAAAAGATTATGGACCAATATTGAAAAGCTGAAATCTTTAGAGTGGTGTAATTTACCCTTTTTAAAATCGCAAATTACCAATCCCTTGTAATATGATTCATCCTTATTAGGATCCAAAAACTAGTGAGAAGTTCCTCTTCCAAAGTTTTCTCAAACACGAGATCAAGCACAACTGAATTTTCACAATATTTTTAGTGGGATTTTGTAGGAATTGTGAATAATATAAATTGAAATTACAAAAGGGGACAACTGAATTGATGAGATGAGATATGACTCACTCAAAACACCAAGCCAAGGTTGAACCAATAAGGATACAACATAACAAGGTGGAACGAACTGCATAAGTCGATATGACTCACGACTTGATCCTAAACATGTGCATCTCACGACACAACTAAATCACACTCAAGGTGGAGAATACAATATGATTTTTCTCCCTTTACAAAGAAGAGTGAGGTGGCTTTTATAGGAGAATCCAGTTCCTAAGTACATGTAGTAGCATTTAATGAAGTTTAAAAGTGATGAAATATTAAAGAGAAGTACATGAACTTCTCTTGATCATTCATTGCCATCTTGGTTGAAGTGTGGCTCATGAGTCTTCAAGAGGAGTCATAAACACACCTCTTGGGAAATGGCAAGAGTATTCAATGGTGGTTGATAGGATCTAAACTCTTCCAACCATAGAAAGAGACTTGAAACTTGTCAGAATTGCATGGCTGGAAAGAACGACTATTTTGGGATTCTTTCGATCTGAATTGGCGAGAGACATAAACATGGAAGTTGTAGCCCAAACTATTAGTTATCCAACAAGTCTTCATCATCCCCAATCGGATCACTACACCCTCCAAACACTGAAGCTTCATCATAGGATCCGAGATGATACGTGATCGCCTCGGAATACTCCTTGTTGATAAAGTATTGTAACCTTATAGGACCCAATCTTGCCTTGTAATCGAATTCCAAACCTAAATTCACTTCCAAAGTTAACTACTTGTAATGCAAGCAATAGAATTTCGAACTTAATGATGAATGAAACTGAATTTTGAAACATTAGATGAATCAAATCATAGTTCAACTAGAATGGCTCTAACGCTAATTCTAGTTGATAAACTAGTTGATCTTTAATACGCAAACTAGAATTAAACTAATTGCTCAAATTAATGAATAAAAAACTGAACAAGAATGAGAGAGAATTCGGATTGATGATGAAGGTGACGATCTCCAAGGTTGAAAGCAAGAACACGTTACTTGTTTTTGGCCCAAGAACTAGATAAAACCAATTTAGGGTTTATCTAATTCCAAAGCTGATTTTTCCATTAATGAAATGAAAAACTTAACTCAGAAAAAGTCTTCCCTTTTAATAAGTTGTCCCATATTTAATAAAATTCAGCATATGAAAAGAATGCATTTATTTAAGTATTAGGAAAAGAAGCCTGAAAAGAATATGGAAAGAATGCATTTAAGTATTAGGAAAAGAAGCTTCAAAAATATGTAGTTGGAGTAATATTTCCAACGCCTAAATCAGCATATCGTGCAGGAGAAATATTTCGAGTTCCTAAATTAACATTCGCTGGAAAAAAATGATACAGTGCAAAATTAACAAAGTCTTCGGGTCAATCTTCCCTTATGAAGATCATCAGATGCAAAGCTACCTATGGTTCACACCGTCCCTAAATCCGAAAATCCTAAATCATGATACAATTCTTTTTTTTTGTGCTCTTCATGTAAAGCCTCAGAATAAGAGCCACCAAGATCAAACCACAAAGAGTAGGCCACAAAAGGCAACACACAAACACAAATACATATAGCCAAAATTGCGAAATTCCAAAACCCTAACCAAACCCATGTATTAAGCATACCTGATTGGAATTCTTGGCACTATAAAATTTGTAGCCTCATGCCCATTCGAAATGAAGGTAATTAGAGAGGCCATCGATTGGAAAGAAGGGACACCAGAGACATAGAAGAGAACCGGAGAAGAGAGCCACAGGAGGAGCGACGACAAAATCGGGGAGGAAGATAAGCGAGACAAAAAGAAAGAAAAGGAGGAGGCAGGGCAAAGTTATTAGTTAAAGCGATAAAAAATTTAACCCAGCAATCAACGGCTGGATAAGAACCATATTAAATGTATGGATGGCTAGATAAGCCTTTCACTAAAAGGCTCCGCCTTTATTTATTGTAGTATATAGAAGCCTATGTTTCAGCCTTCAATATTATTTTGTGAAGAAGGATAAGAACCAAAACCAAACAAGAGGGGAAAAAGCAAAATTAGATCTTCACACAGCTCCAATTTGCAGCCCGAAATCTCGAATTATTGAACCAGTAAAAGAATACATTAAATAGGTACAAATTTTACTACATTAAAGCCTTCAGGGATCATATACATGCTAAACAAATTGTAGTAATGCACCTAACAACAACAAGAACACACTTTAACTCCCCATAATTTTCCAAAATCCAAGTCAAAACCGAAATCATGCATAACTTCCATTTAAGGTTAGCATATTTAGTATAGATGCCATATGAGTTGCAATCAATATGTAACTTTTAAACTTTAACTGGTTCTACCTTCCTTGCTAACCACTACATGTGCTAATAATTAACATAGGTACTTAGCTAGCTAGCTAGCCTCAACTTTCAAGCTATATACGTATACTTATTGACCTTTCCTTCTCTTATCATTTTCAAGTTTGAACTACACAAAAAAGTAAGAAAAATATCCTAGTCAAAGCCCTCTCCCTATCTCTCTCTCTCTAATAAATCTTTGATCTTTTCTCACTTGTTCAGCTTCCATGTCTGATGAATTATCAAGAAAGATGTACCGAAGTCACCAAGATCTAGATTATTATTTTCATCAATTTCATGTTAATATATGTTCAACAATATCCTAATTTAGCTTACATCAAAAGAGCATATCATTGTTCTATAGAGGACAACCCATCCACCTTATAGAAACTCAAATTAGCCACCAAACTCACACCAATCAAAATCGACCATCTAGATTGGAAAAAATCAGAACAATGTCTAATTGAAGCAAGCTGAAACCGATGCAAAACTTTCTATTGGGAAAAGAGCAACTTCTGTACAACAACCCTTAACCAAATCCAGGTACACACTTTAACTTTATGTTTTCATTAATGACCATTCCAAATACAAGACCAACAGAGCCACTTTTTTCAAGATGTCCTATTTTTTACTCTCTGTTGGGGAAAAGAGCATCTCCTGTACAAGCTCCCCTCACCAAACCCAGGTACACGACCTAATCCCAAATCATGATACAATTCTTTTTTTGTGCTCTTCATGTAAAGCCTTAGAATAAGAGCTACCAATATCAAACCACAAAGAGTAGGCCACAAAAGGCAACACCCAAACACAAATCAATATAGCCAAAATTGCGAAATTCCAAAACCCTAACCAAACCCATGTATGAAGCATACTTGATTGGAATTCTCGGCACTATCAAATTTGTAGCCTCATCCCCATTCAAAACGAAGGTAATTAGAGAAGGCTAGCGATTGGAAAGAAGGGACACCGGAGACATAGAAGAGAACCAGAGAAGAGAGCCGCAAGAGGAGCGACGGCAAAATCGGGGAGGAAGATAAGCGAGACAAAAAGAAAGAAAAGGAGGAGGCATGGCAAAGTTATTAGTTAAAGCGATAAAAAATTGAACCCAACAATCAACGGCCGGATAAGAACCAAATAAAATGTATGGATGGCTATATAAGCCTTTCACTAAAAGGCTCCGCCTTTATTTAGTGTAGTATATAGAAGCCTATGTTTCAGCCTTCAATATTATTTTGTGAAGAGGGATGTTGAGAGGGTCTCTTGACAACAAATAAATTTATAATCAAGACCCTGCTGTGTACAGGGGAGTCAGGTTCGTCCACCGGAGAAAGTCTTAGTGTCAAGTTTTGTTACTTAGAGCACAAGTAATCAACAAAAGCAAGGGTTTTTATCAAAGGAAAGAGATTTCTAAGGTTAAGGTGTCACCTGATGTTCGTGTTTTTGGTCTAGTTTTAGGTGTCTTTTTTAGGTTGTTTAGTTTAGTTTTGTTAGGTTTTAGAGTTAGTTTTGTGTGTTTTTGGATATGTTTGCATATTTTGTGAAAAGTATGGAAGCTACTCCGTTTTGTGTCTTTTGTAGGTTTTAGGATGGAAAATAGCACTTTTCAAGAAAAATTGAAGTCAAGTGGTGGAAGGTGGAATGTATAGAAGAGAAGGGAGATGATTGCATTAAAAAAATCAAGTTGGAATGCAAAGATAAAGCCAAGAAAGAGCTCGTTAGAAGCCAATACAAAGGATCGGTAGCGACCTGTGAGGGTCGTTAACGAGTTGTGAATCAAGAGTTTTTGTTCAGGAATTCAGCAGAGTTTACCGACCCTGTACAGGTCGTTAACGAGCGACCTGTGTCGGTAGAGACGCAGCCGACTTTCAGTTTTTATATCTTTTATCTTGTTATCTTTTAAGTTTAGAAAGTTTTTATCTCTTAGCCTTTTTATTAGATAGTTTCTTAGTATAAATACCCTTATTTTAAGCCTAGACAAGGGGGGGATTCGTTCTAGTTTTAGGAGATGTCGAGAGAGAGAGAAAGTCGAACAATTTTCGATCGAGAGAGAGGAGATTGGTTCGGTGATCAGATCAAACTCGGTTGTTCATCGGTAGTGTTTTCGTGTTCTTCAAGTTTGTAAGACGATATTGCTTTCTAATTTCAAGTAAGTTTTGTTTTCAATGTTCTCTTTGATTAAAGTTATTTGCTTTGTTTCAATGAATAGCGAGTAGTCTTCTTATCTAGGGTCGGGGTTGAAACCCGACATAGTTGTGCATGTTTGAATGATTGTGTTGAGTTTTGGATTGCCTTCTATCCTTTGAATTGCTTGTTGAGTTATGCTTAGAAGAGAGTCGAAGTAATTTGAGTTTTTAACTTGATCGAAAGAGAAAGTTATGAACTTGAAAGTTGATATTGTTCGTTAACGAAAGTTTCGAGCTTTGGATTCAAGACAAGTAATAAAGTGAATTGATTTATGAAAGTTGATTGATTTGCTTGTTTAGTCAACGAAAGTTGATAGATTTATCCTTCAAAGGCATGATCTTTATCTTCACATGAGTTTTTATGCATAGCTATGTCGTGGTAACCCTTGTCCTAGAGCTTTTTATTCATTGAGTTTGTTAAGTTTAGCTTTCGAATCACTCATTACCGAGTCAACATACCCTCGGTACCGAACCTGCTAGGGCGTCGTTAATTGCTCTGTTTTTGTAGGATTCCAGGTTCGTTAACGACCTTGTCAAGGTCGTTAACGAGGTTGGTCGTAGATGTTTTTGCTCGTTTTGCTTTGTTTTCTTGTTTTTATAGTTGATAAACAGACAACCTTGCTTCCCATGGACGATCCTGGCTCTGCTATACTCAGTGGGGTCTTGACTTATAAATTTATTTATTGTCAAGAATACCCTCATCAACAAATTGGCACCGGTGTTGGGCAAGCAACAGTGTTTGTTTTTTTATCTGTGGGTCTGGGAATAGCCCGACCCCGTTTTTGTTTTTAATTTTGTTTTCTTTGTCTGTTTTCTCAGCGTATGTTAGCAGGACGTCACAGACTCGAATTTGACACCACCGGTTATTATTCTGAACCTGAACGCACCTTGCACCGAAGACAAAGAGAAAACCAAGCCATGTCTACTCCTGAAGAGATGGCTCAAAAGATGGACGTCCTTCAGAAGCGGATGGAGGAGTTACAAGCTGATAGAGATGTCGTCGCTGCTACCGCTGAACGTGAACGAGCTAACAGTGTTCGTTTACAAGAAAAGCTGAATGCATATCCGAGGAATGCCAAGCAATATATGCATCCAAAACTGAGGGTGCCGAAGTCTGCAATCGTGCTTCCAGAGATAGAGAAGACATTTGAGATTAAATCTCAATTCATATCCTTAATAAAACGGGCTCAGTTTGAAGAGAAACCTACTGAGTGCCCTATGGAGCATATCAAGAATTTTCTTGATTTATGTGACACTATTGCTGCTGAAGGTGTCTCACTTGATTATGTTCTGTTAAAAGCTTTTAGGTGGTCACTTACTGGAAAGGCCCTGAGCTGGTTGGAGAGCTTACCTCCTAAGTCTATCAAGACTTGGAAGGCTTTGTATGATCAATTTCTTACAAAGTTCTTCCCCCTGCAAAGACAACGGAGTTGAGAAAACGCATCACCTCTTATCACCAACTGCCTAACGAGACCTTCGTAGAGACATGGGAAAGGTTCAAGGAGATGCTTAGACACTGTCCCACTCATGGGCAACCCTTATATGTGCTCCAAGAAATCTTTTTTCAAGGAATCAATGCAGAAATGAAGAACCACATCAACAAACACACTGCGTGCGGTTTCATAGAGATGGATCCCACTGCTGCATGGGAACTACTGGACAAGTTATCTAACTATGATTCCATGTACGATACCCAGCAGTCACCCCAACCACAAAAGCGTCTCTATGTGCCTAACAAGGACGATGTTGATCCCGATGTCAAAAATCAATTTTTACATGATGAGATCAACCGTCTTAAGAAACACGTAAGTTTTCTGAAAACCTCTCAACCTTGTCAAGAGTGTGGCTCTTCTGCCCATAGTACTTTTGCTTGCACTTACATCGAGCAGGTTAGAGCCGATGAGACTTATGCTAAGATGAATTACATGAGAGGTCCATACAAGAATCAGCCTAATAACTATGACAAGCCAAACAATTACCCGTCGTGGGGTAATCAAATTCGAACTCAAGCTATGCAGCACCCCCACCGGATAGACGGCCCGCACCATATCGACCTCCAAGCTACCAAGAGCCACCATCTTGGGCACAAGGGTTACAAGAAGGCATTAACGGAGTCCATAACAAATTCAATGAAGTCCATAGCAAGATTGATGGAATTCAAGCCAACGTCAACAACCAAATAGAAAGATGGGGAGAGTTTGATGTGTGGAAGAAAAGTGTTGACTCACAGCTAGGAAACCTGGCCGCACATATTCCGAGACCGCAAGGGCAACTCCCGGGCCGTCCCGAGGAGAACCCGAGAGGACAAATAGCGGTCGTGCACCTTAGGAACGGAAAGACACTACTGGAACGTGCCAAAGTTAAGGAGAAGAGTCCCGAATCCGAAGAGGATGCCACGGCTCAGATCGTTAACGAGCCAAAGAGGGTCGTTACTAAGCTTGAACAACTCGGTACCAATACTCCCAGGGTTGTTAACGACCCCAATCAAGGTAATTTCTCTACTCCAAGTTCCTCTCTTACTCCCATGCTCGTTACCGACCCCACCAGGGTCGGTATCGACCCTTTGAACGCACCAATTGACCCTAATATCGACCAGGTAGCCTCACCTCTCGAGCCCGCTTTGGCTCCGAGATTGGTGAAACCTCTTCCCTTTCCTTCTAAGAAGTCTAAGGACTCAACTGAAGGCAAGTTTAAGCATTTCGTTAAGATTCTCCAAGGCTTAAATATTTCTATACCATTCGTTGAGGCCCTAGGCGAAATGCCGACTTACACAAAGTTTTTGAAAGACATTCTTAGCAGGAAACGATCCATAACAAAGCTTCAAGATGATGTCCGATCTAATACTCTTCCAGAGAAGCTAGGTGACCCAGGAAGATTTGCTATCACAATTGGGATTGGCACCCACCGATTCAAGGCCTTATGTGATCTCGGTGCTAGTGCAAGTCTCCTACCTTTGTCAATCTGGTCGAATGTCAACATGGGACCTCTGGAACCTATGGATACGAGGTTGTACATGGCGGACAGATCAAGTGTGAAAGCTACAGGAGTTATTGACGATTATCCCATTCAAGTGGGGAAATTCTTCATTCCAAACGATTTCATTGTCCTCGACATGTTTGAAGATCCCCTAGTCCCCATCATCCTAGGGAGGCCATTCCTTGCTACAGCAGGCGCTAGGGTAGACGTTCGGAAAGGGCTCCTCACCTTCGATATAGGAGAGGAGCATGTAGAATTCGGCCTCAACCAAAATGCTAACGACCCAATAACTGCCGCTCAAATCGAGTCGACTCAACCAGAGCTCGACATTTCTGAGTCTAAAGACCCTCCTCCAGCAAATAAGGATTACAAGAGTGCAACCGGGACCACTATCGACCCTCCCTGGTCCAGTACCGAGCCTTTCATGCAACAATATGAGGGAGGTGGCGCGTTATGGCACGACACCGAGCGAGGATTTGCATTTGATGGGTCGTTAACGACCTCGACAAACTCGGTGCCAATTTCATCACCTATGGATCAAAGTGAGTATTCTAACCATGGATTCCCTATTACTGGTCATGATCCTTCCTTATATTCTATTCCTACACCGTACCCCACTATCTATGCTATAGAGGAATCGAAACCACCTTGGTTTTTGGATTACACTAACCCTTGTGTAGGAATACCGGGCATATTGCGAGAGGACGAAGGACCAAATTTAGTAAGACGAGCTACCGATGCTTTCAAAGCTAAGTATGGGGCCTCTCAAAACCCCGACATAGCTGAAAAGGAACCACCATGATCTATAGGTAAGTACGTCGGGCTAACGATGTTAAAAATACCTGGTTTTTAGTTTTAGTTACGTTTTCTTTTCTTTTTAGATCTTGTTTTTAGCTTTCTTTTGAGTTTTTAGTTGTTTAGATGTAGCAAGATAGAATTGTTCGAAACTAACATGGCATAGGAAGCTGGGCTCGGAAAAACACCGGAAAACCAATCGCCCAGGCTCGTTAACGACCTGTGAGGGTCGTTAACGACCTGTGTCGACACGAAGAATTGGAAGACGCGGGTGAGGTAAGTTTTCTAACCTAATCTATCTTCTATCTTATACCCCCCCCACATGCCGCCTCTTCCTCTTCCTCTTGCCCCTTCCTATTTAAATTCCTCAAAAACTCCAAATCCCATACCCAAATCTCAAGCCAAATCCTCAAATTCTCAATCAAATCCCACCGAAATTCCAACCCTTCACCGATCGCACCACCGAGCCCTAAACCCCGTCGCACCGCATGTTACCGAACCCACCTCTCTTGAGTTCGTTACCGGCGCACCACAAGCCTCGTTACTCCTTCCCAATTTACTCTTTGTTCTTCCATTCTCCGAATCTACGGTATGATTTCTAAACCCTAACTCTCTTATTGCAAGATTCATGGTAATTTAGGGGTAAAATTCATATCTAGATCTAGATTGAGTAATTGGTTTGCATGTCTAAGTTGCATTGTGCTTATATTGCTTTCGATATTGCTGATTGATCTTGATTTATACTTGGTTATTCTTGCTTGATTTGCATTGAAATTTTGATAAGAAAAACATGAGTAACTTGTTCTTGAATTGTTTGATCTTCACCATGGAATATTTGGCAATTAAAGGCATGTTTAGATAGGGTTTCGAGCAAGTATAGGGTTGCATGTGCTAGATTGTGTGTTTTATGTGGGATTGTGGTTGATTTATGCTCGAATTGCTAGAAATTTTCGAGATAGAGTACTCGGAAAAGACCGCAAATTATTCTCGCCTAGGCTCGTTAACGACCTGTGAGGGTCGTTAACGACCTGTAATATGCTCAGCTCGAAACCAAACCCAGCTACCTCGTTAACAACCCAATTGGGTCGTTACCGAAGCAAGTCGAGAGCATATCCGAGAACAAGTATGGGGTTTTCTTTTGATTGTTTTGTGTGGATCTTATCTTGCGATTTTATGGTCTTTGCAGGTACAAATGGCAAGCACTAGCCGAGCTAACACCAGAGCCGAAAAGAAGAAGAGGACTCAAAGGTCCCCGTCCCCTCCACGCATGGACAATGTTATACTGGCTACTCAAGAGCAAGCTCGGATCTTTGACGCCGTTCTTGATAAGGACCACTTCACTAGGTGGTTCTCGAGGAAGAGTGCTAAACCGTTAGGGATCTATGAGGACGTCAAGCACGCCTTTGCCATCCTTGGAGTTCCTCGCCTATTAAAGAAAGATGATATGCCACATTATCCGGCTCTTACATCCGAGTTCTTGGCTACTCTCCAAACAAGCTTCAAGAACAAGAATTCAGTCAGAAGGATCATGTTCCGTCTAGGCAATACTAATCATGAGTGCAAAATGGCTCAATTCAATGCACTTCTCGAGCTTCCTCACCACTCCCGGGACTACAAAGCCAAGGAATTCAAGGTCATCGACACTTGGAGTTACATCTCCGGGGAGGTTGAACCCTCCGCAACGGCACTTCCAGGGGCTAGCATCATCAACCCCATTTTCCGGATTATCCTCCGAGTCTTGGGCGTCACTTTTTGGCCCAAGAGAGAGCTTTCAAGGCCAACACGGATGGAGGTCGCATGCCTCCGTACTATTCTTTACGAGGATCCCGCCCCCTTGAATTTGGGGTTTGAATGGTTGCAGTATATTGAGACACACGGGATCAAGTCAAAAGAAGTATGGTGCGGAAATATGGTGAGTCTCTTGGCGGAGAAGCTCGGTGTCGATCTTTCCATTTATACGCTAAGCCATGCCCAAAAGCTCGACAAGACATATTGGTTTTCTTCCGGCATATTTGTGCTGACCGAGAGAGGATATGCTACCAAGGTACTTGGCCAAAGTGTGCTTCTTTCCCGAGACAAGTTTGAGTTGCTTTACTTGCCGAATTGGTATGAGTCTTGGACAGGCCGTGCATTCCCGTTAAAGAAGAAGCCACATGATGATCAGTTGTTGAGGCCGTGTGAGACAAGGTTTGATAGGGACGACGAAGAAATGGATGAAGATGACGCTGCAACGGAGGCAGCCACGGAAGAGCTCGATATCGGGGATGATGACCTCGGTGCCAAAGTTATGGGAGATGACGACGACCTCATTAATGATCCACATGGGATCGTTAACGACTACTTCAAGGCTACTACCGAGGCACACATCTTCGGTAACGACCCCCCGCCACCGCCTACCGTGCCGCAGTCATTTGATATGATGCCCTACAACCCGGAGATCTACCATGACCACTTCCAGCACCAAGACCACTTCACACCACCTCCTCAGCCCACCTACACTGGATCGAGTGTCCCACCTCCATGGGCCGAAGATTTATCTTTTCAAATGCAACATCTCAACCTATAGTAAACACAGCTCACCCAAAGGATGGATCATTGGGAAGGTGTCTATGCAGCTCGCATGGATTTGGATGATGCGAGGCAGTAGTAGGCAGATGCTCGTTGGATGCCAATGGAGCAAAGGGTGACGGTTGATGAGGAGCGCTAGAGGACGATGTACGAGTTCATGGGCAACTTTGA
Source organism: Fallopia convolvulus (assembly GCA_964016875.1). Lineage (NCBI taxonomy): Eukaryota > Viridiplantae > Streptophyta > Magnoliopsida > Caryophyllales > Polygonaceae > Fallopia > Fallopia convolvulus. The sequence goes on from OZ024727.1 coordinate 27,909,248, forward strand.
GCGTCAGTTTCCACCACCAGGGCGATGATTCAACTTTTTCAGAAGATGTTCCTTTCCACTTCAGTTGATCTTGTGAGTTTCCTTATTATTACAGTGGGGACACTGTAATTTTAAGTATGGTGTAGGGAAGGGAAGAAAACTTACTTGCTTGTGTGTGTGTTTTCTTAGTTTTGTCTTGTTTAGTTGTCTTTGTGTTAAAAATCAAAAATCACAAAAAACAATTTGAAATTTAAAAAGATTTTTTAGAATGGATAAATGCCTTGTCTTTTGGTTCTATGATAGTTAATTGCTGGCATGATCATGTAATCTCCTTTCAAACATGTTTTTGATGGTATAGCCTGATTCTTAATATGAAGTTGTTTTATAGAGGAATAGCATTTGATGAAATTGAGCATGTATAATTTTTAGCATGAGTAGTACAATCGAACAAAAATTGCTACCTTGTGAGTTATTTTTGGCCTTATCGGGAGAACATAAAAAATCCCTCTTCTTTTCTTGTGTGATTTATGTATATTATCTCTTGGAATTGTGATGATTATCTATTTCTTGAGACCTATATAAGATTTATAGTTCATTACTTGTAGAAGTCATATAATAGAGAACTTATTTTTATGAGCCTTATTTATCCTTATCCTACCTTACATTATCTTATTTTTGATAACCAATTTTGAGCCCGAATCCTTTTATTGATAGCTCCACAAAAATTATTCCCTAGTCGAGATAAGCTTGACCCTATCCGGGGATTAAGACTTAGTTGGAGAGGTATGTTTTGTAGAGTGGAGAAAAAAGTTATGTGTGGTTCAAAGAAAATAAGGGTTTTGGGAAGGGTAGATTGGAAGTCGCTTGTTTTGTTTTGTAAAAAGATCTCTTGGGAGAAAAGATGCACAAAAATAAGAAAAATTGTTGAGAAGAAGAAAGAAACGAGGAGAAATGTGGTTCGTTAACGACCTCTTTTGGGTCGTTAACGAGGTTGTTCGAGAAAAAAAGAGAGTTGAAATGAAAAGGAGAAAAGAAAATGAAAAAGGAATGAAGAAGATGTTTATTTGTGTTTAAAGTCAAAACCAGAGATTCTTTATGTTTATATGAAGCTTACTAGGATAAAGGCGTTGAAAGAAATGAGTGTGCATAAAGTTCGAGTGAGTTTGGTATGTTGTTTTTATGAGAGTTTTGGTTGTTGCGTGAGTTTTTACGAGTCTTTGATTCCCGGATATTATTAGCACCACATGACCAAATATTTTCCACGCCTTATTGTTATTACCAAGCCCCATTACAACCCGGCCGGATGGAAACTTCTATGAAGTTTTTCATTGAGCCTAAGTTCTCTTGATGACTTTTGCTTGTTTTGACAAATCTTGGGTGGAGAGTTTGGTTATATAAGTTCCAATTTCTATGAGTTTTTGCATATAAGATTGAGTTGAGAGATTGAATTTATGAACCCAAACACTTGAGAAGTTGAGTGAAACACATATATCCCTGGTGAGGTTGGATTGTATTTGCTTATGTCTATTTGTGCTTATATGTGTGATGAGGTTAATAGTCATTTTCTATTTTCGGCTATGTTTTGATGTTGCTTTTTGAGTTGATGGCTATTCCTTGATAAGCATGTTTGTTTGGTTTTGGTTATTGTATAGTGATTGCTTGAGGACAAGCAAGTTTATGTATGGGGTATTTTGATGTTCGTGTTTTTGGTCTAGTTTTAGGTGTCTTTCTTAGGTTGTTTAGTTTAATTTTGTTAGGTTTTAGAGTTAGTTTTGTGTGTTTTTGGATATGTGTGCATATTTTGTGAAAAGTATGGAAGCTACTCCATTTTGTATCTTTTTGTAGGTTTTAGGATGAAAAAGAGCACTTTTCAAGCAAAATTGAAGTCAAGTGGTGGAAGGTGGAATGCATAGAAGAGAAGGGAGGAGAAGATTGCATGAAAAAAAATCAAGTTGGAATGCAAAGATAAAGCCAAGAAAGAGCTCGTTAGAAGCCAAAACAAAGGATCGGTAACGACCTGTGAGGGTCGTTAACGAGATGTGAATCAAGAGTTTTTGTTCAGGGATTCAGCAGAGTCTACCGACCCTGTGCAGGTCGTTAACGAGGGACCTGTGTCGGTAGAGACGCAGCCGACTTTCAGTTTTTATATCTTTTATCTTGTTATCTTTTAAGTTTAGAAAGTTTTTATGTCTTAGCCTTTTTAATTAGATAGTTTCTTAGTATAAATACCCTTGTTTTAAGCCTAGACAAGGGGGGGGATTCGTTTTAGTTTTAGGAGAAGTCGAGAGAGAGAAAGTCGAACAGTTTTCGATCGAGAGAGAGGAGATTGGTTCGGTGATCAGATCAAACTCGGTTGTTCTTCGGTAGTGTTTTCGTGTTCTTCCTGTTTGTAAGACGATATTGCTTTCTAATTTCAAGTAAGTTTTGTTTTCAATGTTCTCTTTGATTAAAGTTATTTGCTTTGTTTCAATGAATAGCGAGTAGTCTTCTTATCTAGGGTCGAGGTTGAAACCGGACATAGTTTTGCATGTTTGAATGATTGTGTTGAGTTTTTGATTGCCTTCTATCCTTTGAATTGCTTGTTGAGTTATGCTTAGACGAGAGTCGAAGTAATTTGAGTTTTTAACTTGATCGAAAGAGAAAGTTATGAACTTGAAAGTTGATATTGTTCGTTAACAAAAGTTTCGAGCTTTGGATTCAAAACAAGTAATAAAGTGAATTAATTTATGAAAGTTGATTGATTTTCTTGTTTATTCAACGAAAGTTGATAGATTTATCCTACAAAGGCATGATCTTTATCTTCACTTGAGTTTTTATGCATAGCTATGTCGTGGTAACCCTTGTCCTAGAGCCTTTTATTCATTTATTTTGTTAAGTTTAGCTTTCGAATCACTCGTTACCGAGTCAACATACCCTCGGTACCGAACCTGCTAGTGCGTCGTTAGTTGCTCTGTTTTGGTAGGATTCCAGGTTCGTTAACGACCCTGACAAGGTCGTTAACGAGGTTGGTCGTAGCTGTTTTTGCTTGTTTTGCTTTGTTTTCTTGTTTTTATAGTCGATAAATAGACAATCTTGCTTCCCGTGGACAATCCTGACTCTGCTATACTCAGCAGGGTCTTGACTTATAAATTTATTTGTTTTCAAGAAAACTCTCTCAACATCACCACAACAACAATCATGCATACAACCGTTTAATGAAACATAAAGATCATGCCTTTATCACAAAAAGTCGTCAACTTTTGTCAACTAACAAACTAAATCAATCAACTTTCGTCCTATCAATAAACTTACTATCTATCTCTTCTACTTCAACTAGGATAGATTCGCTTTTGCTTCAAAACCCTAAATTGACTATTCTGATTCAAGGTTTCTGCTTTTGCTTCAATATGAATGAGAAATTCCTATCCACTTTCGTTTCAAGGTTTAAGAACAAGAGAATAAACTCATGCAATAAAAACAATCAAATCATGATCATAAACAAGCATGCAAAACCATTTTTGGATTTAACCCCAACCTTAGAGAGAGAAGACTACTCACAATTCATAACTAAGAACAACAGAATTAAATAAAAGAGAAAGCTTACAACTTGAATCCAAACAAAGCGTTCCTCCACAATCTCCACTCCTCTCTCCTCACGCCTCATCTCTCTCTCTACTCCTCCCCTAAACTAGGTTAGTTGTAGGATTGATAAAAACAAAGGCTAGACAAGAGTATGATACGTGATCGCCTTGGATTACTCCTCGTTGACCAAGTATATGACCTCACAGGACCCGATCTTGCCTTGTAATTTCTTTTCAAACCTGAACTGACTTAAAATTGAGAAACTTGCGTGACAAGTAAATGAATGAACAAGGAATGAAATTGATTCGAATTATTTAAAGAATCAATTTTGATAGTTCAATTGGATTGGCTCTAATGCTAAATCCAATTGATTAACTAGGTTTGATCTTTAACAATCCAACTAGAACAATCTGAATTGACTAGATCAATAAATCAAATTAAACACACGAGAGAGAGAGAGAGAGAGAGAGAGAGAGAGAGAGAGAGAGAGAGAGAGAGTTGGAATGGAGTATGATGATGATCGATCGTCTTGAATGCTTGAACATAAAATTGTTTTTAATGGCCCAATAACAAGACTAAACCAAAGGGGTTTAATCTTACTGAGCTGATTTTTATTGAATGAAGATGCAAACTATAAATAAGGAATACAAAGCAAAGTTCCTTGGAGAGCAAGGCATTGAATGGCCGGCCCTAGAAGGGACAAATCGGTACATTAGCTTGCTTCCTAAGATAACTTATAATAATGGAAAAACATCTATCTAAATTCTCTCACCATAAATAAATCAAATAACGATTATCTGACTTATTTTGATAAGAAAGTTATCCTAACAAACTATAAATATCTCTTAAGATAATAAAAAGATAGGAGAGAGATTATCAAGCCCTAAAAACCTCCTAGTGGCCAAAAATCTCTTCAAATAAAACTGAAATAATATTGTTCCATAAATTAAAAGCAATAAAGATATTTTCCACAATTTAGATTGGTCAAGTCAAAGGGTTGACTTCGATCCATGTAACAACTCATCTCACCTGGTCACTTACTAAATTCAGCCCTAAAGTGAGACAAGCTATTCCATGTATCTAAATAAGGAAATAAAAGTGAACAAGGCCCAAAATAGAAAATGGCGCCCTATTCAATGAAACTCGGCCCAATCATATTAATCCATAGAATCCGGGCATAGCTGATGTCGAATGCAAGTAACCCATCTCGTCTTGTTGGACCCTTCAAATGTAGCTAAAAATCGAACTAAGATCGATGTCGGCCCATGAGCAATCTTCTTAGTGATACGTGATCGCCTCGGATTACTCCTTGTTGATCAAGTATTTAACCACACAAGTCCCAATCTTGCCTAGTAACTTGATTTTCGAACCTACAATACTTTCAATATCAATAACTTGTGGTGCAAGTAATGAAACGAATTGATGATGAGTAAAACGAAATTGATTTGATAAATTGAAGAAATCAACTTTGATAGTTCAATTGGATTGACTCTAACCCTAAATCCAATTGATTAACTAGGTTTGATCTTTAACAATCAAACTAGAACAATCTCAATTGACTAAATCAATCAACCAAAATTAAGAACAAACAAGAGAGAGAATTCGGATGTGAGATGATGATGATGATCGATCAGTTTGAATGCTTGAACACGATTGTTTAATGGTCCAAGAATAAGACTAAACCAAAGGGGTTTAATCTTACTGAGCTGATTTTTATTGAATGAAAATGCAAACTATAAATAAGGAATACAAAGCAAAGTTGTCTTGGAGAAGAAGGCATCATGGCCGGCCCTAGCAAGGGTAATTCGGTCCAATGACTTGCTTCCCAAGATAACTTAAAATAATTGAAAGGCATCTATCTAAATTCTCTTACCATAAATAAATCAAATAATAATTATCTGACTTATTTAGATAAGAAAATTATCATGACAAACTAAAAGATAACAAAAATTAAAAGAGAGATATATTTCAGCCAACAAACATAAGCCTATGGCCGAAATTATGCATAAATATAATATCTAGCTAATGATAGAATTAAACTTAAAGATAAGATTCTTGTGAGACTTAAACAACTCTCAGTAAATCTCATTTTTCGGCTCTTTTCTGTTGGATAATTAATTTGATGTAAACTACAAAGTTGTAGAACTTTTAATTATGTTTCCAACGCCTACTTAACGGACTTGAGATGAATTTTCTAGCCCAAGTTATGACCATTTTACTGAGCACTGTTTTCCATTTGACGGGTTTCTTAACTTTTCGAACATTCAAGACTTCATCCTCTTCCTTGGTGGCCTTGGACGCCATTGATGAATATATTCAACCAATAAGATAAAGTCCTTGAAGTTATCTTTTAATTTGAATGCCTGAGACCTTGGAAAAGGTCTTGGCCTTGGCCTCTTACACACCTTCTTTGCAACCTTATTCTTCATGGTCCTTTGATCGCTATCATTCTGCCCCACTTGTCCTCGAATCGTCCTCGATTCGATGTTGCATGTATGATCAAGAGGAGAAATATCTTGAAATGCTGGAGATACTAAAGGCATCATGGTTAGTAAAGAAGGTTTTGGAGCAAACATAGTTGGTGGAAGACATTGAATCATCTCTTGGACATTATAGCTCTGTTTGATTGAAACTTTATTTGAGACAATAACTTCTTCCTCCATGCTCTCATCTTGCAAGTTCTCCTTAGTTGGAACCTCCTTCTTCCAACTTTTATCCACAATATGGAATTGAGGAACACATGGGATGTCACTTGCTCCTTTAGAGGTTGGAAAGGCAATGTGTTCTCTTGGGTATGTGGGGCTGCAATTCTCTCTTCTTGAATAGATATTCCTGGTTTTGGTGAGTTAGAAACTCCCATTTCCTACAACAATGAGTTAGTATCTAAAACAATGGAAGAAGAGTTAGAATTGTACCTCATTTGACTAGAATTAGCCAAAGCCTCCTTAGTCATGTCTGAAGACTTGTACTTGCGATTAGGGCAGATGTTATCAAGATGTCCTCTTCCTTGACACAAGAAACAATTTAGATCTCGTGCTTGAATCAAGGATTGGATTAGGGCTTTCTTTTGGCAAACAGGAGCACAAGCTGCTCTATATCTTCTATGTAACTCTTCATCGTTTGTAACATACATCTTTTGCATTACAAACTTCATTTGACCCCATGTTGTAATTGGAATCAAGCCTTGACGTCTTCTAGATTGACATACCCATAACCAAAAGGTTCGGGCAGGACCAACAAGGTGGTTAGACACCCAGGGAAGGATGTCCCATTCAGCATAGCCATAGTAGACAAGATAGTAATCAATATCTTGCTCCCATGCCAAATAATCATCCGGTCCAAGCTCTCCAGAAAAAGGTTCAACCTTGGGAGATTTTTTTACCCTTGGAGTTGGTGGAATATCATCATAAGGATCACACCAATACATCTTAATCCTGAAAAAGGTCACCAAAAACAAGAGAGTAGTGTGTTCTAAAAGCAATACGAACAAGCAATATCACACCGTTATCAAGCCAACACTTGCCTCAAAGCAATCCAATCAATCAATTCAGTTTTTGGGTTGAAAAGAGGTAGTAATGGTGTAGATATGGTGTTCTAATGAAAATCAAGGGACTAAAGTAAGCTCAAGCAATTAGCAAGTATGCAACTAGAAAAGCAATGCACAAATTCCCTTTACAAGCTTCAAGAACATGCAATCTCTCAATTGATCCTATGCAAGAGAAATAAAGCTAATTAATGTATGTAAAGGACAGAAAATAGGTAGGCTTATGTGACTTTTTTATTTTGTCACACTTTTTTTTTTTACAAAGTGATTACCAACTACTTTTCTAGCAAGCAATCACTAGGGGTGAAAGTGGCTTGAAACTAGTTGACGTAGATCACACTTCTCTTCTTTTTTTTTTTTGATTTATGCACAAACTACTCTTGTGCTGAATTTAACAAGCAAACAAAGAATGCAAACAAAAGATAGAACGAACTGAATTTTTTTTTTATGTGATTTTTGCTACCAATGAAACCAACTATAAGCCAAATTAACAAAGAAAACAAGGGTATTGTCGAAATTTATGGGATGCAATAACAAAATCAGCAAATACTAATCAAGCAATATGAATCTCAATCAATCATGCAATGTTAATTGGACACTCATAAAACTATAGGAAAGCAATATGCTAATCTGAAATTGTAATAAACTCAACCAATTAACCATAAACATCCATAAAATCCCTTAAATATCTCGTAGGTTGTTAGTTACTTGGGGGGCAAGCAACAAACAAAGGAAAATTAGGGTTTGGTGCGCACGGCTAGGGTTAGGGTTTCGGGGTGGGGTGGCGATTTGAGGGCTGTGGTGGTCCGATCAACACAATGGTGGTGGCGGACGAACGGTGGTGGTATGGGGGGTGGTGCTTCTAGGGTTAGCGACACACGTTTGGTGGTCGTCGGCGATATCTCGTGGTGGTGGTGGCGGAATTTGGTGGTTTAGGTCAAGAGAAATCAGATTTTGGTCTAAAAAATTTTAACTTTGGGTAAAGGATAGATTTTTGGGATCAAAAACTTGATTAAATTGACTAGAAAGTAAATTAAGGTAAGAAAAATTACTTAGCGAGACGTTGGATGTATGATACCACTTGATATCTCGTGATATCGCTGGCTCTGAGTACCACTTGATATCTCGTGATATCGCTGGCTCTGATACCACTTGATACGTGATCGCCTCGGATTACTCTTTGTCGATAAAGTATTTAACCACACAAGTCCCGATCTTGCCTAGTAACTTGATTTTCGAACCTACAATACGTTCAATATCAATAACTTGTGGTGCAAGTAATGAAATGAATTGATGATGAGAAAAACGAAACTGATTTGATAAATTGAAGAAACCAACTATGATAGTTCAATTGGATTGGCTCTAACCCTAAATCCAATTGATTAACTAGGTTTGATCTTTATCAATCAAACTAGAACAATCTCAATTGACTAAATCAATCAACCAAAATTAAGAACAAACAAGAGAGAGAATTCGGATGTGAGATGATGATGATGATCGATCAGTTTGAATGCTTGAACACGATTGTTTAATGGCCCAAGAGCAAGACTAAACCCAAGGGGTTTAATCTTACTGAGCTGATTTTTATTGAATGAAGATGCAAACTTTAAATAAGGAATACAAAGCAAAGTTGTCTTGGAGAAGAAGGCATCATGGCCTGCCCTAGCAAGGGTAATTCGGTCTAATGACTTGCTTCCCAAGATAACTTATAATAATTGAAAAGCATCTATCTAATTCTATTACCATGAATAAATCAAATAATAATTATCTGACTTATTTAGATAAGAAAATTATCCTAACAAACTAAAAGCTAAAAAAAATTAAAAGAGAGATATATTTCAGCCAACTAACATAAACCTATGGCCGAAATTATGCATAAATATAATATCTAGCTAATGATAGAATTAAAGCTAAAGATAAGATTCCCGTAAGACTTGAACAACTCTCAGTAAATCCCATTTTTTGGCTCTTTACTGTTCGATTATGAATTTGATGTAAACTACAAAGTTGTAGAACTTTTAATTATCTTTCCAAAGCCTACTTAGCGGACTTGAGATGAATTTTCTAGCCCAAGTTATGACCAGTTTACTAAGCATTGATTTCCATTTGACGGGTTTCTTAACTTTTCGAACATTCAAGACTTCATCCTCTTCCTTGGTGGCCTTGGGCGCCATTGATGAATATCTTCAACCAATAAGATCAAGTCCTTGAAGTTATCTTTGAATTTGAATGCCCGAGACCTTGGAAAAGGTCTTGGCCTCTTAGACACCTTCTTTGCAACCTTATTCTTCATGGTCCTTTGATCGCTATCACTTAGCCCGACTCCTTGTAATTAGTCCATCAAACGGCACTCGAATCAACTCGTCGACGTCGGTATGAGACATGGCTAGCTTCACTGCATCATTCTCCTCTACTTGTGCTCGAATCGTCTCTGATTCGATGTCGGAATCAAAATTTGCCACATGAAGAGAAAGATCAACCACCTTAAACGTTGGATGGACATTATACTCACCAGGAAAATCGACATGATAAGCATTAGGGCCGATTCTTTTGAGAATTTTGAACGGTCCATCTCCACGCTGATCTAGCTTATTCTTCCTTTGGTTGGGAACCTCTCCTTCCTATTATGCACCCAAACAAGATCACCTTCTTCAAAGATAACCTGTTTTCACCCCTTGTCAGCATGGGCCTTATACTTCATGGATTTCCTCTCCAAATGCATCTTAGTTCTCTCATGTAGCTTCTTTACAAACTCAGCCCTCTTGTTAGCTTCAAAGCTCTCCTTTCCCTTGTATGGCTGAGGCGTCAAATCCACTGGCGTCCTTGGATTCAGCCCATAAACAACCTCAAAAGGGGTCATTTTAGTGGCAGAATGGATTGACCTGTTATAAGCAAACTCCACAAAAGGCAAAACATCTTCCCATCGTTTGAGGTTAGCTTTAAGCATAGTTCTTAATAAAACCCCTAACATTCTATTAGTAACTTCATTTTGCCCATCAGATTATGGATGACATGAGGTAGATAATAACAATTTAGTTTCCAACTTAGACCATAAACTTTTCTAAAAATAACTCAAAAATTTAGCATCACGATCTGAAATAATAGAACAAGGAATGCCATACAATCTAACAATTTCCCTAAAGAACAAATCAACAATATGCACAACATCATCAGTCGTATGACAAGGAATAAAGTGAGCCATTTTAGAAAAACGGTCTACAACCACAAAAACAGAATCTCTACCTTTCCTAGTTCTAGGCAATCCAACAAAGAAGTCCATAGAAATGTCCTCCTAAGGAGAACTAGGAATAGGCAAGGGCTGGTACAAGCCATGAGGGTTTAATCTAGATTTAGCTTTAGCACAAACAACACAACTTTTGACAAATCTAAGCACATAATTACTCATTTTCGGCCAATAGTAGTGCTCTTTTAAGCCTTCTAACGTTTTTTCTAACCCTCTATGTCCTCTTGACTCATACACTTCTTTAGTTAACAACCTACGAATGCTAGATGGAGGTATACATAATTTTCCAAATTTAAAGAAATAGCCATCATCTATAAAGTAAGAGTCAACTTCTCCCCTAGACATGCAATGCTTATAAATTTAAGCAAAGTGAGGATCACTAGCATACAATTCCTTTGCCTTCTTATGCTTTATAACATAAGGAAAGGTTTCCATAAATTCAACCCATCTTGCATGTCGCCTGCTGAGTCTGGATTGGCCTCTCAAATACTTCAAGGCCTCATGATCATAATGAATTACAAACTCTTTAGGCCATAAATAGTGATACCAAGTTTTCAAAACCCTAATTAAAACATAAAGTTCCTTATCATATGTTCTATGCCATGGCCTGATGCATCCACCTCAATCTCGAATGCCTTGGAGAAATCATGGAGCTCGAGCTCTGGGGTGTTGCACAACCGGTCGTTCAAAGTGTTGAAGGTGTTTTCTTGTTGTTCTCTCCATTTGAATGATGTATCTTTCTTTGTAAGCTCATGGAGAGGGGCTGCAATTGTGCTGAAATCACGCACAAACCGTCTATAGAAGCCAGCCAAGCCGAGGAAGGATCGAACCATTGTTGGTGTAGTCGGTTGTGGCCACTCCTTGATAGCCTTGATTTTGTCTTCATCTACCTTCAATCCACCTTTAGACACAACAAAACCAAGAAAAACAGCAGATTCCGAGCAAAAAGAACACTTCTTTAAGTTAACATAAAGCTTTTCTAATCTCAAAGTGTCCAAAACAACCCTAAGATGATCTACATGTTCATGAAAAGTTTTGCTATAAACTAAGATGTCATCAAAGTAGACAACTACAAATTTTCCTAAGTATCTTCTTAAAACATGGTTCATAAGCCTCATGAAAGTAATAGGTGTATTAGTTAATCCAAAAGGCATTACTAACCATTCATATTAACCATACTTAGTCTTAAAAGCAGTTTTCCACTCATCCCCTTCCCTCATTCTAATTTGATGGTACCCACTTCTTAAATAAATTTTTGAAAAGAAATTAGCACCATGCAATTCATCAAGCACATCATCTAATCCAGGAATGGGATGGCGGTACTTAACTGTTATTTGGTTGATCGCCTTGGAATCAACACACATTCTCCAAGTGACATCCTTCTTTGGCACCAAAATCACCGGAACCGCGCATGGACTGAGTGATTCACAAACATAGCCTTTGTCCATGAGGTCTTGCACTTGTCTTTGTAACTCATTAGTTTCCTCTAGACTTGCTCTATATGTTGCACGGTTTGGTAAAGAAGCTCCAGGCACCAAATCAAATTGATGCTCAATGCCTCTTATTGGTGGAAGGCCTTGTGGCAACTCTTCAGGCATAACGTCTTCAAATTCCTGTAAAAGATCCTGAATACACTTTGGAAGATGAGAAATATCTTTATTTATAATTAATATTTCTTTCCTCATAAGATGTAAACAAAAAGAAGTAGGGAAAGAAGTACTAGATTGTGCTATTAGAGAGCACTTTTCTACACTGACTTTTAAGCCGATTTTTGGCTCTGTTTGCAGGAGTTTTTCTTCCTGGATTGTAGGTCTCTGAATTTATGAAGTGCTCCCAAAATTTGAGCCAGAACGCCCGAGTGGATTGAGAGATAGCCCCGTTTTCGTGTCAGCTGTGTTGCTAGAAGTATGGCTCGGCACTTTTGACGATTGGGAGACTTTTTCTCGGCGTTTTTCTTCCCATTCAATATCTCCACTTGTGCTTGATGTTGCCCTAAAATTTGAGCCAGAACGCCCTGGAGGAGACTGGGAAATGCCGACCTTGTTTGTGGCTGCGCCGGGCGCCGAGCGGTGCGCCGCAGCCTTGGGCAATGCGTCGGCCTCTTCCTTTTCTTCCTTGGCACGCCTAAGTGTCTAGCTTGTTCCCTTCGTACCTGGTCCTGTAAAACTTGTTGGGGTGGCAATGGTAGAAGAGAAACTTTTCTTCCGTCATAGTTAAACGAATAGGTATTAAGCATGCCATCATAAATAACTCTCCTATCGAATAACCAAGGTCTACCTAATAAGATATGAGTGCATTTCATGTTTACCACATCACACATGATATCATCAATATAATTCCCAATGGAAACACGAACTAAGCACTGATGAGTAACAAGATTAGAACCATCTCTATCATTTATGCCATTAAGACCATAACTACTAGCCCTAGGTTGAGTTTTTAATTGTAAGTGATCAACTACTTTAGCATTAATAATGTTACAGCAGCTACCACTATCAATTATCATGCATAAAACTTGATTCTTCACAGTACACCTAGTATGAAAAATATTTTCCCTTTGATCTAGCCTAGGTGTTTCTTGTAAAGTAAGAGTACGCATGGTTACCAAGGTTAAAGGCTGTTCGGTGCAATCAGGCTCTATGGCCTCCACGTCTTCCTCTTCTTGTCCATTACTCTCCTCCTCCACTTGATTTGGAGGTATTTCTTCACCACTCACATAACTACCATTAGTGGTAAGGAGCACTTGCTTTTGGTTTGGACAATCCTTAGCATAGTGACCTCGTCCTTGGCATTTGTAACAAAGTGTGTCACGTGTCCTTTGCTGCGTTTGAGGTGCATTTGTGGAATGTCTTTGGCCGTGAGAACCTGCTGGTTGAGGTGAGCTAAAAGCTCCCTTTTGCTGCATAGAAGGGTTAGAAGAATAAGAATTGGAATTTGAACTAGAGTTAGGAGTATACCTTTTGGGCGCATTCCATGCTTCTTTCTTCTTCCTTTGATGCTGCTCGTAGAGTAGTTAGGCTGAATGCACTAATGCATTGAGATCCTTGATTTGTTGAATATCAAGTGTGTCTTTAATAGCTTGATTTAGTCCAGCCATGAGTTGGGTCCTCAAAGACCTTTGGGAATGAGGAATTCCAGCCTTGAAGCTCAAATCTTCAAGCTCATTGAAGTACTCAGTTGGGGACTTGGTTCCTTGTTTGCATGAGATAACTTTAAGCCTTATGTGCTCGGTGTGTTCTTCTGGCACATTATTTCTCATGACAAACTTCAGCTGGCCCCAAGTTTCAATAGGTGGTAAGGCCTTTTGACTCGGCTAAAATCGTTGTTACCAAGATAAAAAATAAATAACCCTAAACTACTAACTAGTATAGCAAGCAAGCAAGGGGTCGAACCCAAGAGAATCGGTTTTCTGATTAATCAGCAAAGAGCTAAGACAGGGGTTTTTGGAAGTTCAGACAAACAAACAAACAAGCAAATATTGTTGAGATTAAATCAAGTGAAGGAAAGCAGAGTTCATTCAATCAATTCCACCTTTTTAATCATTCGATCATTAATTCATCCACTTTTCTATTAATTCCCTAGTTAATTCCAATCCTTATAAAAGATTTCCGCTTGTCCACGGTCCAAGCGAAACGATGATATGAACAAGAACGCTTAATTCAAATCATACAAAATATTAAGGATAGAAGGATATTAATTCATGCAATCAAGCTACGAGTCTCATGCATAAAATAACAATCAAACACTCTTTCTCAATTCTAGTCCACGGTCCTAGAAAAGAGTTGTTTCAAGGATAAATAAGATTGCACAGACAACAATCAAACAAATCCAAACAATAGAATATCAATCAAATTCAACAAGTTGCGCACCAAGATAAATCAATTGATAATCATGAAATTAAGCACAAGAGTTTTGATATTAACCAAGGGATAGAAAAGTTACCAGAATCTCACGAAATACATAAAAAGGCTTCCTTGATTAAACAAACTCCAAAGGTAAATTAGTTCTCCATAATACTAAATAAAAACCTAAAAGTAAACGTATGCTAGAAATTGTCCTAAATTGTGTCTCCCTAAACTGAAAACGAAACTAAGCTTAAATAGTAGAAAAATATCTGAGACCCTAAGATAGAAAAATACTAAAAAGATAGAATAAAAGAAACGAAGGTGGCGCTTAAAAGCCAAAATCCGCGAGCGCGGAAATAATCCGCGGGCGCGGATCAATCCTCTACCCTCGGCCGCGGATGCTCAACGATCTGTGAGCGCGGAAATTTTCCGCGGGCGCGGATCTTCTGACAGTTTACTGTGTCAACTTCGGAGGTAGTGTTGACCCACTTAGAGTTGGAATTTGAACTCGCCATAAAAAGATGAATTGTAGCTCTTCGAGTTAGCTTTCCAATGATACCAAATTCAGCTTCATCCGATCACCATAGCTCCCGGATTAAGCTTTACAAGAAAGTGGTGTTGAAACAACGACAAATCAACACTTGTCTTCAAAACTCTTGCAATTCTTAAAATCGTGTCTTCGGTCTTCATATGACAATTATGCTCAAAACTAACCTAAACACACTCAAATAATACCTAAAATACAAGAGTTAACCTATACTAAATAGAGCGTATCACCTTTCTAGCTCTATCTTCCTTCATTCTGAACCACCAATTTCTAGCGGTTCCAACAAAGTGAATAACAACAACATCAACTTTTTCCCATTCTTCATAGCCCATGTGATCTAGAATGAAGTTTGTAGCTTGTTCCCATTCTAGATACTTCTCTGGATCGAGCTCTCCGCTGAATGGCTCTATTTTGATCTTAATGTCACACTTGCCAATTTGAGCGACATTCTGATTGGCGTTGTTGTTGGCTGGCCTTTGTACTCCATAAGCATGTGGAATCTCTTCTACAACCTCATCTTGATTGTAGAAATCATCAAGAGGAGGATGCCATGGGCGTCTTTCTTCCCCGGGATAGTCGTATGTCACATCATCAAAAGGAGTGTTGAATTGTTGTTGTTGATGATGAGTGGCTTGAGGAAACCGTGCCGATTGCTAAGTATAAAATTGTTGATGTGTAACCGGCGGTTGCCTCATTCCATTGCCTCTTCCTCTACCTCAGCCACCATTTGGAGAGTATTATCCAGGTAGATCATTTTCTCTATTGTAGCTAGCAAGCACATCATGCTCTTCATCTTCTACATGTTGTTTGCCCTTGTCGCTAGCTGAGGCATGATTCGGATCATCATGCAGTGTAATTGAAGGGGCAACTTTTTGACTTGCTTGTGAAGCTTCTATTAAGGTTGCAAGTTGCTCTTCTATACGCTTCATTCTCGGGTTCAATGCCGCTGTTGCAACTTCCGCAACTCGTTGTTGACCATCTCTTATGCTCTGACTAATAGACAACCTAATGAAATCAATTGCCTCTTTAGTAAGATTCAATTCTGTCGGGTTAGGCTCATTGGGGATCACCATTGTATCCTGAAAACAAGCAATAAACGAGAGGGAGTAGTGTGTTCCAAAAGCAAATCAAACAAGCAATACCACACCTTAATCAAACCAAAACTTGCCTCAAAGCAATCTAATCAACTAATTCAGTTTTTTTGGGTTGAAAAGAGGTAGTAAAGGTGTAGATATGGTGTTCTAATGATAGATAAAGGAAATATGCAGCTCAAGTAATTAGCAAGTATGCAACTAGACAAGCAATGCACAATATCCCTTTAAAAGCTTTCAAACACAAGCAATCTCACAATTGACTCTATGCAAGTTAATAAAGCCAATTAATGCAGGTAAGGACAGAAACAAGGTAGGCTAATGTGACTTTTATTTCGTCACTTTTTTTCTTCAAAGTGATTACCAACTACTTTTCTAGCAAGCAATCACTAGGGGTGAAAGTGGCTTGAAACTAGCTGGGGTAGATCACTTCTTTTGCACTTTTTTTTTGAATTTATGCACAAACTACTCTTGTGCTAGAACAAACAAAGCAAAGCAATGCAACTAACGAATGCAAAAGAGGGCAGAACGAACTGAATTTTTTTTATATATTAAGTTATTTTTGCTACCAATGAAACCAACTATAAGCCAAATTAAAAGAGAAGAATAGGGTATGGTCGAAATTATGGAATGCAATAACAAAAATAAGCAAATATTAAACAAGCAATATGAATCTCTATTAATCATGCAATATGAATGAAAAAAACCCATAAAACTGCGGGAAAACAAAAGCTAATCTTAAATTGCAAACAAACTCAACCAGTTAACCATAAACATGAAACAAATCCCTTAAATATCTCCTAGTTTGTTAGTTACTTGGGGGCAAGCAACAAACAAAGGATGAATTTTTAGGGTTTGGGGTGCGGTTTAGGGTTAGGGTTTCGAGGGTTGAGAGTGGCGATTTAGGGTTAGGGTGGTCCGATGAGAACGGGGGTGGTGGGGTTGTGATCGGACAGTGGTGGTGGAGGGTGCGGTGGGCTAGTGCGACACCAGTTTGTGGTGGTGCCGGCGTTGATGTTTGGTGAAGGTGGCGGAATTTGGTGGTTTAGGTCTAGAAAAAAATCAAATTTGGTCTCAAAAAATTGTAACTTTGGGTAAAGGTTGGATTTTTGGGATCAAAAACTGAATTAAATTGACTAGAAAGCAAATTAAGGAAAGAAGAAATTACTTGGCGAGACGCTGGATGAATGATACCACTTGATACGTGATTGACTCGGATTGCTCCTTAGAAACCTCGTATGTAACCCACACAAGTCCCGATCTTTCCTTGTAATCGAAATTCCAACCTACAATTGCTCTCAAAGTTAATCACTTGTGTCGCAAGGAACAAAAACTGAAACGAATATTGAATGAAAGGAACGATCTGAATTATAGAGATAATCAACTTGATAGTTCAATCGGATTGGCTCTAACGCTAAATCCGAATGATTAACTAAGTTTGATCTTTAACAATCAACTTAGAACAATCTTATTGATTAAACAATAATTCAGATTTAAGAACAAAGAGAGAGATCGGTTGATGATGATGATCGAACGAAGGCTAGCATCACACGTGTGTTTTTGGAGCCCAAGAGATAGATTAAACCAATTCGGGTTTAATCTCTCTCAAGCTAATTTTATTAAATGAAATAACAAGAGTATTTAAAGGCAATACAAAGCTGATCCTTGGAGAGCAAGGCATCCATGTGGCCGGCCCTAGGAGAGAGAAAAAGCCGCATGTCTTGCTTCCAAAGATATAATAAAATATCTAAAGTATAACAAACTAGATCTCCCTTAAATAAAATAAATCATGGCTGATTTATTTATTTAAGGAAAATATCCTAACAAACTTAAAATATTTAGAAGATAACAAAAAGATAGGAGAGAGATTATCAACCAACTAACATAAGCCTATTGGTCGAAAATAACTCTTAGCATAATATAAAAATTGTCCATATAATAGAATAATAAAAGTTGATATTTTCCATATTTAGATTGGTCAAGTCAAAGTGTTGACATTGACCCATGTAACAACTCATCTCACCCGGTCACTTACTAAATTCAGCCCTAAAGTGAGACAAGCTATTTCATGTTTCTAAATACAAAAATTGATGTGAAACTCGCCCATATGAATTAATCCATTGAATCTGGGCTTAGTTGATGCCAAATGCAAGTGACCCATCTCTTCTTGCCGGACCCTTCAACAATGGCTGCCAATCGAACTAAGATCGCTGTTGTGCCTTGAGCAATCTTCTTAGCCCGACTCCTAGTAATTGGTCCATCAAATGGCACTCGAATCAACTCATCGATGTCGGTAGGAGACATGGCTGGCTTCACTGCATCACATCTTCCACACAAATTGTTCTTCTTCTTCATCCAATTCTCTACGACTCCCCTGGTACCGACCCTGCGTACTCGGTATCGACCCCGTGCCGAATTGTCCGAGTTGTGAACAGATCGACTAATCAAGGTTGCCAGTTTCTTGGAGTCGCTCGCTCGCACCGTGAACCAACTAAGGACGATCGTATCATGTGGTATCAGAGCCACGCGAGGTTTGACTCCTAAAACTCGATTGTTAAGCATATAGAAATTGGTTTCCTTCATCCTTTATACTCCATGCGTTTTGTGTGCTAAAAAACTGAACCGATTATGCTTCTTGCCAATCCCAACCCTTGAGATCTTAGCCTTAAATTCACTCATTAAGTGCACTTGGCATGCGAAAAGTTGTGTGTAAATCACATGAAGGTTTAAAGGATTAAGGGAACGAAGTTTAAAAAAGAAGTACCTTGCTTGTTCGAATTAGAGTGTAGTAGGAGAAGATTTGGTTCATACATCCTTCTTCAAAGTGTCAAGACGCTAGGAGAGAGATCTTGGTATTGAACTCAACATCTCCTGGCTCAACCCTTGAGAAAAAGTGGTTGTTCTTAGAAAGATCCGGTCACCGGTAAAACAAGAGGAGTGACCGAGAAAAAGTAAGACAAAACAAGGGTGACACCTACACCACATGTTTCGTTGATATATCATTTAAAAAAAATCAAGTACCTTTCCTTTACCTTTTTGTGTTACACTTCTTTGAGTGTGTCGAGTTTCTTGGTTCGTTTATTTTCGTGCTTCACCTTTATACCTTATTTGAGACCTTACCGAACCTTCTAATAACATATTTTATTGCTTAAGGATCGGTTTAAGGACCCTTGCATGTGTGGGATCCATTGACACGTATTTCCTAGTTGTGTGTGTTGAGTTTTGTGATCTAGGAACAATATGGACGACCCTAACAACAAAAACAAGGGAGTTATCGAGGTAGAGGTGACTACTTCCGCTATTACCATGGAATATTTATTTCGAGCCATTCGGGGGCTTAAAACGGAGAATGAGGAAAGGATGCAACAACAACAACGGGAGATGGAAGCCTTTAAGCTTTCGATGGAGGCTAGGATGGGTGCAATGCAATTGGGAAGCCTTGGCAGAAATCAAGCGAGCCTGAACACCTCGTTACCGAGCGAGGGCCTTCTCACGAGCTATGAAGAAGGAGCGAATTCGGGCCAGACTATGTACAACACCCCACTACCGAGTCTGAACAACTCGGTACCGAGCCTGTATACCTCGTTACCGGGTCTGCATGCCTCGGTAATGACCCTTTTGACGACTCCAACGACTTCCTATCGAGCTCCCCCGAGTACCAACTGAAAAGAATCAAGTATGCATTCTTTCCATTCTTTTCCTTATTCTACCTACCCTACTATGCCTTTGCCTTCGAGCCCCACTAATTTTCCAAGTCAAGAATATGTTGGGGATTTCCAACCGAGAGCACCAATGGCCCCATGGCAACCAAGGCGTCCCGTTGGAGGCCGAGGCACGGGGCGAGTGAATCATCAAGCGGTTAGGCAACTTCCACAACCCATGCAGGGATACCAAGGTCAAGACATGGACCAAGGGTATGGAAGAGGACCTAACGTGAAGCTGGAAGTGCAACCCTTTGGAGGTTCTATCGAGGCCGAAGCCTACTTGGAGTGGGAACATAAGAAGGAAAAAGTCTTTGATTTCTACTAATACACGGATGCTCAAAAGGTAGCCATTGCCACAATTAAGTTTATTGATTTTTCTTACCATTGATGGATAGAGGACAAAGAAGAAAGAGAATACAATGGCTATCTTACTATTGATACTTGGGAAGAGTTAAACGCTGCACTAAGGCATCGGTTTGTGCTCGAAGACTTCACTGCTTGATTGCATTCTAGGCTAGAGCAGTTGAAGCTAGGAACGAAGACGCCGGATGAGTACTAAAAAGAGCTCAAGATCCTTGTCTATCGATCCGGCCTATGGTTTCCCGAGGGGTATGTTATCTCTAAGTTCATTAACGGTTTAAATGCTGAGCTTAAGTCTATTGTGAGTACGCAGCATTTCGTTAGGGGCACTACTATTGAGGAGGTTTTGCACTACACCAATCACATTTCAAAACTTGCCTCAACGGAGGAGTTATCCATCTTCTACCAAATCGTGGAATGCTCAAGGTGGGGGCTCTTCTAGCCAACAAACCCGGCGTCCCGAAAACAAGCAAGACGTCGGTACCGTACCCACACGGCGAGAGCCATCTCGGACTACACAAGGAGGAAGGCGTGAAGGAGAGCAACGCTCGAGTGAGATCAAGTGTTTCAAGTGCTTAGGGCGTAGACACATGGCTCGGAATTGTCCTTCTAAGCTCCAAGTTCTACTCAACACCATTGGGGAGTATGAGTCGGATGAGGAGGCTGAGATTGAGGAGCCACAAGATGGTGATGGAGTGGTGGCGAAGTTGCAAGTTGTGGCCGAGACTAATGGAGAGTGCTTTGTGGTCAAGCGTTCCCTTTTCGCCAATAAAGCTCTGGTTCCATCTAACCAAAGGGAGACCAGTTTCCATACAAGATGCCTCATCCAAGGTAAACTTTGCAATCTTATAATTGATGGAGGTTCTTGTTACAACATCATAGACTAAGAAGTGGTCAAAAGGTTTGCCCTTAAAACTACTCCCCATGTATTACCATATACTTTATGTTGGTTAAACTCTAACACACCTCTTAAGGTGAATGAGCAAGCATGTGTCAAGTTTTCTATAGGAGGGTACGATGATGAGGTGGTTTGTGACGTGGTCCCTATGACGGCGTGCCATATTCTACTTGGACGACCGTGGCAATATGACTGTGGCGTTATTCATCAAGGCGTCACGAACGAGTATTCTTTTCACCTCAACAGTAAGAGGATTACTTTGATCCCAATGGCGCCACACGAGATCATGGCCGATCATATTGCGAGGAAGCAGCGGCGTGAAGTTGCTAACGATGCCAAGCGGTCCGTACCAAAGGAAAACACCTTAGTACCGAAGGCAAATACCTCGGTACCGAAGGACAGCAGGTCGACACCGACGACACCGCCGAGTCATCTCCTTCTAGCCAAGGCCCGAGAGACTCGAAAGGCTGTGAAAGGGAGTACTACTTCCATACTTTTGCTATTTAAGGATGTAATGCTTAATGAACAAGATGTAGAGCACTTTCCTTCTCCCATTTCTTTGTTGTTGAAGGAGTTTGATGATGTGTTTCCCGAAGAGATGTCGGAAGGATTGCCTCCAATCCGGGGAATCGAGCACCAAATCGATTTCGTGCCTGGCGCTTCCTTTCCCAACAAGCCGGCCTACCGAGTCAATCCAACGGAGGCGGAGGATCTTCAAAAACAGGTTGTAGAGCTTCTTTCTAAGGGTTATGTGCATGAAATTTTGAGTCCATGTTCTGTCCCCGTCATCTTAGTTCCTAAGAAAGATGGAACGTGGCGAATGTGTGTGGATTGTAGGACTATCAACAACATTACCGTCAAGTATAGGCATCATATTCCTAGACTTGATGATATGTTGGATGAGCTCCACGGGTCATGCATATTTTCCAAAGTGGATCTCAAAAGTGGCTATCATCAAATTCGAATGAAGTAAGGTGGTGAATGGAAAACCGCATTTAAGACCAAGTACGGTCTCTATGAATGGTTGGTTATGCCATTTGGCCTTACTAACGCACCTAGTACATTCATGAGGTTAATGAACCATGTCTTAAGAGCATTTTTAGGCAAGTTTGTGGTGGTATATTTTGATGACATATTGATTTATAGCCATAGCTTGCATGAGCATACTAGACATGTTCACATGGTTCTGGAAGTTTTGAGGAAAGAGAAGCTTTATGCTAATTTTAAGAAATGCCATTTTTGTTCGGATAATGTGGTGTTTCTTGGTTTTGTAATGAGCAAAGAAGGGCTTCGAGTGGACAAGGAGAAAGTGAAAGCAATTGAGGAATGGCCCGTTCCAACCACCATGACGCAAGTGAGGAGCTTCCTTGGCTTGGCTGGTTTCTACCGCCGATTTGTCAAGGATTTCAGCTCGGTAGCTACGCCTCTCACCGAGCTTACCAAGAAGAAGGTGGTCTTCTAATGGGGTCCAAAATAAGAACGAGCTTTTGCCACTCTCAAGGACAAGCTCACACATGCACCTCTTCTAGTTCTACCGGATTTCTCCAAGACTTTCGAGATAGAATGTGATGCTTCGGGAGTAGGACTTGGGGGCGTGCTTATGCAAGGAGGGCGGCCGATTGCCTATTATAGTGAGAAGCTGAATGATGCCGAGCTCAAGTACCCAACTTATAACAAGTAGCTACTCGCTTTGGTAAGGGTGCTTAAGGTATGGTCTCACTATCTCCTCCCTAGAGAATTTGTTATTCATTCCGACCATGAGGCGCTTAGGTTCCTCAAAGGTCAAAATAAATTGAATAAACGTCATGCTAAGTGGGTTGAATTTGTTGAGACTTTCCCTTATGGTCTCACTATCTCCTCCCTAGAGAATTTGTTATTCATTCCGACCATGAGGCGCTTAGGTTCCTCAAAGGTCAAAATAAATTGAATAAATGTCATGCTAAGTGGGTTGAATTTATTGAGACTTTCCCTTATGTGATCAAACACAAAAAGGGAAAGGACAATATTGTGGCGGATGCTTTGTCACGAAGATACGCCCTAATTTCCACTATGGATGCTAGGATGTTGGGCTTTTCTTTCATTAAGGAACTATATTCCATAGACCTTGATTTCAAGGATATCTATGAGGAGTGTAGTACCGTGGGAAGTAAAGATCAATTTTTCCTTCATGAAGGATATCTTATGAAGGGTGCTAAGTTATGTATCCTTGGGGGTTCAATTCGACGCCTATTAGTGCAAGAAGCACATGGTGGTGGCCTTATGGGTCATTTCGGCGTTGCTAAGACTTTACAAGCCTTGAAGGAACCCTTCTATTGGCCACGAATGCTTAGGGACGTCGAGAAATTGTGTGCCTCTTGTGCTACTTGTGCACGGGCTAAATCTAAAACTAGCCCCCAAGTATTGTATGCTCCTTTACTCATTCCCCAACAACCTTGGGAAGACTTATCTATGGATTTTGTGTTAGGTCTTCCTAGGACTAAACGGGGAAGGGATTCCATTCTCGTAGTCGTTGATCGGTTTAGTAAGATGGCACACTTCATTGCGTGTCACAAAACCGACGATGCTACGAACATGGCGTCCTTGTTTTTCAATCATGTTGTGCGTCTACATGGTCTACCCAAATCCATAGTTTCGGATAGGGATGTCAAATTCCTTAGCCATTTTTGGAGGACATTGTGGGCCAAGTTAGGCACCAAGCTACTTTATTCCACTACTTGTCATCCGCAAACGGATGGGCAAATCGAAGTAGTGAATAGGTCGCTTGGCACCTTGCTCCGTGTTGTTTTGAAAGCTAACCTCCGCATGTGGGAAGATTGTCTTCCTTACATAGAGTTTGCATATAACCGCACTACCCACTCGACGACCAAGAAGACACCATTCGAAGTCGCTTATGGTAAGAATCCTCACACTCCTTTAGATCTTATTGCTCACCCCATTGTTGATGGTTTTAGCCATGACGGAAAGGACTTAGAGGATTATGTGAAGCAGTTGCACGAGGACACGAGGAGGCAGCTTGAGAAGCGCACGGCACAATATAAGCGCCAATACAACAAGGGACACAAGGACTTGATTCTAGAGCCGGGTGACTTGGTGTGGGTGCACCTCCGCAAGGAACGGTTTCCCTCACGTACATGAAAAGATCAACAACAATGCTTATCGTTTGGAGCTTCCACCAGAGATAGGTGTCCATGATGTGTTTAATGTGGCCGATCTTTGACCCTACTTGGTGGGCGATTCCAGTGATGAGGACTACATTCAAGATTCGAGGTCGAATCCTTTCGAAGGGGGGAGGATGATGTGAATCCTTCCCATTAAGATCTCACCGAGTCAAGCTGAGACGCCAAGGCGGACACCAAGGACGAGAAGCAAGAGCAAGAGGAGCCAGTGATGCGTATTACTCATTCCATGGCGAAAACATTGCACCGTCAAATCCAGACGGCTCTCGCTACGGAGCCAATGATCCTCGGTAAGGGTTCGGTACCGAGCTGGTGGACGTCGTCACGGTGCCAGCGCCGAGGCTTTCCTCATCTGCTTCCTAGGTACCGAGCTGTACGCCTCGGTACCGATCTGTGTTTGAAGGCCAAGAGTTGTGTGTCGTGTGAATAGACATCTTTATTGGAGTTTTAAATGTTTTGAGTTAATTTCATGTTTAATGTTCTAGAAGGGGAACGACCTGAGGTGTTTAAAAGGTCCTCTCTTTGTGTTGCTTCGTTTCTTACCTTTGAATTGAATGAAAACACTCTCTTTTGCTGAATGCAAGGACACGTTCCTTTGAAGGTCTTGTTCTTGATTGGATTGTGAGTATTATCGATCTTTCAAGAGCACTTGGTGTGTAACATCCAAGCCCCTAGTTCTCTCAATTTCCGGAGAGTCCATATCCCCATCAATCTTCCACGCAAATCGTTGATCTTCTTCATCCATGTCTCTACGACTCCCCTCAGTACCGACTCTGCGTACTTGGTACCGACCCTGTGCCGAATTGTCCGAGTTGTGAACAGATCGACTAATCAAGGTTGCCAGTTTCTTGGAGTCGCTCGCTCGCACCGTGAACCAACTAAGGATGATCATATCATAATCAATCATGCAATGTTTAATTGAAAACTCATAAAACTATAGGAAAGCAATATGCTAATATGAAATTGCAATTAAACTTAACCAATTAACCACAAACATGTATAAAATCCCTTAAATATCTCCTACGTTATTAGTTACTTGGGGGGCAAGCAACAAACAAGGGGGAAGTATAGGGTTTGGCCGCGCATTAGGGTTAGGGTTTCGGTTAAGGGTGGTGGCGATTTAGGGTTGTGGTCGTTCGAATGGGGTGGTGCAAAGGGTGATGGTGTGGTGGTGGTTAACGACACCAGTTGTGGTGGTGCCACAGTGTCTCGTGGTGGAGGTGGCGGAAATATGGTGGTTTTGTAGTGAAAAATCATATTTTGGTCCCAAAGTATAGAAATATGGATAAAGCTATAGGCTTTAGGATCAAAAACTGAATTAAATTGACTAGAAAGCAAATTAAGGTAAGAAAAATTACTTCGCGAGACGCTGAATGAATGATACCACTTGATACGTGATCGCCTCGGATTACTCCTGGTTGACCAAGTATATGACCTCACAGGACCCGATCTTGCCTTGTAATTTCTTTTCAAACCTGAATTGACTTAAAAGTGAGAAACTTGTGTGACAAGTAAACAAATGAACAAGGAACGAAACTGATTCGAATTATTGAAAGAATCAATTTTGATAGTTCAATTGGATTGACTCTAACACTAAACCTAATTGATTAACTAGGTTTGATCTTTAACAATCAAACTAGAACAATCTCAATTGACTACATCAATAAATCAAATTAAACACACGAGAGAGAGAGAGAGAGAGAGAGAGAGAGAGAGAGAGAGAGTTCAAATGGAGTATGATGATGATCGATCGTCTTGAATGCTTGAACATACAATTGTTTTAATGGCTCAATAGCAAGACTAAACCAAAGGGGTTTAATCTTACTGAGCTGATTTTTATTGAATGAAGATGCAAACTATAAATAAGGAATACAAAGCAAAGTTCCTTGGAGAGCAAGGCATTGAATGACCGGCCCTAGCAGGGACAAATCGGTCTATTAGCTTGCTTCCTAAGATAACTTATAATAATGGAAAAGCATCTATCTAAATTCTCTTACCATAAATAAATCAAATAATAATTATCTGACTTATTTTGATAAGAAAATTATCCGAACAAACTATAAATATCTCTTAAGATAATAAAAAGATAGGAGAGAGATTATCAAGCCCTAACAACGTCCTAGTGGCTGAAAATCTCTTCAAATAAAACTGAAATAATATTGTTCCATAAATTAAAAGCAATAAAGATGTTTTCCATAATTTAGATTGGTCAAGTCAAATGGTTGACTTCGACCCATGTAACAACTCATCTTACTCGGTCACTTACTAAATTCAGCCCTAAAGTGAGATAAGTTATTCTATGTATCTAAATAAGGAAATAAAAGTGAACAAGGCCCAAAATAGCAAATGGCACCCTATTCAATGAAACTCGTCCCAATCACATTAATCCATAGAATCCGGGCTTAGCTGATGTCGAATGCAAGTAACCCATCTTGTCTTGTTGGACCCTTCAACTATAGCTGCCAATCGAACTAAGATCGTTGTCGTCCCTTGAGCAATTTTCTTAGCCCGAGTCCTTGTAATTGGTCCATCAAATGGCACTCAAACCAACTCGTCGACGTCGGTTGGAGACATGGTTGGCTTCACTACATCGGAGTATTTAGAGAAACTAATCTATCTAAGAGCTATTTACAAGGAAATAAATCTTCTTAAAAAGATATATCCCCTGAGGCAACCATCTAAAGGGATAAAATAACATTAATTGCGCCAACTCGGACAAGGAGTACCTCGGTACCGACCATGTATGCCTCGGTACCGACCCTGTTCAGCACTGCAAACAGCCGAGAGTAAAACTTCTGTAGCGGGTTCGTTACACCTCCGTTTGACTCGATTCTTTTTCATATGTCTTTGTAACGAGTTTATCTACCTATTTCTTAGCTCGAACTTGATTCTTCACTTCTTTATTCATAGCTAAATCTTCATCTTCACTTCATTCTTGAGTGCTATCTTCAAGTGCTTTCCTCCTTTATTCAAAATTATGCTCCAAAATAACTTCAAAACCTACAAAACACCACCAAAGCTTATGTAGACTCCATATCTTAAGGAAGTACAAAAACCTACACAAACGACTCAAAACAAAACATAAAACTAAAGAAAAAGACTCAAACACACTAAAAACACACCCTAAAAACATGACTAAAAAGGCGGGCATCAAAATACCCCATACGTAGACTTGCTTGTCCTCAAGCAACCAACAAGACAAGAATCAAAATCATCATCACATATATCAAGTCAATGCCCTTATCAAAAAGCAACATCAATGCACAAGTAGAAAAAATAGACAAGTGAATCTAATGTCATCACACATATATGAGAAACCTCAAGCAAAAGCAACTAAAAATCCAACCTCACAAGGGTAATGTGTTTCACTCAACTCTTATGTGTTTGGGCTTATAATAACAACTCTCAACACAATCCAATATACAAAAATCAACATAGTCATTGTTACTTATATCACCAAACTCTCCACCGGAGATGTCAAAACAAGTAAAAATCATCATGAGAACTTAGGCTCAATGGAAAACTTCATAGAAGTTTCCATTCGGCGGGGTTGTAATGGGGCTTGGTAATAACAAATATGCATGGAAAATTTTTGGTCATGTGGTGCTAATAATATTCGGAACAAAGACTCCTAAAAACTCACACATCCAAAACTCTCAAAAGAACATACCAAACTCTCTCAACATTATAGATCAAACTTCAACTCCTCACCCTTTAATATTCCAACTAATCTTGCTTAGAAACAACAAGGAAGATTTGGCTCATGCACACTTTCACTATTCAACTCTTTTTCAAATTTTTCATGATCTTTCTTTTCTTTCTGATCTTTTCACTTTTTTTCACTGATTTTTTATGGGAAGCTCGGTACCGAAGCCTTCTAGCTCGGTAACGATGTCACTACTCATTTCTTTTTTCTTTCTTTCTCCCTCTTTACTTTAGCAAGTGCATTCAGGGAACCAAACTCCTTTTACATAACAAACTGCAAGATCTTCCCTTTTCCCAACCCAAAATTACCCCACACTTGAACCAAAACATCTTACTCAATAAAACCATCACAATAACCAACACTAAGTCCTAATCCCCGGATAGGGTCAAGCTAATATCGGCTAAGGATAATTTTGTGGAGCTACAAATAAAAGGCTTCAAGGCTCAAATTGGCTTCAAAAAGAGGATAATGATAAGGTAGGTAAAAAAAGGATAAAAAGTGGCTAAAAGGAATAAGTTCTCCATCATATGATCTCACATGCAATGAACTAATATCTCATAAAGGTTTCAAGAAATAGATAACCATATCAATGACAAGAGATAATATGCATAAGGAGAATAGATCACACAAGAAAAGAAGAGGGATTTATAATGTTCTCCCTATAAGGCCAAAAATAACTCACAAGGTAGCAATTTTTGTTGGATTTATGTCACCTTTAGCTAAAATCATATGTGCTCAATTTCATCACATGCTAAATATCCACTAAAAATAACTTTTCAACACGATTCAAGCAAAGCTATCCAAACATGTTATGGAATTACATGATCAAGCAAGTTAAATCATATCATAGGACATGTAAGTGGAGTATTATCAATCCTAAAACACACACAAAGACACAAAAAACACAAAAACAACACAAAAACTGAGTTTCCTTTTCCCCCACCCCATACTTAAACAAAACAATGTCCTCACTGTTCAAAACAAAGACATAAAAATAGAGAGGGAAAAGAAAAGGGAACTCAAAAAATAAAACTGAAGTTGCTTGAAACCATTGTTCACTATGGAGTTTTGCTGAATTGTTCGGAATTCTGTAGAGGTCGGTACCGAACCTGGGGAGGTCGTTACCGAGCCTGCTGCTTGTACGCCGAATTCCTTCTTTTGCTTCTAGCAACGATACATCTATTTGATTTCTTCTCTGTCTTAGCACTTCTTAACTTCTTGTACTTTAGTCACTTTAGAAAAACTTCTATCCCTACTACACTAATCTAACCTAAAATAAGGTCAAAAGAAAGCTAGCAAAAAGAACTAAGAAAGCAAAAACTAAAAAGCAGGTTGCCTTCCGTAAGCGCTACGTTTAACGTCATTAGCCCAACGAACTTACCTTGCCTCTAAGGCGGCTTGAAACCGGCTTTGTAGGGATCAAGAAAAACCCCATACTTTGATGAAACAGCTTCAAAGCTTCTCTCCAAGATATTTGGTCCTCTATCATCAATAAGTATGCTCATTAATCCTACAACAGGGTTAGTAAAATCCGAAAACCAAGGGGGCTTCGACTCCTTCACATAATTAATAGTAGGATTTGAAATAGAACAAGGATGGGAAAAGGGATCACGACCAGAATTGATTGAATCAAAACAAGAAAACTCACCCAGATTGCTCAGAGAAGGGCTCGTTACCGAGGTATAGGGGGTTGTTACCGACCCTGCTGGACTTGTTAAAGCTTCGGTAACGTACCTGAATCCATCTCCAGCATCGTACTCCTTCAAGGATGGGTCGTTACCAACCACAGGATCTTCTTGCATATCTAGCACAATGAAGTCATTGGGAACAAAGAATTTTCCAATTTGGATAGGAATGTCGTCCACGACTCCAGTTGCTTTACACAAGATCCATCCGCCATGTAGAGATTCATATCGACGGGATCCAATGGTCCCATGTTAGCCTTGGTCTAGATAGACAATGGTAATAAACTGGCACTGGCACCTAGTGATACAAATCGAGGGAGGATCCAAGCGAATGATTCGTTAAAGACGAATGGAGGCCAAAGACCAAGACCTTTACTAAGGTCCCGATCCTTTAAATTTAAGAAGGTGTTCATGCATCTGATATTATCCTTTGATTATGTCCATCAATGGCGTCCAAGGCCACCAAGGAAGAGGATGAAGTCATTAAAGTTCGGAAAGTTAAGAAGCCCGTCAAATTAAAAACATTGCTCAGTAAAATGGTTATAACTCGGGCTAGAAAATTGATATCAAGTCCGTTCAAATTGTGTTGGATAGATAATTAAAAGATCTACAACTTTTTAGTTTACGTCGAATCCAGAATCCAAGAGTAAAGAGGCCAAAAATGCGATTTACTGAGAGCTGTTCAAGTCTTAGGGAAATTTTATCTTTTATTTTCATTCTATCTTTATCTTTATGATAATTTCGTCCATAGGAAGTTTGTTAGGGCTGAAATATATATTGCTGTATTATTATTTATATCTTTTGAGTTTTAGGATTAGTTTTTTTAGTTTTCTTATCTAAATAAGTCAGATAATTATTTATTTGATTTATTTATGGTAAGGGGACTTAGATAAGAGTTTTAGGAATATATTAGGTTATCTTGTGAGGATGGCAAAAGGTCCATCATACCCCTCTAGGGATGGCCACCTTGTTACTTGTTTTCCAAGGAGACTCTTTTGTATTCCCTTTAAATAGCTTTGTTATTCATTCAATAAAATTCAGCCTGAATTAGATAAACCCCTATTGGTTTATCTAGTTTATGGGCCATTAAAGCAACTATTGTGTTCAAGCAATTTTGATCATCATCATCACCAATCCGTTCTTGCTTCAATTCAGA
Source organism: Fallopia convolvulus (assembly GCA_964016875.1). NCBI lineage: Eukaryota > Viridiplantae > Streptophyta > Magnoliopsida > Caryophyllales > Polygonaceae > Fallopia > Fallopia convolvulus. The sequence goes on from OZ024727.1 coordinate 27,939,744, forward strand.
TTTGGGTTGTTAATTTCATCAATTAAGTTAGTTCTAGTTTGATTGTTAAAGATCAAACCTAGTTCATCAATTGAATTTAGCGTTAGAGCCAATTCAATTGAACTATCTCTTTGGTTATCTTAACTCTTCAAATCAATTTCATTCTCATTCATATTTCAAGTTTCTTGTTCATCAAGTTATTAACTTTGAAGGCAAATCTGATTGGAAAGAGAATTACTTGTCAAGATCGGGCCAAAACAAGACCGAATTGTCATCATCGAGCAATCGATGAGATAATTCCGTATCACCTAGATCACATAGAGCTTTAAAACAGTGAGTTCCAATACCAATTGAAGTTGCAAACTTACCAGGATCACCGAGTTTTTTTAGGGAGCTTTATAGATCGTACTTCACTTGTTAGCTCTGAAATGGATCTTTTCCTGCTCAAAATCTCTTTCAAAAATTTAGCGTAGACAGGTATTTCATTAAGAGCTTTAGTAAATGGAATAAAAATATTTAACCCTTGAAGAATCTTAACAAAACATCTAAACTTTCCTTCCATGACATCATTAGACTTCTTAATCCGGAAAAGAAGAGTTTTTGACGTACTCGGAATAGAGGGAGATCTAGATCGAGGCCCTACCGAATCGACAAGAGGGTCGGTATCGACCTTGGTGGGGTCGGTACCGAGCTTGGGACTAAGGGAATGGCTCGGTGTCGAAGACTTACCTGGATTAGGGTCGTTAACGACCCGTGGAGTATCGGTACCGAGGGTTTTAGGCTCGGTATCGATGGGAAAAAGAGCAACTTCTGTACAACCACCCCTAACCAAATCCAGGTACACACTTTAACTTTATGTTTTCATTCATGACCATTCTAAATACAAGACCAACAAAGCCACTTTTTTCAAGATGTCCTATTTTCTACTCTCTATTGAGGAAAAGAGCATCTCCTGTACAAGCTCCCCTCACCAAACCTAGGTACACAACCTAATTATAAATTTTATACTAAGAAACCCTAAGAAAATCAGTCCTTCCAGCCATGGCCGATTATCCACCAATATATAGAAACATTTACTTTCAGCTGCCAGAAAAATGCTTAAATGTGAAAGGTAAGATTGCAAGTCCCTGCAGTTGGACAAAGACAATATTTTAACAACCCCAAAGCTTAAGTATGCCATATTTTTGTACTAAAAGAGTACGCTTTCATTATATATGGCTACTTGTTTAAGGGATGGATCTTAACTATATTGTCTTAACAACTCAAAACCAGTGGATTCACCATTTTAACTCAAAAGAAGCAGCAACATCCAAACGAAGCAATAGCATGTGAAGAAAAAAACTTGGCTTAGCACTACTTTTAATGCACCTCAAATTCTACGCAAACAGGTCACTAAGTGCTAACAACATTTAAGCATCTCATAATCAAAATGAAGCTGAAGGTGCATTGGAGGATATATTGGAGGATATACATGAGGATTTAACAGCTGAAAAGAGTTTGTCAAAAGTATTGAACAATTGAATGCATCAATCTACTTAACTCAGAAAAGAGTCTTCCTTTTTAATAAGTGGTCCCATATTTAATAAAATTCAGCATATGAAAAGAATGCATTTATTTAAGTATTAGGAAAAGAAGCCAAAAAAGAATATGGAAAGAATGCATTTAAGTATTAAGAAAAGAAGCTTTAAAAAATATGTAGTTGGAGTAATATTTCCAACGCCTGAATCAGCATATAGTGCAGGAGAAATATTTCGAGTTCCTAAATTAACATGAGTTGGAAAAAAATGATACAGTGCAATAAAATTAACAAAGTCTTAGGGTCAATCTTCCCTTATGAATATCATCAGATGCAAAGCTACCTATGGTGGACACCGTCCCTAAATCCGAAAATCCTAAATCATGATCCAATTCTTTTTTTTGTGCTCTTCATGTAAAGCCTCTGAATAAGAGCCACCAAGATCAAACCACATAGAGTAGGCCACAAAAGGCAACACCCAAACACAAATACATATAGCCAAAATTGCGAAATTCCAAAACCCTAATGTTGACGGGCCTTTACTCTGGACAACAAATAAATTTATAAGTCAAGACCCCGCTGAGTATAGGGGAGTCAGGAGAAGCAAGGTTGTTTGTCTATCGACTAATATTAAATAAAAATTAAACAAAAACAAGCAAAACTAGGGCTGAGTATCGGTTCAAAACCGAACCGAACCGACAAAAACCAAACCGAACCGAAAATCGAAATTCCATTTTATGTGAACCGAAAACCGAACCGAATTGGTTCGGTTCGGTTCGGTTTTTTTCGGTTTTGCATAAATATAAGGTTATTCTTTGGAAAATTCGAACCGAACCGAAATTTAACCGAAAACCGAACCGAAACTGAAACCGAAATTTGGAAAATTCATAAACCGAAAACCGAACTGAATTATATCGGTTTCGGTTCGGTTCGGTTCGGTTCGGTCGATTCAGCTTAAAATTTCGGTTTGAACCGAACCGTGCTCAGCCCTAAGCAAAACACTCACAAGCAGCCTCGTTAACGACGTTGTCAGGGTCGTTAACGAACCACCGCAAACAATTGACTAAAAACAACGACCTAAACAGGTTCGGTACCGAGACTATGAACTCAATAACGAATATTACTTAGGAAAACTCAAATAAAAACAAAGATCTAGGATAAGGGTCACCACAACATAGTCATGCATATAAACTCGTAAGAAGATTAGATCATGCCTTTAAATAGATAAATTCATCAACTTTCATTGACTAGCAAGCAAGTTAATCTACTTTCATAAATTAATTCACTCAATCACTTGTTTTGGATCTAAAGCTTGAAAACGTTCGCATTCAAACAATATCAACCTTCAAGTCTATAACTTTCTCTCTCAATCAAGTTAAAAACTCAAATCACCTTGACTTTCATCTAGGTATAAGCACAACAAGAAATCTCAAAGATAGATAAAAGGCTTTCAACACATCATCTTACTCATCAAACCATGCATAACTATGCCGGGTTTCAACCCCGACCCTAGAAAAGAAAACTACTCACTAATCATAACTAAGAAAGAAATAAATTCAACAAAAGAGAACATTGAAAACAAAATACGACTCAAATTAATAAGAAAATATGGTCTTACAGAAATTTAGAAGAAGCCGAAAAAATACAAAACACCGAATCGAAACCAGGACTAACGACCCCGGTAACTCTCGTCCACCGAGCTCGATCTTGATCTCCGATCCTTCTCGTCTCTCTCGGCTCTTCCTCGTCTCTCTACTTCTTCGGTTCCTCCCCCCTCTCTTCTAGGCTAGATAGAAGGGTATTTATACTAATAAGGCTATAAAATAGAAAAGGCTAAAAGATAAAAACTTTCCTAAAAAGATAGAAATTAACCCTAAAAGATAGAAATAAAATCTAGAAAGATAATAAGACCTAAAATAAATAATATAATAACCCTAAAACTCATAAAAAATATTCTACCGACACGAAAATAAATTCCCGCATAGGATCGGTGGACCATCACTAATATTCCTCGAAAACCCTATCTCGTAGCCTCGTTAACGAGCCCTCACAGCCTCGTTAATGAGCCTGGGCTTGGTTTCTTCAACACTTCTTCTTCAAAAAATTCCGAGCCCGCATACTTAGACTTGCTTGTCCTCAAGCAATCACTAAACAATAATCAAAACCAAACAACAATACTTATCAAACTATAGCCATCATCTAAAAAAAACCACATCAAAACTTATAGAAGAAAATAACAAGTGATTATTAATGTCATCACACATATATGCACCAAATAGACATAAGAAAATACAATCCAACCTCACAAGGGATAATAATGTGTTTCACTCAACTCTCAAGTGTTTGGGCATATGAATACAATCTCTCAAATCATCTTATATACAAAAACTCATAGAAATTGGAACTTATATCACCAAACTCTCCACCCAAGATTTGTCAAAACAAGCAAAAATCATCAAGAGAACTTAGGGGGCTCAATGAAAAACTTCATAGAAGCTTCCATTCGGCCGGGTTGTAATGGGGCTTGGTAATGACAATAAGGCGTGGAAATATTTTGGCTATGTGGTGCTAATAATATCCGGGAATCAAAAGACTCCTAAAAACTCACACATCACCAAAACTTCATAAAAAGATCAAACCAAACTCACTCTCATTATGCACTTATATTTCACTTACCCAATATATCCTAGAAAGTCTCACAAAATAACTCAAAAGAATCTCTGATATTCATCCATATAAACACAGATGCACTTCAAACTTCTTCCTTTCTCTTTTTTTCTTCTTATTTTACTCCTCTCGCAGCCTCGTTAACGAACCCACAAAGGTCGTTAACGAACTTCATCGTGTACTCTTCCTCTTTCTTTTCTTAACAACTTCTTTCTTTTGTGCATACTCCATTATCAAGAGATCTTTCTTTTTACACATATTAAAAACAAGAGACTTCCAATCTACCCTTCCCAATAATCCCTCAATTTCAAACCAAACATAACATTTCACTCACAAAACATACCTCTCCAATCTAAGTCCTAATCCTCGGATAGGGTCAAGCTTATCTCGGCTAGGGAACAATTTTGTGGAGCTATAAATAAAAGGCTTCAGGCTCAAGTTGGTTGTCACAAAGAAGGATAATGTAAAGGTGGATAAGGATTAATAGGGCTATGAAAAATAATAAGTTCTCTATCATATGATTCTCACAAGTAATGAACTATAAATCTTATATAGGTCTCAAGTAATAGATAATCATCACAATTCCAAGAGATAATATGCATATAGAGAGTAAAATCACACAAGAAAAGAAGAGGGATTTTTTATGTTCTCCCTATAAGGTCAAAAATAACTCACAAGGTAGAAATTTTTGTTGGATTGCATCACTTATGCTAAAAATCATATGTGCTCAATTTCATCAAATGCTATTCCTTCCAAAAAAACTTCAAATTAAGAATCCGGCTATATTATCAAAGACATGCTTGCAAGGATTTATATGATCAAGCTAGCAACTAACTATCATAGAACCTAAGAAAGGGATATCTATCAATTCTAAAACTCTTTTTTTTTTTAGATTTTTTTTCAATTTTCATGGAACAAAGAACTACTTAAAACAAACAAAACACATAAATCAACGAGACACAAGACAAACAAGTTTTTCTACTTTCTCCCACCCCATACTTAAAAAATTACAGTGTCCCCACTGTAAGAAAAATAAGAAGAAGGAAAGAAATAGAAAACAAAAACAAAAATAAAACAAGAAAAGAAAAACATAAAACTTACAAAGTCATTAAGCAGAAAACTAGGAAACTTCTTCAACCTGAATCAAGGGTTTGGTGGAGGAAAGTAGTGCTCAAAGTTCCCCATGAAGTCATACATCGTCCTCCAGTGCTCTGCATCTTCCGCCTCTCTCTGACGATGCCTCTCGTCGTCCATCGTCATGCGAGCGGAGTAGACAGTCTCCCATCTATCCATCCTCCTATGAATGTGTGTCTGTTGGAGGTTGAGCTGCTGCATCTGTGCAGAAAGATCTTCGGCCCATGGTGGCGGAATACTCGATCCAGTGTACTCGGGCTGAGGAGGTGGTGGATAGTGAGGCTGGAAGTGGTCTTGGTAAAGCACCGGGTTGTATGGCATGAGTCCATAGGAGTGAGGGTCGATAGGAGACTGCGGAGGGTCGGTAGCTGCCCTCGGGTGGTCGTTAACGAAGCTGGGTGCCTCGTTAGGAGCATCGATAGAGGTCTGGAAATGGTCGTGAACGAGCCGGGTGGGCTCGTCATCGAGGACGTTGGTGCCCAAAACTTCTATATCGAGGTCTTCATCCTCGAAGTTAAGCTCCTATGTGCCTCCCTCTGTGTCAGCCTCTTCAGTCTCGTCTTCAGCAACCTCGTTAGTCTCATCTTCATCTTCATCCATCTCTTCTCCTTCTCGCTCGAATCTTGTCTCACACGGCCTAAGCGATAGCTCATCCTCCGGCTTGGGTTCCAACGGGAATGCATGACCCGTCCACGCCTCGTACCAATTTAGTACATAAAGTAGCTCTAGCTTGTCAAGGGTTGGTACAACAATGTGGTCTTGAACTTTTGTCTTGAACCCTCCCTCGGCTTGGATGAAGATACCGGAGCTATACCAATAATTCTTGTTAAGAAGCTGAGCGTGGGCCGGTGTGTAGCGGGTGAGATCGACTCCAAGATTGGTCGCTAGAAGACTAACCAAATTACCACACCATACTTCCTTGGACTTGGTTGATTTCTCTATACAATAGAGCCACTCATACCCCAAGTTCAATGGGTCGGGCTCCTCGAAAAGAATGGTGCGAAGACATGCAACCTCTGACCTTGTTGGCCTATTCAACTCACTCTTTGGCCAGAATGTAGCGGCTAGGACACGGAGGATGATCCTGAAAATGGGGTTGATTATGCTTTCCCCGGATAATGCCGATGTGGAGGGCTCGATCTCCCTGGTGATGTAGCTCCAAGTCCTTGTTACCTTGTAATCCTTGAGATTGTACTCTCTAGTAGGGTTTGGGAGCTCCAAAATAGCGTTGAACTCCGCCAAAGTGTACTCTCGGTTCACATTACCGAGCCTAAACCGAATGCGTCCCGCCGAAGTCTTCGTTGGGAAACTCATCTCTAGAGTGGCTAGAAACTCGGATGTGAGAGTTGGAGAGTGTGGCAAATTCTCCTTCTTCAGCAAATGAGGCACACCGAGAATAACAAAGGCCTCCTTGACATCCACATAAATCCCCGTGTTTTAGCACTTGACCTTGAGAACCATCGAGTGTTGTGGTCCTTATGTAGGATGGCATTGTATCGGTCCACTTGCCCTTGAGTGCGCAAGATCACATTGTCCATGCGAGGTGGAGATGGGGACCTCTAATTCCTCCTCTTCTTCTGAGCTCGGGTAGCGGCTCTGCTTGAACTTGCCATTTGATCTACAAAACAATCATGATTTTTCCAAGATAAGATCCACTCAAAAATAGATAGGCAAGAGACCCCATACTTGGTCTCGGAATAATCCTCGGAATTATTTGTTAACTACCCAATTGGGTCGTTAATCGGATCTGGACTGGTTTGAAGCTTTGAAGTTACGCAGAGTCGTTAACGAGCCTGGGTGGGTCGTTAACGAGTTGTCGAGAGCCAGTTCACAGAATCCGAGTATTATCAACATCAGAATCAAGCCATGAATCAAGCATGCATCCTCTATAATCCTTCACTAGACACACAATCGGGTATACGCACCCCATACTTGCTCAATTACCCATCCCGAACATGCTAAATTTACCCAAAAAATTAACACGGTGAAGATTGAACTTAATATCTAGAACAAGAAAAATTCATGCTTTTCTAATCAAATTTTTCAATGGAGAATCTAGCATGAATAACCTTCCCTAGATTTGAGAACAACTAAGCACAACCAAAATTCATGAGCAAAATCCAAACATGCAATTCGGTCCCCTCCATAAACTCCATCCAAATATGAAATTTCTACCCTAAAAACCATGAATCATGCAATAAAGAGTTAGGGTTTAGAAATCATACCAGAAGATTGAGAAATTGACGAACAAAGAATCGAATTTGGGTGGTTAACGAGCATTGGATCTCGTCGGTGGGAAAACTGGGTTCCGGCTTCGGTAGCGAGGTCGTTTCCGACGGTCGGTGGAGTGGAGAATTCCGATCGGTGGTGAAGATCTTTGGTAGAATTTTGAGGGATTTGGGGCTTGGGATTTGAGGATTTGAGAGTAGGATTTTTGGGAGTTGTTGAAGGATTAAATAGGAGAGGGTAGAAATAGGAGGGGGAGGGTACTGGCGGCGGCTAGGTTAGGTAGAAGAAGGGTAGAAGATAGAAGATAGACTAGGGTAAAAATAAAAACTTACCTGCCCGAGTCGGTTCACTAGAACGGGTCGTTAACGACCCTGGGTGGGTCGTTAACGAGCCACCGTAGCCTCCTTGAGTGATTTTCGAGCCCTTTCTCCTGCATCTTGTTAGCTCAAAATTTTATCCTATTTTTCTAACCTAAAAACTACTAAAAAGAACTCAAAAGAAAGCTAGGAAAAAGAATCTAAAAAGAAAAGAAAAATCTAGTCTATACTAAAAGCGGGTTGCCTCCCGTAAGCGCTATTTTTAACGTCGTCAGCCCGACATACTTACCTTGTTCAATTCGACGTTGTAAGAGCCATAGTGACTCCAATCTCTTCATCCGGGTCGGGTTGCTTGTGAAACTTTTTCAGTCGGTGGCCGTTAACTTTGAAGATTACGCCTTGGTTATCGATCAACTCTACCGCACCATGAGGATAGATGTGATGAACCACGAATGGCCCACTCCATCGTGTCCTAAGCTTCCCAGGGAATAATCGGAGTCTAGAGTTGAAAAGAAGTACCTTCTCGTCGGCCTCATAAGTTTTGGGCACTAATTTCTGATCACGCCACCGCTTGGTGCGTTCTTTGTAATTTCAGCATTTTCATACGCCTTCAGCCTCAATTCTTCTAATGCTTGCAAGTCCATGAATCTTTTGGCTCCTGCCGCGTCGAGGTTCATGTTGAGCTCCTTAAGAGCCCACAATGCTTTATGCTCCATCTCAACCGGTAAATGACATGCTTTGCCATACACTAGATTATAAGGAATGGTGCATAGAGGCGTCTTGTATGCTGTCCTGTATGCCCATAGAGCGTCATCCAATTTGGAAGACCAATCCTTCCTAGAACGGGACACTGTCTTCTCCAATATGCTCTTTATCTGCCTGTTTGAAACTTCAACTTGGCCACTGGTTTGGGGATGATATGGTGTTGCCACCCGATGTGATACCCCATACTTAGCCAAAAGTGCTTCAAAACTCCGCTCAATGAAATGAGAACCACCATCACTAATGAGGACTCTTGGAACGCCGAACCTGGGGAAAATTTTGGTCTCAATGAACTTAGCCATAGTTTTAGCGTCGTTGGTCCTTGTAGCAACGGCTTCTACCCACTTAGAGACATAATCGACTGCCACCAAGATGTACTTGTAGGGGCCTGATGCGGGAAAAGGTCCCATGAAGTCTATGCCCCATACGTCGAATAACTCGACCTCTAATATTCCGGTTAGCGGGTTCTCATGTCTCCAAGTGATGTTGCCTGAGCGTTGGCATCCATCACATGCTGTCACATAAGCTTGTACATCTTTGAACATGGTTGGCCAATAGAGACCACTTTGAAGAATCTTCGCCGTGGTTTTGAACCCTTTTGCATGACCTCTAGTAGGAAGTGTATGACATTGGCAGATCACGTTCTCTATCTCCTCATATGGGACACAGTGTCTAAAGATGTGATCACTTCCTTGTTTAAACAAGTAAGGATCATCCCAATAGTACTGTTTTACATCGTGGAGGAATTTCTTCTTCTTTTGTGGGGTTAGACCCTCGGGAATTATGCCTCCTACAAGATAGTTAGCGAAATCCGCGAACCAAGGGGCTTTTGACCCTCTAACAACATGGATTGATATCGAAGAAGAAGTAGTAGAATGGAGAGAAGGAATTGAATCGAATCAAGTAGGTTCTGGTTCAGAAATCTTACCTGTCCTGGTCGTCACCGGAGCTGAGTGGGTCGTTAACGACCTTGGAGATATAGTGTTATCCTCGGTAACGAAACCTCGTGGCTTGGTAACGACCTGCCTGACTAATATGTCGATCAACCCTGGAGCTTTTTCTTCGTGATCCATGCATTCCAGCCTCGGTGCCTCGTTAACGACCCTAAAAGGGTCGGTGACGAGGGTTTTGTTTAGTTCGACCTCGTTCAGCAGGAGTTGTTCGTCTGGTCTGGAATCGTTTATTGGCACCTCATTGTTGGATTCAGTGATGTGCTCAACCGGCAATCTGGATAAGTGATCTGCCACTAGATTCTGTGCTCCCTTTTTGTCTCTTATTTCATGGTCAAATTCCTGTAGTAAGAGCATCCAACGAAGCAATCTAGGCTTGGCATCCATTTTGGCCATTAGGTATCTAACGGCCTCATGGTCAGTATAAACAATCACTTTGGATCCAACAAGGTAGGACCGGAATTTTTCAAAGGCAAATACCACAGTAAGGAACTCCTTCGCCGTTGTGGTATACTTACTCTGCGCCTCATCTAGCGTCTTACTGGCGTAGTAGATGGCGTGGAGTTTCTTGTCTTTCCGTTGTCCTAAGACTGCGCCAACTGCATAGTCACTGGCATCGCACATAATTTCAAAAGGTAATGTCCAATCCGGGGACTGCATAATGGGGGCGGACACGAGGGCAGCTCTTAACCTGTAAAATGCTTCAAGACATTCTGGGGACAGCTCAAACACTACATCTTTCATTAGTAGGTTAGTCAAAGGTTTAGCTATCTTAGAAAAATCTTGAATAAAGCGTCTGTAAAAACCAACATGCCCTAGGAAACTCCTAATGTCTTTTACAGAAGAGGGAGGAGGTAGTTTTTCAATAAGCTCAATTTTTGCTTTATCTACTTCTATCCCTCTCTTAGAGACAAGATGTCCTAGCACTATCCCCTCTTGAACCATGAAATGGCATTTTTCCCAGTTTAACACAAGATTGGTTTCTTCACATCTTTTAAGCACACGTGCAAGGTTAGCAAGACAGGCATCAAATGAAGAACCATAAACAGAAAAGTCATCCATGAAAACCTCTACAATTTCCTCTATCATATCCGAAAAAATGGCCATCATACACCTTTGAAAGGTGGCAGGGGCATTGCAAAGCCCAAATGGCATTCTTTTATAAGCAAAGGTTCCATAGGGACATGTAAAGGTAGTCTTTTCCTGGTCATCAGGATGAATGGGAATCTGCCAAAAACCACTATAGCCATCTAAATAACAGAAATAATCATGCTGGGCTAAGCGTTCTAATACCTGATCAATGAAAGGAAGCGGAAAATGATCTTTTCTAGTAGCACTATTAAGCTTCCTATAATCAATGCACATCCTCCAAGTGGTGGTGGTTCTAGTTGGAATAAGCTCTCCCTTTTCGTTTTCTATGACAGTCATCCCCCCTTTTTTGGGACTACATGGACCGAACTCACCCATTGGCTGTCCGATATAGGAAATATAATTCCCGCATCAAGTAATTTAATGATTTCCTTTTTAACCACATCTTTCATGTTAGGATTTAACCTATGTTGATGCTCTATAGTGGGTTTATGATTATCCTCCATGTATATCCTATGCATGCAAAGGGAAGGAGATATGCTAGTTATAACATCTAGGGAGTAGCCTATGGCTTTCCTATGCATCCTAAGCACATTCAGCAGTTTTTCTACCTCCTCATCTTTTAATTTAGCATTAATGATGACAGGCAAGGTAGAATTAGGATCAAGGAATTCATACCTGAGGGAATCCGGAAGAGGTTTGAGTGTTGGAGAAGGTTCAGCTGGGATTAGAATCGGTTCTTCTGGCTCCGTCTTCAACACCTCTTCAAGATAGTCAAATGCTGAAATTTCATTGTCTTCTGCCAGGGTCGTTAACGATGCTGATGGGGTCGTTAACGAGCTTGCTTCTTCTTCCAGGAGAATTGGTAACGAGGCTTGGGAGCTCTTTACCGAAACTACAGAGGTTATTTCTGCCCATCTTTGACCTGAAAATTCATCATTTGACATCACTCTTCCAACGGGGTCTCCACATTCGATGATCTCATTGTGGGTGTAGAGCATCTTGACTTCGGCTCTATCGGTCCCTTTCATTGACTGTTTGAACCGGAATTCGTCACCTCATCCCCAATTTTAAAAGTTAGGAGTCCCCTCCTAACATCAATTATGGCTCCAGCTGTGGCGAGGAACGGTCTCCCCAAGATAATAGGCACCACCGGATCTTCGGGCATTTCCATAACAATGAACTCATTGGGAACAAAAAATTTTCCCACTTGAACCGGAAAGTCTTCTACCACCCTTGTTGGTTTGATGCAAGAGCCATCTGCCATGTAAATCCGCATGTTGATAGGCTCTAGTGGTCCCATGTTAGCTTTTGACCAGATTGAGAGAGGGAGTAAACTAGCACTGGCTCCGAGATCACATAAAGCTTTGAACTTGTGGTCGCCTATGTCGATCGTTATTGCAAATCTCCCTGGATCTCCTAACTTTTCTGGTAGAGCTATAGATCGGACTTCATCCTGCAACTCTGTAATGGATCTTTTCCTGCTAAGAATATCTTTCAAAACGCTTGAACTTTACGATGGAAATATTAATGCCCTGAAGAATGGGATGGAAATATTAATGCCTTGAAGAATCTTTATGAAACGCTTGAACTTACTCTCAGTAGAGTCCATGGATTTCTTAGTGGGAAATGGAAGAGATTTCACCATTCTCGGAACCAAGTTAGGCTCGAGAGGTGAAGTTACCGAGTCGACACTAGGGTCGTTAGGTATCCTCGGCGGGTCGTTACCGTCCCTGATGGGGTCGTTAACTACCCTGGGGTTGAGAGGAGGGCTCGGATTAGTAAACTTACCTGGGCTGGGGTCGTTAGGTACCTTCGGAGCCTCATCACCATGGTGTGCTGGTTCGGTACTTGCCCTCGCTCGCTCGTTACCGAGGGGAACCGTGGCGTCCTCTTCCATCTTGTCCTTGGCTTGGACACGCTCCGGCAGTGTCCTTTCGCTCCTAAGGTGTACTGCTGCTATCTGTCCTTTAGGGTTCTCTTCGGGACGGCCCGGAAGTTGCCCTTGTGGCCTCGGAATTTGGGCAGCAAGGTTCCCTAGTTGGGAATCGACATTCTTCTTCCATACATCGAACTCTCCCCATCTTTTATTTTGGTGGTTAAGGTTAGCTTGAACTTCATTAACTTTGTTGTGGACTCCATTAATGCTCTCCTGTAACCCTTGTACCCATGATGGTGGCTCCTGATGGCCTGGAGGTCGATAAGGCGCAGGTCGTCTATCCGGTGGAGGCGCTGTATAGCTTGGATTGGGATTTTGATTGCCCCACGTCTGATAGTTGTTCGACCTGTCAAAATTGCTAGGTTGGTTCCTGTACGGGCCTCTCATGTAATTCATCTCAGCAATTGTCTCAGCGGCTCTTACCTGCTCTATGTTAGTGCAAGCAGAAGTACTATGGGCAGAGGAGCCACACTCTTGACAGGATTGAGAGGACTTCAGAAAACTTACCTGCTTCTTTAGGTGATTGACCTCGTCTTGTAAAAATTGACTTTTAACGTCTGGGTCAACTTCTTCTCGGTTAGGTACGTAGAGACGTTTCTGAGGCTGGGGGGTTTGCTGGGTTCCATACATGGCATCATAATTGGACAGCTTATCCAGCAATTCTCATGCAGCTGTAGGGTCCATCTCTATAAAACCGCACGCTGTATGCGTGTTGATGCGGTTCTTGGTCTCTGCGTTGATACCCAGGAAAAAGATTTCTTGAAGAACATATAAAGGTTGCCCATGAGTGGGGCATTGTCTAAGCATTTCTTTAAATCTTTCCCATGTTTCAACAAAAGTCTCATTAGGCAGCTGGTGATAGGAGGTGATGCGCTTCCTCAGCTCTGTTGTCTTGGCAGGAGGGAAGAACTTTGTAAGAAATTGATCATACAGGTTCTTCCAAGTCCTGATAGACTTAGGAGGTAAGCTCTCCAACCAGCTCATGGCCTTTCCAGCAAGAGACCACCTGAAAGCTTTTAATAGAACATATTCAAGCGAGACACCTTCAGCAGCTATGGTGTCACATAAATCAAGAAAATTTCTAATATGCTCCATAGGGCACTCAGTGGGTTTCCCTTCAAACTGAGCCCGTTTAATTAAGGATATATATTGAGATTTGATCTCAAAGGGTTTCTCTATCTCTGGAAGCACAATTGGTTATTCTGGCACCCTCAGTTCTGGATGCATGTATTGTTTGGCATTCCTCAGATAGGCATTCAGCTCCTCCTGTAGGCGAGCATTGTTAGCTCGTTGACGCTCAGCCTCAACAACAGCGTCTTCCTTCTCGGTTTTTAATGCCTCCATCTGGTTTTGGAGGACTTCCAACTGACGATCCATCTCTTCAGGTGTGGCCATGGCTCGGTTCTCTCGGCGTCTACGGTGCAGGGAACGTTCAGGTTCTGAATAATAACCAACGTTGTCTAATTCGAGCCTTCGACGTCCTAGAGGCATATGCTGAGAAAACAGACAAAGAAAACAAAAATTAAAAACAAAAATGGGGTCGGGCTATTCCCAAACCCACAGATAAACAAACAAACAAACTCGTTGCTTCCCCGACAACGACGCCAATTTGTTGACGAGCCTTTGCTCTGGATAACAAATAAATTTATAAGTCAAGACCCCGCTGAGTATAGGGGAGTCGGGATCGTTCCACGAGAAGCAAGGTTGTTTGTCTATCGACTAATATTTAATAAAAATTAAACAAAAACAAGCAAAACACTCACAAGCAGCCTCGTTAACGACGTTGTCAGGGTCGTTAACGAACCACCGCAAACAATTCACTAAAAACAACGACCTAAATACGTTCGGTACCGAGGCTATGAACTCAGTAACCAATATTACTTAGGAAAACTCAAATAAAAACAAAGATCTAGGATAAGGGTCACCACAGCATAGTCATGCATATAAACTCGTAAGAAGATAAGATCATGCCTTTAAATAGATAAATTCATCAACTTTCATTGACTAGCAAGCAAGTTAATCTACTTTCATAAATTAATTCACTCAATCACTTGTTTTGGATCTAAAGCTTGAAAACTTTCGCATTCAAACAATATCAACCTTCAAGTCTATAACTTTCTCTCTCAATCAAGTTAAAAACTCAAATCACCTTGACTTTCATCTAGGTATAAGCACAACAAGCAATCTCAAAGATAGATAAAAGGCTTTCAACATATCATCTTACTCATCAAACCATGCATAACTATGCCGGATTTCAACCCCGACCCTAGAAAAAAAACTACTCACTAATCATAACTAAAAAACAAATAAATTCAAAAAAAGAGAACATTGAAAACAAAATACGACTCAAATTAATAAGAAAATATGGTCTTACAGAAATTTAGAAGAAACCGAAAAAATACAAAACACCGAATCGAAACCACGACTAACGACCCCGGTAACTCTCGTCCACCGAGCTCGATCTTGATCTCCGATCCTTCTCGTCTCTCTTGGCTCTTCCTCGTCTCTCTACTTCTTCGCTTCCTCCCCCCTCTCTTCTAGGCTAGATAGAAGGGTATTTATACTAATAAGGCTATAAAATAGAAAAGGTTAAAAGAAAAAAACTTTCCTAAAAAGATAGAAATCAACCCTAAAAGATAGAAATAAAATCTAGAAAGATAACAAGACCTAAAATAAATAATATAATAATCCTAAAACTCATAAAAAATATTCTACCGACACGGAAATAAATTCCCGCACAGGATCGGTGGACCATCACTAATATTCCTCGAAAACCCTATCTCGTAGCCTCGTTAACGAGCCCTCACAGCCTCGTTACCGAGCTTGAGCTTGGTTTCTTCAACACTTCTTCTTCAAAAAATTCCAACTTCAACTCATTCATCTCGTATTCTTCCGTCCTTCACCATAGCATCCAAATTTAGCTCCAAAAAGCACTGTTTCCTTGCTAAAACCTACAAAAATACACAAAACGGAGTAGCTTCCATACTTTTCACAAAATGTGCAAAACCATCCAAAAACACATAAAACTAACCCTAAACTTATCAAAACTAGCCCTAATAAACTAGGAAAACCTACTAAAAACTATACTAAAAACACGAACATCACCTAACCAAACCCATGTATGAGGCATACCTGATTGGAATTCTCGACACTATCAAATTTGTAGGCTCATGCCCATTCGAAACGAAGGTAATCAGAGAAGGCCATCGATTGGAAAGAAGGGACACCGGAGACATAGAAGTGAACCAGAGTAGAGAGCCGCAGGAGGAGCGACGACAAAATCGCGCAGGAAGATAAGCGAGACTGAAAGAAAGAAAAGGAGGAGGCAGGGCAAAGTTATTAGTTAAAGCGATAAAAATTTAACCCAGCAATCAACGACCAGATAAGAACTAAATTAAATGTATGGATGGCTAGATAAGCCTTTCACTAAAAGGCTCCACCTTTATTTAGTGTACTATAGATAAAGGTTATTTTGTAAAAAAAAAAATTTAACTGAAAAAAAACTCATTTATTTTTTTTATATCTTCTTAGTTTTGTAAAAATCGAATTATATGAAAAATGAACTAAAAGCACATAAAAATTGAACTTATCATAGATAAAAAATGAACGCGTAGAAATAAAAATTTAACTCATACTATATAAAAAATTGAACTCCTAACATAAAAAATTGAACTTCTAGTGTATAAAAATGAACTCGTAATATATAATAATTGAACTTCCATATTTAACATTTTTAAAGCTTTTTTAAAAAAAGAACATAATATATAAAAGGTAAGAAAATCCGAAAAAATAAAAAAATAAAAAAATCTTGACCACCTAATATATAGTAATGAGGTAAATCTAATGGTTAAGATTAGTCCTCACTTTAAGCAAAAGTCCTTACACAAGAGTGGTCCTTACCGGAACCAAAACCCCTTGTGGGGAATTCTTTGGATATTTCCTTTCTTTTTATAATCAAAACAGTTCCAAACGCTAATGGTCTATATTTGGTTGATTAAAATAGAGTTTTCCATGCCAAGTTTACATGCTAATAAAATTCGTGTCGAGATTATTTAAGAATTTCACATATAGGATATGGATCCACCTTCTAACCAAAAGATTAAGCCAATTAGTAGGGGCTTCAACCCCGTTATATGCTAGTGGTTTTTTCTCATATTTTTTCAATGGGGAATACATATTTTACTTAACACGTCTACTCAAGAAGTAACTATCCTGACTTAGTTAGCACTTTAACATTTTTTTCTGACGGGATCTAGAATCTCAAATCTCTTTATAACTAGCCCCAGAAAACATACCCTCGAGATTGAACCTACTCCAACACCATGCTACAATATGATGTTTGAGAAAGAGAAGTAGAAGAAACAGCTTTATATACATTATGGATTACAAGTAGACCTGTCAAATTGGTCGGACGGGTCGGGTTCAGGTTTGGATCAATCGGGTTCGGGTCATTGGGTCGTTAAATTTACGGGTTCATATGAACTGGGTTGTTACATGTTTGGTACGGGTTCGGGTTGATCCAACGGGTCAAGATCGTCAATGTTGTTAACCTTTATTTTTATGTTTATTAAAATAATCAATATTATATTATATTAAATATTATTTAATAATAATAAAATAATAATTTTATACAAAATTTATAATAAAATATTTAATTTTTAATTGAAATAATACTTTATCGGGTTGGTCGGATCAACCCAACAGGTTCGTGACCCAACCCAGTTTTTTCCCGGTCAACCGGGTTCGGGTTACTCTTGACCCATTGATTTTCGGGTCGGGTTTCAACCCAAAAAAGTTCGAGCGGGTCAGGTGTGTTTTTCAGGTCGGGTCAAGTTTTGACAGGTCTAATTACAAGAGCTTTATATAGGAGCTCAATTCAAAATAGTGAAAACTAAAATTCCCATCTATTAAAGTTACAATGTTTTGTTATCAGAAAATACATGACTTGATGTGTTTCTTGTATTTGTGGCAATGACATGGCATGCTGACTAGGGCATACTTGTACTCTTATCACATGAAGGCCGACTAAAATTACAACTACCCATCAAAAATGACCTTTTGGGTATATTCAACTTCGATCTTGGAAACACTTTAGCCACAAATGGGATAAGTTGTTGCAGTATAGAATTCATCATCAAAATCCAATGCTCATAACAAAATTTGGGACTTATCTCAAATTCTTTGAACAATCACATGATGATAGTAAAATCTAGGATGAATACAAATGGTCCAAGTAATACAGTGAAAACCCTCAGATACATGTAAATCAATTTCTCAATATTGCAATGAAAAACAGAACACGTCGCATTACATGAAATGACACGCTGCTATGAAACTATAATTAGCAAGTCCAGCCAAAATAAAGTCACGGTGAGAATCTTGGAGCCTATTCCAAAACAAGCAAGGCCACGGGCTTCTTTGCTAATTCAGGATCAAAAACTTGACAACAGTGCGTAATGGAGAATTAAGAAACGTGCCAACTTTCACCAGCATAATTAGCTTGATCCCCAAGTTCTTCCTCGATCCTTTGCAACTGCTTGCATGTTATATTGATACCGAGTACATATGTTAAAAGTTGAACAACTGAAAAGGAATGATTCTAATAGAAAACTGTATGTGGTCTCGTCATGCCAGTTAATGGTTACCTGTCTAAATCTACTAGGATTACCCAAGAGCAAGACTATTGTAAGGTCATTTACTTTCCAGGCATATATTCAGATCAGACTAAGAAGAAAGGCCGACCTGGTTGTACTTGGAAATGCGCTCCCCACTGCACGGTGCTCCAGCTTTGATCTGACCAGTGGCAAGACCAACGGATAAATCAGCAATAAAAGTATCTTCCGTTTCCCCATTTCTGTGAGATACCAAAACACCCCAGTGAGCATCCCTTGCTAGCTTCACTGCTTCCATGGCTTCGGTAACAGTGCCTATCTGATCAACCTGTGCACAGCCACAAAAACTGTTAGGAAACATGGCAAGAATAGTTATAGTGTTTGTTAGGGAGGGCATTTTTGAGTCTTTTATTACTAGGCAATTAGAGAGAGAATTCTAGTGGGTGTGAGCTAGATTAGCAAGGCAGACATTTAGCCTATAAATAAGGAGGGTTTCTTGTAAGAGCAGTATCCAGAAAAGTAGAAATGATCAAGGCAAAGTGCCTTTGGGCTCATTGGAGTTGTTCTCCTACGAGATTAGGCTCAATTGGAGGTTTGTCTGTATTGAGAGGTTACTTTTGTTCACTTGTTTTCCAGATTATCAATCTACTAAGGTTTGCGAGTGCTTTTATATCATCTTGGTCTAACAAAAACTCAGTGTAGACAATCCACTTGGCAAGACCAGTTAGTTGATCCACTGAGAAAGTTCTAATCCATTATTTTCCAGAACCAATAGGTATAACTAATACGAGATTATGTACATGTAAAATGAGCGTAAATATATGGTTGCATATATTACTGGAATACCTTCTAACCAATCAGAAAATTAGTGGAATAATTAAATCCATGAACAGGTGATCGATTAAGCAAAAAGAATGGGATAAGTTATACAAACTATAGATAAAAAACTTGATCAAGGTTCACTTTTCTCTGGTACCTTAAGCAGGAGAGCATTACAAGTGTTCTCTTGAATAGCTTTCTCTATTCGTTTTGTATTTGACATCAACAGGTCATCACCCACAACCTACAAAATAGCAGCACAAAGTGAGCAACAATAAAGTGATAAACTTGAAAAGAAGATACAGGCCCCTGTGTAGGTAGAAGAGTTTTGGAGCCTTCTATATCATCAAATTTTCATAAGAAAAAAGCTACTGCGTGAAACAAACTAGCCAGCCTTTATAAGTATGTTCCAAAAACAATTTAGAAAATACTGTTAATAAAATGCATAATGTTCCAAAAAAAATCAAGAAAATGCATTTAAGGTCTCCATACATGAAGCTTAACAACACACTTTCTATGACTCTGACAAGAATGTCAGATGACAAACAAGCTCGATTTAAGTGCAGGCAAATAAGTGCAAAAGTATCAGCAATGCTTTTCATGGAAATGAAATTACCTGACAAATTCCAAGACCGGAGAAGAATTTAGTATGTTCCCAATCTTCTTTATCAAATGGGTCTTCAATTGAGACAATCGGGTAGTCTGCCCAAAGATTACAATGATATCATCAAAAAAGCAAACATCATTCTGTTACACAGTTCACGCTGAACTTCCTCAAGCTTAAATACCCAAAATGAAAAGAAGTTCAGATACCTGAACAAAGCTGTTTGTACATTTCAATCATATCCTCAGCAGAATTGAAATTTTGCCCGGACTTATTTGGGTCCTTCAAGTCTAGATCATATTTAGTTCCTAAAATCAAGAAGAAAGAGAATTCAGAAGCACATTAGTAAAAGAAAGAAGAGGATATAGATAAGAAAGCCAGTGCCTTTAATCTGAACACCATTGAATAACTAGGCAAGATAAGCACTTCAAGTGAAGATCATATCTCAAAAATTTAGAATCCATTCAGATACATCAACTGCTAGGGATAGAAAGATCACCTATACAAAAATCAGTAGCAGCTACATCAATCGCAATTTTTATTTTATCAATATATCCGGTTCTGCCAATAGCTGCAACAACAAGTTCTAAACCTTCCCTGATGCTGCATGTTCAAGAAAAAATTTAGATCACAATAACTGACAAGATAAGTAGCATGAGATCAACAAGCAAGAGATCTGCATATTTTAAAATTTTACTCTATTTCTTCTTTTAGTTGGCAGACATGAAAAATATTAAGGCCTTGTAGAAGAGATGAGATACACATGCCTCGAAATATTTGGAGCAAAGCCAACGTCATCACCAACACTAAATCCATGAGCACCGTACCTTTCTGTAACAACAGCCTGTCCTTTTCGTTAACAAAAAATAATGTTATTAATTCACTTGCAAGCAGTAGATTAATGAGTTGCACAGACATGCTATGGAGGGAACACCCACCATTAACATATATAAGAATCATACTATCATGTCACCTTCCAAAGCACAAACATTAAATTTAAAGCAGCACAAACCTACGTTTTTTAATGATAAAATGGAATTCCCATTAGTATCTTCGACGTAATATCTATTCTCATTTGTGTCCCAATTTTTTATTTTTTTTCTAATTTCCACTAGTAACCGAACCAGCATTGAGGGACTCATGCCATGACACATGGCATTGCACTGTGTGCGTGCTTAGCCAAACCATCGCGACGTGCCTAATCTAGCCATAACCTTGCAATACATGACATGGACTTGGACTAACGTTTCCGTGTTTAATTTTTCTAGCACTTAGTCTTACACCATGTACATGTTCCATATGTTCCCAAACCCATGTGTGGCTTATTAGACTAGACCATGAGACATAAGAATCCTCGATCATATTAAACCAAGTACTCAAGACGATACTAAAATTACGAATACGCACCTCTTCTTGATGAAAAACTCACCATCAAGTAATTATGACTTTTTTTTCCAAAATACAATCAAGTCTTATTAAAATTTTAATCCCAAAATTAATTAAAACGGAAGATAAATAACATGGTATCCAAGGTTTTTCCAAAATTCTTACGATACATGAATAACCCCATGAAAAAAGTAATGACTTAGTGATAGAAAAAAAAATAGCACAATCTCTTTAATATTTTTTCAACATTTTCAATTTTTAAGATAAGAATGAGAGCTACTGAATTTTTTCGTGAAGTTACCCACGAAAAAATTAAGATAAGAAATCTTCTGTTTTATATATTATTGAAGGTCAAATGGTCACTATATTCAAACCCATCTAATTGAGTGAAAGTTTAAATGGAAACGGAATTTAATCAACAATCTAGGACATTTAGGCATGAGAATTGAGAACTACAATCGGTTTATCAATTTTTAAAGGAAAAACTATCCATTCTCCTAATGTAACAAAAACTTACAATATTCAAAAAATAATAATTGCTGGATAGAATTCTAAAATTGTTATAAAATTAATGGCAATGATTACCTTAAGATGATGATATGTTTCTGAACCCATTTGCATTGCCTCTTCAAATGTCCCTGCTCCAATTGGCAAGACCATAATTTCCTAAAAATAATTAAGTCATGGAAAAGGATCATTTAGAAGCAGAAAATAAAGATACAGATGTACTTAAATCCCCAAGTTGATTGAGATTCAAACAAAGCTAGAGCAAGCAAAAGTAGACAAGGTAAAGTTGTCGATATGAGCCAAAGGCTATGTCAAATTCTACATACCTTAACAGCCAAATAATTACCACCATGTTTTCCCCCAATAATAACAGTAAATGCTGGTACTGGAAGTGATGCATTAATCACCCCAGAAAGTTCAGCAATGTGCTTATAAAGTGGAACCTGTAATAAATAATCGCACT
The DNA here is from genome assembly GCA_964016875.1 of Fallopia convolvulus. Lineage (NCBI taxonomy): Eukaryota > Viridiplantae > Streptophyta > Magnoliopsida > Caryophyllales > Polygonaceae > Fallopia > Fallopia convolvulus. The sequence continues at coordinate 27,961,717 of OZ024727.1, forward strand.
CAGAATTCAAACGATTGATTCCTTAACCATTAACCAAAGAAAGGGTCAGATCATATATGACAAGTCAGACAGATATCATGCCTCTTTTTCAGAAGCTCCCGCTTTACAAGCAGCAATCGAAACTGGTAAGATAGCATTAGCCCCAAGTTCACCCTGTAACATACCAAATCAACTCCAGAACATCTAATAAAATAGCAGCCAGAAGAATTTCAAAAGGTTGAGTATCCATCTGGAAAGAACTCAATACAACGCAGATAAGATAAGGTAAAATGAGCTACCTTTTTTTCAATTTTATCCAAGTCTATCATGACCTGGTCAATCTGGGACTGAAGAGTAGGATCCATGCCAACCAAAGCTTCAGATATCTTCTCATTTATATTCCTGATAGCTTTAGTTACACTTTTTCCGAGAATTTTGTTCTTGTCTCCATCAGGTAGTTCAATGGCCTCATACCTAACAAAAAAGATGGAAAATAAGTGAGGGACAAAAAGGTTATCAAAATAAGTATTTGTTGAAAATTTTGGGTTCCAATTTCCAAGACATCTTTATTCATATATGAGCTTACTTATCAAATAAATTCCTATTAAAAAAACTCATTGTAATCATTCAAAATCTAGAGCAACAGGCGCACAAGCTTATGGAAAATTAAAGATGATGGGATGATAAAAACTTCATCACCACACTGGCAAGGAAGATGATTCCTCAGTACCACCTTTATAACCTTGTATTACATGTTAGGAGAATGATCAAAAATGAAGTTACCGAATGAAACTACAAACATGCCAATGAATACACTGGCAAGGAAAATGAAGTTACCCACTCACTCTAGTACTCTACCCCTAAAAACTGTCATGCTTACAAAGTACATAATTCTGTTACAATCTTAATCCTTTTTTTCTACTAATTCTTTTGCAGGTATCAAGTGCAACTTAAATATTATTTTAGCCAACTTCAAAAAAAAAACATGTCTTCAATTCCCTTCTTCATATATCAGATATAAATATCCTTCAGCCCCTCATAAAACCCTTGAAAATGGAAACACAAATACAATTACTCTACGTTATCCGTCCCTAACTTTCTAGTTTTATTCCTTCCTTCCATCCTTTCAGGAATCAGAAAGAAGGATATTAAGTTATTAGTAAATTTACATAGATTGCAGAAACTTTATTAAGGCAAAAAACCTGTTACACTGACACATTTCAAAACTTCAAATTGCATTCTTAAGTGGTGACTTGAAGTAAGAATGAGAGCAGTATCAATGTGTCAACCAAACAACAGCCAAACCTTTTGACGGAGGGAATGAGAGTTTTAAACCACCTTGCTAAAAAACACTTATTAACAAAAGCCTGATTATCCTGTACCTGCATTCATTATTTTACTAAGCAAAGAACAATATACCTGATCACAATGAGTCACTATTATAATCTCAATAAATAGGGAAATCTATGCCTTTGAAGATAATGTGAATTCAGCAACGATAAGCACAATCCCCACAACATTGCTCCCCTAGATTATCATTTACTATGAGAGAATGGCAATCGTACATTCCAGAAGAAGAACCACTGGGAGCGGAAGCACGAAACACGCCTTTATTGGTGTAAAGGTCGACTTCAACGGTCGGGATACCTCTGCTATCAAGGATCTGCCTCGCTTTCACCTTCGTGATCACTGACTTCACCGATTTCCTCAAATGAGTCGACTGCCATAGCATTTTTTTTAATCAATTTTGAAACATTTCTCATCAAATTCAACCAAACAAATCAAAGTCACACAAACACAATTTTGAAGGATCAATATATCAATTGAACCATCACCAAAATAAAACTGAAAGACTGAGCAGTAAATCAACAAAGATATTACGATGAAGAGAACGGGATCGGGAGTCTTGGCCCTAACGGCGGCATTCACAGCGTCTTCGATTTTGCGAGCAAGCAGATGCTTGTCCAGATACTCTTGAACTGACATCCTTTTTTAGAGCAGAAATTTACAGAGTGAGTTGATCACGATGAGCTTTGCGTGTTCCGACGACGGGAGTTTCCCGAAGAGCAACTTACAACCGCTGCCTTCAAAGGGGCTTTGTGGTTCAAGTGTTAATACTAGTGCTCCTCAAAAAGTTCTTAATTGTAAAAATACCTTTATTTTTTTTGGCCGATTCCTTATGCACAAGAAAAAAAGTCCGGCGCACACGGGAAGAGTGCTCTCCGCCGGGACCCGGGGGCATGCGCTTCACGAAGCGCCACTCTTTATAAAGAGTGACGCTTCATGAAGCGTAAGGGTTTGGGGAGATTTTCCCGCGCGCTACGCCACAGCCGCCATGAAATTAGGTGTGTTTACGTAAATTTGGAAAAAAAAAATTATTTTCATACGCTTATTTATATCTTTATGTCATAAGATAGATTAGATATCAAACATTGAAACCCTATATATACATACACACACACACATATATATATATATATATACATAGATCACAAAGTTTATGAGTAAAAAAACACAACTTTCACAAAATACAATGGCATTCAATAGATCATATGAAGAAAATTCATCGACGGAATCGCCTTTTTCAGATGAACCATATGAAGCGGAATCATCATCATCATCTTATGAAGAGTTGTCATCATCTTTTTGAAGAAGGAGGAGGAGAAATAGATGTTGATGAAGAAGAAAACGACATAGTCGAGGTCAGTTTTTTATATTTAAATTGTAGTTTATAATTTTATATTCAGAAATTTGAAGGTATCGTTATTTGTATTTGTAAATTAAAAAAAATTAAATCATTAATCTTATACATTTGTATTGATTATATACGTTTAGAAAAAATATTATTGTTATTTAATAGTGTAGAGCTGAATGAAAAATAATAGTAAAAAATATGTTATTGTTAAAAACATACTGTGTGTATTTACAATTTAATTGAAAGTAATTTTAATTTTTAAATAGGTAAAAGGGAGAGATTTTTCTGCTGACTTTCATCACGATGGGGTGTGGGATAGTCGAGATGAAATGATAGCCTGGGCTAGGCAAGTTGGGCGTGAAAGAAATATGGCGTTGCCTATAAAAACGTCAAATGCAATTTTGGTCAGGCTAGCATGTCATAGGCATGGTATGTATAGACCTGGGAAGAAGGGTGATTTCATCCCTACTGTTACACCGCCTCAAGTGCGAACCTTGTACACAAAGTACAAATGCAAATTCGAGTTGTTTGGCGTTAGAAGTAAATCGACAGGGAAGTGGGCACTAACGGTTGTGTGCGGAGTCCACAACCACGACCACCCCACTAGTCTGCTTGGCAATTCATTTTCAGGCCGAATGACGGAAGCACAAAAACTGCTTGTGAAGGAATTGAGCTATATATGTGCCCCCTGCTCGTATAGTGGAGCGGTTGAGAAATATTTACCCCAGAAATGTGACATCAAGGAAGCAAGTTTCAAATTTGAGGGCACGGTATTTGAAAGAGGATAGTGCAAATCTGACAACCACCCAATATGCACTGCATTTTCTACAAAGAAACGATTACAGAGTATTTCCGAATAGGATAGGTGGTTCAGATTATATTGATATCCTCTTCTTTGTGCACCCCACCTCGCTGCATCTACTGAAGTTGTTTCCATATGTCGCCATTATGGACAGCACATATAAGACCAACAGGTACAATCTTTTAAGTTTTTAATTATATACTAAGGCAATTATTGTTTTTGTAAAGTTGTATAATTGTTTCATGTATTGACAGGTACGACATGGCTTTGCTGCAAATGGTTGGGTTTACATGCACTAACAAATCTTTCAACATCGGTTTTGCATTTTTCTCAAGAGAAGACACATCTAGTTATACATGGGTGTTGGCGCGTTTGAGGCGTTTGTTTCAGTAAGTGGGAGCAATGCCAAATGCGATTGTCACAGATCGAGAGAGGGAAATCATTAACGCAAAGGACGTTGTGTTTGGATAGGAGGTCAAACATCTTCTATATTGGGTGCATGTTAGGGGGAACATATTATCATACGTTGTAGGTATCCTAAAGGACCAGGATACGGCGAAAAGGTTTGCTAATAGATGTTGGGGCATATTCATGTCGACAACGGAGGCAAAATACGAGGATAGGCTTAGAAGAGTCAAAGAGCATTGGCCAGGGCTAATGAAGTATGTTGAGAGGTCGTGGCTCGGGCCTTACAAGAAGTCGATAGTTAGAGCATGGACCGAACACTGTACCCACTTCGAAACAAGAACAACAAACAGGTACACACGTTTTAATGGTTTATATATTTGTGGTTGTTAAAATTATGTGATTTACACATTTTTAATGTACATAATACTAATATGTATGACACAGGGCGGAGGGCATGCACAGCGTGCTTAAAAAAATACTTGACAGTTCTCGAGGAGGCTTCAACACAGTGATCGGAAGGATCCACAATCACATTCAGTCCCAAGTTAATGATATAAGGGGGGATATGGAGATGTCACGTAGCAAGATTCCAACTAAGTTGAATAGTGTCCCTAGTCGAGTTAGGACGATATTCATGCGCCTATTTTACAAAGTGTCAACATTGTGCATTCTGAAGTTGTTGAATATGTACTACGACCTGAACAGGGACGCCGCAGAAGGAAAATTAGAGAAAGAGTGTGTTGATTTTTGGGTACGGGAGTGCATGGGTCTTCCTTGCCGTCATACGATTGCCCAAGCCATTCTCACTAAGCGGCCGATCCCGCAAGGTGACATACACCCATTTTAGCATCAGGTGGTATGGGAGGGAGTTGATCCGAAGCGAATTCACATAGAAGACAAAGAGTCAAAAGAACTTACCGAGATCAAATGGGAAGATATGGTGGAGAGGAAGCGTCAGGGTGAATTGACATATGACCATGTGTACTCGATCACAGAGTCGTTTGTAGACAATTTGTTAGGAAAAGAGTCGTCTTTGATTGAGCAGATAAATGCTATGAAGAGGGGACGACCAAAGGGGTCCACTAAGTAGTCCACAAAGAGGAATAATACTTTGCTTGAGCATCGGATGGAGGCATATGAAAAGGAGAAGCAACTGAAGGAAAAGGAGAGCAAAGTAAAAACCTCATTGCCCGACAAAAAGCGTGAAAGGCCAAAGGGCTCAACCAACAAGGCCCCGAAAAAAGTTGCTACGGGGACAAGTACACAAGAAGCGAGGGGCAACATGATGTGGCTGGATTTCAACTTTGGAGTTGACAATGTTAACGACTTCATGTTTCCTTACATTGATCAGTTGCAGGATGTAACGCCAAATGGGCATTGCGGTTATCGATCACTCGCCGTGTTGTTGTGACAAGTACAGAGCGAGTACCACATAGTTCAGTTGGAGTTGACAGCCGAATTGAGGAGGAACAGAGGCGTATATGAGCCTATTTGGAACAAATCTCCTATTGATTAGATGTTGGATACTATGCTTTATGTGGTTACCCCTTGCGCTCGAAGATATTGGATGGAGATGCCCATAGCCGGTTTGATCTTTGCCACACTACATCAGGTTGCAGTTGTTTTGTTGTCGTGGGATGGATCGCACACATGCTTGCCGATGCAGGCGAGAGGGGACAACCGGGACCCTCTAGCCAAGATATATGCCATAACGCTCGTGGGAAATAGAGATCATTGCATACTTGTGAGTCATATATTATTATCATGAAGTACATTAGAGCTTATACTTTTTTACTCGGTAATATATTATCTATTTAATTTGCAGGTCTGGTTGAGCGATGACTCCCCACTTCCTCCTCCGCCGAGGGATTGGACAAGAACCCATCACCCTAGCGTCAACGGGTGGGATGAGCCGTTTAGACAAAGAATGGCAACATGACGCGAGAAACGGATTAGCCATAATCTCGATCCAAATGTTGTTGTTTGAAGTTGATTATATATGTAATTAGTTAGAAACATATTAGTCTTATTTGTAATGCATTTTTGGCTTAGTGTTTGCTTGTTATGCTAAATATGGTTTTGTGCTAGTATAATTGTTAATGGCTTTGAATTAGATCATATAATTACAAACATGAATGCTTACATGAAGAACAAACTTGGCTCTGTGCAGCTCATTATTACCGAAAAAAGGACCTCAAATTAATCAAATAAATCAATACAGACCTCAAATTCTTCGTGATAATAAAATACCATATGAGGTGACTTATGATAAAATACTTCAACTCGGGTCATGATGATGTGTCTTAGAGGCCCGAAAATGGGGATATGTATCAAGATGGAGCACCAACGGGCTTCACAGAAGAGATCACGGTCCTGTTCGACGGAATGAGGACAAATGTCCGGTAGTGATGGCCATCATGGGTCGTGAAATGGAGGTCACGACCCGTGATTGGGTTTTTAGGTGGCTCAGGACTCGTGATCCCTTCTTTGAGGGGCGTAGAGGGATCATATGCCTTGCGCATCATGAAGTGTGCACTTCATGATGTGCAATACACCTAGAATAGGGCAAACGAAGGCAAAGCATACTCGGATAGTGTAACACTTGCGCTTCATGAAGCATAAGCTTCATGAAGCGCAAGGTCCCGAAACCTGGTCGAACTCTGACAAACACTTGCGCTGCATGAAGCGCAAGGCATCATGAAGCGCAAGGCTTAGACGCCAGAACAGACCCAAACCTGCAGCAACTAGTGGCAACAGAAGTAGTTTCTCTTGTGCACTACAGTACTTGCTTGTTTAGTTATGACAGTATGGTGATCATTAGTGTAATGCTGTTTAGGTTTCATTATTCACTAAAGGCAATAGCAAGATTCTAGATTAATAGAGACCCTTTAGATCTTTTGCATTTCACTAGTTTAATCTTTCCATCTGCAAGAGATTTTCAAAGTCTGTTTCAACAAATGATCTAATTCAAGATTCTGAACTAAGAAGTGCAATTCAGTTTGTTAGAGCTGGCTTGAATTGCAAACAAACACAAGCAATAGAAAATTTTTGGTATTTATTTTTGGATGGAATTGAATGAATTGGAGCTACTTGAAAGTACATATCTTGTGAGGGAATCTGACAACAATATTGAAGCTCATTTATGCAGTGCAGACAATTGGAAATTTTTGTATCTAGAAGTGGAGAGAGACTGCAATATTTTCTACAAAGAAGTAAGTGGATCATCAAGTAACAATCACTTGCAAACAGATTTAGTTACCACATCAATTGACCATGATCTTGTGACAAGATTCACAACTCCATGTAACTCGTCTTTGGTTTCATCAGAAGACATTGGATTTACAAGTGCATTTGAAATGGATAGTCCAAGAAAACAAAAGATGGAACGGTATGAAAAAGACTACGATCCTAGCAGGATACCGTCTTTTGTTTTCGAGAGGAGTGAGTCTGGGGAACAAGCGGAATGGAGTGCAACTTCAAACGAGTCGTTGTTTAGCCTTTCTAGTGGGATTAGTGTATAACGTGTAATCAGACACAGTCAAAATCATATTAGAAGCCAAAAGAATAGACAAACAAAGTGATCAATTTGCAAGTTTTAAACAATTCATATGAGAAGCCAAAAGTGCAGAAACCATCTAGTCTAAAACAGAGTACTAAGACATAATCTAGTGTAAAACATAATCTAGTCTATGATGATTGGATTGTTTGGATCGAAACCATCATCCTCTTCCTCATGCTTAACTAGGCGTAAATCAGTGTACGACGGGACTTCCATCTCAGGGTTGCCGTTGGCCCTTGCTTCGGCATTGAAGAGTACGATTTCTTGCAGTTCCATCTCCTCTTTGAAAATTCTCTCCATCGTTGTGAGGTAACCGAGTCGGGCAAGGTGTTTCCCAACAGTCTTCAAGCCTATTTCCTTGTTGTTGATTAGCTCCCGAATGAAGAGACGAATCTCTTGTACATCCTCCAAGTGCTTGCGGAATTCATCTTGAATAGGATATGCCATTAAAGCTTTGATTATGGAGATATATGCAGAAGCGTTGATGTATGCAGAAGGCAACTAGTTTTATAGATAAAAGCAGAAGTGTGGAAGTTTTTGGCCATGGTTTGATATTTGCGGGGAAATTTTGCGCCAAAACCAAGGAAAATCAATGAAAAATAAGGAAATCGTAGATCACTTCCGTAAATATAGCATCGTGGCCAACAAAGAGTTCTCTACAACCGCCTGCAAAATATTTTCTGGATTCTGTAACAGAGAACTTGCGCTTCATAAGCGTAAGGCTTAAACCAACATAGAGGCGGAAACTATAACGTTACTTGCGCTTCATAAAGCGTGCACTTCATGAAGAGCAAGCCCCTTTAGGAAAAAAAGGGGTGGCTTCCGCTCGTTCCCCGTTTCGAACCGTAGACCAATTCCTCAAACGCATATACCTGGACCAAGTGTGCCGCATTGGCTATCGATATATATAGGACATAATTTTCTTTTCAACTAACACAACTTCGATGCGGTTTGGTCCGAAATTAAAATAAACCGACCGGTTCACCTATTTTTAGGGTTCAAGTACCAAAAGTATAACCGGTTCCTAAGATATTGTACTTGACATAATTTTTTTGAGCTATAATATATGATTTTATGTACATTTTATTATGTGAACCCTTAGTAATCATATTAAAACTTTAATATAATCGAACCGGCCTCAAAATAAACTGGAAAAATAAAAATTGTTCCGGTATTTGAAATTTCATGTTATAATTGTTATTACCATAATTTATGGTAAGGTTACGATTTATGGGTAGGTTTTAGGGTTTCGGGTTTTAGGGTTTAGGATTTAGATGCTTTCATGTTATTTTGTTTAATATTCATAATCAATTAACTATAATACGAACACAAAACCGTATTTAGCATTACAACCATAAACTGCACCAAATATCCATAACAAATACTACTGCTATTTGACATTTCATGTTACAAGGTCGAAGGTTTAGATATTGTGGTTGGTTACAATGACATGGTTTTAAGGTTAGTATAGTTTTTATGGATATATTGTATATATGTCATTGTTAATATGTTAAATAGATGATGCTTGTGATATAGGGTCTTTTTTAATGGGTTAGGGTTTAGGGTTTAGGGTTTATGATAAAAATAAACCATATTCAAAACAACAACTTCACCCCATGTAACTAAAACTTTAACCATACACTATGTTCATACCAATCATCTAAACTCATTACCCTTAACCCTAAAAATCTACATAAAACCTAAATCCTAAACCCTAAGCCCTAAACCCTAACACTAACACTATCCAAAAACCTAAACCCTCTCCCTAACCCTAATATAGTACTTGTAAGGATGTCGGGTTAGCTTTTAGAAGGTTATTAAACTCTACAAGTAACCCTATTGTAAACCCTAAACCCCAAACCATAACCCCTAAACCCTAAACCTAAACCCTAAACCTAAAACCCTATTTAGAACACTAACCCTCTACCAAAACCTAAACCTTCTCTCCAACCCTGATATAGTACTTGTAAGGAAATTGGGTTAGCTTTTAGAAGGTTATTAAACACTAAAAGCAAATCCTAAACCCTAAAACCCGAAACCATAAACCTTAAACCCTAAAACCTAACCATAAATAGTAACCTTACCATAAATTATGGTAATAACACTTATAACATGAAATTTCAAGAACCGGAACAATTTTTATTTTTCCAGTTTATTTTGAGGCCGGTTCGATTATATTAAAGTTTTAATATGATTACTAAAGCTTCACATAATAAAATATGCATAAAATCATATATTATAGCTCCAAAAAATTATGTCAAGTACAATATCTTAGGAACCGTTATAATTTTGGTATTTGAACCCTAAAAATAGGTGAACTGGTCGGTTTATTTTAATTCCGGACCAAACCGCATCGAAGTTGTGTTAGTTGAAAAGAAAATTTTGTCCTATATATATCGATAGCCAATGCGGCACACTTGGTCCAGGTACACGCGTTTGAGGAATTGGTCTACGGTTCGAAACTGGGGACGAGTGAAAGCCACCCCTGTGTTGGCTTAAGCCTTGCGCTTCATGAAGCTTTACGCTTCACGAAGCACAATCTATCTTTTATGTAACCAGAACATTTGGAAATCTTCAACCATGCCAGCATTGTAACATATCCATACATCATCAACTCGAGAGATAAAAGATCCAGCATCCTACAAATAGAACTCCACCTCCAAATGAGATTTCTCACCAGCAACAAATTCATTAACACTATCAGCAAAGCACAACAGCTACTCCAACTGATTTACAAATGGAGAACTATCATCCTACAAATAGACTCCATGTCTCAACTATTTTGTCCAGCACTGAATGATGCTCTAAGGGAAGAAGTTCAGTGGCTAAGGATAGCAACTGGCCAAATTTCACCTACCAACCGAGGCTCAAACTCGTTTGGTGGCCACCTAACTCAGCAGCCATAATTTTATGCATCTCAGCAGCTTATAAACACCTAGTACTCGGTTAATCAGGCTCGATCCAGCTACTCAATCTTCAATCACAGGGTTTAGAGATTCATGAAGCAAAACTGCAAAAGACAACTCCCATTGATAATATGGTAAAGGAAAACCAATCCATAAGCATATGGATTTTGTTTTTAAAATGTCAACAGCCTGTTGCTACAGAGATAATAAAAACTGCAACAGCAGCTACCACTTCAGAAGGCTTGAATTCCAAGAAGTCAAAGTTGCTGGTAATGGATTTGTGAATTGTCAACAACTTGTTGCTACAGAGATAAAATGTCAACACCCTGTTGCTATAGAGATAAAATCAGGAGCTTTTAATGCAAGCACAAACCTCTAATAGTGCATAGGATGAGCTAACATGATTTGTTGATCAAAGCTGTTGGTAATGGATTCCCATCCGTTAGTATTTTGCTGAGGAAGTAGTCCACAAAGGAGAAAGGTTTGATTGCATTCATTTTCCAACTCAATGTGGTTAGCACTAGAAGCTCCATTCTTTGAATTGTCTTGCCTTCAAACACAAACTTTGGGTCTGCCACCTAACTCACAACACACAAGAAAAACAAAATGAATGCAATCATTATATATCTTCTTCTCAGCAACTTCAATCTCAGTCACCAACATATACCAATTCAGTATACAAAAGGAAAGCATTTTTTCAATCAGATAACCGAGCATTCAAAACATATGCAAACTTGTAAGTTTATACACCAACATAGAAACCACCTGTCAAATAACATTCAAAACATATGCAAACTCACCTTAATGTCTTCCAAGATCTTGCTGAAGTCCATCTTGTCTTCGTTCTTGACAGTGGTTAAGACCATACTTCACAACAATTGGCTTCTTAGCAGCTGCAGCTGCAGAAATACCACCAACTTACCAAGATTCTTGTCAAGTGGCTTTGTGAATTGGTTCAAAGCTGGTGTAACCAAATTTATTTGACATAAACTGGTGGTTCAAAGCTGGCTTTGTGAATTGGTTCAGCTATTCTCACTGCCACTACTGCAGCAAACAGCAGAAAAGGTTGTATGTGTGGGTAACTTTGCATTTTCTGCTAGCAATACTAATAGTTAGCTAAATAAATAACATCTATGATGAATTAACACATAATTATAAGGGACAAAATGGTTTTACCCTCATTGTAGTTCCAGGTGGAAATAAGAGTACTTGTGGGCTGATTGGTTACAACAGATGAAGATTCTGAGCAGTATGGATATCCAGGCTCACATATAGTAGATGGAACTTGATATGTTGCCACAAGCTGAGCAGTAGATGCTGCAGAAAATCAAAATTCAAGTTTGAGCATGCCGATGAAGTTAAAAAAGAGAGAATTTTTTTTGTCAGGGAAACACAAGAAGCAACAAGTGATGAGATACCAATCATTCCATCCTTTTGTGGGTATGGGTGAGATGCTTTTGTCTTTGGACGAGGAGGAGGTGCTCGTTCATTGGAACCGTTCTTTTGAACTTCATAAAGTACTTTTTTAGTAACTGTAAGTTCACTGAAGTTTTTCAGTAAAAGCTAGCTCTACAAGAAAGTGTCCAAATACAATTTTCTCACAAAATATGCACAACATACCCAGACTGGTATTCTTAGGTTACCAATTTGATGTATGAATAAATTGACAGGTCAATTTGGTATGAGCTAAATAAGGCTAGACTCCACAACTTAGCTGGAAAAATATGCATGATTACAAACTGAGTAGTCCTGTTCATATATCATGCTAATTTGGTTTCAGAAGGGAACTGCAATGGCCAATGATAACATTGGCAATTATCTCACAATCTGTGCATTTAGAAATACCACCAACTTACCAAGATTCTTGTCAAGTGGCTTTGTGAATTGGTTCAAAGCTGGTGGAACCAAATTTATTTGACACAAACTGGTGGTTCAAAGCTAGCTTTGTGAATTGGTTCAGCTATTTGAGACAACTATACTAGCAGGATCGAATGCAAGTCATGCACATACTTCCATTGAATGAAAGCAAGACAAACCAACTTTACTGAAGGAAAATGTCACATTCAAAGCATTCTTACAATACCCAACTACTAACATTAATGCTGCAATATACTACAAATACACCTTCATATATAAGAACAACCAACTAATACATCTCCTTATAATACAAAATGTCAACAGTCAAATGCACAAAAGCTAGAATCCCTAAATGGCAAATAACTAATGTCACCGTGTGGCACCTGCAAACCCACTCCCCTCACTGGGATCATATCTAGAATCCCGAAACGGCCTGCTCAAAGGAGGTGGCATTGGCGGACGATCATCCCCTAATATGCTCAACATGTCCAGCAAGTACAGCCTAGCTTGATGATCATCGGACATCGCTGCCAAAGCGTCGTGCGCATATCCAACGAGCTGCTGTTGTCGCTGCATAATTTAAGACACATTTTAGCTAAACCCTAAAAATATAAAAACGATTAATGATTGAATGAACTTTTTGAATAAACTTTAACTTACAATGGTAGCATCAACTATAGCTGATGGGTGGGTGTGTTGCTCGCGCGGACGGTCCTAACGCTCTGACCTCGGATCTACGTACGGATGTGTCACGTCACTAAACCAATCCCAGTAGGCGAGGTCCACCTGGTAAGCGTACCGAGCCAAAGGGTGCTGCTCAAGGTCAATGAGGTGGTCGTACCGCTGGTTCCAATAGAGCTGATCGGCGGAAAATTCCACCTCATACTTGCGCCAAGACGTGCTACAAACCTCTGTAGCTGACACAATCGGCTCAAGAGGTATGCACTGGACCCGGAAGTACTGACGCAGCCACCTATCGGGCATGTAAGCCTCTCGAATAGTAAAGCACTCAAGTACGCCTCGAAACCTCGAAACCCGGTAACGCTCTGACTCGAAATCTATCCCTCTCCATGGCTGTCACTTAATCTGAAAACAAATTACAGATGTTAAAAAAGGATCATATCCATTGTTTAGGGTTCTTTCTGTCCAAATATTGTTACACTATATTTTTTTACCTCATCAACGCGAACAGTGTCTAATACTTTAAGAATCTCCTCCAACCGCGATGGCTTCTTCAGAGGCACGCGTGTCTCAAATCTAGCTCGGGCACCCGCGTGCGGGTTGACCAAAAGATCTATCCTCAGTATCGGATGCCCGCCAAAAAGTTTCATATACTCCCATATCCAAGTCTATTCCATAAGATATAGTTAGTTTCTTACATAACTAAAAAATAAAGTGACATACAAAAGTACAACTCAATTAATTTTCTTACCCTTAGAAGGAGAACACATCCAACAATGCCCTTGCTATCACGCCGTGATGCAACACCCAGCTCACGGTACATGAACGTCAAAACCGCAGCAGCCCAAGCAAATGTACTCGTGCGGTCGGGGTCTAAGAGACAATGCAAGTAATCAATGCTGACATTGTTGGTGCTCTTGTTGACAAATAGTGCTGAACCAATGACCCACAACAAGTACGCAGTAGCTATAAAATGAGGTGCTACCCCCTGTGCAATCATCCTAATCACATTGCTCGTCAGATGGAAGGCCACGAGAATCATATCTACGAAAGGTCCGCTCATCAATCGAGAACATTTGCATGACCCGCGTCTGAAACTCCATCTCAGAGAACTGCTCGCCAACACGCTCCCGTCGATCGGCAAGCCTAAAATGTGCTCCACATCATGCAACGTGATCGAAATCTCACCCCATGGAAAATGAAAGTTGTTGGTCTCGGGATACAAATCCTCAATAAATGCCAAAATGATGGCGTGGTCCGATCCTCGATAATCAAGAGCCTCGATATGCCTCAATCCACTACGCCCTGCAATATGTGACCACGTACCTGGCGCATCAACTCTGTGGGGCTCAATATCAGTCCAATCCAACGGCCGTGAGTATGCCTTATATAGCTTCCTCCACTATCAAAATTAAGAAAATAATTTAGATTACTTCATTTATGTCAATACACAGAAAAATTAAAAAAAAATTCGTAAATAAGCTCACCAATACATCTTCAACAGCTGGTGCAGGAGGATCGACTACGACAGGAGGGGCGGGATCAACTGTTGGCTCGACGGCGGCATGAGGGGCCGGAGCAGCTGGAGGCTCGACGGTGGCAGGAGGGGTCAGAGCAGCTCGAGGAGTCCACCTCCATATCGACTCCGCAGTATGCGTGGGGTAGTGTCGAAGGAGTCCGGACAACCGTGGTCCTCCTGGCTGCCACATGGGTACGTCAGCAACAGGAGGGACCGGAGCGGGTGTAGGGTCGATAATGGGAGGATCCGGGGCAATCAGAGGCTGCACAACAGCAGCCGCATGAAGTGGAGGTTCAGAACGTGGAGTCTGTATGATGGGAGGGGTCTGAGAAGGTGAAACCGAGGCAAGTGGAGGAGTCATATCAACGTCCCTAGAAAGATCCTCTCCGGTGCCAATCAGAGTCTCTAAACTATCTGAATCGATCAGCTCGGACTCTCGTCGAGGGGTGTGATGATGGGTCGGGGAAGACGGACCAACATCCTCTGGCTGATCATTCACCACGACGTCCCTCGGAATCTCCTCAACAATCTCAACCGGAGTAGACGGACCAACGTCCTTCTCTATCTGAATATCTGCACAATCATGCGCTGCCTCGTCCCGCTGTAGCTCAGATATCAACGTATCAACCCCTAATCTCCTAGCCCTCTTTTTCGACGAAGGGGCCTCAGCACGATCAGACTGTAGTATACCTCGTGCATTTGCACTCCTAGTCCTCTTCTTCTTCGGCACAGGAGGTGTAGTCGAGTCGAGAGTACGCAACTCCCGACTCAACTCCTAAAATGCATGTTTACGATTTTCATTATTTGCTTAATTTCTGTATTACATTCAATTGCTATGTTTTTTAATAACTTTTTATACTTCAGTCTTCAATTATATTTTCTTGCATTTTTATTTACAATTTAACTTCATTTTTCATATTACATATCTTTTATAAATAAGTGTCTATTTACACACTTATAAGCTTAAATTCCCTAAATAAAGGCCCATAACTACAATACTATAACAAAACCAACTTAATAAACTTCAATCATATATTACAACTAATACAATAACTAATATATGAAATTTTAAAAATTCTAACTTCATATTATTAATACTGAATTAAAGAATACGTACCATCATGGTAGCCTCACCCCAACCATCCCTCGTATCAGCATGAGTCGGAGAACCCCCGCCAACAGTCCTCAAACCATCGTCTCCACCAGCAGTTCCATCATCAGCCCTATCACTAGCCTCAACAACCATACCCCCAACTGTAAAATAAAAACAAAAAAATTACTATAAACAACATCACTTGTAAAAGGAAAAACATTTTATATCAACTTTACATTTCTGCATACATTTTCTATGAACTGTACATTTTCTAGGAAAAATCATCCATGAACCAGATGTTGTTGTCATTCCTAGAAAATGACAACAACATCTTGTTTCAAGAGAGCTGAATTTTATGTACTTTATGTGGAATACCATTCTGTTCGAGAGATTAAGAAAAGGCAAAACAAGCTCAACAAATTGTTCAAGGTAATATTTCTTGCTCATTTTGATGTCTTCAAATTTATTTTATTTTTGAAGTAGCTCATAAACCAAGCATGTCCTAGTATGAAAGATTGATTAAATGTAAGACCAACAACTTCATAATCAACACTTCCAAATCAAGAATCAGAACCTCTGACAGTTTCAATGTGGTACTCTGTCCATGTTTAATTGCTCACCTAATGTGGATATTTTTTAATACATTTGAGTTTTATTAAAAAAAAGTCAAGTTGATAGAATATTATTCTTTGAAAATGGAAAAGTCTAGTCTTATGTCAACATCTTTAATCATTAGCATTTTATCTCATCACCTATTAATTAACATATAAGCCATATAATGTCAACTCAGAGATATATTCCAAACTCCTATCATCAAAGCAAGAAAATTACTGAATTCCCATCATACATACCATATTGGACTATTACATTAAGCCCAGCACAAACATATGGTAACAAAAAGGGCAGTCAATCAATATCTTCTTCTACAAATAAACTTGCATAGGATATGATTATGAAGGTGGAAAATGACTATCTAGGACATTGCTGTCATAGAAACTGTATACAGATTCCCTGCGCTTCATGGAAATCCAGTTCAATGGAGATCAATACATCAATTGCAAACAAAAAGAGCATCGGTTTGGTGTTGTCAAGCAGGTTTTCCTATAACTCCAACTAATCAGCGCCTTTGCTCCTTCAAAATCATGTCAACAATCCCAATTTGGGTTACAGCACAATAGAAGAGGGCAGCAATCTTCCTGCAAATTTTCCGTTTCATGCCTAAAAGCTTCACTTGAAGTTGTTGTAAATTGGGCTCTTCCCATCCTCAAATCATGTATCTCAAAAGTAGTTTCTTCAGCATAAAAGGCATCTTCAACTACAAAATTTGATAATTCAAAAGCTGCAATGTTGTGCCTAGAGAGCAAACTAAGGAGAACAAATGACATTTCATTGCATTGCTCAGTAACTTCAACTTTAGTTGTCAAACAACCAGCTAAAATCACACCAATATATGTAGTTATGTACCATGGGCTTTCACATGAAACTCGCGGTAAACTATATGTGTGAGGAAGTCATCTATTCTTCCCAATTTTAATTTCATACCAATGAAATCCAAAGTCAGGATCACATAAGCTAAGATGTAATCAAGTCTAGTAAGATGATAATCTTGTAACTTCAGCTGGAAATCAACAACTTCACTAGTGAACCTTGTCCTAAAATAAGAGTATCCCATCATTTCACCTTGCATATGCAATTCACCCAATATGGCAACTACTGCTTCATCAATTATACTGACAAAGTATATCATATGAATCTCCAACTCAACTCAATGAACCCAATGAAACAGGAAAATCGATCGAGAAGATAAATCCAATCCATATAAACTACATGCTCAAAATCCCCAAATTTCATCCAATTAAAAAACTAGGGTTTTATGGTAGATTCAATTTGGTCGAATTTAATACCCATTGGTAGTGCAAAATAATCTTAATTTGACAATTACCTGGTGAATGCCCGACTCTCTCCCCATCGGCCTCCACACCAGCAACATGCACATCGTCGTCGGCGAATTGCTCCGTCATAGCACGTCCTCTGCCAACACAAACGATACAACCACGCACAACACGCACCATTTCTTCAATTGGAACTATATTGTGTTCGAACCTAGATTTCGCCTCTGGTTTTTGGTTTCAATATCGGGAGGAAGACGAAAGAGAGGAGGAAGACGATGGCTTAGCGCTTTCAAAAGCGTTGAAAATAGCTCCATCGGTACGCTTTATGAAGCGTCACCCATCATCATGTTTTACAAAGCGCGCACTCCCGAGTATGACCCGCTGGAAGGGTACCCTTTGCTTCGTACGCTTCATGATGCGTGCAATCCCGTGTGCGCGAGGCATTTTTTCGTGTGCCTAAAGATTTTCCGTTTTTTTACTAGGTTCGTGCCTCGTGCATAAGCTATTTTTTTTGTTTTTCATAAGCTATTTTATTTAGCACATGTGTTTTAGATTATGGCAGATCAACTTATTAAAAATCTTATCTTTAGCTTGGTAAATCAATTTGATATTTCTATTGATAAAAAATACACTTGGGGAAAATTTCCGTTTTTCACCTAATATTTTGGGTAAGCGGAGAATGGTTATCAAATTTTTTTCACCTAATATTAAAAGGTTTTTTTCATCATAATGGGAACCAAAGGGTAGGCAAGGTCGATCTTCTTTGGAACGGAGCTTGTTCGAGCAGATTTGAACCTTCACGGGGAGTCCATCAGGGCGACCCGCTGTCACCTTATTTGTTCGTTCTTTGTATGGAGAAACTTTCCCATATTATACAGGATTTTGTTGATCTTGGACACTGGAAGCCGGATGAGATTGGAGGTGTCAAACTCTGTCATCTTTTCTATGCTGATGATCTTATTTTGTTCGCTGAGGCTTCAAAAAATCAGGCTGAGATCACCAAGCGCTGTCTTGAGCACTTTTGTGCGATTTCAAGAGAGCAGGTTAATTACAACAAAAGTTCAATCTTCTTCTCTAGGAAAGTTCGGGAAACTGTCAAGACGGAAATCAGCCAATTCATGTCCATGCCGGTGGTGAATGACTTTGGTTCTTACCTTGGAACTCCTACAGTTTGTGGCAGAATTACTAATGATCAGTTCCAATTCATCTTAGATCTTGTCTCATCCAGAATTAGGGGTTGGCATACGCGTACTCTCCTTGGCTGGTCGGACTACTTTGGCTAACTCCGTTTTGACTAGCTTACCCTTGTACGTGATGCAAACCAACTTAATTCCAAGAGAGATTTGTGACTCCATTGACAAGCAGATTTGTGATTTTGTTTGGGGATCAAGCACGGATAAAAAACGGATTCATCTTCTATCTAGAGAAAAAATAGCTCAACCCAAAAAAGAAGGTGGTCTCGGCATTCGACTAATGCGACATTGGAACTCGGCTATTCTAGCAAAGCTTGGTTGGAGGTTGCTCAATTATCCGAATGCTCTTTGGAGCCAACTCCTAAGTGGGAAGTATTGCCATGGCAGATTAGACATCGACATGTTCAACTCTCGCTTAAGCTCTTCAAATATTTGGAAAGGGGTTGTACATGGTGCTGAAATTCTTTCTAAGGAATTCGGGTGGCCGTTTGTAACGGGAAATCCACTTTGTTCTGGCTTCACCTCTGGGTTGCTAGTGTTCCTCTTATTGATTTTTCCATACAACAAGTCCCTGAGCATTGCCTCGGGTTCACGGTTGTTGAATACTGGCTCGCAAATTGTTGGAATTGGGAGCTCATCTCTCCTTATTTGAACCATCAAACTTGTCTCCAAATGATGGCTATTTATGTCTGTGATGATGATGCTTTGAAGGATACAATATTATGGGGGCCTAACACTAATGGTGTGTTTTCTTCAAACTCAGCTATGAAGCTCATCCGAGATGAGTTGGATGCCCTAAGCGAACCAAATTTCAAATGGCCTCACATCTGGTCTTTTCCAGCGCAACAGAGCGTACACACTTTTATTTACCTTCTGGTGAACAATTGTATACTCTGTAATGCAAATCGGTTCCGCCGTCACTTAGCCTCATCAGCAAGTTGCCCACGGTGCTCACATGATGAAATAGAGCTGCAAATGTTGCGTGATTGTGCGCCGATAAAGAATGCTTGGTTAGCCCTCTTTGGTAAAATGCCACCAAGAATGGATTGATATGTCGTTCATGAGAAAAGACCAAAATAGCTCCCAATTTGCTAATATGTTATGGTATTCGTGGAATGTTGAAACAAGCTGATCTTTCAAGGACAAGATGATCTCCCTAAGCTTATAATGATGGTCTGTTCCATGATGGAGGCGTTTTGGGCTATTCATCAACGACCGATTCAAAGTGAGTTGTACAAAAATGAGATTATCCTAGACAAATGGTACAAACTGAATATTGATGGATGCTCTAAAGGCAACCCAGGTTTGGCTAGTGGCGGGGGGATGATTAGAGACAACAAGGGGGACTTCATTCGTGGTTTTATGTTTACTTGTGGAAGTTGCAGAGCGATCATAGCTGAGCTTAGAGATGTTGCTCATGACCTGAAACTGGCGGATGAGATTGGAATTCCAAATTTGATTATTGAGACTAATTCATCAGAGGTGTTCCGATTGTTGAAGAGCGCTGTCATTGGACCTCATCTAGACTATGCCACGGTTTACCTTTGCCATAACTTACTGAAGAAGAGCTCTTGGAACATTCAGCTCAAGCAAATAAGAAGGAAGGCCAATGCCACGGTTGACTTCTTAGCCAATCAAGCCTTGCAGATGAAGTCATAATTTTCTACTTTTATTTCTCCTCCTGATTCTATTTCTAGTTTACTTAAGGATGATTATGTAGCCTGTTTTGGGCATAACTAAATCGCTTAATTAATTTATTACCCTTCTGATAAAAAAAGGTTTTTTTTATGTCCATTATAAGGGTTGACTTATTTACGTCCCATACTTAGATTACAATTTTTTTGGTTGAAAAATTACATCACATTTGAGAGCATGATAATCTCACTTCATGTTTAAATTATTGAATTTAGTACATACTTCATCCAGTCAGAAATAATTATCGTTGTTGTACCATAAGAATTTTGATAAACTTTATGCTTCATTTTAGATTTATTAAACAATCAATAAAAGTTGATGTATACAAATTATTGAACTTTTTCATTTGACCAATATTCTTTATTTATTGGGCCAAAAATTTGATGGATATTTTAATGGTAATTAAAATTGAGAATAAATAAACAAAATATTGAGTTTATTAATATTATTCTTAAAACTTGTGATAAGTGTTAAAAATAAGTTAGACAATAATTATTTCACATAGAAAAATGTATAAAACAAGCAACCAAACTATACATAATTAGTATGTGGTAGACCAGTAGTACAACAAGTCAGCAATACATCAATTGTTCCAAGAGAAGTATACATCTTTCTCACATTGCATCTTCATTTTCATCAAATTCCATGCCACCCCTATAATCCCCAACACACCTTACATAATGAAAACCAAATAGATTTACATCAAACCAAAACAAACAAAGAAAAAATATTTAAAAAACCCATAAAAACACAAATCAACACTCAACATTAACACAAAAGAGTAGATCATATACAACAACTTATGTTACCCAGAGAATATTCAACAAATTTATGTTACTCGGAAAATCTAATAGTAGAGCGTTTCCCATTTTCGTATGACATGAAGCATAATACCTGAGAAGACGTGCCTCTTAGTTTTGCTAGAAGAGATGGATTAGTAAAATCAACAGACAAAATAAAGGAAACAAAAACTATCAAAAGGTTTCCATAGACCAAATCATCTTGATTTCATATAAACAGAAGGTAAGAGATTTAAGACTTACCAATGCAACAACCAACAAGATGGAAAGCAAATAAATAAAGTAGCAAAAATCAAAGTGAGGGATGCAGACTCATTAAAGACTTAAAGTACATGAATAAAGAACGTATGTTTAAAAGTTTTTAAGTCGTCACATGATCATAAATTTGAGAAGTTCTAAAATTTGTGTCATAGTTCGACACCATCTGCCATGTTTGACATGCTCCAAATACAAGTAAATAAACCAAAAAGTGCAGACCACTTATTTGTTAAATGGGGCCTATGTAATTTAATGATGGACCCACAAGTTACAAAGAATAACATGGATAAAGCACGACAATTTATAGACATGTAACTAATCTGCAGATTGCATAGACATGGAATAATGTTATAGAAAAACACATGTTCATCTATTGCATTAAGTTCAATGAAAAGTTCAAATATTGAGTTGATGACATAATCAAGACGGACAAAAGGTATGTCTATCTTGTTAGCTACAACTACGGCTGCATGTCCAAATTGAAGAGCCTTTTTCAATACAAATCTTGTTTGTGGCATAGGACCCTCAACAAAATCTACCTACAAATAAAATCATAAATTAAAGTGTTAGATGCAAAAAATGCCAAAAATGATCACAAATGTAAGAGGTCAAGAGACACATGCTCACCACTAATATAACACCTTCTACCACCTTATTTAGTATACGTTCCACTTCACCTCCAAAATCATAGTGCCTAGGAGTATCTATAATGTTATGTTTTGTGTTTTTGTTGGTAATTGTAATGTTTGTAATTCCCCTCTCCCTCTCAAGATCATTTGAGTCCATTATACTCTCCTGAACAACCTCATTATCATGAAACACCTGCACAAGATTGTGGCAAACAGGATCCATAAGCACATATAGGAGCAAGGATGCGAACAACTTGTACTAAAATCACCATAAAGATTTGACCAAATTTAGCAAAATAGCAATAATAATTAAAAACATACATGCCACTTTTTCTTCCCTTTATGTTTGCATATATATATATATTGATAAATTTACACGAACACAACACGTCAATTCTACACTCAAAACCATGTTACCACCAACCGATTGACATATGTAATGTTCCTTAGTAACCTCTTAGAATCAACTTTAGTGTCATTTTAAACAGATTTCTTCATTTTGATGCTGGTCCATGAAGACGTTCTGAAGTAAACTTCAATAACTATTATTATGTGCTTGTAAGATGTTAATTATAAACGTCTTACTTCACAATATTCATAGCTCTATCCCTAAACTGAATCTAGAATCTCTTGAAACAAGCATCCTTAATTTTTATCTGCATCTTTTGTTGTCTTCAGGAAGCACCAATTAGGCCCTATACATACATTATTACACTAAAACTTCTTTTGGGGGAGCAGAACTAACCTAAAAAAACATCGAGAAGATCAGGGGATTCAACCATCCACTTATCAAGGTCTGAATTTTTTTATTAACTTATTTCACTCTTAGAGACCAAATTCTTATGAATCCGTAATCATCATAATTCAAATAGCCTGATTTATGAATGAAAACAGATCAACGCCATTTAGATAGTAAGGAACTAAAGATTTGATCTTACTAAACGTAGTCTATATTTTCCACAAAAGTGCAACCAAATCTAAAGCTCTTAATAATGGCCATAAAACAATAACCATATAGAACGTATGAAGCACAAATTACCAATTGGCTTACATGTAACAACTTGTCGAAGACTGGCGTTCAAAAGCCCGATAGAGAGCAATCGAAACTTTTTCGTTATACCATCATTTCTCAAACGTAGAAAAATTATACTTCGAAACTTCCTAAGCAAAGAAAAATTCGATATTGTGAGTGCAAATTTTCTTAGCTCGAGGGAATTTAGTGGTTTACCTTGCAATTTAGTGGTGGCTTGTTAATACAGGTAATGACCATCGTTTTTGTACTTTGATTCAGAATTCAATTAAACCGCTAAAGAAAGAAAATGTTCTTTACTTTCTTGTGTTTAACTCACAATCCTATTGTTTTTCTAAGAAAGAGGTTGGAATTACTCAGGTATAGGAATGCCATTTACCTGAGCATTTCATCGAACACCTGGTGTGCATTATCAAAGCATAAAGTTAGAGTGCAAAATAAACATGCTTCCAAGGTAGTGTAAATTGTAAAAATTTTAAAATAAATCTCTACTCAATATCGTTCTCTCGATCACCTTCCTCTGATATCGTCTCCGTAAAAGCAAAAGCAATAAGCATCAATTATATAAACAATCAAAGAAATTCCAAACGGGGAGGTAATTACAAGACTTACCAAACAGGAAAACCTACAAACCCCTATACAAGATAATGTGAGGCGATGCAGGTGGTTTCAACGATGACACAACAATTAGAATTGGATTGTTGTTAGCGTGGACAAGGAATGGCAATAGAGATCATTACTGACATTTACGGGTGGACGTAACCAAGGGTCCAAGTGGCGCGGGGTATGGATGGCGAGCTTGCAGGTCCTATTGTGGAGGGATGTTACGGCCGATGTTGGAGGTCGGCGGTGGTTTGACATGATCTAAAGAGAGACAATGAGGAAGGATCAATGGAGAAGAGGAGAGGGGTAGCGAAGGGCAGAACAAAGAAAATAGGGACTTTTGTGCTCTATAGTCTTTGTAGGATAGTTATGTAAAGGACGAGGATATTAGTAGTCGAATGCAGAGATTAAGTACAAAATGTTGTTGTGTTGTTGCAAAGTAACTTCAAAATTTTGTTTTGGTAGTTGTAGCAGGGTGCGTTGTTACTTGTTAGACTGTTAAAGTGGCTTATTTATACTCTCAAAGCCCATAAAGAAGCCTAGAACTGTGCTACCCACATCCAAATCAAAATTTGCGGATGCCTCTCCACGAAGGTAGGATTAGGCAACCACAAATATTTGATGTGTAGAGATTAAAAAGCAATAAGAATATAAAAGCCGTTTATGAATATGAGAATTTTATATAGGTTCCACAAATATTTGTTGGATCGAAGGTCAGTCGTAAACGGTTATGTGAACTGTATCGGACAATTCCCATTCGCAGCAGAATAACTAAAACGTGCAAGTAAAATAAAACAATAGAGGTAGTTCCCTTGTAGTGGAACCCCACGTTGATCAACTAATCGCGTGAGTAAACCTCTACCTTCTCTTGGAGGATTTTCGAATGAGTTCCCTTTTATTTACTGCTTAGTTCCCTTTAGATTACAAGGCCGAATATAAACTTCTCTATTCCTATAAGGACTCCCTCCCTAGGCAACACTAATGTATTCTCTCGACCCTAACTTGGTGAACGTTCACAATCAAAGACAAAACGAAACTCAAACCCCTCTCTTCTTCTCTCTCTACACCAGAGTTCCCCTAGACCTAGGAACTCCTTCTTTCCTCTTCACCGTTATCGAGATTAGCTTGTCGTTGAGGACTTTTCACCAACTTGATGGTCTTCTCCTAAATAGCTCTTTTGCTCTTCTCTTTTTGTATTTGGAGTTTGTGATTTGTGAAAAGTGAGTAGCAAGGTCACTATTGAAGGGCTTAAATAGGCGTGATGAGAAACCCTTATCCATTTGGGGTATTTGTCCTAAATACCCTTTTTGCCTTGCTCTTCAAGTCTGATCCTTAAGGTTGATATGTGACTTTGATTTGAATTTGAATTGTCAACTCTTGGATCACATCAAACCGTTGGATGGTCGTCTTCACTCTGCTGCAAGGTCTGAGGCATGAGATGCCCTTTTGTCCGATAAAGACATGATCCTTGAAAATGCGCTGAGATGTCGCTTTCACACATGTGCCAGTTCCCATCCAGAGGGAACTCTCGTCTTCTCGGTTTCCTTGTCTTGGGAACTCTTCTTGACTTCGAGGGATTCCTGTTCTTCTCATCCAGTTCCCATTGTGTGGGAACTTTGTTTCACTAAGTTCCCATCTCGTGGGAACTCTTTTTCACTTCTGAGGTTGGTTGCATCCTTTTCGTCGTTGCATTAGTTGTTGTTCTATATTTTGCGTTGCGACGCGCAACTTGTTATACTGAAATACTTGGCAATAAGCGTTAGTTCCCATGGTGTTTGTCATTATCAAAACTGAGGGCGTTGTTCAAGTGTTAATGAACGTGAGTTCCTAACACCGACTCAACAATTTCCCCCCTTTTGATGATGACAACCCCATAATGATGATGACAACCCCATAATAAAATGACAAGTATTTTGTTCAGTTTTAATGCATGCAAGTCCCCCCTTAGTGTGACAAAATTTTGCAGGGAGTTCCACTATATGGTTATGCAGTTCTGACTTAACACATTTTGTGAGATTGTTACCCCTTAGCAAAGGCCATACTATGATAACTTAAATCAACACATCTCACACATTTTATCCTTCCCCCTTTTGGCATCATCAAAAAGATTAAGCATGAATAAAAGAACATAAACAATAGGAAGACACATTCAAACTAAAAATCCGTTTTATTAATTAGACAAACAAGTTGTCCAGAAGGGAACTCCAGAGTGAATTATAAGGTGGGAGAAAGTGAGAGAGTGAAGCACGAAATGAAGAAGAGAAGAATAAAAGAAGGAACTGAGGTTCACTAACACCATATCTATAGATGGTGTCATGAGTAGACCTTCTTCTCCACACAAATCGAGCAAAATCTCCCTCTCGATCTACCTCTTTCTTCGATTGTGGCAATGGGAGTCTTCTTCCAGGCTAAAGGTGTTGATGAGCTAATGCACGACCTGCTTTGAGCATCGATGATCTGGGCGATGAACGCCTCTTGGGAAGGATGGATTGTGTTGAAGACTTGATCATCTGGAAGTTGTATAGGGGACATTTTCTTCTTTGGAGCATTTCATGAAAGGAGTTTCAAAGGTTGTGTTTGAAGATGAGTGTCATTTTGAGAGAAGAGGGCCGGTATTTAAAGAGTTTGAACAGAGGGGCAAAGTTGTCCTTTTCATTGTGCCCTTGAAAATTGAAATCGGTCGATGTCTCTCCATCTTCACTGTTAGCATCTTCTATGAGCTTTGAAACGTGGTACCTTTTCCATGGTACAATTTAAATGCTTGGCTCACAATTAGTCTTCCCCTAATAAGTAGCCTGACACACCTTTTTATCTTCCCAAGACTAAGTTATTGACTTGATGAGGAGTTTCATCTTACTCTGATGCGAGGTTCCCATGATCTTGCAAGAAAGGTTGGTTTGAACAGAGTGGTGAAGGGAACTCATGTTCAAATTTTAATGTGAGGGATGGGAGCACAATAAGGACTTGGAAAATTTCAACCCGAAATGGTGAGTAAGAGGGGGCTCATGGGATGAGTTTGTCCAGACCGAGACTCTTGGTAAGCTTATGATCAATTATCATTATGGCATGTAATGCAGGTTAGAGGGAACTCAAGTTCATTTTGGGCCGAAAAGAAAAAGAGTTCCTATGCGTACAACTGTTTGCCTTAGACTAGTAACAATGGATAAAGGGAATACAAAGTTCCTATCATGCAAAACAAATAAACTAGCCAATCATCGGGGAAAGAATAAACATGGACTTGTTTAATTTAAAGTTATCATCCCTAAGAGCATACGAAGGTGCTCAAAGGGACGCCTATCCAATGCCTTGGTGAAAAAATCTACTCTCTGCTCTTCGGTTCTACAATGTTCCATACGAAGATGCTCAAAGGGATGTTTATCCAATGCTTTAGTGAGAATATCTGCTCTCTTCTCTTCGGTTCTACAATGTTCCATTATAATGTTCCTTGGCTCAACATTGTCACGTAAAAAATGATGACGAATGTCAATGTGCTTAGTACGTGAGTGATGAACGGGATTTTTGGAAATGTTTATGGCACTAGTATTATCACATCTAATGGGAACAAGGCCATAAGACATACCATAATCTCTGAGTTGGTACTTAAGCCACAAGACTTGGGAACAACATGATGCAGCAACCACATATTCAGCTTCTACCGTCGAGAGTGACACTGAGTTTTGTTTCTTTGATCCTCATGACACGAAGCACTCTCCTAGGAATTGAGCCATACCAGATGTGCTCTTCAGATCCACCAAATGACCAGCAAAGTCTACATCTGAGTATGAAATAATCTAAAGGGAACTTTTGCGTGGGTACCACAAGCAAAAGTTGTCGTTCCCTTTGAGATACTTGAAAATTCTCTTCACTGCCTTGAGGTGTGATTCCTTGGGGTTAGCTTGAAAGCGTGTGCATAGGGACATGGAAAACATGATATCAGGCCTGCTCGATGTAAGGTAAAGAAGGGAAGCAATCATACCTCGGTATTTCCTTTGGTCTACATCTATACCTTTTTCATCCACGTTTAGCTTTGAGTTGGTGGAAACTGGAGTATTGATCGGCCTTGAATTCTCCATCCCATACTTGGTCAACATTTCCTTGATTTACTTTTGTTGATATATCTTTGTTCCCTCGTTGGTCTAAGTGATTTGGAGCCCTAGGAAGAATGTAAGTTCCCCAATCAGGCTCTCGAATTCTGAACTCATTAGATCTTTAAACTTTTAAACGAGTAAGGAATTAGTGGCTCCAAAAACAATATCATCAACATACACTTGATTCCTTTCAAATTGGACGAGGAACAAGCTTCCACACTTGGTTCCTTTCAAATTGGTGGAGTTCCTCTTGCATTGCCACTATCCAATCTGGATCTTTGGGAGCTTCTTTGATGTTCTTAGGTTCCACCATTGAAACAAAAGCGTTGAAAGTACAAAAATTTTGAAGTGATGACCGAGTTTTCATGCCTTGGTCAAGAGGAGATATGATGTTACTAGGATTGATGTTAATAAGATCTGTGTCCTCCTCTTGGTTCTTGTCATCACTATCATTGCATTCTTCTTGCAGATCCTCATCTTCTAGATGCTTTTCTACAGTTTCAACGTTTTCTGGTTCTTAATTCTCTACATTGGTTGTGTTCCCTCTGTGTTCCCCTTAGGTTCTTGATTAAAGAATGTCTTTCGGTTGTGGAACCAGGGAACCAACTTGTTAGGTGTCGAGTGATTCGTCCAGTGATGGGAGCTTAGCAGACTCTTGAACTTCTCTGATTTGAGACTCATTGTTCCCTTGAGGATAGCGATGTGTTCCTTTCCTTGGCTCTTCGTTGTCATCATCATCTTCCTTGTTCAAGGGAAGCTGGAAGTGAGTTTCCACTTTCTGCACTTCAGTTCCCGCTTTGACTGACTCTTCCTTGAATATTACGTGAATGCTCTCCTCTATCTTCTTGGTTCTTTTGTTATACACCCTGTATGCTTTGCTGTGAGGTGAATAACCCAAGAAGATTCCTTCATCACTTCTTGCGTCGAACTTTCCCAAATTGTCTTTCCCATTGTTGTGCACAAAGCATTTGCATCCAAAGACTCTTAAATGGGAAATATTAGGCTTTCTTACTCTGATCAATTCATAAGCAGTGTTTTTGATCATTGGATGGAACATGGCTTTGTTGAGAATGTAAGTTGTTGTAGAAATTGCCTCTTCCCAGAAGTTTTGAGGAACTCTGCTCTCAATCATCATCGTCCTGGCCATTGCCTCTAGAGTTCGATTCTTCCTTTCCGCAACTCCTTTTTGTTGTGGAGTATGCGTGGGGCTGAGAAGTTGTGTGAGACACCATTCTTTTCATAGTATTGTATGAACTATGAGTCCTTGAACTCAGTTCCATGGTCAGATCTCAGAGCAATGAGCTTTAGTCCCAAGCTCACCTCTACTCTTTTCATGAATGGCTCAAACTCCGTAAAGGTATCTGCTTTGGACACAAGGAAAATAACCCAAGTAAATCTAGAAAATGAGAACGAACATGTACCTTTTTCCTCCATAGTTAGCCGTCTACATGGGACCACAAAGATCCATGTGGATCAGTTCCATAGGACGGGTAGTACTCACGACTCGTTTGGGTTTGAAGGAGCTCACGACTTGTTTGTTTTCCTTTGACACATGCCTCACACATCTTCATGCCTTCTAGATTGATCCCGGGCAATCCAATCACGAGGTCTTCAAGATAAAACTTTAGGATTTGGTTTACTCCGGCATGCCCCAATCTTTTGTGCCAAAGTTCTGCTTCATCAATGGAACTTGCAAGACACAGTTTCCTTGGAGGTTCATACAATGTGTCCACGAAATAGACGTTGTTGGACCTTGTTCCCTTGAGTATGATCTTGTTGGTCTTCTTGTTGATCACAAGACACTCCTTTGAATCAAATGTGACCATATTGTTCCCTTGGTCACGCAATTGTGAAACACTCAACAAATTATACCCAAGGTCCTTGACCAGAATCACATTTTTTATCTTGATTCCTTTGTTTATGATTGTTTTGCCAGTTTCAATGATTTCGCCTTTGTTCTTGTTGCCAAAAGAGACGTGGCCTCCATCGAATTTTGTAAGTAGGGAGGTGAGGTTATCGTTCTTCCTGGTCATGCGGTTGGAACATCCACTATCAATGACCCATATGTTGTTCCCCCTCACTACAACCTGCAAAATTTATTTAGATTTGGTGACCCAGGCAAGATGTCTCTTGCCTGGTTCCTTGCAAGGGAATAATGTTCTTTTCGACTAAATAATCTGCTATGTTATGAACTTGCATGGAGTTCCTAGGAATCAGAGAGGAGTTCCTAGGCGAGTTCCCACTCCTAGGAACTTTCCACTGATTGGCATGTTCAATTTTTTTCTTTGGAAGCTTTTGTTTTTGTAGCTCTTGTTCCCAACATTGTGTGAGCTATATGCTTGTCTCATTGGACAGCTGTCAAAGTAGTGCCCATGAGCTCCACACTCCCAGCAAGTTTTGTAGTACTCTCCAAGATAGTACTTTGGGTGAGGTCTTTGGATCCTATTTCTTTCCATGGTTTCCCAATTGTAGACTCTAGACCCGTTTCCCTTGGCTATCTCAAGGTAAATTTTGTGGCTAGTGTTCCCAGTGTTGTACTCGTTGTTCCCATCTTTCCTGCTTTCAAGTACACGTATTCTCTCTTTTAACTAAGCATTCTTCAGCTTTTGGCTTTGAAGCTTAAGATCCCTAGACTCATGTTTTTCTTTTTCCGTGAGAGGGGATGTTTCATCCTTTGATGATCCTTCCCAATACCCTATCCCATGCCTAGTTGGGACAAACTTGGTTGTAGGGATGACATCTTTAGTGGTATGTGGAAGGAAACTTTCTAGACACTTTTGATTTTCACTCAACTTCTTAAGAATCTCATCCTTTCAACTCTCAATGCTATTGAGCTCACTTCTCAAGAGTGTGATCTCATTGAAAGAACACTGCAATTTTTTGACAAGCTGCACACATTGGGAACAAGGCTCCATTCCTAGTTGTTCGACTAACACATGTTCTGGTTGATCAAGTTTTCTTTGAATCTTGATATTATCTTTCAGCAGCTTTGTCATCAATTTAAGTAGCTCAAGTTTTTCATATTGAGAAAGAGAGTCAGGAAGGATTTCAGGATTTACCTCAGTAGGTTGTTCCCCAGTGGTCTCCCATATGGCCATAATGCAAGTTTCTGGAGTTGTCCACACTTCTTGCTCCTCATCATCAGAGTCACTCTAGGTTGCTATGTATGCCTTGTTCTTGCCTTTGTCGGGTCTTCGCTCCTCAGTTCCATGAGGACAGTTTTTGGCGAAGTGTCCCATCTTATAACACTTGTAGCACATGGCATCATCAAGATTTTTGTCTTTATCCTGGTACTTGCTTTTGGACTCATAGTTCCTTCTTTCTTTACTGGAGTTCTTTTTGAACTTCCCATTCTTGTAGAAGTTCCTAAGGGCCTTTGTGACCAACACAAGTTCCTCATCGTCATCCTCCTCGGATCCTTCATACTGCTCCTGGACGGACTTGAGAACCTTCTCTAGTTTGAGAGCTATGCCTCTCGTCTCCATCTCTTGTTGCTTATCTTCCTGCTTTCTCTTCTCATGACCAATGAGCTTACCAAACACTTGGTGAAGCATCAAGTTCCTATTCTCAGGATTTTCCTTGAACATGATTAATTCATTTTACACTCAGTTGTCAGCCCATTGAACAATTGTTGCACCTTCATTTTGTCGGAAATTTCTTACTTGGTGATTCTAAGGGTTGCTAGCTTTGAGCAAAGGGACTCAAAACGCGATTGATAGTTGTCAATCGATTCACCCATAGTCATTTTGAAGTTGAAGAACTCCCTTGTAGTGTTCATTTGGTGATCTTCCCTCAGATCGGAACTCCCAACATGCATCTGTTGAATGGCTTCCCACATGTCCTTGGCTATTTCCAAGTTAGCCACTGTCACTGTCTTGCTTGCACATGACATTGTTGAGATACATTTTGGCCTTGTAGTTGGCCTCCATGTATTACCACTCGTTGGGAACTCATTTGGATATGTCGTTTCGAATAGTTGCATTGGCCTCGAAGTTTCCATGCTATATGACACACCACGCTTGGTAGTCATGACTTCTCATCCAGTCTCTAATCTTTATCTGCGAGTTTTCAAAGCGTTCGGCGATGAGTCTGGGAGGCTTGTTGTTCCCATGTCCAATCGTTGTGAGTTCTTGAGACATTTTTCCTAGTACCTACAAAGACTAACCAAAATCTAGAGTGCCTCCTCTAATACCAATTGTTGGATCAAAGGTTAGTCGTATACGGTTATGGGAACTGTATCAGACAATTCCCACTCGCAGTGGAATAACTAAACATCCAGGTAAAATAAAAAATAGAGACAATTCCCTTATAGAGGAACCCCACAACGATCAACTAATTGTGTGATTAAACCTCTACCTCCACTTGGAGGATTTTCGAATGAGTTCCCTTTTCTTTATTGCTTAGTTCCCTTTAGATTACAAGGTCGAATACAAACTTCTCTGTTCCTACAAGGACTCCCTACCAAGGCAACACTAATATATTCTCTCAACCCTAACCTGGTGAACGGTCACAATCAAAGACAAAGCGAAACTCAAACCTCTCTCTTCTTATGTCTCTACACCAAAGTTCCCCTAGACCTAGGAACTCCTTCTTTCCTCTTCACCGTCGTCGAGATTAGCTCGCTGCCGGGGACTTTTCACCAACTTGATGGTCTTCACTTGAGTAGCTCTTTTGCTCTTCTCTCTTTGTGTTTGGAGTTCGTGATTTATGAAAAGTGAGTAGCAAGGCCACTGTTGAAGGGCTTAAATAGGTGTGATAAAAACCCTTATCCGTTTAGGGTATTTGTCCTAAATACCCTTTTTGCCTTGCTTTCGAAGTTTGATCCTTAAGGTTGACATGTGACTTTGATTTGAATTTGAATTGTTGATGAGGTATTTTCTTGGTCGTTATACCTATCAAAGAAACCTTATCTTTACCAACTCATTAGAGCGACAAGTAAGGGTCGAACCCATAGAGACTCGTGTAAATGTGTTATTGCTTAAGTGCCAAGTAACTAATATGGGGGGTTTGAAATTGTAAATTCTAAACTAATATGCAAAAGTAGAAGTAAATATGAATGCAAAAGATGGTTTAAATCAAATAAGAAACAAGAAGTGTTCAACTAGTTACATCCATCATAGATATGCTTATTGATCATTGATTCTTTTGATTCTCGATTCCCTTGAATAATCTACCGTGGATTATTATCTAAAACTTTATATTTAGTTGAAAGAGCTAATAGTCTGAACAACCCTAATCATCTAAAAACCTAGAACAACGTCTAGATTCAATTAAACGACAGCTTTAAGTTCAAATTATCGATAGAAACAAATGCTCAACGCAAACAGCTAATCAAGTTATCTGTGGTTTATTCCCTCTACAACTGAATAGCCCGAACGGGTCCAAACAATTATAGTTGCTACTTTATCTAATCAATCCCGAACGGGACTTGATCAGATTAGTTGTAAATTATCCCAGAAATATTATTAGGTAGCTAATCTAACAAAACCCTAGAATAATTCTGATTCAGTTAAGAACAGGGATTAAAACCTATTCAAGCTGATGAGAATCAATCAAACCTCACAATATTATGCAATCTATGATTTCAATAACTAGTCAAACATAAGGAAATTAGCAATGCATAATTAAATTGAAATCAAACTTACAAAGGTTTCAAAGTCTGCCTCAAGAGAGAAAAACCCTATCCTCCAAAAGTTGATCAAAAGTTATGACAATTAAGAGAGAGAAAACTAAAAACAAGGTTTAAATACCCCTAAGATATCCAAAGAGAAAGATATATCCCGAAATTACATTAAACTAGTCGGAAAAAAAACCTAATAAAGTCCAACCCGAAGCACAAAACACACGGCCCAACTCTCCTGCGGCAGAATGTGAGGCGCGGTCTCCTTCTTGGGTGGCGCGGCCGCGACACATGTATCCTAGCCCGCGGCACTCTCGGTTCAGCATTTCATGCGACACTTCAGAGGCTGTTTTCACCCCCTTCGAGTTGAAATTTGGACACGGAGTAAAAATAGGAATTGTAGCTCTTCGAGTTAGCTTTCCAGTGATACCAAATGCAGCCTCATACGAGCACTGTACCTCCCAAACCAAGCATTGCAAGATAGAGGTGTCGAAACAAGAACTCCAATGCATAGCCCGAGTTTAAGCTTTCTTTTCACACAAGCTCTTGGGCCTTGGATCTTTTGATCTTCACTTGTATCACTATAAGCTTCATCAAACTTGACCACAATCATTTAAGATCCGTCCTGTCCATGCTTGTTTACCTAAAGATCTGCAAAACCGGACAAAACAAGTGCAACTACCCGAAAACACTAGATCCTAGAAACTAACCTAAAACCAATTAAAACTAACTAAAACTTATGCAAAACCAACATAAACATGCATCCTAATCTACTCCTAAATGCAAGCTATCAATTGTCAACTCCTGGATCACATCGGACCGTTGGATGGTCGTCTTCGTTCTGCTCCAGAGTCTGAGGGCTGAGACGCCCTTTTGTCCGATCAAGACAAAATCCATAAAAATGCGCTGAGATGTCGCTTTCACGCATGCGCTAGTTCCCATCCAGAGGGAACTCTCGTCTTTTGGGTTCCCTTGTCTTGGGAACTCATCTTGACTTCGAGGGATTACTGTTCTTCTCATCCAGTTCCCATTGTGTGGGAACTTTGGTTCACTAAGTTCCCATCTCGTGGGAACTCTTGTTCACTTCTGAGGTTGGTCGCATCCTTTTCGTCGTTGCATTAGTTCACATGCTTTGGGAACTTGCTGTTCTGTGTTTTGATTTGCGACAAAAAAACCTGTTATTCTGAAATACTTGGTAATAGGCATCAGTTCCCTTAGTGTTTGTTATTATCAAAACCGAGGGAGTTGTTCTAGTGTTAATGAACGCGAGTTCCTTACACCAACTCAGCACAAGTAGCTAGATCTAAAAAAGCTAGCTTTTCCAAAATTCACAACAAACAAGCCTTCCTGGATCTCTAACTGAGACTCGACAGCCAGACTAGACAATTTTCCTTTTTCATCAACAAATATATGCAACCAAGGTGTAAATGATGCAAGTGTTGTATCATTATCATTGCATTTTCTAGCGTAATGGCATCATATGATCCTTTGAACTATCTTCATATACACTCCACTTGTCTCCACTTGCATGCATATACCTAGATGTACAAAAAAAAAGATCTTTATGCAACAGGAAAAAGAGGTTAATTTAGACTTCAAATGCAAATACATTGATTAATAAGATAGTCAGGTATTGTTTTGGACGGTGATTATAAAAAACGGAAAATTTGACATAATATTTGGACTTTGTCCTAAAAATGGGAAGACGGGGAACATTTCCACCTTTGGGAGGAAGATTTTCATTGCTTTGTACATGAATGTATAAAATCAGGTTTTGATTTATCATAATCCTCTTGATGTCATATAAAAAGGGACACACAGAATTCCCAATGGCACTAATGAATTGCAAAGTAATGTTAACCCAGAAATTGAAGGAGTATCCATGCTTCTGTATATATACTTTTTTCCTTGTTCTCATTTGACCTCAACCGAAATGTGCCAAAAAGGCAGGTTAGAGAGGGATATCAATTCAACGCTATTTTTTTTATTAGAAAGGAAGATAAAGTTAATGATATCTTGCATATAGGTAGTGTTTAGGATGCGTGTTTCCGTTTCGTTTGCTTTGTTTTTAGGTAGTTTTAGTTTGTTTTTTAGAGTCTTAGAGTGTCTAGGAGTTTTGAGTTTTGCACTTGTTCTATGTTTTTTTACAAGTCTTAAAGTGAACAAGAGTGAAAGGAATGGAAACCGGGGAAAGAACATTGGAATTCGGGCCATCTATTGGAGTTGTTGGTTCGACACCTCTGTCTTGTAAGGGTTCGTTCGGGAGCTATAGTGGTCCGATGAAGTTGATTTTGGTATAGTTGGAAAGCTAATTAAGGAGCTACAATTCATGTTTTTACTCCGAGTCCAAATTTCAACTTGAAGGGAGTCAAAATAGCCCCCGAAGTGTCACTTGAATCCTGAACCAAGGAGATGGTGTTGTTGGTGGCAGCGGACGCCGCCATTATGGGCTCGCGAAACTCAGTCCGCGAGTGCACTATATCTCACTATTTTTATATTGGGCTTATATCCTATGAGACTTATGTTGTTTAGACCTAGTTTCCTTCTTTATATTAGGTTTTTGGGAGAAGGAATCTCATTATCATTCTCATATTTTTCATTCTAAGTTTTACATATTTTCTATGGAGAGCTAAGCACCTTTGCTTAGTCATACAATGGAAGCATTGTTTTGATAAAAGTTGTGAGATTTCTAATTCCTTATCTATTGCATGGATTTAATCTTCTATCTTTCTTGAATTTTTATGATTTATTTCAACAGTTTCTGGTATAATCAACTAGAGTTTGTTGTTATTGAATCTATTGCTAGATCTAGAGTGTTACTAGTTGAGCATCTCTATTTCAAAGTAGTAACTGCATCGTACTAGTATCTGGTTGTGCTAGTCTTATGCAGAAGAGGGTAAAAGCTAGTTGTATAATACTAGAATTGTATCCTATTATATTTCTATCCCTAATGCTGCTATTAAACTAAATCATTGATGGTTTCATGGTTGTTTAATTAGTTAGAACTAATAGTATTTGGTTGTGATGTTAGTTAGAGTTGAAAAGGAATTGGAAAATCCATTGCATGAGATATTGAGATGAGATCAATGATCAACTTGTCATATGATTGTGGATATTTGTTTGCCTAAGCTATCTTCCCAAATCTAGTTAATCACAACCTTTTATTACTTTGTTAGTTTTGCATGCTTAGACTTTGTTACAATAAAAAACCCTCTTGTTACTTGTTTGACACAAACTTCATTACAAAAGGTAAAACCTGTCTCCCTATGGATTTGACCCGGACTTCCTAAAGACTACAGTCTTTTGGTTTGTTTGGATTCTTGACTTTAGGTGGTTTTTTTGTGTGGTTATGGATAAGTATGGGGGGAAGTGTGATGAAAGGTAGAAGGAAAGACAACTCTAGTGTGAAAGTTGAGAAAAAATGAAGATGAAAAAAGTGAAGAGGAAAAGTGTTAAAAGAAAGAAAATTGAGGTTCAAACAAAGTAGTCTTCATTATTGTTGAGAGAAAAGAGTGGAAAAAGAGGCAAAATTGTTACAAAAGAAGAAAAAAGAGCTTAAGTGTATGATTGGAGTTGGTGAAGGAAAGTTGGAAGTATTGAAAAGAAAAAGTGTGAAGTTTGTGTGGTTGTGAATAAGTATGGGGGAAGTGTGATGGAAGGTGGAAGGAAAAACAACTCTAGTGTGAAATTTGAGAAAACAATGAAGATGAAGAATAAGTTGAAAAAAAAGTGTTGAAAGAAAAAAGTGAGTTTAAAAAAAAGTAGTCTTCATAAGGAACTCTCATTCTCATTGTCAATGAAGATGGGCTCGCGAGATTCAATCCGCGAGTGCACTATATCTCACTATTTTTATATTGGGCTTCTATCCTACGGGACTTATGTTGTTTAGACCTAGTTTCCTTCTTTATATTAGTATTTATGGGAGAAGGAACTCTCATTCTCATATTGTCATACTTTTCATTCTAAGTTTTACATATTTTCTATGGAGAGCTAAGCACCTTGGCTTAGTCAGACAATTGAAGCATCGTTTTGATAAAAGTTATGAGATTTCTAATTCCTTATCTATTGCATGAGTTTAATCTTCTCTCTAGCTTCAATTTCTATGATTTATTTCAACAGTTTCTAGCCTGATCAACTAGGGTTTGTTGTTATTGAATCTAGATATAGAGTGTTACTAGTAGAGCATCTCCATTTTAATGTAGCAACTTGTTGGATCGAAGGTCAATCGTAATCTGTTACGGGAACTGTATCTAACAGTTCCCACACACAGAGGAATAAATAAAGTAAGCAGGTAAATAACACAGCAGAGACAATTTCCTTATAGAGGAACCCCACATCGATCAACTAATCGCGTGAGTAAACCTCTACCTCTGCTTGGTGAATTTTGAATGAGTTCCCTTTTCTTTATTGCTTAGTTCCCTTCAAATTACAAGGCAGAATACAAACTTCTCTGTTCCTTCAAGGACTCCCTCCCTAGGCAACACTAATGTATTCTCTCAACCCTAACCCGGTGAACACTCACAATAAAAAACAAAGCGAAACTCAAACCTCTCTCTCTCTCTCTCTCCCTCTCTCTTCTTCTGTCTCTTAGATATAGGAACTCGTTCTTTCTTCTTCATCGTAGTCGAGATTAGCTCATCGCTGGGGACTTTTCACCAACTTGATAGTCTTCACATGAGTAGCCTTTTGCTCTTCTCCTTCTGTGTTTGGAGTTTGTGATTTGTGAAAAGTGAGTAGCAAGGTCACTGTTGAAGGGCTTGAATAGGCGTGATGAAAAGCTGTTATCCATTTGAGGTATTTATCCTAAATACCCTTTTTGCCTTGCTCTCCAAGTATGATCCTTAAGGTTGACATGTGACTTTAATTTGAATTTGAGTGTCAACTCTTGGATCACATCGGACCGTGATGAGAGTCCATATACCACGCCTTCTACCGAGACACTTTCTAAGGCTTGGCCCCTCGATACAACGCCAACTGGAGATGATGCTCTCTGTGCCAAGCTCCCTACCAACCCACGACACCTCGGTACTGAGCCCCTCCTGAGTGACGCTCTCAGTTACGAGTCCCTACCGAGTAACACTCTCAGTTGTGAGCCCCTTGCCGAGGCGGTGCCCCTCGGTACTGACCCACTTCACCTCGGTACCTACCCCAACAGTGCCGACGTACTCAGTCTCAAGGCTCCTTCCGAGGGTGCGCCGCTCCATACCGTGCCCACTGGGGCGCCCTTACAAGGGGATCGTGGCACGCGCCAAGGTTCAACGCCCTATCTTGGGCGCATCACTCGAGCCCGAGCTAAAGCTATGCTAGACCAAATCAAGGAGGAGCTCATGGCTCACAAGTTTCCCAAGTCTTACGAAGGAGAAGGTTGGAGTCTCCTTTGACTCTCGGTTCCACAAAGTCACTCGTTTGCGGTTAAGGAAAATTAGTTTATTTTCTTGAAATTATAGGTTGTTTTATGTAATAACGAGATGAGTTATGGCTGAGATGAGATAGGCGTGGATTAGGGTATTAAGGCTTGTGTTTGGCCTCCTTTCACGGGGAGACTTGAAGAATGACTATGTTTCATTTCCCTTTGTTTTCAATCTATGTTTCTTGCATTTTTCCTTTGTCAATCTTGTTGTTTGATTGTTGGTGAGTCATATCCAACGATCGCTCGACTCTAGTTTGTTACTCTTGGTGCATCATATCCAAGTGTAGCATCCATATCCCTCACGCCTATCTCGATCATCATCGAACTCCAAGAGAGGATTTGCTCTTTCACAAGGCGATCCTTTGCACCATCATCTCCATCCATTGATCCGGCCATCAAGTGGTATCAGAGCCATGCAAGGTACTCCTTATTTAGAATTTTGATTGAGCAATCTAGGGTTGCAAGTGCCCGTTGATCCATCCTTGCCTTTACCTTGCCAAGTTGTGTTGTCTTTTGCATTGCTTGTGTGTTGTGTTGTGTTGTGTGTGTGTTGTACTTTGCTGAATTTTTTTCAGCCTGCATTGTTGTGTTAAGGTTGAAGAAGAAGACCTTGAAGGGTCATACTCATCACACAAAAACATCCCCCTTGCATACACAAGCAACACTTCAATTTCCTCATATTAAACTACCCTTTTCTTGCTTTTGTGTGGAGGAAATTTCGATTGCTAAAGATTTTTTTCCAGCCACGACTCTTTTTGAGGACGAATCCTTTTCAAGGGAGGGAGGATTATGTGATTCTACCACATCAAGAGCAAGACCAAGGGAGGAACATGAGCATGCCATGAATGCGCCAACACCTTGCCTTGACGCACCGAGTGCCGCGCCGAATGGGGCTTTGAAGCCAAGTCCGTCGGGAACATCTAAAGTTCCCTCATACCATAATTTGGGGGGCTCTTTTATTCCTCAAATAAGGACCAATGACACCGAGAACACCCATGGAAGGTGTCAAGACTCGACCAAGCACCGAGAACCCCTCCTTGATGATCCCGACACGGTGCCAAGTTCCATGACCCATGCTTCACCATTTTTGGGTCGAATCACACATGCTAGAGCTCGATCATTGCAAGAGAGCTCAAGAGAGGCCTAATGACCCTTGGATCACCGGCCAAAGACAATTGTGAGGCGTGGAGTCTCTTGTTGGTTTCACCGTCGGCGCCATGAGTCGTATGTGTGTTTAGCTTAAAGTTTGGGCCTTTTATGTAATTTTCTCTTGGATATTTTAGTCACTTTTTCAAATTATGTGGCTTCTTTGTGAGAGGCGTCCTTTTGGCTAGGTTTATAACCTTGTAGACGCCCATGTAGCCTCTTTAGACAAGATTAAACAAAAACTTTGAAATCCTTGTCTCCTTTGATTTGAATCAAAATTTCCTTGCTTTTGTCTTTCATTTTTCAGTTTAGATCTTTGGAATCATGAGTCATATCAATCCAAGCCCGGAGATTCGATCTAGGTGAGTCACATCCTAGCCCGAGCCTCCTAGTTTGTGTTTTCTAGAGGTGAGTCGTATCCTCTTGAAGATTCGTTCATATCCAGCCTCTACCATCAATTTCTATCGCCTATTATCCTGAAAATCACCACTTCATCCTCCATCAAACTCGGATCCATAATCCCCTTCAAAAACTCCATCAACACAAGTCAAAATCCCATCTCGATGGATTCTGTGACACTTCCGAAAAACTGTCATAACTTTTGATCCACAAGTGATATGGATCTGACATTTTGAGGAGTTCAAAAAGGTTAGTATATCTAAATTTGGGTTTTTGAATCACCCAATTCCAAGTTCAGACGAGGGAGATCTACCATTGTGATCCCAAACGAAGTTCAACCACCGAGTTCCACCATCTCATGAAGATTTTGCTTGGGTCAACCTCGTATTGCCTTGACCTTTCTCACTAAGAAAAATGTCCCATTTACATGGGGAGAGACTCAAGAGGAGGCATATGCAACCCTTAAGGTTAAGTTGACGCATGCACCGTTGTTGGCCCTTCCCGATTTTAGCAAGATGTTTGAGATTGAGTGTGATGCGTCGGGAATCGGGCTCGGAGGGGTGCTTATGCAAGAAGGTATGCCTATTGCATATTATAGTGAGAAGTTGGGAGGAGTCAAGCTCAAGTACCCAACTTGTTACAAAGAGCTACTTGCTTTTGTTCGAGTACTACGGGCATGGGAGCACTATCTCTTGCCTCGGTAATTTGTCATCCATTCCGACCACGGGGCATTGAAGTACTTGAGAGGCCGATGCAAACTGAACTGAAGGCATGCGAAATGGGTGGAATTCAACGTGTCCTTCCCCTATATCATCAAGCACGAGAATGGCAAGGACAACGTCGTCGCCGACGCATTGTCTCAGATGTATACTCTTTTATCATTACTTGATGCTCGCTTGATTGGGTTTGCTTTTATGGAGTTATATGCTCATGATTCTGAATTTGGGGACATATTTCATGCTTGTTTGAAGGGGGGAAGTCGGGATCAATTCTATTTGCATGAGGGTTTTCTTTTTAAGGGAACTCGTTTATGTGTGCCTAGTGGATCAGTTAGGTGTTTGCTAGTGCAAGAGGCCCATCGTGGCGGCCTCATGGGGAACTTTGGTGTCATGAAAACTTTTCATATGCTTAGGGAGCACTTTTATTGGCCTCACATGCTTAGGTCGGTAGAGAAATTTTGTGCTTCATCTGTTTTTGTTTACGTGCAAAGTCTAAGGTACACCCTCACATTTTGTATACCCCTTTACTAATTCCAAGTGCACCGTGGGAGGACATTTCTATGGACTTTGTATTGGGGTTACCACGTACTAAGAGGGGTAGGGATTCCATTTTTGTGGTGGTTGACCGATTTTCTATGGCACATTTTGTTGCTTCCCACAAAACCGACGATGCTTCTAATGTTGCTACCTTGTTCTTTGATAATACTGTTCGGTTGCATGGTGTCCATAAATCTATTGTCTCCGACCGTTATGTCAAAATTTTGAGTTTCTTTTGGAAGACGCTTTGGTCCAAGTTGGGCACCAAGCTCTTATTTTCTACTACTTGCCACCGCAAACGGATGGGCAAACCGAGGTCGTTAATCGTGCTCTTGGTGCCTTGTTGCGTTCTATTCTGAAAACTAACTTGTGCAGGTGGGAAGAGTGTCTTCCTTTCATTGAATTTGCTTACAACATGTTCGTTCATTCCACTACAATGAAGACGCCTTTTGAGGTCGTGTATGGGCGCAATCCCATTACGCCACTTGATTTGGCGCCTTATGCTATTATGGACCGTGAGAGCCATGAGGGGCGTGACCAAGCTGATTATATTAAGCAGGTTCAAGAGGAAACTTCACCTCGGTACCCACCCTAGCAGTGCCGACGTACTCAGTTCCAAGGCTCCTGCCGAGGGTACGCCGCTCCGTACCGTGCCCACTTGGGCGCCCTTGCAAGGGGATCGTGGCATGCACCAAGGTTCAACGCCCTATCTTGGGCGCATCAGTCGAGCCTGAGCTAAAGCTATGCTTGAACAAATCAAGGAGGAGCTCATGGCTCACAAGTTTCCCAAGTCTTACGAACGAGAAGGTTGGAGTCTCCTTTTGACTCTCGGTTCCACAAAGTAACTCGTTTACGGTTAAGGATAATTAGTTTGTTTTCATGAAATTATGGGTTGTTTTATGTAATAACAAGAGGAGTTATGGATGAGATGAGAGAGGCGTGGATTAGGGTATTAAGGCTTGTTTTTGGCTTCCTTTCGCGAGAAGGCTTGAAGAATGACTATGTTTCCTTTCCCTTTGTTTTCAATCTATGTTTCTTCCATTTTTCCTTTGTCAATCTTGTTGTTTGATTGTTGGTGAGTCATATCCGACGATCTCTCGAATCTAGTTTGTTACTCTTGGTGTGTCATATCCAAGTGTAGGATCCATATCCCTCACGCCTATCTCCATCATTATCGAACTCCAAGAGAGGATTTGCTCTTTCACAAGGCGATCCTTTGCACCATCATCTCCATCCATCGATCCGTCCATCAGACTGTTGGATGGTCGTCTTTGTTCTGCTGCAACTGTGAAGTCTGAGACGCCCTTTTGTCTGATCGAGACAGGATCCCTAAAAATGCGCTGAGATGTCGGTTTCACGCATGCGCCCGTTCCCATCCAAAGGGAACTCTCGTCTTCTCGGTGACCTTGTCTTGGGAAATCTTCTTGACTCTGAGGGATTCATGTTCTTCTTATCTAGTTCCCATTGTGTGGGAAGTTTGGTTCACTCTGTTCCTATCTCATGGGAACTCTTGTTCACTTCTGAGGTTGGTCCTTTCCTTTTCGTCGTTGCATTGCTTCCCATGATTTGGGAACTTGTTCTGTGTTTTGCTTTGCGACGCGCAACATGTTATACTGAAATACATGGCAATTGGCGTTAGTTCCCATGGTGTTTGTCATTATCAAAACTGATGGCTTTGTTCTAGTGTTTGATGAACGTGAGTTCCTAACACCGACTCAACAATTTCCCCCTTTTTGATGATGACAAACCCATAATAAAATGACAAGTATATCATTCAATTTTAAAGAATACAAGTTCCCCCTTTGTGTGATAACGTTTTGCAGGGAGTTCCACTATATGGTTATGCAGTTCCTACTTAGTAGATTTTCTAAGATTATTCCACCTTAGCAAAGTTGAGAAATCCTTTTGTCATATTTGGCAGAAGGGTGATAATGATTACTGTTGGAATTGCTAGGACGTTGAGCACGCCTTTCAAGGCAAGTGGACGATTCTCTCTTGCGTTATGGTTATTAATGAGGAATTGAATTCCATTTGATCCTCATGTTGGAAATAATTTGTATGCTGAATAAAGTTTGATAGGTTGTTATTTTGTTAGAAATAACGACCATGTCGTTATTTCTGTTTTTGCGCTAGAACTGAACTTATGACCGTTGTGTGATCTTGTGTTTAGCCGTCTCGTACTGAGACATTGTTGTGAAGTAAGATAGTTAGAGATGGGAGGTTAGACTCCAAACATCTCTTTAGTGGTCCGATGCTGGAACACTGTTGTAAAATAGGTAGTCCAGGGGTAGGAGCCGAGTCTCCAATGACCTCTTTATAACAAAGTCTATATTGGGGGGCGTAGCTTGCTAGCGTATCCCAATATTGGAGTCATGACTCATGTCTCGCTTCACGTTGAAGGAGGACAATGGTGCACTCTAGCTAAGTGCAGAAAGGAACTGATGTGGGTCAAGTGGTCACAGATGAAATAGGCCCTCTCACCTTGACGACATCAGTTACAAGGAATTTATCGGCAGCAGTTGGGTCGATTAAAAGTTATTAAAATGAATGTGTAATGTGAAAATCATAAAATGAAGAGAGTGCATAGGCACGTTAATGTAACTGAATGGTTAGTTATTTTGATAACCATTCTTGCTCCTGATTAAGAATGATTCTTAATCAAACTCTGATTAA
This sequence comes from Fallopia convolvulus, assembly GCA_964016875.1. Lineage (NCBI taxonomy): Eukaryota > Viridiplantae > Streptophyta > Magnoliopsida > Caryophyllales > Polygonaceae > Fallopia > Fallopia convolvulus. The sequence continues at coordinate 28,005,908 of OZ024727.1, forward strand.
GTTAAGTTGATCAGTCGTTGAAGACGTTTATGAGTGTTGTGTGGCTAGTATAAGTTTCCGTTAATCGTTTATGCTCTTTAAAGGAACCACAAGTTTTGGTGTTCTCCCTCTTGATTATGAAAGTCTTCTTCTTATTCTCTATAAGACTGCTAACTGTTGGATCATAATCTGAGTCTAATCGGATTTTGATGCCAATATGTTTAGTTATAACCATAAGAACCAAGTTAGTTTCTCCACTTGCTTAGTCTATCATTAGACTAACCCATCCATCTTCTTTTCTTTTATATGGTCGGCTGGTGTCCACCGTTGGTATACGACACATCAGGCTCTTCTTGAAAGTTGATTCAAGAGGTGAATCCAGGGGTTTGAAGCTTCAAAAGTTGAAGAAAGGTTTCCAATGGCCATACTTGAGTGAAGTTCTTGGTTAAGATGCTGCAAAGCGAAGTGGAAAAGAAGTTAAGAACTTACGGAAAACTTTTTAATGAATAAATATTTTCGTTTTTTATTCACAAACCGATGAACAAATTATGCCAAAACCAATGAATAAATATTTTCGTTTTTTATGAACAAAATCACAATGTTGATGAACATATTGCATGTAATTTTGATACACATTTGTTCATTTTTTATGTACAAACAATAGATTTTTTGATGCAGAACTAATAGTTTATTTATGCACAAAATCACAGTTTTGATGAACAATTCCACATTATTGATGAACAAATCCACATACTGATGAACAATCTGAGCGCGTGTCCTATTTCCGTTTTTTTCAAATATACGCGAATAATTCGCCAATAATTCGCCCGTGCCGTTTTTTCCCCTTTTTAAGTGAAATGATCAGCGCCTTTGATTTTTCTTGATCCAACGGCTCCTGTTCTTTCTTATTTCGCACTTGGGCGCCCATTCGCACCTGAACCGGACCCTATTTATAAATATTATTTAGAGAATGAAATCATATATTAGGAATAATGATTATTGAAATAAATTTTTACTTGTAAAAAAGTCTAAATTGTCTAATGTATACATTTTTTAAATATTAAACATGTATAGACATGTTATTAAATATTTAGTTATTTTTTCGACTTTTTTTAATTAGAGAGATAAAAATAAAAATTCAAGAAAATAATATTCCATAATTAATTTGTTAATCTTAAGTCAAGATTTGATAAAGATTGAGTCATATAAAAGATATCATAAAGATTCACCCATAATTATTGTTAATATTGGAGCTATAGATAAAACATTCTATTTTGAGTATTTTATTTGTTGCCCCCGGGGCGATGAATAGCAAAACCCTTAAACTAATAACAAAAGTTAAAATTGTTAAGAGTTGAGCTGCACAATTTCTAATTCGTTTTGATCGTATAAAAATTCATGCTTTTTTGGTAGAACAAGAAATTTTTTAAATTAAAAAGAATGAAAATATAGAAGTTTTAATTGCAAAAATGCCAAAAAGGGGCATCCTTACCATTTAACCTAAGTGAGGGCATTTTTTAATTTACCGACTATATTTAGGGCATTTTTGCAAATTCACCTTTTTTAAATATGAGGTGGGGTCAGAATCAATGTGGTGGCTCTAAAACGGTCATCTTTTATAATATATATTGATTTTGCACCAATTTTTTGGGAATAATAATTGCATTACCTTTGTTATATCATTTGTTACTTTAGGTTTTAAGGTTTTATCATTTTTCACAACCGTTACCTTTGTTATATGCTTGTGTTACATTAGATAATTTATGTTGCAACAAACCGTTACCTTAGATTACACTGTTACATAAGAAAACAAACCATTACCTTAGATTACCTATTGTAATACTATAAAAAAAATCATTACAAATATATCGTTACCAAAAGCCCGAGAATTGGTAGTAACCCCCTAAAACCAACCTTAAACCTCCTAAACAAACACCTAAACCCTAAACCTAACCTTGACCCTAGCTAATTGACTGATATGAATTGATCTTTGTGTTAAAAATAGTTATAACATATATTGTTATTGTTGTTGGATGGTACCTCAACTATCATCATAGGTAAGTAAGTGTGAGGACCGTATCACAACAAGAACTAGAGCAATCTAACTTGGTAATATAATCTCAGTCATCTAAACTTTGTTGTTTGTTTAAGAAGACTATAAGTTTTCACCCTAGCATTTGTCTTGCTATTATGACCACTCATTTTGAAGCTCTCGACTTAAACTGCTATATATATATATCCATCAAACGATTCGATAGCACGATTCGGTAGTAGCCAAATTACAGAAAAAGCTTGGACTTGGAGGCTTAAACGATGTTTTTTTGAGATTCCAATACGGACATGCCCTCTGGTCATGAGAATAACCCCATATCGTCGAGAGATTTTTTTGACATATAATACACCCCCATCTGACACCCGAGCACAAAGTTACGCCCGTTTTAATCTCCCTATGTCGGTACCCGATCCTGTTTAACCCAGATTCACCGTCCAAAATTTAACCCTTTTGAAAATTTGTCTCATTCATATTGTAGATTAGGTCGAGACCTTTGAAACGATTACTCACATTGTTCGAACTGATTATCGAGTAAAAAATTATGCCATTTTAAAGCGTCGTCCCCGCCGTTATGCAGGTGCCCGAGCATGGACAACACAAGCTACTTATGCTCTAGTAAATTTTAGTTAGAATATATCTATTCGTACAAAACTCAAAACTCCATAATATCTGCTTGTGGTGTAGTGGTTGTAAGCCCATAATATCTGCTTGTTTCTCTGGGTTCGAACCCGAGTGATAACAATTTTTTTGGCCCCTTTCTTTGTGTTCTAGGTTAAGAAAACGATACCTACTAATCTACTATTCTCGAAATATTTATGTGGCCCAAATACCCCGGACCATACACGCCCGATGTATTTGTTTGTCATTAATATCTAATACACCGGACTACACAAGCCCGTTGTATTTGTGTGTCATAACTACCCCGGATCCTTAAACATCCGGTGTATATTTTTGGAATACGGTTCAAATACACCGGGCGCTTAATAACCGGTGTATTTGATATGAAACTCTTTTAATTTGACACAATATAACTCGTAGTATATAAGCCCGGGTTAAATACTATGAGGTAATAGGCAATTTTTGTAGTAGTGTCAAATATAAGGTTGTTCTATTTATTCTTTTTAAGTTAAGGTTTGTATAAGACCTTTTACTTGTTTTTCCGCTGTAGTATTTAACTTAATTTTGTTAGGTTTTAAATGGTGTCTTTTACCTTGTTCTAGTATGTTCTATCAGGTTAAAGCCTTGGGTAACTCTGGTTTAGTTCTAATCGAGGTTACTGGCGGTAATACCTCCAGGGTAAGTAAGGGGGTGTTACAGAAGTGGTATCAGAGCTAAAAGTTCCAAGTCTTGATTAAGACTTTCATCCTTCCATATAGAATTATAGAAAATTCTATATTGATGTTATCTTAGAACCATTTATGGAAAGTGGTTAAGATTGGAAGCCAGACTCGTGAAGAGATAGAAGGTGGAAAGGGAATTTGAGAACAGGAGGTAACAAGTTTGTAATGGATTATGTGAAAAAGGTCCTATAGTGGACATTTGATTTCCTTGAAGATGGGAATGGATTCCGAGAAGGATCCAAGGTAAGATTAGGTGAAGATTCCTAAAGTTGACCCGGTTCTAGACCAAGTTCTCAATGAATTCCTATTCTCTCTTGAGAGTCTGAATTGAGTGTACCTTCGTCTTTTCTTTCATGTTATTTGGAAACTTCTTGTGACATTTTGAAGTTAAGTATTGTACTTCATAAAGACTTTCTATTTTGAAGGTTTCCTATTTTAAGCTCGTATGATGGAAGATTCCAAGTTATGAATTTTGTTTAATAAGATCATGATTTAAAGTTATGTGAAAGAAATTGTTAATTTCTTTTTCTTGAGATATGAAAGTTTAAGTGTTGTCTTTAAAAAGGAAATTTTAGAGTGAGTTTCTTTGAAGAGTAAGAGTTTTCACGAGAATATTTTTTTTTAGGAATTTCTTGATTTGGTTGAAATTCGATTTTCAATAAAAGGAATGAGTTGGAACCTCTACTTCTCAATGTTAACATTTGGAGAATCTTACAAGTCTTGAGTAATTCTAAAAGATCAGTATGGATCATGAAGTGAGGTAAAAGAATTCTGAATAGAAAAGAATTATCTTTGGAAACTTTCTTCAACAAATTGTGTTGGTAAGTCTATAGTAGAGAATCTTGGATGTTCTATGTTTTCTATTGTTTGGAAGTGAGAGTACGAGCTTTGAAGTGCTCAAATGTTTGATCAATTAATTTGATAATCTAATGGAAATGCAATTCAATTTTAATCCGATACAAACTCAGATTCCTATATGTGTTGTATCCTTTAAGTTGAAAGGGATTGAGAATCCGAAACGACATGGGAATCTTTTGTGACTATGATAAGGAAGAAAGGAGGTATGTTGGTTCAGTTTAAGTTGCGTATAAGTGGTTAATGATCAAGGTTGTGATGGATAAGGTGGATTGGGTAAAATGGATTAAACAAGTAGAAGTTCATCGGTAATGTGTTTATATTCAATTAACCACTTAGAGCAAGTGTTGATTGACTAGGATGAGTTTTTGGTACTCAAGTGATTAACCCAAGAGGCTATTCTGTTAGAATTTTGTAGCAGTATGCTAGTTCGGGATAAAGATATGAGGTTTGAGATGTATAATCAAGTAGTAAGGGAGTCAATGCTACAGACATTTCTAAGTTGTCAGTGGTATGGACGTATGTTTCTTCAAGGATAGAAACAATGAGGTTCAGGATTTAAGAATTACTCATAGAATGATTTTGGTATAACTATATGTGTTCTGTGAACAGTGGAGAGGAAAATCTCAATCATTCAATGTTATGATCAATAATGCTTAGACCATAATCCTGGAAAGTAAATTTTAGTTGCGTTTAAGTTCTGAAGATTGCATATTAGTCAAATCCAATGCCTAAGGTGGTACAATTGAAATTGTTAAGTGTTAGGTGAATTCTTAACAATAAGTTCTTTCCTTGCAAAGCGAGTTGAAAGTAAGATAATAAAAAGGAATATTTCGTCTTTAAACAGCTATGTGAGAAGAGAAGACAATAATGGAAGATTTCGATTTGTTTAACCAAGGTAGAATTTGGAAGGATCTCCAAAGGTTATGGTGAACCATGTACTTCCATATGTGATAAGGAATTGGAAATTGGAAGAATTTCCTTATGTAAGGACAAAAGGGTAGTAAATACCTTGGGACTTGGTACAGGGTAAGTTTGTTTACCTTTGAATATAGGAGTTGAGATGACAAGTAAGCTCCAGAAGATCTATGGTTTTGGAAAATAGATGAACTCAAGCTTTGAATTCTAGTGGGGAATCATTAATACTTCATCTTAAAGCAATATGTCAAGATGATATACAAATCGAGAATGATCTCAGGAGAATCTATGTCAAGATGAATTCAAGTAATCAACCTTTTTATTGGAACTTATAAAGTTAAGATGAGTTCTGACCAAGTCGTATCAAATGAGGATTACTTCATACTATGGAGTACGGAAAAGTATGATAGTGTATTGGAAGTGAGAAAAGATCGAGGTACGTCACCAGGAACTACGTACCTTGAAGAAGAAAAGAAGTGTTATACTTCAAAAGAGAAGTGATGTGTTTAGAAACGAATTAGTTTGTCTTTGCTCCTTTAAGATTCATCTTTGATTTTGAGAAAAATTCAGATATAAAATTCTAAGGCAATGTTAGTTGTTAAAACGATTTGAGAGTAAGTGTTTTTACGGTTTTCATAGTGGTGAGTAAGAATGTAATTTGTCTTCCATCTTGATCACATGGTAAGGCAAGATTACATGTCTTATTCCTATGAGAATCCAGTAAAGGATTATGTTTATTTTATTTCCCATCCTGATCACATGGTGGAATAAGATCACATAATTCCTTGGGTTTTAGATGGACTAAAGAATTTGTAAGAATTGTAAATAATTGTCATAATTTGAGTAATGTGCAGTACGTCCTGGATAAAATTTTTGGAAGTAAGCATTTCCTTCCCTGTAAAGTGTTTGAGCCAGACTTTAAGACTATTTTTATATAGTGTGTTGGTTATCTAAGGGATACGTGATTTTCTTGGGTTTTAAAGAATGGTTTCTAGTATGAGTTGGTAATCATATAAGTTTTTCTCAAGTAAAGTTATTGAGATTCAAAGACGAGAGTTTTCTTGTATAGCAATTGGTATATCAGCTACTTTGTAAAAATCTTTTGAGTTAACTCAGTATTGGCATTGTCTACTATTTTAGTAGTATTGCCAATTGCTATATCTAATCTTGAGAATTTTGTTGCTCAACAAGTCAGAATGTTAAGTGAAGTCTAAACAGTTCTTTGATGAAAAAAGACTGAAAATTGTCAATGGAGACAATTTTGTTGGAAATTATTGGACTAAAGGTATTATTGTCCAATATGTTTGTATAATAAAGCATAAGAGTTTAGTTTGAAGTAGTTGAGTAAGATAACTACTTTTGGATGTCAGTATGCCCAAGCTGAGTTTTGTTGAGAAAAGGATGTAACGGATTGACAAAATAGGTTATTACCTTGTCATGTGCTGGATAAATCTCACGTTCTTGGTTAAAGTAACACTAAGATTTTATCCCAAGAAAGGAAATTGAGTAAGGATTTTAAGTAATCCTTGTAAAGAAAATAATTTGAGAAGGACTGAAGGTTTAGTTGGATGACAATAAGGTTATGTGAATACCCTAAGATTTTATTCAAAAATTTTCAAGGAAAAGTAGTATGGGAAAGTAATATTGTTTAAGATCATTGGGGAAGATTAAGAAGGTAAGACACCAGGAATTGTTATTGAAGATTATGGATTGCTTGTTTTCAAAACTGTTCATGTGTATCTATTGTTGATGCACTTCGAAAGCTTAATTCAAAGGAAGCATAGGTATGATATTCATGTTTTTAGTATAGTTTTTAGTATGTTTTCTTAGTTTGTTTGGTCTAGTTTTAGTAGTTTTAGAGTTAGTTTTGTGTGTTTTTGGGTGAGTTTGCATATTTTGTGAAAAGTATGGAAGCTACTCCATTTTGTGTCTTTTTGTAGGTTTTAGCAAGGAAATGGTGCTATTTGGAGCTGAATGGAATGCTATGGTGGAAGACGGAAGAATAAGAGATGAAAGAGTCAGAGTCAAGATTTTTAGAGTTGAAGTGTTGAAGAAAGCCAAATCCAGGCTCGTTAACGAGGCTGTGAAGGCTCGTTAACGAGGCATAAAGATAGAGTTTTTCGAAAGTTCGATCTATTGTCTACCGACCCTGTGCGGGAATTTATTCCGTGTCGGTAGGGTTTTTAATGAGTTTTAGAGGTATTATATTTTATATTTTAGGTCTTGTTATCTTTTTAGATTTTATTTCTATCTTTTTAGAATTAGTTTCTATCTTTGAGGAAAGTTTTTATCTTCTAGCTTTTTTTTAGATTTCTTTATTAGTATAAATACCCTTCTTTTCTAGCCTAGGGGGGATTTTTTTTAGAATTCGAGTAGTAGACAGAGGAAGGCCGAGAGAGAGAAGAGCCGAATAGGAGCTGTCGAACCGAGGTGTAACGAGAGTGAAGCCAGGTCGTTAGTCGTTATTCGATTCAGTATTCTTGTTGTTTTCGGTTTCTTCTAAAGTCTGTAAGACGATATTTTCTTATTAATTTGAAGTAGTTCGTTTTCGATGTTTTGTTTTGTTGAATTTGTTTGCGTTATGATTATGAGTAGTGAGTAGTTTTCCTATCTAGGGTCGGGGTTAAACCCGGCATAGTTGTGCATGGTTTGATGAGTAAAAGATTGTGTTGAATGCCTTTTATCTATTTTTAGATTGCTTTTTGTGATTATGCCTAGATGAAAGTCAAGGTAATTTGAGTTTTTAACTTGATTGAAAGAGAAAGTTAGTAACTTGAATGTTGATATTGTTCGATAACGAAAGTTTCGAGCTTTAGTTCCAAACCAGGCGATTGAGTGAGTTAGTTTATGAAAGTAAATTGATTTGCTTGCTAATCGGCGTAAGTTGATAAATTTATCTATTTAAAGGCATGATCTTTATCTTCTTACAAGTTTATATGCATGGCTATGTTGTGGTGATCCTTATCCTAGATTTTTATTTTTATTTGGATTTATTTTCAATATACTCGTTATCTAGGTTCGTTGCTTCGGTATCGACCCTGAGGTTTTAATCGTTAATTTGGATTTCGTAGTTCACGGCGGTTCGTTAACGACCCTGACAAAGTCATTAACGAGGTTGGTCGTAGTCGTGTTGTGTTGCTTTGCTTTGTTTTATTTTTCTTAGTAGTTTGATAGACAAACAACCGTGCTTCTCGTGGAACGATCCTGACTCCCCTATACTCAGCGGGGTCTTGACTTATAAATTTATTTGTTGTCAAGAATAAATCCTATCAACAAATTGGCGCCGTTGCCGGGGAAGCAACAATTTGTTTGTTTATCTGTGGGTCTGGGAATAGCCCGACCTTGTTTTTATTTTAAATTTTTGTTTTCTTTGTCTGTTTTCTCAGCGTATGCCAGCTAGACATCTGATGTTCGCATTTTTAGTATAGTTTTTAGTAGGTTTTCTTTGTTTATTAGGTTTAGTTTTGATAAGTTTAGGTTTAGTTTAGTGTGTTATTGGATGGTTTTGCATATTTTCGTAGAAAGTATGGAAGCTACTCTATTTTGTGTATTTTGTAGGTTTTAGCAAGGAAAAGTGCTATATGGAGATGAATTTGGAGCGCTACAATGAAAGACAGAGGAATACAAGTTTGAGGAAGTCAGAGTCCAGGTTTTACAAGCCTAGGCTCAGGCTCGTTAACGAGGCTGTAAGGGCTCGTTAACGAGGCCACGTGATAGAAATTTCGAGGGTTTACTTTGTAACTCACCGATCCTGTGCGGGAAATTCTTTCCGTATCGGTAGAGTATCTTTTTATAATTTTTAGGGTTATTATATTATGTATTTTAGGATTTGTTATCTTCTTAGATTTTGTTTCTATCTTTTAGGTTTTTATTTCTATCTTTTAGGAAAGTTTTTTATCTTCTAGCCTTATTAGTTTTTAGCTTTTTAGTATAAATAGCCCTCTTGTTTAGCCTAGAAAGGAGGAAGATTTTTAGGGAGATCGACATAGAGAGAAGAGGAAGAGCCGAGGAGAGGATCGGAGTCGAGTCGGAGGTCGGTGAACGAAAGTTACCGAGTTCGTTGATCGAGATTTGTGGTTCGGTACTTTGCATGTTTTCGGTTTCTTCTGATTTTCTGTAAGACGATTTTTTGTTATTAATTTAAGTAGTAATTTGTTTTCAATGATTTCTTGTTTCGTAGTTATGATTAGTGAGTAGTATTCTTTTCTAGGATCGGGGTTAAGCCCGGCATAGTTGAGCTTGTTTGATAAGTGAGATTGTGTGTTAAATGCCTTTTATCTATTATCAAGATTGTTTGTTGTGTTTATACCGAGATGAAAGTTGAGGTAATTTGAGTTTTTAACTTGATTGAAAGAGAAAGTTAGTAACTTGAAGGTTGATATTGTTTGAATACGAAAGTTTCAAGCTTTAGATCCAAAACAAACAGTTGAGTGAATTAGGATGCGAAAGTAGGTTAATTTACTTGATAGTCAACGAAAGTTGATGACTCTATCTATTTAAAGGCATGATCTTATCTTCTTACGAGTTTATGTGCTTGGCTATGTTGTGGTGTCCCTAGTCCTAGATCTTTGCTCTTATTTGAATTATTTTAAGTGAATTTCGTTGCTGAGTTACTTGGCTCGGTACCGAATTTATTTAGGTCGTTAGTTGAGTCTTTTTGTGTACGGTGGTTCGTTAACGACCCTGACAACGTCGTTAACGAGGCTGCTTGTGAGTGTTTTTTTGCTTGATTTTGTTTGTTTTTTTGGTAGTTGATAAACGAACAACCTTGCTTCCTGTGGAACGATCCTGATGTGATTCCATCTACCGATCCATGGCCCCATGAGTTGAGTGAAGATTCCATCCCTAAAGACAAGCCCAATGTGCACGATAAAGGGGAGCCAATACTTGGACAAGCAACCAAAGACGGTGTTCGAGGCGCTAAGAAGCCGAGTCAAGGAGCCATGCCCTATCTTGGGCGCATCACACGAGCCCTAGCTAAGTCTATACTAGACAAAATCAAGGAGGAGCTCATGGCTCATAAGTTTCCGATGGCTAATGACGGTGAAGGTTGGAGTTTTATTGTGCTTCACGGTTCTAAGTGACATTTCTACGGTTCAGGACACTTTATAAGCTTTTGGGATTTCGGGTTAATTTATGTAATTTCCTTCAGTGAGGGGGTTGATTTTGTAAGGCTTTGTTAGGTTTAAGGTCGGCCTCCTCCTCCTCATTTCGGAGAGATTGGACGAAAAACCTTGTTGCTTACTTTCCTTGCATCTTTCAATTCAAGTACTTGTTCTTGTTTTCGTTCGTTCAATTCTCGTTGTTCAAGTTGTTGGTGAGTAAAATCCGACAATCTCGGGCATCCTAGTTTGTTTGAGAGCTTGGTGAGTCATATCCAAGTTATCAAGCATCCATATCCCCTTGTTCTCCCCATTTCGATCCATCATCCATCTCGGTGGTTTTCTGCACCCTCTCAGTAAAATCGACATATCTTTCAATCCACTCATCATCTAGGTCTGAAATTTTGAGGGGTTAAACTAGACTCCGAGATCTAACTTCTCGAATTGGAATCACTCAATTCCGAGTTCGGACGAGGAAGATCCGGTCATTTGAAGACGGGTCAGTTGCGTGGTGTTTGTGGTCGGAATTCCTTGGATTCTCGTGGCGATCTCTTTGCACCATCATCCCCTCCATCGATCCGGCCATCAGATCCTGACTCTGCTATACTCAGCGGGGTCTTGACTTATAAATTTATTTGTTGTCAAGAAACCCTATCAACAAATTGGCGCCGTTGTCGGGGAAGCAACGTGTTTGTTAGTTTATCTGTGGGTTCGGGAATAGCCCGACCCCGTTTTTGTTTTTAATTTTTGCTTTCTCTGTCTGTTTTCTCAGCGTATGCCGGTAGGACGACGAAGGCTCGAGTTTGACAACACTAGTTATTACTCAGAACCCGAACGTTCCCTACACCGTAGACTCCGAGAAAACCGAGCCATAGCCACACCGGAAGAGATGGCTCTTCAAATGGAAGACCTCCGAAATCAGACGGAGGCGTTGAAAACTGAGAAAGAAGGCGCTGTTGTTGAGGCTGAGCGTCACCGAGCTGCTAATGCTCGTCTACAGGAAGAACTAAATGCCTATCCAAAGAACGCCAGTGAATACATGCACCCGGAACTGAGGGTGCCAGAGTCCCCAATTGTGCTTCCAGAGATAGAGAAACCCTTTGAGATCAAGTCTCAATTCATATCCTTAATTAAACGGGCTCAGTTTGAAGGGAAACCTACTGAGTGCCCTATGGAGCATATTAGAAATTTTCTTGATTTATGTGACACCATAGCTGCTGAAGGTGTTTCACTAGAATATGTTCTGTTAAAAGCTTTCAGGTGGTCTCTTGCTGGAAAGGCCTTGAGCTGGTTGGAGAGCCTACCTTCTAAGTCTATCAGGACTTGGAAGAACTTGTATGATCAATTTCTTACAAAATTCTTCCCTTCTGCCAAGACAACGGAGTTGAGGAAACGCATCACCTCCTATCACCAGCTGCCTAATGAAACATTCGTTGAAACATGGGAAAGATTCAAAGAGATGCTCAGACAATGCCCCACTCATGGGCAACCTTTATATGTTTTGCAAGAAATCTTTTTCCAGGGTATCAACGCAGAGACCAAGAACCGCATCAACACGCATACATCGTGCGGTTTCATAGAGATGAACCCTACAGCTGCATGGGAATTGCTGGATAAGCTGTCCAATTACGATGCCATGTATGGAACCCATCAGACTCCACAGCCCCAAAAACGTCTCTACATGCCTAACCGAGACGAAGTTGACCCGGATGTTAAAAATCAATTCTTGCAAGATGAGGTCAACCGTCTGAAGAAGCAGGTAAGTTTTCTGAAATACTCCCAATCATGTCAAGAATGTGGTTCTTCTGCACATAGTACTTCTGCTTGCACTAACATAGAGCAGGTTAGAACCGCTGAGACAATAGATGAGATGAATTATATGAGAGGACCATACAGGAACCAACCTAGCTATAATGACAAATCAAACAACTATCAGGCATGGGGCAATCAGAATACCAATCAAAACTATGCAATGCCTCCACCAGATAGACGACCTGCACCTTATGGACCTCCAGGCCATCAGGAGCCACCATCATGGGTTCAAGGATTACAGGAAGGCATTAACACCGTGACCAACAAAGTTAACGAAGTCACCAACAAGGTTAACGAAGTTCAAGCCAACCTGAACCAACAAAATAAAAGATGGGGAGAGTTCGATATATGGAAGAAGAGTGTTGATTCCCAACTAGGGAACCTCGCTGCCCAAATTCCGAGACCACAAGGGCAACTCCCGAGCCGCCCCGAGGAGAACCCTAGGGGACAAATAGCAGCAGTGCACCTTAGGAGCGGGAAGACATTGCCGGAGCGAGTTCAAGCTGAGGACAAGAAGGAAGAGGACATCACCAAATAGCTCGTTAACGAGCCAACGAGAGCAAATAACGAGCCCATATACCAAGGTGACGAGGCTCCGAGGGTTCCTGACGACCCTACCCCAGGTAAGTCTTCTAAACCAAGCCTGCCACTCAACTCCAGGGTCGGTAACAACCCGCCGAGCATACCTGATGATCCTAGTATCGACCCGGTAGCACCACCTCTCGAGCCTAACTTGGTTCCGAGAATGGTGAAATCTCTTCCATTTCCAACTAAGAAATCTATGGACTCTTCTGAGAGTAAGTTCAAGCGTTTCGTAAAGATTCTTCAGGGCATTAATATTTCCATCCCATTCGCTGAGGCCCTAAGCGAAATGCCGGCTTACACAAAGTTTTTGAAGGATATGCTTAGCAGGAAAAGATCCATTACAGAGCTACAGGATGAAGTCAGATCAATAGCTCTACTAGAAAAGCTAGGAGACCCAGGGAGATTTGCAATAACGATCGGCATAGGCAACCACAAGTTCAAGGCTTTATGTGATCTGGGCGCCAGTGCTAGTTTAGTTCCTCTCTCAATCTGGTCTAAAGCTAATATGGGACCACTAGAGCCTGTCAACATGCAGCTTTACATGGCAGACGGATCCTGCATCAAACCAACAGGGGTAATAGAAGACTTTCCAGTTCAAGTGGGCAAATTCTTTGTTCCAAACGACTTCATCGTTATGACAATGCCCGAAGATCGGGTGGTGCCTATTATTTTGGGAAGACCGTTCCTCGCCACAGCTGGAGCCATAATCGATGTTAGGAGGGGACTCCTAACTTTCGAAATTGGGGATGAGGTTACGAAATTCCGATTTAAACAGTCAATTAAGGAAACTGATAAAGCCGAAGTCAAGATGCTCTACACCCACAAGGAGATCATTGAATGTGGAGATCCTATTGTTAACGACCCTGGCAGAAATAACCTCTACAGTTTCAGTAACAAGCTCCCCAGCAACGTTACCGATTCTCCTGGCAGAAGAAGCAGGCTCGTTAACGACCCCATCAGCACCGTTAACGACCCTGGCAGAAGACAACGAAATTTCAGCCTTTGCTTATCTTGAGGAAGTGTTGAAGACGGAGCCAGAAGAACCAATTCTAATCCCTGTTGAACCGTCCCCAACACTTAAACCCCTGCCAGACTCCCTCAGGTATGAATTTCTTGGTCCTAATTCTACTTTTCCTGTCATCATTAATGCTAAATTAAAAGATGAGGAAGTAGGAAAACTCCTGAATGTGCTTAGGATGCATAGGAAAGCCATAGGCTACTCCCTCGATGATATAACTAGCATTTCCCCTTCCCTTTGCATGCATAGGATATACATGGAAGATAATCATAAACCCACCATAGAGCATCAACGTAGGTTAAATCCTAACATGAAGGATGTAGTTAAAAAGGAAATTATTAAATTACTTGATGCTGGGATCATATTTCCTATATCGGATAGCCAATGGGTGAGTCCGGTCCATGTAGTCCCAAAAAAAGGGGGGATGACTGTGATAGAAAACGAAAAGGGAGAGCTTATTCCCACTAGAACCACCACTAGTTGGAGGATGTGCATTGATTATAGGAAGCTCAATAGTGCTACTAGAAAAGATCATTTCCCGCTTCCTTTCATTGATCAGGTGTTAGAACGCTTAGCCCAGCATGATTATTTCTGTTATTTAGACGGCTATAGCGGTTTTTGGCAGATTCCTATTCACCCTGATGATCAGGAGAAAACGACCTTTACATGTCCCTATGGAACCTTTGCTTATAAAAGAATGCCATTTGGGCTTTGCAATGCCCCTGCTACCTTTCAAAGATGTATGATGGCCATTTTTTCGGATATGATAGAAGATATTGTAGAGGTTTTCATGGATGACTTTTCTATTTATGGTTCTTCATTTGATTCTTGTCTTGCCAACCTTGCACGAGTGCTTAAAAGATGCGAAGAAACCAATCTTGTGTTAAATTGGGAAAAGTGTCTTTTCATGGTTCAAGAGGGGATAGTACTAGGACACCTTGTCTCTAAAAGAGGGATAGAAGTAGATAGAGCAAAAATTGAGCTTATTGAAAAACTACCTCCTCCTTCTTCAGTAAGAGACATTAGGAGTTTCCTTGGGCATGCTGGCTTTTACAGACGATTTATTCAGGATTTTTCTAAGATAGCTAAACCTTTGACTAACCTACTAATGAAAGATGTAGTGTTTGAGTTGTCTCCAGAATGTCTTGCATCATTTTACAGGTTAAGAGCTGCCCTCGTATCTGCCCCCATTATGCAGTCCCCAGATTGGACATTGCCTTTTGAGATTATGTGTGATGCCAGTGACTATGCAGTTGGCGCAGTCTTAGGGAAACAGAAGGACAAAAAGCTCCATGCCATCTATTACGCCAGTAAGACGCTGGATGAGGCGCAGAGTAAGTATACCACAACAGAGAAGGAGTTCCTTGCCGTGGTATTTGCCTTTGAAAAATTCCGGTCCTACCTTGTTGGATCCAAAGTGATTGTTTATACTGGCCATGAGGCTGTTAGATACCTAATGGCCAAAAAGGATGCCAAACCCAGATTGCTTCGATGGATGCTCTTACTGCAGGAATTTGAGCACGAAATAAGAGACCAAAAGGGAGCAGAGAATCTAGTGGCGGATCATCTATCCAGATTGCCAGTGGAGCATATCACCGAGTCCAACAATGAGGTGCCAATAAACGATTCCAGACCGGACGAACACCTCCTGCTGAACGAGGTCAAACTTCACAAGACCCTCGTCACCGACCCCTTCAGGGTCGTTGACGAGGTGCCGAGCCTGGAAGGCACAAATTACAAGGATAAACTTTCAGAATGGGTCGGCATGACAGTCAATCAGGTCGTTACTAAGCCACGGGAGGTCGTTACCAAGATGACTCCAAGCTTGTTAACGACCCATCCAGGTAAGATTTCTGAAACCGAACTAGCTAAAATCAATTCCAGTCTTTCTCCTACTTCTACTTCTTCTGCCTCAATATCAATCCATGCTGTTAGAGGGTCAAAAGCCCCTTGGTTTACGGATTTCGCTAACTATCTTGTAGGAGGCGTAATTCCCGAGGGCCTTACCCCACAAAAGAAGAAGAAATTTCTCCATGATGTAAAACAGTACTATTGGGATGATCCCTACTTGTTTAAGCAAGGGAGCGATCACCTTTTTAGGCGTTGTGTTCCAGAAGAGGAGATCGAGAATGTGATCCGTCAATGTCACACACTTCCAACTGGAGGCCATGCAAAAGGATTCAAAACTACGGCGAAGATTCTTCAAAGTGGTCTCTATTGGCCAACCATGTTCAAGGATGTGCAAGCTTATGTGACAGCATGTGATGGATGTCAACGCTCAGGCAACATCACTTGGAGACATGAAAATCCACTAACCGGGATATTAGAGGTTGAGCTATTTGATGTATGGGGCATAGACTTCATGGGACCGTTTCCCGCATCAGGCCCCTACAAGTACATCCTAGTTGCGGTCGATTATGTCTCTAAGTGGGTAGAAGCTGTCGCTACAAGGACTAACGACGCCAAGACTGTGGCTAAATTCATCAAGACCAATATTTTCCCCAGGTTCGGCGTTCCAAGGGTCCTTATCAGTGATGGTGGTTCTCATTTCATTGAGCGGAGTTTCGAAGCACTTTTGGCTAAGTATGGGGTATCCCATCGGGTGGCAACACCCTATCATCCCCAAACTAGTGGCCAGGTTGAAGTTTCAAACAGGCAAATAAAGAGCATATTGGAGAAGACAGTGTCCCGGTCTAGGAAGGATTGGTCCTCCAAATTAGATGACGCTCTATGGGCATACAAGACATCATACAAGACGCCTCTACGCACCACTCCTTATAATCTAGTGTATGGCAAGGCATGTCATTTACCGGTTGAGATGGAGCATAAAGCATTATGGGCTCTAAAGGAGCTCAACATGAACCTCGATGCGGCGGGAGCAAAAAGATTCATGGACTCGCAAGCTTTCGAAGAACTGAGGTTGAAGGCGTATGAGAATGCTGAAATTTACAAGGAGCGCACTAAAAGGTGGCATGATCAGAAATTAATGCCCAAAACTTATTACGTCGGAGACAAGGTACATCTTTTCAACTCTAGACTCCGATTATTCCCAGGGAAGCTCAGGACACGATGGAGTGGGCCATTCATGGTTCATCACATTTACCCTCATGGAGCGGTAGAGTTGATCGATAACCGAGGCGTAATCTTCAAAGTTAATGGGCACTGGCTGAAGAAGTTCCATGAGCAACCCGACCCGGACGAAGAGATCAGAGTTACCATGGCTCTCACATCATCGGACTAGTCAAAGGAGTACGTCGGGCTGACGACGTTAAAAATAGCGCTTACGGGAGGCAACCCGCTTTTTAGTATAGAATTAGATTTTTTTCTCTTTTTAGACTCTTTTTCTTAGCTTTCTTTTGAGTTCTTTTTAGTAGTTTTTAGGATAGAAATTAGGATTAAATTTTGAGCTAAAAAGATGCAGGAGAAGGGATCGAAAAATCAATTCAAGAGGCTACGGTGGCTCGTTAACGACCCACCCAGGGTCGTTAACGACCCGGTCCGAACGACCCGATTCGGCAAAACGGGGCAGGTAAGTTTTTTTAACCTAGTCTATCTTTTTCACTACCCTAGCCGCCACCCCCTCTACCCCTTCCTATCCCTACCCTCTCCTATATAACCCTTCTACCCCTCCCACACTCTTTCACTCTCAAATCCTCCCAAATCCAACCTTCTCAAAAACTCAACCAAAAAATATTGAAGACCCCCTCCCACCGATTGGAATCCCGCGCCAACCATCACCGAGCAACCGTCGTTACCGAAGCCCGGAAACCCTTCCCTCCACCGTCGAAGATCCGAGCTTTCGATAACCCTCACCGAGCTCGTTACTCACCCAATTTCCGACCCCTTGTTCTTCAAATTTCTCGATTCTCCGGTATGTTTGCTAAACCCTAACTCGAAATTGCATGATTCATGGTTTTTAGGGTAGAAATTTCATGTCTAGAATCGAGTTCATATAGAGGATCGATGTTCATGATTAGATGTTGCCCATGATTGTGATTTTGCTTCGTAATTCTAGATCTAGAGAGGGATATTCATGTTAGATGTTTCATTGTGAGAAGTTGATTGAGAAAAGCATGAATTTTTCTTGTTCTAGTATCAAGCTACAAACTTTGCATGTCAAAATTTCGGGCAAAATTTAGCATGTTCGGGATGGGTAATCGAGCAAGTATGGGGTGTGTATTTCCGATTGTGTGATTAGTGAGGGGTATAGAGGATTGCATGCTTGGTTTTTGCTTGACTTTTAAGGTAGAGTAAACTCGGAATTCTGTGATTTGGTTCTCGGCAGCTCGTTAACGACCCACCTAGGCTCGTTAACGACCCTGCATGATCTCAAAATTCAATCCAGTCCAGAATTCGTAAACAACCCAATTGGGTAGTTAACGAATAATTCCGAGGCTATTTTGAGACCAAGAATGGGGTCTCTTGCCTATCTATTTTGAGTAGATCTTATCTTGGAAATTTTTTTGATTATTTTGTAGATCTCATGGCAAGTTCAAGCAGACCCGCTACCCGAGCTCAGAAGAAGAGAAGGAACCAGAGGTCTCTCCACCTCGCATGGACAACGTGATTTTGAGTACTCAAGGCCAAGTACATCGATACCGTGCCATTCTAGAGAAGGACCACAACACCCGTTGGTTCTCGAAGTCCAGTGCTATAAACACGGGGATCTACACGGACGTCAAGGAGGCCTTCCTTATCCTTGGTGCATCCCATATCCTGAAGAAGGAGAATTTACCACACTTTCCGGCCCTCACATCCGAGTTTTTGGCCACTCTAGAGACTAGCTTCCCATCGAAGACTTCGGCGGGATGAATCCGGTTTCGGCTCGGTAATGTGAGCCGTGAGTTCACCATGGCAGAATTCAACGCAATCCTAGAGCTTCCAAATCCGTCTAGAGACTACAACTTAAAAGACTACAGGGTGACTAGGACATGGAGCTACATCACGGGGGAAGAACAATCCTCCACAGCGGCATTATCTAGGGCAAACATCATCAACCCCATCTTCAGGATCATTCTCCGAGTTCTAGCCGCTATGTTTTGGCCAAAGAGAGAGTTGAACAGGCCAACGAGGACAGAAGTTGCTTGTCTCCGTACCATCCTTTTCGAGGAGCTCGACCCCTTGAATTTGGGGTATGAATGGCTCTACTACGTCGAGAAATCAACCAAGTCCAAGGAGGTTTGGTGTGGCAACTTGGTTAGCCTTTTGGCTAAAAACCTTGGGGTCGACCTTACTCGATACACACCGGCTCACGCTCAACTCCTCAACAAGAGCTATTGGTATAGCTCCGGTATTTTCATTCAAGCCGAGGGAGGATTCAAAGTAAAAGTGCAAGACCGCTTCGTTAGGCCCACCCTCGACAAGCTGGAGCTACTCTACGTACCAAATTGGTACGAGGCGTGGACGGGGCATGCTTACCCGTTAGAGCCCAAGCCTGAGGATGAGCTATCACTACGGCCGTGTGAGACAAGATTTGAGCGAGAAGGCGAAGCAATGGATGAAGATGAAGATGAAGATGAGGATACCGAGGTAATTGGCGATGACACTGAAGAAGCCGATACCGAGGGAGGTACTGAGGAGCTTAACCTCGAGGATGAAGACCTCGACATGGAAGTTTTGGGCACCAACGTCCTCGTCGACGAGCCTACCAGGCTCGTTAACGACCATTTTCAGCCTCCTTCCTATACTTCTAACGAGGCACCCAACTTCGTTAACGAGGCCTCGAGGACCACTACCAACCCACCGCCAGCTCCTACCGATCCTCATTCCTATGGACTCATGCCATACAACCCGGTGCTGCACCAAGACCATTTCAAGCCTCACTATCCACCACCTCCTCAGCCCGAGTACACAAGATCGAGTATGCCACCACCGTGGGCCGAGGATCTTTCTGCTCAGATGCAGCAGCTTCACCTCCAGCAGGACCATATTCATCGGAGGATGGACAGATGGGAGACCGTCTATTCTGCTCGCATGTCGATGGAGGATGAGAGGCATCGTCAGAGAGAGGCGGATGATGTTGAGCGTTGGAGGACGATGTATGACTTCATGGGTACCTTTGAGCACTACTTTCCTCCACCAAACCAGTGATTCAGCCTGAAGATGAAGTTTTTCCTTGTTTTCCACTTTTGAAACTTTGTAAGTTTTGTTTTTGTTTTTCTTCTTTTTATCTTTGTTTGTTTTCTTTTCTATTTCTTTTCATTCTTCTTATTTTTCTTACAGTGGGGACACTGTAATTTTAAGTATGGGGTGGGAGAAAGTAGAAAACTTGTTGTCTTATGTGTTTATGTGTTTTGAGTAGTTTCGAAAAAAAAAACAAAAATGACAAAAAAAAATCGGAAAATTTGAAAAAAAAAAAGAAGAAGTTTTAGAATTGATAGATATCCTTTTCCTTAGTTCTATGATAGTAATTGCTAGCTTAATCATATAATTCCTTGCAAACATGTCTTTGAAAGTATAGCCGAAATCTTTAACTTGAAATTGTTTTTAGAAGAAGGTAGCATTTAATGAAATTGAGCACATATACTTTATAGCATAGGTGATGCAATCCAACAAAAATTGTTACCTAGTGAGGAATTTTTTTTTGGCATTATAGGGAGAACATCAATAAATCCCTCTTCTTTTCTTGTGTGATTTACTCTCTATATGCATATTATCTCTTGGAATTGTGATGGTTATCTATTTCTTGAGACCCGTATGGGATTTATAGTTCATTACTTGTGAAAATCATATGATGGAGAACTTATTTTTAAAGCCCTATTATTCCTTACCCACCTTTACATGATCCTTCTTTTGATAGCCAATTCTAGCCTGAAGCCTTTATTTTTTAGCTCCACAAAAATTTCCCTAGCCGAGTTAAACTTGACCCTATCTGGGGATTAGGACTTAGATTGGAGAGGTATTTTTGTTGAGTGTAAAAAAGGGGGAGTAACATATAATGTTTGCTGTGATTAAGGGATTATTGGGAAGGGTAGATTGGAAGTCTCTTGTACGTTTTACATATAATAAGAAAGATCTCTTGATAAAGCAAAAGATGCATAAAATAGAGTTATTTGTTGGAGTTAAAAGGAAAGAAAAAGAAAGAAAAAGGAATACACGATGAAGCTCGTTAACGACCCTGAAGTGGGCTCGTTAACGAGGCAGCGAAGAGAAGAAAGAAGTTTGAAGTGCATATGTGTTTATAGATAATATTCAAAGATTCTTTTATTTCTTATGAGACTTTCTAGGATATGTTGGGTGAGTAAAGAGAGTGTGCATAATGAGAGAATGTGTTTGGTATATGTTTTTTATGAGAGTTTTTTGTTTATGTGTGAGTTTTTAGGAGTCTTTGATCCCCGGATATTATTAGCACCACATAGCCAAAATATTTTCCACACCTTATTGTTTTTACCAAGCCCCATTACAACCCGGCCGAATGGAAGCTTCTATGAAGTTTTTCATTGAGCCCCCTAAGTTGTTCTTGATGATTTTTGCTTGTTTTGACGAATCTTGGGTGGAGAGTATTGGTGATATAAGTTCCAATTTCTATGAGTTTTTGTATATTGGATGAGTTGAGAGATTGAATTTATGAGCCTAAACACTTAAGAGTTGAGTGAAACACATTATATCCCTTGTGAGGTTGGATTGTACTTTCTTATGTATATTTGGTGCATATATGTGTGATGACGTTAAATATCCTTTGCTATATTTTTCTCATGTGTAGATGTTGCTTTTTAAAGGATGGCTATATCTTGATAAGTATGTTTGTTTGGTTTTGGTTATTGTTTAGTGATTGCTTGAGGACAAACAAGTTTAAGTATGGGGTATTTTGATGTTCGCATTTTTAGTATAGTTTTTAGTAGGTTTTCTTTGTTTATTAGGTTTAGTTTTGATAAGTTTAGGTTTAGTTTAGTGTGTTTTTGGATGGTTTTGCATATTTTCATAAAAAGTATGGAAGCTACTCTATTTTGTGTATTTTGTAGGTTTTAGCAAGGAAAAATGCTATATGGAGCTGAATTTGGAGCGCTACAATGAAAGACAGAGGAATACAAGTTTGAAGAAGTTAGAGTCCAGGTTTTACAGGATGAAGTATGGAAGAAACCAAGCCCAGGCTCGTTAACGAGGCTGTAAGGGCTCGTTAACGAGGCCACGTGATAGAAATTTAGAGGGTTTACTTTGTAACTCACCGATCCTGTGCGGGAAATTCTTTCCGTATCGGTAGAGTATCTTTTTATAATTTTTAGGGTTATTATATTATGTATTTTAGGATTTGTTATCTTCTTAGATTTTGTTTCTATCTTTTAGGTTTTTATTTCTATCTTTTAGGAAAGTTTTTTATCTTCTAGCCTTATTAGTTTTTAGCTTTTTAGTATAAATAGCCCTCTTGTTTAGCCTAGAAAGCGGGAAGATTTTTAGGGAGATCGACATAGAGAGAAGAGGAAGAGCCGAGGAGAGGATCGGAGTCAAGTCGGAGGTCGGTGAACGAAAGTTACCGAGTTCGTTGATCGAGATTTGTGGTTCGGTACTTTGCATGTTTTCGGTTTCTTCTGATTTTCTGTAAGACGATATTTTGTTATTAATTTAAGTAGTAATTTGTTTTCAATGATTTCTTATTTCGTAGTTATGATTAGTGAGTATTCTTCCTTTCTAGGATCGGGGTTAAGCCCGGCATAGTTGAGCATGTTTGATAAGTGAGATTGTGTGTTGAATGCCTTTTATCTATTATCAAGATTGTTTGTTGTGTTTATACCGAGATGAAAGTTGAGGTAATTTGAGTTTTTAACTTGATTGAAAGAGAAAGTTAGTAACTTGAAGGTTGATATTGTTTGAATACGAAAGTTTCAAGCTTTAGATCCAAAACAAACAGTTGAGTGAATTAGGATGCGAAAGTAGGTTAATTTACTTGATAGTCAATGAAAGTTGATGACTCTATCTATTTAAAGGCATGATCTTATCTTCTTACGAGTTTATGTGCTTGGCTATGTTGTGGTGTCCCTAGTCCTAGATCTTTGTTCTTATTTGAATTATTTTAAGTGAATTTCGTTGCTGAGTTACTTGGCTCGGTACCGAATTTATTTAGGTCGTTAGTTGAGTCTTTTTGTGTACGGTGGTTCGTTAACGACCCTGACAACGTCGTTAACGAGGCTGCTTGTGAGTGTTTTTTTGCTTGATTTTGTTTGTTTTTTTAGTAGTTGATAAACGAACAACCTTGCTTCCTGTGGAACGATCCTGACTCTGCTATACTCAGCGGGGTCTTGACTTATAAATTTAGTTGTTGTCAAGAAAACCTATCAACAACATCGAAGGCTCGAATTTGACAACGCCGGTTATTATTCCGAACCTGAACGTTCCCTGCACCGTAGACGCCGAGAGAACCGAGCTATGGCTACACCCGAGGAGTTGACTCGAAAGATGGCTGAACTATAGAGGCAGATGGAGGCGTTAAAACTCGAGAAAGAAGCCGCTGCTGCCGAGGCTGAGCATCAACGAGTCAACAATGCTCGTCTACAAGAAGAGCTGAGTGCCTATCCGAGAAATGCCAAAGAGTACATGCATCCGGAACTGAGGGTGCCAGAGTCTCCAATTGTGCTTCCGGAGATAGAGAAACCTTTTGAGATTAAGTCTTAATTTGTATCCTTGATCAAACGGGCTCAGTTTGAAGGGAAACCTTCCGAGTGCCCTATGGAACATATTAGGAATTTTCTTGATTTATGTGACACCATAGCTGTTGAAGGTGTCTCACTTGAATATGTTCTGTTAAAAGCTTTCAGGTGGTCTCTTACTGGAAAGGCCCTGAGCTGGTTGGAGAGCTTACCTCCTAAGTCTATCAGGACTTGGAAGAATTTGTATGATCAATTTCTTACAAAAATTTTCCCTCCTGCCAAGACAACAGAGTTGAGAAAACGCATCACCTCCTGTCACCAGCTGCCTAACGAGACCTTTTCTGAAACATGGGAAAGATTTAAGGAGATGCTTAGACAGTGCCCGACTCATGGGCAACCTTTATATGTGCTTCAAGAAATCTTTTTTCCAGGGGATAAATGCAGAGATGAAGAACCGCCTCAATACGCATACAGCGTGCGGCTTTATAGAGATGGAGCCCAATGTCGCATGGGAACTGTTGGACAAGCTGGCTAACTATGATGCCATGTATGGTACCCAGCAATCCGCCCCGCCCCAAAGGCGTCTCTACATGCCTAACAAGGAAGAAGTTGACCCAGATGTCAAAAATCAATTTCTACAAGACGAGGTCAACCGCCTGAAGAAGCATTTAAGTTTTTTGAAATCCTCTCAATCTTGTCAAGAGTGTGGCTCTTTTGCCCATAGTAGTTCTTCTTGCACTAACATAGAGCAGGTCAGAGCCGCTGAGACATATGCTAAAGTGAATTATATGAGAGGTTCATATAGAAACCAGCCTAGTAATTTTGACAGGCCGAACACTTATCCAGCGTGGGGCAGTCCAAACTTGAATGCCAACTATGCAGCACCCCCACCGGATAGAAGAACTGTACCATATCGACCTCCAGGCTATCAAGAGACACCATGATGTGATCAATCCCACCTGTACCCACCTTCCCAACCTGCCTCTGGCGGCGATCTGACCAGTGGGCCAGCCTCTAGTCTGCCTCTGGCGGCGATCTAACTAGTGGCGCTCAATCACATGTCATGGGCTGCAGCCCATGCACCCCAACCTGCAGGAAGGTTCCACACCTTTTATTCCTGCAGGGTGTTGGAGGCAGGATTTGAACCCAAGACCTCCCTTTATCAAGGTGGGATCCTTCACGTTGACAACCAACTCCACTAAGGGTACAGGTGGGCTTTATCACATAAAAAAGTGCACTTTTTTTGATTTGATCAAGCCCACCTGTACCCACCTTCCCGGCCTGCCTCTAGCGGCGATCTGACTAGTGGGCCAGCCTCTAGTCTGCCTCTGGCGGCGATCTGACTAGTGGCGCTCAATCACATGTCATGGGCTGCAGCCCATGCACCCCAACCTGCAGAAAGGTTCCACACCTTTTATTCCTGCAGGGTGTTGGAGGCAGGATTTGAACCCAAGACCTCCCTTTATCAAGGTGGGATTCTTCACCTTGACAACCAACTCCACTAGTTGATGTGAACCTCGTTGAAGGATTCACGAATGGACCGATCTTGGACTCGTAAATGGTCTTCTCACGTCGGGTTTTGATAGATTTGAGACGAATAAACGTCTAGACGAGGTTTGGGTGAGAATTGAAAGGATTTAAGAAGGTGGCTTCGTTTGACGGAAACCTGAAGAATATGGGATGAGATGAGAATTTGGGTGACGCCTTAGAGAAATCGTTCTGGAGCAATCTCGACAGAGTAACGGTATTATTCAATCAAGCGTGAGAAATAATGAGGGGGCGTGCCTCTTTTATAAGGAAGAGGGCACGCCAAACCCTAGACAAAACCCTAGCGGCGTGGGGAAGTGAAGGGAGGCGCAAGCATGCGGCCCAACCACTTAGCCCAAGCCCAAAACTCATAAAAATAGAAATGACATAAGTAGCAACGTTTCGGAAAGGAAATAGTACTAAAAATGGTATAAAAGATAAATGGTCACGGTGGCCTAGTCGTGAGTGTCGCGACAAGGTCGTGACAAGGCGTCGGCGCGCCAAGGACATGTCGTGGTACGGAGTCGGGACACGGCATGGCGTCGGCGGGTTGGAACCTCAAGACGGGCTGGTGCGCACCCGAACCTCAAGTGGCGAGGTCGAGGCGCACCAGAACCACATGTGCTCGCGCCGGGGTGGCCAGGCGTGGCACGATGCTCGGCAGTCGCGACTGGGACGGTACCGAGGACGAGGTTCTCGGTACCGCGGTGCGAAGCGACGGGTTGGTGACTCGGCGCGCCTTCGATGGTGACGAGGCACGTGAATGCGGGCGCGCCGGTGGATGCGTCCTGGCTTGCGAAGGCTCGCGTGACGATGGACGCCGTTGCTCGAGTAATGGCGCGGGTTCTGGCTCGAGTGACGGGTCCGTCGGAATGCACGGACAAGTCTTCCTCCTTCTGGCTGGCGGTCAAGGTGGGGCTCACATCACCCTCCCCCCCTTGGGTGGGAAACGTCCCCGTTTCCTCGTCATGATACTCGGGATCTACGTAAGGAGAGAGATCCGAGACATTGAAGGATGCGGAAACGTTGTACATACCCGGGAGGTCGATGATGTAAGAGTTGTCGTTGATGCGCCGGAGGACCTTGAAAGGGCCGTCCCCTCGTGGGTGGAGCTTCGTCTTCCGAGCAGCGGGAAACCGTTCCTTCCGAAGATGGACCCACACCAAATCTCCGGGCTCGAAGATCAACGCGCAGCGTCCCCTGTTGCGTTGGGCCGCGTATTGATCCGAGCATTTCAGCAGCTGGGCCTTGGTGCGCTCATGTAGGCGTCGGATATGGTCGGCGCAGTTGGCCGCGTCGACATGCTCCTCGGGCTTGAAAGGCAAGGGCACCAAGTCCATCGGCGTGCAAGCGTTACGCCCATAGACCACCTCGAAAGGGGTCATCTTCGTCGCAGAGTGGTAGGACCTGTTATAAGCAAACTCAACATGGCAAAGTAAGTCCTCCCACCGACGTGGGTTTTCCTTGAGCATCGTCCGAAGAAGAGTGCCCAAGGTCCGATTGGTCACCTCAGTCTGACCATCGGTCTGGGGGTGATAAGCAGTAGAAAATAGGAGTCGTGTCCCTAACTTCCCCCAAAGCGTTCTCCAAAAGTGGCTGCAGAATTTGGTATCCCTATCACTAACAATAGTTCTAGGAATACCATGTAATTTCACCACATGTTCGAAGAATAAATTAGCGATTTCCACCGCGTTATTAGTCCCCTTACATGCGATGAAGTGGTCCATTTTGGAGAACCGGTCCACGACTACAAATATGGAATCCTTTCCATGCCTCGCCATTGGGAGTCTCGTGATAAAATCCATAGAAAGATCTTCCCACGGGGCGTCGGGAATAGGTAGGGACGTGTAAAGGCCATGTGGTTCTGACCGAGACTTGGCTGTATGACACGGAACACAACTTTGACAGTACTTGTTTACATCTCGAGCCATGTCAGGCCAGAAAAAATGCTCACGAAGTGCTGTCAACGTTTTGGCTATGCCAAAGTGGCCTCGGCCATCATGAGCCTCTTGGAGCAACAAGTGTCTCACCGATGAGGCCGGAATGCAAAGCTTCCTAGGTCGGTAAAGATACCCATTGTCCAAGAAGAAGGACTCATGGATGCGAGAGTGCTCGAGATCTTTAATGATTGAGGAAAAATACGGATCTGAGGCGTATAATTCCTTGATCATCGCGAATCCGAGCAACTTGGAATGGAGTTGGGTCAACAGAATGTACCTTCTTGAGTGAGCGTCGGCGACGACGTTCTCTTTTCCCTTTTTGTGTGCTATGACATATGGAAATGTCTCCATATACTCAACCCAACGTGTGTGGCGCCTATTCAGAGTCGTTTGACTCTTGAGATAAGCCAAAGCCGCATGATCCGTATGAATTACGAACTCGCTTGGCCATAGATAGTGTTGCCACGTCTTAAGGACCCTAATAAGAGCGTACAGCTCTTTATCATAGGTCGGATAATTCAACGTAGCCCCTGCTAGCTTTTCGCTAAAGTAAGCGATTGGCCTTTGTTCTTGAAGGAGTACGCCGCCAATACCATAGTCGGACGCGTCACACTCGATCTCGAAGCGTTTTGAGAAGTCCAACAACTGCAGGACCGGGGTGCGGCACAAAGCATCTTTCAAGGCCTCGAAGGCGGCCTCGTGATGCTGCATCCACTTTATTGTGGCGGCCTTCTTGGTCAAAGAATGGAGTGGCCCGGCGATAGAACTAAAGTTCTTGACAAATCGCCTATAGAAACCAGCTAACCCCAAAAAAGAACGAACCATCGTCGGGGTTGGCCACTCACGGATGGCCCGGATTTTGTCAGAATCCACTCGTAGGCCATCCTTGGATACGAAGAAACCAAGAAAATTCGTCGTATCCGAGCAAAACACACACTTGTCCAAATTTA
The DNA here is from genome assembly GCA_964016875.1 of Fallopia convolvulus. Lineage (NCBI taxonomy): Eukaryota > Viridiplantae > Streptophyta > Magnoliopsida > Caryophyllales > Polygonaceae > Fallopia > Fallopia convolvulus. Next base: position 28,033,568 of record OZ024727.1, read on the forward strand.
CATACAAAGAGTGTTCGGGGAGGCAATCTAACACCTGCCTAAGGTGCCCCGCGTGAGAGTTCAAAGTTCTACTATAAACTAAAATGTCGTCAAAATACACGACGACGAAAAGTCCCAAAAATTTACGCAAAACAAAGTTCATCAATCTTATAAAAGTAGAAGGAGCGTTAGTGAGACCGAAGGACATCACCAACCACTCATAAAGACCGTGTTTGGTCTTAAAAGCCGTCTTCCACTCGTCCCCTTCTTGCATCCGAATTTGATGGTAGCCGATCCTCAAATCAATCTTCGAAAACAGCACGGCACCATGCAACTGGTCTAGCATGTCATCCAAGCGGGGAATCGGGTGGCGGTATTTGATGGTGATTTGGTTGATGGCACGGCAATCTACGCACATCCTCCAAGAACCATCCTTCTTCGGCACCAAGATAACCGGAACCGCACACGGGCTAAGTGACTCGCGAACATAACCCTTGTCCAAAAGAGATTGGACTTGGCATTGTAGCTCTTGAGTTTCCTTAGGCGACGCCGTATATGCAGCCCGGTTCGGCAATGAGGCACCGGGAATGAGATCTATGCGATGCTCGATCCCCCGAATAGGTGGTAACCCGTCGGGGAGCTCGGTAGGCATAATATCCGAGAACTCTTGTAGCAAGGCAGAAATGGAGGGAGGTAATACATGTGTCTTATCAATAGTAATATTAAGTAAAGGACACAATAAAAAGCAAGTAATACTCCCCTCGATGTGTTTGACCACTTCGCGCCGTCGGCAAAGGAAGAGACGATCCGGCACCGAGCCGAGAAGTGGGGGCTCGGCGTCCTCGCTCGTCCGAGATGCGCCATGGGCGCCATGATGCTGGCCAACAGGCCCTTGCCAGTGGGGAAGAGGGGCACCAGGCGCGCCGCTGGAACGAGGTTGGATCGAGCCAGCGCCGCTGGGCAACGTCGCTGGCGCGGTGTGGCGCGCAGCCGAGGACGCGTTCAGCGTCCGAGGCTCTTCCTTCACTTTTGCTCGGCGTTTCTGGCTCGGATCTTCATTAAATCCAGAATGTTTGGTGTTGGAACCAGGAACGCCGCCAGAACTGTCGCCATGCCCAGAAGCGCCGTTTGTGGTTGTATTCGGCGTAGGCGCGACCGTGGCTTTGTCCCGAGTGTTCGCTTGTTGCCTTTCGGCTTCATCCTGCAAAGCTTCACTCGGAGACATGGGTAAGATGGTCATGCATTTACCATGGTAATTGAACATATAAGTGTTCAATCGGCCATCGTAAATCACGTGACGGTCAAACTGCCATGGACGACCAAAAAGGAGATGTGTGGCGTCCATGTCAGTGACATCAAATAAAACCAAATCGGAATAAACACCAATGGAAAAAGAAAGGCTAACCTGTTTCGTGATCCAATGGTCACCATCATTCGAAATCCATGCAAGCTTGTACGGCTTTGGATGATCCGATTGAGGCAACTTGAAGTGGCTGACGACCTTCCTTGACAAAAAATTTCCACAGCTTCCCGAATCAATGATGACGCTAAGGGAGACATTTTGCAAACACCGAGTACGGAAAATGTTTTCCCGTTGATCGGTGGGCACGGACTCCCTCAAGCTAAGCGCTCGGCGCGTCACTAGCAACAATTTGTCAACGCGGGCGTCGATGTCCGAGGGTGCGCAATATACACCGTCTTCAATTGGCACGGCGTTTTCCTCATCCGACTCAGCCTCGTCCATGCTCTCGTAGGCCGCGGTTTGAGCCGAGAAAAGCACTCGCTTCGTGTTAGGACAATCGCGTTTCAAGTGCCCTCGACCACCACATTGTTAGCACTCGATGTCTCGAGTCCTTTGTGGGGGAGGGGCTTCCTTGTCACGGTTTTGGCCCACCGAAGCACCCTTGGAGTCCGTCGCTTGGGTACCTACCTTAGATTTAGGAAGAGAAGGAGAAACAAACTTGTTAGTACCTAAAGCGGAAGGACTAGGAGAAGAATTGTACCTTTGATATGTGGACGTATTCGGCCTCTTGAATTGCTTATAAAGCTCCATGGCCGTGTGTATCAACCGTCCCAAATCCCGGATCGAAAAGACAACCAAGCGATTGCGGATCCATTGGTGGAGTCCCGCCACAAAGCGAGACCGCAACGCCCCCGGTGAAGCGCTTATGCCCGCCTTGAAGAATAAATCTTCTAAGTAAGCAAAGAACTCCTCCGGAGTCCGGGATCCTTCACGTGCGTCTTGGATCAAAATCTGAACCTTCTCCTTGTAGTCGGGGGGTATGAATTTCCGCTTCATGATGAAAACAAGTTGATGCCACTCGGTTATGGGGGCTTTACCCTTTCGGGCCCGATCCGATTCGAATCGGTTCCACCACATACGAGCGACACCCTTGAAATGAAGGGTCACCACCTCGACTTTCTCGTGCTCCTCGTAATGGCAATGCTTGAGCACGTGTTTGGTTCCCTGCAGCCAAGAAATGAATTCATCAGGGTTGTAATTTCCAAAAAAATCATCAAATTTTACCTTAACGTCGCGGCGTGATACATGCGCCGGACGTTCATTATCGGCGTGCCGATTGACACGCGGAGGCGGTGTCCGTCGGCGTCGGGGACCTCGGCCAAAGCCTCGGTGTGGCCCGTCGCCATCGTCGTTGGGCTCGTCGTCTACACCTTAAGGTAAAATCATTAAATTTTACCTTAAGGATCTCGACGTTGCACAAGCACGGAACAACACAAAAGCACAAACAAGCAAGACAATCAAGCATGCAAGTAAGAAAAGAAGAAGAAGGCGTCGGCTTTGGCAAGCCTTGGCACGTAAGGAAAGAAGATAGAAAAGGAGAGGGAGAGAGAGAAGTAGAAGTAGAAGATCTCGGCCTAAGAGGGTAGGCGAGATTGTTTCATAAGAAAAATAGAAACAAGTAAGATATGCAATCAATCAAGGATATGCAAATCAAGGCAAGAGAAGATGTGATTTGATTGGAGAGAGAGGGGCCGAATATTTGTGAGATACTTGCCTTATTTTGGCTTGTGTATCTCACAATATCTTTTGTTTTTTTAATAACAACTAATGGATAAAGATTGCCTTATTTTGGCTTTGCTTTTCCAAATTTTTTTTTTATATTTTCGGCAACTACGAGATCTTGGAGATTTGATCTCCCAAGATTCTTGCTTGAACAAACAACGACGAGATCAGGCCAAATCGGACCAAATCTCGCACAAAATAGAAACAAAGCGAGACGTGCACAATTCAATCAATCCAAACAAACATGAAGAATGCAAGCAATGCTCGAAATCTTAAGATGAATCGAAAACAAGTGCAAGTCGGCGAGGGATATGGCAATTTTTTTTTTGTGAATTTTTTGAAACAAAAAACAATGGAACTAGTGGATGTTGGTAGAGATGGCGGAAGCTAATGAAAACAATGGTGGTAAAGAAAAAATTTCGTGCAAAAAACGACTAAATGAGTGAAAAAGACTTACGCAATCCTTGGCTCTGATACCAGTTGATGTGAACCCCGTTGAAGGATTCACGAATGGACCGATCTTGGACTCGTAAATGGTCTTCTCACGTCGGGTTTTGATAGATTTGAGACGAATAAACGTCTAGACAAGGTTTGGGTGAGAATTGAAAGGATTTAAGAAGGTGGCTTCGTTTGACGGAAACCTGAAGAATATGGGATGAGATGAGAATTTGGGTGACGCCTTAGAGAAATTGTTCTGGAGCAATCTCGACAGAGTAACGGTATTATTCAATCAAGCGTGAGAAATAATGAGGGGGCGGGCCTCTTTTATAAGGAAGAGGGCACGCCAAACCCTAGACAAAACCCTAGCGGCGTGGGGAAGTGAAGGGAGGCGCAAGCATGCGGCCCAACCACTTAGCCCAAGCCCAAAACTCATAAAAATAGAAATGACATAAGTAGCAACGTTTCGAAAAGGAAATAGTACTAAAAATGGTATAAAAGATAAATGATCACGGTGGCCTAGTCGCGAGTGTCGCGACAAGGTCGTGACAAGGCGTCGGCGCCAAGGACATGTCGTGGTACGGAGTCGGGACACGGCATGGCGTCGGCGGGCTGGAACCTCAAGACAGGCTGGTGCGCACCCGAACCTCAAGTGGCGAGGTCGAGGCGCACCAGAACCTCATGTGCTCGCGCCGGGGTGGCCCGGCGTGGCACGGTGCTCGGCAGTCGCGACTGGCACGGTACCGAGGACGAGGTTCTCGGTACCGCGGTGCGAAGCGACGGGCTGGTGACTCGGCGCGCCTTCGATGGTGACGAGGCACGTGAATGCGGGCGCGCCGGTGGATGCGCCCTGGCTTGCGAAGGCTCGCGTGACGATGGACGACGTTGCTCGAGTAATGGCGCGGGTTCTGGCTCGAGTGACGGGTCCGTCGGAACGCACGGACAAGTCTTCCTCCTTCTGGCTGGCGGTCAAGGTGGGGCTCACATCACACCATCATGGGTACAAGGGTTACAGGAAGGCATTAACGGAGTGAATAACAAGGTTAACGAAGTTCAGGCCAACCTTAACCATCAAAACAAATGATGGGGAGAGTTCGATGTGTGGAAGAAAAATGTCGATTCTCAGCTAGGGAACCTTGCTGCACAGATTCCAAGACCACAGGGGCAACTCCCGGGCCGTCCCGAGGAGAACCCTAAGGGATAAATAGCAGCAGTACACCTTAGGAGCGGAAAGACACTACCGGAGCGTGTCCAAGCTAAGGACAAGACTGAAGAGGACGCCACGGTTCAGCTCGGTAACGACCCAGTGAGAGCGAGTACCGAACCGGCACACCATGGTGACGAGGCTCCCAGGGTCGTCAACGAACCTAGTTCAGGTAAGTTTTCTAATCCGAGCCCCCCTCTCCTTCCCAGGGTAGTTAACGACCCCACCATGGTCGATAACGACCCGCCGCAAGCACCTAACGACCCTAGTGTCGACCCGGTAGCACCACCACTCGAGCCTGACTTGGTTTCGAGAATGGTGAAATCTCTTCCTTTTCCTATTAAGAAATCAAAAGACTCTACTGAGAGTAAATTCAAGCGTTTCGTAAAGATTCTCCAGGGCATTAATATTTCCATCCCATTCGCTGAGGCCCTAAGCGAAATGCCGGCTTACACTAAATTTTTAAAGGATATTCTTAGCAGGAAAAGATCCATCACAAAGCTGCAAGACGAGGTCCGATCTATTGCTATGCCAGAAAAGCTAGGAGACCCAGGGAGATTTGCCATAACAATTGGCATAGGCGACCACAAATTCAAAGCTTTATGTGATCTGGGAGCCAGTGCCAGTCTACTTCCTCTTTCAATCTGGTCAAAAGCTAGCATGGGACCATTAGAACCTGTAGATATGAACCTCTACATGGCAGATGGATCATGCGTAAAAGCTGCAGGAGTTGTGGACGATTATCCCATTCAAGTTGGGAAATTCTTTATTCCAAAGGATTTCATCGTCCTCGATATGCCTGAGGACCCCCACGTCCCCATTATCCTTGGCAGGCCATTCTTAGCAACAGCAGGTGCTAGAGTTGACGTGCGGAAAGGACTTCTCACTTTTGATATTGGAGAGGAACGCGTAGAATTCAGCCTGGACCAAAATGCTAATGACCCAACTATGGCTGCATAGATCGAGTTGAACCAACCAGAACTCGACATAGATTTCCCTACCGAGCCTCCTCCAATTACCAAAATTGATGAGAATCTCACACAGGTCTCTACCGAACCTCCTTGGCCCATTACCGAGTCCTACACGCAGGGTTATAATCCAGGTGAATACTCTAACCATGAATTCACTAATGCTGGTTATAACTCTTCTTCATACTTTGTTCCTACACCATGCTCCACTGTTTATGCTGTAAAGGAATCCAAACCATCTTGGTTTTCGGATTTTACTAACCCTTATGTAGGAATATCGGGCATATTGTTAGAAGATAAAGGACCAAATTTAGTGACTCAAGCCAATAATGTCTACGAAGCTAAGTATGGGGTATCTCAAGACCCCAACATAGCAAAAGAGCCACCTTGAGCCAAGGTAAGTACGTCGGGCTAACGACATTAAAAATAGCGCTTACGGGAGGCAACCCGCGTTTAGTATAGGTTAGTTTTTCTTAATTTTTCTCTTTTCTTCTTTTTCCTAGCTTTCTCTTACGTTTTAGTAAGTAGTGTAGAAGTAGAAAGATAGAATAGATTTTTTAGCTAACAAGATGCAGGAAGAAGGGCTCGAAAATCACTCAAAGAGGCTACGGCGGATCGTTAACGACCCACCCAGGGTCGTTAACGACCCGATTTGGCGACCCGACTCGGCAAAATGGGCAGGTAAGTAATCCTAACCCTAATCTATCTTCTATCTACCCATGGGCCGCCTCTTTCACCTCTTCATCTACCCCAAACCCTCTCCTATAAAAACCCTTCTATATCTCCCAAAAATCCCACCCTCAAATCTTCAATCTTCAAGCTTAAATCCCCCAAGAGCCCTACCGAAAATCCCTCACCACCATTCAAAATTCTCACCGCCACCAAAAACTCGGAGACCCACCCAGTTAACGACGTCCACCGCCGGCTTGAGTCGATACCGGCGAGATTCCGAGTCTGTTAACCACCCAAATTTTCGATCTTTGCTCTTCAATTTCTCAATCTACCCATATGATTTTTGAACCCTAACTCTCTATTGCATGATTCATAGTTTATAGGGTCGAAAATTTCATATCTAGTTCATAGAGGATCGAATGGCATGTTCTTGTCGCTCAATGAGTTTATTGCTTAATTTATCGGTGGTTGATTTTGATTTCTATGGGTTTGTTCTTGCTTGGATTCTCCATTGCAATTTGATTTAGGATAGCATGAACTACCTTGTTCTAGAATTGTTTTATCTTCAACACAAGTTTTTCTTGGGCAACTATTGCATGTTTTGGATGGGTAATCGAGCAAGTATGGGGTGTGTATACCCGATTGTGTGTCTTACATAGGATTATGAGGGATGCATGCTTGATTCTTGGCTAAATTTGAGAACTTTTTACTACTCGGAAACTGCGAACTGGTCCACGGCGACTCGTTAACGATCCACCCAAGCTCGTTAACGACCCTGCGCATCATTGAGGTTGAAAAACCAGTTCTGACCCGTTATATACCCAATTGGGCTGTTAGCGAGGAATTTTGAGAGCTATTTCGAGACCAAGTATGGGGTCTCTTGTCTATTTGATTTGGTTGGATCTTATCTTGGAAAAGTTGTATCTTTGTAGGTCCAATGGAAAGTTCAAGCCGAGCGCAACCCGAGCTCAGAAGAAGAGGAGGAATTAGAGGTCCCCATCTCCACCTCGCAAGGACAGCGTGATCATGCACACTCAAGGACCAGCGGAACGTTACAATGCCATAATAGGCAAGGACCACAACACTAGGTGGTTCTCTAGGTCGAGTGCCAAGCAAATGCGGATTTACCATGATGTCAAGGAGGCCTTTTCTATTCTCGGTGTGCCTCACTTGTTGAAGAAGAAAAATGTTCCACACTTCCCGGCTCTCACATCCGAGTTTCTAGCCACTCTGGAGACAAGATTCCCGTCGAAGACTTCGGAGGGACGAATTTGGTTCAGGCTCGGTAATGTGAACCGTGAGTATACCATGGCGGAGTTCAATGCTATATTGAGTTCCCAAATCCCTCTCGAGAATACAGTCTTAAAGATTACAAGGTGACGAGGACTTGGAGCTACATCACCGGGCAAGTAGAGCCTTCCTCTGCGGCTCTATCCGGGGCAAGCATCATCAACCCCATTTTTAGGATCATTCTCCGAGTCCTAGCCGCTACTTTCTGGCCTAAGAGACAGCTGAACAGGCCGACAAGGATGGAAGTTGCATGCCTTCGCACCATCCTTTTTGAGGATCCCGCCCCATTGAACTTGGGGTACGAATGGCTATACTACATCGAGAAGTCAATCAAGTCGAAGGAGCTTTGGTGCGGGAATTTGGTTAGTCTCTTGGCAACCAATCTTGGAGTTGACTTGTCTTTCTACACACCGGCCCACGCCCAGCTACTCAACAGGAGTTATTGGTTTAGCTCCGGTATTTTCACTCAAAATCGAGATGGGTAAACTACAAAGGTTCTTGGTCGAGATGTTGTTCCCACCCTAGCCAAGTTGGAGCTACTCTATGTACCGAATTGGTACGAGGCGTGGAATGGGCATGCATTCCCATTAGAGCCCAAGCCGGAAGATGAGTTAACGCTTAGGCCATGTGAGTCCCGGTTCGAAAGAGAGGAAGACGCCATGGATGAAGATGATGGTGGTAACGAGGCTGCGACAGAGGCTTCTACTGAGGCTGGCACTGAAGAGCTTAACTTTGAGGATGACGACCTCGACATAGAGATTCTGGGCAACAACAGCTTCGTTAACGAGCCTACCAGGGTCGTTGATGACCATTTTGATATTTCTACCCAGGATCACAACTTCGGTAACGACCCGCCGAGCGCGTCTAACGATCCCCCGCCCATGTCGCCACAGCCGCCTATCGACCCTCATTCATATGGTATTGTGCCATACAACCGAGTGCTTTATCAAGACCATTTCCAGCCCCAGCCACCTCCTTAGCCCAAGTATACAGGATCGAGTATCCCCCCACCATGGGCCGAAGATCTTTCTGCCCAGATGCAGCAGCTTAACCTTCAACAGACACATATTCATCGGAGGATGGATAGATGGGAGAGTGTCTATTCTGCTCGCATGGCGATGGAGGATACGAGGCATCAGCAGAGAGAGGCGGCGGATGCAGAGCGCTGGAAGACGATGTATGACTTTATGGGGAACTTCGAGCATTATTTTCCACCACCTGGCCGTTGAATCAAATTGAAGAGTTGTTTTGTTTTCTGCTTAAAAGACTTTGTAAGTTTTTTGTTTGTTTTCTTGTTTTTCTTTCTTTTTGTTTTCTTTTTTATTTTTTTTCTTCTTCTTATTTTTTTTACAGTGGGGACACTGTAATTTTAAGTATGGGGTAGGAAAAGGTAGAAAACTTGTTGTCTTGTGTCTTGTTTGTTTTATGTGTTTTATTTGTTTAAGGTAAATTTTTGTTCCACGAAAAGAAAAAAAGAAAAAAATCGAAAAATTTTGAAAATTTCAAAAAGAGAGTTTTAGAATTGATAAATATTCTTTCTTATGGTTCTATGATAATAGTTGCTAGATAATCATGTAATTCCTTGCAAGCATGACTTTGATAGTCTAGCCGGATTCTTATTTTGAAGTTAAGAAGGAATAACATTTGATGAAATTGAGCATATATACTTTTTAGCATAAGTGATGCAATCCAACAAAAATTACCTTGTGAGTTGTTTTTGGCCTTATAGGGAGAACATCAAAAATCCCTCTTCTTTTCTTGTGTGATTTACTCTCTATATGCATATTATCTCTTGGAATTGTGACGGTTATCTATTACTTGAGACCTATATGAGATTTATAGTTCATTGCATGTAAGATCATATGATAGAGAACTTATTTTTTATAAGCCTTACTAATCCATATCCACCCTTACATTATCCTCTTTTTGAAGCCAATTTGAGCCTTAACCCTTTTTATTTTTAGCTCCACAAAATTGTTCCCTAGCCGAGATAAGCTTGACCCTATCCGGGGATTAGGACTTAGTTGGAGAGGTCAGTTTTGTGAGTGAAATCTTATGATTGGTTTTGAAATTGAGGGATTGTTGGGAAGGGTAGATTGGAAGTCTCTTGTTTTATGTTGTAAGAGAAAGATCTCTTGATAATGAAGTATGCAAAAAAAGAAAGAAGTTGTTAAAAGAAAAGAGAAGTTGAAGTATACACGATGAAGTTCGTTAACGACCTAGCTGGGTTCGTTAACGAGGTTGCGTAAAAGTATAAGAAAGAAGAGAAGTAGATGTGCATTTTTGTTTAAAGACAAATCAGAGATTCTTTTGAGTTATTTTATGAGGCTTTCTAGGATATGATGGGTGAGTGTAAAGAAATGAGTGTGCATATTGTTGAAGAATGAGTTCGGTATGTTGTCTTTATGAGTGTTTTGTTATGTGTGTGTTTTTTAGGAGTCTTTGATTCCCGGATATTTTTAGCACCACATAGCCAAATATTTTCCACGCCTATTTGTTATTACCAAGCCCCATTACAACCCGGCCGAATGGAAGCTTCTATGAAGTTTTTCATTGAGCCTAAGTTTCTCTTGATGATTTTTATGTGTTTTGACAAATCTTAGGTGGAGAGTTTGGTAATATAAGTTCCAATTTCTATGAGTTTTTGTATATAAGATGAGTTGAGAGTTGAATTTCTAAGCCTAAACACATGAGAGTTGAGAGAGACACATTATCCCTTGTGAGGTTGGATTGTATTTTTATGTCTATTTGGTGCATATATGTGATGACATTAATAGTCATTTGCTATTTTTCTTCTATATGTTGAAGTTGTTTTTAGATGATGGCTATGTCTTGATAAGTATGATTGTTTGGTTTTGATTAGTGTTTAGTGATTGCTTGAGGACAAGCAAGTCTAAGTATAGGGTATTTTGATATTCATGTTTTTAGTATAGTTTTTAGTATGTTTTCTTAGTTTGTTTGGTCTAGTTTTAGTAGTTTTAGAGTTAGTTTTGTGTGTTTTTGGGTGAATTTGCATATTTTGTGAAAAGTATGGAAGCTACTCCATTTTGTGTCTTTTTGTAGGTTTTAGCAAGGAAATGGTGCTATTTGGAGCTGAATGGAATGCTATGGTGGAAGACGGAAGAATATGAGATGAAAGAGTTAGAGTCAAGATTTTTAGAGTTGAAGTGTTGAAGAAAGCCAAATCCAGGCTCGTTAATGAGGTTGTGAAGGCTCGTTAACGAGGAATAAAGATAGAGTTTTTCTAAAGTTCGATCTATTGTCTACCGACCCTGTGCTGGAATTTATTCTGTGTCGGTAGGGTTTTTAATGAGTTTTAGAGGTATTATATTTTATATTTTAGGTCTTGTTATCTTTTTAGATTTTATTTCTATCTTTTTAGAATTAGTTTTTATCTTTTAGGAAAGTTTTTATCTTCTAGCTTTTTTTTAGATAGCTTTATTAGTATAAATACCCTTCTTTTCTAGCCTAGGGGGGGATTTTTTTAGAATTCGAGTAGTAGACAGAGGAAGGCCGAGAGAGAGAAGAGCCGAGGAGGAGATGTCGAACCGAGGCGTAACGAGAGTGAAGCCAGGTCGTTAGTCGTTATTCGATTCGGTATTCTTGTTGTTTTCGGTTTCTTCTGAAGTCTGTAAGACGATATTTTCTTATTAATTTGAAGTAGTTCGTTTTCGATGTTTTCTTTTGTTGAATTTGTTTGCGTTATGATTATGAGTAGTGAGTAGTTTTCCTATCTAGGGTCGGGGTTAAACCCGGCATAGTTGTGCATGGTTTGATGAGTAAAAGATTGTGTTGAATGCCTTTTATCTATTTTTAGATTGCTTGTTGTGATTATGCCTAGATGAAAGTCAAGGTAATTTGAGTTTTTAACTCGATTGAAAGAGAAAGTTAGTAACTTGAATGTTGATATTGTTCGATAACGAAAGTTTCGAGCTTTAGATCCAAACCAGGCGATTGAGTGAGTTACTTTATGAAAGTAAATTGATTTGCTTGCTAATCAACGAAAGTTGATAAATTTATCTATTTAAAGGCATGATCTTTATCTTCTTACAAGTTTATATGCATGGCTATGTTGTGGTGATCCTTATCCTAGATTTTTATTTTTATTTGGATTTATTTTCAGTATACTCGTTATCTAGGTTCGTTGCTTCGGTACCGACCCTGAGTTTTTAATCGTTAATTTGCATTTCGTAGTTCACGGCGGTTCGTAAACGACCCTGACAAAGTCGTTAACGAGGTTGGTCGTAGTCGTGTTGTGTTGCTTTGCTTTGTTTTATTTTTCTTAGTAGTTTGATAGACAAACAACCGTGCTTCTCGTGGAACGATCCTGACTCCCCTATACTTAGCGGGGTCTTGACTTATAAATTTATTTGTTGTCAAGAATAAACCCTATCAACAAGTTATTTGCTTAATTAGTTCATCCTGGAACAAGTAAATGTATAAGGATTTAAGATAAAACTTTTGATGGACTAACATGAAGCGAAATGTCACTGAGTTCGTTTTGATATGTTTAGTTTGTCTGGAAGTCCTGATTGAGCATAGAAGATCGGATAGAATGTGATAATCTTTTCCTGTTTCAGAATAGAAATAGGAAGATGTTTCAATGGATTCTTGTCATTAGTTGTTCATGGCTTAATGAAAGAAAAATACAATATGGGGGTTGTTAATAAACTCACATAGAGTATTCTTTTTAATGCAATTAAGATGACTTAGAAAGTACAGAAGTTAGCTGAGGTGTTCATGCATGAAGTGTTTCATCTTCATAAAACTCCAAAGACTATTATCTCCGATTGAGATGAAGGGTTCATGCCAAGGTTTTGAAAGGAGTGACATCAAGCTTTTTGGAGTGAATATAATTTTAGCGCTGACTTCCCTCATCAAACTGATGAACAATGCGAAGAAACAAATTCAAACTCCCGAGAACATGTATTCTGGATTCCACACAAGTTGGGATGTTAGCTTGAGTTTGAGTGATTTAACATACAAGAATTTTAATCACACGATGAAGAAATGACTCTTTTAAGGCTTTGTAAGGTCGGAAGTGTTGGCTGTCAATTTGTTGGAATGACAATACTGACAAGGTTCTTCATGGGCCAGATTTGGTCAAGAGAACAACAGCTGATATCGCACTAACACGATCAAAGGTGCGAACTGCTCAGAAGCGACAACATTCGTGTGTAGTTTTAAAGCGAGAGCATGTTAAGTTCATTGTAAAGAACGACGTTTTTGCTTTAGTATCCGCCTTGAAAGGCGTATTCCGCTGGGGAAATCGAGACAACGCAAATGCTCGCTATGTTGGATCTTTCGAGATACTAGAAAGAATTGGTAAGCTTGCTTAATAGTTGACATTGCCACCTTCAGTGCATTCTATCCGTAATGTCTTCCTTGATAGTATGCGTTCAACCAAATGACACCTATGAAGAAAGGCCAGGTTGAATCGTGAATAAGAAAAATACCTTTGGTTAGGTTACCTTGGCCTAAAAAAATGGAGGTGAAGAAAAGACTTGAGAAACTAGACAGGAAATGTTGAGCTATTTTCCAAAGTTAATGAACGTTGTAAAGAAGAAGTTTGGTAACTAACCAATGGTTGTTTTGTGCTTTGTGCAGAAGTAACAACATATTTTTTAAGGGGGTACTACAATCATCTGTATAGGTTTGTAGTGTTTGTGTGTGTGTGCTTGTGCTATCTTTTCTTATGATCCGAGTTCTCCCTGGTTTCGAGGACGAAACCATTTTTAAGGGGGTACTAATGTAATAACTCTGGTTTTTAAGGATATTTTTGAATTTTTCTCGGATATCCTTTTAACCTCTTTGTCCGTTTTAACGCTTAATCCAATATTTTTTGTCGGAATTTAAATCCTAGAAAATTTATGCTGATATCATAAAATCATAAGGAAATGATTTTATAGATCGGTGTGAATTCTAGGATTTTTCAGTGGAAAAAGAATATTTATTGGATAAGCCGTCTTTTTAATTATGTACTGTAAAGGTTTTAAAATACGAAACGAAAGTCTTAAAAGTTGAAGGTAGCAAGATAAAATCATGGAAAATTGGTTTTATTGGTCTACATAATTTACGGGACGTTTTGTATTTAGTAAGTTTTTCCATCCAAGGTAGATAATTTTACCGCTTTAACGGGAATCTCATTCCGAGACTGGTTTTAGCTACAAAACCGATGTCTTCTCTACCTTGTTAAGTAAAAAGGAATCCAGAAGAGATAGGAAGAGGATAGAACAGAGGGGACTTGGGGCGATTTCGAGCGTCTTCACCGCCGGCAGCTTCCCTCTTCTCCCGCCATCTCTGCCACCTCCTCACCGTCTTCTCCCTCACTTCCACTTTCTTTTTCTGGGTTCGTTAGCCACTGTAAACCAGAACCAGTGAGAGAAATCTGGACAGAATGACGGACTCGGGGAGATAGAATTCAAATTCTTCATCGTCGGCAATCGTCTCTATCTCACCTCTGTTTTGACACCACCGGCTTCCTCCTTGGCCACCCCTGAGCTGCAACCACCAGGCAGCACCCCCAGCAGGTCTCGCTGCCTCGTTTGAGAGGGAGAAGAGCAGTACGGAGTAGCAGACCAAGAGGGGGGAATGAATTCGAATCCTTCATAGCCGGCATAACTCTGCCTTGCTTGTTTGTGTGCGTCTCTGGCGATCACCCGCTTTTCCGACCACCACCCACCGTGAGGGCCACCGCCGGGCAACACCCAACCACCCTCGAGCCCCTGGGTTAAGCCTCTAACGAGCTGAACGAGCCCTAGGCTCAAGTGAAGGTAAAACGCGATCGAAGTTAATTAACGGTTTGGGCTCGGAGCCACCGCACGATTAGTCGATTCCGTTTTACTAATTAATTTTATAGTTTTTATAATCTTGACGTTGATACGGTCTCACAGGTTCAAACCTCTCGGGAAACGGACGTCCGAATCTTCAGTTATAGCGAATACAAGTTTTGACATCGATTGGCAAGTAAAGGACTTCAGACAATTACTCAGGATTTGTTGTTAATCAGTATGATCCGAGATTTGGTCACCTTTAAGAACCATTACTAATGAACATTTTTTATTTAGAAAATTGTTTCAAAAGTGAAAACGTTAGTTACTTATAAATTCGCCAAGATGGCTCCTTAAAGCCTGATAGCTAAGCATTAATTATAAATTGATATTCGGAAATCAAGTCGTTTATCGATTAGGTAATTATAGAATTTGAGTATACAGCTAAGAAGTGTTTCCATGAGCTCATTGTTGAGAAATCCATTTGTTATATTTGGCAGAAGGGTGATAAAGATTACTGTTGGAATTGCTAAGGACGTTGAGCACGCCTTTCAAGGCAAGTGGACGATTCTCTCTTGTGTTATGGTTATTAATGAGGAATTGAATTCCATTTGATCCTCATGTTGGAAATAGTTTGTATGCTGAATAAAGTTTGATAGGTGGTTATTTTGTTAGAAATAATGACCATGTCGTTATTTTAGTTTTTGCGCTAGAAATGAACCTAGGACCGTTGTGTGATCTTGTGTGTTTAGTCGTCTCATACTAAGACATTGTTGTGAAGTAAGATAGTTAGAGATGGGAGGTTAGACTCCAAAACATCTCTTTAGTGGTCCGATGTTGAAATACTGTTGTAAAATAGGTAGTCCAGGGGTAGGAGCCGAGTCTCCAATGACCTCTTTATAACAAAGTCTGTATTGGGGGCGTAGCTTGCTAGCGTATCCCAAAATTGGAGTCATGACTCATGCGCTTCACGTTGAAGGAGGACAATGGTGCACTCTAGCTAAGTGTAGAAAGGAACTGATGTGGGTCAAGTGGTCACAGATGAAATAGGCCCTCTCACCCTGACGACATCAGTTACAAGGAATTTATCGGCAACAGTTGGGTCGATTAAAAGTTATTAAAATGAGACGACTAAACACACGTTAATGTGAAAATCATAAAATGAAGAGAGTGCGATAGGCACGTTAATGTAACTGAATGGTTAGTTCTTTTGATAACCATTCTTGCTCCTGATTAAGAATTATTCTTAATCAAACTCTGATTAAGTTAAATTGATCAATCGTTGAAGACGTTTATGAGTGTTGTGTGGCTAGTATAAGTTTCCGTTAATCGTTTATGCTTCTTAAAGGAACCACAAGTTGTGGTGTTCTCCCTCTTGATTATGAAAGTCTCCTTCTTATTCTCTATAAGACTGCTAACTGTTGGATCCTAATCCGAGTCTAATCGGATTTTGATGCCAATATGTTTAGTTACCACCATAAGATCCAAGTTAGTTTCTCCACTTGCTTAGTCTATCATTAGACTAACCCGTCCATCTTCTTTTCTTTTATATGGTCGGCTGGTGTCCACCATTGGTATACGACACATCAGGCTCTTCTTGAAAGTTGATTCAAGAGGTGAATCCAGGGGTTTGAAGCTTCAAAAGTTGAAGAAAGGTTTCCAATGGCCATACTTGAGTGAAGTTCTTGGTTAAGTTGTTGCAAAGCGAAGTGGAAAGGAAGTTATGAACTTACGGAAAACTTTTTAAAGACTTTGTTCAAATAGAAGGTTTTTCTATTTATTCTTTTTAAGTTAAGGTTTGTATAAGACCTTTTACTTGTTTTTCCGCTGTAGTATTTAACTTAATTTTGTTAGGTTTTAAATGGTTTATTTTACCTTGTTCTAGTATGTTCTATCAGGTTAAAGCCTTGGGTAACTCTTGTTTAGTTCTAATCGGGGTTACTGGCGGTAATACCTCCAGGGTAAGTAAGGGGGTGTTACAAATAAGCAGTCTAGTGATGTTGTCTACATCATTGTAGATAGTGTGAAGCAACACCCACTTGTCTTGTCCATGGTGAGGACATAATAGCAAATGCTCCTTGAACCTCTCCCAACGTTCATAAAGAGACTCTCCGTCCCTCATTTGAAAGGAACTAATTTGGTTCCTCATCTCTGCTGTCTTCTTGGGTGGGTAGTACTTGGTTAGGAAAGCTTTGGCCAACTCATCCCATGTAGTAATCGTCCCTTGAGGTAAGGCCTTGAACCATGCCTTAGCCTTGTCTCGTAGAGAGAATGAGAAGGTGATCCTCCAAAGTGATTTTGCCTTGAGGTAAGCGCATCATCAGTAACATCATGAATCTTCACCGTGTCCATAAGCTCTAGAAAAGTGTTCAGATGTTGATGAGGATTCTCAGCAGGTGATCCTCCAAAGTGATTTTGTTGAACCGTGTTGATTAGAGATGGCTTCAGCTCAAAATTTCTAGCATGCACCGGAGGTCTAACAAGATGTCTGCCGTTGGTGACGAGGCAACACATAGTCACCAAGAGTCATTAGTTGTGGCTGATTTAGTTGCATCTGTTGTACTTGTTGTTGGGGCTACTGTAATTGCTCTTGTAGTTGTTGTATCAGCTATTGTTGTTCATTTTCTTCCATAGCTCAGGCCTTAGCTTCTTTATTCTCTTTCTTTCTTATGTGGAAAGTGCGCTCTGGTTCTGAATCAAAGTCATATAACGAACTAGCACTCTTAGCTTTTCACATAAAAAGAGAACAAGACCTGAAACCAAAGCAAAAGACGGAAACCAAATTAAAAATAAAAAAGGACTTAGTCTACCTGTTGTGGAACACAACCAATACTAGAAAAGCTCCCCGACAACGGCGCCAAAAACTTGATAGGCTATTTTCCAACACCGCAAGATACGGTTCGGTTGTAGTATCAAGGTGTCGAACTCAGGGAACTTTGTAGTATCTATTATAGCTCAATTCAATAGACTAAGCCAAAAAATAAGAGAAGAGGAGTTGCAATTGTATTCTGGGATAACTAATATCGACAATAAGAAGTAACTATCGATGGAAAAAGCATTCCAAGGTCATGATTCCCAGAATGACTCTTCGGTGGATTACCGGTGATATTTATTTGGATTTCAATTCGAGAGTTGTTTGAAGAACTAACTATCTCAAAAGTAAACATTAACTCTTTTCAGACGATTAATGCATGTACCTAGACTCGACTAGTAGTCACTCTCGCACAAAGCAAGTCTCATTTAAGTCCTTTAAGTTCTTTAGAGATCATTGAATCAATAGAAATAACATCCGCTCTCGCGCTCTGTTAAGACTATTCAATCAATAATTTCTAAGATAGAATTAGTTCCACATGTGAATTAAGTCACTCTCGCACAAATAATTCAACAAGTTCAAACCTAGGGATCTAGCATGAATTAGCAAATTGTGAATTCAATTCAATCAACCTCTTGTTATTCTTATCTCCTCTCGGTCTCAAATCATAACAAGATTCTGAATTCAAGTAAATTAGGTCATTAAGCATCCTAGGTTGAATCAAACGACAATTCAAATCTCAATTCAACCAAACATCACCCTTAGATCTATCTACTAAACCATTGGGTTCACCCTTCCTTGGAATAGAGAAATTAGCTAGACATAGTATGAAGAGAAGAGAAATCTAAATCAAAGATAAACATACTGATTGTCTTTTCAAGAGATTCAATTCCAATCCCAACAAGTTTAGCGTAGATCCACGATTCTCCACTTTAGGGTTTTTGAGCGAGCTTTCAATAGAATAAAACATAATAATTATCCAAACTTAATCCCCAAGTATTTATATTAAACCCTAAAAACAAGATAGAAAAAGGCCCGAAATAAATAAAAGAAAACTCGCCAAAGAAACCTCGCGGGAAAAGACGCGACTCGGTCCGAAACTCGGTCGAGTTTCAGACTGAGTTTTGCAAGCCTCGGTCCATGTCGCGGTCATGACCCAGACCGAGTTTCCCACTTGTCCGCTGCTTTATTCAAAACGTTGGACGTGCTTCCTTCCGTGCCTTCCATCGAGCTTTTGTCCATCTTGTCATCAACTCCTTGCATCCGCTTGACTCCTAGCCATTTCCTATCGGGTTGCTTCTCTCGCCTTTTTCCTTGTTGTTGCTTAAACTCCTTAAATCCACCTCCAAACGATCCTGAAACCGAACAAAGCAAGAGTAGAAACCGAAACTACAAACTTTACGAAAAAGACAACAAAACCAAAGGAAAAGAAAATAAAAAAACTAAACTAAAGGAAATAAACATGCTTTAACCTAGACTAAAAATGCATCCTATCAAAATCCCCCAAGCTTAAACCTTGCTTGTCCTCAAGCAAGAAATAGAATTTGAAGCCCCACGAAACAAGCAAGTCATGCATTGATCTCGACAACGAACTAGACAAAGAGTTTAGAAGCAAAGAACGAAAATCAAAATCATAGCATGCATTTGAGAAATTCAAAGAAATCGAGTCAAGATATTCATTCTAGACCTCACTTATGATAATGTTTTTGACTCTCTCTCTCTCAAGTGTTTAAATAGGTCGTGTTTCACTCAAATCTCACATTTGAAAGCTTAGCTACCATAAGCTTGCAAAAGCATTCTAAATCTCCACCGCAAGAGACCTTGCACTCAACAATGATCTAGAGGATGTTATTAGGTTGTAACGGGGCCAAGGTGCCTTCCATCGAGCTTTTGTCCATATTTTCATCAACTCCTTCCATCCGCTTGACTCCTAGCCATTTCCTATCGGTTTGCTTCTCTCGCCCTTGTCCTTGTTGATGCTCAAACTCCTTAAATCCACCTCCAAATGATCTTGAAACCGAACAAAGCAAGAGTAGAAACCGAAACTATAAAATCTACGAAAAATACAACAAAACCAAATGAAAAAAAATAAAAACAACTAAACTAAAGGAAATAAACATGCTTTAACCTAGACTAAAATGCATGCTATCAGGGACCCCATTTGGACATGTCGTTCTGAATAGTTGTGTTAACCTCGAAGTTCCCATGCTCTATGACACACCATGCTTGGTAGTCATGACTTCTCATCCAATATCTCATCTTGATTTGCCAGTTTTTGAAGCGTCCGACGATGAGTTTGGGAGGCTTGTTGTTCCGATGTCCAATCTTCATAAGTTCCTGAGACATTTTTCCTAGAACCTGCAAAGACTAACAACTTGGAGCACCTTCTCTGATACCAATTGTTGGATTGAAGGTCATTTGTAATTAGTTATGGGAATTGTATCGAACAGTTCCCACAAGCATTTAAATAGCACAACCGAGACAATTTCCTTATAGAGGAACCCCACAACGATCAACTAATCGCATGAGTAAACCTCTACCTCCGCTTAGAGGATTTTTTAATGAGTTCCCTTTTCTTTATTTCTTAGTTCCCTTCATATTACAAGGCAGAATACAAACTTCTCTATTCCTACTAGGACTCTCTCCCTAGGCAACACTAATGTATTCTCTCGACCCTAACCCGGTGAAAGCTCACAATTAAAGACAAAGCGAAACCCAAACCTATCTCTTCTTCTGTCTCTTCTCTAGAGTTCCCCTTGACCTAGGAACTCTTCTCTTCTTCACCGTCGTCGAGATTAGTTCGGTGCCGGGGACTTTTCACCAACTTTATGATCTTCACCTAAGTGGTTCTTCAGCACTACTCTCTTTAGTGTTTGGATTTGATAATTGTGAAAAGTAAGCATCAAGGTGATTGTTGAAGGGTTTAAATAAGCGTGATGAGAAACCCTTATCCACTAGAGGCATTTGTCCTAAATGCCCGTTTTGTCTTCCTCTCCAAGTATGATTCTTAAGGATGACATGTGACTTTGATTTGAACTTGAATTGCCAACTCTTGAATAAATTCGGACCGTTGGATGGTCGTCTTCCTTTTGCTGAAGCTTTGAATGTCTGAGACGCCCCTTTGTCTCGAACAAATAGGATCCCTAAAAATGCGCTGAGATGTCGCTTTCACACATGCGCCAGTTCCATCCAAGGGGAACTCTCGTCTTCTCAGTTCCTTTGTCTTGGGAACTCTTCCTGACTTCTGAGGGACTCTTTTTCTTCTCATCCAGTTCCCATCTTATGGGAACTCTGTTTTCTTCTGATGTTGATCGCTCTCTTTTCGTCCTTGCATTAGTTCCCATGATGTGGGAACTTGTTGATCTGTGTTTTGCTTTATGATGCACAACCTGTTCTCTACAGATGGCGTCGTTTTTCTTTTCGTCGTTGCATTAGTTCCCATAATGTGGGAACTTGTTACTTTATGTTTTGCGAAGTGCAACCTGATTATGTCGAAATACATGGCAATTGGCGTTAGTTCCCATGGTGTTTGTCATTATTAAAACGGAGGACGTTGTTCCTATGTTAATGAACGTGAGTTCCTAACACTGACTCAACAATTTACCCGTTTTTTATGATGACAAACCCATTATAAAATGACAAGTATTTCGTTCAATTTTAAAGAATGCAAGTTCCCCCTTTGTGTGACAACATTTTACAAGGAGTTTCACTATATGGTTATGCAGTTGCAACTTATCAGATTTTGTGAAATTATCCCCCCTTAGCAAGAGCCATACTGTGATAACTTAAAGACAACACATCTCACACATTTTATCCTTCCCCTTTTGACATCATCGAAAAGACAAAGACATAAATTGAGAATACAAGGGAAGCACAATGATTAATAGAAAATAATACTCAATACATTCAGAGAAACAGTTTATACAAGCATGGAGGAACTTAAAGCATTTAGAGAAGGAGTTTAGATCAGCTAGGGAGAATTTTGTAGGGGGCTTGTTCATGGGTTGGAGGAGAAGGATGAAGGCAACTTCTGTTGGATGTCTAGAAGAACATCAAGGATTCGCTCATTGACCCCACACAGACCATTGAGAGCTTGAAGGACAGAGGTGCAATCTCCATGTTCGAGGAACACTGGTTGTTCCCTTTCTTCAAGTAGTTCTTGGGAGTGCTTCATCCTTTGGATGTTGGACATATCCATCTACTATCCGAGCTCTTCTTCCTCCTTTGGATGGTAAACATTATTCTGTTTAATAATTTCTTTGGCCACAACAGCGTAAGGAAGTCCATGGGTTTCCTTGGCAACGCACTTGCACATGTGCATGATCATTATCCGGGGCAGGTTGATCTTTTCCTTGCGTAGGAACAGATCGAGGAAAATGGCGTCATTGGAATTGAGTGTTGTGCGCTTCTCTTGTCTTGGAATCACCACCCTGGTGATATACTAGTGTGCCATTTTGCCCAATTGACTCAATCCGTGAGTCAGGACGTCCTTTCCTTGAGCCGAATCATGTCCTAGCCGCCTCTTGAAGATAACCTCTCTTCCATTAGTGTTCTTTCATGGCTTTTGAGGAAGAATTGCGAAGCCTTCAATTGGTACTTGAAAACTTTTCTTCATAGCAACATAAGAGAAGGTGAATTCATCATCCCTGAAGATGCATCGGACCACTGGATTAAGATCAGATCCCTAGGTCAGTTCTAAAGTGGAGTAGAAGAGCTTGATTTGTGAGAGATCCACCTTAACTGGTTCTGATCAAAGAGTATCTTATTCTTAAAAATGGATCAACTCTTGTAGTTCCTTGAAATCGTTTTCTTGAAGGAACTCTAGGGTGACGACCAGTGGAACAACTAGCTTCCTGTCCCCAAAAGCAGCAATTCCCTTCTTCTTCTTCTCCTTCGTAGCTTCTGTTTTTTGCTTCTTACTCCCCTGTTTCTTAGATCCTTGAGTGGATGGACTTCCAGAGTTTGGTTCTGTGAATCCAAATTGGAGAAGAGGTCCCTTGGTTTCCTCTATCTCGTCCTCGTCTTCATCCACGATGATTACATCATTTTTGTTGTTGAGTGCGTAGAGTTGTTCAAAATCAAGAGGGGCGAGTTCCTCTTCAGGTTCTTCTTCTTCATCTCCAATGAGTCTGTGCTTTCTTTTTCCGATTCTTTGGCCGGTGTGAACTGTGGAGAGAAGGTCTTTAGGTTGAGCAGGTTTGGAAGGAGTTTGTTTGGAGGTTCCCTCAGCAGACGAGAACTCTTCTCTCTCGAATTGTGAGAGGGTTTGATCAAGAGCAAATGTGGAGAGATCTTTGTATTGAGGAGTGGGAATATGATCGACTTTCTTTTGTAGAGGGGCTGGTTCTTTAAGAGATTGAGATTGAATGGTATTGGGGTTTTGATCATTGGAGTTGGAGGAATCTGGAGCACGTCGTTTAGGGCTGAGAATATCGAAGATTTGAGTGTGGTGTTTAGGAGAGGAAGTGGAAGCATCTTTGAGAAGAAGAGTAGATGGGTTTGTTTATGTGATAGTGGTTAGAACACCATCAATGTTTACCTTGAGGGTTGAGGATCCATCTAGCCTGGTTGTTAGAACTAGAATATCGGATCTTGGAGTTGTAGGAGGTGAGTTTGGAGGAGTAAGACCTGGTAGAGCATCCCTCTTTCTCAAGAGAGAATAGAGGCACTCCTTGACATTGAAGATGTATTCTGGAGAATGTGTTTCAGGATCAAGGCTTTCGAGGAGGGTTTCTTTGAGGTACTCAGGATCCTATTGTAGGAGATGCTCGATGAGAGGATTTGGATGGAGAGGGGAGAAAGGGATTTTGTTAATAGGTTTTCCCTGGTTTGCCATCTTTCTGGGAACAAAGGAAGAAAGAGAAGGTTAAGGTTTAGGGTTTTCAAAGAGAGGCAAGTGAAGAGAGAGAGAAAGCTTTGGAGAAGACGAAGGAAGAGGGAGAAGGAAACGGTTAAATAGAGCGAAAGAAGGTGAAAGGGTGAGGGATTAGGTGAACCAGAGTTTCCTTGAAAGACGAAACTCGTTCTTCTCTCTCTCTCTTCTTCTCTCTCTTCACCAGAGTTCCCCTAGATCTAGGAACTCGTTCTTTCTTCTTTACCGTTGTCGAGATTAGCTCGCCGTGGGGACTTTTCACCAACTTGATGGTCTTCACCCTTTTTTCCTTGCTCTCCAAGTATGATCGTTAAGGTTGACATGTTACTTTAATTTGATTTTGAATGTCAACTCTAGGATCAAATCGGACGGTTGGATGGTCGCCTTCGTTCTACTGCAACTGTAAAGTTTGAGACGCCCTTTTGTCCGATCGAGACAGGATCCCTAAAAATGCGCTGAGATGTCGCTTTCACGCATGCGCAAGTTCCCATCCTAAGGGAACTCTCATCTTCTCGGTTCCCTTGTCTTGGGAACTCTTCTTGACTTTGAGTGATTCATGTTTTTCTTATCTAGTTCCTATTGTGTGGGAACTTTGGTTCACTGTGTTCCCATCTCGTGGGAACTGCTGTTCACTTCTGAGGTTGGTTGCTTCCTTTTCGTCGTTGCATTAGTTCCCATGCTTTGGGAACTTGTTGTTCTGTGTTTTGCTTTGTGACACACAACCTATTATACTGAAATACTTGGGAATTGGCGTTAGTTCCCATGGTGTTAGTCATTATCAAAACTGAGAGCGTTGTTCTAGTGTTTCATGGATGTGAGTTCCTAATACCGACTCAACACAACTGCATCGTACTAGGATCTGGTTGTTCTAGTCATATGCAAAAGAGATTTGATTTACATTCTAGGGTAAAAGTTGGTTGTTTTATGCTAGAATTGTATCCTATTATATTCCAATCCATATTGCTTCTATTAAACTGAATCATTGATGGTTTCATGGTTATTTAATTAGTTAGAACTAATAGTATCCGGTTCTACTGTTAGTTAGAGTTGAAAAGGAATAGGAAAATCCATTGCATGTGATGTTGAGGTGAAATCAAGGATGAACTTGTCATACGATTGTGGATATTTGGTTGCCTAAGCTATTTTCCCAAATATTTTTATTCACAACCTTTATTACTTTGCTAGTTTTGCATGCTTAATAGTTAGTTTAATTCACAAACCCCTTTTATTGCTTTACTTGTCATAAAAATCATACAAAGCGATCAATCTACCTCCCTACGGTTTCGACCTTACTTCCTGATGACTACGATCTTTTCATTTGTTTGGACTCTTTTGCATAATCGTGATTTGCACGACCAAATTCACCGTTATCAGTTAACCTCTTCATATGAAGAATCTAATTTGTTATTTTTTCATACTCCTCCATTTCTTCCCATTGATCTTCAAAATTTCCAATGTGTTCCTCCCTTTGCCAATCAAATCAACTCTGCGCTCATGACTCAACATAGTGATTACAAACATGGTTTGCTTTGGCTTCAAGGACACTTTTCCTTCGTATTGGAAGAAGACAAGAGCAGGAAAAGATACGAAAGCCAAACACCTTCGACATTCTAACAATTCTAGAATCAAATAATAGGACATTATTTTGGTTTCAATTAGATCTTGTTTTTTAAAAAAGAAGAATCAAAAACACATAAATTCAGGAAAAAAAAGAGTCTAGAATACATAGAAGGTACCTTGTGAATTATGATCATGAATGTCATAAATAATTAGAGAGGGGGCAAAACACATGAAGGTATATGACTTAGACCTTAAATGCTCACAATATATGTCATCACAATTATAAGATTTTGAAATAATGCATTTGCAAAAGAACTTGCTCTAACTTGGTAAGATTGTCACCTCAAGAACTTGCTCTAACATGTCACCTGGAGCATGACAAGCAGACCTTAACTTCGTCTCCAAAGTATTACAACATTGTATGTATGCTTCCATGAATGTCCTTTTGCAACCCTAGACAATAAAACAAAAGAAATTAATGAATATGACCATAACAAATATGGACAACAGATTCAAAGCTATAGTTAAATATGGATTTTATCTATTCTAATCATCAAATGTTTTTCAAATACAGGATAAAAGTTTCGAGGGTGCAAGTTCACAAGGGTCATGAACAAAAACTATATATTATAAGAGATGAAGATCATCCCATCCTTCAGTAAGACACAATGGTCTTTTAAAATATTATTGAAGTTAAAACTATATATTATAATGTAGAGGAGCAAACAGTTTGTAATTTTAGGCTTGGTACACAAATCCTTGTACAATAGATAGAGTAAGAACAAGAACAAAAATAATCTTGTAGATCAATCAATCATTAGTCATAACATTAAAGAAGGAAGACCCATATTCTGCATTCACTAAATAATTTAGAGGGAAGACCCATATTTTATGAATTACAAAGCCAAAAAAATGTTGTTTGTTAAGCCCATACTTGTGATACATTTATATAATGTATTTTTGGTCATATAACATAATGCATATTAAAATCTGGAAAATGCACAAATACTTTATGCTGCATGACATCTATACAAGACCCTATGCTATGAATGTATTGTTATATTCTGAACATACCATTTGTAAGAGAGCTAAAAGCTGACATTTGTTTGATGCATTTTCCCTCCTTCAATGTGAAAAAGACTCAACTCCACCCATGTTAGAAGATTCATCAGTTTCCTCTAATGAATAAATTTGTTCATCGCAATCATGTACATAAGAATGTGTGATTTGTTAATGCATATTCCCAAGTAAAGAGCTTGCAAATTGTGAGAGTATGACGTGAACTAAACTGAGATATCTTGGTTAAGACGGTATATGACACAACCGAGATGACGACATTGATTGCTTCCCACATCTGCAGTTACGGTTGTGCATGCAAATCTGTGACATTTAATCATTTGGAACCATATATGTTATGAAGGGGCTAACCAGCTGAACTTCATGATCATTAATGCATCAGGGTGCACCCGTCAATTAAGAAGTGATATCAATATTGGCATAAAAGTTAAACATTGGCTTCAAAACTTTCTTCATGAGGTTTTTCAAAAAGAA
Source organism: Fallopia convolvulus (assembly GCA_964016875.1). Classification (NCBI taxonomy): domain Eukaryota; kingdom Viridiplantae; phylum Streptophyta; class Magnoliopsida; order Caryophyllales; family Polygonaceae; genus Fallopia; species Fallopia convolvulus. The sequence goes on from OZ024727.1 coordinate 28,059,709, forward strand.
TATTCATATTGAATAGCATATTATGAAATTTAACTAGTAATTTCATATAAAACAAAATCAAATGCATAAAATGAAGCCAATAACTAGTTTAGCAAACACACACTTAATTTGATGCATATTATGCAATTTGAAGATATAAATTAGAAGAATGCTTTCATTAGTAAATATTAACGTAACAACACAAGTCGGCCTTCCCTGCTGTTCAACTCCCTCTGGTGTACACACAAGACTAAGAATACGAGAGCAAGGGCTAACAAAGTGCCTTGCATAAAATAGGTATGGAAACTGCTAGAGAAAAATGTATATTAGCTAAAAATTCAACATAATATAAGATGTTCTGTAATGGAAAAATGCAATTATACATTAAAGAAGTGCAATTTGTCCAGAATAGGAGCATTCAAAATCAAACTATATTAAAGATTTAGATATATAGAAATAGTTTCCAAGTTGAATTCACTTGCAATCAATTGTCATCTTTTGATCACCAATCGGCTTTTAAAAGCCATCCTCAAACCTAGCTAACGATATCTCCTAATCTCATCAACAATAAGAATGTTGGGAATTTTCAATTTATAAACATGCTATCAATACACTAGCTGCAACTAACATGTTCATGGTTTGACATGGATTAGTGCTATGTGGAGAAAGATTCTTACTCGATTATGTTTGCTCCAAGAACGACCCTCAGATTGGGTGCACTTTTGGAGCAACTTAGACATCTTCTCAGCGAGAAGCTATTGGGGTAAGCCCTCTCTCATGTTTCAAATTCCACTATCACAAAATCGATCAATTTCATAACAATAAAGGAGATACAGATGCAAATACAAAAATGGAAGAAGATAGAGTGGAAAATACACAGATACAGAATACCATTGACTTGAGCACTTCATCGAGGACAAACAAGATAAACCCAAAGTGGCCCGCCGAACATGTATGTAGAGGAAAAACATGTTAGTTTGGGAGATATATTCTCATACCCCTCAAAATGTCGAATAACAAGTGGATTTATCCCTGCAAGCATCTCCCTAGCAAACTCTTCATTAGTTCCTCATCCTTGTTGTTCGACATTTGTAACTACTTTCTCTAGTCACTTCAACTCTCTCTTCTCTGATTTCTGCAAAAAAAATTAGCATCTGGCATTAATGAATTGGAAGAAACCCTAAAGCTTGATTTTACAAAACCTTATTCAATCAGATTATGAGAATTGGGAAAATATACTCAAAACTAAGAATCCATTTATTTCTCAAAGATTGGGAAAAGGAGAGGTTAAGATGAAGATGAGATAGAGTTGAAGATAAAGACGAAGGAGAGACAACCCACAAGTATCAAAAGACGCCAAGCCCATAGCTCCGCCCCCTCTACAAGGTCGGCTTCTCTGTCTTCATCCATCAGGAGTTTAGAGCGGTGCAAACGAGATAAGAATAGAGGGGGATTAATGCAAGTAAGAAGAAGAAAGGGAAGGAGGAGATGGAAAATAGGAAGGAGGAGTTGGGCATCAAAGCTGAGACCATGACACACAAAAATGAACGAACAAGATACGTGAAATCACTGTTCTATGTATAGCAACAGCCGGATGTCAAAGTTACTCCTCTTTTATATTAATATAGACTAGAGGGATATCATATTGTTAATCTCAAACTCGATCAATTCCTAAACTATTTTTTAAATAGTATATTAAATGTCATTAGTGGGGTTTAAATATGATTGTGATTATTGGTATAAGATTTTAAGAAAAATGGAATATATTATCTCCTGAATAACTAAGATTTCCATCATAATACACTAATAAGATATCCTCTTAACAACAATAATTGTTTCTTTTGACCAAGATATGAAGTAGAAAGATGTATTGTTACACTGTTTTCTTGAATAAAAAAATTTGTGGTAAGCAATATGTAATGCAACAGTGGCAAACATTATGCTTTGCTTCAGGATCAAGCTTACCTTCCTTACATAGTTGTTGTTGGCACTAATGTCCTTGCGCTTACATACATCATCTCTAAAATCAATAAGTAAGACCACAGAATAGACCTTTCATCAGCTGAACAAAATTTTGCACACAAAAGAGCCAATTAAAATAATTCGACATATTAAAGATCGACTTTAGTATTATGTGATTGTATATAGTGTAATGATTAAAAAAGTCAATTCAAATACTTTTGACACAAATTTAGAAGAAAGGCTAATGCTTTTAAGAAAATGTCAAAGAAAGTGAGTTGTCAAATAAAAATAGTCATTACAAGTTCCAACTAAGACCAAAAGCTTTATTGATCTTCAGTTTACTAAACATGAAATAAGCATACCTTTCTTTACAAGTATTCTTGAACTCATCTCACAATTATCTTTGCCTTGAAGCTATATAAGACCATGAAAACAAGAAACTTTAGAAATGAGAAAGCAAAATAATATGATAGCTTGTTCCACAAAGTTGGATTTATTGCTCAGGATAAATATACTGAGAGGCTTTTTCCATTTTCTAACCCAACCAACTCAAATAGGGATGAGATGATTAGTTTATTGCTCATGAAATTGATATATCAATTAATAAGAACTACAAAATATTAATGACTCTTAAAACTTCCACATTGTTAAAAAAATCCAATTAGAATGACTCAAACCAACCTTCAAAGTTCAAAAGCATTCCTTCGTTTCCTGCCTCGTTGGATCGCATTGTCAATGTTGAGCACTCCAACCTCATCATCCTTAGCATTTATTACATTGATTTGTTCACTTTGTTGACCCACTTCCCTTTCTTACTTCTTTGGAACCCTCAATAGCCATGTTCTTGTAACCTTGATTCCGTTTATAAAGATAAGCAACCTTGCTCTTAAAAAATACAATTCAAAAACATTGCATTTCTTTAGTAGCCAAACCCATATCAACCAATTCTCACTTGCACTTTTAATGAATGATAGAAACTAAATGTTAGAAATGATATAATATTAATATATCAAACCCTTCTTGCAATGAAGTGCGTATGAAAATCACATGATTCATGTAGCTTATGTTCCTTTGATTTTCTTTCCAGGATTTAATCGAACAAATACAGTGCATATATAGATCACATGATTGAGGATAAGTATAATGAGAAACATTTTCCATTTTCTAACCCAACCAAGTCAAATAGGGCTGGGATGATTAGTTAAGAATGGTTCCCGAGGTTTTACAACATCTACCTCTCGAAGGGGGTTCATCCTCGTACCCTAATTTATTGACAACAACTTAAACATAACACATGACAAGCAAACCGCATATCCAACTACTATAACCATTAAGAAAGATAACCAATCCAAACACATGTCAAAACACAACCAAGCACATAACAAACACGCTTAGTAACACTAAGTCATAACAAACGACACACCTACTCTCGAGCGAACTCTAAACTCTACTGTCAAAGGCCTCTACTAAACCCGCGTACAGTTCGGGGCAGTTCTCTCTCATCCTATCCTCGGTCTCCCAAGTAGCCCCCTCGACACCTCGTCGAGACCACTGAATCAACACCAACTAAATCTCCTTGTTCCGAAGCTTCTTCGTATGTCTGTCCAGAATCGCTATCGGCTGCTCTTTGAAGGGATGATCTGGCTCAACCTTTAACTCTTCATAGTTGTGCTTGTGACTGGGATCCGGAACATACTGTCTCAGTTGTGACACGTGAAAGACAAGGTGAACTGCCTCTAAGGCGGGTGGTAGCGCCAGTCTGTAGGCTACCTCGCCCACTCTTTCCAATATCTCAAACGGGCCAACGTATCGGGCACTCAACTTCCCCTTTACCCCAAATCTCCTCACGCCACGAGTAGGCGACACTCTCAACCAGACGTGGGCCCCTATCTCAAACTCCAGTGGTCAACGTCGCTTGTCTGCATAGGATTTCTGGCGGCTTTGCGCAGCTAGCATATGCTCCCGGATCAAGGCCACCTTCCCAATTGTCTTCTCGATCATCTATGGACTGTCTCCTACAACATCTAACGGGTCATCCCAACACAAAGGTGTCCTACACTTCCGGCCTTGCAAAGCCTCATACAAAGCCATTTGAATCGAAGAGTGCCAACTGTTGTTGTAGACAAACTCCACCAATGCAGGGTGATCCGACCAATGACCTCCCCAATCAAGAACACAAGACCTCAGCATGTCCTCTAGAATCTGAATTGTCCTCTCGGTCTGGCCATCTAAATATGGGTGGTAAGTAGTCATGAAGTGCAATCTCATCCCAAGTGCCTCATGCACCTGTTGCCAATATCTGGAAATGAAACGCCCATCATGATCTGACACAATCGTCTTCGGCACACCATGCAGTCTAACTATCTACTTTACGAACACCTCTACCAGCTTGTTTATTGGCCAAGTCTCCTTAATAGCAAGCAACGAGCAGTCTTTGTCAACCTATCCACTACAACCCAGATGACATCATGCCCCTTGCTGATCCGTAGTCTAGTGACAAAATCCATGGAAATATCCTCCCACTTCCACTCTGGGATAGGAAGGGGTTGGAGCATACCACCCGGCCTCTAGTGCTCAATCTTCACCTGTTGACAAACCTGACACTTAGCCACGAATCTTGCTACATCTGGCTTCATGCCATCCCACCGATAATTTTGTCATAAATATTTGTACATCTTACTCGCTCCAAGGTGAATCGAGTAAGGTGTAGCGTGTGCTTCTTGCAAAATCTTTTGTCTCAACTCTACATCCCGAGGCATATAGATTCGGCCGCGTAAATCAAGCTACTGTTTGCTCTCTCTACAAAATCAGGTGCCTCTCCAAGGCTCAACTTCTGTATCAGATCTTGAATCATTGGACACATTTCCTGTTTCATCTTCACTTCTTCAAGCAAAGTCAGTTGACACTCCAAGATACTCAATCTACCCAGGTAACGCTGAATTTACACCTCAATTTTGTACCTTATCAACTCCCTCTGCAACTCTGGTTGAACCGTCAAATGAGCCAACATATATTCTTGAGAGGTCTTCCTACTAAGTGCATCAGCGACTATGTTCCCTTTTCCAAGGTGGTAAATGATTTCCAAGTCATAGTCCTTCAACAACTCAAGCCATCTTCGCTGTCTCATGTTCAGTTCTATCGGAGTAAAGAAGTACTTGAGACTCTTATGATTTGTCATCACCATGCATGTACTCCCATACAAGTAATGACGCCAAATCATCAAGGCATGCACCACCGACGCCAATTCCAAATCATGAGTAGGGTAATTCTGTTCATTCAGCTTCAATTATCTCGAAGCATAATCAATCACCATATCCCTCTGCATCAACACACATCCCAAGCACACCTTGGAGGCATCACTGCAAATCACAAAGTCCTCATTCCCCTGAGGAAGAGTAAGTATAGGATCCGAAGTTAACCTCCTCTTCAGCTCATCGAAGTTCTCTAGCAGACCTCATTCCACACAAAATGAGTGGTCTTCTTTAGCAAGTTGGTAAGTGTTTGGGCTATATGGGAGAACCCTTCCACGAACCTCTGGTAGTACCCCGCTTAACCTAGGAAACTCCGCACCTCCTTCATATTTCTTGGGGGTTACCACTCTTTTACAGCCTTAATTTCCACAGGATCCACCATAACTCCCTTAGCAGACACCACATGTCCCAAAAAGGTGACTTCCGATAGCCAGAACTCACACTTGGATAGCTTAGCAAACAACTGATGTTGCCTCAATACTTTCAACACCTACCTAAGGTGTTCTACGTGCTCCTCTTCATTACGGGAGTAAATCAGGATATCATCAATGGATACCACCACAAATTTGTCCAAGAAATCTATAAACACTCGGTTCATCAACTCCATGAACACTGTGGGTGCATTGGTTAATCCGAACGACATCACCACAAACTCATAATGCCTATATATGGTTCAGAAAGCCGTCTTTGGAATGTCTTCCTCTCGAATCCTTAGATGATGATATCCTGACCTCAGACCCACCTTTGAAAACACCGTAGCCCCTTGTAACTGATCCAATAGATCATTAATGCGAGGTAGTGGGTACTTATTCTTGATGGTGACTCGGTTCAACTAATGATAATCGATACACAAACGAAGGGAACCGTCTTCTTCTTTACAAACAAAACTGGAGCTCCTCATGGCGACACGCTCGGACATACATACCCCATCTCCAACTGTTCTTCCAATTGTGCCTTCAATTCCTGCATTTCCATCGGAGCCATGCAATATGGAGCCCTCGAGATCGGTATTGCTGGCTCAAGATCAATGCTGAAATCAACCTCTCTTTGAGGTGGCAAGCCCGGTAGTTCGTTTGGAAAGACATCCTTAAACTCATAGACTACTGGTATATTCTAAATGTGTGGTCATTCCTTGTCCCCTTGTAGGACATAGCACCAATACCCTACACACCCCCCATTAAGTAACTTGGCAGCTTTTACCATACTAATCGTTGGTCTCGGCCAAACTTGCTCTAACTCCTGACTCACTTGTACAGTCCCGTCATTTGCGTACACAGTGATGGTGCCCTTATGTATATCTAACACTGCTCTGTAACACGTCATCTAATCCATTCCCAAAATCACGTCGTCATCTAGAGACAATTGCATTACTATAAAATCTGCATACCAGTCTCTGCCTCCTATTTTGATAGGGCACTATAGAATCTCTCTATTCCCACTCACGTTACTACCATCGGGTAGACCCACTACAAAAGATTCCCCTTCTGTTCAAGTCAACCCTAGTCTAGCCATGCAAGTAGAGGACACAAAAGAGTGTGTGGCACCCGTGTCTAAAAGAATGTGAATAGGTTTAGACTGAATCCAAAACGTACATGTAGCAGTCGGTGCATGTAAGGCATCGGCCCTCCTCATCTCGGACACTCGAGGCTGGTTGACCCTCAAGGCGTTGGCTCCTCTTCCTCGCCCTCTGTTTTGGCCAGATGTGTTCTTAGTCTGCTGGGGTGGACAACGAGCTCCCTGGTTCAAAGTACCTGGACACGATCCTTGAGAGGGTGCACCAGCCCTACAATATTGTTGTAAATGGCCATGCTTCCCACAGTTGTAGCAGTTCTGAACTAGCTTTGGGCACCGATTTCTAAAGTGATCAGTGCCTCCACAATTGTAGCACTCCTTCTTACCCCTAGAAAACTTACCCTTCTGAAACTAGTCCTGACGACCCTGTGGGTGAGGGTCGTGATCGCCTCTCATGGTGTGCGAGGGTCTAGAGATACAATTTATAACCCGACCCCGTTGTAGTACGTGGTGGGTGTCGAACACTCGGGAAGTCTACTCGATCGATGTGCCTAGATACTAGGAAGCTAGAAAGGAGAGCATAAAACAAAGGAAAACAAAGAAAACAGTCGGGACCGACACTGAGGTCACGTCGGGCCCGAGGTTGGCGACGAGAGGAAGTCGGGACCGACACTGGGGTAAGTCGGGCCCGAGGTAGCTGGGTTTGTCGAACTTCAAAGATTAAAAGTAGATCTTGGGCTTTTGGGTTCCTTCTCTAGTAGATTAAGGCTTATCCACCCCAATTCAAGCAATGAGTGATGATCGGACTAGGATCGAGTGCTTTCGCCCGCGTTCCAACCACTTCTACACATCGATCATTGGGGAAATCCCCTTCGAAGCAAGGTCTTGAGATTGACACATGTTCACTTTCGCTACTTTGCCAATCTCAAGCCTTGATTCCCGACTTTCGCAAGGAATTGTAGCTCTATGTAGAGTGGGTTCCTTAGATCAAACACTCAAGGCTATGGAATTGGGGTTTCTAGCCTAAACCTAGCTAGGGTTTTCCCCCATAACCCAAGATCAAGGAGATCTACTCCATGTGACAAGCAAAGAAAGCAATCAAATCAAAAGAGAAAGCAATCATCATAATCAATCTCAAAACAAAGCAAGGTTTCATTCAAATCCAAAGCAATCCACAAATTCAAATCAAGGGTTTTCAAATCCACAAGAACAAAGCAAATCAAAGCAAATCTACCAATAAAACCTATCAAGACCTCCTCCCTTGGCCGATTCTCTCTCTCTTCCTTCTCCTCTCCTTCCTCCTTGCTCTCCAAGAATCCTCTTGGCTCCCTTGGAACCCCCCCCCCTTTTGTGTGTGTGTGAGGGCACCCCTTCTTAGAAGACAAGAGGGCCTTTTATTAGATGAGGGGCAAAAGTGGAAGTTCACAATTTCGTGCCTTGGAGCCCAAGTAGTTCGGTGACCGACTCGGACCGACACGGAGGACCTCGGGCCCGAGTTACTGTGCAACTCGGTCCGAGGTTGGAGACTTCAAAGTCGGGCCCGAGGTTGGTTGCAACTCGGTCCGAACCTCGTTCCACCTTCTTCTTGTTGGCTTTCCTCTTGTTCTTCTTCATGGCTTGCTCCTCTCTTTCCTCCTTTGCTCGGGCCTCGCTCCATGTCTCGACCCTCCTTCAAATCGATCCTTGATTCATGCCAGATTACCTACAAAACACATAAAATGTGCGTAGTCTCCGAATCTCATAGAAATACGGGAACTAAGCTAAAAAGGAACAAAACGCACAAGAAAAGGGGAAAAAGAAACATATTTACAAAGGAAATCACATATGAAAACACCACCAAATAGAGAGACATCAAAATACCCCATACTTAAACTTGCTTGTCCTCAAGCAATAACAATGTAAGCAAGACCGAAACATAATCTTCAAGTAAAGCCTCGTATGAAAACACATTTTAAGCACAAGTGATCGATATTCAAGCAAGATTACATCATCACACATGATTAAGTGTTCCAAGGAATAAAGTCAATGCAACTAAGCCTCACTTTAGGGATATGTGAACGTGTATCACTCATCATGTGTTTGGGTTTAGCAATGAACACTCAAGCTCAAAAATCATGCAAGTAAGGACTTTACTATTGAAGCTAATATCACCAATTCCTCCACCTAGAGATGCCTAATGCAAAGTACACAAAGAATTTCGAACTTGGCTCAATGGAGGTCCTCAAAGAGGTTCCATTCGGCCGGGTTGTAATGGGGCTTTTGGTATTTTTCAAGGTGGGAATTATTTGGTCTTGTGGTGCTTTCAATGGGGATTGAACAACCTAAACTCTCACCAACTTCACCAAAATTCCACAATTACTTTCATACTCACCCAAAAGACTTAACATTTTCCTTTCAACCCAAAATTTCACTTAACATTCCACTTCATCTTTGCTCTTATGCTTTTTGTTGGATTTTTCAACACTTTCTACATTTGGACCGACTTTCTTATGACATTGGGCCCGATGTTGCTTGTAACTCGGTCGGACCCTTTTCTTCACTTAAGCTCTTTGCTTTATTCCACCTTATATTTCCAACATTTTCTTTCTTCCTTTTCTTTCTTTTTTTTTTCATTTTTGTACAACAAAGATGCACTACCCACATGATTCATAACACCATTCCTTGCCCTTAAACCCAAGAGAATCTCAACTCTTCAAATACAATCCAAACCTCTCTTCTAAAGTCCAATCCCATAAGGGTCAAGTCATATAAGGCTAGGAATAATATTTTTGAGGAGTTTCAAACAAAGGCTTAGGCTAGAACGGGGCTACAAACAAAGGATTATCTTCATGGTAGGATATGGAACATTTATGTGACTAAAAGAACAAAGTTCAAAATCAATGTGACAATGCTAGGACAAATCTCATGACGGTCTTGGAAAATAGATAAACACCGCAATAGCAAGTTTTACTAAGCATGAATGAGCTAATCACACAAGAAAAATGAGGGATATGCAAATATGAACAAGCATCCCTAAAATGGCCAAAAATCAATCTCACAAGGGTCACTCATACTTAGTTGCATAAGAACTCATCCTAGAACTCACATGTTCAATAAAACAAGCAAGATATCATGATCACATCAAAAGCAACATCATTTAAGAGGCTAAACTATCCAAAAATATGCAAAGGAATTTACATGCTCACATCATCATTAGCTTTTATTTTGGCAATCTAAGATGGGAATTTCTAGTCCAAAACCTACAAAACACAAAATCTTTTTGTTGTTTTCAACACAATTTTTCAATTTTTATGGATTTTCAATTTTTATGGATTTTTTTGCAATAATTTCTCTAAAACCAAAAATTCATCCATTCAAGACCAAATTAATCATTCATGTTTTTCATCAAACCACAAACCAAGAAGAAAACATCCCAAACACAAACTAAAAACAAAAGACAAATATCCTCAAAATAACAAACAAACATAAACAAGTGAAATCATGAACACATTTACCCCCACCCCATACTTAAAATTTTGATGTCCCCATCAAACAAGGAAATCAAAACTTAAAAGCAAGAGAAAAGAGTATGAAAAGCTCACAATTTCTTATTCTTCAATGGCATGTATAGGATCAATCGGCGGGGTTGTCACGTCCACGTCCTCTTTGGAGCCTTGCTTGCCGCTCCCTCTCGTACACTTGCTCTTGGTAGAAGTCTTGTGGTGGTGGTTGAAGTTGAGGCTCCGAGCATGTCCATTGGTCCTCACGGGAAGGGAAGTTCCCGCTCATCCATGTGTTAAAGCTATCTTGGACCCGCCACCTTTGGTCTTCCACCTCCCTAAGCTCTTCCACCTCTCGAGTATGGTGAGAGGATGGGGCGGCCGACTTTGAGAGTTCTTGAGGGAGAGGGGTTGTATTTTGGGAATGGTAGTTGATATGAAGATGATAGGTAGGTCGGGGATAATATTTAATGGGGGAAAAGGACAAATTAGGTCAAGGGCAAAATTGGCATTCCAACTAGTCAAATCGAGTTGGACCGACTTCATGGATCGACGTCCCTATGTCGGGCCCGACTTACCTGGGCTCGATGTGGGAGTATTCGGGTCACCAATTTTACTCCATCCTCTTGCAACTTCTTTCCCATATTTCCATTTAAATATTTCACCTCAAATCCTACACAACTTTGAAGAATGCACGACACCATAAATCCACAAAACACTAGATAGAGATTGGTTAGGGAAAAGCTAGGCTAAACTAAGAAAAATCAAACTAAAATTAAGAAAAGAAAGCTACTAGCTCGGGTTGCCTCCCGAGAAGCGCTCGTTTAGAGTCACTAGCTTGACTTCCTAACCTCACCCTTATGGCGGGTGAAACACGGTGAATTGCTCGCCATTGTTATGCCCATTCCCATTGCCTTCATACCCATAAAACCACCAACGATGGTCTATATAGGCATGGCTATCCGGTCTCGGGCCTCTCTCATCATACTCCTCCAACGGATGAGATTTCTTCTCCTTACTTGCTCCATCATGTTCCTCTTTTCCTACACCAAAGTTATCCAAAGAATTCCTAGGAGATTCTACCAATTCATCTTTCAAGTCACTAAGGCAAATGTAGGAGTCTCCTAAGTCATCTTTCAAATCACTTAAACAAATGTAGGAATCAAAAGTTTGGGAAGAATTGTGGTCATCACCAACATCAAAAGGATATAAGTAAGGATACTCTTCATTTCTCCTTGGGCTACCATTGATCCTTGACTCATCTTGATCCTCAATTTGCTCCAACAACTCCCTTGCTTGTATTTGTTTATTCAACCCTTCATCACTTCTCAACACAATGACCTCTCTAGCAACTTCCACTTCTTCACCTTTTCTCTTAGCACTCTCTTCAAGTTTGAGGATAGCCAAGGCGTCCGGCTCATTCAAGGCCTTGTTGAAGTGAAAATCGACCTTTTCTTCACCAATCTCAAAGGAAACCTTGCCGTTTTTGACATCAAACCTTGCCCCCGCCGTAGCTAAGAATGGTCTCCTAAGATTATTGGGACCAAGGGGTCCTCGTGCATGTCCAAGATCACGAAATCATCGGGGACAAAATACTTTCCAACTCGCACCGGAACGTCATCCAATATTCCCTTAGCCTTGATGATGGAACCGTCGGCCATAGTTAGGGACATATCGGCCGGCTCCATTTCACCCAAATTTGCTCTTCTCCAAATGCTAGCGGGCATCACCGAAACACTTGCCCCAAGGTCACATAAGGCTTGGATGTTTTGAGACCCCACACCAATGGTTATAGCAAAGCGACCAGGATCTCCTAGCTTTTGCGGTAACTCCAAGGTCTTGACTTCATCTTGCATTTCAACTATGGACCTCTTCTTGCTCAAAATCTCCTTTAAAAACTTGGCATAGGATGGCATCTCGCTCAATGCATCGGTGAACGGGATAGAGATGTTCAAGCCTTGCAAGAGTTTGAGAAACCTCTTGAACTTGTTCTCAACAACATCTTTCAGCTTCTTTGAGGGATATGGAAGAATCGTTGCACCTTGAATCTTGCTTGGATCAACCTCCTTGGACTTCCCTACTTCACTTGCAACATTTCCTGGTTGGACCGACTTGGGCACCATGTCGGGCCCGATGTTGTGAATCTCGGTCCTGGACAAAGGAGTTGGATCGAGGTCTGTGTACGTCGGTCCCGAGTTGCTCTCGACCTCGGTCCGGGGTAAAGGGGTCGATCTTCTTGCTGGGTCGACTTCGGGGAATGTCGGACCCGACTTGCTGGGTAAGTTGGTCCGACTCTCTTCATTCTTCTTAGGCACGTGTGGCTCGGGTAGGTTTCGGCCACTTCTCAATCCAATTTCCCGGACTTCATTTTGATTGTTTTGAGCTCGAGGATTTTCCTCGGGTCGGCCCGGAAGTCTCCCATTCTCTCTCGGGGCTTGAGTTGTAATTTGAGCAAATTGATTGTCGACTTGCCTCCTCCATGCACCAAACTCATTGAATTGGGTCCTCATCTCCTTGAACCCATCTCTCATCTCTTGAGCAAATGTTTGTAACTCATTGAATCCCGGTGGTCTATATGGTGGTGGTGGCGCCCTTGGCTCGTTTTGGTTGAAGTTGTTGTTGTAGCCTTGAGCTTGACCGTTGTTCCACCGGCCATTGCCACCATTGTTGAAATTGCCTCTTCCACCGAAATTTCCTCGAACATAGTTTGCCTCCTCAATTCGCTCGGCCAAGCGCACTTGGCTCTCATTCGGACAAACTTGTGTAGCATGTGCAAAGGATCCACACTCCTCACAAGCTCTAGCATTTTGCTTGTAGTAGTGGACTTGCCTCTTAAGCTTGCTCACTTCACCTTCAAGGAATTGGAGCTTCACATCCCTATCAATGTCTTCTCCCTTTGGATCATATAACTTCCTTGCACCTTCACCTTGAACTTTCACCTCCTTGCTAGCTTGACTCACCCCATACATGGCCTCATAATCGGATAGCTTGTCAAGTAGCTCCCAAGCTTGATCCGGTGTCAAGTCTATGAACCCACAATCGGTGTGGAGATTGAGCTTGTCCTTCGTTACCGGATTGATGCCTTGGAAAAAGATGTCTTGAAGTACATATGGTTGTTGGCCATGAGTAGGACATTGGTGCAACATCTCCTTGAAACGGTCCCATGCTTCGAAGAGGGGCTCATTCGGACCTTGTTGAAAGCTTGCAATCTTCCTTCTTAACTCGGTTGTCTTTGAGGGCGGGAAGAACTTCATCAAGAAAGCGTCATAGAGTGTCTTCCAAGTTGTGATTGACCTAGGAGCTTGGCTCTCGAGCCAATGTGTGGCCTTGCCCCCAAGTGACCATTTGAACGCCTTTAGAAGCACATACTCCAATGTCTCCTCGTCGGTGGAGATCGTCTCACACATATCCACAAATCGTTTAACATGCTCTATGGGACACTCATGTGGACGGCCCTCGAATTGATCACGCTTGATGAGGGAGATGAATTGCGTCTTGATCTCAAAATTCTTGGCAACCTCGGGAAGCACAATAGCCGGCTCGGGTACCCTCAACTCCGGATGCATGTATTGGCGTGCATTCCGGGGTAGAGCGTTGAGTTGAGCCTCGGCTCTCATCCGTTGCTCCCGTTCTCTTCTTGCCACCTCCTCTTGATTGTCCCTCTCAAGTTGCAATCTAGCCATTTCAGCCCTAAGTTGAGCCAACTCCTCCTCAACATGGAGAGCTTGATTCGCCATCCTTTTCCTTCTTCGGGCTTCCTTGAGAATACTTTCAGGATCACTCACAAACTCAAGCTCAAGTGTTCCTCGGGAGGAACGAGCTAGCATACACCTATGAAACAAAAACACAAACCAAAACAAATCAAAAACAAACAAAGGGTTTGGGCTATTCCCTCACCCAAATCACTACCAAAACACAAGAAACTCACCAAATTGGCACTCAATGCACTTAGACTTCCCCGGCAACGGCGCCAATCTTTTGATCGTCTCTCACGGTGTGCGAGGGTCTAGAGATACAATTTATAACCCGACCCCGTTGTAGTACGTGGTGGGTGTCGAACACTCGGGAAGTCTACTCGATCGATGTGCCTAGATACTAGGAAGCTAGAAAGGAGAGCATAAAACAAAGGAAAACAAAGAAAACAGTCGGGACCGACACTGAGGTCACGTCAGGCCCGAGGTTGGCGACGAGAGGAAGTCGGGACCGACACTGGGGTAAGTCGGGCCCGAGGTAGCTGGGTTTGTCGAACTTCAAAGATTAAAAGTAGATCTTGGGCTTTTGGGTTCCTTCTCTAGTAGATTAAGGCTTATCCACCCCAATTCAAGCAATGAGTGATGATCGGACTAGGATCGAGTGCTTTCGCCCTCGTTCCAACCACTTCTACACATCGATCATTGGGGAAATCCCCTTCGAAGCAAGGTCTTGAGATTGACACATGTTCACTTTCGCTACTTTGCCAATCTCAAGCCTTGATTCCCGACTTTCGCAAGGAATTGTAGCTCTATGTAGAGTGGGTTCCTTAGATCAAACACTCAAGGCTATGGAATTGGGGTTTCTAGCCTAAACCTAGCTAGGGTTTTCCCCCATAACCCAAGATCAAGGAGATCTACTCCATGTGACAAGCAAAGAAAGCAATCAAATCAAAAGAGAAAGCAATCATCATAATCAATCTCAAAACAAAGCAAGGTTTCATTCAAATCCAAAGCAATCCACAAATTCAAATCAAGGGTTTTCAAATCCACAAGAACAAAGCAAATCAAAGCAAATCTACCAACAAAACCTATCAAGACCTCCTCCCTTGGCCGATTCTCTCTCTCTTCCTTCTCCTCTCCTTCCTCCTTGCTCTCCAAGAATCCTCTTGGCTCCCTTGGAACCCCCCCCCCCTTTTGTGTGTGTGTGAGGGCACCCCTTCTTAGAAGACAAGAGGGCCTTTTATTAGATGAGGGGCAAAAGTAGAAGTTCACAATTTCGTGCCTTGGAGCCCAAGTAGTTCGGTGACCGACTCGGACCGACACGGAGGACCTCGGGCCCGAGTTACTGTGCAACTCGGTCCGAGGTTGGAGACTTCAAAGTCGGGCCCGAGGTTGGTTGCAACTCGGTCCGAACCTCGTTCCACCTTCTTCTTGTTGGCTTTCCTCTTTTTCTTCTTCATGGCTTGCTCCTCTCTTTCCTCCTTTGCTCGGGCCTCGCTCCATGTCTCGACCCTCCTTCAAATCGATCCTTGATTCATGCCAGATTACCTACAAAACACATAAAATGTGCGTAGTCTCCGAATCTCATAGAAATACGGGAACTAAGCTAAAAAGGAACAAAACGCACAAGAAAAGGGGAAAAAGAAACATATTTACAAAGGAAATCACATATGAAAACACCACCAAATAGAGAGACATCAGGTCGAACCGATACTGCTAAATGAGCCCGGTCGACTATCCCTCCTCGAATCTGAAGGGTCAGACAACCTATGTCTCTTTCTCGTACTAGCGTGTATCTCTAACTGACCCGGGTGGGGCATGGCCATAGCGTAAGCCAAAAAAGACTCATGTACCTCACTCAGAGTTGTGAGCCGAAGACCATAAACATGAGCACGCAGATGCGGTTGCAACCTCTTCAGAAAGGTTGCGATCCTCAAATCCTTTGTAGGAGCGGCATTTGGCACAACTGCCAACTCCTTTTGGAACTTCTGAATGGTCTCCTCCACCGTGATGTTCTCGGGGCTAGCATCCCGAAAAGCAGCCTCACGAGCCGACCTAACCACCGAAGGACAATAAAAATCTTGAATCCTCTTTCGGAACTCTTCGAAGGTAACCTTTGTCTGACTGTCTCGGCTCAAGTCCCACCAATCAAAAGCATCCTCCTGCAACAAACTTTATACCAGAGACATCTTCCTCTCCTCTGGCGCTTGAATAGATTCCAAAGCAGATGCCACTCTCCTAAACCACTTCTCCAAATCAGTACCCTTAGCCCTAGTAAAGTTTGGCACCCCGATCTTCTTGAACTCTGCGAGCCACTTGTCAGGTTGGGGCTCGCGGCACTGTCTCGGTAGCTCTACCACACGGTCAAGTACTCCTGGTTTCTATACTTTTGGTAGTCCTCCTAACTGAGCAGCTCCAACTGTATTCTGGCATGGTGCTCTCATCTTAGTCCTCTGAAGTCCCACAGCAGCATTCTGATAAAAAAAAACTCATGTACCCAACTCTGGTGATAAACCAGAGTTGGCTCTAGATTGGGCCCCATTAGCTAGGGGCCCTCCTCCCGTAACAAACACGCTAGCATCCTGATGATCGTCAGCAACCACACCACCACTCTCAGCAACTTCTTCTTGGGGATGAACATTCTGATGCTCCTCTAGCTCAGCAACTAAGGGAGTCTCTCCTCTACCTCTACCACAACCCCTACCACGTCCTCTAGCACGACCTCTACCACTAACGGCAACAACTCTGACTCTGGTGTGTGGAGCCATCTATAACAGAAAGTCTCACACTCAAAACTTTAAACTTGACTAAAAGTTAAGGATTTACTTACTAATATACGTGAGGTCCTTCGACGGATGGCAGCGGAGTCTTATCGTGTCATCTACCCCTATATGTAGCATGACTACCCCATTTAAAACTTTTTAGAAAACACCGGCCGATTTTTGTTTCTAGTTGGACCTCGTGTACACTTGTTGTTCAGTTCCATGTGCCCTTGTTGCCAACCTCGCTCTGATACCAATTTTTAACTGATGGCCGGATCGATGGAGGAGATGATGGTGCAACGAGATCGCCGACGAATGGTAGGAAATCGCCACTTGGTTCGAAGATGGTGGAGCTCGGTGGCTGAATTTCGTCTTGGATTAAAAAGGGTAGATCTCCCTGGTCCGAACTCGGAATTGGGTGATTCCAAATCCCAGAGTTAGATCCTTGAGTCTAGTTTATTCCTTCGAAATTTCAGATCTAGATGATATTTAATTTGGAAGTTATGGCAAAAATACTGAGGTGGTGCAGAATTCCACCGAGATGGAGATGGATCGATGGATGGAGCGATTGGAAGTGGATTAATGGATTGTTGGATATGGATGCTCAAACCTTGGATATGACTCACCAAGAATTGAGCAAACTAAGATGCAAGATCGTCGGATATTACCCACCAATGATCAAACAACGAGATTGAACGGAAAAACAAGCAAGAAATTTGATTGAAAAACAAGGAAAGAAAGCAACACAAATTCGTTCAAGTCTAACTCAAAATGGAGGCCAAGGACGACCATATAACCTAGATCCACGCCTCACCAAATCATCCCACACTTCTCTCTAATTATATAAAACACCCTTAAGTTTCAAGAAATTCAACTAAAAACCCTTAACAAAACATAAGTCAAGTTTTAGCACTAGTCGAACCAATAGTCACAAGAACACTCCAACCTTCACCGTCATTAGCCATCGGAAACTTATGAGCCATGAGTTCCTCCTTGATTTTGTCTAGTATTACCTTGGATAGGGCTCACGTAATGCGCCCAAGATAGGGCATGGCTCCTTGACTCGGCTTATTAGAGCCTCGAACATCGGCCTTGTTTGCTTGTCCAAGTGTAGGCTCCCCTTTATCATGCACATTGGGCTTGTCTTTAGGGCTGGAATCTTCACTTAAATCATGGGGCCATGACTCGGTAGATGGAATCAAATCAGTAACACCGCATCTTAACGTCGGGGCATTACTTGGTAGTTTGACCCTAATGCGTCCTACCTAAACTGGTTTGATAACTAGAATACATGTACCTTGCAACTCGGGCACAATAAGAGAACTAATTTAACCGTTCCACAAACCACATTTGCAACAATGTCATGTATGAGATCTCAAACAACTAGTCAAGTCACAACCAACACTAGAAACCTGCTAAAGTCAACAAAAGAGAGAAATATCCCAAAACAAAACCAACAACTAAACTTGGACACTTCGAACCACTTCAACACCTAATGACACGTGCATCAACGACCCGCTACAGCATCATGCCTAGGCTCCAACATGAGACCTGCAGAAGTACCTGGAATTGAAAAAAGTAAAGGTCCCCAAGGGGTTAGCTACTATCCTAGGCAAGCTAGATAACAAGCGGCAATAATAAGACGTTTGAAAATAATAAATAACCAACAACTTAACCTTTAACAAGTGAATAGAACAAGACATAATAGGTCAACACACATCTCAACAATTTATATAACGGGTGAAAGGAAAGGCAATGAAACATACCAACAATCTAAATAACAAGCAACAAAAGTAAAGAGTTTGAAATAATAACCAACAATTCAACATTCAACAAATGAAAGGATACCCAACAAAACAAACAATTCATCAACTATACCAATAATTCACAAGCCAGAACCAACTAAGAAACCACACACAAACACAAGCAGAAATCATTCACAAACCTATTTGGAAATGCACTTCTTCCTCCCACCATTTCATTTCAATCTATGGCACTAACTCACCTGCACCCGAGTGCAAAGTCAGGCCCACTCACTTTTCATATGCGTCATCCTTCCAACCCTTGGTCAAGCCTCCACCAGAGCACTTGCCAAAACCAAAGCAATTAATTTTATTTTTGAAGGGGCCCGGTCGACACATGACCATGGCTAGATGCCTCTTCGCCACCGAAAATCGTTGCACATGATCGTGCCGGTTACGCAGCCATCACAGAGAAAACAATAACAACTTCTTTTACGAGAAAACGTTTGAAATGGAAAGCACATCACATCATACAATAAAACATTTCACAAGGAAATATACATTCGGGACTAGTTCCCAAACACAATCTCACAATCACCGCATGAAATCTAACAAGACTAGAATAGAGCCGAGCAAGTCGAGAACGACTTACCTCGAAAGCGATCCTCGAATAATGTAAGTAATGCGACGATACTAGAGACCTACGAATCATAACGTTCACAATTAACCGACTAAGTGTGATAATGAATTTCGATTCTAGGCCAACAAAACCATAATGGCTTCATAGTACGAGCCACCATACATTCATGGTATCCCAACAAAAGTGGCTTGACTCACAGGCACGGATCCAAGGGTGGGCTAGGGTCTATTGTAGCCCACCCTAAAAAATACTAGATATGTAGCAATTCGCTCACTTGAAACAACCTATAAATATTGTAGCACAGTGGAAACTTTCTTACCCTTTGGAGTCAATAAAGCCAAGTTCGACTATCGCAAACGCCAACTCGCGCGCTTACAATCTTTATTTTTACTCCCAACCAGTACCACCCACCCCTGCCTTCTTCAATTCATTTTTTTTCTCAAATTCTAATTTGATTGTGTGTATGATTTATTATTTTGGTGAGTACATAATAATTAGCATACATTAGTTAATTCTACACCCAACGTGCACTCCAATCTCTCTCCCTCACCCCCTCCCCAAATTCATTTTTTTCTCATAACTAAGTGACTATTATTAATTTGGTATTTTGATAAGTATAAATTCATTATCATAAATTAGTTAAATCTTTAATTTATGATGTATTTATCTACTAAGTGTTTAATTAGTTAGTGTCGAAACCTCTCTATATTATAAGTCTCTCTAAATTATTGAAATGTTTCTACCTCCCATCTAAAATATATTTTGTAACTTCACTGTCTTATATTAAAAATAGGATTTGAAAATAAATATAAGAAAATTTATGGAATTTGCAAATTATATTGCTGATAACAATAATACCCGAATTTTTTTTACATCGTCGGCCACTACTACTCGTAATCGTAATACATTGTGACCCTTCTTTCAAATTATTCTAGGATCGCTACTAAATGCAGCCTACCCAGATTTTGAATCCTGGTTCCGTCCTTGTTGACTCGATTATAATATTATTAAACAAGTTTAGACTTGACGACTCATGGACAAACATCAGTTTTTCTCAACATACTAGCATTTCCTATCTAGGCCAAACGCGCCTCAACGCAAAGAAGAGTGAGGCAATCCAAAATCAAAGTCCAAGTTCAAAAATTATAACATTAGGTCCCAAAGCTCATACTCAAAGCAAAACCAACCAAGCGAGTTCTACCAAGCAACAAAAAGGGCGAGACTAATATACATCGTTCTCGAAAACCCTAATACTACTTGCATTCTAGGAAGCATCAAACCATACAAGATCGAATTCCGTTCACAAACATATAAACATCGCTATATCCACGAGAGGTAATCAATCTCAAAACCCGAGTCAAATTACAACATTCACACCATCCAAACAACAATTCTAACCTAATAATTTAATTGCGTTCTAAAATCAAAACAAGTGCAAGACACAACAAAAACTATATATAAAAATATGCAGGCAAGCAATATGAGTCCAATTTGATCACACAAGATCATGACTCAAATCAATCCATTCATATTACTATTACAAGGTAAATTCAAAAGCGAATAGACACATGGATCGGTTCTAAGGCCCGATCAACAAAAGGAAAGTTGCCCGGCCATGTAAGATCAAATAACTCGGATGGAACGTTATGGAGCATCTCTTCTCGATGGAGATGTGCTACTGAATTATTGTTGGGGTGGAACTGGTTCTTGTTGGCGGTAGGCGGAATCAAGCGGCGTTGGCTAGGTGAGCCTGCTGGACGATACTCTAATTGACCCTAGTGGCGCACCCCAATCTCTTCGCGTTGGTGCCGGTGTGCAGCGACGGCTTGATACTTCCATTGAGCTCTAGTCCAACCACGATGAACGAGATCGCCGGTGAAAAGCTTAGGGACGACGACCACAATGATGCGTAGATCTCGACGGCGATGGACGACCTCGAGCGGCCCAGCTTCTTGCTATCTCGACGCTATTGGCGTGCAAAGAAAATGGTGAAGAAGACGGAGAACGACGATGACTCGTGAAGAACACCGGTGAAGATCTCTCCTAGTGTCTCCCTTTGTCTTTGGTGAGGGGCGCCCAAATCAGAAGAAAGAAGAGATAGAAGAGTAGGGCAAGAAAGGGGAAAAAGGAGGGGAAGAGAAATTGGGCTCGAGCTTGGATGTTTTAACAAAGATTGGGCTTTTTGGCCCCAAAGACAAAGGGATGTAAAAAATTGTACTAAAAAGAGGTAGATTGGAACGGAGGAAATAATTAGTGAGTTTTCGAAATCCCGATTGTTACAAGATGTGAGGTGCTTTAAATGTCAAGGATGACGCCATTTAGCCAAAGATTGTTGTCCCAACTTGAAGCAAGTATTGCTAACTACCAATGGTGGTTATGTTAGTGATGAAGATATACCTCCAAATAAAGTGGAGGAGGAGAATCTAGGCTATGAAGAGGACAACATTGGAGGTAATTGAACTTGAAAATTCCGAGCTTCCTTTAACTCTAGTGACTTATAAGTTTAACTTTGCAAGAGGCACCTTGGTTAGACCAAAGGGAAAATATTTTTCATACTAGGTGTATTGTTAGGAATTAAGTGTTGTGCATGATAATTGATAGTGGTAGCTGTTGTAACATTATTAATGCTAAAGTAGTGGATCACTTACAACGTAAAACACAACATAGAGCTACTAGTTATGGCCTAAATGATATTAATCATTCTGATAGGTCTAAATTAGTGACTCACCAATGCTTAGTCCATGTTTCCATAAGAACTTATATATTTATATAGATGAAATCATGTGTGATGTGGTTAACATTGAATACACTCAAAATTTGATTGGTAAACCATGGTTATTCGATAAGAAGGTCCTTTTATGATGACAATGTCTTGCTTAATACATATTCCTTTAACCATGACGGGAGGAGAGTTACTCTCCTACCATGGTCGCCCCAACAAGTGTTGCAAGACCATGTACGTAGGAAGAAAGCAAGAGCTATGAGAAGAGCCAAGGAGGATGAGGAGGCTTCCATTATTAATCAAGATATTTCTCATCTTCCCAAGTGTGTTTAAGTTGTTTTACAAGAATTTGAGAATATCAGGCCAAAAGTGTTTCCTATAGGCCTTCCACCAATAAGGGTCATTGAGCATCAAATTGATTTGGCGCCTAATGCTTCTTTACCAAACTATGAAGCCTATAAAGCTAGTCCATAGGAAACTAATGAGCTACAAAGACAAGTGAAATATCTCAGGGACAAAGGTTATGCGTGAGAATCACTTAGTCCTTGCACGATTCTTGTTATTTTGGTGCTAAAGAAGGATGGCATTTGGAGGATGTGTGTTGATTGTAAGGCGATCAACTAAATAACAGTTAAGTACTATCACGTATTCCTAGATTAGATGACATGCTTGATGAATTACATGGTGCTAATTCTTTTCATAAATTGATTTAAGAAGTGGGTACCATCAAGTTAGGATGAAAGAGTGGGACGAGTGAAAAATGTGGGATTAAGGTATAAAATGTGGGATAAAGTGAGCAACACAATTGTCATGTCTACCTATATGAGCACAACAAAAATAAACGAATGAAGTGCTCAATATAATACCTAAATAAGATAAGTTTGATGTAGAAGTTTGAATGCAAAGGATAATAGATAAAGGAACCTGACTTTGCAATAATATGATGTATGATTAGATAACGAGCCAGTTGCGAACCAAAGAGAAGTGCTTGTGCCGTAGGCCTTAGCTATGTTCGGAGCCCTAGAAGTAGCCACACGTTTCACAATAGCAACAATGACAAATCCAAACGTGTCAAACAAGACAATACCAAGACTAACATCAAAATAATTAGTTTTGTCTCACATACAGCTAGTTATGATGCACACACATATATTAATGCATACAATTTTGATGCACATTCGTCCAATTTATATGTACAAACAATAGATTTTTTATGTACAAACAATAGTTTATTTATGCACAAAATCACAATGTTGATTAACAATCTGGGCGCACGTCATATTTCCCTGTTTTATGAACAAAATCAAAATGTTGATGAACATATTGAGTACAATTTTGATACACATTCGTCCATTTTTATGTACAAACAATAGATTTTTGATCCACAAACAATAGTTCATTTATCCACAAAATCATAGTTTTGATGAACAAAATCACAGTTTTGATGAACAAAATCACAGTATTGATGAACAAAATCACAATGTTGATGAACAAATACACATTGTTGATGAACAATTTGGGCGCACGTCCTATTTCCGTTTTTTTAAAACATGAATAATTTGCCAAAATTCGTCCGTGTTGTTTTTTTCCCCTGTTTAAGTGAAATGATCAATACCTTTGATTTTTCTCCATCCAACGGTTCTTGTTCTTTCTTATTTCGCATTTGGGCGCCCATTCGCACCTAAACCGGACCCATAAGTAAATATTTATTTATAAGTAATATGGCTTAACTATAAGTGTTATAATTATATTTTATAAAAAGTGTATAAATAGTTTAACTAAAGTTTTAATCAAATAAAATGGAATAAGGTACAAATGATTTTATTTGAAGTGCGGAAGTTAAGATGAAAGGGCTTTTTTAGCACTTTTGCAAAACAAGAGGGGTTTTTGTGCAATTTTTCAGAAATGGATTGAACCCGAAGTGGGTTATCTTCAACCTTCAGCCGAAAACTTCAAATGCCTATAACTTGTTCTTTCTTAATGAATTTTCGACCCCAAAGTTGTTCCAGAAATCCCATCACAAGATCTATCAAACCCCTCAATCAATTTTCCGAAACAATACAATTTTATGGGGCTGGATTTCTGTTAAAGAAACGTGACCCAGAAATGGTTGAATGCTTGAATTGGCCATGGGAAGCTCGAAATTGTAACACCCCCAAATTATCTCAGGAATTTCACACGCCAGTGACCTCAGATTTTTAATGTCCAAAGCCACCCAAGGCTTTGCATCAGTTTGAATTTTGTAAAGATATGTATGAAATCATGTAAATAACCAATAGCATAAGACACTTTCATAGCAAACTCAATTTGTATTCAAACTTTGCTTTACAAATAACAATTTTCTTAACAATATGACGAACTAAGTAGAATATTAGTTAGAACTTTATTGTATAAAAAAAAATCAAACTCCTTTCATGGAAATGAAACAAAACTACTTATAAAACCTTCCCGTATAGTATCAAGGGCTCCATTATCACCTTGAGTGTTCTTGGATTGACGCTAGTTGCTTCCTAATACCTGGTACCACAAGTGGTCAGCCCTCAACGTGGTCAGCTAAATCGACTCCATTATTTATTTGGTCAAAGGGTTTAGGGTTAAATCAAAATTATTATTATTATTATTATTATTATAGTGAATGCACATTTTAAAAATGTCTAATGCACTTTACCTTACCTCGAATCTTTCCTAGAAAACATCATATAAACAAACACACAAAACATCAATCCTCATAATAACTTGGGACTCGAATGATGACCCTTGAAGGGTGCTTTATTTGAGAGATTCAATTTAATGTGCCGCGTGCACTTATCTTATATGATTATCACACAGGGGTAACTTTTACTTGATCTCGGATTTTCGAGTTAACTTAACTTTAACGAGGACGTGCCACTCGGCACGTACCCCATGGCACTAGCTAGGTGCTTAACCACTCTTCCCTTACGGTGGGAGGTGAGCCATGGATCATGATCTAATAATATCATTAATGGTGTAGTAACCGTTAACATTATTATAAAGACGTATTTACGATGAGGTGCCCGTAAATACTCCTACCATACCACTTCTATATTATCATCAATGGTGTAGTAACCATCAATGTTGTTATGAAGAAATATTTATGATGACATTGCTCATAAATACTC
This sequence comes from Fallopia convolvulus, assembly GCA_964016875.1. Classification (NCBI taxonomy): domain Eukaryota; kingdom Viridiplantae; phylum Streptophyta; class Magnoliopsida; order Caryophyllales; family Polygonaceae; genus Fallopia; species Fallopia convolvulus. The sequence goes on from OZ024727.1 coordinate 28,084,590, forward strand.
CTATCCTACCACTACTTATGCATTATTTAATTTATTTTATAATTTCACACATCACAACCAATGCACATATTCACATAAGTTCACCATATTCCTAAGTTATATTATCTAGTGTAACCTAGAATCAAAAAGTCCTATATTGTCATACCACAACATAAATAATCTAAGATTATCTATTTAACAAACAAATTTTGTTTTGAAAGGTCTCCGTCGACTAATTTGGTCTCAACCAACCTCATCATATGCGGAGCTCCAGGAAAGGGGAGGATAGTCACACAATGGACAACACCAAGCCCTCCTTGCCATTTTTACAAGAACATTTGAAAAGCTCGAGTACGCATTCAGATTGGTAGGAAGACTTGTTCAGTCGGAGTCAATTCGCAAGCTAATTATTATTATCATCATTATTATAATTAATATCATAATTGTGATTACCATTATTAACATTAATTCAAGTATAAGATAATTAACTTTCCAATGTATTTATAATAATAATTCATGCAATCTATAAAATCTAAAATGCTTCACACAAATCACACAAGATACACAACCAATGTTATTAAGACTCTGTACATAAAGAAAGCAATTGATCTAGCCGAGCAAGTATGGGAACTTGCCTTATCTGATGAGATGGATCGAGATGTTTGGAAAAATGGTGTCAAGGCTCCTTGCAATGGATATTGCTTTCGTTAAAGGTGATGCGCGAACAGGACTGAAATGGTTTGGAGGAGTCGTCTTCAACCTTGTGCACGTACTGTTCATGGTTGATCATACATCACCTCAGTTTTCTGCTCGCCGAGGATACTACAGACCACGAAATGGAGCGGAACCGAATGCATTGGAACCGTGACTTCGAGAGCTTTCTAATGATATAATGTGGGAAATTTTTCGGTGTGCATGGAGAGAGAACAAACCAAATTAACGAGGCAGTTTGGACAGAATGACGTGTGCAGTCAAGCGAGATTCAAGTGGCTCGTTCTCCTTCATCATGCATCGGTTGGAGGTGTATAAGGTATTGTTGAAACCATATCGAAGTCTAGAATATGGAGGGCTTCAGTGGAGAAAAAAGGGAGATATCGCCGAAATACTGAGATGAGTCATGCTCTGTTTTTCACTGGACAGATCCGACGTTTTCAATCGGATTTTTGGAGGGATTTGGTGATGAAAAAATTAATGGGTCTATAGGTTTTTCAAAGGGTTTTTCATGAGGATTCCAAATATGACTTCAATTTTGAGTTTCGACTCACGGTTTGGGAGAAATCTGAGTTTGAATGAGGGAGTCTCGATTCTAGGGTTTCGGTTGAAGATGGAGAAAATCTGAGCAATCACCGTATCAATCTATAGGGCTTTTGAGTCGTGGATGACAAGAAACACAAGATCTTTAATTTACTTTTAGACATTAGACACAACAGGGCCTAATTTGATCCCAAATCGGAATTGAAATGGGTAAGGAAAGAAGAGCAAGAAAGGAAAGAAGGGGAAAAAAGAAGATGGGGACGTGTGGGCTTATATTTGGATTATTTATGATCTTGACCCATCTTGTTTTTACTTGTGGCAAGAATATCCCTCACCCCTCACCTCTTGAAATAATTTCTTTCCAAAAAGAAAATTAATTACAAATATAATCTTTTTGGATAAATAAAGATTATTCTTTTTATTCAACCTTGTCCTCAAAAATAACTTATGCATCAAATTGTATTTCCTTAAAATATAATATCTTAAAGATATGAGAATTTTATAAATTCTAAAAATGATTTTATCCATAAGATTTGTTATCCTTTTAAACAAAACACTTGTTTATTAATTTGGAGTTTTAAAAACTCATTAAAACATTAAGGATTTACTCTAGAATAATACTTTCAATTTTGTTAACTTCTAAAATATATTATAACGGAAAATAAAACGATTATTCCTTCATTTCATTACAAGTCTTCGAACCATGACCTTTTGTGATGCGACCCCCGTCATGGATGCTAGCCAGGAGGACGACGCATTCACTCTTCGCTCCGATGGCCCGATTACCCATGCCAGGACTCGAGCCATCCAGTCCGCGACTCAGTCTCTTGTGGCGCGCCTCTCCACAGGCCACGGCGCGTCCCTCGTCGCACCGACGCACACAGCCTTGTGCGTCCTCAGCGTCGAGGAACCTCAACTCAAGCCAACAGTGCCAACCACCACCACCTTGGCACCATCGGACTCAAGCCTTGCACCGTGCCAGGGATCGCGTATTGAGGTTCTCGCAAGCCACGGACAACCCACCATGCCAAGCCTTGGCGTCGAGACCATCGTGCCAAGACTCGGTATCGAGTCGCATCTTGAGGTTCTCGCGACACTCGCACCAGCGCCCTCGCCAGCGTCCGCGCCAGCGCCTAGTGCCGCGCCGTAGCCTCGCCAACGCCGTGTCCGAGTCTCGCCAGCGCCGCGCCACGCGTGTCGCGACACTCCTTTATCGGCCATGGACGACCTATCCAATTTTAGTAGTTTTTCGCATACTTGCCAATATAGGACATTGCTATTACTAGTTTTATGCATTTAGGAAGTCAATAATGGGCCTTGCGCCGAACACTTTTGGACCCGCGCCGTTGGGCCCTTAGCCTGCGTGCTAGCCCTAGGCGCGCGCCGCAACCTTAGGGTTTTTACTAGGTTTTCTGCCGCCTCCCTATATAAGGGGGCTTATACTTGTTATTTAGATCAGCGCACACTTAAGGATTAATATAGTTGAGGGTTTTCTCCTAATTTCTCCTTAGTGCTATTGCGCCGCCACATCAATATCATTCAAAGCTCTCGTTGTTCGTCTATTATTCTTGTGTGATCGTGCCACAATTCAATCAATCAAGCCTTCCGCTACGCTACGTTGAGACCTACTACTCAAACACCACGCCGATCCGAAGCATCCCATACGAGAGACGCATCAACTAGCATCAGAGCCAAGGTTTGAGTAAGTCTCGATCAACCCTTCTCGTTCATCCTCACACGTTTTTCATCACTTCTAAACCCTAGAATTCATCCTCCACTTCACATAACTTCCATCTAGGGTCCCAATTTTTTTTCTTGCTTGCGTAAATTGATAAAAAAAAAACACACAATAACACTGTGACCTAACTCAACCGATCTATTGATTTTGGTGAAGTTGTTGCTTTGTCTTGCTAGTTGCATGTACTTAGGACTTGTTTTTGCCAATTTCTCTTGTGCATTTGTTGATTGCTTACGTGTTGATTTTAATTCTTGTTTGTGTCGATTCTAGAGGAGAAAGCCTAGAATTCGACTTGTTCTTTTAAAAAAAAAAAAAAACTTGTTGCTCGACTATCACAGCCAAAATAAGGTAACATAGTCGATTGATTCAAAAAAAAACCGTGAAGATCATAAGCCAAAATAAGGCAAGATCCTTCACTTTGTTCATCAATTTCGTATCTCTCATTACTACAATCTCTTGCTACTGTGATTTTGGTTTCGAACTTGCCTAGTCTTGCCTTGCTTGCATCGTAATTTTCGGATCCATATCATTGATCGAGTTTTGAGTGACCTTTAGCCTAGCCAATCCTTGTTCATGTGGTTTGAACTAAAGGGTAGGCTTGACTTAAGTGAACCGTAACTCGTTGTTGTGTTGCTTGTGAACTTCTTACTGCTTCGATGACTGGTGTAACTATAGGTACCATGTCCGAATCCGCAAACGAGGACAACCGAGAGAACCCGCCACCGGCGTCGCAGCCACAAAATCAAACCAATTGGAAGCCCGAAGCCCTGGCGCGTATACAAGAACTCGAAACGCTGTTAGCCGAGAGCCAAGCTCAGTCCAAGCACATGGTGCCGGGAGCACATGCCCTCGCTTCCGAGATTCACGCCAACCCGGGGGTATCCGCAGACGATGTGGCAAGGGCTCGTGCCAAGGGGAAGCAACATGCCCAGCCATCCTCCCAATTCGGCACCATGCATCGCATGGAGTCGATCAAAGAAAGTCGCCAACATGATAAGCACGATGGTGGTCCCTGGACCGCGGATCGCTATCAAATGGCGCGAGATTATAGGGACACACAAGTGTACAACGTATATTCCGATGAGGAGTACAACTCCGAGGAGTATCAACGTCACCGCATGAGTGGGGATCCCAAGAAAAAGCCTAAACAGAAAAAGACGCCGGCATATGTTTGCGAAACCCCAAAGCGGAAGCACGGGGCCAAGTATTACGATGCCGACGCATATAGAGTTGAGGACGACCTCGGGCATCAAAGTGCTCGGAGTCCGTTCTCCGAGTTTGAAAATGATTATGATGAATTTTCTGATTACTCTATTGAATCGTCTTTTGAGCATCCACATGTGCAGCATCCGGAAGAACTTGATCACCGGCCTTCGGATTGGATTCCGCCACCGCATCTTGCCAAGAATCGCACCGAGTACGACCGAGTCTATGGCTCGGGTCACAAGCACGCCGCGAAGGGAAGACGCGACAAGGATCGAGACGCTCGGCGTCTGCGGAGGCCCGATGATGGAGACGATCCGGATGATGGTGATGACGATCCCCCACGAGGACCGCCTCGGCACAGGCGCGACAGGCGAGCGCATTCACCTCGGTGTGCCAGCCCTCGGCGTGATCGTGAGCACCGCGATGCTAGGGATCCACGCCACAACCGACGCGACATTAAGGTAAAGTTCGAACCCTTTTACAGGTTCTTATGATCATGACGCGTTTATTGAGTGGTTGCAAGGTACGGAGCACACGCTCCGACATTTAGGTTATGAAGATGACGAGAAAGTGGAAGTTATGACCTTGCACTTCCATGGTGCCGCTCGGACTTGGTGGAACCGATTCGAGTCAGAAAGGATTCGACAAGGAAAACCCCTAATCCGAGAGTGGCATCAACTAGTCTACATCTTGAAGAAGAGATATATCCCGGCAGATTACAAGGACAAGATGCACATAGAGATTAGGCGCATCAAGCAAGGATCGATGATGCCGGAGGAGTATTTTTCCAAGCTCGAAGACATGTTCTTCAAGGCGGGAATGAGTGTGTCGCCCTCGGTAATGAAGACGAGGTTCCTCTCGGGATTGCGACAATCCATACAAGATCGCTTTTGGAGATTCTTCCAATCAAGGACATCAACAACTTGGTTCACACCGCAATGCAAATTCACAAGCAAGAAATGCGAACCAAGTCGGGTTGGTCCAATTCAAGGTATGTTCCTAACTCTAGTCAATCCGGTTTTTCTACTAATCGGGTTGCTTCTTCCTTGCCTAGTGCTTCGACAAGTTCCAAGGCCAAACCCGAAGCCACGCCATCCAAGGCGCCAGCCGCACCACGTAGCGCCGAGCCAAGTGTCGAGCGCGCACGAGACATGGCATGCTATAAAGGTGGAGGCCGTGGCCACATGCAGAGCAACTGTCCGAATGCTAAGAAAGTCTTGTTTACAACACAAGGGGAACCATATGATAGCCAAGATGATGAGGAGATCGAGCCACCATTGACCGAGGACGCCGATCTCGAGTGCGATCTATCGGAGGCTCTCGGCGTCGCCAAACTCGGATTGGTGACAAGGCGCGCTTTGAGCATGCGCGAGGCGCCGAAGACGGATCAAAGGGAGCAACTTTTCCACACTCGTTGTTTGGTCAGCAATGTTTCCTTGAGCGTCATCATTGATTCGGGTAGTTGCGCCAATTTTCTCTCCAAAAAAGTAGTTGATCACTTCAAGTTGCCGACCACACCTCATCCACAACCTTTCAAACTTCAATGGATATCCAATGATGGAGGAGATTGGGTCGACAAACAGGTAATCTTCAACTTTTCAATTGGTCAATATTCGGATTCCATTCTTTGTGACGTAACGCCAATGGACGCCACGCATCTCTTGTTGGGGCGCCCATGGCAATACGATCGTCGCGTGCTTCACGACGGGTATTTGAACACTTACATGTTCAATTACCACGGGAAGCGTGTGACTCTCTTACCTATGTCGCCTAGTGAAGCTCTACAGGATGAAGCCGAGCGGCAAAGACAGAAAGCTAGCGACAGCGGCGCCGACGCGCCAACCACGACACCTTCGGCGTCTTCTACCAATTTTCCCGATTCCAAGGGCGTTCCTGGTACTGGACACCCTCAAATCAGCAGTAAAGATGGACAAGATGGACCGCGCCGAAAGAACATGGAGTCGAGCCAGCCATTTGCGTCTAGAGGCATCGGCAACGCGCCGAACGTAGCCGATTTTGATAAGAAGGGCCTTCAACAAATTTCGGACAAATCCATAGGCGTTTCTGGTGGAAAACAGATCAACATTGACTTTCCACCAGATTTGAAGAAAAAACGCCCGACAGAAGTCCATCTGAGCAAGGGACCGCCGACTCAGCCGCCTAGCATTGCGCAGCACGCTATCGCTGCACGAAAAATGGGATTCCAGGAGCTACGGGACGATTTTCACGGCGTTTCCAGGGGCGTTCTTCCAGAAAATCCAGGGGCTACAACATATCCAAAAATCGCCCCAGAAGCTGATCGTACGAGCACCGACGCCGAGCCACCCTTGCTAGGCAAATGCCAGGATCGCCTTCTCTTAGCCAGGCGTCGGGACGTCGAGAAATCCATTCAGGGGAGTCTTTCTTGTTTCATTCTCTATCCCCTGCTTTCTATTACTAAGTCTGTGAATTCTTCACTCCCTTCTTCTATTTTGTCTATTTTAAAGGAGTTCGAAGACATCATGCCGGATGAGCTACCGAAGGGCTTGCCGCCGATCCGAGGGATCGAGCACAAGATCGATCTAATGCCAGACGCCTCCCTTCCGAATTGGGCAGCTTATAGGACTTCACCAAAAGAAAACGAGGAGCTACAACGACAGGTTCAGGAGCTTTTGGACAAAGGATTTGTTCGAGAATCTTTGAGCCCATGCGCTGTGCTAGTGATCCTTGTTCCAGAAAAAGATGGTTCGTGGCGTATGTGCGTCGAATGCCGAGCCATTAATCAGATTACGGTGAAGTACAGGCATCCGATTCCGCGGCTAGATGACATGCTAGATGAGCTCCATGGCGCCGCCCTGTTTTCCAAGATTGATCTTCGGAGCGGATATCACCAAATCCGCATGCAAGAGGGCGACGAGTGGAAAACCGCATTTAAAACCAAGCATGGTTTGTACGAATGGCTTGTCATGCCTTTTCGCTTGACAAACGCCCCTAGTACTTTTATGCGGCTTATGAATTTTGTTTTTAGGAAGTTTTTGGGACGTTTTGTCGTTGTGTATTTTGACGACATCTTAGTTTTTTCTAGAGACTTGGACTCTCACGCGAGGCACTTTAGGTTGGTGTTAGACTGCCTTCGCGAACATTCATTGTATGTAAACCTAGACAAGTGTTCGTTTTGCACGGACACGACGAATTTTCTTGGGTTCGTCGTGTCTAAGGATGGGCTAAAAGTGGATGACGACAAGATCCGCGCCATCCGAGAGTGGCCCACCCCTACGACCCCGACGATGGTTCGATCCTTCTTAGGGCTTGCAGGGTTCTATCGGCGTTTCTTCAAGGACTTTAGTTCCATAACCGGGCCACTCCATAATCTGACCAAGAAGGCAACCACAATCATGTGGATGCCGCAACATGAGGCCGCCTTTCAGGCCTTAAAACAAGCTTTATGTAGCGCTCCGGTCTTGCAATTGCCAGACTTCACTAAGCGCTTTGAGATCGAGTGCGACGCCTCTGACTATGGCATAGGCGGAGTACTCCTTCAAGAGAGACGCCCCATTGCATATTTTAGTGAGAAACTTACGGGGGCAACTCTAAATTACCCGACGTATGACAAGGAGTTGTACGCACTGATTCGGGTTCTTAAAACATGGCAGCATTATTTATGGCCAAGTGAATTCGTGATCCACACGGACCACGCGGCCTTAGCTTATCTAAAGAGTCAGACTACTCTTAACAGGCGCCATGCTCGGTGGGTGGAATTTATGGAAACTTTTCCGTATATCATCGCCCACAAGAAGGGGAAGGAAAATGTCGTGGCGAACGCACTGTCACGCATGTATGTTCTATTAACTCATTTACAGGCCAAATTGCTCGGGTTCTCCTTGATTAAGGAGTTATACTTGCATGATCCATATTTTAGACCGATCATGGAGAACCTCGAGCAAAGTCGAATCCATGAGTCCTATTTTTTGGACGATGGATACCTCTACAGAGCCGGAAAGCTTTGCATTCCGTCTTCATCTGTGAGGCATCTATTGCTCAAAGAAGCTCATGACGGCCGAGGCCATTTTGGCATAGCCAAAACCATAGCAGCACTTCGTGAGCATTTTTTCTGGCCCCACATGGCCTCGGATTTTCACAAGTATTGCCGTGGTTGTGTGCCGTGCCAAACAGATAAATCGAGGTCCCAACCTCATGGCCTCTATACGCCCTTGCCCATTCCGGATACCCCGTCGGAAGATCTCTCCATGGATTTTATCACGGGCCTTCCAATGACAAGGCGCGGCAAGGATTCGATCTTCGTAATTGTGGACCGTTTCTCCAAAATGGCTCACTTCATGCCATGCAAAGGGAACAACAATGCGACGGAAATCGCAAACTTGTTCTTTGAGCATGTCGTGAAGCTCCATGGCGTGCCTCGCACTATCATTAGTGATCGCGACACGAAATTCTGTAGCCATTTTTGGAGAACGCTTTGGGGAAAGCATGGTACACGCTTACTATTTTCTACTGCATATCATCCCCAAACCGATGGTCAAACTGAAGTGACCAATCGGACCTTGGGCAACCTTCTTCGGACGGTGCTCAAACATAACCCACGCCGGTGGGAGGACCTAATTCCTTTCGTTGAGTTTTCTTATAACAGGTCCAAGCATTCGGCGACAAAGAAGACTCCATTTGAGGTGGTCTATGGACTCAACCCGCACTCTCCAATGGATCTGACGCCTCGGCCCTTGAAGACCGGCGAGCACATCGACGCGGCCAACCGCGCCGATGCCATTCGCCGCTTGCACGAGAGGACTCGAGTCCAATTGGAACGTCGGGTTGCGAAATATGCGGCGCAACACAACAAAGGCCGTCGCCGCATCGTCTTCAACCCTGGGGACCTCGTGTGGTTGCACCTCCGGAAGGACCGTTTCCCGGACGCCCGGAAAACCAAGCTTCACCAGCCTGGAGACGGCCCGTTCAAAGTTTTGGAGCGCATTGGAGACAACGCATACAAGATCGACCTCCTTGGCAAGTATTCTGTACACTCCACTGTCAGCGTTGCTGATCTCTCCCCCTATACTGAGCCTGCCTATGAGGAAACGGGGACGTTTCCCAACCAAGTGGGGGAGGGTGATGCGACCCCCGTCATGGATGCTAGCCAGGAGGACGACGCATTCACTCTTCGCTCCGATAGCCCGATTACCCGTGCCAGGACTCTAGCCATCCAGTCCGCGACTTAGTCTCTTGTGGCGCGCCTCTCCACAGGCCACGGCGCGTCCCTCGTCGCACCGACGCACACAGCCTTGTGCGTCCTCGGCGTCAAGGAACCTCAACTCAAGCCAACAGTGCCAACCACCACCACCTTGGCACCATCGGACTCAAGCCTTACACCGTGCCAGGGATCGCGTATTGAGGTTCTCGCTAGCCACGGACAACCCACCATGCCAAGCCTTGGCGTCGAGACCATCGTTCCAAGACTCGGCATCGAGTCGCATCTTGAGGTTCTCGCGACACTCGCACCAGCGTCCTCGCCAGCGTCCGCGCCAGCGCCCAGTGCCGCGCCGTAGCCTCGCCAGCGCCGTGTCCGAGTCTCGCCAACGCCGCGCCACGCGTGTCGCGACACTCCTTAATCGGCCACGGACGACCTATCCAATTTTAGTAGTTTTTCGCATACTTTCCAATATAGGACATTGCTATTACTAGTTTTATGCATTTAGAAAGTCAATAATGGGCCTTGCGCCGAACACTTTTGGACCCGCGCCGTTTGGCCCTTAGCCTACGTGCTAGCCCTAGGCGCGCGCCGCAACCTTAGGGTTTTTACTAGGTTTTCTGCCGCCTCCCTATATAAGGGGGCTTATACTTGTTATTTAGATCAGCGCACACTTAAGGATTAATATAGTTGAGGGTTTTCTCCTAATTTCTCGTTAGTGCTATTGCGCCGCCACATCAATATCAATCAAAGCTCTCGTTGTTCGTCTATTGTTCTTGTGTGATCGTGCCACAATTCAATCAATCAAGCCTTCCGCTACGCTACGTTGAGACCTACTACTCAAACACCACGCCGATCCGAAGCATCCCATACGAGGGACGCATCATTTTGGGTAACGTCCAAAATGATATAATAACCACTATAAGTTATTATTTATATTTTTTTATCCCTTTAAGAAAATAAAACCATCATTTGTTAAAATATAATACAAGGAAGGAAAATTACAATAATACCCCTCCTAAAAGAGAGGATCATTACATTGATTGATTGCGATACGGACGTGGATTGATAAGATGGAGTAATGGAGATTAATGGTATGGTCGGCTCGAATTTATGTAGCCACTAATCGTGTGTAATTTATGAATTTGGATAAGAATGACATTTATTTGGGGGTAAACGTTCGTAATCAATTCGAGGGCCGTTTTGGACTGAATATTCGTTCTATAAAAGGCCAAATTAAAGATCCATCCGTCATGCACATTTTCCAATTACAAAGTTTCTACAAAAACACTCTTGAATCTATCCAAAATCAAGCTTAAAGCTCGGTTGGCTGGTTCAAAACAAGTAGAACATACGTTCAGTTTTGGGGCTCATTCTCCTTCCACACACAACCAAAAACTTCTCATTTTTTATCATTGGAAAGATCTTTCTCTTGTGGTTTCAACGCCACCTCATATACGAAGAACCTATTCCGGAATAAGGAGAACGAAGGCGTTGAAGATGCCCCTATTTTCGCCTCTATTACGGACGTGTTACACAACTTTATGTGAGCAGTCGTGGGCCCGACCGGACTCGTTCAGTTGGGTATGCATTTTAATATTTTATTTTGGTATTTTTAGCATTTGGGTATTTTTTAAAAATGGATTAAAATAAATAAATAAATGGATAATTTTAATAAAATTTTGTTGTTTGGGTAATTCCAAAAAAATTATATCTCGTGAGTATTTAAATGAAATCTATGAATTTTATTTGGTATTTAAGTAAGATTTATAAATAATTTGTTATTCCATGGAAAAGAAAATAATAAAAATATGTACAAATAAAGAAATGAATCATTTTGATAAAATTATGTTTATGGGATTTTAAAAGAAAATATAGAAAATTTATTTGTTATTCTAAGTAAATTTTTATTAATAAGTTACTATGTTATGAATAAGAAAATATTATCAAGTTATAGTGTTTTATAATATCTTATAACCTTTCATACTATAATTCCAATCATATTAATAAAAAGAGCATATTATTAAATGATCTATAAGTTTATTAAGCATTATAAACTTATTTGATATGGTCGATATAGATCACTATTGTAACACCCTAATTTTGTAACAATAGGAGTTACTGCCAGTGACCTCGGATTTTTACCATCCAAAGTCACCCAAGGCTTTATAAGATATTTAAGTTAAATAAAATGCGGAAATTTAACGATAATACATATTGTTAAAAAGGTGCTTAAACTTGAGACTTTAAATATTGTCATTACATCTTAAATTGTTTCAAAATAACATGTTAGAGTTTAAGCAGCGGAATTAATAAAACCTTGTTCTTGCAAAGCGTAGTGAATCCAAAATGTGAGAGAAATATCTTCGAGAAGACTTGACCTTCCTTCGTTCAACTTTCTTGATTCTTCGTATTTAAACCTTCGAGTGAAGTTTCCTAGAGTCTGGCATTTGTCGCGAAGGGCGAGAAATACTAGGCAAAAATACGGAAAACAAACAGAATTAGTCTAAGGAGACTAAGCAAGTGAGAATGGAAATTCTCAAGGGTAGTATGGTAATTTTATTATCTCATATTAAGGGAAGAAGTACTTTAAAATTATAATCACTTTGTGGAGCTTATAAGGACGTAATTTAGTTAATCTCGAAAAGAGATAAACTTGGATTCGAAAAGAACGAAACCACAAGATTGTAGTTCCTCTTAGAGTACAATTAATGTTGGGAACGTTTTACTCCACGTCAAGTTTCTAGAAAACCTCTCGTGCCCTTTTCGGACCAAGAGCCGGGTCGGTCTTACACGTGGTGCTAAACCGACCCGGATTTAATTTATTTTAATGTGCACTAGCACTTATCTTTATTACGTGTCAAAATGTTTCATATTATTTATAAATTGTAAGGGTGTGGAGGCTGTGAAAGAGCCGAGTCCAGTTAAAGGAAATGAAGGAATTTCAGCCCTCTTTCATCCTGAGTGTGCAGGCCTCTTTCATCCTGAGTGTGCATGCCTCTTTCATCCTGAGTGCGCAGGCCTCTTTCATCCTAAGTGTGCATGCCACTTTCATCCTAAGGATACCAGACCTCTTTCATCCCGAGTATATAGGCATACAGCTAGTGCATAATATCGCCTATGCAAATCCATAACGAATCTCGAAAAGAGATTTAAACAAACAAGGCCACAATCATCGGTCCTAAAGTTCAATACTAACGTAGTGCAAATCATAATAGCAATATGTCGTTATTTCTAAGTAAATGAATAAAGCTAAGTTCATTCATTTTAACAAACATGTAGTTCCCAACATAGAAGAATTTCCTTAACGGAAACGACATATATATATATATATATAAAGGTTACAATGGAGAATATCCAGTTGCCTTGAATTATATATATATATATAAAAAGGTTAAAATGGAGAATATCCAGTTGTCTTGAATTTCCATCGGGGTGAAACGAAACTCGGAATTAGAAATTCTTAGTGACGTTCGTAAGCTTCGACATATTTGACTTAAAGAACGACGAACGAACATGTATTAAAATCCTTATTTTAATTTTAATTAACCATTCTCTTATTTTCCTCTTCTAATAGAAAGCAAGCTAATCTAAATTATTTAGTTTAATAATTTAGATAGGAAATATCAAAATAATAATTCTTTATTATTATTTTCAAAGTGATTCTTTTTAAGAATTTTATAAACTTAAGAATACTTATTTAAGAAAAGAAATGCAAGGCTTTAATTATTCAAATGCAAACCTTTTTAAACCATATGCAAAAATATATTTAATATAAATTATATGAATGCTTTGCATGCTTCATTATTTTTTAAAAAGCTACTTAACATTTATTCTTATGATAAAAAATTCATACAAGTCATGAATTACTTATTATAACATTATAGTACTTATATGTATTAAACAACGCATTTAATCTTATACTTCTTTCTCTTATCAAATATCATTTTAAAAAAAACATTCTCCTAATTAGAAGTTAGAGAAAAAGACATGCAACTAAGTTGATCTCATGAAAACTCACTTAAACTTACTTGCAAGAATATTTTAATTTAATTGATAAAAGTTTGTTCTTATGAAAATCATTCCAACTAGGAAAATAATACAAAAGCTTTTCAAAGTCTTAAGAAAGACATGCATGTAGGTCCTATGCATAACTAAAACTTCTTATTGATTTTCCAAGTCATTATCTACATTAATCTAGGATTTTTGTGAAGAAAAATGAACAAAAGTTTGGGTCTTTGATAATAAGATAAAAATCAGAATTTTCAAGGCTTAAAAATCCACTTGTTCATCTTACGAAGTTGAAAAAATCATCTAGAAACTTATAAGAAAATTTTCTTTTAAAAATCTTGCATGCATGTCATTTACAAAAGGTAATATGAACACAAATGGTATTTTATAAAATCTAAAATTTTAATCTCTTTAAAACAAGATAACCTCAAAAAAAAAGCTTGGAATCAATCTAAGTGTAACACCCCGTCCGGTGACCTAGGATGCTACTTAGTTGTAGACCACACTTGGGTCTACCAGAACTAGCCTGACAACAAATTCACCGGTATTGGACCTTGCTTCAAAGGCACAACGAGAAAAACCAAGAAAAACATCCAATTTATCATTTTCAAAATAACTTGAAAACCAATACGAATGCAACCGACTACTAGAACTACATCCAACATACTAGATACCAACATCAACTCAATGTTATTATTAACTACATTGTCCTTGCAACTAGGGACTCAATCCCTCAATTCCCACTAAGACACGTCGCGTCAAGATCGAGCATCATCGTCCAAGAAGTGATCTCCGGGAACATTTCCCATACAAGGATGGTTACCTAAAACATTGGAAGTGGAACACATTAGCTAACAACCCTGGTATGGGCTAAACAAGCAAATCAAACATGTAGAACAAAACATAGATTATCAAAATAATGCTATTAGACATTCATATACATACCAAACTAATATGCACACCAAAACACGTCATATAGTTATATAGACTAGCATATCAATTTACAAACCAACACTCAATTCAACAATAACTCATAAGCACGAGATTAATCAATGTAATGCTCATGCAACATATATCATAACAACCAACAACAATTCCTCCATAACCCAAACCATAATCATTTCCTAGTTCATGCAACCCGGACTTGCCTTTGAAACATGGTACACAGTGAGCGCGCACGCTTAGCTCGTCCCCATTTCCTTTCCCATCACCCTTCTTTCCCCAACTAAGTCTTTACTAGAGAATTTGCCAAAACAATCAATTTTCGAAGGTGATCTCCACACGTCGCATGACTATGTTCGGGGTCTTCTCCACCGACTTGCCCGTGTCCATAATCACACCCGCAGAGATCAAGTTGCACACAATAAAAACTATTGAAACCATTTCAATAACTTTCAAGTATGAAAATATACTATGGAATAATAATCCAAAATAGACGTCCACGCACTCAATTTACTAGTTGAACACATAACATGATCGCAAGCTAACTAAGTCTAGACGACTTACCTCAAACGAAGTTCCGCACACAAAAGTAATAAGCCTGAATTAACAAGTTGCCTAAGAACAAGAATAATACTTTTATAAGAAATTGCGATTTAGCGAAATCAAATAAAAGTTTTTAAAAGAAGGGCTTAACCCGTTTAAATCATAGGTTATCGTTGTAAAGAAATGCCTATCCAATTTATTTCTTACTACACTAATCATACCAATTCATCTTGATTAAACAACTCCTCACCTATATATAAGTATTTAGTATTAGACCCCATCATTAATCACCCATATTTTGCAAGGTCTTATACTCCAAAGAATTTCTAATTAAACCCTCTTAAACAACCTAGCAATAATTACCCATGATTAACTATCTCAACCATACTCTAGTTTAGGTGTCTTACCGCATCTTTCCCTGAACGACACCCAAAATTATCTAAGGCCCTCTTCAAAGGTGGATCAAGCTTTAACTCAAATGGAAACCCACACTTCCTCTTTTATGGTGTCAAGCAACTCGTTAAACTAAAGAGGTTGAACCGGCCATCAACAAGGCTTTACGGTGCTCTGGGCTTCCCCGACTACAATGGAAGAATCGGTCTCGATGATCAAAGACACGATATGGAACTCCGAGCCTTACCGACAATGGACGGGGTCGATCGGCGTCGAGTAAGAGCCTCTTAGCTCCTTCTTAGTTATGATGTGATCAACCATAATATGGAGAAGAAAGAGATGGAATCTCGGCCTCCCTCTTGATTATATATGGTCATGTTAATTTCTTTTTAATGGAAGTATAAAATTAACGGCTTCGGCCTTGGAAATGAATAAGAGGCTAAGGAAGATAAGTGGGAAGAACTAAGTAATAAGATAAGGGAATAAAAATTTATGATAATGTTGTACGCGTTTTTATCCTTTTGATTAAGCAATGACATGTAACTTGGCTTTTACAAGTACCAAGAAAGATTTAAATAAGGATGATGAACATATAACACCCCGACTTTCGCCGAAGCGCCACTCGGTGGTAGACCTTGTCCGGGTCTTCTCGGATTAGTCTGACAACAAATTCACTAGGATCTTGCAACTCGGGCGCGACGAGAAAACAATTAAACATCCAACTTTTTATTTGAAACTCAAAGAATAAAACATGAGTATTCCCGAATTCATAAACAAAAGTGATAGGATCGTCCTTAGTTGATTCACGGTGCGAGAGAATGGCTCCAAGAAACCGGCAACCTCGATTAGTCGATTTGATCACAATTCGGACGAGACAACAAGGGGTCGGTGTCGATCAGTAGGGGTTCGGTAGCAAGGGAATTCGAAAGAACTTTTGGGGAAGAAGATGGACAGTTTTGAGGGATGTTCGAGGGGATATGGACTCTCTAGGCCGGATATAACTCACCGTCGTTGAGAGAACTAGGAAACGTGGATGTGACTCACCAAGTGTTCTTGATCGATCGATATCACGCACAATCAAATCAAGAAAAGACCTTCAAAGATGAGTTTTTGCTTCAGCAAAAGAGAGTGTTTTTCTTCAAATTCAAAGGTAAAAACGAAAAAAACACAAGAGAAGGCCTTTTTAACACCCTAGGGCCGGCCCCAACTAAACAACAATAAAAATGTGCATTAACTCAAAGCAATCAAACTGTAATAAAGATGTCTATCCCACAACACTCAACTCTTCGCATTCTGCAATAGGTCGATATCGAGGCCTGCAACTCGGTACCAAGGAAGTTGAAGAGGAGAGATCGGTGTTGGCACAGTAACGAAGACTGATAGCTTTGTACCGAAACTGTAAGGGTCGGTACTGAGGAGCATTGGCTCGGTAACGAGAGCCATCTGGACTTGACGGTGAAGTGCCGTCGCCATTGAACGAGTAATATGCATCACCGACTCCTCTTGCTCTTGCTTCTCGTCCTCGGTGTCCTCCTTGGTGTCCCGGCTTGGCTCAGTGAGATCTTGATGGGAAGGATTCACATCATCCTCCCCAAATTCGAAAGGATTCGACCTCGAATCTTGCACGTCGTCCTCTTCACCGGAATCGCCCACCAAGTATGGCCAAAGGTCAGCCACATTAAACACATCATGCACACCCATTGCATGTGGAAGCTCCAAACGGTAGGCATTGTTGTTGATCTTCTCAAGTACTTGAAATGGTCCATCCGCCCTTGGTTACAACTTGGAGTTTCTACATGAGGGAAACTGTTCCTTGCGGAGGTGCACCCACACCAAGTCACTAGGCTCTAAAATCAACTCCTTGCGTCCCTTGTTGTGTTGTCGCTGATATTGCGCCGAAACCATCAACAATGGGGTGAGCAATAAGGTCTAAAGGAGTGAGAGGATTCTTACCATAAGCAACTTCAAATGGTGTCTTCTTGGTTGGCGAATGGGTTGTGCGGTTATATGCAAACTCAATATAAGGAAGACATTCTTCCTACCTACGGAGGTTAGCTTTCAAAACAACACGGAGCAAGGTGCCAAGCGACCTATTCACTACTTCGGTTTGTCCATCCGTTTGTGGATCACAAGTAGTGGAATAAAGTAACTTGGTGCCTAACTTATCCCACAAGGTCCTCCAAAAATGGATAAGGATTTTGACATCCCTATCCGACACTATCGTTTTGGGAAGACCATGTAGACGCACAACATGATTGAAAAACAAGGACGCCACGTTCGTAGCATCGTCGGTTTTGTGACATGCAATGAAGTGTGCCATCTTACTAAACCGATCGACAACTACAAGAATGGAGTCCCTTCCCTGTTTAATCCTAGGAATATCTAACACAAAATCCATGGACAAGTCTTCCCACGGTTGTTGGGGAATGGGTAAGGGACCATACAATCCTTGGGGGCTAGTTCTAGACTTAGCTTGAGCACAAGTAGCACAAGAGGCACAAAGTTTTTCCACGTCCCTAAGCATGCGCGACCAATAGAAGTGTTCCTTCAAGGCTTGCAAAGTCTTAGCAACGTCGAAATGACCCATAAGGCCACCGCCATGTGCTTCTTGCACTAAAAGGCGTCGGATTGAACCCCTAGGGATGCATAGCTTAGCACCCATCATAAGATAACCGTCATGAAGGAAAAATTGATCTTTGCTTCCCAAAGTACTACATTCCCCATAGATATCCTTGAAATCAAGGTCTAAGGCATATAGTTCTTTAATGAAAGCAAAGCCCAACATTCTAACATCTAAAGTGGAGATTAGGGCGTATCTTCGTGACAAAGCATTTCCACAATATTCTCCTTTCCCTTTTTGTGTTTGATGACATAAGGGAAAGTCTCAATAAATTCGACCCACTTAGCATGACGTTTATTCAATTTACACTGACCTTTGAGGAACCTAAGCGCCTCATGGTCGGAGTGAATGACAAACTCTCTATGAAGGAGATAGCTTCTCGCTATAGTAGGCAATCGACCTCCCTCCTTGCATAAGGACGCCTCCAAGTCCTACTCCCGAAGCATCACATTCTATCTCGAATGTCTTGGAAAAATCCGGTAGAACTAGAAGAGGGGTGTGGGTGAGCTTGTCCTTGAGGGTAGTGAAAGCTTTCTCTTGTTTTGGACCCCATTGGAAGACCACCTTCTTCTTAGTAAGCTCGGTGAGAGGCGTAGCAATGGATCTGAAATCCTTGATAAAACAGCGGTAGAAACTAGCCAAGCCTAGGAAACTCCTCATTTGTGTCATGGTGGTAGGCACGAGCCACTCTTCAATTGCTTTCACCTTCTCCTTATCCACTTGAATCCCTTCTTTGCTCACTAAACCAAGAAACACCACATTATCCAAACAAAAATGACAAGTTAGCAAAGAGCTTCTCCTTCCTCAAAACTTGTAAAACCAACCAAACATGTTTAGTATGTTCATGCAAGCTATGACTATAAATTAATATGTCATCAAAATAAACTACCACAAACTTGCCTAAAAATGCGCCTAAAACATGGTTCATTAACCTCATGAATGTACTCGGTGCGTTAGTGAGGCCAAATGGCATAACCAACCATTCATAAAGACCGTACTTGGTCTTGAATGCGGTTTTCCATTCATCACCTTCCTTCATTCAAATTTGGTGATAGCCACTTTTGAGGTCCACCTTGGAAAATATGCATGAACCATAGAGCTCATCCAACACATCATCAAGTCTAGGAATAGGATGCCTATACTTGACGGTATATTGTTTATAGCCCTACAATCCACACACATTCGCCGAGTCCCATCTTTCTTAGGCACTAAGATGATGGGAACCGAACATGGACTCAAACTTTCACGCACATAGCCTTTAGAAAGACGTTCAACAACCTGTTTTTGTAGCTCCTCCACCTCCGTTGGATTGGCTTGGTAGGCCGGCTTGTTGGGAATGGAGGCATCGGACACAAAGTCGTTTTGGTGCTCCATTCCTCGGATTGGAGGCAACCCTTTCGACATCTCCTCGAGAAAAACATCATCAAACTCCTTCAACAACAAAGCAATGGAAAAAGGTAAGTCCTGTACATCTTTCTCATTAAGCAATACATCTTTAAATAACAAAAGAATGCAATTATTACTCCCCTTCACTGCTTTTCTAGCCTCTCGTGCCTTGGCTAGTAGAAGATGACTCGGCGGCGCATTCGGTAATGAGCGGTTGGTCCTTGGTACCGAGCTGTTGGCCCTTGGTACCGAGCTGTCTGCTTTCGGTATCGATCTCTTGGCCTCGTTAGCAGCTTTACGATGTTGCCCATTTGCAATGTGATCGGCCATAATTTCGTGTGGCACCATCGGCATCAAAGTGATCCTCTTACCATTGAGGTGGATAGAGTATTCGTTTGTGAAACCTTGGTGAATAACGCCACGATCATATTGCCACGGTAGTCCAAGTAAGATATGGCACGTCGTCATTGGAAGAACATCACAAACCACCTAATCAGCATACCCCCTATAGAAAACCTGACACAAGCTTGCTCATTCACCTTAATAGGTGTGTTAAAATTCAGCCAACATAAAGTATAGAGTTGTACATGAGGAATAGTTTGAAGGGCAAACCTTTTGACCACTTCTTGGTCTATGATGTTGCAACAAGATTCTCCATCAATTATAAGATTGCAAATTCTACCTTGAATGCGGCATCTTGTATGAAAAATGGTCTCTCTTTGATTAGGTGGTGCCGGAGCTTCATTGGCGATGAGTGAATGTTTGACAACAAAACACTCACCATTAGTCTCGGCAACAACTTGTAACTCCACCACCTCTCCATCACCTTCTTGTGGCTCCTCAATCTCGGCCTCCTCATCCGACTCATACTCTCCAATTGTGTTGAGAAGGACTTCGCGCTTAGAAGGACAATCCCAAGCCATGTGTCCATGCCCTAAGCATTTGAAGCACTTGATCTCACTTGCACGTTGCTCTTCTTCACGCCTTCCTCCTTATGGAGTCCAAGATGGCTGACGCCGTGTTGGAACGGTACTGACGTCTTGCTTGTTCTCCGAACGTCGGTTAGGATAGCTAGAAGAGCTCCCACCTTGAGCATTCCACGGCTTAGTGGTAGATGGATAACTCTTCCGTTGAGGCAAGTTTTGATAGATGTGATTGGTGTAGTGCAAAACCTCCTCAATAGTCGTGCCCCTAACAAAATGTTGTGTACTCACAATAGCCGTAAGGTCAGCATTTAAACCATTAATGAAATTCGAAATGACATACCCAATGGGAAACCATAGACCGGATCTATAGACAAGGATCTTGAGCTCTTTGAAGTACTCATCCGGCGTCTTGGCTCCTTGCTTCAACTGCTTCAGCCTGGCATGTAAACGAGCTCCTTCCAAGTGTCAATAGCCGGATAGCCATTGTACTCCCTTTCTTCCTTGACCTCTAACCACAAATGGTAAGCAAAATCAATAAATTTAATGGTGGCAATGGCTACCTTTTGAGTATCCGTGTATTGGTAGAAGTCAAAGACTTGCTCCGTCTTGTGCTCCCATTCCAAGTAAGTCTCGACCTCCGTAGAGCCTCCAAAGGGTTGCACTTCCAGCTTCATTTTAGGACCTCTTTCATATCCTTGGTCCATTTCTTGACCTTGATAGCCCCGCATTAGTTGTGGAAGTTGTTGTAAGGCCCGATGCCTTAGAAGCGCTATCCCATGCCAACCCGAGGACTTCCTAGGAGGTCACCCATCCTGGTATTACTCTCGCCCCTGCACGCTTAACTTTAGAGTTCTTTTTCCTTACTCGAACCCTGAAAAGTAAGAGCTCTTGATGACATGGGGAGCACCTCTATCCCTTATAAATATTCGGGGTGTTATACCATTTGTAAGGCCCGATGCCTTAGAAGCGCTATCACATGCCAACCCGAGAACTTCCCAGGAGGTCACCCATCCTAGTATTACTCTCGCCCATGCACGCTTAACTTTAGAGTTCTTTTTCCTCACTCGAACCTTGAAAAGTAAGAGCTCTTGATGACATGGGGAGCACCTCAATCCCTTATAAATATTCGGGGTGTTACAATTGTCTAGCTGTTTTATGATTCACTCTCCCCGCCCCTCGGCCACCCGTTGGATGTCTCAGTTGCCATAGGGCCAAAGGCGCCCTTGGCTTGAAATCGCCCACATATTCTTGACCTGGAAAGTTAGTGGGGCCCGAAGGCAAAGGCATTGTATGGTAGCTAGTATAAGGAAAAGAATGAGCGAAATTCATACCAGATTCTTCTCCGTAGGTACTCGGGAGAGGACGGTAGGAAGTCGTTGGCGCCATCGAAAGGGCCATTACCGAGGTGGTGTACGCCGGTACCGAGGTGTTCAAGCTCGGTAATGAGACCTGCAGGCTCGGTAACGAGGTGTTCAAGCTCATCACCGTGGTGCTGTGTGTTGCATAGCCCGAACACTCACTCTCCTCTCGGGTTGTAGGAAGACCCCCGCTCACTCACAACGCACCAATTCGAGCTTCCATCGAGAGCTTGAAGGCTTCCATCTCCTGTTCTTGTTGTTGCATCCTTTCCTCATTCTCCAATTTAAGGCCTTGAATAGCCTGAAACAAATCTTCCATGGTAATGGCCGAAGGAGTCACCTCTCCCTCGATAGCACCCTTGTCCCTCTTGTTGTTGGGGTCGTCCATAATGTTCCTAAAGCATAAAACTCAACACACACAACTAGGACAAACTTGTCAATGGATCCCACACACACAAGGGTCCTTAAACCGATCCTTAGGCAATAAAAAATTGGTTACTAGTGGGTTCAGAAAGGACTCAAGGAAAGGTATGAAAGTAAAGACACAAGAAAACTCAACAAACTCCAAGATGTGCAACACACAAAGTAAAAGGAAAGGTACTTGAGAACTTTTTTTTATATATGCAAAATATCAACGAAACAAAGAGGTGTAGGTGTCTCCCATGTGTTGCCTTACTTTTTCTCGGTCACTCCTCTTGTTTTACTGGTG
The DNA here is from genome assembly GCA_964016875.1 of Fallopia convolvulus. Classification (NCBI taxonomy): domain Eukaryota; kingdom Viridiplantae; phylum Streptophyta; class Magnoliopsida; order Caryophyllales; family Polygonaceae; genus Fallopia; species Fallopia convolvulus. The sequence goes on from OZ024727.1 coordinate 28,106,831, forward strand.
ACCGGATCTTTCTAAGAACAACCACTTTTTTCTCAAGGGTTGAGCCAGGAGATGTTGGATTCAATACCAAGACCTCTATCATAGCATCTTGACACTTTGAAGGAGGATGGGCTAACCAAATCTTCTCCTACTACACTCTAATTTAAACAAGCAAGTCACTTTTTTTTATAATCTTCGTTCCCTTAATCGTTTAAATCTTCCTGTGATTTACACACAACTTTTTGTATGCCAAGCGCACTTAAAGATTGAAATAAGGGATAAGAACTCAAGGGTTGAGGTGGGCTAAGAAGTGTTTCGACTTAAACCTCGAACAAAAGAAACAGATCAGTTTCCAAGAACAAAAGATCGAATCAAAGAACAAGAAAGCAAAGGCTAAAAGTTCCCGTTCGTAAACCAATCCTTATATGCTTAAAAATCGAGTTTTAGGAGTCAAACCTCGCGTGGCTCTGATACCACATGATAGGATCGTCCTTAGTTGATTCACGGTGCGAGAGAATTGCTCCAAGAAACTAGAAACCTCGATTACTCGATTTGATCACAATTCGATCGAGACAGCAAGGGGTCGGTATCGATCAGTAGGGGTTCGGTACCGAGGGAATTCGAAAGAACTTTTGCGGAAGAAGATGGACAGTTTGGAGGGATGTTCGAACAGGGTGTGTTTTTAATGTGTTTGAGTCTTTTTCTTTAGTTTTGTGTTTTGTTTTGAGTCATTTGTGTAGGTTTTCGTATTTCCTTAAGATATGGAGTCTACATAAGCTTTGGTGGTGTTTTATAGGTTTTGGAGCAGTTTTAAGGAGAGGAGCAAAGCCGAGGAAAAGCTTAAGGAATGAAGTCCATAAAGAGGTGAAGAATCAAGTTTGAGCTAAGAAGGAAGTAGAGAAACTCATTACTAAGCTTAAGGAAATTAAATCAAGGCAAAACAAGGTGTAACGAACCCCCTACCGAAGTTTTACTCTCAATTACAAGGTTGTTTTCAAGGTTGAAAGGGTCGATGACGACCTTGTGGGGGTAGATAACGAGGCTGCAGAGGGTCGTTGAGGTGCAAAGGTCGGTAACGACGTGTTCAGCAAAGGAGGAAAAATTCAGCAAATCTGAGTTGTAACGACCCTGAATGGGTCGGTACCGAGGCACTTAAGGTCGTTAGCAAACATCAGAGTCGGCGCGTTTAATGATCTTTTTATCCCATATCTTTATATTATTAGATAGTTTTAAGGGAAATATCTTTTAGAGATTTATTTCCTTATAGATAGATTAGTTTTCTCTATAAATACCCTTGTCCTAGCTTTGGTTTTCTTATCCCACAATTACCCTAGTTTTAGAGTAGAGAAAGAGGAGAGGAGGCGTGGGAGGAGAGAAGAGAGGACGAGTTTGAGGATTTCTTGGAGAACAAGTTTCGTTTTGAATTCAGTTTGTAAGTCTTTCTTTATTAATTCAATGCTTTGTCTTGATTATGATGTGTGAGTAGTCTCTCTCTCTAAGGTTGGGGTTAAACCCAACAATGGTTATGTATGCTTGCTTTTGATCATGTTGTGATTGTTTTTATTGCATGAATCTATTCTCTTGTTCTTAATCCTTGAAACGAAAGTTGATAAGGAATTTCTCATTCATAGTTGAAGCAAAAGCGGAAACCTTGAATCAGAATAGTCAATTTAGGGCTTTGAAGCGAAAGCGGATCAATCCTAGTTGAAGTAGAACAGATAGATAGTAAAGTTTATTGATTTGGCGAAAGTTGGTTGATTTACTTGCTTAAGTTAATGAAAGTTAGCAACATTATGTGATAAAAGCATGATCTATGTGTTTCATTGGCGTTTGCATGCATAATTGTTGTTGTGGTGATATAAAAACCCTAGCTTTGATTGATTACTTGCGCTCTAAGTAACAAAACTTGACATAGACTTTCTCCCGTGGACAAACCTAACTTCCCTATACTCAGCGGGGTCTTGATTATAAATTTATTTGTTGTCAAGAAATCCTCTCAACAACTCTTGCATGTCAATTTAACCTTATTATAATTTTGGAATATGTTTAATTGATCTCTATCAATAATATTACCCATGAGAATAATAATTATTTGAGTAAAAGGAATAAAAGTGCTTGTGTTTTTAAAGAAAGATTTTTATGTGAAGTTATTCACTTTTGCATGTCAATTTAGAACTTATTATAATTTTAGAGTAAATTGTATTTGACATCTAGAAATAATTATACTCATAAGAATAACATTTTATTTAAGTGAAAATGAATAAAAGTGCATGTGGTTGTAAAAAGGGTTTTTATTGGTTTTTAATACCACTTTTACATGTCAAGTTATCCTTTAATATAAGTTTTTGTAATAAAATAAAAGTGATCATGGAAATAATAAGATTCATTAAAACAATACCTTTTAGTCCCTTTTAAATCATTGTTGCATGTGGTTTTACAAAGTATTTTTCATTTGATTTAATTCATTCTTGCATGTTTGTCCAAATAAGTATTTTATTGCTATAAAAGTTATTCAAAACATCACTTTGAAAATAATAATAAGGGATTATTATTATTTGAAGTTCATACATAAATTAATAAATCAAATAATTTAGAACAACATCCTTTCTCTTAAAAGAGGAAAATAAGAAAAAGGATGGTGAGCGAAATCAAATAATAATTTTAATATAAATTCGTTCGTTATCTTATTTGGAATGATTAGCTCAAAGCGTTTGAATTTCACTAAGTCCTTCTAGTTTCTGAGCCTCGTACGCAAATGAAAGAAATTAAGAGCAAGTGGATATTCTCCTTGAAACTTTTCGATAATTCGATTCCGTTAACTCTCTCTTTTTTGGGAACACCTTGTTTGTTAAAATAAATAAATTTAGGAAATATCGATTTTTAGAAATAACGACCCCCTTGTTAGCGTTATTATTATTATTATTATTATTATTATTATTATTATTATTATTATTATTATTATTATCAAACTTACAAAGTCAAACAAATTACATAAAATTAGTGGGAAGCCGAGATACAATTTGGGCCCCCACTCCTCTAGCTATAGCAAAGCCTATTATGGTGAATATGAGCAGCAGCACGAGCCCCAATGTCTTGAGTCTTAGAAAACTATTGCACCCGCTTCAGCAACGCTACAACATCCTTATCCAATTCTCATAGAGAAGAAAAGGAGAAAGGAAGAAAACCATAACCAAAAGCCCGACAACTAGCTTCGTACTTGACCCTCTTTCGATTAGCCGCATCAACCACAACCCGTCCCGGAACAAAGTCAGATAAACCAGATTGTGTCAAAGGAGAAGATCATGTCAAGTCAACACAAACATCACGGCCTCGATCCCAAGAATAGAGTAGCACATCTGCAGGTCGGAGAGCTCCTTCGTTCCCGCCAGACAATCCAATATCAACCTCTTTCCTTGCTGAAATCCCAGACCGATAACAAATATCAACAAGGGCATCTCGAACAAAATTATGCCGATGTTTAATACCTACAATACCAGCACATGACACCGCATGATCACCAAAGATATCCCTGGTGAAAACCCTCGAGCAAGCAGAGCAAGGTGTCAAAATAGAGAACAAAGGAACACCCAACCGATAACACAACACACAGCGGTAAGTCTTAGCATTCATTGTCTGTCCCAAACCCGATATGGGGACCGCCCGAAGCCAAACAGAGGTGTGATCTCCCTGCTGCGATTTCCATAATGTTGATTGTCGAGGAGATAATGAAAAGGTGGATTCTGCAGAAGCAGTAACCTTTGTGAAATATATATCTGCCAATTTCTTCATGATTTTTGGGGCAGCGACTTCACTAGGATTACTCAAAAAGTCAGACTCAACAACTCTATTAAAAAGACTCAACGCATCATCAAAGGCATGACCAAGACCAACAATGGCAACATTCTGAAGAAGCCTTGTTTGCAAAGGAGCAGATTGTAACCGAGAAGCAAGAAAAGCATAATGGCGAACATCACCTGCAGAATAAACACCAAGCCCTCCAAACGCAAAAGGGAAGGTGACAAGTCGCCATTTCCAATCGCCAGACCCAGGTCCCGAAGCAGTAGCAATACGCTCTGAGGAAGATCGAAGGGCCTCATCGAAAGTGCGGTGAGCTACCTCAATAATACCAGGAGGACAAGTACGTAAAGCAAAATAGAGTTTAGAAACTCCAGTACATGCCCTAAGTAGCAACAATTCACACTGAGGATCATTAAGCTTAGCAACCTTATCCATAAGCATAATGGTCTTGTTCACCCTCTACATCACAAGCTCAGCACTAAAAACAGAATTGGAACTGGCAGGACCGCCAAGCAACTTAACACCATGCAAAGGTCGAGCAATATTAGGGGGAAAGACACCCACAAGCCTGCTTTGAGGGTCTTCTACAGGCAAAAAAGTTTCAGTTTTTCCACGTTGAGATGTAACCCTGAACGATGCCCTTCCTCCATAATCAACTACAAAACCTTTCCCACCACCAAGGTGTCACCAATAATTGTGTCGTCATCCAAATACCATGCCTGAAGACATACATCAAAAGCGTCTCTGATTTTACAAGCCAGGGGTTGTAAAACCAAAGAAAAAAGCAGAGGACCAAGGGGATCACCCTATTGCACCCCTTGAGATGAACATAAGGTGTGCTCCCCATAATACAATCTGGCTGGATTAGAGTAGCAGAATTCAACCCAACGTGAAATAGTCGAACAACGAAGACGGACTTCATGCAGCATGACCGCACGATCAACCAAATTGAAGGCATTTTAAAAATCCACCAACAACATTGAAAGACAAACCTTAGTACCACGATTTTCAATCAACCGGTTCACAGCATGGCGAACCGCCTCACCACCTGCAGAAACCCCAACACCAAATTGAAGACCATTAAAATAACTTCCCAAAATAACTTCCCAAATTAATAGAAATATTATTAGGCTTGTTTGTGTGGCCTTTGTGTGTTTAGATCTCTTTTTGATATTCCTTATGGATTTTAATAGTATAATAAGGGATGCAGGTTAGACCCGAACATATCTATATAATATGTTGAGTGGTATGGTAATACGCCCTCTCTTCCCGCGACTTAAGGATCATGATCTATTTCCACTCCTACTCGTTGGAGGGATATTACACCCAACTAGGTGTCGGAACTCTGTTCGCTTAAGTGGACTCGGCTTTCATAGCCTCCACACCCTTAAAAGTCATCAATGCTATGCAATGTTTTGACATGTAATAAAGATAAGTGGTAGCGCACATTAAAATACATCAAAACAGGGCCGGTATAGCACAACGTAGAAGACCGACCCGGTTCTCGGTCCGTAAAGGGCGCGAGAGGTTTTCTAAGAACTTGTGTGTAATTAAAACGTTCCCAACATTATTGTACTCTAAATAATTCTACAATCTCGTAGTTCTTTCTTTTCGGTTTAGAGTTATCTCATCTCGAAACTTATTCATTTCCGTACCTAAGCTCCACATAAAGTCTATACATCTCAAACACATTTCGCTTATAATTATATAATGAATTGTTAAGTTACATAATTACCCTCGAGAATTTCCATTCTCACTTGCTTAGTCTCCTTAGACTAATTCCGCTATTTCCGCATTTTTGCCTGGTATTGCTCGCCCTTCGCGACAAAGGCCAGACTCTAGGAAACTTCCTACGAATGCATAAGGACGAAGGTTCAACAAGTTGAAGGAAGGAAGGTCAGGTCTTCTCAAAGATGTTTCTCGTCTATTTTGGGTTTCATTACGCTTACAAGGATAATGTTTTGTTAATTCCTCCGTTTAAACTCTTTCATGTTTTGTTATTTTGAACCAAGTTAAGGATGTAATTGTAACACCCCAATTTCACATCAAGAATGTCACACGCCAGTGACCTCGGATTTGAAGTCGGAAGCCACCCTAGTCTTGAATCCGAACAATTAATACAATTAATTATAATAAACAAAAGAAATCGAAACATAATATAGAATAAAAGTGAGATAGAATTTTTTTCTCTTTTATTGAACTTCTCTTATAAAGGAGTATAAAACCTTACAGCAGAAGATTCATGAAATGTTGTATTTGAAATTGCATCAAGACAGTAACTAGCTCTTGCGCCTATACATTATCTAGGAAATGAAACCCTAGACACGTTTAACATATACTCGAAAATATAGTTGACTTTGTACCTTGTGACAGAATATCCAACTGCAGCTCGTCACATCTCCAACATACTTCTCACAACCTGAATAGAAAGATCGCGTGATGTACCGCGACGAGAAATACGGTTGACACCAGTCAACCATGCAGGGAAAATAAATGGTCGGGTTAGTCTTATTTCAAACGAAGAAAGTGGGTTTTCTATGGTGGTTCCTATTTAGGAAGAGAGTGTAATTATGGGGATAGGAAACTGAATTAAAGTTGGTCGAACCCAATTACTACATCCCTCCATGGAAAACGTTATGAACTTTTGAAAGAGAAAAGAAGAGACCATCACAAAGGGTGCCACCTCGGACTTTTAATGCAGATATGTTAGGAATGTTGTTACACAAAGATCGTTATAGTCGGTTCATTAAACTCTCGTTGACCCCGCGCTTCTCAACCAATCTCACCACATACGTGTTGTGCTAATACAGATTGGAACCAGATGACAACGGAACCCGAGAGCGAAGACGGTTTCCATTTTGTACCGACCATCCTATCCAGTTTAATTTGTGTACGAGTACACTTATCTAAGTTACTTTTAAACGTTTAATAATAATTCCACTTGGATTATTAGGTACTTTGATTACGAGAGACAAAGTCTCGGATTACTACTTTAAGATATACGGGCACTTACATCCCATGGCACTTAAAAGTGCGAACACCCCTCAACGGGATATGGGTCATGACCTTAGCTAGGGTTTTTAAAAAAACAACCTAGTGAGAATTAATTATTATATAATATAAGTCATAGGACTTTACATTCGGCTCCTTACAATGGAGCTTAAATAAATATGCACACAGCAGCACAGAGCAATAGGGCCTACATTCATAACTAATGCAACCTACAAATATGACTAAGAATAACAGTCATTACATCTAGGAATGTAAAACAATCATATGTTCAATTTTATTCACACAGAAATTCCCAACACATATTTAAAAACATCATGACATGACTCATGCTTAGGAAACAAATGAGAAAACATAACCGATTTCACTTTCCTTGGAAAGAATATCACACTCTAGGTTACGACACGGACTTGTTCCTGTTTCAATCAACAACAAAATTAATTACCGCCAATTTAATTTGTAACCCAACGACGCTGATTTAGGAACGACGAAACATGACTAAGTTTATATTTCATATAAACTTTACATTTTATATTCATAATATTCTAATTTTTAATATAACGAAGAATATGGTTATAAAAAAGGTTATTAACTTTCACAAGAACTACAAATTATTTTTGTTGTAAAGGTTAATATTTTTAAACCTTTAAAATTCACTTCAACCACTATAAAAATTAACTATACATATTTTTATAAAATTCAACCATATTTTATTAAATTAAAATATCCAAAATACCATAAAATACCCAAAAGACCAAGGGAAGGTCGGACGGGCCGCGTCCATCACTTGCCCTCCCACGTAGCAAGAGCCCCAAAAACAAAGACAAATTCAACTGACTCGTTCTCGATGTTCTCAAAACAGATTGAGGTATGGTTGGTGTCCTTAGAACCATCTCGAAGTCTAGATTACAATGGTCTGAACGGATCGTAAAAAGGTTGAGAAACGAAGGAGATATTCACGTTCTACTAAGGGTATGTCGTTCAGATTTTCTGGGCATAACTTGAGTGTTCGATTCAGTTTTTGAACACATTAGAGGATGAACTTGGACGTGTAAATATAGGTTTTTGTAGGGAATTTTGTGTAGAATATGGATATGGTGTCAGATTTGATTTTCCTAACAAAACGAGAGAGAAAATCGCCTATACCAAGTAGGTGCTCTGGTTTTAGTCGAAGAACAGGGTTGAGGTTGAATTCGCCCTTTTGGCTTCGATTTGGGTAATTTTTTAGACAAATCTGAGTGTGATTAAGTTAGATTCAGTTCTGGGAATTGTATGTACCCTTCCTCATATCAATCAAGTTGTTATCCAAAACTAATAAACCATTGAGTTCTTCAATACATTTTCGGAAAATTGCACAAACAACCCTCTAGTTTTTCAAAAGTGATAAAAATATCCCTTCTACTGTAACACCCCTATTTTGCAACATTGGTTATTAACGCCAGTGACCTCGGATTTTACCGTCCAAAGTCACCCAAGGCTTTAAATAATTTATTAAGAATATAATTAAAGAAGAATATTGACGAAATGCGAAATTTTATTCATTGATAAGAACTTTCGTTCATTACATTGAGAGTTGTTTTACAAATGATGTAGCAGCGGAAAATGAAGCCCATATTTGAAGGGTTGAAAAGACGTATTTAAAAATGCAAGTATGTTTCTCCAAGGCAAATCATATGATGATGATTTGCTTGGTTAAAAATAGAAAAAAGAACTGGTGCACTATCTTTTAAATGCTTTTCTCTTTGAAAATTTCTTCCATCCTTTAACATCGTCTTGCCTTGACCTTCGATTCTCGTCTAACGCTTCTCGAACCTTCTAGACTTCGTCTTCAATACTTCGGTGTACTTTCCTACAGTTTGGCATTTGTCGCGAAGGCCGAAAAATACCAGGCAAAAATGTGGAAGTGGGGGAGTTAGTCTAAGGAGACTAAGCAAGTGAGAACGGAACTTCTCAAGGGTATTTCGGTAATTTGTAATATTCGAGATATATTATCGGGATATGTTTTAAGGTATAGGTCTATATGTGGGGCTTATCGGGACCGAGAAGAGTGTATCTCGAGAGGAGATAACTCGTTAATCGAGAGAAGAACTACGAGATTTTGGACTTTTTAGAGTAGAAAGTATGTTGGGAACGTTATTATTCACACAAGTTTTGAAAATCTCTTGCGCCCTTGCGGACTGGGAGCCGGATCGATCATTTGAGATCGGTCCGGTTTTGATGTCTTTTACATGTGCATTGGCACTTATCTTATATCGTGATGAAAATGTCGATTATGTTAATGATTTATAAAGAGGGTGGGGGGCTTGCATGGCTCGGACCACTTAAGGGAAAACTCAGTTCCGACACTTAGCTACGTGTCACACATCCCTCTGTTGCACTCGGAGCGGACTTTAATCATGATCCTGAAAGTCGTACTTTAAGCGCAGAGGCATACGACTTAGTAAATTATATGGAGGCGTCGGGTTATTCATGCGCCCCTCAGTAGTTCATTCGAACCGATCTCTTAACGAGATCGTAAACAATCAAGGTCACAAACAAGACTAGCATAATAGTCCTATCAAATATTAAATAGCGGAATAATAATAACAGGGGGTCATTATTTCTAGCAATCGATATTCCTAAGTTCGATTATTATTAGCAAACAAGTTGTTCCCAACATCGAGAAATTTCACAAAACGAGTTTATTAAGGCTACAAGGAGAAATTCAACTTGCCTTTGCTTGTGCGATAGCGGATTAACAAAAGAGCGGAAACGTTGTTCTCGAAACGGAACGGGAGCTCGATCTATCGACACGGAATATTCGAACGAGCTTTAATAAGAATTTTCTTTAAATTCTTCTAAAGTTTTGGAAATCTCTTATATCCTTATTATAAGAGAATAATTTCTAAATTATTATAATAATAATTTAGGTGGAGATGAATAAAATAATAATATTCCTTATTAATATTTTAAATTTGTAATATCCCTTTATTCCTTATAAAATCCTTATTTTAATTTTATTTACTATAATCATTGATGATCAAGACATGACATGATTTATATTATTAAAATATTCCTTTTTTATTTAACTTATTATTCTTCCATTATAACCAAGCAAGGATAATGTCTTTATAAATTATTAAGATATAGTTTTCATAACTATATGATATATTCTTTTTTATAAAACCCTTCTTAGGATGTGAAAAGTCTAAAATACCCTTGTCATTAAATATCTTTTATTTCTCTTATTATTATTTTAATATCCACCCTAATATCTTTTTAAATCTTAAAATATATTCTCATTATAATATCTTTATTATTATGCTCTTCATAAAAGACATGCAATAATAAATAAATATATTTATGTTAATACATCCTTTTCTAGTATTTTCCTTAAGTAGGAATATCTACTAAACTTATCATAGTAACTTTCTATGTATATGATATAGTGATATTATCTTATTATCTATTTACGTAATTTTCCCATATATCTTTAGTTTATAAGATAGAAACAAATCTTAGAATATTATTTAAATCTCATATTGATCATATTAATTACTTTCTTTATTTATGAAAGATAACAATAATTTATTATTATATTAAAAAGGTTCTTCATATCTAGAACATTATTTTATAAAATATGAGTATGCAATTCATTATTTTATATATATAAGTATTGATTATATTCTTAGCATATCTTTTCTAACAACTTAGGTCTTTACATTAATATCTTTAAATCTAGTATATTTAATATATAAATATCTTATTATCCATGTATATATAAATAATGATGAAAAGTCCATTATTTTATTTAAGAAAACTCATGTCATAAGATTTATTTTATATTAAAATAACATGTACGATAATAATTTTATCCATGTACAAGGAAAATAATAATTTGATTTATCTTGTGTTAACCACCTAGATTTTATGCTCTTATTATAATGTGTTTCTTTATAAAAACACATGCAAATTATTTAATATATCTTTTTAGTCTTTAACTTAATCATATAAAATTATCTTATGATAAGAATATCTTATCCATATTATTTCCAAGTTTATAATAAGATTAAAAACATGCAAGACTATATTCTTTTTTTACTAAAGTCTAGTTTTATTAAATCTCCCTTATTTTGGACTATTACTTTTATAATAGAAGAAAAAATATGTCCAATCTAATATTTTTTTTTTAAATCCGAATTTAATGTTAAGAAAATTATTTTTATGATTCTTACAATGTGTTGTAATTTATTTAATACTTACTAGAAATATTTCTCTTTAGATATTCTTATAAAGCATGTTAGTTTTATTCTCTTTTTAGAAATAAGAAAGTAATAAAATAAAAATCTAATTTTTCCTAACAACTTAAATCTTATGCTGATTTTGGAAGATGCTAATAATAATATCTACTTATTAAAATAAAAAGGCTTTAAAACAAATTAATAAAAAAAAAAGAAAATAAACCTTTCTTCTACAGGTTCGTGCGTCTGTTGAACAAAGGAGAAGCCAGGGGAATGGGCAAGGGGCGGCACACCAGGGATGGGCAACCAGCAGGCTGGCAGTGGTCCGGCGAGGGTCCAGGTGGCGTGCGGGGGTCCGGTGGTGGCCCGGTGGTGGCTTGGTGGTGAAAGGCTAGGGTTTAATGGTGTTTTGAAGGAAAAAATCAGCAATTTAATGGCTTCTCTTAGGCTGATTTTTGGACAAATTGAAGAGCAAGAAGGCTTAGGAAGAGAGAAGAGAGATTGTGTGTGTCTTCTAAGTGGAGAAATCAGCCCTTTAAATAGGCAATTCCATGGAGCTTGGTGATCCATGGCTATGGGATTTCACCAATGGGGATGAAGGGGATTGATGTCCATTGGCGGGAGTTGTGCTTGTTGGGTGATGATGCTTGATGATGTAGTAGAGTTGGTCTTGCAAGCAAGAATGGGGAAAGGGGAGGCTCCATTGACAAGAATAGGAGAAGCGTCTCTTTAATCAGATAAAAGTCTGATGTATTTTGGGAAGAAGAAGAATAGGATAACATAAAATTAAAAGAGGGGGTTTATGAATTTATGAGTTAAAGTAGCCTAGCGGTTTGGAGTGTGTGTGTGGGAAGGGGAGACGCAAGAGGTCTCGGGTTCAAGTCCCGGCTCTTGCCTCCTTTTTATTTATTTTACCTTGTCCTATTTTTGATCCTTGTAACACTCCATTATTATAAAATTCGAGAATTATATTAATCTTATTTTATTTGAATAAATTTTACATTTTCATAATCCTTCATAGAATGTTCTTAATTTTAATTAATTTATTTAAACTCTCTTTTTATAGAGAAAATATTTAAATAATTACCCAACTTGCTTAATATGTTTAAGGGAAATTCCTTTTGGTGCCCCTAAGGTTTTGCCTTTTCCTTTTGGTGCCCAAGAAAAAAACTTATTCCTCTTGGTACCGCTGAGGTTTTGGCTTTTCCCGTTGATGCCCCTCTCCGGTTCAAATTAGCTAATTTCAAGCTTACCATTATGTTCATCACCCTTAATTAGTAGGATTCAACTCTTAAAACACTTAAATTCATAACCAAAATAGATCAATTTGAATTTTAAACAATCCTCTATTTTAAGGGGTTGTTTACAAAATTGTTTAAAAATTCAAATTGATGTAGTTTGGTTATGAATTTTGATGTTTTAATAGTCAAATCCTACTAATTTAAGGGTGATGAACATTATGGTAAACTTGAAATTGGCTAATTTGAACCGGAGAGGGGCGTCAACGGGAAAAGCCAAAACCTTAGGGGTACCAAAAGGAATAAGTTTTTTTTTTGGACACCAAAAGGAAAAGGTATAAACTTAGGGGCACCAAAAGGAATTTCCCTATGTTTAATTAAATTCTCAATTGTCATTGTAGTAAACTTTTATAACCTTTCATAATATAATATGAGATTATAAGAATTATTAATTTCTCTATTTTAGAGAAAAAAATTATTAGGATAAATATCTGTTTTATTATATTTAGAATTTAGCGGATATTACAATAGTACCCCCTTAAAATTAGTTTCGTCCCCAAAACTAGGAAAGATTTAGGGCGGTAAAAGGTTAAGACGGAAAGTAGCTACTACCACTCACAACTTGTGAGGAAACAACAAAGGGTCTAGTACCCCCTTAAAGAACATTTCGTTCTTTAGTTAAGATGACTGCACAAGTAGAAGAATTACTATTGTACCTTTTTCTTAAGGAATCGTTAAATTAGAATTCCTTAAAAAGATTCCCACATTTGAACTTATGTGGTTTAACGAAATTAAGGGATAGCAATGGAAATCCAATTGGTCTTGCTAGCGAAGTAGGCGGGGGTCAAGCGGTTTTATCCATTAGCTTGAGTCATACCTACGGAAGTTCTGGGTTGACCTTCCCAACATAAAAGTGGGACTGCTTATAGAATATGCATCCTAATTGGAATGAGCACATAAGTGCTTCTAAGAAGCGAGTATGAAAATGAGTAATCCATTCTATGATTCTAGAATAGAGTCATTGCGTAAGAATTCTTTTAAGATGGATATTCGATAACTATCGAGATGGAATTAAGGTTTGAATATGTGAAACCATGCATTGGAAGAAGGATTTCGAGTTACGGTTTCTAAAGAAATTACTATTGGGATAGGTGATGGTTATCTCACAAGAGGGAGTAACCATCTTTACGATGTCGTATTCGAATATATTATACTATCGAGAAGTGGTTCGAGCGTCCTTCTAGATTATGCGTATTAATTCTTATAAGAACGTAGTTTTCTTGAACAAGGTTAAATTCGAAGGAATAAGTGGTTTCATTCCACCAATGTGATCAGTATCGGGGAACTATTTCCAACATAACCCTTTAATATGGCTTCACAGGAATAAGACCTGAAATTCTACCGCAACCATGTGATCAAGATGGGAGATAGAAGTCCATCCTTATTCGCCACTGTGAACCATATACTTTAAATAATATATATTTTTTTAAACTTATGTTATTAACTATTTAAGTTTGACAACGCAACACAAATTGAAAATATTTCTTGTAGTGGTAGGAGTAATTCGCATATGAAAAGGTGGAATGACTTCCATAATCCATTAATCGAAACTTAGCGGTATAAATAGTGCTTTCCTAAAGAATGTACCAACGAAAGTCTTCACGGAGGCTATGATAGCATAACAGAATTCGAAGTATAACACTTTGCGAAAGAAGGTAGTTGATAATAATATTTGGAATTATCCAACTATGCTTTGATTATAACCGAGGTTGAAGTTCTAATGACAACCCTACGATATATGTCACAAGCACCCTTGTTTGGACATATTTAGACTACACAAGGAAGGATAAGCTATTCTATTCGCTCATTGCATCTATCGTTGAACTTCTCCATGGCTTGGGTGTTGAACTTATCCACTTATGATGGGAAACTTTTGCGCTTAAGGGGAAACTTCATATCATGCGTAATGCAATAATTGGTTAAACTGTGTGGCCTTCTTCTCGACATACTTAGTCCTTTAACCTTTAGGGTCTAAGAGATCATCAACTATCTCATCTCTCATGGAATAAGGGAGGAATGATTCATCATTTAGTCTTAAACTTTTTCCTAGCTCAGCATGAGATGCTTGATTATAATTTTCTTTTCATTTGTTAACTCCTCTCCGAGTTGTAGAACGACCATATGCACCCTTTTTGCTTTAGTGAAATTAATACTTCTCAAGTATTTCCACGTAGAAGAACTATTAGTGGTGGTGGTTGAATTTCCCAGTTCCTCCATAGACATTAATGTCTTTAGTGTCCTTGTAAAGCTAGACACATTTACTTGAGGTGGAATATGGTGCCATTTGCAATTCTATTTGTAGCTTGGTCAGTTCCAATTATTCTTGCTTCTTTCGGTGGAATAAAAGAGATTGCTTCTAGCTTCACTTATATTGTTTGACTTCTTAATGTAACTTTTGTCACATCATCCAACGGCATCGGCGTACTAGGGTCCATTACCCGACGATTTCCTTGTTCTTTATTTGGAAGATTTTGAACCATCATTCGTGCCCGAACTTGAATGCTATTCAGGGGAATTCTATTGTTGACCATTGAAATAAGAATCGACAAATTGTTCCCAACAATTATCATTCATCCGTGGATAGAGTAGGCACTTGGGTTATTGAAGCAAAAGTTAATGCTTTGTTGTAATACCTTCAAAAGGTTGGTTCCAAAGAAATCGCTCATTTAAGGAAGGGAAGACGGTTATAGTAAAGTGCAACAAACTAGGCAACCTAATAACGGAATCAACAGTTGGAAATAATAACATCGAAGATGGCCTAGGTAATCACTTCAAATGCGACGAATCGGGACACGTGTCCACAAACTATCTTAAATAATGAAGCAACCTTATGGCCTATTAGGCCTACTGAGGCAACTTAGAGAACTTACAATCCATGTCCAAAATTCTTGGTCATGACAACTTCCTTTCTAACTTCATCTATCACTGTGTTGACTTATCAAAATGGAGGCGAAGGAAAGTTCATAACGTGGCTTTTACATAGCTTTATTATGGTTGGTTTATTCAGTTGACAAACATCAGGTATTATACCAAGATCCCATATGCTGACTGAGCAAGTCACATCTTCTTGTAGGTATTTTCGATGAATATAATAGTCATTGGTCAGAATTCTTGACCACTCCTTTATCACTAGACATTTGTTTGCCCCCTTGCATACCTCTCGATAATCTGTTTCGAGATCTGGCTAGGTGGAGACATGTTAGGTCCTCAGTTGATTAAGCCTTCCTTGTTGTCCTCTTTGGAAATTTCTATCTTCCCGTGAGTCACTGACGTAGTAGGCTTGAATTTATGGAAACATAAGCATTACCTTTAGTTGGCATGCCTTCTTCTAATTCCCAATGAGCATAAATTTATTTTCTGTTAGAACCATTTTCTGTAAATGGATAACAATCGACATTCATATAGAATATCCGTAATTCTATATTTGAAGAAGGATATAGTTGTTTTTGTTAACTCACAAGTATAGGCAAGAAATGACGCGCAAGTTTAGAGAAGAGGGAAAACTTTTTGTTAGAACTCTTATGGAAAACAGATTACAAAGGCTTTATATAATAAGCCATGACACTAAGGACGGAAAGAAATACTACCAACTTGACTATTCAAGAACAAGATGGACAGTCAAGTGAAGTGGACTACTTAGAGTATCACTCTTCTTAAAGATAACGGTCGAATTTTAGGCCTAGGGTGTGCTTGGGAAACAAAAGTTGTCCAAAAATCCTGTGGAACAAGCTTTCGTTGAGGGCTCCTCCCTCGTGGTTCAACAACAATTGGGCCTGCTCGATGTGTCGACGGGTTGCAGTTATATAGCCACGGTTGACGGCAAGACGGGTATGGAGTTGAGCGTTCTTGATTTGGTAGGACCTCATTTCTTCCGACCATACTTCCTTTCGTTGGAGGATATAATCGTAATTTGGCTGACGAACCCTCTTTGGGTTTGGACCACTGATTGTAGATGGGTTTCTTATTTGATCATTGCTTGGAGATGGGTTGACTCCCCTTGAGTCCAGTTATCCCATTCATCCATTTGATAGACCATTCGAGTTTGATTAGATTGGTCACGAAGTGAATTATCAACTCCTCTCTCGAGGTATTCTTCTTTGGGGTTCTCCTCCTCGAGATTCACATCGCTTGCATTTTCAGGCATTTCCTCTCGTAGTACAAGCTCGGGATTATCCTCAGGGTTTCCATATGGCAAAAACGGCCATTGAGCGAAAGCCTCAACAAGCTCTTGAGCGGCTTTTCTAGCTTTGTCCCTAATTCGGGTTAGACTTCTATTGAGTACCCTTTATGTAGAGAAGAGAGAGGCGTTTATATAGAATATCCTTTGATTTATGTGACGAAGATATTGGAAGGAAGTTTTGAAATTTGAAAACAAAATTTTCATTTTAAACACATGTACATCCTTAAAGAATTATAACGATTTTAAAGTCTCTATTAAAAGCTCATTTTATATGACTTTAAATTAAAAGACGATACTTTTAAAGTAGAAAAAATTTATTTCATATATGACATGAAGTACTTCTAAACCTTGGAAGGAGAGGTTAAAGATTTTTAATTATAGCTTCTATCTCGGGTTTCGGAGAATTCCTATTATTATTTAAAGAGAATTCTTTGAATCTTAATTCTTTGATTGTAGGGAAAAAAAATTTGTGAAGTTATTTTTAAACTAAAGTTTGTAGATAAGAATATGGTATGATAACTCTTTGGTAGAACTTGGTTTGTTTACAACTTTTGCATAAGACTTTGTAAATAGAATGATTCTGGCTATATGAACTTATTGTCTTAGGATTTCTACTTATTAGCTACTCTTATATGAGTTTTGACTTAAACTTTCACTGAAAGTGGATAACTTTAAAAATTTCTTTAAAGTACTTAAAGGAAATTTTTATTCTTGAAATAGATCAAGTACTTGAAACTTGGGAAAAGAATTCTAACTTAGGTGATTAAGTTAAAGAGTTGGAACATGTTTATTACTTAAGTTTTTAGGAGGAAAAAAAAAGGAGTTTCTAAAAAAATAGAAGTTCTAGAAATAAATTCGTAATATTAAAGTTTTAAGTTTAAAGGAAGATTCTTAACTAAGATGTTTAGGTTAGAAAGTTGACACATTTAAGTTTCCGAGAGGATATAAAAAGGAACTTTCTATAAGTAGAAGTTTCGGTTTGCGGAAGTAAGACTTGGTTTTAAAAGTTCTCGGTTTGTGAAAATTTTCGGTTTTGAAAACAAAACGTTCGGCTCTGATACCACAATTGTAACACCCCTATTTTGAAACAATGGGTATTACCGCCAGCGACCTCGGATTTTACCGTCCAAAGTCACCCAAGGCTTTAAATAATTTATTGACAATATAATTAAAGAAAAATATTGACGAAATGCAGAATTTTATTCATTGATAAGAACTTTCGTTCATTACATTGAGAGCTGTTTTACAAATGATGTAGCAGCGGAAAATGAGGCCCATATTAAAAGGGTTTCTCCAAGACAAATCATATGATGATGATTTGCTTGGTTAAAAATAGAAAAAAAACTAGTGAACTAT
This sequence comes from Fallopia convolvulus, assembly GCA_964016875.1. Classification (NCBI taxonomy): domain Eukaryota; kingdom Viridiplantae; phylum Streptophyta; class Magnoliopsida; order Caryophyllales; family Polygonaceae; genus Fallopia; species Fallopia convolvulus. Next base: position 28,124,671 of record OZ024727.1, read on the forward strand.
CTTCTGAATGCTTTGCTCTTTGAAAATTCCTTCCTTCCTTTAACATCGTCTTGCCTTGACCTTCGATTCATGCCTAACGCTTCTCGAACCTTCTAGACTTCGTCTTCAATACTTCGGTGTACTTTCCTACAGTCTGGCATTTGTTGCGAAGGGCGAGAAATACCAGGCAAAAATGCGGAAGTGGGGGAGTTAGTCTAAGGAGAGTAAGCAAGTGAGAACAGAACTTCTCAAGGGTATTTCGGTAATTTGTAATATTCGAGATATATTATCGGGATATGTTTTAAGGTATAGGTCTTTATGTGGGGCTTATCGGGACGGAGAAGAGTGTATCTCGAGAGGAGATAACTCGTTAATCGAGAGAAGAACTACGAGATTATAGACTTCTTAGAGTAGAAAGTATGTTGGGAACGTTATTAATTCACACAAGTTTTGAAAATCTCTTGCTCCCTTGCGGACCGGGAACCGGATCGATCATTTGAGATCGGTCCGGTTTTGAAGTCTTTTACATGTGCATTGGCACTTATCTTATATCGTGAAGAAAATATCGATTATGTTAATGATTTTTAAAGAGTTTGGTGGGCTTGCATGGCCCGGACCACTTAAGGGAAAAATCAGTTCCGACACTTAGCTACGGTGCCACTCATCCCTCCGTTGCACTCGGAGCGGACTTGGATCATGATCCTGAAAGTCGTACTTTAAGCGCAGAGGAATACGACTTAGTAAATTATATGGAGGTGTCGGGTTAGTCCGCGCCCCTCACTAGTTCATTCGAACCGATCTCTTAACGAGATCGTAAACAATCAAGGTCAGAAACAAGACTAGCATAATAGTCCTATCAAATATTAAATAGCGGAATAATAATAACCGGGGGAGGGGTCATTATTTCTAGCAATCGATATTCCTAAGTTCGATTATTATTAGCAAACAAGTTGTTCCCAACATCGAGAAATTTCACGAAACGAAGTTATTAAGGCTACAAGGAGAAATTCCACTTGCCTTTGCTTGTGCGATAGCGAATTAACAAAAGAGCGGAAACGTTGTTCTCGAAACGGAACAGGAGCTCGACCTATCGACACAGAATATTCGAATGAGCTTTAATAAGAATTTTCTTTAAATTCTTTTAAAGTTTTGAAAATCTCTTATATCCATATTATAAGAGAATAATTTCTAAATTATTATAATAATAACTTAGGTGGAGATGAATAAAATAATTATATTCCTTATTATTATTTTAAATTTGTAATATCCTTTTAATCCTTACAAAATCCTTATTTTAATTTTATTTACTATAATCTTTGATGATCAAGTCATGACATGATTTATATTATTAAAATATTCCTTTTTAATTTAACTTATTGTTCTTTCATTATAACAAAGCAAGGATAATGTCTTTATAAATTATTAAGATATAGTTTTCATAACTATATGAAATATTCTTTTTACAAAACCCTTCTTAGGATGTGAAAAGTCCAAAATACCCTTGTTATTAAATATGTTTTATTTCTCTTAATATTATTTTAATATCCACCTTATCAAATAATATCTTTTTAAATCTTACAATAAATTCTCATTATAATATCTTTATTTTTATGCTCTGCATAAAGGACATGCAATAATAAATAAATATATTTATGTTAATATATCCTTTTCTAGTATTTTCCTTAAGTAGAAATATCTACTAAACTTATCATAGTAACTTTCTATGTATATGAGATAGTGATATTATCTTATTATCTATTTACATAATTTTCCCATATATCTTTAGTTTATAAGATAGAAACATATCTTAGAATATTATTTAAATCTCATATTGATCATATTAATTACTTTCTTTATTTATGAAAGATAACAATAACTTCTTATCAAATTAAAAAGGTTCTTCATATCTAGAACATTATTTTATAAAATATGAGTGTGCAATTCATTATTTTATATATATAAGTATTGATAATATTCTTAGCATTTCTTTTCTAACAACTTAAGTCTTTACATTAACATCTTTAAATCTAGTATATTTAATATATAAATATTTTATTATCCATGTATATCTAAATAATGATTAAAAGTCCATTATTTTATTTAAGAAAACTCATGTCAAAAGATCTATTTTATATTAAAATAACATGTATGATAATAATTTTATCCATGTACAAGGAAAACAATAATTTGATTTTTCTTGTTCTAACCACCTAGATTTTATGCTCTTATTATAATGTGTTTCTTTATAAAAACACATGCAAATTATTTAATATATCTTTTTAGTCTTTAACTTAATCATATAAAATTATCTTATGATAAGAATATCTTATCCATATTATTTCCAAGTTTATAATAAAATTAAAAACATGCAAGACTATTTTCATTTTTTACGAAAGTCCAGTTTTATTAAATCTCCCTTATTTTGGATTATTACTTTTATAATAGAAGAAAAAATATGTTTAATAAATCCGAATCTAATGTTAAGAAAATTATTTTTATGATTCTTACAATGTATTGTAATTTATTTAATACTTACTAGAAATATTTCTCTTTAGATATTCTTATAAAGCATGTTAGTTTTATTCCCTTTTTAGCAATAAGGAAAGTAATAAAATAAAAATCTCCTAACAACTTAAATCTTGTGTTGATTTTGGAAGATGCTAATAATAATATCTACTTAATAAAATAAAAAGGCTTTAAAACATATTAATAAAAAACAAAATAAACCCTTCTTCTACATGTTTGTGCGTCTGTTGAACAGAGGAGAAGCCAGGGGAATGGGCAAGGGGCGGCACACCAGGGATGGGCAGCTAGCAGGCCGACGGTGGTCCGACGAGGATCCAAGCGGCGCGCTCGGGTCCGGTGGTGGCATGGTGGTGGCCCGGTGGTGGCTTGGTGGTGAAAGGCTAGGGTTTAATGGTGTTTTGAAGGAAAAATTCAGCAATTTAATGGCTTCTCTTAGGCTGATTTTTGGACAAATTGAAGAGCAAGAAGGCTTAGGAAGAGAGAAGAGAGATTGTGTGTGTCTTCTAAGTGGAGAAATCAGCCCTTTAAATAGGCAATTCCATGGAGCTTGGTGATCCATGGCTATGGGATTTCACTAATGGGGATGAAGGGGATTGATGTCCATTGGGAGGGGTTGTGCTTGTTGGGTGATGATGTTTGATGATGTAGGTCTTGCAAGCAAGAATGGGGAAAGGGGAGGCGCCATTGACATGCATAGGAGAAGCGTCTCTTCAATCAGACAAAAGCCTGATGTGTTTTGGGAAGAAGAAGAATAGGATAACATAAAATTAAAAGAGGGGGTTTATGAATTGATGAGTTACAGTAGCCAAGCGGTTTGGAGTGTGTGTGTGGGAAGGGGAGATGCAAGAGGTCTCAGGTTTAAGTCTCGGCTCTTGCTTCCTTTTTATTTATTTTACCTTGTCCTATTTTTTTTTATCCTTGTAACACTCCATTATTATAAAATTCGAGAATTATATTAATCTTATTTTATTTGAATAAATTTTACATTTTCATAATCCTTCATAGAATGTTCTTAATTTTAATTAATTTATTTAAACTCTCTTTTTATAGGGAAAATATTTAAATAATTACCCAACTTGCTTAATATGTTTAATTAAATTCTCAATTGTCATTGTAGTAAACTTTTATAACCTTTCATAATATCATCTGAGATTAGGGCTGGGCAAAAAAAACCGTAATCGAAAAACCGAACCGAAAAACCGACAAACCGACAAACCGATCACTTTTTACGGTTAACCGAACCGAAACTTTTTTTTATCGGTTATGGTTAACCAACCGATACTTTTAACGGTTCAACGGTTCGGATACGGTTATTAATATTTTTGCGTTCGGTTAACCGATTAACCGATAATATTATTAATATATATTATATATTTTTAACAAAGGGAATTATATATCTAATTTTAGTTAAACATATATATATATATATATATTAATAAATAATCAAATATCTATTATAGTTTTTGTTTTATTTTTAGTACTCAGTAGTGAAAGGCTGAAAGTCTTTCTCTGAAGGGGATTTGAAGCTAGAGAATAATACACGCTTAGACTTAATTTTGTTTACTGTAAAAACGTTTTCCTTAGAAAATGTAGTATATATTAATCAATTGGTTCCCTGAGAACAAAAAGCATACATCTTTGTTTTGGTATTTTGCATTTAATTTAATTTATTGAAAATAAGGTAATTTTTTAATTAAATATGTGATTTTGAATAAAAGAATTAAAACAAGTCGGTTAACCGATAAACCGTACCGATTTTCACGGTTAACCGATAATGAACGGTACGGTTATGGTTATTGAAATTTACTAATTGAAGTTCCGGTTAACCGAAACTTCGGTTAACCGATCGTGCCCACCCCTATCTGAGATTATAAGGATTATTAATTTCTCTATTTTAGAGAAAAAAATTATTGGGAGAAATATCCGTTTTATTATATTTAGAATTTAGCGGATATTACATCTACCTTGACCTTTGTACTTCAAATAACTCAAACCAATATCATATGCACTTTAAACAATAAATTTGATTAAAACTTCAGCTTAAAAACATTTATATAAATTTTGGAAATATAATTATACTAATTTTACATAAGTTTTTTTTACTTATAATTATTTTTACTAATAAATAAGACTCATATTAATAACATATTGATATCTTGCATATAGGTAGGTTTTAGGATGCATGTTTCTATTTCGTTTGTGTTGTTTTTAGGTAGTTTTAGTTAGTTTCTTTAGAGTCTTAGAGTGTCTAGGAGTTTTGGGTTTTTGCACTTGTTCTATGTTGTTTTACATGTCTTAAAGTGAACAAGTTTGAAAAGAATGAAAACCGGGGAAAGAACGCTTGAATTCAGGCCATTCATTGGAGTTGTTGGTTCGGCACCTCTGTCTTGGGAGGGTTCGTTCGGGAGCTATAGTCGTCTGATGAAGTTGAATTTATTTTCATTGGAAATCTAATTCAAAGAGCTCCAATTCATATTTGTACTTCGAGTCCAAATTCCAACTCGATGGGAGTGAAAAGAGCCCCCGAATTATGACTTGAATTTTGAACTAAGCAGCGCTGACTGTTGCTGGCAGCGGTCGCTGCCAATTGGGCAGCGGGCGCCGCCTTTCCTGGACGCAAGAATCAGATCCACGAGTTACTTATTATCCTAGTATTTTTATATTAGGTTTATATCTTTTGTATTTATGTTGTTTTAGACCTAGTTTCCTACTTTATATTAGGGTTTAGGGGAGAAGAAACTCTCATCTATCAAATTCTCATTCTAGGCTTTTTCATATTTTCTATGGAGAACTAAGCCTATTTGCTTAGTCAGACAATTGAAGCATCGTTTTGAATAAAGTTGTGAGATTTTTAATTCCTTATCTATTGTTTGGATTTAATCTTCTCTCTTGCTTGAATTTCTATGATTTATTTCAACATGTTTCTAGCTTGATCAACTAGGGTTTGTTGTTATTGAATCTATTACTGGATCTAGAGTGTTATTGGTTGAGCATCTCTAGATTGAAGTAGCAACTACATCGTACTAGTATCTGCTTATGCTAGTCATATGCAGAAAAGATTTGATTTACAATCTAGGGTAAAAGCTTGTTGTTTTATCCTAGAATTGTATCCTGTTATATTCCTATCCTTAATGCTGCTATTAAACTGAATCACTAATGGTTTCATAGTTGTTTAATTAGTTAGAACTAATAGTATCTGGTTGTGCTGTTAGTTAGAATTGAAAAGGAATTGGAAAATCCATTGCATGTGATATTGAGGTGAAATCAATGATCAAATTGTCATACGAATGTGGATATTAATTTTCCTAATCTATCTTTACAAATATTGTTATTCACAACCTTTAATTACTTTGTTAGTTTTGCATGTTTTGAAGTTTTCACAATACAAAACCCCTTTTTTTACTTGTTTGACATAAAACTCATACAAAAGATAAAACTTGTCTCCTTGTGGATTCGACCCGGGCTTCCTAAAGACAAAAGTTCTTAATTAGTTTGGACTCTTTTGCATAGCTGCGATTTGCGCGATTAAATCACCGTTATCAAATTGGCGCCGTTGTTGGGGAGGCAATAATTGTCTTTTGTGTGATTTTTGTGCCAATCTTGGTGTTCTGAACCTATCTTACGATTCATAAAACTTGTGCTACTAATCTGTGGCTTTGTTCGAGTGTAGACAACTGCACGATGAACACTTCCATGACTATTTTTCTAGATTTCAAGACCATGTGTTCGAAATTGGTACGTGGGGATTCCGATACAGTGATGAAGCGGTAAACATGGGAGTTATTCATGGAATGAATCTTGAGACCAGGGTATTGGCTAACTACATGAGCAATGAGAGGCTTTTATATATGGGATGCGAGGAATGTTGGGGTTTGTTATGTTTCATGAGCCATCGGAGCTTTCAGGTTGAGTCATCTTCCCAACTGCCACAACCGGTTGATACGTCTCTTGAGGATATAGTCTAGGATCTCTCCATAAGGGCGGATAATAGAATCAAGGAGCAATGTGAGTCATGTTCTTCATATTTTCATTCCACAATCTCATGCCCTTTTGAGTTGTGTGGAAGGAATGGTGGAATCATGTTGGAATTAAACTATCATGAGTCAGACACCTAGATACATGTTTAGGAGAAATCTCCTACACTTGATGTGGGTTATGAAGATGAATTTGATGCCCAATATGAATTTGCACCTATGAGGCAAGTTGAGCAGATCATCACAGAGCCAAATGAAGTCTGTGCCGGCATAGAGATACTTACAGAGCCTAGAGAGCCTGAGTCATCTTCACCCATGTGGTGTCATGAGTTTGAGCGTTCTGTGGTTTTGGAAGAAGATTATTTTGTCGACCATGATGACTTCTTTGCTGATGAAGTAGACAACCATGAGGGAGAAAATCAACATGATACATTTGTTAAGGCTCCCGCTGTCCTGGTGTGTCCTATGTTAGACCTTGAGATCTCATGCTTCAGTTTCCCCACCTTCTCACATCCAAAGCTTATGGAGTTCCAAGATGAGGAGCCAAGTCTAGAACACAAGGTGGAAGATGAAAAATATATGGAGTTCAACTTTGAAGAAAGTGGTAATGGTGACAAATACTTTGACACATACTGTAAGTATTTTCTGACATCACCACTTATGTTGAATTTTTTTGAGCATATGCCATCTCGTAAAAATTGGGCACATATGTTTGATAAGTTGAAACGGTTTTTGAATCGTATAATATTCACTTTCAATTTATCATCGTGCTACTTATCTTCTTGTGAGATGTGTTCACATGCTTTTGACAGGTTGTTAAGGGCATTGACAATGTCTAATCTTGTCAATTTATGCTAAATGTGGAGTCACGACATTAAATAAGGAGCTTGTCGGGAGGCAACCCAACTTAGGTACTTCCTTTCTTTTTTCTTTTTCTAGCATAGTTGTTTTTGTTTTGGTTTTTCTTTTGTTTCTGTGTTGGACTAACTTGCAGGTATGTAAAAAGGAGCGCAACAAAACTGGCGACGCCCGCCGCCGACATGGCGGCACCCGCCGCCAATTAAATCAAAACAGGATTGGCCACGACATTAACGACGTGGACCGCCTCCAAAAATATGCCTCCTGCCGCCCGTTAGGTGGTGACCGCCACGACGGTGACCCTCGCCACCTCAAATTTCCGAAAAAAACCACGTCAGCCGCCTACCCGCCGCCTCTCTGATGTTGATTTTTGGACCGCCTCCAAAAATCTTCTCCTTACTTTTACTTTACATTGGGGACAATGTAGGTTTTAAGCATGGGAGAAGGGGATTACTTGCTTTGCATTCATGTAGGTGCATTAGATTAGGCATGTTTACTTTATGTTTTGCATTGAGAAAATTCAGAAAAAAAAAATTGCATTTTAGGTTCTTATTTCCCCATTGTGTAAGACCTCTTGTGTTTCTAAGTTAAGTATGGATTCTAACCCATGACTTGTTTGTAGTGTTGAAGTTTCTATGAAATGAGCATGATCTTTGATTATAGGATTGAGAATGTAGACGAGCTTGAGTTTTAGATATATTTTGAAGTTCTAGACAATTAGCCTTGTGAGATTGTTTTTGACCTTTTATTGATTATTTGTTCTCCATATGTTGAGTGTATCACATTGAATTGCTAGCTCTAGAACTTGCGTTATGACTCTTTTTCAAGGCTGCTTTACTTGACTTTAATGCATGGCATTAAAATGATTGAGGCATGTTTATTATTTAGCCTATTATTTCCCTTCCTACCTTAAAAGATCCATGTTTTGACATCCCATTTCTTTTGAGCCTTAAAGCCTATTTTTGTTAGCTCCACAAAATATTTCCTAGCCTACATAAGCTTGACCCATCCGGGATTTAGGACTTTAGGAGGATTTATTTGTGTGGTTATGAATAAGTATGTGGGAAGTGTGATGGAAGGTGGAAGGAAAGACAACTCTAGTGTGAAATTGGAGAAAACAATGAAGATGAAGAATAATTTGAAAAAAAAAAGTTGAATGAAAAAAAGTAAGCTTCAAAAAAAGTATTCTTCATAAGATGAGAAAAGAGTTGAGGATAAAAAGAAACAAAAGAGCTTAAGTGTGTATGGAGTTGTAAGAAGAATGGAGTAAGACGAAGTGAAAAGTGTGAAGTTTTGGTTTAGTTAGTTCTTTGTCCCGATTATAGTACCACATGACCAAATATAATCCCCTACAATTTGTCTTTACCCTGGCTCCATTACAACCATGGGAAAAACCTCATGATTTTTGTTATGTGTTTGGTTCGTAGCGGTGGAGAATTCGGACGTTGATGCAAGCCTATGGTAGTCTAGTTTTTTATTGTTGATTTTGAGTAAAACACATTTCCTTAAACACTTGAGTGAGAGTGCAAACACATTACCTTGGTGAGGTCTAGAATGGATGAATTGTTTATGCTCTTTGCTTTAGTCAATTGCATGCTAGGACGTCTTGATCAACTTATAGTTATATGTTGACTTGCTTTGTGGATTATGAGATGGATACATGAATTGCAATATTGTGGTGTGACTTGGATCTACTTCTTGCTTGAGCACAAACAAGGTTTAAGCATGGGGGAATTTGATAGCTTGCATATAGGTAGTGTTTAGGATGCATGTTTCCGTTTCGTACGTATTGTTTTAAAGTAGTTTTAGTTAGTTTCTTTAGTGTGTTAGAGTGTCAAGGAGTTTTGGGGTTTTGCACTTGTCATATGTTGTTTTACAGGTCTTAAAGTGAACTAGTGTGAAAGGAATGGAAACCGGGGAAAGAACACTTGAATTCAGGAATGGAAACCGGGGAAAGAACACTTGAATTCTGTCTTGCGAGGGTTCGTTCAGAAGCTATAGTCGTCTGATGAAGTTGAATTTTTTATCATCGGAAATCTAATTCAAAGAGCTACAATTCATATTTTTACTGATAGCTTACATATAGGAGTAGCTTAGTTGCATGTTTTATATATGTTTGAGTTAGTTTTAGGTTAGCTTTTATGTAGTTTTTAGGTATTTGTGTTATCGGGTATTATGCGCTGGTTTGCTCGGTTTTACAGGTTTTTAGGTTAATGAGCAACAACGGGGCGAGTTCAGATTGACCATGGCGCTGGTGGACGTGCTAAGGAAAGCTAGGTGTGCTAGGAGCATGGATGGAGAAGAGCCAAACAAAGAACAAAGACAAGCCAAGCCAAGAATCAAATGCTCGGGATGCAAGCCGCGCAACCAGCCCGAGCAATCCCATCTGACGGACGATTGCGTGGGGAAACAAAAGCGCGGCCGCGCATTTTGGGGCCGATCCCGCGCAATCTGGACTTTTCAGCGGACAAGAGTTTGGGCCGAGCCTTGGTTTTGGGCTTTGACATTTGGGTTTGTGGGCTTTTATTTGGCCGAGATGTATGTTTAAGATATGATATTTTGAGGGTTATTTTTAGAGACATATAAATACTTTATGTTAGTTTATTTTCTGAGAAATTTTGATCAACTTTTGGAGGCTAGGGTTTTCTCTCAAGGAAGAACCTTTGAACCTTTGTAAGTTTGATTTTAATTCAATTATGCATTGCTAATTTCTTTTGTGTTTGACTAGTTATTGAAGTCATGATTTGTATGTAGTTGTGAGATTTGATTGATTCTCAACAAACTTGAATAGAAATTATTCCATGTGCTTAATTGAATCTAAACTAGGGTTTTATTAGATTAGCTACCTAATAGAATTTCTAGTTAAAACTGAATCTGATAAATTACCGGTTGGAGTTAATTAGATCAAGAGTATACTTTAATCAATTTAGTACCGGTTGGACAAGTTGGTTAAAGAAGGGAATAAATTCACAAATCACTTAGATGTCTGGTTGCTCTAAGTTGTTTGTTTCTTTTGATAACTTGAATCATCATGTTATTATTTAATTGAATCTAGAAGGTCTTCTAGGTTATTATTTAATTAGGGTTGTTAGACTGGTAGTTCTATCAACTATATATGAAGTTTGGATCTTAATCCTTAGTAGGGTCATTATCCACAATAGATTATTCAAGTGAGAAGAGAATCAAGAGAATCGATGATCAGCGAATCAATATCATGATGGATCTAACTAGTTGAGCACGTTTGTCTCTCATATACTCAAATCATCTTTTGTATTCATAGTTGATTTTTTCTTGCATATTAGTTTAGATTAAACATTCCAAAAAACCCCTTTTTAGTTACTTGGCACTTAAGCAATAACACATTTACAAGAGTCTCTGTGGGATCGACCCTTGCTTCCACTTTACTCAGGTTAGGAAGGTAGATATTTCTTTGGTAGTGCTTTTATAACGACGTAAAAGTGCTCATCAAATTTGGCGCCGTTGCCGGGGACTCGTCGCTATTTGTGTTTATTACTTTCGTGCTGTTTTGGGTGTGAACCTGCTATATGGTTCATACCCGTGCTACTGATACATCTCTTGTTGTTTTTGATTCAGAAATAGAAAGTACACATTCTAGGTTGCGCAGGCAAGCTCGTGCGACTTCTCGTGAATTACAGCTCAACCTGGCGTCTTCCTCATTTGATTCTGACACTGAGATCATTCTTGAAGCAGTAGAGATGGGTGACCAAACATTGAGACAGTTAACTGCACCAAATCTGGAGCAACAACCGCTGGCAGTGCAATTTCCTGCTCTTGCTGAGGTAGTCAAGTTTGAATTAAAATCTGGGTTGATCCATCTTTTTCCTTCATTCCATGAGCTTAGTGGTGAAGACCCCAACAAGCATCTTTCTGAATTTCATGTTGTGTGCTCAAGCATGAAGCCTGCTGATGTGACTCATGACCAGATCGCGCTGAGAGCCTTTCCCTTCTCTCTCAAGGATCAGGCTAAAGACTGGTTTTATTACTTGGCTCCGGGAAGTATTGATACATGGGCTAAGATGAAACAAGCTTTTCTGGAGAAGTACTTCCTTGCTACAAGGCTCAATGAACTGAAGAAGATGATTAGCAACATCGAGCAAGAAGCTAATGAGACCTTGTATGCATACTATGAAAGATTCAAGAGGTTGATAGCCAGCTGTCCCTTCCATGGCTACACTAATAAAGATCTGATTTTATATCTGTTTAATGGCCTCTTGGATGATGAGAGAAGAATGGTCAATGCAACTTGCCAAGGTAACATTCTCAACAAGACTCCTGTTGCTGCGTTTGAACTATTCACACAACTGTCTGAGGGCACAAGACAGTTCAGAAAAGAAACTGGATCTAGAGTTGCAAATGCTGTGGTGGCTAACTCAAGAATCCAAGATGAAGTCACTGAGTTAAAAACGATGATGAAGCAGCTCTTGCAACAAGGTGGAAGACAACAGGTGAAAACCTGTGAGATTTGTTTTGATAACATGCATCCCACTGATTCCTGCCCTACACTTCAAGATCAAAATGCTGAGGTGAATGCAGTGGGAGGATATGGACCACCTAGGCCGAGGTATGACCCCTTCTCCAACACCTACAATCCAGGCTGGAGGGATCATCCTAATCTGAGGTACGGAAATTCCAACAATCAGCAGTTCAATCAGCAAGGTGGCCAAGCTCAGTACAGACCACCTTTCCAACCTCAGGCTCAGGGAGTGAATCAGAATGCTATGTCCACTGAGGAGATGGTCAGAAAGTTGACTCAGTCAGTTTCTACAATGCATGGTTCTCTAACTCAGCTTCAACAGGAAACTAAGTCTAGTATAAAGAATTTGGAGAACCAAGTTAGTCAGATTGCCGAGGCAGTAAGCAAACTGGAAGCTAGAGATTCAAGTAAGCTACCATCTCAGACAAAGCTCAACCCGAGGGCTAATGTCAGTTTTATCTCCATTTATGATGGTTCTAAGGCAGGGCAAGTATACCTGCTGAGCAAGGTTACAAAAACAGAGGAACAGAACGAAGGCCAATTGCTCGGCTTGGCTGCTAAAAGCGCGGCCGAGCAATGTGCACCCCGCGCAACACAGTCCCAGTTGGGATTGCGCGGGCATGAGGACGAAAGCACGGCCGCGCAATCTGGGCGAACTGGAAGATTCTTCTACACCTCGTCTGAAAGCCTATGTACCTGTTCCACCCTTTCCTGAAGCCTTGAAAGAAACCCGGAAATTGAAGAATGATAAAGAGCTGTTCGAGGTCTTCAGTACATGCAGAGTAAATGTCACGTTGTTGAAATTGATCAAGAGTGTACCTCGGTACGCTAAGTTTTTGAAGGAGTTGTGCACTCTGAAAAGAGGACAGAAGGAGAAAAGTCAGAAGCAAGTTAAAGACAAAGAACATGTGTCTGCTATGTTTCAAAAGCGTTTTCCTGAGAAGTGCAGTGACCCTGGCATGTTCACTATTCCTTGCATGATTGGAAGCACCAAGGTGAATGAAGCTTTAATTGATTTAGGTGCATCAGTCAATGTGATTTCGTCCTCATTATATGAGAAACTCGGTATGGGACCATTAAAGGAGACCCGAACCATAGTTGACTTAGATGATCATTCCACTGTGAGACCCAAAGGAAAAATTGAAGATGTATGGGTTACGGTGGATTCCTTGAAATTTCCGGCTGATTTTCTAGTAATGGACATGGGATCGGGAGCTGGAAAGATGTCTATGTTGCTAGGACGACCATTCTTGAAGACGGCTAATACAAGGATCGACATTCCACGAGGCACTCTGAAGATGGGATTCGATGGGAAGGAGATCGAATTCCATAGCTCGTATCCTTCTTAGTATCCTTTTTACGTCAAGCTAAAGACGTTAAACAAGCGCTTCTTGGGAGGCAACCCAAGGTTTAGGATAGATTTGTTTTGATTTTTGTTTTCAGTTTTACAGTTTTTGTTTTAGCCTAGTTAGTTTTTGGTAGAAATAATCCTCAGATTTGCAGATAGCTCGGGCAAGCTTAGAAGTACAAGGGGCTAAAAACTCGGATTGGGACAAAATATTGCGTGGTCATGCAATCAGGAAAGACCCCGAGCATTCCAAGCTCAGAGAAGATTGCGTGGCTTGGGCTGCCAAAAGCGCGGCCGCGCAATCCCAGACCCTAAGCCCCGCAATCACAACTGGGAGCACATTACGCGGCGTCGCAAATGCGCGGCCGCACAATTCCTTGCGATCCCGCGCATTCAGTCGTTTTTCAGCGACCCACCTTTAATAAAACCCGAGTCATATTCTTTCCCCTCTCATAATTCCACCCACCTTCTCCTACCTCTTCTCTATCTCCATTGAAGACCTCAAGCTCAAGATCCATTCAAGCTTTTCAAGTCGGATTTTCAACCCCAATTAAGCAAACAACTCCAAATTAAGCGGGATTCAAGTAAGTTTTCTCAAATTTCTCTTAAAATTTCGGTTTTAGTGGATTGAATCTAGATCTAGGTTTGGTTCTAAAAGCTCGAAATTTGCCCCTTTAGGCTCGGATTTAGGCTTAAGTTCTTCACAAAAGTTCGTTTATTGCATGATTCTAGCCTAGATTCGTGTTTTATTTGAGCTTTTTCTACAAATCCGAATTTGACCTAGAATTTGAATTTAATTTTGATTAAATTGTTCTAGGTAGTAGGGGAAGAGAGTGATTGAGTGATTTAATTGCTTATCTGTGAAATATTGTTGTGGTTGTCCTTGCCGGGACAACGAAATTGCGTTTGCTTGTTTGTTTGGTGGTGTTTGTGCAGGTTGTTTTCTGAAATTCCAAAATAATGGCTCCAAAAAGAAGTAGAAGGGATGATGCTTCATCATCACAAGCTGCTAATTAGGGAGTACATCTGGTTCCACCTGCAGTGGTGGGAGAGACTACCCCAGAAACTTTTGGGATTAATCTGACAAAGAACAGTCACATAGTCCGATTTGAGCTTTTGAAGGATAGGCAATGGAAAGCAACTCGGTTCATAGACTGGAACCTGATGAATGAGATCGGGATAGCTCATCTGTTGAATGAGATAGGGGCATACTTGCACATAGGCGAGTTCTTGAAGCTGTGTGAACCCACCTTTAAGGGGTTAACACTGGAGTTTCTAAGTACTTTGTCTACTGATTTCAAAGGCGAAGGAGAGATAAAGTTTTGGTTAGGGGGTGTAAGGAGGAAGATGACCTTGAAAGAGGTCAACCGAGCGTTTGGGTTCAGTTATTTCTATGAGAAGGATGTCGTGCTGACTGAGGCAGGTGCTACATGGGCTGACAAGCACTTCTGGAAAGCCATCACAGGGAGACCCAAGTATGAGCCTTCTAAAGAAAAAGCTTCTCCCATTACTCATCCCATTATTAAGGTTTTCTAGCGGTTTATTGCTAGTACTCTGAATGGGAGAGGTGATGGGGGAAACAATTGTCCCAAGAAAGATGTCACTGTGTTAGCTGCTTGTTTGAAGAGGAAGAGACTGAACTTGGGTGCTATGCTGATGCACCACATGACTCATGTTGGGAACAAAGGCGGTGGAGCCATTTGTATTGGTCGAATTGTAACCTATTTGGCCAAGCACTTTGGAGTCGATCTTAGCAGGTTACAGGTTGACATACCGCCTTTGCCTATTGACCTCACCATGCTGAAGAAAATGGGCGCTCTTTATAAGTACATGAACTCTTATTTTTGGGTGATTGGTGATTCTGGGAGAGTAATGAAGCTTCCTGATGGACACTGAGTGCAGATTGGGAACAGTCCAGCTAACTGGTTCATTGAAGTTCAGGCTGGAGATTTAGATGTGGATACCGTTAAGGGCCCGGTTAGGGGTAAAAAGACGGTTTCAGTTCCTATTGTGGTGGATTCTGATGAAGAGGAGATGGATGAGGATTTCACCATGGCTGAAGAAGAAGAAGATGAAGAATCTGCTGAAGATGTAGACACTGATGAGGATGATGAGTTTGAGGAGGATGATCAGCAGAGGCAGTTTGATCCGTCTCGACCTGTTGGAGGTGATCACCAGTATTCTGATGCATAGTACAGCCAAATGATGGAGATGATGAGACAAATGCAGTTGGACAACACGCAACGATACAATGACATGTCGTCTCATATCGATCAGAGCTTTCAGAGCATGAGGGGTTATGTGGATCAGAGGTTCACATCATATCAGACTCATCAAGATCAGCAGCTTGCTGCTTTTCAGGCCCGCCAGGATGAGCGGTTCAGACTGCTCAACACTAGATTGGATGGATGGAGTTTAGTGGGCTATCCACCTCATCAGTTTATCCTCAATATGATTTTCCCGATCCTCCGTATCCTCAGTTTCCGTCGTACCAGCCACCACCACTACAAGAGTTTCCGCCATATCAGCCACCTCAGCCAAAGTATCCACCGGAGTTCCAGCCGCCGCCGCCACCACAGGATTTTCCTCCCTATTACCCGCCAAACAATTAGGTTTTGTGAGTTTTTCTCTTTCCTTTACTTTTTACTATACTTTGAGGACAAAGTATGTTTTAAGCATGGGGGAAGGGAATTACTTGTTTGCATTGCATATAGTGGCATTAGATTTGGTCATATTTAAAATTTTTGCATGCATTGATTAAAATCTTGAAAAATGAAAAAAAAATCAGAAAAATTTGAAAAAAAATACAAAAATATTGCATTTAGGTTCTTATTTCCCCATTGTTTGATTCCTCTTGTGTTTCTGAGTTAAGTGTGAATTCTAACCCATGATTTGCATGATTTGCTGAAGTTGATATGATATAAGCATGATCATTGATTGATTACCTTGATTATAGGACTGAGCATGTATTTAGCTTAAGTTTTTGATTCATTCTGAAGTTCTAGACAATAATTTGCCTTGTGAGATATTTTTTGCCTTTCATTATTATTTTGTTCTCTACATTCTTGAGTGTATCACCATGATTATCTAGCTCTAGAACTTGCATTAATACTCTTTGTCAAGGCTGCTTATATGATTGAATGCATGACATTAAAGTGATTGAGGCAATGTTTCTTATAAGCCTATTATTTCCCTTCCTACCTTGACAAGATCCATGTTCTTGATGCCCCATTTCTTTTAAGCTTTAAGCCTATTTTTGATAGCTCCACAAAATTTTCCTAGCCTAATAAGCTTGACCCAGGATCCGGGATTTAGGACTTTAGGTTGTGTTTTTGTTTTGTGTGAGTTATGTATAAGTATGGGGGAATTGGAAGAAAAGGAGGAAGAAAAGAGGAAATAAAACTCTTGTGTGCAAAGTGAAAAAATGAAGATGAAAGTATGTTGCAAAGCAAAAGAAAGACAATTGAGCTTAAATGTTAGTAGTCTTCATTAGAAGCAAAGAAAGAGTTGAAAGAGGCAAAAGAAAAAAAAGAGAAGCAAAGTGCTTAATTGTAAATGTAAGGAGTTGCTAGAGTGAAGTTGGGAAGTGTTATGAAAAAGTGTTGAATTTTGGGTTAGGATTAGTTCTTTATCCCGGATTTAGCACCACATGCCAAATATGATCCCTTCCAAATTTCTCTTTACCTTAGCCCCATTACAAGCCTAAAAAAGACCTCTTGATTTTTGTTATGTGTTTGATCCCCAGCGGTGGAGATTTAGAACTTTGATGCAAGCATATGGTAGTCTAGTTTTCATGGTAGATTTTGAGTGAAACACGTCCTTAAACACTTGAGAGTTGGAGTGCAAACACAATTACCTTGGTGAGGTCTAGAATGAATGAATGGTCTTTACTTTTTGCTTATGATAATGCATGCTAGGAAGTCTTGGTTTGGTTTTTGATTATATGTGAAATGCTTGTTTGACTTGAGATGGATGCAAGATTGCATTTCTATGGTGTGATTGGATTTATGTCTTGCTTGAGGACAAGCAAGGGTTAAGCATGGGGGAATTTGATAGCTTACATATAGGAGTAGCTTAGTTGCATGTTTTATATATGTTTGAGTTAGTTTTAGGTTAGTTTTTATGTAGTTTTTAGGTATTTGTGTTATCGGGTATTATGCGCTGGTTTGCTCAGTTTTACAGGTTTTTAGGTTCTGGAGCAACAGCGGGGCGAGTTCAGATTGACCATGGCGGTGGTGGACGAGCTAAGGAAAGCTAGGTGTGCTAGGAGCATGGATGGAGAAGAGCCAAACAAAGAACAAAGACAAGCCAAGCCAAGAATCAAATGCTCGGGATGCAAGCCGCGCAACCAGCCCGAGCAATCCCATATGACGGACGATTGCGCGGGGAAGCAAAAGCGCGGCCGCGCATTTTGGGGCCGATCCCGCGCAATCTGGACTTTTCAGCGGACAAGAGTTTGGGCCGAGCCTTGGTTTTGGGCTTTGACATTTGGGTTTGTGGGCTTGTATTTTGGCCGAGATGTATGTTTAAGATATGATATTTTGAGGTTTATTTTTAGAGACATATAAATACTTTATGTTAGTTTATTTTCTCAGAACTTTTGATCAACTTTTGGAGGCTAGGGTTTTCTCTCAAGGAAGAACCTTTGAACCTTTGTAAGTTTGATTTTAATTCAATTATGCATTGCTAATTTCTTTTGTGTTTGGCTAGTTATTGAAGTCATGATTTGTATGTAGTTGTGAGATTTGATTGATTCTCCACAAACTTGAATAGAAATTATTCCCTGTGCTTAATTGAATCTAAACTAGGGTTTTATTAGATTAGCTACCTAATAGAATTTCTAGTTAAAACTGAATCTGATAAATTACCGGTTGGAGTTAATTAGATCAAGAGTATACTTTAATCAATTTAGTATCGGTTGGACAAGTTGGTTAAAGAAGGGAATAAATTCACAAATCACTTAGATGTCTGGTTGCTCTAAGTTGTTTGTTTCTATTGATAACTTGAATCGTCATGCTGTTATTTAATTGAATCTAGAAGGTCTTCTAGGTTATTATTTAATTAGGGTTGTTAGACTGGTAGTTCTATCAACTATATATGAAGTTTGGATCTTAATCCTTAGTAGGGTCATTATCCACAATAGATTATTCAAGTGAGAAGAGAATCAAGAGAATCGATGATCAGCGAATCAATATCATGATGGATCTAACTAGTTGAACACGTTTGTCTCTCATATACTAAAATCATCTTTTGCATTCATAGTTAGTTTTATTCTTGCATATTAGTTTAGATTAAACATTCCAAAAACCCCCTTTTTAGTTACTTGGCACTTAAGCAATAACACATTTCCAAGAGACTCTGTGGGATCGACCCTTGCTTCCACTTTACTCAGGTTAGGAAGTTAGGTATTTCTTTGGTAGTGCTTTTATAACGACATAAAAGTGCTCATCATTTACTCCAAGTCCAAATTCCAACTCGAAGGGAGTAAAAAAGTCCCAGAAGTGTGACCTGAATGTTGAACAGAGTTGCGCTGACTGTTGTTGGCAGCGGTCGCCGCCAATTGGGCAGCGGGTGCCGCCTTTCCTGGACGCAAGAATCAAATACGCGAGTTATTATCCTAGTATTTTTTATATTAGGTTTATATCTTTTGTATTTATGTTGTTTTAGACCTAGTTTCATACTTTAGGTTAAGCTTTAGGGGAGAAGAAACTCTCATCTATCAAAATCTCATTCTCATACTTTTCATTCTAGGTTTTTTCATATTTCTATGGAGAACTAAGCCTATCTGCTTAGTCAGACAATTGAAGCATCGTTTTGAATAAAGTTGTGTGATTTCTAATTCCTTATCTATTGTTTGGATTTAATCTTCTCTCTTGCTTGAATTTCTATGATTTATTTCAACGTATTTTTAGCCTGATGAACTAGGGCTTGTTGTTATTGAATCTATTTGCTAGATCTAGAGTGTTACTGGTTGAGCATCTCTAGATTAAAGTAGCAATTGCATCGTACTAGTATCTGGTTGTACTAGTCATATGCAGAAGATATTTGATTTATATTCTAGGGTAAGAGCTAGTTGTTTTATGCTAGAATTGTATCCTATTATATTTCTATCCATAATGCTGCTATTAAACTAAATCATTGATGGTTTCATGGTTGTTTAATTAGTTAGAACTAATCACTACTATAGTTAAGGCATATTGCAGCGGCCGAAAACAGCTACTATGGCCCAAAAATGCCACAAAAGGCTTATGATGGCGATTTTATAACCGCTTTTTTTTCGGCGTTACTATAGGTCAATAGCGGCGGTTGTTTAATGGTAAGGTGGTGGTTTCCAATTGAAGTCCTCAACCGCTGCAATAGAGTAGAACAACCACCATATAACATCTAAGGGGGCGGTTTTTACCATCGCCAATTCCAGTGTTTTTTGAATAATAGTGGCGGTTTTTAGGTCAACAACGACAATTTTTAGGTCAATAACACCGGTTTTGATATCAATAGAGGCGGTATTGAGGTCAATAGTGGCGGTTTTGAGGTCAATAGCAGCGGTTTTGATGTCAGTAGCTACGGTTTTTTAGTTCAATCATAGAAAATTGTATTGCTATTGTGGCGGTTTCATATTAGACATTCAATATATATTTGGTGGCTTGTTTTCTAATAATTCCCTGTTAAATTAAATATTATAGCATGTGAAATGTTTTACAATATATGCAGATACACAAAACCACAAATCTCAATAAAAATGAGGCGCCATAATAATAATATTATACGATCATTATTTACATAGAGCATTCCAACCATTCCAACTTGAATATGCTTTAAAGTGTTCACCAAAAGCAAGTAAATATAAGTGTTTACAACATCACAAGCCAAATGCAAGGAATTCTACCAAAATCTAAATGCAATTTCCATTCTTCCAAATGCTCTAAATTTGACTAGTTACAAATAAGAACCTACCACAATAGGCTTGGGCATATATACAATCTAATCAACATCAAACCAAAAGCACCTGCAAAATAAAATTAATAGGCTAAGCGAGGTATGTATGCATATACTACCACAAGGTCCACAACTCTTCTGCACGTGTACTCCACATATTTGATTCTCTTAAGCTTCACATAAAAATATTAGATTCTCTTATACTGTCAAAATTGCAGTAGAACCACCACAAAGAAAAAACTTTCAAACAAAGGTTAGTTAAACTTTATATCAATTAAATTAAGTGTGCTTGATTATTTAAATCTAAATATTAATATTCACACTAATTAAGTCTATAACATACCATCTAATAAGGGCACGCTTTTTACTCCTTTGTTTAGAAATCACAACATCTCATATTCAGATTAAAGTGTAAATCTTACATCAATTTTTAATGGAAAAAAGGACATGTGAATTTCACTTAAGAAGCATCACAAAATTAATTTCAAGTACCATCATTACATATATACATTGTAATTTGTAAGCTAGAAAGAATACTTTCTTGAGACTTTTTTATAGGGAACACTCATTACTAATAGTGGAGTAACTTATTGATATAACTATTTTTTTAATCAAGACATCTATTTATAAGGATCGAATCAGTGGAGTCGGTGCAAGGACACTTCGGTAGCTCTCTTCTTACCGAGGGATCGAATGATGGGCCTCGGAATTGATGTTGATGGACGGTAAAGGTTTGAACAATCAGTAATGGATGATGAAGTTGTGAAAGTGATGGATATGGATGAGTTTAGGGCGTGGATACGACTCACAACGCTCGAAACTCAAACTACGAGACTCAAGGACAAGGATGTGACGCACCTTGCTCTTGGATCTCAAAGATGATCCGATATGACTCACAATTTTATTCAAGGCAAAAACGCCTCAAACCAACGCCTAAACTTGGCAAAACAAAGCAAGAGTTTTCATCTTCAAATTCAATGTGTGTCTCTAATGGAAAAACGTCCCCTATTTAAGCGAAAAGAACTCCCAACAAAGACTCTTCAAAACCAGCCATAAACACGTAATTGATGGTCAAAAACCCTTGGAAAACCCAACATTTATTGGCCTTGACTTGGCAAGAAAGAGTCACCAACTCGGTGTAAGCTAGGCATCGGCATCGCCACGGCGCGCCCGGTGACTAGCAACGTGCACTCCCCGTCATCTTCATATTTGCTCGGCGCGCCATGGACCAAGAGACCATCTTGAAGCTCTTCTTGCAAGACACGAGCTCGAGCCCTTGTCATCCGCCCTAAGTAAGGCTAAGTGTCGCTGGCGCGCCCGGCACGCCTAGGTGGCTCGATACCTAGGTTAGGCAGCTCAGCAGGCAGCTCGGCACCGAGGTTAGGAGGCTCGGCACCGAGGTCAGGAGGATCGGCACCGAGGTCAGGAGGGTCGGCACCGATGTTAGGAGGGTCGGCACCGAGGTCAGGAGGGTCGACACCGAGGTAAGGAGGCTCGGCACCAACGTTGGATTGCTCGGTATCGAAGGCGTCAGAACCATGATGTGGCTTGTGAGGCGTAGTCACATCATCCTCCCCCTCTTGAAAAGGGTTCGCCCACGAACCTTCATACTGCATCTCATCATCATCGTTAAGAAAATAAGGAGAAAGGTCGGAAACGTTAAATACCTCGTGCACACCGTAGCTTGGTGGCAATTCCACTCGATAAGCGTTATCATCGATGCGCTCCAATACCACAAATGGACCATCACCTCGTGGTTTCAACTTTGAATTGTGAAGGATAGGAAAGCGCTCCTTCCTCAAATGCACCCATACGAGGTCGCCCTGCTCGAAAATGACTTCCTTGCGCCCTTGGTTGGCTTGGAGCACATATTGCATGGTTCGCCTTTCCAATTGAAGACGAGTATCCTCATGGAGTTTCTTGACCCTAGCAGCATGGTCAAGACCTTCACGGCTCTCCCGATCCTTGGTGGCATAAGGCATGAGGTCAAGGGGCGTAATAGGGTTGCGCCCGTAAACCACCTCGAATGGCGTCTTCATAGTGGCCGAATGCACCGATCGGTTATAAGAAAACTCTATGAATGCAAGAAATTCTTCCCACCTGCGCAGATTAGTAGACAAAAGAGAGCGCAAAAGAGAACCAAGAGTTCGATTCACGACCTCGGTTTGTCCATCCGTTTGAGGATGACAAGTGGTAGAAAAGAGAAACTTTGTGCCTAACTTGGCTCAAAGAGTCTTCCAAAAATAGCTCAAAAATTTCACATCACGATCAGAAACTATAGATTTAGGCACGCCATGCAATCTCACAATATTATCGAAGAATAGACAAGCAACATGAGATGCATCATCAGTCTTATGGCATGCAATAAAATGAGCCATCTTAGAAAACCTATCGACAACAACAAAAATAGAGTCTCTCCCCCTCTTAGAGCGAGGTAATCCCAAAACAAAGTCCATGGAAATGTCTTCCCAAGGAGCATGAGGGATAGGAAGGGGAGTGTACAACCCATGAGGTTGTACCTTAGACTTAGCGCGCCTACATGTTATACAAGAAGCACAAAATTTCTCTACCGACCTAAGCTTGAAAGGCCAAAAGAAGTGCTCCCTAACAATATGCAAAGTCTTCATGACTCCAAAATGCCCCATAAGGCCGCCACTATGGGCCTCTTGGACAAGCAAATGCCTAATAGAACTTCTAGGCACACACAACTTAGGACCCTTAAACAAAAACCCATCATGTATATAGAATTGGTCCTTACTTCCATGAATGATACATGCATGAAATATCTCCATAACATCAGCATCACTAGCATATAACTCACGCATGAATCCAAAACCTAACAATCTAGCATCAAGAAGAGATAGAAGAGCATACCTCCTAGAAAGTGCGTCGGCGACGACGTTGTCCTTCCCCTTCTTATGCTTGATGACGTATGGAAACGTCTCGATGAACTCGACCCACTTAGCATGGCGTTTGTTGAGCTTACTTTGACCCTTAAGAAATTTAAGCGCCTCGTGGTCGGAATGTATGACAAACTCACGTGGCATGAGGTAGTGCTCCCATGTTTTGAGTACTCGGACAAGCGCTAGCAACTCCTTGTCGTAGGTGGGATAATTCAGCTCGGCCCCACTCAACTTCTCGCTAAAATACGCCACAGGCCTGCCCTCTTGCAAAAGAACTCCTCCTAAGCCAATGCCCGACGCATCGCATTCGATCTCGAACATTTTGTTGAAATCGGGCAAGACTAGGAGCGGCGCTTGTGTGAGTTTGTCTTTGAGAAGGTTGAACGCAGCTTCTTGGGTATTCTTCCCACCTGAATGTAACATTCTTCTTGGTGAGCTCGGTGAGGGGCGCCGCTACCGAGCTAAAATCTCGCACAAAGCGTCGATAGAAGCCGGCCAAGCCGAGATAACTTTGCACTTGTGTCATGGTAGTGGGAGTCGGCCAATCTCGGATTGCCTTCACCTTCTCTTCATCAACTTTCAGCCCTTCCCTACTCACAACAAAGCCAAGAAAGACCACATGATCCGAGCAAAAGTGGCACTTTTTAAAGTTAGCAAATAGGCGTTCATTTCTCAAAATGTCTAACACTTGCCTAAGGTGTTTGACGTGGGACCCAAGGCCGTGGCTATAAATAAGAATATCATCAAAATACACAACCACGAATTTACCAAGAAAAGGACGGAGAACGTGGTTCATCAACCTCATAAAGGTGCTAGGAGCATTGCTTAAACCGAAAGGCATAACCAACCATTCGTAAAGCCCATACTTGGTTTTGAACGCAGTTTTCCATTCGTCGCCCTCCTTTATCCGGATTTGATGAGCCACTTGTTAAATCAATTTTAGAGAAAATACAAGCTCCATTGAGCTCATCAGGCATATCATCAAATCGCGAAATTGGATGGCGATACTTGATAGTAATGTTGTTGATTGCTCGACAATCAACACACTTTCTCCAAGTACCGTCCTTTTTAGGAACAAGAATTACCGGAACGGCGCATGGACTAAGGCTTTCTCGGACGTATCCCTTGTCGAGAAGCTCTTGAACCTGCCTTTGCAACTCCTTGGTTTCCTCGGGATTAGCTCGATAGGCTGGCCGGTTCGATAATGACGCGCCCGGGATGAAATCGATTTGATGTCCGATCCCTCTTGTAGGAGGCAACCCATTCGGCACCTCTTCGGGAAATAAATCCTTGAAATCCTGCAAAAGACGAGCAATAGGTAAAGGGAGGTCTTTAATCTCTTGGTTAGAAAGCAACGATTCATGATATAGCAATAACAAACAAACGGTACTTCCCCTGATGGCATGAACAACTTCCCTCGGTTTGGCTAAGAGAAGAGGTTTGGAAGTGCTCATGCTATCACCAATGGCCAATATCTTCCCTTTGCTTCCTTCACTAAGAGAATGCATTCGCTTTTGTTCCCTAGCCGTGTGATCAAGCATGATTTCATGTGGCTTCATGGGATGCAACGTGACCTTCTTGCCATCCCGGTGGAAGGAATACTCGTTGGAGACACCATCATGGATCACGCCCCGATCATATTTCCAAGGTCGTCCTAAAAGGAGATGGCACACCGACATGGGCACCACATCACATTCCACCACATCTTGATATGGACCTATGGCAAAAGAAATCAAAGCCCTTTCCTTCACTTGGATAGGCGATTTAGAATTCAACCAACACAATGGATAAGGCATGGGATGAGGAGTAGTAGGAATTGAAAAACGAGAAACGACCTCCTCATTGATGATATTACAACAAGAACCACCATCAATAATTAGGCTACATACCTTATCTTGGATTTTACATCGAGTATGGAAGATCACCTCGCGTTGGCTTGGAGTGGTGTTGTTTTCGGTGGTGAAAAGAGTGCGTTGGACAACAAAGAACTCACCCTCCTCGGCCATGACATGGAGCTCGTCCTCTTCTTGCTCGTCATGGTTATCTTCCTCCTCTTGAACAAGCTCCTCAAATTCATATTCTCCTTGCGAGGTAAGCAGAACCTTACGCTCGTTCGGACAATCACGAGCGTAATGGCCACGCCCGAGACATTTGAAGCATTTGAACTCGCCGGCTCGGTTCTCTCCTTCTCGCTTTGGCCTTGATTGGTCACGCCGAAACTCAGGCCCCTTAGGCGGATTCGGTACCGAAGCTCTATTCCACGGTCTTGAGGCCGACACCGTTGGCCTGGAGCTCGGCACCGAGGGTCTGGCGCTCGGCACCGACGGCTTGGAGCTCGACACCGAGGTTGGGGCCGGCTGACGCCTTTGAGGGAGGTTCTTATGGACTTGGTTTGTGTAATGCAACACTTGTTCAATCTCCGTACCCCTAGGAAAATGCTGCATATGTACCACAGATTTTAACTCGGAATTAAGTCCATGAATAAATTTGGACATGACATACCCTTCGGGGAATTGAATCCCGGAACGAAAGATGAGCGTGCATAGCTCGTTGTAATACTCATCGGGAGTCCGACCGCCTTGTCGAAGCTGCTCAAGTCTAGAATGGACCCTCTCGGCGTAGTCTGATGGAACAAAGCGTTCTTCAAGTGCTCGCTTAAGCTCACGCCATGTTCGGATGGATTGCTCCCCATCACGTCGCCTAGCTTCTTTGTCTTGCAACCACCAATGATACGCAAAGTCGGTGAAATGGACGGCGGCGACGACTATTCGTCTTTCATCCTCATAACCATAATAGTCAAACACGGTCTCGGTCTTAGCTATCCAATCGAGACAAGCGTCGGCTCCGGTGGTCCCCGAAAAGGTTTGGATTTGGAGCTTGATTCCTTGGTGGCGCTCCCCCCCCCCTTGCTGGCGCCCATCACCATAAACGGGCTGTTACTGCCACGCCTCTTGAAATGGAGCTCGATAAGCCGCTTGCACATGAGGCGCGCCTTGGACACCTCCGCGCCGAGGGTAGAGATGGGCCGTGCCCGTGTGCGCCGGTGTCGTCATAGGAGTATAGCCATATCGCTCATTGCCTACATTGTTAGTGTGCGAAGGCAGCGGAATATTATTTGGAAAAGTGGAAGGAACAAATTCAGTCCTTACCCCGTAAGACGTCACAAAAGGTTGGTGGAAATTTGACCCCGAAAGATGGCCTTGTGACGCTGGTTGAATGTAGGAGGTAGAACCTTCTTCCAAATGTATGCCTCGAGTGGTGGAGATGATCGGCTCTAGATGAGAGCTCACTCCAAGTGACAAAGGTGGTTCTCGGTTGATGCTTTGTGCATTGGTGGCACTAGCTTGGATGAATTCGTCATGCCTTGTCAACCTTTACTCAATGTCATCAAACCTAGAACAAAAAGAATGAAGATCTTGTTGCATAGACTGTAGCATAGCAGCCACGGATGAATCGGAGTTAGCATCCCGATCCCGAGGTGAGCCATTATTCCCTGCATCCGACATCTTGCACAAACTTCACCAAACAAGTTAAATCCAACAAGCAAGTGGTACTTCGAGCCACACACAACCAATTCTCAACTTAGACTCGAAAAGTGCCAAACTTGCAAGTGTTAGGACTTTGGTGTAAAAGGAACAAGAAATGGTTCAAAAGAAAGGCACAAGCAATGGCAATGCAATACAAGCAACAAGTTTGTCTATCACTCGAATTTAGGAAGCTACTAGGTACCAAGTTACAAAAAGATAAACAAAAGAACTTAAACAAAATAGGACCGTTTTCGGAATTTCTTTCTCACGGGGTCCGACTTATTCTGTGCCCGGCCCCTTATTAGCCTTTTGGCCGCCGGCAAGGTTTTTCTAGCCCTGCTTCTTTTTCTTTCCGAGTCCGATTTTTTTTTTTTAACTTTTAATGCACACTTTTCAGCCTTTTACAATCAAGCATACAAGACTTCGACAACCAAAGGATTTACACCCCTACTCGGTGTTATTTGTTTTTATATGACTTGGTACTTTTCCCGTATCCTAACCCGAGTGAGTACACAATATTGTAAGCTTGAATTCAGTTTTATTTCATGCCAACATGCTCGAAATTTTAAAGAAAAAAAACTGAAAAATTCAGCCACAAATGTGGTCTTAAAGACGACTAAATGGTGAAAGGCCAAAGGGTGGCTCTTGGTATTTTTGTCTTTAATTCATTCAAGCAAGGAGTTAAGGCTTCTTCAACCGTTGGATATCCTAACAATTCAGTTTTGGTCGTCCCTCAAGGTCAGATTCGAGCACACACGGTCGAAGACACAAAGCAAGACAAGACAAGCAAGTCGGTAACGAGTTTTAGGGTTCGGTTTTGCAAGGAATTTTGTGGCACGACTTGTGAAGGTAAACACTTGCAAAATTCAAGAAAATTCCAGACCTAAGACGAGAGAAAGAAGGTGTACCTTGCGTGGCTCTGATACCACATGATAAGGATCGAATCGGTGGAGTCGGTGCAAGGACACTTCGGTAGCTCTCTTCTTACCGAGGGATCGAATGATGGGCCTCGGAATTGATGTTGATGGACGGTAAAGGTTTGAACAATCAGTAATGGATGATGAAGTTGTGAAAGTGATGGATATGGATGAGTTTAGGGCGTGGATACGACTCACCATGCTCGAAACTCAAACTACGAGACTCAAGGACAAGGATGTGACGCACCTTGCTCTTGGATCTCAAAGATGATCCGATATGACTCACGAATCAAAGTTTTAAAACAAAGAAACAACAATTTTATTCAAGGAAAAAACGCCTCAAACCAACGCCTAAACTTGGCAAAACAAAGCAAGAGTTTTCATCTTCAAATTCAACGTGTGTCTCTAATGGAAAAACGTCCCCTATTTAAGCGAAAAGAACTCCCAACAAAGACTCTTCAAAACCAGCCATACACACGTAATTGATTGTCAAAAACCCTTGGAAAACCCAACATTTATTGGCCTTGACTTGGCAAGCAAGAGTCACCAACTCGGTGTAAGCTAGGCGTCGGCATCGCCACGGCGCGCCCGGTGACTAGCAACGTGCACTCCCCGTCATCTTCATATTTGCTCGGTGCGCCATGGACCAAGAGACCATCTTGAAGCTCTTCTTGCAAGACACGAGCTCGAGCCCTTGTGATCCGCCCTAAGTAAGGCCAAGTGTCGCTGGCGCGCCCGGCGCGCCCAGGTGGCTCGATACCTAGGTTGGGCAGCTCGGTAGGCAGCTCGGCACCGAGGTTAGGAGGCTCGGCACCGAGGTCAGGAGGATCGGCATTGAGGTCAGGAGGGTCGGCACCGAGGTCAGGAGGGTCGGCACCGAGGTCAGGAGGGTCGACACCGAGGTAAGGAGGCTCGACACCGACGTTGGATTGCTCGGTATCGAAGGCATCAGAACCATGATGTGGCTTGTGAGGCGTAGTCACATCATCTATTGTAATCAGGTTGATTAGGTGCACGCTTATTACCGGGAGCTCCAATTGCACCATGTAAAGATATTAGCAAAAATGAACAATAAAAACTTTAACAAAAAAGTCTTCTGGTTAATCAACGCACTTGTGATCAGGTTAATCAATGTACCTGTTTTGACACTAACTTAAGCTCAGCCGCAAGGACTTTTTCCATGATCACAATCCATTTGAAGCGGCTTGCGTAACTAGAGAGTACATCCAGTTTCTTTTGTTCTTCATCCTATAGCTTATTAATCACAAATAAGTAAATCAAATGAGAAGATACATAAACCTAAAAGACATGGAATTAGGTCTAATATGCATTGGCCGGGATAAAACACGAAAGTATAAATTGCCTGAACGTTGGTCTTTCAAGAAAGTCCAATGAGTTTTGTAAGTGCAGCCTGAGAAGTAATAACACAAACACAAACTTTTTTACTGCACACATATTGCCAACATAAAAAAAATCATTGGCTTATCAAACTATCTTGAATTGAACAAGAAAATTCAAATCATAGCATGATACAATGAGTGTGGACTGTGGAATTTTCTTATAGAAGACCAGTAGGAGAATTTTTCAAATGTTACTCAAATCTCTTACTGTCATTGGCATATTCTCACATTTTGGGAGCAAAAAAGAAGAAAGAGTAAGCAAATTAGTATAAAGATGGTTCCACTAGAGTAGCATATATTCCCCATAAAACTACCACTACTACCTAGCATATACAGTGATACAACAGCATATGACCAAACTAGTCTACACAACATCATGTAGAGATACCAAAATACAACAATTAGTTAAAGCCATCATAAATTTCATAATCAGAAAAAGATTTCCAAATGTGGCCTACACAACATATGACCAAACTAGTCTAGCATATATAACAATAAAGCTTGAGGAAAAGAGAGATTAAATAAAGGGAAAAGCTATCTCACCCCTCCATGATGTTGTGATGGCGGTCCAAGAATTGCACCTACACAAATCCAATCAGTGAAAACATATCCTACTTCAACATTGAAAATGGGGTTGTAAATTTAATTTTTGAAGGAGAAATGCAAACTTGCAGGTTGCTTAAACATTTATCATGTTGTGAGACAACTCAAACTCCTTTCCATGGGATTAATTAGCAAGAGAGCAATGTATTAAGGGCACTTACCAAATACATAATCCCGAGTTGTATATAGATAATAGACTGGACTGAAGTAGCCATCTACAAACTGAATCAGCCGCCAAGTAATGAAAAAGGTGACTGGCACAAGGAACATAATAATAACAACATCAACAACTACTACTACTATCAATCCTCTTGGTTAAAGTTTTTGTTGTCCCTTTGCCCTTTTAGTATATTTACCCAAATTAAAAAAAAAACTATATATACTCAATAGTTTTTTAGTAGATTATATATTTATCGATTTTAATGAAGTAAGAAATCTAAGACAAGCCATGTCTTGGGCGTGCATCTTGTTTTTATCTTGAAGATGATAATTGAAGAAAGAAAGAAGGAAACAAATCAGTAGAACTAGCAATTGTAGCAAGACAATTAATGTGATCAAAGAAACAGGGGTTACATTACATCATTTAGACTTTATAGGAACATTACAGGAATGGCACCAAGTAAGCACAAAAACTCTTATCACATTTCTTCATCAAAGAAGTATTTTCATTGTACTTGCACTCAAACATGCATGTTCTATGCTATGTATTTTAGTCTATGTCGATCTATACAGAATTAAGTCAGAAAACATACAATGCCAAAAGTAAAGCACCTAAAGCCACTCATGTAGTGTTTTTATCATCCGGCTCGAGCACTAATTAAAAAGACCAACATATATCGTCAATTCTCACAAAAATCTCTAAATTCAAACCTTTCGAGGGGTTTGTTATATGACATGTTGTCTCCATCCATATAACATCACAAGGTATTCCTTAAAAATCTAAAATCTTCCTCAATTTTGAGAATTTCTAACCACATGAACATAGTCCTTACACACCTCAATCTTTCACACCCTCAAAATTGTTTTGCACAAATATAACCTAGATAATTTACTCAAAAACTACAGAAATTAGTTAAACCGATACCCAACTAATCTTACTATGATAAAAGCAATTACATTCTGAATCAAAGGTTTTAAAGAACCACTTATCAAAACCCTAATTCACAACAAATACACGACAGAACTAAAGCGAGAGTCAGAATATTTGAACGGAAAACATATATCGACCTGTTTCGCGCGGTATTGTTCAACAAGTTTTTGACGTTCTTCCTCTTCTTCGTATTCTTCATGTTTTCTCTTTCTATTTAGCTCCAAAGCTCCAAGGAACCTCCTCTCTCGCTTCTCAATGGCCTTCGAAATACAAGCAAATCACAACAGAAGTTTTAAAAAGCCTAAAATTAACAAATGACCATATCAACTTATGCCTCAAATTAAGGGATAAACTAAAAACGAAGTAAATATGAGAACACCCAATGAGTAAATATTTACACAAATATACGTAATCTTTGATTATCCATATCAATATCCAAGAACGCATGATGAATTGTAGGATACATGAGGTCCAAGTACTTGTAAAATCAAAGTTTTTAAGAAATGTTGTACTGAAATAGGAAAAAATTTCAACCTTTTATTTTTGATAAATACACCTACTTAAACGTTTCTATTGTCCCTGAGAAAGAGCTAGCCTATTCGTTATGGGGAATAAATGCTCCGGACTGAAATGAGCTAAATGACAAGTCCATCTGCAAGAACTTATGACTTGAAGAAATTAGATGGCAGCTGATGACTAGAAGCAATCCAAGAAGCAGATGACTTGAAGGAATCCAAGATCCAAGAAGAAAATAGCGAAGAAGAGGATAAACGTGTTAATTTCCTTCATGCCCTAACTCATTGCGTTCTCTCTATCACCCTCTGTATGAACTTCTAATCTCCTTTATCGCCCTCGATCTGTATGGAATTGGTACGAATCCCTAATTTCGCCCTCTGTATCGTTCGCGACTTGGTAGGAATCCCAAATCCCTAATCTCCTTTGTACCGATTATTTTTTGCATATGTGGAAAACAAAAGCCTGCCTAATAATATGATATATTGGGCCAAAAAAAGCCCGCTTCATTATTTCTCCCCGCGCTATATCAAAATCAAAACCGCCCCTATAAATTAAAATCCCGTCCCGATTGCTACGAAATTAAAAAACCGCCACTTAAACCGCCTCTATAACACAAACCGCCACCTTAAACCGCTACAATATCTATAACCGCCACCAAAACCGCCCCATTTGTTCAACCGCCACCACAACCCTGTACTAAATGCTCTAATTGTAGTAGTGAATAGTATCTGGTTGTGCTGTTAGTTAGAATTGAAAAGGAATTGGAAAATCCATTGCATGTGATATTGAGGTGAAATCAATGATCAACTTGTCATACGGATGTGGATATTTGTTTGCCTAAGCTACCTTCCCAAATATTTTTATTCACAACCTTTAATTGCTTTGTTGGTTTTGCATGTTTAGAAGTTTTCACAATACAAAACCCCTTTTGTTACTTATTTGACATAAAACTCATACAAAAGATAAAACTCGTCTCCCTGTGGATTCGACCCGGACTTCCTAACGACTACGATTCTTAGTTAGTTTGGACTCTTTTGCATAGCCGTGATTTGCGCGACGAAATCACCGTTATCACATATTAATATGATCTTATGCTGATAAACAAATTTTTATAACATTTTAAAATGTTATAAAACAATAAATCTATGGAATAAAATATGCAAATATTTTATTATATTAAAGGAAAAATTGAGAATTACATTTTTACCCTTGCAAAAAAATGAGGGATATTACAATAGCACCCCCTTAAAAATAGTTTCGTCCTCAAAACTAGTTTAAACTTAACTAAGAAGTCCCTACGAAAATGAGGGTCATTACAATAGTAGCCTCTTAAAAGAGTTTTGTCCGCGAATCTATCTTCAACTTAACTAGGAAATATCTACGAAAATGAGGGTCATTACAATAGAACCCCCTTAAAAGAGTTTCGTCCGCGAAGCTAGATTAACACTCGTTAAGATTAAGATCATATCTATGGATACCCATACGATATGAAAGGCATAGAACAAAACCATAGGCAAGGTGAGACAAACTGATGATATTGAACTTATAAATAAGGACTAAGGCGAAATGGAAAGAAGAGTTTATCACCATCGGCATCCGCCTAGCAACAAATTGAAATTTTAAAAACGAAAGGAAAGGTGATCTCGAATTAGTTTAAACAAAAGTTTTGGTTGGTAAAAGTAACCTCAATCAATCAAACTGAAACATAAATTGCCTCAAGTTTCAAATAATTATAGACTAAAACGGTCCAAAAAATAGAAAGTATAATTTTCCTCAATGTTCATCAACAACATCTATAGCTTGTAAAAGAATCATTACAAAACAATATACTTAAACGTACACCAAAGTTGGCAAACATTATGTGATACAATCTAGTTTAGTATATGTTAACTCTTGTATTTTAGGTATGATTTGCGTGTGTTTAGGTTAGTTTTGGGCATAATTGTAATGTGAAGACCGAAGACACGATTTGAAGAATTGCAAGAGTTTTGAAGACAAGTGTTGATTTGGAGTTGTTTTGACGCTACTTTCTTGTGACACATCGTTCGGGAGCTACGGTGATCGGATGGATCTGAATTTGGTATCATTGGAAAGCTAACTCGAAGAGATACAAATCATGTTTGTACGGCGAGTTCAAATTCCAACTCTAAGTGGGTCAAAACCACCTCCGAAGTTGACACCAGAATGCTGTTAAAGGACCCGCGCTCGCGGTTTGACGAGGACTCGCACTCGCGGATTAGAAGCGCGCTCGTGGTTGGATGAGCTTCCGTGGACGAGGAGTGAAGAGATGACCCGTGCTCGCGGTTGTAGCCCGCGCTCGCGGGTGGCGATATTTCCGAAGCGCCGACTCGTTTTTCTTTTATCTTTTATCTATTATTATATCTTTAGGTTATGGTTGTTTTTCTAGTATGTAAGCTTAGTTTCGTGTTTCAGTTGAGATTTCCCAGAATTCAGAGCATACTTTTATATTTTAGGTTTTATTTCAGTTTTATTATGGAGAACTAATTTCCCTTGGAGTTTGTTTGATCAAGGAAACCTTTTTATGTAATTCGTGAGATTCTGGTAACTTGTCTATCCCTTGGTTAATATCAAAACTCTTGTTTTTATTTATATGATCTATGTTTGATTTGATAAGCCTGATCAACTTGTTTGATTGACTTAGATCTACTGTTTGGATTAGATTTGATTGTTGTCTGTGCAATCTTATTTATCCTTGAAACAACTCTTTTCTAGGACCGTGGACTAGAATTGAGAAAGAGTATTTGATTGTTATTTTATGCATTAGACTCGTAGCTTGATTGCATGATTTGACATTCTTCTATCCTTAATACTTTGCATGATTTGAATTAAGCGTTCTTGTTCATATCATAATTTCGCTTGGACCGTGGACAAGCGGAAATCTTTTATAAGGATTGGAATTAACTTGGGAATTAATAGAAAAGTGGATGAATTGATGATCGAATGGTTAAAAAGGTGGAATTGATTGAATAAACTCTGCTTTCTTTCAATTGATTTAATCCCTAATAATATTTGCTTGTTTATTTGCTTGCTTAAACTTCCGAAAACCCCTGTCATGTTATCTGCTGATTGTTCAGAATCCCGATTCTCTTGGGTACGATCCCTTACTTGCATGCTATACTAGTTTGTAGTTTAGGGTAATTAATTTTTTATCTTGGCAACAACGACTTTAGCCGAGTCATTATGTCTTAAAACTCAAACACCATTAACAACAATTACTTGATTTTGATATATTACACAAAAATATTTGTCCTATAAAATTAGGCAAAACTATTAACAAAATATATGGTGAATTATCACATCATAGGAAAATAAGCTCATTTATGAAATATTGAATTTATTTGCTTACACAAAAGCATATTTTTTTTAATCAAAACCTTTATACACTTCAATCTCCCAAACTTCGACTTATGAAATAAGAAATTCAACTTTTATAAATTCATTTTATCAAATCGAACCTTAAGGAATTAGGTGATCGCATTCCACCATGTAATCAGGACGGGGAACCTAGCCAACCTAACCCTTTACTTCATTTTCACAGGAATAAGACATGTGATCTTGCCTTACCTTGTGATCAGGATGAAAAACAAAATACATTCTCACTCACCAACATGAAAATCGTAGTGACAATTTAGTTTATGGAAATCATAAAACTGAAGAAAAAAATATCCTGTAACAACTTTATGAAGATGGACCAAAGGTAGCAAGGTTAACCTTTATTGACCATCAATGTAGCTTAAAACATGTTGAACTTGAAAAGAAATTTATCAAACACGTTGAACATCCATATTTTAAACTTGAAAATATTGAAACAAGATTAACAATCAAGTTTTCATAAAAACTAACAATATTTCTTCAAAAACGATGTATGATGTGATTTCCAATGTCCTTAAATAGGTATAGATTTCAACCCATAAATTAACTTAAATTCCGACCAATGAAGAAAATCTCGTATTTCAAAACTTAAAGAAAGTTTCATCTTCAAAGCTTTCTGGTGGTACGTTCACTTTTGTCGAGAAAAAATATTTAATCTTTAGAAATTTCGAACGAACGATTTCTATAAAAATTATCAAACTTATAACTTCGAATAATGAAAAAGAAAGTCACCATCAAATTCCTCTTTAAAAGAAAACACCATATTAGACATTCAAATTTTAAAGAAACAACAAGTAATGAATTTTTCTTTTATGCAAACTTTTAAAATCCAAACTATTAGGAAAATCGTTATCTTTGAACGTAATTTAATAGAATGTCTAAATAAAAACTTATCCATAAAGGAGGTTCTTTAATTCATAACACTCCTTGGAAAAACTTCACCTAAGTAATAACTAATTGAAAGGCAAAAAGACTTGGATTGTTCTAAACAACATGCATGACATAAGATGGTTCAATCACTTGATAACCATCGCGTCGATTAAGACTTAGGATCAGTTGACCGAAGACAATAACAATGTCCCTCTCGAGAATATGGGCCTGATACTTTAGAGTCTAAAGGCACACGACGAAAATTAGAGTAGATTAGTATTTCCCAATGACCCAAAATTCTGCTGTAGCGAAAATTAGAGAAGCACAAGTCGATAAACTAGTATCGGCTTCAGAAAATGATAGAATGCCCTATGATCGGATGCACGTGAGAAGTATCGTGGTTGAGCTTGAAGTGGTTTGAAAACGACACTATTGGTTTTTCAATGAACTAACAAAATTATTCTTGATCATCATGATCTACAAAATTAAACTCCACAGTTTAAACTTATTTTAAACTCAAAATTGACAATAAAATCAAAGCCTTACTTTCAAAAGAGAAATCAATAAAAAATCTTTATAACCAAAATAAAACTTAAACCTTTTATTTCATAACTCATTCAAATCGCACTACCTGACTTAGGCGTTAAAACACAATTAAACATTTGAACAGAAATTCGTGAGCGGGAATCTATTCAAAACACTTTTGCAGAAAACATTATTGAAAATAATTTTGAAGATTCTCCAACCTAATAATAGACGAAGGATCCTAAAACCATTTCTCTTATACCATATTTGTAACACCCCAATTTCACATCGGGAATGTCACACGCCAGTGACCTCAGATTTGACGTCCGGAGCCACCCTAGGCTTGAATCCGAACAATTAATACAATTCATTATAATAAATAAAAGAAATCGAAACATAATGTTGGATAAAAGTGAGATAGTATTTTTTTTTCTTTTATTGAACTTCTCCTATAAAGGAGTATAAAACCTTATACCGGAAGATTCATGAAATGTTGTATTTGAAATTACATCAAGACAATAACTTTTGCGCCTATACATTATCTAGGAAATAAAACCCTAGACACGTTTAACATAAACTCGAAAATACAGTCGACCTTGTACCTTTCGACAAAATATCCAACTGCAACTCGTCACATCACCAAAATTCTTCTTAGAACCTGAATGGAAAGATCGCCTGATGTGCCGTGACGAGAAATACGATTGACACCATTCGACCATGCAAGGAAAATAAACGGTCGGGTTAGCCTTGTGATAGACTAAGGAAGTGGGTTTTCTAAGATGGTTCCTATTTAGGAAGAGAGTGTAATTACAGGGATCGGAAACCGAATTAAAGTCGTTCGAACCCAATAACTACATCCCTCCATGGAAAACGTTATGAACTTTCGAAAGAGAAAAGAAGAGACCATCACAAAGGGTGACACCTCGGACTTTTAATGCAGATATGTTGGGAACGTTGTTACACACAGATCATTATAGTCCGTTCATTAAACGCTCGTTGACCCCGCACACCTCAACCAACCACACCGCATACGTTTTTGCGAATTCAGATTGGAACCAGATGACAACGGAACCCGAGAGCGAGGAAGGTTTCCCATTTTGTACCGACCATCCTATCCAGATTAATTTGTGTACGAGTACACTTATCTTAGTTACTTTTAAACGTTTAATAATAATTCCACTTGGATTATTAGGTACTTTGATTACGAGAGACAAAGTCTCAGGTTATTACTTTAAGATATACGGGCACCTACGTCCCATGGCACTTAAAAGAGCGAACACCCTCAACGGTTGAGGGATGTGGGACATGACCTTAGCTAGGGTTTAAAAAAACGATCTAGCGAGAATTAATTATTATATAATATAAGTCATAAGACTTTACGTTCGGTTCCATACAATGGAGCTTAAATAAATATGCACACATCAACATAAAGCAATAGGGCATACATTCATAACTAATGCAGCCTACTAATATGACTAATTAAGAATAACAATCATTAAATCTAGGAATGTAAAACAATCCTATGTTCAATTTTATTAACACAGAAATTCCCAACATATATTTAAAAACATCATGATATTCATGCTTAGGAAACGAATGCGAAAACTGAACCGATTTCACTTGCCTTGGACAGACGATCATACTCGAGATTATGACACGGACTTGTTCCTGTTTCAATCAACAACAAAATAAATGACCGCCAATTTATTTTGTAACCCAACGACGCTGATTTAGGAATGACAAAACATGACTAAGTTTATATTTCATATAAACTTTACATGTTATATTCATAATATTCTAATTTTTAATATAACGAAGAATATGGTTATAAAAAAGGTTATTAACTTTCACAAAAACTACAAATTATTTTTTTGTAAAGGTTAATATTTTTAAACCTTTAAAATTCACTTCAACCACTATAAAAATTAACTAAACATATTTTTATAAAATTTAACCATATTTTATTAAATAAAAATATCCAAAATATCATAAAATGCCCAAAAGACCAAAATGCAATATACACATCCATAAACTATTAAAAATCGATCCAGCCAATGAAGCTTCACATAAATATATAATGACATGAAGCTTGAAAATGATGGAAACAAACCATTATTAGTGTCTCTCCATTGAATAAAATATTGAATATTGGCACTACTTTACTCTGGCTACAGACTAAGACATTGCAATTGTGGGAAGAAACATACATATAAGTTGTAACAATACTATTTTGGATCAGATATCAACTGATAAATAAAAATTGATATTGTTCAATTATATCTTTTGGTTTACCATGAAGATTTATGCACATTAACAAACTCATAAAATCTCATTTGGCAAACCGTTTTAACCAGAAACATTGGTTATGTGAACCACAAAAAGTATCAGTTTCATAGTCTTCCGGTTTATGGTTTTCTTGTACACCCAACTAACTTTAGAATTTCTTTTCTAGTATTATATATACCAAAAGAGTTTCTTTCTAAAACGTGGAAAGTGAAAACTACTCTATTGTCTGCAAGAAAAAATCATGGACGAAATCATTATCACACTATTCAATCAGAATATGTCAAATGACAGTATTCCATAGGTTATAAAATTCTCATAATATCAGCCAGGTTCCTAGACAAAGATAAAATGCTCAAAGAAGTTGTCAAAGGACAATATTCCATAGGTTATAAAATTCTCATAATATCATCCAGGTTCCTAGACAAAGATAAATGCTCAAATTAGTGTACCTAACTGAAACAAAGTCCCATGCAAAGTCAAATGACAGTGTTTAGATAAATCTCACAAAAAGCATCACCCAAAAGGCCATTATGATCAGTCAAGAACTAGATGCTCTACTATAAGGGGAAAATAGTAGACAAGTAGACCAGTAATTGAACATAATATTATTCATTTGTTTTGTGGATTGGAATTGAGGGAAATATATGATATATATTGTGCTAGTTATGCCATCTTTTTAACCCAAAAACTAAATATCTCAAACTAACATAATATTATTCATTCTTTAACGCTTCCATAATTATTGATATGTAATTAAACATAAGGTCTTGATACTACACAATGAATATATATATATAAGGTAGAGTCTATTGTTACTGATTAGCCGAGTAGTTATGTATCATCTTTGTACCATGCAAGTAAGCAAGTCTAGAAAGAATATGCCATGTAAAATTACGAACAACAGACTAGGTCACAACTCCACAATGATGACACACATATTTATTGATTGAACGAGGATAGACATACTCTGGATAAATGTAAAATCTGTCACCAACCTGCAGTTACATTTGCATTTTTTAGTGAGAATCTTTGTAGATGAGTTTATGAACAAGACAAGCATGATGCAAAGCCCATATAGGTTCACTTCTTTGAATAACATATTATGCAATTGAGTTTACTTACTATCTCACTTCCATAATATTGCACGATATTTGGATGGTGCAAGTTACTGAGCACCTTTATCTCCTGCATATAGGGGAAATAACAAAACGAGTTTATCATAAATGAGAACATTTAGAGGAAAAGGGGGAAAATGTTAAGAAAGGAATGTTTTGACAAGGTTATACTTGCTCAAGTTGCTTCATAGACTCAATAGATTTAGAATCATCAGGGCTATTATTTGACCTACATCATTAAAAGGATCATCCCTTTTTTGCTAAGGGAATTAAACAACATGTAGAGCAATTAAGGTCAGAATTATAAGAAGCAACATGTAGCAAGAGAAATCATAAAGTAGTAGTATTGCCTTGAATACCAAGTTTCTTTCTCCTCATTTCTCTCCATGAAATCAACTAATGATGAGCCATTGAGTGTGAACTCAAGAAAGATGAGTAGTAGTACACTAGCATCACTAACTAAAAGCCAAATGAACAAGAATAACATGCAATGTTAGATACATGTGAGGGTAGTTAGAAGGCGTTCAAATTACTGAAGGGGAAGAGGCGTCTGTAGACTTCAAATCCACCTCAACTGACAAAAATCCTGAGAAGCTGCACCCAGAGAAACCATCTTCTGGCAATGCAAACAAACAAAAATTAAATCTTCAATATCCAAACGGAAAATACGAAGTACTCTAAAAATAATAATCATATTATTAAACTTTGAATAAAATGCAATGTTAGATACAGGTGAGGGTAGCCGTTCTCAGCCACATGCCAGAGACACAAAACAAGTGAAAATTTGGATCTCAATTAGTAATAAGATGACAAAAAAGACATTAGAAAAAAAAATTCAATTGAGAAGGACAAGCTCAAACCGAACAATTTGGAGACGAATTTGTAGACCTTGACGAGGCAGGGAAGATATGCCGGCGGTGAAGAATCCGAATTCTTTGAGAAGGACAAGCTCAAACCGAACAATTTGGAGACAAATTTGTAGACCTTGACGAGTTAGGGAAGATATGCCGGCCGTGAAGAGTCCAAATTCTTTCTCCCCGAGTCCGTCATTCCATCCTGATTCTCTCTCTCTCGGGTTCCTTCCTAGAGTTGTTTATCAGCTGAATGAACTTGCACCGTCGTACCGCCGCTCCTGAGAATCAGGGAGGAGAAGTAGGCCGCGCACCATTGACCCCCGCAGCTTCGCACCACTAGGAGAAGAGAGATTTTGGGATTGAGTTAGGGTTCTTAGGGGATTGACAAGGTAGAGAAGGTATGACTTTTTTATTTGTTTTTTTTAACTTCACACATATCGTCCCTGATCTTACTTAATTCGGGATATTTGTTAAACTTTTTATCCCTGGCGTGTCTCTTTTTATTCCCATCAAGGATATTTGAGTTTGCACTTCTAATACTATATTTTCAAATATCCCTAGTGTATTTAAAAATTACCCGAGATAATTGCTTTTCATCGACTTATTTTAGTAGGATGACTTCTAATACTATATTTGTTAAACTACATTTTTCGTATTATCTTACCTTATTTTATCCCTGATAAAAAACATCCGTGATATTATATCTAGAGATAAAATGGTATTTGTGTAGTAGTGATGGATTCCTTTGGCAAAATTTTCGTACAATACAACCTTTCATTCTTCTAGTAGGATGATTTCCTATGAGGTTGTGTATGGTCAAGCACCACCAGTGCATTTGCCTTATTTACCAAGGGAAACAAAGATTGATATGGTAGCTCGAAGCTTGCAAGAGAGGGAACATATGATTCACGTTTTAAAGTTCCATCTCATGAGAGCACAACACCGTATGGAGCAGCTAGCTAACAAGCATAGGAGTGATCGAGAATTTGATATTGGTGACATGGTTTATGTGAAGCTACAACCTTATAGACAACAAAGTGTAGTTTCTAGGTCTAATCAGATACTGTCTCCCCGGTATTTTGGTCCATATGAGGTTAAGGACAAGTGTGGAAATGTGTCTTATAAGTTGAAATTACCTTCATCTTCTAAGGTTCATCCTGTCTTTCATGTTTCTTAGCTTAAGAAACATATATGGTCTGTTGTAATTTCAACTTAATTGCCTTCTGTTGTTCCTGATTTGTTTAGCAAAGAGCCTGAGTTGATATAGAAAAGACGGATGGTTAACAAGCAAGGAAGGGCAGCTACAAAAGTCTTAGTGAAGTGGAAAAATCAGCTTGAAGAGGAAGCTACTCAGGAATTTTTGTATGATTTACTTCAGAAATTCCCTGCATTCAAACCTTGAAGAAAAGTTTCTTTAAGGTGGGGAGATTTGTTACAGTAATTCAGTGATGTAATAAATAGAATAAAAATATCCACGTAAGCCAAGTTGTTAATTGAATGGGACGTGAGGTACACGTGAGGTAGGAGGTTGTTAGAAGCTCACACATATTGTAAGAAAGAAAGTGAAGTTCAGTATTCATTCAATTGTAAATCTCTCTATAGTTTTTCTTCCAGAGCGCTCCAAGATCAGTCTTGTTCTTTCCAATAATGATTTGAGGTGTGGAATTGTTGTTGCTTAATGAACACTGATTCCTTTATCTTCCAATTCTTTCGAATTTTGCATTCAATTGATTTCAATACAGATTTGCGGTATTAAATACTCGTAGGGACCGAGTAAATTCACGTCTTCGAATCTTTTTTTGAAGAGTTCGGACATAATCAAACAAGCGATAGATCGGATTGAATGGACCAGAAAAAATTGGGTGAAAGATCGGATCGAGAGACTTACAAGCTTGGGCTCTGATGCCAATTGATGCGATCGCTACTCAGATTATAGGTTCGATCTAGCCTGACTCAGATCTTTGGTCTTGAATTGTGTCTTTCAACTCCAGTCTACTTGAAACGATGGCAGAAGCGGACCGAATTGGATAGTAACTCGAACTAGATTAAATCTAGACCGATGAGGGAGTAACAATAAAGGATCGGAATGAGTTTGATCCTAGGGCCGACAACGGGCTCGGTCGAGAGGGGCGATTAGGGATACAAGGTTTGACGCCTAGGCCTTATGGAAGAGGAAATTAGTTCACAAAAGGCAATCTATATAAAGCTAAGAGTAAGCAACAAGGAGTCTCAAGTGCCCCTTATATAGAGGAGGCAACTTGAAACCCTAGAATACAAGAAAGGGGTCGGATTGGGCCAAGAATGCAATCGAGGCCCACATCCCTAAAAGTCTAAATACCCAAAATAGAAACTACTAATGATATAAAGGTGTAACAAGGAATGTCTATAAATAGAAATAATAATAATAAATAGACTTAATCTAAGACTAAGGATGATAGCAATCAAATGATCATAAAGGATAAGTTTCAAAGAAGGTGCCTCGAAGGCCTAGACCAAGACCTTTCCCAAGGTCCCGGGCATTCAAGTTCAAGAGATCTTCAATAAAATCACATTATCTTTTCAATACTATCAAGGAAGACCAAGGCCACCTCTCTCAACCCAAACCCGATGAGCGCTCTCAATCAAAGACAAAGCAAAACTCAAACCCCTCTCTCTCTCTCTCTTCTTCTGTCTCTTCTCTTGAGTTCCCCTAGACCTAGGAACTCGTTCTTTCTCCTACACCGTTGTCGAGATTAGCTCGCCGTCGGGGACATTTCACCAGCCTGATGACTCTCACTCAAGCAACTCTTCAACTCTTCTTTCTCTAAGTTTGGAGTTTATGATTTGGGAAAAGTGAGCATCAAGCCTACTATTGAAGGGTTTAAATAGGCGTGATGAGAAACCCTTATCCACTTGAGGTATTTGTCCTAAATACCCTTTTTGCCTTGCTCTCTAAGTATGATTCCTTAAGGTTGACATGTGACTTGATTTGAATTGTCAACTCTTGAATCAATCCGGACCGCAACATGGCCGACTTCTCTCTGTTGAGGCTCTAAAGGACGAAGACGCCTCTGTGTCCGAAACAAATAGGATCCCTGAAATTGCGTCGAGATGTCGCTTTCATGCATGCGCGAGTTCACATCCAAAGGAAACTCTCGTCTTCTCGGTTCCCTTTGTCTAGGAACTCTTCTTGACCTCTGAGGGATTCCTGTTCCTCTTATCCAGTTCCCATCATGTGGGAACTCTATTCTCTTCTAAGGTTGGTCACCTACTTTTTCATCGTTGCATTAGTTCCCATGATGTGGGAACTCGTTAATCTGTGCTTTTACGACGTGCAACCTATTTAGCTGAAATACTTGGCAATTGGCATTAGTTCCCATGGTGTTTGTCATTATCAAAACTAAGGACGTTGTCCTAGTGTTAATGAACGTGAGTTCCTAACACCGACTCAGCATCAAAGGTTATCGTGTTTACCCCCCAAGGGACTACAAAAATAATCCAAATAACCCGTCCGAAAATATCATGGGAGGTTGTCAATTACAGACCATTGCAGATCATGAAAAATAATGTTAGAAATTTAAAGATAGACAAGGAGCGCTTCATTTAACCTTGGGAGCCTCTCTTTCTTGTAAGGATGTTGCCTTGTCATCCTTAGGGGGAGGGGGACATTATGGTATCTGAGAGAGGGGGACTGCTAGAATTGCGGGTGGATCAATGACCTTATCACCACTCACTTCAAGAGTGACGAACTAGGTCATTCGCTGATCTCCGTCTGGATCCGTGCGATATTCATCTTCTAGAAAAAAACTCAAACTCACCCTCGGGCTCCTCTTCTTGTTCATCCATATGTTCGGCATAATTTGGTTTGAAGAAGATAATGAATGGATCATTTTGATGATACTTGTAGACGGCTCATCTAACTCTAATGCAAATGGCCTGCAAACACATGTCCATATTGTCTTTAAAAAATTTCTACTCTTCCTTGGTTTGTAGGTATGTCGGGCCATCTTTCTCAACCTCCTCATTACATTCTTTAATTCTTTGTTACAGACGGTGAACCTCCTCTTCAAACTCTCTCAACTCACCCTTCCTTGCCTTTCAATAGACGCACTCATCTTCAATCATCTTCTTTGCCTCATCCAGTTCCAAGTGTGCCTTGTGATTATCATCCTTGATCTTCTCCACCTTAGCCTTTATCTTCTCCCCATGCGCTTGAAGTTTATCAACTTGATCCTTTTCCCGGTCGCAATCCTTTCAAAGAAGCAAGTATTTCTTTTTCTATTCATCAAGCTTTATGTGCTTGATGATGAGAGTCTTTT
This sequence comes from Fallopia convolvulus, assembly GCA_964016875.1. Taxonomy (NCBI): domain Eukaryota; kingdom Viridiplantae; phylum Streptophyta; class Magnoliopsida; order Caryophyllales; family Polygonaceae; genus Fallopia; species Fallopia convolvulus. The sequence goes on from OZ024727.1 coordinate 28,169,084, forward strand.
TAGCAACCTTTATCTTGCTCGCACTGAACTAAGAAAAAAATAAGACCTATAAGAGAAAAATCATATGAGAATGAGCAACTCTGATGAAACAGAAAGCATTGACAAATGTAGGTCACTTATCATCTTGGCGTATCTAGGAGACTCTACACAAGCGCAATCAATATCAATACTCTGTGGTGGGGGTGACTCAACTGGGTCTCATTGCTCTCATTTCATGTCGCATCGGAGGGTCCTAGGAAATGAAAGCCTATTTGTTGAGGCGGGGTTGACTCCACCGGGTCTTGTCTCATGCCCCTTGCTTTTTGTTTCTTTTTCTGAGGTGGGGGAAGAGTGGGAACCTTCCGTTTTGCACCACCTGTGGCGGCAACAAATGTTGCCTTGGGAGTTGTAGGAGACATGTTAAATTTCGCAACACCTTGAGGAGCAGCCTTTGATGGTGCCTGCTTCACGGCCACAACGTCCTTTTTTGCTACACTATCGCAAGGGGGCTTTTCTTCTTCAGCCTCTCAGCCGTTGCTATCACATTCATCTTTGCAAAAGCAACGAAACACGAGTAAAGAAATCAGACAAAAGAAAGAGAACATGCTATTGAAAGGGAGTAGTACCCTGCTCAAACCCCATTTGAGGAAAACGAAGACTCAAGCCAGCGCATTCCAAACACTCTTGAGTTATGAGCTCTTTGTGAGACCTCGCGGTGTTTGATTTAAACTTTTTCTCCGCCTGGTTGATGTTCTTCTGATGCATTTTTTTGTGTACTCCATGGTTGTAGTGAAATAGGAAAGTTGAAAAGTTTGTGCTAGATGTCATGAACCAAAAACCACTTCTCCTTCTAGTTCCCTTTATTGGAAAGCTTGATCACCAAATCCTAGTTAGGGATACTAAAGTTGATAAAATTAGTCTCTGTTGGATCAAGGGTTAGTCGTAATCAATCATGGGAACTGTTAGATCATAGGTTAGTCGAAATCAATTATGGGAACTGTATCAAATAGTTCCCACACCCAGTGGAATAAACAAGTATGCAAGTAAACAATGTAATAGAGACAGTTCCCGTATAGAGGAACCCCACATCGATCAACTAATCGTGTGAGTAAACCTCTACCTCCCTCTTGGAGGATAATCGAATGAGTTACCTTTTCTTTATTGCTTAAGTCCCTTTAGGTTACAAGGCATAATACAAACTTATTTGTTCCTACTAGGACTCTCTCCCTAGGCAACACTAATGTACTCTCTCGACCCTAACCCGGTGAACATTGTCTTTTGAAGATATGGAGAAAGCCCGGAAGTTCAAGGAAACAGAAGAACCACAATGGGCAAAAGACATGAAAGATTATATGTCTTTGATTCTTAAGGCCATAAAGGATGTACAATATACGACGTATCAAAATGAATAGCAAGGTGTTCGTGTTGACAGAAAATTTGATTCCATCAAAAAGATGATGAACATGGGAGAATCATATGCTGATGTAGAAGAGGATGAAAGTGATGATGTTTATATCGTTGGAGAAACTGCACAATCAGTGATGGGAGTTGCTAAGGACACCAAGAATGATTTTGTTAAGGATGGAAAAGTCCCTAAATCTGCTACAGCCACAAAGAAGATGAACAATGGAAAATCGGATGTTGATGTAGAAGTGGATGATGCTAATTGATATCCAAAATCTTCCTTGATATTAGAGCTCCTTGCAACTTTACTTGTAAAGATCCAAAGATAGACCCTTACATGTTGAGATGGACTAATGTATTAGATAAGCATGTTAGGTATGCCACACTTACAAAGTTGAATGGGAAGAATTTGGTATGTTTTCATTTTATGGTTTTCTTTCTAGTTTGACATTATTGTGATGAACTATAAAATCGTCACCAAACACTTTACTTACGACACTAATTGATGAAAGGTTTAATGTCATTAATTTCTTATCATCAAACTGTTTGAATGATGATCTCGCTTGTCTGTCATCAACTACTGTTTAATTGAAAGTGAGTTGATCACCGATATGATGAGATAGTTTCATTTCAACTAACTTTAATGACAATATGTGATGACATTTTTTTTATATTTTTGTATTTCAGAAATGTATTTATGCATCCTATTCAGAGTATGAACAATTTGCATGCTTTGAGTATTCAGGTGATGAGAAGGATGACATTTTTGATCCTTTGTATTCAAAGATTATAACAAGGCAAGAAAACATTGATGAAGTAGTGTAGGGTGAGAATTTAGAATATGTGTTCACTATACATTAGTTTGATGATGTGTTCACTATACAATTTTTCAGGCTCAGCTAGAACTTACTGGCGTGTGTCTCTTTTAGAGGTCACATTCATACATGTCGGTCGGCTGAAGCTCAATGCAACCTTCTCCTCCTCATTTTGCATCTTAGACATATGAGTTGTAATAGAAGTTAGAGTAATGGATGTTTTAGTATGAGAAGTAACGACATAGATGTGTGTGTGCAACCTGTTATGGTTGTTAATGTCTGTTATATGCTTACATGGATAGTTGTTATATGTGCATTATCTGTTTATATATACGTCATAGGGTATAAGGGTGTCACACAATGAGCTTACTTTTGGTAGTATTTTTCATATATTTGATTTTTTTGCTTTTGTTCAATTTGAAGGGTTTTAGAAGGAAGCAATACAGATGGTGAAGCCAGCAAAGGGTACAATCACTCTTGCTTTCATATTTAAAGAAGGTTTCATGGTTGTTGTTGATTCACGTTTCAGCATGGGAGGATATATGTATGTTCAATTATCACAATGATATGGTTTTACTGGTCTAGGAAGGGCTTTTAATTACCCCTTTTATCATTAAGATAGTCTGCTGATATAAGCAAACTCTATTTTTGGATTGAAAAACATAGATGTGCAAGACAATGATGGAATTACTAAATAAATGAGTAATTTCACAAGGGAAGACCGAAAGATGAATGAAATACAAGTTTGCAGAAAATAATCCAGAAATTTAGTAATAATGCAACACCTCTCCTAAATATAGATTTGTTTATATCGTGCATAACATTTTGTGAATGTTTCCGTTGACTCCATTTATCTCTCTTTCAAACAAGTGAAGCTTGATACGCTTTATTTCTATTCATGGATTCTATATGATAAAAAAAATAGTTTATAGAAAGTACTACAAGATATCATAAAGTAAGCAGCAAAGTAATTTCTATTTTTCCAAATTTTATTAAACAAATATTTAATTTAAACCTCTACAATAACCTCCGCATCTGTATTTTTTAATTTTAGATTTTTCCTTTTCAAAATTTGTTTTAAAATATTAATTTAAATCTTTAACCAACTCCTCCATATGTATTTTTTAAATTACCTTTTTTTCAAAATTTAGATTTAAGGTCTAAACTCAATTTTTCTCAATCTTCACTTATTAAATATACACCATCCTACCTTCGTTTAGAACCCATACATGTTCAAGTCAATAAAACAAGTTTTAATAACAAATTTAAAATTCACTCTCAATTTATCTAGAAATCCTAAAAGTACACATAAAATTGGTCAAAATCTAAATATTAAAACGCCACTTAAATTAGATCGAAAGTAGTATAATAATCCTTCAGGCATTTGGTTCGGCAATTATGCCTCTGCGGTGGTACTCCGAAGTCACCGTTTCGAATCTCATGGACGGTGGTGGTTGTACTCCGAGATCACCGTTTCGAATCCCATAGACGGCGGTTTGCCTTTTCCTAAATAGTACTTGTGACTACCCTAAATCCTTCTCCTATCCAAAAAAATATAGTAACTTTATCTTATAACCATATAGTACATAAACTAGCATTTGTTCCTATACCTTGTACGGGTTTTGATTAAAAAATATTATCCAATAAATATTATGTTTATAAACTTACCAAATTAAGATCTCTAAATATAATTAAGTATTAATAATATTATTATATTTAAAAAAATTAATTTATAATGAAGATTATGTTTCTATCACTCGCCAAATTTTAAGATCTCTAAATATAGTTGTATATTTAGTAATATTATTATATTAAAAATTATTTAATAATGAAGAGCTTATCATATTTTAAGATATTGAAATATAATTACATATTAGTAATATTAATAAAATTATTAATTTAATAAAATTGTTCCATAACTAATTACACATTTACACTCTAAAGATAACTTGCCAAATTTAAGATTTCTAAATATAATAGTATACTAGTAATATAAGGAATATTTTTATAATATAGAGACTGTAAATACTTAAATAAATGAAGGGCAAATAGGTAAATGGAAAAATTAAAATGCCTACGTGGCATAGTTAAGACGACGACACGTAGAATAGAAGGATTCGACTTTAGTTATAGTATATTGATATTGATAACAATAACACTATAATAAAATTACATTATTCAACCTTGTCCCGTGTCAACACGGGACAAATGTACACTAGTTGTGTACAAAAAGAAGGGAAAACAGCCTATTAATGCTCTTGGAGAGAACAAGCAAAAGGTTACAACTTTCTCGTGCTAGCAAAGCTGAGCCAGAGTTGAAGAAGAAAAACATAAGCTAGATCAACAATGTGCCAGTTATCTTTGACAAGTCTAAAAGGCCTGAATCAGAGGATGGTCTTGCATTATTGGCGACGAACGATATTTTGAATAATTTTGGTGATGTTGCTTTGCCTTTTGTTGAGAATGTGGAGGACATAGCAATTTTGAATAATGATATTGAAAATGTAGATGTTGAAGCTACAGATATTCTAGCTTTTATCGAGCATCCTATCGGTTTTATTGACATTCATGTTACACAAATGCCATTGTCTGTTGAAGATGTGGAGAAAGCCCGAAAGTTCAAGGAAATGGAAGAAACTCAACGGGCAAAAGACATGAAATATTCTATGTCTTTGATCCTTAAGCCCATGAGGATGTACAATATACGACATATCAAAATGAATTGCAAGGTGTTCGTGTTTACAGAAAAGATAATTCCATCAAAAAGATGATGAACATGGGAGAATCAGATGATGATGTAGAAGACGATGATAGTGATGATGTTTATATTGTTGGAGAAACTGCACAATCAATGATGGGAGTTGCTACAGACACCAAGAATGATTTTGTTAAGGATGGAAAAGTCCCTCCATCTGCTACGGCCACAAAGCAGATGAACAATGGAAAATAGAATGTTGATGTAGAAGCGAATGATGCTAATGAGGTTCAAATTCTTCCCTAATTTTAGAGCTCCTTGCAACTTTGCTTGTAAAGATCCAAATATAGACCCTTACATGTTCAGATGGACTAATGTATTAGATAAGCATGTTAGGCATGCCACACTTACAAAGTTGAAGTGGAAGTCTTTAGTATGCTTTCATTTTATGGCTTGCTTTCTGGGTTGGCATTATTGTGATGAACTATAAAATCGTCATCAAACACTTTACTGATGACACTAGTTGATGAAAGGTTTAATGTCATCAATTTCTTGTCATCAAACTGTTTGAATGATGATCTTGCTTGTCTGTCATCAACTAATGTTTAATTGATAGTGGGTGGATGACAGATAAGCATGAAAGCTTTTATATATTTTTGTATTTTTGAAATGTATTTACCCATCCCATTCAGAGTATGAACAATTTGCATGCTTTGAGTATTCAGGTGACGAGAAGGATGACACTTTTTTATCCTTTGTATTTAAAGATTATAACAAGACAAGAAAACATTGATGAAGCAGTGTAGGTTGAGAATTTAGATTCTGTGTTCACTATAGATGAGTTTGATGATGTTGTGCTTACTCTAGAGGCCATAGTGGTAAAGAAGGGCTCTTTTCCAATTGATGTCAAAAGACATTAAGCAAAGGCGCGACGGTCAATAATTAGAGGTAAGAGGAGGATCTCGAAAGATCTAGTTAGTGTCGATCCAACAAACGTCAAAGCCTTGGTGATTGTTGGTGATGACAAAGTCAAGAAGAGCCCTAGTGTGTATAAAAAGAAGGGAAAACAACCTATTGATTGTCTTGGAAGAAGAAGCAAAACGTTACAAATTTCACGTGCTATCAAAGCTAAGCTAGAGTTGAAAAAGCAAAAATTAAGCCAGATCAACAATGTGCCAGTTATCTTTGAGAAATCTAAAAGGCCTGAATCATAGGATGGTCTTGCATTATTGGAGAAGAACGATATTTTGAATAATTTTGGTGATGCTGCTTTGACTTCTGTTGAGAATGTGGAGGAAATAGAAAATTTGAATAATGATATAGATAATATAGATGTTGAAGCTGCATATATTCTAGCTTCTATCGAGGATCCTATCGGTTTTGTTGACATTCATGTTACACAAGTGTCGTTGTCTGTTGAAGATGTGGAGAACGCTCGGAAGTTCAAGGAAACGGAAGAACCTCAATGGGAAAAAGAGATGAAAGATTCTATGTCAATGATGCTTAATGCCATGAAGGTTGTGCAATATACGACGTATCAAAATGAATTGCAATGTGTTCGTGTTGATAGAAAAGTTGATTCCATCAAAAAGATGATGAACGTGGGAGAATCAGATGTTGATATAGAAGAGGATGATAGTGATGATGTTTATATTGTTGGAGAAACTGCACAATCAGTGATGGGAGTTGCTACAGACACCAATCTGCTACAGCCACAAAGCAGATGAATAATGGAAAATAGAATACTGATGTAGAAGCAGATGATGCTAATGAGGTTCAAATTCTTCCCTGATATTAGAGTTCCTTGCAACTTTGCTTGTAAAGATCCGAAGATAGACCCTTACATGTTGAGATGGACTAATGTATTAGATAAGCATGTTAGGCATGTCAAACTTACAAAGTTGAAGGGGAAGACTTTGGTATGTTTTCATTTTATGGTTTGCTTTCTAGTTTGGCATTATTGTGATGAACTTTAAAATCATCATCAAATACTTTATTGATGACACTAGTTGATGAAAGGTTTAATGTCATCAATTTCTTGTCATCAAATGGTTTGAATGATGATCTCGCTAGTTTGTCATCAACTATTGTTTAATTGAAAGTGGGTTGATGACATATATGATGAGAATAGTTCCATTTCAACTAACTTTTATGACAATATGTGATGACATTTTTATATATTTTTGTATTTCAGAAATGTATTTACCCATCCCATTCGGAGTATGAACAATTTGCCTGCTTTGAGTATTCAGTTGACGAGAAGGATGACATTTTTTATACTTTGTATTCAAATATTATAACAAGACAAGAAAACATTGTTGAACCGGTGCAGGGTATGAATTTAGATTCTGTGTTCACTATAGATGAGTTTGATGATTTTGTGCTTGCTCTAGAAGGGCTCTTTTCCAGTTGCTATCAAAAGACCACCAGCAAAGGCGCGACTGTCAAAAGTTCGAGGTAAGAGTAAGAGCTCCAAAGATAAAGTTAGTGTCAATCCAAAAAACATCACCCTTGATGATTGTTGGTGATGAAAAAGTCAAGAAGAGCCCTATTGTGTATAAAAAGAAGGGAAAACAACCTATTGGTGATCTTGGAAGAAGAAGCAAAAGGTTACAACTTTCTTGTGCTAGCAAAGCTGAGCCAAAGTTGAAGAAGCAAAAAATGAGCCATATCAACAATGTACCAGTTATCTATGAGAAGTCTACAAAGGCCTGAATCAGATGATGGTCTTGCGTTATTGGTGAAGAACGATATTTTGAATAACTTTGGTGATGCTGTTTTGCCTTCTGTTGAGAATGTGGAGGACATAGAAAACTTCAATAACAATATAGATAATGTAGAATTGGATCTGCCCAATAGTTTTTTGAACTTGTATAAATATATCCAAACTGAAACGGCTTATTAAATTTAATGACTTTAAACAACTTATTAAGTTTATTGTCCAATAGTTTTTGAACTTGTATAAATATAACCTCTATCAAGCCTGTTTGGAAGTCAAATTCTTACCTTTAAAAAAAGTAATTTATTCTATAAAAAGATTTCATAGTCTTTAATTCTGTTTTTCTGCATTTCTGCTTGGCATTTATCGTCCTTCGCGTCAAATGCCAGACTCTATGAAACCTCCACGAAAGGCATAAAGATGAAGATCGATCAAGTGAAGGAAAGAAGGTCGAATTCTCTTAAAGATGTTTTTAGTTCATTCTCGGGTTACACTATGTTTTTATGAACAATGTTATGATAATGTTCCGCTGCCTAAGAACTCTTACTTGTCAGGTTTTGTTGAACAAGTTAAAGTATGTAATGAATACTTCTAAAAGTCTCATATTTGAGCAACTCTTTTATATGTAATAACTTTATAATTCTGCATGTTTTATTTAACTTAATACCTTATAAAGCCTTGAGTGACTTCGGATGAAAAAATCTGAGGTCACTGGCGGTAACACCTATCGTTGCAAAATAGGGGTGTTACAAATGCTTTGGGGGAAGTTAGGGACACGACTCCTATTTTCTACTGCTTACCACCCCCAGACCGATGGTCAGACTGAGGTGACCAATCGGACTTTGGGCACCCTCCTTTAGACGATGCTCAAGGCTAACCCACACCGGTGGGAGGACTTACTATGTCATGTACTCGACAACAAAGATGACCCCGTTTGAGGTTGTCTACGGGCGTAACCCATGTACGCCCATGGACTTGGTGCCACGACCCTTCAAGACCGACAAGCATGTCGACGCGGCAAACCATGTCGACCATGTGTGCCCCCTCCATGAGCGCACCAAGGCCCAGCTATTGAAACGCTTGGATCAGTACGCCGCCCAACGCAACAAGGGATGACGCCAATTGATTTTTGAGCCCATAGATTTGGTGTGGCTTCATCTTCGCAAGGATCGCTTTCCCGACTCTCCGCAAGACGAAGCTTCACCCTTGAGGAGACGACCCCTTCAAGGTCCTTCAGCGCATCAACCACAACTCATACATACTCGACCTCCCGGGTTAGTACGCCGTCCACGCTTTCTTCAATGTCTTGGATCTCTCTCCTTATGTGGATCCCAAGTATCATGACGAGGAAACATGGACGTTTCCCACATAAGGGGGAGGGTGATGTGACCTCAACCTTGATGGCTAGCCAAAAAGAGGAGTCCATGTCCGTGCGCACCGACGGACCCATAGCTACGTGATCCAACATAATCTCATGGGGAGTCATCGGGTGCAATGTCACCTTCTTTCCCTCTGATACGTTGGTTTTAGTACAGCGTAAGTATGTATTTTTATTAGGATTGTTGAGTGTTTTAGGCTAGATTAGGGTGTTTATTTGTAATATCAGAAAAGCCTACAGTTGAAACATTTTGAAGACATAAGTCCTAAGTTCGAGCTGAAGACTTTACGGAGAGCAAGACCCGTGCCCTCGAGTTTGGAGCCGAGATCGAGGTGAAGTGAAAATCTGAGGGGCGAAAAGAAGCAGGACCCGCGCTCGCGGGTGATCAGGATTCTGCGGACGCCGAGAAGTTGAAGGAGTCGCGCTCGCGGGTTGTGATCCGCGCTTCGAGCTTTATTCTATCTTTTATTATATTTTTATATCTTTAGGTTTCGGTTGTTTTTCTACTATTTAAGCTTAGTTTCGTAGCAGACTTTGTTATCAGACATTATCTAGCATACTTTTGGAGACTTTTACTTTAACCTAGTTTTATTTTCTATTATGGAGAACTAATCTTCCTTGGAGTTTGTTTGATCAAGGAAGCCTTTTTATTGAATTCGTGAGATTCTGGTAACTTTTCTATCCTTTGGTTAATATCAAAACTCTTGTTTTTATTTATATGATCTATGTTTGATTTTATAAGCCTGATCAACTTGTTTGATTGACTTAGATCTATTGTTTGGATTAGGTTTGATTGTTGTCTGTGCAATCTTATTTATCCTTGAAACAACTCTTTTTCCAAGACTGTGGACTGGAATTGAGAAAGAGTGTTTGATTTTTATTTTATGCATGAGACTCGTAGCTTGATTGTATGATTTGATATCCTTTTATCCTTAATGCTTTGCATGATTTGAATTAAGCGTTCTTGTTCATATCATAGTTTCGCTTGGACCATGGACAAGCGGAAATCTTTTATAAGGATTGGAATTAACCTGGGAATTAATAGAAAAGTGGATGAATTGATGATAGAATGATTAAAAAGGTGGAATTGATTGAATGAACTCTGCTTTCCTTTAATTGATTTAAACCCTAATACTGTTTGCTTGCTTAAAGCCCAAAAACCCCGTCTTTGCTCTTTGCTGATTGATTAGAATACCGATTCTCTTGGGTTCGATCCCTTACTTACATGCTATACTTGGTTTGTAGTTTAGGGTAATTTATTTTTGATCTTGGCAGCAACGACTTTAGTCGAGTCAAATTTTGGCGCCGTTGTCGGAGAATTGGTTTTAATTTTCTGTTCAATCGGCGTTTCAAGACGAACCCACACTCGCGGCTCGAAGCCTGCGCCCGCGGCCTGACCCGCGCCCTCGGTTTAAAACCGCGCTCGCGGTTGGTTTCGTCCCAGAAGTCCCGACTGGTAAGAACCTATCTTATGGTTCTTACCCGTTCTACTGCTAATTCGCCTATTGTTCCTTTTGATCCAGAAATTAACAAGACCCTACGAGAGTTGAGACGTCAAGTTCAAGATCAAGTGCTAGGCATTCAGTTTGATCCAGTTTCATCTTCTTCCTCATCTGATTCAGAGGTTGAAGAACAGTTCGTAACCATGGCAGATCGTACTATTAGGCAACTGACTGCGCCTAATCTAGAGCAACAACAGCTTGGTCTTCAATTTCCCGCACTAGGGGAAGGTGTGAAATTTGAGCTTAAATCTGGTCTTCCTCATTATTTGCCTAAGTTCCATGGATTGAGTGGGGAGGATCCGAACAAACACCTTACAGAGTTCCATTCTGTCTGTCTGGGAATGAAGCCGGCTGATGTGACTGAAGATCAGCTGATGTTGAGGGCTTTCCAATTTTCTTTAGCTGACGCAGCTAAGGAATTGTATCTATACATAGTGCCTGAGACGATTACTACATGGGCTCAGATGAAGGGTGCTTTTCTGGAGAAATACTTCCCTGCTGCCAAGCAAACATCAATCAAGAAGCAGCTGAGCAGTTTGGAGCAGGGTGATGATGAGAATCTATATGAATATTATGAGCGTTACAAGAGGCTCATAGCCAGCTGTCCCTACCATGGCTATTCTGAAAAAGATCTGATTTGCTATATCATTGAAGGGCTGTGTGATGCTGATAAACGCATGATGAATGCGTCCTGTGGGGGTTCTTATGAAAATCTCACTCCTAGGCAAGCGCTTGAAAAGTTGGAGACTCTAGCTGAGTAATGCAGGAACCAAAGAAAGAGGTTCAACAGTAGGTCTGTTAATTCTGTGAATGATTCCCTGAATGCTAAAGTAAGGGAGCTAAAGGCTATGATGAAGCAACTGTTGGTGGGTAATGGTGCTTCAAGTTCAAGGGCTTGTGGAATTTGTGATGAAACAGGCCATCTTTCTGATGCATGCCCTATTATGCAAGAGCCAGCAACTGATGTCAATGCTATTGGGAATTATGAATCAAGGCCCCGGAATGACCCATATTCAAATACATACAATCCGGGGTGGGCTAACCATCCTAACTTTAGGGGGAATCAACAACCTCAACAACCTTTTCCACAACAAGGAGGTCAGTCCAACTATGTTCACAGGCCTAATTATGTGCCAAGGCCCCAAGTTCCTCCTGAAAATCCCGCTATTATAGCTCAACTCATGAAGGAGAATCAAGAGACCAAGGCTTCGTAAAAAGCCTTGAAAATCAATTAAGTCAGATTGCAACAATTCTGAATCGTCTAGAAGCCAAAGACTCGGGGAAACTTCCATCTCAGACCATTAACCCGAGGGAGAATGTAAGTGCAATCACATTGAGGAGTGGGAAAGAGCTGAATATTGAAGTTCCAGCCAGCGAAAACCAACCGAGCTCGCAGGAGGACAACCCCGATCGCGGAACAGAAAACGAGGCTGGAGCTGAGCGTCAGCCAGAACCCGCGACCGTAGATCTTGATTGCGCTCGCGGTTTTCCAGCCGCGCCCACGGGTCCCCACCCGCGCTCGCGGGTCCCCTCTCCAACAGAATCTGATTCTTATGTTCGTCCTTCGTTTCCTTCCATGGCTTCACAAAAGCCAGCTCCACCATTTCCTGAGGCACTGAAGGACACTCGGAGGAATTTTTGAAACCTTCTCCAAGTGTGAGGTAAATGTCCCTTTATTTAAACTTGTTCAGAGTATTCCTCGTTTCGCTAATTTTCTGAATGAATTATGTACTATTAAGAGGAAACAAAAAGAGAAGGGGAAGGTTACGAAAGTAAATCTTGTTGAGAATGTTGAAAACGTATCTTCCATGCTTCAAAGGCAATTGCCTAAGAAGTATGGGGATCCAGGGAGGTTTATTGTTCCCGTTACAATTGGTGAGGCAAAAATTGAGCATTTTATGCTTGATTTAGGAGCATCCATAAATGTCATGCCACTTAGCATATATGAGCGGTTAGGTCTAGGGCCATTACAGGATTCTAATATTACTAGTGAACTGGCTGATCACTCTAATATGCATCCAAAAGGATTTGTGGAAGATGTTTTAGTGTAGGTAGACGGCTTAATTTTCCCGACGGACTTCTATGTCCTGGAGATTGGTAAGGGGAGATACGACCCAGTTTTACTGTTGGGTCGTCCATTCATAAAGACGGCGAGCGCCGTGATTGATGTTTCAAAGGGCCTATTATCCATGGCACATGAAGGGAAAAAGGTCCAGTTTCAAATAGATGATGACCCGTTCTGAGCTATAAAAGACGTCGGGCCAACGACGTTAATCAAAGGCGCTGCTCGGGAGGCAACCCGAGGTAAGTTTTTCTTTTCTTTCCTTTTTGTTAGTTTAGTTTTAGTTTCGTTTTGGTTCTGTCGGGCTAACTTGCAGGTAAGGTTATATCTCGAAGACAATGCATGCCCGCGGAAGAAACCCGAGGTCGCGGCTGGACCCGCGATCGCGGGCCCGGACTCGCGTTCGCGGGTCCCTCCTGGCCGAAGTTCCGTTTTTCGTTTTCTGTTAAAAAAAAATAAAAAATAAAAAATAAAAAATATATATAAAAGGCTTTCAGGTGAAACCCTTGAAATAAAAGGTTTTCGGGTGAAACCCCCGAAGCAAGGCTTTTGGTGTTTGGTTGGAGTAAAGGCGTTTGTGCAAAATTGGATTCAGATCTACATCGATTAGTACTCATTATTGAATTTGGAGTTGATTTTCTGCCTTGTTGAGGTCGAATTGTTGTTGCTTGAGAAGAATTTGAGGAGATTAGGGAGTTTTCGGGTGCCATTGTTGATTCGAAGCTTCAGATCTGGAATTTGCCGAAAACCGCGCCCGCGATTGACAACCCACGCTCGTGGGTAGAGTTCTGACCGAAACCGCGCTCGTGGTTCGAGACCTGCGCTCGCGGTTTTCCTTTACCAGCCGTCGTGCACTCGTCTTTTATCCTTCGATCGCAGGTACCTCAGTTCGGGTAATTTCTGAGTTTCTTTTTTAATTCAGTATGGGGTATTTCGGGCTACAAAATTATACTGATAGGTAGAAGCAATTATAGTATAATACGTCAGTAGTGAGTCTTCTGATTCCCTCTTCTATACTTTGTTCTATATTTTCTTAGCTTCATTGGGGACAATGAAGGGTTTACGTATGGGGGAGGAGATTCACTGCTATGCTTGTGATATATGTACAGTTGCATTCTATTTCTGTTATTTGATTCAGTACTTTCAGTTTAAAAAAAAAAGAGAAAAAAATATGAAAAAATCCATAAAAAATATAAAAAAGGCATATAAAATCCTGGGATGAGTTGAAAACCCGAAAGGGCGGCTCAAGTAATAAGCAGGTAACATGGACCAGCAATAGGCTGGGGTAATATGAGGTTTATGAGAGATGTGAGTATATGTGAGCACACCTGAAGAAAAATAAAAAGAGTGATTAGGTGAAAACCGAAAAGGTGCCTAAGTAGAATGAGTGGTAAAATCAGAGTGTTTAGGATAATATTCTACTTTGGGGTCTGAGGATTACACTTTAGATGTCAGGTAGATCCTAGGTTGCTCTACACTTTTTAGAGCTTGAGTGCTATATTTTGTATTAGTGAGGTGTGTGTTTGAGCTTTCATGTCTTTGCTCATTATTTCTCTACTTGGGTTCGGGTTGTGAGTTGAGAGTTTTTATTTTTCATATTCCCTTGTTACTTCATGTGGATCTTTGATAGGATTTATTATTAGATTTATTTTGAGCTTACTCGAGGACGAGCAAGATCTAAGTATGGGGGATTTTGATACGCTGGTTTTAGTACAGCGTAAGTATGTATTTTTATTAGGATTTCTGAGTGTTTTAGGCTAGATTAGGGTGTTTATTTATAATATCAGAAAAGCCTACAGTTGAAAGATTTTGAAGACAGAAGTCCTAAGTTCGAGCTGAAGACTTTACGGAGAGCAAGACCCGTGCCCTCGGGTTTAGAGCCGAGATCGAGGTGAAGTGAAAATCCGAGGGGTGAGAAGAAGCAGGACCCGTGCTCGCGGGTCGAGACCCGCGCTCGCGGGTGATCAGGATTCCGCGGACGCCGAGAAGTTGAAGGACCCGCGCTCGCGGATGGCGATTATTCCGAGCGCCGACTCGAGCTTTATTCTATCTTTTATTATAATTTTATATCTTTAGGTTTCGGTTGTTTTTCTACTATTTAAGCTTAGTTTTGTAGCAGACTTTGTTATCAAACATTATCTAGCATACTTTTGGAGACTTTTATTTTAACCTAGTTTTATTTTCTATTATGGAGAACTAATCTTCCTTTGAGTTTGTTTGATCAAGGAAGCCTTTTTATGTAATTCGTGAGATTCTGGTAACTTTTCTATCCCTTGGTTAATATCAAAACTCTTGTTTTAATTCCATGATCTATGTTTGATTTTATTTTCCTGATCAACTTGTTTGATTGACTTAGATCTACTATTTGGATTAGGTTTGATTATTGTCTTTGCAATCTTATTTATCCTTGAAACAACTCTTTTCTATGACCGTGGACTGGAATTGGGAGGAGTATTTGATTGTTATCTTATGCATGAGACTCGTAGCTTGATTGCATGATTTGATATCCTTTTATCCTTAATACTTTGCATGATTTGAATTAAGCGTTCTTGTTCATATCATAATTTCACTTGGACCGTGGACAAGCGGAAATCTTTTATAAGGATTGGAATTAACCTGGGAATTATAGAAAAGTGGATGAATTAATGATCGAATGATTAAAAAGGTGGAATTGATTGAATGAACTCTGCTTTCCTTTTATTGATTTAAACCCTAATATTGTTTGCTTGCTTAAACCCCAAAAAACCCCATCTTTGCTCTTTGTTGATTGTTCAGAATACCGATTCTCTTGGGTTCGATCCCTTACTTGCATGCTATACTTGGTTTGTAGTTTAGGGTAATTTATTTTTGATCTTGGAAACAACGACTTTAGCCGAGTCACCCTCCATTTTAAAGTGGTACTCGTTGGATACGCCATCATGAATTGCTCCCTTGTCAAATTGCCAAGGACGTCCCAAAAGGAGATGACAAGCGGTCATCGGAACCACATCATACTCCACCTCGTCCTTGTATGGCCCTATAGAAAAACAAATACGAGCCCTCTCCTTGACTTGGATAGGGGCGTTAGAATTCAACCAACACAAGGGATAAGGTAAAGGATGACAAGTAGTTTGCAAAGAAAAACGATCCACCACCTCTTGACTAATGATATTACAACAAGATCCTCTATCAATAATCACACTACATACCTTATCCATGATTTTGCATCGAGTGTGAAAGATAGCTTCCCGTTGACTAGGTGTGGTGGTGTTCTTTGTCATGAAGAGCGTTCGTTGGACCACAAAGCACTCTCCATCCTCGGCGGTGACATGGAGCTCGTCTTCCTCAACCTCAGGGCTCTCCTCTTCCTCTTCCGCAGCCCCTTCATCCTCATACTCATACTCACCGTGAGCGTTAAGAAGAACCTTCCGTTCATTGGGGCAATTCCTAGCATAGTGCCCAAGGCCAAGGCACTTGAAGCACTTCACATTGCTAGCCCGTTCTCCTCCTTGCCGAGGACATGGAGGAAAATCTTTCCTTGGTTGAGGAACATCATCCTTCCTAATCTCCGACTTCTTGAACTGATTCGGTGGCACCCTAGGAGCCGTGGAGGACGGTTGCCACGCCCGGGAAGTGGTAGAACTTGAGCGCCATTGAGCAAGATGCTTGAAGATGTGGTTGGTGTAGTGAAGCACTTGCTCAACATCGGTTCCTCTACTGAAATGTTGCATACTCACAATATTTTTAGTTCCGAATTTAACCCATTGACAAATTTAGAAATCACATACCCGTCGGGAAATTGCATTCTGGAACGAAAGATGAGCATACACAGCTCGTTGTAGAACTCGTCAAGAGACCGGTTTCCTTGGCGCACTTGTTCCAACTTTACATGGATGCGTTCCGTGTAGTCTTGAGGCACGAACCGCTCCTCTAAAGCCTCTCTTATATCTTGCCAAGTATTGATTTGTGGCATCTGATGTGTTCTCCTCAAGGCCTTGTCCTCGAGCCACCATTGATAAGCAAAATCGGTGAAGTAGATGGCAGCCATGGCCGCTCGCCGAGCATCATCGCATCAATAAAAATCAAAGATGGACTCCACCTTGGCAAGCCAATCAAGGCATGCATCGGCGTCGGATTTTCCTGCAAAGGTTGGCACGTTTAGCTTTATGCCTTGATGGGGATCCCGATGCCGCTCCTCGTGATGCACCGGCGCGCCTTGCCAAGGCTGCCCGGCGGCTCCATAAGCCGGTCCCCGTGGAGGTTGGTCGCGCCTTGGAAGGTGCATGGCTGGTGGTGTAAAATTGGTGGTCATTGTAGGGTTGGTTTCTTGATAGTTTGGAACTCCATAACCTAAAACGTTAGTGGAACCAATACGAATATTATTCAAAAATGTAGCAAAAGAAGGCATGTGGATTGTGAAAGCTCGCGGGAGGAACATAAGGAGGAATGGCTCCGATGGAAGTACTCAAACCGAGTGAGGCTAGAGCCTCCGTATTTGGCAAGTAAGATGTCAAGGCCTCTTCGTGCAACAACTCCACCCGGTTAGCACTTTGTAAGACACTTGGTGGAGCTCTCGATTGAGGCACACGTGTTCCATCATCTCGGCCTTGTACTTGACTCTCCAAATCAGCAAAACGAGTCTCCATAGCTTGCAAGGATTGTTGCATAGAGAGCAACAAGGCTTCCACCGAGTTAGCGGACGTCTCTTCAACCTGTTGCTTGTCCTTTTCGTCACCTACACTTTTCATCTTAAGAACCACGTGAAATCAAAAGTATAGAGTGCACTTGAAATAACCACCAAGACTTGCCCGAGATGAAGATCCGACAAGTTGCAAGTATGCCAAGGACAACAAAGGACAAACAAAAGAAAAGACTCACCACACACTTGTCTAAGAAAACAATGCTAGGAAGCTACTAAACACCAAGAACAACAAGCATCAAGTATAGAAAATTTTTAGGCCATTGCTAGGCTCCACGATTTGACTACTCTTTCCGTGCCAGACCCCTTATTAGCTTTACGCCGCCGGGCAAGGTTTTTCTAGTCTTGTTTTTCTTTTTCTGTGCCTGGCCCCTTATTAGCTTTACGCCGCAGGCAAGGTTTTTCTGATTTCTTTTCTGTTTTTGATTTAGCAAAAGATTCCAAAGACAACTTAAACCACAACACAAGATGTTCCGTCCTGGTGTCGTTCCCGTATCCTAGCAACAAACCATTCAACAAGCATGCAATGACAAGAGGATCGGTTTTAGGGCTGGTTTAGACACACACACAAACCCACGTTTTTCAGCCCCAAATTTCAGCAAAGACTCATTCAATTCAAACTCCTAATTGAAGGCATTAAACAAGGGTTAAAAGCAACTCTTCATTTACCCACACAAACGAACCCCTTGGTGTTCTTCACCATTGATTTTGTGCAGGATTTTTCAGCCAAGGACTCACAAAAAATCAACCTAGAACAACACAAATCAAGGTCGCACAAGACACCAACAACAACGCGGGATTCAATGGTTCATACGCACACCACAAGACACAACACAAGATAGAGACCGGTCAAGAGATTACTTGCAACGAGTGGACATCCAAATTTGAAGCAAGGTTTATATGGCGATACCTTCGCGTGGCTCTGATACCACTTGATAGCCGGATCGTTGTAGATGATGATGGTGCAAAGAGATCACCAAGACAACTCGGAAACTCATCACTTTGGATGTGGATCTATGGAAGGAGACGATGGATATGGATGCTCAAATCTTGGATATGACTCACCAAGAGACGAGCAAACTAGATTGCAAGAACGTCGGATATTACTCACCAATGCTCTAACAAGAGATTGAACGAAAAATTCAAGCAAAAAGTAGATTGAAAACAAGTAAGAAAAGAAACAAGTTGTGTCGTCCCAATCTGCCTAGAGAAGAGGCTATGGCCGGCCATATAACCTAGAAACTTGCCTCACAAAACCAGCCCATTCACTTAAAGAAAATTACAAAAACAACCCATTAAAATTGAGAACAAATTAATCATCCTTAATTGTTAAGTTGTCACTTGTCGAACCATGAAGTAACATGAGACTCCACCCTTCTTCTTTATATCCGTTCGGAACCTACGACCCATGAGCTCCTCTTGAACTTGACAAAGAATTGCTTTAGCTCGAGATCGCGTGATACACCCAAGATAGGGCATGGCTTCTTGACTCGGCTTCCTAGCGCCTCGGATTCTGGCCTTAGTTGCTTGTCCAAATGTAGCCTTCCCTTGCTCATGCACCACGGGCTTGTCTTTAGAGCTATAATCCTCACTTGAGTCATAAGACAAGGCGCCATCAAAAGTGCTCGACGATTTGGCAACATCAAGGTCGGGATCCGACGTAGCCCAAGGCGCGCCAGCCCCTTGCAAGGGCGCACCTCCAGCCGCATGCAAGGGCACACAGCCCCCTGCAAGGGTAAGCCAACGGCAGGCCGTGGCTCCGAGTGTGCGGGCATGCCAAGGGAAGGTCGTGGCTCCGAGTGTGGTCGTGGCTCCAAGTGTGTGGGCGCGCCAAGGGCAGGCCGTGGCTCCGAGTGTGCCGACGCGTGCTCGGACTCAATTGTTGGTTCGGTTGTCGATGGACTCACATCACTCAGGATCATTGCATATGATCAAAAGACCTCGAAATCATCAATTCGGGAACATTGTGGCTCGAGCGTGTCGCAAGCTCTGCAACACTCATGCCATGGGGTTGGATCGGGGTGTAATAAGCCATTAGAGCTCTAAAAAAAAGGGCCTCACAAATCACACAAAAAAGTAAGAAGGAAAATGCAAAGAAATAAGGTCCCAAAGGCCAAGAAGTTATATTACAGACTCTAGCGGAGCAATTAAAAGTGTCTTAACCATCCCAACAGAACAAAAAAAAACAAAACAACATCAGATTAACATCACAACTTTCACTCTTGGTTTTCCCTTGGCACGTCGGCTGGCGCGGCCTTAGGATGCTGGCGGAGGGGCGAGGCATGGACTATCTCGGGGTCGTCTTGGGCGGGGTTCTGGTTCCCCTGATCCACAAAATTCGTGACAGGGGGTTCGTTCTCGCTCGTTGTAACCTTGCCCTCGTTATCGAGGTAAAACTCGCACTCCCCCTCAGGGTCCTCTTCGGTCTCCCCCATAGTCAGCGCGTAGTTAGGGATGAAAAAGACGATGCGAGGATAGATGTGCTTGTACTTCTCGACCGCTTGTTTCACCCCTATGCGGATGGCCTACCGGTACATCCCCTCCACAACGCTCGATGACGCCTCCTTGTACTCAACACTCTAAATGTACGTGAGCCCTGCAGCCATAACCTTCTCATTGAGCTCCTTGATGCAGTTGTGAAGACTGTTATTTTCCTCCTCTACCTTCTGGAGGTCCTCCTCTTTTTCCTTAGAATACTTGCACTCCTCCGAGAGTTTAGCTTGCAAGTCCTCGAGCGAGGCCTTTGCGTTCCTAGCCTCCCTAGCCTCGTCCCTCACACACCGCTCCGCTGCCGATGCCCGCCTCTCAGCTTCCACTAACGCCTTCTCCCTCTTGGCCGATTCCTCTGCGTTGGCTTTGAGCTTCGCCTCGAAGCCCACGTTTTTCCTATGGAGAAACGCGATGCGGCGACAGTTGTAGTTGTCAAGAAAATTATGCTGCAAAGATAGCGACGCTTTAGTTAAAAGGAGTAAAACAAAGCAAAAAGCAAGAAACAAAACAAACACTCACCATCGCCGAGTAACGGAGAGTCTCCTCGACAAGGGTCGCGTCGGTGAGGTCGTTTGCCCACATGTATTCCTCCTTGAACTCCTCCTTCTTCCACTTCTTCAGCGAGGCCATTGCTGGCCCCGAGCATTGAAATTGCGAGGTTGGAAAGGCCACCTCGGCCGGAAAAAATCCCTCAAGGCTGGAGCTCAGAGCAAGCTCCTTTCCCGAGGAATTGCGCTGACCATCCCCCTTGTGTTTTTTCTTGTCCCTTCTGGGTGACGCCGCAGACTCCTTCCGCTTGGAGCCAGCCTTGTCACCAGTCCCTTGAGGGGCCTTAGTGGACGCCCTAGTAGTGTCCCCTTTAGAAGGGGCCCCTGTAGGAGGAGCGGTGGCAGTTCATGCCTCCACGACCTTCGCAAGCGTTGGGACCTTCGAGGCCCCAAACGTTTGCCCAAAAGGGCCCATGGTCCGAGCGAGGCTTGGATCTTCGCAAATAACCTAAGTTCATGATGCGTGGTCCAAGTAAGGCTCGGATCTTCGCAAAGAACCTAATTTTATGATGCGCGGTCCAAGTGAGGCTCGGATCTTCACAAATAATCTAAGATCAAAAGCGCGAGGTCTGAGCGAGGCTCGGATCTTCGCAAATAATCTAAGTTCAAAGCGCGAGGTCCGAGCGAGGCTCGGATCGTTGAAAAAAACCTAAGTTCATGATGTGCGGTCCAAGAAAGGCTTGGATCACCACAAATAATCTAAGTCCGAAATGCACGGTCCGGGCAAAGCCCGGGACCGCCGCATATAGTCTAAATTCGAGGTGCAGTGATAAAACAAAAACCAAAAAACCACGAGCAAGAAAATACCCTCCACACCTTCGCGATTTGGAAAGGGAAGGCTCAGACCCGTTCTCTCGAGACGCTCCTGGGCCAAGTACTGTCTGTAAAGTGCCGAAGCCGGCGTCGCAAATCGTTTCTTGGTCTCGGTAACGTCTCGCGGGTCCTTGGGTCGTTTGAAGTTGCACGGGGCCGAGGGGATGTTGATATACCTCCCACTACGGTCGCGAACCAAGAACCACTTGTCTCTCTACTGGCCGACGTTTGATTGGGTGGTGGTGATCTTAAGCCTTGGCAAGCTGAGGTTCACGAGGCATCATTTCTGCTCTTTCCTCATCAAAAATAAGCCTGCCATGGTGTCAACGTCAAGCCCATCCCCGAGTTCGTAGCTTTGAATGGTGTACGCGCACAAATACCTCCACGCATTGGGGAAAAGTTGTGTGGGGAAGACATTTATCGCCCATAAATAATCAGCTATGTGTCGGGCGAGCAACAGTCAGAAGCCAGCTTGAAGGCTGTGCAGGTGAACCACCGCGCAATTGTAATACGCCGCCATTGAGCAACCCCCCCCCCCCCCGGGCAGCACCAGCTCAACTCCCTCGGGATAAGGAAAGTCAGAAGCGATGTTCACAAATAGCGCCCTTGTAAGAACGGTGGGGCCCCTCGTCCAGAAATAGCCCAACCGCGGGGTTCGGTGCCATCGGAATCCGTTCCTCGATAACTAGTGGGACGCGAGACACATAGTCGGTGAGATACCGTGGGTAGAAGCTTGGTTGCTCGTTGGAATCAAACGATCGCACGTCGGAGCCGACATGTTCTGCGTCTGAAATTGAGAATGAGGCCATCTCAACCCCAGAGGACCTGCGTAATTGGGAAAAGTGCGAGGTAATAGAATGATCGGAAGCACTGGGTGAAGGATCGCTGAAAACAAGCGAAGGGGACCTGGTTTTGAGATCGCTAGACTCGGCGGTCGTTACAGCCTTAGAAGATTCCTCAAAATACTTCTCCCGAAGTTTGAATGCGAACCAGGTGGAGGGCTCGAAGAAGCTCCTCTAGGCATGAAAAACAAAGTCCAAATCACGAGAGACAAATACTTGTGTTGATAGTGTTTATTCTTGACAACAAATAAATTTATAGTCAAGACCCCGCTGAGTATAGCGAAGTCAGGATCGTTCCATGGGAAGCACGGTTGTTTGTCTATCAACTACTAAAAATAAGAAAAACAGGCAAAACAGGCAAAGACACCTACGAACAACCTCGTTAACGACCTTGTCAGGGTCGTTAACGAACCTGGAAATACTCTACGAACACAAAAATAATGACCTAAACTCAGGTTCAGTACCGAGGCAAGTGAACTCGATAACGAATTATAACGAAAGCAAACAAACTAACTCAATAAAAATAAAAAGATCTAGGACAAGGGGTTACCACAACATAGCCATGCATACGATAAATTCATCAACTTTTACTGATTAGCAAGCAAATCAATCAATTCTCATAAATCAATTCACTCAATCACTTGGTTTGGATCCAAAGCTCGAAACTTTTGTAATCGAACAATATCAACCTTCAAGTTAACAACTTTCTCTTTCGATTAAATTGAAAACTCAAATTACCTCGACTATCGTTTTAGCATAAACACAACAAGCAATCTAAAATAGATAAAAGGCATTCAAAACATCAACTTATTCATCCAATCATGCATAACTATGTCGGGTTTCAACCTGACCCTGCTGGTGTGCAAAATAACCGCTAAAATAATCAAGGGGTAATTAACAAACATAAAGGGGAAACGAGATAAAAGTATCGCGTTGTGTATATGTATTTAAATATATTACATGCATTGGATCCATAGTGCTAGTTATGTGGATTTAGACCCATTGAACAAATCAAATTACTCGTTGGCCCAATATATATATCAGCCCACAAGCTTATAAAATACATGCAAGTGCATGCATGTACGAGGCAATTAAGCAAGTCACACAAATTGCCGAAAGTCGGCATTGTACGTGTGAGGCCCACACGTTTTTTTGGTCCAATCAGTGACCACCACAAATACTTATATGTGTAAATTCCCATGGCGTCTCGTGGAAGAGTTCAAAGCGAAGGCGTCCCACATCGATCCTCGGCTTAAAAACCAAACAACAAAACATTATATATAGCGAGCCTATGATATAATTTAAAGGGTCGAAAAACCCCTCTGGCTCGAGAACTATCTCGTTTGCCAAGCTCGACGTGTTTGATCTCCGAGTGAGATCGCGCTATTTACGGTATAAAGTCTAAAGGCTTTATTTGTAAAGAGTACAAAAACAATCAGCTGAAGGGTGGGAAGGAGGAATAATCCACGTACGAAAACCGTTCGGTTGTACGAATCCCGAGAGTTAGTATTTATTTAATTCCCGTTTATAGCGCGGTTTATTTCAGGTTTCATCACTGGCGCCGTCTGTGGGAACCTTCTCTCCCTATCCGACCTAACTCTCGGATAATCACGTAAGTGCGTCCTCTTCCCTCTTTAGCTTCCCTCTTTAGTTAGCCCTGGTCTCTGGTGCGGCGCCACGAGGTTCGCCCCTGGCGTGCACTGGCGAGGCCGCCATATCTGTGTGGCGCCACGAGGTTCACCCCTGGCGTGCGCTGGCGAGGCCGCCATATCCGTGCGGCGCCACGGGGTTCCCCCCTAGGGTGCGCTGGCGAGGCCGCCATCTCTGTGTGGCGCCTCGGGGTTTCCGTGGAACCTCGTTTTACGCGGGACTGCCGAGCTTCCCGCTCGGGGTTGCCGTCGAACCTCGTTTTACGCGGAACCGCCGAGCTTCCCGCTCGGGTTGTCGTCGAGCGATAAGTGCGCAAATCCACCCCTCGCTTCCCGCTTGGGGTTGGAGATTCTTGAAAAGTGCGCTAATCCACCCCTCGCTTCCCGTTTGGGGTTGGAGATTCTCAAAAAGTGTGCGAATCCACCCCTCGCTTCCCGCTTGGGGTTGGAGATTCTCGAAAAGTGCGCGAATCCACCCCTCGCTTCCCGCTTGGGGTTGGAGATTCTCGAAAAGTGCGCTAATTCACCCATCGCTCCCCGCTTGGGGTTGGAGATTCTCGAAAAGTGCGCTAATTCACCCATCGCTTCCCGCTTGGGGTTGGAGATTCTCGAAAAGTGCGCGAATCCACCCCTCGCTTCCCGCTTGGGTTGGAAACTCTCTTATGGACGAGGTCTAGACTCTCTTATGGACGAGGTCCAGACTCTCTTACGGACGAGGTCCAGACTCTCTTACGGACGAGGTCCAGACTCTCTATGGACGAGGTCCAGACTCTCTATGGACGAGGTCCAGATTCTCTATGGACGAGGTCCAGACTCTCTATGGACGAGGTCCAGACTCTCTATGGACGAGGTCCAGACTCTCTATGGACGAGGTCCAGACTCTCTATGGACGAGGTCCAGACTCTCTTATGGACGAGGTCCAGACTCTCAATGGACGAGGTCCAGACTCTCTATGGACGAGGTCCAGACTCTCTTATGGACGAGGTCCAGACTCTCTATGGACGAGGTCCAGACTCTCTATGGACGAGGTCCAGACTCTCTATGGACGAGGTCCAGAGTCTCTATGGACGAGGTCCGGACTCTCTATGGACGAGGTCCAGAGTCTCTATGGACGAGGTCCAGAGTCTCTATGGACGAGGTCCAGACTCTCTTATGGACGAGGTCCAGACTCTCTATGGACGAGGTCCAGACTCTCTATGGACGAGGTCCAGACTCTCTTATGGACGAGGTCCAGACTCTCTATGGACGAGGTCCAAACTCTCTTATGGACGAGGTTCAAACTCTCTTATGGACGAGGTCCAAACTCTCTATGGACGAGGTCCAAACTCTCAAAAGGACGAGGTCCTAACCCTCAATGCGAACGAGGTTCGCTAACTCTCAAAAGGACGAGGTCCTAACCCTCTATGCGAACGAGGTTCGCTAACTCTCAAAAGGACGAGGTCCTAACTCTCTAAGCGAACGAGGTTCGCTAACTCCAAAAAGGACGAGGTCCTAACTCTCTAAGCGAACGAGGTTCGCTAACTCTCAAAGGACGAGGTCCTAACTCTCTAAAAATACGCGAACTCCACTTAATCTCGTGTTTAAATCGAGATCCTCATAGCTGAAAATCGATAGAGTCTGCGCACCTGTTTATTGTCTCGTTGCCCTCGTGGAACGAGGACACCGGGCCAAGGGGTTGTGATGGTGCGCAAAATAACTGCTAAAATAATCAAGAGGTAATTAACAAACATAAAGGGGAAACGAGATAAAAGTATCGCGTTGTGTATATGTATTTAAATATATTGCATGCATTGGACCCATAGTGCTAGTTATGTGGATTTAGACCCATTGAACAAATCAAATTACTCGTTGGCCCAATATATATATCAGCCCACAAGCTTATAAAATACATGCAAGTGCATGCATGTACGAGGCAATTAAGCAAGTCACACAAATTGCCGAAAGTCGGCATTGTACGTGTGAGGCCCACACGTTTTTTTGGTCCAATCAGTGACCACCACAAATACTTATATGTGTAAATTCCCATGGCGTCTCGTGGAAGAGTTCAAAGCGAAGGCGTCCCACATCGATCCTCGGCTTAAAAACCAAACAACAAAACATTATATATAGCGAGCCTATGATATAATTTAAAGGGTCGAAAAACCCCTCTGGCTCGAGAACTATCTCGTTTGCCAAGCTCGACGTGTTTGATCTCTGAGTGAGATCGCGCTATTTACGGTATAAAGTCTAAAGGCTTTATTTGTAAAGAGTACAAAAACAATTAGCTGAAGGGTGGGAAGGAGGAATAATCCACGTACGAAAACCGTTCGGTTGTACGAATCCCGAGAGTTAGTATTTATTTAATTCCCATTTATAGCGCATTTATTTCGGGTTTCATCAGACCCTAAATAAGAGAACTACTCACTACTCATCATAATAAAGCAAACAACTTTAATAGAAGAAAACATCGAAAACAAAAACCAACTTACTTGAAATTAATAAGAGAAATAGCGTCTTATAAACTCTAGTAGAATCCGAAAACACAATGAACAACTCTGACGAGAAATCCGACTAACGGCCCAAGCTTCACTCTCGATCGAACTTGGCTCGCAACCTTCTCCACTCGTCTTCTCCTCAAACTAATCTGACTCCCCTCCCCCTTCTAAATTGTTAACGAGCCTCTTGTTTTGGCTTCTTCAGCTCTTCTTGAATTAAAAACTTGGACGTCGACTTGATCTTCTCACGAAATCTTCCTCTTTAACTCCAAGTGTACCATCCTCCACCACAATACTCCAG
The DNA here is from genome assembly GCA_964016875.1 of Fallopia convolvulus. Taxonomy (NCBI): domain Eukaryota; kingdom Viridiplantae; phylum Streptophyta; class Magnoliopsida; order Caryophyllales; family Polygonaceae; genus Fallopia; species Fallopia convolvulus. The sequence continues at coordinate 28,195,433 of OZ024727.1, forward strand.
TTTAGCTCAAAAAGCGCTCTTTCCTGCTAAAAACCCTACAAAAAGACACAAAACGGAGTAGCTTCCATACTTTTCACAAAATATGCAAACTTATCCAAAAACACACAAAACTAACTCTAAAAACTACTGAAACTAAACTAAACAAACTAAGAAACACACCAAAAACTAGACTAAAAACACGAACATTAACTTGGAAAAGAAAAATCTTAAGGAAAGAGTAGACTAGAAGAAAGAAAAAAGGGAGGTACAGTGGCGTAGGGTAAGCGCGAACCCAGGGCTACTCTGACAAATTAGACTGCCTAGGAAGAATGTGAAGGGGAATGAACAAATTCGCATAAAAAAAGCAAATCTCAGAAGATCTAAAGGGAAAACGTCCCATCACCTAGCAGTGAGACGTTTGAACTTCCCTACAACATCCAAGATCCGAAGAACAAGAATGGTGAGCTCAACCGTCGGGCAAGCGCCAGAAAGGTTGAGCACGCCGCCGGACTCGTAGCGTCCGCCCCCACTCCCACCCTTTCGCCGCTGTGGCGTCGACGCAAAAATCAGGAAAAATCACCGCCTCCGCCTAGGGAGAAAGGAGGAAAAGAAACTAAAATGATGAAAACGCATGTAAAGGCCAAAAATGGTACTTACTTGTCGAAAGTCACAATGGAGAGGGCGGTTGCGAGCCTTGGCCGGTCGTGACGCATGTGCTAGGTTGCCGGAAACCAAAAGGTCACAAAGAATAGAGGAGTTTCTTGAGGAAGAAGATGAAACGAGAAGGAAAGAAAGAAGGGCATGCGCTGGCATTTATAGAGAAAATCTTGGGCCTTTCCCTGGTTAGTACCTTAATGGGCCTAACTCCCCCGCAAGCCCATTAGCAAACAAAAGGGAAAGAAGGCCCAAGGCCCGCCAACGCACGGCGAAAAGAAAAAACTTCCAAAAATCGCTAAGGGTGAATGATCATGTGGGAAGTTCAAAAACCTCGGGCCTCGTTGACCCAACTCTCGATTAGAATGATAGACTTGCATTAAAGATTGATTTTCCGAGCGAATTTCGGAAACCGCAGTCGCGGTGGACCGAGCCGCGGTCGCGGTTCTCGGCACCGCGATCGCGGTTTTCTCCGCTGGGCGCACTTCGCTCGATTTCGCTCTGTGATGGTGCCCCAACTTCTCCAAAGACGACTTCTTGATTTTCAGGGATCAATTCCAACACCATAATTGTGTGGATCGAGTACTCTTTTCCCACAGACGGCACTAATTGTTAGTGCACAAAAATTTGGTCTTCAATGCACTAATTGATTACTCTGTCCTCTTCCGTTCCAAACTAATTCTTCCAACCTAAAACCTGCAAAACAATGGATACAGGGGGCGGGGACCCCCTAATCCACCTCTGATGCCTAAGTTAAAAGAGCAGTTTGTTGATTCGAACGTTGAGGTACAACAAGAAAGCAAGGAATCCCTAAACAGTCGAGCAAAGCGAGTATTAGCTTGTTCAAGTTTTCAGTATGCGCCAATATTCAACATGTGGCCTTCCCTACACGGCGAAGGCGTGTATTTATAATGGAAGATGGAGATTGGGGGGTTGAAATTATACATCTCCTAGGGCTAGTTAGATGCCTTAGAGCCCAAACTAGAAATATTCCCCCTTCTCCAATTTTAATTCTATTATATTTGAAGGATAAAATCTCCCATTAAGTTGCATAACCACCATATTTAATATAATAGGAAAATAATAAAAAATAATAATAAATACGCAGTAATTTAAGAAATACCTTTACGTTGATAACGAAAATAATTATGGTATCTATGTTTATTTTACCCGCTCACAGTAAGAATAGTAATAGAATAGTTCACATAAAGTATATTCACAACAATAGACAAGTGCACAACAATACTTAGAATCATAAAACGCACATAATAATACTTAAAGGCATATGATGCATACTAATAATAGCATATAATTTCACTTTTCACTTCAATGTCAAATCAACCAAAATTCACAACAATTCTTATCTACCGATATCAATTACATAGTAATCGGGGCATTGCTTCAGCCGGAAATTCTTACCTACCATATCAATTTAAATAGCAATCAAGGCATTCTCCAGCCGGAACGGGGTGTAGTGGTCGGCGGCCTCCACCGTTACTCCGAACCACCTAGCACCAGAACAATTCACCTTCTTACCCCGGTCAAGCCTCTACTAGAGTACTTGCCAATACATTTATTATAATTTTGAAAGGGCTCTTCTTGTCATACAACTAAGCCAGGGATGTCTCTCTCCTTCCCGATCACCCCATAGACATCGTTGTACTGGTAGATGCCAAAGTCTCATAAATCGAATAAAATATGAAATATTAATCATCTACTAATATATCTTTAAACTATCGCTTTAGTCACACATAGTCGTATAATAAGATACGGGGACGAATCCCAAAATAAAGCTCTAAACATCATATCTACACATCCAACACAAATCAAAATTGATATCTAAGTAAGTCTATGTGACTTACCTCGAAGACGAAATCCCAAAGCCAAGAAACAACTAACTATTGCGCAAGCGGAACCCTGTCTAAGACAGATAACTTGTCTCTTCCCGTCGTCTCTGTTCACATCCTAATACTCACGCTCCTATATATATAACCCAATGAATAAAAATAGTTTTCTAACTCTTACAAACTTTAATCCTAAAAACAACGAAAAGCCAACATGTCTTATAACTTATTTTGTATAAATCCAAATCCCTTAAAACTTGACAAAAATATACTATAAATATAAGAACATTTTTCTAGTTCAAACCTCTTTGTAAAAATTGATCAAAAATCCTCAATAATCATTACAAAACAAAACCCTAAAAACACTCTGAAATCTTTTACCAAATATAAATCCAATATCGAAAAGACCTTTTGAGAACTATCAATCAACTGATGTTCACATCAAAATCAAGTGTAGATCTAGATCTGGAAAAATTAGTAAGATCTAAATAAACCATTAACTAATTAAAACTTACCAAAACACTCTTGTACTTTGAGATTAAAACCCACTAAAAGAATCTTGTACCAAAACCAACAATCAAAAACCAAACCACCAAAATCCTCTTGTTTCACCTCTCTCTTTTTTTTTTCTCTCCTCTGGTTTCTTTTTAATGTATGTAGCTTAATGAACCAGATCTATGAAAAATCATGTATATATATTGAACGCAAAGTCGGTAAGACTTTTATAAAATTGCAGTTTCCTCCCTTAAATCTCCTTTAATATAAACTTTACCCTAAAATAGTTATTAATTAATTTTAAGTTAAAAACTTTTTAAAATAAAATTAATTTCAATTAAAAGTTAAAAATTAAATATTATTATTTATCCGAGATTACTTCAAAGGTAAGGAATCCCAGCACGAAATTCAAGGAAAATAAAAATAGGATAAAAATATCAAAATATTTCCGAATATTACAATATCATACAACTCTTTCTTATCAAAATGCATTATTTTACTATTATGATCACGAATTAAATATCCAATATAAGTATCAGAATTTGTTTGTTTAGAAACATCAAAATTCAATTTGTACCAGTCTAAAGGCAGTTTAATCCATGAACGATGATTTTTCCTTTTTGGTAAGTTTTTTGTGTGAGATTGTTTTATAAAATAATTAGCTGAATTTCATTGCATATGTTGAGTAAAGGCTAAATCATGAGGGAGTAAATTAGATATAAGTCGAGCAGGATTAAATATTTTTGCACTTCGATGGCCCCAAATATAACACCAATGGAAACAAAGAATATTTCTATTATGATTAGAATTCAAAGTAGTAATCAAATTATCATTAAAACCTCCAGAAGATTCAATACTAAAGGTAGTATTAAGTTTGGATTCTAATTTACTTAGCATAGACTAAGTGAAGGGACAATGAAAAAAATAAGTGGTTCAATGTTTCATCTGCACTTTCACAAATTCCTTTTGGCAATAAAAAACTTTGCATAATATAATTTACTTGTCCTAGAAGTTTTGACTAAATCAAAACAACTCTACCTGACTAAATCAAAACAACTCTACCTGCTTTAGAAATTGAGTTAGCCTTCCATTGAGAAAGTGATTGTTTCTGTTTTGAAATTGAATCCGAAAACATAGAATTTTGAACACGTCCTTTGAGAATAGGAATACCAATATATTTTTCCATAGTAGTAGTAACCTAAATATTGAGAACACGAGCCAGATAATTTGAAGTAAAATTTGAGATATTTGTAGAGGACTGAAACGAGCTTTTATTATAATTAATCGAAAGTTCAGAAATTCGTGTAAAATTATAAAGGAAAATTTTAAGGAAATTCATATTTTCATGAGTTGCATTGGCAAAATAAGAGTGTCATCAACAAAACTAAGAAAAGGCAAGCAACATCCATTCTTAACTAGATTAATTCCAACATGTTTAGCAGGTAACATTGATTCTAATTGAAGAGATCTAGCAAGATATTTCATTGCAATAACAAAAATAAAAGGCGCAATAGGATCTCCTTGTCGAATTCCGCAATGAGGAACAAATTCATCACCAGACTCATTATTAACAAGGACAAGTAGAGAGGAGGTAGTAATACAAGTCATAACAAGATTGACCCATTTAAGATCAAAACCAAATTTAATAAGAATATGTCTAATAAAATTCCAGTCTAACTTATCATACGCCTTTTCCATATCTAATTTTAAAGCCATCCAGCCTTGTCTTCCTTTTTTCTTTTTATGAAAAGAATGAAAAATCTCATGTGTTATAAGAATATTATCTTGAATAAGACGACCTTTAACAAAAGCACCTTGAAGAGGATGAATAAAGTATGGAAGTATATCAGACAAAAAATTAGCTAAAAGTTTAGTAATAACCTTATAGAGAGTATTACAAAGACTAATCGGTCAAGGGGAGAAGTTTTAGGGATAAGTGTAATAAAAGATTTGTTAATAGATTTAAGCATGTAACCAGAATGAAAGAAGGCATTAACAACAAGACAGATGGAAGATCCTACAATAGATCGAGCAGTATTTTTGAAAAAATTCTGCAGGGAAACCATCAGGTCCCGGTGTTTTATTAGGAGCTAAATCAAAAACAACATTCTTAATTTCAGAATTCTACGGGATTTTGATTAGGAGTAAATTATCCGAATCTGAAACAAGTTTAGGGATAATATTTAAATAAGATTCTTGTATTGAGCATGACGTACTAAGATTAAATCTATGTGCTAATTCAGAAGTGATATTTTTTGAAATAGATATATGATCAAAAAAGACCTGACCATCATGAGTTTTAAAAGACAAAATATTTTGCGTAAAAGACCTAATTTTAGAAACGGCTTGGAAATATTTTGTATTTTTATCAATATTTTTCAAATGAGTTAATTTCGCTCGTTGTTTCCAAAAACAATGCGGAAAATCAAGTAAAGCATTATATTTATGTAAATGACGTTGTAATTTCCTAATGACAATAGTTTGATTTGCATTATATAGCAATAAAGATTGTAACTCTTGGAGTTGTTTTTCACAAATTTTTAATTGTTCATAATTATTATTGACATGGTATTTTGCCCATACTTTAGCGTACTTTTTCATAAGATTTAATTTCATGGAAACGCAAAACATAAAAGAACCAGATAAGTGATAGCTCCAAACTTTTTTGACAAGCGGTAAAAAGGATTCTTTAGTCATCCAAGCATTCTCAAATCTAAAAGGAATTTTTAAAAAGGATTTAGAAACTCCTAATGGAAAAGAGATTAAACAATGATCAAAGGTAGTAAAAGGGTGATGATGAACAACTAAAGTAGGAAACGAAGCTGCTAAAGACGGTGAAATCAAAATTCTATCAAGTTGTTCAAAAGTATTTTGAACAGCAGTAGAGCTTTTTCTCCATGTAAAAAGGGAAACCAATAATTTTGACATATAATAATCCAAAATTATTTTAAAAATTAAGTAAAGGATTACATCTATTAAGAGAAGGAACAAGGCCTCCATTTTTATCATTAAAAGAGGTTATTTCATTCAAGTCACCAATTAAGATAAAAGGTAAATTAAAATTTGTCATAATTGATGATAAATTTTCCCAAAACAAATTTTTATCTAACTCTCTGGCAGGGGCATATACGAAAACAAGTAGGTATTTTTGTGCAGCTTTTTTATTTTGCATAATAATCATAGTAGTTGATTTCATAATTAATTCATAATCTTGAGTAAAGGTATTGTTACAAATAAGTAGACATAAACCACCTTGTGAACCCAAAGAGGGGCAAAAGATGATTTCATTAAACTCTGATTTTCGAATTATTGAAGGAAAAGGTTGAATATCAGTTTTAGTTTCTGCTAAGCATAGGAATTGTAATTTATTTGTTTTTCGAATGAACCCAACTTCTTCCCAGAAGTTAGGTTTTCGAATCCCTCTAACATTTCAATAAGCAATATTCATAAAAAAGTGTTAATAATCAAACTTCTCAAATGAAGGGTCAAAACATATTTGCAAACAAGGGTCATAGAACATATATCAAAACATAAAGATTGAACAAATAAATACAAGCAATTTTGAGCTTTAGAATAAGCTAAGTTGAAGAAGTTGTCAAACATGTAGACTCTAAGCGAACCATAAAACCTGCATAGGATAAAATTAATTTGATGAGGAGAATAAGAATAATTCTGAAGACAACTTAGAATTTCAAGATCAAAGAGTAAGTAAAAGGAATTGATATAGATGATCCTGCAATCACTAAACCAAGAAGAGGAGTCAAATATTAAGAAGGCAATATAGGGGAAACATAATGGAGTAATAAGAAGATGTAAAATGTTGCTTAAGTTATAAGAAATTCTCAGGAGGTGCCAAGAAAAGACTTGAAATAGCCAGCATTCATCATAGAATTTGTAATTACCCCATAACAAGATAAGCGGTCAAGCTTCAACCTTGTCAAGGAGACAAAGGAGCCTAAGCCAACTAACTCTTGACAGGATAAATTAAGCACATTTAACAACCGTACATATATCCTTTGCAATAAAGGCAACAACTCCTCAACTCCAAACAATATACACCAACTTAAGTCATAGGGGCACACTTGCTTCCAGAGAGCAACAACAAAGGAGAATTCAGCCTCAACATGAAAGTTAAATCCAAACAGACAAGGGATAATCAATGAAAAATTTGTAATACAAAGGACAAATAATAAAGACTCAAAATCAGTATTCATGATCAGACAAATAGACAAGGCAATCTTAAAGTAATAAATGGATAGAATCCAAACTCTCAAGAAGATGAAAGGTCCCTGCATATAACTCATAAAAGTAAACTGCATCAAATGAAGAGGATAAGCAATCCAAACTAATACAAAGTTTAAGAGAAAATGACATACCATAATACTAATGAAAAGTTCCTTGACTAAGTAGGAGGAATTGTTCATAAATTTTGGACAAGAAATAGTTTGATAAGTTTCAGCATATAAAGGTTCATTCTCCCAAAGCAAAAATTGAGATAGATTCTCAACCTTGTAAGGCATACAAAAAGAAGTCTCACAAGAGAGAAGAAGTCCACAACCAAGCAAATAGGAGAAAAGTTTGATATAGAAAAAAGGAACAAGAAAGAAAAAAACCAACAAAGGGAGAGCAAGAGGAGAAATACCTGAACAACGGAAAAGCCCAAGGCAATTGAGAAAGTGAATCACTGTTGGTAGGGTTTCTTGACAACAAATAAATTTATAATCAAGACCCCGCTGAGTACAGGGGAGTCAGGTTCGTCAACGGGAGAAAGTCTAGTGTCAAGTTTTATTACTTAGAGCGCAAATAATCAATCAAAAGCAAGGGTTTTTATCGAAGGAGAGAAATTTCTATGGATAAGGTGTCCCCACAACAACAATCATGCATACAAACGTTTAATGAAACATAAAGATCATGCCTTTATCACATAAAGTTTTCAACTTTCGTCAAATAAGCAAGTAAATCGATCAACTTCGTCCTATCAATAAACTTACTATCTATCTCTTCTACTTCAACTAGGATTGATCCACTTTCGTTTCAAAACCCTAAGTTGACTATTCTGATTCAAAGTTTCCGCTTTCGCTTCAACAATGAATGAGAACTTCCCTTTCAACTTTCGTTTCAAGGAGTTAAGAACAAGAGAATAGAATCATGCAATAAAGACAATCAAATCATGATCACAAACAAGCATGCAATACCATTGTTGGGTTTAACCCCAACCTTAGAAAGAGAAGACTACTCACAAATCATAATGAAAACAAAGTAATTAAATTAATGAAAGGAAAACTTACAAAACTGAATTCAAAGCAAACTTGTCTTCCAAGCAACACCAATTCTCGTCTCTCTCTCTCACGTCCCTCCTCTCTCTTCTCTTCTCCCTAACGTGTCTCCCAAGGCAAATTGATGATTAAAAGAAGGTGCTAGACAAGAGTATTTATAGAGAAACTAATCTATCTAAAGCTATCTATAAGGAAATAAATCACTAAAAGATATACCCCTTAAAACTATCTAATAATAGGGATAAAAATACATTAAACGCGCCGACTCGGACTGTTCGCTAAGGAGGGACCCTCGGTACCGACCCCCACAAGGTCGGTAGAACTTTGATTTTGCTAAACTTTTCCTTCTTTGATAAACACTTCGTTACCGACCTGTGCACCTCGGTAACGACCCTCACAAGGTCGTTATCGACCCCCCTTCACCATTGAAAACAGGCCTGTAATTGAGAGTAAAACTTCGGTATAGGGTTCGTTACACCTTGTTTTGCCTTGATTCTTTTTCCTTAGGCTCAGTAACGAGTTTCTCTACTTCTTTCTTAGCTTGAACTTGATTCTTCATCTCTTTATGGACTTTATTCCTTGAGCTTTTCCTTGTCTTTTCTCCTTTTAAAATATGCTCCAAACATCTCCAAAACCTATAAAAACACCACCAAAGCTTATGTAGACTCCATATCTTAAGAAAATATGAAAGCCTACACAAACAACTCAAAACAAAACACAAAACTAAAGAAAAAGACTCAAAGACACAAAAACACACCCTTCTTAAGAAATCCAAACGGGCGTTTTCTATTTTCTAGAAAACGCCCGTTTGGATTTCTTAAGAAAGAATCAGAGTTTGCTTAGGAGTGAGCTATACCAAGGTGTGGTTGAAAGTGTCGGTGAAGGTATTACAGATGCAGCTGCGGTTGGCAGACTTATTGTATTGCCCGCGTCGTTTATTGGTGGCCCTCGTGATATGAAATGCCGATATTTAAATGCGATGACTCTGGTTCAAAAGTTTGGGAGGCCAGATAAGTTTATTTCTATGACCTGCAACCCGAAATGGCCAAAAATAACTTCTCAACTTAGACCGGGTGAGACCGCCGATCTTAGGCCTGATCTTGTTACCCGAGTATTTCGTGCAAAGTTCATAGAACTGAAACGCTTCATAATTGACAAACAAATTTTTGGTCCTGTGAAAGCATGGGTTTCTGCCATTGAGTTTCAAAAGAGGGGTTTGCCTCATGCGCATCCTAATCTTTGACCGTTGTGCAAAGATCTTCAATCCAGAATCGTTTGATAAATATGTGTGTGCGGAATTGCCGCCAATATCCATTCCTTATTTACGCAGGCTTGTTGTGTAACATATGCTACATGGACCATGTGGTAAGGGCCATGAAGACTGTAGCTGTATGCGCAAAGACGGAAATGTGCCTAAGTGCAAGTCAGGCTACCCGAAAGAATATGCAGAATTCACAACATGCGCAGAATATTGCTATCCGATATACAGACGGAGATGCAACGGTGATTTCGTTAAAATACACGATGTTGAAATGGATAACCGATGGGTCATCCCGTACAACCCATATCTTCTAGCCAAATTTGATTGTCATATAAATGTGGAGGTTTGCTCCACCGTCAAGGCAGTCAAATATCTATACAAGTACATATACAAGGGGCATGATAAGGGTTGTTTTGACATCGCACGGAATCAACCTGCCATTGTACATGAAATAAGCGCATACCAATCTAGTCGTTGGATCAGCCCTCCTGAATCTGGTTGGAGGATATTTAGGTTTCATCTTTATGATATGAACCCACATGTCATTCCTCTGCCGGTTCATCTTCCCGAAAAGCACATTATCCCCTTTTTGAAGCCAATTTGAGCTTAAAGCCTTTTATTTGTAGCTCCATAAAATTGTTCCCTAGCCGATGTAAGCTTGACCATATTCCGGGGATTAGGACTTAGTATTGGTTATTGTGATGGTTTTGTTGATAAGAGATGTATTGGTTCAAGTGGGGGGTAATATGGGTTGGGTATTTGAAAGTCTTGAAGTTTGTCATGTAAAAGGAATTTGGTTCTCTGAATGCACTTACAAAAGAAGTGGAAAGTAAAGAGGAAGAAAGAAAGAAGAAATGATGAGCAGAACTCGTTACCGACCTAATAGGCTCAGTACCAAACCTCCCACAGAGAAAAAAATGAAGATGAAAAGGGAAGAAGAAAAAGTTGAAAGAAAAAAATGGGGAGAGAAGTTGAGTAATGAATATAATGTGCATGAGCCAAATCTTCCTTGTTATTTTAAGCAAGATTAGTGGGATAGAAGGGTTAAAGAGTTGAGTTTGTGCATAATGTTTGAGAGAGTTTGGTATATTGTTTATATGTGTGAGTTTTTAGGAGTCTTTATTCCCGGATTTTTAGCACCACAAACCAAAATATTTCCACGCCTATTTGTCACTACCAAGCCCCATTACATCCCGGCCGAATGGAAGCTTCTATGAAGTTTTTCATTGAGCCTAAGTTCTCTTGATGATTTTTATGTGTTTTGACATCTCAGGTGGAGAGTTTGGTGATATAAGTATCAATGAATATGTTGATTTTTGCATATTGGATTGAGTTGAGAGTTGTTATTATAAGCCTAAACACATGAGAGTTGAGAGAAACACAATATACACTTGTGAGGTTGGATTTTTAGTTGCTTTTGCTTGAGGATGCTTATATATGTGTGATGACGTTAGATTCACTTGTCTATCTATTTCTACTTGAGCTTTGATGTTGCTTTTTGATAAGGGCATTGACTTGAAGAATGCGATGATGGTTTTAATTCTTGTCTTGTTGATTGCTCGAGGACAAGCAAGTCTAAGTATGAGGTATTTTGATATCCGCCTTTTTAGTTGTGTTTTGGGGAGTGTTTTTGTGTCTTTGATCTTTTTCTTTAATTTTGTGTTTTGTTTTGAGTCGTTTGTGTAGGTTTTCGTATTTTCTTAAGATATGGAGTCTACATAAGCTTTGGTGGTGTTTTTATAGGTTTTGGAGCTGTTTGGAGCATATTTTAAAAGGAGCAAAGCTTTGGTGGTGTTTTCACATACATATCCACAATATATTGCAAAAAACACGACCTTTATGCACAATATAACTTGCAGGACGAATTTGGAACATGTAGGCGTAATATTCTCGACATGACACCTCCTTTCCATCTTTCGGAGGTTTCCTTTTAGTGGCTGGCCATATCAAATATCAAAAACAAATCAGGTTAAACGAAAGCATAAACAGTAGATTAACCAATTATATTTTGAAGTTAAAAATCATGTTGAGCGACTCGAAATGGATAACACTAACATTAAATGAGAACAAGAAAAAAATACAATAGATTAACCAATAATGTTAAGCAAATTAAAGTTCATACACTAATTTTAACCATATATGTTTTGGAGGCGTGTAATACCTGCAACTTCTTGACCAATCACATCTTCAGTAGTTTGCACAACGCATGAAGATATCGGAAAAGGTACGTCGTCACATGGACGACTATTGTTCTTGGAAACTCGTTTTAGACCTTGATGCCACCCAGCTTCCCCTCTCGTAAATAAAAGCGAATATTGCAAAGAGTCACAACAGCCATAGTAGTGCATGATCCTATGCTCGCAATCAGCCTTGCCATAAAATAATATATGCGGACTATTAGCTTGTCCGGAAGATGAATCATCAACTATAATGGCTGCGACTTCATTGGACGTTGGAGCATTATATACTCGTTGATCTAAATTAGGATTTTTTTATTAGCCTAATCTTTGACCGATCCATAACAGAAATTGAACGAAGCGAGCAAAAAAAGTGTGCATATGGATTACAGTTCGTTAGAGAAATCATTAGCTCAATAATATCAAGTCGCAAATCTTTAAGGCTGTTACAACGAGCGGCTAATTCTGAAGCACCATCATAAAAATAAAGTTGTAGGAATCTGGGTTTCTTGTCATCTGGAATAAGATTTGGCACAAAATGATACAGTTGCTCTTGTAGTAGAAAAGTGAAAATACCCTTCCAATTATTCGGATGGATATCCCCTCCTATACTACTAAATGCAAAAAGTTGTTATATGCTCTAGAATATGTCTTGAAATGAATTTCAACTTCATCAATCCTTGTAAATAAGTCTAGTATTTGTGGACATATATCTAGTGCCGCAAGCTGAACTTCCCCATTACAACAACAAAACGTTGGAAATTCATGAACACATTTAAGAGCACGACAAAATCTACAAGTACGAGGAGCGGGAAGAATAAGAGGCGCATTTGGAACATAGTTCATGCCAATACCCTTATATATTGGTTCATCTAAATTTTCAACTGGCGGGATGTTTCTCTAATGAGGTCTTCCCTAAGAAGAGGAGCTCTCTGCATCTTGAATGCGCCGACTCTTTGTTTTCAGAGGTGTCCTCTGAGAGGTAGGAATGTGCATAGTATCATATATTTTCTTTCCGCAGTCCTGACCCTTTCTACTCATCACTTGTAATTATATTTAACTATTTGTTCATGAAAAAGACAAATAGGCGAAGTAATGTGTAAGAAATATGAAGATATTGAAAAACATGTACTATTTCAACAGTCTAGAAGCATAACATGAACTGCATGCTTTTAACTAATTAAGAAGATAGACTTTAAATTAATAGAGCAAAAACTAATAAAGAAACCAATTGTACTTTATTATTTCAAAAATAATAACTAAGATCCCTAATAATCAAGGCATTCATCCACCCAAAGCCACAACCAAATAGAGAATCAGCATTAAGGTTAAACCATTCAATGAATAAACATAAACTACTAAAGTACTAAATGCAGTAATTTATGAGTAAATTGCTCCCTCAAACTTTAAATTAAATAAGAAAATTGAAAATTGCATTTAGGCTGACAATGAAATTATAAAAAATGAATTATGGGAAAAATGCTTTATAGCTTAATGCAGTTAAAGAAAGGGTTATATTAAACCCACTGTAACATACCACACAACTACCTAATTTGAAATTCATGGACATGAAAATCACCGTAGTGAAAATCCTTTTTTTTTTTACTTAAGTATCTAATAAGCTATCTCAGTTAGCATGGGCAATATATACACACAAAGCTAATACTATACACGATCACATAAATTAGGCACAAGAAGTACCTAGATTAGGTAGTCTAGGTGAACTAATAAAGCATGTACATGAATCTATTATGCGTGTATATGTGCCAAATCATATACATCCTTGTTGATGCTATCTAATATCATGATTAAGGTAGCAAAATTAATTTATATGATGCAAATTATGGAATATATATATAATACTATATATATAGCATGAATCATAGCTAGGATGTAAATATGAAAACTATGAAATTAAATAAAAAAGCTAAAAATGCGTTTAGGCTTATTGATCAACATCAGTTACAACATTATAGCCTAATGTAATCAAAGAAAGGGCTATAAGAAACCCACTGTAACACCCCACAAAGTACCTACTTTGAGATTAATGGGCATGAAAATCACCCTAATGAACATCTTTTTTTTTTTGACATTCTGTAGCTAAGACATGTCAGTCTACATTTTACCATCTCAAGCAACATCACATTCAGCCAAAAGCAATAACCATTAAACATCAGACCTCCAAAGCATGAAAGAAAAAAATACACAATGAGGATTCTATTTAGTAGAAAAAACTGAATATTCTATGACTATTAAAGGGAAATCTTAACCCGTGTTACACATGGAAAAGCAACACAAAACAATCCTTGATCATTCATTGTGATATAATACTAATAATAATCATTGGTTAAACACATTGACATGAAAAGAGCATGAATCATGAATCAATACCGCAAACACACCAGTCAAAACCAACTTTCAAGACTGCTTTGTTTCTTCACTGGTGCATAAATGGTAAAAAAAATGCAAACATACCCAAAAGAACGCATACCCCATTTCTCACATAATACTATCATCAGTTCTTGAGATAATTCGCGTGATATGCAAAACAAAAGATTAATTTATCCTATTTAAATAACTTTAATTTTGTTACCTTTAGGACAACTACTCGATTCAATTTTTTAATTCATATTTGTGGCCGCGATTTTCACTGCATTAAGAGCCTCAAGACATGCTTTGAAATCCACTGGAAAACCATCTGCAAATGCTATCCATTTCAACACCTACAAGCAAAATTGCTTTAAAATCAATGAAACAAAAAAACCCACTCAATGATTTTTTTTTTCAAATGAAAAAATGTCTTGCATTTTCTGAAATCAAGAGAAGTTAAGAAATCCACCAATAAATTGGAATAAGATAATCAACACAGGATTCATGGTATACGTTCTATGGAATTAACCATCTGCCACCTAGCTAATAATAAATATAAATGCACATGAAATCTGTTTAGGCCTATCCATTTCTTCTCACTACTACACTGCACTCATTCATCTAAGTATCTACATTTAGTCAGAAAAGCAAAACCATCCATTATAAGTGATGGCAGTAAGTACTAAATATGGTTCTCTCAATATAATTAACGTAGAATGCCAACTTATTAGCATTCAGCACAATAACTATTGTAAAACCATCTTTATTACCACAATTTTATCGTCCTCTCTAAAAATAGGCAGTTGACCAGGGCTTATGCGGGGAAGGTGAATTGAGAGAGAGAGAGAGGAGTCAGAGAGGTGCCTGGTTCACTATTCCTCGGGGAATGTTCCCCCGTTTCTCTTTTATAAGTACTAGGTAAGGCTGCGGCGTGCATCGCACGCCGGAACCCGAGCCATAAACAGAGAATACAATGGGAAGGAAAACTCAAGCTTTAAATAAACAAATCGAAAGTGTGAATCAGTTGCACATTCTCTCCTTCATACTTCATCACTAATCAGTTTATATTTGAATTGAAACTTAAACAAGAATGAAAAAGTAATCTTGATGTACGAATATTATTCTATACAAACAATAGTGAAACATTTTTTTGAAAATATCAGAAGGGCTTGAACTTCTTAACTTTCCTGCAGATAGTGTATCTGATTTTACATTGAGGGCAAGTTTGATCTCCTTCTCTTCTTTCATACTCACAGAAAGACCTATAAACTGGGAAAACACATTCTTTGCAAATGAGAAATGACTCACTACAAATAAAAGGCAAGCCAAAATTATATACAAAGATCAACATATCAGCAGAAGGAGAACATTCACACATCTTAAACTTATTGTTTAGCAAACACATCTTATAGAAGAATGTACATGGTAACTTGATCAGAGGATGAAGCATACTATAGTTGAAAAAATTAAGATCCAATTTTACTGCTTCTTGACAGCATTCTTAGCATAATTGCATAAATATGCTAACAATATAACAATATCAATAAATTGAAAGATTGGAAACAAACAGTGAAGCCTTGAGTGAACTGAATTAAGATAGAGACATAAAAAATACTATTTACTGTGTTGTAGTAAACAAAGTCGAATTCAAACATAAATATGTATGAAATGGAAAACTATAATATGGGATTTAAGAAAATCCATTGGGCAAACAAAACCATTTCAAATTGACCAAATTAACTATACACCCACCTAGTTCACCTAGTAAACCTACAAGCATAATACTTGTCATAACTATTATCTTAGATAACATTTACAAAGTATGAGTCTCAAAATCCTCGATTTTCTATTCGTAAAGATATTATCAAAAATCAGTAGTTGGATAAATAAATCTGCAAAAATTCAAAACTACAAGAGCTAAAAAGAGCAAAGCACTGAATCATACATTCCAAATTCACGAAACAGATTAAAGCCATATACAAGCTATATTCAAGAATGTCTATAATATTAACCTCCAACAAAACAACCAGTGATCACTTTCAAGACATGAAAGGAGACATAAGGTTAAAACAAAGCCACCAAATTTAGCAAGAGTAAGTGATCTTAACAACATTTTTTCATGCTTTTCATTTTGTTTCTTAAGTCCTGAAAGTAAGCTTTTGATATCAGTATACCCCCATCAAAACATCCGCATAGAATCAACTAAAACAATAACAACAATCACAATAAAATCCTTCCTAAACACCAAATGGAGCTAGTTGGCTAGTGAAAAAGAGATCATGCTATATTAAACCTACAAACTTGGGCAGAACTATGCTTCATGGTTGAAGAGGAAATATGATCAAAACAATCAAATATATCATTTAGTATAATCAAATATATCAAACTAATGATGCTCACTTGAACATTTTCAATGCAAAAGCAAACTGTTATAATACCTAATACAACTCAATTCATATTATTTTATTCATCTCCAAAGCACAAAGAAAAAGTCTGTAATATTGCACAAAAGTATAAATATCTAGGCACTACCCAAATCAAAGCTAAAATTAAAAATACTAACCAAAATCAAAGCTAAAATTAAAAATACTAACCAATCACCATTAAGCGACATTGACCATTGTGATTATGAACAAACCTAGGACCTAAGACGCCTAGATCTAGCCGAAAAACAACATTCATGCCTGATCAAGTCAACAAAATTAAGCAACTCCATGGTGATTGACAAGTCAAAGGAACATTATAGATATAATTATGTGGCCAGATCAGGAGAGGCATTCACTGTTAGCTGAACAAACAGAAATCGAACACTCATTGGTGCAATTCTTCGAGAGCATACCTTGCTTCATATCAGATCTGGCCGCAGGAGCACAAGACCATCAAAAGTTAAAATCATGCCCTCGTCAACTCCCAAGTCGTATGCCTGTGCTTTTCTACAGTATTGACTAAAATGGGATAAAAATATACAGTCAGCCATAGAAATTTGATGCAATAACTCCTTAAAAACACTAAATTTGACGGTGCTATGCCTTTGTCAATACAGTCATAATAATGTCTAAGTGAGTGAAGGAATCTGGTGGAATACTCGTACGATTGAAAATGTGATCTATTCTAGTGACTGGTTCCAAACCTGGACAAATAGAAGCAAAGAAAACACAAGGCGATGCCTACATTACTATTACTATTTTACTTCAAAGTTTTCAACAGAAACTATAACTTAGCAAAAACATTTAAACATAAAAGTTTACTTGTATAATCTTGCCATTAGTATGACCAATATGATATATGTGTGAGGGACCGGACAATAGAAGCCAAAGATGTAATTAATAATCACCATATATATGCAGGACAAAATGAAGCAAATCCCATTTTAATATTAGACTAAACTATGAAAGAGTTAGTAGCTTTCCATTTGCATCTAGGATCTGTAACAAAAGAAAAACATAGTCCAAACTAAAAACAAACTTGAACCAAGTACCATAGAAGACAATGAACCATGAATTGATATGATACAACAGGAAAGGAACCATGAATTGATATGATAAAACATGAAAGGAACCATGAAATGACAAACAATGGCTGCTATTTCCTTATGCAAGCTCAGTACTAATTTGCAGCATTATAAGCTTGCAAAATCAAACCAATTCAAGTATCAATGTAGAGTATAAATCCAGTGGATAATTAACAAATGTAATTAAGAGAGATTGAAGATTTGGGTTAGGAAACCCCACAAAATCTAAAATCTAACAAATTAGGAAACCTAAGGCAAATTAGGAGATTTACCAAGATGAGGTTCAGATCATGTGGTTGGCCGGAAATCTGGGCTGAAGCATCAGCGGGGACAGCAGGCGTGGGTTGGCGGCGTCCGGGTGGTGGCCGAAGTTGGTAGTGGCGCACACACGGAAGAGATCAGGCGGAGAAGGGATGGGCTGGTGTGGCTAGAAGAAGCGGGATTGGTGGTATGGCGGAAGGCGGGAGACGACCGGCGGTGTACCGGTGGTGGCTCGGCGTGACGGGGCGGTGGAGGAAGAGAGGTGAGAATGAGGGTACGTGTTTTAGGTCGGGGTTTGAGAGTCGGCAGAAGTTCGTGGTGAAAAGCCGTAAGCAAAGGAAGAAGGTGGGTCCCATACACAATTAACGCATTGGGAAGCTGCTTGCTTCACTGTTCCTCGGGCAATCCGCCCCGTTCCGCTTTTATATAATTACTAGGTGACTCGTCGGCGTGCAACCCAGAATTCGAGAATGAAAAAATAATGCTCTCCAATAGATATAATATATGACAACCATACTAATTTTGTTAAAGATTAATTATCTTGTTTAAAATGTTTGACAATGTTAAAGAGTAGATATCTTGTTTAAAGAGTTAAGATTAATTTGTTGATATCAAATTTTTAGGCTTTTAGCTCAGACATTTATTTTGTTTCTTACTATTACGTGTCATTGAATCAAGTTCAGATACAGATATTTACAGAGTTTTTTTTTTTTGGAAATGGTAAGCTATATTGATAAGGACAAAAGAAATACATCCAAAGCTAAAATCAAAAAGATTTATAGCTATAAAAATACACAAGCTCTAAACGAGCAACTAACTCCATATAGCCCAGCATTGTAACAGAAGCCAACCATCACAAATGCCATAGACAAAGGCCTCCCTATGACTGCTTCATCATGAGATATAAAGCTCACTAATGACCTTTATATACACTCAGCAAGAACATAAGAGAGAGGAGGTGGATTACAAAGATATACCCAAAATCTACCCCTAAGACCTAACACAAAACAACAGAAGTCAAACTCCATAAAGCCCAGCTTGGCATCAAAACTTAAGAACCCAGTCCTAAATTTTGACACTTATAAGCAAAAACGAAGGTCTCTCCGATACTGAATCGTCACAAGAAAATCAAGTTGTCTTGTTCATCACCTATCAAGAGAGAGGAGTTAGAAGCTGAGGACAGATTAAAGCTTTAAAAGCCTTCTTATGGCCAAGCCACGCCTTCCTGTAAGTTTCAGCTTCATAATTATCCTAGCTAGCTCTGCATTCTTCCATGATTCTTTTAGCACAAGTTTGAACATTTGGCATCCCTTTCCTAAAAAGAGCATCATTTCTCATCCACCAGATGTAGTATATGATAAACATACAAGCTACCATCCTCACTTGGAAGATATTATTCTTTCGTTGATCAACCAATTAGCAGCAAGATATGTTACTCCCTCTCCTACCACTTGAGCTTCACCAAATAAAAACAACCATAGAGGTTGTGATGGTACTTGTCCATCAATTAGACACATGTTGTCTCAAAATTACCCATCACACACCAATTTATAATATATAAGAAAAGATTTCAATGTTGCTATTTAACAATATTAAATGCACAAGCTCAAAAGGTTGTTCTGCAACCTGCATAGGTCTTATTTTGAATAAAACATTTTGATGGATAGAGTAAATACCTTAGTCAGACTGTAACATTTGTAGATATTCTCGTCATACTCAACCAGAGCTAACCAATCATTGACAATCAGGTCCTTTTGCTTCTTATGAGTCATCAATCAATAAGCAACCTGTAAAATCGATAATGTGTTAGCTTATTTTAATATGATTCTAATGTTTCCATGGGAATAAAACGTTTATGTTATATTTTTTATATGCTTTTGATTGAGAATATCACATTATTTAGATATATGCACATGGAGTTCAATACACTCACCGATTGATGCAGCATCATGCAAGTCAATCAAAAGAAATGAATGCTAAATTAAAGGGTCCAATTTAATAGGCAATGGAAACTCTACACTATTAGAAGAAAAATCAACACATAAAAAAATTCAAGAATGAAGATTTGAAGAAGATAATAAGGACGTACCTAAGTGTCGGATGTGCTTGGCAAAACACCCGCTCTCTCCAGAATAGCAAAAGAAACAACATTTGTGACCTCATGTTCTCGCGAAGGGGTGGAAGCCAACTGTGGCAGAAAGACCTTGATATCATCCCTTCTACGAACTCTTGAAAATGCTACATACAACTGACCGTGCGCAAAACACGGTTGCCTTAGGTAAACGCAAACCTTTTCCAAAGTCTGCCCTTGTGCTTTGTTTATCGTCATTGCAAAGCATAGTTTTATTGGAAATTGCTTCCTCTGGAATGAAAAGGGGTAGGTTGTTCCGGCGGGCGTGAGATTGATCCTTGGAAGAAAAACTTGTTCACCTTTGTAGGACCCAGTAGCTATTTCACAAATGATGACATTCTGTCGAAATTTTTTGCAAATTAATCTAGTACCATTACACAATCCATTTGCAGGGTCCAAATTACGCAATAGGATAACCGGGCATTCTGGTTTCAGAACTAATTCATACGGACTCATTCCCGAAGGACATAGAGTATGCAAGAACTCATCTGGATAAAGGCCCTTATTATCATCAACTATGCTGTCGAACCCTTTGTATGTAACAACTTAGCCGGGAAATTTTTCTATCAGGGATGCATTAATCTCATTGACCCCTTCATTGGTCGGTGTCAGAATGGCCCTTTCACTGAAGATTTGAGGGTCGAAATAAGGATGTTGCAACTCGGGAAACACGCTCTCTAAAAATAAATCGGTAAAATTTGCTCCTATGCTGGAACATTCGATCAGATTAGAGGGCAAACTTATAGGAGACGTTTCTTTACTCTGCAATTTTCCGTTACCAAGATCCAAAAGGAACTGGGCAAACTCTGTATCTTCTTTGGCTCTAATATTTATGGTTAACTTGTACTTAACTAACTATGGCCATAGATACGAGCACACCAAGCTCGAATTTATGATCTCGAGTTGAGACTTATGTGGAAGAACTGGTAAGACTTGACGAAAATCCCCTCCAAAAACAACAACCTTGCCGCCAAATAGCATTTTGTTGTTACAGATATCCTGTAGTAGAGAATCCAAGGCTTCTATATCTTCTTTTTTAGCCATTGATGCTTCATCCCAAATCAAAAGTGAAGCAGCTCGCAACAAACACGCCAAACTACTTTGTTTAGACACATTGCACGTATACGACCCTTGCTTGTCTATAGGAATTTTAAATCTGGAGTGCGCGGTTCTGCCCGTAGGTATGTTTGAAGCAGCTATTCCTGAGGTCGCTGTCGGAAGAACAATCTTTCCAAGTTGTCTAAGCTTAGCATAAAGGGCACAATACAGAAACGTTTTTCCAGTCCCACCGGGGCCATCGATGAAAAAAGCCCCTGCCTTCCCTCTTTTAACATGATGCATTATATCTTTGTATGCAATCCTTTGTTCAACATTTAGTCGTTTGTGTGCATCAATGTATCGTTCAGGGACAGACGCATGTATTGCGTCACTAATATCTCTTGTTTCTCTAGATGCAAACAGTTCTAAATGAATAGGAGCTTCTAAGTTAAAATGTTTCATACTTTTTCCCATCCCCTCCAAGTATTTATCCACATCAGAATAAGTAAGGGCACTAACCTTATCGACGTGGCCTGTAAACCTGTGAGCAAAATCTTCCGACATAGCAGGATAGAACTCAGCCCAGAGAGCATGGGGATCCACAAACTCGCAGAAGATTAACAACGAAGCAAAAAGTCTACGCAATGCGCATGGCATCTGAGCCTCTGCCGCCTCGCGCATACACAACTGAGCATAGTCATTTTTGTCAACCAAATGCAGCTTTTCAGCCGCTTCCTTAAAGGTAGCATGCACAACACCATCAACAGTGAGCAAATCACTAAACGATTTTGAACCCTTGACATTCGTTAGCAGTAGGCGCAAGAAAAAGCGCTCTCCCTCAGAAGGACTCACGTAATGTAGCCTCCCAACGGATGTCGGGCCTCCCTTCTTAGACCTCTTCTTCCATGCCTTTACAGTTCCATCCCAAACAAAATGCTCGGGAAATTCAGAGTATAAGAATTGTGGCGCATTTTCTAGCTCAACGTTTGCCTTGAAAAAAATCCAACAACATCGTTCTGTGACGAGCTTCATTATTCACTACACTCTGCAATTTTTCGTACTTTGTAAAATGAACGATGTGCTTTTCGGGAAGGTGAACTGGTAGAGGAATGACATGTGGATTCATATCATATAGATCAAACCCAAAGATCCTCCAAGCTGATTCAGGAGGGCTGATCCAACGACCGGATTGATAGGCACTTATTTCGTCTACAACATCGGGATGATTCCGCGCGATGTCAAAGCAAACCTTATCATGCCCCTTATACACGTACTTGTATAGATACTTGACCGCCTTGACGGTGGAGCAAACCTCCACGTTTATATGGCAGTCAAATTTGGCTAGAAGATATGGGTTGTACGGGACGACCCATTGGTTGGTCATCTCAACACCATGTATTTTAACGAAATCGCCATTGCATCTCCGTCTGTATATCGGATAGCAATCTTCTGCGCATGTTGTGAATTCTGCGTATTCTTTCGGATAGCCCGATTTGCACTTAAGTACATGCCCGACTCTGCGCATACAACTGCAGTCTTCATGGCCCTTACCACATGGTCCATGTAGCATATGCTGCACAACAAGCCTGCGTAAATAAGGCATGGATGTTGGAGGCAATTCCGCACACATATTTATCAAACGATTCAGGATTGAAGATCTTTGCACTGCGGTCAAAGATAAGGAGCATATGTGCATGAGGCAAACCCCTTTTTTGAAACTCAATAACAGAAACCCATGCTTTCACAGGACCAAAAATTTGTTTGTCAATTACGAAGCGTTTCAGTTCTTTAAACTTTGCACGGAATACTCGGGTAACAAGATCAGGTCGGAGATCTGCGGTCTCACCCGGTCTAAGTTGAGATGTTATTTCTGCCCATTTCGGATTACAGGTCATAGTAATAAACTTATCAGGCCTCCCAAACTTTTGAACCAGAGTCATCGCATTTAAGTAGCGGCATTTCATATCACGAGGGCCACCAATAAACGATGCGGGCAATACAACACGTCGGCCAACCGCAGCTGCATTTGTAATACCTTCGCCGACACTTTCAACAACACCTTGGTATAACTCACTCCTAAGCAAACTCTGATTCTTTCGAAAGAAATCTAGACGGGCATTTTCTATCTTCACGTACATATCCACAATGTATTGCAAAAAGACACGACCCGTGTGCACAATGTAGCTTCCCGGACGAATCTGAAACCTGTATGCATAATATTCTCGACATGATACCTCTTTTCCTTCTTTCGGAGGCTTCTTTTGAGAGGCTGTCCAAAAAATGTGTGTAAATAAATCATATCAAATGAAGGCAAACATAATAAATTATCTCAAATATGGTTTCAAGTTAGAAGTAATGTTGAGCGACTTAAGTTGATACAGTAACATTAAATAAAAATATTGAAAGAAATCAACAAAAATCGAATAAAAAACGATGAAGGTGAATAATACCTGCGACTTCTTGACCAATCACGTCATCAGCAGTTTGCATAACGCATGAAGATATTGGAAAAGGTATGTCATCACATGGACGACCGTCGTTCTTGGAAACTCGTTTCAGACCTTGATGCCACCCGGCTTCCCCTCTCGTAAATAAAAGCGGATATTGTAAAGGGTCATAACAACCATAGTAGTGCATGATCCTATGTTCCCGATCAGCCTTGCCATGAACCAATATATGCGGACTATTAGCTTGTCCAGAAGAGGAATCGTCAACTACAATGGCAGCAACTTCATCCGACGTCGGCGCGTTATATACTCGCTGATCTAAATTAGGATTCTTGATCAGCCTAATCTTTGACTGATCCATAATGGGAAGCGATCGGAAAAAGCGTGCATATGGATTACATTCCGTTAAAGAAATCATAAGCTCAATAATATCAGGCCTCAAATCTTCGAGACTGTTGCAACGGGCTGTTAGTTCCGAGGCTCCATCATAGAAATAGAGTTGCAAGAACCTGGGATTATTATCATCTGGAATAAGGTTTCGAACATAGTGATGCAATTGACCTTGCAATAAAAAAGTGAAAACACCCTTCCAATTGTTTGGATGTATATCCCCTCCTATACTACTGAATGCAAAAAAGTTGTTATAAGCTCTGGAATATGTTTTGAAATGAATGCCAACTTCATCGGTTCTTGTAAACAGTTCTAATATTTGTGGACATATATCAAGCGGCGCGAGTTTAACTTCCCCGTTACAACAACAAAACCTTGGGAATTCATGAACAAATTTAAGAGCGTGACAAAATCTACAAGTATAAGGAGCTGGAAGAGTAAGAGGCGCGTTCGGAACATATTCCATGCCGATACCCTCATATATCGGTTCATCCAAATTTTCAAGTGATGGGATCTTCCTCTTATGAGGTCTTCTTTGAGAAGATGAACTCTCCATATCTTGAATGCGTCGACTCTTCGTTTGCAGGGGTGTCCTCCTAAAAGGAGGAATATCCATAGTTTTGTAATATTATTTTGGAATTCTTAACCCTTTCTACACATCACTTGTAAGTATTCGACCCTGAAAAAGACAAGCAAACAACGAAATGTGTAAGAATATGAAGATATCGAAAACATACTGCGCACATGTACTATCTCAACAACCTAGAAGCATATGTTTTTCATGTTGTGTGTTGTATTTGTAACTCCCCAAGTAAATTCAGCATAATCAAGGATTATGCAGTCCAAAAGCATAATTAAGCAAATAATAGAGATAATTATAGCTAGAAGACTCAAGTCACAAAGATAATTGCATTGTGCATGGAATTAAGCTAAAATTGTATTAGCAAAAGTAGTTGATGAATACAATTAAATGGATGTCTACTAAGAGTATTATAAGCATATAGTTGTTATAAAAAACTGTAAACATCTACTAAGTGTCCAAGTGAATGGAAACGCCAAATGTATAATATATAGATCGTAATATCCTATGACTATCCAAAACAACACTAAGTTGTTATTTCTGACCAGCTGCAACCTACATCATAATTTTTTGACAGTTTTAAAAGTGTGAGCACGCCCAGTAACACAAGTTAACATATGTAATACTATAACGTGGTATCATTAAGATGTAATACCCTTCAACTCATCTTGGTTGAGTGAATCATATTAGCATTTGTTGCATAAATCAACTAAGAAAAGTTGATAACCAAGGAAACTACTAACAAAGAACTCCATGCAGCTCTTGCATATCACACATGTGTTCACCTCAATTATAAAATTTCTTCACTGAAGTTTACGGAAGAAAAAAAGCAAAAGAAGATTTCAAGATAACAAAAAGCAAACTCAATCAATCCTCAATCATGGCATCCCAAAATTTCTTATTAGATCTATAACTAGCCAAAATAACTATTAGAATTTCAGCAGTACCACCACAACTTCATCCAAGACTAAAAATATTTCGTAAAGCTAAAGGGAATTTTCTTAAGCCTTAACCAGCTTGTGGAAGATAAAAAAAAGTGAAGTCACGAACCCCAGTTGTGAGGACAATAATACCTTTTTGTAAGCATATTCGAAGTTGCGCGATTGGAACTATTTAATGTAAATGCTAGACAAATAATAAAAGTATAAGACAAAGAAAAAAAGTGAAAGACTGCAATTAACATAAACTCTTACCTGCCAATCCGAATTAATCCCATACTATTGTGAAAGTGAAAAGGCACCTGGATATATATAGGAAAAATAAATAACTTTAATAGAAACTAAAAGAAGTATTGATTTTTTTTTTATTGAAAACGGACAAAAAGGTTGCAAGTGAAATCAATTGCCAAAAAAAAAATGCTAAAAAACGACATATAAAGGTATATATAAAATTCATATAATAGCAATGCTTTTCTTTTATGATGGAGAATGATAATAGTATATGAAAAGAAATAGTGAATTAGTCGATAAGTGGAATTTTAAAAATGTTCAGGAACAATTCAAAACACACTATCCCAATAGGTAAATTCAAAGTAAGGAAAAGTAATTACTTCTTTTTTGTACTTAAAATTTATATGCGTTTAAACTAAATACTAAGGATATTTTAGTACAAGCTATATTTTTCTTAAAGTGTGATAAGATATAAAAGGACGTGCATATATTATATAAACCTAGTAAGTATGTAATTATGTCATTTATGTCCAAAGTTGTAGATTCTCTGTAATAGACCCAAATTGTACTACAATCCTTAAAAAATTGCATTAAATTGAAACTCAATTAAGTGTGTAACACAAATTTAGAATTCAATTCAATTGGTTGACTTAGTAATGGATTTCAAGATTCCATGAATTAAATCAAACACCAAGGGGCTGACGATAACTAAAACATCTCAACATAAACAAAAAGGAATCATTCAATGGAAAAAAAGTCACCAGTCAACAACACCATATGCTCAAAATTGTAAATCAATTCACAAATAATACCAGTATCACGGCAATGTAACTTTGTAAGTAATTAAAATCAAAAAGGTAACATAAAAATGCAAGTATTTCAATTTTTCTTACAAGTGTTAGGATGAGTAGTGAGTTTTGAAAGACATAATCTCAGCAATGATTTGGAGTGTTTTAAGCCGAGAATTGAACAACATATTACCAACAATACAATACCTTCATATGTGAGGGCTCAGAATGTGACCAGGGAGGATGAACCTTGACACTACAAAAATCAAGAAGAAAAAATTGACCCACCAATCTAATTCATCCCACAATTCAAATTCCTAGCAACTCAGAAATCCAGGAAGAAAAAAATAATACAGATGGAGGAAATTAGCTCATAAATACATATAGTTGAAAGAAATAAAAAAACACCATTACCGCAACAACCATCATTTTATTGCTATTTATCTCTTTAATTATACATCACACCATAAATAACTTTCCATGTGCAAGTAAATGGTCCTTAAAAATACAAAACCAATTTCTTTGTAAGCATGGAAAAATCAGTAAATGGATCCCAAGGCTGCCAGAGTATTTTTTTCACACACACAGACAAAAAAAATAGCTCAACTGGTTTCCTAAAAAAACCTAGAGCTGTAGCTACAAGATGGAAAAACCTAAATTACACGATTTTAAGATAGTCCAATTTGTGTCATTATATCATATTCTAAGGAAGATAAGAATTAGAGGGATTTATCTTGAAATTCTCATTCATCAAATACTTTCTCAATATTGCCCTACTGCAAATGTGTAGATTAGTCAAAAATTGGCTTGTTTTTAAAGCATGATGATTAACTCGCACTTTCTTCTAACAAATTCAATGGAGTAATTTTCCAAAATTTTTTATGAACATTTTTAAATATGGAGATGATGATAGATAGTACAAGGGACTAATTCAATGTGGATAGACAATTGGTTTGAAAAAACAGGTATTCGTGAATTTAGACTCACATCATTCCAATTAGCATCTTGCAAATCAACAAATTAATGACATAAACACAATGCTCTCCTAAACCCCAAAATCTAAGGATTTTCACTATATCATTTTTTGACAAAAGGGATAATTTGAACATCTAATTCAAATCCATCGGCCAAATATATCTCAAATCCCAAGGTTCAACCAAATTTGCCTCATCTAATACGCTTGCAACGAATTCACTCGTCCTACAAAACCAATCCGAGTTTTATTCCTGTAAACCATATACAACCATTCTTGGGATAGGAATCTGACTTCAAACCATGGAATTTAACCAAATGCAAAACATAATTCAAATCAATTACCTAAGCCACATCTAAAAGCTCTAAAGTTCAAATCTTCCACTCGTTTGTGAGCACTCAAACACCATAAAACAATCAGGAAACTGAAAATTAAAAGCTGTTAGCATCAAATACCTTGATCTATGATAGCATAAAGGATACTCTAGATGATTGAAAACTCAATCTATAATATCTAAGATACCAATCCCGGCAAGATTTTTGTTTGGTTTGTATCAACAAAACCTCAAATTTATCTAAAACCAAAACAACAGAAAACAGAGGAAACCCTAACCTTCAATCTGAAATTAAAGGATTCAAATCTAAAAAAAAAGAGAAGAATATCATATATGAATAATGAAGAATTTATCAATCAAACAAATAGGAAACCTAGGGCAAATTAGGATTTTTACCTTGATAGGGTTGCCGGAAATCCGGGTACCAGCACCGACGGTGGACAACGAGCGCGGCCTGGTGCCGTCCAAGTGGTTGCCGACGTTGCCGTCCAAGTGGTTGACGACGTTGGTACTGGCGCACAAAGGGAAGAGATCCGCGAGGTTAAGGAGTGGGTTGGTGTGGCTGGAAAAGGCAACGCGAACAGCGGGGTTGGTGGTCCGACTGAAGGCGCGAGTCCGTCGACAGAGCGAGGATGGTGGCTCGATGTCACATGGTGGCGGTGGAAGAAAGGTGAGATAAAAATCTACAGAACAGAGAAGAGAGCGAGAAAGAGGCGATGTGGTGATTACTGATAAGGATCTGATTTTTTTAGGGGATTTTATTTACTTGGATTGATAGAGGCGGTGGAAAGAAAATTTTGACGTGCTTGCTTTACTGTTCCTCGGGCAACCCGCCGCGTTC
Organism: Fallopia convolvulus; assembly: GCA_964016875.1. Lineage (NCBI taxonomy): Eukaryota > Viridiplantae > Streptophyta > Magnoliopsida > Caryophyllales > Polygonaceae > Fallopia > Fallopia convolvulus. Next base: position 28,223,952 of record OZ024727.1, read on the forward strand.
CACGTTTATATAATTATAGATTATAGATAGATATTTAAGTATTGATTTGATATTGTACTAAACAACAAATATACAGTCTCAAGTCCCAACAAAAAATCCCATTCCGGTTTACAAAATCTCCATTCAGTCTCGCCATCACAACTTAAAAAGCAGAGGACCATGGGCTCTTCACTGACCTTCCGAAATGGAATACGCTTGCCCTCACTTGCTATCTATCCAATTCCCATTTCCCTCAGTCTCACCTTCTCCAATTCTCTCCCAATCCCACGTTTCCGCAAACCCTTCTCAAACCCCAGGCTGCAGCAGAAATTGGCGCTCCAAAACGCCCCGTTTCATGCTTCCAGAGTTAGGGCTTCGTCCTCCGGTAACGCTCAGCCCGTCTCTCCCGGAGGAGAAGACAACCGAGGAGCTCTCGCTCCCAGGTCGGGCTTCCTCGAGTTCCTGACGTCCGAGAGGGTGAAGGTGGTTATGATGATCGGCCTCGCTTTGATTCTATGCAGCACCGATCGTGTTGTTATGTCCGTTGCTATCGTCCCCCTTTCTCTCTCCCATGGATGGAGCCGCTCTTTCGGTGGCATTGTTCAGGTCTGCTATCTCTCTGCTCCCGTCCTTCTCAATTATGGAATTGGATACATGAAAATCCAACTCTCAGCTTTTACCAATTGTCCAATTGATACTATTGGGCTTATTGAGTTCAAGTTGCTTACAGTATGGGGCAAATGTAGCTACCTAGACACTATTCACCTAATTTGCTACAATATCTATTTCTTTTTTTTAGTCAGGAAAGGGAGCTTAGCTCCTGCGATAGAACTTTATTAAACGCATAGAGTTATTCCCCTAACGGGGAAGGTACATCAGCCAAAACGAGGTCCGAAATACAACTAGGCAAATAGAAAAACTCAATAAAATTCGTACTTTACTTCAAGAGATGGAATGATTAGCAAGGGCGTCCGCTACCCGATTACCGGTTCTTGGATAGGCTTCAAATTAACTTTCCAGCTGGCATCCTTATCAATTGATAGCACGATTTGAGTTGGAAAAAATCCTTATGGGCTGAATTCCATGCTGGGATAATAAAATTAAAAGCTTGGAGAGAATCAGTCTGGACCTCAATCCGATTAAAACCGGAACGCTTGGCAATAATCAACCCTTGGTGAATAGCTTTAAGCTCGGCTGTAAGGGCATCACAGTGACCAAACTTGACAGAAAAGGCCTGCACAAAATTCCTGTTCGGCCCGGATTTACTTTGGATATTGCATCAGTGTTAAGAACAATACAATCCATTGAAGCTGGTGTCCAAATAGGAGAACGAGAAGGCGTTTGCTGCACATTAATGTTGCAAACCAGGGAACGCTTCGCAGTTTCAAAATCTTCGACAGCGGAAACCACCCACGAACTCAATCTGGTAGCATCATCAAGGGCCTCAAACACCAGTTTATTGCATGTCTTCCACACATACCAAAGCATCGTGGTGAAGGTTGCACTCCACGAGTCGATGCGCTGAATGTTGGCTAAGATCCAAGAGCGAATATCCATCTCATTGAAGAAATCCGGAGCAAGTGAATTACCTGCTAATGCAATCCAGACTCGACGAATAACGCTGCAGTCTCGAAGCAAAAGGAGCATTGATTCAGCATTGTGGCAACGAGGGCAATCCTCAGATTGGGCTAAATGGCGACGCACCCTAGTTTCATTACACAATATGCCATTATGAGCAACTAAATAGACAAAGTGGCAGGCACGTTGTTGGGCCGGAATTCGCCAAATCTTAGTCCAACAAAAATCCGAATCAGAACCCACCTGCTGACGCACCAGATCATAAGCAGATCGAGTAGTGAACTGACCAGATTGCGATGGTTGCCAATACATTTTATCTTCATGATCCAGAGCCTTGAAGACCCGACGTTTTAGCTTTGTTCTATGCTTTGCTTTGTTTTTCTTTATGCCTTTGCTTCTTTCGGTTTTGGTTTGAGTTTTCGGCTTTTGATTGCTTTGTTTGTTCACCTGTGTCATGTGGTCTTGTCGGGTCTTTTGGTCGCTCCCCATTGCGTATGCCAGGGGTGCCCCCATCCTGACCCCCCAGATTTCCCGTAAGGGAAGCTACACTGGGTTATTGTTGTTGTTGTTGTTGTTGTTGATCCAGACCAGCAAACGACAGAGATAGAAGCCCAGGCGTTGCAAGATTGAAGAAGGAAGATAGGCCGAAAACCTTTGCCAATTCCAACCCGTTGGCGTGTAATAGTCAGCTACAGTACATCTTTCAAAATCTGGGATATTCAGCTGAGCGTGCTCAATAATAGGTCTCGTATCACACCAATTATGGAGCCAAAACAGAGTGGACTCCCTGTTACCAACAGAAAAGGCCAAACCCTTAGTAAGAATAGACCCTCCATGAACAAAGCCACGCCACATGTAAGAAGAGCGTGGTTTCGGCTGGAACATGTCCACTTCAAGCCGATTATGACAGTATTTCCCTCTAATAACTTTGCTCGAAATTGAATCAGGTTCAGTTATAAGCCGCCATCCAAGTTTAGCAAGTAAAATGGAATTGGACTCCCTCATCGATTTGATGCCCAAACCAACCAAACATTTAGGACGAGTAAGTTTATCCCAACTTACCAAATGCATTCTACGTTTTTCATCCGTCGAGCCCCAGATAAAGTTGCGAATTTTCTGATCTCTTGCATCACAAATGTCATGTGGTACTAGTGTAGACTGCATAGTGTAGATCGGAAGGCTTGAAAGCACTGATTGTGCTAAAGTAACTCGACCAGCAGCTGAAAGATACTTGGCCTGCCAACTGCTGAGACGTGACGAGATTTTGTCAAGAAGGAATGAGTAGCGGTCGTTTGTCATCTTGCCACAAGTAGTAGGCACTCCCAAGTAGGTACCCATGTCTTCAGTTTCCGGAATAGACAGAAATTGAGAAATAGAGGCACGAGTGTCATGACCGACTTTTCTAGAAAACATGATGGTGCTCTTGTTGTAATTCACAGCTTCACCAGAGTAATGGCAGAAACGGTCCAAGCGGCTCTTAATCCAAGCAGCTTGACTAACCGAAGCTTTGGCAAATAGGATCAAATCATCGACAAAAAATAAATGAGATAAGCCAACTCCTCCTTCATAAACCGGTCTCCATAATCCCCTATTCACCAAGTCTTGAATAATATGGGAGAGGTATTCCATTCATAAAACAAAAAGATAAGGTGAAAGAGGATCACCTTGGCAAATACCTCTCGATGGACGAAAAGAACCCGCAATATGCCCATTCCAAAGCAAGGCCATAGAGCCTTGAGTTTGGCAACGCATGATCACATCAATCAAATGTTTAGAAATCCCGGTTCGATCCAAAATTTTCCTAAGAAAACTCCATCGGATCCGGTCATAAGCTTTGGCAAGATCAATTTTAATCATCATCATCTTTTCTTTGCAAGTAGTAGAAGCAAAAGAGTGAAGCACCTCTTGAACCACAACAACATTGTCGTTAATTTGGCGCCCCGGGATAAAACTTGCTTGGGTAGGAGAGATCAGCAGAGGCAAAACAGGTTTGAGGCGATTAATGATCATCTTGGTAGCCAATTTAAAAGTAACATTGAGCAGCGAGATAGGACGAAAGTGTGCAGCAGTAGAGGGAGCATCATTCTTAGGAACTAGCTGCATCAGAGCATCACCAATACCTTCAACAAACTGACCCTCATTAAGCAAATTTAACACACACTGGCAGACCTGAATTCCGACCACAGGCCAATTTTTTTGGTAAAAAAACGCCGGAAAACCATTCGGTCCAGGGGCTTTAAAAGGCCCCATCATACGGAGAGATTCCCAAACTTCAGTAGAGTTAAAAGGCCGATTTATATCCACAATTAAATCAGTTGACAGCTGAGGGAAAGAAATCGCTGGAAACATTGTAGAATAAAGAGGTTCTCTACCTTCAGCAGTGAAAAGTTTGGAGAAAAAAATTAAGGACAGATTGCTGAATTTCAGCTTAATTAGACGTCCAGTTGCCATCCTCAGTTTGCAGCAGCGTTGTTTTGTTTTGTCTGCGCCTAATAATGGTAGAGAGGTGGAAATAGTGAGTATTCCGATCACCCTCAATTACGAATGAGGCCCAAGATTTTTGGAACCAGAGTACTTGTCCTGCTGAAGCACTTGCTCGAGATCTTTGCGTAATTCGCGTTCTCTCCAGAAAAGTCCCTCTGACTGCCGAGAATCAAGGGCTCGACGTACACCATGAAGCCGAGCAAGCAACTTTCTTTTCCTATGAAATATGTTCCCGAAAACTGATTTGTTCCAGGCGCCTAAAGAGTCAGCAAGATTGGACAAAGAGCTGTGCAAATTCTCCGAGGCCTGCCAATTCTCGTGCAAGAATGAACTAAAATTCTCATGTGATAGCCAAGCAGCCTGAAATTTGAAAGGGCGCTGAGTATGGAGATTTGGAATAACAGCCTCCAGATTGATAAGTAATGGCAGATGATCCGAATGTGCTGCTATCAGGTGTCTAACTGTAGCCTCAGGAAATTTCAGACGCCATAAATCATTGGATAAACCCCGATCAAGTCGAGCTGCCTTGTAAGTCAAGGGTGAATTACCGGTGGACCAGGTAAACCAAGGTCCCTCAAAACCAAGATCATGGTTGCGATTTGAGCCACTCAGCAAAGGCCATAGAAGCCCGATTTGAGCCAACAGAAGAAGAAGAAGACCTTTCAGCAGAAGTCATGGTTGCATTGAAATCTCCCGCCAAAAGCCAAGGCTTTCGGTTAGTTTGCGCCATAATTGACAAATTATCCCATAGAGCTACACGGCCAGTGGGATCTGGAGATGCATAGACCGTGGTAAGCATCCAAGGCTCCTATATTTCTGAGCGCCATTGTGAAACGGAAGCCTTCTGATTTTGGTTTAAGTAAAAGCATTTGTCCCATATTTATATAGAGTAACTTGTGATTGCGTGCATATTTTTTAGAATATAGAGTGAACGTGTGCTTATATTATGTACCAAAGGCTTGGTTATCTTGCATCAATATGAAACTTGTTAAACATACAACTAATAGAGATGGTAAATTTATAGAAGAAAGATGCGTTGATTGATCCATAACTGACTTGAGGTTGTGAGATAAGGCTACGATGGATAGTGTGGTCTCGGTGCACGTGTGTTGAGATCAAACATTGTTTGCACCTTAAAAAAGGATTGAAGGGCGAGTTATGAAGAATAGATGTAATGTTGTTGGAATCGAAAAGCCGAAGACGATGAGATACTGGAAATTGGGACTAAGGGAGGAATTGTTTGATCAATTCATATTTTCAAATTAATTAATTGGCCTGAATTTTGGGGTCCGAGAGTCCAAGAAGTGGGAATGAAACCTCTAGAAAATGTTGGAAATTGGAAGCATGATATTTTGGTAGAATGTTCTAGATAGGTGAAGAATAGGGCAAGTAGTAGATTTGTATGGGTCTTTCTAGAATTGTGGAGAAAATTTGTAATTGTTATGTACCTAGATACTACTGTATGTTGGTGGGGCATATTTGCTAATTACCCATGAGTAGTGTAAATAGAACTACAGGTTAGGGATTTTGTGCATCGATTAAAATCGATCAGAGTGTGTGCGAGCGTGTGTGAGGTGTACAAGTTGTACGAGAAGTCTTTGAGTGTGTGTGTGTCTCATTTTAACGAGTGTCGAGTTAATTACCCGTGTAATATATTTCTTGTACATTTTCACCATATAATATGAAGTCACTGTTAGAATGCATGCATAATAATTACTACTCTTTTCCTAGAGTATGATCTAGGTTCAGCTATAGGCCAAGTAATTAATTTCAGTCTACTTTTCCAGCTTACTTTTTCAGTGGTATTAATTTCTAGCTTCTCTTGTAAGCTTCCTCTTTCTATTTAAGTTGTAATCTTTCTCCTTAATGAATTGAGATCAGATTGCTATCTTCTCCAACCCTCTCTTTTACCAACAATCACTTTTGTTAAATTGTGTCTTTGTGTCGGTTGGCATTTGGTGAGTGTATAAGTATCCTGGGAGGGTCGATTTCCCAATAGGCTAAATCTACATTGCTTGTTGATAATTAGGATGAACCGAGAAAGTTGAGTAGAGGGTTGAAGGATCATTCTGAATTAGACTTCTTCTATAACTATATTGGATTTTATTGATTTTTTTCCAGGTTGATCAGAATTATATAAATATAGTTCTTACTTCTTAGATCTATCCGCAATACTTATATTTTTTTCCAGTTGGATCAGAATTACTTTATAGTCATGCTATTTTTCTTTGGAAAATCTCGATTAGAAACTTTTTGCTTTTTGTTGTTTCTAAATCTATTTATAGCCACTGATGGCAGTCATCCTTCCTTTGGGGATACCTTGTTTCACCAATAGCTGGTGGGGCACTGGTTGATTATTATGGCGGCAAGACTGTTATGGCATGGGGTGTTGCTATCTGGTCACTAGCCACGTTTCTTACTCCCTGGGCTGCTGAATCTTCTCTATGGGCTCTCCTTGTTGTGCGAGCTGTGGTTGGTATGGCAGAAGGTGTTGCTTTACCTTGCATGAACAGTGTCATATCAAGGTAATTTATATATATCTTACAAAATCCCATTTCTTATTTACAATAAGCAGGTCTAAATTTCTTTGATTTGCTTCTTTCTAGATGGTTTCCTCAAGTCGAACGAGCAAGAGCTGTTGGCATTGCAATGGCTGGGTTTACACTGGGAAATGCTGTTGGGCTTGTACTTTCTCCAATCCTTATGACACAGGCTGGTATCTTTGGGCCATTTGTCATATTTGGTTTATCTGGATTCCTCTGGGTTTTGGTATGGCTATCTGCAACATCCAGTACTCCTGAGGCAAGTTCTCAAATTTCAAAGTTTGAGCTAAATTACATACTAAGGAAAAGGCCGCAGACAGTACAGTCATCTGTAGACCATAAAGCCAAGTCTAAAGTGATTCCACCTTTCAAAAAGTTGCTCTCTAAGCTTCCAACCTGGGCACTTATGGTAGCAAATGCGATGCATGCCTGGGTAATTCTTCTGTCCTATCGAATTAGTATCTAGAAACAAAGATGGACAGTTGTTTCTTTCACGTGTTGATAAATATAAGCAATAGAGCAAACACGGACAATAGCGCCATAGAGTAGGACTTCTTATTAAATCTCTTACTGGTGTTCACATCCATTGTTTTGGGAGCCAAACGCAGCTGTTAGCATGATAATAATTCTTTCTGCATGTATGGACCGGAAAGTAACCAATGAATTCTTGTGCAGGGATTCTTTGTTATACTTTCGTGGATGCCCATATACTTCAATAGTGTAAGTTCAAATGGGTGTTTCATTTTCCTCTTCCTTTTTCTGTCTGATGATGTCTAATAGTCAGATCTTAAGTGCAGCAGTGATGAAACATGTGTTTGAATTAAACAAGAAATGTGCTGCAGGTATACCGTGTTGAGCTTAGACAAGCAGCATGGTTTAGTGCTGTTCCATGGAGCCTGATGGCTGTGATAGGATATTTTGCTGGTGCTTGGTCAGACTTGTTGATACAGAGTGGCACTAATAGTATCACTGCAACCCGGAAAATTATGCAGGTTTATTGGTCATTTAGTATATCATCTGTAAATTTTCTTCTTACAACTTCCTTCGGCCATTTTGCTGAAACATTGCCTTGATCTGAGAGCTTTAAGAGATGTTTGATATAGACTTGGGTAATGGTTGGAGTGAGGGGCATGGGGTTGCAATTCATAAATGATATTAAATGGTGGTTTGTATTTTGATCAAATTTGGGTTTTTAACAACGAATGAGTTCCAAATTAGCCCCAGATCCTAGTGTATGTGAAGTCTGTTCGTTGGAGGTATGAGGAATGAAGTTGAACCCTGGAAAATAGTGAACACAAGTTGGGTATGGGCTTTGTGAATCTCAACCCCATACTTTCGGAAACACCCTTACAAACACCCCAGTATATCTGATCTTTCCTTAAAGCTATCTAGTATCTACTCTTGCAAACACCCTTGCAAGCTCTTATCCAATACCTCGTTTTTATGTCTTGAAGCTATCTAGTATCTACTCTTTTTTCCTTGTGCAGTGAATCTTTAAGAATTGATTGAGACCATCAAAGTATATTACTCTATACCGATTTGGCTGTTTTTTCCTACTTATGGCTTACTATGAGTCGTATGATATGCTGTTATCTATCATCACTAAATTAGAAGAACAATATTCTATATCACAGGTGTTTAAACTTTCCCCTTGTATGCAGTCAATTGGGTTCATCGGTCCCAGCATTGCTCTAATTGGCTTGACTGCAGCCAAGAGTCCATCAATTGCCTCTGCCTGGCTAACTTTAGCTGTTGGGCTGAAATCTTTCAGCCATTCTGGTTTTCTTGTAAATATCCAGGTTGGTATGCATAACTCCTAAACTGTGTTCCGGGTGCAATGTAATTACTGGTCCTGAAATTTGCGTTTGATACTGTCAGGAAATTGCTCCAGAATACACAGGTGTCCTCAATGGTATCCTATCAAATCTTTGGCGCTGTCTTTTAATGTCTAATTCTACAATCAAATTCCCCCCTTTACCATCTCAGAGTTGATCTAATAATGATAAAGCCTCTCGGGCTGTATGGCAAGCACAACTGAACTATATATACTATTATGTGGTGTAGGCTTGTCAACCACAGCGGGAACATTTGCTGCTATAATGGGAACCGTTGGAGCAGGATATTTCGTTGAACTCGTAGGATCGTTCAAAGGGTTTCTATGGCTCACATCACTTTTGTATATCTTTGCTGCTGTGTTCTGGCTCCTATTTTCCTCAGCTGAGAGGATGAACTTGAATGAAGCTGCTATTAGTTGTTAGTGGATAAATCCTGCACTCTATAATACACTTGCAAACCAATGTCAATGTTGCGGGGATGCTGATTTCTCTTGAAGCTGGAATTCCATACATCTTTATTGGTCCCAACCCACAAAAAACTCATCTTGTTACCATGAAATAAAATCTTTGACGACTACATTTTCTATGCTTCATTTTGCTGTGAGGGAAACCATAATTACAATCAACCACATAAAAACCACCGTCTTCACTGTCATAACGATTTTTTCACCGCCATCACAATTTTTTGATGACAAAAAGTGTAATAAAAGATAAAAGTGTCATCAAAATGTCTTGATGACACTTTTTGATGACAAAAAGTATCATTAAAGGCATTCAATCACATGAAAACAACTGTCATAACTGACATCACAATTTATTCTACCGTCATCACAAATTTTTATGACAAAAAGTGGAATAAAAGGTAAAAAGTGTTATCAAAATGTCTTTATGACACTTTTTGGTGATAAAAAGTATCATCAAAGACATTCAACCACATAAAAACAACCGTCAACAATGTCATCACAACTTTTTGATGACAAAAATTATATCAAATGCCTTGATAACAGTTTTTTGATGACAAAAAGTGTAATAAAAGGCAAAAAGTGTCATCAAAATGTCTTGATGAAAATTTTTTGATAACAAAAAGTATCATCAAAGACATTCAACCATATAAAAACAACCGTCATCACACATAAAAAACAAAGTTGTCATCAAATATGTATCATCACATTTAATTTTATAGTGTCGTCAAATATGTGTCATCAAATACAATTTTTTTTTCTAGTGTCAAATATGTGTCACCACTTAAAGTGTCATCAAAAAATTTTTGATGACACGGTTCGAACCGTCATCAACTGTCATCACTTGTCATCGTTACTTGATGACGGTTTGATTGTCATCAACTATCATCTCTACTTGATGACGATTCACTTAATTTGTCATCAAAAGGGCCTTGATGACAAACAAGTGTTATCAAACTATCATCACTTAAGCGTCATCAAATATGTGTCATCACTGTCATCACTACTTGATGACAGTTTGATTGTCATCAACTATCATCATAAATGTCATCACTACTTGATGACGGTTTGATTGTCATCAACTATCATCATAAATGTCATCTCTACTTGACGACGGTTCGATTCTCATCAATCGTCATCGCTATTTGATGACAGTTCGATTAATTTGTCATCAAAAGGGTCTTGATGACAATGATCTTGAAGACAAACAACCGTCATCAAGTGTCATCACTCAAAGTTTGTTCGTTTTTATCATCATCACAAAAAATAGTTGTCACCAAATCTCATCACCACATAAAAATAGTTGTCATCACCACATAAAAAACAATTGTCATCACTAAAAAAAAATTCAAATTGTCATAAAAAATTATCACTTGTCATCACTAAATATAAACATGTCATCAATAAAAAATAAGAGCAATCAAAGGTCATTAATAAGCCTACGTGGGATTTGAACCCCACATAATTTATTACATACCAATAGTTGAGATGCAGGCATGCAAATCCCAACTATTAATTGACAAAGACCATACATCAGCTTTGTTATTTATCATACACAACCACCAAGTTCAATATAAAGGTAGCAACAATAGTAAACCAGTAAAGGCTAAAAACTAAAAGAGTAGTTTTAACAACAAAGTACCTAAATGACCCAATATGAGTGAATTCTTGTATCAAATTCATTCTTCAGATGTAATGGCCTAGGCAAGTTTAACAGCAGCAACAGTTGAAACCATGGAATTAACACCACAGACATTCCTGCCCCTACAAATTTTATAATACCCACTTTCTCGCTAGCTTTCACCCCACGAATTCTTTATGATCCAATACGACTTTTCCTTGAGTCTAATTGGAGCATACCCAGATGAGCCAAACCCAACCAACAACACTCCGTGATCCAAATGCCTTGAACAAATGTAAGGACACGAAACGTATCCAATGTAAGTCTCCATATAAACAACATTTATGGCCACTTCAACAAATGAAAACGACATTTCATTAGCTGAAATGACTCAGCTAAAATCGTTGTTGCCAAGATCAAAAATAAATAACCCTAAACTACTAACTAGTATAGTAAGCAAGCAAGGGGTCGAACCCAAGAGAATCGGAATTCTGAACAATCAGCAATTAACAAGACATGGGTTTTGGGATTTAGGCAAGGAAATAAATTCAAGTAATAAATCAATTAAGGAAAAGCAGAGTTTATTCAATCAATTCCACCTTTTTAATCATTCGATCATCAATTCATCCACTTTTCTATTAATTCCCAGGTTAATTCCAATCCTTATAAAAGATTTCCGCTTGTCCACGGTCCAAGAGAAATTATGATATGAACAAGAACGCTTAATTCAAATCATGCAAAGTATTAAGGATAGAAGGATATTAAATCATGCAATCAAGCTACGAGTGTTGTTTTGTGTCTTCGAACCTTGTATGCCTAGATCTACAATTGGGGGACAACCTAAACTGGTTTGTGTGGTTGTCCAAAGGTTGAAGAAGCTCATCACTCTTTGCTTGAATTGAATTAATGGCAAAAAATGGCAAGAGTCACCCTTTGGCCTTTCAACTAACTCATTTTTAATTGTCTCTCTCGGCTGAATTTTTGCCTTCCTTTCCATGAAAATTTCGAGCATGTGTGGCTTTGGATAAGACTAAAATCAAGCTTACAATATTGTGGACTCACTTGGGATAAGATACGGGAAAAATACCAAGTGTTAAAAAAAAAGAAGTAACACCGAGTAGAGGTGCAAGTCAACTTGTTGTTGAAACTTTGTATGCTTGATTGTATTGTGCTAAAAGTGGTTTGGGCTAGGAAGGAAAAAGAAGAGGGGCTAGAAAAACCTTGCCGGCGGCTAAAAAGCTAATAAGGAGCCAGACACAGAATAAATCGAACCCCGTGAGAAAGAGTTTCCGAGTTAGGCCCTACATTTGTTTAAGCTCTTTTCGTTTTTCTATTTGTTTGTATCTTGGTACTTAGTAGCTTCTTGAATTCGAGTGGTTGACAAACTTGTTTCTTGTATTGCATTTCCATTGCTTGTGCGTTTTCTTTTGAGCCTTTTCCTTTTTGTACTCACCAAAGTCCTAGCACTTGCAAGTTTGGCACTTTTCGAGTCTAAGTTGAGAATTGGTTGTGTGTGGCTCGAAGCACCACTTGCTTGTCGGATTTAACTTGTTTGGTGAAGTTTTTGCATGATGTCGGACGCAGGGAATGGTGGCTCACCTCGGGATCGGGATGTTAACTTTGATTCATCTATGGCTGCCATGTTACAATCAATGCAACAAAATCTTCGTTCTTTTTGTTCTCGGTTTGATGACATCGAGCAAAGGTTGTCAAGGCATGACGAGCTCTTCCAAGCTAGTGCCACCAATGCAAAAAGCGTCAACCGATATCCACCTTTGTCACTCGGTGTGAGCTCTCATCTAGAGCCAATCATTTCCACCACTAGGGGTAGTCATTTGGAGGAAGGTTCCACCTCCAACATTCAGTTAGCGTCACAAGGCCATCTTTCGGGGTCAAATTTTTCTCAACCATTTGTGACGTCTTCCGGGGTAAGATATGAATTTTTTCATCCATATTCTACTTTTCCAAATAATATCCCATTGCCTTCGAACACTAACAATGTAGGCAATGAGCGATATGGCTATACCCCCATGGCGACACCGGTGCCTAAGGCGTGCCTCAAATGCAAGCTGCCAAACGAGGGCCGTTTCAAGCTGCTTGGCCACCTCAGCCGGCTCACTTTGAAGAGCGCCAACAAGGGGAGCGCCACCAAGGAATCAAGCTCCAAATCCAAACTTTCTCGGGAACCACCGGTGCCGACGCATGCCTCGATTGGATAGCCAAAACCGAGACCGTGTTTGATTACTATGGCTATGAGGACGAGAGAAGAATAGTCGTCGCCACCGTTCACTTCACCGACTTTGCATACCATTGGTGGTTGCAAGACAAAGAAGTTAGGCGTCATGATGGGGTCCAACCGATTCGAACTTGGCCAGAGTTGAAACGTGCCCTCGAAGAACGCTTTGTTCCATCGGAATATGCCGAGAGGGTCCATTCCAAACTTGAGCAGCTTCGACAAGGCAGTCGGACTCCCGACAAGTACTACAATGAGCTATGCACGCTCATCTTTCGCTCCGGGGTTCAATTCCCCGACGGGTATGTTATCTCCAAATTTATTCATGGACTTAATTCCGAGCTAAAATCTATTGTGAATATGCAGCATTTTCCTAGGGGTACGGAGATTGAGCAAGTGTTGCATTACCGAGCTCCAGTCCTCGGTGCAGCCATTGGTACCGAGCTCCAGACAATCGGTACCGAGCCCCAAGCCGTGGACCAGCTCCTCGGTACCGAGACAGCCTAAGAGGCCCGATTTCAAGCGTGACCAGCTCCCGCCTCCTCCCAAGAGAGATGTGCCTCCAAGGCCAAGGCAAGAAGGGGAGAACCGTGCCGGCGAGTTCAAATGTTTTATGTGTCTCGGGCGTGGCCATTACGCTCGTGATTGTCCGAATGAGCGCAAGGTTCTTCTTACTCCGCAAGGAGAATATGAATTTGAGGAGCTTGTTCAAGAGGAGGAAGAAAACCGTGAGGAGCAAGAAGAGGACGAGCTCCATGTCATGGCTGAGGAGGGTGAGTGTTTTGTTGTTCAACGCACTCTTTTCACCACCGAAAATAGCACCACCTCAAGCCAACGCGAAGTGATCTTCCATACTCGATGTAAAATCCAAGATAAGGTATGTAGCTTAATTATTGATGGTGGTTGTTGTTGTAACATCATCAATGAGGAGGTTGTTTTTCGTTTTTCAATTCCTACTACTCCTCATCCCATGCCTTATCCTTTGTGTTGGTTAAATTCTAAATCGCCTATCCAAGTGAAGGAAACGACTTTGATTTCTTTTGCCATAGGTCCATATCAAGATGTGGTGGAATGTGATGTGGTTCCCATGTCAGTGTGCCATCTTATTTTAGGACGACCTTGGCAATATGATAGGGGTGTGATCCATGATGGCGTCTCCAACGAGTACTCCTTCCACCGTGATGGCAAGAAGGATATTGCATCCCATGAAGCCACACGAAATTATGCTTGATCACACGGCTAGCGAGCAAAAGCGAAGGCATGCTCTTAGAGAAGGAAGCAAGGGAAAGACATTGGCCATTGGTGATAGCATGAGCACTTCCAAACCTCTCTTAGCCAAACCGAGGGAAGTTGTTCATGCCATCAAGGGGAGTAACATTTGCTTGTTATTACTTTATCATGAATCGTTGCTTTCTAACCAAGAAATTGAAGATCTCTCCTTACATATTGCTCGTCTTTTGCAGGATTACAAGGATTTATTTGCCGAAGAGGTGCCAAATGGGTTGCCGCCTACAAGAGGGATCGAACATCAAATCGATTACATCTCGGGCGCGTCGTTACCGAATCAGCCAGCCTACCGAGCCAATCCCGAGGAAACCAAGGAGTTGCAAAGGCAGGTTCAAGAGCTTCTCGACAAGGGCTACGTCCAAGAAAGCCTTAGCCCTTGCGCCGTTCCGGTAATTCTTGTCCCTAAAAAGGACGGTACTTGGGGAATGTGCGTTGATTGCCGAGCAATCAACAACATTACTATCAAGAATCGCCATCCGATTCCGGGACTTGATGATATGCTTGATGAGCTCAATGGAGCTTGTATGTTCTCTAAAATTGATTTAAAAAGCGGTTACCATCAAATCTGGATGAAGGAAGGCGATGAGTGGAAAACCACGTTCAAAACCAAGTATGGGCTTTATGAGTGGTTGGTTATGCCTTTCGATTTAACCAACGCTCCTAGCACCTTTATGAGGTTGATGAACCACGTTCTCCGTTCTTTTCTTGGTAAATTCGTGGTGGTTTATTTTAATGACATTCTTATATATAGCCACGACCTTGAATCCCACGTCGAACACCTTAGACGTTTTGAGAAACGTCTATTTTGATGACATTCTTATATATAGCAAGTGTTAGACGTTTTGAGAAATGAACGCCTATTTGCTAACTTTAAAAAGTGCCACTTTTGCTCGGATCATGTGGTATTTCTTGGCTTTGTTGTGAGTAGGAAAGGGTTAAAGGTTGACGAATAAAAGGTGAAGGCAATCCGAGATTGGCCGACTCACACTACCATGACACAAGTTCGAAGCTTTCTTGGCTTGGCTGGCTTCTACCGCCGCTTCGTGAGAGACTTTAGCTCCATAGTTGCGCCTCTCACCGTACTTACCAAGAAAAATGTACCATTTAGGTGGGACGAGCTCCAAGAATCTGCGTTCAACCTTCTCAAAGACAAACTCACACAAGCGCCGCTCCTAGTCTTGCCCGATTTCAACAAAATGTTCGAAATCGAATGTGACGCTTCGGGCATTGGCTTAGGCGGTGTTCTTTTGCAAGAGGGCAGACCCGTGGCATATTTTAGTGAGAAATTGGGTGGGGCCGAGCTGAATTATCCCACCTATGACAAAGAGTTGTTGGCCCTTGTTCGAGTACTCAAAACGTGGGAGCACTACCTCATGCCACGTGAGTTTGTCATACATTCCGACCACGAGGCGCTCAAATTTCTTAAAGGTCAAAGCAAGCTCAACAAGCGCCATGCTAAGTGGGTCGAGTTCATCGAGACGTTTCCATACGTCATCAAGCATAAGAAGGGGAAGGATAACGTCGTCGCCGACACACTTTCTAGGAGGTATGCTCTTCTATCCCTTCTTGATGCTAGGTTGCTAGGTTTTGGTTTCATGCGTGAGTTGTATGCTAATGATGCTGATTTTAGGGAGATAATTCATGCATGCATTACTCATGGGAGTAAGGACCAATTATATTTACATGATGGGTCCTAAATTGTGTGTGCCTAGAAGTTCTATTAGGCATTTGCTTGTCCAAGAGGCCCATGGTGGCGGCCTTATGGGACATTTTGGAGTCATGAAGACTTTGCATATTCCTAGGGAGCATTTCTTTTGGCCTTTCATGCTTAGGTCGGTATAGAAATTTTGTGCTTCTTGTGTGACATGTATGTGTTCTAAGTCTAGGGTACACCCTCATGGTTTGTACACTCCCCTTCCTATCCCTCATGCTCCTGGGGAAGATATTTCCATGGACTTCGTCTTGGGATTACCTCGCTCTAAGAGGGGGAGAGACTCCATTTTTGTTGTGGTTGATAGGTTCTCTAAGGTGGCTCACTTCATAGCATGCTATAAGACTGATAATGCCTCTCATGTTGATTGCTTATTCTTTGATAATGTTGTGAGATTCAATGGAGTTCCTAAGTCTATAGTTTCTGATCGTGATGTGAAGTTTTTGAGCTAGTTTTGGAAGACTCTTTGGGCCAAGTTAGGCACGAAGTTGCTCTTTTCTACCACTTGTCATCCTCAAACGGATGGACAAACCGAGGTCGTGAATCAAACTCTTGGTTCTCTTTTGTCTACTAATCTGCGCATGTGAGAAAAATGTCTTCCATTCATAGAGTTTGCCTATAACCGATCAGTGTATTCGGCCACTAAGAGGACTCCGTTCGAAGTGGTGTACGGGCGCAATCCCATCACGCCCCTCGACCTCATGCCTTATACAACCAAGAATCGGGAGAGTCGTGAAGGTCTTGACCATGCTGCTAAGGTCAAGAAACTCCATGAGGATACTTGCCTTCAATTGGAAAGGCGAACCATGCAATACGTGCGCCAAGCCAACAAAGGGCACAAGGAAGTCATTTTTTAGTCGGGCGACCTCGTATGGGTGCATTTGAGGAAGGATCACTTTCCTATCCTCCGAAATTCAAAGTTGAAACCATGAGGTGATGGTCCATTTATGGTGTTGGAGCGCATCAACGATAACGCTTATCGAGTGCAATTGCCACCAAGCTATGGTGTACACGAGGTATTTAACGTTTCCGACCTTTCTCCTTATTTTCTTAACGATGATGATGAGATGCAGGATGCAGGTTCGTGGACGAACCCTTTTCAACAAGGGAGGATGATGTGACTACGCCTCACGAGCCACATCAAGGCTCTGACGCCTTCGGTACCGAGCCACCCAACCTTGACACCGAGCTGCCTGGCGACTCTTTTGCCCACGGTACCGAGCTGCCCAACCTCGGTACCGAGCCACCTGGGCGCGCCAGCCGCCGTAGCGATACTTGGCCTTATTTAGGGCGGAAAACGAGGGCTCGAGCTTGTGTTTTGCAAGAAGAGATTCGAGATGGTATCTTGGTCCATGGAGCGCCGATCAAATATGAAGGCGACATGGTGTGCACATTGCTAGTCACCGGGTGCGCCGTGGCCATGCCGGGGGCCTAGCTCGCGCCGAGTTGGCGCCTCTTGTGCACCATTTCAAGATGCATTTAATGCCGGGCTTCCAAGGGTTTTTGTCTTCACTTTTGTTTAATGGTTGGGTAATGAAAAGACTGGTGTTGATGGCTAAATTTTAGTTAAAAGGGACACCCCTCCTCCCTTGCTGGACGCTTGAAAAATGCTTGAAACTCTTGTCTTGTTTTAGTCATGTTTTCGACTTTGATTTGGAAATTTCCCCTTTTAATAAAGTTGTTTGATGTTCTTTGTTTTCAATCTTGATTCGTGAGTAATATCGGATCACCCTCGAGATCCAAGAGCAAGGTGCGTCACATCCTTGTCCTTGAATCTCATAGTTTGAGTTTCGAGTGTGGTGAGTCATATTCACGCCCTAAACTCATTCATATCCAACTGCCCTCAATTTCCATCATCCACTTCTGGTTTTTCAAACCATTCACACGTCCATCAACACATCTCCGAGGCACATCCATCCAATCCCTCAGCAAGAAGAGAGCGTCCAAGTGACCTTGCACTGACTTCATCGACTCGATCCTTATCAAATTTTGTCATATTTACCAGCAAGTGGACCGTTTTTCACTAGATTCGCAGCAATTTGGTCCTCATCAAGAGAGACGACACTGAAGTTGGCTACCGAGGTAACAATTTAGCTCTTGTCGAACTTGCAAGTGCCACGATCATTGCCAGTGTAAATATAATCTTCCTCTCTTTGGACTCCTCCAGATTTAAGTTTGTATTCAAAAGCACTATTCATTAGTCCACCATTACAGCCACAGTCACAAGCATTTCTTTCATCGGGGTCACACTGCAAAAAGTCACACTGAATTAATGTCTCTCTTCAATCTATCTAACATTAATCCAATGAGTTCAAACAAAAACAAACCTCGTGATCACATTCCACAAGTTCTTGTTCACTCAAGCTCGTGAGTATACCGGTTGCAAGAAAGTTTGCACCTTTTAGAGCTCCAGTGGTGCTAAATGCCCAACATGATCCCTAAAATTTCAACACACATATCACTGATGATACCAATAGTCCATACAACAAACCGAATTGAACTTTTATCTCATAAATTTCTCTGGTCCACAAATAACTAATACGCAGTTCCATTCAAAAAATTGAAACCATTTGCTTCTATCAACAACCTCTGTGATCTCTATAGATCATATGCATATATGGAGTCAACATTTTAACAGATCATCGCCTTCCATCAGACAATTAAACATTCAGATCAAATAGCTTTCTCCCATCCAAACGAATTCAGCTAAATAGGACACTAGAAATCGAATGCCATTTATACTAGTTTGTTGCCTCAAATTCTGGGAACCAGCATTGACATTGTTCCTGAAGGAAAAACTATAGGTTCCTTCTTCTAGGATGCAACAAGTAGTGAAAGTTAAATTCGATATCAAAATCTATCATGCATAAATCCCCTCAATTACAAGAAAATACACAACATTGTAATGATGATCGCCATTCCCACGGTTAAATTCACAGTCTGATTGATCATTTGTTGCACGTGATGAAAAATATATAAGAACTTGTTTCCTTTGATAAGCAAGAATGCAAGATGGTACACACACACACACACTCTAATTAAAGTTGTGATTGCCATTTACACTACTAGGTTTAGTATGCTAGTCATCAGAAATTAAAGTTTCAACCTTTTCCAAATCAAATGTCAAAACTGTATACAGACTTAACAAATGCTGATGACTAGTTTCAACTTTCAATTTCTAAAGCATGCCAAAAATGAAGAAACAGGATTGTGTAATTGTACTTCACAGAATATATGACAGGAAATGTTAATGTCTCCTCTTGTTAAATGTGCTCTATAAAAGCCAGATACAGATTTTGATTTTTCAAAACACACATGTGATTATCATCCTGAATTCCATTAGCATAATCTATTGGGTTTTCCCCTTTCGGCAAATCATCTATAGCATACCTGGATATAGAAGTTTGTGCCACCAACAATAACTGGCAGGTGATCTCGAGCGATTATGTCATTTATAAGCTGAAAATATAGTAGAGAAACACAATTACTAACACGCTTGCACAATATCATACTTTCTCCCAATCTGACCTAAAACTGAAACCTAATGAATGCACACATGATATATCAAGGAAACAAAACAACTCAAGAAGTTCACTACACTCCACATACCAACAGAAGATCAAAGTGATTACAAAAATGCCCAAACCCTAACTATGAAAGTTTTGATCTTCTGCCATCCAATATCAATTTAACACAACACAACTAAATAGACGATTGAACCCTAGATCCAGCAATGGTAGGATGAGGTGGAGGAGGTGGCAGATCTATGGTGGCGTCGGTAGGACGAGGAGGAGAAGGTCAGACGAAGAAGATGGAGATCGACATTGGAGTGGAGGAAAATCATTGGGAGAAAAAAAACTGGAGGAGAGAGATGCGAAAAAAAATAAAGAGGTTTTTATAAGCGCCTAATTAGGTATATCAAAATAACACTATGATATCATCATAAATTTATTCCCTTTTACCCAATTTCTTCTATTAATTTTTCTAGGCAGATCAAAATAACACTATGATATCATCATAACCTGATATCAATTGATATCAATATCCCCATAGACCAAACATCATTAGAATATATCAAACACAAGATATGGATATCAATCTATAATACTGTAAGACTAAATCTCCATGACAATTAATTCCCATACATTTTATACATAATATATGATTTTTATATAATTTCTACACAATGTCATAAGCTACTTTAATTAAACATTAAAACAAAATCAACTCAAATTAGAACTGTTGGTTTCCTACACATTAAAGACTCCAACTCATTTGACTGTTGATTTCCTAAAAGTAATCTCAATCTTATCCGCAATCCATTTATTACATTGAAGGCAAAAGGTCAAAAGAAAAAAAAAATCAATTATGAAATGTTCACATTCAGTGCCAAATGCTAAACTAAATTCCAATCACTCAAATACACAATGAATGATATTGAGTATTGACTATATATTTTGGATAAAAGAAAATATAAACACATAATAAGTAACTCTTATGAACCCCCCCCCCCCTATAATTTTACAATTTTAGCACATAAATTAATGAATTAAAATGTACATAAAGAATATCTCTTTATACTAAAAGAATATTTAGTTTTTTAAGGAGTAGAATATTTAGCCAATCAAGTTGAATGTTTTTTATATACTAATAAAATTAGGCTGTTAACTCTTATGTTTAGGACCTCTAATTTATTTAATAAAATAATTTGTAATAAGCTTATGGTATTTTGGTGATTTTGTATAATAAAGCAACATAAAAATATGATATTCACCATTTTCAACTCCCTTAATCTTCTTTCAACTATGAATATTAAAAAAACGTCTAAGGTAAATTAATTAGATGTATTAAGTGGCCTAAAGTAAATTCGTTGAACAAGAAACGTCTATCATCACACACACATAGGTTGATCCACAAATTAATGAGTAGAAATTAAATGTCTATGGAATTTTATTACCCCTAAACAATTATCACAAAAAAACGTTCATGGTAAATAAATTTGTATATGGGTATTCCTTTAATGCATGTTTCTATTCAAATTCTTATTCTTATAAATTCTCTTAATCCTCCTT
Organism: Fallopia convolvulus; assembly: GCA_964016875.1. Taxonomy (NCBI): domain Eukaryota; kingdom Viridiplantae; phylum Streptophyta; class Magnoliopsida; order Caryophyllales; family Polygonaceae; genus Fallopia; species Fallopia convolvulus. Next base: position 28,244,756 of record OZ024727.1, read on the forward strand.
TAAATGCACAAGAATAAATGACAATGGAGACTGGGGATCCAATGCCTCTAGATTTGAAGGTATAAAGACCAAAAAAGATGAAAAGAGATATGGAGAGAAAAAAATAAAAATATGAGAGTTTAGTTCATTTGATTTATTCGTGATCAATTGAAAGGCTAAGACTACCATAGGAGTCACTTAATTTGTTAACCTTTTTCAAAGCTAACCAAACCATGTATTTGTATTATGATAGGTTCATGCATGGTCGATTTGAAGTAGAGGTTCATGCATGGTCGATTTGAAGTGGATCAAAGTGTACTATTACTAGAAAGATACGTAGTTGCCCAAAGATTATATTACATGGATTAGTTTGGTAATTGCATATATGATGGATTTCGACGCTACACCAAGAACAAGTTATTACGAAATTGGTGAGAGTATATTGTCTATAGTTCATTTGCGTTTCTTAACATAAATATTTAGTCCTTTACAAATTGTGAAGGAATTCGTTTCATCATATTACCTAAAATGCATGTGTTATTTAACTTCCATTTGCCATATATGCTTTTAAATTTCTACATTATCATAATTAACTTTTCTTTTTTATAGGAACTTTTGGTGGAAGTGTGACTTATTTGTAAAGAGGTTTGCGAAACTTTAAGGAAATAAACAAAATTTTGAGAGATATAGGCAAGGTATAATTTTGACTTTTATATTGAAAAATCATAGTTACCTTGAAACAACTAATTATGATAATACAAAGATTGCATAGTAGTATATGTGGTCATATTGTTCCATTAAAATATCTCATTTGTTTATACCGATACTTTTTGCACCTTTTACACATCATATTGTTTCCATTCCAAAAGTTTATCTATATCATAAACAAGTAGTACACATGGGGTCTATTCAACTCATTAAACTTAATATGAGTTGACGTTGATGTTGATAATGATTTAGTAGTTGATATTGATTTTACAAGTTGAAATTATTAGTTTATTTTTTTGAAAAAATGTATGTGTTCGGTAGAAAAAACTAACCGAGACTGATTTTATTTAAAAAATGGATGTAAAATTACTAAAAAGGATATATTTATATAGTTATTAAGAAAAGATTAATTTTTAGATTTTCCAAAAATGAATTAGTGACAGTCAATATAAGGAAATCATTTCAATAAGGATGGATAAGGCTGAGAGGAGTAGATTAAATCTATAACTATATATTAAAGTTGTACCTTTTTGAGCCACCATAACGATTCTGGCCCCACTTCATATTTACAAAATTAATTTTTATTTCTAATATTTTTACTTTTTCATATTAAATTCTTCTTGAACTATTTAAATCTATCTTTAGAATCAAACAAATATCTATTTAGTATAATAATATATTTTCAAAACTTCCTTATACAAATATTTAAACTTAAAGATGACAAATTTAAAATATTTTAAAATAAGTATAAATATCTTATATCTTTAGCATGATATCTTTTCACGAATTTATATATATATATATATATATATAGGTTTTGGTTCAAGTGAGACCCACCCTTGTGGTGAGACCTTTGGCTTAAAGTGAGGACTAATCTCAACCATTAGATTTACATCATCAGTATATAATGGATGGTCAAGAATTTTTATTTTTATTTATTTTTTTAATTTTTTTAATTTTTATTTTTATTTTTTTAATTTTTTATTTTTTTATTTTTTTATTTTTAATTTTTTTTAAAAAAGTAACAATTTTTTACATATGCATTCTTATTTTATACACAGTCGGACGTCTCAATTGTTCTAACTATTACGAACTTAACCCACAAAAGTATAATTTATAAAACAATCAACAGGTACGTAAAAATACACAAATGCAAAATGCATGTCCCGTGCGTACACACGGACCTATCCACCTAGTTATATCTATACTCATATATGATATCATGATATATATACCAAATGGGCCCTAATAAACATGTAAATAAGGGTATCTTTCAAATAGCAAAGTGTTAATAGAAAGAAATCGAAGTGTTTTTAGTTCCATTTTTCAAATAAATAAGTAAACTAGCAAAAACGCAAGATTTTGTCATGAGAAATCTATTTTTGTTAATAATAACATTGGTCTTTGTTTTCTTTTTTATAAAGAATATACTAAGATAAATTTTAGAAACTAAAACCATAAAAGGAAAGTCATAAATCCTTGAAAACATTAAATAAAATTCCTAAATAAATAGAACTAGTAAAATCTTTTCAAAACAAGGTTCTTATCTTATGTCCTGAAAAATCCTATACAATAATATGAGTTATCATTTCTTAAAAAATGCTTTTGAATAAACATGCCAATTTTGTAACTTGATACCATAAAATTATAAGATTGCAACGAATCCTATATATGAGAGCAAAATAAAAAAATTGTTGAATTTTAAAATCAAAAGACATTCATTAATATTTTTTATATATTATATTGGAACCACATAACTTAGTAAAAAAAAATCATAAGATGAGGGCTAAATCAAATTTCCTTGAATTTTATTCAAAATAAAGTTGAATTGGTATGATTGTAACAAGAGCGTGGGCTCGTAAGATCACACGTTCCTACCGTAGGATAGGATTCTATGGGCCTACGATTCACTAAACGATCTAGACTGTTGGCCTATATGTAACACCCCTTCTTTACACTGAGCGCTACTCCGTAGTAGACCTCACTGGGTACTACTTAGGCTAGTTTAACAACGAGATCACTCGGATCTTGCAACTCGGGCACGACGAGAAAAAAATAAATATAACATCCAACTTATAGAGTTTGGTTCAAATGAAACAAACTCTTATCCTGAAACATGAAACAAATTCACTTTTCCTAGTTCGTAGTGCACTTTTCCTATTTCAGATTGCACTTTCGTACTTTGTAGTGCACTTTTCGTATGAAAAGTGCACTACGAACTATGAAAAGTGCATTCGTTTCAGGATAAGAGTTTGTTTCATTTGAACCAAACTCCCAACTTGTAATTATAAAAATGATAGTTATAAAACATGTAGGGAACCTGTTTCCGAAACATAAAAATAACTAACCTTTTCAACCATCCCAACAGAATTATTCACCATTTAATGCTAAACAATCATGTTTATAGAAAACTAAACTCCCATAACCAACCCAAGTCTATTGACACGCTCGTCAACCTTCCGCTCCACCACTTAGATGAGATTCCATCACGGTTCCTAATTCATACCTGGAATTGAAAAATAAGACTTTGAGGGGTCAGTTACTATCATAATCCATGTTAGAATTCATATGGTACTAGTAAGACGTTTTAAAACCAATCTTATTCCTAACACACATGCAAAGTCAACTTGAATATAACACATATCAACTCTAAATCCATACCTAACTTTAAACTTATCACACACACACACACATACATCCACAATCACACAATCACACCTTCACACATTCATACATTCACATATTCATACACACAAGTTCATATGCGCCAATGCAACCCTTCACTTACCGTTGCATTCCGCAACACTTATCACCCTTATGCCCAGGTGCCAAGGCACGACCTCCCACCCTTCACAAGATCTCAATACTTCTAAACCATGGTCAAGCCTCCACTAGAGCACTTGCAAAAAACACATATAGCTTTTTTTAAAGGGACATGATTCTCTATCACACGAATCCTATGTAGACATCACTTCCTCGATGACGTCTAATCACATGGCCGTGCCGAGAATAGTACTAGCACAGAGAAAACGTTGAAAACTTCACATACGATGAAAATACTTTGAAATTCGTTTGCACACATATCACAACAAGTAAATTCTTTTTCGTAAAACAATCAATTATGGACTAGTTCCCTAAAACCAATCCTATGAGCACGACATGAAGTCTAATAAGGATTGAATAAAAACTAAGAAAGCCGTAAATGACTTACCTCCATAATGAATTTCCTAATGTAGAAGTGAATCACGAACTTGGTGAACAATTCCCTAAAATAGAACAAGAATTCTATAAGCAATATGAAGTTTTAGGCTTAGAGAATACAATAAAGAAGGTTTTAAGACTCAAAATTGTTCGAACTCCCAAAATAAACTAACCAGGCAAAGGTCTAACACCAAATCTAATTAACAATCAAAACCCCTATTTAGATAACTCTAAATCTAACATGAAGATTGAATTTAAGAAGAATTCAATCCTAAAAACAAGACCATGATCAACCACTTGATCAAATAATTAGAATTGTACAACCATGATCCCACACCCTTATTTACAAAAATTTGCACAATACCACACACTTCATCCATGTACCACCCAAACCACCACCCTTTACTACTCAGCCACCAAACCCTCTAGTGCCAACCACCCTTTTCTACCTTGCCCAAAACTCATAACAACTCAACAAATTGGTATAAGGAAGGAGGTACTTACCATGATCGACGTACCACCACATGACGACTTACAACAACAAGGAGACTTGATGACTTGGTTGGCCGCTTGCTGCCACACCCAAGAGCGATGTTGGTGGTTGGACAACAAGGTGGTTCACCGAACAACAAGGAGGGAACGAGAGCTAAGAGAGGTGGACGGTTGGTGGTTCTTTTTCCGGAAGAGAGGGATGAAGAAGAGAACGAGAGAGAATAAAGGGAGGCGTGCAAATGAGAGGAAAGGTGAAACTCCTTATAAATCTAATTGCTAGGGATAAGTGCAAGTCTTTCCACAAAAGGTAAAGTCAAATACTTAACTTTGAAGTATTTGACTAAGGATAAGCCTAAAGACGTAAAGGATAAGGTCAAACTAGCTCCCTTAAAGACTAAGCATTCATATATAAAGATTATGACACAAATATCGAGGTGAAAGGATGAAAGTGGCACCAATATCGATGAGAGTGACTTCCTTAAAGGCTAAGCATGCATACATAAAGATTGTGACACAAATATCGAGGTGAAAGGGTGAAAGTGGCACCAATATCGATGGAGGAAGATAAGCATGGCACACTAATCAAGAACATAAGGCTATTTTCATCCTATTTAGAAACGAGCTTACTTAATGATTAAGAAACGAACTAACAAATACTTTGAAAACTAAAAAAAATTTTAATATATAAAATCTAGGTAAAAACGAAGTTACTTGAGATTACATAATGGCTAAGCAATCTCGGCACGAATTTCAAGAAACATTTAAACATTAAAATATTCTAGAATATTACACTATACTTGGATCATAGGATTGTATGATCTGTATCGTGATTTTAATAATATTGATTATGGTGGTGTATGCGTGGGTCTTCAGTTGTAAATTAATCGTTGTTCAAGATTCTAGATAGGTTGACTTGGTGTACGAATGAAGATCATCCGGTGGTCTACTATTTGCATCGAAAGTGTTTCCATCCACATAATCTATCTGATTTTATTTTACCAATTAGTTAAATGTTGAATTACTTTTTTTTACTAAAATAATCAGGGGAAAAAATACAAGCGTTTTATATGCATTCTAAAAAAAAAGCCACCCACCTAAAAATGCTTTTCATCTCTCACCTCCAAGAAAACAAGGTTTGGCTTTCTACTCCCTTTTTGAATGTTGTGTAATGGATAACCCCCGTTCTCTGAATACTGTATTAGGGTTGATGCTTATTGATTTTCACTCGTGAAACTTCAAATTAGGCTCAGGAAAAATCTTGGAAATGTTTTTGGTGAGTTTTGGAGCTGGCCATTCTGGTGCTGAAACTTAAATATTGCTTGTCCTAGAAAAATATGGCCAACAAGAATTGGAAATCACATACAAATTGAAATAAAGCATTGAAGATTCTTAGAATGAAAAGTGAAGAAGAATGTGAATTAAAATTAAAAGATAATGAAAAGCCATTATGAAAGATTAGACGAAAACTAAGAAAGAATGTGAATTAGAAAATTAATGTATTTTCCACACCCTATCACATTTTGTGATCAACAACTAGTCAATGATCAATTGTTAACATTGATTGATTTAAAATGAAAATAATTTGAACATGATTTTTTTTTCAAATGTATAAAACATGTTTGTGCATTTATAACTGTTTTTGTATGACTATATGAAATTGATGGTGAAAACAAAGTATATAAAATACAAACAAAAATTGTTCAAATATATGATTATGCAATAGTTGTTCAACTTTAACATCAAAACAACAAATTGTTTAACTTTATGTAGAATATGCAAGTTCTTGCACAACAATACCTAATATTAGTTTAAACACATTTGATAATTTCTTAAATTAAATATGTTCGAATAAGTTTAAGCAATTCATGTAAAGGTTTGAAATCATTCAACCTTATTTGATTTATGCCCAAACTTAGTATGTAAAAAGTCTATTTTAAAAAGGAAACATTATAATTAGTCTAAAAGGGCTGAGCATAACAACCAATATTTCCTTTCCATTTCTCCTACATAATTTCAAAGCTTTTTGTATTTAACATTATTATGGTTTTTAAATCCCTTCTCTAAGGTCCATGTAGAAACGCAAGAAACCGGACCCCTTTGGGCGGTTACCAACTTAGTGATGCTACGGATAAAAGTTTCTACACTTGTAAACTGTGTCTATGCCAAATTCTAAAATAAAAAAGAAGGTGGATTCAACTTTTGCATTTAACAATCGACTTGCCAAGAATATTCTTCTCTTATTTGCTAGAGTTTCACTTTCGAGCCTTCAACTTACAAGTTTGAAGTGTTACCTATTAGTGGCGGAGCCAGAATTATACGGGAGGTGGGGCGGACCTCGGAGTCTCAGACAATTCAATATGTCAATATAGTATAAAGTATACAGTATACTAAATATATAAAGTACACAAATTTCATAATAAAAATAGTTTATTATACAAAATATAGATCAAATAATACTTAATGTGTCTCTGCTACAAGATAATTGACATATACGGATATCTAAGCTCCAATAACGATTCAAAATCGATTCATTATTAACCTCATCAATTTTAACCTCATTAAGGTAAATTTTCGATTCAAGATTCAAACTAAATATAATGAACTCAAACTCAATATTAGTACTTAAGTACTCCGTAGGTAGATATTAATTAGTGACAATAAACTAACTAAAGAAAGGCTAATTCTAATAAGGCTCACTTTGATGTCCAATTTCTTTAAAAAAAGCCCAGTTCTAATTTATCATTTACAAGTAGCCCAAAACAAATAAAAAAAGCCCAAAATATACCTAAAATCTAGTGCGACTATATTCTCGTCTCTTCTTCTTCAATATATGTACGCCGCCACACATATGTACGGTTATCCCCTCTGACGACTTCACCGATTGGCCGGCCCCACCCCCTCGCCTCACTCGGCTTCTGATGAAAGATCTTGATGTCGCAAGTGGTGCAAGGTAATCCGAGGTTGACCCGAGCAATCTTGATGTAGAAACTTCTCTTCTATCTTCACAAGGACAGATCTCCCTCGTACAGACTCAGAATTGGGTGATTCTAAAGCCTAGAGTGTGATCTACAAGTCTTCCTTAATTCCTCAAAATTTGAGAGCCAGATAATGAGCGGTTCAAAAGTTATGGCTATTCTACTGAGATGTCGCATAATCAACCGAGAAAGGATTTCGACTTGTTTTGATGGAGTTTTTGAAGGGGGTTATGGATCCGAGTTTGATGGAGGATGAGATTCTGATTTTGAGGATGAAAAGTTATGGAAAAGTGGGTGGTTATGATGAATTGAGGATTGGATATAGACAAGCAAAACTCAAGGATAAGACTTATCTTAAATCTAACTTGAACTATGAAGATCAATCAAGGATATGACTCACCAGGATCTACCTTCGAATTTGGATTGATATGACTCAGAATCCAAGGAATCAAAATCTTAATTTTTTATTCAAAACAAAGAAAAAAATGTTTTCAAAGGGAGAGACAAAGAGTTGGCATTTTTCAACAATCTTGCCTAACTAGCAAAGGCTCCTCCTAACCCTTTTTAACACACATGGGCATCTAACCCCAACCTCCCACAAATAAGGAGTTACTTCAAAAATGAATAAATGTATCCAAATGTTTATAAAATACCCTTACAAATCATAAAACAACCACACACACGTGGTCTTCAAAATAAGCACAAACTGAGCATCACGGCGTCGGCGCGGCCACATCAAAAGGAGGCTCTCGATGCTTGGTTGGCTCAGGACACCTTTCATGGGCATTATTGGTGTCGTTGATCTTTATTTGATGAGTAGGAGGCCCTCCCAAAAGATAGCCCAACAGAACTAGAGAAGTGCTTGACGGAAATGGCTCCATATCACCACCTGACGCTTGCTCACTTGGCACCGGCGCGCCCTCGGTGCTGATGTCAATTCTCGGCTGGTTTTCTTGATCATGATGGATCCGAATCACATCATCTTGCCTCCCTTGAAAAGGATTCGTCCTCGAATCCATCAAACCTGCGAAACAAAGGACAAATCGAGGGAAGAACAAGAAAGAACAAGCTATTAAAGTCAAGTTAAGAACAACATTTCCAAGTTCAATATGATAGGGCAGAAAGCATGCACTAGATACACCACTTCTCTTCCTATTCTTACGGGTACATCTCATGATAAAACAATTAAGAGATTGAGCATAAGTGGGCAGAAATGGAACACAATGACCTATATGCATCATAGATGACATGTACTGTGAAAGAGAACTAAAATGGAAGCAAGAGTACTTAGTCCTAGATGTCACAAATGCATGAAAGGCAAGTGAATTTCTTTGATCAAATGCATGTGACACAAACAACACATAGTCATAAATATTGAATACAGGAGTGTACGAAACTTCCTTGAGAGGTGCACTCATATCACCTTGTGAGCTCGACAATGGAGGTAGTGCTTCTAGTTCTCTTTGTGTGACATTTTCCATGATAAAGGCATCCTTCTTGGCCTCCACGAGCAAAGGAGAGTAATCACCGCTTGGAGTAAACAAAATAGCCTCGTCCTCTTCATGGAGCAAGAAGGGCAAACATGAAGGAACCATAGGAAAGACATCTAGCCATGTGTAGCCAACGAGTTCATGGAACAAGGAGTGATGGTAGGATGTAGCTTCATTTTAGGAGATGATCCGAAAAATTCCTCCTCTTCTTGCAATATGTGCATCATTTGTATTGGACACTTGATCGTGATGAGTTGTTCCAATTTATGGAAGGGAGTCATTCTTTTTGGTAATTCTATGTCACCCATCACTCCCTGTTGAAACCTTTCCTCCAACCTTTGTTGTCGGATTTCCAAAGCTTCTAATCTAGAGCTCAAAGGTTGTATTGCTTCTCGGATGGATTGATTGACGGATTGTTGGAATGTCACCATCCAAGCCTCTAGATATGATTGAGTTAGAGGTGGGTTGGAGTCTCGGTGTTCATCCCTGTCATGCCCTGCATCTGACATGCTTACACAAGTACTAAACAAACAAGATTTGCCCACAATCACAAGTAATGCCAACCCACAAGTCCTCCTAAATCAACCAAGAAGGAGCAATGGAACGCAAGTGCAAGGTCAAGCAAGGAGTTAGGTATGGCCAGGAAAGACACAAAGAAAACTCAATCACAAGTAAATGACTAATGTAAAGGACTTATAGGACAAATAAGGTACTAGGAATCAACTCATCCAATCAACAATTAAAACAAAAACAAGCCAAGCTCGGATTCTTTTCCTCACGGGGTCCGACTTCTTCTATGCCCGGCCTCTTTTTCACTTTCGTCAGGTCCGATTTTTTCTAGCCCCGATTATTTTTCTCTCCGAGTCCGAATTTTTCTTTTTATGGCTCAAGTTTTTGATTTTTTTAATTAAAAGCAACAAACAACTACGAATTCACAACAAGTACTAGGCAAAGCAATGCCTTCTTCAACTTAAGATGAACGATGCTTTTCCTGTGTCCTAATCCAAGCAAATACAAGTCAAAATCAATTTAAATGTGCTTGAAAAGAAATAGGGTCGTGGCTGGTTTAAGACTGGTTTAGATTGGACACAACCCACACAAGACACACTTAAAGGCACGAAATTGAAAGGTTGTTTCAAAGGGGTTTTGTGGCTATTTAGTTTGAGAATTGAATGAGAAACCCTTGGGATATCTTTTTCAACCCAAGAACGAAATGTTTTGGCTGAAAATAGAGGTAAACATTCATGCAACTCAGCCACACAACAACACAAGGCAAACAACCTCAATCTAAGGCAATGCAAGTAAATCGGTAAAGGCAATCAAGGGTGGGTTCTAAGAGCACTTGAAACCCTAATTTCTCAATCAAAGGTCAAATAAAGGAGTAACTTGTGTGTCTCTAATACCACGTGATGAAGGATCTTGATCTTGCAAGCGGTGCAAGGCAATCCGAGGTTGACCCGAGCAATCTTGATGTAGGAACTTCTCTTTTGTCTTCAAAGGGGCCGATTTCCCTCGTCCAGACTCGGAATTGGGTGATTCCAAATCCTAGATTGAGATCTACGAGTCTTATTTAATTACTCAAAATTTGAGAGCCAGATAATGAGTGGTTCGAAAGTTATGGCTATTCTACTGAGATGTCGCAGAATCAACCGAGAAGGGATTTCGACTTGTTTTGATGGAGTTTTTGAAGGGTGTTATGGATCCGAGTTTGATGGAGGATGAGATGGTGATTTTGAAGTTCAAAAGTGATGGAAAAGTGGGTGGTTATAATGAATTGAGGATTGGGTATGGACAAGCAAAACACAAGGATATGACTCACCTTGAATCTAGCTTGAACTATGAAGATCAATCAGGATATGACTCACCACGATCTACCTTCAAATTTGGATTGATATGACTCACAATCCAAGGAATAAAATCTGAATTTTTGATTCAATACAAAGCAAAAAAGATAAAAAACAAAGAGTTGGCATTTTTCATCAATCTTGTCTGACTAGCAAAGGCTCCTCCTAACCCTTTTTAACCCACATGGGCATCTGACCCCAATCTCCCACAAATAAGGAGTTACTTCAAAAGTAAAACAAGGTATCCAAATGTTTATAAAATACCCTTACAACTCATAAAACAACCGAACGCACGTGGCCTTCAAAATAAGCACAAACCGAGCATCACAGCGTCGGCGCGGCCGCATCAAAAGGAGGCTCTCGGTGCTTGGCTAGCTTAGGACAACTTTCATGGGCATTCTTGGTGTCGTTGATCTTTATTTGATGAGTATGAGGCCCTCCCAAAAGATAGCCCAACGGAACTAGAGAAGTGCCTGACGGAAATGGTTCAATATCACCACTCGACGCTTGCTCACTTGGCACCGGCGTGCCCTCGGTGCCGATGTCAGCTCTTGGCTGGTTTTCTTGCTCATGATGGATCAGAATCGCATCAACTTCTCTTTCCGCGCCGTTCTCCAACACCACCCTCTCCTTCGCCCTAGGGGCGGCACTCTTGAAAGCTTTACTACTCCGGCCGTTGGCGAGGGCGACCTCCCCCGCCCTTGCTAAGTGTTATTTAGTTGCCCTAGTTCTAGAATAGAATATGATAGTATAGGAGTCTATTGTTTAGTGTATGCAAGTGGAGTACTAATTTATAAGCATGTTGCTGTTGTTTTGAGTACTTCTATATGGCATGTTAGATTAGGCCACCCTTCTTATTCCTTACTTTTAGTTTACCTAACTTTAGTAGTTTTGAGAAAGAAAAAGAGAAGCTTGTTCTATTTGTTTCTAACATAAGGAAACACACTCTTGTTTTCCTATCAGTAGCAACAAAACATTTGATTTATGCAATTTGCTTCAGTCTAATTCTTGGGGACATTATATTGTTGTCTCTTCTTCTGTAGCCTCATGTTTTACATTAGTTGATCATTTCCATTTCTTTTGGGACTATTTTCTTGTACTAAAATATGAGATTGTTCAATTCGTCAACATTTTTGTTTTTTTGTTTAAACACAATTCAAAAGACATGTCAAACTATTTATGTTAATAATGGCATAAAATTCTTGCCACTATGAGCTCATTGTGATAAAAGTGGAGTTATTTCTAAGACCTCATGTATATATGGATATACTCCATAATAGAATAGAATTGAAGAGTAGAGTGAAAGCTCATTTTCTCAAGTTCAAAGTGCCTCTTCCCTACAAGGAAAATGCCTATTTAAAAAATCACATACACTCTACACACCTACAAGGAAAAATGCCTTATTAGTTTCTTTTTCAAAAGGCTCTAAATCCCATATCAAAACATTAGGGTGTAAAGGCTTTGTGTCTACCCTTCCAAGAAACAAAAATAAATTTTCTCCTTGATGTTAACAAATTTTTGTTCTTGAGCTTCCCTTGTGGCAAGAAAGGTTGGCGCATTTAGCATCTTTACTTCTAGAGATGTGATTTTTCAAGAGGGTTGCTTTCTTTATAGTTTAACTGAAACTATAATTGAAACTCAACCTTCTTCAATGCTTCCTCCTACCACTTATGATGACAATTTTTGCACTCCATTGAGATAGAAAATCAAGATAAAAATGTCGACACATCAGCCTATACAACCACCTCCCTTGCAGGCAACTTGTCTCTAGACTTTTCAATAGTTAACTTTATGGTTATTGATATGATTATCCGTTGCAATACACAACCTTGACATCGTCAACTTTTCTCCAATTAGTAGAAGGACATCATCGACTCCCCCACATTCATGTAAGACCACCTCACTGAGGTCGATAATGGCGTTGTCATCTTCCTCGCCTGTTCAATTGCTTGGTTGGACGAAGTTTAGGAGAAGTAGACGGGGATCCCTAATTAAGAGGATTTGGGGTGTCTATGTGGTCAGCGAGCTTGCGTCCTTTGGTGTCATATCACTCAATTTTGATCAGTCATTGAGGTTTACGCTCTCATGAATGTTCACTTCCTTTTTCATTTTCTTGCAAAGAGAATAATAAATCTCCTTTTTATTGCTCAAATTTCTTGCATGCGGGAGACAAAGAATTTGTTGCAATCTCCTTGCATTCTGAGGAAGATTTCTCCGCTCCCTCCTTGAATATCTCTCTTTATATTTCCATTGAAGCGATGGTTAAGGATCATATTCAACCGAGTGTTTGGAGCTATTTATGATTGTTACATTTTAATCGTTACTTAAAAGTTGTTGATATATTAATGTCATTAAGTGGTGGTTACAATTTCTCATTGTTGAAAAGTATTCTAATTTGTGAGATGCTTCTATTACTGCTAATTGATTTTGAATTATGATGTACTGAATTCTATTAGGTTCTTTATGTTGGTGATCACATCTATAGAGACATATTGCTGAGCAAGAAAGTACTAAGTATAATCTGATTCCTTGACTTAGCCTTGTCTTCCCCTATTGATTTTCTTAGATGGAAAAAGGTTCACCCTTCACCCCTTGGTTCCACATGAGGTCATGGATGACCATGTTGCTAGAGAGGAAAGAAAAAGACTCAAGAAAGCCAAGAAAAAGAAAGAAGGAAAGAAGATGGCCATTGGGAGCAAGAGAAACCATCTTCTCCTTGCTAAGGCCAAAGAGGTCGACCAAGCCATTCGGGGAAGTAACACTTGTTTCTTGCTTTTTTATAAAGATGTTTTATTTTCTTCCAAGCCATGGATAATCTACCCCCTCCTATCGCTCGTTTATTACAGGAATTTGAGGAGCTCTTTCATGAAGAAGTGCTTGGCAAATTGACCCCAATTCGAGGGATAGAGCATCAAATAGACTTTGCGCTCGGAGCTACCCTCTCTTTCCAAGCCGCCTACCGAGCTAAAACCGAAGAGATGTTGAAAAAGAAAGTCCAAGATCTATTTGATCAGGGCTATATAAGGGAAAGTTTGAGTCCATATGTCATCCGGTGATACTTGTTCCAACGAAAGATGGGACGCGGTGTATGTGTGTTGATTGTCATGCCATCAACAACATTAGCATCAAATACCATCACCCGTTTCCACTAGTCGATGATATGCTTGATGAACTTCTTGGAGAAAGAATCTTTTCAAAAATTGACTTGAATAGTGGATATCACAAAATCCAAATGAAGGAAGGTGGTGACCGTGTTCAAAACCACGTGTGGGCTCTACGAGTGGTCAGTCATGGCATTTTCTTGACCAATACTCCAAGAAAATTTATGAGGTTGATGAACCATGTGCTAAGACCATTCCTAGGAAGGTTTTTGGTGGTACACTTTGATGACATCATAGTTTGTAACCATAATTTGCAAGAATATATTACTCATCTTTTAAGTGTCTTAGAAGTGTTTCGAAAGGAAAAAATTGTACGCTAATTTCAAGAAGTGTCACTTTTGCTCAGATTGAGTTGTATTTCTTGGTTTTGTAGTATGCAAGGGAGGACTTAAAGTGGATGAGGAGAAAGTGAAAGCCATTCACCAGTGGCCTACACCAACAAAGATGACACAAGTCTGAATCTTCCTTAGATTGGTTGGTTTTTAAAGAATATTTGTGCGTGACTTTAGCACTTTGGCCTCCCGTCTCATCGAGCTTACTAATAAGGACGTGCCCTTCATATGGGGATGATATCCACCTTTTTCGTCAGGTTTATTGGGTGAGTTTTTATGTGTTTGAGTCTTTTTCTTTAGTTTTGTGTTTTGTTTTGAGTCGTTTGTGTAGGTTTTCGTATTTCCTTAGATATGGAGTCTACATAAGCTTTGGTGGTGTTTTTGTAGGTTTTTAGAAGATGTTTGGAGCATATTTTAGGAGAAGATGAGAAACCGAGGAGAGCACTCAAGAAAGTTATTGAGATCGAGAGTCAAGCCAAGTGTGAAGATTAGCGACCCGTCATCGACTTTAAGGATGAAGAATCAAGGCAAAAAGGAGGTTAACGACCCAAATAATAAGGGAGACGTCTCGATTTCGAGCCAAGTTTTAACGCAGTAAGGGTCGGTACCGAGGTGGCCAAGGTCGGTAGCGAGGTGTTCAACAAAGGAGGAAAAGTTCAGCAAATCAGAGTTCTACCGACCCTGACGGGGTCGGTACCGAGGCTTCCATGTCGGTACAAGACAGTACGAGTCGGTGCAATTAAAGAATTTTTATACCATATCTTTATATTATTAGATAGTTTTAAGGGATATATCTTTTAGAAGATTTATTTCCTTATAGATAGCTTTTGTTTCTCTATAAATACTCTTGTCTAGCTCTAGTTTATCTATCATCTTTTGGAGGGGAATTTTGAGGAGGAGAGAAAGAGAGAAGAGGAGAGGGGCGCGAGATAGACATAGAGAAACGAGATTTGAGTTGCTTGGAGAACAAGTTTCGTTTAGAATTCAGTGTGTAAGCTTTTCCTTTCTTTATTAATTCAATTGCTTGGTTTTTAAACATGATTTGTGAGTAGTTCTCTCTTTCTCTAAGGTTGGGATTAAACCCAGCAATGGTTATGTATGCTTGCTTTTGATCATGTTGTGATTGTTTTTATTGCACGAATCTATTCGCTTGTTCTTCATCATTGAAACGAAAGTGGATAAGGAATTTCTCATTCATAGTTAAAGCGAAAGCAGAAACTTTGAATCAGAATAGTCAATTAGAGCTTTAAAGCGAAAGCGGATCAATTCTAGTTGAAGTACAAAAGATACATAGTAAAGTTTATTGATTTGGCGAAAGTTGATTGATTTACTTGCTTAAGTTAACGAAAGTTAGCAACTTTGTGTGAAAAAGGCATGATCTATGTGTTTCATTAGCGTTTACATGCATAATTATTGTTGCGGGGATACCAAAACCTTAGATTTTCTCTCTCTCTTGATAAAAAACCTACCTTTGTTGATTGCTTGCGCCCTAAAAAAGAACAAAACTTCATACTGACTTTATCCCGTGGACGAACCTGACTTTGCTATACACAACGGTGTCTTGATTATAAATTTATTTGTAGTCAAGAAACCCTTTCAACAAATTGGCGCCGTTGTTGGGGAGATTTCAAGTGCCATGTTTTGTTCTTTTATCGTTTTTTCGAGTCGGTAACGACCCCCTTAGGGTCGGTACCGACCCTGTCGACGAACCCAGTTTTTCTTTCTATTTTTTTTACGGGATCACTGCAGGCTCGTTACCGACCCCCTGGGCCTTAGTAACGACCCTCTTTGAGAACCCGTTTTTCTTTTAATTTTGTGTTTTTGTTTTGTTTTTGCTTTCAGTGCATGCCAGTTGGAGGACGTCGAGTTGTCTCTAATCCAGTAGTAGACTTTGAACCTGAGCGATCCTTCCACCGCAGATTAAGAGAAAACAAAGCAATGGCAACCACTAAGGAGTTAGCCCAACAGATGGCCGCACTTTGAGCTCAGATGGAGGCAATGCAGAGTGAAAAAGACAATGCAGCTGCTAAGGTTGAACGTGAGCGAGAGAATGCTGCTCGTCTACAACAGTAGTTGGATGCCTTTCCAAGGAATACCAAGTAGTATATGCATCCAGAACTGAGGGTTCCAGAATTAGCTATTGTTCTCCCAGAGATAGAGAAATCATTTGAGATCAAATCTCAATTTATATCCTTGATTAAAAGGGCTCAGTTTGAAGGGAAACCCACTGAGTGCCCTATGGAATATATTTTAAATTTTATTGATTTATGTGACACTATTTCTGATGATGTGTCTCTTTAGAATATGTTCAATTGAAAGCTTTCAAGTGGTCCCTTACAAGAAAAGCCCTGAGCTGGTTAGAGAGCCTACCTCTGAGGTCAGTTAGGTCATGGAGGGCTTTGCATGACTTATTCATAACAAAGTTCTTCCCACCTGCCAAAACTACGAAATTAAGGAAACGCATTACCTCCTACCACCAGTTGCCTAATGAGACATTTGTGGAGACATGGGAGAGATTCAAGGAGTTGTTGAGACAGTGCCCTACCCATGGGCAACCACAATACGTACTCCAAGAAATCTTCTTCCAAGGGATCAATGCTGAAATGAAAAACCGCATTAATCTGCACACTGCTTGCGGTTTCATAGAGATGGATCCTGATGATGCATGGGCGCTTCTTGACAAGTTAACCAACTACGATGCAATGTACGAAATGTAGCAAGCCCAGTAGACCCAACGAAGGCTCTATAATCCGAACAAGGACGAGGTATACCCCGAAGTGAAGCACCAGTTCTTGCTAGACGAAATCAACCGCCTGAAAAAGCAAGTAAGTTATCTTAAATTATCTCCATCTTCTCAAGAATGCGGGTCATAAGCCCATGCTACTGCCTGCACTAACTTGCAACATGTTCGTTCTGCTGAGGCATATGAAGAAGCTAACTACATGAGGGGTGTCTATAGGAACCAAGTATATAATTCTTATGCAGAGAGAAATAACAATCAGCTCACCTGGGGCAATTATGGACATGGCCAAGGGAGCCAACCTCCTCAGCAAGAACAAAGGGTTCCGCCTTATAGGCCGCCAGGCTATCAAGAGTCGCCATCATGGGTACAAGGGCTACAAGAGGGTATTAATGGAGTCCAGAACAAGATGGAAACATGGAGAAAGAGCGTAAACTCCCAACTTGGCAACCTAGCTACATAGATTCCACGACCTCAAGGTCAACTCCCGGGCCGTCCTGAAGAGAACCCGAGAGGAAGGATTGCAGCTATACACCTAAGGAGCGGGAAGGAGTTGCCAGATCGAACCAAGCCTATAAGTACTAAGCACGTTGATCGAACCAAGCCCATTACCTCCCCTAAAAGGGTCAATACCGGAGCTAAGCACATAGTTACCGACCCCCCAAGGTCGATAACGACCCTTCCAGCCTAGGTAAGCCTTCGAAACTGAACTCCCCTCTCAATCAAGCAGTCATTACCGACCTCCCAGGGTCGGTACCGACCCTTCTCCTGCACTAGTCGACCCTCTTGTCGACTCGATAGAGCCTCGATCCAAGTCTCTTTTTGCTCCAATTCCGTCAAAGACTCTTCCTTTCCCGACCAAGAAAGGTAAAGATGTCACGGAAGGAAAGTTTAGTCGTTTTGTTAAAATTATTCAAGGCCTAAATATTTCTATACCATTTGCTGAGGCTCTTAATGAAATGCATGCCTATACTAAATTCTTAAAAGAGATCTTAAGTAGGAAACGATCTATATTAGAGTTGACGAATGATGTCCAGTCCATAGAGCTCCCAGAAAAGCTAGGCGACCTATGTAAGTTTGCCATTACAACATGGATTGGAGCTTACCGCTTTAAATCTTTATTGATCTAGGTGCCAGCGCGAGTTTGCTACCACGCTCTATTTGGTCCAAATCCAATATGGGACCGCTGGAACCTATCAATATGAATCTCTACATGGAAAACGGATCATGTGTCAAAGCAACTGGAGTCGTTGAGGATGTCCCTATTCAAGTTGGCAAAATATTTGTTCCAAACGACTTCATAGTGATGGAGATGCCAGAAGACCTTGTGATGTGACTATGCTAAGTCCATCACATCGTGAAATAGTGAGGCTTGCGTGTCTTGTTAGAAGGCCACGACTTGTGTGGTTCATTGCTTGGATTGTGAGAGTATTTTATGACATTTGAAAATTTTGGGTCTATTTTGTTATTTCTTAAACTTTTCCTAAGGCAAATGTAAGTTTTGCCCTTAGGTCTTTCTTTATAAGCCACTAGGGCTCTAGTTTCATAGTTAGACAAGATTGAAGTCAAACATGCCATCCCTTGTCTCTTTGTTTTAGAAATTGTTTTTCTTTGTTCTTTTCAATCAAAATTTCGAAGGCTTGATCTATGTGAGTCATATCCTAGATTGATCTTTCTAGTTCTTGTTTCAGATGGTGCATCATATCCTTTCAAGGCACATCCATATCCCGCCCGTATCCATCCAATTCCATCTTGATGGTTCTTGCAGCCTTTCAGTGCAAGAGCCATAACTTTCGAACCACGCAAGATTTGGACCTCAAATTTTGAGACATTAAAGAAGACTCATAGATCTAACTCTCGGCTTTAGAATCACCCAATTCCGAGTCCGAACGAGGGAGATTTGCCCTCGTTAAACCAGAATAGAAGTTCCTCCATCAAGATTGCTCGGGTCTTCCTCGGATTGCCTTGCACCGCTTGCAACATCAAGATGCTTCATCACGTGGTATTAGAGCTATAAGTCGAAGAGAGTTTCTCAAGGCTATAGGTCCATGAAGATTCGAGGACGAATCTTTTCAAAGGTGGAGAGGATGATGTGACCCAAGATTTCGCATCCCAAAGCTCAAGACAAATGAAAAGTTTGTTTTCTCGTTCTCGGATCCATTGGACATGTTTTAGTATTTTAGCTCGTTTGGAGGCTGTTGTGGTCTGATCAGGGCCATTAAAGAACCGTTCGAAAGATTACTTGGTGCTCTACAACTTCTATGTTTAACATTTTTCCTAAGTCAGCCAAGAACAGTCTCAAAATGATCAATCTTTCTAGAAGCTCGAATTTGGACGTGAAAGGTTTTGATCATATTCAAGTCAAAGAAAGCCAAACAACTTCATCACCTACATGGAATTAAAAGGGGAGTCTTCCATCAACTTTATTCATTTTAAGTATGTGTTAGGTGAGGTGGTAGGCGATAGTGAACATGAAGGGTTTGTAACCCAATTTTGTAAGCCTATTTATAGGTCCCTTTTTCTCTTGTAATATGATATGTTGAATTTGTGGAAAAAACCAATGGGAATGTTTGGGAGTGATTTCCTTATTTGGTGTGTAATATCCAAACATGTTCGGTGACTTATATCCGAACGAATCCTTCGTTTCTCTTTAGGTGAGTTATATCATATGAGATTCGAACCCTCTTTCGATTCTTTTATGGTGAGTCACATCCACATAAGATTCGATTGCTTATCCCATTTTAAAATTACCTTGGTGTGTCATATCCTTGGTCTTTTGATTGCTTATCCCTATATTTATAACTAAACTTAGTTTTCTCTTTTGCTTGAATCTCTTGTCATCTCTTTCGCTTTCATCTCAAAATAAATACCACAAGCAAGGCAAGTCAAGATCAAATTGAGTTGGAACTTTCTTCGACAATGATCTGATTCTCATCACCCTGTGGTGCCAACCATTCTTGGGAGACCATTCTTAGCCACTGCAGGGGCGCGTGTTGATGTTAGGAAGGGGCTCCTCATCATTCGATATTGGGGAGGAGAAGGTCGAGTTTCGCTTCAATCCTATCGTGAACGAGGTCACTAAGAGCGGTACTAAAGAGCCTACCGACCCACTATGGGTCGGTACCGACCCTTCTCTGAGTGCAAAAATAGGATAGTTCAAGGAAGTCACACTTACTAAGGAACCTACCGACCCCCCATGGGTCAGTACCGACCATTCTATGAAAGATCACAATGCTGGGGGTGAATTCCCGCCCGTTACTGAAGATTTGACACGACCAACAAGGTCGATAATGACCCACATAGCCTCGGTAACAAGCCATTCCCCAAGAGACAAAGGTGAGTCTTCTTGCTCTGATTTGTTTGATTCTGGTCATGATCCTTTCTTGTATCCTTGTTTTATATCCCATCCTACTATGCATATTGTAAAAGAATCAAAGCCCCCTTGGTTTTTGGATTTTTCTAACCCTTATGTAGGACTTACAAGCATCTTGATTAATGATAGAGGACCACATCTCTTAGAAAGAAGCTTTGAAGCTTTTCCATTTAAGTATGGGGATTCTCTTGATC
Organism: Fallopia convolvulus; assembly: GCA_964016875.1. Taxonomy (NCBI): domain Eukaryota; kingdom Viridiplantae; phylum Streptophyta; class Magnoliopsida; order Caryophyllales; family Polygonaceae; genus Fallopia; species Fallopia convolvulus. Next base: position 28,265,245 of record OZ024727.1, read on the forward strand.
CCGACAAAGCTAGATGGAAGCCGCCCTGATCTGCCAAGGTAAGTTCGTCGGGCTACCGACGTTAAAAGTAGCGCTTACGGGAGGCAACCCGCTTTTAGTTTTTGTTTCTTAGATCTTTTTGCTAGCTTTCTGTTGACTTGTTTTTAGGTTAGATTAGTGTAGTAGGGATAGATGTTTCTATAAGGTGACTCAGGTACAAAAAGATGTGAAAGAAGTGTTGCAACAAAAAATAAAACAATCAAGATACTCGGTACAAATGCAACAACAAAGAAAAATCGGTGCACAAGCGCAGGTTCAGTAGCGACCCCACAGGTTTGGTACCGACCTTTACAGGAAATTTGGAAAAAAAAATCATCAAACTCCTCAATAATTAATGGTTTCAAGCAGCTTCATTTTTATTTTATGAGTTCCCTTTTCTTATCCTCTTTATTCTCTTTATGTTTTTAAACAATGAGGAAATTGATTGGTTTAAGTATGGGTGGGGGAAAAGGAAACTCAGTTTTTGTGTTTTAGGATTAATAAATGCTTTACTTAGATGTCCTATGATAATGCTTTAATTTGCTTGATCATGTAATTCCTATAGCATGTTTGGAAAGCTTTGCCTAAATCATGTTGAAAGTTGTTTTTATGTGGATATATAGCTTGTGATGAAATTGAGCACATATGATCTTAGGTAAAAGTGACTTTAATCCAACAAAAATTTCTACCTTGTGAGTAATTTTTTGGCCTTATAGGGAGAATATAAAAAATCCCTCTTCTTTTCATGTGTGATTTACTCTCCTTATGCATATTATCTATTGTCATTGATATGGTTATCTATTTCTTGAGGCCTTTATGAGATATTAGTTCATTGCATGTGATATCATATGATGGAGATTTTTTTTGTTTTTAACCCATTTTTTCCTCTCTTTTTACCTACCTTATCATTATCCTCTTTTTGAAGCCAAGTTGAGCCTTTAAGCCTTTTATTTGTAAGCTCCACAAAATATTCCCTAGCTGATGAAGCTTGACCCTATCTGGGGATTAGGACTTAGTATTGGTTATGAAGTTTTTTCTTGAGTGAGATGCATTGGTTCAACTGTGGGGTAATGTGGGTTGGGTAAAGTAAAAATCTTGCAGTTTGTTATGTAAAAGGAGTTTGGTTCCTTGAATGCACTTGCTATAAAAGAAAGAAAAGAAATGAGCATAACTCGTTACCGACCTAATATGCTCGGTACTGACCTTTCGAGAAAAATCAACAATGGAAAGAGAAATCGAGAAGAATATTGAAAAAAAAGCTGAAAGAGAAAGAAAGAATACTAGTGAAAAAGTGTGCATGAGCCAAATCTTCCTTGTATTTTATAAGCAAGATTAGTGGTATAAGGGTGAAAGAGATGAGTGTGCTTAAATGTTGAGAGAGTTTGGTATGATGTTTAGAGAGTTTTGATGATTTGTGTTGGAGAGTTTAGGAGTCTATATTCATGGATTTTTTTAGCACCACATAGCCAAAATATTTCCACGCCTTATTGTCATTACCAAGCCCCATTACAACCCGGCCAAATGGAAACTTCTATGAAGTTATTCATTGAGCCTAAATTCTCTTGATGATTTTTATGTGTTTTGACATCTCTAGTGGAGAGTTTGGTGATATAAGTAATGACTATGTTGATTTTTGTATATTGGATTAAGTTGAGGGTTGTAATTATAAGCCTAAACACTTGAGGGATGAGAGAAACACATTAACCCTTGTAAGGTTGGATTTATAGTTGCTTTTGCTTGAGGTTGCTCATATATGTGTGATGACATTAGATTCACTTGTCTATCTATTTCTACTTGTGCTTTGATGTTGCTTTTTGATAAAGGCATTGACTTGATGAATGTGATGATGGTTTTGATTGATGTCTTGTTGATTGCTTGAGGACAAGCAAGTCTAAATATGCCTTTTTAGTCACGTTTTTAGGGTGTGTTTTTATGTGTTTGAGTCTTTTCCTTTAGTTTTGTGTTTTGTTTTGAGTCGTTTGTGTAGGTTTTCGTATTTCCTTAAGATATGAAGTCTACATAAGCATTGATGGTGTTTTTGTAGGTTTTTAGAAGCTATTTGGAGCATATTTTAGGAGAAGATGATAAACCGAGGAGAGCACTCAAGAAAGATATTGAGATCGAGTTTCAAGACAAATGTGAAGATTAGAGACCCATCATCGACCTTAAGGATGAAGAATCAAGGAAAAAAGGAGGTTAACGACCCAAATAATGAGGGAGACGTTGCGGTTTCGAGCCAAGTTTTAATGCAGTAAGGGTCGATACCGAGGTGGCCAAGGTCGATAATGAGGTGTTCAACAAAGGAGGAAAAGTTCAGCAAATCAGAGTTCTACTGACCCTAACGGGATCGGTACCGAGGCTTCCGTGTTAGTAGAAGACAGTACGATTTGGCACGATTAAAGACTTTTTATCCCATATCTTTATATTATTAGATAGTTTTAAGGGATATATCTTGTAGAAGATTTATTTCCTTATAGATAGCTTTATTTTCTCTATAAATACTCTTGTGTAGCTCTAAATTATCTATCATCTTTTGGAGGGGAATTTTGAGGAGGAGAGAAAGAGAGAAGAGGAGAGGGGCGTGATATCGATAGAGATAGAGAGACGAGATTGGAGTTGCTTGGAGAATAAGTTTCGTTTAGAATTTAGTTTGTAAGCTTTTCCTTTCTTTATTAATTCAACTTTGATTTTAATCATGATTTGTGAGTAGTTCTCTCTCTCTAAGGTTGGGGTTAAACCCAACAATGGTTTTGTATACTTTCTTTTGATCATGTTGTGATTGTTTTTATTGCACGAATCTATTCTCTTGTTCTTAATCCTTGAAACGAAAGTGGATAAGGAATTTCTCATTAATAGTTAAAGTGAAAGCAGAAACTTTGAATCAGAATAGTCAATTAGAGCTTTGAAGCGAAAACGGATTAATTCTAGTTGAAGTACAAGAGATAGATAGTAAAGTTTATTGATTTGGAGAAAGTTGATTGATTTATTTGCTTAAGTTAACGAAAGTTAGCAACTTTATGTGAAAAAGGCATGATCTATGTGTTTCATTAGCGTTTGTATGCCTAATTATTGTTGTGGGGATACCAAAACCTTAGATTTTCTCTCTCTCTTGATAAAAACCCTAACTTTGTTGATTGATTACGCCCTAAGTAAGAACAAACTTGATACTGACTTTCTTTTGTGGACGAACCTGACTTCGCTATACACAGCGGGGTCTTGATTATAAATTTATTTGTTGTCAAGAAACTCTTTCAACAGGGGATCACCTAAAGAAGAGGCCTTTGCAGCCCTAAAATCTAGACTTACGCAATCCCCTCTCCTTGCGCTTCCCGATTTCAACAAGACCTTTTAGACCGTGTGTGATGTGTTGGGAATAGGGCTCGGCGGAGTGATCTTGCAAGAAGGCGAACCCATTGACTATTTTAGTGAAAAGCTAAGTGGGGTTGAGCTCAAGTACCCTGCTTATGAGAAAGAGTTGTTGGCCTTGTCCGAGTGCTCAAGGTATGGTTGCATTATCTCTTGCCATTGGGATTCCTAATACAATCATACCATGAGGCTTTGAAATTTCTAAAAGGGCAACACAAGTTCAATAAGTGTCATGCCAAATGGGTTGAAGACATTGAAGCCTTTCCTTATGTCATCGACCATAAGAAAGGAAAAGACAACGTGGTGGCCGACGCTCTTTCAAGGAGGTACACTCTTCTTAATCTCCTAGATGCTAACTGTTGAACAAAAATATGAAAATATTCACAAAACATATTTTATTTGATTTTAAATTTGAGTTCGACCCTTTCTTTTTACCCTTTTGATTAAAAGTCATACAAATACAACGAATTTGGTTTGCTTTAGAATTCGGGCTGCACCCATATTTTAACGGGTTGTTTACGTATCTCTTTAAAAAGAATCAAGACTTACGTAGTTCAAAATGTTTCGATTGTTATTTGTGTGTGAGATTTTTCATGCATCATAGGAACGAGAATAGACCCACCTTTTAGGAAGGGTTGCCTACACCCATTCCAACTATCATTTGCATGACACAAATGAGATTAAACCCACCTTCTAGGAAGGGTGATCTAGTCCTTCGCATTTGGCGTGCATAATTATTAGTGCGTTTTTGGTTTTGGAAATTGTAATTTGATTTAGAGATTGTGATTGAACTCGATAGGCATTTGATTTGCCTTTTATCGAGTTTCCTACGTACCCTTTTAAATGGGATCAAATCGCACGTAGTTCTTTAAAAAAGGAAGCTTTTAATTTTATAACTCAAATTAACTATGACACTAATGAGATTTGTTTAGATCAAGCTTTCTGCTTTAAATGATCCTAATTTTATATTAGTCACAAAATAAATTTGAGAATATGCGTTATGCATAAGAACCCTCGCTCCCTTTCCCCTTTCTCTTCCCCATGGAAAAACCATGTGAAACTCTAAATCGAATCTTTAGATCTAGAACCCTCACTCAATGTATCCTTGTAATCTTGCTCTCTCTCACTCAAATCGCCGATTGTAGTCAATTTGCCTCTGTTTATGGCGCGTCTTAAAAAATTTCAATTCAAAAACCTAGAAAACGCGATAATCGATCGAGAGTCAATCGGCGCTTCTTTGGCCACAAGGAGTCGCCTAAGCCCATTTGGTACGATGGGCTACCTAATCCGGCTAAGAGAAGGAGGCAACACAAGCGGAGAGGGTTCTATGTTCGAGATCCTCGCACAATTTGGGGTCTTGGGCTCGTGCTAGCATGGTACTCTGTGATTCAGAATTTGCGGGGCAAGTTTGAAGTGGTTGAAAGGGGCAACAGAGAGTGGAGTTTTCGGGGTGGATGCGGTACGGAAGACTCAAAGGAGACGAGGAGATCCACCTCCAAAGGCCATTAAAGAAAACTCCCAGGTTGTATCCCTTCTATTATACTTTTTATGATTCAAAAATAATGGTATAGTACTTTGAGTGCTTGTTTGATGGCTATAATCTGATTTGTTGGGGGCTTACATGCTTTGAGTGCTCTGATCTGATCTGCTTTATTATGTTGAAATATTTTGTTGAGTGGTCTGGAGTCTTGATGAGTTGGAGTATTCTATGTGCTCTATTTGCGTGGTGGAGGGAAAGAATCATAAAGAAGTTTAAACAATCTCTAAAGAACATTCTTTGTTTTGGAAAAGAATCCTCATCTGAAGAACATGATCAAATGAACCCTACTAAAGAACCTGAACAACCGCCTACTATGGTCGAGAAGACCTTAAAGAGTAGTACAATTCACAACAGAAATGAAATCGATCCCTTGTGGATTAAGATATATATATATATATATATAGGTTTTGGTTCAAGTGAGACCCACCCTTGTGGTGAGACCTTTGGCTTAAAGTGAGGACTAATCTCAACCATTAGATTTACATCATCACTATATAATGGATGGTCAAGAATTTTTTATTTTTTTATTTTTTTTTCGGAATTTTTTTCATATTTTTTATATTATATTCTTTGTTAAAAAAAGCTTTAAAAAGATTAAATATAACAGTTCAATTTTTATATACTACGAGTTCATTTTTATATACTAGAAGTTCAATTTTTTTATGTTAGGAGTTCAATTTTCCAATATTGTATGAGTTCAATTTTTATATTCTATGAGTTCTTTTTTTATCTATGATAAGTTCAATTTTTATGTGCTTTGAGTTCATTTTTAAAATAATTCGATTTTTGCAAAACAAAAAATAGCAAAAAAATAAAAATAAAAAAATAAAAAAATAAAAAAATAAAAAAAATAAAAAAAATAAAAAAAATAAAAAAAATAAAAAAAATAAAAAAATGAAAAATGAAAAAATTTGAAAAAAAAGCTTTAAAAACGATAAATATGACAGTTCAATTTTTGTATACTACGAGTTCATTTTTATACAATAGAAGTTCAATTTTTTATGTTAGGTGTTCAATTTTCAATATTGTGTGAGTTCAATTTTTATATTCGTCGAGTTCATTTTTTATCTATGATAAGTTCAATTTTTATGTACTTTGAGTTCATTTTTTGAAATAATTCGATTTTCACAAAACTAAAAAAATAGCAAAAAAAAAAATAAAAAAATAAAAAAAAAAAAAAAATTTGAATTTTTTTGAAAAAAGGCTTTAAAAATGTTAAATATGACAATTCAATTTTTATATACTACGAGTTCATTTTTATACACTAGAAGTTCAATTTTTTTATATTAGGAGTTCAATTTTCAATATTGTATGAGTTCAATTTTTATATTTTACGAGTTCATTTTTTATCTATGATAAGTTCAATTTTTATGTGCTTTGAGTTCATTTTTAAAATAATTCGATTTTCGCAAAACTAAAAAAATAGCAAAAAAATAAATAAAAAAATAAAAAAAATAAAAAAATAAAAAAAAATAAAAAAAATAAAAAAATTTAAAAAAATAAAAAAAATGAAAAAAAAAAAATTTGAAAAAATCTTGACCATTGAATACATAATAGAGGGGTAAATCCAATGGTTGAAATTAGTCCTCATTTTAAGCCTTGGATGTACCACAAGGGTGGTCCTCACTTGAACCATGCCCTATATATATATATAGATAGAGAGAGAGAGAGAGAGAGAGAGAGAGAGATTGAATCAAATGAAAATGGGACTTATCATGAAAACTAAGAATGCATCTGGACCATCCGATTGAAACACTAGAAATGAATCTAGGCCATCCGATTAAAAAAATAAAAAAAATAAAAAAATAAAAAAAATAACATTTTTATTTTTATTTTTTATTTTTTATTTTTTATTTTATTTTTTTTATTTTCTTACTTTATTTTTTTTAAGTCTTTTTACGTATGTAGAATGATGTAAATCGAGTATGAACATAAAGCCATAAAACGTGAACATGCAATACTAATATGTGAATGTATACTAAATTTTCTGAAGTTAAAATGCGATTATATGTGAACAACCCTTGTAAAAATGTGAATATGTGTATAAAATATGTGAACAGAACGTAAAATGTCAACCGTCGTGTTTTTGGCAAAAATAAGCAAAAAAATAAAAAAAATAAAAAAATAATTTTTTTTATTTTCTTACTTTATTTTTTTAAGTCTTTTTACGTATATAGAATGATGTAAATCGAGTATGAACATAAGGCCATAAAACATGAACATGAAATACTAATATTTGAACGTATCCATATTAAATGTGAACGTATACTAAATTTTCTGAAGTTAAAATGCAGTAATATGTGAACAACCTTTGTACAAATGTGAACATGTGTATAAAATATTTGAACAGAACGTAAAATCTCAACCGTCGTGTTTTTGGAAAAAATAAGCGAAAAAATAAAAAATAAAAAAATAAAAAATAAAAAATAAAAAATAAAAAATATTTTTTTATTTTTTTATTTTTTTGTAAAATTTTTTTTAAGCCGTTTAACGCCTGTATTATGATTTAATCGAACATGAACACATGACCATAAAACATGAACACAGAGTAATAATATATGAACACACTTGTAATATATGTGAACGTATTATAAAATCTTTGAACTGAAAAATGTGATAATATGTGAACATGTCTTATAATAGTGTGAACATATGCATAAAATACGTGAACGTAACGTAAAAAATCAAATTTTGTGTTTTTGGCAAAAACAAGCGAAACTAAGAAAATTAAAAAAAAATTATTAATTTTTTTTTTTATCAAAATTACCATTTTGCCCCTATCTCTTCTAATCTTAGCCATCCATTTCTCAAATCCAAGGGTCCTCATTTGTTCTTAGTTTTCATGATAAGCCCCATTTTCATGTGAATCAACCTCTCTCTCTCTATATATATATATAAGAGAAAAGCCAATTTTGACAGGGGTCCAAGAGAACCGTTTAAACCTTAAAGATCTTTCTATGATTGATGGTGTCGCCTATGATGTAATGAAGTTAATTGTTGAATATTTCCTAGAAAGTCTAAGTCAGTTCCTGGATGGTCACTTAATGGTGTGTTATGAATATTCAAACGCTCTGTTTTTGTATGATATATGGAAGTGGATTAAGTATGGTGATGAGGAGTGCATATACCTGAGCCTGATTGTCTCCCATGTTTGTTCGAGGAAGAAAATAGTAAATAGTAATTATAGAACAAAGAAGAAATTGACTCTTATGAATGCTGAGAACAATAAGTGGTGGCAAAGCAGGATTATGATCATATATGGTGTTGGAAATAAAGACTATGAATGCTCTTTTGTTTGGCAATGAAGCAATCTGAGGAGTTTGAATATAAAATGGGAAAAGATTAGGGAATATGCTATGAAGAGAAAATATGACCATAAATTTAACTACGGTAGAGGATAAATGGAAGTAATGATCAAAATAGTAACAATCAAGCATGATGATAGCTTGCTCATGATTTCTACAAGGAAACTTTTTGATGATGTGTATTGTGTTTATGTTTATGTAATGCCTTGAGATTATGCAAGCTTCCTTTTCTACTATTTGCTGACCTTTGATTGTACTATTATGTTCGGGTGTAGCTATAATCTATGGAACTCCCTGATTTGGCTAGTGTGGCTTCTCCCCAATATCACCAAAAATAAAGAGTACTTTGAACTAGTAATCAACACTGTGCAGTAATCTGGTTCTTGTATGATATGTTGACTGAAGTTAATGTGAGGAACAATGCCTGGCTTTATGATAGAAAGCTTGATAATTACATTTATAATTTTTGGATGATTTATGGCAAAAATGTGCAGCTGAATTCTAAGAAAAATCAAACTAAAGTAAGGTAGATATATCCCCATTTTGTTGAACTAACTGAATGGCCTGAATGTTGCTTAATTGTAGTCTGTCACATGAGGACCATAATTGCAGACTTCAGGAAGGAATTGAATCCATTTCTGTGGTATGGTTGGTGGCTGGAACACAGAGGAAGAAAAACACATATGCTACAGCTTATGAAGAACCTAAAATTGAAACAAGGAAAAGAAGTAGCCAAGACTATCCTAATGATGGGTAGACTCCAAGATCATGAATGTAACCTGTATTTGACAACTTTAGTTTGTATGAACGACTTTGTAAAGACTAGCACTTGTATACAAGGTGACATGAACTGGATCGTTCAGCAGGGTTGTAGTTTAGATTTTGAAACCAGTTTCAATATAAGATACTGGTTTAGATTAAGCTACAATTATTGCAGCGATGGGAACTTATATTTATGTTTGTATGATATTCAAAAGGAAGGTTTAATTAAGAAGGACTATGGACATGTAAAGCCGGGAAAAATTAAGAAATCAGGAAACCCCGGGATTAGGAAACTTATTACCCAAATTATAGTTCCCATTTGGAATCAATTACCAAAACAAAGATGGGAGTGGGTGCAAGGTCATAACAAATTTGTTTAACATGAAAATTGGCTTATGGAATTGTAGGGGAATGGGGAGAAATACTAATTAGATTAAAAAAATGGCTGCCTTGTTGAGGATAATTCCTATATAGGCAACATATTCACATGGAGGAAAAATAAAACGGAAATTGATAATATATACAAGAGACTCGATAGAGTGCTGGTCAGTAACAACATTATTCAGTGGTTTCCAAACATCTCAACAACAAACCATGCATTTACTAGCTCTGATCATTGTAAAATCTCGGTGGGACTCAACAATGAAGCAATGAATAAAGCCTTGGCTTTTAAAATAGAGAAATTGTGGATGTATAGGAAAGATTTTAGAAATGTGGTTAAACAGTCTTGGCGAGCCTAGTATACAGGATCAAATATGTTCCAACTTATGAAAAAAACACAATTACTTAAGAAACAAGCCAAGAGCTGGAACAAACACACTTTTGGAAACATTTTTGAACAATTAAAAGAAATTGAACAACAACTTATGGAAATTCAAAATACGATCATGATATCACCACAACCCAGTATCATACAGAAACAAATTCGATTATTACAAAAGAAGGAATGTATTCTAAAATATCACAAGACGTACTGGAAGCAGCGAGCCAAAGCAAAACATGTTAAATTAACGGATACAAATTCAGGCTATTTCCATAAAATAGCAAATGGAAGGCGTAATCGGAAAATGATCAAAGAAATAGTAACAAATGAAGGAACCCATATTGTTGGAATAGATAATATCCAAGATGAAATTCGAATGGACTTTAAAAAGAGATATACAAAAGAACCAACGAATCTTAATGGTGCCCAAGAATTCCTTAACTTAGTCACGAAAGAAATAACAAATGAAGATAATGTTATGCTAATAAGCCCGGTTACCAATGAAGAAATCAAATCGACAGTAATGAGATTAGGAACAGACAAATTCCCGGGGCCAGAAGGGAAGACGGCAGAATTCTATAAAAGATATTGGGACATTGTAGGCCCTTCGGTCATTAAAACGGATAAAAGCTTCTTTCATTCTGGAAAATTGTTAAAACAATTCAACCATACCTTTACAACACTAATCCCAAAAATTGACAATTCGAGCTTGACTAATCATTATAAACCAATTAGTCTATGCTCAACAATATATAAAATTATATCTAAAATTATAACAGAACGACTTAAAAAGGTGATAAGCAAGATAATCAACCCTCTACAAGGTGCCTTCGTTTCAAACCGAGCAATTTAAGACAACGTTCTCATAGGACATGAAACATCCCACTCGTTCAGAAGTACCAAAAATAAAGACGGATGGATTGCCATTAAATTGGATATGAAAAAGGCCTACGATCGCGTTGATTGGCCCTTTCTTTTTGATGTATTACATTGATTTGGCTTTGACAATAAATTCATTGATTGGGTTAGGGAATATTTATGGTCTGCATCCTTCTCTGTTCTAGTAAACAATGGTCCCACAGATCCATTTTTTCCTGAAAGAGGTCTAAGGCAAGGTCACCCGTTGTCACTGTTCCTATTTGTTGTCAAAACAAAATTTTTGTCAAGAAAGCTACAAATCACTAGCCAATTAGACAAAAAAAATAATCGGATTTCCGATATCTAGAGGGGGAATCATGATTCCTTTCATTACTTTTACAAATGATAATGTTATCTTTGCTAAAGGGTCCCAAGGATCTTTCCTAAAAGTTAAAAACATCATTGACCATTTCTGCAAGATTTCAGGACAAAAAGTTAATTATTATAAATCTATGTTTCAAGCTTCTAAAAATATAAGGAACAGTAAAAAAAATCAGGTGCAACAAGTTCTAGGAATCACAACAATGACGGATATAGGAAAATACCTAGGTTGTCCGATTATTAATGGTAAAGTAAATGAAGACACCTTCGAAGAACCAATCGGAAATGCTCAGAAACAATTAACGAAATGGAAAGTGAACTCGCTTTCTCAAGAGGGGTGTACAACTCTAATCCGAGTTTTACAATTGAATGGGGTGCCACTTGCTTTATTGGGCCTTGTTCACCACTATTTCCTAATTTAGATACATGGAATAGCTTGTCTTACTTTAGGGATGAATTTAGAAAGCGACCGTGTAAGATAAGTTGTTACATGGGTCAAAGTCAACTCTTTGACTTGACCAATCTAAAGGAGGAAAATATCTTTATTTTTATTTATTTATGGAACAATTTTAATTCAGCAAATAATGGAGAATTTTTGGCCAAAACGAAGTTTGTTAGGGCTGATTTTCTCTCTCCTATATTTCTTGTTATCTTTATGTTATGAAGAGTTTCCTTATTTAAATAAGTCAAATAAATCTTTATTTGATTTATTTAACATATGGGAATCTTAGGTAGTTATTCTAGATTACTTTATATTATCTTGGGAAGCAAGCAAAAGCCCAAAAATACCCCTTTAGGGCCGGTTGGGATCTTGCCTTGCTCTCCAAGGAGTTGCTTTGTATTCTTATAAATAGTTTGCAATTTCATTAATAAAAATTCAGATTGAGATTAGATAAACCCTAAATTGGTTTGTCTAGTCTTTGGGCCAAAAACTCACGTGTTCAAGCAATTACAATCAAGAGCCGATTTCAATCATTCATACTCGATCTCTCGCTCTCGTTGTGTTCATAAATCTTATTTGTTGATTTAGCGTTAGAGCCAATCCAATTGAACTATCAAGTTGATTATCTCTTTGAATTGGATTTGTTTCATTTTCTTATTATTCAGTTCGTTTGATTACTTGTCACACAAGGAATTAACTTTATTAAGCAAATTAGGTTGGAAAGTCGATTACAAGGCAAAATCGGGATCTTGTGTGGTTCAAACGAGATCCACAAGGAGCAATCCAAGGCGATCACGTATCAAGTGTTATCATTCATCCAGCGTCTCGCCAAGTAATATTTTCTTACCTTAATTTGCTTTCTAGTTGATTAATTTAGTTTTTGATCCTAAAGCCTATACCTTTATCCATATTTCTAAACCTTGGGACAAAAAATTCAGATTTTTCTCTACAAATCCACCATAATTCCGCCACCACCACTACAAATCACCAACGGCAGCCCCAAACTGGTGTCGCTCCACCAAGTCGCACCCTCCACCATATCAGCCACCATCCGCCACCAGTCCATTGGTGATCGGACCACCACAAACCATAAATCGCTAACCCCACCCCCCGAAACCCTAACCCTAGATGCGGCACACCAAACCCTAACTTCCTTTGTTTGTTGGTTGCACCCTTAGTAACTAACAACCTAGGTGATATTTAAGGGATTTGATGCTTGTTTTAAGATTAATTGGTTAAGTTTGTTGTAATTTCATATTAGCATATCTTCTCCTACATTTTTATGAGTTTTTCAATTAAACATTACATGATTGATTGAGATTCTTGTTGCTTGAGAGTAATTGTTGATTTCTGTTTTACATTCCTTCAAATTCGACCTACCCTTTGCTTCTTTGTTTACTTTGGCTTCTAGTTGGTATCATTGGTAGCAAAATTCACTTACAAAAAAAAAATTCAGTTCGTATTTCCCTTTGTTTGCATTGATTATTTGTTTGCTTCAATTCAGCACATTATAAGAAGTTGTGCATAAGTTAAAAAAAATCAGATCCGCTTGATCTAAAAAGAGTGATCTACCCCACTAGTTTTAAGCCACTTTCACCCCTAGTGATTGCTTGCTAAAAAGTAGTTGGTGATTACTTTGTATAAAAAGTGTGACAACACTACAAAAGTCACATAGCCCACACCCTTTTTCTGTCCTTGCTTGCATTGATTGGCATTATTATCTTGATTAGATTCAATTGAGAGATTGCATGTTCTTTGAGCTCATAAAGGGATATTTTGGCATTGCTTTTCTGATTACATTTCTTGCTAATTACTTGAGCTACATTAATCTCTTGTTTATCATTAGAACAACATATCCACACCATTACTACCTCTTTTCAACCCAAAAACTGAATTGGTTGATTGGATTGCTTTGAGCCAAGTGTTGGCTTGATAACAGTGTGGTATTGCTTGTTCGTTTTTGCTTTTGGAACACACTACTCACTTGTTCTTTTTGTGACCTTTGCAGGCTAAGCAATGGCAATTGAAGAAGAACCCAATCCTACTACGTTAAATTTGTCTAAGGAGGCCATCGATTTCATTAGATTGGCCATTAGTGAAGGTGTAAAAGAGGGTCATCAAAGGGCCATTGAAGTTGCGAGTGTGGCGTTGAACCCAAGATTACAGAGGATAGGAGAGCAAATTTTGGCCTTTATAGAGAACTCACAATCAATTCAAAAAGATGCCCCTTCTCTACAACAACAAGTTGATCCAAATCAAGCTTCAGCTAGGAACAAGGGCGAACAACATGTAGAAGATGAAGAGCATGATGTGCTTGCTAGCTACAATAGAGAGAACAACCTCCCTGGCCAATATTCTCCCAATGGTGGCTGAGGTAGAGGGCGTGGAAATGGAGCAAGACAGCCACCTATTACTCACCAACAACTCTACAACAGGCAAGCGGCGCAGCCCCCTCAAGCCACTCATCAAACTCAACTTTATAACAACCCTTATGATGATGTGACTTATGGCTATCCCGGGGAAGAACAACGCCCGTGGCACCCTCCCCTTGATGATTTCTATAACCAAACTGAGGAGGTGGATAACATTCCACAAGCATATGAAGCTCTGAGGCCAAACAACAACATCACTCAAAATATGGCTCAAATTGGCAAAAGGGATATAAATATCAAAGTTGAACCATTCAGCAGAGAGCTTAATCCGGAGAAATATCTAGAGTGGGAGCAAGCTACTAACTTCATTCTAGATCATATGGGCTATGAAGAGTGGGAGAAAGTTGTTGTCATCCACTTTGTTGGGACCGGTAGAAATTGGTGGTTTTGAATAAAGGAGGATAGAATTAGAAAAGCTTTGCCTCCTATTGAAACTTGGAACCAGATGAAGTTTGTGATGAGAAAGAAATATGTGCCTGAAGAACACACACCGAGCACATGAGGCTTAAAGTGGCCACTTGCAAACAAGGTTTCAAGTCTCCAACCGAGTACTTCAATGAGCTTGAAGATTTGAGCTTCAAGGCTGGAATTCACCATTCTCAGAGGTCTTTAAGGACTCAATTCCTGGCTGGACTGAATCAAGCTATAAAAGACACACTTGAGATTCAACAAATCAAGGATCTCAATGCATTAGTACATTCAGCCCAACTACTCTATGAGCAATAACAAAGGAAGAAGATGGAAGCTTGGAATGCTCAAAAAAGGTATCCCTCTAACGCTAGTTCAAATTCCAATTCTTATTCTTCTAATCCTTCTATGCACCAAAAGGGAGCTTCTAGCTCACCTATACCAGGTACAATGACGCCTAGACATCCCATAAATGGTCCTCAAACGCAGCCAAGGACAAGAGACATTGTGTGCTACAAGTGTCAAGGAAGAGGCCATTTAGCTAAAGATTGTCCAAACCAAAAGCAAGTGCTCCTTACCACTAATGGTGGTTTTGTGATTGATGAAGAGATACCTCCAAATCAAGTGGAGGAGGAGAATCTTGGCCATGAAGGGGACGACATAGAGGCAATTGAGCCTGATTGCACGGAACAGCCCTTAACCTTGGTAACTATGCGTACTATTGCTTTACAAGAAACACGTAGGCTAGATCAAAGGGAAAACATTTTTCATACTAGGTGTACAGGGAAGAATCAAGTGTTATGCATGATAATTGATAGTGGTAGCTGTTATAACATTATAAATGCTAAAGTAGTTGATCACTTGCAATTAAAAACTCAACCTAGGGCTACTAGTTATGGTCTTAATGGAATTAATGATTCAGATGGTCCTAATCTTGTTACACATCAGTCCTTAGTACGTGTTTCCATTGGTAATTATGTTGATGATATTATGTGTGATGTGTTATACATGGAATGCACTCATATTTTGTTAGGTAGACCATGGTTATTCGATAGGAGAGTTATTTATGATGGCATGCTTAATACCTATTCGTTTAACTATGACGGGAGGAGAGTTCCTCTTCTACCATTGTTGCCCAAATAAGTTTTACAGGACCAGGTATGAAGAGACAAAGCTATGGCACTAAGGCGTGCCAAAGAAGAGCAAGAGGCAGCCGACGCCGCAGCCAAGGCAGCCAAGCGGCGCCCGGCGCAGTTGTAGAGACAAGTTGTGTTTCCCAGCTTCCACCCGAGCATTCTGGCTAAAATTTTAGGAAAACATCAAAACCAGTGGAGCTAATGATTGGGACAAAAAAAGCCCCGAAAATCGCCCTAAATCATCGAAAGTGTCGAGCCACACTTCAAACGGCGCACCTAAGACAAAAACGGAGCTATCTCCCAAACCCCTCGACCGTTTTGGCTCAAATTTTGGGAACAACTCAGAAATTCAGAGAGCTACAATCCAGGAAGAAAAACGGCTACACACTAAGCCAAAAATCGGTTTAAAAGGTGGAGTTGAGAAGCGCTCTCTAATAGAACAATCTAGTACTTCTTTCTCTAACTCTTATTGTTTGATTCTTATGAGAAAAGAAATACTAACTATAAATCAAGATATTTGTCATCTTCCAAAGTGTATTCAAGATCTTTTACAGGAATTTGAGGATGTCATGCCAGAAGAGTTGCAAGAAGGCCTTCCACCAATTAGAGGCATTGAGCATCGAATTGATTTGGTGTCTGGTGCTTCTATACCAAACCGAGCAGCTTATAGAGCAAGTCCAGAGGAAACAAATGAGCTTCAAAGACAAGTGCAAGACCTCATGGAAAAGGGATATGTACGTGAATCACTTAGCCCCTACGCGGTTCCGGTGATTTTGGTGCCAAAGAAGGATGGCACTTGAAGAATGTGTGTTGATTGCAAGGCGATCAACCAAATAACAGTTAAGTACCTCCATCCCATTCCTAGATTAGATGATATGCTTGATGAATTGCATGGTGCTAATTTGTTTTCTAAGATTGATTTAAGAAGTGGGTACCATCAAATCAGAATGAGGGAAGGGGATGAGTGAAAAACTGCTTTTAAAACTAAGTACGACTTATATGAATGGTTAGTAATGCCTTTTGGACTGACTAATGCACCTCGTACTTTTATGAGGCTTATAAACCATGTTTTGAGAAAAATACTTAGGTATGTTTGTTGCAGTCTACTTTGATGACATCTTAGTTTATAGCAAAATTTTGCATGAACGTGTATGGTTAGAAAAGCTTTTTGTTAATTTGAAGAAGTGTTCTTTTTGCTCGGAATCCACTATTTTTCTTGGTTTTGTTGTGTCTAAAGGTGGATTGAAGGTAGATGAAGAGAAGATCAAGGCTATCAAGGAGCGGCCACATCCGAGTACACCAACCATGGTTCGTTCATTTCTCGGCTTGGCTAGCTTCTATAGGCATTTTGTGCATGATTTCAGCACCATAGCAGCCCCTCTCAATGAGCTTACAAAGAAGGATACAACATTCAAATGCAAAGAGCAACATGAGAATGCCTTCACCACTTTGAAGGACAGATTGTGCAATGCCATGGTGCTTCAGCTCCCTGATTTCTCTAAGGCATTTGAGATTGAGGTGGATGCATCAGGACATGGCATAGGAGGTGTTCTCTTGCAAGACAAGAAACCCATAGCTTATTTAAGTGAAAAGCTTAGTGGGGCTGAGTTGAATTACCCTACTTATGATAAAGAACGGTATGCTTTAATTAGGGTTTTGAAAACTTGGTCTCATTATTGTGGCCTAATGAGTTTGTAATTTATTTTGATCATGAGGCCTTGAAGTATTTGAAAGGCCAATCAAGACTCAGTAGGCGACAAGCAAGATGGGTTGAATTTATGGACACCTTTCCTTATGTTGTAAAGCATAAGAAACGCAAAGAGAATGTGGTAGTTGACGCCCTTTCTCGTAGGGAAATTGTTAGATTGCATGGCATTCCTTGTACTATTGTTTCAGATCATGATGCTAAGTTTTTGAGTTATTTTTGGAAAAGTTTGTGGTCTAAGTTGGGAACTAAATTGCTATTTTCTACCTCATGTCATCCACAAACTGATGGGCAAACTGAAGTTACTAATAGGACGTTAGGGGTTTTATTAAGAACTATGCTTAAAGATAACCTCAAACGTTGGGAAGAAGTTTTGCCTTTTGTGGAATTTGCTTATAACAGGTCAATCCATTCAGCTACTAAAATGACCCCTTTTGAGGTTGTTTATGGGCTGAATCCAAGGATGCTAGTGGACTTGACGCCTCAGCCTTACAAGGGAAAGGAGAGCTTTGAAGCTAACAAGAGGGCTGAATTTGTGAAAAAGCTACATGAGAGGACTAAGATGCACTTGGAGAGGAAATCCATGAAATATAAGGCCCATGCTGTCAAGGGGCGAAAACAGGTTGTCTTTGAAGAAGGTGATCTTGTTTGGGTGCATCTTAGGAAAGAGAGGTTTCCCAACCAAGGAAAAAGAAGAAGCTAGATCAGCGTGGTGATGGCCGTTTTGATTCCTCAAGAGGATCGGCCCTAATGCTTATCATGTAGACTTGCCTGGTGAGTATAATGTCCATTCAACGTTTAATGTGGATATTCTTTCACTTTATGTGCCAGATTTTGATTCCGACGTCGAACCAGAGTCCATTCGAGCTCAAGTGGAGGAGAATGATGCAGTGAACCAACCATGTCTCCTACCGACGTCGATGAGTTGATTCGAGTGCCTTTTGATGGACCAATCACAAGAAGTCGAGCTAAGAAGATTGCTCAAGGGACGACACCTATCTTAGTTCGATTGGCAGCTATGATTGAAGAGTCCAACAAGAAGAGATGGGTTACTTGCATTCGACATCAATTAAGCCCGGATTCTATGGATTGATGTATTGGGCCGAGTTTTACAAATGAATGGGACTCCACTTGCTTTATTGGGCCTTGTTCACCACTATTTCGTAATTTAGATACATGGAATAACTTGTCTTAGTTTAGGGATGAATTTAGTAAGTGACCGGGTATGATAAGTTGTTACATGGGTCAAAGTCAACTCTTTGATTTGACCAATCTAAAGGAGGAAAATATCTTTATTGTTATTATTGATGGAACAATTTTAATTCAGCAAATAATGGAGAATTGTCGGCCATAAGGAAGTTTGTTAGGGCTGATTTTCTCTCTCCTATATTTCTTGTTATCTTTATGTTATTAGGAGTTTGTTAGGAGATTCCTTATTTAAATAAGTCAGATAAATCTTTTTTTGATTTATTTTAATATAAGGGAATCTTAGGTAGTTATTCTAGATTATTTTATATTATCTTAGGAAGTAAGCAAAAGCCCAGAAATACCCCTTTAGGGTCGGCTGGGATCTTGCCTTTCTCTCCAAGGGTTTGCTTTGTATTCTTATAAATAGTTTGCAATTTCATTAATAAAAATTCAGCTTGAGATTAGATAAACCCTAAATTGGATTGATCTAGTCTTTGGGCCAAAAACTCACGTGTTCCAGCAATTACAATCAAGAGTTGATTTCAATCATTCACACTCGATCTCTCTCTCTCGTTGTGTTCATAAATCTGATTTGTTGATTTGATCAATTGAGATTGTTCTAAGTTGATTGTTAAAGATCAAACTTAGTTAATCAATTGGATTTAGTGTTAGATCCAATCCAATTGGTATCAAGTTGATTATCTCTTTGAATTGGATCTGTTTCATTTTCTTATTATTCAGTTCGTTTGATTACTTGTCACGCAAGGAATTTTATTATGCAAATCAGGTTGGAAAGTCGATTACAAGGCAAGATCGGGATCCTATGTGGTTCAAACGACATCAACAAGGAGTAATCCAAGGCGATCACATATCAATTGGGTTGGTCGGGTCAACCCAACCGAGTTTTTTTCAGGTCGACCGGGTTTGGGTTACTCTTGACCCATTGATTTTCGGGTCGGATTTGAACCCAAAAAACTTCGGGGGGGTCGGGTCGGTTTTTTGGGTCGGGTTAAGTTTTGACAGGTCTAATTATAGGTTCTTACACGGGGGTTGTTATATTGCTATTTTTGGTTTCTTACCAAATTCTACTTTTAAACTCGTGACTTACATTAGGCATGCGATTTCTTTTCAGCCCAATTTTAAAATGTTAATTTTTTTGTTAGACTAATCTTATATGATTTTTCGTTAGTCCAAACCAATTTAAAACAATCAACAAGTTGATTTGATGATCCCCCATGCATTAGCATACGTGTCTTATAATTTTCAAAAGGCACATATATTTTTATAAGGAAAGAGATTAGGGTGTCCACTAACAAGCTAGTGGTCGCCCTAGAGAATCCTGTCGGATGAGCGTAAACAAACCCTAGTCAACTGCAAGCGGGATAGAGGAGACACGTCTAAAGGCGATGAAGTCTGCCACAGAATTACACTCACGAAATACATGAGAAATACTCCAATCTTGGAACCGGGCAAGCAAGTAGTGGATGTCCGAATGCAACAGCTCAATCTCCCACGGGCAGTTCCAGTGACCAAGAACGACCTTGACCAGCTTCAAATTATTACCTTCAATCTGGATCTGGGGAATGCCACGACGAATGGCCTCGAGCAGTCCCTGGCGCAAGGTGATGGTCTCGGAGATCAGAATAGACTATCGACCAATCAGTTCTCCATCAAAATGGATGGGGAAGCCATTAGAGTCCCTGAGGATGAACCCGAAAGAAGCTATGCCATCTGTACAAACTAGTTGCGCCATCAAAATTCAACTTAATGTAATCCTTCTTGGGTTTTACCCACTTAGCAAGTTTTCTCCCTACTCCAACTCTCGCAATGTTAGTGCGAAGCTGAGGGAATCATAGGCTTCTGCAAGTTTCCATTCTTTAACCTGGTTTCGAGTAAACTCGCTTTGGTTATCGACATTATTCAAGTTTGTTCTATTGTTGATGTCAAAGACTCTCTTATTTCTAGAGGACCATAGGCTCCACCAGGTGCTAGTGATGAGTTCCATTTCCTCTTTTGTTATCATTGTCTTAATTTCCTCCGGGACCTGGTGTAGTTTTTTGTCGTCTGGGAATACTTGGTCGACAATCCAACGTAGTTTTGGGCTTACGGAATTAAGGGTCGCCCTAGTAAGGGGGAATGAGAGTAAGATGTGGCTTGAGTCTTCAACTTGGTTGTTACACGCTTCACAACCTTGTGGTACCGGAATATGGTTGGAAGCAAGCCTTGTTTTGGTTGGTAGGCCGTTTCGTGCCACTTTCCATTGGAAATTCTTCATTTTAGGGGGGATGTTGAGCTTGTTAATCCATTCTAGGTTAATTTTTGGTTCATTTTTGGATTGGTGAAGCCACTGCATGGTAGAATGGGTAGAGTACCAACCATTTTTACTTGGTTGCCAGTACAATATATCCGGGATTTTATTAATGGGATTAATAATTTTGGAAATTTTTTCGAGGTCATCATGATTAACGACCTTTCTCAACTTTTTGATGTTCCATGAATTATCCTCACCGAGGTATACATCAACATGTTCCTCCCAATTAATGAGGGTTTCGACCTCAATTGACTATTCAATAGATTTTATCTTTATAGATAACAATTTAACCATCTATTATTTTGGATTTTAACCCATCGTCAATTTAGTCTATAAAAACCTCTACTTAGAGTTGCAGTACATAGTCCTTTTTTATTTGACTATTCAAAAGTATTTTACAACAAAAGTATTAAATTGTGTTTATTATATCTTTTGAATAGTGCATGCCCAAGTGAACTACTCCCCATCTTTCTTACTTTGTTGTTCATTTGCATTTTTTTTTCCCTTTTTCTTTTATAAATTTCTCCTCCTAGCAAAAACTCATGACATTGTAAATCTAATATTTTTTTAAGCAAAACACCATACTTTTGATGTGGCCATATTGAAGGAATTAAATTTTGATTTGGGTTGTTTAGATCTGAACCGAAAGAAAGAAAGGAAAAGGCACTGTATAAAAGAAAAGGGGCAAACGCAGAAAGGGAGATCAAAGAGGCTTGAGTAAATGTGGGCAAAGGTTCCCCCTTGTTTTTGAACAATTCATAATTATGGGATTAATTAATCCCTTAGGAGTTTTAATTAAGACTACTAATTGCTTGAAACCCTGAGTGATTACTAAAGAGGGAAATTAATTAATTTCCGAAATTTAGGAACTAACTAGTTCCAAACACAACCCTTACACAAGGAGTTGCACATAACTACATAACTACGCACATGTGGGAATTTTTTGTTGAAATCATGAGTAACTACTGAAGAGGAAAATTGACTAATTTCAGAAATTCAAGAACTAACTTGTTCCAATTTTATCAAAGGGATTCCCAAAGAATTTCCAAGAAAAGATACCAAATCCAGGCCCATATGTGAGACTCTAACAAGATCCTCACGAGCGGGATTAGGATTATCAACCATGAATACTTTGAGAAGGTGAGTCGGTGTTAGGAACTCACATTCATTAACACTGAAACAACGTCCTCAATTTTGACAATGACAAACACCATGGGATCTAACGCCAATTGCCAAGTATTTCAACTCAACAAGTTGCATGTCGCAAAGTAAAGCACAGACTAACAAGTTCCAACACCATGGGAACTAATGCAATGACGAAAAAGAAAGCGACCAACCTGAGAAGAGAATAGAGCTCCCACACGATGGGAACTGAACAAGAGGAACAGGAATCCTACAGACGTCAAGAAGAGTTCCTAGGAGAAGGGAGCCGAGAAGACGAGAGTTCCCTTTGGATGGGAACTGGCGCATGCATGAAAGCGACATCTCAACGCATTTTCAAGGATCTTGATTGTTCCGGACACAAAGCCGTCATAGACCATCAGAGCCTCAGCACGGAGACGACGACCATCCAACGGTCCGGATTGATTCAAGAGTTGACTATTTAGGACAAATACCTCAAGTGGATAAGGTTTTCTCATCACGTCTATTTAAACCCTTCAATAGTCACCTTGCTGCTCACTTTTCCCAAATCATAAACTCCAAACTCAAAGAAAGAAGAGCTGAAGAGCTACTTGAATGAGAGTCATCAAGCTGGTAAAAAGTCCCCATCGACGAGCTAATCTCGATGACGGTGTAGGAGAAAGAGCGAGTTCCTAGGTCTAGGGGAACTCAAGAGAAGAGAAAGAGAGAGAGAGAGAGAGAGAGAGAGAGAGAGAGAGAGAGAGAGAGAGAGAGAGAGAGAGAGAGAGTCCTAGTAGGAACAGAGAAGTTTGTACTCTGCCTTGTAACCTGAAGGGAACTAAGCAATAAAGAAAAGGTAACTCATTCGAAAATCCTCCAAGAGAGAGGTTGAGGTTAACTCAGGCGATTAGTTGATCGATGTGGGGTTCCTCTATAAGGGAACTGTCTCTAGTATCTTTATTTACCTGCATACTTGTTTATTCCGCTGCGTGTGGAAACTGTTTGTTACAGTTCCCATAACTGATTTCGACTAACCTATGATCCAAAAATTGGTATCAGAGTAGGTTCTCTAGATCTTGGTTAGTCTTTGCAGGTACTCAGGAAAGATGTCTCAAGAACTCACGAAGATTGGACATGGGAACAACAAGCCTCCCAGACTCATCGTTGGACGCTTTGAAAACTGGCAGATCAAGATGACAGATTGTATGAGGAGTCATGACTACCGAGCATGGTGTGTCATAGAGCATGGGACTTCGAGGTCAACAAAAACATTTGGAATGACTTGTTCAAATGGGGTCCAACCAAATGGCAATGCATGGAGGCCAATTACAAGGCCAAGATGTACCTCAACCACGCGATGTGCGAGCAAGACAGTGATAGAGTCGCTAACTTGGAGACAACTAAGGAAATGTGGGAAGCCATTCAACAAATGCACGTCGGAAGTTCCGATCTGAGGCAAGATCACCAAATGAACGCCAGAAGGGAGTTCTTCAACTTCAAAATGACGACGGGTGAGTCGATTGATAGCTATCAATCGCGTTTCGAGTCCCTCTGCTCAAAGCTGGGAACCATGGGTATCATCACCAAGCAAGAAATCTCCGACAAAATGAAGGTGCAACAACTGTTCAATAGGCTAACGGCAGAATGGGCGAACGAACGAACCATGTTCAAGGAGAATCATGAGAATAGAAACATGATGCTTCACCAAGTGTTTGGTAAGATCATTGGTCATGAGAAGAGAAAGCAAGATGATAAGCAACAAGAGATGGAAACAAGAGGCATAGCTCTTAAGTTGGAGAAGGTCCTCAAAACTGTTCAGGAACAGTGTGAAGAATTGAAGGAAGATGAGGAAGAGGAACTTGTACTCATCATAAAGGCACTCAGGAACTTCTACAAGAAAGGAAAGTTCAAAAGGAACTCCAACAGAGAAAGGAGGAACTACGAGGTGAGCAACATATTTCAGGAAAAGGACAAAGACCTCGCTGATGCCACATGCTACAAATGCTACAAGAAGGGGCACTTCGCCAAAAACTGTCCTTAAGGAACTGAAGAGCGAAGACTCGACAAAGGGAACAGAAAGGAATACGTAGCAACCTGGAGTGACTTCGATGATGAGGAACCTGAAGATTGGTCAACCCTAGAAACTTGCGTTATGGCCATAGGGGACACCACTAGGGAACAACCCGGTGAGGTAAATCCTGAAACTCTTCTAAACTCTCTTTCTCAATTTGAAAAACCTGAGTTGCTTAAACTTTTGACCAAACTACTAAAAGACAATGTAAATATTCAAAGGAAACTAGATCAAATTGAACATTTCTTAGCAGAACAACTAGGAATGGAACCTTGTTCCCAATGTGTGAAGCTTGTAGACAAATTGCAGTGCTCAGTCGATGATATCATCACCTTAAGAGATGAGATCAATAGTATCGAGAGTGAAAAAGATGAGATTCTTACGAAACTGAGTGAAAGTCAGAAGTGTCTAGAGAGTCCCCTTCCACAAACCACCAAAGAATCCATTTCCCCAATCAAGTTTGTCCCAGTCCGACATGGAATAGGATATGGAGAGGAACATAAAAAAAACGAATCTTGTCTTCTCACAAAAAGGGAAAGAAATGAGTGTAGGGGTCTTGAGCTTCAAAGCCAAAAGCTGAAGAATGCGCAATTAGAAGAAAGAATTTGTGTCCTGGAAAGCGAGGAAAATGGGTACAATGAATACTATACGGGGAACACTAACCACAAAATGTACATCAAGAAAGCCAAGGGAAATGTGTCTAGAGTCTACAATCAGGAAACCATGGATAGAAATATGATCCAGAGACCTCACCCAATGTACTATCTTGGAGAGTACTATAAAACGTGCTGGGAATGTGGAGCTCATGGGCACTAAATTGAAAGCTGCCCAAAAAGGCAAGCACACATGTCTTACACTGTTGGGAACAAGAGTTACAAAAACAGAAGTTTTCAAAGAAAAAATCCAAACCAACCAAAATAGTGGAAAGTACCCAAGAACGAGAACTCTCCTAGGAATTCATCCTTGAGTCCTAGGAACTCCACACAAGTCCACAATATTGTTGATTACTTGGTCGAAAGAACTCTGTTTCCTTGTATGGAACAAGGCCAGAGACATCTTGCCTGGGTCGCCAAATATAACTAATTTTGTAGGCTGTAGTGAGGGGGAACAACACTTGGGTCATGGACAGTGGATGTTCCAACCAAATGACAGGTAAGAAAGACAATCTCACCTCACTACTAACAAACGTCGATGGATGCCACGTCTCTTTCACCAACAATAACAAGGGCGAAATCATTGGAACTGGAGAGGCCATCATCAACAAAGGAATCAAGATAAAAAATGTGAATCTGGTAAAGGACCTTGGATACAACTTGTTGAGTGTCTCACAATTGTGTGACCAAGGAAACAATGTAGTGACATTCGACTCTAAATATTGTCTTATGATCAACAAGAAGACAAACAAGATCATACTCAAAGGAACTAGGTCCAACAACATCTATTTTGTGGACACATCATATGAGCCTCCAAGGAAACTGTGTCTTGCAATTTCAATTGATGAAGCGGAATTGTGGCACAAAAGATTGGGACATGCAGGAGTAAACCAAATTCAGAAGCTATATCTTCAATACCTTGTAATTGGATTGCCCAGGATCAATCTATATTGGCATGAAGATGTGCGAGGCATGTGCCAAAGGGAAATAGACAAGAATCTCCTTCAAACAAAAATGAGTTATGAGCACTACTTGTCCCTTGGAACTGATCCATATGGATCTCTGTTGTCCCATGCAAACGACCAGGTATGGAGGAAAAAGGTACATGCTCATTCTCATTGATGATTTTTCTAGATTTACGTGAGTTATTTTTCTTGCGTCCAAAGCAGATACCTTTAGGGAATTTGAGTCATTCATGAAAAGGGTGGAAGTGAGCTTCGGACTAAAGCTCATTGCTCTGAGATCAGACCATGGAACTGAATTCAAGAACTCAGAGATCATACAATACTGTGATAAGAATGGGGTATCACATAACTTCTCAGCCCCTCGTACCCCACAACAAAATGGAGCTGTGGAGAGGAAAAATCGAACCTTGGAAGCAATGGCTAGAACAATGATGATTGAGAGTGGAGTTCTTCATCGCTCCTGGGCAGAGGCAATCTCCACAACAACATACATCCTTAATAGAGCCATGGTGCGCCTGATGATCAAGAAAACTGCTTATGAGCTGATCGGAGAAAGGAAACCCTACATCTCCCACTTAAGAGTCTTTGGGTGCAAATGTTTTGTGCACAACAATGGGAAAGACAACCTTGGGAAATTTGACGCAAGAAGTGATGAAGGAATCTTCCTGGGATACTCTCCTCACAACAAAGCTTACAGAGTGTACAACAAAAGGACCAAGAAGATAGAGGAGAGCATTCGTGTGATATTCAAAGAAGAAAGAGTCCACGGATACCTTCGCGGTTCGATTGACAAGATTTGTTTCTTAAGAAAGAGTCCAATGATATTCTTATTGTTCAAGTATACGTTGATGATATCGTTTTTGGTGCTACTAATCCCTTGCTTGTTGAAAAGTTTAAAGATCTAATGAGTTCAGAATTCGAGATGAGCCTAATTGGGGAACTTACGTTCTTCCTGGGGGTTCAAATCACTCAGATCAAGGAGGGAACAAAAATACATCAAAGAAATGCTAATCAAATATGGAATGGAGAATTCAAGGCGTATCAACACTCCAGTTTCCACCAACTCCAAGTTGAACACAGATGAAAAAGGTATAGATGTGGACCAAAGAAACTATCGAGGTATGATTGGTTCCCTTCTCTACCTTACAGCTAGTAGGCATGATTTCATGTTCGTCGTGTGTTTATGCGCACGCTTTCAAGCTAACCGCAAAGAATCACACCTGAAAGAGGTGAAGAGAATTTCCAGGTATCTCAAAGGGAACAACAACTTGTGCTTGTGGTATCCACGCAGAAGTTACCTTGAGATTGTTGCGTTTTCAAACGCGGACTTTACGGGTCATCTGGTAGATAGGAAGAGCACATCAGGTATGGCTTAGTTCCTAGGAGAGTGCCTAGTGTCATGGGGATCCAAGAAACAAAACTCAGTGGCACTCTCGATGGCCGAAGCAGAATATATGGTCGTTGCATCATGCTATTCCCAAGTCTTATGGCTTAAGTACCAACTCAGTGACTACGGTATGTCTTATGGCCCTGTTCCTATTAGATGTGCCATAAAAATTTCCAAAAATCCCGTTCATCACTCACGTACTAAGCATATTGACGCTCGTCATCACTTCTTACGTGACAATGTTGAACAAGGGAACATTATTATGGAACACTGTAGAACTGAAGAGCAGAGAGTAGATATTCTCACAAAGGCATTGGATAGGCCTCCCTTTGAGCACCTTCGTATGCCCTTAGGGATGATAAATTTAAATTAAACAAGTCCTTGTTTATTATGTCCCCGATGATTGGCTAGTTTAGTAGTTTGCATGATAGGAACCAGTTAGGAACACTGCATTCACTTTATGCTTTGTTACTAGTCTAAGGTAAACGGTTGTACGCATAGGAACTTCTTTTTTTTTGGCCCAAAATGATCAACTTGAGTTATTTCTAACCCGCATTACAATCCACAATGATAGTTGATCATAAGTATACCTAGAGTCTCGGATTGGACAAACTCATCCCATGAGCCCTCCTTTTTACCCTTTTCGGGTTGAAATTGTCCAAGTCCCTTCTTGCCCCCCCACCTCACAAACAGTTGAACTTGAGTTCCCTTCTACCACTCAATTCAACACAAGCCTTATTGCAAGATCATGGGAACCTCACTTCCGAGTAAGACGAAACGTCTCATCTGGTAAACATCTCCGTCTTGGGAAGACAAAAAGGTGTGTCAGGCTATTAATTAGGGGAAGACCAATTGTAAACCACGCGTTTTGAATTGCACCAAGGGGGAATTGCCACATTGTAAAGCGTATTAAAAACGTTGAAGATTAAACGACATCGGTTGAGTTCATTTCTCAAGGGCAAAATGAAAAAGACAACTATGCCCCTCTACTCAAAACTTTTTAAATATCGGCCTCCTCTTTCAAAGCATAACTCATCTTCAACCCTAGTTTTTCAAACCCCCTTCATGAAATGCCTTAAGGAAAGAACAGTGCCTCCTCTACAGCCCGAAGATGGCCAAGCCTTCGACACAATCCATCCTTCCCAGGAGACGCTCAAAACCAAGATCATCCACTCGAAGAACATGTGGTGAATCAGCTCATCAACTTCTTTAACCTGTTACAAGACTCTCGTGGGCACCACGGGAAGAAACAAAGGGCCAAGCAATGACCTGCACTCACCATGCGTGGAGGAGAAGATCTACTCGGGACACCATCCACATGGATGGAGTCCGTGAACCTCACAATCCAACCCAGCTTTGAATATTGGGTTGGATCAGCACCTACTCGGGACACCATCCACATGGATGGAGTCCGTTGAGTTTCTTGCTGGTTGAAGAAGAGATATGAGAGATTTCCTCTTCTTAAACCAGCACCATCCTGATCTTTTTCCTTGTTTTCTACTCCTTTCTTGTTGCCTCTCCTCCCTCTCCCTTGTATTTCACTCAGGAGTTCCCTTCTGTACAACTTGTTTACCTAAGTAATAAAAAGGATCTTTGATGTGATTCCATCTATCGAGTCATGGCCCCACAGTACCGTGCATATTGGGGCGCCGTTGCACACGCTGATTTCCGACCTTGGCGCGCCTTGCCCTTTGATGAATGGT
Source organism: Fallopia convolvulus (assembly GCA_964016875.1). Taxonomy (NCBI): domain Eukaryota; kingdom Viridiplantae; phylum Streptophyta; class Magnoliopsida; order Caryophyllales; family Polygonaceae; genus Fallopia; species Fallopia convolvulus. The sequence continues at coordinate 28,293,761 of OZ024727.1, forward strand.
ACCACTTCTTCGGGCACTTTTAAAGGGACTATGCTCCATGATTTGAGTGAAGATCTCAGCCCTAAAGACAAGTTCAATTTGCACGACAAAGGAGGGTCTTCACTGGGACAAATATCCAAGGCCGGTGTCCGAGGCGCTAAGAAGCCAAGTCAAGGTACCACGCCCTATCTTCGGCGCATCACTCGAGCACATGCTAGGGAAATGCTTGACAAGATCAAGAAGGAGCTCATGGCTCATAAGTTGGACTTTGGTTAGCAAAGGTGAAAGTTGGAGTCTTATGATACATCATGGTTCGATAAGTGACAACTTAACGGTTAAGGACGATTAATGTGCTCTCGGTTTTTATGGGTTGTTTTTGTAATTTTCTTTAAATGAGGGGGCTGATTTTGTGAGGCTTGTTATCTAGGTTATATGGTCGTCCATCCCCCTCCTCCCTTGGTAGACTTGGACGAAATTTGCTTCTCTTTTCCTTGCATTTTCAATTCGAAGTTCTTGTTTTGTTTCGTTCAATTCTCGTTGTTCAATTGTTGGTGAGTCATATCCGACAATTTCGAGCATCCTAGTTTGTTTGAGAGCTTGGTGAGTCATATCCAAGTTATCAAGCATCCATATCCCCTTGTTCTCTCCATTTCGAACCATCATCCATCTCGGAGGTTTCTGCACCATCTCAGTAAATTCGACATAACTTTCAATCCGCTCATCATCTCGGTCTCATATTTTGAGGACTTCAACTAGACTCATAGATCTAACTTCTCGAATTGGAATCACTCAATTTCGAGTTCGGACGAGGAAGATCCAGCCAGTTGAAGACGGGTCAGTTGCCTGGTGTTTGTTGTCGGAATTCCTTGGATTCTCGTGGCGATCTCTTTGCACCATCATCCCCTCCATCGATCCGGCCATCAAGTGGTATCAGAGCCACGCGAAGGTATCGCCATCTAAACCTTGTTCCGACCTTGAATTTCCACTTGTTGCAAGGTTTTAGGTTCGAACTCTTTATTGGTTGTGTTGTGTTGTTGTGTGCGACCATAGTGTCCTTGTTGTGTGTTGTTGTGGTCGTTGCTTTGTCTTGATCTTGTGGTTGTCTTGGCCGAGTGTGTGTTCAGCCATGGCTGCAAACCATGCTCAAAAAACGTTCCAATAGAACACCCAAAAGAGTTATCAAAAGTTGGTAGTTGAAAGGGTGCATTTGTTGCTTGAATTTAAGCCTTTCTTTAGTGTTGGTTTTAAGTGTGTCTTGCTGATTTTGCTGAGTTAAAAAACGTGGGATTGAGGTCCAAACCAGCCTTGTTTGTTGTCATTACATGCTTGTTGTCGGCTACGGTGCTAGGATACGGGAACGACACCAAGACGAGACATCTTGTGTTGTTGTTTAAGTGTCTTGAAATTTTTTGTTGAATAATCAGAAAAACCTTGCCGGCGGCGAAAGCTAATAAGGGGCCAGGCATAGAAAGAAAGATTAAAGACTAGAAAAACCTTGCCCGGCGGCGTAAAGCTAATAAGGGGCCGGGCACGGAAAGAGTAGTCATCTTGTAGTGCCTAGCAAAGGCCTACAAAGAGTAGTCGTCTAGTAGTGCCTAGCAAAGGCCTGCTCGAAACAAAAAAAAAAAATTAATTAATTTGTAATACTTGGTGTTGAGTCTTGGTGGTTTAGTAGCTTCCTAGCATTGTTTTCCTAAGCAAGTGTGTGATGAATTCTCTCTTTGTTGTCTTTGTTGTTTTTGCCTACTTGCAACTTGTCGGATTTTCATCTCGGGCAAGTCTTGGTGATTAATTCGTGTGACCTCTATACCTTGATCTTTGCCTTGTTTTTACAATGACAAGTGTAGGTGATGACAAGAATAAGGAACAAGTTGAGGAGACGTCCACTAGTTCGGTGGCTGCCATGTTGCAAACCATGCAACAATCCTTGCAACAATCCATTGAGGCTTTGGGAACTAGGTTGACTGATTTGGAGAGCCAAGTGCGCAACCGAGATGATAGAGCACGAGTGCCTCAAACGGGGGCTCTACCAAGTGTGCTACAAAGCTCTAACCAAGTGGAGTCGTTGGACGAGAGGACAAAAGTACCTCAAGAGGGGGAGCTCAAGAAGACACGAGAGGATGGAGAGTGCTTGGTGGTCCCACGAACACTTTTCATGACGGAGAATACCACCAGGCCTAGTCAACGGGAAGTTATCTTTCACACTCGATGCAAGATCGTGGATAAGGTATGTAGTGTGATTATTGATAGCGGTTCATGTTGCAATGTTATTAGTCAAGAGGTGGTGGATAGGTTTTCTTTGAGTACTACTCCTCAACCTTTACCTTACCCTTTGTGTTGGTTGAACTCTAACGCCCCTATCCAAGTCAAGGAGAGGGCTCGTGTTTCTTTTTCTATAGGACCATACAAGGATGAGGTGGAGTGTGACATTGTCCCGATTACCTCTTGTCATCTACTATTGGGACGCCCTTGGCAATTTGACAAGAAAGCGATCCATGATGGAATATCCAACGAATACCACTTCCAAATGGAGGGAAAGAAGGTGATTTTGCACCCGATGTCTTCCCGTGAGATAATGTTGGATTACGCAGCCAAGGAGCAAAGGAAGAAGCTTGCTCAACGAGAGGAAAATAAGGACAAGAATATAGCCAAAGGGGGGCCTTCTACTCCCCTATTTTTGGTCAACCCGAAAGAGGAAAGTGAAACTTCCTTCTCGGATAAATCTGCACCACCTTGGAAAAAATGGTGTAACTTACAACTCAGTGGTCGAATGATGCTCAAATTTGGAGGAAATGAAGTAGACGCCTTAAGCTCAATCTGGAACTTGGAATCTCTCAATTTGGAGCTCGGAGCTAAGAGAACGACCTTGAACAGTTTAGAGTTGAAAACTGTCCCAAGCTACGATGTGCATGCCATTCGGGGAAGTAACACTTCTTCCTTACTTTTATCTCAAAACTTGACATCTTGGCTGAATTACTCTCATATTTTGGATAGCTTTGTCATGTACCATACCAATAGGATTGCAAAGAAAAGTGGCATAGCTTGTGCTTATATTTTGTCATATCATGTTGTGCTTGGAAAGGAGGTTTGTGTGTTGATCTTTTTTGTAGGTCAGCTGGGTTCGTGGACGCACCCTTTTGAAGGGGATAAGACTTCCTTCCAACAAAGATTGATGAGTGACATAGAACAACCAAAAAGAGAGATTCTTTTCCATGAATTGGAACAACTCATCACCGTCAAGTGTCCGATAAAACTGATGCACATATTGCAAGAAGAGGAGGAAGTTGTGGAATCATCTCCTAAAATCAAGTGTCGTCCTACCATCACTCCTAGCTCCATGAACTCGTTGGCTAAACCATGTATGGATGTGTTTCCTATGATTCCTTCAAGTTTTCCCTTCTTTCTCCATGAGGAGGACGAGGCTGTTTTAGTCACTCCAAGCGGTGATTACATTCCTTTTCTTGTGGAGGCCAAGAAAGATGTCTTTGTCATGGAGAATGCCACACCAAGGGAGATAGAAGCCCTACCTCCATTGTTGAGCTCACAGGGTGATATGAGTGCACTTCTCAGGGAAGTTTCTTGCACTCCTCTATTCTATATTTATGACTACGTGTTGGTTGTGTCACATGCATTTGATCAAATAATTTCAGTTTTCTTTCATGCATTTGTGACATCTAGTACTAAGTACTCTTGCTTCCATTTTAGTTCTCTTGCCCAATACATGTCATCTAGGATGCATATAGGTTATAGAATTCCATTGATTCCTACTTACACTCAATCTCTTTATTGCTTTATTATGAGATGTACCCGTAAGAATAGGAAGAGAAGTGGTGTAGCTAGTGCATACTTTCTGGCCTATCATATTGAGATTGGAAATGTTATTCTTAACTTGACTTCTATAGAGTGTACTTGCTTGTGCTTCCCTCGATGTGTCCTTTGTTTTACAGGCTTGATAGATTCGAGGACGAATCCTTTTAAAGGGGAGGAGGATGATGTGATTCCATCTATCGAGTCATGGCCCCACAGTACCGTGCATATTGGGGCGCCGTTGCACACGCTGATTTCCGACCTTGGCGCGCCTTGCCCTTTGATGAATGGTACCACTTCTTCGGGCACTTTTAAAGGGACTATGCTCCATGATTTGAGTGAAGATCTCAGCCCTAAAGACAAGTTCAATTTGCACGACAAAGGAGGGTCTTCACTGGGACAAATATCCAAGGCCGGTGTCCGAGGCGCTAAGAAGCCAAGTCAAGGTACCACGCCCTATCTTCGGCGCATCACTCGAGCACATGCTAGGGAAATGCTTGACAAGATCAAGAAGGAGCTCATGGCTCATAAGTTGGACTTTGGTTAGCAAAGGTGAAAGTTGGAGTCTTATGATACATCATGGTTCGATAAGTGACAACTTAACGGTTAAGGACGATTAATGTGCTCTCGGTTTTTATGGGTTGTTTTTGTAATTTTCTTTAAATGAGGGGGCTGATTTTGTGAGGCTTGTTATCTAGGTTATATGGTCGTCCATCCCCCTCCTCCCTTGGTAGACTTGGACGAAATTTGCTTCTCTTTTCCTTGCATTTTCAATTCGAAGTTCTTGTTTTGTTTCGTTCAATTCTCGTTGTTCAATTGTTGGTGAGTCATATCCGACAATTTCGAGCATCCTAGTTTGTTTGAGAGCTTGGTGAGTCATATCCAAGTTATCAAGCATCCATATCCCCTTGTTCTCTCCATTTCGAACCATCATCCATCTCGGAGGTTTCTGCACCATCTCAGTAAATTCGACATAACTTTCAATCCGCTCATCATCTCGGTCTCATATTTTGAGGACTTCAACTAGACTCATAGATCTAACTTCTCGAATTGGAATCACTCAATTTCGAGTTCGGACGAGGAAGATCCAGCCAGTTGAAGACGGGTCAGTTGCCTGGTGTTTGTTGTCGGAATTCCTTGGATTCTCGTGGCGATCTCTTTGCACCATCATCCCCTCCATCGATCCGGCCATCAATCTTTAGTTTGAATGTGTGTTCTTTACTTTATTGTTCTGATATTCATGCTTACTCTTTTCGATGATTCCAAAAGGAGGAAGGATAAAATGTGTGAGATGCGTTGTTTCATAGTTATCACAATATGGCCTTTGCTAAGGGGGAATATTTGCACAAAATCTGCTAAGTAGGAACTACATAACCATATAGTGGAACTTCCTGCAATATGTTGTCACACTAAGGGGGAACTTGCATGAGCATAACTTCAGCAAAAAATTGAATGAAATACTTGTCATCATCAAAAAGGGGGAAATTGTTGAGTCGGTGTTAGGAACTCACGTTCATTAACACTAGAACAACGTCCTCATTTTTGACAATGACAAACACCATGGGAACTAACGCCAATTGCCATGTATTTCAGCTTAACAGGTTGCATATCGCAAGTAAAGCACAGAGTAACGAGTTCCCACACCATGGGAACTAATGCAACGACGAAAAAGAAAGCGACCAACCTTAGAAGAGAATAGAGCTCCCACACGATGGGAACTGAACAAGAGGAACAAGAATCCTACAGACGTCAAGAAGAGTTCCTAGGAGAAGGGAACTGAGAAGACGAGAGTTCCCTTTGGATGGGAACTGGCGCATGCGTGAAAGCGACATCTCAGCGCATTTCCAGGGATCCTGTTTGTTCCGGACACAGAGCCGTCTCAAACCATCAGAGCCTCGGCAAAGAGACGACGACCATCCAACAGTCCGGATTGATTCAAGAGTAGACTATTCAAATTCAAATCAAAGTCACATGTCAACCTTAAGGAATCATACTTGGAGAGAAAGGCAAAAGGGTATTTAGGACAAATACATCAAGTGAATAAGGGTTTCTCATCACGCCTATTTAAACCCTTCAATAGTCACCTTGCTGCTCACTTTTCCCAAATCATAAACTCCAAACTCAAAGAAAGAAGAGTTGAAGAGCTACTTGAGTGAGAGTCATCAAGCTGGTGAAAAGTCCCCGGCGACGAGCTAATCTCGACGACGGTGTAGGAGAAAGAGTGAGTTCCTAGGTCTAGGGGAACTCAGGAGAACAGGCAGAAGAGAGAGAGAGAGAGAGAGGTTTGAGTTTCGCTTTGTCTTTGATTGTGAGCGTTCACCGGGTTAGGTCGAGAGAGTGCATTAGTGTTGCTGTTGAGACGGTTTGTTGACAACAAATGAATTTATATCAAGACCCCGCTGTGTATAGCGAAGTCAGGTTCGTCCATAGGGAGAAAGTCAGTGCTAAGTTTTGTTACTTGTCACGCAAGCAATCAATCAAAGAAAGCATTTTTAACAACAGAAAGAGGAATTCTAAGGTTTAGGGTATCACCACAACAACAATTATGCATGTCAAACGCTATGAAACATAAAGATCATGCTTTTATCACATAAAGGCGCTAACTTTCGTTAACATAAGCAAGTAAATCAATCAACTTTCGTACAATCAATAAACTTACTATCTAATCTCTTCTACTTCAACTAGGATAGATCCGCTTTCGCTTCAAAACCCTAAATTGACTTATCTGATTCAAGGTTTCCGCTTTCGCTTCAACTATGAATGAGAAATTTCCTATCAACTTTCGTTTCAAGGATTAAGAACAAGAGAATAGATTCATGCAATAAAAACAATCAAGACATGATCATAAACAAGCATGCACAACCATTGTTGGGTTTAACCCCAACCTTAGAGAGGAAGACTACTCACAAAACATGATTAAAGACAAAACTGAATGAAATAAAAGAGAAAGCTTACAACTTTGAATCCAATAACAATCTCTACTCGTCCCTCTAAAACACGCCTTCTCCCATGCCTCTCTCTAGCTTCTCTCTTTTCCCCTTACTTGCCCTCCAAGGAAATTGATTGTGTAGAGAAAAACAAAGGGTAGACAAGAGTATTTATAGAGAAATTAATCTATCTAAGAAGCTATCTCTAAGGAAATAATATTTTCTAATAAGATATATTCCTTCTAACTATCCAATAACATAAAAGGAAATAGGATAAAAGTACAATTAAAACGCGTCGACTCGGACACGGGGACCTCGGTACCGAGCTGTGTGCCTCGGTACCGACCCTGTTCAGCATCGAAAATAGCCTTGAGTAAAACTTGTGTAGCGGATTCGTTACAACTCCGTTTGACTCGATTCTTTTTCCTATGTTCTTGTAACGAATTTCTATACTTCTTTCGAAGCTCAAACTTGATTCTTCAATACTTTACTTCATAGCTACATTTTCATCTTCGCTTCATTCTTGAATGCTATCTTCAAGTGCTTTGCTCTTTTCTTCAAAAAGTGCTCCAAATAGCTTCTAAAAACCTATAAAACACCATCAAAGCTTAGGTAGACTCCATATCTTATGAAAATATGAAAACTTACAGAAACGACTCAAAACAAAACACAAAACTAAAGAAAAAGACTCATACACACTAAAACACACCCTAAAAACATGACTAAAAAGGCGGACATCAGTTGCCTAGGGAGAGAGTCCTAGTAGGAACAGAGAAGTTTGTACTCTACCTTGTAACCTAAAGAGAACTAAGGAATAAAGAAAACATAACTCATTTGAAAATCCTCCAAGAGGGAGGTAGAGGTTTACTCACGCGATTAGTTGATCGTCGTGGGGTTCCTCTATAAGGGAATTGTCTCTAGTATCTTTATTTACATGCATACTTGTTTATTCTGCAGCGTGTGAGACTTGTTTGTTACAGTTCCCATAACTGATGTCGACCAACCTACAATCCAACAGAAGGGAAAGAAGGAGGGACAAAGCACACGGGTACTGCATACGGCTACTCTTCTCTCTCTTTTTTTTTTCTTTGTTTGATTTGTAATGAGGGGTAAGAATGTTTTTGCAGATGGGAAGAAGTAAACCTACTATTTTGCCTTGAGTTTTTTACGGGTGGAAGAAAGCCTTTAACCCTTTTTTTTACTCTCTTCATTCTTCTCTCCTTATCTGCCGAACGGATTTTTTTTCTTCCTGCTTGAAGCCCCCTGTAGACTCATACTTCAGTCACATATATAAATACGCGGCATACTTATGCACTCATTTTTTTGGTAAGTGCACAGGAATTAGGCGAAGGCTAGATTCGCGAGAATTAAACCACGAAGCCTAGATGTGCGAGGGGTAAATAAGGAACTTCGGAAAAAGTGGAAAAAGGGTCGGAAAAATTCGTGAAACCAGGCGTTGCGCTTCCCAATGCCTCACAAAGGCAAGACTCGTGCGGTCGAAAAAGGCCCAACAAGCTTCAGAAAGGCAGGGCTCGCGCGGTCCAAAAAGGCCAAAAAAGACATCACGAAAGCATGGTTCGCGAGCCGGCTAGGTTAAAACCAGTGAAAGCGACATCGTCGTTGTTCATCGTCTTCATCGGCTCGCGAAAGAAGAAATCACGAAAAAAACTCGATTACAAAAATGGTGACGCCACCACCCACCGCCGGCGCATCGGATCCAGCCCGGACTCAACCAAACAACGCGCAAGTCGGGACTCCACCAGGAGCAGTGGTGGCCGCTGAGCGCATCAATCTGCTTATCGCCTCCGCAGGTGCTCCACCTCCCACCACTGGCGGCGATCCCCCCACCTCCGAAGCGCTCCTCCTGCCACCTCAGGCGGTGCTCCGCATGCCACCTCCGGTGGAGCTCCCAGGAAGAAAAGACGCTGGAAAAATTCCGGGCCTCCGGCAAGTCGGCGTTATAGAATGGTTCGCGGTCGGTTGGCGGAAGCGGCTCCGACAACGACTTCCGAGGCCATTGCGACGATCCGTACAAGATCATCGTCTTTGGCTATGGTATGATTCGATTCAAACTAAATTAAATTCATTTAATTTAGTATTTAATTTTTTGTAATTAGATTTCATGGTTAGAATTTATTTTGTTTTTGCAATTCATTGATAGATTTGCATTAGTATTTAAAATACATATTCATAATATCCCAATAGTTGTTAGAATTTGAATTCGTTATGATTTGTAGAATTTGAATTCGTTAGGAGTTGCGTAATGTGGATTTAGATTATAATCTATCTAGATTTCGTAGTTAGAATTTATTTTGTTTGGGTTTCATGGATAGATTTTTCATTAGTATTTAAAATGCATATTCATAGTATCAAAATATATCCCAATAGTGGTTAGAATGTGATTTCGTTATGATTTGTAATTAGAATTTGGATTTGTAGTTATAACTAGCAAGAGTCGGTCGTGCCATGCACGACTATGACTTGAGAATTTGTTTTTATGTAGGAACCATGTATTAAATCAAAATAATTATTAAAAATTAAATGAGTGTTGGTACACCTCATATTTTAAAAATAAAAATAAAAATATGAGGTGTACCCCCATTGATCTCATTATAAATTGATATTATACATATAATTTAATATTATAAAAGTGACACCTCATACATAAGGGACGACGAATAACAAAGCCATATAAAAATTTATGTCGCTAAAAATAAAATCATAGAGATCTCACCTATTCATAGTTTCATATTTACCAAAGAAAAAAATACGGTACATATATCTCACGTACTATTATAATTATATAATATTAAAGTTTCTCACGTACTAATATTAAAATTTTGTTCATAAAGATAAATTGTAGGAATATCATGTACTAATTTAGTGTGTAAGGAATTAAAGATCACCTACTAATATATTATGGGCAATTATTAATAACATTAGCAATATTATTATATTATATATTTTAAAGGATTGTAAATACTAAAAATTATGAAGGGTAAAGGAGTAAATTAAAAAATTAAGAAGCTTATGTGGCATAGTTAAGAGATTAACAAATATGATAGATGGATTCGAGTTTAGTAATAGTATATAGATTAATATTAAGAATTTGAATTCGTTAGGAGTTACGTAATGTGTATTTAAATTATGAAATCAAAATCTATCTATGTGAAAGACAATAAAATAAAATTTTAAAAATATTAGTTTGTGAAAAATATTAAAAAACGTTATAAAACTTACAATTTCAATTTAAACTTGAAACCTAAAGGATCGTCACACGAGCTTGAGAGTCGTCCTTCTGGAGAAGAGGAGAAGAAAGACGGTGCCGAAGATTACAGCCGTAGAGATCGCACGTGTTGTACTCGTCGGGGTCCCACCTACTGAGCAGCAACATATTGACGAGGATCTTGAGCTGACATCGGCCCAGGTTAAAGATATAGACCCTTCCACTAATATAGAGGTGGATATTACGGATGAGCTGAGCAGCAGCAGATTGACGAGGATCCTGAGCTGACATCGGCCCAGGTTCAAGATATAGACCCCTCTGCTGATATAGAGGTGGATATTACAGATGAGCTGCTCCAAGATGACCTACCGGATGAAGACGAGGACATACAGTTTGACGCACCTATGGGTACTGCAAAGGATTTGTCAGTGGCGATTATCAGATATCTGAGCCCACCACTTCTATGCCACCACCCACTACGGCCCCTTGCCCGTCTCCCACATATTCTATTACTCATCCACCGACGAATGTCTCCCACATAGTAGTTTCTTCTGGTCCACCACTTACATCCACTACCCCTCCCACGAGTTCTACTATTCCATCTCCTTCTCCACAGACAGCTCCTCCCTCTGCTCCATCTGTTGCCACTTCCGCTACCCCTCCTTCTGCTCCGCCTCTGACTCCATTTCCGGGTCCAGCTCCTGCTCCTGCTTCGGCTCCCGCTCCCGCTCCTGCTCCTGCTCTAGCTCTAGCTCCCGATCCCGCTCATGAGATCCCTCCTACAGCCGAGGGCGAGATTGTAGTTGATGAGCCTAGAGGTTCTTATTATATCAGTCTACTGACTCACTATTCCACGCATGTGGGTCGACAGATATGGGCCACCACCTTGGATTACGTTGCAGACATCGAGAGAGAGAACTTGTCGTTGAAGAACGTACGTAAACTTTATTATAGTTAATATTTTTGTTAACTTATATCATTTAAATATATTAATAAACGTTTGTTCTTCCTTTCAATGGAAGAAGGTCGTTAGAGTGTGGTCCCGTAAGACCATTGTGGACCAGCTTCGGCCGCACATGCAGGGGGTGATACAGATCAAGGGAAGATTAAAGCCAATGATTTATTGAAGACGCTTAGAGGCCAAAGACCAAGACCATAACTAAGGTCCCGAGCATTTAAGTTTAAGAAGGTTTTCATGGATTCAATATTATCTTTTGATTATGTTCATCAATGGCGTCCAAGGCCACCAAGGAAGAGGATGAAGTCATGAAAGTTCGAAAAGTTAAGAAACCCGTCAAATGGAAAACAATGCTCAGTAAACAGGTCATAACTTGGGCTTAAAAATTGATCTCAAGTCCATTCGAATTGCGTTTGATAGATAATTAAAAGATCTACAACTTTGTAGTTTACATCAAATCCATAATCCAACATAAAAGAGGCGCAAATTGCGATTTACTGAGATCTATTCAAGTCTTACGGGGATCTTATCTTTAGTTTTAATTCTATCTTTAAATAGATATTTTATTTATGCATAATTTCGGCCATAGGAGTTTGTTAGATGGCGGAATTGTATTGATTTATTATTATTAATATCTTTTGAGTTGTTAGGTTTAGTTTTCTTATCTTATAAGTTTGATAATTATTTATTTGATTTATTTAGATAAGGAAACTTAGATAGTTGTTTTAGTATTATATTTAATATATCTTGCAGAGCAAGGAAGGCTATGATGTTTCCTTATGCTCCAAGGATATCCCAGTTTATATTCTCTATTTTAACTAAGTTTTTCATTTAATAAAAATTAGATCAGACTTGGAGAATAACTTGGCATAGTTATTCTCGAGTCTTTGGTCCAAAATAACATTCGTGTCTTGTAATCTTCATAACTTTTGCAAATCAACTCCAAATTGAGTTATTCCAATTCTTGTGTTCTTATAATTGAATCCTCTATCATTTGATTCAGTTAAGTAGAGAAAAGAGAGATTAATTTTGTGTATAAATTCTTCTAATTGGTGCTGGAAATAGCAAGGGAACATTGAGAAGACTTGTGGAAGATCGGGACCGCAATCAAACGAGACTTGAGCCTGTTGAGTCACGTATCAATTGGTATCAGAGCACAAAGTTAATTAAGATGTATTGCTCAAAATATTGGGGTGATCCCTATGATGATATTCCACGAACTCCAAGGGTACAAAGACTTCTCAAGATTGAGCCTTTTTCTAGAGAGTATGGACCGGATGATTACTTGGCATAGGAGCAAGATATTGAGTACTACATTGACTAATATGGCTATGCTGAATGGGATATCCTTCCATGGGTGACTAACTACCTTGTTGGTCCTGCCCGTTCCTTTTGGTTATGGGTATGTCAAACTAGAAGACGTCAAGGCTTGATTCCAATTACAACATGGGATCAAATGAAGTTTGTAATGCAGAAGATGTATGTTACAAACGATGAAGAGTTGCATAGACGATATAGAGCAGCTTGTGCTTCTGCTTGCCAAAAGAAAGGCCCAATCCAATCCTAATTTCGAGCACGAGATCTTCACTTGTTCTTGTGTCAAGGAACAGCCATCTTGATAATGTTTGCCCTAATCGTAAATATGAGTCTTTTCCTTTAAATGGGGATTATTTGTTTCAAGAGAGTCAGAAAGAGGAGTTCTTTATTGAGGTGCCTAAAGCTGAAATAAGTAGTGTAATGGTTGACAATGAGGTGTTAGAGCCAATTGATGATAATGAGCCACTATTGGTTGTTGAAGCTTTTGTCCAATCCACTTTATTGGAGCATGAAGAGGTACTTTGTGGGTCGACTACCCAAGATGAAGAACCGTTTTCTGATGTTGATGAAACCAACACTTTGCCAAGGGTTACACTCATTAATGCGCCTTATTTAGATGCTAACATGATTCAACCTCTTATTGTGTTGACGCCTTCTTGTGTGTTTTTAGCTGATTCTTCCTTTGTAGCCACATACAACTTCGAATCGAGGACGATTCGAGGCCAAGTGAGGGAGAGTGATACAGATCAAGGGAAGATTAAAGTCAATGATTTATTGAAGACGCTTAGAGGCCAAAGACCAAGACCTTTACTAAGGTCCCGAGCATTTAAGTTTAAGAAGGTTCTCATGGATTCCATATTATCTTTTGATTATGTTCATCAATGGCGTCCAAGGTCACCAAGGAAGAGGATGAAGTCATGAATGTTCGAAAAGCTAAGAAACCCGTCAAATGGAAAACAGTGTTCAGTAAACAGGTCATAACTTGGGCTTAAAAATTGATCTCAAGTCCATTCGAATTGCGTTTGATAGATAATTAAAAGATCTACAACTTTGTAGTTTACATCAAATCCATAATCCAACATAAAAGAGGCGCAAATTGCGATTTACTGAGATCTATTCAAGTCTTACGGGGATCTTATCTTTAGTTTTAATTCTATCTTTAAATAGATATTTTATTTATGCATAATTTCGGCCATAGGAGTTTGTTAGATGGAGGAATTGTATTGCTTTATTATTATTAATATCTTTTGAGTTGTTAGGTTTAGTTTTCTTATCTTATAAGTCAGATAATTATTTATTTGATTTATTTAGATACGGAAACTTAGATAGTTGTTTTAGTATTATATTTAATATATCTTGGAGAGCAAGGAAGGCTATGATGTTTCCTTGTGCTCCACGGATATCCTAGTTTGTATTCTCTATTTAAACTAAGTTTTTCATTTAATAAAAATTAGATCAGACTTGGAGAATAACTTGGCATAGTTATTCTCGAGTCCAAAATAACATTCGTGTCTTGTAATCTTCATAACTTTTGCAATTCAACTCCAAATTGAGAGATTCCAATTCATGTGTTCTTATAATTGAATCCTCCATCATTTGATTCAGTTAAGTAGAGAAAGGAGAGATTAATTTCGTGCATACATTCTTCTAATAGCAAGGGAACATTGAGAAGACTTGTGGAAGATCGGGACCGCAATCAAACGAGACTTGAGCCTGTTGAGTCACGTATCAGGGGGGGCCTGATTCTTGGTGGGGTCTCGCATAGAGGAGCGGTCTTACTAGTTTGGTCCACCTCTTCTTTGGGCGGACGGACCACATTCTTATTTCTACATTCGTTGAGCGTTGGTATCCGGACCGAGACCAACAGCTTCCACTTCCCGTGGGCGCGAGATTATGATTACTCTCCATGATCTGCATCAGATTTTTTGGTTAAGGATTGATGGAGATGCTATGATATCACCACTTAAATATGCACAGATCCATGCTCGCATGACGGAGATGTACAACCTCGACCTGCAGGCGGTGGGTGTCTGATAGCCGGATCGTTGGAGATGAGGATGGTGCAAAGAGATCGCGAAGAGAACTGGGAAACTCCTCGCTTAGGATCGTGGATCGATGGAGGTGACGAGGGATATGGATGCTCGATCTTGGATATGACTCAACAAGAGACGAACAAACTAGATTGCAAGAACGTCGGATATGACTCACCAACGCTCTAACAAGAGATTGAACGAAGAAAAACAAACAAGAACTTTTGATTGAAAACAAGTAAAGGAAACAAGGAAAATTTTCGTTCAAGTCTAACCAAGAGGGGAAGGGTGACCTTGTCGTACCTCGGACTCGATTGTTGGTTCAGTTGTCGATGGACTCACATCATCCTCCTCCCCTTGGAAAGGGTTCGTCCTCGAACCTAGATCCTGCTCAAACTCAACATCATCGTTAGAAAAAGAAGGAACAAGATCGGATACGTTGAATAATTCATGGACACCATAATTCGGAGGCAGATCAAGCTTGTAAGCATTGTCGTTGATGCGCTCCAAAACCTGAAATGGTCCATCCCCACACAGCTTAAGCTTAGAATTCCGAAGAGTGGGAAACCGCTCCTTTCTCAAATAGACCCAAACAAGGTCGCCGGGTTCAAAAATCAGCTCTTTACGCCCTCTATCAGCTTGGCGCTTGTATTGCAATATTCGCCTCTCCAATTGAAGGAGAGTATCATCAAGAATCTGCTTAATATACTCAGCTCGGTCACGTCCTTTACGACTCTCACGATCGCCAATGGCATAAGGCGCTAAGTCAAGTGCTGTGACGGGATTGCGCCCATACACAACCTCAAAAGGCGTCTTCTTTGTAGCGGATTGAACGGACCTATTGTAAGCAAATTAAATTAAAGGAAGACTCTTCCCACCTGCACAAGTTAGTTTTCAAAATAGAACGCAATAAGGCACCAAGAGTACGATTAACGACTTCGGTTTGCCCATCCGTTTGCGGGTGTCAAGTAGTAGAAAATAAGAACTTAGTTCCTAGCTTGGACCAAAGCGTCTTCAAAAAGAAACTCAAAAAATTGACATCGCGGTCAGAAACAATTGACTTAGGGACACCATGCAACCGAACAATATTATCAAAGAACAAAGTAGCAACATTAGTAGCATCGTCGGTTTTGTGGCAAGCAACAAAGTGTGCCATCTTAGAAAATCGGTCAACCACCACAAAGATAGAGTTCCTACCCCTTTTTGTCCTAGGCAACCCCAAAACAAAATCCATAGAAATATCCTCCCATGATGCACAAGGAATAGGCAAAGGGGAATACAAACCGTGAGGGTGCACCTTAGACTTGGCACGTAAACATACAACACATGAAGCACAAAAGTTCTCAACCGACTAAGCATATGAGGCCAATAAAAATGCTCCCTAAGCATATGCAAAGTCTTCATAACACTAAAGTGACCCATGAGGCTGCCACCATGGGCCTCTTGTACTAACAAACGCCTAACTAAACCACTAGGCACACACAATCGAGTTCCCTTAAAAAGAAAACCCTCATGCAAGTGGAATTGATCCCGACTCCCCCCTTCAAACAAGCATGAAATATTTCTTCAAATTCAGCATCATGAGCATACAAATCCTTCATAAAAGAAAATCGAAGCAAACAAACATCAAGTAAAGATGAGAGAGTGTACCTCCGCGACAACGCGTCAGCGACGACGTTGTCCTTGCCTTTCTTGTGCTTGATGACATAGGGAAAGGATTCGATGAACTCCACCCATTTGGCATGCCTTCGGTTCAGTTTTGCTTGCCCTCTCAAGTACTTCAACACCTCGTTTTGCTTGCCCGTAGAACTCGGACAAGAGCAAGTAGCTCTTTGTCATACGTGGGGTACTTGAGCTCAGTAGCTCTTTGTCATACGTGGGGTACTTGAGCCCATCTCCCCCTAACTTCTCACTATAATAAGAAATAGGCCTCCGTTCTTGCATAAGTACCCCGCCGAGCCCAATTCCTGATGCATCACACTCTATCTCAAACATCTTGCCAAAATCGGGAAGGGCCAACAACGGTGCTTGTGTCAACATAGCTTTAAGGGTTGCAAAGGCCTCTTCTTGCGCCTCTCCCCAAATAAATGGAACATTCTTCTTAGTAAGGAAGGTTAAGGGCACAACCAAGGTGCTAAAATCTCGGACAAATCGGCGGTAGAATCCGGCTAACCCAAGGAAGCTCCGGACTTGTGTCATGGTTGTCGGTGTTGGCCAGTCTTGAATCGCCTTCACCTTCTCTTTGTCCACTTGTAGTCCATTCCTACTCACAAAAAAACCAAGAAATACCACGTGATCCGATAAAAAGTGGCACTTCTTGAAGTTAGCAAATAGGCGCTCCCTTTTCAAAGCATCAACACTTGCCTAAGGTGCTCGACATGGGATAATAAATCATGGTTGTAAATTAAAATATCATCAAAGTACACAACCACAAACTTACCAATAAAAGGATGGAGAAAGTGGTTCATCAAGTGCATGAAAGTGCTAGGAGCGTTAGTCAATCCGAAGGGCATAACCAACCACTCGTAGAGGCCTTGCTTGGTTTTGAACGCCGTCTTCCATTCATCTCCCTCCTTCATTCTTATTTGATGGTATCCGCTTTTAAGATCAATTTTGGAGAAGAGACTCGCCCCATGAAGCTCATCAAGCATGTCCTCAAGCCTCAGAATTGGATGGCGATATTTGATGGTAATATTGTTGATCGCCCGACAATCGACGCACATCCTCCATGTGCCTTCCTTCTTAGGCACTAGAATGACGAGAACGGCACACGGGCTGAGGCTCTCACGCACATAGCCCTTATCTAGGAGCTCTTGGACTTGTCTTTGAAGATCTTTAGTCTCCTTGGGATTGGCTCGATAGGCTGGACGGTTCGGTAGAGTGGCGCCGAGAAAAAAATCGATTTGATGTTCTATTCCCCTTAGCGGTGGGAGTCCCATTGGCACCTCTTCTTGGAAAAGCTCCTCAAAGTCCTGCAAAAGATTAGAAATGGGAGGAGGAAGATCAACTAATTCTTGGGAAGATAAATAAGACTCTTGAAAAACAAGTAAAAGACAAACGCCACTTCCCTTGAATGTATGAATAATCTCCTTCGGTTTGGCCAACAACAAAGACGTAGAGGGGCCGCCTAGGGCTAGCTTCTTGTCCTTCTTTCCCTCTCGAAATGCATGCTTCTTTCTTTGTTCCTTAGCTGTGTGATCCAACATAATCTCATGGAGAGTCATCGGGTGCAACGTCACCTTCTTTCCCTCCATTTGAAAGTGGTACTCGTTGGATACGCCATCATGAATTGCTCCCTTGTCAAATTGCCAAGGACGTCCCAAAAGAAGATGACAAGCGGTCATCGGAACCACATCACACTCTACCTCGTCCTTGTATGGCCCTATACAAATACGAGCCCTCTCCTTGACTTGGATAGGGGCGTTAGAATTCAACCAACACAAGGGATAAGGTAAAGGATGACAAGTAGTTTGCAAAGAAAAATGATCCACCACCTCTTGACTAATGATATTACAACAAGATCCGCTATCAATAATCACACTACATACCTTATCCATGATTTTGCATCGAGTGTGAAAGATAACTTCCCGTTGACTAGGTGTGGTGGTGTTCTCCATCATGAAGAGCGTTCGTTGGACCACAAAGCACTCTCCATCTTCGGCAGTGACATGGAGCTCGTCTTCCTCAACCTCGGGGCTCTCCTCTTCCTCTTCCGCAATCCCTTCGTCCTCATACTCATACTCACCTTGAGCGTTAAGAAGAACCTTCCGTTCATTGGTGGCAATTCCTAGCATAGTTTGACTCGACTAAAGTTGTTGTGCCGAGATCAAAAATAAATTACCCTAAATTACAAACCAAGTATAGCATGCAAGTAAGGGATCGAACCCAAGAGAATCGGTATTCTAAACAATCAGCAAAGAACAAAAGCAAGGGTTTTTGGGGTTTAAGCAAGAAAACAGTATTAGGTTTCAATTCAATTAAAGGAAAGCAGAGTTCATTCAATCAATTCCACCTTTTTAATCCTTCGATCATTGATTCATCCACTTTTCTATATTTCCTAGGTTAATTCCAATCCTTATAAAAGATTTTCGCTTGTTCACAGTCCAAGCGAAATTATGATATGAAAAAGGATGCTTGATTCAAATCATGCAAAGTATTAAGGATAAAAGGATATCAAATCATGCAATCAAGCTACGACCCTCATGCATAAAATAACAATCAAACACTCTTTCTCAATTCCAGTCCACGGTCCTGGAAAAGAGTTGTTTCAAGGATAAATAAGATTGCACAAACAACAACCAAACCTAATCCAAACAGTAGATCTAAGTCAATCAAACAAGTTGATCAGGCTCATAAAATCAAACATAGATCATATAATTAAAAACAAGAGTTTTGATATTAACCAAAGGATAGAAAAATTACCAGAATCTCACGAATTCAATAAAAAGGCTTCCTTGGCAGAACAAACTCCAAGGAAGATTAGTTCTCTATAATAGAAATAAAAACTAGGTTAAACTAAAATAAAATCTAGATAGAAGGCTCCCTAAAAGTATATCTATCAAACTGAATATGAAACTAGGCTTAAATACTAGAAACAATCGAAATAAAACTAGATATAATAAATATAAATAAAGATAGAATAAAACGAAAGTCGGTGCTCGGAAACAACGACCCGCGAGCGCGGGCCCAGAGCCGCGATCGCGACTCTAGTCTTCTCTCGGAGTCCGCGGAAGCTTGATCACCCGCGGTCTCGGGTCTTGACCCGCGGTCGCGGGTCCTGCTTTCTTCGAATCTTCATCTTTGTTTTCCTTAGCAACCGCTGTAAAGCGGGTCTTCAGCTCGAACTTAGGACTTTTGTCTTCAAAAGCTTCATCTGTAGGCTTTTCTGATATTACAAATAAACACCCTAATCTAGCCTAAAACACTCAGAAATCCTAATAAAAATACGTAATTACGCTGTACTAAAACCAGCGTATCAAATTCCCCCATACTTAGATCTTGCTCGTCCTCGAGTAAGCTCAAACAAATTCTAACAATCAATACAAATAAGATCCACAGGAAGAAATAAGGGAATCTGAAAAATAAAAAACTCTCAAATCACAACCCGAACCCAAGTAGAGAAAATAATGAGCAAAGACATGAAAGCTCAAACACACACCTTACAAGAATACAAATAGATATCAACTCTCAAGCTCTAAAAAGTGTAGAGCAACCTAGGATCTACCCGACATCTAAAATATAATCCCAGACCCCAAAGTAGAATATGATCCTAAACACTCTGATTTTACCACTCATTTTACTTAGACGCCCTTTCGGGTTTTCACCTAATCACTCTTTTCATTTTTCTTCAAGTGTGCTCACATATACTCACATCTCTCATTAACCTCTTATTACCCCAGCCTATTGATGGTCCGGGTTACCTGCTTATTACCTGAGCCACCCTTTCGGGTTTTCAGCTCATCCAAGGATTTTCTATGCCTTTTTCTATTTTTATGGCTTTTTCATTTTTTTTATTTCTTTATTTTTTAAAATTTTCTCTATACAAAACAATCAACAAAAATCCCATAAAAATAACGAAAAATAAACTGAAATGCAACTATCTATGATAAGCGTAGCGAGTACTTCCTCCCCCACACTTAAATCCTTCATTGTCCTCAATGAAGTAAAGAGAAAGGAATTAAGCATAGAAGAGAAAATTAAGAAGACTCACATACGAAAGAAGATATGAACTCCCGGAATTGTAATGCACCAAACGCTGGAACAAACTGATCTTTCTGGGAACGAACCGCGAGCGTCATCTTCACAACTCAGCAACCAGACCCACACCATAGGACGTCTCCATTGAGAATGAACTGGACTCCTCAAAATAATAAAAACTCTAACGACGGTAGCACCCCCATACTTGAACTATACCGCAAAGATGGTGTAGACGCGTACTTACCACAATGGGATGGAACCTGATAATAGTAACGAACAATTCCAATGAACTAGACATGGAAAGATATAGAAAAGTGGATTGGTGGGTGATGGTAGAATATGGAAGAACACTCTTCTTTTTTTCTGATTTTTTTTCTCTCGAACTAACTCGCGTGAACAGTACCCGCGGGCACGGGTCTCAACAAAGACCGCAGTTTTGAAAACTGTGTCAGCTGGCTAATACTTGTACGTCTGGTTTTGAGAAGTAAAATTCCCAAAAATTGTTCTTTCGAACCTGGTACATGCATGTTAGCCCGGCAAGATTGAAAAGAAAACTAAACTAAAAAAACAAAGAGAAAGAAACGAAAACTTCGGGTTGCCTCCCGAGCAGCGCTTTGGTTTAAAGTCGATGGCTCGACGTGTTTATGATCGGATATTGTCAACGCCCTGAGAAGTCTATCAAAATTCTGCGAACAACTATCATGTAGGCAAATATAGCACAATGATAACTTGAAACCGAATAATATAGCATTCAAACACCGTTTTAGTTTATCAAACCCACTAGAAAAGTCATGGTTAGATGGTTTAGGATAGAACCAATTGAGAGAATGAGGTGGTTTTTCAAAATATAAATCAAGAGTAATGATTTTCATGTTAACACTACCACCCTTAAAACTTGAGAAATCACTAGGTAAACTATCATACTCAGGAGCTTTTGCAAACACATCAAGCAAACAGATATCGATGGAGAGTAAGGAAGAAGAGGAAAGGATACAGGGATCATGATCGATCACAACAAAGGACTCCATGGCAGGAGACATAGACATCTCCTCAGGTGGAACGGAAATCTTCATATCATCATCTAGCTCCTTCTTCGAGTCATGAGGCTCGTCCTCATCATTCCAGGGGCTTTCAAGCTTAAGGAAATATTCCTCCTCCGTCATCACAAGACTATGATCATCCACCTCTTCATCCCATGAAGGGTCTCTGAGTGCCTCTGGAAAGGGTGGAACCGGCTTTTGTGAACCCATGGGAGGAAACGAAGGCCGAATATAATTATCAGGATCTGTCGGAGAAGGGACCCGCGGGAGCGGTTGGACAACCGTGGGCGCGGGTACTAGGCCACGGTCGCGGTTTCTGTTGCTTCCGTACCGGAACCGTGTACTTCGAGAATTTCCTCCGTCTTTATGGCCAACACCTCCACTGAATTTCTTTGTTCATCAATATATTTCTTCAATTTCTGCACCTCGATCTCTCCGGCTCGGAGGAGACAAAAGAAATTCCATCGGTCCATGGCTTTCCAAATGACGTATTTTCCATCGCTCTCGCAGTACATCTTTAGTTGGGACTCAAGAGTCATCCCACTAAAGATGTGATTGCAAGCATCATCAAGCCCTACGTCTATCCCCCATACAGAGAGTTCATGCAATTGTTCCTGGAACCTAGTGAAGTACTCATGAAAGGCTCATGCTGCAACTGACAAAACCTAAACGCAGACATTAGTATATACAAGTGTAGACCGTAAGATAGGTCTACACAATGATTTTCGGAAACAAACCGCGGGCGCGGGCGCGGGTCTGGCCACGGGCGCGGGCATCAAGCCGCGAGCGCGGCTTGTTCAAAAACGCAGATTTATCAGAAAAGTAAAACCGAATACCCGGCAACGGCGCCAAAATTTGACTCGACTAAAGTCGTTGTGCCGAGATCAAAAATAAATTACCCTAAATTACAAACCAAGTATAGCATGCAAGTAAGGGATCGAACCCAAGAGAATCAGTATTCTGAACAATCAGCAAAGAACAAAAAAGCAAGGGTTTTTGTGGTTTAAGCAAGAAAACAATATTAGGTTTCAATTCAATTAAAGGAAAGCAGAGTTCATTCAATCAATTCCACCTTTTTAATCCTTCGATCATTGATTCATCCACTTTTCTATATTTCCTAGGTTAATTCCAATCCTTATAAAAGATTTTCGCTTGTCCACGGTCCAAGCGAAATTATGATATGAACAAGGACGCTTAATTCAAATCATGCAAAGTATTAAGGATAAAAGGATATCAAATCATGCAATCAATCTACGAGTCTCATGCATAAAATAACAATCAAACATTCTTTCTCAATTCCAGTCCACGATCCTGGAAAAGAGTTGTTTCAAGGATAAATAAGATTGCACAGACAACAATCAAACCTAATGCAAACAGTAGATCTATGTCAATCAAACAAGTTGATCAAGCTCATAAAATCAAACATAGATCATATACTTAAAAACAAGAGTTTTGATACTAATCAAAGGATACAAAAGTTACCAGAATCTCACGAATTCAATAAAAAGGCTTACTTGACAGAACAAACTCCAAGGAAGATTAGTTCTCCATAATAGAAATAAAAACTAGGTTAAACTGAAATAAAATCTAGATAGAAGTCTCCCTAAAAGTATATCTATCAAACTGAATACGAAACTAGGCTTAAATACTAGAAACAACCGAAATAAAACTAGATATAATAAATATAAATAAAGATAGAATAAAACGAAAGTCGGCGCTCGAAAACAAAGACCCGCGATCGCGGCTCCAGTCTTCTCTCGGCGTCCGCGGAAGCTTGATCACCAGCGGTCTCGGGTCTCGACCCGCGGTCGCGGGTCCTGCTTTCTTCGAATCTTCAGCTTTGTTTTCCTTAGCAACCGCTGTAAAGCGGGTCTTCAGCTCGAACTTAGGACTTTTGTCTTCAAAAGCTTCATTTGTAGGCTTTTCTGATATTACAAATAAACACCCTAATCTAGCCTAAAACACTCAGAAATCCTAATAAAAATACATAATTACGATGTACTAAAACCAGCGTATCATAGTGCCCATGGCCAAGGCACTTGAAGCACTTCACATCGCTAGCCCGTTCTCCTCCTTCTTGCCGAGTACGTGGAGGAAAATCTTTCCTTGGTTGAGGAACCGAATCCTTCCTAATCTCCGGCTTCTTGAAGTGATTTGGTGGCACCCTAGGAGCCGTGGAGGACGGTTGCCATGCCCGAGAAGTGGTAGAACTTGAGCGTTGTTGAGCAAGATGCTTGTAGATGTGGTCGGTGTAGTGAATCAGTTGCTCAACATCGGTTCCTCCACTGAAATGTTGCATACTCACAATATTTTTTAGTTCCGAATTTAACCCATAGAGAAATTTAGAAATCACATATTGCATTCTGGAACGAAAGATGAGCATATGCAGCTCGTTGTAGAACTCGTCAGAAGACCGGTTTCCTTGGCGCACTTGTTCCAACTTTACATGGATGCGTTCTGTGTAGTCTTGAGGCACGAACCGCTCCTCTAAAGCCTCTCTTAGATCTTGCCAAGTATTGATTTGTGGCATCCGACGTGTTCTCCTCAAAGCCTTGTCCTCGAGCCACCATTGATAAGCAAAATCGGTGAAGTGGATGGCAGCCATGGCCACACGCCGAGCATCATCGTATCCATAAAAATCAAAGATGGACTCCACCTTGGCAAGCCAATCAAGGCATGCATCGGCGTCGGATGTTCCCGCAAAGGTTGGCACGTTTAGCTTTATGCATTGATGGGGATCTCGAGGCCGCTCCTCGTGATGCACCGGCGCACCTTGCCAAGGCTCACCGGCGGCTCCATAAGCCGGTCCCCGTGGAGGTTGGTCGCACCTTGGAAGGTGCATGGATGGTGGAGTAAAATTGGTGGCCATTGTAGGGTTGGCTTCTTGATAGTTTGGAACTCCATAACCTGAAACGTTAGTGGAACCAATAGGAACATTATTCGGAAATGTAGCAAAAGAAGGCTTTACCCCGGAATTGGCCACAAAGTGTGGATTGTGGAAGCTCGCGGGAGGAACATAAGGAGGAATGGCTCCCATGGAAGTACTCAAACCAAGTGATGCTAGAGCCTCCGTATTTGGCAAGTAAGATGTCGAGGCCTCTTCGTGCAACAACTCCACCCGGTTAGTACTTTGTAACACACTTGGTGGAGCTCCCGATTGAGGCACCCGTGTTCCATCATCTCAACCTTGTACTTGACTCTCCAAATCAACAAAACGAGTCTCCATAGCTTGCAAGGATTGTTACATAGAGAGCAACAAAGCTTCCACCGAGTTAGCGGACTTCTCTTCAACCTGTTGCTTGTCCTTTTCATCACCTACACTTGTCATCTTAACAACCACGTGAAATCAAAGGTATAGAGTGCACTTGAAATAACCACCAAGACTTGCCCGAGATGAAGATCAGACAAGTTGCAAGTATGCAAAGGACAACAAAGGACAACCTAAAGAGACGCACCACACACTTGTCTAAGAGAAAAATCCTAGGAAGCTACTAAACACCAAGAACAACAAGCATCAGGTAAAGGAAATTTTTAGGCCTTTGCTAGGCTCCATGATTTGACTACTCTTTTCGTGCCCGGCCCCTTATTAGCTTTACGCTGCGGGGATATGGATGCTAGATCTTGGATATGACTCACCAAGAGACGAACAAACTAGATTGCAAGAACATCGGATATGACTCACCAACGCTCTAACAAGAGATTGAACGAAGAAAAACAAACAAGAACTTTTGATTGAAAACAAGTAAAGGAAACAAGGCAAATTTTCGTTCAAGTCTAACCAAGAGGGGAAGGGTGGCCGGCCATATAACCTAAAGATCTTCACAAAACCAGCCCCCTCACTTAAAGAAAATTACAATAACAACCCATAAAAACCGAGAACATATTAATTGTCCTTAACCGTTAAATTGTCAAATGTCAAACCATGATGTAAAATGAGACTCCACCCTTCTTCTTTATATCCCTTCGGAAACCCACGACCCATGAGCTCCTCTTGAACTTGACAAAGAATTGCTTTAGCTCGGGATCGCGTGATACGCCCAAGATAGGGCATGGCTTCTTGACTCGGCTTCCTAGCGCCTCGGATTCCGGCCTTAGTTGCTTGACCAAATGTAGACTTCCCTTGCTCATGCACCACGGGATTGTCTTTAGATCTATAATCCTCACTTGAGGCATAGGACAAGGCGCCATCAAAAGTGCCCGACGATTTGGGACCATCAAGGTCGGGATCCGACGTAGCGCAAGGCGCGCCAGCCCCTTGCAAGGGCGCACCTCCAACCGCATGCAAGGGCACACCAGCCCCCTGCAAGGGCGCGGCAAGGGCAAGTCGTGGCTCCGAGTGTGCGGGCGCGCCAAGGGCAGGCCGTGGCTCCGAGTGTGCGTGCGCACCAAGGGTGGGTTGTGGCTCCGAGTGTGCGGGCGCACCAAGGGCAGGCCGTGGCTCCGAGTGTGTCGGCACGTGCTCAGACTCGATTGTTGGTTCGGTTGTCGATGGACTCACATCAGTGTCACATGATGCGCCCTTCTTCTCAGGGTACATGGATTACCAATTATTTTATGTTGACTCTTTTATTCTTAATTGATTTAAGTACTAAATAATGTATTTGCAGACATGGATTACTAGTTATTTTGAGCACACTCGTGGTCGTATTATTTTGTCGCTTGAGATGTTTGAGGATGAGCGGTCGGCAGCACTTCAGGCCGTCGACCGGGTCCCTGAAAGTGATCCCAACTGACCGATTGAGATGTGACAGGTGCTGGACCAGACCCGTGCGGAGGAGGTAATTTGTTATATTGGAAATTAGAAGACATTTATTTTATTTTCGTAGGTAGTAATTAAGTATGATCCATTTTCGTTTTTGTAGATTACATGGATGTCGTAGGGCACCGAGATGTCATTTGCCGAAATTTACCGGATATCTAGTTATAGTGGCGTTTTTCACATGGGCATCATGATGGAGGCGTACTATCCGGGTCGCAGTCTGAGGTAGTTTGCGCGTATTCAGACCATCCCGGATCCACCGTTACAGCCTTCTGTTGTGTTATGTCAAGAGACTCTTAAAAGTCGTGGCTACAACGTGCGGTACTATTCCGCGGACCAGTACTAGGAGGATCGTTTGGATCATTTGATCGAGCTACCTGATCAGCGGGCAGATTACGCATGGCAGGTGGCCCCGGTCGCATGGTTCGAGGCTTGATCGCACGTGTACGTGGACTTGCACTCCGACCACCAGGATGACCCACGCGATCCTCGGCCTCATCCCATACCGGCCATTCCACATACGTTGGTAAGTAACTTAGATTTTTTCATTTATGTGTTTGTTCAGTTTACTTTGCGGTCTAGTTTTTACTTGTCTTTGGTGTGTTTGTCACAGAGAATGCAGCACGCAGCGGGCTATGCATGGAGATAGTTAGCTGAGTTGCCACCGGACCATGTTGCACGCCCTCATCTCATCCACATGCTCGCCATACTTGATTCCGATGAGCCACCTACCCCACCGATGCCGACCCGAGAGCCGCTCTTTAGGGATTCACAACAGGAGACTGGGTCCGGTAGTGGTGCATCACGTGATCCTGGAGTTTAGGGCATCAGACATTTTGTATATTACTAGGATGTTTCTATTACTGGGATGAGCCACCTACCCCACTGATGCCGACCCGAGAGCCGCTCTTTAGGGATTCACAACAGAAGACCGGGTCCGGTAGTGGTGCATCACGTGATCCTGGAGTTTAGGGAATCAGACATTTTGTATATTACTAGGATGTTTCTAATTTGTATGTTTTGTGGCTTGCGGATTTGACATAGTACTTTATATATTTATTTTGGATGTTTAGGATGATTTCGGATTGTTGATATGATTTGACATTATTACTCTCTATTTCGAATGTTTTGGATGATTTCATTTCGGATTTTATATACTACTTTATATATCTATGTATGTAGGTATATGATTGTAATGGAGATGTTTGGGTGGTTTGTTAAAGCCCTAACAACTTAAAGATTTGACATACAACTTCGTTGTTCCCAAACAACCAACTTACAAACAACTTCATTGCAGCTTATAAACAACACTTGCTTCCAACTCGATGACATCAACAAACAACTTACAGAAAAAAACCAACAAACAACAATAATTCTCAACATGAAATAACCGACAAACAACATTTATCCTCAGGCGAAATATCATCAACTGCCTGAATATCAGCACATTCGAGCAAGCGAAGCTGCATAGCCGTTTCTCTGGCCAAAATGCGATCTGTAATATCGTTGTCGTTCAAGAAAAAATGGCAATATCTTGGTGGTGCTCCATAGCCAGATTGGCTCAGAGATATGATCACTTTTTTATGCGCCACCAGGTAACACGGCCCATTCTGTTCTTTGAGCCATGGGGTAGGTTTGCGAGGAACACGCTTTCCTTTGAGCCATGGATGAATTGCAGATGGAATTTTGGTTTGGGTTTGAGGTTTAGGATTGATAGAGAGTGGAGCAATGGGGAAGGTTCAACTCTCATTTTATGCTTGGAAATTGCTCGAAATTTATGGTGTGCATGCATGAGTCTTGTCATCAGAAAAGATGATGCTATAGTGTTATCAGAACATTCAATGACATAGTGTCGTCATAAAAGCTAGTATTTGCACGCAACCTTGTTGCACGCTTTTGGATAAATCAACAACCTTCATTTTTCTCAAAAATAATAGCCCTTTCTATTTAGGTCACTCAAGCACCTCCTTACCCGTCTTGCAACTTGTTAGAATTAACATTATAAATTAATATAGTTGAAGATAAATTGAGCCCGACCCCTTACATCGAAACATGAAAACATGAAAACAAAGTTCATAAATCCCCTAAAACAGGGCACACAATACTTGAAACATGAAAACATGAAATGTGAATAAAGTACATAAATCCCCTAAAAAGATTATCCTAAGCAAATATCTCCGGGTCCCGACTGATGTTATTCCTTCGACACTTCTTCCAATGTTCAATCCTCGGGGTAAGAGCGTGGAGCCAATAGTCGGCGTTGGGATGGTGAAATTGATGCCATGCTCTAGGCGGTGGGGGGATAGGCGCGTTGCCTGCCATCCATACCTGAAAAGAAATGCTTTGTCACATATAATCAAGAATGATCTAAAAAAACAAACAACTTCATAAAAAGTGATTACAAATTTCTCACCGGTATGAAGTGGTCCTGTCGACCAACGTGGGCGATAGCAACGACTGGTGGTGGTATCCCATGTCCTTGATTGTTCCCTAAAATCCGCAATGGTAAGCACGTATGGGAGCTTCGATCCCTCGATAAGAACACAAGTGGCACTTGATAAAAATTAGAAAACACAAGGCCATGTAGCGGCATTTCTAGCCAGTAGTTGTTCGAGCAAATAGACTTCGCATGGCGGATCTGCTCCAAGAACTCATCAAATGATGTAAGGCCCCAAGGAAACAATACGTCATAAATATCTCTGTTCCGCATCAATTCTGCCTGAAGTTCTCACTGAATACTGTTGAGAGGGTTTCTTGACAACAAATAAATTTATAATCAAGACCCCGCTGTGTATAGCGAAGTCAGGTTCGTCCGCAGGGAGAAAGTCAGTATCAAGTTTTATAACTTGTTACGCAAGCAATCAATCAAAGAAAGGATGTTTAACAAGAGAAAGAGGAATTCTAAGGTTTAGGGTATCACCACAACAACAATTATGCATGCCAAACGATATGAAACATAAAGATCATGCTTTAATCACATAAAGGCGCTAACTTTCGTTAACTTAAGCAAGTAAATCAATCAACTTTCGTCCTATCAATAAACTCACTATCTAATCTCTTCTACTTCAACTAGGATTGATCTGCTTTCGCTTCAAAACCCTAATTTGACTATTCTGATTCAAGGTTTCAACTTTCGTTTCAACTATGAATGAGAAATTCCTATCAACCTTCGTTTCAAGGATTAAGAACAAGAGATTAGACTCATGCAATAAAAACAATCAATACATGATCATAAACAAGCATGCACAACCATTGTTGGGTTTAACTCCAACCTTAGAGAGGAAGACTACTCACTAATCATCATTGAAAACAAACAACTATATTAAATAAAAGAGAAAGCTTACAACTTGAATCCAAAACGATAGTTCTTCTCCACAAACTCGTCTCTCTCCTCTCTCTCCCACGCCTCCTCTTAATCGTCTCTCCTCCTCCTCCTCCTCTTCTAACTTGAATGATAAGAAAACTCAAGAGGGGACAAGTGTATTTATAGAGAAACTATTCTATCTTAAATCTATCTATAAGGAAATAATATCTTCTAATAAGATATATCCCTTCTATCTATCTAATAACATAAAAGGAAATAAGATAGAAGCCCACTAATAGCACCGAGTCGGACACGCTGCTCCTCGCGGTGCCTCGTTAACGACCTTGACAGGGTCGTTAACGACCATGTTCAGCACTTCGAACAGCCTTGAGTAAAACTTGCGTAGAGGATTCGTTACAACTCCGTTTGACTCGATTCTTTTTCCTATGTTCTTGTAATGAATTTCTCTATCTCTTTCCAAGCTCGAACTTGATCTTCAATGACTTGATGAACTTCGTTCCTTGAGCTTTTCCTTAAGCGTTTCTCTTTGGTTTTGCTCTTTTCCTCAAAAGTGCTCCAAATAGCTTCTAAAAACCTACAAAACACCACCAAAGCTTATGTAGACTCCATATCTCATGAAAATATGAAAACTTACATAAACAACTCAAAACAAAACACAAAACTAAAGAAAAAGACTCAAACACACTAAAAACACACCCTAAAAACACGACTAAAAAGGCGGACATCAAAATACCCCATACTTAGACTTGCTTGTCCTCAAGCAATCAACAAGACAAGAACCAAACCATCAACACATATATCAAGTCAATGCCTTCATCAAAAAGCAACATCAAAACACAAGTAGAAATAGACAAGTGAATCTAACATCATCACACATATATGAGCTTCCTCAAGCAAAAGCAACTATAAATCCAACCTCACAAGGTCAATGTGTTTCTCTCAACTCTCATGTGTTTAGGCTTAGAACAACAACTCTCAACTCAATCCAATATACAAAAATCAACATAGTCATTGTTACTTATATCACCAAACTCTCCACCTGAGATGTCAAAACAAGCAAAATCATCAAGAGAACTTAGGCTCAATGAAAAACTTCATACAAGCTTCCATTCGGCCGGGTTGTAATGGGGCTTGGTAAAGACAATAAGGCGTGGAAATATTTTGGCTATGTAGTGCTAATAATATCCGGGAATCAAAGACTCCTAAAAACTTACATTTACTAAAACTCTCATAAAAACAACATACCAAACTCACTCAACAATATGCACACTCTCTTATTTCTTCAACCCTTTTAATATCCCAACTTAATCTTGCTTACAAACACTAAGGAAGATTTGGCTCATGCACACTTTCACTATTTAGCTTTTTTTCTTTTTCTTTCTTCTTCCCTTATCATCTTCATTTTTTTTGTGGGAGTCAATACCGATTTCTTTTTTTCTTTGCAAGTGCATTCAGGGAACCAAAATCCTTTTACATGACAAACTGCAAGATTCTCAAATACCCAATCCATATTACCCCACACTTGAACCAAACAACTCACTCAACAAAATCATAACAACCAACACTAAGTCCTAATCCCCAGATAGGGTCAAGCTTATTTGGTTAGGGAACAATTTTGTGGAGCTAAAAATAAAAGGCTTCAGGCTCAAATTGGCTTCAATAAGAAGGATCATGTAAGGGTGGATATGGATTAATAGGGATATCATCTGATTTTCACAAGTAATGAACTATAAATCTTATATAGGTCTCAACAAATAGATAACCCTCACAATTCCAAGAGAAAATATGCATATAGAGAGTAAATCACACAAGAAAAGAAGAGGGATTTTTAATGTTCTTCCTATAAGGCTAAAAAAATAACTCACTAGGTAGCAATTTTTTGTTGTACTGCATCACTTATGCTAAAAAGTATACATGCTCAATTTCATCAAATGCTATTCCTTCCTAAAAAACAACCTTAAATTAAGAATCCGGCTATATTATCAAAGACATGCTTGTAAGGAATTATATGATCATGTTAGCAACTAACTATCATAGAACCATAAGAAAAGGGATATCTATCAATTCTAAAACTCCTTTTTTTATATATGGATTTTTCAAAATTTTCAATTTTTTCGATTTTTATGGAACAAAGAACTACTTAAAACAAATAAAACACATAAGTTAAACAAGACACAAGACAACAAACAAAGAATTACTTTCTCCCACCCCATACTTAAAATTACAGTGTCCCCACCGTAAGAAAAAATAAGAAGCAAAGAAAAGAAATAGAAAAGAAAGGCAAAAGAAAACAAGAAAAGAAAAACATAAAACTTACAAAGTCTTAGAAAGCAGAAAACAAGGAAACTCTTCAAACTGCATCAACGGTTTGGTGGAGGAAAGTAATGCTCGAAGTTTCCCATGAAGTCGTACATCGTCCTCCAGCGCTCTGCATCATCCGTCTCTCTCTGGCGATGCCTCTCATCCTCAAGTGTCATGCGAGCGGAATAGACAGTCTCCCATCTATCCATCCTCCTATGAATATGGTTCTGCTGGAGGTGAAGCTGTTCAATCTGAGCAGAAAGATCTTCGGCCCATGGAGGCGGGATACTCGGTCCAGTGTACTCGGGCTGGGGGGTGGTTGATAGTGAGGCTAGAAGTGGTCTTGGTAAAGCACCGGGTTGTATGGCACGAGACCATAAAAGTGAGGGTCGATAGGAGGCTGCGTGGGGGCGGTAGATGCTCTCGGCGGGTCGGTACCGAAGCTGTGTGCCTCGGTAGGAGCGTCGGTAGAAGCCTCGATGTGGTTGTTAACGACCTTGGCGGACTCGTTAACGAAGACATTGGTGCCTAGAACTTTTGTATCGAGGTCATCCTCCTCGATGTCGAGCTCCTCTGTACCTCCCTCAGGAGCTGCCTCTTCAGTCTCATCTTCTTCTTCATCCATTGCTTCTCCTTCTCGCTCAAATCTTGACTCACATGGCCTAAGTGATAGCTCATCCTCCGGCTTGGGCTCTAACGGGAATGCATGCCCGTCCATGCCTCGTACCAATTCGGTACGTAAAGTAGCTCAAACTTGTCTCAGGTGGGCTCGACATTTCGGCCTTGCACTTTAGTAATATACCCATCCCGAACTTGAGTGAAAATACCGGAGCTAAACCAATAGTTCCGGTTGAGCGGCTGAGCGTGGGCCGGTGTGTAGCGAGTGAGGTCGACTCCAAGATTGGTCGTCAGGAGACTAACCAGGTTCCCGCACCAAACTTCCTTTGATTTGGTTGACTTCTCCACATAATAAAGCCATTCGTACCCTAGATTCAATGGATGGGCTCCTCAAAAAGAACAGTGCAGAGGCAAGCAACTTCTGTCCTTGTTGGCCTGTTCAGCTCTCTTTTTGGCCAGAATGTGGCAGCTAGGACTCGGAGGATGATCCTGAATATGGGGTTGATGATGCTTGCCCCAGATAGTGCCGCAGAGGAGGGCTCTACCTCCCCGGTGATGTAGCTCTAAGTCCTCGTCACCTTGTAATCTTTGAGACTGTAATCTCGAGATGGATTTGGGAGCTCCAAAATAGTGTTGAACTCCGCCATAGTATACTCTCGGTTCACATTGTCGAGCCTAAATCGGATGCGTCCCGCCGAATTCTTCGTCGGAAAGCCTGTTTCAAGAGTGGCCAGAAACTCAGATGTGAGAACCGGAAAGTGTGGTAAATTCTCCTTCTTCAGCAAGTGAGGCGCACCAAGAATAGCAAAGGCCTCCTTGACATCCTCATAGATCCCTATAGCTTTAGCACTTGACCTTGAGAACCAGCGAGTGTTGTGCTCCTTGTCTAGGATGGCGTTGTATCGGTCTGCTTGCCCTTGAGTGCGTAAGATCACATTATCCATGCGAGGTGGAGATGGGGACCTCTGATTCCTCTTCTTCTTTTGGGCTCGGGTAGCGGCTCTTCTTGAACTTGTCATGTGATCTACAAAACAATTACGACTTTTCCAAGATAAGATCCGCTCAAGTAAATTAGACAAGAGACCCCATACTTGGTCTCGAAATAGCCCTCGGGATTATTCGTTAACTACCCAATTGGGTCATTAACGGTTCTGGACTGGTTTTTAAGCCTTGAAGATACGCAGGGTCATTAACGAGCCTGGGCGGGTCGTTAACGACCTTCCGAGAACCAGTTCGCAGAATCCGAGTGTTATCAACTTTAAAATTAAGCCATGAATCAAGCATGCATCCTCTAAAATCCTACACTTGACACACAATCGGGTATACACACCCCATACTTGCTCTATTACCCATCCCGAACATGCAAGAATTTGCCCAAAAATTAACATGGTGAAGATAAATCTCAATTCCTAGGACAAGAAAATTCATGCTTTTCTAATCAAATTATTGCAATGGAGAATCTAGCATGAATAACCTTCCCTAGATCGAGAATCACTACCAATGTACTTAATAAAACCCACAGGCAAGAATAAACATGCAATTCGACCCTAAAAACCTCCTCTATAAACACAATCAAGATATGAAATTTCTACCCTAAAAACCATGAATCATGCAATAAAGAGTTAGGGTTTAGAAATCATACTGGAAGATTGAGAAATTGAAGAACAAAGATCGAGTTTGGATGGTTAACGAGCTTGGATCTCGTCGGTGGGAAAACTGGGGCGGCGGGCTTCGGTAACGAGGCGTTTTTCGAAGTTCGGTGAAGGTGGGGTTCCGATCGGTGGTGAAGGGTCTTCGGTAGAATTTTGAGGGAATTGGAGCTTGGGATTTGAGGATTTGAGAGTAGGATTTTGGGAGTTTTAGAAGGGTTAAATAGGAGAGGGTAAAATAGAAGGAGGGGGTAGGTAGAGGCGGCTAGGGTAGATAGAAGGTAGGGTAGAAGATAGAAGATAGGTTAGGGTTAAATAAAACTTACCTGCCCGAGTCGGTTCGCCAAACCGGGTCGTTAATGACCCTGGGTGGGTCGTTAACGAGCCACCGTAGCCTCCTTGAATGATTTTCGAGCCCTTCTCATGTATCTTGTTAGCTCAAAAATATCCTATTTTTTTCTATCCTAAAACTACTAAAAAAACTCAAAAGAAAGCTAAGAAAATCTAAAAAAGAAAAGAAAAATCTAGTCTATACTAAAAGCTGATTGCCTCCCGTAAGCGCTATTTTTAACGTCGTCAGCCTGACGTACTTACCTTGTTCAAGGTGGCTCTTTTGCAGCTATGTTGGGGTCTTGAGGTACCCCACGCTTAGCTTCGTAGGCATTATTCGCTCGAGTCACTAAACTTGGTCCTTTGTCCTCTATCAGTATGCCCGGTATTCCTACATAATGGTTAGTGAAATCCGAAAACCAAGGTGGTCTAGACTCTTCTGTAGCATATACAGTGTGGCACAGTGTAGGAGCAAAGTATGAAGAATAATCATAGCCAGCATTAGCGAATTTATAGTCAGAGTACTCACCTTGATTATACCCTTGCATGTGGGCTTCGGTGATGGGCTCATGAGATTCGGTAGGGACTTGTGTGAAATCCTCGTCCGTTTTGGTAGTTGGAGGAGGCTTGGAAGGATTAGCTATGTCGAGTTCCGGTTGGGTCAACTCGATCTGTGCTGCCGCAGTTGGATCGTTAGCGTTTTGGTCCAGGCTGAATTCCACGCGTTCCTCTCCAATATCAAAAGTGAGGAGTCTTTTCCGCACATCGACCCTAGCACCTTCTGTAGCTAAGAATGGTCTGCCTAAGATAATAGGGACGTGAGGGTCTTCAGGCATGTCGAGGACGATGAAATCATTCGGTATAAAGAATTTCCCGACTAGAATAGGATAGTCGTCCACGACTCCTGTGGCTTTGACGCATGATCTGTCTGCCATGTAGAGGTTCATATCGACAGGCTCTAGTGGTCCCATATTGGTTTTAGACCAAATTATGAGAGGGTGTAAACTGGCACTTGCTCCCATATCACATAAAGCTTTGAATTTGTGGTCGCCTATGCCAATTGTTATGGCAAATCTTCCCGGATCTCCTAGCTTTTCTGGCAGAGCAACTCTGTGATGGATCTTTTCCTGCTAAGAATATCCTTCAAAAATTTTGTGTAAGCCAGCAATTCGCTTAGGGCCTCAGCGAATGGGATGGAAATATTAATGCCCTGAAGAATTTTTACGAAACGCTTGAACTTACTCTCATTAGAGTCCATAGATTTCTTAGTGGGAAATGGAAGATATTTCACCATTCTCAGAACCAAGTTAGGCTCGAGAGGTGAAGCTACCGGGTCGACACTAGGGTCATTAGGTATTCTCGGTGGGTCGTTACCGACCCTGATGGGGTCGTTAACTACCCTGGGATTGAGACGAGGGCTCGGATTAGAAAACTTACCTAGACTAGGGTCGTTGACGACCTTTGGAGCCTTGTCACCATTATGTCTCAGTTCGGTATTTGCCCTCGCTGGCTCGTTACCGAGCTGAACCGTGGCATCCTCTTCAGTTTTGTCCTTAGCTTGGGCACGCTCCGGTAGTGTCTTTCCACTCCTAAGGTGTACCGCTGCTATTTGTCCTTTAAGGTTCTCTTCGGGACGGCTCGGAAGTTGCCCTTGTGGCCTCGGAATCTGTGCAGCAAGGTTCCCTAGTTGGGAATCAACATTCTTTTTCCATACATCGAACTCTCCCCATCTTTTATTTTGGTGGTTAAGGTTGGCTTGAACTTCATTAACTTTATTGTGGACTCCATTAATGCTTTCATGTAACCCTTGAACCCATGATGGTGGCTCCTGATGGCCTGGAGGTCGATAAAGCGCAGGTCGTCTATCCGGTGGAGGCGCTGCATAGCTTGGATTTGAATTTTGATTTCCCCACGTCTGATAGTTGTTCGACCTATCAAAATTACTAGGCTGGTTCCTGTATGGGCCTCTCATGTAATTCATTTCAGCAATTGTCTCAGCGGCTCTTACCTGCTCTATGTTAGTGCAAGCAGAAGTACTATGGGTAGAAGAGCCACACTCTTGACAAGATTGAGAGGATTTCAGAAAACTTACCTCCTTCTTCAGGTGGTTGACCTCGTCTTGTAGAAACTGATTTTTAACATTTGGGTCAACTTCTTCTCGGTTAGGCACGTAGAGACGTTTCTGGGGCTGGGGATTTTGTTGGGTTCCATACATGGCATCATAATTGGACAGCTTATCCAGCAATTCCCATGCAGCCTTAGGGTCCATCTCTATAAATCTGCACGTTGTATGCGTGTTGATGCGGTTCTTTGTCTCGGCGTTGATGCCCTGGAAAAAGATTTCTTGAAGAACATATAAAGGTTGCCCATGAGTGGGGCACTGTCTAAGCATCTCTTTAAATCTTTCCCATGTTTCAACAAAAGTCTCATTAGGCAGCTGGTGATAGGATGTGATGCGCTTCCTCAGCTCCGTTGTCTTGGCAGGAGGGAAAAATTTTGTAAGAAATTGATCATACAAGTTCTTCCAAGTCCTGATAGACTTAGGAGGTAAGCTCTCCATCCAGATCAGGGCCTTTCCAGCAAGAGACCACCTGAAAGCTTTTAACAGAACAAATTTAAGTGAGACACCTTCAGCAGCTATGGTGTCATATAAATCAAGAAAATTTCTAATGTGCTCCATAGGGCACTCGGTAGGTTTCCCTTCAAACTGAGCCCGCTTAATCAAGGATATAAATTGAGACTTAATCTCAAATGGTTTCTCTATCTCCGGAAGCACAATCGGTGATTCTAGCACCCTCAGTTCCGGATGCATGTATTGTTTGGCATTCCTCGGATAGGCATTCAGCTCTTCTTGTAGACGAGCATTGTTAACTCGTTGACGCTCAGCCTCGGCAGCAGCGTCTTCTTTCTCGGTTTTCAATGCCTCCATCTGGTTCTGAAGGACTTCCAACTGACGAGCCATCTCTTCAGGTGTGGCCATGGCTCGGTTCTCTCGGCGTCTACGGTGCAGGGAACGTTCAGGTTCTGAATAATAACCAGCGTTGTGAAATTCGAGCCTTCGACGTCCTACCGGCATACGCTGAGAAAACAGACAAAGAAAACAAAAATTAAAAACAAAAACGGGGTCGGGCTATTCCCAGACCCAAAGATAAACAAACTCGTTGCTTCCCCGGCAACGACGCCAATTTGTTGAGAGGGTTTCTTGACAACAAATAAATTTATAATCAAGACCCCGCTGTGTATAACGAAGTCAGGTTCGTCCGCAGGGAGAAAGTCAGTATCAAGTTTTGTAACTTGTTACGTAAGCAATCAATCAAAGAAAGCATTTTTAACAAGAGAAAGAGGAATTCTAAGGTTTAGGGTATCACCACAACAACAATTATGCATGTCAAACGCTATGAAACATAAAGATCATGATTTTATCACATAAAGGCGCGAACTTTCGTTAACTTAAGCAAATAAATCAATCAACTTTCGTCCTATCAATAAACTCACTATCTAATCTCTTCTACTTCAACTAGGATTGATCCGCTTTCGCTTCAAAACCCTAATTTGACTATTCTGATTCAAGGTTTCAACTATGAATGAGAAATTCCTATCAACCTTCGTTTCAAGGATTAGGAACAAGAGAATAGATTCATGCAATAAAAACAATCAAGACATGATCATAAACAAGCATGCACAACCATTGTTGGGTTTAACCCCAACCTTAGAGAGGAAGACTACTCACTAATCATCATTGAAAACAAACAACTATATTAAATAAAAGAGAAAGCTTACAACTTGAATCCAAAACGATATTTCTTCTCCACAAACTCGTCTCTCTCCTCTCTCTCCCACGCCTCCTCTTAATCGTCTCTCCTCCTCCTCCTCCTCTTCTAACTTGAATGATAAGAAAACTCAAGAGGGGACAAGTGTATTTATAGAGAAACTATTCTATCTTAAATCTATCTACAAGGAAATAATATCTTCTAATAAGATATATCCCTTCTATCTATCTAATAACATAAAAGGAAATAAGATAGAAGCCCATTAATAGCACCGAGTCGGACACGCTGCTCCTCGCGGTGCCTCGTTAACGACCTTGACAGGGTCGTTAACGACCCTGTTCAGCACTTCGAACAGCCTTGAGTAAAACTTGCGTAGATGATTCGTTACAACTCCGTTTGACTCGATTCTTTTTCCTATGTTCTTGTAATGAATTTCTCTATCTCTTTCCAAGCTCAAACTTGATCTTCAATGACTTGATAAACTTCGTTCCTTGAGCTTTTCCTTAAGCGTTTCTCTTCGGTTTTGCTCTTTTCCTCAAAAGTGCTCCAAATCTATGTATATATATAAAAGACGCAAGGAATAAGGCCACCAAGTTGCGCCACCTAGGATTTCTCCTACGTGTCGTTCCCATGTTAAGCCACCTAGATTTCGCCACATAGGATTTTTATTTTTGGAATTTATATATGTTGATATTATTTTAGGATAATATAAAAATAAGATAAATTAATCTATGAAAGATTCTATCTAAAATAAAGATGTTATCTATTATATATTAGGAATTAGGATAGATCTAAAAGATATTATCTAAAATTAAAATAAATTAGAGAAGATTATATATTAATATATTATATATTAAGATAGAAATATTCATTTACTTTTTCCAATTAAATTTCTATCTATTTATTAAAAAAACAATTCGAATTTTATTTAAAATTAAAAAAAATGATCTTTATTATTTTATCTATTTATGTAAAAGATTTATCTTGAATAAAATTTTGATAAAAAATAGAACTTTCAATCTAGATAATTACATGCCTAAATTGACTTTTGATTAAAAAAATTGTGTTATCTTTTCCTTAATTTTCTTTTTGATTTTTTTATGAAAATATAGATAATTTTCTTATCATTAAAAAAATCATTCTTCATTTATATTTCTTCATAGTTTCTTATAAAGTATATTTTTAATTTTTATTCAAAATTTTTTAAAGAATTGAATTTGATAAAAAAAAAATTTACAAGAATTTAGATTATTTTTACCTTTTTTTATATTTTTTTTGTAAAAGATTTTTAAAATTGAATGATATTTTTATTTATATTTTTGCATAAATAAATTATTGCTAAGCCATCAAAATTATAGTAGATTCACCTTAATAATTTTGGTCCCATTTCACATGATAGTATGACACCAATTGTAAAATTTTGTATAATTTTTTCTAATAAATAAGTTTTTTATATTAAATTAAAAAACATATTCATTAAATAAATTAAATTATAAATTCATGTAGTCGTGCATGGCACGACGGGTATAACTAGTAGCTTCTAAAAACCTACAAAACACCACCAAAGCTTATGTAGACTCCATATCTCATGAAAATATGAAAACTTACATAAACAACTCAAAACAAAACACAAAACTAAAGAAAAAGACTCAAACACACTAAAAACACACCCTAAAAACACGACTAAAAAGTCGGACATCAAATACTGTAATACTCCGATTGTAGCCTCCCCAATACGCAAGCTAGGGACCGAAAGCCACATTGTCCGTCTCCCATCACGTCTCTAGCATCATCAATGAACGGAAATAAAAAACTATCCACATTCTCGATGCCAAAGCTAACCCCGTGCCATTTGACGCTCGTCGGTGGGCCACGGTAGCCTCCATCGGTCGGGGTAGCGTGCTAGGAGATGCGGCCGCGACCGGAGGCATATCAACTCCGGTCCCTTTCTTATTCCTAGATCCTTTAGGTCATCCGCGTGGTCGGGATGGCGCCGATGTATTTGCTTTGCTTTGACTGTCGTTGTCTCTCCGTCTTTGTTTCTCCTTCTCGTACTCTTCCATCACGTGCTCAAGGTGTGTTTTCTCTCGGGTGGTCGAATACTTGTTGGCTCCATCTGGCGTCTCGTAAGATATCGGCTCAATAAGATTTGTGTCTTTAAGATGCTTGGAATCCTTGAACGCTTCTGTGATCTAAAAAAACTAGTGTCTAGGCATCTCACCACTGCTTCGTAGAGCCACCATTTCATTCCACGTTGTGTCTTGATTGGTCAAGGGTACGCATGAAAGGGCAAGCTAATTGTCATCGCTCAGGCCATCCCATTCCAATTGTTGCCAAAAAGGATGTATCTCCTCCAGCATGATGGGTATTTTCCTTATGACAGCTTGGGCAACTCGATGCTTGCAGGGAAGACCGTGACATTCCCTTCAAAAGTAGTCGTGGCACTCCTCCTGGATTGTACCCTGCTTCAGGTCAACAACCAAGTCATAAAACATGTCTAAGAACTT
Source organism: Fallopia convolvulus (assembly GCA_964016875.1). NCBI lineage: Eukaryota > Viridiplantae > Streptophyta > Magnoliopsida > Caryophyllales > Polygonaceae > Fallopia > Fallopia convolvulus. The sequence continues at coordinate 28,334,001 of OZ024727.1, forward strand.
ACCTAGGCATTGCCTTGAAACGTGGTGGCATATAGGTTGGAACAATGCTCTGAACTTTGGTTTGAGTAGTTTGTATTTTGTTGGTTTCGGTATTTTGGTTCTCTCAATTTCTGTCCTCAAACTGTTGGTTTAAGATTCCATCTGGATGTGAATCCTTAGTATCACGATGTGGAAGCCTCCTCGAGATGAATCCAATATCTTTTTCAGCACAGTGTGCATACCTTCGACCCTAAAAAACACGTGTGAAAGTTTAAATATTGAACGAATACACTTTCATAAATTCAAAATGAATTGAAATGCGAAAAATGAAATTACCTATTGGTGGTTCTCATCTGGAAGTGGAGGGTATGATCGGTCCAAGCACGAACTATATTCTTCTTGTATCGATTAAGCCACACCTTCTCCACGTATGCAATAAGCGTTGGTCCCCATCTTCTCTTCAATTCTTCATACCTTTCTTCAAATGCCGCCTCTGTGGTGGACGAAAATAGTACCCAACGTGCATTTGCAAACCCGCGTGACAACTCATGTGCATTTTCAGAGTTGGCAAACACCTTTTGGCCGTACGCTAGGATTTTGTGTCTCATGTGCACCCAACACAACAAATGTTGTACTCCGCCCCCAAAAACTTGACTTATAGCCTTGATTAGAGCCTACTCGCTATCTATCGTGATTGCATTGACTTGGACTCTAAACTCGTCGTACACGAATTTCAATTGAGTTAACACCCACCTATGACTACCGACATCTTCGTTTGACATAAATGAAACCCCGATGCTGAATGTATTTTCGATGCAAGTGAAGCCAACCATCTCCAATAAAGGCATGTCGTACCTAGCCAAACAAGTTGTTTTAAAAATTTATACTGGAAAAATACTAATCAAGTCGATTATAGCTTAAAATAACATACATATTGGTCTTGTATGTGGAGTCCATAATTACGACATAGGGAAACATCTTCAGCATGCGCAGACTCGTAGGGTGGAAAAAAAACAAGGCATTCGTAGCATCAAAACCCGTAAACCGTCTTGGATGGACAATGTATCCTTGGTCTTTCAAGAACTTTAACGATCAATGTGTCACCGTCAGTTCTCCGCAATCCTCAAGCATTAACTTCTCCCACATATTGTAGATTTGTCTAATTGAGGTCACATTTCCCGAGTACCTTGCCCTCAATTCTTGAAGTACCATCTTCGGGGTGGCTAGATATAGGAACTTCTATTTTACAAACTAGCTCCTTCTGCTCAACTGTCAATCTGTCCGCATATGGATGCGCTACCAAACTAGTGGAGAGATGATGATTGTGTTGTCCGCATTTTATAGTTAAGACCCATCCATTTTTTTTCCTCTATTCGCACCCCCATTCAATTCAAACGGACATCCACACTTCCTGGTCGGAGTATTAGTAAGTGGCTTATAAATGCTCCTATTTTCCGATCCGGGCAATACCCTCTTGCCATATCTATATTTACCGGCTAGGTCACCAGTGAGTATGACCCTATTTGGATTTCAGTTTTTTATGACTATGACAAAATTCTTCGAAACTGCAGTTTGCCTAGCACAATCAAGCATTTCTCTTCGGTCATTCCACAACCCATCGTAATGGAAAAGAATAGAAAAATCTTTTCCGGTAACCTATGATTTCAAAATGTAAAAAACAAAATATTATAAATTACACTATCCTAATACTATAATTCCAATATACTACATTCGTATTTTTAACTATACTTGGAAAAATCTTTATGAAAAATACCTTTTCTGGCTCGCTCGATGCATCGGACCCAGTTCCGTAGTCTTCTCCCGGTACATCTTCCTCATCATCGTCTATATAACTATCGCTTGATAATGAATCTTCCTCGTCGTCGAGATGATAGTCGCTCGATGATGTCTCTTCCTCTTGGGACGACATTTTTATGTAATGATTTGGAATGAAGGTTTCCAAAAATTGAGAATACAAATTGGTATTTATAGGGGCTTTTTTAACGCTATATTTTACCGTTAGTACCACAATCCAGGGTGCGTGTGTCCAATGGCTAATTTTTCAAAATGTAGTTGTTGAACAGTCGCGAAGGCTGAATTCGCAGTCAGTTTTCACAATTCCAGGATTCATGAAAACTCAAGAACCCTACCTTCGCGGGTTTCAAGCTCACGAACCCTGCCTTCGCGAGTTTCTGTGGATTATCGATATTTTTTCTTAAAACCCAATTTTACCCTTTCGCGATATTTGGATTCGTGCAAATCCTGCCTTTGTGAAACAACATGTGTCATTACAAACTTTAACGTCTGCGTAAATTAACACCCTATAAATAAAGTAGGAAAGGTGGTTACTTGATTAACCCTCACCCCCATTACCCACTAGATACAAATTTTTTTTTTGGTAGAAGACCCACTAGATACAAATGAATGTGGAAGTTAGTGCTTCCCATGGATTTTTTTTTATTTCTTTCGTTTTAAATAAATAAAAGTAAATGAGTGGGTTTTTGAGTAGTTGATTTCTATTTAGAACTGACAAAATCTGTCGTGGGCTCTTTTTTTTTGGCTTTTAGATTAGAATCTTGGGCTTTTTTTAATTTGGCCCATTTAACTAATATTTCGGGTCTATCAATGAGGCTCTTTGTGTCACCGGACATTAATTTAGTTAGGTAACACTTTCATTCACGTAAATTTATACTGTGAAATTTTACTGTTCAACACTAACATTGTTTTGTTTTTCTTTCATGAAAGAATTAAATGCTAAAGATGATGAATTTCATGAGATTTACCATGATTTTTTTCCTAGAGGAAGTAAAGGATAATTTTACTTGCATGATGATTTATTGTTTAAACGGTCTAAACTATGTGTTCCTCGAGGGTCAATTAGGAGATTTGTACTTCAAGAAGCCCATGGTGGTGGGATTATGGGTCACTTTGGTGTACTTAAGACTTTGCATGAACTTAGTGAGCATTTCTTTTGGCCACACATGCTAAAATTCATTGAAACGTTTTATGCTTCTTGGCTTACTTGCTTGCGTGCTAAGTCTATGGTTTGCCCTCACGGTCTTTATATCCCATTACATATTCCATGAGTCTGTTGGAAAGACATTTACATGGACTTTATTTTGAGATTGTCACGTTCTAAGAGAGGGAGAGATTCTACTCTGGTTGTAGTAGATCGATTCTCAAAAATGGCAGATTTTATTGCGTGTTGTAATAAAATCGACATTGCTTCACATGTTGCTAACCTTTTCTTTGACCAAGTTGTGAGGCTTCATGGAGTTCCTAGGTACATTGTCTCGAATCGGGATGTGAAGTTCTCGAGCTAATTTTTAATGACATTATGGTCCAAGCATGAAACAAAGTTGCTCTTTTCCACCTGATGCCACCGTTAAATGGATGGGTAAACCGAGGTAGTCAATCAAACTTTGGGTACTTTGCTTCATTCTTTATTGCATAATAAATTGCACAGGTGGGAAGAGTGTCTTGATTTTATCCCTTTGAAGTGGTGTACGGCCCATCCATCTATTTGGCCACTAAGCGGACTCCCTTTGAAGTGGTGTACGGCCGCAAGCCCATCACTCCCTTGGATCTCATGCCTTATGCTTCTAGTGGTCGTGTAAGAAAGGAAGGTCTTGATCGAGCTGAGGACATCAAGAAGCTTCATAAGCACAATCGCCATCAATTAGAGCAATACACAATACAATATGTGTGCCATGCTAACAAGGGACACAAAGAGGTGATTTTGAGCCCGGAGATCTCGTATGGGTTCATTTGAGGAAAGAGTGTTCCCAACCCTCTGCAAATATAAGTTTAAGCCACGAGGAGATGGTCCTTTTCAAGTCTTAGGAAGGATCAATGACAACGCCTACAAACTTGAGTTGCCTCCCCACTTTGGTGTCCATGATGTGTTCAATGTGGTAGATCTTGCTCCTTTCTTGGTTGATGATGAGTCCGAAGATGACGTTTATGATTTGAGGTCAAATTCCTTTCAAGAGAGGGAGGATCGCGAGACTATGTCCCATCAAGAGCCTCAAGACCACACTCAATAGGTTATAAAGAGATGTTAGGAAAATTCACATCCATAGTCCTATATTATGACACAATAAATATCAAAAAGATATTGAAACAATCAAGGCCACAAACAATCGGTCCTAACTTCAATACTAGCATAGTACAAATAATAAGGGTTAATGGCTGAAAACCACCCGTATAATATGCGATATTTCACTTAACCACCCTTAGTTTGAATAATTATTTTAAATTACCAATATAACGAGGTCCGTTTGATTTTAACCACCTACGAACCTTCTCCGTTAGGTTCCGTCAAAAACTCATGACATGGCATTTCTTTTTAATTTTTTTCTAATCCTTTTCCAAATTGGACCAAATGTTTCTAGCTCACAACATGTAGGAACTGCCACCACCTCTTCCCTTCTCACCAAGCTCATCGCTATTGTCACCTCCATCAAGGCCACCTACACCCCTATGACACCATTGGATCTGGTTCCTTGCTTTGTCGACAATGAAGATTTCGAATTCTTTCTCGAGTTCATTGTCCGTCCTGAATCTGGATCTGGTTCCTTGCATTCCCGGTGGTGAAGATTTTGAATACTTTCTCAAGTTCGTCGTCCGTCCTGATTCTGGATCGGGAGTTGGCTCCTCGTTTTGTCAGCGGTGAAGAAACTGAATTCTTTCTTCGAGTCCGTCGTTCCGTCCTAACTCTCTCTGGATCTGGTTCCTTGTTTGGTCGACGACGAAAAGTTGGAATTCTTTCTTTGGCTGGTCATGTGCTGAAAAAAGAAGAAGACCAAAACAAAATGAAAAAAAAGAAACAAGGAAGAAGAGGGGTAAAAAATAAGTCCATCTCGCAAGATCAAACAAAAAAAGAGAAATGCCATGTATACTATTTTTGACAGAACCTAACAGAGAAGGGTCATGAGTGGTTAATAAATAACAGATCTCGTTATATGGGTGGTTTAAAATAATTATTCAAAATAAGGGTGGTTAAGTGAAATATCGCATATTATACAGGTGGTTTTTGAACCATAAAGTCTAAAAATAATGATAATATGTCGTTATATCTAACAATAAATTTACCCTAAAAGTTTATTTATTTTTAACAAGCAAGTAGTTCCCAACATAGAGAAAGAATATCCTAATTGGAATTGAAGAACGTAAAAAGCGTACAAGGGAGAATATCCACTTTCCTTAGAACTCGGTTTGCCTTTTTAATGGCATGCAGTCACGGGTGAATAAGTGCTCAGGAATTTGACCTAATATTCTGAGGTCGGATAATACAATAAAAATGAAATATATTGTAAGCCTTTATTTCTTTTTTTTAGATTTCATTCATATACTCCTCTTTTTAATGAATATGGAATTAATCTAAATTGTTTTTTAATAATTTAGCTTAGAATGCTCAATAATAATATTTCGTTTATTATTATCTAAAGGTGAGGACATTTATAATTTTATAAAAGTTATAAATTATCTAAATCAACATGCCTTTAAATTTATTTCATAAATTCCGAAGTAATAACCCATTTATAATATTTATTTAAATTGGCTTTAATAAATATTATATGTATTTTAAAATAATTTAAAAATAGATAATAAATAAATATTGTAATATTCAGAAAGATTTTGATATTTTTATCTTTTCTCGAAATTCGTGCAGGATTGCTTAGCTATCAAGTAATCTTGGGTAATCTCATTTTTACCAAGATTTAATATATTAAAATTTTTCTAGTTGGCAAAGTTATTCATTATTGTAGCATTGTTAGTACATGTAGGTATCCGACCTCAACTAATCGTCGCCCTCTTAAGTAAATACAACGGAAATCAAACAACAAGAAAGACTTACTTTGACACAAAGAATTTTAAAGTGGAAACACTTGATCAACGAACTCAGTTAATCAAGAGTGAAAACTACTCCCTTCCAAGTTCCCGATTGGAAGGATTAAAAGTCGTAGCTTGCTCTTATTGATCATTTTTAATGTGATTACAAGAACACCCCAAAACTAGTCCTACTTCCCAAGAACACTAGAACTCTTATGAACAGAGTAACACACAACTCTCAACCAACTAACAAACCTACATCTTCTTCTTGGAAAATCATTCGGACATCCAATTTGTGAAGGTTGTCCTTTCAATCTGAATTCGCACAACACGTATGCGGTGAAGTTGGTGAAGCCTGATTATTCCAAGGAAGCTTAGTTAGAGATTGTTAATAGTTTTGAAAGTGTTTTGTGGATATATAAGTTCTCCAAACAAGAAATTCATATTCTCCCTTAGGATATGTTTGTCCTTTGGGCTCTCTCTTACATTTCTGTTTTGTCCACCTGCATTATTCCGTGGAAGTAGTCTAATTGTTAATCATTGACCGGCTTTCATTCGGACTACAATGTAACAATTAGTTATGACCACTAGAACCTCTCACAAAATTCCACTTGCTTAGTCTGTCATAAGACTAACCCGACCAATTTATTCCCTTGCATGGTCGGTTGGTGTCAACCGTCCCTATACGGCACATCAGACGAACCTTTCTCAAGTTTTAAGAAGGAAGTTGGCAAAGAGACAAGCTGCAGTTGAAGTTTTGAGTCAAACTATTTCATAAGGTTAATATAAATCATAATTAAGTGAATTTGAGTAAGGACTTTGATATTTCCTAGTTGATGTATAGGCGCAAGTGATGACTCCTTTATGTAATCTATGAATTCTGAGCAAGTCTTCCGCTACCATTATGAGTTTTAAAAATTTTCTTCTCGAATTACAAGGAGAATCTTTAATAAAAATGTTTTATTTTCAATGAAAGTTTTTCGCTATTTTCATTATTTAAATGCCTATATTGTTCGGATTAAGCCTTGGGCGGCTTTGGACGATAAGTCCGAGGTCACTGGCGTGTAACATCTCCGAGGAAAATCGGGGGTGTTACACATGTCATGCACTTTCCCTTACAGATTGCATGTGGAGAAGCAATTTGCGAGCAAGGTTGACTGGTTCTTTCTTGATAATGTTATCCATGACCAAAATATCATGGATCATGGAAATGCTTCGCTTTTGCTCTCTTAGGATCAAGCAACTTATTACCCAGGTAAAGAGGACTTTGCATTCAACGATCATCGAGCTGGTGACAAAGGAGCCACTCTCGACTTCCTCCACCTCAGTTACCACCTTTAGCAACTCATTAGAATCTACCTCTTTAGGTCATACACCTTTGTAATACTTGGCATATCTCTTGTGAGATACCTTCAGCAAGGTAGCCAAATCCATTCTTGACACGATAAATTTTTCTCCATTGATCTCATAAGTGACCATAGTTATTTTTCTCTCTATCCTCCATAATCAACGACTTATAGAACTTCCTTATCACCCCTGGATTGAAACTTTCTTCTTCCTTGAATAAATGTTCCCAGCCTTGGAACGACAATAACTCAGAGACAGTCTTTAACCCAGTAGACTCGATGAACTCATCATCCACGATGACTTCCTTCACAAACTCACGCTCAAAAACATTGTTTCCCCCTTCACTTTTGTTGTCCACACTAGATTTTCAAGGTTTTCCACTCGCAACAAGTCACCCACTTGCCCTAGTAGGAGCATTTTCTTCCCCCTTATAGTTTTCTTAGACACAATAGAGTCTCCACCCTCAGAGCCAGCAGGAGTGGGAGTAACTTCCCCTCCTCTTTTTTCGGTTACCTTAACAACTGAACCCCTAGTTTTAGGTTTCCTTAACTCCTTGGTGATAGTGACATCATCCTCATCAGATTTCTCAGACGACTTAAACAATTGCTTATAAATTTCTTCTCTTGACTTAGCCTTAGAAAAAGACACAACAACTTTAAGTGTAGAGAGAGTCGGATCACTAGGAGTACCTTGTTCTAAGTAATCGTGACCTTCAAAGTTCAAAGGTTGTAGAGGAGAGTCGTGAACTTCAACTGGGTCAACCACCTTGCTTGGCTCAGCGACCTGAGGAGCGTTGTCAACCTGAGCACCTTTTCCCGCCAAGGGAACAATGGTCGTCTTCTCCACGGGGCATGTTCCTTGTTCTGCTTCTTGATTATCCATAGCCTCAATTAACTGAACTACTTCTTGTAAGAAGTCAAAACCTCCTTGTATGTTTTGCATTTCGGGATTTTTGATCTCGAACACAACTTCCGGTTCTACTTGCTCTTTATCTTTTGATATTGGAGAATTGTGGTGGGAGTTTTGAGGAGAAAGATGGAGATTTTCTTGAGTGGCGTGGGTTTTGGGAGATTCTTGAGGAAAGGTGAGATTTTCGGATGGATTATGGGCAGATTAGCCAAGTTCTTGAGAATGTGAAGGTTGTGGGGCTTCAAGCAAGAGAGATGTTTGAGATTGGTTGGTGGTTCGAAAGGCGACAAGAAGCATAGCCAAGGTCTGTGGATCAACCACTTTCCCAAGCTTTAGGGAAAGGGTGCATGGAGTTTCAGTTCCATGGATTGGGGACGAAGGGTTAGGGTTAGGGTTTGAAGCCATTGATGGAGAGGGGTGGAAGCTTTTTGGGAGAGAGGGTTGTAGAGAGGAGGAAGAGAGCAAGAATAATGCAAGAGAGAGAGTGCGTACCTTTTTGGCTTAATCTTCACTTTATTTATGCTTGAATTGTAGAAGATTTGATTGGAAACTAGATCCTCTTCAAAGATATCATTGAATGAACTGAAAAGGCAACTATCCTTTTGCCAAAAGATTTCTAAAATTTAAAAAGATAATGTTGGATAAAGTCCGCTCTTGTCTTAGTCTGAAGTCAACCTCCTCAACCTAATCGTAGTCAACCACTTAACCAGCAAGAATTCCATATACGATGTTCCCCACATGAGTCACAATCACTAACTTTCTCAAGTTACCAACATCCATTGAATAGAGAATACGCTTGGTTCTTTAGGATTTTGCAAGGGGTGGCAAAGAGAACTAGGGAAAAAGATATTTATTTGGATCTGTCAATCATGTAGACAAGTCTTTGTTTATATGATGAATAACACACAACATGCAGAACATGATTCTTTGAGAAGTTGATGGAGCTTGTATTGTCAAACAGATTATAAATTCCATAATACTTCAATCCATAATCATGGAGTTGTTGCTTGAGCCAAAGGAGTTGGGTATAGCACACATCAACGGCAATGTACTCAGCCTCTGCATTAGAGGGAGCAACTGAATTCTGTTTCTTATTCCTCCAAGATACAATAAATGGTCTAAGTAATTGAGCCATCCCTGATGTACTTTTCCGATCTACCTTGTTTCCGGCAAAGTCAACATCAGAGTAGCCGACTAGCCCAAAGTCACACGAGGTTGGGTACCATAAGCACAAATAATCCAAACCTTTGAGATACCTTGGTATCCTCTTCATAGCTTTAAGATGAGATTCTCGTGGATCTGAGTGAAATCGAGCACATGGACATACATTGAACATAATGTCTGGTCTGCATGCTGTGAGGTAAAGTAGGGAACCTATAATACCTCGATACATCGTTTGGTCAACTTTCTTCTCATTCGCATCTTTCCCTAGTGAAGTAGTGGCGGAGATGGGTGTGTCAATGGAATTTGAACTGTCCAAGCCGAATTTCTTAACACACTCCCTGAGATACTTCTGTTGATGCACTTTGTGCCATCATCTCCTTGAACAACTTGAAGTCCTAATAAGAACTTAAGTTCACCAACCATACTCATCTGAAATTCACTGGCCATGAGGTTGGCGAACTTCTATACCAGATGACAAGCTCTTCTCTCCTGCCGACAGGGACGAGCAGGGATGAGCGAGAAACCACATACGTTCCATATCCAAACTCTTCTCCCGCCAAGCCCACCGTAAACATGACATCATCTAAGGCGCACGAGCGATATGAAGATCCTAAGTGACCCCCAAGATTATCTTGCTACAACTTCCGGGTGGACGCGACAGAGGTGGTCTGAACGCTCAGCAACATGGGAGATACTGTTAAGTGGCCAAGGAAGAGTAACACGCCTTCATACCAGAAGGACAAGTCGAAGTGGTATGACTTTCATTTCGATCATGGCCATAAGACAGACGAATGTATTGCGTTGCGGAAAGAGGTAAGCGAATTGTTATGCAGGGGGGTACCTTAAAGACTTAATATCAGAGAGAACAAGGGAAAAGCCGGTCCACCACCGCCACCAAAGCACACAAGAGTAATTAATGTTATCACAGGGGGGATACGAATTGTGTGGCGTAAGCTATTCTGCGGCCAAGAGAATCGCAAGGAATACTCGTAGGGAGGAGCCCAAGATTTCTGTTCAAAGAGGTCAAGACCTGATGCCCATTACCTTTGATGACATCGAGGAAGAAGAAATCCATTATGATTGCTTGATCATTTCATTAAAAATTGCAAACTTCCTTGTTAAACGTGTTTTGATCGATAACAGAAGTTCCACTAATTTGCTCATGTTGGATGCCTTATACAGCTTAGGTTTGGGGCTTGACGACATCACCAAAATGTCCACAACACTGGTTGGCTTTAGCGGTGAATCACGTAACACACTGGGAGAGATTTCACTGCCTACCATCGTGTGTGGAGTAAATTACCCTGTAAAATTTCAAGTACTTGATTGTCCATCACCTTTTAACGTTATTTTCGGCAGGCTCTGGATCCATGGAGTGAAGGCTATTCCTTCAACATACCATCAATGCGTGAAGTTCCCATCACCATGGGGGATACAAGAAATCAAAGGAGAACATAAGATAGCGAGAGAATGCTACTTAGTGACCATGAAGGCGACGACTTCAAGAGTTCTGCAAGTCCTCCCTAAGAAAAACTCATCAGCATAGCAATTAAAGGACTGCAAGACTCCAACTTACTACATGAAACCCGAGACGCCAGAGTTAGAAGAAGTCGCTCTAGATCCACTTGATCCATCAAGAAAGATTCGGATCGGGGCGGATTTGGAACCAGAATTGCGAGAGCGGTTAGTTGGTTTCTTACGGTCCTATAGTGATTGTTTTGCTTGGTCGAATGAAGATATAGTTGGGATTAGTCCCAATGTGATTACCCATACACTCAATGTCGACCAGAGAGTCCCACCAGTCAAACAGAAAAAGCATAAGTTTGCCCTAGAACGTAAACAGGTAATTAATGAAGATGTAAAATCTTTACTTGAGTCTGCAAAAATAAGAGAGGTAAAATATCCCGAATGGTTAGGAAATGTGGTTGTCGTGAAGAAAAAGAACTGGAAGTGGCGCGTTTGCGTCGATTTCACCGATCTAAACAAGGCGTGTCCTAAAGATTCATTCATGTTGCCTCATATCGATGCAATGGTGGATGCAACAGTCGGACACGAATTGTTGACTTTCATGGACACGTTTAGTGAATACCACCAAATAATGATGCATCTTGACGACCAGGAAAAAACCGCATTTGTAACAAACCAAGGGACTTATTGTTATAAAGTTATGCCTTTCGGATTAAAAAACGCAAGTGCTACTTATCAGAGATTGGTGAATAGAATGTTTCAGGAAAAACTAGGGGATACCATGGAGGTATACATCGACTTGTTAGTCAAATCTTTGAAAGCGAAAGATCGCATTCAACACTTGGAGGATGCGTTCAATATTTGTCGGAGTTACCAGATGAAGTTGAACCCGACAAAATGTTCCTTCGGAGTCACGTCAGGGAAGTTCCTCGGATACATAGTTACACAAAGAGGAATTGAAGCCAATCCAGACCAGATCAAAGCCATCATGGAGCTACAATCACCACGATGTGTTAAAGATGTCCAGAAATTAACAAGACGAGTAGCTGCACTCAACAGGTTTATATCCAAGTCGTCAGATAGGAACAAACTATCTTACAACATTCTGAAAAAGAACAAGTCGTCCGAGTGAATGAAAGAGCACAAAGAGGTATCTATCCCAACCACAGATATTGTCAAAGCCTAAGCCGGGAGAAATGTTGTACGTCTACCTAGCAGTGATAGAAGTTGATGTATGTGTTGTCTTGATACGAGAGAGGACGGGAACCAGTCGCCAATTTACTATGTAAGTAAAACTCTACTTGATGTAGAAACAAGGTAATCCCCCGTAGAAAAACTCATGCTATCCTTGGTAATGGCGCCAATTAAATTGCGTCCTTATTTTGAAAGCCATTCAATTACTGTGAGGACTAACTTTCCAATGAAGAGTGTTATGTCAAATCCAGAGTTATCAACTCATATGGTAAGGTGGTTAATTCACCTCAACGGGTATGATATCACCTATGATCCATGAACAGCAATGAAGTCTCAAGTTTTGGCAGATTTTGTGGCAGACTTCACTCCTACCCTACAAGATGGTAAGGACCACGAAATGTTGCAAGTTGGAAAGTCGATGAGCGCTGGCAAGTGGTTAATGCATACTAACAAATCATCAAATCAAGTAGGCATCGAGCTGGGGGTAGTCTTGAAGTCGCCACAGGGGGGATAGGATAAGCCAAGCTATTCGTTGCACGTTTAAAGCAATAAACAATGAAGCAGAATATGAAGCACTCATTGCAGGATTAATCATCACCAAGGATCTGAATGTCCAATAAATCGAGGTAATATGTGATTTTGTGCTCATCGTCAATCAAATAACGAATTCATATGTTGCCAAGGATTCAAAAATGAAAGCATACTTGGAAAATTTTAAAGAGATCATCAAGAGTTTCCAACATTTTGATACAAAACAAGTGCCACGAGACGCCAATACGTAAGCAGATGCTCTCGCAAATCTCGGCTCAGCAATTGATCCAAGGGAGTATGACAAGATACCATTCATGCACCTAGATACGCCTTCCATAACAAGGGATACAGAAATGTTCCAGCTTCAAGACATTGATACAGCTACTTCATGGGTAATATCTTACATAAAATGGCTACGAGATGAGATCATACCTGATGACAAAGAAGAAGCTCGATGACTTAAGGTAAAAGCTTCCACTTTCACTATTAGAGATAACATCTTGTTCAAGTGGGTGTCTTCAGGGTTGTACGCATGATGCGTAAGAGAAGAAGAAGTACAGAAAGTGTTGCAAGACATTCATGATGGAGAATGCGGGAACCATATTGGGGGTCGCAACCTGGAAAAAAAGGCGAGCAAGATGAGTTATTACTAGCCTACCATGAATAAAGACGCAGAGTTCTGACCAAAAAAAAATGAATAAAGACACATCTGACTTTGACCAAAGGTGTGATGCGTGCCAACGTCATGGGCCGATTCCACATCAACCACCAGCATTACTCCATTCGATAGCATCCCCCTAGGCCCTAGCCATTCATGAAATGGGGGATGGACATTGTCGGTAAACTTCCTCCAGCTTATGGGCAACGTGTTTACATCTTAGCCATGACTGACTACTTATCCAAATGGATCGAAGCTGAAGCTTTCAAAAAAGTAAAAGATTTACAGGTCATCTCCTTCATCAAGAGGAATATCCTAAGTAGATTTCGTGTACCATGAATCATAGTTTGTGATAACGGTTCCCAATTCATGAGTGAGAAGACGAGGTCGTTTTGCCAACAATACAACATCCAGTTAGTGATGTCAACTCCTCGATATCCTTAAGCAAACGGTCAAGCGGAAGCTAGTAACAAGGTGATCATAAACAACTTGAAGAAACGTCTAAAGGAGGCTAAGGGAAAATGGGCAGACGAGTTACCCCTTATTCTATGATCAGATCGGACAACTCCAAAAACAACCACCGGACATACGCCTTTCTCACTAGTGTATGGCTGCGAAGTTGTATTACCCGTTGAGATAACTCTTCCAACAGCGCGATATAGTCTCACCACTGAAGAATCTAATCGGGATAGCATGTTCCATCACCTGGAAACCGTAGACGAGTTACAAGATGAGGCATCTATTCGAATGGCGGTATATGGACAGGGGGTGGCTCGGAGTTACAACAAACATGTTAAGGCCAAGGCATTTTAAGTAGGTGATTGGGTGTTACGAAAAGTCTTCCAAAATACCCAAGAATCGAATGCTGGTAAACTCGGAGAAAACTGGGAAGGACCTTATCAAATTACAAAAGTTGTTGGGCAAGGAGCCTATGAACTAGTTGCCCATGACGGGAAAATAGTCCCAAGAAGCTGGAATGCGACGAATTTAAAACTTTATCACATGTAGTCTGTAAGGGAAGGTCCATGACTTGCTCTTCCGTTTTTCTCTATTGTTAAGAAGATTTTGGAATATCATGAAGTGTATGATGTTGAGGAACAAGTTGAGTATGTCCGCAACCTTAACCATGACATTGTCCGCAAAATGGGTTTTAAGCTGGTGAATGACAAGGGGATGTCACAGGATGTTGGTAAGGATGTTGCTTCTGATGATGAGATGGTAGATGCTGAGTTAAGCAAAACTGTTGAAGAAGGGGAAGGTTCACGACCTGGTTGAGTTATGAATATGTTGAGTGTTCTACAACGCCAGAACCAGAGTCTGCTAGAAAAGGTTGGGCAACTCTTGCAAGGTCACAGTGCTCAAAACTGAAGTTCGAGAATTAAGGGTTGTACTTGATGACCTGTCTAAGTCCTTGACTTCGCTCGAGTAGCCGACATCCATTTTCCTTCTTACTATCCTAGACCATCTACTTTCATCAAAATTTCTCTTCGGTTTCATGATTTGTGTTTTTGAATTCTCTATGTTGCATGTTTAAGACATATATGCTCTTTTGTTGTGGTTCCGTATGTACATTGGATACTTTCTATGGTTTACCCTTGTTTGATTATCTATACTTGCTTGATTATTTTGAGTGTGTTTTTTATGATGCCAAAAGGGGGAAAAGGTTGGGGGTAGACAAAGTCCACTTATGCTACTAATTCTCATTCCTAAGATGATGAGGTTCTAATCCACAGAGCCCAATCCATGATGGCCCGTTCATTTCGCTAGTGACCCCAAACCAATGCTACCTCTTCGCCTCTTGCCATCATTTATTGAAGTGTTGAATGAAGTGGTCTTTACTTAAAGAAGTCTCATGAAGAAGCAACCTCTTGCTATGCTTGATATTATGGGCATGGATCACTAATAAAATTCTTTGAGTTCATAGTAGTTAAGTGGGCTTTGAATTCTAGAAGTTGAGTGCTTTTTTATTGCCACTTGAAGGGAGGGTTGTCTTCCATCCAATTTTTTAGCCTATATTATGGCAGGACCTAGTCTCTTTTAGTAGACTTAGATCCTCAAAAAATCTTTGTTTTATATGGTTTAATATCAATTAAAATTCTGGTAATTTTTTAATCTTGCTTGTGAGTTACTTCGAGCAAGCAAATCGAGTTCCTTTGTGTGAGTCATATTATAAAGAGCTCTTGATTCTCCTTGGTGGTGCATCACATCCACTTAAAGAGTTTCACCTATCCCTCAACAACATCTCTATAGTCCATCCATCCACAAACCATGTCTCTAAGCCAACCTTTCCACCACAAACTCTGCCTCCTCACTCTTCTCGGTCACTTTCTGCAACCCTTCTATAAAAACGCCATATTTCACGAACCACAAAGTTTTTTGTTCCAAAATTTTGGTTACTATTAGACTTCTAGATCTAACTCCTCTAGTTGGAAGCGCCCAAAAACGATTCCTGAGCAAAGAGAACCGTATCTTGGAAGTCAGCAATGGAATCTGAAATAACCAAGGCTTAATCCCACGAGTTACCTTGCACTATGCACTTCACGATCCTTGATTCTTATCACATATAATCTTCAATCTACATCTTCTAGAACCCAAAATCAATTCCATCAAACTTCTCCATAGAAATCCATCCATCCCCATTACAATTGTAGGCACCAAACTCTGATACCAATTGTTACAAAATTAACCTCCTACAATAAGGGAGAACACACAAACTCACAAGAGAAGAGAGAAAGAAACAAAAAAGACAAAGAACACAAAAGAATTTGTTGACCGAGTTCGTCAAACTGACTACATTTGGGGGCATTACTAAGTCATGGACTTTCTTCACTATATTTGAGGACTCAAGGTTTACAAGGTCTTGATCTTCCTGATCTACTCTAATTTGATCAACCTAACCTAATCTCTCTTTGATTTCTCCCTCCGGCTTTTTCAAGACACGACTACACAATTACAATAATCGACGATGGTTTAAATAGAGAACAATAGGCTTAAAGATAGAAACATAATCTTTCAAGGTACTTAAAGATAGAAATAATAAACCCCTAAGATCTCGTCCTTTTTGCGAAGCAAGAAACTCCTGTCACATGGACACACCAGATTACGCGGGCACGACCCGGCAAGACATGGCCGCGTCTTGCCCTTCACAGGCCCGCGTACTTACCCCTCGTATAATGTCGCCAAGATGCCGGTGACCCCGCCAAGACACAACCGCATCTTGGCCCTTCCAAGCCCCATCTCTAGGTCGCGATCGCAGTTCTCTTGGTCACGGTTGCAGTTTTGCCCCTTCAGCCCGATTTCACCTTCCTTCCGCCTTATTTTGAATCAAGCTCCATAAACCAAACAGAGGAGTGTGAGAGAAGTCAAACAAAGATGGCGGGGGAGGGAGCAAAGTAGGAGATGAAAGAGGGGAGAGAGAATGAAGGAGAAGGGAGGAATCGGGGGAGAGAAGAGCATTGGGGGCAGATGTCGGTGGCGAACGAAAGGGAGGGAAGTCAGGAGAGAGAAAGGAGGAGAAGTTGAGAAGGAAGAAGGAAGGAAGAGAGATAAAGTGAAAGGAGATTTAGTTTATATATGATCAGTTAGAGATCTAATATAAACATTTCAATGATCTACACCTAATTAGATAACGTATTTAGTATATTTCATCAAATTTTCTCTTCTTTAATTAGATTTATTTTCTTTCAAAAAAATATGTATTTCTATGTCAATTGAGGAGACAAACAACAACATAAGAAATATTCAGAGGAACTTGTTCTCCAGATTTCACAGCATTCAAAAAGTAACATACAACAATAAGCTCAAATAATAATTCTTAGTAGTGAAACAGATACATAAGGTCTATTTCGGATCAAGAGTTTGATTGTTCTCCAGAGGAGTGACTCCACAATCCAAGTAGTAAATTTGTAAAGGGACGCCATGCAACTCAAGAAGAGATGGCGCATGCTAGGCCTAGAACTCCAACGGACCATTCCTCGGACGACCCAAAAACTCTGAGACCATCTAGCTCATCCCCACGAAGAAGCAAGCAGACAATGATGGGGCTGAAGACAGGAGATCGTGGGAAACCGCCGATGAGGACGTGTGAGATAACCGTCGGCGGACGAGTGATGAGGGTTAAAATATAATGGGGGTAGAAAAAAGAGGATCATGTAGTATCTGGCATTGAAAAAACTACCAAAGAGAGAGTTCAAAGAATACAATCTGAAAACACATCAATCATTTGAATTCAATTGCTCTTGTGATTTGTTTCGAGTGTTAATCGGTTAGATCAAGCTCCACTCGATATCGAGGATCAAGAAGTTTTCTTTGGTATATTCTTGACCAAAACAGCGCACGAAAGAGCAACGGACACACCTCTACCACCACCACCACATCAAGATCAACCTCAACGAGGAAATTTATGGGTACATTGCTCCTGATTTGAGGTTTTACGACTTGGGGTTTGGTTTCCTTTGGGATTTGGTATTTATCAACCTTTGTGGAGATTAGACCAAAAGAAAGGAGAAGGCCTAACTGGATTGGGATGTAGTAAGCGAAATAGTAGGATTTCCAATCTGCATCTCTGTCATGTTCACATGTTTGTAAGGCCAGTAACATTATCACATGTTCACATGTTATATATGGCCTTAATATGGCCTTGAGCAGAGATAGATGGTTGAAATGCTCCTTCAACTCTTCGAGGAATTAGATGTTTGAAATTAACGACACTTGCTTCTCTTAAAAAACGAGTACAAGTTCCTTCCTTTGTACAGAACTAGTTATACCCGTCGTACCATGTACGACTACGATTCGATATTTTATAAACATTATGAATAGCCTAATAGAATATTAATAAATAAATAAAAATATAATATAAACATTAATATAAGTAATTTGTTACTCATAGAATGTATAATTTTTAATCAAATATTATTCTTCATATTTTATTACTTTCATGTACGTAAATTTAGATATTATCAAACATTTAAATACATCTATTAAATATTTTATTATCTATTGTTATTAATTTTAAAAATTAAAAATATTTATCTATAAAAAATCACTATATATCTATAAGTAAATTCAACAAAAAGATATATGCTATAAAGATTTATATTTATTTTAAAATATTTTATCTTTAATTTTAAATACTTATATATGGAGGTTTTCAAAAGATATTGTTATACTAAATAGATATTTGTTTGATGTTAAAGATAGATTAAAAAAGTTAAAGAATAATTTAATAGGAAAAAGTTTAAATATTAGAAATAAAAATTAATTTTGTAAATATGAGGTGGGGCCAGAATCGTTTTGGTAACTCGAAAAGATATAGCTTTAATATATAGTTATAGATTAAACACCGCCACCTAATTGCTATAAACCAGATTTTGAGCCCAGTAGATCGTACTTGGACTACAAGTTCTCAACTCTATGTGTCGTATCATTTACATAATTATATTTCTCTTCCAAACCTGAATTACAAGAATATATGTACGTTATAAAGGCATCATCTATGAGAATATATGCGCATACTGCAGATTTACATTATGTAAAAAATAGCGACTTACCCAGTTTCGAAGGAAGAAAGAATAATGGCTGCAGCAGCTGTGCTTCTCGCAACTGGGAAGCCGGAGATTTTCAACTGTGTGCGTATTTCGGTATGATCGGCTAGCATAACGTTTTTGTGGTTGTCATTTCCTGTTAGGCCAACCAAATGACACTATCCTCCACTGCTTGAGAATCTGATGGTGGGTGAAGGCAAAGTCAATCTTGCTGGCATTCACGTGCCTACGAGCGTCTGGCAGCCCTTGCAATTGACTTCTCGTAAAGCTCCTGATACTGAGAAGCCGATACATCCCAACTAAAATCCATGCTCATAACTTTCTTTACCAGCTGTTCCCAACCATGTCGACTACTTTTGTAGTGATGAAATGCTCGATCCAGAGCGCTATTCAACCCCTGCAATTGCAATCATCAGCATCAGCATCAACACCCGGTAAAGTCCCGCTCAAGTAGGATCTGGGGGTCAAGATGGGGCACTCATAGCCTGAACATGTCAGAAGGATGCGCCCGAAAGACCCAAGAAAAACTGAAATTCAGCTATGTGACAATCATAATTGAATTTAGTTAAAATGCACCAAAATCTATATAGGGGCTACATCCATCTCAAAGGCACTGTATAAAAGCCGATGAGCATGAGGATGCGCCCATCAAGGGTGACAATCATACATTACATAAGATATTGAAAATCAAATGTCAGACAAGATTACTGACTGGTCAAATTTTGAATAATAAATTTACCTGTTCATCGGGGGTGAAAAACGTAAATCCGTTGCGAAATTGAGGGGGTATTGTGTCGTCATCCACATCAAATACACTAACAGGATAAGACGTTAAACTTAGTTATCATTCTGAACAAGGTAGTTCTAATCCCAAAGTTAATCATTATTAAGGTACGTACCTGTCATTTAAACCCCCTGTTCTTCTCGCAATGGGTATTGCGCCGTATCTCATTGCTATCATCTGCATGCAGAAACAGTATATCACCATTGATATCCGCGGATGATTGGTAATTTTCAGAAATTCTAACTACACAAAAGTACACCCAGATGCCAGCCCCTTTCCTCCAGTGCCGGAGATAATGGTTAAAGAAACGGCGAGGGAGAAGTGCAAATAAAAAGGACATCATAGAGGGCAAGTTAAAAACCCTTCAAAGCTTGTACACGAGAGGAATTCAGTTGTAGAAAATTTCAAAGCCAAAACGAGAATTTACCTGAGTTAAACCACAAGGCTCGAATATAGATGGGATAATGAACATATCAGATGCTGCATAAATGGTATGTGAAAGGGACTCATCATACATCAACAGCAGTCGAACATGATCATTGTTTTCAAACTGATTTGCAATAACCTCAAATTCCCTCTACAGCATTAAAGGAAAAAAAAAAACATAATGAGGTTAGAATTTACAAAGCTTGGTGCAACAAAGGCTTTGTTATTCATTATCATTATAAAAAACATTTTTATTTAATAGTCCTTGAAATATGAGAAAACTGAAAACAAACTTGCTTTTACATCTTTCAAGGACTTTATAAATGAAATGTCTATATAATAATAATGAAAAGCAAACCCAAAACAAAAAAAAAATTAAAGCTTTAAGTAAAAAAAATGCATATGTAATTCATTGATGACAACTTCATAATGATATGGATTACATCATTTGTTACCTAGTTATAAGGTTGCAGGTGCATCAACCTGAAGCAAGGAATACAATAAAACTACTACAACTGCTATAATAGAGAAGCTAAAACGGGAGGCAATACTCGGGGTCAGATAAGGACATTCAATGATTTATACTCGCAATACGCGGCATACGCCGACTATGTATGCCTATCTACTTTTATGGAAGTGAAAAAAATGTGAGAAAGAAAACGTTCTAGGGCCAGGGTAGGCCTTGGACAACCATATGTGCTGAAATTTTAGCAATATGAAAAGGCATGTGACAGCATAATACAAGGCGCAAAAGGCCAGATAAAAAGTGCAGCACCATAGTACAACAATTGAGAAATATGCCAGTAACCAGTCTCTTCAGCCCTGCCTGACTCACACAAAATGTGACAACATAATACAAGAGATCTTTGCTACGGGTAGCTAAGGCTAAGCCCGCTGATACCTTGCCTGCTTTTTCGGATCCTCAGTAGCATATTACATGTCAGAAACCTTTCCCTTGGGCAGGGGTACCCCCATCTTGACCCCCCAGATTCCGCTGTAGCGGAGCTCCACTGGGTCAATGATGATTATGATGTTACATGTCAGAATCCTTTCCCTTGGGAAGGGGTACACCCATCTTGACCCCCAGATTCCGCTGTAGCGGAGCTCTATTGGGTCAATGATGATGATGATATTACATGTCAGAAACTCCATTCTAATTTGACAGTTTCATTATAATAACAAAATGTTTAGGGAATAAGGTTGCATCGTCTGAGTTTGTCTATTATTGCTTAATAAGTTTCATAACAGCTTTTCTATCCATATAAATGTTATAAGAGATTTTCCTGCTACATCTTGCAAGTCAATGCAATAAATAAAATTCAAATCAAAGAATTTTACAAGTACTAGGTAACTGCAACATTAAAATATGGAGAATATGACTAACTCTTCATAGAGCACTAAAGAGTACTTCATTCTAGCGTAGTCATGCACAAGAGAAAAAAAAGAGTTATTAGCATTTTTGAAAAATGAAACACTGAATCAAACTTCAACTTTCCAAGGTATATATCAATCACTAAATGCTTGGTTACTTTTGCATCAAGCAGATCATTGTAGTAATGATATGGATATGCATCCAACTGAAGTTGGAATACCATAATCACGGCATCTATAGCAACACATGTAAAGCAGAAATCCTGATTCTTTAAGACTTGTTTTCTTTGAAGCAAGTGGAGATATAGTCTTCCCTCTATCTCTCTAATTATCTTAATTTGTCTATAAGTTGATGGTCGCGGAGATGAGGATGCTAAGGTGGATGTGCAGTCACACGTTTTGGACAAGATCATAAATGAAGTGATCAGGACCAACGTGGGGGTGGCCAGTATGAGGATGCTAAGGTGGATGTGCAGGCACACGTTTTTGCTTCGTTTGTGTTTGCGTTGCTTTCCTTGGCTTCGTGTGTTGTTTTCTTTGGTGGTTGGTTGGTCCCTTTCGAGTCTCTCCAGGCGCACCCCCTCTGCGTCAAATCAGGGGTGCCCCCATCTTAACCCCCCCCCCCAAGATTCCGCCGCTTAGGTATACTCTTTCAATGTTGTTGTTGTTGTTGTCGTCTATTGGATCAATTAGGGGGTAGGGGGTTGGAGGCGGGGGTTAGAATTTAGATAGAGGCATACTAGAGAAACATTAGGATTTCCATACGGATAAATTTTTTATTTCTGCTACTACTAGCTTGCCTTCTTGTTAATGGGGATTATACTCGGCAAATATGCCACCCCAATAGGTACATTAGGTCATGTAGAGAAAATACTTACTTATCAACCTGGTGTAATCCCACTCAAAGTGGGGGCTGGGAGTCAAGATGTACGCACTCTTATCCCGACAAACTAGAGAGAATGTTTCCGAAAGGCCCAGACAATACAAAGATCAAGACAAGAAAACTGAATCCAGCTATGTGACAAAAATAACAGAATTTAGTTAAAACGCGCCACAAGTTGATATAGGGGATATATTTATCTAAAAGGCACTAATACAGCCAAAGCACCACACTCAAGCCCCTTCATGCAGCGAAAATGATGATGAAAATAATCTGGCTTCTTGAAACCAAGATTGCATACTTGCTACATCATGTTCACAACACTATAATGCACAATGTCATAACCGATAAGTAATTGTTGCCATTGTGATAACTCTCCTCTATGTTTGCGATGTCTAGGGAATATCATATACATTAACTACACATAGACCTACAGAGTTTTTTCAGCACTACAAGGATCTAATATTGCTAGCATTATGTTTTACCCTCAAAATATCAAGCCTGCTAACTGTTGACAAGATGAGGGTATGCTTAGATTCTACTGCATAATTCAGTTATACATAAGGCTAATGACTTTTGACGAGAAAAAGTTGTACATGGAATCATGCAGAAAAGATCATATGATTCATCTCAAGCACCAAAAAAACTTTAAGAAGCATGACAAATAATTTTGATGGTATAGAATTGCAATGTAAATGAAGACATATAATAATCACCTGAATATGCTGTACAGGACTGGATCCAAGAAGCACAAACTGCCCACCAAGCTCCAATGTGCGATACATAGCATGTCTTATTAGATGAATCCCTTTTTGAGGCACCAACCTTGTTATGCATCCTACCTGCTCAAAAAATAAAAATAAAAAGACAGGAATTAAGGCCAAGACTCCACTTAAACTGAAAAACATACATTTAGAACAAATAAAACATATAGATCGATGAAATTTAAGAGCTTATATGCGTAATGATGACAAAAAGTAATTTATTGACATACAGAACAGAGCAGGTGGAATATTATCACACCATCAGATACCAGTTTGATTGAATCGTCTTTCCAGCCCATTTAGTAAACAGATCTGAATATCAATTGACAACTTATATCATTACAACTCTTGAGAAGATGGTAAATTTTGTGATCATTTTCCAGGTCCTGGTAGGGGATCTTTTTTGAACTTGGGGTTTCAATAGACACAATCAAGAGTTTTCTTAGCGAGAGAAAAGGACCCTAAAAGTAAGATATCTAGAGCACATGCTGCACCTGGTGATACAGAGAGAAGTATCAAGCACCAATATATAGGTTAGTCATGTCTTTATCATATGCCATTAAAAGTAACCGCAGGAAGTAAAATACCAATGGCAGATTAACATCCATAGATGAGAGCCCAAGCTTCTTTCTGAGGACTTGTTTGTTCTCTAATTTCCCATATAGGTCAGTTGAACTATACTGCACTTCTATAAAACTGTCAGTTGAAGGATTCCAAATATCAGTATCTATGCCATTGAGGATTCCAATGAACTTTTTTGAGTTTGAATTAAGTGTTCCATCAAGGCCTCGCCCTCCCTGTGAGACATAAAAGCACATTATCAAGTGAATGATGATGTGTAAACTTATAGTGTCAGTTCAGTTCTCATCCTCTTTACTGCAAAAAAAATGTATTTTTTTTGGTCGAATGTAATAAAAAAAAACATATTAGACAAACCTAAGGCCATAACAGATTAGACAAGCATAAGGTATAACTATTAGCAACAGTCACAACTTCATGGACAAAACATATTAGACCCCCCTGAAGAAAATATGTCTCACTCTTTGTGTTTAAATAAACACAGGTTCAGGGGAAAGAATTGAAGTGCACACGCAGGTTTTTGTCTAACACAATTACTTCTGTATTAAACTGAAATTGTCAGCCCCAACAGACGTTCTGTTCACAATATCAGTTTATATACTAGTACACCCATATACATGTAACTGTTTAATAACTAACTAAATGATAGTTACTTAACTAACATAGGCGTCAGTTGCCTATTCTGACTTGACTAGAAACACATGGCTACAACCAACTTTAACTGTCTGTATATAGCAGTAATTAACATAATAATAATAACAGAATCATAAACTAAGTTTAAACCTAACATTTACCCCCTTAAACTTAGTTTAAACAACTTCATTCCAATTTCTTCTTTCAGAACAAGTCAGCCAACTAATCAAGCTTCGTTTTGATCCCCTGTTATGTGATTGAACAGACCTTCTTGATGATATTCTTCATGCTTGATCATCAATAGAGTAGGCTCCTCCTCATATCCTTTCATTGCGAGATTCACCTCCTCATCTTTGTCCTTGGCATCACATTCAGACTTAAAGTGCCCCATGTTTCCACATGACCAACACTTAATCTTTCTCTTATCAAAACGCTTCTTGGGCTTTTGTTCTTCTTCTTCACTTTGGGAATCTTCCTCATCCTTGGAAGCCTTGCCTTTTCCCTTCTTCTTCTCTCTTGCCTTCCATTCAGCCAGAGTTAGAAATGCAGTCTCTATATTCTTTTCATTGAATTCATTCAGTCTCTCCTCATGTGCTTTCAAGGAGCCAACCACTTCATCAATGCTTTTTGTCTTAAGGTCACAGAATTCTTCCATGGTTGTGGCAATTTGGATAAATTTAGAGGATGTGGATCTTAATAACTTCTTTACCACAATTTCTTCCTCAATTTTATGTCCAAAACTTCTTAATTTACTTACATTAACATTCAGTTTTGTAGTAAATTCCTCCACAGATTCATTTTCTTTCATCCTGAGACTTTCATATTCTCTCAAGAGAGTTTGGATTCTGACCTGTTTGATCCTTTCAGCCCCTTCGTTCATAATCTTGATCATGTCCCATGCCTCCTTTGCTGATTTCTTAGCACCAAGTTGTATGAGTACTTCTTCTCCTATGGCTTGGTAGATAGCCGCCAGGGCCATCTTATCCTTCTTGGCATCCACTGGTGTTGTTCCTTCCACTGCATCCCATAGTCCTTGTGCAGTAAGGAAGACTTCCATTTTAATGGCCCACACAGCGTAATTGCACTTTGAAGACATAGGATATTGAAAGGACAGGATTTTCTCTCCATTAATCCTAACTCCCTCGCTCGAATTCCCTGTGTTGTTACCCGTGTTTCCCAAGTTACCCCCTGTCGACATTTTTTTCTATTATGCTCTGATACCAATTGAAGAAAATATGTCTCACTATTTGTGTTTAAATAAACACAGATTCAGGGGAAAGAATTGAAGTGCACACACAGGTTTTTGTCTAACACAATTACTTCTTTATTAAACTGAAATTGTCAGCCCCAACAGACGTTCTGTTCACAATATCAGTTGCCTATTCTGACTTGACTAGAAACACATGGCTACAACCAACTTTAACTGTCTGTATATAGCAGTAATTAACATAATAATAATAACAGAATCATAAACCATGTTTAAACCTAACAACCCCCAAAGCCACATTTAAATGGTACAAGCTCAGACACAGAAGAAAGGGCAGTTATCACTTCTCATGGCGCCAATCCATCACAAACACACTAGTAATATGCTTATGACTTTTAATACTTTTATCAACATATATTGCACGATATGTTCCCAAAAATAAACACTCTGCAATAATAAACTGAATGATGCATATTTTGCAGCTAAGTCCTCTCAGTTGCTAGACAATACTTGATTTTGTTCCATATAATCTCAACTTAGACAGAGAACATGTAAATGCATATATTTCTAAAATATACCATACACACATACTCCATCACAAGATTGATGCATGCAACAAACTAGACATATATTTTGCAATAACAATCAAGAAATTACTAAATATAATGCACAAGACTAATGCACTTTTAGTAGATGAAACAGGTTATTGCCAAACAAAACAAAGATTTCTAAGAAAGACGTGAATCAACATGATTTATACCATGTATTAGCCAGATGTAATCCATGTGAAGATCAACTTTGTTCTCCCTATTTTGCTACCAAAACCCTAATCCCCAAATCAGAACATGTATTCCCCATATTATCCATCCTCTTCTCCCTCCTATTAGCCAGGTTCCATACAAAGTTCATACACTGCCACTGCAGTCTACTTCCAGTACCTTCATTAGTATTTGCACTGGTAAATGGTAATCGTAGACCTGGTCAATTTGCTTCAATCAAAAGCTAAGAATGACATGGGAAAGCTCGAAGGGCGTATTGCTCTGCCAGTTGAGATATGGGCCTTGTTTTAATTCACAAACAAAGGCACATTTTCACCCAAAAGTACTTTTGATTGTAAACTAAAACAAGGCCACGGAAAGGGAGGGACAAGCAACAACATTGAATCTGTCTAAGGGGAGAGATAAGAGCTAGGAGGAAGTTGAAGAGACTTTGATGGAGGAAAAGGAATATACTTGGCATTAGAGACTCAAATGACACTGAATAGATATCAGAGCACTCCACCAATGCCACCTTGAGAAATTCTCACAGTGATCAGATAATGGTTGTACAGCCATCAGACAACTAGTTGCACCTTCTCTTGTCACTTCCAGTACATACACATCCGAGCACTCCACCAAAGGTACTTTTCTAAAATTTATGAAATGCTAAGAAAATGTAAAATTTGATGCATCATATGCAACAAGTATATCAGGTTGTACACTCACGGAACTTCAACAGAGAAAACAAATGGCAGGATCAACTTTGTACATTTAACAATAGGTTAGGGTCTTTATTAAGACAATTGAAAGGTTCGGGACCATCATAGAATAAACCCCCAAAGGTTAAAGCTAATGATTTAATTCACCCTAGCAACTACTATAAATTTCCGCAAAAAGTACAGCTGTTCACACAGCAATGAAAGCTTTGTTCATACCTCAGGTGTTCGCACTTCTTGCTCATATGTAGGTGACACAGTAGTTACGATGTTGGAGAAGACAATTGCACCCTAAATCAGAAGGAATATGCTAAGCAATGCAGTGGAACAAACAAATACAAGAGCATTTTCTGTAGATTAACAGCAGATAGACGTTCCTACCTTCACAGGATTGATCAGATCATGAGAGGAATTGTCTTGCATCCTATCTGGTCGATTGAGTTGCTGGACATCAAGACCACAAGATGACAATTCTGAAGCAGGTTTAGTTCCTTGGTACTCAAAATTGTGGCATGTGAAACATATCCTAGCTGAATTTAGTCCTTTTGGCACATATATATCCCAATAAAGAGGTGCCTGAAAGGGAACACCAAACTCTCAATTGATTTCATAAATATGTATCATTAGATACAGAGAAAGATCATCCAAACCAGTGATCTTCCTGCAGCAATTTAAGTACCACAAAAGCAGTTTGCCAATCATGACAATGAATTATATCTGGTTTCTTGCCAGCTTGCAGAAGCAACTCCAAAGCCGCCCGGCTGAAAAATGAAAATCTTTTGAAATCATCATGCTCCCCGTAATGTTGTCCTCTCCAGAAGAACTTAGAAGGATGAAGCGGCTCAATAAAGTAAACAGGAATACCTACAGTAATACATTAGATGCCCTATTACTCTACAAGACAGCACACCCATGAGTCCAGACCTGAAAAATAAAAGAAGTCTAACCTTCCACTGTCCCAACCCAGATCTTGTTCTTGAACAGTTTTCCATCAAAGTATGACTCTACCACGGTATCTAAAGCCTGCAAGTAGTATATTGCAAAACATTCACAGACAATCGGAGCTCTCGTAAACAAGGTCAAGCCATCACATGATGAAACATACCCGTAAATTGTGGATACGATCATACTGCATACAGTCATATTTGGGAAGAACAACTTCAATCAGGTGACCCTTTTTCTGAAGTGCTTTACCAAGACCTGTCACAACATCTCCCAGTCCTCCTACCTTCACAACAAGGAACATAAAATTTTCTAGATTGCATTAGAATGCAGAAAAACAAAACAAAAGCATTTGCAGAAAGACTGATAAGCATCCCTCACAAACATTTATTTTTCATTTCAAATAAAGCAATTTCTAGATACACAAATAATACTTGAGAGGCATTAGTTGACCATAAACAATGAATACAAACACTAATTTTGAAACCTGAATTATAGCGCAAAAAATTGCATAATGAAAAGCTAATAAATTAAAAGAATATTTCATAGTTCCCAAAGAGTCCAAAATCAAGAAAAGAAAAAACCACAAAATAAAAGAACGTCAAATTGGATATACCTTAGCAACAGGTGCCATCTCTGCTGCAATGTGAACAATGTGTAGTGCTGAACTGTTTTTATTAACACAATGCACAAAATATGAGAGAGAGAGAGAGAGAGATTTAAGTACTCTAACAATGTATCCTAGGAAAGATATTATTATAATATATAATCTAATAAATAAAAGAAATACATAGCTGAATGTTTAAAGTTACCGTGTTGGATTAGATGTCAGCCTCAAAAAGTTAACTAACGCATCATTCTCATTCTTTTCATTGCATGCCAAGTACACATCATATATTCGTCTATCTCTCTTCCAAACCAAATCTCTTAGAACTTTTGCATCATTTGATGATAATTTTTTCTCAAGCAACCAACCGTCAATCAAAAGCAGCAATTGGCTCCAGAACACCCAAGGCATATCATTCACAGGACCATCTAGAGATCTTTTCTTGCTCTCTTCCTTGAGTCTATTTAGTGTATCTTGAAATTCCTGAATAGATTCTTGATACACTTGAAAGTGAGATTGTATCCCTTCATCAGATCTTTGAAGGCGCTCCTCCAACAGTTTTACTTTTTGATGCATCAACTCATTGTACTCTTGCATTTTATCAGATGATAATTTGTAAGTATTTGCTTCTTCAAGAGATTCCTCCAGCCTATCAACCTTCTTGCGGAGGTCCTGGTTCTGTTGCAAGACTATTATAGCCTCATCAGCCTGCTTGCATGCCCTGTCCAATAAAGCCTGTAAATTCTCTACCTTCTCCCACAAATTCTTGTACTCAAATTTCAAAGAAGAAAGCTCTGTGACATCTTCGTGAGATTCATTAAATTTCAACTCTAAATCTTTTAGGGCAGTCTCCAGACGTGACTTCTCCTTTACCAGTATCATCACTTGATCATCTGTAGTCCTGACATTCCTTTGTTCAGCTTTCAGTGATTCTATATCATCTTTCAAGGACAAGTTCTCTGTCCTGAGTGAATGAAGCTCCTCACTAACATTTTTTAAAGTGTCACCTAGTGACAAATGGATTTCATCTGTAGACATTTTTCCAGTAACCTCGTACATATGATGCTGGCTTGCCTCAGAGCCAACCCTGTTAAACAATTCCTTTTTCATTCGATCCAGTTGTTCTTCGAGGAATTCAACACGTATCTTCTCCTGGGCAGCAACTTTAATTTTTGCATCAGTTTCTGCTAGCTTTGCTTCAAGGCTATTAATCTCACTTTGGAGGGTTTCCTTCTCATCAAGACTGTTGTCCAGATGTTGAAGTGCACGTTCTCGAGCCTCGTTTAGAAGAAGAACATCTAAGACAAAATTTCAAAAGAGAGAAAAATACAAAAACTATATGGTTAACAAACTATAGAAGAGCAATAGCAACAGAACTTTGAGGATATTGATTTTTAAAAGGGGGAAAAAAAAGCATACTTTTCTCAACATTTTTTAGCATGCTGGCCAAATCCTCAAGTTGAATGCTTGATAGCTGCTCAGCACCACCTACATGCAAGGACTGCAAAGATAGAAAAGGATTTCACTTGTTCTTAATAGATCAAGATCATTTGGAGGCTACAGTTCTGTCATAGTTTTTACTTTTGGGTGTAACTGCAATTCAACCTTAATTTGCTTTACCATTTAGATGTACTTTTTCATAATATGGATCACTTCAGTAACTGCTTGATAAAGTTGGAATGTCTAATAGAAGTTAGCTAAAAGTCCTCCCAAATGAAACCAAAGGAATAAACAAGGAGGGTAACCTATTATCTTTGGAATTGGCTTTATTCCTAAGGGACTGGTAGGCTTTTGCCTACTGGTTTGGGAGTAAACTCCAGGGGATCTCCTCTGGCTCTAGTTTACTCTTGCATGTATCTGTGTATTTATCTAAATCCCAATTTAAAGCTCTATCAATTTTTGAAGAAGCTAGGACCATCTGAAAAGCATCAACTAACAAAAATAAAGCCGACCAATTGCAGTTGCAACATAGAACAGATGAGTTATTGAGTAATGTATAGAAGTTCACCATAGACTTGGCCTCGACTGCAGGAGGGGGTCCCCACCTGCCTGCTGTAATCGTGAGATCTGATGAATTTGAACTTGTACTGTCGTCTTCCTGAGGCACTTGGTCAATATTGTCATCTATTACGATATTGTTCATAACATTATGATTGATTTGTTCAACTTTATTAACCTCATCATTTGTTACAAACTCGTGACTAAAACTTGAGAACACGTTGATCATAGGGTTCTCCATATCGGCACCTTCTTCCTTTGGCTGCAATTTTGCATCTCTTTCAGGATACTCAGAAGAAACTTTTTTGGCAATTTGTCTTTTCAGTTGGGAGCTGCATGATTCAGAAAATAGAAATAAGTTTGTAGAGATATTCTGCAAGTGAAACAACCAAACTATAATTCCATTGTAGAGGTTCAATAGCCGAATGAAGTCCTAATTACACTCCTTATGTGCATCTATCCTTCAAAAACACCAAGAGTGGGCTAATCTTTCCTAGAAACATCAAACCGTCACTTTTAAAAGCAACTTTTTAATTTGACTGTATATCTTTACTTCATTAGAATAACCTTATAATGACCAACGTATCCTGTATAGTGTAACCAAAGAAACCAAAACACTACTTTCCAGAACATCAAACCATCACATTAAAAAGCTAATAAGAATAACAAGCTAATAAGAATAAACTGACCAAAAAAAAGCTAATAAGAATAGCCACATAGACCAAAGAATCCTGTATAGCATAACAAAAGAGAAAAATTATCTTTGAACCGTGACAAAACAACGTTAAATTGTACAATCAACCTGGAATTTATAAGGAGAGTAACAGATAGAATCCCCACCAACTCCTACTCTCCATATGCCCACTTTCAAAATTCATCTACTATTATTGAGTAATAAGGCTATAGAGTAATTAGGTTGTGTAAAAAAAAAAAAAAAAAAAAAAAGATAAGCACAGTTATTCCAACATCATTTTTTCCTTCATGCTTAAAATCAATAGGTACAAAGCACAAGAGCATACAAGAACTATATACTCACCTAGTTACTTAAATGTCTACTTAATGAATTTTAGGGTAAAGAATGTGTTCCAAATAAACATAACTCACCAGAAATGACATTTTTTTATTAAAAAAAAAAGTATTCCCAGATATGTGAGCTGCTTTTCATTTCTTATGATAACTTCAACCAATGTGCTCTTAT
Source organism: Fallopia convolvulus (assembly GCA_964016875.1). Taxonomy (NCBI): domain Eukaryota; kingdom Viridiplantae; phylum Streptophyta; class Magnoliopsida; order Caryophyllales; family Polygonaceae; genus Fallopia; species Fallopia convolvulus. Next base: position 28,365,491 of record OZ024727.1, read on the forward strand.
TATTTTCAACTTTCAGGTCGTCAGAATGGTTTTACCAACTGTTTAAACATGTTCAGCATAAAATTACTTATCGTGCATAAACGTAAGTTTCTAGAATTTGCTCTCAATAAACTTATGTTCCATTAAAGATGTAAATGGAAAGCAAGAGGATAAGTGTATCTAAAAATTACCTGTAATCTCTAATCAATACAAACAAGTTTTAACATACTAAGGAAGTGAAGGACACTTGTGTTGCGGAAATATTATAATTTATAGGAGAAACTTCTCATGTAGTAACAGCTAGGATTTGCGATTGTGCGGAATGTCCATAACACAGAAAGCAAGAATGGTGCTCACAACTCACAGCTATATAAACGAAAGGTTGTACAGTTCATAATACATAACCTGGCAGAAGCTCACATGCTAGCTTAATGATAAAAACAATTTCTGTCCTTGTTGAAAATAAAGCTAGTTATATATTTTTCCCTTTCCTTAATCGAACATATTTGTGCAAACTCAGTCATCAGATCAAATTAGAGAGCCCAAAGTTGAAGATGCCTAGCTTGCATCACCACAAAGTCAAGCCAATAAGTTTAAATTGCGCAAAAATTCTTCCACAGTGCATACCGCAGCAGCAATCAAATATTTCTGGGCGAGAAGTTGCATTAACTTACTATCAAATAAAGCCCGCATCGCATTTTAAGACAAAAGAAGTTTCTAGGGAAGTTGAAATCCATCAGCCATAACCTATTATTATGAGAAGAAGAAAAAAAAAGAAAGAGGGTGAAGAGATCAAAGGCTAAGAAGAAAAAGGTCACAGTAAATACACAAAAGTTGGCTTTGGAAAGCCAGTGCAACTAGAAGAAACCCAGTCAAAATACTGCATTAAATTGATGACCCCGTTCTTTCAATTCTTCATTTGGACTTGTAATGTAATATAAGTCCAGAACAGCTCAAAGAGCTAGCAGACAAGTAATTGATCTATATCCGTTAGGAGCTAGTTGTACTATGAATCCATCCAACAGAATTTTTAATAAAAACTTCCATATCCGGGTAACCATGAAAATAGGAAAAAATAATTGAGAAGAAACGAGGCTAAAGCTGAACCGCAAGTCAAAAGGAGCAAAATCATCATCTGTAGCTACAAACATAGGGATTAGGGAGAGAAGCAAGACAAAACCTGAGATTAAGGTGGCGCGTCTTGCGAGAAGAAGGCAAAATGCGGCGAGAAGGGAGATGCAGGCGCAAATTGGAGCACAAGGAGTTCAATCCAACCCATTCATGCCTCAAAAAGCAACTCGAAGGCTTCGCCGCCATCAAAACGGGAGCTTTCACAGCCAGAATAAGTAATTAGAGCGAAGAGGGAGGGGATACGTAGGGAGACGGTTCCTTCGGCACAAGGAGACGGTTCTTTCTTCCACTTTCCATGTCCCAGTTTTTTCGCTTTTCCGGACTGTTCGCGTCTATTATGATGTGGCGTAGACTTATTAGCTACGTGGTCAGTGCGCTCTGGTGGACTTTATCCAAATCTTACGGTGGATGTTAAACGGAACTCGCTTTCACTGTAGAGTTGTGCCGTGATGGATCCGACTGTCCATTGCCTAATCCTTGCCGCCTTTCTTCTCCTGTATCATGTACGTATTTGATTAGACTAGCAATAAGACCGCGCATTATAAGACGGAGACTTCATTTTAACAGTCACTAAGAAGTGTAGAGATATGAAAATGGCATTTCCGTAAATTTATTTAAAGGGGCATGGTTTTTTTTGGAAAAGAAATATGGAAATGGCATTTCCGTAAATTTATTTAAAGGGGCATGATTTTTTTGGAAATGGCATTTCCGTAAATTTATTTAAAGGGGCATGGTTTTTTGGGATTAATTTACTAGACTTCACGTCATCCAATGTTTAAAACCTTGTTTTATTACGTATACGAGCTTTTTTCACAACTAAGAAACAAACTTATCCGAGCTTGCTTACAAGCGAAGTAACTTGGACACGTTTTTCGAGACATGTCAAAATTACCCATTTACATCCAAATATCACTTAAGTCGAGCACGCTTTTCCAAGAATATATTTTTTTTTTGGTCTCCTCGAGATTACTTAAGAGCTAAGCAATACCGACACGAATTTCGAGGAACATTAACATAACAAAATTATTCTTGAGAAATAATGAATTAATAACAGCCGCACGATAGTAAATCAAGCGGCCGAAAAAAAGTAACTTGGACACATTTTTCGAGACATGTCAAAATTACCCATTTACATCCAAATATCACTTAAGTCAAGCATGCTTTTCCAAGAATATATTTTTTTGTCTCCCCGAGATTACTTAAGAGCTAAGCAATACCGACACGAATTTCGAGGAACATTAACATAACAAAATTATTCTTGAGAAATAATGAATTAATAACAGCCGCACGATAGTAAATCAAGCGGCCGAAAAAAACGGATTATTACAGCCACACGATAGTGCAACATGCATTTTTATGAAATTAGACGGTCGTATCCAAACCTACGTACACTTTTAAAATATAATAGAATAGAAATAGATATAAATAATTTTTTAAAATATTTATTTTTATTAAATTTACATAGAGATAAACAAAATTTGTCAATTGTTTTAATGCAAGACCTATTATTTTAAATTTTCAAACAAGGCAAGGATAACTAGGGTTGGTCATGGGTCTAGTCATGGGTCGGGTTATGTGTGGTGGAGCACTTCCACCACCCGACCCGCGAAATAAATTGTATCACCCGACTCACCCATTACCCGCGGAACCTTTCACCCATATCCGACGCACCCGTCACCCGCGGGTGAGTCGGGTGATCTGTCCCCCGTGAATTCTAAAATTACAATAAAATTTTATGAAATTTCAGAATTAATATAAAAAACTTTAATGTAACAATCTGCTTACTGGTGATATCCAAGATATTCTCAAACATTTTATCTGTGAAAATTCACATATGTTGACCCACAAATTTCAATATCTTTCATTTGCTTAAGTTCCAACGGTAATCCTCAACTTCCTCTCATTAAAACAAGTTCCTAAGGTGATTCAGACCCTTTAGCAAAAACGTTTACATTATCATAATGGCATTCCATTACGATTTTAGCCTTTAGGGTCCGTATAGTTTTAATATTTTTTAAAAAAACCCAAAATTATTTTAAAAAAAGCCCCCAAGTCCCAAACTTTCTTTTAGAAAAAAAAACTAAACCTAATTTTAATTTAGGATTACGGGTGGTAGACGGGTGAAACGAGTGATGGGTGATGGGTCGGATTAAATGGGTGTAAAGTTTCACCCATATACGACCTGTCACCTATTTCACCCGTCACCCGACCCACCCGTCACCTGCTTCATTACGGTTTTTCACCCATATAATTGGGTCGGGTGAAGCGGGTGGGTCGTGTTGGTGATTTGTGTCAAGTCATCAACTCCCTATTAGAGCATGTTGAGGTTTTAGAGTCATATTGGGAATGTCGATGGGTATATTGACATATATGACTTTCCATGGTTTAATTGTTATCATAAGATCCAATAGTTTAGTCGCACACCACCACCGAGACGTAGGAACCTCGTGTGCACCGTTGCATGGCAAGGGCGCGCCTAGTGTGTGGCGACGAACGGTGCAACGGCGCGGTGCAAGCGCGGGGCTCGGCTTGGACCTCGGTTTTGAGGTTCAAGGCTCGGCATTGAGTGTGGCGCGCCTAGGAGCGAACTTGAGGTTCAACTCAAGGGTGCTAGGGCGCGCCTAGGGTGGTGCGATGGCGCGGTGTGGCTAGGGACGCGGTTGCGAGGCTGCGGTGGAGCTCTCGGCGCGCCTAGGGCACTTGTCCAAGGCGTCGAGCATGAATTGTGAGGCTAAGGTATGGTTTTGAGCTTGATCATTGAGTCTTATAACTTTGTGCATATTCTAAAGTGAATTAGGAAGCTTCTCTAAGCTTGGTAGATGCTTTAAGCAAGAACCAAAGCTTGTGTTTAGCTTGGCACATAGTTAAATATGCTAGAAAGAAGTTTACAAGCTTCATACTAGCTTAGAGTGAACTCTAGGAGCTTAGACAAGCTCAAGACTCATTGTACATGCTTTATAAGAAGCTCATGTAGCTAGGAACTAGCTCATGGAAGCTCAATGTAGCTCACACTAGCTCAAGTTAGCTCAACTAGCTAGAAATTCAGCTCAACCTAGCTCACACTAGCTCAAGCCAGCTCAACTCACTATAAGCTAGCTCATGGAGCTAAGGGGTAGTGACACTCCTAGGTGACCTAGCTTGGCACCTAGCTATGCTAGCTAGGTGGTGGGGCTGGTGGGCCGCACATGTACACGCATGGCATGGGCATTGGCTTTGCCATTTGGGCCGTGTACATGGCTTATTGGATTGGATTTTTTGACTCTTTAATGGGCCTTTTATTTGCTGAAATGGAGAGGCATTTGGAGTCCAAGGGGGGATGCATTTGGACGCCCCTTTGATGGTGACAAGGAGAGAGGAAGGAAGTTGTAACCAACTCCCTAAAATCACTCTCGGCCACACACATCTTCAACCGATTGTAACCGCCACCCATGGCCGGTTTTTGGCAAGTTTCTCACGCCTATAAATAGGGAAAAATGTCGTCAATTTGGACACGAGACACATGAGAAAAAACCAGACTTGATCCCAAACAAATCGGTAGAGAAAATCGAACAAGAATCTAGGGTTTCTTGTCGGATTTGAGTGGAAAACACAAGAGTGTTCTCAAGTGGTCGTGTGGTGGCATGGATCGAAGTTCTTCTTCAAGAAAGGAACCTCAAGATGCATGGAGTGGGCAGTACGTTCAAGTCAAGGACGAACCCCAAGCATCCATGGAAGACGACTTCATTGAAGTGAAGATCGAAGAGGAATCGATAGACTCGAATAAGGTACGCTTGTTCTCAATGGTTGTGTCTTGCCAACACTTCCATTGGTTTATTTAATTACGTTTTATCTCACAGCGGTATTGCACAACCCTTGGCATGGAATAGGGGCAATATACATTGAAGGAAAGATAGGTCTAACCTTTCGACTCGTAATCTTATCCAAGTCGACTTACAAAAGTAATAAGGGGTCGATGGTGATTGCCTTCATGGCCTACACCCACGAGACTATCCTTCGATGGATCTACTCGTCAGGGGTCGATGGTGATTGCCTTCATGGCCTACACCCACGAGACTATCCTTCGATGGATCTACTCGTCATGCCTTGATTATCCTCATGGATCTACAAGGATCGACTTTCCTTCAACAAGACAAGCAAACACTTTAAAATGATTGCATGCAAACCCTATTAGTAGACAACTACAAAAACCAACAGGTCGATCACCCACGGATAATGTCCAGCCCTAAGGATAACATATAACTAATTATGCAAATACATTTAACATAAAAAGTACAAATTTCATTGTATGAGAAGGATATTACTAAATTTTTTATTTTTGTTCAAAAGTTAGGAAATAAGAAAGAACTAATTATTTTGGTAGATATAGTTTTATTTATTTTTTTAACAAATTTATATAAGAATGGATATATTTTGTTATGATTATCTTTAATTAAAAATTAATGTAAATATGTTTTAAAAGATTTGATGATGTGGCGCAACATATGTGAAATGAACCACATGCCAACACATGGACGAATTCAACCAAAGGTTGACATGTGTTAGAAAGGCTTCTTCTATAGTATATAGATATGTGTGTCTGTGTGTGTGTGTGTGTCAAATTTGTGACTCACGTATAATTTTGGGATTTTTTTATAGAGGGATCTACCTTTGGTGGTAAACCCCGGGTTTGCACTAGCTGGCAAAGCGCACGAACCATGTAAATTGGCTTACATCGACTGGCTCGACCTAATAGTAGGAAGAATGATGAGACTTGGTTTCACTCAAGTGAAGGGGCGGAGGCAAGGTTCGAACCCGCCTTTAAGTGTGGCCCATTTTTGGCTATCGAACTTTGGACCTCCCAAAATCCCCCCATACCTCTTACCACTAGGCCACCCCATGTGAGGCTAATTTTGGGATTTTTTCTCTTGTATTCTATTATGTTTTGAGGGTCGTGTTCGGGTGCGATGAGTGATGACCTCCTCTATGTGAAAGGAGAGCATTTATATACCGTCAAATAAAACATAACCAAAAGCCAAAGCAAGCATATATTAAAAAAAATCAGTCTTGTCGAAATCATTCGAAAAGCTCACATATTGTTTGAGATAATGGGGGAGACTTGCTTTCTTGTACTATTTTTAAAATATAAATGTATATTTAGTACAAAGTTTATGCACATTTATACGATTGTTAATGGGTCGGGTTATGGGTGGGTGGAACATTAGATCCAATATCCTCTTTTTTCCCTGATTCTTCAATTCAAATATATAATTCCAGTATTAGTCTTATCCATAATCGACATTAATAACTAGCAATGGGCGCCCGCTATGCCTTCCATCGCTCGGATTAAAGACAATCAAAGTTAATACAATTGAACGTCATTATTAGCCCTATCACTGATTTGATTTTATTTCCACAAATTGATTAAAGGGTTAGATAGAAGATTTCATGGCCAATCTACAACTCTTTACGAAATTCAATTCCTTTGATAAACAAGAAAGATATGGGTGTTGAAAGTTTGTTGTCAAGTGGAGAAGATGACCATATCGGGTTTGATCCCTTTCGGCCATTATAAGAAAACCGACCATTAGTTCCTCAAATGTAACAAAAATGCCCTTGAACCCATTCTCTCCTTAGTTTTAGTTCATATACTAGTATGTATTCCCGTACCTTGTACGGCTTTTTTCTTAAATAAAATATAAATAATAAAATATTTTCAAATAAATTTATTATCCGAGAAAAATAATCATGTAAATGCTTAAATATAAATTTTTTTATGATCTACGTAAAAAGATAAGGCAATTATCATAAAACTAATCAAGATCTTTTCATATAAGGTAACAAATGATTGGATTTTAATAATAACCAAATTGGCAAGGAGATTGCTAGTAATATACGTTTACAAAGATAACTATTAAATTAAGATATCTTACTTAAAAAACAATTCTATCTACAAATAAAATAAATATTCTAAAATTTGTATGATAGCATAAAAAAATATCCTAATGATCTTCCTATCTATCATATCCAAAAATAAAATATTGTTTAATAATGGAATTTTCTATCTTATATTGTAAAAACATGGATAAGAATTTATCATATCCAAAAATAAAAGATTATTTTAAAAAAAGGGTGGTGTGGTACAATATAAAATTATTGGATAAATTTTGAATAAATATTTAAAATCAATAAACTATAAAAGTTGTTTATTTGAAACAATAATATTTTATTAGTATTACGAATTAAATTAATATCCAAAACATGATAATTTATTTAATTGTGAAAATAGATAAGTAATAAGATAAAAACTTATCAATTTATTATATATATGGGACCGTTCAAAATAAATTTAGTTATAAAAATATCCAAAGATTGCCAAAGATTGGTTTTAATAAAGTTAGTTAAAAAACTATTCTATCCAAAAATAAAATCAATAATCTAGAATTTGTATGATAGCATAAAAAAATATCTTAATGATCTTCCTATCTATCATGTCCAAAAATAAAAGATTTTTTAATAATGGGATTTTCTATCTTATATTCTAAAAACATGGATAAGAATTTATCATATCCAAAAATAAAATATTTTGTTAAAAAAAGGGGTGATGTGGTCCAATCTAAGAGTGACATGTGTCGTTTAATAATTTTTTTAGGCGAAATACATAAATAGGTCCCTGAACTTTGACGATTTTGGCATCCACATCCTTGTATTTTGGGAGTTCCAAATAGGTCCCTCGACTATACATTTTTTTGTCATTTAAACACAAATCACTTGATATACACAGACGTGCAATACACTCGTGCTGAGTTGTAAAAAATATTTTGCCACAAAAGCTAACTTAATTAGTGCCACATAAGTCACCAATTAGATGCCAAGTAGACAATTATATTTATTTTTTCTTTTAATAAAAAGACTAATAAAATTTATATTTTATACTAAATTCAAGCCACCATCCCCCTCTTTTTTCCTCTTCCACCATAAGATTCAAGCCTAAATCTAAAAATTCTCTCAATCCTCTAATCCAATCCCCAAATTAAGACTAGATTTGGATTCCTCACCGTCAAATATGTCAAAACCCCTTAATTTCTCGTCTAAAATCGTCCCGAATCAAATTCCGCCATTAAAGACATCAATTCTCAATGTGGCCCCTTCGTTGTTCTTGTTGGTGGAGGAACGGCAGCGGTTCCCGAGTCCGTCTTTTCCCAAGTATGGAAAACAAAGTCTAGATCTGGAAATTTTTTTCCTTCCCTTCCCGAGTCCGTCTCCTGAGAGTCCCGTCTTTTCCCGAGTCCGTCGTCGTTCTCTACCAAGAAGGGGCACAACTTAATTTGGAGTCCGTCCGTCGTCGTCCTGACCAATTTCTTTTACAGATGTATTTCCCGAGTCTGTCCGTCGTCTTCATCGTTCTCTGAAATTCTTATCAATATTTTTATTTTTTAGAAAAATTCTTATCAATATTTGCACAACTTAATTTGGAGAAAATCAAATGACATGATGAACTGACTGACAATAAAACAAATTTGGATTTAGTTTTCAATTTTTAAGGAGTTATTCTATAATTAAAATGATTAAGATTCATTATAGAGGTTCTTAATTTTTTGAGGGAATTTATAAATTAATTATAAAGTTTTTTTTAATTTTTACTTAGACATTTAACAGAAGGCCAAAATTTGGGCAGAATATACTATCAAATGTAAAAAAAATCATGGGCACACGCGCACATAAGAGATTGATTACACGCGTTTTTGCCACATCATAATTTTGTTCTTAAATGACAAAAAAAATGTATAGTCTAGGGACCTATTTGAAACCCCCAAAGTACAGGGATATGGATGCTAAAATCGTCAAAGTTTAGGGACCTATTTATGTATTTCGCCAATTTTTTTAACCTCCGCTTTAGGTTATAGTTATGATTTATTTTTATTTTTTTAACTTATGAACATTTATCAACATAAAACATTTTAAATAGCTTAGTTAAGCAAAACTACAATTTTAGAAGACATAATAGATATCTTTACATAAAATCTATATCTTTTATAACCTTTTTAATATATTCCATTATATTATAAGTTTACACCTTATAACGATTATACCACTTATAACACCTTATAATGATTACAACTTATATTGTTATAATATAATTCAATGACACTTATTATGTTAGACACTTATAACCCTTATAACCTTATGACATATTTCACCTTGTTTAATAAAATGCGCAAATATTTTATTAAACATCATAAGGTAATTTACGAAACTACCCTTATAAAAATGAGAGATACTATAGTATGGCCCCCTTAAAAATAGTTTCGTCCTCGAAACTAGCCTAACGCTACCAAATCACCTATTTAGAAAAGAAGGTTATTACACTAGTACCCACTTAAATGAGTTTCATCCTTGAAACTAGAATGTGATAAAATAGAAAAAGTACTAATGTACCCTTTGTTATTAAAATATCGTCCTAGATATGAACTTAGACTCCTCTGGCACGTATCGTCGTAACAATGACATATGGAAGAAATTATGAATTAGATGCACTGCTAAAGGTAAGAAATGACAACATTTACCTTGCTAGCTTATTACTTCAAAAGATCTAACATCAAGAGGATTGAACTTACCTCATTTCCCAAAACGACAACACATCTTTTGATGTGCTATTTAAATAAGAAATTTCTCATTTATATCAATTCTGCAACTCTTTGTCTTACCATAGCATAAGATCTTTTGTTGACCTGGTATTGTCAATAATTATAGCGTACTTAGTATAATACTCAATTGTAGTCATCTTAATCGACCATCATTCTTCCATAGATTAGGAAACAATATTTTCAACCCAAGCAAAAATTCAAACAAATCTTTGTAAATTGACGACTACTAGACAATGTTATTAACAAACCATTTTTAAACTCCAATTGACATTCCAACTTGTTGAGCAATCCAACTCCTAGATTCGAAGCATATCCTCAAGTTTAAATCACTTCATCGGGTCGCTTGTTTGTCCGGTCATAAAAGCAACACTAACTTGTATATTCAATTCACGAGACCATTTATACTTCTATTTAGAGTCTTGACTCGACTTTTTTTTTATCTTGAACAGAGATTGAAGTTCTTGAAGTAACATAAATACTAATAGTATTGTGTAGATAAATTACTAATCATTTTCTTAAGTAAAGGATTATTACATTAGTATTCTCTTAAAAGGGTTCCATTATTTGAAAATTCTGATGAAGTTTCTCTCAATGATTTCTAGAATTCCTCATTAGAACTAGTGATACTAGTACCAAGACGTGCTTGTAAACTTGAGCGTACATATATCCCGATCTTTATACATATATTTGATAATATGTTGATCACACAACGGGTTTTATATTTTCATTTATTTAATGACCTTGTAGGATTATGCCAAATATACTCTTATACAATTTGGTTGATTTTTGAACATTTGAGAGAATTATTTGGTGTACCAAAATCATTTATGAATTAGGAAGTGGAAAAGAATAAATTATAATGATTTAAAAATTATTATTGCATAATAATTAAATAGTTATTATAAACAAATAGTAATTTTCAATTTATCTTTTATCCAAGAGAGGGTTATTACAATGATATGCACAATAAAAGAGACAATTGAGAAAGAAAATCTCCCTTTCTTCTCAAAGTGGTGCTTCAACGACATAGGCATGGTAATCGCCTCTTTTGGGAGATGAAATGGCAAGCACAAGCAAATCATTGGTGTAGCATCCAACGAAGGTGTAGACATGTTCTTTAGAATTCTTTGCTCATTCGTTGGTGGGAGCAAAACACATCTTGCACGCCTTGGAAGCTCATTAGCCATGAGAGTAGGCACAAAGGCCAACTTAGTTATGCAACTCGATTTGGACTCCAAATTAGTCACCTTGGCTTGAGAATCAAACAAAATATTAACAACCAAACCCTTATTCATTTCATCATCACATAGGGCCGATTTACCTTGAAGACGTGGCTCATCATCAGAATTTATTCAAGGGTTTTCTTTGACCTCTAGATCTTCTTTCTTGGACGCAGTTTTGAGCACCTCCTCATGGTTTAGATTTAGTTGGGTTGTGGGCGAAGACGAAGACTTGCATTGGGCTTTCATTGAATTGATTATTTCTTGTTGAATAGACAATTTAGCACATGGAGTAGTGTTTCTATAAGAGGGGGCTTGTTAGGGTGATGGCCTTTGATAGATCGATTGGTAATATCGTTGACCATCTTGATATGGTAGGATGTTGGATCGAAGGTTAGTCATAAACGGTTATGGGAACTGTATCGGACAGTTCCCACATGCAGCGGAATAAATAAAACGTGTAGGTAAATAAAACAATAGAGATAGTTCCCTTATAGAGGAACCCCACAACGATCAACTAATCGCGTGAGTAAACCTCTACCTCCCCTTGGAGGATTTTCAAATGAGTTCCCTTTTCTTTATTTCTTAGTTCCCTTCAGGTTACAAGGCCGAATACAAACTTCTCTATTCTTACAAGGACTCCCTCCCTAAGCAACACTAATGCATTCTCTCAACCCTAACCTGGTGAACACCCACAATCAAAGACAAAGCGAAACTCAAACCTCTTCGTTCTTCTGTCTCTTTACCAGAGTTCCCCTAGACCTAGGAACTCCTTCTTTCTTCTTTCACCGTCGTTGAGATTAGCTCGCCACCGGGGACTTTTCACTAACTTGATGGTCTTCACCTGGTGGGTCTTTTGCTCTTTTCTCTTTGAGTTTGGAGTTTGTGATTTGTGAAAAGTGAGTAGCAAGGTCACTGTTGAAGAGCTTAAATAGGCGTGATGAGAAACCCTTACCCATTTGAGGCATTTGTCCTAAATACCCTTTTTGCCTTGCTCTCCAAGTCTGATTCTTAAGGTTGACATGTGATTTTTATTTGAATTTGAATTGTCAACTCTTGGATCACATCGGACTGTTGGATGGTCGTCTTCCACCTGCTGTAACTCTGAAGCTTGGGACGCCCTTTTGTCCGATCGAGACAGGATCCCTAAAAATGCGTTGAGATGTCACTTTCACGTATGCGCCTGTTCCCATCCAAGGGGAACTCTCGTCTTCTCAGTTCTTTTATCTTGGAAACTCTTCTTGACTCTGAGGGATTCATGTTCTTCTTATCCAGTTCCCATCATGTGCGAACTTTGGTTCACTGAGTTCCCATCTTGTGGGAAATCTTGTTCACTTTTGAGGTTGGTCGCATCTTTCTCGTCGTTGCATTGGTTCCCATTCTTTGGGAACTTGTTGTTCTATGTTTTGCTTTGCGACGCGCAACCTGTTATGCTGAAATACTTGGCAATAGGCGTTAGTTCCCATGGTGTTTTGTCATTATCAAAACTGAGGGCATTGTTCCAGTGTTAATGAAGGTGAGTTCCTAACACCGACTCAACAATTTCCCCCTTTTTGATGATGACAAACCAACAATAAAATGACAAGTATTTTGTTCAGTTTTAAAGCATGCAAGTTCCCCTTGAGTGTGACAACATTTTGAAGGGAGTTCCACTATATGGTTATGCAGTTCCTACTTTGCATATTTTGTGAGATTATTCCCCCTTAGCACAGGCCATACTGCGATAACTTAAAACAACGCATCTTACACATTTTATCCTTCCCCCTTTTGGCATCATTGAAAAGAGTAAGTATCAATAAAAGAACATAAAAAATAGTAACACACATTCAAAATAAAGATCCATTTTATTACTTAGGAAAACAAGTTGTACAGAAGGGAACTCTAGAGTGAAATACAAGGTGGGAGAAGGTGGGAGAGTGAAGCACGGAATGAAGAAGAGAAGAAGAAAAGAAGGAACTGAGGTTCACTAACACCATCTTTGTAGATGGTGTCGCGAGTAGACCTTCTTCTCCTCGAAAATTAAGCAAAAGCTCCCTCTCGATCTGCTTCTTCCAATGGTGGACATGAGACTCTTCTTCCAGGCTAAAGCGTTTGATAAATCGATGAATGACCTATTGTGAGTGTCGACGATCTTGGCGATGAACGCCTCTTGGGAAGGATGGATTGTGTCGAAGACTTGATCATCTGGAAGGTGTGTAGGGGACATTTTCTTCGTTAGAGCTTTTCCCAAAGGAGCAAAGGAGAACACAGAGAAGATGGGTTTCATTTTGGGTGAAGGGGTCGATATTTAAAGAGTTTGAATTAGAAGGGTATATTTATCTTTTGCAATGTGCCCTTGGAAATCGAAAGCGGTCGATGTCTCTTCATCCTCTTTGTTAGCATCTTCAATAAACTTTGAAACGTGGCATCTTTTCTATGGTGCAATTTAAACGCTTGGCTCACAATTAGTCTTCCCCTAATAAGTAGCCTGACACACCTTTTTATCTTCCCAAGATTGAGTTATTGACTTGAGTAGGCGTTTCGTCTTACTTGGATGTGAGGTTCCATGATCTTGCAAGAAAGGCTTTTTTGAACAGAGTGGCGAAGGGAACTCTTGTTCAACTTTTATTGTGAGGGATGGGAACACAAAAGGACCTGGACAATTTCAATTAGAAAAGGTGAAAAAAGGGGGGCTCATGGGATGAGTTTGTCAAGTCTGAGACTCTGGGTAAGCTTATGATCAACTATCATTGTGGCTTGTAATGCGGGTTAGAGGGAACTCAATTTGATCATTTTGGGCCAAAAAGAATAAGAGTTCCTATGCGTACAACTATTTGCCTTAGACTAGTAACAACGGATAAAGTGAATGCAGAGTTCCTAACTAGTTCCTATCATGCAAAAAAACTAAACTAGCCAATCATCAGGGAAAGAATAAACAGGGACTTGTTTAATTTAAATTTATCATCCCTAAGAGCATATGAAGGTGCTCGAAGGGACGTCCATCCAATGCCTTGGTGAGAATATCCGCTCTCTGCTCTTCAGTTCTACAGTGTTCCATTATAATGTTCCCTTTCTCAACATTGTCACATAGAAAGTGGTGACGAATGTCAATGTGCTTAGTACGTGAGTGATGAACGGGATTTTTTGAAATTTTTGTGGAACTAGTATTATCATATCTAATAGGAACAGGGACATAAGACATATCGTAATCACTGAGTTGGTACTTAAGCCACAAGACTTGGGAGCAACATGATGCATCGACCACATATTCTGCTTCGACCGTCGAGAGTGCTATTGAGTTTTGTTTATTTGATCCCCATGACACGAGGCACTTTCTTAGGAACTGAGCCATCCCAGATGTGCTCTTCCTATCCACCAAATGACCAGCAAAGTCTGCATCTGAGTAAGCAACAATCTCAAGGGAACTTCTGCATGGGTACCACAAGCATAAGTTGTCGTTCCCTTTGAGATACCTGAAAATTCTCTTCACCTCTTTGAGGTGTGATTCTTTGGGATTAGCTTGAAAGCGTGTGCATGGGCACACAGAAAACATGATATCAAGCCTACTAACTGTAAGGTAAAGAAGGGAACCAATCATACCTTGGTAGTTCCTTTGGTCCACATCTATACTGTTTTCATCCATATTCAGCTTTGAGTTGATGGAGACTAGAGTATTGATTGGCCTTGAATTCTCCATCCCATACTTGGTCAGCATTTCCTTGATATACTTCTGTTGATGTATCTTGTTCCCTCCTTGGATTGAGTAATTTGAAGCCCTAGGAAGAACGTAAGTTCCCCAATCAAATTCATCCTAAATTCTGAACTCATTAGATCTTTGAACTTTTCAACAAGTAAGGGATTAGTGGCACCAAAAACAATATCATCAACATACACTTGAACAATAAGAATGTCTTTAGACTCTTTCTTAAGAAAAGGGTCTTGTCAATGGAACCGCGAAGGTATCCATGTGACAAGAGAAACTGTGCAAACTTGTCATACCAAGCTCTTGGGGCCTGTTTGAGTCCGTACAAAGCGCACTGAAGAAAGTAGATGTGATCCAAAAAGTTCCCATCTTCGAATCCTGGTGATTGAGCCACATATACTTCTTCTTTCAAATGCCCATTAAGGAAGGCAGTTTTCACGTCCATTTGATAAAGCTTGAATCCCTTGTGTTTAATTGCTTCGATCCTTGCCGCGGGAGCGAAGGTCTCATCATAGTCGATTCCTTCTTCCTGGTTGTACCCTTGAGCTACCAACCTTGCCTTGTTCCAAGAGACAACTCCTGTATCATCCAGCTTGTTGCAGAATGCCCATCGTGTTCCTATCACATTCTTCCCTTTTGGATGAGGAACAAGCTCCCATACTTGGTTCCTTTCAAATTGGTCAAGTTCCTCTTGCATAGCCACTATCCAGTCTGAATCTTTGAGTTCTTTGGTTCCACCATGGATACGAAGGCATTGAATGCACAAAAATTTTGAAGTGAGGATCAGGTCTTTACTCCTTGGTCAAGAGGAGAGATGATGTTCTTTAGATTTAGGGTCCTCCTCTTGTTCCCTATCATCATTGTCATTGCAATCTTCTTGCAAATCCTCATCTTCTAGAAGTTCTTCAACAGCTTCATCTGGCTCTTCATCCTCAGCATTAGATGTGTTTCCTCTATGTTCCCCTTGTGATGTGAACCCGATCTCAGATTCACGAGTTGGATCTTTGTCTTGGACTCGTAGTGGGTCTTGTACACCAATCGAATCGATAATTGAGGCGTGAGCCTAGACTTTGAGGTGAGAAGAGAAGTGAAAGGATGAGAAGGGATCCTAGGATGAACTAGAGGAGTAGAGTTTTGAGGGATATTAAGAAAGGTTGACGCCTTAAGGAGACAAATCTGGAGTAATCTCAACAGAGTTTCGTTATCATTCAATCAAAGCGTAAGAAATACAATAGAGGAAACTCCTTTATATAGAGGAGCTCCTAGAAACACTAAATGAAATCCTAGGGGCATGGGAATGACCAGGGAGACGCGTGCAAGCAGCCCAACATCAATCCCAAGCCCGAAACTACATGCCAAACATAGAAATACCTTATTAAGCATGTTTTTAGAAGGAAATAGTACTAAATAAAGCAATAAAAGATAGTGGTCACGGTGGCCATGTCGCGACAAGGCCGTGACATGGGCTGGCGTGGCGCGACAAGGGAGTAGGTGCGCCAGCGTGAGCGCAAGGACCTCCTGTCGCGACACCGGGTTCGCCCGGCGCGGACATGGCAAGGGGTCCCGAGACAAGGTCCTCAGAACCAACGGGTGAGGCCTCGGTACCGAAGGGTGGCGCGGTGCCAACGACGCAAAGGCACATGAAGGCTGGCTCAGCGGTTGGCGCGCCGTGGCTGGCAAGTGTGCGCGCGACGAAAGACTCCGTGGCTCGAGCGGTGGCGCGGGCCCTGGCTCGAGTGATGGGCCCGTCGGAGTGCACAAACATGGACTCCTCCTCCTGGCTATCCGTCAAGGTCAGGGTCACATCACCCCCCCCCGGTGGGAAATGTCCTCATTTCCTCGTCATGAAACTCAGGATCCACATAAGGAGAGAGATCCGAGACATTGAAGGAAGTGTGGACGGCATACTTACCCGGGAGGTCGAGGATGTATGGGCTGTCGTTGATGCGCCATAAGACCTTGAAAGGGCCGTCTCCCCTTGGATGAAACTTCGTCTTGCGAGACTCGGGAAAGCGATCCTTGCGAAGATGAAGCCACACCAAAAGCCTGGGCTCGAAAATCAGTTGACGTCGCCCCTTGTTGCGTTGGGCGGCGTATTGCTCCGAGCGTTTCAGCAGTTGGGCCTTGGTGTGCTCGTGGAGGCGGCGCACATGGTGAGTGCGGTTGGCCGTGTCGACATACTCGTCGGACTTGAAGGGCAGCGGCACCAAGTCCATTGGCATACATGGGTTACGTTCGTAGACAACCTCAAACGGGGTCATCTTCGTCGCCGAGTGATAGGACCTGTTATAAGCAAACTCAACATGGCAAAGTAAGTCCTCCTACCGGCGTGGGTTAGCCTTGCGCATCGTCCGAAGGAGGGTTCCTAAGGTCCGATTGGTCACCTCAGTCTGACCATCGGTCTGGGGTGGTAAGTAGTAGAAAACAAGAGTCGTGTCCCTAACTTCCCCCAAAGCGTTCTCCAAAAGTGGCTGCAAAACTTGGTGTCCCTATCACTAGCGATAGTTTTAGGGATACCATGTAACTTCACCACGTGCTCGAAGAACAAATTCACGATTTCCACCGCATTATTGGTCCCTTTGCATCTTGGAGAACTGGTCCAGGACCACAAAGGTGGAGTCTTTATCGCGCCTCGATGTTGGGAGGCCTGTGATAAAATCCATGGAAAGATCTTCCCACGGGGTGTCCGGAATCGGATTAGGCGTGCAAAGCCCATGTGGTTGCGACCGAGCCTTAGCCGTTTGGCATGGCACACAACCCTGCCAGTACTTGTTAACATCTCTAGCCATGTGTGGCCAAAAGAAATGCTCCTGAAATGTTGGGAATCTTTTGGCTATGCCAAAGTGGCCTCGGCCGTCATGAGCCTCCTTTAACAACAAGTGCTTAACCGAGGAATCCGGAATTTAAAGCTTCCCAGCTCGATATAGATACCCGTCGTCCAAGAAGTAGGACTCATGGATACGAGCTTGCTCGAGTGTCTTAATGATCGAAGAAAAGAACGGATATGAGGCGTACAATTCTTTAATCATCGAGAACCCGAGTAGCTTAGAATACAACTCGATTAGAAGGACATACCTGCGAGAGAGAGCGTCGGCAACGACGTTCTCTTTGCCCTTCTTGTGAGCAATGACATAAGAAAACGTCTCCATAAATTCGACCCAGTGTGCGTGGCGCCTATTTAGAGTCATTTGACTTTTAAGATAAGCCAAGGTCGCGTGATTTGTATGAATTACGAACTCGCTTGGCCAGAGATAATGTTGCCACGTCTTAAGGACCCTAATAAGAGTGTAGAGCTCTTTATCATAGATCAGATAATTCAGAGTAGCCATAGATAGCTTTTCGCTAAAGTAAACGATCAGCTTTTGCTCTTGAAGGAGTACGCCGCCAATACCATAATCGGAAGCGTCGCACTCGATCTCGAAGCACTTTGAAAAGTCCGACAATTGCAGGACCGGGGCTCGACACAAAGCATCTTTAAAGGCCTCGAAGGCGGCCTCATGATGCGGGAACCACTTTATTATGGTCGCCTTCTTGGTCAAATTATGGAGTGGCCCGACGATAGAACTAAATTCCTTGACAAATCGCCTATAAAACCTTGCTAGCCCCAAAAAGGAGCGAACCATAGTGGGTTCATGGGAGTTGGCCACTCGCGGATGGCCCGAATTTTGTTAAAATCTACTCGTAGGCCATCCTTGGATACGACGAAGCCAAGAAAATTCGTCGTATCTGAGCAAAACACACACTTTTCAAAGTTTACATACAAAGAATGTTCGCGGAGGCAATCTAACACTTGCCTAAGGTGGCCCGCGTGAGATTGCAAAGTCTTAGAAAAAACCAAAATCTAGTCAAAATAAACGACGACAAAACGTCCTAAAAACTTCCTAAGTACAAAGTTCATTAAACGCATGAAAGTAGAAGGAGCGTTAGTGAGGCCGAAGGGCATCACCAACCACTTATAAAGACCATGCTTGGTCTTAAAAGCCGCCTTCCACTCATCCCCTTCTTGCATCCAAATTTGATGGTATCCACTCATCAAATCAATCTTCGAAAATAGAACATCACCATGCAACTCGTCCAGCATGTCGTCCAAGCAGGGAATGGGATGGCGGTACTTCACGGTAATTTGGTTGATGGCGTAGAAATCTACGCACATCCTCAAGAACCGTCCTTCTTCGGCACTAGGATAACCGGGACCGCGAACGAGCTAAGGGACTCTCGAACAAACCCCTTGTCCAACAAAGATTTGACTTGGCGTTGAAGCTCTTGAGTCTCCTTTGTCGCGCACAGGCTAAGGGACTCTCGAACAAAGCCCTTGATGTGAACCCGATCTTGGATTCATGAGTTGGATCTTTGTCTTGGAATCGTAGTGGGTCTTGTACACCAATCGAACCGATAGTTGAGGTGTGAGCCTAGACTTTGAGGTGAGAAGAGAAGTGAAAGGATGAGAAGGGCGCCTAGGATGAACTAGACGAGAAGAGTTTTGAGGGAGATTAAGAAAGGTTGACGCCTTGAATTTCAGTTCCTTCTTTTCTTCTTTTCTTCTTCATTCCGTGCTTCACTCTCCCACCCTCTCCCACCTTGTATTTCACTCTGGAGTTCCCTTCTGTACAACTCGTTTGCCTAAGTAATAAAACGAATCTTTAATTTGAATGTGTGTTCCTTATTTTGTAAGTTCCTTTACTTGAGCTTACACTTTTCGATGATGCCAAAAGGGGGAAGGATAAAAATGTGTGAGATGCGTTGTTTTAAGTTATCAGTTGGATCATAGGTTAGTCGAAATTAGTTATGGGAACTGTTTGATACAATTCCCACACGCAGCGAAAGAAGTAAGTATGCAGGTAAGTAAACAAGTAGAGACAGTTCCCTTATAGAGGAACCCCACAACGATCAACTAATTGCGTGAGTAAACCTCTACCTCCGCTTGGAGGATTTTCGAATGAGTTTCCTTTTCCTTATTGCTTCATTCCCTTCAGATTACAGGGCAGAATGCAAACTTCTCTGTTCCTACTAGGACTCTCTCCCTAGGAAACACTAATGTATTCTCTCGACCCTAACCCGGTGAACGCTCACAATCAAAGACAAAGCGAAACTCAAACCTCTCTCTCTTCTTCTTCAGTCTCTTCTCCTGAGTTCCCCTTGACCTAGGAACTCGTTCTTTCTCCTATACAGTCGTCGAGATTAGATCGCTGCCGGGGAATTTTCACCAAGTTGATGGTTCTCTCTCGAGCAGCTCTTATGCTCTTCTTCCTCTGTGTTTCGAGTTTTTGATTTGGCAAAAGTGAGCAGCAAGGTGACTGTTGAAGGGTTTAATAGGCATGATGAGAAACCCTTATCCACTAGAGGCATTTGTCCTAAATTCCCTTTTTGCCTTGCTCTCCAAGTATGAGTCTTAAGGTTAACATGTGACTTTGATTTGAATTTGAATTATCAACTCTTGAATCATTCCGGACCGTTGGATGGTCGTCTTCCTTCTGCTGAAGCTATGAACATCTTAGACGCCCTTTTC
Source organism: Fallopia convolvulus (assembly GCA_964016875.1). Taxonomy (NCBI): domain Eukaryota; kingdom Viridiplantae; phylum Streptophyta; class Magnoliopsida; order Caryophyllales; family Polygonaceae; genus Fallopia; species Fallopia convolvulus. Next base: position 28,385,633 of record OZ024727.1, read on the forward strand.
TCAGGAACAAACAAGATCCCTAAAAATGCGATGAGATGTCGCTTTCACGCATGCGCCAGTTCCCATCCAAGGGGGACTCTCGTCTTCTCGGTTCCCTTGTCTTGGGAACTCTTCTTGACTTCTGAGGGATTCCTGTTCTTCTCATCTAGTTACCATCGTGTGGGAACTCTGTTTTCTTTTGAGGTTGGTCGCTCTCTTTTCGTCGTTGGATTGGTTCCCATGAAGTGGGAACTTGTTGTTCTGCGTTGTTCTTTGCGACACGCAACCTGTTATGTTGAAATACTTGACAATTAGCGTTAATTCCCATGGTGTTTGTCGTTATCAAAACTGAGGACATTGTTCCGATGTTAATGAACGTGAGTTCCTAACACCGACTCAACATTATCATAGTATGACCTTTGCTAAGGGGGGACAATTTCACAAAATATGCTAAGTAAGAACTGCATAACCACATAGTGGAACTCCCTGCGATATGTTGTCACACTAAGGGGGAACTTGCATGAGCATAAAATTGAACGAAATACTTGTCATTTTATTTTAGGTTGGTCATCATCAAAAAGGATGAAATTATTGAGTCGGTGTTAGGAACTCATGTTCATTAACACTGGAACATCGTCCTCAGTTTTGATAATGACAAACACCATGGGAACTAATGCCTATTGCCAAGAATTTCAGTATAACAGGTTGTGCGTCGCAAAGCAAAACACTATACAACAAGTTCCCAAAGAATGGGAACCAATGCAACGATGAGAAAGATGCAACCAACCTCAGAAGTGAACAAGAGTTCCCATCTTAAGTTCGCACACGATGGGAACTGGATAAGAAGAACAGGAATCCCTCAGAGTCAAGAAGAGTTCCCAAGACAAAAGAACTGAGAAGACGAGAGTTCCCCTTGGATGGGAACTGGCGCATGCGTGAAAGTGACATCTCAACGCATTTTTAGGGATCATGTCTCGATCAGACAAAAGGGCGTCTCAGGCTTCAGAGTTACATCAGGTGGAAGACGACCATCCAACGGTCCGATGAGATCCAAGAGTTGACAATTCAAATTCAAATAAAAATCACATGTCAACCTTAAGGATCATACTTGGAGAGCAAGGCAAAAAGGGCATTTAGGACAAATACCCCAAACAGATAAGGGTTTCTCATCACGCATATTTAAGCCCTTCAACAGTGTCCTTGCTGCTCACTTTTCACAAATCAAAAACTCCAAACACAGAGAGAGCAGAGCTAAGAGCTACTCAGGTGAAGACCAGTAAGTTGGTGAAAAGTCCCTGGAGGCAAGCTAATCTCGACGACAGTGAAGAGGAAAGAACGAGTTCCTAGGTCTAGGGGAACTCTGGTGAAGAGACAGAAGAAGAGAGAGGTTTGAGTTTCACTTTGTCTTTGATTGTGAGCGTTCACCGGGTTAGGGTTGAGAGAATACATTAGTGTTGCCTAGGGAGAGAGTCCTTGTAGGAACAGAGAAGTTTGTATTCTGCCTTGTAACCTGAAGGGAACTAAGCAATAAAGAAAAGGAACTCATTCGAAAATCCTCCAAGCGGAGGGAAAGGTTTACTCACGTGATTAGTTGATCATTGTGGGGTTCCTCTATAAGGGAACTATCTCTATTGTTTTATTTACCTACACGTTTTATTTATTCCGCTGCATGTGGGAACTGTCCGATACAGTTCCCATAACTGATTACGGCTAAACTACGATCCAACAATAATAATCGATGATGGTTTCAGTCTTGGCTATCCAATGAAGACAAGCATTGGCTCTAGCCGTTCCGAGGAAGGTTTGGATTTGGAGTTTGATGTCGTGGTGGTGCTCCCTCCCTTGTTCGCGCTCATCATGGAATGCGGGATGACGTGGCTTGCGGGGGCGTGCCGTGCACCGGTATCATGTGGCCTTGGTCGGCCATACGTCGTGGCAACAAATGGGTCGTGCCCGAGGGGGTCGGCGAAGGAATGGGTGTGTAGCCATATGGATGTGTGCCATAGCGCTTGTTGCCTGCATCATTAGTAGACCTAGGCAATGGAATATTATTAGGGTAAGTAGAAAATGAAGGAACATAATCTTGCCTTATCCCCGTGGATGGTACATAAGGTGGAATGAAGTGTGGCTCCAACAAGGACCCTTGGGACACTTATGGCACGTCGGAGGTGGAGCCCTCTTCCAAATGCAAGACGTGGTTCGTGGCATGTAGGGGTTCGAGGTGTGCACCCCCGAAGAAAAATGGAGTGCCATGGTTGACACTAGGAGCATTGTTGTTGCTGGCTTGGACCAACTCGTCAAATGTTGACATCCGTCCCTCCAAGGCATCAAACCGGGTACAAAAGGATTGGAGGGTTTGTTGCATTGATTGGATCATGGCTTCCATGGAAGTTGAAGCAAGGTCTAGGGATTCGAAAAGCAAGACACACAAGCATGACAATGTCACAAGCAAGCAAGTTTGTTTGAACTATTCAAAATAGGAAGCTACTAGGTACCAAAATTTAAAAACTAACATTTTGTGCCTAGCTTGGATTCTCTTTCTCACGGGATCCGGATTTTTTGTGCCCAACCTCACTTTCACTTTCGTCGAGTCCGGGTTTTTCTAAGTCTTGTTTTTGTTCCTTTCCAAGTTCAAAATCTTCTTTTAGGAACTTTCTCGATTTTGTAAAGTTATATCATGCACAACTTAGTTATCCACACAAGCAAACAACATGAGTTTTCCAATTCGGTTTTGGTACTTTTCCCGTGTCCTAACCCAAATAACCAATCAATATTGCAAGCTCAGTTTTATATCATTCATGCAAGTGCAGCCCAAGGTCTTATTTCATGACAAAAAGGCTCAAGAAAAGGGAGACAAGGGGTTGTGTCTTCAGCCAACAAAATCAAGTAAATGGTATTGAATGGAAGAGTCACTTCGTTAACTTTTGGAGACTCTTAAATTCCAAACTCTAGTTCATTCAACGGTCGATGTTAATGGTCTCTTCTTCAACCTTTGGACAACCACAACTCAGATTTTACAATCCATAATTTCGACAATAATAGTGGCAAAGACAAAACTAGGCAAGGACAACACACTTAAGAGAAGGAAGCAAGCATGGATCGGCAAAGGTATTTCTAGATCGGATCAAGGGAAATTGTGTGAAGGGCACTCACTTGCAAAAATCAAGAAAATTCAGATCTAGAAAGAGTTTTTAAGTGGTATACCTTGTGTGGCTCTGATACCACATGATACAGATCATTGGACGAGGAGAGGTGCAAGGTAGACCTTGAAGCATGCTTGTTGCGCCAAGAGAGGAGTTGGTGGTGCCTTGACTGAACTTTGTGGACAAGATGACGATGGAATGGTGAGACCCACAAGTGGAGGAACATAATCTTGCCTTAGGGTAAGTAGAAAATGGAGGAACATAATCTTGCCTTATCCCCATGGATGGTACATAAGGTGGAATGAAGTGTGGCTCCAACAAGGACCCTTGGGACACTTGTGGCACGTCGGAGGTGGAGGGTGGTTGGATATGGATGTGTTTGCTTCGGATACAATTCACCTCATAAACACAAACTAAGAAACCAACTCAAAGATATGACTCACTTTGAATCAGATCTTGAAGGGAGATTCGATATGAATCACGAATCAGTTTTTTTAGGCAACTAAAGACGTTTTATTGAAGGAAAAAGATGACATTACAAGACATAAATACCAACAAGAATACTCAAGTTCAATTGATGTGTCTTTTTAAGGAGAAGTCGTCCCTTTTTAAAGCAAGACTCGGCCTAACACTTAGCCTACTTGAAACCCTTCAAGTTCTTATTTAATATTAGACTTAGAAGCCAAAACATTCAAGGAAAATCAACATTTAATGCTTGACATGAAGACGAGGGTAGACTAGAGCCGACTTAGGTGCTCAACTCGGTTGTGGCGCGCTTGGTGGCCACCAACACACACAAGGTCTCCTTCATACATGCCCGACTCTCCTTTGGTCATGAGGCTAGTTTTGAGCTCCTCTTGTAAGGCACAAGCCCGTGCTTGAGTGATTTGACCAAAAAATGGTGAAATGCCTGCACTTGCTTGGCCGCGGTGGTGGCATTATCCGCATCAAGGGGTGACCAGCGCTCAACCCATTTTGTAGAATTTTGAGCGGCGTCTTCGAGATCATCTTGTCCCATGGGATCCATCAAGTCTTTACCCAAAATATGGCTCAGGGAAAGGTGTGAGGAATCGGTGGTCGCCTCACCTAGAGTTAAGTCACGGTCGGCCTCGTCACGCTCGACGTGCCCCTCAGCATCGACACACCCACTTGGTGCCTCGGTGATGGCCTTGGGAATGCTTGTTTATGGATCTTTTCGAGTGCTTTCCACTTCACTTTAGCAATGGATAAAGTGGAGAGCTTGCTCCTATCCTTATCGTTCAAACCATTATTGATAAATGTTTTATTTAAGAAGTTTACTTCTAAGGCCTTGAAAGCTTCTCATCCCTAGAGCTTGAAGTTGTTCTATCTATTTTTAGCGACCTCCAAATCACCATATTCGATGGGAACCCTATACTTGTAGTTCTTTCCTTTGATCTAATAGGATATCCAAGTTTTCCACTAATCATATTGACCAGAGAAAAGCATGGAAGTGTTTGTTGTTCCTCGTACCTTCTTCATAGCCGACCATATCATCCTTGATACCTAAGAGTAACACACAATTTGAAGTGATAAGGCTTTGATACCAATTTTTAGATCGGATGTGTTAGAATACATACACTATTTGTATGGGAACAATGAACTAGGCAGCATAATAAACTCAAAGCTAATAATAAAGACAAGTAATTTTAATCTCATTCACTAATCTTTATTAAGTAGAAACGAACATACAAAGATGAACTTAGGTTTCTATAAGTACACAACCTACTAGTAACTAACCCTCGTCCTCCAGCCTCAAACTCGCCTACTTTTTTCTTCTAGTGAACTCGACCACACAATCACAACTCATACTCAACTCGCCATGATAATTGTTGATAAGTATTACATCTCACAATCCTTGGTGCATTGTACTTGGATAAGTTTCCAAGTTGGATAAGTTTAACCTCTATTTTGGTCCCAAAACTTCTTGTGTGCTTTCAGTTTCCAGGTTCTGTATAAGCAATTTGTGTGAGTTCTCAAATACAATTTCTTGAGTATTATATTCAGTTTATTCCTCCCTAAAACCAAGTTATAAAAGTGTTAATTTTTGGATTCAAATGCAATGAGAAGTACTTGTCAAGTTCAAGGCTAAAACAAGACCGAATTGTCACCATCGAGCAATTATGGAGATAATTTCGTATCAATTGGTATCGGTTATCCCGGTTGAGACAAGTTTTATTCACTGATTTATCATATTTATCTTGAATATAATGTATGTTAGTGTTAATTTTTATCGATGTCTTCAATTTCATTTGGTGATTTCGAAAAGCATCGAACTCAAAATTTGCTCAAATCAGCGCCCAGTCAAAGATAATGACGAGTGCTCTTTAATTTTAAACAATCTTTTCACACATTCCAGCAATATGATTTAGGGTAAATCGTGATATTGAGGTCTACATAAAGGAAGAGGCACTGCTAAATCTGATTTCTTTGGATCCAATTGAGGATTCTATTGCTTGGCCTACGTTGTCATCATCAAGGTCGACCCTTCTACCTCTTAAAACAGCACCAACATGGGTCAATGTGAAACATAATGAGATACCAAAGGGAACCCTGCTTGTGGCCATGGTTGAGGATGAAGAAGAGGTATCAACTAACGACGCAACTATGGTATGCCCTAGCGTGCTTGAATTGGTTCCCGTGCATTTCAATGAACATATTTCTTATAAGTTGGAGGTAATAAAGGTTCCACAATTTGTAATGCCTTATCATTCTATTGGGCCTATCATTGAAGACCCTACAATGGCTATTATAGAAGAAGTTGTGTGATTAATGTCGCCAAAGAACTCATACAATGTCCTTTTGTTCTTTACCAACATCAACTCAAGGACAAGTCAAATTCAAGTGGAGGAGATTATTGACAAGCAAAAGAATATATTGAAATTCCTTTTGGACATAGAATACAACCAACAAGGAAGAGAATAAAGACGGTGAAATCTCGAATAGAAAATTTGGAAGTTTGTGTTCCTATTAAATTCTGGATATGTCTTTGTAAATTTGTCATAACCGTGCCTACAAAATTGATCTCTAGTTCATTCAATATGATTCAGAAAGATAACTCAAAGGTATACAACTTTATAGTTAACGTTGAGTTGTGATTCCCACAAGAAGAAGATTAAAATCCAATTTTACTAAGGCTTTTGTAAGATCCTACGTGAATTATAGACTTTCCATATTTAGCTAGATTTAGATTACCTTATATTTTATTTTAATATTATAATTAGATTATCAATTTGATATTTATGTTTATTTTAATATTTCATTTGTATTTTAAATAATAAAGTTATAGGGCCAGCTAGAACATGCGTGAAAGCTACCTATGCAGAAATTATGTCTTTTACTAGTTTTTGTTATCTCTTAGTTTAGAACAAGTTGTTTTGTGTTCAAACAACTTTCAAAACGTTTTTTCTACTTAAACACTCTTTTATTAATGAAAAAATCAGATTGAATTGAGAGTGAAACTTGGTTAAGTTTGACCTCAATTTTGATCCACAAAACTCTCTTGTATGCTTTCGGTTATCATGTTCTAGATAAACAATTTGTGTGAGTTCTCAAATACAATTTCGTGAGTGTTATATTCAGTTTATTTCTCTCTAAAACTAAGTTATAAAAGTGTTAATTTGTGGATTCAAGCGCAAAGAGAAGTACTTGTCAAGAATATCTTCAAACGCAAAGTGTTAATTTGTGAACATGATTGTAATTGACTCTCAATTCTTCATGCTTATTGTTCATTTGTATGCATTGTATTGCATTTAACATACTTCATGTTTTTCTAGAAAATTTAGCATTTGGAATTATACATGCTTCTTACTCTTGTATATTGATTAATTTCCATTGTTAAGTGTCCATGAATATCTTCAAGTTGCTTACCTCGTTTCAGTTATACTTTCACTTTGGACTTCTTTTCAGCCTTAAATTGAATTGGAAATCATTCTATTTGATCAAAGGGTTTTCTAAGACTTTGGTATTCGTGCCTATTCGCTATTGTGTTGATTTTTCAAGTTCCATCTTGATTTAAGATGTTTCAACGCCATATTCCACCAAGGATAAAGGCCTTTTATAGGGAGAATGAGCCCACTACATACTTTGAGTGGGAGCATCAGTTACCACATAGACGTTATTCAAGTAGTAGACCTCACAAATGTCATAGACTTAGTCAAGTCCATGACTTTATAAAGTTTGTAATTGTCAACTCACAAACTCTCAAAGAACTATGTTCCCTAACATGTAACATACTTTAACAGATATTATCCTCTGGAACCTAGCTTTGATAACATGTATTTTATACCTTTTAGGACATGCATTTAGGACTTTAGTTTAGTAAGTTTTGTGCATTTGTTTCATGTTTTCTAGTTCCTTTTGTCTTGTTTTCATTTTAGATGTCTACACACGTATCTTTACGCTTTTCAAGGACATTGGAGAAGTTCGAGCTTCATTTGAACATGTTTGGAGACATGCCGGAATCAAGACATTAGTTTGGACGGTAGGGTCAAAAATGAGCCACTCAAGGCCAAGTGAAGAAGCCACATGATCCAATTCAAGCTCATTCACTAAGGTGCATGATTGTGCAACAAGATTGCTCAATCATGCATCAGATGCACAATCGTGTCTTAAGAGTTTAGATAAAGGCTAAGGTCATGTGTCATATGATGCATGATCGTGCATTAATTTTCAATAAAAGGCAAAGTTCATGCATTTTCCATTGCATGATTGTGTGCCTTCAAGCCTTGAGTCGTGCATGTTTGAGGTTGTGCGCCCCTTCATAGGTTGTGTGCCTTCGCCGCATGATGTGTGATGTGATCACGCGCCTCTTTGATGTTGGTCTATGTGCCATATGTTCAAACTCTACTTTTAGTATAAATAGTTTATTTTTTCTTCTAGATTAGAGAGTTGCTTTTGGGGATATTTGCTAGAACCCTAGTTGTTAGAGCTTTTAGAGATTGTTCCTTATAAGATTTTTCTTCTAGATTTGAGACCAAGTTTTCTTTCTCTTAATCTAGTTAATACTTTTCATGGATTATTTGATTGTTTTTTCAATTATGTCTAGCTAATTTCCTATTTTCTAGGGTTAGGGTGATCCTAACAATGTGTAGGTAGACTTATTTGTTATATGCATGATTTGAGTTTACAACTTTGTTCGATTCAATCCTAGTGTGATTAATCTAATTTTTCAAACCTTATTAGAATTCTATTAAGATTTGAGACCGAAAGGTGAAAGTTTTAATAGATAAACAAAGAGAGGTTGAGACTGAAAGGTGATATTTTCTATTGGAGCCCTAGGATTTGAACATGAGATTTCATTATTGTGAAAGTGTTTTGATTTCTCTTGTGGATTAATAGTTGTCATAGAAATCTTAATATTGAGTTGGGTTAACAAGTCGTGAAAGCGGATCTCATGTCACTTTAATTTAAATTCTAGGTGCTTAAAGGGTCTAGACTTCAATTAGCAAGTCACAAAAGTCAATGCTTGTTGAGTCTAGACATGTTGCTATTGTTCGAAAGGGCTTAGTAATTACATTAGATAACTACTTGCAACAAAGACAAATGATGATCATGTGTTATTCTTTTCTAAAGTTTACTGAAATGTTGTTGTGGAAAACCTTACCCTTGAAACTTCTCTCTATTGATTTTACATCACATAAACTAGTTGCTTGATCTTCTTCCTCTAATTATAATCACTTCTCATTTATTAGATAGCAATTGGTACTACTTAGTCCCTGAGTTTGACACCTAGGGACTATACCTATCTCATACACTTGCGGGGTAGGATTTGGCCTATCAAGCTTCACTTACACGAATGTGCACTCCGTATACCTGATGAGGTATTTTTCAGTTGTTTTACCTATCAAAGAAACCTTAACTTTACCAAACTCAATAGAGCGGTAAGTAAGGTCGATCCCACAGAGACCCGTGTATTTATGTTCTTACTTAGATGTCAAGTAACCAAAGTGGGGGGTTTTATGATTGACTATTCTAAACTACTATGCAAAATAAAAGTAAATATGAATGCAAAGGTGATTAAATCAATATGAAACAAGTGTGTTCAACTAGTTAAATCCATCATGACATTGCTTTATTGATAATCGATTCTCTTGATTCTCTTCTCACTTGAATAATCTATTGTGGATTATGACCCTACTAAGGATTATGACCTAAACTTCAAATTTAGTTGATAAAACTACTAGTCTAACAACCCTAATCATCTAAGAACCTAGAAGACCCTCTAGATTCAATTAGACAACAACATAACGATTCAAGTTATCAATAGAAACAAGCACTTAGAGCAACCAGACATCTAAGTGACTTGTGAATTTATTCCCTTCTTTACCCAAATAGTCCAACCGCTCCTAAATTGATTAAAGTTCTACTCTTGATCAAAATTAACTCCGACCGGTAATTAATAAGATTTAGTTATAACTAGAAATTCAATTAGGTGATCAATCTAACAAAACCCTAGTTTAGATTCAATTAAGCATAGGGAATAAACTCTATTCAAGTTTGTTGAGAATCAATCAAACCTCACAACTCATGCAAATCATGACTTCAATTAACTAGCCAAACACAATGGAATTTAGCAACTCGTTGTTGATAGGGATTTACTTAACAACAAATAAATTTGTAGTCAAGACCCCGCTGTGTATAGGGAGGTTTGGATCGTCCATGGGAAGGTTATTTTTTATTACTAATTTAGAAAACAAAAGAACACAGAACGGAAACAAACCACGGAAGATTAACCAAGTAACACAACGCAAACAAATCGGTACCGACCTTGTTCAGGGTCGATATCGATGTTGTTTCTTTAACTAGAATGAAGCAGATCAAAACACAGAGAAGCAGCTTCGGTACCAAGCCTATGACCTCGGTATCGACTCTGAACAGAATGCAATATAAGATTTCAAACAAGAGGGAAAGATCTAGGACAAGGGTTTACCACGACATAATCATGCAATTGGGATAGTGTGAATCATAAATAACATGCCTTGAACATAAAGTCACCAACTTTCATTGATTAAAGCAAGTAAAGTAATCGATTCTCATCAATCAATCAACTTTCTACTTATTTTTTATCCAAAGTTTGTAACTTTCGTTATCAAACAATATCAACATTCAAGTTCACAACTTTCTCTTTCGATTAAGAAACAAACTCGAATTACTTTGACTTTCACCAAAGCTTAAGCATAAAATAAGTAGAGAAAAGATAAAAGGCATTCATTCATTCAACACACATCATTCATGCACAATCATGTCGGGTTTCCAACCCCGATCCTAGAAAGTGAACTACTCACACATGATTGAAGAAAAACAAACAAAAAGATTGAAAGAGAACATAATTCGAATTAAACTAAAGACTTACTTGAATTAAAAATCAAAACTTGTCTTAGAACACAACTCGAACTCACAAACTTCTTCTCCAAGTAACTTGAAAAGCAACCAAATCAGCCAAAACAAGAGAAAAGGTGCTTGTTTTTAAGTTTCTCACGTCTCTCATTCTTGCCAACCAACTAACTCCCCCAAACTAAAGCTAAGACAAGGTATTTATACTAGAAAAGCTATCTAAAAAGTTTCCATAAAGATAGAACTTCCTAAACTAAAAAGATTACGGAATAAAATCTTTAAAAACTTGAAGTCGGTGCGTCTACCGACACAGGGCACCCTCGGTGTCAACCCTGTTAGGGTCGGTAGACTCCCGCTGAACTCTTATTGACTTCGTCTTTGCTGTAGACCTCGGTACCTGATGTGTACCTGCCCTAGTCCTAGGGTCCCGAGACCGTGGCGACCCCCTTGGGCTAATCCGCGGCTCCGTAGGACTCGTGCCAAGACTCGTGGTCCGCCTCACCATTGGCACCATGGCCCCGAACGCTCGAGTCGTGCCAACGCCGGGCCAACCCGGCGTCGACACATGAAGTCCTTGTGCGTCACGCCTCGGTTGTGCCACGCCACACTCGGTACCGAGCCACCAGCCCTCGGTACCGTGCCAGCCTTCCTCGGTACCAGCCCCACGCCTCGGTACCGACCACCATGTCCACGTCGGGCCAACCCGGCGTCGCGACATGAGGTTCGCGCCCCGCGCCTTGACTTTTTCGTGCCACGCCTAGCGTGTCGTGACACGCCTTGCGCGCGCTGGCGCGCCGACGCCCTTGTCGTGTCGCGCCAGCCCTTGTCACAACCTTGTCGCGACACTCGCGACTAGGCCACCGTGACCATTTATCTTTTATACCATTTTTAGTACTATTTCCTTTTCGAACATTACTATTTATGTCCTTACTATTATTATTGAGCATTTATGGGCTTGGGCCTAAACGTTGGGCCGCTTGCATGCGCAACCCTAGTTTGGCCCATGCCTCCTTAGGGTTTCTAGGAGCTTCTCTATAAATAGGAGCCTCCTCTATTGTATTTCTTACGCTTGAATTTAGATACCGAATTGCTGTCGAGATTTCTCCAGACCATCTTGTTAAGGCGTCACCCAATTTCTCTTCTCGTCCCATACTCTTCCGATCTCCCTCAAAAGAGATCACCTTCTCAATCCTTTCAATTCTCACTCAAACCCCGTCTAGACGTTTATTCGTCTCAAATCTATCGGTTACACACGTGAGAAGACCATTTACGAGTCCAACGATCGATCCTTCGTGAATCCTCCAACGGGGTTCACATCAGTACCGAACCCACAGGGTCGGTATCGAGCCTATTTTGCCTTGTTCTTGCAATTCCTTACTTTTTCCTTTGGATTTTCTTGGGATCTCTTCAAGTCCCTTGGTTTCTTCCTTCTCTTGCCAAGCTCCTCTGACTCCTATCTATCTTGATGTCTTCAAAATGCTCCAATCTTGCTCAAAAAACCTACAGAAAACAAAAAAAACAGAGTAGCTTCCATACTTTTCTCAAAATATGCACACTCATCTAAAAACACACAAAACAAACACTAAAGCTCAACTAAACTAAGCAAAACCACTAAGAAAAAACACTTAAACTATACTAAAAACTCGAACATCAAAACATCCCATACTTATGCTTGCTTGTCCTCAAGCAATCACTAGACATAGACCAAAACCAAACAACACATTCATCAAGTAATAGCCTTCGTCAAAAAGCAACTTCAAAGCATTAGTGAAAATCAGCAAGTGACTCTAAACATCATCATACATATATGAACAACAAATAGACATAAGAAATCACAATCCAACCTCACTAGGGAAAATGTGTTTCACTCAACTCTCATGTGTTTAGGCTTATAAGTTCATCTCTCGACTCAATCAAATATGCAAAAACTCATAGAAATTGGAACTTATATCACCAAACTCTCCACCAAAGATTTGTCAAAACAAGCAAAAATCATCAAGAGAACTTAGGCTCAATGAAAAACTTCATAGAAGTTTCCATTTGGTCGGGTTGTAATGGGGCTCGGTAATAACAATAAGGCATAGAAGATTTTGGCTATGTGGTGCTAATAATATCCGAGATCAAGACTCCTAAACTTACACATCACCAAAACACTCATAAAACAAAACCTACTAAACTCACTTTTCATCTTTATGCACACTCATCCTTTCACTCACCCATCAAAATCCTAGAAAGTCTCATAAACATATAAAGAAACTCTTGGGTTTGAACTTTAACACACTTGCACACTTTCTATTTCTTATTTCTTCCCATTTTTTCTTTTCTTGCATTTTTCTGGGAAAGGGTCGATACCGAACCTGTAAAGGTCGGTATCGAGCTGCAACTTCTTTTTTTCTTCTCTGGGCTACTATAATAACCTCGGTACCGAGCCCACATAGGTCGGTATTGAGTCTGTGAATTCACTCTTCTTTTCTTTCTTTCTTGTGCATTTTTTACCAAGCGATCTTTTTACAACCTTCAAACAAGAGACTTCCAATCTACCCCAACCAATCCCTCTCTCTTCGAACCAACATATATCTTCACTCACAAAAACGACTCTAACCGGCTAAGTCCTAATCCCCGGATAGGGTCAAGCTTATATCAGCTAAGGAAATTATTTTGTGGGGCTACAAATAAAAGGCTTAAGGCTCAAAGTGGCTTCAAAAACAAGGGATAATGTAAGGGTGGATAAGGATTAATAAGGCTCATGAAAAATAAGTTCTCTATCATATGATTTCACATGTAATGAACTAAAAATCTTATAGAGGTTTTGAGAAATAGATAACCATCACAATTTCAAGAGATAATATACATATAGAGATTAAATCACACATGAAAAATCAAGGCTAAATAAGCTCACAAGGAAATTTTTGTTGGATTGCAACTTCTCATGCTAAAAGTTATATATGTACTCAATTTCATTACATGCTAATTCACAATTAAAAACATTTCATCATGAGATTCAGGCTATACTATTAAAAACATGCTAAAAGGAATTAGTCATGCAAGTAAAAGCAATCATAGAACCATAAAATCAAGGGTACTCATCCGTTCTAAAATCTTTTTGTGATTTTTTTTCAAATTTTTTTTATGAAAAGGAAAGCAACTAAAGCAAACATACAAAACACAAAGCTAAAAACAGAACACAAGAACATAAAAAACACTAGAGAACAAATTCTCCCCACCCCATACTTAAACTATACAGTGTCCCCACTGTAGAAACAAAGTAAAGCAAAAGAAAAGAGAGGGAGAAGAAAGGAACTCACAAAATGCTTATTGAAGCATATGGAAGCATCCTTGAAACATCCTTGAGGAAGAGAAGGAATCAGCGTCGCTTTGGTGGAATGTAGACCTCCATGCTCTACATGAACTCGACGGTGGTCCTCCAACGTTCTTCTTGGTGCCCCCAACGATCCTCACCTATCCTCCAGTGGGACTCAGCCATACGGTGGCGGTCCTCCATCGTCTTCCACCGAGCCTCAACAATCTGGTGACGCTCATCCTCAACTGCCACAGGAGCTGCATAAGCCTCCTGCCACTGGTTCATCTTCTCGTGTAAATGGTAATTGTGCATACACAGCTACTGTATCTAGGATGACAAATCTTTCGCCCACTGTGGTGGAGCATCAGAGCTGGAAGCATCGGTATTGGGCTGGTGATGGTGCTTCATTGATCAAGTATTCTTGATCAAGTATTCTTCATCTCTTCCTCCTCCCGCTCATCGGTATTGGGCTAGTGATGGTGCTTCATTGATCAAGTATTCTTGATCATGAAGCGTCGATATTGACCCATGTAGGGTCGATATCGACGCTGCATGATCAATCTCCGCCCACCTTTTGCCCGAGAATGCATCAAAAGCCAACATCCTCTCGATTGAGTCCCCACATTCAATGTAATCAGTGCGGGTGTAGAGCATCTTGACCTCGGCTTCATTGGTCTCTTTCATGGTGGGGTTAAAATGGAATTCCACCACCTCATCCCCAATCTCAAAAGTTAGGAGTCCCCTCCTAACATCAATTATGGCTCCAGTTGTGGCTAGGAATGGCCTCCCTAAAATGATAGGCACCACCGGGTCTTCGGACATCTCCATGACTATGAAATCATTTCGGACAAAGAACTTGCCCACTTGAACTGGAAAATCGTCCACCACTCCCATAGGCTTGACACAAGATCCGTCCGCCATGTACAACTTTATAGGCTCCAGTGGTCCCATGTTGGCTTTGGACCAAATTGATAATGGTAGTAGACTTGCACTGGCTCCTAAGTCACATAAAGCTTTAAACCGATAAGCTCCAATACCAATAGTAATAGCAAACTTACCTAGGTCGCGTAATTTTTATGGGAGCTCCAAAGATCGGACTTCGTCGGTCAGCTCAGACATAGACCTCTTCCTGCTAAGAATATCTTTCAAGAATTTTATATAAGCCGGCATTTCACTTAGGGCCTCAGCGAATGGAATGGAAATATTTAAGCCCTGGAGGATCTTAACAAAATGTCGAAACTTCCCTTCTATTGAGTCTTTAGACTTTTTAGAAAGGAATGGAAGAGTATTCATCGGTCTCGGAACCAAAATGGGCTCAAGAGGTGGCACTACCGAGTCAATAGAGGGGTCGATGGGTGATGTAGTAGGATCGGTATCGCCCCTGGTGGGGTCGGTACCGCGCCTGGGACTAAGGGAGTGGTCTGGAATCGAAGACTTACCTGGATTGGGGTCGTTAACAACCCGTGAAGTCTCGGTACCGAGTGTATGAGGGTCGGTATCGACCTTGGCGGGGGCAGTTTTCTCATTATTGGGCTCTTTCTCCATGGTTTCTGCACGGTCCGGTAGTGTCCTTCCTCTCCGAAGGTGTACAACTGCTATGTGTCCTCTCGGGTTCTCGTCGGGACGGCCCGGGAGTTGCCCTTGAGGTCTCGAAACTTGTGCAACAAGGTTGCCAAGTTCGGAGTTGACGCTTTTTCTCCATGTATTGAACTCTCCCAATTGGGCTTGTACACCCTTCATCTGATTATTTAGGTCAACTCGGATTCCATTGATTTCATTCTTCACTCCATTGATTTCTTCATGGAGCCCATTCACCCATGATGGTGTCTCTTGATAGCCCGGGGGCCTATAAGGGGCATCCTTCCTTTCTTGTGGTGGGGGTACTTGATTTTGACCTTGATTGTAACCGCCCCAAGTGGGATAGTTATTGCTCCTTTCATAATTTCCAAGTGGATTTCTGTATTGTCCTCTCATGTAATTCACATCAGCATAAGTCTCAACGGCTCTAACCTGCTCAAAGTTAGTGCAGGCGGAAGTACTATGGGCATGGGAGCCACACTCAAGACATTGTTAAGAGGTTTTCAGAAAACTTACCTATTTCTTCAGCCGGTTGATCTCATCTTGTAAGAATTGATTTTTGACATCTGAATCAACCTCCTCTTTATTTGGAGTGTATAGTCTCCTTTGAGGCTGGGGCGCTTGCTGGGTCCCATACATGGCATCGTAGTTGGTCAATTTGTCTATTAATGCCCATGCCTCATCGGGCTCCATCTCTATGGAACCACAGGCGGTGTGCAGGTTAACTCTGTTCTTCGTCTTAACATTGATCCCCTGAAAGAAAATCTCTTGAAGAACATATTGTGGTTGTCCATGGGTAGGGCGTTGCCTCAACATCTCCTTGAATCGCTCCCATGTTTCCACAAAGGTCTCATTAGATAACTGGTGACAAGAGGTGATACGTTTCCTTAGCTCCGTAGTTTTGGCTGGAGGGAAAAACTTAGTCATGAATAAATCATGCAAAGCTTTCCATGTCCTAACGAACCTAGGAGGTAGGCTCTCTAACCAGCTCAGGGCCTTTCCTGCAAGAGACCATTTAAAGGCCTTTAATTGAACATACTCAAGAGAAACATCGTCAATTGCAATGGTATCACATAAATCAATAAAGTTTCGAATATGCTCCATAGGGCACTCAGTGGGTTTCCCCTCAAACTGAGCCCTTTTTATTAAGGATATAAATTGAGATTTGATCTCAAAGGCCTTCTCTATGTCGGGAAGCACAATAGCTGACTCTGGCACCCTCAATTCTGGGTGCATGTACTGCTTGGAATTCTTTGGAATAGTATTCAATTGTTCCTGCAATTGATCCCTATCAGCTTGCAATGCTTCCATCTGTCTGCGCAGGGCAGTCATCTGCTGAGCCATCTCTTCAGGTGTGATGGCCATGGTGCGGTTTTCTCGTCTCCTACGATGAAGAATACGTTCAGGCTCAAAATAATAATCAGATTGATCAAACTCAAGCCGACGTCTTCCCCTTTGCATAAGTTGAGAAAACAAACAAAAAGAAAACGAATTAGAAATAAAAACAAGGTTGGGCTATTCCCAAACCCACAAGTAATCAAACACAACATTGTTACTTCCCCGACAATGACGCCAATTTGTTGATAGGGATTTACTTAACAACAAATAAATTTGTAGTCAAGACCCCGCTGTGTATAGGGAGGTCAGGATCGTCCACGGGAAGCAAGGTTATGTTTGATTACTAATCTAGAAAATAAAAGAACGCAGAACGGAAACAAAACACAGAAGATTAACCAAGTAACACAACGCAAACAGATCGGTACCGACCTTGTTCAGGGTCGGTATCGATGTTGTTTCTTTAACTAGAACGAAGCAGATCAAAACACAAAGAAGTAGCTTCGGTACCGATCCTATGACCTCGGTATCGACTCTGAACAGAATTCAATATGAGATTTCAAACAAGAGGGAAAGATCTAGGACAAGGGTGTACCACGACATAATCATGCAATTGGGATAGTGTGAATCATAAATAGCATCCTTGAACATAAAGTCACCAACTTTCGTTGATTAAAGCAAGTAAATCAATCATTTCTCATCAATCAATCAACTTTCTACTTATTTTTTATCCAAAGTTTGTAACTTTCGTTATCAAACAATATTAACATTCAAGTTCACAACTTTCTCTTTCGATTAAGAAACAAACTCAAATTACTTTGACTTTCGCCAAAGCATAAGCACAAAACAAGTAGAGAAAAGATAAAAGGCATTCATTCATTCAACACACATCATTCATGCACAATCATGTCGGGTTTCCAACCCCGATCCTAAAAAAGAGAACTACTCACACATGATCAAAGAAAAACAAACAAAAAGATTGAAAGAGAACATAATTCGAATTAAACTAAAGACTTACTTGAATTAAAACTCAAAACTTGTCTTAGAACACAACTCGAACTCACAAACTTCTTCTCCAAGTAACTTGAAAAACAACCAAATTAGCCAAAACAAGAGAAAAGGTGTGTGTTTTTAAGTTTCTCGCGTCTCTCTCTCTCTCTCTTGCCAACCAACTAACTCCCCCAAACTAAAGCTAAGACAAGGTATTTATACTAGAAAAGCTATCTAAAATGTTTCCATAAAGATAGAACTTCCTAAACTAAAACTATTACGGAATAAAATCTTTAAAAACTCGAAGTCAGTGCGTCTACCGACACAGGGCACCCTCGGTATCGACCCTATCAGGGTCGGTAGACTCCCCCTGAACTCTTGTTGACTTCGTCTTTGCTACAGACCTCGGTATCGAACACACATGGTCGGTATCGAGCCTATTTTGCCTTGTTCTTGCAATTCCTTACTTTTTCATTTGGATTTTCTCGGGATCTCTTCAAGTGCCTTTGTTTCTTCCTTCTCTTGCCAAGCTCCTCTGACTCCTATCTATCTGGATGTCTTCAAAATGCTCCAATATTGCTCCAAAAACCTACAGAAAACAAAAAAAAAACAGAGTAGCTTCCATACTTTTCTCAAAATATGCAAACTCATCTAAAAACACACAAAACAAACACTAAAGCTCAAATAAACTAAGCAAAACCACTAAGAAAAACACTTAAAACTATACTAAAAACTCGAACATCACTCATAATTATATTAAAGAAAAGCTTACAAATTGGTTCAAAGGTGCTCCTTGGGAAAACTCTCTTTAAACAAACCCTAGCCTCCAAATTGTGATCCAAAGTTATGAAAGAAAAGATAAAAATAAGGTTTAAATACCCAAAGGTTTCCAAAGATCAAATTATCCCAAAATACATCTTAACACGTCGGAACACATTAACTCAAGCCCAACTCGAAGCCCAAAACATAGCCCAGCGTCGGCCCAAACATCTCTGTGTAAACACCGATGGCGAGGGCATATCCGAGGTTGCGCGGCCGCGCAGGTTTATCCTCAAGCCAGCGGCACTTCTCGGTTCAGCATTCAAGTGACACTTCAGAGGCTGTTTTGACCCCCTTCGAGTTGGAATTTGGACTCGGAGTAAAAATATGAATTGTAGCTCTTGGAGTTAGTTTTCCAGTGATACCAAATTCAGCTTCATCTGACCTCTATATCTCCCAAACCAAGCATTTCAAGATAGAGGTGTCAAAACAAGACTCCAATGCATGGCCCGGGTTTAAGCATTTTTATCCCTCAAGCTCTTGGGCCTTAGCTCTTCTAAACTTCACTTGTATCACTCTGAACTTCATCAAACTCCACCACAATCATCTAAGACCTATCCATCCATGCTTGTTTACCTAAGGATTTGCAAAACAGAACAAAACAAGCGCAAAACCCGAATTTCTAGAAAACCTAGGAACCTAAGAACTACAATAAACTAAGCTAAAAATCATGCAATATAAACATAAATATGCATCCTAAGCACTACCTAAATGCAAGCTATCAAATTCTCCAATGTTTAACCCTTGCTTGTCCTCAAGCAAGACATAAATCCAAGTCACACCAGATCAATGCAATCATGCATTCATCTCATAATCAATCGAGCAATTCAACATATAATTAAAACCTGACCAAGACTTCATAGCATGCATTACATCAAGCATAGAGCAAAGATTATTCATTCATTCTAGACCACACCAAGATAATGTGTTTGCTCTCACTCTCAAGTGTTTAAAGGACATGTTTCACTCAAAAATCAACCATGAAAAACTAGACTACCATAGGCTTGCATTAGCGTCCTAATTCTCCACCGTTGTGGACCAAATACACAACAAAAATCACGAGGTCTTTTAAGGGATGTAATGGGGTCAAGGTAAAAGAGAAATTTGGAAGGAATCTTATTTGGTCATGTGGTGCTAAATCCGGGATAAAGAATTAATCCTAAACCCAAACTTTTACACTTTCTTTTCTTCTTACTACTCCCAAACTTTCTTCACCAACTCCTTACACTCTCATTGAAGCACTTTGTTTATTTTTTTTCTTTCTTTTCACTTATTGCCTCTTCTTTTTTTCAACTCTTTTTATACTCATAAAGGTTACTAACCTTTCAAGCTCACTTTTTCTTTCTTTGCAACATAATTTTCACCTTCATTTTTTTTTTTCACTTTTCACACTAGAGTTGTTTTCCTCTTTTTCACCTTTTCTTTTCAACCTCCCCCATACTTATACAAAACTCACATAAAACAAAACCAACCTAAAGTCCTAAATCTCGGATGGGTCAAGCTTATTAGGCTATGGATCATTTTGTGGAGCTATAAAAATAGGCTTAAAGCTTAAAGAAATGGGGTATCAAAACATGGATCTTTTAAGATAGGAAGGGAAATAATTAGGGCTGGGCAAAAACAACCGTAATAAAAAAAACAGGAAAAAAGATCATTTTTTACGGTTAACCAAACCGAAATTTTTATTTAACCGGTTACGCTTAACCAACCGATACTTTTAACGGTTCAACGGTACGAATACGGTTATCAATATTTTTACGAGTAGTTAACCGATGAACCGATAATATTTTTACTATATATATGTTCTTAAAAGGGGAATTATATATCTAATTATTTTTAGTTAAAAATAAATACATTTTAATAAATAATAAATTATCTATTATAAATTTTGTTTATAGTTTATTTTTTTTCAATATTCTCACAGAGTCCTAATCTTTTTTTTTCACCTCTATGAATAGTTTGACTTTGCAAAATGCAGTAATGTATCTTTTGAACATTATGTCCATCTCAAGGCATCACATAAAGTTCATTGATATAGGTTTGTTAAAATACCTTACTGATAACAAGCTGTAAGCGTGGTGTAATCTTTCCATTAACTTATTTGAACCCTTATGTAACAAATCAAACCTTATATCTTTTAATTGAATGAAATATTAAGTTTATATATCAACTTATCAAACCACATAAAGCTACTTTTCTTATAGAGAATTTTTTTTAATGAAATCCATACTATTCTTTGCATTTAATTAATCAAAAATCAAACCGATAAACCGTACTGTTTGTTATCGGATAACCGTTAAAAAGACAATTTTTGTATTAAAAATCTGATTTTTTATTAAAATAAATAAATTAAAGCAAGTTGGTTAACTGATAAACCGTACCAAGTTTCACAGTTAACCGATAATGAACGGTACGGTTATGGTTATAGAAATTTACTAACCTAAGTTTCAATTAACCGATGCCCGGTTAACCGAAACTCCGGTTAACCAACCGTGCCCACTCCTAGAAATAATAGGCTATAAAGAAACATTGCCTCAATCATATTAATGTCATGAATTCAATCATATAAATCAGCCTTGAAAAAGAGTCTAAACGCAAGTTCTAGAGCTAGAAAATCATGGTGATACACTCAAGACATAAGAGAACAAATATAATCATGAAAGGCCAAAATCCTCACAAGGCAAATTTTTGTCTAGAACTTCAGAATGAATCTAAAACTCAGGCTAACTACATGCTCAGTCCTATAGTCAAGGTAAATAATCAAAGATCATGCTCATATCATAAGAATTTCAACATATCAAATCATGGGTTATGATTCATACTTAGCATAGAAACACAAGAGGTATCAAACAATGGGAAAATAAGAACCTAAATACAATTTTTTTTGTATTTTTCAAAATTTTCTGATTTTTTTTTCATTTTTTCAGGATTTTAATCAGTGCATGCAAAAATTAAATATGGCTAATCTAATGCAACTACATGCAATGCAAAAGTAATTCCCTTCCCCCATGCTTAAAACATACTTTATCCCCAAAGTAAAGTAAAAAGAAAGGGAAGGAGAAAAACTTACAACGATCTAGCTATTAGGGTAATGTTGGTAATTCGACGACGGTGGTGGTGAATACTGTATCTTCTTCAATAATCTGATCTTCAAACCTGGGGTATCTCAACACACACAAAAACTACCTAAAAAAAAAAGATTAACTGAAAAAGAAATCTACTCTAAACATTGGGTTGCCTCCTAAGAAGCGTTTGTTTAACGTCATTAGCTTGACCCTTAGCATGAATTGACAAGATTAGACATTGTCAATGCCCTTAGCAATCTGTGAAACCCCTGTGCACACATCTCAAAAAAGCATAAGGAACACATTGATAAATTAAAGATGCATAATATAACTTTCAAAGACCGTTTTAACTTATCAAACATGTGTGCCCAGTTGGCATGAAATGGAATTTGCTCAAATGAATTCAGCACAAGTGGTGGCTTTAGAAAATACTTACAATATGAGTCAAAGCACTTGGTAGAAATATCACTTGTATTAGAGATGAACTCCATAGATTTCTCATCGTCCACCTTGTGTTGTAGACTTGGCTCCTCATCTTAGAACTCCATAAGCTTAGGATGTGAGAAGGTGGGGAAACTGGAATATGGGATGTCAAGGCCTAACATAGGGCACACCATGACAACGAGAGCCTTAACAAATGTATCATGTTGGTTTTCTCCCTCATGGTTGTCTACTTCATCGACAAAGAAGTCATCATGGTCGACAAAATAGTCTTCTTCCAAAACCACAAAACCTTCAAGAAATTTACTTCACATGGGTGAAGATGACTCAAGCTCCCTAGGCTTTGAAAGAATCTCTATGCTTGCACAGACTTCCTTTGGCTCTGTGATAATCTGCTCAACTTGCCTTACAGGTGCAAATTCATATTGAGCATCAAATTCGTCATCAACATAACCCTCATCAAGTGTCTTAGATTGCTCCTCAACTTGCATATGGGTGTCTGCCTCATGATTGTTTGATTCCAACGTGATTCCACCACTCCTTTCACACAACTCAAAAGGGCATGAGATGGTGGAATGAAAACTTGAAGAACAAGACTCACAGTGCTCCATGATTATAGCATCTGCCCCTTTGGAGAGATCCTTGATTATATCCTCAAGAGACTTATCAACCGGCTAGGGTGGTTGGGAAGATGACTCGACCAAAAAGCTCTGATGGCTCATGAAACATAAGAAATCCCAGCATTCCTCAGGTCCCATAAACAAAAGCCTTTCATTGCTCATGTAGTCGGCCAATCCCCTTGTCTCAAAATTCATACCATAGACAACTCCCATGTTTACCTCTCCATCACTGTATTATATCCACCAAATACCAAGCTGATGTGAACCCCGTTGGAGGATTCACGAGAGGATCTTGTCGTGGACTCGTATTGGGTCTTTTTCACCAAGTAACCGATAGATTTGAGGTCGAAAGTGATACGTTATCGCATCGGATTACTCCTTGATGATCTCTTTTGAACCACACAGGATCCCGACCTTGCCTAGTAATCTCTATTCAAACCTGAAATTGCTTAATCAAATTAATGCCTTGCGTGACAAGTAACAATAAAAATGAAATTGATTTGAGAAGATTGAAACAATCAACTTTGATAGTTCAATTGGATTGGCTCTAACGCTAAATCCAATTGATTAACTAGATTTGATCTTTAACAGTCAAACTAGAACAATCACAATTGACTAGATCAATAAACCAAATTGAATGAACACAAAGAGATCGACAGAGAGATGATGATGATGATGATGATCGATTGAAGCAATTGCAAACACACGTGTATTTTGGCCCAAAGACTAGATAAAACCTTTTTCTATGGTTTATCTAATCTCAAGCTAATTTTATTGAATGATAAATGCAAAGTATTTAAAGGAGTACAAGTGAGATCTCTTGGAGAACAAACCAAACACATGGCCGGTCCTAGGAGGGTATTTTCGGCCTTTTGTCTTGCTTCCCAAAATATCATAAAATAATATAAATGCAACTAACTAGATCTCGTTAAATTAAATAAATCAAATAAAGATTTATTTGACTTATTTAATTAAGGAAACTCTTAACAAACTAAAAGATAACAAAAAGATAGGAGAGAGATTATCAACCAACTAACATCACCTATTGGTTGAATTTCTCATTATTAAAAAAACTGAATTAAAATTGTTTCCATAAATAAATAACAATAAATATATTTTCCATAATTTAGATTGGTCAAGTCAAAGAGTTGACTTTGACCCATGTAACAATTTATCTCACCCGGTCACTTACTAAATTCAGTCCTAAAGTGAGACAAACCATTCCATGTATCTAAATTAGGAAATAAAGGTGAACAAGGCCCAAAATAGCAAATGGCGCCCCATTCAATTGTGAAACTCGGCCCCATAAATCAATCCATAGAATCCGGGCTTAGCTGATGTCGAATGCATGTAACCCATCTCGTCTTGTTGGACCCTTCAACTATGGCTGCCAATCGAACTAAGATCGATGTCGTCCCTTGAGCAATCTTCTTAGTTCGACTCCTTGTAATTGGCCCATCAAAAGGCACTCGAATTAACTCATCGACGTTGGTAGGAGACATGGCTGGCTTCACTGCATCATTCTCCTCCACTTGAGCTCGAATCGTCTCTGATTCGACGTTGGAATCAAAATCTGGCACATAAAGAGAAAGATCAGCCACATTAAACATTGGATGGACATTATACTCACCAGGAAAGTCGACATGTTAAGCATTAGGGCCGATTCTTCTAAGTATTTTGAACGGTCCATCTCCACGCTGATCTAGCTTGTTCTTTCTTTGGTTGGGAAACCTCTCCTTCCTAAGATGCACCCAAACAAGATCACCTTCTTCAAAGATAACCTGTTTTCACCCCTGGTCAGCATGGGCCTTATACTTCATGGATTTCCTCTCCAAATGCATCTTAGTTCTCTCATGTAGCTTCTTCATAAACTCAACCCTCTTGTTAGCTTCAAAGCTCTCCTTTCAATTGTATGGCTGAGGCGTCAAGTCCACTAGCATCCTTGGATTCAGCCCATAAACAACCTCAAAAGGGGTCATTTTAGTGGCTGAATGGATTGAACTGTTATAAGCAAACTCCACAAAAGGCAAAACATCTTCCCAACGATTAAGGTTAGCTTTAAGCATAGTTCTTAATAAAAACCCTAACGTTCTATTAGTAACTTCAGTTTGCCCATCAGTTTGTGGATGGCATGAGGTAGAAAATAACAATTTAGTTCACAACTTAGACCACAAACTTTTCCAAAAATAACTCAGAAATTTAGCATCACGATCTGAAACAATAGTACAAGGAATGCCATGCAATCTAACAATTTCTCTAAAGAACAAATCAACAATATGTACAGCATCATCAGTCGTGTGACATGGAATAAAATGAGCCATTTTAGAAAATCGGTCTACAACCACAAAAATAGAGTCTCTACCTTTCCTAGTTCTAGGCAATCCAACAATGAAGTCCATAGAAATGTCCTCCCAAGGAGAACTAGGAATAGGCAGGGGTTGGTACAAACTATGAGGGTTAAGTCTGGATTTGGCTTTAGCACAAACAACACAACTTTTGACAAATCTAAGCAGATAATTACTCATTTTCGGCCAATAGTAGTGTTCTTTTAAGCCTTCTAACGTTTTTTCTAACCCTCTATGTCCTCTTGATTCATGCAATTCTTTAGTTAACAGCCTACGAATGCTAGATGAAGGTATACACAATTTTCTATCTTTGAACAAATAACCATCATCAACAAAGTAAGAGTCAACTTCTCCCCTAGACATGCAATTCTTGTAAATCTCAGCAAAGTGAGGATCACTAGCATACAATTCCCTAATCATTTCAAATTCAAGGATTTTCACATCACATTGGTTCAAGAGAACGTACCTGCGAGAAAGGGCGTCAGCTACCACATTCTCTTTGCCTTTCTTATGCTTGACAACATAAGGAAAGGTCTCCATAAATTCAACCCATCTTGCATGTCGCCTGTTGAGTTTGGATTGGCCTTTCAAATACTTCAAGGCCTCATGATCGGGATGAATTATAAACTCTTTAGGCCGCAAATAATGAGACCAAGTTTTCAAAACCCTAATCAAAGCATAAAGTTCCTTATCATAAGTAGGGTAATTCAACTCAGCCCCACTAAGCTTTTCACTGAAATAAGCTATGGGTTTCTTGTCTTGCAAGAGGACGCCTCCTATGCCATGGCTTGATGCATCCACCTCAATCTCAAACGCCTTAGAGAAATCAGGGAGTTGAAGCACCGGGGCATTGCATAATCTGTCCTTCAAAGTTATGAAGGCGTTCTCTTGTTGCTCTCTCCATTTGAATGATGTATCCTTCTTTGTAAGCTCATGGAGAGGGGTTGCAATTGTGCTGAAATCACGCACAAACCGTCTATAGAAGCTAGCCAAGCCGAGAAATGAACGAACCATGGTTGGTGTAGTCGGTTGTGGCCACTCCTTGATAGCCTTGATCTTCTCTTCATCTACCTTCAATCCACCTTTAGACACAACAAAACCAAGAAAAACAGTAGATTCCGAGCAAAAAGAACACTTCTTTAAATTAACATAAAGCTTTTCTAATCTCAAAGTGTCCAAAACAGCCCTAAGATGATCTACATGTTCATGCAATGTTTTGCTATAAACTAAGATATCATCAAAGTAGACTACTACTAATTTTCCTAAGTATCTTCTTAAAACATGGTTCATAAGCCTCATAAAAGTACTAGGTGCATTAGTCACTCCAAAAGGCATTACTAACCATTCATATAATCCATACTTAGTTTTAAAAGCAGTTTTCCACTCATCGTCTTCCCTCATTCTGATTTGATGGTACCCACTTCTTAAATCAATCTTAGAAAAGAAATTAGCACCATGCAATTCATCAAGCATATCATCTAATCTAGGAATGGGATGGCGGTACTTAATTGTTATTTGGTTGATCGCCTTGCAATCAACACACATTCTCCAAGTGCCATCCTTCTTTGGCACCAAAATCACCGGAACCGCGCAGAGGCTAAGTGATTCATGTACATAGCCCTTGTCCATGAGGTCTTGCAGTTGTCTTTGTAGCTCATTTGTCTCCTCTGGAATCGCTCTATAAGTTGCTCGGTTTGGTAAAGAAGCACCAGGCACCAAATCAATTTGATGCTCAATGCCTCTGATTGGTGGAAGGCCTTGTGGCAACTCTTCAGGCATGACATCCTCAAATTCCTATAAAAGATCCTAAATACACTTTGGAAGATGAGTGATATCTTGATTTACAATTAGTGTTTCTTTCCTCATAAGAATCAAACAATAAGAGTTAGGGAAAGAAGTACTAGACTGTGCTATGGGAGAGCGCTTCTCTACACGGCCTTTTAAGCCGATTTTTGGCTCATTTTGCAGGCGTTTTTCTTCATGGATTGTAGCTCTCTGAATTTCTGAGTTGCTCCCAAAATTTGAGCCAGAACGCCCGAGTGGTTTGGGAGATAGCCCCGTTTTCGTCTCAGTTGCACTGTCTGAAGTAATGATCTACATTTTTGACGAATTGGGCCAATTTTCTGGGCGTTGTTTCTCCCACTCAGTAGCTCCACCTGTGTTTGATGTTGTCCTAAAATTTGGACCAATTTGACCGGGTGAAGACTGGGTAACGCCGCTTGTCTCTAAATCAGCGCCGGGCGCCGCTTGGCTGCCTTGGCTGCGGCGTCGGCTGCCTCTTGTTCCTCTTTGGCACACCTTAGTGCCCTACCTTGGTCCCTTCGTACCTAGTCCTGTAAAACTTGTTGGGGCGACAATGGTAGAAGAGAAACTCTTCTCCCGTCATAGTGAAACGAATAGGTATTAAGCATGCCATCATAAATAACTCTCCTATCGAATAACCATGGTCTACCTAACAAAATATGAGTGCATTTCATGTTTACCACATCACACATAATATCATCAACATAATTACCAATGGAAACACGTACTAAGCACTGATGGGTAACAAGATTAGGACCATCCGAATCATCAATTCCATTAAGACCATAACTAGTAGCCCTAGGTTGAGTTTTCAATTGCAAGTGATCAACTACTTTAGCATTAATAATGTTACAGCAGCTACCACTATCAATTATCATGCATAACACTTGATTCTTCACTGTACACCTAGTATGAAAAATGTTTTCCCTTTGATCTAGCCTAGGTGTTTCTTGTAAAGTAAGAGTACGCATGGTTGCCAAAGTTAAGGGTTGTTCCGTGCAATCAGGTTCAATTGCCTCTATGTCGTCCACCTCATTGCTAAGATTGTCCTTCTCCACTTGATTTGGAGCTATCTCTTCATCACTCACATAACCACCATGGGGGTGGTAAGGAGTACATGTTTTTTATTAGGGCATTCCTTAGCATAATGACCTCGTCCTTGGCATTTGTAGCACAGTATGTCACGTGCTCTTTGCTGCGTTGGAGGTGCATTCGTGGAGCATTTAGGGGCTTGTGTACCTGGTTTAGGTGATCTAAACTTTTGCTGCATAGAAGGGTTAGGAGAAAAGGAATTGGAATTTGAGCTAGAGTTAGATGAATACCTTTTTGGAGCATTCCAAGCTTCCTTTTTCTTCCTTTGTTGTTGCTCCTAAAGTAGTTGAGCTGAATGTACTAATGCATTGAGATCCTTGATTTGTTGAATCTCAAGTGTGTCTTTTATGCCTTGATTCAGTCCAGCCATGAATTGCGTCCTCAAAGAACGTTAAGAGTGGTGGATTCCAGCCTTGAAGCTCAAATCTTCAAGCTCATTAAAGTACTCGGTTGGAGACTTGAAACCTTGTTTGCAAGTGGCCACTTTAAGCCTCATGTGCTCGGTGTGTTCTTCATGCACATATTTCTTTCTCATAACAAACTTCAGTTGGTTTCAAGTTTCAATAGTAGGCAAAGCTTTTCGGATTCTATCCTCCTTCATTCGAAACCACCAATTTCTAGTGGTCCCAACGAAGTGGATAAAAACAAAAACAACTTTCTCCCACTCCTCATAGCCCATATGGTCTAAAATAAAGCTAGTAGCTTGCTCCCATTCTAGATATTTCTCCGGATTAAGCTCTTCGTTGAATGGTTCAACCTTGATCTTTATATCCCGTTTGCCAATTTGAGCCATGTTTTGAGTGATGTTGTTGTTTGGCCTACGAGCTCCATAAGCTTGACGAATGTTGTCCACCTCTTTAGTTTGGTTATAGAAATCATCAAGGGGAGGATGCCATGGAGGTCGTTCATCCCCGAGATAACCATAATTCACATCATCATAAGGATTGTTATAAAGTTGAGTTTGATGAGTGGCTTGAGGGGGCTACGCCGCTGGCCTATTTTAGAATTGTTGGTGAGTAATAGGCGGCTGTCTTGCTCCATTTCCACACCCTCTACCTCGTCCACCATTAGGAGAATATTGGCCAGGTAGATCGTTTTCTCTATTGTAGCTAGCAAGCACATCATGTTCTTCTTCTTCTACATGTTGTTTGCCCTTGTTGCTAGCTGAAGCTTGATTTAGATCAACTTGTTGTTGTAGAGAAGGGGCGTCTTTTTGAAGAGATTGTGAGGTCTTAATAAAGGCCGAAATTTGCTCTTCTATTCGCTGCAATGTTGGATTCAACACAGCATTCACAACTTCAGCGGCCCTTTGATGACCCTCTTTTACACTATCACTAATGGACAATCTAATGAAATCGATTGCCTCTTTAGTTAGATTTAATGCAGCCGGATTGGGTTCTTCTTCAATTGCCATTGCTAAGCCTGCAAAGGTGACAAAAATAACAAAAGAGTAGTGTGTTCCAAAAGCAAAAACGAACAAGCAATATCACACCGTTATCAAGCCAACACTTGCCTCAAAGCAATCCAATCAACCAATTCAGTTTTTGGGTTGAAAAAGAGGTAGTATTGGTGTAGGTATGGTGTTCTAATGATAATCAAGGGACTAAAGCAAGCTCAAGCAATTAGTAAGAATGCAATCAGAAAAGCAATGCAAAGATATCCCTTTATGTGCTCAAAGAACATGCAATCTCTCAATTGACTCTATGCAAGATGATAATGCCAATTAAAGTAAGCAAGGACAGAAAAAGGTAGGCTTTGTGACTTTTTGTTGTCACAATCTTCATACAAAGTGATTACCAACTACTTTTCTAGCAAGCAATCACTAGGGGTGAAAGTGGCTTGAAACTAGCTGAGGTAGATCACTTTTTTTTTATTTATGCAATACTACTCTTGTGCTAGAATAAAGCAATCAAACAAAGAATGCAAACAAGGACAAAATACGGACTGATTTTTTTTTACTAAGTGATTTTACTACCAATGAAACCAACTATAAGCCAAATTAACAAAAATAACAAGGGTAGGTCAAAAATTATGAAGGGACGCAAAACAAAAATAAGCAACTAATTTCAAACAATATGAATCGCAATCAATCATGCAATGTTTAATTGAAAACTCATAAAACTAGAGGAATAGATATGCTGATCTAGAATTGCAACAAACTTAACCAATTAACCTTAAAATAAGCATAAAATCCCTTAAAAATCTCCTAATTGGTTAGTTACTTGGGGGACAAGCAACCAAACAAGGGGAATTAGGGTTTGTCGAGAATTAGGGTTAGGGTTTCAGTTAGGGTGGTGGCGATTTAGGGTTGTGGTGGTCCGACTGGTACGGGGCTGGTGCTGGACTGATCGGAGGGTGGTGGTAGAGGGTGCGATGTCAAGGAGCGACACCAGTTTAGGGTTGCCGGCGGTGGTGTATGGTGGTGGTGGCGGAATTATGGTGGTGTGATGTAGAAAAATCATATTTTGGTCTAAAAAATTATAACTTTGGGTAAAGGTGAGATTTTTGGGATCAAAAACTGAATTAATCGACTAGAAAGCAAATTAAGGTAATAAAATATTACTTGGTGAGACGCTGGATGAATGATACCACTTGATACGTGATCGCCTCGGATTACTCCTTGATGATCTCGTTTGAACCACACAGGATCCCGACCTTGCCTAGTAATCTCTATTCGAATATGAAATTGCTTAATCAAATTAATGCCTTGCGTGACAAGTAACAATAAAAACGAAACTGATTTGAGAAGATTGAAACAATCAACTTTGATAGTTCAATTGGATTGGCTCTAACGCTAAATCCAATTGATTAACTAGATTTGATCTTTAACAATAAAACTAGAACAATCACAATTGACTAGATCAACAAACCAAATTGAATGAACACAAAGAGATCGAGAGAGAGAGAGAGAGAGAGAGAGAGAGAGAGAGAGAGAGAGAGAGAGAGAGATGATTAATGTGTCACAAGGGGGGTGCCCCACGGCCAGTTCAAGTCGGGTTAGCCACCTTGGCCACGCCACCAAGACATCAAGAGGTGCCATTTTTCAGCCATCATCAAGGAGCCATCATCAATAGGCGCCATTACTCAGCCATCATCAAGGAGCCATCATCAATGCAAGAAGCCAATCAGCCACCTCTTCACCAACTTCATTCAAGTGATGGCCCTTCATTTCTTCCTCTTTATGGCTGAATTTTCGAAGTCTTTATGGCCGAATTTTGAGAGTCTTTTTGCTGGCATTTTTGATAATTATTTAAAGCCTTTTCCTTTGTTTTAGAAATAAAGTTTGAAAATATTTTGTTGAGAAAGTCGTGGCCTTGGGCTGGTTGTAATCGGTGTGTTCATCCAAGTTTTGTTCTTTGTTTGGGTGTGTTTATCCCTTACATTCATAATCTATTTGTGTTCCCTTAGTGAGTTCATCTAAGTGTCTTCCCAAATACCTATCTTCCCTCATAAAAATCCAAATTAAATAAAAAACACGATCCACAAAATCCAATTCTTGTTCTTGACGTCTCCTGACCAGAATTTGAGAGTGAAGACGATCTTAATTGTATCAAGTGGTATCAGAGCCATTCTGAGGAGTCTTTTTTATTCAATGACAACATCCAACTTGATCAAATATGGACAAGTATCCAACCGTGGCTGACTTGAACAACTTCTTTTTCCCGAAGAAGAAGGAAGTGGCGACCTCTCCAATCACCCTTGGAGATTTGAAGAAGTTGTGGGCTGAGGTGTCTACCAAAGATTCCACCCTTGCTCCAACCACACTGGCTGAAATGGAGGAAGTTTATGCAGCCCCAATCATGGCCTCCACTCCAAGCTTCATGGCGAAGAGAATCGAGGTTGTGGAGATCTCGAGTGAAGAGGAAGAGGAGGCGTCAATGGAGGAAGAACCAAGAGAGGAGGCATCCAAGGAGGGAGATCCAAGAGAAGATGACGTGCTCCTTGGCAAGATTGCCAAGCAACGACGCAATTTTTTCTATGCCCGATGCATGGTTCTTGGCAACGAGTGCTTGGTTACCATTGATGGGGGAAGTGGAGCGAACTTGGTGTCTTGTGATGTTGTTGACCAAGTTGACCTCCAGCCCTTGCCTCCTGAACAATCTTACAAGCTTGGTTGGATCTCGAAGACGGGCTACTTCGACGTCACTCACTATGTTTCCTTGCCCATGGTGATCCGCGACTACATGACTTGGTAGATTGTGACATTGTGCCCATGAACGCGACGCACATTTTACTTGGGCGACCTGGCAATGGGATAACAACGTTCTCCATAATGGACGTTGGAACACCTATCACTTCCACCAAGACCACCGCCTAATCAAACTCACGCCCATGGATCCCGAAGAAGTCACGCCCATCCTACGGCGTGGTCCAACTCGTTTTAGCCATTATACGTGTTCGTTCATCGAGATCGAGGCTAAGGAATCGAGGACGAATCCTTCTAAAGGTGGGGAGGATGATGTGTCACAAGGGGGGTGCCCCACGGTCAGTTCAAGCCGAGTTAGCCACCTTGGCCACACCACCAAGACATCAAGAGACGCCATATTTCAGCCATCATCAAGGAGCCATCATCAATGCAAGAAGCCAATCAGCCATCTCTTCACCAACTTCATTCAAATGATGGCCCTTCATTTTTTCCTCTTTATGGCCGAATTTTGGAAGTCTTTATGGCCGAATTTTGAGAGTCTTTTTGCTGGCATTTTTGAGACTTATTTAAGGCCTTATTTCCTTTGTTTTAGAAATCAAGTTTGAAAATATTTTGTTAAGAAAGTCGTGGCCT
Source organism: Fallopia convolvulus (assembly GCA_964016875.1). Lineage (NCBI taxonomy): Eukaryota > Viridiplantae > Streptophyta > Magnoliopsida > Caryophyllales > Polygonaceae > Fallopia > Fallopia convolvulus. Next base: position 28,418,277 of record OZ024727.1, read on the forward strand.
TGGGCTGGTTGTAATCGGTGTGTTCATCCGAGTTTTGTGCTTTGTTTGGGTGTGTTCATTCCTTACATTCATAATCTATTTGTGTTGCCTTAGTGAGTTCATCTAAGTGTCTTCCCAAATATCGATCTTCCCTCATAAAAATCCAAATTAAATAAAAAACACGATCCACAAAATCCAATTCTTGTTCTTGACGTCTCATGACCAGAATTTGAGAGTGAAGACGATCCTAATTGTATCAATGATGATGATGATCGATTGAAGCAATTGCAAACACACGTGTATTTTGGCCCAAAGACTAGATAAAACCTTTTTCTAGGGTTTATCTAATCTCAAGCTAATTTTATTGAATGATAAATGCAAAGTATTTAAAGGAGTACAAGTGAGATCTCTTGGAGAACAAACCAAACACATGGCCGGCCCTAGGAGGGTATTTTCGGCCTTTTGTCTTGCTTCCTAAGATATCATAAAATAATATAAATTCAACTAACTAGATCTCCTTAAATTAAATAAATCAAATAAAGATTTATCTGACTTATTTAATTAAGGAAACTCCTAACAAACTAAAAGATAACAAAAAGATAGGAGAGAGATTATCAACCAACTAACATCACCTATTGGTCGAATTTCTCATTCTTAAAAAACTGAATTAAAATTGTTTCCATAAATAAATAACAATAAAGATATTTTCCATAATTTAGATTGGTCAAGTCAAAGAGTTGAATTTGACCCATGTAACAATTTATTTCACCCAGTCACTTACTAAATTCAGCCCTAAAGTGAGACAAACCATTCCATGTATCTAAATTAGGAAATAAAGGTGAACAAGGCCCAAAATAGCAAATGGCGCCCCATTCAATTGTGAAACTCGGCCCCATAAATCAATCCATAGAATCCGGGCTTAATTGATGTCGAATGCAAGTAACCCATCTCGTCTTGTTGGACCCTTCAACTATGGCTGCCAATCGAACTAAGATCGTTGTCGTCCCTTGAGCAATCTTCTTAGCTCGACTCCTTGTAATTTGTCCATCAAAAGGCACTCGAATCAACTCATCGACGTCGGTAGGAGACATGGTTGGCTTCACTGCATCAAAAAGGACCTAGACTTGGATGAGAAAGAAGTGAAAGGATTGAGAAGGAGGTCTAGTATGACCTAAACCAGGAGAATATGGGATTGAGAAGAGAATAGTTTGTGACGCCTTAAAGAGATAGTCTGGAGAAAACTCGACAACAATTCGTTATCAAAATCAAAGCGTGAGGAAATACATGAGAGGAGGCTCCTTTATATAGAGGAGCTCCAAAACTAGGGTTAGAGTTACAAAGAGTGGCTAGGGCTAGCATGCGAGCTAGGCCCAACATCCCAAAGGCCCATTAACCAACTTACTAAAACAAGAAACACTTTAAAGAATGTCTTAGGAAGGGAAACAAGTACTAAAAATAGCAATAAAGGATAGTGGTCACGGTGGCCTAGTCGCGAGTGTCGCGACAAGTCCGTGACAAGGCAATGGCGTGCCAAGGCAAGGACGACGTCGAGTCTGTAGGATCGATACCGAGGCTGGCACATCGGTACCGAGGGTGTGCACGACGTCCTGCGTTGGTTGGCGCCGTCTGGCGCGTCAGTACCAAGGGTGCGCGATGCACAAGAACCTCATGTGCCGACGCCGGGTTGGCCCGGCGCTGGCACGACTCGAGCGTTCGGGGCCGTGGTGCCGATGGTGATGCAGGCCACGGGTCTTGGCATGAGTTATACGGAGATGCGGATTAGCCCAAGGGGGTCGCCATGGTCTCGGGACCCTTGGGCTAGGGCAGGTACACATCACAAGCTCGAACATATGGTCTTGAAATCTATAAAGATAGTCATGGAAGTGTTCATCCTGCAGCAGTCTACACTCAAACAAAGCCATGTATTAGTAGCACAGGTGTTATGGATCGTAAGATAGGTTCACAACACCAAGAATAGCACACAAAGTAAAACACAAATAGCGACGAGTCCCCGACAACGGCGCCAAATTTGATGAGGTATTTTTTAGTCGTTTTACCTATCAAAGAAACCTTAACTTTACCAAACTCAGTAGAGCGATAAGTAAGGGTCGATCCCACAAGGACTCCTGTATTTATTTTCTTACTTAGATGTCAAGTAACCAAAGTGGGGGGTTTTATAATTGACTATTCTAAACTACTATGCAAAATAAAAGTAAATATGAATGCAAAGGTGATTAAATCAATATAAAACAAGTGTGTTCAACTATTTAAATCTATCATGACATTGCTTTATTGATCATCGATTCTCTTGATTCTCTTCTCACTTGAATAATCTATTGTGGATTATGACCCTACTAAGGATTATGACCCGAACTTCAGATTTAGTTGATAGAACTACCAGTCTAACAACCTTAATCATCTAACAACCTAGAAGACCTTCTAGATTCAATTAGACAACAGCATAACGATTCAAGTTATCAATAGAAACAAGCACTTAGAGCAACCAAACATCTAAGTGACTTGTGAATTTATTCCCTTCTTTAACCAAATAGTCCAACCACTCCTACATTGATTAAAGTTCTACTCTTGATCAAATTTACTCCGACCGGTAATTAATAAGATTTAGTTATAACTAGAAATTCAATTAGGTGATCAACCTAACAAAACCCTAGTTTAGATTCAATTAAGCATATGGAATAAACTCTACTCAAGTTTGTTGAGAATCAATCAAACCTCACACCTCATGCAAATCATGACTTCAATTAACTAGACAAACACAATGGAATTTAGCAACTCATAATTAGATTAAAGAAAAGCTTACAAATTGGCTCAAAGGTGCTCCTTGAGAAAACTCTTTTCAAACAAACCCTAGCCTCCAAATTATGATCCAAAGTTATGAAAGAAAAGATAAAAACAAGGTTTAAATACCCAAAGGTTTCCAAAGATCAAATTATCCCAAAATACATCTTAACACGTCGGAACACATTAACTCAAGCCCAACTCGAAGCCCAAAACATAGCCCAGTGTCGGCTCAAACATCTTCGTGTAAACACCGATGGCGCGGGCATATCCGAGGTTGCGCGGCCGTGCAGGTTTCTCCTCAAGCCCGCGACACTTCTCGGTTCAACATTCAAGTGACACTTCAGAAGCTGTTTTGACCCCCTTCGAGTTGGAATTTCGACTCGGAGTAAAAACATGAATTGTAGCTATTGGAGTAGCTTTGCAGTGATACCAAATTCAGCTTCATCCGGCCTCTATAGCTCCTAAACCAAGCATTGCAAGATAGATGTGTTTAAACAAGACTTCAATGCATGACCCGGATTTAAGCGTTTTTATCCCTCAAGCTCTTGGGCCTTAGATCTTATCAACTTCACTTGTATCACTCTAAGCTTCATCAAACTCCACCACAATCATCTAAGATCCCTCCCATCCATGCTTGTTTGCCTAAGGATCTGCAAAACCGAACAAAACAAGTGTAAAACCCAAATTTCCTAGAAAACCTAGGAACCTAAGAACTACACTAAATTAAGCTAAAAACCATGAAATATAAACATAAATATGCATCATAAGCACTACCTAAATGCAAGCTATCAATACCCTAGCCCACTTTATAGTGAAGTCGGTTCTCATTATGTTGACGTAAACCCCGATCACACCAAAACACGTTGGCAACTTCTCAAGTGTTGATGATACTAAAATCAGCGACATATCATGCATAATTAAATCAAATGGCATACAAGCGTGCAAAGATTAGTACAATAATTATTGTAATAAGAGTAGCATAATTTATTGCAATTTTAATAGGTGCAGCCATGGCAGGATACAACAGAGTACGCAGTAGGTGTAGCCGTGTAGGATAGGTGTAATGATAAGCCCTTTAATTTAATTAAAAATTAAGAAGTAAATATAGTAAATCATGCACGATCTTCAACTACTTAGAAACGGGTGAGGGTGACGGGCGCTGTTATCTTTTCCTTTTTATCATCGTCGTCGTCATCATCACCATCGCACCGTCACCATTAACATTTGGCTTAACCTGTTGATTATGACTTTCCACGTTGGCATCAAAATAATCACTGCCACCCCCATTTGTGCTAATAGGCTTCTTCTCTTGATCACTGCCTCCATTTTTATTGATATTTACGACACCCGCGGTTTGGCTTTGTGGACAACCTGACATCATAAGCGAAGGACTGCAACCAATGACAAGCGGAGGCATAGTTGTGCACCCGCCAAACCTGGAATGTAAATGGGCCCATCAATGCTTACTCCAGGCACACCTGCTAGTACACTCTCCAGCGCATCTGCTCCCAAAGGCCGGACCTTCTCTAGACCCACTCCCAATTTCAATTTCAACTTCGACTTCGACTCCATTGATTTGTGGATTCTCGGTTTCTTTGAGGTTTCGTGTTGCGAAAGCTATGGATAGTAGAACAAACAAGGACATCACAAAGTTGAGACCTTTGTATGCTGCCATTAATTCGATCATAAGTAATACTAGGTGATTGATACTAGTCCTATATTGAACTGTGCATGCGTGTGTGGACACTTCTGCATTCGATATATTACTCGTGCCATGCTTGTTGTACGAGGTTTGATGGAGTTGTTGCGTCTGGAAAATCTGTATTCATCCGGAAAAAAAGGCTTTGCCGATCGTGATACTAGGTGATTGGGCTAGAAATCAGCTATATGGGCTTTCGACGCAGCCTAATCACAATGGGCCCAAAGTGAAAAGCATCAACTTGGCCCATATGGGGCTGGATACGTCAATTTTTGATTCTTCGTGCTTTCTGGATACACCCACCCAACTGGCTTTCCCTACTTTCCCCTTCTTCCGCTTCTTTTCTCGAGACAGGTAAAAATGGCGAGTGCAAGTGTGCAGGATGTAAAATCCCAAGGAGAGTTCGAGAAGGTGATAGGAGAGGGTTCGCCGGTTGTCGTGCACTTCTGGGCCGCTTGGTGCGACGCCTCCAAACACATGGACCAAGTTTTCTCTCACCTTGCCACTGATTTTCCCTATGCCCGTTTCTTAAGGGTACTAGTTCGATTGTTCACAAATTGTCAGTCTCTGAGAACATTTTATTTGAATATTATCTGATTGTAGCAATTAATTTGGGTATTTTGTGAATAGTAGTAGTTGACTAGATCATTCAGTTTGATAAGAGTGCTTGTTCGATTGGTATTGCTCAATTTTAACTCTATATTATCTCTGTATGATTTCTTTTTCAGAGATTTTTTATTTACACGGGATTGGGAGTTATTTGAAACCGTTCTTAATATTCTGATTCTTATAGTTAGTGGGCTTATAATTTAAGAAGATCTTTGAAATTGCGAGGGAGCTGTTGGGAACATTTCAATCTCTTCCCAAGATATTGAAATATATTTAAGGAATTATTTTTTCAGTTTCTTCAATCTACAGTTCGTTACATGGTGGTAGCCGAGAGGGAACCCTATCAGTTGAAAAAATAAGGGTCTAAATTGGGAAATCTGAATTCAGATCTTCTATTTTTGGGCCAAATTTATCAAAAGACCGCAAAGAGATTGTTACAACGAGTGGTTTAGCTCAATTTTTGAAAAGTAGAATTTGTACTTTAAGAGTTTGATAGGGTGTACTTGTCTTTGGTCTTCTTAGTTCTGTTTCCTATTCTCATTCTGAGCTGATGCTCATCATCAGAAAATATCCCTTTATTTCTCCTAATTTTAGATTGATAATTATTTTCCACACTTGCAGTTTTCTGTTTGTAAACCTGTTTAATTTTGCTTCTCTTAATAGGTTGAAGCGGAGGAGCAGCCTGAAATTTCTGAGGCGTACTCTGTTTCTGCTGTGCCTTACTTTGTCTTTTTAAAGGTAATTTTCTATACTGATTCCTGAATTTCCCAAAATATTGTGATTCGTGCGCTATCCACTTATATCATTGTAACTTTATTGTTGGTGACTTTTGGATTTGATTTAAATTCAAACAAGAGGTTGACATTGGCAGGCTTACAATGGCTACCTGTTTGATTATGTGCTTGTGTGATGCTGTAATTTTATTCAATGGGAAAAAGTAATGTCCTCGTTGCATTCACTTGTATCAATCTCAAAGAAACTGAAAATTTCTAATTTGTTGTGTGTTCTGTGCGTGTTTTTTTAGAAATGCTTACGGGATTAAGGCTTTGGATAATGAAGATCTGTTCTGTCCCTCGTGATTTGATTTTGTTCCTATATGTATGTAATTTGTAGCCCAGTTTGTATACAATTTTGTAGGTTCCTTGCTGCCTTAACATTGCAATTCTAAGGCCTGTCCATTTCTTGTAAAAAGCATGACAGTAAGAGTATTGTCTAGTTGCCTCAGATTTATAAGTCTTATTTTATACATGTTTTAGGTCAGAGTCACAATTCATAGTAAAAATTGAAAAGCAATGAATATTCGATTCCATCGTGTATGTTTTTCTTGCCAGGATGGAAAACAAGTTGATACTTTGGAAGGAGCAGATCCGTCCAGCTTAGCCAACAAAGTTGCAAAGGTTGCTGGTTCAATTAAGCGTGATGAAGCTGCCACCCCTGCCAGTCTCGGTCTTGCAGCTGGGCCCACTGTTCTCGAAACAGTTAGAGACAACAACGCCTCATCAGCTGCTGTTTCGGTTGATGACATTCACAGGAACCTCAATAAGAGACTAGAACAGCTAATCAACTCTCACCCAGTGATGCTCTTCATGAAAGGAACCCCCGAGGAACCAAAGTGTGGATTCAGCAAAAAAGTCGTTGAAATCCTAACGAAAGAAAATGTGAAGTTTGGAAGCTTTGATATCCTAGAGGACCAAGTAGTCCGTGAGGGGCTCAAGAAGTTGTCCAACTGGCCAACTTACCCTCAACTCTATTGGAAAGGCGATCTTCTTGGTGGATCTGATATCGTTGTTGCTATGCACGAGAGTGGTGAATTGAGAGATGTCTTCAGAGACGTTGCTTCCACTGAAGAGGCAGAAGCTAAAGTGAAAGTGTCCGAATCTGAATCAACTATTCTTCTGAGCTCATCTCGCCTCCACGAGCTCATCCATTCAAGCCCGGTGATGCTTTTCATGAAAGGAAACCCAGAAGAGCCCAAGTGCGGATTCAGCAGGAAAGTGGTTGAAATACTCAAACAGGAAAATGCCGAGTTCAACACTTTTGATATTCTGTCCGATGAGCAAGTCCGACAAGGGCTGAAACTATACTCAAACTGGTCCAGCTACCCACAATTATACATAAACGGGGAGCTGATTGGTGGGTCTGACATCGTCCTGGAGATGCAAAAGAGTGGGGAACTGAGCAAGCTTTTGGCTGAGAAAGGGAACTCCTCTGTTGATGACCGACTCAAGAACTTGATTAATTGCTCGTCTGTAATGCTGTTCATGAAGGGGAGCCCGGATGCACCAAGATGCGGGTTCAGCTCCAAAGTAGTGAATGCTTTGAAAGAAGAAGGCGTTGAATTCAAGTCGTTTGACATCTTAGCAGATGACCAAGTGAGGGAAGCGCTCAAGACCTATTCAAACTGGCCAACCTACCCTCAGCTTTACTACAAAGGGGAACTAATCGGCGGCTGTGATATCATAATGGAGCTAAAGAACGGCGGTGTGCTTAAATCTACCTTATCCGAGTGAGTTTTATCATTGTCAGTTATAACACCAGAGAAGACGAGAATTTTAATTTTTCATCAATGATTGTGTTTGACACTGAAATTTAGTGTATAAACATGGTTCTATGGTGTTTTTTTTCACGTTGTCTGGAATCTTTTGTGGCAACTTGCGACTCAGTGCTGTGAAATCTCTTCTGAGATTGAACTACTATCTAATTTGTTGTCAGTTATAACACCAAAGGAAAGAATTATAATTTTTTTCATCAATGATTTTGTGTTTGACGCTTAAATGTAGTATAAGCATGGTTCTATGATGCTCTTTGCATTATCTGGTTTGGCTTTAGCTGTAATTTTTTCCCGGTGGGCTGGTTCAGTCGTTTTCAGTTGATAAACCGAGTGCCCTTGATGTTGTATATGGGTGGTGTAAGGGCAGGTTGATTGAAGAACTTGAATTGATGTTTTAATTGTGGTGCAAGGGCACGTTGATTGAAGAACTTCATTTGAGACTTCATATGTTTCGAGTCAACTTGCTTGCTAAAATATTTGGCCCTTGTTACTTGTCCAAGGAATACACCAAATTTCTATTGAGTTAAAACAAACACAACCCCTTTGATGGTGAGCGAACAAATCATGCGCCAAACGCTGAGTTAGAAGACCAAAGATTAAGGCAAAGATTAAACAATTACAGTGCGCAAATCTAAAGTGAGTGCAAGACTAAGGCAAAGAACGATGCACATCTCCAACGTAAGCGTATGACTCAAAAGTGATTATGCGAAGACTCCAAGCTAGGCAAGTGCAAGGTATGAAGCCCAAAGAGCACCCGACCCCAAGAAAGATGCAAAGCTTTTAAGGCACTACATGCGCTTGATGGCAAAAAGCATATAAAGCCTCACCAAAATCGTTGCCTACAATCAAATTACTCATGCCATAAATGATCAAACTTAAACAAGGAATTACCATTAAGAAGGCTATTTTTGTGAGAGAAGTCGTTCATCCAATCATCTTCTACGAAGACTAACATTAAGATGGCTATTTTTGTCCTGGAATTAAAATTTTAGATAAATTACGTTTCATGCCATTTTAAATGAACCAACCTATTTATTTATATTTTGGCTAAACTAGCTTCTAATAATTTGGGCCATATTACAACTCATCCTACGACCGTAAAAAGTTCTTAGTTTATAGCTTAAGCAAAATAAACAACTGAGCTCTACTCTATTATAATCCCCTCTTTTAATTTTTTTTTATTTTTGATAGGAAACAGATTAGGGTGGTCACGAATAAGCTAGTGGTTGCCCTAGAACATTCTATCGGATGAGGGTAAGCAAACCCGAATCAACTGCAAGCGGAATAGAAAATCCCCTCTAGTAATAGAAAATACACACATTAGAAAAGGCAGAAAATATGAAAAATAGGAAAACCCAAAAGCAATTAGAAATGGCCACAAGAAATCCTAAAAAACTCAAACTCCTAGGCCTAATACTATTCTCAGAAATATCAAAACACTAAACGTAATCCACGTACTGTAAAATTATCACATCATACAATTCACCGGGTTTAACAAAGTGCCTGTCATAATTTTATGTATTGAAACTGCAATTATAAAGTACGTGCATTAAATTTAGGAGAAAAACGCAAAAAAAAAAAAAAAAGTGCAATCTGTATTGTAGATTTAGATTTACATAAATAACTGGCATTAAAAGGAAGTAGAATTCACATAATCTAGATCTAGATTGCCCTAATCTCAACAATAACATCAATTTGGGATATAATCTAGCTAGATTCTAGATTTAGAAGCCCAGTCGATCTCCCATGGAAATAATCGGATGGATGGGAGGAGAGGATCTCCCAGTCATTCACTAGTTCAAATGTAGACGGAGGAGCCCTTGAGACCACAAACGAAAATCATACGGAGCAGTATTAATTCTTGAGCTCCATCTTCTAATATATATATATATATATATATATATATATATATATATAGGTATTGGTTCAAGTGAGACCCACCCTTGTGGTGAGACCTTTGGCTTAAAGTGAGGACTAATCTATGTTACTGAACCACGTAAATATCACTATATAATGGATGGTCAAGAATTTTTATTTTATTTTATTTTATTTTATTTTATTTTATTTTTTTATTTTTTTATTTTTTTTTCGGAATTTTTTTCATATTTTTATATTATATTCTTTGTTAAAAAAAGCTTTAAAAATATTAAATATGACAGTTCAATTTTTATATACTACGAGTTCATTTTTATATACTAGAAGTTCAATTTTTTTATGTTAGGAGTTCAATTTTTCAGTATTGTATGAGTTCAATTTTTATATTCTACGAGTTCATTTTTTATCTATGATAAGTTCAATTTTTATGTGCTTTGAGTTCATTTTTAAAATAATTCGATTTTCACAAAACTAAAAAAATAGCAAAAAAAAATAAAAATAAAAAATAAAAATAAAAAAAATAAAAAAAAATAAAAAAAATAAAAAAAAATAAAAAAATTGAAAAAAGGCTTTAAAATGTTAAATATGACAATTCAATTTTTATATACTACGAGTTCATTTTTATACAGTAGAAGTTCATTTTATTTATGTTAGGAGTTCAATTTTCAATATTGTATGAGTTCAATTTTATATTCTACGAGTTCATTTTTTTATCTATGATAAGTTCAATTTTTATGTGCTTTGAGTTCATTTTTAAAATAATTCGATTTTCGCAAATCTAAAAAAATAGCAAAAAAAATTTTAAAAAATAAAAAATACAAAAAAATAAAAATAAATTTTTTGAAAAAAGGCTTTAAAAACGTTAAATATGATAGTTCAATTTTTATATACTACGAGTTCATTTTTATACACTAGAAGTTCAATTTTTTTATATTAGGAGTTCAATTTTCAATATTGTATGAGTTCAATTTTTATATTCTACGAGTTCATTTTTTATCTATGATAAGTTCAATTTTTATGTGCTTTGAGTTCATTTTTAAAATAATTCGATTTTCGCAAAACTAAAAAAATAGCAAAAAAATTAAAAAAATTTAAAAATTAAAAAAATTTAAAAATTAAAAAAATTTAAAAATTTAAAAATTTAAAAATTTAAAAATTTAAAAATTTAAAAATTTAAAAATTTAAAAATTTAAAAATTTAAAAATTTAAAAATTTAAAAATTTAAAAATTTAAAAATTTAAAAATTTAAAAATTTAAAAATTTAAAAAAAATTTAAAAAATAAATAAAAAATAAAAATAAAAAAATAAAAAAATAAAAAAATAAAAAAATAAAAAAATTTGAAAAAATCTTGACCATTGAATACATAATAGAGGGGTAAATCCAATGGTTGAGATTAGTCCTCATTTTATGTGTTGGATGTACCATAAGGGTGGTCCTCACTTGAACCATGTCCTATATATATATATATAGAGAGAGAGAGAGAGAGTCCGGTTCAGGTGCGAATGGGCGCCCAGGTGCGAAATAAGAAAGAACAGAAGCCATTGGATCAAGAAAAATTAAAGGCGCTGATCATTTCACTTAAAAAGGGGAAAAAAACGGCACGGGCGAATTATTCGCGTATTTTTGAAAAAAACGGAAATAGGACACGCGCCCAGATTGTTCATCAGTATTGTGGATTTGTTCATCAATAATGTAGATTTGTTCATCAAAACTGTGATTTTGTGCATAAATAAACTATTGCTTGTGCATCAAAAATCTATTGTTTGTACATAAAAAATGAACAAATGTGTATCAAAATTACATGCAATATGTTTATCAACATTGTGATTTTGTTCATAAAAAAACGAAAACATTTGTTCATCGGTTTTGGCATATTTGTTCATCGGTTTGTGCATATTTGTTCATTAGTAACATCAATTTGTTCACTGGTTTATGCATATTTGTTCATTGCCTTTTTCACATAATTGTTCATTACTAGATGCATATTTGTTCACTAGTAACCTCAATTTGTTCATTACTATGTGCATATTTGTTCATTAATAACATCAATTTGTTCATAGCTAAATAAGGCACAAGCACGCCTAAAACATAAGGGTATAATAATGAACAAATAAGGTTATATCCATGAACAAATAAGGGTATATCCATGAACAAATAGGGTATATCAATGAACAAATAATGGTATACCAATTTGTTCATAGCTAAATAAGGCACAAGCACACCTAAAACATAAGGGTATAATAATGAACAAATAAGGTTATATCCATGAACAAATAAGGGTATATCCATGAACAAATAGGGTATATCAATGAACAAATAATGGTATACCAATGAATAAAAAAAGAAGTATACTAATGAACAAATAATGGTATACCATGGGTATATCAATGAACAAATACGAGTATATCAATGAACAAATATGAGTATATCAAAACTAATTATATGTGCATAAAAAACCACATAATATTGTATTCCTACACATAAATAAGGTTAAAAAATAAAAATAAAAATTAAAAAAGTTCGAAATCAATGAACAATGTTATCAAAAACTCAATGCACAATTAGTTAGTATTGATGAACAATTGGTGAATATTGATGAACAAATCGCTATTTCTGATGAACAAACTGGGCGCGTCTCATAAAAACGTATTTTTCGAAAAATTCGTGAATAATTCGGGAAAAATTCGTCTGTGTCGTATTTTATTGAAAAATACGCGAATAATACGGGAAAAATTCGCCCGTGTCGTATTTTATTTTTTTAATGAATGTTTAATCAGGGGCGTTGATTTTTTGGAATGAACGATCGAGATTTATTCTTATTTCTCACACAGGCGCCCATTCGCACGTGACTCTTTCTATATATATATATGTGTGTCCTTACAATTATTCCTCCGTATTTGTATTTGTATTCACGAGGTGTACGTATCCATGCCAGTTTGAGTAAGCACAAGTGATTGAGTGTCGTACTTAGAGTTTTACATGAAGATCCTCAAGTCCTTATCTGACGATCATGTAACAATTATCTTGTTCTCAATGCTCATTCTTTTTCACGATTGTGTGGCCCATGTGTTTCCTTATCATCTTCCATGTTGCTTGGGTTACTCCCAAGTCGATCCTAATAGAGAGGGGGCAAATCAGCAGCTGTGTACGCACGCAAATGTAATAATGAACCAACAATTTATCGATAGTTTGCACTATGCACACTATATGAACCAACAATTGATCGAGATGAGCGGCCGCGTACAGGAGGGAATGAGCTAGGGATATATATATATGTGTGTGTGTTTTTATTGTTTGCGAGAATATTCATGAATCAATGAAAATGAGAAATAGAGAAAAATATAATATTGGTGTTTGCAGATCGAGAGGCTCGATCAGTTTGATTGATCACATTGAGCCGTAAACTGCTGCAGCGTAGAGAAGCTGCGTGGCGAAGAGGATTATGCTGAATGCTTCCATTGTTCTCTACAGATCAATTAAGCTGATGTCATGCTGAGCTCAGAGCAAATATAATCAATTAAGATGTATACATTCTGCATATTGGTATTGATCTCCTGTCAAATAGTATAATCTTACCAGACTGGCATTCCTACCCATAAGGTGGATTTCCTTGCAACCGAACCCCATGGCCAGGACAGTGAGGCACCAGGCAATGGCTGCAGAGGAGAAGGCGGCTGGCGTACTATCCCGGCTCCATGACTGGATGTGGTTGAGCCCCGTAATGCAAGAAGCAACGCCAACGACTCCTGCTATAAGAGAAAACACCACAAAGAAGCCTGTCGCCACGTTCCCCATTGGGAAGAAGATTGGCGAGAAGTGTGCTGGGAGCTGCAGATCAGGACCTACGACGAAGCCGTGGTTGATTGCTCGGTTCATCGCCCATCCCCCGATCCCCAGATTATGGCGTACATGCACAAGTTGAGGACCAATAGCAAGGACGCTGCTGGTTTCATTGAGTTGTTAGCCATCTTGAAACTTTTCTCAGATTGATTGGAATGCAGTAATGCCGGTTTGATTTAATTTATACAAGGAATTTGGAGTTTCGGTTCTTTTCTTGTAAACCTGTACAGGGTTGGTTGGTTTGTTTAAGTTGGTTGTAAAGAGGATATCTTGACCTGCAGGCAAAGCAGAACATCACTTTTTCATGCAGGAAAGCACAAATTCTGTGTAAGAAATTAATCTTATGCATTGTATGAACGCCATCTAAACATTATTCTATTCAAGATTGATCTAGCAACCATGACGGACCCAATAAAAAATAATAAAAATATAGTAAATTTAATAATTAATTTTTTTTAAAAAAAAGGTAAATTTAGTGTTAAGTTAGTTAAATTAAGGTAATTTAGTCAACCTATAAAAAATTTAGTGACAATTAACCCACCCTGTGTTAACAAAGTACTATCAGGGTTGTTTGCCGTGCCAAACGGCTAAGTCTTGGTTGCAGCTGTTAAAACACATTGGGTTGTTAGCCAATGTGTTTTAAGGGATATTAATAGTTAAAACTTAAAAATACCTTCCCACCAGTATGATTAAGTAATATATATATACATATATATATATATATATTCGAGCCCAAACTTGCAAGTAGAGTCACGCTTGAAACTATTGGAATTTTGGCTTGCAAAGCGCGTAATGTGACCTGAAATTCGACCAACATGCTGGATTGAAGAACGTTAAGGAGCCATTGACTTGTTAATACTTGGTGCTTGAATATGATCAAAGCTAGCTAGCTAGGCTTTATGCGTTGGGATATGATTGATTAATGAACATTTGGATCCAAAGTGTAGGTTCGAGCTAGATATGTCCAAAGCCAAAATATAGCATTTTGATGGTTGTTGATAGAAATGGATGTTGGCAATATGTAGGGTATTTTCGGGATAGTTTAAAAAACTCGAGGATAAGCGAACAATAACTAGTGGATATGACTCACCACAAGCTCTTGAACAAAATACCAAGTACAAAGGGGTATATTCCACCTGAAATAGAAGATCTATGTACCACACAAGGAAGATGAACTTTGTAACTTTTAAAAATAGAGAAGGAGTTTTAGCTTTTCAAGCATAAAGATGTGCTCAACAATGGCCAAAAACATCAGTTTCAAAGGAAGAAGAAAAGGACAACAAGTTGCATATAGAAAATGAAGAAATGCATTAAATGTAGCTAGGGAAATGAGGCATGGCATGCACGGATTTAAGGTAGATTCTAGTACCAAAGACACCTTTTCTCTCTTTATTAGTTGCATGCAAATGTACTTGAACCTAATTTTAACTTCACTCCTTCAAGAGGGCCCCGACACCAATAAGCAAACACTTGTGAATCAGTCTTGATCTTTAGGGTCCAAATATGTGGCTAAGATCCCTTGAAGAAGAGCAACTTATATATGCCTAGCTCGGGTGAGAGTGATGGAGCTAAGAGGATTGTCACTTGAAGAGGCACTGGCAAAGTTGACAGGTCACTAGGCATGCTTGCCTGAGCAAGCACATGAGTGGATGACTTGAGGACGCAAATGTAAAGTCACGGAGAAAACTTGCCCGATTGGGTGTACGAGTGGAGAACTTGAAGGGTGTCGGTGTAGTGTCACTGGA
This sequence comes from Fallopia convolvulus, assembly GCA_964016875.1. Taxonomy (NCBI): domain Eukaryota; kingdom Viridiplantae; phylum Streptophyta; class Magnoliopsida; order Caryophyllales; family Polygonaceae; genus Fallopia; species Fallopia convolvulus. Next base: position 28,433,378 of record OZ024727.1, read on the forward strand.
AAAACTTACCATACTAAGCATGCGAGTGAAGAGCTTATGTGATTCTTGGGTGAAGTCACTAGGCAAGTTTGCCCTACTGGTCGCGCATGTGATGGACTTGTGTGATGCTATAGTAAAACAACTTGGCAAGGGCACGCCATGTACAGGGCCAATGAGTGTGATCTTGAGTATCACCTCCATTGATCAAGGGCATGATCACATCATCCTCCTTCCCATGAAAGAAATTTGACATCATTGAATGAGATCCATTGCTAAGGTCATCAATACTCACCGGGAGACTAAATTTGGGAAGCATTAATGTTGTTGATTTCTTCAAGCACTTGGAATAAGCAGTGTCCTTTTATTTTCAACATGGAATTCCTTAGAGTATGGAATCACTCCTTCCTAAGGTGGATCCACACAAGATCTTCTTGTTCAAAGATTACGTCATCCCTACCTTTGTTGGCTTTTTTCACATATTAGGCAATCCACTTTTCAAGTTGAAGTTGAGTAGACTCATGAAGAGCTTTGATTTGTCAGCTTCATCTTCACCTTAATCACTCTCTTTCTCTTTCTTGGGCCGAGGAACAAAGTCGAGTAGTCTCCTTAGCGACAGAGTGGACTATCCTATAGGCAAATTAAACAAAAGCAAGGGAATCTTCCCATCCACAAAGTTTAGTTTTAACAAATAAGGAAGCAAATCACCAAGAGTTTAGTTCACAATCTCACTTTTCCTATCTATTTGAGGATGACAAGAAATAGAAAAAAGCAACTATGTTCCTAACTTAGACCAATGTTGATAATATTTTACTTAGAATCGAATAGAATCGAAATATTTGGTCCAAGTAGCCTTAGTTCAAATGAAAACAAGATACAAAGGAGATGAACTCTATTACCCTTGATTTTGATATGATTTATTGTGGAAAATTGATCATAAGTTTTTAGTACCACTTCTTAGATTTAAATTTATAGGGATAATGAATCAGTTAAATAAGATAAACACAACCAAAGAACTAAAAGAAGATCAGCCAATTCAATTATATGGGCTAAATGCACAAAAGCTTATGAAGATTAGTTCTTGATAAATACACAAGAACAAAACTAAATTACATAGGACTCTCTCTAATATCTACTCGAACTAAACAGGGGTGTTTGTTCTGAAAATGTAAAACTATATGCCTCGATTCTTATTCATCAAGTATGAATTGTGCCCCAATCTTGCACTCGATGTTCCCTCGACATTGAATCAATTGAATGAACACGAAAGAATAATTGCAAACAAACAAACTGAATTCGTTCCAAAGAAAATGAACACATAATTGTTTTAAGTTGAAAATTGAGGAGCGCATTACCCAAGCACTCTCAATTAATTTCAATGTAACTCTAAAAAGAAGACTAATAAAGGTTTATAAAAAAAAGGCTAAAAAACTAGGTTAAAAACATGACACTTGTTTCTCGACGCCTGCTCACTACCCTCAAGGCAAACTAAGGGTAGGAGCACCATCGTGCACCCCTATGCATGACCCACAACATGAAAGCGCCCAATGCATGACCTACAACATAATCTGAGGTGACCCACGCGATCATGTGCCTTAGGGTGCACGACCCTTGCAAAAAAATAAGTGTGAACATAGGCGTGCATTGTTGGCACCAGAATTTGGCTCGAAAACCTCTCGATCTTCACAACTCAAGCTTGGATTAACCGAAACTCGATGACCTTGCATGGTGACCCACGAGAGATACGATCCTTGGTCCGACGTGGCTCCTAAACGAGATAGAAGTGTATGAGTCGCCTCTTGAATATTCGTCCTTCTAATCAGTCCATCAAATGACACCTTAAATTTGTCCTCGATGTCCTTAGGAATCTTGCGTTAGTGTTTGGCATCGTTCTCCTCCACTTGTCCGCGAATTGTCCTCGATTCATCGTTTGCGTCATCCTTAGATATGTAAAAAGACAAATGCACAACATTAAAAGTTGAATGGACAACATACTTACCTTGAGGAAGTTCCAGTCTATAAGCATTCGATCCTACTTTTTGAAACACACGAAATGGTCCATCTCCCCTAGGGTCGAGAACAAACTTCCATTGTCGTGGAAACCGCTCCTTACACAAGTTCAACCATACCAAGTAGCCAAAAATAAATTAGACATTCTTTTTGTGCTTGTCAGCGGCAGCCTTGTATTTGCCACTTTTCGTTTGTAGTTTGGTCCTCTCATGTAGCTTTTATACAAACTCAGCCCGCTTAGAAGCATCAAAATATTCCATATATTTCACTGAGTGAGGGCCAAGATCAACTATGGTGAGCGGGTTTCTCCTATAGAGAACTTCAAATGAAGTCATCTTCATCGTCGAGTGTATCGACCTGCTGTAAGAAAACTCACAAAATGGAGAGAATCTTCCCACCTCTTAAGGTTAATTTTCAGCATAGTTCCTAACAAAGCACGAAGAGTTTGATTAGTGACCTCAATTCGGCCATCAGTTTGGGGATGGCAAGAAGTAGAAAAAAAAAGTTTTGTCCCCAACTTAGACCATAAAATTTTCCAAAAGAAACTCAAGAGCTTAGCATTCATATCCAACAAAATAGTACAAGGCACACCATGTAGTTTATCAATTTTCCTAAAAAACAGCTCAGCTAAATGCGACGCGACATCAACTTTATGGCATGGATGAAGTGATCCATTTTGGAAAACAATTTATAACCACAACAATGGAATCACATCCCCGCTCTATCCTAAGAAGTCCCACAATGAAGCCCATCAAAATGTCCTCCCATGGAGCCTTAAGAATTGGCAGGAGCTGATACACACCATTTGGGCAGTTCTTAGACTTAGCCATAACACATTAGACACAACTCTTGACAAAATATAGCACATAATTTGACATTTTTAGCTAAAGGTAGTGTTCCTTAAGACTAGCTAGGGTCTTTTTTAGACCGCCATGACCACATGATTAATGAACTTTACTAGTAAGAGACGCCTAATTGAAGACATGGATATGCCAATTTGCTAGATTTAAATAAATACCCATTATCAACAAAGAATGACTCATATTCACCCTTGTTCAAGCATATTGCATAGATAGACTTACAGAAATCAGCATGAGCATACAATTTTCTAATCAATGCAAAGCCTAGAATTTGTGCATCACTGATGAGGTATTTTTTAGTCGTTTACCTATCAAAGAATTCTAACTTAACCAATCTGAGTAGAATGGTAAGCAAGGGTCGATCCCACAGAGACTCGTGTAAATGTGTTATTGCTTAAGTGCCAATAACTAATATGGGGGGTTTTATTGAATGGAAATCTAAACTACTATGCAAAATTAGAAGTAAATATGAATGCAAAACTGATTGTGAATATATATGAGAGAAATATGTTCAACTAGTTAAATCCATCATAGATATGCTTATTGATCATTGATTATCTTGATTCTCAGTTCCCTTGAATAATTTATTGTGGATTATACTCCTACTAAGGATTATGACCCAAACTTCATAAATAGTTGAAAGAACTAACAGTCTAAACAACCCTAATCATTTAACAACCTAAAACAACGTCTAGATTCAATTAAATGACAGCTTTACGAATCAAGTTATCAATAGAAACAAACACTTAGAGCAAACAGACATCTAAGTTATTGGTGAATTTATTCCCTTCTACAATTGAATAGCCCGAACGGGTCTAAACAATTATAGATGCTACTTTATCTAATCAACCCCGAACGGGACTTGATCAGATTAGTTGTAAATTAACCTAGAAATTCTTATTAGGTGATCAATTTGACAAAACCCTAGATAAATTCTGATTCAATTAAGCACAGGGAATAAAACCTATTCAAGTTGATGAGAATCAATCAAACCTCACAATATTATGCAATCTATGATTTCAATAACTAGTCAAACACAAAGAAGTTAGCAATGCATAATTGAATTAAAAATCAAACTTACAAAGGTTCAAAGGTTCTTCCTTTGAGAAAACTCTCTCCAAAGAAACCCTAGCCTCCAAAAGTTGATCAAAAGTTATGAGAAATTAATCTAACATAAAGTATTTATATGTCTACTAAAAATAACCCCAAACATTATATCTTAAAGCATACACTCGGCCAAAATACAAGCCCACAACCCCAAATGTCAAAGCCCAAAACCATAGCTCGGCCCAAATCTACGCTCGCTGAAAAGCTCCGATTGCGCGGCATCGGCCCCTAAAAGCGCGGCCGCGCTTTTTCCTCCCCGCGCTCTTGGCCACCAGTTGGGATTGCGCGGGTTAACTTGCTCGGCATCAGCCCGAGCTTTCTCCTTAAGCTTGGCTTGGCTTCTTCCTTGCTTAGCTCTTCTCCACATTATCCTAGCACTCCTTAGCTCGTCTACCACCGCCATAGTCAATCTGTACTCGCCCCGCTGTTGCTCCTGAACCTAAAATCCTGTAAAACCGAGCAAACCAGCGCATAATACCCGATAACACAAAAACCTAAAAACTACATAAAAACTATCCTAAAACTAACTAAAACATATATAAAACATGCAACTAAGCTACTCCTATATGCAAGCTATCAAATTCCCCCATGCTTAACCCTTGCTTGTCCTCAAGCAAGACATAAATCCAAATCACACCATAGAAATGCAATCTTGCATCCATCTCAAGTCAAACAAGCATTTCACATATAATTAAAACCCAACCAAGACTTCCTAACATGCATTATAACAAGCATAGAGCAAAGACCATTCTTTCATTCTAGACCTCACCAAGGTAATTGTGTTTGCACTCAAACTCTCAAGTGTTTTAAGGACGTGTTTCACTCAAAATCAACCATGAAAACTAGACTACCATATGCTTGCATCAGAGTTCTAAATCTCCACCGCCGGGGATCAAACACATAACAAAAATCAAGAGGTCTTTTTCCGGCTTGTAATGGGGCCAAGGTAAAGAGAAATTTGGAAGGGATTATATTTGGTCTGTGGTGCTAAATCTGGGATAAAGAACTAATCCTAAAACCCAAACTTTACACTTTTTCATAACACTTCCCAACTTCACTCTACCAACTCCTTACATCTACAATTAAGCACTTTGCTTCTCTTTTTTTTCTTTTGCCTCTTTTCAACTCTTTCTTTGCTTCTAATGAAGACTACTAACATTTAAGCTCAATTTTCTTTCTTTTGCTTTGCAACATACTTTCATCTTCATTTTTTCACTTTACATACAAGAGTTTTATTTCCTCTTTTCTTCCTCCTTTTCTTCCAACTCCCCCATACTTACAACAAACTCACACAAAACACAACATAACCTAAAGTCCTAAATCCCGGATTATGGGTCAAGCTTATTAGGCTAGGAATCATTTTGTGGAGCTAACAAAAATAGGCTTCAAGCTGAAAAGAAATAGGGGTGTCAAGAACATGGATCTTGTAAGGTAGGAAGGGAAATAATGGGCTATAAAGAAACATTGCCTCAATCATTTTAATGTCATGCATTCAATCATATAAAGCAGTCTTGAAAAAGAGTATTAACGCAAGTTCTAGAGCTAGATAATCATGGTGATACACTCAAGAATGTAGAGAACAAATAATCATGAAAGACCAAAAATCTCACAAGGCTAATTTTTTGTCTAGAACTTCAGAATGAATCTAAAACTCAAGCTAAATACACATGCTCAGTCCTATAGTCAAAGTAATCAATCAATGATCATGCTCATATCATAACAACTTCAGCAAATCATACAAATCATGGGTTAGAACTTATACTTAACTTAGAAACACAAGAGGAATCAAACAATGGGGAAATAAGAACCTAAATGCAATATTTTTGTTTTTTTTTTAAATTTTTCTAATTTTTTTCATCATTTTTCAGACTTTTAATCAATGCATGCAAAAATTAAATATGCCCTAAACTAATGCAACTGCATGCAATGCAAACAAGTAATCCCCTTCCCCCATGCTTAAAACATACTTTGTCCCCAAAGTATAGTAAAAAGTAAAGGAAAGAAAAAAACTCACAAAACCTAATTGTTTGGCGGGTAATAGGGCGGAAAATCTTGTGGTGGCGGTGGCTGGTACTCCGGTGGATACTCTGGCTGAGGTGGCTGATACGGTGGAAACTCTTGTCTTGGCGGCGGCTGGTATGGCGGAAACTGAGGATACGGAGGATCTGGAAAGGCATATTGAGGGTAAGACTGATGAGGTGGATAGCCCGCTGAACTCCATCCATCCAATCTGGTGTTGAGCAATCTGAACTACTCATCCTGGCGGGCCTGAAAAGCAGCAAGCTGCTGATCCTGATGAGTCTGATATGATGTAAACCTCTGATCCACATAGCCTCTCATACTCTGGAAGCTCTGATCGATGTGAGAAGACATATCAGTGTATCGCTGCGTGTTGTCCAGCTGCATCTGTCTCATCATCTCCATCATCTGGTTATACTGAGCATCAGAGTAATGTACACCTCCAGCAGGTATAGACGGATCAAACTGTCTCTGCTGATCATCCTCCTCAAACTCATCATCCTCATCAGTGTCTACATCTTCATCAGATTCTTCCTCTTCTTCTTCAGCCATGGTGAAATCCTCATCCATCTCCTCTTCATCAGAATCCACCACAATAGGAGCTGAAATCGTCTTTTTACCCCTAATCGGGCCCTTAACGGTATTCACATCTAAATCTTCAGCCTGAACTTCAATGAACCAGTTAGCTGGATTGTTCCCAATCTGCACTCGGTGTCCATCAGGAAGCCTCATTACTCTCCTAGAATCACCAATTACCCAAAAATAAGAGTTCCTGTACTTATAGAGAGCGCCCATCTTCTTCAGCATGGTAAAGTCAATAGGAAAAGGCGGTATATCTACATGTAGCCTGCTCAGATCGACTCCAAAGTACTTCGCTAGGAAAGTCACAATCCCACCAATACAAATAGCTCCACCGCCTTTGTTCCCAACATGAGCCATGTGGTGCATCAGCATAGCACCCAAGTTCAGTCTCTTCCTCTTCAAACAAGCAGCTAACACAGTGACATCTTTCTTGGGACAATTGTTTCCCCCATCACCTCTCCCATTCAGAGTACTCACAATAAACCGCTGGAAAACTTTAATAGCGGGATGAGTAATGGGAGAAGTCTTTTCTTTAGATGGCTCATACTTGGGTCTCCCTGTGATGGCTCTCCAGAAGTGCTTGTCAGCCCATGTAGCACTTGCCTCAGTCAGCACGACATCCTTTTCATAGAAGTAACTAAACCCAAACACCCGGTTGACCTCTTTCAAGGTCATCTTCCTCCTAACACCTCCTAGCTAAAACTTTATCTCTCCTTCACCCTTGAAATCAGTAGACAAAGTACTCAGAAACTCCAGTGTTAACCCTTTAAAGGTTGGTTCACACAGCTTCAAAAACGCGCCCATGTGCAAGTATGTTCCTATCTCATTCAACAGATGAGCTATCCCAATCTCATTCATTAGGTTCCAGTCAATGAACCGAGTTGCTTTCCATTGCCTGTCCTTCAGAAGCTCAAATCGGACTATGTGATTGTTCTTTGTCAGGTTAATCCCAAAAGTTTCTGGTGTGGTCTCTCCCACCACAGCAAGTGGAACCAGATGTACTCCCTGACTAGCAGCTTGTGATGATGAATCACCATCCTTTCTACTTCTTTTTGGAGCCATTATATCAGAAAATCACAAGAACCTGCACAACACCACAAAACAAACAAGCAAACGCAATTCCGTTGTCCCGGCAAGGACAACCACAGCAATATTTCACGGAATTAAGCAATTAAATCACTCAATCACTCTCTTCCCCCACTACCTAGAACAATTAAACTTGCTTGTCCTCAAGCAATAACAATGTGAGCAAGACCGAAACATAATCTTCAAGTAAAGCCTCATATGAAAACACATTTAAAGCACAAGTGATCGATATTCAAGCAAGATTACATCATCACACATGATTAAGTGTTCCAAGGAATAAAGTCAATGCAACTAAGCCTCACTTTAGGGATATGTGAATGTGTATCACTCATCATGTGTTTGGGTTTAGCAATGAACACTCAAGCTCAAAAATAATGCAAGTAAGGTCTTTACTATTGAAGCTAATATCACCAATTCCTCCACCTAGAGATGCCTAATGCAAAGTTCACAAAGAATTTCGAACTTGGCTCAATGGAGGTCCTCAAAGAGGTTCCATTTGGCCGGGTTGTAATGGGGCTTTTGGTATTTCTCAAGGTGGGAATTATTTGGTCTTGTGGTGCTTACAATAGGGATTGAACAACCTAAACTCTCACCAACTTCACCAAATTCCACAATTACTTTCACACTCACCCAAAAGACTTAACATTTTCCTTTCAACCCAAAATTTCACTTAACATTCCACTTCATTTTTGCTCTTATGCTTTTTGTTGGATTTTTCAACACTTTCTACATTTGGACCGACTTTCTTATGACATCGGGCCCGATGTTGCTTGTAACTCGGTCGGACCATTTTCTTCACTTAAGCTCTTTGCTTTATTCCACTTTGCATTTCCAACATTTTCTTTCTTCCTTTTCTTTCTTTGTTTTTCATTTTTGTACAACAAAGATGCACTACCCACATGATTCATAACACCATTCTTTTCCCTTAAACCCAAGAGAATCTCAACTCTTCAAATACAATCCAAACCTCTCTTCTAAAGTCCAATCCCATAAGGGTCAAGTCATATAAGGCTAGGAATAATATTTTTGAGGAGTTTCAAACAAAGGCTTAGGCTAGAACGGGGCTACAAACAAAGGATTATCTTCATGGTAGGATATGGAACATTTATGTGACTAAAAGAATAAAGTTCAAAATCAATGTGACCATGCTAGGACAATTCTCATGAGGGGCTTGGAAAATAGATAAACACCGCAATAGCAAGTTTTACTAAGCATGAATGAGCTAATCACACAAGAAAAATGAGGGATATGCAAATATGAACAAGCATCCCTAAAATGGCCAAAAATCAATCTCACAAGGGTCACTCATACTTAGTTGCATAAGAACTCATCCTAGAACTCACATGTTCAATAAAACAAGCAAGATATCATGATCACATCAAAAGCAACATCATTTTAGAGGCTAAACCATCCAAAAATATGCAAAGGAATTTATATGCTCACATCATCATTAGCTTTTATTTTGGCAATCTAAGATGGGAATTTCTAGTCCAAAACCTACAAAACATAAAATCTTTTTGTTGTTTTCAACACAATTTTTCAATTTTTATGGATTTTTTTTTGCAAAAATTTCTCTAAAACCAAAACCTCATCCATTCAAGACCAAATTAATCATTCATGTTTTTCATCAAACCACAAACCAAGAAGCAAACATCCCAAACACAAACTAGAAACACAAACTAAATATCCTCAAAATAATGAACAAACATAAACAAGTGAAATCATGAACACACTTACCCCCACCCCATACTTAAAATTTTGATGTCCCCATCAAACAAGGAAATCAAAACTTAAAAGCAAGAGAGAAGAGTATGAAAAGCTCACAATTTCTTATTCTTCAATGGCATGTATAGGATCAATCGAAGGGGTTGTCACGTCTACGTCCTCTTTGGAGCCTTGCTTGCCGCTCCCTCTCGTACACTTGTTCTTGGTAGAAGTCTTGTGGTGGTGGTTGAAGTTGAGGCTCCGGGCGTGTCCATTGGTCCTCACGGGAAGGGAAGTTCCCGCTCATCCATGTGTTGTAGCTGTCTTGGACCCGCCACCTTTGGTCTTCCACCTCCCTAAGCTCCTCTACCTCTCGTCTAGTGTAGACGAGGGCCCGGTTCATCTCTTGTTGGCTAGCTTGGAAAGAACTTTGTTGTTGAAGCATTTGTTGTTGTTGTTGGTACATTTGTTGTTGATGGTGGTACATTTGTTGTTGATGGAGATTCACTTGATGGACCTCTTGGAGAACATTTTCTTGTTGAAGTTGGAGATGAGCCATTTGGTTGGCTAAGAAGGACATGTCCACCGGTTGTTGTTGCTCGGGAAACACCATTCCCGGACCGTACCATTGGGCATAGCCTTCATAACCGCCACCTTGGAATTGCTCTCGCCTTGCACCGCTCCCTTCTCCACGCTCATAATGCCTCGGGACCTCACCACCATGGAATGAACTGGACCGACGTTGAGGGAAGTCGGGCCCGACTTGGTGTGTACCTCGGTCCGCCAGTGTTGGAGCTTGGTGCATGGCTCGGAGGTTGGCCATCAAACCTTGGAAGCGCTCATCTTCTTCATTTTGCTCTTGATCGACTTCCATGTCTTCCCCACGAGGTGCAAACACGAAGTTGTCTTGGTCGGAATCCGGTGTAGATGGAGGAGAGGTAAACCGAATGTGTTGAGATTGTTGTCGCCGCCCCTCTCTTGCACCTTCGGGGTCACCAAATGAGTGTGGCTTGCCGGCCCACACTTGGTACCAATTTTGATACCGAGAAAGGTCATAGAGGTTGTACACTAACCGGATCGACACACCCTCATAGTTTGAGTGAGGGGCCAAGGAAATCATGTAGAGCTTCTCCTTGACGATGTTGGCCTTCTTGAAATACTTCATGTTCATGAACTCAACACCATTCGGAGCCGGAGAATACTTGTCAAGATCAACTCCTAGACGCATGGCGAGCCTCGCTATCATCCCACCGAAGTAGATCCAAGAGGAACTTTGGAAGTCCCGCACCATCTTGACCCACTCCCAAGCAAGGTTCATGGGCTTCTCGGTGTTGAAAAGCATCTCATGGAGCAACATGATCTCCTCCTTCATTGGCTTGCTCAACTCATGACGAGCATAGATTGCACACCCCAAGACTCGCACCATGACCCGAAAAAGAGGGCTAGCAATCTCGTTTGTGGAGGCGCCCTTTCTCATCTCACTCTTCCCGGTCACATGACGCCACACTTGGTTCACCTTCTCATTGTTGACGCCGGCCTCTTCTCTTGGGCATGGAAACCCGAAGTAGGTAGCCAAATCCCTAAGAGTGAGATTGTGGTCCTCGTTGCCCAATCGGAAAGTGAGCGCCCCTTCCTCATCCTCCACATTATCATAAGTGCACTCGAATGTGGCCATGAATTCCGAGGTAAGGGCGGGGTAGTGAGTGTTGTCCCACCTTAGCATCCCATTAAGACCGATGTGGGAGTAGCATCTTGGAAGGGCTTGATCCATGTCCATCTTCCTCACGGCTTCCCAATCAAGCGACCTTGTGTGATGCTCAAGCGCCATATACCTTGCATAACTCTCAACTTGCTCATCATCCTCCAAGTAGACATCATCCAACTTTGGCTCTTTCCTCGACTTCTTGGACTTCTTCCTTGGCCTTTCCACATGAGAGTATGAAGCTCTTGTCTCCATGGTACCTACACACATCCAACCCAACAAAAGGATCCAAGATAAACTCCATACAACTCAACAAAAGCACTCATCAACACACAGCAACATTTCAACACAAAGGGAACCCCATACTTAGTCTCTAGACTCACATGCATCTCAATCCAACATAAATCATCATGGACATCTTCTAACAATAGCTAAGCAAATGATCATTCTACATCATGATTAGGCTATAGCCAACAATTAAACACATGAATCCACATGATATCACAAGAAGAGAGCAAAAACATCATGGATCGACTTCTAACCTATGTCGGGCCCGACACATCCTCAACCTCGGTCCGACATGTTGGACCGACTTTCACACCTCGGGCCCGACTTTCCTGGGCACTTCGATCTCGACCTAATTCATGCTTCGACTTCTAGCCTTAAATCAACCCAAATCACTCTATCATGCACTTAAATTTTAAATTCAACCATCAAACATCCCTAATCGAAGTTCTAAATGGATCTAAGCATGCATAAACAACTTTAAAGCTCAATTTCACAAATCATGCAAATCCACCATTGATGCTCAAGCTCAAGCTCTCAATCAAACATGGCATTACTCAATCTACGCAATGAAAGCACAAAATTTTCAAAGAAATAAGTAGAGATCGAGTAACACATACCGGATTCGAAGAGTATTGAACTTTTAAACAAATAAGCAACTTAGAACTCAAATTTTCTCAATCTAGATCGAGATGGGGGATGAAGAACTATATTGAACTCGAGATTTCTACTAGGATTCGGGTTTGGGAGGCCTTTTTGTGATTGGATCGAGATGAAGAAAGGAAGATATGTGGATCGAGTATGGTGAGGGTAGGGGCGGCCGACTTTGAGAGTGTTTGAGGGAGAGGGGTTGTATTTTGGGAATGGTGGTTGATATGAAGATGATAGGTAGGTGGGGGATAGTATTTAATGGGGGAAAAGGACAAATTAGGTCAAGGGCAAAATTGGCATTCCAACTAGTCAAATCGGGTTGGACCGACTTCATGGACCGACGTCCCTATGTCGGGCCCGACTTACCTGGGCTCGATGTGGGAGTATTTGGGTCACCAATTTTACTCCATCCTCTTGCAACTTCTTTCCCATATTTCCATTTAAATATTTCACCTCAAATCCTACACAACTTTGAAGAATGCACGACACCATAAATCCACAAAACACTAGTAGAGATTGGTTAGGGAAAAGCTAGGCTAAACTAAGAAAAATCAAACTAAAATTACGAAAAGAAAGCTACTAGCTCGGGTTGCTCCCGAGAAGCGCTCGTTTAGAGTCACTAGCTTGACTTCCTAACCTCAACCTCATGGCGGGTGAAACACGGTGAATTGCTCGCCATTGTTATGCCCATTGCCTTCATACCCATAAAACCACCAACGATGGTCTACATAGGCATGGCTCTCCGATCTCGGGCCTATCTCATCATACTCCTCCAACGGGTGAGATTTCTCCTCCTTACTTGCTCCATCATGTTCCTCTTTTCCTACACCAAAGTTATCCGAAGAATTCCTAGGAGATTCTACCAATTCATCTTTCAAGTCACTAAGGCAAATGTAGGAGTCTCCTAAGTCATCTTTCAAATCACTTAAACAAATGTAGGAATCAAAAGTTTGGGAAGAATTGTGGTCATCACCAACATCAAAAGGATATAAGTAAGGATACTCTTCATTTCTCCTTGGGCTAGCATTGATCCTTGACTCATCTTGATCCTCAATTTGCTCCAACAACTCCCTTGCTTGTATTTGTTTATTGAAGCTTTCATCACTCCTTAACACAATGACCTCTCTAGCAACTTCCTCTTCTTCACCTTTTCTCTTAGCACTCTCTTCAAGTTTGAGGATAGCCAAGGCGTCCGGCTCATTCAAGGCCTTGTTGAAGTGAAAATCGACCTTTTCTTCACCAATCTCAAAGGAAACCTTGCCGTTCTTGACATCAAACCTTGCCCCCGCCGTAGCTAAGAATGGTCTTCCTAAAATTATTGGGACCAAGGGGTCCTCGTGCATGTCCAAGATCACGAAATCATCGGGGACAAAATACTTTCCAACTCGCACCGGCACGTCATCCAATATTCCCCTAGCCTTGATGATGGAACCGTCGGCCATAGTTAGGGACATATCGGCCGGCTCCATTTCACCCAAATTTGCTCTTCTCCAAATGCTAGCGGGCATCACCGAAACACATGCCCCAAGGTCACATAAGGCTTGGAAATTTGAGACCCCACACCAATGGTTATAGCAAAACGACCGGGATCTCCTAGCTTTTGTGGTAACTCCAAGGTCTTGACCTCATCTTGCATTTCAACTATGGACCTCTTCTTGCTCAAAATCTCCTTTAAAAACTTGGCATAAGATGGCATCTCACTCAATGCATCGGTGAACGGGATAGAGATGTTCAAGCCTTGCAAGAGTTTGAGAAACCGCTTGAACTTGTTCTCAACAACATCTTTCGGCTTCTTTGAGGGATATGGAAGAATCGTTGCACCTTGAATCTTGCTTAGATCAACTTCTTTGGACTTCCCTACTTCATTTGCAACATTTCCTGGTTGGACCGACTTGGGCACCATGTCGGGCCCGATGTTGTGAATCTCGGTCCGAGGCAGAGGAGTTGGATCGAGGTCTGTGTACGTCGGTCCCGAGTTGCTCTCGACCTCGGTCCTGGGTGAAGGAGTCGATCTTGCTGGGTCGACTTCGGGGAACGTCGGACCCGACTTGCTGGGTAAGTTGGTCCGACTCTCTTCATTCTTCTTAGGCACGTGTGGCTCGGGTAGGTTTCGGCCACTTCTCAATCCAATTGCCCGGACTTCATTTTGATTGTTTTGAGCTCGAGGATTCTCCTCGGGTCGGCCCGGAAGTCTCCCATTCTCTCTCGGGGCTTGAGTCGCAATTTGGGCAAATTGATTGTCGACTTGCCTCCTCCATGCACCAAACTCATTGAATTGGGTCCTCATCTCCTTGAACCCATCTCTCATCTCTTGAGCAAATGTTTGTAACTCATTGAGTCCCGGTGGTCTATATGGTGGTGGTGGCGCCCTTGGCTCGTTTTGGTTGAAGTTGTTGTTGTAGCCTTGAGCTTGACCGTTGTTCCACCGGCCATTGCCACCATTGTTGAAATTGCCTCTTCCACCGAAATTTCCTCGGACATAGTTTGCCTCCTCAATTCGCTCGGCCAAGCGTACTTGGCTCTCATTCGGACAAACTTGTGTAGCATGTGCAAAGGATCCACACTCCTCACAAGCTCTAGCATTTTGCTTGTAGTAGTGGACTTGCCTCTTAAGCTTGCTCACTTCACCTTCAAGGAATTGGAGCTTCACATCCCTATCAATGTCTTCTCCCTTTGGATCATATAACTTCCTTGCACCTTCACCTTGAACTTTCACCTCCTTGCTAGCTTGACTCACCCCATACATGGCCTCATAATCGGATAGCTTGTCAAGTAGCTCCCAAGCTTGATCCGGTGTCAAGTCTATGAACCCACAATCGGTGTGGAGATTGAGCTTGTCCTTCGTTACCGGATTGATGCCTTGGAAAAAGATGTCTTGAAGTACATATGGTTGTTGGCCATGAGTAGGACATTGGCGCAACATCTCCTTGAAACGGTCCCATGCTTCGAAGAGAGGCTCATTCGGACCTTGTTGAAAGCTTGCAATCTTCCTTCTTAACTCGGTTGTCTTTGAGGGCGGGAAGAACTTCATCAAGAAAGCATCATAGAGTGTCTTCCAAGTTGTGATTGACCTAGGAGCTTGGCTCTCGAGCCAATGTGTGGCCTTGCCCCCAAGTGACCATTTGAACGCCTTTAGAAGCACATACTCCAATGTCTCCTCGTCGGTAGAGATCGTCTCGCACATATCCACAAATCGTTTAACATGCTCTATGGGACACTCTTGTGGACGGCCCTCGAATTGATCACGCTTGATGAGGGAGATGAATTGCGTCTTGATCTCAAAATTCTTGGCAACCTCGGGAAGCACAATAGCCGGCTCGGGTACCCTCAACTCCGGATGCATGTATTGGCGTGCATTCCGGGGTAGAGCATTGAGTTGAGCCTCGGCTCTCATCCGTTGCTCCCGTTCTCTTCTTGCCACCTCCTCTTGATTGTCCCTCTCAAGTTGCAATCTAGCCATTTCGGCCCTAAGTCGAGCCAACTCCTCATCAACATGGAGAGCTTGATTCTCCATCCTTTTCCTTCTTCGGGCTTCTTTGAGAATACTTTCCGGATCACTCACAAACTCAAGCTCAAGTGTTCCTCGGGAGGAACGAGCTAGCATACACCTATGAAACAAAGACACAAACCAAAACAAATCAAAAACAAACAAAGGGTTTGGGCTATTCCCTCACCCAAATCACTACCAAAACACAAGAAACTCACCAAATTGGCACTCAATGCACTTAGACTTCCCCGGCAACGGCGCCATTTCTTTGATCGCCTCTCACGGTGTGCGAGGGTCTAGAGATACAATTTATAACCCGACCCCGTTGTAGTACGTGGTGGGTGTCGAACACTCGGGAAGTCTACTCGATCGATGTGCCTAGATACTAGAAAACTAGAAAAGAGAGCATAAAACAAAGGAAAACAAAGAAAACAGTCGGGACCGACACTGAGGTCACGTCGGGCCCGAGGTTGGCGACGAGAGGAAGTCGGGACCGACACTGGGTAAGTCGGGCCCGAGATAGCTGGGGATGTCGAACTCAAAGATTTTAAAAGTAGATCTTGGGCTTTTGGGTTCCTTCTCTAGTAGATTAAGGCTTATTCACCCCAATTCAAGCAATGAGTGATGATCGGACTAGGATCGAGTGCTTTCGCCCTCGTTCCAACCACTTCTACACATCGATCATTGGGGAAATCCCCTTCGAAGCAAGGTCTTGAGATTGACACATGTTCACTTTCGCTACTTTGCCAATCTCAAGCCTTGATTCCCGACTTTCGCAAGGAATTGTAGCTCTATGTAGAGTGGGTTCCTTAGATCAAACACTCAAGGCTATGGAATTGGGGTTTCTAGCCCAAACCTAGCTAGGGTTTTCCCCCATAACCCAAGATCAAGGAGATCTACTCCATGTGGCAAACAAAGAAAGCAAACAAATCAAAAGGGAAAGCAATCAACATCATCAATCTCAAAACAAAGCAAAGTTTCATTTAAAATCAAAAGCAATCCACAAATTCCAATCAAGGGTTTCCAAATCCACAAGATCAAAACAAAGCAAAGCAAATCTATCAACCAAACCTATCAATCTTCCTCCTTCTTTGGCCGATTCTCTCTCTCCTCCTTCTCCTCTCCTTCCTCCTTGCTCTCCAAGTATCCCCTTGAGAGTTTTTTGAGGGTTGGGTTCCTTGCTAAGTGTGGGAACCCCCTTCTTAGAAGACAAGAGGGCCTTTTATTAGATGAGGGGCAAAAGTGGAAGTTCACAATTTCGTGCCTTGGAGCCCAAGTAGTTCGGAGACCGACTTGGACCGACACGGAGGACCTCGGGCCCGAGGTACTGTGCAACTCGGTCCGAGGTTGGAGACTTCAAAGTCGGGCCCGAGGTTGGTTGCAACTCGGTCCTGACCTCGTTCCACCTTCTTCTTAGTTGGCTTCTCTTGTTCTTCTTCATGGCTTGCTTCTCTCTTTCCCGCTTTGCTCGGGCCTTGCTCCATGTCTCGACCCTCCTTCAAATAGATCCTTGATTCACGCCAATTTACCTACAAAACACATAAAATGCGCGTAGTTTCCGAATCTCATAGAAATACGGGAACTAAGCTAAAAAGGAACAAAACGCACAAGAAAAGGGGAAAAAGAAACATATTTACAAAGGAAATCACATATGAAAACACCACCAAATAGAGAGACATCAACAATTTAATCAAAATTTAATCAAATTTTAATCAAGTTTCTAGGTGATTTTCGGATTACATGCAAAGTTCAAATAAAACACGAATCTAGAATAGAATCATGCAATAAACAAACTTTTGTAAAGGACTTAAGCCTAAATCCGAGCCTAAAGGGGTCAAATTCGAGTTTTTAGAACCAAACCTAGATCTAGATTCAATTCTACTAAAACCGAAATTTAGAGGGAGATTTGAGAAATCTTACTTGAATCCCGCTTGGTTTGGAGTTCCTTGCTTGATTTTGGTTGAAAATCCGACTTGAATGGGCTTGAATGGAGCTTGAGAGCTTGCCTTCAATGGAGGTTTGAGAGAGGTTGAAGAAGGGAGGTTGCGTACGAATGGGGGAAAGAAAGATAAAGCCTCGGGTTTTAATTTGATGTCTCGCTGAAGCGGCCCAATGCGCGGGATCGCACGGAATTGCGCGGCCGCGTATTTGCGATCCCGCGCAATCATGTCCCAGTTGCAATTGCGCGGCTTCGGGGCTGGGATTGCGCGGCCGCGCTTTCTCTTCTGAGCCTGCATTGCTCGGGATCTTTCCTGATTGCATATCCACGCAATATTATGTCCCAAAGCCGAGTTTTCAGCCCCTGTACTTCTAAGCTTGCCCGAGTATCTGTCAATCTGAGGATTATTTCTACCAAAACTAACTAATAAAAACAAAAATTGTAAAATTGAAAACAAAAATCAAAGCAAATCTACCCTAAACCATGGGTTGCCTCCCAAGAAGCGCTCGTTTAACGTCATTAGCTTGACGTAAAAGGATATTAAGAAGGATACGAGCTATGGAATTCGATCTCCTTCCCATCGAATCCCATCTTCAGAGTGCCTTGTGGAATGTCAATCCTTGTATTAGCCGTCTTCAAGAATGGTCGTCCTAACAACATAGACATCTTTCCAGCTCCCGATCCCATGTCCATTACTAGAAAATCAGCCGGAAATTTCAAGGAGTCCACCGTAACCCATACATCTTCAATCTTTCCTTTGGGCCTCACAGTGGAGTGATCAGCCAACTCCACTATGGTTCGGGTCTCTTTCAATGGTCCCATACCGAGTTTCTAATATAAGGATGAAGAAATCACATTGACAAATGCACCTAAATCAATCAAAGCCTCATTCACCTTGGTGCTTCCAATCATGCAAGGAATGGTGAACATGCCAGGGTCACTGCACTTCTCAGGCAAACGCTTTCGAAACACAGCAGACACATGTTCTTTTTCTTTAACTTGCTTCTGACTTTTCTCCTTCTGTCCCCTTTTCAGAGTGCACAACTCTTTCAAAAACTTAGCATACCGAGGTACACTCTTGATCAATTTCAGCAACGGAACATTTACTCTACATGTACTGAAGACCTCGAACAGCTCTTTATCATTTTTCAATTTCCGGGTTTCTTTCAAGGCTTCAGGAAAGGGTGGAACAGGTACATAAGCTTTCAGATGAGGTGCAGAAGTATTTTCCAAGTCGCCCAGATTGCGCGGCTTCGCATCCAATTGCGCGGCCGCGCTTTCGTCCTCTTGCCCGCGCAATCCCAATTGGGACTGTATTGCGCGGGGTGCACATTGCTCAGTCGTGCTTTTAGCAACCAAGCCGAGCAATTGGCCTTCATTCTATTCCTCTATTTCTGTAACCGTGCTTAGCTGGTATACTTGTCCCGCCTCAGAACCATCATAAATGGAGATAAAACTGACATTAGCCCTCGGGTTGAGCTTTGTCTGAGACGGTAGCTTACTTGAATCTCTGGCTTCCAGCTTGCTTACTGCCTCAGTAATCTGACTAACTTGGTTCTCCAAATTCTTTATACTAGACTTAGTTTCCTGTTGAAGCTGAGTTAGAGAACCATGCATCGTAGAAACTGACTGAGTCAACTTTCGGACCATCTCCTCAGTGGACATAGCATTCTGATTCACTCCCTGAGCCTGAGGTTGAAAAGGTGGTCTGTACTAAGCTTGGCCACCTTGATGGTTGAACTGCTGATTGCTAGAATTGCCATACCTCAGTTTAGGATGATCCTCCAACCTGGATTGTAGGTGTTGGAGAAGGGGTCATACCTCGGCCTAGGTGGTCCATATCCTCCTACTGCATTCACCTCAGCATTTTGATCTTGAAGTGTAGGGCAGGAATCAGTGGGATGCATGTTATCAAAACAAATCTCACAGGCTTTCACCTGGTGTCTTCCACCTTGTTGCAAGAGTTGCTTCATCATCGTTTTCAATTCAGTGACTTCATCTTGGATTCTTGAGTTAGCCACCACAGCATTTGCAGCTCTCGAGCCAGTTTCTTTTCTGAACTGTCTTGTGCCCTCAGACAGTTGTGTGAATAGTTCAAACGCAGCAGCAGGAGTCTTGTTGAGAATGTTACCTTGGCAAGCTGCATTGACCATTCTTCTCTCATCATCCAAGAGACCATTAAACAGATATAAAATCAGGTCTTGATCAGTGTAGCCATGGAAAGGACAGCTGGCTATCAACCTCTTGAATCTCTCATAGTATTCGTACAAGGACTCATTAGCTTCTTGTTCAATATTACTGATTCGCTTTTTCAGATCATTGAGCCTTGTAGCAGGGAAGTACTTCTCCAGAAAAGCTTCCTTCATCTTAGCCCATGTATTAATACTTCCCGGAGCCAAGTAGTAAAACCAGTCTTTAGCCTGATCCTTGAGAGAAAAAGGAAAGGCTCTCAGCGCGATCTGGTCATGAGTCACATCAGCAGGCTTCATGCTTGAGCACACAACATGAAATTCAGAAAGATGTTTGTTGGGGTCTTCACCACTAAGCCCATGGAATGAAGGCAGAAGATGGATCAACCCAGATTTCAGTTCAAACTTGACTCCCTCAGCAAGAGTAGGAAATTGCACCGTCAGCGGTTGTTGTGCCAGATTCGGAGCAGTCAACTGTCTCAATGTTTGATCACCCATCTCGACAAATTCAGCAGATTCAGATTCAGAGTCAGATTCTTCAAAAAAGAACGGTAAGGCCTGAAAGTGATTCCGGATTTCCTTCCTTAGCTTGAAGAGTGTCCTGTCAATATCTGGATCAAACAACAGGGGAGATGAGTTATAGCATGGGTATAAACCATATAACAGGTTCACACCCAAAACAGCACGAAAGTAATAAACACAAATAGCGACGAGTCCCCATCAACGGCGCCAAATTTGATGAGGTATTTTTCAGTCGTTTACCTATCAAAGAATCCTAACTTAACCAATCTGAGTAGAATGGTAAGCAAGGGTCGATCCCATAGAGACTCGTGTAAATGTGTTATTGCTTAAGTGCCAGTAACTAATATGGGGGGTTTTATTGAATGGAAATCTAAACTACTATGCAAAATTAGAAGTAAATATGAATGCAAAACTGATTGTGAATATATATGAGAGAAATATGTTCAACTAGTTAAATCCATCATAGATATGCTTATTGATCATTGATTATCTTGATTCTCAATTCCCTTGAATAATCTATTGTGGATTATACTCCTACTAAGGAATATGACCCAAACTTCATAAATAGTTGAAAGAACTAACAGTCTAAACAACCCTAATCATTTAACAACATAAAACAACGTCTAGATTCAATTAAACGACAGTTTTATGAGTCAAGTTATCAATAGAAACAAACACTTAGAGCAAACAGACATCTAAGTTATTGGTGAATTTATTCCCTTCTACAATTGAATAGCCCGAACGGGTCTAAACAATTATAGATGCTACTTTATCTAATCAACCCCGAACGGGACTTGATCAGATTAGTTGTAAATTAACCTAGAAATTCTATTAGGTGATCAATTTAACAAAACCCTAGATAAATTCTTATTCAATTAAGCACAGGGAATAAAACCTATTCAAGTTGATGAGAATCAATCAAACCTCACAATATTATGCAATCTATGATTTCAATAACTAGTCAAACACAAAGAAATTAGCAATGCATAATTGAATTAAAAATCAAACTTACAAAGGTTCAAAGGTTCTTCCTTTGAGAAAACTCTCTCCAAAGAAACCCTAGCCTCCAAAAGTTGATCAAAAGTTATGAGAAATTAATCTAACATAAAGTATTTATATGTCTACTAAAAATAACCCCAAACATTATATCTTAAATCATACACTCGGCCAAAATATAAGCCCACAACCCCAAATGTCAAAGCCCAAAACCATAGCTCGGCCCAAATCTACGCTCACTGAAAAGCTTCGATTGCGCGGCATCGGCCCCTAAAAGCGCGGCCGCGCTTTTTACTCCCCGCGCTCTTGGCCACCAGTTGGGATTGCGCGGGTTAACTTGCTCGGGATCAGCCCGAGCTTTCTCCTTAAGCTTGGCTTGGCTTCTTCCTTGCTTAGCTCTTCTCCACATTATCCTAGCACATCCTAGCACTCCTTAGCTCGTCTACCACCGCCATAGTCAATCTGTACTCGCCCCGCTATTGCTCCTGAACCTAAAAACCTGTAAAACCGAGCAAACCAGCGCATAATACCCGATAACACAAAAACCTAAAAACTACATAAAAACTATCCTAAAACATATATAAAACATGCAACTAAGCTACTCCTATATGCAAGCTATCAATCACAGTGGTTTAGAAGCACATACATGCATGATAGTGTGTTAGCTACCACATTCTCCTTTCCCTTCTTGTGTTAAACAACATAAAGAAATGTCTCCATGAACTCAACCCAACGGGCATCGCATAGCTGAGTCTTGATTGACATTTCAAGTACTTCAATGCTTAACGATCTGAATGGATGACAAACTCCATTTACCAAAGGTAGTGTTGCCATGTATTGAGTACTCAAATGAGGGCGTATAACTCTTTGTCATAAGTAGGGTAATTCTGCTCAACCCTAATTAGTTTCTCGCTAAATAGGCAATTAGTTTCCTATATTGCAAGATGACCGCTCCAGTTCCCATGTCAGATGCATCACATTAAACATCAAACGTCTTCGACATATTTGGAAGTTGAAGTAGTAGCGTGTTGCATAGTGACAAGCACTTTTATGTCATGGTAAAAGCGTTGTCAAAGAAAAATCCTAACTTCCGAACCTAAGTATAGTGGAAGCAAGGGTCGTACCCACAAAGACTCAGATTTCCTGTGTTTAATTAATATTACTAAAGTAATAAAAGGGGGTTTTCAGATTTAAAACTATTAATCTAAGAAAACGAAAACAAACAAGTAAAATAATTGAGTTTTCAAGTAGAAAGAAAGCATCCAACTAGTTTCGTATCCATTGCATACATGAGTTTTGATCCTTGATTATTCTTAATTCAATTCCTTTGACTAATCTATTGCGAATTTATGGAATTCAAGCTTAAAGTGGTTATTAATATACACCGTCTTTAACAACCTTTTAACCAATTAACCTAGAAAACTTTCTATGTTAAATTGATCATGCAAATTAGTTCAAAGCAGTCAATAGAAACATTATTCATAAATTCCACCGTCTGTTCATGAAGTTTTGTGATTGAATTCTCCTCCTTTGATTAACCTTATTCCACCGTCTATAAGTTTAATCAAAGGATTCATCCATGAATAACCAAATTCCACCGTCTATTTAGTTACTCTAGTTGTAATTCAACCTAGAAATAGAATAGGTGATCAAGCTATTATAATCCTAAGCGAATCTAATCAATTAAGCATGGAGAAATTCAATCTAGTTAAGGCAAATACAAATAATTCAAATCTCATAAACAATCATGCATACAACTTCAACTAACTAGTCGGACATAGGAAATTAGCTAGAAAATGACATTAAAGAAGAATTAAACTTACAAGAGTTCGATTTCTCTTCAATATTGCCACCTAGGGTTTAGTCTCCCAAGAGTTCTCTCAAGTTGAACAATTACGTAAAAAGCAAAGCATAAGTCTCCAAAGAAACCCTAAAAGAGTATTTATATGATATCCAAAAACATCCTAAAATACTAATAAAGTCGGCCCAAAGATAACACGGAGGCCCAGAGTCAGCGTCGCACAAATGCGCCGAAGCGCGGTCTAGTCCCACCAGAGCGCGGTCGCGCTCCACCCTGTTTTTCCCGCGCCCTGGCCGCAGAAAACTCCATCCTCTCGACTCTGGCAAAGTATTCCGAGCGCGGTTTAGCCTTTTGTCTTGAGTTGTGTTTTCCCTCTTGATTCTTCACTTCAATGTCCTCCACTCGTTCCTAGCTCCGGTCCTTAGCTTCATATCCACCATGCTTCACCTTCCATCCTGCAATAAAGCACAACAATGCGTAGATTCCGAACTAAACTAAAACAAAACTAAACTACAACTTAAAGCAAAACTCTAGCTAGAAATGCATAAAACGGGAATAAAAACATGCTCTAAAACCTATATCTATATGCTCTATCAAATTCCCCCATGCTTGAACCTTGCTTGTCCTCAAGCAAGACATAACATCAATCACACCACAAACAAGCAAGCCATGACTTCCATTCATATTCAAGAAACTCAAACTTAACTATGAAAATCGTCGCATACATTCAATGAAAGCTTCAAACCAAGTTATTAATTCATCCTAACCCTCACCAAGGTATATGTGTTTGCACTCAACGCTCAAGTGTTTAAAAGGTAAGTGTTTTCGCTCAAAAATCATCTTTGAAAGCCAACTACCATATGCTTGCATCAGTGTACTAAATCTCCACCACGGATGTTTAAATGCAAAACGTAAATCATGAGGTATTTTTTCACGGTTGTAATGGGGCCAACGTATAAACAAATAGGTGGGGATCATTATTTGGCCATGTGGTGCTAAATCCGGGAACTAGAATCAACTAAAACCCAAATTACAATATCACTCACTCTCAAAGCACCTTACCAACTTATTTTCCCTTTCTTCCATTACTTACTTTCAACACTTCTTTCTTTTTTTCTCATCTTTTGTTTTTCTTTCCACAAATTCCCATTTGAGATTCATTCTTTTTTCATTCTTCTCTCACAAGAACAACTTTTGCAATTTTTATGCAAAACTCGTCTCAATCAACCAATCATACCAAACTTTCTCTCAAGATATTTTCAATAACAATTCCCAACATCCTTAATTTTCTTATCAACTTGCACATTCTCCTCAATTACACCTTTTTCCAACTTCTTTACAAACCCCAAAGTACATCATATAACCCACAAAACTCCCCTAGTCAAATCCTAGTTCCCGGATACGGGTCAAGCTTATTCGGCTAGGAACAATTTTTGTGGAGTTAATAATCAAGGCTAAGGCTCAAAACAATGGGACTACAAAAACAAAGGTATAATGTATGTTAGATAAGGATATAAATGATCTTAAGAAAGTTGCCTGAATCACTTTTACATCATGCATTCAAATCATATAATGTGGCCTCGAAAAAGAATCTAAACGTAAGTTCTAGAGTTTAAACAATCAAAGAGATACACTCAAGAATTTTCATGCAAAAATAGCATATAAAGGCTCAAAAGATCTCACAAGGCATCAATTGGTTAGAATTTCATAAATAACTCAAATTTCCACTTTCATGCATACTCCTTCATAATCAAGCAATTCTTTTTTTAGAACTTTCATCAATAACCAAACAAGTCATGGGATATGAAATCATGCTCACTCATTAAACAAGTGGTTCCAAGGGGAAAAATGAATCCTAAAATGCAATCAAAACTTTTTAGTAAATTTTCTGAATTTTTGAATTTTTATCGGATTTTTTTTAAACTTTTTAATCAATGCATAACAATAAAGTAAACATGCAAATGCAACTACATGAACTAACTACAACAAAGCACTTATGACAAAATAAAGAATCCCCTTCCCCCATGCTTAAACTTTACTTTGTCCCCAAAGTAAAAGAAAAGTAAAGAGAAAAAGAAACTAACCTCGTCATAAGAGTTGGCACGCTCTAGAAACTACTCCTCTGGTGGAGGTGGAGGTGGTGGTGGTGGTGGTGGATATCCCGGGTATGGATAAGCAGGGTTCGGGTATTCGGGATATGGGTGATAGACATAGGGTGGATAGCCTTGTGCTGGAGTGTGCATGTCCATCATCTGATGAAGAAAACGTGTCTGCTCATCAACATAGTCAAAGCGACTCATCGCATAACCCCTAAAGTGGTTGAAATCAGCCGCTAAACCACCCATACGAGTAGACAAGCCACTCACTTGAGTGGAAAGGCCACCCTTCAACTCTACCAAGTGATTGTACTAGGTTGTCGACATGTAGCTCCCTTGTTCTTGTTGATCAAAGTCATGCTCATGAATTGGTGCTTCTTCTGTGTCTTCATTAGCAACCTCTTCATCATCTTCCTCATCATCATTCATAGCCTCTAAATCCGCCTCAGCTACATACTCTGCATCCTCCTCTTCTTCAACATCAACATCCATCGAAGTGCTAGTTTCCTAAACTTGGCTCTTCCTTAATTTCCTCTTTTTTGTCCCTCCCAACACTTCCTTAACCAATACATCCTCATCTTGTGGATGATTAAGCCAAGTGCTAGCATTCTCCAATCCAAACTTCAATTCCACTCTTGAAGGATTAGGCAATCGCATGGCATAAGGGCTACCACCGAGCACCCAATAAAACTGACTATTCTTCACATACAGAACCTTCATCTTGTTAAGGAACGGAAAGTTCATTGGGAGAGCTTCTATCTTACCCACACATTGATCCACATCAATCCCAAAATACTAAGCAAGCCTAGTTATCACACCACCCGCGGTAATCTTTCCTGCATTCTTCTTAGCCATTCGAGCCATATTGTGCATCATGGCTCCACCAATATCCATTTCATGTCCCTCCAAGATACCCCGAAGCAAAAAGATATCTTTATTAGGACAATTGTTATCACCCTCTCCTCTCCCAGTGATAGAATGAGAAAAGAATCGTTGAAGTATCCTAATCACCGGATGAGAAATCCCAGAAGCTTTTGTCCTTGACGCCAAGTAGATATTACTCCCCGAAAGTTGGGCCCACTGCTCATTGTTCATCCAGGTGGCCCAGACTCCCACCTTTCAACATTATGATGATATCTTGGGAACCTAAAAACCATGTTGATCTCAGTCAAAGTCATAGACCGTTGCACTCCTCCCAACTGGAAAGTGCATCTACCTTCATTCATAAACCGTCCCTCCAATATATGAGCATCCAGAGTGCTCATGAATTCCAAATTCAAACTACTATAGGCCGGCAATCTCATGCTCAGTAATCCTAGAAAGCCCTTAATTTGCTCAATTTTCCTCAATTCTCTACTCAATCCCAAATCCTCCATCAAATCCCAATCAATATACCTAGGAGGTTGGATTTCACGTTCATTCAAATGATTAAAACGGTCTAAGTGCTTCATATCACTAAACTGAATGCCTAAAGATGCCGGAGTAATATTTCTTCCCGTTGAAGGAGGTTGAGGCGGAGCTTGAGGACGAGATGAAGAAGGCACCATAGTTTGAGCTGTAGATGGAGTTGCTCGGGTCACTCTTTGAGTATGTCTCGGTCTCGTAGGAGCGTTAGATTGAACTTTAGTACGACCCATAGCCTAATTCACCTACACAATGCACAAACACCAAAAACAAGCACAATTCGATTGCACCGGCAAGAGCAATCCACTAAACAAGCAATAATACACAATAATATCACTCAAAACACTCTTCTTCCCCCACTAACCTAGAATTAATTAGCATAAATAAGCATAATTTCGAAATAGTGAGATTAACTCAATCTAACCATGAAACTAACTCATAATCATGCTAATAATCAAGAATATGAACTAAAATTGAGGAATTTTGACCTAAAAAGCCCTTAAATTTCGGTTTTTATGCAAAACCTAACTTGAAGGGTTTAGGATGAAAAACTCAATTTTCACTAGAAATTGAAGGAAAGAGTGAAGAATCTTACTTGTTTGATGGGAGGGAGTGTGATTTCGGTCTTGATCTGAAGAGATTTGCTCCAATGGAAGCTTGGAAGCTTGGGCTCTAATGGAGGAAAGGGGAGGAAGAGAGGAGCGGCACGGTTTGAGATAAAGGATGAAGAAGGCACCCCGAAATAATTTAGGTTATAAGCGTCGAACGCGCCTCTGGGCGCGGTTTAGTCCCACGAGAGTGCGGTCGCGCTCCCAGCGCTTTGCCCGCAATGACGCCCCAGAAATCGCTTGCCCCGGCGCGGCTTGGCCTCCCGTAGCGCGATCGCGCTCCTGATGGTTTTGCCCGCGCTCAGCCTCTTTGACATTCTACTGGCTAGACGCGGGCACGGGCTTCGGAGCGCGATGGCGCCTTGACCATCTTGGGCCGCGTGTAGCTGTGTCTCGACTTTACCTAAAACTTAGAACAAAAACGACCAAGAAAAATTAAACTTAAAGCTTGGGTTGCCTCCCAAGAAGCGCTTGTTTAACGTCATTAGCTTGACGCGTTACCGCTCATATATTAGGCTCGTCTAAAACCGTCTCTTCAAGAATAGCATTGCTAAATTTTTCAAAATACGGTTTCAAACGATGTCCATTCACTTTTTGCATTGAATGGGTGGATACATCATAGATGTCCACCGCTCCATGAGGATACGTTTAAGCTACTACGAACGGCCCCGTCCATCTCGACCTTAGCTTTCCTGGAAAAAGTTTTAAGTCTGGATTGATATAATAAAACCTTGTCACCTACCTTAAAACTCTTTCTCCATATTTTCTTATCATGCGAAGCTTTAGTCTTCTCCTTGTAATGGTCGTATTGTCATAAGCTTCTAGCCGTAATTCCTCAAGCTCTTGCAATTGAAGCTTCCTCAATTCTCCGGCCTCATCCATCTTCAAGCTACAATTCTTCACGGCCCAATAAGCTCGGTGTTGGATTTCCACCGGAAGATGACAAGCTTTACCAAACACCAAACGGAGAGGTGACATTACAATCGGTGTTTTGTAAGCCGTCCTATAGGCCCATAAAGCATCGTCTAAGCGAGTGCTCCAATCCTTCCGGATTGGCGACACCGTCTTCTCAAGTATAGCCTTGATCTCCCGGTTAGATACCTCCGCTTGTCCATTCGTTTGAGGGTGATAGGCCATGGAAATCCTATGTGTGACATGGTATTTCTTCAAAAGCACACTCACTGTTTTGTTGCAAAAATGGGATCCCTTGTCACTTATCAAAGCTCTAGGAATCCCAAACCTTGAGAATATGTGCACCTTCAAAAAATCTGCCACAACTTGGGAATCATCAGTCCTGGTGGCCTTCGCTTCCACCCATTTGGAAACGTAGTCCACCGCTAATAAAATATAAACATTCCCATCAGAGCTAGGAAATGGTCCCATGAAGTCTATAACCCAGACATCAAATACCTCACAAAATATAATTGATGTTTGAGGCAATTCATCCCTTCGGGATATATTCCCAACTCTTTAGCATCGGTCACAGGATTTACAAAAGGCATACGCATCCCGAAAGATGGTGGGCCAAAACAATCCTGCGTCCAACACTTTCCTAGCGGTCTTTCTAGCACTAAAGTGCCCCCACATGCATATGAGTGACAAAATGACAAAACCGAAGTTACCTCATTATCCGAAAGACAACGACGGATTACTTGATCAGAAAAATGCTTCCAAACATATGGATTGTCCCACACATAGTACCGCGCTTCACTCTTTAGCTTATCCCTTTGAGCCTTGCTAAAGCTGGGAGGAAACACACTCGAAACAAGAAAATTAACCAAATGAGCATACCAAGGTTGTACACGTAATGAAAACAAAGTATCATCTGGAATCTCTTCTCGGATAGGTGTGACTTCTGAAGATCTTTTCTCCTCATGGATCAAGCGACTAAGATGATCGGCCACCATGTTTTCTGCCCCCTTTTTGTCCTTGATCTCAATATTGAATTCACTCAACAACAAGATCCATCTAATCAACCGGGGCTTTTCTTCCTTCTTCGTCAACAAGTAACGAAGGGTTGCATGATCCGTGTAGACAATCACCTATGTACCTAGCAAATAAGATCGAAACTTTTCCAAAGCAAACACCACCGCCAAGAGTTCCTTCTCGGTGGTGTAGTAATTTTTTTGTGCTTCATTTAAAGTCATAGAAGCATAATGGATTACATGAGAAGCCTTACCAATCTTTTGACCCAAAACTACTCCTACCGCATAGTCACTTGCATCGCACATTAGCTCAAAGGGTAGAGACCAATCCGGGGGTTGAATTATTGGTGCAGTGGTGAGGCGAGACTTCAACTCATCAAAAGCTCTTTTACAAGCTTCATTAAAGTCAAAGGTAACATCCTTCTTGAGCAACTCACAAAGGGGTGAAGCAATCTTTGAGAAGTCCTTAATGAACCTGCGGTAAAAACCTGCATGACCAAGAAAAGAGCACACTTCTCGAACGTTAGTAGGATAAGGCAAGGATTGAATTACTTCAACGTACGCCTTATCGACCTCAATCCCTTTAGATGACACTATATGACCTAACACTATGCCTTGCTCTACCATAAAATGGCATTTTTCAGAATTTAGACAAAGGTTAGTATCCTTGCATCGTTTTAGCACAAGTTTCAAGTGAGTTAAACAAGAATCAAAATCGTGGTAAAAGTACTTTTATGTCCCCGGCAACAGCGCGAAATTTGACAAGCACTTTTATGTCGTGGTAAAAGTGTTGTCAAAGAAATATCCTAACATTCGAACCTAAGTATAGTGGAAGCAAGGGTCGTACCCACAGAGACTCAGATTTCCTGTGTTTAATTAATATTACTAAAGTAATAAAAGGGGGTTTTCAGATTTAAAACTATTAATCTAAGAAAACGAAAACAAACAAGTAAAATAATTGAGCTTTCAAGTAGAGAGAAAGTGTCCAACTAGTTTCGTATCCATTGCATACATGAGTTTTGATCCTTGATTATTCTTAATTCAATTCCCTTGGCTAATCTATTGTGGATTTATGGAATTCAACCTTAAAGTGGTTATTAATATACACCGTCTTTAACAACCTTTTAACCAATTAACCTACAAAACCTTCTATGTTAAATTGATCATGCAAATTAGTTCAAAGCATTCAATAGAAACATTATTCATAAATTCCACCGTCTATTCATGAAGTTTTGTGATTGAATTCTCCTCCTTTGATTAACCTTATTCCACCGTCTATAAGTTTAATCAAAGGATTCATCCATGAATAACCAAATTCCACCGTCTATTTAGTTACTCTAGTTGTAATTCAACCTAGAAATAGAATAGGTGATCAAGCTATTATAATCCTAAGCGAATCTAATCAATTAAGCATGGAGAAATTCAATCTAGTCAAGGCAAATACAAATAATTCAAATCTCATAAACAATCATGCATACAACTTCAACTAACTAGTCGGCCATAGGAAATTAGCTAGAAAATGACATTAAAGAAGAATTAAACTTACAAGAGTTCGATTTCTCTTCAATATTGCCACCTAGGGTTTAGTCTCCCAAGAGTTCTCTCAAGTTGAACAATTACGTAAAAAGCAAAGCATAAGTCTCCAAAGAAACCCTAAAAGAGTTTATATATGATGACCGGAACTGTAGGCAGAACTTTCTGCATGTTGTTTTGCCCGCACTCTCCACCTTGTTTTGCCCGGGCCCCGGCCGCAAAAAACGCCATCCTCTCGGCGCTGGCAAAGTCTTCTGAGCGTGGTTTAGCCTTTTGTCTTGAGTTGTGTTTTCCCTCTTGATTCTTCACTTCAATGTCCTCCACTCGTTCATAGCACTGGTCCTTAGCTTCATATCCACCATGCTTCACCTTCCATCCTGCAATAAAGCACAACAACGCGTAGATTCCGGACTAAACTGAAACAAACTAAACTACAACTTAAAGCAAAACTCTAGCTAGAAATGCATAAAACGGGAATAAAAACATGCTCTAAAACCTATATCTATATTCTCTATCACATAGGCGCTCCTTAAACTTGCTAAACACCTCATTATACGTTATAGTTTCTAAAATGTAACTAGTACTTTTTCGTACACTTTTATAGAGAGTTTTAAGTCTTTTAGTGCATTTTATTAAAGATCAAGGTTTGAAGACCAAGTGTTCCGATCTTGGTTTTGAAGTGAAGTTCCAAAGAGGAAACTTTCTATTGAAGAACAGCAATCGTGGGTACCACTACCGCGACCAAGATGGACGCCAATGAGGCTGCAGAAGGTACAAGGCAAACCCGTGACCGCGGTTTACATAACCACGACCACGATGGCGTAATTGAGAGCAGTTAGATTGAAGGTCAAAGTAGTCAAACCACGGTCGCGAGTTTGTCATATATCATGCAAGGAAGACTGTTTATTTTTTATGTTTCCGTTTTCTTATCTTTTTAGATCTCGTGTTTCTTTGGTTTTTAAACCCTTTGTCTTCCCACCAGCATAAACTAATTTGTTTACTTGCTTATTATACTGCTTTGCTTTCTTAGAGTTAGAATACAAATCAAAATTCTCCATGTTAACTTCTTTAGTTGATAAAGATATTAACTTTGAAGTACAAGATTCTTTTGTGTTCGACCCTAACTTACTGGCTATACTATAGTTAAGTAATAGGGATTTATGTTTGATTAGGCACAACGACTTTAAGCTTGTCAAATTTTTGCGCCGTTGTGGTGGAATCTTTGTTTATTTTTGAGTTTTTTTTTTTACCAACCTTTGTGTGAAACATAGCTTATGGTCCACACCTGTGCTACTAAACCATCTCTTATTCCTTTTGATTTAGAAATCGGGAGGACTCTTTCTAGATTGAGGCATGAAGGTCGCGATCTCCTTTGTGAATTACCTTTCGATCAAGATCTTGTTGAGACTAAGATAATGGTTGAACAGACTTTTAGACAGTTGACTAACCCAAACTTCGAACAACAACCACTAGTAGTGGAATTCCCTTTGCTCTCTGAAGGTGCAATTTTTAGCTTAAATTCGGGTTGATCCACTTATTGCCTCGATTCCATGGGATTAGTGGAGAAGAATCCAATAAGCATATTTTTTAATTCCATCAGGTGTGCATAAGCTCGAAGTTGAAAAATGTGACTGAGGACCAAATCAAGTTGAGGACGTTTCCTCTTTCTTTGAAGGATACCGCCACTAACTGATTCTATTATCTTACTTCAGGCTCTATTGACACTTGGGAGAAAATGGATGAGTTATTACTTGAAAAATGCTTCCTAGATACCAAGAAGAACAACCATAAGAAGAGCTTGATCAATATTGAACAATAGGATAGCGAGAGCCTATATGACTTCTATGAGCGCTTCAAGAGGTTGTATGCTAGTTGTCCCTATCACGAGTATTCTGATCAAGAATTGTTGCTCTATCTCTATGGAGGTATACTTGATGAAGACGGCGGATGGTAAATGTATCCTATGGTGGTAGCAGTTTGAACAAGACTCCAACTACAACTTTTGAGCTATTTTTTGAACTTTCTAAGAGCTCAAGACAATTCAACAAGAGGTCGGGTTCCCATGGATTTAATGGTGTTGATTCCTCATCTTTTGCCTTACATTCTAAAGTGGTGGATTTGAAAGATATGATGAAGAGGTTCATGCTTCAAGGAACCCCTCAACAAGTCAAAGTCTATGGGATTTGTGTTGATGCATTCCATGCTACAAATGCTTGTCCCCAACTTCAAGAGCTACAAGCTGAGGTTAATGTTGTATGGGGTTATGGACCTCCTAGACCTCGCTATGATCCCTACTCCAACACTTATAATCTGGGGTTGAAGGAAAATCTTGCCTTTCGTTATATGAATCAGAATCAAGCTCAATACCATCAAAAAGGAGGTCCGCAACAGTTTAAACAATCGTATGCTCCTAAACCTCAAGCACAAAATTCGAGCCCCTTCATGTCTGCCGATGAGATGATTATGAACCTTGCACCCATTGTTGGCTAGATTAATCAAGACACAAAAGCGAGTCTTAAAAATTTGGAGACTCAAATTAGCCAACTAGCCACTACTCTTACTAAATTGGAAATAAGGTACTCAAGAAATTGTCCTCTCAAACCATAAACTTGAGAGAGGATGTGAGTGCCATCACATTGAAGAGCAGGAAAGAGATGAAGCACGAAGATCTGGAATCATTAAAACTACGATCTCGGGATGAAAACCAAGCATTGTCGACTACGTCTCGTCTGCCCGCTTCCGACGATGCGGACATGACGAAATAGCTTAGTTTTTTAATTTTTTTGTAAATATTTAATTTATAATATATAATAATTTTGTTTAAATATTTATGTATTTTATGAAATAAATATTTAAATTAATTTAAATAACCGAAACAAAAATTATTTAAAAAACATTGCAAGATTTAGCGACCATGTGGTCGCTAAACTAGAGCCCAATTTGGCGACCATGTGGTCGGCAATTAGCGACCACATGGCCGCCAAATTCAAGGCTCAATTTAGTGAACAAGTGGTCAAGAATTGGCGGCCATATGGTTGCGAAGTCGGACTCTAGTTTAGCAACAATGTGGTCGCTAACTACCGACCATCTAGTCGCTAAACTGGAACCTGAATTTGACGACCACGTGGTCGCCTATGGATATGGTCGCTGAATGTAGCGACCACTCTTAGCAACCATACTCTGGTCGCTAAATCCTTTTTATGACTAAGATCATGTATTTAGCGACCACTACTCTTTTGGTCGCTAAATCACACTTTTTTGTAGTATATAGAGTTTTGAATAGATAAAACTTTGAAACATAAATTGAACTTTATCAACGCATAAGTGAAGAAGAATTTTGTGGATATGAATCACCACGTAATCTTTGTACAAATCCTTGCGAGAAGTTCTTTTCTTTTTTTATTCAAATTAGTGTGCCCACACAAAGGCTGAAAGTTTATATTAAATAGAAAAGAAAACAAGTTAGTTTCAAGACTCTTGAAATAAGGTTAAAGTATTAAATGTGTAGTTGGTTGTTATGAAGAGGTGCATGCATATCTACATTGATGGTTTTTCTCGGTAGAACATCTACATCTACATTGATGGTGAGGGACTCAAGAATGTCTTTCCCTTTTACTATCACTTACACCCCAAAAGTTCTTTTAATACTCTTGAAATCCGTGCAACTCTCTCTACTTTTTACTTTTTTCAAGACACTAAAAATCACTTTTCACCCAAAAATCCCTTTCTACCCACAAGTGAAACAACTCCTAAGACCATAAAATGAATTTGAATGGCGCAATTATCAAAGTGTTCATGCGCTGCAGCAGGTTCATGCCTTTGATTGGATTGAGAACTCTTTAGTATTTACCGTTGATTTATAGGAGCCAAAGAATTGGCTAAGAGTCCTTTAGATTAGAGATGTCTAGCTTGAGCCCGAGTGAGGGAGCTAAGGGAAGATCAGCTGAAAAGTCTTTTGACACGTTGGGCAAGGACACGTTGTGTATGAGCATGTCAGGTGTGAGGTGTGTCGTAGGGTGGCTGAACGGGTCGACCCAGTCCGACCCGTACCCGGTTTTACAAGTTATAGGTGAACCCGAAGACTCATAATTAAAAAAACTAATCTATTACCTGACGTACCCAAAATTACGAATATGGGTTGTTTTGGATTTGTTTACGGATTGATCCATTTAACCCGATAAATTGAAAATTTAGATAAAAACTTTTAACTCTAGATCATTTGATCATCGAGTTTGGTTCAAATAAAACAATTCTCCTATAAAATAAGGAGTGTTTAGAACCCTTAGATCTCCTTGATCCAAGGGCTGATATTCTCGGATATTAGGGACGCGGTGGCATTTTCTTAATTTCTCGGAAATTACAAAAGTGCATCGTTATGGTGAAAAAGTGCATTACTAAACACAAAAAGTGTATTACTAAACTCAAATATTTTGGGCGATTGAATTCAATCGGAAACTTTTAGCTATTTCGCAATGCACTTTTCCACCATAACGATGCACTTTTACAATGAACCCAACATGGAGTGTGCCATGTTTGCTTCATTTTTGTTTGCACTTTTTCAGTTTACTAATGCATTTTTTGTATTTAGCAATGCACTTTTTCACGATAACGATGCACTTTTGTAATTTTCGAGAAATTATCAAAATGACACCGCGTCCCTAAAAGGGATAGAATATCAGCCATTGGATCACCTTGATCCAAGGGCTCTAAACGCTCCTTATTTTATAGGATAAGGAGTTGTTTTATTTGAACCTTACTCTTTGATGATCAACTAATGATCCTATATAAAAATATTACACTTCCGAATTAGGGCTATAAACAATAAGCTCAATTTTAAGAAAATTATCCAATAAAATAATTGGAGAATTCGTATTAATGATCTTACAAAGAAGGCTATGTGGCTTTATATATTAGAAGCCTCTTTATTCTATTCTCTTTCATTCAATGTAGGAGAAATAGTTGAGAGTTGTTGAGAGTTTGAGATGGAGGGAAGTTGATGGCGTCCAAGTGTCCCACATTCCCACATCTACATATTAGAATGGGAAAGAAAGGATTTGAATGCTTTAGTCTTTCTATTTATTTAGGCCCATTCTAAGTAACATAAAGTATAAAGTTTACAGTTACAATTTTTACGGGTTCATCCGTAATCCGGCAGGTAAACCCATACCCGGTCCGTAAACCGTAATTGAAAATTTATTGACTCATTACTTGGCCCATATATTATGGTTTGGACAAATGGCTCATAATTTACGGGTCGGGCCAAGCCTGTTTACGGGTCAACAGACCATTTGTGCCACCCTAGTATGTCGTGTACGAACATGTCGAGCACGTGGGTTTGATGAAGATGATTGGCAACCAGCCTATGATGATTACTATGAGCTAGCCTAGACAAGAGATGATTGTTATCATGCCCAAGGACAACCAATCGGCCCCAACGTCACTATAATCAAGTTAACGATCTTAACCAAGATAACCACACTATTAAAATTAAGATTGAATCCTTTCTAGGTTCTAATGATCGCAATGCATATATTACTTAGGAAGATAACATAGGCTAGAGAGACAAGGATAAAAGAAGACGGTGTAGGATTCCACCTATAGCCACTTGGGACAAGCTCAAGGCTATCATGAGACAGCATTATGCACCTTAAGGGACAACGACACTCAAGATGGAAGAGTGCAAACAAAGTGATAGATCTTTAATTGACTAATGTAATGAGCAAGAAGACTTGATGAATAAGACAAGTAGCCACTTCAGCTACGAGGCCTTGAAACTTAAAAATTTCTAGCCCACCTCAACTACAACATCAAGGATTTGTTGGATATCCATGTCTTTGATAGTGTGGGTGACATTTAGCAAAAAGTGCAACTTATCTATGAGCAACAAATGACAAGGGTTCTTGGTCAGCTGCAAAACTAGAAAGGAGTGTGATGGAAGAAGCCACAATGCTAGAGATCGCCCAAACAAGATGGTGTTAATCCAACAAGGCGTCTATGAATCTAAAATATAACGCCAATGGCATGACTAAACCTATCACAAGCCAAATTACGGAGTGGTTTCAAATCTCACTCATAATATGCATACAATTTGAGAGCTTTCTAAGAGTGAAACATACAAATCGAAGAGAGAACAAGTGTCTTGCTAATTCGGCCCTCCACCTTTATTCGTTCAAATTGACAATTGTGAAAGGGAGAAATCTTTGAAGAGGAAATCAGTTCGGAAATTCAAAATATATGTTTCACCGGTTCTATAGAAAGACAAAGGCATCGCCTTAGAGATGGAACGAAACAAGCAAAACACACTCTGAAGGAGATAAGCTTGCAAGGCTACATATTTTACGTTCTCCACTAAATACTACTGCAAAAACTAAGAACAATGAAGGGAAAGTCACATGTGGTTACAGTCGAACAAGTTAAAACCAATGGCCAAGCAAACAGCCAAACCAAATCAATGTAAGCAAACAAAACACGAGTAAGAAATGAAGTGGAAGTCCAAGATATCTCAGGACTCGAAGAGAAGTGCCGAGTCAGATTTGCACTATAAACTTCAAGTGCCTCGAGCAGAAGAAAGAATGGCAGAAATTTCGAGTTCACAGTTTGCTTCTCGTCATGTTCTACACCACGATCATTGTATCAGCAATTGACAGAATAATTGCAGTGTCAAATTAGAAACCGCAATGATTCCGTGAACATCCATGATAGAATAATGTAACATGACAGAATGAATAACGTAAAGGGATGAATAGGTTTCCAGAACATCCATACGCAGAAGACAGGATGATTATATACCTGTCCTAATGGATGTCCATTCAGGGTCACCTTACATCAGAGCCTCAAAGAAAAAACCAATTCAAGGTTCAGTCTAAAGATCATTTTTCCACTTTTTTCAGGGAAAGTAATCAAGTTACAGAAACGGCTCCCGCAAGAGAACATAAGTTTCAGCAATAAATCTTATCTGGAATGTCGAACCTTATCTTAACAAAAAAAGAAAAATCAAATATTACAGCCAGCCAGGCCGTATACCCTCATAAAATAATGTCAACAAAAGAGGACAATACAGATATAATATGGCTCATACCTAATCAGAGAATCAAGGAGTGAGATTAACGAAACACACTACAAAGAACTACTAAAAGAAAGCATAGAGTATCATGCTGCCAATGATACCATGGTTACCACCCAACTAGGGGCAAAAGAAAAACAAACTCAAGATTTAAGTCATGTTCAATCATTAACTTCATTCTACAAAACAAGAACCTGCAAGAGGATTTCAAATACCTTACCTCAGCAAATGGCATTACGCATATCTTCACTGCTATTGCCCATACACCTAGTTGAAAATTTATCCACCAATTAAGCAAAAAGGTGATTTAGCATTAATTACATATCAAATGCAGCTTACATATCCTTCTATTGCATGTTATGTTATAAATATCA
Organism: Fallopia convolvulus; assembly: GCA_964016875.1. NCBI lineage: Eukaryota > Viridiplantae > Streptophyta > Magnoliopsida > Caryophyllales > Polygonaceae > Fallopia > Fallopia convolvulus. The sequence continues at coordinate 28,471,297 of OZ024727.1, forward strand.
AATTTGACAACATAATGAAAAGTTACCACTCAATCAATATAATCATAGAAGTCACAGCAAAATAGATTTCAGTAAATAACGCCAAATGGTGCAACATTATCTGACACTCACAAATGACAGTTGGACAAAATACAGAGAAAACAAAGAAGAAAGTTTGCAGGAAATGGAAAATAGTTATTACCAGAATACCATGCAGAAAGTTCTGCCTACAGTTCCGGTCATCATCAGATTATCTCAGAAATCCTCAATTACTCATTCAGCTGCCAGCAGCAAGAGACTAATTAAGGAACTATCAAGTACATAATAGTATTGCCAAGCACAAAAATGCAATAAAAGCTAAAAACTCAAAATATAATTCAGATTCAATTCATGAAAATGCATTCCCAGATCCAACAGCGGCAGCATAATTAATGACCCATTCCCTTCTTTGCTCTAATGTTCTGAAGAGCCTTCTCACGCAGCTCATTCTCAAGTCTCTTCTTCTCCATTTCTGTCACCTGCTTGTCAGATGAATACGAATCCTTCCCAGCAGAAGCATTGACACCATTCCCATGTTTGTCAGAGTCAGATGACATAGAGTCGCTATCTTTTGATCTTTTCCTCTTGTGTGCTCGCTTCTCTTCTTTGCGCCGCTGCCTTTTCTCACGACGCCGCCTCCTCTCTTCTTTTCGCAATTTCTTCTCTTCCTTTCTTCTCCTCTTAGCTTCCTTCCTGTCTTCTAACCCAGAATCATCACCTGAATCGGACCCTATTTCTTGGCGACTTGATTTCCTATGCTTCCTCTTGTTAGTACCAATAGCTCTGTGCCTATCACTTCCTTCAGACCCAGAAGAGCCTAGAGTTGGACTGTTCAAATCATCTTTCTTCATCAGCTTTAATGATTCTCCACCCTCTTTCACTACAGCAGGCATTGCAAAAGAGGAGCTAACATCATCAGTTGAATTCATCAAGCCAATAGCTTCCATTGTGAGCTCATTCTTTCTGTCAATGAAGTGGAAAAAATGTTATGGAAGCAACTGAAAGTGCACACACATCTAAGTTGAAGAAAGCATGATCATATATAATACAAGACATGAGTACCTTCTGATGTCTTTCTTTTCCTTTCTCGAGCTATTATCTTCATGATAATGCTCACCAGATGACTTTTCAGGAGTACTAATATTTACGTGCCTTGGTGAAGGAGCAGATCTCTGTGATGACTTGCATTTATATGCATTGTCCTCCCTGCCGCAGACATAATGGTTAAGCAAACACCAATGAGTATGAAGAGGCAACTCTTGCAACATTAATCATAAGCAAACAGTAAAAAAAAATTGAAATTTGCTGGGACAAGAAGAAGTAAGAAGAGGGAAATCATACAGCAAATGTTATAATCAAACACATGTAGAAGTGGATCAAGCCACAGTTGGATAAAAAAAGCAATCGACTGCCAAAAAGTGGAAATAAAATAATAATGGTTACTGATAAAAACACCTTGGTGCATCTCCAGGAGACTGCAAAGGATCCTTTTTCAGCGTTGGCAGGTCCACGTCTGAAGGTGAGGAAGAATTACGCCGGACAGGGGGTGATGAGACCTGACTATGGGGGGAAGATGATCTGTCTAGTTGATCAGGTGACCTCAGATGGGCTGATACAGGTACCCTCCTTTTGACAGGAGAAGGAGACCCACTAACAGGAGACAGAGACATGGCTCTAGATAGTGAGGGAGACCTCTGTATTAATGGCGGAGGAGACCTGCGTCTGGGCGGAGGAGACCTGCGCTTGGATGGAGGAGACCTGTTTCTGGATGGAGATGAAGGCCGACGTGTAACTGGACTGATAGAAGAAGACGGTGACCTTCTTCGAAGCCTTCTCACAGAAGATGGTGATTGACGTCGCCTTGGAGATGGCGACCTTCGTCTCCATGGAGAAGGCGAACGTCGGTGCCATGGAGAGCGTGATCTGCACCTCCAAGGAGATGGTGATCGACGCCGCCTCAGAGACGGTGATCGATGCCGCCTCGGAGACGGTGATCGATGCCGCCTAGGAGACGGTGATCGATGCCGCCTAGGAGACGGTGATCGATGCCGCCTAGGAGACGGTGATCGATGCCGCCTAGGAGACGGTGATCGACGCCTCCATGGAGAAGGTGAGTGGCGCCGTCTAGGTGATCTTGATCTACGCTGTAAGCGAGAGTGTGATCTTTGTCTTCCAGGAGATGGTAATCTACTATGCATTTGAGATCTTACCCTCTGTCGTGCAGGAGAAAGTGATCTATTGCGTGAACGTGATGTAGACCGCCTTTTAGGAGATCTTCGCCTTGGAGACAATGATTCATCAGAAGATCGTCGACACATAGGTGAAACTGATCTTTGAGGGGAATGGTACCTCCTCTCAGAAGAGATAGAATGCTGCCTTGAAGGAGGGGATTTGGACGAGTTCCTTAATCTATTCCTTTCTCTGGAAATTATCAAGATAAGATATATGAGGTGATGAATATTAGAGGAAAACCAAGCAAACTAGAATAATAAAAAGAAAACACAAGTCAGTTATTATGTAGGCTTACAATACGAATCAATGCATAACAGAAAGTAAACCTAACTTATTTCTCCCTATATTGCATCAAAAGGGATTTGTTTATAAAGACTAAAAGGGTAACATAGTGTGAGTAACTTCTAGAATTTAATTATGACTTGCTAGCTGCCCTCAAAGCAGCACTGTTGTAAGAGAATGCATATCTTATATCAGCATTTTCCATAAGAGAAACTGATTGCAGGCAAGAAACTACTGATTGGACATCTAACTTTTCTGCTACACAGTTAAGGAGCCACATAATATCAAACAATGAAACCCACACAGCTTTCATCAGAACACTTTTTTCGGACCACGTTTCATTTGCAGAGATGATATATATATATATATAACACTAGAAGTGCCAAAGAACTAGAAGATTTGAACATACAGAAATCAAAACAAATCAATGATTGGCAAATTTACTAAAGAACTTCTGAAAATTAGGACAGCATAAAAGCAACACATAGCAGATATAGAAGTATGTTTTAGTAATATCTGCAGTGAAACCTTCTCACAAAAGCTTCTTTTATAAAAATATCATAATAGCAACCCAAAGTTAAATGCATGGAGAAGGTGTCTGCTACATTTCGCTTACAAGACCTTGGAACCTTACTTGTTACCAAGAAGTCAAACACTATTGATGTTAGGTTACAATTAACAATTGTTAAGATTCATACAGCAGGGACAAAACACAAAAAATAAAGCTAGATAAAAAGAATCTATTAGCCTCACCTGCTTCTTCCTCTAAATCCATTTCCCTTGCCAGGTTCCTTCTCATCATCGAAGTAGATTTTGGAATCCTTTGCGGGCGCATAGTTAGAATTTGGATGTGTAGTAGAATCAATAACTCCACCATCCTACAGTAGTTTGAGGTAAAGGATATGAACCCAAATAATTGCAGAAGCAAGCTGAATGGCATGAGCAAGACATAAGGAAGTTAAAACCAGAAACAAGCTTTTCTAAATCAAGATTTAGCATGGAATAAACAAGTTACCGTCTTTGAATAAACTCGTTCAGACAACCGACTTCCCTTCTCTTTTATCTTTTGCATTTCATTTCCTATCCGGTCCAGCTCCTCCTGCAAAAGTATAATGATCTTTAGATGCAAGCACAATCTGATCAAAGGAATTTTCCATATGCCATAACATGCAGCATGAAGAAACCTTCTTCTTCCTCGTTTCCTCCTCCTTGGCATCTAGAAATTGTTGAGGAACACCGCTAGCATTATTTTGAGCACTAAGAAGGAGGCTCCATAGTTCCTTCATAAACTTGCCAGTATGCTTCTCCATGAATCCAGTAAGCTGAATCTGGATCTGTTTTCCGTTGATATCCTGTTAAAGAAAATATTATACTTAAGCAAACCCATGGAAAAGCTTATTAATTAACGGCTGTTTGCGACATAAAGCACCAAAACAGCAATCAATAGTCTAAATTCTGATGGCAGAGACATAGCCCAAAATAAATGTAATGGCAGTATTGTACTACTTGAATCAGCTCTATTAATAAGAACTAATCTATTGTCCATGTTTTCGATCACCGAAACAATTCACTGCAAAAATTAAACTAGGTAAGAACCTATATCTGCAATGAACACCAGACAATCATAAATCAAAAGGCGAAAGGCATACCTTCCCCTCTAGAAGGCCATTAATAAAGTTGATAAGAACTTCATCTTCGAAGCCAAGAAGCTCCGTGACACGCTTGGCAATCCATGGCTTGACAACATCCATCTTCACCTTCGTAATGTCCACCTAACCACACAAACCATCATCATTTTCAGAAAGATGATCGAAACACCTCTAAAATCAATAAAAATCTAGTATAATTCCCTGGAAACGAACCAGATGGTCCAGCTCAGGCGCAAACTTCTGAGATTTCAACAACTTAGCCTGCTTGTTCGAGAATCTAGTATCCTGCTCGGCCGACGTACCCTAACAAAAGTGAATCCAATCAATTAATTAAAAAAAAAACTTATCAATCATAACTCTTCGAATGCAGGTTTTCCGTCATAACACATCGAACAAATAATAGGATATTCTATTACCCGGAAAAAGCCGCCCGACATTTTGCTAGGGTTTCTGGCGAGACTTCAAAGCTTAATTCCTCCAGATGCTGTAGATTGCAAAGAAAACCGTGAAGAGAGAGACAGACGATGGGCCTCAGATTTACGCCATCACATTCGTTGCTTACTATTGCAGGTTCAGGTTCATGTGCAGGTACAGGTGCGGTGCCGAGCACGAGTGGAAAGATAGGAGTCGTTTCCGTTCCGTCCTTCACCCTACTTGCAAAAACCAAATAACAATCGAGTCTACCCTAATGACAGCTGTGGACTGGGCCAGACAGCCCGTGGGATTTTGGGCCTTAGAAGCTGCGCGGAATCCCCATGATTCTGAGGACTGTCCAAGACCGAAACCGAATTGTAAAACTGAATATATCTTTCAGTTTATCGGGTTAGTTTTATTACTCTTGATTAATCAAAAAATCAAAAAATATTTTAAATCTATGTATATATATAAAAGACGCAAGGAATAAGGCCACCACGTTGCGCCACCTAGGATTTTCCTACGTGTCGTTCCCACGTTAAGCCACCTAGGATTTTGCCACGTAGGATTTTTTATTTTGGAAATTTATATATGTTGATATTATTGTAGGATAATATAGAAATAGGATAAAATAATCTAGAAAAAGATTCTATCTATAATAAAGATGCTATCTATTATATATTAGGAATTAGGAGTAGAATATTAGATATTATATATTAAGATAGATATATTAATTTAGTTTTTACAATTAAATTTCTATCTATTTATATGAAAAAAAAAATTCGAATTTTATCTTAAATATAATTTATATAAAAAATAGAACTTTCAATCTAGATAATTACTTGTCTAAATTGACTTTTGATATTAAAAAATATGTTATTTTTTCCTTAATTTTCTTTTTGATTTATTTATGTAAAAATAAATGATTTCTTATCATTAAAAAAATTCATTATTTATTTATATTTTTACATCGTTTCTTATTAAGTATATTTTTTATTTTTATTCAAATATTTTTAAGAATTGAATTTGATAAAAAAATTACAAGAATTTAGATTATTTTTATCGTTTTTAATTTTTTGTAAAAGATTTTTAAAAATTAAATGATTCTAATTCAAATAATTTTTATTTATATTTTTGCATAAATAAATTATCATTAAGCGATCAAAATTATAGTAGACTCACCTTAATAATTTTGGTCCTGTTTCACATGACACCAATTGTAAAATTTTATATAATTTTTTTAATAAATAAGTTTTTTATATTAAATTAAAATTATATTCATTAAATAAATTAAGTATTAATTTCATATAGTCGTGCATGGCACGACGGGTATAACTAGTATGTATAAAAATTTGAATTGGATGAAACATATTGTTGTATGTCGACAAATGGTTTACCATACAAAGTTATACGGTTTTTATTTGGTTGTAGAATTTTTCATGTTTAATTATCATATCAATTATGCAACACCACTAAAATTAGTTTGCAATTTTTATTTCCCAGACATTTCCAATATTGTCCTTTGCATTTTTCTTTTTGCATCCTCTCTCGATACTCTTTTATATACTGTGAAAGTCGAACGTTGCATATTACCGGTGACACAACTCCTCCCCTCCCTCTTCTCCCTCGATAATGTTCTCTTTGAGAGATGTTGTCCTGATATTCTTCTATGTGAAAGAGGACCAATGATGTTGACCACAACTCTTCCCCTCCCACTTCTCTCTTACAAATCTAAGGGATTTCGAATTTGGGGGTTGAGCCAAAGAGTTAGGTTTTGTATTTGGGGGTTTTGAATTTGGTTTGTGTTGGTAATTAAATCTATAGATTGGTGGATCCATAAATGGCATGACAAGGAAGACAATGGAGAGGAAGAGGATAATTAGTTTTAGTTAGTAAATATTTATCCTAATGTTACTTTTGGAAAAAGTTATGACAAGGAAGCTTTGTTTTTATTTTTAAGCTTTATTGCTCCTATTTGATATTAAATTTGATTTTTGAAAGAACTCATTCAACTATTGGAAAATTTTAATCGGTGAATTCTCTATCATTCGGAGATCGTTAGATCTTAAAATTTTGGGTTTTAGGCTTTGATCTGAGGTTGTGAGTAAAGACTCTATGAGATCAAACTATAACACAAGTAGGTCAAATTTGGTGAATTGGAAGCGGAGTTGATGGAAATGAGTGTAAACTTAGCAATTATGATATTCCTATAATGAACTTGTAAAGTATAAGCTAGTTTTGAAGTAGGCTGAGTTGAAGTGATGTGAATTTAGAAAATCTATGGTCATTTTTGGAACTTTTTAAAAAAATTAGTGTTGCATATTAATTTTAATGGTGTTGCGTAACATGACCCTAATTATTCATCCAAATATTCTTTGAATATTTATATTTTTCTAATTGCAACTAATCCAAATTAATGGTAGCCTCCTACTTTGTTAAAAAAAACTCTTTCCTACTTTCATTTATTCCTTTTTTTTTATTTTTTTTAGGGAAAAGAAAAATATATTATAAATATAATTTCGCCAAGTAAATAATGCCTTGGGAATATTGATTAAGTACAAATGTTCATAACCCGAGTCCAAATACAAACTAACCAAATAATGTGCCACGATATTATCAATATGACAAACATAAATACAAAAAAGAAAAGGTAGAGTTGGTCTGATGATCAACTTCCAACACATAAAACTCACATATTTTTCTTTGCAAATTGACATTATGACTGAAGCACATCTCAAACAGTCCATTCGAATGCTCTCTCATATAACTTGAATATATCAGTTAGAATTAAGCATTTTATTGTCTTTGCTCTAGAAAAAATTAAACAATTACCCATAAATAAAAAGATGGGTGTTTCGCCTTTGTACATGAACCTGATTTTGGAAGACGATCGATTCATAGCAATTTTCTAAAAGGTCTATTGCAATATTTATCATCTGATGTTGCTTAGTGCATGTTGCCTTTGAAGATCCTCGTCGGAGAGCCGCAGTATGATTAGAGTTACAAATCCATAGAATATCACCTCGAGCAAGATGCTTGATGATGTCGATATTGACTCAAACCCTCAGAACGGAATCGAAACTTAGAACATTGGGGTCATCAAATTCAAAGAATTCTCCAAGATGGTCCCCGATTACCTCTATGGTGGAAGCATTGTGCAAATTGAAAGCCATATTATCAATTTCGATCTAGATTTGTGAAAATGAGAAATCAATAGTGGGTGGCTATTGCAATGCATTAAAATCCATAAGGAAAAGTAATTGATCACCAAAGGACTAAGGGTAACCATCAATAACTCGTTGCCTTTCATCACTAAGGAAGAATTGGAGAGCAAAAATATCTTTTCTGATATTCGGGATAGCCAAACCATGTTTAGGGGGAATTCATTTGCGGACGAGACGGGGAGAAAATCTCAAGAGAGAAATATGAAGACATTAAGCCTGGTTTAATAGAATAATTAGTTTAACTTTGTTATAAGTTAAGTATGTTATTAACTTGTTAGTCTGTTGTGTGTATTCTGTTTGTATTAAGTTTCCTAACTATATTTGGAAACAGTTATGCAACTGTCATAGGCAACGGTTAATAGTTGATAGTATTAATATGTATGTACGCCTTTACTTAGAATGTAATATCTCTGGAAAAGCAGTTACACATATAAAGAAAACTTGTTTGTTCAAACTAAAATCGTGTGCTCTTGTTTTCAATTATCTTAAATATCATTGTGTTATATTGGATATGGGATTCATTAATTCCATCATTTGGTCTCAGAGCGTTTGGGAAAGATCAAAATGACTGGAAACACATATGCGAATACAAGGGCTCTTAATAATGCAAGGATTTAAGGAGCTTATCATGTTCCAATTTCCCATCACAAAGACAAACTATGTAGCATGGGCTATTAAAATGCAGGCTTTCATGTCTGCACAAGGGGTGTTTGAAGTAGTTGAAGGAGAAGGGCCGATTGATAGTAAGAAAGATAAATTGGCCTTGGTTGCGATCTATCAAGCAATCAAAGAAGACATGTTGTTGCAACTTGGTGCAAATAAATCTGCAAAAGAAGTGTAGAGCATGATAAAGATGATGAATCAAGGTGCTGACAAGATTAAAGAAGTTCGAATCCAAACCTTGATGAGGGAGTTTGAAGGACTCAAGATGAAGGAATCTAAAACCATAGACGATTTTTCAAGCAAGATGAACATAATTGTCTAAACTTCGAGGACTTGGAAATCAGATGGATGAAGAATAGATTGCGAAGAAATTCTTGAGATGCACATCATCCAAGTTCATTCAGATTAGTTCCACGATTGAAGAATCATGTGACTTGAAAAAAATCCATTGATAAGATAATTTTGTCCTTAAAAGCACATGAACAAAGGATTCAAGAATTTGGTCATGAAGAATGTGACTCCAAAGAAAAAGAAGAAAAGGCTAACTTGATCATGAAGAATGATGATGAAGAGGAGCCTGCATTGCTTGTAATCGAGACATAGAATCAAGAAGCTCTACTATAGAATTGTTTGGGAATGAATGATGACAATAAAGAGGATTCAAGCACAAAATTCAGCAAGTGGCATCTTGATATGAGAGCTAGCAATCATATGACAGGTTGTGAAGAATATTTCACAAATCTTGACAAGAGTATTGGTGGACGAGTGAAGTTTGGTTATGGATCACTCATCAACATCTCAAGAAAAGGCTTTGTCATCTTTTCAAGCAAGAATGATGAACATGTGCCACTTACTGATGTCTATTTCATTCCAAAACTTAAGTCCAACATAATAAACCTTGGACAACTTGATCAAAATGGAAGCAAAGCAGTAATTCAAGAAGGAATTTTGAAGCTATATTCAAAGAATGGAAAGTTGGTTGCTAAGGTGAAGAGACAATCCAACAAGTTGTGTACAATGCATCTTCAAGTAGTCAAGCAAGAATGTTTGATGGCCAAGTTATCTAATGTAAATTGGCTATGGCACACCAAGTATGCTCACTTAAACTTTAATGCCTTGAGAAAACTAGCAAAGAAAGGGATGGTAAAGGGCTTACCAAACATAGAACAAGTTAATCAGTTCTGTGATGGTTGTGCCGTAGGGAAGCACCATAGATCCCCTTTCCCTCGTGAAGCCTCATACAAAGCAAAGGAGCCATTGGAGTTGATCCATGTTGATCTATGTGGCCCCATCAATCCATCAACAATTGGAGGTAACAAGTACTTCCTTTTATTAGTTGATGACAGTTGTAGATATATGTGGGTTAAGTTTCTAAAAAGTATGGATGAGGCATTTGCTAAGTTTGTAAGTTTCAAGGCTGGAATTGAAGTTGAAAAAGAAAGAAAGATCAAGGCTCTAAGGATAGATAAAGGTGGAGAGTTCACTTCAAACATGTTCAAACAGTTTTGTGAGAAGGAAGGTGTGAAAAGGTTCTTGACAACACCATACACTCCTCAGCAAAATGGTGTTGTGGAGAGAAGAAACCAAACAGTAGTAGAGGTTGCAAGATGCATGATGAAAGCTAAAGGAGTGCCTAGTGAATTTTGGGGAGAGGTTGTACAAACGGCTATCTGTATCTTAAATAGATCTCCAAAAAATGTAATCAAGATAAGACATCATATGAAGTTTTGTTTGGAAGCCTCCAGTGGTAACTCACCTAACAGTGTTTGGAAGTGTTAGCTTTGTGAATAATGTAACCCCCAACCTGCATAAGCTTGACGACAAGAGCAAGAAAAAGATGTTCATTAGATACGAGGAAGGCTCAAAGGCATACAAATTCTTTGATCATGAGAAGAAGAAGTTGTGATTAGTAGAGATGTGAGATTTGATGAAAATGAAAATGTGAACTTGTGCAAGAGTTACGAGCAAGACAACAGCCAGGATAAATTTCATAATTTCGGCATTTCAATTGACCAAGAGAATGGAGATGGCGCCAACCAAAGTGAAGAAATTGGTGAAATTCTCCAGGTTGAACCCTCCCTCTCTTGTCACTCAACATGGTGATCAGAATCTAAACTCATCAGATGAAAACTTATCACCCAATTCAAGTTTGAATGAGAATTCTCTTTAACACTATGATCACACGCCCCTAAGGTTTAAATCACTACAAGATATCTATAATGACACTCATGAAGTGGAAGAAGAAGTGGGGTTGTGTTTTCTGTTGTGTGATGAGCCAAGTAAGTATGCAGAAGCTGCAACATACTTGAACTAGAAGAAAGTTATGGAGTTGGAAATTGCATCAATCAACAAGAATCAAATATGAAAATTGATGGACCTACCTAAGCAACCCAAAGCCAATGGGCTTAGATGGATCTTCAAGTTAAAGAAGAGTCTTGATGGAAAGATTTTAAAGCACAAAGCCAGGTTAGTTGCTAAGGATTATGTTCAAAAGCATAGTATTGATTATGATGAAGTATTTGCTCCAATGGAACTATTAGAGACCACAAGGACCCTAATAGCTTTTACAGTTGCAAGAAACCTTGAGATACATCACATGGATGTAAAGACAACCTTCTTTAATGGAAAAATAGTTGAGGAGGTTTATGTTAAACAACGAGAGGGTTTCATTGATGAGAAAAATCCACAAAAGGTCTTGAATTTAAATAAGACCTTTTATGGTTTGAAACAGGCGCCTAGGGCATGGAATTATAAACTGGGTAGGTGTTTGAAATCCTTGGGGTTTGTGAGATGTAAGAGTGAGCATGCCTTGTAAATAGCTTGCATTTAGGTAGTTTTTAGGATGCATATTTGTGTTTTTTTCTTGGTTTTAGCCTAGTTTAGCTTAGTTCTTAGGTTTTTAGGTTTTCTAGGAAATTCGGGTTTTGCGCTTGTTTTGTTCAGTTTTGCAGATCTATAGGTAAACGATCATAGATGGGATGGATATCAAGCCAAGAAGGTGGAGTTTAGAGGTTGGACATGGGTAGAAAATGTGGATATCGATTGAGTTATGCAAGTCACTTTTGATGATCATTAAGGCCCAAGAGGTTGCGGGAAAAGAATGCTTAAATCCGGGTTATGGATTGGAGTTGTTGTTTCGACACCTCTATCTTGCAATGCTTCGTTTGGGAGCTATAGTGGTCTGATGGATCTTACTTTATTATCATTAGAAAGATAATTCAAAGAGGTACAATTCATGTTTTTACTCTGAGTCCAATTCCAACTCTAAGGGGGTCAAAACATCCTCTGGAGTGTCACATAAATCCTGAACCGAGAGGAAAAGCGCGTGATAGGTAGGAAAAGCGCAGCCGCGCTTTTCATGGACCAAGCCAAGCAATTCCAATAGAGAGAAAAGTGCGGGCAAGAGAGAAAAAGATCAACCGAGCTTTATGGGCTTTAACCGTGCTTTTCGGCGCTTTGCGAGAGAAGTTATACCGACATCTTGGGCTTCATGTTGGGCTAGTCTTATGTTATTTATGGATAGTATGGCTTTGGGATATTCTCTATCTTTAGTTGTGTGAGATACTTAACTCTTTTAGTTTTTTCTCTCTTAAAAAATTCACATTCTAATTACAATTTGGAGACTAGGGTTTTATTCTAGAGAATTTTTCTCAAGAGAAGATCTTTGAACCAAATTTGTAAGTTTGCTTTAATACAATTATGCATTGCTAAATATCTTGTGTTTGACTAGTTAATTGAAGTTGTGATTTGCATAAGTTGTGAGATTTGATTGATTCCCAATAACCTTGTGATGTGAGTTCATCGACAACCGAACCAACCATCGAGTCCGAGCACGCGCCGGCACAAGCGGAGCCGCGGCCTGCCCTTGGCGCGCCCTTGCAGGGGGATGGTGTCCCCTTGCACACGGCTGGAGGCGCGCCCTTTCAAGGGGCTGGCACACCTTGCCATACGTCGGATCCCGACCTTGATATTGCCAAATCTTCTAACACTTTTGGACAAGGGAAGGTTTCTTTTGGACAAGCAGCTAAGGCCGGAATCCGAGGTGCTAGGAAGCCGAATCAAGAAGCTATGCCCTATCTTGGGCGTATCACACGATCCCGAGCTAAAGCCATGCTTTGCCAAGTTCAAGAGGAGCTCATGGGTCGTGGGTTTCCGAAGGAATATCAAGAGGAAGGGTGGAGTCTTATGATACATCATGGTTCGTTAAGTGACAATTTAACGGTTAAGGACGATTAATGTGTTCTCGGTTTTTATGGGTTGTTTTTGTAATTTTCTTTAAGTGAGGGGGCTGATTTTGTAAGGTTGGTTCTTAGGTTGTATGGCTGGCCACCATTCCCCTCTTCCCTTAGACTTGAACGAAATTGCTTTGTTATCTTTTACTTGTTTTCAATCAAATTTCTTGTTTGTTTCTTCGTTCAATCTCTTGTTAGAGCGTTGGTGCGTAATATCCGACATTCCTAGCAATCTAGTTTGCTCGTCCCTTGGTGATTCATATCCAAGAGTCGAGCATCCATATCCAACATCACCTCCATTGATCTACGATTCAAGCAAGGAGTTTCCGAGGTTTCTTGGCGATTTCCTTGCACCATCTTCATCTTACAACGATTCGGCCATCAAGTGGTATCGGAGCCACGCGAAGGTATCGCCATATAATCCTTGTTCCGACCTTGAATTTCCACTTGCTGCAAGTCCTCTTGGCCGAAAATTTCCTTTGTGTGTTGCGAGAGCTTTATGTGTTGTTTGTTGTCTTGTGTTGTGTGGGAATTGTTGTTCTTGTTTGTTGTTGTCTTGGCCGAATTTGTTGAGCATCCATGGCTGAAAATTCTGCTCGAAACTTCCATGGATAAGAACACCAAAGGTTCTCAAAATTTTAGTAGTTGAAGGGTTGTTTCTCTATCATGATTAATGCCTTCAATTAGTAGTTGATTTGAATGAGTCTTGGCTGATTTGTGTGAGCTGAAAAACGTGGATTGTTGTGTCCAAAATCAGCCTTAACCCGTTTCATTACATGCTTGTTGAATGGTTCGGTGCTAGGATACGGGAACGACACCAAGACGGAACATCTTGTGTTGTGGTTTAAGTTGTCTTTGAAATTATTTGCTAAATCAAGAACAAAAAAAAAATCAGAAAAACCTTGTCGGTGGCGTAAAGCTAATAAGGGGTCAGGAACAGAAAAAAAGATTAAGACTAGAAAAACCTTGCCCAGCGGCGTAAAGCTAATAAGGGGTCGTGCACGGAAAGAGTAGTCAAATCATAGAGCCTAGCAAAGGCCTAAAAATTTTCTATACTTGATGCTTCTTGTTCTTGGTGGTTTAGTAGCTTCCTAGAATTGTTCTCTTAGGCAAGTGTGTGGTGAACCTCTTCTTTGTTTGTCCTTGGTTGTCCCTTGCATACTTGCAACTTGTCGGATTTTCATCTCGGGCAAGTCTTGGTGGTTATTTCAAGTGCACTCTATACCTTGATTTTTGTCGTGGTTGTTAAGATGACAAGTGTAGGTGACGAAAAGGACAAGCAACAGGTTGAGGAGACGTCCGCTAGCTCAATGGCTGTCATGTTACACTCCATGCAACAATCCTTGCAAGCTATGGAGACTCGATTTGCTGATTTGGAGAGTCAAGTACAAGGCCGAGATGATAGAGCACGGGTGCCTCAAACGGGAGCTCCACCAAGTGTGTTACAAAGTGCTAATCAGGAGGAGTTGGTGCACGAAGAGGCCTCAACATCTTACTTGCCAAATACAGAGGATCTAGCGTCACTCGGTGTGAGTACTTCCATGGGAGCTATTCCTCCTTATGTTCCTCCTACGAGCTTCCACAATCCACACTTTGTGGCCAATTCCGGGGTAAGACCTTCTTATGCTACATTTTCGAATAATATTCCTATTGGTTTTACTAACGTTTCAGGTTATGGAGCTCCAAACTATCAAGAGGCCAATCCTACCATGGCCACCAATCTTACCCCACCAGCCATGCACCTTCCAAGGCGCTGCCAACCTCCACGAGGACCGGACTATGGAGCCGTCGGGAAGCCTTGGCAAGGCGCGCCGGTGCATCACGAGGAGCGGCCTCGGGATCCCCATCAAGGTATAAAGCTGAATGTGCCAACCTTTGCGGGAACATCCGACGCCGATGCATGCCTTGATTGGCTTGCCAAGGTGGAGTCCATCTTTGATTTCTACGGATACGACGATGCTCGGCGCGTGGCCATGGCTGTCATCCACTTCACCAATTTTGCTTATCAATGGTGGCTCGAGGACAAGGCCTTGAGGAGAACACATCGGATGCCACAAATCAATACTTGGCAAGATCTAAGAGAGGCTTTGGAGGAGTGGTTCGTGCCTCAAGACTACACGGAGCGAATCCATGCTAAGTTGGAACAAGTGCGCCAAGGAAACCGGTCTCCTAACGAGTTCTACAACGAGCTGCGTATGCTCATCTTTCGTTCCGGAATGCAATTCCCCGACGAGTATGTGATCTCTAAATTTGTTAATGGATTAAATTTGGAACTAAAAAATATTGTGAGTATGCAACACTTTAGTAGGGGTATCGATGTTGAGCAAGTGCTTCACTACACCAACCACATTTATAAGCACCTTGCTCAACGACGCTCAAGTTCTACCACTTCATGGGCGTGGCAGCCTTCCTCCACGACTCCTAGGGTACCACCGAATCAGTTCAAGAAGCCGGAGATTAGGAAGGATGCGGTCCCTCAACCAAGGAAAGATTTCCTTCCACGTCCTCGACAAGAAGGAGGATAACGGGCTAGCGATGTGAAGTGCTTCAAGTGCCTTGGCCATGGGCACCATGCTAGGAATTGTCCCAATGAACGGAAGGTTCTCCTTAACGCCCAAGGGGAGTACGAGTACGAGGATGAAGGGGTTGCGGAAGAGGTAGAGGAGAGCCTTAAGGTTGAGGAAGACGATCTCCACGTCACCGCCGAGGATGGAGAGTGCTTCGTGGTCCAACGAACGCTCTTCATGACGGAGAACACCACCACACCTAGTCAACGGGAAGTTATCTTTCACACTCGATGCAAAATCATGGATAAGGTATGTAGTGTGATTATCGATAGCGGATCTTGTTGTAATATTATTAGTCAAGAGGTGGTGGATCATTTTTCTTTGCAAACTACTTGCCATCCTTTACCTTATCCCTTGTGTTGGTTGAACTCTAACGCCCCGATCCAAGTCGAGGAGAGGGCTCGTATTTGTTTTTCTATAGGGCCATACAAGGACGAGGTGGAGTGTGATGTGGTTCCGATGACCGCTTGTCATCTCCTTTTGGGTCGTCCTTGGCAATTTGAAAAGGGGGTCATTCATGATGGCGTATCCAACGAGTATCACTTTCAAATGGAGGGAAATAAGGTGACGTTGCACCCGATAACTCCCCATGAAATTATGTTGGATCACGCAGCGAAGGAACAAAGAAAGAAGCATGCGCTTCAAGAGGGAAAGAAGGACAAGAAGCTAGCTCTAGGCGGCCCTTCTACGCCCTTACTTTTGGCCAAGCCGAAGGAGATACTTCATGCATTCAAGGGAAGTGGCGTTTGTCTTTTGCTTGTTTTTCAAGAGTCTTATTTATCTTCCTAAGAATTAGTTGATCTTCCTCCTCCCATTTCTAATCTTTTGCAGGACTTTGAGGAGCTTTTCCAAGAAGAGGTGCCAACGGGACTTCCACCGCTAAGGGGAATAGAGCATCAAATCGATTTTGTCCCCGGTGCCACTCTACCGAACCGTCCAGCCTATCGAGCCAATCCGGAGGAAACTAAGGAGCTTCAACGGCAAGTACAAGAGCTCCTAGATAAGGGCTATGTGCGTGAGAGCCTCAGCCCGTGTGTCGTTCCCGTCATTCTTGTGCCTAAGAAGGACGACACATGGAGGATGTGCGTTGATTGTCGGGCGATCAACAACATTACCATCAAGTATCGCCATCCGATTCCGAGGCTTGAAGACATGCTTGACGAGCTTCATGGGGCGAGTCTGTTCTCCAAAATTGATCTTAAAAGTGGATACCATCAAATAAGGATGAAGGAGGGAGATGAATGGAAGACATCGTTCAAAACCAAGCAAGGCCTTTACGAGTGGTTGGTTATGCCATTCGGATTAACCAACGCTCCTAGCACTTTCATGCACTTGATGAACCACGTCCTCCATCCTTTTATTGGTAAGTTTGTGGTTGTGTATTTTGATGATATTTTGATTTACAACCATGATTTATCATCCTATGTCGAGCACCTTAGGCAAGTGCTTGATGCCTTGAAAAGGGAGCGCCTATTTGCTAACTTCAAGAAGTGCCACTTTTGCTCGGATCACGTGGTATTTCTTGGTTTTGTTGTGAGTAGGAATGGACTACAAGTGGACAAAGAGAAGGTGAAGGCGATTCAAGAATGGCCAACACCGACAACTATGACACAAGTCCGTAGCTTCCTTGGATTAGCCGGATTCTACAGCCGGTTTGTCCGCGATTTTAGCACCTTAGCTGCGCCCTTAACCTTCCTTACTAAGAAGAATGTTCCATTTATTTGGGGAGAGGCGCAAGAAGAGGCCTTTACAATATTTAAGGCTAAGTTGACACAAGCACCGTTGTTGGCCCTTCCCGATGTTGGCAAGATGTTTGAGATAGAGTTTGATGCATCGGGAATCGGGCTTGGCGGGGTACTTATGCAAGAAGGGAGGCCTATTGCTTATTATAGTGAGAAGTTAGGGGGAGCCGAGCTCAAGTACCCCACGTACGACAAGGAGCTACTTGCTCTTGTCCGAGTTCTACGGGCGTGGGAGCATTATCTTTTGCCTCGGGAGTTTGTTATCCATTCCGATCACGAGGCGTTGAAGTACTTGATAGGGCAAGCAAAACTGAATCGAAGGCATGCCAAATGGGTGGAGTCATCGAATCCTTTCCCTATGTCATCAAGCACAAGAAAGGCAAGGACAACGTCGTCGCCGACGTGTTGTCGCGGAGGTAAGCTCTCTTATCTTTACTTGATGCTCGTTTGCTTGGGTTTTCTTTTATGAAGTAGTTGTATGCTCATGATGTTGAATTTGGTGAAATATTTCATGCTTGTTTGAAGGGGGGGAGTCGGGATCAATTCTACTTGCATGAGGGTTTTCTTTTTAAGGGAACTCGATTGTGTGTGCCTAGTGGTTCGATTAGGCGTTTGCTTGTCCAAGAGGCCCATGGTGGCGGCCTCATGGGACACTTTGGTGCTATGAAAACTTTGCATATGCTTAGGGAGCATTTTTATTGGCCTCACATGCTTAGGTCGGTAGAGAAATTTTGTGCTTCATGTGTTGTATGCTTACGTGCAAAGTCTAAGGTGCACCCTCACGGTTTGTATACCCCTTTGCCTATTCTTTGTGCGCCTTGGGAGGATATTTCTATGGACTTTGTTTTGGGATTGCCTAGGACAAAAAGGGGTAGGGATTCTATCTTTGTGGTGGTTGATCAATTTTTTAAGATGGCATATTTTGTTGCTTGCCACAAAACCGACGATGCTACTAATGTTGCTACTTTGTTCTTTGATAATATTGTTCGGTTGCATGGGATCCCCAAATCAATTGTTTCTGACCGTGATGTCAAATTTTTGAGTTTCTTTTGGAAGACGCTCTGGTCCAAGCTAGGAACTAAGCTCTTATTTTCTACTACTTGCCACCTGCAAACGGATGGGCAAACTGAGGTTGTTAATCGTACCCTTGGTGCCTTCTTGAGTTCTATTTTGAAAACTAACTTGCGCAGGTGGGAAGAGTGTCTTCCTTTCATTGAATTTGCTTACAATAGGTCCGTTCATTCCGCTACAATTAAGACGCCTTTTGAGGTGGTGTATGGGAGCAATCCCGTTACACCTCTTGATCTAGCGCCTTATGCCATTACCGATCGAGAGAGTCGTGAAGGATGTGACCGAGCTGAGTATATTAAGCAGATTCATGACGATACTCGCCTTCAATTAGAGAGAAGAGCATTGCAATACAAGCGCCAAGCTGATAAAGGGCACAAAAAGCAGATTTTTGAACCCGGCGACCTTGTTTGGGTTCATTTGAGAAAGGAGAGGTTTCCCACTCTTCGGAATTCTAAGCTTAAGCCGCGTGGAGATGGACCATTTCAGGTTTTGGAGCGCATCAACGACAATGCTTACAAGCTTGATCTTCCTCCGAATTATGGTGTTCATGATGTATTCAACGTATCCGATCTTGTTCCTTATTTTTCTAATGATGATGTTGAGTTTGAGCAGGATCTAGGTTCGAGGACGAACCCTTTTCAAGGAGGGGAGGATGATGTGAGTCCATCGACAACCGAACCAACCATCGAGTCCGAGCACGCGCCGACACAAGCGGAGCCGCGGCCTGCCCTTGGCGCGCCCTTGCAGGGGGATGGTGTGCCCTTGCACACGGCGTGAGGCGCGCCCTTGCAAGGGGCTGGCGCGCCTTACCATACATCGGATCCTGACCTTGATATTGCCAAATCTTCTAGCACTTTTGGACAAGGGAAGGTTTCTTTTGGACAAGCAGCTAAGGCCAGAATCCGAGGTGCTAGGAAGCCGAATCAAGAAGCTATGCCCTATCTTGGGCGTATCACGCGATCCCGAGCTAAAGCCATGCTTTGCCAAGTTCAAGAGGAGCTCATGGGTCGTGGGTTTCCGAAGGAATATCCAGAGGAAGGGTGGAGTCTTATGATACATCATGGTTCATTAAGTGACAATTTAACGGTTAAGGACGATTAATGTGTTCTCGGTTTTTATTGGTTGTTTTTGTAATTTTCTTTAAGTGAGGGGGCTGATTTTGTAAGGTTGGTTCTTAGGTTATATGGCCGGCCACCAGTCCCCTCTTCCCTTAGACTTGAACGAAATTGCTTTGTTATCTTTTACTTGTTTTCAATCAAATTTCTTGTTTGTTTCTTCGTTCAATCTCTTGTTAGAGCGTTGGTGCGTAATATCCGACGTTTCTAGCAATCTAGTTTGCTCGTCCCTTGGTGAGTCATATCCAAGAGTCGAGCATCCATATCCAACATCACCTCCATTGATCCACGATTCAAGCAAGGAGTTTTTGAGGTTTCTTGGCGATTTCTTTGCACCATCTTCATCTTACAATGATCCGGCCATCACCTTGACTAGGTTGACTTCTCTATGCTTAAATCTAATCTAGGGTTTTGTTAGATTAGCTACCTAATTAAATTTCTAGTTATAATCTTGTTAATTACCGATTGGTGTTAATTTGATAAAGAGTAGAAGTTTAATCAACTTAGGACCAGTTGGACTAATTGGTTAAAAAACAGAAGTCAATCACAATTACTCTAGATGTCTGGTTGCTCTAGACAATTGTTTCTATTGATACTTGAATCGTAAAGTTGTCGTCAAGTTGAATGTAGGAGGTCTCCTAGGTTACTTGGTGGTTAGGGTTCTTAGACCCGGTCCGACTATGAACTAAAGCTGAAGTTTGGATTATAAATCCACGATAGATTAGTTAAGGTGAAAAGGGAATCAAGAGAATCAATGATCAACAAAGCAATATCATGATGGATTTAACTAGTTGAACATGCTTTTCTCATATTTGATCAATACAATCATCTTTGCATTCATACTTTAGATTTAATTTGCATATTAGATTAGTTAGTTACTCAATCGATCCTAAAACTCCGCCTTTAGTTCTCTTACTTGGCACGCAAGTAAAGCACATTCACACAAGTCTATGTGAGATCCACCCTTACTTACCATTCTACTAAGTTTGGTTAAGCCAGGATTTTGTGGTAGGTATTAACGACTGCAAAAATACCTCATCACCTGTATACTAGAAGAGTGAAAAAGGAGGTGATGATTTTAGGAGTATATGTTGATGATTAGGTGATAACTAGGTCAAGTAAGGATGCAATCAAATTCTTCAAGAAAGAGATGAAGAAAGAATTTGATATGAGTGATCTAGGTTTACTCAATTACTACCTAGGAATTAAAGTGAAACAGACTGAATCAGAGATCACCATAAGCTAGGAAGGATTTGCAAAGAAAATACTGAGTGTATATGGTATGCAAGACTGCAATCCTTGTGCCATTCCTATAGAGCCACGAATTAAGCTAAGCAAGAGTGAGCTTGATGAAAAATCTGTGAATGCAACTACTGAGTTTAGGAGTACAATTGGAAGCCTAAGGAACTTGGTGAATACAAGGCCTGATCTAAGCTTTAGTGTGGGAGTCCTAAGCAGGTTCATGGAGGATCCAAAGACTTCTCACATGGAGGCACTTAAGAAGGTTTTAAGGTATGTAAAAGGAACTCTACAATTTGGATGCATATATAAGAAAAATCCAGATTTTGTGGAGTTAGTTGGATTTAGTGATAGTGATCTTGCTGGTGATGTTGATGATCAAAAGAGCTCTAGTGGGATCATATATTTTCTTGGCAAGAATCCTATAACTTGGGTTTCAAAGAAACAGAAAGATGTGGCTTTGACATTGTGTGAAGATGAATACATAGCAACCACAGCAGGTGCTTGTCAAGGAATCTAGTTGAAGAGTATCATGGAGACTTTACAAGGTAAGAAGGATATTGAAGTGGTGTTAAAGATAGATTACAAGTCAATAATTGGTCTATCTAAAAACCTTGTATTCCATGATAGAAACAAGCACATCGACACCAAATTCCAATTTATTAGAGATTGTGTAGAGCAGGACAAGATAAAGGTGGAACGTGTGCATACAGATGATCAACTTGTTGCTATTTTAACCAAGCCTTTAGCTCGACAAAAGTTTACTAAGTTAAGGGGGAGGATTGGTATGAAATATATAAACCAAGCTTGGGGGATTGAAGACATTAAGCCTGGTTTAATAGAGTAATTAGTTTAACTTTGTTATAAGTTAAGTATGTTATTAACTTGTTAGTGTGTTGTGTGTATGTTGTATGTATTAAGTTTTCTAACTACATTTGGAAATGGTTATGCAACTGTCATAGGCAAAGGTTTTTAGTTGACAATATAAATATGTATGTACGTCTTTACTTAGAATGTAATGTCTTTAGAAAAGCATTGCACATATAAAGAAAACTTGTGTGTGCAAACTGAAATCGCGTCCTCTTGTTTTAAATTATCGTAAAGATCATTGTATCAGATTGGATATGAGATTCTTTAATTCCATCAAAATAGAGGCGTCATGGATTTCAATTACAATCGTTGAATCCTCCATATATCTACGGTTGAGAATGCCATTTTGGGGATTATTGTTGGAAGCCATAAAGGGGCAGAAATTTATGAACAAGCGAAAGTAGAAGGCAGAATAGAGACGTAGTAGAGGACTAGGGACTGGTGGCGCCGCCATGGAGAGGGAGAAAAACACCGTTAAGAACCAGAAACCGCTAAATAGAACTGAATCGGTCATGTGTTGAAGGAGAGACATAAAGCTAGTCCTTGAAAGATAGGTGGTTGAATGTTTAGGGAATAATTTGAATTATTCAATTAGAGAGGCATGGAGCTTTGTCTAGTTGATTAACTATCCAATTAGTGATGAGAAAAATATAATCACTAAAAGTTATTTTTATAAAAACTCTCAAAGGGATCGATTAATGCAATTTGTGGGCTTGATTGTTTATTTGATTGCAAAACACACAAAGATCAAAACTTTAAAGTTAGAGAACACAAAGGTTTTTGGTTCCAAAGAGAGGAGTATCATCTTCAAAACTAGTTTTAATAATGAAAGAGTACAACTTAAATAATAGAAACCCAGATAAGAAATTTGTGGTCCAAGGAATAGCATATCGGCCCATGCAAGGGTAAATATGACAATTCCTTAGTTTTAAAATAGTATCCTAAAATTTGAATCCAAAATAACAAATCTAATATAAAAACTAAATCCTAAAATAATATAAAAGCAACTTAAAACATAATATAACTAAGTTTAAATATTGGAAGCAAACAATTCTCACTAGTACAAACTGTCAAATAAACTACACAACATAGAAAACGGTTAGTAAACTAATGTTGTCTATATTCCTAATTTTTGGTCGGACCACGGTTAGTCAAGAGATATATTGTCTTTGTAACATATAATTTACCCGGACAACGGTTATATATAAGAATCGTTGTCAAACATAAAGAAAACACTCTAAAGACAACTTTTTTTTGATGAGGAAAAAATTCGGTAGACCGGACAAGCTCGGTGTACCGAGAGGCCATCACGAGATGGCAGTCGAAACCCCTAGAAGATTCTCAACAAAGAGCCCCACAACAAGCAAAGGGATAAAAGCATGGCAAGGGAAAGCATGAAAACACCACAAATCTATAGGTAAGATTGAACGGACGAGTATGACACTTCCGCGGGTTTAAAACCAAGGCGTATAGTGCCGCCGGATAGCACGATGAGATCCATATGATCAAACTCTAACTGGAACCCCAACACGACCATAGCAAACACCCATAAACTGGTACTAAACAAACCTGCCAAGCCAAAGACCACAAAAGAAAAGGAGAAAAAAAAGGACCGAAGACCAAAAGCTAACCAACAAGAGAGGTCAAAAAAGAAGGTAAAAAACCAACACAAACCACCGTATGGAAAGATTGCAGTAAATGGGCCACAACCCAAAACTTCAAATGGGCCAAAGCCCAACTTACGAAGAGCAAAAGACACCACCAACAAAAGTCTGGAGCAAAAGATAGCCACGTAGATGAAATAAGAGCCACTCATGGACAAGTCGGAGAGACGACACCGATGTACGACCAAAGTCAGAGCAGGGATGGTGACAAACACCCGCCGTCACCCAAAAAGCACCACGCCGCCAAACGGCAAAGTGAGGGGCGGGGAGGCGGTAGTCAAAAGCAAAGGTTCAACACTCGATCAGGGAAATTGTCTGAAAAACCTTCACACATTTGAAAACATCAACGTAATTAATGTTGAGGACAAATCTAGATGCAAAGCCGAAATTCTTTGAATAAAGTCTCTTAAAGAAAATCCAAACTTCAGTTTTCTCAACTATTGAAGTTCGGAACAATAGATCGATCAAACCTCTCGCTTCCTCAGCCCTTGAGGTTAGAGATTTGGAAGAAGAAATTGCCTTTAATTTCATATCATATTCAAATCTTCTCTCATATCTTGGATTTCCTCTCAAATCTTCTCTCTAAGGTTAGAGACGTCTCTTCATAGACGTCTTTTAAAAAAACACTCTAAAGACAATGTTCACAATACGTGTTGTCTATATACTAATTTGGACAACGCTCATTTAGAAAAATAATCGTTGTCTATTTAATAAACTAGTCCTTAATCCCATTTTCTCAAAAAGAAAATAAACAAGAATTATTTTTTCTCACGTGGGTGTGGGATGATTATTAATGGGATGCATATCTTGTTAATGTGCCCATTTTCCTTTCCTTGTGCAACCCTAGATCTATGAATTGGAACCAACGAGGAGGGATGAGATTAACAATGCCTACCGCCAATATGCGATTGTCGTAGACACAGAGGGGCAACAATAATGGCAAAGAACACCTTTTTGGTTTCTTTGCTCCATCTCTAATCCCGAAATTAGCCCTTGGATCATAAAATGCATGTCACAATTCTTCTTTCTCGCTCACTCTACAGGTATTTTTTTGCTTTATTTGATTTTTTTCCTTTTTGAACTTTCCTCTTTGTTCTTCGTGATTTCCCCCCTTTTTCATTTGGTTGCTCTTGTGAAGAAATTGGTTGCTCTTCTTCTTTTGGTTATTATTGTGAATAAGTTGATTGGATTATGATATTTAGGTCTGAATTTTGCAGTTACACTTGTCTTGTAACACCCCTATTTTGCAACATTGGGTATTACCGCCAGTGACCTCGGATTTTACCGTCCAAAGTCATCCTAGGCTTTATAATGATATTAAAACTTATAGAAATGCGGAAATTTACATAAACGTTACATAAATAAACGGATGCTCACGAATGAGACTTGGTTCTTTAATTGAAGATAAAATTGACTAAAAGCGGAATTTTATTTATTGATAAGAACTTTCGTTCATTACATTGAGAGTCGTTTTACAAATGATGTAGCAGCGGAAAGTAAAGCCCATTTAGAAAGGGTTGAAAAGACGTAAATAAAAATACAAGTATGTTTTCCCAAGACAACTCATGTGATGATGATTTGCTTGGTTTTAAAAAGGGAAGAGCTGGTGCACTATCTTCGGAATGCCTCGCTCTTATGAGAATTCCTTCCTTCAGCGTCGTCTTGCCTTGACCTTCGATTCTCGCCTAACGCTTCTCGAACCTTCTAGACTTCGTCTTCAACACTTCGGTGTACATTCCTACAGTCTGGCATTTGTCGCGAAGGGCGAGAAATACCAAGCAAAAATGCGGAAGTAGGGGAATTAGTCTAAGGAGACTAAGCAAGTGAGAATGGAAATTCTCAAGGGTATTATGGTAATTTTATAATATTCGAGAAATATTATCGGGATGTGTTTTTGAGGTATAGGACTTTTTGTGGGGCTTATCGGACGGAGAAGAGTTTATCTCGAGAGGAGATAACTCGTTAATCGAGAGAAGAACTACGAGATTGTAGACTTTTTAGAATAGAAAGTATGTTGGGAACGTTATTAATTCATACGAGTTTTTGAAAATCTCTCGCGCCCTTCCGAACCGAGAGCCGGATCGATCATTTGAGACCGGTCCAGTTTTGATGTCTTTTAATTGTGCATTGGCACTTATCCTATATTGTGACGGAAAATGTCGATTATGTTAATGATTTTTAAAGAGTATGGGGGCTTGCATGGCCCGGACCACTTAAGGGAAACCCAGTGCCGACACTTAGCTACGGTGCCACTCATCCCTCCGTTGCAATCGGAGCGGACATGGATCATGATCCTGAAAGTGGTACTTTAAGCGCAGAGGCATACGACTTAGTAACGCCCATAGTGACTAGGATGGATATCTCGTATACGAAAACTAGCAGTTCGCCCTGAATCTATAGAGGCGTCGGGTTAGTCCCGCACCCCTCACTAATTCATTCGAACCGATCTCTTAACGAGATCGTAAACAATCAAGGTCACAAACAAGACTAGCATAATAGTCCTATCGAATATTAAATAGCGGAATAACGATAACAGAGGGGTCATTATTTCTAACAATCGATATTCCTAGGTTCGTTTATTATTAGCAAACAAGTTGTCCCCAACATCGAGAAATTTCACGAAACGAATTTATTAAGGCTACAAGGAGAAATTCTACTTGCCTTTGCTTGTACGATAGCGGATTAACGAAAGAGCGGAAAACGTTGTTCATGAAACGGAACGGGAGCTCGACCTATCGACACGGAATATACGAACGAGCTTTAATAAGAATTTTCTTTAAATTCTTTTAAAGTTTTGGAAATCTCTTATATCCTTATTATAAGAGAATTAATTTCTAAATTATTAGGCCGTCTCCAACAGCTTCCCCAAAATCTTGGGAGCTGTGATTTTGGAGAATTTGGGTAGAAAATATGCCCCAACAGCTTCCCCATGTGATCCGCCATTATGGAGTAGAAGTAAAAAAATCATCCACCATTCCCTAAATTTGGGGGATTCTCCATTATGGTTTTTTTTTTCTTTTTCATTTTTAAAACATTTAATGTTAAAATAAAATTGGCATGTGTATATACTACTAGAGACTATAAATTGAGACAAAGATAAAACTAATGATTATGTGAATGAAATAACAATAGTGTTGATATTTATATGTGAATAATACTTTTTTTTATCATATATTAAATTAAGATTCTATAATATTTTTATTTCCTTATAAGTTAAATAATAAACAATTTATCATTTATTAAGTTTTAAGAATATTATTTATTTCTTTATAAGTCAAATAATGAATAATTTATCATTTATTAAGTTTCTAGAATATTTTATTTCCTATTTAGTCAAATAACTAAAAAAATTTTATTTCCATAAGTAAGATAAATTTAATTATAATTAAATAAGTATTGTAGAATATTTTATGTGGTAAAAAATAAATATTAAATGCAGTATTCTCCAAAATAGGGAATTTGTTGGACTTGAGCTGATTTTTTTTTGAGAATGTGACAGTTGATTCTCCATTTTGGAGAAAGTTTTGGGAAATCTGTTGGAGATGGCCTTATAATAATAATTTAGGTGGAGATGAATAAAATAATAATGTCTTCTATTATTATTTTATATTTGTAATATCCTTTTATTTCTTATAAATTCTTTATTTCAATTTAATTATTATTATCCTTCGAAGATCAAGGTTTAATAATATTCAAATTATTAAATACTTATTAACTTAAGGTTAATAATCCTTTTAGATTAATTTATTATTCTTTTATTATAATTCAAGAAAGGATAATATCTTTATATAATCATTAAGATATAGTTTTTACAACTATATGAAATATTGTTTTTATAAAACTCATCTTAGGGTGTGAAAAAGTCTAAAATACCCTTGTAGTTGAATATCTTTTATTTCTCTTATTATTATTTTAATATTCACCTTATCATATAATATCTTTTTAAATCTTATAATATGTTCCCATTATAATATTTTTATTATTATGCTCTTCATAAAAGACATGCAATAATAAATAAATATATTTATGTTAATATATCCTTTTCTAGTATTTTCCTTAAGTAGGAATATCTACTAAACTTATCATAGTAACTTTCTATGTATATGATATAGTGATATTATCTTATTATCTATTTACATAAGTTTCCCATATATCTTTAGTTTATAAGATAGAAACATATCTTAGAATATTATTTAAATCTCATATTGATCATATTAATTAATTTCTTTATTTATGAAAGATAACAATAATTTCTTATTAAATTAAAAAGGTTCTTCATATCTAGAACATTATTTTATAAAATATGAGTATGCAATTCATTATTTTATATATATATAAGTATTGATAATATTCTTAGCATATCTTTTCTAACAACTTAGGTCTTTACATTAATATCTTTAAATCTAGTATATTTAATATATAAATATCTTATTATCCATGTATATATAAATAATGATAAAAAGTCCATTATTTTATTTAAGAAAAATCATGACATAAGATCTATTTTATATTAAAATAACATGTATGATAATAATTTTATCCATGTACAAGGAAAATAATAATTTTATTTATCTTGTTCTAACCACCTAGATTTTATGCTCTTATTATAATGTTTTTCTTTATAAAAACACATGAAAATTATTTAATATATCTTTTTAGTCTTTAACTTAATCATATAAAATTATCTTATGATAAGAATATCTCATCTATCCTTTTTCCAAGTTTATAATAATATTAAAAGACATGCAAGGCTATTTCCTTTACAATAGAGCCTAGTTTTATTAATTCCCTTTATCTTATCCTATTTCTTTTATATTAGGATAAAAATATGATTAAGTTAATATTATTTTAAAAATCAGAATTTTCATGCTTAAAAGTCATTTATATCATTCTTATAATTTATTGAGATTTATTTAATGCCTTACCAACATTATTTCCTATTTTAATAATCCACTTATGATATTTATTCTATTTATTTAAATAAATAATATATATACAGAATTTATTTTATAAAAATATATTAATTAAAATATAAGTCATGAAATTATACCGAATGATAATGGGACGGAAATGGGCACGCAAAACGAGGGGGCGGATTTTGGGCTTCTTCCTCCTTCCTTTAATCCTTAATAAAATTCTGATGGGCTTTTTAAAATAAAAGGGGAAAGGCCCAACTTGAAAACTCATTACTCCAGCCCAAATACTAGAATTTAGCCCATCTCCTATCTCTTCTTCTTTCTTGTACGTGAACAAGAGAACAGGGTTGAACGACTAGACTCACAAGCAGCAGCAATGGACGACAATGGCGGACCTTTGGTGGCTCCTTGGGCGGTTGGCAGCTCGCACACGGAGAGGTGGTGGTCCGGCCGGGCACCCACAGTGGTCGGCGGTGGAGATGGCCAACAATAGGGTTTTTACGAATTTTTTTTGTAAAAATTAAGATTTGAAGAAAATACAACTTTGGGGGTTTTTGGCTTGAATTGGGCACGAAAATTGGATTGAGAATGAGCAAATTGCTTGAAGGGAGAAAAGAAGTGTTGTGTGATTTTAGGATGAATTTTTCAGCCTTTAAATAGGCAAAGGGGGAGCTCTTGGTGATCCATGGCAATGGAATTGGACCTATGGAAGAGAGGATGATTGATGAGGATTGGAGGAGATTGTGCTTGTTGGGTGATGATCCTTGATGATGCAACCATGGATGGTCTTGCAAGCAAGAATGGAGATGTCAGTCAAAGAAATTCATTCACTGGTTTGAGCGTCACTTCATATCAGACTTCATTGACTTGGTTTGAAGAAGAAAGAGATAGGAGAGTTTAATATTAAAAGTGTGGTGAATTGGGTAGTCTAAATACAATAGTCTAGCGGTTTGAGGAGTTTGTGTTTGTGTGAGAGGAGCGAGAGGTCTCGGGTTCGAGTCTCGACTCTTGCCTCCTTTTTATTTAATTTTCTTTGTACTATTTTTAGTCTTGCACACTCCATTACTTAATAAAATTCGGAAATTATATTAGTCTTATTTTATTTGAATAATTTTCATACCTTGTAATCCTTTACACAATGCTCTTAATTTTATTTAATTTAAATTACTTAAACTCTCTTTTTAAAGAGGAGGAGGATTATTTAAATGAATACCCGACTTGCTTAATATTTTAAATTAAATTCTTAATTTTCATTGTAGTAAACTTTTATAATCCTTTATAATATGATATGTGGTTATAAAAGTTATTAAATTCTCTACTTTAGAGAAGAAAAAAATTTATTGGGATAATTACCCATTTTATTTTATTTAGAATTTAGCGGATATTACAATAGTACCCCCTTAAAAATTAGTTTCGTCCCCGAAACTAGGAAATACTTAGGGCGGTACAAGGTTAATACGGAAGTAGTGACTAATGCTCACAACTGTGAGACGGTAACAAAAGATCTAGTACCCCCTTAAAGAACATTTCGTTCTTTAATTAAGATGGTTGTACAAGTAGAAGAATTACTATTATACATTTTTCTTAAGGAATTGTTACCTTAGTATTCCTTGGAAAAGACTCCACATTTGAACTTATGTGGTTTAACGAAATCAAGGGAAAAGGAATGGAAATCCAATTGGTCTTGCTAGCGAGGTAGGCAGTTGGTCAAGCGGTTTTATTCATTAGCTTGAGTCATACCTACGGAAGTTTTGGGTTTGACCTTCCCAAACATAAAAGTGCAACTGCTTATAGAATAAGCATCCTAATTGAAACGAGCACTTAAGTGCTTCTAGGAAGCGAGTAAGAAAATGACTAATCCACTCTATACTTCTAGAATAGAGTCATTGCGGAAGAGTTCTTTTAAGATGGATATTCGATAACTGTCGATATGGAATTGAAGTTTGAAGATGTAAGGGCCATACCTTGGAAGAAGAATTTCGATTTTTAACTTCTAATGAAGTTACTATTGGAACAACGATGGTTATATCACAAGATAAGGTAATCTTTATGATATTGTATCCGAACATATTAAATATCGAGAAGTGGTTCGAGCGTCCTCCTATACTATACGCTTTAATTCTTATAAGAAAGTAGTTTTTATTAAACAAGGTTGAATTCGAAGGAATAGTGGTTTCATTCCACCAATGTGATCAACATCGGGGAACTATTTCCAACATAACCCCTTAATATGCCTTCACATGAATAAGACCTGAAATTCTACCTCAACCATGTGATCAAGATGGGAGATAGAAGTTCATCCTTATGCGCCACTGTGAACCATATACTTAATAAAAATGTTTAGCTATTTAAAGTTATGATATTAACTATTGTAGTTTGACAACGCAACGCAAAATGAAAACATTTCTTGTAGAGGTAGGAGTAAATCGCATAAGAAAAGATGGACTGACTTACGTAATCCTATTAATCGAAACTAAGCGTTTGAAACAGTGCTTTTGTAGATAAAGTACCAACGAACATCTTCAGGACGGCTATGATAGCATAGCAGAGTTCAAAGTATAACACTTTGTGAAAGAAGATAGTTGACAATAATATTGGAATTATTCAACTATGCTTTGATTATAACCGAGGTTGAAATTCTAATGACAACCCTACGATATATGTCACAAGTACCCTTGTTTGGACGTATTTAGATTACACGAGGAAGGATAAGCTATTCTATTCGCTCCTTGCATCTATCGTTGAACTTCTCCATGGCTTGGGGGTTGAACTTATCCACTTATGACGGATACTTTTGGGCTTAAGGGGAAACTTCATATCGTGCGTAATGCAATAATTGGTTAAACTGCGTGGCCTTCTTCTCGACATACTTAGTCCTTTAACCTTTAGGGTCTAAGTGATCATCAACTATCTCATCTCTCATAGAATAAGAGAGGAATGATTCATCATTTAGTCTTAAACTTTTTCCCAGCTCAGCATAAGATGTTTTCCTTGATTATAATTCTCTTGCCATTCTCTAACTCCTCTTCGAGTTGTAGAGCAGCAATATGCACCCTTTTTGCTTCGGTGGAATTAATACTTCTCAAGTATTTCGACGTAAGAGAACTATTAGTGGTTGTGGTGGACTTTCCAGTTCCTCCATAGACATTAATGTCTTTAGTGTCCTTGTAAAGCTAGACACATTTACTTGAGGTGGAATATGGTGTCATTTGCAATTCTATTTGCAGCTTGGTCAGTTCCAATTATGTTTGCTTCTTTTAGTGGAACAGAAGAGATTGCTTCAGGCATCACGTATATTGTTGGACTTCTTAATGCAACTTTTGTCACATCATCCAACATTATCGGCGTACTAGGGTCCATTACCCGATAATTTCCTTGTTCTTTCTTTGGAAGATTTTGAACCATCATTCGTGCCTGAACTTGAATGCTATTCAGGGGAATTCTACTGTTGGTTCCTTGCGGTTTGGCCATTGGAAATAAGAATCGACAATTTATTCCCAACAATTGTCATTCATTAATGGATAGAGTAGGCACTTGGATTATCGAAGAAAAGTTAATGCTTTATTGAAATACCAACAAAAGGTTGGTTTCATAACATAAGCTTATTTAAGGAAGAAAAGACGGTTATAGCAAGGTGCACACTACTAAGGCAACCTAATAACGGATTCAACGGTTGGAGATAATAATAGCGAATATGGAAAAGGTAACTACTTCAAATGCAACGAATCGGGACACATGTCCACAAATTGTTTTAGTAATGAAGCAACCTTATGACCTATTAGGCCTACTGGGGCAACTTAGAGAACTTACAATCATGTACAAAATCTTGGTCTTAACCACTTCCTTTCTAACTTCATCTTATCATCGAGTCGACTTATTAAAATGGTGAATGTTCATGATTGGCTTTCTCATTCATGATAATCCTATTATGGTTGGTTTATTCGGCTGACAAACATTAGATATCATATCAAGATTCCATATGTTGACTGAGAAAGTCACTACTACTTGTAGGTACATCAGATTATTATATTCTTCATTGGTAAGAAATCTCGACCACTCCTTTATCATTAGACCATTGTTGGTCCCCTCACATATCTCTCGATAATCTGTTTCGAGATCGGACTAGATGGAGACATATTAGATCCTTAGTTGGCTAAGCCTTCCTTGGTGTCCTCTTTGGAAATTTCTATCTTCCCGCGAGTCACTGGCTCAGTACATTTCACTCTATGGAAAAATAAGTATTGCTTTTAGCTGGCATGACTTCTTCTCATTCCCAATGCGTATGAACTTAGTGTTCATTACAACCATTTTTTGTAAATCGCTAACGATCGATATTAAATATAGAATATTCATAATTCTATATTTAAAGAAGGATATAGTTGTTTTTGTTAACTCCCAAGTATAGGCAAGAAATGACGCGCAAGTTTAGAGAAGAGAGGAAACTTTTTATTAGAACTCTTATGGAAATGGATTACAAAGGCTTTATATAATAAGCCATTACACTAAGGACAGAAAGAAATACTACCGATTTGACTATTCAAGAGCAAAATGGATAGTCAAGTGAAGTGGACTAGTTAGAGTTTTACACTTCTTAACGATAACAGTCGAAATTTAGGCCTAGGGTGAGCTTGGGAAACAAAGGTTGTCCAAAAATCCTTTATCGAACAAACTTTTGTCGAGGGCTCCTTCCTCGTGATTCAACAACAATTGGGCCCGCTCGATGTGTCAACGGTATGCAGTTATATAGCCACGATTGACAACAAGACGAGTATGGAGTTGAGTGTTCTTGTTTTGGTAGGACCTTATTTCTTCCGATCACACTTCCTTACGCTGGAGGAGATAGTCGTAATTTGGCTGACGAACCCTCGTTGGGTTTGGACCACTGATTGTAGATGGGTTTCTTATTTGGTCAATTGCTTGGAGATGGGATGACTCCCCTTGAATCCAATTAGCCCATTCATCCATTTGATAGACCATTGGAGTTTGACTAGATTGGTCATGAAGTGAATTATCAACTCTCTTCTCGAGGTATTCCTCTTCGGGGTTCTCCTCCTCGAGATTCAACTCGGGTGCATTTTCCTCTTGTAGTACTAGCTCAGGGTTATCCTCGGGGTTTCTATATGGCAAAAGCGGCCATTGAGAAAAAGCATCATCAAGCTCTTGAGCGACTTTTCTAGCTTCGTCCTTGATTCGGGTTAGACTTCTAGTGAGTACCATTTCTGTAGAGAAGAGAGAGGCGTTTATATAGAATATCCTTCGATTCTATGTGATGAAGATATTGGAAGGAAGTTTTGAATTTTGAACACAAAGTTTTCATTTTAAACACATGTACATCCTTAAAGAATTATAATGTTTTTAAAATCTCTATTAAAGGCTTATTTTATATGACTTGAAATTAAAAGACGAACTTTTAAAGTAGAAAATTTTATTTCTTGTATGACATGAAGTATTTCTAACCTTGAAAGGAGAGTTTAAAGGTTTTTAATTATATAACTTCTATCTCGGGTTTCGGGGAATTCTTATTATCATTTAAAGAAAATTCTTTGAATTTTAATTCTTTGATTGTAGGAAAATTTATGAACTTATTTTTAAAATAAAGCTTATAGATAAGAATTTGGTATGACAGCTCCTTAGTAGAACTTGGTTTTCTTAAAACTTTCGAATAAGGCTTTGTAAATAGAATGATTCCTGCTATAGGAACTTATCGTCTTAGGATTTCTACTTATTAGTTACTCTTACCTGAGTTTTGACTTAAACTTTCAATGAAAGTAGATAACTTTAGAAATTTCTTTAAAGTACTTGGAAGAAGTTTTTATTCTTGAAGTATATCAAGTAAAACTTGAAACTTGGGGAAGAGAATTCTAACTTACACATTTTTCCTAAAAGAGTTTTAAAGTTCTTAAGAAGGATGTCTAATTCATAAACTTTCTTTTAAAGACTTATTTCTTAAAGTTGAAAGAGAAAAAAAAATTAAGAAAGAAGTTTTCGTTTGAAAACAAAGACTTTCAGTTTTTGAAAATTTTCGGTTGTGAAAATTTTCGGTTTCGAAAACAAAACGTTCGGCTCTGATACCATAACTGTAACACCCCTATTTTGCAACATTGGGTATTACCGCCAGTGACCTCGGATTTTACCCTCCAAAGTCACCCTAGGCTTTATAATGATATTAAAACTTATAGAAATGCAGAAATTTACATAAACGTTACATAAATAAACGGATGCTCACGAATGAGACTTGGTTCTTTATTTGAAGATGAAATTAACTAAAAGCGGAATTTTATTTATTGATAAGAACTTTCGTTCATTACATTGAGAGTCATTTTACAAATGATGTAGCAGCGGAAAGTAAAGCCCATTTAGAAAGGGTTGAAAAGACGTAATTAAAAATACAAGTATGTTTTCCCAAGACAACTCATGTGATGATGATATGCTTGGTTTAAAAAGGGAAGAGTCGGTGCACTATCTTCGGAATGCCTCGCTCTTATGAGAATTCTTTCCTTCAGCGTCGTCTTGCCTTGACCTTCGATTCTCGCCTTCAACCTTCTAGACTTCGTCTTCAACACTTCGGTGTACATTCCTACAATCTGGCATTTGTCGCGAAGGGCGAGAAATACCAGGCAAAAATGCGGAAGTAGAGGAACTAGTCTAAGGAGACTAAGCAAGTGAGAATGGAAATTCTCAAGGGTATTATGGTAATTTTATAATATTCGAGAAATATTATCGGGATGTGTTTTTGAGGTATAGGACTTTTTGTGGGGCTTATCGGACGGAGAAGAGTGTATCTCAAGAGGAGATAACTCGTTAATCGAGAGAAGAACTACGAGATTGTAGACTTCTTAGAATAGAAAGTATGTTGGGAACGTTATTAATTCATACGAGTTTTTGAAAATCTCTCGCGTCCTTGCGAACCGAGAGCCGGATCGATTATTTGAGACCGGTCCAGTTTTGATGTCTTTTAATTGTGCATTGGCACTTATCCTATATTGTGACGGAAAATGTCGATTATGTTAATGATTTTTAAAGAGTGTGGGGGCTTGCATGGCCCGGACCACTTAAGGGAAACCCAGTGCCGACACTTAGCTACGGTGCCACTCATCCCTCCGTTGCAATCGGAGCGGACATGGATCATGATCCTGAAAGTGGTACTTTAAGCGCAGAGGCATACGACTTAGTAACGCCCATAGTGACTAGGATGGATATCTCGTATACGAAAACTAGCAGTTCGCCCTGAATCTATAGAGGCGTCGGGTTAGTCCCGCACCCCTCACTAATTCATTCGAACCGATCTCTTAACGAGATCGTAAACAATCAAGGTCACAAACAAGACTAGAATAATAGTCCTATCGAATATTAAATAGCGGAATAACGATAACAGAGGGGTCATTATTTCTAACAATCGATATTCCTAGGTTCGTTTATTATTAGCAAACAAGTTGTCCCCAACATCGAGAAATTTCACGAAACGAATTTATTAAGGCTACAAGGAGAAATTCTACTTGCCTTTGCTTGTACGATAGCGGATTAACGAAAGAGCGGAAAACGTTGTTCACGAAACGGAACGGAAGCTCGACCTATCGACACGGAATATACGAACGAGCTTTAATAAGAATTTTCTTTAAATTCTTTTAAAGTTTTGGAAATCTCTTATATCCTTATTATAAGAGAATTAATTTCTAAATTATTAGGCCGTCTCCAACAGCTTCCCCAAAATCTTGGGAGCTGTGATTTTGGAGAATTTGGGTAGAAAATATGCCCCAACAGCTTCCCCATGTGATCCGCCATTATGGAGTAGAAGTAAAAAAATCATCCACCATTCCCTAAATTTGGGGGATTCTCCATTATGGTTTTTTTTTCTTTTTCATTTTTAAAACATTTAATGTTAAAATAAAATTGGCATGTGTATATACTACTAGAGACTATAAATTGAGACAAAGATAAAACTAATGATTATGTGAATGAAATAACAATAGTGTTGATATTTATATGTGAATAATACTTTTTTTTATCATATATTAAATTAAGATTCTATAATATTTTTATTTCCTTATAAGTTAAATAATAAACAATTTATCATACAAGTTTTTGGGAACGTTATTAATAGAAAGTATGTTGGGAACGTTATTAATTCATACAAGTTTTTGAAAATCTCTCGCGCCCTTGCGGACCGAGAGCCGGATTGATCATTTGAGAACGGTCCGGTTTTGATGTCTTTTAATTGTTGATCGCCCCTCTCTCAACGTGTGCGAGGGTCTAGAGATACAATTTATAACCCGACCCCGTTGTAGTACGTGGTGGGTGTCGAACACTCGGGAAGTCTACTCGATCGATGTGCCTAGACACTAGGAAGCTAGAAAGGAGAGCATAAAACATAGGAAAACAAAGAAAACAGTCGGGACCGACTCTGAGGTCACGTCGGGCCCGAGGTTGGAGACGAGAGGAAGTCGGGACCGACACTGGGTAAGTCGGGCCCGAGGTAGCTGGGGATGTCGAACTCAAAGATTTTAAAAGTAGATCTTGGGCTTTTGGGTTCCTTCCCTAGTAGATTAAGGCTTTTCCACCCCAATTCAAGCAATGAGTGATGATCGGACTAGGATCGAGTGCTTTCGCCCTCGTTCCAACCACTTCTACACATCGATCATTGGGGAAATCCCCTTCGAAGCAAGGTCTTGAGATTGACACATGTTCACTTTCGCTACTTTGCCAATCTCAAGCCTTGATTCCCGACTTTCGCAAGGAATTGTAGCTCTATGTAGAGTGGGTTCCTTAGATCAAACACTCAAGGCTATGGAATTGGGGTTTCTAGCCCAAACCTAGCTAGGGTCTTCCCCCATAACCCAAGATCAAGGAGATTTACTCCATGTGACAAGCAAAGAAAGCAAACAAATCAAAAGGGAAAGCAATCAACATCATCAATCTCAAAACAAAGCAAAGTTTCATTCAAAATCAAAAGCAATCCACAAATTCCAATCAAGGGTTTCCAAATCCACAAGATCAAAGCAAAGCAAAGCTAATCTATCAACCAAACCTATCAATCTTCCTCTCCTTGGCCGATTCTCTCTCTTCTCCTTCTCCTCTCCTTCCTCCTTGCTCTCCAAGTATCCCCTTGAGAGTTTTTGAGGGTTGGGTTCCTTGCTAAGTGTGGGAACCCCCTTCTTAGAAGACAAGAGGGCCTTTTATTAGATGAGGGGCAAAAGTGGAAGTTCACAATTTCGTGCCTTGGAGCCCAAGTAGTTCGGAAACCGACTTGGACCGACACGGAGGACCTCGGGCCCGAGGTACTGTGCAACTCGGTCCGAGGTTGGAGACTTCAAAGTCGGGCCCGAGGTTGGTTGCAACTCGGTCCTGACCTCGTTCCACCTTCTTCTTAGTTGGCTTCTCTTGTTCTTCTTCATGGCTTGCTTCTCTCTTTCCCGCTTTGCTCGGGCCTTGCTCCATGTCTCGACCCTCCTTCAAATAGATCCTTGATTCACGCCAATTTACCTACAAAACACATAAAATGCGCGTAGTTTCCGAATCTCATAGAAATACGGGAACTAAGCTAAAAAGGAACAAAACGCACAAGAAAAGGGGAAAAAGAAACGTATTTACAAAGGAAATCACATATGAAAACACCACCAAATAGAGAGACATCAATTGTGCATTGGCACTTATCTTATATTGTGACGGAAAATGTCGATTATGTTAATGATTTTTAAAGAGTGTGGGGGGCTTGCATGGCCCGGACCACTTAAGGGAAACCCAGTTCCGACACTTAGCTACGGTGCCACTCATCCCTCCGTTGCAATCGGAGTGGACATGGATCATGATCTTGAAAGTCGTACTTTAAGCGCAGATGCATACGACTTAGTAGATTATATAGAGGCGTCGGGTTAGTCCCGCACCCCTCACTAATTCATTCGAACCGATCTTTTAACGAGATCGTAAACAATCAAGGTCACAAACAAGACTAGCATAATAGTCCTATCGAATATTAAATAGCGGAATAACGATAACAGAGGGGTCATTATTTCTAACAATCGATATTCCTAGGTTCGTTTATTATTAGCGAACAAGTTGTTCCCAACATCGAGAAATTTAACGAAACGAATTTATTAAGGCTACAAGGAGAAATTCTACTTGCCTTTGCTTGTCCGATAGCGGATTAACGAAAGAGCGGAAAACGTTGTTCACGAAACGGAACGGGAGCTCGACCTATCGACACGGAATATACGAACGAGCTTTAATAAGAATTTTCTTTAAATTCTTTTAAAGTTTTGGAAATCTCTTATATCCTTATTATAAGAGAATTAATTTCTAAATTATTATAAATTTAATTTAGGTGGAGATGAATAAAATAACAATGTCTTCTATTATTATTTTATATTTGTAATATCCTTTTATTTCTTATAAATTCTTTATTTCAATTTAATTATTATTATCCTTTGAAGATCAAGGTTTAATAATATTCAAATTATTAAATACTTATTAACTTAATGTTAATATTCCTTTTAGATTAATTTATTATTCTTTTATTATAATTCAAGAAAGGATAATATCTTTATATAATCATTAAGATATAGTTTTCATAACTATATGAAATATTGTTTTTATAAAACTCATCTTAGGGTGTGAAAAAGTCTAAAATACTCTTGTAGTTGAATATCTTTTATTTCTCTTATTATTATTTTAATATTCACCTTATCATATAATATCTTTTTAAATCTTATAATATGTTCCCATTATAATATTTTTATTATTATGCTCTTCATAAAAGACATGCAATAATAAATAAATATATTTATGTTAATATATCCTTTTCTAGTATTTTCCTTAAGTAGGAATATCTACTAAACTTATCATAGTAACTTTCTATGTATATGATATAGTGATATTATCTTATTATCTATTTACATAAGTTTCCCATATATCTTTAGTTTATAAGATAGAAACATATCTTAGAATATTATTTAAATCTCATATTGATCATAATAATTACTTTCTTTATTTATGAAAGATAACAATAATTTCTTATTAAATTAAAAAGGTTCTTCATATCTAGAACATTATTTTATAAAATATGAGTATGCAATTCATTATTTTATATATATAAGTATTGATAATATTCTTAGCATATCTTTTCTAACAACTTAGGTCTTTACATTAATATCTTTAAATCTAGTATATTTAATATATAAATATCTTATTATCCATGTATATATAAATAATGATAAAAAGTCCATTATTTTATTTAAGAAAAATCATGACATAAGATCTATTTTATATTAAAATAACATGTATGATAATAATTTTATCCATGTACAAGGAAAATAATAATTTGATTTATCTTGTTCTAACCACCTATATTTTATGCTCTTATTATAATGTGTTTCTTTATAAAAACACATGCAAATTATTTAATATATCTTTTTAGTCTTTAACTTAGTCATATAAAATTATCTTATGATAAGAATATCTCATCTATCCTTTTTCCAAGTTTATAATAATATTAAAAGACATGCAAGGCTATTTCCTTTACAATAGAGCCTAGTTTTATTAATTCCCCTTATCTTATCCTATTTCTTTTATATTAGGATAAAAATATGATTAAGTTAATACTATTTTAAAAATCAGAATTTTCATGCTTAAAAGTCATTTATATTATTCTTATAATTTATTGAGATTTATTTAATGCCTTACCAACATTATTTCCTATTTTAATAATCCACTTATGATATTTATTCTATTTATTTAAGTAAATAATATATATAGAGAATTTATTTTATAAAAAGATATTAATTAAAAATATAAGTCATGAAATTATACCGAATGATAATGGGACGGAAATGGGCACGCAAAACGAGGGGGCGAATTTTGGGTTTCTTCCTCCTTCCTTTAATCCTTAATAAAATTCTGATGGGCTTTTTAAAATAAAAGGGGAAAGGCCCAACTTGAAAACTCATTACTCCATCCCAAATACTAGAGTTTAGCCCATCTCCTATCTCTTCTTCTTTCTTGTACGTGAACAAGAGAACAGGGCTGAACGACTGGACTCACGAGCAGCAGCAACGGACGACAATGGAGGACCTCTAGTGGCTCCTTGGGCGGCTGGCGGCTGGCACACGGAGAGGTGGTGGTCCGGCCGAGCATCCACGGTGGTCGGCGGTCGAGATGGCCAACAATAGGGTTTTTGTGAATTTTTTTTGTAAAAATTAAGATTTGAAGAAAATACAACTTTGGGGGTTTTTGGCTTGAATTGGGCACGAAAATTGGATTGAGAATGAGCAAATTGCTTGAAGGGAGAAACGAAGTGTTGTGTGATTTTAGGATGAATTTTTCAGCCTTTAAATAGGCAAAGGGGGAGCTCTTGGTGATCCATGACAATGGAATTGGACCTATGGAAGAGAGGATGATTGATGAGGATTGGAGGAGGTTGTGCTTGTTGGGTGATGATCCTTGATGATGCAACCATGGATGGTCTTGCAAGCAAGAATGGAGAAGTCAGTCAAAGAAATTCATGCACTGGTTTGAGCGTCACTTCATATCAGACTTCATTGACTTGGTTTGAAGAAGAAAGAGATAGGAGGGTTTAATATTAAAAGTGTGGTGAATTGGGTAGTCAAAATACAATAGTCTAGCGGTTTGAGGAGTGTGTGTTTGTGTGAGAGGAGCGAGAGGTCTCGAGTTCGAGTCCCGACTCTTGCCTCTTTTTTATTTAATTTTCTTTGTACTATTTTTAGTCTTGCACACTCCATTACTTAATAAAATTCGGAAATTATATTAGTCTTATTTTATTTGAATAATTTTCATACCTTGTAATCCTTTACACAATGTTCTTAATTTTATTTAATTTAAATTAGTTAAACTCTCTTTTTAAAGAGGAGGAGGATTATTTAAATGAATACCCGACTTGCTTAATATTTTAAATTAAATTCTTAATTTCCATTGTAGTAAACTTTTATAATCCTTTATAATATGATATGTGGTTATAAAAGTTATTAAATTCTCTACTTTAGAGAAGGAAAAAAATTTATTGGGATAATTACCCATTTTATTTTATTTAGAATTTAGCGGATATTACATGTCTGTAATCATCTAATTTTGTTTCTTGTTTTACCTTTTTCGAGTGAGAGCTTTCATAGTGGGAGTGTGTTTCTCATATTATGTTTGTTTTTTCGGATCTAATTTCGATGATTTTAGTCTCTCATGGTGACTTATGTTTCTATTTTGTGACTTCTAGAGTTTGTTGAAGAAGTTATGAAACTTGTCGAACTAATTGAGCTTTGGGAGGCGTTGGTTGGTATGATTGTTGTAGATGGATTGTCCATAAAGAAAA
The DNA here is from genome assembly GCA_964016875.1 of Fallopia convolvulus. Classification (NCBI taxonomy): domain Eukaryota; kingdom Viridiplantae; phylum Streptophyta; class Magnoliopsida; order Caryophyllales; family Polygonaceae; genus Fallopia; species Fallopia convolvulus. Next base: position 28,512,507 of record OZ024727.1, read on the forward strand.
TTAAGGAAATAACTGACCATTGTTTTTGAGCTTGTTGCCAATCCTTCAGTTGTATTCATGGATGGGCCTACATCTAACCTTGATACTAGTTTTCCTTGAATTATGATAAGAACATTAAGGACTATTTTGTGCACGAAGCAAACAATAGTTTGTACCATTGATCAAGCAAGCATATATATTTTTTAATCTTTTGATGAGGTTTACATTCTTTTTTCTTTTTATTTTCTTTAATTTTTTTCCTTTCTCCAAGTTAATGATATATGGATTTCTACACAACTCTTATTGATGAAGGATGGATAAAGATTGATTTATGTAGGGCCCTTAGGTTATTGATCACGTGATCTCATCAATTACTCTCAGGTAAATTTTCTTTTTTACATGTCTTAACATAAACTAGATTTATAGATTTATTATGATTATGACTAGGCAATTGAAGACATTCTTTTTCCTCAACTTCTCTAGGAGTATTAAGTTTTTTTTTCTTATCATTAATTCTCTTCACTTAATTAGTTTTATTATTTTTTTAACAACTTCATTCATGTATTGGTAATTGTATGTTATATTTTGATTTTTGAAGATTTTTGTTATGAATGCAATTGTGATTATGTTACATTGCTAGTTTGCTTTGAAGTCTGATGATATTGAGTGTGTTAGTTTTAGTTGAATTTTTTTGAGGTTAATATGTTTTAGATTTGTGGGATCTTTTACTGTTTCTATTCCGTCCAAAAGTGTGTGCTTTAGATTTTAGATTATAGTCTTCTTTATAGTTGAATTTTGAGTTTAGAATTTGCTTCTGTGTACAATTTTTTTTATATATCTACATGCTATTTCTCCAATTATGATTTGTAAACTTGAAAGTAGGGAAAGACTATGCATGATACCTAATGGTTTAGGCTGCTTTTGAACATGCTGATGTATGCTAGAACTATAGAGAAGGAATCTTCATCTCATCGAGTTTTTATATGTGTTCACTTGCATGTCGATTTCTTGTCTGCCAAGAGATCAACATGATCAATGGAGATGTGTGCCACAAAAACCATCTAGGAGTTGATCACTAAATTGCTAGATTGGAAAAATCAATAACTCACTTGACATTGACATGGTGTTCTAGATTTTGGTGAACCTAATGTTTCATTGATTAGTATTGATGACATTTAGAATGTTACAATAGAGCTTCAAGAGGTGCTTACCTTGACATTTGAACTAATTTTTTTTCATAATTTATGAACTTCTAATTTAAAGTTTCTCTTTGTTCTATCTAACATTTTCTTTGCTAGCTAGTGGACTTCCTTAATCAGCTAGTCTGCCTATTTTTTTAATAACTAGCTTGATGAATATATTGTTAATTAGCTTGAGATAACTTGAATTGGTGAAAACATTATTAGACTATTAGTGTGATTTAGGAACTTATGTATTGTCGTATGTTCTTAGGGGGCTTGTGCGTTTGAAGCAACTGAATTATTGTTGGCTACACAACGTTGTAAGTATATTGTGGTGAGGTTTAAACTATACTTGCTTTCTTCTTAATTTTGAAGTCATCGAATTTTTAGGTTTTTGTTGTTGGGTGATATCTATTTTAGATATATTCATTTGTGACTCATAAGTAGCTTAGGTCACTTGAGTAGGTTTTTGCAAATTTTAGTCATATTCAGATGATTTAACATATGGTGCATGTTTTTATCTTTGGTTTGTAGTACAATAGATTAGAGATGGGTTCCGCCTTGGTGTTTTAGGTTTGAATACATTGCCAGGTTCCTTTTTCCAAATCTCATTTTATTAGTTGTGTTTGTGAGAAATGCTTGGTTTTGTAGGTACAAGATATTAGATATGGGTTCTGCCTTGGTGTTTAGGTTTGAACACATTGTTAGGTTCCTTTTTTCCAAATCTCATTTTATTAGTTGTGTTTGTAAGAAGTACTTGTAGTCATCTTTATAATAATACTAGTTACTTTTGTCCTTCATCTTCAATTATTATCATAAATTAAAAATTGTTGTGAATATCAAACATATTTCTTGTAGCTTTTATTGTTTCCACCTAACTCATATTCTCTTCTAAGTGAATAAAGAAACAACAATCACAATAAAAACAGAGAACCAAATGGTCACTGGTGCTTCACCAGTGGCATATTTTTTTTAAATTCATAATTGAGCAAAAACAACGGTTCTTCTAATACCCATTGTCTATCCTTTATTTTTTTTGTTTTCTTGAACGACATAGACAACGATTATAATTGCTTATATTCAACGGTTACAACCGTTGTCTATGATGAATCGTTGTGTAAAATATAACCATTGTGCCTATAAAGATAGCGTCAGCATACACAACGGTTCCAAAACCGTTGTCTATGGCTAAAAATAATCGTTGTCCGAGGCCTAATTTATACTAGTATCTCGTACGATTTTGCACAACTCTTAGTAAAATTGTTTTTGAGCTTCGTCCTATTAGATTTTCGATTAGGCATAAGTTGTAAGTTGTAGATTCTTGATAAGTTGTCCAACAAATTTTGATTGAGTTTGATATGAATTTTCTAGCCAAAGATATCAATGTTTATTGAACATTGTCCAAAACTGATCAGAACTTAATACTTCTTAAAATCCTTTTCGAAAGCCTTTTGCATAATCTTGTTCCTTGTTGGTCTTAGATGTCTATTATAGTTGTCTTCAAAGGGTTGCATGTGTAATGTGAGATTATTGAAGACAACCTTGAACTTGAATGCTCATGACCTTAAGAAAGGTCTTGATCTAGATGATTAAATCACCTTCTTCATGTGTTTGGCCTTCATGGTCCTTTGATTGTTATCAGAATGATGCCAAATGACCATCGATAACTCCTAATAAGTCAAGGACAAGATGAAGGTACCTTTTGACGATCCTATCACAAGAGCACGAGCCACGCTTATTCAAGATGCAACACATGCTCTTTTGGCATGCTTAGGAGCCAAAGTAGATGTAACATTATTTTGCAACGATGGGTATTACCGCCAGTGACCTCGGATTTTACCATCCAAAGTCACCCAAGGCTTTATAAGGTATAAAATTTAAATACAACGCGGAAATTCAACGATAATACATATTATAAAAGGTGCTCAAACATGAGACTTTAAGTGTTGTCATTACATCCTTAAACTTGGTTCAAAATAACAAGATACGAAAGAGTTTAGCAACGGAATTAACGAAACATTGTTTTTGCAAAGCGTACTGAAACCCAAAATAAGCGAGAAACATCTTGGAGAAGATCCGACCTTCCTTCCTTCACTTCTTGAATCTTTGTCCTCAAACCTTCGATGGAAGTTTCCTAGAGTCTAGCATTTGTCGCGAAGAGCGAAAAATAACAGGCAAAAATGCGGAAAATAGCGGAATTAGTATAAAGAGACTAAGCAAGTGAGAATGGAAATTCTCAAGAGTAATTTGGTAACTTAATAATTTATTAGAGATATCAGCGAGATGTGTTTGAGATGTATAGACTTTATGTGGAGCTTAAGGACGGAAAAGAGTCGATCTCGAGATGAGATAACTTTAGACCGAAAAGAAAGAACTACGATTGTAGAACTTCTTAGAGTACAATAATGTTGGGAATGTTTTAATTACACACAAGTTTTAGAAAACCTCTCGCGCCCTTTTCGGGCCTCAACCAACCTCATCTTATTCGGTGCTCCAGATCGGGGAGGTGATCCGAAGGCACTAAAGTACCAAGCCCATCTTGACAAGCCCGAATAAGGATTTAGATTGGAAAGACGATCGTCTAAGAACCGAGAGCCGAGTCGGTCTTCCAAGTTGTACTAATCTGGCCCGATTCAATTTAATTTAATGTGCACTAGCACTTATCTTTCTTCCATGTCAAACCATTGCATATCATTAATGACTTTTAAAGGTGTGGAGGCTATGAAAGAGCCGAGTTCACTTAAAGGAACGAAGTTTCGACACCTAGCTAGGGTTTAACATCCCTCCAACGTGTAGGAGCGGAAATAGATCATGATCCTTAAGTCGCGGGAAGAGAGGGCGTATTGTCATACCACTCGACATGTTATATGGAGATGTTCGGGGCCAAACCCGCATCCCTTATTATATATTAAATCCATAACGAATCTCGAAAAGAGATTTTAAACAAACAAAGGCCAACATACAAGCCTAATAATATTTCTAATAATAATAATAATAATAATAATAATAAGAGTCCGGTTCAGGTGCGAATGGGCGCCCAGGTGCAAAATAAGAAAGAACAAAAGTCGTTGGATAAAGAAAAATTCAAAGGCGTTGATCATTTCACTTAAAAAGGGGAAAAAACGGCACGGGCGAATTATTGGCGCATTATTCGCGTATTTTTGAAAAAAACGGAAATAGGACGCACGCCCAGATTGTTCATCAATATTGTGGATTTTTTCATCAATAATGTGGATTTGTTCATCAACACTATGATTTTGTTCATCAAAAACTGTGATTTTGTGCATAAATAAACTATTGCATGTGCATCAAAATCTATTGTTTGTACACAAAAAATGAACAAATGTGTATCAAAATTGCATGCAATATGTTCATCAACATTGTGATTTTGTTCATAAAAAACAAAAATATTTGTTCATTGGTTTTGACATATTTGTTCATCGGTTTGTGCATATTTGTTCATTAGTAATAGCAATTTGTTCATTGGTTTATGCATATTTGTTCATTGCCTTTTTCATATAATTGTTCATTATTAGATGCATATTTGTTCACTGGTATCCTCAATTTGTTCATTGCTATATGCATATTTGTTCATTAATAACATCAACTTGTTCATAGCTAAATAAGGCACAAGCACTCCTCTTCGATTTGTTGTTATCTCGTTCTCTTAGCATACACCATATTATTGCAAATTCAAATTTTTTATCTATTATCCTTTGCATTCAAGTTTCTACATCAAACTTTTCTTATTTTGATGCTATATTGAGCACTTCATTCGTATTGACAAGTTAGCCTTAAAGCACTTCAATGGACAAACAAAGGTTAGATCAATGAACAAAAAAGGTTATATCAATGAACAAATAGGGTATATTAATGAACAAACAATGGTATATCAATGAACAAAAAAGAGTATATCAAAGAACAAATAATGGTATACCAATGAACAAATAATGGTATATCAATGAACAAACAAGGTTATATCAATGAACAAATATTGGTATATCGAAACTAATTATATGTGCATCAAAAACTAGATAATATTGTATTCATACACATAAATAAGGTTAAGAAATAAAGCTAAAAATTAAAAAAGTTCGAAATCGATGAACAATGTTATCAAAAACTCGATGCATAATGAGTTAGTATTGATGAACAAATGGTGAATATTGATGAACAAATTGCTATTTCTGATGAACAAACTGGGCGCGTCTCATAAAAACGTATTTTTCGAAAAATACGTGAATAATGCGGGAAAAATTCGTCTGTGCCGTATTTTACTGAAAAATACGCGAATGATACGGGAAAAATTCGCTCGTGCTGTATTTTATCCTTTTTAATGAATGTTTAATCAGGGACGTTGATTTTTTGGAATGGACGAGCGAGATTTATTCTTAATTCTCACCTGGGCGCCCATTCGCACATGACTCTTTCTCTAATAATAATAATAACAATAATAAGAGTCCGGTTCAGGTGCGAATGGGCGACCAGGTGCGAAATAAGAAAGAACAAGAGCCTTTGGATGAAGAAAAATCAAAGGCGTTGATCATTTCACTTAAAAGGGGGAAAAAGCGGCACAGACGAATTATTGGCGAATTATTTGTGTATTTTTGAAAAAAAGGAAATAGGACGCGCACCCAGATTGTTCATCAATATTATGGATTTGTTCATCAATAATGTGGATTTGTTCATCAACACTATGATTTTGTTCATCAAAACTGTGATTTTGTGCATAAATAAACTATTGCTTGTGCATCAAAAATCTATTGTTTGTACATAAAAAATGAACAAATGTGTATCAAAATTGCATGCAATATGTTCATCAACATTGTGATTTTGTTCATAAAAAACGAAAATATTTGTTCATTGGTTTTGGCATATTTGTTCATCGGTTTGTGCATATTTGTTCATTAGTAACATCAATTTATTCATTGGTTTATGCATATTTGTTCATTGCTTTTTTCATATAATTGTTCATTGCTAGAGTCATATTTGTTCACTAGTAACCTCAATTTGTTCATTGCTATGTACATATTTGTTCATTAATAACATCAATTTGTTCATAGCTAAATAAGGCACAAGCACTCCTCTTCGATTTGTTGCTATCTCGTTCTCTTAGCATACACCATATTATTGCAAAGTCAGATTCTTTATCTATTATCCTTTGCATTCAAGTTTCTACATCAAACTTATCTTATTTTGGTACTACATTGAGCACTTCATTCGTATTGACAAGTTAGCCTTAAAGCACTTCAATGGACAAACAAAGGTTAGATCAATGAACAAAAAAGATTATATCAATGAACAAATAGGGTATATTAATGAACAAACAATGGTATACCAATGAACAAAAAAGAGTATATCAAAGAACAAATAATGGTATACCAATGAACAAAAAAGAGTATATAAAACAACAAATAATGGTATACCAATGAACAAATAATGGTATATCAATGAATAAACAAGGTTATATCAATGAACAAATATTAGTATATCGAAACTAATTATATGTGCATCAAAAACTAGATAATATTGTATTATACACATAAATAAGGTTAAAAAATAAAACTAAAAATTAAAAAAAGTTCGAAATCGATGAACAATTTTATCAAAAACTCGATGCACAATGAGTTAGTATTGATGAACAAATGGTGAATATTGATGAACAAATCGCTATTTCTGATGAACAAACTGGGCGCGTCTCATAAAAACGTATTTTTCAAAAAATACGTGAATAATACGGGAAAAATTCGTTTGTGCCTTATTTTATTGAAAATACGCGAATAATACGAGAAAAATTCGCCCGTGCCGTATTTTATCCTTTTTAATGAATGTCTAATCAGGGGCGTTGATTTTTTGGAATGGACGAGCGAGATTTATTCTTATTTCTCACCTAGGCGCCCATTCGCACATGATTCTTTCTCTAATAATAATAATAATAATAATAATAATAATAGTAATAATAATAACGATAACAAGGGGGTCGTTATTTCTAACAATCGATATTTCCAAGATTTATTTATTTTAACAAACAAGGTGTTCCTAACATAGAGAAATGTAACAGAATCGAATTATCGAAAAGTTTCAAAGAGAATATCCACTTGCCTTGAATTTCTTTCAATTGCTTACGAGGCTCGGAAATCTAGAACGATTTAGAGAAATTCGAACGCTTTGACCTAGTCATTCGAAATAAGATAACAAACAAATTTATTAAAATTCTTATTTTATTTCTCATTCAACCCTTTTTTTTTATTTTCTTCTTTTAAGAGAAAGGATGTTATTCTAAATTATTTAATTTAATAATTTAGGTAAGAAATTCAAATAATAATAATCCTTTATTATTGCTAGAATGTTTAGACGGAGCAAATTTATGTTCTATGTTTATTATTTGAAAAATATATAAATTTTTGGTAATCATAAGGTAGTTATATTAGCACATTAATAAACATATGTTATAGAGAAAGCTAATGGTAGATTGAGTGACTTAAGCAGATGAGCAATCACCATGTGTTTATATTTTGATGAGTTTTTGCTTAAAAGATGAACACCTTGCAATTACCATGTATTGATTATAGATTTAAATATACATATGCATAACATTTATTTTCAATTCTTAAGGACTTAAATCGAGGAGTCTTTTGCTTAACAAAAAGGAAACCGATGAGTGTTTTGCTTAAGAGATGAATAGCTAGCAATTACCGTGTATTGATTTTAGATTTAAATATGAAAATATGATATTTATTTTCAATTCTTAAAGAAATTGAGGAGTGGGTTAAGGAGATGAATAACTACTATATATGAAAAAACTTAGGCCTATTTAGCCTAAATAAAAATTTAGGCCCAAAAGCAAATCTACACTCAATGAAACATTTATTAGGTCTTTGAGGATAACTTTTTAAGTTGTAAGATTTTCAAAGTGATGTTTTAAATAACTTTTATAGAAATAATATACTCAAATTAGAGGAACATGCAAAAGTGGATTAAATCCAATAAAAATCCCTTTTAAAACACATGCAAAAATTATTCATTTGACTTAAATAAATAGTATTCTCATGAGTAATATTATTTCTAGAGATCAATTATAATTTATTCCAAAATTATAATAAGGGTTAAGTTGTGTTGGATCGAAGTTTAGTTGTGAACAGTTATGGGAACTGTATCGGGCAGTTCCCATACGCAGCGAAATTAATAAAACGTGCAGGTAATAAAACAATGTGAGACAATTCCCTTATAGAGGAACCCCACAACGATCAACTAATCGCGTGAGTAAACCTTTACCTGTGGTTGGAGGATTTTCGAATGAGTTCCCTTTTCTTTATTGCTTAGTTCCCTTCATGTTACAAGGCAACATACAAACTTCTCTGTTCCTACAAGGACTCTCTCCCTAGGCAACACTAATGCATTCTCTCAACCCTAACCCGGTGAACGCTCACAACCAAAGCAAAAGCGAAACTAAAAACTCTCTGCTCTTCTGTCTCTACACCAAAGTTCCCCTAGACCTAGAAACTCCTTCTCTCTTCTTTCACCGTCATCGAGATTAGCTCGCCACCGGGGACTTTTCACCAAAACGATGGTCTTCACCTCTTAAGCTCTCACTCTTGTAATTGGAATTTCTGATTGTGAAAAGTGACGAGCATGGACACTATTGAAGGGTTTAAATAGGCGTGATGAGAAGCCCTTATCCATTTGAGGTATTTTTCCTAAATACCCTTTTTGCCTTTCTTTCCAAGTCTGATCCTTAAGGTTGACATGTGACTTTGATTTGAATTTAAATTGTCAACTCTTGGATCACATCGGACCGTTGGATGGTCGTCTTTAACCTGCTGTAACTCTGAAGCTGCTGAAGTTTTGAGACGCTCATTTTTCCGACATAGACAAGATCCCTAAAAACGCACTAAGATGTCGCTTTCACGCATGCGCTAGTTCCCATCCAAAGGGAACTCTCGTCTTCTTAGTTGCCATGTCTTGGGAACTCTTCTTGATTTTGAGGGATTCTTGTTCTTCTTATCCAGTTCCCATCGTGTGGGAACTTTGGTCCACTGAGTTCCCATCTCGTGGGAACTCTTGTTCACTTCTGAGGTTGGTCGCATCTTTCTCGTCGTTGCATTAGTTCACAAGCCTTGGGAGCTTGTTACTTTGTGTTTTACTTAGCGATGTGCAACTTGTTATGCTGAAATACTTGACAATAGGCGTTAGTTCCTACGGTGTTTGTCATTATCAAAACTGAGGGCGTTGTTCTAGTGTTAATGAACGTGAGTTTCTAACACCGACTCAACAATTTCCCCCTTTTTGATGATGACAAACCCATAATAAAATGACAAGTATTTTGCTCAATCTAATGCATGCAAGTTCCCCTTGAGTGTGACAACATTTTGCATGGAGTTCCACCATATGGTTATGTACTTCCTACTTAGCAGATTTTGTGAGATTGTTCCCTCTTAGCAAAGGCCATACCACGATAACTTAAAAACAACACATCTCATACACTTTTTCCTTCCCCCTTTTGACATCATCGAAAAGGTTAAGCATGAAAAATGGAACAAAAAATGATAAGAACACACATTCAAACTAAAGATCTATTTTATTACTTAGGCAAACAAGTTGTAAAGAAGGGAACTCCAAAGTGTAATACAATTTTTGGGAGGAGGGGGAGGAGCAAGAAGGAAGTAGAAAAGAAGGAACAATATTAAGAATTTGAGAGTTGATGATTTGGTCCAACCCAATGTTAAGAATTTGGTTGGACTGAGGCTCACTGACACAATCTCTGTAGATGGTGTTCCGAGTAGAACTTCTCCTCCACGCAAAATAAGCATAGGCTCCCTCTTGATCCTCTTCCTTTTTCAATGGTGGCCACGAGAGTCTTCTTCCAAGCTAAAGCTTTTGATAAACTAATGAACAACGTGGTATGAGAGTTGACGATTTTGGCAATGAGGCGCCTCTTGGGAAGGATGAATTGTGTCGAAGACTTGATCAAAGAGAAGGTGTGTGGGAGACATTTTCTTCTTTGGAGCTTTTCATGAAAGTAGGCGTTTAGGAGCGAGAGAGAACACAAAGTCTGTGTTTGAAGACGGATTTCAATTTGAGAGAGGGGCATGTATTTAAAGAGTTTGAATAGAAGGGCATATGCTTCTTTTTCATTGTGCCCTTGAAAATTGAAATTGGCCGAAGTCTCTTCAGCTTCACTGTTTGCGTCTTCAACAAGCATTAAATGTGGCACATTTTCCATGGTGCATTTAAACGCTTGGCTCACAATTAGTCTTCCCTAATAAGTAATCTAACACACCTTTTTATATTTCCAAGATGGAGTTACTGACCTGATTAGGCGTTTCGTCTTACTCGTGTTAGAGGTTCCCATGATCTTGCAAGAAAGGCTTGTTTGAACAGAGTGATGAAGGGAAATCATGTTCAAACTTTATTGTGAGGGATGGGAACACAAAGGACCTAGACAATTTCAACCCGAAATGGTAAATAAGAGGGGTTCATGAGATGAGTTTGTCCAGTCCGTGACTCGGTAAGCTTATGATCAAATATCAGTGTGGCTTGTAATGTGGGTTAGAGGGAACTCAAGTTGATCATTTTGGGCCAAAACGAATAAGAGTTTCTATGTGTACAACTTTTTGCCTTAGACTAGTAACGATGGATAAAGTGAATGCAGAGTTCTTATCATGCAAAACAACTAAACTAGTGAATCATAAGGGAAAGAATAGACATGGACTTGTTTAATTTAAAGTTATCATCCGTAAGAGCATACAAAGGTGCTCAAAGAAACGTCTATCCAATGCTTTGGTGAGAATATCTGCTCTCTACTCTTCGGTTCTACAGTGTTCAATTAAAATGTCCCTTTGCTCAACATTGTCACGTAAAACGTGATGACAAACGTCAATGTGCTTAGTACGTGAGTGATGAACGGGATTTTTAGAGATGTTTATGATGCTAGTGTTATCACATCTAATAGGAACAGGGCCATAAGACATACCGTAATCACTGAGTTGGTACTTAAGCCACAAGACTTGAGAACAACATGATGCAGCGGCCACATATTCTACTTCGGCCATCAAGAGTGCCATTGAGTTTTGTTTCTTTGATCCCCATGACACAAGGGACTCTCCTAGGAACTGAGCCACCCCTGATGTGCTCTTCCTATCCACTAAATGACCAACAAAATCTGCATCTGAATATGCAACAATCTCAAGGGAACTTCTGCGTGGGTAACACAAGCACAAGTTGTCGTTCCCGTTGAGATACCTGAAAATTCTCTTCACCTCCTTGAGGTGTGATTCTTTGCGATTAGCTTGAAAGTGTGCGCATATGCACACAACAAACATGATATCAGGCCTACTAGCTGTAAGGTAAAGGAGGGAACCGATCATACCTTATAGTTTCTTTGGTCCACATCCATACCTTTTTCATCCACTTTCAGCTTCGAGTTGGTGGAGACTGGAGTATTGATTGATCTTGAATTCTCCATCCCATACTTGGCCAACATTTCCTTAATATACTTCTGTTTATGTATCTTTGTTCCCTCCTTGGTTTGAGTGATTTGGATCCCTATGAAGAATGTGAGTTCCCCAATCAGGCTCATCTCGAATTCTGAACTCATTAGATCTTTAAACTTCTCAACAAGCGAGGGGTTAGTGGCACCAAAAACAATATCATCAACATGCACTTGAACAATAAGAATATTTTTGGACTCTATCTTAAGAAAAAGGGTATTGTCAATGGAACCACGAAGGTACCCATGTGACAAGAGAAATTGTGCAAAGCTGTCATACTAGGCTCTTGGGGCCTATTTGAGTCCGTACAAGGTGCGCTGAAGGAAGTAGACGTGATCCGGAAAGTTCCCATCTTCGAATCCTGGTGGTTGAGCCACATATACTTCTTCTTTCAAATGCCCATTAAGGAAGGCAATCTTCACGTCCATTTGATAAATCTTGAATCCCTTGTGAGCTGCAAAGGCTATCAGAAGTCTAATCGCTTCGATCCTTGCCACAGGAGTGAAGGTCTCATCATAGTCGATTCCTTCTTCTTGGTTGTACCCTTGAGCCACTAGCCTTGCATTGTTCCTAGAAACTGCTCCTGTATCATCCAACTTGTTGCGGAATACCCACCGTGTTCCTATCACATTCTTTCCTTTCAGGCGAGGAACAAGCTTCCACACTTGGTTCCTTTCAAATTGGTGGAGTTCCTCTTGCATTGCCACTATCCAGTCTAGATCTTTGAGAGCTTGTTTGATGTTCTTTGGTTCCACCATGGAAACGAAGGCATTGAATGCACAGAAATTTTGAAGTGATGACCGAGTCTTTACACCTTAGTCAAGAGGAGATATGATGTTTCTAGGATTGATGTTGGTGAGATCTGTATCCTCCTCTTGATCCCTATCATCACTATCATTGCAATCTTCTTGCATATCCTCATCTTCTGGATGTTCTTCAACAGTTTCATCGTTTTCTGGTTCTTCATTCTCAGCATTGGATGTGTTCCCTCTATGTTCTCCTTGTGCGCTTGATTCAGGAATGCCTTCCGGTTGAGGAACTATGGAACTAGCTTGTGAGGTGTCAAGTGATTCGTCTAGTGATGGGAGCCCAACAGACTCTTGAACTTCTCTGATTTGAGATTCATTGTTCCCTTGAGGATAGCGACGTGTTCCTTTCCTTGGCTCATCATCATCATCATCTTCCCCGTTCTAGGGAAGTTGTAAGAGAGTTCCCACTTTTTTCACTTAAGTTCCAACTCTGACTAATTCTTCCTTGAATATCACGTGAAGGTTTTCCTCTATCTTCTTGGTTCTCTTATAATACAACCTGTAAGCCTTGTTGTGAGGTGAATAGCCCAAAAAGATCCCTTCATCGCTTCTTGCATCGAACTTGCCCAAGTTGTCTTTCCCATTGTTGTGCACAAACCATTTATACCCAAGGACTCTCAAATGGGAGATGTTGTGATAGGATCGTCCTTAGTTGATTCCCGGTGCGAGAGATTGGCTCCAAGATTCCGGCAACCTCGATGCGATGGATTGAATTCAACTCGAGCAATAGGGTCGGTATCGAGTATGCAGGTTTGGTACCGAGGACATTCGAAGGGTTTCTGGGTGGATAGACGAACGGTTTTGGACGACGATAGGGGGGATATGAACTCTCAAAGTCGGATATAACTCACTGGCGTTGAGAGAACTGGAATACTTGGATATGACTCACCAAGCGTTCTTGATCGATCGATATCACACACAATCAAATCAAGAAGAGACCTTCAAAGAGATAGCATTTTGCATTCAGCAAAAAGCGAGTTTTCTTATCAGATTAAAAGGTGACCACGAAACAACACAAGGGAGGGCCTTTTAAGCAACCTAAGGCCGTTCCCCTTCTAAAACATTTAGCATTCAAGACTTAAATTAAAGATGTCTATTCCACACCACGCAACTCTTGACATTCAGACACAAGGTCGGTACCGAGTATGCAAGTTCGGTACCGAGGAAACTGAAGAGGAGGACCGACGTTGGCACAGTAACGAAGTCCGATAGCTTAGTACCGAACCCTAAGGGTCGATACTGAGGCTCATTGGCTCGGTAACAAGAGTCGTCTGAACTTGACGGTGAAGTGTCTTCGCCATTGAACGAGTAATACGCATCATCGACTCCTCTTGCTCTTGCTTCTCGTCCTCGGTGTCCTCCTTGGCGTCCCGACTTGGCTCAGTGAGATCTTGATGGGAAGGATTCACATCATCCTCCCCTCCTTCGGAAGGATTCGTCCTCGAATCTGGCACGTCGTCCTCTACATCGGAATCGCCCACCAAGTATGGTCGAAGGTCAGCCACATTAAACACATCATGGACACCCATTTCTGGTGGAAGCTCCAAACGGTAAGCATTGTTGTTGATCTTCTCAAGTACTTGAAATGGTCCATCCGCCCGTGGTTTCAACTTGGAGTTTCTACATGAGGGAAACCGTTCCTTTCGGAGGTGCACCCACACCAAGTCACCGGGCACTAAAATCAACTCCTTGTGTCCCTTGTTGTGTTGTCGCTCATATTGTGTTGTGCGCTTCTCAAGCTGCCTCCTAGTGTCCTCGTGCAACCGCTTCACGTAATCCACTAACTCCTTTCCCTCCTGGCTAAAACCATCAACAATGGGGTGAGCAATAAGGTCTAAAGGAGAGGATTCTTACCATAAGCAACTTCAAATGGTGTCTTCTTGGTAGTCGAATGTGTAGTGCGGTTATATGCAAACTCAATGTAAGGAAGACAATCTTCTCACATGCGGAGGTTAGCTTTCAAAACAACACGGAGCAAGGTGCCAAGCGACCTATTCACTACTTCGGTTTGACCATCCGTTTGCGGATGACAAGTAGTGGAATAAAGTAGCTTGGTACCTAATTTGGCCCACAAGGTCCTCCAAAAATGGCTAAGGAATTTGACACCCCTATCCGACACTATAGTTTTGGGAAGACCATGTAGACGCACAACATGATTGAAAAACAAGGACGCCATGTTCGTAGCATCGTCGGTTTTATGGCACGCGATGAAGTGCGCCATCTTACTAAACCGATCGATGACTACAAGAATGGAATCCCTTCCCCGTTTAGTCCTAGGAAGACCTAACACAAAATCCATAGATAAGTCTTCCCAAGGTTGTTGGGGAATAGGTAAAGGAGCATACAACCCTTAGGGGCTAGTTCTAGATTTAGCTTGTGCACAAGTAGCACAAGAGACACACAATTTTTCCACGTCCCTAAGCATTCGCGGCCAATAGAAGTGTTCCTTCAAGGCTTGCAAAGTCTTAGCAACGCCGAAATGACCCATAAGGCCACCACCATGTGCTTCTTGCACTAAAAGGCGCCGGATTGAACCCCCCAGGGATGCATAGCTTAGCACCCTTCATAAGATAACCGTCATGAAGGAAAATTTGATCTTTGCTTCCCAAAGTACTACATTCGCCATAGATATCCTTGAAATCAAGGTCTACAGAATATAGTTCCTTAATGAAAGCAAAGCCCAACATTCTAGCATCTAAAGTGGAGATTAGGGCGTATCTTCGTGACAAAGCATCCGCCACAATATTGTCCTTTCCCTTTTTGTGTTTGATCACATAAGGGAAAGTCTCAATAAATTCGACTCACTTAGCATGACGTTTATTCAACTTACTCTAACCTTTGAGGAACCTAAGCTCCTCATGGTCGGAGTGAATGCCAAATTCTCTAGGGAGGAGATAGTGAGACCATACCTTAAGCACCCTTACCAAAGCGAGAAGTTCCTTGTCATAAGTTGGGTACTTGAGCTCGACATCATTCAACTTCTCACTATAATAGGCAATCGACCTCCCTCCTTGCATAAGCACGCCTCCAAGTCCTACTCCAGAAGCATCACATTCTATCTCGAACGTCTTGGAAAAATCCGGTAGAACTAGAAGAGGGGCGTGGGTGAGCTTGTCCTTGAGAGTAGTGAAAGCTTGCTCTTGTTTTGGACCCCATTGGAAGACCACCTTCTTCTTAGTACGCTCGGTGAGAGGAGTAGCAATGGAGCTGAAATCCTTGACAAAACGGCGGTAGAAACCAGCCAAGCCTAGGAAACTCCTCACTTGCGTCATGGTGGTAGGCACGGGCCACTCTTCAATCGCTTTCACCTTCTCCTTATCCACTTGAAGCCCTTCTTTGCTCACTACAAAACCAAGAAACACCACATTATCCGAACAAAAATGACATTTCTTAAAGTTAGCAAAGAGCTTCTCCTTCCTCAAAACTTCTAAAACCAAACGAACATGTCTAGTATGCTCATGCAATCTATGGCTATAAATTAATATGTCATCAAAATAAACTACCACAAACTTGCCTAAAAATGCTCGTAAGACATGGTTCATTAACCTCATGAATGTACTTGGTGCGTTCGTGAGGCCAAATGGCATAACCAACCATTCGTAAAGACCGTACTTGGTCTTGAATGCGGTTTTCCATTCATCACCTTCCTTCATTCGAATTTGGTGATAGCCACTTTTGAGGTCCACCTTGGAAAATATGCATGAACCATAGAGCTCATCCAACATATCATCAAGTCTAGGAATGGGATGCCTATACTTGACGGTAATATTGTTTATGGCCCTACAATCCACACACATTCGCCAAGTCCCATCTTTCTTAGGAACTAAGATGACGGGAACCGAACATGGACTCAAACTTTCACACACATAACCTTTAGAAAGAAGTTCAACAACCTGTTTTTGTAGCTCCTCCGCCTCCATTGGATTGGCACGGTAGGCCGGTTTGTTGGGAATGGAGCCGCCGGGCACAAAATCTATTTGGTGCTCTATTCCTCGGATTGGAGGCAAACCCTCCGTCATCTCCTCGGGAAACACATCATCAAACTCCTTCAACAACGAAGCAATGGAAGAAGGTAAGTCATGCACATCTTTCTCATTAAGCAATACATCTTTAAATAACAAAAGAATGCTTTCACAACTTTCCTAGCCTCTCGGGCCTTGGCTAGTAGAAGATGGCTAGGCGGTGCCGTTGGTAACGAGATGCTGGCCCTCGGTATCAAACTGTCCGACTTCGGTACCGACCTCTTAGCCTCATTAGTAGCTTTACGCCTTTGCTCATTGGCAATGTGGTCAGCCATGATTTCGTGTGGCGCCATCGACATCAAAGTGATACTCTTACTACTGAGGTGGAAAGAGTACTCGTTCGTGACGCCTTGGTGAATAACGTCGCGATCATATTGCCACGGCCGTCCAAGTAGAATATGGCACACCGTCATAGGAAGCACATCGCAAATCACCTCATCAACATACTCCCCTATAGAAAACTTGACACAAGCTTGCTCATTAACATGAATAGGTGTGTTAGAATTCAACCAACATAAAGTATAGGGTTGTACATGAGGAATAGTTATAAAACCGAACCTTTTGACCACTTCTTGGTCTATGATGTTGCAACAAGACCGTCCATCAATTATAAGATTGCAAAGTTTACCTTGAATGAGGCATCTTGTATGAAAAATGGTCTCTTTGGTTAGGTGGTGTAGGAACTTCATTGGTGATGAGTGAACGCTTGACCACAAAACACTCACCATTCGTCTCGGTTGCGACTTGTAGCTCCACCACCTCTCCATCACCTTCTTGTGGCCCTCAATCTCGACCTCCTCGTCCGACTCATACTCTCCAATGGTTTTAAGTAGAACTTGGCGCTTGGAAGGGCAATCCCGAGCCATGTGTCCACGCCCTAAGCATTTGAAGCACTTGATCTTACTTGAGCGTTGCTCTCCTTCTCGCCTTCCTCCTTTTGGAGTCCGAGATGGCTCACGTCGTGTGGGCACGGTACCGAGGTCTTGCTTGTTCTCCGGACATCGGTTGGAATAGCTAGAAGAGCTCCCACCTTGAGCATTCCACGACTTGTTGGTGGATGGGTAACTCTTCTGTTGAGGCAAGTTTTGATAGATGTGATTGGTGTAGTGCAAAACCTCCTCAATAGTAGTGCCCCTAATAAAATGTTGCGTACTCACAATAGCCTTAAGGTCAGCATTTAAACCATTAATGAATTTAGAAATAACATACCCATCGGGAAAATGTAGACTGGATCTATAGACAAGGATCTTGAGCTCTTTGTAGTACTCATCCAGCGTCTTGGCTCCTTGCTTCAACTGCTCCAGCCTGGCATGTAAACGAGCAGTGAAGTCCTTAGGCACAAACCGGTGCCTTAGCGCAGCTTTGAGCTTCTCCCAAGTGTCGATAGCCAGATAGCCATTGTACTCCCTTTCTTCCTTGTCCTCTAACCACCAATGGTAAGCAAAATCAATAAATTTAATGGTGGCAATGGCTACCTTTTGAGCATCCGTGTATTGGTAGAAGTCAAAGACTTGCTCCGTCTTGTGCTCCCACTCCAAGTTGGCCTCGGCCTCGGTAGAGCCTCCAAAGGGTTGCACTTCCAGCTTCACGTTAGGACCTCTTCCATGTCCTTGGTCCATATCTTGACCCTGGTATCCCCGCATTGGTTAAGGAAGTTGTCTAACCGCTTGATGATTCACTCACCCCGCCCCCCGACCACCCGCTGGACGTCTCGGTTGTCATAGAGCCAAAGGCGCCCTTGGTTGGAAATCGCCCACATATTCTTGACCTGGAAAGTTAGTAGGGCCCGAAGGCAAAGGCATTGTAGGGTAGCTAGAATAAGGAAAAGAATGGGAAGGGTTCATACCTGATTCTTCTCGGTGGGTACTCGGGAGAGGTCGATAGGAAGTCGTTGGAGCCATCAAAAGGGTCGTGACCGAGGTGTTCAGACTCGGTAACGAGGTATGCAGGCTCGGTACAGAGGTGTTCAGACTCGGTAACAGAGTGTTGTACATCACCTAGCCCGAAATTGCTCCTTCTTCATAGCTCGTTAGAAGGCCCTCGCTCGGTAACGAGGGGTTCAGGCTCGCTTGATTTCCGCCAAAGGTTCCCATTTGAATTGCACCCATCCGAGCCTCCATCGAGAGCTTGAAGGCTTCCATCTCCCGTTGTTGTTGTTGTTGCATCCTTTCCTCATTCTCCGTTTTAAGCCCTTGAATGGCTCGAAACAAATCTTCCATGGTAATGGCGGAAGAAGTCACTTCTCCCTCAATAACTCCCTTGTTCTTGTTGTTGGGGTCGTCCATAGTGTTCCTAAAGCTCAAAACTCAACACACACAACTAGGACAAACTTGTCAATGGATCCCACACACACAAGGGTCCTTAAACCAATCCTTAAGCAATAAAATTTGGTTACTAGACGGTTGAGAAAGAACTCAAGGCAAGATATCAAAGTTAAGCATGAAAGTGAAGAAAAACAAGCAAGCTCAACACACTCCAAGATGTGCAACACACAAAGTAAAAGGAAAGGTACTTGATTTTTTTTAATAATTATCCATGAAACAAAGAGGTGTAGGTGTCACCCTTGTTTTGCCTTATTTTTTCTCGGTCAATCCTCTTGTTTTACCGATGACTGGATCTTTCTAAGAACAACCACTTTTTCCTCAAGGGTTGAGCCAGGAGATGTTGGATTCAATCCCAAGATCTCTCTCCTAGCCTCTTGACACTTTGAAGGAGGATGGGCTAACATAATCTTCTCCTACTACATTCTAATTTGAACAAGCAAGTCACTTCTTTCTTTTTTTTAATAGCTTCGTTCCCCTAATCCTTTAACTCTTCATGTGAATTACACACAACTTTTCGCATGCCAAACTCACTTAAAGATTGAAATATGGCTAAGAACTCAAGGGTTGGTGTTAGGCAAAGAAGTGTTTCGACTTCAATCGAGACGGATCAATTTTCAAGCACAAGAGATCAAATCATGAACAAGAAAACAAAGGCGAAATGTTCCCGTTCGTAAACCAATCTTTATATGCTTAAAAGTCGAGTTTTAGGAGTCAAACCTAACCTGGATCTGATACCACATGATAGGATCGTCCTTAGTTGATTCCCGGTGCGAGAGATTGGCTCCAAGATTCCGGCAACCTCGATGGGATGGATTGAATTCAACTCGAGCAACAGGGTTGGTACCGAGTATGCAAGTTCGGTACCGAGGACATTCGAAGGGTTTCTGGGTGGATAGACGGACGATTTTGGACGACGATAGGGGGGATATGAACTCTCAAAGTCGGATGTAACTCACCGACGTTGAGAGCTAGAATACTTGGATACGACTCACCAAGTGTTCTTGATTGATCGATATCACACACAATCAAATCAAGAAGAGACCTTCAAAGAGAGAGTTTTGCATTCAGCAAAAAGAGAGTTTTCTTATCAAATTCAAAGGTGACCACGAAACAACACAAGGGAGGGCCTTTTAAGCACCCTAAGGCCGTTCCCCTTCTAAAACATTTAGCATTCAAGACTTAAATTAAAGATGTCTATTCCACACCACGCAACTCTTGACATTCAGACACAGGGTCGGTACCGAGTATGCAGGTTCGATACCGAGGAAACTGAAGAGGGGGACCGGCACTGGCATAGTAACAAAGTCCGACAGCTCGATACCGAACCCTAAGGGTCGATACCGAGGCTCATTGGCTCGGTAACAAGAGCCGTCTGAACTTGACGATGAAGTATCTTCGCCATTGAACGAGTAATACGCATCACCGGCTCCTCTTGCTCTTGCTTCTCGTCCTCGGTGTCCTCCTTAGCATCCCGGCTTGGCTCAGTGAGATCTTGATGGGAAGGATTCATATCATGTTGGGTTTCCTTCCTCTGATCAACTCATATGTAGCCTTTTTTTTATCATAGGGTGGACCATGGCTTTATTGAGGATGTAAGTTGCTGTAGAGATTGCCTCTGCCCAAAAGTTCTGCGGGACTCCACTCTCAATCATCATGGTTCTAGCCATTGCTTCCAGAGTTCGATTCTTCCTTTCCACAACTCCATTTTGTTGTGGGGTACGTAAAGCTGAGAAGTTGTGTGAGACACCATTCTTGTCACATTATTCTATGAACTCTGAGTTCTTGAACTCAGTTCCATGGTCAGATCTTAGTGCAATGAGCTTTAGTCCTAAGCTCACCTCCACTCTCTTCATGAATGGCTCAAACTCCCTAAAGGTATCTACTTTGGACACAAGGAAAATAACCCAATTAAATCTAGAAAAATCATCAATGAGAATGAACATGTACCTTTTTCCTCCATAGCTAGCCATTTGCATGGGACCATAGAGATCCATGTGGACCAGTTCCAATGGACGGGTAGTGCTCACGACTCGTTTAGTCATTTGGGTTTGAAGGAACTTCTTGTTTGTTTTCCTTTGACACATGTCTCACACATCTTCATGCCTTCTAGATTGATCCTGGGCAGTCCAACCATGAGGTCTTAAAGATACAACTTTAGAATTTGGTTCACACCAGCATGTCCCAATCTTTTATGCCAAAGTTCCGCTTCATCAATGGAACTTGCAAGACACAGTTTCCTTGGAGGCTCATACAATGTATCTACAAAATAGACGTTGTTGGACCTTGTTCCTTTGAGAATGATCTTGTTGGTTTTCTTGTTTATCACAAGACATTCCTTCGAGTCAAACGTGACCATATTGTTTCCTTGGTCACATAATTGAGAAACACTCAACAGATTCTATCCGAGGTCCTTAACTAGATTCACATTTTTTTATCTTGATTCCTTTGTTGATTATTGCTTCGTCAGTTCCAATGATTTCGCCCTTATTCTTGTTGCCGAAAGAGACGTGGCCTCCATCGACTTTTGTAAGTAGTGAGGTGAGGTTATCTTTCTTCCCGGTCATGTGGTTGGAACACCCACTATCAATGACCCATATGTTGTCCTCCCTCACTATAACATGCAAAATCAGTTAGATTTGGCGACCCATGCAAGATGTCTCTTGCTTGGTTCCATGCAAGGAAATAGAGTTTTATCGACCAAATACCCAGCTAAGTTATGGACTTGAGTGGAGTTCTTAGGTCTTAGAGATGAGTTCCTAGGCGAGTTCCCATTCTTGGGAATTTGCAACTTATTGTGCCAGTTCTCATTTCTTCTTTGAAAGTTTGGATTTTTGAAGTTCTTGTTCCTAATAGTGTGTTAGCGATGAGCTTGTCTTTTGGGATAGCTTTCAATGTAGTACTCTCCAAGATAGTACTTTGGGTGTGGTCTTTGAATCCTATTTGTCTCCATGGTTTCCTGATTGTAGACTCTATACCCGTTTCCCTTTTCTATCTTTAGGTACATTTTGTGACTAGTGTTCCTAGTGTAGTACTCATTGTTCCCATCTTTACCGCTTTTAAGCACCCGAATTCTCTCCTCTAACTGAGCGTTCTTCATCTTTTGGTTTTGAAGCTCAAGATCCCTACACTCATTTCTCTCTTTTTCTATGAGAGGAGAGGTCCCATCCTTCTTCATACCCTATCCCATGCTTAGTTGGGACAAATTTGGTCTTAGGAATGGTTTCTTAGATGTCTTGGGTTTTGGTTATGTACTATACTGGTCTGACTTCATTACAAAGGGAACAGACTCCTAAGTTTTGTTCAACAATTCTAGACTTTAGCTTTTGGCTAAATCACATTTCTTTGTCAAAAATCTCCTTCTTAAGGGCCTCATTTTCTTCTATTAGTTTCGCTTGAGGAAGGGAACTATCAAGACACTCTTGGTTTTCAAGTAGAGTTTTGAGGATCTAATCCTTTTCACTCTCTATATCATCAAGTTCCCTTCTGAGTATGATTTTAGTGATGGAGGACTACAATTTTTCAACTAGCTTTGCACATTGGGAACAAGACTCCATACCTAGTTGCTCGGCTAATATAGGTTCCGATTGATCAAGTTTTCTCTGGATTTTAATGTTATCTTTCAACATCTTAACCAACAATTTAAACAACTTAGGTTTTTCATATTGGGCAATAGAATTAAGAAGGGTTTCGGAATTTACCTCACTGGGTTGTTCCCTAGTGGTCTCCCCTATGGTCGTAACGCAAGTCTCTGGTGTTGTCCACGCCTCTGGCTCCTCATCATCGAAGTCACTCCAAGTTTCTATGTAGGCTTTTTTCTTACCATTGTCGGGTCTTCGCTCTTCAGTTCCCTGAGGGAAGTTCTTGGCGAAGTGTCCCTTCTTGTAGCATGTGGCGTCCGCGAGATCTTTGTCTTTATCTTGGTACTTGTTGTTTGGCTCATAGTTCCTTCTTTCTCTACTAGAGTTCCCTTTGAACTTCCCTTTCATGAAGAAGTTCCGAAGGGCATTGGTGACCAGCACAAGTTCCTCATCGTCGTTCTCCTCAAATTTCTCATACTGCTCCTGGACAGACTTGAGGACCTTCTCCAATTTAAGAGCTATGCCTCTAGTCTCCATTTCTTGTTTCTTATCTTCCTGTTTTCTCTTCTCATGACCAATGGGCTTACCAAAAACTTGGTGAAGCATCAGGTTCCTATTCTCAAGGTTCTCCTTGAACATGGTTCGTTAATTTGCACACTCAGTTGTCATCCCATTGAACAGTTGATGCACCTTCATTTTGTCAGAGATTTCTTGCTTAGTGATTCCAAGGGTAGCTAGCTTGGAGCAGAGGGACTCGAAACGAGATTGATAACTATCAATTGATTCTCCCATAGTCATTTTGAAGTTTAAAAACTCCCTTCTAGTGTTCATCTGGTGGTCTTCCCTTAGATCGGAACTCCCAACGTGCATTTGTTGAATGACTTCCCACATTTCCTTGGTTGTTTCCAAGTTAGCCACTTTGTCACTGTCTTGTTCGCACAAACCATTGTTGAGATACATTTTGGCCTTTTAGTTGGCCTCCATGCATTGCCACATGTTGGGACCCCATTTGGACAGGTCGTCCCGAATAGTTACATTAACCTGGAAGTTCCCATGCTCTATGACACACCAGGATTGGTAGTCGCAACTTCTCATCCAGTATCTCATCTTGAGCTGCCAATTTTCGAAGCATCCGACGATGAGTTTGGGAGGATTGTTGTTCCCATGTCCAATCTTCGTGAGTTCTTGAGACATTTTTCCTAATACTTGCAAGGACTAACCAAAATCTAGAGCGCCCTGCTCTAATACCAATTGTTGGATCGAAGGTTAGTTGTAAAAAATTATGGGAACTATATCGGATAGTTCCCACACGAAGCAAAATTAATAAAACGTGCAGGTAATAAAACAAAGTGAGACAGTTCCCAAATAGAGGAACCCCACAACGATCAACTAATCGCGTGAGTAAACTTCTATCTTCGCTTGGAGGATTTTCGAATGAGTTCCATTTTCTTTATTGCTTAGTTCCCTTTAGGTTACAAGGTAGTATACAAACTTCTCTGTTCTACAAGGACTCTCTCCCTAGGCAACACTTATGCATTATCTCAACCCTAATCCGGTGAACGCTTACAATCCAAGCAAAAGCGAAACTCAAACCTCTCTGTTCTTCTGTCTCTACACCAGAGTTCCCTTAGACCTAGGAACTCCTTCTCTCTTCTTTCACCGTCGTCGAGATTAGCTCGCCGCCGGGGACTTTTCACTAAGACGATGGTCTTCACCTGATAAGCTCTTAAGCCCTCACTCTTGTAATTGAAATTTCTGAGTTGTGAAAAGTGACGAGCAAGGACACTGTTGAAGGGTTTAAATAGGCGTGATGAGAAACCCTTATCCATTTGAGGTGTTTGTCTTCAATACCCTTTTTTCCTTACTCTCCAAGTCTGATCCTTAAGGTTGACATGTGACTTTGATTTGAATTTGAATTGTCAACTCTTGGATCACATCGGACTGTTGGATGGTCGTCTTCAACTTGCTATAACTCTGAAGCTGCTGAAGTTTTGAGACTCTCATTTTTCCTAGATAGACAGGATCCCTAAAAACGCACTGAAATGTCGCTTTCACGCATGCGCTACTCCCCATCCAAAGGGAACTCTCGTCTTCTTAGTTCCCTTGTGTTGGGAACTCTTCTTGACTTTGAGGGATTCTTGTTCTTCTTATCCATTTCCCATCGTGTGGGAACTTTGGTTTACTGAGTTCCCATCTCGTGGGAACTCTTGTTCACTTCTGAGGTTGGTCGCATCTTTCTCGTCGTTGCATTAGTTCCCATGCCTTGGGAGCTTGTTACTCTATGTTTTACTTAGCGACGCGCAACCTATTATATTGAAATACTTGGCAATAGGCGTTAGTTCACATGGTGTTTGTCATTATCAAAACTAGAGATGGACAATAGTGCTGACCGGCCCGCATTTCTGGGCCGAAATGGCCCGGCCCAGCCAGCTCGCGAGCTAGTCGGGCCAAACTCGCATGGGCCTTGGGCCGGGCCCGGGTTGGGGGATTGTCTCTTGGCCCGGTCGAGCCCGGACCAGCTTGGCCCAACCAGTCCCGCATTTTTTACATGTAAAAAAATAGAGCGGGCCTAATTATTCCAGCCTGGCCCAACCCGCTCCAGCCCAGTACATTACCGGTCTGGGCTCGGGTCCTATTTCTCCAGACTGGCCCGGTGGTGGCCCGACCCAGCCCGGGTCCTATTTCTCAAGACTGGCCCGGTGGTGGCCCGACCCGGCCCGGGTCCATGACTAATCAAAATCGAGGGCGTTGTTCCAGTGTTAATGAACGTGAGTTCCTAACACCGACTCAACAAGTTGACATGCAAAAGCGGATTAATTCAAATAAAAGCCTTTTTAAATCCACATGCAACACATATTTAATTTACTTAAGTAAATATTATTCTTGTGAGTCTTATTAATCCTAGAGGTCAATTTTAATTTATTCTAAAATTATAATAAGGCCTCAGTTGACATGCATGGGTATTTCTTTTTAATAAAAATTTATTTTATTTATTTCCTTTATTTCAAGCTACTTCATTTATCATAAAGGAAAAATTTGTCTAAGCTATTATTCTTATCAACATTAAAACTTACAAGCTTTAAAATTCATTTTTATGAGTCTTAAAATTATTAGGATTTCTTTTATGGTTTATAAAATTTATTTCTCTCTAGATAATGCATGCATGTCCATTTTTAGTAAAATCTTGTAAAGGCATTTTAATTTAATAAAATCTGATTTTAAAAATTCAGATTAATTTTATGCCAAATAAGTCAAAATGGGTCAGTCATTTTGCCACATATAAAATTTTAATTTTAATTTATAAAAACAATATTTAAATTACTACTTTATTCTAATTATTTTATCAAATTACCTATTTCTCATTATATCCCATGTTTTTTGCCAAATAAGCCAAAATGGGTCAATCATTTGCCACATAAGCAATTTTAATTTTAATTTATAAAAACATAAAAACAATATTTAAATTAATACTTTATTCTCATTATTTTATCAAATTACCTATTTCTTTTCCAACCTTCATTCTCCTCCTCCTCTTTACCTAGATCTAGATCTGGAAACTCCATCCCCAAACTTCTCCTCCTATCCTCCCCAACCTCTGATGGCTGCCTCCATCCCCACATCGTGGCTCTGTTCTGACTCTCTATGGTTCTTTCTGATAGCGATCAAAGGACCATGAAGAATAAGGATGAAAAAAGGTGTCTAGGAGGCCAAGACAAAGACCTTTCCCAAGGTCTCGGGCGTTCAAGTTCATATAGGTTTTCATGGACTCGATATTATCTCTTATAAATATTCATCAATGCCGCCCAAGACCACCAAGGAAGAGGATCATGATGCAGTGAAGTCAGGCATGTCTGCTACCGACGTCGATGAGTTGATTCGAGTGCCTTCTGATGAACCAATTACTACGAGCCGGGCTAAGAAGATTGCTCAAGGAACGACAATGATCTTAGTTCGATTGGCAGCCATTGTTGAAGGGTCCAGCAAGACGAGATGGGTCACTTGCATTCGTCATCAACTAAGCCCTGGTTCAATGGACTAATTCAATTGGGCGAGTTTCACACCTATTTCCTTATTTAGAAACATGAAATAGCTTGTTTTCACTTTAAGGCTGAATTTAGTAAGTGACCGGGTGAGATGAGTTGTTACATGGGTCAAAGTCAACCCTTTGACTTGACCAATCTAAATATGGAAAATATCTTTATTGCTTTTATTTATAGAATATTATAATTTCAGTTTTATATGATGGAGATTTCGGCCATAGGCATATTGTTAGTGGTTGATAATCTCTCTCCTATGTTTTATTCTATCTTTTAGATATTTTAAGTTTTTTAGGATATTTTCCTTAAATAAATAAATCAGCGTTGATTTATTTAATTAATGGAGATCTAGTTTCTTATAGGATTAGATTTTTTTATATTATATCTTTGGAAGCAAGACATGGGGCCTATTTCTCTCTCATAGAGCCGGCCACATGGTTGCTTGCTCTCCAAGGATCAACTTTTGTATTGCCTTTAAATACTTTGCAATTTACATTTAATAAAATCAGCTTGAGAGAGATTAAACCCAAATTGGTTTAATCTATCTCTTGGGCCAAAAAGATACATGTGTGTTGAAGCATCACAATCTGATCGATCATCACAATTCTCTCGACTTCTCTCTCTCTCTTGCATTCAATCAATTTGGTTTGTTGATTTAGTCAATTGGGATTGTTCTAGTTTTGATTGTTAAATATCAAACTAGTTAATCAATTGGATTTAGCGTCAGAGCCAATCCAATTGAACTATCAAAGTTGATTCTTTCAATTCATCCAAATCAGTTTCGTTCATTATTAGTTCGTGTTTATTACTTGCGCAACAAGTTATTGATATTGAAAGCAATTTCAGGTTGGAATTTCGAGTACAAGGCAAGATCGGGACTCGCGTGGGTTATATACGAGGTTTCTAAGGAGTAATCCGAGGCAATCACGTATCAAGTGGTATCAGAGCCAGCGATATCACGAGATATCAAGTGGCATCATTCATCCAGCATCTCGCCAAGTAATATTTTCTTTCCTCAATTTGCTATCTAGTTGATTAATTCAGTTTTTAGCCTTAAAGTTTACACCTTTAACCAAGTTGCAATTTTTGAGACCTAAAGGCTGAATTTTCCCCCACCAATCTCATTAAGGCCGAGAACCACCACCACTACATCACGCCGGCGCCACCAGTTGTGGTGTCGCTCTCCACCACCGCTCAGCTGCCCTAATCACCACCATCTTTCCGCCACCACAAACCCCAAACCGCCACCCCCACCCCGAAACCCTAATCTCAGTCGCAAGCCCTAACCCTAATTTTCTCCTTGTTGATTGCTTGCCCCCCAAGTAATTAACCAACTAGGATATATTTAAGGGATTTATTGCATGTTTTTGGCTAATTAGTTGAGTTTATTTGCAATCTAAGATTAGCTTTTTTTTCCCCACAGTTTTATAAGTTTTTCATTCATATTGCATGATTGATTGAGATTCATATTGCTTGTTTAATATTTGTTGATTTTTGTTACTGCATCCCATAAATTAAACCATATCTTTTTCTTCTTTGTTAATTTGGCTTATAGTTGGTTTCATTGGTAGCAAAAGTCACTTAGTATAAAAAAAATCAGTTCGATTCCCTGCCCTTTTTCTTTTTGCAATTATTTGTTTTGCTTTGTTCATTCTAGCACAAGAGTAGTTTGTGCATAAATAAAAAAAAAGTGCAAAAAGAAGTGATCTACCCCAGCTAGTTTCAAGCCACTTTCACCCCTAGTGATTGCTTGCGAGAAAGGTAGTTGGTAATCACTTTGAAGAAAAACAAGTGACGAAATAAAAGTCACATAGCCTACCTTGTTTCTGTCCTTGCATGCATTAATTGGCTTTATTAACTTGCATAGAGTCAATTGAGAGATTGCTTGTGTTTGAAAGCTTATAAAGGGATATATTGCATTGCTAGTCTAGTTGCATACGTGCTAATTGCTTGAACTGCATATTTTCCTTTATCTATCATTAGAACACCATATCTACACCTTTACTCCCTCTTTTCAACCCAAAAACTAAATTAGTTGATTGGATTGCTTTGAGGCAAGTTTTGGCTTGATTAAGGTGTGGTATTGCTTGTTCCGTTTGCTTTTGGAACACACTACTCTCTCGTTTTTCTTGCTTGTTTTCAGGATAACAATGGTGATCCCAACCGAGCCTAACTCGGCTGAATTGAATCTCACTAAGGAGGCAATCGACTTCATTAGGGTGTCCATTAGTGAGAGCATCAGAGATGGTCATCAACGAGCTGTGGAAGTTGCAACTGCGGCATTGAACCCGAGAATGCAACGTATAGAGAGCAACTTGCAACCTTAATAGAAGCTTCACAAGCAAGTCAAAAAGTTGCCCCTTCAATTACACTTTATGATGACCCGAATCATGCCTCAACTAGCGACAAGGGCAAACAACATGTAGAAGATGAAGAACATGATGTGCTTGCTAGCTACAATAGAGAAAATGATCTACCTGGCCAATATTCTTCAAATGGTGGCCGAGGTAGAGGAAGAGGCAACGAAATGAGGCAGCCACCGGTTACACATCAACAATTCTATACTCAGCAATCGGCACAGTTTCCTCAAGCCACTCATCATCAACAACAACAATTCAACAATCCTTATGGTGATGTGACATATGGTTATCCCGGGGAAGAAAGACGCCCATGGCATCCTCCCCTTGATGATTTCTACAATATGCTGAGGTTGTAGAAGAGATTCCACCAGCTTATGGAGTACAACGGCCAGCCAACAACAACGCCAATCAGAATGTCGCTCAAATTGGCAAGCGTGACATTAAGATCAAAATAGAGCCATTCAGCGGAGAGCTCGATTCAGAGAAGTATCTAGAATGGGAACAAGCTACAAACTTCATTCTAGATCACATGGGCTATGAAGAATGGGAGGAAGTTGATGTTGTTATTATTCACTTTGTTGGAACCGCTAGAAATTGGTGGTTCAGAATGAAGGAAGATAGAGCTCGAAAGGCCTTGCCATCGATTGAAACTTGGGGCCAGCTGAAGTTTGTCATGAGAAAGAAGTATGTGCCAGAAGAACA
This sequence comes from Fallopia convolvulus, assembly GCA_964016875.1. Taxonomy (NCBI): domain Eukaryota; kingdom Viridiplantae; phylum Streptophyta; class Magnoliopsida; order Caryophyllales; family Polygonaceae; genus Fallopia; species Fallopia convolvulus. The sequence continues at coordinate 28,541,989 of OZ024727.1, forward strand.
CATCGAGCACATGAGACTTAAAGTTGTCACATGCAAACAAGGAACCAAGTCTCCAACTGAGTACTTCAATGAACTTGAAGATTTGAGCTTCAAGGCTGGAATTCATCATTCTCAGAGGTCTTTAAGGACCCAATTCATGGCTGGACTGAATCAAGCTATTAAAGACACACTTGAGATTCAACAAATCAAGGATCTCAATGCATTAGTAAATTCAGCCCAACTACTCTATGAGCAACATCAAAGGAAGAAGAAAGAAGCATGGAATGCGCCCAAAAGGTATACTCCTAACTCTAGTTCAAATTCCAACTCTTATTCTTCTAATCCTTCTATGCAGCAAAAGGGAGCTTTTAGCTCACCTAAACCAGGTACACAAGGCCCTAGACGTCCCATGAATGCACCTCAAACGCAGCAAAGGACACGTGACATACTTCGTTACAAATGCCAAGGACGAGGTCATTATGCTAAGGATTGTCCAAACCAAAAACAAGTGCTCCTTACCACTAATGGTGGTTATGTGAGTGATGAAGAAATACCTCCAAATCAAGTGGAGGAGGAGAGTAATGGACAAGAAGAGGAGGACATGGAGGCCATAGAACCTGATTGCACCAAACAGCCTTTAACCTTGGCAACCATGCGTACTCTTACTTTACAAGAAACACCTAGGCTAGATCAAAGGGAAAATATTTTTCATACTAGGTGTACTGTGAAGAATCAAGTTTTATGCATGATAATTGATAGTGGTAGTTGTTGTAACATTATTAATGCTAAAGTAGTTGATCACTTACAATTAAAAACTCAACCTAGGGCTACTAGTTATGGTCTCAATGGAATAAATGATTTAGATGGTCCTAATCTAGTTACTCATCAGTGCTTAGTTCGTGTTTCCATTGGTAATTATGTTGATGATATCATGTGTGACGTGGTAAACATGGAATGCACTCATATCTTGTTAGGAAGGCCATGGTTATTCGATAGGAGAGTTATTTATGATGGCATGCTTAATACCTATTCGTTTAACTATGACGGGAGGAGAGTTTCTCTTCTACCATTGTCGCCCCAACAAGTTTTATAGGACCAGGTACGAAGGGATCAAGTTAGAGCACTTAGGTGTGCTAAGGAAGAAAAGGAAGAGGCTGAAGCAATGGCCAAGGCTGCGGCGCACCGCTCGGCGCCCGACGCAGCCACAAACAAGACCGACGTTTCCCAGTCTCCACCCGGGCGTTCTGGCTCAAATTTTAGGCCAACATCAAGCACAAGTGGAGCTACTGAATGGGTAGAAAAACACCGAGAAAAGCCCCCCCCCAATCGTCAAAAGTGCCGAGCCATACTTTTAGCAACACAACTAAGACGAAAACGGGGCTATCTCCCAAACCACTCGGGCGTTTTGGCTCAAAATTTGGGATCAATTCAGAAATTCAGAGAGCTACAAAACAGGAAGAATAACGCCTGCAAAAGGAGCCAAAAATCGGCTTAAAAGGCAGTGTAGAAAAGCGCTCTCTAATAGCATAGTCTAGTACTTCTTTCCCTACTTCTTTTTGTTTACTTCTTATGAGGAAAGAGATACTAATTCTGAATCAAGACATCTCTCATCTTCCAAAGTGTATTCAAGATCTTTTACAGGAATTTGAAGATGTTATGCCTGAAGAGTTGCCACAAGGCCTTCCACCAATAAGAGGCATTGAGCATCAAATTGATTTGGTGCCTGGAGCTTCTTTACCAAACCATGCAACATATAGAGCAAGTCCAGAGGAAACTAATGAGCTTCAAAGACAAGTGCAAGACCTCATGGACAAAGGCTATGTTTGTGAATCACTCAGTCCATGCGCGGTTCCGGTGATATTGGTGCCAAAGAAGGATGGCACTTGGAGAATATGTGTTGATTGCAGGGCGATCAACCAAATAACAGTTAAGTACCGCCATCCCATTCCTAGATTAGATGATATGCTTGATGAATTGCATGGTACTAATTTCTTTTCAAAAATTGATTTAAGAAGTGGGTACCATCAAATTAGAATGAGGGAAGGGGATGAGTGGAAAACTGCTTTTAAGACTAAGTATGGTTTATATGAATGGTTAGTAATGCCTTTTGGATTAACTAATGCACCTAGTACTTTCATGAGGCTTATGAACCATGTTATAAGAAGATACTTAGGGAAATTTGTTGTAGTCTACTTTGATGATATCTTAGTTTATAACAAAACTTTGCATGAACATGTAGATCATCTTAAGGCTGTTATGGACACTTTGAGATTAGAAAAGCTTTATGTGTAATTTAAAAAAGTGTTCTTTTTGCTCGGAATCTACTGTTTTTCTTGGTTTTGTTGTGTCTAAATGTGGATTGAAGGTAGATGAAGACAAAATCAAGGCTATCAAGGAGTGGCCACAACCGACTACACCTACTATGGTTCGATCCTTCCTCAGCTTGGCTGGCTTCTATAGACGGTTTGTGCATGATTTTAGCACAATTGCAGCCCCTCTCCATGAGCTTACAAAGAAGGATACATCATTCAAATGGAGAGAGCAACAAGAGAACGCCTTCAACACTTTGAAGGACAGGTTGTGCAACGCCCCGGTGCTCCAGCTCCCTGATTTCTCCAAAGCATTCGAGATTGAGGTGGATGCATCAGGCCATGGCATAGGAGGCGTCCTCTTGCAAGACAAGAAACTCATAGCTTATTTTAGTGAAAAGCTTAGTAGGGCTGAGTTGAATTACCCTACATATGATAAAAAACTTTATGCTTTAATAAGGGTTTTGAAAACTTGGTCTCATTATTTGTGGCCTAAGGAGTTTGTTATTCATTCTGATCATGAGGCCTTGAAGTATTTGAAGGGCCAATCCAGACTCAATAGGCGACATGCAAGATGGGTTGAATTCGTGGAGACCTTTCCTTATGTTGTAAAGCATAAGAAAGGCAAAGAGAATGTGGTAGCTGAAGCCCTTTCTCGCAGGTACGTTCTCTTGAACCAATGTGATGTGAAAATCCTTGGATTTGCAATGATTAAGGAATTGTATGCTAGTGATCCTCACTTTGCTGAAATTTACAAGAATTGCATGTCTAGGGGAGAAGTTGATTCCTACTTTATTGATGATGATTATTTGTTTAAAGCTGGAAAATTATGCATACCTTAATCTAGTATTCATAGGCTTTTAACTAAAGAGGTTCATGAATCAAGAGGACATAGAGGGTTAGAGAAAACTTTAGAAGGCTTAAAAGAACACTAGTATTGGCCAAAAATGAGTAATTATGTGCTTAGGTTAGTCAAAAGTTGTGTTGTGTGTGCTAAAGCCAAATCTAGATTAAACCCTCATGGCTTGTACCAGCCCTTGCCTATTTCTAGTTCACCTTGGGAAGACATTTCTATGGACTTCATTGTTGGATTACCTAGAACTAGGAAAGGTAGAGACTCTATATTTGTGGTTGTAGACCGTTTTTCTAAAATGGCTCATTTTATACCATGTCACATGACTGATGATGTTGTGCATATTGCTAATTTGTTCTTTAGAGAAGTTGTTAGATTGCATGTCATTCCTTGTTCTATAGTTTCAGATCATGATGCTAAGTTTTTGAGTTATTTTTGGAAAAGTTTATGGTCTAAGTTGGGAACTAAGCTGTTATTTTCTACCTCATGTCATCCACAAACTGATGGGCAAACTGAAGTTACTAATAGAACGTTAGGGGTTTTATTAAGAACTATGCTTAAAACTAACCTCAAACGCTGGGAAGATGTTTTGCCTTTTGTGGAGTTTGCTTATAACAGGTCAATCCATTCAGCTACAAAAATGACCCCTTTTGAGGTTGAATGGGCTGAATCTAAGGACGCCAGTGGACTTGATGCCTCAGCCATACAAGGGAAAAGAGAGTTTTGAAGTTGACAAGAGGGCTGAGTTTGTGAAGAAGCTACATGAGAGAACTAAGATGCACTTGGAGAGGAAATCCATGAAGTACAAGGCCCATGCTGACAAGGGACGAAAACAAGTGATCTTTGAAGAAGGTGATCTTGTTTGAGTGCATCTTAGGAAGGAGAGGTTCCCACATCAAAGAAAGAACAAGCTAGATCAGCGTGGAGATGGACCATTTAAAATACTCAGAAGAATCGGCCCTAATGCTTATCAATTCGACATGCCTGGTGAGTATAATGTCCATCCGACATTTAATGTGGCTGATCTTTCTCTTTATGTGCCAGATTTTGATTCCGACGTCGAATTAGAGATGATTCGAGCTCAAGTGGAGGAGAATGATGCAGTGAAGCCATCCATGTCTCCTACGACGTCGATGAGTTGATTCGAGTGTCTTCTGATGGACCAATTACTAGGAGTCGGGCTAAGAAGATTGCTCAAGGAACGACAACGATCTTAGTTCGATTGGCAGCCATTGTTGAAGGGTCCAGCAAGAAGAGATGGGTCACTTGCATTCGGCATCAACTAAGCCTTGATTCAATGGACTAATTCAATTGGGCGAGTTTCACACCTATTTCCTTATTTAGAAACATGAAATATCTTGTCTCACTTTAGGGCTGAATTTAGTAAGTGATCGGGTGAGATAAGTTGTTACATGGGTCAAAGTCAACCCTTTGACTTGACCAATCTAAATATGGAAAATATCTTTATTGCTTTTATTTATAGAATATTATAATTTCAGTTTTATATGATGGAGATTTCGGCCATAGGCATATTGTTAGTGGTTGATAATCTCTCTCATATGTTTTATTCTATCTTTTAGATATTCTAAGTTTGTTAGGATATTTTCCTTAAATAAATAAATCAGCTTTGAATTATTTAATTAAGGGAGATCTAGTTTGTTATAGGATTAGATTTTTTTTTTATTATATCTTTGGAAGCAAGACATGGGGCCTATTTCTCTCGCATAGGGCCGACCACATGGTTGCTTGCTCTCCAAGGATCAACTTTTGTATTGCCTTTAAATACTTTGCAATTTACATTCAATAAAATCAGCTTGAGAGAGATTAAACCCAAATTGGTTTAATCTATCTATTAGGCCAAAAAGATACATGTGTGTTGAAGCATCGCAATCTGATCGATCATCACAATTCTCTCGACTTCTCTCTCTCTCTGGCATTCAATCAATTTGGTTTGTTGATTTAGTCAATTGGGATTGTTCTAGTTTTGATTGTTAAAGATCAAACTAGTTAATCAATTGGATTTAGCGTTAGAGCCAGTCCAATTGAACTATCAAAGTTGATTCTTTCAATTCATCCAAATCAGTTTCGTTCATTCTTAGTTCGTGTTTATTACTTGCGCAACAATTTATTGATATTGAAAGCAATTTCAGGTTGGAATTTCGAGTACAAGACAAGATCAGGACTCGTGTGGGTTATATACGAGGTTTCTAAGGAGTAATCCGAGGTAATTACGTATCAGATCAAGTCAACGGGCCGAGTTTCACCTTGAATGGGGCGCCAATCATATGCTTTATTGGGCCTTATTCACCTCTATTTCGTAATTTAGATTCATGGAATCGTTTGTCTCACTTTAGGGCTGAATTTAGTAAGTGACCGGGTGAGATAAATTGGTACATGGGTCAAAGTCAACTCTTTGACTTGACCAATCTAAATGAGGAAAATATCTTAGTTTTTATTATTTATGGAACAATTTTATTTCAACAAATAAATTGGGAGATTTCGGCCATATGCTTTGTTAGTTTGCTGATTATTTCTCTCTCCTATCTTTTATGCCATCTTTAAAGATATTTATAGGTTGTTAGGATAGTTTCCTTTATTAAATAAGTCAGATAAATCTTTATTTGATTTATTTAATTTAAGGGGATCTAGTTAGTTGCATTTATATTATTTTATGATATCTTGAGAAGCAAGACAAAAGGCTGAAATTACCCTCCTAGGGCCGGCCATGTACTTGGCTTGTTCTCCAAGAGATCTCACTTGTACTCCTTTAAATACTTTGCAATTTTCATTCAATAAAATTAGCCTGGAATTAGATAAACCCAAAACCAAAATACACGTGTGTTGAAGCTTTGGAGAACCGATCATTCGATCATCATCATCATCACATCTGAATTCTCTCTTGTGTTTGTAAATCTGATTTGTTGATTTGATCCATTGAGATTGTTCTAAGTTGATTGTTAAAGATCAAACTTAGTTAATTAATTGGGTTTAGCGTTAGAGCCAATCTAATTGAACTATCAAGTTGATTATCTCTACGAGTTGGATCAGTTTCGTTTCAGTCATATTCAAGTCGTTTTAATTACTTTTGTCACAAGGAATTAACTTGTTAAGCAATTCAGGTTGGATAATTTGATTACTGGCAAGATCGGGACTTGTGTGGGTTCAAAACGAGATCAACGAGGAGTAATCCAAGGCGATCACGTATCACTTTCTATGCCGATGGTGAAGCATTTGAATTATTTCTCCGAGTCCGTCGTTCCGTCCTTGAAATGCCGACAGTTTTGGTTCGCTCTCTGGTTCTGCGGTTCTTATGGTGAAGTGTTCGAAGAAGACAAGAAAATAAACAATCTCTCTCTAGTTCTTTCTCCCGATTCTTTCTCCCAGTCGTCGTTCCGTCATAACTCTCTCTGGTTCTTGTTCCTTTAAATGTCGACGGTGAAGCATTCGAATTCTTTCCTCCTAGTCTGTCCTCTTCTCGTAACCTGGGAATTAGCTTCCCCGTGTCGGCAATGGCTTGGTGCGACATCCCAAATCCGGGAGGCTGATCCACCAACCATTTCAAATCACCCAAATCGAGAAGCCCTAGCTTATAAATCCCTTTGTTCGTCCCCAAAATTCTCCCTATTCGTGAATCCAAACTCACAATTGAAGCCAGATTTGGAATCCTCACAAAAAATCCTTCAAAAGCCCTATACACATATTAATTTTCTCATGGTCTAAGCTGTTTGAAATTACCGTCAAAATCGTCGCCCTTTTCATCCAAAACAGAGGCCCGACACCTTAGTTTTTTCGTCATCCCCGCCACCTAAGTCCGTCTCCGAGAGCGCCACCACTACTGCCTTGTTCCTGCCGTCGAGACGCATCGTGTGGTCCACCTAGCCTCCCCATCCCATGCTGGAGAGAGCGTTGAACATTCCGGGTAGTTGAAACAGATGAGAAAGAAGAAGAAGAAAAAAAAAGAAAAGAAAAAAAATTCTGGATCTATTAAGCCAAATCCAGCTCACAAAAAAAGGAAAAAAAAAAGCTTTCAAATTATTAAAAAATAAACAAGACAAAATGAAAAATTCCATGTCAACTAATCTTAAATCACTAAATTCATTCTCACTTGTCCAAACGTGCGTGATTTTCACGTACGTTGCCACATCAGCGTCCAATGTTTATTTAAGTTTAGGTATTTTTTTGAAAATTTCATAGTGCAGGAGGCTGGTTGAAAAAAAGTTACAAGTTCGAGTGTTGTATTTTGCCATTTACCAAACTTGAATATTGACCCTTTCCTTTATTTGTTAATTAATGATTAAGATTTTTTAAACTCTACCTAGTATAGGGATGGCAATGGGGCGGGTTCGGGGCGGGGTATACCCTCCCCGTACCAATCCCCATTTAGATATATGCTCCCCACACCCGCCCAATTACCCATCGGGGAATAAAATTTATCCCCGTCCCCATTCCTGCCGGGTCCCCGTCCCCGTCAGGGATTCTTCATCCCCGCTTGATTTCCCTATTTATAATATTCCCCATCTCCACTTGATTTCCCCATTTATAATCCTTGTCGGGAATTCCCCATCCCCGTTTGGCTTTCCCCATTTATAATCTCTATCGAGAACTCTCCATCCCCGTTGATTTTCACCTTGTATAATCCCCACGAGTTACTCGTTTTATTTTCCATTTACTTTCATTTACACTTTCCTCTAAATGTCTATTGAATATTGATACATCATTTACAAAATTCACCAATTAAACTTATATAATTAACAAGTCTTTTAACAAAAACTTAAAAAAACAAATAAGACAATAATACATAATATAAGGATAGTTGAATTACCAACGGTTTCCCAAGTGAAGATTACCCATCGGTTTCTCCAGCGGGAATTCCCCCAACGGATCCTCTGGTGGGGATTCCCCAATGGGGTCGGGGTCGGGTGGTGGTGCGGGAACACCTATCCCCGTCCCAGTGTCCATAAATCCCACAGGTAATGGGGAATCACCGTCCCATTACCGCCCCTAAATATAACTAACCTTAGTTAAATCCGTATTGGATTCGATAATCCATTAATTTTTAGGGATCGGATTATATTCGGACAATTGTCCATAGGGACTCGGATTTTTAGGGATGGAATTGGTCGGTTTGCCGGATCGAAATGACGAGATTGCATATTTTTGAACACCCATGACCCGTCGTCTACACAAATGATTTCCCACACTCGGGGGTGTTCAAGGGCACCCGTCGTCTACTCTCTTCCAAACTTGACTGACCCCGGCATTTCTGCGGCTTAACAATTCTGCAATTTTGTTCTGGAGGTTGAATGACCTTCGTGCGAAACCTCCAAGAAGGAATCAGCATGGCCATCCATTCTATTGGTTCATCTCTTACCCCCGTTGCCCTGCAATTGCTCTTCATTGTATTTGTCGTCCCATAAACTGAGCTTCTTATTCCTAAAATTGTTGTTTGTTTTTTACTTGGTCCGTAGTTGCTTTCGACGAGCTCAATCTGGAAGAAGCTCTAGCTGAGCACCGATTAGATTTTGATTCTTGGACTAAATTGATTACGAATGTTGAAAAGAAGTATCCGGTGAGTTTCTGTTTAATTTTATAATTTTCTATATTTTAAGGGGATTACAGTTTTCTTCTCTTCCTTTTACAATTGATTTTTTTTATAAGTTATTACAACAACAACAAACAATGACAAAAATTAGGCTACCAGCAACAAGCAAGGCTTCAAAACTTAGGCATAACAAAATTTAAGGCTTCAAAACTTCAAAACATCAAAACTTCATATCTACAAACTTCAAGCTTCAAGCTTCAATCCTCAAGCTTCAAGCTTCAATCTTCAATCTTCAATCTTCAATCTTCAAAACGCCAAGCAGCAGCACTATCTCCAAGATCCAATAGCAGACTCACGAGCACTTTGAGAACATAAACGGTTCAAATTGGAAGAGGCAAATAAAGCCAGCCCAACAAGGAACGATAATCAATCCGACAAAAGCAGAATCGACAACCACCATAAGAAGGACACCAGCTCCATAGTTTTTCAAGAAAATTTTTGAGAGAAAGGGAAAGAAAAGACCCAAACAATCCAAAATTCAGGAAATTTAGAAAAGAAAAGGGTCAAAAGGGAAGAGATCAAGAAGGGAGATTGAAAAATTTACAAGGAAAGAGTCTTGAAATTAGAAGAGATTAAAGGCAGAAAACAAAAAAGGGAGAAAACCCTAGAGAAAACTCTCTAGGGCTGGCTCCCTCGTTTTCCATAATTGTATGTGCGAAGTTGTATCTTTTACAATTGATTTTTAAAACTTGAAAAGATAAAGATTTGTGGAAGGTTTTGAATTTTTTTTTTGAAACATTTCAAAAGAAGGTTTTGAAATTTAGTTTATATGCATTTGTAATACTTGGCTATACTGATAGGATCTGCTTATCGTTGTTAATTTGGGTCGATGGCGTTTTCTGTTCGATTGACATTGTGATTCAGAATAGGAAGCTTTTCCTGGTTTGGTAGTTTAGTGACGATTTATACTGCGGACATTGGACAACCTAATAAATGAAAGAAAGATTGCTTTTGGTCCGAAGCTTAAAGCAAACTTTTTCTTGGACGCGTTTTTAAAATCCAATCTATGTTGGAGAAATGCATTTCACCATGTGAGCAATAGAGTAGGAATTGAGATATATTTTTCTTTTTCACTTTTTGCATAGCTCAGTGGTTTCTTGGTGACTTTTTTAGCATGATGGGTAGCCTAGCAAAGAATTGACATATGGTTTCGATCTTCATAGAATACAATATGCAACTTATTCTGTAGATATTTCTTTGTTAATCTTCTTTAGATGGAGTCTCTGATGCTTCAGCATGGATCTAAATGCAGATGTTTGTATTTTATTTCACTTCGCTTAAACTGCTACGTATATGTTCCTTATTTCTCTTCTCTTAGTGTACATGTGAATATTATTCCATTCATCTCTTAGAAAATTTGGGTTTCTTTGTTTTGCTCATTTTATAAAGCCTCTACTATAATTTCAATGTTTAGCTTATCAACTTTGTCTTTGCCCCTTCTAAATACCCTATAAAAGATATCAAAAGTATAAATATCTTTTTCCAAATACCTGTAGTTGCACGCTCTTGATTTGGAGGGCTCTATTGTATCATTGGTTGACTGATTCAAAATTTTGTCAATATATCTGATTTTGATGTTAAAATGTATGGCCTTTTGTTTGATATGGCTGTAGGATGACGTAGACAAACTATCTTTGGTATATGATTCTTTCTTGTCTGAGTTCCCTCTTTGCTGTTGCTACTGGAGAAAGTATGCAACCCACAAAGCACGGTTAAGTTGCATTGAAGAGGTTGTTGAAGTATATGAAAAATCAGTTGAATCAGCTTCTTTCTCAGTCGACATATGGGTTGACTACTGCAGCTTTGCTATTTCTGTCTTTGAGGATCCTTTTGATGTCTCCAGGTAGTTAAAACACTTGACAGAAGGGTTCTCCTATTGAAAACATCATAAATTAAATGGTCATGCCTTTGCATTCTCATGACTTATGATAGGATGTCAATTCTGACCTGTTGTGTTTTACATTTGTTTTTAAATTGAGCGTATCAAGCAATATCATTAATGGTGTCACTTTGGATATGCTTTGCTATTTCCTTGTGGCTAACAGGTCACAAATGAGAAAAATGGAGCTTAACTAGCTCAACTGAGATGACTACCCTGTTTGCGATCACATCCAAAAGAACATTATCTTTTATGAAGCTGCTTGTGTGTGGGCATTTGCGATTCTGTCATGGATTAAATGTAAAATTCAATTATTCTTCTTAAGTAGTGCCAGGGTTCTAAAAAAACGCTAGGCGGCCCCTAGGCGGAGAGGGACCGCCTAGCGCCTAGGCGGCCTAAACGGACTAGAAGGTCTCCTAGGCGGGCTGGAAGGCTAGGCGGGCTAGGACTTTCCAGCGCCTAGGCAGGGCTAGACAGAGCTAGGCGGGGATTTTTAGAACAGTGAGTACTGCGCTATAGTGTCGTAAACACCCTCTCTCAGCTTGTTCGGTGTATGGGTACGTACACTGCGATCCCCAGACCCCCCTGGTGTGGGATACACTGGGTAGATGCTGTTAGAAGTACTGCTCCATAGTTGGTCTCAGAAGTCACCCTGCAAACTGCAATCTACCGTCTTAAAGTGTCCTATGTGTATATATTGGGTTTTTACACTAAGTTGGATAATTGTGACATCTTATGATAGTATAATATTGATCATTGAAAAAGAAGTAATGCTTTGTGTTTAGTTTCTGTGGAGATTTTAGACAAAAACTGTTCATTAGAATGCAATGTTAACAATGAAATAGAACAGAACCTGAACATTTGGCACAAAGCATTTCTCTGCATGTTTCTACTGTGTCTGTTTTCTCATAATGGAAAATGTGGGATAACTTCTAAATTTCAATGATATGTCAGATTATTCAGGAGAGGATTGTCATTTATTGGAAAGGATTATTTGTGCCATGCACTGTGGGATAAATACATCGAATTTGAGTTTTCTCAGAAGCAGTGGAGTTCCTTATCTCAGATTTATATTGAAGCTCTGAAGTTTCCGACAAAAAAATTGCATCAATACTATGATAGGTACGTGTTAGTACTTTCTTCAGTCCCCTTAATCACACTTGTTCTGTGGCGGCATTGTTTACCAAATTTTATGTGTAATTGCTATTCCATATCTTTTCATTTGTTGAATTCTTAAGTAGCTTTAAAATTTTCTCACTTGTAGAATCTGTTGAGCTTCTGCTCTGTTATTGTTGACATTGTATTCTTCACAATTTTGAATTTCTATCATATGATAATAGTGGTCCTGGTTTTGAATACTAGATAAATTTGTTTGTTGAATATAGACTTCTCTAATGGAATGCCAAAACATCAGATCTCAAGGTGATGTATATTTGGTAGTGCAGTAGGCTTTTTTAATTGTTAGTGATCAAAATCATCTCAAGTGCACAAGATTAGAAGGTCAACTGCATCCAAGGCACATGGATATCTAATAAACAAATGACTGACACAGCAGGGAAGGACAACTCCCAGGAGATATAGGGGGTTTATGGGGATGGTTTGTTACTTAATTAGGGTATGGTCAGGAAATCTGACTAGGATAAGACATGTACAAATGAATAATAAGAACTATGGTTGCAACGAGATCAATCTTTTCGGAATATAGAATTGGCTTGCAAGTTGGGGCGAGGGTTTATCTCTTGCGCTCGAACTATAATGACAATCAAAACTAAGAACTAGTAGTTAGAAGTTACCTATGGAAAAAGGTCTCCTCTTTGGCTTCAGTTACAATCTTGAAGATGCTGAAACTTGAAATCTCTGGTGAAAAATTAGAAATGTTGTGGTAATTAGAAATTTCTGACTGGTCTATGTCAACGGAGTTGTCAAGGAATTGCGTATCCAGCTTCTTTAATGTGTGCATCATAATGCTGCTCTTAGAGATATCTTATTCTGTTGGAGGTGCTTTATCTGCCCCCATATTCGGAGGAGCTTTATGTCCCCTACACCCTTGTAATCAATATGGATCTTTTATACTGCATATTTTTCTTTTATATCAAAATTTTTAAGGAACTTCTAAAAGACATAAATGCACTCTTATTAGTAAGGCCTAGAAAACACACATTGACAAATGTTTTTAAAAAAAATCAAAACTAAGAACTATAATGACAACCATTATAGATTAGGGGCAGGATCATCTTTTGGCCAAAAGACAAATTACTTTCAAATTAAAATACAAAATATACCCCTTCATACATTGATACTTAAAAAGACTCTAGCTGTCTATTATATGTAAGTTTCAGGGATTATGGGACTTGGGTGCACTTTTGTTAAAGGGGCAAAAAAGTGAGAAACATGCACTGGAAGGTGCTCCATTCTTTAATTAAAAGGGGCTTCATATCTTGGCTTCTATTTCTAGCTTTAATGATCATGGCTTGTACTTCTAATAGGCATCTGAAGATAAATGTTCTGTGAAACTATCATTTCGTACTCTTCGTTTTTAACTCTAAATTTTTTCAAATACAAAACTGTTTTCTCAAAATAAGCTAATGATACAAATAGCAAGAGCATGTTGATGCTCAACTTTGTAGATGCTTAAGCCATCAGTTTAGGATCTTTTTCAGCTTTGCAAGAGCCTTTTTTGGTTTCAACATGGCAATATTATCATTTTATCATCTCCGCTTTATATTAAGGCTATGAATTGTCAGTCTGCTAAAATTTACTTTTTTTTTATTAATGCATTTTTAGTTTCAAAAAACTCATTACCATCTGGGAAGAGGAAATGGGATGTCATGGTGATTCTGCTGTGAAGTTTCAGCCTGAAACTGGGCTTGATGAGGAGTTTATTGCACCTGAAAATTATGAAGTCTCATTTGTCATTAATGACTTGCTCCAGCCATCCACTAGGTCTGAAGCATTAAAGAAGTACTTATCTATTGGAGAACACTTGTATCAGAGTGCATCTCAGTTAGATCTTAAAATAGATTGCTTTGAGCAAAACATACTCAGAACATATTTCCATGTGAAGCCACTTGATAACGATCAGCTAGAGAATTGGCATCATTATCTGGATTTTGTTGAGATGAATGGGGACTTTGACTGGGTACGTTTTCGGTGTATAATAATTGTGTTCTGTTACTGTCATTGAGGACATCTAAATGCATGCTACTGAAAAATGACAGGCTGTCAAACTTTATGAGAGATGTTTGATTCCATGTGCCAGCTATCCTGAATTTTGGATGCGATATGTGGAGTATGTAGAATCCACGGGAGGGCGAGAGATTGCAAATGATGCACTAGAGAGAGCAACCCGAATTTTCTTGAAGGCATGAACCTGTGAAATCTCTGATCTTATGCTTGGGTTTCATTATGAGCAAATAAACATGTATTTGTCCTAGGGGTGACAATTTTTTCTGCTGCTTGTCTACGTGCATTAATTAGATTTTGCACATGTCAATTCTTTTCAGTAACATATGTTATGAAGTTGAATGGATTACAATTTAGTTCAAACATGCCCCCTGTTTGATTTGCCGAGTTTTGGCTGTTATGCTATCTTTCTTGTCAGAGTGAGGCAGCAGTGTCTTAGGATGATATCTCCTGTATCTGCATAAATAAAGTGCCTGCCTTCTTGTTGACATCTTATCCTAAGATGCAGTTTTATGATTTTCAACAACTTCCGGTGTTCACACCAAGGAAATGGAGAAATTGAAATGATGGGCAGGACTCAGTGAGGGGTAGTTTGATGATTTAAAGGAGCCTTGCCGGATAGGGGATGTGACTTGATGGGAGTAAGGGAAGAAAGAGAGTATTTACACCAAGGGAATGGAGAGAGCTATAATTGTTAGACAGTTAGACTTATTTATAAATTTACATACTTGTATCTTTAATGTAGTAACCTATTCCATTTTAGTCATTACCCATCCTACCTTGTGCTTATCAAACAACATTGAACAAACTGTAGCTTCAGATCAAGGATAAAATCAATCTACCAGGATACAGTCATGCAGGGGTGATTTGGCAAAGCTTTTGAAATAGTTTAACCAATGGTTGTTGTCTAGAAGGAAACTAAAATATTCTTAACTTATTGTATTCATGTATTATAGAAATCGTAGTTACACACCCTACTGGAAATGAGGTTGATTGCTTGCTCTGTCTGATGCTTTGAGTAGGTCGCCTTGTACGCATGCTTGATCTTATACACCTATCCATGTCTGCGTTTCAGGATTTGCCTGCAATTCATCTTTTCAATGCTGGCTTTAAGGAGCAGATAGGTGACATTAGTGATGCACGTACTGCTTTTCATTTTGATATGCATTCAGAATCCTCTTTTATTGATTATACAATACGAAGGGCTAATATGGAGAAACGATTGGTGAGTTATGCAACTCGGAGAACAATAAATCCTCTATCTACTTTTAGTACAAGCATATCTCCTTTTTCTATATTGAGAAATAGATACCTTCCTTATGAGTATTTTAAAAATGATCAGGGGAATAGTGCTGCAGCATATAATGTTTACAAGGAGGCTCTTGCTGTTGCTACCAAAAAGATGTCAAACACTCTTCCCATATTATATATTCACTTTTCACGTCTTCAATACATGGTAGGCTGTTGACAATCACTTCATTTGAACTGTGTGCTGATTTCCATGATTGATGACAAGTTTCAATTGCAGTAAACATTGTTAAGATGATAGCAGTGTTAGCTGTTACTGGTTATGATAATTTTGTTCTCTTTGAGGACATCCAAAGGGCAGGCTGCCAGTGCTGAAATCTGGATTAGGGCTTCTTTATTTACAGGCTATTTTAGGTTTTAGTGATTTACAGTCCAGTAATTTCGGGTCACAAGGAAAAGTAGTCAACTCTAGCCCTAAAAGTGGTACTGGGTTCTCATGTTTGGTCACATTTTAAAACTCTACTCTAATGCTGCTCTTATAGTAAAAACTTATATGTATGCCTGGACTTTATTCATATGTCAAATTTGAAACAATATATATGTGTGTGCTATTCCTAGTTCTGTGGCTGCTCAGCCTCTGATGAAGTGTTTGGTTCTACCTGTTCCTTGATGCTTTCCTTCATAGTAATCAGCCTGCAGTTCAAATGAATCCAAAATAGTTTAATCAGCATGCAGCTCGTAAAGAAATTTTATTAATGTCTAAGAAATGGTTGAGGACACAAATCTAGTGAGTGCTTTTGGTTCAACTGCGTAAAACATCTTAAATGTTGTACTCGTATTTTTTCTAGGTTACCAACAGTGTAGATTCTGCCAGGGATATTTTGATTGATGGCGTTCGAAATGTGGCCAACTGTAAACTGCTTTTGGAGGTAATATTTTCTCCATCTTTACTAATGATATTAGAAGTCATGTGAAAGTCAAAACAAAAATTACTCATTCATATGATCATGCAAAAACAACCACCACCCAGTGATAACCCGCTTCGGGTGGGTTCTGGGGAGCCAGGATGTACATACCCTTACCCCGATATAAAATCAAGAGGGTGTATACGAAAGGCCCAAAAGCCGAGTAAAAAGCAAAAAAAGAAAACTGTATAAATTGAGAAGGTGTACGTCAAATTACAGGCAAACATCATTACTGATTTCTTACCTACTTTACAGGAACTTATAAACCTTGCACTGAACCATGAAGCTGCATGCCAAATTAACATTCTGGATCCTATTGTTGCCGATGTGATTGTGTCACGGTCTGATGTTTCAAGAGGTTTGAGTTACAAAGACCGACTAGATATTTCAGAGTTATACTTGAAGGTTTGTTTGACTTGAAGACCTTACTTTCTTGGAAAAATGGATAAATTAGTGATTTAGTGCCTAAGGCCAGCTTTGCAAGTTTTTCCACGTTGGCATTAAACTCGTGCAATTTTATCAAGTTATTGATCGTTTGCAAAAAAACATGCAAGCTACAAGTAGTATTTTGTTCCTTCTCCTCTTTACCTCAAGTGAGGTGTAGTAATGTCACGCAAATAGTTTGGACCATTACTGATATTATATATTTCTGATGGCATGTCCATGTCTACTGCAGTTTATTGACTTGTGTGGAAGTATCCATGACTTAAGGAGGTCATGGAATCGTCACGTAAAATTGTTCCCTCATTCATTCAGAGCTTATTCCACATGCATGCAGCCTGTCAGAGTTTCTTCACAAAGAAAGATTCTTACAGATGGAATTCATGGCACAGCTTTTGTTAACCTGAAAGAAGTGGATAATGCAGAAAATCAGAAAGATGTTCCCGATGAAGTTAATGCAAAAAATCTACAAGATGTTCCTGATGAAGATGGAGCTTGCGAGGCAGATGAGGAAAGTCCTAAATTAGTATGCGAAGCTGTTGACATTGATCGTATGGAAAATGAAAAAAACGATAAAATTTGTGACACATTGAAAGAGCAACTTCATGTTCCTGGAAGAGATGAACCACCTTCATTGGATATGTTGTCCTTAAATGAGCGTGTCAATAAATCTCACAATTCATCCTCAGCGATGTTGGAATGCGAGCAAAACGTTGAACCTCATCCTGCTTCCAGCTTGCTTAGTAATGCTCAGGTCAATAACTCTGGTCAAGGATATTGTGAGATTCAGAGTCCTCAGTGTTCTAAAGAACAGAAGGATCCAGAATCCCACTGTGGTTCTCCCAAGAGACAAAATTCTTCACCCCGAGATTGTTCTCGTTTGAGTTGGGTTGAAGGACAGGGTGAAGAGCAGTCGCTGTCGCCACATCAGCATTTCTCCCCAGATGAAAAGGGCGTTCAGCCGTATTCAGATAGACACCGTCGAAGCCATCCCATATATTATGATAATTCAAGAGGCCAAAGAGGGAGAAGAATGCAAAATGAGAGACGAGGGCCTAGAGGTTTCGGAAGGAGAGGACGGAATCCAAGATTTGGGACGGCATCTCAGATGCCGCCGGGCTATTCGGGCCAGTACCCGATGCAAAGTAGTGAGCAACAAGTAAATACGCAGAGTAATGAAATGTGGCAATACTATTATTACTACCAGCAACAACAACAACAGCTGATGCTTCTGCAACAGCAGCAGGCGCAAGCTTCTCAGCAACAATTGCAAGTGCAATCAGAATTGCAATTACAAGAGCAGCAACAGAGCCAAGCAAATCAGATGCAGCTGTTTCAGTATCAGTACCAGCAGATGCAGCTACAATATCAGTTGCATCAACAACAGCAACAAGAAGTACCCAAGGAGGCTCAGCCTCAACAGCAGCAGACACAAGCTGAGGAACACATTGAGTCCCAGGCTCAGCAGCAGAAGCAGCAGCAACAACTCTACCAGCAGATACAGATGCCGATGCCGATGCATCCAGAAGAGTCATACGAGGCAGCGCAGGCCCAACAGCAGCAACAACAGCAGCAGATGCAAGCATATCACTACCAGCAACAGTATCTGCTCTACTTTCACCAGCATCAGCAGGTAGTTTCACCTGGAAAAGAGGAACAAAATGAACCGCATGAACAGCAAAATGGAGGACAAGAGAATGAAGGCGTTTCATCACAGATGAATTTATGATGGGGCTACCCATATTATAAGCTACTTTTGCTGTGTTTTGGATTAGCATTGCATTTTAAATGTATGTATTTGATACCACATAATTCTTCTTTTTGATTAGTCTAAGGTAGAACAGAGCAAATCACTTAGCTAGTGGGCACGACTGTAGTGAGGCTTACCAAACCTATGGATGTGGTTGTATCAGGCCTTGATTGTTAAATTTTCATAATCATAGTTAATCTGCTTTTTCCGCATTGCAGAGTTTCAAATTTACAAACATTGATAAAATATGTGGGCTACAACACCTTTATGAACTGTTGAGCGAGCCTAATTGGGTCGTTCATATTTCCCATGTCAGGCGTAATGCCAACAAGGCCGCGGATGCTTTAGCACAATGGGCGATGGCTCTTAATTCCCCTTTAACAATTTACAATGTTCTGCCTTCCTTTATTTCCTGTATTGTTCTTGCTGATAATGTAGGCCGTAGTGGCCAGAACTCATCTAATTAAATAAAATCAGCTTCCTTTGGATCAAAAAAAAAAGTGTACCTTATTAATGTACAGTAGAGGCATATTTCCTGAACACATTTGCTTTGTAGTTAAATTAAGATGCTGTCATAATAAAGTGTACCTTATTAGTGTACAGTAGAGACAAGATTGCTGAACGCTCAAGTTGAAAGTTCATTGTGTCAATATGAATGCATATCTGCCCTCTTGAAGTCCATATAATTATTGACGCCATTATATATGCAGGGTAAACTTATTACATCTAGACTCTCTGGCGAGCAAGGACACTCTTCTGGTGGTATGAAAACAGATAAAAAATTTGATACTTCTCTCTCTCTCTCTCTCACTTTGATAGATTGTTGCCATATTTGTTAAGTTTTATAATTTTTTTCTTTTCAGGAGCATTAGCCTCTGATATGAACTATGCTTGGTGGATAGACCACATACACTTGATGAATGGGCCCCTACTGACCATAGCTTCCTTTTGGTCATCACCGTAGGTTTCGACCCCTATCAGTTTTTAGAGATTCACGAATGCGTTATTTGCTTCCTTTTTGATTCAGTCTCTATACTTTGTATGTGATTGGTGTCCTGTCTACTGTATAGTAATTTGGGCTAATGTTGTATTGTATGCTTATTGACCATGCTGTTTCTTTTCTGCCCAAGTTTCAAGGAAATCTTCCCTAAGGGTGACCAACGTTGAAGTTCAGGAGGTTGTAAGCATTCTTCTATAGACATCTGCCATGCTTCTGATGTTTACATTAAGTAGTTGGTAACACAATTTTTCACGCTTTTGCAGGCCAAGGACTTGAAGGACCATGAACACTGTCGTGCAACAACTGTGAGTGCTACACTTGACTACTGTGGACTTGTATTCTTTTTAGTCTTGCTGACATCGAACTTTTGTGTTTGATTCTCTGTACCCTATAGGAATGAATTGAAGTAGCGATATGCAGGGAGAAAGTTAATTGCATTCATACTTATTATATATGGAGTCTAAACAAGGTAGTGTTGCAAGTTTTATGATCCTCCATATTCGCAACCGAATCCTGTAAAAGCTAATTGCAAGTGCTACAAACTATCTTAATAATTATGATTTTTTTCCAGGTGATTTTAGGCGTTGACCGCCTTAACATGCTAAAGGAGAACCCTTGAGAGGTTTCTTGAAGAAAATCCACATTGGCGAGTTAAAGTGGTGCTTAAACAAATTGCAGTCCCAGCGAAGCATGGTATGCTATGGTTTTCATTACCTTACTCTCTATTAATTGTTATACTTTGGTAATTTTTATTTCAGATGAATAAATGACAATGAGTTTTGATACTTTAAGAACACCCAACAACACATTTGATACTTTAAGAACACCGATTATCTTATTGCTTCTTCTTGCCTTTGTATGCTTAGTGTTGTACACACCCCAGAGAAAAGGAAAAAAAAGGGTAAAATAAAGGAGACTTTTTCCAACCGAGCTTTATAATGCATTGCTAAGAAGTAACATAGAGATGAGAGAAGGTGCTTATATTCAGCTGCTTTTGGTTCTTCTGGCTGTCACTGGTGAATCTTTTGTCTTAGAGGAAAGTAAGTTTTCTTCTTTTATTTTCTACACATTCTTCTTTTGTTCCAATTTTAGATCCTTGATTTTCAATAAGATATTTTTTTAGCTAATGAGCTTGTGTTAGGAGTGTTAATGGGTTGTTAATTGTTTCTTGGAAATCAATTTTTTTAACTTGAATTGATTGAGAAATGAATGTAATTTTTCTGATTGGAAATTTGGGAAATTCTCCAGGCGCTTACTACTCTCAAGGAAGCCATATATGAAGACCCATTTCTGGTTTTGTCAAGTTGGAACCGTGTGGATCCAGATCCTTATGGATGGTCTGGCGTTTTCTGTTCAGTTGCTAGAGATCAAGTTATCGGGCTGTAAGAATTTGTTCTTTGTGTCACTTGCACTTTCATTATCTCATTTATCAATGTTGTTTTTTACTCCAAGTTTCATTTGAGGTGGCATTTGGTTGAAATTTGGGTATGTTGAAATAAGTTTTAGACTTGATTGAAATCCAGTTGAGATGGTGCCAAAGAGTGTAGGGCCATATCTAATGTGGGGATTGTGTTTCCAAACATAATTTCATTGGGCCAGGAAATCCAAAAAATGCAAGGAAATGATTAAAAATAAAGCACTAAACCTTATGCTACTTCAATTCACCAAATGCCACCTTAGTTTGTGAAATTTCAACTGCTAGGACTGGATTGCTACTTTCATTCAGTACTGATTCATATCATTTTGCAGAAACATTTCGTCTTCGTCTTTAAAGGGATTTCTTGTTCCTGAACTGGGTTTTCTAACTTACTTGGAGCAACTGTAAGATCTTCAATTCGCCCTTTGAAGTGAATAAGTTTATGTTGTCATTCTCAATTTTTTTTTACCCTCGTTGATTCATCATGCTTTGTCTTGGATTATTCTGACTAATGTGGTTTTTTATTCTGCAGAATCCTGCATGGTAACAACTTGATTGGAACCATTCCTAAGGAAATTGGCATGTTAACGAACCTGAAAGTCCTGGACCTAGGAAAGAACCAAATAACCGGACCAATTCCTCCCGAGATATGCTACCTTGGAAATTGGCATTTTAAGACAGGAAATGCTGTTAATCACTAATTCAGACGATCATCGTTCCTTAAATCTACTAAATCTATCATCCTATCTCACAGGTCAAGTTTACATGAAAATTGCCTTGAGGAGAAAAATGTGAAACAACGGCTCGACTCAGAATGTGGTACAACTCTCAAGCTGCTATACCTAAATATTGCAATGCCAGTATTATATCAAGAAATAATTCGTTAAGTCTATAACGAAAGTTTCAATTCTACAGGTACAGGCCCGACTCAGAATGTGGGACTGTGGGAGCTCTTTGTTTTGTTTCTATGGTTGCTATTTTTCGAAGATGTAATAGCAAAAGTGCCATGATGATGCCATGGAAAAAATCAACAAGTGATAAGGGCCGTCTGACTGTATATATAGGTATAATATTTTCAACCAAAAGGGTAATGGAGTTATCCTATTTTCATGAAAATGTAGCTAAAATGGTTATCCATTTACTAGATCCGGATATGCTGAAAGATGTTCCAAAGATAGAATAGACAAGAGCCTGAAGTGGCCTGCGAAGATTTTAACAACATAGGATCTTCCTCTGACTGTGGGTTTACAAAAAAATCCAAGCAAATTAATGGCATTTGTCTGGTTAATTTCAGGTGGTTGATGTAGCTAGATTAGACCATGAAAACACTGGGAAGCTGTTGGGTTATTGTAGGGAGAGCTCACCATTTACTAGAATTAATGCTGGTTATTGCATATACATCCAACGGGACGCTATCTGAACACCTGCATTAATGTAAGTACACGCAATCTGCTAACTGCTTGTTGCTATTGGTAAGCTCAAGTAACTCTTTTTCTTGCACACGATTTCTCTGGTTTTGATAGGCCATCAAAGGATCAATCTTCACATGGATTTTTCCATTATCTTGTCTATTAAGCTAATTGTGTTGTGGACTAATCTTGTCATTTATCTTGTATATTAAACTAATTGTTTTATAGAGTAATCTCGCGCATGGCGCGAGACACTTACCTAGTTTATTTTAAATATGTACGATCAATATATATTTCTCAGGTATACAAATTTACCATTCTAAATATTATGTGTACATTTGTATAATTATAAAATCACGCACAATAACAATTCGTAATAGCATTCAGATCTCCATATCTTTCAAGAATTTTTAAACTCCCGAGATTTGCAAACAGTAATTAAAAAACGTGAAATTGAGTGATATACATACATGTATGCACGTCTAAACAAACATATAAATAAGTTAAACTAGCTTACTCAACATAAGATTCTACCTTTCTACAATTGAGTAGGATATACACATTGCTATACGAGAGAATCTACCCCTTCGGTCATCAACATAACCTTACACTTTTTGGTTACATACCTAGAAGTGTTGAAGATTGAAATTTGAGGATAACTATCATCACTTAGATTCTCATCAAATAGTTTTCTTTCGTTTGTACAAGTCTTAAGGCCCGAAATAATGTTGAATGAAATTTGTTTTCTCCTTAAAAATATATGATTCCACTATGGATTCCTCCACATCTTGTGGATTTGTCATGTTCCCTTTGGAATGTAGATAAGAATCTTTTGAATGGATACATCCAATGGTATTGTACAAGACTTGCTAACTTCGCCTCAAATGGTAGATGAAGAATGAGATGATTCATGCAATCAAAGAAGTATGGAGAGATATCTTCTCCAACTGACACAATATAAGGAGTGCATTTCGTTCTTAATTCTCAATACATTGATTGTTGACTGTGCATGTACAACTTGTTTCAAAAACAAACTCAACTATGTTATGACTCTACACTCCCACATGAACAAGCTCTTTAAAAGCAATTGGTAGAAGTCTTTACATGCACACAAGACAATCACGACTCTTCACCCTAAGTAATCCACCCTCTTGCAATTGAACACGACGACCAATAATAGAGACATCCCTGTCAGGAAATCTCAAGCAATTTAAGCAATTCAACAACATTGTTCTTTTGTCTCTAACTACTTTTGGTTTTGGACCCTCGTGATTATTATCCATTTGAAGCTCTAGGCAATGAAAAATAATTGTTGTCTTCCCCTTGAAATTTGTTATGATTTAGAATAAATTATCAAACACATTTTTCTCAATATGCATGACATCAAGACTATGACCTATCAAATGATGTCTTCAATAAGGAAGCTTCTAAAAAATACTTTGCTTCATGAACATATGAATTTTTCCATAACCATCTGAATATTGACATGGTGACTCCATGGTGATCGTTTAATCTTGAAGACTTTCCCATAGTTGTTAGACCATATAGATACAGAATAGAAGATTTGTCTTCCTTTTAGCCTTTGATGAAGTTTCTGATGCTTGTCCATAACGTGTGATCTAATTCCAATAAGAACATATGGAAATCAAACCTTGAAGCCTTTCACTCATGATGCAACCCAAAGACCGTTGTGTTCTCCATGTAGTGAGGACATGAATAATACTAGAAGTACTCTACCCTAATAAAATCTCATATGTAGCACTATCCACATAATAATTGCATGTATCCTAAAGTGTTTCCCTATAGAGACATCAAATTTTGGCATACCCTCTTTCCAAAATACTAGTAGCTCATCAATCAAAGGCTGCATACGAATATCTATTAACTTCTTTGGGTTTCGTAAACTTGGAGCAATGGTGCTTAAGAATAAATAATGGGCTTGGATGCACATCTCTGGTGGTAGGTCATAGGGTGACAATCACTGGTCATGTTGAGTGTGTCTTGCCAAACTTAACAAAAGGAGAGAATTTGTATGAACACAAACATAATCCCACAGTACGAATCTTTAATGCAAAATCTAGAAAGGTTCAATCAAAATTCTTCCAAGCCTTAGCATTAGATGATTGACTCATAAATCTTTCATCAACTTGGTGTAGAGTATGCGAACACATCTTTGAAGCCGTTTCCTTCATAGCGTACAAGCGTTGCAAACATGGGATCAAGGTCAAGTATCATAACACCTTATTGGGTATCCGTTTTCTTTTTGAGACAAATAAGGTTGATACCTTGAACTAGTGTAAAATCTACACTCACCGACATAGGTATCTTCCATCCAAAACAACATGCAACCTTGGGGGCATAAGTATATCTTTAAAATCTCAACTTTCTAGTCAACTTCTTCTACTCATAGTCATGCACAAGCAGGATTTGAGGGGTCAAGATGGGGGCACCCATACCCTGAACATGTCAGGAGGATGCGCTCGATCGACCCAAAGAAAGCAAAACTAAAATCAACTATGTGACAATTTACCCAATATTATAACCCGAAACTCAAAATAACTGAACCCACAAATCCATAGTTTTTTTAGATCTGGTTGGGTCAAGTCAACAAATTGGGTCATGTGGTAAAAAGAAGGAAAGTTGTCCAAGATAAAAAAAAGTCCAAAATGTGTCGACTTTAGGAGGATGCCCTTTCTCTCTCAATAAAATATTGTCTGTCTTCAAAGATGTAACACCCTATTTTTAGCAATATGTAATACCTCGACCCAATCTGGCCCAAAAAATCTATAACACCCCATTTCTAGCACTGGGATGTTACTCGGTAGTAGGCTTCATGTGGCTCTACTTAAGCTAGTATGATGACAAATTCACAATACAGATCTTGCAACAAAGGCCCGTCGAGAAAAATAATAAAATATTTGACTTATATGGTATTAAATCAGAATTGAAACCTATGTATGCACTAACCTCCATACACAAACAATCCAAGCCTACACTTCTACACATCAACACTTACTTACAACTTCTAATTCAACAAAATAACAAAATCACCTTAAATCAACTACCCTACTAAACAAAACTTGGCACCATCCTAAGACACACCATGTCAGATTGGCACATCATCGTCCTAGAAGGTTTTCCTTGAGGCATTTCTCACATTTGAATTGTATCTTAAAAGAGCATCAACACCCGAAGGGTTACCTAGCAATCCTAATATGCACTAAATAGGTAAACACAACATGCAACAACAAAATTAGTTTAATAAAGTATATAATAAGAATAGTAATAGTATAACATCACATATTAATATATTCAAAAAAGTAGACAGCGCACAAAACAACACTTATAATCATAAGATGCATAATAATATAAGCACAACTTTTCTATTGATATTAATTCAAACACAATACACCTCAAAACTCATTTACCAATATCAATTTTATAGCAACCTTTTATGGTGTAGTAGTCGGTGGACTCCACCGTTATTCTAAACCACCCAGCACCCTCATCATTCATCTTCTTACCCCCGGTCAAGCCTCCACTAGAGCACTTGCCAAAATGATTTATTACTATTTTGAAAGGGCTCTCCTTGACATACGACTAAGCCAATGATGTCTCCAACTTACCGACTATCCCGTGGTCATAGCTGTACCGGTTAGATGCCAATATTTAGCAAATCGAATAACATACGGAATATTAGTCATCCACTAATATACTTTCAAAATATCAATTTGTTTTTGACACATATGTTTCGTAAATTATAAGGACGTATCCAAAATTAAGCTATACACATCATATCTACATATCTAGCACACATCAAAATTGGTAGCTAAGTAAGTCTAGTCGACTTACCTCAACTATGAACTTATACAAGATAATTCCTTTTAAGGCAATTAGTTCTAGTCTTGAAAAACACGCAACCAAAGCTGGCACACTTATCAAAGCATAAGAGTGGAATCAAGGGCATGTAATTCGAGAAAAGTTGGTTCACTCTCCTATTTTCCCTTCTTCTTTCCTAGATAATCCAAACTAGCTCGAGAATTATTCAGAACGTCTAAACCTTTCAAATTTCCAAAAAAGCACAAAGGTTCATAACTTTCCTTATACATATCCAAATTAAAATCCGTAAATTGTCCCGTACTCATAGGAGAATTCCTCACCCTAATATGATGTCCAAAACTTTTCAAAAATTATGAAAACCGCCCAGATTTTCCAAAATACACAAAAATGCCCCACTTCCAACTATTTAGCCATCTTCCATGCTAACCTCTCCACCACCCCCACAACACTGGCTCCAACCTCTCCTTTCTGTTTTCTTTTTGTTCAGAAATACCTTAATGAAAGGAAGATAGGATTTTGTCTCTATGGGCTCTTTGATGCGACCCTACCTAGGGTCAGACACAGTTTCGACTAGTTCGAGGCGCCCGAGACCATGACGTCCCTCTTGGATTAGTACTTAGTCTTATTTTATGTGTTTTCCTATTTTTAGCATATTTCTATTCATGTTTTTACCATTTTGGTTGTTGCTACTTTTAGTATTGTCTATTTATGGTTTTTGGGCTTTGGACGTTGGGTCTTTGCTTGCATGCAAACCCTAGTCCATTAACCTTGTTTCTATTTAGGGTTTTAGAGCCACCTCTATATAAGGGGCTCTAGAACTCATTTTTTTCACGCATATTATTATTAACGAGTTATTAGTTGAAGCATTGCTCCTTTATCTCGTTTGTGTGTCATCCATTCTCCCAATTCCTCTTCCTATCATCCATTTCTCCCTTGATTTGGCCAACTCTCAACTCTCTTCCTCCTCTGACTCCACTTCCCAAACATACCGGTGATACGTGAAGGCTCGATGGTGATTACAAGTAGAATGAAGGACGATGTCGTTGGCTACGGTTGCTCGAGGTGACAGTGCAGTGGTTGAATTCGGTTGCCAACAAGATAATAAGTGGTGGCTTAACTTGCTAGAAGTGATGGTGGTGATCGACCCTCCTAAGCAATCTACATTCTAGCCTCATCGAAGGGGAAGATGAACAAGAGGGAGGTGATACGGAGTAAGATGGATGATATTATCACATGGTGGGTAGTTGGAAAATATGAATATGAATGAGAAAAGGATATGCGAGAAAGAGATATGAAAGAGAGAGGTAAGAGCCGAAGGGGATTTGGCTAAGGAGGAACTCAGTCTTATCTAGGACAAAAGGAGTCAGCTCACACATACAAAGCGAGATAATATCAGTTTGATACATAAGGAAAAGTCAAATTTGGTGGCTAATGAGATATGAAAATCTTAGGTAATGAATAATATGTATGGCAGTGTATCGAGATTTAAATTGAAACGAGACAAAAATATAAGACGGCTCGTATGCACATGCTTAACTTATACATCCCAACCCTTATATTTACTCGAGTAATACACTGATCGCACAACATGTTTTATACTTTCCTTTATCTATTGATTATTGTAGGATCATGTCAAAATATACTCTTATATACTTGGGTTGTGATTTGAACATTTGAACGGAATATTTAGCGTACCACTATATCTTATTAATAAGGAAGCGAAATAAATTAATTGTAATGATTTACTAATTATTATTGCATAATAATTAAAATAATTATTATGAATAAATAGTAATTATCAATTTATCTTTTTATAAAAGAGAGAGATATGACAGTTGTACCTCATTAAAGTATAGTTTTGTCCTCGAAACTAGAGAAGGATAGGGTTGTAAAAATAAAAGCACAAGAATATACATCACCATTATCATATATACAAAAAGAGAGGATTTTCCACTCAAGTACCCCCTTAAAGAATGTTTCATTCTTTAATTTTGATAAATAACTCAGGGAAACACCTTAGCATTTCTTGCTCGGGTTTCCAAACATCACTTAGAATTAAGTACATGAAATTCCTCCAGCACGCATCGTCGTAACAACAATGTATGGAAGACATTAGGAATTAGATGCACTAGTAAAGGTAGGACAAGGCAACTGTTACCTTGCCAATTATGGCGTTTCAACAAGCCCTTGCTTTACTATAGCATAAGACCTTTGTTGACTGTATTGTCAACAATTTAACCCCGACTAGTACAATAACCCAATTATAGTCATCTTAATCTACCTTGATCCGAGAGTAAACTCATCAACATCGTCCTTCCTTAGATTAGAAAATGATATTCTCAATCCAAACAAAACTTCAAACAAATCTATCTTAATTGACTACTACCATCCAATGTTATAGACGAACTATTTTAAACTCCAATTGATGTCCCAACTTGTTGAGAAATCTAGCTCATAAATTTGAAGAATATCTTCAAGTGTCTAAAACATTACTGTAGGTTTACTTATCAATCTGGGAATGAAAAATAATATTGTAACACCCCGATAATTTGTAAGGAATTGAGGTTCTCCCCATGTCAACGAGAGCTCTTCATTTTCAAGGTTTGAGTGAGGACAAAGAACTCTAAAGTTAAGCGTGCATGAGAGAGAGTAGTACCAGGATGGGTGACCTCTTGGGAAGTCCTCGGGTTGGCATGGGATAGGGTTTCTAGGCCTCAGACCTTACAAATAGCATGATGATAAAGACTAATAGTATTGAGTAAAGAAATTACTAATGCACCCTTTTCTTAAGCAAAGGGTGATTAAATTCTCTTAAGAAAGGTTCCATTATATCGAAACTCAAATGAAGTTACTCTCAACGGTCTCTCAAACTCCTTGACAGAACCAATGTCTCGGTAATAGGTGTTTTTCTAATTTCATATCTTCTTGCTCCTCAGGTTAGAGTTACTTCAACCACTCATATTTTGGGCAAATGCCATAGTTTTTTCTTCTAATTAAGCACAACTTTGATGACTCTAACTAACATACACTCTCCGATCAATACCTCTTGCTTCAATATATCCAATACACTAGAGGTATTTCTTACTCATTTAATCTAGTAGATCATTTCAAAAAAAATTATATTTTGACTTTTCCAACCATACCATGCCTCTAATGCTTCCATTTGTTTCAACTCTTACCATCATTGATTTTCGCCTATCCTTCAAACTCTAGAACTTGAAACTGTACTCTATCTAAGTTTAGATAAAACTTTCAACATATCCTAAAGGGTCTGAATCATATTCCTTTATCAACACCTCACATCATAGTGATAAGCAATCGTAAAAGAGTGTCCTATGTCAAAAGCATCCTGCCACTAATGTCAAGATTTAAATGCACGTTTATGGTTTCTTCTTCCAGTTGCACATCGATGAAAATAGGTTCTGTTCGAGTCTGTGTGTGTAATATGCTTTGGCTTCGCTCGTTGGGCCTAATACGTTTTATGAAAATTTATCAAATGTTCTTTTTTCTCTAATAAACGTGCCTGCCTTACAATATCATTCTTATCCTTATCTTTCCATGGATCCTTTTGCAATTCTAGTAGTTTTGATTCTACCTCTTCAATCTGTCTATAAATGTTACCAAAAGTGTGCTTATTCCATATTTTTGTTTTTGCTTTTAATAGGCATGTTTTTAGAACTAAATTAAACATATGCGATCCCTAATTCTGGGCTCTCCATGTTTGTTTTACTAAATTCCCAAAATCTTTCCTCTGCATCCAAATTTTTTCGAATTTAAACGGGCTTCCTTTGTAAATTTGTTGCCCATTAATGTCAATTGAAATTGGACAGTGATCAGAAAATGAAAACGCATGATTGTGTTATGAGGTCAGGAAACCATTGTGCAATTTTGTATGCCACTACAACTCTGTCCAAATTTTCGTAAGTATTATCCACATCCACTAATGTGAACCTGTCTTCGGATTCATGAACGGATCTTGATCTTGGACTAGTATTGGGTCTCTTCGAACCAAACGAACCGATAAGCGAGGCGTGAGCCTAGAATCAAGAGAGATTTTAGAGTGTAGAGATGAGAAATATCGAATTCAAGGGAGAACACGACTAGAGGAAGAGATTGAGGGTGTTTTGGTGATGCTTAAAGAATCTTGTGTGGAGAAATTCCAGTAGCAATTTGATATATCAATTCAAGCGTAAGCAATAACAAGAGAGGAGGCTCCTTTATATAGAGGAGCTCCTAGAAAACCCTAAAAGAAACCCTAGGGGCGTGGGAAGATTAGGGATGCGCAAGCATGCGGCCCAACGTCAAGCCCAAGCCCATAAATGGAATACTACATAGCAACACCTTATTTAGCAAGTTTTAGAAAGGAAAAAGTACTAATAAAGGCAATACATGATAGAGGTCACGGTGGCCATGTCGTGAGTGTCGCGACAAGGCCGTGACAAGGGTTGGTGCGGCGTGACAAGGACATCGGCGTGCCAGCATGTGCGCAAGGCGTGTCGCGGCACGTTGAGTGCGGCGCGACACCTTCGAGGCGCGGAGCAAGAACCTTATGTTGCGACGCCGGGTGGCCCAGTGCGGACATAGAAGGGGCATCCGAGGTGAGGTCCTCGACACCGAAGGGTGACAGTGGCGCGGTGCCGATGGCGCATAGGCACGCGAAGGCTGGCTCGGCCGTGGGCGCGCCGTGGCTGGAAAGTGTGCACGTGACGATGGATGTCGTGGCTCGAGCAATGGCGCGGGTCCTGGCTTTAATGATGGGTCCGTCAGAGGGCACGAACATGGACTCCCCCTCCTGGCTAGCCGTCAGTGTCGGGATCACATCATCCACTCTCCTTTTCCTCCACATAAATTCATTTCTTGAAGCTCTAGTATCAACCAAATCACATTGATGGATAAAATTCTAAAGCCTACTAAACCTTGAAGGCAACAGGACATTACCTCCAAACTTATCACCTGGGCCTTTTAAGTCATTAAAGTCTCCTATTATCATACTGGGTATCGAAGATTTAGATACATACTCCGATAGGCAATTCCAGAACTCGTTTTTTTCATTTTCATGAGGGGGAGTGTAAATAAAAATAATCATCATATCGTAACCTTTACAAGGAATTGAATGCAAAAATGAGATAAATCTATCATGTTTGTGTACTAATCTAAAAGTTCCTTTATCTTGCAATTGATGTTCTTTCTATAGAACGCAAATTCCACCAGCTCGACCCCTTGCTTTTGAATGTACTATATTATCGAAACCTGCTTTTCGCTAACAATTTTCATTTGGATCATTTTCCGTTTTTGTTTCCAAGATTGCAATGGCTTTAATGTGATTCAATTTCACAAAAGTTTCAATGTGGGTCCAATTTTTTTCTTCTTTCCTATACCTCTTACATTGCAAGATGCAACTCTCACGTTTTATTCAATGCTCTAAAAAATGCTAGGCGGAACCTAGGCGGAGAGGGGCCGCCTATGATGGCAATCAAAAGACCATGAAGAATAAGGTTGCAATCAAGGTGTCTCGAAGGCCAAGAACAAGACCTTTTCCAAGGTCTCGGGCATTCAAGTTCAAGAATAACTTCAAGGACTTGATTGTATCTGTTGATTACGTTCATCAATGGCGTCCAAGGCCACCAAGGAAGAGGATGAAATCTTGAAAGTTCGAAAAGTTAAGAAGCCCGTCAAATTAAAAACAATGCTCAGTAAATTGGTTATAACTTGGGCTAGAAAATTGATCTCAAGTTTGTTAAATATGCGTTGGAAATATTATTAAAAGATCTACAACTTTGTAGTTTACATCAAATCGAGAATCCAAAAGAAAAGAAGCAAAAAATGCAACTTACTATGAGTTGTTCAAGTCTTACGGGAATCTTATCTTTAGTTTAAAATATCTATCCTTATTACTATATTTATGGACGTTTTTTATGAAGGAATTTCAGTCTAGGATCCTTGTTAGTTGGCTGGAATATTCTTTCCTATATTATTAATATCTTTTGAGTTTGTTAGGATAGTTTCCTTATCTCTTAAGTCAAATATTTATTTATTTGATTTAATTAAGGTAAGGAGACTTAGATAGAGTTTCTAGTATTATAATAAATTATCTTGGAGAGCAAGAAAAAGGTCCCTTTTACACCTCTTAGGGCCAACCACCTCTTGCCTTGCTACCCAAGGAACTTTGCTCTTGTATTCTATTTATTTGCTTGTTATTCATTAAAAAAATATGATGAAATTAAAGTGAGGCACCTTGGCTAAGGTGTTTCTCGCTTCTTCATCCAAACTACAATCTTCTTAAATTATTATTGTGTTCTTGAAATCTAAATTCTAAGTGTTTGAATCCGAAATCCATACCCTAGGCAATTCTTCTTGTGATCATCTTCATCCCAAAGGTTGTCACGTATCAATAGGTATTAGAGCCCAGCGATTTAGGGTTTTGATTCTCATTGTTGAAGCCATTATTGACGGAAGAAACCGGTTATATCAACACCAACATCACTGCTTGCATCAAACCTTGCAAAGAAGTTTCACCGTGCACTATTGTCGAAACTTCTGGCCTTTTTCCGAAAATGTTGAAGGTAATTTCTGGAATCTAATTGCAAAATATTGTATAGAATTTCGATACGAGTCCGTGCATATAAAATCCGTCAAAAACAGACATCGTTTGGCCCCCGAAAAGCTCAAAATACTCAGCAGTACTCAATCTCCATCGCCCACCGCGAACACCTTGCCGCGCAAGTCATCAAGCCTTGTGTTTGTTGTGTTCTCTTAGAGTGCATTCCAAGTTTGTTTGCTGATTGATTGAAGGATAAAGTGAAGTCGTTTGTGAGTTGTGTGCTTTGCAAGATAAGTATCATCCAACCGCGTGAAGACCTCGTTTTCAAAGTGCAAAACCGAGTCTTTTCTTGTTCACCAAGGAGAAGCCTCAGATTCATCCTAAAATTTGGTAAATTATCTTGGTAAATTATCATGTTTCAATCAAGTGAAATTAGTTTGTTCTATGGTGCTATTGATCATCAACATTATTTTGCTTGGGAAGAAAAAACTACTGCTTATTTGGATTATTATGGTTATCTTGATAATCAATGTATTGAATCGATCACTCGCTCGTTTCGAGGCGTTGCTTATAATTGGTGGGTTGATGTTATTCATTACCGTCATACTCAAGGACGTCGCCCCATCAAAAGTTGGCCAGAAATGAGATTTGTTATGCGTAGAGCGTTTGTCCCATCCGAGCATGCAAGACGTATGGAAATGCTCAACAATTGCCACCAAGGCACTAGGTCCCCGCTTGCTTTCTTCATGAACCTTGAAGAATTAGCCACCTTCGCTGGAATTCCAATGCCATCACATATTTTATGTCCACGGTTCTTGGCTGGTTTGGAGCCTTCATTTCAGTTATACCTAAGGGGCCAACCAAGAGTCGATGTCGATGAGTTGGTAAGAGTTGCTCAAAATTTTTACTACAAAATTCAGCAAATGGATGATGTAATTGATGCTATTAGAAGAGTAAATCCACCTCAATTGGAGGAGGAGAACTCAGCTGCAATCGCCATGGAGGAGGCTGCCCCTACAACCTAAACCGAAGCACCGCCACTAATAGTGTTTTCTAGCACCGAACCGTCACTTGATTCCGGCGATGCTCTGGTCACAACCAATGATTCTAGTGTTGATTTTGCTGTGTCTTATGATGCATTTGAGAGTAAGAAATCGGAGGATGAATGCCTTCAAGAGCCTCCATTTGTTGTGCCTAGTCAAGACAACTTCACATGTTCCGATGAGCCAGAAATTGTCAACAATGAATCTTAGGCTATAGTTGTCCAATTGCCTCCAAATTTTGTGGATACTTGTGATTCCACTTTGGAAGAGCCTCTGCAAAATTTCATCCATTTTGGAAATTATTTGACTAATGAATGTTGCAGCTTGTTCTTGAGTGCTCCTACACCGTCATTGCTTGCTTCTATTGGATGTTTGATCACATATGCGTTTACTTACTATCATCTAGATTATGGAGCTGAGTATATGAATGTTTCATTGAGTTATTTGTCTACTATTTCTGATTTATTCACTACATCTGGACACAAATCGAGGACGATTTGCAGCCAAGTGGAGGAGAATGATAGCAATCAAACGACCATGAATAATGAGGTTGCAAACAAGGTGTCTCGAAGGCCAAGAACAAGACCTTTTCCAAGGTCTCGGGCATTCAAGTTCAAGAATAACTTCAAGGACTTGATCTTATCTGTTGATTACGTTCATCAATGGCGTCCAAGGCCACCAAGGAAGAGGATGAAGTCTTGAAAGTTCGAAAAGTTAAGAAGCCCATCATATTAAAAACAGTGCTCAATAAACTAGTCATAACTTGGGCAAGAAAATTGATCTGAAGTTTTTTTAAATATTCGTTGGAAAGATAATTAAAAGATCTAAAACTTTGTAGTTTACATCAAATCTAGAATCCAACAGAAAAGAAGCGAAAAATGCAATTTACTGAGAGTTGTTCAAGTCTTACGGGAATCTTATCTTTAGTTTATTACTATATTTATGGACGTTTTTCATGAAGGAATTTCAGCCTAGGATCCTTATTAGCTGGCTGGAATATTCTTTCCTATATTATTAATATCTTTTGAGTTTGTTAGGATAGTTTCCTTATCTCTTAAGTCAGATATTTATTTATTTGATTTAATTAAGGTAAGGGGACTTAGATAGAGTTTCTAGTATTATAATAAGTTATCTTGGAGAGCAAGCAAAATGTCCCTTTTAACCCTCTTAGGGCCAGCCACCTCTTGCCTTGCTACCCAAGGAACTTTGCTCTTGTTTTCTATTTATATGCTTGTTATTCATTAAAAATATATGATGAAATTAAAGTGAGGCACCTTGGCTAAGGTGTTTCTCGCTTCTTCATCCAAACTACAATCTTATTCGATTATTATTGTGTTCTTGAAATCTGAATTCTAAGTGTTTGAATCCAAAATCCATACCCTGGGCAATAATTATCGTGATCATCTTCATCCCGAAGGTTGTCACGTATCAGCCTAGCAGCTAGACGGCCTGAACGGTTACCTAGGTGGTTTTGGACGGGCACCCAGGCGGGCTGGACGACTAGGCGGGCTGGGACCTTCCAATGCCTAGGCGGGGCCTAGAAGAAATTTTTAAAACATTGGTTTTATTAGTATTTTTTGTAGGGGATCCACTCCCAAAGTCTAACCTGGTCGTAATTATATTTTGTTCGTAGTTGTCAAAAAGATCAACATCATCGTAGCTGATAACAAAAGGACTTGGTGATAGGCGCAATTCAATTAACAACTTAAGGATTAGTGAACCTAATTTATAGCAATTTTAGAGCTTTCTCATTATATAGGGGCATTTCATAAAATCATAAATTGTAGTCATATCCAGCCCATACAAACATTGATCTAAGATCATAATCAATTTTTCTATTGTTGCGATCACATGTGATGTTCGATATTTTCCTTCGAAATCCAGATCTCTATTTTACTCTATCTAGACAACGGTTTTTCCCAAATTAAAGACATGAGTAGTGCAAACATTAACAACAAAGACAATATTTTCATTCATAGCCAACACCAACAGTACATAAGTAGCATTAATACCTAATAGTCTTCCCATATTGGCAACCAACATATTACCATCACACCCATACAGAACATTAACATCAGTCAAACACATGAAAAAAGCCTAACAAAGAACAAACTAAAGAGTTGCAAAAAGCCTAACAAAGACAAAAGCAACAAATGTTAATATGTTCATGTTGTGAATAAACAACAAAATATAAATGAACATTTAAAGTTTTGTGAATACATAAATACAGATTAAAAATGTTAGAACATATTTTATAATAATATTGCAACATGAATGTTACAAACATAGATATTAAACATTTCACATACCTTGGAGTTAAAGTACGAAGATGACACCTATATATGACCAACATATTTAGAATCAAAATAAATAGACACCAGGCAATGCCAAAATAAAAAGGAAGAACAACAAATACAAAATATGCCATGAAATCAAATCAACTACTAAGAAGTCACAAACTTTGATGCAGTATAGGTGTAAAAGCTTCACACCAAAATAAAGTGTCAAATAATATGAGACAAGAGCAACCGCTTGAGAAATGAATTTTGAAGTGGACCTAAGTTTCTCACAAAAAAAAATAATGGCCAGAGAGGGAATTATTGTTGAGATCTGAACGGAGAGGGTACACACATTTATAGGCAAATTTCAAATTACCTAGTACATGTATCAGGCAAATTGATCTCCACATGTAAAGTATTACACTAGGCTGCAAGTATAGATATAATAAGACAAATGATCTTTCAAATGTCAAAAATAAAATTTGCTTGCAGGAGGTTCATTCCGATATACAAATATAGATACATGATGACAAACAAAAGGGAAAAAGTAAAAAAAGGCCACAAATACATTATTTATTGTTTTATATGCTAGTGTTTACAAAAACCAAATTGTACACTATATCATTCAAGACGTTGATATCATTCATTGCAAAATCAAAATTGAATTGCACTTGCAATCATTAGATAGTCATTTGCAAGACGTTGATATCATTCATCTTAAAATCAAAATTGAACATGAACAAATTGAGCACGCTGGCAATCATTGGATAGTCATTATTATGACATTCTATCATGTAGAAGTCAAAATAAGCTGCAAACAATGATTAGAAAATTAAAATGTGGATTAATTAGCCTAATTTAATAACCTAACTATCTGAGTACAACAAAAGATGTACATTAATTGTGGATTAATTAACATTGTGTTATTATAAGGAAAAAAGGTGAGACACCGAACTCAACAAAAGCACAGCAAAAGAAGCCATCAACAGAGCTACACATGCCTAACAAGACAAAGCTAAGGGTGTGTTTCACTTGTGAGTGAAAAGTAGTTTTTAGGTGAAAAGGAAATTTTTATGTCTCGAAAAACGTAAAAAGGAGAGAGAGTTGCACGAATTTCAAGAGTGTTAAAAGTAGTTTTTGGGTGAAAATTAGTTTATAAAGCGTAAACCTATTCACATATGCCACTAAACTACAAAGACGGTGATCACTTTTTTGTTGTGCACAAGTTGACAACATTAAATTGCATACATTTTGGCTTTCATGCCATATAATAAAAAAATAAGTCAACAAAAGAAGCCATCAACAAAGCTACACATGCCTAATAAGACAAAAAAAAGAAGAAGTTAAGTTTATAGATATCATAGCAGCTTGTGGCATACTATCATGTAGAAGTCAACAAAAGCACAATAAAAGAAGCCATCAACAAAGCTACACATCCCTAACAAGACAAAAAAAAGCAAAAGCTAAGTTTATAGATATCATAGTCGTTTGTGGCATACTATCAGGTAGAAGTCAACAAAAGTAGCTGCAATGATTACAAAATTCAACAATCACTGCGAAATAATATTGCGGCTCAATAGTAATGTGATTACTTATCCTATTTTAGCAAACTAACTATCGAGTACAGATACAAATTAGACCTGAACAAAGTCGGACTAACCCGCCTAACCCGTACCGCCCGCCCGGAAAAATGGGCGGACTTGGACAAAAATTCTAACCCGAAAGGGTAAATAAGCCCGCCCGCCCGAATTCATGGGCGGGACACGGACAATATTTTTGACCGAATATCCCGGATAACTCGCCCGAATACCCGAATATATTAAATATTTAAAATAAATATTTATATTTATAAATAAAGATATGTCTGCGAAAAATATCTTGAGGCCATTGATTGTAGAATTAGTACAAAAGAGAGTTAATTATTATAGTTCCTTTACCTTGTCACCTAAAAAGCTAGCATATATACGATCTTAATTTTAAGTAATGTTAGATAGTGTAATTATAATACTAGGATTTTCTAGTTTTTTAATGGACATGAAAAAATAATTATTTATAAATTTATATACGGGTCCCGACGGGCTACCCGTGTCCGGATGTCCGGGCGGGCTTGGACATCCTTGCCGGCCCGAATCACCCGCTTGACCCGAACCCGTTCGGACAAATGGGCATAATTTTTGTTCAAAGCCCGGCCCGGATGCGGCCCGAACCCGACTTTGTACAGGTCTAATACAAATGTACATGTAATGTGGTTTAATTAGCATTGAATTATCGAATACTATTCATGGGCACATTGCCCCTTTTCTAAACTTCCAATAATTTAATTGCACATCCAAAATAATTTTTTAATCCACCAATAAAAGTGTCCATTTATATTGTTTCATAAGAAAATAAAATTAATTTTCTCATAACGGAAAAAATAAACAAAACATTTGTATTATAACACAAAGGTGTCACAACATATACAAGTTAATATTTCTACATGTTAAAACAATACTTAACAAATAGAATATAAGAATATATTACCAAAATATAAATAAATCAATATTTATTTAGTTAATTATAATATTAAAATACGAAATTTCTTTGTGGTGATAAGGCCAAAAGTTCTTCTTACTTAGTAAACTATTTATTTA
The DNA here is from genome assembly GCA_964016875.1 of Fallopia convolvulus. Taxonomy (NCBI): domain Eukaryota; kingdom Viridiplantae; phylum Streptophyta; class Magnoliopsida; order Caryophyllales; family Polygonaceae; genus Fallopia; species Fallopia convolvulus. The sequence continues at coordinate 28,580,360 of OZ024727.1, forward strand.
TATTATTACTACAGGCCTCTTGAATCTTCTATTTTCCTTTTTTTGTTAGTTGTGTGTATGTAATTAATGTAATCAAATAAGAAAAGGACATAATTTGATAGTATCATGTAATTAATTCAAATAGCTAAGTCATTTATTTAGTTTTTTTTTTATCATTGATCATTGACCATAATAAAATATCCAAATTGAAAAAGTGAAAACACTGATTTTGTATTAAATGAATAATAAAAATCAAATTACATAAAATATATGCATCGACTTATTTACATAATACATCAATTTCACAAAACCCTAGAATCATACCCATATATATAGAAAGATTTTCCAATGTTGTCATCAATTGTAAATCTCGAGAGTTTCCTAATATCGTTGACCTTCGCCTCTATAATCGTCCTCTTCCATTTAGTCATCTTCTCTAATGGCCTCTATAATTGTTGTTGAATAAGCTCAAAAATCCAATTTTGGTGCTCAATGCAAAGGATTGATGGATTGCGTGCATCAAAGTCCAAACCAGATTAAATTCATTAAACCTTAAATTCAAATCAACATCAAGAAACAAAAAAAAGGTCACAAAAGTCAAAGTAGTTTGTTCTCGTTTAAATTAAAATCTAAAAATCAAAAGGAGCTCGCTGCACCTAAGATAAAATTAAAAAGATCAATCGTAAAAAAAAGAAGAGGAAAAATAAATTATATACTACAACCTTTGAAAAAATAACATATTCGAAATCAACTACCTTGTGCCAAGGATGAACTTTAATAAGTACAAACCTAAAATTTGACAAATTTGTGTTCGTGCTTATCTTCACAACGTAGTGTACCAAGAACCTATAGGACTTAGAAGAGATAAATTAATTTATAAAAACTATCAATTTCTCATAGATGGAAACCTAAAGTCAGAGAAATATTAATTATCGAATTTAGTAATATAATCGGATTAGAATTCCAAAATCCAATACCATGAAAGCTTGAGACCGAAGAGGCAAGCGGGAATCTAGGTCTTATCATAGAACATCAAAAGAAAATCGAAGTTAGTACTATAATCGGAGTAGAATTATAAATTTCAATACCTTGAAAGCTTGAGTCCAAAGAGGTAGGCGAATATTTGGATGATATGAGACACGAACTTGTGTTAGGCGATGATTGAAAAAATGTGCAATGTCATAGAATGCCTTAAATAGAAAAATTATGACAAATAGGTCGGCATACATAAAGTTATTATATACGACACGTAATCTAAAAATATACACGCGTTGATCCAAATGTATTGCAGATAAAGTAAAATAATATGAACTTATCTATAAAATGTATGTACACATGTCATACAATAATTGCTATCTATTTGGCACACAAGTTACAATGTAAACCTATTCACATATGCCACAAAACTACAAAGACGGTGGTCACTTTTTTGTTGTACACAAGTTGACAACATCAAATTGCATACGTTTTGACTTTCATGCCATATAAAGAAAGAAGTCAACAAAAGAACCATCAACAATTATTAGAAAATTTAACAATCATTGCGAAATAATATGGCAGCTCAATTTGTCATTTTTACTCCATAAGTGCAAGCAACTACTGCGGCTACTTAATATACATCTAATTTTTGCGATTGCCTAATTAATCTACATGAAATTATTGTGGCTGCTTTGAGTATCTGCTTTTGCTGACTTTTTTGCAAAAAACGGCCGCACACCTCTTTTTTTTTTTTATCAAAGCCCACCTATCTTTATAAAGTTATAATAACACAATCATTTGGTAAAGACAAATTAGATATTCTTGTCACCATGATTTTGGAGTATCAATTACAATACGTATGTACAACTTCTTAAAAACTATTGACAACCCTTTCGTTCCATGCCTTCACATACTTAATAGATATCACATTGTATAGCTTGTAATTGTAAAGCTAGTATGTAATTAGAATAATCCTACCATATTAAATGATCTTATTCGGTCTAAATATTCAAACAACCACTTTATACTAACTAAGTCACACGTAAGCTTGTGACAATATTATACGAATACATGATTATCATAAATCAATTCGCTAATTACATGTCGTTAACTAAAACAATGTGAAAAATCATTGGATTGAAGTGAAATATTCATTTTTACTAATTCACATACAAATATAGGTAGCCGTTAACTAAAGGGCTTGTAAAAATGATTGGCATTTATTTTTTTTGGAAGTTGTTTTTTTTATTTTGCAATAGGCTAAAACAAAAAGGTTGCAGAAGAAAAAACAAAGACAACAATACATTTATTTTCCAATGGGCCTAACAAAGACAAAAAAAAGTCAATACACACTTGCCTAACAAAAAAAATTGTATATTTACTTAGTACAAACATTGATCAAAACCGAATACATCAATTTAAAACATCGAAGTGCACTAATGAAAAGTTGAAACTGCACATAATTACACGTGTTTATCATTGGTTTACGTGCAATGTTATCAAAATTCTGATCCGATTCTACGATTCTAGCGATCCTATGATTCATAAGACGCGAAATGATCCACGATCCCAAGTAGGATCTTATTGGAGTAGGATCTTAAATAATTTAGAATACAATCTTGATCCAATCTCGATTTTACATATGATTTTAACGATCCTATAAACGAGTCTAACAGTCCTACAAACGATTCTAACGATCCTATAAAATGACAATTTTTACTATATATTATTAATAATTTTACGGTTAATGTATCATTTCTATTAAAATAGTTGACTAGTTCATCCTACAATATTTTTAATAATCAAATTAATAATGTTTATCATTTTCTTACTTCATATATAACAAAATATACAATCTATTAGGTTATTCTTGCATACTTTTAGTTATAATGCAGGATCTTAGATTCAGCGATCTGATCTTACGGTCCGATCCAAAAGACACTCAACGATCCAACCTAGAATCTCGATCGTGATAACCCTGTTTACATGGTTGTTGTTCATGCATTCATTCGTAAGAAAACGGTCGATAATTTCTAACAAAGGACAAAACAAATACAAGTAACTTACAATATATTGATAAATAAAATAAAAAGGCACCGATGCTTTTTTTAAGTATATCATAGCCTTTAAAAAACAAACTAAAGGGCTTGTAAAAATGCTTGACATTTGTTTTCCTTGGAACTTGTTTTTGTAATTTAGCAATAACCAAATCAAAAAGGTTGCAGAAGCCAAAATAAAGACAACAATAAATTTATTTTCCAATGGGCCTAACAAAGACAAAAAATCCAAGACACACTTGCCTGACAAAAACAAAAATGCATCTTTACTTAGTACTAATATTGATCAAAACCGAATACAATTTAAAACATCGAAGTGCACCAATGAAAATCTAAAATTGCACATTATTAATTATTTGGGTTTTTTTGCAATTGAATTGATCATTGACCATATTAAAAATTACAAACTCTAGTGGAAATTTTACGTAACCCTAAAATCATACCAACATCTATGCAAAGATCATCCAAAGTTGGCAGCAATTGTATAGTTGTGAACTTTCTTGCTTACATTAAAATGCGTATTTTTTTTATCATTGATGAATAAACTCAAAAAACAACTTGCGTGCACGATGAAGAGTTTTGATGGACTACATATAATTCAAAAGTCAAACCAAACTTAATTCATTAAGCCATAAATTGAAACTGAAGGTGAAAATATTATTTGTTTATTAAATGTAAAATTAAAAAAGAATTCAAATAGATAAATCATTAGGTAATAAACCAATTTTACAAAACCATAGAATCATACCAAAAATCTATACAAAAATTATCCAAAATTGGCATTGATGAAGCCCGAAATAAACCAACGCTAAATACAAGAAACGAGATTATATATTTATTCAACGAGGCAAACCCTTGCTTTCCATTTATGATTTCCGAGCGGGATTACAACATTGAGATTATGCCCTAGATCTCCTTATACGAGATTCGAGGTCTCCGCTTAACAAAGCCTCGAGACCTCTTGATTACAACGAGGTTATCACTTTACAAACTACTAGCAAGCTTTGCTCTTATTACAAATGGAGAATTGATATCTATCAGGCGAGATTGGACACTTGGGCGTTTACACAGAGATAGTAGTTTGCGAAGCGGTTTGAGCGAGATCCTGCTTGAGGCGAGGTCTCTTTGGGCGACTTGAAGTCTTTTGGTGGACCTTCTCTTGGTGGTAGCATGGTAATTCAACACGTCGATCTTCAATCAACAAGATAGTTCTTGAGCTCAAGATGTTTTTCGACCCCCTGCAACCTTCGAGGCTCTTTCCTATTTATAGATGTTTGAAGGTCACGGCTCTTGCCCACTTCTGATGTCGGACGCTTGAGTTTCGATCATTTGATTGGTCGAGACGTAGGTGGCAGCTCATTGGTTGAGAGTTAGGTGGCTTTTGACTGGTTAAGCGGGGCGTGAACATTCGCTTTTGAGCATGCGAGGTTAGGACCTCGTTATTTCTTGTAGGCGAGTTGCCTAACCACCCTACTTAGTGAGTTTCGCGAGGTTTGGAGGCTTGAGGTTTCGCGGGGGCGGGGACTTTGCTTTGTTTTGGAGGGGTATGGAAAAGAACGTTGGGAAAAGACCTCGGGGACCTCATCAGTTTCTTTTACATCGTGTTCCGTGTCCACTGTTCACACATCGTTATTTCGCGCACCATCACAACCCCATGGCTTGCGGTTCTCGGCTCGAGGGCCACGGGGCATACATGCGTGATGTGTGGCCTGCCGCCCCTGGGCGGTGAGGTCTTAGGTTGAGGATCTCTATTCACAAGTCTCGGGGTTTTGGGCGACGAGGCTCGAGGATTTTTTTAGCGAGGTCAGACACTTAGCGATTTTCTAGAAGTTTTTTCTTTTTGTTCTGCACTTGACGGGCTTTGGGCTTCCTTCCCCCTTTTTCCATCAATGGGCCCTCGAGGGAATTAGGCCCATTTTCTTCTTTATAAATGCCCGGTGCACCCCTTTCTCTCTCCTTCTCGTCTTGTCTTCCTCTCCAAGCAAACTCTCCCTTTCCTTACGCCTTTTCATTTTCCGGCAAGCAAGCGCAAGCGTCACCACCGGCTAAAGCTCGCGACCACTTCTTCCACATCGATTTCCGACAAGTAAGTGGCGATTCTTCTCTTTGCATCTTTTTACTGGTGCTTTTTTTCTTTTTCTTTTCCGCCTCGTGCCCTAGGCAGAGGTGGTGGGTTTTTGGTGTTTTGCTCCGGCGACACGGCGGTGAAACGGTGGGAGTGGGGGCAGCACCAAGGGTCAGGGGATGTACACAAACCTTTAGGGTTTTTCTGGTGCCTTTTTTCTTTTTCTTTTCCGCCTCGTGCCCTTGGCAGAGGCGGTGGGGTTTTGATGTTTCGCTCCGGCGACACGGAGGCAAAACGGTGGGAGTGGGGGTGGCACCAAGGGTTCGGCGATGTACTCAAACCTTTCGGTGCGCCAACCAACGGTCGAGTTCATCACCCCCTCCTTTTTTGAATTTCGAACGCTTCTTGGGAAGTCAAACCGCTTTGGCGCTGGGAGATGGGACATTTTCTCTCTTGATCTTGTGAGATGTGCTTTTTGGCCTGCAAACCCGTTCGTGTCCCTTCACATTCCCCCTAGCCAGTCCAATCTATCAGAGTAGCCCTAGGGTCGTGTTTACCCCACGCTATTATCTCGCTTCTTCCTTCTTCTAGTTTATTTTTCCCCTAAGATTTTTCTTTTCAAGGTATTCGCCTCTTGTGACCTGGACTTCGATTTTCATGCCTAGAGGAGCTTCTTCGAGCCCTCCATCAGGCCTCGCATTAAAGCTCCGGGAGAATGTTTACGAAGAACCTTCTGAAACCGTAGGGACCATCGAATCTAGCGACTCTCAAAATCCAAGGTCCCCTTCGCTTGTGTTTAGTGATCCTTCACCCAGTGCTTCTGATACTTCCATTACCTCACACTTTTCCTGATTACGCACGTCTTCTGGGGTTGAGATGGCCTCGTCCTCGATTTCAGATGAAGAACCCGTCAGCTCAGACGTGTGGTCGTTTGATTCTAACGAGCAACCAAGCTTCTTCGCGCAGTATATTACCGACAGCGTGTCTATCGTCCCACCAGTTATCGAGGAGCGGATCCCGATGACCCCAAACCCCGCGGTCGGGATATTTCTGCCTGAGGGGGCCCTGACCGTTCTTGATAGAGCGGCCCTTGTGAAAATCACGAAGGATTTTCCCTGGCCCGAGGGAGTTAAGCTGGCGCTCCCCGAGGGGGAGGGTTGCTCTTTGGCGGCGTACGGCCATTGCGCAGTCGTTCACCTGCATAGCCTCCAAGCCGGCTTTCGGCTACCGCTCACCCGACACATAGCTGATTGTGGGAGATAAATGTCTGCCCCGTGCAACTGTTCCCCAATGCGTGGAGGCTTCTGTGCTCGTATACAGTCCGAAGTTACGAACTCGGGGATGGGCCCAAGGTTGACATTATGACCAGCCTGTTTTTAGCGAGGCGAGAGCAGAAATCATGCCTCGTCAGCCTGAGCTTGCCAAGGCTCAAGATTACCACCAATCAGTCGAACGTCAGCCAATGGAAAGATAGGTTGTTCTTGGTCCGTGACCGCACTGGGAGGTACATCAACTTCCCCTCGGCACCGGACAATTTCCGACGACCCAAGGAGTCGCGTGATGTCACCAAGACCAAACAACGATTCGCGATGCCGCGTACGGAACCCTACAAACAGTATCTGGCGCAAGATCGCCTTGAGCGAGCGGGTCTGAGTCTTCCTTTCCCAAACCGTGAGGGTAAGGAGGGTATTTGTTTGCCTTGTTTTCTTGTTTTTTTATCTTCGAACTTAGATTGTTTTTGATGGTTTGAGACTTGCTTGTCTCTTGCACCTTGAACTTGCACTTTTAAATTTTTTGCGAAGATCCGAGCCTTACTCGGAACTCGTGTTTTGAACTTGGATTGTCCGCGAGGACCCGAGCATTGCTTGGACCTAGTGTTTCGAACTTAGGTTGTTTGCGAGGGTCTGAGCCTCGCTCGGGCCTCGCGGATTGAACTTAGACTGTTTGCTGCTCTATTCTCTCTTCTTTCACTAACCCTTCGCCTTTTCTTTTAGTGACTCTTTTGGGAGATCTGGCCCAGAGGGCGATCCTGCCGCGCAAACTTCTGGGGCTACAAAGGCCCAAGCCCCTACGAAGACCGCAGAGGTGCGAATTGCCGAAGCGGCCTCCTCCAAGGGGGACGCCCCCAGGGCGCCCTCCAAGGTCCCTCAGCGGGCCGACGACGGGGTCGGTTCCAAGCGGAAGGAGATCGCAGCGTCGCCCAGGGGAGAGAAGAGGAAGAAACACAAAGGGGATGGCCAACACAGCTCCTTGGGGAGGGAACTCGCTCCAAGTTCGAGCCTCGAGGGGCGGACGCTTGTTGCGACTGGCCCACAAGCTGCGAAGTTCCACTGTCCCGGGCCGTCCCGTGGCGTGCTCAAGAATTGGAACAGGAAAGACTATAAGGAGGAGATTGCATGGGCGAACAATCTCTCCAAAGCCGCTCTCGCTGACGAGGCACTCCGGTACTTGACGATGGTGTGCTTTATTTTTCTTTGTAAACCTCGCTCTGACTTTTCTTGCTTGTTCTTTCCTAACACATTTCTGATTTTTCAGCACAACTTCTTCGAGAATTACAATTGCAGCCGCATCGTCCTTCTCCATAAGAAGATGGACAAGATGGAGGAGAGGCTCAAGGCTAGCACGGAGGAATGTGCTAAGAAGGAGAAGGCCCTTGTAGATGCTAAGAGGCGGGCCCGAGCTACGGAGGTTGCTGCGAAGGATGAGGCTAGGAAGGCTGCAAAGGCAAAGGCCTTGGTCAAAGGCTTGCAAGCTTTGATCGAGGACCTGCAGACCAAACTCTCCGAGGAGCGCAAGTACTCCAAGGATAAAGAGTCAGAGCTCGAGAAGGTGGAGGAGGAGAATAGCAGCCTTTACAACCGCGTCAAAGAGCTCAACGAGGAGGTTATGGCTGTGGGGCCTAAGTATGTCGAGTCTACTGCGTACAAGGAAGAGTAGCTGAGCACTATAGAGGGGATGTATCGGCAGGCCATCAGTGTAGGGGTGAGACAAGCGATTGTGAAGTATCAACATATCGATCCTCGCATCGTCTTTTTCATCCCTAACTATGCGCTGACTATGGGGGAGACCGAGGAGGACCCCGGGGGAGAGTGTGAATTTTTCCTAGATGGCGAAGGCAAGGTTGCGGCGAGCGAAGTTGAGTCCCTTTCCACAGACCTCGCGGGCCAGGAAAACCTGAGCCTCGCCCAGGCTGATCCCAACCCCGCCCAGGCCGATCCTACCTCTGAGCTTGAAGTTGTCAACGCCTCACCCCTCTGCCAGTTCCCGATTGCCCCTCCCGTCGACAAGACCAAGGAATGAGAGTTGTTTGTTCGCAATCGCCTTTTTTTTGTTTGGAACACTTTCATAGCCCCGCTGGGGCTTGTAATATAACAGTTTGGCCTTCGCGACCTTATATTATGCATTTTTCTTTTTATCTTTGCTTGTGGTTTATATTACGTGCTTTTTTTAGGGTTTTAAAGACCCACTTCATCCCGATCCAACCCCATGGCGCGAGTGCTGCAAAGCTTGCAGACGGCTCCGACCATTTTGTTGTTTGAATGTGCAGCGATCACGAGCCTCGCTCGGATCGTGTATATCGCACTTGGATTATATGCAGCGATCACGAGCCTTGCTCAGATCGCGCATATCTTACTTGGATTATATGTAGCGATCATGAGCCTCGTTCGGATTGCGCATATCACACTTGGATTATATGCAGCGATCAGAAGCCTCGCTCGGATCGCACATATCACACTTGGATTATATGCAGCGAGCACGAGCCTCGCTCGGATCGCGCATATCACACCTGGGATTGTTTCTAACCCCAAGCGGGAAACTTGTGGAGGATAGATTGTGACGATCACTCGGGATTGCTCCCAGTGATCGCAACCTCGCTAGATTATTTCCAACCCCAAGCGGGAAGCTTGGGGAGGATATATTGTGACGATCACTCGGGATTGCTCCCATTGATTGCGACCTCGCTAGATTATTTCCAACCGTAAGCGAGAAGCTTGGGGAGTATAGATTGTGACGATCACTCGGGATTGCTTCCAGTGATCGTGACCTCGCTAGATTATTTCCAACCCGCTTGGGGAGGATAGATTGTGACGATCACTCGGGATTGCTCCTAGTGATCGCGACCTTGCTAGATTATTTCCAACCCCAAGCGAGAAGCTTGGGGAGGATAGATTGTGACGATCACTCGGGATTGCTCCCAGTTATCGCGACCTCGCCAGATTATTTCCAACCCCAAGCGGGAGGATAGATTGTGACGATCACTCGAGATTTCTCCCAGTGATCGCGACCTCGCTAGATTATTTCCAACCCCCAGCGGGAAGCTTGGGGAGGATGGATTGCGACGATCACTCGGGAAGTGATCGCGACCTCGCTAGTTTATTTCCAACCCCAAGCGGGAAGCTTGGGGAGGATAGATTGTGACGATCACTCGGGATTGCTCCCAGTGATCGCGACCTCGCTAGATTATTTCCAACCTAAGACAACAACGCAAAACAACTCGCCACCCTTTATACACAAAATCCGGTTACAACGAGAATTTAGAAATTTTACATATAATACCTTTTTAGCCAAGCGACATTCCAAGTCTTGCTTAGAGTGCGCCCTTCTCTATCTTTTAGGTTAAAGGCCCCAGGCGCGACCTCCTCCCCAAGGAGATATGGTCCCTCCCAGTTTGGATCTAGCTTCTCCCCATCGACGCGCCTCAAAACGAGATTTCCCGGGATTAAAACCCGGGGTCTAACCTTCTTGTCATGGTACACTGAGACTCGTCGCTTGTACTTCTTGGAGCGCAAAGCCGCGACCTCGCGAAGTTCGTCCTTGAATTGTAACTCTACTTTGAGAGTGGACTCGTTTTCTTTTTCATCGAAGTTGAAAACCCTTGTCGAGGGGACCAAGGTCTCAACTGGAACCAGCGCGTCTACCCTGTAGGTCAAAGCGAAGGGTGTTTCCCCCGTGGCGCGGCGCGCGGTTGGTACGATATGTCCACATGACGAGGGGAAGAAGCTCAGCCCAAAGACTTGTGCGGTGCCCAGTCACCTTTTAAGATTGGATAGGATCAGGGCATTGACGTTCTCCACTTGGTCGTTTGACTAGGGATGGGATACTGAGGAAAACTTGAGGGCTATGCCCAGCTCGAAGCAAAAAGTTCGGGTCTCCTCGTAGTCGAACTAGGGACCATGGTCTCTCATGATGGTTATGGGCACCCCGAATCGACACACGAGGTTTTTCCAAAGAAAAGAGCAGACCTTTGCCCCCGTGATCTTTGCCATCGCCTCTGGATGAACTGCACCTGCCCCGCGACCTTGGGGAAGGGACCTAGAATATTCATCCCCCACATTGCAAAGGGGCAGGGCGCGTGAATCTAGCACAAAGGTGAGGTTGGGGCATGTTGGATGTTGGCATGCCTCTAGCACCCATCGTAGTTCTGGATGTAAGTCCTCACGTCCTGCTTGAGTGTGGGCCAAAAATACCCCAAGTGAACGATCTTGTGTGACAAGGCGCGCCAACCGGGATGGCCGCCACACACTCCCTCATGCGCCTCAAACAGGATATGCTCTTTGGCCTCGCTTTGCATACACAACATATTGGGCTCTGCGAAGCTCCGGCGATAGAGTCGTCCTCCAATAACGCAGTAGCGAGCTGCCTGCATTTTGAGCTTTTTGGCCTCTGCGGGGTCCTCAGGAAGGATCCCGCTTTCCACATATCGTGTTATGGGAGTCATCCAGTCTTCGATCCTGATGGAGAAAACCCCGCTGGCCACGCTTCGCGAAAGCTTTCTCTCTATCATCACGCGATTTCCCACCTCTAAAGGAAGAGTCGGCTCCAACCTTACGAGGGAATCCGCGTTAGTGTTTGCGGCGCGTGGTATGGACTCCACTGGGAACGCTTCTAGACAAGACAATAAGGCTTTAACCTTCTCCCGGTACGCGGGTAGGAACCCCGTCTTGGCCTCATACTGACCATTCGATTGTCGTGCCACCAACTCGGAGTCCGTGTACACCCTGATTTGGTGAACTCCACTGAGAAGCGCCATCTCTATCCCGACAATCATGGCCTTATACTCGGCCTCGTTATTGGTGGCTTCGAAGGCGAAGTTTAGAGCATACTCCGTCTCGATTGAGGGACCGACAAGAAATAGGACAACCCCGCTGCCGGCGTCGCATCGCGAGCCGTCAACAAAGACCTTCCACTCCTACGTACTTTCATCAATTTCGGGGAAGGTTACTTCCACCATGAAGTCAACAAGGGCCTGCCCCTTCATCGCAGTTCTTGGCAGGTTGCTGATGTCGAACTCGGAGAGCTCGACCGCCCACTTGGTCATCCACCTGGAAAGGGCGGGTTGGTTGAGGATCTGTCGGAGAGGGAAATCAGAGAGGACCTGGATTAGATGTGCATGAAACTAAGGGCGCAGGCGCCTCACGACCGTTACCATAGCCAAGGCCATTTTCTCTGCCCTGGAGTATCGCTGCTCCGCAGGCTGGAGCACGCGACTGATGAAATAGACGGGGTACATCGCCTTTCTTGTCAACGCTGCGCTGACCGTCTTTGGGCTCACCACCATGTATAGTTGCAAATCTTCGCCGGCCTTCAGGGGTGATAATGTGGGGAGCTTTGACAGAAATGCCTTTGACCCAGAGAAAGCGAGCTCCAACTCCTCGTCCTAGACAAACTTGTCATTTTTCTTTAGGGCTGCTAAGAAAGGTAACGACATGTCCTCCAAACGAGAGCAGAACCTCCCTAGGTAGTTCACATCGAGAGAACTGATTCGATCTTGGCGGGGTTCACGTCTAATCCCCGCGCTCTGATCATGAACCCTAGGAATTTTCCCGACGACACACCGAACACACATTTTTCAGGATTGAGGCTGAGCTTGTTGTGTCTGAGTGTCGCAAAAACCTCTGCGAGGTCAACCAGATATTCCTCTGAGGTTTTGCTTTGAACCACAATGTCGTCCACATAAGCTGACATATTTCTTCCCAAATGGCTCTTGAAGATTCGGTCCACAAGCCGTTGGAAGGTGGCTCCCGCGTTCTTCAAACCAAAAGGCATAACCTTGTAGCAATAGGTCCCTCGTTGTGTGATGAAGCTTGTTTCCTCCTCATCTCGCTGGTTCATTAAGACCTGGTTGTAACCTGAGTATGCATCGAGGAAGCTCAACACCTCGTGACCTGTCGTGGAATCGACCAGCTCGTCGATTGATGGTAGAGGATAACTATCCTTGGGTCAAGCCTTGTTCAGGTCTTTGAAATCCACTCACTAGCACCACTTCCTGCTGGCCTTTTTTACCAGCATGACGTTAGACAACCACCTAGGGTACTGGACCTCGCGGATGAACCCCGCGGCCAGCAACTTCCCCAACTCGGCATTCGCGGCGCTTGCCCTTTCCTCGTTCATCTTCCTCCGTCGCTGCACCACAGAACGAACAGTGATGTCGACGTTCAAAGAATGTTGGGCCACAGTCCGTGGGACTCCGCAGAGATCTTTTGCAGTCCAAGCAAACACGTCGCGGGAGCCAGCGAGCAGGGATTCCAGCAACAATGCTGACTCCCCGGAAAGACATTCGCCTAGGAAGAGACTCTCCACCTCGTTGTTGAAGGGAGTGACGATTCTTCTCTCACTTTCCGAGGTTGGGATTGTGAAGTCCCGATCCTCGAGATCAGCATCCCCGGGAGCATCCACCATGAACACTGGACACTTCTGTTTTGCGGAGGTTGTGTAACAAACACGACCCTCCTCTTGGTTTCCCTTGACCTCACTGACTCCACCTTCGATTGAGAACTTCATCTTTAGGTGCAAGATGGACACCACAACTTGAAACTTCATCAGGGATACTCTCCTGATGATTGCGTTATACACCGAGGGCAAACGCACCACAGTGAATTTTACCATCTCGGTTCGCCTCGTCGAACTTGCTCCCAACATCATCCAGAGGTCGATGAGGCCCGCCACATCGACCTCGTCTCCGGAGAAGGACGTTAGATTTCTGGCGTAGGGCTTCAAGGATGTCGCCGAAATACCTAGTTGCTCAAAGGCATCGTAGTACATGATATCCACAGAAGATCCCGTGTCCACCAGAACTCGCTTCACCATCTTCGAGCCTAGTTGTGCGTGCACCACCAAAGGGTCAAAGTGTGGCATATGCAGACCTTTGGTGTCCTCGGATGTGAAGACCAGCCCCTCGTGGGACTTCGAGGATTGCGCGACGCTGAACACCGAGGGCTCATGGTAGCTTGCCCTCGCATACCTCTTTCGCTCTGACTGGCTTGAGGCCGCCAATGAGGGACCGCCCGAGATTGTGTAAATGTAACCATCGATCGTTATGGTGTGCCCGAACGGCGCCTGCGCGGAAGCTTGTTGCTCGATGTTGTTGGCCCTTGCTTGGTTTTGGCCGTGCGGCACATTTTTCGCCCCTGAGGCGGGGTTGCCCTGGCCTTTATCTTTTGGTTTGTACAAGGGGCCGCCCTTTCCCCCGTAACCTTGTTGCTTTCCTCCGAAACAGTTCCAACTTTCGCCACCAAGGTTGACAAGGTTGTGAACCTTGTGAAGAAAGAGCCCATCTACTCGTCCTCCCCCTGCTCGATGCCGTGAAGATCTCGCATGTTCTTCTTGCGCTTCCTTGAATCACTGAAATGCGCGATGAATGTATCGCACAGCTGTGCAAACGAGGACACAGACCCAGTCTTGAAACTTATAAACCAGGTCATCGCGGCCTTTTCCAGGGTGGTCGGGAAAACGCCGTAGAAGATCGCATCGTTGTAGGAGTTGACATTCATCTGGACAACGAAGTGCTTCACGTGTTCCTCAGGATCTGTTGCCCTGTCGTAGAGCCCCATCTGCGGCCTATGGAAGCCCTTGGGAATCGGCGCGCTCTGGATCCTGTCTACGAAAGGTGAGAATCCACCAGCCTCAACATGATGACATCGCGAGCGCGACTTCAAGGTCTGCACAACGTTCCCCATGGTTTCAAACATCTCCGGATATTGCGTCCGGGAACGTCGCGAACGAGACCTCGAGATTTGCATGGGTCCCGGGCCGGCCTCTTCGTTGACGAGCTGTTGGTTGATGTCTCGTGCTCCGGCACATGTCCAGGGACGTACTCGGGCACATACTCAAAGTGGGGCTATCCAAGCCCGGGGATGGGTACGTACTCAGGCATTGGAGGTGCCTTGCCGTGGATGGGTGAAGGGGCGAAGCCTTGTTGGTATTGCCCATAACCCGGATAGGAATATGAGTTTGGGGGAATGGCGCTCGGTTCGTACCATTGGAATGGGTAGGGATTTTGTAGGACGACATACGTCCACCCAAGAGGGATCCCGAACGGACAATCTGGCTAAGGTGCCCCGTTCATCCACTCCAAGGTTTCAGTCATATTATCGGGGTGTTGAGGGAAAAAGTTGTTCGGGCAGGCCATTTGAGAGGTTTTGAAAGCTAAGGCTTGCGCAGGTCGGGAAACAACTTAGGATGAAGAGGTTCCTACAGACGGCGCTAATGATGAAGCCCGAAATAAACCAACGCTAAAGAAGTGAAACGAGATTATATATTTATTCGACGAGGCAAACCCTTGCTTTCTATTTATGATTTCCGAGCGGGATTACAACAACGAGATTATGCCCTAGATCTCCTTATACGAGATTCGAGGTCTCCACTTAACAAAGCCTCGAGACATCTTGATTAGAACGAGGTTATCACTTTACAAACTACTAGTGAGCTTTGCCCTTATTACAAATGGCGAATTGATATCTATCAGGCGAGATTGGACACTTGAGCATTTGCATAGAGATTGTAGTTTGCGAAGCGGTTTGAGCGAGATCCTGCTTGAGGCGAGGTCTCTTTGGGCAAAAGTCTTTTTGTGGACCTTCTCTTGGTGGTAGCGTGGTCTTTACGATGATTCAACATGTCGATCTTCAATCAACAAGATAGTTCTTGAGTTCAAGATGTTTTTCGACCCTTTGCAACCTTCGAGGCTCCTTCCTATTTATAGACGTTTGAAGGTCACGGCTCTTGCCCACTTCCAATGTGGGACGCTTGAGTTTCGATCTTTTGATTGGTCGAGATGTAGGTAGTGTCTCATTGGTTGAGAGTTAGGTGGCTTTTGACTGGTTATGCGGGGCGGGAACATCAACTTTTGAGTATGCGAGGTTAGGACCTCGTTATTTCTTGTAGGTGAGTTGCCTGACCACCCTACTTAGTGAGTTTCGCGAGGTTTGGACCTTGTTCTCGCGGCTTGAGGTTTCGCGGGGACGGGGACTTTGCTTTGTTTTGGAGGGGTATGGAAAAGAACGTTGGGAAAAGACCTCGGGACCTCGTTAGTTTCTTTTACCTCGTGTTCCGTGTCCACTGTTCACACATCGCTATTTCGCGCACCATTAGGCATCACTTGTAATTCTTGCCCCTTGCCTACCGCCAGTGAAATTTCTATTGTTAATCATTGTTGAATAAACTCAAAAATGCAACTTCGATGCTGAATGAAGAAATTAACAAACTGCATAATTTAAAAGTTCAATTAGATTGAAGTCATTAAACTATAGGCATACATTCATATGTTAAACCATATGCATATATTCATTGAAATTCCTCTTGTTAATCGTTTTTGACAGATTTTTGTCCAAACTTTTCTTCACAAGGGCATTTACCAAGAACCTGTAAAAAAGAGTATATATAAAATCGAGAAATTCCTCTTATTAATCGTTTTTGACCGATTTTTTTCCAAGCTTTTCTTCACAAGGGCGTTTACCAAGAACTTGTAAAAAAGAGTATATATAAAATCAAGAAATTCCTCTTGTTAATCATTTTTGACATATTTTTGTCCAAGCTTCTCTTCACAAGGGCGTTTACCAAGAACCTGTAAAAAAGAGTGGAAATAAAATCAAGTAAGCAAAAAATATCAATTTCTCATTGATAAAGACCTATATTATCTACCATAATATACGTACCTTGAAAGTCAAATACCCAAAGCAACGTACATCAACAACTAAATATCACAAAGCACAAACAAAAGAAAACAATTATATTACCACATGAACGTACATCTTAATAGGTATAAATCACAAATATCTGTATTACAAGCGTAAATATTAAAAGTCGAATATCTCATGATGAAAATGGGCGTATAGACACCTACATATTACAAAACTAAATTGTCATCACTCAACATCAAAATGAAAGAATGAATAATAATATAAAATCAAAATGAAAGAACCAAAACAAATTGTCATGAACCAACAACAAAATCAAAGAAGCTCTATATACAAAATAAAATGAGATTCAACAAATGAACAATTATGAGAAGCATGCAAGGTCTTAAATACTAAAATTTGAAAGACACGTCAGCATAAATAAATGTAATCTATATGACGTGTAAGAAATAATATACACGCGTCGAACATATATGAAGTCAAATTCCACAAAATATACACATGTCATACATATCGGTACATCGATGTATACAAAGTCGACAGGTCTAATTCATATCATGTACTGTGTTGGAACCTGTGTAGTGTCTAAACAAGCTCTCATTGTGTGGTGCACGATTATATATAATAATTTAAGGAATTCGAATCGAAATTGTATGGTAATAATGTAACAATTGCACATACGTACAAACAATTTGAACTTGTCAGCGTATATAGTATCATTTTGTTATCATAGCCGTTTTTTATTAAATATAAATGCCACCATTTTTTTAAATGAACCTGTGTCTACTAAGAGACAACAAAATAAAATGAACTTGTCAACATGCCTAACAAAGACAAAAAAAAATGAAGACACACTTGCCTAACAAAGACAAAAATATACATTTAATTAGTACTGAAATTGATCAAAACCGGATATGTTAAATTAATACATCGAAGTGCACCAATGAAAATCTATAATCTCACATTAATTAGCATTGATTTTGTGATCATTGTTCATGGATGATCCTCCCTTTTCTAGTATTATAGAATTATAGATTTCACATGGATATAAATAATAATTTATTATATATGGGGCCTATAATTATCTTTAACAAATAAAAAATATCCAATTAAATTTCAACAAATCAGATTGGTTTTAAAAAAAGTGTTGGTGTGGTCCAATCTAAAAGTGACATGTGTTATTATAATTATTTTAACCTCCACTTTATTATATAGTAACGATGATTGGAGAATTAAAGTTTGAAGGTTTGGAAAAATCATTGGCCTATATTTTTCAAATATGGGTTGCGAACACTACTAGTTCGGGTTTTTATTTTATTTTTAAATTAAAACTATATTCTTTTGGTTGAAATAAGACTTCCGTTAAGGCTTCATTCGGCAACAACGGGACAGAGCGGAAGAGGGCGCGTTCAGGAGCGGATGGAGGTGAGGACCCTGTTCGGCAGAAGGGGGCGAGCGAAGCGGAAAGAGAGAACGCTAGTGTGGAGACACTCCTTGTTTGCCCCCTCCTCCCCCCAAGCTTTTTCCCAAAAACGCTACAGTACAATCCACTAGCTTGTCGAAAAATCCCCCATATTTGCCTCTCGATACCCCTGGAAGCCCATCCCCAAAATTGAAAAGAGAAACCCTAGGAGCTCGGCGACGTAGAGGCGATTGGCGAGCCCGGAGGAAACCAGCAAAAGGTAAGTTCTCAATCCCATATTTTTCCTCGATTGAATGCCGATCCACCTTTGTTGTGGTATTTGAGAGCTGGATCTAGCATCGAGTTAGCTCGAAAGTAACTTCCATTGGTTTGATTCGAACCCATGCTTACAATTATTGCGTTTAGGCTTTACATTTGTTTTGTCATGTGTGTTTGGAACCTAGAATAGTAGAATGAGGTTGGATTTGTCACATTTTGATAAAGTGGGTGTGTTGATTCAGAGGGGTCGATTTAGATTTGGAGCTATACTGATTTTGGTAAAATAAAGTGATAGTGTCGGTTCCTAATTTTTAGCTATTATGATTTGGAATTGTAAGCTATAATATGAGGGCCACACTAAAGTGAAGAAGACAATCCTAATTTTGAGCTATTTGTCTTGTTCAAACATAATTGAATGATTCCTAAGTAGTATTAATTTCATGATTAGGGTTGTGTAGTTGCTAATAGCTACCGGTTTGTGTCAATTGTGTACCATAGACCATTGAAACGCAAAACTTAGCTCGAGTATAATTAACCATCTTAATCATATGTAGTAATAGGTTGCATGATTTTGAAAGAGGTACCAGCTCAAGTATAGTTCTTTGGCAAGCCTTATAATACAGTATAAGGCTTATAATTTATGTGAATGTTTAGTTTATTTTGAGTGGTTTAATAGAATTAAGTTGATGAAACCGATGAATTCTGGCTTCTAATTATTGCGTTCATAATTACTCGTGTGCTTAGGGATTGTGCACAACTATGGTGTCCCAGGATTGATGGAGTGAAGACGACGATAGTTTGGCGTTCTCGGATGGCCAATTTTATAACGAAGAGGTAACAACTTCAAACATAACTCTTCCTAAAGACTCTTCATGTATATCACTATCAATTGTTTAGGGTTTAAATGGAATGGTTGTTTTAAACAATTCAATTCTGATGAGGAGGAAGAACTACTTCACCGGGAGTTAAGCTAGCAACCATGCTTCAAACGACTACAAGAAGTAGCAATGCGTCATAAGCATCGAGCTGATGACGCTAAGAGGTATGTGGCGTTGTTGGAAACGAGCCTCCAGGCACATGTTCACAAGACTAATGAGCAGGTTGAACTCATCGAAGAGTTGTCAACCAGTACAATCGAGCGGGCCTTGGAGCGTGATAAGGCAATCATAGCTGCTACCCGTTGGAAAATGTGCAGCATTGCCCTCATGTTCATTGGCTTGATTTTTCTTGTTTATCCATATAATCCGTTTCTCTTTATTGTGTGTATCCTTTTAAGTTTCTTTGGAATTTAGATGTTTGGGTGCTTGCGTATAATGAAGACTCATTCTAGTTGTTTTGGTTAATTGTTTGTAATTGAATATTGCCTCTAATTGATTATTTTATGGTTAGGTTGTGGGTGATATCCATTTTGGTATGTTTGAGGTTTTATACATAGCAAAATATCATATTTGGCACACCTACCCTAAGATATAAAACTAATCATTATTTTGTAAGATGTTATGGCATGGCATAGGCAAGCAACATGATTTTTTTGATCAATAATGTATACATAGTAATAAATAATAGTGGTAGTCAAATATATGTAGCTTCATAAAAACAAATCGATTTGTTGCTATGAATGGAGATTTGCAATTAACATTAGTAATGGTTATGAAAATGGCATAAAAAGTAACATATTATATTGTTACTATAAAGTCCATTCATCATTTTGTACATAATGCACAATTCCTTATATATGAAGATTCGAATTTCAACAATATAGTATTTTAAATTCCCTCAACTATAGTCTAAGCATAAGCACAACAAGCAATCTAAAAATAGATAAAAGGCATTCAAAACATCAACTCACTCATCAAACATGCATAACTATGCCGGGTTTCAACCCCGACCCTAGATCAGAAAACTACTCACTACTCATATTAATAAAGCAATCAACTTCAACAAGAGAAAACATTGAAAACAAAACAAACTTACTTGAAATTAATAAGAGAAAAATTATCGTCTTACAATCTCCTGAAGAAACCGAAAACACAGAAATACCGAATAGAAAACCGACTAATGACCCAAACTCTCTCTCTCGATCGACCTTGGCTCGCAATCCTTCTACTCGACCTCGTCAATTTGCATCTCCTAAAATCGTTCCCCCCCCCCCTCTAGGCTAGAAAGAAGGGTATTCATACTAAGAAAGCTATCTATTAAAAACCTAAAAGATAAAAACTTACTCTAAAAAGATAACAAGATATAAGATATAAAAGCCCTAAAATCATTTAAAACCCTACCGACACGGAATCATTATTAACGACTTCCGCACAGGGTTGGTAGAAATTACAAAATCCATCCAAAAATTCTATCTTTATGCCTCGTTAACGACCCTTCACAGGTTCGTTAACGAGCCTGGGATTTGGCTTCTTCAACTCTTCTCTTCTTAACAACTTGGACTTCAACCTCCTTATCTTCAGGTTCTTCCGACCTCCACCATAGTACTCCAATTTAGCTTAAAAAGCATTCTTTCCTGCTCAAAACCTACAAAAAGACATAAAACGGAGTAGCTTCCATACTTTTCACAAAATATGCAAACTTATCCAAAAACACACAAAACTAACTCTAAAAACTACCAAAACTAAACCTAAACAAACTAAGAAACACAACAAAAACTATACTAAAAACACGAATATCAAAATACCCCATACTGAGACTTGTTTGTCCTCAAGCAATCACTAAACACTAATCAAAACCAAACAACCATACTCTTCAAGCAAATAGCCATCAACTTAAAAAGCAACTTCTAAAACATATCAGAAAATAGCAAATGACTATTAACGTCATCACACATATATACACCAAATAGACACAAGCAAAATACAATCCAACCTCACAAGGGAAATATGTGTTTCACTCAACTCTCAAGTGTTTAGGCTTATAAATTCAACTCTCAACTCATCTTATATACAAAAACTCATAGAAATTGGAACTTATATCACCAAGAGAAACTTAGGCTCAATAAAAAACTTCATAGAAGTTCCCATTCGACTGGGTTGTAATGGGGCTTGGTAAAGACAATAAGGCGTGGAAATATTTTGGCTATGTGGTGCTAATAATATCCGGGAATCAAAGACTCCTAAAAACTCACACATGTACAAAACACTCAAAAGAATAACCAAACTTTCTCTTCTTAATGCACTTTTTCTTTCACTCACCCAACATATCCTAGAAAGTCTCATAAAACATCTCAAAAGAATCTCCGGCTTATCTCTTAAACACAAATGCACATCTTACTTCCCCCTTTTTCTTTATATTTCTTTCAGCTCTTTTTTTCCCCTTTTTTCAGCTCACGTAGCCTCGTTAACGAACCAACTAGGTCGTTAACGAGCTTCATCGTGTACACTCTCTCCCTCTTTTTTCAACAACGACTTTTCTTCTTTCGTGCATCCTTTCTTACCAAGAGATCTTTCTTTACAAATCAACACAAGAGACTTGCAATCTACCCTCCCAAAAACCCTTAATTTTAAACCAAACATAACATTTTCACTCCACAAAACAAACCTCTCCATCTAAGTCCTAATCCCCGGATAGGGTCAAGCTTATCTCGGCTAGGGAACAATTTTGTGGAGCTAAAAATAAAAGGCTATAAGGCTCAAATTGGCTTCAAAAGAAGGATCATGATAAGGGTGGATATGGATTAATAGGGCTTATGAAAACAAGTTCTCTATCATATGATTACCACAAGTAATGAACTATAAATCTTATACAGGCCTCGAGTAATAGATAACCATCACAATTCCAAGAGATAATATGCATAAAGAGAGTAAAATCAAACAAGAAAAGAAGAGGGATTTTTGAATGTTCTTCCTTTAAGGCCAAAAATATAACTCACAAGGTAAATTTTTGTTGGATTGCATCACTTATGCTAAAAAGTATACATGCTCAATTTCATCAAATGTTATTCCTCTATAAAACAATTTCACATCAAGAATCAGGCTATACTTTCAAAGACATGCTTGCAAGGAATTATATGATCATGCTAGCGACTACTATCATAGAACTATAAGAAAAGGGTATCTATCCATTCTAAAAAAAACTCTTTTTTGAATTTTAAAATTTTTCAATTTTTTGTGATTTTTGATTTTTTATGAAACAAAGAACTACTTAAAACACACAAGACACATAAAACAAACAAGACACAAGCTTTCTACCCTTTCCCAGCCCATACTTAAAATTACAGTGTCCCCACTGTAATAAAAATAAGCAGAAGACAAGAATAGAAAAGAAAAAGAAAAAGAAAGAAACTTAAAAGAGTTTTTGAAGCAGAAAAAGAAACAACTCTCAAACTAAATCAGCGCCCTGGTGGTGGGAATTGGTGCTCGAAGTTCCTCATAAAGTCATACATTGTCCTCCAACGCTCCGCATCATCCACCTCTCTCTGCTGATGCCTCGCGTCATCCAACGCCATGCGAGCGGAATAGACACTCTCCCACCTATCCATCCTCTGGTGAACGTGTGTCTGCTGAAGGTTAAGCTGCTGCATCTGAGACGAAAGATCTTCGGCCCATGGAGGCGGGATACTCGATCCAGTGTAAGCGGGCTGAGGAGGTGGTTGGTAGTGGTTGTGAGGCTGGAAGTGGTCTTGAAAAATTACCGGATTGTAGGGCATAAGACCATAGGAATGTGGCTCGACAGGTGGCGGCGGGGGGTCGTTACAGAAGTTGTGTGCCTCGGTAGTAGCCTCGAAGTGGTCATTAACGACCTTGGTGGGCTCGTTAACGAAGCTGTTGTTGCCCAAAATCTCTGTGTCGAGGTCGTCTTCCTTGACGTCGAGCTCTTTTGTGCCTGCCTCAGTAGTTGCCTCAGTCTCATCATCATCATCTTCGTCCATAGCTTCTTCCTCCCTCTCAAACCGTGTCTCACACGGCCTAAGCGATGGCTCATCCTGCGGCTTATGCTCTAACGGGAAAGCGTGACCCGTCCATGACTCGTACCAGTTCGGTATGTATAACAGCACCAAATTTGCCAGAGTGGGTATGACATCTCGGCCTTGAACTTTTGTAGTATACACTCCCTCAACCTGAGTAAAAATGTTGGAGCCAAACCAGTAGTTCATGTTGAGCAATTGGGCGCGAGACGGCGTGTAGAGGGAGAGATCGACTCCAAGATTGGTCGCCAAGAGACTAACCAAGTTCCCGCACCATACTTCCTTTCACTTCATCCCTTGCTTCTCCACATATTGTAGCCATTCATACCCCAAGTTCAATGGGACGGGATCCTCAAATAGTATGGTTCGGAGGCATGCAACTTCCATCCTCGTTGGCCTGTTTAACTCTCTCTTAGGCCAAAATGTAGCGGCTAGGACTCGGAGAATGATCCGGAAAATGGGGTTGATGATGCTTGCCCCGGAAAGTGCTGCGGCGGAAGGCTCTACTTCCCCGGTGATGTAGCTCCAAGTCCTTACCACCTTGTAGTCCTTGATGTTGTAATCCCGAGAAGGATTAGGGAGCTCGAGAATACCATTGAACTCCGCCATAGTGAACTCACGACTAACATTGCCGAGCCTGAATCTAATCCGACCTGTCGTAGACCTTGTCGGGAATCTTGTCTCTAGAGTAGCCAGAAACTCGGAAGTGAGAGCCGGGAAGTGCGGTACCTCTTCCTTCTTCAACAAGTGAGGCACGCCAAGAATAGAAAAGGCCTCCTTGATATCATCATAAAGCCTCATTGCCTTAGCACTCGACCTTGAGAACCACCTAGTGTAGTGGTCCTTATCTAATATGGCATTGAATCGGTCGGCTTGTGCTTGAGTGCGCAAGATCACATTGTCCATACGTGGAGGAGATGGGGACCGTTAAGTCCTCTTCTTCTTGTCGGCTCTAGTTGCAGCTCGGCTAGAACTTGCCATATGGACCTATAGAAATATGAATGGACAAAGATAAGATCCATACAAATCAATAGAAAAGAGACCCCCATACTTGGTCTCGAAATTGCTCTCGAAGTGCCTCGTTAACGACCAACTAGGGTCGGTAACAAGCCTGGACTGGTGTTTTGGACTAGGCAATTTTGCAGGGTCGTTAACGAGCCTGGGCAGGTCGTTAACGAGCTTGTGCGAGAACCAGTCGCAGTTTCCGAGTGCTAAATACTCCAGAATTATGCAATAAATCAAGCATGCATCACACACAATCCTACATAAGACACACAATCAGGTATATGCACCCCATACTTGCTCGATTACCCATCCTGTACATGCTATAATTGCTCAAAAACTCATGGTGAAGATCATTCAGTTCTAGAACAAGGTAATTCATGCTTTTCCTAATCAAATTTCAATGGAGAATCAAGCAAGAACAAACCAACATAAATCAAGATCAACCACCAATATATGAAGCAATAAAATCATTGAGCAAAATAAACATGCTTTTCAACCACTTCATACAAGATCAAAAGATATGAAATTTTTACCCCTAAATTCATGAATCTTGCAATAGAGAGTTAGGGTTTAGAATTCATACCGTTGGATCGAGAAATTGAAGAACGAGATTGAATTTGGGAGTGGTTAACAAGCTTGATTTCTCGCTGGTAACGAATGCAAGGATTGCGGGTTCCTTAATGGGATAAAATTCCGGGGGTAAGGCGATTGTGCAAATTCCGATCGGTAGAGGGGAAAACCGATAGGATTTTGAGAGTTTAAGCTTTGGATTGAGAATTTGAGAGTGGGATTTGGGAAGTTTGGAAGGGTTTTTATGGGAGAGGGCTAGAGGTAGGGGAAGAGGGTGAAAGAGGCGGCACAAGTGAAAAGATATAGGATAGATTAGGTTAAAAAAAATTACCTGCCTGTTTCCTCTTTCGGGTCGCCGAACTGAGTCGTTAATGAGCCTGCGTATCCTCATCCGAGTGATATACCGAGCCCAACTCCTGTTTCAAGTTAGCCTAAAAACAACTCTATCTTGCTACCTCATAAAAACTACTAAAACTCAAAAGAAAGCTAGGAAAAAGATCTAAAAAGAAAGGAAAAATCTAAACTATACTAAAACCGGGTTGCCTCCCGTAAGCGCTATTTTTAACGTCGTCAGCCCGACGTACTTACCTTGGTCAAGGTGGTTCTTTTGCAGCTAGGTCGGGGTTTGGAGGGACCCCATACTTAGCTTTGTAAACATTATCGGCTCTTGTCACTAAATTTGGTCCTCTATCTTCTAATAATATGCCCGATATTCCTACACAAGGGTTAGTGAAATCCGAAAACCAAGGGGGTTTGGACTCCTCTATTGCATAAATGGTGGGGTACGATGTAGGAACAAAATATGGAGAAGAATTATAACCAGTACTAGTGAATTCATGATTAGAGTACTCACCTTGATTTATTGGAAACGATGTTGACACTGAGGTCGTTGGAGCCATTGCCGACCCCGTGCTAACGATTCCGTCATTATAGCTTTGCATATGGGACTCGGTATTGGACCAAAGAGGGTCGGTAGGAACAGCTATATCGAGTTCTGGCTGGGTCAACTCAATCTATGCGGCCGCAGTTGGGTCATTAGCGTTCTGGTCAAGGCTGAATTCTACGCGTTCCTCTCCAATATCAAAGGTGAGGAGTCCTTTCCACACATCTACCCTAGCACCTGTTGTAGCTAGGAATGGCCTGCCTAAGATAATGGGGACGTGAGGGTCTTCAGGCATGTCGAGAACAATAAAATCATTTGGAATAAAGAATTTCCCAACTTGAATGGGATAGTCGTCCACGACTCCTGTAGCTTTTACGCTTGATCCGTCTGCCATGTAGAGATTCATGTCTACAGGCTCCAATGGTCCCATGTTTGCTTTTGACCAGATTGAAAGAGGGAGTAAACTAGCACTGGCTCCCAAATCACATAAAGCCTTGAATTTATGGTCGCCTATGCCAATTGTTATGGCAAATCTCCCTAGATCGCCTAGTTTCTCTGGTAGAGCGATGGATCGGACTTCATCTTCCAGCTCTGTAATGGATCGTTTCCTGCTAAGAATATCTTTCAAGAATTTTGTGTAAGCTGGCATTTCGCTTAGGGCCTCAACGAAGGGGATAGAAATATTTATGCCTTCGAGAATTTTTACGAAACGCTTAAACTTACTCTTTGTAGAGTCCTTAGACTTCTTAGTGGGAAAAGGAAGAGAATTCACCTTTCTCGGAACCAATTCGGGCTCGAGAGGTGATGCTATCGGGTCAACATTAGGGTTGATTGGTACGCTCGGAGGATCGTTACCGATCCTGGAAGGGTCGTTAACGAGCCTGGGATTGGGAGAGGAGCTCGGAATAGGAAACTTACGTGGGTTGCGGTCGTTAACGACCCTGGGAGCATCGTCACCATGGTGTGCAGGTTCGGTAACGACTCTCTCTGGTTCGTTACCGAGCTGAGTCGTGGCTTCCTCATCAATCGTGGGGCTCTTCTCCTTAGCTTAGACACGCTCCGGTAATGTCTTTCCGCTCCTAAGGTGCACCGCTGCTATTTGTCCTCTAGGATTCTCCTCGGGACGGCCTGGGAGTTGCCCTTGTGGTCTTGGAATCTGTGCAGCAAGGTTCCCTAGTTGGAAGTCGACATTCTTCTTCCACACATCGAACTCTCCCCATCGTTTTAGTTGGTTGTTAAGGTTGGCTTGGACTTCGTTAACCTTGTTATTCACTCCGTTAATGTCTTCCTGTAACCCTTGTACCCATGATGGTGTCTCTTGATAGCGTGGAGGTCGATACGGTGCAGGTCGTCTATCCGGTGGAGGCGCTGCATAGTTAGCATTCGGATTTTGATTGCCCCACGTTGGATAATTGTTTGACTTGTCAAAATTACTAGGTTGGTTTCTGTATGGGCCTCTCATATAGTTCACTTCAGCATATGTCTCAGCGGCACTTACCTGCTCTATGTTAGTGCAAGCAGAAGTAGTATGGGCAGAAGAGCCACATTCTTGACAAGATTGAGAGGATTTCAGAAAACTTACCTGCTTCTTCAGGCGGTTGACCTCGTCTTGCAGAAATTGATTTTTGACATCTGGATCAACATCTTCCTTGTTAGGCATGTAGAGACGCCTTTATGGCTAGGGTGATTGTTGGGTACCATACATGGCATCATAATTGGACAGCTTGTCCATCAATTCCCATGCAGTCGTGGGATCCATCTCTATAAAACCGCACGCTGTATGCCTGTTGATGCGGTTCTTCTTCTTTGCATTGATACCCTGAAAAAAGATTTTTTGGAGCACATATAAAGGTTGCCCATGAGTAGGGCACTGTCTAAGCATTTCCTTAAATCTTTCTCATGTTTCTACAAAGGTCTCATTAGGCAGCTGTTGATAGGAGGTAATGCGTTTTCTCAACTCCGTTGTCTTGGCAGGAGGGAAAAACTTTGTAAGGAATTGATCATACAAAGCCTTCCAAGTCCTAATAGACTTAGGAGGTAAGCTCTCCAACCAGCTCAGGGCCTTTCCAGTAAGAGACCACCTAAAAGCTTTTAACAGAACATATTCAACTGAGACACTTTCAGCAGCTATAGTGTCACATAAATCAAGAAAATTTCTAATATGTTCCATAGGGCACTTAGTAGGTTTCCGTTCAAACTGAGCGCGTTTAATCAAGGATATAAATTGAGACTTAATCTCAAAAGTCTTCTCTATCTCCGGAAGCACAATTGGAGACTCCGACGCCCTCAGTTCTGGATGCATATATTGCTTGGCATTCCTCGGATAGGCATTCAACTCTTCCTGTAAACGAGTGTTGTTGACTCGTTGACGTTCAACTTCAGCAGCAACGACATCTCTATCGGCTAGTAGCTCCTCCATCCGCTTCTGGAGGACTTCCATCTGACGAGCCATCTCTTCTTGTGTAGCCATGGCTCGGTTTTCTCTGCATCTACAGTGTAGGGAACGTTCAGGTTCTGAATAATAACCGGTGTTGTCAAATTCGAGCCTACGACGCCCAGCTGGCATACGCTGAGAAAACAAACAAATAAAACAAAATTAAAACAAAAAACGGGGTCGGGCTATTCCCAGACCCACAGATAAACAAACGAACACTGTGGCTTCCCCGGCAACGGCGCCAATTTGTTGAGAGGGTATTCTTGACAACAAATAAATTTATAAGTCAAGACCCCGCTGAGTATAGCGAAGTCGGGATCGTTCCACGGGAAACACGGTTGTTTGTCTATCAACTACTAAAAATTAAACAAAGCAAAACAAAACAAAACACCTACGACCAACCTCGTTAACGACTTTGTCAGGGTCGTTAACGAACCTGGATAACACTACAAACACACACTAACGACCTAAACACAGGTTCGGTACCGAGGCACTAACTCGATAACGAATATAACGAATGCAAACTCAAATAAGAATAAAAATCAAGGACAAGGGTTACCACAACATAGCCATGCATAAAAACTCATAAGAAGATAAAGATCATGCCTTTAAATAGATAAATTCATCAACTTTCGTTGACTAGCAAGCAAATCAATTAATTCTCATAAATTAATTCACTCAATCACTTGTTTTGGATACAAAGCTCGAAACTTTCGTAATCGAACAATATCAACCTTCAAGTTAACAACTTTCTCTTTCGATCAAATTGCAAACTCAAATTACCTTGTCTATCGTCTAAGCATAAGCACAACAAGCAATCTAAAAATAGATAAAAGGCATTCAAAACATCAACTCACTCATCAAACATGCATAACTATGCCGGGTTTCAACCCCGATCCTAGATAAGAAAACTACTCACTACTCATATTAATAAAGCAATCAACTTCAACAAGAGAAAACATTGAAAACAAAACAAACTTACTTGAAATTAATAAGAGAAAAATTATCGTCTTACAATCTCCTGAAGAAACCGAAAACACAGAAATACCGAATAGAAAACCGACTAATGACCCAAACTCTCTCTCTCGATCGACCTTGGCTCGCAATTCTTCTACTCAACCTCGTTAATTCGGCTCTCCTAAAATCGTTCACCCCCCCCCCCCCTCTAGGCTAGAAAGAAGGGTATTTATACTAAGAAAGTTATCTATTAAAAACCTAAAAGATAAAAACTTACTCTAAAAAGATAACAAGATATAAGATATAAGATATAAGATATCAGATATAACAGCCCTAAAATCATTTAAAACCCTACCGACACAGAATCATTATTAACGACTTCCGCACAGGGTCGGTAGAAGTTACAAAATCCATCCAAAAATTCTATCTTTATGCCTCGTTAACGACCCTTCACAGGTTCGTTAACGAGCCTGGGATTTGGCTTCTTCAACTCTTCTCTTCTTAACAACTTGGACTTCAACCTCCTTATCTTCAGGTTCTTCCGACCTCCACCATAGCACTCGAATTCAGCTTAAAAAGCATTCTTTCCTGCTCAAAACCTACAAAAAAGACACAAAACGGAGTAGCTTCCATACTTTTCACAAAATATGCAAACTTATCCAAAAACACATAAAACTAACTCTAAAAACTACCAAAACTAAACCTAAACAAACTAAGAAACACACCAAAAACTATACTAAAAACACGAATATCAGGTTATTATAATGATTTCTTCTCCCTTTATATACCCTACCACCCCTTGCCTACTCCATCAATTCTCATTCACTCGACCAAGACATAAATCCTCTCCTTGCACCTACTCCAAACGAAGGTATGGTATCCTCCTTTGATGAAAATGTTCATGTTTGTACTATTTGTTTAATTCTTCATTATGTATGGTGATAATTTGTTCATACCTTCCACAGATGGTTGATAACTCAAGGCGGACACTTGACCAAGACAAGGTCTTCCTCAACCTTGTGCTCCCTGCCGTTAGGAGGGAGAGAATGAATCCTCATGCATCCATTCATTTCTGGGAGTTAGCGAACCAGTTTGAGACTGCAACTGGTCAGAGGAGGCCTAACATCGAGCTCAAGTTTCGCTTGGACTTCCACATGACCTAATGGCGTGCATGGTGTCGATTCAAGGAGCTTGGAGGTCAGAATCATTGGGACTTGACCACGGGGAGAATCCAGGGTGATGCAGAATGGTGGGAAAGGATGATAGAGGTTTGTTATCGCTCTTGTATTTTTGTTGTATATTATTTTATATTTTTCTTTAGCGACTTAGTATGCATTACCTCTCATTTTGCATCAATTCCCTCGCATCAAGATCAATCAAATTTGTGAAAATGGCATCATCAATTTAGCTCATTAGGAACAACAACTCTCAATTCCTAAACTCAAATTTCAGTCAGGGTCCTTCACTTACCGTAATGTCAGCTGAACCCCCTGCTATCTCAGCCTTCAACGGGAGCTGAACCCCCTGCTGCAAACTAATGGCGACCTCGAGGCTGGGATTGTAGGAGGTAATGGGAGCTGGAAAGTGGAAACCCTTTCACGAGAGGAGACAAGAATTTGGGGTTTGGGGATCACGTGAGCTGCAAGTGAGGGCAAGTGAGGGGTATTATTTTTTGGTACTTTGGGGGCAATTTTGTCATTTTCGGGTCTTCTTTTTGTAATTCAGCTACGATGTTGCCAAACACTTTTTATCCATTGCGCTCATAAACTTAGTTTCAACTTCTATCAATAATCTCGCTACCAGTTCCAGCTCCAGCTGCCAACTCCAGCTAGGTGTGCCAAACAGAGCCTAAATGTATTATATAAACTTCACCCGAACCTCCTTGGAAAAATTGCTTTAAATACCCTAACCTTTGATGTGGTTGCACTCTCTACCCCAACCTTTTCGAATTTCATAAAATATCCTATATTTTGTAGTTTGTTGCGCACTCTACCCTTAAAATATCCACTCTTTAGATAAAATTACAAACCAACCCATCATCTTTTCATTTTGGGACAAAAATGCCCAATTTGTGTACATACAAATTTTTGAAAGTTATAAATTTTGTTCTTAAAGAATTAAAACATTCAAAATTAATAATTTTTTAATCTTCTTTAGGTTCTAAAACATTCTTACTGAAAATCAATTTCTTATGCATAAAAATATTGGTAAGATTAATAACCTTTTGAGTAAGGTTCAAAGTAATAACATAATCTTATATGTTTAATTTACTCATGTATAATAAATAATATCATTACCTTTATTATTTTTCTAATATAAATTCTCAAATTCATAATTAATCAAATTAATCATTAAGTCATAACTGTACAAGTAATTTATTTTCATAATTTTACCTATTGTTATTTTTTAAATAAATTTATAAAAAAGTTAATAAGAATTTTAATATCCCGGTTTATAAAAGTTCAAAAAATTCCATGTTATTATCAAGGAAATTGTATCGGGCTATAAAAATTCTTATTAGTTTTTGTCAAAAAATATTTTAATAATAATAATAATAATAGAGAAAAGTATTTCAACAAACTAATTTGTAAAGTCGAAGTTATGACTTATAAAATTATTTTGGTTAATTGTGAAGTTTAAAATTTATATTAGCCAAATAACAAAGTTAATGGCATTATTTTAATATAAAGGAGAAAATTAAACATACAAGGTTATGTTATTTCTTTGAACATTAACACAACCTATATGTTTAATTTTAATATCAACTTTACACATATATAAAAAAATTATTTTTTTTGAATAAGTATTCGTTAAGAGTGTTTAAGAGCTAAAACAAGATAAAAAAATAATTACTTTTAAATGTTTTAATTCTGTAAGGACAAAATTTATAATTTTATAAATTTTGTTTGTACCCAAATTGGATATTTTTGTTCCAAAATGAAAAGAAGGTAGGTCTATTTGTAAATTTACCCTATGTGTGGATATTTTGTGGGTAGAGTCCGTAACGAACAACAAAGTATAAGGTATTATATTAAATTCGGAAAGGTCGGAGTAGAGAGCGCAACCACCCCAAAAGTTAGGGTATTTAGAGCAATTTTTCCAACCTCCTTCCAGCCTATTTTCAGAAAAAAATTTTCAAGCCTAATTTTGGAAATAAATGAGTTTTCGAGCAGGTTGGGAAAAAATTCCAATTTGGATCCTGGAAATTTGTTTGGTGAAGGATGACTGCCACCAGTAGTAGCCTGAAGGCACACCGTGATTTGCACCGCAAAGGGGCAATCTTCGCTTCTGCTGACCTCATCTTGCCATGGTTAAACCCTCAGGAACTGGCCTCCGTCTCCGCAACCTGCAAAAACCTAAACGAAATCTGCAAATCAGTCACCGCCGCCCGATCCGCCGATGCTTCCAGATCATTCGAGAACCTTCCCATCCCGTTCGTCAACGCCGTTGACTCCCATCCCTACGCTTACTTTCTCTACACCGACAGGCAGGTCCTCCCCTCCGGCCAATTCGACCGCCATTTTTGGGGCTCCGGAATGAGTGATTTGGTTCCAGCAAATCATCCGCCGTGTTGGACAGTGGCGGAATCGTGTGGGTGCGATTGCGGCGGAAAATGTGGTGACGATGACTGTCCTTGTTCGGCGCTGAGGTCCGGCGAGGTGATGACGGAGTGCGGACCGAGTTGCAAGTGCGGGTCGGAATGCGGGAGGCGGCAGACGCAGAAGGGCGTATCAGTGATGGTGAAGGTCGTTAGGGTGCAGGACAAGGGCTGGGGGTTGTTCGCTGCTCAGTTCATTCCATCAGGACAGTTCGTTTGCGAGTACGCTGGTGAGTTTAATTTTACACAGTCCCATGGAGTTATGTATGATGAACTAATTGTTATGGGATGGATGGATGTAGGTGAGCTATTAACTACTAAAGAAGCAAGCAAGCGGCAACAGGAGTACGATCAACTTGCAGCAAATGGCTTGTTTTCCTCGGCGCTAATCGTAGTGAGAGAGATTCTGCCCCCCGGAAAGGCTTGTTTCAGAATCAACATTGATGCCACAAGAATTGGTAATGTTGGGAGATTCATAAACCATTCTTGTGAATTGTGATGGTGGGAATTTGTCGACGGTAATTGTCAGAGACTCGGGAGCCTGGCTATCGAGGGTTTGTTTCTACACTTGCAGGGATGTAAACATGGACGAAGAGCTTTGTTTTAGCTATGGGGACATTCGGCAGACCAGACTCCAGAGGGCTTGAGATGTTTGTGCGCAAGCTCTAATTGCTTTGGTGTGATGCCCTCCGAAAATACATGATTCACATTAATCGCTCGCTAGGTAATTAATTTTCAAAATCCATTTTAACTTCATGAAGATGAGCTTCTGCAGGGGCTCAGATGCGACTGATGAAGACCTGCCTACCTGGCGCCGATTGATTCAGATATGCAGGGAAATGAAAGCACCAGATCTGCAGTCCGTTGTGGAGGAGGAATTTTTGTCGACCAATTTAGTGTTCTTGGTGGATCTTGTCAAGGGCATTGTGTTGTTCTTGATCGTTCTTGATATACAAGTATACTTTTTTCTTGAAATCCTGCTAGGATAGCACTTGTTGGTGGAACTAGTTGTCCACCAAAAATCCAACTGTTCATTGTCTTGGAAGTTTTGTTCATATATTTCGTTAAAAAGCAGCATTTCACTACATCTTGTTTTATCAACTTCTTTCAACGAGAATTTGTGTATCTGTGGTTCTCAAGCAAGGAATAATTATCTTGTAGCTAAATTGGCATTCTACATAGCTCTATGGTACCCCAAAACAAAGTTATATGCAATGTTCTTCATTTGGCTACTGTTCAAAACTCACGTGATTAGTTCATCTATAGGTGATAGGCCAGTTAGGAAAACTTTATCTTCCCACTTGATCTGTGATGAATTTTAAAGCTACTAGTTTCCAAATGTAATGTATCATGTAGAGAGGGCCTTTGCCAAATGTATGTTACTGGTTTCCAAATTGAATTATAAAGCTCTTCCTCCAATCACTTAACTTAATCTTCCCACTTGATGAGTGATGAATAAAACATGCAAATTTTTGATAGGGATTTTGGAACTTAATCTTCCCACTCATTATTGGATATGGTGACGAATAATTGCTGAATTTCATGTTAGTTCACTAGTTACCAGTACAAGTAAGCTGTTGTAGACTACTGTTCTAAATTTGATTGGTTTCAGAGTTAAAAAATTTGATTCCACTGCCAAATTGATATACACTTCATGGAATCAATCACTCGAACGTGCTTCTAGTTCTGTAGTTGCAGCGTAATTTCAGTGATCATGTCATACTCGTTTGAAATTTGCAAATCATTTAGGCTGTTTCTGATGGAGTGAATGTTATATCACTATCAGTTGGTGCAAATGGCTATGCTCCATGTTATCTGTGCTCATTGCTCTTTTGAAAACCTTTGATGATATATTGTCTCTTAGTCTTTTTAGTTCTTATGATTAAATTTCATTAATCTCTATTTCTTATGTGTTGCCAGTTCATTTTTGTGCAATGCACTAACTGTGATGGACTTGAAGTAGGAATTTACAGCACATCTATATGTTGCTGCTTGATCGATATGAATCCTACCATAAATAGGTGCTCATTAAAACAGAAAAGTGAATGCTATTCTACCAATAAAAACACTAACATGAAGCCTAAGTGCCTAACTGATGTACAAAAGCTTTTTTTTTTTTAATGTAATTTGTAGGTTATCCTAGTCATTGGTAAATGGATAGGGGATCTAAGGGATTCCTTGAAGTACATATTCAATTTATATGCTGAATATATGGTCAAGAATCCTATTTATATTTTGGGATTTTCCATCAGGTAACTTCTTAGCATTCATCTTTATTAGATATTTTAATTGTAAAGTTGTGATTTAATTTTTTTTTGTCTTCTAATTATATAGATAATGGTGTTGCTTGATGACATTTTGAGTGTGATCAATTTATTGGTGATGGTTGAATGTCATCTAGGTTCTTTGATGACATTAAATTGTTTGTCGTCTAGGCCTTTGATGACACTAAATTGTTCATCGGCAAGGTCTTTTGATAATAAACAAATGAATGCCATCAAAGTCTTTGTAAATAATTTTCATCAATTTGATGACAAAAATTGATTATGTAAATGATGATAAATTATTGTCTATAATCAAGCTCTTTGATGACAGAATAATTTGATGATAGTCCTTTGATGACAGTAATTCGATGAAAGATTATTGTCATTAGCAGTCGGTCAACGGTCAATACATAGTGGTCAAACAGTCGGTCAATGGTTAACATCGATCAACAACGATCAACGGTCAACAATCGGTCAAGAGTGGAGGGGAGGAGGGGTCTACCCACCTAATTAAAAAATGGTTGTGAGCTAGCTCTTTATAATATTTTCTTAAGAGAATATTTAACCCAATCATCCAATATAAAATTACATAAGTATGATAAATATAATTTTTACCTATGCAGGTAGAGCATTATTATTATTTAATTGAATATCACTTATGCAGATGAAGGATGTGATATGATTTGAACTATCGAGAGAGCACTTTCAGGCAGCAGCAGCAAGATTCTTTACTTGTATGTAATTGATACAGGCAGTGACGTGACCTACATGTGTAGGGCCTTGAGAATCTCGTTCATGATGATACCTATAAGTCTATAACTCATATACACGGAGTATTATTTTAATATTAAAGAGCACATGCAGATGAAAGTTATGGATGCCGATTAATTCAGTAAATTTATTGCTCTACTAGATTTACGACTGAGGATGTTTATCAATATGCATGCACCTGTACTAATTAAACTGTTGACGCTTGTCCGTTTTCAGTGAGAATATTCCCTTTGTATTATATGAACCGCTTGAAGAGTCAGGGGGGTTTCTACAAAATCCAATATGCTCAGTACGCCCCTGGTGTTGATAATCCTCCACACCAACGATCGAATTGCAAGCACATGATTTTTGTTGGAAAGGTATTCTCCTCTTAATTAACTTGAAATAAATTTCAATGAACAACTTGTTCAATTCATAGATCGAGCTGCTTGCATGTAATTCGGTTTGAACGGATTTTTTTTTTTTTTTGGTTGCAAACAGAGCATTTTTGAAAGGGTATTGACTATTCATGAATTTTGGTTATGAGTATGGTAGATTTCTTAAATTGATAAGAATATTGGGCTCTAACTAGATCAACCCATGAACTGCAGATACAAGCAAAGTGAATGCCTTAACTTTGCAGAGGGTATTGATATGTTCAAGAAATCTATAATTCCTTGAAGCAAACAAGTAATTAGATATTTCCTCCTTGATTGTACACCAGTTCTGGGCTAGTTCCGCTAAAAAAAAA
This sequence comes from Fallopia convolvulus, assembly GCA_964016875.1. Taxonomy (NCBI): domain Eukaryota; kingdom Viridiplantae; phylum Streptophyta; class Magnoliopsida; order Caryophyllales; family Polygonaceae; genus Fallopia; species Fallopia convolvulus. The sequence continues at coordinate 28,616,154 of OZ024727.1, forward strand.
GTTCTGGGCTAGTAATTTTTTTTTTGATAAAGGTAAGGATTAAGAGGCCTCTCTTATGAGGGACGTCCTAGAGCATCCGATTAGATGAGAACGGATAGTTCTAGGTGGTTCATAATGTGTTCAATAGGGAGGTCGTGGCCCAACTTTGCAATTTTATCGGCCACAGAATTGCAATCCCTACCCACATGATTAATCCGAACGGTCTCAATCTCTTGGAGCGAGACCAAGATGTATGAAATAATGAGGTCAATTTCCCATGGGGGTTTTCCTATGCCTTTAGAAGCATTAATTACAAGGAGATTGTCTCCCTCAATTTCAATCTTCATGTATCCTAATTGTCTAGCTCTCATGGTGCCATCCCTTAGGGCCAGAGCTTCAGTCTGTAGTATCAAGTTGTAGCCATATCTTTTGGCTCCTATACTTAATATTGTAGCGTCATGGTTTCTAATTACAAATCCAGCTGCTGCTGACTCTGGTGCAAATTTTGATCCATCAAAGTTTAGCTTGATGAATCCATTCTCTGGTTTGGTCCACTTTTGTATTTTTGGGGTGCGTCTAATTTTAAGCTTTTTCATCTCATTGTTAATATCGTCGTCTTCTGTCCATTTCCTTGCTTTTTTCCAAATCTCAATTTGTTTCTTTATGTGTCCAACTAGATCAACAATGAAATCGTTAGGAGTTTGCTGGAAGAATAGCTTGTTCCTTTGGTACCATTTGCTCCACTATATTACCGCTAATTCCGTGAATTCTCTTTTCCCGATTAGTTAATATTTCGGGCAATATAGTTCTAGGGGCTTTGTTTGTTGTATCAAAATTTATCAATACATTTGCTGTTCCTGGGTTGATTTGCCTAGTTATCCTAATCGTGTGCTGGCATTTTATGAACAAATGTCCAACGTCCTCATTCATGTTGTTGCACATAATACACTCTTGACTGACATGAACGTGTCTTTCCCACAGTCTATCTTTTGTTGGTAAACCGTTCTTATCTATTTTCCATAGAAAGTTCTTGACCTTCGGGAAGGTATCTAATTTCCATATCCAGTTGTTTTGACTTACATTAAAGTTCTCTAGATTCATAACCATTTCCACTGCAAATGACGTAGAGAAACACCCATTTCTACTCGGGGCCCAATATAACTGGTCTTTGATGTTATTTTTCAGGGTTGGTATCAAGGTAATTTTGTGTACTGCTTCTCTTGGAAGTATCCTTAGTAGTTCATTAACTTTCCATTCCTTTTCCTTCCTGAGGTAGACATTTACCCTGGCGTCATCATTAATCTGTGTTTGGTTAATAGCAACCTGTTGTAATGGTTCTTCCTGAGGTAGACATTAGGAACTGGAGAAACAATAAAGTTTTGGAAAGACAGATCTGTCTTTCCAAAACTTTATTGTTTCTCCAGTTCCTAATTGCCAGGTTAAGCCTTTTTCAAATTCTTCCCTCAACTTCATCAGTTGTGACCATTGCCATGAGGTATTCGTCTGTTTAGTTCTGGGCTAGTAATTGGTACTTCCTCAGCTATCATTGATCCAATATCTAGGTATGTATTTCTAATACACACACACACATACAGTATATGCAGGCTATCATAGATTATCGTGTATGCCTATTATATTGGGAAGTTACTAAGTTTGACATTGATTCAAATTGAAGATTCTTTTCTTTTAATGTGCTTCTTTTGTATCTAAGAATGGTGGATGACTGCAAAGCAGGAAGTTTTATCAAGGAAGCATGCATGGGAATTTCTTCAAGTATAAAATTAATATTGGAGATATTAAAACACGAGTTTAGTGTCTCGGTTGAACCGGATCGGAGTTGTCTCAACACAACTTCAGTGTCTTAGATGGAATTGATCATAGCATAAATTTGATAAAAATAAAATAGAAGAAAATATTGCCTAAATTTGTAAGTGGATCATGCGTTTCTCTTAGTCTAAATTCAGTTATGTTCCTTCTACTTTTCAGTTCTATCTAAATGTTATTTGCCTTCTTTTTTGGATCATGTCTTTGTCCTTGTTTCTTTCAAAGTCTTGTATGCTGTAATCTTTGAATTAAGTTATTATGTGTCTTGAGTGTGCGAAAATTGAAAGTGTTAGGTGGTTGCATTCTATACTTTCACATTGCTCTGGCATATACATGGCTCTTTATTTTTTACTGTGTACCGAAAGCCAGGTCTATGCTCAGATAGGCATAACAAAAAAGGGCTATTGATAATGGGCAGCGTTTCTGCTTTGAGTCCAGTAGCAGGAAGGAAAAGGAGGAGGAATTGTATACCCATAGAGCCCACATATGTAGCACTCGGTATGGATCACATTCCGCCAGCTGCTCTCGCTTTGCCTGCCCCCACAATCTGTATCCATTGCCGAGCAACAAAATTTGCCCATGAACGCCCAACATTCTGCTGTCATAATGGCCAAGTTCAGGTGGCTACAAATGAAACTCCCAAAGAACTTGTTGCTCTTTTTACAGGAGACGATGATTGCAGTGAAAATTTCCATAAATACGCCAGGCTGTACAATAGTTTTTTTGCTTTTAGCTCCCTTGGTGGTAAACTCACAAAAGCAAAGGCAAAAGGAATATACACCCTGTCACTGCATGGACAAATCTATCACTATATTTCTGATCTTTTGCCCGATGGTGACGATCCGAAATTCTTGCAAAGGTATTTCTACAATGGCGCCGCTGAGCTTGATCAAAGGATAGGATGCTTTGATAAATTGAGACCAGATATCCTTTCAACTCTTATGACAGTGATGAATCAGAATCCGTATGCCTTTTTCTTCCGCTCCTTACGAGAAGTCGCAGTACCAGATGATCTGAAAATACTCATTTATCGTAACCCTGTTGTAGACCAGCGAGTGCATAATGCTCCGACGAGTGATGCGGTTGCCACAGTTTTTGTGGAGGATGCAAATTGCCAACAAGTACATAGTCACCACATTTTAGTCCATGGTAGATCTAATGGGTCACACAGAGTTAGGCATTACTATGGTTGCTATGACCCACTGCAATACCCTCTTCTATGTCCCAAAGGAGAATCGGGTTGGCATCAAGGTCTTAAGAGGGTTGGCTGTAGACAGAAGAACCATCTACATGCTAATATCACAAATGATCTTTTTCTTAGAGAGGAAGCAGGTTAGTCTAATTTAATGATTTCTCTAGTCTAATCTTTTTAATAAAGCTTTTGAAAACCACATTTCTGATGGAAGTTCTTTTTCATTTCAGCTTCAAAGAAGAGAGCCCCGAAGGAAGATAAAGATATTTCTTGCAGGGAGTATTATGCTTATAAGTTGCAGATTCGACCTAATAATTTTCTGCTCAACTCAGGCCGAATTTTCTTGCAATACATAGTTGACATGTATGTGAAAATTGAGAATACTCGTCTGGATTTTCTGCGCACTAACCAAAAGAAAATCAGGAGTGAGCTGTATCAAGGTATTGTGGATAGTGTGAATGATGGTATCACAAGTGCTGCCTCTATAGGAAGGAGGGTTATACTGCCATCATCTTTCATGGGTGGCCCTAGAGACAAGAGGCTTAGATGCTTAAATGCAATGGCAATTGTTTACAGGTATGGGAGGCCTGACCTATTTATCACTATTACTTGTAACCCAAATTGGCCAGAGATAAAGGAGCAACTTCAACCTAGAGAAAGAATAGAAAACCGGCCAGATTTAGTTGCACGAGTCTTCCGAGCAAAGCTTATACTACTGAAGAAGCTAATAAAGGACAAACACATTTTTGGCCCTGTTGCTGCAATGATTGAGGTTATTGAATTCCAGAAGCGAGGTCTGCCACATGCGCATATCTTACTAATTCTGGCTCGAAAAAAGATGTGGAAGCCTGCAGATTTCAATGATTATGTTTGTGCTGAACTACCCTTAAAGGAACAACCATATCTGCGAAGTTTAGTTATACAACACATGCTTCATGGTCCTTGTGGAACGCTTAATCCGAAATGTTCATGCATGAAAGACCAAAGTTTCGACGACAAATGCAGATTCAACTACCCCAAAGAGTACGCTGAATTTACAACATGGGATGATGAACCTTGTCCTCTTTATAGACGAAGGAAAAATGGGAACTCTGTTGTAGTTAGAGGCGTTGAGCTAGATAACAGATGGGTAATTCCATACAACCCATACCTTCTTGCTGCATTGGATTGTCATGTAAATGTTGAGATTTGTTCGACAACACAAGCAGTCAAATACTTGTACAAGCAAATATACCGAGGACATGACCGAGCCTGTTTTGATATCTCTGGAGGTGACGACGAAACTGAAGATGAGATCACAGCATTCCAGTCTGCAAGGTGGATCTCTCCTCCTGAATCTGCATGGCGAATATTTGGGTTTGAGTTGTATGACATGAGTCCAGCAGTGATTCCACTCCAAATACACTTGCCAAAAATGCAATTTGTAACTTTCAGCGAGTTTGAAAGCTTGCAGAACACCGTGGCAGATGAGGACAAACAAACAACGATGCTGACGGAATTTTTCAAAACTAACTATGACAATCCAGATGAAGGTCCCTATCTTTATATTGAATTTCCAGAGCATTATGTGTGGCATAAATCAGCTAAAAGGTGGAGCAAAAGGCAAACTACAGTGCCCGTGATTGGAAGGCTAAGCTTTGTAAATCCATCAGAAGGTGAGCGTTACTACCTCCGAGTTCTACTGGCAAATGTAAAGTCACCAAAATCATTCACAGACCTGCGGACAGTAGAGGGGCATATATATGCCACCTTTCAGGAAGCAGCTGAGAAGTACGGTTTGATAGAACAAAGTGACTACGTTGATTCTTGTATTGAAGAAGCCACTAAGTTCCAAATGCCTGGCACTCTACTACGCAGACTATTTGCAACGCTGCTTGTTTATTTTGATCATGTCAATCCTCTTTCCCTATGGCAACGCTTTTACAAGGACATCTCGCAGGATTTTGCACATCGCTACAAGAGTGAAACAGCAAAGATTCTACAGTTGACATGTGTTGAGGTTGAGAAATATTTGGAATCTATGGGTAAAAGTATGAAATTCTTCAAGCTGGAATTTTTTCATGAGCTAGAGACAATATCTAGAGATATTAGCGATGCATTATATGCACCTGTTCCAGCTGAGTATGTTGATGCTTCAAAGCGATTGAACCTGGAACAACGAGCTGCGTATGATTGCATAATGCACCATGTAATAGCAAACAAACCTGGTGCCTTTTTTGTCGAGGGTCCAGGAGGTACAGGGAAGACTTTCCTTTATTGTGCTCTATATGCAGAGACTCGAGCGCTTGGGAAGATTGTTTTGCCCACTGCCACATCTGGCATTGCAGCATCAAATATGCCCACTGGCAGAACAGCACATTCGCAGTTTAAAATACCGATGGATGACATTGGATCTTTGATGTGCAATGTTTCAAAGCAAAGCAGCCTTGCGCATTTACTTAGAGAAGCATCCCTTATTATTTGGGATGAAGCATCAATGGCAAGAAAAGAAGGCATTGAAGCATTGAACTTGCTGTTGCAAGATATCTGTGACAAAGAAGATCTTTTTGGAGGGAAAGTAATAGTGTTTGGAGGAGATTTCCGGCAAGTGTTGCCAGTGTTACCGCGTAAAAAACAGGATCAAGTGCTTGATGCTAGCTTGCTAAGCTCTTATTTGTGGCCGAAGCTCGTTAAATTCACACTTTCCCAAAATATAAGAGCAAGCGAAGATCCGCTGTTCTCACAATTCCTGCTAGAACTCGGAAATGGAGCACTTCAGGAAGAAGAAAAAGCTTATATTGAGGTGCCAACTGAAATGATCGATTGTTTCAACAACATCGATGACAACTTCTGTGACCTTTCAATCAGCTTGATATTTCCGGAACTGAATAGCTGCTCATTGAGCAATACCACTTTTTGTAACAGAGCCATCTTAACTCCTACAAATGAAGATGTTGATCTAATAAATGCAGCACTGATTGAAAGATTTCCGGGAGAGCCTGTTACATATAAAAGCATTGATTCCATAATAGGTGATGGCTGCAATTTGTATCCGACTGAGTTTTTAAACACACTATGCCCTCCAGGAATGAGTCCACATAACTTGGTGTTGAAGGAAGATTGCCCGGTTATGCTGCTGCGGAATTTAGATCCATCGGGTGGGCTGTGCAACGGTACGAGGCTGATCTGTAAGCAATTACATCAGAATGTTATCCTTGGTGAAATTTCCTCAGGTTATTACAAAGGAGAAAAGGTGCTTTTACCAAGGATTCACCTCAGACCGTCACCATCAACAGAATACCCTTTTCACTTCCAAAGAAAGCAGTTTCCAATTAAGCTGTGTTTTGCAATGACAATCAACAAGGCTCAAGGGCAGACACTGGACCAAGTGGGTTTATACTTGAGACAGCCTTGTTTCGCGCATGGTCAATTCTACGTCGGGTGTTCACGAGCGAAGAGGAGGACAGACCTGAAAGTTTTCACAAAGGCTAATGTACAAGCATCTGACAGCAAACAAAGGGTTGAAAATGTGGTGTCTTTTGAAATATTGAAGAGAGCCAAGATCATATAAGTGGTACGTGTGTTTCACCTTAGTGAAAACTGCTTTAATATAATTTCTGTACTAATAATATATGCTACTGACAACCTATGGTATATATTTTGCTTCTAATTGCAGCCGTTTGCTGGAAGCGTGAGCATAACTGTATTTGTAAGTATTTTGATAGACTTCATAGAGCTGTTACCTGAGTTTTAAGCATCTGGATATAAGTCCAATTAAACAAATGGCTTCCAATTCGTTCGTTGTAGGCTGATGCATTTGCCTTGTAACAGGCAGGCAGCCTGGTAGTGCACGTAAGGGAACCCATAAATTTGGGCCATTTCAAGCAGCAGCTGAGAAGTACACTAGTAGATGTTAGTGAGTGCAGGTGCTTTTGTTTGTGATTTTGGCCTAAGAACTAACTTCTGGAGGTTCCCAAAATGCTTAAATATTTACTGTTAAACGCACTTTATTTGGTCTCTTGTGGAGTTCTATACATGTTTTTCTACACAGCATGTGAATTATATGTGCAAGTATCCTGAGATGTCACATTACAAAAATAAGATAATTTCATGTTCGGTTAAAAATGTTAATGCTTTTTCAACCCAAATGCTTTTTCAACCCAAAAAAAAAACACAATTAATGTTTTGTGTGTAAAATTGGGGCATATGTTTCAATCTAGCAGGGTAGAGTTTTTGGAGAAGATTTATTTTCGGAATTGGAGTCATTGGGATATGGATAATCTTATATTATCAATATATTAATATCTATCTATTACTAATAACTATTACTAATAACTAAAGTCGGAGCCGGAGCAATTTCTGTCACTACGTTGCGCCACATCACACCTTTATTAAAATAATAATTTTAAATGAGAGCGGTTCAGGTGCGAACGCCCGCGTGGGTGAGAATTGAGAACAAATCTCTGCCGTCCATCTAGGTTCGCGTCCAAATAATTCAAAAAAAAAACGCGCGTGTACTTCCACCTCTACCAAATTCAAAAAAAAACGCGCGTGTACTTCAACCTCTACCAAAAGCTACTTGTCGTCCAAGCAAAACCCCAAAAAAGGCAATTTTTGATCCTCTTTTCAAACCAAAACCAAAATCTCTTTTTTTCTCTGTAAAAATTAAGTTTCTAAACTGGATTGAAACATAGAGAATTACGCTTTGGTATATATGTTCTAATTTTCTACTCTAATTTACTATATGAGTGCACATTCTCGATATTTCCACTTATAAATTAGAATAATTCATCATTTAGAGCTTCGATTTAACTGGATTTTCTCTTTTCACAAAGAAAATATACCTTTTTGAAGGAGCTTTGTTCAGATTTACAATTTCCTCAAAGTTACAACGAAGATTTGACTGATTACCTTTAATGGAACCAGGTAATCACCGATTTTTTCCTTGATAAAAACTAATACAACTCGATTTTGAGGTTTTCATCACATTTATCGTCAAGAATTTGGAAAGACAACCATTAGTATGAACAAATGTGTAATATTACAAATTTGTTCATACGTATCGCACATTTGTTCATAGATATCACGCATTTGTTCATAGATATTGCACATTTGTTCATCCAATATTTGTTCATCGAATATTTGTTCATATGTATATGAGTTTGTTCATAGATATTACGCATTTGTTCATAGATAGTACACATTTGTTCATTTGTATTACATATTGGTGAAAAAATTAAAGATAACAAATTCTACGTGTAGTGGATTCTGATGCATATTTACATGTTTATTTTCCCTATAATGAAGGAAAAATAGAAGATAACAAGAAATTAAAGATCATGATCTCGTCTGGAAACACACATTACTACATTCCATTTTGTGATGACAACTTAAGACCTAAAAAGGGGATGGTGTTTAGAATCTGGGAACAAGGAGTAAATTTCGACAAGGCATACGCAGATGCATGTGGTTTCCAAGCACGTTCTGGCACCATTAAAAAGTCTTCAGATGGAACTAACACTACAATTTGGAAATACATATTGTGTAACCGGGCAGGATTTAAAAAAACAAAACAACACAACGACGACTCAACTGGAAAACCTGCACCTACTGCATCTAGTAAAGAAGAAGAAGAAGAAAATGACGAAGAAGATGATGAACAAGATGATGAAGAAGATGAAGAAGAAGGACAACAAGGAAAAGTTAAAAAGCGAAAAAGAGTAACCAAAAGGTGTGGTTGCATTGCTAAAATGGCTATGAGACTTTCTGAAAAAAATGGATATATTGTTAAGAAATTTAAAGAGCGTCACACTCATATTATGCTTGAAGATGGACAAAAACACTTCTCAAAGAGCAATAGGAAACTGACCTCCTTCCATGAAGAGTTCATCATGAATTGCATCCGAGCAAACGTTGGTACAAGCAAGTCATACAAGGTCTACAAGGAGTTTGTTGGTTCGTATGCAAATATTGGTGCAACCATAATTGATTTCAAGAATTTTAAAAGAGATCTGAACTCCTTCATGATTGGGTGTGATGCTCAAATGGTTATTGACAACTTGTTCAAGAAAAAAGAAAGATGTGGTGCGTTTTTATTTGAATATGATGTTGATGAACAACATCAATTAACAAAATTATTCTAGTCTGATCTTATTGCAAGGAAGAACTTCTCATATTTTGGAGATGTTGTCTCTGCTGATGCAACATACAAATCAAACAAGTATGAAAAAGGTTTAATTTTATTGATTGTATTGATGAACAAATCGTATATATTGATGAACAAATTGCATATATTGATGAACAAATTTAATACTTTGCCTTCAGGTATGAAATGGTATTTGTACCATTCACAAGGGTTGACAACAACAAGAAGACCATTACTTTTGCCTTTGGGTTGCTTCTAAAAGAAGATATCGAATCGTATATTTGGCTATTCAAAAACTTTAAAGATGCAATGAGGGGCCATGAACCATTTGTCATTCTCACTGATCAAGATCATGCAGTAAGAGTTGCAATTGAAAAAGTTTTTGACAAAGTTGTGCATCGTTTCTGCATGTGGCATATCATGTTCAAGGTACCATCAAAGATTACAAATGATGTATATAACAATGATCAATTCAGAAGCAAGTTCAACAAGCTTGTTTGGAGCAATGAAATTAGCCGGGAAGAGTTTGAGGAGACTTGGCGTTCCATTATTGCTGAATTTGGACTTGAATCAAACACTTGGTTGCCGCTGATGTTTGAGCTACGTCACTTATGGATCCCTGTGTACTTCAATGATGTAAACATGGGTGGACTTCTTAGAACAACTTCAAGGTCTGAGAGTCAAAACTTCGTCTTCTCGCATTTCATTGGAACCACATCTTCTCTAGTTATTTTCATGATGCAGTTTGAGAGTGCAATTGATTCACAAAGACACAATCAACAAAGGTTAGACTTTGAATCTTCAACAAGCCTCGCCACTCTAATTACACCATTGAATTTAGAGAAACATTGTGCATCTGTTTACGCCATAAACGTCTTCTATGACGTCTAGACAAAAATTGTTGCTTCTGTATTTGAATGTGGTCTAAGCAATTTGGTCAAGGAAGACAACATCCATGAGTATCACATCAATGGGCAGTTTGGGAAGGTATATGTTGTGAAACATGAACTACAAAACGAAGAGTTCATTTGCTCATGCAATAAGTTCATCAATATCGGGATTCCATGTTGCCATATGTTTTTCGTATTCAAAAACATTGGCTTGAATAAGGTGCCAACTAAATACATCAAGAATATATGGACGAAGAAATCAAATCTGACTCCTACTTTTGAGATAGAAGTTCAACAGTTGACCAATTTGATGTGATGGATGAGAAGAAGTCGTTGATTGCTTATTTATTGGACGAGGTACATTCTTGCATTAATGCCATAAGGGACAACATAGAACACCTCAAAGAGTTGATATGTTTCTTGAAGGAAAAGAAGGAAACCTATCTGAGCTTATTGGGAGAGGAATCATCTACAACAATAAGGCATAGTTCAATTCAAACATTCTTGGGAAACAGATCGAGTGTTATTGAGGTACACCCTCTTGAACGAGCAGTGACTAAGGACAGGAAGAAAGAAGGATGTATTAAGGGAGGTAAAGAGAAGGCAATTGATGTGACCCTAGAATGGCAAGGGGCGGATCTAAGCTCGAAATGCCCGGATCTTCTCCGACGGATAATAACGGGATAAAAACGAGACCACAAAGTGGACTTGCGGGCCTCTAATGCTCGTCGGAACGAGGGTGGGGCGAGGCAGAATCAAGGGCGAAGGAAGAGAGTTAGAAAGGGGTGACGTCGGGCCAAGGGATAGGAGGAAACTCGATTCTACTATAAGCTTGGCTAATTCATTTTGACGTGAATAATAAGAGGGGGCGTGGCTCCTTTATATAGAGGAGGTCACACAAAACCCTACTTCTAAATGGGGTGGATTAGGGTTAGCAACATGCTAGGCCTAACATCCAAGCCCATAATACTAATAATAGTAACTACTAAAAATGGAAAGATGCAACAAACCCTAATGGGCCTTATTTTACCATAATGGGCCGACCTCTTAAGCATAAGAGAGCGCACGCCTAAAATAGTAAAGACGGAATGTAAATGACGGAAATAGAAATTAAAATATAAATAATACATAAATAGACTAAGTCCTAATCCAAGGGGGTCTCCAAGGTCTAGGACGTCTCGGGTCCATAGGAGCTAGATCCGAGCTAGGGCAGAGTCGCATCAATGCATTAATACAAGAGGAGGAGAAGAAAAGAAAGAGGAGGAAGAGAAGAGGAAAACAGAAGAGGAAGAAAAGAAGAAGCGGGAAGAGGAGGAAGAGAAAAAGAGAAAAGCAACTGAGGAGGAAGAGAAGAGACAAAGAGAAGAGGTAGAAAAGAAAAGGAAGGAAGAGGAGGAGGAGAAAAGGAGAAAAATAGTTGAGGAAGAGAAGAGGCGGCTAGAAGAGGTTAAGAGGATGGAAGATGAGGAAGAGAAGAAGAGGAACAAGGAAGAGGAAGAGAGGAAGAGAGAAGCAGAGTTGGATGAAAAGAGAAGACATGATGAGGAAAAGAGGAAGGTAGAGGAGGAAGAGAAGAAGAGGATTGAGGAGGTTGAACAACAAAGAATGCAAGAGGAGGTGAAGAGGAGGCAAGAGGAAAAGAAGAAGAGGAATGAAGAAGAGGAAGAAGGAATATGCTGAGGCGAAAAAGAAGATTGATGAAGAGAAGAGAAAGGAAGAGGAGAAAAAGAAGAAGAAACAGGAAAGGGATGCGGAAACGATGAGAATTGGCATGGAGTTGAAGAGGAAACAAGAGGAGATAAATAAGAAGAAGGAGGATGAACCAAAGTAGAAACTTGAAGAGGAGTTGAACAGGATTCAGGATGAGGTTTGTTCATTGATTTTACTTATTTGTTCATTGATATTTCTGATATGTTCAATGATTTTGATTATTTGTTCATTAATTTTGCTTATTTGTTTATAAGTACTAGGATATTTGTTCATTGATTTTGTATCTAGTTTGTTCATGAATAATATGTGTTTTACATTTGTAGATCAACAAGCAGGCGCATGATGTTGGTTCTAGTTCAATCGACACTTATGTTGGTGTTAAACCTACAGGTGAGGATATACTTGATAAAAGAAAATCTAAGCCTTCTAATTATGTGAAGTCACCTTACATGGAAAGGAGTGTTGTTTTGACAAAAAAAAGTATCTCCTGATGCAAACAAACTATTCAATTGGTTGATTGAAGAATTCCTGATCAAAGCGGGTAACAATATGTAGAATAGTAGTTTTTCTTTACATATTGCTCTTTTTATATCTTCAAGTTGATTTTATTATTAAAATTGATCATTTTTGTTTTATGTTTCTGATTTGTGTAGTATTGAAGTCTTGAAGATGAATCATGTTTTCGTCAAGAAAAAATATTTCCTTTCAATAGCGGTAAAATCTGAAGTTGAAACAAATATAATCGGTATTTGCAGTTGTTATCTGAATTTTCAAGAGTAGTGGAGAAGCGCCTCAAAATCCTTGAGGTTTTTTATGGCTCCTGATGATTTGGTAAGAAAAAGGTTTTTTATATTCACATTGTCTTATTTCATGAATTTTAAAATTCTCAATCTAATTTATGCTTGTATATATTTTGCAGGAATTTCCATTGAAAAAGGATTTTAGTGATCATGAATCTATAGAGTTTTTCATTAATGTCGTTGATGACACTCTTGGTAAATTCAAGTGGATTAATGTGCATAAGATTGGCCTGGTATGCATTTTTGTTCATTGATATAACATTTTTGTTCGATGATATTCTGTTATTTGTTCATTAACACATCCATTTTAGTTTATTGAGTATACTTTTATTTGTTCATTAGTACCGCATATTTGTTCAAAGGTATTGGCTATTTGTTCATTAAAAAGATTGACTTTTCACTATGTTGTTTTTAATCAATATAAGGTTTTTTCATGCTTGTTTCCCTCTGCATTTTTACAGTTTGTGTTTCCTATTTGTACCTCATCGCATTACTATTGTATTGCATTGAATGTGACAGTGCCAAGTTTCCACATAATTGATAACTCGATGAAGAAGGTGCCCTTGGAAACAAAGTATGAGCACGTACCTGCTAAATTGGTGAGTTTTATTTGTTTTTGGAATTTGTAATAGTTTGTTTTTTAGCATTGACACGTGTGTTTAATATTGAATGAGTTGTTTTGTTTCTTCTTGTTATTTTTTTAGAGAATGCTCTTTGTCGAGCTTATGAAGACGCTCAAAATGAAAGCAAGGGTTGCTTTGTTCGAGGACGAGGATATGGTGCCATATGAACGTCTTGAGATGGATTGGAGAGATAATAGAAACAAGACTGATTATGGAATTTTCATGATGCGGCACATGGAAACATACTTTGGCAACAGCTTGTCGAGTTGGGATTGTGGACTCAATAAACAAGATCAGCAGCAACTTGATGATTTGAGGATCAAGTACTGCAATGAATTTTTGATGAGTCCATTGAATGAACACAAGACAAAAGCTGAAAAGCTTATTCAAGAATTTGTTCCGCGCAAATTGATAGTCGTCTCTCCTGCTCCTCCTAAAAAGAAGTCAAAGAACAAGAAGTGATGTACAACGATCTGTGTTGGTAGGAAAACATTTTGGAATGGTTTGTTTTTGTGTATGGTTTTTTAGAATACAGTTTATGGTGGCGTATGGGTTGAATGTTGCAGAAATTTGTTTTTTTTTGTATAGTGTGGTATATTCTCTTCAATGAAGTTGTGGATGATGGTTGTTGAACATGTTGTTTGTGTTAGTGTGTGACATTTGATTCAGAAAACATGATTAATCTTACTTTGTTCATCAATACCTTAGATTTTTTCATCGTTACCTTAGATTGTTCATCAATACCTTTGATTTGTTCAACGATAAAGAATATGTGTTCTTAATTTGTTCATCAATACCTTAGATTTGTTCATCGATAAAGAATTATGTGTTTTTGTTGAAGAGTTTTAAGATTGTTTCATTTTATTTAAAGGTTTTGTTCATCATTAATGTATGATTTGTTCATGGAAAATATCTATATGTACATGGAAATACATTAATTGAAGAATAAAAGGGTTTGTTCATTAGATAGTAAATTTGTTCATTACTAACTGCTAGTTGTTCATCGAAACCAAAAATTTGTTCATTGATAATGCAACAATTATGAATAATATGTATTTCACCCTAATGCAACAATTATGTATCAGAAATCAAATATTAATGAGAGAACTAATTGGGAACATTGGTGCATATCCTGTTGTTGTGTCCAAGCTTCTTGCATTTTGCATAAGCCCTTTGCTCCTTTTTTGCTTTCTTCATCGCTGATGCGACCTTGTTTAGAGGACGCGGTGGATCTTTCCGGTGTTTGAGTATTGGGTCTCGAGAGAGTGCGGCGGAAGGCTTTGACAGACTCGAATCAACGTTGGGTTGATCGAGTATAGAACGAACAAACACGAACAAGCAATGTAAACGAGCTTTGATTGATAATTAAGGGGGCGACGCAAGCACAAGGATAAACTAAGGAGAACCCTCAACTTTATTAAACCCTAAGTGTGCGCTGATAATAAATGAGCTCGAGAGCTCCTTATAAAAAGGAGGCTCTCGAAACCCTAATAAACAACGAGGCTTAATGGACTAGGGTTTGCATGCAAGTAAGGCCCAACGTCCAAAAGTCCATAAAATATAAATAGCAATACTAAAAATAGCAACAACTAAATTCAGAAAGACATAAATGGAAATATGCTAAAATAGGGAAATACATAAAATATGACTAAGTCCTACGCCAAGGGGGTCGCCAAGGCCTAGGGAGTCTCGGGCTGGCCGGGATCGGGTCCGAGCCTAGGCAAGGTCGCATCATGCATCCTCCCTCCTTATGGATTCCAATAATTCCTCTTCCCACTTCCTCTTTTCTTCTTCATCTCTTCTCCTCTTATCCTCTTCATCCCTTTTCAACTTCTCTTCTTCTTCAATCCTTCTCCTAGCTTCCTCCTCCTCAACCTTTTTTCCTTGAAGCTTCGTCCTCCTCAACCTTTTTCCTTAAAACTTCGTCCTCCTCGGCCTTTTTTCTTATTTGTTGATCACTTAATCCATTGCAAACGAACGAAATCTTTCTTTCCTTCTTCCTTGTGGCCTCAACCTTCTTGGACTCATCTTCTTGCATAAGAACGCTTTACCTAGCAATCTGCAACCCCAACCCAATCATCCCTCAATGGAGACACACTCAGGTCAAGAGAAGGTAATTCAAACCGCTCATTTGCCTTCATTGCGGCCTCGATTTCATCCAAAACCTTTGTTGCTTCCTCCCAGAATGAGAACAAATGTGATACATTGGATCTGAGAAATCAATGGTCACGATGAAGTGCACTTCTTACTTGCTTTTTTAAAACACAAGGGTATATTTGTCTTTAGGCATCTCATATTAGAATTTGTGCTTCCTCCCAATTCTCTCATTCGCTGCTTTTTCCAAATTGCCTCTTCACCTTCATCTCGCCGACAAACGTTTCCCGATTTGATCAAAACCATGGTGTTCCAATATCATCCGCCACCACCAGGAAATTCGTTGAGGTCGTTGCAAATTTGTTGAAATCGCCTTCTTCTTCATTGAATAACCCCCTCCATTCTCTCTCACTTCTCACTAGGATCTCGATTGATTCGGCGTCATTTCAGGCCGAGCTCTAGGTAATATGATTGTAGGATCGTCGATGGAACACTCACGAATAAGATGGCTCATGCTTTTAGAAAGTAAGTATCTATGTCTCTCGTTTCAGGTTTTTGTGATGTTTAATTAGTTGCGAAAAAACTTCTATTAACTTGGTTAGATCTCGATTGAATTGGTAAATTTCATCATCTAATGGATAGAAGAGATGGCCAGATAGGATGGGGATCAATGTCTCACTTTTCTTGTTCAACCTAAATGATATTTTAGGGTTTGACAATCTCCTTTCTAGGTTTAATCGAAATGATGTGCATTTTTTGTTTTTATAATAAGTGTTCTTCTACAACATGATGTTTTTTATAGAAAATAAGGAATTTAATGGGATTGTGTTTATACTTTGTCAAAAATGGTGAGTTGTAAACTTACTTTAGCTTGATATCTATTTGGTTGAGGCTGATGATACTTGCTTTGAATATTAAGATATAATTGTGCAATTGACATCTATGGTTTTTATGTTCTAATTTGTGTATCAAAAGAAGGAAAATGAGCAAACACGAGCTTGGTTGTGTCTAATAGGTCTAAGAGGTAATAGCTGGAATGAAGAAGATGCCTTATTGTAGTTGCAACCTTGGTCTAAGAGGTAATAGATGGATTTATGTATGATTTTTCATCTTTGTTCATGGATTTTGATAAAAAGAGCCATAAATTGATAAACATTGCAAAATAAACATTTCTTTGAATTGCAATTTGAAAGATTTGATTAGAAATAGAGGTTATTTTGTATGCTTGCTTGATTGCCTACCAAGTGTTTGATAAAATACTTAAACCTTTTTTCCCCTAAAAACCAAAAATATTGCTTGATTGCATGATTGCTTGAATGTTGGATGAACTTATGGCTATTAGTTGTTTGTTGCACATTCATGAGCTGGATTTTGTTGCTAAAACGTAAACCCTTTAGTGAATTCCCTTTTTGTTTTTTACATGAACCGTATTGTGATTTTCAATGAACCTTATAGTGTAATATTATGAACCATAATGACAACATTTGTGAACCAAAACAAAAACAGTTTTTTTTTCACATTTTGTCCATTATGTGTTCCATGTTGCTTATAAATTAGCTTAATTTTTTCCTTTTTTTTTATTGTAGGTTGTTCATCAAGTTCCGGTCATCCTAACTTATCTCATTCGGATAATGATGCTAGTATTGATGGAGCTTGATTGAAGGGTCTTGATAATGATGAGAATGTTGATGGAGTTCAATTGGATGATCATGATGAAGCTAGTGATGCCTATATTCTTCACTTATCACAAGATTGTTCTTATTTCATTCCCAAGATTAAACATTGAAGTTCCAGTTCTTTATTTGTCTTTTTAGTAGTTGTTATGTGTTTTGGGGATTAAGTTGTCTGTTTTTTATGTTACTTTGTGTTTGACAAATCACTTTGCTACACTGTAATTGCTTTTAAGGTTGTTTTAGACTTCACATCGAACCCAATGATCCGAATGCCTTCTTTACAAATTTTATGCATTTTCTATTAAATGAACTGATTATTTAAAATCTATGAACCTTCATGTTGAACATTATGAACTTTCATGTTGAACATTATGAACAGTGTAATTAATACTTGTAAAACAGATTTCAAAGTCTAAAACGTTTTTACTCATCTCTGTAAAATACACAATTTTAGTTGACTTGATAGATTATGACATTTATATCACCGAACGATCAACATCGAGCAAAAAAACATTAGATATTCATGCTATTTGTTAGTGCGATTAGATAATGAAATGTTGGCACATGCAATGTCATTGAAAAACGTTTAATCCATTATGCAAAATGAGCTTATGCATTCAACAAAATGCACCATATGCAACAAGCAATCAAGGATCAATCTTTTACTTTGTTTTCTCAAAATGGACCATTTCCATTTGCGTAGCACCTGTAGTGATTTCCACTACTTCCAATTAACTATTGTAATAACAATTTTATTTAAAATCATAGTTAGTATTCAATCAACCTAAAAGTATAAATTGAAATAAGAAAGACTAGTCCTAATGGAAAAACGCTCCCAAGAACCCCCAAACAGCCGCCGGTAGCAAACAACCCCAAATTAACCCTAAATCAGCACCAGCCACCACAATCGCCTTATGAAAGATATTTTCTTCACCTCTCCTTCTTCAGATCCATTTGTTTGTTGTTTACATATCCGAAATCGCTGAGTTTAGAAGCAGATCTGGAGGGTTTTTGGTGGTTTTTCCCCGCCTCGGATTTCTTCATAATCTCCTTTGATCCCATTTATTTGCCGAGGAAGCGTGTATATGAAACCCTTCTAAAGGCCGAGGAGGCCATTTCTTTCAATTTGGAAACGCTCTTAGGAGCTATAAATTTCGCCGAGAAGGCAAAATCTTTAGCCGAGAAGGCATAATTTGGTTCTTATCTCTTCCTTGAACACTCTACTTTGTGGATTTTTCCCAATGTGTAATCGTTTTTTAAATTGGTTTCGTTTTGGTATTTCTTTTTGCCTTTAGTGGCAATTAGATCCGAGTGCATATCTTACAGATCTGGTTTTGTTTGACCCACCTTTCCTTTAGTTCTTCTTTCTCTTGAAGAAGGAGAAGTTTTGTTTTAAAAAACAAAATAGAAAAAAAAAAGAAAAAAGAGAAAATTCAAGATTTTGGCTTGTCTTGGCCGGAAACAACATAGATGTACTTTCTTTAGAATTCCTTGATTTGCAAGGAATAGTATTGGAAAAAGAAAAAAAGAATTGGAAACTCAATTAGAAAGAAAAGATAAATAAAAAAGAATTGGAAAAAGAAAAAAAAGAATTGGAAAATTAATAAATAAAAAAATTCTCTTCTTTTTTACTTGGCCTGCAAGTCTGGTATTACTTGCGGCACAAGTCCGTTCTTTTTCCCGAGGCATATTTGATTTTACTTGCGGCGTAAGTCGAGTTTTACTCGGCTTACTTACGTTGTAAGTTTGGTTTACTTGTGCTGCAAGTTTTTATTACTTGCGGTGCAAGGTTGTTTTTTCTCTTGCAGGATGGCTCGTACTTATGTTGTGTACTTTCAAAGAGATGGAGTTGTGGTCGGTACGTATCGGACCGAGTTGTTCTTGGCCAGGTCAGTTGGTACTCTGAGACTTCTAAAGATCCTTCATCTCGGTGGAGGGAACGTCAGCTGTCCATTTCGCACACCCCAAGATGGGTTGACCTGTTGCCGACGACACTATTATTTTAGTGCTTTACTCACCCCGATTCCGATCTCTTTTTGCTCCTCTTTTTGAGGATGTGTACTAGCTTTAGCCGTTTCTACTGCCTTTTGTGGCTTTTTTGTTTGATCCTCTTAGCCGTTTACGGTTGCCGCTTTTTGTAAACGGCCTCTCGGGCTACCAAACTTGTTTGGTACCCCGAATTCTTACCTGTATAAAAAAAATTTGAAATAAGATGTACGATTAAAAAAGCATGAACCAAACTTCAATGTACTATGAACCAAAAGAACAAATGTCATGAACGAAAATTACAACTAGTATGACTTAAAAGACATGAACTGTAAGATGAACTATTATGATCCAAACTTTAATATACTATGAACCAAAAGAACAATGAACCAAAATTACAACTAGTATGAATTAAAAGACATGAACTGTAAGATGAACTATTATGAACCCGAATTTATAAATTCATGAACTGAAAGAAGAGTTATAATGAACCAAAATATATAAAGCATTTATAGAATTAGCCTATGTGAGATTTGAACCCACATCTATATGCACATGCACATTGCTCTACCATTTGATCGAGCTAATAGACTTTTAAAGTGATAAATGATTTTGCACAAACACCACATCATATGCAAGCAATGTGATTTTTCTCTTCTAACCCGCAAAGTACATCATACCAACATGCTTTTCTCAATGGAAATTGAAATGTTCATCTCTTATTTAGTAAAGAATCCACTTGTAAAATCAAGGGAAGAAATAAATTTAGTACTCACCAACGTGTCAAAAGATCAAGGTCATAGCATTTGTTGAAAATTCACTAAATCATCATACAACACAGAAGTCAAACCTGTAAGCAAATTTCACAAGTGGTGTTCCCCTTCTCATCACACGAGAAGGCGAAATCAAACGGGAAGTACTGTTTTTCGTATAGGCTAAGGAAAGGGTAGATGTTGACAATGAAAGGAGCATTGTTCTCATGTAGGAATTGGATTACTTGGAGAGAGAGGTCACGTGAATCGGGCCTGAAATCACCTGCTGATGGGACAGGTTTTGAAGAAAGAGAGTAGTAAATGTCTGCGTTTAAAGGGATTGTGGCTTTGATTTTGTCACCACGGCCAACATGATTAAGAGCTTTCTGGACATTTTGTAGAGCTAGAAGAATGTACTTGAGGTAAGTTCCATTGTAGGCCTTCAGTAATGGTTCATTACCCACTGCTACGTACATGTAAAAAAACACAAACAAAAGCAAGTAGAAATTATCAAAGGGAGCTTTTGTCGAACATGTTTACACCGCCATCGTAAAAGTAGCTGGTGACATTGGCATCCACCCATGAGGAAGTGAAATCAAGATCGCTGCTGATCAGCTCAAGCATGGAGTTGGGTATCGTAATCATCAATTCAATGTCGGTCCCCACCAACGCTTCTAGAATGTTAGGGTCAGCTTCGAACAATTTCATCTTCGAACAATTTCTAGAGTGCAAATTTGGAGATGAATTTGTAGACTTTCAGGAGCAGAGAAGATATGCGGCGGTGAAGAATTCTTTATCCCCGAGTCCATCGTTCCAGTTGCTTGAGAAAACTGAGGAAGGGGAAGGGTTTGAGAAAAAAAGAGGGTATTTTTGAAAACTATGATATTTTTTGTAAATTACATTTCGTGCCATTATTAGTCTTTTTTTCCTTTTGTCTAATCTAATCTCATCCGTCCATGCTTCTCATCCAACGCTTCTAATTTGTTCTTAGTTCTCACCGTAAGAGATATTTACACCAGACCCTACTCTGGATGTACATACAAAAATGCATGGATGCAAAGTGTATGTTACCTCCGTATGAAGGTATGAATATAGATTAGGACAACTCTAATATTTAAGAGCATGTCCAAGATAATTAGAGAAAAGTTACAAATACTTGAGCAATATATATTTTTCTTCTTTGTTTATAGTAATATATTTATATATTCAATTTTCTTTCATAATTGGGCATAAAATTTTATTTCTAAATGAAAGAAAAATACAAATTAATGTTATCAAGTTTTATAAATTGTTTCTTTAATTGTTGATGACATTAAAGAGGCAATTAATCTCGAATATTCAATTATAAGGTTTTTTAATACATTCATTCCAAGTATACAATATACAAAATCCAACCTATATTAATTAGTTTCGAACCAAACATATAAATAATATAAATATTTTACAATATACTTAATATCACATTATAGGAAAATTTATTCAAAACCAACCTAAATAAAAAATAAATAAATTATTTCTAAATTCAAGCATGTTTTATCAAGTTATTTTTGATTAAATTCACATTGAAAAACTTAAAATATGAACTCAAATTAATATTAATAGAAGAGTTGAAGTTGCAAAGGAAAAAGATTGAAAAAAAATTAATTTAATGTGCCTTTGTAAAATTTCTAACGTTGACCTATCCCCTCAACTTCCAACACTCCCTATTACTCTAAGTTATGGCCATTAATTTGGTAGTTTTTATCCCACATTCCTAGACCTGTCAATCGGGTCGGGTCGTGCGGGTTCGGGTTAGGTCATTTCGGGTTCGGGTTGAGTCGGGTTCGGATCGTTATGGGTCACGGGTTAAATCGGCTCGGGTCGATGTGGGTTTTCTGGAGGGTCAAGTTGACCAGCGGGTCAAAAACATAGAATTTTTTATGATTATTAAAATAGATTTTAATTAAATAATAATATTTAATTATAATATATTATTTTTATGTATTTTAATAACAAAATATATTATATTTTTTAAATTAATTTTATACATTTTATAAATATAATAAATCGGTCAACCCAACGGGTTTCGGGTTCGGTTGATTTCGGGTTTCGGGTTCAAATTTTTGGGTCTTGACCCTAAAATTATTGGGCGGATCGTGTCGGGTTATCAGGTTCGGTCAGCTTTTGACAGCTCTACACATTCCTCGTTCTAAATTGAAGGAAAAGTTAAATATTTTATGAAAGAAATCAATTGGTTTGACCTTCTAAAATTTAATTATTACCTTCTTCAATTGATTAGGATTTTTTTTTGGTAAGAAGGAGGGCTTTAGACCTGTTTTATTCATAATATTAGAAGCTTACATGGTAGGATATAACATCTCCGTCTCACATATAGTGATAAGATCATTCGGAGGCTCATTAAACAGAATAAAATCACCCGTGAAATTTCTACCAGTCCTTGCCAACCAGTCAACTGCAGCATTGGCGTTCCTTCTAACCAAGTTGATTTCCACCATCTATTCAGGATTAGCAATAAGGCCTCTGATTTTTTGAGTCATTGCTACAACCTCGTTTGCGGGCACTACAGCAGCGGTAATCGCTCGCGCCACTTCACTTGCGTCCATCTCCAGAATCAAGTGCTTGATTCCCGTCTCTTTCGCCACCATCAGCTCAATTGATTGGGATTTTAAGACCTCCTTTAAATATCATTATGAGGTTCACTTGCTAAAAAAAATACGAGGTTCATTGGGAGGTTCTTTTGGTTTAAAGATAATTGGGTTAGGATTAGAAATGAACGATGTTTAACAAGGAGAGGATAAGCAAAAATAGAAATGATAAATTATTTGCATCAATTTTGTTGTGTCCGGATAAAGGATCGGTCATATAATCTAAGAAAAGAGATAATCTATTTTTGGATTTTTAATACTTTTTTATTCATGTTTAATTATATGATGGCTACATATTATGATATTGTTCTTTTATGCAAGAAAATGTGAAATAAATATTAAAAGGCAACTCCCAAAATGCCTTTCTTTTATGCAAATTGCAACGTTTAATATTTTCGTTTCTATGTTTATGTTTGTATTGTAGTTATACTTTCTCTAATAGAATAGTAGAAGACTGTAAAAAGAGTGATAATGATTATTTAAACAAGGTAAAATATCAATGTATTTTTTATATTAGTTTTTTTATGGATGTTTATATCTATCGCTAAATATATAATACAAAATGGAAAACGTATTGCATAATCATATGGCTGAGAATTTACAATTTTATTTTTAACATAAATTAATTTTTACATTCAAAACTTTATTACTTCTAACTTAACATACTATAGTTAACATTATATTATCTTTGTACTCAATTAATCAATTGTACTTCCAACGGTTTATTTAATTAAATTAAATATTTTTTAATATTTGCAAGGCTCATATTAGGGATGATGACCCATGTGCTTATATTTTTAAACATCCCACTAAAGTACAAAAAAATATATGAAAAAATATAATTTCACCTAGATAATATAAAACATAATCAATTATTGCACGAGCCATCCACCTAGTATTCATAAAAAAAAGATAGATGTCCAAGTTCAAAATTTAATGTATTTAAAATTTCACACTAGAATAATTAAATCTACAATATTTAGTTCTAAATAATTTTTATCTTACTAATCTTAGAAAAGAAGTCATTATTTGCACTCTATGGGATAATTAAGCGGACCAGTAACATAGGACATCGGGTTTATATTTCTCGCATGCTACTTACACCACCTAATACTCGATACCCGTTCAAATTACAAAGAAGACAATTCCCTTTGATGGTTTGTTTTGCTAGGACAAGTAACAATAACAAAAGTCAAAGCCAATCACTTTCTTGAGTATGTTTATTCCTACCAAGGCATGTGCTTGCTCATAGCCAACTATATGTTTCATTATTTAGGATTTAGACGTACAAGTGAAAAATAGTTGAAGATCTTAATATGCAACAAAGAAGATCAACCGCAAAATATAACATTGAATGATGTGTACAAAGAGCATTTTCAAAATGTGATATAATAAAGTAGGTTAATTATATATTTTATAACTTGAAAGACATATTGAATGTTGAGTATAAATAGTTTTTGCAAAATTACATATGATGAAATACTTCAATTATTAATTATATTTGCACCAAAAGTAGTATATACTAGGGATTTTCCTTTTGGTACCCCTGGGGTTTTGTCAATTCCTTTTGGTACCCAAAAAAAAAAGTTATTCCTTTTGGTACCCCTAGGGTTTTAAAAGTTTCCTTTCCGTAGCCAAAACCTGGCATTTTCCCCTTTTCCATCCAATTCCGTCCAAAATATTAAAAAAAAACCTATCCAAATAGGAAAATAAGCCAAATCATCTAGGAAAAAAAGCCAAATCATTTTCCCCTTTTCCTCCATCTGGGATTCCTGTGCTCGCAATTCTTTGCAACTTCTCCACGTTAATCTCTTCTTGAGACAACTATCCAAATAGGAAAATAGGCCAAATCAATTCAAATTGAAAACCCCTATATCATAGAAACCCAAATTGATGAACCCTTTTTCAAATTGACGGTATCAGATTATCAGTAGCCAAAAGGAAGGCAATAAAAAATCCTTGCGAAAGCAAATTGAAATAGAATCCAAACCTCATACTCAAGATCCGACCTCTTTTCATCAACTTCAATAAATTGCTTAGAATCCGGATTAATCCCGATTTCCTTATCGGGTTTGGGCCGGACTTTGACCTCCAAATCCTCCTCCGCCATCTTCTTCTCAAGATTGCTTCCCTCTCTCTCGGACACAAACCCATTGGGATGAAACGTTTCGAGCTCCTCGCCCAGATTAAACGACGTCGTCTCGAGGCCCTCTTTGTTGCCTCCGGCGTCCCTGGATTCGTCGAAGCCCTTGACGAGACTCCCAATTCGGTCGGGAAAGACCTTCAGGGCTTTCTCCCAATTCGGTCAGGAATCCCAGATGATTTGGCTTATTTTCCTATTTGGATAGGGTTTTTTTTAACATTTTGGACGGAATTGGATGGAAAAGGGAAAATGCCAGGTTTTGGCTACGGAAAGGAAACTTTTAAAACCCTAGGGGTACCAAAAGGAATAACTTTTTTTTTGGGCACCAAAAGGAATTGACAAAACCCTAGGGGTGTCAAAAGGAAAATCCCTATATATTATTATATACAAAAATCACATACAATACAATAGATTGTAAAAAATCATGCAAAACACAAGTCCTAAACTAATTATATTCAGTAATGGTATATTTGGAAATTAGATACACCTTTGAAATCTTGGATTTGAATGACCGGCTTTTTTAGGGTATAGGATAAGAATACCAATTTTAAAAACTAAAATCCTAAAATGAAATTTATAAACCCTATTAAAAAATTTAATAACCACATATAATACATTGCAATAAATTCTTTCTAATTCAAGGTTCTTAACCTTTAATTGTTTGGATGGTGTAAAAATTGCTAAAATTCAGATTTGAACCAGATCCACGATATCTTGCAAACTAGAAATTATACATTCGAGAAAGCAATTGCATGTATATAGATCAAATCCAAGTTTCCAAATACACTCTTTTTCCAAATATATACTAAGAAACCAGAGAGTTAAAAAAGGATGCCAGGTAATTGCTAACAACTCATACGTAGGGTATTCGTGTTATTAAATAACCAAATCATACATTATTTATTTATTTTGTATGGTCAAATCCTGAAATATACGCCTTATCCGTACTACAGCTTCTAGCACTCAGTTTTGAATCGAATTGAGAAACATTATTCTTTATGCAACTTTGGGTCTCAATGTTTGACCATAACTAGTACATAATCTAAAGAGCTTGTTAAAATGAAAACATGAAAGCTCCCACAGCCAAAAAATTATGCATAACAATAGGAGCAAGTGGGTGAGGGGAGTGGGAAAGGTACCATTTTACAATCTCTTATCACACAACTGAAGAATTAGACGAAATCAATTTCAGGATCTCGGTATGTAAGTTTCCATTTGACACAATCACACCACCCTCGGGAAAAATGCTTCTTCTTTCCAACTCATCAGCAGAAAAATTAAGCTGGTTTCCAGTCCAGTCAGTCACCTGATGAAGTTGCAAACAAAACTAGTCGCAATTAAAAGCATATTATAAGTTCCAAAACAATAATTTTGGCAAACTATCAACAGAAAGCAATAATATAAAAGGAAAATGCACATATAATGGCTACTGAATGAAACCTCTAGTAACTCTTAAGGTCAGCTGGCTTGCTAATGCAAGGGGGGAACTCTGGCCAAGTCAGCTGAACTTTTGGCTTCCTAGCACATTGAACACAAACTTAAATGGAACCCCCTATTGGCTATTTCACAGTACAGGCTAGATCTTGGTGGTTCTGTTGAAGAACTAAACAACAAATATTTACTAATACTTTTACTTTATATGTAATATATTTACTGAACATATCTACCTGATACAGAGAAAACCATCTTTTTGTTAAGAACTTCTGTTAAATGGAACAACTTCTTATTGTTAAAACCATCTTTTTTATTCTTCATTCTGGTTACAACTTATGACTTGCATAATTTTAAATAATAATTTTTTGTATACATATATTATATTTTTTTATAATATTTTATATAATATCATAACACTGCAAAATTATAGTAAAACGATGTCACGGGACATGAACTAACTTTGGAGAAAGTAAAGAATGCAGGATTGCAATCATGTAGGACACTGGCCGACACCGACTGCAAACTAGACAATGATGCCAATCCATGAATTGTCAACCCCATCCAAGGCCAAGGCCAAGGCCAAGTCATTCTCTAGCCTGTGCTCTTTAATATTGGACTATCACTGGGTGTGCTACCTTCATAATCACATGCATGATCCACCAGCACATCACGCATTAAAGACATCCCCATTGATCAAATCACAACGTACTAACACTGACTCGGCCGGTTGTCCCAACTCAAGAGGATCTACTTCAGTTTATTGCTCGTATCTCATTGAATCCCTACTGCCATGGTCCTACAAATGGAGGCAAACAGTAGCTCGGTCTTGTGTTGAGCTCGTACATAGCAGTAGCAAATGCAGTTGCAAAAATGTGTTGGACTCATCAATGCGGTGATTTTTTGTGATAATGTCAATGCAGTATATCTCTCGCCCAATCCATTTCAGCATCAAATACAAAACATATAGAGATTGATATCTATTGGTGCATTTGGATCGCACCATTTAATGCATTATTTTGCATTAAATGCAGGATTTGATGCATTTGAATGTAGAATAATGCATTAAATACGCAATCCAAACATAGGCTATTTTGTTCGAGAAAAAATAGCACCTGGCTTGGTTTGTGTCCTACATATTCTATCATGACATCATTTTGCAGACATCCTAACAAAAGGGTTACCTTCACCTCTATTCCAAGACTTTCGGTTCAATTTATGCGTCCAGGGACATCCTGCATCAACTGTGGAGGCTGATAGAATGCATAATCAATCAATATACTATTACTAAAGTTGAATCTCTCTATCCTATGCGTCATTCATCTAACTACGCCACGTAGGAAAATTAATTTATCTAATTACTCTCATGTCCTTCTCATTTGTTAACTATTACATCATCTAGAATTACTTTATTCACAATTTTTCCATATGTAAAACGTCTTAATCATATCTAATGTCTTTTTCAATATTGAGTATTTAAAATTGGTTTAACACTATAATAAAATAGTGTTATTATTCTAAAATATTTTTAAAAAAATTACTTTATCCACAATTATTCCATATAAAAAATTGCCATAATCATGTCTAATACTTTAGAATAATTTTTTCTTAATTCCCTTAACACTACAATAAAATAGTTTTAATATTTATTGTTGTCCATGGCACGACGGGTTTAAGCTAGTTATAGGCACTATTTTTATATATTTTTAGATAATATCTTGAAGAGATATTCTGTGAATGGATTGTAGTCCTATTTATATCTATCAATATACTGAAGAACCCCTAAGGTGGTTTGCGTTATTCTCTCACAATTAGTTATATTATAAAGCATATAACATATGGTATACGTTATTCTCTCACAATTAGTTATATTATAAAGCATATAACATATGGTATAATTTATGCTTTGTGGAATCCAAACAGACCAATAGTTGTCTTGTTGGATGATTATTCATTATTCATGACATCATAGAATCGTAAACTATTCTAATTGTGTTATTGTGTTTGATGTACGTGTCATATGCATGTGAAAATAGCCGTTTACTTTTTCATAAGCAAGTCTATCAACAAAGTTTTATTGTTTATAGATATTATTTGATAGTTTCGAGCTCCTTTATAGCTAGTATATATCTGTTAGGCTTAAGCATATATGGTTAGAGTTTATATTCAAAGTTCCCTAATGCATCATCATTATCATCATCATTGACCCAGTGAGGCTCCGCTACAATGAAATCTGGGAGGTCAAGATAGGAGTACCCCTGCCCAAGGGAAAGGGGTAAGCCCGATAGACCCAAGAAAGACTGAAATTCAGCTATGAAATTCAGCTATGTGACAATAATAATTGAATTTAGTTAGAATGCACCAAAATTCATATAGGGACTAAACCCATCTCAAAGGCAGTGTATAAAAGCCAATGAGCATGAGGATGCGCCCCAGCAAAGTTCCCTAATGCAAACACATCAAATAGGGCAAAAGGGAATATCTATGTTTTCTCTTTTAAAGAAAAAGGAAACATATATAATGCCTTTTGTTGGTTGCTAGACGTGTTCTCTCCTTCTACCAAAAAAAAGACGTGTTCTTTAATTTTAGGGAAATTCCTTTTGGTGCCCCTAAGGTTTTGTCTTTTCCTTTGGGTGCCCAAGAAAAAAAACTTATTCCTCTTGGTACCCCTGAGGTTTTGGCTTTTCCCGTTGACGCCTCTCTCCGGTTCAAATTAACTAATTTCAAGCATACCATTATGTTCATCACTCTTAAATTAGTAGGATTCAACTTCTAAAACACTTAAATTCATAACCAAACTATATCAACTAGCTATACTCGTCGTACCATGTACGACTACAATTTGATATTTTATAGACATTATGAATAAATAAAAATATAATATAAACTTTAATATAAGTAATTTGTTGCTCATAGAATGTATAATTTTTTAATCAAATATTATATTCTTCATATTTTATTACTTTTCTTGTACGTAAATTTAGAGATTATCAAACATTTCAATATATCTATTAAATATTTTATTATCTATTTTTATTAATTTTAAAAATTATAAATATTTTTCTATAAAAAAAAATCACTATATATCTATAAATAAATTCATCAAAAGATATATGATAAAAGATTTATATTTATTTTAAAATATTTTATCTTTAATTTTAAATACTTGTATAAGAAAGTTTTCAAAAGATATTGTTATGCTAAATAGATATTTGTTTGATGTTAAAGATAGATTTAAAAAGTTAAAGAAGAGTTTAATAGGAAAAAGTCAAAATATTAGAAATAAAAATTAAATTTGTAAATATAACGTGGGACCAAAATCGTTCTGGTGGCTCGAAAAGGTATAGCTTTAATATATAGTTATAGATTTAAATTTTTAAACAATCCTCTATTTTAAGGGGTTGTTTACAAAATTGTTTGCAAATTCAAATTGGGATGGTTAGGTTATGAATTTTTGATGTTTTAATAGTCAAATACTACTAATTTAAGGGTGAAGAACATAATGGTGAGCTTGAATTTAACTAATTTGAACCGGAGAAGGAAGTCAATGGGAAAAGCCAAAACCTCAGGGGTACCAAAATGAATAAGTTTTTTTCTTGGACACCAAAAAAAGGCAAAACCTTAGGGGCACCAAAAGGAATTTCCCTTAATTTTAACTTCTCATAAGATTTAATCAAATAACGATGAAGTTGCTTGGTGCTAACTTAAACAAATGGTTGAAAAAGGTCCATCAACCAATTGTTCAAAAGCAGGCATTGACCACCTCAAACTAATGATCAGCTACTCTGATGGCAGTTTTCTCATAGAGAAAGGAACACCTGCAGGAAGAAGTATGGGTGACGCATCATGAAAAGCATACCTTGCCTCCTGCTTCCTGCACACATATCATCCCAGCTACATGATCCCAGGCCTGCAGTTAATTACTTAAGTTATGGTGCTCAGTCAACAAAAATATGGTCAATATGTTCTGCAAAAGCAGTTAAAATAGGTACTTCTGATACAATACCCTTATAGTTCTTTTAGTTCTAACACGTTGAACAAAAACAGATGCCATGCCTAATGCCACCATGAGATACTTGCATAAACTGCACCAAAGCAACCATGTTACCCAGATTGCAGAGAATTTGTCCTACCAATATAGAAATGAACATGTTACACAACAAAATATAGCAATGAAGAATTCAAGGGATGACGCTAGATTATTCAAGGGCGTAATTAGGGGTGGCAATTTCACCTCAAGTTGACGAATTTCCAACTCACCTGACCCAAATATTTAAAGGAAACCCAGAAAAAAATCTCATAAAAACAGGTGAAGGTGATTGGCGTGACAGGTCTGGTAAATTTTGGGTTAATGGTCAACCCCGCATGCCACTGACCTGATATATTTTGAAAAAAAAAATCCTTAAACATGATACAAATTATCCAATCTTTTTTGTGTTTTATCTTCTTCTCATTTGCATCATGTTAGACTAGATCTGAGAATTTTTTTTTTTTAAAGATCTGAGAATTTGAGATTACAAGAACAAGTAACACCAACAAAAGTAATGAATAATATGCCTCTTCATACAACTAATGAATTTTTGTTCCACTTTATTTTGTTTTTTTATTAAAAAACAAGAATAGGAGAAGGGGGTTAGAATTGGAATAGGTTACAAGTTTCAACTACTGAGCAGTGAACAAAACAACAAAAAGGAAACAAAAAGAGCACACTCAAAGAGGCTCAATGCCTCATTCTTTACTCTCATTTCCCAGAATAAATAATATTAAAACAATAAAACCCATAAAATAAAAAGGGCCTCAACCCCATACTATCCTCTCTTCGAAGGCTTTAAAATTGAAGTCACGTTTTACCACTCTCTCCTCACATTTTGACTAACGACAGCAGAATGATTGAAACATTCAAGCAAACGGGACTGCTGTAAGCATAACAGAGGAGAGACAAGCTGGCTAGTTTGTTGCACAATAAGCAATTCTCCTATTTAAATTCCCTTCAATTTAAATACTCGCACTTCACCTCAAGTTATGTTTAAAGAGGCAAGGCGACACCCTAGGCGATGGACCCTCAAGATCGCCTAGGCGCGCCTCTAAGGCGAAGGTGGTCGCCTTATACACAAATGTTCGGTAAATAATAAATATACATAATATAATGTTAAGTATGATATAAAAACATGTATTTAAAGAAAAAAACCAAATTTTTATTAAATTTATAGTAATAAATCCAAATTTAAAGATAATATAATAAATTAGTACGAAATCAAAGTTTAAAGATAGTAAAACAAAGTACTAAAATAATTCTTTTCCAATATAAAATACTAAAATAAAGTTAGGGTGAATAGTTAGGGCTGGATCAGTCATCCAAATCATCAAAATCTTCATCATCGAGGACAAGTTCAGCAATGCCAGAGAATCAATCGAACAATTGAAAAAGATAAAGGAAAGTAGTTGTGTATAAGGAAAAAAAAAAGAAATAACGTCTAATTATATAGTTAGGATAGAGTAAATTGAAATATTAAAGAGATCTTTGAAAATAGATAATTGCATTTAAAAAAAATCTTGAAAAGATAATAACTTCTAATTGGAAAGTAAAAGATATTAATATGTATTAAAAAGATAAGTAATTGGTTTGTTGCGATTCTATCTTTTTTTTACGTTAAGATTATTTTTCAAACAAATCAGCATCAGGCGCATTGAGGCGCGCCTTGGCTCGCCTGGCCGCCTTAGGGCGCCTGAGCCACCTCTTGCAGGCAGCCTCGCCCTGCATGATGCAGGCGATGGCATGCTCCAGGCGTGCCTAGGCAACGCCTTTTAATACACTGGTTGGCATATACCTTATTTAAGCTTTGAAGTAACAGACTTGACTATGTTATCTAATTATAATAAGGACTAGATGCACAGAGCTTCTGCTCAATGTTATTCCAGGATATCTTGCACAGAATAAGTTCTTGTATCTACAGAGTACATAAGATGTCATTCATGTATTGATCTTGGATATTCTAAGCTACACAACAAGCTGGCTACTGATGAAGGAAAAAGAGACCAAAATACAGTTAAGCTAAGGGGAGAATAAATGATAGCTAACCTTCCACAGCAAGCACGCAGAAGAAGAATTTCGTCCTCCCCAACATAATCAATATTTGTTGTTGCAGTTATTGCAGCTGACAGGGGCAAAGAATCCCATGTTTGGCTCTCAGGAATGCAGAAACGTGCCCTGTGTACTAAGTCCACTTGATCAACAGATCTTCTAGTCCACCTGCTAATCATTATAGTCTCATCACCCAGCATATGTGATAAACTGATAGTCCATGTCCCACAACCAACATGAGAAGCCATAATAACCCCAGATGCAGAAATTTTTTTCTCGAACTCTGTGCCATTTGCATTTTTCGTCTTGAGAAAATTCTCCTGCCAGTTTGGGCAGCCCATGACACCTAATACTACTTCTCCCTCAACAATAAGTGCCAAGCCAACCTGAAATGAGATGAGGGTCTTGATAAAAAAACAAGATGGTATATAAAAGACAAAGGAAATCAAGTATGCACAGCACATCATGACCATTTCAATAAATTTATCATACCACATACAATGCATTCCGTCCCTTCAGAAACCCTCTTGTTCCATCTATTGGATCAAGTACCTGCATTGTCATAGATACTTCAAGTACATAATAAATGTGTATCTCAGTGTGAACAGAAGTGTACTTGTCTAGACGGATATGCATACTCAACACCGAACACATGCATACACAGAGCTTCAGCCACATGAACAACTTTCAAGGCTATCCAACTCAATACTCCAATCATGTGGCACGTGCGAAAAACATTATCCAGCTTTAACAAGATTAAGGAGTAATAGATAGCTGATCTCCAGCTAAGGTAACAGGATAAAAAGGCAGCACAAGCCGATTTTAGAAGTGAAAAAAAAATTAGAACTTAATATCATATAAGGTGTATGTAACAAATTTTGGAACAATGTAATGGTAGTTAGGTTCAATTTACTTTGACAGAGACTCATTCCACCAAATCCAAGCCATGAGATCCAATGACATACCCAATATGTGGCAGGCTTGGATCCAAAAGCATAAGAATTTGTTCCGCCTCTGTCAACTGCTTCCAATAGTTCAGCATCAGTCAATTGTTTATCAGCACCTGATATGTTATCATTGACAACACTTGCAACAACCTCAGCCAAGTTATTCAAGCGTAAAAATTTAGAGTCCTCCTCAGCCACCAAAGGAATTGCTGGAAATAATTTGCCAAGTTCTGGTGCGGAAAGAATGGTTTAATATGATTTGGAATTTACTAATGCATTACAAAGAAAGTCATATTTATATATAGGGAACAAACATCCAAAACCACCTATTTTGGTCATCAACTATGAAATATGCATCACATACAAAAGTCGTGAAAAACAAACAACCAATTTGGTTGATTAACTCAATTTATTTGCCTAACCAGTAACCACCGTTCTTCTTTCATTTTGTAGTCATCTCCCTTAAGGGGAAAAAAGAGGATGGACAAGTCTAGCAATTCTAACCAAGTCAGGACTGCAGTCATGACAGAGTCAAAAAGGAGGCTAAATTCAAATAAGTCAAGAAGAGGCCTCCGACTGGGAAGGATCCACTAAAAATACCTAAGCTGACCAGTGCTTGAACTCCAAAATCAGCAATCGTGACTGGAGTGTTATCGGTCTTCTCCATGATTCTCCCGTCTTCAGAGACCAGTGACTTTTGTACCTGCCGATGACCAATCAAACATAAAGGAAAATTTCAATCACAACTCCCACATTCTGCACGCGGGAAGGAGAAGGATGGACAAGAAAAGGTACATTAACACAGATACGACAAGCGCTGGTTACAACGTTAACAGCAGCCTGAAGCTCCTTGTGGTACTTAGCTTGATGAGGATCAAATGGCAAACTGAACCTGCCAATTTTCGCCAGAACGAGGTCAACAAGAAGCAAAATCTAAATCATCGATCAGCCGTGCCGATGCAAGAACCCTAAATTGATCTAAATATTTTCTTAATTAAAATAAAAAAGCTGAAGGTCGAAATGTACGGAGGAGACCTAGCAGCGAAAAGTTTGAAGCTCCCAAGGTGAATGGGCGAGGAGCGGAGGGGGAGAACGGAGGGGGAACGAAGCGGTAATGGCTGGAGATGGAGACTCATTGCGGAGGGGAGGGTGACAACGCGGGGAGTATGCAAGTGCAATGATATGCCTGCGCGGATAACAACCAGGAGGATGCAAGTGTACCAGCCAGCCACAGGCACAGCCCCCGTCTCCCTCCCTCTCCCTCTCACTCTCGTCAATTTCATATTAGGATAAATTCCCTTTTAGTCCCTAACGTTTCAAACATATTTCTTATTAGTCCCTAATGTTTTTTTTCAGTCCCCAACCTTTTAAAAAAGCTATTATTTAGTCCTTTTGTTAAATTTTCTTTATACCTCTGTTAAATTGATAATAAGGATTCCATGTGGACATTAAAAAAAATATTGGACATCAGGGAAAAAAATTAATCACGCTCCTTTTAATTAAAATGCTGAAAGGGTGCGGTGGGATTTACAAAAGGACATGCTTTTAGGGTTAAATTTGGGAGGAAAAAAGAGCGACCGAATTCTTCAATTTGCAAGTGGCATGAAATTGGGAGCTTGAAGGAAGTGGCGTCAACGAGATCCATTGGTTGACCACCCACATAGTACGGTAAAATTTCTACTTTCAAGCCTTGAACTATAAAATTGGGACACTGAGAAAGAAGAAAGTTTTTAGGGTTCAAATTGGGTAGAAAACGCTATTATATTGTAGAAAACAAGCAAATAGTATTACTGAATTTATATTTTAGAAAAGCTTTTCTTGTAGCTTTACTGTTGGCTTCGATTTTAATGGCATGGGTGGAAAAAAATTGGACTTTTCTACTAAAAAGGAGCGAAAGGATAAGATGAGGACAAGTGGCTGTAGCATCACATGCTCCAGACAATGCATGTTCATGTTTGTCTTTATTAAAGAATTGTGGTTTTCTTCATTAAAGAATTTTCTTGTTGTCTTATATAGTATTAAATATAATATTAAAGTCCTTTGTCTTTAATTCATTTAAATATATATTTCTTTGACAAATTCTGATACATGTTATTTTACTATAAAATTCAATCATGGTGGATATTTTTCTAAAGAAGGATGGAGATGTTATGTGGGTGCCTATGTCAGCTATTTTGATTACTGTCATCAGGGAGGAATATTGTTAGAAAGCATTGCTCCAATGTTGAGGCAAATTGAGCATGATATAGATAAGGTTATATTATTGTGGAAGTCTCCTAATCCTAGTACTAGTAGAGATCAATTCAGTATGATAAATGGTGATATAGATGTGTTAGATATGATAACCACTCATTTGCCAAAATATCATGTAATTGACATGTATGTGGTCATCAAGCAAGGAGAAGATGGTATAAGTGCAAGAAATCTGCAAGAACAAGCTAAGCTATATGAGCATGATGGGGATGAGGATGGCTCATCTTTAGAGGAGGAGATAGTTGAATATGCAGTGAAGGATAATGAGATTAGAGAGGATGGTGTTCAACTAGAAAAGGAGGATAATTATATTGGAGAAGATGAAGATATTGAATTTGTAATCAATCAACCTCCAACAACTTCAAGTGTAGTTGATCATGCAAATAGGTTTGATATATTGAATCAACAAGAAGTTATGGGTTACTCATTTGTTGTGGACTCGGATTATGACGGTTCTGATCAATTGGATAGCCTAGATGAAGATAATGACATGGAGAAGGAAAGATTTCCCAAGTTCAATTCTCAAATTGATATCAAGGACCCAAAATTCTGGTTGAAAATGATCTTTCCATCTTTTCAGGTATTGAAAGAAGATGTCCGAATTTTTGTCCTTGCTCCAAATATTTTACACATCATATAATTTTTAACATATCATATTACATGTCATCTTAAACCACATGCCAATGTAACTTAATAATTTACATAATAATTTAGCCATCATTTAAATAAAGTTCCTAAAAACTAAACCATTTGACGACAAACAATTGAAGTTGAATTTTATAGCAGTCAAAAAGATGGTCGAAATTTGCGACGACCAATTGTTGAATCTAAAGGCGGAAAAGTCACACCACGCCTTCCCCTCCTCATTCGACACCCAACTCTCTGGCAGCCATTACATCTTCTTCTGTGCATATCGTCTTGTTGCGTGGTGATGATGGTTGTTGTCGTGGGCAGCAGACACTGTCGTCGGAGATTCCTCTTGGACTTAGTTATCCTCTCCGTTAGGCTCCTATCGTTACGAACTCTGCCACCTGTCTCCGTGTTGCGGCGGTCCGCAAAACTATTGAAATTTTGGTACCGTCGGTGGCCGCACTCTTTTTCTGCACTGAGTATATCAAAATATTGCAAATACAAGCAATACAATGAAAAAGTTTGTTTTGTTCCTTTTTTATTCAATAAACCCATTTTTTATAGAATAGGAAAAAATTAGGCTGACAAAATCAACCTATAGCATCCTTGCGGATGAGGACCTTAAGTCCTGAGTGTGTCTGAATTTGATGAGAACTACAAGAATGGCGTATCCCCGTAATCAAATCCGCAACCTTATTGCAATCACGAGGTACATGTGAAAATTTGACTACCTCAAACGACTGCAACAAAACCAGTGTGTCTGATATTAGCATTTCAATTTGCCATGGGCACGATTTATTTCCTCGTAACGCTTTTATAACAATTAGGCTACCTCCTTCGATCATGATCTTCGCCAAATTTCTCTTCCTGGCTTCACATACAGCCTCGTACATTGATGTAGCTTCCGCTTGGATTATACTCCAGTGGTCATTTGCAAAAGCATTCATCGAAATAGTCTGTCCATTATGATCCCGAATAATATATCATGTTGTTGACAATCCAGTTTGTTTTTTAGATCCATCAAAATTAAGTTTTACAAATCCATGTTCTAGTCTATGCCATTTCTTATATTTCCTCTTAGTTGTAGTTCGAACGGGTACACCATTATCATCATTAAAGTTCTCTTTTACTTTTTTTCGACATCATTATTGGGGTTTTTATGAAGTCTTCTATGGTTCTTGAAGATCCATCCAAAGGTTGACTAAATACTGTTTTGTTTCTGTAATACCATATACTCCACCAAGCTATAATTAATTCATTAAACTTATGCGAGTTCATTGATTCTTTCGGGTTCTTTAGAATTTTCTTCATACATTAGTCATTTCCTAGTCCGTTGGTTAAAGATGCAACAAAATCATGATCCACTTTATATAAGTGTTAATAATAGCCCATACCCTAAAAAAGTTCCTAATTACAAAAATACCTTCATTTATTTACAATTACATCAATGCCCAAATCAAATAACCGAATACCCATTTTAATTGCAACAATGCTCGATCTCCAATTTTCCGATATTTAGAAAAAAATATAAATGCTAAAATTCATTTAAATATTTTTTTATTACAATGGCTCCATTTTGGCAGCTGTTTACATGCCAATGGTGAATTCACCTTCTACTAGAATTTGTTTGCAAATTCCTCTTTTCTAAATAAGTTCTGCATATTGGTGGCGTCATTTTGTTGTAGGAATTACTCTCATTGCACTTGCTTGTTTGCTGCTTGTTTTTGTAGGTTTTCTATCTAATAATAATAATAAATCAAATCTCCATTCTTATCTCCATTCTCGATCAAATCTCTGCAACCCTAAAAATTTCAAATCACCATTATCTTCCTGTGCTTAGTTGGATCTCCCTCGATCGTATCTCAAACGAGATCATCTGCTACTTCTTTGCCGGAATCATATTC
The DNA here is from genome assembly GCA_964016875.1 of Fallopia convolvulus. Classification (NCBI taxonomy): domain Eukaryota; kingdom Viridiplantae; phylum Streptophyta; class Magnoliopsida; order Caryophyllales; family Polygonaceae; genus Fallopia; species Fallopia convolvulus. The sequence continues at coordinate 28,653,836 of OZ024727.1, forward strand.
GTCAAGGTCCTCTTCCTCCTCTAGTTTCTCTAGTACCTCGTCAGATCCACCTCCTCCTCTCGAGCTTCTCTGTGTCGGTGCGAAACAAGGATTGACCGATGTATCCAGTTTGAGCAAATCTGAATGCATCTTGTTTATTTGATCCACCGTTCTCCCTCTTTCAATTCAATCCACACCTCTCTTAATTTAATAACACAATTGATAGTCTCGTAATTTGAAATAAAGATCACTAGATCAGTTAAGCATCCGTGTAATTTGGTGAGATTTGGTTTTGGAATACATTTATTTTTTGGTAATTTTATTTTCCATTTATTTAATTTGAAAAAATAGATAAAAATACAAGTTTTTATAGAGAAAATGCCCAAAAGGGTAATCCTTGCTATTTAACTCAATAAGGATATTTTTTTCATTACCAACTTTTATAGGGGTACTTATGCAAATTCGCCTTTATATAATGCATGTAGTGTAAATGGGCACTCCAACAGTAAATGCTTTGTTGTTTCATTTGAAATTGAGCATAATGGGCACTCAGAAGTTACTGTCGTGTGGCGTTGAATTAGTATATCTTTTGTCGGTAATCCATCCGAACAAATTTCCAAAGAAATAATTTACATTTTGGGCTTATATCTAAGTTCCAGATCCATTCAAATTCACAGTCACTTATTTGTTGCTCATGCGATATGAAAGAAGTAGCAGAGTGTGTAGAGAACCATCCATTCTTGCTGGGAAACCAATACAATCTATCTCTAATTTGGCTTTTTGGAATTAATATCGCATAATTCGTTCTGCCCATTCGCATGGTAATACTTTATATAAATCTTGGTCCTTCCATCGTCCATATTTGTCAATAAATACCGATACTGTGGCATTAATATCCGAGTCGGGTGTTTGAGGGCAAATATCTACTAGTGCTTGATTAGTAACCCACTGATCTTTCCAAAACCTAACGGTTTTTCCATCGCCTATCTGCCAAATTAGTCCTTTTTGGAATTCTGTTTTTAGTGTGATCAATTTTTTCCACTGCCATGAAGCATTTCGGGGATGGGAATATTCTAATAAGTTCGTGTTCTTTAGATATTTTTCCGATATAATATGAACCCAAATATTCATTGGTTCTGCTAAAATTTTCCACAATAATTTCATTTGCAGAGCTTTGTTGACGTGAACCAATTTTCGAAGGCCGAGACCACCCTTTTTCTTCGAGCGACATATTCTATCCCAGCCTATAAGAGGAGTGTGTCCATTTGGTTTATTCCAGAAAAACTCCCTATTTATCGTATCTAACGTATTCAATGTTCCTTTTGGTAACATGAAGTTCTGCATTGTATAAAAAGGCTTTGTGGCCAATACTGATTTAATTAAGGTTATTCTTCCTGACTGGGATAAAGAATTTGCTTTCCATTTCGAGAGTTGTTGTTCAACTGATCTGATAACAGGTTCGAACGTTCTCCGTGTTACTTTTGAATTTATGATAGGGCATCCTAAGTACTTTTCTAAAGAACTTGTATGAGGTATACCTATTTCTTCTTGGAGAAGTCTGCTCGTCGATGTCATTACTCCTTTAGTCGTTTGAAACGCTGATTTATGGAAATTGATCTTTTCTCCTGGTATATCACAATAGTCTTCTAAAATACATTTGATATTCCTAAACGCTATTGTTGATGCTGGGCTAAAGATTATTATATCGTCTGCAAATGACAAAAACGGAATCCTGGTTCCTCCTCGAACAACCTGAAATCCAACATTTTTGGGATGGGTCATGCTTTCCTTATGAAATCGATGTGCTAGGATTTCAGCACCCAAGATAAATAGTAATGGGGATAATGGATCTCCTTGATGTAATCCTCGTTCTGGGTAAAAAATGTATGTTGGTTCATTTTTTACTAACATAGAAAACGATACAGTACTTACACATTGATACGATCCCGGTGTGGACTAGTATCGAGCCCTTGTTGGTCAAGGGTTTGAGCGGAGTCCGATGTGGTCTCCAACTTCCAGAACGATAAAAGAGAGAATAATAGAAAATTAGGGCAAACTATATCTTGATTAATTTCTTAGGAGGACAAGATAAGAGTATATAAAGTTAAGCCCTAACGGTTCAAAAAAGGCGTCCCGGGAAAGAACCGTAAAGAAAACCCGAGAAGAGAGTAATAACTCTAGTTTATAAAAATTACACTTTTAATAATAAAAATAACAAATAATTAATCGTCATATTGTCTGGGACGACGATAGATTCTAGACGGTCTTGTATTACTAATCTGGGCCGCATCATTCTCTCCCCCGATGAAATTCGGCTTGTCCTCAAGCCGTAAATCAGGAAAAGAACGTTGCAACACATCAACCGGTTCCCATGTCAAAGATTGCGGATCACCATCGGCCCATTCAACAAGCCATTCGGACCGAGGCTTTGCATTGATCAAGACTTCACGAGCGGTTGTGGCACATAGTGGGCGAGAGATAGGCCGGTCATACAAGAATTCTGTCGGTAACGCAACGGGAGCAATTGGCGACCCATCTAGAATAAATGGCTTAAGTAAGGACACATGAAAAACATTGTGAATCCGATTTGAGGCGGGAAGCTCTAAACGATAAGCAATCGGACCAATACGCTCTAAGATTTTAAAAGGTCCATAAAAGCGGCGAGCAAGCTTGTCAGAAAGAGGTCGACTCACCGAATGTTGACGGTAAGGCCGAAGTTTTAAGAGGACGTGATCACCAACCTGAAACTCAACGTCCTTGCGATGCTTATTAGCCTGCGAAGACATTCGCTGTTGCATTTTTGTGAGATTAGCCCGAATCAAGTCAAGACCTGCTCACAATCGCGAATGGCTTCCGTGGCCGGCGAAGGAGGTCCCACCGGTATAGTTGCTCGTGCAATTGGAGGTGCCTCACGTCCGTACAAAGCTTTGAACGGTGACATCCTCAATCCTTCATGAAACATAGAATTCAAAGCGAGCTCAGCCCAAGGTAAGAAATCGAACCAGCGGTGGGGACGACCCTGCGTAAAGGTACGCAGGTACTGCTCAAGGTTGCGGTTCTTGACTTCTGTCTGACCGTAAGTTTGGGGATGGTATGTCGTACTATGGCGGAGTTTAGTGCCACTGAGGCGATGCAATTCTGACCAGAAAGTACTGTGAAATACAGGATCCCTGTCGGATAAAATAGAGGCCGAAATGCCGTGTAATTTCACCACGATATCAACGAACACGGCTGCCACCTTCGGAGCATCAAACGACGGCCCAAGGGCTGCAAAATGGGAATATTTAGACAGTCGATCGACGACCACGAAAATCCAAATGAGGCTAGAATCTACGAAGCACTTCACATCACCGTGCATACCCTTCCAAAAGAAAACCTCGGCGACGCGACGGAACGTGCGATCGACGTCGGGATGGCCAGCTAGGCGATGCATGGAACTCAGCCAAGATTTCGGCTTTGATCGGGGACAATGCTCCGACCACCAAATGATGACCAAAATACAAGATTTCGTCGTGCACTTGAAATGGGGCGGATAGCGTACCGTTCGCAGCGGCTGCATGCCACTCTTTTAAATCATCAAATATTGTATTCTCATGACGAAGTTGCTGAAGTAACTCTGGGAGTGGCGCCGAGAATGACAAAAATTGGTGGAGATCGACGGTGTCCTCAGTCATACTTCGAGATAGGGCGTCAGCTACCTTGTTACTAGCGCCAGATTTATACTCAATTCGGAATCTATAACCCATCAACATCCGAATAAAGAATTGTTGATCCGGTGTCTGAATAAACAGTGTGAGAAGTTCTTTAAGACTTTTCTGATCGTTGCGGATTAAGAACTCATGCACCAGCAAATACTGACGCCATTTTTGAACAGTAGAAACAATGGCGAAAAGTTCTCTATGATAAGCGGATGAACCCCTGCGCCGAACACCCAATTTTTTGCTGAAGAAAGAAAGAGGTCGGTCATCTTGTAATAAGACAGCGCCGACGCCGTCATCGAACGCGTCAGTTTCCACGACAAACTGCTTGGAAAAATCCGGAAGATGTAAGATGGGAGGCCTCATCATTGTCTCTTTGAGGTGTTGAAAGGTTGTATCAGCGGCTTCAGACCAAACAAACTTGTCTTTCTGCAATAGATCAGTCAACGGCGCAGCAAGCAAAGCATAATTGCGGATGAATTTTCTGTAATACCCGGTAAGACCCAGAAAACCATGCAGCTGTTTAACAGATTTAGGAGTCGGCCAGTCAGCCATAGCGGAAAGTTTAGCAGGATCAGCTAATAATTGCCCGGCAGTCACAATATGGCCTAAGTATTCCACCTTAGCTGTGCCAAAAGACCATTTAGACCCTTTGACAAAGAAATGATTATCGTGAAGGATCTGCAAGACTGTATCAAGGTGAGAAGCATGGGAAGCAACTGATGGACTGTATATCAGAATATCATCAAAGAAGACAATCACAAAATTGCGCAGATATTGGGTAAATAAATTATTCATGGATGCCTGAAACGTAGACGACATGTTAGTCAGGCGGAAAGGCATAACCAAAAATTCAAAGTGGCCGTCATGAGTACGAAAAGCCGTTTTTATAGATATCAGAAGAGTGCATCCGAATCTGATAATATCCAGAACGTATATCAAGTTTAGTAAAAATAACAGCATGTCCTAGCTCATCAAATAATTCATCAAGTGTAGGAATAGGAAACTTATCTGCGACTGTGATATTATTAAGGGTGCGGTAGTCGATGCAGAAGCGGAAGCTACCGTCCTTCTTTTTGACCAAAAGTGTCGGAGAAGAGATCGGACTAGTGTTGTGGCGGATTATCCCTTAATCAAGCATAGTTTGAACCTGTCATTCAATTTCGGATTTCTGAAAATAGGGATAACGGTAAGGCCGGACATTTATCGGTTTGGAACCGGACTGAAGATGAATATGGTGGTCCCATGCGTGTTGTGGTGGCAGTCCAACCGGAACCTGAAACACAACGGAATGACGCTGCAGAGTCTCTCGGATATCCGGAAGTAAGTCAGATGGGAAGTCAGAAGGCTCGGCCGTCGACTCAAGTGACAAACTGAGAATCTCAAAGCATTCAACAATTCCGTCAGAAGCGCATAAAGAGTGTAACTCATGCATAGAAATGGATTTCGGCGAATGCCGATCACCTTGTAAGAAAACTGTCTTGTCGTTCCAAGAAAATTGCATAGTCAGCTTCGCATAATCATGAGCAACTGTACCCAGTGTCTGTAACCACTGGACACCTAGAACGATCGGTGGGACATGAACTGCTAATACATAGAGATCCAGAGAGAAATGATGACCCTGTAATTCAATAGCGGTGGCTGGACACTGATGCGTACATAATAAGTAAGCACCGTTCCCAACAAAGACACGAAATGGCGTAATAGCAGATAGAGACAACTGTAATTGTTCCACTAGATCAGGATGGATAAAATTATGTGTGCTGCCACCATCGATAAGAACTTGGACATGTGCGCCGTTAATCCGTCCCCCCAGCCGTAAAGAGCGCGGATTTGGAAGGCCTTCCATCGAGTGAATGCTCGAAATATCGCCAGTGACGGATAACTCCTCAGTGACATCATCAGTTTCTTCATCGTCACTTTCATCACAGCTTAATAAAGCCAAGAAACGAGGCTTGCAATGATGGCCCCGATGGTACCTCTCTTCACAATTATAACATAAACCCTTTTTAGTGCGTTCCTCAAGCTCGGCAATAGTAAGACGTTTAATTGGAAGAGTTGAGAAATTACTGCTCAAATTAGGGGGTCGTGGAGGGGCGGCCGTGGATGTCGAAGGAGGCACCAATGTGGCTGCTGTCGTGTTGCCGGGTTTGAAGCCCCCGGAATTCCATTGAGGTCGAGAATTGGTATTCCATTGCGAAGTGGTGTTGCTGAAAGAAGCTTCCAATTCCCAGGCTAAAGCAATACCCTGAGATAAGGATGTCGGGTTTCGTAAATTCAGCTCGCGCTTCGTCGGTTGTTTCAGGCCGACTTTGAATAAAGAGATCAGTGTTGGTTCCGAAAACCCCCGAACGTTATTAAGCAAGGCCTCAAATTCCATCTGATAGTCAAGAACGGAAGTCCGCTGTTGAAGCTTGGCCAAGAGACCCACATAATCTTCATAATGATGTTGATCGAAGCGTTGTTGAACGGACAACAGAAAAGCAGGCCATGTCTCTCCACAATTATTATTGCGCTGATATCGAAACCAGGCGGATGTCAGATGATCAAACAACATTCTGACTAAACGTAAGCGATCCTGATCCGTAGTAGAAAAATAATCGAAGTAAGCCTGAACCTTGAATATCCACCCTTTGGGGTCCGACCCATTGAATTTCGGGGCATCGATTCTGATTTTCGGATTATTGTCTTGGCCCGGTGGTGCTCGAACCACGGCCTGCGGCATGTTAGGGTTACACGGAACAAAGTTGTGCGCCCCATGCGAAGGCTCGATCACAGGCGGTGCATTAGGGTTCCACGGCATTAGTTGGTGCGCTGCCAAGGCAGCATCGTGCGCGGCTTGCGCCGGGGGTGGATTCCGCATTAGGTCGTGCGCCGGCGGCAAGGCTTGGTGATGTGGAACCGCGGGAGAGGCCTGATCGCCTCTCACAGTGTGCGAGGGTCTAGAGATACAATTTATAACCCGACCCCGTTGTAGTACGTGGTGGGTGTCGAACACTCAGGAAGTCTACTCGATCGATGTGCCTAGATACTAGGAAGCTAGAAAGGAGAGCATAAAACAAAGGAAAACAAAGAAAACAGTCGGGACCGACACTGAGGTCACGTCGGGCCCGAGGTTGGCGACGAGAGGAAGTCGGGACCGACACTGGGTAAGTCGGGCCCGAGGTAGCTGGGGATGTCGAACTCAAAGATTTTAAAAGTAGATCTTGGGCTTTTGGGTTCCTTCTCTAGTAGATTAAGGCTTATCCACCCCAATTCAAGCAATGAGTGATGATCGGACTAGGATCGAGTGCTTTCGCCCTCGTTCCAACCACTTCTACACATCGATCATTGGGGAAATCCCCTTCGAAGCAAGGTCTTGAGATTGACACATGTTCACTTTCGCTACTTTGCCAATCTCAAGCCTTGATTCCCGACTTTCGCAAGGAATTGTAGCTCTATGTAGAGTGGGTTCCTTAGATCAAACACTCAAGGCTATGGAATTGGGGTTTCTAGCCCAAACCTAGCTAGGGTTTTCCCCCATAACCCAAGATCAAGGAGATCTACTCCATAAGGCAAACAAAGAAAGCAAACAAATCAAAAGGGAAAGCAATCAACATCATCAATCTCAAGACAAAGCAAAGTTTCATTCAAATCAAAAGCAATCCACAAATTCCAATCAAGGGTTTCCAAATCCACAAGATCAAAACAAAGCAAAGCTAATCTATCAACCAAACCTATCAAGCTTCCTCTCTCTTAGCCGATTCTCTCTCTTCTCCTTCTCCTCTCCTTCCTCCTTGCTCTCCAAGTATCCTCTTGGCTACCTTGGAACCCCTCCCTTTTGTGTGAGAGAGTGGGGGGAGGAACCCTAAATTAGAAGACAAGAGGGCCTTTTATGGATTAGATGAGGGGCAAAAGTGGAAGTCCACAAATTCGTGCCTTGGAGCCCAAGTAGTTCGGTGACCGACTTGGACCGACACGGAGGACCTCGGGCCCGAGTTACTGTGTATGTCGGTCCGATGTTCTGGAGACTTCAAAGTCGGGCCCGATGTTGGTTGCAACTCGGTCCTGACCTCGTTCCACCTTCTTCTTGTTGGCTTTCCTCTTGTTCTTCTTCATGGCTTGCTCTTCTCTTTCCTCCTTTGCTCGGGCCTTGCTCCATGTCTCGACCCTCCTTCAAATAGATCCTTGATTCACGCCAATTTACCTACAAAACACGTAAAATGCGCGTAGTCTCCGAATCTCATAGAAATACGGGAACTAAGCTAAAAAGGAACAAAACGCACAAGAAAAGGGGAAAAAGAAACATATTTACAAAGGAAATCACATATGAAAACACCACCAAATAGAGAGACATCAAAATACCCCATACTTAAACTTGCTTGTCCTCAAGCAATAACAATGTGAGCAAGACCGAAACATAATCTTCAAGTAAAGCCTCGTATGAAAACACATTTTAAGCACAAGTGATCGATATTCAAGCAAGATTACATCATCACACATGATTGAGTGTTCCAGGGAATAAAGTCAATGCAACTAAGCCTCACTTTAGGGATATGTGAATGTGTATCACTCATCATGTGTTTGGGTTTAGCAATGAACACTCAAGCTCAAAAATCATGCAAGTAAGGACTTTACTATTGAAGCTAATATCACCAATTCCTCCACCTAGAGATGCCTAATGCAAAGTACACATAGAATTTCGAACTTGGCTCAATGGAGGTCCTCAAAGAGGTTCCATTCGGCCGGGTTGTAATGGGGTTTTTGGTATTTTTCAAGGTGGGAATTATTTGGTCTTGTGGTGCTTACAATGGGGATTGAACAACCTAAACTCTCACCAACTTCACCAAATTCCACAATTACTTTCACACTCACCCAAAAGACTTAACATTTTCCTTTCAACCCAAAATTTCACTTAATATTCCACTTCATCTTTGCTCTTATGCTTTTTGTTGGATTTTTCAACACTTTCTACATTTGGACCGACTTTCTTATGACATCGGGCCCGATGTTGCTTGTAACTCGGTCGGACCCTTTTTCTTCACTTAAGCTCTTTGCTTTATTCCACCTTACATTTCCAACATTTTCTTTCTTCCTTTTCTTTCTTTTTTTTCATTTTTGTACAACAAAGATGCACTACCCACATGATTCATAACACCATTCTTTGCCCTTAAACCCAAGAGAATCTCAACTCTTCAAATACAATCCAAACCTCTCTTCTAAAGTCCAATCCCATAAGGGTCAAGTCATATAAGGCTAGGAATAATATTTTTGAGGAGTTTCAAACAAAGGCTTAGGCTAGAACGGGGCTACAAACAAAGGATTATCTTCATGGTAGGATATGGAACATTTATGTGACTAGAAGAATAAAGTTCAAACTCAATGTGACCATGCTAGGACAATTCTCATGACGGTCTTGGAAAATAGATAAACACCGCAATAGCAAGTTTTACTAAGCATGAATGAGCTAATCACACAAGAAAAATGAGGGATATGCAAATATGAACAAGCATCCCTAAAATGGCCAAAAATCAATCTCACAAGGGTCACTCATACTTAGTTGCATAAGAACTCATCCTAGAACTCACATGTTCAATAAAACAAGCAAGATATCATGATCACATCAAAAGCAACATCTTTTTAGAGGCTAAACCATCCAAAAATATGCAAAGGAATTTACATGCTCACATCATCATTAGCTTTTATTTTGGCAATCTAAGATGGGAATTTCTAGTCCAAAACCTACAAAACACAAAATCTTTTTGTTGTTTTCAACACAATTTTTCAGTTTTTATGGATTTTTTTGCAAACCACAAACTAGAAGCAAACATCCCAAACACAAACTAGAAACACAAACTAAATATCCTCAAAATAATAAACAAACATAAACAAGTGAAATCATGAACACACTTACCCCCACCCCATACTTAAAATTTTGATGTCCCCATCAAACAAGGAAACCAAAACTTAAAAGCAAGAGAGAAGAGTATGAAAAGCTCACAATTTCTTATTCTTCAATGGCATGTATAGGATCAATCGAAAGGGTTGTCACGTCTACGTCCTCTTTGGAGCCTTGCTTGCCGCTCCCTCTCGTACACTTGCTCTTGGTACAAGTCTTGTGGTGGTGGTTGGAGTTGAGGCTCCGGGCGTGTCCATTGGTCCTCACGGGAAGGGAAGTTCCCGCTCATCCATGTGTTAAAGCTATCTTGGACCCGCCACCTTTGGTCTTCCACCTCCCTAAGCTCCTCCACCTCTCGAGTATGGTGAGAGGATGGGGCGGCCGACTTTGAGAGTTCTTGAGGGAGAGGGGTTGTATTTTGGGAATGGTGGTTGATATGAAGATGATAGGTAGGTGGGGGATAGTATTTAATGGGGGAAAAGGACAAATTAGGTCAAGGGCAAAATTGGCATTCCAACTAGTCAAATCGAGTTGGACCGACTTCATGGACCGACGTCCCTATGTCGGGCCCGACTTACCTGGGCTCGATGTGGGAGTATTCGGGTCACCAATTTTACTCCATCCTCTTGCAACTTCTTTCCCATATTTCCATTTAAATATTTCACCTCAAATCCTACACAACCTTGAAGAATGCACGACACCATAAATCCACAAAACACTAGATAGAGATTGGTTAGGGAAAAGCTAGGCTAAACTAAGAAAAATCAAACTAAAATTACGAAAAGAAAGCTACTAGCTCGGGTTGCCTCCCGAGAAGCGCTCGTTTAGAGTCACTAGCTTGACTTCCTAACCTCAACCTCATGGCGGGTGAAACACGGTGAATTGCTCGCCATTGTTATGCCCATTCCCATTGCCTTCATACCCATAAAACCACCAACGATGGTCTACATAGGCATGGCTATCCGGTCTCGGGCCTATCTCATCATACTCCTCCAACGGATGAGATTTCTTCTCCTTACTTGCTCCATCATGTTCCTCTTTTCCTACACCAAAGTTATCCAAAGAATTCCTAGGAGATTCTACCAATTCATCTTTCAAGTCACTAAGGCAAATGTAGGAGTCTCCTAAGTCATCTTTCAAATCACTTAAACAAATGTAGGAATCAAAAGTTTGGGAAGAATTGTGGTCATCACCAACATCAAAAGGATATAAGTAAGGATACTCTTCATTTCTCCTTGGGCTAGCATTGATCCTTGACTCATCTTGATCCTCAATTTGCTCCAACAACTCCCTTGCTTGTATTTGTTTATTGAAGCTTTCATCACTTCTCAACACAACGACCTCTCTAGCAACTTCCACTTCTTCACTTTCTCTCTTAGCACTCTCTTCAAGTTTGAGGATAGCCAAGGCGTCCGGCTCATTCAAGGCCTTGTTGAAGTGAAAATCGACCTTTTCTTCACCAATCTCAAAGGAAACCTTGCCGTTTTTGACATCAAACCTTTCCCCCGCCGTAGCTAAGAATGGTCTTCCTAAGATTATTGGGACCAAGGGATCCTCATGCATGTCCAAGATCACGAAATCATCGGGGACAAAGTACTTTCCAACTCGCACCGGAACGTCATCCAATATTCCCTTAGCCTTGATGATGGAACCGTCGGCCATAGTTAGGGACATATCGGCCGGCTCCATTTCACCCAAATTTGCTCTTCTCCAAATGCTAGCGGGCATCACCGAAACACTTGCCCCAAGGTCACATAAGGCTTGGAAGTTTTGAGACCCCACACCAATGGTTATAGCAAAACGACCGGGATCTCCTAGCTTTTGTGGTAACTCCAAGGTCTTGACTTCATCTTGCATTTCAACTATGGACCTCTTCTTACTCAAAATCTCCTTTAAAAACTTGGCATAAGATGGCATCTCACTCAATGCGTCGGTGAACGGGATAGAGATGTTCAAGCCTTGCAAGAGTTTGAGAAACCTCATGAACTTGTTCTCAACAACATCTTTCGGCTTCTTTGAGGGATATGGAAGAATCGTTGCACCTTGAATCTTGCTTGGATCAACCTCCTTAGACTTCCCTACTTCACTTGCAACATTTCCTGGTTGGACCGACTTGGGCACCATATCGGGCCCGATGTTGTGGATCTCGGTCCTGGACAGAGGAGTTGGATCGAGGTCTGTGTACGTCGGTCCCGAGTTGCTCTCGACCTCGGTCCGTGGTGAAGGAGTCGATCTTCTTGCTGGGTCGACTTTGGGGAATGTCGGACCCGACTTGCTGGGTAAGTTGGTCCGACTCTCTTCATTCTTCTTAGGCACGTGTGGCTCGGGTAGGTTTCGGCCACATCTCAATCCAATTGCCCGGACTTCATTTTGATTGTTTTGAGCTCGAGGATTCTCCTCGGGTCGGCCCGGAAGTCTTCCATTCTCTCTCGGGGCTTGAGTTGCAATTTGAGCAAATTGATTGTCGACTTGCCTCCTCCATGCACCAAACTCATTGAATTGGGTCCTCATCTCCTTGAACCCATCTCTCATCTCTTGAGCAAATGTTTGTAACTCATTGAATCCCGGTGGTCTATATGGTGGTGGTGGCGCCCTTGGCTCGTTTTGGTTGAAGTTGTTGTTGTAGCCTTGAGCTTGACCGTTGTTCCACCGGCCATTGCCACCATTGTTGAAATTGCCTCTTCCACCGAAATTTCCTCGAACATAGTTTGCCTCCTCAATTCGCTCGGCCAAGCGTACTTGGCTCTCATTCGGACAAACTTGTGTAGCATGTGCAAAGGATCCACACTCCTCACAAGCTCTAGCATTTTGCTTGTAGTAGTGGACTTGCCTCTTAAGCTTGCTCACTTCACCTTCAAGGAATTGGAGCTTCACATCCCTATCAATGTCTTCTCCCTTTGGATCATATAACTTCCTTGCACCTTCACCTTGAACTTTCACCTCCTTGCTAGCTTGACTCACCCCATACATGGCCTCATAATCGGATAGCTTGTCAAGTAGCTCCCAAGCTTGATCCGGTGTCAAGTCTATGAACCCACAATCGGTGTGGAGATTGAGCTTGTCCTTCGTTACCGGATTGATGCCTTGGAAAAAGATGTCTTGAAGCACATATGGTTGTTGGCCATGAGTAGGACATTGGCGCAACATCTCCTTGAAACGGTCCCATGCTTCGAAGAGGGGCTCATTCGGACCTTGTTGAAAGCTTGCAATCTTCCTTCTTAACTCGGTTGTCTTTGAGGGCGGGAAGAACTTCATCAAGAAAGCATCATAGAGTGTCTTCCAAGTTGTGATTGACCTAGGAGCTTGGCTCTCGAGCCAATGTGTGGCCTTGCCCCCAAGTGACCATTTGAACGCCTTTAGAAGCACATACTCCAATGTCTCCTCGTCGGTGGAGATCGTCTCACACATATCCACAAATCGTTTAACATGCTCTATGGGACACTCATGTGGACGGCCCTCGAATTGATCACGCTTGATGAGGGAGATGAATTGCGTCTTGATCTCAAAATTCTTGGCAACCTCGGGAAGCACAATAGCCGGCTCGGGTACCCTCAACTCCGGATGCATGTATTGGCGTGCATTCCGGGGTAGAGCGTTGAGTTGAGCCTCGGCTCTCATCCGTTGCTCCCGTTCTCTTCTTGCCACCTCCTCTTGATTGTCCCTCTCAAGTTGCAATCTAGCCATTTCGGCCCTAAGTCGAGCCAACTCCTCATCAACATGGAGAGCTTGATTCTCCATCCTTTTCCTTCTTCGGGCTTCTTTGAGAATACTTTCCGGATCACTCACAAACTCAAGCTCAAGTGTTCCTCGGGAGGAACGAGCTAGCATACACCTATGAAACAAAGACACAAACCAAAACAAATCAAAAACAAACAAAGGGTTTGGGCTATTCCCTCACCCAAATCACTACCAAAACACAAGAAACTCACCAAATTGGCACTCAATGCACTTAGACTTCCCCGGCAATGGCGCCATTCTTTTTGATCGCCTCTCACGGTGTGCGAGGGTCTAGAGATACAATTTATAACCCGACCCCGTTGTAGTACGTGGTGGGTGTCGAACACTCGGGAATTCTACTCGATCGATGTGCCTAGATACTAGGAAGCTAGAAAGGAGAGCATAAAACAAAGGAAAACAAAGAAAACAGTCGGGACCGACACTGAGGTCACGTCGGGCCCGAGGTTGGCGACGAGAGGAAGTCGGGACCGACACTGGGTAAGTCGGGCCCGAGGTAGCTGGGGATGTCGAACTCAAAGATTTTAAAAGTAGATCTTGGGCTTTTGGGTTCCTTCTCTAGTAGATTAAGGCTTATCCACCCCAATTCAAGCAATGAGTGATGATCGGACTAGGATCGAGTGCTTTCGCCCTCGTTCCAACCACTTCTACACATCGATCATTGGGGAAATCCCCTTCGAAGCAAGGTCTTGAGATTGACACATGTTCACTTTCGCTACTTTGCCAATCTCAAGCCTTGATTCCCGACTTTCGCAAGGAATTGTAGCTCTATGTAGAGTGGGTTCCTTAGATCAAACACTCAAGGCTATGGAATTGGGGTTTCTAGCCCAAACCTAGCTAGGGTTTTCCCCCATAACCCAAGATCAAGGAGATCTACTCCATAAGGCAAACAAAGAAAGCAAACAAATCAAAAGGGAAAGCAATCAACATCATCAATCTCAAGACAAAGCAAAGTTTCATTCAAATCAAAAGCAATCCACAAATTCCAATCAAGGGTTTCCAAATCCACAAGATCAAAACAAAGCAAAGCTAATCTATCAACCAAACCTATCAAGCTTCCTCTCTCTTGGCCGATTCTCTCTCTTCTCCTTCTCCTCTCCTTCCTCCTTGCTCTCCAAGTATCCTCTTGGCTACCTTGGAACCCCTCCCTTTTGTGTGAGAGAGTGGGGGGAGGAACCCTAAATTAGAAGACAAGAGGGCCTTTTATGGATTAGATGAGGGGCAAAAGTGGAAGTCCACAAATTCGTGCCTTGGAGCCCAAGTAGTTCGGTGACCGACTTGGACCGACACGGAGGACCTCGGGCCCGAGTTACTGTGTATGTCGGTCCGATGTTCTGGAGACTTCAAAGTCGGGCCCGATGTTGGTTGCAACTCGGTCCTGACCTCGTTCCACCTTCTTCTTGTTGGCTTTCCTCTTGTTCTTCTTCATGGCTTGCTCTTCTCTTTCCTCCTTTGCTCGGGCCTTGCTCCATGTCTCGACCCTCCTTCAAATAGATCCTTGATTCACGCCAATTTACCTACAAAACACGTAAAATGCGCGTAGTCTCCGAATCTCATAGAAATACGGGAACTAAGCTAAAAAGGAACAAAACGCACAAGAAAAGGGGAAAAAGAAACATATTTACAAAGGAAATCACATATGAAAACACCACCAAATAGAGAGACATCAAGGCCACAGCAAACGCGGGTTAAACCGCGGGATTAGGGTTCGCGTTCGCAACATCGGCCGGATCGTGGCATTGATTGAGGATGTCGAAGAGGTTATCGGTCCGACAGCGGTCGATTTCTTGAGCGTTGCGGACTTGCGCCACGTCCTGGTGGATGTTCTGAACATCCGTCGTCAATTGGAACAACAATTTGCGGAGATCGGCCATGGTCGGTTGACCTTGATCGTCGACGACTCCATCGGTCGGATTCATGGTGTTCGAGATGAAAGCACCAGTTGATACGAGCCCGGTGTGGACTAGTATCGAGCCCTTGTTGGTCAAGGGTTTGAGCGGAGTCCGATGTGGTCTCCAACTCCCAGAATGATAAAAGAGAGAACAATAGAAAATTAGGGCAAACTATATCTTGATTAATTTCTTAGGAGGACAAGATAAGAGTATATAAGGCTAACCCCTAACGGTTCAAAAAAGGCGTCCCAGGAAAGAACCGTAAGGAAAACCCGAGAAAAGAGTAATAACTCTAGTTTATAAAAATTACACTTTTAATAAAAATATAAAAATAACAAATAATTAATCTTCATATCGTCTTGGACGACGGCGGTTTCTAGACGGTCTCGTATTACTAATCCGGGCCGTATCACACATTGCATTATCCATGTTATAAATTTGGGATGAAACCCATATGCGTGCATTACCCGTTCTAGAAAATCCCAATCTACGCGGTCATAAGCCTTTTCCATATCTAATTTGATGGCTGCCCATCCTGTCTTTCCTTTTCTTTGTCGAAACGTATGAAAGATCTCAAGAGCTATAAGAACATTATCCTGTATAGCACGACTTGTAACAAAAGCTCCTTGAAGAGGATGAATTATATGCCGCAAAGCCTTCTTCAGTCTTTCAACTAAAATCTTCGCAATGATCTTGTATATAGTGGAACATAAACTTATAGGTCTATAATGGTTAATCGTTGTTGGGTTGTCGCATTTTGGTATTAAGGAGATGAAAGTATGGTTAATTTCCTTTAGTATAAAACCTGATGTGAAAAAAGCCTTAACTGCCTTAATGATCGATACACCGATCATGTTCCAATATTTTTGGTAAAATTCAGCAATCATGCCATCTGGACCTGGAGATTTGTTCTTACCTAGACTAAATACCGCATTCCTAACTTCTGAGTTTGTTACTTCCTTGACCAATTCGACATTTTCCTCTTCTGCAATCTCATTTCTAATCAAATTCAAATGATTTTCCAATTTTCTACAATTAATTTGTTGTTTCTTAAACCTACCATTAAATTCATTTCTTATTCCTTGTCTGACATTATCATCCCCTATCAACAAAGTTCCGTCGTTTGCTCGAATAGACTTTATTCGGGTATAATTTCTTCGTCCTGTAGCGCATCTATGAAAATATGCAGTATTGGAGTCTCCATCTTTCATATGTTTTACCTTAGCTCTTTGTGCCTAATACGTTTTATGAAAATGAATTAGTTTTTCTTTCTTTTCTATTAATCGAGATTGTCTTAAAATCTCACTATGTCCTTTACTCTGCGCCGGATTACTCTGTAATCTAATCAATTCTAAATCAATTTCCTCAAGTTGTCTAAATATATTGCCAAAAGTGTATTTATTCCATATCTTTATTTTTTACCTCAGAAGTCTTGTCTTTTGAACCAGTTGGAACATATGAGATCCCGGACTCTGAAATCTTCATGCTTGCCTAACTAAATTTCCAAAGTCTTTTCTGTACATCCAAATTTTCTCAAACTTAAACGGTCTACCCTTGTACGTATGAGATCCATTAAGATCAATTGAAATTGGGCAATGGTCTGAAAACGAAAAAGCATGGTTCATCGTTACTAATTTCGGAAACCGTTGCATAATGTCGTAAGAAGTCATTACTTGATCCAATTTTTCATAGGTGTTATCAATATCTGTCTTGCGTTTTCTCCATGTAAATTTGTTTCATGTGGTTCTAGTATCTAATAAATGACATTGTTGCATAAAAGTTTTTAATCGGTTAAGTCTTGATGGACAAGGATCTACTCCACCGTACTTATCACACGGTTCTACTATGTCATTAAAATCTCCCATTATAATACACGGTAGTGCGGAATTTAGTATGTATTGTTTTAGACATTCCCAAAATGCATTCTTTTCTGTCTCTCTCGGTGGGGCATATATAAAGATGATTAAAATATCATAACTTTTGCATGGCATCGTGTACAAGAACGTAAGAAATCTATCATATTGATCCACTAATCTGAAAGTTTCATTATTTTGCATCTGATATTCTTTCCACACAACACATATTCCTCTCTTTCGACCCGTATCCGGGGACGTAACCATATTATCAAAACCCGCTTTCCGCCAACACATTTCATGTGGTATTTGTTTCGTTTTGGTTTCTATTATCGCCATTACTTTAATATGGTTAATCTTGGTAAAAGTTTCAATATGCGTCCAAAAAAATTTCCTACACATTCCACATCGCTATTTTCATGAGACATGTTTTTTAATTATTAGGGACCGTCTCCCAAGTTCTCCAAAATTGTGAATTATCAGTCTATTATTCAGTTGAAAACTCCAAACAAACTATTGAAAAACATTCGGTAAATCTGCATTCGAATCTTCCCACCCAGATAAAAGCATAAGAGTTTCTTGTATCGTTGAGATCGCATATAATGTTCGAAATTTGCATTCAAAATTCAGATCTTTGTTATACTCAATCCAACCATCAGTTCGTTCAAGATTGAATAAATACTTAAAGTAAACGTTAATAGCAAAGGCAACAATATCCTTCATGATCAACACCCACATTACATAATTAAAGTCCAAGTGCATTTGCATATTAGCAAAAACAATAATATCACACCGCATGAACACCAAGTCATTTAAGCCAACAACATTCATATCTGCGATATTCCAAATCTCGGCTTTGGACAGTAACACCCATGTATGTGTTTGCCATTTTTTCCAAGTGAGGGATCCATAAATAATATTAATTTTTAAAAGTTAAATCGTAAAATCTCTGAAGGTTTTAACATTTTTATATCTAGACGATTTTGTATCATCATAATTAGGTTACGATCTTTTATTAAGATATGATTTGAAATATTAGTGGGAAATTTAAACTTTCTAAAATTAAATTATACTTTATGGTAAAAAAAACTTAAAAAAGTATGAAATGCAAGTGATTTGGGTGTAAAGTACAGATGAGATATACGAATATATTAGAATCCCTTAATATATCAAATATGGATTTTTTTTTACATAACTACTATTCGTAACCCACTAAAATTAATAAAAAAAACTCTAAATTTCCTAAATTTATCCAAAAATTCACATTGTCCCATGCATCTCCCCTTTCATTTCACCGTTCACTAGTTCTCCTACACCATTGAGGATCAAAACTCACCAATCAATAAATTAACCATCAGTCAAAAATAGATTTAATAATGCTTATCGTTGCTTCTCATTTGTTAAATAATCTTGACTAATGCTTTCAAATTTTTTTCCAATGTACCTTGAATCTTTTGAAGCAATTATATGGAATTTAAGGCCCCGTTTGGTTGCAATTCATGGAAATGTAAACGGAATGGAAATGAATGTAGTCCATTTTAGTGTTATGATACATTGACAAAAAAAATCAACTTGTTTTGCACAACCTCTTATCCATTGTAAAAAGGAGCTTCCCCACCTCAATCATTCTTCCATCAAGGGGTGGGGTAACAAAATTGTGGAATCACTCCCTTCCATCTCACTTTTACAATGGACAAGTGGTTGGATGATTCTTTTATATAAATGTATTATGAGACTAAAAATAGTCTAGATTCATTTCGTTTTCGTTTACGTTTTCATATGTCACGACAAACCAAATGGGGCCTAAGTATACAAAAAACAAGGCCTACATTGCATCTCCATTGCAATTTATTCTGCACCAAATTGTCAAGGACGATCCATGCCCGAACCATTGTATATTTTTTTTCAGATCCGACCTTTCTAAGCTTGCATGTTTTGTTCGATTTTTAGGTTTTAATTTTTGAGTCTTGATTTACTTGCCTTAACTTGGATTAGTTATTCTTTTTTTATTGTATTTTTTCATTTGCAAATCTACAATGAATTAATTTTAGGTTTAGCTTCAGTAGAGTTGTAAGAAAAAACTCTATGGGTGGAATTAGAGAGATCTCAGCCGTTCAATACAATATCAATGGTCAAGATGAGATTTTTCTCTCACTAAATCTACTTTTATTTTTATTTTTTCACTTTAATTATTTCCCTAGGTTCACCAAATTACTATAGGATTTTAGAATTTCACCCGTAGATTTCAAACAAACTCCATGGGAACAAGACCGATTAATTTTTATGAGGGTCAGATTTGTTCATTTGGCTAGAAAATGGGAAGGTTGAGGGAGAGGAGAGATGAGGAAATAAATCTGGATGACAAAGACTTTCTTTTAAAATTAGAAAATTTGAACGGCAAGGACTTTCTTGTAAAATTAGAAAATTTGGAGTGTTTTTATTAGTTTAGGTGGATTATGCATAGTATATCCTTTTTTTATTTACTATTACAAATTTTTGTTTTATGGTTAGGAACTTAGGATTGATTCATATAGATATTGTATTTAAATATCGATTTAGTTGTTATATAACTCTATTTATATTTTCTTTTAAAGAAAACTTAATCTATATTTAATATTATTTAATTACTTAGTATAAAGTCTATGCATTATCAATCTTGAGATATACTTCGTATAAATCCCAAAAATTGTAAAAAAAATTGTATCAACAAAGATTCACATACATTATTATTCTTTCCGCTAAAGGGCCTAGTTTGATATTCTTTTCTAATAGTTATCTCTAATATGATATTCTGTCATTTATAGTATATAGAGGTGGTATTATGTAATTAGAAAAATAATGGGTTTCTTGTGTAATACTTTGAAAAGGCTTTATAAGCCAGCAATTGTATTTTGTACGGGACATCGTTGAATGAATGAACTTGTCTTCTTCCTCAATTCTCTCCTACCTCTTTCTCAATTTCTCTATCTCCCTAATCTTCTTCTTCTTCCCTATCTTTCCCTCTCTTTCTCAAATTATCTTCATCATGACCTTCGGGTCATAACAAATTGGTATCAGAGCTTGTTGAACCTTGGGCATGGAGGATGATTGGGAAACCAAAATTGATCGAATTGATCGAAAATTCGATGAACTGATGGATTTACTGAAGGTGTTCGCTGCTAGTAGGAGAGTACCGATTGCCCCATCTCAAATAATGGATCATAATCACCCAGACTATGAAGCATATTTGAGCGGTGGAATCGCAAATTTCGATCCAAGGGATCATTAGGTAAACGGTCACGCGATTCTCATCAAGATCCATTCTGAAGATTATTTGATTTCTTGCGAGGTATTAAATCAAGTATTTGTAACACCCCTATTTTGTGACATTGGGTATTACCGCCAGTGACCTCGGATTTTACCCTCCAAAGTTACCCAAGGCTTTAAATAACTTAATGAGAATATAATTAAAGAAGAAATGACTACAAGCGGAATTTTATTCATTGATAAGAAAATCCGTTCATTACATTGAGGGTCGTTTTACAAATGATGTAGCAGCGGAAAATGAAGCCCATATTAAAAGGGTTGAAAGGACGTACTGAAATTACAAATATATTTTTCCAAGACAACTCATATGATGATGATTTGCTTGGTTTTAAAATGGAAGAGCTGGTGCACTATCTTCTGAATGCTTTGCTCTTTGAAAATTCTTTCCTTCCTTCAATGTCGTCTAGCCTTGACCTTCTATCCTTTCATAACTCTTCTCGAACCTTCTAGACTTTGTCTTCAAAACTTCGGTGTGAACCTCCTAGAGTCTGGCATTTGTCGCAAAGGGCGAGAAATACCAAGCAAAAATGCGGAAATAGTGGAATTAGTCTAAGGAGACTAAGCAAGTGAGAATGGAAATTCTCAAGGGTATTTTGATAACTTCACAAATCTATAACGAGATATAGCGAGATGTGTTTGAGAGGTTTAGACTTTATGTGGAGCTTTTTAAAAGACGGACATGAGTAAATCTCGAGATGAGATAACTCTTAAACCGGAATGAAGAACTACGAGATTGTAGAACTTCTTAGGATAGGAAGTATGTTGGGAACATTATTAATTCATACAAGTTTTGAAAGCCTCTTGCACCCTTGTCAGACCTCAACTAACCTCATCTTATTCGGTGCTCTAGATCAAGGAAGTGGCCCGAAGGCGCTCAAGTATCAAGCCCACCATCACAAGCCTGAATAAGCATTCAGATTGGAAAGACGATCGTTCAAGAACCGAGAGCCGAGTCGGTCTTCCAAGTTGTACTATTCTGACCCGGTTTTGGTTTCTTTTAAATGTGCATTAGCACTTATCTTATGTCGTGATAAAACTATCACTTATGTTAATGGATTTTAAGAGTGTGGGGGGATGAAAGGGTCGAGGTCCACTTACGGGAACGAAGTTCCGGCACCTAGCTAGGGTGCGCACGTTCCTCCTCCGAGCAGGAGCAGACATAAATCATGATCCTTAAAGTCGCGGAAAGTAGGCATGGTGTCATACGACTTAATAGGTTATATAGAGGTGTTCAGCTTAATCCCGGACCCCTTACTATTTAATCCATACCGATCTCGAAAAGAGATCTTAAATAAGTAAGGTCACATAAGCAAGACTAGCATAATAGTCCTATTGAACATTAATAATCGTAATAACGATAATAAGCGGGTCATTAATTCTAACAATCGATATTCCTAGATTCATTTATTATTATCAAACAAGTTGTTCTCAACATCGAGAAATTTCACGAAACGAAATATCGAGGCTTCAAGGAGAAAATCCACTTGCCTTAATTTGCGAGCGTGTACTTTCAAACGACACGGAATTCGATGGCTTAGACGGGATTGAGACTTCGACCTAACGACACGAGAGATAATGAGAGAATTTTTATTAAAATTCCTTATCTCATCTAAGGTTTTGTTTTCTCTTATGTTCCTTTTTATAAGAGAATTTATGAAAAGCTAAATTATTTAAATAATAATTTAGGTGGAGGTGTTTAATAATAATATTCTTGATTATTATTTTTAATTGTAATATCCCAAGAGTACTTTATAAAAATACTTTTTTTTATATAAAGTTGTATAAAAATTTGAAAGTCAAGACAAATTCCTCTTTGACTTATTATTAATATTAATAAACTATGGTTAAAATCCAATAGAATAGTCATACCTTTTTATTTAATCCCAAAGTTAAAACAATATTCATATATTGTAAAATCTTTATTAATGACATGCAAGGTGATAAAGTTTAATAAAGTTCACCAATGATATTTTCTATATTATTTAAATCTCATAAAGATCATATTAATTACTTTCATTATAGAAAATTCAATCAAGCTCTTTTTATGCTATATCTTTAGTCTATCTTTATTATATCTTTTTATCCTTCACTTTAACTATATAAAAATATCTTATGATAAAATATCTTATCAAAAATATATTTCTGTTTATAATATGATTTTTAAAGGACATGCAAGCCTTTTTTTATGTTCTATATAAATAGTCTTAAGATAATATTTTCCATCAACTTGCTCTAGTTCTTCTATGTATTATAATAAGCTCCAAATAATGTAAACATATTATTTATATTATACTTGTCAAATATAAAAACTCGTATTTTAGTCCCACAAATTTATTTACAAAATTTCCATGTCTAACATGATTTATTTTTTATATAAAATAAACATGTAAGCTATTATAACCCCTTTTATGTACAAGAAAATTATAAAAAAAAAATCTGATTTTTGTCTAACAACTAGGATCTTTAAGATATTAGATATACCAAAAATATTAATTACTTGCTATAAAATAAAG
This sequence comes from Fallopia convolvulus, assembly GCA_964016875.1. Taxonomy (NCBI): domain Eukaryota; kingdom Viridiplantae; phylum Streptophyta; class Magnoliopsida; order Caryophyllales; family Polygonaceae; genus Fallopia; species Fallopia convolvulus. The sequence continues at coordinate 28,676,690 of OZ024727.1, forward strand.
GGATTAAAACAAAATAAAAAAAAGATTTTACCCTTCAGTTGTACGTTTATGCGTACAAAGGAGAAGCCAGGATGGAACAGGGGAATGGCAAGGAAGGTGCGCCCACCAGCAGCTCTGGCACCAACAGGGCGACGACGGTCCGGCGAGCCTCCGGGGGGTAGCGCACGGCTAGGGGGCGGCCTTGATGGTCCGGCGACTCGGGGTGAAGAAACTAGGATTTTGTGGTGATTTGGGGGAAAATTCAGCAATTAAATAAGGGCTTCTATGGCTGAAATTTTTATTGAATGTGAGCAATTATGCTAGGAGAAGAGAAGAGAAGTGAAGTGTGAGTAGAACAATGAATTTCCAGCCCTTTAAATAGCCAAAGATGGAGCTTCCCTTGATCCTCCATTAATGGAATTGCCCAATGTATGAAAGGAAGATCAAAGGGGATTGGTGGGAGGTGTGTTAGTTGCTTGATGACATGGGATGATGGTGGTTTTGGTGGCCAATAGAAGCTACCATGGCAATTGGGAGGAAGGAGAGCCATGCATTGGTTTGGCATCAATCAGACTTGACAAGTCTGATGTTTCAAGTTGGAAGAAGAGAGAAAAGAGGGTTTAAAATCAAAAGCATTCCTTAGTAGGTAGTCAAGTTACAATAACATAGCGGATTTGAGTGTGTGTGAGTATGGGAAGGGTGCAAGAGGTCTCAGGTTCGAGTCCCCCTCTTGACCCTTTTTATTTTTCCATTCCTTATTTTAGCTTGCCTTGTAATGTGATATTAAATAAAAATTTGAAATTATTATGACTTATATTTGTTTGAATTTTTATTTACCATTTTGATAATCCTATATAAACTTTTTATAATTTATTAAGAAAATTATAAAAATATTTAAACTCTATATTTAAAAGAAAAAAAGATATTTAAATAAATACTCGTTTCGTTAAACTTGGAATTTAGCGGATATTACAGTATTTTCGCGAATTGGGGATTTAATAAGCATAGAAAAATTCGAGCCCGGTTTTCCATTTCACTCAAGAATCCATTTTCGGAGACATGATTCAGCTATCAGGGCATTCGATTCCTTGAATGGAAGGTGCATCTATGATGATTATTGTCGATTGGAATTATTTCTAGATGATCGAAGCAATGACAGGTCGATTGACATCGAAATTTCATTTGGAAATGCCAGTCGAGTCGAAGGAATCAAGAACATTGATCAGAAATGGAGCAGTTAGCCAAGGATTCCAATTCCAACCCAGACCCTTATGATTTGATTAGCATTCAACCAGAGAACCAAAAAGGATTATAAAGTGAAACTTGTGAAGAAAGTAAAGCCTTGAGTTCGAATACCATCAAGGAATCAGAAGTACTTTTCTCCGAGGAGTGTTTGAAAATTGCAGGGTCGAGCCAAGGAGACACCATTGATGAACCTTTCTCCATTGAGTTTTCATTGGAATTAATTTCATCCGGTGATAGGCATTCAAATTTTGATGCGGATACTATTGGTACATGTCATGAATTCTCTAAAAGAGTGGCTGATTTTGGGGAATTTTCAATGGGTTTCTTGGAAATTCCTAGTGCATACCAAGTGCTTGAGGAAATGCCTCTTAGAGGTTTCAACATTAGTGATGTTATCATTTTACAAGGGAATATGCTTATGGGTAGAATTTGTCAGTTTTTTGACCCGGGTGATTCCAAATGTTATGGAAACATATTTGTGCCTATGTTGAGGAACAAAATTGGAGTTTTGACTTTGAATTGGACTGCTTGTGCTAATATTTTGAATTGCATGAGGGCTAATAAAGAGCCATATTTGATACCTTTTGATAGAGGGAAATCACAAACTTTGCATATCTTAGAGCAACCTGGGTTTATGATAATGTATCAACCCTTTATGAATGTTCAGGAATTGTTTGGGAAACTATCAAGGAAGGAATTTAGCTTGATTGGGTCTTTTATTAAGTTGAAGAAATCCAAATCTTCATTAGCCTTGATCAAACCTTCTAGCTCTTTTATTTTTTATCCAGGAGGGGTTGTTATCAGGGCACTATATGGATGGGAATCCTTGTTGAACTGAACCAGCACATGCCCAAGACATTGTTAGCTCCATACATGGATAATTTTGTTGAATTGTCGATTATGTTCAGAGGTTTCTTCAAGTCGATCAAATCTGCTAGCTCCTTTATCTTTGATCCAGGTGGAATTAATTATTTGATGTGGGACCAGAAATGGGAATTGCATGAGCTGATTTTCTTTGTCAAATTCAGTTTGATGAGAATTTAGAAAATTTGTGAATTCTTGTGGTTGACAACACACTTTGATGGGAAAAATCCTATGAAAAATCAAAGGCAAATCATTGCAATTTCATTTCCTTTTGATAGGGGAAGAATTGAGGTTGGTAATTGGGTTGTCTTAAAAAAATCCATTGCATGACTCAAGTGAATGCATTTTCTGGAAATGTTGAGTCAAGGAGCAAAGAAAGGGAGTCCATTTGCAGTACATACAAAACGACACTAGTCCACCTACAGGCCAAGTTGTCAACGAGCAAGCCAAGTTGTTCATTTCCTGATGTTTGATTGTCCATAGTATCAAGGACAGTCAACTATGCGGAAGATTATGTGCAGGCGTCAACTAAATATTCATGTGTAATTGCGGAATATAAAAAGGGAATCTGGGCAATTTTGATAATGTTCCAGGGCAATTACATTTTGAATTGTTAAGAGCTGAACTTGAAACTTCTTTGAAGTTGGTCTTTGTCTTTGAAGTGCTGAAGCTCTGAATTTTGTGTAATATGCATTAAATGCATAGGAGACAAGCTACAGTGGTGCATATTATATGCTTCCTCATTTCAAGATCGTACATGGACAAATTCTACCACATGGAATTGAATATTTGTGCTCAATATAATTAGACAATACTCAACACTTTTGTATACATGATTTTTCCATTTGATCACTAGTATTATGTGATAATTTTACACTTTATAAGCTTTGAGGTCAAAGCTTTTATAAGGGGAGGGTAATGTCATGTATAGTATATAGAGGTGGTATTATGTAATTAGGAAAATAATGGGTTTCATGTGTAATACTTTGAAAAGGCTTTATAAGCAAACATTTGTATTCTGTACGGGACATCGTTGAATGAATAAACTTGTCTTCTTCCTCAATTCTCTCCTTCCTCTTTCTATGTTTCTCTATCTCCCTAATCTTCTCCTTAATCTTCTTCTTCATCCCTATCTTTCCCTCTCTTTCTCAAATTAGACCTTCGGGCCATAACAAATTTTTTTCCTATTTTTTGTATAGAAAATATTATTATTATGAAATCCGATAATCATCTATAATATCTTTAATTATATCTAAGTTGATATTCTTTATTAATAATAATCATATCTAATTTGATATTATTTCCTAATAATCATGCGTGGATTGTGCAAAATTATTTGAACGCCAAGTTCTTATTATAAGTGACATGGGATTTTTTCGGTGCCATGTCATCGATAATGACTGGAATATTTGCCTAAGAAAATTGTCACGTTATGTTTTTAATACGTCTAAAAGTTCGAATTATTTCAAATTTAAATTTAAGCAAATGTATTTTAAAACAAGGGTATATATTGCTATTATTTCAATCTAAATTAAGTTTTTCATTGTATTGGAAGATAAATTTATATAGTAAAAGTTATATACGCAATCTAATTAAGCCATATGCTAATTAATTAAGTAAATAAAATTATATGTTTTCATTGCCACATTGCATAAAAATCATGAGCCTTTATATATATATATATATATATATATATATATATATATTTAAATTTAAATATATGTGTGATTAAGCCAATTTTATCTTTGACACATTCATGGGTAAGAAATAAGGTCACCATATTAAGCCACTCCATCTTCACCGAATGTCGTTTCTACATTAATCTACCTATTTTATTTTTTGTCACATATAATGGATAAGAAATATGACCACCACATTAAGTAACCTATCATCGTCACATGTCGTTCTTATTATAACTAAAATGAGATTTTTTCGGTGCCACATCATAGATAGTAGTTGGAATATTTGCGTAAGAAAATTGTCACGATATATTATAATACGTCCTAAAACTTTGAATTAATTTTCTACCGTTTAATAATTAGAGTTATTCATTTACCACATACCAAAATTTTGAATTGTTTGAATTAATTTTCCCTATTTTAATGTAAACCTCAAGTTATATCTACATTTCATATATTGATTGAGTAATTTTCATTCAAATTGTAGTATACTCTAAATTATTTTTTTCAAATGGAAGATAAATTTATATAGTAAAAATTATTTAAGCAATGTAATTAAGCCATATTGATGCAAATCAAGGGAAGATCAAAGCGAATGATTCATTGAAGACGAATGGAGGCCAAACACCAAGACCTTTACTAAGGTCCCGAGCATTCAAGTTCAAGAAGGTTTTCATGGATTCCATATTGTCCTTTGATTATGTTTATCAATGGCGTCCAAGGCCACCAAGGAAGGGGATGAAGTCTTGAAAGTTCGGAATGTTAAGAAGTCCGTCAAATGGAAAATAATGCTCAGTAAACTGGTCACAACTTGGGCTAAAAAATTCATCTCAAACCGTTAAGTATGCGTTGGAAAGATAATTAAAAGTTCTACAACTTTGTAGTTTACATCAAATTCAGAATCCAACAGAAAAGGGCCGAAAAATGGGTTTTACTGAGAGCTGTTCAAGTCTTACGGGAATCTTATCTTTAGTTTAAATTTCTATCTTTATTTATTTTATTTATGGACGATTTTATGCTTTAATAATGAGAATTTCGACCAATAGGCTTATGTTAGTAGTTGATTATTCTCTCTCCTATCTTTTTGTTATCTTTTAAGTTTGTTAGGATAATTTTCTTATCTAAATAAGTCAGATAATTATTATTTGATTTATTTATGGTAAGAGAATTTAGATATATGTTTTTCAATTATTTTATTATATCTTTGGAAGCAAGACATGGGTTACTTGCTCTCCAAGGATCAACTTTGTATCTCTTTAAATAGCTTGCATTTATCATTCAATAAAATTTAGCATGAATTAGATAAACCCCTATTGGTTTATCTAGTTTATGGGTCATTAAAGCAACTGTTGTTCATAAGATGATGATGTGGAACATTTGGTGCTCATGGCAGTTGTACAAAACATTGCTTTTATTTCTGCCTTATTATGTTGTTGCAAGGATTTGAGACATTCCAGCTCTTCTTTCTGCAAACATTTAAAATCACTTAATCAAGTATAGCACACTTGCAACAACAACAAAAAATTACTACAACCTATTAATTTCAACTTGCTAGAAAAAGGCACACTTAACCAAGAGCATGTACTATAAAGTGTGAATGATTGTACCTCCTATAGCAAGAAGCTTCTCCACTCGAGCAACAACATGCTTACCATAGGTGTATTTCTTGAGTGTATTCAAATGAACTTTGATACATGACATGATCAGCTCTCGCTGCTGATCACTGCAAGTTTCTAGAGTTTCTTTTGCAATGTAGTTTCCAAATCGAGCTTTCATCATAGCCTGAATTTAAAAAGAACCCATAAGAAATGAGGACAGGTTGTTAACATTTAGAGGAAATGAAAAAATTGATAATTATGTCACAATTTGAACAATTTAATCTGATAAGTGAATATTAGAGATCAGTCAATCAGTTTATGAGTGGGGAAAAAATTAATACTAAAAGGTGAAGAATCCAACCTCAAGAAGCTCATTCTCATTTGTGACGCCAATCATTTCATTAACGAGGATCTTTCTTTCATCAGGACCTCCAAAAGTCAAGCACTTTTCTACAACATTAGAGGCAAACTTCTGCTGGGTCATTTAGCAAAAAGTATATGGAACAAAGTTTTGACACATAAGGAAATAGTGCAATTCAAATGGGAAAAAACAAAGAAAGGTCACTTCCAAGAATCCAAATAAATCTAACCTTATATATAGCTATAGAGAAATATTTATTTTCTATTAATATTTTCAAGGAGGTATTGCAAAAGAATATTTCCTACGTTATTTAAAAATTTGCCTTCTTTAGTTGGGTATTTGGGTTATTATTCTAATATTGACACCTTATTTATGTAAAACTATGAGTTATGATATATTCCATTCTTCCACTAAATGCAATGATATAATTTTTTCTTTGACTATGATATCCGAAAGAGGTTGTTCATAGAAATTTCTTCATATTACAGCCTTAGATCAGCTACCTATTACTTGCTCTTACTTCATGAACTTTTAATCCGCTTTAGTCAGCTTGTGATATTTGCATAATATTTTGTGAGACAATAGAAACCTAGGAAGTGAAAAATATTAGGACATCCTAGGAAAAAAAGGAAACACCGAGTTTTGATTGCTAATTGCTCGCTACTGACCACTTGAAAAAGCAGCTTCCAAGACATGCCAATTTGGTTATTAAAGCTTAAAACCTTAAAACAATATTCATGATTTTATTTATATATTGCAACAACATGAACTAAATCTATGGAATTAGAGTTAATGCATCAACTATAGCAGGAACACTAATTTAGGTGTCTTCCTACCTCATAAATAATCTAATTTATTTGCCGAAATTAGTGAAGATGGATGGCAAAAAGAAAATATAAATATAATTATAACAAAAAGGCAATGTTTATTTATAGTTCAGTTGGATATATGATGAGACAACTAAACTGATTTGGAGCTAGCTAATTTCACAAATTAAGCCAAGGAAGAGTTCAAAATACTAATGAAACACGAAAAAATGAGTAAAAACACTTAATTAGAAAGAACCTACCTAGCATGATATATTGAGAAGAAAAAATGCATAATATAATACACTAGTATAACAAGACCCACAATTTTTTTTCATTAGAGTTAGCAGACCATGGTAATGACAACTCACGGTAGATGGAAAAAATAAAATATGAGTTTAATTATAACAAAAACAAATGTTTACATACACCTTACCTTGGATATAATGAAACAACTAAACTGACTTGGTCCTAAGTAATGGCACAAATATAAGCTAATCAAGACTTCAAATTTCAATGGCTTAAACTAATTGAGCGGATGTAAACAACATTAGGCAGTCCATCCAGTTTTTATCTTATTAATGATTCAATTGAACCCATATGCATGTTCCTGTAATGCTCACATTCTAATTATATTAACCAGATTAATTAAGAGGTAGCTATTTCATCGGTTGTACTCGTATATCTCAATCTTAAAATTAGAAGTATGAACATATGCATGTTAAATTTAGCCTAGTTATATTGTACTCAAGGGTATATGAATAGAGCCATAGGTGAAAGTGACTCCAATTGATGCAAACAAGTAACGTAACATCATATCTAATATACAAAATCAAACCCACAATCCACCTATATCTTAAAATTAACCAATCTCCCAAATTCAGACAATCATTTGATCGAATACCTTATGTGCATCCTTAATATTTAATTCCAAAATACAAAATAACTATGATACTCTCTAAATCCGACTCTACCTCTCCTCTAGCAAGTCAGCATATCCAATTCACTAACCTAAAACTGCAAAGCACAAATCATTTTTCCAAATTCCAAGAACCTATAAACCTGATTCCACATTTACACAACCCAAGATAACCCAATATAACAAAAAAAGATCTCAAAATGTAGACCATACACAAGAGAAGAATCACAAGCCAATCTAACACTCAGTTGTCCAACCAAATTAAAATACAGTCTAAGAATAGCAACATAGCATTCCAAAACAACCCAATTTGTGACATCATATTAAACACCTCTTATGCAATTTGGAGGAAAAAAATCAATCATAGGATAAAACACGTAATAACAATAGTTTGGTGATCAGCAAATGTGCAGAATGCAAAACACAAATCAAGATGGCTAACAATTTATAAATATGATACCCATCAAGAAATGATTAACATGTATTCAATCAGTAATTCAACATAACCTGGTATAATTAAGTAAAGATCCGAAATTTCAAGCAAAAGTTCTTCATGCCCAAGTGATAATACTCTGTTCAAAGAATCAAAATCAGATACAACTACGCCCAGAACAACAAGAAAAGTACTTTTAAGTCAAACCTAATAGAAAGCATCAAGATCCCAAAAATTAAACTTACCCTAGAGTGGGCTTCTCCTTCGAGCTGCACAGAAATTCAATAAACACCAAAAGAAGAGAGAGTGAGTAATCGAAGAAAAGGATTCAGAAATAGATCATAACCCTAATTTCAAGGTTAATGACCAAAAATTATCCGTCAAACAAGCGTTTACACATAAAATCAAACACGAAACCAGATCGCTAAATCAATAAAGACTCGATCTTCAAACAATAGTTGAAACCCACATCACAAGATTCAACACGAAACCCTAGTACTCCCAAATCCTGGAGCTAACACATAAAATCATACCTAGATCTTAAGAACCGAGGAGGGAAGCGACGACAGAATAAGAAAATTCTGACGCGCGCTTGATGTTCATGTTTTTAGTATAGTTTTTTAGTGTTTTTCTTAGTTGTTTAGCTTAGTATAGTTGAGTTTTAGTATTTGTTTTGTGTGTTTTTGGATAAGTTTACATATTTTGTGAAAAGTGTGGAAGCTACTCCGTTTTCGTGTTTTTTGTAGGTTTTTGGAAGCAAAAAGGGAACATTCCGAGGTAGTTGAGATCGGGAGGTTGATGGTGGAGCATGGTGGAAGAGAAGAGAAAAAGAAGACGCTTTGAACATCCCGACAAATCCAAAAGAAGTTATGCAAAAGTACAAAGAATCAAGAACAAAGACCTCGATACCGACCCTGTGGGTTCGGTACCGAGCTGTGCAGCAGAGTCCAAGTAGAAAAGTTTAGTCAATAGTCCTACCGACCCTGTGCAGGTCGACACCGAGGTGACTTGTGTCGGCAGGCGGCGCCGACTTCTGCTGGCTATACGCGGGAACGGGCACTATGAGTGTGGGGGCACCCTGATTTTCTCGGACCGCGTGTACCTGTTTCTCGACTTTACCTAAAGCTTAGAACAAAAACGAACCAAAACATAACAAAAACAAAACAAAAAAACCTGAAAGCAAAACTTATTCTAGAAAGTAAAGAAAACATCACTTAAAGCTTGGGTTGCCTCCCAAGAAGCGCTTGTTTAACGTCAAGCTTGACGTTTAGCATGAATTGACAATATTAGACATTGTCAATGCCCTTAACAACCTGTCAAACCCTTGTGCACACATCTCAAAAAGACATGAGTAACACAATGATAAATTAAAGATGCATAATATTACTTTCAAAGACCATTTTAATTTATCAAACATGTGTGACCAATTTTCATGAGATGACATTTGTTCAAATAAATTCAGCACAAGTGGTGGCTTTAGAAAATACTTACAGTATGAATCAAAGTACTTGTCAGCAATACCACTTTTATCCAAGATGTATGTTCTTGATCTTCAACCTTGTGTTGTAGACTTGGCTCCTCATCTTGGAACTCCATCAGCTCTGGATGTGAGAAGGCGGGGAAACTGAAGCATGGGATGTCAAGGCCTAACGTAGGATGCACCATGACAGTGGGAGCCTTAACAAATGTATCATGTTGTTTTTCTCCCTCATGGTTGTCTAATTCATCAACAAAGAAGTCATCATTTTCAACAAACGAGTCTTCTTCCAAAACCACAAAACCCTCAAGTAATTTACTCCACATGGGTGAAAATGACTCAGGCTCTCTAGGCTCCGTAAGAATGAATCTTTATGCCCATGCACAGACTTCAGTAGGCTCTGTGGTGATCTGCTCAGCATGACTTATAGGTGCGAATTCATGTTGGGTGTCAAATTCATCCTCATAACCCACATCAAGTGTCTTGGATTGATCCTCAACTTGCATTTGGGTTTCTGACTCTTGATTGTTTGGTTCCAACGTGATTCCACCACTTCTTTCACACAACTCAAAAGGACATGAGATTGTGGAATGAAAATATGAAGAACAAGACTCACAGTGCTCAATGATTAAAGCATCCACCCCTTTGGAGAGATCCCTGATTATATCCTCAAGAGACTTATCAACCGGCTGGGGTGGTTGGGAAGATGAATCAACCAGACAACATTGATGGCTCATGAAACAGAAGAAATCCCAACATTCCTCAGATCCCATAAATAAAAGCCTCTCATTGCTCATGTAGTCAGCCAATCCCCTTGTCTCAAGATTCATACCATGGATAACTCCCATGTTTATGTCTCCATCACTGTATTGGAATCCCCAAGTACCAAGTTTAAACACAAGGTCTTGAAATCTAACAAAATAGTCATGGAAGTGTTCATCCTGCAGCTGTCTACAATCGAACAAAGCCATGGATTAATAGCACGGGTGTTATGAACCGTAAGATAGGTTCACAACACCAAAAAAAATAGTAATACTAAATAAACACAAAGAAATAGCCGAGTCCCCGGCAACGACGCCAAATTTGATGAGCACTTTTATGTCGCAATAAAAGCGTTGTCAAAGAAATATCCTAACTTCCGAACCTAGGTATAGTGGAAGCAAGGGTCGAACCCACAAGGACTCAGATTACTCGTGTTTAAATAATATTACTAAGCAATAAGGGGTTTTTTAGAATTCAGGCTATCAATCTAAATAAATAAAACAAACAAGTAAAATAATTAGAGATTCAAATAGAGGAAAAGCGTCCAACTTGTTTCGTATCCATCGCATACATGAGTTTTGATCCTCGATTATTCTTAATTCAATCTCCCTTGACTAATCTATTATGAATTCATGAAATTCAAGCTTAATGTGGTTATCAATATACACCGTCTTTAATAACCTTCTAATCAATTAACCTAGAAAACCTTCTATGTCAAATTGATCATGCAATTAAGTTTAAAGCATTCAATAGAAACATAGTTCATGAATTCCACCTTCTATTCATGAAGTTTTGTGATTAAATTCTCCTCCTTTGATTAATCTTATTCCACCGTCTATAAGTTTAATCAAACGATTCATCCATGAATAACCAAATTCCACCGTCTATTTAATTACTCTACTTGTAATTCAACCTAGAAATAGAATAGGTGATCAATCTAGTATAATCCTAAGCGAATCTAATCAATTAAGCATGGAGAGATTCAATCTAGTCAAGGCAAATAGAAATAATTCAAATCTCACAAAGAATCATGTATACAACTTCAACTAACTAGTTGGACATAGGAAAATTAGCTAGAATATGACATTAAAGAAGAATTAAACTTACAAGAGTTCAATTTCTCTTCAATATTACAAACTAGGGTTTAGTCTCCCAAGAATTCTCTTTCAATTCTAAATAACATAAAAGAAAAAGCATGATAATAGCATCCGTCTCCAAAGAAACCCTAAAAGAGTATTTATATGATATCCAAAAACATCCAAAAATACTAATAAAGTCGGCCCTAAGATAAAACGGAGGCCCAAATTCAGTGTCGAATCAACGCGCCGAAGCGCAGTCAAACTCCCCAGAGCGCGGTCGCGCTCCCACTATCCTTCCTGCGCTCAGGCCTCAACATTCAAGTGACACTTTAGAGACTGTTTTGACCCCCTTCGAGTTGGAATTTGGACTTGGAGTAAGTATATGAATTGTATCTCTTCGAGTTAGCTTTCCAGTGATACCAAATTCAGCTTTATCCAACCACTGTAGCTCCCAAACCAAGCATTGCAAGATAGAGGTGTCAGAACAAGACTCCAATGCATGACCTGGGTTTAAGTGTTTTTATCCCTCAAGCTCTTGGGCCTTAGCTCTTCCAATCTTCACTTGCACCACTTTAAGCTTCATCTTGATTTGTGATTTTCCCTTCGGTTCTTCACTTCAATACTCTCCACTCGTTCCTAGCTCCGGTCCTTAGCTTCACATCCACCATGCTTTATTATTACCTTCCAACCTGCAATAAAGCACATAAACGCGTAGATTCTGAACTAAACCGAAATAAAACTTAAACTACAACTTAAAGCAACACTCTAGCTAGAAATGCATAATAAGGGAATAAAAACATGCTCTAAAACCTATACCTATATGCTCTATCACGTGGTAAACCCTTATCCTAGATCTTTTTCTCCATTTGAATCACATTCGTATTACTCTGTTCAGACTCGATACCGAGGGTTCCAGGTCGGTACCGAGCCTGTAGTTCGTTCGTGCTAGTTGCGTTGAAATCCAGCATCGATATCGACCTAACAAGGTCGGTACCGAGGTTGTCGTAGCTTCGTTTTTGTTTTCGTATCTGCTTTACTTTATTTTTGTGTTTTCTTGTTTTCTAGTATAGTAATCAAACAAAACTTGCTTCCCGTGGACGATCCTGACCTCCCTATACACAACGGGGTCTTGACTACAAATTTATTTGTTGTCGGAAAACTCTTTCAACAAATTGGCGCCGTTGCCGGGAAGCAACGGTGCTTGTTTGATTACTAGTGGGTTTGGGAGTAGCCCGACCCCGTTTTTATTTCTAATTTGTTTTTATTTTTGTTTGTTTTCTCAGCTTATGCTAGCAGGACAACTTCGACTTGAATTTGATCAATCCAATTACTATTCTGAGCTTGAACGTACCCTTCATCGCAGAAGAAGAGCAAACCGTACCATGGGTGTCACACCTGAAGAGATGGCCCAATAGATGGCTGCTCTCCGCAGACAAATGGAGGCGTTGCAAACCGAGAGAGATCAAGAAAGGGAACAACGTACTCAATTACAGGAGTAGTTGAATGCTATCCCTAGGAATGCCAAGCAATACATGCACCCGGAACTGAGGGTGCCAGAATCAGCAATAGTGCTTCTTGAGATAGAAAAGGCTTTTGAGATTAAATCTCAGTTTATATCCTTAATTAAGAGGACTTAGTTTGAGGGAAAACCAACTGAGTTCCCTATGGAGCATATTCATAATTTTGTTGATTTATGTGACACCATTGTTGCTGATGGTGTTTCTCTTGAATATGTCCAACTAAAAGCATTTAAATGGTCTCTTGCAGGTAAGGCCCTGAGCTGGCTAGAGAGCTTACCTCCTAGATCGGTAAGGACATGGAGAATTTTGCATGACTTGTTCATGACCAAATTCTTCCCTCTTGCCAAGAGTACAAAGTTAAGGAAGCGCATTACTTTTTATCACCAGCTGCCTAACGAGACATTTGTGGAGACGTGGGAGTGATTCAAGGAGATGCTGAGGCAATTCCCCACCCATGGTCAACCATAGTATGTACTCCAGGAGATATTCTTTCAGGGTATAAATGTTGAGACGAAGAACCGCATCAACTTGCACACTGCCTGCGATTTTATAGAGATGGAGCCTGATGTTGCATGGGAGTTGTTGGATAAATTGACCAATTACGATGCCATGTATGGGACCCAACAGCCACCCCAGCCTCAAAAATGGCTCTATGTTCCAAACAAAGATGAAGTTGATCCTGATGTTAAACACCAATTTTTACAGGATGAGATCAACCGCCTAAAGAAATAGGTAAGTTTTTTGAAAACCTCTCAACCTTGTCAAGAATGCGGCTCTCAAAGCCATAGTACCTCTGCTTGCACTAACATTGAGCAGGTTAGAGCCGCTGAGACATATGCTGAAATGAATTATATGAGAGGGCAGTAAGAAAACCCACCTAACAATTATGAGCGGCCAAACAATTATCCTAGTCGGGGAGGTTACAATCAAAGTCAAAATCAAGCACCTCCACCACAAGAAAGGAAGGATCCTCCTTACAGACCACCAGGATATCAAGAGGTACCTTCATGGGTACAAAGGTTACAAGAGGGCATCCATAGCAAGATTGATGGAGTCCATAGCAAGATTGATGGAGTCTGATCCGACCTAAAAGGCGTACAGGTTCAATTGGGGGAAATAGAAACATGGAGAAAGAGCGTAAACTCCCAACTTGGCAACCTTGCGGCACAAGTTCCGAGACCTCAAGGGCAACTTCCGGGCCGCCCCGACGAGAACCCGAGAGGACAAATAGCAGTCGTATACCTCCGGAGCAGAAAGACACTACCAGATCATGCTGAGGCCAAGGAAGAAGACCTCGGTACCAAAGAAAATGCCCTGGCCAAGATCGATAACGAGCCAAAAAGGATTGATATTGAGTCTAACACCCTCGGTACCAATGCTCCAAAGCTCGTTGCCGACCCCAATCCAGGTAAGTCCTAGACACCGAACCACTCCCTCGGTCCCAGGCTCGATACCTACCCCACCTGGGTCGGTATCGAACCTTCTGCAACAACAATCGACCCGATTGTCGATTCGGTAGCACCACCTCTCGAGCCCGCTTTGGTTCCGAGATTGGTGAAGTCTCTTCCCTTCCCTACTAAGAAGTCTAAGGACTCAACAGAAGGAAAGTTTAAGCATTTCGTTATGATTCTTCAGGGCTTAAATATTTCTATACCATTCGTTGAGGCCCTAAGCAAAATGCCGGCTTACACCAAATTCTTGAAAGACATTCTTAGCAGGAAGAGGTCGATGTCAGAGTTGACGGACGAGGTCCGATCTATAGCCCTCCCGGAGAAGCTAGGCGATACCGGGAGATTTGCTATCACTATCGGGATTGGCGACCACCGTTTCAAGGCACTATGTGATTTGGGAGCCAGTGTCAGTTTACTTCCCTTATCGATTTGGTCCAAAGCTAATATGGGACCTCTAGAACCCGTTGATATGAGGTTGTACATGGCAGACGGGTCTAGTGTAAAATCTACAGGGGTCGTTGATGATTTTCCCATTCAAGTGGGCAAATTCTTCGTACCAAACGACTTTATTGTCCTTGATATGGCTGAAGACCCTGTGGTACCCATCATTCTAGGAAGACCATTCCTTTCCACAGCAGGTGCTCAAGTCGATGTTCGGAAAGGACTCCTCACCTTTGACATAGGGGAAGAGCGGGCCGATTTTAGTCTAAATCAAGCTGCCAATGACACAACCGCCGCTGTAAAGATCGAGACGCTCCAGCCAGAGCCTAATAAGAGCACTACTGAATCAGCTACCGACCCACCTTAGGTCGGTACCGAGCCCTTCATACAGTAATATGATGAGGGAGGCACATTCTGGCACGATACCAAGGCGGGCCTTGCTCCAGACCGGTCGGTAACGACCTTGACCACCTCGGTACCGATGCCCTCGCTGACTAACCAAGGTAAGTATTCTAACTCCAATTTCACTATCCCCGGTTATAATCCTTCCTTATATCAGATTCCTACACCATATCCTACTATTCATATTATAGATGAGTCGAAACCTACTTGGTTCTCGGACTTTACTAACCCTTGTGTAGGAATACCAAGCATATTGTTAGAGGATGAAGGACCGAATTTAGTACGAAGGAAAACCAATACCTTTTCGGCTAAGTATGGGGCTTCCAAGACCCCGATAAAGCTGAAATAGAACCACCTTGAGCTAGCTAAGGTAAGTTCGTCGGGCTAACGACGTTAAAAAAGCGCTTACGGGAGGCAACCCGGTTTAGTTTTTTTCTTCTTATAGTCCTTTTTGTTAGCTTTCTTTTGAGTTTTTTTTAGTAGAATAGAAGTTTGCGGAATAGAATATTTTAGGCTAACATGTCACAGAAGTCCGGTCGATAACGACGCTGGAAAAGAGTCGTGCCAGGCTCGGTACCGAGCTATGAGGGTCGGTACCGACCTGTGATAAAACCCAGATTCAAGCGCGCGGCATATGTAAGTGCTCTTTTTAACCTAGAAACTCCTTCTCCTTGCCCCTCTTTTCCACGCCACCTCTACCTAAGTTCCAAACGCTCTCAAGCCACAAGTCTCACACCAATCCTCACAAATCCATCAAGATCTAGCCACACATCTCACCCCTTATTCCACGCATTCCACTCGATCCATTAAACTCAAATCTTGCACCCTCATTCGATACCGAGCAAAGCCTTCGGTTTGTTCATTACCGAGCCCCACCCTCGCTACTCTTGCAATTCGATTTTCGGTTCTCAAATTCACAAGTCTACGGTATGATTTCTTGACCCTAAACTCTTTTCTTGAAGATTCATGATAATTTTGGGTAGTTTTCATACCTAGATCTATGTATAATCCGAGATTGCATGTTCCTATTATCATCGTGCCTCTTTGCCTTCATATTGGTGCTTAATCTTGATGATTTCCGTTTCTTCATGCTTGATTGCAATGCCTTTTGATTTTAAAAGCATGAAGTAACCTGTTCTTGATATTAAAGGATTTTCACCATGACATTTTGGCAATTTTAGCATGATTGAATAGGGCTTTGAGTAAGTATGAGGTTGCTAGAACTTGATTTTGTGGTTTTTATGTGGAATCTTGCTTGAAATGTGCTTATTGTCAAAAATTTTGGGTTTAGATATTCGGAAACCCTTGCGCGATATTCTGATACAGGCTCGATACCAACCTGTCACTCGCCCAAAAACAAAATGAACCCAGAGACCTCAATACCGACCCTGAAGGCTCGGTATCGAGGTCGTTCGAGGCTATTTTTAAATACGAGTATAGGGTTTCCTTGGTGTTTAATTTGAATGAATCTATTTTACCTTTGGTTATTTATGGCATTTCATGTGCTAAATGGCGAGTTCAAGTAGATCTAACTCGAGGGCGGGCAAGAAAAGGAGGACCCAAATATCTCTATCTCCACCGAGAATGGATGATGTCATATTGCCGACTAGGGATCAGCTGTCAATCTACAATTTTGTCCTCGAAAAGCCTCATCTCACAAGATGGTTTTCAAGGACAAGTGCAAGGTCCTCAGGCATTTGTGACGATGTAAAACATGCATTCTCTATCCTTGGTGTGCCACACCTCCTCAAAAAGGAAGACGTCCCTCACTATCCGGCTCTCACCTTGGAGTTTGTAACCACTCTCCGCACTAGCTTCAAATCCAAAACATCTCTGGGGAGGATCAAGTTCCGGTTAGGCAATGAGGATCATGATTTCACTATGGCAGAGTTCAACCAACTTCTCGAATTTCCTAACCATTCCCGAGACTACAAAGCACCGGACGACTTCAAAGTCACAGATACTTGGGGTTACATTTTTGGAGAAGTTAATCCTACCGCACCTGCACTTCCGAAGGCACACATCATCAACCCCATTTTCCGGATCATTCTCAGAATTTTGGGTGCAACCATTTGGCCCAAAAAGGAGCTCTCTAGGCCGACAAGGACTAAGATTGGATGCCTTCGTACCATTCTCTTTGAAGACCCCGCTCCTATGAATTTGGGGTATGAATGGTTGAAGTATGTAGAGAAACACAGGGCCACTTCACAAGGAGTGTATTGTGGTAATTCGGTGAGCCTTTTGGCTATTTCTCTTAGAGTCGATCTCTCTCGCTACAGTGCACATCGTCCACAAAAGATGAACACTGGTTACTGGTTGTCTTCCGGAATTTTCCAGCGATGCGTGGGAAGTGGAGTCGCCACCTTGATTCATGAACGACCCGTGGTAGTCACTCGAGACAAGTTGGAGTTGTTACACGTACCCAATTGGTATGAAGTATGGACGTCTCAACCATTCCCCTGGCCAAGAAGCCTCAAGATGAGCCATCATTGCGGATATCCGAGACGAGGTATGAGCGAGAGGAGGCCGCCATGGACGAGGATGAGCCAGCCCCTGCGGAAGGGCTCGGTACCGAGGACCACCATGTTGGTACCGAGGCCCCTGCACAGACTGCCAACCTCGATATCGAGCATCCTGGCCTCGGTACCGAGTACTTCGAGGCTAGCACTGAGGCATTCCACTTCGATACCAAACCTGCTCAACATCCTACCGGGCCCCCATCATTCGGTATGGTGCCTTATACTCCCTTTGCTCAGCACCACCAGTACGAGCAACCGCCCCATGCCAACTACTCTGGTTCTGATGCTCCTCCTCAGTGGGCACAAGATTTGTCATCTCACATGCAGCAGCTGAATTTGCAGCATTCTCAGCTCCACCAGCAGATGAATCATTGGCAGGATGTCTATTCAGCTCACATGGCACTTGAGGATGCACGACAACGAAGGGCTGACGCTCGCTGGAGGACGATGGAGCAGCGCGTTACAGTTGAAGATGAATGCTGGAGGACAATGGCCGAGTTTATGGGCAACTTTGAACACTACTTCCCACCACCAAACCAAAGATGATCCCTCTTTCAAGGATGTTTCCTTTTGCTTCGACAGTTGCTTTGTGAGTCTTTCTTTTCCCTATCTTTTCTTATGCTTTCCTTTATTTTTACAATGGGGACACTGTAATGTTTAAGTATGGGGTAGGGAGGGAAAAGAAAGTTTGTTTGTTTTTATGTGTTTTCATGTACTTGTCTTTGTTGTTTTTGTTCTTATAAAAAAATCACAAAAAAATTGAAAATTTTGAAAAAATTCAAAAAATATTTTAGAACAGATAAGTACCCTTGATCTTATGGTTCTATGATTGCTTTTACTTTGCATGACCATGTAATTTCCTTTTAGCATGTTTTTGATAGTATAGCCTGAGTCTCATGATGAAATTGTTTTTATGGTGAAATAGCATATGATGAAACTGAGCATGTATAACTGTTAGCATGAGTAGATGTAATCCAACAAAAATGACCTTGTGAGCTCTTATTTTTAGCCTTGATTTTTCATGTGTGATTTACTCTCCATATGTATATTATCTCTTGAAATTGTAATGGTTATCTATTTCTCAAGACCTATATAAGATTTTTAGTTCATTACTTGTGAAAATCATATGGTAGAGAACTTATTTTTTCATATGCCCTATTAATCCATATCCACCCTTACATTATCCTTGTTTTTAATAACCAATTTGAGCCTTAAGCCTTTTTATTTGCTGCTCCACAAAATTATCCTTAGCCGATATAAGCTTGACCCTATCCGGGGATTAGGACTTAGATGGAGAGGAATTGTTTTTGTTGAGTGCAGAGATATTTGTTGGTTCAAAAATAAAGGTTTGGTTGGGGTAGATTGGAAGTCTCTTGTTTCAACTATGTAAAAAAGATCTCTTGGTTAAAAGAATGCACAAAGGAAGAAAGGAATTTTAGCTCGATACAGGCCTATGTGAGCTCGGTACCGAGGTTCTCAAAAAGGAATCCAAAGAAGGGAGTTGTAGCTCGATACCGAACCTTTCAGGTCGGTACCGAGGCTTACCGTGAGGAAAAATAAGGAAGAAAATGCAGTTAAAGAGGAAAAAAAGGGTGAAAGGGAAAAAAACGAAGGAAAGAGGAAGAAAATGTGCAAGGGCTTCAAAAGTTTAAAACCAAGAGTTTCTTTATGTTCTTATGAGGCTTTCTAGGATTTAAAGGGGTTAAAAGAAAAAGAGTATGCATCTTGTTTTAGAGAGTTTGGTATGTTCTTATGAGAGTTTTGGTATATGTGAGTTTTTAGGAGTCTTTATTCCCGGATAATATTAGCACCACATAGCCAAAAAAATTTCACGCCTATTTGTTATTACCAAGCCCCATTACAACCCGACCGAATGGAAGCTTCTATGAAGTTTTTCATTGAGCCTAAGTTCTCTTGATGATTTTTGCTTGTTTTTACAAATCTTTGGTGGAGAGTTTGGTGATATAAGTTCCAATTTCTATGAGTTTTTGGATATAAGATTGAGTTGAGAGATGAATTTATAAACCCAAACACATGAGAGACGAGTGAAACACATTATCCTTGGTGAGGTTAGATTGTGATTGCTTATGTCTATTAGTTGCATTTATATGTGTGATGATGTTAAGAGTCATTTAGCTATTTTTGCTATGCTTTGAAGTTGCTTTTCAGATGAGGCCTATTACTTGATGAGCATGTTGATTGGTTTTGGTTTATGTCTAGTGATTGCTTAAGGACAAGCAAGCTTAAGTATGGGGTATTTTGATGTTCATGTTTTTAGTATAGTTTTTGAGTGTTTTTCTTAGTTGTTTAGCTTAGTATAGTTGAGTTTTAGTATTTGTTTTATGTGTTTTTGGATAAGTTTACATATTTTGTGAAAAGTATGGAAGCTACTCCGTTTTCGTGTTTTTTGTAGGTTTTTGGAAGCAAAAAGGGAACATTCCGAGGGAGTTGAGATCGGGAGATTGATGGTGGAGCATGGTGGAAGAGAAGAGAAAAAGAAGACGCTTTGAACATCCCGACAAATCCAAAAGAAGCTATGCAAAAGTACAAAGAATAAAGAACAAAGACCTCGATACCGACTCTGTGGGTTCGGTACCGAGCTGTACAGCGGAGTCCAAGTAGAAAAATTCAGTCAATAGTCCTACCGACCCTGTGTGATATGACCCGGGATTCCGCATCCGAAAGCTCAAGACAAATGAAAAGGTTATTTTCTCGTTCTCGGATCCATTGAACACACTTCAGTATTTTAGCTATTTTGGAGGATGTGGTCGTCTGATCGGGGCCATTAAAGAACCGTTGGAAAGCTTACTTGATGCTCTACAACTTCTTTGTTTAACATTTTTCCTAAATCAGCCTAGAACAGTCTCGAAATATCAATCTTTCTAGAAGCTCGAATTTAGACGTGAAAGGTTTTGATCATATTCAAGTCAGAGAAAGCCAAACAACTTCATCACCTACATGGAATAAAAACGGGAGTCTTCCATCAATTTTATTCATCTAAGTATGTGGTAGGTGAGGTGGTAGGTGAGAGTGAACATGAAGGGTTTTGCAACCAAATTTTGTAAGCCTATTTATAGGTCCTTGTTTCTCTTGTAATAGTATATGTTAAATTTGTGGATTTGGAAGTGATTTCCTTGTTTGATGCGTAATATCCAAACATGTTCGGTGAGTTATATCCGAACGAATCCTTCGTTTCTCTTTAGGTGACTTATATCATATGAGATTCGAACCCTCTTTCGATTCTCTTGTGGTGAGTCATATCCACATAAGATTCGATTGCTTATCCCTCTTTCGAATTACCTTGGTGTGTCATATCCTTGGTCTTTCGATTGCTTATCCCTATATTTATAATTAATGTGAGTTTTCCCTTTTGCTTGAATCACATGTCATCTCTTTCGCTTTCATCTCAAAATAAATACCACAAGCAAGGCAGACCAAGATCAAATTGAGTTGGAACTTTCTTCGAATCCGATCCGATTTTGTCATCACTGTGCAGGTCGACACCGAGGTGACTTGTGTCGGTAGGCGGCGTTGACTTCAGATTTTATATCTTTTATTTCGCAATCTTTTAAGTTTGGAAAGTTTTATCCTTTGGAAACTTGATAGATAGGCTCTCTAGTATAAATACCCCTTGTTCTAACCTAGAAGGGGGCGGAATTTGAGAGGAGAAAGAGGGAGATGCACGTTTGAGATCAAAGGATAGAATTTTTCTCTTGTTTTCTAGTTCTAGTTTGAGATTACTTGGCGTTCAAGTTTGTGTTCAAAGACAAAGTTTCGATTTTAATTCAAGTAAGCCTTTGTTTTGTTTTCATTCAATGTTCTCATTCAATTCAATTGCTTGTTTTGTTTCGATCATGAGTGAGTAGTTCGCTTTTCTAGGGTCTGGGTTTAAAACCTGGCATAGTTGTGCATGATTGAACGTGTGATGAGTATCTAATTGCCTTATATCTTTTATTTACTTGTTTTGTGCTTATACTTACACGAAAGTCGAAGTAATTCGAGTTTATGGCTTGATCGAAAGAGAAAGTTGTAACCTTGAATGTTGATATTGTTCGATAACGAAAGTTTCGAGCTTTGGATAAAAAATAAGTAGAGAGTGAATTAATTCATGAAAATTGATTGATTTGCTTGCTTAAATCAACGAAAGTTGATAGCTTTATCCTCAAGGCATCTTATTTATTCTTCACACTATTTTAAATGCATGATTATGTCATGGTAAACCCTTATCCTAGATCTTTTTCTCCATTTGAATCACATTCGTATTACTCTGTTCAGACTCGATACCGAGGGTTCCAGGTCGGTACCGAGCCTGCAATTCGTTCGTGCTATTTGCGTTGTTTGTAGTCGAAATCCAGCATTGATACTGACTGGCTTAAAGTCGTCGTGCCAAATCAAAAATAAATCCCTAATTACTCAACTTGTATAGTCGGTAAGTCGGGGTCGAACCCAAGAGACACTTGTATCCTAAGATTTATTATTATCAACTCAAAGAAGTAACAAAGGGGGGATTTTGTGAATTAAAACTAAAACTAAGAATTGAAACAAACAAAACAAGCAATCAAACAGGGCAAAAGTTGGATTTTTATCAATTAAGGGGAAAAGCAATCCTATTCAAGTATCCACTTTTCTTCTTCAAGTTATTGATCCTAGACTCAAACAAGTTATTCCTTTTAGTTATTCCTATCCTGATCAGAATTATGACATGGCAATGAGACATGCAAACTTAATATCCAAATTACTCATGAAACGATCATAAATAATATGAATACTAGCAATAAGAACAAGGATAAACAGGATACATGCAATTGAATTCCAACGAGTCAAACAATTAACATGCATTCAAATCTCTTCTCAATTGTTTTAGTCCAACGAGTCCTAAATCAATTGAGTTGCTACAAAGATTAGGCTTTGCTACGAGAAAACCTAGATCTAGCAATAGATAATATTAATTCCAACAAGGTGATCAATCAAGTAGAAATCAATACAATCAATATAAATTATGCCCAAGAGAATTGAAATAACCTGTAGAAATAAACCTGAAAAGACGAATCTCACAACAACTTGAGTCTGAAAAGCTTCAACTCGAATAGAATCTAGAAAGTTTAGTTCTCCATAAGAGAGAAAAACACAAAGTCTCCAAAGTAGGTCTAACAGAATACCAACAAAGGCTGAAAAGTAAAACCTAAAATAGTCTCGAACAAGTCGAAAATTAAAAAGATAAAAAAATAAAAATAAACTAAGCAAATAAATCTAATCACGCGTCAGATTCCAACAGGGTCGCGATCGCTGCCCAAACCTGGCCGCGATCGCTGCCTGACTTGCAAACCGCGACCCATCGGTGACCTCTAGCAACCGCGATCGCCACCCTGACATGGCCGCGATCGCGGCCTTCGTGTCATCGCGGTCATCCAGCTTCTTCGAAGTCTTCCTTGCTAACTTGAACTTCTGGCCTTCAAATCTGTTCTTCAATAACGCTCATACTAGGCCTAAAATACTACAGAAATATGTACTAAAAAGTCCTAGTTATGTTGTACAAAACACATCATTTCAAATTCCCCCATACTTAGACCTTGCTCGTCCTCGAGTAAGCTCAAAATAAAATCAAGCATGACAAATCAACAAAGGTCTACAGACAGCAATGGGAGAAAATGACCTAAAACTAAAAAGCACTCAAAATAATATAACAACCCGGACCCATGTAGAGAAATAGTGAGCAAAAACATGAAAGCTCAAATCACACACCTCATAGATACAAGATATAGCGCTCAAGCTCCAAAAAGTGTAGAGCAACCTAGGATCTACCCAACATCTAAAATGTAATCCCCAGACCCCAAAGTAGAATATGATCCTAAACACTCTGATTTTTCCACTCATTCTACTTAGGCGCCCTTTCGGGTTTTCACCTAATCACTCTTTTCATTTTTCTCAGATGTGCTCACAAATACTCATATCTCTCATTAACCTCTTATTACCCCAGCCTAATGCTGGTCCGGGTTACCTGCTTATTACCTGAGCCACCCTTTCGGGTTTTCAGCTCATCCTAGGATTTTATATGCTTTTTTATATATTTTTATGGCTTTTTTTTAAAAAAATTTTTAAAATTTTTTTTTCTGAAATGCAGAAACTAAAATGCATCTGTACATATATACAACAGTGAGTACTCCCTCCCCCATACTTAAACCTTTCATTGCCCTCAATGAAATAAAGACAAATCAGATAAAAATAAAGGAAAGGAAAATAAAAGACTCACTGTGGTGGACCTGGTGGATGATATTGTGACCAGTCAGGAAAACCTGGCCACATATGGCTGAAAAACTGATGGTGCTGCCCCTGCACACGCTGTATATCCTGAACGGTGGATGCAAGAGCACTCTGCTGAGCTACCAACTCCCTCTGCTGCGCCACAATCTCTCTCTGAGTGGACACTATCTCATTTTGGGACATAGTAAGTCGTCCCATCTCCCAAGACATCCGGTTCTACCAATCAGAATCAGAATGTCCACCCCATCCAACTCTACCTGCAGCAGCATCCCAAGCAGAAGTATCTCCAAAACCTCCATTGCCACCTCTATATGCAGCAGCTCCACCGTCACCATAACCAGAATATCCTCCCGTTTGCCAACTAGATGTACTAGCTGGTGCTGTACCAAAACTAGCACCCCATCCAACTGATGACGTACCAACACCACCTCCAGGCACAAAACCAGCACCACCATAACCAGGAACACGGCCACCATCTCTAGCATCTCCTCCATCGTCTCTATCATCACCATCATCATCATCATGATCATCATGATCCTTCTGATCCTCCATCTCTACATCAGGCGCAGGCTCCTCCTGTTGAACCCCGCCCCCACCAGCAAAATCAGATGGGATATACAAATAAAGTAAGGCAGGGCCAGTGGGCATAGCTCTAGGAAGACGCAAATAATCCTCAGTTGGAGAACCTAGAGTCCAGATATACCCCTGCTCAGCTGATCCCTTCAAGTAATGAGCCCTCTTTAGCTGGTTCTCATTAAACTTATACTCCACACTATCAGGCCGTCCAAACCTATCCTCACTCACGAACTCTCTGGCAAGCAAAGTAATCATCCCTCCTATAGTAATCTTGCTAGTATCCTTCTTCAGGATCTTCTTGACACTCCCAATAAATAACTCAACCCAGTCAGGAACTGCAGCCTTCATAGGCATCAAGCACCAGATCATGCTCATGTCAAAGCGAGACGCCTTGTTTACCTCCCCTTGTCCCAGAAAACTCATGGACAGTACCTTATGACATAATCTGATACAAGGATGGGTAATGCAATAGTTATACTCCCCCTTCTTAGGCAAAAACCCAACCCTTGTAATCGCCTCCCAAAAATCATTAAGGCCTGACTCTCTATGAACTGCCTCCCAATTCTCAGTAGGCACACCAGTAATCCCAAAAATTCCTTTCAACCCCTCTCTGTCTATATAATAAGGCTCATCCAAAATATTAAATTTGAACAAACCCTCATCATCCTGAAATGTAGACAGAAACTCTAGCAAAATGTTCCTACAGGTAGGGGCATTCAGATCAATAAAACCCCCTAATCCACCATTCATCAAAAACGTTCTAGTACAGTCATACATGCCTAGTGTCCTAAGCATCTCAACATCAAAGAATTTAGTACTAGTGAATTTCCTCTTAGCCAGAGAATCCCATTTTTTCTTCTGTGCAGGAGTCAGCTTCTTAACAGGATACGCCATTTATCTAATGCAGCTAATCAGATCAACAGTAGAGGCGAAGAAGCAACTTACGGAAGCTGAAATTCGGTTCTGTTGGGGGGCCGCGATCGTTGTATGCAGAGGGCCGCGATCGCCTTCTGGTGGGTGGCCGCGATCGCGGTATGAAGGGGGCCGCGATCGCGGTTTGGCGCGATCGGCGATTTCCAGCGGTGGCGTCCTCTGGTGTCGCGGTTCACTTCGGCTCCGAGCCGCATTCGCCTCTTCGTGACGTCTTCAACAACCCATCAATGGACTACGAGATGGAAATTTATTTTGGGATTTTTTGTAGATTTGATTTTTGGGAAGAAGTAGAGAGGTAAACGAAATTTTGTGAACGGATTTGGGTTGAGAACGGGATGAGGATTGTAGATCCGGGTTTTGTATTGAGTTTGTCAGAAATTTTTGAGGAGGGTAATGGAGCTTGAAGAGAGTTTTAATGGAGGTTGTTTTGATGGAGGTTGAAGAAGGAGTGAAAAATAGAAGAGGAAGAAGGAAGAAGAATGGCGGACGAAGAGGGGTGGGGCCGGCGGTGGGAATGGCCCCACTGCCTCGTAATTACTTTTTTTTTATATCCCGAGGGCCGCGATCGCTGCCCTGTGGGGGCCGCGATCACGGCTTTTGCAAGGTACCATCAATTCTTTTCGAAAAACGCCCCGCAATCGCCCTTTTGAAAAGGCGATCGCGGTTTGTCCTCAATAATGTTCTTTCGAACCTAGTACCTGCGTGTTAGCCTCACGAGATTGAAAAGGAAAAACTAAACTAAAACAGAAAACAGAAAAAGAAAAGAAAAACTTACCTCGGGTTGCCTCCCGAGCAGCGCCTTTGTTTAATGTCGTTGGCTCGACATTAGTGCCCTTTTTAGTTGGCAATTGGGGTTGGATCATCAAGACCCATCTCTTCTAGCACTTCATGGCTGACTCCCTCATGGTATTTCTTTAATCTCTAACCATTAACCTTAAACACATTTTGGGAGTCCCCATCCAATAATTCCACAGCCCCATGTGGAAAAACTTGAGTAATTGTATACGGTCCAGCCCATCTAGAACGGAGTTTTCCTGGGAAGAGTGTGAGCCGAGACTGAAACAGAAGGACCTTGTCTCCAACCTTGAATTCCTTCCTGAGGATGTTCTTATCATGCCAAGCTTTGGTTTTGTTCTTGTAGTTCACAGCATTATCATAAGCATCCAATCTCAACTCCTCCAACTCTTGCAATTGTAATTTTCTGCACTCTCCATTCTCTTTCAGCTTGAAATTGCACTTTTGGACCGCCCAGTAAGCTTTGTGCTCAAGCTCAACTGGCAAGTGACAGCCTTTGCCATAAACCAATCTGAAGGGGGACATCCCGATGGGTGTCTTATAAGCAGTACGGTAGGCCCATAGAGCATCATTGAGTCTCAAACTCCAATCTTTCCTGTTAGGCGCCACCGTCTTCTCCAGAATTGATTTTATCTCCCTATTGGACACTTCAGCTTGTCCATTGGTTTGGGGATGATAGGCTGTAGAGATCTTCTGAGTGACATGGTACTTCTTCAATAAAGCACTCACAGTCTTGTTGCAAAAATGAGTACCCCTATCACTGATTAGAGCTTTTGGAATCCCAAATCTGGAAAAAAATGTTGTCCTTAAGGAAACCTGCAACTTCTTTTGAATCATCAGTTCTAGTGGCCTTTGCTTCCACCCACTTGGAAACATAGTCCACCGCAAGTAAAATATACAGATTCCCATAAGATGAGGGGAAGGGTCCCATAAAATCAATGCCCCAAACATCAAAAACTTCACAGAATATCATACGAGATTGAGGCATCTCATGTCTCTTAGAAATATTACCCACCCTCTGACAACGATCACATGATTTACAGAAAGCATATGCATCCCTAAAAATATGAGGCCAATAAAAACCAGCTTCTAAAACTTTCCTAGCAGTTTTATTAGTCCCAAAGTGACCCCCACATGCATAGGAATGACAAAAAGATAGTATAGATTGTACCTCAGAATCCGGGACACACCGTCGGATTACCTGATCTGTGCAGTGCTTCCATAAATAAGGATCATCCCAGACATAGAATCGGGATTCTTGACGCACCTTGTCCTTCTGAGCCTTGGTAAAATTAGGAGGAAACTCCCCTGAGACGAGGTAGTTGACTAGATTTGCGTACCATGGCCTGAACAAGTGGATCCCAAAAGCAAATTCCTCCAGTCGCGATTCGTCGCCGCGGTTGCCACCAGGGCCGCGATCGCGCCTCTTTTTGGCCGCGATCGTGGTTGTCTCAGCCGCGGTCGCCCCTTGTTTTGGCGGCGATCGCGGTTTGGCACCAGTATCGACTCCGAAAAGCATGTCATCGGGGAATCGTCCTTGAATTTGTTCCTGACCTTCTGACTTGTCTTCCACATGTACAAGCCGACTCAGATGGTCAGCTACAAGATTTTTGGCTCCCTTTTTATCCCGTATCTCAATGTCAAACTCACTCAGCAAGAGGATCCATCTTATCAATCTCGGCTTAGCCTCTTTTTTCGTCATTAAATAACGAAGTGCTGCATGGTCTGAATAAACTATCACCTTTGTACCCAGCAGATACTGTCTGAACTTCTCCAAGGCGAACACTACAGCAAGCATTTCCTTCTCAGTGGTGGAGTAGTTCCTTTGGGCATCGTTTAGAGTCATGGAAGCATAATGTATGACATGGGATGCTCTAGCTTCCTTTTGACCCAAAACAGCCCCAACAGCGTAGTCACTTGCATCACACATGATCTCAAAAGGTTGAGACCAATCCGGGGCTTGAATAATTGGGGCACTTATTAGGCGTGTTTTCAGCTCATCAAACGCCTTTTTGCATGCCTCATTGAACTCATAAGGCACATCCTTCTTTAGCAAATCACACAATGGGGCTGAGATCTTGGAAAAATCTTTAATAAACCTGCGATAGAAACCTGCATGGCCTAGAAAAGAACGTACTTCACGCACATTAGTAGGATAAGGCAAAGACTGAATGATATCAATCTTTGCCTTATCGACCTCAATACCCCTGGATGACACTATGTGACCTAACACAATGCCTTGCTCAACCATAAAATGACACTTCTCAGAGTTTAGAACCAAATTGGTGTCTACGCATCTTTGAAGGACTAAAGAGAGGTGGTTTAAGCAGGCATCAAAGTCGTCTCCATGTACTGTAAAGTCATCCATAAAAACCTCTATAAAATTTTCAATGTACTCAGAAAAGATGCTTACCATACACCGTTGGAACGTACCGGGTGCGTTACACAATCCGAATGGCATTCTGCGGTATGCAAAAGTGCCAAAGGGACATGTAAATGTCGTTTTCTCCTGGTCCTCTGGTGCAATAGCAATATGAAAGTACCCTGAGTAGCCATCTAAAAAGCAATAATAGGAACGACCGGCAAGTCGCTCAAGCATTTGATCAATGAATGGCAAGGGAAAGTGATCTTTTCTGGTTACCGCATTCAGCTTACGGTAATCAATACAGACTCTCCAATCTGTCTGAACTCGTGTGGGGACTAGTTCCCCATGCACATTCTCTACCACTGTAATGCCTCCCTTTTTGGGCACAACTTGGGTCGGACTAACCCATTGACTATCAGAGATGGGATAGATCATACCTGCCTGTAGGAGCTTCAATACCTCCTTTTTTACTACCTCCATCATAGGTGGGTTGAGCCGTCTCTGTGGCTGTCTGGATGGCTTGGCACCATCTTCTAGGAGGATCCTATGCATACATGTAGAGGGACTGATCCCTTTAATGTCAGCAATAGTCCAACCTAGGGCTGTCTTGTGCTCTTTCAGTACCTGCACCAATTTTTCTTCTTGCTCCTTGGAAAGTTTGTTAGAAATAATGATAGGCAAAGTGTCACCATCTCCAAGAAAGGCATATTTTAAATGCTCAGGAAGCTGTTTAAGCTCGACTTCAGGTGCCTGTACTACAGAAGGAAGCAACTTCTCGCTAGGGAGAGTTAGTGGTATGGGCCCAATGGCCAAAGCATCAGCAGGAGATTCATAGCAAGCACTCAGATCAGCAAGGATTTCATGATATCTATCAGGCAAATCATAATCCATGCATGAAGTTGTGACATCATTCTCTAACACATATTGTAATTCATCACCATAAGTAGCATCAAAGACATTTTGCACAATGGGATCAATTACATCAATAGAACAAAGAGAATGGTCATCTTGGGGGTATTTTATAGCATTGTCCATACTATATTCAAATTTCTCCCCATCAAACTCCATAGTTAGGACACCTTTACACATCTATTTTTGTTCTAGCAGTTTTCATGAAAGGACGTCCTAACAGAATGGGTGCAGCATGCACATCATGATCCATATCAAGCACATAAAAATCAGCAGGGAATATCAAATTATCAACCATGACAAGGACATCTTCAACAAGCCCTTTCGGGTAGACTGTGGACCTATCAGCTAATTGAACAATAACACCAGTTTCATGCATAGGTCCTAAGCCTAGTGAAGTATAAACAGAATAAGGCATAACATTAATAGAAGCACCTAAATCAAGCATGGCTTTATCTATTTTAGTGTCTCCTATTATGCAGGGAATGCTGAACATGCCTGGATCACTGCACTTCTTAGGCATTCGCCTTTGAAATACAGCTGAGACATGTTCACTAACCTTAACTTTCTGTTTCCCTTTTAATTTTTGGTTCCTCTTAATAGTGCATAATTCTTTCATAAATTTAGCAAATCTAGGAACGCTTTTAATCAGATTGAGCAAAGGGATATTTACCTCACACTTGGAAAACGTCTCAAAGATCTCCTTGTCGTTCTCTGGCTTCCTTGTGTCTTTCAGTGCTTCAGGAAAGGGAGGAGGTGGCTTCTGGGAAACCATGGAAGGGAAATCTGGACGAATATATTGATCGTTGGAAACTGGAACCTGGCCGCGATCGCCATCAAAAAGCCGCGATCGCGGTTCTTCAGATTTTCGGGAATCACCGCCACCGCGATCGCTGCCCGATGTGGACGCGATCGCGTCTTCAATTTTCTCAAATCCCGAGGCCTCAGTTAAGGGGCCGCGATCGCGGCCTCTTCAGCCGCGATCGCCTCTGATTTTGGCGGCGATCGCGGTTCTTCCGATCTTCCGTCAATCTTCGGCAATTCTTTTCCACCTCGTAAAGTAATCACACTCACATTCTCCCTAGGATTGATGGGCTGGGCTGGCAATTTTCCAGAATCTTTGGCCTCTAATTTACTCACTGCATTAGCCAGTTGACTGATCTGAGTCTCCATATTCTTGATACTAGCTTGAGTAGTCTGTCCCATCTGTTCCACTGTAATAGCTAGCCTTGCAATCAACTCTTCAGCGTTGGATGAATTATTTTGGCTCTGAGCTGCAGGTCTAGGGACATAAGGTTGCCTGGGTTGCTGATTTCCTCCTTGTTGATTATATTGAGGCTGATTCTGATTCTCATATCTCAGATTTGGATGATGTGCCCAGCCTGGATTGTATGTATTAGAATAGGGGTCAAAACGAGGTCTAGGAGGTCCATAGCCTCCTACAGCATTAACCTCAGCTTGAGGTTCCTGGAGTTGTGGACACGCATCAGTAGGGTGAAGTGTATTAACACAGACTTCACATGCCTTCAGTTGTTGAGGGGTTCCTTGCAGCATGAACCTCTTTATCATATCTTTCAACTCCGCCATCTCAGCTTTTATAACAGAAGAGGAGTCCATAGCATTGACTCCCTTAGCGCCAGTTCTTTTGTTGAATTGCCTTGAGTTCTCAGATAGCTCAGAAAAGAGCTCAAGGGCATCTGCTGGTGTCTTATTCATCAGGCTTCCACCACAAGCTGCATTCACCATTCTGCGCTCTTCATCCAGTAATCCACCAAAGAAATACAGTACCAGGTCTTGATTAGAATACCCATGATACGGACAACTAGCACACAGTCTCTTGAATCGCTCATGATAATCATACAGACTCTCTCCCGCCTGTTGCTCAATATTGCTCAGGCTCTTCTTCAGACTGTTCTGTTTGGTGGCAGGAAAATATTTCTCTAAGAATGTCGCTTTCATCTTAGTCCAGGTATTTATGGAGCCTGGAGAAAGATAGTAGAGCCACTCATTGGCTGAATCCTTCAGAGAGAAAGGAAACGCCCTCAGCTTGATCTGGTCCTCAGTTACATCAGCAGGCTTCATACTTGAGCAGGCCTGATCAAATTCAGCAAGATGCTTGTTTGGATCTTCTCCACCATGCCCATGGAATTGGGGTAAGAGATGGATCAACCCTGATTTCAATTCAAACTTGACACCATCATTCAGCACAGGGAACTGAACAGCCAGGGGCTGTTGTTGAAAGTTTGGAGCAGTCAGCTGCTTCAAATTCTGATCTCCCATTGTCTCAGTTTCAGCAGAATTCAAGTCGAAAGGTAATTCACGGATTAGTTCCCGAGTTTCACGTCTCAACCTGGAAAGGGTCCTTTCAATCTCTGAATCAAAAGGCAAAATAGAAGAATCAGTAGCACGAGTGTGGACCATAAACTAGGGTCCACACTAGAGTTGGTAACAATAAAAACTTAGAATTGAACAAAAGTGTCCCCGGCAACGGCGCCAAAATTTGACTGGCTTAAAGTCGTCGTGCCAAATCAAAAATAAATCCCTAATTACTCAACTTGTATAGTCGGTAAGTCGGGGTCGAACCCAAGAGACACTTGTATCCTAAGATTTATTATTATCAACTCAAAGAAGTAACAAAGGGGGGATTTTCTGAATTAAAACTAAAACTAAGAATTGAAACAAACAAAACAAGCAATCAAACAGGGCAAAAGTTGGATTTTTATCAATTAAGGGGAAAAGCAATCCTATTCAAGTATCCACTTTTCTTCTTCAAGTTATTGGTCCTAGATTCAAACAAGTTATTCCTTTTAGTTATTCCTATCCTGATCAAAGTTATGACATGCCAACGAGACATGCAAACTTAATATCCAAATTACTCATGAAACGATCATAAATAATATGAATACTAGCAATAAGAACAAGGATAAATAGGATACATGCAATTGAATTCCAACGAGTCAAACAATTAACATGCATTCAAATCTCTTCTCAATTGTTTTAGTCCAACGAGTCCTAAATCAATTGAGTTGCTACAAAGATTAGGCTTTGCTACGAGAAAACCTAGATCTAGCAATAGATAATATTAATTCCAACAAGGTGATCAATCAAGTAGAAATCAATACAATGAATATAAATTATGCCCAAGAGAATTGAAATAACTTGTAGAAATAAACCTGAAAAGACGAATCTCACAACAACTTGAGTCTGAAAAGCTTCAACTCGAATAGAATCTAGAAAGTTTAGTTCTCCATAAGAGAGAAAAACACAAAGTCTCCAAAGTAGGTCTAAGAGAATACCAACAAAGGCTGAAAAGTAAAACCTAAAATAGTCTCGAACAAGTCGAAAATTAAAAAGATAAAAAAATAAAAATAAACTAAGCAAATAAATCTAATCACGCGTCAGATTCCAACAGGGCCGCGATCGCTGCCCAAACCTGGCCGCGATCGCTGCCTGACTTGCAAACCGCGACCCATCGGTGATCTCTGGCAACCGCGATCGCCACCCTGACATGGCCGCGATCGCGGCCTTCGTGTCATCGCGGTCCTCCAGCTTCTTCGAAGTCTTCCTTGCTAACTTGAACTTCTGGCCTTCAAATCTGTTCTTTAATAACGCTCATACTAGGCCTAAAATACTACAGAAATATGTACTAAAAAGTCCTAGTTATGCTGTACAAAACACATCATATCAGATACCGACCCTCACAAGGTCAATACCGAGGCTGTCGTAGCTTCGTTTTTATTTTCGTCTCTGCTTTACTTTATTTCTGTGTTTTCTTGTTTTCTAGTATAGTAATCAAACAAAACTTGCTTCCCGTGGACGATCCTGACCTCCCTATACACAGCGGGGTCTTGACTACAAATTTATTTGTTGTCGAAAAATCCTTTCAACAGCGCTTAGGCCTGCCAACGGGAAGTAACAACACCAAGCACCCGCCGTTGTATTATATGAGCCCAGAGTATCTTGTGTGGCGGCGATGGACACGACTAAGGATAGAAACAACCATGGAAGATAGAGACGGAGAAGAGGGGTCAGATGCAGGAAATACAGATCGGAAAAGAGGGCAAGTGGGTCAGGGAAAAACTAAAGCAATTTAGGGGAAATTAATGGATGGTCAGATAATAATGAGGAAAAAAGAAATAGGAAAATGGAATATGCATAGGGAAGCGTGTCAAAATCCGCATTATTGTTCATAACATTAGGCTCTTTTATAGGTTTTTTATTTAAATATATATGTGATTAATTAGTCAATTTTATCTATGACACATTCACGGGTAGGTCACCGTATTAAGCCACTTCATCTTCATTTTCGTTTCTAAATTAATCTATCTATTTTTTGCCACATACAATTGATAAGAAATAAAGCCACCACATTAAGTCACATATCATCATCACTATTGTTCTCACATTAATCCACCTTATTTTATATGACATGTCATAAATAAGAATTAAGGTCTCACTAATCCACATCATTATTTTAATTTAATAGAAAATATGTTCAAAATTTTCACCTGATTTGTTAAAAGTTATTGGCCATCATATTTAATTATTAGGTCATAATTAATTTTATCCAACATTAGTATAACACTAGGTTGATAACCCCGTGTGTTGCACGGGTTAAAATTTATATTTAAAATTTGTTAATTGAAAATATTATAAGATTTGTTTATGTATTATTGACATGTTTTAAGGTGCAAGACTTGCATAGATGAATAGAGTCTTGTATATTACAAATTAGGTAGAAAAAAATTGATAAATGAATTGATAAAAAAAAAAAGAATAGAAAAATGAGAGAATTTTTATCTTAAAAAAGACAAAAAAATACATAGAAGGCTTGAAAATGAATATATTATGTAAGAGAAATCCTTACTTATTAAAATGTTAAATCCTCTTTTAATCTTTTTGTTTGGTGTGGAAGAAAGACAATAGAAGTTCGTGGATGTGGCTATTAAGACTTGAGTATATATAGTGACATGAGAAGGATTCCAAAAGTTGGGTAATTAAAATTTGTTTTTATAAATAAAATGAAAAGACATAATGTAATGTATGTTTTAATTTTAGAGCGTTGAGAATTTGAAGAGTTAAGACAGAATATAATGTATGTTTTAATTTTGGAGCGTTGAGAATTTGAAGAGTTAATTTGATATATTTATTTTAATTTCGAAGAGTTGGAAATTTGAGCAGTTGGTTCTATTTATTTAGTTGAATTGGTTTACTTACATGTGTAATACCAAAGGTTAAAAAAATAATTATTTTAAAGAGTTTTTTTGGACAAATTGTAAAACATTAATACAAATACTTTAGCATTTTTTTAGACAAATTATAAAATATTAATACAAACCCTATTTTAGCACCCAAACCCTATTTTAAATTTAGGCCCATTTAGCACTCTGCTTTCCAGAAGTAAAAATTAGGCCCATTTAACATAAAGCTTACACATTTATTGTGTCTCCAAGGATAACTTTTAAGTTTTTTATGATTTATGATACGTACAAGACAATTTATTTTGTATATTCAATTTATTGGCATAAACATGTGTTAAATCAATATGTAAATGATTCATTTTCGATATAAAATCAAGTAAAACTTAATAAAATCCGCCCATGGCGCGGGTATTACACTAGAGAAGAAACCGGACTCAAGCGACAAATATTTTCTAACGAAGGGAGGAGTTTTTAGGTAAAAATTACATTTTGTTTTATCTAGTAAGATTTAGGATAGCTCAAGTACTACTTAGACTAGCCTAGAGCACCCATAAACGAGTGAGAACTGGTTTAGTAACCAATTCTAAGAAAGAAGGGTAAATCGCCGCCCTGACGCTAGAACCTGAGACCTCTTGCACATGGGCAAGAGGCTCAACCAGTTGAGCCATGCGCACATGCAGATAAAAATTACATATGTTTTTAAAAACTACCTCTCAACCTTTTTTTCTCTCTCTCCTCTTTCCCACCTCCCCACTACTAATGCTCCTCTTTTTACCTAAATAAACTACCATAAACTAGCAAATAAGTTGATTTCTTTAGTTTATCATTTTAACTAGTTAATTAATTAGTAATGTAACACCCCGTCTTTACATCGGGATGCTACTCAGTAGTAGACCACACATGGGTCCAAATGAGCTAACTTGACAAGAAGTTCACGCAGATCTTACAACTCGGGCACGATGAGAAAACACAAAGAAAACATCTAACTTGTATTTTAAAATCAAAGTAGGGAAAACATGCATGAATCCCAACAGCTTAATCTACAACACTACTTGTGAACACTTCAAAATATCTCACTACCATTTCTTTACTGATGCGACCCTACCTAAGCTCGGACCCAGCTCTGACCAACCCGAGACGGCCTAAACCTTGGAGACCTCCTTGGATTAGGTCTTAGTCTCATTTATGTATTTATTATATTTATTGTTTCTATTTCCGTCATTTACATTCCATCTTTACTATTTTGGGTGTGTGTTCTCTTTTGCTTAATGGACCGGTCCATTATGGTAGAATAAGGCCCATTAGGGTTTGTTGCACCTTTCCATTTCTAGCATTTACTATTATTAGTATTATGGGCTTGGACGTTACCATATCAAGATAAACATGGTAGAGTAAAGAAGAATGATGGAAGAAAGATAATAACAAACTAGCAAATGAAACATACCTCATTGTGATTGATGTTCAATGGTTGATCTTCCAATCCTAAAAAGTAGGGGTGTCCATAAAAAAAACCAAAACCGAAAAACCAATTATTTTTTAGGTTAACCAAACCGACTTTTTTTGAAATTTCGGTTTGGTTAACCGAACCGAAAATATTTTCAGTTTATTGGTTCGGTTTCGGTTCACGACTTTACATATAACGGTTAACCGAAAAACCGAAAATATATTAATTTTTTTTCAAATATTAGAAATCTTTGATTTATTTAGTGGTTAAACTCTATGATCTTCAAGGTGTTAATACAGTTTGAGTCTTTCTTTCTTCAATTTTAACGTTTTACACACTATTTTTCCACTTCTCATTGATATAAGAGTCGCTTATTGAATTTGATGGGATAAAAATTAATATACACAATGTTTGATTCCACACAATATAGTATATACTCTCGATATTTGTTTACAACAACCAAAACAATATGATATAAGTACATATTTAAAATAAAAGTCTTGCTTGATCACTTTTTTTATTCAAATTTTATTATTTTAGTCTTAATTAGTGTAATACACGTGCCTTGCGCGGATTATTATAAACTACTACTTATTACACACGCGACCACAATAGTAAAATGATCAATTTTATAATGTATTAAATAAAAAATAATATTAGAATTTAGTTACAAAAAATAGAGTATTAACATAAATGTAACAGAAAAAACTACTACTTATTAAATGCAACAATTTCACGTGTTGTGTTGTTGTCATAATGAATCTTTGAACCAAAAAAATTCATTATATACAACAACTACATTATCCCATCTTCCTAGTCTTCCAAATTCGATAATTATGACTATATTTTTAACGGCGATTTAATAATAAATAGACTACAAATTTTTGCATTATCATCCCATATGGTACAATTGATGACAATTTGTCTACATAATTTGAAAAGTTGTAAGTCCTTAAAATAAATATGTTCAATACTATATATTTTACCATAAATTATATATTTAATCTCTAAAATATTCAACTTTATGGATAAAAATATCGTCAAATTTTGAATGAAAAATGTACCTTGCATTGATCAATTGAAAAGTGATCATTTTCCCTTCTCTACCATTCTTAATAAAGGTAGAAATTTTTGCATCGATTTCAACCAATATGTCGATTACATTTGTTAAGAATATATGAAAGTATTGGATTAAAAATGAAATATAATTCAAAATAATACTAGAAATATATTCAAACTTAAATACTTGCCGAAATGATACTTTTGATCCAACGATTCATATAGAATGTTATCGAATCGCATAAAATTGAATCCATTAATAGGAATAGATGTATTAGAGCTTGGATCAAGTGCGGTATTACAATAAAAATGATTTTGTAAGTATGAGAAAAAAATTTATATTATGCATCATAAAGTGCACGTCCAAAATTTTAAAATGAAAAACACTTTTCCTTCACAGGTTATTGCAAAGTTGTCCATAAAAAACTCTTTAATAATCACATGGATTTTATCAGCATGAAACAATTTAAAATTTAAAATAAAGTTAATATGGCCATATTAAAAAGTATAGTAATAGAGATGTTAAAACTTGACCGAACCCGACAACTCAACCCGACCTAAAATTTTAGGGTTGAAACCCGCAAATTTAAACTCGCTATCCCGAAATAAATCAAACCCGATTTAGTATATTTAAAGAATGTATATTTTTTTTGAAAATTAGAATATATTATATTATTAAAATCATACAAATAATATTTTTTATTATTAACTAGTGTCTATCTATCCCGTGCCTAAGGCACGGGTTAAGGCTGAATAATTTTATAAGGTATGTACAAGTTTAACGAAATTTGGTAAAGAAAAAATTAATCTGGCCTGAATATGCTCGACTTTCTCACAATAAAATTTGCAATCATAATATTGGTCCAAATTGATGTAAGAGCTTATATTCACACTTGTTCAACTAATTTAAAAATAAATTTGGATGAGTATAACACTAAGTAAATGCCAGACTACTTTCCATTTATCGAATAATATATAAACCTTGGGAGGTTTTTTCCGAAGTCTTTGAAAATCAAATCGCAAATTGACACTAAATTACTCAAAACTCGAAGGTGTTTAGCTTTTCTCACCCGGTTGTTTTATCTTTCCTTCAACAACCATCTCCCTTAGTCAATTTTTTTTAGAATTAGCTCAATTTTATTTATTTTATAAATATTGGAGGTGTGCTACAAATTCCATTTTTTTTCCCTTTTTATTTGTGCTCAAGTGCATTAAATCAAAGCCATTAGCTGAAATCGTTATCATGAATAAGCTCAAATCCTATGCTAGAAGGGTAGCTTTGTTTTCTTTTTTCATCTAAAGGCTGCTGATTTTATTTAATTAAATAGAGAAGTTTTGGCTATTAAGGCCTACACTTTCAGCATAAACAATACTCTTTCTGAAGGGTGGCTTAGTTGACACATGCAGCATTGAACAAATTCTAGTATATGCAGCCTGCAATACATCCATATCGTTGATATAAACCATTTTTAGCTTTAAGATAATGTCTAAATATGCAATAACACACATCTATGAGGGTGGCTTAGTTGAGCATTTAACACTTGAATGAAATTAAACATTTCAAAACTGTAACTCCACCATCGAATCACACTCGAACACTAATTTTCATCTCAAATTCCACACCTCACAATGCTTGCTTTACCACAATCCACAGACACCTCACAAGAATTGTACATATTTGATAATCAGAAATAGCAAATTTGAGCCATGAAGAGAGAATATTAGAGCACTTTCAAGAGGCCCAAAATGACATTCTTCTTTCTCTGAAATTGAAAGATTAAAAACCCACGATTAGAAGGGAAGAGAAATTCGATCAAAGTGAAATCAATATATTGATGGAAATCAAACATCCAAATGGAGAAAGAAACCTTGAAGATGTTTGAGAGAGTGGTGAAGAAATTAGAGCAGGCGCCTTCGTCCCAGATCCGAGCCTTCTAGAGGGAGGCATTCGGGTACTAATACTATGTCTGAACCCGCCGCTATCGATGTGTAAGCCCTTGCTGCCACGGAACGACTTCCACAGGCCACCAATCTCTTCAGCATCATCACCGCCATTGCTTCTCGATCTCTCTCTGTAAACTAGAGGAGTAGAAGCAGTGGGAAAGACTAAAAAAAAGGAATAGTTTAAGATGTGGGAAAGACTTTCAATATAGAAGAGCTCATATAAGGATTACAACAAAGCTATTATCACTAAAAAGGAATAGTTCAAGCCATCATTACGTAGAATTGTGATTAATTAACGAAATAATACCAAAGAAGAAAGAACATGATGGAAGTTCATTACTGCATCAACTTGAACAACTCTATTGTTATGTCCAGATGTTCCAGAAATCCAGATAAGAGCAACACCGTTAGTGGTATAAGTTTCATCACCCAATGTCTTCTCGGACAATTTTTTGTTTCCTATGCTTAACTTCCCTGTAAGCAGTGTAATTTTCAAGGAGATGAAAAAGTGAATTGAATTATCGAGAAAGTTGAGAGCAATTAAATGATGTAAGGTTCATCGTTATGTGGATTAAAGTACCTTCAGCACAATCATAGGCTCAAACAATGCAATGAATTGAGGTGGTTCTTTTCCTTGGAATATTGCGACCTTGAAAGAATATGAATCATTATAGAATTCCAAAAAATTGTAGCTCATCAATGTTGTTAAAAAGAAAACAATGATACCATAGCCGATCTTCCTTTCAGTGAATTGGATATAGCATTAGCCAACTGAGCATCCGTCTTTTGCTCCTCCTAAAGAAAAAGAATACCATCAATGATTGATCATATTTCACATACTGTTGTAAGACTCTGCAAACTCTAGGTAGCCATTTAATGTAAGTGATAAGGACAAAAAAAATCCCAAAACGAATAACACAAATTCCATACTTCAGGGAACAAAGTTTGAACCTGTTAAAAGGCAAAAGCTCTAAAATAAAATTAACATCACAACTGAAATGTCCATAATATATTTTTTGTTAATACGACCCAGAAGTGAACAGGAGATAATACAATTGAGATAACAATAGAGGATTGGTTTTAGTAATCAAATTTACCATTATTATGCTTATATCTGAAACAACTTTTCAAAAAGTTTTTCTCTGCAACTCCTATCACAAGCATATGATTCACTTATAATTTGGCCGTATGAATACACTAAATATTAGCTAGAAGCTAATCCTATTTACTCCAGTATCTAGCTTTTCTCTTTACTATGGGTACCTTAACTTCATTTTCTTTGTCTACATTATCTATATAATATATTCCTAATATAATGCTCATATCAACACATTGTTTCAACTACAGATTGATGAAATTTTTACAGTTGTAATGACACGGCTGATTAAAGTCTCACGTCAATACTTTCTTTCCCTCTACACCAACACAAGTAGTAGTTCTACTTCTTATCACCATAGTGGTAGGAATACAAAATAATG
Organism: Fallopia convolvulus; assembly: GCA_964016875.1. Taxonomy (NCBI): domain Eukaryota; kingdom Viridiplantae; phylum Streptophyta; class Magnoliopsida; order Caryophyllales; family Polygonaceae; genus Fallopia; species Fallopia convolvulus. The sequence goes on from OZ024727.1 coordinate 28,717,190, forward strand.
TAACAATCCCCAATATAGAACTTTCCAATGTCCTCCTTTAGAACTAATGTTTTGGCTCTACTATCAACTCGCCATATCTAAGAAACAAATAATCAACAGATAAATAGTGCAAATTGCAAAACAAAGCAAGGAGATAGCCAGATTAGATGGTTTCATTGGTACCTCCACTTTTCCACCAGCTAGAAGCAATGGGGGACTTCCTCATTCACGGGAGAACCTTTTGCTGCACCCTTTACACAATTACACCAGCTGACCAGCACTTGATGCTTAGAAGAGCTGGAAATGAAAGAAAGAAAAACCAATAAGAATGATAAGATCTGGAAAAAAAGCAATTTTTAGTAAAAATTAGAAAGGTCATGAAGCTTATGCAAGAACTAAAGAACTCAATAGTTTGAACCGTCTACTTATCAACATCTACAAGAGCGAGATCTCTTTTTTACAATATTTCATGGGGTTTACCAGTGAAAATAATAACCATGATTAGAGCTTTAATTAGAGCGAGATCCCTTAAAAAATTGGCAATTTCCCTTATGAAGTTATGATCCAATTTCTCAATCAATCTGATACTTTAACCACCAAAAAGAGCAAGAGAGAACCGATTCAAAGCCAAAATCGAAGTAAGAAAATTGAATACAATTATAGCCAAAATCGAAGTAAAAAATTGAATATAATTATTTGTGGCTGAACTTGCTCTAAGTCACCACACAAGCCTACACAAATTGAGCTCAACTTGCTCGGTTGATCGAATTCACAAGCTTGTTATTTTTGGCTCTTGTCGTGGAGAAATTGTTATCATCAATGGAGAAGATGCCCTAACACTGTTTGATTTCTCCAGTGCGGAGGAGATGGAACTGGAAAAGAGGGAGAAGTAATAGAGAAGATGCTTGACCTGCCGATTTTTTAGATCGGAATTTGAAAACCTAGGGATTGAGACGAGATAGGAAAAATTCATCGCCAGATTGCCTAAAAATATAGAAAGTGATGGGAATTGCAATTTGCAAACCAGGGAAAGATAATAGAAGTGAGAGGCTAATAATGTATTCGGAAAATTGCATACCAGGGAGAGATATGGAACTGATTTGAGATGCAGAAACGTGGGGAGAGGAGAAACTGCATTTTCAGGGTAGGGATAGAACGTGGGAAAAAGAGGAGAAAAAAAGAGCAAATCGAGAGGCACAAGTGAGACAAATAAATTGAAGTTCTTTTCGGAGGAGCGGCGGTTCAGGTATAGAAGAAGTAACTTCTCATTCAGATGGAACATGGGATAAAAACGGTGAAATTAAAAATTTAAAGGAAAAATATTGGCTAAATTATTGACACGTGGCAAAAAGCAGAAGGCATGAAGCCTAATTGCTTTAATTAGTTAGTATGATTAAAATATTAATTTCATAATCTCAAAAAATTCAATGTAATTGACCCGCTAGTCAGCCCGACTCGTCCAAAAACTTGAAACGACCTGACACAAATTGACTCAAGAGTTATGACGACCCGAACCCGATTCAACCCGGCCCAACCCGAACCGATTGACAAGTCTAATAGTAATTGGTTAAATTTGATAAAACTTAGGTACACCACAAACATTCTCATCCAATAAAATTGAATTTGTCATAATGTATGTAGTGTGATTATCCTTTGTTGGAACCATTTATAGCTGAATGACACAAACATTTATCTTATACTAGCCAAATCAAGCCCGTCCGTTGGACGGGGCAAAATTTATATTTTAATAAATTTAGTCATCGTCACAATATTTTTTTTATACATGTCAAAGCTGAAGTTGCGCTAAGGAATACATATATGTTTGTACACATTTACAAAAATAATACAAATCACAATAAAAAAATAATTAATTTAATAAAAATTATTGAAATTTGAACTTTAAAAAAATTATTTTGTGCAAACCTAATTACCATCCACCAAAAACCTTCATGTCTTACATTTTCACATTCACTCTCCCCCATCTCAATTCGTGTTTCGATTCGATTAATATTTTTTGCAATCTGATGGTTGTCTTCTATATTTTTCGCTTCATAGTGGATGAAATTGTGATGCGTTCATACATTAATAAGAGGTATATAGTGAGAAAGAAAAAGGTAGAAATTAAATTCTATATTATGTTTGGTTAGCTATAATGCCAACAGTTGTGTTGGATGTTGTGTTTTGTATCTAGTATCAAAGGTTCATAATTTAATGTGTAATATCAAATGTTGATGTCAAATGTTGCAAAATTAACTTTTTAAATTAAGATAGACAATTATTGTGCAAATCCTCCAACTTTAAACAAAAGGATTTAAAATATTTCAAGACATCAATAAAAAAATATTTATTTGGTTTTGATGATATATAACTTCGCATGTTGTAAGATTATAACTTTAGTGATTTGGATTAGTCTAGTAATGCTTTCAAAATTTTACCATTAAGATTCACGATAGGGGTGTAATAAATCTATTTAGTTTTTTTTAATGAATGATTTAGTGTATTATATATAGTCTTGTTGTATCATTTGACATTCTCTTAATATCCACCCATCTAAAATTGAATTTGATCCTTTAGCAAGTGTAGGCTAAATACAAAGAGATTCATCTAAATTTTTTAATGCACTCGTGTATCTAATATTGAATTAAAAAAAATATAGCAAAGTCATTTTCATTGTTTGAAAGAATTTGGATCATCTTATAACAATATGTAATCAAATAGATTGGTGTATACTTAACAAATTCATATATTAGTTAACACATTAATTTACCTTGCTCTATGTGTTTTTTCAATACAACTTAGCTCCTATGTTTAATAAAAACTATAATTTTTTCTATAAACGTTTCAAAAATATGACTCACCTTATAACTAAATTAATCAAATGGATTGATGTATAATTAATTAATTATCAAAATCATATATCATTTTTCATACACTTATGTGCAACTATCAGCATAATAAAATTCTTTTATATCATTCACATACTTTTAATATCAAAACTAAATTGAATTTAGTATTTTGTACGGGGTCTTTTGATTGTGGTAAAAAAGTAATCCAAAGTGATTATTTGAAGACTCAAACTTTAAACCTCCAATATAATTGTTAAAGCTTTAGCCATTGAGCCAAAATTTCATATTGACATATAATAAAATCAATATAAATTTAATACATTCACCTAGTACATACCATTTTAATGTTGTAAATTTAAAAAATAAAAATTAAGGTGAATCTAAAACAATTTATTTTATTATATAATAGTGTAATATTGTAATTGACTATACATAATGGTGCCTAAAATATAGTATACTAAAGACTAAAATAGTAAAAGTATTTCAATTAAATAAAATACATGCAACAAAATAACAGTTGCCAAGAAAGGATGATATATAATAGTATATACCAATTATAATTAAGCCTTAAAACTAAATGTGAATAAAAGGATCTACCTTATTATGTAATAGTGTAATTGACAATGTATATGGTAATATGACATACTATATCAACAATTAAAAAACTAAGAGTGTGTTATCTAAAAAAAAATAGTGGTAAAGATTTGAACCATGATCTATAGGTTGTTTAAACAATTCTTTACCGCTAAACTATGTAGAATTATTTTATTTATTTAAAATGATAAGTATTCATAACAATAAATATTATGTGTAATAAATGTGGCAATGAATGTGGTTATGTACATACATTTATCTATTTAGTATAAATTATATTAAAGGTGAAAAAATTAATTATAAATTATCATTAAGTGCATTAAATGTGGCATGTACACAAAATTATATATGTATTATAGATAGATTTGCTTGTAATTAAGGTAATGTCTTTCATATAATTCATAGTCTGCATAAAGAATGATAAATGAAATGAAAGCTATAAATAACATATAAACTTTTAAAAATTACACTACCGGCTTTGAGGGATATTTTACGTGGATGGAATCACATAGCAATGCTCTTAAGTTAAGGTATGTTTTTTTTCTATACAAAACAACCTAATTTATATGCAATGTGATACCAAAAACTTATTAGGTAATTATATGGGTGGAAGAAAATCGCAGGATTTCTTTAAAAAAAAAATTAATGAATGAGAAGGTTATAGAAATTAATGGATTTCATATCTTTAACATCTTTTTCATATCTTTTGAACACATTTTCAACCTCTCTAGTAACATATCTTGAAAATTAAAGTAAGAATGAAAATATATTATATCTTTTCAATATAATTTTTTATAATTTGTTTCCAAAATATAGGGTCAATATGTAAAAATGAAAATTACACAAACTATTTGATCCCAAAATATGATCTACTAAAAATATATTTTCTTAAACTTTATTTTGAACCTCTATAACTCTCGGTATGAAATATCAATGGTTTCTTATTTAATAAAATATGATTTTTTAAAAATATTTCTCTAGATCCATATGTTAATTTTCTATCTCTATCTAGGTATGAAGATTAAACAAACTATTTATGTTAAGTTGTTATACTTCTCTAAATCTTATCTCCAAAATTTCTTTATTTAGTTTTTTTAAAGAATATCTTTATTTAGTTGATCTTTTTTTTGAACAAATTGCCTAGCAATCGTAAAATTATTTCTTATTTAATAAAATATTATTTTTTGTTAATATTTCTCTAGATCATATCTTCACAATATCATTTTTTAGACAACATCTTTATTTAGTTGACCTTATCTTTTTTTTTTGTTGAAATTGCTAGGTAGTTCGAAAAATTGTTGAAGATTGCTAAGATCTTAAAATATATTTCTACCAAAAAAAAATCTTAAAATATATTAATTTATTACCTAATTCACTAATTGTAAAGTTTTCTCTCCCTTTTTGGTCAAATTTACCTTCCTTTTATTTAATTACACGGATTTTAAAATTTGTTCTAATTCTATCCTTTTTATTGTATTTTAAAAATGCTTTAGATTTTATATTTTCATTTGGACAATAAAATTTTTTTATTGCATATATATATATTGTTAGTTTGTTAATTTAGTTGTTTTGTGGATAAATATTTATTTTAAAATATCTATAAAGTTATTAGAGTTTAAGGGGAATCAAAATAATCAAATAATTAAGAAAATTATATAGATAATGATGATAATTAATAGATGATATTATCTTTCAGCACTTTTATATATATTTTTTTCATTACTAATGGAAATGCCACAAATAAAAAATGTATTTGAAATAAAATTGATTAAAAGTAAAAACTAATTTCAAATCTTGATCTACTTTCTTATTTTGCCTTTATCGTCGCCAATCCCAATCTATGATTTTTCAAATCCATGGAGGAGAAGTAGAATTTCACTACCTAAAACATCGATACCCATAAATAAAAGGATGAATTGGAGTAGTAGTAACAAAAAGAGCTACGACTTGCGGAATAAATTTTCACATAAGAGCAATTGGAGGAGGAAGACGATGAAGAATATGCGGATTTGTGAGTAGTCGGAGAAGAAGACGATCAAGATTGGGGGGAAAAGAAGATGGAGGGCAGGATGAGGAGGGGAAGGAGAAAAAGAAGCGGAGGAAGAGGAAGAAGAGTAAATTTGTATTTGATTTTATTTTAATTTATAAGATTTAGAATTCATAATTATAATTAGATATGACATATCAGTGATATGGCGGAAATAACATGACGTGGCAAAAAATTTAATGACGTGTAAATTACATGGCTTAAGCAAAAGACGACGCATAACAAAATATGATGTGGCGGATTCTCGGAACGACACTTGGAAAAAGCTGAAGTGGTGCAATGTAGTGGCTCCAATCCTTATTGCTTTTATATATATAGTAGATTGTGATAGAAAAAATAACTTAAATAAATTATTATAAATAATATTCATCAATTATATTTTACCAAATATTTAATGCTCTTATAGTTTATTTTATTTTAGATATAATCTTTTTAAGTTAAATAAATTATCATATCAAATATTTAACATTAATACTTAAGATTTAACATTAGATAACATTTTTATTTTAGATAGAATCTTTCCTAGATTAATCTATATACTATTACTAAACTCGAATCCTTCTATCCTACGTGTCGTCGTCTTAACTATGCCACGTAGGCGTTTTAATTTTTTCATTTACCTTTTTACCCTTTGTTAATTTAATTATTTACAATCCTTATTTTATAATAATAACATTCCTTAAATTACTAATATACAATTATATTTAGATATTTTAAATTTTGGCAAGTTGGATTAGGAGTGTAATCCATTATGGAAAGTTTTTACTAAATATAATAATGTTACTAATATTACTAATATATAATTATATTTAGTTTCACTCATCTAACTATACCACTTAAATATATTTAATTGTTCATTTACCTCTTAATTTACCCTTATTTTTTTTAGAATTTACACTCCCTACATAATATAATAATATTATCCCATTTATCATTATTACTTACCACATTTAATAAAAAAAAGTCAATCAACTATGTTATTAATAAATATTCCATACATATTATAATAATATTACCTCATTCATTACTATTACTTACCATATTCAACTAAAAATGATTATGAAATAGTTACGATATTCAATTAATGAGTATGAAAATATTATTTATCTTTTTAGTAAATATTTACCTATATTATAATAATATTATCTCATTCAAGAATTAAATCGCCTATGCTATTATAAATAAAAAACATTTTTTTACATTCCTTACATTATAATAATGCTCCTTGAATTATTTATTGAGAAAAATGTTTTTTTTTATCAAATAAGTTTATGTAAAATTAAATCGATGAGTAATTCCTACATAATTTTTTTTTCAAGTCATAATCGTGCATGGCACGTTTGGGTTTTGCTAGTTTATCCTATTTCTATATTATCCTAAAATAATATCAACATATATAAATTCTCAAAATAAAAAATCCTATGTGGCGAAATCCTAGGTGGCTTAATGCGGGAACGACATGTAAGAAAATCCTAGGTGGCGCAACGTGGTGGCCTTATTCCTTGCGTCTTTTATATATATACATAGATTATTTAAAGTAAAATTACATAAACGGTTATCAGTTAACCGAGAAAACCAAACCGAAAAATTGGTTAACCGAACTATGGTTAACCGGGATTCACGGTTCGGTTTCGGTTCATGATTTTAACTAACTGAAATCATGGTTAACCGAACTTCGGTTAACCAAAATCTCGGTTAATCGGGTTTGGACACCCCTACTAAAAAGTGAGTGTAATTCCCATTGTTGTTCATTGTTGAAGAATGATTAACATGGGAGAGGTTTTGTGATTTTTGGAGAGGAGATGCAATGGAGTGGTTCTCTCACGGCCATGGTGAGTTAAAAGTAAACGACGAAATAAATTAAAGTAGGTGAGAGTATTTAGTGTTTCTCGATTAACGAAAACACGAACCATTACTACCAGAGTACCCAGCCGTACCCTCTGGGCGTAAAGTGAAAGATCACTTTGTAAATCAGGCATTGAAAAATGCTTCTCCCTAATTATGCTTCCAGATCGGAAGAGTTTGAGAGAAAAGCCTTTTTCAAGTTTGAGCGTTGGATTAGAACATACCAAACAAAATTACGCTTCTCCCTAAACAAACGTTTGTATGCCTCTCTCTTTGCTCTCTTCTTGTGTACTTTAGAGGTTGTGAAATGGTGGTTTGGTGGCCATGTCAACTTGTTAGCGTACCAGGACTGTGCTGCTTGTTTGGGAGTTGCATTTTGACTGGGTGTTATTTAGCCCTGTACCGAGCTGGTTTGTAATGGCGTAGAGTCTTCCTCCCGACGACTTTATCGTTCTTGAGCCAGTCTTTTCTTATACCGTTTGTTCGGTCACCGTTTATTGCTGTCTCTCGATTTCATCTTGTTTGGTGAAGCAATTTTTACCTACCCAAACAAAATAAAAATAAAAAAAAGCTGGTGGAAGAGGGCGAATCAATCAAAGGCAAGGGCAACAGGGCAAAGAGGAAACCTCTTCGGATCCCAGATCTCTGAAAGCTCCTGCACCAGAAGGCATCCCATAATTCCATTACTCAACCGACTCAGGGACACCTGCCCGAGACCCTTCTCCGGTGGTGCCGCCGGCGCGTTGCCCGGCCTACCAACGGGATCATCAAAGATCCATACTCTTCTGTGCTCGTCCGCCTTAAAACCTCCGCTTTCTCCCGCCTTCGTCCATAAGCTCCCACCTCCGAAAGCGCTGCCTTCATTCATGCTCAGAAGCTTACTCCGGTCTTTCACCCCCTGCCCGATCTCGAAAATCACATTCAACACTAGAACAAATTTCAATTCCCAGTCTCCGTCATCCTCCTTCTTTCAAATTTCCGTGAATGGATCATCACTGGCGTGCCGCTCCCGGCCCTATTCAAGGTAACATCTGCCCACGTTGTTCTACTCCTCACTTCCCTTTTTGTCCTCCGAACCCTAATCCCAGATTCCTGGCAGTGCACAATCCTCTTAATATTGACCCGATGCATATGCAAACTCAGCCTCCTGTTTCTTCCTATGCGATGGCAGATCCTTTCCACGTTCCCCGCTACTGGGAAAGATACCCTAATTCGAACGCTAGTCATAGCCAGTATCATATTCAACCACCTTCTGCCATCGGAGATCCTGGTAACGCTAATCACACCAGAGGTGATTACCTCTCTCAAAGATCCGATTATGGAGCCACTTCAATTGGGACGGGGAGTGATTATGACGTGAACGATAGGAGTAACAAGAGGTTGAAGATGGACGGAACGCACTTGGATTCATATGCCGCCAAGGTTTATCGGAATCCTTCAATGCCGGCCTCTAATGAGGATGAAAGAAGATTAAAGCTTATTTATGAGCATGGTGGTGTTATGAATGGATTAGCCCCGAGTGGGCAAGTTTATTATCATGGAAGAACCAATACACTTAACCACTCTCTTGGCGGTCATGCACAACCTCATACAGTAGGACATCCTGATCAGACAAACTATGGATACGGCTACCCAAAGTTTTCTGCTAGTCCACATTATGCAAATCCTCAAAATGGGTGTCACTACCCACCAACTGAGGAAATTGATTTGCAGCCTCCACTTCCCACTACCCCGCCTCCACTTCCTCCATCATTGCCTCCGCCCTTAGATATGCCAGGGCAATCAATATATCAGCCTAAACACTCAACTGCACCCGCTACATCATCTTTCTTGTACCCCCCTGCCCATTCATTTGCGCCGGCCTATCAGCATTTCTCTCAACCTATTCATTCTTCTGGTAGTCTGTTTTCTAAGGTAGGCCATTCTCTTGCAAGTGATTCGCAATTTTGTTACAGAATCTTATATAACAGAATTAAATACTGATCAGGATTCACAGGGCCCTCAAACAGCAATGTTTTTGCACAGTGGGCAGGGTCAACCTGTTCAATCATTTAATGTTTCAGATAAGCCAAAGATATTTGATGCTGTAAGTTTATTTAAGCCTCCAAATCGGGATAGAAGGCCAGATCATTTCGTGATAATCCTTCGAGGTCTTCCAGGTGATTTACTTTGTAAAATTGCCTATCTTTGTTAAAACCCTACTTGGTTTGTGAATCTGATAGCAATCATTTGTATGTTTATTGTTTAGTTTATTATTTGGTAACCTGAACTGTTTCTTATCCTAGTAAAAAACTTTTTCTTACCTCCTTTTCGAATAAAAGAAGGCTTCATATAATTCATTTGGCATCACATGGGTAACACATGCTTTTATGTTATTACCTTGGTGGAACTATCATTGATCAAATGCGACCAAGAGGAAGAATGAAGACATTGTGGTTGTTTTAATGCATACTGCTTTTAAAATCTTAAGTTTTCCTAGGAAAGCATTTGGTTGAGATATGCATAATTGGATTCTTTGTTTGATTCTTTGCACCCTTAAATCAGCATTGCTAAACCTTTGGTCCATTCTCTGATATTGAGTATTTGCTGGTTATATTATTTTTATGTCCAAGGGAACTTTTATGGAGCATTTTGTACTTGATATTCTACATGTAGGTAGTGGAAAGAGCTACTTGGCAAGAACGTTGCGTGACCTCGAGGTAGAGAACGGTGGCAAAGCTCCTAGGATTCATTCGATGGATGATTATTTCATGACTGAAGTTGACAAGGTCTGTAATCAGTCATTTCTTATTGTCAAACTCATAAAGAGACACATTTGTCTAGGGTAAAAGTCAGAGTCAATGATATGTTTGTACACTAGCTGAACAGGTTGAAGAGAATGAGACTTTAAAGTCTTCCGAAAGAGGGAAGAAGCGAGTAGTAAGGAAAGTCTTGGAATATTGTTACGAGCCGGAAATGGAGGAGGTACGTATACAACAGATATTTGGTTACTTCATATATTTTCTTGTTATTAGAGTGACAACAACAACAACAACATTGACCTAATGAGGTTACGTTACATCGGAATCTGGGGGGGGGGGTCAAGATGGGGGTAACCCCTACCCAAGTGAAGGGGTACTCTCGATAGACCCAAGAAAAACTGAAATTCAGCTATGTGACAATAATATCTGAATTTAGTTAGAATGCACCAAAATTGATATAGGGGCTAAATCCATCTCAAAGGCAGTGTATAAAAGCCAATGAGCATGTGTTTCTTTCATATCATGTGATATTGAGGATTTTTTTAATGTGGCTTCAATATGGTGATCGATGCATGCCATTCTTGTGGTTATTCTTTTTAGGGCCTACCAGCTAGTAATATTTTCATGTCTTTCCTTTTGGCTTCTTTGGTACTCATCATCCAGAAACTATTCTTAGGAAACTCAAGAGAAAGGGGAGGGGATGAACTAGAAATGAGAGATAGAACCAGGACCATTTTCTAATTAGTTAGGATAAACTTCACAAACCACCTTATTTAGGCCCTTTTTCATAAGATTACCCACAAAAAACTAATTACATACAACTACCCATAAACTGAGTCTGTTAGCAAAATACCACTCGCTCCTTTATTTCATTAAATCATCCTCAATTCACTCTGTTTATGTGAATTTTCATCACTTTATTCTTGAAAAAATTGATAGAACTTCATTCCATAACTTAACTCAAATTTGACAAGTGTCTTGTTTACATTATCCGAGACCTATCAGTTCTTCTTTTTGGTGCATTGCCCTTCAATTTTGTTTGCTTCAAATTGATTTCAACGGAAGTGAAAATTTGGATGAGAAACACAGATCAATTTGAATTGAAAGTGCAAAAACAACATTAGACTTCAAGCACCAGTGCACCACTAATTGTCAAATTGAGAAAATTCTAATGATTGAATAGGCAAAACTAAAATTTTACCACGGTTCCAGATGTGTAGTGAAAAGGTCTCCTTGATTGTCATTAAAAATTCTTAGATTTGGCAAAATATTCCAAAAGAAACATGTAACTATACAAAAATTTGAATAAGCTTCAAGTTTGCCAACATTTTCTAGAATAGCCCTAAAAGGAAAATGTCCGAAAATCGAAACCTTAGATAAAAACTATGCACATAACTCTGTATCAGAAATTCTTCAAATTTGAAACCCTAAATTGTAAAGACTATGTAATTCCAGATCCAATGCTTCTACAATGATAAAATAATGAAATCTGAATCCTCTTTACATCTGGCTTGAGGAAGAGGTGGTCCGTTTTTCAACAAATTCGCATATTGAGTTCTTCCTCATATTTGCTTCCTTCGCACCCATATTGAAGGTCGCATTTAGTATTTGAAGCTATGCTCGCCTTCTTTTTCCCCTTCTCCATGGATGGAGTTCTTTTTCAAAGTCAATTATTCTTTGGAAAAGAAGATGTAGAGGGAAGATAGATTTAGACTCTATGGTTGAGAGAGCAGGAGAGAGAGTGTGTGTGTCTTTTTGAAAAAAAATAAATAAAATTGAAATATTAGAAGGCATAATTTTTAACGGGAATCTTGACAGAATATTCCTGAAGAGTGACATTCTGTAAACGGATCTAGTTTACAGGTGGTTTTGTGCAATTGTGCTTTTTAAAGTGGTTTTGTGAAATAGGGCGATTTTTAGGGGTGGTTTTGTGCAATTTACCTTTTAGATTATTATCTAGGTTAGGAGAATTATAAATGGGGGAAGTTGCTGTGTGTAAGATCATGATGAATGAATAGGAAAACTTCTAGATCTCTGTCATTGTTCCCACCTTCTGGATCGAAATGAATGAAACATTGGTGGATGGTGAGGAAGCTGGAGGTTATGAGGCAAACCCTAGTGCGAGATCTGGATGCGTGTGGGGTTTATGTGCGTGAGAATAGACTACAAGTAAAAGAAATACGCAAAGTGCTTGAGTTGTAGCTGAAGTAAAAACGCAACAATGTCCTTGTAAACACCGGAGGGAAGAATATGAATACCAAGAAGGTGATACCTATCCTTATAAATAGGAAATGCTCTTGATCTCTATCGTTGTTTCCACCTGCTGGATTGAAATTGTTAGACAAGAGGATGCTCAAGAACACACACAAATAACCCTAACACACTGATTGATTGATAATCTGAAAAGAAGAACAATCTCAATAGGACAAACCCCCAATTGAGCCAAATCCCAAAGGAGAATACTCTCCAATGAACCAAAGGCCTAAGCCTTGATCCTTCAACTCTATTTCTAGATAAAACCGTCTAACAGCTAGACGCCGCTATTTAACATAACCAGATACTGTGCAGCACGTAGGCTGGATGGCCTCTACTAATCGACTCTATTATTAAAAGACATAAATGCCCCCAGTAACTAACATTTGTCTAGTCTGGGATATTCCCCTTAACAGACTGCTTGCATGCCTTCTTGGAGTAGACTATATACGGTCCCACAAGCTGAGTTGGTGTGCTAACAGAAATGGATGAAACATTGGTTGGCAGTGAGGAAGCTGGAGTTTTGAGGCAAATCCTAGTGTGAGATTAGGCTAAGAGTGAAAGAATGTACTTAAGAAAAAATGCAACAATTTCCTTGTAAACGCCCAAGAAGGTGATAATGGCCATTGGGCAAATATTTCGGGCCCATTTGCTTTTAATTTTCAGAACCCACCTCTTTTTTCCCCCTCTTTCTATCCCCATCAGCCATTGCTATGCCGCTGCAACATATGTCCATCTTGATTTCCCTCTGCATCTCATTTGGGGACAACTACTGCAGCCACAGATCCCAACCAGTCCTATCACCACATCCACCACCTCGAGCACCTCCAAAGCCATCATCACATTCACCATTGGCATCTGTCCCATCACCCGTCAAGTGAACAAGACCACATGGATGAGCTATGGAGAAACTAAATCTGAGTGTCAATTTCTTGATTCCAGGCCGATTCCAGGCCTTGGGGACAAGGTTTCTTGATATGGGTGGAATATTTTAGGTATATGGAAACTCAAGATTCATGGAGGGTTGAACGATGTAGGGGATGAAGCAACCTTAAGTGTTACTAAATTACACAGAAATGGACCATTTTCTAATATACATGAACTACTCTTTATTTTAGGAGTATTGTATAAATATATGAGTAGGGGCAAGTTGTTGTGTAGGATCATGGTGAACTTTGGAATTGTCTTTTCTAGTTCTAGCTAGGCAAGGGGTACTCCGAGTATGGATCTATTTTGTATTTTGCTTCACATTAGTCCCGTCTTTCTGTCCCTGTTTCCTGCTTTTTCTTTCTCTAATTCATCTGACTCTAGATCTTTATCAGAAAGTGGAAAAGTTGTTGTTTCATATATATAATTCTAGAAGAAATGGATCAATTAACCAAAAATTAAGCAACATGTAATTAAAAAAATTGAAGATGGGTGATATCCAATATTTTAGTGCATTATACCTCTCCTGTAACTTGTTTTATTGGAAGTGTGATAGGATTCTAGTTATTTCATCTTTTTTCATATTTTATTCCATGCTATTATTCAGTCTAAGTTATCATGAGTCAGCAGGATAAGAGTCATTAATATTAGCTAGAAGATAGAGTCCTTAATTTTAGCTAGAAAATAAATTCCCTGATTTATAGCTTGAGAATAAATTCCCTGATTTTCAGAAATCAGTAGAGGTCATTAGTCCTTGATTTTCTCCCTCAGTAGGAGGGTAATTTCCTATATAAACCTATGTCAAGGTCAGTTGTAAGGCATCCAGAAAATTATCAATATATAAGATTATTATTCATCCTATTCGCCTAAGTACGAGATCCTTGTACTTAGTGGTTTTGCCTCAAGTGAGATTCTCCTTGAGTGGTTCTATCATTTGGTATCAGAGCCATCGATCCGATGGTGAATACTCGTTCCAATTCCGCTAACGATCCACAAAACAATGACCCACCAGCCTCCACAAGTAACACCCTTACCCCTGACATGATGAATGAGCTCACTGCAGCCATCAAAAACCTTTCCGCTCAGTTGACCGTCAATGCTCTACCCATGAACCGACGTTCAACCAATGGTAGTCCAATGGGTGCCCTCCATGACAGACCACAGATGCCGAGAGCTCAAACATTTGACCGCCAGCGGCAAAGATATTGGGAGGATCACGATGAGGATGAAGATGGCAATCGCGGTTACCACACCAATCACCGACCCCGAGCAAAGATCGACTTTCCAAAGTTTGACGGCGGTGATCCACGTGGCTGGATCCTCAAAGCGGAGAAGTATTTCCGCTACTTCCAAGTTCCCGATGAGATGAAGGTGGAAGTCGCCGCAATGCACCTTGAAGGCGACGCACTTGATCTTTACGCTTGGGTTAACGGAGAGGACGAAATCCTATTTTGGGAGGATCTCGTTCGTATATTCCAAGAACACTACGGACCCCCGGAGTTCCAAAACCCCGACGAATTTCTATGTGCCATCAAGCAAACGGGTACCGTGGCTGAGTACCGTCAAGAATTTGCCCGAAGGGTTGCTAGGGTTCGCGACTGGCCAGAACACTGCCTCCTCGGTGTTTTCCTGACAGGTTTGAGAGAAGAACTGCAGACAGAAGTTAGAATTCACAAACCACGCTCCGTCTTCAAAGCTGCCAGCTTGGCTCTTGAGTTTGAGGCCAAGGTTGGCCTATTCAAAAACCCAAAATCCTTTAACTATCCAACTAGGCCCAATCCACACCATCAATCTAATTCTACTTATCCCAATCGTCCAAATCAGCCAACACCCCAAAATATCAATTCCTCTCAGCCGCTGAGTAATCCAACCGGAGCTCCCAAACCATGGGATAACGAGAGGCAACAAAGGCGTGAAAAGGGCCTCTGTTATCGTTGTGGGGACAGATTCTCACCCGGACATCAGTGTAAAACAATGTTCTCTAACATGGAGTATACGGGTGAGTTTGATGCGGCACTCTTAGATGTCGAAGAGGAGGAAACCCCGCTGACTGCAAGCGCAGAGAATGAGGGAAGCACAGCGGCAATATCCTTTCATCAGATTGTAGGCCAAACTTCCACCACCACAATGAAGTTGCGGGCCAAATTGCAAAACCGTTCAGTGATGGTCCTGGTAGATAGCGGCTCCACCCATAACTTCATCTCGGACCACCTTGTAAAGAAGTTGCATCTACCAACTCGTAAGGTTCCTGGATTTGGAGTGACGATAGGCAATGGAGAGGTGATCTCCTGCAACCAGCTGTGCCCCGTTGTTTCTCTTCAGTTGCCTGGCTTTGTCATCACCGAAGATTTTCACCCATTTCCATTGGGCGGAGCGGAAGTAGTTCTGGGAATCAAGTGGCTGGCCTCCTTGAAAACGGTCCTAGCCAATTGGAACGACATGTTCTTGATTTTCAAATACAATGGGAAGAAATATAAACTTCAGGGCATCAATCCTTCCCACGAGGAGCCTGGCTGAGACATTTTTCGACTTGAGGACAAGTCGAATTTCCGGGGTGGATGCATTGATAGGATTCTAGTTATTTCATCTTTTTTCATATTTTATTCCATGCTATTATTCAGTCTAAGTTATCATGAGTCAGCAGGATAAGAGTCATTAATATTAGCTAGAAGATAGAGTCCTTAATTTTAGCTAGAAAATAAATTCCCTGATTTATAGCTTGAAAATAAATTCCCTGATTTTCAGAAATCAGTAGAGGTCATTAGTCCTTGATTTTCTCCCTCAGTAGGAGGGTAATTTCCTATATAAACCTATGTCAAGGTCAGTTGTAAGGCATCCAGAAAATTATCAATATATAAGATTATTATTCATCCTATTCGCCTAAGTACGAGATCCTTGTACTTAGTGGTTTTGCCTCAAGTGAGATTCTCCTTGAGTGGTTCTATCAAAGTGATGATTCTTTTACATTTATCTGTTGAAGTTTGTGTCCATTCAGTCTGGTATGTTGATGTTTGACAATGTCCTTTTGGCAGGCTTATCGATCAAGCATGCTCAAAGCTTTTAAGAAGACGCTTGATGAGGGTTCTTTCACCTTCGTAATCGGTATGATTGATCATTAATGAACAAACTTGTGAGAATCATTAACACTTAGGGAAATTGCTAGCATATGATCTATTTATTGATTTTGTTCCAACTGTACTTGTTCATGGATAACTTGTATATGCCATGTTTGAGATCCAATCAGTTGTTTGGTTTGATCATCGATGCTATAACTTGCTATTTCATTGCCTTTTCCTCTCTTCATTCCCTCAAATGGCTTATGAACATGTGTGATCTTGTCCAAATATTTTAGCAGTTACACTAGGATGCAGAGGTTTAGGATGAATGTGCTATTTGATTGTTGAGGGAATTCACCAGTTCAGTTGTCAACATTAATTAGAATATGTAGCGGTGCATCGCCTGTGCACTGCTTCATTTTCAACGATACGTATGCAGCTTTATTGGCAATTAACCTATTTGTTGCTGATATGTTTTGCTTCGCCTTAGTGGATGACCGCAATCTGCGGGTAGCTGATTTTGCTCAATTTTGGGCAACTGCGAAGGTATACCCTCAATTCTCTTCTACCCAATGTATGCGAGGTTTCTGGGATCATATTGTTTCATTTGGGGTCTGGACTGCACCTCCTATATTTTTGTAGTTGTTGGAGAGATAACCAGAAGGGGAGGGGGCTGTTTTATGATCAATGTCTTGTGTGCTGATTTAGTTCTTTTCATTTTACCATCTATATTGCTGGTAATTGTGCTTGCTCTGATATCTTTCATTGAACTATATTGTTGAGGAATTAGTTATGCCACTGACAAGAAAGTCTTATATTTGTAAAAATGGTTGATGATAGTTTCTATTTGTCTATGTTCCTTTCCTAAGGAACTATTCATTGTAGTTTTCCTTAACACTTCATTTTGCTTGTGTCTCAGAGATCTGGCTATGAAGTTTACTTGCTAGAAGCTTCTTACAAGGACCCCGTGGTAAGATGCTAATTATTATTTTGCATACTTATGTTGATTTTGGCTTCAAGTTTCCATTTCATTAGTTCTTCTGTTTTCCAATAAAATGAAACTCTTTTGCAGGTCTGATTAGTTTTTTTTTTTGGCAAACTCCAGGGTTGTACGGCTAGAAACATTCATGGTTTCACTCGAGATGATGTTGAGAAGATGGCTAGACTATGGGAAGAAGCCCCATCATTATACTTGCAGCTGGATGCAAAGGTTTAATCTTGGAAGTTCTTATTTTTTTCCTTCACTTTTGTCAAGTCAATTCTTTGACAAAGAGGAGTCAATCTTGATTTTAGAGTAGTTGAATCTATGGATCTGCATCGTATGATCCATTACTACGAGTAGTGCATGATGGATGGAACTGATGTCTTGGTTTGTCTTAGAATATATTTGTTCAAATTTGTTCTTGTTATTGCAGTCATTGTTTGATGGAGATAATTTAAAAGAAAGCAATATTGAAGAGGTGAGCTCAGTGTCCATGCTGGTTTATTTATTCACTTAGTTAATCAATAGATCTATTTATTGTAAATTGGATGTTGCATGTGCATTTTTGAGAACCAAATGATATTTTTTTTTTATCTTTCACGTGTTCTCAACTGTGTCAACGGCTGGGATCTTGATATGTATATGGATGTTGGTCCTCATGGTAATGGTTGTCATGTTTTTGTTAGGTTGACATGGACATGGATGATGAGGTTCTTTATAGAGGCTCATGTGAATTGGAAGAGAGAAAACATGAGAATGTAACTGCTAAGACATCAGAAGAAATTAGATATGATGGTATGATTTAAACTTTAAATTTTTTTAATTTTGCTCTGTTTGCACAAACTAAGCTTGTTTTGATATTTTAAATTTTAATTCCTTTGCACATGATGAATCTTTGTTGAACTGAGAATCTAGGATATTGGATATCCCCTTTCCTGCAAAACTCACATTATCTGTCAAAACATGGAAAATTGGTGATTGAGTGGGATCTAGTCATCTAGGATATTGGATATATCCCCTTTCCTGCAAAACTCACATTATTTGATGCACAACTGAAATGTGCAACCATATATCGGGAATCAATTGGATTTCTTAACCCCAATTTTTCATTTTTGAATCCTGATACAAGTGTACCAAACTCCACCTTGGATATGTATCTAGGAATAGTTAATAGTAAAAATACAAAACAAAAAAATAACATTTTAAAAACGTTGTATTTTTTGCCTTAATAGAGTTTGCTTTGTCTAACAAACAAAATGAATAAATAACAAAAATTTATGCTTTGAATTCAGTCCATCAGTTCTGTCTGGGATTGAGTTGTCTGGGATTCAGACAATTTCTAGATAAAGTCTTTTTCAGGTTTATCTATACTTTTAGTACAGTCAATATCAGCTTGGATTGTTTTTGGATTTTGGTATAATTTGGTTTTAGTCAAAATCAGATCAAAATGTTACTGGATTTAGTTTTGTTGAATCAGAAATTGGATATGTCAGTATAGATTTTCAGGTCAGGTTAGCTTTTGGTTCCCTCTAAAATTTTTCTCAATTCCTACATAATAAAAAACCTGCAAGAAATTCAATCTGTAGGAGGAATTAAATAGAAAACTGTTTCGAAATTTAATCTAGAATAAATCATTAGAACACAAACAATTTGCAATATATATTTACTTTAAACCCAGAGTATAATGAACTCAGTATCATACTCTTCACCAAAAATCAATATAGAATTATAACTGTGGTCCTGATTAACATCAGAAAACTATAACATCTGAAAATAAAATTTAGTTAATGAACTTTCGAATCCCAAGGGGGCGCATCCTCATGCTCCTTGGCTTTTATACAGTGCCTTTGAGATGGATATAGCCCATATATCAATTTTGGTGCATTTTTTAGTAAATTCAGTTATTATTGTCACATAGCTGAATTTCAGTTTCCCTTGGGTCTATTGGGCGCATCCTCCTGACATGTTTAGGATATGGGTGCCCCTATCTTGACCCCCAGATGCTTGAGTGGGATTATACTGCGCAATGATGTTGATGTTGAGCTTTTGAATCCCAGGGTCCAAGAAGACTTGGAATGCTGAAGCAGATCATCCAGAAGAAGAAGTAAAAGATTTAAGATGCAGTAAATGGTCGGGTGATTTGGACGAAGATAACGTTGATAGTGACAAGACGAAATGCAAGTCAACTGTTCTCTCTGGATTGTTTCAGGCCTATGGAAAGGAAGGTAAATCTGTTCATTGGGGTGACCAGGTATGCTGTCTGTTTTCTCCTATCTATATGTGCATCATGAATTTGACCTGCATTATCATGGTTGATAAGGTTCCCTACCTGCATTATCTGTATGTTCTTCCATATGTTTGTTCTAAGCCTGTTCCTTTCATTGAAAATCTATGTAGACATCCACTCACTAAACTAATGAAAGTTGAATCCCCTGCATATAAGTTTTTTTTTTTAAAAAAAAACTTCTCCTTGATTTGTAATTAAAAATCAATATCAATGGAGTAAAGTGTGGCGAGCTTTTTATGGTGAGAAGTCATCTGGAATAGAGTTAAAAGATGCTAACAGAATTCATTAGTATTAAGGTAGTATGCTGACAGTGAGCATCTTAACAAAGCTGTTTCAATTTCGTTTATTAATACAACTTTCACTATTGTTTGTTTGACATTTGTTTTTCAAAAGAATTTCAGCTTATGCAATGTCTCTTTGATCTTTGACTTGCTGTGGTAAATTATAACTGACACTTCACCCAATACTGCTCTACATATAGATTCCAAATACTGGCTTCTTCATAGGTGCCATGAAGAAAGCAAATGTGGCATCGTTGATCATTGGCCCTGGTTCAGGTTACGATCTGGTGGGTATCCAATACAAAATGATTCATTGCCTTTTTATTTTTATTTTTTATTATAGCAATATGGTGATAATATCTAATCGCACGACTCCCCTAATTATCTGGAGCAAATTTTGTGTTATCAGTATGCCAATCAAGCTATGTAACATATTCACATTATCCAAAAAACAGCATTTTATTCCCATACATTGGAACCAAATGGTGGGGGTAGCGTATAAGTTCTCTTAGCGTAGTTATACATGTAATAAGTTAATACCTCCAAGTTGGTATCCTAATGCAGAAGTCGAACCCTTTACCAGTTGAGGAATCCCACCAAAAGAAGAGTGGAGATATGAAGAAGCGCAGCGTGTTTCAAGAGCACCTGCGTGCGGAGAGAGAGTCCTTCAAGGCCGTCTTTGATAGGAGGCGTCAGCGCATTGGCGGTCTCGGCCTGGAAGAGGACTGAGATGATGAGCGAAAGATTTCCCTCGATGGAGAGCCAGGGCGGCTAGATGTGCTGCTTGTACTATTCATTCATTGTCACTAATGGAAAGGAATGTTACAAAGCTAAATTGATGTGGTGGGAGATGTTTTTTGTATCTTATGTTTGGCTTTTTAAAAATTAGTCTTTATTATTCTACACTTAGAGTTTGGATAAAAAATAAGAACCGGCACTATCCAACCGTGACCGTTAATTTATTTTTGTTTTATCATTCTCATCCGTCTTATACACGCGCGACCGCTTGTTCTGACTTTTCAATGTCCCGACCTTTTTCCTTATCTCTGTTTCCTTCCTCCTTCTATGCTTCGTGCGAGCTTCGCCGATTTTCCGCTCTTGTCTTTCTTCCTTATGCTTCGCTTTGGTCTCGATTTCTTCGATTTGGCGTCTATATTGTCTTAGGCCGTTGCTGATTTGATGATTTCTGGCCTCGTTTGTCGATTGTAGGGTTTCATTGCTTCTTTCTGGCTGTTGAATCGGCCGTTGTATTTTCGCCTGCATCTTGGTGGTTGTCCTATGGTCTCGTTCTCTTTCTCTTGTTTTTCTCTAGGGCTCACTTTGTCGTTTGAGGCAACATCAGATTTAGACTTTCGGGTTAGGGGACTGGGATTATTATCTTGAAGAAGCCATGCGTTTTTGCATTAAAGGGGGTTTTCAGCGGGAGGACGTCGGCGTCTTTTGTGCTTGTGCGGAAGCGGCTGCCGAGCCAGACGGCGCCTCTCATGCCGGATTGCGGCTTGTACCAGATTTTTAGGTATTCCTTGTGCTTCGACCAGAGCTTGGAGGAGGCGGCAAGTGTAGAGAAGGTAGGTGGAGGAGATGAAGACGAGGAGGCAGAGAATGAGCTTTGAGGAGGAGGAGGAGGAGGAGCTTCTGGCCTGGGAGCTCATGGAAGTGGGGCTTCGCACCTGATCCCACCCCCACCCCACCAACTTTTGTGAGTCCTTGAACGAAACTTTCATGGCGTCAGTTGCGGTGGTGGTGACGAAGACGAGGACTACGATATTACTTTTCTGTTTTATTTTCTCTACTCTATCATCCTCAAGAAATCACTCAAAGAGGGAGTGAGAATCACATAATGAATGTGATGTGAGTGGAAACGAAAATGCTAGATCTGGATTGTGGAGGTGAGGGGGAAGTAGAGAAAGGAATGGAGATGGCGAAGGGCGAAAATGGAAGGAGAAAGGTGCTTGCTAGATTGCAGGTGACACGTAGCAGCTTCTCTCACATTCCAAAGTGGCATAAAATTTAGAAGCTCAATTGCTTTCAAACCTGCATCAATTTGGGTGTTGTTGAGAATCTAATAACTTATAACTTTATTGTTTAGACTGCATATTGAGAATTCTATGGAATTTTGATCTAATAAAGCACTAATAACTTTAGATAAACCAAGTCACCTTCCTCATGACCATGGGGAGAGAAATCATATGCAATTGAAGTTGGGAGATGAGGATTATACTCAAGACTCATCCTTTATGCGCAATTTCAAGGGAGCCTTCATGTTTTATGCTCCATAGGATTATCCTTCTACCATTGATGATGAAATGATGATTATTAACCTAAAAAATTCAAGCACCTATCTGTATATGGATGGACTAGGATTCTTATCTTACTATTGATGTTGGATTTGTATGTAATGAGTGGCTATTTAGCTTGTCCTTTCTGAAATAAATTTTTGCTGATCCATGAGATTGTTGTTCATCTTCCTCTTTGAGTAGCCTGGTCAGCTCCACGATATAGAATGTCCAAGTGTCCACCGCACAGTTGGCCTGATTTACACCTTCAAAGTCATAAGTTCCTTATTTTTTTTCCTTTTTGTTTCAACATTCAGAGGAAAATAATCTTGATATGCGCACATGAAAATCTAGCAAGTTATTAGTGCTTTATTAGATCAAAATTCCATAGAATTCTTTCTTAATGATCAACTTCTCTTTGTTTTTACATGGTGCAACTGCAGACAGCCAACCTCACCCTTGTTCATGTATCGTCCATTGATTCTCTCTTTAATATTAACATTAATCCTCAGAAGAAAGGTATAAAATGATCAAACGGTTTGCTTCTGTAGATATTTACATTAGTTATTTTCGAAGTAGCATGAGCATGAAATGAAATATCTGCCCTACCCTTGTTTACAATGATACATCCTGATGTACTTTTCGTATCTAGAAATTTGAATGTGCTGTCCTTGCCATGTTTAAAAGGCTTTTAAAATGCCAACCTAGCCTTTTTCATTGGGTGTAGGGGAATTAGAAGCACTTGTTGTTGTTTCACCTATTTCACAAATGCTTTCTAGAAATCCTTGCCATGAAAGTGATGCTACCAAATTGCTGAAATCAAAGACATGGCTCTAAATGCTTTTAATATATTGAATTTCTTTATCCTTTGAAATCAAAGCTGATGGACATTAGGATTTCATGCCAAGACACATTCTTCTTATAATTTTGCTCAAACACGATATGAAGTCACTGATGATGATTTATACCAAGTATACAACATGTAACACTTAAATGTTTCCCGTCGTTCGAGATTCACCTCATGATGTAATGTTTTTTGTTTATGAAGTGTTAGGAATGAGAGGATAACAAGTGCTCAACATATATCATTTTTGGAGACTATAAAATACTTATGAAATAGGAATATTTCTTTTAGATACAATAAATTTAACTCATGCCTACTCGATTGGAGGGAGATCAGTCTTTGAGTTCGGGTATAGGGTTTGCTCTATGATATAAGCTTGAAAAATATCCTATTAGATAAGAGCATGCCCAACAAATTTTCCTATAATTTTTTCTATAATAAAGAACTAAAATTTAGCTTCTCCAAAAAAATTATTCAAACCCCAACAACTTCTTCATTTTACAAGAATCTTATATTTATTATTCTTATTATATATAAAAAATCTTATACAAATTAATATGACCAAATATACTCTCTAAGCAGGTCTAGCACGATAAATATATTACAATCATAGTGTTTTGAGTTAATGGGACGCGTCCTCATGTTCATTGACTTTTATATAATGCTGTTAAAATGAATATAATCTCTATATTAATTTTGTGCATTCTAACTAGATTCATTTGTTATTGTCACATAGCTAACTTTTCGTTTTCTTTTGATCTTCCGGGCAATGATAATATTTGGGCCTTCTTCATACACTCTCATCGATTTCATATTGGGGCAAGGGTGTATACATTGTCCCCTAAGATCCCGCCTTAGGCGTGTTAACACTGAGTTGATGATGTTGTTATTGTTGTATTGTTTTGAGCTAAAATTATTTTTAAATTTGATTACAAAACTTCAATTCTAATTTCATATGCACATTTTAGAATGTTGTGCTTAAACTTTGTGCACTCTTAGTTATTTCGTACATAAGTTCAATTTTATCAGTTTCTACATGAATGTTGCCGAACTGTTCCCGTGTGCATCGCACGCGGCACTGAACTAGTATATATATATATATATATATGCTTATACATCTATAATGGGGGTTGCTGTATGACGGGTCTACCTATCTTCGCATGCTTTTGCCCGTAATCTAACATGCAACGAAATTTTACTTTTGCCATTCGTCATCCATAAAAACCAAAGCAAGAATATCAAAATCCCTATTTAGATCTGTGATTCTAACAATTATAAGATTTAAAAAATGGAAAAAGATTTTCAAACCACCAGAAAACAACGAATACAACAGGCTCTGAATATTACGACAGTGACGGATCTTGAAAAATATTTGAGATGTCCGATTGTTAGTTGTGTTGTGAACAAAGAAACTTTTAGCGATACAATTGGGAAAACTAAAGATCAAATAAGCAAATGGAAGACAAACTCTCTATCCCAAGAAGGAAGAACAATCCTAATACGATCAAACTAGCTAAAACAATCTACAAACCATTGATTGGATGAGATAAAATATGTAAGCCCAAAGCATATGGTGACCTAGGAATTAGAAAAACAAAACACATGAACAAAGCATTACAAATAAAATTGTTATGGAAAATTCTAGTAGAACCGAATAATATATGAGTACGCATTGTGAAGGAAAAATATCTTAGGAATGAAGATTTATTGTCATACAAACTCAAATCGAATACATCATGACAGTGGAGAAAATTGATAATGCTAAAACCTTCCTTTGAGGAAGGCCTTATATGGCAAGTTGGTGATGGAAAAACCATAAACTTCTGGTCTAACAAGTGGATTCTACAAGAGCCTCTTAAGAATTATGCCGTTATTTCAAAGGCGACCAATCTAGACAACAAAATTGTCGATTTCCCTTTAGATGATAAAACATGGAATACTCATGCTCTCAATCAACACTTACCACCTGATATTGTAGATAAAACTAAAGAAACCATCTTACCAAATAATGAAATCAGAGATCGTCTCTACTGGGCGCCTAGTAGAAATGAGTGGTTTTCTACTGATTCGGTCATAGACCACATAACAGAACTAAACATCCACAACCAAAATCGGAAAAATTGGATATGAAAACTTGATATATTTTCTAAAGTTAAAAACTTCTTGTGGAAAATAGATAACAATGGACTTCCTACAAAGTCAAGACTTAGGGAGAAACATGTGCCAGTCCCGGGAGGTTGTATGATGTGTCATTGTACTTATGAAGACCTTAGTCATTTACTTATCAAATTCCCTCACACAAACACACAATTTGCAACAAAATACAAAAATTAACGAAATTCTACAACAATTCGACATCAAGAATAAGTCTCCAAGACAGATGATTAGGGAACTAAAGCAACAAATTAGTATAAAAGACTTCATAGAATTAGCAGTATGCTGGTGGGGGATTTGGCATCAACGGAACCAACTTTTTTTTCAACAAGCACCAAATGATTTCATTCCTAATTTGGCACAATATATAAAAATATAAATTCTATCATGGGAAAGTATGAAACAATGGCACCAGGAGTGATAGCGATCAAAAGACCATGGAGAATACGCTTGCAAAGAAGGTGTCTAAGAGGCCAAGGCCAAGACCTTTTCCAAGGTCTCGGGGATTCAAATTGAAGAATAACTTCAAGGACTTGATCTTATTGGTTGAAGATATTCATCAATGGCGTCCAAGGCCACGAAGGAAGAAGATGAAGTCTTGAATGTTCGAAAAGTTAAGAAACCCGTCAAATGGAAAACAGTGTTTAGTAAAGTGACTATAACTTAAGCTATAAAATTCATCTCAAGTACATTAAGTAGGCGTTGGAAAGATAATTAAAATTTCTACAACTTTGTAGTTTACATCAAATTCATAATCCAACAGAAAAAAGCTGAAAAATGGGATTTACTGAGAGCTGTTCAAGTCTCATGGGAATCTTATCTTTAGCTTTTATTCTATCTTTAGCTAGATATTATATTTATGCATAATTTCGGCCATAGGCTTGTGTTAGTTGGCTGAAATATATCTCTCTTTTAATTCTTGTTATCTTTTAGTTTGTTAGGATAATTTTCTTATCTAAATAAGCCAAATAATTATTATTTGATTTATTTATGGTATGAGAATTTAGATGGATGCTTTTAATTATTATAAGTTATCTTGGGAAGCAAGCTAATGGACCGAATTGTCCCTACTAGGGCTGGCCAAGCTATGCCTTGCTCTCCAAGGAACTTTGCTTTGTATTTCTTATTTATAGTTTGCATCTTCATTCAATAAAAATCAGCTCAGTAAGATTAAACCCCTTTGGTTTAGTTTTACTCTTGGGCCGTTAAAACAATCGTGTTCAAGCATTCAAACTGATCGATCATCATCCTCATCTCGCATCCGAATTCTCTCTCTTGTTTGTTCTTAATTTTGGTTGATTGATTTAGTCAATTGAGATTGTTCTAGTTTGATTGTTAAAGATCAAATCTAGTTAATCAGTTGGATTTAGCGTTAGAGCCAATCCAATTGAACTATCAAAGTTGATTCTTTCAATTTTTCAAACCAGTTTCGTTATTTACAATTCGTGTTTCTTGTGCAACAAGTTATTAACTTTGAAAGAATTCTATTACAAGGCAAGATCGGGACTCGTGTGGGTTAAACGGGATCAACGAGGAGGTTGTCCTCTGGTCTCGTTCTCTTGTTTTTCTCTAGGGCTCACTTTGTCGTTTGAGGCAACATCAGATTTAGACTTTCGGGTTAGGGGACAGGGATTATAATCTTGAAGAAGCCATGCGTTTTTGCATTAAAGGGGGTTTTCAGCGGGAGGACGTCGGCGTCTTTTGTGCTTGTGCGGAAGCGGCTGCCGAGCCAGACGGCGCCTCTCATGCCGGATTGCGGCTTGTACCAGAATTTTAGGTATTCCTTGCGTTTCGACCAGGGCTTGGAGGAGGCGGCAAAGCCGAAGACGAGGTGGAAGATGTTCGTCAGCTAAGGTGCTAGAGGCTTCACCGGCGCCGGAGGAGACAGGAGGGGCTGAAATTGAGATTTGTCGGCGTCGGATTTGGAGGAATCGTTGAGTTCGGTAGCGAATCGGGAGGCAGCGGAGATGAATTGGGGGTTGGAGTGGTGATTGGTGGGGCAATCGTGGGGGTGGGAGAGGAGGCGG
The DNA here is from genome assembly GCA_964016875.1 of Fallopia convolvulus. Taxonomy (NCBI): domain Eukaryota; kingdom Viridiplantae; phylum Streptophyta; class Magnoliopsida; order Caryophyllales; family Polygonaceae; genus Fallopia; species Fallopia convolvulus. The sequence continues at coordinate 28,744,329 of OZ024727.1, forward strand.
AGAGTGTAGAGAAGGTAGGTGGAGGAGATGAAGACGAGGAGGCAGAGAATGAGCTTTGAGGAGGAGGAGGAGGAGGAGGAGCTTCTGGCCTGGGAGCTCATGGAAGTGGGGCTTCACACCTGATCCCACCCCCACCCCACCAACTTTTGTGAGTCCTTGAACGAAACTTTCATGGCGTCGATTGCGGTGGTGGTGACGAAGACGAGGACTACGATATTACTTTTCTGTTTTTTTTTTCTCTACTCTATCATCCTCAATGACATATTCTTAATTGATCAAAATAAATTTGATGGATATTTCTGTAAGATTCTAATTTTACATACGATTCTAACCATCATATAATGCCTATTGTATTGATATATTTTTTCAAATTTTACATACGATTTTAACGATCTTATGGCTATAATATTTATAGCTTTAGGCCCTAAGCTACAAAGTGTGGTCTTCCATATTTTTTATGGTTTAGTTTCCCAATCAAACATCCTTATTATGTGTTCATAGAGCACATTATAGAAAAAAAAACTATTTTTTATTTGTTAATCAAAGTGTGGTCTTCCATATTTCTACTTACCAAATTTATAATATATGTAAACTGTTTTTACTATATATGTAAGAGACATACAATTTGATACCAATCACAAGATCAACTATCATAGTTGTAAAGAAGGTGAATCGAGGCCAATGACCAAGACTATTTCGAAGATATCGAGCATTCAGGTTTACGATGATCTTCAAAAATCTCTTCTTTTACAAGCAAATCTTCTCATATGTGCATTGAAAGATGAAGGTTGTTTGTGCGCATTATTCTACCTACATGCAAGGTTGTTGTATGCTTATCCTAGTTTTCTATTCCCAACTTTTCTATTTTTAGAACTTACTTAAAATAAGGATGTTTTTTTTGAAATCCATGTATATTATGGACCTACCTTGACTATTGTTATTTTATTAGGAATATTCATCTTAATATTGATCCCATTAGGCTAAAAACACAAGGTGACATGTTAGCCTTTTATTGTTTGGTGCAAGACAAGCAAGTCTGATTTGGATGGATGACATGGGATCCTTGGAGGCCAAGTTTGGCCTAATATTAAATGGATTAGCTTGCATACTTTATTATATTCTAGGATTAGATAGAATAATTAGTTTCTTTCAGTTTTACTATTTAAACTCTTGTAACTTCTTAATTCTAATAAGATTGAGTGTATTTGAAAGCACCTTAGCTAAGGTGTTACTCAATATCAATCAAAATCCTTTTGCTCATCTTATTTTTACTCTTCAGACATTCAAATCCATGAAATTCAATTAGTTCTTCATCCAAAAACACATCAAACACAACCAAATCAACAAAAATTTGAGTGCGATTGAGAGACAATTCAACTAGAGTTCAATCGATCTTCAATCCATTACATGAAATATTGTTCAATAGATTTCAACCCTTGTTCTACTAGGATTCAAGGGAGAGTCTTTTGAAGTTTTCTTCATTAGAAATTCAAGGAGAAGAAGAAGAAGGAAAAGAAGAAATACCCTTTAACATGTCAAGATTGGGCCTAACAATCAAACAAAACAAAGCTACCACAACCTTGCAGCGTATCAAGTGGTATTGAAGCCCCTGTGTTTATGCAAGTTACAATTCATTTCGTTTTCAATTCTTCTTGTTATAATTTAGTTATTAGCCCTTAACTCTTCATAATTGAACCAAAGTGGAATTTTTGCCCTAACCACGAGCAGTTTTATTTTTTGGGAAAAAATTGGGGGAAATTTTCTTGTTCCAATGACATATTCTTGTAAAGAATTTCAATAGGAGTTCGTACATATAAAATTCATCAAAAAGGGATTTTAGTTGCCCCCTAAAATTCCAAAATCCCCTAAAACACCACTCACCATTACCACACTGTCGATGCCGATCTGGTGCTGCTCTTCCTTACCACCCTAAACACCATCTCTCCACCACCAACATACTAAAAATCCAGCCAAAAACTCCAACTCTAAACCCATAATCACCCATCCTAACAATTATTTTTCGAATTGGTAAATATATAGAAGGGAGATAAAGAATATACATGAGCAAAACTTCACAAGAGAAGTCTCACTAAAGTCACTACCATGAACAAGCTCATGGTTAGAACCCAAATAACCCCAAGAACAAGCAAATAAATCATTTTGGGATACATGACACAACACTACCCACAAAATCTTTCTAACCAAGGTGCAACTTGGTAGTAAAATTACAAAAGGAAGCTACAAAAATCAACCACACCACTCAAAGCTACTCCTCCAACTTCTTAGAGCCTCAAGAACCCCCTCCATCTCCTCCCATCCTTCCCATTAAGGTCTATTTTGCAAGCCACCCTCATTCTACATGCCTCGAGGATGCGCAAGAAAAAACTTGTTGCGTCGGGCTCCACCCCTCATAGATCACATCATTCCTTATTCTCCATATGAAGTAGACCAAGCATGTGAAGGCTAAAAGTCGTACCTTGTAGGAGACCGCTTCCTTGGCTCTTTACTCTTGGAACCAAATCAACCAAGCCTCCATGGAGCTCTTCCTTACCCCAATGTTCAACCAAGTAAACACTCGGTTGGCTATCTCGCTAGTTACCGGGAAATTTATCATAGATGCTCATTATCCTCCCTCCCTTGTTTACAAAGCACACAAGTGTCTTCCGCCGAGATCCCCCAAGCATACAACTTCTCCCTCAAAGTCATACGGTCAAGCCTGGCCATCCACTTTTGGAAGCTCCATCTCTTATTATAAAAGCTTCCCCTCCAAAGCCCCCCAAGCCAATGTAGGCTTCTTCTCTCTAAGGAAGTCATATAGTACGTTTGTGGCGTACTTCCCATTATGATGCAGTGAAGCCTGCCATGTCTCCAACCGACGTCGATGAGTTGATTCGAGTGCCTGCTGACGGACCAATTACAAGAAGTCGAGCTAAAAAGATTGCTCAAGGCACAACATCAATCTTGGTTCGATTGGCAGCTGTTCTTGAAGAGCCAACCAAGTCAAAATGGGTCTCGTGCATTCAACATCAATTGAGCCCGGATTCAATGGATTAACTCAAGGGGCCGAAATTCATCTATTTCCTTATTTAGAAACATGTATTAGTTTGTCTCACTTTAGGGCTGAATTTAGTAAGTGACCGGGTGAGATAAATGGGTATATGGGTCAAAGTCAACCCTTTGACTTGACCATTCTAAGTAAGAGAAAATATCTATTTTTATTTAATATAGGCGTTTGTTTTATTTTAAATAATGTAGAAAATCAATCAATAGGCTTATGTTAGTTGGTTGATATTCTCTCTCTTGGTTGTTATAGATATTTTTAGTTTGTTTTGGATATTTTATAGTTGTTAGGATATTTTCCTTAAATAAATAAATCAGCCATGATTTATTTTATTTAAGGGAAATCTAGATAGATATTACTAGATATTTTATTATATCTTTGGAAGCAAGATAAAGGGGCTTTTCTCTCTCCTAGGGCCGGCCTCCTTAGATTGCTTGCTCTCCAAGGATTAGCTTTGTATTCTCTATTTATACTCTTGTTTTATCATTCAATAAGATCAGCTTGAAGTAAGATTAAACCCCTTTGGTTTAGTCTTGCTTTTGGGCCCAAAAACTCGAGTTGTCTATGTTTGCTATTGCGTTGTTCGATCGTTCACCATCATCATCCGAATTCTCTCTCGTGTTCATATCAGAATTGTGGTTTTAATTCAATTAGATTGTTCTAGTTTTGATTGTTAAAGATCAAACTAGTTTATCATTCGGATTTAGCGTCAGAGCCAATCCGTTTGAACTATCCAAGTTGATTAACTCTAGAATTCTGATCGGTTCTCTTAATTCACCAATTTAATTCGTTCTCTTCGTTTGTGTTCCAAGTCATCTAAAGTTGAAAGCTTTTGTAGGTTGGATTGATTACTAGAAAGATCGGGACTTGTGTGGGTCAAATACGAGGTTTCTAAGGAGTCATCCGAGGCAATCACGTATCAAGTGGTATCATAATCCAGCGTCTCGCCAAGTAAAATTTTCTTTCCTTAATTTGCTTTCTAATTGATTTAATTCAGTTTTTGATCCCAAAAATCCCACCTTTACCTAAAGTTTGAATTTTTGAGACCAAAGATTGAATTTTTTACCAAACCACCACCATAATCCGCCAACCACCACCTCGTACCACCACCCTCCACCACGACCTGGTGTCGCTCTCACCAGCCGCACCACCCACCACCACCGTCCGATCACAACCCTACTAATCCTACCCCCATCGGACCACCCTAACCCTAGATCGCCTACCCATCCCCTTTGGAACCCTAACCCTAGTTGGCGGCCAAACCCTAAGTCTAACCCTAAACTGGCGGCCAACCCTAGGTTTCGAAACCCTAAACCTAGTTCGAGACCTACCCCTCTCCGAAACCCTAGAACCAAATTCGAAAACCTAACCCTAGGTGCAGCCGAAGCATTCCCAAACCCTAATTCCCTTGAATTACTTGCTCCCCAAGCAATTAACCATCTAGGAGATTTTAAGGGATTTGTTGCATGCTTTTGGTTAAATTGGTTGAGTTTGATTGCAATATAGATTAGCTTTTGTCTTCCTACAATTTTTATGAGTTTTTATTGCATGTTGCATGATCAATAGAGATTCATATTGCATTGTTGATATTTGCTAATTCTTGTCATTGCATTCCATAAATTCGACCTAGCCCTATCTTCTCTTGTTAATTTGGCTTCTAGTTGGTTTCATTGGTAGTTTAAAGTCACTTAGTTTAAAAAAAAAAAGCCTAGTTTCGTGTTTGCTTTATTTGCATTCCTTTGCATTGTTTTGTTATTCTTCATTCTAGCACAAGAGTAGTTTGTGCATAAAGTCAAAAAAAAAAAAATCAGAAAAGCAAAAGTGATCTACCCCAACTAGTTTTAAGCCACTTTTAACCCTAGTGACTACTTGCTTAAAAATAGTTAAGTAGAAATCACTTTGAAGAAAAAGAGTGACGAAACAAAAGTCACTTAGCCTACCATATTTCTGTCCTTGCATGATAATTTTGGCTTTATTAACTTGCATAGAGTCAATTGAGAGATTGCATGTGTTTTAGAGCTCATAAAGGGATTATTTGCATTGCTTGTCTTATTGCATACTTGCCATTTGCTTAAGCTGCATATTTCCTTTACTTATCATTAGTATACCATATCTACACCATATCTACCCATTTACTCCCTCAATTCAACCCAAAAACTGAATTAAGTTGATTGGATTGCTTTGAGGCAAGTTTTGGCTTGATTAAGGTGTGGTATTGCTTGTGGTGATTTGCTTTAGAACACACTACTCTCTCTACCTTCTTGCTTGTTTCAGGAACAATGGTGGTCTCTAATGAGCCGAACTCGGCTGAATTGAATCTCACTAAGGAGGCAATCGACTTCATTAGGTTGTCCATTAATGAGAGTGTACGAGATGGTCAAGCTCGAGCTGTAGAGTTAGCCACGGCTGCAATCAATCCCCAATTGCGGCGTCTAGAGGAGCAACTTGCCACTTTGATTGAGTCATCCCAAGGAAGTCATAAGGTTGCCCCTGCAATAGAGCTTACAAGTGATCCAAATCAAGCCTCAATTAGCGACAAAGGCAAGCAACAAGCAATTGATGAAGAGCATGATGTGCTTGCTAGCTACAAAGATCAAGATCCCCCGGCTCAATACTCCCCCACAGCAGGACGAGGTAGAGGAAGAGGCATAGGATCGAGGACTCCACTGGTTACCCATCAACAATTCTACAATCAGCAAGCTAACCGGTATCCTCAAGCCACTCATCAACAACAACAACAATACAACAATCCTTTTGATGATGTGACTTATGGCTATCCCGGGGAAGAAAGGCGCCCATGGCATCCTCCCCTTGATGATTTCTATAACCAAGCTGAGGTTGTAGAAGATATCCCACCAGCTTATGGAGTGCAAAGGCCGAACAACAACAATCATGCTAACCAACAAGTCAATCAGATTGGGAAGCGTGATATTAAGATCAAGATAGAGCCATTCAATGGAGAGCTCAATCCAGAGAAGTATCTAGAGTGGGAACAAGCTACAAATTTCATCCTAGATCACATGGGCTATGAAGAATGGGAGAAAGTTGCAGTTGTTGTTATTCACTTCGTTGGGACCGCTAGAAATTGGTGGTTCAGAATGAAGGAAGATAGAATCAGAAAGGCCTTACCACCGATTGAAACTTGGGGCCAACTGAAGTTTGTCATGAGGAAGAAGTATGTGCCCGAAGAGCATACCGAGCACATGAGGCTGAAAGTTGTTACATGCAAACAAGGTACCAAGTCTCCAACCGAGTACTTCAATGAGCTAGAGGATTTGAGCTTCAAAGTGGGAATTCATCACTCCCAACGGTCTCTAAGGACCCAATTCATGGCTGGACTGAATCAAAGCATTAAAGACACATTGGAGATTCAACAAATCAAGGATCTCAATGCCTTAGTACATTCAGCCCAACTACTCTATGAGCAACAACAAAGGAAGAAGGAAGCTTGAAATGCACCAAAAAGGTATGTTTCTAATCCTAGTTCAAATTCCAATTCTTATTCTTCTAACCCTTCTATGCAGCAAAAGGGAGCTTCTAGCTCACCTAAACCAACAGGTTTTCAAGGCCAAAGGCGTCCCAACAATGGACCTCCAAGCCAGCCAAGGGCACGTGATTTAGTGTGCTACAAGTGTCAAGGAAGAGGTCATTATGCCAAGGATTGTCCAAATCAAAAGCAAGTGCTTCTCACCACCAATGGAGGATATGTGAGTGATGAAGATATACCTCCAAATCAAGTGGAGGAGGAGAGCAATGGACAAGAAGAGGAGGACGTAGAGGCCATTGAACCAGATTGCACCGAACAGCCTCTAACTTTGGTAACCATGCGTACTCTTACTTTACAAGAAACACCTAGGCTAGATCAAAGGGAAAATATTTTTCATACTAGGTGTACAGTAAAGAATCAAGTGTTATGCATGATAATTGATAGTGGTAGCTGCTGTAACATTATTAATGCTAAGGTAGTTGATCACTTGCAATTAAAAACCCAACCTAGGGCTACTAGTTATGGTCTAAATGGTATTAATGATTCTGATGGTCCTAACTTAGTCACTCATCAATGCTTAGTCCGTGTTTCCATAGGCAATTATGTGGATGATATCATGTGTGATGTGGTAAACATGGAATGCACTCATATTTTGTTAGGTAGACCATGGTTATTCGATAGGAGAGTTATATATGATGGCATGCTTAATACCTATTCATTTAACTATGACGGGAGGAGAGTTTCTCTTCTACCATTGTCGCCCCAACAAGTTTTACAGGACCAGGTACGCAGAGACCAAGCTAGGGCTCTTAGGCGTGCCAAGGAAGAGAAAGAAGAGGCTGAATCGGCGGCCAAGCTTGCGGCCCGGCGCTCGGCGCCCGACGCACCAACTAAGCCTAGCGGCGTTTCCCAGTCTCCACCCGGGCGTTCTGGCTCAAATTTTAGGACAACATCAAGCACAGGTGGAGCTACTGTTTGGGACGAAAAACGCCCAGAGAATGTCCCTAAATCGTCCAAAGTGCCGAGCAACAGTTCCAGCAGCGCACCAGAGACGAAAACGGGGCTATCTCCCAAACCACTCGAGCATTTTGGCTAAAAGTTTGGGAGCACTTCAGAGATTCAGAGAGCTACAGATCGGGAAAAAGAACGCCCACAGAAAGTGCCAAAAAACGGCATAAAGGGCAGTGTAGAAAAGCGCTCTCTAGTGACTCAGTCTAGTATTTCTTTCCCTAACTCTTTTTGCTTACTTCTTATGAGGAAAGATATACTTGTTATTAGTCTAGATATTTCACATCTTCCAAAGTGTATTCAAGCTCTATTACAGGAATTTGAAGATGTGATGCCTGACGAGTTGCCACAAGGCCTTCCACCAATTAGAGGCATTGAGTATCAAATTGATTTGGTGCCCGACGCTTCTTTACCAAACCGTGCAGCCTATAGAGCAAGTCCAGAGGAGACCGCTGAGCTTCAAAGACAAGTGCAAGATCTCATGGACAAAGGCTATGTGCGTGAATCACTCAGCCCATGCGCGGTTCCGGTGATTTTGGTGCCAAAGAAGGATGGCACATGGAGAATGTGTGTTGATTGCAGGGCGATCAACCAAATAACAGTTAAGTACCGTCATCCCATTCCTAGATTAGATGATATGCTTGATGAATTGCATGGTGCTAATTTCTTTTCAAAGATTGATTTAAGAAGTGGGTACCATCAAATTAGGATGAGGGAAGGGGATGAATGGAAAACTGCCTTTAAAACTAAGTATGGTTTATATGAATGGTTAGTAATGCCTTTTGGATTAACTAATGCACCTAGTACTTTCATGAGGCTTATGAACCATGTTCTAAGAAGATACTTAGGAAAATTTGTTTTAGTCTACTTTGATGATATCTTAGTCTATAGCAAAACCTTGCATGAACATGTAGATCATCTTAGGGCTGTTTTGGACACTTTAAGGTTAGAAAAGCTTTATGTTAACTTGAAAAAGTGTTCTTTTTGCTCGGAGTCTACCATTTTTCTTGGTTTTGTTGTGTCTAAAGGAGGATTGAAAGTAGATGAAGACAAGATCAAGGCAATCAAAGAATGGCCCCAGCCGACTACACCAACAATGGTCAGATCTTTTCTCGGCTTGGCTGGCTTCTACAGGAGATTTGTGCGTGATTTTAGCACAATTGCAGCCCCTCTCCATGAGCTTACAAAGAAGGATTCAGCATTCAAATGGAGAGAGCAACAAGAGAACGCCTTCAACACTTTGAAGGACAGGTTATTCCCCTCCCCAGTACTCCAACTCCCTGACTTCTCCAAGGCATTCGAGATAGAGGTGGACGCTTCTGGACATGGCATAGGAGGCGTGCTCTTGCAAGACAAGAAACCCATAGCTTACTTTAGTGAAAAGCTTAGTGGGGCTGAGTTGAATTACCCTACTTATGATAAAGAGTTGTATGCTTTAATTAGGGTTTTGAAAACTTGGTCTCATTATTTGTGGCCTAAGGAGTTTGTAATCCATTCTGATCATGAGGCCTTGAAGTATTTGAAAGGCCAATCCAGACTCAGCAGGCGACATGCAAGATGGGTTGAATTTATGGAGACCTTCCCTTATGTTGTAAAGCATAAGAAAGGCAAAGAGAATGTGGTAGCTGACGCCCTTTCTCGCAGGTATGTTCTCTTGAACCAATGTGATGTTAAGATCCTTGGATTTGCAATGATTAGGGAATTGTATGCTAGTGATCCTCACTTTGCTGAAATTTATAAGAATTGCATGTCTAGGGGAGAAATAGATACCTACTTTATTGATGATGGATACTTGTTTAAAGTTGGTAAATTGTGCATTCCTTCATCTAGTATACGTAGGCTTCTAACTAAAGAGGTTCATGAATCAAGAGGACATAGGGGTTTAGAAAAGACTTTAGAAGGATTAAAAGAACACTACTTTTGGCCTAAAATAAGTAACTATGTGCTTAGATTTGTCAAGAGTTGTGTTGTTTGTGCTAAAGCTAAGTCTAGACTTAATCCCCATGGTTTATATCAGCCTTTGCCTATTCCTAGTTCACCTTGGGAGGACATTTCTATGGACTTCATTGTAGGATTGCCTAGAACTAGGAAGGGTAGAGATTCTATCTTTGTGGTAGTAGACCGATTTTCCAAAATGGCTCATTTTATTCCTTGTCACACGACTGATGATACTGTGCATGTTGCTGATTTGTTCTTTAGAGAAATTGTTAGATTGCATGGCATTCCTTGTTCTATTGTTTCAGATCGTGATGCTAAGTTTTTGAGTTATTTTTGGAAGAGTCTGTGGTCTAAATTGGGAACTAAATTGCTATTTTCTACCTCATGTCATCCACAAACTGATGGGCAAACTGAAGTTACTAATAGAACGTTAGGGGTTTTACTTAGAACTATGCTTAAAGCTAACCTCAAACGTTGGGAAGATGTTTTGCCTTTTGTGGAGTTTGCTTATAACAGGTCAATCCATTCAGCTACAAAAATGACCCCTTTTGAGGTTGTTTATGGGCTGAATCCGAGGACTCCAGTGGATTTGACGCCTTAACCATACAAGGGAAAAGAGAGTTTTGAAGCTGACAAGCGGGCTGAGTTTGTGAAGAAGCTACATGAGAGGACAAAGATGCACTTGGAGAGGAAATCCATGAAGTACAAGGCCCATGCTGATAAGGGTCGAAAAAAGGTTATCTTTGAAGAAGGAGATCTTGTTTGGGTGCATCTAAGGAAGGAAAGGTTCCCAAATCAAAGGAAGAACAAGTTAGATCAGAGAGGAGATGGACCATTTCGTATCATCAGGAGAATCGGCCCTAATGCTTATCATGTTGACATGCCTGGTGAGTATGGTGTCCATCCGACTTTTAATGTGGCTGATCTATCTCTTTATGTGCCAGATTTTGATTCCGACGTCGAATCAGAGACGATTCGAGCTCAAGTGGAGGAGAATGATGTAGTGAAGCCTGCCATGTCTCCAACCGACGTCGATGAGTTGATTCCAGTGCCTGCTGACGGACCAATTACAAGACGTCGAGCTAAAAAGATTGCTCAAGGCACAACATCAATCTTGGTTCGATTGGCAACTGTTCTTGAAGAGCCAACCAAGTCAAAATGGGTCTCGTGCATTCGACATCAATTGAGCCCGGATTCAATGGATTAACTCAAGGGGCCGAAATTCATCTATTTCCTTATTTAGAAACATGTATTAGTTTGTCTCACTTTAGGGCTGAATTTAGTAAGTGACCGGGTGAGATAAATGGGTATATGGGTCAAAGTCAACCCTTTGACTTGACCATTCTAAGTAAGAAAAAATATCTATTTTTATTTAATATAGGCATGTGTTTTATTTTAAATAATGTAGAAAATCAATCAATAGGCTTATGTTAGTTGGTTGATATTCTCTCTCTTGGTTGTTATAGATATTTTTAGTTTGTTTTGGATATTTTATAGTTGTTAGGATATTTTCCTTAAATAAATAAATCAGCCATGATTTATTTTATTTAAGGGAAATCTAGATAGATATTACTAGATATTTTATTATATCTTTGGAAGCAAGATAAAGGGGCTTTTCTCTCTCCTAGGGCCGGCCTCCTTAGATTGCTTGCTCTCCAAGGATTAGCTTTGTATTCTCTATTTATACTCTTGTTTTATCATTCAATAAGATCAGCTTGAAGTAAGATTAAACCCCTTTGGTTTAGTCTTGCTTTTGGGCCCAAAAACTCGAGTTGTCTATGTTTGCTATTGCGTTGTTCGATCGTTCACCATCATCATCCGAATTCTCTCTCGTGTTCATATCAGAATTGTGGTTTTAATTCAATTAGATTGTTCTAGTTTTGATTGTTAAAGATCAAACTAGTTTATCATTCGGATTTAGCGTCAGAGCCAATCCGTTTGAACTATCCAAGTTGATTAACTCTAGAATTCTGATCGGTTCTCTTAATTCACCAATTCAATTCGTTCTCTTCGTTTGTGTTCCAAGTCATCTAAAGTTGAAAGCTTTTGTAGGTTGGATTGATTACTGGAAAGATCGGGACTTGTGTGGGTCAAATACGAGGTTTCTAAGGAGTCATCCGAGGCAATCACGTATCACATTAGACTTAAGGAGCACACCCAAGTCGGCCTCCACCTCCTCTCCAACTTGGCGGGGTATCCCCATTCCCATTAAAACATCATCTCGGGCTCTAAGAATGCACCTCCACACCCACGACGCTCTCTTTCTTGCCACGACATTCAAGAAAGGCTTGCCATCACTTATATTGTTATGGAACCACCTTGTCCAAACATTAGTTCTACCAAAGTGGATATCCAACCCAAGCTTAACAAGGTTAGCCTTATTCCATGCTAGAAGCTGCTTAAATCCTAGCGCCTCTTCTTCATAAGGGGCAGCTAGGGCATTCCAAACAATCGGGCTCCTCCTAGAACCTTCTTTCCCCGCCCAAAGGAAACTCCGACACAACCCCTCAATCTTCGAAGAGACACTTTGAGGGATCAATGTAGATTGACACCAAAAAGTCAACACTCCAAAGGCCACCGCTTTGATGAGTTGTATCCTCCCCGCATAAGAAAGCTTCCTAGCCGACCATCCGGAATTTGGGATGAGCTGATGAGTTGTATCCTCCCCTAACAATTATTACTTGCGATCAAAGTTTCAACTTTCCCTGAGGTATTATGCTCTTATGATTCACCTAACTAAGTAATACTCCCTCCGTCTAAGTCTATTTGGCCTTTTAGACTCAATTAATTTTCTAATTCTATTTGGCCTTCTAGCTATTTTGTCCAAAAATTTCCACTTTTATCCTCAATTAAATTACACTTCATTGGTTGAAAGAAAAAAGTAGGAGAATTAATTATGTGTATTGATGATTTTATAGGGGTATTTTAGTAAGAATAAGGTTTGTCTTAATATTTGTGTAAAATGTTTAAAGGACAAATAGACTTAGATGGAGGGAGTAGCTTGTTGAATTAATTAGCTCGCTTTTTAAACAAAGTGATTCAGGCTCTTGAGTTGCTACTTGCTAGATTCTTACCGTTCAAGTCATTTACTTTACTGCATATATTGTTATTTTTTTTGCATAGGTTCCAAAGTAACTGACTTTTGGTTACTAGTTATAGAACTAACGGTCCAACAGATATCTAAGAGGAATTGCAAGTAGATAATTATATTACCAATGATGCAATTGGATCGAGATTTTTTTGAAGTTCTAATGAAGAACTGCAACAAACAAACTTGATGTTTTTTAATGATTTTTTTTGTACCATTATCGGCTCGACCAACAACCTCTCGCTCGAAAAGTTCAAACTATCAAATCCTTTGTTCCCGATCTGTGTACTCCTTTGTTTCAAATCTGAGTACTCCATTGTTGCACAATAGTAGCTTTGGGAGGAAAAAACCCATTACAAAAAGAAAAAGACTTTTATCTTTTAAAAAATATACCAACTTGTTCCCAACAAGTCTGTAACAATCTAAGTAGAAAAACAAAGGGAAAAATGATGATAAAAACATAATAGTGATAAAAAAGCTCCCTAAAGAAAACTAGAGTACCTTTAACACTACATCATCAACCTTCATATAAATGGGTTGTATTACTTATTTTAATGGTTTAATACCTTCATTAAAAGTGTAGGTATTTAGTCCAAGCTCTACTAGCAAAAAACAATGAGAAAAAATCATTTGAGTCGATCTTCTCAAATGAATATATTTCCTTCTCAAGTTGACTTAGAGATTTGCTTTCACAATGAGAAGCTTATATGGGTAGAGATCGAGTTGTTTCTGGTCGAGGTCCTGGTCATGTTGTAGGTTCTTAAAGATCCCTCATCTAGGTGGAGGCAACATCACGGTGGCACATTATGCACTCCCCAAACGAAGTTGACCCATTTTTCCTGCGTACTGGCGATGCCGCTTTTAGTAGTGCTTGACTCAACCTTCACATTTTTTTTGTTCTCTTTGTCAGCTTGTCCGGTTGCCATTTTGCTTCGGCCTCTCATTCTACCAAGACTATTTAGTACATTGAATTCTTTTATTACCAAAAATTTTTTTTTGTACAATGGTTGAATTACTAAAAACACAATCTATTTTAACGGGATTTACTATCTAGCAAGTGTGATTGAAGGGCAAAAAAAATGCCCATCAAAAGATGGAAAAATTAGGGTTTGATTGCCCAATCTCAATTATGCATAGAAATTTTCAAACAATATAAACTCAATCAACTAAGCATATAATTTGTTTAATCGAATCAAATCTAAAAGAATAGAATCATGCAAAGAGTCAACTTGCAATAAAATCTAAACGAGATTACCAAATTGCATAAATTTCAAATATCACCTAATGAAACTAGGAAAATAAAGGAAAGTAAAAATTTTGGAAGATAAGAGAAAAGAAAACTGCAAAAAATATGAAAATTATGGTAAAATAAAACTAGGAAAAAATGGAAATCATTGTAAAAGGAAATTATGGGGAAAAAGAATATTCGTTAGGATTTGGGTAGGGGAGGCCAAGTACGAGGAGGCTGACATTAAGGCTAGGTCCGTTCCGATGGAATGTGGTGCGATATCAAGTGGTGATTTAGGGTTTAAATTAAGGGTACATCGTAAAGAAAAGCTTTTTGTGAAAACTAAGAATGAGGATTTGGATTGGTTAGATTTGATTAAAGTACCAGTAAAACAAGTAGAAAACTAAATTATAATGAATTCAATATGAAAAATAAATAATTTAAACTCATGTAAACATTAGGAAATTGATACCACTTAATATGAATCAAATCTAAAGGCTTATACTTGATACACAATGACTACTCATCGAATCTCTCATAGAAATCTCCACCTGGTGTTGAATTTGGTCCCAATTTTCACAAGGTTGAATCTCTAAATTTGGACATTTAGAAATTCATCATTTATCTCTCATTTGATTGATTTAATGAAAAAAAATAAACAAACTTGTTTGTTACGTTCAAAGGAAAAGGAAGATCAATAACGAATGAATGGGCCAGAAATACAATACTGAATGATTGGACCATATAACATGCACAAATAAATAATGCCAAGTTGCCATGCTACAACTAATACTTTTAGAAACATACCAAACCGGGAATATCAACCAATAGTTTCAATAAATAGCTTTTTGATTAAGATCATACATAGATGTGAAAGAATTATTGCAATGATACGAAAATCGTAAGGTTTTGGGAATGGAGTCCTGATATCTAAAAAACATGTCTTATGAAAATAGCAGCTTGGAATGTACGCGGAATGTGTAGGAATTTTTTTTGGAATCATATTGAAACTTTTACAAAGATTAACCATATTAAGGTAATGGCGATAATGGAAACTAAAACGGAACAAATACCACATGAAATGTGTTGGTGAAAAGCAAGCGTCAATAATATTGTTCTTTCACCGGCACAAGGTCAAAAGGGAGATATCTGTGTTCTGTGGAAAGAATACGAGTTACATAATAATGAAACTTTTACATTAATGGATCAATATGATCAATTCATTACGTTCTTATATATGGTACCATGCAAAGGTTATGATATTTTAGTCATTTTTATATATGCCCCACCGCGAGAGACGAAAAAGAATGCGTTTTGGGAATGTTTACAATAGTACATAGTAAACTCGGCTATGCCATGTATCATAATGAGAGATTTTAACGACATACTAGAATCGTGCGACAAATATGGGGGATTAAATCCCTGCCCTTCAAGCTTTAATCAATTAAAATCTTTTATACAACAATGTGACTTGATAGATATTAAGTCCACAAGAAACAAATTTACTTGGCGGAAATGACAGATGGATATTGATAACACATATGAAAAATTGGACACAATAATGACATCTTATGATATAACACAATGGTTTCCGGATTTGAGTACAGTGAATCATGCTTTTCGTTCTCAGATCATTGTCCAATCTCAATTGAATTAAATGGAACACATACATATAAGGGTAGACCGTTTAAGTTTGAGAAAATTTGGATGCATAGGCAAGACCTTGGAAATCTAGTTAGACAAGCATGGAGATTTTAGAGTCTGGGTTCTCATATGTTTAAAATGTTTCAAAAGACCAGATTACTTAAGTCAAAAATTGAGGTTTGGAATAAGTATATGTTCGGTAATATTTTCAGACAACTCGAGGAAATTGATTTAGTGTTGGTAAGAATACAAGGTAATCCGACACATAGCTCGGGATATAGGGAGAGTGTAAAGCAATTCCGACTAATAGAGAAAAAAGAGAAACTAATTCAGTTTCATAAAATGTATTGGGCACAAAGAGCTAAGGTAAAACATATAAAATATGGGGACTCGAATAGTGCATAATTCCATAGATGTGCCACAGGACGAAGGAATTATACTCGAATAAAATCTATCCAAGATGAATTTAATGGTGGGTTTAAGAAACAACAATTAATTATAGAAAATTGGATAGCCATTTAGATTTGATTAGAAATAGGATCAAGGAGGAGAAAAATGTTGAACTTGTGAAGGAAGTAACAAACTCGGAAATTTGGAATGCGGTTTTTAGTCTAAGGAAGAACAAATCACCAGGTCCAGACGGTATGATCGATGAATTCTATCAGAAATATTGGAATACGATAGGTGTGTCAGTTATAAAAGCAGTAAAGGCGTTTTTCACATCGGGTGTTATACTTAAAGAGATCAATCATACTTTTATTTCCTCAATGCCGAAATGTGAAAATCCGACAATAATTAATCACTACAGACCCATTAGTTTAGTCTCCACTATATACAAGATACGAAGATATTAGCTGAAAGAATAAAGAAGATTTTGCCGAATGTAATTCATCCCCTTCAAGGAGCGTTTGTCATGAACCGTGCGATCCAGGATAATGTTCTTATAGCGCATGATATCTTTCATACGTTTCGACAAAGAAAAGGTAAGACGGGATGGACATCTATCAAGTTAGATATGGAAAAGGCTTATGATCGAGTTGACTGGGAGTTTCTAAAACGAGCATTGCACGCATATGGGTTGAATTAAAAAAGTTTCACATGAATAATGCAATGTCAGCACTATGTCATTCTCCATATTAGTTAAAAACGAAATGAAAAATGTCTTTTACTCGGAACGAGGACTACGCCAAGGAGACCTTTTAATCTTCATTGCTTTTTATATTTGGTGCAGAAATTCTAGCGCATAGATTGCATATGGAATGTTTGACCCATACTCATAATGTTGGATTTCAGAATTCCGTTCTTGTCATTTGCGGATCATATAATTATTTTTAGCCCAACAAAAAACGTAGCCTTTCGAAATATTAAGACTATTCTTGAGGATTATTGTGAGATTTCAGGACAAAAGATTAATTTCCAGAAATCATTTTTTCAAACAACTAAAGAAGTCATGTTGTCGACCAGGAGAACTCTCCAAGAAGAAATAGGCATACCATATACAAGTTCTTTAGAAAAGTATCTAGGGTGTTCTATTATAAATTCAGAAGTGACAACAAGAACCGTCGAAAAGAATACTCAATCAGTGGAACAACAACTTTCAAGGTGGAAGTCAAACTCTTTGTCTCAGGCGGGAAGAACAATCCTAATTAAATCAATCCTTGCAACAAAACCCTCATATATGACGCAAAATTTTATGATACTAGAAGGGACACTAAACAGATTAGATAAGGTGAACAAAGAATTTTTTTGGAATAAACCTAATGGTCACACTCTGCTTATAGGTTGGGATAGAATATGTCGATCGAACAAAAAGGGTGGACTTGGTCTTAGAAAGTCGACTCGTGTAAATAAGGTGCTACAAATGAAATTATTGTGAAAATTTTTAGCGGAACCAATTAATATTTGGGTTCGCATTGTATCGGAAATATATCTAAAGAACACGAATTTATTAGAGTATTCTCTTCCCAGGAACCGGAATGTGTCATGGCAATGGAATAAATTGATAAGCCTAAAAAATGAATTTCATCAAGGACTAATTTGGAAAATAGGTGATGACAAGACTATTCGGTTTTGGAAAGACCAATGGGTGACTAACCAAGCTCTATTAGATCTTTACCCTAGAACATCTAATTCAGATATTAATGCAACAGTCTCACAGTTATTGACACAAACCAACGGTGGAATGAACATGAATTATATCGATTGTTACCGCATGAATGGGCACAAAGGATTACATCCATATTAATACCGAAAAATCAAATCAGAGATAAGTTATATTGGTTCATAAGCAAGAATGACTGGTTTTCTACTCATTCTGCTACCTCTTTCGTATCACATGAGCAACAAATACGGGATTGTGGATTTGAATAGATATGGAAATTAGAAATAAGCAAAAAATGTAAATTATTTCTATGGAAAATATGTTTGGATGGATTGCTGACCAATGATGTATTGATTCAATGCCATATGGTTGTAACTCCTGAATGTCCGTTATGTTCATCCTCAATCGAAACAGCTAAGCACATGTTAATGGAGTGTCCTTTTACATTACAAACATTAAATAGAGTGGATTATAAATTTGTACAAGCCTTAGCAAATGGTCTAGGAAATGAACAACGCATGACAGAAATTTTAAAGAAATTAAAAGACTCAATGAATTCTCATAAATTTACTGAATTAATTATAGTATGGTGGAACATATGGTACTATAGAAATAGAACGGTATTTAATCATCCATTGGATGGATCAAGTAGAACCATATAAGAATTCATAAAAACGCAAATAACAAGGTGGAGACAAGTAAAAGATATACATGATATTGAAAACAATGCCACAACAATACAAACTGTATCCAAGAAGAAGAATAAGAAGTGGCAGAAACCGAACCATTGATTTTTAAAACTTGATTTTGACGGATAAGAAAAACAGAATGGTCTACTAACGACAGGATATATTATTAGGGATCATAAAGGAAAAACTATTGTGGTAAATGCTTTTGCGAATGATGAATGGAGCATAATCCAAGTAGAAGCTATAAGAATGTATCACGCAGTATGTGAGGCCAAGAAAAGGAATCTGGATAAGATTACAATTAAAGGAACTAAACGCGCTAAAAAGGAAGTAAATCATGTCCTTGGAAAATTGAAATGCTCATTTCAGACACATTAGGTTTTTATGTGTCTCGCCTTAGTTATGCCACATAGGCTTTGATGCTGTGCGGATATAACCATGCACAAAAAGACAAAATAGCCGACTTTAACCCAAAGACAAATGACGTTAGACGCTCGAACGAGCCTGTAGGGAAAGGGCCTCGAAGGTGGATCTTGAGAATTTCCTATACCCATCAAAAATCCTGAGAAGGGTCGCAAGAGAAAACATCACGCACATTTTAACGACGAAGGAAAGAGGCCAGTAGGCGATTATTAGTGAGAAGGGTCGCAAGACCAAACATCACGCACATTCAACGGTGAGGGAAAGAGGCTAGTAGGCAATCCTGTGTGAGAAGGTCGTAAAACCAAACATCATGCACATTCAACAGTAAGGGGAAGAGCAACTAGGAGTAACTCCAAGGGTCGCGAGACCAAGCATCGCACTCATGCCAAAAGGAAAAGAAAGCTAATCAACACGGTGTCACGTCCCAAATCGAAAAATTCAGAAACAACACAACCGCCTCCCTGACCAATCAAAGACTGCCCCTTCCTCACCTAATCAAATGGAGACAGATCGCTCATCCCACATTGGAACTTCATAGAAGCCACTCTCCTCAAATGTATATTAAATGGGGAAGATGGCGAAGGTTGCAAGGGTCGAAAAATGCTTCTAACTCAAGACTTATCTTGCTAACAGAGATCAATATGTTAAAACATTCGTAGAGACCACATCATAATTAATGCCTCTAGCTCACCTATTTCTTGAAAGAGGGCGCAGATAATCAAAACCTGAAACCCGAATTCTGATCACTTTGACATTTCTTAATAAAAGATAAGGCATGTTTTTCCATTTAAATAACCTCGTGTCTCGATGCTAGTGCTTGTTTATTTATGGTTTCAACACCGACACCGTCTGTGGGAACCTTTTCATCCTAAAAAAATATTCGACAAACAGGGTCACCTTCATTCTGAATCTCAAATGGCTTGCCCCAATAACTTCTTCCCGCTCCACCTAGACAACATGCCCGCGAATAATGCCCAACATTGGGCAAACGGCTCCCCCTAACTAGGTTGGACATATGGCGTTCCTCCGGGATGGACATACAACGCGCCATAAAATCCGTATCCTTTCTTAGGGTACGCGCAACAGAGTGCAACCGCACTACATCTGTATCCCTTCCCAGGATACACGTAGCCCGGGGCGTGCAACACTTCATCCCACCCAAACCCCTACCCGGGGTATGGGAAACCGCACCCAGAATATGTCCCTGCATATGTCCCGGGTTATGGACAACCATATCTAGAGTATGTTCCCACGTAATTTCTGAGGTATGAGCAGGAACACTTCCCCGAAGCATCCAAGGCCGAAAAATAAGCCGAGTCGACCAATGGTTCCTCTATGCAGAGGTACTCGCGGGATCCATGCAAATCTTGCGATCGAGCTCGTGGCAGTTGCGGTCACAACAATCGGAAAGGTCTAGAATGGCCACATTGGAGGACAGGCCCCACCACCACGTCGAAGGAGGTGGTTTTTCCGCGTTCATCGACGAAATCCCGGGCGAGCCAATGCCTAAAGGTTTCCATAGAGGAACGTTGTCTAGATGATCGTTATCTCCTATAACAATGCGATCTTTTGAAGCGTGTTCCCTACTACCCTTGAAAAGGCCGTCGTGACCTGGTTTATCAGTCTTCGACCCGGTACCATCTCGTCGTTCACTCAGCTGACTAGGGCCTTCGTCGCCCACTTCAGCGGTTTGAGGAAGCACGAGAATAATATGTGTGACCTTCGCGGGGTTGATCAGGGTGAGGATGAGTCACCGGGGGCCTTCTTCACGAGGTTCACAACCGTAGTGGTAGAAATCTCGCATGTTGACGAGGCGTCGACGCGCGACACTTTGATGGGGAACCTATACTCCAAGATCTTCAAAATTTTAATTTTCTTAAGATCCCCGAGAACGTATGACAATCTTTGCACCTGGATCACCACCCAAGTATACACCGAAGATGCGGTGAATCAGAGCTCTAGGTCGAGGATAGAGAAAGACGCGGCTTCCGAGGCAAATGGCAAGTCTAAAGCCGTTGCACTACCAACAAACAATGTGCCCCTGTACAGTCCAAAAGACACTGTGCGAGGGAACCCCACCACTCGCGTAAACAAAGTCCCGTAGGGTCAAAACTGTGCACGGACCGACAACATATAGCAATATGCCCTAGCTAAGTAGGCTTGGGCGGCCCCTCGCTCGTTGACTCCTGCCAACATGAAGGAAAGAGGTGTGCATGGGCCAGCCGTCATGATCCCTCAATTTTTAGCATCGAGTAGTCCTCGAGATCGTACACTACTTTAATCTTTACCACAGAGGATGCTGAAGGGTTGCACATGCCGCAAACCAACCCCCTGGTAATACATACCCAACTCTGGTCTAAGATGGTTAAGCACGTTCTGGTGGATACCGGATCCTCCGTGGATATCATGTATTTCGGCGACTTCAAGCAACTAGGAATACCCGACACGTCCTTGAGACCATCCATTGACACCTTTCTCAGGTGACGAAGTGGACGTCGCAAGACTCATCCATTTGTTGATGACCCTCGGGATGGGCTCAACCAGAAGAACTGAGATGGTAGAATTCATTGTGGTGAGGCTACCATCGGTGTATAATGCGATCATCAGGAGGGTGTCCTTGATTAAGTTTTAGGCCACCGTCTCCATTTATCATCTTAAGATGAAGTTTCCAGTGGAGGGCGGTGTTGGTGAGGTCATGGGCAACCAAGAGGAGGGTCGCACGTGTTATGCAACCTGTATGAGGCAGAAGAGCCCGATGTTCATGGTCGAGGTAAAAGAGAGGATGATCTTGAGGTGTGAGAGCATTTCACCTAAGGCCTAAAAGAGTTCGAGAAGAAGGTCCTCGCACCCTTCGAGAATGAGAAAGAAAAGCTCTATGTCGGGGAGTATCTTGTTGGCGACTAGGCCTTGCAGCTAGAAATCATTCTGGCCAAATTGCACAATGTCTTCACGTGGAAGGCTAATGATTTGAGGGTAGTCCCGCAGGCGGTCTCACAACACTCTCTCAACATCAACCGCACCACTTGCCATGTAGTGTAGAGGAGAAGGAAAATGAACGAGGATCGGACGGAGGCCACAAACACAGAGATTGGAAAACTGTTGGTCGCGGGGTTCATTTGTGAGGTCCAGTATCCCAGGTGGTTGTCCAATGATGTGTTGTTGAAAAAGGCAAAAGAAAAGTGGTGCATTTGCGTCGACTTCAAGGATCTGAACAAGGCTTGTCCTAAGGATAGTTATCCCCTGCCATCTATTGACGAGGTGGTGGAATCTACAGCGGGTCACGCACTGCTCAGCTTCCTCGACGCGTATTCGGGGGTACAATTAGGTCTCTAAGGACCCCCGGGAAGAGGAGGAAACAACTTTTATCACCCATTTTTACACTTTCTACTACGTGGTGATGCCTTTCTGATTGAAGAATGCGGGACCCACTTTCCAGCGGTTTGTCGACCGAGTTTTCAAAAATCACTTGGGGAGAAACATGTCGGCCTATGTGGACGACATATTCTTAAGAAGAAAGACCCCGGAGGACCACCCAGAAGACATGACGGAAGTGTTCGCAACACTCAAACGAATCCATCTGAGCCTCAACCCCAAGAAGTGTGTGTCCGACATCTCGTATGGGAAATTTCCAAGCATCATGATCAGTGCTCAAGGAATAGATGTGAACCCGGAAAAAGTTGACTCTATCCTGGCAATACAGTCGCCCTGGTCTCGCACCGAGGCGCAACGACTAAATGGCGCGATGAACTATCTCGGTAGGTTTTGCTCTTGCTTGGCGGATCGAGCACTCCCATTCTTCACGAGGCTCAAAAAGAATGAAAATTTCATCAAGGATGAGGATTTGGAGCGGTCATTCTCAGAGTTGAAAGTTTTCCTGTCGAAGTTGCCCACCCTATCGCCGCCAAGGGCAGGGGAAGACCTGCAACTATAGGTTGCGGTGAGCTCGAAAACAGTCAGCGCAGTGCTAACAAGAGAATCAATGCACCCGATCTACTTTGCCCACCGCGTTCTCCATCCCACAGAGCAACGGTACTCCCGAACGGAAAAGATGAAGCTGGCGATGGTGACCGCAACGCGAAGGTTGCGCCCTTATTTTCACGCTCACCCCATCAAAGTCAGCTCGGACCTCCCTCTCCGCCAAATTCTTCACCAACCCACGCTTTTAGGAAGAATGACTAAGTAGGCAGTCGATCTTTTGTAGTTCAACATCAACTACCTCCCCATGATCTCCATGACTAAGTGGGCAGTCGATCTTTTGTAGTTCGGGTACAATACATTCTCGTAATCGTGGATTTTTTCACAAAGTTGGTGCAGCCCGAGGCAATGACCAAGATCACGGGTTCTAAAGTGTGCTCGTTCCTTTGGAAGAACCTTGTCTCGATTAGGAGTTCCAATAACCATTATGACTGATCATGGCCCCCAATTCAATTGCGAAGAAACGCAAATATTCTGCACAGAGCTGAGGGCCACTCTTAAATTCACTTCGATCGCTCATCCCCAGTCCAACGGGCAGGTGGGTAATGTAAATGCTCTTCATTTTGGCGGACCTTAAAAAGTGCCTAGGCACAACTCAAGGCTGATGGGCGGAACTCTTGCCTTTTCTCTTGTGGACGTACCGCACTATGTCGCGTCGTGCCATAGGAGAAACCCCCTTCATTATGGCTTATGGAGTAGATGCGTTGATTGTGGTTGAAACCCTGGTTCCTACAACCAGTGTGTTCGATTCAATGACAAGGAAAATGAGTCGGCACTCAAGGTTGAGTTGCACTTAAAGGAATAACGCCGCAATGTGGCCTCACTACGCTCCATAGAGTACAAGAGGCGGGCCGCGGTTTACCACGATAGAAAGATCCGACACAGAAGCTTGTTTGTGGGGATCCTCGTCTTGCGAAGGGTGGATGGAGGAAAAAAGGACCCAAACTGGGAGGGTTTATACCTTCTCAGTGAAGAGGTCACGCCTAGCACCTTCAAATTGAAAGCGACGAAGTTTAAACTTTGACTAAAACTTGGAACATCGCATGCCTCAAAAAGTACTACGTGTAAACCCTCTAGCAATATTGTCGCTGAATTTTGACTGTATAAAAGGGAACGGAATATTTTTTCAAATTTTTTTGTAGCACAATGGAGAAAAGCGTGGACATTTTAGCATAATCCCAAATGATCGACAAAATCAATCCTTCCCGAGCTTCCCGCTTGGGGTTGGAAATATTCGAATCATAGAACACGATCATTTGGGTGTAATCCCGAATGATCGACATAATCAATCCTTCCCAAGATTCCCTCTTGAGGTTCGAAATATTCAAGGTAGAGAGCGTGATTATTTGGGAGCAATCCCGAAGGATCGACAAAATCAATCCTTGCCGCTTTGGGTTGGAGACATTCAAGTCAAAGAGAGCAATCATTTAGGAGCAATCTCGAACGATCAACACAATCAATCCTTCCTAAGTTTCCCTCTTGGTGTTGGAAACATTCAAGTCAAAGAGCGCGATCATTTGGGAGTGATCCAAAATGATCAGCACAATCAATCCTTCCTAAGCTTCCCGCTTGGGTTGGAAACATCCAAGTCAAAGGGTGTGATCATTTGGGAGAAATTCCGAAATATTGACACAATCAATCCTTCCCAAGCTTCCGGCTTTGGGTTGGAAATATTAGAGTCAAAGAGCATGATTACTTTGGGACCAATCCCGAATGGTCGACACAATTAATCCTCTCGAGCTTCCCTCTTAGGGTTGGAAATACTCGAGTAAAAGAGCGCGATCATTTGGGAGCAATCCCGAATGATTGACACAATCAATCCTTCCCATGCTTCTTGCTTGGGGTTGGAGACATTCATGTCAAAGAGTGAGATCATTTGGGAGCAATTCCGAATGATCGATACAACCAATCCTTCCCAAGATTCCCGCTTGGGATTGGAAATATCCAAGTCAAAGAGCGTGATCATTTGGGAGCAATCCCAAATGATCTACACAATCAATCCTTCCCGAGCTTCTCGTATGGGGTTGGAGACACTACAGTCAAAGAGCGCGATCATTTGGGAGCAATCCCAAATGATCAACACAATCAATCCTTCCCGACCTTCTCACATGGGGTTGGAGATACTCAAGTCAAAGAGCGCAATCATTTGGGAGCAATCCCGAATGATCGTCACAATCAATCCTTCTCTCTTTTAGATGTGCGCGATCCGAGCTTTGTCCGAGTTCGGCACAAATAACTTGATAAAGGGTGCAACTCAAGTGCGGCTTGGGGTTGTACCTACTCTCTTTGAGATGTGCGTGATCCGAGCTTGGCCGGAGTTCGGCACAAATAACCTGAGAAAGGGTGCAACTCAAGCCCGGCTTGGGGTTGCACCTACTCTCTTTGAGATGTGTGTGATCTGAGCTTTGACTAGGTTCCGCACAAATAACTTGAGAAAGGGTGCAAATCAAGTGCAACTTGGGGTTGCACCTACTCTCTTTAAGATGTGTATGATCCGAGATTTGCCCGGGTTCGGCACAAATAACCTGTGAAATGGTGCAACTCAAGCGCGTCTTAGGGTTGCACCTACTCTCTTTGAGATGTGCGCGATGCGAGCTTTGCCCGGGTTCGACACAAATAACACGTGAAAGGGTGCAATTCAAGCGCGGCTTGGGTTACACCTACTCTCTTTTAGATGTGTGTGATATGAGCCTTGCCTGGGTTCATCACAAATAACCTGAGAAAGGGTGCAACTCAAGCGAGACTTGGGGTTGCACCTACTCTCATTACGATGTGCGGGAACCTCTCCACATATGATCGACTCTTGTGTCTCGATGTTGACCCGAGTTGTAGATTGTTTGGGGCTGAGTTAGAGACCCATGAGCATTTTTTCTTTGAGTGCCCTTATACACAAGACATTTGGAGAGAGCTCCGAGTCTGCTTCATGATCCTCGCCTCGGCATCCTCGGTGCGGCGCGCCTTGCGTTGGCTATGCCAGGGCGCCCGTGTCCATGGTTGCCATGACCATGCCTGGGTCTTTGCTCTCTCGGCGACCGTCTACTGAATTCAGCACACCTGCAATGCCCGATTCTTTGATGAGAACCTCATTCCAACTGAGGTAGTGACTAGATTGATTCTCACCCATGTGTTTAGATTACTCCATGATATTTACCCTCTTTGTATGGTCGAGAAGTTGTAGCTTTTAACATGTATTAGTGTAGTATGGAAGGTCTGCGTGCTTATCTATTTGAGCTTGGTTTGCATGGTTTGGGAGGCTTGCGCGCTTATCCATTCATGCTCTTATGTATAGCTAGATTGTACCACCCTCTTGAAGGGTTTTTACTTAATCGAATTTACCATACACCAAAAAAAAGATGTGTGCAATCCGAGCTTTGCCCGGGTTCGACACAAATAACCTGTGAAAGGGTGGAACTCAAGCATTGCTTGGGGTTGCACCTACTCTCTTTAAGATGCGCGTGATCCAATGTGGCCCGAGTTCGTGGGAGCACACATGAAACTCGTGCCATGGAGTTTGATGGTACGTGAAGTATCGAGCAAATAGCCCCAGAAAAATAAAAAATATATAAATACAATAATAATATATACAATAATAAAAATATAATAATCCGATCGCATATGTCTGTGAAGTCCAAAAATCCAATCACATTTGCGACATATTCTTTACAAAAGGCCCGTCACTTCGGGGTACCAGTGGCAAGAGGGTCCATGGCAACCTGGGTGTGGGGAGTGGCCTGAATAGGGGGTGGGTCATCCGTAGGCGCGTCCTCTCTTTCCTCTCCCCCTTCTAGGAAGAACCCACATTCTCCTTCGGGCTCTTCCTCGGCCTCCTCATGTCCAGCTCTGGACATAGTTGGGAATGATGAATACAATGTTGGGTTCGATATGCTTGTATATCTCAACCTCCTGCGGCCTCCAGTTATGGATTGGTGTTACATTCCCTCGCTTACGGCCTCCAATTACTCTTTGGATTCCACGCTTTGGACAAACACCGGTCCCGCCTTCTCAAATTCCCCGTTGAGCTCCTTAACGCATTGGTTAAGGCAGCCAATCTCGTCCTCTGCCTCCTTCGGGCTTTCCTCCTTAGATTCAGCATACTTGTTCTCCATGCGGAAATTCTCCTCCGCCTCGGATAAAGCCGCCTTCACTTTGTCATGCTCCTCCTCGGGCATCTTGGCGCGTTGTCCCGCGGCAACAAGCTTTGCCTCCGTCTCCTTGAGCTCTTTGGCCTGCTGGGCCATCTCCTCCTTGTTGGATGCGATCTAATTGTGGGCCTTGTAGTTGTCCAGCTTGAGGTATCAGATGCAACAAAGGTTGTAGTTGGCGAAGAAAACATTCTATAAAAATTGTCAAGGTAAGAAAACTTGCTCGATACAGAAGCCTGAATAAACACTTGCAAACGAATGAACACATACCATCTCCAAGTAGTGGAGGGACTCATCAATGAGGGCTTCATTAGACAAGGTGTTCGCCCACCTAATCTCATTCGAAAACTGCGAGCATTGCCACAACTTTCGTGAGGCCCGGGAAGGACCAAGATAGTGAAATTCCAAGGTTGATGCTCCCATGTGTTTAGGAGAGAAGCACTCTTCTAGTGCTCTGGGTCGGCGCGGTCTCCTCCCCCGCGGCGTTGAACACATTGGTTTCAATCTCCTTCTTCCCCACCTCAGCGTGGGGGCCAATCCCCTTCCTCTTAGTGTCGGCCTTCCACTTAAAACTTTAGGCCCCGTTGTGGTGGTCATGGGGGGTCAGGAGCTCGAAGCCTAGTTGGTCCCAAAGGTCTGCAAGGCGGACGCCTTGATAGTGACGCCATGCTTCTTCATCCTAGTGACCATCTTTGTAGCGTTGATCACTAAAAAAGCAAAATATGAGGGTTAGTCAAAGAACAAAAAATAATAAAGTCGTAGAAAGAGGGTAGGTACCCCAATCGTCATCATGTTGCGGAGGACGAAGACTCAAGCCTGCGCGCTCAAGAAGGTCTTGGGTCAGGAATTCTTTTTGCAACTTCGGTGCCTCTACCCTGAAATGGTTCTTATCCTTAGTTGTCGCTTTCGAAGATGTTTTAAAGGTTTAACAAAAGACAATGGCGTGGTAGGGAAGTTAAATAGCGTCCTAGTGCGGTCGCAATTTAGGAACCGTATCTCCCTCCAATTTCCCACGTTTGAAGGAGTAGTGATAAGATCCACATTAGGGAGGCTAAGGTTTATGAAGAGTCCCTGCGAACTCGGAAACTACATCGTGTTCATGGCTTCGCGATCGGGCTCCTCGCCTATCTCGTAACACCGTATGGTGTACGTGCAAAGATATCTCCATGCATTAGGAAACACCTGCGCGGTGGAGACGTTTAGCGTCCACACGTAGTCACCTATATGTCGAGTATGTGAGAGCCGAAAACTGGCTTGGAGGATGTGATAGTACATCACCGCGCAACCCTTGTAGATCCCCAAGAAGTTGCCTCCCTTCGCGGGTAGGGCTAGCTCGATCCCCTCGGGCCATGGGTATTCCATGGTGATATCCAAAGGTTTCGACATGCTCAAGGTTTATTCGGCCCCATCAGGAAGGAATATCTCAAGCTCCTCATTCCGACTCATAAGTACTCGCTCGTGGGTCACAATCAAAGACGCGGTTGTCAATATATCGCGGGAAGAAGCTAAGTTGTTCGCTGGAATCGGAGGATCGCGCCTCAGACCTGATCGGTTCCCTGTTCAATATCGAAGGTGAGACTGTTTCGACTCCCCTGTATATGCGTCCTTGGGCAATTCACGATGTAATAGAGGCTTCGGAGGGAGTTGGAGAGGGTTATCTAAAATAAGAGAGGGGGAAGTCAGATTCTTCGAATTGCTTATCTCGCTAGGGATCACCGTGTCAAAGGACTCTTCATAGTACTTATCCCAATAGTTAAAAAAAGACCCTTCTTTCTTGCTAAGCGTGTACAAAACATGTCGGTGGGCTCAAGGATGGACTCTCAAGCATGAAAAAAGGGATCTAGGGCACGAAAGGAGAACAGCTGGAAAAGAAGAGAGCTTTAGCGCAAGAAATTTCCAGATAAAGATGAAAGTGAAAAAGCATGACCCTAGGGTTAATCGAAGGGAGATGGACCACTCAAGATGGGCCAAAAGTGAGCAAACAGAAATGCCAAGGCACACTCAGGGCCAAGGAGATCAAAAGGGCAAAACATTCCATCACCAAAAGCAAAACGGTTGAGTTTCCTCAAGAAGATTCAAAATTCAAAAAATAACCAAGAACACCACCGCCTAAGCGCCCCCACTTTGCCGCCAGGCGGTGCCCAGGAGAACTGACACCTCTAGAAAGGAAACCAAAGTTCTACAGCCCCCAGGCGGCTAACCACCACGACAGTGGCGCATAACCCAGAAACCATCGCCATTTCCACCAAGAACAAAACCTAAAAAGCAAGTAGAAAGAGAATCGAAAGGAAAAGACAAAGCTTACTCGTAAATCAGAGCGGAAAGAGGACGATGAAGATTGTCCGCTAAAGGTCCCTGCTGGTCCTTAATCACCGGAAAGCCAAAATGTTATGATCGGAGGGAGAGAGGAGAAGGGTTTATGTTCTTTGGAAAAGGTGAAATTTAAAAATGAAGGGATTCAACTTGCCACAAGAATTTATAGGAGGGAGGAAGTGGGTCGTCCCTCCACCTGCCTTTCTAGGTTTTGCGCCCAAGGCAGATTAAGATAAATTCGAAATCCCATGATAAGCAAACAACAGAGGTCAAAGACTCCCAAAGCAAGGCTCGGACAAACAACCCCAAGATCAAGCCCCCCGAACGTCCTCATAGGAGGCCAAGCATCGTGCTCTCTCCAAGAGAAAACATCGCGCGTTGCATTAAAAGAGGAAGATCGCACAATGCAAAAACACATTTATGTCACGCATTTATGCCTTGTGGTTCTCGAAGCTGAACAACAAGCCATGGGGTTGTGATGGTGTGCGGATTTAACCATGAGAAAACAAATAAAATAGCCGACTCTAACCCAAAGAAAAATGTGGCAGACGCTCGAATAGGTCTCGTAGGGAAAGGGCCTCGAAGGTGAATACCAGGGAGTTTCCTACACCCATCAAAAATCCTAAGAAGGTTCGCAAGACGAACATCGCGCACATTCAACGGCGAGGGGAAGAGGCTAGTAGGCAATCCTAAGTGAGAAGGGTCGCAAGACCAAACATCATGTACATTCAATGACGAGGGAAAGAGGCCAATAGGCGATCCTGAGAGAGAACAGTCACAAGACCAAACTTCACGCATATTCAATGGTAAGAGGAAGAGCAGCTGGGAGTACCACCAAGGATCGCGAGACCAAGCATCGTGCCCACGCCAAAAGGAAAAGAAAGCTAGTCACACGCGATACTACGTCCCATATCAGAAGATTCAGAAACAACACAACAGCCTCCCCAACCAATCAAAGCTTTTCCCTTCCTCAACCAATCAAATGGCGACAGATCGCTCATCCCACATCAGAACTCCATGGAAGCCACTCTCAATGTCTATAAATAGGGGAAGATGGTGATGGTTGCCAGGGTTGAAAAAGGCCTCTAGCTCAAAACTTATCTTACTAACAGAGATCAACGTGTTGAAACATTCGTACAGATCGCGCTATAATTAAGGCAAGGTTGATAAAAAGACCTTAAGTCGCAAAAGAACAATCTACTCTTATTTCCTAAAAGAGGGAGCGAATAATCAAAAGCTGTAAACCCGAATTCAAATTACTTTGACATTTCATAATAAAAGAGAAGGCCTATTTGTCCATTCAAATAACCTCGTGTCTCGGTCCTAGCACTTATTTATTTTGGGTTTCAACATGCATATTTACTTTTTATTGTAATGTAATGGTACTATTTTTTCAAAAAAATATTTGATTTTGAATTTAATTTAATTATATTTTAAAAAGTTTTTAACTTAAAGTTAATTAATTAAAGTGTTTGGGTAAATGTTGTAATAAAGGAGATTTGAGGGTGGGAAGTGGAGTTTTTACAAGTTTATGCCGACTTCCATGTTTTTGCCGACCTTATCTCACACACACATACAAACACATATATGAGTTAGTTCTTTGTTGTTAATATATATATATATATGTATATATAAAGAGAGAGAGAGGAAGTTCGAGAAAAAGAGAGAGAGGAAAAAAGAGAGGGATATTCTATTCTTATTGTTGTTGGGTACAAGTTCTTCCATCGGGTTTGATTTTGGAGTATAAGTCTGGTTTGGTAAGTTTTAATTAATTAGTGATTTATTTGGATTTACTAGTTTTTTCAAATCTTGGTTTATAATTGATTTTGATTTGGGAATCAGTCGATTTATAGTTTTTAGTTGGTGTTTTCAATATTGGTTTGATACTTGGTAAAATATTTGAGAGTGGTTTTTGGGGTTGATTTTGTAATCATATTTTGAGGATCTTTGATCAAGATTTATAAAAAGATTTTAACTAGTATAGCATGATCAAATTTTAAAGCATTTGGAATTATACAAAATAATAATGCATGTTGGCATTTGTTTACATTGAAGGTTAGAGTTTGCAAGATTAAATAGACTATTTCTTCATTGGGTTATATATATAGGAGCACGAGTCATAAATCATGATAATAGACAAGGAGCAAAGACATGATATCTGTCTTAGACAAGGTTTCGCGTAGCTTGGTAGTTAGTTGTTTCTTGGCTTAAGGATTTCGTCTTCGAGGAAAGTCGTTTATGACTTGATTAGTTTTTATTCAATTCATGTTCGATTTTGTGTCGTGCTCATATGATTGGTTTTAAGGAACTGGTCCATAATTGATTATTTTACGAAAAAGTGTTTACTTTTGCGTAATATGTGTGCAAATGGATTTCAAAGTGTTTTCATCGTATGTGAAGTTTTTGAACATTGTCTCTGTGCTGGTACAGTTCTTGGCATGGCCATGTGCGTAGATTATCATCGAGGAAGAGATGTCTATGTATGGTTCATGTGACAAGGAACCGTTCCCCTTCAAAAGAAAGGTTATTTGTGTTTTTTGCAAGTGCTCCAGTGGAGATTTGACCAGGGGTTAGAAGTGTTGATATTTTGTGAGAGGTAAGAGGTCCTACCGCGCCATCTTGAAGGCATGTATCTCTCTAGAATTGGCGTGCATTAGGACCAGGAATGCCGCTGGAAAAGGCCTGGTTCGAGCCAGGATTCGTTTTCACCGAATCTGGCGCATTGTGGCACGCTAAGTAGCTGTCCATCGGCGTTCGAGGCTCCTTCTTCACTTTTAGTGGGCGATCCTTTTTCCAATCTCTTTTTTAGGAAGATTCTGATCCAGAATTACCAGAAACGTCGTTGGAATCATTGCCCACTTTAGAAACGCCCTTATTGTTGTCGTTCGGTGCCGACATGCCTGTCTCCCTATCCCTTGCATGTCGCCTTTCGCTTCGTCCTGAAAAAACTCACTAGGGGACATTGGTAAGATGGTTACACGCTTACCATGGTAGTTGAACATGTAAGTGTTCAACCGGCCATCGTGAAGCACGTGAGGGTCAAACTGCCATGGACGTCCAAGAAGGATATGTGTGTCGTCCATGTCAATGACATCAAATAGAATAGAATCGGAGTAGAAGCCAATAGAAAAGGAGAGTTCTACATGTTTTGTAATCCAATAATCACCTTCATTGGAGATCCAAGCAAGCTTGTAAGGCGTCTAGTGCTCCGTTGTTGGCAATTTGAAGTGATCTACAACTTTCCTTGACAAGAAGTTGTTGCAACTACCTAAGCCCACTATAACACTCAAGGAGACGTTTTGGACCATGCATTGGGTGCAAAAAATTTGCTCCCTTTGATCGGTCTTCATGACTGCCTTGATGCTCAACGCACGCCTAGTCACGAGCATGATCTTGGAGACGGCAGTGGCGGTGTCCGAGAACGCAAAAATGGCACCATCATCAACCGCGGCTCCCTCCTCCTCGGACTCAACCTCGTTGACGCTCTCATATGCCGCAAATTGAGCCAAGAAGAGAACCCGCTTTGTGTTAGGGCAATCCCGCTTAAGATGGCCACGCCCACCACATTGACAACACTTAATGGCTCGAGTCCTAGGTTGTAGGGTAGGGGCTGTCACTTCACGATTTTGCGTCCCGAGGGGGCATTGAAATCTCTTCTGGGGGAACCTACCTTAGATTTTGACAAGGAGGGAGAAACAGAAGGTTTAGTACTAAAACCAGAAGTACTAGGTTGAGAACCATAACATTAATAGGACGTGGATTTCGGCCTCTTGAATTGAGAATAAAGTTCCATGGTCGTGTGTATAAGCGCGCCAAGGTTCTTGATGGCAAGACAATGAGTCGATCACAAATCCATTGGTGGAGTCCCGCTACAAAGCATAACTACAACGCCCCCGGTAAAGCGCTAATGCCAGTCTTGAAGAATAAATCCTCCAAGTAAGCAATGAACTCTTCCGGGTTAATGGACCTTTTCCGTGCGTATTGGATCATAATTCGGACCTTCACCTTGTAATCCTTTCGGATGTATTTTTGCTTCATAAGGAACACCAATTGGTGCCACTCAATAATGGCAGCCTTGCCCTTTCGGGCCCGGTCGACTTCAAACTGATTCCACTACATATGAGCGACCCCATAGTAGTGAAGCAAAACAACCTCCACTTTTTCATGTTCCTCATAGTGACAATGTTTGAGGACATGCTCTGTTCCCTGCAACCAAGAAATAAACTCATCAAGATTATAGTTGCCATAAAACGGTTCAAAATTTACCTTAATGTCTTGGCGTGATACATGCGTCGGACGTTCATCATTGGCGTGCCGATTGGCACGGACGGCGGTGTTCAATTTCGGCGGCGGTCTCGAGGTGGCCCTCGACCATGTCCTCCATCATCATCACTTAACTCATCATCTCCATCACACCTAGGGCGCCATTGATCCTCGCGGTCCCGGTTTTGGTCACATCGATCCCCTTCGCGCCGAGGCTGTTCGCAATTGTCACAACATTGCCGTCAATCATAGTTTGCGCGAGTCTCGGGGAGCTTGGGAAGCGGGATCTATCCCGGTCCCTCTCTAGCCACTCCTCCGAATCATTGACCAGAGGGTGCTCAAAATCGTCATCGGTTTCCTCATCGTACTCCATCATAGAGTCCTCGGAATCCGAGTACAGGCTAGTTGTACTTTGATGGCCCCGATAGTCATGGACATCGAAGTCGTCTCGGCCCTTGGTCTTCTTTTTAGGCATAGGGGTCGTGGCTTTCTTTTTCTTTTTGGCTTGTTGACATCGCCACTCCCTCGAGTCATGCTCCTTGTCGGAATTAACATCATGGATCTCATGTATGTCATCTTCTTATTGGGTCGGCCTACTCTCCTTCATGGACTCCAAACGTTGGACACCATGTTGGGAAGAAGGCTCAAACATTTGCGCCTTGCCTTTCTCTTGTGATGTTTCCCTCAAAACCGAAACGTTTTGCGGTTGCACGCTCGGATTCGGGGGCTGAGTGTAGATAGACATCATGGCTCTCTGTTGCTCCATCATTTGAGAAAACATGGGCTTCATAGCTGCAAAGCGCATCTCTAAAGATTGGCCACCAATTGGTGGTGTGACCCTAGTTGTAGGCACGCTGGGTGTCGGTAGAAGGCCCGGTTGGAGCGTCGGCGGCGTGGTACTGCCACCACCTTGTCGTCGTTGTTGGTTTGTATAATCTGAATCCATGTTGCTAATTTCACCTATAACAACCATAGACATAGACAAGTAACAAGTCCAACAAAAACCAAGCAAAGAAGAAGTCGAGACCTTGTAGGACTCACCGACCCAAGTACACTTAGTTGCACGAACAAGAGGCTTAGAGGGTTAGGAAGGCTAAGGGTCTCGACACACACAAGCAAGTGTAAATAAAACAAGACAAGCAAGCACATAAAAGAGGAGAAGAGAGGAGAGGGGTAGCGGCTAGGGAGAGCCTTGGCCACGTGAGAAGTAAGAAAGAAGAAGAGAAAGAATATAGAAGATCTCGTCCTTAGAAGGGAAGGGGAGATTGTGTCTACCAAATAATAGCAGCTAAAAGATATGCAAATAAGGAGAAGATATGCAAATCAATTAGAAGAATTATGGAAAGATATGAGAAGATGTGTGAGAGAGAGAAGATCAAATCAAATCTCAACCAATATGGGAACACTTGCCTTATTTTAGCTTGTGTGTCCCCACAATTTTTTTTAATTAAATGCCGATTCTATTTTTGATTATTTTTTTAATTCGGAAAAATCAAAATAATTACCAAACTTGTGGATTTTATCCTCCAAGAAGGCAACAAACAAATCGTGGAGAATCTTGGGCAATCCAAACAAATCAATGGATCTTATCCTCTTGAAATGTGGATCGAACAAGACGGAAATGGATTTTATCCTATTTCTAACCACAAGAACACGAAGAACACGTAGAGAAATGGTATGAATGACACACAAAAATTGGTAGAATTGAGAAGAAGACTCTTAGCATGCAAGACTTGACTTGAGCAATAACACAACACAAATATATGTCGAAGGGAATGGCTATTTTTTGTGATTTTTTTAATTTTTTGAAAGCAAAAAACGTGGATCTATGTGGATGTTGGTAGAGATGGCGGAAGCTAGTGAAAACAACGGTGGAAAAGAAAAAAAATTCGTGCAAAATAAAGAGCAAAAGGGTAAGATGAGACTTACATAGTCCGTAGGCTCTGATGCCAATTGATGTGAACCCGTCTTCGGATTCATGGAAGGATCTTGAACTTGGACTCGTATTGGGTCTCACACACCCGATAAGCGAAGCGATTAAGCCTAGA
Organism: Fallopia convolvulus; assembly: GCA_964016875.1. Lineage (NCBI taxonomy): Eukaryota > Viridiplantae > Streptophyta > Magnoliopsida > Caryophyllales > Polygonaceae > Fallopia > Fallopia convolvulus. The sequence goes on from OZ024727.1 coordinate 28,779,737, forward strand.
ATTAAGGGACAAGTTTTGAGTGTAGCGATGAGAGGCCTCGGGTTCAAGGGAGAACACGAGAGAGGAAGAGATTTGAAAGGGGATTGGTGATGCCTAACAATGACGCGTGCGAATAATCCGACAACACTTCGTTCATTAAAATCAAGTGTGGGAAATAACAAGAGAGGAAGACTAGGGTTGCGCATGCAAGCGGCCCAACGTCGAGCCCAAGACCATAAATGGCATACTAAACATAGCAAACCTTATTTAGAATGTTTCTAGAATGGAAAAGTACTAATAAAGGCATTAAATGATAGAGGTCACGGTGGCTGATATCCGCCTTTTTAGTTGTGTTTTTAGGGTATGTTTTTGTGTGTTTGAGTCTTTTTCTTTAGTTTTGTGTTTTGTTTTGAGTCATTTGTGTAGGTTTTCGTATTTCCTTAAGATATGGAATCTACATAAGCTTTGGTGGTGTTTTTATAGGTTTTGGAGCTGATTTGGAGCATCTTTTGAAGAAAGGAGGAAAGCACTCAAAGTTAGTACTCAAGAATGAAGTGAAGATGAAGATTAATCTTAAAGAATGAAGTCCATAAAGAGGTGAAGAATTAAGTTTGAGCTAAGAAAGAAGTAGAGAAACTCGCTACAAAGACATATGAAAAAGAATCGACTCAAACCGAGGTGTAACGAACCCTCTACTGAAGTTTTACTACAAAGTTGTTTGCAGTGCTGAAGGGGGTCAATAACGACCCTGTGAGGGTCGATACCGAGGTTGCAGGGGTCGATACCGAGGTACATTAGGTCGGTAACGAGGTATTCAGCAAAGAAGAAAGACGAGAGTTCAGCAAAGTTCTATCGACCCTGACGGGGTCGGTACCGAGGCACTCAAGGTCGTTAGCGAAGACAGAGTCGGCGCAATTAATGTACTTTTATCCTTATTATTAGATAGTTTTAAGGGATATATCTTTTAGATATTAATTCCCTTATAGATAGCTTTAGTTTCTCTATAAATACTCTTGTTCTAGCTTTAGTTTTCTTATCCCACAATTAACCTAGTTTAGGGTAGATAGATAGAGAGGAGGCGTGAAGAGAGCGAGAGAAGAAGAACGAGTTTGTGGGAGACTTGGAAGACAAGTTTCATTTTGAATTCAGTTTGTAAGATTTTCCTTTCTTTATTAATTCAATTGCTTTATTTTAATCATGATTAGTGAGTAGTCTCTCTCTAAAGTTGGGGTTAAACCCAACAATGGTTGTGCATGCTTGTTTGTGATCATGATTTGATTGTCTTTGTTGCATGATTCTATTCTCTTGTTCTTAATCCTTAAAACGAAAGTTGAAATGAAATTTCTCATTCATTGTTGAAGCGAAAGCAGAAACTTTGAATCAGAATAGTCAACTTAGGGTTTTAAAGCGAAAGCGGATCAATCCTAGTTGAAGTAGAAGAGATAGATAGTAAGTTTATTGATAGGATGAAAGTTGGTTGATTTACTTGCTTAGTTGACGAAAGTTGGCGACTTTATGTGATAAAAGCATGATCTTTATGTTTCATTAGCGTTGGCATGCATAATTATTGTTGTAGGGATACCCTAATCCTTAGATTTTCTCATTATTGATATAAAAATCCATACTTTCTCTCTTACTTGCGCTCTAAGTAAGAACAGAACTTGATACTGACTTTCTCCCGTGGACGAACCTGACTCCCTTGTACTCAGCGGGGTCTTGATTATAAATTTATTTGTTCTCAAGAAATCCCTCTCAATAGTGGCCATATCGTGAGTGTCGTGACAAGGGCCGGCGTGAAGCGACAAGGGCGTCGACGCGCCAGTGTGTGCAAGGTGTGTCGTGGCACGCTGAGTGCGGTGCGGCACAGCTGAGGCGCGTCACATGAACCTCTTGTCGCAACGCCGGGGTGGCACCTCATGGACATGGCAGGGGCGTACGAGGTGAGGTCCTCGATGCCGAAGGGTGACGATGGTGCGGTGCCGATGGCGCATAGGCACTCGAAGGGTGGCTCGGTCGTGGGCACTGTGGTTGGCGAGTGTGCGCGCGATGATGGATGATGTGGCACGAGCGATGGCGCGGGACCTGGCTCGTGTGATGGGTCCGTCAGAGCGCACGGACATCGACTCCTCCTCTTGACTATCCGTTAGTGTCGGGATCACATCAACCAGGGGCAACCAGCCTCGAGTGTTCGAGATGAGGAGGCATGATGCCTTGAATGCACTGACTACCACGAGTATGATTTGGATTCAGTCTAGACATATGCATAATCTGCTTGATACGGGTGTTATACACTCTTTTATGTCATCTGCATGTGTCGATAGACTAGGACTGACGTGTTCCGGAGGAGCGTCTTTTATGGTCGCAAATTAACGACCACGTGGTTGCTGAATTTGGACCCATATTTAACGATTATGTGGTGGCCAATTAGCGACCAAGTGGACATTGTATCTCGACCCAAATTTAGCGACCAAATAAATATTTATATTAATTATTCCTATAATTTAAATAAATATATCAACAACAACAACCCGGTGTAGACCTGCCTCAGGTAGGGTCTGGGAGGCCAGGATGTACCCACCCTTCCCTCGACCTAAAGATCGAGAGGGTGTGTAAGAGAGGCCTAAAGACCATAAAAACTAGGAAAAAGGCGCCATGAGAGAGAGAGAGAAAGAGAGGGAGAGAGAGAGCTCATCAGCGTAGGATGTGGGCCCTTTCTCTCCTGCTACTGCTCCTCCACCGTAATCTTCTCCCTCCAAAGATCCCTACAGTCTGTCAGGTCCGTTGAAATATCCAAAAAGTCAAGGTCATGTTTTATAATTTCATTCCAGCTCTTCTTCGGTCTACATCGGCCCCTGCGAAAGTCGTTGAAAGCCATACCCTCACATCTTCGTACTAGGGCCTCTAGTGGCCTCCTCTGAAGGTTTTGAAGATCCAAATGGTTCTGAGAAGGTATGCAAGCTTAAGAAGTCTATTTATGGACTTAATCAAGCATCTAGGAGTTGGAACTTTCGATTTGATGAGAAGATCAAAGAGTTTGATTTCATTAGATGCGAAGAGGATCCTTGTGTTTACAAGAAGTTTAGTGGGAGTAAGGTAGCCTTCTTAGTCTTGTATGTGGATGACATACTACTTGTTGGGAATGACATTCCGATGCTAGAGTCCGTAAAAGAATGGATGAAGAAATGTTTCTCAATGAAAGACTTAGGAAAGGCCGAGTACATACTTAGAATAAAGATCTATAGAGATAGATCTAAGAGACTACTTGGATTAAGTCGGGAAACTTATATAGATAAGATTCTTGACAGATTTAAGATGCAAAATTCCAAGAAAGGGTTTTTACCCATACAACATGGTGTACATCTTAGCAAGACACAGTGTCCTAAAACACCTTCTGAGCTTGAGAAGATGAGCAAGATTCCTTATGCTTTTGCTATAGGATCTATCATGTATGCCATGGTATGTGCACGACCTGATGTTGCATTTGCTCTAAGCATGTGTAACAGATACCAATCAGATCCAGGAGAAGCACACTGGTGTGCTGCTAAGAACATCCTGAAGTACTTAAGAAGAACCAAGGATGTTTTATTAGTATATGGAGGTGATGACAAATTAGTCGTTCAAGGATATACTAATGCTAGCTTCCAGACTGACCGAGATGGTTGTGAGTCTCAATTAGGATATGTCTTCATCCTTAATGGAGGAGCGGTGAGTTGGAAGAGCTCCAAGCAAGATACAATAGTTGATTCTACGACTGAGGCTGAGTATATCGCTGCTAGTGAAGCGGAAAAAGAGGCCTTTTGGATGAGGAAGTTCCTGGATGAACTCGGTGTAGTCCCTAGCATTTCAGAGCCTATCGACATCTATTGTGACAACAATAGTGCCATAGCTCAAGCCAAGGAACCGAGTTCGAGCTCCAAATCTAGACACGTTATGAGGAAGTATCACCTTATTCGACGCATAGTCTCTTATGGTGACATTAAGATGTGTAAGGTGCATACAAATGACAACATTGTAGATCCATTGACCAAGCCTATGCCTAGGCCCAAGCATGATAGTCACACTAGGGCTAAGGGTCTCAAACACATTGGAGAATGGCTTTGAGATTGCTTTGTATTATATTTTTCGTTGAAAGTGTTAGACACTTGTTTTATGTTTGGCTTGATGATTTTATGATATATGATATTTCATCCTTATTTATATATTGTTTTAATCGATATTAAATATGTCCAAATAATTCATTATTAACAAATGGGATCACCTTAAGTGTTCTGGTGAATGAAACCCATTAAGTGAAATGAAGTTTTTTTATTATTGAAAGTCTATAGTTCAAAATCATCAAATGGACATAGATGATGTTACTAGTAACTATATTGTAAGTTGGCTGATAGCGCTAGGTTTCATGGGCTATAGGGACATCGAGATGTCTAGTCTTTTACATATATGTGTATGGATGATACATGTAAGACTGACCCACCTTAAGACTACCCAAAAGAGATTGTAGAGTTTTAAGTTAAACCAGGATTAGTAGATTCCTCAGACATGAGTGTGTTATGGTCTCTCTTGATAATTTGCATTTCTTTGACACTGTTAAACGCTTTCCGTAAAAGGGAGTTATAAAGGCAGTAGTTGGGATTGCCAAAACTTTTGTGGGAGACATAGTCATACAAGACTGGAGAAGTCCTCCTAGTTTGTGTATACAATGATACATTGAATAGGATTGGTGTCTCGGCCACTTGAAGAGCGAGAACTGAAAATGCATGGCCATGCTCGGATGAATATTTTTCATTCGTTTAATTGACAGTTCAAACTCAGAGTTCAAGAAACAAATTTGACATTAGATATGAATGTCACCATATCGTCAAATAAGACATTAAGAGACAAAGGTATCTTATATTGCACACTTGTTTAAGGACAAGTGGGAGATTGAAGGAATTGTGTCCTTTAATCTAATGTGCAATGACTAAACTTGGAACAAGATAGTTAAAAAGAGGTATTCAATCCGATTATTTTAGGAGTCATAGTGCTTTGCTAGAAGCCAACTACGACTAATGCGGTCAGACACTTAGAGTTGACGGACTAGATCAAAATGAAAGATGGTTTTATTATTAATGTATATTTGATATATACTAATAATAATGAGATAAGATTTATTTGTGAAATAAATAAATAATGAATGAAAAGGGGTTTCATTTTTGGATGAAGGTTACAAATGAAAAGGTTTGTAACTCATCTAAAATTAATTATTCCTTATCTAAAAAGAAGAGGTTATAATTGGGGTGAGTGATATTTAAATTAGATTTTGACTCTCCTGATGCAGAATGATTCCTTCTTGCTTTATCCTCTCCATTTTTCGTGCTCTCCATTGTTCTTCGTCCTAGCAGTCGAAGTCAAAGGCGATCTAGACCGGGCTCGTGTGGACCAAGTAGAGAAGTCGCATTTGAGGCTTTATTTCTCATTCGTTCCTCCTTGTTTTGTTTCGGTTCACGCATCAGCATGTATCTTCTATGAACGATGATATAATGATCTATTGATTATGCATGAAGATCCTACGATTAGATGTTTAGATTTGATCTGAAATTCCGCTTAACGCATCTAATAAACCTTTAGTGCTCATGCTTTGTTTGGTTTTTAGTTGATGTTGTTTGTGTGTCCGTAACTTTTGGTTTTTAGTTTCATGTCATTTTGGCCTTTTTACACGTCTTTCCTTTGCTTGGCCTTTTTGTTTCCATTGTGTGTCTTTGCCTTGTTTTGTTTTTTAGTATCCTCTCGGTTTCTGATACTTATGTTTTGACCTTCTTGTGCACTTTTGGCCTTCTCACCTTTGGATCGATTGAAACAAATCCTCCCGGTTTGGTCAGGGGCGGTGCATACATCATAACCCCCAGATCTCGCTCCAACGGAATATACTTGATAGTGTTGTTGATGTAGATTATTATATCGAACACCATAGTAATGTGACCAATATTAACATGGTATACACCCATCTAAATGAATCAAAGTTATATCAATCCAATTAACCTAAATTTAAACACATCTTTAAATATTTCTAAACTATGAAAGTTTTAAGATAAGCATATAAATACCCCTTGTATGTAGGCATTCAAATGCATGCGTCTCAGATCATCTCTTTGAGAGGATTAATCGCTATGGTTCCTTAGTTGTCATCATATTTTCTTTCAATTACGAAGATATGAGATTAAAGCCTTATAGATAATACTCATGACTAGAGCCTTCCGATAATGAAAAATATATTACAGTGTCCGTAAATTTCCTTGTAAATTTCTCCAAGTTCAACATAATACTAGGATCGGATCGAGAAATCATAAGATTCTACAAAAAAATGACCTGTAATTAAGGCTATTTTGTAAATCATAAAAAAACTAGAAGTATATGTCTGTGCAAATGCACGGGTTAATAATTCTGTTTAAATTCTTTTTTACATGTTTACGTATTTAGTTTTTCAAATATTATATTCCATCAATGAAGTGTTTGAAGTTGTATATCTTTTTTACATATAAGTATCACATTCATTTATAATTGACATTCAATTAATATTATGTTATTTTATTATTATGAATTTTACTTTGAATTGTAAAAATATAAGGATGATATCAATTATGGAAGATAAACAGGCTATGATGTAATATTCTAATAAAATACCATATTAAATATATTTTATGTATAATAAATTTGTTGTTTATTTTATACAAATATTGTTTATTTAAAAAATCTTTTTAAGATTATTAACTAAGCGATATATTCTTTTCATAATTAAGGTCCCCATTGATTGCAAAAAAAAAAATATTACTTTACAAAGAAAATGCAATTAATAAGATTCTTTTCATTTACTTCTAATATATAATTTTAACTATCTAATAAAAATAACTAAAATTTTAATGATAATTATGACAAAAAATACAAATTTACTACATAGAATATAGATAGATAGATCATAGATTGCTGATGGACTTGGAAGCATGCATAGTTTCCCAACTCTAACCAAACAAAAAACAATATTAATTCGTCATTCATCCATTTTGTGTATCATTAACAAAGATCTTTGTTTTTGACGATAACACGTCAAAAAGGCTGTTAACAAAGACAATGTACACTGAAAGCTACAAATCAAACAAACTAAGGCAGAAAGGTAAATCTTGAAACAAAGAAATGTATAAGTTGTAAAAATGATATCCAACAAAGGAAGCCAAGCTAAAACCCAACACGGCCACAAACAAGGCATCCGATCAAGGAATTTTGTAGTTTCCAATACTTAGTCGTTAAGTTAGTATCTACAATGTACACAAGTGCTACAAAACAAACAACAAACTGAGGCAGACAGAAAGGTAAATCATTAAAAGAAAGGGAAAGGTGAGGGAATGAATAGTGGATGCCTCAGCAGAGCTTAAATCCTAGAATAGCAACTGAATCTGGCGCTTGAAATGTATCACAACTTACAAGAGTCAGTAATACATGTAAGCTGACAGAATTTGCTACTAACAATGATTTGATAGAAAACAGATATAGAGGTTGCGTCCTCTCCTGTACAAAGTTCCTCAATCTAAACAGCCATCAGCCATCGCCCCGGAAAGGAAAAGAAGAAGAAAAACAGACTCTAATGAGGCCTCGTTAGTGCTTTCTGAAAATAAGCTCGGATCTCAGGTATGATGCGTTGGACCAGATGTGTGTACCTGCAGACGTCATCAAAAGACAACGCTGTTAATCCTATAAGAAGAGCATTAGTGCACAAATTGTACAGTTGATATCCTGTAAAACAAATTTAAGCCATCATTTTTCAATTGAGACTCGGATTACATAAACAGGTACCATAACAGGAAGCATAGATACGAAAAATAGCCATACCACGGCTTGGAATTCAGTCTGTCAAATTGTTCCAAGATAAAAAGGATGCAAGCATGTCTGAGTGACATGGCATTATATGCCTCTGATAACTCGTACATGAGAGTGACGTTGTCTGCAGAGATATCCTGAAATATGGATTTATTTCAGAAAGGAATAATAATCAATTAGTGAAAATTGCAATATGTCTATTGCATGAGATGACTGAGATAAACACGCTCCTTACCTGGGCAATGGCATACTCACAATGTCGCTTGAGGCCATCTAAAAGGTACTGATCAGCTGCTCTAAGCAGATCCTGAGCAATTTCTATGGTAACATCAACAGTCCCAGTGTAAATGAATCTGCAGATCATAGAAAGAAATCGTCAACGATGTACAAATTTCCTAGTGAAACAAAATACACCAACTCTTCAAGTTACCTCATCATTAGTTCAAAAACATCCCATCGAATATTAGGAATCTCCACATCTTTAGCATCCCTTTCCTATAACACATATAGTAGTCAAATGAGCAATACACCATGCCAAGAAGAATCTGTGTTAGCATTAATCTTTTTACTCTATAAGCTGGGTGACAAAAGTTTAGAATCGTCTCTATACTTAAAATCATTAGAATACTTAGCAAAATTGCTATTAAATGATTTAGGTTAGTAGCAGCTCAAGATTAGAAGAGTTTTCAGAATGCACTGTATTTACCCTGTAACCACCATCAAACATGGCTCTGAATGCATCAGAAGAAGCAAGCAAGCAGATCCGATGAGCATAGAACCGCTTGCCTAAATAACCAGAAGCAGGAAAAAAAAAGGCATCAGAGACTCTAATTATAGTTTATAAACATGGTTGAGTGGCCTAAACAGAAGAGTTAGACAAGCATCAAATGGAAAGAATAAATGGATCATAACCTTCAACTAGGAAAGTGACATCCGACAATGTAGGGTTGTTGACATATTGCTCACCCAGATACACCTGCAGCAAGAATGTAATCAATAGGCATCCTTTTCTAAACAAGAAATAAACTTTTGAATCCGGAGATCTGACCAGAAAAATGACGAGTCCTTTGTCAAAGCATACTTGATATTAGAAGAACGTAGACTTGTTGAAAACCAATAGAATGCAGTGGGGCCAGAATAATGCATACCTGTGGAGTTGGAGATGGTGGAGCTGCATCAATAGGCGAGACTAGAGTAGCTTTGGCAGCCATCTTATACAAAGCAATTGAAGCATCTTGCTGCTGCTTTGCACACAAAGATTCTAGAAGTTCCAAGAGAAACTCCAGTCCTGCATAGAGAATATCAATATTAATGAAGCTAGGCGAAACCAATATCTGGAAACCAAAATAAAGCAAACAAATATAGAGTATAGACACCCACCATTGCTGTCTATGAATATCCTTCTTTGATATTCAGGTGAACTTAGATGAGCAAGAGCCAGAGCAACTCGCCTCTGAACAACCTTGTCGGCCACCCGTAATAAATACAACAAATGGTCCAACACCTGTAGACAATCATGACAAATTAGGGATTTTATAAACATATGTCAAGCTCACTTGCTGTAGCTTAGAGTTCATTGGACTAGAAAGAACGAAGTTAGAAGCATTAAAATCAGCAATTAAACAGCAAATTCTAATGTTAACATACTCGTCCATGGATCTTTTCCTCCAATCTCTTTATAGTTTTTGCCACACAGTCCTTGGTTGGCTGCAAGCACGCAAAATATGCCACGTAGAACAAGCCACATTATCAAATTCATCAAGGAACTAAGCAGAGTGGTAATGAAAATAACTGGAGACATAAAATAAAACAAGCACGCCAAACAAAAGTAAGCCACACCTGAACAATGAAATCCCCTTCTTGGAGTTTCTGAACACCTCCTATTCTTATAAGGTCTGCAACATTATCCTGCAACACAATTGATGTAACCAAAAAAATAGAATGATACTCAATACAGCTCAAAATTCATTGATATCCATAAACCAATATTCTAATGAACAGTCTGAACCTCATTGTCAGCAAGACCATATAATGCAAAAGCTGCATTATGTTGCAGACATGCATTCCTGGACTGAAGAAGTCTCAATAATGGCATGACACCACCACTCTGAGCAATGCCAGCTTGGTTGTGTGAGTCCTGCCAAATAAGGAAGGCTACAGTTTATATTCAAAGGAGAGAAGGCAAAACAAAAGAAACACACAATAAAAGATGCAGTTGTAACTTGTAAGCAGATCCCAGTGGAGGTTAAACAAAATGAAAAAAGAGAACTCGTGAACTCTGCCATAATACATCATTTCCTAGGTATCATTTACAATCACCACTGCACTGCGTTCTGCTGGAGAGGGAAAGATGGCTAAACAAGCAGCCAGTTCTAAAAATCCCCGCCTAGGCACTGGAAGGTGCTAGCCCGCCTAGCCTTCCAGCCCATCTAGGAGACTGTCTAGTCTGTCTAGGCGCCTGTTTAGGCCGCCTAGGCACTAGCCGGTCCCTCTCCGCCTAGCGTTCTTTAGAACACTGGCAGCCAATGCCCCAAAGATATCATAACAATCATAGACTTGCCGGAACATTACCTGCGCCAACCTCCCAAGTGCAAAAGCAGACATTTCTCTGAGTTGTGCATCATCAGACTGAAGCATCTCAATCAAAGGTGGTACTGCACCTCTCTGAACAATGTGAACCTGCAAAATTAATGCAATAAAAATGAATTTTTATTTTACTTAAATAAACACATGCTGTAAAGCAGGCAGTTTTATTCCCAGTAGTATGTTTTGACAAACCTTGCAATCAGAATCAGCAGCAGCAAACTGCCCAAGCAGTAGAGCTGCTTCTCTTTGGCTTTCGGGACAGCTGGAACTGCAACCAGACAAAAAGTTCAAGCATCAGACAAGTAATATTCTTTATTATTACAAGTCACCTAAAGCTTTCAAGAAATTAATATTTTCAATTTCCAAATGTTTATAATGGGATAGAAGAAGAATTTGCAGAGCACTAGTAGCTAACAAACCTTAGCAAACTAATGACTGGTTGCAGAGCACCTGCGAGAAGAACCTCTCTCTTTATGTTAGGAGAAGAATGCACAAGATTCCCAATAACACCAACCTACAGATCAAGTACCGAAAACTTTATACAGTATATGCACAAACCTTAAACAAAGCATCAATCTAGGCCCTGACTTACTGCTTCATAATGTATGGCAGAATCTTCAGCTCGAAGCATTAGAATAAGAGTTGGCAGCGCATTGCATTCCACAATCTGGGGATTTGTAAATTATTCAGAAACTGGACTTCCTATGACCTTTTTTTTTAACAAAAAAAAAGAAGCAATGAAAAACATTATTGGGAAGTGGATACAGTTTTACCTGATTTTTGTTACCATCATTTTTGAATGCAAGAGTTCGCAGCGTTCCTGCAGCAGCTCTCTGAACTTTAGCATCCCTGGACTCCAGCAAGTGGACAAGGGATGGAATCCCACCATCAATTCTACTTCCAAATAACCATCAAAGAAGTGAATATGATGTACTTAGAGCAATACACATGCATGCAGACACAAAGAAAGAAGGAACTAAAAGGATGTGGCAAACCTGACACGTGATTTGATGTTACTATTCTCATGAGCTAGATTGGTTATTGCATCAGCTGCTCTCCTAATAACACCATTAAGAGCACGTGATGTGCATCCACTGTTGTCCCTTTTCAAGAGATCCACAAGGTGGGGAAGAGCCCCGGCATCAACTATAAGTTGCTGGTGCTCCGGCTGTCAAAAGAAAAGGGTACGAATGTGGAAGTTTAGCATTCAAATGACTGATAAATATTAGGGTTTTGAAGAGATCAAATGTTAATCACATATACTAGGACATAATCTAGCACAATCCATGCAGGAATATAAGTTCTGAAACAATAACATTAGAAGATATTCTCTAAAGAAGCAATATGCACCAAACAGGACTAAGAATATGTCAGATTATCATATGCTTTTTTAGTCCTGAGAAAGAGACCCCTATTCTATTTCAACATTCATATCCAAAGACCTGCCAACTAATTATTTAAGATAAAAGTTTAAATAATATATAAAGATTAAACACTTTATAATTTATCAACAATAGAAACATCAATTGTAACCACTTCACACCCATGTAATAGTCATCAAGCAATTGCACAAAATAACTGAAATGAACTCAAAATTTGATTTCATTGAGCTTTACAATGAATTGGTTTCAAATGTCACTGAAATATATTCCAAGGAGGGTAAGCCAGAGTGTTCTGTTTTTCAAAGTTTTAGTAAACAGCACTATGCACCAAACAGGACTAGGAATATGTCACATTATCATGTGCACATAGTTGTATTTTAGTTTTCTAGTCTTTGTAATCTTTGGGTCTATCGGAAACACCCTCCTTTGGGGTATGGGGTAGATGTTGTAGTTGTATCATGTGCACATAGTTATTGATTATTAGCCTTTTAGAGCATTTATGAACTAGATTTCCTTGCACAAATCAGATAGTTAAGTGCTCAATATTTTAACACAAAGGACTTGACAAGTTAAAATCATTTTGATTAATAAATTAAAATCATCACATTAAAACATTACCCAAGTTCTTCATTAAGAATCTTTACGACCTATTTCAATCTAATGAATAGTTTTCTGCAACCTAGTTAATGTTCTAGGTCAGCTTGCAATTCAGATGGACATAGTAACCATGTGATGACTAAAGACCTTGTGATAATTATACTCACTTTGTTTATTCATCAAAACAACTTTGAGCTTATTTTCAAACTCTGGTAACAACCACACAAGTTCTATTAACTGCTGAAGTTTTACGAGGTTTGTTAAAAATTCAAATGTATTAATACAAGTAAGCTTGAAACCTGTAAAAAAAATCTGAGGAGTCACAAAATTGAACAGAAAGCCAAAACCAAAACATTTTGTCAAATTTAAGCTATTGTTTTATTGATTAACAGTCACACCATTAGGGCGCCTGCACATAAGTTTTAACCTGTACAAAAACAAAATTGAACCTCAAAGCGTCAAAAGATTAATACATCTCTACAATCAGATTCAACCGGCAGAAAAGTGAGAACTGATTAATAACTAAGAAAATCAATAACCTTAACAGCGAGCAATCCAAGTGCAAAGGCACTTCCCTTCTCAACCTCGTGCTCCAGCGGCTTTCCCCCACCAACCTCCGGCGGTGCCTGCAGATGCCTCACCAAAGCTGGCACTGCTCCATGGTCCACAATCAAATTCACAAGTTCCTCTACAAGATAACGGAGAACTCTAAACAAATCTTGGAGGAAAAACTTAGAATCCGCACAAGCTCACGTAGCCACCAAATTTAGCTCAATTACCTCGAAAAAACAATGTAAATCTGAAAAGTAATACGATAGAGAGCCAGATCATGCCACTAACCGTTTTTCGCGAGCTCGGAAAGAACGTGAGTCGCTGCCTTGGCGGCAGAGCGATCAGCTTCTGCCCAGGAGAAGGTGGAATTAAGTACCGCAACATTCGCAACGACCTGGTTGAGCAGATCTTCATTCTCGTCCTCGTGCAGAGATAGAGGAAGATCGATATTTTTCCGGTTCTCCTCGAAGTCCTCCTCGAGCTTTCGCTTCAGATTCCTGCGCTTGACGGCCGATCTGCGTTCGCCGCGATCCATGGCAGAGAGAGACGAATTGGGGGAAAGATGATAAAATGAGAGGATGAGATGGAAGAAGGGCAGTTTGGGTAATAGGATCCTCTCTATTTAGGTGTTCGTGCGAAAAGAAATGTTAATCTGAATATATATTGAGATACCGAGACGCGCGCTTTTGAATTTTGGGAAACACTTGCCATTCCCGCCTGTTTCTTTTTTATTTTCTCTTCAAAGTTCAAACTGCCAATGATTATCGCCAATTAGTGTTTGTTTTTATAAGTTACGTTTTTTTTTTATTTTGTTGAAAATGTAAGGATTAGGATATCTTTCTTTCGGATGAGTTCTAAGTAATTTTATAAAGGCTCACTAGGGATAATGTGGCTCAACTTTACAATTTTATCAACTAGTGAATTACATTTCTTGAACACAAGAGACAATTTGACAGTTTCGAACCAATATATCCAAAACCAGCATTTCGATGGCACCTCCCAAAACCCTCAAATGCATTTATGACTGTAAGCTTGTCACCCTCAATCTCCAATTTTCGTAGACCCAATTGTCATGCTTTTCAGTTTCCGTCCCCGAGCACAAGTGTCTCAATCTGTAATATTGTGTTACTCCCATAGTTTTTGGCTCTCAAAGCAATAATTTGTGCATTTTGGTTGCAAATCACAAATTCGATTGTTGTCAATTCTACCGTAAATTTGGATCCATCAAAGTTTAATTTATAGAATCCATGTGTTGGTTTTTTTCCATTTCCTTCGTCTAGCGCTTCTTTGCCTTTTGGGTCGTATTTGACTTATCTCTTCTTCCTCATTCTCGCTTCATCATTTGGTTTTCTCTCATATCGTCAATTGATGTTTAATGTATTGTTTGAGGTTTATGATATGATCATTAGGACTTTGGAAGACTAATCTGTTCCTTTGGTGCCAAATGCACCACCAAATTACTACGAGTTTTGTAAATTCTCGGGTTCCAAGATTATTTTTCAATTTATTGATAATTTTCAATGACGATTTATTCTCAATGTTATAATTTCTTAGTATACTTCTTGTTCTTGAATCAATTTTCCTCCTTATTCCATGGGTATGTGTACAATCAACAAGTAGGTGGCTCGAATCTTCGTATGTATAAGATCCCAACCTTTCATTCTATTTTAATATTGCTCATTTTCAGTAATCTTTCATTTTTCTAAATTTTAATCTTCAATTTTTCATACATTTTCTTTATTGATCCCTATCTTTTAGTATTTTTTATTAACTTTCTAACCCTTTAGTGTTTGCTTATATTGTATGCATTAGAAAGCTAAAACACATATTGTATGATACATTTTTTTATTATGAAAGGGGTTAGAGGAGACTTAACGCCTAGTTGAAGTCTTCCTTAGAGCATCCTCACGGACGAGCCATGAAGGTCGGGGTTAGCTTCAAGGGGGTAAAAAGGAGACTTTGATGAAGGATTAGGCGATGAAGTCAACAACATATATAGTTGATCTACCTAAACACATGGTAAATGCTACAGTCTTGGAGTTTGTGGAGCACACATAAAATATATGCGTACACGATCTCAATTTCCCACGAGCAGCACCAACCACCCTTGACAACATTAATCAAACAAATGTTGTCTCCTTCATTCTCAACACAGGAGAACCCACGATGGATGGCTTCTTTAACATCTACTCTCAGAGCGATAGCCTCAACCATCAAGGGGAGTGAAAACTTGACAAACCTTCGTCAAGGAAAATGGAAGCACCAAAATGGGCTCAGAGGATAAATCCAAAGGAAGAGACACCTCCTTCATTTTTAGCTCTATCAAAATTAAGTTTGATGTAATAAGGTTTGGATTTTTCCCCATTTGATTTTTTCCCTCTTCCTACGTGATGATGTCGGTATCTTATTATTAAGTTGGTCATGTTTATTGTTTTCTATATTTTCTTTATGGATCACTATCCAATCCAATATTTGTGACCTAATAAAGGCGCGTATATCCTACATTTTTGCTGAAGGGGTTTGATTGTTATAAAAAAAACCTTCATGTTTTTAAAATACCAAATACCCCACCAAGAGTATGCAAGAAGTTCAAATTCTTCTTTCGATGGTTTATGTCTAATTTGTAGGAGTAAGTAGGATTCTCATATTGATGACAAGTTGGAACTAAAAGAAGAAAAGGCGTGGGACTTAGCATCAATATGAGTCTTCCATTTGCTCTGCAACTGGTAAAGGGACTTGGCCTGGTTTATTTTAGTTTTTGGTTCAAGTTGTAATAAATTGTATCAGGTCTAGTCTAACCTGGTCATATATTGTCGCTTTCTTCTTTCTTTCTTTTATGAGGGTTTTGCCTCGTTCGGCGTGTAATGTAGATTCTCCAATTTGGGATTTCAATCTACTGTTTGATCGGGCCGGTTAGCTCAATCGTTGTGTGTTTTCTTTAATTTTTGAGTTCTGTTCTAGTTATATCTTCTTTGCTCTTGGTTTCCTTTATGGTATCAAAGAAATTTTAAAGGAAATCGAGCGGTTTGCCCTAATTGCGAGAAAGAGGGGAGCGATTATAGAGTTCATCAAGTTATTGTCGAAGTTCTTGAGTGTGTTCTTGAGATTTCGGTTGTTCACAAGCAGCGATGGGGAATGACAAGGATAAGAGCTATGTTGAAGGGCGTGACCAACTTGCGATGATGACTAACCCTCTAATGTTGGTGAACTCGGACTACCCATGTATGAGCCTCACTAATACTCCTTTCGATGGCTCTAAATTCCTCGCCTGGAGTCGTCAAGTTCAACGAGCCCTCACTACGAAGATGAAGCTTGGCTTCATTGATGGTATGGAACGGAAGCCCGATTGGGCAGATCCTGACTTTGGTCAATGGAATCGGCGTGATTCAATGGTGTCCAATTGGATCTTGAATTTGATAAGCGTCAAATTATCCAGCACCTTCATGTACACTGATTCAGCAAGATCTTTGTGGTTGGAGATATGCGAGCGATATCACCAAAGTAATAGGTCTATGATTTATCAACTCCAACAGGAGCTTTCGCAACTGAGTCAGGGAAGCTTAAGTGTTATAGCTTATTTTGTCAAACTGAAATGGATTTGGGAAGAATTATCTAATCTGGTTGGAATGCCAATATGCACTTGTGGGGAGATATTGATAATGGTAAGTGTGGTGTTTTTGCAAAGCTGGTTGAAATGGAGGAACAATCCAGGTTAATGCAATTTCTACTAAGGCTCAATGTTGATTATGAGTCGACAAAGAGCAACATATTGACAATGGATCCTTTTCCTAATGTAAATCGGGCGTAATGGTTTTGATGGTGGAAAAACAAAAGCAAGTCACTAATTCTGTTGGTGTGGAACCAGTTGCTTTCATGGCCAATCAGAGCAATATCTCAAGAGGTAATCAAAGGGACGATGACAATGGCAAAGGTGGAAATTCCCGTGGGGAAAAGAAAGATTTAAGGAGCAAGAACATTGAGAAGCGATATTGCACTCACTGCAAGTAGGACGGCCACACAAGAGATTATTGCTTCGAGCTGGTGGGTTTCCTTGACTGGTTTAAGGGGAAGAAAGCAAGGAAGGGCTATCAAGTTGTAACCAATGTCGAGAATGAGAATAGCTCGGTGGGTGAAACACCAATTGAATTTGAGCAGAAGGGAAGTGTTGATCACCACAACCAACTAACTCAAGCAGTGACAAGTTTGTCCAACGCTTGCCAAGAAGTGAAGAAGGCTTTCAAGTCAGGGAAAGCAATGAGTGTGGTTGCCAAGACTAGCAAGGCCAATTACCATTTTTCAAGTATCACAGTACTAGTTTTAAATGTTTCTCAACATAGTAGTATTAATTGGATAGTAGATAGTGGTGCCTCGGATCATATGACTTCATATTATGATAATTTACTCAACCCTCACACAATTGATTATCCAATTCAAATTATTATGCCTGATGGTTCTTCCAAGTCAGTAGATACAATGGGAAATGTCGAACTGGGTGATGATTTGATATTGCAAGATTTATTATATGTGGAATCTTTTAAGCATAATTTAATGTTTGTTAGTAAATTGGTTAACTCTGGTCAGCTGAGTGCACATTTTTATAAGGAATACTGTCTCTTACAAGACCTTTTGAGTAAAAAGTTTATAGCAAAAGGTCAAGGTAGTGGAGGACTCTACAAGATGGAGTTAGTGACAATAATAAAGACACTTTCTATTGCACTAGTTTTGGTGGCAGTAATGTGAAACTTTTGCATGATAGACTGGGGCATGTCTCAGCCTCTAAGATGGTTCATTTGCCTAATTTTAAAGACAATTTGGGTGACAATTTTGTTTGAGAAATATGTTCTTTATTAAAATTTCGCAAATTACCTAGTCCACCAATTTTGTCTATTGCTTTGCATAATTTTGATCTTGTTCTTTTGGATGTTTGGGGGCCTTACAAATTAGCAGCACTTAATGGTGCTATTTTTTCCTGACTTTAGTGGATGATCATAGTCGGGCAACATGGACATATTTGTTGCATAATAAGGGTCAGGTTTCTACAGTTCTTGATGGGTTCATCAAGTATGTGAGAACACATTTTGGGGTAGTACCAAAGGGATTCAGATTAGATAATGATGGTGAATTTTTTAACAAAGAATGTTAGTCTTTGTTTGCTAGCTTTGGGATTAAACATTAGAAAACAATGGTTTATAGGCCTCAACAAAATGGGATAGCAGAAAGGAAGCACATGCATTTGTTAGACACAACCATGGCTTTGCGGTGTGTATAGTTCTTGATGGGTCCATCAGGTATAAGAGAACACAATTTGGGGTAGTACCAAAGGGATTCAGATCAGATAATGGTGGTGAATTTGTTAACAAAGAATGTCAGCCTTTGTTTGCTAGTTTTGGGATTGAACATTAGAAAACAATGGTTTATAGGCCTCAACAGAATGGGATAACAAAAAGGAAGCATAAGCATTTGTTAGACACGGCTAGTGCTTTGCGGTTGTAAGCTAGTTTGCCATAGAAATTTTGGGTGATTTTGTTTTGACTACCACCTATATCATCAACAAGTTGCCTTCCTCTGTTCTCAATTGGAAGACACCTTTTGAGGTGTTATTCTCTAAAGCACCTAAATGTGATAACATGCGTGTCTTTGGTTGTCTTTATTATGCCTTCATTTCTCCTAAACCGAATGATAAGCTCGCTCCAAGGGGAAGAAAATGTGTCTGCATTGGCTACCCGCCATGTCACAAAGGATATAAGGTGTTTGATTTGTAGACACAACAATTCTTTTAAGTATAGATGTGGTATTCCATGAAAATATTTTCCCAATTGTTAATAGGAACAACCTAGTCGCACTCCATCAACAAGCTCAACACCGCCCTTATTGGCCATGTTCACTAATGATAATGTGATTCCACCATCAATTGGTGATGTTTCCTCTCATGTGAGAGTTCCAATAGTGTTTCAGAAGAGCCTGATCAAGACTTCTCTTATGATGTGGTTGATGCAGTAAACACAATTGGACCTAATCTTGGTAGTTTTGCCACACCAGCTAAGCCAGCAAAAGAGATCCAAATCTTTAAGGAATCTTTGTATAGACAGTTTACCATCAAGGATTTGGGATCAACAAGGTACTTTCTAGGCATGGAACTCTATAGGGATGACACAAGTGTGTGTTTAAGCCAGAGGAAGTATATCACAAACATATTAGTTGACAGTCACATGGACTCAACTAAGCCAGCAAAATTTCCTCTTCCTAGTGGATTGCGTTTGAAATTCGATGAAGGAGTCATGCTCACAAAACCAGAGACGTATAGAAGGCTAGTTGGTCGCTTACTTTATTTGTCTCTTACATGGTCAAATATGTCACATTCCATTCAACATCTGAGCTAGTTTGTTTCAGAACCAAGGGTCCTCATTGAAATGATGCTTTGCACATTCTTTGTTATCTTAAGGGAGCTTCCTCATATGTTATGTTCTATCCGGTTCAATCCACTTTGAAGGTGACTGGGTTCACAAATGCTGGTTAGGGTTCTTGCTTAACCACTAGATGCTCTCTGAGTGGTTATGCCATTTTCCTTGGACATGCTTTAGTATCTTGGAAAACCATGAAACAAATTACCGTGTCAAGATCATTTGCTGAGGATGGATATAGAAGTATGGTTGTGACCACTGCATAATTAGTTTGGATTAGTTACATGCTCCATGCCTTGAAAGTTGAAGTCACACTCCAATCACTCTTTTCTATGACAATCGCACGACCCAACAGTTAGCAACCAACCCTTGTTTCCACGAGAGGACCAAGAACATGGACTTGGATTGCCATTTCACTCAGAAACGTATCCAATCTGGTTTCTTGCAAACTTCGTATATCCCTTCCAACCTACAAATTGCCGATATCATGACCAAACTCCTAATCCAACATCAGCATGATTTCCTTTTTCCAAGTTGGGCTTACAATAAGCTCCAACTTGAGGGGGGTATGTAGGAGTAAGTAGGATTCTCATTTTGATGACAAGTTGGAGCCAAAAGAAGAAAAGGCGTGGGACTTAGCATCAATATGAGTCTTCCATTTGCTCTACAATTGGTAAAGGGACTTGGCCCGATTTATTTCATTTTTTGGTTCAAGTTGTAATAAATTGTATCCAGTCTAGTCTAACCCGATCATATATATATTGTCGCTTTCTTCTTTCTTTCTTTTCTGAATGTTTTGCCTCATTCGGCGTGTAACGCAAATTCTCCAATTTGGTATTTCAATCTACTGTTCGATCGAGCTAGTTAGCTCATTGCTTGTGTGTTTTGTTCCGCTTTTGAGTTCTGTTTTGGTTATATCTTCTTTGCTCTTGGTTTCATTCATAATCTCCCCAATCCATTAGTTAGGTGTTTTGCTTTCCATGTCAATTTGATCTAATTTGTGAGCCACATTCTATTTATTTTGTAGAGAATTTGTTTTGTGTGGTAACACTCCAATAATTTGTGAACAAGATCTTTAGAAGAATGATAACATTCCTCGCATTACAGAAGGGATAACAAGATTGATAATCGATCCTTTGTTAGGAGGCCATTTCGATCCATCTTCCATAGAAACAATTTTACTTTTTGGTGGGATATTGAGTTTCCAAATCTAGTCGTTTCCTTCTATTCTATGACCTTTATGCTAGTATAACATTGGTAGAGCATAATTTGTTGAGAACCACCCATTTCTGTTAGTTCTCCAATACTGTCGATCTTGAATCTGGTTGCGTGGAAGTATAATATCATTTACAATTGCAACATCTTTTTGGTAGAGCATTTGGTTTAGCTTCTTCACATTCCAAGATTTGTTAGGGTTTAGGTATGTTGCGAGACCTTTTGTTCTCCCATGAAGGAAAATCATGATATAGTTGATATTTCTTGGTTCATCAACCTCGATCGAATCATCAACACATACCAAACAATCTCGTTCAAGTAACTTAGAGCAAGAAAGGATTGTTGTGTGCTAATAATATATTTTCCCTCTAGGGCATTTGAAACTATATGATTGCTTGACATGAATCATTGTACATTATATCCTAATTTAATTTTGTATACTGGTTTCTATTCTTGCTACTTTAGTGGGAGAACAACAACATCTCGATGGGTTAGCTAACAATTCTAATATGCACTAAATGGTAAACAAAATATGTAACAGCCGAAGATCGATTTAATCAAATACATAATAATAATAGTAATAGAATGGTTCACATATAGTATTTTCACAATAGCAGACAAATGTACAACAATGCCTATAATCATAAGACACACATAATAATACTCAATGTCATACGACACATAATAATAATAATAGCATATTAGTTCACTTTAGTATCACCTCACTCATTTTTCGCATCAATAATCGTTCAATCACAACGCATCAATTCCCATTCAGCAACATCATTTAAAATGATGAAATATATAATTAATTTGAAGGTATTAAAATATAATATAATAAAGTTTATCATGGATCATTACAATATTTATTTTCATTAGCTAGTATTCCATGTGTATGCTACACTACTCTATGTAGGTAGATATCGGTTACAATATTACAATTGTGAAAGTTATCATCCATTTAACATTAATAATCCATTTGAATTCAAGTTATCTTTAAATTTGAGGTTACACTATCAAATTTACATTAATATTTTTAATGTGTACTATTAAAATATACTATTAAATTATAATTGATTAAATTAGGTTATGTATATCTAGGTTTAAATTGTGCACAATGAAAATACATCATTTAATTATTATTACAATAGATTAAATTACGTCACACATATAAGTGTGTTAGAATTGTAGTTTGATTTTTTGTATCTATCTTTGAATAATATTTTACTCCCACATGCATCAATACATTGGTTATGTTTTTTTGTTAAGACTAAGAAAAATCGTAACTATTTTATTTAAACTTAGTTTATAATAATTCACTTATTTAGTGTAGTTTAAATAAAACAATAAGATAAGAGAATTACTTAATTAACTTTATTCCACTTCAAAACATTTAAATAGTCTTTTACTTTTTTAATTATAATATGTCATTTTTCTATATGAAAAAATTAATTTCATTTTTTCCTTTTAATTAAATATATTTTATCATCAATTTTTTGTGAGTAATATAATGAGAAGAACTTAATTCAATTTTTTTTATTGAGACATATAATATGAGTAAGTTTATCATATTTGATGAGTGCAATCTAATAATTGAATCGGATAATCTTTATTTTTGTTTGAATTAAAATTTATTTTTTAAATAAAAACTTTACCATTTTTAAAAAAGAGAGTAAAATATGAAAAAATTTAAATTTAGCCAAATTGAAAGTACATAATTTAAATTTTATTTTAAATGAAAAAAATTATGAGTAAAATAGAACACAACTATCAATTGAATTAACTATGTATAATTCAACTTTTCTTCAAATGAAACAATTTATATTTTGATTGGATTTTTCACACAATTTTCTTGAGATAATATTTTTGCATATATAAAAAAAGTTTATTTTAAACTAAAATGACACTAATAAATACAATTGTAATATGAAAATAGTAATATTTTTTAAGATCATTCAAAATAGTATTTTAAATATTTAATAGAAATAATTGAGATTGTGAATGCATAACCAACAAGTCATAAAGAAAAAAAAATTATACATACCTAGAGCTATTCGTGATAATTATATTACAAACTAATTGTAATTGTAGACTTAAGAGACGACAAAGTGTGCACACCAATAGTTCTCTCTACCCACCCACCCACACACACACACACACACACACACACACACACACACACACAAAGGGATCAAGAGAAACAGTATTATAGAGAAACCATGGACGGAATTAGGTTCTTAGGATTAGGCGAAATCAACGGATCTGATTATAGGAGCATGGTAACAAATATGGGCGTGGAGATGTATGATATCTTATAAAATAAATTTTGTGTTAACAAAATAAAAAAAAATCTGAACGTGCGTAAATTTAGGAAATTAGCTTAGGCGTGCAAATCAATTGCTCGATATTGTTCATCACATTCAGAAAAATCCTACGTACCCTGCTTCCTCAACCTTCTTCAATCATTCATCACGTTCAATTTCATAGCCTTAAAAATCTGCGTTTTTTTATCGAACCTATTGTTCTTTATTCGCTTATGCCAGTTGGTTCGAGAATCGACATGGAGAAAGGTCAGTAGTTCGAACTTAATATTGTTTGTACATTGCCAGTTGGTTCAAGAATCGACATGGAGAATTGATATTGTTCAGCACATTCATAAAAATCCCGCTGATCGCTCTCACGGTGTGCGAGGGTCTAGAGATACAATTTATAACCCGACCCCGTTATAGCACGTGGTGGGTGTCGAACACTCGGGAAGTCTACTCGATTGATGTGCCTAGACACTAGGAAGCTGGAAAAGAGAGCTTAAAACAAAGGAAAACAAAGAGAATAGTCGGGACCGACACAGAGGTCACGTCGGGCCCGATGTTGGCGACAAGAGGAAGTCGGGACCGACGTAGGGTAAGTCGGGCCCGAGGTAGCTGGGTTTGTCGAACTTCAAAGATTAAAAGTAGATCTTGGGCTTTTGGGTTCCTTCTCTAGTAGATTAAGGCTTATCCACCCCAATTCAAGCAATGAGTGATGATCGGACTAGGATCGAGTGCTTTCGCCCTCGTTCCAACCACTTCTACACATCGATCATTGGGGAAATCCCCTTCGAAGCAAGGTCTTGAGATTGACACATGTTCACTTTCGCTACTTTGCCAATCTCAAGCCTTGATTCCCGACTTTCGCAAGGAATTGTAGCTCTATGTAGAGTGGGTTCCTTAGATCAAACACTCAAGGCTATGGAATTGGGGTTTCTAGCCTAAACCTAGCTAGGGTTTTCCCCCATAACCCAAGATCAAGGAGATCTACTCCATGTGACAAGCAAAGAAAGCAATCAAATCAAAAGGGAAAGCAATCATCATAATCAATCTCAAAACAAAGCGAAGTTTCATTCAAATCCAAAGCAATCCACAAATTCAAATCAAGGGCTTTCAAATCCACAAGAACAAAGCAAATCAAAGCAAATCTACCAACAAAACCTATCAAGACTTCCTCCCTTGGTCGATTCTCTCTCTCTTCCTTCTCCTCTCCTTCCTCCTTGCTCTCCAAGAATCTTCTTGGCTCCCTTGGAACCCCCCCTTTTTGTGTGTGAGAACCCCCCTTTTTTTGTGAGAGAGAACCCCCCTTTTTTGTGAGAGAGAACCCCCCTTTTTTTGTGAGAGAGAACCCCCCTTTTTTTGTGAGAGAGAACCCCTTAATTAGAAGACAAGAGGGCCTTTTATAGATTAGATGAGGGGCAAAAGTGGAAGTTCACAATTTCGTGCCTTGGAGCCCAAGTAGTCCAGTGACCGACTCGGACCGACACGGAGGACCTCGGGCCCGAGTTACTGTGCAACTCGGTCCGAGGTTGGAGACTTCAAAGTCGGGCCCGACGTGGTTGCAACTCGGTCCTGACCTCGTTCCACCTTCTTCTTTGTTGGCTTCTCTTGTTCTTCTTCATGGCTTGCTTCTCTCTTTCCCGCTTTGCTCGGGCCTCGCTCCATGTCTCGACCCTCCTTCAAATCGATCCTTGATTCATGCCAGATTACCTACAAAACACATAAAATGTGCGTAGTCTCCGAATCTCATAGAAATACGGGAACTAAGCTAAAAAGGAACAAAACGCACAAGAAAAGGGGAAAAAGAAACATATTTACAAAGGAAATCACATATGAAAACACCACCAAATAGAGAGACATCAAAATACCCCATACTTAAACTTGCTTGTCCTCAAGCAATAACAATGTAAGCAAGACCGAAACATAATCTTCAAGTAAAGCCTCGTATGAAAACACATTTTAAGCACAAGTGATCGATATTCAAGCAAGATTACATCATCACACATGATTAAGTGTTCCAAGGAATAAAGTCAATGCAACTAAGCCTCACTTTAGGGATATGTGAATGTGTATCACTCATCATGTGTTTGGGTTTAGCAATGAACACTCAAGCTCAAAAATCATGCAAGTAAGGACTTTACTATTGAAGCTAATATCACCAATTCCTCCACCTAGAGATGCCTAATGCAAAGTACACAAAGAATTTCGAACTTGGCTCAATGGAGGTCCTCAAAGAGGTTCCATTCGGCCGGGTTGTAATGGGGCTTTTGGTATTTTTCAAGGTGGGAATTATTTGGTCTTGTGGTGCTTACAATGGGGATTGAACAACTCTCACCAACTTCACCAAATTCCACAATTACTTTCACACCCACCCAAAAGACTTAACATTTTCCTTTCAACCCAAAATTTCACTTAACATTCCACTTCATCTTTGCTCTTATGCTTTTTGTTGGATTTTTCAACACTTTCTACATTTGGACCGACTTTCTTATGACATCGGGCCCGATGTTGCTTGTAACTCGGTCGGACCCTTTTCTTCACTTAAGCTCTTTGCTTTATTCCACCTTACATTTCCAACATTTTCTTTCTTCCTTTTCTTTCTTTTTTTTCATTTTTGTACAACAAAGATGCACTACCCACATGATTCATAACACCATTCTTTGCCCTTAAACCCAAGAGAATCTCAACTCTTCAAATACAATCCCAACCTCTCTTCTAAAGTCCAATCCCATAAGGGTCAAGTCATATAAGGCTAGGAATAATATTTTTGAGGAGTTTCAAACAAAGGCTTAGGCTAGAACGGGGCTACAAACAAAGGATTATCTTCATGGTAGGATATGGAACATTTATGTGACTAAAAGAACAAAGTTCAAAATCAATGTGACAATGCTAGGACAAATCTCATGACGGTCTTGGAAAATAGATAAACACCGCAATAGCAAGTTTTACTAAGCATGAATGAGCTAATCACACAAGAAAAATGAGGGATATGCAAATATGAACAAGCATCCCTAAAATGGCCAAAAATCAATCTCACAAGGGTCACTCATACTTAGTTGCATAAGAACTCATCCTAGAACTCACATGTTCAATAAAACAAGCAAGATATCATGATCACATCAAAAGCAACATCATTTAAGAGGCTAAACTATCCAAAAATATGCAAAGGAATTTACATGCTCACATCATCATTAGCTTTTATTGTGGCAATCTAAGATGGGAATTTCTAGTCCAAAACCTACAAAACACAAAATCTTTTTGTTGTTTTCAACACAATTTTTCAATTTTTATGGATTTTTTGCAAAAATTTCTCTAAAACCAAAAACTCATCCATTCAAGACCAAATTAATCATTCATGTTTTTCATCAAACCACAAACCAAGAAGCAAACATCCCAAATACAAACTAGAAACACAAACTAAATATCCTCAAAATAATAAACAAACATAAACAAGTGAAATCATGAACACACTTACCCCCACCCCATACTTAAAATTTTGATGTCCCCATCAAACAAGGAAATCAAAACTTAAAAGCAAGAGAGAAGAGTATGAAAAGCTCACAATTTCTTATTCTTCAATGGCATGTATAGGATCAATCGAAGGGGTTGTCACGTCTACGTCCTCTTTGGAGCCTTGCTTGCCGCTCCCTCTCGTACACTTGCTCTTGGTAGAAGTCTTGTGGTGGTGGTTGGAGTTGAGGCTCCGGGCGTGTCCATTGGTCCTCACGGGAAGGGAAGTTCCCACTCATCCACGTGTTGTAGCTATCTTGGACCCGCCACCTTTGGTCTTCCACCTCCCTAAGCTCCTCTACCTCTCGTCTAGTGTAGCCGAGGGCCCGGTTCATCTCTTGTTGGCTAGCTTGGAAAGAGCTTTGTTGTTGAAGCATTTGTTGTTGTTGTTGGTACATTTGTATATTTCCATCCTACACAACCTTCTTTCCCATATTTCCATTTATATATTCCACCTCAAGTCCTACACAACCTTGAAGAATACACGACACCATAAATCCACAAAACACTAGATAGAGATTGGTTAGAGAAGAGCTAGGCTAAACTAAGAAAAATCAAACTAAAATTACGAAAAGAAAGCTACTAGCTCGGGTTGCCTCCCGAGAAGCGCTCGTTTAGAGTCACTAGCTTGACTTCCTAACCTCAACCTTATGGCGGGTGAAACACGGTGAATTGCTCGCCATTGTTATGCCCATTCCCATTGCCTTCATACCCATAAAACCACCAACGATGGTCTATATAGGCATGGCTATCCGGTCTCGGGCCTCTCTCATCATACTCCTCCAACGGATGAGATTTCTTCTCCTTACTTGCTCCATCATGTTCCTCTTTTCCTACACCAAAGTTATCCAAAGAATTCCTAGGAGATTCTACCAATTCATCTTTCAAGTCACTAAGGCAAATTTAGGAGTCTCCTAAGTCATCTTTCAAATCACTTAAACAAATGTAGGAATCAAAAGTTTGGGAAGAATTGTGGTCATCACCAACATCAAAAGGATATAAGTAAGGATACTCTTCATTTCTCCTTGGGCTAGCATTGATCCTTGACTCATCTTGATCCTCAATTTGCTCCAACAACTCCCTTGCTTGTATTTGTTTATTGAACCCTTCATCACTTCTCAACACAACGACCTCTCTAGCAACTTCCACTTCTTCACCTTTTCTCTTAGCACTCTCTTCAAGTTTGAGGATAGCCAAGGCGTCCGGCTCATTCAAGGCCTTGTTGAAGTGAAAATCGACCTTTTCTTCACCAATCTCAAAGGAAACCTTGCCGTTTTTGACATCAAACCTTGCCCCCGCCGTAGCTAAGAATGGTCTTCCTAAGATTATTGGGACCAAGGGGTCCTCGTGCATGTCCAAGATCACGAAATCATCGGGGACAAAATACTTTCCAACTCGCACCGGAACGTCATCCAATATTCCCTTAGCCTTGATGATGGAACCGTCGGCCATAGTTAGGGACATATCGGCCGGCTCCATTTCACCCAAATTTGCTCTTCTCCAAATGCTAGCGGGCATCACCGAAACACTTGCACCAAGGTCACATAAGGCTTGGAAGTTTTGAGACCCCACACCAATGTTTATAGCAAAGCGACCGGGATCTCCTAGCTTTTGCGGTAACTCCAAGGTCTTGACCTCATCTTGCATTTCAACTATGGACCTCTTCTTGCTCAAAATCTCCTTTAAAAACTTGGCATAAGATGGCATCTCACTCAATGCATCGGTGAACGGGATAGAGATGTTCAAGCCTTGCAAGAGTTTGAGAAACCTCTTGAACTTGTTCTCAACAACATCTTTCGGCTTCTTTGAGGGATATGGAAGAATCGTTGCACCTTGAATCTTGCTTGGACCAACTTCCTTGGACTTCCCTACTTCACTTGCAACATTTCCTGGTTGGACCGACTTGGGCACCATGTCGGGCCCGATGTTGTGACTCTCGGTCCGAGGCAGAGGAGTTGGATCGAGGTCTGTGTACGTCGGTCCCGAGTTGCTCTCGACCTCGGTCCGTGGTGAAGGAGTCGATCTTCTTGCTGGGTCGACTTCGGGGAATGTCGGACCCGACTTGCTGGGTAAGTTGGTCCGACTCTCTTCATTCTTCTTAGGCACGTGTGGCTCGGGTAGGTTTCGGCCACTTCTCAATCCAATTGCCCGGACTTCATTTTGATTGTTTTGAGCTCGAGGATTCTCCTCGGGTCGGCCCGGAAGTCTTCCATTCTCTCTCGGGGCTTGAGTTGCAATTTGGGCAAATTGATTGTCGACTTGCCTCCTCCATGCACCAAACTCATTGAATTGGGTCCTCATCTCCTTGAACCCATCTCTCATCTCTTGAGCAAATGTTTGTAACTCATTGAATCCCGGTGGTCTATATGGTGGTGGTGGCGCCCTTGGCTCGTTTTGGTTGAAGTTGTTGTTGTAGCCTTGAGCTTGACCGTTGTTCCACCGGCCATTGCCACCATTGTTGAAATTGCCTCTTCCACCGAAATTTCCTCGGACATAGTTTGCCTCCTCAATTCGCTCGGCCAAGCGCACTTGGCTCTCATTCGGACAAACTTGTGTAGCATGTGCAAAGGATCCACACTCCTCACAAGCTCTAGCATTTTGCTTGTAGTAGTGGACTTGCCTCTTAAGCTTGCTCACTTCACCTTCAAGGAATTGGAGCTTCACATCCCTATCAATGTCTTCTCCCTTTGGATCATATAACTTCCTTGCACCTTCACCTTGAACTTTCACCTCCTTGCTAGCTTGACTCACCCCATACATGGCCTCATAATCGGATAGCTTGTCAAGTAGCTCCCAAGCTTGATCCGGTGTCAAGTCTATGAACCCACAATCGGTGTGGAGATTGAGCTTGTCCTTCGTTACCGGATTGATGCCTTGGAAAAAGATGTCTTGAAGTACATATGGTTGTTGGCCATGAGTAGGACATTGGCACAACATCTCCTTGAAACGGTCCCATGCTTCGAAGAGGGGCTCATTCGGACCTTGTTGAAAGCTTGCAATCTTCCTTCTTAACTCGGTTGTCTTTGAGGGCGGGAAGAACTTCATCAAGAAAGCGTCATAGAGTGTCTTCCAAGTTGTGATTGACCTAGGAGCTTGGCTCTCGAGCCAATGTGTGGCCTTGCCCCCAAGTGACCATTTGAACGCCTTTAGAAGCACATACTCCAATGTCTCCTCGTCGGTGGAGATCGTCTCACACATATCCACAAATCGTTTAACATGCTCTATGGGACACTCATGTGGATGGCCCTCGAATTGATCACGCTTGATGAGGGAGATGAATTGCGTCTTGATCTCAAAATTCATGGCAACCTCGGGAAGCACAATAGCCGGCTCGGGTACCCTCAACTCCGGATGCATGTATTGGCGTGCATTCCGGGGTAGAGCGTTGAGTTGAGCCTCGGCTCTCATCCGTTGCTCCCGTTCTCTTCTTGCCACCTCCTCTTGATTGTCCCTCTCAAGTTGCAATCTAGCCATTTCGGCCCTAAGTTGAGCCAACTCCTCATCAACATGGAGAGCTTGATTCGCCATCCTTTTCCTTCTTCGGGCTTCCTTGAGAATACTTTCCGGATCACTCACAAACTCAAGCTCAAGTGTTCCTCGGGAGGAACGAGCTAGCATACACCTATGAAACAAAAACACAAACCAAAACAAATCAAAAACAAACAAAGGGTTTGGGCTATTCCCTCACCCAAATCACTACCAAAACACAAGAAACTCACCAAATTGGCACTCAATGCACTTAGACTTCCCCGGCAACGGCGCCAATCTTTTGATCGCTCTCACTGTGTGCGAGGGTCTAGAGATACAATTTATAACCCGACCCCGTTGTAGCACGTGGTGGGTGTCGAACACTCGGGAAGTCTACTCGATTGATGTGCCTAGACACTAGGAAGCTGGAAAAGAGAGCTTAAAACAAAGGAAAACAAAGAGAACAGTTGGGACCGACACAGAGGTCACGTCGGGCCCGATGTTGGCGACAAGAGGAAGTCGGGACCGACGTAGGGTAAGTCGGGCCCGAGGTAGCTGGGTTTGTCGAACTTCAAAGATTAAAAGTAGATCTTGGGCTTTTCGGTTCCTTCTCTAGTAGATTAAGGCTTATCCACCCCAATTCAAGCAATGAGTGATGATCGGACTAGGATCGAGTGCTTTCGCCCTCGTTCCAACCACTTCTACACATCGATCATTGGGGAAATCCCCTTCGAAGCAAGGTCTTGAGATTGACACATGTTCACTTTCGCTACTTTGCCAATCTCAAGCCTTGATTCCCGACTTTCGCAAGGAATTGTAGCTCTATGTAGAGTGGGTTCCTTAGATCAAACACTCAAGGCTATGGAATTGGGGTTTCTAGCCTAAACCTAGCTAGGGTTTTCCCCCATAACCCAAGATCAAGGAGATCTACTCCATGTGGCAAGCAAAGAAAGCAATCAAATCAAAAGGGAAAGCAATCATCATAATCAATCTCAAAACAAAGCGAAGTTTCATTCAAATCCAAAGCAATCCACAAATTCAAATCAAGGGCTTTCAAATCCACAAGAACAAAGCAAATCAAAGCAAATCTACCAACAAAACCTATCAAGACTTCCTCCCTTGGCCGATTCTCTCTCTCTTCCTTCTCCTCTCCTTCCTCCTTGCTCTCCAAGAATCCTCTTGGCTCCCTTGGAACCCCCCCTTTTTGTGTGTGAGAACCCCCCTTTTTTGTGAGAGAGAACCCCCCTTTTTTGTGAGAGAGAACCCCCCTTTTTTGTGAGAGAGAACCCCCCTTTTTTTGTGAGAGAGAACCCCTTAATTAGAAGACAAGAGGGCCTTTTATAGATTAGATGAGGGGCAAAAGTGGAAGTTCACAATTTCGTGCCTTGGAGCCCAAGTAGTCCAGTGACCGACTCGGACCGACACGGAGGACCTCGGGCCCGAGTTACTGTGCAACTCGGTCCGAGGTTGGAGACTTCAAAGTCGGGCCCGACGTGGTTGCAACTCGGTCCTGACCTCGTTCCACCTTCTTCTTTGTTGGCTTCTCTTGTTCTTCTTCATGGCTTGCTTCTCTCTTTCCCGCTTTGCTCGGGCCTCGCTCCATGTCTCGACCCTCCTTCAAATCGATCCTTGATTCATGCCAGATTACCTACAAAACACATAAAATGTGCGTAGTCTCCGAATCTCATAGAAATACGGGAACTAAGCTAAAAAGGAACAAAACGCACAAGAAAAGGGGAAAAAGAAACATATTTACAAAGGAAATCACATATGAAAACACCACCAAATAGAGAGACATCACCCGCGTGTCGTTTTTTTTATCGAACCTATTATTATTCATTTGTAGTGTCCTTCAAATGATTACAATTGAACATATATGATGGCTAATTGAATATATTAGTAGTTGGAACTGAATATTGTTTTTTGGTCAACTGAATATTTCTTATACATTGTCGAATTTGGCGTTGGAAAATAAATTCGTAACCTGAATATGTATATGTTATGAACTGAATCTTCTAATATGTGTACCCGAATATACGTAATCTGAATATAAATATGCAATATATTGAACATAGTAGTTTATGCATCGGAA
This sequence comes from Fallopia convolvulus, assembly GCA_964016875.1. Lineage (NCBI taxonomy): Eukaryota > Viridiplantae > Streptophyta > Magnoliopsida > Caryophyllales > Polygonaceae > Fallopia > Fallopia convolvulus. The sequence continues at coordinate 28,811,673 of OZ024727.1, forward strand.
CATATCGTACTTAATATAACGGTGTACTCTTACATTGATTAAGCATGAATATACAACTTTATATGTTGAACAAATCCTTGTGTGTACCTGAATTTGTATAGTACACTATTGCATTAATCTATATTAATTTTTTTAGTAAACTCGAATATGTTTATTATGATATTGAACATATATGTATGCTTATCTGAATATTCAATGTACAATCTCGAATATAACTATATATGATGTGGTCATTAAATCTGAACATGTCGCTTTAATTATTGAATATATTAATATTTGTACTTGAATATTCAAGGTTTAAACTCGAATCTGTCTTTGTGTTTCTTATGTTCTTATTGAACGACATAGTCAAAAGCTTATATTGGAATTTTGATTTTTCAATAGAATTGCCAAGAAAATGAAGTGATTATGTCTTTGATAATGGTTCAAATAATTCAGAAAATGAAAATGACAACAATTGTAGTTCAAATGTGGATGGAGATTTCTCATAATTTGTATATGGGACTGATTGCATTGTTGACCCAAATGATGAGAATGTAGAATTACGGGTTCCACGTTGTCCTTCGACAAAAAAGCCCTTTGTTGGACAAAGATTCGAGTCCCTTGAAGTTGGTCGAGAATTTTATCGAGAATATGCATCTATTGTTGGCTTCAATGTCAAAGCAAGCACCAGTGACATGTTCAAACGGTGTAATGTTATTGTAGACAAGTATTACCGATGCAACCGAGATGGCTACAAAAATGTAGGCCAAGGCACAGGAAAAAGAAAAACTAAGTCAGATAGGGTGGGTTGTAATGCTCGGTTGGTATTAAAATATGGAGGTCATGATACTTATGTCGTTAGTACTTTTGTAGAAGAACACACGCATGATATGGTGCCGAATTATGCAAAGCATCCGATGAAGAGTAACAAGAAGATGGAAATAGGACATAAGAAATTCATGATGAGTTGTGCAAGAGCGAATTTGGGTCTTGTACGTTCCCACAAGTTATTGAAATAGATTTTTGGTGGATACATTAACATGCGTGCCACAACAATAGATTTCGAAAATTATAAGAGGAATCTTATGGCAAATATCAAAGATGCAGATGCTCAAATGATTATAAACAATTTTGAGAGAAAGAAGGAGATCAACAACGCGTTCTACTTTGAGTATACAGTGAATGGTTCTCAGCAGCTGACAAAACTGTTTTGGTGTGATCCAATTGCTAAGCGGAATTATGCTGCTTTTGGCCAAGTTGTGTCGTTTGACTCAACATATGGGACGAATAAGTAAGTTGTTAAATTTGAATATGTTAGTTTATAAAGTTGAATATACCCTTGGAAATTTCGAATATTATGAATTTGTTAACGAGTTTTGTTTTATCGTGTAGGTACAGCAGGGTTTTCGCACCTTTCACTGGTTTAGACAACCATAAAATGTGTGTTACATTTGGTTGTGGGTTGTTGATAAAAGAGAATATGGAATCGTTCTCATGGTTTTTTGAACATTTCAAGAACGCAATGGATTATGAACCCACAATTAAAGTCACCGATCAGGACCCTGCTATGAAGGTCGCAGTTGAGCGGGTATTCAGTACTACAAGACATCGATTCTGCATGTGGCACATTATGGATAAGGTGTCGAAAAAGGTTTGTTCTTCAAAACTCAATGAGCCTGGGTATAGGAGAACATTAGGCCACGTTGTTTGGAGTGATCAGATTAATATACAATAGTTTGAGGAAGGTTGGTCCGATTTCCTTGACAAATATGATGAGCGTGATAATCAATGGTTTTGGGATATGTATGGTCTTCGAATGTATTGGATCCCAGCATATTTTAGAGATATAGTGCTAGGGGGTTTGGTGAGGGCGTCGTCTATTTCTGAGTCTGAGAATAGTTTCTTTGGGAAGTATGCAAACAAGGCTTTTAGTCTCGTAGAGTTATTCACCCATTTTGAAACTGCACTTGAAAAACAAAGGCATGACCGGTTGGAGAATTATATGAATTCTGACACAAAATCACATGACCTGAAGACCCCGATATTAATAGAGAGACATGCTTCAGAAGTTTACACTCTCAATGTGTTTGATCAAGTTCAGGATGAAATAAGTGATGCATGCTTCTATTGTTATGTGATTAATGAAACAAAAGGTATGCATATTATTTTGTTTTACTTTGAATTTATTATAATATATATTGAACAAAATAGTATTCACACTCGAATATTCATTACAAAGTTTCGAAAATTATGTTATTTTAATAATTTTTTATTTTTTGCATTCTCGATTATGTATTGAATATACATGTTTAAGTATTGAACATGCCCGTATATATATTGAATGTATATGAGTACATTTTGAATATAGATTATGTTCGATTACATGTATGTAATTATTAACTTCTTTTCAATTGTAGGTGACTTGCTCATAGATTACACGATCAAGGAGGGCATTGATGAATATCATGTAACACCTCCAATTTATCTCGGGAAGGTCACACGCCAGTGACCTCAGATTTTAATATCCGAAGCCACCCAAGGCTTTGCATCAGTTTGAATTTTGTAATGATATGAATCAAATCATATGAATAAACAATAGTGGAAGACTTTTTTTAAAAGAAAACTCCATTTATATTCAAACTTTCTTTTACAAATAACAATTTTCTTAACAATATGACGAATTCGGCGAAATATTAACTAGAACTTGATTGTATAAAAATCATACTTCTTTAATGGAAATGAAACAAAACTACTTATAAAACCTTCCCGTATAGTATCATGAGCTCCATTCATCATCACCTTGAGTGCTCTCGGATTGACGCTAGTTGCTTGGTAATACCTGGTACCACAAGTGGTCAGCCCTCAACGGGGTCAGCTAAATCGACTCCAAAGTTTATCAGGTCAAAGTATATAATTAAATCAAAATTATTATTATAGTGAATGCACATTTTAAAATGTCTAATGCACTTTACCTTAAGTCGAATATTTCCTAGCAAACATCACATAGACAAACACACAAAACATCACAATCCTTATAATAACTAGGGACTCGAATAATGACCCGTGAAGGGTGCTTTATTCGAGAGATTTAATTTAATGTGCCGCGTGCACTTATCTTATATGATTAACACACAAGGGTAACTTTTACTTGATCTCGGATTTCCGAGTTAATTAACTTTAACAAGGATAAGCCACTCGGCTTGAACCTCATTGCACTAGCTTCGTGTTGAACAACCCTTCTCCTATGGTGGAGAATGAGTCGTGGGCCATGGTCCTGATAATATCATTAACGGTGTAGTAACCATTAACGTTGTTATAAAGAAGTATTACGATGACGTACCCGTAAATACTCCTACCCTACCACTTCTATATTATCATCAATGGTGTAACAACCATCAATTTTGTTTTGAAGAAATATTTATGATGACATTGCTCATAAATACTCCTATACTACCACTACTCATTCATTATTTAATTCATTTTATAATTTCACACATCACAACCAATGCACATATTCACATAAGTTCACCATATCCCTAAGTTATATTATCTACTGTAACCTAGAATAAAAAAAAGTCATATATTGTCACACCATAGCATAAATAAACCGCAGATTATCTATTTAACAAACATATTTCATTTTGAAAGATCTCCATTGACTAATTTGGTCTCAACCAACCTCATCGTACTTAAAGCTCCAGGAAAGTGGAGGATAGTCACACAATGGACAACACCAATCCCTCCTTGCGATTTTTACAGGCGCATTTGACAAGCCCGAGTACGCATTCAGATTTGTAGGAAGACTTGTTTAGTCGGAGTCAATTCGCAACATAATTGTTCAGTCGGCGTCAGTCGGAGTCAAGACGCATTCAGATCCTTTGGGGCCTTTGTTGTTCGCTCTAGCTTTGCATCCTTTGGTTCAATCCATTAATCACGCTTGCAGTCTCACCCTCCAGGCTTGGTATCTTGACGATGGCACCATTGTTGGAGATACCCTTATGGTGGCCAAGGCGCTTGACATTATTAGGTCTGAGGGGCCCGCGCGTGGTTTGATCTTGAATGTTGATAAAACTGAGCTTTTCTGGCACGTGGAGGATCCTAGAAGTTTGATGGAGGGTGTTTTCCCATTGAACACTCTCGCCCACGTAGCGGTGTCAAACTTCTTGGTGGATCGGTCAACTTGGATGTGGGCTTTAGTCGGGACTTGGCTTTAAAGAGGGTCTCTAAAACTATTGCATTAATGGAGGCAATTAACCGACTAAATGACCCCCAATGTGAGCTCCTTCTTCTCCGTAACTGTGATGGGGTTGCGAAGTTGTCCTATGCCTTGAGAACTTGCTCCCCTGTTGATGTGACTACGCCAACTCATGGCCAAGACGGTTCCGGTACCGACCAAGACGGCCCCGGTTCCGACCCAAATAGCCCTGGTACCGAGCCTCCCAGGCGCGCCATGGCTTATGCGCCATCCTCCGAGCCATCCAAACCCAGTACCGAGCTACCTAACGACTCATCTGCCAACGGTCCCGAGCTACCCAACCTCGGTACCGAGCCACCTGGGCACACTGGCCGCGCCAGCGGCACTTGGCCTTATTTAGGGCGGATCACAAGGGCTCGAGCTCGTGTCTTGCAAGAAGAGCTTCAAGATGGTCTCTTGGTCCATGGAGCGCCGATCAAATATGAAGATGACATGGAGTGCACGTTGCTAGTCACCGGGTGCGCCGTGGCCATGTCGGGCGCCTAGCTTGTGCTGAGCTTGGCGCCTCTTGCGTGCCAATTCAAGACACAATTAATGCCGGTTTTCCAAGGGTCTTTCATCTTCATTTCTTGATTAATGGCTGGTTATTGAAGAGGCTTAGTTGAAGGCTGATTTTTCCTTTAAAAGAGGCGTCATATCTCTATGCTAGACACACTTGAAGAATCCGAAAACTCTTGCTTTGTTTTTAGTCATGTTTCGACTTTGGTTTTGGCGATTTGCCTTTTAATAAAGTTGTTTTATGTTCTTTGTTTTTCAATCTTGATTCGTGAGTAATATCGGATCATCCTTGAGATCCAAGAGCAAGGTGCGTCACATCCTTGTCCTTGAATCTCGTAGTTTGAGTTTCGAGTGTGGTGAGTCATATCCACGCCCTAAACTCATCCATATCCAACAACCCTCACTTTCCCATCTTCCATTTTCTGGTTTTTAAAGCCATTCACACGTTCCTCATCTTCATCTCTGAGGTCCATTCATCCAATCCCTATACAAGAAGAGGGCGTCGAAGTGGACTTGCACCGACTCCACCGATTCGATCCTTATCATGTGGTATTAGAGCCACGCAAGGTACACCTTCTTTCTCTCTTCTTAGTTCTGAAACTTTCTTGAATTTTGCAAGTGTTTACCTTCACAAGTCGTGCCACAAAATTCCTTGCAAAACCAAACCCTAAAACTCGTTACTGATCTTGCTTGCTTGCATTGTTTTGTGTCTCCGATCCTTGAGTTCTTAGATCTTCCTTTGGAGGACGACCAAACCTGATTTGTGAGGTTGTCCAAAGGTTGAAGAAAGCTTTTACTCCTTTCTTGAATGAATTAAAGACGAAAATATATCAAGAGTCACCCCCTTGGCCTTTCATTTTACTCGTCTTTAATATCACTTTTGTGGCTGAATTTTTTGTCCATTTTCCACGAAATTTCGAGCATGTTTGAATTCAAGCTTACAATATTGTGTACTCACTCGGATTAGGATACGGGAAAAGTACCAAGCCGTTTTAAAAAAAAAGTAACACCGAGTAGAGGTGTAAGTCAAGTTTTGTGTTGTTGAAGCTTTGTATGCTTGATTGTAAAAGGCTGAAAAGTGTGCCCTAAAAGTTAAAACTTCGGACTCGGAAAGAAAAAGAAGCGGGGCTAGAAAAACCTTGCCGGCGGCCAAAAGGCTAATAAGAGGCCGGGCACAGAATAAGTTGGACCCCGAAAGAAATTCCGAAAAAGGTCCTATTTTTGTTTAAGCTCCTTTGTTTATCTTTACGTAACTTGGTACCTAGTAGCTTCCTAAATTGGAGTGATAGACAAACTTGTTGCTTGAATTGCATTGCCATTGCTTGTGCCTTTCTTTTGAGCCATTACTTGTTCGTTTTACACCAAAGTCCCAACACTTGCAAGTTTGGCACTTTCGAGTCTAAGTTGAGAATTGGTTGTGTGTGGCTTGAAGTACCACTTGCTTGTTGGATTTAACTTGTTTGGTGAAGTTTGTGCAAGATGTCGGATACAAGGAATGATGGCTCACCTCGGGATAGGGATGCTAACTCCGATTCATCCGTGGCTGCTATGCTACAATCTATGCAACAAGATCTTCATTCTTTTTGTTCTAGGTTTGATGACATCGAGCAAAGGTTGTCAAGGCACGACGAACTTTATCAAGCTGTGTGGCCACCTCATCCGGCTCACTTTGAAGGACGCCAACAAGGGGAGCGCCACCAACGAATCAAGCTCCAAATCCAAACTTTCTCCGGAACCACCGGTGCCGATGCATGTCTTGATTGGATAGCCAAGACCGAGACCGTGTTTGATTACTATGGCTATGAGGACGAGAGAAGAATGGTCGTCGTCACCGTCCACTTCACCGACTTTGCTTACCTTGGTGGATACAACGCAAGGAGGCTCGGCGACGTGATGGACTCCAACCGATCCGAACTTGGCGAGAGCTTAAGCGTGCCCTTGAAGAACGTTTTGTCCCACTAGACTCTGCCGAGAGGATCCATTCCAAACCCTCGGTACCGAGCTCCAAATCATCGGTACCGAGCTCCAAAACGTGGCACAACTCTTCGGTACCAAGCATCATCCAAGTGGAGCCGATCATCCAAGAAGTTGTGGAGTCATCTTCTCCTAAACTCGAGCTTCGCCCTACCATTATTCGTAGCTCCATGAAATCTTTAGCTACACCATGGATGGATGCTTTCCCTATGGTGCCCTCCAGTTTTCCCTTTCTATGTCATGAGGAGAATCCCACCAAGCAAGAAGAAAGAGAAGTCACCATGCCAAGATGCTCTAGGGAAGTATTTCTTAACCCTACTTTTTCTTTCTTCTCTTCTTTGAATCATACTAGAGATCTTCATGCTTGTCATTATATTGGTAGGACTAGACCTTCATGCTCTCATTATACCTTTCATCATGAGGAAGCATTCCTATTTAAGGATCATGTGTGTGAGTTTGAGCATATGTGTCATCTAGTTCCTTCATCTAGCACTAAGTCTTCATGTGTGCATTTTTGCTCTTTTTCACAATTTTTGCAAAATAGGAAAAGGTTTGTGATGTGTCTTTCTTTTGTGCCTAAGGGTATTATGTATATTTCAAGTTCTGCACTTAGGCATATCTTTAGGCTCAAGTTGGGAAAAACATGTGCTTGGAAATTTTCACGAGGTTTTTCTATGAGTATACTTGTTTATGATCCTCACCTTCTTCTATGTATAGTTTTGTGTGCATTTTAGAGTTTCACATGGAAGTGCACTCGGATTCGAGGAAGAATTCTTTTTGAAGGAAGGGAGGATGATGTGACTACGCCACCTCATGGCCAAGACGGTTCCGGTACCGACCAAGACGGCCCCGATACCGACCCAAATAGCCCTGGTACCGAGCCTCCCAAGCGCACCACGACTTATGCGCCATCCTCCGAGCCATCCAAACCCGGTACCGAGCTACCTAACGACTCATCTGCCCACGGTCTCGGGCTACCCAACCTCGTTACCGAGCCACCTAGGCGCACCGGCCGCGCCAGCGACACTTGGCCTTATTTAGGGCGGATCACAAGGGCTCGAGCTCGTGTCTTGCAAGAAGAGCTTCAAGATGGTCTCTTGGTCCATGGAGCGCCGATCAAATATGAAGATGACATGGAGTGCACGTTGCTAGTCACCGGGTGCGCCGTGGCCATGTCGGGCGCCTAGCTTGTGCCGAGCTTGGCGCCTAGCTTGTGCCGAGCTTGGCGCCTCTTGCGTGCCAATTCAAGACACAAGTAATGCCGGTTTTCCAAGGGTCTTTCATCTTCATTTCTTGATTAATGGCTGGTTATTGAAGAGGCTTAGTTGAAGGCTGATTTTTCCTTTAAAAGAGGCGTCATATCTCTATGCTAGACACACTTGAAGAATCCGAAAACTCTTGCTTTGTTTTTAGTCATGTTTCGATTTTGGTTTTGGCGATTTGCCTTTTAATAAAGTTGTTTTATGTTCTTTGTTTTTCAATCTTGATTCTTGAGTAATATCGGATCATCCTTGAGATCCAAGAGCGAGGTGCGTCACATCCTTGTCCTTGAATATCGTAGTTTGAGTTTCGAGTGTGGTGAGTCATATCCACGCCCTAAACTCATTCATATCCAACTTCCCTCAATATCCATCATCCATCCATGGCTTCACAACCCTTCACACGTCCATCAATCCATCTCCGAGGCACATCCATCCAATTCCCCTCCAAGAAGAGAGCATCCGAAGTGGCCTTGCACCGACTCCACCGAATCGAACTTTATCACCTGTGTCTTTCAAGGATGCTCAATTTCAGTTTGATCATGCTCTACGTCTCTCCTTGGAGAAAGTTGTCACCGCGTCAGGGCCAGGTTTTGGCGATTGGCAATTGCGGCTGGCCACTCTCCCCATCAAAGTGGGTGGCCTTGGCATCTTTGTTGCTAGGGATGTTAGCCATTATGCTTTCCTTGCTTCTCGGCTTCAAACGAGCACTCTACAGGCCAAGATTCTGTTGAATGCGGGTATAGTTTCTCTTGGCTCTTCCTTTCAGCATGCTCTTGATGATTTTAATGCCTTTTGCAACGTCGATGGCATCTCTCTCACCACTGTTTCTCCTGCCCCCCAAATGATGAAAACTCTGGCAAGGTGTTACTTTGGTGTCGTTGAGAAAAGCCTTGTCGATAGGTACATGCTTAGCCCAAGGGAGGTTGCTATTCTTAGCTGTATTTGTGCTCCTCATGCACAAGATTTTTTGTTCACTATCCCTATTGATGGCTTGGGGACAGAGGATGAACCACTGTCAGTTTCGTTCTGTGTTGTGCTACAGACTTATGATACCTTTGTTTTCTAATGGTAGTATTTGCCCGAGTTGCAACGCTCCAAGGATGGACAAATAGGGGGATCATGTTGTCCATTGTTCTAGTGAGGTGGGTGTGAAGTTCAGGCATAATTTGGTGCGTGATATCCTTGTTGATATTTGCTCCAAAGTTGGGATCGCGGTGCGGAAGGAGGCTCCTATTGGGCTCCTCTCGGAGAATGGGCAGGATCTTAGACCTGCTGACCTTTTACTCTTTAATTGGCATCAGGGTAAGGATGCTTGTGTGGACGTTACCGGGGTCTCTCCCTTTACCGATGTGGGTGCAAGTTCTTGGGCGCATGGGTTGGCTTTGAACAACGCTGTGGAAAGGAAAAAGAAGAAGTACGAGTCCAAATGTGAGGAGAACGGATACAAATTTATCCCTTCCGCTTTCTCTACGTTTGGGGAATTTGATAAAGAGGCTTTGGACACGCTTTCACGTATTAAATCTCTATCTATTAGCCACTCTAACAATGCTAAGAGTGGTGCTTTTGTTTTTCATAGATTGAGTTTTTGCATTCAAAAGGGTGTGGGTGCCCAACTTGTTTTTAGGCTCCCATCCAACTTTATGTAATTTGTAATCTTTCTCCTATGAAATAATAAAAAATTTGATTATTATTATAATTATTATCATAATACTGGTTATCACTATTATCACTTATTCAAGTTTTTGATAATTAACTTCCTAATATACTTACTACAATTATTCATGAGACCTATAGATTCTAAAATGCTTCATTCAATCAAGCAAGATACATAAGCAATGTTATTAAGACTCTACACATAAAGTAAGCAATTAATTTAGCCGAGCAAGTATGAGAACTTGCCTTAACCGATGAGATGGATCGAGATGTTTGGAAAATGGCTTCAAGGCTCTGTGGAATGGATATTGCCTTCGTTAATGAAAGGCGATGCACTAATAATACGGAAAAGTTTAATTAATTTGACGAATTAATTAAACGAACCATATTAATTAAAATCATAAAGACATAATAGAAAAATTCCTTATATTGAATTAATTGAGTCAATAATATACCAAACGGGACGGAAACAGAACGGAGGAGTCGTCTTCAACCTTGTGCACGTTACTGTTCACGGCTGATCATACATCACCTCAGTTTTCTGCTCGCCGAGGATGCTACAGACCATGAAAAGGAGAGAGGACAGAGGGGTTATAACCGTGACTTAGAGATCTTTCTAATGATATAAAGTGGGAAATTTTTTGTTGTGTATGGATAGAGAACAAACCAAATTAACGAGGCAGTTCAGACAGAACGATGTGTGCAGTCAAGCGAGATTTAAGTGGCTCGTTCTCTCTCGCCATGAATTGGTTCGAGGTGTATAAGGTATTGTTGGAACCGTATCGAAGTCTAGAATATGGTGGTTTAAACGGCTCATGAAAAGGTGGAGAAAAAAGGGAGATATTGCTGAAATACTGAGACGAGCCATGCTCTGTTTTTCACTGGACATATCCGATGTTTTCAATTGGATATTTGGAAGGCTTAGGTCACGAGAAAATTAATGGGTGTATAGTGTTTTCGAAGGATTTTTTATGAGGATTCAGAATATGGCTTCAATTTTGGGTTTCGATTCACGGTTTGGGTGAAAACAGAGTTTGAACAAGAAATACGCATTCTAGGGTTTCGGTTGAATGTGTACAAAATTCGAGCAAAATAATCCCCTATATATAGGGCTTCCTTTTAGATATTTGACCACAATCGTGGCTTAGTTTGATCTCAAAATCCGATTTGAATGAAGAAGGGAAAAAGAGTTGAAAATGGAAAGATTCTCAAAAATCTTTTCCAAAAAAAATACACATAATCTTTTTAATAGTTTAAAATCATAATTTTTATAACCATCCTTTCTCCCAAAACAATTTAAAATTATTTTTATTATTAACAATGATTTCTCCTTAAAATATGGCATATTAAGGAGATGAGTATTTTATAAGAATCAACAAAACACTATGTTTCTTATTCTTTTGAAATATAGAAATCATTGAAATTACTAAATATAATACAATAATTTTTTTTAATTTCGTTCATATTATAATGAAATTAAATGATTATCCCTTTATTTGTTTTATAAGACTTATAACTTATAAATATGACCTTTTGGGTAAGGTCGACTTATCCAAGTAACTTATATAAGTTATTTGCTAATAAAATAATGTGGTTATAATTTTTAATAATGCCACATATATTTATTTTAAAACAAAATATAATTAAGAGAAGTTACATAAATGCCCTTATAGAAAAATAGGGTTATTAAATATCAAGTACATTATGTGGTAAGGGATGGCTTCACAACATGCACTTGTATGATGTACAATAGAATCGGGATCCCATGTAGCCATACCTTCGCAGCTTGGAAAGCATATGGTTGTAAAAAGATCCCGGATACAATGATTCACAAACGTTGGAGGAAAGGTGCAGCTAGGGACATACATTCTGATGCAATGAGTGATGTGTTAAATCAGAGTGCTCGAATGGAGAAAAATCAATCTAAGCTCAATTCAGTTTAGTCAGCCATACATGCATGTATAGGTCTTGCCGATGACAACGATGAAAGGTTAGATGTTTTGTTGACAAATTTGACCAAAATTCGAGCTGATTTTGAACGGGTTGATGTACTAATCGGAAAAACAAGAACAATCAGGGACGACACAGAAGCATTTGCAGGAATATCCATTCCTAAATAGATTCATGTTAGACCACCCACAATGGAAAAAAACAAAGGGAGTGGAATAGGTAAGAGACTACGAGGTGTAATGGAGATATCCATGGATGAACAACAAAAAGCTTCAAAAAAGGGGAAGAGGAAATGCAAAATGTGCGGTCTTTGTAATGGACATGACAACAGGAATTGTGACAAATTCAAAAATGTGATGTCTTAATAATGACTTTCTTAGCTTTATTAGTAGTTAATCGATTCCTAACGTTGGTACTCCTTGAATGCTCATTTGAATGTTACCTTCCGTCATTTGAATATTGGTGATCTTACATTGAAGTTGTCGAATGTTGGTAAATTTGACACAAATATTGGTTGTGTAATTGTGTTGCATGTCAGAGTCGGTTGTTTTAATATTGGTTATGGTTGACTATTTGTGTCGAAATTTGCCTTTGGTATTTCGAATATTGTTGAAGATATTTTGAATTTTAATATACTTCATGTCAATCAAAACTATGTAACATATTATCAGTTGTACCCAAAATGCGTATTAAACTATTGAATATATGTTTCAATACACCTGAATTATCTATGCTACCAAGTGAACATATCAAATGTTGTCCATGAATATATATATATATATATATAAATATATATAAGTTTGAATATGGGGGGTAATACAACTAAATTCGCTCTTGTACACTCTGAACGTACCACGTTTTATGCTTGAATCTATATATAAGTTTGAATATGGATGATAATACAAGTGAATATTCGCTCTCATACACCCTGAACATACCACATTCCTTAATTAGATCTAATATAGCATGCACAAACCACATGTTGTCCAAGCAAATAGAGTATAGAAAGCATACAAAAAATTTTACTTAGCAAATGACACCAAAAAATAAGATAAATGCTTCAGGAAACTTCCTTAAATCATAGTAGAGAATGTATCGTAATTAACATAAAAATAATTATCCATATTATTTTGGCATAAGTTATATTAAAAAATTAAGTTAAGGTCCGAATAACTAACATCGAATTTAGACCTATTTCTCTACATCCACTCTGATCTTTTGCAATAACTCATTATAGCGCACCATCTTCCTTTTCAAACCTTGATACTTATCATTGAACTTAGATAACAATAGAACATGTATATATTTAGTGTGGAGTGAGTTAATATTCCTCGATGAATAAGCTTTGAATCCAACATCCTAGTTTTTGGCATCTTGACCCATTGATGTGATCCACCCCGAGGTCAATCAAGATTCTTCTTCAAACTTGCGTTGTCACTCTCGAGACTCATGTTCAATTCCGTTTGCATCCAAGTCCCTAATAATTGTGTGGGATGTATTTATTTATTGTAAATATTCTATATTTTTATTATTCTATGAAAGTAATAAAGAGGTAGTAGGTAAGGTGGTAGGTAAGGTGGTAGGTGAATGTGAACACGAAGGGTTGTTTGTAACCCTATTTTGTGTGCCTATTTATAGGCATTTTGTTCTTCTTGTTTAAGGACGTTTTGAAACCTAATCAAAATGAAGCTTTGGGTTTTTCTTTGTAGTCTTGATCCACTCGTCCTTAAGGCTAGTGAATCCCCTTGGTTCGTGAGTCATATCGAGCCATCTTCAAGGATCCATTCAAGGTGAGTCATATCCTTGTATGAATTCATAGTTTGTGGTTTTGGAGAGTGAGTCATATCTCTCTAATTTCACATCCATATTCATCACTTCATCTCATAAACAAACCCATCCCATTTGAATCCCCTTCCATCGCCACTCCATCAATCTCGTTCAAACTTCCATCGAAATCTCTTCTCGGTGGATTCTGCAGCACCTCAGTAAAATCGACATAACTTTCAATCTACTCATCACCTGGCTCTCATATTTTGAGGATTTCAACTAGACTCGTAGATCTAAATCCTCAATTTGGAATCACTCAAATAGGAGTCCGGAACAGGGAGAACCATCCAGTTGAAGACAGACCAGTTTTCTTGAGGTTTGATGTCGAATTCCTTGGAAGTTTGAGGGCTTACCTTGCACTGTGGACTTCACGATCCTTGATTCTCATCACCCATGTAGGTCTCTAAATGGGGCATTAAATATATCCCATAATCAATCTTGTTTGTATTGCTACGCCAATTCATGTTCAGTATGATTGGTCTCTTCTTCATTAAATGTTCACACTATTTCTCCGCATTTAGTGAGCCCATATACTAAATACACATCTAGCTATGCAAAAAACAAAATCCTAATTATTCTACCATACAAAAAAATTACCCTAAACAATGATTAAGAATATAATTACCAGAAATCTGACTATTGTCCCATATTTTCCTTCCAACTTTGCATCCCCATCAGTTGAGTTATCAATATTCTCGATTGTCCTCTTGACAAAGTTGAAACATATGGCATAAAAATGCGCATGTGCAAGTATTGGGAAAAAATCTATAAATTTGTTAATTTTATTAATATCTAATATTCATAAACATTTGTATTAAAAAGTCATATAAGCATTTTCGTACTTACCAGATCAGCATCTAGTAGTGATGTATAGGGTGCCTGCGAAAATACTACATCCATGTCCTCCTTGAACTTTGCAAATAAATGTTCATAAGGACGCGATTCAGCATTTACAACTGATCCAACCTGCATTGAATTTAATTACCATCACACATTATATTATATATAATATAAAAAACATATTTAATATCAAACACCTTAAAATAACATGACTTTAAATAACTTTAAATTTACCGTTTCTCCAGGATTGATAAATAAACACCTAGTTGAATCAGGAGCACGAACAACTCTCTTTCGTTAAGATAAATACACCATATATCCACAATACTGATTGCTATATAAGTGCCTTCCTCTAGTGTTTTGAACTCATTTGCTAACAATATTCCACCATTGTGAGCAAACGTGATCACACTACACCATTTAGTTACAATTTAGTTTATTTATAAATTGTAAGAGATTGATATATAACAAAAACGAAATAAATGTACTTATTTGGCAAGTGATCCATCACATAGTTGTACAATTGATTCTCCTCTTTAGATAGCTTTGCATGGACACTAATTGCCCTCACTATATATGGACTCTTTTTTGATGCAAGAATCTTGGCATCTTCAATACCATCATTTTTGCCAAAGATGTTTTGAAATCATCTTCATTATCCACTAAAGAAAGATCCTGAATAAAAAAAATACATATACATACTGAACAAACTATTATTCACCTGAATTTGTCCTAATACAACTTGAACATACGATGTTAAATCACTTGTATATGGATGTTAAATCACTTGAATTTGCCCTAATACAACTTGAACATACGATGTGTTATAAATGACTATTAAAAACTAATTCTGAATGTATATGTTATTACACATGAATTAGCGGTGATAAAAACTGAACATACCATATGTTGTGCATGAATCTATATATATATATATATACGAGTTTGAATATGTGTTTTGGGCAGATTAACCACGCAAACGTGTTACCTGCTAAGATGAGGGAATCCTAACCAGAAAGTAATCACAACGTGTTATAAACTACAAGTAAGGCGTAAGATAAAATGGAATATTAGAAAATAAGAGCAAGTAAAAAGAATAAGGGCAAACAAATTGTAGTATTTGTATTGTTATTGAGATTGCGAATGAATATCTGGTTGATACAAACGAACTCTTGAATATAGAGATTGAGAAAGAATGAGTTGAGCTTTTAGCACTAGATTTCGAGTGTATGAGTAGATGTCCCCTCTATGTTTGCCTCGTCGTCAATTTATAACCCTCTTTTCAATTCGAACCATTGGTAAAACGCCTAGCCTATCCCGGAGATTTCGCCACCGTCATGAATGAGGCGGCCGTTGAGTTGGTTAAATGCCGAACCCGGGATTCTCGCCACGTCTTTGACTGCTTCCTTGATTTCGCTCTCCAACAAGCAACGTGGGCTATTCGTTTCGGGCTGGCGACGTTCTTTTGGGCTGGACTTCGAAGAGGCCCAACAATACTCCCTCAAAAACCCGGGAAAATTCCCTCCACCGCTTTTCTAGGGTTTTTGATTTTTTACGTTGGAAGTTGTAGCGAGTAAAGATACGCCCTATCAATCCCTATTTATAGTGGTGATGAGGTATTTTTCAGTCGTTTTACCTATCAAAGAATCCTAACTTAACCAATCTGAGTAGAATGGTAAGCAAGGGTCGATCCCACAGAGACTCGTGTATTAATGTTATTACTTATGTGCCAAGTAACTAAATGGGGGTTTTCAGAATGATTATCTAAACTAATATGCAAGAATAAAACTAACTATGAATGCAAAGATGATTTGAATATATGTAAGACAAACGTGCTCAACTAGTTAAATCCATCATGATATTGGTTCATTGATCATCGATTCTCTTGATTCTCTTCTCACTTGAATAATCTATTGTGGATAGTGATCCTACTAAGGATTAAAACCCGAACTTCATATATAGTTGATAGAACAACCAGTCTAACAACCCTAATTATTTAACAACCTAGAAGACCTTCTAGATTCAATTAAACAACAGCATGACGATTCAAGTTATCAATAGAAACAAATAACTTAGAGCAACCAGACATCTAAGTGACTTGTGAATTTATTCCCTACTTTAATCAACTTGTCCAACCGGTACTAAATTAATTAAAGTCTACTCTTGATCTAATTAACTCCAACCGGTAATTAATCAGATTCAGTTGTAAATTAACCTAGAAATTCTATTAGGTGATCAATCTAACAAAACCCTAGAATAATTCAGATTTAATTAAGCACAGGGAATAATTTCTATTCAAGTTTGTTGAGAATCAATCAAATCTCACAACTACATACAAATCATGACTTCAATAACTAGCCAAACACTAAAGAAATTAGCAATGCATAA
This sequence comes from Fallopia convolvulus, assembly GCA_964016875.1. Taxonomy (NCBI): domain Eukaryota; kingdom Viridiplantae; phylum Streptophyta; class Magnoliopsida; order Caryophyllales; family Polygonaceae; genus Fallopia; species Fallopia convolvulus. The sequence goes on from OZ024727.1 coordinate 28,828,302, forward strand.
TGAAATTAAAATCAAACTTACAAAGGTTTCAAAGTCTTCCTTGAGAGAAAAACCCTAGCCTCCAAAAGTATGATCAAAAGTTCCTAGAAAATAATCTATCATAAAGTATTTATATGCTCCTAAAAATATCCTCAAACACTATATCTTAAACCTCATACTCGGATAACACAAGGCCAAAAATCAACATTCCAAAGCCCAAAACCAATCTCGGCCCAAAGCACTTGCTCCGTGTAAAATCCCGAATGCGCGGCTTCGACACCAGAAAGCGCGGCCGCGCTTTCTCTTGCAACCCCGCGCTTTCCCCTTTCAGTTGGGATTGCGCGGCTTCGTTGCTCGGCTTCATCCCGAGCACTTGGCTTGTCTTGGCCCTTCTCCTAGCATGTCCTAGCTCTCTTGGCTCCTTTGCCTCGTCCATCACCACCATGATCCATCTGTACTCGCCCCGCTGTTGCTCCTTAACCTAAAAACCTGTAAAACCGAGCAAACCAGCGCATAATACCCGATAACACAAAAACCTAAAAACTACATAAAAACTAACCTAAAACTAACTAAAACATATATAAAACATGCATCTAAACTACTCCTATATGCGAGCTATCAAATTCCCCCATGCTTAACCCTTGCTTGTCCTCAAGCAAGACATAAATCCAAATCCCGCCATAGAAATGCAATCATACATCCATCTCAAGTCAAACAAGCATTTCACATATAATCAAAAACCCAACCAAGACTTCCTATCATGCATTATGATAAGCAAAAAGTAAAGACCATTCATTCATTCTAGACCTCACCAAGGTTATTGTGTTTGCACTCAAACTCTCAAGTGTTTAAGGGTATGTGTTTCACTCAAAATCAACCATGAAAACTAGACTACCATATGCTTGCATCAGAGTTCTAAATCTCCACCGCTGGGGATCAAACACATGACAAAAATCAAGAGGTCTTTTTCCGGCTTGTAATGGGGCCAAGGTAAAGAGAAATTAGGAAGGGATAACATTTGGCTTGAGGTGCTAAATCCGGGATAAAGAACTAATCCTAAACCCTAACTTCAACACTTTTTCTTCCTTACTTCTTCCAACTTCCATTCTACCAACTCCTTACATTTACAATTAAGCACTTTGCTTTTTTTTTTTCTTTTATTCTTCTTCAACTCTTTTCTTGCTTTGCTAATGAAGACTACACACAGTTCAAGCGATTTTTCTTTTTCTTTGCAACATAATTCATCTTCATTTTTTTTCACTTTGAAACTCAAGAGTTGTATTTCCTCTTTTCCACCTTTCCTCCAATTCCCCCATACTTACATCAAACTCACACAAAATACAACCACAACCTAAAGTCCTAAATCCCGGATTATGGGTCAAGCTTATTAGGCTAGGGATCATTTTGTGGAGCTATCAAAAATAGGCTTAAAGCTCAAAAAATAGGGGTGTCAAGAACATGGATCTTGTCAAGGTAGGAAGGGAAATAATAGGCTTATAGAAACATTGCCTCAATCATTTTAATGTCATGCATTCAATCATATAAAGCAGCCTCGAAAAAGAGTATTAACGCAAGTTCTAGAGCTAGATAATCATGGTGATACACTCAAGAATGTAGAGAACAAATAATCATGAAAGGCCAAAAACATCTCACAAGGCTAATTGTTTGTCTAGAACTTCAGAATGAATCAACTACTCAAGCTAAATACATGCTCCATCCTATAATCAAGGTAATCAATCAATGATCATGCTCATATCATATCAACTTCAGTAAATCATGCAAATCATGGGTTATAATTTATACTTAACTTAGAAACACAAGAGGAATCAAACAATGGGGAAATAAGAACCTAAATGCAATATTTTTGTATATTTTTTTTTCAAAATTTTCTGATTTTTTTTTTCATTTTTCAAAAATTTAATCAATGCATGCAAAAATTTTAAATATGACCTAAACTAATGCAACTACATGCAATGCAAACAAGTAATTCCCTTCCCCCCATGCTTAAAACATACTTTGTCCCCAAAGTATAGTAAAAAGGTAAGGAAAAGAGAAAAACTCACAAAACTCTAGTTGTTCGGGTAGTAAGGCGGAAAATCTTGTGGTGGCGGTGGCTGGTACTCCGGTGGATACTCTGGTTGGGGATGGTACGGTGGGATCTCCTGTGCCGACGGTGGCTGGTATGGCGGAAACTGAGGATACGGCGGATCTGGGAAGGCGTACTGAGGATACGACGGATGAGGCGGATAGCTTGCTGAGCTCCATCCATCCAATCTGGTGTTGAGCAGTCTGAACTGCTCATCCTGGCGAGCCTGAAAAGAAGCAAGCTGCTGATCATGATGAGTCTGAAATGATGTGAACCGCTGATCCACATAACCTCTCATGCCCTGAAAGCTCTGATCGATGTGAGAAGACATATCATTGTATTGATGCGTGTTGTCCAGCTGCATCTGTCTCATCATCTCCATCATCTGGTTATACTGAGCATCAGAGTAATGTACACCTCCAGCAGGTCGAGACGGATCAAACTGCCTCTGCTGATCCTCCTCCTCAGACTCATCATCCTCATCAGTGTCAGCATCTTCAGCAGATTCTTCCTCTTCTTCTTCTTCTTCTTCAGCCATGGTGAAATCTTCATCCATCTCCTCTTCATCAGAATCCACCACAATAGGAACTGAAACCGCCTTCTTACCCCTAACCAGGCCCTTAAACGGTAGCCACATCCAAGTCTCCAGCCTGAACCTTGATGAACCAGTTAGCTGGACTATCCCCAATCTGTACTCGATGTCCATCAGGAAGCTTCATTGCTCTCCCAGAATCACCAATCGCCCAGAAGTAAGAGTTTCTGTACTTGTAGAGAGCGCCCATTTTCTTCAACATGATGAAGTCAATAGGTGAAGGCGGAATATCAACATGTAACCTGCTAAGATCGATACCAAAATGCTTGGCTAGGAAGGTCACAATCCCGCCAATACAAATGGCTCCACCGCCTTTGTTCCCAACATGAGCCATGTGGTGCATCAGCATAGCACCCAAGTTCAACGGTTTCCTCTTCAAGCTCGCAGCCAATACAGTGACGTCTTTCTTGGGACAATTGTTTCCCCCATCGCCTCTCCCATTCAGAGTGCTAGCAATGAACCGCTGGAACACCTTAATAGCGGGATGAGTGATGGGAGAGGCCTTTTCTCTAGACGGATTGTACTGAGATCTCCCTGTGATGGCTTTCCAGAAGTGTCTATCAGCCCATGTAGCACCTGCCTCGTAAGCACCAAATCTCTACTGATAGGGAAATTACAGAACCCAAACACTCGGTTGACCTCTTTCGAGGTCATCTTCCTTCTAACTCCCCCTAGCCAAAACTTAATCTCCCCTTCTCCTTTAAAATTGGTGGACAAGGTGCTCAGAAACTCCAAAGTTAACCCCTTAAAGGTCGGTTCACACAGCTTTAAGAACTCACGCATATGCAGATACGCTCCTATTTCATTCAACAGATGAGCTATCCCAATCTGGTTCATGAGATCCCAGTCAATGAACCGAGTTGCTTTCCACTCTCTATCTTTCAGAAGCTCAAACCTAATCACATGACTGTCTTTGGTCAAAGTGACCCCAAAAGTCTCTTGGGTGACCTCCCCCACTACAGCAGGGGGAGCTAAAGCGGCTCGGGATCATGAAGATCCATCAGTTCGGCCTCTCTTGTTACCCATGATATCAGAATTTCAAGTAAACCTGCACAAACACCACACAACAAACAAGCAAGCGCAATTCCGTTGTCCCGGCAAGGACAACCACAGCAATATTTCACAGATAATCACTCAAACGCTCTCTTCCCCCACTACCTAGAACAAATTAATCAAAATTTAATCAAATTCTAATTAATTTCTAGGTAATTTTCGGATTTGCATGCAAAGTTCAAATAAAACACGAATCTAGCCTAGAATCATGCAATAAACGAACTTTTGTAAAGGTCTTAAGCCTAAATCCGAGCCTAAAGGGGTCAAATTCGGGTTTTTCTAATCAAACCTAGATCTAGATTTAATTCGACTAAAACCGAATTTTAAGAGGAGATTGTGAAAAACTTACTTGAATTCCATTTGAATGTGAGTTCCTTGCTTGAATTTGCTTGAAAATCCGACTTGAAAGTGCTTGATTTGAGCTTGGAGTGGTGGCTTCAATGGAGGTTTGGGGAGAGGAAGGAGAAGGTGGCGTTGGAATGGGGGAAGGGAAGAAAGAACCTCGATTTTTAATAAAAGAGGTTCGCTGAAAAGCGGCCCAATGCGCGGGATTGCACGGAAAAGCGCGGCCGCGCATTTGCAATCCCGCGCAATGTGCCCTCAGTCGAGATTGCGCGGCATTGGGGCTTGGATTGCGCGGCCGCGCTTTCCCTTGCCCAAACCGCGCTTTCTCGACTGGGCCTGCATTGCTCGGGATCGATCCCGAGCTTTGCAGGCTCGAGTTATTTTAGCCCCTGTTATTCTGTAATTGCCCGAGTTATCTGAAATTTTTTAGGATTATTTCTCTCTAAACTAACTAATAAAAACAAAAACTGTAAAACAGAAAGCAAAAATCAAAGCAAATCTATCCTAAAACATGGGTTGCCTCCCAAGAAGCGCTTGTTTAACGTCTTTAGCTAGACGTAAAAGGATATCAAGAAGGATACGAGCTATGGAATTCGATCTCCTTCCCATCGAATCCCATCTTCAGTGTGCCTTGCGGTATGTCAATTCTTGTATTTGCAGTCTTCAAGAATGGTCGTCCTAGCAACATAGACATCTTTTCAGCTCCCGATCCCATGTCCATCACTAGAAAATCAGCCGGAAATTGCAGGGAATCCACTGTCACCCATATATCTTCAAGTTTTCCTTTGGGCCTTATAGTGGAATGATCAGCCAACTCCACTATGGTTCGGGTCTCTTTCAATGGTCCCATACCGAGCTTCTCGTATAAGGATGAAGAAATCACATTGACAGATGCACCTAAATCAATTAAAGCTTCATTCACCTTGGTGCTTCCAATCATGCAAGGAATGGTGAACATGCCAGGGTCACTGTACTTCTCAGGCAGACGCTTCTGAAACACAGCGGACACATGTTCTTTCTCTTTAACTTGCTTCTGACATTTCTCCTTCTGTCCCCTTTTTAGAGTGCACAACTCTTTCAAAAACTTAGCATACCGAGGTACACTCTTGATCAGATTTAGCAATGGTACATTAACTCTGCATGTATTGAAGACCTCGAACATCTCTTTATCATTCTTCAATTTCCGGGTTTCTTTCAAGGCTTCCGGGAAGGGTGGAACAGGTACATAATCTTTCAGAAGAGGTGCAGACGAATCTTCCAACTCGCCCAGAATGCGCGGCTTCGCATCCAAATGCGCGGCCGCGCTTTTCTCCTCGATCCCGCGCAATCCCAACTGGGACTGTATTGCGCGGGATGCACATTGCTCGGCCGCGCTTTAGCAGCCAGGCCGAGCAATCGGTCTTCGTTCTGTTCCTCGGTTTCTGTAACCTTGCTCAGCTGATATACTTGTTCCGCCTCAGAACCACCATAAATGGAGATAAAACTAACATTTGCCCTCGGGTTAAGTTCTATCTGAGACGGTAGCTTACTTGAATCTCTAGCTTCCAGTTTACTCACTGCCTCAGCAATCTGACTGACTTGGTTCTCTAAATTCTTTATACTGGACTTGGTTTCCTGTTGAAGCTGAGTTAGAGAACCATGCATTGTAGAAACTGATTGAGTCAACTGTCGGACCATCTCCTCTGTGGACATAGCATTCTGATTCACTCCCTGATGAGGTTGGAAAGGCGGTCTGTACTGAGCTTGGCCACCTTGATGGTTGAACTGCTGATTGTTGGAATTTCCATACCTCAGATTAGGATGATCCCTCCAGCCTGGATTGTAGGTGTTGGAGAAGGGGTCATACCTCGGCCTAGGTGGTCCATATCCTCCCACTGCATTTACCTCAACATTCTGATCTTGAAGTGTAGGGCAGGAATCAGTGGGGTGCATGTTATCAAAACAAATTTCACAGGACTTCACCTGTTGTCTACCACCTTGCTGCAACAGCTGCTTCATCATCATTTTCAACTCAGTGACTTCATCTTGGATCCTTGTATTAGCCACCACAGAGTTTGCAGCTTTCGAGCTAGTCTCTCTTTTGAACTGTCTTGTGCCCTCAGACAGTTGTGTGAACAGGTCAAACGCAGTAGCAGGAGTTTTGTTGAGAATGTGACCTTGGCAAGCTGCATTGACCATTCTTCTCTCATCATCCAAGAGGCCATTAAACAGATATAAGATCAGGTCTTGGTCAGTGTAGCCATGAAAAGGACAGCTGGCTATCAACCTCTTGAATCTCTCATAGTATTCGTACAAGGACTCACTTGCTTCTTGTTCAATATTACTGATTCGCTTCTTCAGATCATTGAGCCTTGTAGCAGGGAAGTACTTCTCCAGAAAAGCTTCTTTCATCTTAGCCCATGTATCAATACTTCCCGGAGCCAAGTAGTAAAACCAGTCTTTAGCCTGATCCTTGAGAGAAAAAGGAAAGGCTCTCAGCGCGATCTGGTCATGAGTTACATCAGCAGGCTTCACGCTTGAGCACACAGCATGGAATTCAGAAAGATGTTTGTTGGGGTCTTCACCACTATGCCCATGGAATGAAGGCAAAAGGTGGATCAACCCGGATTTCAGCTCAAACTTGACTCCTTCAGCAAGAGCAGGGAATTGCACCGCCAACGGTTGTTGTGCCAGATTCGGTGCAGTCAACTCTCTCAATGTTCGGTCACCCATCTCGACAGATTCAGCAGCTTCAGATTCCGAGTCAGAGTCTTCAAGAAAGAATGGCAATGCCTGAAAGTGATTCCGGATTTCCTTCCTTAGCTTGAAGAGTGTCCTGTCAATATCTGGATCAAACAACAAGGGAGATGAGTTAGTAGCACGGGTATGAACCATATAACAGGTTCACACCCAAAACAGCACAGAAGTAATAAACACAAATAGCGACGAGTCCCCGGCAACGGCGCCAAATTTGATGAGGTATTTTTCAGTCGTTTTACCTATCAAAGAATCCTAACTTAACCAATCTGAGTAGAATGGTAAGCAAGGGTCGATCCCACAGAGACTCGTGTATTAATGTTATTACTTATGTGCCAAGTAACTAAAGGGGGGTTTTCAGAATGATTATCTAAACTAATATGCAAGAATAAAACTAACTATGAATGCAAAGATGATTTGAATATATGTAAGACAAACGTGTTCAACTAGTTAAATCCATCATGATATTGGTTCATTGATCATCGATTCTCTTGATTCTCTTCTCACTTGAATAATCTATTGTGGATAGTGATCCTACTAAGGATTAAAACCCGAACTTCATATATAGTTGATAGAACAACCAGTCTAACAACCCTAATTATTTAACAACCTAGAAGACCTTCTAGATTCAATTAAACAACAACATGACGATTCAAGTTATCAATAGAAACAAATAACTTAGAGCAACCAGACATCTAAGTGACTTGTGAATTTATTCCCTACTTTAATCAACTTGTCCAACCGGTACTAAATTAATTAAAGTCTACTCTTGATCTAATTAACTCCAACCGGTAATTAATCAGATTCAGTTGTAAATTAACCTAGAAATTCTATTAGGTGATCAATCTAACAAAACCCTAGAATAATTCAGATTCAATTAAGCACAGGGAATAATTTCTATTCAAGTTTGTTGAGAATCAATCAAATCTCACAACTACATACAAATCATGACTTCAATAACTAGCCAAACACTAAAGAAATTAGCAATGCATAATGAAATTAAAATCAAACTTACAAAGGTTTCAAAGTCTTCCTTGAGAGAAAAACCCTAGCCTCCAAAAGTATGATCAAAAGTTCCTAGAAAATAATCTATCATAAAGTATTTATATGCTCCTAAAAATATCCTCAAACACTATATCTTAAACCTCATACTCGGATAACACAAGGCCAAAAATCAACATTCCAAAGCCCAAAACCAATCTCGGCCCAAAGCACTTGCTCCGTGTAAAATCCCGAATGCGCGGCTTCGACACCAGAAAGCGCGGCCGCGCTTTCTCTTGCAACCCCGCGCTTTCCCCTTTCAGTTGGGATTGCGCGGCTTCGTTGCTCGGCTTCATCCCGAGCACTTGGCTTGTCTTGGCCCTTCTCCTAGCATGTCCTAGCTCTCTTGGCTCCTTTGCCTCGTCCATCACCACCATGATCCATCTGTACTCGCCCCGCTGTTGCTCCTTAACCTAAAAACCTGTAAAACCGAGCAAACCAGCGCATAATACCCGATAACACAAAAACCTAAAAACTACATAAAAACTAACCTAAAACTAACTAAAACATATATAAAACATGCATCTAAACTACTCCTATATGCGAGCTATCAAGTGGTCATCATGATCTCTCGAGGCTTCAACTGCGCTTACCGATGCCCAGGTACGTCTCCCTTCTCTTCATCTTTCATCTTCTCCCTTCTCTTAGTTATGGCGACTTCTAGCTCTCCCCCAAAACCCTCTCTTTACTGTCTCGAAACCGCTATTCCTCCTTCTCTAACTTCTTCCAAAATCCTCACCCCATACCATCAGAGGAATAGCACCTCGGAAGATCCTCACATCTTCTCCTTTTCTGCGGGCTTTCCTTCACATGCAGAGATATTTTCTCCTCCTGTTGGAATCTGGGCCGATTTTTACGCCGACGACTGGGTGTGCTTGTACGAGTACCCCTTTCGTATCGGCCATCGTTTCCTTTTTTCTCCACTAGTCACCGATTTCCTGACCACTCTCAATGTGTCCCCTGGGCAACTACTTCCTCAAGTTTGGAGGCTTCTGTTGTCTGTCGACCTCTTGTGTTCCTCTCATGGCCTTCCTTTCAAAGCCTCCGACTTTTTTCTCAAGTCTTTCCAAAGGTGGTAGTTGTCGTTTGACCTTGAAAACCTTTACGAACAAGTCTGACCTGATTTTTAACATTTCGAAGTCTGATCGGGGTTGGGCTAATAAATTCTTCTTCGTAAAGCTGTCTTCTTTGGGAGTTGACACATCTTTTCTGAAAACCCGATGGCATCCAACATGTAGTGTTTCTCTTTTTACTCGTTACGCTTTGTTCAATTTTAACCACCGGTTGTCTTTTTGTGCAGAGAGTCTGCCCCCCAACCCCGCAAGGTGTCATCCCAAGTTATTTCTCACATTGAAGCTCTTTCGTTGGAGGAAAGGTCTCACCCCAAGCTGGTGAAGGCGTGTTTTGTCGACTCGGAGGACACTGAAATGTCGAGTAAGTTTTATCCCCCCTTTACTCCTTATGCTGTCATCTTTACTTCTTATAACTTCTTCATCTGCCTCTTACCAGGTTCCAGGACCACTCGCTCCACTACCGCACTTACCACCATGGAACGAGTAGAGGCTCGAAAGAAGAGGAAAGCTGAGACGACATCCACTGCTGATACTTCTTTAACGGTGTCTGTCCCTAAGAGATCATCCGAGGCTAGGGTCATCTCTCCTAAGAAGAAAGCTTGCTCGAATCTGTCTGACCTTCCGAAGACGATGATGTCACTAGACATGGCGACGGAAAAGTGTTTGAGTTCCTTAGCACCTCTTCATGTGGACTGCTCTTGAGGCGAGGAAAACCGGTCTTCTCTTTCGGAGTTCTTTGGCGAAATCCTTGCGGCTCAGTGGCAGGTTTTACTCTGACCTGTTTGGTGCTTTTTTAATTCGCCTCTTACAAGCACACTTTCACTTTCTGCATGATGTTTTGTTTTTGTTTAGGGTTTGCAACTTTCACTTTCTGCTTTTGAGGCCTTTAAGGATTTTCCGGGTCAATTGGCTCAGAGCAAAGTCAGCCTCCAGCTTGAAAAAGACAAAAGTACCATACCAGGGCATGAGAAGAGTGCTTTAGAAAAGAAAGTGCAGGAGCTATCGGACAACCTTGAGAAGGCATCAAAGGAGTCCCAAGAATGGAAGGAGAAGTTCGTGGTTTCCTCAGGTAAAGAAGCTGCTCATGCTAAGGAAATCGAGGATACCGCGGATTATTGGTCGTGTAGAGCTCGGGTGGAGATGATGGAGGAATTCGCAGCTGGGACGCACACCTCTTGGGATGCAGTGAAGGAAAGAGAGTTGTTCAAGAGCTTGTTTTCCGATGAAGTAATCGCAACTAAGAAGTCCTCAGTCATTGACGACATTGCTTTCGTCGCCAAGGAAGTAGCCCAAGTGGAGATGGAGAATCAGAAGTCTGCCGAAGGAATTTCTAAGGAATGATTTTCTCTTGTTTTTCTTACTCTCTAAACTTTGAACGCTTCACTACCCCCAGCGTGTTGGGGTTTAAACACTTTGTTTTGTATGGCCGCTCGTTTTTTAGGGCCTTAGCGTGGACAATTTTTACCCCTTGCTTTTGATGATTTAGGGGTTTTATTATGAATATTGGTTTAGTACTTGCATCGTTTTGGATTTCTTTTTGTCTTTTTTTAGGTGATACAGGTCAGATTTTGCGGAGTGAAGACCAACACGTTTTGAGAAGATTGTTTGTAGTTTTTGATAGATTCTTGTTGTAACAACGCTTTTGTGTAAGATGCTGAGAGAGAGAAAATGATGTATTTGACAGAATGTAAACACTTGTGATTTATAAAGTTGTGAATTGAGTTACAAGAATTTTGTGAAACTCTTCTTGTTCTAGAGTTTGTGTTACGCGTTCTCATCTCTTGCATCTCTTGACTAGTCGTGGTGTGCACAGCGTTGCCTGATCATAAGGCGAGGGACTATGTTTTGGCCTGTAACGTCATAAGGCGTCCCTTGTTAGTTCTTATAAAACCGTTGTTGTTTCATGTGTGTATAAAGATGTAACAATGTAATGTAAAAAGAAGTTTGTGATGTATACCTTATTACGACTTGCATGTTCTAAAAGTGATACAACTTCAAATTCATCGCGTTCCAGCTTCTGGGGGCCGTCTTCCCATCACATGATATCAACTCGTAGGCTCCTTGTCCTACGATCTTCGTGATCTGATAAGGTCCTTCCGAATTCGCTCGTAACTTGCCAGCATTTAATTCTTGCGTGTTTTGAAAGACTTTACTCAATACCGAATCTCCCACTTGGAACGCCTTTGCATTAACACGTTTGTTGTAACTCCGAGCTACCCCCTGTCTATATGCCGCCATACGAACTGATGCCTCATCTCGTAACTCGTCAACCGTGTCTAGATGGTGTAACAAGTTAGGAAGATTTGACTCCTCGGTAGTAAGTCCATATCGAAATGTGGGCAAAGTTACTTCTACCGATAACACGGCTTCGCATCCATAGACCAAGGAGAAAGGTGTATGGCCTGTAGCAGTCTTAGGAGTCGTTCGATCTGACCACAGAATAAGGGGTAACTCATCTGTCCATCTTCCCTTTGCCTCAGTAAGCCGCTTCTTCAAGTAATTGATGATTACTTTGTTGCTTGCTTCTGCCTGGCCATTGGCTTGAGGATAACGTGGTGTCGACATCACCAACTGAATGTTGTATTGCTGGCAAAATGATCTCGTCTTGTCACTGATGAATTGGGATCCGTTGTCGCACACTATGGTGGATGGTATTCCAAACCTACTCAGGATATTTCTCTTTATGAAAGAAATGACCTGAGTGTCTTTGACTTCTTTGTAGGCTTCGGCTTCAATCCATTTAGAGAAGTAGTCGGTCATTGCTAAGATGTAGACACATTGTCCTGAAGCTGGAGGGAGCTTTCCCGCGATGTCCATTCCCCATTTCATGAATGGCCAAGGGGAAGTTATGGGATGTAACAACTCCGAGGGTTGATGTGGTATAGGTCCATGACGCTGGCACGCGTCACATTTGCGGGCGAACTCCACTGCGTCTTTGTTCATGGTGGGCCAGTAATAACTCATCCTGCTCGCCTTCCTCGCCAAGTTGCGACCCCCTGTATGATTTCCACATTCTCCATCGTGTATGTCTTGTAACACCTTCTGTACCTCTTCCTCCTTTATGCATCGGGCGTATATTCCTGACGACATCCACTTGAACAGAATGTTATTCTTAATAGCGAAAGTGGAAGCTTTTAACTTAAGTCGTCGGGCTTCTTCTTTATCATCTGGTAGGACTCCATCTCGTAACCACCTTAAGTAAGGAGTTACCCACGAAGCATCTTCATCGGAATCTTGAATCTCGAAACATATCTGCTTCTTTGATTATAGATGGCGCATCAACGTACACGAAAGGTATCTTGTCGTACTCTCTTGGGTCGATTGCGGATCCGAGGTTGGCTAAGGCGTCTGCTTGCGTGTTAGCATCCCGAGGAACTTGCTTTATCTCAAAATGCTTGAAATGTTTTATGATTTCTTGAACCTTTTCTAAGTATGCCTTCATCTTTGAATCCCTGGCAACATATGAGTTCATAACTTGATTTACAATAAGTAACGAATCACAAATTACCTCAATTTCTTGCACGTTCAAGTCTTTAGCAACAAGTAACCCTGCTATAAGCACCTCATATTCTGCTTCATTGTTAGTGGCTTTGAACGTACATCGAACAGCCTGGGCTATCCTATCCCCTTGTGGTGACTTCAGGACTACCCCCAGTCCTATGCCTACTTGATTAGACGCTCCATCTGTATGCATCAACCACTTGCTGCTACCTGTTACATGTAGATCGTCTTGATCCTCTTGTTCCAAAGTGGTAGGAGTGAAGTCGATCATAAAATCCACCAAGGCTTGAGACTTCATCACTGTTCTTGGCTCGTAAGTGATGTCGTAACCATTTAAGTGGATCAACCATCTTGTTAACCGACCTGACAATTCTGGCTTTGACATGATACTCTTCATTGGATAGTTAGTCCTTACGATGATAGAATGACTTTCAAAATAAGGACGTAATTTTATTGAAGCCATTACCAAGGACAATACAAGTTTTTCCATGGGTGAATACCTGGTTTCCGCATCAAGCAAGGTTTTACTTACGTAGTAAATGGGAAACTGGTCTCCATTCTCCTCTCGGATCAAGACGGCGCTTACAGCTACCTCGGTTACGGCCAAGTACACATATAACTTCTCATTTGGCTTGGGTTTGGAAAGCACCTACGGGTTAGATAAATAATTTTTCAATTCTTTGAAAGCTTCTTCATGTGCTTCCGTCCATTCAAATGACTTGTTCTTCTTCAAGACATTGTAGAACAGCTTATTTCTGTCCGAGGATCGAGATATGAATCGGTTCAATGCTGCTACTCGCCCTGTTAATTTCTGGACGTCTTTGACCCATTTTGGTGATTATAGCTCCATTATGGCCCTGATCTGGTCTGGACTCGCCTCGATTCCTCTTTGCGTTACTATGTATCCGAGGAATTTCCCTGATGTTACTCCGAAAGAGCATTTGGTTGGATTCAATTTCATTTTGTAACTCCGTAGGATCTGGAACGCGTCCCTCAAGTGGGTAATGTGGTCCTCCGCCTTCAACGACTTGACTAGCATGTCGTCAATGTACACCTCCATTGTATCCCCTAGTTTTTCCTGAAACATCTTATTACCAATCTCTGATAAGTAGCACCTGCGTTTTTTAACCCGAAGGGCATAACTTTGTAGCAATAAGTTCCTTGATTGGTTACGAATGCGGTTTTTTCTTGATCGTCGGGATGCATCATTATCTGATGGTATCCACTCATCCATGAAAGTTAAAAGCTCATGCCCCGTTGTTGCATCCACCATTGCATCGATATGAGGCAAAGGGAACGAATCTTTAGGGCATGCTTCGTTCAAATCGGTAAAATCCACGCAAACACGCCATTTACCGTTTTTCTTTTTTACGACTACCACATTCGCAAGCCAATCTGGATATTTTACCTCTCTAATTTTTCCAGACTCAAGAAAGGATTTTACCTCATCGTTGATTACCTGATTCCGTTCGGGTGTAAACTTACGCCTTTTCTGCTTCACTGGTGGCACCTTCTTATTGACATTGAGGGCGTTTGTGATCACATTAGGATCAATGCCCACCATATCCTCGTTTGACCACGCAAAGCAATCACTGTAGGACCGTAGGAACTCCACCAATTGTTTACGTAAAGTTGGCTCTAGGTCTGATCCTATTTTAATTTTCCTTGACGGATCAAGTGGATCAAGAGCCACTTCTTCAAGTTCTGGCGTCTCCGGCTTCACGTAGTAAGTGGTTGTTCTACAGTCCTTTAATTGCTAATCTGACGACTTCTTCCCCATTTCAAGTTGTAAGTTTTTAGATGTCGTTGCTTTCATCGTCACGGAGTAGCATTCCCTTGCTAATTTTTGTTCCCCCTTGATTTCTTGAACTCCCCATGGCGCCGGGAACTTCACACATTGATGGTAAGTGGAGGGGATTGCCCTCATCCCGTGGATCCATGGCCTGCCCAAAATAACATTAAAGGGTGAAGGGCAATCAAGTACTTGAAATTTTACCTGGTAGTTTATTCCTCCTGCGATGGTTGGTAAGGATATTTCTCCCAACGTGTTGCGAGATTTGCCACTGAAACCTACTAAAGTCGTAGATTTCTTGACAATGTCATCCATCCCAAGACCTAAACTGTACAAGGCATCCAACATGAGCAAGTTAGTGGAGCTTCCATTATCAACTAATATTCTTTTAACAAGAAAGTTGGCTATTGTTAAAGAAATTATTAGACAGTCATGGTGAACTCCCTCTTCTTCGACATCGTCGAAGGTAATTGGCATCACGTCGAGACTCGTTCACGGAGGAGCTCTGGGACACTCTCTCCTAGTGTCCCTTGCGATTCTTTTTGCTGCGGAATACGTTATGCCACAAATTTCTGATCCCCCGGTGATGACGTTAATTACTCCAGTGTGCTTCGGAGGTGGAGGAGGACTAGCTTTCCCTTTGTTGCGCTCCAACTGCTCCTTCGCTTTTTCTGATATTAAATCCTTGAGATACCCCTTGCGCAATAATTCGCACCATCTAGACTTGTCTTTCTGATGCGATGGTACATTACTCTTTCGAGGCCATTTGACAGCATCCCCCATGTTGTTGAGAGTTCGAACTACCTCCGTTGCGTTTACACAGAAGTTGTAATGGGAAAGTCTGGGAGGCAGCCTGGGACTTTCGTATCTTTCACCTTGCCTAGCAAATGTTATATTGACGGTTGTTTTGGCAAGGGTGATGCAGTGAAGCCTGCCATGTCTCCAACCGACGTCGATGAGTTGATTCGAGTGCCTTCTGACGGACCAATTACAAGAAGTCGAGGTAAGAAGATTGCTCAAGGCACAACAACAATCTTGGTTCTATTGGCAGCGGTTCTTGAAGAGCCTAGCAAGACAAAGTGGGTCTCGTGCATTCGACATCAATTGAGCCCGGATTCCATGGATTAACTCAAGGGGCCGAAAATTACCTATTTCCTTATTTAGAAACATGTATTAGTTTGTCTCACTTTAGGGCTGAATTTAGTAAGTGACCGGGTGAGATAAATTGGTACATGGGTCAAAGTCAACCCTTTGACTTGACCATTCTAAGTAAGAGAAAATATCTTCTATTATTTTATTATAGGCGTGTTTTCTATTTTTAATAATGTAGAGAAATCAGCCAATAGGCTTATGTTAGTTGGTTGATCTTCTCTCTCTTGGTTGTTAGAGATATTTTTAGTTTGTTTTGGATATTTTTAGTTTGTTAGAGATATTTCCTTAATTAAATAAGTCAGCCATGATTTATTTAATTGAGGGGATCTAGATAGATTTAGTCTTAGATATTTTATTATATCTTGGGAAGCAAGATAAGGAGATCAAATCCCCTTCTCTAGGGTCGGCCATATGCTCCTCCTTGCTCCCCAAGTCATAGCTTTGTATTCTCTATTTAAACTCTTGTTATTTCATTCAATAAAATTAGCTTGAGAGAGATTAAACCCAAATTGGTTTAATCTATCTCTTGGGCCAAATAAGACTCGTGTTTATGCTTGCATTGATCGATCATCATCTCATCCATTCCAAACGAATTCTCTCTTTGTTCTTCGTGATTCAAATCAGTTTGTTCATTCAAATTGATCAATTGATTAGTTCTAGTTTTGATTGTTAAAGATCAATCTAGTTTATCAATTGGATTTAGCGTCAGAGCCAATCCAATCTAACTATCCCTTTTGATTCAATCTTAAGTGTTCGAACCAGATTTGTGTCCATTCAATTTCGAGTTCTTCATTACTTGCATCACAAGGATTTTGATTTGAAAGCTATTGTAGGTTTGATTCGTATTTCCTGGCAAGATCGGGATCGTGTGGGTCATATACGAGGTTTCTGAGGAGTCATCCGAGGCAATCACGTATCAAAGGGGTGTAGTGGAGTATGGAGCATATCTAGGTTCTCGCCTTCCTTGCCTTCGGTCTGGCCAGTGAGGGCTGATTACTTTTTCAACAAAGAGATCGTCTTCCTCCAATCGCACATGTGCTAACGCATTCACTTGCACTTCATCGAAATTTGAACAAGGATATTTAGTTAACTCACGATACAACTCAAGATTACAAACCGATATGCCCGTTCGAAATGCCTCCACGACTGTAGCGGCATCGCATCCCTCAATGGTCACTAGTTCCTCATTGTAGCGGTTGAGGAAGGTCTTCAAAGATTCACTCGGTTTTTGGACCATGCGGTATAAGTCGCTTGATCGTTTCTTAGCGTGTCTACTGCTTGCAAATCTCATCCTGAACTTGTCAATCAACTCAGCAAAAGATGAAATACTTCCAAGAGGGAAGTGCGAATGCCAATTGAGTGCGGGTCCGGATAACGTGTTCCCGAACCAACGGCACATAACAATCTCCTTCATGTCAAAAGGGACTGTGCTAATGCTCATAGCCTGCTTGAATGGACCTATGTGTTGATCAGAATCTGTTACCCCTTCGTACTTGGGTACGTCGGGGACGTGATATTTTCGGGAGATGTCGACTCTTGCGATAGTGGGCACGAAGGGAGAGTCGGTGTAGCCATCCCTTCTTTCCATTGCTATCGGTTGAGGTGCCCTTGGGACCTGAGTGATTCGGTCCTCTAGAGCTTTGAGGCGTTCCCGTAATTGGGAAACCTCAGCATCTTCCCATACCTCCCTTAATGAATTACCATTTACCTGATACCCAGTTACTGGTCTGACGACATCAGGTGTTACGAGGCTTGGATCATCCATGTCTAATCGTCTGGCGACTCCTTCTACCACGTCAGTTCCGCGCGGTCGGGTGGGAGCTGATTGTACTTGAGATCGAAGCAAATTACGTTCATTAGTCAAAGTTTCAATTTGCTTTTCATATACCTTGGTGAATTTAGCATTAGCCTCCTTCTGGCTTTCCAGGTCCTTTTGAAGGGCGATCATTGTTGCGCGGAGCTCCATGATGACCTTAGAATCGCCTCCTCCTACTCCTCGTTCTTCGAAAGTGCAAGGGTTGCCGTTGGTGTTCCCGGAACCTTGTTCAACTCCATCTATGTTTCCAATTCCATCATTGTTTCCAGCACCTTGGTTATTTGCTTCTTCATTGATCTCGTGATTTTCAGGATTTCCTACATGGTTGTGAGTAGTTTGAATTCCTTCCATCTCGTTGATAGAATCTGTAGCTCTCTTTAGCGTGACTTCTTTTTGGCTAGGGCCCCACGGTGGGCGCCAATTGTTTTGGGCAGATTAACCACGCAAACGTGTTACCTGCTAAGATGAGGGAATCCTAACCAGAAAGTAATCACAACGCGTTATAAACTACAAGTAAGGCGTAAGATAAAATAGAATATTAGAAAATAAGAGCAAGTAAAAAGAATAAGGGCAAACAAATTGTAGTATTTGTATTGTTATTGAGATTGCAAATGAATATCTGGTTGATACAAACGAACTCTTGAATATATAGAATGAGAAAGAATGAGTTGAGCTTTTAGCACTAAATTTTGAGTGTATGAGTCGATGTCCCCTCTATGTCTGCCTCGTTGTCAATTTATAACCCTCTTCTCAATTCGGACCGTTGGTGAAACGCCTAGCCTATCCCGGAGATTTCGCCACCGTCATGAATGAGGCAGCCGTTGAGGTGGTTAAATGCCGAACCCGAGATTCTCGCCACGTCTTTGACTGCTTCCTTGATTTCGCTCTCCAACAAGCAACGTGGGCTATTCGTTTTGGGCTGGCGACGTTCTTTTGGGCTGGACTTCGAAGAGGCCCAACAATATGGATGTTTTAAATCCTGAATTTGCTCTATTATAATCTGAACATATCACGTGTTATGCATGAATCTATATATAACTAAGTTTGAATATGGATGTTATTACACCTGAATTAGGTGTAATACAATCTAAACATAATGCATGTTATGCATGAATATATGTATAACTAATGTTGAATCTGAGAATTAATACACCTGAATTAACCTATAACAAGATGAACATACCATATATAAATCATGAATCTTTACTATCACTAATTTTGAATATGGATTTTAGTATACTTGAATTAGCTCTACTATAATCTGAACATACTACCTGTTATGCATGAATCTATGAATGTAACAAATCAAACTGAATTTATACAGATTTTGTACAACACAAAAAATTAGTTGACAAGATCTTGGTAATACATATTTTTCAATAGTGGATTAATGCATAAAGTTGTTTGTCTTACATACTATCTCCACAACATTATAATCAGACAAAAAGGTGGAGATTATACAGAACCAGTACAACAACAACATTTCAATAACAAACTTACAAATCGCGTGACGAAGCTATCCTACTACTCCTCCTAGTGCTTACCACTTCCTTCTTAGCAACCTTCTTGAGCCTTTGTGGATGGGTCGACTTGTTGGGAACAACACTAGTCTGACCACTACCTTAGTTTTGGGATCCATCTACCTCAACTACTGGTGGATCAATGTCCTTATCCTTACTAGTCTCAAGGGCAATGACAACATCATTTTTCTGATTTGATGTTAAATGAACCTATTCATTATAATTGGTCGCATTAGAAAATTTCAATATTATCACATATGTAATGGAATAATATTATATACTAAAAACTAACCTGTATCACTTGTTGTTGATCCTAAGTTGAGCTCTCGATATTCTCCTCAAGATCCTTCTTCATCACATCCATTACATTAGCCTGAGCATCGTTATAAACACTCAATTACTATCATAAATTCATACTAAATAACTAATATATTCGAAATTTTATAATAACCATTCACAACACCATTAAAATGCATAATCATTTTACTCTGCATAGAGAACTAAAGTAATGTAAATTTAGAATATTAAAAAAAAACTAATATGCACCAAACTATGTATTAAATTGAATAAACACATGCTTCAACACTTAAAACGACATTATCAACCAACAAATCAATGTTATCTAACTCCCCTTGATTCTGGTCCAAGATTTGATCCTGAAATCAAAAATACAATCAAGTTGATTTAGTAAATAACAACATGCCAAGAAAATATGGTGTTGCTTCATTTATATAACAATACACACCTCCGTCACATCGTTTAAGACAACATTATTTGGATTTTCTTTAGAATTTGTTGTATTCGACACTTGAACTTCTGAGAATAAGAATGTCGGATCCCGATTACTCTCCGGGATCATATGATCATCGTCAAACAACTTTTCAAACATATCCTGATGTGACTACACCACCTCATGGCCAAGACAGCCTCGGTACCGACCCAGACGACCCCGGTACCGACCCAAACTGCCTCGGTAGCAACCCATCCGCCTTCGGTACCGAGCCTCCCAGGTGCGCCACGACTAATCAAGGCCAAGCCATCACCCATGATACCGACCCTGCCGAGCCGTCCACGGCCATGGAAGACAACTTGGAGGATGGGTGCGCCGCTCCCGAACCTATGCAAGACGAAGAGCGGTGGTCACCCCTTGGCGTCGCCGATGTCCGGGGCCCGGACACACAAGCCAGCGACACTTGGCCTTATTTAGGTCGGATCACAAGGGCTCTAGCTTGTGTATTGAAAGAAGAGCTTCAATATGGTCTCTTGGTCCGTGGACCGCCGATCAAATCTGAAGACGACGCGTCGTGGCCACGCCGAGCGCCTAGCTTGCGCCGAGTTTGGCGCCTCTTGCGTGGCCATTCAAGACACAATTAATGCCGGTTTTCCAAGGGTCTTTCATCTTCATTATTGGATTAATGTCTGGCTATTGAAGGGGTTTGGTTGAAGGCTGAATTTTCCTTAAAAGAGACGTCCTTCTCTTTTGCAAGATACACTTGAAAAATGCTTGAAACTCTTGTCTTGTTTTAGTCATGTTTTTCGACTTTGGTTTGGCAATTTGCCTTTTTAATAAAGTTGTTTGATGTTCTTCGTTTTCAATCTTGATTCGTGAGTAATATCGGATCACCCTCGAGATCCAATAGCAAGGTGCGTCACATCCTTGTCCTTGAATCTCATAGTTTGAGTTTCGAGTGTGGTGAGTCATATCCACGCCCTAAACTCATCCATATCCAACAACCTGGTTTTCCATCTTCCATTTCTGGTTTTGAATCATCCACACGTCCCCCCATATCCATTTTTGAGGCGCACCATCTGTTCCCTCGGCAAGAAGAGAGCGTCCAAAGTGACCTTGCACTGGCTTCATCGACTCGATCCTTATCATGTGGTATCAAAGCCACCAAGGTACACCTACTTTCTCTCTTCTTTAATCTGAAATTTTCTTGAATTTTACATGTTTTTATCTTCACAAAACTCGTTCCACAAACCCCTTGCAATACCGACCCCTCAGGTGTCGTTACCGACCCTGGTTTTGCATTGCTTTGTGTCTTCGACTCTTGTGTGAGTAACCCTTCCTTTGGAGGACGACCAATCTGAGCTATTAGGTTGTACAAAGGTTGAATATATCCATTAATCCTTGCTTGAATGAATTAAAGACAAAGAAAATGGCAAGAGTCACCCTTTGGCCTTTCAACTAACTCATCTTTAATTGTCATCTCTTGGCTGAATTTTTGCCTTCCTTTCCATGAAAATTTTGAGCATGTGTGGATTTTCATAAGACTAAAATCAAGCGTACAATATTGTGGAGTCACTTGGGTTAAGATACGGGAAAAGTACCAAGTGTTAAAAAAAAAAAAGTAACACCGAGTAGAGGTGTAAGTCAACTTGTTGCTGAAATTTTGTATGCTTGATTCTATTGTGCTAAAAGTGATTTAGGCTAGGAAAGAAAAACAAGCGGGGCTAGAAAAACCTTTCTGGTGGCTAAAAAGCTAATAAGAGGCCGGACACAGAATAAGTCGGACCCCGTGAGAAAGAGTTTCCGAGTTAGGCCCTACATTTGTTGAAGCTCTTTTCGTTTTTCTATTTGTTTGTATCTTGGTACCTAGTAGCTTCTTAAATTCGAGTGGTTGACAAACTTGTTGCTTGTTTTGCACTGCCATTGCTTGTGCCTTTTCTTTGAGCCATTTCCTAATTGTACCTTACCAATGTCCTAGCACTTCCAAGTTTGGCACTTTTCGAGTCTAAGTTGAGCATTGGTTGTGTGTGGCTCGAAGTACCACTTGCTTGTTGGATTTAACTTGTTTGGTGAAGTTTGTGCAAGATGTCGGATGCAAGGAATGATGGCTCACCTCAGGATGATAACTCGGATTCATCCGTGGCTGCCATGCTACAATCAATGCAACAAGATCTTCGCTCATTTTGTAGTAGGTTTGATGACATCAAGCAAAGTTTGTCAAGGCGCGATGAACTTTTCCAAGCTGCATGGCCACCTCAGCCCGCTCACTTTGATGAGCGCCAACAAGGGGAGCACCACCAAGGAATCAAGCTCCAAATGCAAACTTTTTCCGGAACCACCGGTGCCGACGGGTGTATTGATTGGTTAGCCAAAACCGAGACTGTTTTTGACTACTATGGCTATGAAGATGAGAAAAGAATAGTAGTTGCCACCGTCCACTTCACCGACTTTGCTTACCATTGGTGGATACAAGACAAGGTGGCTCAGCAACATGATGGACTCCAACCGATCCGAACTTGGCGAGAGCTTAAGGGTGCACTTGAAGAGCTCTTTGTCCCACTAGAGTCCGCCGAGAGGATCCATTCCAAACCATCGGTACCGAGCTCCACACCATCGATACCGAGCTCCACACCATCGGTACCGAGCTCCACACCATCGGTACCGAGCTCCAAACGATCGGTGCCGAGCTCCAAACCGTGGCACAAACTCTTCGGTACCAAGCGTCAGCCAAGTGGAGCCTATTGATATGATCGTCCTTAGTTGGTTCACGGTGCGAGTGAGCGACTCCAAGAAACTAACAACCTTGATCAATTGGTTTGTTCACAATTCAGGCAATTCGGCACAGGGTCGGTACCGAGTAAGCAGGGTCGGTACCGAGGGAATGCGAGAAGACTGGAATGAGGAAGGTGAACGATTTGCGTGGAAGATTAACAGGGATATGGACTCTCAAAGGCGGATATAACTCATCGACATTCGAGTGAACTAGGGGCTTGGATGTTACACACCAAGTGCTCTTGAAAGATCGATACTACTCACAATCCAATCAAAAACAAGACCTTCAAAGGGACGAGTTTTTGCATTCAGCAAAAGAGAGTTTTTCATCCATTCAAAGGTCCCAAGAAACAACACATGAAAGGCCTTTTAAACTCCTAGGCCGATCCCCTTCTAAAACATTAAACAAAGCATTAAAAACAAAGCACTAAAACGTGCATTAAAAATGTCTATTCACATCGCCAACAACTCTTGGCATTCAAACACAGATTGGTACCGAGACGTACAACTCGGTACCGAGGAAGCTGAAGAGGAATCCCCGGCGCTGGCACCGTAACGATGTCCGCCAGCTCGGTACCGAGGAGCATTGGCTTGGTAGCGAGAGCTGCCTTGATTTGACGGTGCAGTGTCTTCGCCACGGAACGAGTAATTCGCATCACCGGCTCCTCTTGCTCTTGCTTCTCATCCTCGGTGTCCTCCTTGGTGCCCCGGCTTGACTCGGTTAGATCTTGATGGGAAGGATTCACATCACCTATCATCCAAGAAGTTCTGGAGTCATCTTCTCCTAAATTCTAGGGTCACCCTACCATTATTCCTAAATCCATTCATTCTTTGGCTACTCCATGGTTGGATGCTTTCCTTATGGTTCCCTCCAGTGTTCCCTTTCTATGTCATGAGGAGTATCACACCGAGAAAGAAAAGAAAGAAATCACCATGTCAAGTTGCTCTAGGGGAGTATCTCTTAACTCTTCTTTTTCTTTCTTCTCTTCTTTACATAATGCTAGATCTTCATGCTTCCATTATACATTTCATTATGAGGAAACTTTCGTAATTATGGATCATGTGTGTGAGTTTGAGCATGTGTGCCATCTAGTTACTTCATATAGAACTAGGTCTTCATGTGTGCAGTTTTTCTCTTTTTCACAATTTTTGCAAAATAGGAAATGGTTTGTGATGTGTCTTTCTTTTGTGCCTAAGTCTATTATGTGTATTTCATGTTCTACACTTAAGCATATCTTTAGGCTCAAGTTAGGAAAAACATGTGCTTGGAAATTTTCACGAGGTTTTTCTATGAGTATACTTGTTTATGATCCTCACCTTCTTCTATGTATAGTTTTGTGTGCATTTCATATTTTCACAAGGAAGTGCACTCGGATTCGAGGACGAATCCTTTTTGAAGGGAGGGAGGATGATGTGACTACGCCACCTCATGGCCAAGACAACCTTGGTACGACCCAGACGGCCCCAGTACCGACCCAGACAGCCCCGGTACCTACCCATCCACCTTCGGTACCGAGCCTCCCAGGCGCGCCACGGCTAAGCAAGGCCAAACCATAACCCACGATACCGCCCCTGTCGAGCCGTCCACGACCATGGAAGACAATTTGAAGGATGGGCGCACCGCTCCCGAACCTATGCAAGACGAAGAGCGCTGGTCACCCCTTGGCGCCGCCGACGTCCGAGGCCCGGACACACAAGCCAGCGGCACTTGGCCTTATGTAGGTCGGATCACAAGGGCTCGAGCTTGTGTCTTGGAAGAAGAGCTTCAAGATGGTCTCTTGGTTCATGGAGCGTCGATCAAATCTGAAGACGACATGGAGTGCACGTTGCTAGTCACCAGGTGCGCTGTGGCCATGTCGGGCGCCTAGCTTACGCCGAGTTTGGTGCCTCTTGCGTGGCCATTCAAGATACAATTAATGCCAGTTTTCCAAGGGTCTTTCATCTTCATTATTGGGTTAATGGCTGGTTATTGAAGGGATTTGGTTGAAGGAGCAATTTTCTTAAAAAGAGACATACTTCTCTTTTGCAACATACACTTGAAAAATGCTTGAAACTCTTGTCTTGTTTTAGTCATGTTTTTTGACTTTGGTTTGGCGATTTGCCTTTTTAATAAAGTTGTTTGATCTTCTTCATTTTCAATCTTGATTCGTGAGTAATATCGGATCACCCGCGAGATCTAAGAGCAAGGTGCATCACATCCTTGTCCTTGAATCTCATAGTTTGAGTTTCGAGTGTGGTGAGTCATATCCACGCCCTAAACTCATCCATATCCAACAACCTCGTTTTCCATCTTCCATTTCTGGTTTAGAATCATCCACACGTCCCCCATATCCATTTCCGAGGCGCACTATCTATTCCCTCGGTAAGAAGAGAGCGTCCAAAATGACCTTGCACCGGCTACATCGACTCGATCCTTATCATAACCCCTCCAGTTTCTATTAGGACAGTACGCTGCTTCATTGCTTCCTCGAATTGGTCCATAACATTGTTCAATTCTTCATCAGTCCAAATAGGGGCTTGAGATTGTGACACACACTTGCCAATCCCATTTTGATATTTTTTATGAATGTACAATACATTAATAAACACATTATCAAAATTATTATATATCATTAATAAACACATCATCAAAATTGCACATTATCAAACAAATATATCATTAATAAACACATTATCCTACACACTTGTGTAAAAACCTCGGGCTTGGATCCAAGAAGCGCCTTTGCAGTTTGGACAAGTGTCTTGGATACATCATCATCTTTGCATTCAGTAGGTACATTTTGTGTACACTTTGCAACACAGATGATAATGGAAGACAACTCCAACAAATCCTTGCCCATTGTAGTGTTGAACACCTAGATATTTAAGAAAAATATTGAAACATATGTGAAAACAACACATTCATTAAACATGACAATATTTTTCATTATATGCACATTCAACCTTTTTTATATATTCGAATTCATTAACTACTATATTCCATTTAAATACAACTTGCATTCAACAATAATGCTATATACATTCAAGTAATATTATTCATCATATACACATTCAATCTTTTGCAAATATTCAAAGTTGATAAATATAATATTCCATTTATATACAATTTGCATTCAGAAATAATGCTTCATATATTCAGGCATGTTTTCAATTTCAAATACCATAAAAACAAAATTCGATGTTATTCTATCATAATACAGAAATAAACAATTATAACCACCTTTTCAGCTTGAACTTACTTAGCTTTCAATCTTATTTAAATAATATCCACCCAAAAATGTTTTGAAATATAAAAGTAACAACATACCTATGATGACTGAATTTGTGCCTCTTGGTTAATCTCACATTCTTGTACATCTTTTTCTGCATGGGGCTTATCCTGGATCGGCTCAACTCTACCCTTCCCAAATCCTCCAGTCTCAATCTCTATAGCTTCCCGTTTGCTAACCAGCTTAGTCGACCACCCAATAAAGCAGGTGATGTGACTTTGCTAAGGCCATCACATCATGAAATAGTGAGGCATGCGTGTCTTGTTAGAAGGCCATGACTTGTGTGGTTCATTGCTTGGATTGTGGGAGTATTTTATGACATTTGAAAAGTTTGGGCTTTTTTATGTAATTTTTCTCTTAGGATATTTTTGTTACTTTTCAAAGTATGTGACTTCTTGTGAGAGTCGTGCTTTTAGCTAGGTTTATAACCTTGTAGATGCCCATGTTGCCTCCTTAGACAAGATTGAAGCCAAACATGTCATCCCTTGTCTCTTTGTTTTAGAAATTGTTTTTCTTTGTTCTTTTCAATCCAAATTTAAGATTGATACCAAACCATGCCAACCCTTGTCTCCTTGCTTTAGGAACGTTTTTACTTTGTTATTTTCAATCAAATTTTAGTTTTAGATCCTTTGGATTGTGAGTCACATCAATCCAAGACCGAAGGTTTGATCTAGGTGAGTCATATCCTAGGTTGATTCCTTCTAGTTCGTGTTTTCGAGAGGTGAGTCACATCCTTTCGAAGGCTTGTCCATATCCAACCTAACCAAAATAATCATCACCACCCATCATCATCCAAAGACGCCATCAAGAAGATCCCTTGCCGCCACCCTTTTTCTTTGAGAACTTCTATCCTGGTGGTTCCTGCAGCCTCTCAGTGCAAGAGCCATAACTTTCGAACCACGGATTATCTGGCTCTCACATTTTTAGACATTAAAGAAAACTCGTATATATAACTCTGGGCCTTGGAATCACCCAATTCTGAGTCCGGACGAGGGAGATCTGCCCTCGTGAAGCCATAATAGATGTTCCTCCATCAAGATTGCTCGGGTCTTCCCTGGATTACCTTGCACCGCTTGCAACATTAAGACCCTTCATCATGTGGTATCAGAGCCATGCAAGGTACTCCTTCTTTTGACCTTTGATTGAGAAATCTAGGGTTGCAAGTGCTCATAGGAGCCACCCTTGTTACCATTTTCGAAATTGCTTGCGAATTGCCCTAGAATTGTGGTTGTTGTCTTTGTTGTGTGTTGTTGTTGTGTTGGCTGAGTGGTGCACGACCATTTCTGAATTCATCCAAGGATTTTTGTCTAAAGGTTGAAGAAGATATCCCAAGGGTTTTCCAATTCAATTCTCAAACCGAAAAGCCTCAAAACCCCCTTTGAAACAACCTTTTGTTTCCGGTGTCTTAAGTGTTGTCTTGTGTGTTTGAGTCAAAACCGATCCAGCCAAATCCAGCCACGACCTTTCCCTTTTTCCATGCATATATCTTGCATTTGTACTTTTATAGGTTTGGATTAAGATACGGGAATGGCATCGGGTTGTTAAACTTCAAAAAGAACTTGCTTGTTGCTTGTTGTGTGAATTGTGGTTGTTTGCCACTTTCCTTAAAAAAATTCAGAATTGAGCCTTAAAAGAAAAAGTCGGACCCGGAGAGAAAAAGAAGCGTGGCTAGAAAAACCTTGCCGGCGGCGAAAAGCTAATAAGGGGCCGGGCATAGAAGAAGTTGGACCCCGTGAGAAACAAAATCCAAGCAAGGCCAAAATTTGCTTAAATTGTTGTTGTGTAAAACACTTGGTGCCTAGTAGCTTCTTTTTCTATAAGTCCTTGCTGAGTTTGGGTGCTTGTGTGTGCATTGTATTATTTGTTCTTTGCCTAGCCATACCTAACTCCTTGCCTTGACCTTGCACTTGCATTCCCTTGCTCTTTCTTGGTTGATTTAGGAGAAACTTGTGTTTTGGCATTACTTGTGATTTGTGGGATAATCTTGTTTGTTGAGTGTGTGCAAGATGTCAAGAACAAGTACATATTATGAGGAGTTCTTATTTAAAAGGTCTTATATTCCATATTTTGACGGTCGATCTGATGCCAATGCTTGCTTAGCTTGGATCTCCAAGCTCGATCAGTTTTTTGACTACTATGGCGGCTATCTTGAAGATATTAAAGTTACTTATGCCACTAAACGCTTTATCCATGGGGATCGTAATTGGTGGTATGATCACAAGGAGAGAAGGAGGCATAAAGGATACCATCCCATTAGTACATGGCAAGAGCTCAAACAAGCACTCATGGAGAGGTATGTATCGCAAGTGTATGTTGAGGCTTATCCTTTTTACCCTTCATATTCTACTTGCGACACTAACGTTGTAGGACATGGAGCATGGGATTTTCATCATCAAGCTTGGGATTTTCATCATCAAGACCAAGCTTCCACGAGGGGCGCCAATGTCATGCCTTGGTATCCATCACCTAGAGGACAAGCCACATTTGAAGAACCACCTTATTGTCCTTTAATGAGTTTGGAGCCACAAAGAGTCCCAGAGAGAGGTAAAGAGCATTCATCTTGCTTGGTTCCACCACATCAAGTCTTTGAACCTTCACCTAAGGTGGATGTTTCAAAGCCAATCGAGGAGCCTCTCATCCAAGAAGTTGTGGCTAACCTTACCTCCAAATTCATGGACGAAGCTACTTCAAAAGAGCCACTTCATGAGCCTCTAAAAAACTGAAGAGAAGGTTGATTCCAAAGAAAAAGTGGAGGAAGTTGTGGAATTATCTTCTAAAATCAAGCTTCGTCCTACCATCACTCCTAGCTCCATACATTCTTTGGCTACCCCATGGATGGATGCTTTCCCTATGTTTCCCTCCAGTTTGCCCTTCCTATATCATGAGGAGAATCCCACCAAGAAAGAAGAGAAAGGGAAGACTATTCGACTCGCCAAACCAAAGGAAATTGTTCACACCATCAAGGGGATTAAAATTTTCTTTCCACTTCTCTTTCATGAATTTTTGTTGTCTATTCAAGAATTAGGTGATCTTCCCTCACCCATCTCTCATCTTTTGCAGCAATGTGAAACCTTCTTCTCGGATCAATCTGCGCCACCTTGGAAAAAATGGTGTAACTTTCAACTCAATGGTCTAATGCTGCTCAAATTTGGAGGACATAAAGTAGACTTCTTGAGCTCAAACTGGGACTTAGAATCGCTCAATTTGGAGTTTGGATCTCAGAGAACGACCTTGAACAAGTGCGAGCTGAAAACTGTCCCCAGGATCACCGAGGAGATTGCCTTGATGAGACGTGTCTCCTTTAACGCTTTCGGGATAGAGTTGCCACTAAGCTATGGTGTTCATGAGATTTTCACTTGGAGGTTCACTCGGATTCGAGGACGAATCCTTTTTGAAGGGAGGGAGGATGATGTGACTATGCTAAGGCCATCACATCGTGAAATAGTGAGGCGTGCGTGTCTTGTTAGAAGGCCATGACTTGTGTGGTTCATTGCTTGGATTGTGGGAGTATTTTATGACATTTGAAAAGTTTGGGCCTTTTTATGTAAATTTTCTCTTAGGATATTTTTGTTACTTTTCAAAGTATGTGACTTCTTGTGAGAGTCGTGCTTTTGGCTAGGTTTATAACCTTGTAGATGCCCATGTTGCCTCCTTAGACAAGATTGAAGCCAAACATGCCATCCCTTGTCTCTTTGTTTTAGAAATTTTTTTTCTTTGTACTTTTCAATCCAAAGTTAGAAGGCTTGATCTAGGTGAGTCATATCCTAGATTGATCTTTCTAGTTCGTGTTTCGGAAGATGCGTCATGTAAAACCTCAGAAGGATTCTATTGTTCAATTGATACTCCGTCCTTTTCTTTCTCGTTCATTCCTAAGTTTCGGGACGAAACTTTCTTTAAGGAGGGTAGTATGTAATACTCGGTTTCAGTTTAGGTCAGGAAACAAGTTTCTTGAGGTACGAATATCGAAATCTTGAGCTTTAGTATTTTCCGGTATAATATTTTAACTCGTTATAATCCTTGAAATTGACCTTGCCCTAATACATTATATATATATATATAATTAATCCATATAGGGCGGAACTATATAGTTAACAAATCCTTAAAAAAACTAATCCGATTAGTTATATAGATACCCACAATTAATTAAGAATATCTTTAATCTTAAAACTTATCTTGAAGCTTGACCCTACCCTTTTTAAACCCAAGCCATTAAAGTCGTTCAACCCTTTTCGGATTTACTGGGAATGAACGCCTCCAAGCCATATCGCCACGTTCGTCGCCTTCCTTCTCGAGAACCCCGACGGCATCGCTCGACCGCGCCGGGGACAGCAAGCAT
This sequence comes from Fallopia convolvulus, assembly GCA_964016875.1. NCBI lineage: Eukaryota > Viridiplantae > Streptophyta > Magnoliopsida > Caryophyllales > Polygonaceae > Fallopia > Fallopia convolvulus. The sequence continues at coordinate 28,858,095 of OZ024727.1, forward strand.
CGAGCAGAGAAGGACGTCGCAGTTTTGCTGATTCCAATCACGAGCGGTTCCGACCTTGGTTGCACAGGACACCGACCACTGAGTTTGTATATCTTAGAACATCACTTCTGTCTGGCGTGTGTGACGGCCTGATCGCGTCGACGAACGAACACCTGTTCCGGTCGGCATCGCCGGTAAGTCCGTCACTTTACCGGTCGTTTTTTTAAAGCCATGTTCTGCCCTGCTTCTTTTCTTACCTTAATGCGGGTTTGGTGTGGGGATCGGGGAATTAGGCGCCATCGAGGTGTGGTTGCCGCTGGCGAGGCTAGTGCAGCGAGGTAGAGGAACGAAAGGCCTCTGGAGATGAAATTGATGAGCCTAAGTTGATTGGTTTCGGTTGGAGGCTGGGCATTAACTAGTCTCAAATTGATTTAATTTGTTTAAGTCGATTACCTTTGTACGATGGAAGAGGTTGGCAGACGTTGAGTAGTCGGTTTTGGTTTGGGTGCGACTAGTTAATATATGTTAATTAGACTTTGTTTTCAATTATGTGTTTTGATGAGTGGTGTGGGTTAATGGTGGGTGTTGTGCAGGAGATAAAATAGGAATTAGTTAGTTAGTATTAGCTAATTGATGGAAGTACATGGGTTAATTAGATTTTTGTAATTTGGTTGATCTGAGTTGGAAGTTGTAAAGAAATTGCTCATGGGCGGGATGTTCGTATTTTGTTTTGTCCTATTAAGGGCTCGCTCAGTGAACAGGCATGTTAATTAATCGTGTTAGTTAGTGTAAGCTAAGTATTGTTAACTTAGTAGTTGTATAGTTTCGTGTTTTAAAGGCCATAAGTTTACATGTATATATAGGGGTATTTGTAATAGGCGGTTCTCGTTTAACAAATTTAGGTACGGTTTGGGGATTTCTCTAGTATAGTTAATTAGTGTATAGTTAACGGAAAGTGAGTTGGGTTTGAAAAACTAGTATTTGTTTATAAGAATCGTTAAGTGAGGTGTGGGTCGTACCTAATCCAATATGTCTCGTTAATATCTTTTTTAGGGAATCGCTTTTGCTCTCACTCTTAGTTTTCCGTCTTCATCAAAGGATCCTTCGTTTGAGGTAAGTCGTTCTGTGACTTGCTCGGTTTAATTCAATTTTTGTTAGATTGGGTGCCATGTATGTAGAATTGGTTTTGGGAATTAGTCCCTTTGTTTATTATTTTTAAATAAAGATCTTTTATTTTGTGCTTATGAGAATTTCCTAATCTGATTGTGACTATGAGTGTGCTTATGGGAATTGTGATTGTGTTGCGATCGTGATTGTTAGTGTGATTTTTTTCTTGTTTTTGAACGGGCGTTGATGGTGATGGTGAACGGAGGTGATGAATATGGGCGTTGATGGTGATTGAATATGGGCGATGATTGTGATTATGGGCGATGATTGTCATGGGCGTTGATTGTGATTGAATATGGGCGATGATTGTGATGGGCGTTGATTGTGATTGAATATGGGCGATGATGATGATGGTGGAGGTGAATGTTATCTTTGTGAGTTTGTGTGAATGTGTGTTTGTCGGTGTGTGTGTGTGACTATTTAATTTTATGTGTTGAATTGTTGACTTGAAGATTCTTGCTTTATGCGTGAATATCGGTTGTTAGATTCTGTGTGGTTTTTAAAACGTTCTATATACATCTCGCGCTTTCTAGCTTGGATTAGAGTTGTAGCTGACCCTTCGGGGACTTATTTTTTAGTTTCAGGTATGAAGAGTTAGGAATCGTGATGGATCCTTAGCCGAGTGGTGGAGCGAATGGTGACGCACGTGTCATTAGGTCTGGGTCGTTGGGTTTTAGTTGATTGTTTTGTTATTATTACTTTATGTTGAATTATTTTTGTTGCTAGTTTGGTTAGGAATGTTTTTGGAAAGTATGAAACTGTTTAATGGTTATTTTCTCTTTTGAACATGGGGATACTTGCATGTTTTTTTACACATTCAGTATTTAAAATAAAAGTTGGATGTTTTATTTGTTTTCTCGTTGTGCCCGCGTTGCAAGATCCAAAAGTGTCATTGTCAAACTATCCTGAGTAGTACCCGGAGAGGTCTACCACCATGTAGAGTCCTATGTAAAGACGGGGTGTTACACGTCATATCCTTTCAAGGCACGTCCATATCCCGCCCGTACCCATCCAATTCCATCCCGGTGGTTCTTGCAACCTTTCAGTGCAACTATCATAACTTTCAATCCACAAGTGATATTGATCTGAAATTTTGAGGGATTAAAGAAGACTCGTAGATCGAATTCTGGGATTTGGACACACCCAATTCCGAGTCCGGACGAGGGAGATCTACCCTTGTTATTCCAGACGAAAGTTCAACCTCCGAGTTCCACTATCTCTTGCAGATTTTGCTTGGGTCTTCCTCGGATTGCCTTGCACCGCTTACAACATCAAGATCCTTCATCAACAAGGGAACTTCCTTGGAATGACATCACGTTGGCGGAAGTTGACAACTCGATCCAAATACAACATTTGTTACATGCAAATCATTATATTTCAAAAACATGCTTGAACATAAATAATATAACTATACAATATACTAATACTAAATCAACTTACCATCAAGAAAAATAAAGGACCAGTAAAGGAAGCCGACTTATTTGAATCCCATTTCAATTTGGCCTCATTCAAACAACAGATGACAAAGTCGCACTAGTTATAGTATTTGATCCTCTTCATTTCACTGATATCATTATCAGATTTTGGTTTGCAACTTCACTTTGAGGTGGTTCAATTAGGCAACAATAGATCAGAATTATGAAATCTCGGAGGAACTCGTACTAGTCCTTTGTTTTCAGCATTGCATTGCATATATGGTGAGACCAGATTGACGAAGGATCGTCATCCTTACCAATATGAGTTCTCCACTCCTTAGCCAGTGTGTTGTTCTTAGAAGGCACGATCCTCTCGACCGATATATTACCCCGTGGAAGGCCTAAGCATAGCTCAACATCCATCCTCAGTAAAATCAATCACCTCGATATAATCCATCAATAATACTCCCCTCCTAGGGTCATAGATGCTAACCAGCCAATGTGCAAGTTTCCTGCACATTTACATTTTCTCATATTCACACATCAGAGATTCCATATTCAAGTTTATTGACCAAAAATTCAAAAATTATCAAACTAAAATTCAATGAACATTGATCAAAAACCAGATTTAACTCCTCCATCTTTCAAACTTAATCAACCGAGATTCACACATTCATAATCAAGCACATTGCATAACTTATGATACCTTATTCGAATATAAATAAACTCAATTTTAATATATCTTCTCTATTCAAATATATCCATTTCAATTTACCATACCTATTATACAACAATACCAAAATACAAACCAATATAATGTCATGATAAATTACTTTGGAATTTCAATTTTCAAAAGCAAAGAAACCCTCCGAACCCAATTTTCTTTATTGCATCCTTCTTAACTTTCTTGAGCTCCTTGATAACATCAACCACATGGTCATTTCGAGTTGTGTTGAAGGCTTGGATACACAACTTTTACTTTTGCCTTATCAATGGGAAACATTTTTGTCTTAGACACATATTTTCTTCTTCTTCTTAACTTCGTCATGGCATGTCCCATCTGCAATTTTTTTACATGTTTACACATTTAGCAAACTTTTTAAATAATGTACATATATGTTAAATGCATATAAAATATAAATCAAAATAATGAAATAAAATTTATGGGGCTTTCAATTGTCTACTTACAAGTTGCATATTATACAATCTTCCATATATCAAAACATAACATTATTACCTTTTTTATTTGCATCTTTCTTCAATCTTTTTTCTAAATGTATCCCACCATCATGACTTGGGTCGACATCTAACTCATCCAACTCATCAACATCAATACTTGTGTGACACCGTTTCAAGCCGATAACCGGGCTCAAACCTGTGTTAATAAAAAAAATATTACCAAACAAATCAAACCTCAAACTATTAACGTTGCAATCATACAATAATTGAGTTCAAATAATACTATAACACCATAATTACTATATTCAGTTATATACCAGTAACATTCGGACTGAATGCTACACAAATTCAAGCCTTATCATATATTCAAGCTCATAAACTAACAAATTCGAAAATGTTTAATAACCATTCACAATACCATTCACAATATCGAATATTATACATTCCATTTACCTATCAATAATATTCAGGATTTTTTCTTTAGACATTTAATATCATATATATATATATATATATATATTCAGACTCAATGACAACTATATTCAAAATTGAAAACATATATTTACCACATACTTTTGACAAGCTTCTTTTTGCTCTTTTCTTTACTCTTTGGAGATTTGCTCTTTTCTTTACTCTTTGGAGACATTGAAACCCTTTGACCCTAAAAATTAAAGATCAAACTAGTTAAATACAACACAAAAAACTACAAAACAATCGAATTGGATGTTTATTGAACCCAAATTACATGCAACACTCGATTTTATTTGTGACAAATTACCAACGACCTCTTCAATTGCAAACCCTAACAATAATAGGAAAATCAAATCAAACGAAAATATGAGACCAATTTGACAATATAATATAATCGATTACCTTATACTATCTAAACCTACTATGAAAGAGTTCGATTTCATACCCAAAATTCGGTACATGCAACACTCGATTTTGGAATACTTTGGTTATGGAATGGAAAACGCAAATCTACTATACAAAACCCCTATCACAATGACTAAATCGAGACACTTACCAAATGATGAACCCAAAATCGATAAGCACTCTGCCGGCGATTGATATCTAATGACAGTTACGGTGCCTGAGAATGGAGGGTTTGACAGTGACGAGAGGAGAAGGAACGATTCGGTTTCTCTCTTTTGTTTGGAGATTCTGATGCTTAATTTTAGAAAATGGTACACAATAAAGATATGGAAAGAGAAAGGAGAAAAAATCCGGTACATCTCACCTTAATTTTAGAAGATGCTTAATTCTTCTCATTCACAACTATGTTTTGTCAATTTTTAGTTCAAATTGCAGAAATGCAATGTTAGGTTTTTAGTCCAAAACAAATCAATGTTCCAAACACTTGTATATATTAAATTCGGCCAAATTTATTAAAGGTGGAATGAAATTACATCAAGTTAGTTATGATTTTGTTGAGTTTGGTTTGAACAATTTTCATATAGGAATTCAGTATAGTAGATTTCCTAGATTTAATTTGGGGCCGAATACATACATAGACCCCTGAACTTGGAACTTTTGTTCGCTCAGACCCCTCTACTAAAAAACCTATTTTTAAACCCCTTAACTCGACATTTTTGTTCTATTAAACCCTTTTTGATGATCTGGCATCGCGCGTGCTCATTACTCAAACGGTGTGCGCGTTATCTTGAAAAAAATCGCTTACATGGATTTTAATATAAAATTATATAATAATAAAATAATTTTTCCACTTTTTTCATGAACTTCATCTTCTTAAAATCAAAAGAAACTTTGGGTGAGATCTGATGCCATCTCCAACCCAGCACCACCACCTCAGATCCACCAACCTCCAACTCACCTCAGATCAACAACAATCTTGCAAACATATTAACAAGTTCATTATCAACTACAACATCAACAAGCTAGAAAAATTGAGATCCGATGCCATCTCCAACCCAGAACCACCACCTCAGATCCACCAACCTCCACCGCCTTGAACGACGCCTTCTTGGCCTCATCTGGCGATTCCGCTCCATAGGAACGACGAAACGACGAACTCGTAGATCTGTCGATGGAAACGATGGACAGTGTTTGCTGGATTTGCTCAAAACCCAGATCCAAATCCAGAGGAAGAAGGCATAAAATCCTATTTTAATTTAAGTTTATAAATTTAATGTTTTCTTTTACTAATGATATTCTTATAAATCAAACTCGTTAGATTCCATCCCAGAATCTTTGTCATCTAATTCAGCTCTTCTAGTCTGAAGATTTTGCTCCTATTAAAGAAGCCTAGACCCGCTCTCTCAATCACACATTAAGCAGCCCTAAATCGAAAATTGACAAGATAATCAATTTCAACAACTCTAATTTTGAAATTAAAGGGAGGAGGAAGATAAGGATGCGCAGGAGGAAGAATATAATAGCCCTGATGGGCTTTAATGTCGATATAGAGGACAGAGGAGGAAGAAGATAACAGCCCCAAATTTGTTTTTTGTTTTGTTTTTTTCTTTTAAAGTAAATTAAAAGAAGGGTTGAAATAAGAAGTATTTTTAGTATAAAAAAGGGCTTATGTGGTAAAAATTATGGGGCTTATGTGGCAAAAATTTAAAAAGATAGGAGTATGTGTCGCTTACATGGCGAATTTTGAAGCCACATAAGCGCGCGTAAGCTTCACGAAAATGAGACGTGCCTAGTTGAACAAAATATATATAGTTCAGGTATTTAATAGTAAGTTCTTAAGTACGGGGGTCTGAGCAAACAAAAGTTTCAAGTTCAGGGGTCTATTTATATATTCGGCCTTTAATTTGGTTTTCATAGATTAGTCTCATGTTTAAATTATTTTTCTATGTATTATATGTTATTCATGGATGCATATCTTATTATTAAAACATGCGTGGCTTATTATTCATAAATGTGTGACTTGATATTCATGATGATGTTTCTGGATTTTGTTATTTATATATGCATGGATTGTTATTCATCTATACGTGTTTTGTTATTCATACATGTAATAACCCTCACTTTTATATATGAATAATTTGTTAATTAATTATTTTCTCAAAATAATTATTTTAATTATTACAATCATAATTATTAAATCATTATAATTTATCCTATTTTGTTTCATAGTTAATAAGATTTTGGTATAATATATATTCTCCCAAATATACATAGCACAATCCGAGTGTATAAGAATATACTCGATCAGATCTCGTAAGGATCATTAAAGTATTGAAAGGATAAAACCTATTAATCAATCAGCGCGCGTATTACCCGTATAAATATAAAGGTCAGAATATATAAATTAGGCATATGCATATAGGTTGTTTATATATATTTTCATCTCATTTCTATTCAAAACCGATATACCGACAATATGCACTTAAGTTATCCATATGCACTTAAATTATACATGTGACATAGAAAATTCAGTAGTTGTTTTGGTTGACAAGTCAAACCAATATGCAAGGCAATGTCATTGTTATCCATATGTTCTTTCACCGTCTATGTAGTAGGATTACTAAGTTGCTTCAATTTCCCAAGCCTCCTCAAATTACTACACCACACCCTTGTCTCTTTCACTTAATTATACTAGATGACTTCTTGCTCACCTTGGGAATAACTCACACTAGGAGACAATGAAGCTTGTTAGTCTTGTGAGAACCATCGTACCCTTGTCACCACCACTTTGGTTCCTTGTAGTGCACCACCTCGTCACCACCTTATCTTGCTACCCATCACCTTATCTTTTTCATCTCCTTCTCGTTACACTAGCTAGTACCAGCCCTCCCCTCATGTAAAGGCCAACCATCACCTTATATAAATTTCTATGGAGGAAGGTTGATGTTTTCTTACATGGGAAGGTTCCCATGACTTAGCCAAGGAAACTTTTCATTGTTGTCTCGTGACACTCGTCAACCTTCCTTGTCGTCATTGTATGCATGCACAATGGAGCCATCAAGTTACCACCGGCGGAGAAGCTCGAGTCTCTTGAGCCACCATCGAGTAACCACCAAGCTTCGTTGAAGTATTGTCACTCGACCTTTGACTCTCCGACTTCAATTATACAAGATGAAAGATTTATGTGCTAGAGTGGGAATGGTTAAGCTTGGTTTATTCAGGTTGAGAGCAGATGCAGAAGTAAGAATAGATCTTGCATAGAAAAGAGGAAAGATAGTTAAGTGATTTAGTGACTTTTGGGCATTTCTGCACATTCCGGAAAATATGGGTAAAATCCGTAATTTCTGGAAAGTTGGGGCATTATATTAAGGTAAAGAATTCTCCTACGAATATGGGACAATTTACGGATTTCAATTTGGATATGTATACATAAAGTTATGAGTGTTTGTGCGCTTTTGTGAAGGTTTAAACAGTTTGGGCAATTCGGATAATTCTTAAGCTAGTTTGGGCTAGCTAAGAGAGAGAAGGAAAGACAGGGAAGGTGAACTACGTCGCCTTGATTTGCATGATATCGGTTCCGCTCTTGTCTCTTTAAAAGTGTGCTGACTTTGGATGCACGATGTTTGAAAAGAGAACGAAACACTTTAAACGGAATTAGCTCATAAAACCTCGTCGTTGAGGTAAGTCGCCTAGACTTACTTAGTTACCACTTTTGATATGTGTTGAATGTGTAGAGATGATGTGTAGAGCTTTATTTTGAGATTCATTCCTATATATTATATATGCCTATTTGAAAATAATTCGTTATTTTGGAAAATTATAATAGATGAATAATATTCTGTATTTTATTCGGATTTATAAACATTGGAACCTAACCGATACGGCTATGATTAGGGATAGTCGGGAAGGCGGAGACACCCCTAACTTTGTTGTATGTCAAGGAGGGCCCCTTCAAAATAATAATAAAATATTTTGGCGAGTGCTCTAGTGGAGGCTTGACCAGGGGTAAGAAGATGAATGATGAGGGTGTGAGTGGTTCGGAAAAACGGTGGAGGCCGTCGTCCACTAACCCGTGTAAGGCTGGAGGATGCCATGCTTGTTAGATAAATTAAGTTAACAGATAAGAATGAATGAGTTGTCATTGAATTATTATTGAGGCGATAGATGATTGAGGAGATACTAAAGTGAGACGAAATGATATTATTACAAAGTATCGTATACTTTAAATATTGTGGTGTAGTTGTATGCTATTGTGAATGTACTATACATGCACTATTATATTACTATTCTTATTATGTAATTGAATAAATTGATATTGCTTCTGCATGTTGCATTTACTATTTAGTGCATATTCGAATTTTTAGCTAACCCTTCGGGGCGTTGATATTCTTAGGATTCACCACAGATGCGAACTATGCTTCAAGGAAACTCTTCCAAGATAATGGTGGGTCATCTTGACGTGGCGCATCATAGGATTTGTCGAGTTATTGGGCAAGATAGTGGGTTAATATTGTCTTTGAGAATTTGTTAAGTTAAGAGCTCGTGAGTACAATGGAATGGTTAGAAGTTTTTGTTTGAGTTGTTATGTTGGAAAGTTGGTGCATACATGGTTGCCAATTTCAATTTTAATAAAATATGAGTTGGATGTTTTCTTATTTTCTCGTCGTGCCTTTGTTGCAAGATCCATAATGTGAATTTGTTGTCAGACTAGCTTTAAGTAGACCCATGTGTGGTCTACTACCGAGTAGCATTCCGATATCTAAAACTAGGGTGTTACAAATTGGTATCAGAGCCAGCTTTAAGTAGACCCATGGAACTTATGAACGAAAGTATGCGAGGTCCAACTTTGAAATAAAAATTCGGCCGAAATTTTCAACTTTCAATGTTTTATAATGGGGAAGCATTATGCATTATTGGGTAGAAGGACACGTCGAGATTCCACGATCTATTGGAATGAAGCCCTTAAGCATCTCTCTTTTATGATATGTGATAATCTTTAGATCTAATTAGAATAGTTAGTGAACGTTTTCAAGAATAACTAATCCAAGGACGAGGATGCTCTTATAAGAGGAAGAAGTGAAAATGTAATGAAAGTAATTACGTGTTAGCATTAAACCACAAGTATTACTTAATTGAAGAGAGAATCGGTAAACCTAAGGGATACTTCAAAACTATTATTAGAGTTTTATCTCCCTAAGGGAGGCTATAGTTGATTTTGACTTGCGTGAATATGGTCTTTGGGAAGAAAAGTTGATCGGATATGGTTATGGAATTAATAGTTTTGGGTCATGCTTCAATGACTTATGTGAATAAAGTATTGGAAAGTAAAAGGCGAGGGTCAACCCTCATAATAAATGTTAAGGAGTCATTTAGAGATGAGATTAGAGAAGAAGGATTCAACATTGTTTTGAGGTGCGGATTACCACTGATGTTAACTTTGATAAAGTTATTGAAAAGTAGTTTGGGACAATTTCACGGACATCTTTGGTCAAGTATTAATGATGTTGGTGACTGCGTGAGAAGAAAAAGGTAGGAGAGTTTGTATTGGAAATACAAGCATAAAGGGCAAAATTATGACCTTGGAAGGCATAGTTGGAAACTAAACTTTCCTGAATATTTGAAGTAGGAGGATGTATGATCTTACATAAATAAAGAAAGACATGATTGGGATCAAGTTGAAACTAGTAATAGAATCTTTTAGCTTACTCCAAGGAGAGTACGTGCACCTTTGTGTTATAGATCCACCTTAGTATTGTAATGACTAATACAGTTGGAAGAATCTATTTTAAGTATTTCGCTATCACAAGGAACCAGGATTGAGAGGAAGACTCTAATTAGATTTTGTTGAACTATGGTATGATTTTGTAAGGGGAATAAGCGATAAAGGGCAACATGATATTCTTGGATATCCAATGAGAATGATACTAAATAATAGTAGTCAATAAGAATATAGAGAATGCTAACCTATCTAAAGGAATGTTAGTTTTGTGGCATCAAAGTGTGAATAAGAATTTTGGTTGAATTGGGGTATGCTTACCATGAAATCAAGTAAAGACTTGAGTTGTTGGATTTTTAAGTTGTACAAGAAATAAGGATGATTTCTATACGAGCTATAAGGATTTTACTCCAATAAAGGTTGGAATGAAGCAATGATGACCAGTGGGGATCATAAACTAAGATGCAATTGGAGGCAATAGATGAAATATCATATATATGTTCTAAAGTGTCATCATAGCAAGATTCGATGATATTTGTGATGAGGAAGGTTGACTTAGTCATGATGTAGCAAGTATTAAGAATGAATCAAGAATGCTCTCAAGGGCATGTGCCCGTTTTCTTCCAACGATGATTTATTAGATCATCTTCAAGTGAAGTATTAATCCTGATCGAGTTGATCTATGATTTGGATATCATAGACTATGAATTAAGGATGAAGATAACATGAGAACTAAATTCGGGAGAAGATTTAGACACTATAAGATTATAGTGATAATGTTTAATGGAATGAATGCATATGAAATACTTAAGTAGTAGGTGAATCGGATCTTTAACAAGTATTGGATTGGAACATGAGAGATTGACATACTAATGTTATTCTTAGTTTGCTATTGTAATTGCATAGATGGTGTTAACTACTTGAAGATTTCATGGGGAATGTTTATGAAACTCCAACGATTTATAAGGAATCAATGCAACTCTGAAGTGATTGATGTTGGATATTAAGGTTTGTGATTACGGTTGAAAGAAATTCAGATGGTTTGGTGTAAATCGAAGTCATAAATAGTTGGAAAAGCTAGGTAGAAGATGATCAAGTAAAATTAGTAGCATCAATGATGTATGAGGAATTCCTTGAGCATAGCCTAACCTCCAATTAAGTGTTATTAAATCAAAAAGTTTGTCTGGATCAAGACTTGCTTGAAGGGATTTGAGTTGTTGAAGGAGAAATTGATTTCCAAACGCAATAGGGTTGTTCGTAGGACACTAAGAGATACAAGGATTGTACCAATGTCTGTTTAATGATTTGTATGTGGATTGACGTGAAGAGGTTAGATGGTTACTTACCCATCTCTTGACCTTAAGACCAAGGAGATAAACTAAGAGATCTAAGAAAAGGAATTAGCAAATTTGACTAATGTGAGGTGGCACCTTTAGTATTGGAGGTGTCAAGTCGAACAAGCCTACTGAAGCTGAAGTATATTTATCGTCAACAAGAGATAGAAGTGCTGGAACCAGTAAATCGAGAATTGTGTTTTGAAAATTCTTTAGTATCTGATAAGAAGGTTTGATGACAAGGTGAAGCCCAATGTGAATTTGAGGATACCAAGATTAGCTATGTACTTAAAATTGTTAGTTCAGTCTTGCAGAAAAGACTCTTTAGAGATAGGAGAATTGTGATAAGTCAAATGATGCATCAGAAGGTGTTCTATGAAGAATAGACGAGATGTAAGATTCACATGAGGTGAAATTTTTTTTGGGATCAAAATGCCGAGTTTATGTATCACAAGATCACAACCTAAAGTTGAGAACTTTACAAGAGACTTGTGACATATTCCATTCTCTCTTTAAGTATAAGTAACAAGGATACCTGAAGCTGATATAATTAAGTTGAGGAAGCAATGTCTGAGTAGTCAACGAGTAAATAAAAGGAACTAAAGACCAGTAAGGAATCTCTAACTACCTTTCATCTCTGAGTACATGAAGGAAGGGAATGATGATAGATCCATAATAGTTAGAGTAATGATGTTGCCAGAGTGGAGGAAATGAAATGAGCTGGGACAAAGCCTTTCTTTCCAATTAGAGGAAAAAAGTAGTTAAAGGATTGAAGGTTGTGTTGATAAGGTAAGTTTAAAAATATATTTGTTGCATTAATGACATGGTGCTTTGTAACATGAGGCACCATTTCACATTGCTTAAAAGCCATAGTGTGATGTATTGATAAAGGAAACTGATTTGGATCCTTAAGGATTCGTTGAAAGTTGTGACTAAGCAGGGATAAGAACAATTTCAAACTTTTAGAGTTTGAAAATAAGGCATATATCTAGAATTGATTCAATTGGATGTATGGGAGGAATTGTATGGTGGAAAGGGTCAAAATATCATTATTCTTGGAAGACCAACATGGTTAGAGGAGTAAAGGATACCTCTAATTTACTGGATAAATTGAGGTAAGAGGCGATGACTAAAGAAGACATGTTGGTACGGTTAAATCATCAAGGGTATGTTTAGTTAGAGGTCTTATGTCCTGATTGGAATGTAAGTGATTGAGGTGACCCTAACTCGAGGAGAGGTAAAGTGAAGAGAATTTGAAGATTGATTAACACTTCCTCTAGCTTTGGACAATAATTGTCATGTGTTCAAGTTGGTGGAAGTAAGATATTATTTTCACCAATCCTAAACTATAAGATTGGCAATAGAAGAAGAAAAAAAAAGAACGAAGTATACTTATATGGAGGTGTTGGTTAGCAATCACGGACCAAGGTAAGGAAAAGTCATGAAAGTAGAAGAACTCGTATCGATAAGTCATTGGTTTTGAAAAGGAGTGCAAGAGGTTACATTAGCAATGATTTTGTCTGGATTTCCAATTGAAGGAACCTTCTTAAGGAAATACTAATGTATAATCTTTTACTTAAGCAAAAGGTGCATTAGTAACTTCTTTACTCGATAACGCTAGTCTTTATGCTAGTTCAAAGACTTCAATCTTTGTTCGAGTTAAGAAAATCCAAGTCAAGATTTTGGATAAAATTACAACAAGTATTGTGAATGTTTGGAGATATACTTCAAAGATACGAGAAAGATTGTTCAACAAGTTGGGACATCAGTTGAAGCCCAGAATAGTTCATCTATAACGCTGGCTGATAGCCATCAAATAAGATGGGTTTATTTGAAGTTTGGTTAGGAATAAAAATATCGTTTTCCAATCAATGGGAGGACGTTATTGATAAGTTTACTCATAGATCAAGATGGATCAGGTTAACCAGAAGCAAACATTGTACTAAGTGGGTTTACAATGTTGACAATACCAACTCAAAAAAAAAGGTCTACGCTATAGTTAAGCAAGGAGTTGTTAAGCCGCCATAATTAAAGAGTCTTATCTAGATAACTCCATCGAAAGGTGTGTTATTTTCAAAAACAAGGTAATTACAAATCTTGTTATGCTTGCCTTTTGAAGTATTGGAGGAGGATTGACAAGATAATTGTTGTCTTGTCCTACCTATATCAATTCTTCCATATTGCAATGTTGTATGTCATTGTTAAGATGATGCATGCCAGACGAATCTCATATTCTTGGATAAGGAAATAATGAGATTCAATCCCAAGGCTCACATTAGAAAAGATAGGCATAGGTTAAGACATCATATGAAGTAGAATGTTTTGAAAAAAAATCATTGGTATATGTACTCTGGTTCAAATGTGGTAGTAAAGAAATTTTGGAATGGAGTTTGAAAAAAAACAAGCAACAATTGTTATGTTGTTTTTCTGGGATATTTTTATCGTGATGAGAGAACGAAACGTTCTTTAAGGGGGTACTTGTATTGCTTTGTACTGTCTTAGTTATTCTTAGTTTCGAGGACGAAACAATATTTTAAGGGGGTACTAATGTAATAACCTTCACTTTTATATATGAATAATTTTTTAATTAATTATTTTCTCCAAATAACTATTTTAATTATTACAATCATAATTATTAAATCATTATAATTTATCCTATTTTGTTTCATAGTTAATAAGATTTTGGTATCATATATATTCTCCCAAATATACATAGCACAATCCGAGTATATAAGAATATACTTGATTAGATCTCGTGAGGATCATTAAAGTATTGAAAGGATAAAACCTATTAATCAATCAGCGCGCGTATTACCCATATAAATATAAAGGTCAAAATATATAAATTAGGCATATGCATATAGGTTGTTTATATATATTTTCATCTCATTTCTATTCAAAACCGATATACCGACAATATGAAGATCAGGTTAACCAGAAGCAAACATTGTACTAAGTGGGTTTACAATGTTGACAATACCAACTCAAAAAAAAGGTCTACGCTATAGTTAAGCAAGGAGTTGTTAAGCCGCCATAATTAAAGAGTCTTATCTAGATAACTCCATCGAAAGGTGTGTTATTTTCAAAAACAAGGTAATTACAAATCTTGTTATGCTTGCCTTTTGATGTATTGGAAGAGGATTGACAAGATAATTGTTGTCTTGTCCTACCTATATCAATTCTTCCATATTGCAATGTTGTACGTCATTGTTAAGATGATGCATGCTAGACGAATCTCATATTCTTGGATAAGGAAATAATGAGATTCAATCCCAAGGCTCACATTAGAAAAGATAGGCATAGGTTAAGACATCATATGAAGTAGAATGTTTTGAAAAAGAATCATTGGTATATGTACTCTGGTTCAAATGTGGTAGTAAAGAAATTTTGGAATGGAGTTTAAAAAAAAACAAGCAACAATTGTTATGTTGTTTTTCTGGGATGTTTTTATCGTGATGAGAGAACGAAACGTTCTTTAAGGGGGTACTTGTATTGCTTTGTACTGTCTTAGTTATTCTTAGTTTCGAGGACGAAACTATATTTTAAGGGGGTACTAATGTAATAACCTTCACTTTTATATATGAATAATTTTTTAATTAATTATTTTCTCCAAATAACTATTTTAATTATTACAATCATAATTATTAAATCATTATAATTTATCCTATTTTGTTTCATAGTTAATAAGATTTTGGTATCATATATATTCTCCCAAATATACATAGCACAATCCGAGTATATAAGAATATACTCGATTAGATCTCGTGAGGATCATTAAAGTATTGAAAGGATAAAACCTATTAATCAATCAGCGCGCGTATTACCCATATAAATATAAAGGTCAAAATATATAAATTAGGCATATGCATATAGGTTGTTTATATATATTTTCATCTCATTTCTATTCAAAACCGATATACCGACAATATGCACTTAAGTTTATTATTATATATGTGACATAGAAAATTCAGTAGTTGTTTTGGTTGACAAGTCAAACCAATATGCAAGGCAATGTCATTGTTATCCATATGTTCTTTCACCGTCTATGTAGTAGGATTACTAAGCTGCTTCAATTTCCCAAGCCTCCTCAAATTACTACACCACACCCTTGTCTCTTTCACTTAATTATACTAGATGACTTCTTGCTCACCTTGGGAATAACTCACACTAGGAGACAATGAAGCTTGTTAGTCTTGTGAGAACCATCGTACCCTTGTCACCACCACTTTGGTTCCTTGTAGTGCACCACCTCGTCACCACCTTATCTTGCTACCCATCACCTTATCTTTTTCATCTCCTTCTCGTTACACTAGCTAGTACCAGCCCTCCCCTCATGTAAAGGCCAACCATCACCTTATATAAATTTCTATGGAGGAAGGTTGATGTTTTCTTACATGGGAAGGTTCCCATGACTTAGCCAAGGAAACTTTTCATTGTTGTCTCGTGACACTCGTCAACCTTCCTTGTCGTCATTGTATGCATGCACAATGGAGCCATCAAGTTACCACCGGCGGAGAAGCTCGAGTCTCTTGAGCCACCATCGAGTAACCACCAAGCTTCGTTGAAGTATTGTCACTCGACCTTTGACTCTCCGACTTCAATTATACAAGATGAAAGATTTATGTGCTAGAGTGGGAATGGTTAAGCTTGGTTTATTCAGGTTGAGAGCAGATGCAGAAGTAAGAATAGATCTTGCATAGAAAAGAGGAAAGATAGTTAAGTGATTTAGTGACTTTTGGGCATTTCTGCACATTCCGGAAAATATGGGTAAAATCCGTAATTTCTGGAAAGTTGGGGCATTATATTAAGGTAAAGAATTCTCCTACGAATATGGGACAATTTACGGATTTCAATTTGGATATGTATACATAAAGTTATGAGCGTTTGTGCGCTTTTGTGAAGGTTTAAACGGTTTGGGCAATTCGGATAATTCTTAAGCTAGTTTGGGCTAGCTAAGAGAGAGAAGGAAAGACAGGGAAGGTGAACTACGTCGCCTTGATTTGCATGATATCGGTTCCGCTCTTGTCTCTTTAAAAGTGTGCTGACTTTGGATGCACGATGTTTGAAAAGAGAACGAAACACTTTAAACGGAATTAGCTCATAAAACCTCGTCGTTGAGGTAAGTCGCCTAGACTTACTTAGTTATCAATTTTGATATGTGTTGAATGTGTAGATATGATGTGTAGAGCTTTATTTTGGGATTCATTCCTATATATTATATATGCCTATTTGAAAATAATTCGTTATTTTGGAAAATTATAATAGATGAATAATATTTTGTATTTTATTCGGATTTATAAACATTGGCACCTAACCGATACGGCTATGATTAGGGATAGTCGGGAAGGCGGAGACATCCCTAACTTAGTTGTATGTCAAGGAGGGCCCCTTCAAAATAATAATAAAATGTTTTGGCGAGTGCTCCAGTGGAGGCTTGACCAGGGGTAAGAAGATGAATGATGAAGGTGTGAGTGGTTCGGAAAAACGGTGGAGGTCGCCGTCCACTACCCCGTGTAAGGCTGGAGGATGCCTTGCTTGTTAGATAAATTAAGTTAACGGATAAGAGTGAATGAGTTGTGATTGAATTATTATTGAGGCGATAGATGATTGAGGAGATACTAAAGTGAGACGAAATGCTATTATTACTAAGTGTCGTATACTTTAAATATTGTGGTGTAGTTGTCTGCTATTGTGTACTATACATGCACTATTATATTACTATTCTTATTATGTAATTGAATAAATTGATTTTGCTTCTGCATGCTGCATTTACTATTTAGTGCATATTGGAATTTTTAGCTAACCCTTCGGGGCGTTGATATTTTTAGGATTCACCACAGATGCGAACTATGCTTCGAGGAAACTCTTCCAAGATAATGGTGGGTCATCTCGACGTGGCGCGTCATAGGATGTGTCGGGTTATTGGGCAAGATAGTGGGTTAATATTGTCTTTGAGAATTTGTTAAGTTAAGAGCTCGTGAGTACAATGGAATGGTTAGAAGTTTTTGTTTGAGTTGTTATGTTGGAAAGTTGGTGCATACATGGTTGCCAATTTCAATTTTAATAAAATATGAGTTGGATGTTTTCTTATTTTCTCGTCGTGCCTTTGTTGCAAGATCCATAATGTGAATTTGTTGTCAGACTAGCTTAAGTAGACCCATGGAATACTTGAGTGGAGGGGACGGCGCAATTTGTCCTCATGAAAAAGTTGCAAAAGGTCAAGGGGGAGTTAAAGGGGTGGTTAAGGTCAAAGCATAGAGCCCTTGAGGGCTTGACGGAGGAAAGTGTGGAGAAGCTTAAGAGAGCACACTTGGCTCTTAATGAGGACTTGTTGAACGAGGAGAAACAAGAAGAAGTGAAAAGGGCCAAGAGTGAGTTGGAAAGTAATTTGAGCAAGCTCACTAGTGCCACCAAGCAACATGCAAAGATGGATTGGCTTGCATATGGAGAGGAGACGTCTTCCATCTTTTTCAATAGAATCAAAGAGAGGAGGGTCAGCAAGAAACTACACTTGCTCAAGGATGAAGAAGGGAAAGAGGTGGAAGGGGAAGAGAACATCACAAGAGAGGTCGTGGGGTATTTTGAAAAACTCTTTGGCTCACCCGGGATGACCCAACCGGCTGATTTTGAGGGGTTGGGCGGGCCCACACTAGTTGAGGAAGATGTGGCCGCTCTTACTTTCATCCCCACGGAGGAGGAAATCCATAATGCCTTCTTGAAGATAGGTGTGAACAAATCACCGGGGTCGGATGGTTTTGGTAGCCACTTTTACAAGGAGTGTTGGGACATCATTAAAGGTGATGTAGTAGCGGCGGTACGAGAGTTTTTTAGCTCGGGTCAACATCTAAGGTTTTGGAACAACACCTTTGTAAGTTTGATCCCGAAAGTGGAGGATCCTTTCATGGTCAAGGAGTTTAGGCCTATTGCTTGTTGCAATGTCTTTCAAAAGGCATTATCAAAGATAATGGTGGAGAGGATACGACCTATGCTTGAGAAGATTGTGGGTTTGAACCAAGGGGCTTTTTTGTACCGGGTCGACTCTTAGCCCATAATGTAGCGGTCGCGCAAGAAATAGTGGCAAATTATGAAGACCGGGATGTGTCAAAGAGGTGCAGGATTAAGGCGGATTTACATAAAGCCTATGATTTCTTGGATTGGGCATTCTTAGAGAAGACCCTCAACTTCCCTCCACATTTGATACGTCTAATCATGGTATGTGTTTCCACACCTCGCTTCTCTATTTTGGTGAATGGTGAGGCCAAAGGCTTCTTTGAGGGGAAAAGATGGCTAAGACAAGGGGACCCTCTCTCCCCCCTTCTTCTTTGTCTTAGTCATGGAAGTGTTAAGTAGGAAGCTACAAAAGGCTAGCAAAAATGGGGGTTTCTTTTTCCACCCAAAATGCAAAAGACTTAGCCTCCTCAATCTAGCCTTTGCGGATGATCTTTTGGTCTTTTGAAAACCCATGAGGGACTCTTTAAAAATTGTAACCGAATGCTTGAGGGAGTTTGGAGAGGAATCCGGGCTCGTTCTTAGTGCCTCAAAAACCCACCTTTTCTTTGGGGGAGTGTCGGAGGGAGATAGGGTTCGACTTGCTAGAGAGTTGGGGTTTTCCTTGGGTACCTTCCCGGTGAGATACCTTGGGCTTCCACTCCACACAAAAAAGCTTAAAATTTTAGATTATGGACCCCTCCTCAATAAAATCACCACAACTCTTCAACGTTGTTGCATTCCTACCCTTTCCTACGCCGGGAGAGCGGAAGTGATTAGATGTGTGGTGGGGGGCGTGCTCACTTTTTGGGCTCAATTGGTGTTACTACCTAAAAGGGTTATAAGGAGGATTGAGAGCCTTTGTAGGAATTTCCTTTGGTCGGGGAGATTGGAAGGGAGAAGGGCCTTAGCGGCTTGGGAGGTGGTTTGTAAGCCCTATGAGGAAGGCGGGTTCAACATCAAGGAGTTGGGTGCGTGGAATACATCACTCTTTTTCCGGTTGGGGCATGATGCGATCACCGGGAATGTAAACTTGTGGACAAGGTGGGTGGAGGATAATCACACACGTAGGGTTGATTTTTGGAGTGTGAGAAAGACGAACACCGATTCGTGGGTATGGAGGAATTTACTTAAAACCCGGGAAGTTATGAGAGGTGTGTTGCTAGGAAGAGAACACCAAGGGGCGGGGGTGGATGTTCTTGACATAACAAGGCCTAGTGGGGGTCTTGACACTAAGGCGCTCTATGAGATTTTGAGGGACAAGGGAGAAAAGGAGACTTGGTGTGAAATTCTGTGGGGGGTGGTTCGAGCAAGATCATGGAGCTTTCGGGTTTGGTTGGCTTATCAAGACCGGCTCCCTACTTTGGAAAGGCTCTTTGAATGGGGTGTGCTAGCCATAACGTGTGCCCCTTGTGTAATGAACACCCCGAGACCATAGAACATATTTGGGGGTCTTGCCCTTTTGTGATGCAAGTCATGGTGAAGGTTTGGAGGTGGGTAGGGATAATACCCATAAGGAGAATATTAGAGAATGGGTGGAGTGGTTTGCCCGTTCACCCGGTCAGGATAGCATACTCTTCAAGGTAAAGGTCATGGTGTTCCTTGGAGTAGTCTACTTTACTTGGAAGCATAGAAACATGGTTCTTCATGAGGAGCTTGAACCTAATGTCATATCATGCGCCCAAGAAATCATCATGGCATGTAAACAAAGATTGGAAGCCACATGCAAGTTTGAGGGAAGAAGAGGAGAAGCCCTCCGTCGACATCTTGGCCTTTGAGGTTAGTTGCTCGACCCCACTTGGCCTTTCTAGGCATGTGCATTCTTATAGTACACTTTTTTGTTCGGCCTTATGGGTTGCCACTTGTGGATTGTTGCTCGAGCCGTGTGGCTTGGAGAGTTTTTGTTGAGTAGGTAGCGAGTTGTTCGCACCTAGTTTTGAGTGGTTTTTCTGCCCTTTTTGTTGCACATAGGGGTGCCGAGTTTTACTCGGGTTTTGGAGTATTTTTTTATAGGCTTAGTGTCTATAGTTTCGGTTGGGGTCTTAGACCCGTTTTTGTTAGGCCCGCATGGCGTTTTTGACCGGATGTGCGTATCCGTGTTTTCAGTTGTACTCTTTTCACCTTGACTTTTTATGGTCAAGCGTGCTTTGTATATTCCCCCTTTTTTTCTATTTATTTATTTGAATAACAACTAAATAGGCCTTTAAATGATATTATTCACAAAACTCTTAATCATTTAAAGGCCTATTTAGTTGTTATTCAAAAACAATTGTGCATTTGTCCCTTTCAATATTTAGTGGTTATTCAAAAACAAAAGAATACTTATTCACAAACAAAAACGGTAGACAGATATTCTGTTATTGTTTTAATTTACAATGAGTAGTTATTCAACATTATAAATATTTAAACAATCTTCTTTTATTGTTTAAATCAGTATACATAATTATTCGAACGATCATGTATTAATATTCAAAATAGAATATGAAAATTATGTTTGATTTTAAAAATAGCCTATTTAATTTAAAATTCATGTTTGAATTTTAAAAATAACGCCAAAAAATTCGGTTACAAGATTTTCTATAGTGGTATAAAAAATATTTTCAATGATTTTTCTAAATATTTTCAACATTTATTACCCCTTAAATTTCGGTCAAAATCTGATAGTTTCCTTTTTCAAATAATCATGGTTTTGATTCTCTAAATCACATCGATTTAGCATATAATGTTGCTTAATTAATAGCCACTTATTATCTTAATCTAACGGTCTATGTTCAACCACACGCTTACACCATAATATGTATTGTATCAGACCGCTCCTACATATATATATATATGTAATCCAATCCATGGAATACAATTAGTCAAACATGTATACATATAAATTGGGGTGTAATTAGGGGTGGTAAATTTGGACAATAAATACGCATATAAGAGGATAAACATCGTAAAAGAATCTCTATGTGTAGGTCTACATTCATATTATATATTGAAATACTTGTAAGAAATTTGTAATAAAATCTATTTATTATATTTACTACTATTAAGTTTGACAATAGTTTGAATTATCTTTTCAACCAAGAAGATAAGGAACTTGTTTTGATAAATAAAAATAATCCAAGCAATTTAAATAATATTTATTAAAAATTAGACATGATGCTTACAATGAAACTTAATTTTTTTTTAAAAGATACAAATTATTTTACAGATTATACAATAAATTCTCCTTATGTTTAAATTTATTTTATTATAGCATAGATTAGGAAAAAAATATGGCTATGATGCTCCTTATGAGACTATTTCGAAAAGAAGGCCATAACACTTCCCATAAGAATCTACTATATATATAAAAGCAATAAGGTTTGGAGCCTTCTCATTACGCCACCTAGGATTTTGCCACATGTCGATCCTATATTAAGCCACCTCAGATTTGTACACGTGTCATTTTCTTATAATTTAGACGTCTTTATAAATATTCCATGTCATATAGTCCACATATCAAATTTTTCCATGTCACTCATATGTTATGTACACATCATATTGCCACATAATCTACAAATCTCAATCAATTTTTTAAATTTTTTTATATTGGATAACAATAATGTTTTTTTGGAAATTTAGTTACATATTTCGAGAAATTTACATATAAAAATAATTTTTACCATATCTTTATGATCCTAGCAACTCTCAAATATAATCTACCAAAAATACTCCCATAAATATATACCGAGATCTTATCCTATAATATTTTAATATATAGAAAAAATGAGTTAGTACAAATCAAGTCAATTTTTTTTTGTTAATCTATATTTTTTTCCCATTATGATATTTAGATAGGATCGAATCTTTTTGTTGCCAAATCTTTAAATTTAAATTATGATATATCTTTGAATTTTTAATTTTTTTTTGATAATTTACATACAAATCTATCCAATTACAATTGTAATTTTCAATTAAAATTTCCCAGTAATGTTTTTTGATAATATACGTACATATCACGTCAATTTTATTTGCTAATCCATATTAAATGTCTCATTATTTTCATTTTTTATATCAAAATCTTTAATTTAGAATTATGCTTTTTTGTTACCATTTATATAAATCACCAATTCACAATTATTTTTTATATCTTTTTATTTATTAATATCTTTTTTATAGTATATCTAAAACAAAAATCGAGTCATAATCGTGCAGGGCACGACGGGGACAACTAGTTAAACCTCATACCTCTAGCATGCGCCCCAACTACCAAAACTTATCAGTCCGTCAGACTTAGATCCCAGTATATTCTAACAATGCTAACCATTGTTCTATGAAAGTAGTTTTGATTAAAAATTAAAGTTAAACAAAAAACATATATAATTGTATGCATGAATTTAATATGTGCAATAAATGTCCCTTATACACAACTTTTTAATGTTACTAGGGAGACAAGCCCGTGCATACGCACGAGGCAGGTTTTTGTACTTGTTTAGTTTTAGTAATTTTTAATGTTTTATATAATATATTTTTTCATGTTGAGTTCATAGGCGTGAGAACAATTGGATCGTGCAATTATGTAAAAATTGAAATACACATGGGTTGTTTAATCTCCAAATATTGCAAATTTTCAGTAAGTCCGAATTTTATGCGAAAAATTGTGTATTTTTCATATGAAAATAGTTACAATTGTGCATTTTTTGTACGTATCCAAAGTTCAAATATTTGAGTATAAATAAGACATTTTATATTTGAACTTTGATATTTTATGCCAACTTTAAATTTGAGTCAACTTATAAAAATATATTAAAGTATACTCAATTAGAATAGTGCTCAAGTGAAACACCTCCTTAGAGTAAATCATGTTGTTAAAACACAACCATTAGATTTGGATAAATGGAAGGTGAGGATTTAATAAATGGGGGTTCAAATAGGTGGGATGGGTGTGATACACTAAATAAAAACAAATCCCACTAGAATAATTATCAGTTACCATATTTGGTTCAAATCCCTTGATTTCAGGTTGAATAATTATTATTCTCTCAATAAGATTTCTATCTCTTCTATTCTAGTTACTCTCTCTCTCTCTCTCTCTCTCTCTCTCTATGACGATTTCTCTCCCATGGTGACGATTTTGAAAGATTCGAACAACTTCGATGAATTTGTTTTTCATATATAGAATCACGATGGATTTTAGAGGTGCCGACTTTGGTGGCTGAAGAGGAGGAAGAAGTGAGCGAGAGCGAGAGCGATTACACATCGG
Source organism: Fallopia convolvulus (assembly GCA_964016875.1). Lineage (NCBI taxonomy): Eukaryota > Viridiplantae > Streptophyta > Magnoliopsida > Caryophyllales > Polygonaceae > Fallopia > Fallopia convolvulus. The sequence continues at coordinate 28,881,987 of OZ024727.1, forward strand.
AGGATGAAGGAGACGAAGATTATAGAAGAGGCGACCTATTAGGTATTCTTGTTGCATTTAGATTGTTCATTCATCATTCATATCCAAGTGGCCTGCTCCTTCGATTTAGGTATTCGTGTTGCGTTTAGCCTTGTTTGATCTATATGTGTTTTGTTATTCCTATAAATACAATATGTATATAGATTCACGATAGATTTTTTTCATATATTCATGCCTTGTTATTCATCTATACGTGTTTTGTTTATCATTATAGAGCATGATTTTGCATTATTAAGTTAAGAATGAAGAATGGATCATGATTTCACAAAAAAAGTGTGTTTTCTTTACTTTAAAATAGCATTATTGTTCACAAGAATGAACTTTTTTGTTCAAGAAAACCAAAGTTGTTGTTCAAATCATATAACATTATGATTAATTATATTTTTGTTTAGTAAAATGCAATTTTTCAATTTATTTCAATGAGTTATTCTAGTGTGTTTACACAGACTGATGCATAACAATATAAAAAAATGCAAACATTTTTCAGGATATTCAACATTGTTTTTCATAAGCATTGTAATGACTATTCATATCATAACATAATACAAAGAGACAACTTTTACATAATACTAATTGTTGTTTTTCAGAAGCATTCTAAATTTCTAATGGTTATTCAATAGTCTATATTATTCATGTCAATATATGTTGATATTACTATTTAAAACCATTGAATAAGTTAGTCATATATATTAATATGTTGTTATTCATGCATGTGTGAATTGTTATTCATACATGCGTGACTTGTTAGTCATATATATGCATGTTTTGTTGTGTTCGATTTAGCTTTATAATTTGTTGCATGTAGGTGTTTTTTGGGTAGACGATTTCGACAAGCTTCAATTACGATTGATTTTGTTTTTCATATATACATGGGTTGTTATTCATATATACGTGTTTTGTTATTCGTATATACATGCCTTGTTATTCATCTATGCATTATTTTTTATTCATGAATGCATATGTTGTTATTCATACACGTGTGACTTGTTATTCATACATGTGTGGCTTGCTATTCATACATGTGTGACTTGTTATTCATATATGTGTATTGTGTTATTCATATATACATGTTATGTCGATGAATTGTTGTTATTCATGTATGTATGTCTTATGCAATTATTGAAGAATGTCGATTAAGTATAAGTGGGTGAAGTTTGCAGACAACGACAATGATTTTTTTTTGACATATCAGTGTACATTCAAAAAAATAGATGTACGTATTCAAATTCATTGTAGTATATATTCGAGATGTAACCATCCCCATTTTTGTCTTATTCAATGTAATACATTTATATTTTCATTGTTCATATAAGATTCATATTTTTGTCATATCCACCCATTTTAATATGTAATTATTCAATATATAGCGAATTGATTTTCACGGTAAGACGAATACTTATTCAACCTAAATAATACAAACGTTAAAACATGTTCAATCCTATAATTATTCAAACAATCATATTAAGTTATTCAAACAATCGAATTGAGTTATTCAAACCTCGACTATAAATATTCTACGATCCTAAAATTATTCAAACAATCATATTGAGTTATTCAAACATCGGATGCACAAAAAACCCGTGGGGTTGGGAATCCGCGTGGACCCGCCCCTAATGGGATGGGGATTCCCCGACTTGGTGGGGAATGGAGCATGGATGGGGGGTCATTTTTACATCCCTGATTTAAAACGGGGCGGGGACGGGGAATGTACTATCCGCCCCGAATCCCCGCTACGTATACCTGATATGTTTTTTTATTTTTAGTTTATAAAACATAGAATATAAATAGATATTAAATATAAATGTAATTTTTAATTTAAAAGCTTGTATATATCTACAAATTATATAATAAAATTTAAAATTTATGTTATTAAATTTGATATTTGTAAACTTTTTAAATTTCAAATATTTTTTATAATAAACACAGCCACATTAACAACTCGATACCCGACGGAGATTCCCCGCCTCGTTCCCCACGGGAATTAGACAGAAACGTGGTGGGGATTGGGGCATAATAGTATGTCGGGGATGGGGCCGGGGAATGCATTCCCCACCCCGCCCTGTTCCCCTCGGGGATTAGACAGAAACGTGGCGGGGATGGGGGCATAATAGTATGTCGGGGATGGGGCCGGGGAATGCATTCCCCACCCTGCCCCGCTCCCATGTGCATCCCCGTCTAATAGATATTCAATGATTCTGCAAAAGTTTTGTATTTGTAAATTCAATTATTTAATTTTTCTAAAAATCAATCTTCTCACTCTTATCAATCCCTAAAATCATGCAACTGGTATATATAAAGAAAAACGTGAGTTTTTTTTAATTTATTTTCACAATCCCTTAAATTTAGTAACTTCTAAATTTAAAATCCCACCCCCTATATTCAAATCAGCAAGATTTAATTCAATCTTTCTTTCCTCATGTTTCTTATTGTGTTGCCTAATTAATCATCATTGATTGATTGAGATCCAATATCTTCCCTTTACTCACATATTGCACCCTAATTTGTATTGATTAATTTAATTATTGGTTATGCTATATTGTATATGAAATATTGTTTTGGCATATACCAAATCCATGTATATATATAAAAGACGCAAGGAATAAGGCCACCACGTTGCGCCACCTAGGATTTTCTTACGTGTCGTTCCCACATTAAGCCACTTAGGATTTTGTCACATAGGATTTTTTATTTTGAAAATTTATATATGTTGATATTATTTTAGGATAATATAAAAATAGGATAAATTAATCTAGAAAAGATTCTATCTAAAATAAAGATGTTATCTATTGTTAATTCTTAAGTATTAATGTTAAATATTTGATATGATGATTTATTTAACTTAAAAAGATATATCTAAAATAAAATAAACTATAAAAGCATTAAATATTTGGCCCCATCTTATATTTAAAAAATTATTTTTTATCTATATTAATTTATCTTTTTCAATTAACTTCCTTTATATGTATTTATGTGAAATAAAAATTATAATTCGAATTTAATTAAAAATAAAGAAAATTATTTTATCTTTATCTTTTCATCTATATATGTAAATGATTTATCTTAAATCAAAATTTGATAAAAAAAATTAAAAATTTTCAATATCTAGATAATTACTTGCCCAAATTGAATTTTGATAAAAAGAATACATTATCTTTTCATTAATTTACTTTTTAACCTATTCATGTAAATATTGAATATTTTTTATCTTTAAAAAATTCAATCTTTACTCCTATTTTTTTTTATCTTTTTTTATTTATCATCTTTTTATTTAAAATATTTTAAAGAATTGAATTTGATTAAAAAATTATAAGAATTTACATTATTTTTCTTTTCCTATCTATTTTAACTTTAAAAAATTGAATTATTCTTTTTAAAATAATTTTATTCATATGTTTTCATAAATAAATTATTGATTTTGGCTCCGACTCACATTTTAACAATTTTGAAATTTTATGTAAACTTTTCCTAATATATATATTATTTTTAATTTTTTTTACTAAATTAAAATCACATTCAATAAATAAATTAAGAATTAAATCCATGTAGTCGTGCAGAGCACTACGGGTATAACTAGTAACCCATAATTAAGGTAAAGTGTAAATTATGCAAACCCGTGCAGGGAACGTATTCTCCCGACGAACCGATCTAATTACCTATTCTCAAATCTCGACAAATTCCTCACTGAGTGGTTTTCTCTCTCCCTCCCCGAACTTCATAGATCTAATCAATGGCGGGTATCAGGGTGGGTGTACTCTCAATCACGATGGCGGCGTTGGCCGCATTCGTAATTGCCGGCGACAATAACCACGCCTACTCTCCCTGCAAGGACACGACGGTGCAGAGGCACGACGGCTTCACACTCGGTCTAGCATTTGCCGGCAAGAGCTCCTTTAACTCTAGCAGCAACCCCTCCATCCAGCTCTCTCCCTGCGACAAGCGCCTCTCGCTTTCCAGCTCCAACGCTCAGCTCGCCGTTTTCCGTCCCAAGGTCGACGAGATCTCTCTCCTTACCGTCAATTCCTCCACCCTCTCTCCGGTAAGTACACCCCCATCTCTCTTTCTATTTTCTAGGTCGATCGATCTGTTTTCTTTCCCTGCAATGCTACACATCTCTCTTATGTGAGTTTGATTTTTTAGGCGTGATGCGATTGGATCAGGGTTCCTGCTTGGTTCAATTTATTCTAGCTTACGTTTGATCTCAGATTGTTCGAGGCTGAAATTGAGGCCGTTTTCTCCATCTTTGATTTATCATTATTCGTCCTTCATAAGCTAGCATTAAGTGAAGTTGAGGATTTAAGTGGCTGAAAATTATATTGAATGAATTCAACAAAAATAAATAAATAAACCCTTGTTAGTGAAGGGGATTTCCTCCTTTCTTTGAGGATTTGTCTGAACTAGGATCGTTTAAGTTCTGTATCATGTAGAATTGCATTAAAGGATTTTCTAATACATACATATGCTGAAATTTCATTGACATTAATCTGAATTTTTCTGTTGGTCTTGTACCTAAGCCCGTCTCTTTTTCGCTCCTTTCCTGCTGATACTACCTCATGCCGTATAATCATTTATGTTTTTCACCAAATAGTGTGGACAGACAGAATCCGGGTAAGGGAGGTGTAGGTGTGTAGGCGGGGAACTAGACCAATGTCTCTTTCCTCTACTGTACAACGGTGAAATAAGAAGTCTCCTCCTGTTGTCCATCTATTACTTCCTGTTCTCTTTTTTTAGGGTTATGTCAACGTGTGTGGTGGCCTATGACAGTTAGAATTCTAGCTTTGGGAAGATACTGAAGGTTCTAGTGAGTCAAGATTTTGACAACTTAATAGACATTGATTGTGATTTCCAAGGAAGTGATGATGAAGTTGAGTTTTCAGTTTATAGAAGTTCAAGCTGGTTTGACAGAGCAAAGTGATAAGTTGCATCAGTTTCAATAAACCACTGGTTCATGCCAATATCAAAAAAGAAGAAATAGACACAGTGGCTTCCATTTAAACATGCTAGAAATCAAGGTTTGGATGATAAATAAACTGTTTTTGACCACTCTCGGGATGGTCATGTTGGAAAAACCAAGGTTTTGCTTGAACAATTGTTAAAAATATGATGTTCTTTGAAATGGACGGGACACTATGGACGCTCATTCCTGTTGACATCCCATCTATTGTGCAGGAGTCATATGGTGCTGGGTACATGGTGGCTTTTGCTGGCTCAAAATACGCAGCAAGATCTCCTCTGGCTTTTGTTGCAAATGGTTCACATATTGTTACTAGCTTCACTCTGGTGAGAGTTGGTTTATGTTTTACTTTTTTTGTACTGTGTCCTGTGCTTGTGCTGATGCATCGCTCCCAATGTAGGTTTTGGAATTCAAGAAGGGTCGTCTAAATAACTTATACTGGAAAAGAGATAGCTGTGCGTCATGCAAAGGGAACTCCAACTTCGTTTGCCTGAATGGTCAGGATTGTGCCATCCCCATCAAGGATTGTAAGAGCCACCAGGGCAAAGTAGATTGCAGCCTGGGTATACAACTGGCATTTTCTGGGACAGATAAGCACTATCAAGTTCTCAATTCCTGGTATGAAGTCAGCAACCTTCGCCAATACTCTCTCTTTGGCCTCTATTCAAATCTGAAAAATTCCCTTTCTAGCCAGTACAACAGTATCTTCTGATTTGCACCTCTGATCTTTCTCCCTCCTTTTAAAGCCAGTATTCTTTTCCGCTTTCTCTTTCTTGCTTCTTCGTGTTACTTTGTGAGCATTTGTTATGGTCTGTGTAGAGAGCATGTGAAAAGTCGAACCTGTCTTCTGAATTAGTCGTGATTGTATACATTGTTTCACCTCAAGCTCATATGTGATTATGCATTGCATTGCTCTGTCATCCTTTTGATTGGTAGAAAGATGGTCTGAATCTTCTGATTCAAACTGGTTGTCACATTTATGGGTTGTTGATTGTTTGGTTTTTAGTAATTGTTTGGCAATAGAAATATGGAATTGTTCTCTATTTTTGTTGTTGTTTGACTTAAGCCCGTCTTGTTATGGTCTTGGAGCATCCTTTTGATTGTTTGACAAGTAGAGATTATCAATTCTGAACTCGTGTTGGATATGATATGCATATTAAACTCGCGTAGATGGAATAGTCAATTCTAGCTGGTCTCAGAAACTGAACTCTTCAAAAGAGAAAGAGAAGTAAGTGTACGTGTACCCATGATGTGAATTCATGTGGGATAAGCTGCTGCTGAGTCATGCTAGGCTTGACTCTTATAAATACGATATTAAAGTTCCAACTCTTACTTCATTCAAATTAGGATCCCTGAAGTCCTGAACTATTATATTGAATTAATTAATGATGAACATAATTGGAAAAAAAAAGAGAGATTTTAAAAAGGGAGTGGGACGATAGAGAACAAAAGGGAGTGGGACGATAGAGAACAATGTGTCATGTGACAAATGATTGACTTGTAAATTTTGTTGATGAAATCATTGCGAGTACAAATCTTCAATGGTATTAGGATTTATATAGTGCAATACTCGCGCCATCATTTTGTTAATTTCATGTATGTTAATATGTTATTCGACCAATAAAAAAATTCATGTATGTTCATGACAATGGATTGAATGTACGAAATAAACTGTCTTGTACGTGTACTATGCTAATGTTGAATACAAAAATGGATTAAGTTTTGAACATAATTTTTATTTAATTGAAATAATTAATTTTTATCAATTATATAATTAATGCAAGGTTTAATATTTTAAATGAGATGACTTAAGGAGTGTCGTATGACAAAGATGAGGTGGCTTAATGGTGTGACCTTATTTCTTAATCAAGACATGTGGCAAAATGAGGTGGATTAATGTGGGAACGACATGTGACGAAGATGAGATGACTTAATGTGGTGCCCTTATTTTTAGGGTTATTTGTCAAAATCCACCTTTTAAAATGGGTGTTTGTTTAACAAACCACCTTTTATAATCTATATTCTATTTTATATACATACTAAAGAAGAAGCCTCATGACACATGTCATCCTCTGGTTTATTTCGCCTAAGTGTCGAGCCGTGGTTAATTTTGCATACGCGGCGCCACCTATTATCCAAATATTTAAGCCTTTAAAAAAATACTTAATACATCTATTTATCTCTTAATCTAATAAATTAATTTGTATTTATTCTAACTAATTGGATATTTATCTCTTAATCTAATAAATTAATTTTTATTTATTCTAACTAATTGGATATTTATCTCTTCATCTAATAAATTAATTTGTATTTATCTTTTATTTTAACTAATTCGATCTTTTATATATATCTTGTAAGATTCTACCTAACCTACAATCTAACCTAGACTAACAAATGGATTATTTTACGCAATTTCTTTTTACTTATATATATATATTGCATTTATATTTATATGTTAATTATTCTTAACGAATTATTTTGTATTTTATCCTTAAGTGCTTGATTATTCTTATCTAATTATTTTGTATTATCTTGAGTTCATTCTTATCTCATCCCTCCATGATTAATTACACATTTTCTAAATTAATTATATATTCAAGTTACATGAAAAAAAAATTATATATATTATAATTAAAAAAAATTTTAAACTAATTCATTTTCTTTTAATAAAGGAGAAAATAAAACATTGAATTTCAATAATTTTGTTCATATTCACATAAAATAAATTATTTATATTTAACCAAATCCGTACAGGGTACGAGTACTTATGCTAGTTTTATTTAAACAAAACCACCTTTTATAATTTAGTTTCTTAAATTGAACCACCTATAATAAAATCGGGACCAAAATGTCCTTAAATACTACATTTTTCTCAAATCGTCTAACATTTATATATATATATATCAATGAAAAATAAAAAAAATACTTTGTATCATTTTAAAAATGTAGTAAGTATGAGATGCATAAGAATATAATATTTATCAATTAAATAAAAATATAACAGCTTTCAAAGTCATTTGGTGAATTTAAAAAAATAAAAAGTTTTTTCTAATATACGGTGATGTTGATTTTTGAAAAATATATATTAAAAAACTAGGGATGATTTTGTGATATTTTTCTTAAAATTAAGTACATATGGATGACGGACATATTGGTCAATAAAATATAAATTTTTACTAAAAGTAGAAATAGAGTTCTATGTGTACTTTTTCTCCCCTTAGCACACAGAGGTTTGCGTTTCCATTATCTTTAGAGATTGAGGATCAAATGAGAATTATTCTTATCATGAGAAATGAGAACAAGCCTCATCCGTTGATTTTGTGAGATCAATGGTCTAGATGGGCTGCTATCAACACTCACACTCCTTTTTTTTTATAAAGCTAAAAGGGTACTTTTGTCATTTTACTATTCTTTTATTTTTAATTTTACCTTTCAGCCCTAAATTGCTCCTCCACTCTCTACGTTATGAATGGCGACTAGTACGCTGAACGACGACGACTTCATGCCATCCCTCTTTCGATCTCGATCTTCCTTTCGATATCGATCTTCCTTTTGATCTCGATCTTCCCTTCGTTCGATCCATACTCTTACTCCAAATTGAAGACACAATGAATTTAGGTAAGTGGTTATGAAGAATACTTAAGAAGAGTTTAGTTTGGTGGATGATTTGTTGCTCTCAAATTATTCCTAAATTTGTTGTTGTTTATGATTCTTTGTTGCTTGAGATCATGAAGAATTGTGCTGTACTCTTGGTTTTGGGATTGGAAACAAAATTTTATAGAAACTAAAATTAAAATCTGTATGCTTATTTGATTGCCCACAAAGTGTTTGATAAAATGTCTCAATGAGCATGTTTTGCTAATTTGTCTTGGAATATTGTTTTTGTTGTTCTAATTAGTGAATATGAAGATAATGTGGACAAATTGCAAGACCTTTTCATGTATTGATGATGTTTTAGTGTTCAAATTCCCCCTTGTGGATAAAATGAATGTTTACATATGATGCTTAGTATGCTTTGTTGAATATGATACTTTTGTGTATATGTTTATGGCTAGTTATCCACATTGACTAGTAGGATATTGTTTTGAATAAGCATTTAGTATCTTTGTGGCCTTTGTTAGATCGATTCACTTAAAATTCGTATTGTTATTTTATAGGAACTGCATTGTTATTTTCAGTGAACCTTTCCCTTTAATATTATGAACCAAAATGACAATATTTGTGAACCAACTGAAAACGGTATTTTGCACATTTTTACTAGATCTCTTCTTTTTCTCCCTTTTTATTGTAGGTTGTTCATCAAGTTACGGTCAACCTAATTTGTCTAATTTGGATAATGATGATAGAATTGATGGGGTTCAATTGAAGGGTCTTGATAATTATGTTAGTGTTGATGGGGTTCATCAAGCTCCAGTCATCCTAACATTTGAAGTAAACTAATAGATATTGGTCATTTGGTTTCCAAATCCACCAAAAATGACCAAATTTGATACAATTTATGTCAAATTCTATTGTTATTTACATGAATCGCGTTGTGATTTTCAATGAACCTTATAGTGTAATATTATGAACCGTAATGACAATATTTGTGAACCATAGAAAAACGTTTTTTTTCCACATTTTTATTGTCCATTATGTGTTCCATGTTGCTTATAAATTAGCTTACTTTTTTTCTTTTTTTATTGTAGGTTGTTCATCAAGCTCCGATCATCCTAACTTGTCTCATTCGGATAATGATGCTAGTATTGATGGAGTTTCATTAAAGGGTCTTGATAATGATGAGAATGTTGATGGAGTTCCATTGGATGATCATGATGAAGCTAGTGACACCTACATTATTCACTTATCACAAGATTGTTCTTATTTCATTCTCAATATTGAACATTGAAGCTCCAATTCTATATTTGTCTTTTTAGTAGTTGTTATGTGTTTTGGGGATTAAGTTGTCTATTTTTATATTACTTTGTGTTTGACAAATCACTTTTCTACATTGTAATTTCTTTTAAGGTTGTTTTTTACTTCACATCGAACCCAATGAGCTGATTGTCTTCTTTACAAATTTTATGCATTTTATGTTAAATGAACTAATTATTTAAAATCCACGAACCTTCATGTTGAACACTATGAACCTTCATGTTGAACAATATGAACCTTTATGTCGAACACTATGAACCTTCATGTCGAACACTACTAACCGTGTAATTAATTCTATGAACCGTGTAAGTAATCAAGGATCAATCTTTTACATTGTTTTCTCAAAATGGACCATTTCCATTGTGTAGCACCTGTAGTGATTTTCATTACTTCTAGTTAACTATTGTCATAACAATGTAATTTAAAATCATAGGTAGTATTTAATCAACCTACAAGTATAAATTGAAACTTAAAAACTCATGAACCAAACTTTAATGTACTTTGAACCAAAATTACAACTAGTATGACTTAAAAGACATGAACTGTAAGATGAACTATTATGAACCAAACTTTAATTTACTATGAACCAAAAGAGCAAATGTCATGAACCCAAAAGACATGAACTGTAAGATGAACTATTATGAACCCGAGCTTACAAAATCATGAACCGAAAGAAGAGTTATAATGAACCAAAGTATATAAAGCGTTTATAGAATTAGCCTATGTGAGATTTGAACTCACATCTATGTGCACATGCACATTGCTCTACCATTTGAGCTAATAGGCTATCAAATGTTAGAACCATATAACTCCATTTTTTTTACCAACATAAGCCAGCTATGACATATTGATGTAAGAAAAGAGAGTGGACTAGTGGATTTCTCCTTAAGACAACTAAGGTTTGACCAACTATATTAGAATATGAAGGAAACAAATATTCTAGGCAAACAAGCTCCAAAAAAGTAAGCCAGCCGTGACACTCAAAGCCACACCAGTGCACTGCAAGGCCTTGTTCAGGCCACTGTTTGCAGTTCATCCAACAACTTCAATTCACAGTACATAGGTTCAAACCAGATTTCAATCACATAAATAATACTCAATCTATCCCGAGAAAGGGTACTAAATAAGTCAACTGAAGGATTATCACACATTCACATACTTGAAAAATGGCATGCCAAAATCCCATCCACATACTTTCTCCATCAATTAGTACGAAATTAAAATACCGAGAATTTGGTTCCCATAATAAATCTCAAGTCTGAACTGACCTTTTCCACATTGATGAGTGTTCGTCGAGCTCCGCAATTGTTCTACAACCCTAGAAATTAAAGGACTAAAATTTCACAAATTCACCAAACAAAATAAACAAGTTTGGATTCGATCGAAACTCTTAACCAAGCACAAATTAATATATAAAGTGCAATCTCTGATTTAGGACTGTTTGGAGTGATCGATGGATGAGGAAGGCGGAGATCGGGGAAGGAGATATACAAAGAACAACGAGAGAATGACGAGGGAGAAGAAGATGGGTATGGGTGAGAGAAGGGCATTTTTGTCTTGCCAATCAAATTTAACATAATTTACCTTCCGTGCCACTTAAATGAAGCCATCTCCTTTTTCTTATTTTTTTAAATCAGATTTCTTCAAATCTGAGCCATCCACGCATCTCATCCAATGGTTCCAAATTGTTCTCATTTTTCACCATAAGAAATATTTTCACCAGAGCCTCACTCTATCTTTAGAATGATTTTGGTGCTTACAATATTTTTTGTATTATATTTAATTATTGTACTTCCCCTCTTTTTAAACTAGTTTTGCCCCTTGCAAATAAACACATAAGCAAAATGCATTCTCATGTAGAAAAGCACGTGACACAACTACTAGTATTTTTTTTATTAGGTAAGAATTCGATAAACCGGGCATGCCCGATAAAACGAGAGGCCGTGAACACGGCAGTCGGTAACCCAGCAAGTACAAGCAAACAAAGCAAAGGAAAGTACAACTCACGAAAAAGGAAACTAGAACTAAAAGGGAAGAGGAGATTGTGAAGGGCTAAAGGACGCAACGCCTTTAGCATTCGGGTCAAAGCGGACAACTTAAGTAAGATGGAGTAGACTACTGACATTGCCTCCACTGAGATGAAGGATCTTCAGCAACATCGATAATGTGACGACCACGCCAGCCACAAACAAACCACACCCAAGCCTAGAACCAAAAACGGAGAAGTACAAACCGAAAATAACGAAGGAAAGAAGGACCACAAAAAATCAAAACAAAAACAAAACAAAGTCTAGCAGCAGCCACATAACAAACACATACACCACAAACAAGATTAGTCCACATGACCATCAACTATCTCCTGTAAACAACAAAATTCGATCAAACGTAGGCTCTTGAATAGTAATCTTGGTCAGCAACTTACGGGCACTGATTTTCATATTTTGAAACCGGATCCGCTCAACACAGGGATCACTCTCACATGTTTCATTAACAAACTCATCAACCAAAAGAAACTCTAATATTTGGCTAACAACAGGAAATCTCGACTTAAAATCGAATATCATTTGAGTAAGAAGATAGGGCCTTGTACTGGGCTTCCTGGGCAACTTTAAGGCCCATAAGTAGCCGCTCGGAAAAACCGAGGTTGAAAGGCGATCGGTCAAGCTGGCAAAGTCGACTCGACATTCCAAAACCAGCAAATTCTCACATCAGATGGTGGACATGAAGTTCTTCCAGAGAAGGGTGGCGAAAGAAGCGGGCCTGCTGCGAACACAATCGGCGATGACTTTCGAGAGACTACAAACACAGGCGAGTAAAGGCCAACGCCCAGAGAAGGTCTGAGAGACAAAACACAGCCCGTCGGAGACAAATTTTGGGCAAAAATAGGCGAGATCTGGGTACCAAATCTCAAATCTAAGTAAAATTAATAAGGGGCTTTTGGACTATATGCTAAACAAGAAAGGAAGAAGATGCCGATTTGCAAAAAATTGAAAGATTTAGGATAAGTTGTAATATGAGATTTGCATCTCCGTCCACAAGATCAATACAATATCCTTAAACATTTGTCTGAACATATAAGGGGATGGCCTTTTCAGTGCTTGTCGGCGATTATCAGAGTGACTTCTCGGCTTGGCCTTCTCAGCCGCTCTTCTTCTCTCTAGAACTAAGAAGTCTAGAGAGAGGTCTATAGAGATAAGTGTTTACACAACTACTAGTATGAAAACAAAATCTCAGCCATCAAACGAAAATAATAAAAAAAAAACATTATAAAATTTACCTTGCTGGAATCCAACAAAAATTTCTAGAGCAAGATCGAATAGAGAAAACACATTAAATATAGGCCCAATTCATCTATAAACTCAATGAAAGAGTACGGCCCAACAAATTATTTTACTATTTCGAATGAGAAGTGTGAATTTGTTATGACTAGCAATTAGGCCGCGCGTTGCGCGACGATTATAAGACGGAGACTTCATTAGTGTAGAGATATGGAAATTACATTTTAGTAAATTTATTTAAAGGGGCATGTTTTTTTTGGAAAAGGAATATGGAAATGGCATTTCCGTAAATTTATTTAAAGAGGCATGGTTTTTTGGTATTAATTTACTTGACTTCACGCAATCCAATGTCTTAAAACTTGTTTTATTACATATACGAGCTTTCTTCACAACTAAGAAATAAACTTATCCGAGCTTGCTTACGAGCGAAGTTACGTCGACACGTTTTTCGAGACATGTCTAAATTACCCGTTCACATCCAAATATCACATAAGTCGATCACGCTTTTCCAAGAATATATATCCCGAGATTACTTAAGAGCTAAGCAATACGACACGAATTTCAATGAACATTAAAATATCAAAATTATTATTGAGAAATAATGAATAATGAATTAATAACAGCCGCACGATACTAACAAGGGGATTTTATAAAAATCAACGCTCGGATTTTAAAGCTGTGTTTGCTTTTATAGTAGTAAGGAAGTAAGGATTAGGCATTGACGTGAGTGCGGCCCGGCCCGCAAAAGTGGGCCAAAACGGGGCCCGTCCAGCCCGTGGGCCATCCGGGCTCAACCGAGCGCCCGGCCTCGGGTTAGGGGAAATGAGCCCGGCCCAACCCGGTTTTTTTAGTTGAATTAAAAAAAAGGGCACAGGCCTTCTTGCCCGGCCCGCTTCAGCCCAGTGGTATACCAGGCCGGTCCTGGGTACGAATTCCCTGGCCCGGCCCGCTTCAACCTAGTGGTATACCAGGCCGGTTCTGGGTCCGAATTCCTTGGTCGGGCCCAGGACCGACCCATGTCCATGGCTAGTTAAATCGGTCGGGATTGTAGGGTCCTACCAATCCTACCGAAGCTAGTTCAGCTTTATACCCATACGACTTATACATTCAATCCAGATCGGTGGCTCATATCTGGATCGTAAGATCATACAATCCTATGATCCAGATCGCGATTTTAGTAACCTTGCTAGCAACAAATAGCAATGGCCTATAATCCCTATATGTAAGATAAAAAAAACAAGTGAAAAAAGGTAAATAGATATGTAAGAGTGCATAATCTATTTCATAATAACAAAAATCCGAAAGACAACAATTAATTGAAGTCGGGTTTTCTATTAAAATTAAGGGAAATTTCTTTTGGTACTTTTGAGATTTTGACTTTTTCATTTTGGTGTATAAATTTTTTTCCCTTTACCCTCATGTTTTTAAACAATTTCTTCTCGTAACCTAAACATACTAAAATATAAATCTCCAGCTCTAACCCCTCTGAGTTGATTAACATGGCCATTTCTCAGTACACTGTTGACACCCACCTCCACTCTCCGACCTCATCAGCATCTGGTTCTCAGCTCCGACCCCGTCTAGTTCTTATCGTCCTATTTGTCGCCCTTTTTGGTGCCTGTCAAATTTGAGAGAGATACAATAAAGTAATTCAATCAAAGGGGGTTAAAAGAGGGGAGAAAAAAAGAAGATATTTTAATTTTTTTAACAAATTTTTTTTAAATTGGATGGAGATTGACATTTTAGTATGTTTAGCTTACGGGAAGGAATTGTTTAAAAACATAAAGTTATCAAAAGAAATAAGAAATTTTTTTGGACACAACAAAAAAGTCAAAACCTCAAGACACTAATTTTTTTTCCCTAAAATTAACTTAGTATCTCATCAGGGTAAGGGGAATCCAAAACAGAGGTTGAAGTACTGCAGAGTATGTTTGCTGGGCGAGCAACGAATTCAATTTGGATACCAACGGCGATGATCCAACGCATTCGAAATGAGAAGCTAAACAATATGTACTGCTACTTCAACTACCCTCAACTACTCAAGGACTAGATAATAATAGATCGATTCAGAAACAGATTGGCCACAAAAGAAAATTGTCCCAGACTCCCAGGTGCATATATCAAATGTAAATCCTCAACCTCGTTTCTCTGGCACACTTTACAGAAGCACTTAAATCAAAAACTGGAATTAAGCAAATGAACCACACACAACTAACTGCCTACATGAGAATGAGAAAGGTAACAGTTCATTCCTCTCCATCTTCAGCATCCTCTTCCTCGTCGTCTGCACTACTTTCACCCTCCTGGACCTATCATTATTATGGTACACAAAAAAAATAACCACCAAAATCACATCTCCTATCCAAGAAAGAGTAAACTATATTCCTAATGACACAAGTTATATCAACAGGATGCCGAGAGCAAGTTAAGCAACAATCACGATGCAAATACTTCTTTAGAATATACACTCAACATAGCCTGGTTTGATCTTTATCTATCACTTCACTTACCAAATGGAAAAGATGGGGTTTCAAGAGAAATCCACGATCAATCAGTCATACGTATTCAATCATCTGAAAACCAATCAACTACCGAACACTCTAACCCAATTTAAAGACAGACTAATACTCATAATTTCTATTAATATGCAACAGTTGTAAAAGCCCCATGCTACATCCCAGGCTCCTCACTTTAGATAATTTTTTTCCCAGCTTTCTGCTTATATTGCAATTATTATGGGAAAACTTTAGCGTAGATCTAAGAAAACCAATGAAAAACAATGTTTCATAATAACATAATGATTGAACAATCAATTCTGACAATGTTTATTTATATACCTCTTCAACATCTCCTTCTCCTTCAGAGTCTTCCTCATCATCAGCTTCCTATAGCGGAATGGTTGTGTAAGTTACAATCAAGACCAACTCCAAAAGTGGCAAAAACAAATTGATGAAATCAAATCAAGATGACTTACATTATTAAAATATGAAAGTGGATTAGGCCACAAGTCCTCCTTGATTATTTCAGCCACCTGAAAGATTCCAAAGCACATTTATGGGAGATCCAAAAAGAAAGACCAAACACAAATAATAATTCCTACCACAGTTGACTTAAATGTCAGACTTATAAGAAAAAGGGAAACAAGTTTACATCATCATCCACGTCCTCCACATTTTCCTTTCCATGTGAGTTGCTGAACCACGTAAAGAAGCTGCATCCACATAATTTTCAAACAGAAAACTTAAGAATATACAAATGCTAATGTTACTTAAAAATGAATTCCTGATAAATGACAACAATTGTAAGGTAATAAAGAGTCTCTTGACTGCTAAATACAGTGTTTGAATTACCCAAGCTACTATATAATCTTACATCCACAATATTGTAAATGGGAGCTTCATAGTGATGGCAGAAGACAGAAGGAAAATTCTTGCGCAATGATGAATGATGGGGATGACAATGAGTTGTTTGGAGGCTCGGTGGTCTGCTAAATGCTAATCAAGGTGGCGGTCCAAGAAAAATGGCAAAGACTACCAATTTAACCTGTTTACTAGGGTGATAGAAGTAAGGTCAAGGAGAGAGGTCAAAGTAGAATGGTTGAAGAAAAAGAAAGTTTGAGAGTAAAGGAACACAGAAAATTATTCTTGAATTCAGGGCCCAGTCCAAGCAACTTAACCTGTTTTACATCCATTTTTACTTGCTTCCTATCTCTCAAAGTCATTCTCTTCACCTCTGGAGTCTGGGCATATGATGAAGCTTAGGAAGAGGCGTCCATGCAACAAAGGACGAGATATATTGAAACCAGAAAATAGAATACGACAAATAATGAAACTAACCTCTCTTCAAGAAGAGACCGCTTATTTCCTTTCTTATCATTTATGCCATTTGAAAGAATTTCCTTCAATGATTCAACATGAAAAATAGCTAATTATATAGCTTGCATGGATTGCAGACCAAACCGAATGATAAAATATGAAGGAAAAGAAAAAGGCAATAAAAAAAAACATACCGAGCCCTCTTTCCATTTAATTGACGTTGCTGTAACCTTAGTTGTTCCTTCATCAAGGAAGGTGAAGGCCTTTGTAAGTTTTGTGTCTTCAAAGTAAGGGTTGGATTTAAAGATCTGCATATACAGAAAACTAAGAGTTAAAAATATTGACATAATTGTGAAGATGAGCTAAGTATGAGCAAATTGCTGCATGAAACCCCGAGACACCTACAAATGTAATGGAGTATCCAGATTTGACATCTTTTGAATCCTCAACCTCAAGAGAACTTAGATACTTGAATATCTGTCCAAGAATATATTTAAGCAAATTAGATAGAAACATAGTAATTCTATCACAAATGCTGTACTAATACAGTTTATACAGGATGTCTTCAGAATCAGTTCAAACGTACTTAAAGAGCTCAGGGAAAATGAATTTATACCTTTTGGTCTTCTTCAGTTAACAGTTCACTCAGAACAGGATGACTCAAAATCTGCAATATCACAGAGCAAAATATAGTTTTGAGAACTTAACTTAGCACCGAAAGAATACAAGGTTAACCAGACTGGTGTACAAAGCACATACAGCAGTTAACCAGAAATCTGGAATGGCTTTGATTATTTCATTTCTTTTGCCGTATACTGGTTTCCTTATCTCATTATACTTCTGTTCCACTTCCAAGACTTCATCACTCGCTTTCTCATTGATCTACGGCATCAAATAAGCAAACATGATAATTAGGATTAAAATTTATGCCATTCAGCATTACAACAGACATTGGAGGAATAAACCCAAATATAAATTATGAAGTTTATGCTCAATGTTTCATTAAAGCGTAAAGGTATGGCAACAAATAATAAAACCTCTGTATGAGAAAAGAAAATGTCAATATTGATAGAATTAGAAGAAAATGAAAGGGAAAACGTGAATATACAAACAAAGTGACACATTTATCAAGTTTTCAAAGCATTTTTTCAGCAACACTAAAAATTGAACAGGTGTAGGCGTGTAGCTTGTCTTCATTGAGAAAAATTCTCCAGGAAATTAAATTTGCACTTATCCAGCAATTAAACATAAAGGCAGGACGAACAACAAAAATCCACAAGCATAACAACCACATTACTTGTTAGCCTACAAAAGATTCTCAATTTGCTAAAACTTAACCGAGATAAGATACATAATCAAAATATGTAAAAAGAGGCAGCCTGCTTATCAACTTTCGAAGGAGGAGATAAGGGAAGAAGACCTTCTCGAGCTCGTCCTGGATTTCCTGAAGCTTCTCGATGGAGACGACGAGCTCAGCGTCGATTGGCTCGGCGTTCTCCTCTTCATTTTTGTCGGCGACCTTCAGTTTTTTGCCCTTGTCTGCCCCCATTATAAATTTCGCCGGACAAAACCCTAGATTCTCAGTCTCTGGAGCAGACAAAACGTAAAACCCTAGTTTTTCAGCACACTATTCATGTAGGCTGTGTTTCTTTGTTTTTAAGGGGGGAAAGGAGCTACCTTCAGTTATCTCGTCAATCGTCATGTAGTAAAAAGGAAATGTAATTAATTGTGGGCGGACTCTCAGCAAACCTAGATTTGGGATGGGCTTTCATTTGAAAGTCAAAAGTGTTTTAGGGCCGTTTGGTATTTGTTGGGCCCTAGATTTCCACAGCCCGTTTCGCGAATGGCTCACTAGCAAAAGAAGATAACAGAGGCCCGTCTACGTCCAGCAAAGTGAGGAAAGCGGTTAATCAGAGCACAGAGAACAAGGAGAGCTAGTGAGTGGACTACAAGCGAACGTGGTTGAACCCCTTGAAGATCGTGGGTAACAACCGTCGGGAGAGGACTGAAGGAGGGGGGTAAAACATGGAATGATGTAAAACAGTATTCACATGTTGTAATCCAAGGCAATCTCTGTAATAAAAAAACTTTCAAAGTAATACATTGAATACACACTGAGTTCATCTGAATCTTTCAATTATTCTGGTTTTGCTTGAAACACCTTAATCGGTTAGATATAGCCTCACTAGACATCGAGTGTCGAGAGTCCACCCTTAAAAGATTTTCGAACAAAATGTCACCCACCTTGGGGCCATAGCTGGTTTCTTCAATCAAAACCCAACTGTTCGTGAGCAAAATGTTGAACTTACCTGCAACCAGCCCCACCATTGGGGACGATCGCAATGAAGAGATCGTCGCCAACTTGGGAAGCGACTCCCGAGGCAGATCTGACGAACCGCGGGACGTCCACAACATCTTGGAAGAGTTCTTTGTCAAGATTGCGACTCTACAACTAGACATTTCCAATCAAAGAGACCGCATCAAAACTCATCTAGAGCACAATGCTCAACTGGCGGAGGAGAACGCTCGACTCCGCGATCAACTACAATCTGCCTCAATGGCCTAAACTTGGTCACAATCTGTCGGAACCATCTGGGAGGTAACCGCCTGCCTCAACATGAGGTGAGCGGCAAACCTACCCTCCTCAAGAGCCAATGGCCACATCGCTTGCCACCATCCCAAGGGTACCCGTTACCTTGACGTCCAAAAATAGGACCACATGCACAGGAGTCTACCATCTTGTCTACGGTTGATGAACAGAAAATCAAGTGACTCCCCCAGATGCATTTATGGAATCATTATTCCAAAAGTACATGAGGGAACGTTTGAGAGGGATAGAGGATAAGATCGCTCAAATCCTCGAGTTGCCACGCCCAATTGAGAAGGAGGCCCCGAACAGTTACAACGAATCCCCATTCACGGCTCCAATCGCCAGCATAGACATCCTGAAGAAGTTTACCGTCGTGACAATCCCCACATATGATGGGACTAGAGATCCCGATGAGCACATATCCATCTTCGAATAGAAGATGATGACTAGTTCAATTCCACGAGATTCGAGAGAAGCAGTTATGTGCAATGGGTTCAGGACGGCTCTATCCGGAGCGGCTCTAACGTGGTTCATCAACCTTCCCATCCCCGTGAAAGAATCAGATCCTTCACGGGCCTGGTGGACGCCTTGCGAGTGTAGTTTTGTAGCAGTAGAAAGCTTATGAAGCAGTCCAACGACCTCTATATGGTAGCACAAAGGTCAGGGGAGTCCTTGAGGGCGTACATCAATCGCTTCAATAGGGAAAAGGTAGCGATCCCGCTCTACGACGTCCCGATGTCGATAGAGGCCTTCCGGAGGGGTTTGATCCCAAACAACGAACTATATCGGGAGCCCACCAAGTATCCCTGCCATAGTTTCGAGGACGTCCAAGTAAAGGCACTAGTGCACATTAGATTGGAGGAGGATGAAGCTCCTATGCGGGTCGCGTCAGTTTTCGATCGGGTGGAAAGGAAAGCTGCTCCTGACCACCGACGAGAGTCCCGTGGGCACCCCTATCTAAAAGCCCGCCCGAAAGCTCCTGGAGTGCACACCGCTAGCGTCAAACAGTCAAGTGGAAGAAGGATAACCCGCCACATTCCAGTGTCCATGAGTATAACCTCGGCATGGGGCCTGCTGAAGTGGTAAAGGGCCTTGAGAGGTTTGGGGGTAAAATCTGGTGGCCTAAGAAGGTGGAAAACTCAAACCCAAAGAGGGATAAGATGAAGTGGTGTGACTTTCATGAGTAGTATGGTCATGAGACGGACGAGTGTTTTGCCTTATGAAAGGAACATGCCTTCCTCAATTCGAAAGGGTGGCTAATAGAGATCGCGCCGAGCGCAGGGGCTCCAACCTATAAAAATGTGACAAGCCCTATAGACATACCTCCATCGCCAGAATACGCCAAAGTTTGTAAATGTTATTTCAAGCGGGTCGGAGATATGTAGGGTTTCCTACTCAATAGTTAAATGCCACGCACGTGAGCGCCTCAACGGACAACCGATGGTGAGCGTCCGCAACCCCGTAAACCACTCTGGAAACGCCATCACCTTCAGCGATTCCGATGTAGAAAACCTCGTGGGCCCTCACCACGACGGGCTAGTGATAGCTTGCATATAGGAGTAGTTTAGATGCATGTTTTATATATGTTTTAGCTAGTTTTAGGTTGGTTTTTATGTAGTTTTTAGGTTTTTGTGTTGGCGGGTAGTATGCGCTTGTTTGCTCGGTTTTGCAGGTTTTTAGGTTTATGAGCAAAAGCGGGGCGAGGTTTGGATTGACCATGGCGGTGGTGGACGAGTTAAAGGAAGCTAGGAGGTGGTACAAATGAAGATTGAAGAAGTAGAAGTGAAGACCAAGGAAGGAGCAAAAGCTCGGGATGCATGCCGAGCAATCAAGCCGAGCAATCCTATCTGAAGCCGAAAGCGCGGGATGGCGGATTGCGCGGCCGCGCAATAGGTGAAGTCGCGCAATCGGGAATTTCACGCGGAGATGCAATGGGCCGAAGGATTGGGCTTTGATCTTGATTTTTGGGCTTATATCTTGTCCGAGTAGATGATTAAAGATAGCTTTTGAGGGTTATTTTGAGAGACATATATAAACCTTTGTTAGTGGTTTTTATGATAACTTTGATCAACTTTTGGAGGCTAGGGTTTTTCTCTCTTGAGGCAGACTTTGAAACCTTTGTAAGCTTTTCTTAATTTCAATTATGGATTGCTAAAGTTATTGTGTTTGACTAGTTATTGAAGTCATAGATTACATGATATTGTGAGGTTTGATTGATTCTCATCAACTTGAATAGGTTTTATTCCCTGTGCTTAATTGAATCAGAGTTATTCTAGGGTTTTGTTAGATTGGCCACCTAATAGAAGTTCTAGGTTAATTTACAACTAATCTGATCAAGTCCCGTTCGGGATTGATTAGATAAAGTAGCAACTATAATTGTTTAGACCCGTTCGGGCTATTTAGTTGTAGAAGGGAATAAACCACAGATAACTTGATTAGCTGTTTGCGTTGAGTATTTGTTTCTATTGATACTTTGAACTTAAAGTTGTCGTTTAATTGAATCTAGACGTTGTTCTAGGTTATTAGATGATTAGGGTTGTTCAGACTGTTAGTTCTTTTAACTAAATATAAAGTTTTGGATAATAATCCACGATAGATTATTCAAGTGAATTGAGAATCAAGATAATCAATGATCAATACGGAAATCTATGATGGATCTAACTAGTTAAACACGCTTTTCTCATATTTGTTAAACACAATCATCTTTGCATTCATATTTACTTTTATTCTGCATATTAGATTAGACTTTCAATCACAACCCCCCTAGTTCTATTACTTGGCACGCAAGTAAAGCATAAATACACAAGTCCTTGTGGGATCGATCCTTACTTGCCGCTCTACTGAGTTGGTAAAGATAAGGTTTCTTTCATAGGTATTAACGACCACTGAAAATACCTCATCAAATTTGGCACCGTTGCCGGGGACTCGTCACTATTTGTGTTCATTACTTTTGTGCTGTTTTGGGTGTGAACCTGTTATATGGTTCATACCCGTGCTACTAACTCATCTCCCTTTATCTTTGAACCAGATATTGACAGGACACTCTTCAAGCTAAGGAAGGAAATCCGGGATCACTTTCGGGCTCTACCGTTCTTTCTTGAGGAATCTGAATTTGAATCTGAATCAGAGACTGCTGAATTTGAGGAGATGGCTGACCAAACGTTGAGATAGTTAACTTCACCAAATCTGACACAACAACCATTGGCGGTGCAATTTCCTGCTCTTGGTGAAGGAGTCAAGTTCGAGCTGAAATCTGGGTTGATTCACCTTTTGCCTTCATTCCATGGGCTTAGTGGTGAAGATCCCAACAAGCATCTTTCTGAATTTCATGTTGTGTGCTCAAGCATGAAACCTGCTGATGTGACTCACGACTAGATAGCGCTGAGAGTCTTTCCTTTCTCTCTCAAGGATCAGGCTAAAGACTGGTTTTATTACTTGGCTTCGGGAAGTATCGATACATGGGCTAAGATGAAGCAAGCTTTTCTAGAGAAGTACTTCCCTGCTATAAGGCTCAATGATCTGAAGAAAAGAATTAGCAACATTGAACAAGAAGCTAATGAGTCCTTGTATGAATATTATGAGAGGTTCAAGAGGTTGATAGCCAGTTGTCCCTTCCATGGCTACACTGATCAAGATCTGATTTTATACTCATTTAATGGCCTCTTGGATGATGAGAGAAGAATGGTGAATGCAGCATGTCAAGGCAATATTCTCAACAAGACTCCTACTGTTGCAGTTGAACTATTTACACAGCTGTTTGAGGGCATAAGACAGTTCAGAAAAGAGACTAGCTCGAAAGATGCAAATTCTGTGGTGGCTAATTCAAGAATTCAAGACAAAGTCATCGAGCTGAAAACAATGATGAATCAGCTTTTACAACAAGGTGGAAGACAACAGGTGAAATCTTGTGAAATTTACTGTGACACCATGCACTTCACTGATGCTTGCCCTATACTTCAAGATCCAAACGCTGAGGTGAATGCATTGGGAGGCTATGGACCACCTAAGCCGAGGTATGACCCTTCTCCAACACTTACAATTCGGGTTGGAGGGATCATCCTAACCTGAGGTACGGAAATTCAAACAATCAACAGTTCAATCAGCAGGGTGGCCAAGCTCCATACAAGCCACCTTTTCAACCCCGTCCTCAGGGGGCCAATCAGAATGCTATGTCTACTGAAGATATGATTCATAATCTTGCACAAACTGTGACTACAATGCAAGGCTCAATGAGCCAATTTCAACAAGAGACCAAGTCTAGCATCCACAATCTAGAGACTCAAGTCAGTCAAATTGCCAACGCTGTAGGCAAACTGGAAGCTAGAGATTCAAGTAAGCTACCTTCTCAGACCGAGCTCAACCCAAAACAGAATGTTAATGCTATTACTTTGAGGAGTGGGAGAGAGCTTCAAGTAGAGCCTAGGGACGGGCACGTATCAGTCAGAAGGGGAGTGGAAGAAGAAGCCAACGACAAAACTAAGGAGAAATTCGAACTGACAGATGTTATTCCAAGCAACTCGTCCGGAGACGAATTGCTCGGCTTGCCTGCTAAAAGCGTGGCCGAGCAATTGTCAACCCGCGCAATACCATCTCAGTTAGGATTGCGCAGGTTGGAGACGGAAAGCGCGGCCGCGCAATTGCCAAGCCGTGCAATACCATCTCAGTCAGGATTGCACGGTTTGCGGCCGCGCATCGGGGGCTAACCCAAGCAATTTGGTCGCTGTTGAGGATTCGACTGAAACCCCTCTGAAGGTTTATGTACCTGCTCCACCCTTTCCAAAGGTATTAAAAGAGATCCGAAAGCTGGAGAACGACAAGGAATTGTTCGAAACGTTCAGCAAATGTGAGGTAAACATTCCTTTACTTAACTTGATTAAGAGCATTCCTAGATATGCTAAGTTTTTGAAAGAATTGTGCACCATAAAGAGAACTCAAAAGCTTAAAGGGAAACAGAAAATCTTTGTAAGTGAGCATGTGTCTGCTGTGTTTCAAAGGCGTATGCCTCAGAAATATGGTGACCCTGGCATGTTCACTATTCCCTGCATTATTGGTGAAACAAAAATTGATAAAGCTATGCTAGATCTAGGTGCTTCAATAAATGTTTTGCCTTACTTTGTGTATAAAATGCTTGAATTGGGTCCTCTGCAAAGAAACTGACGTTGTTATACAACTAGCGTTGTTATACAACTAGCTGATAGATCAAATGCTTACCCTAGAGGAATAGTTGAAGATGTGCTTGTGATGGTTGATAATCTGATATTTCCTACTGATTTCTATGTTTTAGATATGGACCATGATAAGCATGATGCACCTATTTTGCTAGGTAGACCCTTTCTGAAAACAACTAAGACTAAAATTGATGTTTGTAGTGGTTCTCTAACTATGGAATTCGACGGGGAAAGGGTAGAGTACAATATCTATGATGCAATGAAATACCCTCCCGAAGATTCCTCTTTGTGCTTAATAGATGTTGTAGAGCCACTTGCTCAAGAATTTTTCAATATGCATGAATCTGAAGCTTTGAGATCCACCTTGGAAAATGCTATTATGAATGATACTTCAGAGTTGGATTTAAAGACTAACCTGCAGGAAGTGGTGGCAGAGTTGAATGCTCACTTTGAGCGTCCACTTATGCCACCGGGCTCAAAGCCCATACCACTAACCTTGCCGAGCGAGAAGCTTTTGCCATCTATTGTGCAGGCACCGGTGGTAGAATTGAAGCAACTTCCAGACCATCTCAAGTATGCTTTCTTAGGTGATGGGGACACTTTGCCGGTAATTATATCCAACAAGCTCACCAAGGAGCAAGAAGGAAGATTGGTGTCAGTTCTGAGGGAGCATAAGACGGCCATAGGATGGACCATTGCAGACATTAAAGGGATTAGTCCCTCAACATGTATGCATCGGATTCTATTGGAAGATGAAGCTACACCGTCTAGACATCCCCAAAGAAGACTGAATCCCCCAATGATGGAGGTGGTCATGATGGAGGTGGTCAAGAAGGAGGTGCTGAAGCTCCTTCAAGCAGGTATGATCTTTCCGATTTCTGATAGTAAATGGGTCAGCCCAACTCAGGTTGTCCCTAAAAAGGGTGGCATCACAGTGGTTGAGAATCACAAGGGTGATCTCATTCCCACCAGAGTTCAGATCGGGTGGCGAGTTTGTATTGACTATCGTAAGCTTAATGCCGTAACCCGGAAGGACCATTTCCCATTACCTTTCATTGACCAAATGCTGGAACGACTTGCCGGTCGTTCATTCTATTGTTTCTTGGATGGGTATTCTGGATATTTTCAGGTAGCCATAGCACCAGAGGATCAGGAGAAAACAACATTCACTTGTCCTTTTGGCACCTTTGCATACC
This sequence comes from Fallopia convolvulus, assembly GCA_964016875.1. Taxonomy (NCBI): domain Eukaryota; kingdom Viridiplantae; phylum Streptophyta; class Magnoliopsida; order Caryophyllales; family Polygonaceae; genus Fallopia; species Fallopia convolvulus. The sequence continues at coordinate 28,907,938 of OZ024727.1, forward strand.
GAAGGATGCCTTTTGGACTATGCAATGCCCCAGCTACATTCCAACGGTGTATGGTTAGTATCTTTTCTAAGTACATAGAGAAATTTATTGAGGTATTTATGGATGATTTTAAAGTCCATGGGAATGACTTTGATTCATGCTTAACTCACTTGACACTGGTGCTTAAACGATGTGAAGATACTAATCTTGTTCTCAATTCTGAAAAATGTCATTTTATGGTAGAACAAGGTATAGTATTAGGCCATGTAGTGTCTTCTAGGGGTATTGAGGTCGATAAGGCTAAGGTTGAAGTAATTCAATCTTTTCCTTATCCTACTAATGTGCGTGAAGTGCGTTCTTTTTTAGGCCATGCAGGGTTTTACCGCATGTTTATTATAGACTTCTCAAAAATTGCCTCCCCCTTATGTGAGTTGTTGAAGAAGGAAGCAGAGTTTGAATTTGGTGATGCTTGCAAGACGGCGTTTGATGAGCTAAAACTCCGCCTCACCACAGCTCCCATTATTCAAGCCCCAAATTGGTCTCTTCCCTTTGAGATCATGTGTGATGCTAGTGACTATGCAGTGGGGGCTATTTTGGGACAAAAGAAGGGCAGGGCGTCTCATGTGATTCACTACGCCTCTATGACATTGAATGAGGCTCATAGGAACTACTACACCACAGAGAAGGAGCTCCTGGCAGTTGTGTTTGCATTGGAGAAATTTCGCTCTTACTTGCTTGGAACAAGAGTGATTGTTTATACAGATCATGTAGCACTCCGCTATCTGCTGACGAAAAAAGAGGCCAAGCCCAGGCTGATCAGGTGGATCTTATTGTTGAGTGAGTTCAACATTGAAATCAAAGACAAAAAGGGAGCTGAGAATGTGGTTGCTGATCATTTGAGTCGTTTGGTGATGGAAGAACAAAATAGGCCAGATCGTTCACCCATTCAAGAGGAATTTCCTAACGACACCCTGTTTGCTATTAAGGTTGTAAAACCTTGGTACGCACACTTGGTCAATTTCCTGGTTATGGGTGAGTTCCGACCAACGTTCACAAAAGCTCAAAAGGACAAGTTAAGAAGTGAAGCAAGATACTACATCTGGGATGATCCATATTTATGGAAACACTGCGCTGATCAGGTAATCCGACGATGTATCCCAGATAATGAGGTAACTTCTATCTTAACTTTTTGTCATAATTATGCATGTGGGGGCCATTTTAGTTCTAACAAAACAGCTAGGAAGGTATTGGATGCAGGATTTTACTGGCCAAGCATTTTTAGAGATGCTCATGGTTTTTGTAAATCCTATGACCGATGTCAAAGGGTTGGGAATATGTCCCAAAGGAATGAAATGCCTCAATCTCCTATGATTTTTTGTGAAATTTTTTATGTGTGGGGCATTGACTTTATGGGTCCATTTCCTAACTCTTTTGGGAATTATTATATCTTACTTGTGGTGGACTACGTTTCCAAATGGGTGGAAGCGAAGGCCACCAGGACTGACGATTCTAAAGTGGTGACAGATTTTTTGAAGACCAACATTTTTACTAGATTTGGAGTCCCTAGAGCTTTAGTTAGTGACAAAGGATCCCACTTCTGTAACAAGATGGTGAGTGCATTGTTGAAAAAGTATCATGTCACACACAGGGTCTCTACAGCATACCACCCTCAGACAAATGGCCAAGCAGAGGTGTCCAATAGAGAGATTAAGTCTATTTTAGAGAAAACAGTGGCACCAAACAGAAAAGACTGGAGTGTTAGGTTGGATGATGCACTATGGACGTACAGGACTGCTTATAAAACACCAATTGGAATGTCACCATTTCGTTTAGTGTTTGGCAAAGCATGTCATCTACCGATGGAAATTCAACATAAGGCATATTGGGCGGTAAAAAAATGCAACATGCAGGCCAATGAGGTGGGCGAATCCAGGAAACTTCAGTTCCAAGAATTGGAAGAGATTTGGCTTGAGTCTTATGATAATGCATCAATCTATAAGGAAAAGACAAAAGCCTGGCATGACAAGCATATTTGGAGGAAGAGTTTCAAAGTGGGTGACAAAGTCCTTTTATTTCATTCCCGCCTGAAGTTGTTCCCTGGGAAGCTGAGATCTCGATGGATGGGTCCATATGTGGTTGCTCGTGTTTACCCACACGGTGCTGTGGACATTTATGATAGTACCACCCATGCCATGTCTAAAGTTAATGGTCAAAGACTGAAGCCATACTTTGAAGGATTCAACAGCTCCATTATAGAAGAAACGACTCCACAAGAGCCGGAGCAAGAGCCTTAATATCCTTTTTTACGTCAAGCTAATGACGTTAAACAAGCGCTTCTTGGGATCCCAAGGTTTAGATTAGTTTTTTCTTTTGTTTTGTGTTAGTTTGTTTAGTGTTAGTAGAAATAATCCTCAAACTTACAAATAGCTCGGGCAAGCTTTGAGTTACAGTAGCTAAAAACTCGGATTAGGGACTAAAATTGCGTGGCCAAGCAATCAAGCCACCAAACTCGAGTAATCATAAATGAAAGGAAATTGCTCGGGTTGCAAATTGCGCGACCGCGCAATCCTGTTGCTACCCCGCGCAATGCCAATTGAGGGACACTTACGCGGGTTTTCACATTGCGCGGCCGCACAATTTTAGTGTATCCCCCGCTTTCGGTCGAATTCAGTGCAAGGTTAAATAAAAACCCCGAGGCCTTTCTTCTTTATTCCAAACATACCACGCCGCCTCCTTCCTTCCTCTCTCTAACCTCCATTGAAGCTCAAGCATTCTAGCTCCATTCAAGCTCTTTCAAGTCGGATTTTCAACCCAAATCAACTAAGGAACTCAAAATCAAGCGGGATTCAAGTAAGTTTGCTCAAAATTTCTCTTAAATTTCGGTTTTAGTAATTAAACCTAGATCTAGGTTTGGCTAGAAAAACCCGAAATTCCTCCCTTTAGGCTCGGGTTTAGGCTTAGCTCCTTCATAAAAGTTCGTTTATTGCATGATTCTAGCCTAGATTTGTGTTTTATTTGAGCTTTTTCTACAAATTCGAGATTGACCTAGAATTTGGATTAATTTTTGATTAAATTGCTCTAGGTAGTGGGGGAAGAGAGTGATTGAAGGATTTATTTGCTTAATTTCCATATATACTGCTGTGGTTGTCCTTGCCGGGACAACATAATTGTGTTTTCTTGGTTTCTTTATGGTGCTTGTGCAGGTAGTTGTGAAATTCTGAAATTATGGGTAAAAAAGGGGTAGAACAGATGGAGCATCTTCATCTCATGCTGCTAGCCAGGGTGTTCATCTGGTTCCTCCCACTGTGGAGGGGGAAAGCACTCCAGAGACCTTTGGGTTCAGTTTGACTAAGCTCACTCACATTGCCAGATTTGATATGCAGAAGGAGAGGGAGTGGAAAACGACTCGATTTATAGATTGGAATCTGATGAATGAGCTCGGTCCAGCACATCTTTTGAGAGAGATGGCGACATATCTGCATATGGGGCAGTTCTTACAGTTGTGTGAACCCACTTTCAAGGGGTTAACACTTGAGTTTTTGAGCTCTTTGTCGATAGATTTTAGAGGTGAAGGGGAGTTTAAATTTTTGCTGGGAGGTATAAGGAGGAAGATGACTTTGAAGGAGGTCAACATTGCGTTTGGATTCTGCAATTTTCCAGGCAATGATGTTGTGCTGAATGAGACCGGTGCTACATGGGCTGATAAGCATTTTTGGAGGTCCATCATAGGGAGACTCATCTATGAGCCTACCAGGGAAAAGGCTTCTGCCATTACTCATCCTGCCATTCGAGTTTTTTAGAGATTCATAGCTTATACTCTGAATGGGCGGGGTGATGGTGGAAACAACTGCCCCAAGAAAAATGTTGTTGTGTTGGGCGCCTGCTTGAAAAGGAAGAAGCTGAATTTGGGTGCTATGCTGATGCACCATCTGGCTCATGTAGGGAACAAAGGAGGTGGAGCCATCTGCATTGGTGGGATTGTGACCCATCTAGCCAGGCATTTCGGAGTTGATCTTGATAGGCGACATGTGGATATTCCACCTCTGGCTATGGATTTCACCATGTTTAAGAAGATGGGTGCTCTTTACAAGTACATGAACTCTTACTTCTAGGCTATTGGAGATTCGAAGAGAGTGATGAAGCTCCCTGATGGAGCTAGAGTGAGGATTGGGAACAGCCCGACCAACTGGTTTATTGGAGTCCGGGATGATGACCTAGAGATGAATGATGTCAAGGGCCCTGCGAGGGGTAAGAAGAAGGCTCCAGTTGCTATTCAGGAGGAGTCTGATAAAGAAGAGAGGTATGATGAGGACTTTGCTATGGTTGAAGGGGAAGAAGAGTCTGATGAAGATGAAGAATCTGAGGAGGAGTATGAGTCTGAGGAGGAAGAAGATCAGCAACGACAGTTTGATCCACCTCTGCCTTTTGGAGGTGGTCCCCACTTTTCTGATACTCAGTACATTCAGATGATGGATATGATGAGACAGATGCAGCTGGACAACACACAACGTTACAATGATATGACGTCTCACATTGATCAGAGCTATCAGAACATGATGGGTTATGTGGATGAGAGATTCACTTCTTACCAGACCCATCAGGATCAGCAGTTTGCTGCGTACCAGGCCTGCCAAGATGAGCAGTTCAGACTGCTCAATGCTAGATTAGATGGATGGAGTTCGGCGGGCTATCCACCTCACCAGGCTTACCCTCAGTATGCTTTCCCTGACCCGCCATATCCTCAGTTTCCGCCATATATGCCACCTCCTTTTGAGTATCCGCCCCCACCACCACAGGATTTTCCGCCCTATTACCCGCCAAACAACTAGAGTTTTGTGAGTTATTCTCTTTCTCTTTTCTTTTTACTATACTTTGGGGACAAAGTATGTTTTAAGCATGGGGGAAGGGAATTACTTGTTTGCATTGCATATAGTTGCATTAGTTTAGGTCATATTTAAAATTTTTGCATGCATTGATTAAAATTCCTGAAAAATGAAAAAAAAATTTAGAATTTAAAAAAAATACAAAAATATTGCATTTAGGTTCTTATTTCCCCATTGTTTGATTCCACTTGTGTTTCTATGCTAAGTATAAGTTCTAACCCATGATTTGCTGAAGTTGATATGATATGAGCATGATCATTGATTGATTACCTTGACTATAGGATGGAGCATGTATTTAGCTTGAGTATTTGATTCATTCTGAAGTTCTAGACAAAAATTTGCCTTGTGAGATTTTTGGCCTTTCATGATTATTTGTTCTCTATATTCTTGAGTGTATCACCATGATTATCTAGCTCTAGAACTTGCGTTATGAATCTTTTTCAAGGCTACTTTATATGATTGAATGCACGACATTAAGATGATTGAGGCATTGTTTCTTATTAGCCTATTATTTCCTTTCCTACCTTACAAGATCCATGTTTTGACAACCCTATTTCTTTTGAGCTTTAAGCCTGTTTTTATTAGCTCCACAAAATGATCCCTAGCCTAATAAGCTTGACCCATCCGGGATTTAGGACTTTAGGTTGGTTTTACTTTGTGTGAGTTTTGTATAAGTATGGGGGAGGAAGTTGAAGGAAAAAGGTGGAAGAGAGTAAATACAACTCTAGTTGCAAAGTGAAAAAAAATGAAGATGAAAAGTATGTTGCAAAGCAAAGAAAAAGTTGAGTATAAATGTTTGTAATCTTCATGAGTAAAAAAAAAGAAAAGAGTTGAAGAAGAGGCAAGAAGGAAAAATGAAAGAAGCAAAAAGAGCTTAAAAAAGTGTGTATGGAGTTGAGAAAGAAAAGTTTGGGAGAATGTAAGAGAAGAAAGTGTTGGGTTTGGGTTTAGCACCACAAGCCAAATATGATATTGTGAGGTTTGATTGATTCTCATCAACTTGAATAGGTTTTATTCCCTGTGCTTAATTGAATCAGAGTTATTTTAGGGTTTTGTTAGATTGGCCACCTAATAGAAGTTCTAGGTTAATTTACAACTAATCTGATCAAGTCCCGTTCGGGATTGATTAGATAAAGTAGCAACTATAATTGTTTAGACCCGTTCGGGCTATTCAGTTGTAGAAGGAAATAAACCACATATAACTTGATTAGCTGTTTGCGTTGAGTATTTGTTTCTATCGATACTTTGAACTTAAAGCTGTCGTTTAATTGAATCTAGACGTTGTTCTAGGTTATTAGATGATTAGGGTTGTTCAGACTGTTAGTTCTTTCAACTAAATATAATGTTTTGGATAATAATCCATGATAGATTATTCAAGTGAATTGAGAATCAAGATAATCAATGATCAATACGCATCTCTATGATGGATCTAACTAGTTAAACACGCTTTTCTCATATTTGTTAAACACAATCATCTTTGCATTCATATTTACTTTTATTATGCATATTAGATTAGATTTTCAATCACAACCCCCCCTTAGTTCTATTACTTGGCACGCAAGTAAAGCATAAATACACAAGTCCTTGTGGGATCGACCCTTACTTGCCGCTCTACTGAGTTGGTAAAGATAAGGTTTCTTTGATAGGTATTAACGACCACTAAAAGTACCTCATCAGCTAGTCATTTCTCTCTCCGTAGGGAACGTGTTGGTAAGGAGAATCCTTATAGACATGGGGAGTGCGACCAACAAGTTGACTTTGGACGCTCTCAAGGAGATGGGCTTAAAAGAGGAAGACATACTCAAGAAGTCAATAGAGCTTGTGGGATTTAGCAGGGAGATCGCACACACCTTGGGGGATATTACCCTGCCCATATACACCAAGGGTGCTAACTTGTAGGTGACGTTCTCTGTCCTGGACTGCCCCTCGTGCTACAACATCATTATCAAGAGGCTATGGATACAAGACATGAAAGTAGTACCCTCCTCTTACCATCAGACAATCAAGTTCCCCACTTCCTAGGGAATCCGAGAAATCAAGGGCGACCATCGGCTGTCTAGAGAGTGTTACAAGTCCGCTCTCAAGGCAACCGTTGCCCAGTCTGTGTAGCAATCACAGGGGGCAAGGGGGCCAAGCCGTCATGGGACCCCGAGGCAGAGAAGATCGAGGAGCTACCCCTAGACGCTTCTGACCCAAATGGACAATGTGAATGGGGCGAGAACTCAGCCCAGATATGAAGGTCAGTTTGGTTAGTTTTTAAAAGAAATAGTGATTGTTTTGCGTGGACGCACGGAGATATGGTGGGGATTGTCCCCGAGGTCATCACCCACCGCCTGAACGTATGTCCTCGCCACCCACCAGTAAAGCAAAAAAGGTGGAAGTTTGTGCTAGAAAGAAACCTGATTGTTGACGAAGAAGTACAAAAGTTGCTCAAGATCGGGAAAGTCTGAGAAGTGAGTATCCGAAGTGGTTGGCCAATGTCGTGGTAGTAAGCAAGAAAAATGACAAGTGGAGGGTTTGTATAGATTTCACGGTCCTCGATAAGCTTGTCCCAAGGACTCATTCTCGATGTCGCATATAGACACCATGGTTGACGCTACTGCTGGCCACGAAATGCTCACCTTCATGGACGCATTCAGTGGTTACAATCAGATCCGGATGCACCGCGAGGACCAAGAGAAAACAACGTTCATCATGAGCCAAGGGATTTACTATTATCAAGTGATGCCTATCAGCCTCAAAAAAGTTGGGGCTACCTACCAACGATTGGTGAACCGTATGTTTCAGCGACAGATAGGCCGGACAATGGAGGTATACATCGACGACATGCTCGTCAAATCAAAGCAAGTGAACCTCCACATCCAGTACCTAGAAGAAGCATTTCAGATCCTCAAAAGCTACCGCATGAAACTGAACCCGTCTAAATGCACATTTGGAGTAACATCAGGCTGCTTCTTAGGTTTCATGGTAACACATCGCGGGATTGAGGCTAGCCTTGACCAGATACGACCAATCTCCAATTTGAGACCTCATAGATGCTTGAAGGATGTCGAGAAGCTAACAGGCAGAATAGCGACACTAAACAGATTCATATCCAAATCCTCCGACAGATGCAGACTATTCTACGACGTACTGCGAAAAAAAAAGAAGTTTGAATAGACATCCAAGCATGAAGCGGCCTTCCAGTAGTTAAAAGAATACTTTGCAAACCCCGTGCTGCAATCTAAGCCTGAGGAGGGAGAAGGGATGTCCGCCTTTTTAGTTGAGTTTTTAGGGTGTGTTTGAGTGTGTGTGTGTGTGTGAGTCATTTTCTTTAGTTTTATGTTTAGTTTAGAGTCGTTCGTGTAGGTTTTTGTATTTGCTTAAGATATGGAGTTTACATAAGCTTTGGTGGTATTTTATAGGTTTTTGAAGCTGTTTTGGAGCGTTTTAAGGAGAGGAGCAAAGTCGAGGAAAAGCATAAAAGGAGTAGAAACGGAATGATGCAAGGAATGAAGTGAGAAGAGCTAAGATCGAGCCATATATGAAGTACAGATTGTACTGAGGCTCGTTACCGACCCCACAGGACATGTTAGAAGAAAAATTGAGGCAAACACGAGTGTAATGACCCCCTACCGAGGGGAGGCTCTTAGTTACAAGGCTCCTACCGAAGCTGAAGGGGTCGCTACTGAGGCACACTAGGTCATTAACGAGGCTCATCTGAAAAGAGATCGAAGGAAGAATTCGAGAAACCCTACCGACCCTGGCGGGGTCGGTATTGAGGTACTCCGTGTCGGTAAAGGCTGATTCTAGTCGGCGCAATTAATGCATTATTATCCCGTTTAGATAGTTTCCTTTGGAGATATATCTTGATATATTTTATTTCCTTAGGAGTAGATTTAGCTTTAATATAAAAACCCTAGTCCTAGGTTTAGTTTTATCTCTTATCATACAGTCTCTTTTACATGTTAGTTTTTGGGGAGAATTTGGAGACACACGTTTGAGAAGGAAGACAATTGTTTTGGATTCGTGTAAGCTTTCTGTAATTCAATTTTAATTGTTTTTCCATGAATATGTGTGAGTAGTCTTCTTCTTTCTAAGGTTGGGGTTAACCCAACAATGGTTGTGTGTGCTTGCCGTTGATCATGATTTGATTGTTTTTATCCATAATCTATTCTCTTGTTCTTAAATCCTTGATCGAAAGATAAGGAAATTCTCGTTTACAGTTTGAATCGAAAGAGACAATTGTGAATCATAATAGTTGATTAGGGTTTTGAAACGAAAGTTAATTAATCCTAGTTAAAGTATTGAGATAGATAGATAAGTTTATTGATTTAACGAAAGTTAGTTGATTTACTTGCATGGTTGACGAAAATTGACATCTTTTTGTGATAAAAGCATGATCTTTGTGTTTCATTGGTGTTGGCATGCATGATTGTTGTTGTGGTGATACCTAGACCTTAAAATTCTCTTTCCCTTTGATAAAAACATCTCTTGCTCGCTTGCTTGCTTAAAACATCTTAATCGGTTAGATATAGCCTCACTGAGTCCACCATTAAAAGATTTTCGAAGAAAATGTCACCCACCCTGGGGCCATAGCCGGTTTCTTCAATCAAAACCCAACTATTCGTGAGCAAAATGTCGAACTTACCTGCAACCAGTCCCGCCATTGGGGACGATCACAATGAATAGATCGTTGCCAACTTGGCAAGCGGCTCCGGAGGCGGATCCGACGAACCGCAGGACGTCCACAACATCTTGGAAGAGTTCGTCGTCATGATTGCGACTCTGTAGCAGGACATGTCCAGTCAAAGAGACAACAACAAAACTCATCTAGAGCACAATGCTCAATTGGCAGAGGAGAACGCTCGACTCCGCGATCAGCTACAATCTGCCTCAGTGGCCTAAATCGGGCCACGATTTGCCGGAACCATCTCTTGCTCGCTTGGTCATGAGATGGACGAGTGTTTTACCCTACGAAAGGAACTGACCTTGCTCCATTCGAAAGGGTGGCTAGCAAAGATCGCGTCGAGCACATGGGCTCCAACCTGTCTAAATGTGACAAGCCTTATAGACATACCTCCATCGCCAGAATACGCCATAGTTTGTAAATGTTATTTCAGGTGGGTCGGAGATATGTGGGGTTTCCTACTCAGTAATTAAATGCCACGCACGTGAGCGCCTCGATGGACAACCGATGGCGAGCATCCGCAACCCCGTAAACCGCTATGGAAACACCATTACCTTCAGCGATTCCGATGTAGAAAACCTCGTGGGCCCTCACCACGATGGGCTAGTCATTTCACTCTCCGTAGGGAATTTGTTGATAAGGAGAATCCTGATAGACATGGGGAGCACGACCAACGTACTGACGTTGGACGCTCTCAAGGAGATGGACTGAAAAGGGGAAGACATACTCAGGAAGTCAATAGTGCTTGTGGGATTTAGCGAGGAGATCGCACACACCTTGGGTGAGATTACCCTGCCCATTACACTTCCACATATGCTTAGCTGAAACTTCTAATGTGTGTTCCTACAAGTGCACTTTCCAAAGTTTCATTAATGAAACAAAGTTTCATTAATGAAACAAAGTTTCAAAACTTCCCCTCTTATGTAGGCTAGAGCATTTCCTTTGATGGGTCTTTTATGCTCTCCAACCCTATGTCCTTGGCTTAGCACATTGAATTCAGCCCTACACCTTTCGGTAAGGGGGAATAGGGCGTCCAAGTCATAGATTGATCACTAGGATTTTAACCCCATCCCTCGAGTTGAATTTAACACAAGTCCTTATGCTAAATCTCTGGGTAGAGAGATCAACGACCTTATTGCGTTTTTCAAAACTCAACTGAGATGACTCTAAGTGTGAATTATTTCTTAAAATAATTTCCCTTCACACCTAAATGTCATATTTCGACTCCAAGGTTGAATTCAGTAAGATTGCCTCTTGAGATTTCTCAAGAATGTGCATCCATCACCCAAATGGGAATTCATGACCACTCATCAACTGTATCTTAACCTTTCCAAATTGGAAAGCATTTCCACACATCCAATGCATTAAGCATTTAAAACATCTTACCTTTGACAATGGCCATGTCAAGGTATCAACACCTTATCACTTGAAAGTCCTCAAGTCATGATACACATACTTTAGAACCGTGTATCCCTTGATCCATAGGTGTCTCAATTATGTGTATAATCAAGGAATTTCCATCCCTTTCCAATGTAATTTTAAACCTAAATGAAGATTTAGAAAATCTAATTCACCTTCATTTCTTCACATTGACATCTTCATAATTTCATCAATGAAGAACTTCATAGACAAGACTCTTTCCATCTCATCCATTTCATTTGTTTCTACCAAATCAGCCATGTTATTTGCATATAGACTTATTAAAACTCCTTAACTAAAGTTATTAAACTTACTATATTTCCATCATGCTATAAGCACATAGATATAGTCCTTATAGGGACTTTCCAAATGACAATCTTCTTCTTTTGGCCATTAAACATGAAGTTTTGTTACTTCATGTATAACTTTCATCCTAACAACCAATACTTTTGGAGTTCCATAGGATCATCATCCATACAACAATATGAGATGATTCAATTCTTCCTTTTCCTATAAATCTTTTATCAAAGAAACTTGAAGAATTATTCTCACAAGACATTCATCTTATCACAAGTGTTCACTACACATGTTAAGATTTGTCTTTCACAAAACATCCATTATACTTGCCTTAGTCATTTCAACGGTCCACTTAACCATATAACTAATATAACAAAGTTGTCAATATTTAGCCTTCATGGCGCATCGACACTTCCCTTTTATTTCCTTGGATCCGAGGATGGATCAAACGTCCTCATAGGTCTCTTCTAGACCATTAATTGTAAAATTGAAAGTTCTATAAACAGCCTTTCAAAATTTCCAAACAAGTTCTTTCAATCCAACCTAATGGCATACAACATGAGCCACCCCAACAACCTTATGAGGTATGTGATAGTCCAAGTTTTAAACTCAATCACAACGCTTTAACATAAGTTTTTGTCAAAGAGACTCTTACCATCTCTTTTGTTTATTCTTTAGTGTATTCATGGTCAACATATGTTTACCCTCTCACGTGGGGGCAATCCAGTAGACCCTTACAATAGTAGAACCGAAGGTAGTCTACTTAATCTAGTAGACCAGAAGGTAGTCTAGAGCATGAGTCGTCCCAATCAAAGAACGGTCGACTCAAGGGTAATCTGTTTAGGATCATCCGAAAGAGAATGAACCAAAAATCAATTTTTTAAAGTAGATCTTAAGAAAGGGAGATAGTCCTCTTCTTGCACACATGTTGTTAAGATCATATTATAAATCAAGCCATAGTTTATTACTTCAAACATAAAAAATTACATGATCGTCTTTAAGCGATCAAACCATACACTACAACCCTTTATTCAAGGTTCACACTCATAAGTTAATTCAAAGCACACTTTCTATGCTAATACAACACACATGTGTAAAAGGAAATAACAAACTTGCTTAAATCATGCAGGGCGCTTGACGTCGGATAAAGAGCAATCGACCGACCTTATTGGCCTACGATCCCCATAAACATTCACCCAATAGGCATCACCAACAACGGCTCCTCCATCCCCCAAAGGCTCGGCCTTAGGAATGCAAAACTTGGACTTAGCGCTTGTGCACTTGGCTCGAGGCTTTTAGCGCCTCTTAACCTTGAGTACCCTTGCCTTCGCACATGTCCTTGGTTAGGAACACGAGTCTCTGCGTCGTTGGAGGGTTAAGGCGCAAGAACCTCCTTTTCCTTAGCACTATCAAGATCGGTTTCCACTTTCACGTGAGTGATATACCAATCCCAATTTGCGATGCTTCGGTTGTACACTTCAGCCCACTCATCAAAGTCTTGGAGCCCTCCGCTTTCCACGTTGTTCAACCTTATGGGACTAGGGGGTTCGATCTTGACTTCCCTCAAGATGAAGGTCACATCATTGGTCGTTTTATCCCCTCGATCAGCCATATCCTCAATCTTATTAAAACAGGACAACAATGCAAACTAAATAACATAAACATAATATTCGTTGAAGATTGTTGATTTTTAGGATATAAAAAGAATAGCATATTTGCAAAGTCAAGTTGAATTAAAGTTGGCCCTTGTAGATCCAAAAGGATAGTCAAGGCGGTTTGAGTAGAACCCGAAGGGTAATCTCGTGAGTAGACCCCGAAGGGTAGTCTCATTTGGGTGTAGATCATAAAGGTAATCATCACCGACTATTTAAAACAGTTTATAAAGATGTCATGGATAGTGGCAATGAGTCACTCAAATGTTTTGAGCTTTCCTTCAACGAATATTGCCCCTATTCCATGGCAAGGGTATTCCGCAATATTGTTGTGAGATATTACGTTCCAACAAACGACAATGGAAGGTTGGCAAGACGATTCCATTAAGAACAAAACGTACCTTGTTCGAGCCTTATGATTCCTCTTCTATCTTCACGTGAACGAATCCATCCATGCTTGAAACTTGAGGTTCTTCCTTGATTTCCACATGAGAAAACCGATCCATGATATCAACCAAAACGTGTTTGATTTATTGTGAACACTCACTCTAGACTGCTCTCAATTGTTACCAGTTTCTGTCTAACGACATCATCCAAAACCGACACCCTTCATGCCTTTTTATAGACAAGTCATGGGCTGTCCAAAAGTGGTTAGAAGCGGTTACAAGGGTTTAGAGTGGTTAGAAGAGGTTGAGAGAATCTAGGAGGGAATCTAGGAATGTTGTTAGGAGATTCTTCTCTCTCCATAACCACCTTGTGATTTTATCCAAAACTCCCTCTTTTTCCTCCTTATATGGGCGGTAATCCAAGCCCTAAATTTGCCCTAGAGTGTCGTCCAAAAACCAGCCCAAGAGAGCCCAAGGAGACGGTCCAAAAATAATCTAGAAAAGCCCATTTGTTAAGCCCAAAATGGCAACCTACTTGGCCCAAAGATCAGCCCTGATGTGAGTCCATCGACAACCGAACCAACCATCGAGTCCGAGCACGCGCCGGCACAAGCGGAGCCGTGGCCTGCCCTTGGCGCGCACTTAGCAGGGGGATGGTGTGCCCTTGCACATGGTTGGAGGTAGGGGTGTCCAAACCCGGTTAACCGAGATTTCGGTTAACTGAAGTTCGGTTAACCATGATTTCGATTAGTTAAAATCATGAACCGAAACCGAACCGTGAATCCCGGTTAACCGTAGTTCGGTTAACCGATTTTTCGGTTCGGTTTTCTTGGTGAACCGATAACCGTTTATGTAGTTTTATCTTAAATAATTAAGACTAAAATAATAAAATTTGAATAAAAAAAGCGATCAAGAAAGACTTTTATTTTAAATATGTACTTATATCATATTGTTTTGGTGGTTGTAAACAAATATCGAGAGTATATACTATATTGTGTGGAATCAAACATTATGTGTATTGATTTTTATCCAATCAAATTTAATAAGCGACTCTTATATAATTGAGAAGTGGAAAAATAGTATGTAAATTGTTAAAATTGAAGAAGGGAAGACTCAAACTACATTAACACCTTGAATATCATAGAGTTTAACCACTAATAATCAAAGATAACTAATATTTGGAAAAAAATATTAATATATTTTCGGTTAACTGTTATATGTAAAGTCGTTAACCAAACCGAAATTTCAAAAAAAAATCGGTTAGGTTAACCTAAAAAATAATCGGTTTTTCGGTTCTGGTTTTTTATGGACACCCCTAGTTTGTACGATCTCATATTCTCTCAAGTCTCATCTACCAATGCCCACCACCCACCAACTTAAAATATTAGATTTATTAATTAAAAATATAAAGTGAGAACATGGGCATTATGCAGAGGATCGAACTTAGGGGCTTTTAGTATACATAAAGATATTCAATCTCACATTCCCATTAGAATATAAGTAGTTGTATAAATATTTTAAAAAATTATAAAAATATATTTCGGTTCCCCGGTTAACTGGCAATATCAAAACCCCGAACCGAAACCGAAAAACCGAAATTATTTTCGGTTCGGTTAACCAAACCGAAAAATGTCGGTTTTCCGGTTTCGGTTAAGTTTGGAAAGCCCTAGCTGGAGGCGCGCCCTTGCAAGGGGCTGGCACGCCTTGCCATACGTCGGATCCCGACCTTGATATTGCCAAATCTTCTAGCACTTTTGGACAAGGGAAGGCTTCTTTTGAACAAGCAGCTAAGGCCGGAATCCGAGGCGCTAGGAAGCCGAATCAAGAAGCTATGCCTTATCTTGGGCGTATCACGCGATCCCGAGCTAAAGCCATGCTTTGCCAAGTTCAAGAGGAGCTCATGGGTCGTGGGTTTCCGAAGGGATATCAAGAGGAAGGGTGGAGTCTTATGATACATCATGGTTCATTAAGTGACAATTTAACAATTAAGGACGATTAATGTGTTCTCGGTTTTTATGGGCTGTTTTTGTAATTTTCTTTAAGTGAGGGGGCTGATTTTGTATGGTTGGTTCTTAGGTTATATGGCCGGCCACCATTCCCCTCTTCCCTTAGACTTGAACGAAATTGCTTTGTTATCTTTTCCTTGTTTTCAATCAAATTTCTTATTTGTTTCTTCGTTCAATCTCTTGTTAGAGCGTTGGCGCGTAATATCCGACGTTTCTTGCAATCTAGTTTGCTCGTCCCTTGGTGAGTCATATCCAAGAGTCAAGCATCCATATCCAACGTCACCTCCATTGATCCACGTTTCAAGCAAGGGGTTTCCGAGGTTTCTTGGCGATTTCATTGCACCATCTTCATCCTACAACGATCCGACCATCAAGTGGTATCAGAGCCACGCGAAGGTATCGCCATATAATCCTTGTTCCGACCTTGAATTTCCACTTGTTGCAAGTAGTCTCTTGGCCGAAACATTCCTTTATTGTGTGCGTGAGACTTGTGTTGATTGTTGTCTTGTGTTGTGTGGGATTTGTGTCCTTGTTTGTTGTTGTTCTTGGCCGAGTATGGTGAAGATCCATGGTTGTTTTCTGGTCGAAAATGTGCAAGATAAGAACACCAAAGGTTCTTAAAATTTTAGTAGTTGAAGGGTTGTTTCTCTATCTTGATTAATGCCTTCAATTAGTAGTTGATTTGAATGAGTCTTTGCTGAATTTTGAGCTGAAAAAAAACGTGGGGTTGTGTGTCCAAACCAGCCTTATTCCGTTTCATTACATCCGTGTTGAATGGTTCGGTGCTAGGATACGGGAACGACACCAAGACGGAACATCTTGTGTTGTGGTTTAAGTTGTCCTTGAAATCTTTTGCTAAATCAAAAGCAGAAAAGAAATCAGAAAAACCTTGCCGGCGGCGTAAAGCTAATAAGGGATCAGGCACAGAAAAAAAAAAGATTAAGACTAGAAAAACCTTGCCCGGTGGCGTAAAGCTAATAAGGGGTCGGGCACGGAAAGAGTAGTCAGATCGTAGAGCCTAGCAAAGGCCTAAAAATTTTCTATACTTGATGCTTCTTGTTCTTGGTGGTTTAGTAGCTTCCTAGCATTGTTCTCTTAGGCAAGTGTGTGGGTAATCTCTTCTTTGTTTGTCCTTGGTTGTCCCTTGCATATTTGCAACTTGTCGGATTTTCATCTCGGGCAAGTCTTGGTGGTTATTTCAAGTGCACTCTATACCTTGATTTTCGCCGTGGTTGTTAAGATGACAAGTGTAGGTGACGAAAAGGACAAGCAACAGGCTGAAGAGACGGCTGCTAGCTCGGTGGCTGCCATGTTGCACTCCATGCAACAATCCTTGCAAGCTATGGAGACTCGATTTACTGATTTGGAGAGTCAAGTACAAGGCCGAGATGATAGAGCACGGGTGCCTCAAACGGGAGCTCCACCAAGTGTGTTACAAAGTGCTAATCAGGTGGAGTTGGTGGACGAAGAGGCCTCGACATCTTACTTGCCAAATACAGAGGCTCTAGCGTCACTCGGTGTGAGTACTTCCATGGGAGATATTCCTCCTTATGTTCCTCCTACGAGCTTCCACAATCCACACTTTGTGGCCAATTTCGGGGTAAGACCTTCTTTTGCTACATTTCCGATTAATATTCCTATTGGTTTTACTAACGTTTCAGGTTATGGATCTCCAAACTATTAAGAGGCCAATCCTACCATGGCCACCGATCTTACCCCACCAGCCATGCACCTTCCAAGGCGCGGCCACGAGGACCGACCTATGGAGCCGTCGGGCAGCCTTGGCAAGGCGCGCCGGTGCATCACGAGGAGCGGCCTCGGGATCTCCATCAAGGCATAAAGCTGAATATGCCAACCTTTGTGGGAACATCCGACGCTGATGCATGCCTTGATTGGCTTCCCAAGGTGGAGTCCATCTTTGATTTCTACGGATACGATGATGCTCGGCGCGTGGCCATGGCTGCCATCCACTTCACCGATTTTGCTTATCAATGGTTGCTCGAGGACAAGGCCTTGAGGAGAGCACGTCGGATGCCACAAATCAATACTTGGTAAGATCTAATAGAGGCTTTGGAGGAGCGGTTCGTGCCTCAAGACTACACGAAGCGAATCCATGCTAAGTTGGAACAAGTGCACCAAGGAAACCGGTCTCCTGATGAGTTCTACAACGAGCTGCGTATGCTCATCTTTCGTTTCGGAATGCAATTCCCTGACGGGTATGTGATTTCTAAATTTGTCAATGGATTAAATTCGGAACTAAAAAACGTTGTGAGTATGCAACACTTTAGTAGGGGTACCGATGTTGAGCAAGTGCTTCATTACACCAACCACGTTAACAAGCACCTTGCTCAACGACGCTCAAGTTCTACCACTTCATGGGCGTGGCAGCCTTCCTCCACGGCTCCTAGGGTACCACCGAATCAGTTCAAGAAGCCGGAGATTAGGAAGGATGCGGTCCCTCAACCAAGGAAAGATTTCCTTCCACCTCCTCGGCAAGAAGGAGGAGAACGGGCTAGCGATGTGAAGTGCTTCAAGTGCCTTGGCCATGGGCACCATGCTAGGAATTGTCCAAATGAATGGAAGGTTCTCCTTAACGCCCAAGGGGAGTACGAGTACAAGGATGAAGGGGTTGCGGAAGAGGTAGAGGAGAGCCCTGAGGTTGAGGAAGACGATCTCCACGTCACCACCGAGGATGGAGAGTGCTTTGTGGTCCAACGAACGCTCTTCATGACGGAGAACACCACCACACCTAGTCAACGGGAAGTTATCTTTCACACTCGATGCAAAATCATGGATAAGGTATGTAGTGTGATTATCGATAGCGGATCTTGTTGTAATATTATTAGTCAAGAGGTGGTGGATCGTTTTTCTTTGCAAACTACTTGCCATCCTTTACCTTATCCCTTATGTTGGTTGAATTCTAACGCCCCGATCCAAGTCAAGGAGAGGGCTCGTATTTGTTTTTCAATAGGTCCATACAAGGACGAGGTGGAGTGTGATGTGGTTCCGATGACCGCTTGTCATCTCCTTTTGGGTCGTCCTTGGCAATTTGACAAGGGGGCCATTCATGATGGCGTATCCAACGAGTATCACTTTCAAATGGAGGGAAAGAAAGTGACGTTGCACCCGATGACTCCCCATGAAATTATGTTGGATCACGCAGCTAAGGAACAAAGAAAGAAGCATGCGCTTCGAGAGGGAAAGAAGGACACGAAGCTAGCTCTAGGCGGCCTTTCTACGCTCTTGCTTTTGGCCAAACCGAAGGAGATACTTCATACATTCAAGGGAAGTGGCGTTTGTCTTTTGCTTGTTTTTCAAGAGTCTTATTTATCTTCCCAAGAATTAGTTGCTCTTCCTCCTCCCATTTCTAATCTTTTGCAGGACTTGGAGGAGCTTTTCCAAGAAGAGGTGCCAACGGGACTTCCACCGCTAAGGGGAATAGAACATCAAATCGATTTTGTCCCCGGTGCCACTCTACCGAACCGTCCAGCCTATCAAGCCAATCCGGAGGAAACTAAGGAGCTTCAGCGGCAAGTACAAGAGCTCCTAGATAAGGGCTATGTGCATGAGAGCCTCAGCCCGTGTGCCGTTCCCGTCATTCTTGTGCCTAAGAAGGACGATACATGGAGGACGTGAGTTGATTGCCGGGCGATCAACAACATTGACATCAAGTATCGCCATCCGATTCCGAGGCTTGAGGACATGCTTGACGAGTGTCATGGGGCGAGTCTCTTCTCCAAAATTGACCTCAAAAGCGGATACCATCAAATAAGGATGAAGGAGGAAGATGAATGGAAGACGACATTCAAAACCAAGCAAGGCCTTTACGAGTGGTTGGTTATGCCCTTCAGATTAACCAACGCTCCTAGCACTTTCATGCGCTTGATGAACCACGTCCTCCGCCCTTTTATTGTTAAGTTTGTGGTTGTGTACTTTGATGATATTTTGATTTAAAGCCATGATTTATCATCCCATGTCGAGCACCTTAGGCAAGTGCTTGATGCTTTGAAAAGGGAGCGCCTATTTGCTAACTTCAAGAAGTGCCACTTTTGCTCGGATCACGTGGTATTTCTTGGTTTTGTTTTGAGTAGGAATGAACTACAGGTGGACGAAGAGAAGGTGAAGGCGATTCAAGAATGGCCAACACCGACAACCATGACACAAGTCCGGAGCTTCCTTGGGTTAGCTGGATTCTACCGCCGGTTTGTCCGAGATTTTAGTACCTTGGCTGCGCCCTTAACCTTCCTTACTAAGAAGAATGTTCCATTTATTTGGGGAGAGGCACAAGAAGAGGCCTTTGCAACCCTTAAGGCTAAGTTGACACAAGCGCCGTTGTTGGCCCTTCCCGATTTGGGCAAGATGTTTGAGATAGAGTGTGATGCATCGGGAATCGGGCTCGGCGGGATACTTATGCAAGAAGGGAGGCCTATTGCATATTATAGTGAGAAGTTAGGGGGAACCGAGCTCAAGTACCCCACGTACGACAAAGAGCTACTTGCTCTTGTGCGAGTTCTACGAGCGTGGGAGCATTATCTTTTGCCTCGGGAGTTTGTCATCCATTCTGACCACGAGGCGTTGAAGTACTTGAGAGGGCAAGAAAACTGAACCGAAGGCATGCCAAATGGGTGGAGTTCATCGAATCCTTTCCCTATGTCATCAAGCATAAGAAAGGCAAGGACAACGTCGTCGCCGACGCGTTATCGCGGAGGTACGCTCTCTTATCTTTACTTGATGCTCGATTCCTTGGTTTTTCTTTTATGAAGGAGTTCTATGCTCATGGTGTTGAATTTGGTGAAATATTTCATGCTTGTTTGAAGGGGGGGGGGGGAGTCGGGATCAATTCTACTTGCATGAGGGTTTTCTTTTGAAGGGAACTCGCTTGTGTGTGCCTAGTGGTTCGGTTAGGCTTTTGCTTGTCCAAGAGGCCTATGGTGGCGGCCTCATGGGACACTTTGGTGTTATGAAAACTTTGCATATGCTTAGGGAGCATTTTTATTGGCCTCACATGCTTAGGTCGGTAGAGAAATTTTGTGCTTCATGTGTTGTATGTTTAAGTGCAAAGTCTAAGGTGCACCCTCACGGTTTGTATACCCCTTTGCCTATTCCTTGTGCACCTTGGGAGGATATTTCTATGGACTTTGTTTTGGGGTTGCCTAGGACAAAAAGGGGTAGGGACTCTATCTTTGTGGTTGTTGATCGATTTTCTAAGATGGCACATTTTGTTGCTTGCCACAAAACCGACGATGCTACTAATGTTGCTACTTTGTTCTTTGATAATATTGTTCGGTTGCATGGAGTCCCTAAGTCCATTTTTTCTGACCGTTATGTAAAATTCTTGAGATTCTTTTGGAAGACGCTTTGGTCCAAGCTAGGAACTAAGCTCTTATTTTCTACTACTTGCCACCCGCAAACGGATGGGCAAACCGAGGTCGTTAATCGTAACCTTGGTGCCTTGTTGCGTTCTATTTTGAAAACTAACTTGCGCAGGTGGGAAGAGTGTCTTCCTTTCATTGAGTTTGCTTATAATAGGTCCGTTCATTTCGCTACAATGAAGACGCCTTTTGAGGTGGTGTATGGGCGCAATCCCGTTACACCACTTGATCTAGCGCCTTATGCCATTACCGATCGAGAGAGTCGTGAAGGACGTGACCGAGCTGAGTATACTAAGCAGATTCATGACGATACTCGCCTTCAATTGGAGAGGAGAATATTGCAATACAAGCACCAAGATGATAGAGGGCGCAAAGAGCTGATTTTTGAACCCGACGACCTTGTTTGGGTTCATTTGAGAAAGGAGAGGTTTCCCACTCTTCGGAATTCTAAGCTTAAGCCGCATGGAGATGGACCATTTCAGGTTTTGGAGCGCATCAATGACAATGCTTACAAGCTTGATCTTCCTCCGAATTATGGTGTTCATGAGGTATTCAACGTATCCGATCTTGTTCCTTATTTTTCTAACGATGATGTTGAGTTTGAGCAGGATCTAGGTTTGAGGACGAACCCTTTTCAAGGAGGGGAGGATGATGTGAGTCCATCGACAACTGAACCAACCATTGAGCCCGAGCACGCGCCGACACAAGCGGAGCCGCGACCTGCCCTTGGCGCGCCCTTGCAGGGGGATGGTGTGCCCTTGCACATAGCTAGAAGCGCGCCCTTGCAAGGGGCTGGCGCGCCTTGTCATACGTCGGATCCCGACCTTGATATTGCCAAATCTTCTAGCACTTTTGGACAAGGGAAGGCTTCTTTTGGACAAGCAGCTAAGGCCGGAATCCGAGGCGCTAGGAAGCCGAATCAAGAAGTTATGCCCTATCTTGGGTGTATCACGCGATCCCGAGCTAAATCCATGCTT
The DNA here is from genome assembly GCA_964016875.1 of Fallopia convolvulus. NCBI lineage: Eukaryota > Viridiplantae > Streptophyta > Magnoliopsida > Caryophyllales > Polygonaceae > Fallopia > Fallopia convolvulus. The sequence goes on from OZ024727.1 coordinate 28,929,578, forward strand.
TGCCAAGTTCAAGAGGAGCTGATGGGTCGTGGGTTTCCGAAGGGATATCAAGAGGAAGGGTGGAGTGTTATGATACATCATGGTTCGTTAAGTGACAATTTAACGGTTAAGGACGATTAATGTGTTCTCGGTTTTTATGGGTTGTTTTTGTAATTTTCTTTAAGTGAGGGGGCTGATTTTGTATGGTTGGTTCTTAGGTTATATGGCCGGCCACCATTCCCCTCTTCCCTTAGACTTGAACGAAATTGCTTTGTTATCTTTTCCTTGTTTTCAATCAAATTTCTTGTTTGTTTCTTCATTCAATCTCTTGTTAGAGCGTTGGTGCGTAATATCCAACGTTTCTTGCAATCTAGTTTGCTCGTCCCTTGGTGAGTCATATCCAAGAGTCGAGCATCCATATCCAACGTCACATCCATTGATCTACGTTTAAAGAAAGGAGTTTCCGAGGTTTCTTGGCGATTTCTTTGCACCATCTTCATCCTACAACGATCCGGCCATCAAGCCCACATGTGTGGCCCATCAAAGCCCAATGGAACGCCCCATGGGCTAGCCCACCATGGCCCATGGCAAGCTATCATAGCTAGATACCAAGCTAGGTCACTTAGCTAGTGTAGCTGGCCCTCATCTAGTTGAGCTGACATCCATCTAGTTGAGCTGGCTTGAGCTGAGCTTTAGCTCGTTTGAGCTAACCTTAGCTAGTTTGAGCATGCTTGAGCTAACCATAACTATCTGCCAAGCTATTCTCATACTTTGGTCTTTGTATAATACATTCACCAAGCTTAGAGAAGCTTCCATTCTTATATATAATAAAGCACAAAGCTAAAGGACATTCTTTCCTTGCTCAAAACATTAAATATATCTTAGTTGAACATCAAGCTAAGTGCTCGTCACCTCGTGCCAAACCATAGGCACGCCGCAACACATGCTTTAGCTGCAAACCAACTAGGTGTGCCACAGCCAAGGCGTAGACGCGCCCCAGCCGTCCCACACGCTTGCACCGCACACCTAGCACCACACATGCGCCGCTCGCCACGCATCGGCGTGTCTCTCCCGAGCGCCGTGATAGTATCGTTTTCGAGCGTCGTGCTTGTGCCACGTTATCTCCAACAAAGCCGCGCCCTCGCTATGCGTCATTGCACAAGTAGCACACTTCGGCACATGAGGTTCCGTGCCTTGGCGTCGGTGCGTCTCTTGGACTCTTATCTTTTCTACGACCATTTTACAACTCTCTCATCATATCATGTCAAGTCACAAGGTCAATCTTCTCAATCGATATTTCTTTGTGACTTCTTTTCTCAACATGCACACAATGGGATTGATGACTTTTCACAAATCACCAACATGAAATTCTCGTTTACAGTTTGAATCGAAAGCGACAATTGTGAATCAGAATAGTTTATTAGGGTTTTGAAATGATATTTAATTAATCCTAGTTAAAGTATTGAGATAGATAGATAAGTTTATGATTTAACGAAAGTTAGTTAATTTACTTGCGTGGTTGACAAAAGTTGACATCTTTATGTGATAAAAGCATGATCTCTGTGTTTCATTGGTGTTAGCATGCATGATTGTTGTTATGGTGATACCTAAACCTTAGAATTCTCTTTCCCTTTGATAAAAATCATCTCTTGCTCGCTTGTTTGCCCTAAGATAAACGAAACTTTAAACTGAATCTCTCCCGTGGACGAACCTGACTTCGCTATACTCAGCGGGGTCTTGATTTATAAATTTATTTGTTTGTCAAGAAACCCTTACAACAAATTAGTGACGTTGGTCGGGGAGATTTCAATAGTGCCAAGTTTCGTTCTTTTTCGTTTTTTTGGGACCTCTGTCGAGTCGTTACCGACCCCCTTGGATCGGTACCGACCCTGTCCGCAGAACCCTTTTGTTTTCGATTTTTCTTTGTTTTTGTTTGTGCTTTCAATGTATGCCAGCAGGAGGGCGTTGATTAATCTTTTATTCACCTATTAATTACGAGAGAACAGAGCAATGACTAGAAACGCTGAACTAGAGAAGCAATTGGCAGACCTCCGCTTGCAGATGCAAGAGATGCAACAAAACAATGCTGAAGCCTTGAGGGCTAGAGATGCTGAAGCCGTTGCTGTGCGGCGAGAGAGAAAAGTCACTACCCGACTTCAGGAGCAACTGAATGATATCCCTAGGAATACAAAGCAATACATGCACCTGGAACTGAGGGTGCCCGAATCGGCGATAGTGCTCCCTGAGATTGATCGAGCCTTTGAGATCAAGTCTCAGTTTATATCCTTGATAAAGTGATCCCAATTTGAGGGGAAACCCACTGAGTGTCTGATTGAGCATGTTAAATTTTTTACTGATTTATGTGTTACAATTGCTGTTGATGGTGTGTCAATAGAATATGTGCTCTTGAAGGCCTTTAAGTGGTCCCTTGTAGGAAAAGCGTTGAGTTGGCTTGAGAGCTTGCCTCCGAGATCAGTCACTACATGGAGGACTTTGCATGACTTGTTCATGACTAAGTTCTTTCCACCAGGAAAGACGATGGATCTTAAGAAGCACATCACTTCTTATCACCAGTTGCCCGGTGAGACCTTTGTAGAGACATGAGAGAGATTCAAGGAGCTTCTGCGACAGTGCCCCACGCATCGGCAACCACCTTATGTGCTCCAAAAAATCTTCTTCCAAGGTATCAATGCTGCAACGAAGGACCGCATTAACCTATACACTTATTTTGTGAGTTTATTGAGATGGATCCTGATGAGGCATGGGCATTGTTAGATAAGCTGACTAACTATGACGCCATGTATGGTACTCAACAAGCCAAGCCACAACAAAAAAAGCTTTATAAGCCACAAATGACCGAGGTGGACCCGGATGTCAAATTCCAATTCATGTAAGATGAGATCAATCGACTGAAAAAGCAAGTAAGTTTCTTTAAATCATCTCATCCTTGTTAAGAATGCGGGTCTCAAGCCCATACCACTTCTGCCTGCAGTAACATGCAACATGTTCGTGCTGCTGAGGCATATGAAGAGGCTAATTACATGAGAGGTCCCTATAGGAACCATAACAATTCTTATGCAGGGAGGAATAATGCTCAACCCACCTGAGGCAATTATACACACGGCCAAGTAAGCCAACCTCCTCAACAAGAACAAAAGGTTCCTCCTTACAGACCTCCGGGATATCAAGAGCCGCCATCATGGGTACAAGGGCTACAAGAGGGTATTAATGGAGTTCACTGTAATATCCCTCATTTTTATAAAGGGTAAAATGTAATTTTACATTTTCCTTCATTATAATAACATATTTTGTATATTTTATTTCATAAGGTTATTAGCTTATAACATTTTAAATGTTATAGAAATTGTTTATAAGCTTAAGACTATATTAAAAGGTTACGAGACTTATTTTCTCAAATTATGAAGTGATAATTATGAACCATAGGAATTATGGTTTTATGATTATTATAATATGATAAAATATAATGATGAATAATATGAGGTATTTATTATTTAAAAATATAAGAGAATAATTACAAGTGATAAAAACTTATGAAGAAGTATTATAATAATTTTTTTTAAATTTATATAAGTGCTTTTAAAGCTAAAATTTAATCAAATAAATTGTTTAAAGTTCATATGATAACTATTTATGTTATTTAAAGTGATAAAGTTAAGTTGTAAGACACTTTTATCACTTATACAAAACTAGAGGGGTTGTTTTTGCAATTTCTTCGGAAATGGATTGAAGAAGTTGGGAGTTGTCTTCAACCTTCAACCCCAAACTTCAATTTCTCATAACTATCTCGTTTCTGAACAGATTTTAAATCCGAAAGAAGCTATGGAAAGCCCATCACATTATGTTTAATAACCCTCAATCAATTTGGGATGTTGATTTGGGTTTTGGGGGTGAACGGTCGACGAAACCAATCGACCTAAAACGTTTGAAGGTTTAAAAATGGATTTAATTCGGTTTAATAACAATCAATTGGGCGTCGATTGTTACTCAAATCAACAATCAGTCAAGGAGGAAGTAGTAGGAGTATCGGAATCGTTGAAATTGACCATTAATTTGTGGATAATCTCGAATTAAAGTGGGAGACGTTTGGTTTTGGAGATTGGGTGTTCAAACTCAGAATATGAGTCGATCGAGAATTGTTTTGAGTGCTATAAAAGGCCATTACGAAGTTCAATCTGTCACACACATTTTCTATTCAGAAAGTTTCTCCAAAAACGCTCTCCAATTTTCCCAAATTGGCTCGGAAACAAGTCGCCTCTGTTCAGCAAAAAAAACAGAGCAAGGCTCGGTTTTTGGGCTTGTTCTCCTTCCAAACACAAACAAAATTTTTCCATTTTATATCATTGGAAAGCTCTCTCTCTTATGGTTCCAACGCCTACTCACACGCCTCAAACCGATGTCGGACAAGAGAGAACGATGGCGTTGAATTTCGTCCTCTGTTTTTGGGGTCTTGTTCGAAGGTTTCCGCTACTTGGCTTTGGTGAGCAGGTCGGGTCCGAACATTTGAATTTTAAATGGATCTTCTTGGTATTTTAATGAATTAATAGGTATTTCAAAAATGGATACTTATAAGAAAAGAATTTTTTTATTTCGCTATAAGACTAAAGTGATTGGAATAATTAAAATTAACAATAAGGTTTTTTAATGTGTATAAGTAATAAGGTTTTCTTTAGATTAACATTAAAAATAAGGTTAGGTTAATATGTCATAGTGACAAGACAAGGTTAAGTGATATTATATTAATAAAAAGGAAATTATTAATATAATGTGTAAGTTTATAATTTTATAAACTTAAATCCTTATTATTCCTTGAAAATCAACGTTATCGAATGAACAAAATAAATTGACGACAATTTATTTTGTGGTTGATTGAAACACGAATAAGTCCAAGTCGCAATCGCGAGTAATCCTTTCGTAACCAACCAACGTCATTTCGAGGCAACTGGTTTGGGTTCGATTTCCATATTAAATCCTTTGTGTATCACTCGTTTTATCAAACATGTTACATATCTTGTTATATGTTTTTATGTGTTTTAAACTGTTTTATGACTATGTTGGGAACTCTTGTATGAAATAAAATGAATCTAGAATTTATATTGTTCTAGATTTAATGACATGTTATTTCTAGTCGTACTTAAGTTACACTAGATGGACTGTAGGGTCGTTGCCTTGTGATATGTGTCCCTAGATGAGTAGGCTTGTATGTGCGTACTTTATGTTATACTCGTCGAATCATTCGACATTAATTTTGAGTCAATGCTCTACTTGTAAGACCATGGTCAATACCCGCTCGCTCGATGTGGGGTGATGGCACGTAGCTCATGCTAGTCTGGGCTTGCAACCCAACCATTGAGTATTTCCGTGGGGCCGTAACCCACATTCTGTCTTACTTAAAAAGTATGCTTTAATTCCAAGTGGAACGATATTGTGCTCATTAAAATTGGTAGAGATTAAATAGGCATCTGTTGGTGACAATTAAAATGATAGGAAGGCTAGTACAAGATGGAATGCCATCCTTACTCTCGGATTCCGTAAATCTCTGGCTCCAATATGAATTCGCACAACACGTATGCGTTGAGGTTGGTAGAGGGAAATGTGATCAACGATAGGTTTAATCACCCACCTGACTAAATGAGTGAAACCCAAATTCCCAACATAAGTAAACCTTTCTTTAAAAATCGAGACTCACCCTTGGGTGATGTTCTCATTCTCTTGCTTCAAATCATAGTTTTCCTAGGAGGGTTGAGGTCCGAGGATGGGGCCGGCTTTCATTCGGTGTCCGACCTTCCAACTCGTCCCTTCCTAAAAACCGAACCACCTTCCAAAACCCCATTTGCTTAGTCTGTCACAAGACTAACCCGGCCGTTTATTTTTTTCCTTTGCATGGTCGGTTGGTGTCAACCATATCTCTCGTCGCGACACATCAGGCGATCTTATTATTCAAGTTGTGAGGAGTATGCTGGAGATGGGACGAGATGCAATTGGATATTTTGTCAAAAGTTACAAGGTTAACTATATTTTCGAGTTTATGTTAAACGTGTATAGGGTTTTATTTCCTAGATGATGTATAGGCGCAAGAGTTGTCGTCTTGATGTAAGTTCAAACACAAAATTTCCTGAATCTTCTTTGCTGTAAAGTTTCATCCTCGTTTATGAGGTAAAATTCAAAAAAAATAAAAAAAAATTATATTGCACTTTTATCCAATATTATATTTTGATTTCTTTTATTTACTATGATTAATTGTATTAATTGTTCGGATTCAAGCCTTGGGTGGCTTCGGACTTCAATATCGAGGTCATTGGCGTGTGACATTCTCGGATTGAAATTGGGGTGTTACAATTATGGTATTAGAGCAATGGTTTTAGGATCCTTCGCCTATTATTAGGTAGGAGAATCTTCAATATTATTTTCACTAGTGTTTTCCGCAAAAAGTTTTGAATAACTTCAGCTCACGAATTATTGTTTAAATGTTTAAATGTGGTTCAACTCATAAGTTAGGTTTTGAAAATTTGAATGAGTTATGAAATATAAGGTTTAAATTTTGATTTGGTTATCAAGAATTTTTAATGGTTTCTCTTTTGAAAATAAGTTTTTGATTCTATTGCCAATTTCGAGTTTAAAATAACTTTAAATTGTGGAGTTTAATTTCATAGATCATGATGATCAAGAGTAATTTTGTTAGTTCATTGAAAAACCAATAGTTTCGTTTTCAAACCACTGCAACCTCAACTATGATACTTCTCACGTGGATCCTGTCATAGGGCATCTTATCATTCTCTAAAGCCGATACTAGTTTATCGACTTGTGCTTCTCTAATTTTCGATATAGAAGAATTTTTGGTCATTGGAAACTACTAATCCAGTCTATGATCTTTCCTAGAAGGTAATCATGTAACTTTAGACTCTAATGTCTCAGGCCGATAATCTCGAGAGGGACATTATTATTGTCCTCTGTCAATTGATCCTAAGTCTTAATCAAAGCGATGGTTGTCAAGTGATTGAACCATCTTATGCCTTATTAATTTAAACCGATCCAAGTCTTTTCCCTTTGAAATAGTTATTACATAAGTGACGTTTTGCCTAGTAGTATTATGAAATAAAGAAGCTTTTTTTAAGGATAAATTTTTATTCAAAACTTCTAGTCAATTAATTTCGAAGATAATGATATTGTCAATAACTTAGATATTAAAAGTTTTTTTTAAAAAAACTGTTTAATTATCGTTTCTTTAAAATTTGAGTGCTAGGATGATTATTTTTGAAAAAAATGAATTTGAGGTTGACTTGTGTTTTTCATTATTCGAAGTTATAAGTTTGATCACTTTTATAGAAATGGATCGTTTGAAATTTCTAAGTCTAAAACTCTTTTCTTAACAAAGGTGAAAATACCATAAGCAAGCTTTGTATATGAAAATTTCTCTAAGTTTTGAAATACGAGAGTTTCTTCATGAGTGGAAAATTTAACGTAAGTTATGGGTTGAAATCTATATTTCTCAATTTTGAAGTTTGAAATTTCTATAAGTCTTTTATATGTGCAAAGCTTAGTATCATTGCAAGGGACATATATGGGGTTTGAAAAAAATAAAATAAAATAAAATTCTTTTCAAACACCTTTTGAATTTGGACGCTAATTATATTGTAAACGAATTTTTGACTATGTATAGTATGCTTGGTTTCGTATGTTATGATCTTTTGGTACTTGGGTGTGGGCAACTCATCTAAAATATTTATGCATCCACCTATACTTATTTAATGATGTTTGAAATCACACTCTACTTCGTTCTTTGTTTTAAAAAAAATTGTTTAACTTTTATGAAAACATGATTGTTAATTTTGTTTCAATATTTTCAAGTTTAAAATATGGAGGTTCAACGACTTTAATAAATTTATTTTCAAGTTCAAGCACCACCAAGTTAATTGAGGTTTTAAAAGTAATTCGCACATGCGGTTTTCATGGTGGTGAGTACGAATGTATGTTGTCTTCCATCCTGATCACATGGTAAGACAAGATCACATGTCTTATTCATGTGGAAATACAGTAAAGGGTTAGGTCAATGTTCCCCATCCTTATCACATGGTGGAATTCGATCACCTAATTCCTTATAGTTAAATTTGATAAACGAATGTATGTTGTCTTCCATCCTGATCACATGGTAGAGCATATTGTGTTTAATACAACACAACAATTCTAATATCAATCTAACGCTAAATCCTCGTATAGTACTCGGATTTGCTATTTACGTCATATTTGTTTGTCTTCATAGTACTCCATTAAGCGGTAATTCAAACCAGATTTGATCTTGTCAGTTGTAATTCCGGTTGAAGTTATCCACAAGGTTAAGTGCGTATATGATCCTATTCTTAACGATTGACAAACAAGTTTCGCGGACGAAAGTCTTTTATGGGGGTACTATTGTAACCACCCACAATTTTTTCTTTCTTTCCTAAAATTCATTCTAAGGATAGGAGGATACCTTGTGAGGTGTATATTTTCATGGATAGCGCCTTACCATGATCTAGTTTCGCGGACGAAACTCTTTTAAGGGGGTACTATTGTAATATCCCTCATCTTTATAAAGGGTAAAAATGTTATTTTACATTTTTCTTCATTTTATTAGCTTATAACATTTTAAATGTTATAGAAATTGTTTATAAGCTTAAGACTATATTAAAAGGTTACAAGACTTATTTTCTCAAATTATGAAGTGATAATTATGAACCATAGGAATTATGGTTTTATGATTATTATAATATGATAAAATATAATGATGAATAATATGAGGTATTTATTATTTAAAATTAAAGAGAATAATTACAAGTGATAAAACTTATGAAGAAGTATTATAATAATATTTCTAAAATTTATATAATTGCTTTTAAAGCTAAAGTTTAATCAAATAAATTGTTTAAAGTTCATATGATAACTATTTATGTTATTTAAAGTGTTAAAGTTAAGTTGTAAGGACACTTTTATCACTTATACAAAACTAGAGGCGTTGTTTGTGTAGTTTTTTCGGAAATGGATTGAAGAAGTTGGGGGTTGTCTTCAACCTTCAACCCCAAACTTCAATTTCTCATAACTATCTCATTTCGCTATAAGACTAAAGTGATTGGAATAAATAAAATTAACAATAAGGTTTTTTAATATGTATAAGTAATAAGGTTTTATTTAGATTAATATTAAAAAGAAGGTTAGGTTAATATGTCATTATATTAATAAAAATAAATTATTAATATAATGTGTAAGTTTATAATTTTATAAACTTAAATCCGTTATGATTCCTTGAAAATCAACGTTATCGAATAAACAAAATAAATTGTCAACAATTTACTTTGCGGTTGATTGAAACAGGAACAAGTCCAAGTTGCAATCGCGAGTAATCCTTTCGTAACCAACCAACGTCATTTCGAGGCAACTGGTTTGGGTTCGATTTCCATATTAAATCCTTTGTGTATCACTCGTTTTATCAAACATGTTACATATCTTGTTATATGTTTTTATGTGTTTTAAACTGTTTTATGACTATGTTGGGAACTCTTGTATGAAATAAAATGAATCTAGAATTTATATTGTTCTAGATTTAATGACATGTTATTTCTAGTCGTACTTAAGTTACACTAGATGGACTGTAGGGTCGTTGCCTTGTGATATGTGTCCCTAGATGAGTAGGCTTGTATGTGTGTACTTTATGTTATACGCGTCGAATCATTCGACATTAATTTTGAGTCAATGCTCTACTTGTAAGACCATGGTCAATACCCGCTCGCTCGATGTGGGGTGATGGCACGTAGCTCATGCTAGTCTGGGCTTGCAACCCAACCATTGAGTATTTCCGTGGGGCCGTAACCCACATTCTGTCTTACTTAAAAAGTATGCTTTAATTCCAAGTGGAACGTTATTGTGATCATTAAAATTGGTAGAGATTAAATAGGCGTCCGTTGACGACAATTAAAATGATAGGAAGGCTAGTACAAGATGGAATGCCATCCTTACTCTCGGATTCCGTAAATCTATGGCTCCAATCTAAATTCGCACAACACATATGCGGTCAGGTTGGTAGAGGGAAACGTGATCAACGAGAGGTTTAATCACCCACCTGACTAAATGTGTGAAACCAAAGTTCCGAACATAAGTAAATCTTTCTTTAAAAATCGAGACTCACCCTTGGGTGATGTTCTCATTTTCTTACTTTAAATCATAGTTTTCCTAGGAGGGTTGAGGTCCGAGGATGGGTCCGGCTTTCATTTTGTGTCCGACATCCCAACTCATCCCTTCCTAAAAGCCGAACCACCTTCCAAAACCCCATTTACTTAGTCTGTCACAAGACCTACCCGACTATTTATTTTTCCTTTGCATGGTCGGCTGGTGTCAACCGTATTTCTCATCGCGGCACATCAAGCGATCTTATCATTCAGGTTCTGAGAAGTATGCTGGAGATGGGACGAACTGCAGTTGGATATTTTGTCAAAAGTTAACTATATTTTCGAGTTTATGTTAAACGTGTATAGGGTTTTATTTCCTAGATAATGTATAGACGCAATCTTATCATTCAGGTTGTGAGAAGTATGCTGGAGATGGGATGAACTGCAGTTGGATATTTTATCAAAAGTTACAAGGTTAATTATATTTTCGAGTTTATGTTAAACATGTATAGGGTTTTATATTTTCGAGTGGAACGTTATTGTGATCATTAAAATTGGTAGAGATTAAATAGGCGTCCGTTGACGATAATTAAAATGATAGGATCAGGCTAGTACAAGATGGAATGCCATCCTTACTCTCGGATTCCGTAAATCTTTGGCTCCAATCTGAATTCGCACAACACATATGCGGTCAGGTTGGTTGAGGGAAACGTGATCAACGAGAGGTTTAATCACCCACCTGACTAAATGTGTCAAACCAAAGTTCCCAACATAAGTAAATCTTTCTTTAAAAATCGAGACTCACCCTTGGGTGATGTTCTCATTTTCTTACTTCAAATCATAGTTTTCCTAGGAGGGTTGAGGTCCGAGGATGGGTCCGGCTTTCATTTTGTGTCCGACATCCCAACTCATCCCTTCCTAAATGCTGAACCACCTTCCAAAACCCCATTTACTTAGTCTGTCATAAGACCTACCCGACTATTTATTTTTCCTTTGCATGGTCGGCTGGTGTCAACCGTATTTCTCATCGCGGCACATCAAGCGATCTTATCATTCAGGTTGTGAGAAGTATGCTGGAGATGGGACGAACTGCAGTTGGATATTTTGTCAAAAGTTACAAGGTTAACTATATTTTCGAGTTTATGTTAAACGTGTATAGGGTTTTATTTCCTAGATAAATGTATAGACGCAAAAGTTGTCGTCTTGATGTAAGTTCAAACACAAAATTTCATGAATCTTCTCTGCTGTAAAGTTTCATCCTCATTTATGAGGAGAAGTTCAATAAAAGAAAAAAATATATCTCACTTTTATCCAATATTATGTTTCAATTTCTTTTATTTATTATGATTAATTGTAGTAATTGTTCGGATTCAAGCCTTGGGTGGCTTCGGACTTCAAATCCGAGGTCATTGGCGTGTGACATTCCCTGTGTGAAATTGCGGTGTTACATCCACAACAAGATTGATGGAGTCCGAGCTGATCTAAATACCCGTATTAAAGGTGTACAAGCACAGTTGGGTGATCTTGAGTTATGGAAGAAGAATGTTAATTCCCAACTTGGCAACCTTGCTGCAAAAATTCCAATACCTCAAGGGCAATTACCGGGTCGTCCCGATGAGAACCCTAGATGCCAAATAGCAGCCATACCGAAAGAAATGGAGCAAGAACAAGACGTAAACGTACCTGTAGGTATCGGTAACGACCCAACTAGGGTCGTTACCGACCCCCACAGGTTACTACCGAACCTCCACAACTCGTTACCGATGCTCCCAAGTCAGGTAAGTCCTCCTACCGACCCCCCAGTTACGAGGTCTCTAGCGACGCACTAGGGTCAGTACCGACCCTAATGACCCGATTGACCCTCTTGTCGATTCGGTAGAGCCACGAATCAGGCCCGTTTTGGCTCCGAGTTCGGCAAAGACTCTTCCTTTCCCATCCAAAAAGGCCAAAGACTCCACTGAGGGAAAGTTTAGGCGTTTTGTGAAGGTACTCCAGGGCTTAAATATTACTATTCCTTTCGCTGAGGCCCTAAGAGAAATGCCTTCATACACTAAATTTTTGAAGGAGATCTTGTCTTGGAAGAGATCAATGTCTGAACTGACTGAGGAGGTCCGTTCTTTGTAGCTCCCTAAGGAGCTTGGCGATCCAGGTAAGTTCACTATCACTATTGGTATTGGTGCTTACCGTTTCAAAGCTCTTTGTGATCTAGGTCCCAGTGCAAGTCTTCTACCGCTTTCCATTTAGTCCAAGACCAATATGGGACCGTTGGTACCGGTGAATATGAAGATTTACATGGAAGATGGATCTTGTGTGAAGCCAACTGGGGTTGTTGACAATTTTCCTGTCCAAGTGGGCAAGTTCTTTGTCCTCATTGACTTCATTGTTATGGAGATGCCAGAGGACCCGGTGGTGCCTATTTCCATTCTTAGCAATAGCCGGAGCAATAATTGATGTTAGGAAGGGACTCCTAACTTTTGAGATCGGGGATGAAGTGGTGGAGTTATGCTTTAACCCCACCATGAAGGAGACCAACGAAGCTGAGGTCAAAATGCTCTACACCCACTCAAATTACATCGAATGTGGGGACCCGATTGAGCGGTTGCTGGCTTTGGAAGCATATCCGAGCAAAAGGAAGATGGTGTTTGATTCTACTGCATCGTTACCGACCCTCCATGGGTCGTTACCGAGGCTACTAGCAGAACGAGATGACTTTCTAGACACTACAGTGTCGCTACCCATGGCTTGGTACCTACCCTTTTGGCAGTGCATGACAAGTTGCTAGCTTTGGAGGATTACGATTACCTTGGAGAAATTTTGAAGACAGAACAGGAGGATCCCATTCTCATTCCAGCTGAGCCTACTCCAGAGCTTAAGCCACTTCCAGATTATCTAAGGTATGTATTTCTTGGTCCTAAATCTACCTTCCCTGTTATTATCAATGCCAAACTGAATGAGGAAGAAGTAGAGAAATTACTTCATGTGCTTAGGACTCATAGAAAAGCTATTGGTTACTCTTTTGATGATATAAGTGGCATTTCACCTTCTTTGTGCATGCATAGAATATACATGGAGGACAATCATAAGCCAACTATAGAACATCAGCGTAGGCTTAACCCAAACATGAAAGAGGTGGTGAAAAAAGGAAATTTTGAGAATGCTTGATGCAGGGATTATTTTCCCTATCTCGGATAGCCAATGGGTCCATGTTGTCCCTAAGAAGGGTGGAATGACTGTAATTGAGAATGAAAAAGGAGAGTTAATCCCCACTAGGACCACCACTAGTTGGAGGATGTGCATTGATTATAGGATGTTGAATAGTGCAACTAGGAAAGATCATTTTCCACTTCCTTTTATTGATCAAGTTTTAGAGCGCTTAGCCCAACATGATTATTTCTGTTATCTAGATGGCTATAGTGGCTTTTAACAGATTTCCATTCACCCTGATGATCAAGAGAAAACTACTTTTACTTGTCCTTATGGAACTTTTGCTTATAGGAGAATGCGATTTGGGCTATGCAATGCCCCTGCTACTTTTCAAAGATTTATGATGGCTATCTTTTCTAATATGATTGAGGACATTGTAGAGGTGTTTATGGATGATTTTTATGTTTATGGGTCTTCTTTTGATATCTGCCTTGCTAATCTTGCTAAAGTGCTTAAACGATGTGAGGAGACATATTTTGTACTAAATTGGGAAAATTTTCATTTTATGGTCCAAGAGTAAATTGTTTTGGGACACCTAGTCTCTAAGAGAGGGATTGAGGTAGACAAAGAAAAAATTAAGCTTATTGAAAAACTACCTCCCCCTTCTTTTGTAAAAGACGTTAGGAGTTTTCTAGGACATGCATGCTTCTACATGAGATTTATTCAGGATTTTTCTAAGATTGCCAAACCTTTGACTAACCTACTAATGAAAGATGTAGTGTGTGAGTTGTCTTCAGAATGTCTTGAAGCTTTTCACAGGTTAAGAGAAGCACTTGTCTCAGCTCCTATCATGCAGTCCCTGGATTGGATGCTCCCTTTTGAGATCATTTGTGATGCCAGCGACTATGTCGTTGGTGCAGTGCTTGGATAATGGAAGGACAAAAAGATCCACACCATCTACTTCGCGAGCAAGACGCTTGATGAGGCGCAGAGTAAGTACACCACGACAAAGAAGGAATTCCTTGCCGTGGTGTTTGCTTTTGAAAAATTCAGTTCATATTTGGTAGTTCTAGGGTGATTGTTTACACTGACCATGCAACCGTTAGATTCTTAATGGCTAAGAAGGATGCCAAACCTAGGCTACTTCGTTGGATGCTCTTATTACAGAAATTTGATCACGAGATTAGAGACAAGAAAGGAGCAGAAAACCTGGTAGCCGATCACCTGTCTAGACTACTAATTGAGTACATCACGGAGTCCGGCAATGTTGTGCTGATAAACGACTCCCGCTCGGATGAGCACCTCATGCTGAATGAGGTCACTGAGCGCAGTAACGAGGGGCCTACCGATCCTGAAGGGCTCGGTACTGACCCTTCTTTGAGGGTGGATCACAACGCTGGATGCAGTTTCAGGTCCATTACCGAGGTGGACAAGCACGTTATCGAGGCTCCGACTGGTGCAACTGGGTCGATAACGACCCACTCAGGCCCGATAACGACCCATTCAAGTGCGTTCTTTCACTCTGATTCAATAATTTCTGATACAAATCTTCTCTTATTTCCTTCTTCTATTTCTCTTCACTCTATACATGCTATTAGAGGGTCGAAGACCCCTTGGTTTGCGGATTTTGCTAACTATATTGTAGGAGGCGAGATTCCCGAGGGTTTGTCTTCACAAGAAAAGAAGAAGTTCCTTCATGACGTCAAGCAATACTATTGGGATGATCCTTACTTGTTCAAGCAAGGGAGTGATCACATCTTTAGACGTTATGTACCGGATGATGAGATACAAAGCGTGATTCCTCATTGTCACACACTTCCTACGGGTGACCATGCAAAGGGATTCAAGACTACGACGAAGATTCTTCAAATTGGTCTCTATTGGCCAACTCTCTTCAAAGATGTATATGAGTTCGTGGTAGCTTGTGATGAATGCCAGTGATCGGGGAATATTACTTGGAGGCATGAGAATCCGCTAACGGGAATCCTAGAGGTTGAGCTTTTCGACGTTTGAGGAATTGACTTTATGGGACCCTTCTCTTCATCTGGACCCTATAAGTACATCCTAGTGACGGTGGATTATGTCTCTAAGTGGGTGGAAGCAATAGCCACACGGACTAATGATGCAAAAACTGTGACTAAGTTTATGAAAACTAACATTTTCCCCAGGTTCGGAGTGCCACGAGTTCTCATCAGTGATGGAGGATCACACTTTATAGAGAGGAGCTTTGAAGCTCTTTTGGCTAAGTATGGGGTATCTCATAGTCACAAGGTGGCAACACCCTACCATCCCCAAACTAGTGGCCAAGTAGAGGCTGCAAATAGGTAGGTCAAGAGCATCTTGGAGAACACGGTCTCCCGCTCAAGGAAGGATTAGTCATCAAAGTTGGATGACACTCTATGGGCTTATAGGACTCCATACAAGACGCCCTTGTGCACCACTCTCTACAATCTAGTTTACGGTAAGTCTTGCCATTTGCCTGTCGAGCAATTTAAAAAGACAAAAAAAGAAAGCTCGGAATTTAAAAAAAGAAAGAAAGAGCCGAGCAATTAAAAAAAAAGAAAAAAAGCTCGGAATTTATTTTAAAAAAGAGAAAATAAAAGAAGGAAAAAAATTCCCGAGGGGCCGAGTCATTTCTTGGACCTGCTCGGAAATATGGGACGATTCGGACTCTTGGGATCGGCCACATCGACGGGTCAACACTCGTCCCTATAAGCTGCTTCCAAGAGACCACCCAGATTGGATCCCCCCATACCGGCTTCCCGAGAATTGGGCCCGCTACTACGAAGAAACTCCTAGATCCCGACATCGTTCTTAGGACGAGCGGGATTGGAGTCTGCCTCCTCGGTGCCCACGCCAAACTTCCAAGTCCCGGCATCATTCCTACGACGAACGGGATTGGAGTCCACCTCCTTGGCACCCACCAACCCGAGTTCGTGAACCGGACCCGTGGCACCGACCTAGGACACGGCCAGCCTCGGCACATCATGTACCAAGACCGTCCCCTTCGACTGAGCCCTCGCCCTCTCCCGTGGTCGAGAGTCCTTGTATCGAGGACAGGTTCGCGGCCTTAGAGCGTCAGTTTGCCGAATACTTTGCTTGTTACCCCCTGCGCCCGTCCTAATACTCGACCCGACACCCCATCCACCATTGGCGTCGGTGCCGAGCGAGCCCATCTTCGAGTCAGTTGTGGCGCCAAAGTCGGTAACCGTGCTGAGCGAGCGCATCCTCACCGAGGATCCCGTAACGCCAACGCCCAAAGTCAAGCGCCCGATCAACGCCGAGCCCACTCCTACGCCGACGCCTTCTATGGATTTGCCTCCGACATTGGACAAGTCGATCGACATGCCATTATCTTTGTTGTCCGACGTCAAAACTGAGTCCGAACTCAAGCTTGTCCCTATTTCGACACCGTATATTCTACTTTTTGAGAAGACCCACGTCAATGGCAAGGTTTTCACAAGGCCACATCCTTCTTCCCTTGTCCCCACCACGTCGAAGCGTGGACGCTTCGAATCTAAGGGAGGGAGGATGATGCGGCCCTGTCCTGGCTCGGACTCGGTCCCTACCAGCCCGAGACGGCCTAGACCATGGAGACCCCCTTGGAGAAGGACTTATTTATGCCATTTTTAGTACTATTTCCCTTCTTAAACATTGTTTAATAAGTTTTTGCCATGTTTGGCATGTGTTTTATGGGCTTGGGCCAACGTTGGGCCGCTTGCATGCGCCACCCTAGTTGCCCCCACGCCCCTAGGGTTTCTTGTTAGGATTCTAGGAGCTCCTCTATATAAAGGAGTCTCCTCTTATGTTTTTAATCACGCTTGATTGAATATACCGAAACTCCGTCGAGATTGCTCCAGACTTTGTTCTTTAAGGCGTCAAACACATTTCTATTTCTCCCTCATACTCTTCATGTCTAGGTTACACTAGAAGACCTTCTCATCCTTTCACTTCTTCCTCATCTCAAAGTCTAGGCTTAGGCCTCAAAATCTATCGGTTTGAAGGTGTTCAAGACCCAATACGAGTCCAAGCAAAGATCCCCTCGTGAATCCGCAATCGGGTTCACATCAGACATGTATGCGACCATGTAGGCTTGATCATTGGTGAGTTTTGGTTGCACCATCGTCCTTTGGAGAACATAACCATCAAGTTCAAAGGCTTCCAAGATGGACAAGACAATGTCACGTCGTGAGTAGAAATTGTGCCAATCAAGTTTGATTGGTGTGGTTGGGAATTGCATATTTGTGGCATTGAGTAGGGTAGTGTTTAAGGCAAATGTTGTGGGAACGGGACCAGAAGAAGACGGAGAGAGAGGTAGATGAGAGGTCTAGTGATCAGAAGATGACATGATGATGCATGGGCTTAAGCAAGATTTATGAGAGAAAGGGAGGATTGTATCGACGAGGAACCTAATACCATATAATCATAGAGATAATGTGTTAAATTCCGGTGGGCCAATATAACGTGGGCGTCCACATGTTCGTCCATGCACATATGCACGTTTAGGCTCAACATATAAGCCCATGGAGTTCCATCCTACAACCAATTGGCAATAGGAAAAGCAACCTAAAGATTTATATATTGGGCTTTCATTCATCAACTTCCGTTAGGGAAGCCTTATTTATTTTCATTCTTATTTCCACACTCCCCCTTAAATGTAATTGTTTGGCTCCGCAATATGTTAGTTGAACTTGACTTCATGCCTTTAGGTCGGCTAGCCCATTAGTGTCTTAAGGCCGACAAACCTAATTATCCAAGAGTCGGGACCTAGGACTGAATGGCTCTGATACCATGTTAAATTCTATGTGCCTGTAGGTAAGTAGGCGAAAGACGTTTATATGAGCGCACATGCGCATAAAGGCCTAACATACAAGTCTAGTGGGGTTCCATCCTAAAATCAATTGGCAATAGGGGTAACCTAAGGCTATATATACTAGGCTGGTTTTCTTTCGATTTCAGATGTGGGATAGTTTTTATTCTAAACATGCCCACTCAAGTGCAACTTACCATCAAGATGATATCAAAGTGGGTCTGATCCCATGGTCGTTGAGCTAACCCACCATGAAGGCGTTATTTGGGCTACACTTGTTTGGTTTGCCGTCCTTAAGGCATGATTGAGTTAGCCACCCTTAAAGGCTTTGAATATGTTCCCGTTCAATTGAGCTAGTCACTCTTAAAGGCCTGTTTCAATTGTCAACTACACCAAACTAGTTGCACTTGAGGGGACATGTTGAGAGAAATAGGTTATCCCACATTGGCTTAAGTTTTTGAGTTGAAAGATGAATTCGAACTTATATTAAAAATAATAAATATATAACCAATGTAATTTTTCGTCCGTGATTAACTACAAGCCACCGGAATTTAAGATAATAGATTGAGAAAATTGTTGTCTATGAGTTATTGATTCAAGTACGACATTGATTTATAAATATATAGAGATAGAGAGACATCCCTGTCCATATATTTTTTAATCTAATAAGCTAAGCATTGCATAAACTCTGGATGTGTAGAGTTGTTCCTTATTTTCCTTTGTTGGAAAAAAAGAAGGGAAAATTGCATTTAACCACCCTTTATTTTACACTTGTTGTAATTAATCACCCTTTATATTTTTTTTTCTACACTTAACCACCCTTATTTGTAATTATGTGCATTTAACCACCCATTTTAACGAAAAACGTCATTTTCTCCGTTAAGTAAAGTAAATTACGTTTTTTTTCTTTTTAAATTTTATTTACAATAAATAAATAAAGGAAAAACCATAATTGACACTTTCAAGTTCCAATACGCCGATTTTTGCAACCCTGACCTAATTTCCTCCATAATAATTCCTTCCCTTCATCCAATGGCGAAGAAGAACCACGGCTTCGCCGATGTAAAGACCATGGTTTTAGATTTGATTCTGACGACTTTGAGCGTCCCTTGGAGTCGATCGTGTCTAAGTTGATGGACGACGACTCGAGATTCAAAAGGTTGAGATGTAGGCCGAAATCCAATGATAATGACATTCCAAGCTCAATTTATTCCTAAATTCTTTGTTTTATTGTAAATAAAATTAAAAAAGAAGGGTAAAAACGTAATTTATTTTATTTAACGAAGAAAATAACGTTTTTCATCAAAATGGGTGGTTAAATGCACATATTTACAAATAAGGGGTGGTTAAGTGTAGAAAAAAATATAAAAGGTGTTTAATTGCAACAAGTGTAAAATAAAGGGTGGTTAAATGTAATTTTCCCAAAAAAAAACTGCTTTATAGGCAATAGACGACATTGAAAAAGCCACAAGAGTACGTGTTTCATTAGGGATATGCAAAGAGTATTTGCTTGGATGTATAATTTGCGTTTACCTTATGGTATAACAAAATCTTTCAGGAGCTTGGCATGAAAACGAAAGTAAAAACATACAGTATATGGTCTTAGACAGGCAATCCAAGCACCGCAACACACCACACAACACCACACCTAAAAATAAAATGGAGAGATAGACACTGAGCAATAATAAGTACTCGAGAGAATAATACACTGAGCAACATAATAGTGTTGGTATTTGTCGCACTCAGTTTCCTAAGTCACCCTGATCTCATCCACAGTCAGCACAGCAGCAGCATCCTGAAAATTACAACAACATTAGACTGATTTTTTTTCTCTGTATACAATCAACTAATCATCAGATTTTCACTGTTAAAGAAACAACAATCATACCATGTTTTCCTTGTTTCCATATACAACCTCTTCTGTTTCTAGAGGCTTTGATGGGGCTGCAAACAATTAAATATCTCAAGATCAGAAACTTTTCACTAATATTGAAACACATGGAAGACCACTTGCCTTTAATGAGATGAAAATGTACCTTCACCGGCTGATTTATTCTCCTGCTGGATCTTCACCTGCCTATTACTCGAAAGCTGGTTACTCGCCTTTCCCGTTTTTCTTTTCGTGTTCTGAGTTCCATTTTCTGCAGCAAGTTTTGGGGTAACTGATCTTCTACTTGCAGATCCCTGGAGCCTGGAAGCAGCACAAGTTTTTGAAGGATTCAATTTAGCATATGATTCTTTGCCTGAGGAAACTTGGGGAGGTTCTGTGTTCAGAGAATTAAACTTGAGTTTTCTAGCCCCAACTGGCGATTTAGACCCCTGAACAACCTCAATAGATGACAAAGTTCCCTCTTCAGGCACATGTGAGCTGGACTCAGAAACCTGCATCTGTTCCATGGTTTCTGAAATACCATAAAGTTCAAATAATTTTCTTACAACTTCTTCAGGTTTGATGATATTGTGTTTGAGGACATAGGACTTGAGCTCATCACGAACTCGCTGAAGAGGCTGTGCATCGTAAAAAAGCCGGAAAAAAAAAATACACAAATGAGTATATGTTATACCACGACACAGATAGGAAAGAAAGACTGTCCATCGACAGATAAGGGTTCAGAATCAATACACTAAGCATAAATGTAATGCCAGTAGCTTCAAATCCAACAAATCAAAGGACTCATGAACTTCCCATACATGGTAATCTAAAAAGATCATCAAGGACTAGCTCAAACTAAATGCAGATATGAGAGAACATAGATATTGATCAAACTCAAAACGTAGTATCTTCTTGAGTAATGATTAGTAACACCATAAGTCCATACCCATATCAACTCACAAAAAATGAGTTGTCTGATTGACATGTACATCAAGTATTCAGCTTTATGGCGCCATGATCTTATAATAGCATTGATATCATAGAAAAAGACAAAAAGAGCACCAGATTATAAGATTATAAACAAGCCTCATGCCTTGGATAATTTACCTCGCATCCAGCTTCTAGAGCAAGCTTGAAGAAACCAAGTGAAAGAGCGTGATTAGGCACAGATTCTGAGAGCTTAATTTGTGAAAGCCAATAAGAGGCTGATGAGAGAACATTGAACTTTCGACGGGTGGATGATTTGGAAACATCAGAAACAGGCGTTTCACTCTTCCCCTGGCTAGTTAGAGACCTCCGCACCCTGCTCTCGGATATGGGAGTGTTTTTGCTACTAGGTTTTGGGCGAGGGCTGACTGTGCGTTTTGCAGGAATGGAAAGCCTTCTCGGTGGCTTAGCAGATTTTTCGTTTGCAGAAAGGCTTGCAAAGTTGACACTTTTGCTCACACTCGAAGTAGCTCTTTCCCTGGATTAATTAACCCACCATCAGAATTCACTTCAGAAGCACAACCACAACCACAAATGAGGAAATACTCAACAACAACCCAGCACTAAAATAAAAGTTGAAAATATATCAAGCACAGACATTTTTTAAGAAACAAGGACCATTCAGATCAAGGAGATTTTTTAAAATGCTTAGCTATGATCTCAAGGTATCTGGTCAGGGATCTATTCCTTGGCATCTCGTTGTTCAAAAGAGTAAAGCTAACATAACCATTAAGGGCATGACTAAATATCCCCAAATAAAATCAACCTTTCCAACTTGCTAAATTTACGAAAACCAACTCAAACATTGATAATGATGGATACAGTAGCCAGAGACATAGTCTGAAGCACGAAACTTAGAAATTAAAATGTTGAAACCAGCGAGCATAGAGCAATTCTCAACTGAAATCTACTACCAGTATTGAACCAAAAGATCCCTATAAGAAAAAGAAGAGGCAGAGAGATGAAATAGACCTCCTGTGAGCAGAAATAGAATTTTCAGTAGGAGATTCGCCGGCCTTGAGTTTGATAGTGGATGATGAGCGGAGAGGGTACCTCAGCTTTGATTTCCCACCGTTTGCTTTAAAAAAAGAAGTAAGGCAACCAAAATCAAACACCTTAAAGAGCATAGATCAAAAGAATATGTGAATTTCGAAAACCTAGGACTAGCAGTGGGAAATTGATACCTGTGACAGCAGAAGACGGCTGTTGTTCTTTGACAGGATCCTCCATTTTCGCTCGCGTAGATCCAGAGAGGAAGAAGGAAGAGGAGGATGAGATCGAGTTTCGTTTCGACTTTCGAGTTTCGAGACTGGAGGAGAGGGTTTAATTTTGAAATGGAGCGTTGCGTCTTGCGTGTGAGACGGAGGATTTTTTTTTTTTGTAGGCGGGAAATAAATTTCTGCCTAAAAAAATAAAACAAAACAAATCTCCTTGTTATAATTTGATTTTTAATTTCCCTAAATACCGGCTTTTTTTTTTTTTTTGGTTGAAGGAGAGGCGGCACTCTCCGTTCAGGAATTTTTATTTTTTTTGGTAGAAAGGGGGAATTTTTATTAATTAAAGAAAAAAGGGTTGAGTAGTGCTCAAGTGGGGGATAGCCCGACCCCTTACATTATCAAACAACAATAAATTAATCCCCTCAAGCGGGGCAAGCAATACATTAAGACCTAACGGAAATAAAAAAGCATAAGACGCGAGGTAATCCGCTACCGAATTTGCCTCTCGATACACACGACGCCGCTACAATTCTATTTCAAAATTTTTTTACTCATACATAACATAACTCTTTATATCGCCCAACGTCAAAGAGGACCTGATTTCTAGGATTGAAAGCACCAGTGGCATTGGAGCTACTTCCAACCTTGGGGACTATTTGGGTATCCTGCTGCTGCATAAGCGGATGTCAGTGAGCACCTTTGAAAAAGTTTTTGATAAGTTTGATCGGAAATTAAGTGGGTGGAAGATGAACTCCTTAAACTTAGCAAGAAGGATCACGTTGGTTAAGTCTGTCCTTACTGCCATTCCCTCGTATTCCATGTCTGTTCTTTGCTTACCTCCGACGGTTTGTAAGCGAATTGATAAGGTGTGTAGGAGATTTGTTTGGGGCGGCTCGGGATCTAACCGGAAAGTTCATAAAGTGGCCTGGTCAGAGATAATAAAGCCAAAAAGGTGTGGAGGTCTGGGCATCTCCTCTGCGGAGCATTGGAATCTGGCTTTCGTTGCCAAGCTTGGTTGGATAATGCTTCAGGAGGGGGATGATCTTTGGATAGAGGTGCTCTCTAGTAAGTATGGTAACATGACGCTTGGTAGGTCGAGTGGGGCCTCTGCTGTTTGGAAGGGAATCCGTAAGGCGTGTCTTTCTATTATTGGCCCGGGATGCCGATGGAATGTGAAGAGCGGTCAGGATGTCAATTTTTGGACGGATCCTTGAGTCGAAGCGCTTCCCCTTTCTGCCCTCAGTACGAACCCTCTTGTTGATACGGATTATCATTTGAAAGTTTGTGATTTTTGGGATGCTTTTGCTGGTTGGCTCTGGCATCGTTTTTCTGATCGGATTACTGCCTCTTCAATGCTGAAAATTGTTGCTGTCACAATCACGGAAGGTAGAGATGTGCTAAGTTGGGCGACTTCAACAAATGGAGAATATCAGGTGAATTCGGGTTATGCTGGTGTCATGAAATGGGATACGTATCAAGATATTGATTGGGATATCTACAACTGTATTTGGAAGATACACACGCCGGAAAAAATCAGAACCTTTATTTGGCTTCTTCTCAAGGGTGGTGTTCTTACCAACACCGAGCGTGTCCGACGTCACATCGCCACCACGGACATTTGTCCTTGTTGTGGGCATGCGCCGGAGTCTTTGGACCACCTTATCCGCTCTTGTGATGCGGTGGCGGCTATGTGGTCTAATGGGTTGTTAAGGGACGTTTACAATCTCTCTATCGATCTTCCTTTTTCAACGTGGCTTCGCTCTAATCTACTTTGTGTGTCTTCTTGTGCAGGTATCCTGGAGTGGAATGCTCTTTTTGCCACCATCCTTTGGTGGGCATGGAAGTGGAGGAATGACACGGTTTTCAATGGGACAAAAATGGAGGGCGATCGGGCTGGATTTGCGATTAATTATGCGCGTGACTGCTGGTGTGCCTGGACGAAACACCAAAGCTTTAGCAAGAGTCTCAAAATTTGGAAGGATATTAGCTGGTCTTGCCCGGGTGAGGGATGGATCAAATTGAATTCCGACGGTGCTGTGCGGAGTGGTGGCTATGCTGTGGCGGGAACGCTGATCAGGGACACCTATGGTGCGTGGATTGGAGGTGTGGTGTACAACATTGGGGTGGCGTATGTGCCTTTTGCTAAACTTAAAGGGGTCGTGGAAGGACTTTCGCTGGCTTGGGAGCTTGGCTTTCGACAAGTGTTGGTTGAATCTGACTCGAGACTGGTGGTAGACCTCATTCGGAAAGGGACGAAATCTTCTCACCCCCTTTCTAGCCTGGTGATCAATGCCATGGCTTTTTGTGTAGGGATTGGAATCTCCAATTCCGTCATGTCTTCAGGGAAGCTAATTCCGCTGCGGACTTCCTTGCTTCGCTTGCTCTCACTTTTCCGATGGGTCGTCATGTGCTGCTCGACCCTCTTAGGGGCCTTGGTTCTTTTCTTTTCAATGATGCTAGGGGGGCCTCGACTCCCCGCCTTTGTCTTCTTTAGTTTTTTCGTTCTGGGACTTTATTGGCCTGTTTAGGCTCGAGAGTTTTTTGCTCTCGGTTTACCAAAAAAACATAACTTTATGTCAACAAAATGGTACTCCCATATTATCATGGACTTGAAATTGATGTCTTAGAAAAAAAGGTTTCAATTTTGAAAATTGAATTCGGTAGCAAACAAGCTGGAAGCTTTTGCTTTTCGAGTACTTTATGAATCATCATAGTGGATGGACAAGAATCAAATGAAATATCAATACACAATTAAGATATAAGAAATTAGCCATTATCGATAGATTGTTATCTCTTAAAATTCCATTACTAATAAGATCTAAGAAAAAATGATGGATCAAATTGTTATATTTACTTTTGAAAACCGAATTTCATTTATTCAAATAAATTTAGTATACCTTTTTCTATCCTCGACAGAGGGTTGGGCATTTGGTCCAGAATTGGATTGCACTGAGGATTGGAAGACCATATTAATATTTCTCGTTGTCTGGTTTTGTCAAAGTTCGAGTCTGCCTTTGAACTAAAAACATTTTTTTAAATATTTGGCATTAAAAATATGATTATCAAACCTCAAAAAATATTTTCTTATTCTTTAGGGTTAAATTTTATGATTTATCAAACAAAAAATTCTAGGGTTAACCTTTATGGTTTATCAAATAAAAAAAATATTTATAAATTAGTTTGAACCACGAACGAACCGGTTTTGAAAACATCAAACTCGACTCGGTTCGATTTCGCTCAAAAAACATCGAGACTAATATTTGTCTAGTCCTAAATGAGTAAATATGTTGCTTCAGAGTAGAAGATGAAGAAAAAAACATCATCATCAATGGAGGAAATGGAAGGGATGGGTATGATTAAAGAGTGATATGTTTGGCCAATTTCAATCTATCATTTGCTTATAAAGGTTCTGCTCGGCAAATCAGTGTTGATGTTGATTTTGATACTGACGCTGATGTTGATGCTGATGCTGATTGTACCAGATGCTAATATTAGTTGTTTATTGTTGATGCTGAAAGTAAAAACTTATTTGTCAAATAAGCATGTGGGTGTTCAGTTTAGGGGTTTGCTTATTTTTTAAAAGGTGGTTTGGAATTTACAAAAATACCTTATAAATAAAAAATAAATAAATTTAAAAATACCCGTCCTACTCTTTCTTTCCCTATTTTCCTTCTCTTCCTCCTCCGACACCCTCACACCGCCTCAATCACTCGTCGGAAACCACACTCTTAACTATGTCAGGAAAAAATTCGAGCTCAGATTCTTCACTCCTCCCGTTGGCGATGCCTGTAATATCCGCGATATTCCAAGGTTTTAAAACCGAATATAATATAATATTTATTTTTATAAATTCTTTTCTCTAAATAAAAAGAGAATTTCTAATATATTACAATAACCCTTATTTTCTCTTTAAAAAGGAGATTATTAAGTAAATTAAATTAAATAAAAGCCAAGAATATATTATAAGGGTTATGAATAAATAAAAAAGGGCATTTAAATAAAATAATGCTTTATGAAGCTCGAATTTTATTTAAAATGAATTTCATTAAGGCATTAAAATCCCATTAAAAGTCTAGTAAAAAGAATGCAAGAGCCGGGACTTGAACCCGAGACCTCTTGCAACACACTCCACACGCCCCCTCCTTCAAATCCGCTAGACCAATCGAACTTTCAAATTCAAACACTCATCCTTATTAACTTAAATCAATTAATTTCCTTCTTCTCCAAAGTAGACATCAGACATAGTTTGATGTGAGTTACGTTGATTTGATGGACCTCCAATGCATGTATATGGAAGCTTCTCCTACCCTCTTCTTCCTTGCAAGACACACCCTCCTACCTCACCTTGCATCATCCATGAAGAAACACACTTGTGCCCAATTGTAGAGCATCTCTTTTTTCTCCATTGGCCCTCCTCCATTGACATGGATTGCCAAGCTCCAAAGCTTTGCCTATAAAAAGGGGCTCCCATCAACCAATTCACTCACACTTCAACCCATTCTTCTCCTTCTTACTAAATTGCTCTCAATTGTCAAAAGAAATCAGCCCTCTCAAGTTCCAATTCTCCATTCAAAATTCCACCAAAAATCCCCTCTTCCTCCCTTTGGAGACCGCCGGCCACCTCGCAGCCTCGCCAGACCGCCAGCCTGCCGCCGCCGCACCTCCTCGCGCCGCCGCCTGCCTCGCCGGAGCTCTGGTGGCCGCCGCCCCTGCCGCCGATCCTCTCCCCTGCCTCCTCTCCTGTGTTCTGTAATACAGAAGCAGTAAAATACTAAACCCTTTTTTTATTTATGTATTTTATTAAAATTTGTCCTTATAAGTTTATTAAAATATATTAGTTGAAATAAGAAAGAAATCAAATAAGGATTAAATTTAATAAAGATAATATGTTGGAGATCTTGTTAGTTGTAGAAGAGAAATAAATTAATTATGAAAATATTATAGTTACTATGGTAACTTTTTATCCTACTAAAATACTTAAATTTTTATTGTATTTTAATATTATGCAAGACATGCTATTTTCATAATATTAAAGGATTTTATAAAAGCATATTCTTTATAAGTGGATAGCATATGAGATGTAGTTTTTGTGTTAAAAGTGTCACCTTTATAAAGAAATAAAGTTGTATAGGATAATGATATTACCTACTTCTAGTTATAAAGAAGTTGAGGATATATGAAATCAAATACTATAATAATAAAAATAAAATTTACTATTTAAAATTTCCATATCTCTAAGTGTAGAGAATTTTCATAGATATAGTTTTTGGAAGTAATGATAAAATTCTTATGACATATTATAATAATAACAAGGCCTAATTATCCTAAATAGATTGTAGAGAACTCTTATAAAAATATTATTACAATAATAGTAGCCATTGACTATAGTTTGATATTAAGTATTGTTTTTATAAAAGGATAATATTAATTTTATAAAACATTAGGTTATCCATATCTAAGTATAGAAAACAACAAGTGTATAAATATAATAATATTAATAATAGTGATATTACTAAAGTTATTCTTTAAGAAGAATATTAGTTTAATATACCTCTAAGTGTAGAGATTTTCTCTACAAGACAATAGAATTATTATAAATATAATAATGGTAACCTTAAATGGAAATATAATATGTTATTATAATGCTTAGTTATAAAGATATTATAGGATATGGAAAAGATATTATTTGTAAACTAAGATATTATGTTTATAAGTAAAGTAAGATATCTACAAGCCATGATCATGTATTTTATAAACTATATGATATGAAAAGAAATATGGGAATAAAATAAATGAGATTAATTTATGTTAGTTTAGAAAATTACTTTATAAAGTAAATAGAAAGTCCTAATTATGGAAATTTCCAAGAAAATAGATTATAATTATTCTAGCTTTATTTAATATGGTTAATATAGTTAAATAAGATTCTACTAAGAGAATATTATTAATAAAATCTTCTTGGTAGGAAAATAATACTTTAATCACTTTAATGGACTTTTTGAAATTTAAAAGTGATATTTTAATTAAGGTAAGTTTGTGAGAAGATTAAAATAGAATCCTTATAATTTTAAGGAGAGTATAAATATTTAAAAATACCTTTTTAGGTAAAATATGTTATCATATATCTTTATGAAATTTAAACTTGCTTAATTATATCAAGAAACTAGCAAGTGAAATTAAAGAAAATTATTTAATATTGAATAAGGATTTTTCAAGGAACAAAAAGGATATTGCAAGATTTAAAATAATAATAAAGTAATATTATTATTTTAAATAATCACCTAAATTATTATCTTAATAATTTAGAATTTCTTTTCCTCTTATATAAAGTATATAAGAGAGAATCCAAGCTTTAGGAGAATTTCGTAATTAAAGATCGATTGTAAATTCCGTGTCGATAGGTCGGGATTCTCACTCGAAGTCGTGAACCAAATCTTTCCGTCAAGCTCGATAGTTAGACTCGTGAAAGCAAAGGCAAGTGGAATTTCCCCTTGTGACCTTATATATTTCGTTTCCGTGAAATCCTCGATGTTGGGAACAACTTGTGTGTTCAGTAATAAATGAACCTAGGAAATATCGATTGCTAGATATAACGACCCCACTGTTAGCATAGTCCGCTCTTTATCAATTAATAGGATTATTATGCTAGCTTTGTTGTGGCCTTGGTTGTTTACGCTCTCGTTAAGAGAACGGTGTTGAACGAATTAGTGAGGGGCGCGGTCTAGCCGAACGCCTCTATATAATTTTACTAAGTCGTAATGCCTACGTGTTTGAAGTACGACTTTCAGGATCTTGATCCAGTCCGCTCCGATTGCAAGGAGGGACGAGCGCACCCTAGCTAGGTGCCGGGAAACTGGGTTTCCCTTGGTGGATCGGGCCATACGAGCCCCCACCCCCTTTTAAAAATCATTAAAGATAATAAATGACTTTTTCATCACATTATAAGATAAGTGCCCAATGCACATTTAAAAGATATCAAAACCGGACCGATCTCAAATGATCGATCCGGCTCTCGGTCCGCTCAAGACGCGAGAGGTTTTTAACGAACTTATGTGAATTAAGAACGTTCCCAACATACTCTCGATTCTAAAAGAAGTCTACAATCTAGTAGCGCTTCTCTCGATTATCGAGCTATCTCCGCTTGAGATACGCTCTCTTTCGTACCATTAAAACCTCACATAAATAAGCCTCATCCCAAACACAACCTAAATACCTCCTTCAATATTATTTGAATTCCCAAAATACCCGCGGGAAGTTCCATTCCCGCTTGCTTAGTCTCTTAGACTAATTCTTCTTTTCCGCATGTTTGCCTAGCATTCTCTCGCCCCTCACGAATTATGTCAGAATCTAGGAATCCCAACAAGGTGTGAAGTGATGACGAAGGAAGAACGAGGATTTTCAAGATGTACCTTTCATGTCATTTTGCTTTAGTTTCATTATGTTTCAAGGACAAGTGGTTTTGCGTTTCAATTCTGAACAACTTTATGTTTGAAAAGCAATGTAAGATGTTTTGTACAAACAAAGTCTCCTTCGGGAGCACCTTTTCTATTTTATGAATTATGTTTATTTCCGCATTATTATTGTTCTATATCATTCTAAAAGCCTTGGGTGACTTTGGACGGTAAAGTCCTAGGTCACTGGCGGTAATACCCAATGTTGTAAAATAGGGGTGTTACAACGCCAACAAACTCGACCTCGGGATTTGGTACTTCAATTCCCTATCAAATATAGGTTTGGGTTGCCAATTGCGAATCTCCCGCCGACAACTCCTCTGTTTCGCTCAAGCTTGGAATCGGCGGTCAGATTATCATCTCGGAGCAAGGAAGATTCGACGTCATCAAGTAATTACCCCAATTTCTCAAATTTAACTCACATTATTTTCAAATTTCAATTCAAATTTAATCAATCGTAAAATTATATTTAAAAAATATTGTGGAAAGGGATTCAATCTAAAAAATGGGGTTTTGTTTGTTGGGTTGATGGATTACAAAGATTGCCCATTGCATCCAAACTTTAAAACTAGGGCTTGATATCTTCTAACACATGTGTCTTGTGTAACCAGAATGAAGAGATAGAAGAGCATTTATGGTTCAGATGCCCTTTTGTACAGCTTAGTAGCTGATAAAGTATGGGATTGTGTTAGTGTACATATGAGGTTTATCTCTCTTATGGATTATTGGGATTGGTTTCTAAGATCTCCACAACAGAAATGCAATCTCTTTCAACCTAAACTTCTTGCTTTTATGGGAATTACCTATCATACTTGGAGAGCCCACAATGAGAAAATCTTCAGGAATGAAAATCCAAATGTTGAATCTTGTGCAAATTTGATCATTATGGAGTGCAAGATGAAGATCAACGTGAAGATGAAACTTAATGATAGAAGAGGGCGTGTAATAAGATCTAGACTTTGTCTTTGATGCTTCCTTGCTGGTCTCTTTGTCTTTGCTGGTTTGTAGGTTATGACACTTTTGTTCTCTTTCTTTTTCCTTTGGGACAGGCTTTTTGTTGCACACCTTCGACTTCTTTCTTGTTCAGGGTACCTAGTGCTACAAGGGCATTATGATGCAACTTGAACTAAGTCCTTTGCTTTGGCATGTTTGCTAGGATCTATTCTTTTGGGACCCTGTTTTGGGCAGATTTAACACGTAAACGCGTTATCTACTATAATGAGGGAACTCTAGTCAAAAACCAGTTTAAACACGTTAATTCGCAAATAATAAGAGATTCACGAAGAGAAATAGAAATGAACTAGTAAACAAGTAGAGAAAGAGATATGAATTCAAAATAGTGAAATAAGATTGCAATTACACTGCTGCGAGTTACTCCTTATGATTCAGGATAGCAATGATAAGTAGTAGACACGTTAATTGGTAAAATAATAGATATCGAAATAAATTGACAAAAATATAGAATAACGAGGGTAAACTTCACTATGATTCCATTCAGATGTAGAAGAACAATTGATGAGTACGCCAGAGAGAAGATGAAGAGCAAAATAGCTTTTGAGATCGTGGATGAATAATCGAAGAATAAAAATACAATTGTATGTAAATTGTTTTGTTGTAGAGAGAGCATGTGAGAGTGAGTCTGAGAGGATGTCCCTTTGCTGATGTTCTTCCTCCTCTTTTATAGGCTTACATTCTGGTCATTTATGAGTATCAATCCCGAGAATCTCGCCCGTTATTAATGTCTTCCAACGGCTAGTTTGACCAGATACCACTTCTGCTGAATCGGCAACACGTTAGGCATTTAAGGCGTCCGTGATTTTCGCCCATGTAGTTAATGTGTTCCAACAGCTCTTTAATGCTCCTTGATTTCCTCCATACAGTTTAATGCTCCATTAATGGTGAATAATGTCTTTAATTCATTCCGATCTTCTTCATATCTTCGTGGTCCCACCTCATAAATTAACCCGATATTTTAGGGCCCAATAGACCCTTGTTAGGATTTGGAGGTGCTAGCCACTTTTGAGTTGTTTTTTTTTAATCTTTGGCTTTGTTGTTTGCATCCCCACACACATCTCTTGTTGAGTGTGTCCTAGGTGTACTAGCACACTATGATGCAACTATGTGTGTGTCCCTTCTTTGTGGCATTTTGACCTTAAGAGTAAGGAGTGGTTGGCATGTGGATCTAATTCTTAGGGTCTTTGCTGGGGTTTGGAGGTGCTAGTGCTTAGGTTGCTAGTCTATATTTTATACCCTCCAACTTTTTGGCTTCAGGCTTTTTGTATTCAATCTTTCCCCTCTTACTCAATATATGTTTACCTATAGTAACAAAAACAAAGAGAGACTTTTGTCTTGGATTTCACTTTAAACTTGTGTGTTACAAAGGGAAGGAGGACACCCTTTTATATAGCAAATGGGAGGCTTACATGCATCAAGAGATTAGAGTTAAATGCATACATTGCATTTTAAAGGAGATATATGCATATTACTAAGACTTGGATTAATGACAACTAAAGTGTTCACAATAGCGCTTCTAGAACATCAATTAATGCTAGTCTTTTATTAATATATTTTCTTATTAATAAGAAGACTAAAAAAATTGGGCTCTTGAATTGTTGGGCCTATTGGTAGAGCAAGTAATCCTTGTTGCAAGCCCATTTGTAGTTGTCGAGCATGTGCTCGAGTGATGGCCGCATTTATAGAAGGCTTGATTCTCCTCATCTTGGGAATGAGAAAAAACAGCATAAAAGGAGTCATGTCTAGGTGGAGCATCAAGAATGTCATTGGTCTTAAGTGCGCCGAGAGACGGCATGTGCGTGTCGAAGGATGGGGTGTCGGGGGCGAGCATGCTGAGCCAATTAAGGTTTTCCCCCAACAAGGTCATATAAAAATTTTCCTTCCTTCAACTTCGCTCGATCGTTGATGTGTCGTCAAAGATAATTATGGACACCAGTTGACCATGCAAGGGAAAAGTGGTTGTGTTAGTCTAATGAAATACTAAGCAAGTGGAGGGACATATGAGTCTTATGATTTATAACTAAACATGTTAGCATCGAAATTTGAATAAAAATCAGTAGATAATCTAACAGTTCACATCGGAATAGAAGAGAAGTATGCAAATAAAAGAGATAAGACACCACAAGACTATAGTTCCTCAAAAATATGATCTTTATGAGGAACTTCTTTTAATCATATTTTTAAGTTCAAGAGGATCTACATTGGTTTATCATATTTCTTATCAATCTTTATCATATATGAATTATGTGAATTTAGATTAAAAATAAAATCAACTTAAACTTGGAGTAAGGAATGTTTTCCAATTGTACGAGCTGTCTTGATTTATTTCAATTGTGCATTCAGGCACTTTATCTTCTTTAATTCCCAGAATAGTATATTCCAATAATGAATTTTTTCTTAGTAACAAATAATTTCTGAAATATAGAGGCAGACTTTCACCCCTCAAACGTAGAGCGGGCAGTGGTCATGACCTAGTATTAGGGTATAGGTACATCCTAATACAATCCCTTAAAGAGATGTTCTAGAGACAAATCTCCCATCCTTGAGTTTATTTTTAATCCATAATAAATTCTCAAAGGAAATATTTGAAACAGTGTAACACCTCGATAATTTATAAGGGATTGAGGTGCTCCCCGTGTCAACAAGAGCTCTTCATTTTCTGGGTTCAAGTGAGGACAAAGAGCTCAGAAGTTAAGCGTGTAGGGGTGAGAGTAGTACCGGGATGGGTGACCTCCTGGGAAGTCCTCGGTTGGAATGGGATAGCGCTTCTAAGGCCTCGGGCTTTACAAATGGTATCAGAGCCGACTCTAGGTTACGAGTGCACTTGGCCCGGAGGGCGGTGCCTCGACCTAGAGGGCAGTGCTTGGGCCTTGACGAGGACGTCAAGTGTTCAAGTGGGGGAGATTGTAACACCCCGATAATTTATAAGGGATTGAGGTGCTCCCCATGTCAACAAGAGCTCTTCTTTTTCTGGGTTCGAGTGAGGACAAAGAACTCAGAAGTTAAGCATGTAGGGGTGAAAGTAGTACTTGGATGGGTGACCTCTTGGGAAGTCCTCGGTTGGCATGGGATAGCGCTTCTAAGGCCTCGGGCCTTACAAACAGATAATCATTTATATCGGACATATCATTTCATTTGTAATGAGAATGCTTATAATAGAATGATATAGCATATCGTCGTTATTTTTATGGCATACATAAACTTAGATTTGTTTATTTAGCAACAAGTTATTCTCAATGGAAATGAATATTATAACACCCCCATTTTTCCATCGAAGATATTACTTTCACTGACCTCGGAATTTACTTTTTGAAGCCACCTATGGTTAATACAATAGTACCCCCTTAAAAATAGTTTCGTCCCCGAAACTAAAGCGGTACAAGATAGGGTAGTTCAAGAATAATCTTTCCCAAAAGTGAGGGATATTACAAATATCAAAAGGAATTAAGATTCACATTTAATCAAATACAAGAGAGAAAATCCATTTGCCTTGGTGTTCGCGATTTGTCCTTAAACTACAAATGATTAGAATTACAAGCGATAAATGGTTCGAGAACTTATCCAAGTTCGAGTTTAGATAGTACTGGAAATAATGAAAAATAATATAATTAATTTATTCCCTTTTATGATTTAGTAATAAAAATTGTTATTCCTTTCTAACAATTTTTAAGGTTGAAAGCAAGTCATTATTCTTTCATAATAATTCCAAGAGTTCAATATAAATTATTATTCCTATAATAATTCATATTTCAATATGTTCATAGATAAGTCCTCATTTTTATTATCCTTATAAAAATGGCATTATAAATTTATATAGTCATAAATTTATCGAGTGACCATAATAACAAACTTTTTTGTAAAATTCTTATATAGTCTCGGATTATGAAATTCATACGAAATTGTCGTTAAAATTCGTTATACATAAGTTTAATTTAATTAAAAAGACGAAAATGAAATAATGGGTCGAAATTTATACCGACACTAATTTTGATGACACTTTACAAGTGGAAACGTGCACACAAAACAAGACGGGATGACCTAAGTCCTTTCCTTTACTCCCATCTTCTTTCTAGTCCTTTCCTCCCTCTTATAAATGGGTTGGTAGAAGCCCAAATACAAGCCAGGCCCAAAAGAAAGGACCACCAACACACTCCTCAACTTCCCTACTCTTCTTCCCTATTCAATTCGAACACCCAACAGTGAGCGCCTGCAAGGAGCAAACATGAGCAGCGCACGACAACGGGGCTCGTTGGCAAGTAGTAGTGGCGGCAACAACGCATGTGAGGATTTCGATGGAGGAGACGAAGATAGTGGCTAATGGCAGTGACAATCCCAATTGAAACCAACGAACAAATTCAAACGAATGGAATTAAATTCTTGTCCATTCTTTCCAAAAACTATTTGGGACTATTGTGGATTAAAATCTTAAGAACACTTGAAAGGAAGGGAGACTAATGGTGTGGTGATTGAAACCGATTGAACACTCCCTTTATAGCAATTTTAGGGAGAAAAATTAGCAAAGCTAGGAGTAGGGGGTGTGGGCAGTAAGAGGGGTTGAAAATAGGGGCAGTTTACAAACGAAAAAATGTTGAGAGAGAGGAGATGGGACAAGCATGTCGGTAGCCATGCTTAGATTTGTTTATTAGCAATAATTTTATTCACAAATTTATTAATTTTTAAAGATGGATTTTTAATTCGAGTGTAACGGAGTAAAGGAATCATTATTTATGAAATGATTACACGAATATTGATATGATGTGTTTCATACAGCATAACTAGGAGTTTTTAGTACATCTTTGTATAGAGTTTTAGGTCTTTTAGGAGCATTATTGAAGATTAGGATTGAAGATCGAAGACTCAGATTATTGTTTCGAGAAATATGAGGTTCAGTTGAAGGCCGCGATCGCAGGTTGCACCAGCGGCGATCGCGGTTCCGCTGGAGTTCATGTGCGAGGACATTTTCCACCTTATCTTTATTACTTTTTATTATATCTTTCCTTTCGTGTTTTGAGTTGACTATTTAAGCCTAGTTGTCAGACTATGTTTGAGACCTCTTTCTAGACCTAATTTTCCATTATTCTACTCTGGTTTGTATTCTCTCTATGGAGAACTAAACTCTTTTGATTCTATTCAAGTTGAAGCTTTCAAACTCAAGTTTATTGTGAGATTCTTCTATTCAGGTTTATTCCTACAAGTTATTTAAATTCTCTTTAGCGTAATTAATATTGATTGTATTGATTTCTTCATGTCTAGCTAACTTGTTGGAATTAATACTCTCTATTGCTAGATCTAGGTTTTATCGTAGTAAAACCTAATCTTTGTAGCAACTCAATTGGTTTAGGACTCGTTGGACTAAAACAATTGAGAAAGAGATTTGAATGCATGCTGATTGTTTGACTCGTTGGAATTCAATTGCATGTATCCTGTTTATCGTTGTTCTCATTGTTTATGTCCCTGCGATTCATGATCGTTTCATGTGTTATTTGGATATTAAGTTTGTATGTCTTGTTGCCATGTTATATATCTGATCAGGATAGGAATAACCAAAGGGAATAACTTGTTTGAATCTATGATCAATAACTTGATGATGAAAGTAGATGCTTGAATAGGATTGCTTTTCCTAATCTGATAAAAACTCAACCTTTTCTTTGTTTAAGTGCTTGCTTTGTCTGTTTTAATTCCCTAGTCTTAGAATTATAATAAAAAATCCCCCTTTTGTTGCTTTATTGAGTTGATAATAATATAACTTTGAATTACAAGTGTCTTTTGGGTTCGACCCCGACTTACCAACTATATTAATTGTGTAACTAGGGATTAATTTTGATTTGGCACGACGACTTTCAGCCAGTCAAATTTTGGCGTCGTTGCCAGGGATACTTTGTTTAAATTCTAAGTTTTTATTGTTAGCAACTTTGGTGTGGACCCTAGCTTATGGTCTACACCCATGCTACTAATTCTCCTCTTTTGTCTTTTGATTCAGAGATTGAAAGAACCCTTTTCAAGTTGAGACGTGAAGCAATGGTCTTCACCGATAAGCTTCCAATAATGGGAGATCAAACTTTGAGGCAACTGACTGCCCCAAACTTCTAACAACAACCGCTGGCTGTACAATTCCCTGCGCTGAATGAAGGTGTCAAGTTTGAATTGAAGTCAGGGTTAATCCACCTCTTGCCCCCACTTCCATGGGCTGACTAGAGAAGACCCCAACAAGCATCTTGGTGAATTTGATCAGGTCTGTTCTAGTATGAAGCTGGCAGATGTTATAGAAGACCAGATCAAGCTGAGGGTGTTTCCTTTCTCTCTAAAGGATTCAGCCAATGAGTGTCTCTACTATCTTTCTCTAAGCTCCTTTAATACCTGGACTAAGATGAAAGCAGCGTTCTTGGAGAAATATTTTCCAGCCACCAAACAGAACAGTCTTAAGAAGTGTTTGAGCAACATCGAACAACAGGTTGGAGAGGGCTTGTATGATTATCATGAATGCTTCAAGAGGTTGTGCTCTAATTGCCCATATCATGAGTACTCTTATCGGGACTTGGTACTCTAATTCTTTGGAGGATTGCTAGAAGAAAAATGTAGAATGGTGAATGCAGCTTGTGGTAGGAGCCTATTGAACAAGACACCAGCAGATGCCCTTGAGCTCTTTTCTAGGCTAGCTGAGAACTCAAGGCAGTTCAACAAGAGAACTGACACTAAAGGAGTCAATGCTCTGGACTCCTCATCTTCTGCACTAAGATATGAGGTGGCGAAGTTGAAAGATATGATGAAGAGGTTCATGTTTCAAGGAACCCCTCAACAATTGACGGCATGTGAAATCTATACTGATACACTTCACCCTACTGATGCTTGCCCACAACTCTAAGAATCTCAGGATGAGGTTAATGTTGTAGGAGGCTATGGACCTCTTAGACCTCGTTTTGACCCTTATTCCAATACATACAACCCAGGTTGGCAGCTCATCCAAATCTTAAATATGGAAATCAAAATCAGCCTCAATACAATCAGCAAGGAGGAAATCAACAATACAAACAACCTTTTGTTCCTAGACCTCCAGTTCAGAATCAGAACTCCTCATGCTGAAGAGATGGAAACCCAAATCAGTCAACTAGCCACTGTTGTGAGTAGACTAAAGGCAAGAGGCTTAGGGAAATTACCAGCTCAGCCCATCAACCCAAGAGAGAACGTGAGTGCGATCATATTAAGGAGCGGAAAAGAGTTGACGAAACTAGAAACAAAATCTGATGAAGCACGATCGCCGCTGAACAACGACCGTGGCTGAAGAAACCGCGATCGCGGCCCCATCAAACGTTGATCGCATTCCCTTAACTGAGGCCTCGAGATTTGCAGAAAAGGAAACCGCGATCGCGCCCCTATATGGCCGCGATCGTGGTGACGGTGATTTCTGAAAAAGTGTTGAACCGCGATCGCGGCCTACCGATGGCGATCGTGGCCATGACCTAGATTCCGAAGATCAATATATTCACCCAGACTTTCCTTCTATGGTTTCTCAAAAGCCACCCCCTCCCTTTCCTAAAGCACACAAGGACACAAGGAAGCCCGAGAACGACAAGGAGATCATTGAGACATTCTCTAAGTGTGAGGTAAACATCCCTTTTCTTAATCTGATTAAAAGCGTTCCTAGATTTGATAAATTTCTAACAGAGTTTTGCACAATTTAAAGGAACTAAAAAATAAAAGGGAAACAAAAGGTTAAGGTCGGTGAACATGCCTCTGTTGTATTTCAAAGGCGTATGCCTAAGAAGTGCAGTGATTCAGGCATGTTTAGCATTCCTTGCATAAGAGGAGACACTAAGATTGATAAAGCCATGCTTGATTTGGGTTCTTCTATAATTTCATGCCTTATTCACTAGGCTTAGGACCTTTGCATGAAACTGGTGTTATTGTGCAATTAGATGATAGGTCCAATGTTTACTCGAAAGGGATTGTGGAGGATGTGCTTGAAATGTTGACAACTTGATATTCCATGCTTACTTCTTTGTGCTTGATATGGATCATGATGTGCATGTTGCACCCATTCCGTTAGGTAGACCTTTCATGAAAACTGCTAAAACAAATATTGATATGAATAAAGGTGTCCTAACCATGGAATTTGATGGAGAAAAATTTAAATATACTATGGATAATTCTATAAAATTCCCCCAAGATGACCATTCTCTTTGCTCCATTGATGTAATTGATCCCATTCTACAAGATGTCTTTGATACTACTTGTGGTGATGAGTTGCAATCTATTTTAGAGAATGACATTGATCTTTCATGCTTGGATTATGAATTACCTGATAGATATCATGAGATCCTTATTGATTTGAGTGCTTGTTGTGAATCCTTTATTGATGCTTTGGCCATTGGGCCCATACCATTAACTCTCTCTAGCGAGAAGTTGCTTCCTTCTGTGCAGGCATCAGAAATTGAGCTTAAACAGCTCCTTGAACAATTGAAATATGCTTTCCTTGGAGAGGGTAATACTTTGCCTATTATTATCTCCAATAAACTCTCCAAGGAACAAGAAGAGAAATTGGTGCAGGTATGTAAGGAGTATAAGACAACCCTAGGTTGGACCATTGCTGACATTAAAGGGATTAGTCCCTCTATATGTATGCATAGGATACTCCTAGAAGATGGTGCTAAGCCATCCAAGTAGCCACATAGAAGGCTCAAACCACCTATGATGGAGGTAGTCAAGAAGAAGGTGTTGAAGCTCCTATAGGCAGGTATGATTTACCCCATCTCTGATAGTCAGTGGGTTAGTCCGACCCAAGTTGTGCCCAAGAAGGGTGGTATTACATTTGTAGAAATGTTCATGGGGAGTTAGTCCCCACTAGAGTCCAGACTGGTTGGAGGGTTTGCATTGATTACCGTAAGTTGAACACGGAAACCAAAAAAGATCACTTTCCCTTGCCATTTATTGATCAAATGCTTGAGAGACTTACCGGTCGTTCCTATTACTGTTTTCTAGATGGCTATCCAGGGTATTTTCAGATTGCCATTGAACCAGAGGACCAAGAGAAGACGACATTTACATGTCCTTTTGGCACTTTTGCATACCGTAGAATGCCATATCTTACTAATGTACGTGAAGTGCCAAAAAGACATGTAAATGCGTAGAAACCAATTTGGTTCTTAACACTAAATACCGCAGAATGCCATTTGGACATTTTCCCAAGAAGGGTGGTATTACAATGGTAGAAAAGGTCCAAATGGCATTCTGCGGTATGCAAAATTGCCAAAAGTGCAAGGATTGAATACCGCAGATAAGACATTTTCTACCACATTAGTAAGATAAGGCAAGGGCTGAATACCGTAGAATGCCATTTGGACATTTTCTACCGCAATATTGGTTAGTATCTTTTCTAAGTATATTGAGAATTTTATTGAGGTCTTCATGGATGACTTTACAGTACATGGAGATGACTTTGATGTCTGCTTAAACCATCTTTCTTTAGTCCTTCAAAGATGTGTAGAAACCAATTTGGTTCTTAACACTGAGAAGTGTCACTTTATGGTTTGACAAGGCATTATTTTGGGCCACATAGTGTCATCCAAGGGTATTGAGGTCGATAATGCAAAGATTGATATCATTCAATCCTTGCCTTATCTTACTAATGTGCGTGAAGTGCATTGTTTTTTAGGCCATGCAGGTTTCTATCGCAGGTTTATTAAAGATTTTTCAAAAATCTCAGCTCCATTGTGTGAATTGTTGAAGAAAGATGTGCCTTATGAGTTCAGTGAAGAATGCAAGAAGATGTTTGATGAGTTAAAAATCAGCCTTACAAGTGCACCAATAATTCAAGCCTCAGATTGGTCTCAACCTTTTGAGATCATGTATGATGCAAGTGACTATGTTGTTGGGGTTGTTTTGGGTAGAAAGGAAGCCAGAGCATCTCATGTCATACATTATGCTTCCATGACCTTGAATGATGCCCAAAGATACTACTCCACCACTGAAAAGGAAATGTTTGTTGTAGTGTTTGCTTTGGAGAAGACCAGGCAATATTTGTTGGGGACAAAAGTGATAGTATATTCAGACCATGCAACACTTCGTTATTTAATGACAA
Source organism: Fallopia convolvulus (assembly GCA_964016875.1). Classification (NCBI taxonomy): domain Eukaryota; kingdom Viridiplantae; phylum Streptophyta; class Magnoliopsida; order Caryophyllales; family Polygonaceae; genus Fallopia; species Fallopia convolvulus. Next base: position 28,970,285 of record OZ024727.1, read on the forward strand.
AAAAGGAAGCTAAGCCAAGAATGATAAAATAAAAAGGGAGCAAAAAAACTTGTGGCTGACCACCTGAGTACGCTTGTACACATGGAAGACAAGTCAGAAAGTCAAGAGTAGATTCAAGGACGATTTCCTAATGACACGCTTTTCGGAGTTGAATCTGGGTAGAAACCACGACCTCGACTCACGAACCGCGATCGCGGTTGTTGGAAGGGTTTCCCGACAACAAATAAATTTGTAGTCAAGACCCCGCTGTGTATAGGGAGGTCAGGATCGTCCACGAGAAGCAAGTTATGTTTGATTAATTACTATTCTAGAAAGCGGAAATTAAAACAAAGAGAAGGAGAATTAACTGTTAAGACACCTCGGTACAGACCTTGTCAGGGTCGGTATCGATGTTGTATTTCAACTAAACGCAGGGCAAACAACACAAGAACACACAGGCTCGGTACCGAGTTAGCAGCCTCGGTACCGATGCAGAAATAGTAATAAGAAGTGTTTTCGAATGGGAAAAAGATCTAGGATAAGGGTTTACCACGACATAATCATGCAATTAAGATAGTTTGAAGGATAAATAACATGCCTTGAAGATAAAGCTATCAACTTTCGTTTATTTAAGCAAGCAAATCAATTGACTTTCATGAATTAATTCACTCTCTACTTATTTTTAGATCCAAAGTTCGTAACTTTCGTTAACAAACAGTATCAACTTTCAAGGTTAAAACTTTATCTTTCGATCACGAAATAAAGTCGAATTACTCCAACTTTCGTTAAAGCATAAGCACAAAACAAGTAGATAAAAGATAAAAGACAATCAAACATTCATCACACATTCAATCATGCACAATCATGTCGGGTTTTCAACCCCGATCCTAGAAAAGAGAACTACTCGCTCGTGATGGAAAAGAAACAAGCAATAAGATTGCAAGCGAACATCATATGAAACAAAACAAAAGCTTACTTGAAATTAAAACTCGAAACTTGTCTTTAGAATACAAACTTCTTCCCCAAGTAATCTTCAAAAGCAAATTAGAAACTAAAAACAAAGAGAAAAGTCGTGTCTTTGAATTCTCACACGTCTCCCCCTCTGTCTCCAACTGAACGAACCCTAAACTAGGTTAAAACAAGGGTATTTATACTAGAAAAGCTATCTATAAAGTTTCTATAAAGATAGAACTTCCTAAACTAAAGAGATTATGGAATAAAAATATAAAAATCCCGAAGTCGGCGCATCTACCGAGCCTGAGAACCTCGGTATTGACCCCTACAAGGTCAGTAGACTCGTTGCTGAACCATCTCGCCCTTGCCTTGCTGCAGACCTCAGTACCAAACCCACAGGGTCGGTATCGAGCCTGTTTTCCTTGATTATTTGTACATTTTCATAGCCTCTTTTGGATTTTCCGGGATCGTAAAGCATCTTTTTTTTTTTAACTTGACCATGCTTCGCCACCATCCTCTAGATCTCAAATTCTTCGGAACGCTCCTCTTTTGCTTCGAAAACCTACAAAAAACATGAAAACGGAGTAGCTTCCATACTTTTCACAAAATATGCAAACTTATCCAAAAACATTCAAAACAAACACTAAAACTCAACTAAACTAAACTAAACAACTAAGAAAAATACTTAAAAACTATACTAAAAACACAAACATCAAAATACCCCATACTTATGCTTGCTTGTCCTCAAGCAATCACTAGACATAGACCAAAACCAAATAACACATTCATCAAGTAATAGCCTTTATCTAAAAAGCAACTTCAAAGAATAGCAAAAATAGCAAATGACTCTTAACGTCATAACACATATATATGCAACCAATAGACACAAGCATTCACAATCCAACCTCACCAAGGATAATGTGTTTCACTCGACTCTCATGTGTTTGGGCTTATAAATTCATCTCTCGACTCAATCTAATATGCAAAAACTCATAGAAATTGGAACTTATATTACCAAACTCTGCACCAAAGATTTGTCAAAACAAGCAAAAATCATCAAGAGAACTTAGGCTCAACGAAAAACTTCATAGAAATTTCCATTCGACCGGGTTGTAATGGGACTTGGTAATAACAATAAGGCGTGGAAATATTTTGGCTACGTGATACTTGCACATTCTTTCTTTCTTATTCCTTTCCCTTCTTCTTTATTCTCCTTTTTTTTCATTTTTCTTCACTTTTTTTTACTGGCACAACCTCGGTACCGACCCTTGCAGGGTCGGTATCGAGCCTGATTTGGCTTTTCTTCCTCTTCTTTCTTGTGCAATTTATTACCAACAGATTTTTTTACAAATTTAAAACAAGAGACTTCCAATCTACCCCAACCAAACCGTTTATTTTCGAACCAACATACATCATATACTCAACAAAAACAACTCCTCTCCAACTAAGTCCTAATCCCCGGATAGGGTCAAGCTTATATCGGCTAAGTAATAATTTTGTGGAGCTACAAATAAAAGGCTATAAGGCTCAATTTGGCTTCAAAAACAAGGATAATGTAAGGGTTGATAAGGATTTAATAGGGCTCATGAAAAAGAAGTTCTCTATCATATGATATCACAAGTAATGAACTAAAAATCTTATAAAGGTCTTAAGAAATAGATAACCATCACAATTCCAAGAGATAATATACATATAGAGAGTAAATTACAAAAAAAAATCAAGGGTTAAAAATAAAGCTCACAAGGTCATTTTTTGTTGGATTGTAACCACTCATGCTAAAAGTCATATGCACTCAGTTTCATCATATGCTATTTCACTATAAAAACAATTTCATCATGAGAGTCAGGCTATACTATCACAAATATGCTAAAAGGAATTACATGGTCATGCAAAGTAAAAGCAATCATAGAACCATAAGATCAAGGGTACTCATCAGTTCTAAAATCTTTTTGTAATTTTTCAATTTTTTTGATTTTTTTAAAAAAAAAGAAAGAAACAAAAGCAACTTAAATTATCAAAGCAAAAGAACATAAAAACACACAAAGACACACAAGTTTTCTTTTCCCTCCCTACCCCATACTTAAAACATTACATTGTCCTCACTGTAAAAACAAAGTAAAGCATAAGAAAAGATAGGGAAAAGAAAATAAACTCACAAAATGGTTGTCGAAGCATAAGAAGCATCTTTGAATGAGAGATCATTGGCGAGTCTTTGGTGGATAATACTTTTCCATGTTGTCCATGAATGTGGCAATGGACTTCCAGCGCTCATCATCCTGCTGTCGGCATTGCTCTCCCTCCCAATAGCGAGATTCGGCTACCTTGTGGCGTTCATCCTCAACTGCCACTAGAGCCTCAAATGCCTCTTGGAATTGGTTCATCTGATTGTTGAGCTGACATTGATTCATGCACAGATGCTCCATCCGGGAGGCCAAGTCATGCGCCCATTGTGGTGGAGGGTCGAAACTCGAGGCATAGTTGTTGAAGTTGAACTGATGTTGTTGGAAGTGGGGGTCATAAGGCACAATATCGAACTCTGGTGGCACGGTAGGGCTCTGAGCAGGCATGTTGTCGAAGTGGAATGCCTCGGTACCGACCTCATAATGCTCGGTACCGACCCGAGGCTGCTCGGTAGCGAGGTCAGGGTGCTCGGTACCGACGTCCTCAACAGGGGTTGTAGCGTCTTCTTCCATAGTTGCCTCTTCTTTCTCGTAGCGGGACTCGGATATTCTCAATGAAGGCTCATCTTGGGGCTTTGTGGCCAGTGGGAACGGTGTAGAGGTCCACGCTTTGTACTAATTTGGCAAGTACAAAAGCTCCAACTTGTCCCAAGTAACAAGCACTTCCCGACCTTGAATTGTGGTGGTGACTCCGTCTCGGCATCTTTGGAAGATCCCCGCAGCTATCCAATAGTTCGTGTTCAACTTTTGCGGACGGATTGAGCTGTAGCGCGTAAGATCAATCTCGAGACCCAAGGCTAAGAGGCTCACCAACCCTCCACAATAAACTCCTTGCAATGTGGCTCCGTTTTGCTCCACATACTTCACCCATTCATACTCCAGATTCATTGGAGTGGGGTCCTCAAAGAGAATTGTACGGAGACATCCAACCTCCGTCCTTGTCGGCCTAGAGAGCTCCTTTTTGGGCTAAATTGTTGAGCCCAAAATCCTGAGGATGATACTAAAGATGGGGTTGATGATGTGTTCCCCCGGGAGTGCAAGAGTGTTGGTACTGATTTCCCTAGAGATGTAACCCCAAGTTTCTGCAACCTTGAAGTGGTCTGGGGCGGTGTACTCATGGGAAGGGTTGGGAAAGTGGAGTATTTTGTTGAACTCCTCCATGGTAAACTCATGATCTACATTCCCAAGTTGGAACCTGATCTTCCCCAGTGATGTTTTGTTGTTGAAGCTAGTACGGAGGGTGGCGATGAACTCTGAGGTAAGAGCCGGGTAATGAGGAATGTCCTCCTAAAAGTTGAACTCTGAGGGTGGCGATGAACTCTGAGGCTTGAGATCTTCATAAATCCCCAATTGTCTCCCATCGGTCCTAGAAAACCACCGAGTGAGATGAGGTTTCTTGATTACAGAGTTGAAAATTGATTGTTGTCAATTGGTCTTCAACACAACCTCATCCATAGGTGGTGGAGGTGGAGATCTGTTGGCTCTCTTCTTCTTTCCGGCCCTTGAGTTAGCTCGGCTTGAACTTGCCATTAGAAGTACCTGAAAATTCACAAGTAATTAAGGTAAAATCTTACTCATGCAAATAATACACCAAAGAAACCCCATACTTGCATTGAAAACATGCTCAAACACACACATTTCCTATTCTGGTGGACCTCGGTACCGAGCCTACAGGGTCAGTACTGAGGTCTCTGGACTTAACTTTGGTTTGGTGAGTGACAAGGTCGGTATCGAGCCTGTTTCCAAAATTTGCACCAAATAGTCGAGTCTCAAAGGCTCGATTTCGAACAATTTGTCACATACACAAGCCATATCAAGCATGATTCCAAAGCAACACCACATAATCAAGTACCTACAACCCCATACTTACTTAAAGCCCTCTATAATCATGCCAAAATTGGCAAAAAACATGGTGTCAATCATGCAAATCAAGAACAAGTAACTTCATGCTTTTATAATCGAAAAGAGTTGCAATCTAAGCATGAGGAAAAGAATTTCATCAAGGTCAAGCATCAATATTAAGGCAAGAAGGCACGAATTGAAGAACTAAACCCAAAATTTCGGACTAGATCTAGATCTAGGCATGAAAACCACCAAAAATTACCATAAATCTTCAAGAATTTCAAGTAAAGAGAAGGGTTTGAGAAATCATACCGTAGATTTGAAAATTTAGAACTGAAAATTCAAAGGGACAGAGAGTAAGGAGGGTTGGGACTCGGTAACGAACAATTTTTTGGGTTTTTGCTCGGTATTGGAGGTGGTGTGCAAAGTGGAGTGCATGTGGATCGAATGAGGGATTGTGTGGATTGATTTTGAGGAATTGAGGGGTGAGTGGTGTATGAATTGCTTGAGAGTGTTTTTGGTGAGTTTTGTTAGAGGCGGCGTGGGGAAAGAAAGCAAGGAAAAGTTAGGTTTAAAAGGCACTTACCTGCCGCGTCGTGTTGCTAGATTTCGCAGGGTCGGTACCGAGCTTGTCTCGGCTCTTTTCCAGCTTTATCATTGTTCCGACTTCTGAAACACTTTAGCCAAAATATTCTATTCCGCAAAATAATCTCCTCTACTAAAAAAACTCAAAAAAAAGCTAGCAAAAAGAACTATAAAAAGGAGAAAAAAAACTAAACCGGGTTGCCTCCCGTAAGAGCTATTTTTAACGTCGTTAGCCCGGCGAACTTACCTTGGCTAGTCCAACGATATAAGAGCCCAAGTGGATCTAATTTCCTCCTCTGGGTCGGCTTGCTTATAAAATTTCTTCAATCTGTGCCCATTGACTTTGAAGATGGCTCCGTTGTTATCTACTAGATCCACCGCTCCATGTGGGTATATTTGGTGAACCACAAATGACCCACTCCATCTTGATCTTAGCTTCCCTGGAAATAAGCGGAGTCTAGAGCTAAATAGAAGTACCTTGTCGCTAACTTCATAAGTTTTGGGCACCAATTTCTGGTCATGCCATTGCTTTGTACGCTCTTTATAAATCTTAGCGTTCTCGTACGCCTTTAGCCACAACTCCTCTAGTGCTTGCAAATCCATGAATCGTTTTGCTCCGGCCTTGTCGAGGTCCATATTAAGCCCTTTGAGAGCCCATAATGCTTTGTGCTACATCTCGATAGGCAAATGGCACGTCTTTCCATACACTAGATTGTAGGGAGTGGTGCGTAGAGGTGTCTTGTACACCGTTCTATAAGCCCATAGAGCGTCGTCCAGCTTGGATGACCAATCCTTCCTTGAGCGGGAGACTGTCTTCTCCAGGATGTTTTTGATTTGCCTGTTTGAAACTTCAACTTGGCCACTAGTTTGGGGATGATATGGTGTTGCCACCCGATGTGATACCCCATACTTGGCTAAAAGTGCTTCAAAACTCCGCTCTATGAAGTGTGACCCGCCATCACTAATGAGGACTCTTGGTACTCCAAACCTGGGAAAAATGTTAGTCTTAATAAACTTTGCCACGGTTTTAGCATCATTGGTCCTTGTAGCAATGGCCTCCACCCACTTAGAGACATAATCAACCGAAACAAGGATATACTTATAGGGGCCTGATGAAGAGAAAGGTCCCATAAAGTCTATGCCCCACACGTCGAATAATTCGACCTATAGTATCCTTGTTAGCAGGTTCTCATGTCTCCAAGTGATGTTGCCAGAGCGTTGGCATTCATCACATGAAGTCACATAATCTTGTACGTCCCTAAAAATAGTTGGCCAATAGAGACCACTTTGAAGAATCTTCGCCGTGGTTTTGAATCCTTTTGCATGCCCACCGGTGGGAAGTGTGTGACATTGACGGATCACACTCTCTATCTCTTCTTTTGGAATACAACGCCTAAAGAGCTGATCACTCCCTTGCTTGAACAAGTAAGGATCATCCCAATAATATTGTTTAACATCATGGGGAAACTTCTTTTTCTTTTGTGGTGTCAAGCCCTCGAGAATCACGCCTCCTACAATGTAGTTAGCAAAATCCGCAAACCAAGGGGCTTTTGACCCTTTAACAACATGAATAGAATGAAAAGAAGTAGAAGCAAGAGATGAGGAAGGATTTGAATTAAAGTAATGAAATTAAGTTGAGAAAACGTACTTGGTTGGGTCATTACCGAGTCTGGTTTGGTCGGTACCAACCCTTTGGCTTCATTGTTCCCTTCGGTAACGACCTCTTGTAGCTCGGTACCGAGCTCTCCAACCTCGGTATCGATGGTCTCTGGCTCGATATTGGTGTGATCAGCGTTCTCCAATTTTGTTGATGGGTCGGTACCGACCCCATTAGGGTCGGTAACGAGCCTTCTGTAGCTTTCGACCTCGTACAATATGAGGTACTCGTCCGGTCTGGAGTCGTTGATTGGCACAACATTGTTGGAATCAGTAATGTGTTCAACTGGCAACCTAGATAAGTGATCCGCTACCAAGTTTTTTGCTCCTTTCTTGTCTCGGATCTCATGATCAAATTCCTGTAATAAGAGCATCCGACGGAGTAGCCTAGGTTTGGCATCCTTTTTAGCCTTAGATATCTAACGTCCTCATGGTCAGTATAAACTATTACTTTTGAACCAACAAGGTAGGAATGGAATTTTTCGAAAGTAAATACCACGGCGAGGAATTCCTTCTCCGTCGTAGTATACTTACTCTGCGCCTCATCAAGCGTCTTACTTGCATAATAGACGACGTGGAGCTTTTTATCCTTCCGTTGTCCTAGCATTGCGCCAACAACATAGTCGTTGACGTCACACATAATCTCAAAGGGCAGGGTCCGGTCTGGAGATTGTATGATAGGAGCGGAGATGAGGGCCTCTCTCAACCTGTGAAAAGTTTCAAGACATTCTGGAGACAGCTCAAACATTACATCTTTCATCAATAGGTTAGTCAAAGGTTTAGCTATCTTAGAAAAATCTTGGATAAAACGTCTATAGAAGCCAACATGTCCTAAAAAACTCCTAACGTCTTTGATAGAAGAAGGGGGAGGTAGTTTTTCAATAAGCTCAATTTTAGCTTTGTCTACCTCTATCCCTCTTTTTGAGACGAGGTGTCCTAGTACAATCCCTTCTTGAACCATGAAATGACATTTTTCCCAATTAAGCACAAGGTTGGTTTCTTCACATCTTTTAAGCACACAAGTAAGATTAGCAAGACAAGCATCAAATGAAGAACCATACACTGAAAAATCATCCATAAAGACCTCTACGATGTCCTCTATCATGTCAGAAAAGATAGCCATCATGCATCTTTGAAAAGTTGCAGGGGCATTGCAAAGCCCAAATGGCATTCTCCTATATGCAAAGGTCCCATAGGGACATGTAAAGGTGGTTTTCTCTTGGTCATCAAGATGAATGGGAATTTGCAAAAAACCGCTATAGTCATCTAAGTAACAGAAATAATCATGCTGGGTTAAGCATTCTAAGACTTGATCAATAAAAGGAAGCGGAAAATGGTCTTTCCTTGTGGCACTATTGAGCTTCCTATAATCAATGCACATCCTCCAACTAGTTGTGGTTCTAGTGGGGATTAGCTCTCCCTTTTCGTTTTCAATAATGGTCATTTCCCCTTTTTTAGGGACTACATGGACCGGACTAACCCATTGGTTGTCCGATATAGGAAATATGATCCCAGCATCAAGCAATTTAATAATTTCCCTTTTAACCACCTCTTTCATATTAGGATTTAACCTACGTTGATGCTCTATGGTGGGTTTATGATTATCCTCCATGTAAATCCGATGCATGCATAATGAGGGGGATATGCTAGTTATATCCTCTAGGGAATAGCCAATGGCTTTTCTATATGTCCTAAGCACAGAAAGAAGCTTCTCTACTTCCGCATCTTTTAATTTAGCATTAATGATGACGGGAAAAGTAGAGTTATGACCAAGAAATTCATACCTGTGGGAGTTTGGAAGGGGCTTGAGCATTGGGGTAGGCTTAGCCGGAATAAGAATGGGTTCTTCAGGCTTTATCTTCAAGACTTCCTCAAGATAATCGAACGCAAAAAGCTCTTCGTCCTTTGTCAGCAAGCTCGGTACCGATCCAGAGGGGGTCGGTACCGAGTCGATTTTTCCTGTCAGGAGACTCGGTATCGAGGTAGACATGCTCGGTACCGAGACTGCAAGATTTGTCTCGGCCCATCTTCGTCATGAGAATGCATCAAACGCCAGAAGCCTCTCAATTGGGTCCCCACATTCAATGAAATCGTTGTGGGTGTAGAGCATTTTAACTTCAGCTTTGTTGGTCTCTTTCATTGTGGGGTTGAAACAGAATTCCACTACCTCATCCCCAATTTCGAAAGTTAGGAGTCCCCTCCTAACATCATTTATAGCTCTAGCTGTGGCGAGGAATGGTCTCCCTAGAATGATAGGCACCACTGGGTTTTCGGGCATTTCCATAACAATGAAATCATTTGGAACAAAGAATTTGCCTACTTGTACCGGAAAGTCATCAACGACCCCCGTAGGTTTGACACAAGATCCATACGCCATGTACAACCGCATGTTGATAGGCTTCAGTGGTCCCATGTTGGTTTTTGACCAAATTGACAATGGCAGAAGACTTGCACTGGCGCCTAAATCACATAAAGCTTTGAATCTGTGAGCTCCTATGCCGATGGTGATTCCAAACTTTCCTGGGTCGCCTAGCTTCTCTGGAAGTTCTAAAGATCGAACCTCGTCCGTTAGCTCAGACATGGATCTTTTCCTGCTAAGAATATCCTTCAAGAATTTTGTGTAAGTCGACATTTCGCTTAGGGCCTCAACGAATGGTATAGAAATATTTAAGCCCTGAAGAATCTTAACGAAACGCTTAAACTTTCCTTCTGTTGAGTCCTTAGACTTCTTAGTAGGGAAAGGAAGAGTCTTCACCGAGCTCGGAACCAAAGCGGGCTCGAGAGGTGGAGCTACCGAATCGACTAGAGGGTCGAGTGGTGTTGTAGAAGGATCGGTACCGACCCTAGTGGGGTCGGTACCGAGCCTGGGACTAAGGGAGTGGCTCGGTGTCGAGGACTTACTTGGATTCGGGTCGGTAACGACCCGTGGATTATCGGTACCGAGGGTTTTAGGCTCGGTATCGACCCCCTATGGCTCGTTATCGGTCTTGGCCGGAGTATCTTCCTTAGTAACGACCTGTTTGTCCTTAGCCTCAGCACGGTCCGGTAGTGTCTTTCCGCTCTGGAGGTGTACGGCTGCGATTTGTCCTCTCGGGTTCTTGTCGAGGCGGCTCGGGAGTTGCCCTTGAGGTCTTGGAACTTTGCAACAAGGTTCCCCAGTTGTGAATCAACTCTCTTCTTCCAGCTCTCGAACTCTCCCCACCTTCTCAATTGATTATTGAGGTTAGCTTGGACTCCGTTGATTTCATTCTTCACTCCATTGATCCCTTCATGAAGTCCTTGCACCCAGGATGGGGGCTCTTGATAGCTCGGGGGTCTATAAGGTGCGGACCGTCTATCCGGTGGAGGGGATGTATAGTTTTGATTTTGATTGGAATTTCCCCAAGTCGGATAATTATTCGGCCTGTCATAACTAACAGGAGGATTTTTGTATTGTCCTCTCATATAATTCATTTCAGTATATGTCTCAACAGCTCTTACCTGCTCAATGTTAGTGCAAGCAGAAGTAGTATGGGCTTGAGAGCCACATTCAAGACATGGTTGAGAGGTTTTTAGAAAACTTACATATTTCTTCAAACGGTTGACCTCATCACGTAAGAAATGATTTTGAACGTCGGGATCAACTTCGTCTTTATTTGGAACATTGAGCCGTTTTTTAGGCTGGGGTGGCTGCTGGGTCCCATACATGGCATCATAATTGGTCAATTTATCCAGTAATTCCCATGCAGCATCAGGCTCCATCTCGATAAAACCGCAAGCAAGATGCAAGTTGATGCGGTTTTTTGTCTCAGCGTTTATACCCTGAAAGAATATCTCTTGCAGAACATATTGCGGTTGTCCATGGGTGGGGCATTGCCTTAGCATCTCCTTGAATCGCTCCCATGTCTCCACAAATGTCTCGTTAGGAAGCTGGTGATAAGAAGTAATACGCTTCCTTAACTTCATAGTCTTAGCAAGAGGGAAGAACTTAGTCATGAACAAGTCATGCAATGTTCTCCACGTCCTTACCGATCTAGAAGGTAAGCTTTCTAGCCAGCTCAGGGCCTTACCAGCAAGAGACCATTTAAAAGCTTTTAGTTGAACATATTCTAAAGAAACACCATCCGCATCAATGGTGTCACATTAATCAACAAATTCCGAATATGCTCCATAGGACACTCAGTAGGTTTTCCCTCAAACTGACCCCTTTTAATTAAGCATATAAACTGAGATTTAATCTCAAAAGCCCTTTCTATCTCAGGAAGCACTATTGCTGATTCTGGCACCCTCAGTTCCGGATGCATATATTGTTTGGCATTCCTCGGGACAACCTTCAATTGTTCTTGTAAATGATTGGTGTTTAATCGTTCACGTTCAGCGGCAACAGTAGCAACGTCTCGATCAGCTTGTAACGCTTCCATCTGCATACGGAGGGCGTTCATCTGCTCCACCATCTCCTCAGGTGTACCGGCCATCGTACGGTTTTCTCGTCTCCTGCAATGAAGGATACGTTCAGGCTCAGAATAATAATAAGATTGATCAAGTGCAAGCCTACGTCTTCCTTCTTGCATAAGCTGAGAAAAAAAACAAAACTAAACAAATTAGAAACAAAAACGGGGTCGGGCTATTCCCAAACCCACAAGTAATCAAACAAGCATTGGTTCTTCCCCGACAACAGCGCCAACTTGTTGGAAGGGTTTCCCGACAACAACTAAATTTGTAGTCAAGACCCCGCTGTGTATAGGGAGGTCATGATCGTCCACGAGAAGCATGTTTGATTACTATTCTAGAAAGCGGAAATTAAAACAAAGTGAAGGAGAATTAGGCAAATAACGGTTAAGACACCTCGGTACCGACCTTGCAAGGGTCGATATCGATGATGTATTTCAACTAAACGCAGGGCAAACAACACAAGAACACACAGGCTCGGTACCGACTTAGCAGCCTCGGTATCGATGCAGAAACTTAGTAATAAGATGTGTTTTCGAATGGGAAAAAGATCTAGGATAAGTGTTTACCACGACATAATCATGCAATTAAGATATTGTGAAGGATAAATAACATGCCTTAAAGATAAAGCTATCAACTTTCGTTGATTTAAGCAAGCAAACCAATTGACTTTCATGAATTAATTCACTCTCTACTTATTTTTAGATCCAAATTTCATAACTTTCGTTAACAAACAATATCAACTTTCAAGGTTAAAACGTTATCTTTCGATCAAACAATAAACTCGAATTACTCCAACTTTCGTTAAAGCATAAGCACAAAACAAGTAGATAAAAGATAAAAGGCAATCAAACATTCCTCACACATTCAGTCATGCACATTCATGTCGGGTTTTCAACCCCAATCCTAGAAAAGAGAACTACTCGCTCATGATGGAAAAGAAACAAGCAATAAGATTGAAAGAGAACATCATATGAAACAAAACAAAAGCTTACTTGAAATTAAAACTCGAAACTTGTCTTTAGAATACAAACTTCTTCCCCAAGTAATCTTCAAAAGCAAACTAGAAACTAAAAACAAAGAGAAAAGTCGTGTCTTTGAATTCTCACACGTCTCACCCTCTGTCTCCAACTGAACGAACCCTAAACTAGGTTAAAGCAAAGGTATTTATACTAGAAAAGCTATCTATAAAGTTTCCATAAAGATAGAACTTCCTAAACTAAAAAGATTACGGAATAAAAATATAAAAATCCCGAAGTCGGCGCATCTACCGAGCCTAAGAACCTCGGTATCGACCTCTACAGGGTCGGTAGACTCGTTGTTGAACAATCTCGCCCTTGCCTTGCTGCAAACCTCGGTACCGAACCCACAGGGTCGGTATCGAGCCTATTTTCCTTGATTATTTGTACATTTTCATAGCCTCTTTTGGATTTGCCGGGATTTTAAAGCATCTTCTTTCTTTTTTTTAACTTGACCATGCTCCGTGATATTCGTATTTTTGGTATAGGTTTTGGTAGGTTTTCTTAGGTTATTAGGGTTAGTTTTGATAAGTTTGGGGTTAGATTTATGTGTTTTTGGATAGTTTTGCATATTTTGTGAAAAGTATGGAATCTACTCCGTTTTGTGTATTTTTGAAGGTTTTAGCAAGGAAACAGTGTTGTTTGGAGCCGAATTTGGAGTGCTATGATGAAGGACGGAGGAATACAAGATAAATGAGTTGAAGTCGGAGATTTTGAAGAAGAAGTGTTGAAGAAACCAGACCCAGGCTCGTTAACGAGGCTGCGAGGGCTCGTTAACGAGGTTACGAGATAGAGTTTTCGAGAGTCTGATTTTGTGACTTACCGATCCTGTGCGGAAATTTATTCCGTATCGGTAGAGTGTTTTTAATAGGTTTTAGGGTTATTATATTATTTATTTTAGGTCTTGTTATCCTTCTAGATTTTATTTCTATCTTTTTAGAGTAGATTTCTATCTTTTAGGAAAGTTTTTATCTTTTCTATTTTATAGTCTTATTAGTATAAATACCCTTCTATCTAGCCTAGAAGGGGGAAGCGAAGTAGAAAAAAGTTGGAATAGAGGAAAGGAGGAGCCGAGAGAGAGAGAGACGAGTCGGAGGTCGAGATCGAGAGCTTCGGTGGACGAGAGTTACCGGGGTCGTTAATCACGAGTTTTGATTCAGTGTTTTGTAATTTTCGGTTTCCTCTGAATTTCTGTAAGACCATATTTTGTTATTAATTTGAGTAGTATTTTGTTTTTAATGTTTTCTTTTGTTGAATTTACTTGTTTCTTAGTTATGAGTAGTGAGTAGTTTTCTTTTCTAGGGTCGGGGTTGAAACCCGGTATAGTTGTGCATGGTTTGATGAGTAAGATGATGTGTTGAAAGCCTTTTATCTATTTTTGAGATTGCTTGCTGTGTTTATACCTAGATGAAAATCAAGGTAATTTGAGTTTTTGACTTGATTGAGAGAGAAAGTTATAAACTTGAAGGTTGATATTGTTTGAATGCGAAAGTTTCAAGCTTTAGATCCAAAACAAGCAATTGAGTGAATTAGTTTATGAAAGTAGATTAATTTACTTGCTGGTCAATGAAAGTTGATGAATTTATCTATTTAAAGGCATGATACTTATCTTTTTACGAGTTTATATGCATGACTATGTTGTGGTAACCCTTATCCTAGATCTTGTTTTTTTATTTGAATTTTCCTAAGTTATATTCGTTACTGAGTTCATAGCCTCGGTACCGAACTTGTTTAGGTCGTTAGTGTGGTTAATTGTTTGCGGTGGTTCGTTAACGACCTTGACAACGTCGTTAACGAGGCTGCTTGTGAGTGTTTTGCTTGTTTTTGTTTGATTTTTATTGTTAGTAGTCGATAGACAAACAACCTTGCTTCTCGTGGAACGATCCTGACTCCCCTATACTCAGCGGGGTCTTGACTTATAAATATATTTGTTGTCCAGAGTAAAGGCCCGTCAACAAATTGGCACCGTTGCCGGGGAAGCAACGAGTTTGTTTGTTTATCTGTGGGTCTGGGAATAGCCCGACCCCATTTTTGTTTTTAATTTTTGTTTTCTTTGTCTGTTTTCTCAGCGTATGCCGGTAGGACGTCGAAGGCTTGAATTTGACAACGCTGGTTATTATTTAGAACCTGAACGTTCCCTGCACCGTAGACGCCGAGAGAACCGAGCCATGGTCACACCTGAAGAGTTGGCTCGTCAATTAGAAGTCCTCTAGAACCAGATGGAGGCATTGAAAACCGTGAAGGAAGACGCCGTTGCTGAGGCTGAGCGTCAACGAGCTAACAATGCTCGTCTATAGGAAGAGCTGAATGCCTATCCGAGGAACGCCAAACACTACATGCATCCGGAACTGAGGGTGCCAAAATCACCAATCGTGCTTCCGGAGATAGAGAAACCATTTAAGATTAAATCTCAATTTATATCCTTGATAAAGCGGGCTTAGTTTGAAGGGAAACCTACTGAGTGCCCTATGGAACATATTAGAAATTTGCTTGATTTATGTGACACCATAGCTGCTGAAGGTGTCTCACTTGAATATGTTCTATTAAAAGCTTTCAGGTGGTCTCTTGCTGGAAAGGCCCTGAGCTGGTTGGAGAGCTTACCTCCTAAGTCTATCAAGACTTGGAAGAACTTGTACGATCAATTTCTTACAAAATTCTTCCCGCCTGCCAAGACAACGGAGTTGAGAAAACGCATCACCTCCTATCATCAGCTGCCTAATGAGACTTTTGTTGAAACATGGGAAAGATTTAAAGAAATGTTTAGACAGTGCCCCACTCATGGGCAACCTTTATATGTTCTTCAAGAAATCTTTTTCCAGGGTATCAACGCAGAGACCAAGAACCGCATCAACACGCATACTGCATGTGGTTTTATAGAGATGGACCCTACGGCTGCATGGGCATTGCTGGATAAGTTGTCCAATTATGATGCCATGTATGGAACCCAGCAAGCTCCACAGTCCCAGAAACGTCTCTACGTGCCTAACCGAGAAGAAGTTGACCTGAATGTTAAAAATCAATTCCTACAAGACGAGGTCAACCGCCTAAAGAAGCAGGTAAGTTTTCTGAAATCCTCTCAGTTCTGTCAAGAGTGTGGTTCTTCTGCCCATAGTACTTCTGCTTGCACTAACATAGAGCAGGTAAGAGCCGCTGAGACAGTTGCTGAGATGAATTACATGAGAGGCCCATACAGGAACCAACCTAGCAATTTTGACAGGTCGAACAACTATCAGATGTGGGGCAATCAGAATCCAAATCCAAACTATGCAGCGCCTCCACCGGATAGACGACCTGCGCCTTATCGACCTCCAGGCCATCAGGAGCCACCATCTTGGGTACAAGGGTTACAGGAAAGCATTAATGGAGTCCACAACAAGGTTAATGAAGTTCAATCCAACCTTAACCACCAAAATAAAAGATGGGGAGAGTTCGATGTATGGAAGAAGAATGTTGATTCCCAACTAGGGAACCTTGCTGCACAAATTCCGAGGCCACAAGGGCAACTTCCGGGCCGTCCCGAAGTGAACCCTAAAGGATAGATAACAGCGGTACACCTTAGGAGCGGAAAGACATTATCGGAGCGTGTCCAGGCTAAGGACAAGACGGAAGAGGACGCCACGGTTCAGCTCGGTAACGAGCCAGCGAGGGCAAGTACCGAACTAGCACACCGTGGTTACGAGGCTCCGAAGGTACCTAACGACCCTAATCCAGGTAAGTTTTCTAATCCGAGCCCTCCTCTCAATCCCAGGCTAGTTAACGACCCCATCAGGTTCGGTCACGACCCACCGAGCGTACCTAACGACCCTAGTGTCAACCCGGTAGCTTCACCTCTCGAGCCTAACTTGGTTCCGAGGATGGTGAAATCTCTTCCATTTCCCACTGAGAAATCCATGGACTCTACTGAGAGTAAGTTCAAGCGTTTCGTAAAGATTCTTCAGGGCATTAATATTTCCATCCCATTCGCTGAAGCCCTAAGCGAAATGTCGGCTTACACAAAATTTTTGAAAGATATTCTTTGCAGGAAAAGATCCATTACAGAGCTGCAGGATGAAGTCCGATCTATAGCTCTACCAGAAAAGTTAGGAGATCCAGGGAGATTTGCAATGACGATCGGCATAGGCGACCACAAGTTCAAAGCTTTATGTGATCTGGGAGCCAGTGCTAGTTTGCTTCCTCTCTCCATCTGGTCTAAAGTCAACATGGGACCGCTAGAGCCTATAGATATGAACCTCTTCATGGAAGACAAATCATGTGTCAAGGCCACAGGAGTCGTGGATGACTATCCTATTCAAGTCGGGAAATTCTTTATACCGAATGATTTCATCGTCCTCGATATGCCTGAAGACCCTCATGTCCCCATAATTCTCAGCCGACCATTCTTAGCCACAGCAGGTGCTAGGGTTGATGTGCGGAAAGGACTTCTCACTTTTGATATTGGAGAGGAACGCGTGGAATTCAGCCTGGATCAAAATGCCAACGACCCAACTACGGTTGCACATATCGAGTTGACCCAGCCAGAACTCGACATAGCTGATCCTACCAACCCTCCTTCAAATACCAAAATGGAAGAGAATTTCATACAAGTCCCTACCGAACCTCATTGCCCCACCATCGAGTCCCACATGCAAGGGTATAATCAAGGTGAGTACTCTAAACTTGCTAATGCTGGTTATGACTATTCTTCATACTTTGTTCCTACACCATGCCCCATTATATGTGCTACAGAGGAGTCCAAACCACCTTGGTTTTCGAATTTCACTAACCATCATGTAGGAATACCGGGCATACTGATAGAAGAAAAGGGACCTAATTTAGTGACTCATGCGAATAATGCCTACAAAGCTAAGTATGGGGTACCAAAAGACCCCAACATAGCTGCAAAAGAGCCACCTTGAACAAGGTAAGTACGTCGGGCTGACGACGTTAAAAATAGCGTTACGGGAGGCAACCCGCTTTTAGTATAGACTAGATTTTTCTTTTCTTTTTAGATTCTTTTTCTTAGCTTTCTTTTGAGTTATTTTTAGTAGTTTTTAGGTTAGAAAAGTAGGATAAAATTTTGAGCTAACAAGATGCAGGAGAAAGGGCTCGAAAATCACTCAAGGAGGCTACGGTGGCTCGTTAACGACCCACCCAGGGTCGTTAACGACCCGGTCTAGTGAACCGACTCGGGCAGGTAAGTTTTTATTTTTACCCTAGTCTATCTTCTATCTTCTACCCTTCTTCTACCTACCCTAGCCGCCGCCACTACCCCCCCCCCCCCTCCTATTTCTACCCTCTCCTATTTAACCCTTCTAAACTCTAAAAAAAAAATCCTACTCTCAAATCCTCAAATCTCAAACTCCAAATCCCTCAAAATTCTACCGAAGACCTTCACCACCGATCGGAATTCTCCACTCCACCGACCGTCGGAAACGCCCACGTTACCGAAGCAGGAACCCAATTTTTCCCACCGACGAGATCCAAGCTCGTTAACCACCCAAACTCGATTTTTTGTTCTTCAAATTCTCAATCTTCCGGTATGATTTCTACACCCTAACTCTTTATTGCTTGATTCATGGTTTTTAGGGTAGAAATTTCATGTTTGGATTATGTTTATACAGAAAACCGAGTTGCATGTTTTAAATTTTGCTCATGATTTTTGGTTGTGCTTAGTTGTTCTTGATCTAGGGAAGGTTATTCATGCTAGATTCTCCATTGCAAAATTTGATTAGGAAAAGCATGAATTTTTCTTGTACTAGATATTAAGTTCAATTTTCACCATGTTAATTTTTGGGTAAATTCAGCATGTTTGGAATGGGTAATTGAGCAAGTATGGGGCCGTATACCTGATGATGTGTCTAGTGAAGGATTATAGAGGATGCATGCTTGATTCATGGCTTAATTTTAGAGTGGATGACATTCGGATTTTGTGAACTGGCTCTCGGCGGCTCGTTAACGACCCACCCAGGCTCGTTAACGACCCTGCGTAACCTCAAAGTTTATGAACCAGTCCAGATTCGTTAACGAACCAATCGGGTAGTTAACGAATAATTCCGAGGGTTATTTCGAGACCAAGTATGGGGTCTCTTGCCTATCTATTTTGAGTGGATCTTATCTTGGAAAAATCATAATTGTTTTGTAGATCACATGGCAAGCTCAAGCAGACCCGCTACCCGAGCCCAGAAGAAGAGGAGGAACCAGAGGTCCCCATCTCCACCTCTCATGGACAATGTGATCATGCGCACTCAAGGGAAATGTTGGAACGATGTTGGGACCTCTGGTTCTAAACATCGGATCAACGATACAGTTCTCCGAGTTTTGGTAATGACAAACGCTATAAGGGAACTAATGTGCTTTGATCAAGTATTTCTAAGGAACATAGGTTTAGCAAAGAACTTCCATGAATGAGCACACAATGAAGAGTTCCCATCAAGGGAACTCTGAAGAGGAAGGTTCCCATGAAATGAGAACTCCCAGGAATGCCCAGAGAACACAGGCTTATACAATGAAGAGCTTCTCTCAAAGGAACTCAGCAGAGGACAGTTCCCACGATATGGGAACCCACATGTGAAGACAAGGACCGATCAGCGCATATCACGGGATCCTGTCTTGGACAGGATGAAGGCACAGTCTGAGGAGCAGACTGTCACAATTGATCCAACGGTCCGATCATCTCAAGAAGTTGACCTAGTTCAAATCGAAGTCACATGTAAAGAAAGTACAACTTGGGCATCAAGCAAAGGGCATTTCCGACACAAATGAAAGATGCAATTGAAGCCCAAGTTCACTCGAGTATAAAGCCAAATGAATAGTGCTCGGATTGAGTACTTCTCCTAGAACCCACAAATACCCACAACAGAAGAAAGAGAAAAGAAGAAGAGAAGTCCCCGGTGGCGAGTGTCTGATCTCGACGACGGTGAAGCCGAGTTCCCAGGAGCAAGGGAATTGCGATTTGGTGTAAGGTTTGAGTTACTTATTTAGAGATTGTTGTTCGCTTAGGAACTCAGTTGAGAAGATTCATTAGTGTTGCTAGAGTTAGGTAGAACTCGTAGGAACAGAGAAGTTTGAATCTGGCTGTTTGTAACTAAGGAACAAATCAATAATATAAGTAATTCATTCAAAATCCTCCAAGCGGAGGTAGAGGTTTACCCATACAACTAGTTGGTTGTAGTGGGGTTCCTCTATAAGGAACTGTGTTTCTTCAGTGTCTTAACTACTTGCGATTATTTCTTCCGCTGCCTTGGGAACAGCTTAACAGCCAGTTCCCAAGCTCTTGCTAACTCATTTACGATCCAACAATTGGTATCAGAGCAGGCTGCTCTAGATTTGTGTTAGCATCGCAGGTTTCAAACATGGCTCACGAACTTACCCAAGTCGGTCACAACAACAGCAAGCCACCAAGGCTCATCACTGGGAGATTCGAAGTCTGGCAACGCGACATGAAGAACTGGATGCGCAGCCAGGACTACCAAGCTTGGTGCGTCATTGAAAAAGGGAACTTCAAAATTGATCCAGCAATTGAGAATGACCTGTCAAAATGGGGACCTAATGAGTACAAGTGCATGGAGGCCAACTTCAAAGCCATCCAGTACCTCAAGAATGCCATGTCGGTGCAAGACTGCGACAGAGTGGCAAACTTAGACACGGCAAAGGAAGTGTGGGAAGCCATTCAGCAAATGCACATTGGGAACTCAGACCTCCGAGAAGATCTTCAGATGAACGCAAGAAGGGAGTTCTTCACCTTCCAAATGGAGATAGGAGAATCCGTTGATAGTTACCAATCCCGTTTTGAGGGACTTTGCACCAAGATGACTGGCCTTGGGATCACTAAAGAAGAAGTCACCGACAAAATGAAGGTTCAACAACTCTTCAATGGGTTGACTGGAGAATGGACAAACGAAAGAACGATGTTCAAAGAGAATCCCGAAAACAGGGCTCTTATGCTCCACCAGGTTTTTGGAAAACTGGTGGGATATGAGAAGAGAAAGATAGATGACAGGGAGCAAAAGCGAGCACATCAGGGGATAGCTCTCAAACTTGAAAAGGTAATCAAGGCAGTACAGGAGCAACATGAAGAATTTGAAGAAGATGAGGATGAAGAGCTAGTCCTTGTAACAAAAGCTATTCGATCTTTCTACAAAGGGAAGTTCAAGAAGAATTATGGGAACTCAGGAAAAGGACAGAGTTCCCAAAGAAAATCTGCTGAAAAGGACCTCTCGGATGTAACGTGCTACAAGTGTTACAAGAAGGGACACTTTGCCAAGGAGTGCCCTCAGGAGGCGGACAACCGAGGAAAAGGAAAAAAGGCCTACATAGCCACATGGAGCGACGATGAAGACGAAGAGCCTGAATCATGGGTTCAACCTGACATGTGTGCCATGGCCTTAGGAGAAACCACTAGGGAACAACCCAGTGAGGTAACCCCTGAATCCGTTCTTGCTTCCTTGTCAAATTATGAGAAACCTGAACTACTTAAAATTCTCACAAGTCTTGTCAAAGATAATATTAAATTGCAAAAGAAGTTGGAAATGTCGGAACACACAAATGCTGAACTAGTTGGTCTAGAGCCATGTCCCAACTGTGTGCCCCTTCTAGAAAAACTTCAGTCTTATGTGTCTCACATCGTAGAACTTGAGAATGAGCTTAAAACCCTAGAAAGTGATGAAAACACCCTTCTACAAAATCTGAGTAAAGCAAAAGGGAACTCTGAAGCCTCTAGTTCCCAAACCAAGTTTGTCCCAGCCAGACACGGAATAGGGTATGAGTCAGAGAGCCCTAGAAAAGGGAAGTCCCCCTTGAGTGAAAAAGAGATGAACGAGTGCAGGGCCCTAGAGCTTCAGTGTGAGAAACAGAAAAATGCACACTTGGAAGAGAAAATCCGTGTTCTGGAGAGTGGGGTGAATGGAGAAGTAGATTATTACACTGGGAACACTGGACACAAGTTGTATGTTCAAATAGCTAAGGGAAACAGGTCTAGAGTGTACAACAAGGAAACTATGGATAGAAACAGGATACAGAGACCCCATCCTAAGTACTACCTAGGAGAATACTATAAGACCTGCTGGAACTGTGGTGCTCATGGGCACTACAAGGAAAGCTGTCCCAAAGCTAAGGCCCAAGCTCAGAAAAACCACGAGTACTGGAACAAGCAGAATCAACAAACCAACAAGCCTGCTAGAGTTCCCATTAAAAGAAACAACCATAGGAACCTTGCCTATAACAAGTACTCTCGTGACATTAACATTGCTGATTATGTGCTATTTGAGACTGCCTTCCCTTGCAAGGAACCAGGCAAGAGTCATCTTGCTTGGGTCCTCAAAAACTAACTTTTCTTGTAGGTGGCAGTGAGGGGGAACAACACATGGGTCATTGACAGTGGATGTTCCAACCACATGACTGGAAACAAAGACAACCTCACCTCACTCCACCCAAAGGCCGAAGGAGGTCACGTGTCCTTTGGCAACAAAAATAAAGGAGAGATCATAGGAACAGGGGAAGTGCTACTCAACAAATCAATCAAAATCAGCAACGTTAACTTGGTGAAAGATCTGGGATTCAATCTCTTGAGCGTCTCTCAAATATGTGATCAAGGGAACAACATCGTCACCTTTGACTCAAAGGAATGTCTAGTGATCAACAAGAAGACTAACAAAATCATCCTGAAAGGAAGAAGGTCCAACAACATATATGTGGTGGATACAAACTTTGAGCCACCAAGGAAACTGTGCTTGGCAAGTTCCTTTGATGAAACGAAACTCTGGCACCGAAGGTTAGGACACGCAGGTATGAACCAAATCTTGAAACTCTATCTACAAGATCTCGTCGTTGGTCTCCCACGAATCAACCTTGAAGGAGTCAAGATGTGTGAAGCCTGTGTTCGAGGAAAGCAAACAAGGACCTCCTTCAAGCCCAAAAGGATGGTGAGCACGACCAGGCCCTTAGAGCTAATTCATATGGATCTTTGTGGTCCCATGCACACCGAAAGCTATGGAGGAAAGAGGTACATGTATGTTTTAATCGATGATTTTTCACGATTCACATGGGTGCTATTCTTGAGATCAAAATCAGATACCTTCAAGGAATTCGAAGTCCTAATCACAAGAATGGAGGTCAACATGGGACTCAAACTAAAGGCTCTCAGATCTGATCATGGAACAGAGTTTGAAAACTCACAGTTCCTAGATACTGTGACAAACATGGGATCTCTCATAACTTCTCGGCCCCTCGCACTCCTCAGCAAAACGGAGTTGTCGAAAGGAAGAACAGGACCTTGGAAGACATGGCTAGAACTATGTTGTTTGAAAGCAGAGTTCCAGAGTACTTTTGGGCTGAAGCCATCTCCACAGCTACTTATATCCTAAATCGAGCCATGATCAGACCCTTGATCAAGAAGACATCCTATGAGCTCATCAAAGGGAGAAAGCCAAATATCGCTCATCTTAGGACCTTCGGATGCAAATGCTTCATCCACAACAATGGGAAAGACAACCTTGGCAAATTTGATCCCAGGAGCGATGAAGGGATATTCTTGGGATACTCTTCCCATAGCAAGGCGTACAGGGTCTATAACAAGAGGACCAAGAAGATAGAGGAAAGCATTCACGTCATCTTCGACGAGAAGTCTGTAAAGATGGGAACAGAGGTTCAAGGAAAGGGAACTCTGTTTAAGCTGGTCAGACAAGAAGAAGACGACGACGAGGATGAACCAAGAAAGAAAGATGAAGACTATCCAAATGGGAACAATGCCCCACAATCAGGGAACAACGAAGGAGATCAAAACTCCACAGATCAAAGCTCCTTTGAAGTTCCCTCTTCAACAGAAGAACCACAAGATGCCTCCAATTCTCTCGTTCCTCAAAATGAAAATGCACCAGAATCTAGTGTTCAGGGGGAACAACGAGGGAACTCCGAAGAGAATCCTGACGAAAGTCCCAGCGAAGAAGCTGAACATAACTGTTCTCCTGAGGAAGAGGAAACTCAAGACATAGATGGAGAAGAGTCAAGGGAACAGGTTGACGTCTCACACATCCCAACAAGAAACTACCAACAAAAGAGAGATCACCCCATCGACAACATCATCACTCCATATGAAAAAGGTGTTCTAACTCGCTCCTCTCTCAATAATTTTTGTGCTTTTAATGCCTTTGTCTCAATGGTGGAACCAAAAAGCATAAAAGAAGCTCTAAAGGACCCAGACTGGATCCAAGCTATGCAAGAAGAACTACACCAATTTGAGAGGAACAAGGTATGGAAGCTAGTTCCAAGGCCCAAAAACAAGAACATCATAGGAACTCGATGGGTGTTTCGGAACAAGCTAGATGATACTGGGGCCGTAGCTAGGAACAAGGCTCGTCTGGTTGCTCAAGGCTATAGACAAGAAGAAGGAATCGACTATGACGAGACCTTCGCACCAGTTGCAAGGATCGAGGCCATCCGCCTTCTCATAGCCTATGCAGCCCACAAAGGATTCAAGCTCTACCAGATGGATGTGAAGACGGCATTTCTCAATGGGCACCTCAAGGAAGAAGTATACATAGCCCAACCCCCAGGATTCGAAGATGAGAAGCTACCCAACCACGTCTACTTCCTGGAGAGGGCCCTCTACGGACTCAAACAAGCTCCTCGAGCATGGTATGACAGGTTTGCTCAGTTCCTTCTGTCTCATGGATACCTTCGAGGTTCCATAGACAAAACTCTTTTCCTTAAAAGGGAGTCTAAGGATATCTTGATTGTTCAAGTTTATGTTGATGACATTGTTTTTGGAGCAACTAACGAAACTCTTGTAGAGAAGTTTAAGGACCTCATGAGTAGTGAGTTTGAGATGAGTCTCATAGGGGAACTCACGTTCTTCCTAGGACTCCAGATTTCTCAAACAAAGGAGGGAACAAGGATTCATCAACAAAAATACATCAAAGAAATGCTAGTCAAGTATGGGATGGACCACTCACGGCCCATTGACACTCCCATCTCCCCAAATTCCAGACTCAATGTTGATGAAACAGGGGTAAGTGTCGATCAAAGAAACTTTAGAGGTATGATTGGCTCTCTCCTATACTTAACTACTAGTAGGCCTGATATTATGTTCTCAGTGTGCTTATGTGCACGTTTTCAAGCTAATCCCAAAGAATCACACCTGAAAGAGGTGAAGAGGATTTTCAGGTACCTCAAAGGGAACGACAACTTGTGCCTCTGGTATCCAAGGAACAGTTCCCTTGAGCTCATTGCTTATACAGATGCAGATTTTGTTGGGCACCTAGTTGATAGAAAGAGCACATCAGGAATGGCCCAGTTCCTTGGGTCATGCCTAGTCTCTTGGGGATCCAAGAAACAAAATTCAGTGACACTCTCCACAGCTGAAGCAGAATACGTGGCTGCCGCATCATGTTGTTCCCAAGTACTATGGCTCAAGTCCCAACTTCAGGATTACGGTATGTCATTTGGCCCAGTTCCTATACTCTGTGATAATACTAGTGCCATTAACATTTCCAAAAATCTTGTGCATCATTCTCGGACTAAGCACATAGACATTAGGCATCATTTTCTACGTGACAATGTTGAAAATGGGAACATCTCTATGCAACACTGTAGAACGGAAGAGCAAATTGCGGACATTCTCACCAAAGCTTTAGACAGACGTCCCTACCAGCGTTTTCGAATGCTTCTAGGGATGATAACTCTAAACTAAACAAGTCCCTGTTTGTCTCTCCCTCAATGCTTGATTAGTCTAACTAGAAATGCATGATAGGGAACTGTAGGACTCAGTGCTTTCATTTTGCCATATTACTAGTCTAGAGCTTGATGTGTATGTAGGAACATTATTTCTTTTGACCCAAAATGATCAACCAGAGTTCCCTTTAACCCTCTCTACAAGCCACTATGACGGTTGATCATAAAACCTACCCTAAGCTAAGGACCAGACAAACGTTTCTCATGAGCCCAACTCTTTATCCCAAAATCGAGTTGCAATTGTCTGGTTCTCTTTTGAGTTCCCCAGCCTCACAAAGAAAATTGAGTGAGTTCCCCTAACCTCTCCACTCAATACGACCTTTCTAGAGATCATGGGAACTGGTGCTCACAAGCAAGGGAACACTGGATCTGAAAAGATGAACCGTCACTAGGGAAATGGGAAATTGTGTCAGACTCTGAAGCGTTTTGGGCCAAGCACTCAAAAATTCAAAAGACTTCCCCTGGAAGAAAACGACGCGTGTCAGAGGCATGCTCGAGAAGTTGAAACGGCTCTCCGCTCTTATTGGCCAACGGTTATCGAGACCTTTCTCAACTTCCCTTTCTACCCTCGTCTCTCTCTCTCTCAATCAAACCCTACTTTACCACTTTTGGGTTCCTTCTTCCTCATTCTTCCCTGTCACTCTCCTTCTCTGCAACTTTGCCTCCTCCCTCCTTCGAGAAAACTTCCAAAACACTCTCTTTCCCAAACCTTTCTAAAAATGGCTCCAACCCATTCTTATGCCGAGATGAAGGCATGGATCCAGAACAACCCTAAAGCTCTCTTCCTCACCATGATGGCGGACGTCGAGAAGGAGCAAAATGAAGCCCTTCGCGATGTTCTCATCGAGGGACTTTACAATTATGTAAGTCCCTTCCTTCCTCCTCCCTCGGCGGCGCAACCTCCAGCACCGCCGACCTCCACCCTTGCACCTCCTTCTTCCTCCGAAGTTCGCATCGTCGACACTTTCGGATCCGAACCCTCTTCTAAATACGAAAAACCCAAACAATCCAAACACAAACACTCGTCCAAAGACTCCTCCAAATCCAAACACCACTCCTCAAAATCCAAACATAGCTCCAAACGCAAACACTCCCAAATCTCCGCTTCTTCATCCCCATCTCTTTCCATTCCAAAGAAAAAATCCCTCCTCAACATGGAGGAGGTACTTCATCTATCCAAACCCGACGCCTATACCATCATTCACCCATCCGAGGTCGAGAAGCTCTTTCTCCCTCGTCCCCAATCAATCCCTGAGACCTCCGGTCCCAGGGACTCCACGATAACCACTTCCTCACCTGTTCCCATGGTTGAGGGAACTACTAACCCTCCACCCTCTTCCTCTCCCCGAGTTCCCCCACCCACCTCACCCATTCCCACATCCCCCATCACTTCCAAATCATCCTCTGGGACCTCAAGTCCCAAGGCTCGCACTCCTACTCCTCCTCCTTCCACTCCCAAGTTCCCAACTCCACAAAACTCTCCTCTACCTCCATCTTCTCCCACCACACTAAAACTCCCTTCCCCATCTTCCTCGGCCCAGAAAACAATAGACCTTGACTCCGACGAGGATAATCTCCCCATCGGAGTCCTTGTTCGCCAAAAGGCCACTGCCCCCATCGTAATGGGAACTGCTGAAGAGGAAGCCCAACTAAAGGCCCTCGAAAAGGAATTTGAAGGCGCACTACACGGGCCTTCCGAAAATCAAGGGGGCAAAGCCCAAGAAGAAGGGAACCCAGCACCCTCTGACGGTGCTGAGACAAGTCGTCGTCAGGAAGACGACGAGGAGGAAACTGGGCTGACCTCCTCCACTGATGAAGGGACCTCCAGTGATGACGCTGAAGAGGAAGAAGAGGCCCCCACTTACAAAGAGTGTGCCACCACCCCTGCTCCTGAACAACAGATGGTGGTGTCGGCACAGGTCCCAGAGGAAAGGACCCGCCCACTGCTGATCGAAGCGGCTGACCCCCCTCAGCAAAAAGGAAAGACTACGGTCTCTAGGGGGAACTCCAAGAAGAAAGGGAAAGGAGCAAAGCCCAAGAAAGTTCATATCTCTGAGAATCGCAAGCTCCTTCCCCCACTCATTCTCTCTGAAAAACAACTCGTTGATGAAGGGCTCGGGCAACTATGGGACCTGATCAAGGCCCAAGGATGGGAACACATGTGCAGTGAAGCTGTGAGTATTGATCCCTCTCAGGTGCGCCGCTTCTACAACCATTTTGTGGTCCATGACAACGGCACCAAGGGAACTCTCTCCCTCGAAGGCGATGACTTCATCTTCACCACCTCCACCATTCGCCTTCAACTACAAGTCCCTGTCCAGGTCCTACAAGAACTGCCCACCAAGAGCTGGGGCGACTTCAACAGTGAGGAGATTTACAACACGATCTACGAGGGCCGTGTTCCCACCACTGGCACCTCTACTCATCACTTGTCCCTCATTGCAAAGCTGGCTCATCAATTCATCATCAATATGGTGATCCCTCGCCAGGAGAAGCGCCTTGTTATCAACATCCCTGATGCCATTATCCTCTACCACTTCCTCCTCAAAAAGCCCATCAATCTTCCTCGCATAATCTTGGGGCACATGGAGAAGTGCATGGCTTCCAAATCCCACTCCCTTCCTTATGCTGGCCTCATCAAGAAACTCTTGCTAAGAGAGGGCCTCTACGACACATCCCAAGAAGAGGTCACCATAGGTAGGGAACTGGACATCTCTGTTGTCCACAAGATGCGACACTCTGAGCCTGTGGAGGAACAAGAAAGGCTGCCATCTGGAGAAGGCATTCAGGATGGGAACACTCCAGTGTTAGTGCACATTGCCAACAGTCTTGAC
This sequence comes from Fallopia convolvulus, assembly GCA_964016875.1. NCBI lineage: Eukaryota > Viridiplantae > Streptophyta > Magnoliopsida > Caryophyllales > Polygonaceae > Fallopia > Fallopia convolvulus. The sequence continues at coordinate 28,998,467 of OZ024727.1, forward strand.
AAGATCGCCAGGGAACAAGAAAAGATGGAAAGGGACCAAGAACAAATTGCCAAAGGCCAGGAAAAGCTTGTACAAGTCTTGACACGGCTTTGTGATGCCCTGTTCCCAAGCCAATGATCTTTCCCTTCTTTCTCCTAGCCTCAATGTTCCCTCAAACATTCTCTTGTGTTCCTATGTACAAATTTTTGCTTAAGTAATACATGGTTTTTAGTATGATTGCGTGTTCTCTTTCTTCCTTATCTATGTGTTTACTTGTTTTCGATGATGTCAAAAGGGGGAAAGACAAAAAATGCGAGATGAGTTAAGTTGAAAAGATATCACAGAATACGCAAAAGCTAAGGGGGAACAATTGCATAAAAAGCTAAGTACGAACTCAGTGATTCACAAGAAGTGGCTCCCTAGGAACACGCGTAGGAACTCATTTGCATATCATGCTTTGAAATACTTGCTATTTTTTTGCGATAGGTTTGTCATCATTAAAAAGGGGGAAATTGTTGGAACGATGTTGGGACCTCTGGTTCTAAACATCGGATCAACGATACAGTTCTCCGAGTTTTGGTAATGACAAACGCTATAAGGGAACTAATGTGCTTTGATCAAGTATTTCTAAGGAACATAGGTTTAGCAAAGAACTTCCATGAATGAGCACACAATGAAGAGTTCCCATCAAGGGAACTCTGAAGAGGAAGGTTCCCATGAAATGAGAACTCCCAGGAATGCCCAGAGAACACAGGCTTATACAATGAAGAGCTTCTCTCAAAGGAACTCAGCAGAGGACAGTTCCCACGATATGGGAACCCACATGTGAAGACAAGGACCGATCAGCGCATATCACGGGATCCTGTCTTGGACAGGATGAAGGCACAGTCTGAGGAGCAGACTGTCACGATTGATCCAACGGTCCGATCATCTCAAGAAGTTGACCTAGTTCAAATCGAAGTCACATGTAAAGAAAGTACAACTTGGGCATCAAGCAAAGGGCATTTCCGACACAAATGAAAGATGCAATTGAAGCCCAAGTTCACTCGAGTATAAAGCCAAATGAATAGTGCTCGGATTGAGTACTTCTCCTAGAACCCACAAATACCCACAACAGAAGAAAGAGAAAAGAAGAAGAGAAGTCCCCGGTGGCGAGTGTCTGATCTCGACGACGGTGAAGCCGAGTTCCCAGGAGCAAGGGAATTGCGATTTGGTGTAAGGTTTGAGTTACTTATTTAGAGATTGTTGTTCGCTTAGGAACTCAGTTGAGAAGATTCATTAGTGTTGCTAGAGTTAGGTAGAACTCGTAGGAACAGAGAAGTTTGAATCTGGCTGTTTGTAACTAAGGAACAAATCAATAATATAAGTAATTCATTCAAAATCCTCCAAGCGGAGGTAGAGGTTTACCCATACAACTAGTTGGTTGTAGTGGGGTTCCTCTATAAGGAACTGTGTTTCTTCAGTGTCTTAACTACTTGCGATTATTTCTTCCGCTGCCTTGGGAACAGCTTAACAGCCAGTGCCCAAGCTCTTGCTAACTCATTTACGATCCAACAGGAAAGCGGACCGATACAATGCCATCCTACACAAGGACCACAACACTCGGTGGTTCTCGAGGTCAAGTGCTAAAGCCACAGGGATTTATGCGGATGTCAAGGAGGCCTTTGTTATTCTCGATGTGCCTCATTTGCTGAAGAAGGAGAATTTGCCACACTTTTCGGCTCTCACATCCGAGTTTCTAGCCACTCTAGAGACGAGTTTCCCAACGAAGACTTCGGCGGGACGCATTCGGTTTAGGCTCGGTAATGTGCACCGAGAGTACACTTTGGCGGAGTTCAACGCTATTTTGGAGCTCCCAAACCCTACTCGAGAGTACAGTCTCAAGGATTACAAGGTAACAAGGACTTGGAGCTACATCACCGGGGAGGTCGAGCCCTCCGCAGCGGCATTATCCGGGGCAAGCATCATCAACCCCATTTTCAGGATCATCCTCCGAGTCCTAGCCGCTACATTCTGGCCAAAGAGGGAGTTGAACAGGCCAACAAGGACAGAGGTTGCATGTCTTCGCACCATTCTTTTCGAGGAACCCGGCCCATTGAATTTGGGGTATGAATGGCTCTATTATATAGAGAAATCCACCCAGTCAAAGGAAGTATGGTGTGGTAATTTGGTTAGTCTTCTGGCAACAAACCTTGGAGTCTATCTCACTCGCTACACGTCGGCTCATGCTCAACTTCTCAACAAAAATTATTGGTATAGCTCCGGTATTTTCATTCAAGCCGAGGGAGGGTTCAAGACAAAAGTTCAAGACCGCATTGTTGTACCCACTCTTGACAAGCTAGAGCTACTTTATGTACCGAATTGGTACGAGGCATGGACGGGTCATGCATTCCCGTTGGAGCCCAAGCTGGAGGATGAGCTATTGCTTAGGCCGTGTGATACAAGATTCGAGCGAGAAGGAGAAGAGATGGATGAAGATGAAGATGAGACTAACGAGGTTGCTGAAGACGATACTGAAGAGGCTGACACAGAGGGAGGCACAGAGGAGCTTAACTTCGAGGATGAAGACCTCGATACAGAAGTTTTAGGCACCAACGTCCTCGTTGACGAGCCCACCAGGCTCGTTAACGACCATTTCCAGACCTCTACCTATGATCCCAACGAGTCACCCAGCTTCGTTAACGACCCCCCGAGGGCAGCTAACGAGCCTCCGCAGTCTCCTCTCGACCCTCATTCCTATGGACTCATGCCATAACACCCAGTGCTTTACCAAGACCACTTCCAGCCGCACTACCCACCACCTCCTCAGCCCGAGTACACTGGATCGAGTATTCCGCCACCATGGGCCGAAGATCTCTCTGCTCAGATGCAACAGCTTCACCTTCAGCAGGACCATATTCATCGGAGGATGGATAAATGGGAGAGTGTCTATTCTGCTCGCATGACGATGGAAGACGAGAGGCATCACCAGAGAGAGGTGGAGGATGCAGAGCGCTGGAGGACAATGTACGACTTCATGGGGAACTTCGAGCACTACTATCCTCCATCGAACCGTTGATTCAGCTTGACGAAGATTTCCTTGTTTTCAGCTTAGTAACTTAGTAACTTTTTATGTTTTTCTTTTCTTGTTTTATTTTTGTTGTTTTGTTTTCTATTTCTTTCCTTCTTCTTATTTTCCTTATAGTGGGGACACTGTAATTTTAAGTATGGGGTGGGAGAAAGTAGAAAATTTGTTGCTTTATGTGCTTTATTTGTTTTGAGTAGTTTTGTTCTATAAACTATAAAATCGAAAAAAATTGAAACAAATTTGAAAAAAAAGAGTTTTAGAATTGATAGATATCCCTTTCTTAGGTTCTATGATAGTAGTTGCTAGCTTGATCATATAAATCCTTGCAATCATGTCTTTGAGAATATAGTCGGATTCTTGTTATGAAGTTGTTTTTTGGAAGGAATAGCATTTGAAGAAATTGAGCACATATACTGTTTTAGCATAAGTGATGCAATCCAACAATAAAAATTAGCCTTGTGAGTTATCTTTGGCCTTATAGGGAGAACATCAAAAATCCCTCTTCTTTTTTGTGTGATTTACTCTCTATATGCCTATTATCTCTTGGAATTGTGATGGTTATCTATTTCTTGAGACCTGTATAAGATTTATAGTTCATTACTTGTGAGAATCAGATGATAGAGAACTTATTCATAAGCCCTATTAATCCCTATCCACCTTTACATGATCCTTCTTTTGACAGCCAGTTTGAGCCTGAAGCCTTTTATTTTTAGCTCCACAAAAATTGTTCCTTAGCCGAGATAAGCTTGACCCTATCTGGGGATTAGGACTTAGATTGGAGAGGTATGTTTTGTTGAGTGCAATGTTATGTTTGGTTTGAAATTGAGGGATTATTGGGAAGGGTAGATTGGAAGTCTCTTGTTTTTAATTTGTGTAAAAAGAAAGATCTCTTGGTACAAAAGATGCACGAAATAAGATTGATGGTTGAAAGAAAGTTGTTAAGAAAATTGAGGAGTACACAATGAAGCTCGGTAACGACCCTTGTGGGTTCGTTAACGAGGCTGCGAGAGGAGTAAAATAAGAAAAAAAAAAGAGAAAGAAAATGAGCTAAATAAAAGGAAGAAGTTTGAAGTGCATGTGTGTTTGATAGATATATCAGAGATTCTTTTGAGTTATTTTGTGTGACTTTCTAGGATATATTGGGTGAGTGAAAGAAAGTGCATAATGTTGAGTGAGTTTGGTATATCTTTTATGAGTGTTTTGATGTTGTGTGAGTTTTTAGGAGTCTTTGATTCCCGGATATTATTAGCACCACATAGCCAAAATATTTTCCACGCCCATTTGTTTTTACCGAGCCCCATTACAACTCGGCCGAATGGAAGCTTCTATGAAGTTTTTCATTGAGCCCCCTAAGTTCTCTTGATGATTTTTGCTTGTTTTGACAAATCTTGGGTGGAGAGTTTGGTGATATAAGTTCCAATTTCTATGAGTGTTTGTATATAAGATGAGTTGAGAGATGTATTTATAAGCCTAAACACTTGAGAGTTAAGAGAAACACATCACATATCCCTTGTGAGGTTGGATTGTATTTTCTTATGTTTATTTGGTGCATATATCTGTTATGACATTAATAGTCATTTGCTATTTTCTTCTATAAGTTTTGATGTTGCTTTTTAGATGATGGCTATAGTTTGATGAGTATGTTTGTTTGGTTTTGATTATTGTTTAGTGATTGCTTGAGGACAAGCAAGTTTAAGTATGGGGTATTTTGATATTCGTATTTTTGGTATAGTTTTTGGTAGGTTTTCTTAGTTTATTAGGGTTAGTTTTGATAAGTTTAGGGTTAGTTTTATGTGTTTTTGGATAGTTTTGCATATTTTGTGAAAAGTATGGAAGCTACTCCGTTTTGTGTATTTTTGAAGGTTTTAGCAAGGAAACAGTGCTGTTTGAAACAGTGCTGTATTTTTGAAGGGTCTTGACTTATAAATTTATTTGTTTTTGATGTCTCTCTATTTGGTGGTGTTTTCATATGTGATTTCCTTTGTAAATATGTTTCTTTTTCCCCTTTTCTTGTGCGTTTTGTTCCTTTTTAGCTTAGTTCCCGTATTTCTATGAGATTCGGAGACTACGCGCATTTTATGTGCTTTGTAGGTAAATTGGCGTGAATCAAGGATCTATTTGAAGGAGGGTCGAGACATGGAGCAAGGCCCGAGCAAAGGAGGAAAGAGAGAAGCAAGCCATGAAGAAGAACAAGAGGAAAGCCAACAAGAAGAAGGTGGAACGAGGTTCGGACCGAGTTGCAACCAACCTCGGGCCCGACTTGAAGTTTCAACCTCGGACCGAGTTGCACAGTACCTCGGGCCCGAGGTCCTCCGTGTCGGTCCAAGTCGGTCACCGAACTACTTGGGCTCCAAGGCACGAATTTGTGGACTTCCACTTTTGCCCCTCATCTAATCCATAAAAGGCCCTCTTGTCTTCTAAGAAAGGGGTTCCCACACTTAGGAAGGAACCCAACCCTCAAAAACTCTCAAGGGGATACTTGGAGAGCAAGGAGGAAGGAGAGGAGAAGGAGAAGAGAGAGAATCGGCCAAGGAGAGGAAGATTGATAGGTTTGGTTGATAGATTTGCTTTGCTTTGTTTTGATCTTGTGGATTATGAAACCCTTGATTGGAATTTGTGGATTGCTTTTGATTTTGAATGAAACTTTGCTTTGTTTTGAGATTGATGATGTTGATTGCTTTCCCTTTTGATTTGTTTGCTTTCTTTGTTTGCCACATGGAGTAGATCTCCTTGATCTTGGGTTATGGGGGAAAACCCTAGCTAGGTTTGGGCTAGAAACCCCAATTCCATAGCCTTGAGTGTTTGATCTAAGGAACCCACTCTACATAGAGCTACAATTCCTTGCGAAAGTCGGGAATCAAGGCTTGAGATTGGCAAAGTAGCGAAAGTGAACATGTGTCAATCTCAAGACCTTGCTTCGAAGGGGATTTCCCCAATGATCGATGTGTAGAAGTGGTTGGAACGAGGGCGAAAGCACTCGATCCTAGTCCGATCATCACTCATTGCTTGAATTGGGGTGGAAAAGCCTTAATCTACTAGGGAAGGAACCCAAAAGCCCAAGATCTACTTTTAAAATCTTTGAGTTCGACATCCCCAGCTACCTCGGGCCCGACTTACCCAGTGTCGGTCCCGACTTCCTCTCGTCGCCAACCTCGGGCCCGACGTGACCTCAGTGTCGGTCCCGACTGTTTTCTTTGTTTTCCTTTGTTTTATGCTCTCCTTTCTAGCTTCCTAGTACCTAGGCACATCGATCGAGTAGACTTCCCGAGTGTTCGACACCCACCACGTACTACAACGGGGTCGGGTTATAAATTGTATCTCTTGACCCTCGCACACCGTGAGAGGCGATCATCAAAAAGAATGGCGCCGTTGCCGGGGAAGTCTAAGTGCATTGAGTGCCAATTTGGTGAGTTTCTTGTGTTTTAGTAGTGATTTGGGTGAGGGAATAGCCCAAAGCCTTTGTTTGTTTTTGATTTGTTTTGGTTTGTGTTTTTGTTTCATAGGTGTATGCTAGCTCGTTCCTCCCGAGGAACACTTGAGCTTGAGTTTGTGAGTGATCCGGAAAGTATTCTCAAAGAAGCCCGAAGAAGGAAAAGGATGGAGAATCAAGCTCTCCATGTTGATGAAGAGTTGGCTCGACTTAGGCCCGAAATGGCTAGATTGCAACTTGAGAGGGACAATCAAGAGGAGGTGGCAAGAAGAGAACGGGAGCAACGGATGAGAGCCGAGGCTCAACTCAACGCTCTACCCCGGAATGCACGCCAATACATGCATCCGGAGTTGAGGGTACCCGAGCCGGCTATTGTGCTTCCCGAGGTTGCCAAGAATTTTGAGATCAAGACGCAATTCATCTCCCTCATCAAGCGTGATCAATTCGAGGGCCGTCCACATGAGTGTCCCATAGAGCATGTTAAACGATTTGTGGATATGTGTGAGACGATCTCCACCGACGAGGAGACATTGGAGTATGTGCTTCTAAAGGCGTTCAAATGGTCACTTGGGGGCAAGGCCACACATTGGCTCGAAAGCCAAGCTCCTAGGTCAATCACAACTTGGAAGACACTCTATGACGCTTTCTTGATGAAGTTCTTCCCGCCCTCAAAGACAACCGAGTTAAGAAGGAAGATTGCAAGCTTTCAACAAGGTCCGAATGAGCCCCTCTTCGAAGCATGGGACCGTTTCAAGGAGATGTTGCGCCAATGTCCTACTCATGGCCAACAACCATATGTGCTTCAAGACATCTTTTTCCAAGGCATCAATCCGGTAACGAAGGACAAGCTCAATCTCCACACCGATTGTGGGTTCATAGACTTGACACCGGATCAAGCTTGGGAGCTACTTGACAAGCTATCCGATTATGAGGCCATGTATGGGGTGAGTCAAGCTAGCAAGGAGGTGAAAGTTCAAGGTGAAGGTGCAAGGAAGTTATATGATCCAAAGGGAGAAGACATTGATAGGGATGTGAAGCTTCAATTCCTTGAAGGTGAAGTGAGCAAGCTTAAGAGGCAAGTCCACTACTACAAGCAAAATGCTAGAGCTTGTGAGGAGTGTGGATCCTTTGCACATGCCACACAAGTTTGTCCGAATGAGAGCCAAGTACGCTTGGCCGAGCGAATTGAGGAGGCAAACTATGTTCGAGGAAATTTCGGTGGAAGAGGCAATTTCAACAATGGTGGCAATGGCCGGTGGAACAACGGTCAAGCTCAAGGCTACAACAACAACTTCAACCAAAACGAGCCAAGGGCGCCACCACCACCATATAGACCACCGGGATTCAATGAGTTACAAACATTTGCTCAAGAGATGAGAGATGGGTTCAAGGAGATGAGGACCCAATTCAATGAGTTTGGTGCATGGAGGAGGCAAGTCGACAATCAATTTGCTCAAATTGCGACTCAAGCTCCGAGAGAGAATGGGAGACTTCCGGGCCGACCCGAGGAGAATCCTCGAGCTCAAAACAATCAAAATGAAGTCCGGGCAATTGGATTGAGAAGTGGCCGAAACCTACCCGAGCCACACGTGCCTAAGAAGAATGAAGAGAGTCGGACCAACTTACCCAGCAAGTCGGGTCCGACGTTCCCCGAAGTCGACCCAGCAAGAAGACCGACTTCTTCACCACGGACCGAGGTCGAGAGCAACTCGGGACCGACGTACACAGACCTCGATCCAACTCCTCTGTCCAGGACCGAGAGCCACAACATCGGGCCCGACATGGTGCCCAAGTCGGTCCAACCAGGAAATGTTGCAAGTGAAGTAGGGAAGTCCAAGGAGGTTGATCCAAGCAAGATTCAAGGTTCAACAATTCTTCCATATCCCTCAAAGAAGCCGAAAGATGTTGTTGAGAACAAGTTCAAGAGGTTTCTCAAACTCTTGCAAGGCTTGAACATCTCCATCCCGTTCACCGACGCATTGAGTGAGATGCCATCTTATGCCAAGTTTTTAAAGGAGATTTTGAGCAAGAAGAGGTCCATAGTTGAAATGCAAGATGAGGTCAAGACCTTGGAGTTACCACAAAAGCTAGGAGATCCCAGTCGTTTTGCTATAACCATTGGTGTGGGGTCTCAAAATTTCCAAGCCTTATGTGACCTTGGGGCAAGTGTTTCGGTGATGCCCGCTAGCATTTGGAGAAGAGCAAATTTGGGTGAAATGGAGCCGGCCGACATGTCCCTAACTATGGCCGACGGTTCCATCATCAAGGCTAAGGGAATATTGGATGACGTTCCGGTGCGAGTTGGAAAGTACTTTGTCCCCGATGATTTCGTGATCTTGGACATGCACGAGGACCCTTTGGTCCCAATAATCTTAGAAAGACCATTCTTGGCTACGGCGGGGGCAAGGTTTCCTTTGAGATTGGTGAAGAAAAGGTCGATTTTCACTTCAACAAGGCCTTGAATGAGCCGGACGCCTTGGCCATCCTTAAACTTGAAGAGAGTGCTAAGAGAAAAGGTGAAGAAGTGGAAGTTGCTAGAGAGGTCGTTGTGTTGAGAAGTGATGAAGGGTTCAATAAACAAATACAAGCAAGGGAGTTGTTGGAGCAAATTGAGGATCAAGATGAGTCAAGGATCAATGCTAGCCCAAGGAGAAATGAAGAGTATCCTTACTTATATCCTTTTGATGTTGGTGATGACCACAATTCTTCCCAAACTTTTGATTCCTACATTTGTTTAAGTGATTTGAAAGATGACTTAGGAGACTCCTACATTTGCCTTAGTGACTTGAAAGATGAATTGGTAGAATCTCCTAGGAATTCTTTGGATAACTTTGATGTAGGAAAAGAGGAACATGATGGAGCAAGTAAGGAGAAGAAATCTCATCCGTTAGAGGAGTATGATGAGATAGGCCCGAGATCGGAGAGCCATGCCTATGTAGACCATCGTTGGTGGTTTTATGGGTATGAAGGCAATGGGCATAACAATGGCGAGCAATTCACCGTGTTTCACCCGCCATGAGGTTGAGGTTAGGAAGTCAAGCTAGTGACTCTAAACGAGCGCTTCTCGGGAGGCAACCCGAGCTAGTAGCTTTCTTTTCGTAATTTTAGTTTGATTTTTCTTAGTTTAGCTTAGCTTTTCCCTAACCAATCTCTATCTAGTGTTTTGTGGATTTATGGTGTCGTGCATTCTTCAAAGTTGTGTAGGATTTGAGGTGAAATATTTAAATGGAAATATGGGAAAGAAGTTGCAAGAGGATGGAGTAAAATTGGTGACCCGAATACTCCCACATCGAGCCCAGGTAAGTCGGGCCCGACATAGGGACGTCGGTCCAACCCGATTTGACTAGTTGGAATGCCAATTTTGCCCTTGACCTAATTTGTCCCTTTCCCCCATTAAATACTATCCCCCACCTACCTATCATCTTCATATCAACCACCATTCCCAAAATACAACCCCTCTCCCTCAAAAATTCTCAAAGTCGGCCGCCCCTACCCTCACCATACTCGATCCACACATCTTCCTTTCTTCATCTCGATCCAATCACAAAAAGGCCTCCCAAACCCGAATCCAAGTAGAAATCTCGAGTTCAATATAGTTCTTCATCCCCCATATCGATCTAGATTGAGAAAATTTGAGTTCTAAGTTGGTTATTTGTTTAAAAGTTCAATACTCTTCAAATCCGGTATGTGTTACTCGATCTCTACTTATTTCTTTGAAAATTTTGTGCTTTCATTGCGTAGATTGAGTAATGCCATGTTTGATTGAGAGCTTGAGCTTGAGCATCAATGGTGGATTTGCATGATTTGTGAAATTGAGCTTTAAAGTTGTTTATGTATGCTTAGATCCATTTAGAACTTCGATTAGGGATGTTTGATGGTTGAATTTGAAATTTAAGTGCATGATAGAGTGATTTGGGTTGATTCAAGGCTAGAAGTCGAAGCATGAAATAGGTCGAGATCGACGTGCCTAGGAGAGTCGGGCCCGAGGTGAGAAAGTCGGTCCAACATGTCGGACCGAGGTTGAGGATGTGTCGGGCCCGACATAGGTTGGAAGTCGATCCATGTTGTTTTTGCTCTCTTCTTGTAATATCATGTGGATTCATGTGTTTCATTGTTGGCTATAGCCTAATCATGATGTAGAATGATCATTTGCTTAGCTATTGTTAGAAGATGTCCATGATGATTTATGTTGGATTGAGATGCATGTGAGTCTAGAGACTAAGTATGGGGTTCCCTTTGTGTTGAAATGTTGTTGTGTGTTGATGAGTGCTTTTGTTGAGTTGTATGGAGTTTATCTTGGATCCTTTTGTTGGGTTGGATGTGTGTAGGTACCATGGAGACAAGAGCTTCATCCTCTCATGTGGAAAGGCCAAGGAAGAAGTCCAAGAAGACGAGGAAAGAGCCGAAGTTGGATGATGTCTATTTGGAGGATGATGAGCAAGTGGAGAATTATGAAAGATATATGGCGCTTGAGCACCACACGAGGTGGCTTGATTGGGAAGCCGTGAGGAAGATGGACATGGATCAAGCCCTTCCAAGATGCTACTCCCACATCGGTCTCAATGGGATGCTAAGGTGGGACAACACTCACTACCCCGCCCTCACCTCGGAATTCATGGCCACATTCGAGTGCACTTATGATAATGTGGAGGATGAGGAAGGGGCGCTCACTTTCCGATTGGGCAACGAGGACCACAATCTCACTCTTAGGGATTTGGCTACCTACTTCGGGTTTCCATGCCCAAGAGAAGAGGCCGGCGTCAACAATGAGAAGGTGAACCAAGTGTGGCGTCATGTGACCGGGAAGAGTGAGATGAGAAAGGGCGCCTCCACAAACGAGATTGCTAGCCCTCTTTTTCGGGTCATGGTGCGAGTCTTGGGGTGTTCAATCTATGCTCGTCATGAGTTGAGCAAGCCAATGAAGGAAGAGATCATGTTGCTCCATGAGATGCTCTTCAACACCGAGAAGCCCATGAACCTTGCATGGGAGTGGGTCAAGATGGTGCGAGACTTCCAAAGCTCCTCTTGGATCTACTTCGGTGGGATGATAGCAAGGCTCGCCATGCGTCTAGGAGTTGATCTTGACAAGTACTCTCCGGCTCCGAATGGTGTGGAGTACATGAACATGAAGTATTTCAAGAAGGCCAACATCATCAAGGAGAAGCTCTACATGATTTCCTTGGCCCCTCACTCAAACTATGATGGTGTGTCGATCCGGTTAGTGCACAACCTCTATGATCTTTCTCGGTATCAAAATTGGTACCAAGTGTGGGCCGGCAAGCCACACTCATTTGGTGACCCCGAAGGTGCAAGAGAAGGGCGGCGACAACAATCTCAACACATTCGGTTTACTTCTCCTCCATCTACACCGGATTCCGACCAAGACAACTTCGTGTTTGCACCTCGTGGGGAAGACATGGATGTCGATCAAGAGCAAAATGAAGAAGATGAGCGCTTCCAAGGTTTGATGGCCAACCTCCGAGCCACGCACCAAGCTCCAACACTAGCGGACCGAGGTACACACCAAGTCGGGCCCGACTTCCCTCAACGTCGGTCCAGTTCATTCCATGGTGGTGAGGTCCCGAGGCATTATGAGCGTGGAGAAGGGAGCGGTGCAAGCCGAGAGCAAGCTCAAGGTGGTGGTTATGAAGGCTATGCCCAATGGTACGGTCCGGGAATGGTGTTTCCCGAGCAACAACAAACCGTGGACATGTCCTTCTTAGCCAACCAAATGGCCCATCTCCAACTTCAACAAGAAAATGTTCTCCAAGAGGTCCATCAAGTGAATCTCCAACAACAACAAATGTACCAACATCAACAACAAATGTACCAACAACAACAACAAATGCTTCAACAACAAAGTTCTTTCCAAGCTAGCCAACAAGAGATGAACCGGACCCTCGGCTACACTAGACGAGAGGTAGAGGAGCTTAGGGAGGTGGAAGACCAAAGGTGGCGGGTCCAAGATAGCTACAACACGTGGATGAGCGGGAACTTCCCTTCCCGTGAGGACCAATGGACACGCCCGGAGCCTCAACTTCAACCACCACCACAAGACTTCTACCAAGAACAAGTGTACGAGAGGGAGCGGCAAGCAAGGCTCCAAAGAGGACGTAGACGTGACAACCCCTTCGATTGATCCTATACATGCCATTGAAGAATAAGACATTGTGAGCTTTTCATACTCTTCTCTCTTGTTTTTAAGTTTTGGTTTCCTTGTTTGATGGGGACATCAAAATTTTAAGTATGGGGTGGGGGTAAGTGTGTTCATGATTTCACTTGTTTATATTTGTTTATTATTTTGAGGATATTTAGTTTGTGTTTCTAGTTTGTATTTGGGATGTTTGCTTCTTGGTTTGTGGTTTGATGAAAAACATGAATGAAATTTGGTCTTGAATGGATGAGTTTTTGGTTTTAGAGAAATTTTTGCAAAAAAAAAAATCCATAAAAATTGAAAAAAAAATTGTGTTGAAAACAACAAAAAGATTTTGTGTTTTGTAGGTTTTGGACTAGAAATTCCCATCTTAGATTGCCAAAATAAAAGCTAATGATGATGTGAGCATGTAAATTCCTTTGCATATTTTTGGATGGTTTAGCCTCTTAAATGATGTTGCTTTTGATGTGATCATGATATCTTGCTTGTTTTATTGAACATGTGAGTTCTAGGATGAGTTCTTATGCAACTAAGTATGAGTGACCCTTGTGAGATTGATTTTTGGCCATTTTAGGGATGCTTGTTCATATTTGCATATCCCTCATTTTTCTTGTGTGATTAGCTCATTCATGCTTAGTAAAACTTGCTATTGCGGTGTTTATCTATTTTCCAAGACCGTCATGAGATTTGTCCTAGCATTGTCACATTGATTTTGAACTTTATTCTTCTAGTCACATAAATGTTCCATATCCTACCATGAAGATAATCCTTTGTTTGTAGCCCCGTTCTAGCCTAAGCCTTTGTTTGAAACTCCTCAAAAAAATATTATTCCTAGCCTTATATGACTTGACCCTTATGGGATTGGACTTTAGAAGAGAGGTTGGGATTGTATTTGAAGAGTTGAGAATCTCTTGGGTTTAAGGGCAAAGAATGGTGTTATGAATCATGTGGGTAGTGCATCTTTGTTGTTCAAAAATGAAAAAAAGAAAGAAAAGGAAGAAAGAAAATGTTGGAAATGTAAAGTGGAATGAAAGCAAAGAGCTGAAGTGAAGAAAAGGGTCCGACCGAGTTACAAGCAACATCGGGCCCGATGTCATAAGAAAGTCGGTCCAAATGTAGAAAGTGTTGAAAATCCAACAAAAAGGCATAAGAGCAAAGATGAAGTGGAATGTTAAGTGAAATTTTGGGTTGAAAGGAAAATGTTAAGTCTTTTGGGTGAGTGTGAAAGTAAGTGTGGAATTTGGTGAAGTTGGTGAGAGTTTAGAGTTGTTCAATCCCCATTGTAAGCACCACAAGACCAAATAATTCCCACCTTGAAAAATACCAAAAGCCCCATTACAACCCGGCCGAATGGAACCTCTTTGAGGACCTCCATTGAGCCAAGTTCGAAATTCTTTGTGTACTTTGCATTAGGCACCTCTAGGTGGAGAAATTGGTGATATTAGCTTCAATAGTAAAGTCTTTACTTGCATGATTTTTGAGCTTGAGTGTTCATTGTTAAACCCAAACACATGATGAGTGATACACATTCACATATCCCTAAAGTGAGGCTTAGTTGCATTGACTTTATTCCTTGGAACACTTAATCATGTGTGATGATGTAATCTTGCTTGAATATCGATCACTTGTGCTTAAAATGTGTTTTCATACGAGGCTTTACTTGAAGATTATGTTTCGGTCTTGCTTACATTGTTATTGCTTGAGGACAAGCAAGTTTAAGTATGGGGTATTTTGATGTCTCTCTATTTGGTGGTGTTTTCATAAGTGATTTCCTTTGTAAATATGTTTCTTTTTCCCCTTTTCTTGTGCGTTTTGTTCCTTTTTAGCTTAGTTCCCGTATTTCTATGAGATTCGGAGACTACGCGCATTTTATGTGTTTTGTAGGTAAATTGGCGTGAATCAAGGATCTATTTGAAGGAGGGTCGAGACATGGAGCAAGGCCCGAGCAAAGGAGGAAAGAGAGAAGAAAGCCATGAAGAAGAACAAGAGGAAAGCCAACAAGAAGAAGGTGGAACGAGGTTCGGACCGAGTTGCAACCAACCTCGGGCCCGACTTGAAGTTTCAACCTCGGACCGAGTTGCACAGTACCTCGGGCCCGAGGTCCTCCGTGTCGGTCCAAGTCGGTCACCGAACTACTTGGGCTCCAAGGCACGAATTTGTGGACTTCCACTTTTGCCCCTCATCTAATCCATAAAAGGCCCTCTTGTCTTCTAAGAAAGGGGTTCCCACACTTAGGAAGGAACCCAACCCTTAAAAACTCTCAAGGGGATACTTGGAGAGCAAGGAGGAAGGAGAGGAGAAGGAGAAGAGAGAGAATCGGCCAAGGAGAGGAAGATTGATAGGTTTGGTTGATAGATTTGCTTTGCTTTGTTTTGATCTTGTGGATTTAGAAACCCTTGATTGGAATTTGTGGATTGCTTTTGATTTTGAATGAAACTTTGCTTTGTTTTGAGATTGATGATGTTGATTGCTTTCCCTTTTGATTTGTTTGCTTTCTTTGTTTGCCTTATGGAGTAGATCTCCTTGATCTTGGGTTATGGGGGAAAACCCTAGCTAGGTTTAGGCTAGAAACCCCAATTCCATAGCCTTGAGTGTTTGATCTAAGGAACCCACTCTACATAGAGCTACAATTCCTTGCGAAAGTTGGGAATCAAGGCTTGAGATTGGCAAAGTAGCGAAAGTGAACATGTGTCGATCTCAAGACCTTGCTTCGAAGGGGATTTCCCCATGGATCGAGGTGTAGATGTGGTTGGAACGAGGGCGAAAGCACTCGATCCTAGTCCGATCATCACTCATTGCTTGAATTGGGGTGGATAAGCCTTAATCTACTAGAGAAGGAACCAAAAGCCGAAGATCTACTTTTAATCCTTGAAGTTCGACAAACCCAGCTACCTCGGGCCCGACTTACCCTACGTCGGTCCCGACTTCCTCTTGTCGCCAACATCGGGCCCGACGTGACCTCTGTGTCGGTCCCGACTGTTCTCTTTGTTTTCCTTTGTTTTAAGCTCTCCTTTCTAGCTTCCTAGTATCTAGGCACATCGATCGAGTAGACTTCCCGAGTGTTCGACACCCACCACGTACTACAACGGGGTCGGGTTATAAATTGTATCTCTAGACCCTCGCACACCGTGAGAGGCGATCAAAAAGATTGGCGCCGTTGCCGGGGAAGTCTAAGTGCATTGAGTGCCAATTTGGTGAGTTTCTTGTGTTTTGGTAGTGATTTGGGTGAGGGAATAGCCCAAACCCTTTGTTTGTTTTTGATTTGTTTTGGTTTGTGTTTTTGTTTCATAGGTGTATGCTAGCTCGTTCCTCCCGAGGAACACTTGAGCTTGAGTTTGTGAGTGATCCGGAAAGTATTCTCAAAGAAGCCCGAAGAAGGAAAAGGATGGAGAATCAAGCTCTCCATGTTGATGAGGAGTTGGCTCAACTTAGGGCCGAAATGGCTAGATTGCAACTTGAGAGGGACAATCAAGAGGAGGTGGCAAGAAGAGAACGGGAGCAACGGATGAGAGCCGAGGCTCAACTCAATGCTCTACCCCGGAATGCACGCCAATACATGCATCCGGAGTTGAGGGTACCCGAGCCGGCTATTGGAACGAGGGCGAAAGCACTCGATCCTAGTCCGATCATCACTCATTGCCTGAATTGGGGTGGAAAAGCCTTAATCTACTAGGGAAGGAACCCAAAAGCCCAAGATCTACTTTTAAAATCTTTGAGTTCGACATCCCCAGCTACCTCGGGCCCGACTTACCCAGTGTCGGTCCCAACTTCCTCTCGTCGCCAACCTCGGGCCCGACGTGACCTCAGTGTCGGTCCCGACTGTTTTCTTTGTTTTCCTTTGTTTTATGCTCTCCTTTCTAGCTTCCTAGTACCTAGGCACATCGATCGAGTAGACTTCCCGAGTGTTCGACACCCACCACGTACTACAACGGGGTCGGGTTATAAATTGTATCTCTTGACCCTCGCACACCGTGAGAGGCGATCATCAGTTGTCCAGAGTAAAGGCCCGTCAACACTCCGCCACCATCCTCTCGATCTCAAATTCTTCGGAACGCTTCCGTACTTCGGATCTTAAAGCAAATTCTTCGGAACACGAAAACGGAGTTGCTTCCGTACTTTTCACAAAATATGCAAACTTATCCAAAAACATATAAAACAAACACTAAAAATCAACTAAACTAAACTAAACAACTAAGAAAAACACTTAAAACTATACTAAAAACACGAACATCAGCGGTTCATTTTTCGAGAGCTCCGAGGAATCCGTTAGAGGACCTCGATCGCCACCAACACAAAGGGAGATCGCGGTTGAGGAGCCGCGATCACGGCCCAAAAATGGCGATCGCGGCCAGAGCGATGATTGCGTAGACGAGTCGCGACTCGAAGAATTTGTTCTAGGGATCAATTCTTTCAAGCCTTGGTATGCGAATCTTGTCAACTACCTCGTTTCAGGGGAGTTTCCACTTAATTTTACCAAAGTTCAAAAGGACAAGGTGCATCATGAATCCCGATTATATGATTGGGGTGATCCTTATTTATGGAAGAATTGCACAGATCATGTAATCCGACGTTGTGTCCTGGATTCTGAGGTACAATCTTATCCTTTCTTTTCACCATTCCTATGCATGTGGGGGTCATGCTTTCTATAAATCATGTGATCATTGTTAGAGGGTGGGTAATATTTCTAAGAGACATGAGATGCCTCAATCTCGTATGATATTTTGTGAAATTTTTTATGATTGGGGCATTGATTTCATGGGACCTTTCCCCTATTCTTATGGGAGCTTATATATTTTGCCTGTAGTGGATTATGTTTCCAAGTGGGTGGAAGCGAAGGCCACCAGAACTAATGATTCTAAAGAGGTTGCAAGTTTCCTTAAGGACAACATTTTCTCCAGATTTGGAGTTCCTAAATCGTTGATAAATGACATGGGTACTCATTTTTGCAACAAGACTGTGAGTGGTTTATTGCAAAAGTATCATGTCAGTTAGAAGATCTTTACTGCCTATCACCCCCCAGACCAATGGACAAGCTGAAGTGTCCAATAGGGAGATAAAAACAATTTTAGAGAAGACGGTGGCTCCCAACAGGAAGGATGGGAGCTTAAGGATCAATGATGCTTTGTGGGCCTACCGTACTGCATAAAAGACACCCATTGGGATGTATCCTTTCAGATTGGTCTATCAAAAAGGATGTCAGTTTCCAGTAGAGCTTGAGCACAAAGCTTACTGGGCAGTCCAAAAGTGCAATTTCAGAATTAAAGAAGATGGAGCATTCAGAAAATTACAATTGCAAGAGTTGGAAGAGTTGAGATTGGATGCTTATGACAATGTTGTGAAATACTAAAACAAAACAAAATCATGGCATGACAAGAACATCCTAAGGAAGGAATTCAAAGCTAGAGACAAGGCCCTTATTTTTCAGTCTCGTCTCACATTCTTTCCAGGGAAGCTGCGTTCTAGATGGGCTGGACCATATACTGTGGCTCAAGTATTTCCATATGGGGTCGTGGAATTGATTTATAGGGACTCACAAAAGGTGTTTAAGGTTAATGGTCAGAGATTGAAGAAAAACCATAAGGGAGTTAGCCAAGAAGTGCTAGAAGAGGTGGGTCTTGCTGATCCAACCCAAAGTGCTGATTAAGAAGGCTAGAATGTTGGGCCAACGACATTTAAGAAAGCCGCTGCTCGGGAGACAACCCGAGGTAAGTTTTCTCCGTTTTTTTCGGTTTTTGTTTTGTTCAGTTTCCTTTCAATCTCTTGGGGCTAACACGTCGGTACTAGGTTTGAAAGAACATTATCGGTAAAGAACCGCGACCGCGCCTTAAAACCGCGATCGTGGGATGCTTTTTTTGGAAAAATTGATGGACATGTACACGAGTCGCGATCGCGGCTCTCCATAACCGCAATCGCGGCCATCCTGGAGATATAAAAAAAGAAAAATTCCAAAAAAATTTAGAAAATTAAAAAATTAAAAATTAAAAATGACGAGGCAAGTAGGGCTATCCCACCACCAACCCTACTCCTCTACACTCCATTTTCTTTTCATCTTCTACCTCCCATATGAACCGCGACCACGACCTTGCAAAACCACGATCGCGGCCGTAGCAGAAAAGGCGATCGCCGCCCTCATTTTTGGCGATCGCGGCCCTTCGTCAGTTTGCTCGGTTTGCTGCTGTAAGTCGATTTCCTAGCCTTCTTCTGAGTGTTGAATTGCTCTATTGTTTGAAGTATGGCATATCCTGTTAAGAAGTTGACTCCTACACAAAAGAAAATATGGGATTCTTTGGCCAAGAGGAAATTTACTAATACAAAATTTTTTGATGTTGAGATGTTGAGGACTCTAGGCATGTATGATTGCACTTTGAGATTTCTGGTGGAGGGTGGATTAGGGGGTTTTATTGATCTCAAGGCCCCTGCTTATAAGAATCTTCTGTATGAGTTCTTGTCTACTTTTAATGATGATGATGGTTTGTTTAAGTTTTATATCTTGGATCAGCCATATTATATAGACAGGGCAGGCTTAGCTGGAGCCTTTGGTATTTCTACCCCTCCTTCAGCTAACTGGGAGATAGTTAGTAAGGCTGAGACCTTCTATGATTTTTGGGAAACTATTACAGGAGGTGGGTTTTTGCCTAAGAAGGGTGAATACAACTATTGCATTACTCACCCGTGTCTTAGAGCCACAAGGTGCTAGCCATGACTTTCCTTGGCCAAGGGGAGGTCAACAAGGCACCTCGTTATTATATGAGCATGATTTGGTGTCTCACTCCTATGAAGGAGGTAGTTCCTGATTGGGTAGAATTGTTTATGAGGAGTATCAAGAAGATTTTGAAGAAGGATTCATGAAAGATAGCCTTAGGTGGCATGATTACTCTGAGTGCTAGAGTGTTTGTTAGAGATGAGGTGCTTGGGAGACCTTATGGGGAGGAGTTTGTTTATAATGAAAACCAGCTTAAGAAGGCCCATTGTTTGAAAGGGTCTATAGAGCAGGGTTTGATTTGGACATTGGGTAATCCACCTGTTGATTATTTACGCCTTCCAAGGCATATGCCCATTGGTCCCACTGCACAGTACTTATATCTAGCTTCTGATTTTGTGGGTAGGGGAGCTGCTCAGCAGGAGATGACTTCTCAGGATTTTGAGATGGAGGACCATGATGTTGGGGGAGGAGATCAGGGTGGAGATTTTGGAGATTAGGGTAGAGATTTTGGGGCTAGTGGTTTAGGTTCTAGAGCTGGTGGTTTTGGCTATGTACTTGGTGGTGGTGTAGGCACCTCCACTAGTGGATGGAGTGTTGGTTCTAGTGGAGTAGTTGTTGGTACTCAGAGTTGGGCGACATGTGGATATGCTAGTTTTGGTGATGGTGGTGCTGCCACATATAGAGGTGGTTATGGTGGTTATGGAGATACATCTGCTTGGGATGTTGCTTGAGGCAGAGGGCCAGGGCATGTTTATTCATATATTGATTGGAAGAATAGGATGTTCTGGGAGATGGGACGACTTTCTATGTCCTAGAGTGAGATAGTAGCTTCCTAGAGAGACCTAGTGGATCACCAAAGAGAGACTGTTGCTCAGTAGACTGCTTTAGCATCCACTATGCAGTCTATACATCACACTCAAGATCCACATCATGAGTTCTTCAGTCATATGTGGCCAGCCTTTCCTGATTGGTCACAGTACCACCCGTTGAGCCCACCACAGTGAGTCTTCTGTTTCCCTTCCTTTACTTTATCTGATTTGTCTTTATTTCATTGAGGGCAATGAAAGGTTTAAGTATGGGGGAGGGAGTACTCACTGCATGTATGATATGTACAGTTGCACTTTTGATTCAGTACTTCAGTTTCAATTTAAAAAATTTTGCATTAAATCATGTGCTGAGTTGAAAACCCGAAAGGGCGGCTCAGGCAAAAATCAAGGGCCCGAACCAACACTAGGTTGGGGTAATAAGAGGCTAAAAAGAATGAAAATGAGTGGCGAGCACATCTATAGAAAAATGAAATGAGCGGTTAGGTGAAAACCCGAAAGGGCGCCTAAGTAGAATGAGTGGAAAAAAATATGAGTGCCTAGGAACATTCTTGTTAGGGCTTGGGGATCATTGTTTATGGATTTTTACCTTTGTTTTGATGTATGCCTGTTGTGAGTGATAGATTCTGCTTGGATTCTCATTGTATGCACCTTCATTCTTTACTTGGGTTTGGGTTGTAAGTTTATTATTGAGTGCTTTTTAGTTTTAGATCATTTTCTCCCATTACTTCATGTAGACCTTTGTTGATTTGTCTTGCTTGATTTGATTTTGAGCTTACTCGAGGACAAGCAAGGTCTAAGTATGGGGGAATTTGATACATTGTGTTTTATACAACATAATTAGGACTTTTTAGTACATCTTTTTATAGAGTTTTAGGCCTTTTAAGAGCATTATTGAAGATTAGGATTGAAGACCGAAGACTCGGATTGTTGTTTCGAGAAATATGAGGTTCCGTCGAAGGCAGCGATCGCGGGTTGCACCGGTGGAGATTGTGATTAACATCGCCGAAGAAGGGCGTGACATTGAAGATGATTACGATCGCGGCCCCAGTCTACGACGATCGCGGCCATGGCAGTCGTGGTTCCGCTGGAGTTCATGCGCAAGGAGATTTTCCGCCTTATCTTTATTGCATTTTATTATATCTTTCCTTTTGTATTTTGAGTTGGCTATTTAAGCCAAGTTGTCAGACTTTGTTTGAGACCTCTTTCTAGACCTAATTTTTCATTATTCTACTTTGGTTTGTATTCTCTCTATGGAGAACTAAACTCTTTTGATTCTATTCAAGTTGAAGCTTTCAGACTCAAGTTTATTGTGAGATTCTTTTATTCAGGTTTATTCCTACAAGTTATTTCAATTCTCTTGAGCATAATTAATATTGATCGTATTGATTTCTTCATGTCTAGCTAACTTGTTGGAATTAATACTCTTTATTGCTAGATCTAGGTTTTCTCGTAGTAAAACCTAATCTTTGTAGCAACTCAATTGGTTTAGGACTCGTTGGAATAAAACAATTGAGAAAGAGATTTGAATGCATGTTGATTGTTTGACTCGTTGGAATTTAATTGCATGTATCCTGTTTATCCTTGCTCTCATTGCTATTGTCCTTGTGATTCATGATCATTTCATGTGTTATTTAGATATTAAGTTTGCATGTCTCGTTGTCATGTTATATATCTGATCAGGATAGGAATAACAAAAGGGAATAACTGGTTTGAATCTATGATCAATAACTTGATGATGAAAGTGGATGCTTGAATAGGATTGCTTTTCCTAATCTGATAAAAACTCAACCTTTGCTTTGTTTAACTGCTTGCTTTGTCTACTTTAATTCCCTAGTCTTAGAATTATAATAAAAAAAATCCCCCTTTTGTTACTTTATTGAGTTGATAATAATATAACTTTAAATTACAAGTGTCTCTTGGTTTCGAACCCGACTTACCAACTATATTAGTTGTGTAACTAGGGATTAATTTTGATTTGGCACGACGACTTTCATCCAGTCAAATATCCTTTTATAAAAAAAAAAGCAAGATATTGCAGAAAACTGTTGAAGGGTTTCTTGAACAAATAAATTTATATTCAAGACCCCGCTGAGTATAGCGGAGTCAGGTTCGTCCACGGGAATGAGAATAGGGCCAAAGATTAGTTGATAAACTAAGAAAAGCAAGAAAACACAAACAAAGCAAGGGTTTGAGAATGACTTTGGGGGTCGAGATCGAAGCAAAATCACAAGTTTTAAATCAAATATAAAAGGCAAATCCTAGGGCTAGGGCTACCACAACAACAATCACACATGCTTTTAACGAGAATTCACAACTATCATGCAATCTAGATCATAGAAAAGTCAACTGTCGCAAACAATTCAAGTTATTCAATCAACTGTCGCAAATTAAACAACTTTCTATCTATCTTTCAACCTAGGAATATCAACTGTCGCAAATAATCCTATTAGAATTAGTCAAAGCAATCAACTTTACACTTTCACTTTTAGGTTAATTGCAAGACATGCCTCAACTTTCGCAAAGGATTTAAGCACAAGATAGATAGATATGATCTTCAAGCATTCAAGTCATGAATTCAAGTTTTGACATGCATGATTGTGTTGGGTTTTCACCCAACCCTAGAATCTAAAAAAACTACTCACACATGGAAAAGAAAGAAGAAGACATGATCATAGAAACAAACCGAAAATTCAAATAAAAACAAAGATGTCTTACAAATTTCTCCAACTTGTCCTCCAAGTCTTCCTCTTAATCTCCCCAAAGAACGAATTATCTAAAAACTAGAGAGAGACCCCCCTTTTATAGAGGAAAAGAAGTCCTAATTAAACTAGGAAACAAGATAAAACTACTTCCTAAAATAAAAGATAGAATATATCCATAAAGATCTCGGAATAAGGGAATAGTCGGCGCCATGATCGACCCAAATGGGTCATGCACGACCCCCCCTAGGGTCGGTCCTAAGGCTTGCAACTTTGGCTGGGTCGATCTTGGCTTGTGTTAGCTCGTGCACGGCCTTGGTGGGTCGTTCTTGTCTTGCTTTGGCTCGTGCACGAGCTCCTTTGGCTTGATTCTACTCTTTCTTTCCGGCTCTCTTCCTTAGATTCTCCTCATAACTTGTCCACCTCCTCGTGTGATACTCCAAACCCTTCGTTTAAGCTCCAAAATACCTACATAAAGACACAAAATACGCGTAGTTTCCGAATCTCAAAGAAATACGAAAACTATGGCAAAAAGACTCAAAAACCTAAAACTCTAACACAAAAACTAACCAAATCTAATCTATCTAGGCACTAAAAACCTACCTAAAAAACGGATATAAAAAACGTCGCTAGAAGAGTGGATAAAGATAAACTATGATGTGGTGGTGAAAGGGAAGGACAAAGTGATCGGTAGGTTGGCGAATGGCAATGTGATCTTTGTAGGGTCTAAGAGGATTCAATATGGGACACCGATGGACATTGCCGAAGCAGAAGCAACTTTGTGGGGTATTCGGATCGAAGGTTTCTAGGTCTGGGGAAGCTGATCATTGAGAGTGATTGGCTTAAGCTCATTCAAAGGGATAACAAAGGCAATATTTTATGTTCGGTCTTTAGGTCAACCTTAATTTTGACATTGGACCTTAGAGCAAATTTCCTCATGCTTCGGTCGTTGGAACTTGGAAGCCGGTGAATCCCTTTCTTTTCATTAGTAGTTTTTCTTTTGCAATAGAACTTTATGATCACTTGTTGACTGATTTGGCTTTGAGTTAATAAATGTTTGTTTACATAAAAAAAACTCAATTACGAATTGATCATCTATCATAAATGTTAGATTTTAGTTTTTCTATAAAAAAAAAGTTGATATTTTAGTCCTTATTTATATATTGTGTAGACTGGGCATAATGAATCAAATGATAATGGTCTCTTATATGCGCAGGTGAGAACATGAACATAGTACAAAATAAATGAACAAGTAGGGAAAATTGTATGACTTTCATATCTAAAAATGCGTATTATGTATGCATATATTCTATAACATGTTCATTTACTTTGAACAATGTGTGCATCATTTTTTTTTATTAAAAACAATGCATCTTTTTTATGGCAAACAAAATGCATTAACTCAAACCTAGATCATTCTCAAGTACATCATAAAAATCTAACGGGAAATGAAAATTGCTAGTGACCAAGAAAGGTGCAGAGGGCTTACACTTGCACAACCAATCTGGCTTCTTGTTTGAATTGCATTTACAAAGACTCCATTCAGAAGCCAGAAACTTTGCTCCTTCTTCCAGCGCCAATACAAGCACATCACCAAACATAGTTTCCAAAATAGTGCTCCTTTGCATTTTGCACCAGCTTGCAATAGTCAGACTCCGCGATCACATGATCAAACCCCAAAGAGAATCCTACTCGAAGGCCCCAGCGTGCAGCTTCTGCTTCAACGACATCCACTATCGTCCCATCTTGAATGCGTCAAACCCCTACAAAAATCACGCTACCATCATTCTTCCTTCCTATGATCCCAATTCCACATTCTCTACCCTTGACTCCTGCATCAACATTGATCTTAATTCAATCTACAACAAGTCTTTGCCACACTTGTTGTGAATGCACACTCTGCTTTGGCTTGCCTCTGAAAAAAAGTTGCATCAAACTGTACTCCCCATGCAAAGCCAAAAATGCAATCTTCAATTAAGCTACACGCTTCCGCCCTTTCTTATTGAAAAATAGTTTTATTCCTTTCCCTCCACAAACCCCAGCAAATAAACACCCATTCACCTTGTTCCTCTGTGGATTTCTCAAAAACCAACTATGCCCAATCCAAGAATCTAGGCGAGACCTCACCCAAGTCATTCAGTCTCAAAAATTTATCGCAAACAACTTTAGGCAACTAACATCCCAAAAGATCATGCATCACAGTTTCTATTTGGCCACAAATAGCACAACAAGGGTCACTCACTACATGCTTGATAAAAAGATTCTCTTTGCACGGTAGAATATTTCTTCCTGCCCTCCATAAGAAATATCTAACTTTTGGTGGAGCTTTTATACTCCAAAGGTCTTTCCACACCTTCTTCTCGTGTGCCTTATCAGCTTGTTCTCCAACAATTGTCATTGAGAGACGTCTATTCTCCCACATATGGTATGCCGATTTAATAGAAATTTTCCATCATCATAATAATGCCAAACTAGTCTATCACTTATTCGAGCATCTACCAGGTGAATATCAAGCACAATTTTAGCATCAATTGGGAGCAAATCTGGTTCTGACCTCTTCTTCTTTCCAGCAGCATTGATTCCAATCAATTAAGTCAATCACACGTATCTCATTATCGCCACCAAAATCAAACCCAATTAATTTGAAAGAGGTAGGGAATGGAATCCATTTATCCTTCCAAATCCTAATATTTACACCATTCCCAACATGCTAATAAGAGACTCCGCCTCAATCACCTCTCGAGCATTGAAAATACTCTGCCAACAATAACTCAGATTGAAACCTAATGAACCTTCCAAGAAATTTGAATTGGGGGAAGTACCTCGCCTTAAGAATCCTAGCAACCAGAGACGATGGATCTTGCACTATCCTCCAACCTTGTCTTGCAAGCCAAGCTAAATTAAAGATTTCCAAGTTACAGAACCCTAGTCTACACCGTTCCTTTGATTGATATAATGATTCCCACTTCATCCAATGTAGCTTGTTCTTATCTTCTGAACCTCCCCAATAAAACTTGCACATAAGCTATCCAATCTCTTGACAAAGCCCCTTAGGAAGGCAAAAACATGACATCGTCGTATACATCGGGATAGATTGGACAACAGATTTAAGAAGTACCTCCTTCCCAGCTCGGGATAATGAACCTGCTTTCTAGCTCTTTACATTCTTCCAAACACGTTCCTTGACTTGAGAAAATATGACATTTTTTTACCTTCCAGCCATAGTCGGTAAGATAAGATATCTATCATGCTTCTCAACTTCTTGGACTCCCAAGATACCTTGCAAAACCTCCCTTTATGTCACCCCAACATTCTTGCTAAGAGAAAGCTTAGATTTCCTAAAATTCACTTGTTGTCCTAACGCTGCTCTATAAACATGGAGAATAAGATGTTGTCATCAACAAAAAAACAAATGGGATACCACCAGGGCAGTTCTAGCAATATGAATCCCATTCAACCGATTGTGTTGTTAAGTTTCCCTAATAAGAGTTGAGAATCCTTCCGCTATAATTAAAAACAAATATGAAGACAAAGGATCTCCTTGCCGTAGACCCTTGGTAGGAACAAATTCATGTGAAGGACAACCCTCCATCAACACCGAGAAAATAACACAAGAAACACATCTCATGATCAAACCATTCCATCTATCATTAAACCATAGCCTTCTCATACAATTCTCTAAATACCATTACACTCTAATGTATGCTTTGGTCATATCCAATTTCAACGCCATGTAACCCTTCGTCCATGTTCTCTTATTCTTCATATAATGGAACAACTCAAAAGTAGACAAGACATTATCTGTAATCAGACTTCTCGGCACAAAAGTATTCTAAGAGGGAGCAACCACCTTATGCAGAACCTACTTTAGCTTGTTAGCAAACCCTTTGGAAATGATCTTATATAACACATTACACAAGCTAATCGAACGTAGATCCTTCATGCAATAAGAGTCAGTTACTTTTGGAATGAGAGAAATAAAAGTATGATTAAGACGCTCAGGAAAAGGGGAACCTTCAAGAATATTAAGCACAAAATCAATCACCATCGGACCAACAATATGCCAATGTTGTTGAAAGAACAACGCTGACATATCATCAAGACCCGATGATTTTGTAGGATGCATTGAGAAAAGAGAAATATGTACCTCTTCTCCTATGAATGGGCGAGAGAGCATCAAGTTATCCTCCTCCAATAATAAAGGCGAGATTCTTTGAGGAGCCGCATTTGTGTGTGTGTGTGTTATGATCAGTTTTAAAAAAAATCTCTAAAAAGCAATCAACAGCGACCCTTGCCTTATTTTCTCTACTTCGCCATTCCATCCCATCCTCATCAACAAGACGTCTTATCTTATTCCGCTTTCTTCTCCCGTTTTCTTTCTTATGAAAGAAAGCAAAATTACAATCTCCCCATTTCAATTCATTCGCTTTTTCCCTTTGATACCACAACTACTCTTCCTTCTTCATTAAATCCCGCTCTTTCTCTTCTAAAACATTTCTCTTGTTTACCCACTCGCCCCTCATTCCCATGTTATTCATACAACATAGTTCTTCTCTCACCTCCGTTAGTTAAATTTCCAAGCAACTTTCCAAATATTTTTAAGACTATTTATAAAAGTTAAATAATCTCCTTCACTAATTAAGTTTGTAATTAGGGTTGATTATGGGTCAGATTATCGGTGGGTGGAGCCCTTCCACCACCCGACCTGCGAATAAAAATTGATCACCCGACCCACCCATCACTTGTAAAACCTTTCACCAATATCTAACCCACCCATCACCCGCTGGTGAGTTAGGTGACCCATCACCTACAAATTGTTAAATTACAATAATAATTTAAGACTTTCTAAAGTTAATAAAAGAAGTGTTGACTTGTGGTGACAGTGAAAAGGGCGACAATCGGAGTGTGGAAAACTAGCAGTGAAAGAGAGTTATCGGTGGTGATGTTGAGAAGACGACGTCGGAAATGCAAAGAAGACAACCAATAGAGAGGAAGTAGCAGCAATTATCGGGAAAGTCGGAGACTGCAAACAAAACACGACATTTGACTAGATGGGTAGTAGAATTTGATGGAGGCAATGTTAGGTTGTTAGATTTGTTGGAGGTATTAGAATATAGTATATATATTAAGTTATATTGAGTGGGTGGTATCGAGTGATGGGTGGTGGGCCGAGTATAAAATCTCACTCATATTTGACCCGTCACGTGCTTTTATTCGGGTTTTCACCCGTTTATATTGGTTGGGTGAAGCAGGTGGATCGATCACCTACAAATAATGTTCAAACCTATTTGTAATACCAAGGTTAACAGCATGTTGAACCCTGCTAAGGAGGCCCAAAACCTCTGTTGAGTCGGTGTTAGGAACTCACGTTCATTAACACTGGAACAACGTCCTCAGTTTTGATAATGACAAACATCATGGGAACTAACGCCAATTGCCAAGTATTTCATCTTAATAGGTTGCACGTCGCAAAGCAAAGCACTGATTAACAAGTTCCCACACCATGGGAACTAATGCAACGACGAAAAAGAAGGCGACCAACCTTAGAAGAGAATAGAGTTCCCACACGATGGGAACTGGATAAGAGGAACATGAATCCCTCAGAAGTCAAGAAGAGTTCTCAGGAGAAGGGAACCGAGAAGACGAGAGTTCCCTTTAGATGGGAACTGGTGCATGCGTGAAAGCGACATCTCAGCGCATTTTCAGGGATCCTGTTTGTTCTGGACATAGAGGCGTCTCAGACCTTCAGAGCCTTAGCAGAGAGAAGACGACCATTTAACGGTCCGGATTAATTCAAGAGTTGATAATTAAAAATTCAAATCAAGTCACATTTCAACCTTAAGGAATCATACTTGGAGAGTAAGGCAAAAAGGGTACTTAGGACAAATACCTCAAGTTGATAAGGGTTTCTCATCACGCCTATTTAAACCCTTCAACAGTCATCTTGCTGCTCACTTTTCACATTCATCAAATCCAAACACTAAGAGAAAAGAGTTGAAAGAGCCACTCAAGTGAAGATCGTAAAGTTGATGAAAAGTCCCCGGCACCGAGCTAATCTTGACGACGGTGAAGAGAGAAAGAGTTCCTAGGTCTAGGGGAACTCTAGAGAAGAGATAGAAGAGTAGAGAGAGAGGTTTGAGTTTCCCTTTGTCTTTGATTGTGAGCATTCACCAGGTTAGGGTCGAGGGAGTACATTGGTGTTGCCTAGGAAGAGAGTCCTAGTAGGAACAGAGAAGTTTGTATTCTGCCTTGTAACCTGAAGGAACTAAGCAATAAAGAAAAGGTAACTCATTCAAAAAAATTCTTAGAGGGAGGTAGAGGTTTACTCACACGATTAGTTGATCGTTTGGGGTTCCTCTATAAGGGAACTATCTCTATTAATTTGTTTACCTACATACTTTTTTATTCTGCTGCGTGTGGGAACTATTCGATACAGTTCCCATAACTGATTTCAACTAATCTATGATCCTACAACCTCCGCCTACAGGACACAAACTTCATTATGATTTTGCCCATTTATAGTTATAATTTCGAATTTATTGTTCCTAATGATATAAAGCAAGTGCGAAGAATCATCAACTCTTTTAAGGGCGTGTTTGCTTCTATACCTTCAACATAGGGAATAATGGGGTTAGAAATGACTCATACCTATTTGTGTTTGGTTGAATTTTTTTTCATGAATGAATGATACCCTAGAATCACACATTCTCCACTTTTACACATAACTTCATACCCATCTCTACATCAAGGTATGACTCGTACCTAAAAATTACTCAACCTCATTCCCATCCCAACCCCATTCCATATATACCAACCCGATTTGGCGATTCCTAGCATGGCACCAAATGGACCTTAGTTCCATTAAAGTTTAACTTTAAAAAATCTGTGTTCTTATCGATTTGTGAAAATAGCCTACAAAGTTGGGGACCCACATCAAGGATTGAGAAGTTTTGAGAACCTCAGCATCTTCAGCCTTCAGGACTTGCATTTCATAATTCTGAATCTGTACCGCGCGCTCCTCCTGGTTGGTAAAAAGAAGGATTCCCATTCATTGGTGGATGGGCCGGGCCCACAGAAGATAGATTGAATGAGAAGGCTTCTCTGTTCTCTTGTGGGCCCAACACTTTTTTTCCATGTTTTCCTACATTCAAAAATATATATCTATCTACATCTACATCTACACTACTATAAAAGCGGGGAAGCGGAAGGCTGTGATTCACTTATTTTAGTTTCTACAGTAATTTTCACAATCCTATCCGTTTATTTTCTTACGTGTATTTCTTCTTCTCTCCTTCAACTCAAATTTCCACCTCCTGCTATCTCTGTTTGGTCTTTATCTCTACACCTCCTCCTAATTCCATTTCTCGTTCCATGTTTAATTACATGTCCAATCTTTTTAGGGTTTCAATACCATTCAATTTTTTAACTGATTTTGAATCTAGGGTTCATTTGAATTGGAACATGAACTAGAGAAAATCAGGTTACAGATTCATAGAATTCTTCACCACCGGAATATCTTCTCTTCCTCTTCAATCAATTGCACAAAGTTCATTCAACTGATAAACAACCCTAGGAAGGAAACGAAACCAGAGAGAGAATTAGGACTGAAATGGCGGACTCGAGAGAAAGATTTCTTCATCGCCGACATATCTTCTCTGCCTCGTCAAAGTCTACAAATTCGTCCTCAAAATTGTTCGGTTTCAACGCTTGAGATCTCAATTGCACCACAGAACCAGAACCAGAGAGAGTCAGGACGGAACAACGGTCTCGGGAGATATATTTCTTCACCGTCGGCATACCTCGGTTTCAACTTGTCCTGCTCAATTGAACCAGAACCAAAGAGAGAATCAGGACGGCACGACGACCTCGGGAGAAAGAAATCTTCACCGTCGTCTACAAATTCATCATCAAAATTTATCGGTTTCAACTTCTCGTTCTCAAATGATTTTTTTTCCTAATATCTTAATGTCAACCGTGTTGATTCACCTGATAAACAATCCCAGGAGGGAACCGAAGCCACAGAGAGAATCAGGACGGAAACGACAGTCTCGGGAGCAAGATTTCTTCACCGCGGCATATTTCGGTTTCAACTTGTCCTGCTCAATTGAACCAGAACCACAGAGAGAATCAGGACGGAACGATGACCTCGGGAGAAAGAAATCTTCACCGTTGTCTACAAATTCGTCATCAAAATTGATCGGTTTGAACTTGTCGTTCTCAATTGAATTTGGTTTCCTAAACCTCACCGTTTCCAACTGTATTTAAGTGTAGGAGTTTTCCCCTTTTTTTGTGCATAGATTTTTGGGCATGCCCATTTAATGCGTGAACACTGAAATTCTATTATAGATTTATACTTTTTTATTTGTTTTGATTGTCCAATGTTCTATTGCAATTTCATAGTTTCAGGTCTCTTATATGCTATATATGTATTGGCTTTATAATTTAAGTGGTATTTCTTACACTTGCCATTTGTGGGCTTGATTGTTGTTTTATTTTAGGCTGGAGAATATCGATTGGATTCTCGTGTGGATTAAGAAGCCTTGTTATTTGTTTTCATTGATTGTTGATCAATTAGTAAACAGAGATGACACATTTGTAACCCGATCTAGTCGAAAGGTTGCCATGTGTAGATGGACACCTGTGGATGACTTGCCCAAAACTGCGCATGCCATGTACTCTTTAAAGGATGCTATGAAGTGGGGGTGAGGTTTAGGTCTGGAGTATGATCTAGATCTTTTCAACATTTTCATTGTTCCAGACTTCAATATGTAAGTTGGATTCTCTGAATATATGTTGTTCCATAAATTTTCTGATGTAGGTGACCTTTCAATTAAATTGATGTACCTTTCGCAGGGGGGGCCATGGAGAACAAGAGCTTGAATGTATGCCCTCTTTAAGAGTTGTTTGTTAATTCTTTTTTATAGAGTGTTGATGACACCTTCGCTCGTGCCTTCTTTCTGTTTGTTCAGATTTTTCGACTCTAAGCTTATATTGGCATCTCCAGAATTTGTCTCTAATGGGGATTATGCGGCTATATTGGGTGTTATAGGCAACGTGGTAAGTTATTTCTAATATAAATTTGATACCTTTTGTGTTTTATCTACGTGCTAGGTGTGGTTAATTTCTGGATCATTGATTAGCTTAATAAAATAAAATTGGATGATGAACCCCTGATTTTTAGATCAATCAGTTTGCCCTCTTCCTTTTAGGCATGAGTGTTGTGCTAGATATTCAGTGTTAGACACAATTAATATGTATTTCCTTTCATTTTTTAAGAAATCATTGTCTTCTCTTCACCGAAACTTGCTAGAAATTTCTTGTAAAGTTTAAATCCTAAATGCACTATACAAAAAACCTAGGCAGTATATTGTTTCTAAGCTTATTACTTATATTCTTGCAGCCATTTCTTCCTTATGCTACAGATATTGCCCAGCTTTTAATATGGTATCTTGTAGTGGGTTTGCTGCACTGATTCTTGATTTGGATTTTGGCTTTTTAAAACGATTAATAATAATGTGATAGAGAATCATTCCATGTGTAGATTGAATTTTAATTAGACACTTGTTTGGCGTTTACTTTTCATGCATTGACTACTGTAATATTATGCAAGCCTGTTTGAGCTACATAATAAGAACCGCATAATGTATGCAAATAAGAATGTCAGCACCCAATATGTCTCTCCTGATTCGGAGTCTTAGTAGGTGATAAGGCATGTATCAAGACATATGTGAAGTGAATATCTCACAAGAAAAAGATGCAAAATATGAAAAGAGTCAGAAAGAAAAGGTTTTGCAAGAAGCTATTGATTCTGTGGCATTTGAGAATAATGTAAGCACCAAAGAAGAAAGAATGGTGAAGTTGAAGCCAGATCAGGTGGCCAAGTCACAAGTAAATGAAACAAATTCTTTGAAAATGAAAGATGGAGCAATTCAGAAGGCGGTACAGAATAAAAAGATGGTGAAAAGTGAGCCTAATCAGAAAGCGAATGAGGTAATGGCGAAACCGGCAAAGTCTGCTAGCAGGCCATCAAGAGCAATGAAGCAACAGGCAACAATTCTTCAAGGATTGAAGCAGAGAAAGCCGGTTAACAAAGGATAAAGACGCGTAGAATTCGAAGCAGTTAAGGATGCAGAAGCAACTGGCTCTTCATAGTGTAAGTGATCGTCTCTCACGGTGTGCGAGGGTCTAGAGATACAATTTATAACCCGACCCCGTTGTAGTACGTGGTGGGTGTCGAACACTCGGGAAGTCTACTCGATCGATGTGCCTAGATACTAGGAAGCTAGAAAGGAGAGCTTAAAACAAAGGAAAACAAAGAGAACAGTCGGGACCGACACAGAGGTCACGTCGGGCCCGATGTTGGCGACAAGAGGAAGTCGGGACCGACGTAGGGTAAGTCGGGCCCGAGGTAGCTGGGTTTGTCGAACTTCAAGGATTAAAAGTAGATCTTGGGCTTTTGGTTCCTTCTCTAGTAGATTAAGGCTTATCCACCCCAATTCAAGCAATGAGTGATGATCGGACTAGGATCGAGTGCTTTCGCCCTCGTTCCAACCACATCTACACCTCGATCCATGGGGAAATCCCCTTCGAAGCAAGGTCTTGAGATCGACACATGTTCACTTTCGCTACTTTGCCAATCTCAAGCCTTGATTCCCAACTTTCGCAAGGAATTGTAGCTCTATGTAGAGTGGGTTCCTTAGATCAAACACTCAAGGCTATGGAATTGGGGTTTCTAGCCTAAACCTAGCTAGGGTTTTCCCCCATAACCCAAGATCAAGGAGATCTACTCCATAAGGCAAACAAAGAAAGCAAACAAATCAAAAAGGAAAGCAATCAACATCATCAATCTCAAAACAAAGCAAAGTTTCATTCAAATCAAAAGCAATCCACAAATTCCAATAAAGGGTTTCCAAATCCACAAGATCAAAACAAAGCAAAGCTAATCTATCAACCAAACCTATCAATCTTCCTCTCCCTTGGCCGATTCTCTCTCTCTTCCTTCTCCTCTCCTTCCTCCTTGCTCTCCAAGTATCCTCTTGGCTCCCTTGGAACCCCCTTTTTGTGTGTGTGTGAGGGAACCTCCTTTTTGTGAGAGAGAACCCCCCTTTTTGTGTGAGAGAACCCCCCTCTTTTTGTGAGAGAGAACCCTTCAAATTAGAAGACAAGAGGGCCTTTTATAGATTAGATGAGGGGCAAAAGTGGAAGTCCACAAATTCGTGCCTTGGAGCCCAAGTAGTTCGGTGACCGACTTGGACCGACACGGAGGACCTCGGGCCCGAGTTACTGTGCATGTCGGTCCGAGGTTGAAACTTCAAGTCGGGCCCGAGGTTGGTTGCAACTCGGTCCGAACCTCGTTCCACCTTCTTCTTGTTGGCTTTCCTCTTGTTCTTCTTCATGGCTTGCTACTCTCTTTCCTCCTTTGCTCGGGCCTCGCTCCATGTCTCGACCCTCCTTCAAATCGATCCTTGATTCATGCCAAATTACCTACAAAACACATAAAATGTGCGTAGTCTCCGAATCTCATAGAAATACGGGAACTAGGCTAAAAAGGAACAAAACGCACAAGAAAAGGGGAAAAAGAAACATATTTACAAAGGAAATCACATATGAAAACACCACCAAATAGAGAGACATCAAAATACCCCATACTTAAACTTGCTTCTCCTCAAGCAATAACAATGTAAGCAAGACCGAAACATAATCTTCAAGTAAAGCCTCATATGAAAACACATTTTAAGCACAAATGATCGATATTCAAGCAAGATTACATCATCACACATGATTAAGTGTTCCAAGGAATAAAGTCAATGCAACTAAGCCTCACTTTAGGGATATGTGAACGTGTATCACTCATCATGTGTTTGGGTTTAGCAATGAACACTCAAGCTCAAAAATCATGCAAGTAAAGACTTTACTATTGAAGCTAATATCACCAATTCCTCCACCTAGAGATGCCTAATGCAAAGTACACAAAGAATTTCGAACTTGGCTCAATGGAGGTCCTCAAAGAGGTTCCATTCGGCCGGGTTGTAATGGGGCTTTTGGTATTTCTCAAGGTGGGAATTATTTGGTCTCGTGGTGCTTTCAATGGGGATTGAACAACCTAAACTCTCACCAACTTCACCAAAATTCCACAATTACTTTCACACTCACCCAAAAGACTTAACATTTTCCTTTCAACCCAAAATTTCACTTAACATTCCACTTCATCTTTGCTCTTATGCTTTTTGTTGGATCTTCAACACTTTCTACATTTGGACCGACTTTCTTATGACATCGGGCCCGATGTTGCTTGTAACTCGGTCGGACCATTTTCTTCACTTAAGCTCTTTGCTTTATTCCACTTTACATTTCCAACATTTTCTTTCTTCCTTTTCTTTCTTTTTTTCATTTTTGTACAACAAAGATGCACTACCCACATGATTCATAACACCATTCTTTTGCCCTTAAACCCAAGAGAATCTCAACTCTTCAAATACAATCCAAACCCCTCTTCTAAAGTCCAATCCCATAAGGGTCAAGTCATATAAGGCTAGGAATAATATTTTTGAGGAGTTTCAAATAAAGGCTTAGGCTAGAACGGGGCTACAAACAAAGGATTATCTTCATGGTAGGATATGGAACATTTATGTGACTAGAAGAATAAAGTTCAAAATCAATGTGACCATGCTAGGACAATTCTCATGACGGTCTTGGAAAATAGATAAACACCGCAATAGCAAGTTTTACTAAGCATGAATGAGCTAATCACACAAGAAAAATGAGGGATATGCAAATATGAACAAGCATCCCTAAAATGGCCAAAAATCAATCTCACAAGGGTCACTCATACTTAGTTGCATAAGAACTCATCCTAGAACTCACATGTTCAATAAAACAAGCAAGATATCATGATCACATCAAAAGCAACATCTTTTTAGAGGCTAAACCATCCAAAAATATGCAAAGGAATTTACATGCTCACATCATCATTAGCTTTTATTTTGGCAATCTAAGATGGGAATTTCTAGTCCAAAACCTACAAAACACAAAATCTTTTTGTTGTTTTTTTACACAATTTTTCAATTTTTATGGATTTTTTTGCAAAAATTTCTCTAAAACCAAAAACTCATCCATTCAAGACCAAATTAATCATTCATGTTTTTCATCAAACCAAAAACCAAGAAGCAAACATCCCAAATACAAACTAGAAACACAAACTAAATATCCTCAAAATAATAAACAAACATAAACAAGTGAAATCATGAACACACTTACCCCCACCCCATACTTAAAATTTTGATGTCCCCATCAAACAAGGAAATCAAAACTTAAAAGCAAGAGAGAAGAGTATGAAAAGCTCACAATTTCTTATTCTTCAATGGCATGTATAGGATCAATCGAAGGGGACGAGAGCCCATGAGGCTCTAACTTCTTCGTTTGGACCGTCCTTGTCATAGAACTTCTTCACTCGATGACCATTCACTTTGAAAATATGTCCTTGTTCATCAACCAAGTCCACCGCACCATGAGCATAGATACGGTGGACCACAAATGGTCCGCTCCACCTAGTCCTTAACTTTCCGGGGAAAAGTTTAAGCCTTGAATTGAAAAGGAGAACCTTGTCACCGGTTTGATAGGTCTTTGGAATTAACTTCCTATCATGCCACTTCTTGGTCTTCTCCTTGTATAGCTTGGAGTTCTCATAGGCTTTCAACCTCAATTCCCCCAACTCATGAAGTTCTAGAAACCTTTTCTCACCGGCCAAGTTGATATCCCAATTCATCTCTTTGAGTGCCCATTTTGCCTTGTGCTCAAGCTCTACCGGAAGATGACATGCCTTGCCATAAACTAGATTGAAGGGTGTAGTTCCCAGAGGTGTCTTAAAGGCGGTTCTATAAGCCCAAAGTGCATCATCGAGCTTAGAGGCCCAATCTTTCCTTGATCGAGATACGGTCTTCTCCAAGATAGCCTTGATTTGACGGTTTGACACCTCGACTTGCCCGCTTGTTTGAGGATGATAAGGAGTAGCAACTCGATGAGACACCCCATACTTGATCAACACATTCTCGAAACACCTCTCAATGAAATGAGGTCCGCCATCACTTATGAGAACCCTAGGCACTCCAAACCTTGCAAAAATGTTGCTTTTTAAGAACTTCATCACCACCCTAGCATCATTGGTTCTTGTTGGTATGGCCTCCACCCATTTTGAGACATAGTCCACGGCTACCAAGATGTACTTGTAAGGCCCTGATGTGGGAAATGGTCCCATGAAGTCAATACCTCATACATCAAATAACTCAACTTCTAGAATGCCAGTTTGAGGAGTCTCATTCCTCCTTGATAGGTTCCCCTCTCTTTGGCACTCCTCACACTTCCTCACATAATCATGCACATCCTTGAACATGGTTGGCCAATAATAACCACATTGAAGAATTTTTGAGGTGGTTTTGGAACTCTTGGCGTGACCCCCCGTAGGCAAGGAATGGCAATGGTGAATTATGCTCTCAACCTCTTCACTTGACACACACCGTCTATAGATTTGATCACGCCCTTCCTTGTAGAGATATGGATCATCCCAAAAGTATTGTCTAGCATCATGTAAGAATTTCTTCCTAGCTTGATAAGACAAATTTGGTGGGATCACTCCCCCTACGGCAAAGTTAGCAAAATCCGCAAACCAAGGGGAAACCCCTCGTCTTACGGCACTAATAGAAAGAAGGCCAGTGGGAGAGAAAGAATCAATCAATTGAGAATGCGAAGGAATGGAAATCGAGTTAGGAAACTTACTTTCTTCCACGGATCAACATTGAAGTGTACCGAGCCCGACATGGTTGGACGCCGGTCTAGCTTCGCAGACAGACAGGTCGCTCGGGCCCGATGTTGAAGACCTCGGTCCCGACTCACTCGTACTTGCCTTGCCTTCGGTCCGATGTTCTGGACCTCGGGCCCGACTTACTTGGTTCGTCGATCCACCTTTCCTTTCCTCCTTCCCGCTCATGAGAACTTCATCCGCTCTTGAATCATCTATAGTCAGACCATCCTCCATCTCCAACATGTATTCAATGGGCAAACGGGATAGATGATCAGCTACCACATTTTCCGCACCGGTTTTGTCCTTGATTTCATGGTCAAACTCTTGGAGAAGGAGCATCCACCTTAGAAGCCTCGGCTTTGCATCTTTCTTCTTCATGAGGTATTTGATTGCCGCATGGTCCGTGAAGACTACCACCTTTGATCCCACAAGATATGAACGGAATTTCTCAAATGCAAACACTATCGCAAGAAACTCCTTCTCCGTCGTTGTGTAATTGCACTGAGTTTCATCCAAAGTTTTGCTTGCGTAGTAGATGGCATGTAACTTTCCATCCTTCCTTTGCCCAAGGACGGCCCCTACGGCGAAATCACTAGCATCACACATCACCTCGAATGGAAGATTCCAATCGGGTGTCGCCATTATTGGAGCCGAAATCAAGGCATCTCTCAACCTACAAAAAGAACTCATGCAATCCTCGGAAAATTCAAAGGGCACATCCTTCATCAAGAGGTTAGACAATGGTTTTGCAATTTTAGAAAAATCCTTGATGAACCGTCTATAAAATCCCGCATGACCTAAGAAACTCCTAACATCACGAACACAAGAGGGAGGAGGTAGTTTTTCAATTATTTCAACTTTAGCTTTATCTACTTCTATCCCCCTACTAGAAACTAGGTGTCCTAGTACTATGCCCTCCTTTACCATGAAGTGGCATTTTTCCCAATTAAGCACCAAGCTAGTCTCCTCACATCTAGTCAAAACCTTGTCTAAGTTAGCTAAGCAAACATCAAATGAGGAACCATAGACGGAGAAATCATCCATAAACACTTCTACTATATCCTCAACCATATCGGAGAAGATGGACATCATGCATCTTTGAAATGTTGCCGGCGCATTACATAAACCAAAAGGCATGCGTCTATAGGCAAAAGTCCCATAAGGACATGTGAATGTCGTCTTCTCTTGATCATCGGGATGAATAGGGATTTGCCAAAACCCGCTATACCCGTCCAGGTAGCAAAAATATTCATGTTGTGCTAATCTTTCTAGGACTTGGTCTATGAAAGGAAGAGGAAAATGGTCCTTGCGAGTGCCACTATTAAGCTTACGGTAATCAATACACATACGCCATTTTGTTGTGGTTCTCATAGGTATCATTTCTCCCTTTTCATTTTGCACAACGGTGAGACCTCCTTTCTTAGGAACTACATGCACGGGACTCACATACTTGCTATCGGAAATTGGGAAGATAATTCCCGCATCCAACATCCTAAGTATTTCACTCTTTACCACTTCTTTCATGTTAGGATTTAATCTTCTTTGGGGTTCAATAGTGGGTTTATGGTTATCCTCCATATAAATCCTATGCATGCAAATTGAGGGAGAGATTCCCTTTAGTTCCTCTAGTGAATACCCTAAAGCTCCTCTATGTTTTCTTAGAACCTCTAACAACTTAGACTCCTCCTCATCATTCAAGTTGGCATTTATGATTACGGGTAAAGAAGAGTTGGGACCAAGAAATGCGTACCTCAAATCTTTTGGAAGCTCCTTGAGTTCTTGAGATGGTTCCGGTGGTGCTTGAACTTCTTCTTTCTCGGCCTTGAACACCTCCAAATAAGACATCCTTTCCTCCAATTGCTCATGCTCAATCATATTGAGGGCTAGACCTTGGCGCTCTATCTCAATTTCTCTAGGTGGTGGGGTGGCTTTCAACCTAAGCTCCCTTGGCCTTGACTTCTTAGAAACGGCTTCCCATTGCAATCCAAGAGGAACTTGGATCATCTTAGCTTCCTTATGTACGGTCCCTTTTGAAGTTGGCCTAAAGAAAAACTCAATTTCTCTTCCTCCAATGTCAAGAGACAAGTGGCCCTTTTTTACATCAATGATTGCCCCAACCGTAGCAAAGAAAGGTCTCCCTAGTATAATCGGTTCACCCGGCACTTCTATCATGTCCACCACAACAAAGTCAATTGGGACATAGTGGCCTTCAATGCAAACGGGATAATCCTCGACGATACCAATTGGCTCGATGGACGACCCATCCGCTATCGTTAACCTCATGTTGACCGGAGCTATGAGACCCATGGATGTGGATTTCCATATGGTGTAAGGAATGATGCTCGTGCTTGCTCCAAGATCACACAAGGCTTGGAAGTTTTGGGACCCCACACCAATGGTTATAGCAAAGCGACCGGGATCTCCTAGCTTTTGTGGTAACTCCAAGGTCTTGACCTCATCTTGCATTTCAACTATGGACCTCTTCTTGCTCAAAATCTCCTTTAAAAACTTGGCATAGGATGGCATCTCGCTCAATGCATCGGTGAACGGGATAGAGATGTTCAAGCCTTGCAAGAGTTTGAGAAACCTCTTGAACTTGTTCTCAACAACATCTTTCGGCTTCTTTGAGGGATATGGAAGAATCGTTGCACCTTGAATCTTGCTTGGATCAACCTCCTTGGACTTCCCTACTTCATTTGCAACATTTCCTGGTTGGACCGACTTGGGCACCATGTCGGGCCCGATGTTGTGAATCTCGGTCCTGGACAGAGGAGTTGGATCGAGGTCTGTGTACGTAGGTCCCGAGTTGCTCTCGACCTCGGTCCGTGGTGAAGGAGTCGATCTTCTTGCTGGGTTGACTTCGGGGAACGTCGGACCCGACTTGCTGGGTAAGTTGGTCCGACTCTCTTCATTCTTCTTAGGCACGTGTGGCTCGGGTAGGTTTCGGCCACTTCTCAATCCAATTGCCCGGACTTCATTTTGATTGTTTTGAGCTCGAGGATTCTCCTCGGGTCGGCCCGGAAGTCTCCCATTCTCTCTCGGGGCTTGAGTCGCAATTTGAGCAAATTGATTGTCGACTTGCCTCCTCCATGCACCAAACTCATTGAATTGGGTCCTCATCTCCTTGAACCCATCTCTCATCTCTTGAGCAAATGTTTGTAACTCATTGAATCCCGGTGGTCTATATGGTGGTGGTGGCGCCCTTGGCTCGTTTTGGTTGAAGTTGTTGTTGTAACCTTGAGCTTGACCGTTGTTCCACCGGCCATTTCCACCATTGTTGAAATTGCCTCTTCCACCGAAATTTCCTCGAACATAGTTTGCCTCCTCAATTCGCTCGGCCAAGCGCACTTGGCTCTCATTCGGACAAACTTGTGTAGCATGTGCAAAGGATCCACACTCCTCACAAGCTCTAGCATTTTGCTTGTAGTAGTGGACTTGCCTCTTAAGCTTGCTCACTTCACCTTCAAGGAATTGGAGCTTCACATCCCTATCAATGTCTTCTCCCTTTGGATCATATAACTTCCTTGCACCTTCACCTTAAACTTTCACCTCTTTGCTAGCTTGACTCACCCCATACATGGCCTCATAATCGGATAGCTTGTCAAGTAGCTCCCAAGCTTGATCCGGTGTCAAGTCTATGAACCCACAATCGGTGTGGAGATTGAGCTTGTCCTTCGTTACCGGATTGATGCCTTGGAAAAAGATGTCTTGAAGCACATATGGTTGTTGGCCATGAGTTGGACATTGGCGCAACATCTCCTTGAAACGGTCCCATGCTTCGAAGAGGGGCTCATTCGGACCTTGTTGAAAGCTTGCAATCTTCCTTCTTAACTCGGTTGTCTTTGAGGGCGGGAAGAACTTCATCAAGAAAGCGTCATAGAGTGTCTTCCAAGTTGTGATTGACCTAGGAGCTTGGCTCTCGAGCCAATGTGTGGCCTTGCCCCCAAGTGACCATTTGAACGCCTTTAGAAGCACATACTCCAATGTCTCCTCGTCGGTGGAGATCGTCTCACACATATCCACAAATCGTTTAACATGCTCTATGGGACACTCATGTGGACGGCCCTCGAATTGATCACGCTTGATGAGGGAGATGAATTGCGTCTTGATCTCAAAATTCTTGGCAACCTCGGGAAGCACAATAGCCGGCTCGGGTACCCTCAACTCCGGATGCATGTATTGGCGTGCATTCCGGGGTAGAGCATTGAGTTGAGCCTCGGCTCTCATCCGTTGCTCCCGTTCTCTTCTTGCCACCTCCTCTTGATTGTCCCTCTCAAGTTGCAATCTAGCCATTTCGGCCCTAAGTTGAGCCAACTCCTCATCAACATGGAGAGCTTGATTCTCCATCCTTTTCCTTCTTCGGGCTTCTTTGAGAATACTTTCCGGATCACTCACAAACTCAAGCTCAAGTGTTCCTCGGGAGGAACGAGCTAGCATACACCTATGAAACAAAAACACAAACCAAAACAAATCAAAAACAAACAAAGGGTTTGGGCTATTCCCTCACCCAAATCACTACCAAAACACAAGAAACTCACCAAATTGGCACTCAATGCACTTAGACTTCCCCGGCAACGGCGCCAATCTTTTTGATCGCCTCTCACGGTGTGCGAGGGTCTAGAGATACAATTTATAACCCGACCCCGTTGTAGTA
This sequence comes from Fallopia convolvulus, assembly GCA_964016875.1. Taxonomy (NCBI): domain Eukaryota; kingdom Viridiplantae; phylum Streptophyta; class Magnoliopsida; order Caryophyllales; family Polygonaceae; genus Fallopia; species Fallopia convolvulus. The sequence goes on from OZ024727.1 coordinate 29,040,777, forward strand.
CGTGGTGGGTGTCGAACACTCGGGAAGTCTACTCGATCGATGTGCCTAGATACTAGGAAGCTAGAAAGGAGAGCTTAAAACAAAGGAAAACAAAGAGAACAGTCGGGACCGACACAGAGGTCACGTCGGGCCCGATGTTGGCGACAAGAGGAAGTCGGGACCGACGTAGGGTAAGTCGGGCCCGAGGTAGCTGGGTTTGTCGAACTTCAAGGATTAAAAGTAGATCTTGGGCTTTTGGTTCCTTCTCTAGTAGATTAAGGCTTATCCACCCCAATTCAAGCAATGAGTGATGATCGGACTAGGATCGAGTGCTTTCGCCCTCGTTCCAACCACATCTACACCTCGATCCATGGGGAAATCCCCTTCGAAGCAAGGTCTTGAGATCGACACATGTTCACTTTCGCTACTTTGCCAATCTCAAGCCTTGATTCCCAACTTTCGCAAGGAATTGTAGCTCTATGTAGAGTGGGTTCCTTAGATCAAACACTCAAGGCTATGGAATTGGGGTTTCTAGCCTAAACCTAGCTAGGGTTTTCCCCCATAACCCAAGATCAAGGAGATCTACTCCATAAGGCAAACAAAGAAAGCAAACAAATCAAAAGGGAAAGCAATCAACATCATCAATCTCAAAACAAAGCAAAGTTTCATTCAAATCAAAAGCAATCCACAAATTCCAATCAAGGGTTTCCAAATCCACAAGATCAAAACAAAGCAAAGCTAATCTATCAACCAAACCTATCAATCTTCCTCTCCCTTGGCCGATTCTCTCTCTCTTCCTTCTCCTCTCCTTCCTCCTTGCTCTCCAAGTATCCTCTTGGCTCCCTTGGAACCCCCTTTTTGTGTGTGTGTGAGGGAACCTCCTTTTTGTGAGAGAGAACCCCCCTTTTTGTGTGAGAGAACCCCCCTCTTTTTGTGAGAGAGAACCCTTCAAATTAGAAGACAAGAGGGCCTTTTATAGATTAGATGAGGGGCAAAAGTGGAAGTCCACAAATTCGTGCCTTGGAGCCCAAGTAGTTCGGTGACCGACTTGGACCGACACGGAGGACCTCGGGCCCGAGTTACTGTGCATGTCGGTCCGAGGTTGAAACTTCAAGTCGGGCCCGAGGTTGGTTGCAACTCGGTCCGAACCTCGTTCCACCTTCTTCTTGTTGGCTTTCCTCTTGTTCTTCTTCATGGCTTGCTCCTCTCTTTCCTCCTTTGCTCGGGCCTCGCTCCATGTCTCGACCCTCCTTCAAATCGATCCTTGATTCATGCCAAATTACCTACAAAACACATAAAATGTGCGTAGTCTCCGAATCTCATAGAAATACGGGAACTAGGCTAAAAAGGAACAAAACGCACAAGAAAAGGGGACAAAGAAACATATTTACAAAGGAAATCACATATGAAAACACCACCAAATAGAGAGACATCAGTAAGCACATTTTTTCATGCTCCCAATAGTTAAAATTCTCAAGGAGAGACTTCATGGTATCTCTTTCCTCAACTAAACCTCTTGATTAGGTCATAGAATATCAATTGGGCAAGCTCATTTTAGGTGTAGAGTTGTCAAAGGTTGCATTTGTTACTTTCTGCCCCTTTCTCAACTTTATATTATGTTGCTTGTAGAACATGTCATGCTTCTGCTAATTTAATGCCTGGTGTTCTGTTTCAAGGTTTTGGTGGTTTGCGGTAGATTGTATATAAGGGGAAATCATCATATGAAGATATGGACTTTACAGTTACACATTCCGATGGACAGAGGTAAATGCAGATCATTGATAGTAGATTTTTGCTAGATTGGTTTTCACTTTCTATCATTTTTTTGCAGTCCTTGCATTTCCTTAATACGTAATTTTTTTTTCTAGAGCTCTGATAAAGTGAATTTTTTGTTGAAATATAGGCCAGGGAGTTTGAAAATGAGCTTCGTGCTAGCACTAAAGTATCAAGAAATCAAACAGTGTGGCTTGAGACCTATGCTGCTTTTGGTTAAAACATAGGCAATGCAAACACACCTGCAATTTTTGATGCTTATGCCAAAATCTTAATAATCTTTATATCACTCCTCGTGGATGAGGTTATTTTTGTCTCATATATATATATACCTTTTCTTTTATCTCTATGAGCATACTATACTTTCCTTGAACAAATAAGATCCCTTGATTGAATCCTTGATTAGCTGCTGCATATATATTTTGCTAGAGAACGTAACATTTTGGCACTTGTTTTTCCTTATTAATGCTTTATATATCATGTTCAGTGTATATAGGGATTCCATTAGTTCTTTGTATTCTGACCTTTTTATACTTCCTTCTGGCCACTGAGGTTTTGTAGCACAAATAGTGAAAAACAATATAGCTGCTTTGCTGAAACATATAACCTTGTTTCATGAAATGCAAAATTGCAATTTCAAAGAAAAAGGAAGGTGAAATTTAATATAGCAGTTTTGTTGGAACATATAATCTACATTTTACTTTCTGGTGCATTGATTTTACCCATCTCATATTTTTTCTACTACTTCTGACCCTTTGAACTCCAAAAAAAACATTTACAGGGCTCAAAGAGTCAAAGGTCACATTTATTTTGTATCTGAAAACAAAGATGTTTGATAATGATTTTGTGATTTGAATACAAAATTGGTTGTATGCTGACCTCACGCTTTTCACTTGGATCGTCACAGATCCAAAGCAACGACTGACACTGGAAGCAGTTGCAGAGCATCCGTGGGTGATAGGAGAAGAGGGCCCACGTCTTCAAATTCTATGTTTTTGTAAGCAAATTGGCTCGGAGAAGGCTGTGTCAAAATGGAGCTTTGAAGAGAGTAATGGCAGCTAACATTGGGTTTAAACTACATTGTTTTAATTGTGGTCTCTTGGATTTATTTTGAATTTTCCTTGATTTTTTTTCCTCTTTGTGATTATGGGTGTGCAGCTTTATATAACATAGGGGCTTTTTTGAGTTGTTTGATTCCCCCAATTTGGAATGATGATGAACGAGGCATTTGAAGATAGAGAGAAGGTAAATAATTCGTGACAGTTTTTTCCAGCATTTTCTGCTGAATATGGGCAAGTCTGGGGTACGTAGACTTCTGTATATGCGCATTTTTAGTTTATGAGTTGCTTTATTCACCCTCATCAACTTCAGCACCATCCTAAATTCCCATGTGCACTTTAATATTTAGTCTATGATATGTACTGTTGCTGTATGACAATAGTATTTTCTTTTGTAGTATAGTTTCTCGAGCTATCTTGATTGCCACACTAATTGCATCATTTGCATTTAATCATTAGGCATTTATATCCACTTTGTTTTGTTTTCTTAATAAAGAATTGGGTGGCAGGACAATCTGAAATCGATGGACGACTTGGTAGCTTTACGACCATCTATCTTTTGCAGTGTTCTTCAGCTGTACAACAGAATATATGCTGGTTAAAGTCAGAATCTAACTGCAAAAATTTAACTTTGCCAATATTAGACTGGGAAAAATCTGAGAAGTTGTTCATCTCGTAGGATAATTAAAGTTGTCCCGTCATCAGGAGGTCTACGTGAGAGGCTGTTTAAAATCCCTTTGCTTTCGAAGAAGCACGCCTTAATGAATGGTAAGCAATGCAGATTTTTTTGCTTATAACTAAAATTAGGATGATGAATTGATGATCAGCTGGGAGCTCTCTAATAATAGAGTTGTTTTGCTATATGGCAATTATCGTCAATTTTTTAAACTGTTTCAAAATTAATTGGCACATGTGTGATCTTTAGTTTCTTCTCTACAGCTTTGGAGTTGTGTTGTTGGAGCTGGTGACGGGTAGGAAGCCGGTTGAGAGTACCAGTTCAAGGGAAGTTGTGGTGTTGTGTGAATATGTTAGGAAGTTGTTGGAGAGTGGCTCAGCTTCTAATTGCTTTGATAGTAGCTTTAGGAATTTTGCTGAAAATGAGCTTATCCAAGTGATGAAGTTAGGGCTCTTTTGTACTGCTCAGGTGCCTTCAAAGAGACCAAGCATGGTGGAAGTTGTTCATTTTCTTGAATCCATTAGGAATCATAACAATTGAAAATCAGATTTCAGGAAAATCATAAATTTTAGGGTTAGCTTAAAAAATGAGGTTTTGGGTGTGGTTGATGAGTGCATTAGTTGATAGAAAAATGGTTGCTATTCTTTTTTGTTTCCTAATCCATTGTTAACATTTATAAGTTCTCAAATAAATATTGTCATTCTGACATTTCATTTCAAGCTTGCATGTTGTCACTGGGCTATAAAAAAACACCATAAAGAATACTGAACATAAAAAATACAACACAAGTGGCCTGTAGCAAATTCTATTGAATGAATTCATCCAAGATAACTTAAATATGACCACCCAAGCTGAACTTAAAACGAATGGTGTAATTCTCTGGGTTTACCTACTCATATAACTACAATTTAAACAAATAATAAGAACTTCACTATGAAGCTTTGCAGGTTTCAGTAACTCTGCGGATTCGTTCCATAACTACAGGAATGTTGTTTTCAGACAAAGTGGTGAAACACAATCTGAACCAGCCTGGTTCAATACAATGACAAGATGATCCAGGAGTTACATTAATCTTTTCCACTTTCAAAAGCTTATCCCAGAGCTCAAGCTCGCCGCCTTTCCACTGTGTGACCCGATGAAACCACTCATATTGGCCCAACAGTAAGAACCACCACTGCTTCTCACACATTCTATGCCCAGTTCCTTCAATCCAACAGTAAACTTTGTATACATAATTTTGAGTCTCTCTTGGTTGGTTTTAATGTAGTTTTGGATAAATCTTGAATCAGAGAGCATTGAAACAAGTATGCGTTGTGTATGGACTGAAACTCAGGAGAATCTGGCCAATTTCTTTGCAGCAGCTAAGAGATTTTCATTGTAGGTGTAGATTACTCCAACTCTAAAACCAGGAAGAGAGAGATCCTTTGATAATCCATAAACAATATGAACTCTGCTTCTCTCAAAATCATCTAGCTCTGAATCTGATTCCGATCCAACAATTTCAGCCATAGATACAAATTCATCAGTTCCATAGGTAGATCCAACAAATATCTCATCAAATATGATATGAATGTTCTTCTCTCTTGCAAAGTCTAAGATCCTATTTAGAGCATCTCTTGTGAACAAATTGCCCACGAGATTGGAGGGGTTTGAGATAATGATCCCACGGACTTTCAGGCCACACTTTTTTTGCCTGATTGAAGGCCTAATCAAGCACTTTTTCACTCAAACTGAAGTTATTTGTACTTCTACAAGGTACGGGTATGATCTCCACGCCTGTTCGCCATTTTACATCTCTGTCAAAAGTCAAAACAGGAAGCTCTTTGTGGTCAGTATATTGAACAGGATAATCTGGTGATTAATGCAACAAATTACAAGTTTACCCAGGGTAATATGGTGAAGGGACAAGAAATGTAGCTCCTGGATCTGCCAGACAGAAACTAAGCATTTCAATTGCAGGAGTTGCACCAGCAGTTAGCACTATTTGTGATAGCTTGTAGGAAGCACTTTTTCCCATCACTTCATACATGAACCCTGCTACAGCCTGCATAGGTGAAGGAGGGGCAATTAAGAGCTTGTAGTATTGGATGGGGCTCCCAATTTTAATGTTCTATGATGCTCTTAATTTATAGAACGTGTGTGTGCACATTTAAATTGTTTTGGTTTTCTTGTGATCTCAATTACTGTAATTTATGTTTTTTTGTTTGTTATATCCACACTTAAAATGTTTTGGTTTTCTTGTGATTTATGTTATTTGTTTGTTATTTCCACACTTAAATTGTTTTGGTTTTCTTGTGATCTCAATTACTATGATTTATGTTTTTTGTTTGTTATATCTCGAAACTCCTCGATTGTTAATGGTGTAATAATCGCCGCGCAACGCGCGGCCCAATTGCTAGTATAAAAATATAAGCCCACGTTTGATGCATCTAATTCAACTCACCAGATAAATCAAAAGTTGATCGAATGCCTTCCTTCAAAACTTACGGATCCATATAGAAAAGAACAGTAGCGTAAGCTTCTCCAAATGTAAAAAAAAATTCCTACTCCGTACTAGTAATTCAGTTGAGAAAGACTACACATAATTCAGTTCCACAAAATAAAAAAGGGAAATTCCGGTTGGTACCCTCGAGTTTTTGGTTTTTCCGAGTGGTACCCTGAAAAAAAACTTATTCCAAGTGGTACCCCTGAACTTTTGCAAAAGTCTGGCTGGTGCCCTTACTTGTAAATTTTCATTAGTTTATAGCTAAATTAGCATGTTTTCTAAAGAAAAAAATATTTTTGTATTTAATTAAATTAAAATACAATTTTAGTTTAATAACAATGAAAATAAATCATATAAAACACTAAAATAAATTTTATTACATATATATGTCAAATAGATTTTATGTTGTATAATTCAAAGTTTTTAAGTCAAAACCAAAAATATTATAATATTTATTTTAAAATAAATATATTTCAAGATTAATATTTTCCATGTAGATTTTATATAGTAATTTTGACAATTTTTTAAATAATTGATAGAATTTAAAATTTTAATGTAACTTTAGAGCACCATAATGAAAATCCTATTAGTTTTTTTTTTTAAAATTCAAAATTATTACATAAAACCTACATGAAAATTTTTAGTTATATAATATATTTATTTTAAATGTAAATATTGTAAAAAAGTTTAAACTTAAAATTTTAAATTATACAACATACCATCTACTTGAGAAATATATATATATATATATAACATTTTTAATTTTTAATTGTATATGATTTTTTTAATTGTTATTGAACTAAAATTTTGTTTTAATTTAACTAAATACAAAAATATATTTTTTTTCATAAGAAAACATACTAATTTAGTTATAAAATAACGAAAATTTACAAGTAAGGGCACTAGCCGGACTTTTGAGAAAGTTCAGGGGTACCACTTGGAATAAGTTTTTTTTCAGGGCACCACTCGAAAAAGCCAAAAACTCGAGGGTACCAACCGGAATTTCCCAATAAAAAAAGACCGACATAATTCAATATACTAATTTAAAAGTAGCCAGGTGCACATATGATTAACCTGAGTGCATGCCAAAAACAAAACCAAACAAAAAAAAATGACATTGTGATTTGCTAAATATTGATTGTTTCTCTTTATCCCGCATAGAATTAGGAGACCCTTTACAGACGACGCTGCTAAATCAAGAAAAACTAGCTTATTCTTCTCCATCTTCAGCATCCTCTTCATCATCTTCTTCACCACTTTCACCCTCCTGTGCCCCCTATCAATATTTCACAACAGAAAACCTGTTACTGGTTTGTAACTATCAAAGACAAATTTGTTCATACAGTACAGCAACTTTTAACCCAATGAACTACTCGGCAGAGCATCTACCATGGCAAGATTTTATCCTAAGACCAAAAGTCTGAACATATCTCATGTTCCAAGATTCCATAAACAAAGTATAATCACAATCAGTTCTGAAACTATTTATCTACCTCTTCATCATCATCTCCCTCCGCTTCAAACTCTTCCTCATCATCAGCGTCCTACACCAAAATGGTTCACATACAATTTAAAACAACCAACAAAGTTGCAAGAAAAATAAAATAATGAAATGACATCAACAAGTTATTACATTGTTGAAATATGTAAGTGGGTTAGGCCACAAGTCCTCCTTGATTATTTCAGCAACCTGAAAGATTACTTACAGCATAAGAAAATCAAATGCAAATTTGAAGCTGCTAGTATATCAGACCCTATAAATTAGGAAACAACTTACCTCATCATTCATGTCCTCCACATTTGCTTTTACCTGTGTGTCGCTGAACCAGGTAAAGAAGCTGCATCCATATCGTTTTCATAGTGAGAAAAGACTTGGAAATATATAAAATAATGTCCAAAGCATGCTAATAATATTGCAACTTTGCCATCTCTATATACTAAATACATAGACAAATTGAAGTTTTTGTAAAAGATAAATGGCAAAATGTGTATGTCCATAAAAACAGCTACACAATGAAATTTCCTGATTGAACATTGACGTTTACAAATGCCAAGTGTTCTTACATTCCCTGCACTTCTCAATAATCCAATTAAAACTTGTTACCACCAATAATCCTAAAATAGTATACAATTCTGTCGGCTCGGAACACCAGCCGAGAGAATACTCCAATCTTATTCTTTCAATTAAATAAAATCTCGTGAAGGCATTTTTCCTGGCCATTGAAGAGAGATTTCATCCATTGATATAAATGAAGTAACCTCGAAGAAATTATCTTATTCTCTTGGCCAACTTTCTATGCCCTGTGTTTCTTACATCTGGTTATGATTAACAAAACTCTACCAAAGGAATCAAAACAAGTCAAAATTCAAATGTCATCTCATGTCTATTTACACCCTTAGCAATGCAGCAGAACAATCAAGTGCAGCTATTGTAAACAATGAACATAATGACCCTAGAAAAATCATGGGGTGAATTCCTTCTATGGTCCCCAATCTATCACATAAAGTTCTTATTAGTCCCTAACCTTTGCAAATGCTTTTTTAGGTCCCTAAGCTTTAAAAAGTTTTACTATTTGGTCCTTTTTCATTTTAGACTTTAAGTTTAATTACAACTAAACACCCAAACTTTATATTTATTTTGTCATAATATCATTATTTATTTATTTTCAAACAAATACCTCAATCTACATATTTTAGAAAACAATAATAAATTATCACTCCATATTTACTCCTTTTATCAAAAAATAGTACTTTTCATTAAAAAAACATAATTTTAAAAATAAAATGTGAGTTATAAATATTTATTTCCCTCTTATTGAATTTAATAGTTATTAAAATATTTTATAAAATTAAAAAAATTTCTTCTATTGCCCTCTTATTGAATTTAATAACATCACCCCTTCTTTAACCTTTTTTAAAAAAACCTAGAAATATTTTTTTAACAAAGGGTAAATAAGGGGTGATTTTTTTATATAAAAATTTATTTTATCAAGTTTTTATGAAGTTTTTAAAATAATTGCAAAAAATTGATGGATTAAAAATCACTTTACTAGTTTTTTTTAGCAATGGGTAAATATTACTAGTTTTTTTTTAACAAAGGCTAGGGTAAATAAGGGGTGATTTTTTATATAAAAATTTGGTTTATAAAATAATTTATAAAAAGTGATGGATTAAGAAAATCACTTTATAAAAAGTTATAAATAATGTGTAAATAGGGGAAGTTAGATTTTTTTTTGTGAAATTAGTTTTTTTTTTAATTTTATAAAATGTTTTAATAACTATTAAATTCAATAAGAGGGCAATAAATATTTATAACTCACCTTTTATTTTTAAAATTATGTTTTTTTAATAAAAAGTACTATTTTTTGAAAAAAAAAGGAGTAAATATGGAGTGATAATTTATTATTTTTTCCTAAAATGTGTAGATTGAGGTATTTTTTTGAAAATAAATAAATATTGGTATTATGACAAAATAAATATAAAGTTTGGGTGTTTGGTTGTAATTAAACTTAAAGTCTAAAATGAAAAAGGACCAAATAGTAACACTTTTCAAAGATTAGGGACCTAAAAAAACATTTACAAAGGTTAGGGACTAATAAGAACTTTATGTGATAGGTTAGGGACTATAGAAGGAATTCACCCAAAAATCATGCAATGAACATTTAGCAAACATCATCTACTTCACATAGAAAGGGAAACAAATATACAAAAAAAATGCGACATTTCCAAAAAAACAACAACTAAACACAGAAACATGTATAAATAATACTAAACACTTATTATTGACTTGTATACGTTACTTTTAATGACAATAAGTATCAAATTTATTATCAGTAGGATTTCTACCTCCGGTGAGACAAGACTCGAACCTAGTATCTCAAGCCTTAATGACGCCTAAAGTGAGGTTTGCATCAACAATATGGAACCTAAATAATAAAAGATTAAATCCTCAAATCTCTAAATCAATAAATATCCAACTACTGCTATTTGTTAGTAAAAGAGAGTTGTAGAAAGAGATAATCAGATCTCACTATTAAAGAAGAAAGGTTACATCTTTGTGTGCTATGTAGAGAGGCAATTTTTTCCCCAATTAGAAATGGGCTGAGCCAGAATTATACAAGGAATAATTACCCCGAATACCTATACAAAAGTAAGGAAACCTAAAATGTAGAGTAGGTGGCCCTCAGACAGCTAAACCCAATTTATGAGTAAAACACAGCTACAGCTTTATGGCAGAATATAAATCAGTTTATCCAACATTTCCCCTCAAGCTGGGTTTTTAAGGGTCTTCCATGGAGGCTTTTGGTGAGCAAATCCGCAGGTTGGTCTAGGATTTTACAAATGCTGTCCTTGGGATGATCAAGATAGTAGAGTCCATTCTTAGCAAGACCAGCCTTCATCCCCAAGCCCTGACAAAGCAAGAGTGCATGGTCTAGAAGGATTACCACCTGCTGATTTGTCAAGAGCAAGAGTGCATGAAATACATCAGCAAAGAAGGCTGAGATAAGTGTGTTTAGGATAATGTTCAGCAATGAAGGCTGAGATGAAAAAGATCAGCAATGAAGGCTGAAAAATCGACTAATCTCATCAAGGAAGGCTGAGATGAAAGTGTTTAAGATAATGTTCAACAATGGAGGCTGAGATGAAAAGTTCAGCAATGAAGGCCAAAAAGCCGGTGAAAAGTTCTGCAATGAAGGCAGAGAAATGAGTGGAGAGATCTCATCAATGAAGGCTGAGAGAAAGAAAGAGATAGGAAAATTTCAGCAATGAAGGCTCCAACCTAAAGCTCCAAGAAACATTTAGGTCCTTTCGGAAACCTAAGGCTCTAATACCATATTAGTAAAAGAGAGAGTTGGAGAGGAGAATAATCTGATCTCATTATTCAAGGAGAAAGGTTACACCTTGGTAATTCCTTCCTTGATTACAAATGAAATGAGCCAGAATATATATAAGAAATAATTACCCCTAATGCCAATGCAAAAGTAATGAAAGCTAAAAAGTACAGTATAGCCCTCAAACACCTAAACCCAATTTACGAGTAAACTACAGCTACAGCTTAACGGTGGAATAATAAATTAATTTACCTAACACTAGTTAAATGAACAATCCATCAATCACCCCCGCATATCAAGCAAATACAATTACAACATGAAAATAAATATAAACAACTCAGAACATTAAATCCATCTTTCTTTTATGAATGAACCTTTTAAAACCACTATATTGCAAAATTTAGGGTGTGTTTACAATGACAAAAAAACTAGCTTAACATGTTTTTTTGTTCCTCAATGTTAATTTAAACTAGTTATAGATTTTTGAATTAGTTGAAATAATAAGCTTCAAAATGAAGCATATGAACTAGTTTCTAGATTATTTTAATTGGAAAAGTCTAAAATAACTCTCTTCTTTGATAATTTATACATAGTGACAATGCACTTTTTTTAATCACCATGTCGAATAAACTAGTATGTATCTAGCAAACAAATATTAGTTTTTAAAACTCCAACACTTTTAATATTAATTTAGCCCTTTTAACCCTTCTTTGAAGAAATTATAAACGTTCTTTATGAACTTTGGACGTAATTAGCAATTAACAAAGGAAATTATGGTTAGTGAAACGATCAATCAAATTTGGAATCAAAAGTAGGGGCATTTAAGCGCGTTCATGAAATCAGCCTCGGAGATGCAGAGATGGGACAAGGAAATATATATTCCGTTCGTAATTTTAAATTCGTTTTCCTAATTGACCGTTCTTTCAAACAAAGAGTTTTCCCGTCTTAGGGATTCTAGAAGAAAGAACAACGAAGAATCAGCAAAAGAGAATCAACCAGATCAGTGTCTGATACCTTGTGAAGCTATAAATAAAGGTCTTAATTCAGCTTCTTCATTCATTTCGAAATCAAACTCCACTCTTCCTTTGTTTTTATTTTTATTTTTTATTTTTTTTTCTTTCTTTTCTCTTCTTCAATCGGAGAAAACACCGGGAAAAGGAGTGGCCACAGTTTTCAACCACCGTGGTGGACTCTTGATGCTAGGAGTTGCGTTGCACCATGTTGAGCACAAATGAGTGGTTTCGATGCACTCTGTTTTCCGGAAAAACAGAGGAAATCGTTAAAGTGTGGTGCAGCACTCCACCAGCAACCATCTGGTACAGTGCGCCAGTAGCAGCCCAGTAGATGTCAGCCAAAGAGCCGATGCCATGGACATGATTGCAGCAACGGATTTGCTTCAACCCATCAAATTTTATTGGTGGGATGCCATCAAGTAGGACATAGCTATTCAATTCAATGAATTAGTTTTAAGCAACCTTTGTGCGGCAATGGAGATTTTTCCAGTTTAATCCAAAGAAAAAGTTTACAGTAACTATAATAAAAAGGTTTTAAAAGGTTAAAAGGGTTAAAAATAATAATAGTAAAAAACAAAGGGGCATTTTTGGTCTTTTCACAAATTTAACAAAAATTCGAGGAAATATGGCTTAGCGGTATTTGGGTAATGACGATAGTGATGTGGGTGGATTTCAGTAACAATGCATATTTCAGGTAGTTTTCAGTAACATGGGCTATTGGACGGGTGGTTTCAGTAGTTGACCCTTTATAAAATTGAGAATTAGGCGAAGTATCTATAATTAAGTTACACAACTATCCTTGCTTTAGCCACTCTTATGAGGCTACAAGAATGATAAATAAAGATTAAGATAAGAACTACATTTGCAATATTCACTAGAAGAAGCTGCCAACCCTACCACTATGACGTAAGACAGCAGCATTCATATCCTTAAGAATTATGTGTAATATTCACTAGAAAGAAAGATAATTCCTGCTACCCAAAATATATAACAGAGGCAAAAAAGGAGCAGATCATCCAACAGCAAGAGACTGATAAACCCATGTTAGTCACCACCAAGGAAAAGATTTGGGGAGAGCTGTTTGTAGCACTTTGGTTGCACAAGCAAAAGGAGGACCAAACTAGAATGGACCAAGAATACTAATGCCTCGAGAAAAGGAAGAATAATATTTTCCTTTTAACCTATGTCCGATCTGCTTCCCTGCTGATGTCTAGTCCTCCCCAACGACTAAAATTTTCACAACCATTTCCCCTTCGCCATAGTTGACACGTGAAGTGGCTCAAAGAAGAAGAGTGTGCGCCACATGGAGCATCAAAAACTAATGATTGCAAATAGAATATGACAAATAAGAAATCTAACCTCTCTTCAGGAAGAGCCCGCTTATTTCCTTTCTTATCATTTATGCCATTTGCATGAATCCCCTTCAGTGATCAAACACAAAACTCAGATAATCAAAACATAGCTTACATGGCTTGAAGACCAAATCGGGGGGAAGAAGGAGAGCGAATAATATAATAAAAGAATAAGAATCATACTGATCCTTCCTTCCACTTAATTGAGGTTGCTGTAACCTTTGTAGTTCCTTCATCAAGGAAGGTGAATGCCTTTGTAAGTTTTGTGTCTTCAAAGTAAGGATTGGATTTAAAGTTCTGCATAGTGAAGAGTAAGACATTAAAAAGATATTGAGATAATTATGTGAATACAAGTAAGATCAATTTACTGCATGGATAAAGTAGACACTTACAAATGTAATGGAGTAACCAGATTTGACATCTTTTGAATCCTCTACCTCTAGAGAACATAGATACTTGAAGATCTACACCCCAATTTAAGCAAATTAGATATATACATTGATTGAATCAGACATTCTTTCCTAGTGCAGTTAATACAGCATATCATCAGAATCAGTTCAGTTTAGAGGTACTCCTAGGGTGCAAGCAAGTGAATACATACCTTTTGATCTTCTTCAGTTATCAGTTCACCCAGAACAGGATGACTCAAAATCTGCAGTACCACAGATCAAAAAATTAATTTTTTAGGAGTCTCTGATTTAACACTGAATCAAAGACCCTATAATCCGAATGATCATAAATGGCTGTAGAAAGAACATACAGCAGTTAACCAGAAATCTGGAATGGCTGTGATTATATCATTTCGTTTGTCATATACTGGTTTCTTTATCTCATTATACTTCTGTTCCACCTCCAAGACTTTTTCGCTTGCTTTCTCATTGATCTATGACATCAAATAAAAAAAAAGTAAAATAGGTTTAACATTTGAATACATGTCATTTGATAGTACAAAAGAAATTTGGAGTTGAGACTTGAGAGAGAAAATTACAAAAGTTGTGCTCAGTACGTCAGCGACGAGGGGAAAAGAAAGCAAATTTATACAAAAAAAATTAGGTCCGGACATTAATAGAAAGTGCATCAGAAAAGCAAACACCAAAGGTATCAAGCTCGAAATGCTTCTGGAGTAATTGACCCGGTGAGGCTCCGCTACAGCGGAATCTGGGGGGTCAAGATGGGTACCCCTGCCCAAGGGAAAGGGGGTACGCCCGATAGACCCAAGAAAAACTGAAATTCAACTATGGGACAATAATAACTAAATTTAGTTAGAATGCACCAAAATTGATATAGGGACTAAATCCATCTCAAAGGTAGTGTATAAAAGCCAATGAGCATGAGGATGCGCCCGAAAACGTGAATACTAAAAAAACTCCAAAAAAAGACTCAGATTGAGGTTTTGGATTGAGAAAAAATTCCTAAGCGCTTCTGGAGCAATTAAAACACCAAAGGTATCAAGCTCGAAATGCCAACAACAGATATCACAGAATCGCAAACAAAACAGAGAGGTGAAACAGGGTTCAAAGGAGGCATCTCGATCACCATATTGCTTGCAAAGCCCGGTTGGTTGAAAGAATACACAATGGTCGACCATTTTTACACGAATTGATAAACGAACTATGCAAAGACGCTTGTACCTTATCGCAAGGTACAAGTCAAAGATATAAGATAGCCGTTCAAGCCAAAAAACGACACACGATAAAACATGGATGGCGTCAACAAGCCCTTCGTCAGGGAACAATATTAATATAGCAAGCATAAATATCAGAAGCTGGGGCAGTGGAGAAAAAAAGCCTAAGAATGTTCGAGGAGATGGTAGTTTGTTGAGCAGAGTTAAGTAGGAAAGAAAACCTTATCGAGTTCTTCCTGGATTTCCTGGAGCTTCTCAATAGAGACGACGAGCTCGCCGTCGATCTGCTCGGTGTTCTCTTCGTCATTCTTCTCAGCGACCTTCAGTTTCTTGCCCTTGTCTGCCCCCATCACCACCGATATGCACAGAACAAAACCCTAGATTTCACTCACATCTCGGAGCAGAGAAAACCTAAAACCCTAGCTTTTAAGAGTGAACACCTTCCACTTTAAAGAGTGATTGTGAGGGAAAAAAGAGCTACGGTTTCGTATCTATATCTATACTTCTATATCTATATCTATATCTATACTTCTATACTTCTATATTTATACTTCTATATCTATATCTATATCTATATCTATACTTCTATATCTATATCTATCTATATCTATACTTCTATATCTATATCTATACTACTATAAAAGCACGGCTAACTATTGAATCTCGTCCGTTCATTTTACAGTTTTCTATATAACACTATCGTGCGGCTGTAATTAATTCATTATTTCTCAAGAATACTTTTGTTATTTTAATGTTCATCGAACTTCGTATCGGTCTTGCTTAGCTCTTAAGTAATCTCGGGATATATATTCCTGGAAAAGCGTGATCGACTTAAGTGATATTTGGATGTAAATGTTTAATTTCGACATGTCTCGAAAAACGTGTCCAAGTTACTTCGCTTGTAAGCAAGCTCGGATAAGTTTGTTTCTTAGTTGTGAAGAAAGCTCGTACGGTAATAATTTTGATATTTTACTGTTCCTCGAAATTCGTGTCGGCATTGCTTAGCTCTTAAGTAATCTCGGTTTATATATTCATGGAAAAGCGTGATCGACTTAATTGATATTTGGATGTTAACGGGTAATTTCGACATGGCTCGAAAAACGTGTCCAAGTTACTTCGCTCGTCAGAAAGCTCGGATAAATTTGTTTCTTAGTTGTGAAGAAAGCTCGTATACGTAATAAAACATTTTTTTTGACATTGGATGGCGTGAAGTCAGGTAAATTAATACCAAAAAAACCATGCCCCTTTACATAAATTTACGGAAATGCCATTTCCATATCTCTACACTAATGAAGTCTCCGTCTTATAATCGCCGCGCAACGCGCGGCTTATTGCTAGTATTGGAAATAGGAAACCAACTAAAATATGTGTGCAATCATTGTCTACTTGTTTACTCCATTTTGCATGTGTTTGGGTGATTAGGGTGCACAGTCCTTACGGAGGGCGTCCTAGAGCATCCTTTCGGATGAGAACCTTAAGTTCTGAGTGAGTCTTAATACTCTCAATTGGAATATTGTGGCCCAGTTTAGCAATTTTGTTGGCCACAACATTGCACTCTCTAGGAATATAGCTAACTGTAATATCTTTATTTCCAAACAAAGACACCAATATGTCAGAGATAATTAGTTCTATTTCCCACGGGCATTTATTTTTTCCATTAACAGCATTTATGACTTGCAGGTTATCTCCTTCGATTTCCACTTTTCCTGAGTTCAAATTCTTCGCCTCTCTAACCGCCTCCGTAAGAGCTAGAGCTTCGGCTTTCAGAACAGAAGTGCGCCCGAAATTCTGCACGATCATATGAAGTACTTGTCCTCTTTGGTCCCTGATAATGATTCCTCCTGATGCCTGCTCATTAAGGAGTCTAGAGGCATCAAAGTTGATTTTTACAAAACCTTCCCTTAGCCTTTTCCATTTTTTTGGTGATTGTATTCTCCTTTTCTTTGCATGGTTATGTGGAATCCCAATCCTTTCCTCATCCTCTGTCCATTGTTTCGACTTTTCCCAATTGGATAATTGATTACGAATATAGTTTGCTAAGTCTTGAATGCCATCACATTGGTTTTGTTGAAATATCAATTTATTTCTTTGGTGTCAGGTACATCACCAGACTAGCAGCGTGAAGTCCTTCTTTCCAAGGATTTGATACAACTTCACTTAGTATCTGTCTTGGTGTCTTATTGTTAGAGTCGTAACTTTTAAGTATGTTTGCTATTTGTGTGTTTATTTTGCTAGTTATATATAACATATAAGGACATTTAGTTAGCAAGTGTGTTGAATCTTCAAAGGAGCAGTCACAAAGTACACACCCACCCGGTGTTACGACCTGTTTATCCCTTAATCTTGATTTCGTAGGAAGCCCATTATTATCAACTTTCCAAAGAAAATTCTTCACTTTTGGATATGTATCTAATTTCCAAATCCACTGTTCACGTAATATGCCTGTGTTTCTCTTTTTGTAATCAATTCCATAGCTGAAGAGGTGGAAAACCATCCATTTTTACTAGGTGCCCAGTAGAGCCTATCCTGGATATGATTGTCCGGCAACGGAGTCGTTTGGCTTTGAGCCACAATCTCATTAGGCAATACTTTATTCAACTCATCCACTTTCCACTTGTGGTCATTAGAGATCCAATCAGCAACCTTAGAATTTTCATTAATATTGTTTGGACTTAAGGCATAGTGATATAAAGGTCCCCCCGGGATCCAATTGTCTTTCCAAAAGTTTACCATTTTCCATCACCTATTTGCCATATGAGACCTTTAAAGAACTCTTCTCTCAGGTTCATAAGTTTTTCCATTGCCAAGATGTGTTTGTTTTAAGTTTGTATGAAAATAGATTATCATTCCTAAAATACTTTTGGTTTATTATACGTACCCATATATTATTTGGTTCAACTAATATTTTCCAGAGAAGTTTCATTTGAAGCGCTTTGTTCACGTGTTCTGTTTTTCGGATTCCTAGTCCTCCACATGTCTTTGGTTTGCATATTTTATCCCACCCCACTAGTGGCTTGTAGTTCCTATCTTTGTTCCAAAAAAAATCCTCTGTTAATTCTATCCATTTCAGTGTGCACACTGCTAGGTAGCATAAAACTTTGCATGACATAGTTAGGTTTTGTTGCCAGGTTGGATCGGAGTAGAGTTGTACGCCCCTCTTGGGAGAGAGAGTTCGCTTTCCATTTCGTTAATTGTTTCTGAGCATTTCCAATTGGTTCTTTGAAGGTGTCTTTATTTACTTTACCATTAATAATCGGACAGCCTAAGTATTTTTCTATATCCGTCATTGTTGTGATTCCTAGAACTTGTTGCACCTGATTTTTTTTACTGTTCGTCATATTTTTAGAAGCCTGGAACGCTGATTTGTTATAATTGACTTTTTGTCCTGAAATCCTACAGAAATTGTCAATGATGTTTTTAACTTTTAGGCAAGATCTTTGGGATCCTTTAGCAAAGATAACAATATCATCTGTAAAAGCGAGGAAAGGAATCCTAATTCCCCCTCTAGATATCGGGAATCCGATTGTTTTTTTGTCTAATTGGCTAGTGATTTGTAGCTTTCTTGACAAAATTTCTTTTGTGATAACAAATAGGAATGGTGACAACGGGTCACCTTTCCTTAGACCTCTTTCAGGAAAAAATGGGTCTATGGGACCATTGTTTACTAGAACCGAGAAGGATGCAGAACATACACATTCCCTAACCCAATCAATGAATTTATTGTAAAAACCAAATCTATGTAATACATCGAAAAGAAAGGGCCAATCAACGCAATCGTAGGCCTTTTCCATATCCAATTTAATGGCAATCCATCCGTCTTTATATTTGGTACTTCTAAAGGAGTGGAATATTTCATGTGTTATGAGAACGTTGTCTTGAATTGCTCTGTTTGAAACAAAGGCACCTTGTAGAGGGTGTATTATCTTGGTTATCACCTTTTTAAGTTGTTCAGTTATAATTTTAGATATAATTTTATATATTGTTGAGCATAGACTAATTGGTCTATAATGATTAGTCGAGCTCGGATTGTCAATTTTTGGGATTAGTTATAAAGGTATGGTTGAATTGTTTTACCAATTTTCCAGAATGAAAGAAGCTTTTAACCGCTTTAATGACCAAAGGGCCTACAATGTCCCAATATCTCTTATAGAATTCTGCCATCATCCCATCCGGCCCCGGGGATTTGTCTGTTCCTAATCCCATTACTGTCGATTTAATTTCTTCATTGGTAATCAGGCTTATTAGCATAGCATTATCTTCATTTGTTATTTCTTTCTTGATTAAATTAAGGAATTCTTGGACACCATTAAGATTCGTTGGTTCTTTTGTATATCTCTTTTTAAAGTCCTTTCGAATTTCATCTCGGATATTATCTATTCCAACAATATGGGTTCCTTCATTTGTTACTATTTCTTTGATAATTTTCCGATTACGCCTTCCATTTGCTATTTTGTGGAAATAACCTGAATTTGTATCCGTTAATTTAATGTGTTTCGTTTTGGCTCGCTGCTTCCAGTATGTTTTGTGATATTTGAGAATACATTCCTTCTTTTGTAATAATCGAATTTGTTTCTGTATGATACTGGGTTGTGGTGATATTAGGATCGTATTTTGGATTTCCAGAAGTTGTTGTTCAATTTCTTTTAATTGTTCAAAAATGTTTCCAAAAGTGTGTTTGTTCCAGCTCTTGGCTTGTTTCTTAAGTAATTGTGTTTTTTTCATAAGTTGAAACATATTTGATCTTGTATACTAGGCTCGCCACGATTGTTTAACCACATTTCTAAAATCTTTCCTATACATCCAAATTTTCTCTATTTTAAAAGGCAAGGCTTTATTCATTACTTCATTGTTGAGTTCCACCGAGATTTTACAATGATCAGAGCTAGTAAAAGCATGGTTTGTTGTAGAGATGTTTGGGAACCACTGAATAATGTTGTTACTGACCAACACTCTATCGAGTCTCTCGTATATGTTATCAATTTCCGTTTTATTTTTCCTCCATGTGAATATGTTGCCTGTATACGGGATATCCTCAACAAGGCAATCATTTTTGAATCTAATTAGTCTTTTAAAACGACTAGGCTCAGGGAAGACACCCCCTTTTTCTCACTTGGATCCTGAATTTCATTTAGGTCACCAATAATCAGGATTGGAAGATGTAAATTTTGTAGTGTTTCAGTTAGTTGTTTCCAAAATATTTCTTTGTCCCCAACATTAGGGGGTGCATAAGCCAAACAGATTGCAATTGTATATTTTGTAATAACATTATAGTATTTTAAGATGACATACCTTGGATGCTGAAGTACTATTGATACTTGTTCGTTAACCAATTGGTGTTCTTTCCATAGAATTGCAATGCCTTCTGCTCTACCATTCGCAGGAGACCAAATTAAGTTATCAAACCGAGCTCGCCTCCAGACTTGGTCACTTGGTAATTTATCAGTTTTTGTTTCCACGATTGCCATGATTTATATTCGCTCAATTTTACAGAACGAGTCTAACTCAGGCCAAAAAGATTTTCTCCCCATTCCCCTACAATTCCATAAGCCAATCTTCATGATACACAGATTTGTTATGACATTGCATCCACTCCCATCTTCGTTTTGGTAAATGATTCCAAATGGGAACTATAATTTGGGTAATAAGTTTCCTAACCCTGGGGTTTCTTGATTTCTTACCTTTTCCTAGCTTTACATGTTCATAGTCCTTCTCAATTAAACCTTCCTTGTGAGTATCATACAAACAGAAATATAAGTTCCCATCACTGCAATAATTGTAGCTCAATCTAAGCCAGTATCTTATATTAAAACTAGTTTCATAAACCAAACTACAACCCTGCAGAACGATCCAGTTCATGTCACCTTGTATACAAGTCTTCCATAAAAAAATATTTTCAATGTTTATATTTGTACAACAACTTCCTCTCTCCCCTAACAAGTTTAGCTTTACATCACTAAGGGCAATACATTCTTTCTTTCCATTTTTCTTATCCATAAAAAAGAGATTCAGAGATTTCCATTTACTTGGAAGTTCTAGAGAAAATCCAGTCTTCATAGTTTTTCCATTGCTTTGTCTTTCTTTATATCTTCTTTGATCTTGATTTTCCTTTTTCTGATTCAATCTAATGCTGCAGACAAACAACCAGGTTCCATGAACAGTTTTAAGGGGATTTATTTCCTTATAGTCAATGACAGAAAAGGTTATAAATTCATCATAACCATTCCATTTTATTAATTTAGACTTATTCAAGT
This sequence comes from Fallopia convolvulus, assembly GCA_964016875.1. Classification (NCBI taxonomy): domain Eukaryota; kingdom Viridiplantae; phylum Streptophyta; class Magnoliopsida; order Caryophyllales; family Polygonaceae; genus Fallopia; species Fallopia convolvulus. Next base: position 29,061,820 of record OZ024727.1, read on the forward strand.
GCTTCTTTATATCATTTTGAATGAAACTTACCCTTGAAGTAGCATTCTGATAGTACAAAATGCCATAAGGCAGCTTTTTTCCTTTTCTTCTTTTATTTAAATCCTTTAGTTCCATATTCAGCCCTGTACAAAATGCAAACCAAGGGCGGGCATGACAATTCTCAATGAATTCATAAGCTATGTTCACAAAGATGTATTGGTTAGCATAAACTATGTTCACAAAGGTAACTATCTGAGTATGAGTTGAATAATCTATCGGTCTTTCATAAATTGTTATCTTTCTGATTTCATTGCATAGGCAAGAGTCTATAATAGTAATAGGTTCACCAACTTGATCAAAGTTTATCCTCCATGGTCTTAGAATCATTATCTGACCAAACATAATAGAATCCCTAAGGACACATATTCAAGGTGACATATCATTACGATGTTGGATATTCTCCTTGAACACAGTCGATTGGCTCAGGAAGGCAGACAAATAAATCAATCTCCTTCCCTTGCACTTTTCTTTCTTAGACCCCGAGGGCCCAGCCTCAAAAGGCTTGTTGGAATTGCTACCCTTTAACGTCTCAAAGACCATGGTAGTGTTAGTTTGAGGTTGAATATGAATGGAATCATACTCATCCTGTTCTTTAGAAAATTGAGCATAAGAGCAAATTACCTTCATAAAGGTATTCTTGTTTGTCTCCATCGCTTCATAATTTTCCTCCATAGATATGATTTTCAAAAGAGGTTCCCAATCAGAAAGTTTTTGATTATTTCGAGTAGTTAATAAATAGAGGAAGAAAGTGAGATAAGAGATCGTGGGGAACAAAAATTCCCAACAGCTCTTTAAAATCCTTATACAGGCCAAAGACTCACACATCTTAATAGTATCGGGCAAACACACAACAATATTAATGGTATTCGAGAAAAGAGACAACCTGAAATTTGAGTTCGCCCGAGGTTCCTTCTTGAAATTCCCTAGCCAAGAGAGTATCTTCTCCTTAAGATTAGCCATCTGTCTCCAACTCCAGAGAAGCCGCTCCGAATTAGCCCTCTCCAAGGCCCCCACTGTATCCGCCATGAACAGGCCAGCCCCGAACCGAAGTCGAACCAGCCCTAGGCGCCAGTTTGCTCGTTGTTCCCGGACCGCTAGCCCATGTCGTCTCCCGCGCCACCTTGACAAGACAGAGGGAGACATCGTAATGGATCCAAAGATCACCAGGTCCTCTCCACGAGACAAAGATTGAAGTTTAGTCCCGCATAAGAAATTGATCGCTGCGGGAGATCTGGGCGAATTCCATCGGATTGGTGCCCAAGGATGTTTAGATTCATCATTTCCAAAGATTTGTGATAGTAAGAGGTGGAGGGTATCGATTAGGGCTAAGATTCTCAAACTAGGGTTCTTGATTTGGGGGAACAGTTTCAGGGAAAGGGGGCGAGAGTTTTTTTTTGGGTAATGATTATTTGTGTGCTACACAAATGCTTATTTGCAGAAATAAGAAAAAAAGAAAAAAATGAGTGTTTGTCAACTTTACTTATCTACCCTAATATATTATAAAGCAGAACCCAAGTCTGTTGTAAAATTTGCGCCACATGGCATTTTTGAATAAATTAATGTGAAATTATATTTTAATAAATTTTGTAACAACATATAGTATTCTTGCTATATATACTAAATAGATAACATGTTTATATAATTTTTTATGTATATAATTTTCTATCTATGGATTATGTATTAGTTTGCTACAATAGATAACATATTTATATAATTTTTATATACATAAATTCCTATGAGATGATATTTTCAATATTAACTTAATATTTTTATCTCTTAACAAGATTTAGGGTCTTAATATATTTTTTATCTTTTAACAAGGCTTGAGCTCCAAGTATAAAATTTATATCTATATAATGATATAATTTTAAATAATAAATTTTGTTATGTTGATATATTTTTATTTTGAGAAAAAGATATAATTTTCTGTTGATGACTAAGATTACATGTAAATGTCAAAATAATAATAAAATTCGAATTTTAATTTAATAAAATTAGATTTTCGTTATCTTTTTATGCATTTATATTAAAGATTTTTTCTTAAATCAAAGTTTGATAAAACAAAATAGAAAAATTTAAAAATCTTGATGAATACTTAAATTGAATTTTGATAAAATTTTACATTACATTTTTTTAATTTCCTTTTTATTTTATTTATGTAAATATGGAATTTTTTTATCTAGCCCCACCTTACATTTAAATTTTCTTTTCTCTATGTTTTTTTTGTAATTTAATATGGATGATAGGTTGATTAATACATTGAATTTTGTAAATTTTCACATACATTAATTTCCTTTATATTTTATTTCTTCGTTATGTAAATTTAGTATGAAAATCAACTTTATAGATGGATTGAATTTTGTAAAATAATACATAGATAATTTTCTCTATATTTTATCTTTTAAATCAAGGACAATGTTCTCTTCTATACTAATCTTTATATTGTATTTTTCATATTTACAAACATTCTTATTATTATAGAGTAAAAGATAAGAACCCTAATATATAATTTTAATAAATTAACTTTAAAAAATATTTTAATAAATTATATTATGCTTTGTAGATAACCTATCGTAATTATTATTATCTTTATAAAAAAACCAAGTATTTTATACATATTAGTGTCTAAAAAAATAAGAAAATATTATTTAAAAATATTTAATAAAAAGTAAAATCAATATTTTAATAACTTCAATCTAAATTTGGACAAGATCTCCAAAAATAATGGAAAAATATTTAAAAAATATATTCAATTAAAATATGGAGTACAATCTAAAAAAAATTTGTCTATTGCATAATTTATTATGATATTAAATAAATATATTTAGTATTTTAAATTAATATCATAGATTTGTATTTTTTTTAGTAAAATTATCCCGTGAATATCACGGGACTTCAACTAGTTGATTTTAAGTAAACTTATTTCCGATGTTTATAAGCAAAAAAATAAAATAATCAACACTCCCATGCTTTTCGGATTTAAGCAAACTTATCCGCAAAAGTATAAGCACGTGGGCTCGATTTTTCCTCTTGTTCCCTCTTCCTCAAGATCTAAAGATAAGGTATGTGAAGAAATCTTGACATTCTCTTTCAGATATGTTCATTTTTACACTAGATTTGGAATTTTCAATTTTTTCATATATGAACCCTAATATGGATCTGGAATTTTTTTTTTGTAGATCTGGAATTTTTTCAATTTTCAATTTTCTCTAGCCCTTCTCTAGATCTGGAAATTTTAATTACCCCAAAGAACCCTAATTTGGGATATATGTGGAAAAGGATTGAAATTTATAGACAAATTTTCCATTGAAAACAACCCAAATTATCACTTGAAAAGGATTGAAAAAGTGTAGAATTATCCATTGAAACCCAAATTTACCACAAAAGAAGAACCCTAATTACATGAACAATGTATGCTAAGATTCATATTCTACTTGTGTTGATGAGAAAGTTGTGCTTGTTGATGTGTTGTTTGTTGAAAGTTATGCTTGTTGATGTGTTGTTTGTTCAAAGTTATGCTTGTTGATGTGTTGTTTGTTCAAAGTTGTGTTTGTTGATGTCTCTACTTGTTGTTGTTTGTTGTTAAACATTCTTCCATTGCCTGATTGATGATTTTGCCCTAGTAAATAGGATGTCCTCTTCAGGATCATCTTGCTCTAGCACCCAAAGCGACTTAGATATCACACTTGACCTTAAGGGGAATTGTAGTCCTACTAAAGTGGTGGATCACTTAGTTGCAATTATACAAGACTTAAGAAAGGAAAAGGAGAGTCTCCACCACGTAGTAGATCAATTGAATGTGGAGTTATGCAGTGCCCATGTCACTGAAGATGTCCTTCGTGAAAGGATTGATGTGCTAGAAAGGAAAAAGAATGATTTCAAGGTGAATTATTGATTGTGTGATTTCAATTATTTAATTATTTCAATCATGTTTAATTACGCTTAATGTTGTAGGAAGGAAAGGAAAATAAATGCTTGGTTGATTTTAAAAATGATTCATTGCATATGTTATATTAAGTCAACATGGGGGCTCCAATGGCTTGGAGTGCGGATCGTAGTTGTGCTATGTTGGCTGTCATGAAAGATATGGAACCTCAATTTGAGCAATCTAGGATTACTGATTTCGGAGAGGTAAGGCGAAGGATGCATCACTCCACTAGTATTTGGTTTTTCGAGGGCACCCTAAAGGCTAGGTTTCATCTAGCAAGAAAGGTGTGGAGGATTTGGACTGAATTTCATTGCATTGAAGGTGGCATTAATTGGGATCGTTCTAGTGGAAGAGTCATTGGTGAAGATTGTTGGTGGGCGGCAAAGATAAGGGTAATAATGGATTTTTAAACTTTTATATGAATTTTGAGTGCTTAAGTTAAGGTATTCATTCACCTTTATTCTTGTGTTGTAGGAAAACCCACAATTCCAGCGCTTTAGACCACGTGGCATGGATTCAAGGTTGAGCGACACAATGGATGAGTTGTGGGCCCCAAAAGAGAACAACTTGAGTCGTCCACTAGCTAAAGAGGATGATGACGATGAGCTATGTGAGTTCCCTAAGGTGGATGGCATATATTACGACAATGGTGACATGGATCCGACATATTATTACATGTAGTTGGCGTTTGTCTTGTTTGGATTGTTGTTTAGGTTTTGGATTATTTGGATTGTTGTTGGTGTTTGGATTATTTGGTGTTTGGATTGTTGTTGGACAACTATTTGTTAGGTTTTATGGATTGTGGTTTGGATTATGAATATTTTTGTATGTTTTGGGAAACTATTTGCTAGGATTATGGATTGTGTTTTGGCTTATAGTTTGTATTTTGGCATATTGGATTGTGTTTTGTTTCATTTGTACAAGGTTGTTTGTTTCAATTGTATGCTTTGTACAGGGCTGATTTTTGGCCAAATGCAGGGCTGATTTTTGACCAAATGCAGGGCGATTATTGGCCAAATGCAGTGCTGATTTTTTACCAAATGCAAGCATGGATGTGTGTCCCATCGATATTGCTCACTCTAAACAACACAAACCAACATACAATGAATTCTTTTGCGACAACATACAATGAATTTTTGACCAAGTCACATATGGCCATCACGTTAAAGGACGTCATTCCTTTGTGACTCCTATATGGATATTGCTCACTCTTCGGAATGCAAGCACGGATGTGTGTCCTATCGATTGCTCCAATCGCTGCCTACACAATACATAACAAGGGAAGAGAACGAATCATATCTTTAATAATGGCAAAACAACTATACATCAAAACAATGAAAAAGGAAGAGAATGAATCATACCTTGAACAAGGAATATCTTGGCTCTGAATTTATCTTCTCTAGAATTGATGAAAATGAGGGATCTCTAGGCTGCAACAGTCGATGTGCCATCCCACTAAACCCTTGATTATTGTTAGAAAATCTGGAGGCTTTGATTTTGATGGTTCCAAACGTCTACCACGTCAACGACCTCGAGTCTTTCAACAAAGTCGCCAACGTCAGTCAGGTCGTCGACGTGTGTTGAAGGCAAATCTCGGAGATCTTGAAGACGCGTGAGATCTTTGGAGTTTGGATTGTATAATCTTGTTTTAGGAAAGATCTCATGAGGATTATATTATTAGTCGATTATTGCCTTTGCCATAAGCCGTTTTTATTGTAATCTTTTTATATGCTTAGGATGATTTTGTAAGGATAAAAGAAATAATATCTTGCCATAACCGAATTGGAAGATATTATTCTCTTTTATCTGACCTAGTTTGTGTGTATTAACGCTAAGACTTTAGGTTAGAATACTCACGAACTTATACTCCATATTTGTGTTAAGAAAGAAAAGAAAATGAGAGTTCGAGAGACGTAGGCTTGTTAGTTACTCGGTTCACAACGAGTTCTAGAGTGCTTGGGAAGTAGGTCTAGATTCAGGGTGTTCTTGTAAACAATCCAAAAGATCAATAAAGCAAGCTACAACTTTTAATCCTTCCAAGAGAGAACTTGGAAGGGAGTGGTTTTAACACTTGGTTGATAGAGTTCATCAATCAAGTGTTTCCAGTATAAATATCATTGTGTTCAAGTAAGTCTTTCTTGTAGTCTATTTCCGCTGCATTTACTTAAGAGGTTGACGACTTAGTTGAGGTCGACAACCTAGACGTACTAACGATCCTACAGTTGGTATCAGAGCTTGGCTCTAGATCTATTTTAGTACTTCTAATTTACAAGAAAGATGACTTCGACAAACACAGCAATCAATGATTCGTTCTGGAAGCCACCAATGCTCAAAGCTGGTGAGTATGATTGGTGGGTCGAGCAAATGGAGACCCATATTTTCTTACTCGATGGACAACTCTGGAAGGTTATCCAGATGGGTCTTGAAACTTTTCTCACTGCTGATGAAAAGGAAGAGAAAAAGAAGGAGGACTATGGTCACACTGATTACAAGAAGTTAGAGAAGAATGCTCGTGCTAAGAAGGTTCTTCACCATGCACTAACCCCTAGAGACTTGAAGAAGGTTGTCTAGTACAAGACAGCTAAACAAATCTAGGATGCTCTCAAAAGGATCCACCAAGGAAATGATGATGTGAAGAAGGATCACATCATTGCTCTAGAAAGGGAGTATGAAGGAATGAGTCAAGAAAAGAATGAATCCTTAGGTGACTATCACTCAAGATTTCAAGTTGTGGTTAGACAACTTGAGTCTCTTGATGAAAAGCTTCTTCAATGGAAGCAGGTTAGCAAGTTGATTCACGGGCTCAATGCAAAATGGAATGAAGTTGCTGTTGCGTTGCTAACCAATAGTGAGACCAAGTCACTCACCTTGGAAGACGTCGTAGGAAAGTTGACTATGTATGGAGGAATAAAGCAAAGACGAGATGATGGCTTCGAAACTGACAAGGTTAAGAACACTGCCTTGAAAGTTGAAAGGGCCTTCGATCTTGCACAAGGTGATGATGATCCAGTTGACGGTGACGAAGAAGTTGCATTCATTTCAAGAGCCATGAAAAGGCTTTGGAATCGCAACATTATAACTCCATCTAAAGGGATAGAACCTGTCAGAGACATGAATGAAGTGATCTGTTGTCATTGTTCGAGAAAAGGACACTTTGCAAGAAATTGTGTCAAGAGGAAGTCAGAAGGAGACAAAAGCGCTTTGTTGGCTACTTGGGATGATTCCGATGCTGAAGATGAGGCAAGTCAACAAGGAGAAGTGTGTCTCATGGCTATAGATGCTCCAAAAGAGGTATATGATTCTAAACTTTCATCTATTTTGTCTAACAAAACAAAAGAACAATTGCATGCTATATTGAGAAGTTGGGAACCCAGGTTACCAAACTCAATGAGAAACTTGAAGAAAAAGAAGATAATATCTCTAATTTAATGGATGATAGTCATGGTTGGTCTCTTAAATGTGCTAAGTTAGAGAAGAAGTCTTTGGATTCCGAGTCTATTGCTTGCAAAACCTGTGATAATCTTAAAACAGAAGTGGATGACTTAGATAAGAAAGTAACTACTAACCTTGAAGGAGAAAATCTCATGATAAATCTTGGAAATGCTAAGTTAGTCAATGACCTTGAGAAAGAAAAGGCTAGCGATGAGCCTAAAAAGAAAAAATGGATAGAAGAGTTTGTTGCTAAGAAAGCTGTTGAAGAATTTGCTAAAACTTTTGTAACTTCAAGACCTGGACTTGGATATTCCTATGTGCCTAAGGATTTGAAAACTCTGTGTCCACCCGAACCTAAAGGTAACACATCTGTATGTAACAACAAGGGAAGTTGTTCTACTTCAGAGGTGAGGAACCCATGCAAAGGTAAGCGACCTTGGTATTCATGCTAGAAAGCACACAAAATCTGGAAGAAACAAGTTGAGAACTTGAAGCCATCAAAAATTGACTTTCAAGCTCGTATTAACAACAAACCGATCTATCTTGGGTATCACAAGTATGTTGGTCTTAAGTGTCATAAAACTTGTTGGTATTGTGGAAAAGAAGGTCATCTTCAACATGAGTGCAAGAAAAAGAAAAGGGATAGCAAATCTTATGGAATTTGGGATGCTCATGAACGTGAGTCTTCCATAGATCCCGAGAGAGTCTATAATGAAAGACGTTCTGAAAATCTTCACGTTGTCCAACCTAGAAGAGTTGTTAAACAACTCTGGGTTTGTAAAAACTGACTTGTAACTTGCAGAATGAAGTGAGAGAAAGCGGTCCCTGGTTCTTCGATAGTGCGTGTTCAACTCATATGACGGGAAGCTTTGAGTCATTCATCTCACTTCATCAACAAGAAGGTAGTAACATCACCTTCGGTAATAATAGTAAGGGACAAGTCGTAGGCATTGGGAAGGTAAGAATCTCTAAGAACTTATGTGTCAACAATGTTAGTTATGTCAAAGGTCTTAGGTACAATCTTCTAAGTGTTTCCCAACTATGTGCTTACAATCTCTATCAAGTGGTTTTTGTTTCTCATGGATGTCAAGTTATTGATGTTAGCTCAGGTAAGATTCTTCTGAAGGGAACTTGTGAGAATAATCTCTATAAATTTGTTCCCTGGCTCTTGCCTGAAGAAAAGTTCTGTTTTCAAGTGGTTGAGGACGTTGCCAACCTCTAGCATAACAGATTTTGTCATGTGAGTCTACAACTTATCTACAAACTTCACAATTAGGAACTGGTACGTGGATTACCTAAGATTGATCCACACAAGCATCAAATCTGTGAAGCTTGTGTGAAAGGGAAACAAGTTAGATCCTCATTTCAATTGAAAACGGAGGTAAGTACATCTAAAACTTTGGAATTAATTCATATGGATCTTTGTGGACCTATGCGTGTGAAAAGTAGAGGAGGTAATAGATATGTTTATGTTATTGTTAATGACTTTTCACGGTATACTTGGGTGTTTTTCTTGTCTTCTAAAGACCAGGTATTCGGAGAATTCAGTGCGTGGAGGAAGTTAACAGAAAAGGTGCTTGGAATACCTTTGGTCTCAATTCGATCTGATAATGGCATAAAATTTGAAAATGCTCAGTTCTTGGACTTTTGCAAAGAAAATGGTGTAGGTCACAATTTTTCAGCCCCAAGGACTCCTCAATAGAACGGTGTTGTTGAGAGAAAGAATCGAACTTTGGAGGACATGTCGAGAACCTTGCTGCTTTCGAGTGGTCTTCCAAGGAATTTCTGGGGAGAAGCTATCAATGTTGCTTGTTATGTGCTGAATAGAGATATGGTATGTCCTCTTTTGGGGAAGACACCATATGAGCTGTTGAGAGGAAGAAAACCGAACGTCACCCACCTAAGGACGTTTGGTTGTAAATGTTTTGTGCACAACAACGACAAGGATAATCTAGGCAAGATCGATGCTAGAAGTGATGAAGGAACTTTTGCGGGCTACTCTCAACATAGCAAAGCCTATAAAGTCTTTAATAAGCGAACAAGGAAAGTAGAAGAAAATGTTCATGTTGTGTTCGATGAGAAAACAATGGGAGGAAACTCTATTGAAGAAAAAGATGAAGGAGATATAGGTTTGCATCTCTGTGATGAGTCTAGAGATCAAGTTGTTAAGATTATCTGAAGTCCTGTAGCTGACAACCCAGAACAGGTGAACGACGCAGAGAATTCTGATATGCATGCTTTGGAAGAGGCTGAAGAAAATGAAAATTCTGATGATGTTGTGTCTGATCCAAGTGAAGAAGCCACAGAGATAGATAATTCTAATACTAAGCAAGGTCATAATAGCGAGGTGGTTGACCTCACTCAACTTCAGTTGAACTATCAACAGAAAGATGCTCACCCAGTAACCAACATCATCTCTGACTACTCAAAAGGTGTTCAAACACGTTTGTCACTTTAGAATTTCTGCGCATTCAACACATTTCTCTCTATTATGGAACCCAAGAATGTGGATCAAGACCTAAAGGATCCAAATTGGGTGTGCGCTATGCAAGAAGAACTTCATCAGTTTGAGAGAAACAAGGTTTAACACCTAGTTCCACGAACCAAAGATAGAACTGTGATTGGAACGAGGTGGGTATTCAGAAATAAGCTTGATGATTCTGGAAACGTTGTGAGGAAAAAAACAAGACTTGTGTGGTTAAGGGGTATAACTAACAAGAAGGGATAGATTATGATGAGACATTCGCTTCTGTAGCACGTTTAGAAGCAATTCGTCTCTTAATTGTTTACTCAGCTCATCATGGTTTCAAGCTTCAACAAATGGATGTTAAGATGACCTTTCTGAATGGTTTTCTTAAAGAAGAAGTTTTTTGTAGAACAAACCCCGGACTTTGAAGACGTCACCCACCCGGATCATGTATTCAAACTCGACAAAGCACTTTATGGGTTGAAGAAAGCGTCGCGAGCTTGGTATGACATGCTCTCTCAATTCTTGCTAAAACACGGATATGTTCGAGGACAGGTGGATAAGACTCTTTTTCTTCTTAAAGAGGGAAAGCATACTCTAGTTGTGCAAGTCTACGTTGACGACATCATCTTCGGTTCTACAGATGATAAACTTGTGAAGAAGTTCGCTAACCTCATGGCCAATGAATTTGAAATGAGTATGGTTGGTGAACTTAAGTTCTTCTTAGGACTTCAAGTTGCTCAAGAAAGTGAGGGTACAAAAGTACATCAACAAAAGTATCTCAGGGAGTGTGTCAAGAAGTTTGGCTTGGATAATTCAAAATCCTTTGACACACCTATCTCTCCTACTACTTCTTTGGGAAAAGATGAGAATGAAAAGAAGGTTGACCAAACTCTGTATCGAGGTATTATAGGTTCGCTACTATACCTCACAACAAGTAGACCAGACATTATGTTTATTGTTTGCTTATATGCTAGATTTCAATCTGATCCAAGATAATCTCATCTCAAGGCTGTTAAAAGAATCCTAAGGTATCTCAAAGGTTTTGATAATTTGTGCTTATGGTACCCAACTTCTTGTGACTTTGGTCTAGTCGGGTACACGAACGCCAATTTTGCTAGGAACAAGGTTGATTGTAAGATTACTTCTGGAATGGCTCAATTTCTTGGACCATGTCTTGTCTCATGGGGGCCCAAGAAGCAGAATTCAGTTGCTCTCTCTACTGCAGAAGCTGAGTACATTGCCACTGCCGCGTGTTGTACCCAACTTCTATGGCTCAAGCAACAACTCCATGACTTTGGGTTGAGATATGATGGTATATCTATTCTATGTGACAATACAAGCGTAATAAACATCTCAAAGAATCCTGTCCAACACTCACGAACCAAGCATATTGAGATTTGTCATCACTTTCTTCGTGACTGTGTTGAGAAAGGGTTGGTGACCATGGATTTCTGCCGGACAAGTGAACAACGTGTTGACATGTTCACTAAGGCTCTCAATCGTGAACCCTTCGTACAGTTCCGCATGGAGCTATGTATGATTTCCCTAAACTAATATATTTCCCATTTATTTCTCCTCAATGATTGGCTAGATTAAATGATCTATTTATGATTCAAAAGTTTTATGATCTTGAGGTGTTAAATTTGAATATTTCCTTGTTACATACTCATGAACCATGCACATCATAATGTCTTCACTGTTTGCTTCTTGAGTTATGTATTAAGTGCATATTGAAACCATTCTTTGATCCCAAAAGAGTCTGAACCTGATGTTCCTAACCTTCATTATAAGCACAATTGATGGTTGACTCTACAACCTACCTAAGCCTATCATGTTAAGCAAGCGCCGCGAGCTTTGTTTTGATATAAACGGAGACTTATCTACTTGATTGACAAATCCACATAAATTATTTCCTCTGGTTCTCTTTGGCACCCTTGTGCAAAACCCCAAAGAACCAGGCGTATTCTCTTTTCAATGGATGTTGGCAACTTGAGTAAGGTTAGTGACTGTGCATCACATGGGGAATGTCCTTTATCTGGAAATTTTGCTGGTTAAGTGGTTGACGCAGAACAGGTTGAGAACGTCAATGTTGGAGTAAGACAAGAATCGACTTTCTCCAACGGTATCTTTTCAAAATTCTAGAAATCTTTTGAAAAAGGAAATCGTCTTTTCAGTTGCATTGAATAAAAGATATTGCAAAGATCTAGTTGCCATCAACTCATCTACAGTTCAAACATAAATATTGAGACGATTTTTGCTCCAAAGGTACGCGCTCTCTCTCCTGCATTATTCTTGCTCTCTTCAATTTCCTCTTCTCTCCCAAACAAATCTTCAATCTCTTACCTTCAATGGCGTCAAACCCTAACCCTAACCCTTCATCCCCCATTCGTGGCATTGAAACCCCACGAACCCTAGCTCTCAAGCTTGGGAAAGTGGTTGATCCTCAAACCTTGGCTCTGCTCTTAGCAGCCATTCAAAACGCCAACAAACCAGTTTCACCATTGATGCTTGAAGGTCCTCAATCCACCCAAATTCAAGAAACAGGCCAATCCTCACACATTCCCACTGAATCTCTTCCAATCCCTCACAAAATCCCTCCCACTCAAACCTCAATAGTGACTCTCCCCCCATCTCCACAAAAATCTCTGCCTAAGTCTTCAAAACCCGTAAAGAACGAGCGAGATGAGACCGAGTCTATGCACGGAGTTGAGAGTTCCAAATCTCAACACATGCAAGGGGATTTCGATTTTGTTCAGGAGGTAGTGAAATCAATCGAGGCCATGGAATCTCAAGAAAAAGAATCAGAACCAGTCGCCGCGGAGAAGACGAGAACTGTGCACTTGGCGGGAACAAACGCTTAGGTCGATGACATTGAACAGGTTGTTGACCCAAGCAAGGTGATCAATCCCATTGACAATCCAGATTCACCTCTGCTGCCATTGAACATTGAAGGTCAAGATGATTCTGAACAAGGTACTCCTAGTGATCTTAAGCTTTCTCTTCTGAAATCTGTTGCGTCTTCGTCTAGACATAAATCAAAAGAAGAGATTACAAGGCTTAATGAAAGAGTTTTACAAGACCTATAATACCTCAATACAGAGTTTTTGTCAGTTCAAGGATGGAATCATTTGTTTCATGATGAGGAGAGTTTCAATCCAGGCTTAGTAAAAGAGTTTTACAGGTCGTTGACTGTAGAAGACAAAGAAAAGATGGCCATGGGTCACTATGAGCTAAATGGTGAGAAGTTCACCATGTCGAGTATGGAGTTAGCCACTCTTCTGAAAGTGCTGCACAAAGGTTTTGCTGAGTATCATAGAGGTGCATGGCCTGAGGAAGATTCGGCTGAATTGCTGAAGGAGGTTACACAGGTTGACGACGTTGAAAGTGGCCCCTTTGCCACTAAATAGATGACTGTTGAGAGGAAAGTCCTCTTCACCTGGGTGATTAGCAACTTAATTCCTAGGGAGCAAAAGAGGAGTACTGCTATGATCCAAGACATTCTTGTCATGGATAAAATTCTTCATAAGGAACCTGTTAATCTTGCTCGATTGGTGCTTCTACACATGGAATCTGTGAAGGATAGTCCCACACATGCTCTCCCATATTGTTCTGTTGTCAAGAAAGTGCTCCTATATCATGAGGTTTATGAGGCTGAGAAAGAAGTGGAGCATGTTCGTCTCATGAATTCTGATATTGTTCGTAAGATGGGCTACAAATTGATTGATAATCAATGGGTGTCGAAGGATGCAGGAAAAGATGTTGTTTCTGATGCTGAGATGGAAGATGTTGAGTTGGGCATCAATGCTGAAGGAAGGGACAGTGTGCAACCTGATGCTATTATGAAGATGTTAGTTGATCTCCAACGCCACAACCAGGATTTGCTTGAGATGGTTGGGCAACTCCTATCAGGTCAAACTGCGCTCAAGGATGACGTTCATGAATTATCTGTTGCACTTGATGACCTGACTAAGTCAGTGACTTAGCTCGAGTAGCCGAAATCTAGTTCCCTTTACTTTTCCTAGCACATCTACTATCTCCAAAAACATCTCTTCGGTTTCATTTATGTGTTTTTGCTTTCTCTGTGGCATGTTTAAGACTATTTTGCTTTTGTTGTTGTGGTTTTTGTGTGTACATTGGATAATTTCTTTATTTACCCATGTTTGATTATCTCTTTTTGCATGATTATTTAGATTGTTCTTTTTGATGATGCCAAAATGGGGAAAAGGCTGGGGGTAGATAAAATACTGGGAATATCTATGTTGAATTACATGTGGGTTATCCAACTTAGGGGGAACTCTTGGCAAACTTGGTATTATTTTATATCTTGTTCAATATTTGGTCTTGCCATATTTATACAGGATAAAAGGAGTTTGTCACCATCAAAAAGGGGGAATTTGAAAAGCTGGAGGCTTTGAATTTGATGGTTCCAAAGGTCTACCACATGAACGACCTCGAGTCTTTGAACAGAGTCGCCAACGTCAGTCAGGTCGTCGACGTGTGTTGAAGGCAAATCTCGGAGATCTTGAAGACGCGTGAGATCTTTGGAGTTTGGATAGTATAATATTGTTTTAGGAAAGATCTCATGAGGATTATATTGTTAGCCGATTATTGCCTTTTCCCTAAGCCGTTTTTATTGTAATTTTTTTATATACTTAGGATGATTTTGTAAGGATAAAAGAAATAATATCTTGCCATAACCGAATTGGAAGATATTATTCTCTTTTATCTGACCTAGTTTGTGTGTATTTAAGCTAAGACTTTAGGTTAGAATACTCACGAACTCATACTCCATATTTGTGTTAAGAAAGAAAAGAAAACGAGAGTTCGAGAGATGTAGGCTTGTTAGACGGATTGATGGTTGTAGTTACTCAGTTCACAACGAGTTCTAGAGTGCTTGGGAAGTAGGTCTAGATCCAGGGTGCTCTTGTAAACAATCCAAAAGATCAATAAAGCAAACTACGACTTTTAATCCTTCTAAGCGAGAACTTGGAAGGGAATGGTTTTCACACTTGGTTGATAGAGTTCATCAATCAAGTGTTTACACTATAAAAATCATTGTGTTCAAGTAAGTCTTTCTTGTAGTTTATTTCCGCGGCATTTACTTAAGAGGTTGACGACCTAGTTGAGGTCGACAACCTAGACGTACTAACGATCCTACAATTACGCCCGGTGATAGCTGTCAAAACATCATGAGATGCCCGACTAATTGTATCGCCAGAACATTGGAACCTCTCACATACATCTCCATTAGATACTCCCAAAGATTGAGTGTACACAAATATGCCCACCTTCTCCAATACGGACATGTTGCGAGACCGTTTCAATCCATGATTCGCCTCCAAGTCGTCGCACAATTTCTCAAAAACATGAGGTTCCATTCGCATGGCATTTGAACACCTCTTTCTATTTTCATGACCTAAAATTTGTTTCATCCACATGTATCCAGTGAATTCTGAATCATAGCAAGACACCTTATGAACATATTTCTAGTAGTGGTGTGAAATGAGGTGGGCACTGCAATTGAATAGTATCGCAAAACCCTTGATGATCTTTCTTCTCTTCTTGCGTTTGGCGAGTTCAAGGGCTGATTTTCCTACACACTGCATGCACCATAACAACAACCAATTCACTTAGAAAGAAACAATATAGGTGCCAAGGAACAAGTCCTTTCCCAAACACCCTAAACAACATAAATAAAGAAACAATATAGGTGCCAAGGAACAAGTCCTTTCCCTAACACTGTAAACAACATAAACCAACATACAATATAGGTGCCAAGGAACAAGTCCTTTCCCAAGCACCCTAAACAACATAAATAAAGAAACAATATAGGTGCCAAGGAACAAGTCCTTTCCCAAACACCGTAAACAACATAAACCAACATACAATATAGGTGCCAAGGAACAAGTCCTTTCCTAAACACCCTAAACAACATAAACCAACATAGACAAAGAAACAAATATTTAGAACATAATCCGGAATCGAAATCCAAAGCCAACAATATCCAGCACACACACATCAAACCCAAATCCGACATAAGAAGTACAATACATGGAGACCATTCTCCAAATTCAAACATAAGAATCCACAATTTGAAAAGGGGAAACATGATGGTCTAGGAAGATTTTGGTGCATTGTTTTTGGCCTTAAGAAGAAATTCCAACCAAGATGTCCTAGCAAAGTCAGACTTCATCCTCATGAACAACTCACAATTTTCCACATTCAAAACTTCTTTCATGGCTATGCACCACAAATGTCCTCCCTCAGCTATAACCCCCTTTTCGACCATCTCTTCAATAACAGGGAAAACATCGTCTAGATCATGTTGCTTTCTCCCCTTCTTTGGTTGCGACGAGGCCTAATCTTCATCAATCCAGGAACATAGCTTTAGACTTGCATGTCCCATCAATTCCATGTGGTCTTTGTATGCAATTCCTTTCCCACTTGAATGCCTCTTGTCCTTCCGCTTAGTTCCAGGGAATGTAGGGGAATGCTCAACGATTTGCTTCTTTTTCATTTTTGCCTGACTAGCATTCACACCACTAGTTACAAATTCATGCACCGAATTCAGGACATCCTCACAAGTACCATCCACATTCAAGCCACTCATGTCAATCGCACTTGGCGTACCATCCACATTCAAAGGAGTAGATAGAGGAGTAACTCCAAAGTCATCCAACTCTTGTTCCCAATCAGCTTCATCATCATCACCACCTTCATCTCCATCATCAACAAGGATTGTACTTGGATCCATATTCGGTGCAACACAATACTTGCCCGTTGCTACAATCCTACCAAACACCTAAGTCCACAAATCAGTAGTTTCATGGGCCACTCCCTGATGAAATTTCCTATACTCAGGCTTCTCCTACAAAATAAATCCAAGAGCACAATCACATAACAACAAGGGAATGTAATGTAACAAGATTTTAACATAAGGACTTGTGAAATTCAAAACTAACCTTGATTTTCGTATCCTACCAAGATGCATCAGCTTCAACCGTGTTGTCCTGTTTTTTCTTTTAACACTTTCAGTATATCGGTCCAATTGAATGGTTGACCATAACCATTTTTTTGCACATCTTGAAAAAATCCTTAGCAAAAGAGTGGTCAAGTCATCATCCCATTTGAATGACACATTCCTCTTTGTATTTTTCTCCTTCTATAATTCACAACAAGAGTAACAATGAAACAAACAATATATAATTTTGCATCAAAATATATTTCAAATCAAAAGTACCATTGAATTAAACAATCTAAGTGCAAGGAAAACACATCCAATAGCAAATTTGACATTCAAACAATGATAATAAACTCAATATTGCTACAAATTAGCTTACCGGCGGCATCGTTGTCAAGTTTGTTCAACAATTGGACTTGATACTTTTCCCCAATTGTAAAAACCCTAATTTCAATAAAAATAGGTATGAAAAATTGGAATGCCACTCAAGAAAATGAGTCAAAAGTGAAGGAATTTGTCTACACTAAGCACATCAATACATGAAGTCAAGAAAGAGGAAGGAGAAAAGGTTGAAGCCGTCGAACCATCGAATAGCAGGCGCCGGACCGCCGGGGAAGAGACGCCGGACCGTCGGGGGAAGAGACGGTGTGTCGTTGATGTCGTTGGGAGAAAATAAAGGGAGGGAGCTGATGGAACAATGAGAAAAGAGGGTCTAGTGTTTCTCCATAAAAGAGGCTTTATAAGGGTGTGTAATTTTTTAATTTTTTCAAGGGTAATTTTTACCTTTCCTTTATTACCTTTTAAAAATCAACAAACCCTCCAACCGAACACCTCCTGCTTACAGCAGAAATAAGTTTTGACTTATCAGCATCGGAACTTATTATCACAATCGACTTATCAGTAACTTATCAACACAATCGACTTATCAGCAACTTTTCAGCAAAGTTTACCCGAACGCACCATTTATAAGGTAATCCTCTTATGGGCGCTTATTTGATTGCTTATAAGCACTCTGTTACTTATTTGCAGAAATAAGCATTCTGGATAGGTGTTTGAAAAATTTGCTTATCGGAAATAAGCAAACTTATTTTGGGTACTTATAAGCAGAAAAAATAATCAACACCCCATGATTACCGGAAATAAGCAAACTTATCTCCCAAAATATAAGCACTGGGGCCCCATATCCACTTTTATTTAATGCCCCATATATATACCCCTATTCTCTCTCTCTCTCTCTCTCTCTCCCTCTCTCTCCCCTCATCTCTCTCTCTCTCTCTCTCTCTCTCTCTCCCGATTTTCCTCTTAGAGAAGCCAACAATGACTTCTCTTCGAAGGAGAACACCGCCACTACTGCTGCCTCGCGACACCCACCGACCGACGACTTTGTTGCCTCACGACACCACCGGAGAAGCTGCAACCTAGCAAGGATGATAAAAGATGACGACGGGTTGGCCGCTACTGCTCTCGACAGCGATGTTGAGGTTTGCTCTCCCATTCCTCTTCTAATATTTCCTCTTCCTCAAGATCTAAAGTCAGGTATGTGAAATCTCGTCATTCTCTTTTAGATCTCTTCTTTTTTACCCTGGATATGAAATTAATATTTCCCTAGATCCACTATGAACCCTAATTAAAAATGGACCAAATTTTCTCTAGATTTGAAATTAATCTCTCTCATATATGAAAGTTTTCTCTTTACAAAATTTCACCCAAATTTACCACGAAAGAACCCTAATTTGGGCTATATCTAGAAAGGATTGAAAATTATAGGCGATATGGATCAAGATAGGATCAAAACCAAGGAGTCATGGAAGAGGATAAGATGCCATATTAGGTCAAGACCATTCAAGAGATCAAGAGCTTTCAAGTATAAAATGGTCTTGAAGAATCTACATTATGTCATCCATCCATTGTCAAGTCGACATTGGAAAGTGAAGAGCGCCTGCGAGCATTATTTAACACTCACATGCAAGAGTTGTTTGCGTGCTTATTCTAGACTTACTATTTATAGTGCTTTCTATATATGCTTTTATATTAATAACCTTTTCTAAATATATGGACCATGTGTTGTGGGCCATAATATATTGGCTTATAGTTTTTAAGTTAGGAAACATATTATCTTATCAATTTGGATCATTCAAGATTGGTGGGACAAATTTGGAAGGTAATATGGATCTTACTTGAAGCCTAAGTTATTAGTTGTCTTGCTATAATATCTTTAAATAAGGTAGAAGTTATTTTAGGAAACACTATCTTTTAAGAATGGCATATGATAGTTGGCCATCTAAGTCTATTTAAACCCTTGTAATCTTCGCTTTCTAATACATGTTGAATTAAATCTTTGGAAGGACCTTCAACCTAAATTTGTTTCTTCCTCATGCAATACACGTCCAACACCAAATACACATCAAGTCTGGAAATCTCCCATCACACGTCCAAACATACTCTCAAACACCCTTCAATTGAGTTGTTATTTGTTCTTTAAGCAATCAATTTACAAACCTTGTTGTCTTACAATCTAAGGAAGTGATTCAGAACATTAAAGTTTGAGTCTTCTCATCCAAAGTTAAAGACTTGCAAGTAAAAGAAGAGAAGAATTAAAGCTGACAAGATCGGGACCTAGAAAACAAACGGAAGCGAAGTTGAAGGTTGAGATAAAAGTTGTTGTCCTCATATCGTTTCAAGAAACCTTGATTGTTTAGTTGCAAAAAAGACTCAATATTTTGCACTCAGTTACGTAACACCTATTGAAAACCTTATGTCTATGTAATATTAAGTGCATTTCTTAATAGTTATACATATATTACAGAATTTCCGCATTCTTCTTTCTCGGATTATGTCGAATTTGGCGTAAAAAATACATGCCATTCTCAACAAATACAACTCAGAGGTACGAACATTCTTTGTCTGCGTGCTTGTGAAAACTACGGTAATACATGGACACCATAGAGTTATCATTTAATTATCCACGCTAAAATCCCTTCACTAAGGTAATACTTATATTTGTAGTGTCAACTTTAACGGATATCACAACTTCACACCCTAAGATTGCAGAAAAAAATATAGCTTTTTTGGTCCAATCATATTACAGCCAGCGGTGCCTTTTAGTACACTTGCATTCATAATTCGTACTGAATTAAGATGCTGAACATCTTTTCACATTTATTCACCATTAGTTCAGTAGTTTTTACTGTTTACAACATCATATATGTGTCGCTGTAAAATAACAAATAACCCATCATGCTATACAACTCACCGGTATATACTTTTCAACACTGATCTCTAATACACTTCAATATGTCATTTGTACTGAATTAGCATGGTAAACATCTTAGCAAACTTATTCACCATCGCTTCAACAGTTTTCACAGTTTGCAGCATCTTACACATGTCATTGTAAAAAAACCCATTCATGTAGTACAACTCACCGGTCACACCTCATGCTTAATGCAATAATGACTGATACGCCCCTTCTTTATCAACTACATAAATTCATCTATGTCATTTAGCTTCTAGGCATATGTACGTTTCGTTTATCAAATTCACCTTACCTAGAAACCTCGAATCTTAGCACATTTTTCCCTTGCCAAATTCCACTCCGTTTTCAAGGTAGTTCCTTTCATATTTATGTTTCTTTGTTCTTTAGTTCGACCTTTTATTATGGTGCTTTGGTTTTAGTACTTAAACACAACTCCACATCCCACCTTATTATTGCTTATTTTTCTACGCATTACTGTTTCCAAACTTTATCTACATGTACTTGTTGCCTTGCTCACATAATTTTGCATTCTTTTCATAGTTGCAGTCAGGTAACAACTATGGACACTTCTAAAACTTACCTCCGTGATCTTGCAAATAGTATATTACCATTAGACAAGAAACTAATACTCAAAGTCACTATGAAGAAGGTTGCCAATCAAATAAATGGTCGCGCTACCTATCAAGGGTACCTTTTTATGGATGAACAAGTAAGACTCGCTACCGACTATACTTTGATACATTCAATACCTTCACCCTTATTAATTTAGGACTTCTAAATACAGGGCACAAGGCGATGTGCAAATGTATTTGGCAGACAAATTGGCCTCTTTGACAGGGTGTTGGTTGAAGGAGATATCTATGAAATTTCTGTGCCTATTATCAAACATGTCGATGCCCAATATGCAATGTATTCGAAAGAACATTAGCTCACCTTGTGCGAAAGTACCAGAATTCGCATGCTACTTCCATCTACAAGAACTATGGAATTCAAGGCCCGCTATCTCCCGTTATCTAAGATGAAGAAAATGCTCTTCAAAGAAACATATAGTATACCCTTTTCAATACCTCAAATCCATCTCATAGTCTATACCGTTATATGGTTAAAACATGTTGCATGTGTTCCTTATAATTCGCAAATATCACAACTGTGGTCATCAGCGTTGATCCAATTTATCAGGTCAAATCTCAAGCTACTGGTCTCCCACTCGATATCGCAAACCTGTATGTCACAGACGACAGGAATAACTGCACCTAAGTACTCTAATGTTCATGTCGCATACACTTATTCACCCACTTACTTTTGTCCTCTACTTGTGTGCTTTCAGCATCGACGGTGGAATTGAGTTATCTGCCTGGAAAGAGCATGCTCACTTCTATCACAGTATAGCGGACTGTGCAAGCACCAACAATGTTATGACCTTCAACGACATACGCACTATCACATACAAGGGTATAGCCCCTCAAACATTACCATTACATATTTCGTATTGCGCAACAAAATTGTGCTTAACAAGTTGCATTTACTCATCTCCCCGTTTTTGCTTGTAGGCAAAATCACCATATCAACTACCTATGGAAGTTAGATTGAGCTGAATGCTTCAACGACTAGGCCATTGTCCTCAAAGAAGTGGTGGAGTAATTTCTAACCAAAATACATCTCAGTTATTGTTTTTCCAGGTCCATGACACATAAGCAAATTCTTGCTTCACGCAAAGTCAACATTCCAACCACCCGTGGTCAGGAAAAAGAAATATTGGAATGCACCCTCACTGAAGTTGTAAAAAAGCTGGTAAGTTCGCTTAATTACTTACTGGATAATTTGTATTGTTGAAAGTACTTCGTCTTCACATAAAGCTGCAGTGTACATGCCAAAGATCACATAGTTCCAATAGAACACGTGTACTTTCACTCACTTAATACAACAACTCTATTACCCATATTATATATAAATTACACCCATAGAACTGCACATTGAACTGTAACTTCCCCGTAGTATATTATGTTCAGCCAAATGATGTGGTCAAAGTTTCCATTCACATTGTCGCCTTTGTCAAGAACAGTCCCCGCACAAGGCTGGAGTGCCCTAATTGTAATATGCCTTTTTTTGGAAAGGGTTAAAAGGGCCAGGTGTGTACAACATGTGTTCAGCCAGTTCCATGCATTGCAAAGTGAGCGTGCCTCATCACTACATGCTACATCACTGCACACTCCTAAACCAATAACTAACCTCATATCTCTATGTTTAATTGTGCATGCTCGTTATCGACTTTAATACCTCTGACAATGAAACAACATATGAGTTCACAACCATGACAAAAACAACCGAAAAAAATCTTAGACATCACCGCGGTGCAGTACCACAACATGAGCTGCGAGGTACTCTTGCTAAATGCAAGAAAAAACATTTCCACTCTTGCCATAAACACAAAGTAATGATTATTCTTATGTATAACCTGCTTATGTGCATTCTCATGCAGGAGACCATCGCTTTCGATGTTGCTGCGCTGGAAGATCTACGCACACAGAAGGTCTCTCTCATTATCAAACCTAGCATAATTGCCCTCGATCACAAAGAGGTGGCATGGGAGCTTCGTTATATGAAAGGAAATTAAAATCCAAACCAAGAGAGGTAGATCGAGGGCATAAGTCATCGGCGTATAGGCAGATGAATCATTTTATGGGAAGTACCTTTTGCGATGTCCATCCTCCATGTGTAAATAGTCCAAACCTTTCACTTTGTGTTATGCTGCTGTGATTTAGTACTACCTTACCCAGTGCAGCCTAAACTTTCAATCCATGGCCCCTCTACCCATGTACTTCCCTTTGTATTGAACCTAAGTTGCTCCGAATGAGAGTACATGTACAAAGTTTAGAATGTTTGTTATACCTCAGTTTCTTCGCCTTTTCAATATTTCAGCTGTTATCTTCTTGCAATATTCGAGTGTTGTTTACATATGCATGTTTTATTTATTACTAAATCTTTCACTAGAGAGTAAGGTGGTGGAGAAGTGGCAGAAGGAGCTAGCCACTCTTGGCTCGGTTTGCTATCGCGCTTTTGGTGTACAGAATATTAATTCCGAATACATATATACCTCTAGGAGTCTTCACAAATGATGGCTCATTGAACATGCCTTGTGAACCACATCCATGAACTAGGCGCCCATTATTGAAAGGGCTCAGTTTTACTGCTGCAAAATTGGCAACTTCACTGAAATTCAATGTGCTTCTTTTTAACAAGTGTGTACGGATGCTTACACATAGGTTTTACAAACAACACCTGATATATTTTTTTGAGATTAATAATGGTTACCTTCCTTAGCCAAAATAATATATGTGGTGTGCACATTTGCCTTTTATGTGTGAACGAACTAATGTACGCAGTATTTAAGGTACATATTATTCAATTTAATATTTTTCAGGTACAAAATCAAAACACAATATGATATTCTCTTGAACTCAAAGAATAGCAACACCGAAGGTATTTGCCTTGGCACACAATACTATAAATTATGGGCCGATAGTTCATCCAAACACCCTACATTGCAGGCAACAAAAAAAGACAACCATTATAGGCTCTTACATGGCCCGGTAGACAGTGTGTAAATAAACCAAGGCTACTCCACGTACTTTATTATAATTTACATCATCAATACACATCTTATATATTACAAAGGTAATAGCAAAATGCACATAACTTATTACATTGTTAAAAAACTTTGTCTTTATTCGGTATCAACACTCTCTGATGTGATTCCATCCACCGAGTTATGGCCCCATGATTTGAGTGAAGATTTCAACCCTAAAGACAAGCCCAATGTGCACGATAAAGGGGAGCCAATACTTGGACAAGTAACCAAAGACGATGTTCGAGGTGCTAAGAAGTCGAGACAAGGAGCCATGCCCTATCTTGGGCACATCATGCGAGCCCTAGCTAAGTCTATACTAGACAAAATCAAGGAGGAGCTCATGGATCATAAGTTTCCGATGGCTAATGACGGTGAAGGTTGGAGTGTTCTTGTGACAATTGGTTCAACTAGTGCTAAAACTTGACTTATGTTTTGTTAAGGGTTGGTAGTTATGTTTCTTGAAATTATGGGGTTTATTTTGTAATTTCCTTGGGAGTTGTGGCTGAATGGTTGAGGCGTGGGATTAGGGTTATTTAGTCTCATTTTGGCCTCATTGCTTGGTAGACTTGAACGATGAAAATGCTCTCTTTTTACTTGTTTTCAATCTAAAGTTCCTTTGTTTGTTTTTCGTTCAATCTCTTGTTAGAACGTTGGTGAGTCATATCCGACGCTCTTTCAATCTAGTTTGTTGTTCTTGGTGAGTCATATCCAAGGGCAACATCCATATCCATCACTCCGCCATTCCATTTGCAATCGCTCCATTTCCATCTCGGTGGAATTCTGCACCACGTCAAATTTTTTACCATAACTTCTAAATTACATATCATCTGACTCTCAAATTTTGAGGGTTCAAACTAGACTCAGATATCTAAATTCGCGTTTTTGAATCACCCAATTCCGAGTTCGGACAAGGAAGATCCAGCTAGTTGAAGACGGGTCAGATTCCTTGGTGTTTGTTGTCGGAATTCCTTGGATTCTCTTGGCGATCTCTTTGCACCACCATCTACACCATCGATCCTCCCATCACTCTCCTCGGGCAAATCTGCAATAACTTCAAGCCTTCCTTTGAATACGTATATGGGATTAAGCACCTCCATTGAAACATATATATATATATAAATTATATCGATCTTGCTCATTTTAATAAGCAATGCAATATCTCCATATATGAATAGTGATATATACTTACGTGGGCTGAAACAGTCTGGACCAAGATAGTAAATAGTATATGGCCCAAAATCTTGCATAAAATGCCTACAAAGCCAATTGATATACTTTAATGTAAACTTACCTTCCTTTATACTAAAATCAGATTGAAAACCCCCTTCGTATTTAGGAACTCCGTTTATAAAATTGCCACCCCTCCAAAGACACAACCTCACTACATGTGTTTCTTCCATTTATAATACACCTCATAAATCCGACTTATCTTTTTAAACCCTTTGACATACAATATGTGGTCTTTATATTTAAAACATAAAAAACCTATGTACACATAGCACTACTACAAAAAGTGTAAAATACCTCGTAGAATATACCCTGGGCGTTTAAATCACAAGGTATAAACCCATAAAAAATTCATTTAATAATATATACACCGGATGTATAATATATCCAGGGTATAAAATAAGAAAAACATCTTGTATCCACGCAAATACACCATATAGAGCACGCCCTGTGTATTTAGTATGTGCTAATTTAAGGGTATTAGCAATACTAAGCCCCGTGTATTTAGTATGTACTGACTATCCGGCGTATCTTCCCCAAGTAAAAAAATCTCATTATTCAGAAACGCATTTGCATCTTTTTTCATAAATTTTTTTTTGCAACCTTCTGCTTTCTAAACCCTTCGATAGTCTCTCTTCCCCTTAAAACAAGAATACAAATGCATTTATCTCTAATCTTCTTTGAGTTCTTTCACATCGGCGTCCAATGGCCATTGTCAATCACCGCCGCCACCACGGGTCTTGCCCAACATCGACCGACGACCATCGAACAGGTTCTTCAATTGTTACAACTAGACTGAAATCCCTAATTATATTGGGATTTTCCTACACTTTAGGTTGTCATTAATAATGTTTTCACTATTAAATTGGGCCTTGCTCAGTCGGATCTAGGTACATCGAATTATTGGTACTCAGTTGGGGGTGACAAGCCATGTGCGAGGGAGGACACTGGCAACGACGGATCTAGGTTTTTGGAGGCTAAATTTTTAGTCGATGTTTGCAATGGTGGTTGTCGGGAATTGATTTGCAATCTCGAGCAATGGCATAGCGTTGGTGCAGCAGGCCAAGAACGAGGAGGTCAAACTATGCAACGAGCAAAAAATTGGGGTTATGGAGGAGAATGGGTGGTGTTGGCACGATAGGTGGTGTACAGACAGAGAAAGGGAATTTCACTTCCCTTTATTAGAATGAAGAATCATTCAAAGTGTTTTGTTCCTATTAGTGTTTTTTAGCTCTGTGTGTGATAATCTATTTATTTGTCTTCTTTTTCTACCATAGCTTGCAGAAATTATCAACTAGAGGAAGCTAGTTTTAGATGAAATTATATCTCCACTATCAATGAGACTTTAGCTACTGAAGCTTAAGGAGATGCAAGGTTTATTCTTGATGGATTTTCTCGAACAATCAAACAAGTGGTTAAATTATGTTATTTCTGCCTATATATTTGTCTTTCTTTCTTGCCAACATCATTTCCTACATGGATTTACAAATAATATGCAAGTAGCTTGGTGTTTCGTGCTCTTCTTATTTAATAGTATAATTGCAACTTTCATTTGAGGATTGTGAATGAGTTCCGATGATAATATCCATGTGCTTCTTCTAGAAGAATACTTTGTATAACTCATTAGATAAAATCTTATCTATTCATTTGTTAGTTTGAAGGTATTATTTTAATATTTAGTGTCATATATATTTATCTTTATGAGACAGTGGAAGGGATGAAGATGATGGAAATAAAGAACAAGATGCAATTTACTAAAGAGCTGGAGGTTTTGAGGATGAAAAGTTTGATGTAAAGTCAAGTCAAGTTCACTAAGATTAAGAGGACAAAACCTTCTATTGATGTTGATACTGGTGAGTTTGCTTTCAATATTTTCTTTTTTTTATCCCTATATGATGATGATCCCTTTATTACTAGTTAACTCTTTTCGAGTTTGTTGATAACTTGAATTAAATTATTTGGTACATTTCAAGTATAACTTTCACTTTGTTTTGAGCTAATATGTGTGGTTGCTAAATACTAGTCCTCTTAAAAAGGTTGCAGCTCTTCACACAATGGTGAAACATTGTTGAAATGTATGATTAATTGATCATTATGACTATGTCTACAAATATAGAGGACTAGACATTTAAGGAAAAGAAATTTTCTCAGCCTCTATGATATATGTATAAAATTTCTCTATATGCGTAGAAGGAGAGAAATTGCACCACAAAGTGATATTGTGAGAATTTACATGAATTTAATTTTCTAGTTAAATATATATCTTTTTTATGCCTTCTATTAATAGTTTTTTTGGTTCAATTCTATTATTGGTGGTTGAAATTATGTCATTGATTATAGGATAGACATTTCTAATTTGATTGATGAAAATTCCAAGATGCTTGCCTAGAATTGAATGCACTGTTTGTCTGCCACTCTTGTGGTTGAGTTTGGGAAATTTTAGGCATCTTGTCTCTATTTTGCAGCTTGGCTTTGCTTTTAGACATCAAGACCAACTACAAAATGTTGCTAGTAGGGTGGGTGAGCAAAACACTGATGACATTACTATCTTGTTTTGATATTACTCTCCTTTTTGGATGCTAGATTGCATTTATCAAGTTCATAGTGTTATGGAGGGTAGAGCTTTTGTCTTTGAGTTTTGTCTAAAGCATCAAGAAAATGTACTTATTGCCTTATTTGTGTTTTTTTCTAGTGTTAGAAGTACCCAGTCGATACTTATTGGTAGATGAGTACAAGACAAGACCAATTGTAGGTAATGTGGATCATTGACCTGCTTGTGCTCAATCTTCGCGTGCCTGCAGTTGTGAATGCGTCCTTTTGTGTAAGGGAAGAGCGATTCACATAAAGATTTTGAAGATATTTTTCTCCAAGGAGCACAAGGCGACCATTGGATTCGTACAATGGATCAAGCTCGTCAATTGTTCGGTCAGTCTCTAGTCATACTACTTTACTTCCTACTTTTAGTTTAGTTTTTATACTTGTTAACTCTTAGGTAGGAGGGAGGGTGGTAGGGTTTAGGGTGTATGGTGTAGCATTTAGGGTTTTAGAGTGTGGTGTTTATGTATGTGCAATTCTGATTTTTTATTTGTGTGCTTATGTGACGTTTGTGCCCTTTTTCGGTTTCCTTTACTGCCTCATTCATTAAAAATTAGAAATCTTTAGTTAACAATTTAAATTCAATGAATTCAAACCAATTAGAATCTTCATATCTTCATCATTGTCAAGTGGCTTTTACCAAAGAAATTGTATATTGATATCTTAAATTCCTTGTTTATGTTTGCTCTCAGGTTGTTGGACTTTTGATATGTAGCTACTGGATTAGTGTTAACACTGTTATTTGGTTAGTTACTTTTGATACGAGCTTTTCATTTATTTTTATGGTGTTATTCATTTTGACATCTCTCCTTCTTCCTATCTTTATGTTCTTTCTATACTAATTGAAATTATTGTTGGTCTTTGATTAACTTTGGCTAGAAATTGGAGAGTGTGAAATTTGGCTATTCTTGTGTATGTTGGGTGAACAAATAATGCAGAAGGTTAACTTGTTTTCTACATGAATTTTCAGGTAATAAAGGTGTGAACAAGAGTTTTGTTTTTCCTCTTCCTTTGTAGCAACAACATATGGGATTACATTCAGATACGAAAAAAATTTGAAAAATTATATGTTATCACTTCTCGTAAGTACTCTCTTATGAGATTTCTCCGAGTAAACATTTTTGCTGGTATCAATGATTAATAAGGAAATGCATGAGATTTTTTTTTTTGCAATTTCAAACACTTTATACCCCAGACTTGCACGTGTCTGGGGTAAATTAATTATTCGAAAACCTCGGGGATTGTACATTTTTATACACTGAAACTATGTATGTCCGGGGTACATATTGCTTTTATACCCCGAATATCATTCTCCCTGTAGAAAGAAGATGAAAATTTACAAGAGAATATACCTCGAGCTTAAAAATTATAGGTCCGGGGTATATAGTTAGTGATTATATACACCACTGATCTATACTCCGGATATAATCCGAGGTATGTTTTATCAAACACCCGGGGTATATTTACTTTTTTGTAGTAGTGTAGCTCCTACAAAAAAATTGCCATTTCACACGTGTTGATACCACAAACAACGAATGTTGGATATTACATGCAACAACCACCTCAAAAAAAGTGGGTATGTATTTTAGCACTAATTTGGGTAAAATGGACTGGATTCAGAATATTTTAACACTACGGTCCAACCAAAACACACTCATATACATGCCCTTCTAAATTGGGCTCCTTGCCCTGAGCTCAAAAAATACAGATATGCATTACGATCTTTTACTATATACTTAATACTATTTCATTTTCACATGGTTCTTTAGCGTTTACGATCTTTTACTATATGCTTAATAATCCTTTCCACTCATTCAACGATAAATAAATTACCGAAAGCATCCCACTCCAAGTGCATTTTGAACGGAAATACGAGAAAAAGCCTTAGGTTTATGCATACCGTCTTCATTTGCTTTAGTTTCTACCCTGTTATTGCATTTTGTGCAAAATGATTGTAAACGAAATCTCCATAAAATGCGTCTTACTTGTTTCTTAGTTTCTAATTTAGAGTAGGCTTCATTTATACCTTATAGTTTCATAATAAGGGACCACTATTTACAAGATACTCAATTTATACAAAAAAATATGACAGATACAAAACAAAAAAATAAAATAAAAGCCCACATCTCTCAGCTGAACAACAACATATTGTGAGCTATTAAGTGGGCCAATAGTTCATATATGCACAACACAAAAATAGAGCCCACTAAAAATTCCTTTTGATGTTTACATTTCCCTAAGTAACTCCTCACTCACCCAACCTCAACTTAACACTTGAATCAATCTGGGCTAATACAAAACAACCTAAAGTTCCTTTTTATTCATTATATTTGTACGATTGTTCACGAATGAGAACAATGTTTTTTCTTTTAGCTACTTATAAATAGATTTGGCATCATAGAAAAGCACTATAAATAATATTTGACTTCGCACATTATAATTAAACTTACACATACATTATAATTAAAAGTACAAAGTTTTAAGCTTACAATAACACAATATTAATTTAGCGTCACCTTGTAAGAAGACAAGGTGGCTTTTATTTAAATTGAAATACCACATTTCTTCAAATAGGAGCTTCAATTATAACTCAGAGCGCATGTAGTCGTTTATATACCTCTCTAGCCCTCGATGGTTAGCTCTCTGTATTTCTGTCCTATTTCTACCAATACTCATCGATATTCCCTTAGCATGCTGCAACAACTCTTGCAATGGATACGATTGTCTTTTTTACCTAGACAAAAAGGACACTTATATGTTCCATCTCGCCTCTTGATTTTAGTTTTACCTTCAACAATTTTTTCGTACGGTTTACTCGAATACTCGTTGATCTCAGACTCTCTTATATCAGTTTCATCCGAATACTCAGCCATCTAACATCTAACAAAACATACAAACGAGCATTACTAATAAGAGTTACATAAATCCTACAACTACAAACCCAGGTTTTCCGGCCTGCTAGCCCACACACACATATATTATGAAATTTATTAGTCATGTTAGTCTACTTCGTGCAGTTTATACATCTGAGTTCTTATAACTGAACAATATAGGAGACAAAAAAATTACGCATACTTATAGAGCACAACCATAGGTTGATTGTAAATTGGCAGATTAAAATTTCTTGTAAATCACAAATATGTCACTAGAAAACGCTAATACATATTTATCAAATCCAAACAACATATATTTTTGACCATAAATTAATAAGTATCGAACACTTTAACTTAGAATACAACCCATCCACTAAGTCTCCTTGCTTCAATGGCGCTTGCAAAATGCTTACCTCAAACTAAACACACCGTGTATATGAAATATAAGAATGAAGGAATTCAAGGGAAACAATGATGCGTCCATATATATAGCACTTTGCCTACAACATAAAGACAACCACATTACGTAAAATTACTAGGTTCCCAATAGGATGCATTAAGTTCAAAAGCATACAGACTTTTCATACAATAACATACAAATGTATATACACTTAAATAACACTCCCAATATACAACATAATAAATGTTCGAACCTTCACTTACAATGAATACATGCTCTTGTACTCGCTTAATTTTCTCTTTACACTATGAAAATGGGTATATTGTAATGGGTGTTCTGTTTATTAGTCGTATCAAAAGTACAAGGTTTCAATCTTCTAAAGGTTGATTCACATTGAGTATGGAGCAGGAATTTGAGAATGCACATGTGTACACTTAGGGTGCATAAAATTTAGCATCATATAGATAGAATTTACACTGATTTAGAGGGGTAATTAGAGTGGTCTAATGCATTATTATTGATTACACATCAGTCTAAACAACTTTGTATTTTCCTCAAAGTAGAAGGAAGGACTTTTAGTTGCTAAAATGGTAAGCACTTATGATAATAATGTAATGGACAACTGAACTACTTGACATGCTTAGCAGGGAGAGAGATTGTGTCAACTTGCCCATTGAATGCATTTAATGTGCTTGCCAAAAGTGAGATAGTAAAGTCATGAACCTTTTCTTTACATTTTTATACATCCATATTTGTAGTCTCTATCAGTTTTGGTGATTCACATTGATTGTCCTACTATTTTAGTTGATTCTTTGGCTTCAGCTTGTCTCCTCTGTTTGTGTTTCACACCTCCTACTGCTGTAAGTTGTTATTTAATTCCTAGCATTAAAATTAATTAAGAGTTGCCGTTTTAACTAAGAATTCATTAGTTTGTTTTCGCTTAGCCTTGTCTTTTAGTTACATACACTTGGCCTCGTTTTCAAAATATGAGTTCACCTCAATTTGTTAAAGTGTATTTATTGCTCCGAGCCTACAGTTGGGTTCAAAGCTTCAATTTACTATCTTATTTATACCCCACGATGTAGTTATCTTTCTACTAAGATTTAGAGGCCTAATTTACTATCTTATTCATACCCCACAATGTAATTATCTTCCTAATAAGCTTTAGAGGCCCACTAAGAATATGGCACAATCACCCTGATTTTAAAAGTTTTGCTTTTTTGACTTGGTCAATGTGTTCCCTGGATTAATTTCACGTGTTGACTGTAATTTATGTGCCATATTCGCTTCCATTTATTGCACTCCCTAGAAATTGCATCATTTATATGTTTATTTTCGGTTGGATATGTATCTTTGTGGCCCTAAATTCTTGCCGCTTTAATAGAGTATGTTTTTTGTGTGCGACTCATAGGTGTTCTCAGTCTTACCTATTAAAGCTGACTGTATTCCTACATTGTTTGGTTCTTATAAACTAACATGCGTTATGAACTATTTACTTTCCCTTCATCGGCCTTATGTGTAGCTTGTATTCTCATTCTTGCAAATATATTTCTACAGTAGTACAACACAAATAACAAGAACTCCACCATGAAATACATACCAGAACCTATTATAACCCACATCCTCAGCCACCTTAGCACCATAGATCTCATCAGATATCAACTGGTCACTCACAACTGGCAACACATAATTCTAAGTAGTCACTTTCAACAACTTCCCAAAACAACATACATAGATAACAATCACAATAGGAACCTCATGGTCATACAAGGTCCCCAACAAGAATGTGTCGTGCGATCCGCAATCACGCTACACCAAAAAGGCCTTCCTATAGCTGCACTCGGTCACACCCACCTCACAAATGGTTGGACCTACCACCATTCTGCTGACGGACTTGTCCTACTCACTCACTACACAAGGTCTACCCGTGGCTACTTAAAAAAAAAGAACCCAACAAACTAATGTTGTGGAACCCATTTACAAGAAGACATAAAGTACTTCTAGATATAGTCCTACAAAAACACCTGTTTCCAATTATGTCAATAGTCAATCTAGGCGTCGGCTACGTAAAGTCACTACATACATACATGGGCGTTGTTTTAATTTTCCATCGTCGTCCCTTGTATGCAGTAGCATTCTACACCCTTAGCACACTCAGTTGGACCAAATCAGTGTACAAAGGGCTCGAACTATTGTGGACAAAGGATATGATAAAAACAATTGGTCAGGAACACAATGGGAGCTTGTACTTTGTCAACTACGAGAGGGTACACCACAAGGCATAACTAATATCTGTGCACCTTGAAACAGGCGATCTCAAGAAGTTCCCGTGTCCTCTAGATGTGTACGCAACACACACACATGTTCGCCGCTTCATACTAGTAATGTTCAACAACAAATTTATCCTAGGACTTTCAGATTTCACTACATGTGTCTGGACTTTAGAAATCCATAAAATCTCACTAGAGACACCCATCTGGCACAAAACCTACACATTCTACCTACCCCTTACACGCCGAAACAATGTGCTGATACATGATGACACAATCATACAACGCATCCACAAACGCCGCCCAATTCAGTTGCTTGAACATGGAGACCTCACTAAACACAAAGAAATTGCTATACGTCACGACCTTCGTGCAAGCAAGACTTCAAAGATCCTTGTACCTTATGACAACTACAACTACTTTCACCACATATGCCCCTACGTCGAGAGTTTGGCCCTTGTTAACGTCCATCCCACACCGTTTACCTAAGGTACTAAATTAAACTATACAAATAAAGCATGAGATGTGTCTTTAAACTACATAGAAACGAGTACTCATTTTACCTTTTAAAATGACAGATGCATTTTATAACATTGCCATTTTATAACATTCTCATGCTTGCCTGCTTTAATAGCTCCATTTCTACATATAACAACAACTATAACAATCTTGCTACAAGCATCAACCTTTTTTCTGTATTGAATTTGAGCTTTCTTCGGATTTATTATGTGCTTTGTATTCCAAATGGACTCTATTGACGACACAAGGGCTCTTTTGCAAAGTATGAGGAAACTTCATGTCAGTATGAAGCAATCTTTTTCCTTATGCTGCATTTCAATCACTTACCTATAGTAGTCCTAACAACCCCTTTCTATTTAAATTTCACTTTATAACATAGTATTCTATTATTCTGCTTTTACTGAATTATATTACTTATGTGTGGGACTTGTGCATTCTTACTTTTTTGTGCACTACATTTATAGGGCAAATTTTCATGACAAGATAATCAACAGTTGCAATTCTACTGTTGCCAACCTATTAGAAATGGCAGAAATTTTGGGACACGTTTCTCTTTTATATGGTTTCACGTGCAATTGATCAAGCTCTTGAATATTACACGCATCCTACCTACCTTCCTTCCCGTCCGGACTATTACAATATTCCTAGGAAAATATGCAATTCATTATGCACTTGCATGTTGTCTTTTTCCTAATTATGTTTTGATTACAGTTAGTGGGCTGCTCATACTTAACTGCACGTATAGGTAATAATTATTCCCACAATAACTCAAAGTAGGGAATTGTAATGCTATTTATCGTTGTATTACGTCTTACTTTTTACATGCATTCCGGGGTTTTAGTTGTTATTGCTTATATTGTTTCACTGTTGAGAGGGTTTTATTGACAACAAATAAATTTATAGTCAAGACCCCGCTGAGAATAGGGGAGTCAGGATCGTTCCACGGGAAGCACGACTGTTTGTTTATCAAACTACTAAGAAAAATAAAGCAAAATAACACAACTCGACTACGACCAACCTCGTTAACGACTTTGTCAGGGTCGTTAATGAACCTGGGTAAACTATGAACACACTAACGACCTAAGAACAGGTTCGGTACCGAGGCAGCGAACTCAGTAACGAATATAATCGAAGAAATTCAAATAAAAACAAAAATCTAGGACAAGGATCACCACAACATAGACATGCATATAAACTCGTAAGAAGATAAAGATCATGCCTTTAAATAGATAAATTCATCAACTTTCGCTGATTAGCAGGCAAATCAATTCATTCTCATAAACTAATTCACTCAATCACTTGTTTTGGATCCAAAGCTCGAAACTTTCGCAATCGAACAATATCAACATTCAAGTTACTAACTTTCTCTTTCAATCAAGTCAAGAACTCAAATTACCTCGATTCTCATCTAGGCATAAACACAACAAGTAATCTTAAAAATAGATAAAAGGCATTCAACACAATCTACTCACTCATAAAACCATGCATAACTATGCCGGGTTTAACCCCGACCCTAGATAGGAAAACTACTCACTACTCATAATTATAAAGCAAACAATTTCAATAAGAGAAAACATTGAAAACAAAACAACTACTTCAAATTAATAAGAAAATTATTGTCTTACAAAATTCAGAACAAACCGAAAACAACAAGAATACCGAACAGAAAACACGTCTAACGACCTTAGCTTCACTCTCGTTAGCCTCGGTTCGACTACTCTCTCTCCGACTCATTCTCTCTCAGCTCCTCCTCGAACACACGTCTCAACTCCCTTGAACTCGTACCCCCCTCCTTTGCTAGAAAAGAAGGGTATTTATACTAATAAAGCTATCTAATAAAAAAGGCTAGAAGATAAAAACTTTCCTATAAGATAGAAACTAACTCTAAAAAGATAGAAATAAAACCTAAAAGATAACAAGACCTAAAATATAAAATATAATAACCCTAAAAACTCATTAAAAACCCTACCGACACGGAATAAATTTCCGCACAGGGTCGGTAGACATAACAACGAACTCTCGAAAAACTCCATCTCTAAGCCTCGTTAACGACCCTTCACAGCCTCGTTAACGAGCCTGGATTTGGCTTTCTTCAACACTTCAACTCTAAAAAGCTTGACTTCGACTTCTTTATCCTCATATTCTTCTGTCTTCCACCATAGTACTCCATTCAGCTCCAAAAAGCACCGTTTCCTTGCTAAAACCTACAAAAAGACACAAAACAGAGTAGCTTCCATACTTTTCACAAAATATGCAAACTCATCCAAAAACACACAAAACTAACCCTAAAACTACTAAAACTAACCTTAACAAACTAAGAAAACATACTAAAAACTATAACAAAAACATGAACATCATTCACCTACTTGAGTTAAAACAACAGGGGCTTTAACAAAAAAAAGTACGTTGTTTGTGCATTACCAAAAAAAAGGCTATATTCAAGTGAGGTTGAAAAGTGAAAAAGATCTATTGTTTTATATTGCCTATGCTACATATACCATTTGGTTTGCGTAGTCAAATAATAGTCGGAGATCCCATTTGACTTTTTCCCCTTTACCAAATGCAGTTTTGATCCAAGAAACTTTTCCTTGTCCAAAATGATCAAATTATCACCTGTATACAAAGTGGAGGAGACCCAGGTGCCAATCTTAATACAATTGCAATTGTGTTTATTTTAATATACACAAATATTGGTACCTCTGGTGCCCTCATCACAATAATCAGGCAAGTGTTTAAATTGGCAACAGATAAAATGCAGCTTGTGTTTGGATTGAAAAAATGGCCACAAAGGGATCCTTCAATGTTGAGCACACTAAATTGACAAATGAGTGGCAGAGGACCCAACTGAAACGTTTCTAAACTGTTTTCTCACCAAAGCAACAAAGATATCTACATTTGTTATTCAGCCGCATATGTGCAGGTCCAGTTTCTAACCTTACAGCCTTTTAGAACAAAACAAGCCCGTATGTACAACACATAAATAAACGTTTATCTAGCTATTCCAACCCCCCAAAAAAAGTCACGTTTATTTGGGTATTCCAACCCCAGAAATAAACACAGTAAGATGCTCTCACTGCTTCGGCATCACAAAGTTCACTAAACTCGAATGCCTGCTTTCCGATTGATCAGTAAAAATCTCGTTTCTGGTAATTGTGCTCCCATAATTCCCCGTCCTTCTATTTGTCTCTCTTGGTCTTTTATTCTATTGGATTGTAGGTTCGTCGAAATCAGTTATGGGAACTGTATCAAACAGTTCCCACGCGCAAAGGAATAAACAAGTAAGCAAGTAAACAAAGTAATAGAGATAGTTCTCTTATAGAGGAACCCCACAACGATCAACTAATCACGTGAGTAAACCTCTACCTCCCTCTTGGAGGATTTTCGAATGAGTTACCTTTTCTTTGTTGCTTAGTTCCCTTCAGGTTACAAGGTAGAATACAAACTTCTCTCTTCCTACTAGGACTCTCTCCCTAGGCAACACTAATGTACTCTCTCGAACCTAACCCGGTGAACGCTCACAATCAAAGAAAAAGTGAAACTCAAAACCCTCTCTCTCTCTCTCTCTCTCTCTCTCTCCTGTCTCTTCTCCTGAGTTCCCCTAGACCTAGGAACTCGCTCTTTCTCCTACACCGTCGTCGAGATTAGCTCTCCGTCGGGGACTTTTCACCAGCTTGATGACTCTCACTCAAGAAGCTCTTCAACTCTTCATTCTCTGAATTTGGAGTTTATGATTTGGGAAAAGTGAGCAGCAAGGTGACTGTTGAATGGTTTAAGTAGGCGTGATGAGAAACCCTTATCCACTTGAGGTATTTGTCCTAAATACCCTTTTTGCCTTCCTCTCCATGTATGATTCCTTAAGGTTGACATGTTACTTGATTTGAATTTTGAATTGTCAACTCTTGAAACAATTCAGACCGTTAAATGGTTGTCTTCTCTCTCCTGAGGCTCTGATGGTCTGAGACGCCTCTGTGTCCGGAACAAACAGGATCCCTGAAAATGCGTTGAGATGTCGATTTCACGCATGCGCCAGTTCCCATTTAAAGGGAACTCTCATCTTCTCGGTTCCCTTCTCTTGGGAACTCTTCTTGACTTCTAAGGGATTCTTGTTCCTCTTATCTAGTTCCCATCATGTGGGAACTCTATTCTCTTCTATGGTTGGTCGCCTTCTTCTTCGTCGTTGCATTAGTTCCCATGTTGTGGGAACTTGTTAATATGTGCTTTGCGACACGGAACCTGTTATGCTGAAATACTTGGCAATTAGCATTAGTTCCCATGGTGTTTGTCAATATCAAAACTGAGGACGTTGTTCCAGTGTTAATGAACGTGAGTTCCTAACACCGAATCAACAATTTCCCCCTTTTTGATGATGACAACCTATAATAAAATGACAAGTATTTCATTCAATTTTATGCTCATGTTATGCTCAAGCAAGTTCCCCCTTAGTGTGACAACACATCGTAGGGAGTTCCACTTATATGGTTATGTAATTCCTATTTAGCAGATTTTTTGCAAATATTCCCCCTTAGCAAAGGATGTACTCTGATAACTTAAAAATAACGCATCTCACGCATTTTATCCTTCCCCCTTTTGGCATCATCGAAAAGAGTAAGCATGAATAATGGAACAATAAAGTAAAGAACACACATTACAAACTAAAGATCCTTTTAAATACTTAGGCAAACAAGTTGTACGGAAGGGAAATCCGGAGTGGAATACAAAGAGGTAGAACAAGGAGAAGTAGGAGAAGAAGGAGAAGCGTGAAGCACGCAAGGAAGAAGCGAAGAAGAAAAGAAGGAATTGAGATTCACTAACACCTGTATAGATGGTGTCATAAGTAGACCTTCTTCTTCACGCGAACCGAGCAAATGAATCAGCTCGATCTCCATCTTCCTCTTAAGATGGCCACGAGAGTCTTCTCACAGGCTAACGGTGTTGATGAGCTGATGCACTGGTTGTTCTTCGAGTAGACGATCTGGATACTGAGCGTCTCTTGGGAAGGATGGAGTGTGTCGAAGGCTTGGCCATCTTGGGGCTGTAGAGGGGGAACTTTTCTTTCCTTAGAGCGTTTCGTGAGAGGGTTTCGAAGAATTAGGGTTGAAGATGAGTTATGCTTTGAGAGAGGAGGCCGGTATTTAAAGAGTTTTGAACAGAGGGGCATAGTTGTCTTTTGTGTTTTGCCCTTGAGAATTGAACTCAGCCGATGCCGTTTCATCTTCAACGTCTTTAATAAGCTTTGCAATGTGGCAATTCCCCCTTGGTGTAATTCAAACGCTTGGTTTACAATTTGGCTTCCCCTAATAAGTAGCCTGACATACCTTTTTATCTTCCCAAGAATGAGTTGATTACCAGAAGAGATATTTTGTCTTACTCGGAAGTGAGGTTCCCATGATCTTGCGAGAAGGCCTGTGTTGAACTAAGTGGTAAAAGGAACTCATGTTCAACTTTATGTGAGGGATGGGAACACAAAAGGGACTTGGACAATTTCAACCCGAAAGGGTAAACAACGAGGGCTCATGGGATGAGTTTGTCCAGTCCAAGACTTTGGGTAAGTCTTATGATCAACTATCATCGTGGCTTGTAAAGTGGGTTAGAGATAACTCAAGTAGATCATTTTGGGCCAAAAAAAAAGAAGTTCATATGCGTACAACCATTTGCCTTAGGCTAGTAACAAAGGATAAAGTGAATGCAGTGTTTCTAACTAGTTCCTATCATGCAAACAACTAAACCAGCCAATCATTGGGGACAGAATAAACAAGGACTTGTTTAATTTAAAGTTCATCCCTAAGAGCATTCGAAGATGCTCAAAGGGACACCTATCCAATGCCTTGGTGAGAATATCTGCTCTCTGCTCTTCGGTTCTACAGTGTTCCATAATAATGTTCCCTTGCTCAACCTTGTCACGTAAGAAGTGATGACGAACGTCAATATGCTTAGTACGTGAGTGGTGAACGAGATTCTTGGAAATGTTTACGACACTAGTATTATCACATCTAATAGGAACAAGGCCATAAGACATACCGTAGTCACTGAGTTGGTACTTAAGCCATAAGACTTAGGAACAGATGACCAGCAAAGTCCGCATCTAAAAATGCAACAATCTCAAGGGAATTTCTACGTGGATACCACAAGCACAAGTTGTCGTTCCCTTTCAGATACTTGAAAATTCTCTTTACCTCTTTCAAGCATGATTCTTTGGGGTTAGCTTGAAAGCGTGCGCATAAACACACGACGAACATGATATCTGGCCTACTAGCTGTAAGGTAGGGAAGGGAACCAATCATACCTAGGTAGTTCCTTTGGTCCACATTTATACCTTTTTCATATGTGTTCAGCTTGGATTTGGTGATAACTGGAGTGTTGATAGGCCTTGAATTCTCCATTCCATACTTGATTAGCATTTCCTTGATGTAATTTAGTTGATGTATCTTTGTTCACTCCTTGGTCTGAGTGATTTGGAGCCCCTGGAAGAACGTAAGTTCCCCGATTAGGCGATCTCGAATTCTGAACTCATTAGATCTTTAAACTTTTCAACAAGCAAGGGATTATTTGCACCAAAAACGATATCATCAACGTATACTTGAACAAGAATATCATTGGACTCTTTCTTGAGAAATAAGGTCTTGTCAATGAAACTGCGAAGATATCCATGTGACAAGAGAAACTGTACAAACCTATCATACCAGGCTCGTGGGGCCTGCTTGAGTCCGTATAGGGCATGCTGAAGAAAGTAGACGTGGTCTAGAAGGTTCCCATATTCAAATCCTGGTGGTTGAGCCACGCAGAATTCTTCCTTCAAGTGTCCATTGAGGAATGTTGTCTTCACATCCATCTGATAAAGCTTGAATCCTTTGTGAGAGGCAAAGGCGATAAGAAGTCTAATCGCTTCAATTCTTGCTACGGAAGCGAAAGTCTCATCATAATCGATGCCTTCTTCTTGGTTGTAGCCTTGTGCTACTAACCTTGCCTTATTTCTTGAGACAGCTCCAGTGTCATCCATCTTGTTACGGAACACCCATCTTGTTCCTATAACATTCTTCCCTTTTGGACGAGGAACAAGCTTCTATACTTGGTTCCTTTCAAATTGATTGACCTCTTCTTGCATTGCCACTATCCAATCAGGATCTTTGAGAGCGTCTTTGATATTCTTAGGTTCCACCATTGACACAAAAGCATTGAATGCGCAAAAGTTTTGAAGTGATGAACGTGTCTTTACGCCTTAGTCAAGAGAAGATATGATGTTTCTGGGATTGATATTGGAGAGATCTGGATCTTCCTCTTCGTTCCTATCACCACTGTCATTGCATTCTTCTTGCAGATCTTCATCCTCTGGATGTTTCTCATCCTTAGGATCCTCCACTTGTTCAGTGGTTTCTGGTTCTTCATTCTCAGCATTGGGTGAGTTCCCTCTATGCTCCCCTTGGGTGCTTGATTCAGGAATGTCTTCCGGTGGAGGGACTAGGAATTCGACTTGGGAGGTGTCCAATGATTCATCAAGTGCTGGAAGTTCAGCCGACTCTTTGATTTCTCGATTTTGGGAGTCGTTTTTCCCTTGAGGATTACGACGAGTTCCCTTTCTTGGCTCATCATTGTCGTCCTCATCTTCCTCGTTTCAGGGAAGCTGAAAGTGAGTTTCCATCTTCTGCACATCAGTTCCCACTTTTACTAACTCTTCTTTGAATATCACATGAATGCTTTCCTCTATCTTCTTGGTTCTTTTGTTGTACACCCTATAAGCTTTGCGGTGAGGAGAGTATCCCAGGAAGAATCCTTCATCACTTTTTGCGTCAAACTTCGTAAGATTGTCTTTCCCATTGCTGTGCATAAAACATTTGCACCCAAAGACTATTAGGGCTTGTTTGTTTCTATACCCATGGTATAGGGAATGGGGTTAGGAATGGCTCAAACCCATTCCAATGTTTGTTTTAACTAAGGGATGGGAATGAGTGATTTCCATACCAAAAAAATACACTAGAGTTCATACCCACCTCAAACTTAAGGTACGGGTGATTCCTATCCCAACCCGATACCTCATTCCAACCCGATTCCGGGTATAGAAACAAACGAGCCCTTAGATGGGAGATGTTGGGCTTCCTTCCTCTAATCAGCTCAAAAGCAATTTTGTTAATCATCGAGTGCACCATGGCTCTATTGAGGATGTATGTTGCTGTGGAAATTGCTTCTGCCTAGAAATGCTGAGGAACTCCACTTTCAATCATCATTGTTCTGGCCATTGCTTCCAAGGTTCGATTTTTCCTCTCCACAACTCCATTTGTATGTGGAGTACGAGGGGCTGAGAAGTTGTGTGATACCCCCTTTTTGTCACATTACTGTATGAACTCAGAGTTCTTAAACTCAGTTCCATGGTCAGATCTCAAAGCGATGAGCCTCAGTCCCAAGCTCACTTCTACTCTTTTCATGAATGTCTCAAATTCCCTAAAAGTATCTGCTTTGGACACAAGAAAAATAACCCAAGTAAATCTAGAAAACTCATCAATGAGAACGAACATGTACCTTTTTCCTCTATAGCTAGTCGTCTGCATGGGACCACAGAGATCCATGTAGATCAAGTCTAAGGGACGAGCAGTGCTCACACCTTGCTTAGGTTTGAAGGAGGTTCTTGTCTGATTCCCTTTGACACATGCTTCGCACATCGTCTTGCCTTCTATACTGATCCTGGGCGAGCCGATTACAAAGTCTTGAAGATATAA
The DNA here is from genome assembly GCA_964016875.1 of Fallopia convolvulus. Taxonomy (NCBI): domain Eukaryota; kingdom Viridiplantae; phylum Streptophyta; class Magnoliopsida; order Caryophyllales; family Polygonaceae; genus Fallopia; species Fallopia convolvulus. The sequence goes on from OZ024727.1 coordinate 29,104,127, forward strand.
CTTCTGGATTTGGTTCACTCATGCATGTCCCAATCTTCTATGCCACAGTTGAACTTCATCAATGGAACTTGGAAGACACAATTTTCTTGGAGGCTCGTATGATGCATCCACGAAATAGACGTTGTTGGACCTAGTCCCTTTGAGTATGATCTTGTTTGTCTTCTTGTTGATCACAAGACATTCTTTAGAGTCGAATATGACCACATTGTTTCCTTGGTCACACAGTTGTGAGACACTCAGCAAGTTGTACTCAAGATCTTTACCAGATTCACATTTTTTATCTTGATTCCTTTGTTGATGATTGCTTCGCCAGTTCTAATAATTTTGCCCTTGTTCTTGTTGTCGAAAGAGACGTGGCCTCCATCGACCTTTGTTAGTAGTGAGGTGAGATTGTCCTTCTTACTTGTCATGTGGTTGGAACACCCACTGTCGATGACCCAAGTGTTGTTCCTCCTTACTACAGCCTACAAAATTAATTAGATTTGGTGACCCAGGCAAGATGTCTCTTGCCTGGTTCCATGCAAGGAAATAGAGTTCTTTCAACTAAGTAATCTGCAATATTGTGGACTTGTGTGGAGTTCCTAGGACTCAAGGATGAGTTCCTAGGATAGTTCCCATTCTTGGGTACTTTCCACTATTTTGGTCGGTTTAGATTTTCTCTTTGAAAATTTATGTTTTTGTGACTCTTGTTCCCAACAATGTGTGATCTATGCGCTTGCCTTTTTGGGCATCTTTCAATGTAGTGCCCATGAGCTCCACATTCCTAGAAAGTTTTATAATATTATCCAAGATAGTACTTTGGATTAGGTCTCTAGATCCTATTTCTATTCATGTTTTCCTGATTGTAGACTCTAGACCCATTTCCCTTGGCTATCTTGAGGTACATTTTGTGGCTAGTGTTCCCATCTTCCCCTCTTTCAAGGAGACGAATTCTCTCTTCTAATTGAGCATTCTTCAGCTTTTGGGTTTGAATTTCAAGATCCCTACACTCGTTTCTTTCCCTTTCCGTGAGTAGGCATGGTTCATTTTTTGAAGTTCCTTCACCATACCCTATTCCATGTCTGGCTGGGACACAGTTGATTGGGGGAATGGCTTCTTTGGGGGTCTATGGGAGGGAACTCTCTAGAAACTTCTAACTTTCACTCAGTTTCTTAAGAATCTCCTCTTTTTCACTCTCAATGCTATTGAGCTCATCTCTTAAGGCAGTGATCTCATTGAATGAGCACTGCAATTTGTCTACAAGCTTCACACATTGGGAACAAGGTTCCATTCCTAGTTGTTCTGCTAAGACAAGTTCAATTTTATCTAGTTTCCTTTGAATCTTTATATTGTCTTTTAGCAGTTTGGTCAATAATTTAAGCAACTCAGGTTTTTCATATTGAGAAAGAGAGTTCAGAAGAGTTTTAGGATTTACCTCACCGGGTTGTTCCCTAGTGGTCTCCCCTATGGCCATAACGTAAGTTTCTGGTGTTGGCCAAGCTTCAAGTTCCTCATCATCGGAATCACTCCAGGTTGCTACGTATGCCTTTCTTTTCCCTTTGTCGAGTCTTTGCTCTTTAGTTCCCTCAGGATATTTTTTGGTGAAGTGTCTCTTCTTATAGCATTTGTAGCATGTGGCATCAGCGAGGTCTTTATCTCTGTCCTGATATCTGTTGTTGACCTTGTAGTTCCTTTCTTTCTCTGTTGGAGTTCCTTTTGAACTTCCCTTTCTTGTAGAAGATCCTAACGGCCTTTGTGATGAGTACAAGTTCCTCTTCCTCATCTTCCTCCAATTTTTCACACTATTCCTGAACAGATTTGAGGACCTTCTCCAGCTTGAGAGCTATGCCTCTCATTTCCATCTCTTGTTGCTTATCTTGTTGCTTTCTCTTCTCATGACCAATGAGCGTACCAAAGATTTGGTGAAGCATCAAGTTCCTATTCTCAGGATTCTCCTTGAACATGGTACGTTCATTAGCCTATTCTGCCGTTAGCCAATTGAACAGTTGTTGCACCTTCATTTTGTCGGAGATTTCTTGCTTGGTGATACCCAGGGCTGCCAGCTTTGAGCAAAGGGACTCGAAATGTGATTGATACCTATCAATCGATTGACCCATTGTCATTTTGAAGTTGAAGAACTCCCTTCTAACGTTAATTTGGTGAGCTTCCCTCAGATCGAAACTTCCGACGTGCATATGTTGAATGGCTTCCCACATTTCCTTAGCTGTTTCCAAGTTAGCCACTCTATCATTATCTTGCTCGCACATCGCGTTGTTGAGGTACATCTTGGCCTTGTAGTTGGCCTGCATGCACTGCCATTCGGTAGGACCCCATTTGGATAGGTCGTTCCGAATATTTGCGTTGACCTCGAAGTTCCCATGCTCTATGACACACCATGCTTGGTAGTCATGACTCCTCATCCAGTCTCTCATCTTCAGTTGTTAGTTCTCGAAGCGTCCAGTGATGAGTCTGGGAGGCTTGTTGTTCCCATGTCCGAAATCAATTATGGGAACTGTTTGATACAGTTCCCACACGCGGTGGAATAAATAGGTAAGCAGGTAAACAAAGTAATAGAGACAATTCCCTTATAGAGGAACCCCACAACGATCAACTAATAGCGTGAGTAAACCTCTGCCTCCCTCTTGGAGGATTTTCGAATGAGTTACCTTTTCTTTATTACTTAGTTCCCTTCAGGTTACAAGTCAGAATACAAAATTTTCTATTCCTAATAGGACTCTCTCCCTAGGCAACACTAACGTACTCTCTCGACCCTAACCTGGTGAACGCTAACAATCAAAGACAAAGTGAAACTCAAACCTCTCTCAGTCTCTCTCTCTCTTCTTCTGTCTCTTTTCCTGAGTTCCCCTAGACCTAGGAACTCACTCTTTCTCCTACACCGTCGTCGATATTAGCTCGCCGTTGGGGACTTTTCACCAGCTTAATGACTCTCACTCAAGAAGCTCTTCAACTTTTCTTTCTCTGAGTTTGGAGTTTATGATTTGGGAAAAGTGAACAACAAGGTGATTGTTGAAGGGTTTAAATAGGTGTGATGAGAAACCCTTAACCACTTGAGGTATTTGTCCTAAATACCCTTTTTGCCTTGCTCTCCAAGTATGATTCCTTAAGGTTGACATGTGAATTGATTTGAATTTTGAATTGTCAACTCTTGAATCAATCCGGACCGTTAGATGGTCGTGTTCTCTCTACTGAAGCTTTGAAGGTTTGAGACACCTCTGTGTCCGGAACAAACAGGAACCTTGAAAATGCGCTGAGATGTTGCTTTCACGCATGCGCATGTTCCCATCTAAAGGGAACTCTCGTCTTCTTGGTTCCCTTCTCTTGGGAACTCTTCTTGACTTATGAGGGATTCATGTTCCTCTTATCCAGTTCCCATCGTGTGAGAACTCTATTCTCTTCTAAGGTTGGTCGCCTTCTTCTTCGTCATTGCATTAGTTCCCATGTTGTGGGAACTTGTTAATCTTTGCTTTGCGACGCAGAACCTGTTATGCTGAAATACTTGGCAATTGGCGTTAGTTCCCATGGTGTTTGTCATTATCAAAACTGAGGACGTTGTTCCAGTGTCAATGAACGTGAGTTCCTAACACCGACTCAACATATTCATACTTCAATTTCCTTATTAGTTGCATATTACGATAATGATTCCTCCCTCTAATGCTCTCTCTAATTCAAGTGCATTTTCTTGTTCATAAGGTTTAGTTTAGGGTTGCAATTAGCTACTCTTCTTTGGTCTAATTTGAGTCTCCCCCTCATGCGCCTTTAGCTTCTTGCTAACTATTAATTATGTGCTTCTACTAAACATCTAAGCAATTGACTGAATCCCTAATTCATTACACGATTTCCAATAGTCACATGCACAATTATAAGCAAAACTCCTTTAAGTCAAACAATTTGTAACAAATAAAAAATAGATGAGCACCAAGTGTTTGCTTAAATGTGCATTACAAAAATATGGGATATTAGGCAGAGGGCAAAGTGTTTGATGAAATGTCACTTTCAACAGGGAACAACGACAATAAATTAGTTCATTATAAATGTTATTTTAAAATGTGAGTCTATAACTATATATGATCTATACTAGGAAATCATAATGTCGTATTATTCATAGGTAAAGAACTTATCATATCACATCCACGTTCTGATATACATTCTTGTTGTAGTATCCTGGTCTTAGACATCCATATTTGTAATTAACATCTACAAACCATTAGTCTAAGAAAGGGGTAGAGATTCATATAAACCATTTCCTCCAACCCTGGTTGGTTGTTGATTTATTTATGCTAGGGTATAACATATTAGTGAGGTTTTAACTTTACAAAAGGGGCATAGGAAACAAAATAACACGAAATGATGAATACAAATAAGATTAGATTATTGGTCCCATTGTAATGAAATGCATCTTATATAAAAAGCAATTTTATAAAAAACATTTGGATGGAAACCATTAAAAACTCCATATCCCTTATTATATTATGCATGATTATTTATCATACCATTTTTTCTCTGATTAATTATGCTAACTAACTACTTTTGCTCTCACAATAAACATAACAAAAAAAGGAGTAAAGTAAAGAAAGTTATTGTAAAACTGACATTTTTCCTATGTTGTACTACTGTGTAGGCAATGGACCAGCTTCCAGAAGATGTTTTCACACATATCTTAAGCCTTATGGCAACAAAGAACCTCATTAGAAATCAATCTGCAGCAAAAAGGTGGCATCCTTTGATCAGCATGACCTACTTTTCACATCACCACCTTCACAACTCTGTAGCCAATACCTCAAAAGATGAGTTACTTGTCCTACAAGGATTTGACTTTCAGGTTGTGGTCCGTTCAGCAGCAACACTCGTATAGCTCTCACATCCCTTGACTACCCTTGGCTCCCCACGTTATATTGGAAACTAGAAATGACACCAATCTTGTGAAGGAATTCTACTATTGACTCAATACACCGGTCGTAACAGCGTTGGCTTTAGGCCCATTCTCCTATAATCCTTTAATTCACAAGACACTGCTCCTCCCACAACCGCCCCTTCTACCACATTGTAGACTCAATTCATTACGATAGACTGACCTTGGCATCGCTTACGACAATTGTGACTCGTGTTACAAGGTAATAAAAATGCTATCCACCAGAGCCTGCTGTTTGAGATAGCGTTGTTTAACATTGACACTCTAAAATGGATTTTTGTTGCACACAAAGGCCCGAAGATTTGGTGGCTAGAGCAACTTCCCTACACAATTGTTGTATCGTACGAGCGACAACTAATATGCACTTACTACGATAGCTACACCACAAGCATACATCTCCTCAGTTGCCACATCACAACCAGTATTGTCACAATGTTGCCATGCCCAGAGGCCGCCAACGACGTAGCAGAGCAACATCATCTTTTCAGCCTCGTCGTTGTTGACCAAGGAGCCACATTAGGTATGATGGATTTCGAGACTTGCCTTTGGACCTTGATCCCATCTGAAATACCACTATGGATTCGGACATGGGAATTCCACTATATGTTCGAGCTGCCCCCAATGAGCTCGACTCGCTTCACATTTCACAATGAACTCATCTTCTAACAAAGACACACTTCACCACCATATGTCATCCCTACCGACAACTCGCTGGTGCAGTATACCGAAATTGGAAGGCGTTGTCAGTGCGGACATAACAAAGAATTGCAATATCACACTGCCTTTCTGATATTTCGTCAAGTTTCGACGGATTCTGCCTCACATCCAAAATCTTGCCTTACTTAATAACAACACAACTACAAATACTTCTCCCTTTGCATATCACTTCAGGCATCCATATATAACATACTGTAGCTATCGTTGATTTAGTGTACCAGGTACATGTTTAATTCCTCTTCCAACTACAATTACTTTGGTGATGTGTTAACATCCAAGTTAAAAACGAAGTTTTGTAAATTGGTTTTTCAAACGGTGACATATTTTGTCCCCTTTGTAAAAATATAGTTCACATTCGGGAAAATCAGGATATGCCAACATGTTTTTTGCTTTGTTTGGATACACATAATGAAGGTGATAATGAAAATACATGACTACTTGCTTCTACAATTTTTAGGCAAACTTAATTTCTCATATGTGTTTGTGATATCAATACAACCATTATATTTACCTTATGATTTACAGTATGAGATAGCATATTCACTTTATTTATGTTGAGAGGGTTTATTGACAACAAATAAATGTATAGTCAAGACCCCGTTGAGTATAGCGAAGTCAGGATCGTCCACGAGAAGCGAGGTTATGTCTAGTTACTAATCTAAAAGGCAAAAGAACAAACGGAACAGAGGCAAAAGCAAAGGAAAGCAACCGATTAACGCAAAAAACAGATCGGAACCAACCTTGTCAGGGTCGGTAACGATGCACCCCCGAACGTGATCACAAACAACTAACACAGAATACACACAAGTTCAGTACCGACCTATAAGAGTTCGATAACGAGGTATACTGAGTTGAGTTTTTAACGAACAAGTAAGAAAAGAATCTAGAACAAGGGTTCACCACAACATAATTATGCAATTTCAAACAATATGAAAGATAAATATCATGCCTTTAACATAAAGTTGTCAACTTTCGTTGAGAAGACAAGCGAATCAATCAATTCTCATAAATCAATTCACTTTAACTACTTACTTTTGATCCAAAGTTTTCAACTTTCATTATCAAACTTTTTCTCTATTCAAGTTCATAACTTTCTCTTTCGATTAAGCCAAAAACTCAAATTACTTCAACTTTTGTTAAAGCATAAGCACAAACAAATAGCAAACAGATAAAAGGCATTCAATTCATTCGAATCATCATTCATTCATAATCATGTCGGGTTTTAAACCTCAATACTAGAATAGAAGACTACTCACACATACTTAAACAAGAACAAACAAAGTATTTGAATGAAAACATGACTTAGATTAAAAACTAAACTTACTTGAATCCAAAACAAACTTTGTTTCCAGACCACAAACTTAGAATGCAAGAAAAACTTCAACAATCTCTTTCCTTGAACTCCAAGTAACAAACTTTCTCTCTAGTCTTCCTAGAAAACGTCATGCATCTTTAACATGTCCAACCTCCCCTAAAACAACTAAATACAAGAGTATTTATACTAGAAAAGCTATCTAAAAGTTTCCATAAAGATAGAACTTTCTAAAACTAAAAGATCACGGAATAAAATCATTAAAACACTAAAGTCGGCTACGTCTACCGACACGGGGGCCCTCGGTAACAACTCTGTCAGGGTTAGTAGGCTCTGTTGAATTCTGCTGAACTTTTCTCTTCCTGATGCCTCGGTACCGACCCCTCTTGGGTCGGTAACGAGTCTTGACTGGCCTTGTTTCCTTTGGATTCTTCATTTTGGATTTCCTGGGATTTCTTCAAGTATCTCCGCTTCTTCCTTCCTAGCCATGCTCCGCTCACTCTCCTTCATCTTGATGTCTCCAGAATGCCCCCAACTTTGCTCCAAAACCTACATAACAACACCAAACTAGAGTAGTTTCCATAATTTTCGCAAAATATACAAACTTACCCAAAAAGACACAAAACTAACACAAAACACAACTAAACAAGACTAAACATCCTAGAAAAATACTCTAAAACTAAGCTAAAAACATGGACATTAAAATACCCCATACTTATGCTTGCTTGTCCTCAAGCAGTCACTAAACATAAATCAATACCATCAACACATTCTTCAAGTAATAGCTCTTATCAAAAAGCAAATTTAGCACAAGTGAGAATAGCAAATGACTCTTAACGTCATCACACATATATGAGAAACAAATAGACATAAGAAATCACAATCCAATCCTCACAGGGATATAGTGTTTCACTCAACTCTCATGTGTTTAAGCTTAAAGCACAACTCTCAACTCAATCAAACATGCAAAAACTCATAGGAATTGTAACTTATATCACCAATCTCTCTACCAAAGATATCAAAACAAGTAAAATCATCAAGAGAACTTAGGCTCAATGAAAAAACTTCATAGAAGTTTCCATTCGGCTGGGTTGTAATGGGGCTTGGTAATGACAATTAGGCGTGGAAATATTTTAGTTTGTAGTGCTAAAAATCCGGGAATCAAGACTCCTAAACTCTCCAACACAACTCACCAAATACATCAAAAGAACATACCAAACTCTCTTAACTTTATGTATACTCATTATTCACTCACCAAATAAATCCTTGAAAGTCTCATAAACACATAAAGGAATTCTTGATTTTAACTTTCATTATACTGCACTTATACTAATTTTCTTCCCCTTTTCTTTCTGAATTTTTGTTTTTCGTCTTTTCTTGCTGGGAAAGGCTCGGTACCGACCCTACAGGGGTCGGTAACGACTCTGCACTAAACTCTTCTTTTCTTCTTTATTTCCTTTTTTGGGCACTCTTTTTCTACCAAGAATCCTTTTTACAACTTTCTTAATAAAGAGACTTCCATTCTACCCACCCTTTCCTTTATTTATGAACCAACATACATCTTCACTCAACAAAATAACTTCAACCAACTAAGTCCTAATCCCCGGATAGGGTCAAGCTTCATCGGCTACGAATTTATTTTGTGGAGCTAAAAATAACAGGCTTAAGGCACAAATTTGCTTCAAAGAGAGGAATAATGTGCAGGTGGATAAGGTATTAATAAGGCTCATGAAAAATAAGTTCTCCATCATATGATTTTTCAAGTAATGAACTAAATCTTATATAGGCTTTGAGAAATAGATAACCATCACAATCTCAAGAGATAATATACATATAAGAGAGTAAATCACACAAGAAAATCAAGGCTAAACATGCTCACAAGGTAATTTGTTGGATTGCAATAAACTCATGCTAAAAGTCATATGCACTCAATTTCATCACCTGCTAATCTTCACTTAAAACATTTTCATCAAAAGACTCGGGCTAAACTATCAAAACATATCAAGGGATTTACATGATCATGCAAGCAAAAACAATCATAGAACCATAAAGATAAGGGTACTATCCGTCCTAAAATGTTTTTGTGATTTTTTCAAAATTTTCTATTTTTTTCATTTTTTTTTCAATTTTTTTTCAATTTTTTCAAAGAAAGCAAAGCAACTACACAACTAAAAACCACAACAGACATTAAACAAAGCATAGAAAACAAAGATAACAAACACAAGAGTTTTCTTTTCCTTCCCTACCCCATACTTAAGCAATACAGTGTCCTCACTGTAAACACAAAGCAAAGCAAAAGAAAGACATAGGGAAAAGAAAACGAACTCACAGAATAGTTTTTGAAGCAATGGAAACAATCTTTAAACATCCTTGAAAGAGCGAGAGGGAACCAGTGCAAAGGTGGAAAGCGCCTCTCAAAGTTGTGCATGAACATAGCAGTAGCTTTCCAGCTCTTTTCAGTTGCATCCCATCGCTCCTCACTTGTCCTCCAGCGGGACTCAGCGATCTTATGGTGCTCCTCATCCACCTCCCGTTGAGTTGTGTTAGCATCTTGGAACTCGATCATCTTGTCATACAATTGGTATTGACCCATATGCAGCCTATCCATCCGCTGCTCCATGTCATCAACCCACGGGGGTGGAGCAGAGTTGGAACTAGAGCCATAACAATAGTCGTACCCCTCAGTACCGTGCTTCTTGTGGCGAAAGCGGGGGTCGGTAGCGACCCTATAAGGGTCGGTAGTGGGGTCATACACTATGATACCGCGCTCATCTGGCACGTTAACGTGCCCATCTGCATCTGCTACCCCTCGTTACCGAAGCAATAAGGCTCGGTAACGACCTCCTCATCAGCATTTTGCATCTCCTCCTCTCTCTCTCAAACCTCGACTCCGCTGCCCTCAGTGAGGCGTCCTGCTCGGGTCTCGTAGCAAGCGGAAAGGGTGTAGAAGTCTAAGTCTCGTACCAATTGGGAAGGTACAAGAGCTCAACTTTTTCCTCTATAACCAACACTTGACGATCATTGACTTTACTGGTGACGCCCTCATTGCACCTCTGAAAAATCCCAGATGACACCCAGTAGTTGGTATCTAGCTTTTGTGGTTGGAGTGCAGTGTAGCGGGAAAGATCAATCCCACAAGCCAAAGTAAGAAGGGTCACTATCCCTCCAAAGTAGATGTCGTCCAATTTCGGGCCTTGTTGTTCCACATACGTCACCCACTCATATCCCAAGTTCATTGGAGCGGGATCGGTGAAAAGCATGGTGCGTAAACAACCCACCTCCGTCCTTGTGGGCCGAGATAACTCCTTCTTGGCCCAAATGATGGAGCCAAGAATCCACAGAATAATGCAAAAAAGTGGATTGACTATGTGGGAGCTAGGGAGGGCTGGTGTTGAGCAACGAGCTTGACTAGTGATGTAGCGTCTCTGGAACCTTGAAATCATTGGGAGCTATGTAATCTTAGGAGGTGTTAGGAAATCTGAGGAGAGCATTAAAATCGCCCATGGTGAGACGGTAGTCCCCATTCTCGAGTTTGAAAGTGATCCTCCCCACAGATCTCGAATTCTTGAACTCAGTGCGGAGAGTGGCCACAAATTCAGCGGTGAGGGCCGGGTAGTGAGGAAGTTCTTCACATTTTAGAAGTCGAGCTGCTCCTATGTTAGAGAATGCTTACTTAAGGTCCTCGTAAATACCCAACTTCATCCCGTGGACCTTGGAGAAACACCTTGTTTTATGAGACCGCTTGCAAACCGTCTTGAAAATCTCATACTCCTCATCGGTTATCACCTCCACTCTATCCATTGGTGGTGGAGATGGTGATGGAGATGGAGATTGCCTCTTGGTTCTCTTGCTTTCCCTCTTGCTAGCTCGGCTTTACTTGCCATTATAGACATGAAACAATAAAAACAAGCCAAGATAAGATCCACTCCTTACAATAACACACCAAAGGACCCCATACTTGCATTTAAACCAAGTGTTTGAATTCAAATTACAACATTCTGTAGGGTCGTTACTGAACCCATGGGGGTCGGTAACGAGTTCCCTGGACGATTAAAGCATTTTGGTGGAGTAAATGGATCGTTACCGACCATAAGGGGGTCGGTACCGAGCCAATAATGGCTTCTAAAACCAGTTGTTGAGTGGTAAAAGCTTGATTTTGAACCATCCAACATCAACAAGGCATCAATTAAGCAAGTATCCCAACAATACCAAACAAACCAAGCATCCATAACCCCATACTTTCTCAAAAGCCCATCCTAAACATACCATAATTGCCATGACATGGTGTAAATCAAATCAAATTAAGAACAAGCAATCTCATGCTCATAAAGTGAATAAAATTCAATCTTAAACATGAGGAAACAAAGTTTATCAAAGCAAAACACCAATATCAAAGCATAGAGGCAAGAATCAAGCATGAAAAATCTCAACCTAGATCTTGATTTAAACATGTAAATAAACCAAAAACTACCATGAATCCTTAAGAAATTGCAATAGAGATTTAGGGTTGAGAAAACATACCAAATTTGGAGAAATAGGAATGAAAAATAGAGGGCTTGAGTTAGTAACGAGGGAGTATGGATTGGTAACGAACAAAAGTGAGATTTGCTCGGTATTGGGGTGGAAGGCTCGTTTTTTTAGGACTGGTGTGCACGAGGGCTGGTGGTGCGACGGTGTGACAGCAGGAATTTCCGATGGCTCGGTGGTGTGAGGGGTGGTTCGCCAATTGGAGTGAGAGGTAGGGTTTAGGAGCGGTGGCTGAGAGAAGGAGGGAAATACTTGTGGATGAAGGGGTGGAATATAAGAAAGAGTAATAGAAAACTTACCTTGGTCAAAATCGGGTTTTCCTTCGGTTCATGCTACAAGGGTCGGTAACGACCCTGGGAGGTCGGTAAAGACCCACCTGCAGGTTTTTTATCGAGTTTGTTTTTGCTCTATTTTTCGACTTCGTTCCTGTATCATGTTAGCAAGGCATATTATTTCGAAAATCTAAAATCTAATCTAAAAACAAACCAAAAGAAAGCTAGCAAAAAGATCTAAGAAAACAAAAACTAAACCGGGTTGCCTCCCGTAAGCGCTATTTTTAACGTCGTTAGCCCGACGAACTTACCTTGGCTAGTCCGACAATGTGAGAGCCCATGTGGCTCGGATTTCCTCATCCGAGTCAGCTTGCTCAAGGTATTTCTTCAACCTGTGTCCATTGAGTTTGAAGATGGCTCCATTGTTGTCTACTAGATCCACCGCTCAATGGGGATAAATGTGGTGGACCACGAATGGCCCACTCCATCTTGACCTCAGCTTTCCTGGAAAAAGGTGGAGTCTAGAGTTGAAGAGGAGTACTTTGTCTCCGACTTCATAAGTTTTTGGCGCCAATTTCTTGTCATGCCACTTCTTGGTGCACTCCTTGTAGATCTCGGCATTCTCATATGCTCTTAGCCTCAACTCCTCTAGTTCTTGCAACTCCATGAATCGTTTTGCTCTAGCCTTGTCGAGGTCCATGTTAAGCTCCTTGAGAACCCATAATGCCTTGTGCTCTAGCTCGATCGGAAAATGGAACGCCTTGCCATAAACTAGGTTGTAAGGAGTGGTGCGTAAGGGTGTCTTGTACGCCATTCTGTATGCTCATAAAGCGTCATCAAGTTTGGATGACCAATCCTTCCTAGAGCGGGAGATCATCTTCTCCAAGATGCTCTTAATCTGCCTGTTTGAAACCACTACTTGGCCACTAGTTTGGGGATGGTAGGGTGTTTCCACCATATGTGATACCCCATACTTTTCCAAAAGAGCTTCAAATCTCCTCTTTATGAAGTGTGATCCACCATCACTAATGAGAACTCGTGGCACTCCGAACATGGGGAAAATGTTAGTCTTTATAAATTTAGCCACATTTTTAGCATCATTAGTCCTAGTAGCAATGACTTCTACCCACTTAGATACATAATCGACCGCCACTAGGTTGTACTTATAGGGACCTGATGAAGGAAAGGGTCCCATAAAGTCAATGCCCCAAACTTCAAAAAGCTCGACCTCTAAGATCCTGGTAAGCGGGTTCTCATGCCTCCAAGTGATGTTTCTAGAGCGTTGACACTCATCACATGTGGTCAGATAATCCTGTACGTCCTTGAAAATGGTAGGCCAATAAAGACCACTTTGAAGAAATTTTCGCCGTGGTTTTGAATCCTTTTGCGTGGCCACCTGTTGGAAGAGTGTGACATTGACGGATCACACTTTCTACCTCCTCTTCTGTTATGCAGCACCTAAAGAGGTGATCACTTCCTTGCTTGAACAAGTAAGGATCACCCCAATAGTACTGTTTGACATCATGTAAGAACTTCTTCTTCTTTTGTGGAGTCCAACCCTCGGGAATCACGCCTCCTACAATGTAGTTAGCAAAATCTGCAAACCGTGGGGTCTTTGACCCTCTAATAGCATGAATGGAATGAAGAGAAGTAGAAGAAGGAGATAAGGAAAGATCTGAATTGGAAGAAATCGAACTAGGTTGAGAAAACTTACCTGAATGGGTCGTTACCGGACCAGGATGGGTCGTTATCGGCCTTGTTGCTTCAGTAATCTCCTCGGTAACGATCTCCTTTGCCTCAGTATCGAGCTGTCCTACCTCGGTATTGGACCTCTCTACTTCGGTACCGGTGTCTCCAGCGCGCTTCAGCCTCTAAGATGGGTCGGTAACGAGCCTCCTGCAGTTTTCGACCGTGTTCAGCATGAGGTGCTCATCCGTTCTAGAGTCATTGATTGGTACAACATTGTTGGACTCCGTGATGTCTTCTACTGGCAACTTAGATAGGTGATCAGCTACCAAGTTTTCAGCTCCTTTCTTGTCTCTGATTTCATGGTCAAATTCCTGTAACAAGAGCATCCAACGAAGTAGCCTAGGTTTGGCATCCTTCTTAGCCATTAAATATCTAACGACCTCATGGTCAGTAAAAACAATCACTTTAGATCCAACAAGATAGGAACGGAATTTCTCAAATGCAAATACCACGGCAAGGAATTCCTTCTCCGCCGTGGTATACTTACTCCACACCTCATCAAGCATCTTACTTGCATAATAAATGGAGTGAAGCTTCTTAACCTTCCGTTGTCCTAATACTGCACCAACAACATAGTCGCTGGCATGCCACATTATTTCAAAGGGAAGTGTCCAATCCGGAGACTGAATAATAGGAGCAGAGACAAGGGCTTCTCTTAACCTGTGAAAAGCCTCAAGACATTCTGTAGACAGCTCAAACACTACATCTTTCATTAATAGGTTAGTCAATGGTTTAGCTATCTTAGAAAAATCTTGAATGAAACGTCTATAGAAGCCAGCATTTCCTAAAAAACTCCTAATGTCTTTTACAAAAGATGGGGGAGGTAGTTTTTCAATAAGCTCAATCTTTGCTTTGTCTACCTCTATCCCTCTCTTAGAGACGAGATGTCCTAGCACTATCCCTTCTTGGACCATAAAGTGGCATTTTTCCCAGTTTAGCACAAGATTGGTTTCTTCACATCTTTTAAGCACCCTAGTTCGATTAACTAGACAAGAATCAAATGAAGAACCATAAACTGAAAAATCATCCATAAAAACATCTACTATATCCTCTATCATATCAGAGAAGATAGCCATCATGCATCTTTGAAAAGTTGCAGGGGCATTGCAAAGCCCAAATGACATTCTTCTGCATGCAAAAGTCCCATAGGGACAAGTAAAAGTTGTTTTCTCCTGATCATCAGGATGAATGGGAATCTGCCAAAAAATGTTATATCCATCTAAATAACAAAAGTAATTATGCTGGACTAAGCGTTCTAGAACCTGATCAATGAAAGGAAGCGAAAAATGATCTTTTCTTGTAGCACTATTTAGCTTCCTGTAATCAATGCACATCCGCCAACTAGTTGTAGTCCTAGTGGGGATCATTTCACCTTTCTCATTTTCAATAACAGTCATTCCCCCTTTTTTAGGAACTACATGGACCGGACTAACCCATTGGTTGTCCGATATAGGAAAAATAATCCCAGCATCAACTTGTTTTAAATTTCCTTTTTCACCACATTTTTCATATTAGGATTCAACCTACGTTGATGCTTTATTGTGGGTTTGTGATTATCCTCCATGTAGGTTCTATGCATGCATAATGAGGGGGATATGCCAGTTATGTCATCTAGAGAGTAGCCAATGGCTTTTCTATGGGTCCTAAGTACAGAAATCAGCTTCTCTACTTTTTCATCTCTTAATTGAGCATTGATGATAACCGGGAAGGTAGAGTTAGGACCAAGAAATCCATACCTGAGGGAGTCTGGAAGAGGCTTGAGCGTTGGAGTAGGCTCAGCCGGGATAAGGATAGGTTCTTCATGCTCTGTCTTCAAGACTTCCTCGACGTAATCACACATTAGAAGGTCTTCATCTTCTGTCAGATGGGTCGATATCGACCTAGAGGGGATCGATAACGACTCGTAATCGCCTGCCAAGAGCCTCGATACCGATATGGAGGTGGTCGGTATCGATGTTGCAGGACTTGTCTGTACTTCTCTTCCTGTCAAGAGCCTCAATAACGACCCATGTAGGATCGTTATCGATGCTGCAAGATCAAATTCCGCCAACCTTCTACCCGGGAATGCATCAAAAGCCATCAACCTCTCGATCGGGTCCCCACATTCAATGTAGTCAGTGTGGGTGTAGAGCATCTTGACCTCGGCTTCATTGGTCTCTTTCATGGTGGGGTTAAAGCGGAACTCCACCACCTCATCCCCGATCTCAAAAGTTAGGAGTCCCCTCCTAACGTCGATTATAGCTCCAGCTGTGGCTATGAATGGTCTTCCCAAAATGATAGGCACCACCGGGTCTTCGGGCATCTCCATTACTATGAAATCATTTGGGACAAAGAACTTGCCCACTTGGACTAAAAAATCATCTATAACTCCTGTAGGCTTGACACAGGATCAGTCCGCCATGTATAACCTCATGTTCACAAGCTCTAGTGGTCCCATATTGGCTTTGGACCAAATTGAAAGTGGTAATACACTTGCACTGGCTCCTAAGTCACACAAAGCTTTAAACTAGTAATCTCCAATACCAGTAGTAATAGCAAATTTACCTAGATCACCAAGTTTTTCCGAAAGCTCCAAGGACCAGACTTTGTTAGTCAGCTCAGATATAGACCTCTTCCTGCTCATTATTTCTTTTTAAAATTTTGTGGAAGCCGGCATTTCGCTTAGGGCCTCAGCGAATGGAATGGAAATATTTAAACCTTGAAGAACTTTAACAAAACGCCTAAATTTCCCTTCTGTAGAGTCCTTAGACTTTTAGAGGGGAAGGGAAGAGTCTTCGCCGGTCTCGGAACTAAAACGGGCTCAAGAGGTGGCGTTACCAAATCGACAAGAGGGTCGATCGGTGGTGGGGAAGAGTCGGTACCGACCCTAGGGGGTCAGTAACGACTTCTTGACTGCAGGAGTTTAGTTTAGAAGACTTACCTGGTACGGTGGGGTCATTAACGACCCTTGTGTGATCGGTACCGACTTGTTTAGGCTCGGAATCGATCCCTATGTGGTCATTATTGGACTGAACTGGGGCATTGTCCTCGTTGTCGTGCTCCTTTTCTTTGGCCTCATCACGTTCTGGCAATGTCTTTCCGCTCCTCAGGTGTATGGCTACTATTTGTCCTCTAGGGTTCTCTTCGAGACCGCCCGGGAGTTGCCCTTGAGGTCTTGGAATTTGTGCAGCAAGGTTGCCAAGTTGGCAATTGATGCTCTTTCTCCATGTATCTAACTCTCCCAATTGGGTATGTACACCCTTCATTTGATTATTTAGGTCAGCCCGAACTCCATTGATCTCGCTTTTCACTCCATTGATCCCTTCATGAAGTCCATTCACCCATGATGGCGTCTCTTGATAGCCCGGGGGCCGATAAGAGGCAGCCTTCCTTTCTTGTGGTGGGTGTGCTTGGATTTGACCTTGATTGTAACCTCCCCAGGTGGGATAGTTATTGTTCCATTCATAGTTGCTAGGTGGGCTTCTGTATTGACCTGTCATGTAATTCACATCAGCATAAGTCTCAGCAGTTCTAACCTGCTCAATGTTAGTGCAACCAGACGTACTATTGGCATGAGAGCCACACTCAAGACATTGTTGAGAGGTTTTCAGAAAACTTACCTGTTTCTTCAGCCGGTTGATCTCATCTTGCATGAATTGAGCTTTGATGTCTGGATCAACCTCTTCCTTATTTGGATTGTAGAGTCGCCTTTGAGGCTGGGGCGCCTGTTGGGTCCCATACATGGCATCGTAATTGGTTAGCTTGTCTAGTAATGCCCATGCCTCATTGGGATCCATCTCTATGAAACCACAAGCAGTGTGCAGGTTGATGGGGTTTTTCATTTCAGCATTTATGCCTTGAAAGAAAATCTCTTGAAGTACGTATGTGGTTGTCCATGGGTGGGGCATTGCCTAAGCATCTCCTTGAATCTCTCACATGTCTCCACAAAGGTCTCATTAGGCAACTGGTGGTAAGAGGTGATGCGTTTCCTTAACTCTATAGTTTTGGCTGGAGGGAAGAACTTTGTCATGAATAAGTCATTCAAAGCTCTCCACGTCCTAACCGACCTAGGAGGTAGGCTCTCTAACCAACTCAGGGCATTTCCTGCAAGGGACCATTTAAAAGCCTTCAATGGAACATATTCTAAAGAAACACCATCAACAACAATAGTGTCACATAAATAAAAAAAAATTCAAATATGCTCCATTGGGCACTCAGTGGGTTTCCCTTCAAACTGAGCCCTTTTGATCAAGGATATGAATTGAGATTTGACCTCAAAGGCTTTCTCTATCTCTGGAAGCACGATTGCTGACTCTAGCACCCTCAGTTCCTGGTGCATGTATTGCTTGGCATTCCTAGGGATAACATTCAACTGTTCTTGCAGACGAGCAACATTCTCTTGTTCTCGTGCAGCTAGAGCATCAGCATTGTCTCTTTCAGCTTGGAGCCGCTCCATCTGAGCTCGGAGGTCAGCTATCTGTTAGGAGTTTTTTTGGACATGCTGGCTTCTACACATAATGAAGGTGATACTGAAAATACATGACTACTTGCTTCTACAACTTTTAGGCAAAATTAATTTCTCATATGTGTTTGTGATATCAATATAACCATTATATTTACCTTTTGATTTACAGCATGAGTTAGCATATTCACTTTCTTTGTGTTGAGAGGGTAAATTGACAAAAATTACATTTATAGTCAAGACCCCACTGAGTATAGCGAAGTCAGGATCGTCCACGGGAAGTGAGGTTATGTCTAGTTACTAATCTAAAAGGCAAAAGAACAAACAAAACAGAGGCAAAAGCAAAGGAAAGCAACCGGTTAACGCAAAAAACAGATCGGAACCAACCTTGTTAGGGTCGGTAACGATGCACCCCCGAACGTGGTCACAAACAACTAACACAGAAGACGCACATGTTTAGTACCGACCTTTTATGAGGTCGGTAACGAGGTATACTGAGTTGAGTTTTTAACGAACAAGTAAGAAAAGAATCTAGGACAAGGGTTCACTACAACATAATTATGCAATTTCCAACAATATGAAAGATAAATATAATGCCTTTAACATAAAGTTGTCAACTTTCGTTGAGAAGACAAGCGAATCAATCAATTCTCATAAATCAATTCACTTTAACTACTTACTTTTGATCCAAAGTTTTCAACTTTCGTTATCAAACTTTTTCTCTATTCAAGTTCATAACTTTCTCTTTCGATTAAGCCACAAACTCAAATTACTTCAACTTTCGTTAAAGCATAAGCATAAACAAGTAGCAAACAGATAAAAGGCATTCAATTCATTCGAATCATCATTCATGCATAATCATGTCGGGTTTTAAACCTCAATCCGAGAATAGAAGACTACTCACACATACTTAAACAAGAACAAACAAAGTATTTGAATGAAAACATGACTTAGATTAAAAACTAAACTTATTTGAATCCAAAACAAACTTTGTTTCCAGAACACAAACTTAGAATGCAAGAAAAACTTCAACAATCTCTTTCCTGGAACTCCAAGTAACAAACTTTTTCTCTAGTCTTCCTAGAAAACGTCACGCGTCTTTAACGCGTCCAACCTCCCCTAAAACAACTAAAGACAAGAGTATATATACTAGAAAAGCTATCTAAAAGTTTCCATAAAGATAGAACTTTCTAAAACTAAAAGATCACGGAATAAAATCATTATAACACTAAAGTCGACTACGTCTACCTACACGGGGACCCTCGATAACGATCCCATCAGGGTCGGTAGACTCTGTTGAATTCTGTTGAACTTTTCTCTTCCTGATGCCTCGGTACTAACCCCTCCTGGGTCGGTAACGAGTCTTGACTGGCCTTGTTTCCTTAGGATTCTTCATTCTTCATTTTGGATTTCCCGGGATTTATTCAAGTATCTCCGAAAAACACTCTAAAACTAAGCTAAAAACATGGACATCACTTTGGAATGCTGCATTTATATTTCTTTGTTTTAGATGTTCAAATCAATAGTTTTCCTTTTTTCCTAGGATCGTGGTGCTGATTATACCTACCTTCTTCACAAACTTGCAGTACGCCCACTACATTCAACCGCACGAGATCTCATAAAACTCGTAAAAAGCAAGCGCTCATGTTTCTTAAGGTCTTTATGTTTCAGGTCATGGTGTTCCGTGTTGTATCTTATTAATTCCAAAACATGTACGTGTGTTTGAGTTTCAATGTCCACTAATTTCTATAAGCGTCATATGTAAATTCATCTCTTTTATTTCTTAGATTACAAAATATATGATATACTAAATACACACATTTTAACAATGCTCAAACCCTTATCAACTACGACTACATCATGAAATTAGAATGGAAATGACATTAAACAAGCAACTTAAAATACAATCGTATAACTGAAATATTTAAGCCCATTCCAAATATTTGAGCCCAAATGTGAAAATACCTAAATGAAATTTCCCCACATTTTTGGCCCTTTCCTTTGTTTGTCCTCTTATCTTCATCCTCTCCATCTCAAATGTCAGTCATTTTATAAGTCCCTGTTGCAGTACACACTTAAGAATCCATGCCCGATTAAATTAAACTAATACTCCTCGGTTACTTTTTTCATTCTTACTTCATTTCCCTTCTCCTATTTCCTCCTCTGTCTCGTTGTTTCCCTGCCCCTCTCTTGTTCCCATTCTCACCTTTCTCCTCTTCTCTTCCAATTGTAACAAATCACCATCGGCTAATCTTATCGCCCGCACCACCTCTCGCCTCCAGCACAACGCCTCCCACCTACATAAGGCAAGCTCTTAGGATTCCGAGCTGCATGTATTGCTCTCCGACTTTTCTATGCTCTAAGTGTGGTTCTGTATCAGGAATTCAGCTTCGTTTATGACCTTTTCTTGGATTCTGAATCAGAAGTAGTTAATCGTCTTACCTAAATCAGGTAATCTTTAAAAGTTTCGCTTCTAAAAGTTTCAATCCTTATATCTACCTTTTCAATACTTGTTCCCTAAACCCTAAATGGCGTAAAGCTTGAGGACATGGAGGAGCAAACCCGTTCAAAGCAGTGTACAATACGCATTATTTTATGTTTTAGATTTTCAATACAACATTCGTAGACTCTCTTGGATTGTGAAAATTAAAGTATGCAAATAGGTGTTGTTGTGTTTGTGAAAAGCTTTCTTCTAACTGCTAAATTTCATTATGTAAATAGATGAATTTATAAATTCTTTTGGTTAACATTTGGTTGGCCTAATTTTCTCCTTCTTTGGATTATTTCTGCTGCAACTTGTATGTGAAAAAATTGGTGTGCCGTTCTTTTTAGAGGGTTAGGTTGGATGGTAACCTGGTTCCTAATTTTTTTACTGGTTTTGTTGATTGCGTATCTCCTTAGTGATATACAACTAAGTTGTTTGTATTTTTTTTAAAGTAAAATAGGGTTAAGTTTGAAGTCATAATTTCTCTCCCAAATGGCCCTTTATCCATATCAGTACATTCAAATTGAAATTTAAATTAGACTCTAAGTATCTATCGAATTTAAAATTTGCTACAACAGAACAAGGGATTTCGTTCCATTACATTTAATTTTCGACATATTGAACCATCATTTCACAATCTCAGAAGTCTAATTGGATTTTGTTTTTCTACATATTGTTCCATTATGATGGGATGTTTTTTGTGGGTTTTTATGATTTGAATTTAGTTTGATCAATTTGTTAGCAGACATGGGTAATGGGTTTGTTATTGTATTTTTGTTGGTGGTTATTGATGTGGTAATGTGAGCTCTATTCAAATTCCAGGTCACAATTTCCTTAATTTCGACTTGTTTTTCCTACTAATATAGTTCTAATATAATCTGAATACAACAAAAGCACGCATCTCTATATGATTACAAGGCCTAACATAAATATATGATTATAAGGCCCAAATAAAAAAATACTCGGCCCATATATACAACTTTCTCTGCCGATCCTCTCCTATACCAAATTTCTCAAACCCCTCTTTCCTATTGTTTGCGGATCCATTTCTTCCTTAATTCGGCTCTCTCTTCCTTAGCCCCACACCACTTGTCCATTATAGGCTATTGTGCATACCGCCACACCAACACCAGCCGCCACCTTAAAGTCGAAGCCTCTCACCTTCTTGGTGCTCCCTCGCTCTTCCCGACGCTCCACAACTTTGTTGCATCCTTGTAGACTATACATGATTCAATGTCTTTACTCTAGGTAAGGCCTCAGCTCTAGAATATTGGTTTCCACAATTAATAAACTCTAGGGTTACTGAAATTTTTTATCAATTTGAGACCAACCTTGAAATTCACGCGCTTGGTCAATTATGTCTCGTGCGTTGTATTGTCCTATAGTTTGTGCTGAATCAATTTGGTTTGAAGCGGTAAATACAATAGAAACACACTAGATGGCCAATTTAAGAATTGGAATTTTTATTTATGGTGAGAGCTATGCTCGGAAGTACAAAATGTTCATCAAGTTGTAAGATTTGTTATTATAATTTCATAAATATGTGCACATTTTCTTTATCTACATAAATCGGCCTATGCATCCAATGGAAGTAGTCTACTGCATTTAGTCTTACTTTATCCAAATCAAACGTAGCTCATTCAATAAAAAAAATACATTGTAGCTCGGCACAAAATGTGAACCAACGACCAAGGAAGCAATGGCCAACAACATACTAAAACTTAACCTAAGAAAATAGTAGCAAGAACAGAGGCCTATATGCTACCAAATTTGGATGAGGCCACTCCATAAAACTCATGGATAGCAATTCAATTTGTTTAGGCAACTTTTCGCATGCAAAATAGTCAAGCAATAGTTATGTACTGATGATATGGATTGCATTTTTCTATGTACTCACTGGTCTTCCCTTATCTCATTTTCTTTTTTGTGTTTTTATGTTGATTAATCCATTTCTGTTTGTGTTTTCTGTATGTTGAAGGTGTTGGTCTTCTTATTGCATACGTCTTGTGCAACCACTTTTGCTTTAGGTCCACAAGTGAATAAACCTCTGTATATGGTCAGTAATGTAAGATGATTGTTGTGCTTATCAATGTTGGTCTTTGTCAAGAGAAGTTTAGTCTTTCCAATTGTTATTATTGATACAATTCATAATCTTAATTTGTTCAGGTTTGATATTGTTTAGAAAACCAAATATAAGATGCAATTTATCGTCTCTAAGAGTAGTTTAAAGATTATTCTAATGGGAAAAATATTACTTACAACCAACCGTGTTACCTTAAGTTCCAACAACTATTTTCAATACGATGGCAATGATATGTTTTCTTAAATGGGGTCAGCTTAATCTGATCTAAATGGCAGAGGAAGATAAAAAATTAAATATGCCAAAACTTAGGGTCAATACATTAGTTATGGGTCTATCGTTTTTACCGGTGGATGTGACGTTCAAGTTAAAACCATATTATATATCAGAAAATCCAACAATTTATGGTATGCAAAAGGTCGTGGAAAGATATTGGTGTTTTGATTTCATGTCCCTTGACCATTATACATCATCCATGAGGAGTTTGGTATTGTTAGCATTCAAGGATTTTGTCTACATTTATGCTTTTGATGATTTCACATTTGGCCTGTTTAATGTGTGTTCATATTCTATTTTCAGCTACCCTGTGTTTTCTTAATCTTATCTTACACTCACACCTGTTGGCTTTCTTCTCTGCATCTCTGTTCATTTTAGTGTACTATAAGCGTGCATAATTGCTATGTGTGTTGTTGCTCTAATGTAGCTAAATATAGGCCTCATTTCCATCTTTTACTGTTGGATTCTTTTTATTTTACAATCTACTTTTATTGCCTTATAAGTTAGTAATTGCAGCCTGCAATATTAGGGCTTAGCCTGTCATCAGGCCGAAACCCTACACAACAAATTCTTATATGTTCTTTGAACGTACCTAACAGGGACAAGTGACACTTATAGTCTTACACATTCAATTAAAAACAACAACTCCCCATCCTATTTACTTTACATATGACATATGAAACCGAATTTAAGTTTATAAGTAGAATTATACAAAATGTACACTTTACTTTATATCTTCAATCTTAGTTTAACATAGTCATTTCAAAACCACAAATGCACATCCTATTCACTCTAAACATTAAACCAACCCTAGGTTTGTAACTATAATTGCACAAAATTTGGTCTTATCTTTATATTTGATATCCTCTGCCATTTCCGAAGCTAAAGGATGTGCCACATGAATTATACATTCTCTTTTTTATGCTTTACTTTATAGCTACTTTTCAACATGGAATACCAACCAGAGCACATCTTGACTCAGATACTGCTCTATCTACCGGCCAGAGAGCTAATTAAGAAGTAGCTCGTATTAAAAAAATGTCGCAACATAATCCGTAGCAACCACTTCTGCAGATTGCACCTTCTCAACTTCTTTGACAACAAGCAGGAGAAAATGTTGTTCACAGTACAAGGTCATGACCGACAATGCGTACTCCGTTCAACAATTATGCTGGTTCATATAACACCCCCTCTAACCAACCTAGGGTCAGCACACATACCAGGACATTGGTCATACCACAACTCGTGTGAAGGCATATACTCAGATAGGAAACCCACTAGTTAGGATCTAAACCCCTTTGCTTGTGGAACCCCTCCATAAATAAAACATTCCTCCTATCAAACACAAATACACCTCCCCAAATGCATCTAATTCACACCGATTACGCAGACCTCGGTGTTGGCTATACACACCTCGCAACGTCATATAGAGTAGCAAAACTCCTATTCTACAACGGCCAACTACACTGCACAACCCTCTACCCCATGCAGACCGACTCCTGGCACATCGTTCTTCACCAAGGATTCAGGTTCCCATTCACTCATCACGTCCGCAACACGGCTAGGACAACTTATTATGAAAACCTCGTTTCTGTTTTCTACAACCACACGATTGATGTGCCCAACTCATTTCCTGCAATTTACATACTAGAACACTGACTTCAACAACATGCCCGCCAGGAATATATGAAACTCGGAATGAATTCAAAACATAAGATGTTGTGGTCATGGACGAGGGAAAGACACTAGGCATATCCGACTTTGAAATATCAATTTGGATACTAAACTCTCAAGATAACACATGGACAAAGAGATATGCTTTGAGCCTCCCTTTCGCCACCACAAAGCACATGAAACTATCAAATGAACTAATCATACAAAGGTGACATCGATCGGAAACTTGCAGCATTCCCCAGAATGACTCCCTCATTGAACATAAAGAGATTGCAATACGAGCCCAGGTACCGACAGGCACTGTCTGCAACATCTATATGCCTACTGAAGCATACATCTACTTTTAGACCATATGCCCATTCATCCAAAATCTAACGCTACTGGAGGTGCCTTACAACATTCCCATTTGATGCCAACTTTCTCTTTACATGAATTGTATGCTACAATCTTCTAAGGTGTTGAACTTTACACTCTTATTGGATCCTTACTTTAACCGCATATGTGGTTCCCATGTTGATGTTGTTGCATCAGAGGTGCCATAAGCTAAAACCAGCAGAATCCAAGGCCTCATATATGCTCTTTTCTTTTTCTGTTTACTTTAAAGATTTAACGCCAATTATGTTTCTATAACTTGCTATTATGGCCAGGTTACTAAATTTATATCCCTTTCTAGATTTCGATCGTTTCTTTGTGTGATTGTGTCGTTGTGATTTCATACTATGGAGTAGCCTTATTCTAATGCCATTTGAATGGCTACAATTTTAGGTACGTTTTGTGATTTTTCGTTTTTTGTTTGATGCTTGTGAGCAGTATATTCAATTTGCCTTTAAGTTTCTGATTTTTAGTTCCATAAAAGGTCTTTCTTAAATTTTATGCTTTAACCTGTTATTAGTCGACTGAGACTCAAAGCTTAGGCAAAAAAGTAACTCACCAAGCCTGAACTTTTTTTTATTTCGGTCTATAAGATGATAATCTTTCTTTATAGATGTTGATAATAGACTTAATTTTTGTAAATGATAATGGCAGTGATGGCAATACACACCTGTATTGGTTCCTACATCAATGAATTACTTATTTTCCACTTTATTTACAATAGTTTTCCACACTCTATGCTCATATAGCTAAGCAAAATCACTGCTAACTATTCTATTTATTATGCTTAAGGCTTCTTTTATATTAGAATTTCATAGTTTAGACTAACCCAACTACTAGATTTTCATCCAATCTGAACAACCGAGATTGCATTGTATGCAATTTCTATAGTGAATCATAGAACTTAATGCCAAGTGCTAGCTCAATTACTACTACACCTACTTTAGCAACGCATAAGCTAAACCAGCAAAATTGAAGCCCATTGAGAAGTCACACTTTAGTCCTTTGAAATATACCATCCTTTTATTATGGGGCTGGCTCTTCAGAATTTATTATAGTTATTTTATAATCTTTTGTACTTTGGTATGAAATTTAAAACCAGACCAGTACTACTATGCCTACTCTTATATACATCTATTTTATAGTATTTGATCAATACTTTATGCATTCGAGTGCCATAGGTAGCCAGGTTTTTAAACTACACCCTCTTTTCAGTTCTCTTGCACTCTTATGAATACATTTTCATAAAAACTCTACAAGGAAACATGGTGGACAAACTTTTTTAGACATGCCTCATACAATTGCTTTTTTTATCAAGAACTAAAAGAACCCTCCTTATAACTAGCCTTTCAAATTCCGCGTAATTAGA
This sequence comes from Fallopia convolvulus, assembly GCA_964016875.1. Classification (NCBI taxonomy): domain Eukaryota; kingdom Viridiplantae; phylum Streptophyta; class Magnoliopsida; order Caryophyllales; family Polygonaceae; genus Fallopia; species Fallopia convolvulus. The sequence goes on from OZ024727.1 coordinate 29,130,310, forward strand.
ATTACAACAGACAAGATTGGCAAGCTATCTTTGGTCGTTTAACAACAACCCTTCAACAAATCAGAGTTGTTGGTCACACAAGAGAACAATAGAGAAATCACGGTACGCTCAGCAACAACCCTTCTGCAAAACACTCCACCCATCCACACTCTAGGATACATTTCATAATTCAACAATTGGATAGCACACCACTCATCAAAAGGCGTCATATTACTCAGTCAATACAACAAGATCCACTTTTGAAATTCAATTGGTCATTCCAAGACTAATTTTGCATTTAACATGAACGTTGATTTTATGACAAACAAAATCAAGCAGAAGGAGATGACAAGCATAAGTTAATAAAGTCCATTGCACCTGTAATTCACATGTCAACAAATTTGTACTGCCTAAAATTTAAGACAGAAAGCACCACCACATGATTCTTAATTCCTATGTTATAGCAATAGCAAAACCAGCCAAGTTCTTGGTAATTGAAGTCGCACATCTCTCCCTATCACTTATAAATATCAATGATGCTTTAAAAATACAACAGACTAAGAAGTTTATATATTTGATCCAGAGAAAATATCTTGAACTAGATTTTTATTAAGAATGACAAAATATCAAAGGTTTGATGCATAAGAAACCTCTAATTTGACAAAGAAAAGTTACAGGGACAATATCGGGATGCATCGATTCACATATTAGGTATAAATCTGCATTTCTTAAAGCTAAATTCGCATTCTATTACATAATAGTGTGGATTTACCACTTTCTAATCCACATTCATTGAAGCTTCAAATAAATCCTAACAAAAGCCCATTAATACGTGGAGAACCCAGCAGACTCCAATAGTTCGCATTGGGCTTAATATGGAAAAAGTCCATAACTCATATTGGGCCCGTTCGAAAGTAGAGTCAAAGTTAGGGTTTCCATTTCTATGTCGGGGGTTCAAGTGTATTCTCCACTTGCCTCTGTGTTATTCTCCGCTCCACCTTGCCCTTCACTGTCTCCCTCGTCCTTAATTCTAGACTCATGTGAGCTTTGCATCCTCTACTACACGAGAAATGGTTACAATTCGGTTTTAATTCAACTTATTTATGTTTTCCAGTCATTCGGTTCCTACGTCTTGTTGTGTTGGGTGATTTTTCTACCGCCACCTTGGCCGTCTTTTGAGCAGTACATAGTTAGATTTTTCGCTTTCGAGTACATGTTGAAGTCCCTTTTTGAAAATGAGTTTCGTTAGTCAATGATTTGCGCCTTAGGGTTCATGTTTTTTCCATTCCCACCACGGTGAGAGCTTTTCACTCTCTTGTTCCCAGTTAGGGTTTTGTTGACATTTATTCCATTTCACTTTCTGCCATGTTTAGCCGACTCTCAATTCTGCTTTCTGCCAATGAGAATTAGGTTCCACCTAACATTTTTTCCCGTAGTAAATTGTTATTATATATTTAAAAAGCGTAATCTTACGAAAAAATATCTTCCCTATTGACCACTTGCTAATGAAATTCGGCATCCTTCTCTTTTTGCTCCCTTTTACCATTATTTGGTTTGTAGGCCCTAAGCTACATTTATTTCATGTTACTATATCCCCCATTAGAAAAAACAAGATTTAGTGTTAATATTTATTTAAGAAGCTTAAGCTTCAGAACATTATCTTCTTTGTTGACCACTTGCTAATAAAATTCAGCATCCTTCTCGGGGGTGTGTGAGCACAGTCAAGCGTAACACTGTAGCCTTTCATATGTTGTTGACATTTGTTCTGTTGGATGTAGATTTGGAGTTTTTATAAGATAAACCCTAATTTGTGTGTTTCACTTTTATGTAGGGTCTCTCATCAAGATGCGCAACCGCCGTGGTCGTAGGAGGAGAGGTGCTAATCTGAATGCAATTCCTTTATTATTTTTAGTTTCAGAAATAAATTTAGCCCTTGATTTGTTTCGTTGAATCTTTCAGTAGAAGTTTATAGGTTTAAATTTTATCGAATCACTAATGCTTCTTTATATTGCTGTTATTACATCTAATATGCATCCTTTTTTTTTATTTAAGGACTCAAGTATGTTTATGGAGTTGTAGCTCACCAAGCCTCACCTTTTTTTTCTTCAATCTACAAGATGATAATCTTTCTTTTTAGAAGCTGATAATAGACTTAATTTTTTTCAAATGATAATGTTAATGATGGCGATACACACCTGTATTGTTTCCTACAACAATGAATTACTTATTTTCCACTTGATTTAGCGTTCAATATATATGAGTAAGTGAATAATGCTATTCCATATTGCTACTACTAAATTTATTGTAGAAAGAGGATTGTCCTAATAAGAATGTTGTTGTGTGTTCAAGAACAAGGATACAAGGGCTAAAATGAGTTTGAAAGCTCTCATATGAATCAAGGTTTTGAGGTTGTCGTTAAAAAGAGGAATGTAGACGGAACCAATGGCCCGGTGAGCTTAAAATATGCTTTTTAGAATAATGTAGTCATTTTAGCCTTTGTTCGTAACTATATGCGACCCTTCAATCGAAAGAGAAAGCTAAAGTTATTCTTTGGAGAGGACAATCTGGAGCTATATGTCGCATACCATTTGGAAAAGGGAAGGTCGCGTGCAGAGTTGGGTTTAGAATGGAAGTGCATTGTTCATATGTTCGATGTGCGTATTGGCGATATCCTCTATTTTGAACTATTGGATCTGATAGCACAACTTTATTGGTTGGTTATCATTCTGAAGTAAGTATGTTCTCTATTCATTTTGGTGTAAACGTACAACATTTCATTATACTGCGTAAAACTGGATACTGAATGCATCTTTTTCATTACGTAGGGAAATGCAACCATAGTAAGAGTATGCTCAATGATTGTCCATTTTAAGTTGGTCATCAAATAAAAAAAGAATATCTCTCACTTCCACCTCATTTCCACCTCACTTATGACCAATTGTATGCCCAACATAATTTGAAACTCCCAATGGTTGCCCAATTATTTTTGGTCATCACAATCTCTCACCTATATTTTTCTCTACCTCACCATATTTTCTCTCTCCTACAATTCAAACATATAATTAATTTTTAGTTATTAGAAACTAAATAAATATTATGAATTATAATATTTTGTATTCCTTTTTATTTAATATTTATCATATTAAATTATTATTATTATTATCGGAATGGATTATTAATTTTTTCAGCTAAGTAAATATTATGAAAAATGCAAAAAATGACTTCATTATGATATATTACAACACACCTTACACACAAATAGGAAATATTATAATACATCAATTATTGGCTAGTATGCCCAAATTTAAGCCAAACATTCTCTACAAGATCTGATTTAAGGCGTCGATGCATATCTTGGTCACAAACTCATGCTCTATTAGACATGTAGGTTTGCAAATTTGCGATAGGATCTCCACTATTGTAATATTGAAAAGGTTCATTATCATTATTCCTTCGGCTTCTTGTACTTGTTGAAGGCTGAACTTGCTCATACTCATTAGGATCAAAATGTAGAGATTATGAATCTCGTTCGTCTTCAACGATCATGTTGTGGATAATGATACAAGCAATTATAATTTTTCCCAACATGTCTTTATCACGAGCTAGAGCTGGTTGACGAATGATAGCAAAACGAGCTTGTAGTACTCCAAATGCACGTTCAACGTCCTTTCGTACGCTCTCTTGACGTTGTGCGAACATACTCTCCTTTTGGTTTTGTGGGAGGGCTATTGTCGGAATGAATGCCGCCCACCGGGGATATATACCATCAGTGAGATAATAACCCATATCGTATTGGTGATTGTTCACAATATAATTAACGGCAGGTGCACGACCCTAAAAAATATCGTTAAATAATGGAGATCTATCAAGAACATTTATATCATTGCACCTACCTGGTGTCCCTAAAAAAGCATGCCAGATCCACAAATCATATGATGCAACAACTTCTAAAATCAACGTGGGCTTTCCAGGTCTTCCAGAATAGAGGCCTTTGAACTTTAGTGGGCAATTCTTCCATCGCCAGTGCATGCAATCAATAGATCCCATCATACCTGGAAATCCTCGTTGTTCTCCAGCGTATAAGAGTCTTTGTAAATCTGTTTCAGTAGGCCTTCTTAAGTATTCATCACTGAAGTGTGAGATAACTCCTTCAACAAAATGTTGCAGGGAATCCCTTGCAAGAGAACCACTGATTCGTAGATAGTCTTCAATAGCATCAGGTGCGGTACCATATGCTAACAACCTCATAGTCGCAGTACATTTTTGCAATGTTGATGCGCCTAATCTCCCGGTAGCATCCGGACTTTGCTGAAAAAATGAATTACGAGAGCTTAAAACCTCCACTATACGAAGGAAGACATGTTTTTGCATGCGAAACCTTCGTCGGAACATATATGGAGGAAACACTGGGTTTTCGGCAAAGTAGTCATTCCATAAACGATTGTGTCCTTCCTCGCGATCCCTCTCAACAAGGATCCTCGGTGCCCTTGGAACTTGATTCGCCATTTGAAAGAATTCTATTAGATTAGACATAAAAATGCCATCCAACATTTGATCCATTTGACGATTTCTTTGTCTTCGTCTTTCATACCGTTCTCTATAATGATCAATGGATTGGGTTAAGTTACCCATTTGGTTGGGATTGGAAACTTCATCAATGTCATAAGAATTGGAAGAATTGGAAGAATTGGAAGAATTGGAAGAGCTATTTGAGTCTTCATTGGATGACATTTTGGAAGAGTTTTTTAACGATGAAAAAGTGAAGAAAGGTTTAGTTTATTGAGACACTCTATTCTAGCAAAATATATAGATGGTTCATCCGTAACATACTCACACTAGCAACAAATTCAATAGTCACTTCAACATAAGCAACAATAGTCAATACAACAATAATGCACGCATGTGATACAACAATAATGCACTCGCATGTGTTGCAATGGTAATCTCATCTGTAGTGAATGGTCACCTCAAAACATATGTTGCTTGCAATAGTCAATTAAACAATAATATACTCATGTGTCCTAAATGTTAATACAAGTCAAGATATTTTAATTTGGTACATTAGTCATTTAAACTATATGTAAAGAGTACTAGTTAATTTAATAGAACGAACATGCAATGATAGGATATTAGTCCAACATGCAATGATCACATTTTGAATCATATTTGAAAAATAGGATTTAGTCTAACTAGTGGCTATATAATAGGATTTTTTAGATTCTTTCTCTCGTAATTATCTCTAGGATATCTTTTATTTTTTTAGATTATTTCTCATAATTATCTCTTACTAGTAGGAGTAGTAGCTATATCATAGGATATCATTTATTTTTTTAGATTATTTCTCTTAATTATCTCTAACTAGTGGCTATATAATAGGATTTTTTAGATTCTTTCTCTCGTAATTATCTCTAGGATATCTTTTATTTGTTTAGATTATTAATAATAATTATCTCTTACTAGTAGTAGTAGCTATATAATAGGATATCATTTATTTTTTTTAAGATTATTTCTCTTAACTATCTCTAACTAGTGGCTATATAATAGGATTTTTTTAGATTATTTCTCTTAATTATCTCTAACTAGTAGATATATAATTAGATATCTTTTTCATCTTATTAAAATTTACGGTTATTCCTCATCTCTGCTTCTTCAGTAGGCCATCGACGGTGTTCCTGTAAATCAAAGAGGTGGAAGATCAACTATGGTGTCTCCTCCTTTCCTTCTACTATTTCACTGTCGATTTTATCATCTCGTTCGTCCTACTCTAGCCAATTTAGCAAATCTTTGCTGCTAATCAATTGCAAGTCATCTCTCTGTATTACCAAATCTACACCGGATGAACTGATTGGAAGAATTCAGAAGGTAATTGTTTCGAATTTATGCTCTATGATGCTTTTATTGTCTGATTGATTGTGAATTTTGATAGATTATCTAGATATAGTGTTCAATAGAATTTAGTGTACCATAATTGACGATCTAAATAGGATTTAGGGTTCTTCCAATTCATGTGTGCTGAGAAATAGAAATTTGACTGAAAAGGTTACAAAATAAGAACATTATAAGCAACTATGGAAATAAGACTTTCACTAAATCATTCTTCAACATTTTTTCATCTTCTGTTAGATGCTCCTTTGCTGAAAGTACCTTGAATAACTCCAAGTTAAGCTTTCTTTGTTTTCTCGCTTCTCTGGCTTTTTCCAGTTGAACCCTTTCATTTTCAACTCTAAGTTTTTCAGCCTCGGCATCTCTATCATACTTCAACCTTTCCAATTCCATTTCTGTCTCACTTTGCCTTGTCAAGTTCATCTTCTCAATCGTCTCACACCATTGTTGAAGTGCCTCTGAAGACATGTTCACTACTTTTGACTTACCTTTATTTTTAATAGAACCTTCACTTGAGCCTCCAATATCACCACTGGTTGGTGTATTTGGTTCAGTTGATGTTGAGTAGTTGCCTGCTTCGTTAATCCGATACCGCTTTGAACCACTTCCTTGGGCTGCTGTCTTCTTCTTGCACTTTTTAACAACATCTTCAATCGGCTTCCAATTGTCAACGCTAGCGTTTTTAAGAATTTCCCAACAATGCTTGAATTTGAAATCCCTATGCTTCTCCTCTTCATTCTTGTAAATGGCTAATCCTTCATTCATAACATCTTCATTGTTCAACCCACTGCTCCAATTGTTTTCAACTCTTGAATATGCACCACAAAATTTTGACACAGCTCTATTGATTCTTCTCCAATGGCTTCTTATTTACTCAGCTTCCCTAAAATTTTTTAATCTATCAGACTCCTTAAACCCTTCAACTCCTTCTTGGATACATTTCTCTCTATACTGCCTTACATTTTCAAATGTTTGCTCAATCTTTTTCCAGAATGTAGTTCCTTTTTTATTAGTATTTGTCCCCTTCTCTTGACTAACTTGAAGAAAAGCCTTCACAAGTACCTCCTCCTCAGCCACCGACCAAAACTTCCTTCCCACTCCACCACCACCACCACCACCATCATCATCATCATCATTTTCTTCAACATCTTCATTGTTATTCCCACCATCATCTTCATCCGATGCCGCAGAAGATCGATATGTGTTGAAGTTTAAAAATTCAACTCCAGCTTGTGAAGTATTGAAATGTTGTGACATAGGAAATGTTGGTTCATCTTGAGAGGATTGATAATTCTCACTTGACGGAAGAACATTTGTAGAAAATGGCATCCTTGAATTTTGTTGTGGGTATGAAATAAATTTGGAAAAGGAATTAGGATTTGAGAACAATGGATTGAATTGGTGGGGCTGTTGGGTGAATTGGGATGAACCCATTTGACTAGAGATTTGATAATGAGGAAATTGTGGAAAATTTTGCGAATTTGGATCCATTTGAGAGCTTAAAATAGTTTGAGAATGGAAATTTGGATTATTTTGGGATTGTGAAGTTTTTTTAGATTTTGGGGGGTTTCTTTGTTTTCCAGATTTTGAATTCTCCATCTCTAATTTTTTTTTGAACATTTGGGATGAAAGTAGCAAAATTTATGAGATGAGAAAATAAAGCCGTTGTATTGTTGTATTCTTAAATGGGAAGTTGTTGAAATGAGAATTAATTACTTTTTTGAAATGAGCAGTTGGTTGAAAATTAATTGCCTTATTTATTTAATATTTTTTTCTTCTCTTTTTGCAGGACACATGGCACTTGCTGGTTCAATGATCAATTTGAAGAGGTGGTCACCACGAAGACCTGGCCATCACTCTCTTTCTTTAAAATTTATCACCTCTCTCTTCATTTATTGTTATTTTATTTTCTCTCTCATGTGGTGACCAAAATCTGGTCAACCGCTGGGAATGCTCTAAAAGGTTTCGCATGATGCCACTGAAATTGTTTGCTCTTCGAGTCTCAACTAAGCTAACTGCTTCTGCTTTTTGGAACAATATATGGCTTTAGTATTTTTTGGTTATGTTTGTTTCTTGTAACTTGCGATATCAAGCTACAAACCGACCTAAATGCCTCATTAACTTATTAAGTATGATAGACGCATCATGCTTATAACCCTTGCCTTCATAATTTATGAAACTTGTTTATACACTTTTTTTTTTTTTGATAAGGTAAGGATTAGGAGGCCCTCTACGGAGGGCGTCCTAGAGCATCCTTGCGGATGAGAACCTGAAGTTCTGAGTTATCCAAGAGGAGGCTGGTAGGGATGCTGTGGCCCAACTTAGCGATTTTATCGGCCACAGCATTGCATTCCCTACCCACATGTCGGACTGATACAAAGTTAAATTGTTTAAGGGATACCATAATATCCGAGATCATTATTTCAATCTCCCAAGGGCATTTACCTATATTGTTAACAGCATTTATAACTATAAGGTTATCTCCTTCAATCTCAATTTTTGTGATTCCTTTTCTCTGTGCTTCTCTGATTCCTTCTTTGAGTGCAAGAGCTTCCGCCTTCACAATTGAGATTGGTCCTTGTTTCTTAGTTCCTAGACCGATAATTCTTGCCTCATGGTCTCGTATAACAAAACCCGAAGAAGCGTGGTTGGAATCAAGTTTGGATCCGTCAAAGTTCAGTTTGACTACATTATCAGATGGTTTTTCCCATTTTTCTATTCTTTTCTTCCTTTTTTGTCTGTTTTGGGGTCGAAGTTGTGTTCTTTCTTCATCTTCTTCCCACCTCTTTGCTTTTTCCCATTGTTCAATTTGGTTTTTCGTATATTGTTCAAGATTCTGAATAACGTCATTGGGAGTTTGCTGAAAAACTAGTTTATTCCTTTGGTGCCATATACACCACCAACATACTGCCAATTCCGCGAACTCGGTGCTCCCCATGCTCCGAAATAAGTCATTCAGAATGGTACTTGCTGACTTATTGGCCACGTTATAGTTTATGATACAACTTTCCAATTTTGTGTTATTTTTCTGTACTAGTTTTTTCGTATGTGGACATTCTATAAGGATGTGTCCTACATTTTCATGGGTGCAGTTGCACATTAAACAACCCGGAGGAGTAGCTATGCATTTTTGTAACAGTCTTTCTTTGGTAGGGAGTCCATTGCAGGCTATTTTCCATAGAAAATTCTTAACCTTAGGTTGTGTGTGAAGTTTCCATATCCAATGGTTGGGATGGGGTGTTTGATAGTTCACACCCGTAATGAGTTCAATAGCCGAAGCTGTCGAAAACCACCCATTTTTGCTTGGGGCCCAGTACAAACGGTCCCTAATCCAGTTATCAGGGATTGGGATCAGATTGATTTGGTTAACTATGTCAGTTGGAAGTAAACAGCTAAGGATATCTAGTCGCCACGTTTTAGCATTGGTTATGAATTCGTCAACCGTTGTTGATTCATTTATTGCATCAACGTTCAACGCAAATTTGTCTAGTATTTCCTGAAATAGCCATTTGTCTGTCCAAAATTTTATGGTTCTCCCATCCCCTACCTGCCAGATAAGGCCTTTGTTAAAGTCGTCTCGTAAGTTCATCAATTTAGTCCATTGCCATGAGGTATTATTCTGCTTTTTATATGATAAAATTGAAGTGCCCTTCAGGTATTTTTCATTCATGAGCTTAACCCAAATGTTTTCCGGTTCTGCTAGCAGTTTCCATAGTAGTTTCATTTGTAATGCCTTGTTTACATGTTCAGTTTTCCTAATTCCAAGACCTCCAAAAGGTTTAGGTTTACAAATCTTGTCCCACCCAATGAGTGGTTTGTGGTGAATATCCTTGTTCCAAAGAAAGTTCCTATGTATTTGGTCCAATTCTTTATGAACAGCATTTGGAAGCATGAAGCTTTGCATTAGGTAGTTAGGTTTTGTAGCTAGATTAGATTTTAAAAGGACTGCCCGTCCTTCCATAGAAAGGCCATTGGCCCTCCATTTAGTCAATTGTGCCTTTGTTTTTCCTATTCTGCCGTCAAAGGTTTGTCGGTTAACCCGACCATTGATGATTGGACAACCAAGGTATGATTCCAGATTAATCATTGCCGTGATCCCTAATGTTTGTTGGATTCTATTCTTATGTTGATTGTCAACATTTCGTGATGTTTGAAAGGCCGATTTATGGTAATTAACTCTTTGACATGAGATTGCGCAATAATCCTCAACTATCCTTTTTGTTCTAAGACATGCAGTTTGATTCGCTCTAGTAAAAATTATAATGTCATCTGCAAAGGCAAGAAAGGAGATCTTCGTTCCAGCTCGGGTGAGTGGGAAACCAATAGTGTTTTTCTCCAAATTGCTAGTTTCTTGAAGCTTCCTAGCTAGAATTTCAGTCGCAAGAATAAATAGGAAACGTGAAAGCGGGTCACCTTGTCTCAGGCCGCGCTCTGGGAGAAATAGTTCTGTTGGGCTATTGTTGACTAAGACCGAGAATGATACAGTTTGAACACATTGTTTAATCCATCCTACAAACTTGCTGTCAAATCCAAATTTTTCAAGAATTTCAAATGTAAATTCCCAATCTAATCTATCATAAGCTTTCTCCATGTCTAATTTTAATGCTATCCAACCATCTTTGCCTTTTTTGTTTTTAAAAGAATGGAATATTTCGTGAGCAATCAGAACATTATCTTGAATTGATCGCTTAGCAACAAAGGCTCCTTGCAGCGGGTGAATAATTTTGGGCATAGTTGTCTTAAGTCTTTCCGTAATGATTTTCGTGATAATTTTGTAAATGGTTGAACATAGGCTAATCGGTCGGTAATGATTGGTGGAAGTAGGATTTTCTTTTTTTGGAATTAAGGTAATGAAGGTGTGGTTGATTTGTTTCAGAATCTTTCCAGAATGGAAGAAACTTTTCACTGCTTTGATGACATCTGGTCCCACAATATCCCAGTATTTTTTGTAGAAGCCAGCCGACATTCCATCTGGTCCAGGGGACTTGTCAAAGTTGATTTGCATTAAGGCTTGTCGTATTTCTTCATTGGAGACTCGTTTTATGAGACTTATATTGTCTTCATCCGTTATTTCTTTATTGATCAAGTAGGAATATTCTCTAAACTTATCGAGGTTAGTATGCTCTTTCATATATCTAGTTTTGAAGTCATTTCTAATCTCTTCTCTGATATTTTCCTCTCCTATGATTCGTGTTCCTTCCGCTGATGTGATCTCTTTAATAATTTTCCTGTTTCGTCTTCCGCTAGCAATCTTATGGAAATATCCTACATTTGAGTCTACTAATTTGATGTGTTTCGTTTTTGCTCTCTGCTTCCAGTATGTTTTATGGAAGTTTAGAATTTTTTCTTTCTTATTTAATATTCTTAATTGTTTGTTGATGATTGTTTGATCAGGAGAAAGTAGAATTAACTGTTGTAATTCCAATAGCTCTTTATCAATTTGTTTTAGTTGTTCGAAAGTATTGCCAAAAGTTTTTTTGTTCCATTGTTTAGCTTGGGCTTTCAAAAGTTGTGTTTTCTTTACCAGTTTGAACATGTTAGAGCCGTCAAAGGAGACCCTCCATGCTTGCTTGACAACATTCCTAAAGTCTTTCCTTTGCATCCACATATTTTCGAACTTGAAGGGTTGAGCTTTAGAGATTGTTCCATTATTTAGTTCAATAGCTATCTTACTATGATCAGAAGAGGAGAAATCATAATTTTTTGTTGCTATGCTAGGGAACCACTGAAGTATTTGGGGGCAAACCAGAGTTCTATCTAGTTTTTCATATATGTTATCAATTTCCGTCTTATTCTTCCTCCAAGTGAACTTACTACCAATTACCGGAATATCAAATAGATTACAACAATCCTTAAATCTATGAAGTCTTTCAAATCTGTTGTGGTCCGGATAAGCACCACCCTTCTTTTCACTAGGTTCTTGTATTTCATTTAGATCTCCCATGACAATAGTGGGTAAGTTAGTTTGTTGTATAGAATTAATTAGGTGTTGCCAAAAGCTATCTTTTTCATTTTCTTGAGGAGGAGCATAGACTAAGAAGATTGCTAAGGTGTATTTAGTTGCTAGGTTGGTATAACGTAAGGCAATGAATCGGGGTTCTTGGAGAAGAATCTCAATCCTTTCATTAGTAAATTGGTGTTCTTTCCAAAGCACACAAACACCACCAGCTCTTCCATTGGCTGGGGACCAAATTATGTTATCAAATCCAGCTCGTCTCCAAACTTGATCAGAGGGGATTTGGTCGGTTTTAGTTTCAACTATAGCCATTATTTGTATACCCTCAATTTTACAAAACGAATCAATTTCAGGCCAGAACGACTTACGTCCTATACCCCTACAATTCCAGAGGCTTACTTTCATTTAAACCTAATGTAAAAGTGATTAAGGCATATCAACACGCCCCAATCAATTACCTGACCCATATTTATCTTGCTTTTAGTTTGTTCACTGGTTTTATGGTGGGGAGTCCTAACTATTTTAATTCTCTAAATATCTATATTTTCCTTATCAATGTGGAAACTATTCCTATTTTTAAGCTTAAAGGAACAACTAGACACATGTAATCTCAACCAACAATTCACGGTGTTGTCATCCTCAAATATGCGAGGAAGAATTTCTTTGTAACATACCTTATTGTGTGAAGTCACCAGAGTTCCAACCTTTCCCGGGGGCCAATTCTCTTCGCACTTCTTCCGGATGTATGCTTTTAGTCTGACAAACAGCATAACCATGAACTTGTAATTTTTATCTAGATTTTCAGTAATGGTTTTCCTTTTATTAATTAGGGACTTGTTCCAATTGCTAAAATTCATATTAGTCCTGCTTATATAATTGTTTTTCTCTTTGAGTCTCCAACAACTAAGCAAACTATATTGTTTGTTCCTCTGTTTGTATTTCGGTCGTGCCATATTATCTTTCTGTTTACTACTCACCTTATTTGTGTATCCAAAATAATTATCATGCATCTTCCTTGTATAGCTTATCAATAATATGAATATTAGTTTTCCTCCTAATCTTAGATTTAAATGGCTTTCTAGAACATACCACCTTAACTTATGTAATCTATACCTAAAGCATCCAGCTTTAGCAATCAATGTATAACGGTAATTAACAATTACTCTTCTTTTGTAGTTACAATTTACAAGACTATTGGTAATTTGCACATGGCTTCTTTCTAATTCATTCATTTCTTTTTCTTCACCTCTGTCATCAACCTGCATAAAGACTTGGAATCTAATACAGGCCTTTTTCTTTAAAGCTAATTCAATCTTAATTACCAGGGGATAATAATCCTTTACTCTATTCACATAGGCAACAGCATGACGCCAATCACTCTCTCTTGTCTTCAGTGGTTTCGTAGTTTTCACTTCATTAGTTTGTCCTGAATATTGCTTTATCCAAGGTGTTCCTGTATCAAAAGAGCCAGTGGTGAACACTAAATTATACTTATAATCTAGATTTCTAATAGAGATAAGAGTCTTATATAATTTAGCTAAGCTAGGTTTCTTTCTTCTGTTCATACTCCAGAAACTACTTGTAGCTATGTGTTTCCACCAATTGTTCCTCCTTCCCGATTCTCTGATTTTCCTAGATTTTCTTAACATGATTTTAATGTTATTCCAATGATTCAAGTAGCATGATCTAAAACCCCTTTGATATACAATCGTTTCAGATGTTATAGTTTCAAGACCATCAGTTTCATCACCACTTTCTGGTTCATCATTTGGCCTGCATTTTTCTCTAATATTAGTTCTCCAGTTCCCTATTAACACCGCTAGGATCCAGCATATCATAGAGCTAACTTTACTGAACATAAAATTTCTCCACCAGCATTCAGCAATATCAATGTTGATTGGCTGGTTATGTATAGTATTAGATATCAGGTTGTTGTAATGAACTAGGATCTTCAGATTGCACTTCACCTATACTAATAGATTCATGCCATTTCTTGCAAATATAACATCCATCCAAGGACTACATTTAATCATGAGGTGACCACCTAATTTTAACATCACAATCTTCCACTTACGGAGAGCAGAAACAGAGGATGCCAAGCCCATCAAGCAGCAACCTCCTTCATAAGGACAGGCGTGATTATTAGCTCCAAAGGAACTAACTTCAACCAATACATTTGTCTTATTCAATTGGGCTACACTATTTCTGGTCTCATGAACCATAGTGAGACTAGGTTCGTCAAGAATTTTCCTTTTTTTGTTAGTCCCAGAGGGACTAGCTTTGATTCTATTTTTCTGAGCACTACTCTTTAAGGTCTCCTCGACCAAAGTAGGCATGGGTTCATGTTGTTCAATGATGTTCAAAACATCAATTTCCTTAGCTTCAAAATTTTCTATCCCAGCACTGCTACTTTTGGTTTTCTCAACCATAGCAGGCTTTGTTTCAGATTGTTCAGAGTTGGTCATGTTGGTGAGTTGTTCAAAAGATGGTTTCACATCAAAACATATTTCAATCCCGACAAAATTCTTACCTTTATTCATGAGTTTGTGATTTTCTACCCCAAGAATCTCATAAAGGAGCACCCAATAAATGTTACAAACCTGCAGAATACTACTTGTATAGAAAAGTCGAGTGCAAGAGGGCACCAAAGAAATGTAGTCACATGACATATAGTCACTATATAGGGTTCCCGGGGGATTCAATTTATAGACGATCAACAAGCACCTAAACAATTGCTCATATATTCTAATATAGAGAAGAGAATAGATGAGCACAATACACCTGTAGTAACGATGGAGGAAGATATCAGTAGCCTCCATCGCCTGGTTTGGTCTCTCGCTGCTCCACCGAGAGTGCTTCTCGTAGCCATGCTTCCAGAGACTTCGCTCGCCACTCCCTCTATGATGTATTACTCTAGTTCCAGATCCAGATCTCGAACCCTTTGTTGACATTAGGCTCTTACTGATTAAGCCTAACCAAACTCTTCTTTGTTTCTTTGATATATGCTTGGATTTGCCATACTTGAGCCACTTTTTTATTTTGATTTTCTTCCTGGACAACTCCGCCTTCGTCGAATTGTGACGCCACTCGCCACAAGCGGAACTTTGGGGCTTAATCGGTTGCCCAAAGGCAGTAGCATGATCAAACACACTTTTATTGATGATTTGGTGGAGGACTAGGCAGATTAAAAGCAAGGTCGGTGCTCGATTTGAGATTCTAGGGTTTTTTGTTCGGGGAAAGGGGGCAATCGCCAAGGGAGTCATTCTCTATTTTTTAACCTTGTTTATACACTTTTTTACTTCTGTATAAAATATAACAATGTCGTAGTACTATTACACCTACATCACACCTAAATTAAGCTACAATTAGGCCCACGTCCATTGGATGGGGCACTTACCTACTATATATATATATATATATATATATCAAAAAACCCATAAATGTAACACTTTCGTGTGAACATTAATGAACAAATCCTAAAATTTATAATCCGCTTTTTATACTTCTTTCCTCGCTCTTTCTCGATTGGCGACAGCTCCTATCTGCTCATTCTTTAAACCTTCAGCCCTATTCTGCATTTCGCATATTTCCTCTGTGTAACGACTCCCCTGCCAGTCTGCCACTGCCATCGTGAACCTCCTTTGAAATGTCGTTATTGTTCTCGCGACCTCCATCGTCGTTCAAAATCTGCAACGCCTAGGTTGAATTCAGGTCCGAGGTAAAAATCTCTTCTGGCGTCCTTTGCTCGGTACCGATGTCCTCCTTTTTAGTCATGTTTTTAGGGTATGTTTTTGTGTGTTTAAGTCTTTTTCTTTAGTTTTTTGTTTTGTTTTGAGTCATTTGTGTAGGTTTTCATATTTCTTTAACATATGGAGTCTACATAAGCTTTGGTGGTGTTTAATAGGTTTTTAGAAGCTGTTTGGAGCTCTTTTGAGAAAGAGAGCAAAACCGAGGAGAAATGCTTAAGGAAAAGCTCAAAAAATGAAGTTCATAAAGTCATTGAAGAGTAAGTTTGAGCTTGCAAAGAAATAGAGAAACTCGTTACAAAGACATAGGAAAAAGAATCGAGTCAAACTGAGTTGTAACGAACCCACTACGGCTGTTTTTAGTTTTGTAATAGGTCGGTACCGAGGCACACAGCTTGGTACCGAGGCACTCTGGATCGTAGCGAGACCAAGTCGGCGCATTTAAAAGACTTTTATCCTATTTCCTTTGATGTTATTATATAGTTTTAAGGGATATATCTTATTAGAAGATATATTTGCTTATAGATAACTGTTAGATAGATTAGTTTCTCTATAAATACCCTTCTCTAGCCTTTGTTTTTAACAACACACGATTGAGTGGGAGAGGAGGAGAGACGAGAGAGGTGTGAGAGGAGGAAGAGACGAGTTTTTGTGGGGAAGAACTATTGTTTGGATTCAAAGTTGTAAGCTTTCTCTTTAATTAATTTCGATATTCTTAATTATGACTTGTGAGTAGTCTTCCTCTCTAAGGTTGGGGTTCAACCCAACAATGGTTGTGCATGCTTGTTTATGATCATGGTTTGATTGTTTTTAATGCATGAATCTATTCTCTTGTTCTTAATCCTCGAAACGAAAGTTGAAGGGAATTTCTCATTCATAGTTGAAGCGCAAGCGGAAACCTTGAATCACAATAGTCAAATTAGGGTTTTGAAGCGAAAGCGGATCAATCCTACTTGAAGTAGAAGAGATAGATAGTAAGTTTATTGATAGGACGAAAGTTAGTTGATTTACTTGCTTTGGTTGACGAAAGTTGACACCTTTATGTGATAAAAACCTGATCTTTATTTTTCATTAGCATTGGCATTGCATGATTGTTGTTGTGGTGATACCCTAAACCTTAGAAATCTCTTTCCTTTGATAAAAACCCTTACTTTGTTGATTACTTGCACTCCAAGTAACAAAACTTGATACTAACTTTCTCTTGTGGACGAACCAGACTTCGGTATACACAACGTGGTCTTGATTATAAATTTATTTGTTGTCAAGAAACCCTTTCAACAAATTGGCGCCATTGCCGGGGAGATTTCAATAGTGCCAAGTTTTGTTCTTTTAGCGTTTTCAGGACATCGCCGAGTCGGTAACGACCCCCCTAGGGTTGGTACCAACCCTGCTGGCAAACCCAGTTTCTTTTTCTATTTGTTTCCAAGTTTAGTGTCGAGTTGGTAACGACCCTACCAGGTCGGTACCGAACTTGTCGAAGCATCTCAGTTTCTTTCTTTTCAATTTTTGTTTTACGGGATTACTGCAGGCTCGATACCGACCCTCTAGGCCTCGGTATCGTCCCTCTCTGAGAACCTATTTTGCTTTTGATTTCGTTTTTGTTTCTATTTTTGCTTACAGTGTATGCCAGCTGAAGGACGCCGAGTTGTCTCTAATCAAGTAGTAGACTCTGAACCCGAGCAATCCTTCCACCGCAAATTACGAGAAAACAAAGCAATGGCGACCACTGAAGAGATGGCTCAACAGATGGCTTCTCTCCAGAGACAGATGGAGACGTTACAAGATGATCGAGATGCTGCTGCTGCTACCGTTGAATGTGAACTAGTAAACATTGAACGTCACCGAGAGGACAATGCTTGTCTATAGGAGCAACTCAATGCCTATCCAAGGAATGCCAAACAGTATATGCATCCAGAATTAAGGGTGCCAGAGTCTGCAATTGTGCTTCCGGAGATATAGAAGAATTTTGAGATTAAATCTCAATTCATATCCTTGATAAAACGGGCTCAGTTTGAAGGGAAACCTATTGAGTGCCCTATGGAACATATTAAAAACATTCTTGATTTATGTGACACTATTGCGGCTGACAATGTCTCTTTAGAATATGTTTTGTCAAAAGCTTTCAGGTGGTCTCTCACAGGAAAGGCTCTGAGCTGGTTAGAGAGCTTACCTCCTAAGTCTATCAGGACTTGGAAGGCTTTGTATGATCAATTTTTGACAAAGTTCTTTCCTTCTGCTAAGACAACGGAGTTAAGAAAACGTATCATCTCCTACCACCAGCTGCCTAACGAGACCTTTGTGGAGACATGGGAGAGATTCAAGGAGATGCTTAGACAATGCCCTACTCATGGGCAACCACAATATGTGCTCCAAGAAATCTTCTTCCAAGGGATCAATGCTGAGACGAAAAACCGCATCAATCTTCACATTGCTTGCGGTTTCATTGAGATGGATCCCAATGAGGCGTGGGCGTTGCTCGACAAGTTAACCAACTACGATGCAATGTATGGAGTGCAACAAGCCCAACAGCCCCAACGACGGCTCTACAATCCTAACAAGGACGAGGTAGACCCCGAAGTGAAGAATCAGTTCTTGCAAGATGAGATCAACCGCCTGAAGAAGCAGGTAAGTTATCTTAAATCATCTCTATCTTGTCAAGAAGGTGGGTCTCAATCCCATGCTACTTCTGCCTACACTAACTTGCAACAGGTCCGTGCTGCTGAGGCATATGAAGAAGCTAACTATATGAGGGGTCCATATAGGAACCAAGGTAATACTTTTTATGCAGGGAGGAATTACAATCAACCCACCTGGGGCAATTATGCAGATGGCCACGGGATCCAACCTCCTCAACAAGAACAAAGGGGTCCTCCTTACAGACCACCAAGATATCAAGAGGTACCTTCATGGGTACAAGGGATACAAGAAGGCATCCACAACAAGATTGATGGAGTCCAAGCAAACCTTAACAATCAGATGAAACGGTGTGGAGAGTTCGAGATCTGGAAATAGAACGTGGACTCACAGCTTGGCAACCTTGTTGAACAAGTTCCGAGACCTCAAAGGCAACTCCCGGGCCGTCCCGAGGAGAACCCGAGAGGACAGATTGCAGCTATACACCTTCGGAGCGGAAAGCAGCTGCCAGATCCTGTTGATGCCAAAGAAAAAGAGCAGGGCGATGAAGATGACATCCCAGTCAGGCCCGTTACCGACCCCAGCATGGTCGACACCAAGGCTCCCCAGGTCGATATCGAGCTCTCCAGGCCAGGTAAGTCTTCTGAACCGAATTCTCAGCTCGATACCGATCCCCCTAGGGTCGGTACCGACCCATCTGCACCATTCGACCCTCTCTATCCTGAGTCCTTCTAAAACTCTTCCTTTCCCGATTAAGAAAGCTAATGATGTCACGAAAGGATAGTTTAAACGTTTTGTCAAAATTCTTCAAGGATTAAATATTTCAATTACATTTACTGAAGCCCTTAATGAAATGCTTGCCTATACTAAATTTTTGAAAGAGATTTTGAGCAGGAAAAGATCTATCTCAGAGTTGTCAAGTGAAGTCCGATCTATAAAGCTCCTTGAAAAACTCGGTGATCCAGGTAAGTTTGCAATTTCAATTGGTATTGGGACTCACCGTTTTAAAGCTCTATGTGATCTAGGTGCCAATGCTAGTTTATTACCATTGTCTATCTGGACCAAGGCTAACATGGGACCGTTGGAGCTTGTCGATATGAATCTCTACATGGCGGATGGATCTTTTGTAAAAGCAACTGGAGTTGTTGACGATGTCCCTATCCAAGTTAGAAAATTCTTTGTTCCCAATGACTTCATTGTTCTAGATATGTCTGAAGACCCTGTGGTACCAATTATTCTTGGAAGACCATTCTTAGCTACCGCAGGGGCACGAGTTGATGTTAGAAAAGGACTCCTCACGTTTGATATTGGAGAAGAGAAGGTCGAATTTTATTTCAATCCGGCCGTAAGTGATACGTGATTGCCTCGGAATCCTCCTTAGAAATCTCGTAGTAATCCCACAAAGTCCCGATCTTGCCAGCAAATACTTCAATCCTACAAAAGCTTTCAACTTTAGAATTCCTTGTGACACAAGCAACACGAAACTGATTCGAATTGAATGATTATGAAAGAAGGCGATCTGAATTATTGATAATCAACTTTGATAGTTCAAACGGATTGGCTCTAACGCTAAATCCGAGTGATTAACTAGTTTGATCTTTAACAATCACAACTAGAACAATCTAATTGAATGAACTATAATTCAGATTCGACAAAGAGAAAGAGAGATCTCGATTGCGATGATGATTGACGAAGATGATGGTGATGATCGAATGGCTGCAAACTCAAAGCTTCACACGTGTGTATTTTTGGCCCAAGAGATAGATTAAACCAATTTGGGTTTAATCTCTCTTAAGCTGATTTTTATTAATGAAATTGCAAAGTATAAATAGTAGAATACAAAGCTGAAACTTGGAGAGCAAGCAAGGGGTATGGCTGGCCCTAGAGGGGTAGATTTGGCCTTTACTTGCTTCCCAAGATATAATAAAATATTTATAACTATATCTATTTAGATTCCCTTAAATAAAATAAATCATGGCTGATTTATTTATTTAAGAAAATATCCTAACAAACTCAAAATATCTAAAAGATAATAATAACATAGGAGAGAGAATAATCAACCACTAACATCAGCCTATGGTCGAAATCCTCTTAACATAAATATCCTAACAAACTCAAAATATCTAAAAGATAATAATAACATAGGAGAGAGAATAATCAACCACTAACATCAGCCTATGGTCGAAATCCTCTTAACATAAATAAATAAAAATCGTCCTTAATAAAATAATTAAAGATAGAAATTCAAACTAAAGATAAGATTCTCGTAAGACTTGAACAGCTCTCAGTAAAATCCATTTTTCGGCCATTTGCTGTTGGATTCCGTATTTGATGTAAACTAAGAAGTTGTAGAACTTTTAATTATCTTTCCAACGAGTACTTATCGGACTTGAGATGAATTTTCTAGCCCAATGTATGACCAGTTTACTGAGCACTGTTTTCCATTTGACGGGCTTCTTACTTTCCGAACTTTTGTGACTTGATTCTCTTCCTTGCTGGCCTTGGACGCCATGGATGGATATTTTGAAGAGATAGTATCAAGTCCATGAAGTTATCCTTGTACTTGAATGCCCGAGACCTTGGAAAAGGTCTTGGCCTTGGCCTCCTAAACACCTTCTTTGCAAGCGTCTTCTTCATGGTCCTTTGATCGCTATCATTCTCCCCCACTTGACCTCGAATCGTCCTCGATTCGATGTTGCATGTAAGATTAAGAGGAGAAATATATTGAAATGCTGGAGATACTAAAGGCACCATGGTTAGTAAAGAAGGTTTTGGAGCAAACATAGTTGGTGGAAGATATAGAATCATCTCTTGGACATTATGGCACTCTTTGGTTGGAACTCCATTTGAGATGATAACTTCTTCCTCCATGCTCTCATCTTTCTTGTTTTCCTCAGCTGGAACCTCCTTTAAACTTTCATCCACAATATCGCATTGAGGATCACATGGGAGGTCACTTGATGATGTAGAATTCTCTTGGCTATGTGGGGCTATAACTCTATCTTCTGGACTTGAAATTCCTGGTTTTGGTGAGTTAGAAACTCCCATTTCCTGCAAAAAGGAGTTAGTATCTAAACCAATTGAAGAAGAGTTAGAATCCTCCCTATCTATTATTTGAGCAACAATCTCTTTGTTAAAAATTGCGCCACATGGCAGAATATTGAAGTGACATTTGGACGAATCAATGGCTTGAAACGTGCTTCTATATCTTTCCTGAAATGTAACTGCTTACACTCATCTTTAATGCCATCAAATCAATCGCCCACGCCCATTCTCCATTTTTTCGTCGGATCTTTACTGGTTCCTGCGTTTCTTCTACAGATCCATTCCCTCCTTTTCTTCTTTAGTTCTGATTGATATTATGCCGTGTTCAACCTCAACCCGGTCTCCGACTCATCCGCTGAGTCACCTCGCTGGTGGACGCCCGAATTTGAGAGGAAGGTCGATTCTATGTTCCGATCTATTGCCGATTGTAGTGATGGGGCTTTGACGGAGATTCGTGTCAGGAACTGCTCCGATCTCGCTCTCCAATTCGTCGTCCAAAGGTTTGATTGACATGTCAAAATCCTGTTTTTAATTTTTTGCTGAATCTAGATTTCTCTTGATTGCGCTCGGTTGATGATTGTGTGATTAGTTAACCAATCCATGATCTCAATTGTCAACCGCGCTGATTTCTGCATTTAGTTGGTTCGCATGCTGGGTTTCGAATTGATTTTGATTCACGATTGAATGGAAAATTTGGGGGAAATAGGACTACGCCAATATGAAATGATGATTGATTAGCTAGATTGCGAAGAATATCTTTATACCATGGAAAATTGTGATCTTTGCATACTTGTAGAGTCATTCTGCTGGTGCTCCATGTCTCATAGTTTGCTCTTTCACCTAATTGATGCTTTTATGCTCGTAGAAATTACATATTCATGATCCTATTACCAAAGAAACTTTCTAAAATCTGAATTACTCAATGCTCCTTTCTTAAATCTGATGTTAAGAAAACTTTTTGATTGAGTATTAGAATTTTTTTGTTGCTTCTCTAGACTGATGAACAATGAAAGTAAACAGTTGAGTTCATGAGTATATAGGTCTCCAAGGCTTGGAAAATTGCTAAGAATATCAGATTGTTGCTTACATAAATAATAGCTACAAGCGCAAGTCGTTCTTGCCTTTGTTTGACTGTTCTAATCATTCCACTGTCATGTAAAATACCTTACTTTGATTCTAATGATGTAAGATTTGAAAATTCACTTGCGACTTTTGAATTTTCTTATTCTGAAGTTCCCCGACACTGTCGTAGATTATGAGACCAGCGAGAGGAGGCGGTGGGACTCGGCTTCATATCCACCAATGGTAAGCATAAAGCATGGCAAGGATTGAACAGAGTTACACTAAATATTGAATTCCTTTGGCAAGAACTGCAATTCAAGGTATGCAAAACAATGCTATATTTTTTCTTCTTCATATATATAGCCAGTACAATTGCTTAATTAATCAATTTGTCCTTGATGTTTCCTTTTTCCTGTCGAATTGTTATGATCAAATCCCTCCTTGTACTCATGGTTGTGTTTTGTTTAATTTCTGCAGAGGATTTGCCTACAAGCTTTTCAGTAATCCAAAGTTAATGATGGATTTATTTTATTGCTATACATCAAATGGAGGTTGCTGAAGACATTTCTCTCTCACATTTGGTTTAGTAACTTGAGTTTTTTTACTTATACAAATTTGATTATTTCTTTTCTTATTCATCTATATTTTTGACAGACAACTCTAAATTTTAATAAAAGTATTGGTGAACAAAGATTCTTGCTATGGGCAATTTATAGCATTCTATCGCAAGTCATGAACGTTCTTCAGGTTCACGTATGGGCAAATGGCGTACTCCTTCTCCATTATTAAATGATGAGAGGGTGGAAAATCAGTTGAAAAAGCCTACGATGTTTTTATGTAGAATGAAGTGGGTACCTTACATTCAATTCCTATCTTTTATCATTTTGTTACTTTGGGGTGTTGAAAAATCAATGCATCATTTGTAAAATTATTTAGTCTAATATTGTAGGCTTTAGCTGCATAGGTGACTCAAAATAAGAAGTTTTGTTATACTTTCAGATTTTCCTCTATGTTGAAAGTGAGAATTAGGTGAAAATTTTGGTAGGATAGAAGAAAGGGATATGGAAGTGGCTGAGGAACAGGAGCAACTTTTTTTAGATACACTCGAGATACATTCAGATGACATTTGTTTGTTTTGAAGAAACTAATGGACAAAATGTTCTGTTAGCGTTTGCGAAGCTCAATGTCTAATTGAAAGTCATAAAATAAGATGTTTTTGCAGTTATGTTCCATCAGCTACAATTTATTGCTACTATTTGATAGCTTCTTCATTAAGTTTTGCAATGAGCTTGCTGACCCAACTGCGCAGCATTGTTGGGCTTTGCAACAGTAGTTGCCAATTGATTCAATTTCTGTGAGATTTAGTTGCAATAATGTCCACGATTTATTTAACATAATGTTCCATATTATGCTACTATAAATTAATTTTAAGGGTTAAATTATTTTAAAATCAAAAGAAATTTGAATATATAAATATTTGAATCTTGATTGATCGAAGCAAATCTCATTGATACTTATTACTATGTAATATAAAAAGAATTAAGCAATAACATCTCAATCATTACAATAATTCAACTACTAATTATGTAATTATCATTTTGACTTTCAATATATTACAAATTAAAAATAAAGTGTTCTAAAATCCTATTATAAATTACTAAACCCTAAGAAAAATTAAAAAAATCATTAGTACATGTGGAGAGAATAAATTAAATCTAACCGTTAAATTATATTTAGATGATTGAGAATTAGCCAAATTCATTGATAGAGTTTTTGTTAAAATCCACCGTATATAAGGAGAGAGATGATCTAACTTGAAAAACCCGACCCCAGCCCATACTTAAATCCGATCCGATCAATCCAAAATCCAATGCTAAACGAACATATATGACCTAACCTGAGACCCAATCTGATAGAGTTGTAAATATGATTTGGTTATTAAAATATTAAAAAACTTTTAATTGTTGCAATAATTTTATTTATTTTTGAACATTTATATTATTATTTAATAATATGGAGTATGAAATAATTTAATAGTGAAAATAGTTTTTAAAAAATAACGATGTCGACCCATTCTTCAATCCGAACATACATGATAACCCGAGCAGTGCTCGGGCGACTACACTAGTTATACCTTATTTGACTAGAATTATCCAAAGCCTCCTTAGTCAAGTCCAAAGACTCATACTTGTGATTCAAGGATAAGATTGGAGCTCTCTTTTGGCAAGCAGGAGCACAAGCTGCTCTATATCTTCTATGCAACTCTTCATCGTTTGTAACATACATCTTTTGCATTACAAACTTCATTTGATCCCATGTTGTAATTAGAATCAAGCCTTGATGTTTTCTAGATTGACATATCCATAACCAAAAGGAACGGGCAGAACCAACTAGGTAGTTAGTCACCCATGGAAGGATATCCCATTCAGCATAGCCATAGTAGTCAAGGTAGTACAGAATATCTTGCTCCCATGCCAAATAATCATCCGGTCTATACTCTCCAGAAAAAGGCTCAATCTTTGGAGGTCTTTGTACCCTTGGAGTTGGTGGAATATCATTAAAGGGATCACCCCAATACATCTTAATCCTGAAAACAAGGCAATAAAACGAGAGAGTAGTGTGTTCCAAAAGCAAATCACACAAGCAATACCACACCTTAATCAAGCCAAAACTCGCCTCAAAGCAATCCAATCAACTTAATTCAGTTTTTGGGTTAAATTGAGGGAGTAAATGGGTAGATATGGTGTAGATATGGTATACTAATGATAATTAAAGGAAATATGCAGCTTAAGCAAATGGCAAGTATGCAATAAGACAAGATATGCAAATAATCCCTCTATGAGCTTCAAAACACATGCAATCTCTCAATTGACTCTATGCAAGTTAATAAAGCCAAATTAAGCATGCAAGGACAGAAATATGGTGGGCTAAAAGTGACTTTTTGTTTGGTCACTGTTTTTCTTCAAAGTGATTTCTACTTAACTATTTTTAAGCAAGCAGTCACTAGGGTTAAAAGTGGCTTAAAACTAGTTGGGGTAGATCACTTTTGCTTTTCTGATTTTTTTTTTTGAATTTATGCACAAACTACTCTTGTGCTAGAATTGAGAAACAAGCAACGCAATGCAACAACTGAATGCAAGGGTACAAACGAAAACAACTAGGCTGCATTTTTTTTTTATCTAAGTGACTTTACACTACCAATGAAACCAACTAGAAGACAAATTAACAGGAGAAGATAGGGCTAGGTCGAAATTATGGAATGCAGTGACAAAAATTAGCAAATATCAACAATGCAATATGAATCTCTATTGATCATGCAACATGCAATAAAAACTCATAAAAATTGTAGGAAGGCAATTGCTAATCTATATTGCAACACAACTCAACCAATTCAGCCAATAAACATGCACAAATCCCATAAAAATCTCCTAGATGGTTAATTGCTTGGAGAGCAAGTAACAACAAGGAGGGTTAGGGTTTGTGAGATCTCGGCTGAATCTGGGGTTAGGATTTTCGGGTTTGGATCTAGGGTTTAGAGAAAGGTAGGGTTGGATCTAGGGTTACCTAATTAGAGCTAGGGTTTGCGAATTAGGGTTGGGGTTCGACTAGGTCTAGCCGCCAATTAGGGTTAGGGTTACGAGGGTGGGGTAGGTGATTTAGGGTTAGGGTGGTCCGACTGGGGTGGGGTTGGTGGTGTTGTGATCGGACGGTGATGGTGGTTGGTGCGGCGTAGTTGAGCGACACCAGTTCAAGGTGGAGGTTGGTGGTGCGTGGTGGTGGTTGGCGGGAATATGGTGGTTGATGGTGAAAAATTCAATCTTTGGTCTCAAAAATTCAAACTTTAGGTAAAGGTTCAAGCTTTGGGATCAAAAACTGAATTAAATCAACTAGAAAGCAAATTAAGGAAAGAAAATTTTACTTGGCGAGACGTTGGATTATGATACCACTTGATACGTGATTGCCTCGGAATCCTCCTTAGAAATCTCGTAGTAATCCCAAAAAGTCCCGATCTTGCCAGCAAATACTTCAATCCTACAAAAGCTTTCAACTTTAGAATTCCTTGTGACACAAGCAACACGAAACTGATTCGAATTGAATGATTATGAAAGAAGGCGATCTGAATTATTGATAATCAACTTTGATAGTTCAAACGGATTGGCTCTAACGCTAAATCCGAGTGATTAACTAGTTTGATTATCTTTCCAACGAGTACTTATCGGACTTGAGATGAATTTTCTAGCCCAAGTTATAACCAGTTTACTGAGCACTGTTTTCCATTTGACGGGCTTCTTACTTTCCGAACTTTTGTGACTTGATTCTCTTCCTTGCTGGCCTTGGACGCCATGGATGGATATCTTGAAGAGATAGTATCAAGTCCATGAAGTTATCCTTGTACTTGAATGCCCGAGACCTTGGAAAAGGTCTTGGCCTTGGCCTCCTAAACACCTTCTTTGCAAGCGTCTTCTTCATGGTCCTTTGATCGCTATCAGTAAGAAAAGTGGCTAGTTGTAGTACTGAAGAGCATACCGACCCACCATGGTTCGGTACCGACCCCTCTCTAAGTACAAAAACGGGCAAATGCAACGAAAGCAGACTTATCGAGGAGCCTACCGACCCCCTATGGGTCGGTAACGACCCATTCCTAAAGGAGTACGATGTTGGAGATGGATTCAGGCACGATACCGAGACACTCCCTGACCCAGATAGGTCGGTAACGACCCCCTACACCTCGGTACCGAGCCCTTTTCTGCTCGATCAAGGTAAGTCTTCTTATTCTGGTTTGATTGATTCTGGTCATGATCCCTTCTCCCATCCTTGTTATATATTAGATCCTACTGTTAGTATTGTGAAAAAGTCGAAACCTCCTTGGTTTTCGGATTATACTAACCCTGTTGTAGGACTACCAAGCATTCTTGTTTATGATAGAGGGCCAATTATTTTGGAGAGAAGCTATGATGTTTTTCAGGCTAAGTATAGGGTTTCTTATGATCCCTTCAATGCTGGATGGCAGCCACCCTAATCTGCCCAGGTATGTTCGTCGGGCTAACGACGTTAAAAATAGCGCTTACTGGAGGCAACCCGCTTTTTGTTTTCGCTTTTAGTTTTTGCTTTCTTAGTTCTTTCTACTAGCTTTCTTTTGACTTGTTTTTAGGTTAGATTAGTGTAGTAGGGATAGAATTTTTTCTAAAGTAACTCAGGTACAAAGATGTGGACAAAGTGCTACACATACTCGGTGCTAAGGAACAATAAAAAAAAAGAATCAGTGCAACACAGTTTGAGTTGTTACCGACCTTTACAAGTTAGGTACCGACCTCTACAGATAACCGGGAAAATCAAAAAACTCCTCAGTGATCAATGGTTTCAAGTATCTTCAGTTTTATTTTATGAGTTCCCTTTTCTTTATCCTCTTTTATCTTTTTATGTCTTTGATTTAAATAGTGAGGACACTGTTTGGTTTAAGTATGGGGTGGGGGAAAAGGAAACTCATTTTTTGTGTCTTTGTTTGTATTTTTAGGATTGATATAATTTTCCACTTAGATGTCCTATGATATGCTTTAACTTGCTTGATCATGTAATTCCATAGCATGTTTGGATAGCTTTTCCTGAATCATGTTGAAATTGTTTTTATGTGGATATTTAGCATGTGATGAAATTGAGCACATATGATCTTAGGTAGAAGTGACTGAAATCCAACAAAAATTGCTACCTTGTGAGTTGTTTTTTTGGCCTTATGGGGAGAATATAAAAAATCCCTCTTCTTTTCTTGTGTGATTTACTCTCTTTATGCATATTATCTCTTGTCATTGATATGGTTATCTATTTCTTGAGACCTATATGAGATATTAGTTCATTGCATGTGAAGTCATATGATGGAGAACTTATTTGTTTTAACCCACTTTTTATCCTTTCTTTTTACCTACCTTATCATTATCCTCTTTTTGAAGTCAATTTGAGCCTTAAAGCCTTTTATTTTTAGCTCCACAAAATTGTTCCTTAGCCGATGAAAGCTTGACCCTATCTGGGGATTAGGACTTAGTGTTGGTTGTTGTTATGGTTTTGTTGAGTGAGATTGTATTGGTTCAAGTGTGGGGTAATATGGGTTGGGTAAAGTGAAAAAACTTGCAGTTTGTCATGTAAATGGAGTTTGGGTTCCCTGAATGCACTTACAAAAGAAGAAGGGAAATGAAAGAAAAGAAAGAGTAAAAATTACAAACATCGTTACCGACCCTAGAAGGGTTCGGTACCGACCTTCCCAGCAGAAAAATTAGTGAAAAAAATCGGAAAAGAAAAAGCTGAAGAAAAAAAAGAGTTGAATAGATAATAAAGTGCATGTGCCAAATTTTCCTTGTTGTTTTTTAGCAAGATTAAGTTGGGATATTAAAAGTGGTTGAAAGAGATGAGTGTGCATAATGTTAAGAGAGTTTGGTATGTTCTTTTATGAGAGTTTTGGAGATGTGTGAGTTTTTAGGAGTCTTTGATTCCCGGATATTATTAGCACCACATGACCAAAATATTTCCACGCTTATTGTTATTACCAAGCCCCATTTCAACCCGGCCGAATGGAAGCTTCTATGAAGTTTTTCATTGAGCCTAAGTTCTCGTGATGATTTTATGTGTTTTGACATCTCCGGTGGAGAGTTTGGTGATATAAGTAACAATGACTATGTTGATTTTTGTATATTGGATTGAGTTGAGAGTTATTATTATAAGCCTAAACACTTGACAGTTGAGAGAAACACATTACCGTTGTGAGGTTGGATTTATAGTTACTTTTGCTTGAGGTTGCTCATATATGTGTGATGACGTTAGATTCACTTGTCTATCTATTTCTACTTATGCTTTGATGTTTCTTTTTGATAAAGGCATTGACTTGATATATGTGTTGTTGGTTTTGGTTCTTGTCTTGTTGATTGCTTGAGGACAAGCAAGTCTAAGTATGGGGTATTTTGATGTCCGCCTTTTTAGTCATGTTTTTAGGGTGTGTTTTTGTGTGTTTAAGTCTTTTTCTTTAGTTTTGTGTTTTGTTTTGAGTCATTTGTGTAGGTTTTCGTATTTCTTTAAGATATGGAGTCTACATAAGCTTTGGTGGTGTTTTATAGGTTTTTAGAAGCAGTTTGGAGCACTTTTGAGAAAGAGAGCAAAACCGAGGAGAAATGCTTAAGGAAAAGCTCAGAGAATGAAGTTCATAAAATCATTAAAGATCAAGTTTGAGCTTGGAAAGAATTAGAGAAACTCATTATAAAGACATAGGAAAAAGAATCGAGTCAAACGGAGTTGTAACGAACCCGCTACGGAAGTTTTACTCAAGGCTGTTTTTAGTGTTGTAACAGGTCGGTACTGAGGCACACAGCTCGATATTCAGGCACTCTGGATCGTAGCGAAGACCGAGTCGGCACATTTAAAAGACTTTTATCCTATTTCCTTTTATGTTATTAGATAGTTTTAAGGGATATATCTTATTAGAAGATATTTTTCCTTATAGATAACTCTTAGATAGATTAGTTTCTCTATAGATACCCTTCTCTAGCCTTTGTTTTTAACAACACAAGATTGAGGGGGAGAGGAGGAGAGAAGAGAGAGGTGTGAGAGGACGAAGAGACGAGTTTTGGTGGGAAAGATCTATTGTTTGGATTCAAAGTTATAAGCTTTCTCTTTAATTTAATTTAGATGTTCTTAAGGTTGGGGTTAAACCCAACAATGGTTGTTGTTGATCGGGTTTCCCGACAACAAATCAATTTGTAGTCAAGACCCCGCTGTGTATAGGGAGGTTAGGATCTTCCATGGGAAGCAAGTTTTGTTTGATTACTATCTAGAAAACAAGAAAATACAGAAACAAAGTAAAACAGAAACAACAGTAAAAACAAGGCTACGACAACCTCGGTACCGACCTTGTCAGGGTCGGTAATGATGTTGGGTTTTGACACGAACAAAGAAACTAAACACAGATAAACTGCAGGCTCGGTACCGACCTGTACCCCTCGGTAACGAGTCTGAATAGAGTAAAATCGAATGTAATTCAAATGGAGAAAAATCTAGGATAAGGGTTTACCACGACATAATCATGCATACGAAATAGTGTGAAGGATAAATAACATGCCTTAAGGATAAAGCTATCAACTTTAGTTGATTCAAGCAAGCAAATCAATCAATTTTCACAAATCAATTCATTCTCTACTTATTTTTTATCCAAAGATCGAAACTTTCGTTATCGAACAATATCAACATTCAAGGTTACAAATTTCTCTTTCGATCAAGCAATAAACTCCAATTACTTCGACTTTCGTCTAAGTATAAACACAAAACAAGTAGATAAAGGATAGAAGGCAATCAAACATTCATCACACATTCAATCATGCATAACTATGTCGGGTTTTCAACCCCGACCCTAGAAAAGTTAACTACTCACTCATGATCGAAACAAAACAAGCAATTAAATTGAATGAGAACATTGAATGAGAACAAAACAAAAGCTTACTTGAATTATAATCGAAACTCGTCTTCAAACACAAACAAACTTCGAACTCGAAAACAGAGAAAACAAAAGATCGGTCTCTCTCTCTCTCTCTTCGTCTCTCCTCCAAATCGTCCGAAAGAATCCCCCTTAAACTAGACTAAAATAAGGTATTTATACTAAGAGAAACTATCTAACAAGATTCCTAAAATATAAAACTTTCCTAACTAAAAAGATTGCGAGATAAAAGATAGAAAATCTGAAAGTCGGCGCCGCCTACCGACACAGGCCACCTCGGTGTCGACCTGCACAGGGTCGGTAGGACTCTTGCTGATCTCTCCAACTAAACTCTGTTGCAACAACTCGGTACCGACCCTCACTGGTCGGTATCGAGGTCTCTGTCTTGATTCTTTTGTACATTTTGCATAGCTCCTTTTGGATTCGTTGGGATTTTCAAAGCGTCTTCTTCTTCTCTTCTCTTCCATATGCTCCACCATCAACCTCCAGATCTCAACTCCCTCGGAATGCTCCTTTCTGCTTCAAAAACCTACAAAAAAAACACAAAAACAAAGTAGCTTCCATACTTTTCACAAAATATGTAAACTAATCCAAAAACACAGAAAACAAGCACTAAAACTCAAATTAACTAAGCTAAACAACTAAGAAAAACTCCCATAAACTATGCTAAAAACATGAACATCAAAATACCCCATACTTAGGCTTTCTTGTCCTCAAGCAATCACTAGACATAAACCAAAACCAACCATCATGCTCATCAAGTAGTAGCCCTTATCTAAAAAGCAACTTCAAAGCATAGCAAAAATAGCAAAATGACTCTTAACGTCATCACACATATATATGCAACTAATAGACATGAGCAACCACAATCCAACCTCACCAAGGGTAATGTGTTTCACTCAACTCTCATGTGTTTGGGCTCATAAATTCATCTCTCAACTCAATCTTTGAAAAACTCATAGAAATTGGAACTTATATCACCAAACTCTCCACCAAAGATTTGTCAAAACAAGCAAAAAAATCATCAAGAGAACTTAGGCTCAATGAAAAACTTCATAGAAGCTTCCATTCGGCCGGGTTGTAATGCGGCTTGGTAAAGACAATAAGGCATGGAAATATTTGGCTATGTGGTGCTAATAATATCCGGGAATCAAAGACTCCTAAAAACTCACATAATTCCAAAACTCTCATAAGATAACCAAACTCTCTCTTCTTTATGATCACTCTTCTTTCACTCACCCATTAAATCCTGGAAAGCCTCATAAGAACATAAAGAAACTATTGGTTTTAAACTTTTGAAGCACTGCACATCTTCTTCCTTATTCCTTCTATATTTTCTCCTTTCTTTCTCTCCTTTTTTTGCATTTTTTCATGGTAAGCCTCGGTACCGACCTGAGATGGTCGGTATCGAGCTGCACTTTTCTTCTCTTCTTTTTTTCCTTCGAAAGCCTCGGTACCGAGCCCACAAAGGCCAGTATCGAGCTTGAAATTCCTCTCTTCCTTTGTGTATTCTTCTAACCAAGATCTTTTTACATAATTGAAACAAGAGACTTCCAATCTACCCCAACCAAACCTTTATTTTTGAACCAACAAATATCTTTGCACTCAACAAAAACCATTCCCCTCTAACTAAGTCCTAATCCCCGGATAGGGTCAAGCTTATCTCGGCTAGGGATAATTTTGTGGAGCAACAAATAAAAGCTTAAGCTCAAATTGGCTATCAAAAACAGGGATAATGTAAGGGTGGATATGGATTAATAGGGCTTATGAAAAATAAGTTCTCTATCATATGACTTTCACAAATAATGAACTAAAAATCTTATACAGGTCTTGAGAAATAGATAATCATCACAACTCCATGAGATAATATACATATAGAGAGCAAATCACACATGAAAAATCAATGCTAAAAAAAATAAAGCTCACAAGGTAATTTTTTTTGTTGGATTGCAACTAATGCTAACAGTTATACATGTTCAATTTCATCATATGCTATTTCACCATAAAAACAATTAATTTCATCATGAGACTCAGGCTATACTATCAAAAACATGCTGAAAGGAAATTACATGGTCATGCTAAGTAAAAGCTATTATAGAACCAAAAGATCAAGGGTACTCATCTGTTCTAAAATCTTTTTTTTTCAATTTTTTGTGATTTTTTTATAAGAACGAAAACAACAACGACAAGTATTAAGAAAAACAAACTAAAGCTAGAACATGAAAACACACAAAAACAAACAAGCTTTCTTTTCCCTCCCTACCCCATACTTAAACATTACAGTGTCCCCACAGTAAAAATAAAGCAAAGCATAAGAAAAGATAGGGAAAAGAAAAGAAACTTACCAAGCAACAGTCAAAGCAAAGGAAACATCTTTGAAAGCGAGATCCTCATTGGTTTGGTGGTGGGAATTAGTGCTCAAAGTTGCCCATAAACTGATACATTGTTCGCTAGTGTTCTTCGTCAACTGTTACACGCTGCTCCATCGTCCTCCAGCGAGCATCAACCCTCTGCTGTCGTGCATCCTCAAGTGCCATCCGAGATGAATAGACATCCTGCCAATGATTCATCCGTTGGTGGAGCTCGGAATGTTGCAAATTCAGCTGCTACATCTGGGAAGCCAAATCGTGTGCCCATTGAGGAGGAGCATCTGAACCAGAGTAATCGGTATGGGGCGGCTGCTGGTAGTGGTTGTGCTGGATAAAGGGGGCGTAAGGCACCATATAGAACGATGGTGGCTCTATAGGATGATGAGCAGGCTCGGTGTCGAAGTGAAACGCCTCAGTGCTAACCTCGAAGTACTCGGTACCGAGGCCAGGGTGCTCGGTACCGAGGTTGGCAGTCTGTTTTGGGGCTTCAGTACCGACCTGATTACCCTCGGTACCGAGCCCTTCCGCAGGGGCTGGCTCGTCCTCTTCCATAGCGGCCTCCTCACGCTCGTACCTCGTCTCAAATTCCTGCATTGTCTGCTCGTCTTGAGGTTTCTTGGCCAAGGGGAACGGTTGAGACGTCCATGCTTCATACCAGTTGGGCACATGCAACAACTCCAACTTGTCTCGGGTGATTACCACGGTCTGTCCAAGAACCAAGGTGGCGACTCCCCTCGCATGTCTTTGAAAAATGCCAGAAGCTAACCAATAGCTCGAGTTCGGCTTCTGTGGACTGTGTGCACTGTAGTGTGAGAGGTCGACGTGGAGAGCCATTGCCAAGAGGCTCACCAAGTTGCCACAGTAAACTCCTTGTGAAGTGGCTACGTGTTTCTCTACATATTTCAACCATTCAAACCCCAAGTTCATGGGGGTGGGGTCCTCAAAGAGAATGGTACGGAGGCATCTAACCTCCGTCCTTGTCGGCCTGGAGTGCTCCTTTTGGGTCCAAATGGTTGCACCCAAAACTCATAGAATGATCCGGAAAATGGGGTTGATGATGTGCGCCCCTAGAAGTGCCGGTGATGTAGGATTAATTTCTCCAGAGATGTAGCTCCAAGTATTTGTGACCTTGAAGTATTAGGTGCCTTGTAATCTCGGGAGTGGTTAGGAAAGTCGAGGAGTTGGTTGAACTCTTCCATGTTGAAGTCATAATCGGCATTGCCTAACCGGAACCTGAAGTCTTGGACTTAAAGCTGATGCAGAGTGTGGCTATAAACTCTGAGGTGAGAGCCGGATAATGAGGGACATCTTCCTTTTTCGGAGACGTGGCACACCGATAATAGCGAATGCATGCTTCACATCCTCATAGATGCCTGAGGACTTTGCACTTAACCTTGAAAACTATCTTGTGAGATGGTTCATTTCAATGACCGAATTGAAGACTTCCAGTTGATCTCTAGTCGGCAAGATGACCTCGTCCATTCTCGAAGGAGATGGAGATCTTTGGATCCTCCTTTTCTTGCCCGCCCTTGAGTTGGCCCTGCTTGAGCTTGCCATTTAGTACCTGAAATGCCATCAATAACCAAGGTAAAATCAACTCAAACCAACAAGAAACCCCATACTTGCATTACAAAATAGCTTCGACCGACCTCGGTACCGAGCCTTCAGGGTCGGTATAGAGGTCTCTTGGTTCAGTTTTGGTTCTAGCTAATCACATGTCGGTACCGAGCCTGGTGCGAGAACATTACGCAAGGAATCCCGAATCTCTAACCCCCAAATTTTTGACAATAAGCACAATTCAAGCAAGATTCCTCATATATAAAAACCACACAATCAAGTACTTGCAACCCCATACTTACTCAAAGACCTATCCAATCATGCTAAAATTTGCCAAATTCATGGTGAAAATCATGCAATACAAGAACAAGTTACTTCATGCTTTCTTAAAATCAGATTGCATTGTAAATCAAGCATGAGGAAACAAAAATCAAACAAGATTAAGCACCAATATAAAGGCAAAGAGGCATGATGTCAATAGGAACATGCAATCTCGGATCTATACATAGATCTAGATATGAAAACTACCCAAAATTACCATGAATCTTCAAGAAAAGAGTTATGGGTCAAGAAATCATACCGTAGACTTGTGAATTTGAAGAACGAAAATCGGATTGCAAGAGTAACGAGGGTGTGGGCGTCGGTAACGAACAAATAATGCGTTGCTCGGTATCAAAGGTGGTTGCGAGTTTTGAGTGGTATGGATTGAGTGCGGTGTGTGGAAGAAGGGGTGAGTTAGCTAGATCTTGAGGAATTTGTGAGGATTTGTTTTGCTTGGGAGTATTTTGAGAGATTGAGAGGTGCGGCGTGGAAAAGAAGGGCAAGAGAAGGAAGAGTTTTTAGGTTAAGAACACTTACCTGTGCCGCGCGTTTTGAATCTGGGTTTTATCGCAGGTTGGTACCGACTTCTGTGACATGTTAGCCCAAAAATATTCTATTCCGCAAACTTCTATTCTACTAACAAAACTAAAAAAAAAGCTAACAAAAAGAAGAGCTATAAAAAGAAAGCTAACTAAACCGGGTTGCCTCCCGTAAGCGCTATTTTTAACGTCGTAAGCCCGACGAACTTACCTTATCTTAATCCAACGATGTTAGAGCCCAAGTGGCTCTAATCTCTTCTTCCGGATCGGCTTGCTCATAGAACTTCTTCAATCTGTGTCCATTGACTTTGAAGATGGCTCCATTGTTATCTACTAGATCCACTGCTCCATGAGGATATATGTGGTGAACCACGAATGGCCCACTCCATCTTGACCTTAGCTTCCCTGGAAACAAACGGAGTCTAGAGTTAAAAAGAAGTACCTTGTCACCAACTTTATAAGTTTTGGGCACCAATTTCCGGTCATGCCATTGCTTTATATGCTCTTTGTAGATCTCAGCATTCTCGTACGCCTTTAGCCTCAACTCCTCTAGTGCCTGCAAATCCATGAATCTTTTTTCTCCGGCCGCATCGAGGTCCATATTGAGCTCTTTGAGAGCCCATAATGCCTTGTGCTCCATCTCGACCGGCAAATGGCACGCCTTGCCATACACTAGATTGTAGGGAGTGGTGCGTAAGGGTGTCTTGTACGCCGTCCTGTAAGCCCATAGAGCGTCATCCAGCTTAGATGACCAATCCTTCCTTGAGCAGGAAACCGTCTTTTCTAGGATGCTCTTGATTTGCCTGTTTGAAACTTCAACTTGGCCACTAGTTTGGGGATGATATGGTGTTGCCACCCGATGTGATACCCCATACTTAGCCAGAAGTGCTTCAAAACTCCGCTCTATGAAATGTGATCTACCGTCGCTAATGAGGACTCTTGGTACGCCAAACCTGGGAAAAATGTTAGTCTTAATAAACTTTGCCACGGTTTTAGCATCATTGGTCCTTGTAGCGACGGCCTCCACCCACTTAAAGACATAGTCAACCGCTACCAGGATATACTTGTAGGGGCTTGATGAAGGGAAAGGTCCCATAAAGTCTATGCCCCACACGTCGAATAATTCAACCTCTACTATCCCTGTCAACGGGTTCTCATGTCTCCAAGTGATGTTGCCAGAGCGTTGTCATTCATCACATGCTGTCACAAAATCCTGTAAGTCCCTGAAAATAGTAGGCCAATAGAGACCACTTTGAAGAATATTCGCCGTGGTTTTGAATCCTTTTGCATGGTCACCGGTAGGAAGTGTGTGACATTGACGGATCACACTCTGTATCTCTTCTTCTGGGATATAGCGCCTAAAGAAATGATTACTTACTTACTTGAACAAGTAAGGATCATCCCAATAGTACTGTTTAACATCATGGAGGAACTTCTTTTTCTTTTGCGGTGTCAATCCCTCGGGAATGACACCTCCTACAATGTAGTTAGCAAAATCCGCAAACCAAGGGACTTTTGACCCTTTAATAGCATGAATTGAATGAAAAGAAGTAGAAGCAAGAGATGAAGAAGGAATTGAATTAAAAGCAATGAGTTTAGGTTGAGAAAACGTACCTGGCTGGGTCGTTACCGAGTCTGGTTAGGTCGGTAACGACCCTGAAGCTTCTATATTCCCATTGGTAACGACCTCTTGTGGCTCGATATCGAGCTCTTCGGTTATGGTATCGATGTGCCCTGATTCGGTGCCGATGTGATCGACGCCCTCCAGCTTTGGTGATGGCTCGGTACCGACCCCTTTACGGTCGGTAACGAGGGAATTGTCGTTTCCTACCTCGTTCAGCATGAGGTGTTCGTCCAGTCTGGAGTCGTTGATTGGCACTACATTGTTTGATTCGGTGATGTGTTCAACTGGCAACCTAGATATAAGTGATCCGCCACCAAGCTTTCTGCTCCTTTTTTATCTCTGATATCATGATCAAATTCCTGCAATAAGAGCATCCAACGGAGTAGCCTAGGCTTGGCGTCCTTTTTGGCCATTAGATATCTAACAGCCTCATGGTCAGTGTAAACTATCACTTTTGAACCTACAAGATAGGAACGGAATTTTTCGAAAGCAAATACTACGACAAGGAATTCCTTCTCCGTCGTAGTATACTTACTATGCGCCTCATCAAGCGTCTTACTCGCATAGTAGATGGCGTGGAGCTTTTTGTCCTCCCGTTGTCCTAGTACTGAGCCAACAGCATAATCACTGACGTCACACATAATCTCAAAGGGCAGGGTCCAATTTGGGGACTGCATAATAGTGGCGGAAACAAGGGCTTCTCTTAACCTGTAAAACGCTTCAAGATAGTCCGGAGACAGCTCAAACACTACATCTTTCATCAGTAGGTTAGTCAATGGTTTAGCTATGTTAGAAAAATCTTGGATAAAACGTCTATAGAAGCCAGCATGCCCTAGAAAACTCCTAACGTCTTTGACAGAAGAGGGAGGAGGTAGTTTTTCAATAAGCTCAATTTTAGTTTTATCTACTTCTATCCCTCTTTTGAGACGAGGTGTCCTAGTACAATTCCCTCTTGAACCATAAAAATGACATTTTTCCCAATTAAGCACAAGGTTGGTTTCTTTACATCTCTTAAGTACACATGCAAGATTAGCAAGATAAGTATCAAAGGAAGAACCATACACAGAGAAATCATCCATAAAGACCTCTACAATGTCCTCTATCATGTCATAAAAAATAGCCATCATGCACCTTTGGAATGTGGCAGGGGCATTACAAAGCCCAAATGGCATTCTCCTACATGCAAAAGTCCCATAGGGACATGTAAAAGTTGTCTTCTCCTAATCATCAAGATGAATGGGAATCTGCCAAAATCCGCTATAGCCATCTAAGTAACAGAAATAATCATGCTGGGATAAGTGTTCCAACACTTGATCAACAAAAGGAAGCGGAAAATGATCTTTCCTAGTAGCACTATTGAGCTTCCTATAATCAATGCACATCCTCCAACTAGTTGTGGTCCTAGTGGGGATTAGCTCTCCCTTTTCGTTTTCAATGACGGTCATTCCCTTTCTTAGGGACTACATGGACTGGACTAACCCATTGGCTGTCTGATATAGGAAATATGATCCCGGCATCAAGTAGTTTAATGATTTCCTTTTTAACCACCTCTTTCATATTAGGGTTTAAGCTACGTTGATGCTCTATGGTGGCTTTATGATTATCCTCCATGTAAATCTGATGCATGCAAAGTGAGGGGGATATGGCGGTTATATCATCCAGGGAATAGCCTATGGCTTTTCTATATGTACTAAGCATAGAAAGAAGCTTCTCTACTTCCTCATCTTTTAGTTTAGCATTGATGATGACTGGAAAAGTAGAGTTAGGACCAAGAAATTCATACCTGAGAGTGTCTGGAAGGGGCTTGAGCGTTGGAGAAGGCTCAGCCGGAATAAGAATGGGCTCTTCGGGCTCCGTCTTCAAGACTTCTACGTGATAATCAAATGCCGAGATCTCTTCATCCTCAGTCGAAAGGCTCGGTACCGATGCAGAGGGGGTCGGTACTGAGTTGTCTTCGTCTACCAGGAGACTCGGTACTGAGGTAGAGATGCTCGGTACCGACACTCCAGGAACTATCTTAGCCCATCTTCGACCCGAGAATGTATCATTTGCCAAACGCCTACCGATTGGGTCCCCACATACAATGAAATCGTTATGGGTGCAAAGCATTTTAACTTCGGCTTCGTTTGTCTCCTTCATTGTGGGGTTGAACCGAAATTCCACTACCTCATCCCCAATTTTGAAAGTTAGGAGTCCCCTCGTAACGTCAATTATGGCACCGGCTGTGGTGAGGAATGGTCTCCCTAAGATGATAGGCACCACCGGATCTTCGGGCATTTCCATGACTATAAAATCATTGGGAACAAAGAATTTGCCCACTTGTACCGGAAAGTCGTCCACAACTCCTGTTGGCTTGACGCATGATCCATCTGCCATGTACAACCACATGTTAATTGGCTCCAATGGTCCCATGTTGGCTTTGGACCAAATCGACAATGGTAGGAGACTTGCACTGGAACCTAAATCACATAAAGCTTTGAATCTGTGGGTACTAATGCCAATGGTGATTGCAAATTTTCCTGGGTCCCCTAGCTTCTCCGGGAGCTCTAAAGATCGGACCTCATCTGTCAGCCCTGACATAAACCTTTTTCTGCTAAGAATATCTTTCAAGAATTTGGTGTAAGCCGGCATTTCGCTTAGGGCCTCAATGAATGGTATAGAAATATTTAAGCCCTGAAGAATCTTAGAGAAACGCTTAAACTTGCCTTCGGTGGAGTCCTTAGACTTCTTAGTAGGAAAGGGGAGAGACTTCACCAATCTCGGAACCAAAGCGGGCTCGAGAGGTGGCACTACCGAATCGACAATCGGGTCGATTGGTGCTGCAAAAGGTTCAGTACCGACCCTGGTGGGGTCAGTATCGAGCCTGGGACTAAGGGCTCAGTGTCGAGAACTTACCTGGATTAGGGTCGGCAACGAGCTTTGGGGCATCGGTATCGAGGGTTTTAGAATCGGTAACGACCCTTTTTGGCGCGTTATCGATCTTGGTCGGGGCATCTTCTTCGGTACCGGGGTCTTTCTTCTTGGCCTCAGCACGGCCTGGTAGCATCTTTCCGCTCCTGAGGTATACGGCTGCTATCTGTCCTCTTGGGTTCTCGTCGGGGCGGCCCGGGAGTTGCTCTTGTGGTCTCGGAATTTGTGCAGCTAGGTTTCCAAGTTGGGAGTCAATGCTCTTCTTCCATGTTTCAAGACCATTCAATCGACTGTTAAGGTTGGCTTGGACTCCATCAATCTTGCTATTGATGCCCTCTTGTAGCCCTTGTACCCATGGAGGTACCTCTTGATATCCTGGTGGTCTGTAAGGAGGAGCCTTCCTATCTTGTGGTGTAGGTGCTTGATTGTGACTTTGATTGTAACCTCCCCAACTAGGATAATTGTTTGGCCTGTCATAATTATTAGGCGGGTTTTTGTATTACCCTCTCATATAATTCATCTCAACATATGTCTCGGCGGCTCTAACCTACTCAATGTTAGTGCAAGAAGAAGTACTATGGCCTTGACAGCCGCATTCTTGACAAGGTTGAGAGGTTTTCAGAAAACTTACTTGTTTCTTCAGACGGTTGATCTCATCCTGTAAAAATTGATGTTTAACGTCAGGATCAACTTCGTCTTTATTAGGCATGTAGAGACTTTTTTTAGGCTGGGATGTCTGTTGGGTCCCATACATGGCATCGTAATTGGTCAATTTGTCCAGCAACTCCCATGCAGCAGTGGGATCCATCTCAATAAAACCGCAAGCAGCGTGCATGTTGATGCAGTTCTTTGTGTCAGCGTTAATCCCTTGAAAAAAGATTTCTTGGAGCACATATGGTGGTTGCCCATGGGTAGGGCACTATCTAAGCATCTCCTTGAATCTCTCTCACGTCTCCACAAAGGTATCGTTAGGCAACTGGTGGTAGAAGGTGATACGTTTTCTTAACTTCGTTGTCTTAGCATGAGGGAAGAACTTTGTTAAAAATTGATCATACAAAGCCTTCCAAGTCCTGATAGACTTAGGAGGTAAGCCTAACCAGCTCAAGGCCTTTCCTGTAAGAGACCACCTGAAAGCTTTTAACAGAACATATTCTAGAGAGACACCTTCAACAACAATAGTGTCACATAAATCAAGAAAATTTTTAATATGTTCCATAGGGCACTCAGTAGGTTTCCCTTCAAACTGAGCCTATTTTATTAAGGATATGAATTGAGATTTAATCTTAAAATTCTTCTCTATCTCCGGAAGCACAATTGCGAACTCTGGCACCCTTAGTTCTGGATGCATATATTGTTTAGCATACCTTGGATAGGCATTGAGTTGTTCTTGTAGAGCGGTTTTTTCAAGTTGTGTGGCTTCGAGCTGCCTCTGGAGTGCATCCATCTATTGTTCCATCTCTTCAGGTGTCATGGTCATGCCTTAATTTTCTCGTCTTCTGCGATGAAGGACGCGTTCGGGTTCAGAATAATAATCAGTGTGATCAAATCCATGCCGGCGTCGCCCTGTTGGCATAAGCTGAGAAAACAAACAAAAATAAAAACAGGGTCGGGCTACTCCCAAACCCTTGAGTAATCAAACAAGCATTGTTGCTTCCCCGACAATGGCGCCAATTTGTTGTTAGGGTTTCCCAACAACAAATAAATTTGTAGTCAAGACCCCACTGTGTATAGGGAGGTCAGGATCGTCCACGGGAAGCAAGTTTTGTTTGATTACTATCTAGAAAACAAGAAAATACAGAAACAAAGTAAAACAGAAACAACAATAAAAATAAGGCTACGACAACCTCGGTACCGACCTTGTTAGGGTTGGTAACGATGCTGGGTTTTGACACGAACAAAGCAACTAAACACAGACAAACTGTAGGCTCGGTACCGACCTGTACCCCTCGGTAACGAGTCTAAACAGAGTAAAATCGAATGTAATTCAAATGGAGAAAAATCTAGGATAAGGGTTTACCACGACATAATCAGGCCTTGAGTGGTACAACCATTCCAACCAAATCGTCTGTTGGACCCCGAGCAACAACAAGCCCAAAAGGCCCAGAAATGCACCAACGGACAAAAATCTGTTTTGGAATTGCGTTTTGGGCCGTTGGCCCGAGTGCACGGCCCAACCAACTTGTCAACCTTACAATTCGGGAACAAAAAAGCCCAAAAAACAACGATGCATCACATATATAACTCGAGCACACCACACCAAGCTAACCGAATTTATAAGCAACATTTTATTCCATTATAGAACTATAAATATCGAGAAGACCAAAACCGGCGATACAGGAAAGTGAAATTCCACTCAAACCTTCTACCATAGAAAGAAAAAATTAATTTACACATCACCTATATCGTGGGTGATAGTGTCCAACAATCAAACCGACAATAAAACTCTTGTGCATAGTCTACGCCAATATCATTACAGACTTATGATGTTCTCACGACACAAGCCTAATAGCTCATTAATTCTTAAACCGTCCATTTCATGTGCTACAGAACTTTTGTATGGCAAGTGCAATTGTTGTAAATTGCGTAAGGGGGCCATAAACCCCAGATGTAGCATTAAATTAATTAACATTGTCACCCATTTTCCCCATACCCTAGAGAATTTGGCAAAGGCACCCCTCTCAAATCCCAACCTTATATCCATTAACGCGTTATGTCGCATTGAACACATTAATCTCATTGCACTTATGGAAACCAAAGCTTAATCGCTGCCTGATAATGGGTGGAAA
This sequence comes from Fallopia convolvulus, assembly GCA_964016875.1. Classification (NCBI taxonomy): domain Eukaryota; kingdom Viridiplantae; phylum Streptophyta; class Magnoliopsida; order Caryophyllales; family Polygonaceae; genus Fallopia; species Fallopia convolvulus. The sequence continues at coordinate 29,173,191 of OZ024727.1, forward strand.
AATGCGGGGTTCGACTCCGTGGAATTTATCCCTGCGAGTGGATATTCGGGCGGTCTTTGCGTCCTTTGGAAGAGCACACTCCTCCTGAATGAAACAATTCAAACCATCCACAAAGACAATCGCTTTGTTGGGTTCCTTTACGAGAACCTTGAAACAAAAAGGAAAATAATTCTAATATTTGCGTATGCACCACCCAGGCCGCAAGAAAAAGACCAATTTTGGAACACTTTGAAGGAGTTCATACAAAATTGCAACCACCCATGTTTACTTATGGGTGACCTTAACGAAATCCAACACCCAAACGAAAAAATAGGGGGCGCGAACCCGGCCCCTTCTCGTTTCGAGCGGCTCATTAATTTCAAAAATGAATGCGACATGTACGACATCCCCACTATCGGGAATAAATATACATGGAGAAAATCCAAAAACCTTGACAATACCACGCTCGAAAAGTTGGACCGAACCCTGGTCGCCAACCAAATCATTCAATGGTTCCCGTCCACAGCGATGAAAAACCATGCTTTCTCTTCTTCCGACCATTGCCCAATATCCTGTGACCTCCCCGCGGGGATCGCATTTAAAGCACAACCATTTAAATTTGAAATGATGTGGACATCTAGAAAAGATTTTCAAAACGTCTTCAAACAAGCTTGGAGACACAACGCTGGAGGATCCCATATGTTCAATCTGGTGAAAAAAACACAACTTCTCGAAGCCAAAGCATGGAACAAACAAACGTTCGGCAATATATTCGAACTAAGAAAAAAACTCGACGAAAACATCGTTCATTTCCAAAAGGATATAATCGAACACAACAACGTGGAACTCATTCAAAAGCAAGAACGTCTTTTGAGGAAGCGGTCCTGCCTCCTGGATTTCCAAAACTCGTATTGGAAACAAAGGGCCAAAAACACCCACATAAGACTAAATGATAAGAGGGTTTTTCTAGTGTGTGCCCATGGGCACACACTAACAATGATTGAGTTTCCTTAATTAGGAGGACAATGTAAATTAAAAAGGAGGTGAATATGAATTGAAAAGGAGGTAAATGTAAATAAGGAAACTATTAGATTAATTTTGGAAGAGTATTATTTATCCTTATTGCTAATTTTAAATTTATTATATAATGTTTATCTTTAAACTTCTAATTAGAGAAACCCCAATCATTGTTAGTGTGTGCCCATGGGCACACACTATAAAAACCCATGATAAGAACACCAAATATTTCCACCGGATTGCCACCGGACGAAGGAATAGAACCAACATTAAAGAGATCCGAACATCGAAAGGCACACACATTACGGGTGTTGAAAACATCAGAAAGGAAATCGAACGAGATTTCCGTAACCGGTTTCGGGAATTGGAAATTAACCATGGAAAGCTTCAAAACATGACACAAACCATCCAAAAAGAAGTTTCCGATGAAGACAACTTAGAACTTACCAAACCAGTATCAAACAATGAAATCAAGAAGGCCTTATTCGACATTGGGGACAATAAAACTCCTAGCCCGGACGGAATGTCGGCATGCTTTTATAAGAAGTACTGACACATTGTAGGCCCGAATGTCATAAGGGCCATTAAAAGTTTTTTCCACACCGGGAAACTCCTAAAACAAATAAACCACGCATTCATATCCCTATTACCAAAATGTGAGAACCCCAGCTCCACCAACCATTATAGGCCCATAAGCCTATGCAACACAATATACAAAGTAATATCAAAAATCCTAACAAATCGCCTGAAAAACATCTTAAACAAGCTCATACATCCAATGCACGGGGCTCAACATCCACAAATCCGCCTTCCAGGTCACCAAAAATACAAGTAATACAACTAAGGAACAAATCAAACAGATTCTCCAAATCACAAACACGGTTGCGTTGGACAAATACCTAGGATGTCCAATTATCAATGTCAGAGTAACACAAAACACCTTTAAACCACTAATTATGCGGACCAGATCCCAACTTGCAAAATGGAAAGCAAACAATCTATCCCAAGAGGGACGTAAAACCCTAATTAAAGTAAATCTATCAGCACAACCCAAGTACATTATGCAATCCTTTATGCTACCCCAAACTACTTTACAAGAACTGGACCAAATCAATAAAAAATTCTTTTGGAACAAGGATCACAACTACAAACCACTCATTAGTTGGAACTCTATTTGCCGCCCACCCGCGGATGGCGGGGTGGGAATCGCCAAGGCAGAATAGATGAACAAAACACTCAAAATGAAACTGCTCTGGAAAATACTAGCTGAACCAAACAATCTATGGGTCAAAATTATTACAAAAAAATATCTTGAAATGGAAAACCTCTTAAACTACAAGAAAAAACATAACACCTCCTGGCAGTGGTCCAAGCTAATAGGCCTTAAAGACCTATTCATGAAAGGACTTATCTGGCAGATTGGGGATGGAAAAACCGTTCGAGTATGGAAAGACAACTGGACCGATAAGGGCCCTCTCAACCCAAGGACAGATGTGGAAAACCTGATTAATTGGGATGAAACCGTGGATGAGTACCTCATAGATGATAATTCGTCGAACATTGAGAAATTGAGCAAGGTAATTAATCTAGACGACCTTGAAATCATATCCAAAATCATAAACCTCATTAACAAAATCCCGGACAGACTATATTGGCAACCTCGTAAAAATGGCTGGTACTCAACCCATTCAACCATGCAATGGATCCACCAATCTAAAGGCGAACCAAAAATAAACCTAGCTTGGATCAACAAACTTAACATCCCCCCAAAGTGAAAAATTTTGTTTGGAAAGTAGCCAGAAATGGTTTGCCAACTAAGATGAGGCTCACTGCCAACCATATCCCGGTTCCGCCGGGCTGCGAGGCCTGTAACAGCCTAGAGGAAGACACTAACCATGTGTTACTCTCGTGCCCATTAACCGAGGAAACCATCAAATCCGTAAATCCCAAACTTTGCCGAATCCTCAACCAAATTTCCGTTGGGGATAAAAACCACACCTTATCCTGGATGAGATAAGGATGTGATTAACAAAAGAGAAAATGGAACTCCTCGGTAACACCTGGTGGTGCCTATGGTACTCTAGGAATAAAAGAGTTTTCGACAACACTAACAACAATAACTTGAATAACGCCGCAAACATTTGCGACTTTATTCATAACCAAATTAAAAATTGGAAAACGCGGAAGCCTCGGCCTCGGATAATCCAAGTTTCGGAACGGCTAGAGGTGGGCCTAAGAGAAAGCCCACAAAATGGGCAAAACCCAGAAGTGATTTTACTAAATTGAATTTTGATGGTGCAGTTAATGCGGATGGCATGGCTTCTTACGAGTTCATTCTCAAGGACTCCTGCTGCTCCCCCATCCATTTCGACGGAGGATTGATTGGTCGTCAGTCCGTTCTAACTTCCGAGACCATCGCCTTACGCCAGGGACTACTCGAGGCCATTCGTCGTGGCATTCCCCAGATCCAGATTGAAGGCGATAATTTGCAGCTGGTCAAGGCCGTTCTTGGTGATTGGCGCTGCCCGTGGGAGATTGAGTTGCTTCGTTTGGACATCCACTGCTTGTTGGCTCGTTTCCAGGATTGGGGTATCGCTCAAGTCAACCGTGAGTGCAATTCGGTGGCGGACTACATCGCTGGCTCGTTCCGACGCGTCTCCTTTATTCCACTTCCAGTTGACTCGGGTTTGCACACCCTCATCCTTCGGGATGCTCTTGGGCGGTCACTAACCTGTTAGTGACCACCCAAATTCCTTTCCTTATCAAAAAAAATCAATTTTCACAAATCAATTCACTCTCTACTTATTTTTGATCCAAAGCTCGAAACTTTCGTTATCGAACAATATCAACATTCAAGGTTACAATTTTTTCTTTCGATCAAGCAATAAACTCGAATTACTTCGACTTTCGTCCAAGTATAAACAAAAAAACAAGTAGATAAAGGATAGAAGGCAATCAAACATTCATTACACATTCCCCGACCAAACAAGTAGATGCATAGCATCCCCGACCAAAGTGCATACGTCATTTTTCATTCATATAATATTAATAGCATATGCATAGCATTTTGGCGTGATATACAGTGCACTTTTAAAAGTAATATTTATTTTCTAATTAAGTTATTATATTTTAAAAAAAATTTAATTAAAAGTTAATCAATAATTATTTTAGGGTAAAGTTTGTAGTAAAGGAAATTTGAGGGTGAAAACCGCAATTTTGGAAAATTTTGGCCGACTTTCACGAGATTGTCGACCTTAGCTTTCTCAACTTTCAATATATATATATAAGAATGTTCTATCTTAAATATTAAGCTGCGTACGGAAAAAAAAGAAGAGAGTAAATAGAATTGGGAGTTCGAGTGTTCTTCAGAGAGAAGGCTTGATTTTGCTGTTTATTTGTCAGATCTGGTACAAGATCTCTTCTATCGGGTTTTAATCTTGAAGCATAAGCGTTGTTTGGTAAGTTTTTAATTAGTTAATGGTTTATTTGGATTTCCTTGATTTTTCCAGATCTAGATCTACAGTTGCTTTTGATTCAGAAATCAGTCGATTTATAGTTCTCAGAGGGTATTTTCGATATCGGATTTATATTCGGAAAAAGATTTTAGAGTAATTTTAGGGTTTTGTTTTGTAATGATTTTTGGAGACCCTTGATCAAGTTTTACAGAAAGGTTTGAACTAAAAAAATGTTCTTTCATATATATATAGTTTATCGATGTCAAGTTTTAAGGGATTTGGAATTATGCACATAAAGTTATAATGCATATTGGCATTTCATTGCATTTTGGGTTAGAGTTTATAAGAGTAAATAGCCTAATTTGCATTGAGTTATATATAGGAGCACAAGTCATAGATCATGGTCAAAGAAAAAGGGAAGAGATATAGTATCTGTCTTGAACAGGTGAGTATAGACCGGAGATTAAACCCTATGTGATATATGTGTTATATGAACTATATGGATATATGTGCTATATGAGTTATATGGATAGATGTGATAGCTCTGAAATTTCCAGAGTTGTTTGCACATAAAGTATGTTAACAGATGGCATATGATATATGGTTACATGATGCACTTGATTGCATAGCATATTGCAATGAGATTAAAAGGACCTGTGACTGTCTTGCCCTGAACTATAATTCAGGAAATCTTCGGATTTCTTTGTTAAAGCGATCTTCGGATCATATAGGATCTTCGGATCATACAAGACCTACGGGTCAATGAGGAGATCTTCGGATTTCTTTCTTAAAGCGACCATAAGAGTCAATATTCAGGAGATCTTCGGATTTCTTTGCTAAAGGGACCATAAGAGTCCATATATAGTAAACCCAGGGCAGATTCAGGCTTGAACAGTTCATAGAATAATAAATCGGATACATAGGCATTTGCATTTGCATAGTAAATTCCTATATGACATATGTATAATAATAAGTATATGTACATGGACTAAATGTTTGACTCTGTGTGAAATAATTGATGATGGTTTATATTCACTGAGTATACGACTCACGTAAATCCCAAAACAAATTTTTCAGGTTCAACTAGAACTTTCTGACGTGTGTCTCTTTTAGAGGTCACATTCATACAGGTCGGCCGGCTGAAGCTCAATGCAACCTTCTCCTCCTCATTTTGCATCATAGACATATGGCTTGTAATAAAGTTAGAGTAATAAATGTATTAGTATAAGAAGAGTTTGCATAGATGTGTGTGCAACCTTTTATGGTTGTTACTTTCTGCTTTGTTCTTATGTGGATAGTTGCTATATGTGAATTATCTCCTTATATAAGAGATAAGTTTTACGAAGCATGCGTCATAGGGTATAAGGGTGTCACAGCTGATCTCTCCAACTAAACTCTATTGCACAGCTCGGTACCCACCCTCACAGGTCGGTATCGAGGTCTCTGTCTTGATTCTTTTGTACATTTTACATAGCTCCTTTTGGATTCGTCAGGATTTTCAAAGCGTCTTTTTCTTCTCTTCTCTTCCACATGCTCCACCATCAACCTCCCGATCTCAACTCCCACGGAATGCTCCTTTCTGCTTCAAAAACCTACAAAAAACACAAAAACGGAGTAGCTTCCATACTTTTCACAAAATATGTAAACTAATACAAAAACACACAAAATAAGCACTAAAACTCAACTAAACTAAGCTAAACAACTAAGAAAAACTCCCAAAAATTATACTAAAAATATGAACATCAGTTGTGCATGCTTGTTTATGATCATGATTTGATTGTTTTTATTGCATGAATCTATTCTCTTGTTCTTAATCCTTGAAACGAAAGTTGAAGGGAATTTCTCATTCATAGTTGAAGCGAAAGCGGAAACCTTGAATCAGAATAGTCAAATTAAGGTTTTGAAGCGAAAGCGGATCAATCCTAGTTGAAGTAGAAGAGATAGATAGTAAGTTTATTGATAGGACGAAAGTTAGTTGATTTAGTTGCTTTGGTTGACGAAAGCTGACACCTTTTTGTGATAAAAACCTGATCTTTATGTTTCATTAGCGTTGGCATTGCATGATTGTTGTTGTGGTGATACCCTAAACCTTAGAAATCTCTTTCCTTTGATAAAAATCCTTACTTTGTTGATTACTTGCGCTCCAAGTAACAAAACTTGATACTGACTTTCTCCCGTGGACGAACCTGACTTCGCTATACACAGTGGGGTCTTGATTATAAATTTATTTGTTGTCAAGAAACCCTTTCAATAGGTACATGAATAGGGATCCACAATTCGCTTATTCTGGGCATGGTTAGGGCTTTTTAGCTTCGTGCTCAAGGTTAGGGATGTTTTGAAATTAGGTTGATTAAATTTGCTTGCTGATTTGAGACTTGGGTCTACAACTTGAATAATTTTGGGTGTTTATTACCGTATTTTCAGTCCATTTGGTTTCTTTGGGGGAGATCTCCTCTTAATGTGGTAATTATCCCCTTAAATTTCATGTCTTTTTGTTGAATGGCTGGTTAATTTCATGTCTTGTGGGAAATGGTATTTGTTGGTTTGATCGATTGTTCAGGGGTATGTGATGGGCTTGTCTTGAATTTTACTTTGGGGGAGATCTCCTCTTAAACATGAGAATTCACTTCATTCTTTACCTTTTGTTGATGCCAATTAATGGATTTAGTGCATTAGAAGAAATTGAATGCTTATTTAAATCTCATGAGTATGGTGTTATAAAAAAACTAACCTGATTTATAATTACAACATTTACAAGGGGATTAGCTAGGGTAAGTAGGGTCTAGATTCAGCCTCTATATACAATTTTTTTGTTCTTTGTATTTTTTAGCTTCACTAATATACCTCTGGTTCAGCCAAAAAAATTTAGCCCAGTTCTTGGTGTAGAGAACGCATACTGAACTGATTATCCACTTATTTGAGCTGCTGGTTGTTGAAAGCATTGTATTGGTGGTTTATGTGTTGCCCACTGGTTAATCAAGATAAAGTGATGTCATTCCATACTCATTAGTTTTACAATTCGCTTGGTTTTAGGACACCTCTTATTTAAGTTTCCTTTATGTGCAGAGTTAAAAAATAACCATGGAAGACAAATATCATATAAAAGGAGAACACATATGGTTAAATACAAACATGGAAGTCAAAGTATCACATATTTGTACTACGATAAGATTGGATCCTATCCATATGGTTGATGCTATTAGATATACCCTGATATATTACAGGCTATTGCTACTGCAAGAATGATGGGAGAGTATCCAGAAAGAGTTGGACAACTGAGAACTTTGTTTTAGGTAAAGTCTGAATTTAGAAGTGCATACTAATATGAATATGTTAAAGTTAAAATGATAAAGGTATTTTCTTAGCTTTATTAAGTTAGTAATATAATAGATAAGCAGATTTTTGAAATAAGTAGTTCCGTTAAAAAAAAGGCAATAATGTATCTTTGTTAAATTAGTTAACAAAGTATTAATATATGTAATCATGGCATTAATAAATGCATATGCTAACTGTGGGTGGTTTAAAAAGGCAAAAACATGTTTGATTAACCTTTAACTTTAATTGTAGGCTTTTGATTAGCCTGGCATTCCTCATTCAGTAGATATCTTTTCAAATTTAGGTTTATCTATATCTTAGCTACATTTTGGATTTATATAATTCATATAAATTGGCATCATAGGCATATAGTAGTAAAATCCCATAAACAAAAGCCGATTTATTAAACTTAGTGTAAACTGAAATAGAAACTTTTCTAAACGGATCCTAGAAGCCCACATTTACAATTCTGCTATTCACAATCTTTTGAGCTTTTTATTGCTTCGGGAATTAAGGAGTGCTTATATTAGTTGTATATACATTTACAGTCATACAAGAAAAGAGTGGACATTTTAATTGGGAACTTAGTTTATAATTTATACTTTTAGTTTTCAAGACGAATATTTACAAGAGCTACAACAGGGATATCTTCTGATAACACCAGATCTTGAAACTGATCAATTACTTGTTTTGGAAACATAGAATTAGTACTAATGTAGCCAGTGAAGAATTACATCTTGTAACTGAACTTTTGAAGTAGGAAGTCAGCGGGAATTTTCTTGTACTAGAGGAATATTTACAAAAGCTACATCAGTTTGATTTTCCAAATCTTTTTTAAGTTTGATTCTTTTTATCTATTTCATAAGCATCCTAAGGTGGAAGATCCAGAACTGAGAAGGGTACGTGATGACTTTCAAAACAAAGTAGATTTTCTACGGAATCAAGCTGAGGTATGCATTAAGATTAAACATTCTATTTTAACCTTTTCATTTCTTTTTGTGCTTTCAAAATCAAAATTATAAATTTCAAATCAATGCTGACAAAGGACCAGTAATTGATCTTGTGCTTTGATATGATTGAACGCAAATACACACTGGATGCTTGCTCATTTGCGACTGCCTTTCAGCTTGAGGTAATGTCTTAGTTGCATTTCAAGAAGTTTGGATTGCTGCTGAATAATACTTTAGTATTGTTGTTGTTATGCATAATTTGCTTTGAGCTCTCTTTCATAAAAAATGGAAGTGTTGATTTGAGCTCCATCAAGAGCTTTACTGATTCTTCTTACTTGGTCCATTTTTTGTTTTTTTTGTTTGGTTTATAAGTTGTTCATTTAATTTTGGAATGCTTATTATCTTGTGTGCTTGTTTTGTTCATATGGATCAAGCATAAGGAGTAACTAATATTTATGGTAGAAATTTGGTTATGCATCGAGAGTACATCAACGGTCTTGCTTATAATTTTTTTTTTCCATTTTTCTCTTATCTAATTTGAGATTATTATTTGTTTCTGCAGGATGCTATAAGTGCACTCCAGTATCTGCCTGTAGTCAATGCTGTCATTGATGGAGACGATATCATTTACAGAGACTACATTGATATAAGTATAGTTGTTGGTACGCCAAAGGTTTGTATTTATCAGTTTGTAATTTGAAAATGGTCAAATGAAGTTAGCATATTTGTATGTATCAAAGTGAACTAACCAATACCTTATATTTGTTGGAACTCTTTGTTTAGTTATAGTTCTATCGTGGTCTCTTGAATTTTACTACAATTTTCACTTCACTTCATGAGATTCTACTGCAATTTGTGTGTCCCTTATGCAAATGCATAATGTGTGTATTATTTAACCCATGAATTATGCTCATCTATTTTATCAAATTTTTGCTAGAGTCTGAAAAAAATCAAATACCTAATATTGCCCCGCTTGCGTGCCGCACATGGCCCTTAACTAGTATATATATAAAACCCGATGTAAATTAGCATATTTACTCTTACAAACTCTAACCCTAAATGCAATGAAATGTTAGTATGCATTATAACTTTTGTATAATTTCAAATCCTTTAAAACTTGGCAAGGATAAACTATATATATATAAGAATATTTTTCTAGTTCAAATCTTTTTGTAAAATTTGATCAAAAAAGTCTCCAAAATATCATTACAAAACAAAACCTTAAAATCACACTTAAATCTTTTATCGAATATAAATCCAATTTCGAAAACACCCCTTCATAATTGTAAATCAACCGACTTTCAAATCAAAATCAATTGTAAATCTAGATCTAGAAAAATCAGTGAAATTCAAGTAAATCATTAACTAATTAAAACTTATCAAATACCGCTTGTACTTGAAGATTACAACCCAATAAAAGAAATCATGTACCAAATCTAGAACAGCTGATCAACACCACCAAACTTCTTCTTCTTTTCTCTTCTTTCAATTCTTTCTCTCGTACTCTCTTTTCTACTTTTTTTTTGTTTTTCCTTAACATTGAAGTTAGAAAGATATCATATGTGTATATATATAATTCAAAGTCGGTATGAGAAGTCATCATAAAATTTCCAAAGCTCCACTTTTCACCCTTAAATCTCATTTACTATAAATTTTACCCTGAAATAATTATTAATTAACTTTAAGTTAAAAACTTTTTTAAAATATAATTCCTTTTGGTACCCTCGAGGTATCAACTTTTCTTTTTGGTGTCCAAAAAAAATACTTATTCCTTTTGGTACCCTCGTGGTTTTAAAAATTTTCCTTTTCATAGCCTAAATACACCCAAAGTCAAAGTTCCATCCATAAAATCAAATTTCTGTTAATAATATTAAAAAAATAATAAAAATCTACCCCCTTTTTTAACGCTGATTCACTATGCTTGTTTGAGCTCCATGGTGTCAGACCTAGAGTCCATGATAACGGATCAGACGAAGCTGATGTGAATGCCCGAGCCCTAGTGCTTGCCGGAGCACTCCAGGCAGATGATGGAGAAATGTTGCAAGAGGGCAAATGCTATTAGATTTTCAACAACAACATGACTTCAATTTTTATCTATCCAATCATCAATTTTATGATCTTAAAATTTGATCGAAACACTTAAAAAACAATTGACGGCTCGACCCATTAGTCGATCAAATCACAATTTATCACTCACTATAATCACAATCTTCTACAATGACAATGAGTTAAGGCTTTAAAAACCCTAGTTTTAATTTTTCCCCAAATTGAAATCCTCATTTTAACTAAAAATTAAAATCAATTAAATGGGTACTGAAATTGGAACTCAATCCCTACAATACAATTGAAAATCAAAGGAAAAAATCCCTCAATCCCTAACGAATTGGTACCGTCTCGATCTCGGCTTCGTCCACCGTAATTATCATTGTCTCTCTCGTAGGCGTTGGCTTGCTCCACTCCCCCCAAGGCGTCGTCGGCCGCACAATGTTGTCACCAGGATACTCCCTCATTGAAGAAGATTGGGATCGATTCTTGCAGCTATTCATGGTTAACTTGTTGTTGTTGTGTTCGACGTCTGCTTGCCCTCTTCATCTCTTTTTCTGGTCAAACTATTATGGAGACAAATATACATGATATGACAAATGCATGCTTATCCTCATACAACTCAAGTATAAAATATAAAGTGTGATATGGCAAATGCATGCATGAAAGACCTCATGTCCTCAAATGGTAACAACTCACAATACTATAAACTCACAATACTACATACTCTTATCAATTCACAATGCCTATCCAACATGCAAAAGAAAGAACCTGCAAAAGAAACAACTCACAATACTATATACTTTTATCAAATAGGAAATCTAACTTACAAAGCCTATCCAACAAAAGTAAAGTGGCAACACAGGTTCCAATCACATCACCAAATATGACAAAACAAACGAAAATTAAACACATCAACCAACAATTAAACACATTAAACAACATGTCCCTTAAACACATCAACGAACCATCATCCGAACTTACAAACTGTCAACCAACAATTATCTAAAAACATAAAATTGATTGTCCATCATAAACACAAAAACATATTCTTAAACACACAATACATAAACTCGATCACACAATATAACACAAGATAAGAAAACAAGCGACACCACTTTATTGTAGACGGGACAACTGGATCACTTCTGCTGCAGGGGCTAGAGCTTCCACCATAAACATCACCTTAGCTAACTGTATAGATAGAACAACTTATGTTGGAAAATAACACTAGATACATGCATAGATAGAATAAAAAAGGGTTGTGACAACACTATCCTAAGGATGCCATACGTTTTTAAGATTTTAATATGGAGACAAGTGCATGGATAGGTGTAAAAATGAGTAAATTCAGATTTGAAAAGGCCAAAATCAGGTCTACAACTAATGTTGCAAAAGGTTGTCACTAGTGCTAGTGACAAGGCCCTTCACTGATGCCTTCCTTTTTATTAGGCCAAAAAGCATATCAGTTTCAAAATAAGAGTATCAAAATAGATATTTCAATCATAGTGATATATCAAGCAAGTAAGAGTATCAAACCAGATTACAAACACACACAAGTATTGCATTCAGTTCAGTCATGCTCTAATAATCATAGGCTGTCACTTTATGAACAAATGCATGGTAAAATATCAAACCATTTAACTCGGTTTTTCCTAATATCAAATTATAATTCAATTCGGATCAGGTTTTTCCTAATAACATTCATAAAAGATATCTCTTATGAATAAGATAGAGGTTTTTCCTAATAACATTCATAAAAGATATCTCTTATGAATAAGATAGATTATCATTAATTACTAATGGAATCAATTTATATTATCAAATCAATTTATAATAATATCATTAATACTAATATCATTAATAATATCATCATTATAATAATATCCTTCATCAATGAAATTATCAATCAAATTTGAAGTAGTGAATGATACATGTTATTTTATATTAGTTTGTTTTAACTCGCAAACAAGGGAACAAACCTGGCAACCAAGGCGGCTACTCATTGTTGTCCGCATCATCCTAATTGCTACATCAATGGAATCAATCATCGAGAGCCAATCATCACTGCTAACATCAATGGAGATGGCATCTTGAATGCCAAACAATTGATCCCACAACAAGCTAATCTCTAGGTCTACCCCTTTGTGTCGGAAATACTTACAATGAGGGCATTGTTGCAATAATGCATAAAATAACAATGAAGTAGATCGATCAACAAATAAACAAATACCATAACACTCCAAAATATTAAGAGAATGGAAACTAACCACGATCATCCCTGTCCACCATTGCCTCATCACCCATGATTTTGCCCGTTGTGAGGTCCCATGTAACACCCCGTGGTTTATAAGGAATTGAGGTGCTACCCATGTCAACAAGAGCTCTTCCTTTTCTGTGTTCGAGTGAGGACAAAGAACTCAAAAGTTAAGCGTGCAAGGGCGAGAGTAGTACCAGGATGGGTGACCTCTTGGGAAGTCCTTGGGTTGGCATGGGATAGCGCTTCTTAGAATCTTAGGTCTTGGGCCTTACAAATGGTATCAGAGCCAACTCTAGGTTACGAGTGCACTTGGCCCGGAGGGCGGTGCTTGGGCCTTGATGAGGACGTCAAGTGTTTAAGTGGGGGAGATTGTAACACCCCGTGGTTTATATGGAATTGAGGTGCTACCCATGTCAATAAGAGCTCTTCCTTTTCTGTGTTCGAGTGAGGACAAATAACTCAGAAGTTAAGCGTGTAGGGGCGAGAGTAGTACCAGGATGGGTGACCTCCTGGGAAGTCCTCGGGTTGGCATGTGATAGCGCTTCTAAAGGCTTCAGCCTTAAATCTCATGCATCTTGAGCTCCTAGTTCTTTGAAGCGACACCATGGATACCATTGTGACTTATGGTAATCTAGATGGAATTTGAGTTCGATAGAGGGCATCCTCTTTCCAATGAGGTGCGCAAACGCATTTGAGATCTCCTAAAATTTGAATCGGTGTGTGGGGATTCCGTTGCTCCCTCCTCATTGTTAATGGTGAAGAACGTCTTGTCCTGGTTAACAATCCACTTGGTAAGTGTCGACATCTGTAAACAAGTATATAATAGTGAATTAATGAAGAATAGAAACTCGAGAAGAAGAAAATTTAGAAGCTAAAGAAGAATGAACTATAGAAACTAAAAAGGCACAATAGAAAATGAAGAAAGTATACCTTCGTGAGGAGGTTTTTGGAAGGATTTTTTTAATGCACAAGAGGAAGTACATATGAGTCTTGAGGTGTAGTCTATTTAAAGGAAAAGACTACGGTTTTCAAAGTCTCATGTCTCCATATTAAATGCATATTTTATGCATTTAATAAATTACTATGAACCACATCAATATTATATATTAGTTTATATATTTATATATATATACCATGAACATAATAAAGAGGCTGATAAGACATAGAAAGAAATTAAAATGCAATAATAACCAACGATTAGTACTTCCATAAAAAGAGAAAGGGATAAGAAAATCCAAGGTAAATAGAATATCACAAGAGTGTGATTTTATCGGAAAGAAAAAAATAAAAATTTTCTTTAGAGATAGGACACCACAAGGATGGTGTTTCATTGTAAAGAATGATATTAATGAGAACTATTATGTCACATTATTAATTCGATAAGTCTCCATTGACTATCCGAATAAATGATTAATTCCGGTTAATGACTTTTAAGTGTGGCAACTCAAGAGAGAGTAACAACCAGAAAAGAGGGTGCATAATTTTCGACTACATATCTTGTACTATATTACAGAATAATATATTTTCAGTTTACATTACACTTCTATTTAGTAACTTTTAATTCAATATCACAAGGTGTAAACCGAAAGAATTGAAAGCCTCTTTCATCTTGGGTATATAGTTCTCTTTTATCATGGGTGTTCAAGTCTCTTCCATCATGATTGTACAGTTATCTTTCACCTTGAGGATATCGGGCATCTTTCATCCCGAATATACATGTCTCTCTCATCTTGAATAAATATGCATCGAGTTAGTGCCTGATATCACTTATGTTAATCCAAGCATGGTCTCAAACGAGACACGTAAACACATAAGACCAAAATCATCGGTCCTAAATCTCATACTAGTGAAATATGAATAATAATAAGAAATAACGAACAATCATTAAATCTAGACAATAAATAAACATAAGCCTATTTATTTATGCAAGCAAGCCATTCCGGTAGAATAGATTATCAAACAGAAAGAAAATTCATGTTTAATCAAATGCTAGAGAGAAAAATCCACTTGTCGTAATATTTGTGGGGTGTCCTTAAATGATGAAAGGTCAGAAGTACGAGCGAGAAACGGCTCTTAAACTTGTCCAAGTTCGTGTTCAGATGGTACCAAAAAATAATTAAATAAATTATATTTAATTTATTTCCTTTCATGATTATTACCAAAATATTAATCCTTGATAATAAAAATTGTTATTTCTCTTTAACAATTTTTAATAAGAGTCACGCTCGGGTGGCTTAATTTCATAGGGTGAGAGTTGCGAGCAAATTTAGGCCATCAGATCAAATATATCAACGTTGCAGATTAAAACAAATGGGTTTGGAAGAAAATAAAGAAAAAGGGTCGGTTCATTTAAAGTGGCAACACGGGTAAATAATGTAAAAATTTAATTCTATGGACGATATTACCCTTCTATCATAAAAAGCTCATTTTCCCCCAAAATATCAAAAACAAGCTTCAATGGTTTGCAGAAGCATCTCTCCCACATGAATCCCACGCAAGAGATTTCACCCACTAAACCTTAATCCGTCTCTCTCGCACTCGAATCCATCAAAAACTATGAAAATCGAAAAGGAAATCATGAAGAAAGCACAACAAGGTAAGTATGATTTTATTCCTAGTTCAATTCGAAATTTAGGGTTCAATAAATCTACGTTGACTAATATTCTAGTGGTTTCATGAATGTATTGTTTAAATTCAAAATCTAATTCATATTATGGTTGAAACTCACGTATTAATGCATTTTGTGTTTGGATTTAGGAAAATTTCATATAAATTGTTGGTGTATAATTATTACTTGTGGAGTAATTTGACAATTGGGGTCTTGCCTCTTGATATGCTCAACTTCTTGACTCAGATGGATGAATTTGGAATTGACACGGACGTCGATTCTTACAATAACCAGCTTAAAGCATGTATCAGGGCCAACGAAAATGTGGGATTCGAACATTCTGCATATTATGGTTCATATTAGGTGATGTGCTGGTCCATGATTTTGTATATATGGTTCATGGATATTTTAGTTTATAGTAGTTAATGTAATGACTATAGGTTCATAGTATATAGTTAAGTGTTTTGACATAGTTTGATGTCTTTATAAAGTTGTGTTTTGACACGATTTGTGGGTTTATGTCTTTATATAGTTAGGTGTTTTAACATAGTTTGATGTATGATGATAACCTAATGAAGATTTTTTTCATGAGCAAAGATGTGAGAAGGTATGGAAATTATTATTTTTTCTATCTCCACAACATACAATCATATTGTAAAATCTTGACTTGATTCTTATTTGATAGCCTATTAGCTCAAATGGTAGAGCAATGTGCATATGCACATAGATGTGGGTTCAAATCCCACATAGGCTAACTCTTCGTATGGTTTATATCTTTTGGTTCATGATAGTTCTTTTTCCGGTTCATGTTTTTATAAGCATAGGTTCATGATAGTTTATCTTACAACTCATGTCTTTTAAGTCATATTAGTTGTTATTTTGGTTCACGTCAATTGGTTCATGATATTTGCTCATTTGGTTCATGTTTTTATAAATATAAGTTCATGATAGTTTATCTTACAACTCATGTCTTTTAAGTCATATTAGTTATTTAGTTGTTATTCTGGTTCACGTCTTTTGGTTCATGATATTTTCTCATGTGGATCATGTTTTTATAATCATATGATCATAATATTTTATCTCATGGTTCATGACTTTTAGTATAAAAGTTAGTCTATTGGTTCATGTCCTTACATGGTTAGGTTCATAACAATTGCTAATAAGGTTCATTAAATATAACTCATAATACTTGTTATTTTATCTCATATTTATAAAAGGTATTTTGTTGATTCATTTCATTTTACGGTTAAGTTCATAACAGATGTCAATAAGGTTCATGAAATTTAATTCATAATACTTGTTATATTTGTCACGTAATCTACACCATAAATCGTATTTTGTGAGTTCATGTCTTAATACAATTAGGTTCATAACAATTATCAATAAGGCTCATGAAATTAATTATCGATACTTGTTACTTGTTTCATTCATTATAGTTCATAACTTGATATGCTATGTTCATAATTTCGGTCATTACGGTTCATAATATATTTATGAACAATAGAGATTAACAAATTGTATGATGTTCAACGCCTTTTTCGTGTCCTCATTGCTAAGCCTTACAACAAACATGCAATCCAGCATATGATGTATCAAGTCTAGAATAAAGAAACAAGTTGTCTTAGCAATGGAGATGGTGAAATATGGTTCAGATAGAGAAGATTATACTCTTATAGGTGGGTGACAATCCATACAAATTTAAATCACCAACAAAAATCAGTAGAAAGCCACAAAAATTCAATAAATAACACTAAAAACATTGTTGAATCTATACTATACAATTCGAAGTAATAGAATTCCAAAATCAAAAACCCCCCAAATTAAAAAAAAACCTATATTTGAACTTAAAATCATAAGAACACAAAAAAAACTAAATTCATGAAGAAAGTATTGTGCAGGTGGTCGAAACGCCAACTAAATCCAATTGAAACATGACACAATGATTTATGGGAGAAGATCAAACAATGGCTGCAAAAGTGTTGTATCTCGGTGAAGGCAAAAAGAAAAATGGAGAAGAAGAAGGTGGAGTGAATGTATATGAAAATGACGAATATACCCCTCCGTTTAGAAATTTTTTTAAACGCGTGTATTAATCATGGCCACAAATATAAGATGATCGGACGGGTATAATGTGCTTGTATTTTATACCGTAACACACACGCATCTGATCTCAATTCTTTTTAATAATTAATGCAAGTCATTATTTCTTTATAATAACTTTAAGAGGTCAAAATAAATAATTATTCCCTTAATAACTCATAACTCAAAATGCTTATAAATAAATCCGCATTTTTATTATCCTTATAAAAACAACATCATAAATTTATATATTCTTAAACTTATCGAGTGAACATCATAATAAGTCCTTTTTCATATAACTTCTCAACAAGAATTACAATCATTCACAGTTTTTTTATATGATTTAAGTCTTTGGTCCTTATTGAGTCCACAAATGGTCAAAAAGATAGCAATATAAATTATTAATAATTTGTTTACCTATTAATAATTTTAATTGAATTCTTTGTTCAATAAAAATATTCAGAGCAATAATTAGTTTCTTATATAAGGAAAACCTTAAATATCCTTTATTATAACATCAATTCTTAGGATAAAGAATGAGTAGCATAACGACTAGTTTTAGGTACTCTCATATAAATGAAAAGTGCTCATATATGTCATACGAGCGTCATATTAAAATTTGGTAAATTAATATGAGCTAACAAAGGATATATAAGGACTGTAAGTTATACCTTGATGATACGAGAGCTCGGAGCGACGGTTCGCGAGACGAAACGTCTTATCGACGCTGGAATAACAACACGAGGTTACGACGTTAGCGACAGGCTGCACGACGGCTCGTGATGGTTGGGTGGAAACTCCAGGGTGGAAAGAGGTGTTAGAGGTTGCGGGAGAGCTCGTCGGAGGACTGTGTAGGCTGCACCAGAGGCAGAGGAGGACAAAGCTAGTGCTTGATATCACCTATGTTAATCCAAGCATGGTTTCCAACGAGACATGTAAGCACATAAGACCAAAATCATCAGTCCTAAATTTCGTACTAGCGCAATATGTATAATAATAAGAAATAACGAAAAATCGTTAAATCTAAGCAATAAATAAACATAAGTCTGTTTATTTATGCAAGTAAGCCATTCCGGTAGAATAGAATATTAAGCAGAAAGAAAATTCACGTTTAATCAAATGCAAGAGAGAAAAATCCACTTTCCCTAATATTTATGAGGTGTCCTTAAACAGTGAAAGGTCAGAATTACGAGCGAGAAACGGCTCAGGAACTTGTCCAAGTTCGTGTTCGGATGGTACCAAAAAAAATGAAAAAAATAAATTTAATTTATTTCCTTTCATGATTATTACCAAAATATTAATCCTTGATGATAAAAATTATTATTTCTCTTTAACAATTTTTAAAAATTAATACAAGTCATTATTTCTTCATAACAACCTTAAGAGGTCAAAATAAATAATTATTCCTTTAATAACTCATAACTCAAAATGCTTATAAATAAATTCTCATTTTTATTATCCTTATAAAAACGAAATCATAAATTTATATATTCTTAAATTTATCAAGTGAACACATAATATGTCCTTTTCCATATAACTTCTCAACAACAATTACAATCATTCACAATTTTTATATGATTTAAGTATTTGGTCTTTATTAAGCCCACAAACGGTAAAAAAATAACAAAATAAATTATTAATAATTGTTTTACCTATTAATAATTTTTAATTGAATTCTTTGTTCAATAAAAATGGTCAGAGTAATGATTAGTTCTTATATATAAGGAAAAACGCTAAATATCCTTTATTATAACATCAATTCTTAGGATAAAGAATGAGTAGCATAACGACTAGTTGTAGGTACTTTCATATAAATGAAAAGTGCTCATTTATGTCATACGAATGTCATATTAAAATTTGGGAATTTAATATGAGCTAACAAATGATATATAAGGATTGTAAGTTAAACCTTGATGATACGGGAGCTCAGAGCGACGATTCACGAGACGGAACGTCTTAACGACGCTAGGATAACAACACGAGGTTACGACGGTAGCGACGGGCTACACGACGGCTCGCAGTGGCTAGGCGGAAGCTCTAGGATGGAACGAGGTGTTAGAGGTTGCGGGAGAGCTCGTCGGAGGACCGTGCAGGCTGCACAAGAGGCAGAGGAGGACTAAGCGGCGTTGTTGAGGTCATTAGCGAGACCAGGTGGTGGCTGAGGGTGGTGCTGACAGGTGGGTCACAAGGATGAAAGAGGAGATGAAAATGGCGAGGGAGAAAGCTACATATAAATATTGTGTGTGCGTTTGAACATGAGCATTGAATTTCCAACGCCTTAGATATATGTATATATAGTACACATACATGAGGGAAAAAGGGTAAGTTAGCTCCTTCCAAGTTAAAGAATTACAGGAGAAGCATCTCACACACGACTGAACACAATAAGAAGATATTTTACATGTCGGTAGAACTAAGTTCTACCGGTTTTCGAATGGGATATCAAATTCGAAATATTTATTTTATGGAATATTTATTTTATGGAAACAATCCTGAAAATTATATTGACTAATAAAATCGATTTACATAGTTTTTTTGTCACTTTTAAATAGTTAGACAAAAGTTCCAAAATTACGATCTTAACGGGTAACAAATTAATTTAGGTGGTCTTAGAAAGATGTTCGAGAAATTCCAAAAAAATCCTGAAATATCACGAATATTATATATACATTCGAAGAGTATCAAATATAAAAATTTAAGTCACCCTCTATAATATAATGGGGAATGATATCATTAGAATGACCACTTTATATGAGAAGTGAGAATGAATCTCGTCTTTCAATAAAATTAGACCTTTATTATAGGCGAAAAATTCCATAGACAAAATATTGTTGAATTATATGCGTTTTTTCCCCGAAAAAGTCGTTATGTGAGACATGCGCAAGATATGCATGTGTTTTTCCATGGATGTGCATACGTATCAATCAAATGTGCAAATGTGTTACAACTAAAATGTGGACTCCTTTTTTTTATACACATTGTGCATGTATATCAAACTTTTTTTGAGATTTTTTTTTATTAATCCTAGTTATGTGCGTTAATGACGATGTGCATAAAGTTTTGCCTATGTATGCACATACACCTGCCAAAATGTGCATCAATTTTCTTATATTTGAAAATGTGCATCAATTTTCTTATTTTTGAAAAATGTGCATAGTCTCTCGCGTAAATGTGCATGCAAAATCTAGTGCAATGGTACAAACTACAAAACATGCACACAATTGATATTCTCGCCAACGCAAGATCTTTCCCTAAATGTGTATAAAAATTCGGTGCACATTTTAGTTTGTGAGCATTTGACAAGACTTAATACACATCCAAAGTAAAATCTGCACACTCTTCACATGCGTCCGCATAGTTGTATTTTTCAAAAAATATAAAAAATATCAAATAAAACAATTTGTATTCTTAATCTCTCTTAGGGCCCGTTTGGTATCGATATCTCAAGGATATAAGATATCGTATCAATATCGATATCAGTATCAGTATTGAATATGGGTATGAGATTTGATATTCATATCTTTGTTTGGTATGGTAAAGATATCAATCAAATCTTATATCTATTATTTGGTAAGACAAAAATGGATATGGGATATCAAATTATAAAATTATATAAAATAATTACTTTATAAAGTTCGAAGATAAATAATTACATTAAACCTAATTCCAATCAAAATATTAAAACAAAACCCATTAAATTATTAATTTAACAAATTAATTTATCAATTTAATTATCTCCCACTCTTTTGAAATCTCTAACCCATAGAAAAAAGGTGAGAGGGTCAACAAAAGCAGGTGAACGAGCAAACAAGTTGGAAAATGGGAATATGAATGCTAGATCTAGGCAAAGAAGTACCAGATCTGGTCTTCTTCAACGTGGGTTTGGGAAAAGAAGGTTGATGGGGAATAAAGAAAGGAGTAAAGGGCGACGTCTTTTGTAAGGCCCGAGGCCATAGAAGCGCTATCCCATGCCAACTCGAGGACTTCCCAGGAGGTCACCCATCCTGGTACTACTCTCGCCCTTGCACGCTTAACTTCTGAGTTCTTTGTCCTCACTCGAACTCAGAAAAGGAAGAGCTCTTGTTGACATGGGGAGCACCTCAATCCCTTATAAATTATCTGGGTGTTACAATCTCCCCCACTTAAACACTTGACGTCCTCGTCAAGGCCCAAGCACCGCCCTCTAGGTCGAGTCACCGCCCTCTAGACCAAGTGCACTCGTACCTAGAGTCGGCTCTGATACCATTTGTAACACCCCGACTTCCGACGGGGCGCTACTAAGAAATAGACCTTACTAGGTACTATTAAGTAGGTTGACAACTACACTTTAGGATCTTGCAACGCGGGCACGACGAGAAAACAAAATAAAACATTCAACCCTTTTATTTAGTAAAACTTAGAAAACGTAGTTATGCATGAATTCCCGAAAAATATAAACTTAAATCTGACACAACACCTACTAATACGGAACTCTTCAAACAAAATGATAATAAATGAAATGTAATACTAACTCCATCTCAGCAAATATTAAAATCAACGTCCTAACTATCATAATAAACTTAATAAACTAGCATAAAACCCGTCCCACTATGACACGCGCTCTTTACCGCTCCGGCCCGCCATCTGGCCTCGGTTCCTGCACGGGTCCCTGGTTCATACCTGGAACTGAAAAATATTCCCCGAAGGCTCAGCTGCTAATCTACCAAGTTAGAGAGAATACGGAAATTGCAGAACGTTTTGAAAACATTTCTAAAGTCAGCATACAAATCCACAATCACAATCATATCTCTAAAGGCCAATACCTAAATTAGTTATAATCAGTCACACATAGCCACATACACATTTACAATCACAACCTCATAACAATGCAATTCCTCCTTTTTCACAATCCGACTTCCAAGGCGCTCATCACCGCGCCGAGTGTAGAGGCAGGCCCTCTCACTCCACTTCACAATCTCCCTTCTAACCCCGGCTAAGCCTCCACTGGAGCACTTGCCAAAAACACACAGATAATAATTTTCGTTTGAAGGGGCACGGTTTCCCTGTCACACGGGTCAACGTAGCCAACTCTTCCTCAACGCCAGCTACGATGGGCCGTGTCGGAAACGGTACCAACACAGAAAAAACGTTCCAAAAATACCTTGCCGGTAAAATACATTCAAAACCATTTACGCACACAACAATTCAAGGAGTACAAAACAATTTAAAAAGGTATTCGGGACTAGTTCCCAAACCCGCCCTACAATAACGGTACGCAATCTAACAAGGTAGAGAAGAACCGAGCAAGTCGAAAAATGACTTACCTGAAATGTAGAGTCTCTGCTAGCTACGAAAAATTAGGAATCCGAAAAAGAATGATCCCTATCATAATAACGAGTGCATAATTAATTTTTAATAATTTTTTTTTTTGAATTTAATCATTTAACGATTTCTATAATGATCGAACCCCTTACCGACGATATCAGCCCAAACTACTAACTAACCCTTACCCACAACGTATTTTTGAGTTCCAACAATTTTATCTATGTGCATGTATATTAACCCACATAAAACATCTATATACATTTATCTAATCCTAATTAACCTATATATATAAACCAATCTTCCAACACGTATAAAAGAAATCAACTGATTAGATACCCCATGAAACTAAACTAATTTAAACCACCTCCCACAAATTTCCATTCATTACTGATCAATAATTAAACATATTATGGCTTCAACCAACCTAACCCCCCCAGATCAGTTTAATCAAACTTAACAACAAGAATTTACCAACCTAGAATTCAAACGATCGGAACCAAAACTTCATCTAATTAAACAAAACCCAAAACCACAAGTTAACCCTTCTTAGTGACCCCGACCCTACATCCAACAGTAGCCTAGCAACCTATCAACACACTGGTCATAAAACACAAAGGAGACGCTCGCAACATCTCCGCATCGCCCCGACTTCGCCCAACCCAAATTGACATTGCCCACACAATCCTACAAGGCTGAAATCGATTGAAAACGGACACACGATGGAAATTTAAAAGAAGGAAGGGATCGACTTTTACCAGCGGGAAAGGCAACGACAACCCGGAATGATGATATTCCAGCGTTAATGGTACAGCGAGAGCAAGAAAACCGTCAACTTCGGCACGATGTGGTCGAACATCGCAGATGTAAGGTTCGAGTCCGTTTCCTTGGGTTGCAAAGCAATCAAGTTCTTGACCCGTGATTAGCCGTTCTAGTAATCCGATTGAAAACACCTATCTAATTTAGAAGTTACAAGTTACCCATAGATTATAATTATTTATTCACCAAATGTTATATATTGCGAAGCTCTATTTTTAGTTATGTACATATAGTTCGTTATTTAAAAAAAAAAAGCCTATCTAACTTAATTAAAATAAAATAGCATTCTTTAACCTAATTGCTTCCACCGATCAAAATTTATCTGATAAGATTATTGGACCGATTGTGATCTAACCATATCCCTCATCCTTATCAAAAAAAAAATAAAAATAAATCTTTATCCGTAACAACTTCTATCTTGAATCCATTAACAATTAACCTTATATTTATAATGAAACCAAGTCGCGAGAAATCATCGTTCTTCCAATTCATTCACGCTTGCTCTCAAATTTCGGATTCTGGCTTTCTTCTCCGGCAGAACAACACACAAGTGTGCCGGGATCGCTTGTCGTTGTTCCGTCCGTGAATTAGTCTTCTCCGGTGAATCGGGGGGATCACTGAATCCGAAAATCTCAAGCTCGGAGTCCACGATCGTGATATCGCCGAGCAAGCGGGATCTTTCCGTTCGTCGCCGGCAACAGCAACTTGGATCTCCATCACGATCGACGTCCCATCTTTCTCCTCCATTGCTGACAATTTCGGAAGCTTTGCCCATTACTCATTCTCGGTTGCCGGTAACTATTCCGACCCTTCCTCTCGTGCCTATTCTATCTCCTCCGTTTTGTTCGGGTGTCGGGTCTGGGTTGTAGGTGGCTGAATAGAATGAGCGTAGAGGGCGGTCCAGCCTTTGCCACTGACTTGGGCATACCAAGTTTACTTCTGGGCTGGTGGCCGGCGTTGTGACGAGGCGGGTCGGTGTTGTTAATCGGAGTCGGGGTTTTGATTGAGGTTGGTGAAGGGTTGTACTGATTTAAAAGTGATGGTGAACGTATTATGGGGGCGGCGGTCGTATTTGTCTATTAAGGGGTTCGTTGGCTGACATGCATCTTAGTTTGATCACAGTAGTATCTCCATAATTTAGTATTCTTAGGTTAGTTTTTTTATAAAAAAAAAAAAATTATTTAATCAATAGGTGGGAGCTGCTCTGACCAAAAGTAAATTAATGGTACCAATTGGATTAGTTTTTTCTAGTTTGTATTTTATACGAAGGGTTATGTATATAATTATAATTGGGCATTTGACTGGTTTGAGTTTAGTGAAAGATGGGCGAATTCAAGTGTCTGGTTGGATTATTTGGATTAATTAGGTGGTATAATTAGGTAACTTTGCTTTAGTCGGAGTTGCATAATTAATCTATTAGCTAATGCGGTTAATCACTGTTAGTGGGAACTTGGTTAATCTTGGATTAGGAAGTTGGTATATAAAAATAGGTAGTGGGGCCTTAGCCAGCGTTAAACTCGTTTAGAGTACTTAGGTTTCGGTTTTGTAATATTGCTCGTTGTTATGTTTAGGTAAACACGCGTTCAAGCTCTTAGTTCCCTTCGTATCAAGAATCCAGTGAGGTAAGTCGTTTTTCGACTTACTCGGTTCTTCTCTACCTTGTTAGATTGCGTATCGATATTGTAGGGCGGGTTTTGGGAACTAGTCCCGAATGCCTTTATAAACTGTTTTGAACGTCTCGTGTTGTTGTGTGTGTAAAATGGTTTTGAATGTATTTTATCGGAAGGATATTTTTGAAACGTTTTCTCTGTGTTGGTACCGTTTCCGACACGGCCCATCGTTGCTGGCGTGGAGGATCAGTTGGCTACTTTGACCCGTGTGACAGGGAAACCGTGCCCCTTCAAAACGAAAAGTATTATCTGTGTGTTTTTGGCAAGTGCTCCAGTGGAGGCTTAGCCCGGGGTTAGAAGGGAGATTGTGAAGTAGAGTGGGAGGGCCTGCCTCTGCACTCGGCGCGGTGATGAGCGCCTTGGTAGTCGGATTGTGGAAAAGGAGGAATTGTTGTGTTATGAGATTGTGATTGTGAATGCATATGTGGTTCTGTGTGACTGATTATAACTAATTTAGGTATTGGCCTTTAGAGATATGATTGCGATTGAGGATTTGTATGCTGACTTTAGAAATGTTTTCGAAACGTTCTACAATTTCCGTATTCTATCTAGCTTGGTAGATTAGACGCTGACCCTTCGGGGAATATTTTTCAGTTCCAGGTATGAATCAGGGAGCCGTGCAGGAACCGAGGCCAGATGGCGGGCCGGAGCGGTAAAGAGCGCGTGTCATAGTGGGATGGGATTATTTTTACGATAGTTTAGTTGTGTTATTTTTTAGGATGTTATTTTTATTAATATGTTAGAGTTGGTATTATGACTTGTCTTCTGTTTTCGTCGAATGATTTATTGTTGGTGATGATTCGTCAGATTCAGGATATTTATAATTAGGTTTTCGGGAATTCATGCA
Organism: Fallopia convolvulus; assembly: GCA_964016875.1. Lineage (NCBI taxonomy): Eukaryota > Viridiplantae > Streptophyta > Magnoliopsida > Caryophyllales > Polygonaceae > Fallopia > Fallopia convolvulus. The sequence goes on from OZ024727.1 coordinate 29,199,534, forward strand.
TAACTACGTTTTCTATATTTTTATAAAATAAAGGTTGGATGTTTTTATTTCGTTTTCTCGTCGTGCCCGCGTTGCAAGATCCTAAAGTGTAGTTGTCAACCTATTTAATAGTACCTAGTAAGGTCTTCTACCACGTAGCGCCCCGGGTGTTACAAATTGGTATCAGAGCCAGGTTGACAACAGGGCACATGGAACTGACCAACGAGTGTACCCGAGGTCCAACTGAAAACTAAAACCGGCCGGTGTTTTCAAAATGTTTTTACTCGGTTTTGAAAACACCGGCCGGTTTTGGTTTTAAGTTGGACCTCGGTTAACGAGTAGGAGTTAGCTCGGTTTGAAGAGAAGCTCACGTCGCAACATGTCTCTTCTTCATTTGTGCATCTTTTATTACCAAGAGATCTTTCTTTTACAAATCAAACCAAGAGACTTCCAATCTACCCTTCCCAATAATCCCTAAATTTCAAAACCAATCATAACATCTCACTCAACAAAACTAACCTTTCCAAACTAAGTCTTAATCCCCGGACAGGGTCAAGCTTATCTCGGCTAGGGAACAATTTTGTGGAGCCAAAAATAAAGGCTTAAAGGCTCAAAAAATTGGCTATCAAAAAGAAGATAATGTAAGGGTGGATAAGGATTAATAGGGCTTATGAAAAATAAGTTCTCTATCATATGACCTTCACAAGCAATGAACTATAAATCTCATATAGGTCTCAAGTAATAGATAACCATCACAATTCCAAGAGATAATATGCATATAGAGAGTAAATCACACAAGAAAAGAAGAGGGATTTTTTATGATCTCCCTATAAGGCCAAAAATAACTCACAAGGAAATTATTTTGTTGGATTGCATTACTTATACTAAAAAGTATACATGCTCAATTTCATCATATGCTATTCCTTCATAAAAACAACTTCAAAACAAGAATCAGGCTATACTTATCAAAGACATGCTTGCAAGGAATTATATGATCATGCTAGTAATTACTATCATAGAACCATAAGAAAAAGGATATCTATCAATTCTAAAACTTTTTTTTTTATAAAAATTTTCAAATTTTCCAGTTTTTTTTTCGATTTTTTTCTTTTTTTTTAAACAAAGAACTACTTCAAAACACATAAGACACCAGACAAACAAGACACTAACTTTTCTATCCTTTCCCACCCCATACTTAAAATTACTGTGTCCCCACTGTAATGAAAATAAGAAGAAGAAAAGAAAAGAAAACAAAGGAACGAAAACAAAAGAAAAACTTACAAGATCCTGAAAGCAGAAAAGAAAACACTCTTTAAACCGAATCAGCGCCCAGGTGGGGGAAAATAATGCTCAAAGTTTCCCATGAAGGCATACATCGTCCTCCAACGCTTTGCATCATCCGCCTCTCTCTGCTGATGCCTCGCATCCTCCATCGCCATGCGAGCAGAATAGACACTCTCCCATCTATCCATCCTCCGATGAACATGTGTCTGCTGAAGGTTAAGCTGCTGCATCTGAGTAGAAAGATCTTCGGCTCATGGAGGCGGGATACTCCATCTAGTGTACTCGGGCTGAGGAGGTGGTTGGTAGTGGAGCTGGAAGTGGTCTTGAAAAAGTACAGGATTTTAAGGCATGAGACCATATGACTGTGGGTCGATAGGTTGCTGCGGGGGGTCGTTACCGACGTTGTGGGCCTCGGTAGGAGCATTGGTAGAAGCCTCGAAGTGGTTGTTAACGACCTTGGAGGGCTCATTAACGAAAATATTATTGCCCAGAATTTCTGTATCGAGGTCCTCTTCCTCGATGTCGAGCTCTTCTGTACCTCCCTCGGTAGCTTCTTCAGTCTCATCTTCATCTTCGTCCATGGCTTCTTCCTCTCTTTCAAACCGGGACTCACATGGCCGGAGCGTTAACTCATCTTGCGGCTTAGGCTCTAACGGGAATGCATGCCCCGTCCTTGCCTCGTACCAATTTGGTACGTAAAGCAGCTCCAACTTATCCAGGGTGGGTGCAACATCTCGGCCGAGAACTTTTGTAGTGTACCCGCCCTCGGTTTGAGTGAAAATACCGGAGCTAAACCAATAATTCCTGTTGAGTAATTGCGCGTGGGCCGATGTGTAGAGGGATAGATCAACTCCAAGATTGGTCGCCAAGAGACTAACCAAATTCACGCACCATACTTCCTTCGACTTGATCGACTTCTCAACATAGTATAGCCATTCATACCCCAAGTTCAATGGGGCGGGCTCCTCAAGTAGAATGGTGCGGAGGCATGCAACTTCTATCCTTGTCGGCCTGTTCAACTCTCTCTTAGGCCAGAATGTAGCGGCTAGGACTCGGAGGATGATCCGAAAAATGGGGTTGATGATTCTCGCCCCGGATAATGCTGCAGCGGAAGGCTCTACTTCCCATGTAATGTAGCTCTAAGTCCTTGTCACCTTGTAATCCTTTAGACTGTAATCTCGAGAAGGATTTGGGAGCTCAAGAATACCATTGAACTCCGCCAAAATAAACTCACGGTTCACGTTACCGAGCCTGAATATGATTCGTCCTTCCGAAGTCTTCGTCGGGAATCTTGTCTCTAGAGTGGCTAGGAACTCGGATGTGAGAGCCGGGAAGTGTGGTACATTCTCCTTCTTCAACAAGTGAGGCACGCCGAGAATAGCAAAGGCCTCCTTGACATCATCATAGATCCTCATTTGCTTAGCACTCAACCTCGAGAACCAACTAGTATAGTGGTCCTTGTCTAGTATGGCACTGTAGCGATCTGCTTGTCCTTTAGTGCGCAAGATCACGTTGTCCATGCGTGGTGGAGATGGGGATCGTTGATTCCTCTTCTTCTTTTGGGATCGGGTTGCGGCTCGGCTAGAACTTGCCATGTGGACCTACAAACAATACGACTTTTCCAAGATAAGATCCATTCACATCATTAGATAAGAGACCCCATACTTGGTCTCGAAGTAGCTCTCGGAATGCCCCGTTAACGACCCAACCGGGGTCGGTAACGGATCTGGACTGATTTTTAGGCTTGATAATACGCAGGATCGTTAACGAACCTGGTCAGGTCGTTAAAGAGCCTGTACAAGAACCAGTCGCGAATTCCCGAGTGTTAAATACTCCAAAATTAAACCATGAATCAAGCATGCATCAGTCATAATCCTACGTAAGACACACCATCGGGTATATGCACCCATACTTGCTCAATTACCCATCCCGAACATGCTATAATTGCCCAAGAAACTTATGGTGAAGATCAAAAAATTCCAAAACAAAGTAGTTCATGCTTTTCTTAATCAAACTTCAATGGAGAATCAAGCAAGAACAAACACATAGAAATCAAGATCAACTACCAATATATCAAGCAATAAAATCGTTGAGCAATCAATAAACATGCCATTCGATCTTTTATATGAACACGATATGAAATTTCGACCCTATAAACCATGAATCATGCAAGTAGAGAGTTAGGGCTTAGAAATCATACCGTTAGATCGAGAATTTGAAGAACAAAGATTGAAAATTTGGGTGGTTAACGAGCTCGGATCTCATTGGTAAGCAAATCAAGGGCGGCGAACTCGTTATCTAGGGTGGGACTCCGAAGTTCGATGGTGGTGAGATTTCCGATCGGTTGTGAGAAATATCGGTAGGATTCTTGAAGAACTTAAGCTTTTGGATTGAGGATTTGAGAGTGGAATTTTGGGAGGTTTGGAAGGGTTTTATAGGAGAGGGCTAGAGGTAGGGGAAGAGGTGAAAGGGGCGGCACATGGGTAAAGATATAAGATAGATTAGGGTAAAAATACTTACATGCCCGTTTTGCCAATTCGGGTCGCCAAACCGGGTCGTTAACGACCCTGGGTTGGGTCGTTAACGAGCCGTCGTAGCCTTTTTTGAGTGATTTCCGAGCCCAACTCCTGCATCTTGTTAGCTTAAAACTATTCTATCTTTCTACTTCTAAACTACTAGAAAAACTCAAAAGAAAACTAGGAAAAAGATCTAAAAAGAAAAACTAAACTATACTAAAAGTACCGGGTTGTCTCCCGTAAGCGCTATTTTTAACGTCGTCAGCCCGATGTACTTACCTTGGCTCAAGGTGGCTCGTTTGCAGCTATCTTAGGGTCTTGAGGTACCCCGTACTTAGCTATGTAGGCATTATTGGCTTGAGTCACTAAATTTGGTCATTTATCTTCTATCAATATGCCTGGTATTCCTACATAAGGATTAGTGAAATCCGAAAACCAAGGTGGTCTGGACTCCTCTATAGCATAAACAGTGGAGCAAGGTGTAGGAACAAAGTATAAAGAAGAGTCATAACCAGCATTAGCGAATTCATGGTTAGAATACTCACCTGGATTATAGCCCTGCATGCGGGGCTCGGTAATGGGCCAAGGAGGTTCGGTAGGGATCTGTGTGAAATTATCATCCTCTTTTGTACTTGGAGGAGGATCGTGAGGAACAGCTATGTCGAGTTCTGGTTGAGTCAACTTGATCTGTGCAGCCGCAATGGGGTCATTAGCGTTTTGGTCAAGGCTGAATTTCACGCGTTCCTCTCCAATATCGAAAGTGAGGAGTCCTTTCCGCACATCGACCCTAGCACCTGCTGTAGCTAGGAATGGTCTGCCTAGGATAATGGGGACATGAAGGTCTTCAGGCATATCGAGGACGATGAAATCATTTGGAATAAAGAATTTCCCAACTTGAATGGGATAATCGTCCACGACTCTTGTGGCCTTTACACTTGATCCGTCTGCCATGTAGAGGTTCATGTCTACAGGCTCTAATGGTCCCATGTTGGCTTTTGACCAGATTGAAAGGGGAAGTAAACTAGCACTGGCTCCCAGATCACATAGAGCTTTGAATTTGTGGTCGCCTATGCCAATTGTTATGGCAAATCTCCCTGGGTCTCCTAGCTTTTCTGGTAGAGCAATAGATCGGACCTCATCTTGCAACTCTATGATGGATCTTTTCCTGCTAAGAATATCTTTCAAAAATTTCGTGTAAGCCGACATTTCGCTTAGGGCCTCAGCGAATGGGATGGAAATATTAATGCCTTGGAGAATTTTTACGAAACGCTTGAACTTACTCTCAGTAGAGTCCTTTGATTTCTTAATAGGAAAAGGAAGAGATTTCACCATTCTCGGAACCAAGTCAGGCTCGAGAGGTGATGCTACGGGGTCGACACTAGGGTCGTTAGGTGCTCTCAGAGGATCGTTACCGACCCTGATGGGGTCATTAACTACCCCGGGATTGAGAGAGGGGCTTGGATCAGAAAACTTCTGGATTAGGGTCGTTGACGAACCTGGGAGCCTCGTCACCTTGGTGTGCTAGTTCGGTACTTGCTCTCACTGGCTCGTTACCGAGCTGGACCGTGGCGTCCTCTTCAGTCGTAGGGCCCTTGTCCTTAGCTTGGACACGCTCCGGTAGTGTCTTTCCGCTCCTAAGGTGTACTGCTGCTATTTGTCCCTTAGGGTTCTCCTCGGGACGACCCGAGAGTTGCCCTAGTGGTCTTGGAATCTGTGCAGCAAGGTTCCCTAGTTGAGAGTCGACATTTTTCTTCCACACATTGAACTCTCCCCATCTTTTGTTTTGATTGTTAAGTTTGGCTTGGATTCCGCTAATGCCTTCCTCTAACCCTGATGCCCATGATGGTGGCTCTTGATAGCCTGGAGGTCGATATGGTGCAGGTCGTCTATCCGGTGGGGGTGCTGCATAGTTGGGATTCGGGTTTCGGTTGCCCCACGCTGGATAATTGTTTGACCTGTCAAAATTATTAGGCTGGTTTCTGTATGGGCCTCTCATATAATTCACTTCAGCATATGTCTCAGCGGCTCTTACCTGTTCTATGTTAGTGCAAGCAGAAGTACTATAGGTAGAAGAGCCACACTCTTGACAAGATTGAGAGGATTTCAGACAACTTACCTGCTTCTTCAGGCGGTTGACTTCGTCTTGCAGAAATTGATTTTTGACATCGGGGTCAACATCTTCCTTGTTAGGCATGTAGAGACGCCTCTGGGGCTGGGGAGATTGCTGGGTTCCATACATGGCATCATAGTTAGACAGCTTATCCAACAATTCCCATGCAGTCGTGGGTTCCATCTCTATAAAACTGCACGTTGTATGCATGTTGATGCGGTTCTTCGTTTCTGCATTTATACCTTGGAAAAAGATTTCTTGGAGCACATATAAAGGTTGCCCATGAGTAGGGCATTATCTAAGCATCTCCTTAAATCTTTCCCATGTTTCAACAAAAGTCTCGTTAGGCAACTGGTGATAGGAGGTGATGCGCTTTCTCAACTCCGTCGTCTTGGCAGGAGGGAAAAATTTTGTAAGAAATTGATCATACAAATTCTTCCAATTCCTAATAGACTTAGAAGGTAAGCTCTCCAACCAGCTCAGGGCCTTTCCAGTAAGAGACCACCTGAAAGCTTTTAACAGAACATATTCAAGTGAGACACCTTCAGCAGCTATGGTGTCACATAAATCCAGAAAATTTCTAATATGTTCCATAGGGCACTTGATCGCCTCTCACGGTGTGCGAGGGTCTAGAGATACAATTTATAACCCGACCCCGTTGTAGTACGTGGTGGGTGTCGAACACTCGGGAAGTCTACTCGATCGATGTGCCTAGATACTAGGAAGCTGGAAAGGAGAGCATAAAACAAAGGAAAACAAAGAGAACAGTCGGGACCGACACTGAGGTCACGTCGGGCCCGAGGTTGGCGACAAGAGGAAGTCGGGACCGACACTGGGTAAGTCGGGCCCGAGGTAGCTGGGGATGTCGAACTCAAAGATTTTAAAAGTAGATCTCGGGCTTTTGGGTTCCTTCTCTAGTAGATTAAGGCTTATCCACCCCAATTCAAGCAATGAGTGATGATCGGACTAGGATCGAGTGCTTTCGCCCTCGTTCCAACCACTTCTACACATCGATCATTGGGGAAATCCCCTTCGAAGCAAGGTCTTGAGATTGACACATGTTCACTTTCGCTACTTTGCCAATCTCAAGCCTTGATTCCCGACTTTCGCAAGGAATTGTAGCTCTATGTAGAGTGGGTTCCTTAGATCAAACACTCAAGGCTATGGAATTGGGGTTTCTAGCCCAAACCTAGCTAGGGTTTTCCCCCATAACCCAAGATCAAGGAGATCTACTCCATAAGGCAAACAAAGAAAGCAAACAAATCAAAAGGGAAAGCAATCAACATCATTAATCTCAAAACAAAGCAAAGTTTCATTCAAATCAAAAGCAATCCACAAATTCCAATCAAGAGTTTCCAAATCCACAAGATCAAAACAAAGCAAAGCTAATCTATCAACCAAACCTATCAATCTTCCTCTCTCTTGGCCGATTCTCTCTCTTCTCCTTCTCCTCTCCTTCCTCCTTGCTCTCCAAGTATCCTCTTGGCTCCCTTGGAACCCCCCTTTTGGGAACCAACTTTTGGAACCCTTAAAATAGAAGACAAGAGGGCCTTTTATGGATTAGATGAGGGGCAAAAGTGGAAGTTCACAATTTCGTGCCTTGGAGCCCAAGTAGTTCGGTGACCGACTTGGACCGACACGGAGGACCTCGGGCCCGAGTTACTGTGCATCTCGGTCCGAGGTTGGAGACTTCAAAGTCGGGCCCGAGGTTGGTTGCAACTCGGTCCGAACCTCGTTCCACCTTCTTCTTGTTGGCTTTCCTCTTGTTCTTCTTCATGGCTTGCTCCTCTCTTTCCTCCTTTGCTCGGGCCTCGCTCCATGTCTCGACACTCCTTCAAATCGATCCTTGATTCATGCCGGATTACCTACAAAACACATAAAAGGTGCGTAGTCTCCGAATCTCATAGAAATACGGGAACTAAGCTAAAAAGGAACAAAACGCACAAGAAAAGGGGAAAAAGAAACATATTTACAAAGGAAATCACATATGAAAACACCACCAAATAGAGAGACATCAAAATACCCCATACTTAAACTTGCTTGTCCTCAAGCAATAACAATGTGAGCAAGACCGAAACATAATCTTCAAGTAAAGCCTCGTATGAAAACACATTTTAAGCACAAGTGATCGATATTCAAGCAAGATTACATCATCACACATGATTAAGTGTTCCAAGGAATAAAGTCAATGCAACTAAGCCTCACTTTAGGGATATGTGAATGTGTATCACTCATCATGTGTTTGGGTTTAGCAATGAACACTCAAGCTCAAAAATCATGCAAGTAAGGACTTTACTATTGAAGCTAATATCACCAATTCCTCCACCTAGAGATGCCTAATGCAAAGTACACAAAGAATTTCGAACTTGGCTCAATGGAGGTCCTCAAAGAGGTTCCATTCGGCCGGGTTGTAATGGGGCTTTTGGTATTTCTCAAGGTGGGAATTATTTGGTCTTGTGGTGCTTACAATGGGGATTGAACAACCTAAACTCTCACCAACTTCACCAAATTCCACAATTACTTTCACACTCACCCAAAAGACTTAACATTTTCCTTTCACCCCAAAATTTCACTTAACATTCCACTTCATCTTTGCTCTTATGCTTTTTGTTGGATCTTCAACACTTTCTACATTTGGACCGACTTTCTTATGACATCGGGCCCGATGTTGCTTGTAACTCGGTCGGACCATTTTCTTCACTTAAGCTCTTTGCTTTATTCCACCTTACATTTCCAACATTTTCTTTCTTCCTTTTCTTTCTTTTTTTTTTTCATTTTTGTACAACAAAGATGCACTACCCACATGATTCATAACACCATTCTTTGCCCTTAAACCCAAGAGAATCTCAACTCTTCAAATACAATCCAAAGCTCTCTTCTAAAGTCCAATCCCATAAGGGTCAAGTCATATAAGGCTAGGAATAATATTTTTGAGGAGTTTCAAACAAAGGCTTAGGCTAGAACGGGGCTACAAACAAAGGATTATCTTCACGGTAGGATATGGAACATTTATGTGACTAGAAGAATAAAGTTCAAAATCAATGTGACAATGCTAGGACAAATCTCATGACGGTCTTGGAAAATAGATAAACACCGCAATAGCAAGTTTTACTAAGCATGAATGAGCTAATCACACAAGAAAAATGAGGGATATGCAAATATGAACAAGCATCCCTAAAATGGCCAAAAATCAATCTCACAAGGGTCACTCGTACTTAGTTGCATAAGAACTCATCCTAGAACTCACATGTTCAATAAAACAAGCAAGATATCATGATCACATCAAAAGCAACATCATTTAAGAGGCTAAACTATCCAAAAATATGCAAAGGAATTTACATGCTCACATCATCATTAGCTTTTATTTTGGCAATCTAAGATGGGAATTTCTAGTCCAAAACCTACAAAACACAAAATCTTTTTGTTGTTTTCAACACAATTTTTCAATTTTTATGGATTTTTTTGCAAAAATTTCTCTAAAACCAAAAACTCATCCATTCAAGACCAAATTAATCATTCATGTTTTTCATCAAACCACAAACCAAGAAGCAAACATCCCAAACACAAACTAAAAACACAAACTAAATATCCTCAAAATAATAAACAAACATAAACAAGTGAAATCATGAACACACTTACCCCCACCCCATACTTAAAATTTTGATGTCCCCATCAAACAAGGAAACCAAAACTTAAAAGCAAGAGAGAAGAGTATGAGAAGCTCACAATTTCTTATTCTTCAATGGCATGTATAGGATCAATCGGCGGGGTTGTCACGTCTACGTCCTCTTTGGAGCCTTGCTTGCCGCTCCCTCTCGTACACTTGTTCTTGGTAGAAGTCTTGTGGTGGTGGTTGAAGTTGAGGCTCCGGGCGTGTCCATTGGTCCTCACGGGAAGGGAAGTTCCCGCTCATCCATGTGTTAAAGCTATCTTGGACCCGCCACCTTTGGTCTTCCACCTCCCTAAGCTCTTCCACCTCTCGTCTAGTGTAGCCGAGGGCCCGGTTCATCTCTTGTTGGCTAGCTTGGAAAGAGCTTTGTTGTGAAGCATTTGTTGTTGTTGTTGGTACATTTGTTGTTGATGTTGGTACATTTGTTGTTGTTGGAGATTCACTTGATGGACCTCTTGGAGAACATTTTCTTGTTGAAGTTGGAGATGAGCCATTTGGTTGGCTAAGAAGGACATGTCCACCGGTTGTTGTTGCTCGGGAAACACCATTCCCGGACCGTACCATTGGGCATAGCCTTCATAACCGCCACCTTGGAATTGCTCTCGCCTTGCACCGCTCCCTTCTCCACGCTCATAATGCCTTGGGACCTCACCACCATGGAATGAAGTGGACCGACGTTGAGAGAAGTCGGGCCCGACTTGGTGTGTACCTCGGTCCGCCAGTGTTGGAGCTTGGTGCGTGGCTCGGAGGTTGGCCATCAAACCTTGGAAGCGCTCATCTTCTTCATTTTGCTCTTGATCGACATCCATGTCTTCCCCACGAGGTGCAAACACGAAGTTGTCTTGGTCGGAATCCGGTGTAGATGGAGGGGAGGTAAACCGAATGTGTTGAGATTGTTGTCGCCGCCCCTCTCTTGCACCTTCGGGGTCACCAAATGAGTGTGGCTTGCCGGCCCACACTTGGTACCAATTTTGATACCGAGAAAGATCATAGAGGTTGTGCACTAACCAGATCGACACACCATCATAGTTTGAGTGAGGGGCCAAGGAAATCATGTAGAGCTTCTCCTTGATGATGTTGGCCTTCTTGAAATACTTCATGTTCATGAACTCAACACCATTCGGAGCCGGAGAATACTTGTCAAGATCAACTCCTAGACGCATGGCGAGCCTTGCTATCATCCCACCGAAGTAGATCCAAGAGGAGCTTTGGAAGTCTCGCACCATCTTGACCCACTCCCATGCAAGGTTCATGGGTTTCTCGGTGTTGAAGAGCATCTCATGGAGCAACATGATCTCCTCCTTCATCGGCTTGCTCAACTCATGACGAGCATAGATTGCACACCCCAAGACTCGCACCATGACCCGAAAAAGAGGGCTAGCAATCTCGTTTGTGGAGGCGCCCTTTCTCATCTCACTCTTCCCGGTCACATGACGCCACACTTGGTTCACCTTCTCATTGTTGACGTCGGCCTCTTCTCTTGGGCATGGAAACCCGAAGTAGGTAGCCAAATCCATAAGAGTGAGATTGTGGTCCTCGTTGCCCAATCGGAAAGTGAGCGCCCCTTCCTCATCCTCCACATTATCATAAGTGCACTCGAATGTGGCCATGAATTCCGAGGTGAGGGCGGGGTAGTGAGTGTTGTCCCACCTTAGCATCCCATTAAGACCGATGTGGGAGTAGCATCTTGGAAGGGCTTGATCCATGTCCATCTTCCTCACGGCTTCCCAATCAAGCCACCTTGTGTGGTGCTCAAGCGCCATATATCTTTCATAATTCTCCACTTGCTAATCATCCTCCAAATAGACATCATCCAACTTCGGCTCTTTCCTCGTCTTCTTGGACTTCTTCCTTGGCCTTTCCACATGAGAGGATGAAGCTCTTGTCTCCATGGTACCTACACACATCCAACCCAACAAAAGGATCCAAGATAAACTCCATACAACTCAACAAAAGCACTCATCAACACACAACAACATTTCAACACAAAGGGAACCCCATACTTAGTCTCTAGACTCACATGTATCTCAATCCAACATAAATCATCATGGACATCTTCTAACAATAGCTAAGCAAATGATCATTCTACATCATGATTAGGCTATGGCCAACAATTAAACACATGAATCCACATGATATCACAAGAAGAGAGCAAAAACATCATGGATCGACTTCCAACCTATGTCGGGCCCGACACATCCTCAACCTCGGTCCGACTTGATGGACCGACTTCCACAACTCGGGCCCGACTCTCCTGGGCACTTCGATCTCGACCTAATTCATGCTTCGACCTCTAGCCTTAAATCAACCCAAATCACTCTATCATGCACTTAAATTTCAAATTCAACCATCAAACATCCCTAATCGAAGTTCTAAATGGATCTAAGCATGCATAAACAACTTTAAAGCTCAATTTCACAAATCATGCAAATCCACCATTGATGCTCAAGCTCAAGCTCTCAATCAAACATGGCATTACTCAATCTACGCAATGAAAGCACAAAATTTTCAAAGAAATAAGTAGAGATCGAGTAACACATACCGGATTCGAAGAGTATTGAACTTTTAAACAAATAAGCAACTTAGAACTCAAATTTCCTAGATCTAGATCTAGATGGGGGATGAAGGACGAGATTGAACTCGAAATTTCTATTTGGAATCGGGTTAGGGAGGTCTTTTTATGGTTGGATCGAGATGAAGAAGGGAAGTGTGTGGATCGAGTATGGTGAGGGTAGGGGCGGCCGACTTTGAGAATTTTTTTGAGGGAGAGGGGTTGTATTTTGGGAATGGTGGTTGATATGAAGATGATAGGTAGGTGGGGGATAGTATTTAATGGGGGAAAGGGACAAATTAGGTCAAGGGCAAAATTGGCATTCCAACTAGTCAAATCGGGTTGGACCGACTTCATGGACCGACGTCCCTATGTCGGGCCCGACTTACCTGGGCTCGATGTGGGAGTATTCGGGTCACCAATTTTACTCCATCCTCTTGCAACTTCTTTCCCATATTTCCATTTAAATATTTCACCTCAAATCCTACACAACTTTGAAGAATGCACGACACCATAAATCCACAAAACACTAGATAGAGATTGGTTAGGGAAAAGCTAGGCTAAACTAAGAAAAATCAAACTAAAATTACGAAAAGAAAGCTACTAGCTCGGGTTGCCTCCCGAGAAGCGCTCGTTTAGAGTCACTAGCTTGACTTCCTAACCTCAACTTCATGGCGGGTGAAACACGGTGAATTGCTCGCCATTGTTATGCCCATTCCCATTGCCTTCATACCCATAAAACCACCAACGATGGTCTATATAGGCATGGCTATCCGGTCTCGGGCCTTTCTCATCATACTCCTCCAATGGATGAGATTTCTTCTCCTTACTTGCTCCATCATGTTCCTCTTTTCCTACACCAAAGTTATCCAAAGAATTCCTAGGAGATTCTACCAATTCATCTTTCAAGTCACTAAGGCAAATGTAGGAGTCTCCTAAGTCCTCTTTCAAATCACTTAAACAAATGTAGGAATCAAAAGTTTGGGAAGAATTGTGGTCATCACCAACATCAAAAGGATATAAGTAAGGATACTCTTCATTTCTCCTTGGGCTGGCATTGATCCTTGACTCATCTTGATCCTCAATTTGCTCCAACAACTCCCTTGCTTGTATTTGCTTATTGAACCCTTCATCACTTCTCAACACAACGACCTCTCTAGCAACTTCCACTTCTTCACCTTTTCTCTTAGCACTCTCTTCAAGTTTAAGGATGGCCAAGGCGTCCGGCTCATTCAAGGCCTTGTTGAAGTGAAAATCGACCTTTTCTTCACCAATCTCAAAGGAAACCTTGCCGTTTTTGACATCAAACCTTGCCCCCGCCGTAGCTAAGAATGGTCTCCCTAAGATTATTGGGACCAAGGGATCCTCATGCATGTCCAAGATCACGAAATCATCGGGGACAAAGTACTTTCCAACTCGCACCGGAACGTCATCCAATATTCCCTTAGCCTTGATGATGGAACCGTCGGCCATAGTTAGGGACATGTCGGCCGGCTCCATTTCTCCCAAATTTGCTCTTCTCCAAATGCTAGCGGGCATCACCGAAACACTTGCCCCAAGGTCACATAAGGCTTGGAAGTTTTGAGACCCCACACCAATGGTTATAGCAAAGCGACCGGGATCTCCTAGCTTTTGCGGTAACTCCAAGGTCTTGACTTCATCTTGCATTTCCACTATGGACCTCTTCTTGCTCAAAATCTCCTTTAAAAACTTGGCATAAGATGGCATCTCACTCAATGCATCGGTGAACGGGATAGAGATGTTCAAGCCTTGCAAGAGTTTGAGAAACCTCTTGAACTTGTTCTCAACAACATCTTTCGGCTTCTTTGAGGGATATGGAAGAATCGTTGCACCTTGAATCTTGCTTGGATCAACCTCCTTGGACTTCCCTACTTCACTTGCAACATTTCCTGGTTGGACCGACTTGGGCACCATGTCGGGCCCGATGTTGTGAATCTCGGTCTGAGTCAAAGGAGTTGGATCGAGGTCTGTGTACGTCGGTCCCGAGTTGCTCTCGACCTCGGTCCGTGGTGAAGGAGTCAATCTTCTTGCTGGGTCGACTTCGGGGAATGTCGGACCCGACTTGCTGGGTAAGTTGGTCCGACTCTCTTCATTCTTCTTAGGCACGTGTGGCTCGGGTAGGTTTCGGCCACTTCTCAATCCAATTGCCCGGACTTCATTTTGATTGTTTTGAGCTCGAGGATTCTCCTCGGGTCGGCCCGGAAGTCTCCCATTCTCTCTCGGGGCTTGAGTCGCAATTTGAGCAAATTGATTGTCGACTTGCCTCCTCCATGCACCAAACTCATTGAATTGGGTCCTCATCTCCTTGAACCCATCTCTCATCTCTTGAGCAAATGTTTGTAACTCATTGAATCCCGGTGGTCTATATGGTGGTGGTGGCGCCCTTGGCTCGTTTTGGTTGAAGTTGTTGTTGTAGCCTTGAGCTTGACCGTTGTTCCACCGGCCATTTCCACCATTGTTGAAATTGCCTCTTCCACCGAAATTTCCTCGAACATAGTTTGCCTCCTCAATTCGCTCGGCCAAGCGTACTTGGCTCTCATTCGGACAAACTTGTGTAGCATGTGCAAAGGATCCACACTCCTCACAAGCTCTAGCATTTTGCTTGTAGTAGTGGACTTGCCTCTTAAGCTTGCTCACTTCACCTTCAAGGAATTGGAGCTTCACATCCCTATCAATGTCTTCTCCCTTTGGATCATATAACCTCCTTGGACCTTCACCTTGAACTTTCACCTCCTTGCTAGCTTGACTCACCCCATACATGGCCTCATAATCGGATAGCTTGTCAAGTAGCTTCCAAGCTTGATCCGGTGTCAAGTCTATGAACCCACAATCGGTGTGGAGATTGAGCTTGTCCTTCGTTACCGGATTGATGCCTTGGAAAAAGATGTCTTGAAGCACATATGGTTGTTGGCCATGAGTAGGACATTGGCGCAACATCTCCTTGAAACGGTCCCATGCTTCGAAGAGGGGCTCATTCGGACCTTGTTGAAAGCTTGCAATCTTCCTTCTTAACTCGGTTGTCTTTGAGGGCGGGAAGAACTTCATCAAGAAAGCGTCATAGAGTGTCTTCCAAGTCGTGATTGACCTAGGAGCTTGGCTCTCGAGCCAATGTGTGGCCTTGCCCCCAAGTGACCATTTGAACGCCTTTAGAAGCACATACTCCAATGTCTCCTCGTCGGTGGAGATCGTCTCACACATATCCACAAATCGTTTAACATGCTCTATGGGACACTCATGTGGACGGCCCTCGAATTGATCACGCTTGATGAGGGAGATGAATTGCGTCTTGATCTCAAAATTCTTGGCAACCTCGGGAAGCACAATAGCCGGCTCGGGTACCCTCAACTCCGGATGCATGTATTGGCGTGCATTCCGGGGTAGAGCGTTGAGTTGAGCCTCGGCTCTCATCCGTTGCTCCCGTTCTCTTCTTGCCACCTCCTCTTGATTGTCCCTCTCAAGTTGCAATCTAGCCATTTCGGCCCTAAGTTGAGCCAACTCCTCATCAACATGGAGAGCTTGATTCTCCATCCTTTTCCTTCTTCGGGCTTCTTTGAGAATACTTTCCGGATCACTCACAAACTCAAGCTCAAGTGTTCCTCGGGAGGAACGAGCTAGCATACACCTATGAAACAAAAACACAAACCAAAACAAATCAAAAACAAACAAAGGGTTTGGGCTATTCCCTCACCCAAATCACTACCAAAACACAAGAAACTCACCAAATTGGCACTCAATGCACTTAGACTTCCCCGGCAACGGCGCCATTCTTTTGATCGCCTCTCACGGTGTGCGAGGGTCTAGAGATACAATTTATAACCCGACCCCGTTGTAGTACGTGGTGGGTGTCGAACACTCGGGAAGTCTACTCGATCGATGTGCCTAGACACTAGGAAGCTAGAAAGGAGAGCATAAAACAAAGGAAAACAAAGAAAACAGTCGGAACCGACACTGAGGTCACGTCGGGCCCGAGGTTGGCGACGAGAGGAAGTCGGGACCGACACTAGGTAAGTCGGGCCCGAGGTAGCTGGGGATGTCGAACTCAAAGATTTTAAAAGTAGATCTCGGGCTTTTGGGTTCCTTCTCTAGTAGATTAAGGCTTATCCACCCCAATTCAAGCAATGAGTGATGATCGGACTAGGATCGAGTGCTTTCGCCCTCGTTCCAACCACTTCTACACATCGATCATTGGGGAAATCCCCTTCGAAGCAAGGTCTTGAGATTGACACATGTTCACTTTCGCTACTTTGCCAATCTCAAGCCTTGATTCCCGACTTTCGCAAGGAATTGTAGCTCTATGTAGAGTGGGTTCCTTAGATCAAACACTCAAGGCTATGAAATTGGGGTTTCTAGCCCAAACCTAGCTAGGGTTTTCCCCCATAACCCAAGATCAAGGAGATCTACTCCATAAGGCAAACAAAGAAAGCAAACAAATCAAAAGGGAAAGCAATCAACATCATTAATCTCAAAACAAAGCAAAGTTTCATTCAAATCAAAAGCAATCCACAAATTCCAATCAAGAGTTTCCAAATCCACAAGATCAAAACAAAGTAAAGCTAATCTATCAACCAAACCTATCAATCTTCCTCTCTCTTGGCCGATTCTCTCTCTTCTCCTTCTCCTCTCCTTCCTCCTTGCTCTCCAAGTATCCTCTTGGCTCCCTTGGAACCCCCCTTTTGGGAACCAACTTTTGGAACCCTTAAAATAGAAGACAAGAGGGCCTTTTATGGATTAGATGAGGGGCAAAAGTGGAAGTTCACAATTTCGTGCCTTGGAGCCCAAGTAGTTCGGTGACCGACTTGGACCGACATGGAGGACCTCGGGCCCGAGTTACTGTGCATCTCGGTCCGAGGTTGGAGACTTCAAAGTCGGGCCCGAGGTTGGTTGCAACTCGGTCCGAACCTCGTTCCACCTTCTTCTTGTTGGCTTTCCTCTTGTTCTTCTTCATGGCTTGCTCCTCTCTTTCCTCCTTTGCTCGGGCCTCGCTCCATGTCTCAACACTCCTTCAAATCGATCCTTGATTCATGCCGGATTACCTACAAAACACATAAAAGGTGCGTAGTCTCCGAATCTCATAGAAATACGGGAACTAAGCTAAAAAGGAACAAAACGCACAAGAAAAGGGGAAAAAGAAACATATTTACAAAGGAAATCACATATGAAAACACCACCAAATAGAGAGACATCAGCACTCAGTAGGTTTCCCTTCAAACTGAGCCCGTTTGATCAAGGATATAAATTGAGACTTTATCTCAAAAGGTTTGTCTATCTCTAGAAGCACAATTGGAGACATTGGCACCCTCAGTTCTGGATGCATGTATTCTTTGGTATTCCTCGGATAGGCATTCAACTCTTCCTGTAGACGAGCACTGTTGACTCGTTGACGCTCGACCTCGGCATCAGCGGCATCTTTTTCGGTTTTTAACGCCTCCATCTGCCTCTGGAGTTCGGCCATCTGACGAGTCATCTCCTCGGGTGTAGCCATAGCTCGGTTCTCTTGGCGCCTACGGTGCAAGGAACGTTCAGGTTCTGAATAAT
Source organism: Fallopia convolvulus (assembly GCA_964016875.1). Classification (NCBI taxonomy): domain Eukaryota; kingdom Viridiplantae; phylum Streptophyta; class Magnoliopsida; order Caryophyllales; family Polygonaceae; genus Fallopia; species Fallopia convolvulus. Next base: position 29,217,200 of record OZ024727.1, read on the forward strand.
AACCGACGTTGTCAAATTCGAGCCTTCGACGTCCAGCTGGCATACGCTGAGAAAATAGACAAAGAAAACAAAAATTAAAAAACAAAAACGGGGTCGGGCTATTCCCAGACCCACAGATAAACAAACAAACACTGTTGCTTCCCCGACAACGACGCCAATTTGTTGAGAGGGTGATTTGACAACAAATAAAATTTATAGTCAAAACTCCGCGGAGTATAGGGGAGTCAGGATCGTTCCACGGGAAGCACTGTTGTTTGTCTATCAAACTACAAAAAAATAAAACAAAGCAAAACAACACAAAACACCTACGACCCACCTCATTAACGACTTTGTCAGGGTCATTAACGAACCTGGATAACTCTACTAACGACTTCAAACACAGGTTTGGTACCGAGGCAACGAACTCAGTAACGAATGTAACGAGGAAAACTCAAATAGGAATAAAAATCTAGGACAAGGGTTACCACAACATAGCCATGCATATAAACTCGTAGAAGATGAAGATCATGCCTTTAAATAGATAAATTCATCAACTTTCGCTGACTATCAAGCAAATCAATCTATTCTCATAAACTAATTCACTCAATTACTTGTTTTTGATCCAAAGCTCCAAACTTTCGTAATCGAACAATATCAACATTCCAGTCTATAACTTTCTTTCTCAATCAAGTTAAGAACTCTAATTACCTCGATTCTCATCTAGGCATAAACACAACAAACAATCTAAAAATAGATAAAAGGCATTCAACACTTTAACTTACTCATCAAACATGCATAACTATGCCGGGTTTCAACCCCGACCCTAGATAGGAAAACTACTCACTAGTCATAATTATAAAACAAACAACTTCGATAAGAGAAAACATTGAAAACAAAAACTACTTCAAATTACTATGAAAATTATCGTCTTACAGACTTCAGAAGAAACCAAAAAACAACAAGAATACCGAATAGAAGACACGATTAACGACCTTGGCTTCGCTCTCGTTCCACCTCGACTCGATGATCCTCCACTCGACTTCTCCTCTCTCTTGGCTCTCCTAAAAGCCGATCTCTTACTTCCCCCCCCCCCCTTCCACGCTAGAAAGAAGGATATTTATACTAATAAAGCTATCTAATAAAAAGACTAGAAGATAAAAACTTTCCTAAAAGATAGAAACTAACCCTAAAAAGATAGATAGAAAATCTAGAAAGATAACAAGACATAAAACATAAAATATAATAACCCTAAAACTCATTAAAAACCCTACTGACATGGAATTAACAAAATAGATTTCCGCACAGGGTCGGTAGACATAAGATCTCTCGAAATATTCTATCTCTAAGCCTCGTTAACGACCCTTCACAACCTCGTTAACGAGCTTGAATTTGGTTTTCTTCAATTTCTTCAACTCTAAAAGCTTGGACTTCGACTTCTCTATCTTCATACTCTTCCGTCTTCCACCATAGTACTCCATTCAGCTCCAAAAAGTGCTCCTTCCTTGCTCAAAACCTACAAAAAGACACAAATCGGAGTAGCTTCCATACTTTTCACAAAATATGCAAACTCATCCAAAAACACACAAAACTAACCATAAAAACTATTAAAACTAAACCAAACAAACTAAGAAAACATACTAAAAACTAGACTAAAAACATGAATATCAGTCTTACAAGTCAGTCCAGTCGTCGGAGCCAGTAGAATCGCCGGTTGGAGCAGAGCGCCAGTCAGAGCCAAAGAGAAGAAGTAGTCGAAGGAGCCAGAGGGAAGAAGCAGATGATTTGGAAAAGACATGGTCATATCCCCCATTTTTCCGGTATATCAAATTGTGGATTTTGGGATATAAATTGATATCCATATACCCTCACACAAAACATGAGATATGGAGGTATAGGTACCAAAGAGCCCTTAATACTGCGCTGAAGTTTTATTCTCCTTGGCCATCACCTATAGGGTTGTCAAAACTTGACCCGACCCGAGAAATCCGCCCGACTCTGAACCCGACCCGACCCGAGAAAAAAATAAAAAGTTTTATACCCGAGACATGTTTGACCCGAACTGATTTGACTCGAATCCGAAAAAACCCCAACCCGAGATAAACCCAAAACCGAATATACCTAAATGGACTAGCCTAATGCAACCCGATATCTGATGCTACCCGACCTGAAGTCATCCGAAAATCCAAAGTTACCTGACCCGAAACCATCCGAAAATCCGAAGTTACCCGACCCGAAACCATCCGAAAATTACATTATGTTTTAAAATATTAATAATAGTGAATATTTATTATAATTATGTTTTTAATTTAAATGTTACATTAAATATTTAGAACCTAGAGTAGTTAAACTAAAAAAAATCATCATTCGATATATGGTCTAAATCAAAATCCGACTTACTCGAAATTAGATTAACGCGAAATTCGGCAAAAGTCGAAATCCGATTCACCCAAAATCCGAAAAACCCGAAACCCGACTCACCCGAAATCCGACTAAATCCGAAATCTAACTAAACCCGAAACCGGACTTATCCGAAATCAAGTTGGACCGAAAACCGAATGACCCGACCAAAATTGACCCGAAACCCGACTTTGCCCGATTAATTGAGCACCCGACCCAAAATGATCCAACCCAATTGGACCCAATTTTCAAAATATCCGAATTTGACCCGAATCCGAACTTACCCGAAACTGAATTGACCCGCCCCAAACCCGACCCGACTCGCCCGATTGACACCCCTAATCACCTATATCAAATCAAAGGGTCGGATAGTCTAATATTTGTGTTATAAGTATTAAAAAGAAAAGTAAATTTGAGCCACCCCTATAATCAATATACTATAACTAAAGTCGAATCCCTCTATCCTACGTGTCGTCGTCTTAACTATGCCACATAAGTGTTTTAATTTTTCCATTTACATATTTGCCCTTCGTTTATTTAAGTATTTACATTCTTATATTATAATAATATTCCTTATATTATTCATATAAAATTATATCTACAGATCTTAAAATTTGGCAAGTTGTGCTAGGAGCATAATCCATTATGGAACAATTTTATTGAATATAATAATGTTACTATTATACAAGTATATTAAGAGATCTTAAAATTTGGCAAGAAACATACTCTTCTTTATGAAATAATTTTTTAATATAATAATATTACTACAATCATATTTAGACTAGTTGAATCCCCGTGATACTCACGGGTTGATTTTACTAAAGATTATACAATAATATGATAGTAATATAAAATTTAAAATACTTGTACATAATATAGCAATAAAATTATGTAATTTATTAAAAAAAAATTAAGATCATGCTGCATATTTGAATTGAATATACTCAAAAATTATTTTCATTATTTGTTGAGATCTTACCCCATATTTTTATTAAAAAAATTTAAAAATGTTAATTTCATTTTTCAAAAAAAAATTTTAAAATTTTTTGTTAAGATATTAATATGCATAAAATAATCATTTTTTATAAAATATTTTTTAAGGTTACTTATTTGAGTTCTTATATTTTTCTTTGTAATGAATATAATCATATTTTAAAATATGGAGAATATTAAAATAAAGAGTAGTATAGAAGATAACATAGAGAAAAAATTAAAAATAATATAATGTTATAACTTAAAGTATAATATAACTTATTAAAAAATATTTATTAAAAATATTTTTAATGTTAATTTATTAAAATTTAGGTAGATATAAAATACATCCTATATTATATAAATAATTTTTTATATTGTAAATATCAACATATAGATAAAAAAAAACTATATTCTTGGAGTGTAAGATTTGTTAAAAGATAAAAGAAAATTTATTATGTATAAAATTAATATAAAAAATATTAATATATAGATCAAGTTTTGTTAAAAGATATGCATAAAACTAATATAGAAAGTATCACCATATAGATAGATCTAGTTATTACTCCGTATAATATAAAAAATATAAAGAATAGTACAAGTTATTATTAAAAAGCTTGACATTATTAAAAAGCTTGACATTATTTTTATTTGAGTAATGCCATGTGACGCAATTTTTTCAACAGACATGTTTTCTGCTTTATAATGTATTAGGTAGATATCTTAAAATTTGGAAGTGATAGAAACATGATCTTCATTATAAAATATTAATATAATAATATTAGTATTTTTTAGAAATATTAAGAACATAACTATTATATTTGAATTATTTAGAAATGATGATTAATATTCAATTTATAATATTAAATCATATATGTAAATCTATATATAATAAATCATGTGCAAGGCATGTGCATAGAAACCATCTTTTTCAATAATTATTTTTGAATACGTACAATTTATTTTCCTAATGAATTATTATTGGTTGTATATTCTAGAAAAAAACTTAAATAGAAGATTTTATTAAATTAAATTATTTAAGCTAACTTGATCTATTATTCAATTTTGGATATTAATGATAAAAAATATTCTAGAATCTAGAAAACATTTAAATTTATCTTATTTATGCAAATTAAAAATTAATTTTTGTTTAAAGATCGCTATTATTTGTCATTAGACAATTAATGTATTTTAAACAAATAATTATTAATTTTTCTAATCAAAACTCGTACAAGGTACGAGAATATATATATATTTTTTTTGATAAGGAAAGAGATTAGGGTGACCACTAACAAACTAGTAGTCACCCTAGAGCATCCTGACGGATGAGGGAAACGAAGCCTGGATCAGCTGCGAGTGGGACGGAGGAGACATGCCTAAACGATCCAGCGATGAAGTCCGCCACAGAATTGCACTCCCGCACAACGTGAGAAATGCTCCAATCCTGGCAACGAGCCAACAAGCAGTGGATGTCCGCACGTAGCAACTCAATCTCCCACGGGCAGCGCCAGTCACCGAGAACGATATTGACCAGCTGCAAACTATCGCCTTCAATCTGTAGTCGGGGAGTGCCACGTCTGGTAGCCTCGAGAAGTCCCTGGCGCAAGGCGATGGTCTCGGATATCAACACAGACTGGCGACCAATTAGTCCTCCGTCGAAGTGGATGGGAGAGCCACCAGAGTCCCTGAGGATGAACCCAAAGGAAGCCACGCCATCTGCATTAACTGCACCATCAAAATTCAATTTAATAAACTCACTTTTGGGTTTTTCCCATTTAGTACGCTTCCTTCCAGCCCGACCCCGTACACTTTGGTTACGGGGACCGGAAGAAGACGCAGTTTCTGCAAGTTTCCAATCTTTAATTTGGTTTCGGGCGAACTCTGCTATTTGATCTGCATTAGTCAGGTTAGTTTCGGTGTTACCGTCAAAGAATCTCTTGTTTCTCGAGAACCAAATACTCCACCAATAAACGATGAGGAGTTCAAATTCCTCTTTGGTTGTCATATTCTTGATTTCCTCCAGAATCTCATGTGGTTTCCTCCCATTCTGAGGGATCTGGCCAATTACCCCCCGTAATTTCGGGTCGAGCGAGTTGAAAGTTGCCTTAGTGAGTGGACATGATATTAACACATGGTAAGTGTCCTCCACTGTGCATTTGCATGCTTCGCAACCTTGTGTTACTGGGATGTGGTTTTCCGCAAGCCTAGTTTTAGTTGGTAGACCGTTACGAGCTACTTTCCAGATGAAGTTCTTCATTTTAGGAGGGACATTCATCCGATTAATCCACTCTAAGTTAATTTTGGGTTCACCTTTTGATTGGTGGAGCCATTGCATTGCGGAGTGGGTGGAGTACCACCCATTCTTGCTTGATTGCCAGTACAATCTATCTGGTATTTTGTTAATGGGATTGATGATTTTGGAGATTCTGTCGAGGTCCTCCGGCGAGACGACCCCAACTAATTTCTCCAAATTCCAAGAGTTGTCCTCCCGGAGGTAGGCCTCCACCTTCTCCTCCCAATCAATTAGTGTTTCAACCTCGGGTTGTGGATTGAGGGAACCATTACCAGTCCAATTATCTTTCCAAAAACGGATGGTTTTACCATCCCCCACTCGCCAGATAAGACCCTTTACGAAAAGGTCCCTTAGGCCAACAAGTTTAGCCCATTGCCATGAAGTGTTTTGTTTTTTCTTATAGTTGAGTATACTTTCCGTTTTTAGGTATTTTTCCGTCACAATTTTGACCCACAGATTGTTTGGTTCCGCTAAGATTTTCCAAAGCAGCTTCATTTGCAATGCTTGGTTCATCTCAGTCGCTTTTGCTATTCCCAACCCTCCATGGGCGGGAGGGCGACAGATGGAGTTCCAGCTAATGAGTGGCTTGTAGTTGTTTTCCTTATCCAAAAGAAGTTTTTGTTAATCCGGTCGAGTTCTTTCAGTGTTGCCTGTGGCAGTAGAAATGATTGCATAATATAGTTCGGTTGTGCTGATAGGTTTGCTTTGATAAGTGTTTTCCACCCTTCTTGGGATAGGGCATTGGCTTTCCATTTTGATAATTGTGATCTGGTTCTTAACACTAGGGGTTTGAAAGTGTTTTGGGTTACTCTCCCGTTAATTATCGGGCACCCCAGGTATTTATCAAGTGCCACAGTGTTTGTTATTTGTAATATTTGTTTTATCTGCTCCTTTGTGTTATTATTAGTGTTTTTGGTTACTTGGAAAGCAGATATATGGAAATTGACTTTCTGACCAGATATTTGACAATAGTCATCAATAATATCCTTAATCTTTTTGCATGATTGGTTGTTAGCTTTCGCAAAGATGATAATGTCATCTGCAAAAGCCAGGAAAGGGATTTTTGTTCCATTCCTCGAGATTTGTATCCCGATGCCACTTTTTGGGTTAGTGCTCCAAAGATTGAGTTGTCTAGCCAGAACCTCGGCGGCGAGGATGAACAAGTATGGCGATAGGGGATCCCCCTGCCTAAGGCCCCGTTGGGGGAAGAATTGTTCTGTCGGTCCGTTATTTACGAGAACTGAGAAGGAAACCGTCTCAACACATTCCCGAATCCAACCCACGAATTTATTATGAAAACCGAATTTGTGGAGGGTCTCAACAAGGAAATCCCAACTGATCCGATCATAGGCTTTTTCCATGTCGAGCTTGATGGCGATCCACCCCTCCTTTCCGCGTTTATTACGGAATGAGTGGAAGATTTCATGCGCGATAAGCATATTGTCATGGATACTTCTGTTCTGAACAAAGGCCCCTTGCATTGGGTGGATGAGTTTATTTAGCACTTTTTTAAGACGGTTTGTTAGGATTTTCGATTTATTTTTATAAATTGTATTACATAGACTAATTGGCCTATAGTGATTAGTTGAGTTGGGGTTTTCACATTTAGGTAGTAGAGTTATAAATGTGTGGTTTATTTGTTTCAAAATTTTGCCAGTGTGAAAGAAGCTTTTAACCGCCTTAATCACGTCCGGGCCGACAATATGCCAATAGTGTTTATAGAAGCTTGTCGGCATTCCATCCGGGTCGGGGGATTTATCATCCCCGATATCAAATAATGCGTTCTTTATTTCGGTGTTTGTTACCGGTCTTATGATTTCTATGTTGTCTGCTTCGGTTACGTCTTTCTGGATGGTTTGGGTCATGCTTTGGAGTTTCCTTTGGTTTATTTTCAAAGCCCGGAAACGATTTTGGAAATCCCTTTTGATTTCTGTTTTGATGTTTTCTAGTCCAGTGATATGTGTACCCTCCACTGTACGTATTTCTTTGATATTGGTTCTATTTCTTCTTCCACTAGCAATCCGATGGAAGTATTTTGTGTTTCTGTCATTTAGTTTTATGTGATTGTTTTTAGCCCTTTGTTTCCAATAGGAGGTGTGGAAGTTGATAAGGCACGACCGTTTTTTAGCCAACCTTTCCTGCTTTTGGACTAGTTGAATGTTTTTATTTTCTATGATATCTTTCTGAATTTGAAGCAGATCTTCATCAAGTTTTTTAATTTGTTCAAAAATGTTTCCAAAAGTGTGCTTATTCCATGCTTTTGCTTTGATTTTAAGAAGCTGTGTTTTTTTGGTGAGGTTAAACATATGTGATCCACCAGCGTTATGACGCCAGGCTTGTTTAATGACGTTCTGAAAATCTTTTCTAGAAGTCCACATCATTTCAAATTTAAATGGTTGTGCTTTGAATGGTGCTCCTGTTGGGAGCTCACACGAGATAGGGCAGTGATCAGAGGTTGAGAAAGCGTGGTTTTTCGTCGCTATGGACGGGTACCATTGGATAATTTGGTTGCTAACTAATGTGCGATCTAGTTTCTCAAACGTAGTATCTTCAAGGTGTTTGGATCTTCTCCAAGTGAATTTGTTTCCTATCGTTGGAATATCGCAAACGTCACATTCATTTTTAAAGTTAATAAACCGGTCAAACCTGGAATGGTTGGGGCTTGCGCCCCCTTGTTTTTCATCGGGGTGTTGGATTTCATTGAGGTCTCCCATAATGATGCATGGAAGATTACAATTCTGGACAAACTCTTTGAGCTTCGTCCAAAATTGATCTTTTTCTTGTGCCCGTGGCAGAGCGTAAGCAAAAATAATGATCACCTCATTATTAGTTTCCAGGTTAGTATACTGGAAACTTATGAAGCGTTCGTCTTTATGAATGGTTTGGATTCTTTCATTCGAGAGTTGGGCACCCTTCCAGAGGACGCATATCCCTCCAGCGAACCCATTTGCCGGAATGAACTCAATAGAGTCGAAGCCAGCTTTTTGCTAGGATTTACATTCTGGCGGAGTTTGTGCTTTTGTTTCGACGAGTGATATTAATTGGATATTTTCAAGGCGGCAAAAAGCGCCGATCTCGGTCCAAAAGGACCTACGCTTCATGCCCCTACAGTTCCATAGACTAATCTTCATAAAAAACCGTCTAGTTTGTGGCTTTTGGCCCTTTGGGAGTAGTTATGCTTCCATACTCTTTTTTCCAATTATTTCCTTATATGGTAGTTTAGTGCTACGTCTTTTGGTGTAAGGTTTTGGATCTTAATTGTAACGTTTCTAAAATCAGGGGACATGATCCCCTTTAGGTGGGTTTTTCCCTTTGTTTTTAAGTTACCTCTTTCCCTAAGTTTTCTTTCAAAATTTTTGAACATTTTCTTTGGAAAGTACACTTTTGAACTGGCACCTTGGTTTTGGATACTCATGGTATCGAGATTTTCTTCTTTACTGTGTTTGGTACTTGCGTTTTTATGGTAGGTATTAACCTTACAATTTTTATTATCTTTGCTGCTTCTATTGCTAATTATGCACAAATATTGATATGAGATTGTCATATTTCCGCCCGGTATAGATTGATCACGCAGGCCCCCGGTTTTAAAGCTTCGGTATAAGGGAAACAATAGGCTTTTAACATTTATGCCCAAATGATTTTTGGAATGTCAATGGGTTTTTTGCCTAATGGAGTTTATTACCTTAAAGTAATTCTCCTTAAACTTATATATGGTTTTCCCAGCAAATGGGGTTGAAGTTGCAGCTTTCACACAAACAAAAACAAACACGCTGGAATACCCACACAAAAAGAAAGACAAAACGCACAGCAACACACACGGGTAAAACGAAACAAGCAGTACCAAAAAGTTTATCTCAGCGACCCAACACAAGCAGCACTCCACTGCAGACAACGAACAAGCTGAAAGGAAAAACACAAAGCCAGTTCTAGGCTGGCACAACAGACACAACACGGCGGTCGAAACGCGGACCAACCAGAACAAAAACAAAACACACATGCTGAGTTTTTCGGTACACCACATGAGATTGATGATCGACATACTTCCTGGGGGGTTGATCCCTAAAATAGTTTGGTTAATTAACATACCTGTTTGCCTCTTCACGAGGCATTGGTAATGTGATCGGTTGTATATCATTTGAACCGTTTTTTGAGCCCTTTGAAGGCGGATAAAGCCGAGTCATCGGTGGCCACGATTCTTCTTTTTCGGCTTTTTTCAGACGTTTCCATCTCTTCGGCAGTCATGTTTGTGCTAACGTTATGAGGTTTGAAGGAGCTAGAACCCTTGGGTGAGTTGTTCGAGTCAACCGAGTTGAACTCTTCCGACCCAACCTGGTTGCCGGCAGGAGGATTTTCTTGAGCGTCTTCAAATTCTCCGTTAGAGAAGTTGTCCCCTTCGTGTTCAAGTTTCTTCTTTGCTTTCTCCGTAAGAACTCCAGCATTGATGTTTGGACTAGTAAAAGCAGCATGGACGTTCCCAATCCCTGGCTGGACAGCGGTTGGGCCGGCGTTACCACATTCAAATGGCAAGCCCGAGCCCATAGGCTGGTTCGGTGGGTTATTGGAAGTACCACCGGTGGCTTCAGTAAGGCTGTTGGGCCCCTTATCTATGACAGTAGGAGGATGGGGCATCCAATTTTTTTGATTATGTTTTTCCACTTCTTTGTAGTTGTTTGAGAAGGCCTTCTTGCTGTTGCAATGGCTCCACAAATGGTCACTAGCGCCACAGTAACCACAACCCTTTTGATTGTTTTCGAACCAAATGGTGAGCTCAGTGAGTTCCCCATTTTCATCGGGTGCAATAATGGTCTCCATGTTGATGTCTTGGATATCCACATTCGCACAAATCCTGTTGTTGGTTGGCACAATTCGGATTAAATCTCCGAGACCATTGGCTTGAAGAATATGTGGGAGGGCTTCATAGGTGAAATAGAGTGGGGCTAGCTTTGGTATACGGAACCACAAGTCGACCCTGTTTTTCGGTTCTTTCTCCGGGTTGAAATCCGGACGCCATTCTTTTAGTACCAACAGTTGGCCGGCGATATGGTAAGGTCGCGCATCCCACACCTTTTTGCGATCTTTTGGATTTTTGAAGCGAATTTCAAACCAGAAGTGCTGCTTGTTGATTATCATAAAGTCAGGTCCGACCATGCCACGTCATCTGTTGCGCATTTTCTCGCGCATTTTTGTAAACTCCATGGGTTCACCAAGCAGGAAGCCGTAGAGAGATGACTCCATCGCTTTGATGGTGACTTCTTTGGCTTTCTTCAGGTTAGAGCGAAGCAAATCCGGGTCGATTTTCAATTTCGACATACGGTTGGCAAGTTGGTTTTGGTTGTTTGTTTGGTTATCACTGGGGTTGGGCACTGGGCCTCCCAGAACAGTTGAGTTGGTGTTTTGGTTCACCACATCAACAAACGAAGGGTTTTCATTGGTTAAGACTTGGTTTTGAGTGTGTTCAGCCATGGATGAATGGACGGGGATGAATGCAGATTGAACGATAGACACAAAAGGGAATAGGCAGATACAAACACGAACTGATTTTGGAGAAGGCGTGATTAACGAAATCAGAACAACAACAAATTTAAAGGCCTTCACCTCAGTAGCCATGGAGTTGAAGCCAAAAAGATTGGTAAACAAGATGAATTGAGGCGAGCGCCGAATTGAATGCGTCGACACAGCAGAAACGAGAGGGCACATCCATCCCCCCAACACAGCCGCCACGCACAGCGCGCAATTGCCGCCGCCGTCATGAACCATACACCAACAGGTTTGAAATTTCCCCGAATCACTTTGGGATTGATCAGATTGGAGTAATTGCAGATTGATTGTTGCCATCTTGAATTTACGCTTCCTCCCGATGCCATCCCAAACAAGGAAGAGCGGCTCGATTGATTGAATGTAGATTAAGCCCCCCGGACTAATAAACCGGTGTGAATGGAATTGGGGAAAGGGAGATTTACTGATTGATTGCTTTAAATGGGCATCGGGACTTTTTTCTTGACTTTCTTTTGGTGGGTGTTCGAGGGCTAAGAACGGCGCTGGGCGGCACACTGACGGCGGTGGATCAAGCGACGCTAGGGTTACGACCGTGAGGAAGGCGATAGGCCAGGCGCGTAGGGAGTGCGTTCTATTTTCCATTAGGTACGAGAATATATGGTAGTTTTATCGAAATACTAAATCCCTTTCTACCAAAAAAAATAAATATAAAATGCCCTTATCAAAATTATACAAACAAAAAAAAAAAACAGTAATCTAACCCTCTCCCCCCTGTCCTCCGACCGCTCTCTTTCAATCTTCTCCTCTTCTAACACGCTCGGCCGCCCTTCCCGATCTTCTCCTCACATCCGGCCGCCTCTTTCTGCTTAAATTTATAACAATGGTGGCCATACCCAGTGATCTGTATCCAAGCGAAAACGATTTGCCCTACGAAGAAGAGATCCTTAGAAACCCATTTAGCCTCCGCTTATGGTGGCGCTATCTCGTGGCTCGCTCCGACGCCCCTTTCAAGAAGCGAGCGGTCATCTACGAGCGAGCTGTCAAGGCCCTTCCTGGTAGCTACAAGCTCTGGCACGCCTACCTCCGCGAACGCCTTGAGCTTGTTCGTAATCTCCCGGTTACCCACTCTCAATACGAAACCCTAAATAACACCTTCGAACGCGCTCTCGTCACCATGCACAAAATGCCTAGGATCTGGATTATGTATCTTCAAACCCTAACCGAGCAGAAGTTGCTCACCCGTACCCGCCGGACCTTCGATCGGGCGCTCTGTGCTCTGCCCGTTACACAGCATGACAGGATCTGGGAGCCCTATTTGGTGTTTGTTAGCCAGCGAGGGGTTCCAATCGAGACTTCACTTAGGGTTTATAGGAGGTACTTGAAGTATGATCCTTCGCACATTGAGGATTTTATAGAGTTCTTGGTGAATTCGGAGCTGTGGCAGGAGGCAGCTGAGAGATTGGCTGGGGTTTTGAATGATGACCAGTTTTTCTCTATCAAAGGCAAGACTAAGCATAGATTGTGGTTAGAGCTCTGTGATTTGCTGACAAAGCATGCCACTGAAGTGTCAGGGTTGAATGTGGATGCAATCATTAGGGGAGGAATTAGGAAGTTCACTGATGAAGTAGGGAGGCTATGGACTTCCTTGGCAGATTATTACATCAGGAGGAAGTTGCCTGAGAAGGCCAGGGACATTTTTGAGGAAGGAATGACTACTGTGGTCACTGTTAGGGACTTCAGTGTGATTTTCGATGCGTATTCGCAGTTTGAAGAGAGTATGCTGGCTTATAAGATGGAAAGCATGGATTTGAGCGACGAAGATGATGATGGTGAGGGGTCTACAGTGGAAGACGAGGACGATGTTCGTAACAGTGTCGACTTATCCTTGGATGAGTTCAAGAGGACGATACTGAAGGGGTTTTGGTTGCATGATGATAATGACGTGGACTTGAGATTGGCAAGGCTGGAGAATCTAATCAATAGGAGGCCGGAGTTAGCTAACAGTGTGCTTCTCAGGCAGAACCCTCATAATGTGGAGCAATGGCATAGGAGGGTCAAGCTCTTTGAGGGAAATCCGACCAGGCAGATTTTGACTTACACAGAGGCGGTTAGGACGGTGGATCCCATGAAGGCGGTGGGGAAGCCTCATACATTGTGGGTTGCGTTTTCTAAGCTGTATGAGAACCACAAGGATCTTGACAATGCTAGGGTGATTTTTGACAAGGCTGTGCAGGTGAATTACAAGACTGTTGATCATCTGGCTAGTGTTTGGTGTGAGTGGGCTGAGATGGAGCTTAGGCACAAGAATTTCAAAAAGGCCTTGGAGCTCATGCAACGGGCCACTGCAGTTCCTTCAGTTGAAGTTAAACGTAGAGGTATCACCATATCACTTCTTTCTCCCTGTTTGTATCCTATTATTTACATTTATACTGATTGCATTGTTCGTTTGATGGGTGTTGTATTTAAATACTCATATATACAATGACACATTATATATCTAATTTGTATCTTCATATGATATTATTTGTATCTTCATACCGGGTTCCATCTGGGTAGATGTTGTTGTTGTTGTATCTTCATATGATATTATTTGCCATGAAAAGTGAATTTTGTATTACATCTATCTAGGATTTTTTTTTTATAAAATGCTGTATTGAGAGTTAGCAAGGATCGCCTATCCTTCAGTGTCTTATTTTTGAGAGCCTGTGGTTCAATTTGGGATTCAAACTTATGCCTTTCAAATTCTTGGAAGCGTCACCACTGCATCCATTCATATTCCTATTAAGTTTCACTAACATTCCTGCCCTGTTCCTTGCAGTTGCTGCTGATGGTAACGAGCCAGTGCAGATTAAATTGCACAAGTCTCTGCGGTTGTGGTCGTTTTATGTGGATTTGGAGGAGAGCCTTGGCACCTTGGAGTCCACCCGGGATGTTTATGAAAAGATATTAGATTTGAGAATAGCAACACCACAAATAATAATCAATTATGCAGTGTTACTAGAAGTATGGACTATTTTCCTTCTGATATTTCTTTTGAAGACTTTTTGAAGCTACATTATGGTGTTTTTGGAGTGAAGCTTATGTTTGTTTTCTTCCCTTGTAGGAGCATAAATATTTCGAAGATGCTTTTAAGGTATATGAAAGAGGTGTGAAAATATTCAAGTATCCACACGTCAAGGACATATGGGTCACATACCTATCAAAGTTTGTCAAGAGATATGGTCGATCAAAATTGGAAAGGGCAAGAGAGCTTTATGAAAATGCTGTTGAAACAGTATGTTAACTTTATTTACAAGCAGCTAATTCCATGCTTTAAAGTTATTGTAAGGATTCCTTTTATGATGTTTTAAATTTCTTTGTTATAGGCCCCAGCTGAATCTGTAAAGACTCTGTACCTGCAATATGCCAAACTAGAGGAAGATTATGGGTTAGCCAAGAGCACCATGAAGGTTTATGATCAGGCCACAAAAGCTGTTCCTGCTGATGAGAAGTTGAGCATGTATGAAATCTACATCTCAAGGGCAGCAGAGATATTTGGGGTGCCCAAGACGAGAGAGATATACGAGCAGGCAATACAGTCTGGTCTTCCTGACAAGGATGTGAAGACTATGTGCCTGAAGTATGCAGAGTTAGAAAAGAGCTTGGGAGAAATCGACAGGTCCCGTGCAATTTTCACCTATGCATCCCAGTTTGCTGATCCTAGAACGGATCCTCATTTCTGGAATCGCTGGCATGAGTTTGAAGTCCAACATGGGAATGAAGATACCTTCAGAGAGATGCTTCGTATAAAGAGAAGCGTCTCTGCCAGCTATAGCCAGGTATATTTCCTCAAGCTGTTTTTTATAAATGCATGTTTTCAACTTCAATCGGTTGGTTTTGGTTTGTAGATTAGTGCCGTTTATTATAGCTTGAAAGTTAATCAGTTAGCTCTAGGCCCTTGTGCTGGTTGATTTTGTTTATTAGGTTGTTTTCTGGATCTAAGAACCACTACTCCTTTGCTCACTAATTTAGTACATGCTAAGAATAAGATGCATCATTACATGTTATTGCCTTATTGGATGGGCCAAGGATGGCAATGACTGTACATTGTACATAACACAGAGGATGAAATTTATTGATTGTATGAGCAACGTATTGATTAGTATGTAATGACATATCCATCTAGAAAATCAAATGTGGCTGCTGAACGTTTTTGACCTATTTGATCTTGGAGATTACCCACTGCATACAAATTCGTTCTCTGTTTCACATCAATTGAAATCACCATAGTGTTGGAGAATCTTGATAATACACTTGAGACTTAATGTGCAAGCTCCAGTTTGAATATTCTGCTGCGCTGTCTCTGAGTAGAGAGTACTGACTATATTATTATGATTACATTGTTCAGACTCACTTCATTCTGCCTGAGTACTTGATGCAAAAGGAAGAAACGGGGAACCCTGACAAGGCAGCGGAACAAGATGAAATGGCAGCACTGGAGAGGAAGTTGGCCCCTGCTGCAGCAGTTGCAGAAGCACCTGCAGCAAGAGTAGTCGGGTTTGTGAGCGGTGGTGTTGAAGGGGACAAACCGGCGAGTTCTACTAATATTAATGAAGACATTGAGCTGCCAGAAGAGAGCGACAGTGAAGAAGACGACGAAGGAGACAAAGTGGAGATTGCTCAGAAAGATGTCCCCAGTGCGGTTTTTGGAGGCTTAGCACAGAAGAGGGACGACCCTGAGCCTGATGGGAGCAGCGATGCTCCTCTTGGGGCCTTGGAGAGAATCAAACGCCTAAAGAAAGGTATCTGAGATGGAGAAATCTACCATACAAATGATGAGCTGAAATTCTTCAACCTAATTTCTCTTGAGAATTTGTGGATATTTGTTTGTTAGGTAACGTTGTAGGAGATCTCCTTATGAGATATACATTGGTGGTGGTTTGTTGAAATTGTAGCTGCCTGCTGAGTCCGCGAAGTTTAGCTGAGTTCTCTTCTCCAGTTATGCGGTCCTAGTATATGGGTTGATTGTGTGTTGACAAAGGTTTTTCACTAGATGGCCGACCCTACAATTTTTGGTCATTGACTTTTGCTCAGAATTGTGTATTTTATCTAAAATTTGTTTCACATGTACTTCAATTATGGGGCTTGAGTGTGGCGCTTTTGACTATACTAGTTAAGGGCCGTGTGGCGATATTAGTTATTTTTTTTTTCAGACTATAGTAAGAATTTGACAAAGTAAATGAGCATTATCCATGTGCAAAGTAATACACATTAGGCATTTGCATAAGGGACACAAATTGCAGTAGAGATAGATAAAGATGAAATCAAGCTGTCTTTTGATGCTCCAATTTGGATAACATTATGAATAAGAATCTACAATTCATGAAAAGACATCAAAAGACACAAATTTCAGTGAGGTATTCAACATCCAAGCCAGCATATTCTTCACACAAACATTAATATGATACCGCTATAAGTTAGGCGACTAATTTGGGTGAAACAAGAGCATATACCAGTAATTTGAAATGTACGTATTACTAACAAGGATATCATAAGCCAGCTCTATCTAGAAAACATTTGAGGCTATATATATTTGAGAAGACAAGGTATGCGTGGATCCACCAAACATTAATATGATAATTGAAAACACTGAGCTGATTTATTATTGGCATATAAACATACATAGTAACTTAATCTAAGAATTCAGATAAGCATGATCATGTTGGAATAGAAGCTATAATAAGAAGAAGAAAAAAAATCCAACACATTTGTTCATGTTTCCATCTTATTTCAAGGAAAAGCATGTGTATATAGGTTAAGTTCTGAAATCAAAGGTCAAAAAATCAAGGACGAGAAGGAACAAAAAGTGGAATAAAATAAGGGCCTTTCACTATAATTTAAGAATCCTCATTTTAGAGACTATTATCTTAAAAAACAAATGAAATCCTATTAAAAAACAATCTCCATGACCTATAGTGAAAACAAACACTTGAAGATGAAAGCACTGTAGAGTAATTAACAAAACTCACAATGTTTTCTTAAGGCTTGTGCAGGGTAGAGAAGCATTTTTTGTAATAAATTTTCATGAAGAAACAAGCAGCATGAGGGCACCAATGTGTTAATGTTATTCTACTGAATGGATTTTCCATTTTGAAATTTACCCTGGTTTATCAAAAGACAACACTTGATAGCAAACATTTCAGGGTTATTAACATTGAGTTGTTGAAGAAACAAAATTTAGCTTCAGGATTGTAATAGGACCAGAACATACATGTAGGTTGGCTAATTATGTTTGCATTAATCAAACAGTATGCAAACTAATTAAGCATACTAATCAACAAATGTAGTATATATAAAAAAAAAACATAATCTAGTATGAGACTTACGAGAATTACCAAAAACCACATGTTATTGGGTTCCATTAGCAAAACATACTACTACTGTGAAAATTCTATATCTAGTTATCTACTGGTGAGATATTGTAAAATAAACCCTATTAGTGCGTGGTTTTTTTGTCACTTGACCAAAAAACTGACCTGAAAAAAGCCTTGAAACACAGAAAACAGTACTCACAAGTCTCATTAAACCCATAGACAGCAAACCACGATGAAACCCACTAACAATTTTCATAGAAACTCCCAAATTATCCTTTTAAGTATGCAAAAAAACAAGCAAATTCAAGTAACATACATAATAATTTCAAGAAACAAAAAGTATATATCTAGCTGGAAATGAACTGATCTGAGATTCCATTTGTGCAGTAAACAAGGGCAAAGATCCAAGCAACAAGATTTAGCTCCAGGATCGTAATAGGACCACAACATACATGTAGATTGGATATTTTTCTTTCCATTAATCAAACACTATGCAAACTAATTAGGCACACTAATTTGCTATTGAAATTGGATCTTGCAAATTATACAAATGAACAGTTTTCACATTAATAGCCAAGAAGCCGCTAGAATGAAAACAAATAAAGTTTGAGTATAGCTAAGCAAATCATGCAGTGAAATCAAAAACCAATAACTTCACCCATAAATAAGCGCTCTAATTTTTTTAAGAGGAAATTGGGTTTGTGTGCCCTTTTTAGAGTAGATTTAACTAAATATTTCTCTTTATAATTTTTTTAATTAAGTGATCCCCTAATATTTTGGTAGACAGATTTGTCCTTTTTTAAACCCTATTATTCTCTATCTTGCTTAACCGCCTATTAGTTTTCTATGTTTAAGTTTTCTCAATTTCTTACTTTCTCTATTCCACGTAAATCCAAATTCTATCTTCTCTTGTAGCCTTTTATCCATTCTTTCTATCAAGAACACAAACCGATTTCTAAAAAAATCCGCCGCTATCATCAATTTCATGTAAGTATTGGTTGTTCTTCCATAACACTAGTTATGGTTGTTTTGTGTGCTTGTAAGGATTGAAGGGCTCTTGTACATATGCGATATCAATAACCATCGATGACTACACAATTCGGTATTTTTTTTCAAAACTAAATATTTGTTTTTTGTACGTTTCTTCCATAACTCTATATTTCTTGTACGATTGAAGGGCTCGCTCTTTCAAGAGTCAAGACATATATTTCTTGTACGTTTCTTGTACATGATTTGTATTCTTGTATTTGTGTTTTTGTGTTATCATACATATATTTGTATATTTTTTCTAGTAATTTTGAACTTGTCTTGAACTCATGTCTTGTAGATGTCTTGTAGGTGTCTTGTAAGAATCTTGTAATTGTCTTGTATGTGTCTTGTAAGAGTCTTGTAGGTGTCTTGTATTTCTTGTATTGTATGCGTCTTGCACATGTGTATTCGTGTATGTATTTTGAGCTCATATTTTGTAGGTGTATTATTATCGTCTTGTAAGAGTCTTGTAGGTATCAACAAGAAATGCGAATCAAATTTTGGCCAACTTAATCAAAATAAAGTTAATTTTTTTACCGACAAAAAACTTTCTATTTCATGTACATGGCAAAGACAAATTTCTTGTAAGAGTAATCTATAACTATATATTAAAGCTATCCCTTTTCAAGCCACCAGAACGATTCTGGCCCCACCTCATATTTTTAAAAAATTAATCTTTATTTCTATTATTATAACTTCTTTCTATTATTTTCTTAACTATTTAAATTTATCTCTAACATTAAACAAATATATATTTAGTATAACAATATCTTTTGAAAGCTTCCTTATACAAGTATTTAAAATTAAAGATAAAATATTTTAAAATAAATATAAATCTTTTAGCATATATCTTTAGACGAATTTATTTATAGACTTATTAATTTATTTTATAATAAAAATTAATGATAAATACTTATAATGTTTAAAATTAATAAAAATATATAAAAAATATATAATATATATGTTAAAATATTTGATAATCTTTAAATTTACGTACATGGAAAGTAATAAAGTATGAATAATACAATGTTTATTCTTATCTAATATTTACTCTATCGAACAAAAAAATGAGTTTAGTCCCATCCTAAATTAAATTAATTAAAATTTAATATTTTATATAATTAAATTATCTTTCTTTTTCATATAAGTTACATATTATTTTTTAAATTCTTTTATCTTTCATATTTGAATATATTAATTTTTTATTTATATTTTATCTTATTTTTTTGATTACATATCGATGAAATATCATCAAGGAAAAAGATAAATGTAATTATTATATTGATTAAAAGAAGTATACATTATCCGAGCAATAAAACTGTTTATATTGAAGTTTATATTATATTTTTATTTATTAATATCCTATTTATAATGTCTATAAAATATCGAATTATAGTCGTACATGGTACGACGGGTACAACTAGTTAGCATTAATGCCGACTTCCATGTACACAAAAAATGTTAATTACTCTTTTTTGATTTCTTGCAACATTAATAAGGAATATTTAATTAATTAATACGGTCAATTTGTCTTGTATGTACACATCAAGATTTATTTTATCGTTAATGAATCTTTCATTATCATCATGCAATATCTTTTAGATTATATATGAAGTAGTTATCTTGAATATCATGCTATATCGGTAACAAACGAGTAACCATATCTTGAATATAATCAGGTTAAATTATCTTATTGCTATCGAATTAATTATCTTAAAAGAAAATATCTTTTTAGTTAGTAAAATAAAAAAGATATTTTCTTTTTCATTAATAATATTTTCTTTCTCATTAATTAAGGGTATTTTAGCCTTTTCAAAATAAAAGGGTACACTTAATCACAAAATTATTAAGGGGGTCTATTTTTCTATTACAATATTGGAAGGGGTATATTTCCTCCAATTTTCTTTTTTTTTAAAGAATAGGTGAAGAAAATAAGACATATTATCATTAAGTATTTATTCACAAACATATTAGGTTTAGGGGTGGGCATCGGTCCAAAACTGGACCGGGACCGAATTCCCCAAAAATTGGACCGAGGACCGGACCAGGTATTCTCGTTCCGGTCCTAATTAGGTTCCAAATGGCAAAATTTAATTCCTCGAAACTACAAACAAAGGTAAGTGACAATAGGGAAAATTGTATAGCTCTCTTAGGCATTTTATCAAACATCTTGAATGCCTAATCCAGGTCAACATATAAATCTATACATCGCACACAACATCGTCCTCAATGAAATAACATGATCAATCAATCAACAAGTGTATAGCTCTCTTAGGCATTTTATCAACAAGTGTAACATACAAAAAAAACATAATCTAGTATGAGACTTATGAGAATTTGGGTCACCTCGAGAATATAAAAATGCAGAAAGAAGTAATCTTGTCCGCAAGCTCTCGACCGCAATTTCTGTCCCGCCCTCTAACATTCTCCTGCAAGAGCATAGTTACAATATTTATGAGACCTAAAAGATTTGGGGGTTCAAGGAGGAACCGAGGAAGCAAATATTTAGCTCACAATCAACTTAGATATGCATCAGTAACTAACCGATAATTCAGCTCGCAATCAATAGAGAACAGCAGAGTGCACGAACAATTCCACAACCAACACAGAAGGACATCAAAATCGAACGAACAAACGAAGAACGACAGAAAGCGATGTCAGGCGCTTCAAGAAAGCGGTGGCATCGGACGGAAAAAGAGTGTGTAATCTGAAACCTATAGAGGAGGGTTGAAAGCTGTAGAGTGTAGACGAGGGACCAGATTGCACGCGAGAGAGATAGAAAAGGATAAAGGGAGAAAGGAAGGGTCAAAGACTCAAAGGAGTAAGAAAAGAGAGTCTTTCTTTTAGAGCAATTTTTTTTACGAACATACTGTTCATAAGAAAAAAAAAGTGGCTCATTTATAGGCTTTTAGACTAGTTGAAGACCCGAACCATATGCGGGTCACGACAATATAATTTAAAATATTTTATTTATTTTATTGGGAGAAATTTCAACAAACTAATATAATAAATAAAAACAAAAAAATTGTCATAAGGCTTCGATCTATATTAATTCTATCTATAGGTTGAATATTTCAGGCACAAATCGGTATTATTCTAATAAGTAATTTATTCAAACAATTGAATATAAAATGTGAATTCATATAAAAGTATATCAATGCATAGTAAAATATATAATATATACTATAAATAATTTATTATATTAGAAAATATTAACATATATATATATATAAATTATATATTTGGACTTTTGGAAATTAAGATAGAATAGATCAAGTTTTATTAAAAGATATATATAAAATTAATATAAAAAATATTAGCATATAGATAGAAAATTATATTGATAAACAATTATAAAAAATATGTTATCTATTTTATAAAGGCCATTAGATGTATAAAAGAATAATATAACTTATTATAATATAGTTGGAGCCTAAATCTTGTTAAAAGATAAAAAAAATATACATAAAAATTAATATAGAAATTTCAACATATATATCAAGTTATTATAATATATAAAATTTGATCTATAGAAAGAATAATACAAGTTATTATAATATTTATTATTCAAAAAATATATCTTCCGCCTCCTCTATCTCCACCTCATAACCCCGTTGGATGTTTTTCGAGCCAGCAAAAACCAGAACACCTGCCGAGTCTCTACCTATCACACCAATTCCACAAGCATCCCCCGCAACTAAAGCATCATAGTTGACCTTGATAACACCAAAAGTTTGTTTACTCCAGTTGATTCGTTTTGAACATTTACCAACAGTATTATCAAGAAGGGCAGAGAAAGCTTCAACAACTAAAGAAAGAACCCGATTTGAAAGATTATCGGCACTCACACAATTAGACAGACAAGCATTTCAAGCATTCCATAAGTCCCAGCAGAGGGTAGCCCATAGAATAATGTCAAACTCTCCATGCATATGGAAAACCCTATCAGCCCAGTCATCAAACTAAGAAGCACTTGTACCAACCGATGCCAAGCCCCTAAAACATTTCCAAACAACTTTTGGTATTTTGCAACCAAGAAGAACATGAAGTGTCGATTCAGGCTCTCCACAAAGAACACACAAAGGATCATTTATAACCTTCCGACGAAACAAAGTCTCTTTGCATGGGAGAATGTTTCTTGAAGCCCTCCAAAGGAAATTTCTGATTCTAGGTAAAACCGGAATCTTCCATAATTTCTTCCAAAAAGAGCGAATAAAAGTCGAATCAGACATCTCGCCCAACCCATTTGTAACAGCCACTTCCTGCATCAACATATGATAAGCAGACCGGATCGAGAAATCACCGTTCTTTTCAAAAAACCAGTAAAGAGAATCAGACACAGTAGGATCGATGAGATGAATTTGAAGAACAACTTCCACATCGATCGGGAGAAGATTCTCATTGACTGCTTCTTTCGGCCAACACAACGTCCCCGAATCGATCAGATCACAACACAAAGATTCTCATCACCATCACCCGGGCTTGAGAGAACCCGAAAAGAATTAATCCTAGGAAGCCATCGGTCCTTAAAAAGCTCAATCGAGGACACGTTTCTGACCTGCCACACCAAACCCGATTCCAGCACCTCTTGCACTAAAGATACTCCTCCATGTAAAACTAGGGTTAAAACCTACCTTAGCATGCAAGAAATCACCCCTTGGAAAATATTTTGCTTTTAGTAACTTTGCAAGCAAGGAATCAGGTTGTTGAATTAGCTGCCATCCTTGTTTAGCAAGAAGAGCGAGATTGAAAGCATGAAGATCCCTAAAACCGAGCCACCTAAATCTTTTGGACGATCCAATCTTTTCCAGCTCATCTAGTGAATTCTTTTCTTATGATTTTTGGAACCCCAGAAGAAATTACAAATAATATGCTCAATCTCATGACATAACTCATTAGGCAACAAAAAGAAAGATATTGTAAACATCGGAATAGCTTGCACCACTGCCATTGGCGGAGGGAGCTCATGCCCAGTGGGGGCTGTAGCCCCCACTGGGATTTTCAAAAAAAAATAATTTTTTTAAAAATATAGAAAAAAAATTAGGTTATTTGATAAAAAACTTATTTATTTGGTAAAAAAATAGAAGATTAATTTATATATATATATATAAAATATATTGAAATGGTTTCTTATACATAAAAATATATAATTTTATATATAATTTTTTTTATATACAGAAAAATACAATTTTTTTTTCTATAATTTATTAAAAAATACAAAAAAAAGTTTCTAGTTTCACCAGGAATATTTCTGTAGCCAAAAAAATTATCAACGAAATTTATCCCCCACTAACACAAATTCCTGGCTACGCCACTGACCAATACCTTAATTAAAACTTCTTTTCCTACCCTAGAAAGAGTACTTTCCTTCCAACCTTTTAGTTTCTTCCAAATTCCATCCTTGACTTGCTGGAAAATAACTTTTTTTAATCTCCCCACCACAGTCGGGAGACCCAAATAGCGCTCATGCTTCTCGACCTCAATAACCCGAAGTACTGCTTGAATGTCACTTCTCCGCTCATCTTGCATATTTTTGCTAAAAGATAGCTCAAATTTTACAAAGTTCACCTGTTGTCTTGAAACTGCTCCATACACATGGAGAATATTAACAATCTCTCGCGCTTGTTGACAAGTTGACCTTGCAAAAAGGACACTATCATCAGCAAAGAATAGATGGGACACAAAAGGAGCATTACGAGCAATCTTGACTCCATGGAGTCGACCTACATTCTCACTCTGCCTAATAAGACCAACAAGCCCTTTTGCACACAAAAGGAATAGATAGGGGGATAGGGGTTCACCCTGCCTAAGTCCTCGATGTGACATAAAGATCCTGGATGGGTACCCTTCCATCAACACAAATAAAGACACACTTTGCACACATATCATAATCTAATCAGTCCACGTTGTAGCAAAATCCAACCACCCCAAACACTGTTCTAAATCAGGCCATTCCACCCTATCGAAGGCCTTCACCATATCCAGCTTAATTGCCATAAAACATGTTCTCCCTACTTTCTTACTCTTCATATAATGAAAGATTTAGCGAGGCTTGGGGTTGGCAGCGACTCTCTTAGGGACGAGGTCCCTACTCTCGAAAAGAGTGTGCAACCCGAGCAAGGCTCGGGGTTGGTGACGACTCTCTTAGGGACGAGGTCCCAACTCTCGAAAAGCGCGCGCAACCCGAGCGAGGCTCGTGGTTGGCGGAAACTCTCTTAGGGAATAGGTCCCAACTCTCGAAAAGCGGGCGCAACTCGAGCGAGGCTCGGGGTTGGCGGCGACTCTCTTAGTGACGAGATCCCAACTCTCGAAAAGCGCGCACAACCCAAGCGAGGCTCGGGGTTGGCGTTGACCTGCATTCTCACTCTGCCTAATAAGACCAACAAGCCCTTTTGCACACAAAAGGAATAGATAGGGTGATAGGGGATCACCCTGCCTAAGTCCTCGATGTGGCTTAAAGATCCTAGATGAGTACCCTTCCATCAACACAAAGAAAGATACACTTTGCACACATCTCATAATCTGATCAGTCCACGTTGCAGCAAAACCCAACCGCCCCAAACACTATTCTAAATCAGGCCATTCCACCCTATCATAGACCTTCACCATATCCAGCTTAATTGCCATAAAACATGTTCTCCCTACTTTCTTACTCTTCATATAATGAAAGATTTAGCGAGGCTTGGGGTTGGCAGCGACTCTCTTAGGGACGAGGTCCCTACTCTCGAAAAGAGTGTGCAACCCGAGCAAGGCTCGGGGTTGGTGAGACTCTCTTAGGGACGAGGTCCCAACTCTCGAAAAGCGCGCGCAACTCGAGCGAGGCTCGGGGTTCGCGGCGACTCTCTTAGGGACAGGATCCCAACTCTCGAAAAGCGCGTGCAACCCGGCGAGGCTCGGGGTTGGCGACGGCTCTCTTAAGGACGAGGTCCCAACTCTCGAAAAGCTCGCGCAAACCGAGCGAGGCTCTTAATTGGCGGCAATTCTCTTATGGAAGAGATCCAATTCTCGAAAAGCGCGCGCAACCCGAGCGAGGGTCGGGGTTGGCGTCGACTCTCTTAGGGACGAGGTCCCAACTCTTGAAAAGCTCGCGCAACCCGAGCGATGCTCGTGGTCGGCGACAATTCTCTTAGGGACGAGATCCCAACCCTCGAAAAGCGCGCGCAAACCGAGTGAGGCTTGGGGTTGGCGGCAACTTTCTTAGGGACGAGATCTCAAATCTCAAAAAACGTGTGCAACCCGATTGAGGCTCGGGGTTGGCGGCATCTCTCTTAGGGACGAGATCCCAACTCTCGAAATGTGCACGCAACCCGAGTGAGGCTCAAGGTTGACGACAACTATACTAATGACGGGGTCCTAACTCTCTAGTGCGCACAACTCGAGTGAGGCTCGGGTTGGCTCGTAATCTCTATTTCAAGGGGTGAAGCCCTAATTCCCTTTGCGACGTGCGTGCACTCCACCTAGTCTCGCATTCAGATCACGTTGCACAAAGTTGTAAGCCCATAGGTGGTGCACCTGTTTATTGTCTCGTTGCCCTCGTGGAACGAGAACGTCGAGCCAAGGGGTTGTGATGGTGAGCGAAATAAATTCTAAATAGCCAAGGGTAAATTGATAGTATAAGGAAATGGGTAGCACACTGTGTTATGCGTACGCGTCTAAAAGCAATATACATGTCAAATGGACAACAATCTTGATCGAGCAAATCGGGCACCTAGCCCATCAAATGATTGAGAGTGTTGTCGGGCCATTAAGCAAAATTATCATCTTAGCCCATCAAGTTAAGTGAAAATGGGCTCAGCCCATTGATTCGTGTGACTCACTAAAAATCAATTCCATGCATGTATTACCAACTCCACGTGGACAATCAAGTCCACCAAAGCTGATTCTTTGCATGTGCTTTTATCAGGGACGGAACCACGAATGAAAATTAGGGTGGGCTAGATTATAGGGCAAAAATTAATATTAGAAAAATAATCTGGTAAAAATCATCATTAACAAAAAAAAGTGGGATAAGAATATTAAAAAAGAAGTAAATGGGGGAAGAAAAGAGTGAAGTAATGCGGGTGAGATTCGAACCATGCTTTACATACAAAAGCATAAAGACAATTGCCACTTGGGCTAATTAGGAGAATTTAAAATTTTTCCCTTCTAAATGTATTAGTATTTTTTTGGGGGGGTGGGCTAGAGCACACCCTAGCCCACCCCTGATTCCGTGTCTGGCTTTGATCACCAACTGATTACATGCAAAACCGTTTGGAATATCGTCCCACATCGATCATATATACACAAGCAAGTAGTTGTACAATACTATATACAGAAAGGAAATGTGTAATAGTAAACGAATCAAAAAATCTCCCCAGGTCGAGATCTGTTACTATACCTAGATTCGATGTGTTTGATCTCCGAGTGAGATCACGCTATTTACAGTATAAAGTCCAAAAAGCTTTATTTATAAAGAGGAGTACAATAATAATTTTTAGCTGAAGGGTGGGGAGGAGGAAAAATCTATGTATGAAGACCGTTTGGTTGTACAAAATCCGAAAATTAGTATTTAATATAATCCCGTATTTAGCGCGTATTATATTTGGGTTTCAACAATATTCTTCAATCCACAAATTTTATAAAACAAAAGAAATTCCCAATATTCCATTCTACTATGAATATAAACCAAATCTACATCATTTTTACTCATAAACCAATTGAATTGAACTTTTCTTGATATGTATGAATCTCTTCTTCCTACAAGGCATCATCTTCCCCAAAACGATGGGGCAAGGTGAGGACTAAAATCCAACAAGAATATTTCCAAAATTCAGCCACATTTGAGGAATTACTTGAACAAGCATCCAAAAGAGATGCAAACAAAAATGCCCAGAATTCATTTTCACAAATAAAAACACACAAAGAAAAAAAAGTAAAGGGGCGATGGAGGCTATTAATGGCCGGCGACCACCACAGTCCAACAAGATCGCCGACCGCCATCGTCCACCGCCCATTGCCATCCCGATTGTTACCGTACACCGCCCACAACTCAAATCGACGTCGGTCTGCAATATAGTTGACGCGATGGCGGTACTCCATTCGAGACGATTTGAGATGGAAAAATAAAGGGTTTTGATAGATTTGGTGGTGAAAATCCAAATCTAGCCTCAATTTGAGTATTGGATAAGGGAATGAGAGGGATCTCGTTCAACTTGATCCAATTTGAAAATTAGGATTTTTGACTTGGCTTGTTAACTAAGAATGGTACTAAAGGGGGAGGAAAGTACTGGGCAGAATACACTGTCGTCAGTGTGGAGGTGCTCGATGTGGAGAGATCGGAGGTTGACTATGGCGACGACCGACTTGCTCGCTTCTTCGTTCTTCTTCATTGTTATAAGATTTGTTTGTTTTGTTTTTTTTCCTTTAAATGAATTTAATTTTTTTTGGTAAACAATTTAAAGTTGTAACTTTTTTTTGTTTTTAAATTAATTTTTAAGTGGGATTAAAAATGAGGTGTCCTTTATTGTAAAATTGAAATTAAAATTGTCCATGCGGTATTTATATGGCATCGTGTTAGGAAAATTTTCCACGTCAATGAGTGTGTAAAACACGATAAAGAGTCTGGTTGTCTCTGCACTTGATAGAACAAAAATAGTTAAGTTAGGTTTTTATTTGAACATTTCAAAGTAAGGGTTGGTTGACAAAAAACTTACAAAGTTCAGGGTCTGGAGATGTATTTTGCCATTCCTATTTAGATCACTATTTATGATGATACACCTTGTATCTGTAAAATTGGTGAGATGTAAAAAGTATGATCAAATATAAACATAAGAAATGAAAAAAATTAGTTTCCAAATTAATGTTCTAAAAAACATTAAGCGGTTCCTCTCCGGTCTAGGCAACCCAAACCAGTGCCTAGGCAAGCTGAACGACTAGATAAGTTGGGCCTTTCAGTGGACGAGGCCTAAATGGGACCTAGGTGAGTTTTTTTAGAATAGCGATCCGAAAATTACGGTTAATTTGAGTGGCATTCAGGATCTTTCAACTACATATTCCACCAATCAGGAAAATCAATAGCAACAGCTTTTAAGGAGTTAGCGCAACAGAAGCCGAAATTACAACTTATTCGACCCCTTACATGAGTGAAGTTTCCCCTTCATCCAGGCCCAAGGGCAAGACAGCTCACAGGAATACAATTTCAGTTGAGCTGAACAGCTTACTGTAAAAATCTACACACAAATTCTGAATTAATATTGTACAATTTCACATTCAGTAAATTGGGTGGATTTACAAGCAGGAGGAGTCCCAGCTAGCGTTAACTGCTCTGATGATCTTGTCATGTAAATCAGCTCCAGCACACGCGATTATACCACGGTCAAGACCTTCCAAGTATACTCCCCTTGAAAAGTCCAGCGGACGCCCTCCAGCATCGGTTACCACACCACCAGCCTCCTGTATGATTACAACACCAGCTGCGTGGTCCCATATCTTCTCTTTGTAGCCTGCCCTTGCAAACTTCATAAAGATCTCAGCGTCTCCACGTGCCACAGCTGCATACTTCACCATGCTGTACACACGCAGTGGTTGCTTCCTGCGTAATAAAAGACAACTACAAGATGAGGGGAAAGCAAATTCTGGACGTCTGAAAGCTGTAATTCAAATTGGAAAGATATATGCACCTAACTCCCACACTGTGAGCAAGTCCAGCTGTGAAAGAATGACTTGAATTCGCTCTTTCAACAGGTTCGCACAAGGTGGCCAAAGCTGGATCTTCAACACGGGATACACGAACAGGCCTAGAAGGGTTTGACCAGGCAAGAAACTTAGATTCTTTCAGTAATGGTTGCATCCAAGCCCTTCTACTACCACGTTTGGCGTACAAAACAAAACCCTTGTCCCAGGATTCTGAAGTCTGAGAAAGCTTAGATATAATTCTGTGGTAGCGATGATGATAGCCCAACCACTCCTTCCTCAATGGATAGTTAGGGCAACCAAGAACTCCAAGGATTACTTCACCATCTTCTATCAAGGCTAGAGCAACAGCATATTGATCCCCACGAACAAACCCTAATGTACCATCAACAGGGTCAAGAACCCAATATCTACCAACAGGACCACCAAGCGAATTGCATCGGTTTATGGCCTCAAGTACATCTTCTTCTTGGAGGGGCGTCTCTGGACCTTTCATCCCAAAATAGGGTGCTTCAGCTAGACACTCATTTACAGACTTTACAACGGATTGTAGCAGGCTCTCAGAATCATCCCGTGAAAGACTTTCAACATCTTCCTCCGCTACAATAGACACATGTTCACTCCCCAGAGCTTCGGACAGTACCCAGCTTACGACTGCTTGGACACTCCAATCTAATCAGATTTTATGCTGAATAGGATTAGATTTACTGAAGCTCGGTTGGGCTTATGAAGAAAGCTTAGAAAGGTTATTCCTGTCCTTATGAGGGCCTATGAACTTTCTATATTGGGAAAAAGAGGTTTGCAGAAGAGGTCAGAGCATGTAGAAAAGACATATATGGCCCCAACTTGTCTTATAGAAGTCATCATTAGACAACTGACTGTATTGCAATTACTTAACCTACTGTTTTCTGTTGCAATCTTTCATAATCAAATTCAACATCACCAATTTACTTCAATCAGTCCTGCATATGAATTTAACCCAGCAATAGTTTACCATGGTTTCTCATTCAGTTCACAACATAACACCCAAAACAAAAAGAACATTATGAAAATTATCAAATCAACACTTTGCACATCAGAAAGCAACAAACTGAAGACATCTAACAATTGAACCTAGCTACAACTATATATTCAGGTGACTAGTTGAGACTTTGCAAACAACCAGGTTCAGTCAAGGGATGCAATAGAAAGGAAAAGAAGGGCACATGGATCAATCAATTGGGTGGTTCACAGTCGACAAACTATAGAAAGAGTCTAGCTCCTGTCTAATGACACCACCGTCCTTGATTTCTTTTTGAAAGGTTTCAAGCAGGAGATATGAATTATTTTCCCCACTTCTCCTTTTACCATCCATCAAGTACGCTAAGCAATCCGTAATTCACATACAATACCATCATGTACACAGTTCGACCTAAAATGTCAAGCAATCTCGTTCATCATCTCATACAAAGTTAGATACAAATACAACGGAATCGTATTAAATTGGATAATAACAAAGATTAGAGCATAAGCAAAATCACGACTCCTATAATTGCACAGACGAGATGAAGAGTTGAAGCTGGAATTTACCAGCAACCGTAACCGGAGAGTTGTCTCCCTTGGAGTGGACGAGAGAAGCTTTGTTCGAAATCAGGTTCTCCTGAACCTTCTGGCAAAGAGAGCACGCCATCTGGACAGCTCTGACAGCGACCTCCAATTCTCCGGCAAAATCATCTACCGCGGAGGTTTCATCTCCCGACGGATTCCAGATGTCAGCCTCCATTACCTCAGAGCAGCGGAGACAGATGTCGTGGAGGCGATTGCAGGAGAGAGAGAGAGAAAGAGGGGAATTCCGATACTCGCTGTGGAAGAAGCAGGAGGTATTAGCCGCTCGTCGCCATTGGAGAGGTGCGAGTGGGTGCTCGAGGAAGGAGATTGAGTTGTTGAAATTTGTAGTTGTAGGCATTTGTCCTGCTTGCCGCTTCCTCCCTCACTGTCTCTCCACGACGACGGAATGTTGAAATGGATAAGGCGGTGGTACGTTGACTCCTGCTATGACCATCCTCTTCATCCTGGGACGTTTGTTTCTTTTTTTTTCTTTTTCTTTTTATACAATGAGCTACTTACTAGCCCATTACAAAGGTAAACATTAGACCAATTTATATCAAAGCAGATCATTTTTAAAAAATGCAACAGAGAATAACATACAGAAAAATCCCTAGAATTACACGAACTAGGAAGTGAAGGGAAAGAAGCAAAATTGAAAACTAAAAGTGCCGCAATGATTGACATTAACATATCTTCTTGCAAGGAAGTAAGCTGCAACATTGTATTCCCTAAATCAATTGAAAAAAAAATTCACCTCTTGACACTCACCAACCAAATTTCTAATCTCATTAACCAAAATTTTTATTTCCCACAGAATTTTCCAAGTGTTTCTTAAAGAATTAATGAGTATTAAATTATCTTCTTCAATTATTAAATGAGTAATTCTAAGTGAAAGGGCCATTTTAATTCCTTCAAGCATAGCTACAATTTCAACTTGAAGAACCGACATAGAATTAATTTTCCTTCGATCAATACTAGAAATATTGCTATTATTATTTCTAATAATAAAGCTTATATAAGTATCAGAGTTAGTATGTTAGAAGCATCAAAATTTAACTTGTACCAATTATCAGGCGGCTTTTTCCAAACTGCATTTGGTCTTCTTTTTAAGATTATTAGTCCCTTTAGAAACATTTTTTAGATTTGCTGAAACCCACAAGGAATGTCCTCTAAAGGCTAGTTCACTAGGAATCAAATTTAATCCAATTGTTGAATGATTAAAAAATAATAGAGTTTCTATGATTCCAAATATACCACAAAAGAAAACATAAAATATCCACATTTATATTAGATTTTATTGTAGACCTTAAATCTGACATAAAACAGCCCGTCAAAGAACTAACTTTAATATTTTCTTATATTTTTAATTCCAAACTTGCCATCATCTTACTAGTAAAAGGACAGAGGAAAAAAGTGATGCAAGGATTCATTATAAGAATCACAAAGTCAACAAGTTGTCGGGACAAATTATAGAATTTATTGTCTTTCCGTTGTAGGCAAACAATCTGAACATGCTTTCCATAAGAAATTTTGAATTTTAGGAGGAATATTTAATTTCCAAATCCAAGAAATACATGTTCTCGGTAATCGTCTTATTGACGTGATTAATTCATAGGCTGATTTAACCGTAAAAGTACCATCAGGAGAAGGGCTCCAAATAATTGTATCATGTATATTAGAGAGAGGGATAAACATAGAAGAGATATTGCTTACAACCCATACTGGCAAGTGTGGACAAAGCTTGAACATTCCAAGTTCTATTAGGAAGAATAAAAGAAGAGACCTTTAAATTAATATCTATATTATCAAAATATTCCAATAAACTCGAATTTCCTATCCAAATATCTGACCAAAAGAGAATGCTATGGGCTTATGGCCATTTCCCACTAACCATTTAACTCCTTTTTGAAAAGATATCCCTCATATGTAGTAATATTCCAAACTGCCACGACGTCGATTTTGGTTTATAATTAAAAACATGTTGTGAACGTAAGTATTTTTCATTAATTATTTTAACCCAAATATTAGACGAATCATTAAGGATTTTCCACAATAATTTCATTTGAAGAGCCACATTATTATTATAAGTAGTCTACAAACCAACACTCCATTTTCTTTTGGAGAGCAAATTTTATCTTAGCTAATAAGAGGATGATGATTAAGTATATATTTATTCCAAAAGAACATTTTGTTAACTTTGTCTATATCATCACAAATACCTTTAGGAAGAAAAAAACACTGCATTAGGTTAGATTGAATTAACACAACCCTACCTGCTTGTGAAATAGAATTTGCTTTCCATTAAGATAATTGATGTTTTATTTTATCTACTAAATAAGAAAACATTGAATTTTGTACACGTCCTTTTAAAATCGGGATCTCTAAATATTTTTCCATTGAAGTAGTAATCTGAATATTTAAAATACTTTCCAAAGATAAAGCAGCAGAGCGTTTAATATTTGATGAAGTTTGGAAGGAACTTTTATGATAATTGATTGATAACCCAGAAATTCTACTAAAATTTTGTAAAAAAGATTTGATATAGTTTATACTATCATAAGTTGCATTTGCAAAGATAATGGTATCATCCGCAAAACTTAAGAATGGAATACGAGTTCCATTTTTGACTAACTGGATTCTTACTTTTGGAGAA
This sequence comes from Fallopia convolvulus, assembly GCA_964016875.1. Lineage (NCBI taxonomy): Eukaryota > Viridiplantae > Streptophyta > Magnoliopsida > Caryophyllales > Polygonaceae > Fallopia > Fallopia convolvulus. Next base: position 29,250,630 of record OZ024727.1, read on the forward strand.
ATCATAGACGGCTCAAATTGTAACGTACGTGCAAAATATTCCATTGCTAGAACAAAAAATTAATGGAGACATTGGGTCAGCTTGCCTAATCCCACATTGAGGAGAAAATTCCGGACCAGTTTCATTATTTACTAGAACAGAGGAACTTGTAGTAGTAATCCATGTCATAATAATATGAACTCGGTGAGAGCTAAAGCCAAATTTTAATAATATTTGTCGAATAAAATTCCAATCTATTTTATCATAAGCTTTTTCCATATCAATTTTAATAGCCGTCCAACCCTTTGCACCCTTTTTTTCTTATGAAAAGAATGGAAGATCTCATGAGCTATAAGTATATTATCTTGGATGAGTCGACCTTGAACAAACGTTCATTGCAAGGGATGGATTAATAAAGGAAGGATATAAGACATTCTAGATGCAATAATTTTAGTAATAACTTTATAAATCGTATTACAAAGACTAATAGGTCTGAAATGGCTAATAGATATCAGATTATTAATTTTAGGAATTAATGTGATGAAAGATTTGTTAATTGCTTGAAGCATATAACCTGAGTGAAAGAAAGAATTAACAGCTAAACAAACTAAAGGACCAACAATATGCCAATAATGTTGGAAAAATTCAACTGCGAAACCATCCGGTCCAGGGGACTTATCCGGGGCCAAATCACCAACTGCTTTCTTAATTTCACTATGCGTTGGAGATTTACTTAGAGAAAAGTTATCTTCTTGTGTAACTAAAAGTGGTATAATATCCAGGTCATTGGGTTGAATAGAGCAAGACGAATTTAATATCCAGGTCATTGGGTTGTAAATAAGAATTCTTTGTTTAAAAGAGCGCACTTTTGAAATTGATTGAAAGTATTTTGTATTTTTATCAATATTTTGGAGATACTTAATTTTGGTCCTTTGTTTCCAAAATATATTTTGAAATTGAAGGAGAGAATTATATTTGTCTAAATGTCTTTGGAGTTTAGTAATTATAGAAACATTATTTGGATTATATAGTAACTTATCTTGTACATCATGTAGTTGGTAATGAAATTTTTAACTGTTCATAATTATTATTGACATTATGTTTTGCCCAAACCTTCACATATTTTTTTAGTAGATTCATTTTAGAAGATTCTTTAAACATATAAGATCCATTCAAATTATATTTCCAAACTTTAGAAACTAGACCTTCAAATGCCGATTTGGACATCTGATTTGACCACACCTCCAACCATGTCACAACAAGACGAGGAACAAGCCATGAGTGTCTGTTCCAAAGGACCGGTGACACGAGCCCGAGCCAAGTCTATAGCTCAAGCAACTCAATCATTGGTAATCCGGAGCATCGCTAGCTTAGTAGCATCGGACACCATCAACAAAGACCAAGTCATCGCCACAATCACATCGGACGAGCCCCTAGTCTCGGCCACCTCCATCGGCGCGCCCATGCCTCTTGTCACGAGCGTGTCTTGCGGGACAAGCCATGCCACCACCTTTGGAGTCCACTCGGAGCCTTGGCACGCAAGCTGCGTACCATCGCAACCCGGGGACGCGGATTTCGCACCCTAACGCGCAAGCAAGGTGCGATGCGCCTACTACTTTACCGACCTTGGCATGCATTGGCGCACAAGCCAACTTAAGTCATTAGCGCGTCCCCTTTCTCTCTCTTGTCCAAATCTATCTATTTCTTTATTTTGAGGGAGTTGGTTATTTTCGATAAGGTTTGTTGCATATTCTTGGAAAGTCTCTCCCTAGGCAGATTGACTTGCCAAAAATCCTATCTTTTATATCCCTAGGCATGCATCAAAATTATTCGCATGTACAGTAAAATTATCCATGAAAACCTCAATGAAATTCTCAATGTACTCAGAAAAGATGCTTACCATACACCTTTGGAAAGTCCCAGGGGCGTTGCACAAACCAAATGGCATCCGACGGTATGCAAAAGTGCCAAATGGGCAAGTGAATGTTGCCTTGGCTTGATCTTCAGGGGCAATGGCTATCTGAAAGTAGCCTGAGTACCCATCTAGAAAGCAATAAAATGCTCTGCCAGCCAATCTCTCAAGCATCTGATCAATGAAAGGAAGGGGGAAGTGATCCTTCCTAGTGGTTGCATTCAGCTTACGGTATTCAATGCAAACTCTGTAACCTGTCTGCAATCTTGTAGGGACCAATTCTCCATGTTGGTTCTCCACCACTGTAATCCCCCCTTTCTTTGGTACAACATCTGTGGGGCTAACCCATTTGGTGTCAGAGATAGGAAAAATCATACCTGCTTGCAAGAGTTTCAAGACTTCTTTCTTCACCACCTCCATCATAGGTGGATTTAAACGCCTCTGTAGTTGTCTAGATGGCTTCTCTTCTCCTTCTAAGAATATACGATGCATGCAAGTGGTGGGGCTGATTCCCTTGATGTCAACAATGGTCCAACCAATTGCTGTCTTGTACTCTTTTAAAACTGCCACTAGCCTGGTTTCTTGATCTTTTGTGAGCTTGTTGGAGATGATCACTGGTAATGTCTCCTTATCTCCAAGGAATACATACTTGAGGTGGTCTGGGAGTTGCTTTAACTCAATCACCGGTGCCTGCACAACAGAGGGCAAAAGCTTTTCCCTAGGCAGGGTTAGTGGTAAAGGAGTTTTGCCAGGTAGCTCAAGAGGAAGCTTATAATAAGCATCCATCTCGTTTACAATCTCCTGTATATCAGTTGATAAGTAAAATCCAAACTAGAATCAGCAATAATAAATTGTACATCATCTAGTTGATTTTCATCAAAAACATCTTGCACCACAGGCTCAAGCATATCAATAGCATAAACAGAGTAATCATCAGAAGGATATTTCATGACTTCATAAATATTGTAATTAATGGTTTGGCCATCAAATTCCATTGTTAAAGAGCCAGTGCTCACATTGATTTTTGTATTGGCTGTTTCCAAGAAAGGTCTCCCTAATAGAATAGGGATTGCATGATCATCATGTTCCATTTCAACTAAGCACACAGAAATCAGCAGGAAAAGTGAGATCACCAACCATAACCAAAACATCCTCTACTAAACCTATAAGACGAACATTAGACCTATCAGCTAACTAAATAGAGATATTAGTGGCATGCATAGGTCCAAGTTTCAGGGATTCACAGAGAGTAGAAGGCATTACATTGATGGAAGTACCCAAATCTAGCATGGTTTTGTCAACTTTAGTACTTCCAATTATAATAGGGATAGTAAACATACCTAGGTCCCCGCATTTCTTAGGCAAGCGTTTTTGAAACACAACTGAAACATGCTCGCTCACCTTCACCTTCTTTTTATTGTTCTTGTCCTGAATCCACTTTGTAGTGCACATCTCTTCAAAAATTTTGCATAGCGTGGGACTGACTTGATCAAGTTAAGGAGAGAAATGTTGAACTCAATGTTTCTGAACATCTTGAACATGTCTTTGTCCTGCTTTAGGGGCTCTGTACGCTTTAATGCAGATGGAAATAGGGCAACTGGCTTCCATTCAGGGAGGACATGAGTTTTTTCTTCATCGGAGGCTTCAGCAAGTAGGCGGCGGTCGCCATTTTTTTCGGAAAATTCAGCCTCGGGTGGATCACCATCATGGCGGTCGCCGCTATCCAGGCGGCGGTCGCTGCCTTTTATTTTTTGGTCGCCGCCATTATTTTCCAATTTGTCGTAGCTAAGCTCATCCATGCGGCGGTCGCCGCCCTCGCCTTCGTCAGATTCGTCCACTATTCTGTCCTTAAGTTGCTTTCCACTCTTCAAAGTGACAGGACTGACATTGCGAATATTCGGGTTGATTCCTGTTTGAGAGGGGAGCTTACCCGAATCTCTTGCTTCTAGTTTGCTTACAACTTTAGAGATTTGACTCATTTGTCTTTCCAAGTTGTGGATGCTTGTTGTTTTAGTTGCTTGGAATTCCACTTGGCTCTTGGTCAACATTGACGCATTATTTGTAAGACTAAGATTATTTTGCATCAGCATCTTCATCATGTCTTCCATAGAAGGAGCTGCATTGGGATTCTGTCCTTGAGGCCTTGGCACATATGGTTTAGCTTGTTGAAACAGTTTCTGTTGTTGCTTTGACTCTGGCTCTTTCCACCTGAAGTTATGATGATTTTTCCAACCAGGGTTGTAGGTGTTTGAATAAGGATCATATCTTGGCTTCATTTGATACCCTCCAACTGAATTCACCTCCTCTTGTAGTGTAGGACATGAATCAGTAGGATGAAAGGCGTCATGACATATTTCACAGGCTTTAGCCTGTTGAGCAGTACCCTTCAGCTTCAACAGCCTCACTTCTTCTTTCAGCACATCAAAGTTAGCATGATCAATTTTAGAATGAGAGTTGGCGGCTGACAAGTTTTGAGAACCTCTTCCATTGTATTGCCTAGAATCATCAGCCAACATGGAAAAGATGTCTAGAGCCTCTTCATAGGTTCTCTTCATGATGTTTCCACCACAAGAAGAATTGACCAATCACCTGTCATCCTCACAGAGTCCTCCATGGAGATAGAGAATAAGATCATGATTAGCATAACCATGGTAGGGACAGCTCTTCACCGACTTCTTGAAGTGCTCAGAATATTCATAAAGCGACTCGTTGGGGAATTGCTCTATGTTAAAAATCTGCTTCTTGAGTTGATTAGACTTGATTGCAGGGAAGTATTTCTCAAGAAACAACTTCTTCAAGTTCACCCAAGTAGTAACGCTTCCAGGAGGTAGAGCATGATACCCGTCTTTAACGGATTCCTTCAGAGAAAAGGAAAACACTCTCAGCCTCATCTGTTATTCAGTAATATCAGAGGGACACATGCTGGTGCAGACATCAAGGAACTCATCAAGATGCTAAATGGGATCCTCAAGTGGAGTTCCGTTGAATTTTGGGAGTAGATGGACTACTCCTGTCTTGAGCTCAAACTTCACCCCATCACCAAGGGCTGGAAATTGTACTGCATGATGTCTCTTTATTTGGTGGTGTTTTCATATGTGATTTCCTTTGTAAATATGTTTCTTTTTCCCCTTTTCTTGTGCCTTTTGTTCCTTTTTAGCTTAGTTCCCGTATTTCTATGAGATTCGGAAACTACGCGCATTTTATGTGTTTTGTAGGTAAATTGGCGTGAATCAAGGATCTATTTGAAGGAGGGTCGAGACATGGAGCAAAGGCCGAGCAAAGCGGGAAAGAGAGGAGCAAGCCATGAAGAAGAACAAGAGGAAAGCCAACAAGAAGAAGGTGGAACGAGGTTCGGACCGAGTTGCAACCAACCTCGGGCCCGACTTGAAGTTTCAACCTCGGACCGAGATGCACAGTAACTCGGGCCCGAGGTCCTCCGTGTCGGTCCAAGTCGGTCACCGAACTACTTGGGCTCCAAGGCACGAAATTGCGAACTTCCACTTTTGCCCCTCATCTAATCCATAAAAGGCTCTCTTGTCTTCTATTTTAAGGGTTCCAAAAGTTGGTTCCAAAGGGGGGGCTCTCTCTCACACAAAAGGGAGGGGTTCCAAGGGAGCCAAGAGGATACTTGGAGAGCAAGGAGGAAGGAGAGGAGAAGGAGAAGAGAGAGAATCGGCCAAGAGAGAGGAAGATTGATAGGTTTGGTTGATAGATTAGCTTTGCTTTGTTTTGATCTTGTGGATTTGGAAACCCTTGATTGGAATTTGTGGATTGCTTTTGATTTTGAATGAAACTTTGCTTTGTCTTGAGATTGATGATGTTGATTGCTTTCCCTTTTGATTTGTTTGCTTTCTTTGTTTGTCTTATGGAGTAGATCTCCTTGATCTTGGGTTATGGGGGAAAACCCTAGCTAGGTTTAGGCTAGAAACCCCAATTCCATAGCCTTGAGTGTTTGATCTAAGGAACCCACTCTACATAGAGCTACAATTCCTTGCGAAAGTCGGGAATCAAGGCTTGAGATTGGCAAAGTAGCGAAAGTGAACATGTGTCAATCTCAAGACCTTGCTTCGAAGGGGATTTCCCCAATGATCGATGTGTAGAAGTGGTTGGAACGAGGGCGAAAGCACTCGATCCTAGTCCGATCATCACTCATTGCTTGAATTGGGGTGGATAAGCCTTAATCTACTAGAGAAGGAACCCAAAAGCCCGAGATCTACTTTTAAAATCTTTGAGTTCGACATCCCCAGCTACCTCGGGCCCGACTTACCTAGTGTCGGTCCCGACTTCCTCTCGTCGCCAACCTCGGGCCCGACGTGACCTCAGTGTCGGTTCCGACTGTTTTCTTTGTTTTCCTTTGTTTTATGCTCTCCTTTCTAGCTTCCTAGTGTCTAGGCACATCGATCGAGTAGACTTCCCGAGTGTTCGACACCCACCACGTACTACAACGGGGTCGGGTTATAAATTGTATCTCTAGACCCTCGCACACCGTGAGAGGCGATCACTGCACGTGTAGGCTAATTCAGATTAGGAGCTGTTAAGCTCTCAAGAGTAACTCGTGGATCTCCCATTATTCGGATTCCTTGCAGTAGTGCACGTACAGCTAGGCGAGTTCTGAAAAGAATCCATTCAATTTCTGGATCAAAAACAAGTGGTGAATTATTAGTAGCATGGGTGTGAACCATAAGACAGGTTCACACCAAAATTGGCACAAAAATCACACAAAAAGACAATTATTGCCTCCCCGGCAACGATACCAATTTGATAGCGGTGAAATGGTCGTGCAAACCACGGCTATGAAAAAGAGTCCCAACAAACTTAAAGACTATAATCTTAGGGAAGTAAGGGTCGAATCCGCAGGGAGGTAGATTGATCGTTTTGTGTGAATATTATGACAATTAAAGTAAAAGGGGGTTTATGAATTAAACTAATTACTAAGCATGCAAAAACTAGTAAAGCAATTAAAGTTGGAGTTTTTATCAAATTGAGAAAAACACTTAGTCAACCAAATATCCACATTTGTATGACAAGTTGATTCTAGATTTCACTCAATATCGCATGCACATGGAATTCGAATTCCTTTTCAAAGATTATTAATAGCATAACCAGATACTATCAATCCTAATTAATTGAATAACCTTGAAACCATCAAGATTCAATTCAAAAGCAGCATTAAGAATAGGAATATAATCAGGATACAATTCTAGCATAAAACAACCAGCTTTTATCCTAGAATGTAATTCAACTCTCTTCTGCAATAGACTAGTACAACAAGATACTAGTACGATGCAGTTTGCTACTATGAAATAGAGAAACTCAACCAGTAAATTCTCTAGATCTAGTAATAGAGATTAAATAACAACAATCCTAGAAATTGTTGAAACTAATCACATAACAATTCAATCAAGAGAATAGAATAATCCCATGCAATAGATAAAGAGTACAAATCTCACAACTGAAAGTTAAACGAAGGCTTCAAAATGTCTGACTAAGTAATAGGGCTTAGTTCTCCATGAAAAGCTAAAGGCTCAAAAGTCTAAAAGAGAATAATGATAATAGATGAGAAGTGCAACTCTCATAACCCTAATATATAAAAACTATCTCTAAAAAGTATATCCAAAAATACATAGATCTCGGAATAAAGCTAACATAGAAGAGCTAGTCACAACATAACACGTGGCGCGTAGCAGAAAAAGCTGACCGTTAGAGGCGGCGGTCGCCGCCAGCACCAGAACGCTGATCTTCATCTTTTCTTCAATCCAGCTGTAACTCTCAAAATAATGCATCTTCGGGTCTTCTTCCTCCTAGCTGTAGATAGTCTTAATAGCACCTAAAAACACCATAAATATATGCTAAAACTCCTCCTAAATACATAACATAATTGTGTATATCAAACATGTTCTTGATGATTTCAATGCCTTTTGCAATGTCGATGTTATCTCTCTCATCACTGGCTCTCCTACCCCCCAAATGATGAAAACTTTGGCAAGATTTTATTGAGAAAAGCCTTATTGATAGACACACGCTTAGCCTAAGGCATGTTGTTGTTCTTAATTGTATATGTGCTCCTCATGCACAAGATTTTATGTTCATTATCCTTATTGATGGCTTGGGGAAGACGATGAACCATTCGCAGTTTTGTTCTGTGTTGTGCTATAGACTTATGATACCTCTGTTTCCTGATGGTAGTATTTACCCATGTTGCAACGCTCCTAGGATGGACAAATGAGGAGATCATGTTGTCCACTGCTTTAATGGGGGGGGGGGGATGTGAAGTTCAGGCATAATTTGATGCGTGATATTCTTGTGGATATTTGCTCTAAAGTTGGGATTACGGTGTGGAAGGAGGCTCCTTTGGGTTTCCTCTTGGATATGGACATGATCTTAGGCCTACAAATCTTTTACTCTTTAATTGGCTTCAAGAAAAGGGTGCTTGTGTGGATGCATGTGACCGGAGTTTCTCCCTTTGTTGGTATGGGTGGGAGTTCATGGGCGCCCGGGTTGTCCTTGTATAATGTTGTGGAGAGGAAAATGAAGAAGTATGTGTCCAAATGTGAGGAGAACTAATACAAATTTATCCCTTTTTCTTTTTCTACGTTCGGGGAATTCGATAAGGAGGCTTTGGACACACTTTCTCGTATCAAGTCTCTCTCTATTAGGCACTCTAACAATGCTAAGAGTGGTGCGTTCGTGTTTCATAGATTATGTTTTTGCATTCAGAAGGGTGTGCGGGTCTAGTTTGTTTCTAGGCTCCCATCCAACTTTATGTAATTTGTATAGTTTAATAATAATAATAATAATAATAATAATAATAATAATTACATCAACCCCTCCATCCCAAGAGTAAAGTAACATGTGATGCCCTTGTAGATATCTGCTATCGGTCTGGAATTCAGTGGGTAAAGAAGTGGATATTGGGTTGTGTGGCAGGCATGACCAACGCCTCTGTCCTGCGGACATGCTACTTTACTCCTATGATGGATGTCTTGATGTGTGTGTTGATCTGACTGGGTCATCTCCCTTGACATCATCTGGGATGTCTGACTTCGCACCTGGACGTGTGGTGGTTGATGCAGCTCATCGTAAACGTGTCAAGTATCAAGCTAAATGCGTGGTTATTGAGTATGGTTTTCTACCTTTCGCCTTTTCTTCATTGGGAGAATTAGATAAGGATGCTATCTCATTGCTTAAGCGGATACAGAAGTTCTCCAAGACTCAAGATATTAGGACGTTAGCTGTTCATATTTTCACCAAGGTCAATTTTTCTATAGCTAGAGGAGTGGGGGCCCAGATTGTATCTCGACTCCCCGCTAACTTTCTGTAAATCCCTATAATAATAATAATAATAATAATAATAATAATAATAATAATAATAATAATAATGATGATAAAAAATAAAATAAAATAAAATAATAATAATAATAATAATAATAATAATAATAATAATAATAATAATAATAATCCTCTATGGGAAAGAGTCATGTGTGAATGGATGCTCATGTGATAAATAAGAATAAATCTTGGTCGCCCCCTCCAAACAATCGACATCCTTGATTAGACACTCATTAAAAAAGATAAAAAAGGCACATACGGACTTTTCCCGTATTATTCACATATTTTAATACGTTTCTTAGAGACATGCACGTTTTGTCCATCAAAATTGGCCAATTGTGCATCAAATTCTACTTGTTTGTGCGTCAAAAACTCGATGCACATTGCTCATCGATTTCAAACTTTTTTAATTTTATTTTTATTTTTTTAAACTTATATATGTGTATGAATATAATATTATCAAATTGTTGATGCACATATAATTAGTTTCGATATACCCCTATTTGTTCATTGATATACCCCTATTTGTTCATTTATATATCCTTGTTTATTCATTGATATACTCTTATTTGTTCATTTGTATACCCTTGTTTGTTTATTGATATACTTGTGTTTGTTCATTAATACTACCTGTTTGTGCATAACTACCAACACTTTGTGCATCAAAAAATTAACTTTTCATTATGTATCAATGAGTATCAAGTTTTTGCATTACTATTAGCACTTTGTACATTACTACCATCACTTTGTTCATCACTACTAGTACTTTGTTCATTAATATATCCTTTTGTTTGTGAATTGAAGTGAACTTTTGTTTGTGCATCAATACCATCCATTTGTACAATAGGATTATTTGTTTGTGCATTTTTGCATTTATTTTGTGCTTTAAGACTATCTTTTTTCCTTACTCATATAATAAGTTTTGACTCACATACTCATTTTATTAGTTTCAATGCACACATATATTTATATACTTTTTGCAGTTGTTATGCAGATCCTTTTTTTGAGAGCAAAGTGTAAACATATTATATATCCAATTCAGCCATGTCAATTTCACATGGCAGAATATCAATTACAAAGACTTGTTCATGTCCGGATTCAAGACACAAACATGTGATAAAGTGAGCTACACAATTTCCATGTCTAACAATATGAGCACAACAAAAAGAAACAAATTGATGGCCGGATCGTTGAAGATGATGGTGCAAAGAGATCGCCGAAGAATGGTAGGAAATTGTCACTTGGTTCGAAAGTGGTGGAGCTCGGTGGCTGAATTTCGTATGGGATAAAAAGAGTATATCTCCCTCGTGCTGACTTGGAATTGAGTGATTCTAAATCCTAGAGTTAGATCTTTGAGTCTAGTTTAACCCTACAAATTTTGAGAGCCAGATGTTGTGTAGATTGTAAGATATGTCGATTATACTAAAGTGGTGCAGAAACCACCGAGATGGAAATAGAGCGATTGCAAATGGAGTGGCGGAGTGACGGATATGGATGTTGCCCTTGGATATGACTCACCAAGAACAACAAACTAGATTGCAAGAACGTCGGATATTACGCACCAACGCTCTAACAAGAGATTGAACGAAGAAAACAAACAAGAAATTTGATTGAAAACAAGTAAGGAAACAAGGCAAATTTTCTTTCAAGTCTAAGCTCAAAGGAGGCCACAAATGAGACTTAATACCCTACGCCACGCCTATCTCTCTCATTTCAGCCATAACTCCTCTCTTTATTACATAAAACAACCCAAAAGTTTAAAGAAACTAACTTAAAGCCCTTAACGATACATAAGTCATGTTTGTGCACTAGTTTCACCAAAAGTCACAATAATACTCCACCCTTCTCCATTGTTAGCCAAAATCCAACTTATGAGCCATGATCTCCTCCTTGATCTTGTCAAGCATTTCTTTAGCTCGGGCTCGTGTGATGCATCCAAAATAGGGCGTAGTACCTTGACTTGGCTTCGTAGCGCCTCGGACACCAGCCTTGGATATTTGTCCAAGTGAAGACCCTCCTTTGTCGTGCAAATTGAACTTGTCATTAGGGCTGAGATCTTAACTCAAATCATGGACCATAGTGCCTTTAAAAGTGCCCGAAGAAGTGGTACCATCCATCAAAGGCCAAGGCGCGTCAAGGTCGGAAATCAGCATGTGCAATGACGCCCCGATTGGCACGGTACCGTGGGGCCCTGAATCGATAGATGGAATCACATCACAAATGAAGTGCCTAATAAACATATATCATCTAATACAGTATCTAAATAAGATAAGTTTGATGTAGAAACTTAAATGCCAAGGACAATACATAAATAATCTGACTTTGCGATAATATGATGTACCTTAAGAGAACAAGCCAGTTGCAAACCAAAGAGAAGTGCTTGTGCCTTAGCTATTTTCGGAGCCCAAGAAGCAGCCACACGTTTCAAACCAGCAACAATGACGAATCTAAACGAGTCATGCAAGACAATACAAAGACTGAAATCAAAACAATTAGTTGTGTCTCACATACGGCTAATTATGGTGCACAAACATATATTAATACACACAATTTCGATACACATTCTGCCATTTTTTATGCACAAACAATAGGTTTTTGGAGCACAAATACACATCCTTTCCACTGTCGTCTTGGCCCAGCAGTCCATCCTTCCATTACCTCTTCCAAGTACGCAGATCTGGGAAAAGCTCATGAGCTTCTTGCTCTCGCCGACCTCACTCGTCCTAATTTGGCCTACTCACATGATTTCCATATCTGGAAATCTAAAATTGATACCATTGAGATCAAGGACATTCAGATTGAGAGAAGGATTTAGGGGCAGAGATTTCGCCAACCTCGCTCGTCCTAATCTGGCCTACTCACTATGTAGAGGAAAGGTGAGGAGGCGCAAGAAAAGAAAAAGAAGAAAGTAGGGTGGCCAGATGAAGGAACATGGCTTACCAGTTTCCTCTGGTTCGATCGGAACTGCGGGCGCTGCTCACGACCGACGGTGGAATCGCAGTGAAGACGAATAACGTGATTGACGGGAATGGGGTGCTGTCACTGCTCACACTGGTGATCGGAAACACAGTGATTAAACCGTTGGCTCTTCTCAAGGGAAAGAAACAGAGAACTTTGATCGTGATTGATGTTGTTGGGCTAACAATGGATGGGTCGCTAATTTGGTTTTATCTAGGCTGATGTCTAATTAGTTAGGTGTAGATAGGATATTAACTAAAGATATGGTTTTTAGGTTTTTAGTTATAGGAAAATAATAATTACATATGTGGTTTTATTTTTATTTTTATTTTTATTTTTTTGCTATTGAAAAATAATTTGGGGAGATATAAGATATAGTTTTTTTTTGCTTATAGGAGAGAGTGATTTAAAAAATTAAATTAAAAAAATTTGGGGAGACATGAGTACTTATTAGGGGGTTGTAAATTAATTTTGGTCGACTTATGTAGATGGGTTATGGGTTAGGGCCTTAGGTGAGATAAAGGAGGAAGAAGGGAAAAAATAGAAAAAGGAAAAAGAAAAGAGGAAAAAAGAAAAAAGAAAAAAAGGTACCCTAGGTATAATTGCCACATCATTAGTACTATAGTCTCTTACTTTCTCATAAGAGAGGGTATCTCACACGAATAGCCACATCAGCCAATAAGTGTTCAATAGGTCGCAATGTGGATAGTTCATGTATTCAATCGAACGTTTTAAAGGCGAGGGGTTAAAATGACAAATTGGACAAAGGTCGAGTGTTTGTATATGTATTCTGCCTACACAAAAGTGTGTCTTATTATGTATGTGCATTAAAACTAACCACATGTGCATCAAAACAACCAAAAAGCGCATGTTATTTTGCATGTATATCGAAACGAACTGTACGTGGATAAAAAACTACATAACTATAATATTCATATACATAGCTGAAAGGTTAGAAATTAAAAATCTCCAAACCGATGCATATTGTTCACCATAAAATCGATGTACAAATAATCAGTGTTGATGCACACATAGTTAGTTTTGATGCACATTCAAGGAAAAATCAATACAAAAGATGCGGGCGTCCCCCATAAAAGAATTTTTCGAAATATACGCGGATAATTTGGGAAAAATACGTAAATTCCATTTTTTACCCCTCTTAAATGAAAGTCTAATCCTGGACTTTGGATTTTTTTAAAGGAACGGACATCATTTATTCTTATTTCACATAGTATTAATCATTTCACATTGTATTAATCATTCGCATGTCTCTTTTCCTTATATTTTTCTATATTAATATCCTATTTATGGTATACCTAGAAAAAATTTTAAAAATTGAGTCGTAGTAGTACATCACACGACGAATATAACTAGCAATAATAGTAGTAGCAATAGCAGTAGCATTGGCAGTAGCAGTAGCAACATCAACAATAGCAGTAGCAGTAGTAATAGTAGTTGATACGATCGTCCTTAGTTGATTCACGGTGCGAGCGAGCGACCCCAAGAAACTGACAACCTCGATCAGTCGATTTGTTCATAACTCGGACAATTCGATGCAGGGTCGGTACCGAGGGAATTCGAAAAGACTTGGATGAAGAAGATGGACGATTTAGGTGGAGTATTGACTGGGACATGGACTCTCAAAGACGGATATAACTCACTAGCAGTTGAGAGAACTAGGTAGGAAACGAATCAACACAAGGGAGGACCTTTTTAAACACCTAAGGCCGTTCCTCTTCTAAAACATTAAACATGAAATTAACTCAAAGCATTTAAAACTGCAATAAAGATGTCTATTCACACGGCACACAACTCTTAGCCTTCAAACACAGATCAGTACCGAGGCCTGCAGCTCAGTACCGAGGAAGCTGAAGAGGAGAACCCGACACTGGCACCGTAAAGAAGTCTGCCAGCTCGGTACCAAACCCTAAGGGTCGGTACCGAGGATCATTGGCTCGGTAGCGAGAGCCGCCTGGATTTGACGGTGCAGTGTCTTCGCCATGGAACGAGTAATACGTATCACCGACTCCTCTTGCTCTTGCTTCTCTTCCTCGATGTTCTCCTTGGCGTCCCGACTTGGCTCGGTGAGATCTTGATGGGAAGGATTCACATCATCCTCCCCCCTTCGGAAGGATTCGACCTCGAATCTTGCACGTAGTCCTCTTCACCGAAATCGCTCACCAAGTAAGGCCGAAGGTCAGCCACATTAAACACATCATGGATACGATCGTCCATGATGTGTTTAGTAGTAGCAACATCAAAAATAGCAGTAGCAGTAGTAATAGTAGTTGATACGATCGTCCTTAGTTGATTCACGGTGCGAGCGAGCGACCCCAAGAAACTGACAACCTCGATCAGTCGATTTGTTCATAACTCGGACAATTCGATGCAGGGTCGGTACCGAGGGAATTCGAAAAGACTTGGATGAAGAAGATGGACGATTTAGGTGGAGTATTGACTGGGACATGGACTCTCAAAGACGGATATAACTCACTAGCAGTTGAGAGAACTAGGTAGGAAACGAATCAACACAAGGGAGGACCTTTTTAAACACCTAAGGCCGTTCCTCTTCTAAAACATTAAACATGAAATTAACTCAAAGCATTTAAAACTGCAATAAAGATGTCTATTCACACGGCACACAACTCTTAGCCTTCAAACACAGATCAGTACCGAGGCCTGCAGCTCAGTACCGAGGAAGCTGAAGAGGAGAACCCGACACTGGCACCGTAAAGAAGTCTGCCAGCTCGGTACCAAACCCTAAGGGTCGGTACCGAGGATCATTGACTCGGTAGCGAGAGCCGCCTGGATTTGACGGTGCAGTGTCTTCGCCATGGAACGAGTAATACGTATCACCGACTCCTCTTGCTCTTGCTTCTCGTCCTCGATGTTCTCCTTGGCGTCCCGACTTGGCTCGGTGAGATCTTGATGGGAAGGATTCACATCATCCTCCCCCCTTCGGAAGGATTCGACCTCGAATCTTGCACGTAGTCCTCTTCACCGAAATCGCTCACCAAGTAAGGCCGAAGGTCAGCCACATTAAACACATCATGGATACCCATTTCTGGTGGAAGTTCCAAATGGTAAGCATTGTTGTTGATCTTCTCAAGTACTTGAAATGGTCCATCCGCCCGTGATTTCAACTTGGAGTTTCGACGTGAGGGAAACCGTTCCTTGCGGAGGTGCACCCACACCAAGTCACCGGGCTCTAAAATCAACTCCTTGCGTCCCTTGTTGTGTTGGCGCTCATATTGTGTCGTGCGCTTCTCAAGCTGCTTCCTCGTGTCCTCGTGCAACCGCTTCACATAATCCGCTAACTCCTTTCCCTCATGGCTAAAACCATCAACAATGGGGTGAGCAATAAGGTCTAAAGGAGTGAGAGGATTCTTACCATAAGCGACTTCGAATGGTGTCTTCTTGGTCGCCGAGTGGGTAGTGCAGTTATATGCAAACTCTATGTAAGGAAGACAATCTTCCCATCTGCAGAGGTTAGCTTTGAAAACAACACAGAGCAGGGTGCCAAGCGACCTATTCACTACTTCGGTTTGTCCATCCGTTTGCGGATGAAAAGTAGTGGAATAAAGTAGCTTGGTGCCTAACTTGGCCCACAAGGTCCTCCAAAAATGGATAAGGAATTTGACATCCCTATCCGACACTATAGTTTTGGGAAGACCATGTAGACGCACAACATGATTGAAAAACAAGGACGCCACGTTCGTAGCATCGTCGGTTTTGTGACACGCAATGAACTGTGCCATCTTACTAAACCGATCAACGACTATAAGAATGGAATCCCTTCCCCGTTTAGTCCTAGGAAGACCTAACACAAAATCCATAGATAAGTCTTCCCAAGGTTGTTGGGGAATGGCTAAAGGAGCGTACAACCCTTGGGGGCTAGTTCTAGATTTACCTTGTACACAAGTAGCACAAGAGGCACACAATTTTTCGACGTCCCTAAGCATTCGCGGCCAATAGAAGTGTTCCTTCAAGGCTTGAAAAGTCTTAGCAACGCCGAAATGACCCATAAGGCCACCACCATGTGCTTCTTGCACTAATAGGCGTTAGATTGAACCCCCAGGGATGCATAACTTAGCACCCTTCATAAGATATCCGTCATGAAGGAAAAAATGATCTTTACTTCCCACGGTACTACATTCCTCATAGATATCCTTGAAATCAAGGTATACGGAATATAGTTCCTTAATAAAAGAAAAGCCCAACATCCTAGCATCCATAGTGGAGATTAGGGCATATCTTCGTGACAAAGCATCCACCACAATATTGTCCTTTCCCTTTTTGTGTTTGATCACATAAGGGAAAGTCTCAATAAATTCAACCCACTTAGCATGACGTTTATTCAATTTACTTTGACCATTGAGGAACCTAAGTGGCTCATGGTCGGAATGAATAACAAATTCTCTAGGGAGGAGATAGTGAGACCATACCTTAAGCACCCTTAACAAAGCGAGAAGTTCCTTGTCATAGGTTGGGTACTTGAGCTCGGCGTCATTTAGCTTCTCACTATAGTAAGCAATCGGATTCCCTCCTTGCATAAGCACGCCTCCAAGTCCTACTCCCGAAGCATCACATTCAATCTCGAAAGTCTTGGAAAAATCCGGTAGAACTAGAAGAGGTGCATGAGTTAGCTTGTCATGAGTTTTTTTTTTCTAGAGAGAGAAGCTCTAACTTCTCTCCTCTCCTTCTCTCTTTATCTTTTCTCTTTCTCGGCCGGCCCTAGGGCGGCGCCGCCTCGTTTCGGCGGTGGGGGGGTGGGGAGTGTGAGAGATCGGCGTCGTCTTGTGATGTGAAACGCACGGTGGGGCCCCCTTGGGCAGCCGGCGTACCTGAGGGTGTTTGGTGGCGGTGAGTTTGAGGGCAAACACTAGGGTTAGTGGTGGTTCCGACCAGATCTCCGGTCACCATCACTTGAGAGCAAGTGGGAGTCGACTTGAGAGGCAAAATCTGGGCAGATCCACGTGGATCTGGACTGGATACGAGAGGGTGGCTGGAGCTGCGTGAGCTGAGAGCACAAAATAGTATAGGGGTCTCGTTTGGTGTTCGTGTAGTGGTGGCTGAGATGGGTAAGAGGAGATCTGGTGCAAAGAAGCAAGTTTTCAGGCCTTTGCTCTTGGATTCGAGTGTTTCCATCAACAAATATGAAGATTCAAGCAAGAAAGGAGCTGATTTGTCAAAATCCACGACTCACACAGCCCTAGGAGTGCTGGATCTAAGTTGTTCTCGCATGAGCATGGATGGGTTGTTGAGTAAAGCTGCTAATGACGAGATGGGTGTTGGAGCACTACCATTTTCTATCTCAAAGGCCTCAAAATCAGCCATTGAGAAAGCAGAATGGGTAGATGTAATCGTTTTTGGAAATCAAGCTGAGGAGGTGGAGAGTTTAATGGCTATTTCGGGTCCCAATGCTGCTGAACAAGACAAGGTGGGGGAGAAGGTGAGTCTAACGGCTCCTTTACTTTCAGATTCAAAAAGAAACCCTAGTTTACTAGGTGGGGCGAACAAAAAAGGGGCTAAAGGAGTCACATGTTTAGATTATACCCAAAATGGGGCTGCTGCAGTTGGAAAGAGGGTGGTTGACCATGCTAGTTTGGGATTTTCCAGCTCAAAATCCCCTATTATAGCAGATTTGAAGGGGAAAGAGTTGGACATGAACGTTTCCACTTTGTATCACACAAAAACTCTCTCAAATGGTGTGGGTTTGAAGTTAACAAGGGCTGCTGCTCAAGGCAACTCAGATCTGAAGGGGAAGAAGGCAGATCCGAGCTGTTCAGCCACACAACAAGAGATTTTAATCTCCAATGATGAGTTTTCAAGGCAACCAAGAAGATTTGAAGCTGGCTCCTCCTCAAGAACGCAAGTGGCTGGGCTGAGTGAAAATCGTGTGGTACACAAAGATGAGAGGCTCAAATTCATCCCCAACGTGGACAAATCAGTGTATAAATTCAGCGATGATGAGGTTTGTTCAGCTAAAAACGAATGGAGAGCAACTCTAATAGGTGTAGTGCTGGGAACTCGCATTACCTATGGTGCCATGGTGAATTTTGTGAAGAAAAGGTGGGCTGAGCATGTTCCAAGCATTTTTCTCAAAGGTAATGGGGTATTTTTCTTCAAATTCAAAGATGAGAAAAGCAAGCAATGGGTGTTAGAAAATGGGCCATGGCTGTTTGGTGATGTTTGGCCTTTGATTTTCAAGGAATGGAGCTTTGGTATGAAGATTGATTGGGAAAGCTTTGATAGAATCCCGGTATGGGTTCAAGTGTTGGAACCAGACCCAATTTTCCTCTCCTCCAAACACATGCTAGGAGTTATAGGAAGCATGATCGGAAGACCCATTTGTGTGGATAAGACAACGGCTGAAGTACACAAAATCTCTTTTGCAAGGTTGTTGGTGGAGGTCACAACGGATGAAACTAAGAGACAAGAGGTGGTTTTGGAAGATTCAAGAGGAAGAATTTTCAAGCATAGAATTCTATTTGAAAAGCTACCATGGAGCTGCACCTTGTGCAATACTTTTGGCCATACACCAAAGTTTTGCAAGAAAAGGGGTGGTTGGCATAGGGGAGGAATCAAAAGAGCTAAAAAGGTGTGGGTGCCTAAACAAAAGGGGCCAACAGAGGGTGATAAGCCAGATGTGCAGCCGCATGAAAATGTGAGTTTGGAGAAGGAAAGAGCTTGTGAGGAGAACTCTTGTGTTGATGGGGTGCTAGTTGGGGAGAGTGATGACAAGGGGGCTGAGCTGAGTGTGGAGACTCCCAATGCTAGTCCGGAATACTACAAAGAAGAGACAAGCAAAGGTATGTATTCTCTTGTTGAGGATCTAAAACTGAATGGGGCTGATTTGATGGGGGAAGGGGCTGCTATGATTGATGAGGATCCGGTTGCTAACCCGGACCATGTTTTGTTGATGTCAAGTGATAAGGGTGGGGAGGACAGCCCCTTGCTTGGGAAAGAGGGGGTTCTTGATTGTATAGCTGAGTTGTGGGCTTTAGAGGAGGTTGAGGCTCGATAAGTTGCTAAGTTGGGTATGGTCCAAGATGTTGAAAAACCGGGGTTGCCTCGAGATGTTGTGGCTTTGGACTTTGAGGGTGACTCGAGCCGAGAAAAAAGGGTGAAGCCGGTGGTGCTGGGATTGAAAGCTAAGGGGTTGGGTAACTGGATAGAGATGGTTAGGAGGGTCGGGTCTTCCAGCTCTAAAAAGAAGCCCCCCTCGAGTTTGGATTTGATGAGCCATTTAATGGGCAAAGGAAAAAGTTGGAAGGAAGTGAAGGTGAATCTTGCTAGAAGGTTTTTGGGAGAGGGTTGTAGTAGCCCGGAGAGCGGTTTCCATGGGTGACATCCGTATTGGAGCATGGAATATTAGGGGTATTAATAGTACCCCTAAAATAAACATGGTGAATAGATACGCCATGAAAAATAAATTGAGCTTGATTGGTTTGTTGGAGACCAAAACCCTTAGAAGTAAAGAAAAAGAGCTTGCTTGGTCCTTGCTTAAGGAGTGGAAATTTTGTACGGACTTGGGATCGGGGGATAGAAGCCGTATGAGAGTGGCTTGGGACCCTCACGTGCTAATGGTGGAGGTGCTTTTGAATTCGGACCAAGCTATACATTGCAAAGTTAGCTCAAAAAGCTCCCATGAGGTCTTCTTTGCAACCTTTGTGTACGCCTTCAACACAAGCTTGGAAAGAACAACCTTGTGGGGCTTATTGAAGAATATTTCAAGAGGTATGACGGAGCCGTGGGTTGTGCTTGGAGACATGAATTGCATTCTCAACTCTTCCGAAAAGTTCACTCTTAGAAGGAGGAATGAAAGTGAACCAACGAAACTTGCGGGAGTTTTGGATGGTTGTAAACTTGAGGACCTAGCCTTCTCGGGGTCCAAATTCACTTGGACAAATGAGCAACAAGGCATGGAAAGGGTAGCAACAAAGATTGATAGGGTGCTTGTGAATGATGAGTGGAAGGGGGAGTTTGGGAGGTCGTATGCTTTTTTCGGGGAGCCATGGCTTTTCGACCACTCCCCGGGAATAGTGTTTGCCAACCCCGCATATGCTAGTAGAAGAATTCCTTTCCGATTCTTCAATTATTGGGCGGAAGATGAAGAGTTTCAAGGGGTGGTTGCTAGAGCATGGAATATGAGAGTGGTTGGCACCGCTCAATTTGTGCTTATGACCAAGTTGCAAAGGGTCAAGGTAGAACTAAAAGGGTGGGCAAGAAGCAAGCATAGAAATTTGGAGAAGGAAGTTGAGGAACATGTGGAAAGGCACAAAAGGGCTCATGAGAAGTTAAATGAAGACCTCACGAGCCTTGAAAGACAAGAAGAGGCGAATAGGGCAAAGGTGGAGCTTGAGCTAAGTTTAGAAAGACTTGCCAGTGCAACGAGACAAAGAGAAAAACTTGATTGGCTCTCGTATGGTGAAGAAACGTCCTCAATCTTTTTTAATAGGATCAAGACAAGATGAGTGGGCAAAGCCATCCACTTGTTAAAGGATGAGGACGGGAGAGAGATAGAGGGGGAAGAGGATATTATAAAGGAGGTGGTGGGCTATTATGAGAAGTTGTTTGGTACCCCGGGTACTTCCCCGAGTGGGAACTTTGAGTTGCTAGATGGGCCGAGGTTTGATGAAGAAGAAGTGACCTCACTTGGCCAAGAACCGACGGAGGAGGAAATTAGAGGGGCTTTCTTCCACATTGGAGAGAATAAGTCACCCGGACCGGACGGATTCGGGAGCCGGTTCTACAAGGCTTGTTGGCCATTGATCAAGGAGGATGTTGTAAAAGCGGTGAGGGAGTTCTTTAGAACGGGTAACTTGCTTCGATTTTGGAATAATACCTTCATTAGCTTGGTTCCAAAAGTCGAACAACCGTTCTCGATGAAGGAGTTTCGGCCCATCTCGTGTTGTAATGTCTTTCAAAAGGCGATGTCGAAGATTTTGGTGGAAAGGATCCGGCCCCTACTTCTGAGAGTGGTTGCCTCTAACCAAGGGGCGTTCGTACCCGGCCGCCTTTTGGTGCACAATGTAGCGGTAGCACAGGAGATAGTGGCTAATTATGAGGATGAGGATACATCGAGAAGATGTGTGATCAAGGCCGACCTACACAAGGCCTATGATTGCGTGAGTTGGGAGTTTTTGAAGAAAACGCTCGACTACTTAAATCTCCCACCCAACGTGGTCCACCTCCTAATGGTATGTGTCTCTACCCCTAGATTCTCAATTCTTATCAATGGGGAGGCTAAGGGGTTTTTTGAGGGTAAGAGGGGTTTGAGGCAAGGGGATCCACTCTCCCCTTTTCTCTTTGTGCTTATTATGGAGATGTTGAGTAGAAGGTTGAAGGAGGTGAGCCTTGGGAGGGGTTTTTATTTTCACCCCAAGTGTAAGCAACTTGGGCTAGTGAATGTGGCTTATGCGGACGATCTACTTGTTTTTTGCAAGCCCAAGGGGGATTCGTTGAGATTGATCACCGAGTGCCTAAGGAAGTTTGGGGAGGACTCGGGGCTAGTCACTAGCAACTCCAAAACCCACATGTATTTTGGAGGGGTGGGAGAGGGAGAAAAAAGTGAGATTGCAAGTAGCCTTGGGTATGAGGTTGGAGAGTTTCCGGTTCGTTACCTTGGGATTCCCCTCCACACCAAAAAACTCCTCCTTCCCGATTACGACCCACTTTTGAGTAGAGTTACTAACCTCCTCCAAAATTGTTGCCTCAAAACCCTCACGTATGCCGGGAGAGCGGAAGTGATAAGGTGTATGGTGGGAGGGGTGCTCACTTTTTGGGTGCAAATCATTGTCTTACTGTTTAGGGTGGTGAAGAGGATTGAGGCCTTGTGTAGAAACTATCTTTGGACGGGGAGACTAGAAGGGAAAAAAGCCCTTGTTGCGTGGGAAGATGTGTGTAAGCCCTATGGGGAAGGGGGGCTAAATTTCAAGGAGCTAGGGGCTTGGAACAAGACGGTTTTCTACCGCCTTGGTCATGATATTCTAATGGGCAATGAAAATTTATGGACGGAATGGGTGGGGCGGAACCACTTAAGAAGGGTGGATTTTTGGAATGTGTCCATAAATAATTTGGACTCATGGGTGTGGAGAAACTTGATGAGGTTGAGGGGGGCCATGAGAGGGGCGCTAGAGGGGAACAACATCTTGGCCATTACAAAGCCGAGTGGGGGCTTAGACACGAAGGCCTTGTATGAGGTCTTGAGGGACAAAAAAGAGGTCGAGGATTGGTGTGTGGTGGTGTGGAAAGTGGTGAGAGCTAGAGATGGGAGCTTTAGGCTTTGGCTAGCGTATAAAGGGAGACTCCCCACGGGAGATAGACTTTTTGAATGGGGGGTTGTGAGACATAACCTTTGCCCCTTGTGTACCTCACATCCGTAGTCAACCGAGCACCTATGGGGATCTTGCCCCTTTATTAGACAAGTAATGGAGAAGGTGTGGAGGTGGGTGGGGATCCACACAAGAAAGAGGGACTTAAGGGAGTGGGTGGAGTGGTTCACTAACTCCCCGGGGCGTGGGAGTTTGCTTTTCAAGATCAAGTTCATCACCTTCCTTGGCTTGGTCTACCACACATGGACTCTTAGAAACAAGGTGGTGTTTGAAGAGGAGAAGCCGAATGTGGATAAGTGTGTGGAGGTGATTATCTTTGAGTGCAAGCAACGAATCATGGCTAATTGCAAGTTTGAAGGCACGAGTGGGGAAGGATTGAAGAGAAGACTCGGCATATGAGGTTAGTGACGCCTATCCTTCCTTTTGAGGACGTTTGTTGGACGTGATGTGCTTCTCTCCCCACTCTCTTTGGGGCTTTGTGGCTTGTGTTTGTTCCCGCTTGTTTGTAAGCGGTGTGGGCTGCTTGCTTGTGGTTTGGATGCGTGTGCATACCAACTGGTTTTAGGTAGGGACCTTGACCACGTTCATTATTGAATGGTGGGTTGTCGGGCGTGCCCCGAGTTTTTATGTACATAGGCAGCTTGTCTATAGGTTTTTGGGATATGGTGGGGGTCTAAGACCCGTTTTTGTTAGGCCCGTAGGGCGTTTTTGACCGGATCTGCGTATCCATGGTTGGTGATGTACTTCTTCACCTTGACTTTTTTGGTCAAGAGTGCTTTGTATATTCCTCTTCTCTTTCTATATATTTACCACGTTTCGAGCATGAGTTAGCTTGTCCCTGAGGGTAGTGAAAGCTCGCTCTTGTTTTGGACCCCATTGGAAGACCACCTTCTTCTTGGTAAGCTCGGTGAGAGGAGTAGCGATGGAGCTGAAATCCTTGACAAATCGACGGTAAAAACCAGCCAAGCCTAGGAAACTCCTCACTTGCGTCATGGTAGTTGGCACGGGCCATTCCTCAATTGCTTTCACCTTATCCTTGTCCACTTGAAGCCCTTATTTGCTCACTACAAAACCAAGAAATACCACATTATCCGAACAAAAATGGCATTCCTTAAAATTAGCAAAAAGCTTCTCTTTCCTCAAAACTTCTAGAACCATGCAAACATGTCTAGTATGCTCTTGCAAGCTATGGCTATAAATCAATATGTCATCAAAATATACCACCACAAACTTGCCTAAAAATACTCTTAAGACATGGTTCATTAACCTCATGAACGTACTAGGTGCGTTAGTAAGGCCAAATGGCATAACCAACCATTCATAGAGACCGTACTTGGTCTTGAATGCAGTTTTCCATTAATCACCTTCCTTAATTCGAATTTGGTGATAGCCACTTTTGAGATCCACTTTGGAAAATATGCATGACCCGTAGAGCTCATCCAACATATCATCAAGTCTAGGAATAGGATGCCTATACTTGACGGTAATGTTGTTGATAGCCCTACAATCTACACACATTCGCCAAGTCCCATCTTTCTTAGGAACTAAGATGACGGGAACCGAAGATGGACTCAAACTTTCACGCACATAACCCTTAGAAAGAAGTTCAACAACCTGTTTTTGAAGCTCCTCCGCCTCCATTGGATTGGCTCAAGAACAAGACCTTCAAAGAGATGTGTCTTTGCATTCAGCAAAAGAGAGTTTTTTCATCAAATTCAAAGGTAGGAAAGGAAGTAACGCAAGGGAGGACCTTTTTAAACACCTAAGGCCGTTCCCCTTCTAAAACATTAAACATGAAATTAACTCAAAGCAATTAAAACTGCAATAAAGTTGTATATTCACACGACACACAACTCTTGGCCTTCAAACACATATCGGTACCGAGGCCTGCAGCTCGGTACCGAGGAAGCTGAAGAGGAGAACCCGACGCTGGCACCGTAACGAAGTCCGCCAACTCAGTACCGAACCCTAAGGTTCGGTACCGAGGATCATTGGCTCGGTAGCGAGAACCGCCTGGATTTGACGGTGCAGTGTCTATGCCATGGAACGAGTAATACGCATCACCGACTCCTCTTGCTCTTGCTTCTCGTCCTCGATGTCCTCCTTGGCGTCCCGACTTGGCTCGGGGAGATCCTTATGGGAAGGATTCACATTAGTAGTAGTAGTAGTAGCAATAATAGTAGGAGTAGTAGCAGCAACAATAAAAGTAGCGATAGCAATAGGAGTAGCAATAGCAGCAACAATAGGAGTAGCACTAGCAGCAAAAATAGTAGTAGCAACAAGAACAATAGTATCAACAATAGTAGTAGTAGCGGCAGTAGTAGTAGCGGCAGTAGTAGGCGTAGCAACAACAACAACAATAGTAGCAGTAGCAATAGGAGTAGTAATAGTAGCAATAGTAGGAGTAGCACTAGCAGCAACAATAGTAGCAACATCAATAATAGTAGTAGTAGTAGCAGCAGTATCAATATCAATATAAGTAGCAGTTGCAGTAGCAATAATAGTAGTAGTAGTAGTAGTAGCAACAACAACAGCAGTAGCAGTAGTCGTAGCAGCAACAACAGTAGGAGTAGCAATAGTAGTAGTAGTAGTAGCAACAGTAGCAGCAGAAGCACCACCACCACCACCAGCAACAACAGCAGTAGTAGTAGCATCAGTAGTAGTAGCAACAACTATATTTTGGTTGAATCTATCTGACACGGCTAAAGTCGTTATGCCGAGATCAAAAGTAATTTAACCCTATTTTACTAACCAGTATAGTAAGAAGCAAGGGGTCGAACCCAAAAGAACTGAGGCTTCTAGTTTCAATATTTTTATCAACTTAAGGAAAAAGGGGTTTTGGAAATAGTTTGATCTATCTAAACTATCTAACAAACTAATAAACAAAACAAGTCTTCCAATTAAGAGAAGCAAACAAGTTTATCTAGCAGATTCACATTGATAAAGTCATTCGATCATTGGTTTTTTCCTTTGATTTCATTCACACCCAAGATTAATTCCTATCATGATCATTAACAATCACAAGTCCACGGTCCAAGCAATTCTTTAATCCTAGGCAAGGACGCTTAACCTAGAATTAGCATAGAGAACAAGGATATACAGGATATCGATTCAAGCAATCAAGCTACGAGTCAATTGCAAGAACAAAGAATCAAATCTCTTTCTCAATTCCCAGTCCACGGTCCTAGAAATTAAGTTGTTTCATAGATCAAGTAAGATCACATAGACAATGATTCAAACCTAATCAAACTGTAGAATATCAATCAAATTCAACAAGTTGCGCACCAAGTGAAATCAATTGATAATCATGAAATTAAGCACAAAGAGAAAAGATATTAATCAAGGGAAAGAAATCAATACTGAAAACCTTACGAAATCATAAATCAATGCTTCACTGATGAATAAACTCCAAGGTTTAAGTCTCCATCAATGAATTACAAAACTAGGTCTAAACTAAACTATGAATCTGATATTATGGAATAGAATGTCTCATAACCTAAAAACCTCGGACTTTTATAATAAGTTCTGAAAGAGAAAAGATAAAAAGAAAACAAAATACAAGATGTGCGCTGAAACCCCGGCCACCGCGAGCACGGTAGGAATCTGCGGGCGCGGTAACGGCCGCTATACAACCTCGCGGAAATGGAACTCACCGCGGGCGCGGTAGGATTCCGCGGTCGCGGGTCTTCTTCTGACAACTTTCTGGTGTTACCTTCGGAGGTGGTTTTGACCCACTTAGAGTTGGAATTTGAACTCGCAATAAAAACATGAATTGTAGCTCTTCAAGTTAGCTTTCCAATGATACCAATTTCAGCTCCATCTGATCACCGTAGCTCCTGAACGATGCGTCACAAGAAAATGACGTCAAAACAACTCCAAATCAACACTTGTCTTCAAAACTCTTGCAATTCTTCAAATCGTGTCTTCGGTCTTCATATTACAATTATGCTCAAAACTAACCTAAACACACTGAAATCATGCCTAAAATACAAGAGATAACCATACTAATCTAGAGCGTATCACTATCCAAGTAATCTCGAGTGGGCTCGTCTGGTCTTTGCACGACCCGATATAGGCCACTAGACTGCTTTTCAAACCTCCGACTAATTGATAATTGAACCTGAAAAGCCTCTGTTAAGTTAGGAAAGGACCCAATGCTGCCTTTTGGAAGATTTACGAAACACTTGAGGGTAGGTCCTGCCAGGTCTGTTCCAAACCCTATTGTTCATTAGCGCTTCCCGACAGTTATACGAGAGTGCACTTATCATCATCTTTTGCTTGAAGATGGTGATGTGCTTGTTGGGGTCACTTTTACTGTCATAAGAGGTCATGGATGGGACCGAAAACTTCTTTAGAATCTCCACCCTCACTATGGAGGGAGCGAAAGGAGACTCATCATAACCGTCACTAGCCTCCCTCTTGATGGGTCGAGGTAGTCTTTAGATTCCGTCCATTTTTTCCGCAAAAACCTTGATGTGTTTAAGATCATTCTTCCGGATGAGTTCATTGAGCTTATGAGGGTGTCTCCTATCCAGGTCATCATCATCGGTCATCTAGGCATCCCTATGATGGAGTGGAGTAGATCTCCTGTCGATCAGAAGATAGTACAAGGCACACCGTTTCTTCTAATGCCCCAAGTTTGTGAAGATAGAACTGTTAGGGCTCTAGGGATAATGGCTTGAGGGGTGACGTACTCGATGGTGGTATGGGAATTATGGCCTACATGGTTGCAGGTCCACCAACGTCTCTTTCCGTCCTTGCGTGGGGCTTGACAGAGGTCATCGATTGTAACTATGCCCGTAGGTCACTATTCTCGTTAGTGAGATGGTCGACGCAAGCCTAGTACTTCGCATTGCTGGTGCGCTATTTGGATAGTTCTCTCTCTAGGTTATGGAGCCTTTGTGAAAAATCTGCCAAATCTTGTTGGTGTCTAGTCACCGGTGGATTTGTACGGCGAGCGGAGTCATCGCGATCTTCCTGATGGGGACTTCTTTCATCATGGTTACACATGGCGTTTTTTAATTGGGTTAAGTTTTTTAATTTCTATGAATATGGCCACATAGTGAGCGCCAAATTGTTTTGGACGAAAGATACTTAATGTTTTCAAACGTCCTCAATGAGGGCCACAATCAAAGTTAAGAGCAAGAATGATGAGAATGGATGAGAAAAACTAGAATCGGTAATGAAAAGATATAGTTTATTTGACCATTGATATGATACAATCGAGTAGATAGAATTTCTTCTTATTATGATTTGATTTTAAGATTTTGTTCCGTTAAGATATGATATGATACAATCGAGTAGATAGAATTTCCCCTTATATTTTTATCATCCTAAGGCGGCGTGAGGGTCGCTTAGTGATCAACCTCCAATCCAATATTTTTGGCATGACCATCGTGGTCACAATCAATTCCGCTTTGCTCGGAGTCTTCCAACGGTCTTGTTGATTGAATCCATCTTCATTGATCTTCCAAAGCCTATATCTATCGATCCATCTAATGTGCCTGTGTAATATGTTCCGTTGCTTAATGTGCCAAAGGCTTCTTATTGGGCTTGTAAGGGTTATTAGAACCCCGGATCCAACAAGTTTTATTGCAGAAATTTCAAAAATACATTGCCAATGCCACATAAGGGAGTTGGAGCACTTTCTTTTACTATCAACAAGTGTTATTCCCGTACCTTGTAAGAGTTTAATACAAAAATTATTTTATAAAAATTATTTAATTTATTTTCGACTTGTTCTTGAAAAAAATTCCCGAACACATTTTTCACGACTAAATCACACTTTTTTAGTGTTTTTTATGTACCTTGTACGGATTTAATATAAAATTCATTTATAAAATATTTTCGAGTTGTTCACATTTTCACAAATCACACTTCTTTTAGTAAAGAATTACAAAATATTAATTTGTTAGTTGGTGGTGGTTTTTGTGATAGTGGAAAAAGTGGTAAGATGAAAGTGGTTTAAAAAAAATTTAAAATTATTTTCTTAGTAAAATTAAAAAATAGTAATTTGTTAATGGGTGGTTGTTTTTAAGATAGTGGGTAAGTGAAAGTATTTTAGAAAAAATAAAAAATATTTCAAAATGCCAAGTGGCTCAAATTTTTACAAAGACTTGGTTTTTTCTTTATAATGTATTAGGTAGATTCCGATGAATCAATTAAGAACATGTATACGAGCTTTATATTATAGGGGAAATAAATAATTTTAAGTTAATTTTTATTGATAAAAATAAAATGTGTGTTTGCTTCAAATGAAAACAACCCTTATCTTATATACTATAAACGAATTTCGGTCGTTTGTAAAAAATTAATTAATTTAACACTTTGAGTTTTTAAGCTATTTAGCGTATGTAGAATGATATAATCAAGTATGAACATATGACCATAAAACATGGACATGCAATACTAATATGTGAATGTGCTTATATTATATGTGACCATATGATAAAATCTTTGATCTTATAAAATGATTATATGTGAACATGCCTTGTATGGTATTAAATATGTGAACATATTGTAAAATGTCAAACATATTTGGTAAAAACAAGCGATTATTAAGTCAAAATTATGATTTTACCTTTTAATCTTAGTCATCTATTACTAAAATCCAAGAACCCTCATTTATTTCTAGCTTTTAGGATAAACCTCAGGTCCATCGGAATTAACCTCATTTAAACATAGGCTTGTCAAGATGTTAGAATACTCACCCACTACAGAAAAGGAAAATTTAGCGACCACGAAAGAGGTCGCTAAATAAAAAATATGGTCGCTAATTGTGGTCCTACGACATATGAGTCACCCGAGGAGGCTGTCTATGCGGCGCTGTCAATTGTGAGCCGTAGCACTCTGCCGCAGCGTTGCCGAGCTAGAAGATAACGCCTCTCGGGCCCAACCGTCCAACGACCTCTAGATAGGCTTCGCACTCATCCCGAAAGGATGGTAGGATGCCCAAGTCTGATGACCTTTAGGAGAGGATCTCCTTTGACCGCGCCTAAAGAAAAGATGCAAACAGCATGAATAAAAATAAAAACATTAAATAATAAACAAGAATATATAATATAATTAAATAAATGTCTATAAAATGCCGGTCCGGGCCTTGCGTGTGCATCTCGATTAGAAGCTCGAGAGGCGTAATTGGTTGACCACGAAGTTGTTGCTACGAAATAAAATAAAATTGTTAATAACTATAAAATATAAATTACGATAAATACAAAAACTATAATTTCAAAAAACATACCAATAAACGCATGGTCTCGAGGTAGGACCTCGAACCACTTGTGTGGTTGGCGGGATTTACCAGTCTGTTCGCCCTCTGATGCTCGGACTTTACCTTGAACTCGGGTGTGTTCCAATATGCCACCCAGAGGTCCCAAGCGGCGGACTTGATCCACTCAGACTTCTTCCCCTAGTTGCGGCACTTCCCGATCATGTCATCATACCGGACCTTGGCATGATTGATGAGAGTCCATCCCCCGAGCCACTCCAAGGGCCCTTGCATGTGCTGGTGCCCAAGCCTTCGTCTGCCCCCTTGCATGCGCCAATGTCTCCTCTTGGTGCAACCTTGCAAGCGATTGATGGCGCGCCGGTGCCAGTGCCGGTGTCCGAGCCAACTAGCGCGCCACTCCAATCCTTCGACGCGCCAGCTCGTGTGCCCTTGGAGCCCCATGACCCGCCTTGGCGCGCGCCCTTACAACCCTTGTACATGACGCCTGTGACACCAACACCTGCGAATGCGCCCTTGCACATGACTCCGTTGGGCGTGCCCGTGCTTAGGCTTGATGGGGCCATTTCTCCGAGCACTTTTGATGGACTTCGATTTATGACTTGAGTGAGGAGTCTAGCCCTAATGCCAAGTCAAACTTGCCCAACAAAGGAGAGTCTTCACTTGGACAAGTATCCAAGACCGATGTATGAGGCACTAAGAAGCCAAGTCAAGGTACAACGCAAGATTATACCGAGCGAATCCATGCAAAGCTTAAGCAAGTGCGCCAAGGAAACCGTTCCCCGGATGAGTTCTACAACGAATTGCGCATGCTTATCTTTCGTTCCCGATTGCAATTTCCCAACATGTATGTGAATTTTCGGAACTAAAAAATATTGTGAGCATGCAACCTTTTAGTAGGGGAACCGAGGTTGAGCAAGTGCTCCATTACACCAACCACATCTACAAGCACCTCTCTCAACGACGCCAAAGTTCCACCAATCCCCGAGCATGGAAATCGTCCCCCATGGTGCCTAGAGTGCCTTCGAACCAGCCCAAGAAGCCAGAGTTAAGGAGAGACTCGAGCTCACAACCAAGGAAAGAGTTTCCTCCACGCCCACTACAAGAAGGAGAAGAGCGTGCCAACTATTTGAACTGTTTCAAGTATCTTGGCCACGAGCACTATTCTAGGAATTGCCTAAACACTCGAAAGGTTCTTCTTACCTCCGAAGGAGAGTATGAATATGAGGATGAGGGGCTACGGAAGAAGAAGAAGAGAGCCCCGTGTTTCAAGAAGAAGAAGAACTTCATGTCACCGCCAAGGATGGAGAGTGCTTTGTGGTTCAATGAACACTCTTCATGACGGAGAACACCACCACACGAAGCCAACAAAAAGTTATCTTTCATACTCGATGTAAGATCATGGACAAGGTATATAGTGTGATTATTGATAACGGTTCTGGTTGTAATATTATTAGTGAAGAGGTGGTGGATAAGTTTTCCTTGAGTACTACTCCTCACCCTTTACCTTACTCTTTGTGTTGGTTGAACTCTAATGCCCCTATCCAAGTCAAGGAGAGGGATCCTGTGTCTTTTTCTCTAGGGCCATACAAGGATGAGGTGGAGTCAGATGTGGTCCCGATGACCACTTGTGATCTACTTTATGGACGCCCTTGGCAATTTGACAAGGGAGCAATTTGTGATGGAATATCCAACGAGTATTACTTCGAAATGGAGGGAAAGAAGGTGACTTTGCACCCGATGACTCCCCATGAGATAATGTTGGATTACACAGCCAAGGAGCAAAGGATGAAGCATGCTAATCGAGAGGTAAAGAAGGACAAGAAGCTGGCCATAGGCGACCCCTCTACACCCTTACTCTTGGCTAAAGCGAAGGAGATTGCTCACACATTCAAGGGAAGTGGCGTTTGCCTTTTACTTGTCTTTCATGAATCTTATTTGTCTTCTCAAGAACTAGTATTCATGCCCGTGCCTAAGGCACAGGATCAGGCAAAAAAATGATTTTGATGATACTAAAATCAACTGTAGTAGTATTGTACAAGCCTTGTATTGTGACGTTAAATTGACGAACATGCTCATGGAACTTGACTCATAGGTGGAGGCAGCATAATCCAACTTTAAGTGTCCACAAATTATAAAATTTACAATAATCATGCAATACACTTCTCATTTCCAACAATAAAGAGAAGAACGCCACTATGCTAAATACGTACTCCAACACAAGAATAAATCCTTTTAGCATCCTGCAAGGTACAATCAAGGATAAGATATAAGAATTACCAACCATGGAAAAAGTAGATTATTGAGACAATTTTGCTGAGTAGTTCTCAAATACCATGGCATGCAATACTAATGTAACATACATAAAAGACCATACAATGTTGCATTACTTTCCTAAAAAGAGCCACGTAACAATATGACTAAGAACACTATTAACTATGCTTACAACTACTACTTTTGAGAGACGTAATAATGTACTATGGAAAGCATTTATTTGCATATATATATACATATATATATATATATATATATTATTAAGTTCTAGTAGAAAGGCTTTTAAGGTGGAAAATGAGGGTGAATATAGACCATTAGATTAGATTTTTTAAATGGCTGAGATTTTGTTTAAAAAAGGTGCAAAATATAATATGGACTGCCAAACACAAGATTAATTATACTAGAGATAATTTTGGATAAAAAATCTTTTCACTTTACAATTTATTATCTCCTCTCCAATAACAAATCAAATTTAATTTCTTTCCAAAAAACACGTAGAAGTAAAATTGCAGGTTTTGGCCATTGAAGACGACTTTAACAACGGGAGAAGATCAGAGATGAAGATTGCTCAATGAAGAATATGTCACACGTTTTATTTGCACGTCTCTATCCTTCGACACTGTCGAATTTTCCCAAATCTGTATAAATTCAAAACAGATGTTGTAGGGGTTTGGAGATCTCCATTGAAGACCTCCATTATGGCTTTAATTTTTGTATCCCCATGTGGCCAACACCAAATATCCTAAAAGGTCAGACAAGGAGCTCATCAATTTCATATTTTACTGGTTGATTTTGCAATTTATTGCTTGATTTTTATTATTAATGAGAATTCCGTAAGATTGAGAAGATGGAGATCCGTAAAATTGAAAAGATGACGATTGTGTGGTGATATTCACTATATCAAGTTGTGATATTCATGAAACTAGGTACTGATATTCGCAATATTAAGTGAGTATATTCATTAAATGTAGAGTGACGATGCTTATTGCAATTTGACATTGATTACATTTAAGTGGCGATGTTCATATTTTTTATGATCATATATGGTGATATTCATATCATCTAACAATAAATTATTATTTTTAATGTAGAGTGGCGATGTTCATACATTGGATTACATATAACAATCTTCCGCTTTGATCCATTCTAGTGCAATTTGGGCTTTTACCTTCATTAATTAATTAAGATGTCGCAATTATGTGTATGTATGTGATCAATTATGTGTATGTATGTATGGATCTGCGATATGATAATATAACACCGTTGAAAACAATATGTGAATTGAAGGAGGACAAATTTTAAGGAAGGACATCCAAAGTTAATGTATTAATCGGAATTTATAATCAATCTTATATTGACGAAATCGTATGTTATATTCTCTGAGATTAATTCTGGTATTCACTATATTGTCTATTGATATTCATCTTTAAAATGTTTTATACTATGGTATTAACAGAGGGATTTTTAATTGTACATATCGTGTTATTCAATTATGATATTCATTGAGATTAATTATGCTATTATTATTACTGTGCATTGATATTCATTTTTGAAAAATGGTTTATAATATGTTATTCACTATTAATTTTCTAATTTTACTTGGTATGCAAAAAATGATATTCATTTAGATTAATGTTTGTATTCATTAAAGTGTGCATTGATATTCATCTTTGTAAATTGATTTATTATATGTTATTCACTTTGAGTTTCTATGCTATATGTTTGTGTTTATTTTGTGAATAACTATTAAGTAGTCGTTGATATTCATTATCTTTCACATTGATATTCCTTTTTGTCAAAGTTCATATTCCTTTGTTTTTCACCTTTTAAACAACTCATGCAAAGAAGATTGTTGAAGAAGCCTTTGTACTCGTAGGAAGATGAAGATCAAGGATCTACAATATTAAGTGGAGTATAAAGATTTGGAAGATGAAGATTAAGAAGATGAAGATCGAGAGATGAAGATAGGATGTTGATATTCATGAAATTAATTAGTGGTGATATTTATCCATTTTATGTAATTGGGTTGTGACAAGCTCATAGTATTCATGTAATTGTATGATGATATTCATCTTCATTTCAATATTTATTCAATAAAAACAGATGCATTCATTTTAAAAATTATAATGAGATTGTCCAATTATTAATTTTAATCCTATTCACCGTATTACAAGTACATATTCATTGTTTATCACGATGGTATTCACCGTAACACAGGTACATATTCATTGTTTATCACGATGATATTCACTCAGTAGACTGCAATGATCTATATTCATTGTTCATCACGTTGGTATTCGATCATCGGACATGTTACGAGAATAGTGATGAAAAATTACGTCAATATCAATTAGTTTTAAAAATAGAATCTACTCAATATTAAAAAAATCATTTGTGTTGATTTTTAAAATAGGAGAGAGAATTAATATTTACAAAAGATTTCCTATTTTTTAGGAAACTACCCATATGCAAATCTACAAATTAATCTCATATTTCTCTCTCTATTTTTGTAATTATATACCCCCAAATCTGACCACTCATTTTATCCAATCCGTTGTCCCAAATTTTCACTTACTTTCTACCACAATTGGCTTTCCACCGGAACCTCCCCCTACGACAAATTAACCTCCCCCTATATATATATATTATAACAATTCTAAAGTTGGTAAAAAAAATTAAATATATCTTACTAACTTGGATCGTGCTATATAGAAGTAAAAATGTTTAGGATTGTTAAAAATGAAAAAGATATCTTTTGTATAGGTTCCTAAGGCATACAAAACACTTATTCACATATATGAATTATAGAAATCATAAACTTAGTAAAAAAAAGTAAAAAATAAACATATTGTACTAAGTATTTTTGCTAAACCATAAACAGATAGCATCATTAATTAACCAGCCCTATAAAAGGGCAGTCTTATTTTGCTATCATAAACTTAGTGATATTATAAACTTAGGGTTGGATCAAATTAGTAGTGGCTAAAATTACTCCTCATTAGTCTCACCACCAAGATTATAATATCACTAAGATTTAGGATGGCATATTATGTCTGAAAACATCATTAACTAAAATGCCCAAACGTTTTTATTTGATAGAGAAAACAAAACGTCCCTGATAACTTCCATGACCATTGACCTCTTATTTTTACAGTGCCCATCAATGTCAAGGATATCAATCTTTTGTTTGAATATATTTCAAACCTAAATTGATACTTTTTTAAGAAAATAATGATTTGTTAACTAAATCAAGACAAGCTTTACTTGTTGCGTTACGGTTCACGTATTGAAATGCATTTAGCTGGTAGAATTTAAAAAAAAGTATCCAATTCGACTTTTTTATGCATTTGGCGTTCTTTCAACCGAAACCGAATAAAATACTGATTGCTATCTCAATCAAGAATTAGCTTGCAATTTTATATATTTGTTAACTTTACGGTTATTAAAAGTCAAACTAACTACTCTGGCAATCCCCTACCTGCAGCATCAAAACATATGTCAAACCGAAATGTTTGGTTATTGTTATCCCTACTCTCATTCATCAAATGATAATTCACACAAGCAAGAAAATGATTAATACCCACACAAGCACTCAAAATAATGCAGAAGAAGAATTAACAATTATTCCATAATGTGCAATTAAGAATTGATATAAAATGTACTTGTTATTGTTATCACAACTCCCACTCATCAATTTGACAATTCCGTATCTAGAGATACAAGAGACCATTTCTCACCAGCTATTGCAAATATCTTCTGATTCAGAGAATCCACAATAATGCTCAAATTGCCAAAGCGATGAATTTGGTGACTATCATAAAACTTCCCAGGTTTAGGCATAATAGAAGATCATGTTCCCAAGTTCCAATCCACAATAGAAGAGCATAGGTGGCAATGGCCTCCATCAAGCTCATTTCAGGCTCTTCCATGTGAGGAAGTGGCTTCTGAGCTTATACAATTGATTTTTGAGCTTCAAATTGCCTCTGCTCACGTGCCCTGAGATAGCTAATATTCTCCTTAAGCTCTGGATGAGCCACTTGCACTTATTCCATAGCTTGAATCATCATATCCAGATCCATGTTAGAAGAATCTAAGTCTAGCAATTAATGCTAACAAAAATACAACAAAACAAAGCAAAACACACGCAGCCGATGCTCGGCACCGACCCACACCAGGTCGTCTCCGACCTATCCGGTAACAAAGAAACTCCGAAAAATCAAATTAAAAGAGATCTAGAGCAAAGGATTCACCACAACAAAGCTATGCATGCAAACATGAATCAAAATCAACCAAAAATAATCTCATAAATGACTTTCGCCATGAATATCCAAGCATAAATCTCAACTTTCGTAATAGATCTAAACTTGCAATCCTACCTGTTATCTAAAGGTTTTAACTTTCGCTTCAACCCAAATATTATTCAAATTCGCAATTTAATCTTTCAATTCAATCACGAACATGAACATGCCTCAACTTTCATCAAGGAATTGATAATAAACAAGAGGATAAAGGATAGAGATTAAAAAGAATGGTATAATCAAAGATTCATGCTTTAATCATGCACAACTCGCCGGGTTTCACCCCAACCCTAGAAAAATAGACTACTCACGATCCATGGCACAATCAACAATCATAAATAAAAGAGAAGACATAATTCAAAATCAAACAAACTTCAATTGAAAAGACAACTTACAAATCTCAAGCAAACCTCCAAGTCTCTCTTAAAATTGTCCAAGAGCTTGGAATAAGAGTTAATCCTAGAAAACCAACTTGCAAACTTGTTCCGTCTCTTGCTCCCTAAAAACGTCTCTCCAAAAGCGTCCCCCCTTAAAACTAACCCTAAAAGAACCTTATATAGTGGTACGAATGTCTTCATAAGGAAACTAAATTCTATCTTAAAAAGGCCCATAAATAAAATATTTACTAAAACCTAACTTAAGGCGCAAGTTTATTTCCGCTAGACACGGAGGCGCTCAGTACCGACCCAGAGTGGGTCGTCACCGACCTCATCAGCACTTGGTTTCTTCACTTCTTTGCCCGAAACTTGCTCCAAAGCTTGGTTCTTCTTCAATGTTCCTTCTTTAATCGCTCTTGGTCTTCTAAGACTTCCTTTTGCTCCTTTTTAAAGCATCTTCATCTTGCAAACTTCACCTTGGAATCATAAAACCTTCAATTGCAACGACTCTCGACCTTCTATCAACATCACCACAAGTCAACTCTAACGCCACCTCCTAGAAAGCTTGAAAAACCGGGGTATCTCCTCCTCAATGCTTCAAATACCTACAAAAACAACAAACAAGCACAAACGACTCCAACTCTCCAAAGAGGGTCGGAGTTATATGCAAAACAAACACAATAAACCTAAAATCGACTCAACCTAGCTATAAAACTACCCACAAAAGCCAACTAAAAAGTGCAACATCAAGTAATAACAACAAATAATCGATTTAAAGCCAAAATCAAAGTCAAAATTGCATATATTAATTCATGGCTCACCTTTCTCTAAGTCTCCAAACAAACCGACCTCAACTTGCTCGGTTGATTGAATTCATGGGCTCATTTCTTCTGTCGGCCATAGTAACCATTCAACGGGGAAGATGCCCTCGCACTTGATCGATTTCTTCAGGCCGTGGAGGAAATAGAATACTAAAGAGGGGAAGACATTAATAGTAGCAGATCGAAAAGATGCCTGGAATTTGAACCCTGATGTGAATCCTTCCCATCAAGATCTCACTAAGTCAAGCCGGGACTCCAAGGAGGACACCGAGGACGAGAAGCAAGAGCAAGAGGAGTCGGTGATGCGAATTACTCGTTCCATGGCGAAAACCCTGCACCGTCAAGTCAAGGAAGCTCTTGCTACCGAGCCAATGTGCCTCAGTACCGACCCTTAGGGTTCGGTACCGAGCTGGTGGACAACGTTACTATGCCTACGCCGGGTTTCTTCTTCAGCTCCCTCGGTACCGAGCTGTAAGCCTTGATACCGATCTGTGTGTGAATGCCAAGGGTTGTTGGCGAATGTGAATAGACAACTTTAATGCACGTTTTTAGTGCTTTGTTTTAATGCTTGTTTAATGCTTTGGAAGGGGATCGGCCTAGGGGTTTAAAAGGCCTTTCGTGTGTTGTTTTTCGTTACCTTTGAATTGATTAAAAAATCTCTTTGTTGAATACAAAAACACGTCTCTTTGAAGGTCTTGTTCTTGAACGGATTGTGAGTAATATCGATCTTTCAAGAGCACTTGGTGTGTAACATCCAAGCCTCTAGTTCTCTCAAACGCCGGTGAGTCATATCCGTCTTTGAGAGTCCATATCCCCGTCAATCAACCATCTAAATCGATCATCTTCTTCATTCCCTTCTTCTCGCATCCCCTCGGTACTGACCCTGTGTACTCGGTACCGACCATGTGCTGATAGGTCCGAATTGTGAATCGAACCGATTAATCAAGGTTGGCCATTTCTTGGAGTCACTCGCTCGCACCGTGAACCAACCATGGACGATCGTATCATGTGGTATCAAAGCCACGCGAGGTTTGACTCTTAAATTCAATTTTTAAGCATATAAGGATTGGTTTACCCTTTTTGCTTTCATGTTCTTGCCCAAAAACTGAACCGAATTGCTTCGTTTCCAATCCCAAGCCTTGAGTTCTTAGCCGTTATTCTAAGTGCGCTTGACATACAAAAGGTTGTGTGTAATTCACGAGAAGGCTTAAAGGATTAAGGGAACGAGAAAATTATTAAAAAAAAGAAGAGCGGAAGTAATTTGCTTGTTCGAATTAGGGTGTAGTAGGAGAAGATTTGGTTCGCCCATCCTCCTTCAAAGTGTTAAGACACTAGGAGGGAGATCTTGGTATTGAACCCAACACCTCTTGGCTCAACCCTTGCGAAAAAGTGGTTGTTCTTAGAAAGATCCGGTCACCGGTAAAACAAGAGGAGTGACCGAGAAAAAGTAAGGCAACACAAGGGTGACACCTACACTACTTGCTTCGTTAATGTTTTGTTGTTAAAAATAAAAAAATCAAGTACCTTTCCTTTTACCTTTTTATGTTACACTTCTTGGAGTGTGTCGAGTTGCTTGTTTGTTTACTTTCTAGTTTATTTTTCTTGCTTCACCTTTATACCTCGTAAGAAGACCTTACCGACCCTTCCATAAACCAACTTTTATTGCTTAAGGATTGGTTTGAGGACCCTTGCGTGTGTGGGATCCATTGACACGTTTTCCAAGTTGTGTGTGTTGAGTTTTGTGCTCTAGGAACGATATGGACGACCCTAACAAAAAACAAGAGTGTTATCGAGGGAGAGGTGAATTCTTCCGCCATTACCATGGAAGATTTGTTTCGAGCTATTCAAGGGCTCAAAACGGAGAATGAGGAAAGATTGCAACAACAACAACGGGAGATGGAAGCCATTAAGCTTTCGATGGAGGCAAAAATGGGGGCGATGCAAATGGGAAGCCTTGGTGGAATCAAGCAAGCCATAACACCTCGTTACCGAGCGAGGGCCTTCTCACGAGCTACGAAGAAGGAACGAATTCGGGCCAGACCATGTACAACACCCCACTATCGAGTCTGAACATCTCGTTACCGAGCCTGCATACCTCGTTACCGAGTCTGCACGCCTCGGTAACGACCCTGTCGACGTCCCATGGAAACCAAGGCATCCCGCTGGAGGACAAGGCGCGGGGCGAGTGAATCATCAAGCGGTTAGGCAAATTCCACAACCCATGCGGGGATACCAAGGTCAAGACGTGGACCAAGGTATGGACGAGGGCCTAACGTGAAGCTGGAAGTACAACCTTTTGGAGGTTCTACCGAGGCCGAAGCTTACTTAGAATGGGAAAATAAGACGGAACAAGTCTTTGACTTCTACCAATACACGGACGCTCAAAAGGTAGCCATTGCCACCATTAAGTTTATTGACTTTTCTTACCATTGGTGGATAGAGGACAAGGAAGAAAGAGAATACAATGGCTATCCTTCTATTGACACGTGGGAAGAGTTAAAGGCTGCTCTTAGGCATCGTTTTGTCCCCGAGGACTTCACTGCTCGATTGCATGCTAGGCTAGAGCAATTGAAGCAAGGAACCAAGATGTCGGATGAGTACTACAAAGAGCTCAAGATCCTTGTCTATCGATCCGGCCTACGGTTTCCCGAGGGGGTATGTTATCTCTAAGTTCATTAACGGTTTAAATGCTGACCTTAAATCTATTGTGAGTACGCAACATTTCGTTAGGGGCACAACGATTGAGGAAGTTTTGCACTACACCAATCACATTTATCAAAACTTGCCTCAACGGAGGAGTTATCCCTCCTCTACCAAACCGTGGAGTGCTCAAAGTGGGGGTTCTACTAGCCAACAAGCAAGACATTGGTACCGTGCCTACGCGGCGTGAGCCATCTCGGACTCCACAAGGAGGAAGGCGTGAAGGAGAGCAACGCTCGAGCGACATCAAGTGTTTCAAGTGCTTGGGGCGTGGACACATAGCTCGGGATTGCCCTTCCAAGCGCCAAGTCCTACTCAACACCATTGGGGAGTATGAGTCGGATGAGGAGGCCGAGATTGAGGAGCCACAAGCCGGCGATGAAGAGGTGGCAGAGTTGCAAGTTGTGGCCGAGACAAATGGGGAGTGCTTCGTGGTCAAGAGCTCACTTTTCGCCAATGAAGCTCCGGTTCCATCTAACCAAAGGGAGACCATTTTTCATACAAGATGCCTCATCCAAGGTAAGCTTTGCAATCTTATAATTGATGGAGGATCTTGTTGCAACATTATAGACCAAGAGGTGGTCAAAAGGTTTGCCCTTAAAACTAATCCTCATGTATTACCTTACACTTTATGTTGGTTAACCTCTAACACACCTCTCGAGGTGAATGAGCAAGCATGAGTCAGGTTTTCCATAGGGGGGTACGCGGATGAGGTGGTTTGTGATGTGGTTCATATGACGGCGTGCCATATTCTACTTGGACGGCCGTAGCAATATGACCGTGGCGTTATTCGCCAAGGCGTCACGAACGAGTATTCTTTTCACCTCAATGGTAAGAGAATCACTTTCATGCCCATGGCGCCACACGAGATCATGGCCGATCACATTGCAAGGAAACAACGGCAAGACGTGGCTAACGAGGCCAGGCGGTCCACTTCGGTACCGAAGGCAAACACCTTGGTACCGAGGGACAGGGGGTCGACACCGACGCCACCGCCGAGCCATCTTCTTCTAGCCAAACCCCGAGAGACTCGAAAGGCTGTGAAAGGGAGTACTACTTGCATTCTTTTTCTATTTAAGGATGTCTTACTTAATGATCAAGATGTTGAGGACTTACCTTCTCCCATTTCTTTATTATTAAAGGAGTTCGATGATGTATTTCCCGAAGATATGCCGGAAGGGTTGCCTCCAATCCGGGGAATCGAGCATCAAATCGACTTTGTGCCCGGCGCGTCCATACCCAACAAGCCGGCCTACCGGGCCAATCCAACGGAGGCGGAAGAGCTTCAAAAACAGGTTGTAGAGCTTCTTTCTAAGGGTTATGTACGTGAAAGTTTGAGTCCATGTTCCGTTCTCGTCATCTTAGTTCCTAAGAAAGATGGAACGTGGCGAATGTGTGTGGATTGTCGAGCTATCAACAACATAACCGTCAAGTATAGGCATCCTATTCCTAGACTTGACGATATGTTGGATGAGCTCCACGGGTCATGCATATTTTCCAAAGTGGATCTCAAAAGTGGCTATCACCAAATTCGTATGAAGGAAGGTGATGAATGGAAAACCGCATTCAAGACCAAGTACGGTCTCTATGAATGGTTGGTTATGCCATTTGGCCTTACAAATGCGCCTAGTACATTCATGAGATTAATGAACCATGTCTTAAGAGCATTTTTAGGCAAGTTTGTGGTGGTATATTTTGATGACATATTGATTTATAGCCATAGCTTGCAAGAGCATACTAGACATGTTCGCATGGTTCTCGAAGTTTTGAGGAAAGAGAAGCTTTATACTAATTTTAAGAAATGCCATTTTTGTTCGGATAACGTGGTGTTTCTTGGGTTTGTAGTGAGCAAATAAGGGCTTCGAGTGGACAAGGAGAAAGTGAAAGCAATTGAGGAATGGCCCAGACCAACTACCATGACGCAAGTGAGGAGCTTCTTAGGCTTGGCTGGGTTCTACCGACGCTTTGTCAAGGATTTTAGCTCGATAGCCACGCCTCTCACCGAGCTTACCAAGAAGAAGGTGGTCTTCCAATGGGGTCCAAAGCAAGAGCGAGCTTTCAATATTCTTAAGGACAAGCTCCCGCATGCACCTCTTCTAGTTCTACCCGATTTCTCCAAGACTTTCGAGATAGAATGTGATGCTTCGGGAGTAGGACTGGGGGGCGTGCTCATGCAAGGAGGGAGGCCGATTGCCTATTATAGTGAGAAGCTGAATGATGCCGAACTCAAGTACCCAACTTATGACAAGGAGCTACTTGCTTTAGTAAGGGTGCTTAAGGTATGGTCTCACTATCTCCTCCCTCTAGAATTTGTTATTCATTCCGACCCTGAGGCACTTCGGTTCCTCAAAGGTCAAAATAAATTGAATAAACATCATGCTAAGTGGGTTGAATTTATTGAGACTTTCCCTTATGTGATCAAAGACAAAAAGGGAAAGGACAATATCGGGGCGGATGCTTTGTCACGAAGATACGCCCTCATTTCCACTATGGATGCTAGGATGTTGGGCTTTGCTTTCATTAAGGAACTATATTCTGTAGATATTGACTTCAAGTATATCTATGAGGAATGTAGTACCGTGGGAAGTAAAGATCAATTTTTTCTTCATGATGGTTATCTTATGAAGGGTGCTAAGTTATGCATCCTTGGGGGGGTCAATTAGACGTCTATTAGTGCAAGAAGCACACGGTGGTGGCCTTATGGGTCATTTCGGCGTTGCTAAGACTTTGCAAGCCTTGAAGGAACACTTCTATTGGCCGCGAATGCTTAGGGACGTCGAGAAATTGTGTGCCTCTTGTGCTACTTGTGCACGAGCTAAATCTAAAACTATCCCCCAAGGAATATATGCCCCTTTGCCCATTCCCCAACAGCCTTGGGAAGACTTATCCATGGATTTTGTGTTAGGTATTCCTAGGACTAAACGGGGAAGGGATTTCATTCTCGTAGTCGTCGATCGGTTTAGTAAGATGGCTCACTTCATTGCGTGTCACAAAACCGACGATACTACGCACGTGGCGTCCTTGTTTTTCAACCATGTTGTGCTTCTTCATGGTCTTCACAAAATTATAGTGTCGGATAGGGATGTCAAATTCCTTAGCCATTTTTGGAGGATCTTGTGGGCCAAGTTAGGCACCAAGCTACTTTATTCCACTACTTGTCATCCGCAAACGGATGGGCAAACCGAAGTAGT
The DNA here is from genome assembly GCA_964016875.1 of Fallopia convolvulus. Taxonomy (NCBI): domain Eukaryota; kingdom Viridiplantae; phylum Streptophyta; class Magnoliopsida; order Caryophyllales; family Polygonaceae; genus Fallopia; species Fallopia convolvulus. The sequence goes on from OZ024727.1 coordinate 29,294,031, forward strand.
GAATAGGTCGCTCAACACCTTGCTTCGAGTTGTTTTGAAAGCTAACCTCCGCGGGTGGGAAGATTGTCTTCCGTATATAGAGTTCGCTTATAATCGCACTACCCACTCGGCGACCAAGAAGACACCATTCGAGGTTGCTTATGGTAAGAATCCTCTCATTCCGTTAGATCTTATTGCTCACCCCATTGTTGATGGTTTTAGCCAGGAGGGAAAGGACTTAGCGGATTATGTGAAGCGATTGCACGAGGACACGAGGAGGCAGCTCGAAAAGCGCACGACACAATATGAGCCCCAACATAACAAGTGATGCAAGGAGTTGATTCTACAACCCGGTGACTTGGTGTGGGTGCACACCCACAAGGAATGGTTCCCCTCACGTAGGAACTCCAAGTTGAAGCCACGAGCGGAGGGACCATTTCAAGTCCTTGAGAAGATCAACGAAAATGCTTACCGTTTGGAGCTTCCACCAGAGATGGGTGTCCATGATGTGTTTAATGTGGCCGATCTTCGGCCCTACTTGGTAGGCGATTCCGGTGAGGAGGACTACATGCGAGATTCGAGGTCGAATCCTTTCGAAGGGGGGAGGATGATGTGAATCCTTCCCATCAAGATCTCACTAAGTAAAGTTGGGACGCCAAGGAGGACACCAAGGACGAGAAGCAAGAGCAAGAGGAGCCGGTGATGCGAATTACTCGTTCCATGGCGAAAACCCTACACCGTCAAGTCAAGGCAGCTCTCGCTACCAAGCCAATGTGCCTCGATACCGACCCTTAGGGTTCGGTACCAAGCTGGTGGACACCGTTACTATGCCAGCGTCGGGTTTCTTCTTCAGCTACCTCGGTACCGAGCTGTAAGCCTCGTTACCGATCTGTGTGTGAATGCCAAGGGTTGTTGGCGAATGTGAATAGACAGCTTTAATGCATGTTTTTAGTGCTTTGTTTTAATGCTTGTTTAATGCTTTGGAAGGGGATCGACCTAGGGGTTTAAAAGGCCTTTCGTGTGTTGTTTTTCATTACCTTTGAATTGATTAAAAACTCTCTTTGCTGAATACAAAGACACGTCTCTTTGAAGGTCTTGTTCTTGAACGGATTGTGAGTAATATCGATCTTTCAAGAGCACTTGGTGGGTAACATCCAAGCCTCCGGTTCTCTCAAACGTCGGGGAGTCATATCCGTCTTTGAGAATCCATATCCCCGTCAATCAACCATCCAAATCGATCATCTTCTTCATTCTCGTCTTCTCGCATCCCCTCGGTACCGACCCTGTGTACTCGGTACCGACCCTGTGTCGTTTAGTCTGAGTTGTGAACCAAACCGATTAATCAAGGTTGGCCATTTCTTGAAGTCACTTGCTCGCACCGTGAACCAACCAAGGACGATCGTATCAAACCCTTTCTCCGAAAAGGAAATCAAATCTCTAGGATGAACGACAGTGACATAGAGTGATCCGACATCTTAGAGAGTCTGCGAAGAGCTACACAAGGAGAGAAGCTTTGACGGAATAATTGCAATTCTAATATTTTAATTAGAGATCAAAATTGAAAAATATTAGACAGATGTGAAATCAAGAAATGCGAATGAACACTGAACCTTTAAATTCAACAAAATTCAAATGAAATTGATGCTCTTTGGTAGCCCTAGCTTGGTTCGAACCCCATTTTGAAGCATGGACATGGACTTGTTCGAACAAAATTCCAAAAGCAGACCCAACAACTAAAATTTGACGACCAAGAAAAAATTAGGGCTTCGTTGCTCATAACGTAGAGAAAATGGGGAAGAAATTCTTCAAAATCTTGCAGCGTCCATGTCTTCCCCGTTGGAGGCTTTGGCAACTAAGAGATAAGTCACAATCGGTCTTGATTTGCATAAAAAAGCCTATATTTCGGTGAAGAAAAATGAAAGGAAGGAGAAAATCACCAAGTGAAACATGAAATTAGGAGCCCTAAACCCTAACGACGCCAATTGGGACTCCATTCTCGCCAAGCTAACAATAACTCTCCTTGGAGCTTGGGAACAGTAGTGCTTTTTGATTCCTCGTAGCGTTCGAGAAATTCCACAAATTTATCCAAATTCGACTAATTCATCAAAATTCAACTAATTCATCAAAATCCAAAAAATTTATCCACAACCCTAAATTCATCAAAAAAATTCAAATTCATCCAACCTCAACAAATTCATCCAAATTCATCAAAACAAACTAATTCATCCAAAGTCATCAACAATCCTAAATTAACAAATTCGTCAACAACCCCAAATTCATCCAAATTCATCAAAATTCAACTAATTCATCAACAACCCTAAATTAAGAAATTCATCAATAACCCTAAATTCATCGAAAAATTCAACAAAAAAATTCCAAATTCATAATTGCATCATAATTCATCAAGATTCAACTAATTCATCCAAAATTCATCAAAATTCAACAAAATCATCCACAAATTCAACAAAAATATTCAAAGAAATCATCCCTAATTCAACCAATTCATCAACAGGTTAAGGCGGACGTAGCGGATGTTTGAGCGGCGGATAGAGTGGCGCTCGGGCGGGGCCGATTTATTGAAGGTGGCAGTGGGTCAGATCAAGGCGGTGGGGCGGAGTGGGTGAGGAAGGAGAGAGGAGAAAGAGGAAGGAGAGAGAAGAAAGAGGAAGGGGAAGGGTGCAGAGAAGAGGGTAAATCACCAGCTGGGAAGAGAGCAAAGGCTCAAGAGGAGAATTCGAGAAGGAAAGCGTAGAGGAAATGAGGAAGAAGAACATGTCACACACTTTTAGATCTATTTTAGCGACCAAGTGGTCGCTGACCGCTTGTAGTGACCAAATGGTCGCCATAATATTTGGATTTAGCGCTATTTCTGCAATTTTCCCACAAATTTTTTAGATTTAGCGACCAAATTGTCACTAATTAGCGGCCACTTGATCGCTAAATCGAAATTTGTTTACTTTCCCGCTTTCATATATAACTATGACTATATTTTAATTTTTTGCGACCACTTGGTCGCAAAAAACCAAAAATATGTGCTCGACCCTAGCTGTTCACTAAGGGTTTCTACACGATCATGCACCTATTTTGCACGATCCTCCGGTGATATAGCGACCATTTGGTCCCTTAATGGTGACTATTTAGTCGCTAATGATCACAAATATGTTTCCCAAAACTCAATTCTCTCATCTTAAAGAAATCTATAAAACAATTAGTTCATACATAATTTAAAGGTTAGACGAAAATAAAAAATCCTTCCAATATATTGCTTTGAATCGAAAATTATACAAGAGTGATCAAATTAATTACAACTCTTCCTCATCGGTATCCAATTCACTCTCAAACTCCCCCTCAGATGTTTCACTAGATGTCTCTGCATCAACATCAACGACATGATCATCTTTCTTTAGGTCATTTAGCTGATCAGTATCGTGTGTATCATTGATAACTCGTGGGAGTGAAGAATCATGTTGAAATGCCTCCTCAACGGCAACCCGACGTGAACTGCTCTCATTAGGGTCTACATACCTTCATCGGGCCACACAAGTGACTTCACTTTACAAACTGCTATCCAATCAACATTGGAACACCTACATTTTATGTCTATGAACATCGACAAGCTTTATGTCTATGAACATTTTATGTCTATGAACATCGACAAGCTTTAAGGGTGAATGCGTATTCCTCCACGACTTATAGTGTCAAACCATGAACAGTTGAAGAGAATAGGGTGCTTGATGGTTGGAGATATTTAATTAAGCTTAATTATTTCCTATAGCACACCATAGAAGTCCTCCTCATTAGTGTCGAAGCTTTGTCCTAGAATACAAACTCCACTATTGTGAGTTTTCCTGGTTGATGCGTTGTCTTCATGTGGAATCGATAATCTTTCACAAAATAACCAAGATATGTCTTCACTTTATGAGAGGGTCCACGAGCTAGTGTTGTAGTGTTAGGATATGAATTCGATAACAATTTCGAATTATTTCATTTTAAATTGAAAGTTAAACGTATTACTTCATTATATACATGAGTTAATCCTTGGATGGGAGCAAAACCATAGGCGAAAGTGTCTTTCCAAAATCTTTTGCTCTTCAGCTTCGTTTATGGTTAGATTTGACGGGTGCATGAAGTTTGTCAAATAATACCTATCAAATAATAATTGAATCACGTATATTAAATGAATTTAGTCAATTGAACATATATATGGAGATTATAGAAACTTACTGAATATAGGGCTCCACTTCTTAGCAGTTCATGAGTATGTAAGTTTGGATCAAATGGAATTCAACCTTTGTGAGCACACGACCACTTGCTCTACCCAAGGTCCAACTAGTTGATATGAAAATAGACAAATCACCCGCATCAATACTAACATGAAGTGTGCAACTTACATTATGGGTGGCATCCATTTGATTACTCACGGCATGCGAATTAGAATAATATGAGCAAAATATGGACGTCTCCTTAACGAGATTGGCACTACAAATTGATCCCTCAATACGAGTATTATTACCAAATATGCTCTTCAGTTTTTTTAGGAACCTACAATTTTAGTTATACAAGCTTGGTTTATAAAAGTGAGATAAATCCAAATTTAACCAAATTTAACATACCATTCATATGGATACATCCATCTATATTGGACAGAGCCACAAATTGAAGTTTCCCTTGGCATATGAATAGCCAAATGCTCCATTGAATCAAAGAGCCAGGGGGAAAAGATACGCTCCAGCTTGCACAATATTATTGGTATTTCCTTGTACAAATTCATAACTACTTCAAACTTAAGCTCGTAACACGTGCGGTCCCTAAAGAATGCACTTAGTTGAGAAATGGGCTTCCAAACTTTGTCTTCAAGAAATACTCGAAAAGAATCATGCAACAACCATTGCATGAACACGTGACAATAATGGCTCTTCATCAAAAAATGTCTATGTTTATGCAAGTCAATGCAGCGGCTCAAGTTGGAAAGATAGCCATCCAGGAATTTTACGAATTTTAACCGCTCAAGAGCATAGCAAACCTTTGGGTACCTATTCTCCTCCTTGTCGGGTTCCAACTCCAGTCCCTTGCGCAAATCCTTTAGGTCCTTTCTTGCCGACCACTTGTCTTTTGACTTCGCCGAAACATTGAGAATGGTGAAAATTACATTATCGAAGACATTTTTTCAATGTGCATTACATCCAGATTATGTCTTACCCCCACACTTTCCCGGTTAGGTAGGCCCCAGAAAATCCATTTCTTCTTTCAACCCTAACATCTACTTTCTGCGGCATTGTGCTCCTGGGATCCCACTTCAGTTATCGTCATCAAACCCATATTGTCAATCTAGTTTAATATCTCGTATCCGTCACGGAGTACCGGAGGAACAAGATGTTCCCTTTTTCCCTTCTTGAAATCGGACTTGTTGTTTCGGAAGTGATGATCTTCTTTTGTGAACCTCCTGTGACAATCAAACCAGCCCATTTTGCCTCCACATGTTAGATAAAATGCATCTGTGTCCTCCATGCAATAAGGACAAGCGTATTTCCCAAAAGTGCTCCATCCTACACGTACAAACATATATCGGGTCAACGCAATAAATTTAATAACATGATTATAATTAAACCTTTTTTTTAACATACCACAACATACCTGACACCATGGAATATGTCGAGAAGTCACTAATAATCGACAGTACAACTGCACACATGACAAAAAATTTCTTCCTCCACGCATTGTATGTGCACACCACATGAAGCCACAAACTCTTGAGTTAGGCTATCAGCGGCTGCAAGTAGACATCCAACTTTTCCTTCGGGATATTCGGTCCAAGCATAAGAACCGTCAGAAACATTACCTCGTCTCGTATATACATTGACGACGGAAGGTTGTAAGGTGTCAAAATCACAGGCTAGGATGAGTATTGCCCCCAAATGACACGAACAGATTGAAACCATCCGTGCACAAACCTAGTCTCATATTTCGTGATTTTACTACAAAATCTGGCCCCACTACATTGAAATGCCTCCATCCGTCTGCATTTGACGGATGTCACATCACCCCATCTTGTACGTGCTCTGCATGCCATCTCATGTGTTTGGCAGTCACCATCGATGCATATAACCTCTAAAATTGTTGAGTTATTGTCATGTAAAGCATACGAGAATAGGGAATGAGCTTCGTTTTGCCTTCCCTCCAGCTAGGATATTCACATATCTTACAAGTTGCGTATTCTACATCTACACCCCAGTATACAGCTAGGATATGGTCGCTAAATCGATTTAGCGACCATATTGTGGTTGTCGCTAAAAGCTTGGTCGCTAATCGGTTACCAACCACTTGGTCGCAAATATTAGTGACCATTCTACATTTGCGACCTAGTGGTCGCCAATTCCTGGCTTAGATGCCGCGACCACTTATTCGCTAAATAGCGACCACTTGGTCGTCAATTGTGTAAACTAAGCGCTCGATCATGACCTTTTACTGAGCATAATCGCACAATCGTGCACTTGTTAGCGCACAAGATGTGTGAATTTAGTGACCAAGCGATCGCCAAGATATATCTAATAAAAAAAATATTACGTACTAAAAAAACTAAATTTTAAAAAAAATAATTAAAAATATAATGAAATAATTATTTATGTTCATTTGAATAATATACAAAATTTACAAAAATATTTTAAAATATTTACAAAATAAAACAAAAAGGCTAAACTATTTGGTTCTGTCGGGGCTGGACAGACGTGTCTCCGGAGGAGCATTCCAGTCGGAACCGCGATAATGTGACCCAAACGGATGCGGATTAAAGTCGTGCATTCGCGCCAAGAACTTCCCCATCCGATCCAACCTAGATTGCGTCGACCCTAGTTCATCCTACCATTCTGTGACTCGCGTTGAAGGGCGGCGTTGTCATGCGTCATCTGCGCCACCCGAGGAGGCTGTCTACATGACATTGTCAATCTCGAGCCATCGTATTCCGCTGCAGTGTTGCCGAGCCCGAAGACAATGTCTCTCGGGTCCACCCTTCATCGGCCTCTAGATAGGCCTCACGCTTGTCCTAAATGAAAGGGGGTGTCCGATTCGGAGGACCTATGGGAGATGATCTCCCGGGGCCACACCTAAAGAAAAAACGCAAACAATATAAATAAAAATAACAACATTAAATAATAAATATGAATATAAAATATAACTAAATAAATGTCGATACTTACAACGATATACGCGGACCGTTGGTCTATAAAACGCTCGCCCGGACCCTGCGTGTGCATCTCGATTAGAAGTTCGAGAGGCATAATTGGTCACCACGACGTTTTTTCTACGAAATAAAAAAATGTTAATAACTATAGAATATAAATTACGATAAATACAAACCTATAATTTAAAAAACATACCAATAAATGCATGGTCTCAAGGTGGGTCCTCAATTCGCTATTGTGGTTGGCGAGATTTACCGCCTGGTTCGCCTTTTCATGTGTAGACTTTTCCTTGAACTCGGGCATGTTCCAATATGCCACCTAGAGGTACCAAATGGCGGACTAGATCCAATTTGGCTTCTTCTCCGAGTTACGACACTTCCCGACCATGTCGTCGTACCAAGTCTTGACCTGTTTCTCCCACTGGTTACGAACGGTCTGATGGTTCATGCCGGGCTTGGAGGCTTCTTATCGCAAGTGTGTCTAAAAAGGAAAAAAATAAAGAACAATATTAGTATAAACCCAAAATCTGTAAAATTAAATGCGAATTAATTAAAAGTTACCCTCCAAGCGTCAAACCAACGAGTCTTCGTTTCATTGGTCCAAACTTGAACTCCGATGCTTTATGGTTCGGTTGGTTGATGCAAATGTGTGTCGCCGACCGCGACACTTGACCCGACTATTGCAACTAGCAAAATCTCGTAAAACATGTTATATCATATATTTAAGAATAAACGGATTTAAAACAACAAATTGTATAACAGTAGGTTTCATACGTACCTCCTACCCACAATGGTCAAATAACATATCTTGTTGGGGTCGATCCCTTGTGATCAACCTCTAGACAAAGCCTCGGACACGAAGACGGAGGACTCCTCCTCGTGCAAATCCTCCTGGTTAGGACCCGTCTCCTCTATACTAGGGAGGTGGGGGTCCGTCATCTGTGGACAAGTGTGCCGCATCAAATGGTATCGCCTCGGACGACCGTGCCATGCCGTCCGACGATGATCTGCCGGACGGTGTAGCCTCGTCCGAACGAGGCCCTCGTAAATGTCTTGGTGGGGCCATAATATATATAAAAATCAACTAAAATCAACATCAACAAATTTAATCAACACCAACTTATTAAAATTCCTTATGACTTCACGTTACAATCAACTCATCAACAAAATTCAACTAATTTTATTTCCTAAATTTCAAATAAAATCAACTCATCTACAAATTCTACAACAAATTGAAACTAAATCAACATCAACTAACTAAAATTTCTCGTGACTTCACTTTACAATCAACTCATCAACAAAATTCAAAAAATATATCTTTCCTAAATTCCAACTAAATTCAACTCATCAACAAATTCAAAAAATAATTAAAATTTCTCAAATTCAATCAACACAAATTAATCAACAATCCTAAATTCATCCTAATATTCATGAAAAAATTCCAAATTCATCCAAATTCTTCAAATTCATCCTAAAATTCAACTAATTCATTCAAAATTCATGAAAATCATCCACTAATTCAACAAAAATTCAACAATTATCCACAATTTCAAAAAAAATCAAAATTCAACAAAATCATTCCTAAATTCAACCAATTCATCAATAATAATCAAAATCAACAACCCTAATTCCAAAATCATCAAAATATAACACAAATTTAAGAGGGGGAAATGGTGGCTTACCTAGAGGGTGGCGGATGAGGCGGGCGATCGGCGGCGTCAAGCTGTGGTGGAGTTAGATGGCGGTCGCGGTAGAGGCCGGAGTGTCACGAGCTACGAGATCCAATGGAGAAAGAAAGAGGAAGGGAGCGAGAGAAGAAGGAAGAAGACAGAAGAAGGGTGGATAGGAAGGGAGAAAGAAAGAAGAAGGAAGGAGAGGAACGACGTTGGTGGTGAAAACCAGAGCAATGTCGACGGGAAGAAAGAAGAACGATGGAGCAAATGAGATGTGATCGAGCGTCCACCCTTTTAGATATGATTTAGAGACCACATGATCGCTATAATACAACATAATTAGAGACCAAATGGTCACTAACTGCTTGTAAATCCAAATATTTGGACTTAGCGGCCATGTGGTTGCTAAGTCCAAATATTTGGATTTAGCATTGTTTTTGTACTTTTCCCATTTTCCCGCTTTTAGACATAATTTTGGTTGCATATTTTGGTTAATAGCGATCACTTGGTAACTAAATCCCAAAAAAGTCGCGATCGCTTCCTTTTAGGAGGCTCCCACTGCCATTTGTCGTGGCCAACTTCGGAATACACCAATTGGCGGCAGTCACTGCCATTTAGGCGACGCTCACTTCCATTTACCGTGACCAACATCGGAATACACTAATCGGCGGCGGTCGTTGCCGTGTTGGCAGCGGGCGCTGCCAAATCCTTTTTTGTATTACCAACCACCAAACAAATACTAAATTGGTAACAAGTTGATGACATAATGACAACAAGCAACTTGTTGAATTGTGAAGAAATCCACCATAAAAATACTAAGTTGGAAACAAGTTAATGCCAAAATGACAACATACAACTTCTTGATTTGTGACGAAATCCACCATACAAATTACTAAGTTGGAATGACAACAAATTACACCTCTATTCATTTTTCCTAATTTTGTACAAAGTAGACAATTGGTAACTTAGAGAGGATTCCCAACAAACAAATCACTGAAAGAAAAACCTCTACCCCTGATACTCTTTCTTAGAGGATTTGAATAGATTACTTGTATATTAAATTTCAACTATTACATGGCAAGTCAAGTTCCCAGGTAACTAGGCACCAAACTTAGTTTAACCGATGTAACTTCTACAACGTAAACTGTAAACATTAGACAATAACTGAACTAAAAACCCGAGTACTCAAACCACCGTGGAGTCTTCACCAGAAAATGCCACAAAAAACTCGAACATTATGATTTACTTTTTCATAATTTCTCATCTTCAACATACTCTCTTGCCCTAGGCAACCTTAGCCTATTTTTAAAAAAACTTTCAAATCTAATTGCAATCAAGAATTGCCTAATTGTGTGGATATTCCATTCAAAAGATCTTCAGGAAAATATTAAAGTATAAAACCACTTAACCATATCTTCAATAACTTATATTATACCCTTAATTGAATGATCTCGATATCATATCTTTTTGCTCCAACAAATCTTTCGGATTCTATCCTATCTTTTCTCAAACAACTTGATCTTAGTTGTCAAAAGACCACTGGATTCGTTTTCTCAAAACATGGTAAGTGAACAAATATAGAAAGCTGTGTAGCTTCCCAAAAATGTTGTCCAATTCGTCAGTCATTCCTTTCATTGTTTCCTAACGACGTTTCTTCACTCTAATGATATACTCTTCTCTTGTAACATTCTTGTGATACTTGTCAAATAACACATCAATTATTTAAAATTTGTTGTCATCAAAACTAAGAGAAACTATGGAATAATGAGTGTCCGAAAAAATCCAAACTCTAACTTTGTAAATAGTTCGTTTCTAGTATTCACATATTCTTTTTGATTATTTTGATGTAGAAAAATTTGATCTTTTGATTTCGTTTTAAGGTGGATGTTAGGTTTAAATTGCTCAGACTCTGCTATTAGTAAAATGATGTTATGTTTCTAATATTATGCATTTGCAACTTTTTTTTCAAATAATTAACCATGAACCTTCTCACCTTAAATTCATCTATAAAGGGTTTATTGTCAAAGTTGGATGTTGGGTGAGCACTGCATTTTTAACTTGATGGGATCGTCCGAAATAATCTCCTTTTTGTATATATTTTTTTTTTTTGGATTTGGCAAATCGTTTCGGACCTTAGGACTCATGTTAAGTCTGCCTAATCATATTTGACTTAGGACTCATTTATTCATTATCTTAATCACATATGACTTAGGACTTGTTTTACCAAAGTTGGTCTTTTTTATAATTATATTAAAAAGAAAAAAAATCAAAACTAAGCTCATCTGTAAGAAATATAAATATGCAACGAATCAATCATGACCATATAATATAAAAAGGACATTATAGAATTCATAAATACAATCAACCATAAAATAAGAAATAAGTAAAAGGAGAAGTCAAGCCCCCACTTCCATTTTTTACATATCAACCAACATATACGGGACTATTGCCTAATATTTAATGATTTAAATTCAAGCATCATGGTTATGGTTTATTTCAAGTTTTGGAGAAGATTAACGATAATGCCTACCCTCTTGAACTACCTAGTGAGTACGTCGTTCATGATGTGTTCAATGTTGACAATCTTTCCCCCTTTGCTCCTACCGAATATGACCGTAGGGTACTTATAGATTTGGTATATCCTCCTCTAATGATGAAGGATGATGTTATTTTGTCCACCCACATCAAGCCTTTTCCCAGTATTCCTGCTCTCGGCATGCTTGAAGGAACTTCCAATTTGGTTCCTATTACTCGACTCGTGCTCACTCTCTGCCTTAACTCATTGTGGCTTCTCACGGTCTCTTTTGTTATACTTTTCTCATTTTACAAATTAAGAGTTTGTTACCATTTTGGTGTCCTAAGAAGCTTCTTTCCTATCTGCATACATATTGGTCAACATGCCCATGCCATTAGGAATTTTGTCCAACGACCTCATTCCTTCTCATTATCTCTTCATGCAATTTTAAATTTTATTTTCTTTATAGAGAAGAGAGGAGGAAGTTTCAAGTGCATAGGATTCTTAAGGTGTAAAATAAGGAGAAAAGAGAGTCAGTAGATCTAAGAAATGAAGAGTTGAGACTAAAACATAAAAAGTAGAAATGAGTAGAAAAAGCATAAATAATTTTTTTGGCATAAATAATTTTGTTCTAATCATGCACTTTCGCATACTACATATGCGCTTCATATGAACATGTAATATGCACTTGTACTTCAGTACATCAAATAGGCACTATTAATTGTGCACTTTGACATACATATCATGTGCTTTATCATACTAAATGTGCATTTTTATATAACACGCATATCATACACTTTAGTGTGCTAATCAAGCACTTTAGCATGGTAATCATGCATCAATAAGGTTAAGTAGCACCAAAAAATTTCTAGGGTACTGGTAGAAACAACGAATTTGTCTATAATCAAGATTTATGTTGCTAAAAGAGAGTGAAAGAGGTTCCTAGGATACTAGTTCCATTAATACTATTAACAGAAACGATGATGCTACCATGGTTCAAGATTTGTGCAAGGAGGTAGGTGTCAGTGATGTTCCCAACATCTAGGCGTATTAATTCTTATGCTTGGTGTTCTAATTCATTGAGAGTTGTTGGAACGATGTTGGGACCTCTGGTTCTAAACATCGGATCAACGATACAGTTCTCCGAGTTTTGGTAATGACAAACGCTATAAGGGAACTAATGTGCTTTGATCAAGTATTTCTAAGGAACACAGGTTTAGCAAAGAACTTCCATGAATGAGCACACAATGAAGAGTTCCCATTAAGGGAACTCTGAAGAGGAAGGTTCCCATGAAATGAGAACTCCCAAGAATGCCCAGAGAACACAGGCTTATACAATGAAGAGCTTCTCTCAAAGGAACTCAGCAGAGGACAGTTCCCACGATATGGGAACCCACATGTGAAGACAAGGACCGATCAGCGCATATCACGGGATCCTGTCTTGGACAGGATGAAGGCACAGTCTGAGGAGCAGACTGTCACGATTGATCCAACGGTCCGATCATCTCAAGAAGTTGACCTAGTTCAAATCGAAGTCACATGTGAAGAAAGTACAACTTGGGCATCAAGCAAAGGGCATTTCCGACACAAATGAAAGATGCAATTGAAGCCCAAGTTCACTCGAGTATAAAGCCAAATGAATAGTGCTCGGATTGAGTACTTCTCCTAGAACCCACAAATACCCATAACAGAAGAAAGAGAAAAGAAGAAGAGAAGTCCCCGGCGGCGAGTGTCTGATCTCGACGACGGTGAAGCCGAGTTCCCAGGAGCAAGGGAACTGCGATTTGGTGTAAGGTTTGAGTTACTTATTTAGAGATTGTTGTTCGCTTAGGAACTCAGTTGAGAAGATTCATTAGTGTTGCTAGAGTTAGGTAGAACTCGTAGGAACAGAGAAGTTTGAATCTGGCTGTTTGTAACTAAGGAACAAATCAATAATATAAGTAATTCATTCAAAATCCTCCAAGCGGAGGTAGAGGTTTACCCATACAACTAGTTGGTTGTAGTGGGGTTCCTCTATAAGGAACTGTGTTTCTTCAGTGTCTTAACTACTTGCGATTATTTCTTCCGCTGCCTTGGGAACAGCTTAACAGCCAGTTCCCAAGCTCTTGCTAACTCATTTACGATCCAACAAGAGCTATTGATGAGTCTACACACCACTATGCTTAAGCAACACCAAAAAAATTCACCTACATTTTAGGTATATTTAGTTTTTGAAAGGTTGTCTTTTTCGAATTAGAATTGGTGGATTCTTATTTAAAAGGTTTTTTTGTTTAGAATTTGTGAGCTGTTCTTGAAATTGCTAATGTCAAAATACATAACTATTGTTATTTTCCTTTATAATGGGTTATCAATTTGGATTTGAATGTACGAGCTTAGTGCTTTCACCCACATAAATATGAATTTCATGTTGAGTTATAAAGTTTCAATGATTTATATTCTTTTAGCCTTTTATGTAGGCACTGATTCATTGCAATATCAAGTCCTCTATTCATTTAATAAGTTGGGGAATAGAATTTGTGTTTAAAGAGAAGGTGAAAGAGAAACAACGAGATTTTTGACGGGATGAGATGACTTGGGTACAGGATTAAAAGCCAACAAACTAAAAGAGGGTATCACTGGAATCTTCAAAAGCTTTGGGCACCACTCAAAAAAGTAAGAAAAAGTAAAGAGTAACCTACCAAGTTTCTCATTTTGTAATATGGGTTGTTTTATGCAAATAAAAGTGAATAAAGAGAGCTTTTATTCCTCCTTTCCTACAAGAAATAATGTTATCATGGTTTTTGAAAATGTTGAAAAAAACGCTTGACATATATGGGATTTAATCCACATGGGCATTTGTCTTTTTGTGAGAATTTATGAGCTCAAATTTTCTCATCTCAGATTGTTGCTTTGGATGAAAATTTGATTTGCTTATATATGACTTTGTCATTTATGGGGTTAGGTAACTAGAGGAGAGGACTCTCCCACGCGTGCACCACTATCGTTTGACCGGCTCGGTCTTGGGCTTTGGGCACTTGCGGAGTGTTCCACCTTTTAGGAATCATATTAATTTTTAGGATTTCAGAGTTTTGAATTCATAAATTAATTACTTATTTGCAACATCCGATTTTTATAAAAAAAAATTTTAATTCTGAATTTTTTTCTATCTTTGAATTGGTCTTTATATCCTTCCCGAATTTCGCCCTTCTGTCTTCCATGTTCAGAGTTAGTTTTGGATTTTGAGAAGGTGGTTTAGATTTTTTTGACATTAAATAGGACATTCAAGTTTCAATTTTACACAAATTACACAACCTCACCTCTCTACAAACTCTTTAGAGTTATGAGCATCTCTAGTCATTCCAAGCTTCCTTTGGCGAGTGGAAGCGATCAAAAGTGTTTTGTGATCTTTGGGGGTGGCACTGTAATTGGCTTGCACCAACAGTCAGGTTGAAATTGCTTCTAAGGCAGTGGCTCTCTTAGTACGCCACAACTTTTGTTTTCATGAATTTTTTTTTTCAATAACTCGTTGCAATCATCGGTAACGCATCTCTTCTAGTAAATAGAGCCATTAGACAGAACAAATTACAAGAATTGGCCCCAAAAGATGATTATCTTTTTTAACAGTTGGAGGTCGATTATGTGCTTCTACAACAACCTCGATAGCCTGCACCTAATCCTACTCCTGTTGTGGCTCCCACAAATCCGACTACTCTAGTAGATCAGGCTACGCCTGGTACCCATGGCTCACAAGAATGTAATCGGGAAGGTAATTCGACTACAATAATTGACTCAAAATTGAAAAAATATGTATATGAAAATAAGACAACCCAAGCCCACCTACTGAGTCATGTCACCAACTCCATCTTTGGTTAACTTATCTACCCACAAATTTGTTAAATTTATGTGAGATCTTTTGGAGACTAAATACTCTACTAATAATTTTGGGAAAAAAAAGACATGTGGAAAGTTTTTATAGATCAAGTCTACATGGGAAACTCGAGTGTCTATTAGGTGTTAGGGAAAGAGAAAATGTCTTTGTAACTTACTTCATGGGAGTGTCTTATACTAGAGAATTTTATATCTGTTCCCTTCCTATGCGGAAAATTAATTTTGTCTTAGCTTGCTTGAAATTTCTAGTATCAAACAAGTGATAGAAGTTGGAAAAATAGCATTAACTAAGAATGGTCGATTTGTTGGAAAAGGCTATAGATCTAGAAGTTGGTATGTTCTTCAGAAGATGATTGATAATGAGAATAATTCTTCTTCTCCTTATAATGTTGAGTCCTTGGATTTGTGTCATGCTAGAACATGACATTTTAATTTTAATTCTATGAATCTATTGCATGTTGTGAGTTCTTTAATTCTGAATTTTGTAAATCAATGCAATGAAAAGTGTAAAATTTGTGTTCAAGCTAAGTACAAGAAACAACCCATAATTATAGTGAGTGAAAGGAACACTGAACTATTAGAATTAGTCCATTCTGATTTGGTAAACATAAAAGTCAGAGATGGTAAACGATATTATATCAATTTTTAGATGATCATTCGAGATAAACCAAATTGTATTTATTACGATCCAAAGATGAGGTTGAACAAATGTTCTATAATTATAAAGCTAAAAAAAATCAATTGAATCAAAAAATAAAAATACTTAGATTAGATAGAGGTGAAGAATATTTCATTCCTTATAAAAATTGTGAGAATAATGGTATTATCACGAGTTTATAGCTCCCTACAACCCACAACAAAATGGTATAACTAAATGAAAAAAAACAAAACCTTAAATGTGATGATGAATGCTTTTGTTAACTAGTTCTAGATTTCCTAATAATATGTGGGGTGGGGGAGTTGTGTTGACATCAAACCATATTCTTAATAAAGTTCCTCATGAAAAGCTTTATAAGAAACCTTACGAATGTTGGAAAGGCCATGCACCTAATCTAAAATATTTTGAAGTGTGTGGGTGCCTTGCTAAAGTAGGGACTATCTTCTTTTAAGGTTGATAGAATTGGATCTAATACTTTTGAAGCTATATTTATTGGATATACAAAAAATAGTACAACTTATTTATTCATTGTTTAAACGATTGTTCTTTGTGTGAATATCGTGATGTTGTATTCTTTGAGCACGCATTTTCTTTAACGAAAAATGTTGTGCAACATAACACATCTTCCCATGCTATTGCATCTTCTCTATATCTACTTACCATGCATGTTTGATGATATAGAACCTAGACGAAATAAAAGACAAAGAAAAGGGACTAGCTTTGTATCCTACTTTGTAATTGTATTTATAATATGAACTCAACAATTATGATGAATTAAATGAGATATTAATTAGTCTTCATACATATAGGATGTCCCCTAGACCATATGATTAAATAGTCAAATAGAATTAGTTATGTCTAATCACACTTAGGAACTAGTGGAGTTCCCTATAGGGAATAAAGCCATTACATGTAAATGTATTTTTAAGAAAAAACTTAACATTGATGGCTCTATAGAGAGATATAAGGCAAGACTAATTATAAAGGATTTTATGCAAAAACATGGAATTTACTTCTTTGACGCATATTATCCTATCACTAAAATTGCAACCATTCGTGCATTGTTTATTTTAGCTTCAAGCTATACGTTGTTAGTACATCAAATGGATGTAAAAACTATATTTTTGAAATAGTTATATAAATGAAGAAATATAAATGAAACAACCTCCAAGGTGCACTGTTCAAAGACATGAAAAAAAGTGTGCATACTCAAGGAGTTTATTTATGGTCTCAAACAAGCAGCAATTTTTTTTCATAAATCTATCTTAACTTTGGTTTTAAGGTGAATGGATTAGGTACATGTGCTTATTCAAAAATATTTGGTGTTGATTGTGTGATTACATGTTTATTTATTGGTTGCATGTTTATTTTTGGCTCACGCATAAATGTCAAAAATTCAACCAAATAATTTTTGTCCTTTTATTTTGAAATGAAAGACTTAGGCGAAGCTATTTTGATTGTAGGTGTTAAAGTAAGACACTAGAGCTGAAAATGGCAACGCTTTGTCTCAATCACATTATGTAGAGAAAAGTGTTAAAGAGATTTAATCACTATGATGTGGTGCTAGTAAAAACCCTAGTAAGGATCATCGATGTGCACTGAACAGCTTATCTATTTATTTAATGGTCATAATTGATTGGGGTCGTCAATTTGTTAGATTTCCTCAAGTATCAGAGGAATATTGTGATGTTAATTGGGTAACCAATAATGATAAAGTTAGCTCCACTAGTGGATTTGTTTTTACATTGGGTGGTAGTGTTATATCTTGTCTTGTAAACAGACTTGTATTGCTAGATCTACTATGAAATATGAATTCGAAGCTTTAGACTTCGCATGTCAAGAGGGTGAGTGGTTAAGAAGCTCACTGGCTGATTTACCATTGTGGGGGGGTGCCCAACTCCTCCTATTTCTCTATAATCTTCTATTTATATAGCTAATAGCAATGCATAGAATGGCAACAAGAGACATATTTGAATAAGACATGAAGCTGTGAGACAACTAATTACGAATGTTAGAACCGAGAGGAATATAGCATACCCATTAATGAAAGTACTAAATTGAAGGTTGGTTCTTGATAAATCAAGGAGAATGGGACTTAAACTCGTAGGATGAGGAATTCATGGTGGATCCCCTATTGGATCAAACGAAACTAGACTCATATGACAATAAATTACTTTCGATTTTAGTGATGAAGTGTGCATATAGAGGATGAGCATTAGCTGTTAATGAATTCTTAGCCCAGGATATGGGTAGTCCTTTTGAAACATACTTGATGAAATCACCATTTTAATATTGAGACATTAAGTTGTCAAAACTCTTTAATGATCTCATAAACAAATCGTGGGTGATCCTATTGAGATAGACTTGATGAAATCAACTACTAGAGTGTGAAGGGTTAGCCCCCATCTATGAAAGAACTCGAGTGATCTTTCTAGAGGACTATTTAGCATGCTAAAGAAAAATTGGCTAGCAAAGACTATAGGAGAGATGTGTGCTGTTTGGAGTCACTCCTTGATGAAAGAATTGCCATACTTCAGTACGTTTCGTTTCAAATCCTACAATACCACAAATTAAGTATCAATTTTACATGTTTAGAACTTTAGTTTTAACTGTTTTATGTATGACCTTTTTCCGTATTATGTGGAGTTGTTGGAATTGACAAAAAAACGTTTGATATATATAGGTTTTAATTAACATGGGCTCTTGTCTTTTCTGAGTATTAGTGAGCTCAAATTTTCTCATCCCACATCCATGCTTTGGAAGAAAATTTGACTTGCTTATATATGGTTATGTCATTTATGGAGTTAGATGAGTTGAGGAGAGGACTCTCCCACGCGTGTTGTCATTGCCATCTGATCCTCTTGGTCTTGAGATCGATGCTTGTGCCTTTGAATAGGTCTTTATCCATTCTGGATTTTTTGAACTTCTGACTGCCACATTCACAGTTAGTTTTGGAGTTTAAGAAGGTGATTCAATTTTTTTGTTGACATTAAATAGGGATTCAAGTTCCAATTTAACACGAATTAGAAAACCTCTCATTTCCAAAAATTCTTTACAATTCTGAGCATCTCTGATCAATCCAAGATTCCTTCGGTGAGTCCATCCGAGCAAAACTGTTGTGTGATCCTGGGGGCGACACTGTAACTAACTTACACCACATTTCATGGTGAAATCGTCTGTTTTTCTGGGGTTTTGTATATTGTGTAAGAAACATGCATTTTTTTCATTAGTATTACACTTATGCACACAAACCTATTTGTTAAGGTAGTTTCTTTAAAAAGAGTGTTTTTCTATTAAAAACAACAACAAAAAAACACACAAGCTTGTGTATTAATATGGGCCTTCAATTGATCCTACCACACGCCCCTCCTTCACCTTATACTAAGCTCACACTCTTGCCTGTTTGGAAATTGGGAAATTTTGAGAAAGGAAAGGGTGGTGAGATATGAAAAATTGAGAGAAAAGAAAGGGTGAAAAAATAACAAATCAAATTTTTACTCCCCAAATATACTCCATTCTATACTCCTCTACGTCGTGAGTGGCCAATCAATTTCCAAATTAAATCAAAAAAGAAACTTTAAGCATTAGTAAAATATTAAAAAATACCATATAACCAATTAAAACAAAGGAGTACAATAGGGAATATGATTAGGCAATAGAGAAATCGGACTAAAAAAAATAAAAGGTGAGAATATAAGAGATTTTTTTATTTTCTTTATTTGACTAGAGTTATGTTTTGAAAAGAAATTCTGAGTATGATTTAATTTTTCTTTTTCTTATTTTGAAACTTGTATCTCTATTTTCTCATCAAATTCGACCAATTTGACAAGTTTTAATTTTCCATCACTTTCTTTCAATTTTCTTATGAAATTCCACCAATTATCATCTTAAAAAGTAACCAAACATCCGAACAATGATTCCTATCAGAAACCAACATCCAAACAATCAAGTGTTTTGAGTATTAATTAAACCTAATGGACCAAGCACGCAAAGATTCATTCAATTAGCTATCCTAGGCTTTTTTCTTGTCTTGGCTAAAGCTTTAGCTTTTACAACAACACTTCCCCATCCAACTTTCCCTCTTCTTCCGGGACCGCCCTTGGCTTGCTTCAACATTGACATTTCCACCACAACATCAGAAGCCCCGTTTTCGAACTTATTGAAGATATCGTTGTTGAAGGGGTGAGCGATCCTATGCTTCACAAGAATTATGTGGACCACCAACTTTCCAAACGTCCTCCTTACCTTGTTGCCAATTGAATCTTCATGTTGACGTAGTTTCGTTGAAATGAGCTTCCGCAATGCCAAGCCAGATTTGTACTCCCTTGTGGAGTTGGAGTAGAAAACAAGTGCATTGTTCACCAAGAGGAGTAGATCTCGGAATAGCGCCCTCGCTTTTTGTATCGGGATCTTTTCTACAACACATGGATGAAGATTGTCAAGTCAGTAAAGGTATTGCAATTTGCAAGGCATGTGTTATCAAAGTAGATACATCCGAATCTCCTAGCTATGTTTACTTGAGGACTTGTACCTAAATTGGGATTTTGAATTGAACCTCTTTCTAGGAACATAAACAATTGAAAACCTCCCATATAAAATTTACGTCACACACACACACACACACACACACACACATATATATATATATATATATCTGAGTGCTAACATATGTTTCGATAAAGTACAAGCCCCAATAGAAGGTAATTTGAAGCATAACTAATATATATGCATAAGGTTGGTTATGTACTTTCACTCACTTCGCCATCCATTCTACGCTGAAAGATAGAAGCATGTTCATCTTCTAACACTGCATTTAAAACACGAATTAAACTGTTGAGTCCTTCTTCGTGCTTTGAACACCGAGCTCGATCATTACAATTAGAAGAATTTTCCATATAAAGAGGGCCAGAACCACTAGCTAGTTGCACCTTATGCTTGGCTTCTGCATTATCAGAATCTATCATGTTATTCTCTCCAACACACACTTCTTTGACATCCCATCCCTTTCTTTTCCTCTCCCCTCGCTTCTTTCTAATACTGAATCCACAATCCAAGTGTAATGTATTTGATGCTGAAGGTTGTATCCCGAGTTCATCTTCCAAAACCTTCACTTTGAGCTGACAATGAATGGATGGAATAGGTTGATTTTCTTCGGTGAAGCTTCCAGCGGAAAGTCCATCCTTGGAAGTTTCATTCCCGAAATATTCATCACTTTCAAACTCCTGGAATTGCATAGCCAAATTTGCATGGTTAAAGTTGCAATCTAGATTACTGCAAGTCTGCTTGGTCTTGAGAGCTTTAAGCTTAGATTCTAGAGAATTGACACAATATTATGTTAGTATTGTTTACCTGTTCATCAAATTGGAGAAAATCAATACCAATGCACGACATATATTCCTAGATTCTTATTCAAACTCTATACATTTACTAACTATGTATAAACTCTCCTTTCTTTTCTCTTTTTGAGCCAGGAGGGGAAGTTAATACCAGCGGAGAGCATAAAAATAAGAAACTAAGGTTTCTAAAATGCACGAAAACTGAAGGATTTTGGGCATGTAGATGTATGTAAAAACGCTTACCCGATTAAGTCTTCTGATTTTTCCAATGCTATCTTTAATTCAACTACTCTTTTTTCCTTTAGCTCTTCAAACCAAGAACTAGCATAAATAAAATAGCAAAATGTAAATTGTCCATCTAAACAATACTATAAACATTGCATAGAATAATTTTTAAAAAGGAAAATAAAACAATCCATTGTTACAGCAAGGTGAAGTCAATATTTACACTAGAGTGAGTTCTAATCATAAACATAAAACATTATACATTCATTCCTTAATAATAGATTGTTCAAAACCTAAACATGTAATTGACTATGAGGTGTCTGTTGTGGGAAGGAGTCTGCAACATCGTCGGGATGGTTCTACCGAAATATAGTTCTGAAGGGTAAGGATGTAGGACAAAATTGTTTGAGGCTTGGATCATGGAATGTGGGTATGCTCATTGGGAAATCAATTGAACGAGTCAAGATCATACAACAATTCAGGGTAGATATTGTGTGCATCCAAGAGACAAAGTGGAAGGGTAGCAAAGCGTGTGAGATCGATGAGTGGAAGTTATGGTACGTAGGAGACTCTAGTTGTAAAAAGGGGGTTGGTATCTTAGTTGACCGAAACTGAGAGATTAGGTGGTCCAAGTAGAGCACAAGATTGATCATTTAATGTTGCTGAAGCTCGTTGTTGGGTGAGACACCCTAAATGTCATCAGTGCGTACACACCCATGTTAGAGATGGTGGTGATTGAGGGTGATTTTAATGGCCACATTGGTAAGTCGAGGGATAGGTACCATGAGGTGCATGAAGGTTTCGGTTTTGGAGACATAAACGAAGGTGGGCAGGATTTGCAGGAGTTTTCAGTTGTGTTCGGGTCTTTTATAGCGAACTCATGCTTCAACAAGAAGGACGAGCATTTGAGCACTTTCCAGAGTGTGTTTAGTAGGATACAAATTGACTATTTCGTGCTTGGGAGAAGAGACAAGAGAAGCTGTAGTGACTGTAAGGTTATTCCGACAAAGAATCTGACTTCACAACACATGTTGTTGGTTATGGACATGGAGTGATTCGTAAGAAGAAGAGGGCGGAATATGCGGCGCTACCAATGATCAGATGGTGGTGCTTTTCAAAAACAAATGGATAAATTTTTCGAGTAGTGTTTTGGAGGAGGCTGAGGCTATGGGAGCTTGGCAGGCTAGGGACAACTTTGACGAGATGTGGGGGAAGATGGTAGAATGTATACGAAGGGTAGCATTCGGTGTGTTGGGAATGTCAAGAGGCATAAGTAGTCATGGAAGAGTCGAAGCTTGGTGGAATGACGAGGTCCAAGAAAAGGCCCAGGGTAAACAGCTGGGGTACATGAAGTTGTTGGGAATCAATGTTAAAGACAATGAAGCGTGTTTAGCGGAGTATAAAGTGGCAAAAGAGGAAGCCAAGAGAGTAGTAGCAATGGCAAAGGTGAAAGCAAATGAGGGGGTGTATAAGCCCTTGGACGAAAAGGGAGGAGAGAAGGTGATGTATGAGCTGGCTAGGCAAGAGAGAGGAAGTGTAGGGATTTAGACAAGGTAAGATGTCTTAAGGATGAAGAAGGGAGAGTACTAGTTGACGACAATCAAATAAAGGAGCGTTGGCAAAAGTATTTTTGTGAACATCTGAATGAGGGCCACAGGACAGTAGTGGCCCCTCAGGAAGCAGTGGGTCAAGCTACTAGCCTCTTCCACTGACGTTTTTTCAAGGAGGATGTCAAAGAGGTGGTTCGCAAAATGAGTAATAAGAGAGCGGTGGGACCAGATGAGATCCTGGTTGAGGTTTGGAAATGGTTGGGGGTGAAAGGCTTGGAGTGGCTTACAACACTTTTCAATGTCATTTTTAAGACGAATAGAATGGTAGAAAAGTGGAGGCTCAACAAGTTGGTCCCTCTGTACAAGAACAAGGGGGATGAGAAACAATGCAACAACTACAGGGGCATCAAGCTTCTTAGTCATATAATGAAAGTGTGGGAAAAGGTTATTGAGGCTAGGTTGAGGAGGCTTGTCAAGGTGTCAGATAACTAGTTCAGTTTTATGCTAGGGAGGTCGTCCATTGAGGCTATTCATTTGCTCAGGAGGTTGTTAGAAGCATATAAAGAGAGAGCAAAATCTGCATATGACTTTTATCGATTTGGAGAAGGCTGTGCCTAGAGAGTTGCTTTGGAGGTGTTTAGAGGCCAAAGAAGTGCAGGGGCGTATATTAGAATTTTGAAAGACATGTACCGGAGTTCTCTAACCAGCGTTTGCACCCCGGGGGATAGAGTTTTTCGAGGTAGGGGTAGGACTACAACAAGATTTAGCATTGAGTCTTTTTCTGTTCACGCTTGTTATGGATGTTCTGACTAGGGAGATCCAAGGAGAGGTACCCAAGTGCATGTTGTTAGCAGGCGACATTGTGTTGGTGGATGATTCGAGGGCTAGAGTTGGAAGAAAACGTGAAATCTAGAGAGAGACACTTGAATCTAAAGTTTTTATGTGGATCAGGACTAAGACAGTATGTGGAGTTCAATTTTGACCAGGAATTGAGGCAGACAGAGAAGAGGCACGATTGGGAGGCAAAGCTATTGTTCAAAATGAGAGTTTTAAGTATATAGGCTCAATGTTGTAGAGTGACGGGGAGATCGATGAGGACATTAAGCATAGGATTCAAAGGGACTGGCAGAAGTGGATGGGAGCTTCAAGGGTCCTCTGTGACAAAAAGATCCCTCTCCGATTAAAGGGTAAATTTTATAGAGCTGTTGTCAGACCAGCCATGTTGTATGGGGCCGGTTGTTTGGCCGATCAAAAAAGTACAAGAGAAAAAGTTGAGCGTAGCAGAAATACGTATGCGGAGGTAGAGCCACACGAGGTTAGGCAGGATCAGAAATGTAGTGATCATGGGCAAGGTGGGAGTAGTCAGTATAGAAGCAAAGCTACATGAATCGAGACTTTGTTTGTTTGGACACATTCAACGGAGGTCGCGTGATGCCCCAGTATAGAGGAGCGAAGTTGTGGCTAGTGGCCTTGTACAAAGGGGTAGGGGCAGACCACCCGCCTTGTCTATATAATATGGCTCATCCAAGATATAAAATTTGATGAAACCATTCTCATCATGAAAAGTAGACAGAAACTCCAACACATGATTCTTATATGTAGGGGCATTCTGATCAATAAAACCCCATAATCCACCGTCCATCAGAAACCTCAAAGTGCAATCACACATTCCTAAAGTCCTCAGCATCTCAACATCGAAAATTTCGTACTAGTAATTTTCCTCTTAGCCAAAGAATCCCATTTTCTCTTTTGTTCAACAGTCAACTTCTTAACAAGATATGCCATTTTTAATCAGTAGAGTAAATCAAACTCAGAAGAGGGCGAAAAATCGACTTACAGCAGCACGATGAAACAATCTATAGCTCGGTTGCGATCGCCGAAAACGAAAGCAGCGATCACCTTTCTAGGGGAGGCCGCGATCGCGGTTTAAGAGGGCAGCAATCGCGGTTTTGGAGGCTTCAGCAATACTTCGACAGTGACGAACTTTGACGTCGCGTTTCCCTGCGTCACCGAGCCGCGGTCGCCGGTTCAACTCTTCCTCAACAATCCGAGGACGAACCGAGAGGAATGGAGAGGATGGGTTGGAAGAGATGGAAAGAAATATTTGGGGGTTTTATAGATTTAATTTTGTGAGAGCAATAGAGGAGGAGAGGTGTTTTTATGAACAGATTTGGATTTAGGAGAGGGTGAGGATTATAGATCTGGATTTTGTGGAGGTTTTTGGAAAAATATTTATGTGGAGGTTTAATGGAGGCTTGAAGAAAAGGGTTTTAATGGTGGTTTTGATGGAGGTTGAAGAAGGAAAAGAAAAAGATAGAGGAAGAAGTAGAAGATGGAGTGTAGAGGAGTAGGGCCGGCGGGTGGGAGTGGCCCTACTGCCTCGTCATAATTTTTTTTTTTATGTTTTTTTGGATTTTAAAAAAAAAACTCTAAGGGGCCGCGATCGCAGTTATGGAGGGCCGCGATCGCGGTTAGGGCACTTTACCTTCAAGTTTTCCGAAAAACGTCCCGCGATCTCTTTTTTTAAAGGGGCGGTCGTGATTCGTCCTCAGTAATGTTCTTTCGAACCTAGCACATGTGTGTTAGCATCAAGAGATTGAAAAGAAACTAAAAAAACAAAAACAGAAAAAGAACAAGAAAACTTACCGCGAGTGGCCTCCCGAGCAGCGCCTTTGTTTAATGTCGTTGGCTCGACATTTCAGCCATTTTATTCAGCACTGGGGATTGGATCAGTAAGACCCATCTCCTCTAATACTTTTTGGCTGACTCCCTCATGGTATTTCTTCAATCTCTGACCATGAACCTTGAACACCTTTTGGGAGTCCCCATCAATCAATTCCACAACCCCATGTGGAAAAACTTGAGCAACAGTGTACGATCCAGCCCATCTAGAACGGATCTTCCCTAGGAAGAGTGTGAGACGAGACTGAAAAAGGACCTTGTCTCCCGCTTTGAATTTCTTCCTTAGGATGTTCTTGTCATGCCATGCTTTTATTTTGTTCTTGTAGTTCATAGCATTGTCATAAGCATCCAATCTCAACTCTTCCAACTCTTGCAATTGTAATATTCTGAACGCTCCATCTTCTTCAAGTTTAATGTTGCATTTTTGGACCACTTAGTAAGCTTTGTGCTCAAGCTCTACTGGCAAGTGACAGTCTTTGCCATAGACCAATCTGAAGGGAGACATCCCAATGGGTGTCTTATAAGCTGTACAGTAAGCCCCCAAAGCATCATTGAGTCTCAAACTCCAATCTTTCCTATTAGGTGCCATCGTTTTCTCCAAAATTGTTATTATCTCCCTGTTGGACACTTCAGCTTGCCCATTGGTCTGGGGATGATAGGCAGTAGAGTTCTTCTGAGTGACATGGTACTTCTTCAATAAAGCACTAACAGTCTTCTTGCAAAAACGAGTACCTCTGTCACTTATTAATGCCTTGGGAATCCCGAACCTACAGAAAATGTTGTTTCTAAGGAAACCTGCAACTTCTTTTGAATCATCAGTTCTGGTGGCCTTTGCTTCCACCCACTTGGAAACATATTCCACCGCAAGTAAAATATATAGGTTCCCATAAGAAGAGGGGAAAGGTCCCATGAAATCAATGCCCCAAACATAAAAAATTTCACAAAATATCATACGAGATTGAGGCATCTCATGTCTCTTAGAAATATTACCCACCCTCTGACAACGATCACATGATTTATACAAAGCATAAGCATCCCTAAATATATGAGCCCAATAAAACCCAGCTTGTAGAACTTTCCTAGCAGTTTTGTTAGTCCCAAAATGACCCCCACATGCGTAGGAATGACAAAAAGAGAGAATAGATTGTACCTCAAAATTCGAGACACAACGTTTGATTACCTGATCTGTGCAATGCTTCCATAAATAAGGATCATCCTAAACATAGAATCAGGATTCATGACGCACCTTGTCATTTTGAGCCTTGGTGAAATTAGGAGGAAACTCCCTTGAGACCAGGTAGTTGACAAGATTTGCATACCATGGCTTGAAGGAATGGATTCCTAGAACGAATTCCTCGAGTCACGGCTCGTTATCGCAGTCGTCGTCCTGGCCGCGATCGCCCTTCTCCGGCCGCGATCGCGGTTGCTTAGACGCGGTCACCCCTTGTGGTGGCGGCGATCGTGGTTTTCTGCCAATTTCTTCGGAGCTCTCTGTTAACGAACTGCGATTGCCCCTTGTGGTGGCGGCGATCATGGCTTGTTGTTCAGTATCGACTCCGAAAAGTGTGTCATCATGGAATCATTCTTGAATCTACTCTTGACTCTCTTACTTGTCTTCTACGTGTACAAGCCGGCTCAGGTGGTCAGCCACAAGGTTTTCAGCTCCTTTTTTATCTCTTATATCAATATCAAACTCACTCTGCAGGAGGATCCATCTTATCAACCTTGGCTTAGCCTCTTTTTTCATCATCAAATAACGAAGTGATGCATGGTCTGAATAAACTATGACTTTTGTCCCCAACAAATACTGCCTAAACTTCTCCAAAGCAAACATTATAGCAAGCATTTCCTTTTTAGTGGTGGAGTAGTTTCTTTGGGCATCATTTAAGGTCATGGAAGCATAATGTATGACATGAGATGATTTGGCTTCCTTTTGACCCAAAACAGCCCCAACAGCATAGTCACTTGCATCACACATGATGTCAAAAGGTTGAGACCAATTCAGGGCTTGAATTAGTGGTGCTCTTGTAAGGCAAGTTCTTAGCTCATCAAACGCCTTTTTGCATGCCTCATTGAACTCATAAGAGACATCCTTCTTCAGCAATTCACATAATGGGGCAGAGATCTTTGAAAAGTCTTTAATAAACCTGCGATAGAAACGTGCATGGCCTAGAAAAGAACTCACTTCACGCACATTAGTTGGATAAGGCAAGGACTGAATAATATCAATCTTTGCCTTATCGACCTCAATACCCTGGGATGACACTATGTGACCCAAAACAATCCCTTGTTCAACCATAAAGTGACACTTCTCAGAGTTTATAACCAAATTAGTTTCTACACATCTTTGAAGGACTAAGGAGAGATGGTTTAACCAGGCATCAAAGTCATCTCCATGTATTGTAAAGTCATTCATAAAAACCTCAATAAAATTTTCAATGTACTTAGAAAAGATACTAACCATACACCTTTGGAACGTCCCGGGTGCGTTACATAATCCGAATGGCATTCTGCGGTATGCAAAAGTGCCAAATGGACATGTAAATGCCGTCTTCTCTTGGTCCTCTGGTGCAATGGTAATATGAAAATACCCTGAATAGACATCTAGGAAGTAGTAATAGGAACGATCAGCAAGTCGTTCAAGCATTTGATCAATGAATGGCAAGGGAAAGTGAACTTTCCTAGTTACCGTGTTTAGCTTACGGTAATTAATACAGACTCTCTAGCCAGTCTTGACTCTTATGGGGACTAATCCCCCATGCACATTTTCTACCACTATAATACCACCCTTCTTGGGCACAACTTGGGTCGGACTAACCCACTGAATATCAGAGATGGGGTAAATCATACCTGTCTATAGGAGCTTCAGCACCTCCTTCTTGACTACCTCCATCATAGGTGGGTTGAGCCGTCTTTGTGGCTGCCTGGATGGCTTGGCACCATTTTCTAGGAGAATCCTATGCATACATGTAGAGGGACTAATCCCCTTAATGTCAACAATGGTCCAACCTAGGGCTGTCTCGTGCTCTTTAAGTACTTGCACCAGTTTCTCTTCTTGTTCCTTGAAGAGTTTGTTAGAGATAATGACATGCAAAGTGTCACCATCTCCAAGGAAAGCATATTTTAAGTGTTTAGGGAGCTATTTAAGCTCAACTTCTGGTGCCTGGACTACAGAAGGAAGCAATTTCTCGCTAGGGAGAGTTAATGGTATGGGCCCAATGGCCAAACATCAGCAGGGGATTCACAACAAACACTCAAATCAGCAAGGATATCAAGATATCTATCAGGGAAATTATAATCCATGCATGAAATGTCAATGTCATTCTCTAAAACAAATTGCAACTCATCACCATAAGTAGTATCAAAGACATCTTGTACAATGGGATAGTAGAGCCTAGAGAAAGATAGTAGAGCCACTCATTGGCTGAATCCTTCAAAGAGAAAGGAAACGCCCTTAACTTGATTTGGTCTTCAATTACATCAACAGGCTTCATACTGGAGCAAACCTAATCAAATTCAGCAAGATGCTTGTTAGGGTCCTCTCCACCCAAGCCATGGAAGTGAGGGGCATGGGTGGGTAGGTTGCCCGAGGGGCGGAGAGCAGGAGAGACCTACGAGGGTCGTCGGGCACGGGCTACCATTGATGAGCTTTAAGCCTTCAAACAGATCTGGTCGGGTTTTGTAACAATCGAACAGAGGAAGATGACATATGGAAAAACAAAACGCCGCGTTTTAATTAAACGAATCATGCCAAAAAAATTTATTGAAACGACGAGTTTCAAAGCCCCAGGCCCAATTACTAGGATTTTAAAAAAAATATAAAAAAGAAATGCCCATCCCCAGGAAAAAAAATCAAGAAGTCCCGAAAAAATTGAAGTTGTTGTCGCTCACTTCTCACGAACGAAACCCTCAAATCCTCAAAGTCTCAAACCCAAGCACCTAGCAGCGCGCGATTGCACGAGCCCTTGCGCGGTTTAGCCGGACACCACCGCGGAACCGCACCACGCCACCACGCCAGCACGTCAATTGGAGCCCGAGTCGAGGTCTGGTTTAGATTGGAGGCTAAGGCATTGACGAAACCCTAATTTCTCAGATATGGGGCAAAATCTCGGCATTGGGCAATTGCCAATTGGAGATTTGGACTTTGAAGGTTAGATTTTATTAATGATTGAACTATTTAATAAATTAGTTAAAAGTTTGATGTTAATTGGAGATTTGGGCAAAATCTCATATTTTATTAATTGTTAAAAATTTGATATTAATAGGTTATTGAATTTAATTGTTGATTTGTTGTTGTTTGATGTGGATTATTTGTTGATTTGTTGTTGTTTGATGTGGATTAATTCGTTGATTTGTTCTTGTTTGATGTGGATTGTGGACTATTTAGATATTAAATGGAGACTTATTTTCCTAAAAAGGCAAGAGTTTCACTTGATTCGGAAAGTGTTGAGCAACCATTGCAAGCTTCTAATGCGAATATCCTAGTTCCAAATGTTGAATTAGAAGCTAATCGGAATGATGCTTCGATGTTGAAATTGTTGAAACAGATATTGTATCTGATCCGGGGTTACACAAGCCTATTGAGAGTTTTGATATTAGTATTAGAGACCGGATACGGAGAGAATATGTAGCCAAAGGCCCTTGCCAACCTAAAGGACATGATTTTCCGAGAAAGAAATGTGGGGATGCAAATAGAGCTTTTAGAGGTGAATGGTTGATAAGTTTGTTTGGTTGGAGTATAGTGTTCACAATAATGTCGCTTTTTGCTTTTGGTGTTTTCTTTTCAAGTCCAAGCTTTACAACCTGGGGGATGAAGCATTTACAAAGAATGGGTTTTGTAATTGGAGAAGGGCAACTGAAAAGTTTAGACTTCATGTTGGTTCGGCTAATAGTCCACATAACAAAGCAAGAATTGAGTTTGAGAATTTCAAAAATCAAAAATAGAGTTTGAGCTATATTGTTCAAGGAACCAATTTGAGAAGAGAAGAATATTACCACATTCGTTTGACAGCAACTCTTGATGTCATTTGATTTATTTTATGTCAAGGGTTGCATATGAGAGGACATGACGAGACATCTACTTCTTTCACTAGAGGTATTTTTTTGGAGTTGTTAACATGGTATGGCTTGAGAAATCATGAGATTGGTAGTGTTGTTTTGAAAAATGCACCTACAAATAATCAAATGATAGCTCCAACAGTACAAAAAGACATG
This sequence comes from Fallopia convolvulus, assembly GCA_964016875.1. Lineage (NCBI taxonomy): Eukaryota > Viridiplantae > Streptophyta > Magnoliopsida > Caryophyllales > Polygonaceae > Fallopia > Fallopia convolvulus. The sequence continues at coordinate 29,324,907 of OZ024727.1, forward strand.
GTTCCTACTTGTGTAGTTGAGACCACTCTTGTAGTATTGGCTGACCTTGGTGATATATTGTTTTCTATTTTGGTTGATGAGTCTCGTGATTGCTCTTTGAAGGAACAAATGACAGTTCTGATTAGATATGTAAACAAACATGGACAACAGGTGGAGCGTTTTTTAGGTTTGGTTCATGTAAGAGAGACATCAGCAATATGTTTGAAGGAAGGTATTGATTCTTTGTTTGCTAAACATGGTTTATCTTTATCAAGATTGAGAGGTCAGGGGTATGATGGTGCATCAAATATGAGGGACGAGTTTAATGGCTTGAAGGCACTTATTTTGAGGGAAATCCCAATGCTTGGTATGTGCATTGTTTTGCACATCAACTCCAATTAGTAGTTGTTGCCGTATGCAAGTTGAATCGATATGTTTGTGCCTTCTTCAATTATCTTGGAATAATTGTGAACCTGTGTGGATCTTCTTGTAAAAGAGCTAACAATCTTCAATAGTTAGAGCATTCTAGAAAGGTATTGGAGCTTGAAAAGGGAGAACTTTCTTCAGGTACGGGAAAAAAACAAGAAACTTCTTTGAAAAGACCTGGTGATACTCGATGAGGATCACATTATCTTACCATAGTCTGCCTCAAAGGTATGTGGTCTTCAGTTTTAGAAGTTCTTGCAAATGTGTTTGAAGATGCACTGAAGATGAGTCAAGTGCCCGAGCCAGAGGTGTGTTTTTCCAAATGCAAAGTTATGAGTTTGTCTTTCCTATGTTTTTGATGAAGCGTTTGCTTGGTATGACAAATGCATTATCTATGGCTTTGCAAGAAAGAGACCAAAACATGTTAAATGCTATCAATCTAATTAGAGTGGTGAAGGAAGAGGTGCAAAAGTATAGAGATTTTGGATGGCATCATTTAGTACAATAAGTAGAGGTTTTTCATCAAGCTCATGGTATTCCCGTAACTAATATGCAAGAACCGTTCCAAGGTTGGTTCGTATGAAGAGAGGCGGGATAAACATCACCAATGAGCATCATTACAAGATTGAAATCTTTAATGAGGTAATAAAATATGTTGTAGCTTTATTCTACATTTCTTGATTAAAGTTCTAATTATTTTTTTAATATCTCTCGTTTAAATGCTACTAGGTTGTTGATTCAATTCTACTAGAGTTCAACCACCGGTTCTCTAAAGTAAGTTCAGATTTGCTTAGTGGCTCTATATGTCTTGATCCAAAGAATGGATTCTTTAATTTTGATGTGGGGAAGCTTGTTCATCTTGCACGTTTTTATCCAAATGACTTCTCAAGTACGGATTGTTCATTGGAGATCTCATCAACCCTAATAACGTGACCAATATGGTTATCTCTCAAAATAAGGTCTAGGGCAGAAGGATTATAAAGGTAATAAGGCAAAGAGGGAATTCTAGCCTAGATAGCAACCCTTAAAATTTCATCAGATGTTGGGTTAAATTCAAGATAAAAGGGTATAAGAGCAACAAGCTTACCTTGAACAAGATAGGGTCTTTTATTCCACACTAAATCTCGTGCTTCCTGATTGGAAAATTTGAAGAGGAGCCAAAAATTAGCAAATTCCAGAAACTGAACTTCTCCTTTAATAGAATTTTCCAAACTTCTTTCATTTTCCCGTTAATTAAAGTGGTAGAAATAGGCTCTTCTACCATTTTAAGAAGAAGGGAGAAAACTCATGAGTTCATGTAAGTATTTTTTGACAAAAGGGATAGCCGTTGGATTTGGAAGAGGAATGTTGGAAGTAAAGGTACCGTGATTGAGAATGTCATTGGAAGGAAAAAGGTAAAGTTATGGATGATAACCTGAGAATCCTCAAAAATATGGGATAGATTTTCATTACATGAAAGAGGACTAGTAGGACTTAAAGGCTTAGGGGATAGATCCCATTAGTATGGTCATGATCAACTAAGGAACAAGGGGCATGCACCCCTTCAACCTCCATGGTTGTAGACATAGAATTGAGAACTGGGAAGTTAACTAGGGCATCTTGATAGGAGATATTACTAGACATATTGAAGTAACTAGAAAAGGTATATGAAGGAAAGTAATAAAGAGAGATTTTGTGAAGAAGATTATAACTACTATTGATAAATATATAGTCCTTAAATAGAGAAATGATTTGAAAAGTTGAGAGGATATAATTAAGATTGGAGTTATAATAAATGTCTTGCACCAATATATTAAAAGCAAACAATTCTAATTGGCTATGAAAGAGGTCAACAATAACCATGCAAAAGGGACATAAGAATCTACTTTGAGGCATGCAAGAAGAGAATTTAAGGAAAATGATAGAAGTCTTTGAGCAGTAAATTTGCAGAGAGAAAACAACAGATACATTTATGAAATAGGTGGCTAGAGAAATGATTACAACAAAGAGAATAAACCACACAGAATATTCATAGATTTGGTGTCTCAGATTACCAATAAAGATCAACTTAGGAGAAGAGATACCAATGTGAACATGAAAGTGGAAAGCATAAACAGAAAGTACGAAGTAAACAGTAAAAAAGAGACACAGAAGTTGAATAGTAAAAAACATAGGAGATAGGTAGTAATTTAATATAAAACTGTGATAATGCTTGATGAATAGTAAATTTGAAATTTTGGAATAATCTTGGTTAAAAACAGTGAAGATCAGGGAGACAAAACAAAAAGTATCCATTTTCAAATGCTTTCGGAGAAGTAGACAGGATGTTGGTTTGTAGAAAATAAGAAAATATTGTAAAAATTGTACAAAAGTCGCAACATAAGAAGCAATTCTCAGAGGGTGTCCATCCAAAGAATAGAGCACCTAATTATCATCACTGAATTTGGCAATAATCCAAGAGAGGAGATGAGGCCGAGCTTCAACTTTTCTAAGAAGAAAAAGGAGCCTAAGCCAACAAACACCAAACTGGATTAAAATAAAGTCCAAGCCATGGTTCACACACATCCTCAAACATGAAGGCAACAACACGTCAACCACAATCAACATATAGCAACACATAAAGAAGGGGAAGCACTTGCTGCTATTTCATAAAAGAGGGGGAACCATAAGCATGACTATTCAAAGAAGATAGAAAAAGCACACATGGGCACAAGAATAAAGAAAATCAGTAAAAAATCGCAATAAGGTTACAAAAAGAAGCAAGAAACAGATACATCCAAAAGTAGGCATTAATCAAAGGAGAAAGCATAGGAACTAGTATCTCATAAAAAGCATCAAGAACAAGCCATTCCAACAAAAGAGACATAGGAATCAAGAGATTCAAAGAAACAAGCATAACGGAGAAAGATAGGAGATCACTTGGAATTCTTAATATTCTGCAAATTGTCAGCTTAACGAATTTAGTGAAGATTCGAATCTCACAAAGCTGAATATACCAAATCCCAAAAGATAATGGCATATAAAGAACATGCACATGGCTTACACAAAAAGGGGGGATAAGGTTCTGGATATGATATAGGAACAAGAGTAAGTAAAGAAGGAGATATTGTAATATCAACAAGGATTCACTCTCTGAATATTGATCAAGGTACAGAATAAAGTTCAAACAATTATGAGATACAAATTTCATTAACATTTCATCAGGTCAAGGTTCATTTTCTGAACGCAACGAGTGTGGCAAGATCTCAATCTTAACAAAATGAAATGTCTGACAAGAGAGATGGACACCATAAAGAAGCAACCAAGAGAAATGTTTGATAGAAGCACAAACACAGACTAAACAAGGAAACAAAAAAGAGAACAAACAGAGAAGAATCAAACACATAACCTGGAGAAGCCGAAATCCAAGAACAACAAAGAAGGAAAGATACAATCTCACCCTCCCATAGAAGCTCAAAACAGATCCAATGAACATGCATAACAACGAAGAAAATGAAAGGGAGCATGCTCGTACTAGAAAATGAACAACCCCAGCCAATGATCTCTCCAATAAAGAGAAATCCCAAGAAGGGAAGCAACTCGAACAACCAACAAGGAAGATCTCAAGGAGAAAGCCATAGATCCGAGCACTAGGAAAATGAAGAGGCACACCAAAAGCCATAGATCCAGATCCAACAATGACAAAAGAAAAATGAAAGGAGAAAAGCGATGAGGCAGGAAAAAGAGGTCACAGAGCCTTAAGGTTTCAATAGGAAGGGACACGACAAGATCTACAAACAAGAAGATCAAGCACCAACCTAACCCTAAATAGGTCATTTGAAAGATCAAAAAAGGAAAAAGGGGGGAGATCGAGAGACAAGGAATCAAAACGAGGAAGGAGGCGAATGAGAAGGCAAGAAAAAAATCTCCAACCGGAGACACCAGGCGGATATACATGGGCAGACGATAGAGGAGACAAGCGAAATGAGGAAGCGGCGACGGAACCAAAGAGAAAGAAGATCCCAACCCTAGGAGAGAAAAGGGAGCTTTTTCACTTTACCTTTCTTGAAAAAGGGAGCTTTTTCACGAAATTTTTTGTAACATAGCAAATGTGTTAAATCTGCTAGTTATTGACAACGGTTTCCAATTCCCTTTACCTTTCTTTTTGTTGTGTTTATCTTATCACTAAACGAACTTGTCTGTAGCTTGTAACTTTGGTCGCTTTATCTGATCACTGAATGAACAGTTAAAAATTATGTTTAATTTGTCAGTTGTGGGAAGGCATCCAACACAAGATTTCCAAAGAAAGTTCTTTAATTTAGGTGGGAGTTTAATCTTCTAAATCCAAGAATAACCATAGGTAGAAGCACAATTTTTAGAGGACTCAATTAAGGAGGAGGCCGACTTTGTAGAAAAGCAGCCATCCACCGAAGGAATCCAGACTAATTTATCATCAAGATCAGATAAGGGGATTTGGATATTATTAATAAGATTAACAATAGAAGATGGTAAAAGAAGAGATAAGGCAGGTATATTCCATGTTTTTTGTGAAGTGGTGAATGAAGAAACTTTTAATAAAGGATTAATATTATCAAGTAGTTTAACAAATTAGAGTCTCCAACCCATTTGTCAATCCAAAGATTAATTGAATTTCCATTTCCATCTCTCCAAATAATTCCTTTGCAGAAAATATCTCTTATATTTAACAAACTGCCAAATTGTCATGAAGTATTTTTCTTTTGATAATGAAGCAGACATTGTGATCCCAAGTATATATCCTTTATAATTTGAACCCACATATTATAAGGTTGATTCATAATTTTCCATAATAATTTCATTTGTAAGGAAATATTTGAATTTTCTGCAATTCTAAGGCCCAAACCTCCCACATCTTTAGGAGAACAAATTTTTACCCCACCAAGAAGAGGATGAGCGTTAGGACCAAAATTTTGTGTGAACTTCTCAAGGAAATGTTTAATATAATTTATATTGGCAAGGCTTGCATTAGCAAAAATAAGAGTGTCATCAGCAAAACTTAGAAATGGGAAGCAAGAACCATTCTTAGTTAGTTGAATGCCAATATGTATAGTATTATGAAGCAATTCATATTGGAGAGTTTGAGTCATGTATTTCATAGCAATAACAAAAATGAATAGAGCAATAGGATCCCCTTGCCTTAAACCACAAAGAGGAGAGAATTCAGGACCTACCTCATTATAAATAAGAACAGAGGTAGAAGATGTTGTAATACATGTCATGACTAAATTAACCCATTAGGAATAAAAACCAAATTTTAAAAGAATAAGTCTTATGAAGTTCCATTCAAGCTTGTCGTACGCCTTTTCCATGTCCAGTTTTAAGGCCATCCAACCATGTTTACCCTTTTTCCTCTTATGAAAGGATGCATTTACTGCTAGACTAACCGAAGAACCAACAATGGACCAGTAATGCATTTACTGCTAGACTAACCGAAGAACCAATAATGGACCAGTAATGCTGGAAGAAATACGCAGGAAATCCATCCGGACCCGGTGTTTTGCCAAGAGCAAGAGCGAAAACAGATTTTTTAATTTCAGAGGTATTAGGCATTTTAAAAAGAATGAGATTATCTTCTGAAGAAACAAGTTGAGGAATAATATACAAGGTGTTTGGACCAATATACAATTAGAATTATGAGAAAACCGATGTTTTAATTCAGTTGCAATATTATGAGAAATTTGTTCATGAACAAAAAGAACTAAGCCTTGGTTAGTTTGGAATGAAGTAATTTGTTGCCTAAAGGATCGAATTTTGGAAACCGATTGGAATTATTTAGTATTCTTTTCCATATTTTGTAGATGAGAAATTTTGGATCTTTGTTTCCAAAAAAGTATGTTGGAAATTTAAGAGAGCATTATGTTTGTTTTAAGTGTCTTTGTAATTTTAAGATTACATATACATTACTTGGGTTCAAAACTAAATCGTTCTGAAGATTCTGTAATTGTACCTCCGAGGTCTTCAACTGTTCATAATTATTACTCATATGATGTTTACCCCATACATTGGAGTATTTTTTAAGTTAACGTAATTTCATAAAAAGTCGATACATAAAGGATTGAGCGATTCGATATTTCCACACTGTTTTGACTAAGTTTGAGTAGTTAGGTTTAGAGAATCAAGCGTTTTCACAATGGAAAGGGAATTTAAGACATGAGGTAGGACAAAGAAATGAGACAATGGTCTGAAGTAGTGAAAGGGTGATGGTGAACATTTAACGTAGGATAAGAAGGAGCTAAGGAGTGATGAATTAAAACTCGATCAAGTTTCTCAAAAGTAGGGTTGTGCAATCGGTCCGGAACGAACCGGACCGGACCGAATGTACATGGTTTGGTCAAGACCGGTGTACCGTTTTTCATAAAAAACAATGGATCGTGGACTGGTCCGGTCCCAGCTTTGGATCGATTTGACCGCTTAGTTTTCAATTTGATTATGTTGGCCGAAAATCAACGATCATACCATAGAGATATAGTAATTAGCAAGACGAATTCTACTATTATAGAGTTCAAGTACCAATGGGCACAACTCAAAACTTCCATTTAGCAATAATCAATAATTTTTTCAATATGAAACTTTAAGCTTTCACATCCTCGGAAATATTAAATAGTAATAGGCAAGATGGTGGATCTCTTACAAGATAGTAATTATCGAGTCGTAATTAGCATGTAGTTGCCCAACCTAATTACCCTAAGCCCAATGTTCTATAAAGTATAAATTATACGATCTTACGGTCCGGACCGGGACCAAAAATCTCAAATTTTTTGGACCGAGAACCAGACCGACTCGGTCCCGGTCTTGGACCGGACCGTAAAATTCTGGTCCGGTCCGATCTACCGGCCCGGTCCTAGTTTGCACAGCCCTACTCAAAAGTATTACCAGATGCAGTTGTAGATTTTCACCATGTGAAAGGACCCGATGTTTTGGCATCTAATAATCCGAACACATTCTGAAAATTAAGTAAGCGATTAAAGCGAGACTAAGAAAGAGAACAACCTCCTAATTTGTCTGAAGGAACTTTAATTTCATTTAAATCACCAATTAATAAGAAGGGTAAGTTAGAATCCGAAATAATCGTAGAAAGATTATCCCAAAACATAGCCTTTCCATTCTCTCGAGAAGGTGCATAAGCAAAAATAAAAAGATAGTGAAGCGTATTATGCGAGTATTTCATAGCAATTAAATTGTTTTGAACGGAATAAATATCAAGATATCGAGTCAAAGCAAAATCGATCATCACCATCTCTCTCTCTCTCTCTCCTCTCTCTCTCTCTCTCTCTCTCTCTCTCTCTCTCTCTCTCGTTTTCATTCACCAAAATAAGATTTGTTTCATTAAGTTGTTCATCTAGTTTAGTTCTAGTTTGATTGTTAAAGATCAATACTAGTTTATCAATTGAATTTAGCGTTGGATCCAATTCAATTGAACTATCTATTTGAATTATCATATTGAATCAGATCCCATTCGGAATTTTGAGATTACTTGTTCTCAAAGGCATTAACTTTGATAGTGAATTCAGGTTGGAAATCATATTACTGGCAAGAGGGGATCTTGTGAGGTCATATACTTGATCAACAAGGAGTAATCCAAGGCGATCACGTATCAAACACAATCCTCACATACCCCAATTTCAACGTACTTGAGACCCAATAGCAAACCCTTAGAATATAGAACTTCCATCCCTTTTTCACTCATATGACCCAAATGACAATGCCACAAATCAGCAACACCCTTAGCTCCTGCAATACCAATGCTCTGACGGATGTTGCTTGTCATGTAGAACATCCTCTCCTTCTTACCCCAAGCCAACACCATGCCCCCATTGGTAATTTTCCATGTATTACACACAAAGCTTACATCATAACCCTCATCATCCAACTGCCCAGCTGAAAGCAAATTCCTTTTTAGGCCTGGAATATACCTAACTCCATGCACCATCAGTGTAGAACCATTAATAGTTCTGAATTGAACAACTCCTTTTCCCCACAATTTCTAAGGCCTTATCATCAGCAAGATAGACCTTCCCAAAATTTCCAAAGGAATAATGCTCCATAATCCCAACATCACCTAAAAGAATGAAATGACGCACCTTAATCCAATACCCAAGACACCAGTAGACTGCCCAAATTCAGAATCAAAGCATCTCCATGATCTTCTATATTGCATTCACAAACTTGACTTTTTATGCCTGACACTCGTTTTTAAAGTGTCTGAATTCTTTACAATGTCAACACTTACTTTTACTCTTCTCCTTGCAGACTGATCTTTCTCTTGGATTTCGACATACGCTTGTTCGACTTTTTCCTTGAATCAGATCTTCCCCTGTTTCCTACATTCAAACCTAATCCAGATGCAGAACTCGACTCCTTCTTGTGAATTTCTTCGCTTATGATCAGATCCCTCACATCATCAAACTTTAGTTTCCCTTTTCCCGTTGAAGCACTAACTACGGTAATCGTCCCGCTCCAACTTTCAAATAAAAAAGAGAGTAGAATTTGGGCAAGTACCTCGTCATCAAAGTGGATCTCTACTGATTCTAGTTGTGCAATCTTCATGTTGAACTCGTTCAAGTTTTTAGACACTTGTTTATCCTCCTTCATCTTTAGGTTGAACAATCGCCTCATCAAATGCACCTTGTTCACTACTGATCGCTTCTCATATAAAGCAATCAGGATTGAAAGCAAACCCTTTGTTGGTGTCGCCTTTACCATATGGTGTGCACCATTCCTAGATAGGGACAGACGAATTGAAGTCATCGCCTTCCTATACAATAGCTTCCACTCCTCATCCTTCATGTCCACTGGCTCCTCTACCAAAGACAAGTGAAGTTCTTTACCATACATGTAATCTTCAATTTGCATCTTCTAGAAAGAAAAATCAGTTCCATTCAACTTCTCCTCCAAAGGAATCTTCACGTCCCCCATTGCAACTGTAGGCACAAAGCTTTGATACCAGTTCTTAAGAAATTATCACCCTATTGTAAGGGGGAACTCTCATAGACTCACAAGAGAAGAATTGAAAACAAATAAGAACAAAGGAACACAAGAGATTTGTTGACCTAGTTCGTCAGAATGACTATGTATGGGGGCACTACCAAGCCAGGGATTATCACTCTCAATATTGTGGATACAATTACAAAAATCGTAGATAGGGATTAAATAGAGAAGAGCCTTAAAGATAGAAAATATAGTCTTCCAAAGATAGAAGACACAATCTACCTAAAAATCACGTCCTCCTTGCCAAACATGAAATGAGCCTCTTTGGTGACACGGGGAATAGGAGCGCCCCGAAAGAATGCGGTTGCGTTCTTTCCTTCCCCAGCCTGCGTTCTCCACTTGAACATTCTGTCTAAATTGCATAGTTTCATCCAATAGAGCGCATCCGCATTCTGCGTGGTCCAAGTCGAGCTTTCGTGGGTACTTCGAGGCGCGGGTGGGCACCTCGATGAAAAATGCGTCCACATTTTTCTTTCTCCATCCCGCTCTTTCCTCTCTGACTCCAAACCCAACATACAACGCACTAGAATGCCCTTGTTGACGATCCTTTAATCCGAAAACATCTATGGTTCCTCAAAAAAATGCAATATCTCACACTGGGTAAATCCTTAACCCTTCCCCCCTCTTCCTAACTTCTTTTATTATAAGATATGAAAAATTGACTAGTTTCTATTTATTAGTAAATAGATTGATAACCTGTTCCTAACAAAAAAAAGAAACAAAAAAAAAAATTTATCGAAATTTAGGATATGGGGTTACCATTACCCATTTTGGAGTGATGAATCATGTGTGTTCCTAAGAAAAGGAATTTATCCATTTTTCGGGATCTCAAAGGGGTTGCAAAATTTATCGAAATTTAGGATATGGGGTTACCACCGGCGCGCCCCTCTTCAAGTGCCACACCATAATCGGAGTCGCGCCGCTCCTCAGCGTCGACGCCTCGCACCACGGTGCCCAGGACCTCGCGTCCAACGTCGTGCCAGCCTCGGCACCAGCCTGCATGTCCGCGTCGGGCCAACCCGGCGTCGGGACATGAGGCTCGCGTGCGCCGCGCACCTCATCCTTGTCGTGCACACCTAGTGTGTCGCAACATGCCTTGTGTGCGCCGCGTACCTTGGCTGTGTCGTACCACACCTAGTGTGTCGCGACACGCCTTTCGATAGCGCGCCGATGCCTTGTCACGGCCTTGTCGCGACACTCGCGACATGGCCACCATGACCATTTATGTTTCTTTCCGTTTTTAGTATCATTTCCTTTCTGAACGTTACAACTTCTGCCATTTCTATTTTGCTTAATAGTTTTGGGCTTGGGCTCGTGTTTGGGCCGCATGCTTGCGCCTCCCTCCACGCACCACGCCCTCTAGGGTTTTACTAGGGTTTACGTGCATTCACCTCTATATAAGAGGCACGCCCCTTCCTTGTTTCTTTACGCTTTGAATGAACTACCGTTATGTTGTCGAGATTACTTCAGAACCATTTCTAAAAGGCGTCAACCCAATTTCTACTTTTGATATTCATGTTTTTAGTCTAGTTTTTAGTGTGTTTTCTTAGTTTGTTTAGTTTAGTTTTAGTAGTTTTAGAGTTAGTTTTGTGTGTTTTTGGATGAGTCTGCATATTTTGTGAGAAGTATGGAAGCTACTCCGTTTTGTGTCTTTTTGTAGGTTTTGAGCAGGAAAGAGTGATTTTTGAGCTGATTTGGAGTACTATGGTGGAGGACGGAAGGATATGAAGATGAAGAAGTCGAAGTCCAGGCTTTTAGAGTTGAAGAGTTGAAGAAGAGCAAATCCAGACTCGTTAACGAGGCTGTGAAGGGTCGTTAACGAGGCTTAGAGATAGAATTTTTTGAGAGATATTTGTGATGTCTATCGACCCTGTGCGGAAATTTATCTTCATAATTCCGTGTCGGTAGGGCTTTTAATGAGTCTTAGGGTTATTATATTTTATGTTTTAATATCTTGTTATCTTTTTAGGTTATCTTTTTATCTTTTTAGAGTAAGTTTTTATCTTTTAGGTAAGTTTTTATCTTCTAGCCTTTTTATTAGATAGCTTTATTAGTATAAATACCCTTTTTTTCTAGCTTAGAAGGAGGAGGGGGAGGAGACGAATTTTGATTTTATCTAGGAAAGCCGAACACGAGAGAAGTCGAGTGGGAAGAACATCGAGCCAAGGTCGATCGAGAGAGAAGCTTTGGGTCGTTAATCGGTTCGTTTGCTCATTATTGTCTTGTTTGTTTTCGGTTTCTTCGGGATATTGTAAGACGATATTTTTCCTAGTAATTTCAAGTAAGGTTGTTCTATTTTCAATGTTTTCTCTTATTAAAGTTGTTTGCTTTATTATTATGAGTAGTGAGTAGTTTTCCTATCTAGGGTCGGGGTTGAAACCCGGCATAGTTATGCATGTTTGATGAGTAAGTTGATGTGTTGAATGTCTTTTATCCGTTTTAGATTGCTTGTTGTGCTTATGCCTAGACGATAGTCGAAGTAATTTGAGTTCTTAACTTGATCGAGAGAGAAAGTTATTAACTTGAATGTTGATATTGTTTGATAACGAAAGTTTCGAGCTTTGGATCCAAAACAAGTGATTGAGTGAATTGATTGATTAGAATTGATTGATTTGCTTGCTAATCAACGAAAGTTGGTGAATTTATCTTTTTAAAGGCATGATCTTTATCTTCTTACGAGTTTATATGCATGACTGTGTTGTGGTAACCCTTGTCCTAGGTTTTTATTCTTATTTGAGTTTGCAATCAATTATATTCGCTATCGAGTACTTGCCTCAGTACCGAACCTGTGTAGGTCGTTAGTGTGTGTTTACGTAGAGTCATCCAGGTTCGTTAATGACCCTAACAAAGACGTTAACGAGCTTTGTTTTACTTGTTTTAAGTAGTCGATAGACAAACAACTTGCTTCCCATGGAACGATCTTGACTTCGCTATACTCAGAGGGGTCTTGAATTATAAATTTATTTGTTGTCCAGTTAGTCAAGAAAACACCCGTCAACAACTTCTTAATCCCATACTCTTCTAGTTTAGGTCAAACTAGACCCCCTTCTCAATCCTTTCACTTCTCCCTCAAACCAAGTCTAGACGTTTTACGTCTCAAATCTATCGGTTTACGTTCGTGAGAAGACCCAATACGAGTTTAAGCAAAGATCCTACACGTGAATCCTCAACGGGGTTCACATCGACTGGCATCAGAGTCGACGGATTGCGTAAGTCTTTCTCACCCTTTTACTCGTTGCTGCACGAATTTTTTTCTTTTTACCATCAATTCATATAGCTTCCGTCATCTCTACCTTCACCCATCTAGGATCCACGTTTTTGCATCAAAAATCAAAAAATCACAAAAAAAATTGCCATTCCCTACGACTTGCACTTTTTTCAGTTCAATTGCTTGAGTTTTCGAGTCTTGCTTGCATCATTCTTGCATTATTTGGATCGTTAGAGTTGTGTGCGTCATTGCATCCTTGTGTTCTTGCGAGATTTGGTTCCATTTTTGTCATATCTCTTGTTTGTTATTGAGAGAAAGTATCTTGGAGGATAAAATCCACAAGATCTTGTTTGTTGCCGAATTTAAAAAAAACATAGAGGAAACAAATCTTGGAAGATAAAAGCCAAAATAAGGTAATATCTTTTCGGCTCCTCTTCTCTCTCCAGTCTTCAATATTCGGCTCAAAAGATATTGTGTGATACACAAGCCAAAATAAGGCAAGTATCCCATAGAATATTCGGCTCCTCTTCTCTCTCCAGTCTTCAATATCTTGCCATATATTAGTAATTGATTTGCATTTACCTAATTGATTGCATATCTTTTACTTGCATCTTTTGCTAAGACACAATCTCGCCTAATCCTCTAAGGCCGAGATCTTGCATTTATTCTTTCTCCTTCTCTCTTGCGTGCCAAGGCTAACCAGATAGCCGACGCCTCCCTCTCTCTTTCCTTTCTTGCTTGCTTTGTGTGTTCGCTTGTTCGTGCTCTTGTTTGTTCCTTACTTGCGTGTTCACTTGGGTGGTGAGTCTTACAAAGTCTCTAAGCTTCTTTTGTTTGTTGTTTTTGGAACTTTTGACTTGTTCATGTCTATGGTCGAGATAGGTGACGGTAGCATGGAAGGAGATGAGCATTCTAACCAGCAACAACACAACAACCAACAACAATTGTCGGCACTCCAACCGGGCCTCTTGACGACGCCCGGTGCGATGCAACCCGGCACTGTGTGAACCTTGCTTGTCCTCAAGCAAGAGATAAACTCAACACCCCACAAGACAATGCAATTCAAGTATCCGCCTCAAATGAAGTTAAGCATTAATCAATAAACTTGTAGTTCACAAATTGAAATCATTGCACATGCTTTAGAAAATCAAAAAGACCAAGAGAATGCATCCATTCTAGACCTCACTAGGAGAATGTGTTTGTCTCTCTCACTCAAGTGTTTAGGGTATAGTGTTTTGCTCAATTCTCAACTAAAACCGCTAAACTACCATATGCTTGCATCAATGTTCTAAATCTCCACCACTATGGACATTGCATACAACAAAAATCAAGAGGTCTTTTGATGGGTTGTAACGTGTCCAAGGTGAGAAGAATAAGGCATGGAATATATTTGGTTATGTGGTGCTAAATCTGGAAAATAGAAATTAAGCTTCATCATCACCAACAAACCTTTTTAGCTCACTTTCTTTGCAAACCTTTATTCACTTCAAGTTCTTTCTTTTCCTTCTCACACTTCTTTTGCAATTTCTTTTTAACCCATTCTTTTCATGGTTTTTGAGACTTTTCCTTCATTTGCACTTTTTATTTCTCAAGCTCAAACCATTCTTCATTTTCAACCTTCATTCCCTTTACTTCACTTTTTTTTTGTTCAACACATCCACCAATCTCATTCTTCTTCTTAACTCCCCAACTCAATCAAACTTCACATAATAAATCCAGCAAAATTTCCTATTCTCTAGAAGGGTCAGGCTAATTAGGCTCGGGATTTAATTTTGTGGAGCTTAAAAAGATAGGCTATTAAGGCTAAAAGGGCTTCAAAAAGAAGGATGAATATGCAGGGTGGATAGGGAAAAATATAGGCTAATGAAAAATGATGCCTCTATCACTTTAATGCCATATGCAAGACTCATGTAAGCAGCCTCAAAATAGATATCTAAACACAAGTTCTAGAGTAGCAAGTCATAGTGAGACACTCAAGAAATATAAGAGCAATTAGTCCTAGAAAGGCTAAAAATATGATCTCACAAGGCTAAACATGTCTAGAACTTCAGCATAATCTCAAATCTCAAAAGATAACATGCGCTCATTCAATTACATGTAAAACATACAAATCTACAATCATGCTAATATGTAGAGGTTTCAACAATTCAAGCATTTCTTGGGTTTTAGAGTTATGCAAAGAATAATTAGGAGGACAAGGGGTTTTCCATATAAAAGGAATTCAATAACACCTAAAATGCATGATTTTTTGTATTTTTCTGAATTTTTTTTTATGCAAAGACAAATGCAAAAAAAAAAAAAAAAAACTTAAACATGAAATCTAGCATGAAACTGGTTTCCCTCCCCCAAACATAAAATCTACATTGTCCCCAATGTAGAAAATAAAAGAAAGAGAAGAAAACACTAACCTTGGGTTGCCTCCCAAGCAGCGCTTGTTTAAGGTCATTAGCTTGACCTTCCATCTTCTTTTAAGTACTCGGGTCAGGAGGGTCTTTGGTACCCACCCTAACCGGATTTGGATCAACTACAAGCTTCAGTCTATGCCTTTGTACTTTGAATTTTCCCGAGTTTTTATGCCAAAGCTCAGCTCCACCTCCATGTAAAACTCGAGTCACTATGTATGGCCTAGACCATCTTGTTCCTTTGCTCCCTGGAAACATGTTGGATCTTTCATGAAATAACATCACCTTGTCTCCAATCTTGACCTTAATTTTTGCTCGATCCTTCTTCTTTTTCTTTCGAACTCTACCCTTCATCTCCTTAGCACCATCACCAACTATGAGGCTTTTAGCTACCACAGCTTGTTGAGAATGTTGAGCAACATTAGCAAGTAGCTCTCCTTTCTCCACCTGGTCCTCAATAGCGGGTACACTAAGGTCCAATGGGTCCTTAGAGACTACAGACATCAAAGATCCATGAACTTCCCTGTGTATGACATCTATCCTACAATCATCATTCTCACAAGAAGGTTGTTTAATAGGTTTTGAAAGACTAAATTCAATTTTCTCATCACCTATTGTGAAAGAGAAGACCCCTTGCTTTACATCAATCAAGGTACCTGCAGTAGCTAGAAAGGGTCTTCCCAAGATGACTGGGACATGCATATCAGCATCAATATCCAACACAATAAAATCCACAAGAATAAACAACTTACCTATACGAATAGGTACATCCTCAATGATTCCTAAGGGGCGAACCGATGATCTATCCGCCATATAAAGTGTCATCCCTATAGGTCTAGGCTTTCCCAAACCCAATTCTTTGCAGATGGATAAGGGAATAATACTAACACTGGCTCCAAGATCACATAAAGCATCATAAGTAGTATTACCAAAGACAATAGGGACAGAAAAGTTACCTGGATCTTCAAGTTTTGGAGGGAGCTTGTTTTGGATAAGAGCACTACACTCCTTGCTTAACGACGACACGGATTGGCATTCATCAATCTTCCTCTTGTTGGATAGGATCTCTTTCAAGAACTTTATATAAGAGGGCATTTGCTTCAAGGCATCCGTGAAAGGAATGTTGATGCAGAGCTTCTTCAACATATCCACAAATTTTTCTAAATTGTGGATCCAATTGGGCTTCAGCTCTTCTTTGAGGGAATGGTAGAGGTGGCTTGTATGGTGGTGGATGAACATATGGAGGCTCCTCCTTCTCATCTTCTTTTGGCTTTTCAGGAACCTCTTTCTCTTGTAACTCATTCTCCTTCACCTTCTGAGTCATTGGTGGGGTTTCAAGTGCTCTTCCACTTCTTAGAGATATAGCATTCACTTGGCCTTTTGGGTTAGCTTCAGGTTGACCCGGCAATTGACCACTGGGTCTTGGAGCATTCAAGGCTTGTTGAGCCAATTGTTGCTCAAACAACTTCTGTTGCTTTTTCATCTCTTGTAGCTCTGAGATCACCTCCTGTTCAAAGGACTGGCTTGCTTTTTGACCCGCCACAAGTTGCTCAAGTAGAAGCTCCATTGTTGATTTTTGAAGTTGTGGCATAGGAGGAGCAATTTGTGGTTGAGGAGCTTTTGGTTGAAACCCAGGTGGTTGTCTTTGTTGTGCTTGACTATTTCCATAGGAGAAGTTTGGGTGATTCCTCCAACCGGGGTTGTAAATATTGGAGTATGGGTCATTCCTTACATCCCGATTGTAGTTATTCATGTAGTTGACTTCTCTTTCTTGTGGCTCATGTTTAGAAGCATACAAATGACAGGCTGATATTGTGTGATCACGTGCTCCACAAAACTGACAATTTATCACTGAGCTTGATGGTGTAGGACCAATGCGCTTTCCTGCTACTGCAGCTATTTCCATCTGCTTTACCTTCTGAGTAAGAAATTCAACCTGAACCCTGAATTGAGTATTGGCATCAACTTCATACATCCTAGAGGCTTTCTTGGCACTAGATGTGGAACGAAAATTAGAATAGTTGTGGGAATGCAATGCAGTTCTTTCAATCAAATCCCATGCCTCGTCTGTTTACAGATTAGACAAGCCACCTCTAGATGAGGTGTCAATTAGCAGACGATTTGCACCATCAATTGCATTATAGAAGATATTAAGAAGTGTCACCTTAGATTGCCCATGATGAGGGCACAACACAAGAAGCTCCTTGAATCTCTCCCAAGCTTCAAAGTAAGACTCTCCATCTTTCATCCTGAAATTACTGATTTGCTGCCTCATCTCAGAAGTCTTCTTAGGTGGGAAGTATTTGTTCAAGAAGGCTGAGGCTAACTCATCCCATATTCTGATGGAGTTTTGAGGAAGAGTCTTGAACCATGTCTTGGCCTTGTCCCTTAAAGAGAATGAGAAGGCTCTCATCCTGAGTGCGTCATCTGGGACATCATGGATTTTGACAGTTTCCATGAGCTCAATAAAAGTAATGAGGTGTTGATGAGGATTTTCAGATGGAAGACCTCCAAATTGATTTTGTTTGACCATGTTGATCAAGGAGGGCTTCAATTCAATGTAACAAGCTTGCACCTCAAGATAGACAACACCAGAAATAGGCCCATGTTGAGCAGGTCTCATATATTCAACAAGAGTTTGTGGGTGTTGTTTTTCCTCTTGGAGCGCTTGGTTTTGTTCCAACACAGCCACTCGATTGTTGGCAGCCGCTATTTGGGCTTCTAGATCGGCAACATAGGCTATGTGCAAAGCCTGAGCATCTTGGTCTTGATCACCCATAGCTTGGCTTGCACGTTGCTCTCTTAGTCTTCTACGGAAAGTACGCTCAATTTCAAGATCAAAATTGTGGTTGAGCGTTCAGGGCTCTTCGCATGAACTAGAGAACAATCTGAAAACACAAACAAAAGAAACAAAATTAAAAAGAAAAACAGACCTAGTC
Source organism: Fallopia convolvulus (assembly GCA_964016875.1). Lineage (NCBI taxonomy): Eukaryota > Viridiplantae > Streptophyta > Magnoliopsida > Caryophyllales > Polygonaceae > Fallopia > Fallopia convolvulus. Next base: position 29,342,846 of record OZ024727.1, read on the forward strand.
TACCGGTTGCGAGAAACAACCAATACTAACTATAGTTCCCGGCAACAGCGCCAAAAACTTGATAGGCCAAATCCTACCCCGCAAGTGTACGGGATCGGTTGTAATACCAAGGTGTCGAACTCTGGGACTATGTAGTATTAATTGTAGTCAAATCAGTAGACTAATTCGGAAAAAATAAGAAAAGATTGTTGTGTGAATTTTGCTATGAAACTAACTTACGACAAATAAATAAGTAAATATATGAAATCAATGAGAGAAAGGCTTCTAAGATTAAGGATCACCACATTAATGTTTCGGTAGACTATAAAAGATGATTGCACAATCTTAATTGTGACTTTGTTTGAAGGCAATTGTCTAATGTATCCGCTAAATTCTTTCAAATGTTAAATGACGTATCTAAACTCAATTAAACATTCACTTTCGTGACTTGCAAATTAAAATTTAGACCTTTAAGCACTTAGAATTTAAGATTAAATTGAATCAACATCCGCTTTCGCGACTTGCTAACTCAAACTAACCTTAAGATTTCTATGACAATTGTTATTCCACAAGAGAATTCAACATACTTTCATAATAAAGAAAACTCAGGTTCAAATCCTAGGGTTCCAACAAGAAAAAGTACATTTCAGTCTCAATTCCATGTCTGACTACTTATCAAAGTTTTCACCTTTCAGTCTCAAACTTTGGCAAGTTCCCATTGCAATAAATTACTAGGGCATAAAGCATCTAGGGTTGAATCAAACAAAGCTTCAAACAACGGATTGTGCAATTTAATAAATAAGTCTACCTAGACATTATTGGGTTCACCCCAATCTTAGAATTTGGGGTTTAGCTAGACATGGAAAGAGAAGAAATCAATGCAACAATGAGAATCAACATACCGGATTGAAAAAACAAACAAACTTGATTCAAACCCAGCAAATCCAAACTTAATTCAACAAAGGTCTTCAAATTCTCCAATAAATCTCTCTAAACTTGTCTCTCAAGGAATAGAAACTAGGTTAAAAGTCGAACTCCTTAACTAGATAACAAAAGAGGGTATTTATACTAAGGATAGGGTGGAAGAGGCAGCCCAAAACCCGACCTAAAGGGGCGCACGATCCACGGCACGCGTCGTGCGCCGAGGCGGACGACCTTAGGAAGCAACGCACGACTCAAATGCACGGGCTACGCCAGCGCACGAGGAGACGCACGATCGTGCACTACAACGCATGATCCATGCCGTAGGTGCCGCACGAGCTTGTGCCAGCGCACGGGATTGTCTTTGGCAGCGCACGGGCTTGGCTTAAGAGGCGTACGATCGTGCCCTTGCAATGCACGACCCGTGTCATTCTCTGAACCGAGACGCACGACCGTGCGCCTATGGCGCACAATCCGAAGATTTGTCAACACCGCCTGCACGACCGTGCACTTTGGTGCACGACCTTGGACTTTGATCGTGTGCTTCCTTCTTTTCGGCTATTGAATCATTCTTTTCCGGTCCCGTTGCCTCCTAGACTGAAGTCTTGATTCCGCCTTGTATCCAAACGCATTCCAATGAAGCTCAAACTTCTCAAAAGTACCTGAAAAGTATACAAATACGTGTGTAGACATCTATAACGGAAACTAAACTAAAAGTACTAGAAAACACTAGACTAATGCATGAAAACATATAACCTAAAGCCTTAAATGCATGTCCTAATATGCTCTAAAATGCAAGTTATCACTGTGCCCTCCGCAAGTCTCGCGGCCTTGGAGGCGCGCCAACATGGAGCGCCTCCTTTCGAGGTTCATCGATCAACAACCTCTAGCGGTGACGATCCAAACTCGTCTGATTCATACGCAGCCCCCGAATCCGAGCGTAATGCCACATGGCGTCTCGGTTCCGAGGGCTACGACACAAGAGAAGGCCAAGGGCCCGATGGTTGAACCGTCTAGCCAACATGGGATCTAGAGGTTGGAATCCATGAAGGAGAGTCGGCCGACTAATCAAGGCCAAGATTTACAGGAGATTCATCCAGCGTCTAGCCAAGTAATATTTTCTTACCTTAATTTGCTTTCTAGCCGATTGATTCAGTTTTTGATCCCAAAAATCTCACCTTTACCCAAAGTTACAATTTTTTAGACCAAAATTTGATTTTTCCATACATAATCCACCAAATTCCGCCACCACCACTACGCCACCACCGCCGGCAGCCACGACCTGGTGTCGCTCCACCACACCGAGCACATGAGGCTTAAAGTTGTCACATGAAAACAAGGAACCAAGTCACCAACTGAGTACTTTAATGAGCTTGAAGATTTAAGCTTCAAGGCTGGAATTCATCACTCTCAGAGGTCTTTAAGGACCCAATTCATGCCTGGATTGAATCAAGCTATTAAAGACACTTGAGATTCAACAAATCAAGGATCTCAATGCATTAATACATTCAGCCCAACTACTCTATGAGCAACATCAAAGGAAGAAGAAAGAAGCTTGGAATGCACCAAAAAGGTATCCTTCTAACTCTAGTTCAAATTCCAATTCTTATTCTTCTAATCCTTCTATGCATCAAAAGGGAGCTTTTAGCTCACCTAAACCAGGTACAATGATGCCTAGACGTCCCACAAATGGTGCTCAAGTGCAGCCAAGGACACATGACATAGTGTGCTACAAGTGTCAAGGAAGAGGCTGTTAGTTTTAGTTAGTGTTGTTAGTTGAAGGTTAGATTCGGCTCTTGTAGACCCCGAAGGGTAATCAAGACGATTGAGTAGACCCCGAAGGGTAATCTCGTGAGTAGACCCAAAGGTAATTTCATTGGGTGTAGACCACAAGGGTAATCACCGCCGAATAATGTTAGTTTATGTTAAAACACAAGTTAAAACTTCGAAAACATAAACAAACATGACTTGACTAGATATGACAACGAGTCACGGGATGAGATCCTGCTTTCCTTCAACATTTATTGCCCCTATTAATATGCCAAGGGAATAACCACAATAACGCTGTAAGATAAAACGTTGCTATACAATGAACATGTGGAAAACATGTATCATCATTGCATATATACGCACCTCATTCTTCAATAAGTGCCTTGTAATTTGACATGGAACACTCAAACACAATTCTCGTGATTTTATTAGAACTCATGAAACCTCTCCAGAGAACAACTTGTTCTTACCCTTCAGAGAGGCATCCTCTTCCTTTTTATAGGCAAAGAGGATGGCGGTTATAGAAAGAGAAAATGGAAGTTATTTTGTTGAGAAAAACAAGGAGGATTAATAGGGAGTTTGTTATAACTAACTTGGTAACTTCCCTCAACAACCTTTTGAATTTCAAATCCATCCTTATCCAAAACTCAAGGCAAAAGCACAAAAATGGCCCATGAGGCGCGCGACCCAAATCCAATGGGAGCTAGCTTCGAGCTAGCTTGTTGCGCCCACACTCTCGAGACATGGAATGTGTATCTCGTCTTCATGAAGCTTGGTGATGCTTTCGCGAAGCCAAAAGGTCAACGCCCTAGCTCAAACCAAGCTAAAACCAAAAACAGCTCATAACTTGAGCTAGCTTAAAACCGATGTTCCAAGCTTTCTTTAGCTCTCAAATTTTGCCACATAGTCCTTGAGATTTATTTCTCAATCTAGGCATCGTAACATATACAATCAATTGCATGAATATGGCCATACACGCAAGTCAACCAAAACTAGCCTCGTAGGCGCGCCCCGGTTTGCCACGCATGTTGCGCGCTTGCATCGCTGCATCGGCGCGCCAGCGCTAATGCCACGGCACTTGGTGCGCGCCCGCTGGTGCGTCTCGGCGTGCCACGCCGACGCTTGGTGCTCGGCGCATTTCGAGGTTCAAGTCCCCTCGTGCCATGGCCAGCCCTTAGGCCGAGAACCTCAAAATCGGTCCTATCGATCAAGGCGCGCCTCTAGCGCCCTTGCAACGATGCCAACGGCGATCCACACATGATTCCTACAACTCTTTCAACCCTTGGAAATACAATTAGGCCAATCACTAGGTCGTGCCTCCCGCACACCCCAAGCCTAAGCGATACCCATAGTAATTCCCACACTTATCCATTCATGACTCACACCAAATGGATTGATGACTTTCACAAATCACCAACATTCCTCCCCCATTTGTGCAACGTCATAAACTTGAACTTTTATGAAACAAACTCTATGTATAGAAATAAATGTCCGTAGACTTGAATTTAAAAACTTGTAAAAATTACAATCATGCACTAAAGAATCGTGGTGTTCTAAGAATTGAACCACATCAACTTGTCTAAGTACACGTCGTAAGAATTACACATGAGTTTCTTAGCGTATACGTGCTATCCTTGACGCTTTTGTAAAGGCTCTTTCGTCCCATATCTATTCACATGTGCTTTAGTCGAGTAATCCTTGAACTCTAACTTGGAAGAAGCCTTGCACTTCCACACATGTATAGTTGAGTTTTCTAACGTGCCCTACATAGCAATTTCCAAAAACTCATTAATGAAAACTTGTTTCAAAACTAGTTTCATGTAGGCTAGAGCAAATACCTTGATGGGAAATTTAGTATGCTCTCCAACTCCATGACTTTCGCTTTCCTCATTGAATTCAGCCCACACCTTTCGATGAGGGGGAATTGGGTGTCCAAATCTTAGAGTTTATTAGGATTTTAACCCTATCCCTCGCGTTGCCTTAGACAACAAATCTTTTTCCAAACTCTTGGTTAAGTGATCGGCAAGGTTATTGTGTGTACGAACAAAGACAACCGAGATGACTCCATGGGTGATTAATTCTCGAATGGAACCATGCCTCACACCAAGGTGTCTTGACTTCCCATTATACACATGGCTATAGGCCCTTGCCAACGTGTTTTGACTATCAAAAAAGATAGCAATAGGGGATATCGGTTTTCGCCACAAGGGGATCTCACTCACGAGATTCCTAAGCCATTCCACCTCCTTTCCCTCTGAGGCAAGAGCAACGAACTCCGATTCCATTGTCGAAGTCGTTATGCAAGATTGCTTCTTGGATGCCCAAGAAATTGCGCCACCACCCAATAGGAATGCCCAACCACTTGTTAACGAGTGGTCTTCCATATTGGTGAACCAACTTGCATCGGTATAACCTTCCAAACTAGAAGGAGAACCCATGTATACAATACCATAAGTCATTGTTCCCTTCAAATAACGAAGTACTCTTCTTAGAGCGTTCCAATGACTAGCACTAGGTCGACTTGTATAGCGACTTAGTTTACCCACGGCATATGCTATGTCGGGGCGTGTACTCATCATTGCATACATCAAGAACCCTATAACTTGTGAATACTCAAGTTGTGACATTGGTTCTCCTAGGTTAGGAAGGAGTTTGTCACTAGGATCCATAGGTGTGCTCACCGGCGTGGATTTATCACAATTAAATCGTTTCACCACTTTCTCGAAGTAATGAGATTGTGATAGGGTCAAGCCCATGCCATCCCTCTTTATCTTAATTCCTAAGATCACATCGGCCTCTCCAAGATCCTTCATGGAGAATTTAGTAGACAAGAATTCTTTCGTCTTATCCACTATCATTTGGTTTGTACCAAATATAACCATGTCAACAACATATAGACAAATTATAACTCCTTGACCAGAATTATCAAACTTGCTATATACACACTTATCCGCTTGATTTATCTTGAAACCATAGGCTAAGATTACTTCATCAAACTTATTATGCCATTGTTTAGGCGCTTGCTTAAGTCCATAAAGAGATTTGATCAAACGACATACCTTATGTTCTTGTCCTTCCACTACGAATCCTTCGGGTTGCTTCATGTAAACCTCTTCAAGTCTCCATTTAGGAACGTCGTCTTCACGTCCATTTGATGGATGACAAGACCATGAATGCTTGCTAAGGCAATCAAGAGTCTTATCGTGGTGATTCTTGCCACGGGGGCATAGGTGTCAAAATAATCGACACCCTCCTTTTGTCTAAAGCCTTGGATAACCAATCGAGCCTTAAACTTGTCAATGGACCCATCGGCGTTCATCTTCTTTTTGAAGATCCATTTACACCCTAATGGCTTGCATCCGGTTGGAAGGTTTGACAACTCCCATGTGTTGTTGCCAAAAATTGAATCCATTTCATCTTGGATTGCTTCTTTCCAAAATGAAACATCTTGAGAAGTCATGGCTTCGTTGAAGGTCTTTGGATCCTCATCCATATGAAAATATGAAATTCTTTGACCCTCATTTTCTCTAGATCCTTCAACCAAGAACATCTCAAAGATGGGCTCACGAGACATTTGTCCCTTCGCAAGTGCATCCCGCATTCGCCGCCGCTTTCGCCATCGAGCCCTCGGCATCGACGCACCGGCACCTTTCGTGCCAAGCAATGCTACGGTTTCATCCTCGTCGTCACTAGGCGCGCCGGAGTCCTCATCCTCGATCCCCACAGCCTTTCACTTTGGCGATCTCGTTCCTTCACTCGGGTTCGATCCCTCGAGCATCGGCGCCACGCCGGTGTCGTCACCACTCAGCGTCAAGGGCGCACCTTGCGACATCCCTTCAGACGTGCCTTGTGTCGCGCCTTGTGGCACGGCGGCACGAGACATGGATCGAGTGATTCTCGGTCCAAGCGCCGAAGTTGGCTCTTCCTCGGTTTCCATTGGATCCGAGTTGGGTCGATTTCTTCTTGGTCCTTTTCTCAAGGCCTCGGACTAGACGTGAATCTAGGCTCATCAAATATTGCATCACGCGATTCTGTCACGGTATTAGCCGAAATGGCATGATTGGGCTCTATCACAAAGAACCTATAGGGCTTAGAATTATAAGCATATCCAATAAAGATGCACTCAACACCCTTATCTCCCAAAGTCTTACGTTTAGGGTCCGTTAGTCTAACGACCACACGACATCCCCATATACGAAGATAATGAAGACGAGGTTTCTTTTTGAACCACAACTCGTAAGGTGATTGACGATTTCTTTTGCTAGGCACTCTATTCAAGATATAGTTGGCCGTTAGCATTGCCTCACCCCAAAACGAGTTCTTTAACCCGGAGTAGGACAACATGGCATTTACCATGTCCTTAAGCACACGGTTTTTCCGTTCCGTCGCCCCATTTTGTTGAGGGGTATATGGAGCCGTTGTCTCATGAATTATACCACAAGACTCAAAGTACTCCTTGTCCATATATTCAATACCACGATCGGTTCGTAGTCTTTTGATCTTATGACCGGTTTGCAATTCTACTTCGGTTTTATATGCCTTGAATATATCAAGTGCCTCACTCTTAGAATGACCAAGATAGATATAGCAATACCTTGAGTAGTCATCAATAAACGTTATGTAATAACGCTTTTGACCCAACGATGGCGTATGTTGCATGCAAATCCCCCAAGTTTGAATGGACCAACCCTAGGACTCCTTCCTCTCTTTCAATTTTTTTGAAAGGAAGCCTTGTTATCTTGGTTAGCAAGCAAGTTTTGCACTTTTCTTGTGTAGGTTCAAAGTTAGGAATAACTTGATCCTTTGCCATATCCACCATGCGTTTCATGTGGACATGCCCTAACCTCGCGTGTCATAGATCATAAACCGAATCATTTGACACCACCATGTAATCATACATAACTTTATTATTATTGATTACATTAAGTAGGAACATATTGTTCTTATAGTGGCCGAAGCCTACAAATATTCCTGCCCTACTTATAACAAGGCGATCGGCCTCAAAGACCAATCGATATCCTAACTTATTCAATACACCACCACTTACAACATTCTTTCTAATGTTGGGTGTGTATAATACATTATGTAGAATAAGTTCCTTCCCACTTGTAAAGTGTAGAAGCACGTCTCCCTTCCCTAAGACTGGAGTCGTCGACTCATTTCCCATGTAAAGAACTAAACCGTCCTCCACATTCTTCATGTGCTTGAACCATCTTTTGTCTATGCACACATGGGTGGTGGCTCCCGAGTCAAGCCACCAATTTAGATTCTCATCCTTCAAGACAAGACATTCATCAATTTTAGATACACTAAACAATGAATCATCCTTCGATAAACCAAATTCCATTGGCTTACCTTGCTCGTGGCTTGCGCCCGAGCCTGACTTAGGCATAGGCGCGCCCTTTTCTTTACGCACGGGTTTGGCATCGCAATCCCGTTTCATGTGACCAACCTTGCCACAATTCCAGCATATCCCTTTTGGTTTTTCCTTGGAAACACGCTTCTCGCCTTTGCTAATTTTACCACCCTTGGACCGCTTGGACCACTTAGTGCCTTTGGTGCCCTTGCCCTTGCGTTTAGCCGCCTCCATGGTGTTAACCGAATGGGCAGACTTGTCCTCATTCTTCTTCCCTTTATCGTTCATTTTGAACTCTTCCTCAATCCGAAGATGAGAACCAAGTTGGACAAGATTCATGTCCTCCTTGGAATGTTTGAGAAGATGTTTTGCCGCTTTCCATGAAGGAGGCAACTTATCCACTATGGATGAGACGGTGAAATTCTCGTCCATAGCAATTCCATGTTGGGATAGTTGACACAATATGCGAACCAATTCATGGTATCGATCCATCATCGGTCTAGACTCCACCATCTTAAAGTTGTTGAAGTTAGATACTAGGAACTTCTTGGACGAAGCATCTTCGACCAAATATTTACCTTCGAGTGCCTCCTAGAAACCACGAGCGGACTCATAGTTTTGATACACATCGAAGAGGGAGTCCGCCATTCCATTTAGGATATGGCCACGACATATATAGTCGTCATTCTCCCATTTCCCATAACGCCTATGTTCGAGCGCTATGGCTTGCCTTTCTTTGGCTTGTTCCTCGGTCTCTTCATCGACCGCGTCCGGTATGGGGGGTGGTAGCTCTGGGCACGGCGTTGTAAGCACGTACACCACTTTCAAAGAAGTAAGCAAGAAATGCATCTTCTTTTGCCATCGGCGGAAATCCTGCCCCTCAAACTTTTCAAGTTTCACAAACTTAGATGCCATCTCCTTGATCGATGACTCACTCGTTTTTGCCATTAACAAACACCTTGCAAGTCAAAAGCAACAAAAACTAAAACAATAAATAAACGTTGAAAATTGTTAGTTTTAGTTAGTGTTGTTAGTTGAACGTTAGATTCGGCTCTTGTAGACCCCGAAGGGTAATCAAGACGATTGAGTAGACCCCGAAGGGTATCTCGTGAGTAGACCCAAAGGTAATCTCGTTGGGTGTAGACCACAAGGGTAATCACCGCCGAATAGTGTTAGTTTATGTTAAAACACAAGTTAAAACTTCGAAAACATAAACAAACATGACTTGACTAGATATGACAACGAGTCACGGGATGAGATCCCACTTTCCTTCAACGTTTATTGCCCCTATTAATATGCCAAGGGAATAACCACAATAACGTTGTGAGATAAAACGTTGCTATACAACGAACATGTGGCAAGCATGTATCATCATTGCATATATACACACCTCCTTCTTCAATAAGTGTCTTGTAATTTGATGTGTAACACTCAAACACAATTCTCGTGATTTTATTAGAACTCACGAAACCTCTCTAGAGAACAACTTGTTGTACCCTTGAGATAGGCGTCCTCTTCCTTTTTATAGGCAAAGAGGAGGACGGTTATAGAAAGAGAAAATGGAAGTTATTTTCTTGAGAAAAACAAGGAGGATTAATAGGGATTTTGTTATAACTAACTTGGTAACTTCCCTCATCGACCTTTTGAATTTCAAATCCATCCTTATCCAAAACTCAAGGCAAAAGCCCAAATATGGCCCATGAGGCGCGCGGCCCAAATCCAATGGGAGCTAGCTTGTCGCGCCCACACTCTCAAGACATGGAATGTGTATCTCGTCTCCACGAAGCTTGGTGATGCTTTCGCGAAGCCAAAAGGTCAACGCCCTACCTCAAACCAAGCTAAAACCAAAAACAGCTCATAACTTGAGCTAGCTTAAAACCGATGTTCCAAGCTTTGGTTGGCTCTCAAATTTTGCCACATAGTCCTTGAGCTTTATTTATCAATCTAGGAATCATAACATAGCCAATAAATTGCATGAATATGTCCATACACGCTTCTCAACCAAAACCAGCCTCGTAGGCGCGCCCCGGTTTGCCGCGCATGCTGCGCGCCAGCGGTAGTGCCACGACACTTGGCACGCACCCGTTGGTGCGTCTCGGCGTGCCACGCCAACGCTTGGTGCTCGGCGCATTTTGAGGTTCAAGTCCCCTCGTTCCATGGCCAGCCCTTAGGCCGAGAACCTCAAAAGCGGTCCTATCGATCAAGGCGCGCCTGTAGCGCCCTTGCAACGTTGCCAACGCCGATCCACACATGATTCCTACAACTCTTTCAACCCTTGGAAATACTATTAGGCCGATCACTAGGTCGTGCCTCCCACACGCCCCAAGCCTAAGCAATACCCATAGTAACTTCCACACTTATCCATTCATGACTCACACCAAATGGATTGATGACTTTCACAAATCACCAACAGAGGCCATTTAGCTAAAGATTGTCCAAACCAAAAGCAAGTGCTCCTTACCACTAATGGTGATTATGTGAGTGATGAAGAAATACCTCCAAATCAAGTGGAGGAGGAGAACATTGGACAAGAAGGGGACTACACGGAGGCTATTGAACCAGATTGCTCAAAACAGCCATTAACCTTGGTAACCATGCATACTCTTACTTTGCAAGAAACACCTAGGCTAGATCAAAGGGCAAATATTTTTCATACTAGGTGTACAGTAAAGAATCAAGTGTTATGCATGATCATTGATAGTGGTAGCTGCTGTAACATTATAAATGCTAAAGTAGTTGATCACTTGCAATTAAAAACTCAACCTAGGGCTACTAGTTATGGTCTTAATGGAATCAATGATTCGAATGGTCCTGATCTTATTACACATCAGTGCTTAGTATGTGTTTCCATTGGTAATTATGTTGATGATATTATGTGTGACATGGTAAACATGGAATGCACTCATATCTTGTTAGGAAGGCCATGGTTATTCGATAGGCGAGTTATTTATGATGGCATGCTTAATACCTATTCGTTTAACTATGACGGGAGGAGAGTTTCTCTTCTACCATCGCAACAAGTTTTACAGGACCAGGTACGAAGACATCAAGCTAGGGCACTAAGGCGTGCCAAGGAAGAGCAAGAGGCCGTCGACGCCGCAGCCAAGGCGGCCAAACGGCGCCCGGCGCTCCAACTGAAACAAGCAGCGTTTCCCAGCTTCCACCCAGTGCAGCTACTGATTGAGACAAAAAACGCCCAGAAAATCGCCCTAAAACGTCAAAAGTGCCGGCCACTACTTCAGACAGTGCAGCTGAGACGAAAATGGGGCTATCTACCAAACCACTCGGGCGTTCTGGCTCAAATTTTGGGAGTAATTCAGAAATTCAGAGAGCTACAATACATGAGGAAAAAAGCCTACAAAATGAGCCAAAAATCGGCTTAAAAGGCAGTGTAGAAAAGCCTTCTCTAATAGCACAGTCTAGTACTTCTTTCCCTAACTCTTATTGTTTACTTCTTATGAGGAAAGAAATACTAATTCTAAATCAAGACATCTCTCATCTTCCAAAGTGTATTCAGGATCTTTTACAGGAATTTGAGGATGTTATGCCTGAAGAGTTGCCACAAGGCCTTCCACCAATAAGAGGCATTGAGCATCAAATTGATTTGGTGCCTGGAGCTTCTTTACCAAACCGTGCAGCATACAGAGCAAGTCTAGAGGAAACTAATGAGCTTGAAAGACAAGCGAAAGACCTCATGGACAAAGTCTATGTTCGTGAATTACTCAGTCCATGCGTGGTTCCGGTGATATTGGTGCCAAAGAAGGATGGCACTTGGAGAATGTGTGTTGATTGCAGGGCGATCAACCAAATAACAGTTAAGTACCGCCATCCCATTCCTAGATTAGATGATATGCTTGATGAATTGCATGGTGCTAATTTCTTTTCAAAAATTGATTTAAGAAGTGGGTACCATCAAATTAGAATGGGGGCAGGGGATGAGTGGAAAACTGCTTTTAAAACTAAGTATGGCTTATATGAATGGTTAGTAATGCCTTTTGGATTAACTAATGCACCTAGTACTTTTATGAGGCTTATGAACCATTTTTTAAGAAGATACTTAGGTAAATTTGTAGTTGGCTACTTTGATGACATCTTAGTTTATAGCAAAACTTTGGATGAACATGTAGATCATCTTAGGGCTGTTTTGGACACTTTGAGATTAGAAAAGCTTTATGTTAGTTTAAAGAAGTCTTCTTTTTGCTCGGAGTCTACTGTTTTTCTTGGTTTTGTTGTGTCTAAAGGTGGATTGAAGGTAGATGAAGACAAAATCAAGGCTATCAAGGAGTGGCCACAACCGACGACGCCTACAATGGTTCGATCATTCCTCGGCTTGGCTGGCTTCTATAGACTGTTTGTGCATGATTTCAGCACAATTGCAGCCCCTCTCCATGAGCTTACAAAGAAGGATACATCATTCAAATGGAGAGAGAAACAAGAGAACGCCTTCAACATTTTAAAGGACAGGTTGTGCAACGCACCGGTGCTCCATCTCTCTTATTTCTCCAAAGCATTCGAGATTGAGGTGGATGCATCAGGACATGGCATAGGAGGCGTCCTCTTGCAAGACAAGAAACCCATAGCTTATTTCAGTGAAAAGCTTAGTGGGGCTGAGTTGAATTACCCTACATATGATAAAGAACTTTATGCTTTAATTAGGGTTTTGAAAACTTGGTTTCATTATTTGTGGCCTAAGGAGTTTGTTATTCATTCTGATCATGAGGCCTTGAAGTATTTGAACGGCCAATCCAGACTCAGTAGGCGACATGCAAGATGGGTTGAATTCATGGAGAACTTTCCTTATGTTGTAAAGCATAAGAAAGGCAAGGATAATGTGGTAGCTGGCGCCCTTTCTCGCAGGTACGTTCTCTTGAACCAATGTGATGTGAAAATCCTTGGATTTGCAATGATTATGGAATTGTATGCTAGTGATCCTCACTTTGCTGAAATTTATAAGAATTGCATGTCTAGGGGAGAAGTTGATTCCTACTCTATAGATGATAGTTATTTGTTTAAAGCTGGAAAATTGTGCATACCTTCATCTAGTATTCGTAGGCTTTTAACTAAAGAAGTGCATGAGTCAAGAGGACATAGAGGGTTAGAGAAAACTTTAGAAGGCTTAAAAGAACACTACTATTGGCCAAAAATGAGTAATTATGTGCTTAGGTTTGTCAAAAGTTGTGTTGTGTGTGCTAAAGCCAAATCTAGATTAAACCCTCATGGCTTGTACCAGCCCTTGCCTATTCCTAGTTCACCTTGGAAGGACATTTCTATGGACTTCATTGTTGGATTGCCTAGAACTAGGAAAGGTAGAGATTCCATATTTGTGGTTGTAGACCGTTTTTCTAAAATGGCTCATTTTATTCCATGTCACGCGACTGATGATGATGTGCATATTGCTGATTGTTCTTTAAAGAAGTTAGATTGCATGGCATTCCTCGTTCTATTGTGTCAGATCGTGATGCTAAGTTTTTGAGTTATTTTTGGAAAAGTGTGTGGTCTAAGTTGGGAACTAAATTGTTATTTTCTACCTCATGTCATCCACAAACTCATGGGCAAACTGAAGTTACTAATAGAACGTTATGGGTTTTATTAAGAACTATGCTTAAAGCTAATCTCAAACGTTGGGAAGATGTTTTGCTTTTTGTAGAGTTTGCTTATAATAGGTCAATCCATTCAGCTACTAAAATGACCCCTTTTGAGGCTGTTTATGGGCTGAATCCAAGGACGCCAGTGGACTTGACGCCTCACCCATACAAGGGAAAAGAGAGTTTTGAAGCTAACAAGAGGGATGAGTTTGTGAAGAAGCTACATGAGAGAACTAAGATGCACCTGAAGAGGAAATCCATGAAGTACAAGGCCCATGCTGACAAGGGGCGAAAACAAGTGATCATTGAAGAAGGTGACCTTGTTTGGGTGCATCTTAGGAAGGAGAGGTTCCCAAACCAAAGGAAGAATAAGCTAGATCAGCGTGGAGATGGAACGTTCAAAATACTCAGAAGAATCGGGCCTAATGCTTATCAAGTCGATATGCCTAGTGAGTATAATGTCCATCCGATGTTTAATGTGGCTGATCTTTCTCTTTATGTGCCAGATTTTGATTCCGACGTTGAATCAGAGACGATTCGAGCTCAAGTGGAGGAGAATGATGCAGTGAAGCCAGCCATGTCTCCTACCGACGTCGATGAGTTGATTCGAGTACCATCTGATGGGCCAATTACTAGGAGTCGGGCAAAGAAGATTGCTCAAGGGACGACGGCGATCTTAGTTCGATTGGCAACTATTGTTGAAGGATCCAACAAGAAAAGATGGGTCACTTGCATTCGACATCAACTGAGCCCAGATTCAATGGATTAATTCAATTGGGTGAGCTTCATATTTTATTTACTTATCTAGATACATGGAATAGCTTGTCTCACTTTAGGGCTGAATTTAGTAAGTGACCGGGTGAGATGAGTTGTTGCATGAGTCAAAGTCAACCCTTTGACTTGACCAATCTAAATAATGGAAAATATCAGCTTTATTTATTTTTATGTTGGATGATTTTATTTAATTATGTTAAGAGGATCTTTAAGATATTTATAGTTTGTTAGGATATTTTCCATAATTAAATAAGTCAGATAAATATTTATTTGATTTATTTAATTTAAGGGAGATCTAGTTAGTTATAGATAGATATTTTATTATATCTTTGGAATCAAGACATGGGCTGATTTACCCCTCTAGGGCCGGCCATGGTGTTACTTGCTCTCCAAGGAAGACTCTTTTGTATTGCCTTTAAATACTTTGCAATTTCCATTCAATAAAAATTAGCCTAGAATTAGATAAACCCTAAATTGGTTTTATCTAGTTCTTGGGCCACCAAAAGACTCGTGTTTGCAATTGCTTCAGTCGATCATCATCATCAATCTCGTGATCCCTCTCTCTCTCGTGTTAATTCAAATCTGAATTATTGTTTTGATCAATTAGGTTGTTCTAAGTTGATTGCTAAAGATCAAACTTAGTTAATCGGTCGGATTTAGCATTAGAGCCAATCCGATTGAACTATCAAGTTGATTATCTCCATAATTTAGATCGGTTCCTTTCATTCATTGTTCAATTCAGTTTTGTTCCTTGTGCAACAAGTTACTAACTTTGAAAACTTTATAGGTTCGAAATTCACATTACAAGGCAAGATCGGGACTTGTGTGGGTCATATACTTGGTCAACGAGGAGCAATCTGGGGCGATCACGTATCACGGTCACCCCGACGCCTAAGAAAAAGAAAAATCACTACCGCGATGACTTCAATGTCGACGACTATCGGGGTCAGCAAAGTCCAACAACACCACGTTCGGAATCCGAGGACTCTATGACGAAGTACGAGGAAGATTCCGAGGAGGAATTTGACCACCCTCCGGTCCATGACTCGGAGGAGTGGATAGATCGGGATCGAGATTGGATTCTGAGACCCAAATTGCCCTAGAACCGCGCGGAGTATGATCGGCTTGAACGCCGTGAAAACCGCGATCGGCCTCGCCGCAATGGGGATCGGTGCGGCCATGACTGAAACCGAGAGGACAGGCGGCGCCCTCGGCGCGACGGAGATGACGAGCCTAGCGATGATGGTGACGGGCCAAGCCGAGGACCTCCCGAAGGCAACCGGCGCCATCACACACCGCCTCCGCGTGCCCATCGGCGTACCGATAACGAACGTCCGGCGCACGTATCACGCTGCGACATCAAGGTAAAGTTTGAAGATTTTTTCGGTAATTATAATCCTGACGGATTTATTTCTTGGTTGTAGGGTACTGAACACGTCCTCAAGTATTACCGAGGAGCATGAGAAAGTCGAGGTGGTGACCCTTCATTTCAAGGGGGGCGCTCATATGTGGTGGAACCGATTTGAAGCGGATTGGGTCCGAAAGGGTAAAGCCGCCATTACCGAGTGGCACCAACTTGTGTTCATAATGAAGCAGAAATTCAACCCCCCCCCCCCCGACTACAAGGAGAATGTCCGAATTTTGATCCAACACGCTCGTCAAGCATCCATGACTCCGGAGGAGTTCTTTGCCTACTTAGAAGATCTATTCTTCAAAGCCGGCATAAGCGCTTCATCGGGGGCTTTGCGGCCTCGCTTTGTGGCAGTACTCAATCAATGGATCCGAGATCGATTGGTTGTCTTGCCAATCAAGGACTTGGGACGGCTCAGTCACACGACCATGGAGTTGTACACTCAATTTAGAGGACAAAGTCGTCAAATTTTCAAAGGTATGGCTCTAACTCTAGTCCTACCGTTTATGGTACTAAACCGGTTTCTTCTCCTTCTTTTTCTAAACCCAAGGTAGGTACCCCCGGAACAGACTCCAAGGGCCCTTCGGTTGGCCAAAACCATGACAAGGCCGCCCCTACGCCACAAACAAGGACTCGAGACATCGAGTGCTATCAATGTGGTGGTCGGGGCCACTTGAAACGGGATTGTCAAAACACGAAGCGTGTGTTGTTTTCGGCTCAAATGGCGGCGTATGAAAGCGTTGACGAAGCTGAGTCGGAGGAAGAGGACGCGTACCAATTGAAGAAGGCGCGTATTGCGCGCCTTCGGACATTGCCGCCGATGTCGACAAGCTTTTGCTCGTGACACGCCGAGCACTTAGTGTCAAGGAGGCCATGCCAACTGATCAACGGGAAAATATTTTCCGTACTCGTTGCTTGGTGCAAAACGTCTCCTTGTCCATCATCATTGATTCTGGTAGTTGCGGGAACTTCTTGTCAAGGAAAGTCGTCACTCATTTCAATTTGCTACAATTGGAGCATTCGAGGCCTTACAAGCTCGTTTGGATATCCAACGAAGGCGATCATTGGGTCACCAAACAAGTACGTCTTTCTTTTTCTATTGGCATCTATTCAGATTCTATTTTTTTTGAAGACATGGACGCCACACATGTTCTTCTTGGTCGTCCATGGCAGTTTGACCGTCACGTGATTTACGATGGCTGGTTGAACACTTACATGTTCAATTACCATGGTAAAAGTGTGACCATCTTACCTATGTCTCCTAGTGAAGCGTTACAGGATGAAGCCGAAAGGAAACTAGCAAAGGCTCGGGAGACTAACACCGCGCCTACGCCGAATGACGCATCCAAGGGCGTTTCGGCACAAGGCGCCAGTTCCAGCGGCGATTCTGGTGGTGCTGGACCAGATTCTGGCCAAAACCACGATGTGCACCAGGAACGCCGAGGGAAAGTCAAGAATGTGCCTCGGACGTCGAGTGTCAAGTCTGCCGCGCGCCAGACTCTGTAACGACAGGCGTTGGCTCGTTACCGAGCCAATCCAGCGGCGCATCAGGTCCAAACCTGCATCATTGGCACGGTTCTGTTAGGCAACCAATTGGCGCCCATGGCACGTCTCGGAGCGTTGAAGACGCCGAGCCACCCTTGCTCGGCACGGTGCAAGATCGATTACTTCTATGCCGCCGCCGCGACGTGGTCAAAACCATCGAGGGGAGTTTTTCTTGCTTTTTATTGTGTCCATAACTTCAAATTACCATTGATAAGACACATGAGCTACCCCCTTCCATCTCTTCTCTTTTGCAGGAGTTTTCGAATATTATGCATGCCGAGCTCCCAAACGGGTTGCCACCTATTCGGGGGATCGAGCATCGCATAGATCTCATTCCCGGCGCTTCATTACCAAACCAGGCTGCATATAGGGCGTCTCCAAAGGAGACTCAAGAGCTACAGCACCAAGTCCAATCTCTTTTGTACAAGGGCTATGTTGGAGAGTCCCTTAGCCCATGTGCGGTTCCGGTTATCTTGGTGCCGAAGAAAGATGGCTCTTGGAGGATGTGCGTGGACTGCCGTGCCATCAACCAAATCACCATCAAGTACCGTCACCCGATTCCCTGTTTGGACGACATGCTTAATGAATTACATGGTGTCCTTCTTTTCTCCAAGATTGATTTGTGGAGCGGATACCACCAGATTCGGATGCAAGAAGGAGACGGGTGGAAGACGGCGTTTAAATCCAAACACGGTCTTTACGAGTGGTTGGTGATGCCTTTTGGCCTCACTAGCGCTCCTTCTACCTTTATGCGTTTAATGAACTTTGTTTTACGTAAACTTTTGGGACGTTTCATCGTCGTGCATTTTGACGACATTTTAGTTTATAATAGGACTTTGGACTCTCACGCGAGGCACCTTAGGCATGTGTTAGATAGCCTCCGCGAACATTCTTTGTATGTAAACCTAGACAAGTGTGTTCTTTGTTCGGATACGATGAATTTTCTTGGCTTCGTCGTATCCAAGGATGGCCTACGAGTGGATTCCGACAAAATCCGGGCCATCCGTGAGTGCCCAACTCCCACGACCCCACTATGGTTCGTTCCTTTTTTGGGCTCGCCGGGTTTTATAGGCGATTTGTCAAGGACTTTAGTTCTATCGTCGGGCCACTCCACTCTTTGACCAAGAAGGCAGCCACAATAAAGTGGATGTCGCATCATGAGGCCGCTTTCGAGGCCTTAAAAGATGCTTTGTGCCGCGCCCTAGTCCTGCAATTGTCGGACTTTTCCAAGCGCTTCGAGATCAAGTGCGATGCTTCCGATTATGGTATTGACGGCATACTCCTTCAAGAGCAACGACCTATCGCTTATTTTAGCGAAAAGCTAGCTGGGGCTACTTTGAATTATCCGACCTATGATAAAGAGCTCTACGCTCTTATTTGGGTCATAAAGACGTGGCAACATTATCTCTGGCCAAGCGAGTTCGTACTTCATACGGATCACGCGGCCTTGGCTTATCTCAAGAGTAAAACGACTCTGAATAGGCGCCACGCACGCTGGGTTGAGTTTATGGAGACGTTACCTTACGTCATTGCGCATAAAAAGGGGAAGAGAACGTCATCGCAGATGCTCTCTCTCGCAGTTATATTCTGTTAACCCAGCTTCATTCTAAGTTGCTCGGGTTTGCGTTGATTAATGAACTGTACGCCTCAGATCCGTACATTTCTTCGATCATCAAAGAACTCGAGCGCTCTCGTATCCATGAGTCTTATTTTTTTGGACAACGGGTATCTATACCGCGCTGGGAAGCTTTGCATTTCGGCATCTTCGGTTAGACATTTGTTGCTTAAAGAAGCTCATGACGGCCGAGGGCACTTTGGCATAGCCAAAACATTGGCAGCACTCCGTGAGCATTTCTTCTTGCCACACATGGCACGAGATGTAAACAAGTATTGTCAGGGTTGTGTGCCGTGTCATACTGCCAAATCTCGGTCTCAACCAAATGGGCTTTACAAGCCTCTACCGATACCAAACGCCCCGTGGGAAGATCTTTCCATGGATTTTATCACGGGACTCCCAACGTCGAGGCGTGGCAAAGATTCCATTTTCGTAGTCTTGGACCGGTTCTCCAAGATGGCCCACTTTATTGCATGTAAGGGAACTAATGATGCGGTAGAAATCGCAAATTTTTTTTTCGAACTTGTCGTAAAGCTCCACGGTATTCCTAAAACTATTGTTAGTGATAGGGATACCAAATTATGTAGCCATTTCTGGAGAACGCTTTGGGGGAAGTTAGCTACATGACTCCTATTTTCAACAGCTTATCACCCTCAGACCGATGGTCAGACTGAGGTGACCAATCGGACCCTAGGCACTCTTCTTCGGATGATGCTCAAGGCAAACTCACGTCGGTGGGAGGACTTACTTTGCCATGTTGAGTTTGCATATAATAGGTCCTTTCACTCTGCGACGAAGATGACACCTTTCGAGTTGGTCTACGGGCGTAACCCTGCGATACAAGCCCGGTGAGCACGTCGACGCGGCCAAACACGCCGACCATGTCCGCCTCCTACACGAGCGCACCAAGGCGCAATTACTGAAGTGCTCGAATCAATACGCCGCTCAACGCAACAAGGGGCGACGCACGTTGATCTTCGAGCCCGGGGATATGGTGTGGCTTCAACTTAGCAAGGATCGTTTTCCCAACGCTAGGAAGACGAAGCTGCACCCGAGAGGAGATGGACCCTTCAAGGTCCTTCGGCGCATCAACAACAACTCTTACATCCTCGACCTCCCGAGTAAATACAACGTTCACGCTTCCTTTAATGTCTCGGATCTCTCTCCATACATAGATCCCCAGTATCATGACGAGGAAACGGGAACGTTTCCTACCCAAGGGGGGAGGGTGATCTGACCCCCTCATTGACGGCGAGCCAAGAAGAGGAAGATTTGTCCGTGCTCTCCAACGGACCCATTACTCGAGCCCGGACCCATGCCATAGCTCGAGAACCGGAGTCCCTCGTCGAGCGTGCCTACGCAAGCCACGGCGCACCCACCGGCACGCCCCTCTTCAAGTACCTCACCATCATCGGAGTCGTGCCGCTCCTCAACATCGACGCCTCGCACCACGGTACCGAGGACCTCGCGTCCATTGTCGTACCAGCCACGCCCGGTGCCGAGTCCCATGCTTCGGCACCAGCCTACATGTCCGCGCCAGGCCAACCCGACGTCGCGACATGAGATTCACGTGTGCCGCGCACCTCGGCCTTGTCGTGCCACACCTAGTGTGTCGCGACATACCTTGTGTGCACCGCGTACCTTGGATGTGTCTTGCCACACCTAGTGTGTCGCGACACGCTTTGCGTTGGCGCGCCGACGCCTTGTCACGTCCTTGTCGCGACACTCGCGACATGGCCACCGTGACCATTTATGCTTCTTTCCGTTTTTAGTATCATTTCCTTTCCGAACATTACTACTTCTGTCATTTCTATTTTTGCTTAATAGTTTTGGGCTTGGGCTCGTGTTTGGGCCGCATGCTTGCGCCTCCCTCCACGCCCCACGCTTTCTAGGGTTTGCGTGCATTCACCTCTATATAAGAGGCACGCCCCTTCCTTGTTTATTACGCTTTGAATGAACTAATGTTATGCTGTCGAGATTACTCCATAACTATTTCTAAAAGGCGTCAACCCAATTTCTACTTCTTAATCCCATACTCTTCCGGTTTAGGTCAAACTAGACCCCCTTTGCAATCCTTTCACTTCTCCCTCAAACCAAGTCTAGACGCTTTACGTCTCCAATCTATCGCTTACGTTCGTGAGAAGACCCAATACGAGTCCAAGCAAAGATGCTACACGTGAATCCTCAACGGGGTTCACATCATCTGGTGTACCAGTTATCATACCCTTGATAAACGCTACGTAGTGAAGTGTGTAGCGGATAACTGTTGGAGCGAATGCAGGGCCACAATGGGGTTGTGTGACCTTCCGACTAATATCCATAAATTTATTTGAAAAATGGGTATTTCTATGGGTTTGCCTTGGTATCTTGTTCATACCTTTGTATTGAATAATCATGGTCGGTTGATTTCTGTCCATATATGTTGTTCTATATCTCCATGAATCTAGGAACTTTTACTTACATTGTATTATTTGGTCTACGCACCGGTACTGTTTAACATAACACGACTAGTTGAAGGGAAATCTTCGAAAGGAAAATGGATTATGGGAGTGTGTTACTTGAACTTTTGAGTAGGCCTAGAGACAAAAGGATTCTGTTATTGGGGAAAATCAATATATTTCTAATGTCGAATCAGGATCAACAACGAAAAAAATAAAGCATTGGGTCAAACTCTCGTCTTTTTGCTAAACAGGATGTACTAGTAACACCTGTCGTTCCATGCACGACTACGACTCGGATTAAGTATGAGCATATTTATTTTAATATAATGATAAATAAAAGATAAAAAAAATTATGCTAACATACGATAGTTTTTTATTCTTAAGATCAAATAAATTTTGGATTTTTACAACTTTTATAAATAAATAGAGAGAAAAATTATTTGAAAAAGATAAATTAATATAAATAAAATTTGACATTTTAAAAATAAAGTTGGGCCAAAGTTAATGTGGTGACCTAGGAAGATACAACTTTAATACATAATATAGACAGATGTTTTAACCAAAATTTAATTTTTAAAAAATCTTTTACATCATAAATGGATAAAAAGATATAGATAATGTAATTTTTATCATCTTGTAATTTTATTTTTTTATCATAATTTGATTTAAGAAAATTTTTATAGAAGTAGATATATAGAAAAATATAATGTAATCACTTGATAATCAATTATTTACTTAGAATCTATCCTAATATATATACTATAATTTCTTTCCTAGATTAATTTATCTTATTTCTATATTATCCCAAAATAATATCAACATATATAAATTCTCAAAATAAAAAATCCTGTGTGGCGAAATCCTAGGTGGCTTAATATGGGAACGACACATAGGAAAATCCTAGTTGACGCAACGTGGTGGCCTTATTCCTTGCGTCTTTTATATATATACATAGATTGAACCCATAATTCATTAAATCATTTTGATGAATGTCAACTACGTATCGTAACTAAATTGTTCAATTGAAGAGTACTAAAAGAAATTTCCCTTAAATTAATTAAAAAAATAATTTGTTCAATTTTACAAATCTCCTAAATCTACCCCTTCTAAAAAAACTTTGTTCTTACCAAACACCTATTTAAAGAAATTTTAAATAGCCAAATCCTTTACAAACCTACGATTGAACAAAACCTTAATTTTTGATGAAGATATGAGGGAGAGAATGTTAATAAATGAATATGAAGTTGCTTTGAGATCATTCGTGATATTTTGATGATATTCAAAGTATCTTAGGTAATTTAAAAAATATAAATATAAGTCAAATTTTGTCAAATTTATGTTGAAATTCAAAAATATAATTAGAGAGAAGGATTGGTGAGGTTTGGGAAATTCTACGCCGTAATTCTAGTTAGGAGTGTTTTGATTACATAGTTCAATCCTAATCTAGGTATGCTTTTTCAAAGTTTTAGACTTATAAATTAATCAGGAATTGGTGTATGTGATGGATCTGTTTTAGACTGACATGGGCATAAGATGAAAGAGTTGGAGAAACTCTGCAATCCCATCATTGCTAAGATGTATGAGGGTGGACACTGACGGGCCGGCCAGTGGTGGGAGTGGTGCTGGGCCTAAGATTGAGGAAGTTGAGTAAGCTACAGAGTGTCTACGGTCAGGGATTAGGACAACCGGGATAATTGCAATTTTACTGGTTCATTTATATTTTCCCGTCGGCCATTTGTATATACTAATTGTTGTTAATGCCTTCACAAAATGGGTATGGTGTTGCACTCATGATGACCTTGTTGCAATGCCTTCACAAAATGGAATGGCATTGCTCAACTCGTGTGGTAGTGTCGGTTCCTACTATATCTTGGGTTGGGAAATAAATTGTTTACTTTCCATTTTTCTTAGGAGATGTTTCTAAATTACCTTCAAAAGAACTCTTGTATACGGAAATCACGATCGAGAAAAATAGATCCATCATATACACCAATTGCTAATTAATTTATAAGCCTAAAACATTGAAAAAGCATACCTTAGATTAGGATTGAACTATGTGATCAAAACACTCGTAAGTCTGAAAATCCTGCTTCTCAACTGTGATTTCCAGTGAGGTTTCTAACAAACTTCTTTTAAGTGATATGTGTCTCCACCTTTTATAAAGTTGTTGGGTTTTTTTAGACATATACTCTTTCTTTCTTTTTTTGATTTGGTAATATTTACGGTAGCCCAAGTACTACTTGGACTTATATTTAACTTTATAAATATATTGTAAATTTTGTATTAATCTCATGGTTATCATACATATTATGTAAAACATTTATACATCTTATAAATAATGTCAAACGCTAAGAATTTCCAGTGAGGTTTCTAACAAACTTCTTTTAAGTGATTTTTGTCTCCACCTTTTTTATAAAGTTTTGGGTTTCAGACAAATACTTTTTTTTTTGATTTGGTAATATTTAGGGTAGATGAAGTACTACTTGAGCCTAGAAGGAACAGGTTTACTAACCAATTCTAAGAAAGAAGGGCAAACCACCGCCCTAAATACTCGAACCTGAGACCTCTTGCACATTGATAAGAGGCTCAACCGTTGAGGCACGAGCACTTGCTCAGACAAATACTCTTTTAGTTTACGAAAAAGCAATATACCTCAAAGCGTTTGGAATATCATAAAGACACGTTTTCAATTTATAATTATTAATTAGACAAGTTGACTTTTCTATAATCTTCTATATATACTATAAAATAGAAAAATTTGGGCAATTAATGACTCATTCAATTGGCCTAAAATATATATCTAATTTTAATTTAATAATAAGTCTATATAAACTTATGTACATATATCATCTACTTAATTCCATATAATTATCTAAATTTTTTCTACATGTAAATTTGTATTTTTCTCAATCAATGTACATGTTTAAGTATTTAATAATTACATCATAAAAAATGATTTTTTATATTCTATTTGAAATGTTACATTTTTTGCAATAAATAGTGCAATTATAAGAAACAAATTATGAATAAGAATTTTATGTTATTTTTATTAATTAATGAATAATCATCATACTATAAATAAATAGATGACAATTTTTGCATTTCTAAAATAAAATTTTGTTCAATGAAATGATTATATTTATATTTTAACATTAAAATATTGTCTTATTCAAAATTACTATATTAAAAAATAATGAAACACAAATATAAATCTAATGAATCATCTTAATTTAAAATATTAATTTTACAACATTTCATATTACACACAAATATAACGTTAATCATTAATATTACATCATTTATTTAGCAAGTTTTGTAGTAACCCTTGATAATAACATACAACCTTTGGTATTACAATATGAATTTAAAGCCATTAAACTATGACCATTGATATTACAAATAAAAGTAAAAATAAAAGAAGATAAGATCAACTTTTGGTATTCCAAACAAAAGATAAGATCAAATTTAAAATATAACTTTTCTTATTCTACCCTCTTTCTCACTATATAAGCCTTTCACTTTTGCATGATCACATCACTCTCTTATATTTGATGTATTTGGTGATTGTCTCTTGAAGGAAAAAAAGCAAATGATTTACAAACCAAATCTTATAGTTGATATGTTCGATGATTGTTACTTGAAGGGCAAAAGCAAATGATTTACACAATTCAATAGAGGTACTTTTTCTCTGTTGAATCCCTTTGTTTCATATGATTTCTAGCATTATATTTGAATATACTTTGAGTATTTTATTATTTTATGTATATGGTAAGTGAAAAACATCATTTGTGTCAGAAAGCTTGGCAAAGTGGATGAGGATCACCATGAATCATTTGATTATCACGTGAAGAAGAGAAGGTTATGCGCTAGGGAAATCATTTGATGGTAGATTAATTTGATTAATTTATGTGAAGGGTTTTGCGCAATTAATTAAAAAAATTATTCTTTAAAATTAAACAAATAAAATAACAATTCAAACAAAACTATCTCTCTATCTATTTTGTGAGTAGTTTACAAAATCTATTAATAAAGTATTATCTAATAGACTAATTTTGTATTTTACAACATTTGGTATTACACACAAAGATAACAAAATGAGCATTAGATTTGATATTATATCATTTATTTAGCAATTTTTGTAATAACCTTTGGTATTACAACACAACCTTTGATATTACAATATGAATTTAAATCCATTAAATTATAACTATTGGTATCACAAATAAAAGTAAAAATAAATGAAGATAAGATCAACATTTGGTATTCCAAACAAAAGATAAGATCAAACATAAAATATAACCTTTGACATTATTTAGCAACTTTTTTAGTAACTTTTAGTATTACACACAACATTTAGTATTACAATATGAATTTAAAGTCATTAAATTATAACTATTGATATTACAAATAAAAGTAAAAATAAAAGAAGATAAGATCAACCTTTAGTATTCCAAACAAAAGATAAGATCAAATTTAAAATATAAACTTTCATATTCCACTCTCTTTCTCACTATATTAGCTTTCCACTTTTGCATTATCACGTTACAATTTTATTCACTACAAAGCAAAAAAAAAAAACTCTCAAATTGTTGAAAAATAAGGATCAATCAAGAAACCCATGGAGATGTATAAAGTAAAAAATTTCAATAATCTCTAGATCAGTGAAGGGTATATACCATCCAAGCAATAAAATTACAAGATCAACCTTTGAATTAATTCACCAAGTGAAAAAAAATCCTATAATATATAAAACATTGAAAAAAATCAAGAAACTCGTGCGAAACCCTTGAAGATCAATCAAGAAATCTATATATCTATATATATATATATATTATAAAATACTATTTTTATATAAAACATAATCAATGAGAACCCGTACGATAGCACGGGCCATCCACCTAGTTATATGTGAAATGTAGACCATCCAAAAATAGTTCAATGGTTAATAGCAAGTTGATGCGGTTGATTTTCTACATATTCAGTGGTTAAGCTAATAAAAAACATAACTACAATCAATCGAATGTTAATCTAAAATGTATTTGGAAACTTGATATCTATTTATCTATATACTAAAAGAAAAATCTTTAGATTTCAAATTGATATCGCATACATGTTAATTTTATATTTAATTCGCTTACATGGCGCCACATCATTAACCTTCTAAAAAATAATAAAATATATTTATAACTATTTTGTGTTTTTTTATATAGACTAGCCTTAGTTCAAGTGTCCTACACGGGTTTATAAATTTATTGTATTATTTATTTATAAATCTGATTAAATTGATATTAAAAAAACTATACGTATCTTATTAAAAATATCATTTCTAAAAAGAATTATTAAAAATTGATTTTTGATATAAGTAAGGATTTTTTAAGAAACAATATTTATCGTATCTTAAAAACTATCCTATTCAAAAATAAAATTAATCTATTAAAAGTAATATGAAATAATCCAATTAAAAATAATCCAATTAATTTTCAACAAATCAAATTGATTTAAATAAGATGGGCAGTGTAATTCAATATGGAACCGTTTTAATTATTATTTAACCTCCACTTTAGTATATAGTAATGAACTAATGATATATGATTTAATATTATAAATTAAATATTAATAATAATTTTAAAATAATTCAAATATAATAATTATGTTCCTAATATTTTAAAAATAGTAATATTATTTTCTTAATATTAAAAAATATTTCGTGATAAAGATTAGTGCTTTGGAGCAAGTTAGTGTTTCCTTTAAGAAGAAAATATTCTCGTAGTCAATGTATAATAAAGATCACAGGGGCGGAATTATTTGGGGGCTAGAAGTAGCCGTCGACCCTTGGTCACCCTAATCCAAATTATTTTTCAGTATATATTTTTCATTCGTTCCTAGCTTCAATTTGATATATTATAAGCTTCAATCCGATATTCGAACAAAAGTTATGATATGATCGTTTGAATATTATAGGTATGCAAACCACGTTCACATGTCATAGTAAGAATGCCTTTTTTTATAAAATTTATGTCTTCATACCGTAATTGAATCGGAGAGTTTAAGAGAATAGGTTATTAAAATACTTGACTATCCTATAATAAAGTACGTGTGAATATTTGAAGTGCTTATTCTAGTGCCTTCGGACACCTAGTCAAGCGATAGGATTTTAAGGTAAGTACATGAGGTCTACGTTTCGACTCTCTGGGACAATATCCTTCAAAAAAAATAATTAGTCTAATTACACATTTATAACTTTTAGGACTTCAGCCGCCCACCTCCCCCCCCCAAGAAAAGGATAATGGTGGTTGGTTCATTTCATCCGCCAAAGCTCAATTAAATTAAATTCCAATGAATGTTTTATTACAGCTAGAAAACTCAAAAAAAAAAAGGAACAAACAAATGCTTTCAACTGTATAAATATGGATACAGAACAGAGTCACTATTACCTAAAACAAGGTATCAGACTTCCCATCTCCAACTCTTTCTTGAAATGACAGTATCCATTCATTCCTCCGGAGATTGCTGTATGGATTACCTGAATCCATTTTCGTGCCCCTATCAAGTAAGTCAGCAGCATCAGCACCGAAAGAATTTCAAGAAGCGCATCAATAGCGATGCCTGCGAGTTCACTAAGCATGCTCCAACAAGAAGAGAAGCAATGTCAACATAGCCATTGCGGGAATAAGGAGAGAGACGATGGCCTTCGGACTGGCATTAGGCAGCCAGGGATAAGCATCCGGAGGAGGCATAACACAGTTATCGCCATTGAAGTATATCCTTCGAGGGAAAGCCCATCCCTTCTCAAAGGTGAAGGTTGATGTGTCCTTTCGGAGCAATAACTCTGACTGGACATTTCCAAGGGCCCCTGCTTGATTGAGGAAATCATTGTAGAATTTGACTCCCCAAAACATAGCAGTATCATCTGCAAGCAAAAACCAGTTAAGAGTTTCAAATTTGAGATCTCATCTAATCACACTCCCGAGTATTAAACATAATAAGGAGGAGCTAGCTTTAGACACGAGCTTACTTAAGCCATCATAAGGGGTCAACGCCTTGTAATTGAAGCTGAATACTTGGGTAAGGTTATCAAAATTAGGATGTTGCATAACCATATTCCACTGACTGTAGTTCATGGCATAATTGAAGTTTGTGAGTGTGACCTTCACACGCCAATAATCTTTATAGTTGAGTTTTAAATGCCAATGGATTCTGATAGGACACATATGGTTGGTACACTGGAGCATAGGAGAATCACTAGCTTTCCCACCACTTGGAACAGCAGATGCTAGATATGAAGATTCTGACCTGCAATCAACAAGATGACAACCTTATATTCGGTAACAAATTTACAACCAAGGGTTGATTAAAAAGCGGTGGGCAAGGTAAAAGATCACTTACTTTACACATGTGCCAGCTGTATTATTTTGACATCCACATGCACAAGTTGGGCACGGCACTATCGTGTCATTGTAAAATGAAGAAAGAGACACACAACAGGTAGGAGTCTTTTGGGCCAAGAATTGGGAATATGTACAAGTAACATTCCATGTCACTGCACATAAGATTATCATCTTGTAAATAAATTTAAACTTTGAACATTTTTCCAACACAATACAGTATCAAAAATAAACATCCTTCAGGTATAAATTCAAAATTCCACCATAAATCACTATTCAATTAAGGAGAGACATCAAAGAACTCCCAGGTGACATCCTTAGCAAATGAAGCTTCTACTCCTAGTAGTAGTTTACCATTCATACTATTTAGCACAGCTAAACGTTACTTTATGTTTTATCAAAAAAAAAATGTCATTTTATTTAATAGACGCATCTCAAAGATTTGACAAGGCTACTTACTTAAAGCTTGAGTGACCCTCCGCTTATCAGCTGTCGTAAATTTGGTGGGTTTGACATTCTTTGCAGGTCCACAAGTGTACCCAGGTCCAGGTGCTTTCAAGGTGAAGTTCTTGGGCAACCTCACAGTTTTATTGGTAGTACCTGCCTGACCTACACTGACCTGGAATGCGCTAACTGCAGTTGCAGGATCTTGCGCCCAAGAGTTTATTACACCACCTCTACAGCAATTTGCAATTTGTTGATTGTAAGGAGTTCCGGGAAGCAAATCAACCACCATTGGTGTCTTCTTACAGCAGTGAGGAACGTTTCCTTTGAATTTTGAACAATCTCCCTGTTCTGTTGTTTGGCTTCCAACCATACTCCAGATCACTTCTTTCTTTGCCCATGTCCATGATAGCGACCATCCAGGTGCTTGAATGGATCGATACTGTTGGAAGTTGAACATTGTGACTGTTGCCTGTCAATTTACAGGAGAAAACAAGTAAGGATAAACAGAAGTTACAAACATTTCAAAAGATTAGCACGTGTGTTTGAAATACAAAGTGAGATCGAAATATCTAGAAACTAGACGAGAATTTTATATAAATTGGATCAAATGGTTGATTTATACAGCTTTGAGTCAAAAGCATTTATTAGAGCAATGGTCATTCATCACATTAGAGATTAATCAATTCCTTCGCATGTTCTTAGATCTACTTGATCATTAATGTAAAGCCTAGAGCTCAAATCTTCACAAGCGAATCCAAAAGAACATATCTGAAAAGTCAGAACACAGACTTTAGGTAGAGATTGAGTTGATATGGGAAGCTTTTGTTAACTTATAAGTGGATTCCTTGGGAATTCCACGATTCCAAGAGTAAGGAACAAGCAAAGCATGGTATCTAAGAATAGCGATGGGAATAAAGCAGAGATATTTACCACATAGCCATCTGGTGTCCATTGCATCACATCCCATTTTATAGTGATATTTCCATTGGGATCGAGTGCATCATAACCTTCTGCAATAGCATCGAGCAAACACAGCAACCAGATGTTAGATCCCAAATGCCAAGCACAAAAGACCCGAAATATAGCACATATTATAAGTTAGGAGCAGAAAAGTCAAATTTTTTAATAAATCACAAAACAGGTTGATTGTGGTAATTGAAAACTTCAAAGTGAACACAATAAATTTCATTAGACTTGAAGGATTTCATATGCCGATTCTCCTTCAGCTAAAACGAATCTAATCGTTAACTATTATCAGAAACCTGTTGGAGAGCATACAATGATTCCTGTGTTACTGAAACACTAGGCCGGCATTGGCACTAATAGTAGCCACCGACCAGATTTGGAGGAAAAAACAAGACAAGATCGAGTTTCGGGGAAACAAATCGGGCTATTCCAGAAACAATTTTACTCAGTTTCCAACAACACGCCTTCTAAATTGTATCTGGATGGATCCCTATAGAGTTTTTTTTTGCTCCCAATCTCAATAATTCTCCAAACTAAGAGAGAAAGTGAAAGAAATCGAGGAACTCGCCTGTAGAGGTGAAAAAGGAGCAAGAGAGCAAGAAGACAAACGAAAGGGCGTAGTTTAGAAGCTTGTAAGTGGGTCTCGGCGTGCGAGATGAGAAAGACTCCATTGCTACTTGGCTTTTCTCGCTTAATCTTCAGCTGAGGATCTGTATAAAAACTGAGAAAGAGAGAGAAACTGAAGAAAATGGGAGGGTACTCAGCACTCACTCTCACATGGCAAGCTGGAACATTAGAAAAATGCCGACGGTGAAAACATTGGCTTTGCTTTTCTTTTTTTTTTTTGGTGGAACTGGCTTTGCTTTTCTTGAGAGTGTCGGTGTGTGTTTTTTTCAACCGTTTTTCTATCCTATGCCCTAAGGGTATAGGATAAGAATCCAAATGTAGAAACTAAAACCCTATTTAAGAAAGAATGAACCCTTTTAAAAAATAATTAAAAACTATCTAAATATAAAATTATTGTTTTATTTCTAAAATTGGGGCTCTTAACCTATGCCCTTGGGGCATAGGTTAGAAAAATCGTTTTTTCAATTATAAAAGTAAGAGGATGGCCTCGGTTTAGTTTGGGTTGGGTCAATTTTGAAATATGGTAAATATAGGAATGTCACGTACAAAAATCCTTAACCAAGTAGTTGTTAAGTAATAAGTAGTCTCGGTTAAAAATATGCGAGCTCGAGTTCGAATACGAGCTTGGTTCGAGCTGTTTGAACTTGGTTCATTAAATGCTCAGGGCAGTGGCCAGGGGCGGAGCCAGAAATTTGACTCAGTGGGGGCTAAATCGCTGTTATAGAAAAAAAAATGTATTTTTCTAAATAAAAAAATTTTTGTACGAATTTTTTTGTATTTTTAATAAAATTTTGTATTTTTTAATTAAATTTTGTATTTTTCTGTATAAAAATTATTTTATGTATATGAGACCCTTTTTCATAAAAAAAATTGTTTGTTAGTTCAAAGATGGGAACTGTTTGACTGTATTTGACAATATATATAGTACATGTTCAATCACTGATATGTATAATCACTGATATGTTCAATCAATGATATGTTCAATCACTGTTTGTTAGGGGGTGCGGGCGGTGACAGCCGCCCCCACATCGGGCCTGAGGAGCGATAAATTTTACCTAAAGAGAGCCTGGAAGATAAAAAAAATTGAGCTTTCACCCCCATATCCAACCTGGGGCAGGACAAAGTGGAAGGTGGGGAAGAGTGAAAGAGCCGATAATATTAATTTGTACAAAGTCGGTCCCCTTTCAGATAATCTTGGATCTGCTCACCTTGAACAACTCATTTACTTGATCAATTATACAAGCAAGTGAAACTAAAACTTAAACTATGTAGTTTGAGAGAGGCCACCAAAACTATGTAATTTATCATAAGAATATATATTGTATATAATGTATATAGTAGAGCTTATTCATGAACGTATAATCTAGTGTTTTTATGAGCATAAATCGAGCTTGCTCATGAGCGTATAATCGAACTTGCTCATGAGAAAATGAGTCGGGCTATCTTGTGCTCAAGCTCAATTCGTTTATCTTTCGAGCCTTAAAATTGTGCTCAAGTGATATTCGTGTTTTTAGTCTAGTTTTTGGTTTGTTTCTTAGTTTGTTTAGGTTTAGTTTTGGTAGTTTTTAGAGTTAGTTTGGTGTGTTTTTAGATAAGTTTGCATATTTTGTGAAAAGTATGGAAGCTACTCTGTTTTGTGTCTTTTTGTAGGTTTTGAGCAGGAAAGAGT
Source organism: Fallopia convolvulus (assembly GCA_964016875.1). NCBI lineage: Eukaryota > Viridiplantae > Streptophyta > Magnoliopsida > Caryophyllales > Polygonaceae > Fallopia > Fallopia convolvulus. Next base: position 29,375,337 of record OZ024727.1, read on the forward strand.
GCTTTTGGAGATATTGGAGTGCTATGGTGAAGGTCAGAAGAGTATGAAGATAAAGAGGTTGAAGTCCAAGCTGTTAAGTGAAGAAGAGTTGAAGAAGCCAAATCTCAGGCTCGTTAACGAGGTTGTGAAGGGTCGTTAACGAGGCATAAAGATAGAATTTTTGGATGGATTTTGTGATTCCTACCGACCCTGTGCGGAAGTCGTTAATGATGGTTCCGTGTTGGTAGAGGTTTTAAGTGATTTTAGGGTTTTTAATGACTTTTAGGGTTGTTATATCTTCTATCTAATATCTTGTTATCTTTTTAGAGTTAGTTTCTATCTTTTAGGGTTTTTAATAGATAGCTTTATTAGTATAAATACCCTTCTTTCTAGCCTAGAAGGAGGGAGGACGATTTTATTTCTTCTAGGAGAACCGATTGAGGAGTCGAGTGGGAGGATTGCGAGGCAAGGTCGATCGAGAGAGAGAAGTTGGGTCGTTAATCAGGTTTTTCTACTCGGTGTTGTTTTGTTTTTGGTTTCATTCTGAAGTTTGTAAGACGATATTTCTATTATTAATTTCAAGTAAGTTTGTTTTTGTTTTCAATGTTTTCTTTTGCTGAAGTTGTTTGCTTTATTAATATGAGTAGTGAGTAATTTTCTTATCTAGGGTCGGGGTTGAAACCCAACATAGTTATGCATGTTTGATGATTGAGTTGATGTTTTGAATGCCTTTTATCTATTTTTAGATTGCTTGTTCAGCTTATGCTTAGATGATAGTCGAGGTAATTTGAGTTTGCAATTTGATCGAAAGAGAAAGTTGTCAACTTAAAGGTTGATATTGTTCGATTACGAAAGTTTCGAGCTTTGGATCCAAAACAAGTGATTGGGTGAATTAATTGATGAGAATTGATTGATTTGCTTGATAGTCAGCGAAAGTTGATGAATTTATCTATTTAAAGGCATGATCTTTATCTTCTTATGAGTTTTTATGCATAGCTATGTTGTGGTAACCCTTGTCCTAGGTTTTTATTTTTATTTGAGTTTGCATCCGTTACATTCGTTATCGAGTTACTTGCCTCGGTACCGAAGTTGAGTTTAGGTCGTTAGTGTGAGTTCGTAGAGTCATCCAGGTTCGTTAACGACCCTGACAAAGTCGTTAACGAGGTTGGTCATAGGTGTTCTGTGTTATTTTGCTTTGTTTTTAGTAGTTGATAGACAAACAATCGTGCTTCCCGTGGAACGATCCTGACTTCGCTATACTCAGCGGGATATTGACTTATAAATTTATTTGTTGTCAATAAACCCTCCTCAACATCAAGCTTGACTCGTTTATAAACCGAGTTGAACACGAACAAGATTTAGCCAAGTCGAATCCTGAATTTCTGACGAACGACTCTGTTCATTTACAGCCCTATCGTTAATATTCGTAAAATACAAAAACCCAAAGCCCATCAACAAGAAGATCCTACAATCTCCCAACCATCCCAAAAATCTAAGTTAAATTGGTGAAGTTTAGGTAAAATAATTTTTAAAAAAATAATAAAAAATAGATGTGGAAAAGACTTCATTGAAACTAAATCTTTTAGGTTTACGTTTTTTGAGTGAAAGAGACGACTACACTTGCAAAATTCGATTCAAGTCAGTGGTTAACAAACATTTTAGCGTTTGTTTAGTTCGATCAAATTAAGTTGTGGAAATCCGCCTAAATGAAGCTCATAACCTAATTGCCCTCCACAAGCTCCTCGATCCCCACGCTCTCAAAGCGTATGCAATTGGTAATTGTTCAAAGTAACACCTACAAACTCTACCACTCTGCAGCGGAATTCGATCAAACAGCACCTTTAGGGTAAAATTGTCCATGTCGCAGATTAGTTTGAGCTAGCGGGCTATTTCAAAATCACAGTTTAAACATGCGGGCTTCTTCAAAAATCTTGGTGGAGACTTGCGGACTTTTTTAAAAATCCCGGTGGAATCCCGCGGGCTCTTAAAAATTATTGGTGGAACCTTGTATGCTTTTTAAAAAATATCGATGCAATCTTGCTTGCATATAAAAATAGAGGTTGATTCACATGAAAATGGGGCTTATCATTAAAACTAATAACAAATGAGGACCCTTGGATTTGAGAAATGGATGGCTAAGATTAGAAGAGATAGGGGCAAAATGAGAATTTTGATAAAAATAAAAAAAATAAAAAATAAAAAAATAAATTAAAATAAATAATTTTTTTTTTCAATTTTCTTAGTTTCGCTTATTTTTGCCAAAAACAAAAAATTTGATTTTTTACGTTACGTTCACGTATTTTATGCATATGTTCACACTATTATAAGTAGACCTGTCAAAACTTGACCCGACCTGAAAAACCGACCCGACCCGTCCGAAGTTTTTCGGGTTTAAACCCGACCCGAAAATCAATGGGTCAAGAGTAACCCGAACCCGATCGACCCGGAAAAAACTGGGTTGGGTCACCAACCCGTTGGGTTGACCCGGCCAACCCGATAAAGTTTTATTTTAATTAAAAATTCAACATTTTATTGTAAAGTTTATATAAAATTATTATTTTATTAATATTAAATAATATTTTATATAATATAATATTAATTATTTTAATAAATATAAAGATAAAGGTTAAAAAAATGGACGATCATGACCCGTTGGATCAACCCGAACCCGTACCAAACCCGTAACAACCCGATCCATATGAACCCGGAAATTTTACGACCCGACGACCCGTGACCCGTTTTGACCCGAACCCGATTGACCCGAACCCGAACCCGACCCGCCCGACCCATTTGACAGGTCTAATTATAAGACATGTTCACATATTATCACATTTTTCAGTTCAAAGATTTTATAATACGTTCACATATATTACAAGTGTGTTCATATATTATTACTCTTTGTTCATGTTTTATGGTCATGTGTTCATGTTCGATTAAATCATAATACAGGCGTTAAACGGTTTAAAAAAAATTTGACAAAAAAATAAAAAAAAATAAAAATTTATTTTTTATTTTTTATTTTTTATTTTTTATTTTTTCGCTTATTTTTGCCAAAAACACGACGGTTGAGATTTTACGTTTTATTCACATATTTTATACACATGTTCACATTTTTACAAGGGCTGTTCACATATTACCGCATTTTAACTTCAGAAAATTTAGTATACGTTCACATATAATATGGATACGTTCACATATTAATATTTCATGTTCATGTTTTATGGCCTTATGTTCATACTCGATTTACATCATTCTATATACGTAAAAAGACTTAAAAAATAAAGTAAGAAAATAAAAAAAAATTATTTTTTTATTTTTTTATTTTTTATTTTTTTGCTTATTTTTGTCAAAAACACGACGGTTGACATTTTACGTTCTGTTCACATATTTTATACACATGTTCACATTTTTACAAGGGTTGTTCACATATAATCGCATTTTAACTTCAGAAAATTTAATATACGTTCACATATAATATAGATACGTTCACATATTAATATTGCATGTCCACGTTTTATGGCTTTATGTTCATACTCGATTTACATCATTCTACATACGTAAAAAGACTTAAAAAAATAAAGTAAGAAAATAAAAATAAAATAAAATAAAATTTTTTATTTTTTATTTTTTTTTATTTTTTATTTTTTATTTTTTTATTTTTTATTTTTTTAATCGGATGGCCTAAATTCATTTCTAGTGTTTCAATCGAATGGTCCAAATGCATTCTTAGTTTTCATAATAAGTCCCATTTTCATTTGATTCAATCTCCATAAAAATATCATGCGAGTTACTTAAAAACTGAGTGAAAACGTGTGGGCTCCATAAAAAATCTTGGTGAAAACTTACGGGCTTATTGGATAATATTGGTCAAAACTTCCAGCTAATGTTCCTTTATTCATCTTTTGACATTGTGTCATCATGAGAAGACATTATTTCTTTTATGTTGTTGAATTCATATTAGGTTTTATTGATTTCTCCTTAGAATTGATTTGTGTTTGAAAAACAAAACAATGCTACTTATTTATCACTTATTGATATTGTTCGACAATTTCTATAAGCTCACAAGAAGATGATGATATAGTGACATCACCTGAATGGTGTCATCGAGATTTTTCAAGGAGAACATTAATATTTGTCGAGATTATCTAAGGAGACCACATGTGATCACCCCGATTTTTCAAGAAGTTTGCACCGCAAACTTTTGATGAGATTTTTTTTATAAGGCTCGCAAGTTTCAACTAGGATTTTTGAAGAAGCCCGCAAGTTCAAACCAAGATTTATGAAATAACTCACTTGCTCAAACTAATTTGCAAGCATCTATAATTTTACCCTAAAACTGAATTTCACATCAAATATTTTTAGTCAACCAACACCATGCTCCTTTAATCATGCAATACATTTAGCATAACTTGCAATTATGTTCAATTGCCAAGCCTATGTGTTGAAAACAGAAAATAACGAACGCTAGAAACGAGGATACAAATAGATATCACTAACCGACAAGCAAAATTTCACTCTTATTATGGGCGCCCTAAGATTGTATGCATCCAAATATTACACGCATTTCAAGATTATATGTGCCTCAATATTAGGTGCATCCCTCGACTCTCTTCTATCACTCGACCTGATTAGAGATTATTCACTGAGGAACTTTCCTCTAAAAGAGTGGTTTTGATCTTGTTTGGAACTCACTCTTGTAAATAGTGTGGCCTCGTATAGTGTTTTAACATGTCGAGTCTCTTTAAACAAGGGATTGTCTCGAGCTAGATGTTTTTCTACCCTTGCTTCTTTCTCCTTCTTCTTTTATTTATAGACATTATCGAGGGTCGAATTGTAGAGAAGTTTCGACATGGAATAGGTGAGATAGTAGGTGATGTGTTGGACGCGGATTGGTAGACTAGCAGTGGATGCGTTTTGCCTATAGGCCAGTTAGTGGGATATACGATGTGTCTTGTCGCCATTGGTGGACACATTTTGCTCTACATGTCGACTACAATGATGTGCGACATGTATTGTTATAATTTAATAAATGTCTTAATGTGCAACAAGCAACTTCATTTGGTAGAGGCATGCTTTAGAGTCGACATGTGATGTCTTTGGCACACGTGGCTTGATAACGTCAAGAACGAGGCTTGATAAAGTCAAGCAACTTTATTTGGTGACTACTTTTGGTGTCTTTTTATTTAGTTTGACGTCTTCCTCGCCTCGGTTTATGCTACTTTTATTACTAGTGTCTTCGCCTTATTTGTTGTAGTTAGTTTTGATAATGTGTTAGCTCTTGCTTTTTCATCGTGGGTCTATCGAAAACACCCCCAAGCATGTTCAGGGACAATGCATACATCCAAACCCCAGACCTTGCACTATAAGAGAGACTGGGTTGTTGTTGTTGGTGGTGATCTATTTGGCGATGCTCCTCATGCTTCTTTCCATTCAATGCATGTATTGCCTTGGAGCTTTACATTTGTGTTGGAGTTGCGTGTTGTTCATTCCTGATCATTGCACATGCCTTGAAATTTTGTATAGTTGTGTCTATTGTTCTAAAAAAGTGATAGACACATAGTAGGGATTGACCATCACCATAGACAATAAAATGTTAAGACAATAAAAGAAAAATGAGCCTTAGGACAAGGCTATGGAAGTAATCTTGGACCAAATTTTGATGACCTAAGTGGGAGATAATACCAGAATGAGATAGACATATAGTAGGGATTGACCTTCACCTAGACATTATGAGGTTACTTAGAGAAGAAACATGAGATGAAGATGAGATACTGGTGTTATATCCTACAAGTGGGAAAGGAGGGACCGTGTAATCAAGATACAAATGAGTTTGAGGACTTTTTCCCAAAGGAACTTTTGGGGCTATAGCCTCATCGAGAGATAAACTTTAGTATTGACTTAGAGCTTGGGATGAGACCGATATCAAGAGCCATGTACCGCATGGCCCAATGGAGATGAAGGGACTGAAGGCTTAATTGAAGAACTTATTAGGGAAGAGATATGTATGCCCAAGTGTATCACCGTGAGGAGTTCCAGTTTTGTTTATGAGAAAGAAGGATGGTTCTGTACGTTTGTGCATTGACTAATTGGGTCACAATTAAGAACAAGTACCCAATTGTAAAGGGCTACAATATTCTCAAAAGTGGACTTGAGATCGGGCTATTATCAATTGAGGATTTGGGAAAAGATACTCCCAAGACGGCTTTTTGAATATCATGTGGGCATTATGAGTTTGTAGTGATATCGTTTAAATTGACTAGTGACGCCAAACACACCCTATTCAAATTGCGAAATATTGGGCTGCACACACTGAATGTCGGCTTGTCAACGGTAACCTTGTTTACGAGAAGAGAGGGCCGTCCCTCGCTTCTGAGTTCTAACTCGTGTCATTGTTTCACTCTCAACCCCAAATTGAGTGGACGGAGGGCACCCTTTTCGGTAAAGTCGGGGATCACCGCGTTTCACTTGCCCCTTTTCCTCCTCTCTTCTCCGTTCCCCATTTCCGCCATTCCTCCTCTGATTTTTTTCTTGGGTTTTCTTCCTTGAAATTTCTTCTGTCTTTCGGGGGTTTGTTTTTTTTTTCAAAATTTTGGGGCTTTTCTTGGTAAGTTAATTCGTCGCTAATTAAAAAAAGACAGAAGCGATCAGAAAAAGAAGTGAATTCGGTACTGTTTTCGTGGCTTCATTGTCAAATCGTTTGCGGTTATAAGATTAGCGGTACGTTTCTGGATTCTTTGGTCATTGGTCCAGTTGCGTTTTCGTTCTACACCTACATTCTGTTGTTTCTTACCTGGAAAAGGGTTATTGTTTGTGTTCACCCTACATTCATCAGAAATTAGAGAATCCTTTTTTTAATCTCCTTTTAGGCCATCAAAAGTTGTGGACATTTTTAAGTATAACAAGAGAGATTATTTGTTTTGGAATGAGATGATCAAATAGGATGATTTCAGGATATGTATAGCATTCGGAGGAGGTGTCTTTGTGGAGGAGATGGGGTTGAATGTAATTGTCAGTGAGAAATCAAAGGCTGCTTCTCCTAGTCCGTTCCGGCCCAGATGCCTCAAAAGAGTGAGTTATTCTTATAACTCTCTTGTGTATGATCTTGACATGTTTTAGAGCTGTGTGTTCGGATTGAGGCAATTGATGTTCCTAATTTGCATTGTGGAGTGATTATAATTTGATTGGTGCTATTAAATCCTTTAAACTGGGTTCCCTTTTATGTGTTCATCCATATACATTGGATATTCAAGAGTTCATTGGGATGATTTTCTATGATATCTTGTGTGTATATTGTTTGTCTTTCCATGTTGTGTAACATGGTTGATTTTTCATGAGAGAGTGAGTTTATTATTTATAAATCTAGGTATCGGTTGGGCTTATAAAGAATTGTCCAATTGTACATGCTTGTATGGAAAATCTGCAAGAGTATTTGATTTAGGTCTTGGAAAGTTCCCTCATTATAGTTTTTCTTCTTGGAAGCTACAAAATTTTGACTATGATTTCATATCCTTAATTGGGGTTTTTATATTTTATGTGAATACGTGAAATTGTTTTCCTTTTGTGATGCTTGTATTACACTTGCGAGTATATGAAAATTTTCCAATATGAAATTGATAATGTGTTTCTTTTTCTAGGGATTTATAAGAATAATGGCTACCTACTGATTTCATGCAACGGAGGACTCAATCAAATAAGATCTGGGGTCAGTTGTTTAGCAAAGTTAAGTTCATCATTATGCTTTCTTATTTTAGGACTGTGCCCGTATATTTACTCATCCAATATTAAGCTTTTGAGATTTTTTTAAATAATTGTTTTGTAGATGTGTGATATGGTTGCCATTGCAAGATACCTTAATGTTACCCTTATTGTCCCAGAGTTGGATAAGACATCATTTTGGGCAGATCGTAGGTATGTTGCTCTCTTGCTTTCTTGTATTCAATGAAGTTTCTGATGTATGTCTTACTTCTAGACTCTAAATGACGAGTTGGCTTTAATAAAAAGTTGTGCTGATTTTCTCCACTTAGTATGACAGTGAGTTTCAAGACATATTCGATGTTGACCATTTTATCACATCGCTGAGAGACGAGGTAAGGATTTTGAAAGAGTTGCCTCCTAGGCTTAAGGAAAAGGCAGAGCTTGGAACATTATACACCATGGCCCCAATTAGTTGGTCTAATATCTCTTACTACCATAAATAGGCAATTTCAAAGGCTCTGCCTGAGATTATTTTGAACGTGCTTCAGACACCATGATTGCCCAGTTCACCATTGCATATTTGTTATTATCCTTGTAGATTCTGCCCCTCATAAAAAAGCACAATGTTCTGCATTTCAACAGGATTGAAGCCCGGCTTGCCAATAACGGTCAGCCTATAAAACTTCAGAAGCTTCGTTGTAAAGTGAATTTCAAAGCATTGAAATTTACCCCAATGATTGAGGATCTGGGTAGAAAAGTTGTGAAGCTGCTGAGGCAAAATGGTCCTTTCTTGATGCTCCACTTACCATACGAAATGGATATGCTGGCTTATTTTGGATGTACACATGGTTGCAGTAGTAAAGAGGTGGAAGAGTTGACAAGAATGAGGTGATTTGCATCATCTTTGCCTTTTTTAAATTATTATTTCAGTATTTAATTTTACTATCCTTTTTTCGGTCGAAATTTTAGTGTCCTTTCTTGATTTGCTTATAATGCCGGTACAGATATGCTTATCCCTGGTGGAAGGAAAAGATCATAAATTCGGCTTGAAGAGAAGAGATGGATATTGTCCTTTGACGCGAGAAGAAACCGCACTTACCTTGAAGGTTGTTGACGGTAGATTTTTGCAAAGAAATGATAATAAAAAATTAGCCCGATTGGACTAATGGGCTTAACATTAAGTTGGGCCCATGTTGTGTGCTTCATTCGGGTGATGTGTACATGTGGGAGCATGGAAGTTGCATCTTATCAAATTCTAAATAAAAGGAAAAAAAAAGAAATAAAAAAGAGAGTGGGGAAAGTGGGAGCCTACGGGTACAAGACTAGTGGGTAGTTTTCTAGAGGTAACTTCCCCATCTCCAATATAAAAGAGTCATTTGTGTTTTGGGAAAAAAAGGCAAAAAAAAGAAAAAGAAAGAGCAGGAAGACAAAAAAAAGAGAGACAAAAAAACGTCTAGAGAGGAAAAATCAGGAGAGAAAGAGATCTGCAAAAGGTAGACTGGGTCTTCTCCTATCTTGCAAAATTTGTTTTCTATACATCAGAATCCCACCTTTGAGAAAGAAGTTTGATTCTCCTTGGTCTGGATTTTGGTGCTATCAGAACTTTTTAGTTAATTCCTCAGTTGTTTTCATTGTTTTGTTTTACTCATTAAATTTACGTTTTTAAGAAACATATTCGACTCTTTTTTTTTTCTGAATCTTGGTATTGTCAAGTTGTTTTTCTGTCCAAAAATTTCAACTATAAATTTACATCAGACCCTTAAAACCGATTTCCATTTTTAATTTTGTATGGACACATAAATCAAATAAATTTGTCCTGGTTCGTTTGTTCAAAGGTACCAATAGTGTTTTATGGTTAATCCATGGAAACTTTCACAAAAAAAGAGAAGGAAACATGCAGAGAGTTTTCTATATGCAAAAGAAAAAAAAGCGGAGTTCTTTGTAGTAAAGGCCAAGTGGAAAAAGGAAAACAACAAATAAATGCCTTGCGCTCCAACCAGTGTATGCAATTAAGTACACAAGTCTGCAACTGGAACTAATTAGTTCCTGGGAAATTAATTAATTTCCGCCTTGATTAATTAATCAAACATGGTTGTGCCTTGGAACTAATTACTCCCTCCGTCCCATTTTGTTTGTCCAAAAGGACAATTCTCACACAAATTAAGAAAATGGGATAAGAGAAAAAGGAACCAATAGAAAAAGGAGAGAGTGTGTGATGTTGATGGATAAAGATGGGAAGAAAGAGAATAAAAAAGGAAAAGACTAAAAAGTTGATTGGGGGTAGATTTTTTATTGGATAATGTGGGTAAAAAGTAAGATTGAATAAGGGTAATATTGTAAGAAAAGTTTGATATAAAAGGAAAGAAAAAAAGTTGGACAAACTTTTTGGGACAACTAAAATGGAAATTGGACAAACAAAATGGGACGGAGGGAGTAGTTCCTAAAAAGAACCCGGGAATTAATTAATTCCCTTTCGATTAATTAATCGAATAGAATATTCGGTTGTGGAATTAATCGAACAGAATATTCAGCTGTGGAACACATGGGTACATAATCTAGAAATTTACTTAGTCTTGATTAATTAAGGTCTATGTGAGATTTCCTTTAACCCAAACTAGTGTAATGCCCGTACCTTGTACGGGTTTAACCAATATAATAATATTTATATTAGAGTATTATTAAACAAAGATATACATATATATGTTCTTACCAATATCGACCAAAAAAAATATATGTTTTTACCAAATTAATATAAGAGGCATTCCATATGTTAGGATAGCCAAGATACTGCAAGTTTTTTAATTCAACTTGTAATCCGGTTACAAAGAAATTATTAGTCCACTCAAATTCAAAAACCTAATTAGAAACCAAATTCAAAAAAAATTATAAGAATAAAGTGAGTTTTTAAATACCTGCACATAGAGTTGATAAAAACATAACCATAAAATTACATGTACACTACTTTAGACTAATCAAAATTTTATTTGAACCTTTAAAATTTAACAGTGGAAAGATTGATAGTTATAATAGAACACCAGTAACAACTAACAACATGATAGTGAAAATACTGTCATAAAATTATAAGAACTACAACCAAAGCTATGCTTGGTCTTCAGAAATGCTAGGTGAAGACTGAAGAAGGTTCGGTAACTTTAGGGAAATCTGAATGGAGAGTGAATACAGCTTCAATTCCTTGTCAACATCTCCTTCACTTGCCTTCGCCAAGCTATAACCAAGAGCCCGAGCAACAGGTATTGCAACAACATTACCAACTCGAATGTACCTATTAACATAACACAAGGAAATTGTTACAGTTTAGAATCAAGTTTTTGAAAAAAAAGATTATGTTTAAGCAGATATATTGACTGAACATACATCAATTTGACTGGGTCACAAAGCTTGAAATAGTCTGGGTATCCTTGAAGCCTTGCATTCTCCCTCACACACCAGGCAAGTCTCAGAAATTTGCCCCTGGATTGCAAAATTACCAAAATGGCAAAAATACATTAATCAAACTCTTCAAGATCAGTAGTATAGCAGTATTGATTAGTATGGGTATAGAAGTATTATCTTTTTCTTAGGAATCTCACAAACTCTTTGAAGATAATCATCATTCAGTTTCAGTGGAAAATGATCATATAAGTCGGGTGTGTATAACCATGTCTCCCATGGATGCATGCAGTGTAAGATGCTATAAACAAAATGAAACAAAATAAACAAAATGATTAATATATAATTAACCTAGATATGCCAAGACCAACGACTAAATGAAATACTGAAAAAAATAGAATAATAGTTTAATTGTTAGAAGCAAAAAATCAATCAGATAGATGCATAAGATCAAGTCTAGGAATATAAACTTATTTACATTTAATTCCTCCTTTTTCTTCATTCATTCAACAAAGCACAAACAAAATTCTCAACCAAGCAAACCCTAGATTTGTTCCAAGAGACAGGGAGATAACCTAGAAGAAGCAAGTAAAGACCAAATTTGAGTAGATATTTCAAATTCACAACCGAAAGAGGATAGAAAGGGAGAAGAAAACCTGCGGAAAGGGATAAGATAACCAGCTCCTCTACTTCGCCTATGGCGCCCAAAAGACACACATCAGAAGAAAGGGATTGGATACACAAAAATATCTAATTACATACAGTTCGATTGGAAGAAAACACATGTTAATGTATCGATCTCTTATTTCATCGACCGCCCCAGTGACTAACTCCGCAATTTATTCCATTGTCCGTTTAAGAGGATTTTCCCACTGGCACCCCTGGACTCACTAATTCGCCAAAGAAGTGGGGAGATTGATGTTTTGATAAATCGTGATAGCAACCGGCAACCCATTCTTCGTCGACGGAGGAGTTAGGATTCGAAGAATCAGAATTGGAAAAGGGAGAGAAGAGATTATATCAAAATATAGAGTGAGCGGTTAACGTAAATTGGGAACGGTTTAGAAAGTGACGCACGTTTGAAGAGGGTGATTGGTACAAATGTCATTTCAGTATTTTGCCACTTGGTTCAATATTTTGTGAAGACATTTGCAATAATCAGTTTATTACAATTTTTACACCTAGTAAAGGAGGAAATCAGTATAAACAATAAACATAGCATTTTGGCAGCCATTTATCCTACATATATGTACAGTAAAACCGATTTTTCATGTGTAGAGAAAAAAATTACATGTTCAACAAGTGCAACAATACCAATTTGCAAAACTAAATAAGGTTCATTGACAAAAACTGGACAATGCATATAATCTAAAAATTAGCATCAAAAGAGAGGCATCAATAATAACTATACTGAATATTCAAATTTCAAAGAAAGAGGGGCATCCCCTCTACCATTCACTTCTCCCTAATGACTTGTCATCACCAACACCTCATAAGTTATATGCAGGAGTTGTCAATTATGCCACAATAATCATAGTATCAAGTTTTATTGGTATTAGATATTCACAAAATCAAATATATTGACTAACATAATCGTTCCTCATCCTTAATGCCACAAGTTATTGAATAATAAATTGCACAAATAAATAAAAATTCACTGAATTCTTGCCCTTAATCCTGGATAATTCAATTTCATTACCACAAGAACATTTAATCAATCAACAACTTTTCTATCCAGTTATGACCTATAACACAACAAGAGAGGATAGAAACCTGCACTTTTGATTGAATATCGCACTTGATCTCCTCGATCGAGTCCAGTAACTTCTTGCCCACAAAACGCGGTGGCTGTTAAATGAGTGTGGCCGTGCAATGAGCGTGGGATGACGGATTCCCTGGCCTGCAATGAGCGCGGGATGAAGGATTCCCTGGCAATGGCTGAATTAGAGAATAAAAAGCCGTATCAGAAAGAGTTTGCACATGAGTTTGTATGCAGAAGTGTTATAAATTAGGAGAAGGGGAGAATTTTACAAAAATAAATAGATGCGCAGAAGAAGGGGAGAAAGCAGAAGTTTGATTTCAGAGCTGCCTCACCTTGTTCAATTGTTCGATTGCTTCCATTGATGCCTTGTAAAAGTCAATCTACAACAACTTTCACCCAAAAAACCCTAAAATTAAAACCAGACATCGGTTAATTATCCAAGGAAGTATGAAAATTGTACCAATTGAAACCTAAAAAATGCAAGAGGAAAATCAAAGTATCAAACCTCAAGAATTAGAAGGATGGTGGCTAGAAAGGGCGCCGACGGGCATCTACAAGGAGATCCGGCGGTAAGTGGCGGTGGGAAACTGGCGACTGGCGAGTAACGGGGGTGCTTAAAGGAGATGAACATCCGGTGGAAAACTGAGATAAGCTTGAAGGCCAAAAAACTAAAATACTAAAAAGCTGTAAGTTAATGGAGCCTAGAGGTTTTTGTTTCCACGTTTTTTTTTCAACTTGATAACTGCTGAAAAAAGAGAAATCTGTATTTGTGCACGTTTTGAAGCTTTTATTGGTACAAATGGCAATGAAATAGAGTGCCAAGTGGCGCAATATTTTGTGAAAACATTGCTGCTCAAATAATATATAGGGAGGATTATAAAGTCTCGTGGAAGCAAAACAAAAGAAATGAAAAGAAAGAAGAGGGGTCAAACAAATTGAAATCTGACAAAAAATTGACAAGCCATAGTCTTGGAAGAAGTTAAACCAAAAAGCAAATAGCTTGTACAGTGTACGAGACAATTGTATTATCCCTTTACTCATATCAAAAGGAACACAAAAAAAAAGGTTTTAAATTTACCTTTCACTATTTATTTCCTATTTGATCTTCAAACGAGTTTAACAAAATTTAAAGAAAAAAGGGTCTCTCAATTGAAAGAAGGGAGAACACTTCAACGGGAGATATATGGTGGTGGCCAAACCTAATTGTTCTCGTACAAAAAAAATCAGAGGCTTGATATATATATATATATATATATATATATAGAAGAGAATTTTTTTTTTTACGTACAAGGAAAAAAAATATCTCTTAAATTAAATATACATCGGATCTCAGATTTTGGGTAAAGTAATTTGATTTGATCCTTAAAGATATTTTAGGGGAAATCAACAAGTATATAAAAGGGCTAATTAATTATCTTATTTAACGAGTTAAATATATGTGGGCCAGTTCATATTCTCTTGTATAAGGCCCAAACTAAATTGAGATCTTAATTAAGATCCAGGTTCCCAAATATAAATAAATCACGTACCAAAAAAATAAATCTCAAAAGAAAATATAAAAACAAAAGGAGAGAGAAAGAAGGGAAAAAAGTCTACATGTAGGTTTGTAGATAGCTGGTGAATTGATGGCTTGATGCCTCAAAAAATGCAGACTAGCTAGCTAAAAAAATAAAGCAAAAGTAATGATAAAAAAAAGCAAACACAAATGTATATGTGCATGCTCTCATGTTCCGTTTTCTACAAACCTACCTACAAATTACTATAATTACGATACAACCCACTAAACTAGGATAAGTTAAAGAAAAATGAATCTTTTTTTTCGGTGTAACTTTGAGCCTTATAATACATTGACCCTAATTAAATCTAGTGGGTTATCTCAAATTAATTGTAGTTAAATTTAAAATGTGTATGTTTTTACAACTACGTAAGGACTTGACGCCTAAAAAGGTTACATAGGTAACTCGATGCAAATTTTTATCTGGTACAGTCGCACAACCCAAATCAAACTAAATTTTCCAAATCCAAAGACGCACTAAAAAGTTTTGTGCACGCCAAATGCGAACGACTAGATCACTCTTCCTAGAAGGTGGGTTTAGTACCATTCGCGTCATGCAAATGATAGTTGGAGCTGTCTAGGCAACCCTTCGTAGAAGGTGGGTCTATTCTCGTTCTCTGATGCATGAAAAATATCACACACAAATACAAAACCCGAAACTCTCTCAACTACGTAATGCTAGATTCTCTTTACAGAGATACATAGGCAACCCGTCAAAACTCGGGTGCAACCCAAATCACAAATAAACCAAATATTTTTGGACGTGTATGACTTTTAATCAAAATTAAAGGGTAAAAAGAAAGGGTCGAACTCATACTTTCGAATATCAAATAAAATATGTTTTGCGAATATTTTCACATTTTTGTTCAACATATTTTCGGCACGCCCAATGGGACCTTTTCTTCCTTTTTATCTTTAAGTTATACATTTACTAACGCTTACTCGTGTTTTGGTTGCAAGGAAATGGCATCAATGGCAACTGTGAACTTCAACGAACTTCCTGCTACCTTCATCGTGCAAGGGGGTCGTTGGGTCCGCCGGAGGTCTTTCTCGGTGGTCTTTGATATTTCTCGCAATGAAATCCATGCGAAGATCCCGTTGGAAAATTCCTTCAACCCGCTTCACCATTTGGAGGAGCAACAGGGCAACAAGCCCAACTTTAAGACAAATGGTGGTGTCGGCAATCCGGGAACCAGTGGCACGAAGCCTATCCCCATGAGTGCTCAAAGACCTATCATTCGTGTTATCAAAAGGAATGGTGGGCCTGTAGGAAAGCCTATATCAGTTGTCCCGAAGGTCAAGAAGGCTAACAAAAAGAGGGGCCGCAAAAATGGTTCAAAGCGTTCGAGGACACGGCCACTCCGCAAGCTAGCAAATTCTCCAGCCTTAGCTCAAGCGAATGCAACCCTCTGGAAGGCTGCAAAGGACCTTTTTGACTCAAAGGAGGTGTTACCTAATCCTCCAATAGTCGCTCTAGGCCAGATTCTCATAGGTTCTATTCCTGTCACGCTTGAAAAGGTCGAGCAAGTTCGCGTGACCTCCTACTCTGAAGGAGAGACGCAAGCGAAAACTCAAAAGGTCAAAGTGATCAAGTCCTCGAAAGACAAGAAGGTCCGAGTTCATAAAGAGAACAAGATGGACAATGATCTCGTTGACGCTCCAAGAAAAGGAGACTCATGCAGCTCGAAAAGTTTAAGTGTACAAACGGGACAACTTCATGATCGTCCTATGACAAGATCAAAGGCCAAAATGATTTCTTATGTTGATATAGCTTCAATACCATCTAGTCCGACGAGCTCACAACGTGAAGAGGAACCCAGTTCTCCTTTGTATGGAGACCCGGATTCTCTTTTTGAAGAGGAGGAGTTTCCTTCCATGACTATCAAGGGAGGACAAACAAAGACTGTCTTGCAAGATGAGTCGGAAAACATGCTTGTTTTGATGACATGAACAACTAGTGTTGAAGAACAACTCCAAGAGTTACAAAGAAAACTCGCTGAGAAAGACGCCTAAATAGCTACACTTGTTGCGCAAGCCAATAGTCATGCTCAAGAGAGTAGGCATGAACAAGTGAGAACAAATGACGATGGTCCGAGTGGTAATTCATGCATCTCCCCACAAGAAATTAGGGAGTTGACCGCTCAAGGGATTCGAGAATTCAAAGTGTCTCAAAATCCACCTGTTCTTGGCTACAGAAAGCCGTACCCAGTGCATTATGATGCTGTCCCATTCCCTCCGGGTTACCGAAGGCCAAGTTTTGATAAGTTCGATGGTATCCATGGATCACCACATGAGCATTTGGCTCACATTTATTCAGCTTGCAGTGAAACTGCGTTGAGCGATGCCTTACTCATCAGACAGTTTGTCATTTCGTTGAAGGGATCAGCATTCACATGGTACACACAACCTCAACCTGAATCGATCCAAACATGGGATGACTTACAAAGAGCATTGTTAGCACAATTCGTGAGTTCGAAGGCTAAGGTTTCCATCATGGACCTTGCAAATACTCTTCAACGGCCAAATGAACTTGCTAATGATTTCATCGCAAGATGGAGGAGCCTAAGACTGCAATGCCCTGAGAGGTTAAGTGAAGAGGCTTGTGTCCAAATGTGCACCAATAACCTAATTCCTGAGT
Organism: Fallopia convolvulus; assembly: GCA_964016875.1. Taxonomy (NCBI): domain Eukaryota; kingdom Viridiplantae; phylum Streptophyta; class Magnoliopsida; order Caryophyllales; family Polygonaceae; genus Fallopia; species Fallopia convolvulus. The sequence continues at coordinate 29,392,356 of OZ024727.1, forward strand.
TAGCTATACATGTTGGTAGTGCAGAACCTCGAGGTTTTGACGCTCTAGTGTCAAAAGCTTGCAATGTCGAACGCTAGTTGGCTCGAGGTAAAACAAGCACAAGCCGATCTCATGCAAATGATTCAAGGAGAGATGAAGGAAAAAAGCATAAAAAAAGAGGGGAATCTATAGCTACCTTCGTTAAACCCACGGGTAAAACGCCTACGAGTAATGATCCTAGGTCACAAGGACGGGGAGGTAAAGAGCCTTTCAAAAAACCCACTCTTCAAGAAAGAAAAGAAATACCCTTTTGACGACAGTGACGTCCAAGGGATATTTGAGGAGTTGATGGCCGCTAAGCTCTTAACCCTACCCGAGCCAAAAAGACCAAATGAGGTTGGAAAAACAAATGATGCGAAATATTGTCCATATCATCGCATTGTTAGTCATCCCATCCAGGATTGTTATGTGCTAAAGGACATGATAGAGAGGATGATTAGAAATGGAGAAAAAGAGATCGAAGGAGCATCATCAAAAGCTCAAGTAGCCTCTTCGAACACTATCTCTATGACATAAGTTGTAGAAGCGCTCCCTTCATATCAAGAGTCTCATGACATATCTAACACATCAGTTGAGAATGAGGGCATACCCACAGTTTCATTGCCTCCCATGGCCATACCTGTGCAGTTCATAGTTGATAATGATATTCGGGTCGTATGGGTATATCCAGACATGCCGAGAGGTGCTCCTGGAAAACTCACATTGTACGAGATTATGACTTGCTCGGATTTTGAAGATTTGCGTTCAACTGATGATGACGCCTTCAGTGACATTGAATGGAAAACTAATGTGAGTCGAAGAAAATCTCGGTCCAAAATGATTTGAACTTCAAATTTTCCGGGTTTCAGAATGATCGGAAGAAAGCCTGGCAAGAAGAAGAACAAGAAGAAGGTTAAGAAAGAGAAGAAGGGAAAAGTCTTAACAATTGACTCCGAGGAGGAATACGTTCAGCCAAACAGAGTACCAATAACATTAAAAGACTTCGTCCCTAAGAAATTTCTTGAGGAGGACTCTTCAGAAGATGATACATTCTGGGGTGAAGAAATTGCCCAATGTTGTATGGACACTTGGGCCGACATGTGTGTTGAGTGGGATTTAGAAGTTGACGAGGTTACACTTCGTTCCGGACGTCAACTCACATCTCCAAAGCAAAAAGCAAAAGGCAAGGAAAAAGAGTCGTCACCTAATGACGATGTGAAGGAGACAAACCTTGATGAGTTAGTTGATAAAGAAACTCCTAATTCTTCTACAAAAGAGAGAGAAAAAAAGGGAAGAACCTCAAAAAGAGGCTAGTCACCAAGTTCCAATGGTCCTTCGCAAAGCTCCGTTTAAAGGAAAAAATCAAGTATGACGTCATTAGTCACCTGAAGCGTATTCCTGCGCGTTTGAGTGTATATTATGCGTTATAAATGTCAAATGAGCTAGGGAGGGCGCTTATCCAAGCTCTCATGGATCCCGAAGATTATAAGGACCAAGTTGACCCTGTTGAAGTCAATTAGGTGTCTTTATCTCCGCCAACTCATTGTGCCGCATGCATGGCATGTATAACATTTTCTGACGAAGATCTTCAGTTGGGGGAAGAGTATCACAATCGGCCATTATATGTCACAGGTCTCATCGCTGATACAAAGGTCAATCGTATCCTCATGGATTGTGGATCAACGGTGAATCTCCTACCGTTGAGGGTTTTGAGAGCCATGGGATTGACAACTAGTCATTTGTGTCCTACCTTTCTTACAATTCAAGGGTTCAATCAAGTAGGGCAAAGAGCCATGGGTACCATTGCGTTAAAAGTAGTGATGGATGATCTTTATAAAGACGCGTTATTTCATGTCATAGATGCTGACACGTCTTATAATGCCTTGTTGGGGAGACCATGGCTTCATACTAGTAAATCTATTGTTTCCACACTTCATCAATGTTTAAAGTACACCGATGAGAATGGAAATGAAAAGACTATCCGAGGAGATCAAAATCCATTTCATGGAGAAAGTGTGAACTATGCTGACGCCAAGTTTTATAAGTCAATTAGTTTTGATCCTAAAATGGCCATGAAAAGAAGTGAAAGTAGCAAAATGCTTCAAGGCAATGAGCTAGTCTCAAGTATTGCTCAGTTGTCAAGATTTTCTCTTAATGAGAAAAGTGAGGGGGAGAGCACTCGTCCTAAAGTGTTGTTCAAATACACACCAAAGGAGAGGAGACAAGCTGGCCAAAAGCCTTTAAGCTCAGTTGAGAAGGCCATGCACTCTTTGATGACAAGTTATACTTGTCCCCTTCGAAAGATAGATCAATCCGTGCCAGAAAAGACGTTGATCATCCACAAGTTCTCCGGAGATAGCAAAAGAGTTGTGTTAAGAGGGGAATCTTCTAGTTCCTTCACAAAGTCTTTTCCCTTACAATCACACAAGAAGTTGAAGTTGAAGGTGAAAGGATCGAAATCTTCCTCAAAGAGAAAGGCTTTATACAAGCCTCTGGACCAGAAGCTTGTTGAGAATTTGCAAGTCTCTCACGAGGGAGGTGTATTGACAGCCAAAGTGTTAGAACCCATGACCTTTCTGAGAAAACTAAAATTGTATGCACTATTATATAACTTACAGACAAAATATACAACTCACCATCACACATTTCACAATAGTTGATCAGTCAGCCAACTAAAAAAGAAAATCAAAGAAGCTGGTCTTAATTCTTTCTGCTCCAAGTGCCCCATAAATTCTTCATGAAACACCAAGAAAGTATCTTCTACACCCTACGACTTCATGATTGAACGACAATGTTCGTGTTCTCGGAAACTTTTATTGATTCTTTTGTTGGCCCAGGCGGTGAAACTGAAGCGTTCTTTTTAAACTACTCTTACCATTTTGTTCAGAAACTGGAGTCTTCTTTTTGGGAGTGCTAGTGGAGGCGACAGAGGATTGCTTGTGATTGTTAGTGTAAGTTCCTAGGCTATACCGAGCTGCCCTGGCACAAACTGCCTTTTGCTCTGCCGAAGAACTCGTTGCATCTCCACAACTCCTTCTACGCCCAATTTTTGGTGATACGGCCCGTGTAGTTGGAAGCTTCTTAAGTTCTTTCTTGGGTGGAGGTCCCTCATAATAAAAGTTGGGAACTGGGTTAGCCTTGTACACCGTGGTCTAACTTAACTGCTTTATGGCTGCTTGTTCCTTGCTTCATATTCAAGCTTCTCAACCTCCAATGCCTTGTGCTTCTCTTCCAATTTTGTATAATACTCCTTTCTTTTCTCTAAACCCTGAGTGACAGAAAATTTGGGAGCTACTGGAACAGTTGTCTTGAATCTCGCTGCCCTCACTAATGCAGTAGTTGAAGAACCCGTGACCTTGACATCTAATTAGCAAAGCTTGTTCTTAGAATAGGAAGTGACAACGCCTCGGGTGTCAGTGTTTGAGAGCCTCGGTACAACATCGGTAAATGAAACAACGAGACCTTCTGTGTTCAATAGGCTTGAGGGTTTTGGTAATTTTGAAAGCAAGAAGAGTCACATCAAAGGTGCTAACAAATGAAGAATCAAGAAGAAAGAAAAGTCAAAGTTTTTTGTACGACAATCAAGTGATGTCGAAATGGAGGACGTGAACATGACATCATTTGAAGAATCACCAAGTCACGACTCTCCTAAAGAAATTACCAATGATGATGTCTCACAAGATTTAATCAACACAATTCAGCCTGCACCACCATAAATGGAAGATGGTGGTCAAGCCACAGTCGATGAACTTGAAGAAATCAACTTGGGGAGCGTTGAGGATCCCAAACCCGTTCTTGTTAGCAAATTACTAACTGACGAGGAAAAAGTGGTATATGAACAACTCCTTAGGGAATATAAAGATGTGTTTGCTTTGGAGTACCAAGACATTCCTGGTTTGGATCCACAAGTTGCGACGCATAAGCTAGCTATCTTTGAGGATAAACAACGTGTCAAGCAAGCACAACGTCGTTTTTCCCCCGAGTTGACAGTTCAAATCAATGATGAAGTTAAAAAGCTTATCGAGGCTGAGTTCATCCGTGAAGTTCAATATCCGATATGGTTGGCTAACATTGTCCCTGTAAGGAAGAAAAATGGAAAACTCTGTATTTGTGTGGATTTTAGGGACTTGAACGAAGCGTGCCCTAAAGATGAATTTCCTCTACCCTTAACCGAGCTACTGGTTGATGCTACGACTGGGTTCTATGCTTTGTCCTTTATGGATGGTTTTTTAGGGTACAACCAAATAAAGATGAGTCTGGAAGATGAAGAGTTAACAACTTTTTGAACACCTCAAGTCACATATTGTTACACAGTAATGCCATTTGGCTTGAAAAACTCTGGTGCGACCTATCAAAGGGCCATGACCGTCATCTTTCGTGATTTACTCCATCATTCTCTGGAATGTTATGTAGATGATTTAGTGGTGAAGACAAAAGAGCGTGAGGCTGATCCAAGAGCTCTCCGAGAAATCTTTGAGAGATTACGTAAGCATCAATTGAAGATGAATCCTCTCAAATGTGCCTTTGGTGTGAGATCTGGGAAGTTTCTCGGTTTCGTTGTTCGATATCGAGGAATTGAAATTGATCCCGATAAAATCAAGGCTATCATGCAAATGCCGCCTCCAAGAAACCTTCGTGAGCTTCGAGGTCTACAGGGAAGACTTGCGTACATTCGACGCTTCATTTCAAATCTAACAGGGAGGTGCCAACCGTTTCTACGGTTAATGAAAAAAGATGCTCCTTTCATATGGGACCAATCATGCCAAAATGCTTTAAATAGCTTCAAAGAATATTTGATGAGTCCGCCAATTTTGATGGCACCGATTCAAGGGCGGCCATTAATCCTCTATACCACGGCTCTTGAGCAGTCCATAGGGGAGATGTTAGCCCAAAATAATGATGAGGGAAAAGAAAATGCCTTGTATTACATCAGCCGAACATTGGTGGGGGCAGAGCGTAATTATTCATCCATGGAAAAGGTCTGTCTTGCTTTGATATTTGTCGTACAAAAGTTACGACATTATCTCTTGACCCATCAAATCACATTAATTTCTAAGGTTGATCCGTTAAGGTATATCCTGTCTAAGACTATATTGTCAAGGAGACTAGCCAAGTGGGCTATACTTCTAGCACCCTTCGACATCAAATTTGTGCCTCAAAAGGCGATTAAAGGGCAAGTTATAGCTGATTTCTTGGCTGCTCATCCAACCCCTGATGATGAAGAATTATCATATGACTTCCCAGATGAAGAAGTTCTTATGATAGAAGAAAAAACATGGTAGCTATACTTTGATGGCGCATCAAGGAAAAAAGAAGTTGGTGTTGGCATTGTATTTGTTACGCCGTCAGGTGGAATAGTACCTTATTCTTTCTCCCTTTTGGAAGTTTGCACAAATAACGTAGCAGAATATGAGGCACTCATCATCAGTCTTGACATAGCTCTTGAAATGCATATCGACACATTAAAGGTGTTTGGCGATTCTTAATTAATCGGTAGACAAATGAATGGTGTCTATGAGGTCAAGAATTCAAATTTGATTCTTCTTCATCAAAGAGCAAAACATCTCATTGACCAATTCCACCAAGTAGAGGTGACACACATATCAAGATTCGAAAATGATAAAGCTGATGCTTTGGCCAAACTAGCAGCATCATTGACGTTACCTGATGAAAGAGAAATCTAAATTACAATAGGAGAACGTCATTTACTAGCTCCGACCTTAGAACGATCCAACCAAATTGAAGAAGTGAATCTCGTATCGGTTTATGAGATTGAAGAGGATCTTGATTGGCGACGGTCAATAGTTGATTACCTTCAATATGGCGTGTTACCGGAGGATGCAAAAAAGAAAGTAGATGTCAAGCGACGAGCTCCTTTGAAAAATGATACATTGTATCGTAGATCCTTTGATCGAATATTACTCTGATGCTTGTCAACTCAAGAAGCTCAACATATTCTTGAACAAACTCATGCAGGGATATGTGGGGCACATCAAGCTGGCCCTATATTAGCCGATCAAGTCAAACGACTAGGCTATTATTGGCCAACTATGGGGAAGGACACGTTGGAATTTGCTAAGGCATGTTATGCTTGCCAGGTTCATAGCGATTTCATCCATCAATCACCTCAATTGCTCTATCCAGCCATCTTATCATGGCCATTCAACGCATGGGGTCTTGATGTGATAGGGCCCATTAGCCCATCATCATCTCGTGGTCATCAATACATTTTGGCCGCAACTGATTATTTCTCAAAATGGGCTGAAGCTATACCCTTGAAGGGGGTAGGGGCAAAAGAAGTTGTCAATTTTATAAGGATACATCTGATCTATCGATATGGAGTTCCTGCAAAGATAATAGCTGGCAATGCCCTTTACTTCAAAAATCAAAAAATGGTCAAGTTAGCTGAGCAATTTGGTTTCAAGAAAAGTTTTTCATTAAGCTATAATCCCTCTTCGAACAGCCAAGTGAAAGTGTTCAATAAAGTGCTTTGCAAGATTCTTAAGAAAATGGTGTTAAAATCGAAGAGAGATTGGCATGAAAGACTGCTTGAAGCGTTGTGGGCTTATCGGACTACTGTTCGAACGTCCACTGGATGTACACCCTACAACTTTGTCTTTGGGTCTGAGGCCGTCTTACATTTGGAGGTTCAATTACCTTCTCTTAGAGTTGCAGCCCAACTCACAGAGCCCGAAGAAAATGTTAAAATTCGTTTAGCCGAGCTTGAAGCTCTAGATGAACATAGGCTAGCGACGCAGCAAAGGCTTGAAATTTATCAAGCCTTGGTCGGCCGGTGCATTCAACAAGAGAGTCAGATTCCGTTCATTTACAGTTGGTGATTTGGTCCTTACTATAAGGCGACCAATTGTCATCAATCGAAAATCAAGAGGAAAGTTCGAGCAAAAATGGGAAGGCCCATATGTCTTGACTAATGTGTTTCCTAAGGGGGCGTATGAGCTCTCACAAGTCAAGGGTGAAGTTATATACCCTTGTGTGAACGGAAAGTTTGTGAAGAAGTATTTTACTTAAGTAAGTTAAGTCCTTTATATGAAAATGATAGTGAGGTGATTTGAGCAACCCTTCCTAGAAGGTGGGTTCAAGTTATTTCAATGATGCGTACACATAAGGACCCAAAAAAAAGAAAGAAAGAAAAAAAGAAAAGAAAAGAAAAAATGAGGTAAAAAAAATGGAGATCTTAAATTACGGATGGCTTGATCCCTCACAAAGAGGGTACGTAGGCAATCTAGTCTCTCAAATTACTAGATGCAGCCACAAAAAATAAACAAAGACATTTTCTCCCATGTGGGTAAATGATAAAATTCTCATCAATTATGTGTCAATTGTTGGTTTTAAAAAATTCATCGAAAACTTGCATGCAAATGATAGTCGGATTAGTTTAGACAACCCTTCCTAGATGGTGGGTTTAAATTAATTCGGTGATGCACACGCAAGAAATGAAGGATCTCCAATGAACTACGAGCGGTTTGTGTTGGTGATTTGTGTCAAGTCATCAAATCCCTATAAGAGCATATTGAGGTTTACAAGTCATATTGATAATGTTGATCGAGGAATTGACATATATGACCTCCATGATGTGATTATTGAGAGTTGTCTGTATGAAATGATCCAAAGGAAATTGCACACCAAACTCCGAGGTATAAAACCTCGTGTGCCATGGATCTAGGCAAGGGCACGCCTTGGAGATGGCGTCGCCCGGAGTCGGCACGGTGCATTGGCACCATGCAAGGGTGTGGCACGGTGAGGAGCTCGATCTTGAGGTTCGAGGCTTGGCAGGTTGGGGCGCACCTAGTGATTGAACTTGAGGTTCAACTCACGACTGATAAGGCGCGCCTAGGGTGGTGCAATGGCACGGCAAGGCTGCGCGAGGCTAGCGACGCACCATGATGTGTGCGGTGGAGCTTGCGGCGCGCCTAGGGCATTGGCCCATGGCGCCGAGTCTAAGTTATGAAGCTAAGGTAAGATTTTGAGCTTTCTATTTGAGTCTTGTAGCTTTGTGCATGTTCTAATGTAAGTTCGGAAGCTTCTCTAAGCTTGGTAGATGCTCTAAGCAAGAACCAAAGCTTCAGTTTCGCTTGGCACATAGCTATGTATGCTAGAAAGAAGTATTGAAGCTTCATACTAGCTTAGAGTTAGCTCTAGGAGCTTGAACAATCTATAGACTAATTGCATAAGCTTTATAAGAAGCTCATGTAGCTAGAGTTAAGCTCATAGAAGCTCAAATTAGCTCACACTAGCTCAAGTTAGCTCAACAAGATAGAAAGTCAGCTCAACGAGCTCAAACGCAGCTCAAGCCAACTCAACTAGCTGGATGCTAGCTAAACTAGATAAAGGCCAGTGACACTAGGTAAGTGACCTAGCTATGCTAGCTAGGTGTGGGGCTAGGTGGGCCGGCCCATGGGGCGCGCTTATGGGCTGTTAGGCCGAGAGCACTTGCGCATGGCATGGGCTGCGTGCCTTGCCATTTGGGCCGAACTCTTGGGCTTTTGGATTCGAATTTTGGGCTTTCTCTTGGGCTGATTATAGGCTGGATTTAATGCTTGTTTGGAGTCCAAGGGGGATGCATTTGGACGCCTCATATGACAAGGAGAGAGAAGGAGGAAGTTGCAACTAACTTCTCCTACTTTCACTCTCGGCCTCCCATTGTATAACCGATTTGTAACCGCCATTCAAGGTAGTTTTGGACAGAACTTTCACACCTATTTAAGGGGGAAATGTCGGCCATTTGATGGTAATGAAAGACAAGAGAAAAACAGTCCATACTTCCACACAAATTCGGTAGAAGAAAGACACACATAATCGAGTAGACTAGTCGTTGTTTTAAGTGGGTTTTCACAAGATCAAACACGAGTGTGAGAGGCATCATGGATCAATCGTCAAGCATGAAGAAGGAACCTCAATAGGCGTTGGATGGGCAGTTCGTTCGTGTGATGGATGAACCACAAACGTCTTGGAAGAAGACTTCGTTTAAGTCAAGATCGAAGTGGAATCATGGGACTCGAATAAGGTACGCTTGTTCTTAATAGACGTGTCTTGCCAACACGTCTATTGTTTTGTATGGTACGTTTTATCTCACAACGACATTGCATAAACCCTTGGCATGGAATAGGGGCAATATACGTTGAAGGAAAGCGGGATCTCATCCCGTGACTCGTAGCCTTTATCCAAGTAATGAGATGTTGATTGGGTCGATGGTGATTGCCTTAGGGCCTACACCCAACGAGACTACCATTCAATGGGTCTACTCATGAGATTACCTTTATGGTCTACTCAAACCGCCTTGTATTTACAAGGGTCGACTTTCACTTCAACTCTAACAATGTGAATATACTTTTATGATTGCATACATACCCTATAACCCAACAATCTTCAACATATTTTTTGTTTATATTTGCATTCATATGTTTATGTTTATGTTTGCATTGTTGGTTTGTCTTGTTAAGTTCAAGGATTTGGCTTAACGAGGGGATAAAACGGTCGATGACGTTACCTCTCAATTGAGGGAAGTCAAAATCGAGCCTCCTAGTCCCATAAGGCCGATCGAAGAAGATGAAAGTGGACTCCAAGACTTTGACGAATGGCTTGATGAGTACAACAAAAACAACTTGTATTGGGATTGGGTCCTCGCAAATGTGAGGTGTGAACCCGATCTCGGAAATGCTAAAGAAGATGAGGTTCTTGCGCCTCAACCCTCCAAGGAGATGGAGGCTCGTGATCCAAGGCATGGACATGAGGCTAGGCAAGGGTACTCGAGGTTCAAGCGTCATACGAGGTCGAGGGCTAAGCACTCGCGTGCCAAGCCAAGGAGCGGCGTCCCTAGGGGCGCGCCTTTGGGCGATGGAGGAGCATCGGTTGGAGGCAACTATTGGCGAGTTGTCTATGGAGACCGAAGGCCAATTAGGCCGGTTTATTGCTCTTTATGTGGCGTAAGGCGCCATGGTTGATTGTATATCTTGTAATGTTTCCTTAGGTACGTATGTATGTATGTTTCTAGCATTAGAAGTGTTCTTTAAACTTTGTGTGTGTTGTATGCCTTGATTAAAGGGCAATAGTGTGTTGATTGATAAAAAATAAGATCATGTAATGTTTATGATTCATAATAAACGATGGTTTGATTCAATGATAATCTTAACGACATATGTGCAAGAAAAGGACTAAAAGTTCAATTCTTGAGATCGACTTTACAAGGTTGATTCTAGGTTCATTCATTTTGGATGATCCTAACCAGATTACCCTTGAGTCGACCATTCTATGATTGGGACGACTCATGCTCTAGACTACCTTCGGGTCTACTAGAGTAATTAGACTACCTTCGGGTCTACTAATGTAAGGGTCTACTGGATTGCCCCCCCACGTGAGAGGGTATGCACATGTTGGCCATGAATGCACTAAAGAACACATAAAAGAGATGGTGAGAGTCTCTTTGATAAGATGCATGTGGAAGTTCACATAGTGATTTCATGGAAATCATGCTTCTTATGGAAAAGGAAATATGAAAGTCTTGATTGGTTTAAATTGAGATTTGTGGTATACTTGTAGTGAACAATGATGGTATGAGAGTGAGATCTCTCATGGCTTAGTCAAACAAAGTTTGACAAGGCTTGAAAGGTGTCAAATGGAAAGTTTGATACTTAGATATGATGAAAGATGTTCATGTCTAGACCGTTATGTCATATGGTTGAATCCTAATGGTTAATGACTTGTCTAGATTAGAAGTATGGTTTGATGTTGACTTGTATAAATGTTAACATGATGATATGCCTTGAAAAGACATGTAAGTGTCAAAAGAATTTCCTTGATAAAAGAGGATTGGCGCATTAGATGTCTAGGGTTAAAACCGAGATACGCCTTTGGCTAGCCCATAGGCGCGCCGGGCGGTGTCGAGACTCGGGATTGGTCCTCGTGGCACTAGGCGCTCGTGGTTATGAAACCCACAGAGCACCGTAGGCACGCCCATAGAGGGCCGCTGCCTAGAGCCTCTTGGCGCATGGCGCAAGATGCTCGATGTTGCAAGGGGAAAGCGTCGTGTCGATCGCAAGGCCAAGGCCTTGGCACGATCGTGGGATCGCATGGGCCTAGGCACTCCGAGTCATGGTGCTCGGCGTACGACATGGCTGGATTTGCGATGCAAGGCAAGTATGCACACGGACCCGACGCGTCGCCAACGATGTGAGAGACTCTCGGCACTCGGCGACGACATGCCTTGGCTTAAACATTGACACGGTTGGGGTGCGCTAGGCGCGCCAAGGCTGGTTGAAACCAAAACCTTGGCCACGATGGGTGTTCGACGCTCGACGTCGGTGTACTCACGGTTGGCACATAGGCGTGCCTACCATAGGCATTCAAGATTGATTTGTTTAAATCAATAAAACCATATTTGAAGTCATGTCAGGTTTTCCTAGTTTAGGATTTGATAAAATTGTGATTGAGTTGAGAAACTTGTTTTATCACATGTTCCATATGATTGTTTTGAAACGCTCATATTATATGTCATTATGTTGGATGAATAGAACTTGTTTGTAAAGTTTGAAAGGCTGGTTTCAAGACTCTCAAATAAACAAGTTATGGTCTAGAAGAGACTATGAGGAATGTTTCAATCCTCGGATCCAAGGAAAGTGTCAATGCGCCATGAAGGCTTAAATTTGATAACTTTTATAAGTTAGTCTTATGGTTAGGAGAACCATTGAAAGGATTAATGGAAATTAATGGCAGGGTTAATAAAAGACAAATCTTAACATGCGTCACACTTGTGATAAGATGATTGTCTTATGAGCATGATTCTTCTAGTTTTCTTTGATAAAAGATTTCTAAGGAAAAGAAGAATTGAATCATCTCATGTTGTTATATGGATGATGATACTATGGAAACTCCCAATGTTTTGGTAGTTAGGATGGAAGTGGAACATAAAGTGGAATGCTTTGTGTTAAATGGCCAAAAGGAGAGTGATGTCATTTGGAGATCTATAGAAAGGACTCCTTATGTTTTAACATGGAAATTAAATGGTTTACTTGGTAGAAACCAAGTTAAAAGGTTAAGATGATGCGATCTTGTTCTTCATTGATAAATTATGAAGATGCCAATGTATAGAGGTGAAAGTGAATTAGATTTTGTAAATCTTCGTCGTGGTTGTGATACATTGGAATGGAAATGGAATTCCATGATTATAAACATATTTGATAACACCTATGAATTGATGAACGCACGGTTATAAGTTAGGTGTGTCATGTCTTGAGGATGCTCAAGTGAATACTAAGGTATGAATATCTTGATATAGGCCATTTGTCAAAGATATGATTGATCCATAAGGCATTAGATGTGTAAAAAAACTTTCTAGGTTGGAAAGTTTGAAAGAAAGTTGGATCACTAAATATGGAAGACCTCTAGTCGACGATTGGTCACGAATTCCTATTTGGGTGATGGGCCGGCATTCTTGGAGTTTCCAAGAGGCAATTTGCGATACTTCGACTTTGGGTCGGAAAGTGACATTTAAGTATGAGGGAACCTTGTTGTAAGGCATATTCCATACTTAGAGTCAACTCATTTGAGTTTGTTAAGCACAACGAGTTTGTTGATTTCTCAAAGAGAAGATTGGCATAAGTGTTTGTGTTAAATTCAATTCGAGGGATGGGGTTAACATCCTTATAAACTCTAAGATTTGGACACCCAATTCCCCCTCATCGAAAGGTGTGGGCTGAATTCAATGTGGAAAGCCAAAGTCATAGAGTTGGAGAGCATACACAAATTCCCATCAAGGTAAATTGCTCTAGACCACATGAAACTAGTTTTGAAACAAAGTTTTCATTAATGAGTTTTGGAAGTTGCTAATGTGGAGCATGATATAAAACTCAACTAAGCATATGTGGAAGTGTAAGGCTTCTTCCATGTTAGAGTTCAAGGATGACTCGACTAAAACATATGTGAATGGATATGGGATGAAAGAGCCTTTACAAAAGCGTCAAGTAAAAGGATAAGCGTAAGAAACTCATGTGTAATTCTTACGACGTGCACTTAGACAAGTTGATTGGTTCAATTCTTAGAACACCATGATTCTTTAGTGCATGATTGTAATTTTTACAAGTTATAAATTCAAGTCTACGGACATTTATTTCTATACATAGAGTTTGTTTAATGAAACTTTGAGTTTTGATGACATTGCTCAAATGGGGGAGGAATGTTGGTGATTTGTGTCAAGTCATCAAATCCCTATAAGAGCATGTTGAAGTTTACAAGTCATATTGATAATGTCGATCGAGGAATTGACATATATGACTTTCCATGATGTGATTATTGAGAGTTGTCATGTATGAAATGATCGAAAGGAAATACACACCAAACGCCGAGGTATAAAACCTTGTGTGCCATGGCTCTAGGCAAGGGCGCGCCTTGGAGACGGCATCGCTCGGTGTCGGCACGGTGCATCGGCACCATGCAAGGGCATGGCACGGCGAGGAGCTCGATCTTGAGGTTCGAGGCTCGGCAGGTTGGGGTGCGCCTAATGATTGAACTTGAGGTTCAACTCACGGCTGTTAAGGCGCGCCTAGGGTGGTGCAATGGCATGGCAAGGCTGTGCGAGGCTAGCGACGCACCATGATGTGTGCGGTGGAGCTTGCGGCGCGCCTAGGGCATTGGCCCATGGCGCCGAGTCTAAGTTATGGAGCTAAGGTAAGATTTTGAGCTTTCTATTTGAGTCTTGTAGCTTTGTGCATGTTCTAATGTAAGTTAGGAAGCTTCTCTAAGCTTGGTAGATGCTCTAAGCAAGAACCAAAGCTTGAGTTTAGCTTGACACAAAGCTATGTATGCTAGAAAGAAGTATTGAAGCTTCATACTAGCTTAGAGTTAGCTCTAGGAGCTTGAACAAGGTCTAGACTCATTGTATAAGCTTTATAAGAAGCTCATGTAGCTAGAGTTAAGCTCATGGAAGCTCAAATTAGCTCACACTAGCTCAAGTTAGCTCAACAAGCTAGAAAGTCAGCTCAACGAGCTCAAACGCAGCTCAAGCCAGCTCAACTAGCTAAAGGCCAGTGACACTAGGTAAGTGACCTAGCTAGGTACCTAGCTATGCTAGCTAGGTATGGGGCTAGGTGGGCCGGCCCATGGGGCGCGCCTATAGGCTGTTGGGCCGAGAGCACTTGCGCATGGAATGCGCTGCGTGCCTTGCCATTTGGGCCGAACTCTTGGGCTTTTGGATTGGAATTTTGGGCTTTCTCTTGGGCTAAATATAGGCTGGATTTAATGCCTGTTTGGATTCCAAGGGGGATGCATTTGGACGCCCCATATGAAAAGGAGAGAGAAGGAGGAAGTTGCAACTAACTTCTCCTACTTTCACCCTCGGCCTCCCATTTGTATAACCGATTTGTAACTGCCATTCAAGGCAGTTTTGGACTGAATTTTCACGCCTATTTAAGGGGGAAATGTCGGCCATTTGATTGTAATGAAAGACAAGAGAAAAACAGTCCATACTTCCACACAAATTCGGTAGAAGAAAGACATACATAGTCGAGTAGACTAGTCGTTGTTTTGAGTGGGTTTTGACAAGTTCAAACATGAGTGTGAGAGGCATCATGGATCGATCTTCAAGCATGAAGAAGGAACCTCAAGAGGCATTGGATGGGCAGTTCGTTCGTGTGAAGGATGAACCACAAACGTCTTGGAAGAAGACTTCGCTCAAGTCAAGATCGAAGCGGAATCATGGGACTCGAATAAGGTACGCTTGTTCTTAATAGATGTGTCTTGCCAACACGTCTATTGTTTCGTATGGTACATTTTATCTCACAACGGTATTGCATAAACCCTTGGGATGGAATAGGGGCAATATATGTTGAAGGAAAGAGGGATCTCATCCCGTGACTCGTAGCCTTTATCCAAGTAATAAGATGTTGATTAGGTCGATTGTGATTGCCTTAGGGCCTAAACCCAACGAGACTACCCTTCAATGGGTCTACTCACGAGATTACCTTTATGGTCTAATCAAACCGCCTTGTATGTATAAGGTTCGACTTTCAGTTCAACTCTAACAATGTGAATATACTTTTATGATTGCATACATACCCTATAACCCAATAGTTTGATCCTCCACAAAGGGGGTACGTAGGCAGTCTAGTTAATCAAAATACTAGATACAACCACAACAACAAAAACAACCATAAACATGTCTAGTATATCTCTTTCGTCGCTCTTATATAAGGTATAAAAAAAGTAAATGATCCTATCTTATTAATAAATGCGACTACATGGAAAATAAAACTATTCAATAACAAGGTAAGAAACAAAGCTAAACAAGCCAAAGCTAAGGAAAAAATGACAACAAAAGAAATTTAGCCACTAGAGGCAAAAGAAGTAAAAGATGCAACAATGTCGTCGATGACAGTCTTATTCAAATGCAGCTCTTCGAGCTTAGCCTTGGCGTCCCTCTCAATTTTCTCCAAATTCTCTTGCCTTGTTCTCTGAAGTCGAATGCATTGCTCTACTTCAGATTTACTCCTCTCCAATGCCTCCTTGTCAGCAACAAAACTCTCTTCCATTTGACGAAGCTTTGCTCTCGCATCTAGAATATCTTTTTCTCGCTTCTCCATAACAGAAGACTTCTCGTGCAATCGCAACAATTCAGCTTCTTTGGAAGTAAGTTCTGTTTTTCAAAGGGAGATGTCAGCAGATATTTTGTTCAAAGATGACGTGTCTACCATACCCACGAACTTGCCCATCATGTCAACTCCTTTAGAGAAATTATGGACTTGAGAGACAATCCAATACAAGCTAAGGTCATTGATCTTAGCTGCTTTGGCCATGATTTTTAGTGTTGCTAGATCTTCAAAAAGCTCATCCTTCACATGCAACATGCTTTGAGCAGATTGAATCTTCAACATGGTCTTGGAATTTGCTTTTACACTGGCCACAAAAGCTTGACGAACATGCTCTTTAACTGGGGTAGAAAACATACCACGAACAGATAAGGGTACAATCTCAAGAGGCACAATATCCAATGGAGCTTGTGATGATTCTGAAGCTTGTGTCGTAGGGACAACTACGAGTGCATGATGATTATGATCTGTAGTAGGAAATGAAGTCCCCGCCATGTCATCCGTTGCACCGTAATTGTCAAAAGTAGACATCGGTTCTGGTTCATAATCAAGCTTTTCTTTTGAAGATGGTTCATCCAAATCAATTGGAGGACCAACATGGCCATGGGAATGAATGGAATGAGGAGCTGAAATAGAATTTTGATCAATCCTCTCTTGCAAATTGGATTTGTCGGGAGCCTCTAGGTCACTCGTAACATTAGCACAAAAAATCGGTGTTAAGATTGGTTCAGGGTTGTCATAACCTTTTCCATGCAAATCAGACGCACATGAATCTGTTGAATTCTTATATTTTCTTCTCTTGAAATTAATATCATCACTCAAAGATCGTTCCTGATTATTTCTTTTCCTTACCGGCAAAGTAACTGCTTGTTGGAAAGTCGATTCATTAGACTTGGGTGATTCTGCAACAGAAGCTTTTGCACCACCTTCGAGGCTAGTAATAACCTCCTTCAAGTTAGTAATGATATAATTATTTTCCCTCAAATGGACTTCCTTCCCTGTCGGAATGGTGTTGACTTTCTGGATCGATTGACTAAGATAAGGGGTCGAGACTGCAACCCACCACCAACAATAGCTCGTAGTACATGTTCCTAGACTGTTAGAACATGGAATATGGTACTCAATACCAGTGTTCTACTTAAATAGATTAGCATAACATTGAGAAATGTCATGTAAAGATCTCCGAGATCTCAAGGGAATACTGAATGTCAAAGAATTTGTAGGAGCTCCCTGATCGAACCCTAACTGACAGGCAAACCTGTTCGGGTAATAAGGCTCTAAAACCACTCCAACTCTAACAGGCAAAATACTAGATCGTATGCAAAGTAAGCGCTCAAAATGAAGATCTGAGTTCCTTGTTAGATCAACCTTGTCTGCACTAACATTGTCACCAAACAAAATGGCACAATATTTCACATTGTCAAAGTGCCTCAATATCATCCTTGCTTGATGAATATTAAGTGGTTTCCCGCTAACTCCGACATATCGTCCTAAGAGAGGATACTCTTTAGGATATTGATTGCGCGGGCGTGCATGATACAAATCAAGAAAGTATTCCGCCATCCAACCGATCATAAAATGAAGTCCGAAATTCAGACTAGCTCTCCCTGGGTGTTCATGGGTCGCCATTTTGTTCATACCATGGTAAATGTGCCCCAATACGGCTGGAGCTAACGAAATCTTCCTACCCTTTGCCATAAAACAAGCCATCACAAAAGTCGTGGGACGGATTACTTTTGCACCGCTCAGAAAAACGAATCTGCTCAAGAGAAGGACTATAAATGCTGCTAGCTGCCCTTCATCACTCAATATCAGTGCCATCTGTTTTCGGGGTTTTGAAGAACCCTTTGCTTTAGATGAAGAGCCCTTTGCTTTAGGCGAGGAGCTCGTATGTTTGCTAGGGTCTCGCTTGTTATCCCTTGAAAAAGGATTCTGTGGAAAATCATAATGAATCTGTTCTCCCCAAAAAAAGTGCTTCAACCATTGCCACAATGAGATATATGCTCCACCTAAGTTCTTGCAAAGATCAGCATGGATTCGCAAAAGTTCCGAAACAGTTGGCGGGAATCTTGTTTCATTTAACAAGTGTTCATTCGGCGGTAATAATTCCTCATAGGGTTCATCAAGGATTGGCAAACCCGCAATTTGTTTCATGTCATGGAGTGAAATCCCTAGCTCACCACCCGCATGATGTAGAGTGTTGGTTAGAGGACCTCAAAGTTCACAAAATGCTCTCCATACATCAATGTGATACATGTACGGAAAACGCGAAATTTCCACAAGTCCATGTATATTTGGTTGACAAAGTATATCTCCATACTGGTCCAAAATTTGTTGAGTCCACTCCATCAAACAAGGCATAAATCTAGCGAGTCCCCTGAATGAAAATTCTACCCCCCAATTTTGTGGTGTCTTCAAAAACTTATAAAGAGGAGGATAAAACTCTTCAGGGACTTGGGACTTCATGGTATAGTCGTTGTCAGGATGAGCTTTCTCAATGAACATCCCTTTAAATCGCCTTCCAAACTCTCTGTTAGTCTGCACACAACCCCTTTCATCATCTCGTACAAACTGCAAACAACCTTCTGAGGCTTCACTTCTCTTAGTCCAACTCATTCTCCACTTATCCTATTTAGAGATCTTCAATTCTCGAATAGACAAGGAGCGTTTATACAATGGACTGTATGCAAGTTCTTGACCATTAGTTCCTAATGCTCTTTGGGGCGGATTCTCCATATGGTTCCATAGCTGCAACCTAAAAGAAGAAGAAGAGGATATGCATCAGATAAAAAAAAGAAGTGAAAGGCGAACTGTGATTGGATTCGATAATCATCTTACGCATTCAAAGTGAGCTTTCTCAAGGAACATCCCTTTAAATCGCCTTCCAAACTCTCTGTTAGTCTGCACACAACCCCTTTCATCATCTCGTACAAACTGCAAACAACCTTCTGAGGCTTCACTTCTCTTAGTCTAACTCATTCTCCACTTATCCTATTTAGAGATCTTCAATTCTCGAATAGACAAGGAGCGTTTATACAATGGACTGTATGCAAGTTCTTGACCATTAGTTCCTAATGCTCTTTGGGGCGGATTCTCCATATGGTTCCATAGCTGCAACCTAAAAGAAGAAGAAGAGGATATGCATCAGATAAAAAAAAGAAGTGAAAGGCGAACTGTGATTGGATTCGATAATCATCTTACGCATTCAAAGTTCGGGGGCATCTATTGACGGTAGATTTTTGCAAAGAAATGATAATAAAAAAAAATTAGCCCGATTGGACTAATGGGCTTAACATTAAGTTGGGCCCATGTTGTGTGCTTCATTCGGGTGATGTGTACATGTGGGAGCATGGAAGTTGCATCTTATCAAATTCTAAATAAAAGGAAAAAAAAGAAATAAAAAAAGAGAGTGGGAAAAGTGGGAGCCTATGGGTACAAGACTAGTAGGTAGTTTTCTAGAGGTAACTTCCTCATCTCCAATATAAAAGAGTCATTTGTGTTTTGTAAAAAAAAAGGCAAAAAAAAAAAGAAGAAGAAAGAGTAGGAAGACAAAAAAAGAGAGACAAAAAAACGTCTAGAGAGGAAAAATCAGGAGAGAAAGAGATCTGTAAAAGGTAGACTGGGTCTTCTCCTATCTTGTAAAATTTGTTTTCTATACATCAGAATCCCACCTTTAAGAAACAAGTTTGATTCTCCTTGGTCTGGATTTTGGTGCTATCATAACTTTTTGGTTAATTCCTCAATTGTTTTTATTGTTTTGTTTTACTCATTAAATTTACGCTTTTAAGAAACATATTCGACTCTTTTCATCTGAATCTTGGTATTGTCAAGTTGTTTTTCTGTCCAAAAATTTCAACTATAAATTTACATCAGACCCTTAAAACTGATTTCTATTTTTGATTTTATATGGACATATAAATCAAATCAATTTGTCCTGGTTCCTTTGTTCAAAGGTACCAATAGTGTTTTATGGTTAATCCATGGAAACTTTAACAAAAAAAGAAGGAAACATGCAGAGAGTTTTCTATATGCAAAAGAAAAAAAAGCGGAGTTCTTTGCAGTAAAGGCCAAGTGGAAAAAGGAAAACAACAAATACTCTTGAAAATTCCTTTACACCCAAAAATCCCTTTTTACCTAAAAACTATTTTTAATACTCTTGAAATCCGTGCAACTCTCTCTACTTTTTACGTTTTCCAAAACACTAAAAATCACTTTTCAACCAAAAAACCCTTTACACCCAAAGTGTAACAAGGCCAATGCCTTGCGCTCCAACCAGTGTATGTAATTACGTACACAAGTATGCAACTGGAACTAATTAGTTCCAAGAAAATTAATTAATTTCCGCCTTAATTAATTAATCAAACATGGCTGTGCCTTGGAACTAATTAGTTCCTAAAAAGAACCCGGGAATTAATTAATTCCCTTTCGATTAATTAATCAAACAGAATATTCGGTTGTGGAATTAATCGAGCAAAATATTCGGTTGTGGAACACATGGGTACATAAACTAGAAATTTACTTAGTCTTGATTAATTAGGGTCTATGTGAGATTTCCTTTAACCCAAATTATAAAGTCTCATGGAAGCAAAACAAGAGAAATGAAAAGAAAGAAGAGGGGTCAAACAAATTGAAATCTGACAAAAAATTGACAAGCCATAGTCTTGGAAAAAGTTAAAACCAAAAAGCAAATAGCTTGTACACTGTACGAGATAATTGAATTATCCCTTTACTCATATCAAAAGGAACACAAAAAAGGTTTTAAATTTACCTTTTACTATTTATTTCCTATTTGATATTCAAACGAGTTTAACAAAATTTAAAGAAAAAAGGGTCTCTGAATTGAAAGAAGGGAGAACACTTCAACCGGAGATATATGGTGGTGCCCAAACCTTATTGTTCTCGTACAAAAAAAATATATCAGAGGCTTGATATATATATATATATATATATATAGGGGAGCGCTCGGGTACAATACAAATTAGGGTGCAATGTGTGGTTAAAGGAGAGGCGTTGGATTATTACCAATCAATGGTTATTAATTAGGGAGCATAATAGGATAAATGGGGAAGGAAGGAGAAAATCATATCCACGTTGATTTGAAAAAGGAAGGTGCTGATTTTTAGGAAAAAGGGGTGAGTAATTCGAAAATAGAAAAATTAAATCAATTAATTGAAAAAGGAAGTTGCTGATTTTTAGGAAGATGGATGAGTAATTAGGAAATAGGAAAATAAAATCAATTAGATGAAAAAGAAAGTTGCTGATTTTTAGGAGAATATAAAATATATGAGATTTAAATAATCATGTAATATTGGAAGTGTTTATTGCACAACTGCTATTGTTTGTTGAATAAGTATTTTTATGTTTTTGAATAAGTAAGATAATGGTCTTTGAAAAACTCAGTATGATTGTTTGAATAATTATAGAATCGTATAATATTTATAGTCGAGGTTTGAATAACTCAATTTGATTGTTTGAATAATTATAGAATCATAAAATATTTATAGTCGAGGTTTGAATAACTCAATATGATTCTTTGAATAACTCGGTTTAACACATGTGATAACACAAAACTTATTTGATACAATTACATTTCATATATGGATACAATAATATCAATATGAATAACTAAATGAAAGTAGTTGAAAAACAACATCGTTCATCCTGAATAACTAAACTTATTCAATGGTTTTTACTAGTATTATTAGAATGTATTGGCATAAATAATGTATACTATTGAATAACAATTACAATGCTTATGAAAAACAATCTTTAATATTGTGAAAATATGTGATTCAAGTTATGCTATCAATAATCATTACACTGCTTATGAATAACAATTACAAATACAATGGTTATGAATTACAATTCTTTTTTGGACCGATGTCAAATACATCAACATTATCATCATTTGGAACGTGTTCCTGGTGCGAAGTATTTTAAATTGGACCTTGGTGCGCTTTGACTTTTCTCCAATGTCCAACTGTTGATCATTACCACCTGTTCCATTTGAAAACTCGGTTAAACACAAATGATAACACAAAATTTATTTGATATAATTACAATTCATATATGGATACAATAATATCAATTCAATATGAATAACTAAATGAAAGTATTTGAAAAACAACATTGCTCATCCTGAATAGCTAAACTTATTCAATGGTTTTCACTAATATTATTAGAATGTATTGACTATTGACATAAATAATTTATACTATTGAATAACAATTACAATGCTTCTGAAAAACAGTCTTTAATATTGTGAAAAAGTTGTGATTCTGTGTATTAAGTTATACTATGAATAATCATTGCACTGCTTATGAATAACAATGATTAATACTCTGAAAAATATTTGAATTCTTCTATATTGTTATGCATCATTTTGTGTAAAAACAATAGAATAATTCATTACAATGAATTGAATAATTCTAATGTTACGTGATTTGAAAAATAATTTTATTTCTCTTGAATAACAAAATACATTCTTTTAAACTATAATGCTTTTTTAACGTAAAAAAATCATACCTTTTTCATGCTCGCATTTGTTGTCTTTCTTTACCTTAGGAGACCTCGCCATTCTTATCTATGCATTACAAAAAACGTACATCAGCGAACACACCAATTGGATATCTTAAATGTTCAAATTCGATCCAAACAAAGTCAAAATGTGTTTTTAACCTTGTCGATATAGTCTCCCCATAAAAAACGCAATTGCAAAACCAACTCAAACTAACACAAACTCTATACCAACCATAAATCTACAAATTTCTACTATTTTGTACTTAACAAGCCAGATTTATCCAACACCCTCATTGTTTAATCAAAAAACGTAAATTCAAGTATCAATATCTATAATTTCAATTCCAATTTTTCATTATGGATGAACAATCTAAACGCAACAATAATACCTAATAGGCCGCCTCTTTTGTAATCTTCGTCACCTTCATCCTCCGATGTGTATCGCTCTCGCTCACTTCTTCCTCCTCTTCATCCACCAGAGTCGACGCCTCTAAAATCCATCGCAATTCTATATATGAAAAACAAATTCATCGAAGTTCTTCGAATCTTTCAAAATCGCCACCATGGGATAGAAATTGTAACCGAGAGAGATCTGTCGCCAAGAAAGAGAGAGATCGATAGAGAGATAGTAACTAGAATAGAAGAGAGAGATCTTATTAAGAGAATAATAATTATTCAATCAAAAATCAAGGGATTTGCACAAAATATGGTTTGTGCAGGAGAGAGAACATATTTCAAATGGAAAGTGTGACTTTTCCCCTATAATTAAGGGATTTGAACCAAATCAGAAATTAAGAAAATAATTCTAGCTGGATTCTATTTAATTAGGTGCATCACACCCATACAATTTATTTGCAACCATTTTAAATTAAATCCTAACCATTTATTCTTTCAAATCAGACGGTTTAAATATAACCACATGATTTACTCTAAGAAGACATTTCACTAGAGCGTGATTCTATATATATATATAAGAGATTTTTTTTACGTAAAAGGAAAAAAATATCTCTTAAATTAAATCTAAATCGGATCTTAGATTTTGGGTAAAGTAATTTGATTTGATCCTTAAAGATATTTTAGGGGAAAAACAGGTATATAAAAGGGCTAATTAATTATCTTATTTAGTAACCTAACGAGTTAAATATATGTGGGCCAGTTCATATTCTCTTGTTTAAGGCCCAAACTAAATTGAGATCTTAATTAAGATCCAATTTAAATAATTAATCAGCCTGCTTGTGTTTAATTTCGGGTTCCCAAATATAAATAAAGCACGTACAAAAAAACAAATCTAAAAAAAAAACATAAAAACAAAAGGAGAGAGAAAGAAGGGAAAAAAGTCAACATGTAGGTTTGTAGATAGTTGGTGAATTGATGGCTTGATGCCTAAAAAAATGCAGACTAGCTAGCTAAAAAAAAAGCAAAAGTAATGATAAAAAAAAGCAAACACAAACGTATATGTGCATGCTCTCATGTTTCGTTTTCTACAAACCTACCTTCAAATTATTATAATTACGATGCAACCCACTAAACTAGGATAAGTTAAAGAAAAATGAATCTTTTTTTCGGTGTAACTTTGAGCCTTATAGTACACTGACCCTAATTAAATCTAGTGGGTTGTCTCAAATTAATTGTAGTTAAATTTAAAATGTGTTTGTTTTTAGAACTACGTAAGGACTTGACGCCTAAAAAGGCTACGTAGGTAACTCGATGCAAATTTTTATCGAGTACAGTCGCACAACCCAAATCAAACTAAATTTTCGAAATCCAAAGATGCACTAAAAAGTTTTGTGCACGCCAAATACGAACGACTAGATCAACCTTCCTAGAAGGTGGGTTGAGTACCATTCGCGTCATGCAAATGATAGTTGGAGCGGTCTAGGCAACCCTTCCTAGAAGGTGGGTCTATTCTCGTTCCTCTGATGCATGAAAAATATCACACACAAATACAAAACCCGAAACACTCTGAACTACATAAGGCTTGATTCTCTTTAAAGAGATACGTAGGCAATCCGTCAAAACTCGGGTGCAGCCCAAATCACAAATAAACCAAATATTTTTGTACGTGTATATCTTTTAATCAAAAGGGTAAAAAGAAGGGGTCGAACTCAAACTTCGAAAATCAAATAAAATATGTTTTGCGAATATTTTCACATTTTTGTTCAACAGAAGGCATTGGATATTGATTCAAATTACCAGATATATATTGTTGTTGGAGAGATATATGGCGGAGAGAGAAGAATGGCCAGTTTGGCAGCTATTTACCCAAAGTTGGTGAGTAAACTATGGGGAAAGGCAATGGAAAAAATCATGGGAGTTCATTGTTCACTTTTGTTTATATATAATCAATTTCAATTAATAGTTGTTAGGCTCGCATAAAGGTGTGCCCTTTCAAGTTTTGATGGCCCCCTTTTCTCATACTACAGTACTATTAAAAAATATAGCTAAATTAGGGTGAGTTCTTATATCGTTGCCCTCTTCTCTCTCCTAGGGTTGGGGCTTTTTCCCTTGTGTGCGCCGCCGTCGCTTCCCCATTTCACTTCTTCCTGTCCTCGCCTCCCCGTGTATATCCGTCTGGTTTCTCCGGTGTGGGGTTTGTCCCTGCCGTCTCCTTCTCCTTCTCCTTGGGTTTGATTTCTTGATCTTTGATCTCTCACTTCCCTCCCCTTTTTCCCTCTCAAATGACCCTTTTAGGGTTTGGCCAGCGCTTGATCCTCATGTTTGTGGATCCTACTGCTCTCCTTCCTCTAATGACTCCTTTAAGCATTTCGATCTACATTACCTGTCCTCTTGCTCTTCTACTTTCTTCGTGCTTTTTCTTCTGATGGATTTTGTTTAGTTGATTTCTGGAGTGCACCTTCGCTTTCTTGATGGTTGGTCCTTTGATTTGCTCCTTGAGCTCCTTCTTGTTGGGTATGTGTGGTGTTTCCTGATCTGGGATCTCTCTTTATTTGATAGATTCTTTGTTGGAAAGCCTTCTTTATCTTGTTTGAGGATCCTTCCTTGCTCCTTGGTGCTTTTTCTCGTCGTTGTTGTGCTTGTTGAGTGGATCTGTTTGGAGCTTCTATGGGAGGGTGAGATTGTTTCTCGCCTTCTTTGCGGTCCTTGGATTTTGTCTTCTACAGGTTATGCTTTCGACTCTTCTCTGTTTTTTCCCCTTTTATTGATTCCTTGTTTATTTCCTGCTTGTGTGCCTCTCAAACTTTTCTCTGTGGTGTATCCTTGTGGTGTCCATCTCTCTTGCCCGACCTTGTGTTTGGTAAAGATTGAGATCTTACCATTTTGGATGCAACGTGAGAATGAACCTTTATCTTATGCAAAATTATTGAAACTTGCTCTCCTAAATGTGATGAAATTTAGTGTGAATTTGGACCAGACTTCTCATTCCATCCTGTTGGTGCAAGTTGTTTCTTCTATGACCTATTTGTTGTTCATTTCTTCTCACATTCATAACCCTATCTCTCTCTGTTTTATGAGCTATGTGCAGGTGATTTATTTTTCTGGCCTCTCGGACTTTCGATCTAGTCAGCTTTATGCATTTCAAATCTTATTTACAAACTTTAGTAAGGAAGTTTGGAGTTTAGTAAAGAACAAAGGTGCTCTCTCCTATCTCTTTGATATGATTGCTTCTTGTGATACGCTTGCTTCCTGTGATCTCCTCTTTCCCCATTCTGAGTTGATTGAGGTGTTCTTTCATGATTATTCCTTTGATCTAGTTCTTTGTATGCTTTATGCTTGTTTTGGAATGTTCTTCATCTATTCCTTGCTTCTTATCTATTACTTAAAATATTCTTATAACTCTTCTGACTTTGCTCTATTATTGTGCTCTATTTGGCATGATTTTTCTGCTTTCTTGTTCAGTCTAGTTATTGGTTCCCCCTCTTCCTGGAACTGGCAGCAAGTGCTCCCTTTCTCCTTTTGTTGCCTTTTGTTGGTTAGGGTTGAGGTGTTGTTACCTTCCTTGTTGAGGATGTATTTGAACCATGACTTGAACTATTTCTTAATCCAGGTTGATGTATGTTGGCCTTGGCTCCTTTTCCTTCTTGTAAAAGTTGAAGCTTGGCCTCATATTTCTCCTTGGATTAATGCTAAATTCAATGAAGAAAATTGGGTGCTCTATTTCTTCGATAGACTCCCTCTGAGAATTGTTCCTGAATCCATCAGTTTGATCAAATTGCTTTATTTTGATGTTCTCCCTTCTAAACTTGTCCCCTTCTGTTATCTTGATTTCACAAAATCACAATATGAATCTGCAAGATCTATCTACATGCTCTACATTGTTGTTTTCCAACATTATAGCAAATTTTATAATTTATTGTTCATCAACCTGGTTATTATTCTTTCCTTAAAATATAACTTACAGGCTTTGAATTCTTTTGTTCAATCTCTGTGTACCATGGTTAATGCTTGTTCTCTTCATTTTTATGTTCATATTGATCTTTTATGCCCTTTTCTGCTATGTGATGGATCTGTGCAGATATACCAAATCTATGAATATTTTGTGTTCTCTCTTCTTCTTTTAGTAATCATTTCTCTAGCTGCCTATTCCATTAATGTTATTATGACATGTTCTCTGCTATTTTACTGCTCCATGACTTCTATCACTTTCATTAAATTCTCTCTACATATTCTCCTTGATATTCTCTTTCATCTCTTTTGCATGGCTATTGTTAACCTCTTTGTTAGCCAATTAGAACTGTCTGCATTTAAGTTTACATGGTTTGACATTTATTGCAACTTCTCTGATAGTTATTACAACTCTACTTCTCTCCTTCTCATTTCTCTATTTAAAGAGAATCTTGTTTCCAATAGTAACCACCATCCCTTTCACAAAATATCTCCATACTGCTTACTTTCATATTCCTTCCGTTCTTGTCTTGTGATGTCTGATTCTCTCTCATACCAAGATGCTCTAGTTAACTTTCCTGTGCTTAATTCTATGTCCACTTCTATGGAGGTTGAAGGGCTCCTTGCCCCTTCTTCTTTTACTGCTAATGATCAAACAAATGGGATCTCTCCCATTAAACCTTTAAGCCCAACCGATCCTCTTTCTTGTGCTAAAACACTTTCCCATATTTCTGATGGTTCTCCTGTTACCATTCATGAGTGTAACTTTGTGACTTCAAATGATATACTTAATCCTGGAACCTTTACCGCTACTTTTCCACTGCCTAACCCTACCTCTATTCCTTCTGTCAAGAAGTATTTGCATGAGCTCATGCATTTCTCCCTCCTTCTTAAAATGGTAGAAGAGCCTATTGCTACCCCTCTTATTAATGGAAAAATGAAAGAAGTTTGGAAGGATTCTGTGAAAGGGGAAGTTCAGTTTCAGGAATCTGCCAATTACTGGATCCTTTTCAAGTTTTCAAATAAGGAAGCTAGAGATTTAGTGTGGAACAAAAGGCCTTACCTAGTTCAAGGGAAGATGGTTGCCCTGATTCCCTTCTATCTTAAGTTTAACCCAATCTTTGATGAAATTTTAAGGGCAGATATATGGGCTCATATTCCTTCCTTGCCTTATTACCTTTACAATCCCTCTTCTGTCGACCTTATCCTCAGAGATAACCTTATTGGTCATTTTATTAGAGTTGATGAGGTATCCAATACTAAGAACAAAATGAAGTTTTGTAGGGTTCTTGTTAATGTTGACATTACTTCTCCTCTCAAGGGTAGTGTCAAAATCCAAACTCATGCAAACACTGTTTTAACCCTCAAAGTCTGGTACGAAACTGTTTCTATTGGGAGTGGATGTTGTGGGGAGGCTTCTCATTCTTTTGATGAGTATCCTCTCAATAACATTTAGCCCAGAAGTTGCAAACTTACAGTTCTGCAAAACCCTGTTGAAATTGAGCTTATTAACCAAACCAACCTTAGGCTGCATGGGGATGTTTCTGCTAGACCCTTTGTTCCAAGAGCTGCTTCTGGACCAACCTTTGTGAGAACAAATGTAGTCTCTCCCCTGTTCACTCCAAATCAAGTTCTTGTTGGCCATGTTGCTTTAGTAGGGTTGCCCTCTATTGGGGTGAATCATGCTGAGCTTAACCCTTTGCAAGCTTGCCTCCTTACAACCCTTTGATAACTCTGGATTTGTACTCCTCAATGGATCCAAATGTATTCTCTGACCCTGTTGTTCTGCTGAATGCAAGAGAACAGGTTGCTTATGCTCTTGCACACTTGAATGCTCCAATCCCTGAGACCATGATGATCCCTCCCTACCTTTATGCTTCTCCCTTGGTGGCTGGTGGAATGGATTTGCCTAGTGCTTCTCATTCTATTCCCCAGCTTACCTACTTGGGATTGACTGGTATGGACCAAGGGACTGAGTCCTCCAACTCTCTCTTCAGAAATCAAATGAATGTTGTTGATATTAAGTGTGCTGGTGAAAGCACCTCTGACTCTTCCAAACGCACCACTGAGAATGTTAAAGATCTTGTTGAAGCAACCTCTGTCTCAAAGAAGCCTAAAAAGAATCGTGGCACAAAACCAACTGTTTAATGATTAGTGCAAGTTCTGTTGATGGTTCTGTTTTGTGTAAAATACTAGCTTATCATGTTCTTCTACTTGATCTTATGTACTCTTTGTTCCTGCATCTTATCCTTCTGTTGTGTTTTTCAACTTTTGTAACGGGTTGTTGGTCGTTGGCTCCTTGTTGTGGCCTCCTTTTGATGTTTACTACGCCCACTTTGGACCTATTTGTTGTAATGCTTACTACTTCTGTTGTCTATGTATAATATTATGGAATATTTTACCTTACTTCACTTTTTCAAAATTCTATCCTATCCTTTTATACTCAGTTGGTGGCCTCTTTAATTTTTTTTGTGACTAGTCTTCGAGGTATGAAATTTCCATTACTTGCAAAGTTCTTCATTTGGATTTTGGTTTAATAACTTACTGGTTTCCTCCATTTCTTTTGATTCTCTACAGGTCCTTTGGTTCGAGAATTCATTTCTCTATCTTCAGCTGCTTCCTTCTTTCAGCTTATATTAAAACTTTTACCTAGTGCTTGTATGAAATTCAACAATATGTAATTTGGTTTAAGGTTCATCTTCTGTTTACTTCCTGTTCGGAATCTTTTTCCTCAAATTATATGTATACACTGCCCAATCGTTGTCATACTGTTTTGAATTATTGTCATATTTTAGTTACCTTCTTTGATTGGTTCTTGTATGAAATTCAACATTATATATTTTGGTTTAAGATTCATCTTCTGTATACTTCTTGTTTGGATATTCTTTCCTCAAATTAGATGTATACAATTACCATTCGTGGTCATATTTTTTGGAATTATGGTAATAATTTAGCTATCTTCTATCGTTATTTCCCTATTAGCAGTTTAGTTGACTGCTTCCCTTTTGTTACTAATATCTTCTTTTTACCTATTTTTTGGAATATCTTCTTTTGACCTTTTTCTTTTTTAATATACAAGGTTTCCTATGAATATTGGCTATTGGAATATTAGAGGTACTCGCAGACCTAATTTCTGGGAGGAAATTGGGTTTATTAGAAAATCAAACAAACTCAACTTTCTTTGCTTAGCGGAAACTAAAACAGGTCTCTATCCTGTCATTTCAGTTATTCACAAATCTGGCTTCCAAAATGTTATCTCTTGTCCATCAATTGGCTCTACAGGCGGAATTTGGTAACTTATTTTGGATAACATAGAAACGAAAAATTGTGTGTTACTTCATCAATCCAATAATCTTATTATTATCCAATATATACCTTTCGTAATCTTAACCTAATGCTAGTGTTTGTCTATGCTCCTTCTCATGAAGATCAAAAAAATTCTTTTTGGCATTCTCTTGCTGAAACTATTACTCACTTTCAGCTACCTTTTCTTTTAATTGGTGATCTTAATGAAATATCATCTCCAAATGATAAGTTAGGGGGTTCGCAACCTCTCTTAAGTAAATTAAATAAACTCCTCAATTTTAAAAATTTGTTTGGTTTAGAAGATTCTAAAATTAGTGATTTCCCTTTTACTTGGAGAAAACGATCGTTTCCTTTAGATAATATTTTTGAAAAATTAGATCGTGTGTTTTGTCATCAATCCTTAAGTGTCTTATTTCCTTCTCTTTTGGTTCATCATCATCCTTTTACTACTTCTGATCATTGACTTATAACCTTTTCTCTTAGCTCTTCTAGTTCCTTTAGAAAACTTCCTTTCCGCTTCGAAAATGCGTGGATGTCAGACTCTTCTTTCACCCCGTTAGTCTCGAAAGTTTGGAGTTATCATATGTCTGGATCTTTTATGTTTCGTTTATCTATGAAATTAAATCTTTTAAAAAAATATTCCAAAGTTTGGGCTAAACATCATACAAATAATAATTTTGAACAACTCAATTTCGGAAAATCAGCTTCAAGATCTCCAATCTGAATTATTAGTGGATCCGCGTAATAATTCCATTATTACTCGTTTGCAATCTCATTTAAATAAAGACAATGCTCTTTTGGATTTCCAGCATAACTTTTGGAAACAACGGGCAAAGATTACTCATTTGCAAAATATTGACCGTAATACAAAATATTTCCAATTTGTCTCTAAAATTCGTTCCTATAAACAACGGATTCTTTCATTCCAAACTAATGAAGGGGTGGTTCTTTTTTACCATGAATCAATCTATCACAACATTACCTTTGAACTTTCCCATAGATTCTTGATTAATCTTGCGTGTTGTATTCTTGACTCTGATCTTGATACCATTCCTAATATAATTTCGGAATCTAATAATTTAATGCTTATTAAATCTCCTTTGGCTTCGGAGATCAAATTTGCAGCTTTTGAACTTGCTCCAAATAAGACTCCGGGTCCGGATGGCTTTCCAGCAGATTTTTTCCAGAATTTTTGGCATATTGTGGGAAATTCTGTTGTTCTAGCAGTTCAGGCTTTTCGGGAGATATGCTTCGATCCATTAATAAATCTTTTATTACTCTTATTCCTAAAATTGATTCTCCTATAACAATAAATCATTTCCGTCCAATTAGTCTCTGTAACACGTTTAGGATCTATTCTTCCTACAATTATTCATCCTCTTCAGGGGCCTTTGTTAATGGACGACTTATTCAGGATTACATTCTTATTGCTCATGAAATTTTCCATTCCTTCCATAAAAAGAAAAAAGGGAAAAAGGTTGGATGGCGATTAAATTAGATATGGAAAAAGCTTAAGACAAACTCAATTGGAATTTCATAAAACTAATTCTCCTAAAATTTGGATTCCATGAAAAATGGGTGAGCCTTATCATGACTTGTATCTCTACCTCGTTTTCTTCGGTTCTTGTTAATAATGAACCGGGGGTTGAATTCTCGCCTCAATGTGGTATTCGCCAAGGTGATCCGATTGCTCCGTTTATTTTTATTATTGCTATGGAATACCTTGCGCGAACCTTGCAATTTTAGGCAACTCTTGACTCCAAATTTGTTGGTATCCAATTTGTTAAAAATGGTACGTGTTTACCTTTTCTCAGTTTTGCTAATGATACACTTATTTTTGCAAATGCATCCTACGCAAATATTAATTATATCAAATCCTTTTTAGATAATTTCTCAAGAATCTAGGGTTTATCGATTAATTACCATAAAAGTAGTTTTCAAGTTTTTGAAAATATCTCTAGAAATTCTGCTCTTTCTCTTGCTAGTGTTTTGAATATTCAAATTACTACTTCTATGGAAAAATATCTCGGTATTCCTATCCTTAAAGATAGGGTACAGAATGCAATTTTACTAGACTCCATTTCTAAACATAAAAAATAACTTTCCCAATGGAAAGCTAACTCCATTTCTCAAGCAGGAAGAGCGGTGCTTATTCAATCTAATCTTTTGGGTCAGGTTAATTATCTAATGCAAAGTTTTCTTCTCCCAAAAGGGATTCTTTGTGAAATTGATAAAATTAATAAATCCTTCTTTTGGAATAAATTCCAACCAAATGATCACCTCCTAATTAGTTGGGATAATATTTGCTCTCCGAAAGAGTATGGAGGTTTGGGCCTTCATACGGCTGAGAATTGCAATTTATCCCTTCAAATGAAGCTTCTTTGGAAAGTTTTGACCTCCCCTCAAAATTAATGCGTTCGTATTATTTCGGAAAAATATCTTGGTTCCCTTTCGTTGTTCCAATATCAGAAGAAAAATTGATCTTGGCAATTTGGAAGATTAATGAATATAAGGGATATATTCTCAAAAGGTATATTATGGACGATTGGAAATGGTGATTCTATTAATTTTTGGATTGACCACTGGTGTAACACCCCAATTTTTCCTACCGGAATGCTACTCGGTAGTGGACCTTATGTGGGTCCATTTAAGCTAGTCTGACAACATTTTCAAATTATGGATCTTGCAACAAGGCACGACAAGAAAATAAGAAAACATCCAACTCATATTTTATTAAAATTGAAATTGGCAACCGTGTATGCACCCACTTTCCAACATAAAATCAAACCAAAACTTCTAACCATTCATTTGCACTCACAATCCCTTAACAAATTCTTAAACACAACATTAACCCACTACCTTGCACAACTACCCGTAACATTCTATGACATGCCACGTCGAGCTGATCCACCATTATCTTAGAAGAGTTTCCTTGAAGCATAATTTGCATCTATTTGAATCCTAAAAATATCAACGCCTCGAAGGGTTAGCTAACAATTTCAATATGCACTAAATAGTAAACACAATATGAAGGAGCAAAATTTATTTATTAAATTACCTATTAAGAATGGTATAGAATAGTTCACATATAATATATTCGCAACAATAGACAAGCGCACAACAATACTTATAATCGTAAGACACACATAATAATACTTAAAGTCATACGTTCCATACTAATAATAGCACATAATTTCACTATACTATCAACTCCTTCACTTTTCACCTCAATATCAAATCAACCACAATTCACAACAATTCTTATCTACCGATATCAATTTACATAGCAATCAGGGCATTCTTTCAGCCGGAAATTCTTATCTACCATATCAATTTACATATTAATCGGGGCATTCTCCAGCCGGAACGGGATGTAGTGATCGGCGGCCTCCACCGTTACTCCGAACCACCCAGCACCAGAACAATTCAACTTCTTACCCTCGGTCAAGCCTCTACTAGAGCACTTGTCAAAACATTTATTATAATTTTGAAGGGGCTCTCCCTGTCATACAACTAAGCCAGGAATGTCTCCCACCTTACCGATCATCCCATAGACATCGTTGTATCGGTAGATGCCAAAGTTTCATAAATCGAATAAAATACGTAGTATTGATCATCTAATAATATATCTTCAAAATATCGATTTACTCACAGACATGTATAATAATATGATGAATCCCAAAATAAAGCTATACACATCATATCTACACATCCAACACACATCAAAACTGATAACTAAGTAAGTCTAGGCGACTGACCTTGAATGAAGATCCGTACACGAAAGGAATCACCTCGAACAACGAGATGCCATGAAGGAGGGAGGTTGAACTGTTGACTCATGTAAACCGAAAACGGGATCCCAAGATGAAGCAGCCTGTCATGATTAAACTAAAGGTCTTGGTAACTATCCATGGCAGCAGGCTCGACGGCCGGTGATAGGAACGAGCGACAACCGAAATTGCGGAATAACGATAGCGAGAGGGTGAAGGAGAGATGATTGTGGTTGGCGGTGAAGGTGGTGTGTGGTTGTAGTTATAGGAATGAACGAGAAAGATACAGGTTGGGAACAAGCTAATTTTATGGGAGACTATATATATATATATGTGTGTGTGTGTGTGTGTGTGAAGAAGTTGGTGCCTACACATATACATATAGAAGGTAACGTGGGCTTCATGCATGAATTTGTAGCATACAATGCCCAAAGTGATAAGCATGAATTAAATATATTTGACACAAGCTTACACATGACTTGAATAATATAATGGTAATGTCCCATGTGTATATACCCCAGTATTTATATTTATACAAGTAATACACCGATTACATACTACGTTTTATCCTTCCCATAATTTAACGATCTCTGCATGATCATGCCAACTATTCTCTATAAGAAGGTACTAAAAATATGTACGTACGTATATATGGAGTAATAAAATCGGTTTCAATGTATGAGAAAAGTCAAAGACAATGGCTTTACTTTAAGACATATCTCATGGAAATTCAACCCAAAAACGTGCCCAACTTGATACATATAATAAGGTGGTGAGGAAAGAAAGTTTACTTACTAACTAAGGATAGTTTAGGTGATATGGTTTATCAACTAGCATAGATAAATGGGATGGTTAGATAACATTAGTTCACTTCTTGTAATGTATTAAGACATACTTGAAATTTATGGTTGAAAAGTCAACTAGCCTTAGAATTGTTTTTATATAATTAAAAGATAAAGTCGGCTATAACATACTAGTTGGTTTCATTAATAAAATTAATGGAGTAGGTCAATCCTATCTACTAGCATACAAAATTATATATATATATATATGTTTATTTACACGTATAAGTATACGTATTCATTCTGCACTTGATTAATCTATTGATCTCGTAATTATTCTCGAGAAATTTTTTGATAACCACTTACGGTTGAACCCTAGTAATTATTTAATAAAAGTAGCATTTAATTATTCTATAAATTAATTAGGTGATGGAACTCTAACCGAAAAGATTACCAAAGTATTACAACTGGCTCCCCAACATTGAGTTATTTCCTTATTTAGATAATATTAATATTAAATTAAAAGTCTTGTCGTTTATAACTCCGTCACAATCTTGGGATTATGACAACTTAAAATTAATCCTTCCGGATTTTATAGTTGATTCAATTTTAGCAATTCGAATTCCTTTTTCTTCTTCTCCGGATTGTATTGTTTGGCTTCCATCTTTGGATGGTGATTTCTCTGTCTCCTCAGCTGCCTCTTTGATCAACTCGTCTCGACCTGATCATGCTCTTGGCCTCTCTTGGATCTGGAGATCTTCTCTTCCTCCTAAAATAAAAAACTTTTTGTGGAAATCCTGTGCGGATTGCCTCCCAACTATAGATCGTTTAAATCGGTTTTATAATTGTGTTCTTAGTACTTGTTCTTTATGTGGCTCTGAAGATGAAAATTTAAATCACCTTTTCTTCAATTGTTCTTTTACTAAAAATATGATCTCCAAATTTGAAGCACATCTTAATGTTAGTTTTTTTATTTCTTCGACTGATACTTTTGCTGATAATCTGTTTGCTACTTTTAGTGCTAATAAGAATTGTAACGTTCTCTTTTTTCTTTGGTGGTTTATTTGGGGTCACAAAAACTTAAAAAATTTTAATCCAAATAAACTTGTGATTTCTTTACTCCCTTGTGATTTGGCGTTATCCCAACATCTTCAATGGGTCTCTTCTCAGATTGCTCCTGCTCGTAAACAAATTCCTCTTCCTAAAAGGAAAAATAATCGTTCTTGGAAAAGGCCTCCGCTTCACTCGATTAAACTTAATTTTGATGCCTCTAAATGATCTAATAATTCCACTTATATAGTAAAATTCTATGTTTTGATAGGAAAAATATTCCGCCAATCTCAGCTCTTCAAGCTGAAGCGTTGTCCTTATTAGAAGGTGTTAAAAGAGCGGTTCAGTTAAACCCCTCTCATCTTATTGTTGAGGGCGATAATTTGTCTCTGATTAATTCATTAAAAAATATTTGGAAAGTTCCTTGGGAAATTCAATCTATTGTTAATGATATTCGTCACTTTGTTGCTTTTATTCCTTGTGTGGTGTATTTTCATTGTTTCAGGGAGTGCAACTCGGCGGCGGATTTTCTTGCTCGTCGGCGTTTCATTTTTTCGGATCTTTCTTTCGCAATTTCTAATTTTTTCCCTGGATTGTTGTTTGATCCTTTGGATGTTGCTAGTTTCAATATTTGGGTCCGTGATCATCCCTTGTTATTTGACTTTCTAAAGATCATCCGCTATGATGATTTAGGTTGGCCTTGTATTTTACAGACAACCTAGTTCTGGCTATGTAATGAGCGGATAGCTCATTTTTTAAAAAAAAATTAATAGTTGTTAGGAACTGAATCAAATGATATCCTTATTCTGAGATGGGTATTTGATTTTTTTTCGAAATCAGGTAAGGAAGGAAACACTGCTGGACCCTTCTAATTTGAGATTCTTTCAGAACCACTCATCCCAAATGGTTGCATTGGACTACCTTGTTTCAATGGAGAGTGATATCTTTATTCCTACATATTATGGAAATATGGCTAAAGTCGTGCAGGGTCATCGAAGGTGCGTGTTTTTTCCATATCCTTGCATGCTTCTATCTGTGCGCGAGTGTTTTTACTATGTTATTAATAGTTATATAGATATTTGTTTGGGATGGCTTTAAGATATCTCAAGTATAAGAAGACAATCCTATTGGATAGACGACTACTGATTGAGTTGATAGACAAGTACACATCAGGGTTGTTGAGTTGGAACGAGTTCTCAGCTGCTGCGAAAGAGGCTCATGCAGAGCGCATGGGAAAGCCATCAAAGAGGTTAGTTATCAGCGATAGGCCTAAAGAAGAGGACTAATTCTACTCCAATCCACAAGAGTGCCTGCAACCACCTCCGGATGATGATGATGAGCAGCATTTCACAAGAAGAATATGATTCTTTTCTTCATACATCCCTATCCCAGTCAAAAATTTTACCGGGGGATTTCTCCACGACGCCAACCTCTACCTACAATATGTAGATTGCGAAAGAAGAAATAATGGAGAACAACAGGGAATCACAACATACAGACATAGACGAAGAAAGCCTTCTTGTAGGGACATTCGTTCCCATGGATATGCTTTGATAAGCAGCAGCAGCAGCAGAAGTAATGCATACGGGTTGGGTTGGTTGTAAATGGGAATATTCTTGCTTGAGAATCCGTGTTCGTGTAAATACATAAGCTGTAGTTGTCCACTTGTACATCACACATGGATAATTAAAGATGGAATAGATTTTGTTTCAATTTTATCAACAAACTGAGAGTTATGAATCATCTCCAGCAATGAAGTTATGAATCTTCCCTTCAACTTCAATCTAACTACACCCGACGTCTTTTACAGAACCCATGTCCCACATCTTCTTTCGTACGCTTCTCACATCATCCCACCTCCCTGATTGGGCCATCAAACATAATTACTTGCCTTTTCTGGCTCCATTTCGACCATCTTCTCTGCAAATCTTCTTCCCAGGTCCAGATGACCATGCAGTCTACACGAATTCAGCAGCTAACTCTATATTTTGGCATCCGGATTCTCAAGCATCTTTTCAACGACCTTAAAAGCTTCGGCTAGTCTCCCAGCACGTCCAAGCATGTCCACTACACAGGCATGTGCTCTAGTCCTGGAATTATCCCGTAAAAAGTATGCATCTGGGTAAAAGATGCTAGACCCTCATTGATCAGTCCAACATGGTTAAATGCCATTAGAAGATCTGTAAATGTAAAAGCATCAGGCTTTACTTGCATTTCATGAAAGAGTGCCATTGCCTCCTTTGCATTCCCATGGATCGCAACTCCATTAATCATGACATTCCATGGAGCCACATCTCCTTTTGACTTTAGAGTAAGGCTATTAAATACCCTCCTGGATTGCTCGATGCATCCACATTTCGCATGCATATCAATGGCAGAAAAAGAAACAAAGAGTTCATTTATTAGTTGTGTTTTCAAGGCAAAGCAATGGACTTCCTTTCCAAAATGCAAGGACGGTAACTTTGAACAACCAGTAAGAACACTTGTTATTGCAATCTCACACGACTCTATTCCATTTAACAGCATTTGCCGAAATACTTCTACAGCCTTATCTGGTAACTCGTTTTGTAAATATCCAGATATCATGGTGTTCCAAGATATTGGATTTCTATTGGTCATTCTATCAAATAATGCCTCTGCAGTGAGCCATTTCTCACAACTGAAATAGAATGAAAGTAATGAAACGCTTATATAAGGATCCTGTTCTAATGCATTTCATAGCACAAAGCCGTGGATTTCTTTACCCGAGTTCAACAGCCTGAGCTGCGGGCATG
The DNA here is from genome assembly GCA_964016875.1 of Fallopia convolvulus. Classification (NCBI taxonomy): domain Eukaryota; kingdom Viridiplantae; phylum Streptophyta; class Magnoliopsida; order Caryophyllales; family Polygonaceae; genus Fallopia; species Fallopia convolvulus. The sequence continues at coordinate 29,430,515 of OZ024727.1, forward strand.
CAGAAAGCACAGTATCTAGGCTGTAGCAGTCAGGACCCACAGAAGCAAAGGTCATGCAAAGAAACAAATCCAAACCTCTTTTTGGATCTCCGTGTTGTATGTGACTATTAATCAGAGAAGTCCAAGAGTTTACAGCCTTAGAATCAATCAAGGAGAAAATAGACTCTGCATAATTTAGCTCACCGCACTTTGCGTAGGCTGCAATTAGAGAGTTACATACTAATTCATGACAAGTAAAGCCATGCCTTAGGGAATAACCGTGAAGTTCCTTCAATCTCATGAATGTAGAATTCTCTAAACAAGCAGGCAATGCATTCAAAATATTGATCTCATCCACAAGAGCGTTCCCACCTGACCTGCATTTTCCTTATATGACCAAAAGTAGCATTAGTATGTCCCCTTCTAGAATAAGTCCCAATCATAGAATTCCAAGAAACTCGGTTCTTATGCAAAATTTTCTCAAACAGAATCTCAGCTTTGGACGAAAAGCAACATTTTACAAACATGTCCATCAATGTATTAGCCACACTTGGGTGCTGAAGAAGGCCCAATTTTATGGCCAATCCATGCACCACCACCTCTGTGTTGTCACTATTGTTGCAACATCGGGGACTAACATTTCTCCTGATAACATCTCCAGAAATCCAAGAATAACATCAACATAACAACCATTTGCTGAGTACTTTGAAAGCATTGAATTCCAACTAACCAAGTTTCTCTCAAGCATTTTCATAAACACCTTCACTGCTTCCCCAAGAAACCCAAGTTTCCCATACATAGAGAGCAAAGCATTGGCCACAAACACATCTGAAACCAAACCTGTCTTCATGGCCATCCCATGAACCGTCTGTCCAAGACCAATTTGCGAGAGCCCACCACAGGCCTTAATTACACAGGGCAGACTAAAATTATCAAGCTTCAACTCTGTCGCCGAAATCAAATCCCAAAAAATCATTATAACCTCATCATAGTGCTCGTTCTTAGCGTACCCGCTAATGATTGTGTTCCAAACAAACAAGTTGCTCATCTTTAACCGATCAAAAATAACACGAGACTCCGTCGGGAACCCACAAAGACAGTACATCGTAATGAGTTGGCCATTGAGCAACGGATCTTCTCTAAATTCCGCAGAGTTGGATACAATCTTATGAACCCTCTAACCAATTTTAATCTCTTTGAGCTCCCCGCACGTTTGTAGTAATACCCCAATGGTATTGCGCTTTTCGGTACGATCAAAGAGGGAATTGACTGCTTTACAATCATCTTCAAGGATCAGAACGAGTGCTTTTTTGAGGAGGTTTGATTTGTAGAGAAAACTTACCAGCTGGGTCAACTTGAGTCCATAAGGTGGGTTTATCGGATCAGGTGACAAGGGAGCATCAAAGTTTTGGGGGAGTTGTGTGGATTTAGGGTTTGATAGTAGTCGGTGCCGGTTGGGTTGGGTTGGTTGAGATTTGGCAGAGAGTGGATGGGGCCATCGGAAGTAGTGGAGGGAGGAGATTTATGGTAGCACCAAAGCCATTTGAAGTTTGACCAATGGCTGTTTCTTCAGTTGACAATGTCGGGAAACCCAAGGGCCTGAACAGAAACTCTGAAAATGGATAGCAAGCACACACGTTGGTTTCAGGCCACTCGCATCTAGGGGTGGCAAATTCTAATAGCCTAGACGTCCGGCTCGATTTGGCCAACAACAGGAAAATATGTATAAGGTGATATCCAAAAGACAAAAACCCATCCGATATGACCCGACCTAACCCAATTAGGGTAATTCGACGTGTCCCATTCAGAATTGTGGGGTGCCTCGGTTTTTTTGTTGGTCTCCTTGACCGACACACTAGCATGTCAGTCAAGGCGATCGATGTATTTTTTTAACAATGATACGCAACACCTGACTATGCAGCTTTTCGGCATGTGGGGCCCGCCTCAGTTGGGGAAAATAGTCGTTGGTCCCCAACGTCTCATAAAAGAGCCTTATAAATAGGGGTGGGGTGGGAGGATTTTACATTGCTACCCAACACACATTGAAGACAAAGGAAAAAAGAAGAAAAACAAATTTAGGAAAAAAATGAAGAAAAATCTTTTAGGAAAAACTGAAGAATTTTTTTTGGCGGTTATAGATCTAATAGTCGTTAAAAAACGTCACATCTGTGTTCATCGCAACATATAGATTTAAATCAAACGACGATGGACACGACTATCAATGCTAGGGTCGAGCAAGAGGAGATTCTGGTTAAGCCAACGACTCAAAATATGTTTGATTTCGATTTATCCTAACCGAGGGGATTTGATTTAGGTACGTTATTATATTTTATGTCTTAAAATATAATTTAGATTTTGATATATTATATTTTAATCTAGTCGTCTTAATTATATTTATTTATGTACCAGGATGTTAGAATTAAAATTAAATTTATCGTAAAATTTTTATTTTTTATTATGCTTATCAATCAAGTATAAGTATTTATTCATAGATTGGTCCCGATCACAATTTGAGTTCTACACCTTCCCTTATCCACTAAACTCCATCATTTCACCCACCCAAACCCAAATCCCAACCCCACTACCATAATGTGTGGGCGTCATCTAGTTCCCAACACACACCAAACCCACCTCTTGATTTCGGGCCTACCTAAAATTTAGAAGCAGAATTTAACAATGTTGTCACACCATAGACCAACCCACGGTCTGACCCATTTCTCCTTAATATGATCATATATACCCCTCTTTTAGTCCTGTTCGACCCCAACCAAGCCAGACCTTTCCACCTAAGCTTGCCCATTATCATGTCGGGCCTTCTTAAGTCAAGATCGGGCCATCATCTTATCATAAGGTCGCATTGTCAAGGTTGAACCTTCCTACCACCCAGCATCCTCCTCCTCCACCCCCCCCCCCGAGCCTGCACAAGACAAATAAGGTGGCAAACCTATTGATACCATTTTGCTAGTCTACTTCAACACTGAAATTGCGAAAGCTATATGTGAAGACCCGAGCAGTTGGGTAAGAATGTTGTTTAGTCATTTAATTAATTTACTTAGATTTGTAATCTTGTTACAAAATAATCAAATCTTTATTGTAATAATTAAATCTTTAGTTCCAGGTATGACTCAAGGAACCGTGCAAGAAACTAGGCCGGATGGTGGAGCGGATCGTTGATGCCCGTGTCACTAGCTTGGGGTTGGGTCCATTTACATTATTACGTTGAATAGTTTATAGTCATTTTGTTGTTTTCCCATATTTTTAATTAGATGACTTATTATGAGTATGTTTTCAATATTGCATAACAACTTAGTTACTAGTTATTAGTCTGGAGATTGGGCGTACATGCATAAATTGTGTTTCTAGATTTTTAATAAATAAAAGGTTGGATAATTTCTTAAGTTTTCTCGTCGTGCCCGCGTTGCAAGATCCACATGAATTATTGTTAACCTAACCTGAGTAGTACCCGGAGCGGTCTACCATCGAGTAGCGCCCTATGTGAGAATGGTGTTTTACAATGATAATAAGACAATGCACAACATTATCCAAATGCATGCAAATATATGTCATTTCTGGTGAAAGGCTAAATTTCAGTCTTAGAGATTCCATGGTGTCTAGTCTGAATTCAAAGGTATATGTTGAGCATAAATGAGTATCTATACAATCATAGGCTGACCAAGGGCCTCTATGTCATGAATTGCAAGATTTTAGGATGGACAAACGAAATCATTTCAAAACTGATTTTAGAATGGACAAATGAAATCGTTTCAAATTGCATGTTCTCGATTAGAGACCATGACCAGCCGAATCCGCAATTAAATGATCTGAGATCGTGATTGATTGGAGAACAAATCCGCAATTAAATGAAGAAGATGTAAAAGGGGTTGGATCTATGTCGAAAATTGTCGGAGAAGTATAGAACGTATAGTATGAATTGAGCAAAGGCGGGAGAAGTATAGAAAGTATAGTATAGAACATATAGTATGAATTAAGCAAAGGGGGGGAGAAAGTGACAGAATATTAACCAGAATATTAACCAACCCAAAATTCGAATGATCTTGAAACCGGCTCGACGCGCCCATTTTCCACCACTATTCACATCACATAAGATGAGTTTCTCCATCTTTTCTCTTTTTTGGGAAGAAACACTCCATCTTTTGATACGGAACTGCTCAGCTAGAAGGCTTCAATCCGTTTGTTGTTCAGGTCTCGATCTTGTCAAGCTATTGTATATTGCTTCTTCTCCTAAATTATCACTTGTTGGATGATGAAAGCTCTAAGTAAAACTCCTTGAGAATTTGCTTCCTTGGTTTGCTTGTGCAACAAGGTTTGCAAACTAATTGGAACACTTGAAGGATTCAAATTCTCTAGCACTCGACTAAGTTGTTTTTATAAGAGTTCTGTTTGAATGTATTTGTGAGAATGGAAAAGAGAGAGAGAGGGGTATCGAGTAGGAGAAGAAAGGCTTTAGTTTGGGTGTTTTGAGAATAATGAACAAAAGAGAGATATGGAAGATTTGTGGTGATCGAGTGAACAAAATAGCAAAGAGTTTTTTGGATAATAAATTGGAGGACAACTTACCCAAGTTATCTCCGAATTAAATTTAATCTGCTTAAAAATTGGAAGATTCCCAGATTTGCCACAACGGGACTCTACTGGGTCAATGTTGTTGTTGTTGTTGTTGTTGTTGTTGTTGTTGTTAAAATTTGAAAGATTACATGTGTTTAAATACTAAAAACCTAGAAGACTAGAAAAATCTATCTAACTAAGTAAATAATAAAATATGCATCTAATTTCTTATCTTTAACCTTACTTGGCTTGAAAGACAACTTGTCTTGCAAGAAAAGATAAGTCACACATCTCATATGGGTCCGCTTATCTTGCACGACCCAATGGAGGCGTCGAACATGTTATTTCCAGCCCAATAAGTCTAAATTATGAAAAAGTCCTAATTTGAAAATAAGATAGCAAAGAGTCCCATAACACATAGCCTAATAATTGTCTCATATAAGACTCCAAAAGTAGTAATTATTAAAAATAGAGAAACTATAAAAGGAAACTAGCTAAGATAAGCATGCAAACAAACCTTGCATGTAGGTGTGTTCAAGACTAAGCTTGAACAATGCAAATCAAGGTGATCCAACTCAGCTCTCTTGGCAACTAAACTATGGTTGGAATCCTTGTTAGAAGAGCTCTTGTTCCTTGCTTCAATTTCCTTGCTCGTTCACTAGTTATCGGACCATCAAAAAGCACACGAATTAAGTGCTCGACATCTTGCAGAGTCATTGGCACATAGACTGCATCATTCTCCTCCACTTGATCACGAAGCACTTCGATTCATCGTCGAAGTCATCATCAAGAACAAACAAAGATAAATTAGCAACATTAAATGTAGAATGAATACCATATTCACCATGGAGATCCAAATAGTAAGCATTCAAGATCATGTGTTTGACCACTTGAAATGGTCCATTTCTATGTGGGTCCTGCTTGATCTGACACTTGTTTAGAAATTTCTCCTCCCTCAAATGCAGCCACACAAGATCACCCTCTTCAAATTGACCATCCTTGCCCCTTCTCAGCTTAGGCCTTATACTTGGCGATCTTACGCTCCAAATGCATCCGAGTCCTTTCAAAGCTTCACGAACTCAACCCATTTGCAAGAATCAAATGACTCCTTCTCCTTCATAGGCTGAAGAGTTGGATCCACCGGGGTCTTGGGATTAAGGCCATAAAGTAACAATGTAATTACGAAAAACTTAAAAAAGTAACTTCAAGAAGCAAAATGATGTTGGGCCGACAAGCTGCCTATGATACCATTGGTTAAGGTGTTTACAAGTTAGAATCTATATATGGGAAACACATTGCATGAAGTTGGGATGCAACGCACTTGAAGTTCTATCATTTCTAAATCGTTAAGGGCACATTAAGGCAAGAAAGCCGTTTTTGAAATAAAGGTACCACACGTCTTTTATGTCAATACATGCTAATACATTTGAGACATTGGCCTTAGTCGCCATCCTGCTGTAATATTCAGAAATCTTTTGATATTTTAAAGTCTCTCAAAATTTGTGTTGGGATTGTTTAGCTATTATGATGCGATCGTCCTTAGTTGATTCACGGTGCAAGCGAGCGACTCCAAGAAACTGACAACCTCGATTAGACGATTTTTGTTCACCACTCGAACAATTCGGCGCAGGGTCGGTACAAGGATGCAGGATCGGTACCGAGGGGAGTCGTAGAGACTTGGATGAAGAAGAGGAACGATTTGCATGGAAGATTGATGGGGATATGGACTCTCAAAGACGGATATAACTCACCGGCATTTGAGAGAACTAGGGGCTTAGATGTTACACACCAAATGCTCTTGAAAGATCGATACTACTCACAATCCAATCAAGAACAAGATCTTAAAAGGAACGTGTCTTTGCATTCAGCAAAAGAGAGTGTTTTCATTCAATTCAAAGGTAAGAAACCAAGCAACACAAAGGAAGGACCTTTTAAACACCTAAGGTCGTTCCCCTACTAAAACATTAAACATGAAATTAACTCAAAGCAATTAAAAACAAGCATTAAAGATGTCTATTCACAGGACACACAACTCTTGGTCTTCAAACAAAGATCGGTACCGAGGCGTACAACTCGGTACTAAGGAAGCTGATGAGGAACCCTTGTGCTGGCACCGTAACGACGTCCACCAGCTCGGTACCGAACCTTAAGGGTCGGTACCGAGGATCATTGTCTCGGTAGCGAGAGCCACCTAGACTTGACGGTGTAGTATCTTCGCCATGGAACGAGTAATACGCATCACCGTCTCCTCTTGCTCTTGCTTCTCGTCCTCGGTGTCTTCCTTGGCGTCTCGGCTTGACTCGGTGAGATGGTGATGGGAAGGATTCACATCATCCTCGCCCCCTTCCAAAGGATTTGACCTCGAATCTTGCACGTACTCCTCATCACCGGAATCGCCCACCAAGTAGGGTTGAAGATCGGCCACATTAAACACATCATGGACACCCATATCCGGTGGAAGCTCCAAACGATAAGCATTGTTGTTGATCTTTTCAAGTACTTGGAAGGGACCCTCCGCCCGTGGCTTCAACTTGGAGTTCCGATGTGAGGGAAACCATTCCTTGCGGAGGTGCACCCACACCAAGTCACCTGGCTCTAGAATCAACTCCTTGCGTCCCTTGTTGTGTTGGCGCTCATATTGTGTCGTGCGCTTCTCAAGATGCCTCCTCGTGTCCTCGTGCAACCGCTTCACATAATCCGCTAAGTCCTTTCCATCTTGGCTAAAACCATCAACAATGGGGTGAGCAATAAGATCTAAAGGAGTGAGAGAATTCTTACCATAAGCTACTTCGAATGGTGTATTCTTGGTCGTCGAGTGGGTAGTGCGGTTACATGCAAACTCTATGTAAGGAAGACAATCTTCCCACGTGCGGAGGTTAGCTTTCAAAACAACACGGAGCAAGGTGCCAAGCGACCTATTCACTAATTCGGTTTGCCCATCCGTTTGCGGATGACAAGTAGTGGAATAAAGTAGCTTGGTGCCTAACTTGGCCCACAAGGTTCTCCAAAAATGGCTAAGGAATTTGAAATCCCAATCCGACACTATGGATTTGGGAAGACCATGTAGACGCACAACATGATTGAAAAACAAGGATGCCACATTCGTAGCATCGTCGGTTTTGTGACACACAATGAAGTGTGCCATCTTACTAAACCGATCAACGACTACAAGAATGGAATCCCTTCCCCGTTTAGTCCTAGGAAGACCTAACACAAAGTCCATAGACAAGTGTTCCCAAGGCTGTTGGGGAATGGGTAAAGGAGCATACAATCCTTGGGGGATTGTTTTAGATTTAGCGCGTGCACAAGTAGCACAAGAGGCACACAATTTCTCGATGTCCCTAAGCATTCGCGGCCAATAGAAGTGTTCCTTCAAGGCTTACAAAGTCTTAGCAACGCCGAAATGACCCATAAGGCCACCACCATGTGCTTCTTGCACTAATAGGCGTCAAATTGAACCCCCAGGGATACATAACTTAGCACCCTTCATAAGATATCCGTCATGAAGAAAAAATTGATCTTTACTTCCCATGGTACTACACTCCTCATAGATATCCTTGAAATCAAGGTCTATGGAATACAATTCCTTAATGAAAGCAAAGCCCAACGTCCTAGCATCCATAGTGGAAATTAGGGTGTATCTTCGTGACAAAGCATCTGCCACAATATTGTCCTTTCCCTTTTTGTGTTTGATCACATAAGGGAAAGTGTCAATAAATTCAACCCACTTAGCATGACGTTTATTCAATTTATTTTGACCTTTGAGGAACTGAAACGCCTCATGGTCCGAATGAATAACAAATTCTCTAGGGAGGAGATAGTGCGACCATACCTTAAGCACCCTTACCAAAGCGAGTAGCTCCTTGTCATAAGTTGGGTACTTGAGCTCAGCATCATTAAGCTTTTCACTATAATAGGCAATCGGCCTCCCTCCTTGCATAAGCACGCCCCCAAGTCCTACTCCGAAGGATCACATTCTATCTCGAAGGTCTTGGAGAAATCCGGTAGAACTAGAAGAGGTGCATGCGTGAGCTTGTCCTTGAGAGTGGTGAAAGCTCGTTCTTGTTTTGGACCCCATTGGAAGACCACCTTCTTCTTGGTAAGCTCGGTGAGAGGCGTAGCTATCGAGCTGAAATCCTTGACAAATCGGCGGTAGAAACCAGCCAAGCCTAGGAAGCTCCTCACTTGCGTCATGGTGGTTGGCACGGGCCATTCCTCAATTACTTTCACCTTTTCCTTGTCCACTCGAAGCCCTTATTTGCTCACTACAAAACCAAGAAATACCACATTATCCGAACAAAAATGGCATTTCTTAAAATTAGCATAAAGCTTCTCTTTCCTCAAAACTTCTAGAACCATGCGAACATGTCTAGTGTGCTCATGCAAGCTATGGCTATAAATCAATATGTCATCAAAATATACCACCACAAACTTGCCTAAAATGCTCTTAAGACATGGCTCATTAACCTCATGAACGTACTAGGTGCATTAGTAAGGCCAAATGGCATAACCAACCACTCATAGAGACCTTACTTGGTCTTGAATGCGGTTTTCCATTCATCACCTTCCTTCATTCGAATTTGGTGATAGCCACTTTTGAGATCCACTTTGGAAAATATGCGTGACTCGTGGAGCTCATCCAAAATATCGTCAAGTCTAGGAATAGTATGCCTATACTTGACGGTAATGTTGTTGATAGCCAACAATCCACACACATTCGCCACGTTCCATCTTTCTTAGGAACTAAGATGATGGGAACGGAACATGGACTCAAACTTTCACGCACATAACCCTTAGAAAGAAGCTCGACAACCTGTTTTTGAAGCTCCTCCGCCTCCGTTGGATTGGCTCGGTAGGCCGGCTTGTTGGGGATGGAGGCGCTGGGCACGAAGTCAATTTGGTGTTCGATTCCCCGGATTGGAGGCAATCCTTCCGGTATCTCGTCGGGAAACACATCATCGAACTCCTTCAACAACAAAGAAATGGGAGAAGGTAAGTGCTCTACATCTTGTTCATTAAGCATTACATCCTTAAATAGCAAAAGTATGCAAGTAGTACTCCCTTTTACAGCCTTTCGAGTCTCTCGGGCCTTGGCTAGAAGGAGATGGCTCGGCGGTGTCGTCGATGTCGACCTGCTGTCCCTCGGTACCGAGGTGTTTGTCTTCAGTACCGAGGTGTTTTCCTTCGGCACGGACCGCTTGGCATCGTTAACAACTTCACGCCGCTGCTTCCTCGCAATATGATCGGCCATGATCTCGTGTGGCACCATTGGCATCAAAGTAATCCTCTTACCATTGAGGTGAAAAGAATACTCATTCGTGACGCCTTGGTGAATAACGCCATGGTCATATTGTCACGGCCGTCCAAGTAGAATATGGTACGCCGTCATAGGGACCACATCACAAACCACCTCATCAGCGTACCCCCTATAGAAAACCTGACACATGCTTACTCATTCACCTCAAGAGGTGTGTTAGAGTTTAACCAACATAAATTATAGGGTAATACATGAGGAGTAGTTTTAAGGGCAAACCTTTTGACCACTTCTTGGTCTATGATGTTGCAACAAGACCCTCCATCAATTTGTAAGATTGCAAAGCTTACCTTGAATGAGGCATCTTGTATGGAAAATGGTTTCCCTTTGGTTAGATGGGACCGGAGCTTCATTAGCGAAAAGGGAACGCTTGACCACAAAGCACTCTCCATTAGTCTCGGCCACAACTTGCAACTCCGCCACCTCTCCATTACCATCTTGTGGCTCCTCAATCTCGGCCTCCTCATCCGACTCATACTCCCCAATGGTCTTGAGTAGAACTTGGCACTTAGAAGGACAATTCCGAGCCATGTGTCCACGCCCTAAGCACTTGAAACACTTGATCTCACTCGAGCGTTGCTCTCCTTCACGCCTTCCTCCTTGTAGAGTCCGAGAAGGCTCTCGCCGTGTGGGCACGGTACCGACGTCTTTCTTGTTTTCGGGACGCCGAGTTTGTTGGCTAGAAGAGCTCCCACCTTGAGCATTCCACGGCTTGGTAGTAGATGGATAACTCCTCCGTTGAGGCAAGTTTTGATAAATGTGGTTGGTGTAGTGCAAAACCTCCACAATAGTAGTGCCCCTAACGAAATGTTGCGTACTCACAATAGACTTAAGGTCAACATTTAAACCGTTAATGAACTTAGAGATAACATACCCCTCGGCAAACCGTAGGCCGGATCTATAGACATGGATCTTGAGCTCTTTGTAGTACTCATCCGGTGTCTTGGTTCCTTGCTTCAATTGCTCTAGCCTAGCATGTAATCGGGCAGTAAAGTCTTCGGGCACAAATCGGTGCCTTAGCGTGGCCTTTAACTCCTCCCAAGTATCGATAGTCGGATAGCCATTGTACTCCCGTTCTTCCTTGTCCTCTATCCACCAATGGTAAGAAAAATCAATAAACTTAATGGTGGCAATGGCTACCTTTTGAGCGTCCGTGTATTGGTAGAAGTCAAAGACTTGTTCCCTCTTATGTTCCCACTCCAAGTAGGCTTCAGCCTCGGTAGAACCTCCAAAGGGTTGCACTTCCAGCTTCACGTTAGACCCTCTTCCATATCCTTGGTCCATGTCTTGACCATGGTATCCCCGCAAGGGGTTGAGGAAGTTGCCTAACCGTTTGATGATTTACTCGCCCCGCGCCTCGACCTCCAGCGGGACGCCTTGGTTGCCATGGGGCCATTGGTGCCCTCGGTTGGAAATCTCCAACATATTCTTGACCTGAAAAGTTAGTGGGGCCCGAAGGTAAAGGCATAGTAGGGTAGGTAGAATAAGGAAAAGAATGGAAAGAATGAATACCTGATTCTTCTTGGTTGGTACTCGGGAGAGCTCGATAGGAAGTCGTGGGAGCCATCGAAAGGGTCGTTACCGAGGCGTGCAGACTTGGTAACGAGGTATGCAGGCTCGGTATCGAGCTGTTCAGACTCGGTAATGGGGTGTTGTACATAGTCTGGCCCGAATTCGCTCCTTCTTCATAGCTCGTGAGAAGTCCCTCGCTGGGTAACGAGGTGTTTAGGCTCGCTTGATTTCCGCCAAGGCTTCCCAATTGCATTGCACCCATCCTAGCCTCCATCGAAAGTATAAAGGCTTCCATCTCCCGTTCTTGTTGTTGCATCCTTTCCTCATTCTCCGTTTTAAGCCCTTGAATGGCTCGAAACAAATCTTCCATGGTAATAGCGGAAGAAGTCACCTCTCCCTCGATAACTCCCTTTTTTTTGTTGTTAGGGTCGTCCATATTGTTCCTAGAGCACAAAACTCAACACACATAACTAGGAAAAACGTGTCAATGGATCCCACACACGCAAGGGTCCTTAAACCGATCCTTAATCAATAAAAATTGGTTATTAGAAGGTTCGGTAAGGTCTCAAAACAAGGTATAAAGGTGAAGCACGAAAATAAACGAACAAGCAAACTTGACAAACTCCAAGAAGTGTAACACAAAAAGGTAAAGGAAAGGTACTTGACTTTTATTTGTTTTTTTAAAGAAATATCGTTGTCACCCTTGTGTTGCCTTACTTTTTCTCAGTCACTCCTCTTGTTTTACCGGTGACCGGATTTTTCTAAGAACAACCACTTTTTTCCCAAGGGTTGAGCCAGGAAATGTTGGGTTCAATACCAAGATCTCTCTCCTAGCGTCTTGACACTTTGAAGGAGGATGGGCCAACCAAATCTTCTCCTACTACACTCTAATTCGAACAAGCAATTGACTTCTCTCTTTTTAAAAAAAAAAAAAAACTCCGTTCCCTTAATCCTTTAAACCTTCATGTGATTTACACACAACTTTTTGCATGCCAAGTGCACTTAATGATTGGAATAAAGGCTAAGATCCCAAGGGTTGGGATTGGCAAGAAGCTTAATCAGTTCAGTTCTGAGCACACAAAACGCGGGAAAACAAAGGATGAAGGAAACCAATTTCTATGTACTTAACAATCGAGTTTTAGGAGTCAAACCTCACGTGGCTCTGATACCACATGATACGATCGTCCTTAGTTGATTCACGGTGCAAGCGAGCAACTCCAAGAAACTGACAACTTCGATTAGACGATTTTTGTTCACCACTCGAACAATTCGGTGCAGGGTCGGTACAAGGATGCAGGGTCGGTAGCGAGGGGAGTCGTAGAGACTTGGATGAAGAAGATGAACGATTTGCATGGAAGATTGATGGGGATATGGACTCTCAAAGACGGATATAACTCACCGGCATTTGAGAGAACTAGGGGCTTGGATGTTACACACCAAGTGCTCTTGAAAGATCGATACTACTCACAATCCAATCAAGAACAAGACCTTAAAAGGAGCGTGTCTTTGCATTCAGCAAAAGAGAGTGTTTTCATTCAATTCAAAGGTAAGAAACCAAGCAACACAAATGAAGGACCTTTTAAACACCTAAGGTCGTTCCCCTACTAAAACATTAAACATGAAATTAACTCAAAGCAATTAAAAACAAGCATTAAAGATGTCTATTCACATGACACACAACTCTTGGCCTTCAAACACAGATCGGTACCGAGGCGTACAGCTCGGTATTGAGGAAGCTGATGAGGAACCCCGGTGTTGGCACCGTAACGACGTCCACCAGCTCGATATTGAACCGTAAGGGTCGGTACCGAGGATCATTGGCTCGGTAGCGAGAGCCGCCTGGACTTGACGGTGTAGTGTCTTCTCCATGGAACGAGTAATACGCATCATCGGCTCCTCTTGCTCTTGCTTCTCATCCTCGATGTCTTCCTTGGCGTCTCGGCTTGACTCGGTGAGATCATGATGGGAAGGATTCACATCATATTAAGGCGTTGCTATAGTTCTAATATATAAGTACTTTTTTACAATAAGTATTGCTTTTTTGTCTTGAAATACGTGAAAATTAATTACTTTTTACGTATTTCAAGACAAAAAAGCAATGCTTATTGCCAAAAAGTGCTTATCTATTAGAAGTATAGCAAGGCCTACGTAATCTCGTATAACCTCGTTTTTACCGAGATTTTTTATATTAAAAATTATCTAGTTGTTAAAGTTATCCATTAATTTGTTTCTTAGTCGTTAAGTAATCTCGTTTCTTAATGGAACGAAGATATATATATAAAAGTTTTGATCTTATCCGTTTTCTTAGGTATTCGTGCCATGTTATCTTATCTTCTAGATCTGTGTGCCATGCTTATCTATCTTCCTCAATATTCATGCCATGTTATCTTATCTTCTAGAGCTTTGTGTCATGCTTATCTTTTTTTCTCAATATTCGTGACATATCTTCTAGATTTGTGTACATAATCTTTATCTCTTATACAAGCCAAATTGAATTTTTCTTCTTCCATTTCTTCTATATAAAGGCTTAAAGTTGCCTTGAGAAATCCATGCTCTCCTCCCATTTTCGTTCCTCTTTCCCTTCCTCTCATTTCTTTGTTCTTTGCACCATTAATCCACTCTGTCGCCACCTTCTTGCTTATTCTTGGTCGCCCCTTCTACCGGAAGACAAGGCTCGTTCTTCTCCTCATCTTTGGTGAGTTTTTCTTTCCTTTTTTTTCTTGTTGAGTTGTGTGAGGTTTTCAGTAAAGGAGACTAGGGTTAGTGGCTGACTTGTAGCCGAGTTGCTTGGGAAATCTTAGATGGCGTTTTGGTGGATTTTGGGCGGGAAGGGTGTTCAAAATTGATGTTGTGTGGATAAGCATGTGGGCGGTTGATGGTGGCGTGGATGGGTTGTCGTGAGGCTGTTTTGGAGGCCTAATAGCATGGTTGGTGGTTTGGTCCATGGATAAGAGGTGTGGGCTTTTGTGTTGTCGGGTTTGGCTATTTTAAGGGATGGAGTGATTCCGAGTCTAAACCCTTTATTGTTTTTACTAAGCCTAAGTTGTCTTTCCACTTATGAAATCTTATATTGTTGTTTAGAAAATTATTTGTCAAGTTCGTGTTTCACTTGTGCAGTTGGAATTCTAGTTTCGAGGTAAGTCGCCTAGACTTACTTAGTTATCAATTTTGATGTGTGTTGGATGTGTAGATATGATGAGTAGAGCTTTATTTTGGGATTCGTCCCCGTATCTTGTTATACATCTACGTGCGAGTAAATCGATACTTTTAAAGATATATTAGTAGATGATTAATACTTCGTATTTTACTCGATTTATGAAACTGTGGCATCTACCGGTACAACGAAGCATATGGGATAATCGATAAGGTGGGAGACATCCCTGGCTTAGTTGTATGATAGGTAGAGCCCCTTCAAAATTATAATAAATGTTTTGGCAAGTGCTCTAGTAGAGGCTTGATCGGGGGTAAGAAGGTGTTCTGGTGTTGGGTGGTTCGGAGTAACGGTGGAGGTCGCCGACCACTACACCCCGTTCCGACTAGAGAATGCTCCGATTACTATGTAAATTGATATTGTAGATAAGAATTTCTTGCTGAAACAATGCCCCGATTTCTGTGTGAATTGATATCGGTACATAAGAATTGTCGTGAATTGTTGTTGATTTGATATTGAGGTGATAAGTGAATTTGGTGATAGTAAAGTGAGATTATGTGTACGCATTGTATGACTTTAAATATTATTATGTGCATCTTATGATTATAAGTATTGTTGTGAGCTTGTCTACTATTGTGAATATACTATATGTGAACTATTCTATTACTATTCTTATTATGTATTTTAATAAATTGATTTTGCTACTATATATTGTGTTTTCTATTTAGTGCATATTGGAATTGTTAGCTAACCCTTTGGGCGTTGATATTTTTAGGATTCAAACAAATGCGAACTATGCTTCAAGGAAACTCTTCCAAGATAATGATAGGTCAGCTCGACGTGGCGTGTCATAGGATATTTCGGGTTGTTGTGCAAGGTAGTGGGTTAATGTTTTCTTTGAGAATGTGTGATTTTCAATTTTAATAAAATTTGAGTTGGTTGTTTTCTTATTTTCTCGTCGTGCCTTTTTTGCAAGATTCATAATGTGAATTTGTTGTCAGACTAGCTTAAGTGGACCCATGCGTCGTCTACTACCGAGTAGCATTCCGATATGAAAAATCGGGGTGTTACACCTGCATTGAACAAAAAAGTAACAAGCGACTCCTTAAGACGTTTACAGCCTATCACATGCCACACCTTTCGAAATAGGTCAACATACTCACAAACTGGTGAATGATGATAAGATCGAGAACACATAAGGTGCTGTAAAGCCAAGGGATTCATTAATCTTAAAACAACACAAAAGAAGATATGTAATAGTTGTACTTTCTACTTGATAAAAATAATAATACATATTACATTCTTTATTTGTGTTATTATGGTACATGTGCAAAAACTCCCTTAGCATTCTTATAAAAACACGCTTTCTGAACTCTAATCTCGAGTACATGTTGCGATACAAAGCAATCACGATCCACCAATAGTTTTTCATACGAAACATATGTTAATAAAACAAAAAGATATGCACGACAAGGTGCCAAAATAAACGACATTAAGACAATAAAGTACGCCTTGTGGGCACTAGTCACAAATAAATTATAACAAGTCTAAGAGCCTAACTCAAGAGGGTTGTCAATGGGTCGGGTTATGGGTGGGTGGAGCACTTCCACCACCCGACCTGCAAGTTAAAATGTCCCACCCGACCCACCCGTCACCCGTGAAATGTTCTACCCGTCACCCAAACCAACCGTCACCCACTGGTTAAATGGGTGACCCGTTCACCCGTATAAACATTGTATGAATTCTGTATTTTATATCTATAAATAAATTTTCATACATAAAATAAAACAAATATCCATAATTCATACATAAACAAAAACAAATCCCATAAGCAATAATATTCATCATATTATCTAAGAAACAAACATATACTAGGGTTAGAATATCTTTATCAGGAGAGGTGGTGGGGCGACGATATCTTTATCATGTAAAATATATACTAAGGTTAGAATTACTTAGAAAGTAGAATGAAGGCAAATAAATGGGTTATTTGGGAAAAAATAGGCTCATTTTTAAAAGGCTGAAATCGGTTATAAGGATGACTTCAAAGACCCACATACATATTATAATTTTGGGTTGAAACGGGTTATGTGGGTGGTTTGGGTGAAACGAGTGATGGGTCGGTTGATGGGTTGGTTGATGGGTCGGGTTATTGGGTGATAAAATCTCACCCTTACCCGACCCATAACTCGTTTTACCTGTCACCCGAACTGCCCGTCACCCGCTTTGTTTGGGTTTTCACCCGTTTATTTTGGGTGGGTTAAGAGGGTGAGTCAGTCACCCATGGGTAATTGACAGCCCTACTCAAGTCTTTACAAACCAGCAAAAATATGTCCGAGGAAAAAGTTGAAAACAAGACATAAGAAGTTAGATGAGAGGAGTGCAGTTTAATACTTTAATTCCCGAAAACTCCCCAACACCTAGCTCATCCTTCCTAGCAGAAGGAGACAACTTTGTTGAGAGATTTTGAGGGAGCTGAAGGGTTGAACTCCTTCTCCTGTTGAGCAGGGTCCCACGATGTGTGATTGCCAACTACGAACTCCTCCATCATTTCCACAAGAGCTCTAAATGACCAATAATCAGTGGCATCCTCTAATTCCTTCATAAGCAATTTCTCCTTCTCAACGGCGAAGTTGAGCTCGATTCTTAAGTCATCGACAACTTTGGTGAGATCATGATTTTCTAGCTTGACAAACATGTCCTTAAGCGTGTCATAGGCGCCTAAAGTGGCCTGAAGTCCCTATGTGGGTAAAAGAGGTTAATGTAATATATATAAAAAAAAGGGGGAGTAGGAGATAAATCAAATTAACCAGCCGCTACAGATTCCCCAAATGTGTTGGGAAGAGATGACAGTTGAGCATCATATCACAATTGGACGGAGCGCAGGGATATATTGCCTTGAGGCACTTCAAAGCTTGAAGGTTAAGAGACATCATTATTCCTGAAAGATCATACAAGTCGAAAGAGGAAACATCTCCAAAAGAGGGTGCATTGCGGGTTGAGGTAGATGAGGGCTTTGGCAGAAGTGTGAGCGACAGCAGGGGTAGGCTCTTGTTTTTTCTTTTTCCTCGCCTCAACTCGTTCCAGGGAAGACAATGATGTTCCATATTAGGTAGTCCTAACACATTTCGATAATGGGACAACATATATAAATATATATATAATAATGAAGAAAGGAAAACATGAAGGAGAAGTTGGTCACAACTTACTCGACATTTCGAAAAGATGGGGTTTGAGAGTATAAATGTAAAACCTCAAAAACTCTAGGAAAGACCTCTCTCCCAGGGTCGCACTTAAATTTGATTGATAATTTGAGAAGAGATGCTTCAAGGCCTTAACGCTCTAACGTTCACCAAAAAACAAAAGAGAATGATCAACGTCTTAATAGTCGTGCACAAACACGTGAACAAAGCGGAATAATATGTTACATGTCGTATTCTATCGGGACCTAAGGAACTCGCAATCGCAACCTAAAGAGGATTTCTTTACAAAGAAAATTTTGTCTGCCCAACCACAATCATGCTTAGTTACTTCAGAAATTAAATCGGATTCTCCCCGATTAGATTTTAGGGTAAAACACCTTTCATCGCTTTTTGAAAGAAAATACGACTGAAATATGTCTTCGGCACATATAAGGATGTTGTGCGCCACACATAAGAAAATGAGAGCAGTAAGAACTCTCCAGACTTGAGGAAGAAGTTTGGCCGGAGAATTTTGAGGAATTGTTTGATTAGCGGCAAAAACGGGATGCGGTGGCCGACACAAAATGGGTATTTGTAAAACAAAATCCAACCTTCACAGAAAGAGTCAGCCCATTCGCCTCTTTTCGGTACATAGATGATGGCTGAAGAAAGGACATCGACAAAAAAGGCCGAAATAAGAGGGATCTATAGAGTTGTTAACGTGTTCGGCAAAAGGGAAAATATGGATTTCTATGAAGACCAGAGTCTCGCATGCCTCGGAGCAACAGTTTTCAGGGGTTGCAAAGGAATTAGAACTCTCCATAATCAAAGAAAGAAATGAACAATGAAGAAGAGGATAAAAATCAAGGAAGAAGAAGGTACCTGAGTGAGGGAATTTCGAAAGGTTGAGTGTAGAGAATTCTTTGGGAACCATCATAAATAAAGGAGGGGCCTCTTGATTTGACAATTGCAGGTGACGATTCCCAAAGCAATTTCCAAACCCACCTAAAATATCTAGAGGGAATTTTGGGCGGATTTGGAGGGTATTTTTGGGCCACGAAATGTTTTGGGCTAAGTTTCACCGAATTGTAATGTCTCAAGAGGAGTGGCGAAAATCACAAAGGCAATAAAATCCCGATTAGCCGTTGGAAGGCAGTAACGCCATGGCGAGATTCACGAGATCAACACTCCAAAGTTACCAATGAGTCCATAAAAGGAGGATCAACAACGGCGCCCAAGGGGGAGCTCAATTTCTAGCTCTCTGCTAAAAGAGGTCTACCCATAAGATCTACGAGGCTATTTCATAATTCTTTGATTATTCATCCATACTTTGCAATCCTTTTGCTTTTCATTGGGAAGATCAAATTCGGTGTACCTTTCTATTGTTCCCCAAAATCTTAATGGAACCTCAATGCCGCTTAATTAATGTGCCAACAAGGATGTCTTATATCGGTACTTTGTCTATTTTTATTCACTATCTATTTATACTCTTCGATTAATTAAGGTGTCAACTACTTACAATTGGTATTTGACTAGAAATTCTCACATTTTAGCAAATCTCGTGTTTAAACGTTAGATTTGCCCAAAATACCGAACAAACCCTTAAACTACTAATTTCAACCACTAATTTCAACACCAATACCAACACCATCAACTCATATAAGTACAGTGTTACTGAACCAACTCTTAGTACAAGATAATACGGAAACAAAAATGATATACAGTATCACCGTTAATAATGTAAAGGAATCATTTTATTCTCGAGAAAACAAGCTCTTCTTATTTCAATATCCTTGGACTTTCATTCAACATAAATAAGCCTAGTTCAACATTCAACACCCTTTTAGATTTTGTTCCACAGTCCCAGTTCACGAAGGAAGACTTATAATAGCTTGTTGTTGCTATTAGCTTGTGCAAGTTGTTGTCTGAGGACCCTCCTCATAACCTTGTTGGTAGCCTTCCTTGGAAGTGATTGAAGCGGTACAATATTTGCAACCTGTAGAAGAATTAGTCCACAGTTAATCCTACTCTGTCATCTACTTATACATGTAGCTTCGCATTTTTCATTTTCCTTCTTCCCCAGAGATGAGGGCTCAAGGGAACATTTGAAAAAGATGCAAGCTTATCATTATTATTATTATTACCCTGAATAATGGATTAAGCTGCTTTTGGATGGCCGAGTTGAAGGAGGCATTTAAGGCATTCAAATCGGGTGTCAGATTGGGATCCCTGAAAACAACTGCCATCACTAGTTGCTCAGGTCCTCCGCCAACACGTGGCACTCCAATTGCTGCTGTTTCAAGGACACTGCTATCAGCTCCATAACAGATGCGCTCGATCTCTACTGAACTCACCTGAACAAAAAGATCCCATTCGAATTTGATCTTGCATTATTTAATTTAAAAGGTATTATTGAAAAATAAGGATCACAACAAGTCAAGTAAATGGGATGTGCAATTGCTGTCTTTATTAAGCATTTATCACTAGTGTAAGTTTACTAATTGTTGCAATTGGTACATGTTTTTTTCATTTGACTATAGAAGCTTGCATCTAAATGCAGCAAGTAGACGCAAAATTCTACTCCATATGGACTAGTCTCCGCAGCACATACCTTAATTCCATCAAGATTCATAGTATCATCGGCTCGCCCATGTGCACGGTAATATCCATTAGGAGTGTGCTCAAACACATCTCCATGCCTCCGCAAAAGCTGCTTGAAATGAAAACTACTAAATAACATTGATCTGATAGTATAGGTTCAAACATGTATGACGAGCTCCCGAAATTACTTTACCTTTCCATCCCAAATGGGCATTCCTTCAAAGTAGACCTTGTAGTGGTCCGCATTCAAAAGTGTGTGTGACCCTCCAAAAATAAAGGGACAAACAGCCAACTCACCAAACCCAGCCGTGTTTTGTGGCTAAAAAACAAAGGGATGAAGCATTTTCAGAAATATCAAACATCTACTACAATGGTGAACTTTGATAAGCTAACCATGGATGTGCATGACTTGTGATGGAATTTTAGTGGGTGACTTGTATAGTATGACTGAGGTAAATTGTGACGAATATAGCAGCTGAACAAGTGAAACTACCATCTATCAGGTTCAATGTGCAATATTGCAAAACATTTGAAGTTAGATGATCTTCATACAAATTACATATCCATACAGAATAGCACGCATGCCTCAATTAGTTGAAAAAACAAGGCACATTAAGTACAATTTTTAAATTCCATATTAATCAGTTTAGTTCTTAGATACCAGAAGATATTGTAAGCTCTAACACCTCGGCTCAAACATGTAATAATGGCAATTTCAAATTTAGGGAGATTCAAATCAAGAACACATATAATGGACCCGTCTTATCAAGTAGTTGAACTTTAGAGAAGCATAAGTATGAACTACTAAATTGACTTGTAACTGTTTGGGTATGTTTGGTAGACATGATACATGGAATATGGTAAGTTATAACACCTTTTAAGGTTGGTCATACGGTGATAATGTGCCAACAGGGATGTCTTATATCGCAAATGATTCCCTTGCTGTTTATAAACTACATAAAATCTTCAATTGGATTTTATATAAGAATGTGACTCGTTATCACAAATTCTAGTTATCATTTGTCATTGTGTCATAATTCCAGCAGCAATTTGGGCAGAAGCATAACCAAATCAAGCTTGTAAAGCAATAATGACGAAGTATCTTAGATGCCACAACTGAACAGATTTATTATAGACACATATCAACATCTAAGAGACCTCAGACCAATCTTAAGAGATGGAATCATTGTAATACTTGGCTATAGTGAAAAATGAATAAACGTGGTGCATGCATCGTGAACATAAGTTGAAACAGTGCTTACAATTGGACTTCCATCATTGCCTAGGATAAAGAGGGTGCAACCCATAGCCGGAGTGCTAAAAGCCTCTAGTACTTGAGGTTGTAATAGAGATCCTGTTACAAACGCACCGCCTATCTCTGTGCCACCACAATACTCAATGACAGGCTTGTAACATGCTCTTCCTATGAGCCAAAGATATTCATCAACATTTGAAGCCTCTCCACTTGATCCAAAGCAGCTATCAGGTCCCCATAAACAAGTGCAATTTCAGATAATTTATTTTTCAGGCAAAGAACAACACTTCTCGCTACAAGGAAAAGCCCTTTAGAATTATCACTTTGCTTACACGATTGTATAATTCAGGGAAAAATATATTCTATGCTTTGTTCAATTAACTATATGGCACATCACTTTGCTTACACGATTGTATAACTTAATGAAAAATATCCTCAATGGGGCGCATCCTCATGCTCATTGGCTTTTATACACTGCCTTTCAGATGGATTTAGTCCATATATCAATTTCGGTGCATTCTAACTAAATTCAGTAGTTATTGTCACATAGCTGAATTTCAGTTTTTCTTGGGTCAATCGGGTGTACCCCCTTCCCTTGGGCAGGGGTACCCCTTCAAAATTTTTTGGCTTTTATACACTGGGTCAATGTTGTTGTTGGTGGTGGTGGTGTTGTTTTCTTTGTTCAATTAACTGTTGGGGAAACCGACATGGGAAAAGCATCCAATGCTTTCAAGTGAAAAATAATTGGGACTGGTACCATACATGAATACAAGGAAAGAGGAATGTATAAGCTACAGCAACATAGTCACAAAGACAAATAGCATGTACCTGAGTGCATGTATACTAGTTTCTTTACACAGAAAGTATAAATATGGCCATGGAAAGTTCTATACTTACCGGATGGATGACCAATCATATCCAGCAGTAGAATTTGTAGTTTTCCATGCCCGAACAATGCTAGGAATCACACCAAGCATTGTTGCTTTAGCATCCTACATGTGACACAATTACGATTCAAGTTAGAAAGGCAACAGGTTGAATATTGTACTCGTAGACATGTTCCCCATTAGCTAAAAGAGACAAACCACAAATAAGCATATTAATGCAGAACTAGTTACAAACATAAGGAAAAAGATTGTATACAAACACAAGGGATAAACCCTCCCATTTTTTAAATAATTTACATAATCAACATGAAATTTGAAGAGCTTAGAAATTAGCAAGAGTAAACACCTCAAACTTAAAAGTGGAAGATTATAGTATAGGTACAGAAATGATCGGTACCTGTATGAATTTGGCAAATCCAGGACCGAGGGGGGATCTATTGTATAAGGAAATGGCAGCATTATTTAGTAACGAAGCATAAACTAGCCAAGGGCCCATCATCCAACCGAGATTAGTTGGCCATGCAACTACATCACCTTTACGAATATCCATGTGGCACCATGCATCTGCAACAACTTTAAGGGGAGCAGCTTGGGTCCATTGTATGGCCTTTGGTTCCCCTGATTGATTATTTATTAATTCAATTATACTGAAAGAATGAAAATAGGGATAACGCTGTTAAGGATTCCAACAAAATGCAAGTTAATATTGTCACCATTCTTATTCTTCTCTTAAGTAATTGTAGATGCCCACCTTCGGTTACCCTTCTATCAATGATAATAAATTAGAATACATAATTACATAGTCTGAAATCTTCGCAACTGAATACAACCTTAACAATATACGGTTGTTCAGTTGTTCCCATTATTATGGTTGACTATCACTTCCCCCATTGACCATCTTATCATAAAAAGGGATCACAGATCAATGGGCTTGTTAAGACTTAGTTCGTGTTCAAACCAATACACCCAAACAAACAGAGGCAAAACAGTGGAAGACGACAGAGGGGAAGTACCAGTAGTTCCAGAGGAAAAAAGAATGTTGGTAAATGCTTCCACAGGATGTTTTGCAACCACATATTCATCTGACCTGTGTATGGTTACAGAATCAATGGTAACTACTAAAAGATAATCAGAATAGGAAGAGGAAAAGACATTAAAGAATAAGAGAGGCAAAACGGACAACATTTTTTAGCGGCCCAGGGAGAAAAGGAACAGAGAGAAAAGAGATATACTGAGGATTCTTTGATCTTTCTTGGAAATCATGCCATGGCATGTCACTTCCATGTAAATTTATGCTGAAGTCGCAACCTTTTGTAGGAACAACAATTGCCATAGGAGACTGGGCATCAACAACTCTCCTGTAGAAGCAAAACAGGGTTCAGTTCAGAAAACATGGTTATAAGTTATAATAGAAACGTAGTTCATACCATCACTAAAAAGGCCTGACAAGGTAGCTATCAAGATGATAATTTGTTCATGTTGACAACTTGTACAATAAATGAATGTTTACCATGCACAACCTTAGAACTGTTATGGACAAACTCAAGCTAAACGAAAGGAAAAAGAGAGGTGTTAATAAGAAATAGACCTGTATAAGGGTATGCTTTTACCACCGCGAACAATTGTGTCCTAGAAATCGATTCACAAAGAAGAAATCATTAGAAGAAAAAACATGGTATGATCAGACATCCAAAGCAGGCATAGAAGTTATAAAAACAAGAGGATAAGACAGAATAGCACCATATAAAGAATAAATTAGGCAGCAATGCTCAATCATTGCAACATCTATTGTCTAGGTTAATTGCAAAAATGATTGGCGAAGCGTTCTAGAGAGTAGAGAAACATCTAATCTAACTCAACTTGAAACACTACAAGCTAAGAATCTATTCTTCTACAGATTCAAAGGTTAGAAGAAAGAACTATGAGAGTTTGAAAGATTCATTTTCAAATATACTTGCCCAACAAAGAGTAATCATCATCCTAGTGTCTCAAATTGCATTAGCTGTTCTAAGTCTTTCGCAAGTATCATGCCACTGCAACAGATATCAAAATTCTTCAGGTAGACCGTTACAACGCAACAGGAAGGGAACTTGTACATTGTATGATATCAAGAAAGATGAATAGTATATTTATCAAGGACATTTTGAATTACAGTGACCACCAAATAAAACAAGACTCATATGAAGACAGCATACACATAAATATCCGTTATATTCTTCCCTCTTTTGTCCTCTAAATTTAAATTAGTTGGATTTTTTTTTATCTTATGTTTTTCTAATTTGAGATGTGCTTTACAATCCCAACTGCTGATTCAGATTTAATTATCCAAACAGAAGTTCTTGATTCTCATTCTCACATACTAATACACCATGAAAAAATATCCTACGTATAAGATGGAAGGCTCAAGATAATTTGCAGCTAAGATCAACTTTGTCAACAATCTCAACTAAATGACATATTGGGTGCTAAGATATTAAAATCAATCATGCTCATATTGATTCCCCACTAAGCATCAAGAGTATGTAACAACGACCTTCCCACCACTGTCCCAGGAGGGGATTAGGTTTAAATTACAATTGTTATTAGAAAAAAAAAGAAAAGAAAGAATGATATAAAATTTTGAGGCAGTTTAGAATAGTAATGAATATAAAGAAGCAGCAAGGATGAACCGGATTACCTGAGTAAAAATTGCCTTCGCCTTGGATATTTTCAATCTTGTTGCAATTTCAGCTGGTGCAAAACTATCTGCAATCGACACGACTACATGGCCACTGAGAACAATAGCAAGATAAATAACCACAGAATTTACATTCATCGGCATATCTATTGCTATTAAAGTTCCTTTAGGGAGACCCAGTGTGTCAAGTGCATGTGCTACAGACCTGCCAAGCAGTGCAATGAAGTTTACAGAAGAAGAAAATACAATATTTGAAAGATTTACAATGTTTATATCAGAATTTGCACTATAAAACAAATTTTAAGATTTCTTTGAAGTTCCTAGGAGACATTCTATTAAGGATCACTCAAACAACATTTTAATTTGTAGAACTCGACATACCAGACCTCGATACGAAGCTCTTGAAGAGTTATCTTCTTCACAGGTAAATTATCCTCTCCCTCATCACGCCAAACAATAGCAACATCCTCCAAGTTCCTCTTCTGATTCAGACTCAAGCAATTCTTTGCAGGATTTAAAAATGCTCTATAAAGCCACTGACCCCCAGGATAAGCTGAGTTCTCATGGAGAATACATTTGGGTTGGACGGAAAATGAAATATCCATTTCTTCAAATAAGCTTTTCCAATAAAGCTAATCAGTATGAAGAGCAAAAGATACTAAAAATCAGAGACAAAAATACACTCCTAGAGAGTAAAAATGTATAACCACATGATTGGCTGATTGCAGCAATAATCGGTGTACCTCAGGGTTTGAAACTGAAAATGCCTGGAAATCCGAGAAGCTTGATATAGGGTCTTTGTATTTGGAGCCAAGAAACTCCTTTCCTCGTCTCTCCAGAAGTTGGCCAACATTTGAAGATATTGCATATTGCCTTTATGTAACAAAGAGCAAGTCCTTAGCTCAGAGCCCATAATATTATGTCAATCCTTGCAACAGGGTAAAATTTGAAAATCGAGCATATTTTAATGTGAGTTATTTTGCAAATATATACAAGTAAACAAAGAACATGATATATG
This sequence comes from Fallopia convolvulus, assembly GCA_964016875.1. Classification (NCBI taxonomy): domain Eukaryota; kingdom Viridiplantae; phylum Streptophyta; class Magnoliopsida; order Caryophyllales; family Polygonaceae; genus Fallopia; species Fallopia convolvulus. The sequence goes on from OZ024727.1 coordinate 29,456,657, forward strand.
GGACTACAGAAAAGACCACAACAATCACCAATCTGTTTGTGTTATGACAGGCTTGCGGAAGCTATGTAATTGCAGCAATGTTTTGAAGGAGGCTCATTTTCATAAGATCTCCAACAGATGTTTATAGTTAATGGCAAGGTAATGACCCATCTACAATTCTTAAAGAAAAACGGTTATTCATCAAGGGAAATATAAAATGATAATACATTATGGAAAAGACAAAAAAAAAATGCAGAGATAACATGATCAGAAATTGAAAGGGAAATCACAAAACTAGGAGTCTAGGAGCAGTATTTAAGAGATTTAAAGTGAGTGATTTCATGTGCTTTGAAGAAAATGAAAATAGAGACTGGTACCAAAGAAGATCTATCAGTGAAAACCTATATTGAAGAAACTTCATAGTTCCTCATGCCAAATACACCTGCGAATCCTAAAAGAACATTGCTAACAATTTTTAGGGGTTACTACATCATAAAAAAAAAATAGTACTTGAAGTTGAAGGTGTGCTAGTATAAACCTTCTAGTCGGCATGCCAATGACCATGGAAGTAAGAGTCCCAAACACCTAACTTCTTCACTTGTTGACCCAAAAGGGAAAAGCCTGACACAGCTATAAACCATATACTAGCTAGTTGGCTACAATATTCTATTGGTTTGTGAAATATCATTCCATGAAATTATGCTTAGAACCACTCAAAGTTCTTCCTATACACCTCTGAAACATAATGATCAGATGATGATTGCGAAAGCCCCATTACAAACAAACAAAAGAACAATTCGTTACTTCAACCTGTAATAATTTCAACAAATTGGAACTTTTTAGGTCGGAAAAAAGTCGCAGTTGCCAAATTAGAGAGTTACTTACGAGTCCGGAAGCCAAGCAGGGGGGTCAAGGCCGTAATCCTTGTAGCAGCCATAGTACACCATCTGGTGAAAGGAGAAAGGGAGCTCCGGATTAAGCAGGTCCTTGGAAATGCTCTTCCATGTAAGCGGAGATCCAGGCCCGTAATCGCGGATGATTTGGGAGAGTTTCCGGTGAATCTGCTCGGTGGACTGGGAAGGTATACCTTGAGCTTCAATGTCAGCGATTGTGACTTCATCCAAGGCTTTGTATGACATGGTGTGCTTGCTTCCGAGAGAGATCAGTGAGGTCTTGATTGAGGGAGGAGAGTGTGATCAGACACAAATGGTGGTTGGTATGCAGAAATGGCCAAGGGGAAGACAAGGGAAGGTGAAGAAAATCTGGGAGAGGCGCTATTTGAAGCCGCGAATTGAATTTGTGAATCTTGTCCTGCGATTGCGACTCAAGCCTCCGTTTTCATTCGTTATTTTAATTATTTTTTCACAAAACAACCAACCTTCTCGAAAAAATAAAATATAGTACAGTACAGGCCTACAAGGTAAGTAGAAAATTGGTTGGTTGTATAAATTAATATTTTATTTTAAATACTAATACAGTGAGTTGGTTGTATACATATTAATAATTTTTTTTTAGAATAGGAAAAAATTAGGCTGACAAAGTCAACCTATAGCATCCTTGTGGATGAGGACCTTAAGTCCTAAATGTGTCTGAATTTGATGAGAACTACAAGAATGACGTAGCCCCGTGATCAAATCCGCAACTTTATTGCAATCACGAGGTACATGTGAAAATTTAACTACCTTAAACGACTGCAACAAAACCAGTGTATCTGATATTAACATTTCAATTTGCTATGGGCACGATTTATTTCCTCGTAATGCTTTTATAACAATTAGGCTATCTCCTTCGATCATAATCTTGGTCAAATTTCTCCTCCTGGCTTCGCATACACCCTCATACATTGCTGTAGCTTCCGCTTGGATTATACTCCAGTGGTCGTTTGCAAAAGCGTTCATCAAAATAGTCTGTCCATTATGATCCCGAATAATATAGCCTGATGTTGCGAATCCAGTTTGTTTTTTAGATCCATCAAAATTAAGTTTTACAAATCCATGTTCTGGTTTATGCCATTTCTTATCTTTCCTCTTAGTTGTAATTCGAACTGGTACGCCATTATCATCATTAAAGTTCTCTTTTACTTTTTTCGACATCATTATTTGGGTTTTTATGAAGTCTTCTATGGTTCTTGAAGATCCATCCAAAGGTTGACTAAATACTGCTCTGTTTCTGTAATACCATATACTCCACCAAGCTATAATTAATTCCTTAAACTTATGCAAATTCATTGATTCTTTCAGGTTCTTTAGAATTTTCTTCATACATTGATCATTTCCTAATCTGTTGGTTAGAGATGCAACAAAATCGTGATCCACTTTATATAATGCATGTAGCGTAAATGGGCACTCCAACAATAAATGCTTTGTTGTTTCATTTGAAATTGAGCATAACGGACACTCAGAAGTTATTGTCGTGTGGCCTTGAAGTAGTATATCTTTTGTCGGTAATCCATCTGAACAAATTTTGCAAAGAAATATTTTACATTTTGGCTTATATCTAAGTTCTAAATCCATTCAAATTCACAGTCACTTATTTGCTGCTCATGCGATATGAAAGAAGTAGTAGAGTGTGTAGAGAACCATCCATTCTTGCTGGGAAACCAATATAATATATCTCTAATTTGGCTTTTCGGAATTAATATCGCCATAATTCGTTCTGCCCATTCGCGTGGTAATACTTTATATAACTCTTGGTCCTTCCATCGTCCATCTTTGTCAATAAATACCAATACTAGGCATTAATATCCGAGTCGGGTGTTACAGGGCAAATATCTAATAGTGCCTGATTAGTCACCCACTGGTCTTTCCAAAACCTAACAGTTTTTCCATCACCTATCTGCCAAATTAGTCCTTTTTGAAATTCGGTTTTTAGCGTGATCAATTTTTTCCACTGCCATGAAGCATTTCGGAGATGTGTATATTCTAATAAGTTCGTGTTCTTTAAATATTTTTCCGATACAATACGAACCCAAATATTCGTTGGTTCTGCTAAAACATTCCATAATAATTTCATTTGTAGAGCTTTGTTGACATGAACCGATTTCGAAGGCCGAGACCACCCTTTTTCTTCGAGCGACATATTCTATCCCAGCCTATAAGAGGAGTGTGTCCATTCGGTTTATTCCAGAAAAACTCTCTATTTACCATATCTGACTTATTTAGCGTTCCTTCTGGTAACATGAAGTTCTGCATTGTATAAAAAGGCTTTGTGGCCAATACTGATTTAATTAAGGTTGTTCTTCCTACCTGAGATAAGGAGTTAGCTTTCCATATCGAGAGTTGTTGTTCAACTGATCTGATAACAGGTTCAAACGTTCTCTGTGTTACTTTTGAGTTTATGATAGGGCATCCTAAGTACTTTTCTAAAGAACTTGTATGAGGTATTCCTATTTCTTCTTTGAGAAGTCTTTTCGTCGATGTTATTACTCCTTTAGTCGTTTGAAACGCTGATTTATGGAAATTGATCTTATCTCCTGATATATCACAGTAGTCTTCTAAAATACATTTGATGTTCCTAAACGCTACTTTTGACGCTGGGCTAAAGATTATTATATTATCTGCGAATGACAAAAACGGAATCCTGGTTCCTCCTCGAACAACCTGAAATCCAACATTTTTGGGATGAGTCATGCTTTCCTCATGCAATCGACGTGCTAGGATTTCAGCACCCAAGATAAATAGTAATGGGGATAACGGATCTCCTTGGCGTAGTCCTAGTTCTGGGTAAAAAATGTCTGATGGTTCATTTTTGACTAAAACAGAAAACGTTACAGTACTTACACATTGCATTATACATGCTATAAATTTGGGATGAAACCCATATGCTTGCATTACCCGTTCTAGAAAATCCCAATCTACGCGGTCATAAGCCTTTTCCATATCTAATTTGATTGCTGCCCATCTTGCCTTTCCTTTTCATTGTCGAAACGTATGAAAGATTTCATGAGCTATAAGAACATTATCCTGTATACCACGAGTCGTAACAAAAGCTCCTTGAAGAGGATGAATTATATGCGGTAAAACCTTCTTCAGTCTTTCAGCTAATATCTTTGCAATGATCTTGTATATAGTGGAACATAAACTAATAGGTCTATAATGGTTAATCGCTGACGGGTTGTCGCATTTGGGTATTAAGGAGATGAAAGTATGATTAATTTCCTTTAGTATAAAACCTGATGTGAAAAAGCCTTAACTGCCTTAATAATCGATACACCGATCGTGTTCCAATATTTCTGGTAAAATTCAGCAATCATGCCATCTGGACCCGGAGATTTGTTCTTACCTAGACTAAATACCGCATTCCTAACTTCTGAGTTTGTTACTTCCTTGATCAGTTCGACATTTTCCTCTTCTGCAATCTCATTTCTAATCAAATTTAAATGGTTTTCCAATTTTCTATAATTAATTTGTTGTTTCTTAAACCTGCCACTAAATTCATTTCGTATTCCTTGTCTGACATTATCATCCCCTATCAACAAAGTTCCGTCGTTTGCTCGGATAGACTTAATTCGCGTATAATTTCTTCGTCTTGTAGCGCATCTATGAAAATATGCAGTATTGGAGTCTCCTTCTTTCATATGTTTTACCTTAGCTCTTTGTGGCCAGTACGTTTTATGAAAATGAACTAGTTTTTCTTTCTTTTCTATTAATCGAGATTGTCTTAAAATCTCACTATGTCCTTTACTCTACGCCGGATTACAGAATCCTTTACTCTACGCCGGATTACTCTGTAATCTTATCAATTCTAAATCGGTTTCCTCAAGTTGTCTAAATGTATTGCCAAAAGTGTATTTATTCCAAATCTTTATTTTTGACTTCAGAAGTCTTGTCTTTTGAACTAGTTTGAACATATGAGATCCCGGACTCTGAAATCTCCATGCCTGGCGAACTAAATTTCCAAAGTCTTTTCTGTACATCCAAAATTTCTCAAACTTAAACGGTCTACCCTTGTACGTCTGAGATCCATTCAGAGCAATTGAAATTGGGCAATGATCCGAAAACGAAAAAGCATGGTTCGTCGTTACTAATTCCGGAAACCGTTGCATAATGTCGTAAGAAGTCACTACTCGATCCAATCTTTCATAGGTGTTATCAATATCTATCTTGCGTTTTCTCCATGTAAATTTGTTTCCTATGGTTGTAGTATCTATTAAATCACATTCTTGCATCAACGTTTTTAATCGGTTAAGTCTTGATGGACAAGGATCTATTCCACCGTACTTATCACACGGTTCTAGTATGTCCTTAAAATCTCCCATTATAATACACGGTAATGCAGAATTTAGTATGTATTGTTGTAGACATTCCCAAAATGCATTTTTTTCTGTCCCTCTCGGTGAGGCATATATAAAGATGATTAAAATATCATAACTTTTGCATGACATCATGTACAAGAACGTCATAAATCTGTCATATTGATCCACTAATCTGAAAGTTTCATTTTTTTGCATATGATATTCTTTCCACACTACACATATTCCTCCCTTTCGACCCGTAGCCGGGTACATAACCATATTATTAAAACCCGCTTTCCGCCAACACATTTCATGTGGTATTTGTTCCGTTTTGGTTTCTAATATCGCCATTACTTTAATATGATTAACATTGGTAAAAGTTTCAATATGTGTCCAAAAAATTTTCCTACACATTCCACGTACATTCCATGCCGCTATTTTCATGAGACATATTTTTTAGTTATAAGGGACCGTCTCCCAAATTCTCCAAAATTGTGATTTTGCAACATAATTCTATTGAACCCATGGTCTTTTATAATCGAAGGTGTGCTTATTAATTCTCTACATCAATTATGTATTTCCTTTTTACATGTATGGTCATTTATTATCATTCGACGTTATAAACCTGTTCTTACTCTCCTATATCTGATAGTAGGCAAATTCATTTGTATGGGACTATAAAAACAAGATAGTCCACCGTGAGAGCCCTTTTCCATATGCGGAATTTTATTCTTATTCACATTATCATTCCCATTTATCCCATTAGTCCATTTATTCATCAAATAATAGTAATTAATATTAACATCATTATTATTGGAACATCTACTGTATAATATCTTTAGGTATATATTGTTATTGGTTTGTATTCGGCAATTGAGACCAATTCGAAACCACTCATATCGATCAACATGTTCGTTTATGTATCTGGAACAATAAACCCATTTTAATCTAAATTGAGAGCCCATATCTATATGATGTATTTTGATCTTTTTAACATTCCAGCCCCTGTTTGGCCTGTCAACCAGAGAAAACTTCAGGTACTCATACTGAATAGATGTCTGCAAATCAGCCAGACCAATTTTCAACACAAGTTGAATACAAATACAGCAAACAAACACATACCATTCATTTCCATAATCAACAACAAACAAGCATAGGAGCCTTTCCACCAGAGGCTTACAAAGTCTTGTCCATAGCAATACATGACTTCCATTGACAACTACAGCACTTATAGCATACTTCATGCCTTGAGCAAAATGACAGGGGTGCTTCACATTGCATCTATATACATAAGCTAGATAATACAACACATAGAACATAACCAAAAGGATCCTTAGTTTCAAGCCTAAGTGTGATCGATAACCTTTCAACCTTATTTTTCTACTGGGACTTAACAGAAACAAGCACACACACAAAAACAGCCAATAAGAGGCCCACTTTGGCCAAAAACTAAGGATCTTTAGACACTTACTAATCATGGATTCTCCTTGCGTGGCCTCTTCAAACCCGAGGAGGCCGTGTCTTCATCTCCATCTCCGCCCTTTCGCTTTCCTGAATCTGTCATGGAATGGTCATCCTTTTGCACCTTCATATTTCCAAGTTTTTGTATCATGGAAGACCTAGAGTGCGTACTCTTGAAGGAATTATCTGTGTCCTCCTCAGCCTGGAAAGTGAGTGATTCTGGAGCCCTAGTGCCATGGCAGCTTTGAACAATGTCTTAAAGCAAGTATCTAGTGTCTTCTTGAATGGTTCCCAACGGTAAATCACCACAAAAGTCAAAGAGAGTTTGATCCAAACCTGTCATTTCAGCAGTAGCCACCGGGAACCTGGAACATTGGAGATCCGCCTTCATCTTGTTTGCCTCTCTGGACAACGACGACACCACTGCGTTAGAATCCGATGGCTCTTGTGCTTTCCCTTTTTCTTTTGATCCCACATTTCCTTTCATCTCCAAAGTATGCCCCTTCTTCCCCTCGAATTTCTCAACATCTATAATCCTTATACCTTTCCCCGCCCGCTGATTGGTCCTCATCTGCATCTTCTTCTTATGAGTTTGAGGCATCATCGGCCTTTTCCCTTTTCTATCCACCACCTTTTGCCAACATTGTTCAGCCTCCTTCCTTTCCTCTTCGTTATGCACCATAGCCTCTTTTTCAGGTGCACTCCTTCCCTGATTCATCTCAATAACAACCTTATTCTTTTTTTCCATCACATTCCTTAAAGGACATTCACTAAACACATGGCCATGGGCAGTACAATTCACGCACCCCTCCGATAATCCTTCATACCAAAGGTTGAAGGAGATCCTTTCTGTAGTATTTTTCATGTTCGGGAGAATGACATTCCTGATACAATCCCAGCAAAGAATAAACCATGTATAACTTATTTTAGGAAGCCTAAAAATCAGCAGTCAATTAGTATATTATATTGAGTCTATTATTTTATGTTGGAAATAAATCCCTATTTGCTAGGTATCTTATATCTTATCTAGTCTTTCCTAATTATATGTTAATGGCTGATTATATAAAGCCATAGGTTGAGTGTGTAAAAGGCATGGAGATTATGAAATAAGAAGTCTTTTGCTATGTCAATTCCTCTTTGGAGATTCTCCTTTGAGTGGTCTTAACATTTGGTATCAGAGCCGTTCGTTTCGAATGGTGATGACACGCTCTTCCACTTTCCATCCATCACGATCCCTATACACAAATCCACCACCGCCCACATCCCTCAATCCCGAAATTATATCACAACTAGTTTCAATTGTTTCTCGCTTGGAGAAGCTTTTGCCGTTTCTAAGCGCTGAGATTTCAAAGTCTAGGGTTCATTACAGTGGCGAACAACCCGTTAATCACAAAGATGAAAACTCGACTGAGAAGATCAATGAGAAAAACAGTTTGCTTCCTCTAGGAGAAGATGACAAAGTCGAGCCAAAAGCCATGGAGATTGAAGAAAAATCAGATGTGACGGTTCAAGTGAAAGATGACACAGTCGAACCAGAAGCCATGGAGGTTGAAGAAAAATCAGATGTGACGGTTCAAGTGATCACCAAGGAAGTCCTTAGGGGTAACAAGTCAAGATTCGTGGAGGTTGAAGGCAAGATTGTCCAGAAAGAAATCCCAAAACACCCCATATTCCCAAGTTCCATCCATCTCCTATCCAAACCTTCTTCATTGTTTTCCCCATTAGCCTTGATGAACCATAAAAATCAAACTTTTACATCACTTGATCTCAAAGAAGACATAGAGAGGCCGACAATGGGTCAGGGCATAAATGGACCATGGGGAAGCTACTTGGGTGCTGTCACTTAGGGATGAAAGTCACCTCAATTTCGCCTTGAGGTCAAGGCGAGTTTTCAGGCCGGGTGTATTGATACAATCCCAGCAAAGAATAAACCATGGATAACTTATTTTAGGAAGCCTAAAAATCAGCAATCAATTAGTATCAATTAGTATATTATATTGAGTCTATTATTTTATGTTGGAAATAAATCCCTATTTGCTAGGTATATTATATCTTATCTAGTCTTTCCTAATTATATGTTAATGGCTGATTATATAAAGCCATAGGTTGAGTCTGTAAAAGGCATGGAGATTATGAAATAAGAAGTCTTTTCCTGCGTCAATTCCTCTTTGGAGATTTTCCTTTGAGTGGTCTTAACAATACCCCTTCAGTTTTTCTGAGCATGCAATGCGCACACATACCCGAGCATACTTAACCTTAGACCTATTTTCAGTGACAGAGTCCAGCCTTATCATATTTCCAATTTTGTTAAACTCCAGGATGGCTTGGATCATCTCAAAGCGCATATACTCAGTGGGAAGTGCCATGATCCTAACCCACACATCCATAGATCGAACTTCCTCTGAGAAAGGATCAAAGCTAGGCTTCCAAGGCATCAACACCAGCAAAGATCTGAATACATAGTATGGCCTGCATTCCCATACCAGCTCCTTCTCCATGGGATTCCCGAATTGGATTTCAACCCAATTATTCATACGATCAACAACCTTAATGCCTCCTTTGACAAAATCCCAGTCAGCAATCAACTTCTGTTGGAGCTTTGAAACTTCAACCTTACCACACCAAATAGTCCCAATGAGACAGGACTCCTCGAGCATCTTAATCTCATTATTAACCATGGATAAAGTCTGGAATATAAGCAGAGTTGGTTTGTTGTAAATATTATAATAGAAAATCTATCATTTTATATTATAAATATAAGAAGAGTTGGTTCATTGTAGTTATATTATAATAGAAAATATATCATTTTTTAGTAGGTAAGAATTCGGTCGATCAGATAGGCCTGATATAACTAAGAGGCTGAGTAAACGGCAGCCGTAAATCGACTCTCAACTGATAGCAGCAAACACGTAAAGTAAGTATAATAAGTGAAAAGAGGGAACTAGACTGAAAAATATAGTGAGGAAAGTGAGGGGCTAAAGAACATCGCTTTAGTATTAGGGTCAAAGTGGACAAGTCGGGTAAGATGAAAAGAACTACTTAAGTTGCCTCCACCGGGGTGAAAGATCTTCAGCATCCATGAAAACGTCCAAACGACCATGCCAATCACAAGCAAGCCACAACCTCCAAAATCGATCGTGCCACAACGACACGAACCGAACACCAAACAAGAACCAAAAAAACCTGCAAAGAAACAAAGCCACAAACCAAAAACACATAAATGAAATGCCAAAGCCCATAACAGATCAAAAATTACAAAAAGACAAGGTCCAAGCCCAAAATCAAACAAAACAAGATAGATCTCAACAATGAGACAAGACCAAAGCCATGCCGATGTGGCCAATGGCTGAGTTGTTCAGTGCCTACCCCCGTGCATCATGGCCTCTTTAAAATTTTTTTTTTTTAGGTGTAGTATACTAGTATTGCTTCTTTAGGTGTAGTATACTAGTATTGCTTTCTTAGGTGTAGTATACTAGTATTGCTTTCTTAGGTGTAGTATTTATGTATGTTATAAATGGTAGAATTATGTAGCCAAGTGTTATTTAATTATTTATGCAATGATGCCAAGTGGTAGATTTCTACTGTAGCAAAATGCTGCTTTTGATTGAGCTGATGAAGCATGGTTGTGTTTAGTTTGAGCTTGAAGAATTGATTTAATTAGGGATAAACTTAAACAAATTGTTGTAATTTTTTTTCTATATTTTATATAAAAAATGCAAAAAAATATTTTCCTGGCGAATTTTTTTGTAGCCAAAGGAATTTAGCCCCCACTGGGAAATATTCCTGCCTACACCACTGGATGTGGCAAACGCAGAGGGCATCAAACAAGCACCACACCATCCACCAACAAGGTGAGGAGACCGGCGACGAAAAACAAGTCGTAGAAGGGGAAGTCGGTCAGAATTTTCGGTCGGTTGAAACACAGTTGGAATTTTAACCCTCACAAGAACTAGGTCGGAATTTCGGACAAAACAAGCACAAGAACCTTGTTCTCTACTAGCTAAGGTCGGAGAAGGCGAACATCTGCAAGAATGAAGCGTGAAATTGAAAGAGGGCTTATAAACCAACTCAAGCAATAAACCAGAAACAAACACAAATTCAAGTAAAAAACTTCACAAAACTAAATTAGATAAACATTATATCAAAACCGATCGGGATTCTGATCATGTTCATCATATAGGAAAAAAACGAGATCAATTTGGACAAAACGCTGCAACTACATCTAGGATTTTTTTTGTTGTTCGAAACCATAGTCTTAGAGGGATTCATTCCTTGGATCTAAGGTATGTGGGTCGAAATTTGTCGATGGAGCCAATCACTGCCTTCTCGTTGGTGTAGGAATACATTCTCGGCTTAAACTCCCATCTCTCTAAAAATTAGAGAGAGGAGAGTTTTTTCTACTTATGATTCTCTTAGAAAACAAAACTTCTATAAAATAACGTGTTATAATAATATCAAGTATTATTTTGAATTAATAATATTATAAATTTTAAAAGTTACTAAATAATATACAAACTGTTATTATATTAATTAAAAATAATATGTAGTTGAAAGATGACTTATAATAATACAAAGTATTACTTTTTTTGTCTGAAAACAAGGCATAAGGCCCCTTTCGAATAATACTAAAAAGTAGGCATTATTATGGGGACTATAAAATTTGAAGAAATAACATTCATAATACAAATTGGAACAAAATAATACGAAGCAAAGTGTTAGAAAAGCTGGATGCTTTGATTTTGATGGTTCCAAATGTCTGTCACGTGAACGACCTCGAGTCCTTGAAAAGAGTCACAACGTCAGCTAGGCCGTTGACGTGTGTTGAAGGCAGATCTTGGAGATCTTAAAGACGCGTGATATCTTGGCAGTTTGGATAGTATATTCTTGTTTTAGGAAAGATCTCATGTCTATTGTTTTGTAAGCCAATTGTTGCCTTTATTCTAAGCCGATTTTATTGTAATCCTTTTATATGCTTAGGATGATTTTGTAAAGATAATAGAAATAGTATCTTGCCATAACCGAATTGGAAGATATTATTCTCTCTTATCTGACCTAGTTTGTGTGTATTTAATCTAAGGCTTTAGGTTAGATAAAGCACGAACTCATACTCCATTTTGTGCTAAGAAAGAAACGAGAGTTCGAGAGAAAGACGTAGGCTTTTGTTAGATTGAGTGCGGGTTGGAGTTATTCAGTTCACAACGAGTTCTAGAGTGCTTGGAAAGTAGGTCTAGATCCAGGGTGTTCGTGTAACTAATCCAAAAGATTAATAAAGCAAGCTACGCCTTTTAATCCTTCCAGGAGTGGTTTTTACACTTGGTTGATTGAGTTGATCAAACAAGTGTTTCCACTATAAAAAACTTTGTGTTCAAGTAAGTCTTTCTTGTAATTCATTTCCGTTGCATTTACTTAAGAGGTTGACGACTTAGTTGAGGTCGACAACCTAGACGTACTAACGATCCTACAATTGGTATTAGAGCTTGGCTCTAGATCTGTTTTAGTACTTATTCTCTTACAGGAAAAATGACTTCGACAAACACAACAATCAGTGATTCGTTCTGGAAGCCACCAGTGCTCAAGGCTGGTGAGTATGATTGGTGGGTCGAGCAAATGGAGACTCACATCTGCTCACTAGATGGACAACTTTGGAAGGTCATAGAGATGGGTCCTGAAACCTTTCTCACTGTTGATGGAAAGGAAGAAAAGAAGAAGGAGGACTATAATGATGCTGATTACAAGAAGTTAGAGAAGAATGCTCGTGCTAAGAAAGTTCTTCACCATGCTCTAACTCCTGGAGACTTGAAGAAGGTTGTCCAGTACAAGACGGCTAAGCAAATCTGGGATGATCTCAAAAGGCTCCACCACGGAAATGATGATGTGAAGAAGGATCGCATCATTGTTGTGGAAAGGGAGTATGAAGGAGTGAGTCAAGAAAAGAATGAATCCTTGGGTGACTACCACTCAAGATTTCAAGCTGTGGTTAGCCAACTTGAGTCTCTTGGTGAAAAACTTCCTCAATGGAAGCAGGTTAACAAGCTGATCCAAGGACTCAATGCAAAATGGAATGAAGTTGCTGCTGCGATGTTGACCAATAGTGAGACTAAAACACTCACCTTGGAAGATGTCATAGAAAAGTTGACTATGTATGGAGGAATAAAGCAAAGGCGAGATGATCGCATTGAAACTGACAAGGTTAAGAACATTGCCTTGAAAGTTGAAAGGGCCTTCGATCTTGCACAAGGTGATGATGATCAAGTTGACGGTGACGAAGAAGTTGCATTCATCTCAAGAGCCATGAAAAGGCTTTGGAATCGCAACAGTAAAACTCCATCTAAAGGAATCAAACCTTTCAGAGACATGAAGGACGTGATATGCTATCATTGCTCAAGGAAAGGACACTTTGCAAGAAACTGTGTCAGGAGGAAGTCGGAAGGTGACAAGAATGCTCTGTTAGCTACTTGGGACGATTCTGATGTTGAAGATGAGGCAAGTCAACAAGAAGATGTGTGTCTCATGGCTATAGATGCTCCAACAGAGGTATATGATTCTGAACTGTCGTCTATTTTGTCCAATAAAACTAAAGAACAGTTGCATGCTATCATTGAGAAGTTAGGAACTCAAGTTACCCAACTCAGTGAGAAACTTGAAGAAAAGGAAGATAATATCTCTAACTTAATGGATGATAATCATTGTTGGTCTCTCAAATGTGCTAAGTTAGAGAAAAAATCTTTGATTTCTGAGTCTATTGCTTGCAAAACCTGTGATAATCTTAAATCTGAAGTGGATGACTTAGAACAGAAAGTCACAAACCTTGAAGGAGAAAATCTCATGCTTAAACTTGGTAATGCTAAGTTAGTCAATGACCTTGAAAAAGAAAAGAAAAGTAATGAGTCCAATAAAAAGAAATGGATAGAGGAGTTTGTAGCTAAGAAAACTGCTGAAGAGTATGCAAAAACCTTTGTAACTTCAAGACCTGGACTTGGATATTCCTATGTGCCTAAAGACTTAAAAACCTTGTGTCCACCTAAGTCTAAAGGTAAAACACCTATGTGCGACAACAAAGCAAGTTGTTCCACATTAGATGTAGAGAACCCAGGCAAAGGTAAACGACCTTGGTTTTCAAGCCAGAAAGCACACAAAATCTGGATGAAACAAGTTGAGAACTTGAAACCATCGAAATTGATTTTCATGCTCGTATCAATAACAAACCAATCTATCATGGGTATAGCAAGTATGTCGGTCTTAAATCTCATAAAACTTGCTGGTATTGTGGAAAAGAAGGTCATCTTCAACATGAGTGCAAGAAAAAGATGAAGGATAGCAAATCTTATGGATTTTGGGAAGCTCATGAACGTGAGCCAACCATTGATCCTGAGAGAGTTTATAATGAAAGATGTTCTGCAAATCATCACATTGCCCACCCAGAAGAGTTGTTAAACAACTCTGGGTTCGTAAATACTGACTTTTACCTTGCAGAATGAAGTGAGAGAAAGCGGTTCCTGGTTCTTCGACAGTGCATGTTCAACTCATATGACGGGAAGCTTTGAGTCTTTTATCTCACTTCATCAACAAGAAGGTAGCAACATCACCTTCGGTAACAACATTAAGGGTCAAGTATTGGGTATTGGAAAGGTAAGAATTTCTAAGAACTTTTGTGTTAACAATGTAAGCTATGTTAAGGGTCTTAGATATAATTTGTTAAGTGTTTCTCGACTTTGTGCTAACAATCTCTATCATGTTGTCTTTGACTCTCTTGGATGTCAAGTTATTGATGTTAGTTCAGGTAAGACTCTTCTGAAGGGAACTTGTGAAAACAATCTTTATAAAGTTGTTCCCTGGCTCTTACCTGAGGAAAAGTTGTGTTTTCAAGTGGTCGAAGACGTTGCCAATCTCTGGCATAACAGATTTGGTCATGCAAGTCTACAACTTATCTATAAACTTCACAATCAGGAACTGGTACGTGGATTACCTAAGACCGATTCAACCAAACATGAAGTATGTGAAGCTTGTGTGAAAGGAAAACAGGTTAGATCATCTTTTCAATCAAAAAGAGAGGTAAGTACTTCTAATCCCTTAGAATAATTCATATGGATCTTTGTGGACCAATGCGTGTGAGAAGTCGAGGAGGTAATCGATATGTTTATGTTATTGTTGATGATTTTTCACGTTATACTTGGGTATTTTTCTTGTTCTCTAAAGACCAGGTATTTGAAGAATTCAGTACATGGGCAAAGCTTACAAAGAAGGTGCTTGAGGTACCTTTGATCTCTATTTGATTCGATCATGGCACCGAATTGGAAAATGCGCAGTTCCTGGATTTCTGCAAAGAAAACGGTGTAGGTCATAACTTCTCAGCCCCAAGAACCCCTCAACAAAACGGAGTTGTTGAGAGAAAGAATCGGACTTTAGGGGACATGTCAAGAACGTTGTTAATCTCGAGTGGACTACCAAGGAATTTTTGGGGAGAGGCTATCAATGCCGTATGTTATGTATTAAACAGAGCTATGGTGCGACCTCTTCTTGGGAAAACACCATATGAGCTCTTAAGAGGAAGAAAACCCAACGTTGCTCCCCTGCGTACGTTTGGTTGTAAGTGTTTCGTACATAATAAAGGCAAAGATAATCTTGGCAAGATGGATGCTAGGAGTGATGAAGGAACTTATGTAGGCTATTCTCAGCATAGCAAAGCCTACAAAGTGTTTAACAAAAGAACTAAGAAAGTTGAAGAGAGTGTTCATGTTGTATTTGATGAGAATACCATGGGAGGCAACTCTATTGTTGATGAAGAGGAAGGAGATCTAGGCTTTCATCTGTGTGAAGAGTCAGAAGTTAGCATTGAGAAAAATCGGTCAAGTTCAACAGGTTGTTAACCCAGCTCAGGTGGACGATGTCGATGATCCTGACATACCTGCTATAGAAGATACTACCAATATTGAAGAGTCTGATAATGATGAGTCTAATCCAAGTGAAGAAGATGTAGAAGCTGAAAATTCTATCACTAATCAAGGTCACAACAGTGGGGTAGTTGACCTCACTCAGCTTCAGTTAAACTATCAGCAAAAAGATGCTCATCCAGTAACCAACATCATTTCAGATTACTCCAAGGGTGTTCAGACACGTTCTTCACTTCAAAATTTCTGTGCATTCAATGCTTTTCTCTCTTTCTTGGAACCCAAAAATATAGATCAAGTTTTAAAGGATCCAGATTGTGTGTGTGTGCTATGCAAGAAGAACTTCATCAATTTGAGAGAAACAAGGTTTGGCACCTAGTTCCATGACCCAAAGATAGAATTGTGATTGGAACACGTTGGGTATTCAGAAATAAGCTTGATGATTCTAGAAACATTATAAGAAACAAAGCAAGACTTGTGGTTAAGGGATATAACCAACAAGAAGAGATAGATTATGATGAGACATTCGCTCCTGTAGCACGTCTTGAGGCAATTCGTCTCTTGATAGCTTACTCAGCTCATCATGGTTTCAAACTTCAACAAATGGATGTTAAAATAGCCTTTCTGAATGGATTTCTTAAGGAAGAAGTGTTTGTAGAGCAAACCCCAGGCTTTGAAGACGTCGCTCACCCGGATCATATTTTTAAACTTGACAAAGCCCTATATGGCTTGAAGCAAGCACCTCGAGCTTGGTATGACAGGCTTTCCCAGTTCTTGCTCCAACATGGATATGTTCGAGGACACGTGGATAAGACACTCTTTCTTCTCAAAGAAGGAAAGCACACTCTGATTGTACAGGTCTACGTGGACGACATCCTCTTTGGCTCTACTGATGAAAAACTTGTGAAGAGGTTCGCTAACCTCATGGCAAGTGAATTTGAAATGAGTATGGTTGGTGAACTTAAGTTTTTCCTAGGACTTCAGGTTACTCAAAATATTGAAGGAACAAGAGTGCATCAACAAAAGTCTCTCAGGGAGTGTGTCAAGAAATTTTGTTTGGACAACTCAAAACCCTTTGACACACCCATCTCTCCCATCACTTCTCTAGGAAAAGATGAGAATGAAAAGAAGGTTGATCAGACTTTGTATCGTGGTATCATAGATTCCTTACTCTACCTCACAACAAGCAAACCAAACATTATGTTCAGCGTATGCTTATGTGCCAGATTTCAGTTTGATCCAAGAGAATCACATCTCAAGGCTGTCAAGAGGATTCTGAGGTACCTCTAAGGTTCCGATGACTTGTGCTTATGGTACCCAACCTCATGTGACTTTGGTCTAGTCGGGTACACGGACGCTGATTTTGCTGGGAATAAAGTTGATCGTAAGAGTACTTCAGGAATGGCTCAATTTCTTGGACCATGTCTTCTGTCATGGGGGGTCCAAGAAGCAGAATTCAGTTGCTCTCTCTACTATAGAAGCTGAGTATATTGTCGCTGCCGCGTGTTGCACCCAACTTCTTTGGCTTAAGCAACAACTTCAGGACTTTGGCTTAAAGTATGATGGAATACCTATTCTTTGTGACAACACAAGTGCCGTCAACATCTCAAAGAACCCTGTACAACTTCACGAACCAAGCACATAGAGATTCGACATCACTTTCTTCGTGACTGTGTCGAGAAAGGGTTGGTGACCATGGATTTCTGCCGAACATGTGAACAACGTGCTGACATATTCACTAAAGCTCTCAATCGTGAACCCTTCGTACAGTTCCGCATGGAGCTAGGTATGATTTCCCTAAACTAATCTATTTCCCATCTATTTTCCCTCAATGATTGACTAGATTAGATGATCTATTTATGATTCAAAAGTTTTATGATCTTGAGGTGTTAAATTTGAATGTTTCCATGTTACATACTCATGAACCATGCACATCATTATGTCTTCATTCTTTGCTTCTTGAGTTATGCATCAATTACATGTTGAAACCTTTCTTTAAGCCCAAGAGAGTCCAAACTTGATGTTCCTAACCCTCATTACAAGCTCAAATGACGGTTGACTCTACAACCTACCTCAGCCTATCATGTTAGAGAGTCTCTATAAGCTTATTTTTGTATGTCTTGATATAAACGGAGACTTATCTACTTGATTGACAAATCCACAAAAATTATTTCCCCTGGGTTCTCTTTGGCACCCCTGTGCAAAACCCCAAAGAACCAGGCGTATTCTCTTTTCAATGGATGTTGGCAACTTGAGTGAGGTTAGTGACTGTGCACTATATGAGGAATGTTAGTTGTCTGGAATTTTTGCTGGTTAAGTGGGTGACGTAGTGATGTTCGTGTTTTTAGTATAGTTTTTAGTAGGTTTTCTTTGTTTATTAGGTTTAGTTTTGATAAGTTTAGGTTTAGTTTAGTGTGTTTTTGGATAGTTTTGCATATTTTCATAGAAAGTATGGAAGCTACTCTATTTTGTGTATTTTGTAGGTTTTTAGCAAGGAAAAGTGCTATATGGAGCTGAATTTGGAGCGCTACAGTGAAAGACAGAGGAATACAAGTTTGAAGAACTTAGAGTCCAGGTTTTACGAGATGAAGTGTGGAAGAAACCAAGCCCTGGCTCGTTAACGAGGCTGTAAGGGCTCGTTAACGAGGCCACGTGATAAGAAATTTCGAGGGTTGACTTTGTAACTCACCGATCCTGTGTGGGAAATTCTTTCCATGTTGGTAGAGTATCTTTTTATGATTTTTTAGGGTTATTATATTATATATTTTAGGTCTTGTTATCTTCTTAGATTTTGTTTCTATCTTTTTAGGTTTTTATTTCTATCTTTTAGGAAAGTTTTTATCTTCTAGCCTTATTAGTTTTTAGCCTTTTTAGTATAAATAGCCCTCTTATTTAGCCTAGAAAAGGGGTGGAGGGGACGAATCAGGAGAAGCAAGTGGTAGAGAGAAGAGGAAGAGCCGAGATAGAGAGAGAAGATCGGAGTCGAGATTGAGAGCTCGGTGGACGAGAGTTACCGGGGTCGTTAGTCAGTATTTTGGTTCGGTATTTGTTTATTTTCGGTTTCTTCTGATTTTCTGTAAGACGATATTTGTTATTTAGTTTGAGTAGTAATTTGTTTTCAATGATTTCTTTTATTGAGTTTATTTGTTTCGTAGTTATGATTAGTGAGTAGTCTTCTTATCTAGGATCGGGTAAAGTCCGGCATAGTTGAGCATGTTTGATGAGTAAGATTGTGTGTTGAATGCCTTTTATCTATTATTGAGATTGTTTGTTGTGTTTATACCAAGATGGAAGTTGAGGTAATTTGAGTTTTTAACTTGATTGAAAGAGAAAGTTAGTAACTTGAAGGTTGATATTGTTTGAGAACGAAAGTTTCAAGCTTTAGATCCAAGGCAAGCAATTAAGTGAGTTAGGTTACGAAAGTAGGTTAATTTACTTCATGGTCAACGAAAGTTGATGAATCTATCTATTTTAAAGGCATGATCTAATCTTCTTACGAGTTTATATGCTTGGCTATGTTGTGGTGTCCCTAGTCCTAGATCTTTGTTTTTATTTGAATTATTTTAAGTGAATTTCGTTGCTGAGTTACTTGGCTCGGTACCGAACTTTTTTAGGTCGTTAGTTGAGTCTTTTTGTGTACGGTGGTTCGTTAACGACCTTGACAACGTCGTTAACGAGGCTGCTTGTGTGTGTTTTTGTTTGCTTTTTAGTAGTTGATAAACGAACAACCTTGCTTCCTGTGGAACGATCCTGACTCTGCTATACTCAGCAGGGTCTTGACTTATAAATTTATTTGTTGTCAAGAAACCCTCTCTCAACAAATTGGCGCCGTTGCCGGGGAAGCAACGTGTTTGTTAGTTTATCTGTGGGTTCGGGAATAGCCCGACCCCGTTTTTGTTTTTAATTTTTGCTTTCTTTGTCTGTTTTCTCAGTGTATGCCGGTAGGACGACGAAGGCTCGAGTTTGACAACACTGGTTATTACTCAGAACCCGAAAGTTCCCTGCACCGTAGACTCCGAGAAAACCGAGCCATGGCCACACCAGAAGAGATGGCTCTTCAAATGGAAGACCTCCGAAATCAGATGGACGCATTGAAGACTGAGAAAGAAGGCGCTGCTGCTGAGGCTGAGCGTCAACGAGTTGCTAATGCTCGTCTACAAGAGGAGCTTGATGCCTATCCAAGCAATGCCAAACAATACATGCATCCAGAACTAAGGGTGCCAGAATCTCCAATCGTGCTTCCTGCGATAGAGAAACCCTTTGAGATCAAGTGTCAATTCATATCCTTGATTAAACGGGCTCAGTTTGAAGGGAAACCTACTGAGTGCCCTATGGAGCATATTAGAAATTTTATTGATTTATGTGACACCATAGCTGTTGAAGGTGTCTCACTTGAATATGTTCTGTTAAAAGCTTTTAGGTGGTCCCTTACTGGAAAGGCCCTGAGCTGGTTGGAGAGCCTACCTTCTAAGTCTATCAGGACTTGGAAAGCTTTGTACGATCAATTTCTGACAAAGTTCTTCCCTCCTGCTAAGACGACGGAGTTGAGGAAACGCATCACCTCCTATCACCAGCTGCCTAATGAAAAATTCGTTGAAACATGGGAAAGATTTAAAGAGATGCTTAGACAATGCCCCACTCACGGGCAACCTTTATATGTTTTGCAAGAAATCTTTTTCCAGGGTATCAACGCAGAGACCAAGAACCACATCAACACGCATACTGCGTGCAGTTTTATAGAGATGAATCCGACAGAGGCATGGGAACTGTTGGATAAGCTTTCCAATTACGATGCCATGTATGGAACCCAGCAGACTCCACAGCCTCAGAAACGTCTCTACATACCTAACCGAGACGAAGTTGACCCGGATGTTAAAAATCAATTCTTGCAAGAAGAGGTCAACCGTCTGAAGAAGCAGGTAAGTTTTCTGAAATCCTCTCAATCATGTCAAGAATGTGGTTCTTCTGCACATAGTACTTCTGCTTGCACTAACATAGAGCAGGTTAGAGCCGCTGAGACAATAGCTGAGATGAATTATATGAGAGGATCATACAGGAACCAGCCTAGCTATAATGACAGGTCAAACAACTATCATGCATGGGGCAATCAGAATACCAATCAAAACTATGCAATGCCTTCACCAGATAGACGACCTGCACCTTATCGACCTCCAGGCCATCAGGAGCCACCATCATGGGTTCAAGGATTACAGGAAGGCATTAACGGCGTGACCAACAAAGTTAACGAAGTGACCAACAAGGTTAACGAAGTTCAAGCCAACCTGAACCAACAAAATAAAAGATGGGGAGAGTTCGATATGTGGAAGAAGAGTGTTGATTCCCAACTAGGGAACCTCGCTGCCCAAATTCCGAGACCACAAGGGCAACTCCCAGGCCGCCCCGAGGAGAACCCTAGGGGACAAATAGCAGCGGTGCACCTTAGGAGCGGGAAGACATTGCCGGAACGAGTTCAAACTGAGGACAAGAAGAAAGAGGACGTCACCAAACAGCTCGTTAACGAGCCAGCGAGAGCAAATAACGAGCCCATATACCAAGGTGACGAGGATTCGAGGGTTCCTAACGACCCGACCCCAGGTAAGTTTTCTAGACCAAGCCTTCCTCTCAACTCCAGGGTAGTTAACGACCCCATCAGGGTCGGTAACGACCCACCGAGGTCACCTGACGATCCCAGTAACGACCCGGTAGCACCACCTCTCGAGCCTAACTTGGTTCCGAGAATGGTGAGAACTCTTCCATTTCCACCTAAGAAATCTATGGACTCTACTGAGAGTAAGTTCAAGCGTTTCATAAAGATTCTTCAGGGCATTAATATTTCCATCCCATTCGCTGAGGCCCTAAGCAAAATGTCGGCTTACACAAAGTTTTTGAAGGATATTCTTAGCAGGAAAAGATCCATTACAGAGCTGCAGGATGAAGTCAGATCAATAGCTCTACCGGAAAAGCTAGGAGACCCAGGGAGATTTGCAATAACAATCGGCATAGGCAACCACAAGTTCAAGGCTTTATGTGATCTGGGCGCCAGTGCTAGTTTAGTTCCTCTCTCAATCTGGTCTAAATCTAATATGGGACCACTAGAGCCGGTAGATATGAATCTGTACATGGCAGATGGATCATGTGTCAAGGCCACATGAGTCGTGGATGACTATCCTATTCAAGTCGGGAAATTCTTTATACCAAATGATTTCATCATCCTCGATATGCCTGAAGACCCTCATGTCCCCATAATTCTGGGCAGGACATTTTTAGCTACAGCAGGTGCAAGAGTTGATGTGCGGAAAGGACTCCTCACTTTTGATATTGGAGAGGAACGGGTAGAATTCAACTTGGATCAGAATGCCAACGACCCAATTTCAGTCGCACAAATCAAGTTGACTCAACCAGAACTCGATTAAGCCGTCCCTACCGAACCTCACTGGCCAATCACCAAGTCCCACATGCACGAATAAAACCAAGGTAGGTACTCTAATTATGAATCTGCTAAAGATGGTCATTCCTTATCTTTTATTCCTACACCATGCCCCATCATATGCACTACAGAGGAATCCAAACCACCTTGGTTTTCGGATTTCACTAACCATCATGTAGGAATACCGGGCATACTGATAGAAGAAAAGGGACCTAATTTAGCAACTCAAGCACACAAAAGCTGCAAAGCTAAGTATGGGGTACCTCAAGACCCCAACATAGCTACACGGGAGCCACCTTGAAATCAAAGGAGTACGTCGGGCTGACGACGTTAAAAATAGCGCTTACGGGAGGCAACCCGCTTTTTAGTATAGAATTAGATTTTTTCTTTTTTTAGACTCTTTTTCTTAGCTTTCTTTTGAGTTCTTTTTAGTAGTTTCTAGGATAGAAATTAGGATTAAATTTTGAGCTAACAAGATGCAGGAGAAGGGATCGAAAAATCACTTCAAGAGGCTACGGTGGCTCGTTAACGACCCATCCAGGGTCGTTAACGACCCGGTTCGGATGACCCGATTCGGCAAAACGGGGCAGGTAAGTTTTTTTTTAACCTAGTCTATCTTTTTCACTACCCTAGCCGCCACCCCCCCTCTACCCCTTCCTATCCCTACCCTCTCCTATATAACCCCTCTACCCCTCCCACATTCTTTCACTCTCAAATCCTCCCAAATCCAACCTTCTAAAAAACTCACCCAAAAATCTTGAAGACCCCGTCCCACCGATCGGAATCCCGCGCCAACCATCACCGAGCAACCGTCGTTACCGAAGTCCGGAAACCCTTCCCTCCACCGTCGAAAATCCGAAGCTTTCGATAACCCTCACCGAGCTCGTTACTCACCCAATTTCCGACCCCTTGTTCTTCAAAATTTCTCGGTTCTCCGGTATTTTTTCTAAACCCTAACTCGAAATTGCAAGATTTATGGTATTTAGGGTAGAAATTTCATGTCTAGAATTGAGTTCATATACAGGATCGATGTTCATGATTTGATTTTTGCCCATGATTGTGATTTTGCTTCGTAATTCTAGATCTAGAGAGGGATATTCATGTTAGATATCTCATTGAAAGAAGTTGATGGTGAAAAGCATGACTTTTTCTTGTTCTAGTATCAAGCTACAAACTTTGCATGTCAAAATTTCGGGCAAAATTTAGCATGTTCGGGATGGGTAATCGAGCAAGTATGGGGTGAGTATTTCCGATTGTGTGACTAGTGAGGAGTATAGAGGATTGCATGCTTGGTTTTTGTTTGACTTTTAAGGTAGAGTAAACTCGGAATTCTGTGATTTGGTTCTCGACGGATCGTTAACGACCCACCCAGGCTCGTTAACGACCCTACACAATCTAAAAATTCAACAACCAGTCCAGATTCGTAAACAACCCAATTGGGTAGTTAACGAATAATTCCGAGGCTATTTCGAGACCAAGTATGGGGTCTCTTGCCTATCTATTTTGAGTAGATCTTATCTTGGAAAAGTTTTGATTATTTTGTAGATCTCATGGCAAGTTCAAGCAGACCCGCTACCCGAGCTCAAAAGAAGAGAAGGAACCAGAGGTCCCCATCTCCACCTCGCATGGAAAACGTGATCTTGAGTACTCAAGGCCAAGTGCATCGATATCGTTCCATTCTAGAGAAGGACCACAACACCCGTTGGTTCTCGAAGTCCAGTGCTATCAACACGGGGATCTACACGGACGTCAAGGAATCCTTCCTTATCCTTGGTGCATCCCATCTCCTGACGAAGGAGAATTTACCACACTTTCCGGCCCTCATATCCGAGTTTTTGGCCACTTTAGAGACTAGCTTCCCATCGAAGACTTCGGCGGGACGAATCCGGTTTCGGCTCGGTAATGTGAGCCGTGAGTTCACCATGGCAGAGTTCAACGCAATCCTAGAGCTTCCAAATCCGTCTAGAGACTACAGTTTGAAAGACTACAGGGTGACTAGGACATGGAGCTACATCACGGGGGAAGAACAATCCTCCACAGCGGCATTATCTGGGGCAAGCATCATCAACCCCATCTTCAGGATCATTCTCCGAGTCCTAGCCGCTATGTTTTGGCCAAAGAGAGAGTTGAATAGGCCAACGAGGACAGAAGTTGCTTGTCTCCGCACCATCCTTTTCGAGGAGCCCGGCCCCTTGAATTTAGGGTATGAATGGCTCTACTACGTCGAGAAATCAACCAAGTCCAAGGAGGTTTGGTGTGGCAACTTGGTTAGCATTTTGGCTAAAAACTTGGGAGCTGACCTCACTCGCTACACACCGGCCCACGCTCAACTCCTCAACAAGAGCTATTGGTATAGCTCTAGTATTTTCATTCAAGCCGAAGGGGGGTTCAAAGTAAAAGTTCAAGACCGCTTCGTTAGGCCTACCCTCGACAAGTTGGAGCTACTCTACGTACCAAATTGGTACGAAGCATGGACGGGGCATGCTTACCCGTTAGAGCCCAAGCCGGAGGATGAGCTATCACTACGGCTGTGTGAGACAAGATTTGAGCGAGAAGGTGAAGCAATGGATGAAGATGAAGATGAAGATGAAGATGAAGATGAGGATACCGAGGTAATTGGCGACGACACTGAAGAAGCCGACACCGAGGGAGGAACTGAGGAGCTAAACCTTGAAGATGTAGACCTCGACACGGAAGTTTTGGGCACCAACGTCCTCGTTGACGAGCCCACCAGGTTCGTTAACGACCATTTCCAGCCTCCTCCCTAAATTCCTCACGAGGCACCCAGCTTCGTTAACAAGGCGCCGAGAGCTTCTGTCGACCCACCGCCAGCTCCTACCGACCCTCAGTCCTATGGACTCATGCCATACAACCCGGTGATGTACCAAGACCATTTCCAGCCTCACTATCCACCACCTCCTCAGCCCGAGTACACATGATCGAGTATGCCACCACCGTGGGCCGAGGATCTTTCTGCTCAGATGCAGCAACTCCACCTCCAGCAGGACCATATTCATCGGAGGATGGACAGATGGGAGACCGTCTATTCTGCTCGCATGTCGATGGAGGATGAGAGGCATTGTCAGAGAGAGGCGGATGATGCTGAGCGTTGGAGGACGATGTATGACTTCATGGGTACCTTTGAGCACTATTTTCCTCCACCAAACCAGTGATTCAGCCTGAAGATGAAGTTTTTCCTTGTTTTCCACTTTTGAGACTTTGTAAGTTTTTATGTTTTTCTTTTTCTTATTTTTATCTTTGTTTGTTTTCTTTTCTATTTCTTTCCTTCTTCTTATTTTCTTATAGTGGGGACACTGTAATTTTAAGTATGGGGTGGGAGAAAGTAGAAAACTTGTTGTCTTATGTGTTTATGTGTTTTGAGTAGTTTCGGAAAAATCAAAAAATAACAAAAAAAAAATTAAAAAAAAAAATTATTAGAGTTTTAGAATTGATAGATATCCCTTTCTTAGGTTCTATTATAGTAGTTGCTAGCTTAATCATATAATTCCTTGCAAACATGTCTTTAATAGTATAGCCGGAATCTTCAACTTGAAATTGTTTTTAGAAAAAGGTAGCACTTGATGAAATTGAGCACATATACTTTATAGCATAAGTGATGCAATCCAACAAAATTGTTACCTAGTGAGGAATTTTGGCCTTATAGGGAGAACATCAATAAATTCCCTCTTCTTTTCTTGTGTGATTTACTCTCTATATGCATATTATCTCTTGGAATTGTGATGGTTATCTATTTCTTGAGACCCGTATGGGATTTATAGTTCATTACTTGTGAAAATCATATGATAGAGAACTTATTTTTATAGCCCTATAATTCCTTATCCACCTTTACATGATTCTTCTTTTGATAGCCAATTCTAGCCTGAAGCCTTTATTTTTAGCTCCACAAAATTGTTCCCTAGCCGATATAAGCTTGACCCTATTCGAGGATTAGGACTTAGATTGGAGAGGTATTTTTGTTGAGTATAAAAAAAAAAGGAGTGACATATATTGTTTGCTATGATTGAGGGATTATTGGGAAGGGTAGATTGAAAGTCTCTTGTTTTACTTGTAATAAGAAAGATCTCTTGATAAGTAGAAATGCACAAAATAAAGTTGTTGGAAAGTTGAAAAAAAAGGAAAAAAAAAGAGAGAAAAATGAAAAAGAATACACGATGAAGCTCGTTAACGAGGCAGCGAGAAGAAAAGAAGGGAGTTTGAAGTGCATGTGTGTTTATGGATAATGTCAGAGATTCTTTTATTTCTTATGAGACTTTCTAGGATATGTTGGGTAAGTAAAATAAGTGTGCATAATGAGAGAGTGTGTTTGGTATGATTTTTTATGAGAGTTTTGTTTATGTGAGTTTTTAGGAGTCTTTGATTCCCGGATATTATTAGCACCACATAGCCAAATATTTTCCACGCCTTATTGTCTTTACCAAGCCCCATTACAACCCGGCCGAATGGAAGCTTCTATGAAGTTTTTCATTGAGCCTAAGTTTCTCTTGATGATTTTTGCTTGTTTTTGACAAAATCTTGGGTGGAGAGTATTGGTGATATAAGTTCCAATTTCTATGAGTTTTTGCATATTGGATTAAGTTGAAATTGAATTTATAAGCCTAAACACTTGAGAGTTGAGTGAAACACATTATATCCCTTGTGAGGTTGGATTGTATTTTCTTATGTCTATTTCGTGCATATATGTGTGATGACGTTAATTATCCTTTGCTATATTTTTCTCATGTGTAGATGTTGCTTTTTAGAGGATGGCTATATCTTGATAAGTATGTTTGTTTGGTCTTGGTTAGTGTTTAGTAATTGTTTGAGGACAAGCAAGTCTAAGTATGGGGTATTTTGATGTTCGTGTTTTTAGTATAGTTTTTAGTAGGTTTTCTTTGTTTATTAGGTTTAGTTTTGATAAGTTTAGGTTTAGTTTAGTGTGTTTTTGGATAGTTTTGCATATTTTCATAGAAAGTATGGAAGCTACTCTATTTTGTGTATTTTGTAGGTTTTTAGCAAGGAAAAGTGCTATATGGAGCTGAATTTGGAGTGCTACAGTGAAAGACAGAGGAATACAAGTTTGAAGAAGTCAGAGTCCAGGTTTTACGAGATGAAGTGTGGAAGAAACCAAGCCCAAGATCGTTAACGAGGCTGTAAGGGCTCGTTAACGAGGCCACGTGATAAGAAATTTCGAGGGTTGACTTTGTAACTCACCGATCCTGTGCGGGAAATTCTTTCCGTGTCGGTAGAGTATCTTTTTATGATTTTTTAGGGTTACTATATTATATATTTTAGGTCTTGTTATCTTCTTAGATTTTGTTTCTATCTTTTTAGGTTTTTATTTCTATCTTTTAGGAAAGTTTTTATCTTCTAGCCTTATTAGTTTTTAGCCTTTTTAGTATAAATAGCCCTCTTATTTAGCCTAGAAAAGGGGGGGGGGGGGACGAATCAGGAGAAGCAAGTGGTAGAGAGAAGAGGAAGAGCCGAGATAGAGAGAGAAGATCGGAGTCGAGATTGAGAGCTCGGTGGACGAGAGTTACCGGGGTCGTTAGTCAGTATTTCGGTTCGGTAATTGTTTATTTTCGGTTTCTTCTGATTTTTTGTAAGACTATATTTGTTATTTAGTTTGAGTAGTAATTTGTTTTCAATGATTTCTTTTATTGAGTTTATTTGTTTCGTAGTTATGATTAGTGAGTAGTCTTCTTTTCTAGGATCGGGGTAAAGCCCGGCATAGTTGAGCATGTTTGATGAGTAAGATTGTGTGTTGAATGCCTTTTATCTATTATTGAGATTGTTTGTTGTGTTTATACCGAGATAGAAGTTGAGGTAATTTGAGTTTTTAACTTGATTGAAAGAGAAAGTTATTAACTTGAAGGTTGATATTGTTTGAGAACGAAAGTTTCAAGCTTTAGATCCAAGACAAGCAATTAAGTGAGTTAGGTTACGAAAGTAGGTTAATTTACTTCATGGTCAACGAAAGTTGATGAATCTATCTATTTTAAAGGCATGATCTATTCTTCTTACGAGTTTATATGCTTGGCTATGTTGTGGTGTCCCTAGTCCTAGATCTTTGTTTTTATTTGAATTATTTTAAGTGAATTTCGTTGCTGAGTTACTTGGCTCGGTACCGAACTTGTTTAGGTCGTTAGTTGAGTCTTTTTGTGTACGGTGTTTCGTTAACGACCCTGACAACGGCGTTAACGAGGCTGCTTGTGTGTGTTTTTGTTTGCTTTTTAGTAGTAGATAAACGAACAACCTTGCTTCCTGTGGAACGATCCTGACTCTGCTATACTCAGCGGGGTCTTGACTTATAAATTTATTTGTTGTCAAGAAACCCTCTCTCAACACGTAGAACAGGTTGAGCACGTCAGTTTCAGAGTAAAACAAGAATCACCTTTCTCCAATGGTATCTTTTCAAAAAATCTAGAAATCTTTTGTCAAAGGAAATTGCCTTTTCAGTTGCATTCATTAAAGATCTTGGGAAGATCTAGTTTCTATCTAATCAACTACAGTTCAAGAATTAATAAGAAGAGGGATTTTGGTTAAAAGGTACGCTCTCTCTCTCTCTCTCTCGTGCATTATCTCGTTCTCTTGCTCTTCTCAAGTTCTCTGCAATCTCCTTTCACTCTCAAAAACAAAAAGCTTCAACCTTTTCACCATCAATGGCGTCAAACCCTAACCCTAACCCCTCATCCCCCATTCGTGGCATTGAATCTCCGCGAACCCTAGCCCTAAAGCTTGGCAAATTTGTTGATCCCCAAACCATGGCTCTGCTTTTAGCAGCCTTTCAAACAGCCAACAAGCCCGCTACACCATTGATGCTTGAAGGTCCAGAATCCACACAACATTAAGAACCGAGTCCATCCTTCCCAAATCAAACTAAATCCCTTCAAATTTCTCACAAAATTCCCCCTACTTAAACCCTACTAAAAACCCTCGCCCCATCTCCAAAAATTTCTCTACCAAATTCTCCGAAATCCACATAGAATGAGCAAGAGAAAACCGAGACTTTGCTTAGGGTTGAGAGTTCCAAAACTCAACACATGCAAGGGGAATTCGTTTCCGTTCAAGAGGTAGTAAAATCCATTGAGGCTATGGAGTCTCAAGAAAAAGCATCAAAACCAGTCGCTATGGAGAAGACGACCACTGTACACTCGGCGGGAAAAACTGCTCAGGTCAATGACCTTAACCAAGTCGTTGACCCAGTCGACAACCCTGACTCACCTCTCCAGCCTCTCAATTTTGAAGGTCAGGATGACTCTAAACAAGGTACTCCTGGTGATCCCAAGCTCTCTCTACTCAAATCCGTTGCATCTTCTTCTAAGGCAAAATCAAAAGAAGAACTGTCTAGGGCACTGTTTGAGTTTGAAAAATC
The DNA here is from genome assembly GCA_964016875.1 of Fallopia convolvulus. Classification (NCBI taxonomy): domain Eukaryota; kingdom Viridiplantae; phylum Streptophyta; class Magnoliopsida; order Caryophyllales; family Polygonaceae; genus Fallopia; species Fallopia convolvulus. The sequence goes on from OZ024727.1 coordinate 29,486,017, forward strand.
CGATGAGGATGATGTGGTGATAACCAAGGAATCTAGAAAACCTAAGACTAGGGAGTCTAGTGCTAAGGTTACTAGAAAGAGAGGAAGGGAGGTGTCTCCAATGCCAGTTCGATCTGAAGGCGGGGACTCTGTAGTTTCCAAGAAAACTGTTAAGTCTAAAAAGAGCAAGAAGGCGCCCACTCGGTCAAGTGGATGACTTGCTGCAAGTGGAAAACCTAAAAGGGGCAGTAAAGAAATAAAAAGTGAAGGAAGCAACATGGCTGGACGGGATTTTGTCAAGGAACTCATCACGGATGATGAGTTCATCAAGTCAACTGGTTTACAAGGTGTTTCTGAATTGTTGTCTGTTCAAGGGTGGACTCATCTGTTTCATGATGAGGAGAGTTTCAATCCAGGGTTGGTGAAAGAGTTCTACAGGTCGTTGACTGTAGAGGACAAAGAGAAGATGACTATGGGTCATTATGAGTTAAATGGTGAGAAGTTCACCTTGTCAAGCATGGAACTGACCACTCTTCTAAAAGTGCCACACAAAGGCTTTGCAGAATACTACAGAGGTACATGGCCTGATGAAGTAGACTCGGCCACGCTACTGAAAGAGGTTACATAGGCTGACGACGTTGACAGTGGTCCCTTTGCCACTAACTCAATGTCTGTTGCGCGGAAAGTTCTCTTTACCTGGGTTATTAGCAACCTGATTCCTAGGGAACAGAAGCGAAGTACGGCCATGATCCAAGACATTCTTGTCCTGGATAAGATTATTCAAAAGGAACCGGTTAATCTTTCTCGCTTGGTGCTTCTACACATGGAATCTGTGAAGGATAATCCCACACATGCTCTCCCATACTGTTCTATTGTCAAGAAGGTGCTTCTTTATCATGAGGTTTATGAGGCTGAAAAAGAAGTGGAGCACGTTCGCCTTCTGAACTCTAACATTGTTCGCAAGATGGGTTATAAGCTGATCAATGATCAATGAGTGTCCAGGGATGCCGGCAAGGATGTGGTTTCTGATGCTGAGATGGAAGATGCTGAGTTGGGCATCCATGCTATGGGAAGGGAAGGTGAGCAACCTGGTGCCATTATGAAGCTGTTAGTTGAGCTCCAACGTCAAAACGAGGATTTACTTGAGAAAGTTGGCCAACTCGTGCGTGATCAATCTGCGCTGAAATCTGATGTTCATGACTTATCTATTGCGCTTGATGATCTGATCAAGTCAGTGACTTAGCTTCAGTAGCCGACATCCAGTTCCCTTTATTTTCCCTTGCATATCTACTATTTCAAAAACATCTCTTCGATTTCATCTATGTGTTTTTGTTTTCTCTATGTTGCTTGTTTAAGACTATTTTGTTTTTGTTGCTATGGATTCAGTGTGTACGTTGGATAATTTTCTATTTACCCTTGGTTGATTATTTCTTTTTGCTTGATTATTTAGATTGATATTTTTGATGATGCCAAAAGGGGGAAAAGGCTGGGGGTAGATAAAATAATAGGACTTTTTATTCAGAATTACATGCGGGTTATCCAACTTAGGGGGAACTTTTGGCTAACTTGAATACTATTTCATATCTTGTTTGAGATTTTGGTATTTCTCTGATTATACAAGATAGAAGAGTTTGTCACCATCAAAAAGGGGGAATTTGTTAGAAAAGCTGGAGGCTTTGATTTTGATGGCTCCAAACGTCTGTCACGTGAACGACCTCGAGTCCTTGAAAAGAGTCACCAACGTCAACTAGGTCGTTGACGTGTGTTGAAGGCAGATCTTGGAGATCTTGAAGACGCGTGAGATCTTGGCAATTTGGATAGTATATTCTTGTTTTAGGAAATATCTCATGTCTATTGTTTTGTAAGCCGATTGTTGCCTTTATTCTAAGCCGATTTTATTGTAATCCTTTTATATGCTTAGGATGATTTTATAAAGATAATAGAAATAATATCTTGCCATAACCGAATTGGAAGATATTATTCTCTCTTATCTAACCTAGTTTGTGTGTATTTAATCTAAGGATTTAGGTTAGATAAAGCACGAACTCATACTCCATTTTGTGCTAAGAAAGAAACGAGAGTTCGAGAGAAAGACGTAGGCTTTTGTTAGATTGAGTGCGGGTTGGAGTTATTCAGTTCACAACGAGTTTTAGAGTGCTTGGGAAGTAGGTCTAGATCCAAGGTGTACGTGTAACTAATCCAAAAGATCAATAAAGCAAGCTATAGCTTTTAATCCTTCCAAGCAAGAACTTGGAAGGGAGTGGTTTTTACACTTGGTTGATTGAGTTGATCAAACAAGTGTTTCCACTATAAAAAACTTTGTGTTCAAGTAAGTCTTTCTATTAATTCATTTCCTCTGCATTTACTTAAGACGTTGACGACTTAGTTGAGGTCGACAACCTAGACGTATTAACGATCCTACACAAAGGAATCATTAATGATAATTGCCTAGTTGGCGAGAGTGTGCATTATGGTTGGCTTGGCGTCAAATATGAGTGATCTAATTTTCATTGTGCCATTGTAGATGAGCTTCTTGCAATCGGAGATAAGTCGGAAATCCCGATTAGCATATGTCGTTTCCCTTGTAAAAGCTTGCATACTATGTTGGAATCCAAGTATCTCTTTAAAAGAATAATAATACGGGAAAGCTATATACACACATATATAATTTTTTTCCTCACGTACAAGATTTGGCTCGCTTCATGAAGTGATTCGCTTCATAATGCGAACCATCTACGGATACCTGAACGGATTTTTTACAAAAGCGGCAAAATGACACACTTTACGAAGCGTGGTGCAATATGGTACGATTTCCTTACCCAATCCAATATTTTTTTACATATATAGGTTCCTCTCGTTCATAGCATAGCTTCGATTTGATAGGTAATAAGCTCAAATCCGACACCCGAGCAAAAAGTTATGAATGTTTTAAGATTGGACATACGCAAACTACTTTAACACGATGTTTTATTTAGGATATGATTTAAGATAAGGCTTAGTATATAATTTTTGGGACAGTTTAGGTTTATCGTAAGTATTGTGGTTTATGGTTAGGTTAAGGCTTTAAGGTAGGGTTTTGGGGGTAAGGGTTAGGGTTTATAGTAAGGGTTATGGTTTAGTGTAGGATTTAAGTGAGGTTTAAGGTTTGCGTATAAGATTTAAGATAGAGTTTGAACGTAGGGTTTAAATTAAGGATTAAGGGTAGGTTTTAGATAAGGTCGAGTTAGGGTTTATAATGGTGTTTAAGATAAGGTTTAAGGTAGGATATTAGTATGTTTTAGGGTTTGTAGTTAGGTTAGGGTTTAGAGTAGGATTTGAGTGAGTTATAGGGTTTATGATAGTGTACGTTTATAGTTTTAGGGCTTATGGTTTAGGATAGAATTTGGATAAAGAATTTAAGGTATGGCTTAAGTGTAGAGTATGGGTAAGGTCTAGGATTTAGAGTAAGGTTTGAGTAAAGGGTTTAAGATAAGGATTAAGGTAGGGTTTTGGGTAAGGTTTAATGTTTATGGTAGAGTTAGGGTTTATGTTTAAGCTAATGCTTTAGGGTAACCGAACATATATTTGTTAATTTTGGTTTGCTTAAACAAGCTGATATTTTTCACGGTTTTACAAGTTGGTTACAGATCAACATATTCATATTCAATTAACTGAAAACCCGAAATATAGTTTTTAATTTGTAAAAAAATATTAAGTATATTTTGTTTTAATAGAATTACATGCTTATTTTAAGAATTTGAAATTACATTTGAATTTTAAAATATTATTTCATATTTCCATCATTGATTAGTTAAATATGCCTTTTTTAAATATTTAACTCCTAAAAGGTTATATATAGAATACATATAGTAAAGACAATTTAAAACATAACCACATGTAAAATAATATTTATTTTGAAATTCTAATCGAGCGATAATAATTTTAATATAAAGCCGATAACTTTATTGTTGTTCAAGTGTATTCTTATAATATAAAATTAAATAAATAGTTATTCATTAACGAGAAAACCGAACTAAAAATTCGATTAACAAATATCGTATTAATCGAGATTAAAGGCTCGATTTTGGTTAATGATTTTAATTAGATGAAATCATGGTTAACCAAACTTTAATTAATGATTTCAACTAAAATCTACAATAAACCCTAAACCTTACTCAATATCCTACCTTAAGACTTGTCTTAAATGCTACCCAAAACACTAGACCTTATCTAAAACCCTAACCTTAAGCCTTGATTTAAACCACACATCCAAACCCTATACTATATCACATACCCAAATTATAAACCTCATTCAAATCCTACCCTAAACCATAATATTTACCATAAACCTTAAACCTTACCCCAAACCCTACCGTAAAGCGTTACCCTAACCATAAACCCTATCACTTACCAAAAAATCTTATTCTATACTTTATCTTAAATCCTATCCTAGATAAATGACGTGTGAAAGTAGTTTGCGTATGTCCAATCTTAAAACGTTCATAACTTTTTGCTCGGGTGTCGGATTTGAGCTTATTACCTATCAAATCAAAGCTATCGACGAGAGGAACCTATATATGTAAAAACATATTGGATTGGGTAAGAAAATCCTACCATATTGCATCACGCTTCGTGAAGCGTGTCATTTTGTCGCTTTTGTAAAAAATCTCCTTGGGTATCCTTAGATGGCTCGCATTATGAAGCAAGCCAAATCTTGTAAGCAGGGAAAAATATGTGTGTATATATCCTCAACCTAATAATATGAACAATATATAAATATCACTTTGCAATTATATGTGCCATGGATAGATTTTGAATGAAATCTCCAAATAAACCCAAATTTGCACAAATTCTCACTCAATAATTAGCAGTCACAGTTGGATTTTGAACGAATTCTCAAAATCAACACAAATTCTGAAAAATCTCACTTGAAAATTAAAAGCGATGGTTGGATTTAGATGACTTAACTTTGGGCAAAGTCGTCACGATTGGACCAAATTCGAGCGACTGCGAGATTGTTGTTGACAACATTGTAATAGTCGGGTTATCTCTTTCTTTTAAGGTCGAGAAACGACTTTCTTGTTTTACATGTAATATTTTGACTTGGTCCACAAGTAACTCCGGATAGAGGTTTAAATATTTATAAACCGTTAGAATTACCCTTAAATTCTTTTATATATTAATTACCTAAATAATATCTTTTTATTTCTTCTTTTAAAATTGTTAGGCCTTTGGCCATATCTTCAAGTTTTTTTGATAAACTAACACTTCCATTAATTAACTAAATCGTTCGATAAAACATTAGAGCACATCATCAAACGAAAAATTACTAGTAATGAGAATAGGAGACGAAGGGCAGCTTCTCCCAAGCCAATGTGCAGCTTGGTTTGCCTCTCTTCTCACATACTCCCACTTACAACACATAAAATCATATCTTTTGTTAACCAGCAAACCCACCATTGCACCCAGATTCGATCGAGGGAGTGAACCACCTTGAAGTATGCAAACCAAATTCACGCAATCCGATTCCACAATTAAACGATCAATCCCGAGTGATGCCGTAATTTCCAAACCCCGTCTAACATCTTCAACCTCTCCCATTTCTATCCCCGTTCTGGTCTAAATGCTCTTTGACCCCCACAAATATTACCTCTCTAGCTGCATTTCTGTCGATAACCCCGACACCACAACTAGATCCTTTGATTGAAGCATCACAATTAACTTTTATCCATTCAACTGGAGGAGGCTTTACCCACTTTGGAATCTGCTCAACCCTCACCTCTCGAAACTCACCTCCTTCTTTACTCTTTCCCATCTCTTCTGCCTATAAAATAGCCTCATGAATTAGCTTACCAGGAGCAGTTTTAGTACCTTCTAATATTCGACCATTTTGAGCTCTCCAAAAACCCCATAATAAGCCAACCCACAAATATAGCTCCTTCTCTTCGAGCCTGGACCTAACTTGATCAGCCCATTCAAACACATTGGAAATTTTTCTCCCAAGAGAATCAATGGTCGAAAAATGTTTCCAGACATGTCGTGGAAGTGAACACTCCCACAAGCAACCTGCACAAAATTCACCTTGACCATCCACCACGATCTTGCGCTTCATGAGATTGACTTTGCATGGTAGCACATTTTTACAAGCCCTCCAAATAAAGTTTTGGGAGTTTTTCATACTTGGAGTAACCTTGCTACCCCACAACCATTTCCAAAAACTCTTTAAGGAAGACATATCAGAACCTTCCCCACACGAAGACTGTCTTTTATTCCTCTCCATAATTGTGTGATATGTAGACTTGACCGAAAAGTTTCCATCTGACGTAAAGAACCAAGCCAACTGATCAGAAATCTCAACATCTACCAAATGGATCTTAAATATATACAATCTCAGCATCACTAGGATGAAGCCACCTACACACCCTAGAATCCTAGATCTGCCACGATGGTGTGAGTAATAAGGAGTCACGAGTGCCCCTTATATAGAGGAGGCAAATTCAAAACCCTAGGTTTAAAAAGGAGGGGTTGGATTGGGACAAGCATGCAATCAAGGTCCACATCCGAAAAGTCCATAAACCTAGTATTTATTTCAAGGCCGGAAAGATGTGAGCGACCATGGATCCTTGACAGCGCGAGCTTGTTATTGGTACAGATAAATTGCTTATTGATAAATATTTTATTTATTGATTTTTAAACATTATACGTAGTATTTATGTTTGTAATGAAATAAAATTTAAATAAAATCAACAATTTACTATTTTCTCTAAAAGTCGAAAATTTAAAACTCTGGGCATTCTTGCAATTAATTTGGGTATTTAGTCATTTTTTGGACATTGATGTAAATGAAAAAAATAAAGACATTTTTACAATTAAGAACTGTTTTTGGGGTGTGATTGTTGATTTAGTCAAATTTATGGACTTTTTGGATAATTATCATCCGAAAAGTCAAATTTATTTTTACAACTAATGTGAAGGATAATTATCATGCCTTTAAGATAATCTATCAACTTTCGTTGACCTAAACAAGCAAATCAATAAATTCTCATAAATCAATTCACTTTCTACTTAGTTTGAATCCAAAGCTCGAAACTTTCGTTATTGAACAATATCAACATTCAAGATTATAACTTTCTCTTTTGATCAAGCAATAAACTCAAATTACTTCGAATCTCGTCTAAGTATATGCATAAACAACTAGTTAAAAGGATAGAAGGCAATCAAAACATCAACACATTCATTCAACCATGCATAACTATGTCTGGTTTTAACCCCGACCCTAGAAAAGTAAACTACTCACTCATGATTGAAACTAAACAAACAACTATATTGAAAGAAAACATTGAATTAAAACTTACTTGAATTATAAGAAATCTCGTCTTAACAAACACAACCACGTTCACGTTCAAAACAAAAGAAACAACGAAGAACACGATGAAGAATTTGGACCACGACTCTCTCTCTCTCTTTCTCGATCAAGACAATTGTCTTTTTTTCTCTCCAGACTCGTGAACTCCGAACACACCACCAATCCCCTCTTAAACTAAGCTAGAACAAGAGTATTTATACTAGAGGAAACTATCTAATAAAGATTCTAAAAGATAAAAACTTTCCTAACTAAAAAGATTACAAGATAAAGATATAATTTCCGAAAGTCGGCGTCTTTCTACCGAAACAAGCCACCTCGGTAACGACCTTCACAGGGTCGGTAGACACTTACTGAGGTCTCGAACAAAATCCTGTTTGCACAGCTCGGTACCGACCCTCACAGGTCGGTAACAAGGTCTCTGTTCTGGATTTTCATACATTCTTCATAGCTTCTCTTGGACTTCAGCGAGATCTTTAAGACGTATTCCTTCTTCTCTTCTTCTATGCATTCCACCATAAACAACTTGACTCCAGCTTGCTCGAAAAATGCTCCTTTCCGCTTCCAAAAACCAACAAAATGACACAAAACGGAGTAGCTTCCATACTTTTCACAAAATATGCAAACTTATCCAAAAACACCAAAACTAACACTAAAACGAAACTAAACAACCTATGAAAAACACTTAAAACTATACTAAAAACACGAACATCAAAATACCCCATACTTAAGCTTGCTTGTCCTCAAGCAATCACAAGACATAACCAAAACCAAACATCATGCTCATCAAGTAATAGCCTTCATCTAAGAAGCTACATCAAAATCATAGCAAAAATAGCAAACGACTATTAACGTCATCACACATATATAAGCACCAATAGACACAAGCAACTACAATCCAACCTCACCAAGGATAAAGTGTTTCACTCAACTCTCATGTGTTTGGGCTATAAATTCAATCTCTCAACTCAATCTTATATGAAAAAACTCATACAAATTGGAACTTACATCACCAAACTCTCCACCAAAGATTTGTCAAAACATATAAAAATCATCAAGAGAACTTAGGCTCAATGAAAAACTTCATAGAAGCTTCCATTCGGCCGGGTTGTAACGGATGTTGGTAAAAACAATAAGGCGTGGAAAAAAACTTTTGGTTATGTGGTGCTAATAAATATCCGGGAATCAAACACTCCTAAAAACTCACACACATCCAAAACACTAAAAAAAACATATACAAACTCACTCTTCATTATGCTCTTACTTTCACTCACCTTTTAATCCTACAAAACCTCATAAAAACTCAAAGAATCTCTGGTTTAAACTTTAAACACTCTGCACATCTTTCTTCTTCTTTGTTCTTTTCTTCTGCATTTTTTTCTTTCTCGAATTGCCTCGATACCGACCTGAGAGCGGCGGTAACGAGCTGAACTCCTTTCTCGTTTTTCGATTTTTTCTCTTTTTAAACCATCGGTACCGAGCCCACATAGGCTGGTATCGATCCATTCTGCTTTTCCTTCCTTTTCTTTGTGCATACTTTTTAACCAAGAGATCTTTTTACATCATAAAACAAGAAACTTCCAATCTAACCTACCAAAACCCTTATTTTGAAACAATACATACTTTTGCACTCTACAAAAATCATACCTCTCCAACTAAGTCCTAATCCCCGGATAGGGTCAAGCATATCTCGGCTAGGGAATATTTTGTGGAGCAACAAATAAAAGGCTTTAAGGCTCAAACTGGCTGTCAAAACAAGGATAATGTAAGGGTGGATAAGGATTGATAAGGCTTATGAAAAATAAGTTCTCTATCATCTGACTTTCACAAGTAATGAACTAAAAATCTTATACAGGTCTTGAGAAATAGATAACCATCACAATTCCAAGAGATAATATGCATAAAGAGAGCAAATCAGACATGAAAAATCAAGGCTAAAAATAAGAACTCACAAGGTCATTTTTGTGTTGGATTGCAACTACTCATGCTAAAAGTTATACATGCTCAATTTCATCAAATGCTATTCCTCTATAAAAACAAATTCATCATAAGAATCGGGCTATACCATCAAAAACATGCTGAAAGGAAATTACATGGTCATGCAATCAATTAACTATCATAGAACCAAAAGACATGGTACTCATCTGCTCTAAAATCTTTTTTTTTGAATTTTTCCAAATTTTTCAATTTTTTTTTATTTTTCTCTTTTTTTCAAACAAAGACAACTAAGACAAAAACTTATAAAAAAACAAAACAAACAAGCAAACATACAAGCAAGCAAAACAAATTGTTTTTTCCCTCCCTACCCCATACTTAAAATTACAATGTCCTCAATGTAATAAACCAAATCAAAATAAAGATAGGAAAAAGAAGAAACTCACAAGATAGCCAATGAAGCGGAAGAAACATCCTGAAAAGCTGAGACCATCACTGAGGTGGTGGAAACTAGCGCTCAAAGTTGCCCATGAACTCATACATCGTCCTCCAACGCTCTTCATCAATCGTCACACGCTACTCCATCGTCCTCCAGCGAGCGTCAGCTTGTTGCTGTCTTGCATCCTCAAGAGCCATGCTAGCGGAATACACACCCTCCCAACGATCCATCCGCTGAGTGATCTGTGTTTGATGCAGGTTCAGCTGCTGCATCTGAAAGGACAAATCTTTAGCCCAGGGGGAAGGAACATTCGAACTGTAGCTGGGCTGGGGCGGCGGTTGGTAGTGATCATGATAGGGTTGGAAGTGGTCTTGATAGATATCCGGGTTGTAGGGCACCAATCCATACGAATGAGGCTTGGTAGGCGGAGGAGCAGGCTCATTACCGAAGTTGAATGCCTCGGTATTGACCTCGAAATACTCAACGTCGAGCCCAAGTTGCTCGGTACCAAGGTCAGTGTGCTCGTCAAGTACCTCGGTACTGACCTCATCGTCCTCGTTATGGAGCTCCTCCGTAGCTGCCTCATCGTCTTCCATGGCAGCTCCATCTCTATCATATCTCGTCTCACATTCCCTCAACGATGGCTCATCCTGAGGCTTCTTATCCAATGGGAACGGATGAGATGTCCAAGCTTCGTACCAATTTGGCACATAGAGCAACTCTAGCTTGGCCCGAGTGATCGGAACCTCCTGTCCAAGTACCTTAGTGGCGACTCCACCTGGAATCCTCTAAAAGATGCTGGAAGAACACCAGTATTTTGTGTCCATCTTCTAAGGGTTGTGTGGAGTGTAGCGCGTGAGGTCGACAATAAGCTCCGTCGCCAAGAGACTCACCAAGTTCCCACACCATACTTCCTTTGAAGAGGTCTCGTACCTCTCTACGTACTTCAGCCATTCATACCCCAAATTCATGGGGGCGGGGTCCTCGAAAAGAATAGTGCGGAGGCATCCTACCTCCGTTCTTGTCGGTTGTTAAAGCTCCTTCTTGGGCCAAAAAGTGGCACCCAAGACTCAAAGAATGATCCGGAAGATGGGGTTGATAATGCGTGCCCCTGGAAGTTCTGGTGCGAAAGGATTGACTTCCCCAGAAATATAGCTCCATGTGTCGGTGACCTTGAAATTATCGGGAGCCGTGTAATCCCGAGAGTGGTTGGGCAAGTCAAGGAGTAGGTTGAACTCGGCCATGGTGTACTCTTGGTCAGCATTTCCCCATCGGAACTTAATTTTCCGACCGATTTCTTGGACTTGAAACTGAATTGGAGGGTGGCAATGAACTCGGCGGTGAGAGCCGGGTAATGCGGGGTGTCCTCTTTCTTGAGTAGGTGTGGCACACCGAGAATGGAAAAGGCGTGCTTGACATCATCGTAGATACCGATGGCCTTGGCACTTGACCTTGAGAACCACCTAGTGAAGTGGTCCTTTTGAAGGACGGAATCAAAGACCGCCAGTTGTTCCTGAGTAGGCAAGATGACTACGTCCATTCGTGGAGGAGATGGAGATCTTTGAGTCCTCCTCTTCTTTCCCACCCTAGCGTTTTCTCGGCTTGTGCTTGCCATTGGTACCTGAAAATATCATAAAAATCCAAGGTAAGATCCACTCAAACCAAAAAAATAAAACCCCATACTTACATTGGGAAATGGCCTCGACTTACCACGGTACCGACCCAATTGGGTCGGTAACGAGGTCCCTGGGTTTAGTGCAGGTTCTGGACAATCTTAGGTCGTTACCGACCCTCATAAGTCGGTAACGAGCTTGGGCGAGAACAATATACAATCAATTCTGAATCCCAAATCCCCATTCTTTCGAGATTTCAGCACAATTTCAAGCACAATTCCACACAAAAACCCACAATCAAGAACATGCAACCTTATACGTGCTCAAAACCCTATCTAATCATGCCATGAATTGCCAAAACTCATGGTGAAAAATCATGCAATTCAAGAACAAGTTACTTCATGCTTTTCTTTATCAGAATTCAATGCAAATCAAGCAAGAAGAACCAAAAGCCAATCAAGATCAATCACCAATCATAGAACAAGAAAGAACGATGGCAATATAGACATGCAATCCGATTTTCACACAAGATCTAGATATGAAAACTACCCCAATTTACCATGAATCTTCAAGAAAAAGTTTAGGGTTTTGAAATCATACCGTAGATTAGTAGAATGGAAGAACGAAAATTCAAATTGCAAGTGAACGAGGGCTTGGATGCTCCGGTAACGAACACACGAAGTGTGTTGCTTTGTTATCGAATAGGTTGCGCGATCGAGGAACAGGGTGCGGTTTTGACAGCGGTGAGAGAATATGAGTGGGGGTTGATTGAATTTTTGAGAGTTTGGTTGAGATTTGATGTGGATTTGGAGGCTTGACAGTGTTTTTAAAGAAGTGGGAAAGAAGCGGCGTGAGGGGTGAGGCGAGGTAGAAGATAGAATTAGGTTTAAAAAACTTACCTGCCCACGCGTTGTTGGATCCGTGTTTCGTCTCAGGTTGGTACCGACCCTCTCAGCTCGGTACCAAGCCCGGGCGACTCAATTTCTAGCGCCTTTTTGAAGCCGACTACTGTGACATGTTAGCTCAAGAAATATCCTATCCCGTAAAATTCAACACTACTGAAGAAACTCAAAAGAAAGCTAAGAAAAAGAACTATAAAAAGAAAAGAAAACCGAACTAAAACTAAAACTAAAACCGGGTTGCCTCCTGTAAGCTCTATTTTTAACGTCGTTAGCCCGATGTACTTACCTGGCTAATCAAGGTTGTTCCTTCTCAGCTTTGTTGGGGTCTTGGGAAACCCCATACTTAGCGTTAAAGACATTGTTATTTTTTCTCACTAAATTCGGTCCCTCATCTTCCAATAGTATGCTTGGTATTCCTACACAAGGGTTAGTGAAGTTCGAGAACCAAGGGGGTTTCGACTCCTCTATATCATAAATAGTAGGGTATGGTGTAGGAATACGATATAAGGAATGATCATAACCAATGATAGTGAATCCAGAGTTAGAGTACTCACCTTGATCCGTCGGTGAGGGCGTTTGCATTGATTCGGTTGAGGTCGTTATCGACTTGTTAGAAGTGAAGCCTCTCTCGATATCTGGCCAAAATGCGCCGCCTTCGTTATATTACTGTACGAAGGGCTCGGTACCAACAATAGGGGGGTCGGTAGCTTCCTTAGTAGCGCTCTCGTAGTCCTTATTGATTGGAAGAGAAACTACGGGTTTAGCAATGTCGAGCTCAGGCTGGGACGTCTCGATCTGGGCGGCCGCGGCCGTGTCATTGGCATCTTGATTAAGGCTGAATTCGACCCGTTCCTCTCCTATATCAAAGGTGAGGAGTCCTTTTCGAACATCAACTCTAGCGCCTGCTGTAGCAAGGAATGGCCTTCTTAGAATGATGGGCACGAGAGGGTCTTCAGGCATGTCGAGAACAATGAAATCGTTTGGTATGAAGAATTTGCCCACTTGAATGAGATAATAATCAACGACTCATGTAGCCTTTACACTTGATTTGTTTTCCATGTACAGCCTCATATCCATAGGTTCTAGAGGTCCCATGTTAGCTTTTGACCAAATTGATAAGGGAAGTAAACTGGCACTGGCTCCCAAATCACATAGTGCTTTGAATCAGTGGTCGCCTATGCCAGTAGTGATAGCAAATCTCCCAGGGTCACCTAGCTTTTCCGGCAGGGTAATAGATCGGACCTCATCTATCAGCTTTGTTATTGACCTCTTCCTGCTAAGAATGTCCTTCAAAAATTTGGTGTAAGCCGACATTTCGCTTAGGGCCCAACGAATGGTATAGAAATATTTAAGCCTTGAAGAATCTTAATGAAACGCTTAAACTTTCCTTCTGTTGAGTCCTTAGACTTCTAAGTAGGGAAGGGAAGAGACTTTACCAATCTCAGAGCCAAAGGGGGCTCGAGAGGTTGTGTTACCGGGTCAACAATGGAGTCGATCGGTGCCGTAGAAGGATCGGTACCGACCTTGGTGGGGTCGGTATCGAGCCTGGGACTAAGAAAGTGGCTCGGTGCAGAGAACTTACCTGAGTTGGGGTCGGTAACGAGCTTGGGAGAATCGGTACCGAGTTGTTTAGGCTCGGTAACGACCCTCTTCGGCACGTTGTCGACTTGGGTCGTGGCGTCTTTTTCAGCACCGAGGTCCTTTTCCTTAGCTTCGTCATGATCTGGCACCGTCTTTCTGCTCCGGAGGTGTACGACCGCTATCTGTCCTCTAGGGTTCTCGTCAGGGCGGCCTGAGAGTTGCCCTAGCGACCTTGGAATCTGTGCAGCTAGGTTCCCTAATTGTGAGTCAACACTCTTCTTCCATATATCGAGCTCTCCCCATCTTTTCATTTGATTATTGAGGTTGTCTTGGACTCCATTGATTTCATTCTTTACTCCATTGATCCCTTCATAGAGTCCTTGCAGCCAAGATGGTGGCTCTTGATAGCTTGGAGGTCGATACGGTGCGGGTCGTCTATCCAGAGGGGGGGGGCTGTATAACTCTGATTTTGATTTTGACTTACCCAAGCCGGATAATTGTTTGGCCTATTAAAATTATTACGCAAGTTCCTGTATTGTCCTCTCATATAGTTCATCTCAGCATATGTCTCAGCGGCTCTAACCTGCTCGATGTTAGTGCAAGCAGAAGTACTATGGGCAGAAAAGCCAAACTCTTGACAAGGTTGAGAGATTTTTAGAAAACTTACCTATTTCTTCAGACGGTTGATCTCATCTTGTAAAAATTCATTTTTGACATCGGGATCAACTTCGTCTTTATTAGGCATGTAGAGACGCTTTTATGGCTGGGGTGGCTGTTGGGTGCCATACATAGCATCGTAATTAGACAACTTGTCCAGCAGTTCCCTTGCAGCAGCGGGATCCATCTTAATAAAACTGCAAGCAATGTGCGTGTTGATGCGATTCTTTGTTTCTGCATTAATCCCTTGGAAGAAGATTTCTTGGAGCACATATAGTGGTTGCCCATCAGTGGGGCACTGTCTGAGCATCTCCTTGAATATCTCCCACGTCTCCACAAAGGTCTCGTTAGGCAGCTGGAGATAGGAGGTGATGCATTTTCTCAACTCTGTTGTCTTGGCAGGAGGAAAGAACTTTGTTAGAAATTGATCATACAAAGCCTTCCAAGCCCTGATAGACTTAGGAGGTAAGCTCTCCAACCAGCTCAGGGCCAAAGCTTTTAATAGAACATATTCTAGTGAGACACCTTCAACAGCAATAGTGTCACAATAGTCAAGAAAATTTTTAATATGTTCCATAGGGCACTCAGTAGGTTTCCCTTCAAACTGAGCCCATTTGATTAAGGATATAAATTGAGACTTTATCTCAAAAGTCTTCTCTATCTCCGGAAGAACGATTGCAGACTCTGGCACCCTCAGTTTTGGATGCATATACTGTTTGGCATTCCTTGGATAGGCATTCAACTGCTCTTGTACACGAGCATTGTCCTCTCGGTGACGTTCAACGTTTACTCGTTCACGTTCAGCTGTTGCGGCAGCAGCGTCTCGATCACCTTGTAATGCCTCCATTTGCCTCTGGAGAGCGGCCATCTGTTGCACCATCTCTTCAGGAGTCATTGCCATGGCTGGTTTCCTCTTCTTCTGCGGTGCAGGGTGCGTTCAGGTTCAGAATAATAACTAGTGTTATCAAACTCGAGCCTGCGATGTCCTGCTAGCATAAGCTGAGAAAACAGACAAAAGAAAACAAAATTAAAAACAAAAACGGGGCCGGGCTATTCTCGAACCCACGAGTAATCAAACAGACACTGTTGCTTCCCCGACAATGGCGCCAATTTGTTGATAGGGTTTTACTGACAACAAATAAAGTTGTAGTCAAGACCCCGCTGAGTATAGGGAGGTCAGGATGATCGTCCATGGGAAGCAAGGTTTTTTGATTACCGAACTACGAAATCAAGAAAACAAAGCAAACAAAGCAAAACAAGGCCAAGACATCCCTCGGTACCGACCTTGTCAGGGTCGGTAACGATGCTGGGTTTCTACTAAAACTACGCAAACAAGACAAAGCAACTGCAGGCTCGGTACCGACCTGTGTACCTCGATAACGAGTCTACACGAAGGTAAAAACGAAGGAAATTCAATGGATAAAAACAACTAGGACAAGGGTTACCACGACATAATCATGCAAATAAACTAATGTGAATGATAATTATCATGCCTTTAAGATAAATCCATCAACTTTTGTTGACCTAAACAAGCAAATCAATCAATTCTCATAAATCAATTCACTTTCTACTTAGTTTGAATCCAAAGCTCGAAACTCTCGTTATCGAACAATATTTGATGAAACCCGAAATAAACCAGTGTTAGAAGACAAGAAATGAGATTACTTTTATTCGACTGTGCAAACACTTGTTTTTTATTTATATCTTTAATACGAGATTAGAGATTGCGAGGTTACAAATAAAGAAATTACAATCAGTGAGATTACGCCCTAGATCTCTCAGAGTATTCGAGATCTCGATTTAACAAGGTTTGAGATCTCCTAGTTACAACGAGGTTCCATCACCAACAGGCTATGTAGCGAGCTCTAGTAGCGAGGTCGAGGAGCTGATTTAGTGCGCAATGATTGTCGCCTGCGAGGTGATATAGCGAGGTCTTTGACCGAAGCGGGGATTCTTTGGGTGACTCTAAGTCTTTTTGTAGACCTTCACTTGGCTGTAGTGCGGTCTTTAACGATGTTTCAACACGTCGATCTTCAACGAGCAACATAGTTCTTGAGTTCAAGATGTTTTTTGACCCCTTGCTACCTACGAGATTCTCCTCTATTTATAGAGGTTTGAGGAATCGGTTTTTGATGTTTGCTCGATGTGGGACGCCCGAGATCAAGCTCTTTGATTGGTCAAGAGTGAGGCAGTTGATTATTGGTCGGTAGAGCGGCGGTCGTTGAGTGGTTAGATGGGGTGGGGGTGTCATCTTTTGAGCAATGAGGTTTTAGACCTCATTGTCGAGATCTTGAGGCCTCGCAGAGGTATGGATTTTTCGTTTTTTGAGATGGGTACGGCAATGGGCCATGGACTTAACCTCGGGAACGTCGCCAAACCCCGTTATTCCTCGTACCCCGGTCTCACTTCCTATTCCGCTATTTTGCGCACCATCACAACCCCATGGCCTGGGGGTCCTGTCCCGAGGACCGCAGGTCATATATGCGCGATGTCCGGTTCCCTGCACCCATGGTGCGAGGTCTTAGTTTCAGGGTTATGGGTGGCGAGGTTAGAGGTTTGGTGATTTCTTTTGCGAGGTTCTCTTTTGCGAGGTTATCTTTTACGAGGACCTCTTTTGCGAGGTTACCTTTTGCGAGGATCTCTTTTGTGAAGATCTCTTTTGTGAGGCCGAACACTTGGGTTTTTCTCCTGTTATACGTTTTGACGATTCCTGGGCCTGCTCTCTTGTTTCATTAATGGGGTTCCTGAAAGATATTAGGCCCATTAAGCTTTTTCAGATCCGGGTAAGGCCCAGGTTCGTGCTTTATAAAGCGCCCTTTCACGTTCCTTCCTTCTTCATTTCTCATCTTCTTCTCCGAGTGTTTTTCACGCTCTCTCTCTCTTTCGTTCTTGCGATTTCCGGCGAGCAGACAAAGTATCTTCAATGGTTTTTAGGCCCGCAACCGCCTACTTCACTCCGACTTCCGACAAGTAATTGCCCGATTCTCTCTTTTGTGTGTTTTCGGCGTTTTTTCTTTCTTTCATCGTTCCGTGCCCTAGTGGGCGGCGTTGGATCTATGGCGTTTTGCGCCGGTGTCACGGCGGCGAAACGGAGGGGGCGAGGGTGGAGTTGGTGGTTCGGCGATGTTCTCGAGTCTTTCGGCGCGTCAGCTGACGGTTGAGTTCCTTCGTCGCCCTCATTTTCGAATTTCGAATTTCTGGGAAAGTCAAACCTCTCGTCGTTTGATTGATGGGACGTCTGGCCTTCCAACCGTTGTCTTCCATTCTTCGTATTCTACTTTTGGCGCTTCACATACCCCTTAGGTTGTCCCATCTGTCAGAGTAGCCCTAGGACACTAAGCATCGTCCCCTTGTACTATCACCTCGCGCTTTCTTTCTTTTGTGGCTTTGTTCGACGTCTCAAAAAACCTCTTCTTTTCCAAGTGTTCGCCTTTAATGACCTGGACTTCGCTCTTTCATGCCTAGAGGGACTTGTTCGGGCCCCGACCAGGCTTCGTTTTCATGTTTCAGGAGAGGTTTTACGAAGAATCTTCTGGGACCGTAGGAAGTGTCGAGACCAGCGATTCTCAAAACCCGAGGTCTCCCTCGCTCGTCTTAGTTCGTGCTTCCCCCGACTACGCACGTCTTCTAGGGTTGAAATGGCTTCGTCTTTGATTTTTAATGAGGAGGTTGCTGGATCTGCTGCGAGGTCATCTGACTCCAATGACCATGCGAGCTTTTTCGCGGAGCACATTATCGATTCCGTGTCAAGTATCCCCCAATTCTCGTGTAGTGGATACCCATGACCCCGAACCCCTCGATAGGGATTTTTTTGCTTGAGGGGGCTTCGATAGTCCCGAAGCGGGAGCACCTCGAGAAGATTGCGAAGGATTTCCCATGGCCGGAGGGGGTTGAGTTGGCACTTACCGAAGGAGATGGCTGCTCCTTGGCGTTGTACGAGAGGTGCGTGGTTGTACACCTGCCCAGCCTCCATGCCGGCTTCAGGTTTCCGCTAGCCCGGCACATAGTCGATTTCTTGTGGGCGATGCACATCTGCCCTGTGCAACTGTTCCCCAATGCATGGAGGCTTCTATGCGCGTACACCATCCGAAGCCATGAGCTTGGGGAGGGAGCGGACCTGGACGTCATGTCGAGTTTGTTCATGGCGAGGCGAGAACATGAATCCTGTCTCGTCAACCTAAGTTTGCCCGGGTTAAAGATCACAACTACCCCGTCAAACGTCTGTCAGTGGAAAGACAAATGGTTCTTGGTCCGAGACCCCACTGGGAGGTATCTTAACTTCCCCTCGGCCCTAGACAACTTTGTTCGTCCCAAGGGGACGCAGAACGTCGCTGAGCTCAAGGCTCGGTTCACACCGGTGCGCCAAGCACCTTACCTGGCTCACGGCAGGCTTGAGCGGGCCGGTCTAAGTCTCACCCTTCCACCCCGCGAGGACGAAGAGGGTACTTATCTTTTCCCTTGCCCTTGCGTTGCTTTTTATTCTGTTTCTGACTTGGGCTACGCATAGCAGCCCCGAACCTCGCTTAGGGAGTGATGATCACGAGCCTCCCTCGGATCACACAGCTCTGATTGTTTTGCGATGATCACGAGCCTCGCTCGGATCACACACTCTTTGATTGTTTGCGATGATCACGAGCCTCACTCAGATCACGCACTCTCTGATTGTTTCCGATGATCTCCCTTCTATTCTTTTTATCTAACTTGCTTTTTATTTTCTTGCAGTGGATCTCTTCAACGCTCTGGCCTCGAGGGCGCAGGGAAAGAAACCCGTGGCCCCCACCGTGTAGACCTCTCGGTCCCCGAAGGGCCCTGTGGTAAAGGCGCCGACCTCTTCTTCCATGCCGCCAACCTCGCTTTCGAAGGCGACGGCCCCTGCGAAGGTCGCAGGGGTTAAGATTGTTGGGGGGGGGGGGCAGCCAAGGGAGACGCTACCAGATTGTCCTCCCATGCTCCCCGAGGATGCAGCGACGGCGCCGGGTCCAAACGAAAGGATGCAAGGGTGTCGCCCCACAAAGAAAAGAGGAAGAAGCACAATGGGGACGGCCAACGCAGTTCTTCGGGGAAGGAGACCGTCCCGAGCCCCAACCTCGCTAGTCGGGCTCTTTCCTCCACCGGTCCTCCTGCCGAGAAGTTCCACTGCCCCGGGCCGTCCCGGGGCGCACTCAGGAACTGGAACAAGGACGATTGGAAAGAGGAGATCGCGTGGGCGAACAACCTCTCCGAGGCAGCCCTCAATGACGAGGCCCTCTGCTAATCCATGATGGTAGGTCTTGCTTCTTTTTTGCAAGCTTTTCTTGCTAGTTTCATGCTTGTTCCTCCTTGATGTATTTTGATTTTTCAGTACAACTTTTTCGAGAACTACAATTGTAGTCGCATCAACCTCCTCCATAAGAATATGGATAAGATGGAGGCGGAGCTCAAGGCTCGCACAGAGGAGTGTGCGAAGAAGGAGAAGGAGCTTGCAGAGGCCGTGAGGCAGACTCGGGCCGCTGAGATCGCGGCGGCGGATGTGGTCAAGGCAGCAGCCAAGGCCATGGATGGGGAGGCAAAGGCAAAGGAGGGGGAGGCGAAGGCCAAGGAGGAGGAGGTGAAGGCAAAGGCCCTGGTTGGGGACCTTCGGGCCGAGATCAAGCAGCTCCGGACCAAACTTTCCGCGGAGCATAACTTTTTTAGGGAGAAGGAGTCGGAGCTCCGGAAAGTCAAAGAGCTTAACGAAGAGGTGGAGGCTACGGGGCCTAAGTATGTGAACTCCGCCGAGTACAAGGAACAGCTATTGAGCAGTGTTGACGGGATGTACCAGCGGACCATTCGCGTGGGGGTAAAGCAGGCGGTGGCGAAATACGGGCACATCGCCTTCTTTATCCCCAACTACAGGCTGACCATGGGGGAAGAAACCGGGGAAAAGCCCGAGGGAGAATGGGAGTTCTTCCTCGACAACGAGGGCGGGGATGCGCCAAGTGAGATTTAGGCCTCGCCCTTGGTGATCCCAACCCTTCGCAGAATGCGCCGACCTCCGACCTCGAAGTGATCATCACCTCGCCCATTCGCCAAGTCTCCATGGACCCTACCGCCGACACGCAGAAGGAGTGAATGAAGGTTGCTCGTCCTTGTAATTTTGTTTTTTGTTTTAAGTACTTGGTGGCCCCTCTAGGGTCTGTAATTATGATAATTTGTCCTTCGCGGCCTTATTTTATGCAATTTTCTTTCCTTTTTCTTGTGGTTGTGTTGCGTGTTTTCCAAGGGCTCACCATATGCCGCTCCAACCCCATGGCCCGAGCGCCGCAAGACTTGCGGACTAGTCGGGACACATCGGGTCAAGTATTGTGTATCTGTGTCACGATCCTGAGCCTCGCTCGGATCACGCATGATGGATTCTATGCAGTGATCCCGAGCCTCGCTCGAATCACGCATGATGGATTCCATGCAGTGATTCCGAGCCTCGCTCGGATCACTCATAATGGATTCTATGTAGTGATCCCGAGCCTCGCTCGGATCACGCATGATGGATTCTATGTAGTGATCCCGAGCCACGCTTGGATCACGCATGATGGATTTTATGCAGTGATCCCGAGCCTCGCTCGGATCACGCATGATGGATTTTATGCAGTGATCCCGAGCTTTGCTCGGATCACGCACGACGGATTCAATTATCTTCGACCCCAAGCGGGAAGCGAGGGGTGGATTTGATCGTAAAATCGAGAATCTCCAACCCCAAGTGGGAAGCGAGGGGTGGAATTGAACACTTAAAATTCAGAATCTCCAACCCCAAGCGGGAATCGAGGGGTGGAATTGATCGTAAAATCGAGAATCTCCAACCCCAAACGGGAAGCGAGGGGTAGAATTTTGCAGACTGCGCCTTTGCAACAAGGTTTTCACATTTGAGACAATATTTGGAAATCATTGCGTAACCTTTTATTCACAAAATTTTGGAAATGGCGAGAGTTCAGAGATTTTACATGTAATATCTTTTGAGCCAAGCGATTCCATGTTTTGCTTAGAGTGCGCCCCTCGCTATCTTTGAGTTTGAAAGCCCCGAGTGCGACTTCTTCTCTGAGGACGTATGGACCATCCCAATTCGGATCCAGTATGCAACCATCGGTCCGCCTTAAAACGAGACAACTCGTGACCAAAGCCCGAGGCCTAACCTTCTTGTCATGATACACCGCCACTCACCGTTTGTACTCTTTGGAGCGTAGGGATGCAATCTCGCGAAGTTCGTCTCGGAATAGTAATTCTACCTTGAGATTGGCCTCGTTCTCTTTCTCGTCGAAGTCGAAGACCCTCACCGAAGGGACCAAGGTTTCTACGGGAACCAGTGCGTCTGCCCCGTAGGTTAGAGCGAAAGGTGTTTCCCTTGTAGCGCGATGTGCCATTGTTCGGTAAGTCCATAGGACGAGCTGGAGAAGCTTCGCCCAGTGACCTTGTGCTATGCCCAGACGCTTCTTAAGATCGGACAGGATACGGGAGTTGACATTTTCTACATGGCCGTTGGACTGGGGGTGGGCCACCGAGGAGAATTTGTGGGTTATACCAAGCTCGGAGCAAAAGGTCCGAGTCTCCTCGCAGTCGAGTTGGGGGCCATGGTCAGTCATGATGGTCATAGGGACCCTAAAGCGACACACGAGGTTTTTCCATAGGAAGTTGCAGACCTTTGACTCTGTGATCTTTGCCAATTCCTCTGCCTCGACCCACTTTGTGAAGTAGTCGACGATGACCAATATGTACTGTACCTGGCCAACGGCCTTGGGGAACGGTCCCAAGATGTCCATCCCCCACATCGCAAAGGGGAAGGGTGCGTGGATCGAGCGCAGGCGTGTCGTCACGGCGTGCTGGATGTTACCGTGCTTTTGACACCCGTAACACTTCTGGACGTAGGCCCTCGCGTCTTGCCTGAGGGTGGGCCAAAAATACCCCAAATGGGCGATCTTATGTGACAAGGTGCGCCACCCGGGGTGGCCACCACAGACCCCCTCATGTGCCTCAAACAGGATGTTCTCTGTGGCCTCGGTCAGCCCACATAGCAAGTTGGGTTCTACGGAGTCTCGATGATAAAGCCGGCCTCCGATGACGCAGTAGCGGGCTGCTTGCATTTTGAGCTTTCTAGCCTCTGCGGGATCCTCAAGGAGGACGCCGCTTTCCACATATCGCGTGATGGGCACCCTCCAGTCCCCGAGTGTGACGGAGAGAACTTCGCTAGTTACACTCCGCGAGAGCTTTCGTTCCACCATCACGCGATTTCTTACTTCCAAGGGGAGAGCCGACCCCAACCTCGCGAGCGCATCTGCTTTAGTGTTCGCAGCGCATGGGACGGACTCTACCGCGAAGGTTTCTAGGCAAGACACCAAGGCTTTAACCTTCTCTCGGTACGCGGGTAGGAACCCCGTTCTGGTGTCATATTGTCCGTTCAATTGCCTCGCCACCAATTCGGAATCGATGTACACCCTGATCTTGCGAGCCCTACTGAGGAGCGCCATCTCTATCCCGGCGATCATGGCCTCATACTCGGCCTCGTTATTGGTGGCGTCGAAGGCGAAGTTAAGGGCATACTCCGTCTTGATTGAGGGACCAGCAAGAAATACGCCAGCCCCACCTCCGGCGTCACACCGCGAGCCATCAACAAAGACCTTCCATTCCTCCGATCTCGCATCAATTTCGGGGAAGGTAACTTCCACCATGAAGTCGGCGAGGGCTTGTCCCTTCATTGCAGTCTTGGGTAGGTAGCTGATGTCGAACTCAGAGAGCTTGACCGCCCACTTCGTCATCCGCCCGGAGAGGGCGGGCTGATGGAGGATTTTCCGAAGTGGGAGGTCTAAGAGGACTTGAATAGGGTGCGCGTGGAAGTAAGGGTGCAGGCGGGGCGGTCACTACGGCAAGGGCCATTTTTTCAGTCGGGGAGTATCGTTGCTCCGCAGGTTGGAGCACGCGGCTTATAAAATAGACGGGGTGCATGGCTTTTCTTGTTAACACAGCGCTAACTGTCTCTAGGCTTACGACCACGTACAGCTGCAAGTCCTCGCCCGCCATTGGAGGTGACAGCGTGGGGAGTTTTGATAAGAATGCCTTCAATCCGGAGAAGGCGAGCTCTAGCTCCTCGTCCCAAACAAACTTATCGTTTTTCTTTAGGGTCGCGAAGAAGGGTAGAGACTTGTCCACCAAACGGGAGCAGCACCTCCCCAGGTAGTTTACGGCGCCATTGAGCCGTTGTACCTTGGTTCAAGGTCGAGGCGACCTCATCGAAAGAATTGATTCAATCTTGGCGGGGTTCACATCGATCCCGCGCTCGCTGATCATGAAGCCTAGGAACTTTCCCGATGATAGAGCTGGTTGTGCCTGAGTGTTGTGCCTGAGTGTTGCAAAGACCTTAGCGAGGTCGACCAGATGCTCCTCGGGGGTTTTGCTTTGGACCACAATGTCGTCGACGTAGGCCGACACGTTCCTCCCCAGATGATTTTTAAAGATTCGGTCTATGAGGCGCTGGAAGGTTGCCCTCGCTGCGTGATGAAGGATGTCTCCTCCTCGTCGCGCGGGCTCATCAAAACCTGATTGTATCCTGAGTATGCGTCGAGGAAGCTTAAAACCTCGTGACCCGCGGTTGAATCGACTAGCTCGTCGATCGAGGGGAGAGGGTAGCTGTCTTTGGGGTAGGCCTTGTTGAGATCCTTGAAGTCCACGCACATTCGCCATTTTCCGCTGGCCTTTTTGACTAGCACAACGTTGGATAACCATCTAGGGTACTGGACCTCGCGGATAAACCCCGCGGCCAACAGCTTTCCCACCTCGGCATTTACGGCGTTTGCCCTCTCCTCATTCATCTTTCTTCGTCGATGTTCAAGGAATGTTGGGCCATGGTTCACGGGATGCCGCGGAGATCCTTCGCGGTCCATGCGAACACGTCGCGGGATCTAGCAAGTAAGCCCTCCAGCGATGTTGTTGATTTCCCGAAGAGACACTCTCCCAGGTAGATTTTCTCGGCTTCATTTTCAAATGGGGTAACAACCCTTCTCTCTGTCTCTGGGATGGGGACCGTGAAGTCCCGGACTTCGAGATTGGCCTCGCCGGGAGACTCCACCATGAACACCGGGTACTTCTGTTTTGCAGAGGTCGCGTAGCAGATGCGACCCTCCTCTTGGTAGCCCTTCACTTTCCCAACCCCGCCGTCGACGGGGAACTTCATCTTTAGGTGGTAGATAGACACCACCGCCTGAAACTTCATCAAGGATACTCTCCCGATGATTGCATTATACACCGAGGGCAGGTGTACCACGGTGAATTCCACCATCTCGGTTCGCCTCGTCGAACCGGTGCCCAGTGTCATCCAGAGGTCTATCAGAGCTGCAACGTCGACCTCGTCCCCTGAGAAGGAAGTGAGTTTCCCAGCGTAGGGCTTCAGGGACGTCTGAGAGATGCCTAACTGCTCGAAGGCGCCACAGTACATCATGTCCACGAAGGACCCTGTGTCCACCAGCACCCGTTTCACCATCTTCGAACCCATCTGAGCATGCACCACCAAAGGGTCAGAGTGTGGCATGTGCAGACCCTCAGCGTCTTCAGAGGTGAAGGGCAGCCCTACGTGGGATCGCGAGGTCTGTGCGACGCTGAATACCGAGGGCTCATGATGGCTTGCCCTCGCGTACCTCTTCCTTTCTGCCTGGCTTGATCCAGCCAACGAAGGTCCACCCGAGATGGTATGAATATACCCGTTGGGCGTCGTAGTCTGTCCGGACCGCGCCTGCTTTGCGGGGGCCTGCTGTTCGACGTTGTTGGCTCTGGCCTGGCTTGGGCCTTGTGGCACGATGTTTGCTCCCGAGGCGGGGTTGGAGCGCCCCTTCTCATTTGGGTTATACAAAGGGCCACCCTTTCCTTTATAACCTCGTTGCTTCCCGCCGAACCAGTTCCAACTCCCACCGCCGTTACCTCGGTTGTTATTGTGGTTGTTGTTGTTGTTGTTCTTGTTGTTGTAGTTTCTGTTGTTGTTGTTATTCCTGTTGTTGTTTTTATTGCTGTTGTTGTTGTTGTTGATGGGGTTTTGGGCCTGCGTTACATACGCATCACTTGCAGCTGGCGTGCCCACCTTTGCCTTTCCCTTAGCCTCGACCGCGATTTCCTTGTCGGTCCTCGGTCGAGAACTTTGGTTGGCGGCATCCTCGGCATATACCTGGGCCGTGCTCCGGGCACATAGGCTGTCATACGTCGCCGGGCTTTTCAGGAAAATGTAATTCTTGAAAGCCCCTTGGCATAGGTTGCCCACGAGGGTGTGGCGCACTGACGATTCGTCGATATGCGCGATCTCTGCCACCGCGGTTGTGAACCTCGTGAAAAAGGTTCCCAATGACTCGCCCTCTCCTTACTCGATACCGCGGAGATCCCGCATGTTCTTCTTGCGCTTCCTCGAACCACTGAAGTGTGCGATAAAGGACTCGCACAATTGAGCAAACGAGGCCACATACCCGATCTTAAGACTTATAAACTACGTCATCGCGGCCCTCTCCAAGGTGGTTGGAAAGACACGGCAAAAGATGGCGTCGTTGTAGGAGTTGACGTTCATCTGGACGGCGAAATGCTTCACATGCTCCTCCGGACTGTCGTGCCGTCGTAGAGCCCCATCTGCGGCCTATGGAAGCCCTTGGGCATCGGCGTGCTTTGAATCTCGTCAACGAA
The DNA here is from genome assembly GCA_964016875.1 of Fallopia convolvulus. Lineage (NCBI taxonomy): Eukaryota > Viridiplantae > Streptophyta > Magnoliopsida > Caryophyllales > Polygonaceae > Fallopia > Fallopia convolvulus. The sequence continues at coordinate 29,512,123 of OZ024727.1, forward strand.
AGGTGAGCGGCTCCCGACCTCAACAGGGCGACGTTAGGAGCGGGACTTCAGGGTATACCCCACGCTCCCGCCGTTTCGGACAGCTCCGGGTCTTGCATCCTCCAGCGCTGCGAGCGAGACTTCGAGATCTGCATGGGGTCCCGAGGAGGCCGCTCTGTTGACGAGTCATTGGTTGACGCCTCCTACCCAGGCACATGCCCGGGGACGTACGCGGGTACGTATTCGGAGTGGGGTTGGCCAGGGGCGGGAACGGGGACGTATGAAGGGGCGAAGCCCTATTGGTATTGGCCATAGCCCGGGTAGGGATATGGGTTCGGGGGAGCACCGCCCGGTTCGTACCCTTGGAATGGGTAAGGGTTTTGTGGCGTGTTGTACGCCCATCCCGAAGGGACCCCGAACGGGTAACCCGGTGGTGGTCCCCCGTTCATCCATTGTGAAGTTTCGGGCATGTTATCGGGGTGTTGGGGGAAGAAATTGTTTGGACATGCCATTTTGAGGGGTTCAAATGCCAAGGTTTGCGCGAGTCGGGAACCTGCTTAGGGTGAAGAGGTTCCCACAGACGGCGCCATTGATGAAACTCGAAATAAACCAGCGCTAGAAGACAAGAAATTAGACTACTTTTATTCGACTGTGCAAACACTTGCTTTTTATTTATATCTTTAACACGAGATTACATATTGCGAGGTTACAAATAACGAGATTACAATCGGTGAGATTACGCCCTAGATCTCTCAGAGTATTCGAGATCTCGATTTAACAAGGTTCGTGATCTCCTAGTTACAACGAGGTTCTACCACCAACAGGCTCTGTAGCGAGCTCTAGTAGCGAAGTCGAGGAGCTGATTTAGCGCACAGTGATTGTGGCCTGCGAGGTGATATAGCGAGATCTTTGACCGACGTGGGGATTCTTTGGGTGACTTGAAGTCTTTTTGTAGACCTTCACTTGGCTGTAGTGCGGTCTGTAACGATGTTTCAACACGTCGATCTTCAACGATCAAGATAGTTCTTGAGTTCAAGATGTTTTTCGACCCCTTGCTACCTATGAGGTTCTCCTCTATTTATTGTGGTTTGAGGAATCGAGTTTTGATGTTTGCTCGATGTGGGACGCCCGAGATCAAGCTCTTTGATTGGTCAAGAGTTAGGTAGTTGATTATTGGTCGGTAGAACGGCGGTCGCTGAGTGGTTAGATGGGGCGGGGGTGTCAGCTTTTGAGCAACGAGGTTTTAGACCTCGTTGCCGAGATCTTGAGGCCTTGCAGAGGTATGGATTTGTCGTTTTTTGAGATGGGTACGGCAATGGGCCATGGGCTTAACCTCGGGAACCTCGTCGAGCCCCGTTATTCCTCGTACTCCGGTCCCACTTCCTATTCCGCTATTTTGCGCACCATCAATATCAACATTCAAGATTATAACTTTCTCTTTCGATCAAGCGATAAACTCAAATTACTTCGACTCTCGTCTAAGTATATGCATAAACAAGTATTTAAGAGGTTAGAAGGCAATCAAAACATCAACACATTCATTCAACCATGCATAACTATGTCGGGTTTCAACCCCGACCCTAGAAAAGTAAACTACTCACTCATGATTGAAACTAAACAAACAACTATATTGAAAGAAAACATTGAATTAAAACTCACTTGAATTATAAGAAATCTCATCTTAATAAACACAACCACATTCACGTTCAAAACAAAAGAAACAACGAAGAACACGATGAAGAATTTTGACCACGACTCTCTCTCTCTCTCTCTCTCTCTCTCTCTCTCTCTCTCTCTCGATCAAGACAGTTGTCTTTTTTTCTCTCCAGACTCGTGAACTCCGAACACACCACCAATCCCCTCTTAAACTAAGCTATAACAAGAGTATTTATACTAGAGGAAACTATCTAATACAGATTCTAAAAGATAAAAACTTTCCTAACTAAAAAGATTACAAGATAAAGATATAATTTCCGAAAGTCGACATCTTTCTACCGACACAGGCCACCTCGGTAACAACCTGCACAGGGTCGGTAGACACTTACTAAAGTCTCGAACAAAATCCTGTTTGCACAACTCGGTACGGACCCTCACAGGTCGGTAACGAGGTCTCTGTTCTTGATTTTTGTACATTCTTCATAACTTCTCTTGGACTTCACCAGGATCTTTAAGACGTATTTCTTCTTCTCTTCTTCTATGCATTCCACCATAAACTACTTGACTCCAGCTTGCTCGAAAAATGCTCCTTTCCGCTTCCAAAAACCTACAAAAAGACACAAAACGCAGTAGCTTCCATACTTTTCACAAAAATATGCAAACTTATCCAAAAACACCATAAGTAACACTAAAACTCACTAAAACGAAACTAAAAAACCTAAGAAAAACACTTAAAAATATACTAAAAACACGAACATCAATCACTTATACCAAAAACATCAAACTTATTATTTGCTCTTTCATCTTCTCTCTTAAGAGAGAACTGGTTAAATTCTCGCATCATGCATAGAGTTTTGTTTAATTTTTAAAAAAATAATTAATTTTAAATTTACTTAATTAAACAATTGGTTTAATTTTTAAACTTTGAAATGCCTAAATTTTAGGAATACTATAGTGTTAACTCTATCCGTTGGATAGGACAAATGTTTTTATGTTTGTTATTATTTTAAATATTTAGGTTTTTGGAAATTATAACATATGATTAAGTGTACTAAAATTGGAGTTTATTAAATTGCATTATGAAATACCATAACTAAACATATAACTAAAACGAATTAAATTGTTCCAAATCATATATAAATAAACAGTTTGATTATTTAATTGGTCTATACTACATAGCAATTTAAGATATAATAATTTTTTTTCATCTACATTTGGTTGTTTTTTAAAGTGTTGTTTTGATTTTATTTGCTTATTCTACCACCGATTTTGAAGGTTTATTTTTTATAATTAATTTGTTCTCAAATTCAAATTAATATAGTTCTCGTATATATGAAATTGTGAATAACGAACAATATATCATATTTGCCTTTTTTAATAAAAATGATATTATGTCTTCATATGTTTTTATATCATACATAGTGTTTATATTTTTTTAAAAGAAGAATTTCAAGTTTTTGAAAGGTGATAAATAGTCATTTTATAAATATGTGTAATGTCTTCAAAATAAATCTTTAACTGCTTATTGTATTTTAATATTAATAAAAATCAATACAATAATGTGGAGCATTTTTTTGACTTGAGAGGGACAACTTTTATAGTTATATAGAAGATTAGATATTTTTCATTTGAATTAGTATAAATTTTAATTAGTTAAATTACAGTGGAACCCAAACTGCTAATAAAAATAATAATGCAAAAACACCAAAAAATGTCATATAGGCATATTAAATATGAGGCTGGCATGTGGCCAAAAAGGCCTCTTTTTTAGTATATAGATTAGTCTTAGTTTTTGTGCCTTGCATTGGATTTTACAAAATTATTATATTATGTATTTATATTTCTTAAATTTTGATTACATTGATATATGTAAGCCATATGGACATTTTAAAAAACTATATGTATCTTATCTACATAAAACTATCATTTCAAAAAATAATTATTAAAAATTGATATATGCAAGGATATTTTTAAAAAAAATTATACATATCTTATCTAAAAAAACTATCTTATTCAATCATAAAACTATTATATTTATTGATTATTTTATTTAATATATAGATAAACCTAATTAAAAATAATTTAATTAAATTTCAACCAATCCAATTAATTTTAAAAAGATGGATGGCATGGTTCAATGTTAGTCCGTTTTATATATTATTTAAACCCCTACTTTAGTATATAGTAATGATGGATGGCATGGTTCATTTTCAGTCCATTTTATATATTATTTTAACATCCGCTTTAGTATATAGTAAGATTAATACGAAGGTGGATGATCAAAACGAATGAACTAATCTATCTATGTATCATAAAGAAGAAAATTTTGGTCATTTATAATCAATCTATAATTAAGGTGAAAGAGTATAAAAAATTATTTATTTATTATTAATATTACAATTAATCAATTAGACTCTTGGTTTTTCATTGATGATATGATCATTTTGTTGATTTGGCTATGACTTTGGGTTTTCCATTGATTTTTAAAAATATCAAACAAATACAAAAACACCCAAGGTTATTTACATTAGGAGCTAGCATTAAAGATAATGTTTCGTTTGCTTTTAAGCTCTTCCATTATATGAAGAATAAGAAAATGGGGAAGAAAGGTTTCTTAGCTTTGAAGTTGGATATGGCTAAGGCCTATGACAGAGTCAAGTGGGATTTCTTGGAACTTTGTATGCAGTAGCTTGGTTTTAATGAGGGGTGGATTGGATTGATAATGAAATGTGTTTCAAGCGTTTCTTGCTCGGTTCTTATGAAAGGAAGTCCTCGGGAATTTTCTCCTACTAGGGGATTACGCCAAGGCGACCCTCTTTCGCCATACTTATTCCTACTAGTGGCGGAAGGTTTCTCGGCCCTCATTTGGGAAAGTGAACAACATAGCGGGCTTAGAGGAATCCGCATTGCCAGATCAGCTCATGTTGTGCCTCATTTATTTTTTGCTGATGATAGTATCCTATTTGCTCAAGATTCTTGTCAACAAGCATCAGAAATTGTTAATATCCTCCAACGTTATGGAGCAACATCGGGACAACAATTTAATCTTGGGAAATCGGAACTTTCTTTTAGCAAAAAGTAGGTGAGGCACAAAAGGGGTGATTCAAGGTATCCTTAATATGCATGAGGCAGAGAAGCATGAAAGATATCTTGGTGTTCCAACAATGGTTGGGAGATCAAAGAAGAATTTTTTTCTCATGTTAAGGAGCGGGTTTGGAAAAAGTTGAAAGGTTGGAAGGCTACCTCTCTTTCTAGGGAGGGTAAAGAAATTCTTCTAAAATCAGTTGCTCAAGCCATTCCGACGTATACAATGTCTTGTTTCCTTCTTCCCATGGGTCTTTGTAATGAGATCGAACAGCTTATGTCCATGTTCTTATGGGGTGGATCGGATTCTAGCAATAAGATCCATTGGATGAATTCGAAGAAATTATGCTTACCAATGGATAAGGTGGATTAGGGTTTCACAATCTTGAATGTTTCAATCTTTCTTTGTTAGAAAGGTAGGGATGGCACATTCTATAAGACCCCACATCTTTAGTTTCTCGAATCTTAAAGGCGAGGTATTTCCCAAGAACCTTGTTTCTTGATGCGACTTTAGGTTACAATCCAAGCTTTTACTGGCGGGGCATCATAAAAGGCCGAGAGGTTATTGAAGCTGGATCTGTTTGGAAAGTGGGGAATGGTGAGAGTCTTCGGGTTTGGAATGATAGGTGGATCCCGAGACCGACTTCTTTTAAGCAAATTAGAAATTTTCATGGTAGTAATTTGAATGTTAGTTGCGGATTTAATCGACTGGGATAATACCTGCTGGAATGAGAATCTTGTTCGATCAATCCTTCTGACGTGTGGTGCAGATGTTGTACTTGACATTCACTTGACTGATTCACGCTATGAAGATAAGTTGGTTTGGTTCTATTCTGAGGACGATACTTTTATGGTCAGGTCTGCATATAGGATGCTGGAAAATAGGCGCTTGGCTTAATCCAATATGGGAGAACCTACATATGGTGGAGTTCAAAAAAAATGATTTTGAGACGTCTATGGAGTTTGACTACGCCTCCAAAAGTGAGATCGTTTCTTTGAAGAGTTGGGAGATATCTATTACCTTGCAAATTGAATCTTTTAGCTAGACATATTGTAACAGATCCCTGGTGTGAGATTTGCGGCAAGCAAGAAACGATTATGCATGCAATTTTGGATGTCGTCTGCCTGTACATGTTTGGAACAAATAACCAGATCTGTAAGAAGCAGGGGGATTGGTGATGCAGTGAAGCCAGCCATGTCTCCTACCGACGTCGATGAGTTGATTCGAGTACCTTCTGATACCAATTACAAGGAGTTGGGCTAAGAAGATTGTTCAAGGGACGACGGCGATCTTAGTTTGATTGGCAGCTATAGTTGAAGAGTCCAACAAGAAGAGATGGGTTACTTGCATTCAACATCAGCTGAGCCCAAATTCAATGGATTAATTTAATTGGGCCGAGTTTCACACTTTATTTCCTTATTTAGATACATGCAATAGCTTGTCTCACTTTAGGGCTGATTTAGTAAGTGATCGGGTGAGATGAGTTGTTACATGGGTCAAAGTCAACCCTTTGACTTGACCAATCTAAATTATGGAAAATATCTTTATTTATGTTATTTATGGAACAATATAATTTCATCTTTTATTTGAGGAGATTTCGGCCAACTAGGAGGTTGTTAGTGGTTGATAATCTCTCTCCTATGTTTATGCTATCTTTAAGATATTTATAGTTTGTTAGGACATTTTACTTAATTAAATAAATCAGATAAGTCTTTATTTGGTTTATTTAATTCAAGGGAGATTTATTTAGTTAGAGATAGATATTTATATTATCTTGAGAAGCAAGCAAAAGCCTATTCTACTCCTCAAGGGCCCGTCGTATGCTTGACTTGCTCTCCAAGGAAGACACTTTGTATTGCCTTTAAATACTTTGCAATTTTCATTCAATAAAATTAGCCTAGAATTAGATAAACCCTAAATTGGTTTTATCTAGTTCTTGGGCCACCAAAACTCACGTGTGTTTGGAGCATTGCAACCGATCAATCATCATCATCATACATTCGAATTCTCTCTCATGTCTGTTCTTAATTTGGTTTTATTGATTTAGTCAATTGAGATTTGTTCTAGTTTGATTGTTAAAGATCAAACCTAGTTAATCAATTGGATTTAGCGTTAGAGCCAATCCAATTGAACTATCAGAGTTGATTCTTTCAATTTGTCTAAATCCGTTTTGTTCATTCATAACCAATTTGTTTCCATTACTTGACACGCAAGACATTAATCGAGTTAAGCAATTGTAGGTTCGAAAATCCAGTTACAAGGCAAGATCGGGACTTGTGTGGGTCATAAAATTGGTCAACGAGAAGTAATCCGAGCTGATCACGTATCAAGTGGTATCATTCATCCAACATCTCGCCAAGTAATTTTTCTTACCTTAATTTGCTTTCTAGTCAATTTAATTCAATTTTTGATCCCAAAAATCTCACCTTTACCCAAAGTTACAATTTTTTAGACCAAAATCTGACTTTTCCATACAAACCACCATAATTCCGCCACCACCACACTTAAAACCGCCGGCATCCACCACTACGAAACACCACCGAACCACCCTACACCACTAAACCCTAATCGCCAACCCTAAAACTTTGAAACCCTAGCCCTAATCCTATGGAAACCCCAAACCGAAACCCTAACCCTACCCCGCGGCATCGAAACCCTAACCCTAAATCTGTGCACCTAACCCTAATTTACATTTGTTTGTTGCTTGCCCCCCCAAGTAACTAACAACCTAGGAGATATTTAAGGGATTTGTTGCATGTTTATGGTTAATTGGTTGAGTTTAATTGCAATCTAAGATTAGCATATTGTTTGTCCTACAGTTTTATGAGTTTTAAACATTGCATGATTGATTGAGATTCATATTGCTTGATTAATATTTGCTAATTTTTGTTTTTGCATCCCTTAAATTCGACCATACCCTTCTTGTTTGTTTAATTTGGCTTATAGTTGGTTTCATTGGTAGTAAAGTCACTTAGTTAAAAAAAATATATCAGTTCGAATTTCTGCCTTTTATTTGCATTCATTGTTTTGCTTTGTTCTAGCACAAGAGTAGTTTGTGCATAAATCAAAAAAAAAGTGCAAAAGAAGTGATCTACCCCAACTAGTTTCAAGCCACTTTCACCCCTAGTGATTGCTTGCTAGAAAAGTAGTTGGTAATCACTTTGTAGAAAAATAGTGACAAAAGAAAAAGTCACAAAGCCTACCATTCCCAATCTACCATTCCCAAAAACTCTTGAATTCGAACCAAACATAACATATCACTCAACAAAACAAACCTCTCCAAACTAAGTCCTAATCCCCGGATAGGGTCAAGCTTATCTCGGCAAGGGAATATTTATGTGGAGCTAAAAATAAAAGGCTTAAAGGCTCAAATTGACTTCAAAAAGAGGGATAATGTAAGGGTGGATATGGATAAACAGGGCTTAAGAAAATAAGTTCTCTATCATATGATTTCCACAAGTAATGAACTAATAAATCTTATATAGGCCTCAAGAAATAGATAAACATCATAATTCCAAGAGATAATATGCATAAAGAGAGTAAATCACACAAGAAAAGAAGAGGGATTTTTTTGAATGATCTCCCTATAAGGCTAAAAATAACTCACAAGGTAGCAATTTTTTGTTGGATTGCATCACTTATGCTAAAAAGTATACATGCTCAATTTCATCAAATGCTATTCCTCTATAAAAACAACTTCATATCAAGAATCAGGCTATACTATCAAAGACATGCTTGCAAGGAATTATATGATTATGTTAGCAATTACTATCATAGAACCATAAGAAAAAGGGTATCTATCCATTCTAAAACTCTTTTTTATTTTTTCAATTTTTAACCTCTTTTTTTATTTTATAAAACAAAGAACAACTAAAACACACAAGACACAAGAAAAACAAACAAGACACAAGATTTCTACACTTCCCCACCCCATACTTAAAATTACAGTGTCCCCACTGTAATAAAAATAAGCAGAAGAAAAGAATAGAAAAGAAAAAGAAAAAGAAAAACTTACAAGATTTTTGAAGCAAAAAAGAAAAACAACTCTCAAACTGAATCAACGCCCTGGTGGTGGAAACTGGCGCTCAAAGTTCCCCGTAAAATCATAAAATGTCCTCCAACGCTCCGCATCATCCACCTCCCGCTGTTGATGCCTCGCATCATCTAACGCCTTACGAGCAGAATAAACACTCTCCCACCGATCCATCCGTTGATGAATATGAGTTTATTGTAGGTTAAGCTGTTGCATCTGAGACGAAGGATCTTCGGCCCATGGAGGTGGGATACTCGATCCAGTGTAATCGGGCTGAGGAGGTGGTTGGTAGTGGTTGTGAGGCTGGAAGTGGTCTTGAAAAATTACCGAGTTGTAGGGTATAAGACCATAAGGATTTTACTCAACAGATGGCGGCGGGGGGTCGTTACCGAAGCTATGTGCCTCGGTAGGAGCCTCGAAGTGGTCGTTAACGACCCTGGTGGGCTCGTTAACGAAGTTGTTGTTGCCCAGAATCTCAGTATCGAGGTGATCTTCCTCGATGTTGAGCTCTTTCGTGCCCGCCTCTGTTGCTGCTTCAGTTCCTCATCATCTTCTTCCATAGCTTCTCCCTCCCTCTCAAATCGTGTCTCACATGGCCATAGTGATGGCTCATCTTGCGACTTATGCTCTAACGGGAAAGCGTGACTCGTCCATGACTCGTACCAGTTCGGTACGTAGAGTAGCTCTTAGATTGGCCAGGGTAGGTATGACAACTCGGCCTTGAACTTTTCTAGTATACCCTCCCTTAATCTGAGTAAAAATATTGGAGCTAAACCAGTAGTTTCTGTTGAGCAATAGGGCGTGGGACGGCGTGTAGAGGGAGAGATCGACTCCAAGATTTGTTGCCAAGAGACTAACCAAATTCCCGCACCACACTTCCTTTGACTTGATCCCTTGCTTCTCCACATATTGTAGCCATTCATACCCCAAGTTCAATGGGGCGGGATCCTCAAAGAGTATGGTTCGGAGGCATGCAACTTCCATCCTCGTTGGCCTGTTCAACTCTCTCTTAGGCCAAAAAGTAGCAGCTAAGACTCGGAGAATGATCCGGAAAATGGGGTTGATGATGATTGCCCCGGAAAGTGCTGCAGCGGAAGGCACTAATTCCCCGGTGATATAGCTCCAAGTCCTTGTCACCTTGTAGTCCTTGATGTTGTAGTCCTGAGAAGGATTAGGGAGCTCGAGAATACGGTTGAACTCCTCCATAGTGAACTCACGACTAACATTGCCGAGCCTGAATCTAATCCGTCCTACCGAGGTCTTTGTCGGGAATCTTGTCTCAAGAGTAGCCAGAAACTCAAAAGTGAGAGCCGGGAAGTGCGGTACCTCTTCCTTCTTCAACAAGTGAGGCACACCAAGAATAAAAAAGGCCTCTTTGACATCGTCGTAAAGCCTCATTGCCCTAGCACTCGACCTTGAGAACCACCTAGTGTAGTGGTCCTTATCTAATATGGCATTGAATCGGTCGACTTGTGCTTGGGTGCGCAAAATCACATTATCCACGTGCGGGGGAGACGGGGACCGTTGAGTCCTCTTCTTCTTGTCGGCTCTAGTTGCAGCTTGGCTAGAACTTGTCATATGGACCTATAAAAATATGAATTGACAAAGATAAGATCCATACAAATCAATAGAAAAGAGACCCCATACTTGGTCTCGAAAATTGCTCTTGAAGTGCCTCGTTAACGAACCAACTGGGGTCGGTAACGAGCCGGGACTGGTGTTTGGACTAGGCAATTTGCAGGGTCATTAACGAGCAGGGACAGGTCATTAACGATCCTGATCGAGAACCAGTCGCAGTTTCCGAGTGCAAAATACTCCAACATTTTGCAATAAATCTAGCATTGCATCAAACACAATCCTACATAAGACACACAATCAGGTATATGCACCCCATACTTGGTCGATTACCCATCCCGAACATGCCAAAATTGCCCAAAAACGCATGGTGAAGATCACTCTATTCTAGAACAAGGTAATTCATGCTTTTCCGAATCATATTTCAATGAAGAATCAAGCAAGAACAAACCAATATAAATCGAGATCAACCACCAATATATGAAGCAATAAAATCATTGAGCAATAAGACATGCAATTCAACCTCTTCAAACAAGATCAAGATATGAAATTTTTACCCTTAGAATCATAAATCTTGCAAGAGCATTTGGGTTTAGAAATCATACCGTTGGATTGCGAAATTGAAGAGCAAGATCAAAATTGGGAGTGGTTAACGAGCTTGATTTCTCGCCAGTAACGAATGCAAGGGTGGCGATTTCGTTAACGGGGTAAAAGTCCAGGGGTAGGGCGGTGGTGCGAATTCGGGTCGGTGGTGAGGAAAACCGGTAGGATTTTGAGAGATTTGGGCTTTAGATTGAGAATTTGAGAGTGGGATTTTTTGGGAATTTTGGAAGGGTTTTATAGGAGAGGGTAAGAGGTAGGGGAAGTGGGTGAAAGGGCGGCACAAGTAAAAAGATAGAGGATAGATTAGGTTATAAATACTTACCTGCTCGTTTCCCTTTTCGGGTCACCAAACTGGGTCGTTAACGACCCTGGTGGGGGTTGTTAACGTGCCTGCGTATCATCATTCGAGTGATTTTCCGAGCCCAACTCCTATTTCAGGTTAGCCTAAAAACAATTCTATCTTGCTACCTTATAAACTACTAAATACTCAAAAGAAAGCTAGGAAAAAGATCTAAAAAAGAAAAAAAAACTAAACCATACTAAAACCGGGTTGCCTCCCGTAAGCGCTATTTTTAACGTCGTCAGCCCGACGTACTTACCTTGGCTCAAGGTGGTTCTCTTGTAACTAAGTCGGGGTTTTGAGGGACCCCATGCTTAGCTCTGTAAACATTATCGGCTCTAGTCACCAAATTTGGTCCTCTATCTTCTAATAATAAGCCCGATATTCCTACATAAGGGTTAGTGAAATCCGAGAACCATGGGGGTTTGGACTCCTCTATTGCATAAATGGTGGGGTACGATGTAGGAATAAAATATGGAGAAGAATCATAACCAGTAATAGTGAATTCATGGTTAGAGTACTTACCTTGATTTGTTGGAAACGATGTTGACACTGAGGTCGTTGGGGCCATTATAGAGCATGTGCTAACGATTCCTTCATTATAGCCTTGCATGAGGGACTCAGAACTGGACCAAGGAGGGTCGTAGGAATTTGTGTGAAATTCTCGTCCTCATTGGTAATTGGAGGAGGGTCGTTAGGAATAACTATATCAAGTTTTGGCTGGGTTAACTCAATTTGTGCAGCCGCAGTTGGGTCATTAGCATTTTGGTCAAGACTGAATTCAACGCGTTCCTCTCCAATATCAAAGGTGAGGAGTCCTTTCCGCACGTCTACCCTAGCACCTGCTGTAGCTAGGAATGGCCTGCCTAAGATAATGGGGACGTGAGGGTCTTCAGGCATGTCGAGAACGATGAAATCATTTGGAATAAAGAATTTCCCAACTTGAATGGGATAATCGTCCACGACTCCGGTAGCTTTTACGCTTGATTCGTCTGCCGTATAGAGATTCATGTCTACAGGCTCCAATGGTCCCATATTTGCTTTTGACCAGATTGAAAGAGGGAGCAAACTAGCACTGGCTCCCAAATCACATAAAGCCTTGAATTTGTGGTCACCTATGCCAATTGTTATGGAGAATCTCCCTGGGTCGCCTAATTTCTCTGGTAGCGCAATGGATCGGACCTCATCTTGCAGCTCTGTAATGGATCGTTTCTTGCTAAGAATTTCAAGAATTTTGTGTAAGCCGACATTTCGCTTAGGGCCTCAGCGAATGGGATAGAACTATTTATGCCTTGTAGAATTTTTACGAAACGCTTGAACTTACTCTCAGTAGAGTCCTTAGACTTCTTAGTGGGAAAAGGAAGAGATTTCACCATTCTGGGAACCAAATCGGGCTCGAGAGGTGATGCTACCGGGTCGATAGTAGGGTCGATTGGTATGCTCGGAGGGTCGTTACCGACCCTTGAAGGGTCGTTAACGAGCCTGGGATTGAGAGAAGAGCTCGGAATAGGAAACTTACCTGGACTGGGGTCGTTAACGACCCTGGGAGCATCGTTGCAGGTTAGGTAACGACTTTCTCTGGTTCGTTATCGAGCTGAGTCGTGGCTTCTTTATCAGTTGAGGGGCTCTTCTCTTTAGCCTGGACACGCTCCGGTAGTGTCTTCCCGCTCCTAAGGTGCACCGCTGCTATTTGTCCTTTCGGGTTCTCCTCGGGACGGCCCGGGAGTTGCCCTTGTGGTCTTGGAATTTGTGCAGCGAGGTTCCCTAGTTGGGAGTCGATGTTCTTCTTCCACACATCGAACTCTCCCCATCTTTTGTTTTGATTGTTAAGGTTGGCTTGGATTCCATCAATCTTGCTATGCACTTCATTCAACTTATTATGGACTTCGTTAATGCCTTCCTGTAACCCTTGTGCCCCTGATGGTGGCTATTGGTAGCCTGGAGGTCGATATGGCGCAGGTCGTCTATCCGGTGGGAGCGCTGCATAGTTTGAATTCGGATTTTGATTGCACCATGTTGGATAGTTATTGGACCTGTCAAAATTACTAGGTTGATTCCTGTATGGGCCTCTCATGTAGTTCACCTCAGCATAGGTCTCAGCGGCTCTTACCTGCTCTATGTTAGTGCAGGCAGAAGTAATATGGGTAGAAGAGCCACATTCTTGACAAGATTGAGAGGATTTCAGAAAACTTACCTGCTTCTTCAAGCGGTTGACCTCGTCTTGCAAGAATTGATTTTTGACATCGGGATCAACATCTTCCTTGTTAGGCATGTAGAGAAGCCTCTGAGGCTGGGGTGATTGTTGGGTACCATACATGGCATCATAGTTAGAAATCTTATCCAGCAATTCCCATGCAACTGTGGGATCCATCTCTATAAAACTGCATGTCGTATGCGTGTTGATGCGGTTCTTTGTCTCTACATTAATACCCTGGAAAAATATTTCTTGAAGGACATATAAAGGTTGTCCATGGGTAGGGCACTATCTAAGCATTTCCTTAAATCTTTCCCAAGTTTCTACAAAGGTCTCATTAGGCAGCTGGTGATAGGAGGTGATGCGTTTTCTCAACTCCGTTGTCTTGGCAGGAGGGAAGAACTTTGTAAGAAATTGATCATACAAAGCCTTCCAAGTCCTGATAGACTTAGGAGGTAAGCTCTCCAACCAGCTCAGGGCCTTTCCAGTAAGAGACCACCTAAAAGCTTTTAATAGAACATATTCAAGTGAGACACCTTCAGCAGCTATAGTGTCACATAAATCAAGAATGTTTCTAATATGTTCCATAGGGCACTCAGTAGGTTTCCCTTCAAACTGAGCCCTTTTGATCAAGGATAGAAATTGAGACTTAATCTCAAATGTTTTCTCTATCTCCGGAAGCACAATTGGAGACTCCGGCACCCTCAGTTCTGGATGCATATATTGTTTGGCATTCCTCGGATAGGCATTCAGCTCTTCCTGTAAACGAGCACTGTTGACTCGTTGATGTTCAGCCTCGGCAGCAGCGGCATCTCGATCAGCTTGTAACGCCTCCATCTGTCGAGCCATCTCTTCAGGTGTAGCCATGGCTCGCGTTTCTCTTCGTCTACGGTGCAAGGTGCGCTCAGGTTCCGAATAATAACTGGTGTTGTCAAATTCAAGCCTGCGACGTCCTGTTGGCATACGCTGAGAAAACAAACACAGAAAACAGAATTAAAAACAAAAACGGGGTCGGGCTATTCCCAGACCCACAAATAAACAAACAAACACTGTTGCTTCCCCGACAACGGCGCCAATTTGTTGATGAGGGTTTCTTGACAACAAATAAATTTATAAGTCAAGACCCCGCTAGGTATAGCAAAGTCAGGATCGTTCCACAGGAAGCACGGTTGTTTGTCTATCAACTACTAAAAATAAAACAAAACAAAACACCCTACGACCAACCTCTTTAACGACATTGTCAGGGTCGTTAACGAATCTGGATAATACTCCAAACACAGTTATAATGACCTAAAACGCAGGTTTGGTACCGAGGCAACTGACTCGATAACGAATATAGCGAATGCAAACTCAAATAAGAATAAAAATCTAGGACAAGGGTTACCACAACATAGTCATGCATATAAACTCATAAGAAGATAAAGATCATGCCTTTAAATAGATAAAATTCATCAACTTTCGCTGACTAGCAAATAAATCAATCAATTCTCATAAATTAATTCACTCAATCACTTGTTTTGGATCCAAAGCTCGAAACTTTCGTAATCGAACAATATCAACCCTTAAGTTAACAACTTTATCTTTCGATCAAATTGCAAACTCAAATTACCTCGACTATCATCTAAGCATAAGCATAACAAGCAATCTAAAAACAGATAAAAGATATTCAAAATATCAACTCACTCATCAAATATGCATAACTATGCTGGGTTTCACCCCGACCCTAGATAAGAAAACTACTCACTACTCATATTAATAAAGCAAACAACTTTAACAAGAGAAAACATTGAAAACAAAACAATCTTACTTGAAACTTAATAAGAGAAATATCGTCTTACATTATCCTGAAGAAACCGAAAATACAGAACAAAACCCGAGAAAATCCAACTAACGACCCTAGCTCTTCTCTCGAACGAACCAACTCGTTATTCTTCTCCTCGTCTCTCGTCAATTCCCGGCTCTCCAAAATCAAATAGAACTCGTCCTCTAAAATCGCCCATCCCTCATAGGCTAGAAAGAAGGGTATTTATACTAAGAAAGCTATCTAATAAAAACCCTAAAAGATAAGAACTTACTCTAAAAAGATAACAAGATATAAGATATAAGATATAACAACCCTAAAATCATTAAAAACCCTACCGACATGGAGCCATCATTAACGACTTCCGCACAGGATCGGTAGGAATCTCAAAAACCACCAGAAAATTCTATCTCTAAGCCTCATTAACGACCCTTCACAGGTTCGTTAACGAGCCTGGTATTTGGCTTTTCTCCAACTCTTCTTCACTTAAACTTAAACTTCTCTTCACTCTTATTATGCAATCTTCCTCTTCATCTTCATGTTCTTCATCCTCCACCACAACATTCTAATCCAGCTTTTAAAAGTGCTCTTTCCTGCTCAAAACCTAAAAAAAGACACAAAACGGAATAGCTTCCATACTTTTCACAAAATATGCAAACTTATCCAAAAACACACAAAACTAACTCTAAAGACTACTAAAACTAAACTAAACAAGCTAAGAAACACACTAAAAACTATACTAAAAACACGAACATCAAGAATCTACTATTTTTCTTGGTTTTGTTGTGTCTAAAGGTGGATTGAAGGTAGATGAAGACAAGATCAAGGCTATCAAGGAGTGGCCACAGCCGACTACACCAACAATGGTTCGATCCTTCCTCGGCTTGGTTGGCTTCTATAGGCATTTTGTGCGTGATTTGAGCACAATTGCAGCACCTCTCCATGAGCTTACAAAGAAGGATACATCATTCAAATGGAGAGAACAACAAGAGAACTCCTTCAACACTTTGAAGGATAGGTTGTGCAACGCCCCGGTGCTCCAGCTCCCTGATTTCTCCAAGGCATTCGAGATTGAGGTGGATGCATCAAGCCATGGCATAGGAGGCGTCCTCTTACAAGACAAGAAACCCATAGCTTAGTTTAGTGAAAAGCTTAGTGGGGCTGAGTTGAATTACCCTACATATGATAAGGAACTTTATGCTTTAATTAGGGTTTTGAAAACTTGGTCTCATTATTTGTGGCCTAAAGAGTTTGTAATTCATTCTGATCATGAGGCGTTGAAGTATTTAAAAGGCCAATCCAGACTCAGCAGGCGACATGCAAGATGGGTTGAATTCATGGAGACCTTTCCTTATGTTGTAAAGCACAAGAAAGGCAAAGAGAATGTGGTAGCTGACGCCCTTTCTCGCAGGTACGTTCTCTTGAATCAATGTGATGTGAAAATCCTTGGATTTGCAATGATTAAGGAATTGTATGCTAGTGATCCTCACTTTGCTGAAATTTACAAAAATTGCATGTCTAGGGGAGAAGTTGATTCCTACTTTATAGATGATGGTTGTTTATTTAAAGCTGGAAAATTGTGTATACCTTTATCTAGTATTCGTAGGCTTTTTAACTAAAGAAGTGCATGAATCAAGAGGACATAGAGGGTTAGAAAAAATGTTAGAAGGCTTAAAAGAACACTACTGTTGGCCGAAAATGAGTAACTATGTGCTTAGGTTTGTCAAAAGTTGTGTTGTTTGTGCTAAAGCCAAATCTAGATTAAACCCTTATGGCTTGTAGTAGCCCTTGCATATTCCTAGTTCACCTTGGGAGGACATTTCTATGGACTTCATTGTTGGATTGCCTAGAACTAGGACATGTAGAGAATCTATTTTTGTGGTTGTAGACCGTTTTTCTAAAATTACTCATTTTATTCCATGCCACACGACTGATGATGTTGTGCATATTGGTAATTTGTTCTTTAGGGAAATTGTTAGATTGCATGGCATTCCTTGTTCTATTGTTTCAGATCGTGATGCTAAATTTTTGAGTTATTTTTGGAAAGGTTTATGGTCTGAGTTGGGAACTAAATTATTATTTTCTACCTCATGTCATCCACAAACTGATGGGCAAACTGAACTTACTAATAGAACGTTAGGGATTTTATTAAGAACTATGCTTAAAGCTAACCTCAAACGTTGGGAAGATGTTTTGCCTTTTGTGGAGTTTGCTTATAACAAGTCAATCTATTCAGCTACTAAAATGACCCCTTTTGAGGTTGTTTATGGGCTGAATCCAAGGAAGTCAGTGGACTTGACGCCTCAGCCATATAAGGGAAAGGAGAGCTTTGAAGCGAACAAGAGGGCTGAGTTTGTGAAGAAGCTACATGAGAGAACTAAGATGCACTTGGAGAGGAAATCCATCAAATATAAGGCCCATGCTGACAAGGGGCGAAAACAGGTTATCTTTGAAGAAGGTGATCTTGTTTGGGTGAATCTTAGGAAGGAGAGGTTTCCCAACCAAAGAAAGAACAAGCTAGATCAGCGTGGAGATGGACCGTTCAAAATACTCAAAAGAATCGGCCCCAATGCTTATCATGTCGACTTGCCTCGTGAGTATAATGTCCTTCCAACGTTTAATGTGGCTGATCTTTCTCTTTATGTTCCAGATTCTGATTCCGACGTCGAATCAGAGACGATTCAAGCTCAAGTGGAGGAGAATGATGCAGTGAAGCCAGCCATGTCTTCTACCGACGTCGATGAGTTGATTCGAGTACCTTCTGATGGACCAATTACAAGGAGCCGGGCTAAGAAGATTGTTCAAGGGATGACGATGATCTTAGTTCGATTGGCAGCTATAGTTGAAGAGTCCAACAAGAAGAGATGGGTTACTTGCATTCAACATCAGCTGAGCCCAGATTCAATGGATTAATTTAATTGGGCCGAGTTTCACACTTTATTTCCTTATTTAGATACATGGAATAGCTTGTCTCACTTTAGGGTTGAATTTAGTAAGTGACCGGGTGAGATGAGTTGTTACATGGGTCAAAGTCGACCCTTTGACTTGACAAATCTAAATTATGGAAAATATCTGTATTTATGTTATTTATGGAAGAATATAATTTCAGCTTGTATTTGAGGAGATTTCGGCCAACTAGGAGGTTGTTAGTGGTTGATAATCTCTCTCTTATGTATATGCTATCTTTAAGATATTTATAGTTTGTTAGGATATTTTCCTTAATTAAATAAATCAGATAAGTCTTTATTTGGTTTATTTAATTCAAGGGAGATTTAGTTAGTTAGAGATAGATATTTTATATTATCTTGAGAAGCAAGCAAAAGCCTATTCTACTCCTCTAGGGCCGGCCATATGCTTGACTTGCTCTCCAAGGAAGACACTTTGTATTGCCTTTAAATACTTTGCAGTTTTCATTCAATAAAATTAGCCTAGAATTAGATAAACCCTAAATTGGTTTTATCTAGTTCTTGGGCCACCAAAACTCACGTGTGTTTGGAGCATTGCAACCGATCAATCATCATCATCATACATTCAAATTCTCTCTCTTGTTTGTTCTTAATTTGGTTTTATTGATTTAGTCAATTGAGATTGTTCTAGTTTGATTGTTAAAGATAAAACCTAGTTAATCAATTGGATTTAGCGTTAGAGCCAATCCAATTGAACTATCAAAGTTGATTCTTTCAATTTATCCAAATCAGTTTTGTTCATTCATAACCAATTCGGTTCCATTACTTGACACGCAAGACATTAATCGAGTTAAGCAATTGTAGGTTCGAAAATCTAGTTACAAGGCATGATCGGGACTTGTGTGGGTCATATACTTGGTCAACGAGGAGTAATCCGAGGCGATCACGTATCAATGGGGTTCTGATTTTCTGAGTTGGGAAGAACAGGTTCAAAAGTGTACATTCGATATCCAGAGGACATGGGTTTTTCTCTGTTGGGAATTATGGAGGGCGAGAAATAGGTTGATATTTGAAGGGGTAATTGTTGATGAAGTTTCCCTAGTTGAAGATAGCATGGTCATGTAGGCGGAATACATACGTGCACATGATGCAATCAAAGATCACATAACCCAGCACATTTCAGAGCAAAGCTTATGGCATAAACCGGTGACATGACTGTGGGATAGGGATTATTAGACGTTCGGATAATTACATTGTGGTTTTTGCTGGTGCGGGACGGATTTAGGGTGGTTCTACATTGGATCTGGTCGAGGTTGAAGCAGCACGATGGGGGTTAAGTGTTGACCTATCTATGGGCTTC
This sequence comes from Fallopia convolvulus, assembly GCA_964016875.1. NCBI lineage: Eukaryota > Viridiplantae > Streptophyta > Magnoliopsida > Caryophyllales > Polygonaceae > Fallopia > Fallopia convolvulus. The sequence continues at coordinate 29,531,655 of OZ024727.1, forward strand.
AATCGAGTGTTGGTGGAGTCGGACTGTCTTGAACTTATCCAAAAGGTTAAGGCAGGCTCTATCCCTTCGAACTCCTTTGGGGATATTCTTGTTTTAGCTTTGGAAATGGCTGCTCAGATTGAGGTTTGTGATTGGTGCTACTGTAGGCGAGATGCAAATAAAACTGCTAATTGGCTTAGTCGGTGGATGCCTTTGTCGCCTTTCTTTGTTTCTAGTAACTTTCGTTTTCCGTTAGAGTTTTATAATGTACTTGAGCAAGAAGACTCTCTTCTAAGTTAATGAAGTTCTTTCTATAAAAAAAAAGGATTTTAATCCACTAAAATTTATTGAATGCCCTTACAAATTTCAAAACCACTGAGTTCTCATTATCCAATGTCCTTACAAATTATTAAGTATCTTATTTCTCTTTTAAATACCGATTTGGATTTAGAGTGTGGTTCTATTTTTTGTGAGTTTTTTTTAAACCCAATATATAAAATTTAAGAGTTTAGACACATGTAGAGCTGTCAAAAGCTGACCCGACCCGAACTGACCGAAAAATTTAGGGTCAAGACCCGAAAATTTGAACCCCAAACCCGATAGACTCGAAACCCGTTGGGTTCAAACCTGAAAAAAACCGTTGGGTTGACACAATTTGTTATATTTTAAGAATATATAATATATTTTGAAAATTATAATATATTTTATTATTAAAATATATAAAAATAATAGATTTATTATTAAATATCATTTTTTAAATAAAAATATTTTAATAATTGTAAAAAAATCAATTTTCTTGACCTGTTAGGTTGACCCGACCCGCCCGACAACCAGCAATGACCTGACCCGATTTGACCGGTGATCCGTTACGACCCGAACCCGACTCAACCCGAACCCGAAATAACCGAACCCGAACCTGACCTGACCGACCCGTTTGACACCTCTAGACACATGCAAGATCCATTATAATTTCTTGGTTAATAGTCATTAATCAAAACTAGCAGGGTAAGAATTCTCTTTTGATCAAATTGTTAAATTCCTTTTATATGTTTGCAAATTGATGTTTTTAAATTTTTTTGAAATAGATCCATGCTAATTCGTATTAGCCTTGAAATGGATAATTTTGCTAGAATTTGGTCTCAAAATAATAGTTTTATCATTAAATTAAAGATTGTAGAAGTATGGAACTAGTACGGTGAGACTAGATTTATTTGTATTAATTTTCATTATTTTGTGTTACACTCTTTAAGTAACTAACTAGATACATTTATTTGCTCATGATACACAACTTGAGTTTTCAACCATATATAAGTGGAGATAAAATGTTAATTTCATAGAAAATTATAGAGAACATATTCAAATAATTCTTATGACTTTTATAGGTAGAGAAATAAAGATAATAATTTAATCTCATATTTGGTATTCTTGACTTCCTACCAATTAAAATTGCAAGTAAATATCATCTCCATACTAATTTAATCTCATATTAGGTGATTGAAGCCTTTAAGGGATACTGAGTTTTCTCAGACTTTACGGGATACCGAGTTTTCTTAAAAAATCATTATTAATTCCAAACCTAAATACTTAAAGCATATTCAATGGTGATTTTTGGGAAGAAATTTACAAGTTCATAAAAATATTAAAATATGAAAAAAAAAACTTGTAGACCACATCTAATTGTCTATCTCCAAATCCGTGATATTCATAAAAGATCTTAAATTTGTTTTGGAACCACATGACATTATATAATTGAAAAAGAGAAAAAGAAATTTTAATTTAACGAATTAAACAATTTACTTTGTCAGTGGTATTTGTCAGATGTCTGTCAGTCAAGACAAATATCAACTGCAAGAAATTTATCCTGACAAAATTTCTTAAATTTCTGACATTTTTTGATTTATATTTAATTTTCTTTTTTATTTAAATATTTAAGAAGTTGAGAAATGCTCTTAGGTATAAAGTCTTCGAGGGATACGTATTTATTTTTTCTCCTCTAATTATGGAATAAGATGGGTTTCTTTCAAATCTGAATATGAAAACGAAACCATTGAACGTATTGAAAGACAAAGTCGATATCCAGTTTGCTTTTGGAAGTTTGTTCAATAGAATACCCTCTCCTTGTTTCTTTGTGTTTTGTTGACGACCTAGTCTTCTTCTTCTCCATTTGCTCCTGCCACCGATCTTTGTGCCGTCGATGACGTCAGACTTTCTCAGAGTTCATCGCTCGTATGGTGTTGAACTTTGCTAGTGTACGTGGCCTATTTAGAACCTATTATAGGTGTTGTTGGGCTTGGATTTTGTTTAGGCTCTTTTGGGTGTTTGGCTCTTGTGGGCTATTTTGTTGGGTGGGCTTTTCTTAGTATAACCCCCTGTGTTGGGTTTTTTTGGGTTCCTGTTTGTTGGTTTTGCAGGTTTGCTCTAGCACGATTTGTACATTTTCGGGATTTGGCTCTAAGATTGGGTGTGGTTCGTTGTGATTGGCGCGGTCGCCTGGACGTTCTCGAGGCTGTTGAAGATCCTTCATCCCGGTGGAGGCAACATCAGTAGTCCACTTCATCATATTTGTCCGCTTTTGACCCGAATGCTAAAGACGTTGATCTTTAACCCCTCACTTCTCCCGTTACTCCTTTTGTTCTAGTGCCTTTTTCGTCAGTTGTACTTCGTTCATGTTTTGTTTGTTTCAATTTGTTCTTGTCAGTTTTCCGACTGCCGTTTACTCGGCCTCTCGATTTACTGGGCTTGTCCGGTAAACCGAATTCTTACCAACTCAAAAAAAAAGTCTTTAAGGGATACGTTTTGACTCGTATAAGCACAAATTAGATGATTTGTAACACTCATATTGGGTGACTGAAGAGCTACCTAATTTACTCGACTCATTTGAAATGGTCCTGTTCTTAGATTGCATATCCATTTTCAGGTCAATTTTGGCATTCGTTTGAAAGTTTCCAAATATCTTATCTTGTTAGTTTGCGTCATTTAAGACATTTGCCGTCAAATTTCAAGACAACTACACTTGTAAATGCTGATCTTCATGTTGAGCTACTTCTACTTGTACGTAACTGATTTCCATCTGCTTAACTATCTTCATACAGCAGCTCCTACCAAGTGCCAACAACCACATACTAAACTTGAGAAAAAAAATAACAAATGCAACCTCTCAAATACGACTTGACATTTTCAAAAGGCTACACATGCATGCAAGAACACTTGACAACAAGTGTTGAGCCATAAGAAAAAAGCTTACCCAAAATCAATTGGATCCTGGTAGGAATTTTCCCCTTGTCTGGACAGTAGAAGTGGATGTCATCCCAAATCGCCCTGAGCCTGCTGGGATAATTCTAGAAGGTGAAAGGATCTCGGCAAAGGAGAAGTTATACGAATCTGTCCCCAGCCTGCTCTGCAACCACCCTTTGCCTCCAGAGAAGCCATCCGTCATTATCCAACAGTTTTTGAAGCCAAGGCCCGTTAAGGTCTTTGCAACTATCTTGGCTGAATCTGAGTAGCTGTAGATGGTTTGCAAACAAGAAGAAAAGGCCAAGCTCGAATTAGCATAGAGATAAGAAACAACAACTAATATTGGAATTTTCAAGGGTTATTATAACTAATTAAGGGAGCTTTACGAGTCCATGATAACAATGTTGGAAGATTTTCCAAGTTTCTTGAGATAAGATATCTTCAGAGCAGCAATCTCAGCTTCCACTTTCTTTGAGTTCCTAACCAGGCCTCTTAGCTTGTTCGGTAGCTCTTCTAGCCTGAAAATTGTTTATAGAAATAAGAACCGATTTAGTATTACATGCATGCGTAGACTTCCTTCTTTAAAGAAGAGGAAAATAATGTCTAGATCGACTAGATGGCATGTCTAAAAATGCACTTTTATGTTCCATAACATACCATGAGGATAGTAGGAGAAAAAAGAGACGTGCAAAGGGAAGCATATACTCACGGGATTGCAATCATCCGGTTTTTAGCACTAGGGGGAAGGCGGGGAATGCCAGCCTTGCTCTTGTCCTTTTCCGATCTAATGTCGATCATGTAATGGTTTTGTGTACACATCAGGTCTAATGTTTGAGCTGGAGTCAGTGAACCTGAAGCCAACCACCACAGACGACATAAATCGCTAGCCCAAGACTTGAACCATCAAACTGAAAAATCTGATCATTATACCTACCTTTATATCCACGAAAGTTGAAAGAAATGGCAGACCAGATGGGAGGCAGAACAAGGTAAGCAACGAACAATGCAGCAGCAGTTTCCACAACCACTAAAGGATCCGAGCTTGATATGGTCTCAACGGTTGATGATGCGATAGGCTTTACCTCTTCAATTACCTTGGTGCTCTTCTGTGCAACATCTGTTACTGTCTGTCAAAACCGGAGAAGAAGCCGGATAATCAACTTCATTATATCCAGTACCAGAAGGGTGTGTGTATGTATATAGGGGGTTAAAATCAGGTGAGGAGGTCTCTTAGCATTTATGTTAAGAATCCTTTTTTTTTGGAAACTATGACACTAAAATAAATCATCTAAACCCTATAAGAAATAAAAAAACTTTAAAAAAAATCATCAAAACTATAGAATCTTTTTAATATATATATAATAAATAAGCAATAAGAGCATGAAACCTTGGCAGCTGAAACAACTGAATTAGTGTCAATTCCAGCACTTTGAATTGCTTCTTGGGCTTTCTTGGATGCCTCTGACACAACAGGAGAAGCTACCTTGAAAGCCTCTTCTCCAGCCTGCTTTAAGATGGGAAGTGCAGCATCCAGACCAGGCTTCACCGTTTCAAGCACTGTTTGAAACACCTTTTGTGCAACCTCCAAAAATCCTGATCCGGCTTCTTGAACCTGATCAATTGTTTGCTCCACCTACAAATGTTCAACAGCACAAGAAAATTTACTGATATGGGTGTCAATCATAATGCAACACATAACCGCTATTAGCATATACTTCTGACTTCAGTCTTTATCATAAATTTACGCAAGCCAAGACCTTCAAGTCTAAGGTAAAGACCAAGATTACTTATTTACTTTCGAAAATAAACTCTTCTGTATGATTTCTTCCTTAACATGGACTGCTTCAGGTCATTTATTTTCAGAAATCCTCTAATTTTTCATTGTCGAAATCTAAAATAACAATTTTCAGATCCAACTGTCGCCTCTCATTGGACACCTAATCATCATTACCCTTACTGTAGACTTACTTGACACGAGTTTCGTGATACTGGAGAAATACCAAGTAGAGAAAATGAAGTTGGATGGACTAACTTGGGTCAGAGAAGAAACAATCTGCTCCTTAGAGATGCTGACAGCTCTAGCATCGTTAGGGTTCGTGAGGATGGATACGAGGGAAAGAGTAGCGGAGGTGGGCAGCATCAACCCAACATTGGATTTGAAAGCCCTAATTCCCTGCTGACCCCTGGAAATCGATTTTGGGGGCAGAGAAACAGTTTTGGAGGGAACAGAAGTGAAGGAGGAGGAGGAGGAGGAGCTAGGCGGAGGAGATAGCGGAGGCCTAGCGGCTGCCGTTGCTCTGAGCGCCATCTCCCCAGCTGCTTCGGTTTCACTGACACTGATCGATTATGGAGGTAGTTAGTCAAAGACGACATTTTGGGAGCCAAGGTGATCAAAATTGGACGGTCATTTTTTTTTTCAGCACCAAAAAGGGCAAAAGTCATTTTCATGATTGGCCCAAGTCATGCCACGTGCCAAAGAGAAGTAAGCTGGGATAAGATATGTGCGATGTTGCTCACTAGCAGCTTTTGCACAGTTGGAGCCCATTTGTGAGTTGGACGCTTAGGCCATGGAGAAATTCTTTGCGACACTTCCGTCATCTAGGCATTCACGGATGGACAACTACTAGTCCAAGAAGTTTCGTCCACACCTCGCTAGAATACGCCAAGAAAAGAGACTGCAGTTGTCTCGGATTTTGTTGGGATCGTAATTTCCCCTGCCCGTTAGGTACTACTAGCGATAGATATTCGACCCATTAGAAGGAACGTTCACGGAAGAGGCTCAGTCGGTCGGTCCAAGAGAGTTGTTAAGAAGCTTTCTTGTAGGATCGTTAGTACTGAAACGAGTCGGCGACTCCTGCGAAGTCGTCGACTTTGAGTAATAAAGCAGCGGAATAATATAACAGGAAAAGTAAACGTTACCAACTGTCAATGACAAGCGGTATATAGTGAAAACTCCTCGTAAACCAACTAGTTTACTTGGAGAAAAACCACTCCCTTCCAAGTTTCTCACTTGGTCGGATTTCAAGAGTCCTTAGACTCGCTCTATTGATTTCTTGAGTGTTTACAAAGCTCTCCCGTGTACAAGAATGAATCCCACACCCTTGAACCGCGCTCTACCTTTGCACTCACACTCTCAATCTCACGCTATGCCTAAGATCTCTCGACACACCACTTGTACGAATCTCACGCACAAGTTCACTCTTTCTTTCTTACACACAATGTAGAAATGACGCTCAAGATTCTTACCACTATCCTAAACACAAGAGTATATAAGCTAAGGTAAGAGAGATCTCGTGTGTATCAACTCCCATTCGATTACGAAAATGATACACACTCAATATTTTACATATCTTTCCTAATATACATTAACGCATACAATGAAATATTCTAGGAGAATCAAATCGTCTTTATCTTGATTTTAGCACTTTTTGTGATGATCTTCTCCTAAAATAGAACGACGCAGCTGTCTCCAAATACACGCACATACGTTGTGCGTTCCTTCTTTAAATAGATTACTTCGCCAGCTAGTCATGTCAGTGAGTTTTGCCAAGTCGTCGACTCGACTTGCAAACTCGGAGTCACTAACTCTGGAACCATCAAACTATATCTTCTAACAAATTCCCCCTTTTTGATGGTAACAAACAACCTGTTCTAAAAAAAAACTATGCAGCATACACAAAATAATCACAGTAAAAAGAGCAAAACACAAAAGCCATAAAAAGTCCCCCCTAAGCTTAGTAACCACATGATTTCAGTATTTTGATCCCCCTAATAAATCTATTCCTCTGGTTAATTCCCCCTTTTGGCATCATAAAAAAGATTGCTAAAATAAGTAAAGAAATCAGAGGCAAATATAGAAACTTAATGCATAACATCAAAACAATCATAAAAAGTCATCCACCATGGCAAAAGAGTGTACGATGCAAAAACAAACAATCTAGAAATGCAGTACAACCAAATCGAACTAAAAGAAAAGTCTTTTTAAACTGAAAGGATAATGTGGTAGGGGTAGAAAAAAAAGAGGAGTAGAGAAGGCCATAAGTGTGCGGTAGTAACTGGCATCAGGCTCCAAACTCGTTGAGCCGATCCTCTATTGCACTGATCTTTGAAAGCACATTGCCAAACATGTTCTGAAGCTTCTCAATCATCCCCTTGAGAATCATATACTGCTCCTTTGAGATCTTTCAATTCACCAACCACTTGAGCAGATTGCATTCCCTCTCCTGGATATTCTTGTCACTGACTTCAGAACCTTTCGAAACTCATTGTCCATCAACCCAGAAAGGTCATGTTTATAAATTATAAGTCTTATAAAAAAAGGGATAATTATTTAATTTTGTTATAATATGATAACGAAATTAAATGATTTTATTTTATTATATTTAGTAATTTCAATGAGTCCTATATTTCAAAAGATTAAGAGAAGTAATGTTTTGTTGAATTTATAAAATTCTTATCTATTTTAATATACCATAATTTAAGGAGAGATCATTTTTATTAAAAATAAATTTATATTTTTTTACGGGTAAAAGTATAAGTATTTAAAAAAAAAGAAAAAAAATACAATCTTAAATTATTAAAAGATTGTGTATAATCTTATCTTTGGGAAAAAAAATCTAGAAAATCTTCCCATTTTCAACTCTTCTTCCCTTATCCATTCAAAACTAATTTTGAGATCAAACTAAGCCACGATTGTGGCCAATATCTAAACGGATTTTAGAGATCTTCCTTTTCTTGATCCCTACGAATCAAAAGCCCTATATATAGGCGTTTATTTTCCTTGAATTTGGCACACATTCAACCGAAACCCTAGAATGCGTCTCTCTTGTTCAAACTCAGTTTTCTCCCAAACCGTGAATCCAATCATAAAATTGAATCCATATTCGGAATCGTCATGAAAAACCCTTCGAAAACACTATACACCCATTAATTTTCTCGTGACCTAAGCCTTCCAAATCCCAATTGAAAGTCCCGGATCTGCCTAGGAAAACAGAGCACAACGTTGCTCGTGAGGCGCTGGTGTCCGCCTCCTTTCGCCGTCGTCGCACCACCTATGCCTCCTCCACTGCCAACAGTAGAGAGAGAAGGTTGCAGCCTTCCAACTGCCTCCGGTCCCACCCCGATCCGTCGCCAGAGCCGCCCTCACCAAGACTCCAAAAACCCGATTGAAAACGTCGGATCTGTCCAGTGAAAAACAAAGCATGACTCGTCTCATTATTTCGGTGATATCTTCCTTGTTTCTCCACCTTTTTACGAGCCGTTTAAACCACCATATTCTATAATTCGAGACGGTTCCAACCATACCTTATACGCCTCGAACCGATTCATGACGAGGGAGAACGAGCCACTTGAATCTCGCCGAACTACACACATCGTTCTGTCCGAACTGCCTCGTTAATTGGGGTTGTTCTCTCTCCATACACAACGAAAAATTTCCCACTTTATATCGTTAGAAAGCTCTCGAAGTCACGGTTCCAACTCCTCCGGCCCCGCTCCATTTCATCGTCTTTATCATCCTCAGCGAGCAGAAAACTGAGGTGGTGTATGATTAGCCGTGAACAGTAACATGCACAAGGTTGAAGACGACTCCTCCGTTTCATTCCGTCCCGTTCGGTATATTTTTTCGACTCAATCAATTCAATAAATTAATTATTAAAATTATTTAATAAATATAAGGATTATATTTATTGAAGTTTATAATTTTAATTATTATCGATCCGTTTAATTAATTTGTCCAATTAATTAAACTTTTCCGCATTTTCTAGTTCATCGTCTTTCGGCATTAAAGGCGATATCAAATCTTCGAGTTGATGAAGTCCATAAGCAAATTTCCGAATCTTGAATGTCGTATTCAAATCTAAGGCAAGTTCCCATACTTGCTCGGCTAAGTCACTTGTTTGATTTGTGTGAAGAGTCTAATAACCATGTTTGTTTTCTTGATTGACGTGATTATGCTTAATATAATTCAGGCATAAATATACTAAGTGTTTTAGAAATATAATCATAAATGAACTTGCATAAGCATTTACTTATATTCTTTAATAAGACTAGAATTAAGAATAATAGTGATAATAATAATAGTTAGGATGGTGTTATTAGTTGAACTACGATTAAGTAAGTCTTGCTCTCATCTGAATTCATACTCGAGCTTGTCAAATGCGCTTGTAAAAATGACAAGGAGGGCTTGGTGTTGTCCATTGTGTGACTATCCTCCCCTTTCCTAGAGCTTCGAGTATGATACAGTGAGTCAAGACCGAAATGAATAACTGAAAACATTATTTAGGTGCTTGACGTAGTGAAATTGATGACCTTTGTTAGGTTGTGGTGTACTAGAATTGCTAGGCAACACTAGTTTTGTTTAGGTCTTGATGACTGTGGATTTATGTGTTTATCGTCTCGATTGAGACTTGTTTTGGATTAGCTTAGTACCCAGGGGAGTGAGCCATAGTTGCTCTGGACGCCTCTTTATAACATTCGCATTAGGATAGTCCTAAACCCTAATGTTGGTCATGACCCTACCCGTCTCATCCGAATAGGAGGGGTGTAGCACCTAGCTAGTGCTCTTTGAAACTCCGGATTTGTTCTTTTGGGACGTATGAGCCCACTCATCAGGACATAAGAGCCTCGATGGTTTAAAAATTGCAACCCTATGTGGATATGTATGGTCATTAAAAGATAAGTGCTAGTAAGCACCATAAAGAACCTAGCCTAGTGTTACTACTGTTATTAATATCTTGGATTAAATCTTTGTGCTTGTTGTTATGTTCTTTCTAGTCTTGGTTTAGAAATTCATGGAGTTGTATGACATTTTCTAGGAAAGTTTCGACGTAAGGTAAAGTGCATTAGACATTTAAAATGTGCATTCACAATGTTAATAATCTTGTTTCCAGTATTTACTTTGACCTCATAAATATTGGAGTCGACCTAGCTGACCCCGTTGAGGGCTGACCACTTGTGGTACCAGGTATTAGCAAGCAACTAGCGTCAATTCGAGAGCACTCAAGGTGATGATGAATGGAGCCCATGATACTATACAAGAAGGTTTTATAAGTAGTTTGCTTCATTTTTATTAAAGAAGTTTGACTATCATACAATGAAATTCTAGTTAATTTTCGCTAATTCTTCATATTATTAAGGAAATTTTTATTTGTAAAAGAAAGTTTGAATACAAATTGAGTTTGCCTTCAAAAGTCTTCCGCTATCGTTCATTTATATAATTTAATACATGTCTTTACAAAATTTACACTGATGCAAAGCCTTGGGTGACTTCGGACATTTAAAATACGAGGTCACTGGCGTGTGACATTCCCGAGATAATTTGGGGGTGTTACATTTTCTTGATCATGAGGAGATAGCCGTTGGTTCTCCTCTGAATTGGCATGCTCTTGGGTGCCTTGCACTCCAACCTCCAAAGCTTCTTCTTCTTCTTTTTCCTCGAACGACCCGACAACCATTTCTGTTTCCTCAAAATCCATCGACTCTAAATTTGGAGTCTTCACTCTCTCTTCTTCTACATTCTCTCGCTCAGAGGGTTTGAGTGTAGATGAGTCACCGGTTTCTAGAATAACCATCGGTTGCGCGCATTTGGCGCGGTATTCCAAATTCCGATGAAAGGGTTAGGGTTTCGGTTTCAATTTGTGGGGATGGAGGGTTTTGGGATTTTTCAGTGGGAATGAGAGACGAGGGAGTTGATTTTGGAGGAGACGGGTTTGGATTTTTGTTTTGTGAGGAAGATGGGTTCAGAGATGGTGTTTCAATGGCGGTTGGGAGAGTGGTTGAGGAAGACGATTGCCCAGACAGAAGAGCACGAAGAAAATCATCACCAAAAAGGGCGAGAATCTTCTTCTTCGCTGATTCTGGACTCTCAGTTTGGGTTTGGGAGAAGTGTGAAGGTTTGAGTTGTTGGAAGAAGACGCCATTGGAGGGGTTTGCAGGTTTGAGGGTTTGAGTTCGAGAGATTGAGCAGAAGTCGAGAGAGAGAGAATGAGAGATTTGAGAAAGTGTACCTTTTTGCCTTTGACGGTTAGGGTATAATAAAGATGTGCACTTCCATCATTAAGGAAGTTGTCTAATCACCAGATCTTTCTCTTTTCTTCCTTTTTGAAAACTTTCCAATTTCAAAAGATACTGTTAAGCCATGATCCTTTTTTCGCGCCAAAACACAATCACTGATCTTGATCAAGTCGGCGACTTCTATCAGATAAACTGCACTTCTCAAATGTCCATGATTGTTGCATACTACATGACTTTTTCTTAAAGAACTTACTTGGCGTTGGGTTTGCACAGGGAGTGCCAAAGCAAACCAAGTATAAAGCATTATATTGAGGATTTGTCTATCATGATGATAAGTCTCCGTTTACATAAGGAAATTCAAAACGGACTCATAGAGACTCTCAAAACATGATAGGTCAGGGACAAGCATTAGAATCAACCATCATTTGGGCTTGTAATGAGGGTTAGGATCATCAGGTTGATTCTTTTGGGCTAAAACAAAGAGCTCAAAAAGGTTGCACACATAATGAATGTAGTAAAAGTCAACCGACAAGTCAAATGCATGGGGTTTCCTAAATAAGATGTCTATCAAGAATGCTAAGAATTATACCATAAAAGCATGACTTCAAAATATATGCAAAGCAATCAATTCTAGCCAATCATCGAGGGAATTCATGTAGGGAAAAAGGTCATTGAAGAGAGATCATACCTAATTCCATGCGGAGTTGTTCAAAGGGTTCACGATTTAAGGCCTTTGTAAAGATGTCTGCTCTTTGATCACTTGTTCTATAGAATTCCATAGTGACCATGCCTTTTTCAACACAATCTCGAAGAAAGTGATGCCTTATCTCGATATGTTTTGTCTTGGAATGTTGAACCGGATTCTTTGAGATGTTGATTGCACTAGTGTTGTCACATAGTATAGGCCCTGACTCACGCTTCACACCGTAGTCACTGACTTGTTGCTTAATCCATAAGAGTTGAGAGCAACACGCCGCAACTGCAATGTACTCTGCTTCAGCCGTTGATAGAGCCACAAAATTTTGCTTTCTAGATCCCCATGACACAAGACAAGGCCCAAGAAATTGAGCCATCCTTGAAGTGCTTTTTCAATCAACACGATTCCTTGCAAAATCCACATTTGTCTAGCCAACTAGCTCAAAATCAAATCCTCTTGGATACTATAAATACAGATTGTCAGTTCCATTAAGATAGCGAATAATTCTTTTAACAGCTTTCAAGTGGGACTCTCTTGGATTAGCTTGAAATCTAGCACATAGACAAAATCCAAACACAATATCAAGTCTGCTTGCAGTGAGATAGAACAATGAACCAATCATACCCCTGTACATAGTAGCATTGACTTCTGGATCCTTGTCATCTCTTCCAAGTGAGGTAGTCGACGACATGGGAGTATCAAAAGGTTTGGCATTTTCAAGACCAAACTTTTTAACACATTCTCTGAGATACTTTTGTTGATGAACTTGGGTCCCATCCTCACCTTGCCTAACTTGAAGTCCTAAAAAGAACTTGAGCTCACCAACCATGCACATTTCAAACTCACTAGATATGAGGTCATCGAACTTCTTTACTAACTTATCATATGTTGAACCAAAGATGATGTCATCGACATAAACTTGAACAACCAGTGTCTGACCTCTTTCCTTCAGCAAGAAAAGAGTCTTATCTACTTCGCCTCGAACATAACCATGTTGAATTAAGAACTAAGACAAACAATCATACCAAGCATGCGGTGCTTGCTTCAATCCATAAAGAGCTTTGTCCAGTTTGTAGACATGATCCGGGTGGGCGACATCTTCAAAACCCGGAGTTTGTTCAACATACATTTCTTCCTTTAAGTAACCATTCAAGAAGGCAGTCTTGACATCCATTTGCTGTAGTTTGAACCTATGATGAGCAGAATAGGCAATGAGCAATCGAATAGCCTCAAGACGAGCCAATGGAGCAAACATCTCATCATAGTCAATGCCCTCCTGTTGATTGTATCCCTTAACTACTAGCCTTTCTTTGTTTCTGACCACGTTTCCTTCATTATCCAGCTTGTTCCTTAACACCCAACGTGTTCCAATCACAGTTCTTCCCTTTGGCCTTGGGACCAAATACCAAACTTTATTTCTTTCAAACTGATGAAGCTCTTCTTGCATGGCACTAACCCAATCCGAATCGTTCAATGCTTGTTCAATATTTTTAGGCTCCAACATTGAAATGAAAGCGTTGAAAGCAAAGAAATTGTTCAGAGAAGATCTGGTTTGCACACCCTTTGAGAAATCAGTGAGGATGTTAGTGACAGGATGAGCACTTTTTTATTGGTAATTCCTGACCAGTAGATATGTCAAGTCACCGACTTGTGTTTGAGGCGTTCTCTTTGAGTCTTCTTCAGAGTTTTCTGGACTTGAGCTTCTCTCAGGTGTTTTCTCGTCATCGGACTCACTGTCACTTGATCTTTGATCTTGACTACTTCCCCCTATTTTGTCTGAGTCGGTGACACCAGCATTGTCACTGACTACCGATTCTTTTTCTGTTGTAGCAATTGGAAGAGAGTCATCTTGAACTAGATTGTACCCTTTATCACCATCATCAAGATCCTCAATCATCGAGCCTCCCATCGTGTTCTCATCGAACACAACATGCACACTTTCCTCAATTTTCCTCGTCCTTTTGTTGAACACTTTGTAGGCTTTACTGTGAGGGGAATAACCTACAAAAGTGACAACATCACTTCTTGGATCGAGTTTTCCCAAGTTGTCATTGCCGTTATTATGAATGTAGCACTTGCAACCATAGGTGCGTAAGTGGGCGACACTTGGCTTGACTCCTCTTAGCAGTTCATAAGGAGTTTTTCCAAGAAGTGGACGAAGCATGGCTCGATTCATGACATAGCAAGATGCATTTATGGCTTCACCCCAGAAATCCCTTGGAAGACCACTTGAGATAAGCATGGTTCGCGACATGTTCTCCATGGCACGATTCTTCCTCTCTACCACGCCATTTTGTTGAGGAGTTCTTGGCGTTGAGAAGTTGTGACTTATGCCATTTTTCTTGCAGAAAACCAGAAACTCAGAGTTGTCAAATTTCGTTCCATGATCTGATCTGATAGATACAAGAACAACTCCAAGCTTTTTCTCGACAGCCTTTGCCCATGCTTCAAATTCTTCAAAGACCTGATTTTTAGAAGACAGAAAAATTGTCCAAGTATACCGTGAAAAGTCATCAACAATGACAAAAATATAGCTATTTCATCCACGACTTTGGACTCACATGGGACCACATAAATCAATATGAATAAGCTCTAACGGTCTAGTGGTACTTACCTCCTTCTTGGATTGAAAGGATGACTTCACTTGCTTACCTCTTACACATGTTTCACAAACTTCATTCTTGCTTGGATCTATTTTGGGTAGCCCTCTAACCATCTCTTGCCTATGAAGTTTGTCAAGGAGTTGAAAGCTCGCATGACCAAACCTTTTGTGCCAGAGGTCGGCGACGTCTACAACTGTTCTAAGACACAACTTTTCTTCAGGTTCGAAAAAGGGGTCCACCTTATAAAGATTGTTTTCACACACCCCTTTCAAAAGAATCTTTCCTGAGTTAATTTCTTGTACTTGACAATCCTTCCTATAAAAAACAACTTGATATTTTCCATTAGCACAGATTTGGGAAACGCTTAAAAGCTTAAAATTGAGATTATCCACTAAATTCACATTATCTATTGTTAACTTATCTGAAAATCTTACCGTACTAATACCAGAAATACCACCTTTACTATTGTTGCCGATAGTAATCTTACCTCCCTTGTATTCTTGAAGTGAGACGAAATCCCTGGGGTTTCCCGACATATGAGTTGAGCACGCACTATCAATAAACCAGGGCTCCTTGTCACCCACTTCAAGCTGTATTGAAAGAATTAGTTCTTACGAACCCAGAGTTGTCTGACTCCTCTAGGTTTGGCAACATAGTAGTTCCTAGGACAACACTTGTCACACTTAGCACACACAGATCCTGAAGGACAGTCAGTGACAGTGGATCTGTCATAACTGTCATTCAGAGTCTGTGACCTTGCATTTTCAGCATCTCTTGCTTTTTTGTGACAATCATGTTGGTAGTAACCAGGTTTGCCGCAATACCAACATGTCATGTGAGACTTCAGGGCAACATATTTGCTATAGCCCAGATAGATGGGTTTGTTGTTGATGCGAGATTGAAAATCAATTTGTGAGGGACCCGAGTTCTGGTTTAGTTTTTGCCATATTTTGTGCACCTTCTGATCAGGATACCACTGTTGCTTTGCTTTGTCTTGATTGGCCACCACATGAGTAGAACAACTTGCATTGTCACTACCCATAGGGGCTTTACCTTTAGACACAAACGAAGCATGTTTGGTACCCTGAGTGTTGGATGCACAAGCATATCCAATCCCAGACCAATCAACCTCCTTCACAAATTTCCTTTTATAGTCATTTCTGACCTCCCGAGTCTTTTCAGCAACAAACTCATCTAGCCACATTTTCTTTTTAGTCTCATCATCAATCTTTTGGTCTTCTAGTTCTTTAGATAGCTTAGCATGACCCATCCTAAGCATAAGCCTTTCACCTTCTAGGTCAGTGACTTGTTTTTCCAAGTCATTAACTTGTTTTTGCAAGTCGACGACTTGGTTCTTTGAGTCTGAGCAGGACTCACAAGTCATTGACTTAGGAGATGAAATCTTTTCTAATTCAATAGCCTTAGAGGACCAGAGTTTGTTATCATCGAAGAGATTGAAGATTGTTTCTTCATTATCTTCTAATTTTTCTCTTAACTAAGTGACCTGAGTTCCAAGCTTTTCAATGATAGCAACCAACTGTTCTCTAGATTTTCTAGCCAAAAGAGAAGAGAGTTTAGAGTCATTTACCTCTTGGGACGATTTGTCTTCAATGGCCATGCAACAATTTCCTCTTGCCGGCGCCACTTCATCATCATCATCAGACGTATCCCAAGTTGCCATCATTCCTTTACCAGCCTCTCCACTTTTTCTTTTTGGACATTGCTTGGCAAAGTGTCCTCTAGCCTGACATTGATAATAGATGACATCCTTCACATCCTTCCCTTATTTGCTTGACTCTGGAGCCTTCATAGGAGCTTTGTTGCGATTCCACAATCTCTTCATAGCCTTAGAGATGAGAGCAACATCCTCATCTATTCCCTCAGTGTCGTCGTCTCCCTGAGCCAAGTCAAAAGCTCTTTCAACCTTAAGAGCAATGTTCTTGACCTTTTCTGAGTCAAGTCTCTCAACTCTTCTCTGCTGAATGCCTCCATACATGATGAGTTGTCCAAAAAGATCTTCCAAGGTCAGCGACTTGGTTTCCTTTTGAGTGAGTAGAGACGAAGCAATATTGTCCCAACTCTTGTTCAATCCCGAGATCAGCTTGTTGGTTTGTTTCCATTGAGGAATCTTCTCACCAAGAAACTCTAATTGATTCACAAGCATTTGAAATCTGGAGTGATAATCACGAAGAGATTCTCCTTTAGCTTGAAAGATGTTATCATACTCTGCTTCGAGACTTATGATCCTATCCTTCTTTACATCATCATTGCCTTGATGAAGTCTTTTGAGGGCATCCCAGATTTCTTTTGCCGTCGTGTATTCGATCACCTTCTTGAGTTCACCGTCAGTGAGAGCATGATGGAGCACTTTCTTTGCTCTAGTATTCTTCTCAAGCTTCTTGAAATCCACATCATCATACTCAGTTGTGGTCTTTTTCAGTCTTTCCATCCTTTCCAAGAAACGTTTCTGGACCTAGTTCAATCACCTTCCATAGCTGACCATCAAGTGAGCAGATGTGGGTCTTCATATGTTCAACCCACCAGTTATACTCTCCAACCTTGAGGATTGGAGGCTTCCAAAAAGAGTCACTCACAGAAGTGTTGGTGGACGTCATTTTCCTGCGACAAAAGTACTAAAAACGCAATCTAGAGCCTTGGCTCTAATACCAATTGTAGGATTGTTAGTACTTAAACGAGTCGACGACTCCTGCGAAGTCGTCAACTTTGAGTAATAAAGCAGCGGAATAATATAACAGGAAAAGTAAACGTTACCAACTGCCAATGACAAGCGATATATAGTGGAAACTCCTTGTAAACCAACTAGTTTACTTGGAGAAAAACCACTCCCTTCCAAGTTTCTCACTTGGTCGGATTTCAAGAGTCCTTAGACTCGCTCTATTGATTTCTTGAGTATTTACAAAGATCTCCCGTGTACAAGAATGAATCCCACACCCTTGAACCATGCTCTACCTTTGCACTTACACTCTCAATCTCACGCTATGCCTAAGATTTCTCTACACACCACTTGTACGAATCTCACGCATAAGTTCACTCTTTCTTTCTTACACACAATGTAGAAATGACGCTCAAGATTCTTACCACTATCCTAAACACAAGAGTATATAAGCTAAGGTAAGAGAGATCTCATGTGTATCAACTCCCATTCGATTAGGGAAATGATACACACTCAATCTTTTACATATCTTTCCTAATATACATTAACGCATACAATGAAATATTCTAGGAGAATCAAATCGTCTTTATCTTGATTTTAGCACTCTTTTGTGATGATCTTCTCCTAAAATAGAACGACGCAGCTGTCTCCAAATACACGCACATACGCTGTGCGTTCCTTCCTTAAATAGATTACTTCGCCAGCTGGTCATGTCAGTGACTTTTTCCAAGTCGCCAACTCGACTTGCAAACTCGGAGTCACTGACTCCGGAACCATCAAAACTATATCTTCTAACATTTCTCTACAAGTGGAACAAAGAAAGAGAGTAGAAGATCATGGCCACAAGATTTCGAGTAACTTAAGATTCTAATAGGATATTATGTAACCACCATAGATATGACCCTATAAAGAGACTAGGAAAGGACCCGTGGAACCCTAATTATCATCTCTTACATCACATGTACTTGTAATCAGAACTTGAGCAATAAGAAAACTATTCTTTCGTTCACTATATTCTCTCAAGTGCTTGAAGTTGCATAGATCCAACTAGATGAAGAGCCTCTAAATTGTGATCTTCGGTTGTAACCCTTTCAACAAGGACGTTTAAGTAGGTTGTATACTTTTTGTCCAAAACAATTTGGTGTCTGATGGAGCACGAATAATCTGTGTTCTAAACGACAAAAGAGCTGACCGAAGCAAAGAGGGGATAAGAGGATGGGTGACTTGGGCAAACTCGGAATTCGAGGTAATAGTATGAGGTAATCCCTAAAAGTGCACACCCCACAAACAACTTATGAAGCCGGTCACTCACTGCTCACATGCACAATTGTTTGAGCAACATGGCTTCGGCGCAATGCGAACATCGTGTGGAATAAATTGAAGGCCCAAGGATCCCAAGGCGGATGAATGGCTCCCGCAAAGCCCAAGAGCAAACTACGCGCTCATCCTACCTAACATCCGATTACTCTTCCTAAACATCGTGTTGAGTCTACAAAGGTCCCAATTAGGGATGGAGATTAATAACGTCCCACAACTCTCACTCCTCCAATCAACAACCAACACCTCGAAGGTCCAATAATCTTTCCCACATTGGAGGATCTTGAAATTCCAACAGCAGCCACACCTCCAACCAATAACAAAGCAACACACCACATGTCGCTCACTC
Source organism: Fallopia convolvulus (assembly GCA_964016875.1). Classification (NCBI taxonomy): domain Eukaryota; kingdom Viridiplantae; phylum Streptophyta; class Magnoliopsida; order Caryophyllales; family Polygonaceae; genus Fallopia; species Fallopia convolvulus. Next base: position 29,550,521 of record OZ024727.1, read on the forward strand.
CACCAATCAATAATCAACAATCGACATATTGAAGGTCTAACAAGTCTCTCCCACATCGAAGGATCCCAAAATTCCAACTGGATCCCCACTTCCAACCAATGACAAGACAAAACATCGCACACCTAACACTCAACCAATAGGAAAGTGACACATCGAAGACCAATAAGGTTCTCCCACATCGAGAAACCTCAACTTCCAACCTCCATCAACATCTATAAATAGTTGAAGAAGGCGAAGGTTGCAAGTGTCGGAAAAACATCTCTAGCTTAAGATATTTTCTTATTAAATAGAGATTTGACATGTTGAAACTTTCCGGAGAACTTCATTATTGATGCATTCCTCCTTTTGGGTGGATCGCAAGGGTGCCAAATCTAGGCTAGAGGCGTTGAGATTCTTCTCCAATTGTCCAACCCACAAAGTAGGGTCGGATTAGGGTGCAATTCAACGTAGAACCAAGGGAAACTTGACTCGTTTTAGACGAGTCTAGGGCCGAATTGGCCAAGAGCGGAAGCGAGAACAATTGGATAAAAGGTAACATTGGGCCTAAGAGAAGGAACAATCTCAACTTAACTATCTTAGACTTTCATTAACTTTGATGTAATTAAACTAAGTACAAAAGTATGCTTAAATAGAGAAACTAAAAGAAAGATAAAACTCGACCTATTGGACCGGATCATATAAGCATATATGGATCACACGCCCAAGAGGCGCATATTACCAAAATAAGAAACATACTATAAATAGAAAGTCCTAAAAAAGTAACTACTAAATATAGAAATATATGATATTAAGATAAATTTTTTCGGATACGGAAAGAAATTAGGGGGGAAACCATCATCTAGATGTTTTCCGCCCTAGGGCATCCTCGTAGATGAGATCGACGAGCTCTGAATCTTCTTCAGGAAAGACAACACCACTTATGAAACCCTTCTTAGCTAAATAGTCTGCAACACGATTAATCTCCCTAAACACATGCATAATGCTCCACTCTTGATGCGACCTTGTTTCGAGGATGCCTCGAATCTTTTCTTGGTATGTGTATTAGGTCTCGAATGGGGCGAAGCGGAAGACTTGTGACAAGAGAAATCCACGAAAAAGATCTCTAGGGTTCGCAACCAATTGAATTGGCACGAACAAGTGACAAATTATTGAATGTTTTGAGATCTTTGATTGTAAATGAGGGAACGGCACACTAGACTAGAAAAGGTGCAGTTAGTGACCTCGGTTTGGCCATCCGTTTGGGTGTGGTAGCTGTTGGTTAGGGTTTCTTGACAACAAATAAATTTATAAGTCAAGACCCCGCTGTGTATAGCGAAGTCAGGATCGTCCACGGGAAGCAAGGCTGTCTGTTTACCAACTATAAAAATAAGAAAACAAAACAAAACAAGACAAAAACAGCTATGAAGGACCTCGTTAACGACCTTGTCAGGGTCGTTAACGAACATGGAATTCTATTGAAAACAGAGCAACTAACGACGCCAATTTGTTGGGAGGGTTTCTTGACAACAAATAAATTTATAAGTCAAGACCCCGCTGTGTATAACGAAGTCAGGATCGTCCATGAGAAGCAAGGCTGTCTGTTTACCAACTATAAAAACAAGAAAACGAAACAAAACAAGGCAAAAACAGCTACAAAGGACCTCATTAACGACCTTGTCAAGGTCGTTAACGAACCTGGAATTCCATTGAAAACAGAGCAACTAACGAGCTAAGTGGAGGCTCGGTACCCGATCCAAGGTGCCTCGGTAACGAGTGAAATCGAAAGCTAAACTTAAGAAATTCAATGGATAAAAAGCTCTAGGACAAGGGTTACCACGACATAGCTATGCATATAAACTCATGTATATATAAAGATCATGCCTTCGAAGATAAATCTATCAACTTTCGCTGACTAAGCAAGCAAATCAATCAACATTCATAAATCAATTCACTTTATTACTTGTTTTGAATTTATCGAACAATATCAACTTTCAAGTTTACAACTTTCTCTTTCGATCAAGCATAAAACTCAAATTACTTCGACTCTCGTCCAAGCATAAGCACAACAAGTAATTCAAAAGATAGAAGGCAATCAAAACATCAATACTTTCATTCAATCATGCACAACTATGCCGGGCTTTAACCCCGATCCTAGATAAGAAAACTACTCACTATTCATTGAATCAAAGCAAACAACTTAAATCAAAGAGAACATTGAAAAACAAAACTTACTTGAAATTAAAACAAATATCGTCTTACAATCACTTGCGGAATTCGAAACAACCAAAAACAATGAAAAAGAGTTGATCACCAAACCACTCCTTTCTCTCGATCGGAATTCAGCCCGATTTCTCTCTCTCTCCACTTCTCTCAAAGCTAAAAAAAAATCCCCCCCGTCTAGGCTTAGAACAAGGGTATTTATACTAGGAAACTGTCTAATAAAAAGCCTAAAAGATAAAAACTTACCCAACTTAAAACATAACAAGATAAAAGATATTAATTCCGAAAGTCGGTTGCGCTCTACCGACACAGGTTGCCTCGTTAACGACCTGCATAGGGTCGGTAGACACTTGTTGAACTCTTTAACAAAAACCCTGATTTACAGCTAGGTAACGACCCTCACAGGTCGTTAACGAGCCTCTGTTTTGGCTTCTTACGAACTCCTTCATGGCTTCAACTTGCATTCTAACTTGATCTTTCCATGCAATCTTCTTTCTTTTCTTCCATGCATTCCACACACACCACTTCACTTCAGCTTCACTTAAAAAGTGCTCCTTTCCACTCAAAAACCTACAAAAAGACACAAAACGGAGTAGCTTCCATAGTTTTCACAAAATATGCAAACTTATCCAAAAACACACAAAACTAACTCTAAAACTTACTAAAAGTAAACTAAACTACCTAAGAAAGACACCTAAAACTAGACCAAAAACACGAAAATCAGTAGCCAGTCTAAAACTAGAGCTTAGTTCCCAACTTCCCCCAAAGTGTTCTCCAAAACTGACCAACAAACATAGAATCCCTATCACACACAATGGTGTGTGGAATCCCATAAAGTCGCACGACATTATCATAGAAGAGTTCGACAATCTCAATGGCACTATTCGTGGACTTACAAGCCACAAAGTGGGCCATTTTTAAAAAGGCTCAAAACATATACAACCCCCTATACTTGTGCAAATTGGTCATTTAGACACCTCACCTTTAGTTTTGACCTATTGAACACTTTAACTTAACAATTTGGACCTATTAAACAACTGGTCAAAGAGAGCAACATTGAGTGTATTACACACGCGCCGAGGTGTAAAGAATCAGTTCCGTATAATGCCACATGTATGTCATGTGTCAAATACCATTTACAATTTAAAGGTGAATTAAATTATTTTATTAATTTCTTAACAAAATTGTTTTATTAGAATAAAAAATAGAAAAAAGGATTAAGAAAGAAGTGTCATCTTCTTTGAGAATATCTTTCTATCCCCAGTTTAACTTCCCAATTAAAATTGATCAGAATAACGCTTAGACCGATGAGTGTTTGTCCTTGAATTGGAATGGCGCAACACGATACCATCTCGGAAGCCATGGTTGTGATGCGGTGTTTGTCCTTGTGGGTGTTGATGAGCACCATGGTTTCAAACTAAACCCAACACGATACCATCTTGGTTTCTATCCCCAATTTAACTTCCCAATTGAAATTGATCGGAACAACGCTTAGATTGATGGGTATTTGTCCTTGAATTGGAACGGCGCAACACGATACCATCTCGGAAGCCATGGTTTTGATGGGGTGTTTGTCCTTCTGGGTCTTGATGAGCACCATGGTTTCATACTAAACCCAACACGATACCATCTCGGAAGCGAACCCAAGCAAATCCCGAGCGTCCTGTCATCGGCTCATCAGATTTGGAAGGTGTTTGTCGGATCTGGAATGGAGATGGTGGAACCCAACATCGATGGGTGTTTGTCGGATCTGGAACCCAACATCGATGGTTGTTCATTGGATTTGGAACCCAACATCGATGGGTGTTCGTCGAGTCTGGAACCCAACATCTGGAATGTCCCGTCATCGGCTCCGTTGGATCCGGAACGTCCCGTCATCGGCTTTGTCGAATTTGGAACGTCCCGTGTACACTTCATCGACTTCGTCAGATCTACAACTTTGTCCCCTTCATCGGATCTAGATCGGGAATGGTGGATATAGAATGTCATCCCCTTCGTCAGATCTGGAATGGAGACGGTGGATCTGGCACGTCCCGTCATCGGCTCCGTCGGATCTGGAATGTTGTCCACTTCGTCAGATCTAGAGCGGAGATGGTGGATCTAGAACGTCGTCCTCGGGGCATTCCCGCCATCTCCTTCATCCAAACTCACACCGGGGCATTCCCGCCCTCCGCTGCCGAGTTCCAGGAGGTCGCCGACGACCTCATCATCGTCTCCAGGAGACGGTGGATTTGCTTATGGAAGAAAGGATTTGTTTATGGAAGAAAGAAAAAGAAAAAAGAAAAAGGAATAGATAAAATGATTTTTCTATTTAATTAAAGGGTTTTGTTTTTTTCTTTTTTATATTAATTCCATGTCAACTAGAATAAAGGGGTTCACTCGCTCAGATGCGTTTGGCTTGCACACACATTGCCACATCAGCGACTTGGTGTTTAATAGGTCCAAATTGTTAAGTTTAAGTGCTCAATAGGTCCAAACCAAAGGTGAGGTGTCTAAATGACCAATTTGCACAAGTACAAGAGGTTGTATATGTTTTGAGCCTTTTTAAAAATCGATCCACTAAAAAAAATTGTGTCCCTTTAAAGAGCACTTTTATGTCGCTGTAAAAGCACTGTGAAAGAAATATCCTAACTTCCAAACCTAAGTATAGTGGAAGCAAGGATCGAACCCACAGGGACTCAGATTACTTGTATTTAAATAATATTACTAAGTTAAAGGGGGGGTTTATGATTGATTTATCTAAACTAATATGCAAACTGGAAAGTAAATATGAATGTAGATATGATTGTAAATAACAAATATGAGAAAAGCGTGTTCAACTAGTTAAATCCATTATAGATATGTTTATTGATCATCGATTCTCTTGATTCTCAATTCCCTTGAATAATCTATTGTGGATTATACTCCTATTAAGGATTATGACCCAAACTTCAATTCTAGTTGAAAGAATTAACAGTCTAAACAACCCTAATCATTTAACAACCTAAAACAACGTCTAGATTCAATTAAACGACAGCTTTACGAGTCTAGTTATCAATAGAAACAAACACTTAGAGCAAACAAACATCTAAGTTATTTGTGGATCTATTCCCTTCTACAACTGAACAGCCCGAACGGGTCTAAACAATTATAGATGCTACTTTATCTAATCAACCCCAAACGGGCATTAATCAGTATAGTTGTAAATTAACCTAGGAATTCTATTAGGTGATCAAGCTAACAAAACCCTAGAATAATTCTGATTCAATTAAGCACAGGGAATAAAACCTATTCAAGTTGTTGAGAATCAATCAAACCTCATAATTTATGCAATCTATGATTTCAATAACTAGTCAAACACAATGGATTTAGCAATGCATAATTAAATTAAAAACAAACTTACAAGAGGTTCAAAGATGCTCCCTTGAGAGAAAAACCCTAGCCTCTAAAAGTCTGATAAAAGTTATGAAAGAGAAACTAATAACAAGGTTTAAATACCCTAAGATATCCAAAAATCAAAATATCCCGAAATACAATCAAACATGTCGGTCAAGATCTATCTTAAGCCCATCTCGAAGCCCAAAACTCGCAGCCCAACGTCTCCGTTGAAAGGCAGATGGCGCGGTCTCATCCTTGTGTAGCGCGGTCGCGCACACTGTGTCCTAGCCCGCGGCACTTCTCAGTTCAGCATTTCAGGTGACACTTCAGAGGCTGTTTTCACCCCTCCGAGTTGGAATTTGGACTCGGAGTAAAATATGAATTGTAGATCTTCGAGTTAGCTTTCCAGTGATACCAAATTCAGCTTTGTCCAAGCACTGTAGCTCCCAAACCAATCATTGCAAGATAGAGGTTTCAAAACAAGTCTCCAATGCATGTCCCGGATTTAAGCTTCCTCAAGCTCTTGGGTCTTGGCTCTTCCAATCTTCACTTGTATCACTCTAAGCTTCCTCAAACTCCACCATAGTCCACTAAGATCCATCCCGTCCACACTTGTTTACCTAAAGATCTACAAAACCGAACAAAACAAGCGCAAAACCCGAATTCCCTAGAAAACCTAAAAACCTAAGAACTACACTAAACTAAGCTAAAACACATGCAAAACAAACATAAATATGCATCCTAATCTATACCTATATGCAAGCTATCAAATTCCCCGATGCTTAACCCTTGCTTGTCCTCAAGAGAGACATAAATCCAAGTCACACCATAGAAATGCAATCATGCATCCATCTCATAATCAAACGAGCATTTCACATAGAATCAAAAACCCGACCAAGACTTCATAGCATGTATTACAACAAGCAAAGAGCAAAGACCGTTCATTCATTCTAAATCTCCACCGCTGGGGATCAAACACATAACAAAAATCAAGAGGTCTTTTTAAGGGTTGTAATGGGGCTAAGGTAAAGAGAATTTTGGAAGTGATCATATTTGGCTTGTGGTGCTAAATCCGGGATAAAGAACTAATCCTAAACCCAAACTTCAACACACTTTTCATCTCATCTTTTCCCAACTTTCTTTTCCAACTCCATAAACACATTTAAACATTTTGCTTCTTTCTTCACTTTTTTTCTTCTTGCCTCTTCTTCAACTCTTTTCTTTTTCACTCGTGAAGATTATTAACATTTGTACTCAACTTTTTCTTTGCTTTGCAACATACTTTCACCTTCATTTTTTTTCACTTTGCAACTAGAGTTGTATTTCCTCTCTTCCACCTTTTTCTTCAACTTCCCCCATACTTGTACCAAACTCACATAAAATAAAACCAACCTAAAGTCCTAAATCCCGGATGGGTCAAGCTTATTAGGCTAGGAATTATTTTGTGGAGCTCATAAAAAATAGGCTTTAAGGCTCAAAAGAAATAGGGGTGTCAAAACATGGATCTTGTAAGGTAGGAAGGGAAATAATAGGCTATAAAGAAACATTGCCTCAATCATTTTAATGTCATGCATTCAATCATATAAAGCAGCCTTGAAAAAGAGTCATAACGCAAGTTATAGAGCTAGATAATCATGGTGATACATTCAAGAATTATAGAGAACAAATATATTCATGAAAGGGCAAAAACCTCACAAGGCAAATTTTTGTCTAGAACTTCAGAATGAATCTAAAACTCAAACTATTATACATGCTCAGTCCTATAGTCAAAGTATTTAATCAATGATCATGCTCATATCATATAAACTTCAACATATCATGCAAATCATGGGTTAGGACTTATACTTAGCATAGAAACATAAGAGGAATTAAACAATGGGGAAATAAGAACCTAAATGCAATATTTTTGTATTTTTTCAAAATTTTCTGATTTTTTTCAATTTTTAAGCATTTTAATCAATGCATGCAAAAATTTAAATATGACCTAATCCAATGCAACTACATGCAATGCAAAAGTAAATCCCTTCCCCCATGCTTAAAACATAATTTGTTTCCAAAGTATAGTAAAAAGTAAAGACAAAGAGAAAACTCACAGAGATCTAACTATCCGGGTAGTGATGGGAAATCCGACGGTGGTGGTGTAAGACTTCTGAACGGAACTCGATTCAAAACTCGTCGGCGCGGGCAGGGTAACAGGGGCCGCGGGCGCGTCACACATACGCCGCGGTCGCGCCATCCATGGGCCGCGGTCGCGCACCCCCCTCGGAATGCCCGCGCTCTAAAAGTCTAGCCCTCTGTCGAAATAATGCGGGCTCGGGCTCATACCTGCGCGGTCGCGCACCCTGTCTTGTATGCCCGCACTTCTCTGAATGTTTTGGGTTATTGATTTTCAAACCTGGGGTATCTAAAATACACACAAAAACTACCTAAAAAGCAAAAGATTATAACTGAAAACAAAAACTACTCTAAGCCTTAGGTTGCCCCCCAAGAAGCGCTTATTTAACGTTATTAGCTTGACTCCTAACATGATTAGACAAGATTAGACATTGTCAATGCCCTTAATAACCTGCCAAATCCCTGTGTACACATCTCAGAAAAATATAAGTAATACCATGATAAATTAACGATGCATAATATAACTTTCAAAGACCGTTTTAATTTATCAAACCCGTGTGCCCAATTTTCATGAGATGGCATTTGTTCAAATAAATTCAACACAAGTGGTGGCTTTAGAAAATACTTACAGTATGAGTCCAAGCACTTATCACCAATACCACTTTTATCCAAGATGAACTCCATATATTCTTCATCTTCCACCTTGTGTTGTAGACTTGGCTCCTCATCTTGGAACTTCATAAGCTCCTAATGTGAGAAGGTGGGGAAATTGAAGCAAGGGATGTCAAGGCCTAACATAGGGCACACCATGACAGCGAGAGTCTTAACAGATGTAGCATGTTGTTTTTCTCCCTCATGGTTGTCTATTTCATCAACAAAGAAGTCATCATTGTCAACAAACGAGTCTTCTTCCAAAACTACAAAACCCTCAAGTTATTTACTCCACATGGGTGAAAATGACTTCGGCTCCCTAGGCTCCGTAAGAATCTCTATGCCAGCACAGACTTCAGTAGGCTCTGTGGTGATCTGCTCAGCATGACTTATAGGTGTGAATTCATGTTGGGTGTCAAATTCATCCTCATAACCCACATCAAGTGTCTTAGATTGATCCTCAACTTGCATCTGGGTGTTTGACTCTTGATGGTTTGATTCCAACGTGATTCCACCACTTCTTTCACACAACTCAAAAGGACATGATATTGTGGAATGAAGATATGAAGAACAAGACTCACATTGCTCCAAAGAATCCACCCCTTTAGAGAAATCCCTGATTATATCCTCAAGAGACTTATCAACCGGCTGGGGTGGTTGGGAAGATGACTCAACCAGAAAGCATTGACGGCTCATGAAACAGAATAAATCCCAACATTCTTCAGATCTCATAAATAAAAGCCTCTCATTTCTCATGTAGTTAGCCAATCCCCTTGTCTCAAGATTCATACCATGGGTAACTCTCATGTTTACCTCTCTATCGTTGTATTGTAATCCCCAAGCACCAAGTTCAAGCACATGGTATTGAAATCTTAAAAAATAGTCATGGAAGTGTTCATCCTGCAGCTGTCTACATTCAAACAAAGCCATGGATCAGTAGCACGGGTGTTATGAACCGTCAGATAGGTTCACAACACCAAAAAAATAGTAATACTAAATAAACACAAATAATATGCCGAGTCCCCGGCAACAGCGCCAGATTTGACAAGCACTTTTATGTCGCTGTAAAAGCATTGTCAAAGAAATATCCTAACTTCCATACCTAAGTATAGTGGAAGCAAGGGTCAAATCGACAGGGACTCAAATTACTTGTATTTAAATAATATTACTCAGTTAAAGGGGGTTTATGATTGATTTATCTAAACTAATATGCAAACTGGAAAGTAAATATGAATGTAGATATGATTGTAAATAACAAATATGAGAAAAGTGTATTCAACTAGTTAAATCCATCATAGATATGCTTATTGAACATCGATTCTCTTGATTCTCAATTCCCTTGAATAATATATTGTGGATTATACTCCTACTAAGGATTATGACCCAAACTTCAATTCTAGTTGAAAGAATTAACAGTCTAAACAACCCTAATCATTTAACAACCTAAAACAACGTCTAGATTCAATTAAACGACAGCTTTACGAGTCAAGTTATCAATAGAAACAAACACTTAGAGCAAACAAACATCTAAGTTATTTGTGGATCTATTCCCTTCTACAACTGAACAGCCCGAACGGGTCTAAACAATTATAGATGCTACTTTATCTAATCAACCTCGAACGGGCATTAATTAGATTAGTTGTAAATTAACCTAGAAATTTTATTAGGTGATCAAGCTAACAAAACCCTAAAATAATTCTGATTCAATTAAGCACAGAGAATAAAACCTATTCAAGTTTTTGAGAATCAATCAAACCTCACAATAGTATGCAATCTATGATTTCAATAATTAGTCAAACACAAAGGATTTAGCAATGCATAATTAAATTAAAAACAAACTTACAGGAGGTTCAAAGATGCTCCCTTGAGAGAAAAACCGTTGCCTCTAAAAGTCTGATAAAAGTTATGAAAGAGAAACTAAAAACAAGGGTTAAATACCCTAAGATATCCAAAAATCAAAATATCCCGAAATACAATCAAACACGTTGGTCAAGATCTATCTTAAGCCCGTCTCGAAGCCCAAAACTCACGGCCCAACGTCTCCGTTGAAAGGCAGACGGCTCTGTCTCATCCTTTTGTAGCGCGGCCGCGCACACTGTGTCCTAGCCCGCGGCACTTCTCGGTTCAGCATTTCAGGCAATACTTCAGAGGCTTTTTTCACCCCCTTCGAGTTAGAATTTGGACTCGGAGTAAAATATGAATTGTAGATCTTCGAGTTAGCTTTCCAGTGATACAAAATTCATCTTCATCCGAGCACTGTATCTCCCAAACCAAGCATTGCAAGATAGAGGTGTCAAAACAAGTCTCCAATGCATGGCCCAGATTTAGGCTTTTTTTTCACAAAAGCTGTTGGGTCTTGGTTTTTCCAATCTTCACTTGTATCACTCTAAGCTTCCTCAAACTCCACCATAGTCCCCTAAGATCCATCCCGTCCATGCTTGTTTACCTAAAGATCTATAAAACCGAACAAAACAAGCGCAAAACTCGAATTCCCTAGAAAACCTAAAAACCTAAGAAGTACACTAAACTAAGCTAAAACACATGCAAAACAAACATAAATATGCATCCTAAACTATACCTATATGCAAGCTATCACCCTTCCTTTCCTAGTAATAGGAAGGCGAACAATAAAGTCCATAGAAAGATCTTCCCTAGGCCCTTGTGGAATGGGCAATGGCGTGTAAAGGTCGTGTGCATGGGAAGTGGACTTGGCCTTTTGGCATGTGACATAAGCACACACGTACCTTGTCACTTGCCTAAGCATATGTGGGCAAAAGAAGTGTTCTCGGAGGGCACTTAGAGTTTTTTGGACCCCGATGTGACCTCGACCATCATGTGCTTCCCTAAGAAAAGCAAGTCTAATAGAACAAGTCGGGATGCAAAGGCATCCCTCCTTTTACAAGTAACCATCACTCAAAATGAAACCATCATTCTCATTAGAAGGACAACAAAGACATGACTCAAATAGAGAAGAGAAGAATGAATAATGCAAATATAACTCCTTAATTAAACTAAATCCTAGCATTTCAGTTTACATATGAGTGATTAAGGCGTAGCTCCTAGACAATGCATCAGCCACCACATTGTCTTTCCCTTTCTTGTGGACAATCACATAAGGAAATGTCTCTAGAAACTCCACCCAACGAGCATGCCGACGGTTCAAGGTTGCTTGGCTCAAGTCTTCAACAATTTCACATGGCCATAGGTAGTGCGCCCACATCTTCAACACACGAATAAGAACATAAAGCTCCTTATCATACGTCGGATAACTCAACTGAACTCGGCCCCTTTCTTATTCAAGTTGTACAAGGGGGGTGGCAATGGTAGAAAAATCTCTGACAAATCTTCTATAGAAGCCGGCAAGTACAAGGAAAGATCTAAGCTCAGTGGATGATTTTGGAGTTGGCCACCCTTTAATGGCTTGGACTTTGCTTTCATCAACATTCAAGTCATCTTTAGACACCACATAATCGAGAAAGATGGTGGACGGCGAGCAAAAGGTACACTTGGCCAATTTGTCGAAGAGGGACTCCCTCCTTAGGCGTGTCAAGACTTGGAGGAGATGCTCAACATGGTCATCAAGGCAAAGGGAATAAATCAAAATGTCATCAAAGTAAACGACTACAAAATTTCCCAAAAATTTCCAAAGCACGTGATTCATGAGCTTCATAAAAGTAGATGGCGCATCAGTGAGCTCGAATGGCATGACAAGCCACTCGTAGAGCCCATACTTGGTCTTAAAAGCAGTCTTCCCTGCATCTCCTTCTTTCATTCTTATTTGAAGGTAACCACTTTTAAAGTCAATTTTGGAAACGATAGTGGCACCATGTAGCTTATCTAGCATGGCGTCGAGCCATGGGATTGGATGCCTGTATTTGATGATGATTTGTGATGAGGTATTTTCACAATCGTTATACCTATCAAAGAAACTTTAACAAACCAAACTCAGTAGAGCAGTAAGTAAGGGTCGAACCCACAAAGACACATGTATTTGTGCTTTAACTTGTTTGCCAAGTAATAGTATAAGGGGGGTGGAGTTTGAGTAATTATCTAAATCTAATATGCAAGTTGAAATCAAAATAAGAATGCAAGTATAATTGTGAATGTAAGTTATGAGAGAAACATGCTCAACTAGTTAATATCCATTATAGATATGCTTATTGATCATTGATTCTCTTGATTCGCATTTCACTTGAATAATCTATCGTGGATTATGATTCAAAAGATCAGTTTTAATTGTTAAAACTACGAATCGAACAACCCTAATAATGTAACAACCTAGATGACCTTCTAGATTCAGTTAAACAACAGCTTTACGATTCAAGTATCGATAGATACGAGTATTTAGAGCAACCAGATATCTAAGTAACTTGTGATTTTATTCTCTTTCTACAATAATAGCCCAACCGGCTATTATCCATTATAGATCCTACTTTATCTAATCAATTCCAATTGGTAATTAATCAGATTAGTAGTGAATTAATCTAGAATTCTTATTAGGTGATCAATCTAACAAAACCCTAGACCAATTATGATTCAATTAAGCAAGAGAATAAAAACTACTCAAGTTTGTTGACAATCAATCAAACCTCACAATAATATGCAATCTACAACTTCAATCAACTAGTTAAACACAAGAGAAATTAGCTAGACATAACTAAGATTGAAAGCTTATAATAAGGTTCAAAGTCTTCCTTGGGAAAAACTCTCAAGAACAAACCATAATTCCAAGCTGCAATTATGATTATGAATGTAACACCCTATCTTTACACAAGGGCGCTACTCCGTAGTAGACCACACATGGGTCCACATGAGCTAACCTGACAACGAGTTCACTCGGATCTTACAACTTGGGCACGATGAGAAAATACAAGGAAAATATATATCCAACCTGTATTTATAAAACCAATGCATGGAAAACATGCCTGATTTCTCAATCGACATAAACTACAATACAACTTATGAACCCTTTATTGACATCATACTACTCTTTCCTTAACCAAAACCAATTATTATACAAAATAAGTGACCACCATTTCACCCGACTGAACCCAATCCTAATCACACAACCTTTAACGACTCGTATCATCATTTTGTCGAAGTTCCATCATGGGTTTCTTGTCCTAATCGTTACCTGGAACTGAAAAACAAATCTCCGAAGGGTTAGCTAACAATTTCAATGTGCACTGAATAGCAAATACAATATGCAGTAGCAAATCAATTTATCAAATTACATAATGAGAATAGTATTAGAATAGTTCACATATAGTATATTCACAACAACAGACAAGCGCACAACAATACTTATAATCATAGAATGCACATAATAATACTTAAAGTAATACGATGCATACTAATAATAGAACATAATTTCACTTTACTATCACATCATTCACTTTTCACTTCAAAATCAAATCAACCACAATTCACAACAATTCTTATATACCGATATCAATTTACATAGCAATTGGGGCATTCTTTCAGCCGGAAATTCTTATCTACCATATCAATTTAAATAGAAATCGGGGCAATCTCAAGCAAGATCGGGGTGTAGTGGTCGGCGGCCTCCACCGTTACTCCGAACCACCCAGCACCAGAATAATTCACCTTCTTACCTCCGATCAAGCCTCTACTAGAGCACTTGCCAAAACTTTTATTATAATTTCGAAAATTCTACGTGGTAACCCTAGAGTTTGACATTATTTATAAGGTGTACCAATTTTTGACATAATATGTGTGGTAACCCAGAGGGTAATATAAAATTCACCTCATATCCAAAATAGTTAAAGTTAACATTTAACGTTAACTTCAATTTATAAGAAAAGGCAAAATTGAATTAAAAAAAACAAAATGCGTTTACTTTCTTCATTCCTAGTACAAATATGATTGCTGGCAACACACAATTGCTGCAGTACCAGTATTCAATCTCTTCAAATTTCTGAGCTTGTAAATATATTAGAAATTGGGTATTTTCTTCCGTGGTGCAAAAGGAAAGTGATGTGATCAAGCCCACCTGAACCCACCTTCCCGGCCTGCCTCGAGTCGGCGTTCTGACCAGTGGGCCAGCCTCCACGTCGGCGATCTGACTGGTGGCGCTCGATCACAAGCCATGGGCTGCAGCCCATGCACCCCAACCTGTAGGAGGATTCACACCTTTTATCCTGCAGAATGTTGGAGGGGGGATTTGATCCCCTGACCTCCCTTTATCATGGTGGGGTTACCACACTTGATAGTTGGTTATCAAGTGTGGTAATCCCACCTTGATAAAGGGAGGTCAGGGGATCAAATCCCCCCTCCAACATCCTGCAGGATAAAAGGTGTGAATCCTCCTGCAGGTTGGGGTGCATGGGCTGCAGCCCATGGCTTGTGATCGAGCGCCACCAGTCAGATCGCCAACGTGGAGGCAGGCTGAAGGCTGACCCACTGGTCAGAACGCCGACTCGAGGCAGGCCGGGAAGGTGGGTTCAGGTGGGCTTGATCACATCAGAAAGAAGTAGAAGCAATTTGAGTTCAATTTTTTTTGAATGATCTAAGCCCCTCAGTTTTGATTAGGGGTGTCAATCGGGCGGGTCGGGTCGGGTTTGGTTTGGGTCAATTCAGTTTCGGGTAAGTTCGGATTCGGGTCAAATTCGGATATTTTGAAATTCGGGTCAAATTAGGTTGGATCATTTCGGGTCGGGTACTCAATTAATCGGGCAAAGTCGGGTTTCGGGTCATTCGGTTTTCGGTCCAACTTGATTTCGGATAAGTCCGGTTTCGGGTTTAGTCCGCTTCGGATTTAGTCGGATTTCAGGTGAGTTGGGTTTCGGATTTTTCGGATTTTGGGTGAATTGGATTTCAACTTTGACCGAATTTCTGGTTAATCTGATTTCGAGTAAGTCGAATTTTGATTCAGACCGTATATCGACTGATGGTTTTTTGTAGTTTAACTACTCTAGGGTCTAAATATTTAATGTAACATTTAAATTAAAAACATAATTATAATAAATATTCACTATCATTAATATTTTAAACATAATGTAATTTTCGGATGGTTTCGGGTCGGGTAACTTCGGATTTTCGGATGGTTTTGGGTCGGGTAACTTCGGATTTTCGGATGACTTCGGGTCGGGTAGCATCGGATATCGGGTTGCATCAGGCTTAGTCCATTTGGGTATAATCGGGTTTGGGTTAATCTCGAGTTCGGGTTTTTTCGGATTCGGGTCAAATCAGTTCAGGTCAAACATGTCTCGGGTATAAAACTTTTTATCTTTTTCTCGGGTCGGGTCGGGTTCGGAGTCGGGCGGGTCGAGCGGGTTTCTCGGGTCGGGTCAAATTTTGATAGCCCTAGTTTTGATTTTAAAGGAATTCAAAATTCGAGCGCGCAACTCGTCTTTGAAATAGGCAAATAGCACCACTCGATTAAATCTAATTCCTATATCCAATCGTTAAACCAATCCCTAAATCTCTAAATTAAGATTCAAATTCATAAACCCTAATTTTAGAAAAAGCATGAAATCGATGCCTAATGTACGTCACACCAACCAAATTGCAAGTTTTTTCTTCCATCTCCAGCAACATTTGTGTTGATTGTTTAGGTTTTATCCTTTGTTGATGATGGCAACACTAGCAGCGACATCAACAGCAGTGGCATACCGGCCAACAATGGCGATACCAACAGCGACAAAACCAACAAAGAAGAAGGGTATTTGGTCAACGACGATTGTTTTTTCACACTACCAATCACTTCGTATGTTCGCCGTCGTGTTGTGCGGCTGTCTTCTCAACTACGACAACCGAGGGAAAGAAATCACTGGAAAGAAAATTAACATGTTTTATTTTTATTTTTTAAAATTTCAATTTTGCTTTTTTCTTATAGTTTAAAGTTAACGTTAAATGTTAACTTTAACTATTTTGGATATGAGGTAAATTTCGTATTAACCTCAGGGTTACCACATGAATTAAGTCAAAGATTGGTACATCTCATAAATAATGTCGAACTCTAAGGTTACCACATAGAATTCCCGTTATAATTTTGAAGGGGCTCTCCTTGTCATACAACTAAGCCAGAGATGTCTCCCTCCTTCTCGATCATCCCATAGGCATCGTTATACCGGTAGATGCCAAAGTTTCATAAATCGAATAAAATACGATGTATTAATCATCTAATAATATATTATTAAATCATCGTTTTAGTCATACACAGATGTATATTAAGATACAGGGACGAATCCCAAAATAAAGCTCTACACATCATATCTACACATCATATCCCAAAATCCCAAAATTGGTAACTAAGTAAGTCTAGGCAACTTACCTCGAAGACGAAATCCCAAAGCCAAGAAACAACTAACTATCGCGCAATGTGGAACCCTGTCTAGGACAGATAGCCTGTCTCTTCTCGTCATCTCTATTCACCTCCTAAGACCCACACTCATATATATATATATATATATATATATATATATATATATATATATATATATATATATACACGTTTTGGTTCAAGTGAGGACCACTCTTGTGGTAAGACCTTTTGCTTAAAATGAGGACCAATCTCAACCATTAGATTTACCTTATCACTATATATTGGATGGTCAAGATTTTTTTTATTTTATTTTATTTTATTTTATTTAGTTTTTGTTCTTTGCTTAAAAAAGCTTTAAAAATGCTAAATATGGCAGTTCAATCTTTATATACTAAGAGTTCATTTTTATACACTAGAAGTTCAATTTTTTATGTTAGGAGTTCAATTTTCAATATTGTATGAGTTCAATTTTTATATTCAACGTGTTCATTTTTTTTATCGATGCTAAGTTCAATTTTTAGGTACTTTGAGTTCATTCTTTAAATAATTCGATTTTCACATAACTAAAAAAATATTTAAAAACTAAATGATTTTTTTCAATTTTTTTTTATTTTATTTTTTTACCTTTTTAAAATTATTTTCTTACTTAAAAAAAGCTTTAAAATGTTAAATATGACAGTTCAATTTTTATATACTACGAGTTCATTTTTATACACTAGAAGTTCAATTTTTTATGTTAGGAGTTCAATTTTCTATGTTGTATGAGTTCAATTTTATATTCTACGAGTTCATTTTTTGATCTATGATAAGTTCAATTTTTATGTGCTTTGAGTTCATTTTTCATATAATTCGATTTGCACATAACTAAAAAAATAATTGATTTTTTCTCAATTTTTTAATTTATTTTTTCAATTTTTTTTACTTTTCTAAAATTATGTTCTTTTTTTAAAAAAAAGCTTTAAAACGTTAAATATGACAGTTCAATTTTTATATACTACGAGTTCATTTTTATTAGGGCTGGGATACTTCGGTTATTGGGTTTTTTTAGCCTACCCGCAGGGTAAAAAAATTTTTTTAGTTCGGTTCGGTTCCTACGAATTTTAGTGAGGAACCGTAATAACCGTACCCGAACTTTATTCGGTTCCTAACTTTGGTTAATTCGGTTAACCGAATAAAGTTACAAGTAAAAAATAACGTGGTCAAGAGACAATGTTGAGTCTATCCAAAATAATATATTCATACTTACCTTTTGAAATCAGTAAAGTGAAATCCATATATAAGGTCACACAAATCAAATGGTAGGCACTGCATCCACCGGGTTTAAAAGGGAAATCCAAAGAAATATACCCTAAATGGATGTAATCGTTGCATACTATCTACAAGATACTCAAATTTTTGCCAAAAATCTAAGAATATATATTCCCATGAAAATTCAATGTTCGTTGATATGCAACATTGGCTTTAAGTGTTTTCTTGCAGTCCTTGGAAGCTTTATAGTTTAAACAACCAAAAATGGATGGCTAGCATAAAGGATAATGAACAACAAAAGAATACCCAAGTGCAAAACATAACATCAAAGTTTGAAGTCAAAGCCAGAAATATCATTGAAAGAGAACATTTCTATCTAGTTCACAAATATTGATTGGGAAATTACCATACCAAATTTTACAAATTGAGTTCTGCTAAAGGCAACAGGCCTAGAAGCAAGATGTGCTACGCGATTTCCAAACCAACGTATACGCGAAAAAGAAACTACAGCAAAGCGAGAAATACTAGAACCAATATCATCACACACACACACATAAGAAAGAGGAGAGTAGTAGAAATATGGCTATCAGATTCAATAATCAGGTGGGACATGTTGAAGGATTTGATTACCTGAAGTTCAAAAGAGATAGCAAGAGCTTCAGGCTGAGCTATTTCCAACGTGCCAGCAAATTTCTTAGTGACGAGCAAAATTAGGTTTCAATATAAGTGTCTGAGAGAAGCTCCCAAGCTGACAAAGGGACTGCAGTAAGAAACAGGGAAATAGTCGGATTAATTAGGTAATTAACAGTGGATTATTATTCTTGAGTTGATTAGAAATGTGGATAATGTGATTCATATGTGTTATCTATGGGATAAGGATTAATGCATACTACTAAGACAAAGTAAAATCTTGAAATCTTACAACGTAGATATAGGATCTCAATCCTTCTATTTCTCCATCAATATATCTCGTTTTGATCACTTGATTTTGTTTAGAATGGATCGTGTAGTTATTTGCAAGGTATCAAGCAAAATCACATTAATAGTCCTAACTCAGCCATAGTCCAGAATTAGCCAAAAAATAACTGTGCAATAGAATGAAATTAGCTACCTCAACTTTATCTCGTCCGTCCTTCTTGAAGAATAGGGCACTAATCACCAAATCTCTGAAACTACCAAGGAAACTTAAATTCCGACGTCGGAGAATAGGGCACCAATCACCAAATCAAAGTTGCAGTGACACTAAGAGCAAAAGAATGAAATGAAAGAGCAAAACGAAATCGGTTGTTGAAATTACCAAAAGACTCGAGGAAATTAAATTCGGGCTTGCTGTGGAAGGCCTGATGGCGCGGCAAATTCCGATGCGGTCTGGTTCTGATTCCGGAAGAGGGAAGAGTGGAGAGGAGTCGGCAATGTGAGGGCTCGGGAACAACGGATCTGCAAATGGCGACGGATCTGACGCGGCCGGTGAGGGCGGGAATGACGGGAACAACGGGAACGATTGGAACGACGAGGCTCGGGAACGACGGGAGTTGGGGGGGATAAGGGGTATTATGCAAATGGCGGCTCTGCAAATGAATTGAAAATTATTAGGGCTGGGAGACGGGGGATGAAAAGCCAGGCTGGGATATTACGGGTATTCTACAATTTCGGTTTTTTTTTAAAAACCCGAGAACCGAACCCGAAATAATTAAAAGAACCGAACCGATTTTTTCACCTTATTTATTTTAACGAACCAAACCAACCAGAACCGAACTGCTCTGTTCGGTTCGGTTCTTCGGTTTTTCGGGTCCAAAGTCCCAGCCCTAATTTTTATACACTAGAAATTCAATTTTTTTATGTTAGGAGTTCAATTTTCTACATTGTATGAGTTCAATTTTCATATTCTACAGGTTCATTTTTTATCTATGATAAGTTCAATATTTTTGTGCTTTGAGTTCATTTTTTATAAAATTCGATTTTCACAAAACTAAAAAAGTAAAAAAAAAAGTAAGAAAAATAAAAAAAATAATTTTTGAAAAAAATCTTGACCGTTTAATACATAGTGAAGGACTGAAGGAGTAAATCCAATGGTTGACATTAGTCCTCATTTTAAGCCTTGTCCTTACCACAAGAGTGGTCCTCATCGGAACCACACACACACACACACACACACATATATATATATATATTGAGGTTCAATAGAGAACAATTAAATATGAGAGAACAAAAGAGCAATTGTAGGCCTTTGGATGATATTCCATTGGATGGCTCAGATTACATATCTAAAATTGACCCAATTTCAAATTTCAACCCAATTCCTTAATTATAGCAAGTATTTATTAATTTTCGGATTTATTAATTCCATTGACAAATCAAAAAAGGAAGGTGGGTTATGGGGGTGGTTATATTCATCATTACATCAATTTCCATCGAATTTGACCCAATTTTCGGATTTTTTAAAAATCTCGAATTTGCTCTCATTGATTACATTAATTTCCATATTTATTTCAAAAAATTAAAAAATCCCGTAATTATAGGAATTTAACAATTAAGTTTAAATCCGGCACTAAATCTCGCAGAATTGTATACAACAAATCAAATGGTTATATACATGATTCTTATTTGTTATATACAGTTGCTCATAACATGATTCATAATTGTATACGAAACCAATTGCTCATATACATGATTTTATTTGTTATATACATGATATTATAATGATCATACAATCCTCTTTTATTGATTCTATTCAATTTTGAATGTATACATAAGTACGTAAAAGTATATACAAGAACATGATTCTTATATTCATGATACTAGTGTATTGGTATTTTCACGCGAAATTATGAATTGCATTCATGAATTTAAATGTGTATACATAAGTAAATGAGAGTATATACATGAATTCAACTATATATACATGATTATCATTTTGTATCGGTATAACCAAAAATTAAATATTACATAATGAAACAAAAAAAAGGTGTATAGATACAACATAAGATCTAATGTTCAATATTGCCACCAATCTTCGATCGCTTAAACCCCAATGATCGAAGAATGGAAATCAAAAATATGTTGACAATCCGCTCTACTTGAGATATCTGCGTAAAAAACTAATGTCAAATCCATGTATACATGTATAATAATCATGTACATAGACCACATACTCATATATACATGTATAAAAATAGTTTACAAATAACTCATGTATATTAAATGTGAATTATATGTATATACGATAATATCGAATGTACATATAATTCAAATTGTACATGTAATAGACAGGTTTTCATTAATTGTACATACAATACTGCAAATAGTATCTAGCCATACCAATTTTGTATATACATTTAGCAATTCGTTATATACAATATTACAGTGTATGTATACAGAGAATCTGTAGGGTTTGGTTGTTACGAATTGCATTGTTTTACGTATATTTTCGAATTAATTCGCCAAAATTGCTTACCGCTGGGGGTCGCCGGTGAGCAGGGGATCTATCGCCGGTCGCCGGAACACTAGTGGCTGGTGAGAACACGTTGGTGGTCGCCGGTGAGCAGAGGATCTATCGCCGGTCGCCGTTCGCCCTGGTCGCTCGCCGTTCGCCCTGGTCGCTCGCCGTTCGCCCTAGCCGCGATGAACGCTGGGTGGCTCACCGGTGGCTTGCGCGATCTATCGTGGTTGTGGTCGTCAGTGGCTTGCGCGATGGTGGCTTGCGGGATCGGTCGCCGGTCGCCGGTCGACACAGGTGGCTTGCGCTACACAGGTTGCCGGAATTCTCCAATGGAGATTTGGAGGATTTTTTTCTACGTTGGATGATGGAGGTTATGGTATAATTGGATTTTTCCAAAATCAAAACCAAATTTTAATTATGGTAGTTAGGATGGAGTAAATCATGGGGAGAATATCTCTCCTATTTTTGGTTTTTTCCTATTTTTCTATTTTTGCTATTGTAGATACAAATCCCACCATCCATTCCAATCTCATCCAATGGATGAGATTTGTTCTCTTGTTCTCTATAGGAGATTGTTCACTATAGAACCTACCTATATGTATATATATATATATATAACCAAAAGAATAAAAAATAGCTTTTTAATTCTTACAAACTCTAACCCTAAAAACAACGAAAAGCCAACATGCATTATAACTTCTTAGGTATACTTCCAAATCCTTTAAAACTACACAAGAATATACTAAATATATAAAAGAATATTTTTCTAATTCATACCTCTTTGTAAAACTTGATCAAAGGACTCCATAATATCATTACAAAGCAAAACCCTAAAATTACTCTGTAATCTTTTACCGAATATAAATCCAATATCGAAAACACCCTTTGAGAAATATAAATTGAATGATTTCCAAATCAAAGCCAACTATAAATCTAGATCTGGAAAAATTAGAAAAATATAAATAAACCATTAACTAAATTAAAACTTACCAAATCACGCTTGTACTTCGAGATTAAAACCCGATAGAAGAGACCTTAATTGTAGCAGATCCAAAAAAACAATAAAATCTTAATCTTACTCTCTTCTTTTCTCTCGTCCTTTCTTTCTCTCCTCTGTCTCTCTCTCTTTTTTTCGTTTGGTTTACTTGACAATGAAAATCTAGGAGAGCAAACATATATATCAATGTAAGTCGGCAAAAGTTTAAAGAAAATTACATTTTTCACCCTCAAATCTTCTTTACTATAAACTTTATCCTAAAATAACTATTAATTAATTTTTAGTTAACTTTTTTTTAAAATATAATTAATTTAAATTCAATATTAAATATTAAATATTATTATTTATCCGAGATTACTTAAAAGATAACTAATCCGAGCACAAAATTCAAGGAACATAAAAATAGGATAAAAATATCAAAAATATTTCCAAATATTACATTCTACCCCTCTTAGAAAAAAGTTTCGTCCTGAAACTTCCAGATATATACGAAAAACAAAGTCATACCACTACTTAAAATCTTTCATATGAGCCAAACAACACGCAGATCATACCCTTAGTACACCACAAGCAGCAACCAACTAAGTCAAATATCATGTAATTCATACCATCAGTACACTACAAGCAACTATCAAACAAGTCAAGCACACAAAGTCAAGTCAAACAAAGCATACAGTTAGTTACCATATATAAGGTTCTCACACACTTTTAACTTCTACTCTTTAAGGTCTTAACTAAACTCGGCCACAACTCTAGACAACTTTATCTTATTCTCATCTCAGTCTCCTAAGTGGCCTTCTCAACTCCTCGTTGAGACCATTGAATCAATGCCAACGATATTTCATTACTCCGCAACTTTCTTCATGAAGATGTACTCCAATGTTCACTTGATTTAGCTATCTAGGAATCTCCTGCACTTCATGACTTATGAAGGACTTGTCTCAACTAACCCGTACACTTCACATTGAACCACACAACTCATGTTAACAATCTAACTTCTGATTACCTGAAATCCTACTTGGGTCACTTTGTAAGCAATTGTTGTTGTCTCAATACTCCTTATACTAGTCTGAAATGCTCTACAAGCTCCTTTTTATTCTGAGAGTAAATAAGAATGTCATCAATACAAACCACCATGAACCTAACCAAGTAGTCAATGAACACCCAGTTCATCACCCCATAAACCTTGTAAGGCCATTAGTCATTCCAAACGACATCATTACACATCTATAATGCTCATATCTTGCTCAAAAAACCATCTTAGGAATGTCCCCTTTTTTTCATCTAGTGATAACCTAATATCAAATCCATTTCTGAAAACATGCACCATGGCTCCTTGCAATTAGTCCAACAAGTCGCCCATATAAGATAATGAGTTTTTGTTCACAATAATCACTCAAATTCCGGTAATCAGTACACAATCATAGGAAAATATCCTTCACCGAGACTATACGATACAGAACTTTCTATATTTGTCTCCTCTCCAACTCCAATTCACTACTATAATCCACCCCACTTTAAGGTGGTAATCCTGAAAGCTAATCCCAGAATAACATTCGCAACTTACAAACATTAAGTATATTCTAGATGTGTAGTCTTTCCTTGTCCTTTGGAAAGGCAGATCACTAGTACCCCACATATCCATCACTGCAAAACTTGGCAATCTTTGTCACACTTATTACTAACCTAACTCCTTTGGCCCTATTTCTTTGACATACAATCAACTAACTTCGATCTCGGTTGCATCTGCAATTCCCCAAACTAACCTAAATGCTTCGCATTAGCATTCTAATTAGGTACAACTCCCATGCCCTTCAAATCCAGAAGAAATCTTACCCAGGTGGCTCGAACAACGACAATAATATCTAATGGTACTTAAAACTATGGCGCCACTACTGGTCCACAACTCTTCCTACAATAGAAGCATCTTAATCCTAGAGTTTTACATATTCCACTCCCTACATTAGCACACACAATGTCATTCCTTTATTGACATATTTGTGAAGTTGTCTCAACTTGTTAGTTAACCTCTTTGACAAAGATGATACCAATGCTAGTTCATGCCCTAAACCATACTAAGTCCTTCCTCTTATACCTTTCCTGAAACGACTTTGTAGCATATGCCATCAAAGTTGACACTCATATTATCTCAATCATGTTGTCCCTATATGCGATCACTGTATGGCTCAGCCTTGTCAAGTCTTTGACCTAATCATATCTCATATTCTTCCTATAATCAGTCCCAAAGAAGTTTAACTACTTCTCTTTCTATTCTCCACTCTACATCTTCGGTTCATTTCCTAAAACAATGCTCATGTTTTCTCAAGTCGAACATCATTCATCTTCAATCGTCATTCTTGACTCAAATATGACCACCATCAATGTTGAATCTTAAGTGCTTAAGCAGAATCCGCTATATAATTACCTTACCCCTCCTGTTTTAATCCCTTCTTTTACCTTTTACATCGGGTTCAAACACTTGATCATCAGTCCAATACTAAAAATTCATGAGAAAACATACCACCAACATATTACTCTTTTGGAAAAGAACATTTTGTGGTTCTCCGACAACATGAATTCCTGTCTTAACCTCAAGTTGAACCCTTCCATGGTCTTGACCATGGTTCCTCTTTTACCATCTTTATCTGCTTTAGCTCTAGTCTGTGGAGCAATTTCTAAACGAAAGCTCTTACAATTAGAATCTACTTTTAACTAAAGTTAGCAACTTAACTTACAATTTTACATGAGATCCTCGGCTGATGGCGGCGAAGTCGTGGCGTGTCATTTACCCACGTAGATGCAACATGACTACCCATTAGAAAACTTTAAAATCAATGGCCAGTTTTTATTTTAAGTTGGAACTCAAGTACACTTGTTGATCAGTTCCATGTGCCCTTGTTGTCAACCTAGACTCTGATACCAATTTGTAATACCCTGTCTTTACACCCGGGCGCTACTCGGTAGTAGAGCACACATGTGTCCACATGAGCTAACCTGACAACGAGTTCACTCGGATCTTACAACTTGGGCACGACGAGAAAATACAAGGAAAATATCCAACCTGTATTTGTAAAACCAATGTATGGAAAACATGCCTGATTTCCCAATCGACATAAACTAAAATACGACTAATGAACCCTTTATTGACATCATACTACTCTTTCCTTAACCAAAACCAATTATTATACAAAATATGTGACCACCAATTCACCCAACTGAACCTAATCCTAATGACATAACCTTCAACGACTCGTACCATCATTTTGTTGAAGTTCCATCATGGGTTTTTGCTCTAATCCTTACTTGGAACTGAAAAACAAATCCCCGAAGGGTTAGCTAACAATTTCAATGTGCACTGAATAGAAAATATAATATGTTGTATCAAATCAATTTATCAAATTACATAATGAGAATAGTATTAGAATAGTTCACAAATATTATATTCACAACAACAAACAAGCGCACAACAATACTTATAATCATAGAACGCACATAATAATACGTAAAGTAATACGATGCATACTAATAATAGCACATAATTTCACTTTACTATCACATCATTCACTTTTCACTTCAAAATCAAATCAACCACAATTCTCAACAATTCTTATATACCGATATCAATTTACATAACAATCGGGGCATTCTTTCAGCCGAAAATTCTTATCTACCATACAATTTGATACGTGATTGCCTCGGAATCCTCCTTGATAATCTCGTATATGACTCACACAAGTCCCGATCTTGCCTAGTAACCTTGATGCAATCCTACAAAAGCTTTCAAAGTGAGTAACTTGTTGCGCAAGGAATTGAAGAACTCGAACTTGATTATGAGAAACCGAATTCGAAACACTAATTTGAATCAAATAAGATAGTTCAACTTGGATGGCTCGAACGCTAATCCAAATTGATAAACTAGTTGATATAAATCGACTAGAACTACACTTGATTGATCAATTCAATGAATCAAAACAAACGAAACACAAAAGAAGAGATTGAGAATTCGGTGATGGTGATGATCTCGGATTGATGATGATTCGAACTTGCAAGCATGAAATCACACGTGTATTTTGAGCCCAAGGACGAGATAAACCTTTCTTATGGTTTATCTCATCTCAAGCTGATTTTCATTAATGAAAGACAATAGTTTAAGTAGTAGAGTACAAAGCTATTGCTTGGGGAGCAAGAGAGAAGTCATAGTTGGCCCTAGCAAGGATAGAATGGACTTGCTTCCCAAGATATAATAAAATATATAAATTAAATCTATCTAGATCTCCCTTAAATAAAATAAATCATGGCTGATTTATTTACTTAAGGAAAATATCCTAACAACTATTAAATATCCAAAACAAACTAAAAATATCTCTAACAACCAGGAGAGAGAATATCAACCAACTAACATAAGTCTATTGATTGAACTCTCTTCATTATTTAAATAAATGCACACGCCTATAATTAAATAAATAAGGATATTTTCTCAATTTAAAATGGTCAAGTCAAAGGGTTGACTTTGACCCATATACCAACTTATCTCACCCGGTCACTTACTAAATTCAGCCCTAAAGTGAGACAAGCTAATACATGTTTCTAAATAAAGAAATAGTGAATTTTCGGCCCTCATATATTAATCCATGGAATCCGGGCTCAGTTGATGACGAATGCACGAGACCCATCTTGTCTTGCTTGGTTCTTCAAGAACAGCTGCCAATCGAACCAAGATCGTTGTCGTGCCTTGAGCAATCTTCTTAGCTCGACTTCTTGTGATTGGTCCGTCAGAAGGCACTCGAATCAACTCAACGACATCGGTTGGAGACATGGCAGGCTTCACTGCATCACAATTTAAATAGAAATCAGGGCATTCTCCAACCAAATCGGGGTGTAGTGGTCGGCGGCCTCCACCGTTACTCCGAACCACCTAGCACCAGAACAATTCACCTTCTTACCTCCAGTCAAGCCTCTACTAGAGCACTTGCCAAAACATTTATTATAATTTTGAAGGGGCTCTCCTTGTCATACAACTAAGCCAGGGATGTCTCCCTCCTTCCCTATCATCCCATAGGCATCGTTATACCAGTAGATGCCAAAGTTTCATAAATCGAATAAAATACGAAGTATTAATCATCTAATAATATATTATTAAATCATCGTTTTAGTCATACACAGATGTATATTAAGATACATGAACGAATCCCAAAATAAAGCTCTAGACATCATATCTACACATCCAGCAAACTTCAAAATTTGTAACTAAGTAAGTCTAGGTGACTTACCTCGAAGACGAAATCCCAAAGCCAAGAAACAACTAACTATCGCGCAATGTGGAACCCTGTCTAGGATAGATAGCATGTCTCTTAACGTCGTCTCTGTTCACCTCCTAAGACCCACACTTATATATATATATATATATAACTTATTATATATATAACTTATTATATATATATATAACCCAATGAATAAAAAAACAACTTTTTATCTCTTACAAACTCTAACCCTAAAAACAACGAAAAGCCAGCATGCA
Organism: Fallopia convolvulus; assembly: GCA_964016875.1. Lineage (NCBI taxonomy): Eukaryota > Viridiplantae > Streptophyta > Magnoliopsida > Caryophyllales > Polygonaceae > Fallopia > Fallopia convolvulus. The sequence goes on from OZ024727.1 coordinate 29,578,332, forward strand.
TTATAACTTCTTAGGTATACTTCCAAATCCTTTAAACTTCACAAGAATATACTAAATAAAAAAGAATATTTTTCTAATTCAAACCTCTTTGTAGAACTTGATCAAAGGACTCCATAATATCGTTAGAAAGCAAAACCCTAAAATTACTCTGTAATCTTTTACCGAATATAAATCCATTATCGAAAACACCCTTTGAGAACTATAAATCGACTGATTTCCAAATCAAAATCAATTGTAAATCTAGATCTGGAAAAATTAGAAAAATCTAAATAAACCATTAACTAAATTAAAACTTACCAAATCACGCTTGTACTTCGAGATTAAAACCCGATAGAAGAGATCTTAATTGTAGCAGATCCAAAAAACCAACAAAATCTTAATCCTTTCTTTCTCTCCTCTGTCTCAGTCTTTTTTTTCCGTTTGGTTTACTTGACAATGATAATCTGGGAGAGCAAACATATATATCAACCTAAGTCGGCAAAAGTTTAAAGAAAATTACATTTTTTACCCTCAAATCTTCTTTACTACAAACTTTACTCTAAAATAATTATTAATTAATTTTTAGTTAAAATCTTTTTAAAATATAATTGATTTAAATTCAATATTAAATATTCAATATTATTATTTATCCGAGATTACTTAACAGATAATTAATCCCATCATAAAATTCAAGGAACATAAAAATAGGATAAAAATATCAAAAATATTTCTGAATATTACAATGAAAAGATAGAAAACTTCCTAAATGCAATATCCAACCAATACTAGAAAGATATTATCCTTAAAACAACATCCAAAAATACATAAAAGTGTCTAAACATGGGGCCCACAAGTCGGTATTACTTATTCCGCGACAAGCTGAAATACGCGGGCATGCGCCATAATCCGCGGCCACGCTTTTTGTCCTTTGTCTGCGCTTTTGCTACTATTTACATTGAGCGGTTTGGTCCATGAAAAGAGCGGTCGCGTAATTCCTACCCAACCCGCGCTTTTCCTCTCGGTTCAAGATTCAAGTGACACTTATTAGGCTGTTTTGACCCCTTTGAATTGGAATTTAGACTCGGAGTACAAATATGAATTGTGGTTCTTTAAATTAGATTTCCAATGATACTTAAATCAGATTCATACAACCACTATATCTCCCAAAATAAGCCTTACAAGATAGAGGTGTTGAAACAACAACTCTAACGCACGGCCCGGATTAAAGCGTTCTTTTCTCACAACCTCTAGGCCTTAATGATCATCCAAAGTGACTTGCATTTCCTTAGAAAAGATAATTGAACATCTCCAATCTTGAATCCTCCAACTTAAGATGGCTTGGAATTTCTTGCAACCAATCCTTGCTCCTCATGAAGACCTAGAAACACGAAACTACAAGAGTAGACACCGAAATGCAAAAACTACAAAAACTAAGCAAAAATGTAAGCAAATAACTAAGTTTTAAATATAAATATGCACTAAAACTAACACCTAAATGCATGTTATCAAATTCCCCCATTCTTAAACCTTGATTGTCCTCAAGTAAGAAATAGATTCAACACCCCCACAAACAAACAATTCATGCATTCACTTTGATAAATATTTATGCAAGAATAAGAAGAGACATGATTCAACAATTGACATCATAGCATGTATTTTTGTATCCAAGTAGATCAAGTAAATACATCCATTCTAAACCTCACTAGGATTCTGTTTGTTTTCAATCTCACTCATTTGTTTAAAGGTATATGTTTTTCGCTCAAAACTCAACTTCAAAAGCCTAAATATCATAGGCTTGCATCAGTGTTCTAATTCTCCACCGCTAAAGACTATGCATCCAACAAAAATCATGGTGTCTTTTGAGGGTTCTTATGGGGCCAATGTAATAAGAATATGCTAGAGAATCATTTGGTCTTGTGGTGCTAAATCCAAGAATCAAGAATCAACTCAATTCTAGATCAACGCCTAGCTTTAATTCTTTTCTTACTTTCCAACTCCTACTCTCTTCATCAAATCTGTTTTTTTCTTCTTCTTTTCATTCAATTTTCTTCTTCTTCTTCTTCTTTTTTTTTCTTCAACATTTTGCATTTTTTTTCTTTTTCAAAACAATTAAAGACTTTAACTTTTAAACTCATTTTTTTTCTCTCTTCACCCTCAATTTTCAAATTCAACTACTCATCCACCAATTAAATTCATAACTCCCCCATACTTGGCTCATATTACAAAACAAATCAAGTACAAATCTAATTCCCGAATAGGTCAAGCTCATATAAGGCTCAAATTTATTTTGTGGAGGTTCCAAAAATAAAGTTATCAAGGATTAGAGAGGGGCTTCAAAAGAAGGAACATATGTCAGGGTGGATAGGGAATAATAGGCTAATAAAACAATCCCTCAATCGTTTTAATGTCATATGCAAAAGTCATGAATGCAACCTCGAAAAAGATATCTAAACACAAGTTATAGAGGAATCAATCAAAGTGAGCACACACACAATGAAAAAGAGAACTCATGAAAGTGTAGTCCTATAAAGGCCAAAAAGATAATCTCACAAGGTAAATTTTTCCAAGAACTTCCATGTAACTTAGATCTCAAGGACATACATGCTCAATCAAAATGTCTAACATGCTCTTAGAGTAAATAAACATTATCAAGCTTCAAGCAATCCAAGCAAGTTAAGGGGCAAAAATCATCGTCAAATATATTAGAGGACAAGTGGTTTCTTTTCTTCGGGAAATATGACAATCCTAAAATGCATGATATTTTTGGTATTTTTTTCAGTTTTGTGATTGATTTTTTTCCTTTTTTTTATACAAATATAAATGCAAAAATTTTAAACATGCAACTAAATGCAAAGACTAAACTATATGCAATGCGATTCTACACTAACATGTAAATGTTACCCTCCCCCATGCTTAAACTATGCATTGTCCCCAATGTATAAATTAATAGAGAGAAGAATAACCCACAAGCTGATCTAAAAGTCTAGAGGAAGAGGAGATTGGTGTTGCAACTTGGATGAACAAAAAGACTTCTCGGTACCTACAACTTAGTGCCTCAAAAGCAAGAAAAACAAAAAAAAACTACATAGGAAATTGGGAAAAAGAATACTAAACCACTTACCTTGGGTTGCCTCCCAAGAAGCGCTTCTTTAATTAACGTCATTAGCTTGATGCCTAGCATGATTTTGCAAGGTCGGACATTGTCAATGCCCTTAACAGCCTGTAAAATTCCTATAAGCCCATCTCACAAAAACATAAGTAGCAAAAGGATAAATTGAAATTAATTAACATACCATTAAAACCCGTTTCAGCTTATCAAACATGTGTGCCCAATTTCATGAAATGGAATATGCTCAAACAAATTCAACACAAGTGGTGGCTTCTCAAAATAATTATAGTATGAGTCAAATCACTTGTTAGAAATACCACTTTTATCAAAGACAAACTCTGAGTATTCTTTAGCTCCAATATTAGGATTTGAACTTGTTTCCTCATCGACCAATTTCAGAACATCTGAATATGAGAAAGTGGGGGAACTTGTGCATGGGACTTCATGCTCAAAATAGGATACACCATGATAAAAAGGTTTGTAAAACTCCAACATTAAGGAGGGAGATTTAATGGAGTTAGCTTGGATACTCTCTCCAGCATGATTCTCTACTTCATCATCAAAGAAGTTATCCTGGTCAATAAAATGATCTTCCTCCAAAACCATAGAGTGCTCAAACTCATGATTCCACATGCGAATAGATGCTTTAAGCTTCACTAGGTTCTATAGGCGTTTCCATGTCAGTAGGAACTTCATTTGGCTCTTTTATGTTGTGGTTAAATTGAACTATAGGTGTAAAATCAAATCGGGCATCAAATTCATCTTTGTAACCCACATCAAGTGTAATGGATTGTTCATCAACTTGCATCTGGGTGTCCAACTCATTGTTGTTTGATTCCAACATGATTCCACCATTACTTTCACACAACTCAAAAGGGCATTAGGTTGTGGAATGGAAAATTGAAGAACACAATTCACAATGTTCCATAATCACTTCATCCATCCTCACAGAGAGATTCTTGATCATATCCTCAAGAGAAGTGTCAAAAGTCTCAATCGGTTGGGGTATTAGTGAAAATGACTCAAATTATGTACTTTGATGGCTCATGAAACAAAAGAAATCCCAACATTCCTCAAATCCCATATATGAAAGCCTTTCATTGCTCATGTTCAGCCAACCCCTGAGTCTCAAAATTCGTACCATTGATAATACAATTGCATACCTCTCCATCGTTGTACTGATATCCCCAAGCACCCAGTTCAAACACATAGTCTTGGAAGTGTTCATCCCGCAACTGTCTACACTCAAATAAAGACATAGATTAGTAGCACGGGTGTCGTGAACCGTAAGATAGGTTCACAACATAAATTAGCACACAAATAAACACAAAAATAGCAAACAAGTCTTTGAGAACGATGCCAAATTTGATGAGGTATTTTCATAGTCGTTATACCTATTAAAGAAACCTTAACAAACCAAACCAAGTAGAGTGGTAAGTAAGGGTCTAACCTACATAGACTCCTGTGTTTGTGCTTTTACTTTCGTGATAAGTAATATTATAGGTGGGGTTTAGAGTTTGAGTAACTATCTAAATCTAATATGCAAGTTGAAATCAAAATAAGAATGCAAGTACGATTATGAATGTAACTTATGAGAGAAACATGCTTAACTAATATCCATTATAGATATGCTTATTGATCATTGATTCTCACTTCACTCGAATAATCTATCGTAGATTACGATTCAAAACTTTAGTTTTAGTTATTAGAACAACTTTACGATTATGAGTCTAACAACCCTAATCATATAACAACCTAAAAAAAACCTTCTAGATTTAGTTAAACAACAACTTTACGATTCAAGTATCGATAGAAATGAGTATTTAGAGCAACTAGACATCTAAGTAATGTGTGATTTTATTCCCTTTCTACAAGAATAACTTAACTGGGTCTAAACAATTACAGATCCTACTTTATCTAATCAATTACAATGGGTAATTAATTAAATTAGTAGTAAATTAACCTAAAACTCTTATTAGGTGATCAATCTAACAAAAACCTAGACCAATTATGATTCAATTAAGCAAGAGAATAAATACTACTCAAATTTGTTGAGAATCAATCAGACCTCACAATAATATGCAATTTATAACTTCAATTAACTAGTTAAACACAAGATAAATTAGCTAGACATAATTAATATTGAAAACTTACAATAAGGTTCAAAGCCTTCCTTGGGAAAAACTCTCAAGAACAAATCCTAATTCCAAGTTGCAATTGTGATTATGAAAAGATAGAAAACTTCATAAGACGTAATATCCAAAAAATACTAGAAAGCTATTATCCTTAAAACAACATGCAAAATACATAAAAGTGTCCAAACACGGGGCCCACAAGTCGGTATTACTTATTCCGCGACACGCTAAAATGCGCGGGTATGCTCCATAAAGCGCAGCTGCCATTTTTCTCCGTTGCCCGTGATTTTCCTTCTAATTACATTATGCGGTTTGGTCCATGGAAAGCACGGTCGCGAAATTCCCACCCAACCCGCCCTTTTCTTCTCGGTTCAAGATTCAAGTGACACTTTATAGGATGGTTTACCCCTTTCGAATTAGAATTTGTAATCAGGGTAAAAATAAGAATTGCACCACTTTGAATTAGCTTTTTGATGATACCAAAATCAGCTTCAAACAACAACTATATCTCCCAAATGAAGCCGTACAAGATAGAGGTGTCGAAACAACAACTCCAATGCATGACCCAAATGTAAGCATTCTTTTCTCACAACCTCTTGGGCCCTAATGTTCATCAAAAGTGATTTGTATATCATTGGAAAAGATAATTGAACATCTCCAATCTTGAATCCTCCAACTTACGATGGCTTAGAATTCCGTGTAATCGATCCTTTCTCCTCATAAAGACCTAAAAACACGAAAGTACAAGAGTAGACATTGAAATGCAAAAACCACAAAAACTAAGCAAAATGCAAACAATTAACTAAGTTTTAAACATAAATATGCACTAGAAGTAAACTAACACCTAAATGCATGTTATCAATTTGATTAATGGCTCTACAATCCACACACATCCTCCCCGATTCATCTTTCTTTTGAGACTAATGTGAGCGGCATGATGCAAGGGCTAAGAGACTTACGCACATAGCCTCGGTCTAGGAGCTCTTGAACTTGTCTTTGAAGCTCCTTGGTTTCTTCGGGTCCCACCTTGTATGCAGCCTAGTTAGGCAAAGAGGTGCAGGAATTCTTCTTCAGGATCCAACATACAACATAGGGTTGGATTATGTGTGCGTTTTAGCATAGCACCAAGGGATAGATGACTTGATGAGACGAGTCTAGGGCCGAATAGGCCAAAGAGGAAGCTAGAACAATTGGATAAAATAAAAGATAAATGTGACGTTAGGCCTAGGAGAAGGATGAAACCTCAACTTAACAATCTTAGACTTTAATTCATTTTGATGTAAATAAAAATGATTACAAGCATATGTTTATATAGTGCTAGAACTAATCCTAATCTATCTAGGAAAATTCTTAAATAAAACAAAACAACCTAAAAGATAAAAGATATCTAGAAGTCCTAGAAACCATATGCTAAGTCCAGTGGAACAACTTTGACTATCACCTAAACCAAAAGATACTATAAAAGGAAAGTCTTAAAACGACAATTGCTAAATATAGTAATATCTAATATAAAGCTAATAATATTAAGCTCTTGATCTAAGGAGGGCGCCAAGGTCTTGGACGACTCGGGATCGTCGGGATTTGATGTGGGCATAGGCATGAACCATCACAAAGGAGATCCTCAAACCCACATCCTGATATGAGTTAGCTATCGAGGAGAAAAATTTCTTGGACTTAGCCACTAATCTTGATACTATTGAAGAGATCAGAGAGCGGGCAAAGGTACGACTGGAGAAACATCAATAAGTGTCCCAAAACTATGTAATATATTCCAGAATACTGCAAAATCGAAGAGTAGGTGCTATGTATTGTATTCCAGAATACTATAGAGCCAAACACTAGGAAGCTAGCTCCAACATGGGGAGTTCCATACAAGATCACGGGAATCTTAGGCCAAGGAGAGTACATATTAGAATCTAGTGATGGACAACTAGAGATTAAAAGCTGGAACACTATGCATTTAAAGCAATACTAATTTTAAATTAGCTTATTTCTTTTTCCTTAATTTCTTATAAATGTTAGCTTACAATCACATTATCTAATGTTTGTTGATCATTGAGTTTTCTAGCATTATGGAGGACATTTTCTAGCATTATGGAGGACATTGAATGTCATTTTATTGCTTCAACGTTTTCGAAACAAGGGAACAAGTTTAGAGGATAGAGCTTGCATTTATCACATAAATACAAAGTAATCTTAGATACATATGATGAATGAAAATTGAATCTTCCCTAAATATGGTGTTACTCGCCAGGGCACTACTTGCCAGTAGCCGTAGCTTCTACCTCTAGCTAATGTGGCTTTATCCGTCAAGGTGATATTCACTAGAGTAGGGATTCCCTTGAGGGAAATGCTCAAAAATGCCAGAGATGTTGGTGACCGCCAAGGAAGATGTTGGTTATTGCGCGCCTTGCTGAGCTCCTATATTTAAGCATCTGGGAATCAAACGGTTAGCATTGACTTCTATAGGAGTCCATGCCTTAAGCAGCCTCCTCGAAGGAACACACTTGTAAGGACCTATAAAGACGTTAGATGCAAGTGATCACAACAAATTAATAAGAAATTAAGAACTACCGAATTCGAAAGTAAAACCTTGCGTAGGCGGGGTAAAATTAAAATGACCTTACCCCGGAAGGTGAGGCATGTGATTTGAACATTGTTTTACCACCCCATGGCCCGGAAACCCTAGAACATCAGACCTTCAGTCCACCTGCTCCTCCTTAGGCTTCTTGATACCATCTGACCCTCCAACAGCTTCGTGCTTCTTAGAAGCATCTTGCTTCTCTAAAACCTTGTCCTTCTCAACAACTCCTTGCTCCCCCTAGCTCCATGCCCTTTAGTGGCTCCTTTCCCCTTGACGTTGTTTGATTTAACAACCGGTTTCTCAAAAGAATTATCCTCGTTAGCAACAGGGGTGGGGATTTCTAGCATAGATAAAAGGCGAGTGCCCAACGAAGGTTTCTATAGAGGGAACATCTCAAAAAAATGTGAATTGTTCTTCCTCAAAGTTCCATTCATCGCTCTTCCCCTCCACATGGTCCAGGGGCAGTTCCATGCGAGCAAGCATGGAGTAGTAAGTGGCCACATCTCCTGCTTTTGCTACCATGTCTTTTGGTAATGCTTCTAACTCAACAATCCTCTTATCCGGCGGTTCCATCTACCTTAGTTGCATCTTGGTGCCATCACTAAGGACAGTGATCTTTCGAGCAACTCCGGCCCTGTAGTGAATGTCTTCTTGCTTCATCTTCTAAAATTCCTCATCATCTCTTCTTAGAGTCTCAACGGAAGAGATACAGGCTTGAAAAGATAGAAATAGATGCTAAAGAGAAAGAGTGATCGTGCAATATAGACAGAATCACTGGAAAAGACTAAAGAGACGCTTACCTTCCAAGCAAAAGTCCCTGCATCGTCAACGATCTTTTCCAAGGAGGAGCATGCATAGCGATGTTTTGCAAAAGGGAATTGAAGATTAATTAGGGATGGCCCCTTTTCTATGTGGGCATCTTCATCAATAGCAGACATTTCAAGAGGGTTGGTCGTCGAATTCTTGGCCGGAGTTAGTGGAGCAGGGGTTTCTTTCTTCTTGGAGCCAAGGGGAGGCTTCTAGTCCTACGAACAAGTCTTCCTCTGAATCAGAGATGCAACAGAGGGAATTGATACAAAACGTTGAGTACGAGCCCCTATTCAGAAATGTCGTCTATCAGAATATAATACACAACATCATATGAGTAACAAAGACACGATGAAAATAAATTTGGGTTCGACCCTAGGAAGCGAGAGAAAGATACACACCAAGAGATGATGTTGAGGATCCGCAAGTGTTGAACATCCTCGACATGAATGCTAACTAGAGCTTCTTGCTTTCGCCTTTGCTTTCCTCTTCTTGTACTGAAGCCCTTGAGAGCTCTTTGGTGCCACAGGCCGATGTCTCTTCCAACTCCTTAATAAAAAACCTTCTTAAAGGCTCATTTTTCAAGTTGATTTTGTAATGACCCTCTCTTTTAGAAGAGGTATTATTATAATTTTCCGTCCCTTTATTATATTTTAATAAAGGATGTTTTATTTCCTTAAAAGGATAAGAAAATATAAATAATAACTTATAATGGTCATTATGTCATTTTGGACCTTACCCAAAAAGGCCATGATTATAAGTCTTGTAATACTATTAATGAATAATCATTTCAATTTTGATTATAATATATCCTACAAATTAATGGAAATAAAAAGTATTATTCTACAATATTCTTAATGATTTTAATCATTTTAATTTTGGACTGAAATCAATGCTTTATGCCGCCTAGAACAAATTAATCTAATCGCTTTAGTGGAAACAAAAGCCCAAAACACACCCAACTGTAGTAGTTGGCAAAAAGGGGGATTTGACTCAATTGAATTCCGGCCGGCTAACGGATTCTCTGCTGGAATCTGCGTCCTATGGAAGGGACATCAAATGGCGAACGAAAGCTAGACACAATCCATAAAGACGACCGTTTCATTGGATTTCACTACTCTAACATGGAATCCCAATATGAAATGGTTATTGTCTTTGCTTATGCACCACCACGTGTGCAAGACAAGGAACCATTTTGGAGAAAACTTGCGGAATTCATCAAAAACTGTAACCTTCCATGTATTCTAATGGGAGATTTAAATGAAATCTAGCACCCGGATGAAAATTAAGGGGGAGCCACCCCAAACCAATCCCGATACGAACGTCTTATAAAATTAAAAAATGAATGCGACGTTTGTGATATCTCGACTATTCGGAACAAATTCACTTGGAAAAGATCCAAAAATCTCGAAAACACAACCTATGAGAAAATAGACTGCACCCTAGTTAGCAATCAAATTGAACAATGGTACCCTTCTATCGCCACCAAAAATCACGCATTTTCGTCTTCTGACCATTGTCCCATTTCGTGCGACCTCCCAACTGAGGTCCCATTCAAAGCACAACCATTTAAATTTGAAATGATGTGCACATCTCGAAAAGATTTCCAACACGTCATCAAACAAGCTTGGCGGTTCAATGTCGGAGGGTCCCTGACTGGCTGAAAGTCGTTGTGCCAAATCAAAATATAAATCCCTAGTTACTCAACTAGTATTGCTGGTAAGTCGGGGTCGTACCCAAGAGACACTTGTATCCCAAGTAATATTATTATCAACTCAATTAAGTAATAAAGGGAGGATTTTTTATTATTAATCTAAGACTATGAAATTGAAGTAAACAAAGCAAGTAATCAAACAGAGCAAAGGTTGAGTTTTTATCAATTTAGGAAAAGCAATCCTATTCAAGCATCCACTTTCATCATCAAGTTATTGATCATAGATTCAAACAAGTTATTTCCTTTGGTTATTCCTATCCTGATCATATATAATAAACAAGCCAACGGGTCATGTAAATACTTAATATCAAAACAAGCATGAAACGATCATGAATAATAATGATACTAGCAATGAGAGCAAGGATATGCAGGATACATGCAAATTGAGTTCCAACTAGTCAAACAATAAGCATGCAATCAAATCTCTTTCTCAATGGTTTTAGTCCAACAAGTCCTAAAACATTGAGTTGCTACAAAGATTAGGTTTTGCTACGAGAAAACCTAGATCTAGCAATAGAGAGTATTAAACTCCAACAAGTTAGCTAGGCCTGAAGGAATCAATACAATCAATATAAATTATGCACAAGAGAATTGAAATAACCTGTAGAAATAAACTTGAATGGAAGAATCTCACAATAAACTTGAATCTGAAAGCTTCAACTTGAATAGAACTTTAGGAGTTTAGTTCTCCATATAAGAGAAAATACAAAAGTCTGAATAATGCAAAATAGGTCTAAAGAGAGATGTCTCAAGCAAAGTTGAAAAACTAGGTTAAATAGTTTCTCCAACACGAAAATAAAAGATATAATATAATAAAACAATAAAACTTAAGCGGAAGATCTCGCGCGTCAGCAGCCAGAACCGCGATCTCCTAGGCCGCGATCTCCATAATGCAGGGCCGCGATCGCGACCTTCTTCAACCCGCGGCCTCAACAACAACCATACACCACGATCGCCACCAGTGTGTACCGCAATCGCGGCCTTCTCGCCACCACGGCAGTCCTCGGCGACCATGATCCGCGATCGCCCCCATTTTAAACCGCGATCACGGCCTTCAATAATCTTCAACTTCTTTGAACTATTGCAACTTTGAACCTTCGACCTTCAATCCTATTCTTCAATAATGCTTCTAATAGGCCTAAAACTCTATGAAAAGATGTACTAAAAAGTCCTAGTTATGCTGTATAAAACACAGCATATCAAATTCCCCGATACTTAGACCTTGCTCGTCCTCTAGTAAGCTCAAAATCAAGTAAAGCAGGACAAATCAAATAAGGTCCACAAGAAGCAATGGGAGAAAATGATCTAAAACTAAAAAGCACTCAAAAATAAGCTCACAACCCGAACCCAAGTAAAAGAATGAAAGTGCATACAATGAAATCCTAGCACAATCTATTACTCAAGACAAAATACAAATATCAAAGCAAAGATAAAAACCCATAAACAATAATCCCCAAGCCCCAACAGAAATGTTCCTAGGCACTCTTTTTTTCACTCATTCTGCTTAGGCGCCCTTTCGGGTTTTCACCTAACCGCTCATTTCATTTTTCTATAGATGTGCTCACCAACTCACTTTCACTCTTTTTAGCCTTTTATTACCCCAGCCTAATGCCGGTCCAGGCCCCTGATTTTTGCCTGAGCCGCCCTTTCGGGTTTTCAACTCAGCACAGGATTTAATGTTTTTTTTAAACTTAAATGCAGAAATCTGAAATGCAACTATACATATATACAACAGCAAGTACTCCCTCCCCCATACTTAAACCTTTCATTGCCCTCAATGAAATAAAAGACAAATCAGATAAAAATAAAGGAAGTGAAACAGTAGACTCACTGTGGTGGGGCAGGTGGATGATATTGTGACCAATCAGGAAAGCCTGGCCACATGTGATTGAAAAACTCATAGTGCTGCCCCTGCACTGCTGAATGGACTGAACAGTGGATGCTAGAGCACTCTACTGAGCTACTAACTCTCTCTGCTGCTCTACAATATCTCTCTAGGTAGCAACTATCTCATTCTGGAACATAGTAAGTCGTCCCATCTCCCAAAACATGCGGTTCTGCCAATCAAGATCAGAATGCACACTCCTAGAACCTCTACCCGCAGTAGCATCCCAAGCAGAGGTGTCTCCATAACCACCTCTGTATGTAGCAGCTCCACCATCACCATAACCAACATATCCTCCTATCGCCCAACTCGATGTACCAGCAGGAACTGTACTAGAACTAGCACCCCATCCAGTAGACGAAGTACCAACATCAGTTGAGGTACCAACACCACCTCCTCTAAAATCAGAACCACCACCTCTAAGATCTCCTCCGTCATCCCCGTCATCACCATCAAGATCCTCCATCTCAACATCTGGAGCAGGCATCTCCTGCTGAGCATCACCCCCACCAACAAAATCAAACGGTATATATAGATAAGGCAAAGTAGGGCCAATGGGCATGTCCTTGGGAAGACGTAAATAATCATCAGCTGGAGAACCCAAAGTCCAAATATAACCCTGCTTTGCTGATCCTTTCAAACAATGCGCCCTCTTGAGCTAGTTCTCATTAAATGTATACTCAGTAATATCAGGTCGTCCAAGCACCTCATCCCTAATAAACACTCTAGCAATTAGAGTGATCATCCCACCTATAGCAATCTTGCCAGTGTCCTTCTTCAAAATCTTCTTAATACTCATCAGAAACAACTCCACCCAATCAGGAATAGCATCCTTCATAGGCATAAGACACCAGATTATACTCATGTCAAAACGAGGTGCCTTATTAACCTCCCCTTACCCCAGAAAAGTCATAGACAGCACCTTGTGACACAATCTAATGCAGGGATGAGTAATGCAATAGTTATATTCACCCTTCTTAGGCAAAAACCCATCACTTGTAATTGCCTCCCAAAAATCATTAAGACTTGAATCTCTACTAACTGTCTCCCAATTAGCAGAAGGGGCACCAGTAACACCAAAACTCCTCTCAAACCCTCTCTGTCTATATAATACGGCTCATCCAAAATATGAAATTTGAACAAACCATTATCATCATGAAAAGTAGACAGAAACTCCAGCACAATATATGAAGGGGCATTCAGATCAATAAAACCCCCTAATCCACCCTCCATCAGAAACCTCAAAGTGCAATCATACATGCCCAATGTTCTAAGCATCTCAACATCAAAGAATTCCGTACTCGTAAATTTCCTCCTAGCCAAAGAATCCCACTTCTTCTTTTGTGCAACAGTCAACTTCTTAACGGGATATGCCATTCTTAATTAATATAGCAATTCAAACTCAGAAGAGGCAACAAAAATCGACTTACAGCAGCGAAGAGGAACAAACTGATGCTCAGTCGCGATCGCCAAGATAACGGGGCGCAATCGCTGTTCTAGGACAAGGTCGCGATCATGGTTTGTGTGGTCAGCGATCGCGGTTTTTTGGTTTCGGCGATTGCTTGGCAACGATGAACTCCGGTGTCGCGGCTCCCTTCGTCACCGAGCCGCGGTCGCCGTTTCTGGTCTTTCTTCAACCCGACAACGAACCGAGAGGGACGGAGGTGGAGGATTGGAAGAGAGGTGAAAGAAAATTTTGGGGTTTCTAGATTTGATTTTTGAAGAAAAATAGAGGAGGAGAGGGAATTTTATGGATGGATTTGGGTTTTGGAGAGGGTGAGGATTATAGATCCTGGTTTTTCAAGAGGTTTTGGAAGTAATTTTATGGAGGTTTAATGGAGGTTGGAAGAGAGGTTTAATGGAGGTTTGATGGAGGTTAAAGAAGGGAAAGAAAAAGATACAAGGAGAAGTAGAAGATGGAGGTGTAGAGGAGTAGGGCCGGCGGTGGGAGTGGCCCTACTGCCTTGTCATTCATATTATTTTTTATATATCTCTGAACGGCCGCGATCGCGGCTAAGAGGGGCCGCGGTCGCGGCTTTCACAATATACCGTCAATTCCTTCGAAAAACGTCCCGTGATCGCCCTTTTTTAAGAGGCGATCGCGGTTTGTCCTCAGACATGTTCTTTCGAACCTAGTACCTGCGTGTTAGCTCAAGAGATTGAAAAGAAAACTAAACAAAACAAAAACATAAAAAGAAACAAGAAAACTTACCTCGGGTTGCCTCCCGAGCAGCGCCTTTGTTTAATGTCATTGGCTCGACATTAGTGCCCTTTTTAATCATCAATTGGGGTTGGATCATCAAGACCCACCTCTTCTAGCACTTCTTGGCTGACTCCCTCATGGTATTTCTTCAATGGTTGTCCATTTATTTTAAACACCTTTTGGGAGTCCCCATCAAATAATTCCACAGCCCCATGTGGAAAAACTCGAGCAACTGTATACGGTCCAACCCATCTAGAACGGAGCTTCCCTGGGAAGAGTGTGAGACGAGACTGAAAGAGAAGGACTTTGTCTCCAGCTTTGAATTCCTTCCTTAGGATGTTCTTGTCATGCCATGCTTTTGTTTTGTTCTTGTAATTCACAACATTATCATAAGCATCCAATCTCAACTCTTCCAATTCTTGCAATTGTAATTTTCTGAACTTTCCATTCTCTTTGATGTTGAAATTGCATTTTTGGACTGCCCAATACGCTTTGTGCTCAAGCTCAACTGGCCAGTGACAGCCTTTTCCATAAACCAATCTGAAGGGAGACATCCCGATGGGTGTCTTATAAGCAGTACGGTAGGCCCACAAAGCATCATTGAGTCTCAAACTCCAATCTTTCCTGTTGGGTGCCACCGTCTTCTCCAAAATTGATTTTATCTCCCGGTTGGACACTTCATCTTGTCCATTGGTTTGGGGGTGATAGGTTGTAAAGATCTTCTGAGTGACATGGTACTTTTTCAATAACGCACTCACGGTTTTGTTGCAAAAATGAGTACCCCTATCACTTATCAAAGCTTTCGGAATCCCAAATCTAGAGAAAATGTTGTCTTTAAGAAAACCTGCAGCTTCTTTTGAATCATCAGTTCTGGTGGCCTTTTCTTCCACCCACTTGGAAACATAGTCCACCGCAAGTAAAATATACAGATTTCTATAAGAAGAGGGGAAGGGTCCCATAAAATCAATGCCCCAAACATCAAAAATTTCACAAAATATCATACGGGATTGAGGCATCTCATGTCTCTTAGAAATATTACCCACCCTCTGACAACGATCACATGATTTACAGAAAGCATAAACATCCCTAAAAATATGAGGCCAATAAAAACCAGCTTCTAGAACTTTCCTAGTGGTTTTGTTAGTCCCAAAATGACCCCCACATGCATAGGAATGACAAAAAGAAAGGATAGATTGTACCTCAGAATCCGGGACACACCGTCGGATAACCTGATTTGTGCAATGCTTCCATAAATAAGGATCATCCCAGACATAGAATCGGGATTCATGACGCACCTTGTCCTTCTGAGCCTTGGTGAAATTAGGAGGAAACTCTCCAGAGACGAGGTAGTTGACAAGATTCGCATACCATGGCTTGAAGGAAAGGATTCCTAGAACGAATTCCTCGAGTCGTGGATCGCTGTCGCAATTGCCACCCAGGCCGCGATCGCCATTGGAGAGGGTCGCGATCACGGTGGCTTCAGCCGCGGTCGCCTCTTGTTCTAGACGCGATCGCGGTTTGCGTCCAGTTTCATCGGAGCACTCTGTTAACGAGCCACGGTCGCCCCTTGTGGTGGAGGCAATCGTGGTTCCCAGTTCAATGTCGACTCCGAAAAACATGTCATCAGGGAATTGTCCTTGAATCTGCTCTTGACTTTCTGACTTTTTTTCCACATGTACAAGCCGGCTCAAGTGGTCAGCCACAAGGTTTTCAGCTCCTTTTTTATCCCTTATCTCAACATCAAACTCACTTAGCAAGAGGATCCATCTTATCAATCTTGGCTTAGCCTCCTTTTTCATCATCAAATAATGAAGTGCTGCATGGTCTGAATAAACTATCACTTTTGTCCCCAGCAAATACTGCCTGAACTTCTCCAAAGCAAACACTACAACAAGCATTTCCTTCTCAGTGCTGGAGTAGTTCCTTTGGGCATTGTTTAAAGTCATGGAAGCATAATGTATGACATGAGATGCTCCAGCTTCCTTTTGACCCAAAAACAGCCCCAACATCATAATCACTTGCATCATACATGATCTCAAAAGGTTGAGACCAATCCGGGGCTTGAATTATTGGTGCACTTGTAAGGCGTGTTTTCAGCTCATCAAACGCCTTTTTACATGCCTCATTGAACTCATAGGGCACATCCTTCTTCAACAATTCACATAACGGGGCTGAGATCTTTGAAAAGTCTTTAATAAACCTGTGATAGAAACCTGCATGGCCTAGAAAAGAACGCACTTCACGCACATTAGTAGGATAAGGCAAGGACTGAATGATATCAATCTTTGCCTTATCAACCTCAATACCCCTGGATGACACTATGTGACCTAAAACTGTGCCTTGCTCAACCATAAAGTGACACTTCTCAGAGTTTAGAACCAAATTGGTTTCTACACATCTTTGAAGGACTAAGGAGAGATGGTTTAAACAGGCATCAAAGTCATCTCCATGTACTGTAAATTCATCCATAAAAACCTCTATAAAATTCTCAATATACTCAGAAAAGATGCTTACCATACACCGTTGGAATGTACCGGGTGCGTTACATAGTCCAAATGGCATTCTGCGTTATGCAAAAGTGCCAAAAGGACATGTAAATGTCGTCTTCTCTTGGTCCTTTGGTGCAATAGCAATCTGAAAGTACCCTGAATAGCCATCTAAAAAGCAGTAATAGGAACGACCGGCAAGTCGCTCAAGCATTTGATTAATGAATGGCAAGGGAAAGTGATCTTTTCTGGTTACCGTGTTCAGCTTACGGTAATCAATACAGACTCTCCAACCAGTCTGAACTCTTGTGGGGACTAATTCCCCATGCACATTTTCTACCACTATAATACCGCCCTTCTTGGGCACAACTTGGGTCGGACTAACCCACTGACTATCAGAGATGGGGTAGATCATACCTGCCTGTAGGAGCTTCAGCACCTCCTTCTTGACTACCTCCATCATAGGTGGGTTGAGCCTTCTCTGTGGCTGTCTAGATGGCTTGGCACCATCTTCTAGGAGGATCGTATGCATACATGTAGAGGGATTAATCCATTTAATGTCAGCAATAGTCTAACCTAGAGCTGTCTTGTGCTCTTTCAATACCTGCACCAATTTTTCTTCTTGTTCCTTGGAAAGTTTGTTAGAAATAATGACAGGCAAAGTGTCACCATCTTCAAGGAAGGAATATTTTAAATGCTCAGGGAGCTATTTAAGCTCGACTTCTAGTGCCTGTACTACAGAAGGAAGCAACTTCTCGCTAGGGAGCGTTAGTGGTATGGGCCCAATGGCCAAAGCATCAGCAGGGGATTCACAACAAGCACTTAAATCAGCAAGGATCTCATGATATCTATCAGGCAAATTATAATCCATGCATGAAATTTCAATGTCATTCTCTAAAACAGATTGTAACTCATCACCATAAGTAGTATCAAAGACATCTTGCACAATGGGATCAATTACATCAATGGAACAAAGAGAATGATCATCTTGGGGGTATTTTATAGCATTATCCATACTATATTCAAATATCTCCCCATCAAATTCCATAGTTAGGACACCTTTACTCATATCAATTTTTGTTTTGGCAGTTTTCATGAAAGGCCTACCTAATAGAATGGGTGCAGCATGCACATCATGATCCATGTCAAGCACAAAGAAATCAGCAGGGAATATCAAGTTATCAACCATGACAAGGACATCTTCAACAACCCCTTTCGGGTAGAGTGTAGACCTATCAGCTAATTGAACAATAACACCAGTTTCATGCAAAGGTCCTAAGCCTAGTGAAGTGTAGACAGAATAAGGCATGACATTAATTGAAGCACCTAAATCAAGCATGGCTTTATCAATTTTAGTGTCTCCAATTATACAGGGAATGCTAAACATGCCTAGATCATTGCACTTCTTAGGCATTCGCCTTTGAAATACAGCAGAGACATGTTCATTGACCTTAACTTTCTGTTTCCCTTTTAATTTTTGGTTCCTTTTGATAGTGCACAACTCTTTAAGAAATTTAGCAAATCTAGGAACGCTTTTAATCAGATTAAGCAAAGGGATGTTTACCTCACACTTGGAAAATGTCTCAAAGATCTCCTTGTCGTTCTCGGGCTTCATTGTGACTTTCAGTGCTTCAGGAAAGGGAGGGGGTGGCTTTTGAGAAACCATATAAGGGAAATCCGGGTGAACATATTGATCATCGAAATCTGAGGCCTGGTCGCAATCGACATCAGATGGCCGCGATCGCGGTTCTTCAATTTTTCGGAAATCATCGCCACCGCGATCGCGCCCCTGAATGGGAGCGATCGCGGTCTCACTTTTCTCAAATCCCGAGGCCTCAGTTAAGGGGTCGCGATCACCATTGATGGGGGCCGCGATCGCGGTATCTTCAACCGCGATCATGCCTTGTGGTGGCGGTGATCGCGGTTCCTCCGAACTCGCGTCAACTTTCGACATTTCTTTTCCACTTCTTAATATAATTGCACTTACGTTCTCCCTTGGATTGATGGGCTGAGCTGGCAATTTCCCTGAATCTCTAGCCTCCAATTCGCTTACTATAGTAGCCAGTTGACTGATTTGAGTCTCTATATTCTTGATACTAGCTTGAGTGCTCTGGATACTAGTTTGAGTGTTCTGTCCCAACTGGTCTACTGTGTTAGCTAGCCTTGCAAACATCTCTTCAGCATTGAATGAGTTGTTTTGATTTTGAACCGGAGGTCTAGGAACATAAGGTTGCCTGTTTTGTTGATTTCCTCCTTGCTGATTATATTGAGGCTGATTTTGATTCCCATATCTCAGATTTGGATGAGCTGCCCAGAATGTGTTGTATCTATTAGAATAAGGATCAAAACGAGGTCTAGGAGGTCCATAGCCTCCTACAACATTAACCGCAGCCTGAGGTTCCTGGAGTTGTGGGTAGGCATCAGTGGGGTGAAGTGTGTCAGCACAAATTTCATATGCCTTCAGTTGTTGAGGGGTTCCTTGCAGCATGAACCTCTTCATCATATCCTTCAACTCCGCCACCTCAGATCTTATAGGAAAAGAGTAGTCCACAGCATTGACTCCTTTAGCGGCAGTTCTCTTGTTGAATTGCCTTGAGTTCTCAGATAGCGCAGAAAAGAGCTCAAGGGCATCTGCTCGTGTTTTGTTCATCAGGCTTCCACCACAAGCTGCATTCACCATTCTGCGCTCATCGTCCAATAATCCACCAAATAAGTAAAGCACCAAGTCTTGATCAGAGTACCCATGATATGGACAACTAGCACACAGTCTCTTGAAACGCTCATGATAATCATACAGGCTCTCTCCAGCCTGTTGTTTAATATTGCTCAAGCTCTTCTTCAGACTATTCTGTTTGGTGGCGGGAAAGTACTTCTCTAAGAATGTTGCTTTCATCTTAGTCCAGGTATTAATGGAGCCTGGAGAAAGATAGTAGAGCCACTCATTGGCTGAATCCTTCAGAGAGAGAGGAAACGCCCTCAGCTTGATCTGGTCTTCAGTTACATCAGCAGGTTTCATACTTGAGCAGACCTGATCAAATTCAGCAAGATGCTTGTTTGGATCTTCTCCACCTAGCCCATGGAATTGGTGCAAAAGGTGGATCAACCCAAACTTTAACTCAAACTTGATGCCATTATTCAGCTTAGGGAACTCAGTAGCCAGAGGCTGCTGAAAGTTTGGGGCAGTCAGTTGCCTCATAGTCTGATCTCCCATTGTCTCAGCTTCAGCAGAATTCAAGTCGAATGGCAATTCATGGAATAGATTCCGGGCTTCACGTCTCAACCTGTAAAGAGTCCTTTCAATCTATGAATTAAAAGGCAAAATAGAAGAATCAGTAGCACGGGTGTGGACCATGAACTAGGGTCCACACCAGAGTTGGTAACAATAAAAACTTAGAATAAAACAAAGTGTCCCCGGCAACGGCGCCAAAATTTGACTGGCTGAAAGTCGTCGTGCCAAATCAAAATATAAATCCCTAGTTACTCAACTAGTATAGCTGGTAAGTCGGGGTCGTACCCAAGAGACACTTGTATCCCAAGTAATATTATTATCAACTCAATTAGGTAATAAAGGGGGGATTTTTAAATATTAATCTAAGACTATGAAATTGAAATAAACAAAGCAAGTAATCAAACAGAGCAAAGGTTGAGTATTTATCAATTTAGGAAAAGCAATCCTATTCAAGCATCCACTTTCATCATCAAGTTATTGATCATAGATTCAAGCAAGTTATTTCCTTTGGTTATTCCTATCCTGATCATATATAATAAACAAGCCAACGGGTCATATAAATACTTAATATCAAAACAAACATGAAACGATCATGAATAATAATGATACTAGCAATAAGAGCAAGGATATGCAGGATACATGCAAATTGAGTTCCAATGAGTCAAACAATAAGCATGCAATCAAATCTCTTTCTCAATGGTTTTAGTCCAACAAGTCCTAAAACATTGAGTTGCTACAAAGATTAGGTTTTTCTACGAGAAAACCTAGATCTAGCAATAGAGAGTATTAAACTCCAACAAGTTAGCTAGGCTTGAAGGAATCAATACAATCAATATAAATTATGCACAAGAGAATTGAAATAACCTGTAGAAATAAACCTGAATGGAAGAATCTCACAATAAACTTGAATCTGAAAGCTTCAACTTGAATAGAACTTTAGGAGTTTAGTTCTCCATATAAGAGAAAATACAAAAGTCTGAATAATGCAAATAGGTCTAAAGAGAGATGTCTCAAGCAAAGCTGAAAAACTAGGTTAAATAGTCTCTCCAACACGAAAATAAAAGATATAATATAATAAAACAATAAAACTTAAGTGGAAGATCTCTCGCGTCAGCAGCCAGAACCGCGATCTCCTAGGCTGCAATCGCCATAATGCAGGGCCGCGATCGCGGCCTTCTTCAACCCGCGGCCTCAACAGCAACCATAAACCACAATCGCCACTAGTGTGTACCGCGGTCATGGCCTTCTCGCCACCGCGGCAATCCTCGGAGACCATAATCCGCGATCACCCCCATTGTAAACCGCGATCGCGACCTTCAATAATCTTCAACTTCTTCGAACTGTTGCAACTTCGAACCTTCAGCCTTCAATCCTATTCTTCAATAATGCTTCTAATAGGCCTAAAACTCTATGAAAATATGTACTAAAAAGTCCTAGTTATGTTGTATAAAACACAACATATCAGTCCCATATGTTTAATCTAACAAAGAAAACCCAACTACTTAATGCAAAGGCGAAAACATGTTATAAACACACCTTCGGTAATATTTGTGAACAAATTAGAAAACTTGATGAAGAACATCTCCATATCCAAAAAGAGATCATCGAGCACAAAAACCTACATCTAATTCAAAAGCAAGAGAGATTGTCGAAGAAACGGTCTTGTCTCCTCAATTTCCACAACTCCTATTCGAAACAAAGGGGGGAAAACACCCATATCAACCTTAATGACAAAAAAACCATATACTTCCACCGGATTGTAAACGGTAGAAGGAACAGACTAATATCAAAGAAATCTGAACAACGGAGGGCACACAAATCACAGGAGTAGAAAACATCATAACAGAAATCAAACGGGACATCCAAAACCGCTTTCGGGCCTTGGAAATAAACCGTGGAAAACTCCAGAACATGACCTAAACGATCAAAAAAGAAATAACCGATGCAGATAGCACTTATCTCACAAAACCGGTATCAAATATTGAAATTAAGAATGCTATGTTTGATATCAGGGATGACAAATCTCCCGGCCCGGACAGTATGCCGGCTAGTTTCTATAAAAAAAAATACTGGCACATTTTTGGCCCCGATGTTATCAAAGTTGTTAAAAGCTTTTTTCATACAGGAAAAATCTTAAAACAAATTAACCACACATTTACAACTCTGTTGTCCAAATATGAAAACCCCAACTCAACCAACCATTATAGGCCAATTAGCCTATGCAACACTATCTATAAAGTAATCTCAAAGATCCTAACAAATCGGCTACAAAACATCTTGAACAAACTCATCCACCCGATGCAATGTGCGTTCGTCCAAAACCGGAGTATCCACAATAACACACTCATCGCACATGAGATTTGCCACTCCTTCCGCAACAAACGTGGGCGGGACGGGTGGATTGCAATCAAACTTGACATGGAAAAAGCTTATGATCGTATCAGCTAGGAATTCCTGGCTAATGTCCTTCATAAATTCGGCTTTCACGATAAATTCTTGGGATGGATCCGAGAATGTGTTGAAACCGTCTCCTTCTCTATCCTAGTCAACAACGGACCAACAGAACAATTCTTCCCTCAACGGGGTCTTAGGCAGGGGGATCCCCTCTCACCATACTTGTTTATCCTTGCCGCCGAAATTCTGGTGAGACAACTGATGTCCGTCTTTCTAGTCATGTTTTTAGGGTGTGTTTTTAGTGTGTTTGAGTCTTTTTCTTTAGTTTTGTGTTTTGTTTTGAGTCGTTTGTGTGAGTTTTCGTATTTTCATGAGATATGGAGTCTACATAAGCTTTGGTGGTGTTTTGTAGGTTTTTAGAAGCTATTTGGAGCACTTTTGAGGAAAAGAGCAAAACCGAAGAGAAGCATTTAAGGAAAAGCTCAAGGAACGAAGTTCATAAAGTCATTGAAGATCAAGTTTGAGCTTGGAAAGAGATATAGAAATTCGTTACAAGAATATAGGAAAAAGAATGGAGTCAAACGGAGTTGTAACGAATCTTCTACGCAAGTTTTACTCAAAGCTGTTCGAAGTGCTAAACTAGGTCGGTGACGACCAACTTTGGGTCGGTGCCGAGCCACCCCGAGAGTAGCGGAGATCCGAGTCGGTGCACTTAATGAGCTTTTATCATATTTCCTTTTATGTTATTAGATATATAGAAGGGGTATATCTTATTAGAAGATTTATTTCCTTAGAGTTAGATTTATTAAAAGATATTATTTCCTTATAGATAGATTTAAGATAGAATAGTTTCTCTATAAATACTCTTGTCTACCCTTTAATTTTCTCTACACAATCAATTGCCTTGGAGGGCAAGTAGGGGGGCGATCATTGGTGTGAGAGGAGGGGTGAGAGAGAGAGTAGGGTTTGTGGAGAAGAACTATTGTTTGGATTCAAAGTTGTAAGCTTTCCCTTTTATTTAATTTAGTTGTTTGTTTTTAATTATGATTTGTGAGTAGTTCTCCTCTCTAAGGTTGGGGTTAAACCCAACAATGGTTGTGCATGCTTGTTCATGATCATGTTTTGATTGTTTTTATTGCATGAATCTTCTCTCTTGTTCTTACTCCTTGAAACGAAAGTTGAAAGGAATTTCTCATTCATAGTTGAAGTGAAAGCGGAAACTTTGAATCAGAAAAGTCAATTTAGGGTTTTGAAGCGAAAGCGGATCTATCCTAGTTGAAGTAGAAGAGATTAGATAGTAAGTTTATTAATTGAACGAAAGTTAGTTGATTTACTTGTTTTGGTTGACGAAAGTTGACATCTTTATGTGATAAAAGCATTATCTATGTGTTTCATGAGCGTTTGTATGCATGATTGTTGTTGTGGGATACCCTAAACCTTAGAATTTCTCTTCCTTGATAAAAACCCCTTGCTTTTGATTGATTGCTTGCGTGATACGGAACAAAACTTGATACTGACTATCTCCCGTGGACGAACCTGACCTCCCTGTACTCAGCAGGGTCTTGACTTATAAATTTATTTGTTGTCAAGAAACCCTTCCAACAACAACTCCACATGTTGAGCACCAACCCAAAAAGTGGCATCGAGATCCAAATATCAAGAAATGGAATAAAAATCCCATTCCTGACCTTCACAGATGATATCATTATCTTTGCTAAAGCTAATAGCCAAGCCTGCAAAAACATTAAAGAAATTGTCGATGACTATTGCCAGATTTCTGGCCAGAAAGTCAATTTTCAAAAATCCGCCTTCTAGGTCACCAAAAACACAAGTAATAACATGAAGGATCAAATAAAACAGATCCTCCAGATTTCGAACACAGTTGCTCTAGACAAATATCTAGGATGTCCGATCATCAACGGGTGAGTAATGCAAAACACCTTTAAACCTCTGATTTTGAGAACTAGATCCCAATTATCAAAATGGAAAGCAAATGCTCTTTCTCAGGAGGGTCGTAAAAGTGTAAAAACCTAATCAAAGCAAACCTCTCAGCGCAACCAAACTATATTATGCAATCGTTTATGCTACCTCATACAACTCTGAAAGAATTAGACCAAATTAACACGAATTTCTTTTGGAACAAGGAAACCAACTACAAACCACTTATGAGCTGGAATTCCATTTGTCGTCCACCCGCTCATAGAGGGGCAGAATCGCCAAAGCGGAAGAAATGAACCAAGCACTCCAAATGAAATTACTATGGAAAATATTATCGAAAACTGATAACCTCTGGGTCAAAATAGTGACAGAAAAATACCTCAAAACGGAAAGTATCTTGAACTATAAGAAAAAACAAAACATATCATGGCAGTGGTCCAAGTTTTTAGGCCTAAGGGATCTATTCGTGAAGGGACTCATCTGGCAAGTAGGAGATGGGAAAACCATTCGGCTTTGGAAAGATAACTGGAGCAGTAATGGTCCCCTTATCCCAAAAGTTGGGGTCGAAACCCTCATTAATTGGGAGGAATCAGTTGATGTGTACCTCCGTGAGGACAGTTCATGGAACATTGAAAATTTAAGGGAGGTCGGTAATCATGATGACCTCGAAAAAATTTCCAAAATTATTAACCCCATTAATAAAATACCAGATAGATTGTACTGGAAACCAAGTAAAAATGGTTGGTACTCTACCCACTCTACCATGCAGTGGCTCCACCAATCCAAAGGTGAACCCAAAATTAACCTAGACTGGATTAACAAGCTTAAAATCCCTCCTAAAATGAAGAATTTCCTATGGAAAGTGGCATGAAATGGCCTACCAACCAAAACGAGGCTTGCTAGCAACCATATTCCGGTACCACAAGGCTTTGAAGCGTGTAACAACCAGGTTGAAGACACAAACCACATTTTACTCTTATGCCCCCTTACTAGGGCGACGCTTCATTCCGTAAGGCCAAAACTACGTTGGATTGTCGACCAAGTATCCCCGGATGACAAAAAAACACACCAAGTCCTTAAGGAAATCAGGACAATGTCAACAAGAGAGGAAATGGAACTCCTCACCTACACATGGTGGAGCCTATGGTTCTCTAGAAATAAAAGAGTCTTTGACAACAATGACGGAACATACTTGAATAATGTCGATAGCTTTAGAGAGTTTACTCGAAACCAGGTTAAAGACTGGAAACTTGCAGGAGCCTCGGATTCCCCCAGTGTTCGCATTAACACTGCGAGAGTTGGGAGAGGGAAAAAGCCTGCTAAGTGGGCAAAACCTAATAGGGATTATGTTAAATTGAACTTTGATGGTCTAGTGTGTGCAAATAGAGTGTCTTCATTCGGGATCATCCTTATGGACTCTGGTGGCTCCCCCATCCACTTTGACGGAGGATTGATTGGTCAGCAGTCTGTTCTGATCTCCGAGACCATCGCCTTGCGCCAAGGACTTCTCGAGGCCATTCGATGTGGTATTCCCCGAATCCAAATTGAAGGCGATAATTTGCAGTTGATCAAGGCCGTTCTTGGTGACTGGCACTGCCCGTGGGAGATCGAAGTGTTACGTGCGGACATCCATTGTTCTTGGTGACTAGCGCTGCCTGTAGCTGACTGCATCGCTAGCTGTTTCCGACGTGTCTCTTCCGTTCCACTTGCAGTTGATTCGGGATTTTGTACCCTCATCCGTCAAGATGCCCTAGGGTGGTCACTAATCTGTTAGTGACGTCCCTAATTCCATTCCTGATCAAAAAAATGAGTTTCCATACTCCAAACAATAAACAATTGTCTTGTTTAAAAGGATAGCATATTTATAAATAAATTTATTTTAGAATTTATAAGATCCTTCAAAAAACATATCGACCCATTAATTTTCTCATCACCGAAGCCGTCCAAAACTCCGATTGAAAAATTCGGATCTGTCCATTGAAAAATAGAGCATGATTCGTCTCAGTATTTCGGTGATTTCTCCCTTGTTTCTCCACCTTCTTATGAGACTTTTAAACCAGCATATTATAGACTTGGAGACGATTCCAACAATACCTTATATGCCTTGAACCGATTCACGACGAGGGAGAACGAGCCACTTGAATCTCGCTTGAATGCACATGTCGTTCTGTCCGAACTGCTTCGTTAATTTGGTTTGTTCACTCTCTATACACAACGAAAATTTTCCCACTTTATATCATTAGAAAGATCGCAAAGTCACGGTTCCAACACCTCTGGCCCTGATCCATTTTGTGGTCTATCGCATCCTCGGTGATCAGAAACTGAGGTAAGGTATGATGAGTCGTGAACTGTAACGGGCACAAGGTTGAAGACGACTCTCCATTCCGTTTCTGTCTCGTTTGGTATATTTTTTACTCAATTAATTAAATAACTTAATTATTAAAATTATTTAATAAATATGAGGAATATATTTATTATATATTTTAATTTTAATTAATATATTTCGTTTGATTAATTCGTCAAATTAATTAAACTTTTCTGTATTATTAGTGCACCACCGTTCATTATCGAAGGCAATATCCATTCCACGAAGCCTTGAACCCATTTTCCAAACATCTCGATCCATCTTATCGGTTAAGGCAAGTTCCCATACTTGTTCGGCTAGGTCACTTGTTTGATTTGTGTGAAGAGTCTAATAACCATGTTTGTTCTATTGATTGATGTGATTATGCTTAATATAGTTTATGCATAAATATATTAAGTGTGTTAGAATTATAATCATAAATCAACTTGCATAAGCATTTAGTTATATTCTTTAATAAGAATAGAATTAAGAATAGTAGTGATAATAATAGCTACGATTGTGTTATTAATTGCCTACGACTAAGTAAGTCTTGCTCTCATCTGAACTCATGCTTGGACTTGTCAAATGCACTTATAAAAATGAGAAGGAGGGCTTGGTGTTGTCCATTGTGTGACTATCCTCCCTTTTCTTGGAGCTTCAAGTATTATACAGTGGGTCAAGACCGAAATCAATAACTAAAGACATAATATAGGTGCTTGACATGGTGAAAATGATGACGTTTTTAGGCAACACTAGTTTTGACTAGGTCTCGATGATTGTGGATTTGTGTGTTTATCGTCTCGACTGAGACTTGTTTTGGATTAGCATAGGACCCAGGAGGTGAGCCATAGTTGCTCTGGACTCCTCTTTATAATATGTTCGCACTAGATGGCCGACTCGCTCTATCGTAGTGAGGGGTGTTGCACTCTAGCTAAATGCCTTTGGGACTTAAGAATCCACTCTTATCTTTGGGATGTATGAGCCCACTCATCAGGACGTAAGAGCCTAGATGGTTTAAAAATCACAACCCAATGTGTATATGTGTGGTCATTAAAAAGATAAGTGTGTGTAAGCACCATAAGAACCTATGTAATTGTTGTTATGTTTATTTTAGTCTTAGTTTAACAATTCATGGAGTTAGTATTATGTTTCCTAGGAAAGATTCGACGTAAGGTAAATTGCATTAGACATTTCAAATGGGCATTCACAATAATAATAATCTTGATTTAATTATTTACTTGACCTAATAAATATTGGAGTCGGCCTAGTTGACCCCATTGAGGGATGACCACTTGTGGTACCAGGTATTCTCAAGTATCTAAGGTCAATCCCAAAGCATTCAAGGTGATGATCAATGGAGCCATGATACTAAAAGAGAAGGTTGCACTAGTAGTTTTTGTTTTACTTCCATTAAGGAAAGTTGATTTTTATACGAGAAGGTTCTAGTTAATCTACCGTTGAGTTTGTCAGACCATTAATAAGATTGTTATCTGTAAAAGAAAAGTTTGATGACAATTTGAGTTTTCTTTAAAAGTCTTCCGCCAGTGTTGATTTGTATGATTTAATGCATGTCTTTACAAAATTCAAACTGATGCAAAGCCTTGGGTGGCTTCGGACATTAAAATCCGAGGTAATTGACATGTGACATTCTCGAGATAATTTGGGGGTGTTATAGATTTTGAGGAGCTTGTTGGTCAGATCACATGTAGGAACTCTTGATTTAAACTCTTGAGGCACTATAAGGAAAGAAAACGTGAGACAAGTCAAAATGAGTGACTGTGAAACTCATAGCATGTTCTGCTTCCAGTACATTGATTTGGAACAAAATCTTCTAGGAAGATGGTAAGAGTTGAGAAGGAGAGATTTTCATCGTCGCGATCAGTTCAATAGATAGAGGGGAGAAGGGGAATCAGAAGGAATTCGTGAATGTGTACTAAAAAAAGCAGCACCTGCTAGGACAGGTCCAATCAACGCGTTCTTTATTCGAGAAAATTAGAACGATCCCATTGTGGAAATCAACATTCTTGATAATCTCTTCCATCTCCTCTTGAGGTAGAGAGCATTTAGAGCCATCACGTTCTTAGAGAACATCGGAGGGAGAAAAGCCATGAATGGAGACATTGATGGGTTTAGATCTGGCCATTTTTGGACGGAGATTGGAGATTTTGAAATTCAAAAGCAAGAACAAAGAGAGTGGGAAAGAAAACTTACAAAGGAAGATGATGAACAGGGAGGAACGCATTGGGCTTCTATGCAAGGAATAAGATTACTACATGTGCGTATTCTCGAGGAAAAACCCTAGGCCAGGGTGAAGCTATGTCACCCCACAGTTGTTTAGAAGTTCACCAAAATCCAGGATACTGAACATCCTGATGACTCTCACTAGCTTCGCAACACTCCGACACGTCGTATAACGAAGAGAACCTTGAGGATGTATTCTTATATATATGGAAATATGGAAAATTGATTAATTATCTTGTAATATTTATATAAGGAAGCATATTTTTCATACATATATCTTGTAACATTAGATAAGATCTTACTTAAAGTCCAAGAAAACCCTAGTTAGAGTAGTATAAAAAACAAGGGGGCTCTAGGAGAAGATCAAGGATAATTTCAATTATGCTATCAATAGGAAATTCACCCATTCAACTCGATTCAAGATGTTTACTTACAATTTTCGATTGTGGCCTCTTCCGTTGGATAATAAAGTCGACATATTTCACTTTTTTTGTCCAAAACGAATTTATGCCACAAAGGATTCTGCAAAGAGGATGATATCGTCAGCAAATAAAGAATGAGAGAGTCGGGGATCTAGAAGCCCATAACGGTTGAATGCTCTAGAATATTCAAGGATCATTTGGGCACTTATCTATATCGAGGCTTGTGAAAATTGCTATCTGATTCCAAGCGTCCACCCATGACTTTGAGAGACGCGGGGGACAAACTTAAGATTCCATTTGATGGTCCAATAACCGGAGCTCGTGCAAGGCAAATCAAGGAAGCTATTGACACTCTTTTGGCACGACTTGGAGCCAACATGGACGCAACCACACATGCACCTTGGTTCACCATGCTCACTCATTGACTCGACACCACCTCATCCATAGGTGTCATTCCATGAAGCCATGTTCAGTGTTTGTTTTGAGTCCAACTACATGCAAGGGTTATTTGCATGTCTATCTATACAACTTTCTATTTTTAGTAAGGTTTGGTTTGTTAGGATTACTTTAGGAAACTTTTTATTTATGGTTATTGCCAATTTGTTTCATCCAAGAGTGGAAGCCTTCCACATGGAGAAACAAGGCCACACCTAAGGCTTTAGGTTGCACCTTCCTTGGGATTGCTAGCAAGGAGATATTATTATATTAGGAGAAGAAGTTAGCAAGGAAGGCGCCTGACATTAGGGTTTTATCGCCACCTTTGTAGGCCTCTTCCTTGGCTAACATTTAGGATAAGCTTAATTATATTAGAATAGAATATTATTTGTTAGGATAATTTGTTATTTAAACTACCATCTATCCATAATTAAAATCATATTGGAATTTGAGATACACACTTCGGCTAAGGCGTTCTATCTTCTCCAATTCAGCAGCCTTCGTGTGTTCATTCGTATTTGCAATCAATCAACACCAAGTGATTGTTTTCTCTTCTCAACTTACAATTGTGTGTTAAGGAAAGGAACAATACCATCGAAATCACTTCAACGTAGTCGAGTTTACTAGCAAAGAAGTGGATTAATAGTGCAAGATCGGACTTACAAGTTGGATTCACGGGATTCGACACATATCATCTGGTATCAATTTTCCTCGGTTTTTGCAAGTCATTTGTACTACTTAGTTGCATATTTGGAGTCTGTTTTGTTCAGTTTGGTACCATATCTTTCACGCAAACCTACTTGCTTTCACCACCACCATATTCTACCAACTTCTCTTCCATCAAAACACAAAAAATAATCCACTTAATCTTCATCCCAATCGTGCTCTAATTTCACATATAAACTCTACTTTTGGCATTTGTTTGTTTGATTACTTGTGGATCTATAATTTGGAAGATAGTTTGAGTTCTTTGTTGCAAATAGTATTGCTTGCTTACAACCACCAGATTTGTGCTACATAATTCTTGTTTACATTGATTTGTGTGGATCGATAGGATATTTGCATGCTAGTTACTTGCCTTCATAAAGAATCCATCTCGTTGCATCGATTGTTAAGCCCTATTTTGTGCTCTTTATTAAATTTGCTTACTTTTAGATCACATTAGCACTAGTGCTCTAGTGTAAAAAAAAACAGATTCGAGTTAGTAAGTCGACAATGCTTATGACTTTGCGAACCATCTTAGTAATTCGATTCTTGCTTTCTATTGAGTGCTTTGCTACTACTTTCATTGTGATTTAAAATATTTTAAGCATAAAAAACCCATTGTTGTTTGGATTCTGGTTGTGCCGACACTCGAGTCGTGGTCACATCTTGTTTTGCGTTGAACCGTGTTGCATGACAAGATAAAAGTTAGATTTGTGTGAACTTGATATCCTTTCGCGGCTGGTTGCATTCATACATATCATATCCACTTTTATTTTTGCTTGCCATGATTATATGTCTTATTCTTGTTCATCTCATCTTTCTTATGACTACTTGCATTCCTTTTTTTTACGCATTGAAACTAGGCTAAATTATATATGTCTTATACTTGTTCATCTCATCTTTCTTGTGACTACTTGCATATCCTTTTTTTTACGCAGTGAAACTAGGTTTAATTATTACACTTGCAAGCAAGGCAATATTTGATTGCTTCTTGCTATTACTTTTGCATTGTTCGTGCTATTGCAAAATTCAATGTCCATAATTGTTTCTTACTTTTATTTTGCCCCACAATCCCTTGAACCTACTTGAGTGTCGTTTTAGCCCTGAACTGAACACCACTCGATTTTTAAACAATGCACACACCCATAATATTAAATAATAAGCAACACATTATAATTAAACAAATACAAAGATAGACAACGATAGGCTCGGCTAGGCCTTGGTGAGGCTAGTTCCAATCATTCTTCCCCCCTTGGATTCGAAGCGTCCTCGCTTCAAGCTGGGTTGAACTAGGAAGAGATGGTGTTGGCCGTTGTGCAAAAAGTGAAGCATGCCTCGGGACTAGGCACAGAGAGCACAAGGGTGCAAAGTGGATTCTTAGGACCAGACTCGGGTGACGTCACCTCAAGACTATGCGTCGTCGTAAATATGGTCGACTCAAGACTAGTTGATATGAGCGGCTTAGAATAGGACTTGATCTCCGGGTTGGGCCCCTTTTTTCCGAAAAACTAACCTCCTAAAATGATATTATCTATCCAATGAACATCACCCCCACAAGAAACCCATAGAGTATTTTTTTATAAAATAACTAGGGAAGTAGCCTAAATGTATCGTAGAACAAGGGCAAGCAATGGCTCGATTGAGTCTAGATGGTTCAGCGAGTGTGGTTAGCAACAAAACACAATCAAAGCCGAGATTTTAGGAGCGAAAAACAACAAGAATGATGGATGGATAAGATCGTATTGGATAAGCAACAGTATGGACCAATCCCTACAATCAAGAAGTTGGTTATGGCAAGTCTTACCATGCAAGATATGGACCTCTTTTGGTGTGATTTCTGGACCTGTATTGGTGTTGTATTTTCGGCCAAGATCAAGCAAAACAACCACATATTAGTGTGAACAAGTAGTATGGATCGTGGCCACAAAGGGAAGACCGACCGGAGCAATGAAACAAGAGCAAGGTGTTGGCGCAGTGTGGAAGCAGCCTCGACGCGATGACCTTCGGCGTGGTCGAGGGTGTGGTGATGCCGAACATGAGCCCAACATCAGGGGACTCAACTTCGTGTTGTGAGGCGGGCACGCTCATAGTGGTGTCAGGGCAGAGGTGGGGGCACGTCAAAAAGCATCGGTCTTGGTTTGGTCGCGGCCCACAACGTAGGGACGACGTGACACAAGGACTTAATGGCGAGTCTAGATAAGCCGGAGAAGGAGCACAATCCGAGTCATTGGGATCTGATACCAATTGATAGCAACCCGAGGGGGTCCAATCACAATTCGCCAAGATCCAAGCTCGAGGTGCCTTGATCCTTCTCTATAGGGTAGCCGAGGTAAGTACGGACCACCAGAAGATGCTCCGCTGACCTCTTGTGCTCGCGTAAGCGAGGGTGGGATGAGGCAGAATTAAGGGAGAGGAAGAGGGATAGAAGGGGTTAATGAACGGGCCAAAGGGTACGAGTGATCTCAAATCAAAAGCTTTGGCTTCATTAAAACTAGACGTGGTTAAACTGATTACACCAGAAAACTTAAATAGAAGAGCAATCTAAACCCAATGGCCTAATGGATCTTATGTTAACTTAATGGGCCGACCTTCTTAAGCATAAGAAAGACACACACCCATAATATTAAATAATAAGCAACACATTATAATTAAATAAATTTAAAGATAGAATGATAGGCTCAGCTAGGCCTTGGCGGGCCCAGTTCCCATCACAAGGCCATTCCTAAGGCTTTGGGTTGCGCCTTTCTTGGGCTTGCTTGTAATATCCGCTCTTTTTAATAGAAGGATATTACCCTAATTATTTTATTTCATTAATAAGTAAGGAGTTACACTTTGTTTAACTCCGCTATAAATAATTTTTAGGAAAAAAAATAATTAAAGACTTGGTTTGAAGGCTCGAACCGGTGACATCTTGTACCCAAGATCTATGTCCTTCTCCAACCACTACGCCATTATGTTTCTCTGTCACTTAAAGAAACAAACTTTGCTATAATGTAATCTTTACTTATCTTTCCATTAGGTGACAAGCAAACCCATGCCCCAATGTCAGGCGCCTCTTCTTGCCTCGTCATTGCTATGCGTGGCTCTCTCGCGTGAGCCAACTCCAAGATGTTGCCACCTCCTCCTTATTTGGATCTCTATCTCTCCCTATTGCCTCATTAATCCGATCAATTCTCAACTGGGAGGGGGGTGGATTTGGAAATTCTGAGGGAGAAAGGTTAATCACCAATGACAATGTTGTGCCCGAGTGATTTTGGCCGCCTCAGTTCGTCTTTGTTTCGCCACCAAACTTGACCCTGTTGCCAACAGTTGCTAGATGGGACCATGGAGCTGCAACTATCACACAAATATGTGCCGTTCTTTCCCTGATGTCGCCACCAATCATCGGTGAAGGTGGGCTCGTATCTCTAGTTCTCTAGTTGTCGGATTTTTTTTACCTAATCTTCAATGAATGAATTCGAACTCGTTTCTCATCCAAAATTCATGATTCAAGTTGCTAAATTTCGAGCATGAAGTCTTCTACAATACCCCTCTATCAATTTTTGAGAAATCATTCAAGAATCAGGCCAAAGTTCACAAAATATGATCGTTGTACTGGGTTGTGCAGAAAAATCTAGTTGGTGACGAGCCAATTTCTCCGTCTCCGTGCGTCACCTTCACATCACCTTTGTTGAAGATGTTGCCAATAGTAGGAAGAGGAAATTGTGAGCTCCCAACTGTAGCTTAAGGCTATTCCAGTAAGCCTTTGGTGTCTCCGTGAAGAGCCGACGAAGGTGGCTCGACGAACACTGTTTTCAGCTTTAAATCTCCGGTTGGCAATGATCTATTTTTGCCGCCTTCTTCTATCTCCTTAGTGGAGACTTTTGCACCACTGTTGCCAACAATTTGAAGAGGATGTTTTCATCTTATGACTGTCTCTTGAATCAATCCAAAAGGATGTTAGACTACTCCGTTAGAAGCCGATGAAAGTGGCTTATTGCCACTGTTTTCTGGCTTAAGAAATCTACTTGAAAAGGAATAAAAAGAGGAAAGGAAAGGCAAGTAGTCCCGAGCTCACCCCGATTTGTGTGCCACCTTGGTTTGTGTGCAAGTGTATATTGAAAAGCGTATTGTTAGGTAAATTCAGCTCTCCGAGCTCGATTTCATTTTAAGATGAAATCTTTTGATAAGAATATTCAAAGTCAATTGATTATAATTTATATCTCTATTTTTTCAGTACAACTCAAGTTCAAGTTTTGAATGCACGTTGTTCGAGAAGGGAATGGATCGCTTTACAAGAAATTAATTCGTATAAGTTTGTTGTAAAGGTAAGTCGCCTAGACTTACTTAGTTATCAATTTTGATGTGTGCTGGATGTGTAGATATGATTTGTAGAGCTGTATTTTGGGATTCATTCCTATATATTATATATGTCTATTTAAAATAAATTCGTTATTTTGGAAAAAGATAATAGATTATAATGTTCTGTATTTTATTCGAATTTCTAAACATTGGCACCTAACCGATACGGCTATGATTAGGGATAGTCCGGAAGGCGGAGACATCCCTAACTTAGTTGTATGTCAAGGAGGGCCCCTTCAAAATTATAATAATAATGTTTTGGAGAGTGCTCCCAAGGAGGCTTGACTAGGGGTAAGAAGGTGAATGATGAGGGTGTGAGTGGTTCGGATAAACGGTGGAGGCCGTCGTCCACTACCTCGTGTAAGGTTGGAGGATGCCATGCTTGTTTAATAAATTATGTCGATTGAGAATTGATGAGTTGCGATTGAACAATTAATAAGACGAAAGTGGTTGAGGTGATGCTTATGTGAAATGATGTGCTATTATTAGTATGCATTGTATGGCTATAAGTATTATTATGTGCGTCTTATAATTATAAGTATTGCTGTGCATTTGTTTGTTATGGTGAATATATTATATGTCAACTATTCTTATTATGTAATTTAATAAATTGATTTTGTTGCTGCATATTGTGTTTACCATTTGGTGCATGTTAGAATTGCTAGCTAACCCTTCGGGTCGTTGATAATTTTAGGATTCAACACAGATGCGAACTATGCTTCAAGGAAACTCTCCCAAGATAATGGTGTATCAGCTCGACGTGGCGAATCATAGGATGTGTCGGGTTATTGTGAGAGGTAGTAGGTTAATGTTGTCATTGAGAATTTATTAAGTTAAGAGCTTGTGAGTACAAAGGATTGGTTAGAAGTTTTCCTTAATTTAAGTTGTTTATGTAGGAAAGTTGGTGCATACATGGTTGTAAATTTCAATTTTAATAAACTATGAGTTGGATGTTTTCTTATTTTCTCGTCGTGCCTTTGTTCCAAGATGCATAATGTGAATTTGTTGTCAGACTAGCTTATGTGGACCCATGTGTGGTCTACTATAGAGTAGCATTTCCGGTATTTAAAACTGGGGTGTTACATTGCTAGAAAAGAGTTAGTATTATATTAGGAGAATAAATTAGCAAGGAAGGCGCTTAGCATTAGGGTTTTTCCACCACCTTTGTGGGCCTCTTCCTAGGTTGATATTTAGGATAAGCTTAAGTATATTAGAATAGAATATTATTTGTGATAAATCGCTATTTAAACTACCATCTATGCATAATGAAAATCATACTGGAATTTTAGATAAACACTTTGGCTAAGACGTTCTATCTTCTCCAATTTAGCAGCCTTCATGTGTTCATTCGTATTTGCAATCAATCAACACCAAGTGATCGTTTTCTCTTCTCAACAAACATTTGTGTGCTAAGGAAAGGAACAACAACATCGAAATCACTTCAACACACCGAGTTTACTAGCAAAGAAGTGGATTAATAATGCAAGATCAGACCTACACTAGATGAGATGGATTCACCGGATCCGTCACGTATCACTATCGACCTTATGACAAGATGTGATTGTACGTGCTTCGCATTCAAAGGGCGATGAAGTTCTCTTAGCCTTTATTCTTAGTTTCATTCATCTTCAAAGGAAAGAATTGGAGTGTTTGGATGACTAAGGTTATGTTCGGTACAAGCTTAGTGGATCTTGGCGAAGCCGTACTAAAATTTCCAAGCTTTGGAGGCATGTTCGGCAGAGGAGCGGGATAACCAGTTGGACAAGCTTTATGGATATGAAAGCAGCTTCAAATTCTCCCTCCCTCCCCTCAAGTTTTCTAGCTTGTTGGGGTGGAGCTTGAGAAATCTCCCACATTTTCCCTCGATACTTGTCAACCGATTTTCCCCATCCAAGTCATCTCATACCTTAATACCCGTTGGCTAGATGGTATCGTTACCATCCTTAGATCGAAATCGTGGCTCTAGAAATTGAGCTCGTTCCTCGGTGATGGAACTGGATGTCGATGGAGATTAGGCTTCTACTAGATGGCGGTTCCGACGACGATGTTGAGCAGATCTGGAATATTCATCCTTTCATTTTGGGGTTATCTATATATGATGCCTCGTTAAAAACCTGACTAGGAAAAACCAGTGGGATAAAAACCATAGCACAGGGAAAAAGAGTACAACTTGTCTTATACGCTTTTATAGTATTGCCTCATTAAAAACTTTGTTAGGTAAAACCCAGTGGGAAAAAACCTGAACAAAGGGAAAAAGAGTGCAATGCATATAATTCTCCCCTTGAAATCAGCATACTTCTCGAAGTTTGCGCATTCCGATCTTGTACACAAGTTCTTCAAACTTCTTAGGTTGTAAGGATTTTGTGAACAAATCAACAACATTTTCACTTGATCGTTTTTGCTGGATTTCGATCTTGCCCTACTTCTCTAGATCATGAGTTGAGAACAAATTTGGTGAAATGTGCTTCGTCCGATCTCCTTTGATATAACCCCCTTTAACTTGTGTGACACATGTAGAATTGTCTTCATATATCATGGTTTGATTGTCTGCAATTGATCTTATTTTGCATTCTTTTTGTATATATCCAATCATTGATCTTAACCAAACACATTCTCTTCCTGCTTCATAAAGAGCGATTAATTCTGCATGGCTTGATGATGTAGTGTTAAGCGTTTGCTTTGTTGACTTCATGAGATTGTCGTATCACCATACGTACATAACCATTTTGAGATTTTGCTTTGTGCGGATCTGATAGATATCCTGCATTTGCATATCCAACATGAGCAGCATTTGTATTTCTATGGTAATATAAGCCAAGGTCAAGAGTACCTCGTAGGTATCGAAACACATGTTTGATTACGTTCCAATATCGTCTTGTTGGTAATGAGTTGTATCTTGATAACAAGCTTACAACAAAAGCAATATCTAGTCTTGTATTGTTTACGAGATACATTAATGCACCAATTGTGCTTAGCTATAAGAATTCAGGACAAAGAATATCTTCATCATCTTCTCGAGGTTTGAATTGATCATCATGTACACTAAGAGAATTGATCATCTTCTCGAGGTCTGAATCATGGGTGAATTAAATGGATGTGCTTTGTCCATGTAGAACCTTTTCAAAATTTTCTCGGTGTAATTTGTTTGATGAATGAAAATTTCATCATTCAAATGTTCAATTTGTAAACTGAGACAAAATTTGGTTCTTCTAAGGTATTTGATTTCAAATTCTTTCATCAAATATTTTGCAGCATTTTCAAGTTCATCGGATGTACAGATTATATTTAAATCATCAACATATATTGCAATAATGGCGAATCCATTTTTGGATCATTTGATGAAAACACATGGACAAACGGTATCATTTTAATATCCTTCTTTAAGAAGATATTTACTAAGCTGATTGTACCACATCCTTCCATATTATTTCAGACCATATAATGATCTTTGCAATTTATAGAAAATATTATTTCCCGAGATTTTGCTTCATATACCTCGAGTAGTTTTAATCCTTCGGGAATTTTCATGTAAATATCACTATCAAGTGATCCATATAAATATGCAGTTACGACATCCATAAGTCGCATTTGTAGTTTCTCTAAAACAGTTAGGCTAATTAAAAATCTTAATGTAGTTGCATCAACTACATGGGAATATGTTTGCTTATAATCTATCCCGATTATCTGAGAAAAACCTTGGGCAACAAGTCTTGCCTTATATCTCACAATTTCGTTTTTCTCATTACGCTTTCGTACAAATACCCATTTATAGCCTACTGGTTTCAAGTCCATTGGTGTGGGCTTTATTGGGCCAAAAACATTACGCTTTTCAAGCGATTTTAATTCAGTATGCATAGCCTCATTCCATTTTGGCCAATCGTGTCTAATACGACACTCATTAATAGTTTGTGGTTCGATGTCGTCATCAACAACCACTATTTCGGTGGCAATAGAGTATGTGAACACCTCATCAAGGATAATGTCTTTCCCGTTCCACTGTATTCCAAAATAGACATAATTTACTGCAACTTCGTAATTATCAATGCTTTTGT
Source organism: Fallopia convolvulus (assembly GCA_964016875.1). NCBI lineage: Eukaryota > Viridiplantae > Streptophyta > Magnoliopsida > Caryophyllales > Polygonaceae > Fallopia > Fallopia convolvulus. The sequence continues at coordinate 29,617,335 of OZ024727.1, forward strand.
CATTATATGGAACAATTTTCATTTTGTTCCTATCCGGAACATTTTCCGTTTTGTTTTTATCTGGAACAGTTTTTATTTCTGACACATCTTCTAGATTTTCGGAGGTATTTTTGTCATGTTCTTCCCCTGAGTAGGAAATTGGTGCGGCTTCATTTGGATTATTTGGCCGCCTATTCTTTCCTGGTTTTAGATCTTTTGATCCAGGCGGGCGGCCACGTTTTCGATGCACTATAAATTCCTTTTCAGGAATCTTATCTATTTGTCCAATAGGCACTTCAATTCTCTCATGAGCATTTACAGCTGGCACATATGACTTTGTCACTTTCTTTAAGTCTGTAAATGAGTCAGGTAATTGATTTGCTATACTCTGTAAATGTACAATCTTTTGTACTTCTTGTTCACATGTTTTTGTACGTGAATCAAGCTAAGATAACGATGAAGCATTCCAAGTAATTTCTTTATGTCCTTTTCCACCAAGATTTGGAAATTCATTTTCATTAAAATGACAATCATCAAATCTTGTTATAAATAGGTCACTTGTGGTTGGTTCAAGATATCTAATAATTGATCGGGATTCAAAACCAACATATATTCTCAAACTTCGTTGGGGACCCATTTTTGTGCATTGCGGTGGAGCAATAGGAACATAAACTGCACAACCAAATATCTTTGAATGTGATATATCTGGTTCTTTACCTGTGACACCCTTATAACCTATGATGTATACTTTATAAGACTTATCTCTTATATAAACAAATAAGGCTTAAAACATATACAGCCCCTTGAACTTGTGTAAATTGGTCATTTAAACACCTCACCTTTGATTCGGACCTATTGAACACCTGAACTTATATATTATAACCTATTAAACACTTGAACATGTATATTCTAGCCTATTAAACACCTGTTCAAAGACGATATCATTGAGTACATTGCACGCGCGCTAAAATACGAAGATTTGGTGCCACGCAATGCCACTTATTTGCCACGTAATACCACTTAACACTAAAAAACTAAAAAAGTCAATTAAATTATTTTATTAAAAGAAAAAAAAGATTAAAGTCTGAAAATGGAAAAAGAAAAGCTCCATCCTCGCGCAGTGAGAAACGATAGGGTTTGGAGTATTTGGGGCGGAAGTTGGGAGTCTAAAAGAGTCCTAACCCCATTCGAATCATCGGGCAAGTTGGGAGTGTTTGCGAATTTGGAGACGGAAAATGGTCATCTTCATCCTCATACGGCCTAGGCAGGATCGGGCTCACGGGCCGACTACACTAGTGGCGGAGATTGGCTCTACAAGCAACGAAATAGAGCTTTGTCGGTTGAATTCGAACCATGACGACTAGGCAGAACTAATGGTGGTGACGACATCGAGTTTTCTAGTCGGACGGGAGAATAAACAAAGATTTGTAGAAGCAACTCACTTTGTTCTCTGCAGTAGACGTGCGAGACTTCGATCGCGAAAATTGGAGACATTCTGCATCGATTTGGGTGAGAAATGATAGGGTTTGGAGTATTTGGAGGCGGAAGTCCAAATTTTGTCTTAGATTTGAGGAAAATGACTAATACCATCCAGATTTGAGGATGAACAGAAGCTTGAAAAGGGGCTTTAATGGTGGACTTTAATAGAAATTGACGATTAGACTTTGAAGGAGGAGGAAATGATAGGGTTTGTTCTTAGCAAATTCACTAATTAATGTTATGTTCAAGTGATTTGACCAAATGCCCCAAATTAATTTTATTTGATCGAAAGCCCTATATACCAAGGAAGAAGATGATGAATAAGGAGAAAAAGGAAATAAAATGAAGGTTTTGGATTTTATTTATTTATTTTTATTAATTTTCCAAGTCAGCTTCCCATTTAAAAATTTTAAGGTTTCACTCGCATGATAGAGTTTCAATTGCACGCGCATCGCCACATCAGACGCGAGGTATTTAATGGATTGAAATATACAAGTTCAAGTATTCAATAGGTCCAAATCAAAGGTGGGGTGTTTAAATAACTAATTTACACAAGTTCAAGGGGCCGCATATGTTTTAAGCCAAACAAATAATTTATATCTAGCAACTATCCATATAAGCACAAAGCAGAATTTAACAACCATATAAGGTTGCACACACACACACACAATTCTATGTCGTTACTTTTCATACTAAAACATCTATCACTCTAACTTATATTAAAACCCATATGTCTAAGATGCAAAAATGAGGAGGAGAAGGTTGCATAGAGCTTCAGCCGGCCGACCTGTTTGAATATGACCTCTAAAAGAGACACATGACAGTAAGAACTAGCTGAACCTGAAAAATTGTTTTGTGATTTAAATGAGTCGCATACTCAGTGAATATATACCATCATCAATTATTTCACATTGAGTCAAAACATTTAGTCCATCTACATATACATACATGTTATATATATAAATGTCATATAGGAATTTACTATGCAAATGCAAATGTCGATGTTTCCGATTTATTATTCTATGAACCGTTCAAGCTTGAATCTGCCTCGGGTTTACTGTATATGGACTCTTATTGTGACACCCTTATACCCTATGACGTATATTATGTAAAACTTATTTCTTATATAAACAGATAATGCACATATAACAACTATCCATGTAAGCACAAAGCAGAAAGTAACAACCATAAAAGGTTGCACACACACATACATAGGTAGTTACTTCTTATACTAAAACATCTATTACTCTAACTTCTATTACAACCCATATGTCTATGATGCGAATGAGGAGGAGAAAGTTGCATTGAGCTTCAGTCGGCCGACCTGTATGAATGTGACCTCTAACAGAGACACACGTCAATAAGAACTAGATGAACCTGAAATTTTTTTTGCGATTTACATGAGTCGCATACTCAGTAAATATAAACCATCATCAATTATTTCACAAAGAGTCAAACATTTAGTCCATGTACATATACATACATATTATATATATGTCATATAGGAATTTACTATGCAAATGCCGATGTATCCGATTTATTATTCTGTGAACTATGCAAGCCTGAATCTGCCCCGGGTTTCCATTACCGACTCTTTCCCATTACCAACTTTTTTTTCCATTACCGACTTTTAGGCATCTTAGGCCTCATTTTCTCATATACCATCTCTTAGGCATCTTAGGCCTCATGTATGACCCGTAGGTCTCTTTTGTATACAAATTCAGGGCAAGACAGTCACATGTCCTTTTAATCTCATTGCAATATGCTATGCAAGCAAGTGCATCATGTAACCATATATCATATGTCATCTGTTAAGATACTTTCTGTGCAAACAACTCTGAAAATTTCAGAGCTATCATATATATCCATATAACACATATAGCACATATATCCATATAACTCATATAGAACATATAGCTCATATATCCATATAGCACATATAGCACATATATCCATATAGCACATATAGCACATATATCTATATAGCACATATAGCCCATATATCCATATTTCACATATAGCACATAGGGTTGAATCTCCGGTCTATACTCACCTGTTCAAGACAGATACTATATCTCTTCCCTTTCTCTTTGACCACGATCTATGACTTGTGCTCCTATATATAATCCAATGCAAAAACAACCTATTTACTCTTACAAATTCTAACCCCAAATGCAATAAAATGCCAGAATGCATTATAACTTCATGTGCATAATTCCAAATCCTTTAAAACTCGACAACAATAAACTATATATATAGAAGAATATTTTTCTAGTTCAAACTTTTCTGTAAAACTTGATCAAGGGTCTCCAAAAATCATTTCAAAACGAAACCCTAAAAATACTCTGAAATCTTTTACCAAATATAAATACAATATCGAAAACACCCTTTGAGAGCTATAAATTGATTGATTTCTGAATCAAAAGCAACTGTAGATCTAGATCTGGAAAAATTAGAAAATCCAGATAAACCATTAACTAATTAAAAACTTACCAAACCACGCTTGTACTTCGATATTAAAACCCGATATAAGAGATCTTGGACCAGATCCAGCAAAACAACCAAAAATCAACACCGAACTTCTTTTTCTATCTCGTCTTTCGTTTCTTTCTCTGTTTCCTTAATGTTGAAGAGATAAACATATATATATATCACGTTGAAATCGGCAAAGTCGGCTAAATTTTAGCCAAAATTCCACTTTTCACCGTGAAATCTCGTTTACTACAAACTTTACCCTGAACTAATTATTAATTAACTTTTAGTTAAAAACTTTTTAAAATATAATAAACTTAATTAGAAAATAAATATTACTTTTAAAAATGCACTATATATCATGCCACTATGCTATGTATATGCTACTAATATTGTATGCATGCAAAATGACGTATGCACTTTGGTCGGCGATGTTACACTTATGGTCCCTTTAACAAAGAAATCCAAAGATCTACTGAATATTGACTCTTATAGTCGCTTTAGGAAAGAAATCCGAAGATTTCCTCATTATGACCCGTAGGTCTTGTATGATCCGAAGATCTTGTATGTCCCGTAGGTCTTGTTTGATCCAAAGATCTTGTATGACTCGTAGGTCCGGTAATACAAATTCAAGTCGAGACAGTCACAAGTCCTTTTAAATCTCATTGCAAAATGCTATGCAATCAAGTGCATCCTGTAATCATATATCATATGTCATCTGCTAACATACTTTCTGTTCAAACAACTCTGAAAATTTCAAATCTATCACCTATATCCATATAACTCATATAGCACAAATATCCATATAGCACATATATCCATATAGCTCATATAGCACATATATCCATATAGCACATAGGGTTCAATCTCCGGTCTATACTCACATAGCACTAATATCAATATACCTCATATAACGCATATATCCATATAAAACATATAGTACATAGGGTTTAAACCCCGGTCTATACTCACCTGTTTAGGACAGATACTATATTTCTCCCCTTTTGACTCTGACCACGATCTATGACTTGTGCTCCTATATTATAACTTCTTGTGCATAATTCCAAATCCTTTAAAACTTGACAATGATAAACTATATATATAGAAGAACACTTGTCTAGTTCAAACCATTTTGTAAAACTTGATCAAGGGTCTCCAAAAATCATTACAAAGCGAAATCATAAAATCACTCTGAAATCTTTTACCGAATATAAATCTAATATCGAAAACACCCTCTGAAAACTATAGATCAAATGATTTCTGAATCAAAACCAACTGTAGATCTAGATTTGAAAAATCAGTGAAATCCAAATAAACCATTAACTAGTTAAAACTTACCAAACCACGCTTGTACTTCAGGATTAAAACACGATAGAAGAGATCTTGTACCAGAACTAAAACCTAAACAACGAAACCTTAATCTTCTTCTTTTCTTTAGCTCTCTTTTTCCTCTCTTGTTTTTTTTTAATTTCTTACGTATATTACTATAGAAGGTCATGGACAAACATACATATATAGAAAGCAAAGTCAGTTTCACTACGAAGACGACTAAAATTTTGTCAAAATTGTAAATTTCACCCTCGAAACTTCTTTACTACAAACTTTACCCTGAAATAATTATTAATTAACTTTATGTTAAAAACTTTTTTAAATATAATAAACTTAATTAGAAAATAAATATTACTTTTAAAAATGCACTATATATCATTCCAATATGTTATGCATATGCTCTTAATATGCTATGAATGCAAAATGATGTATGCACTTTGGTCGGAGATGTTACATTTCTCCCCCTCTATAAGAATTTTGTCCTCAAAATTTTTTATCTCTTCATATGACTTTCTCATCTTATCCTCAGTTGCCCAAGTTGTTTCCTCTATACCATGATTCTTTCAAATCACCACCATTGGAATTTCCCTATTTCACAACTGTTTGATTCTGTAATCAACTATCATAAATGGTTCCTTTATGTAGCTTAGATTCTCTACAAGTTGTACTTCTGAATCCTTTAGCACATGTGATGGATCAGATCGATATCGAAGTAACATATTGACATGAAAAACATTATGAATTTGGGTCAAACATCAATGTGCCATCTTGAATATCAAATTGTGTATCTTTACCTTGTCGAACCTATTCAATACTTTATACCAACTTTCCATCTCTTAGTTGTGCATCTTTTTTTTTGTCTCAAACACTGGCCGAATCTCAAAAGTAGCAATCAATACTCCATTTGTGTCTAACTATAGTCTAGCATTTAGACCTCGTAAAGCAATCAAATCTGATAATGAAGTCATGTGCATATTTGTCATCATACCACTAGACTTTTGACTTAAAGCATCTTCTATAACATTGGCCTTTCCCGGATGATACTCGATTGTACAATCATAATCTTTTTGTGGTTCCATCCAGTGCCTCTGTCGCATGTTCAACTCTTTTTGGCTCATCAAATACTTCAAACTCATATGATCATAAAGATTTGGAATGTTTCTCCATATATATAATTTCACTAAATCTTTAGGGCAAATACTACTGCTGTCAGCTCTAAATCATGTACAAGATAAGAAACCTAATGTGATTGTAATTGTCGTGATGCATAAGAAATTACTTTTCTATTCAACATCAAAACACAACCAAGACCTTGATATGAAGCATCAATGTAAACGACAAATCATCTTGTACCTGTAGGAATTGTCAATATTGGTGTTGTATTCAAACAGTGCTTTAACTCATCAAAGCTTTGTTGGCACGCAGAATTCCAATGGAATATAGCATTCATTCCCAACAATTTAGTGAGTGGTGCAACTACAATAAAGAATCCTTTGACAAATCGTTTGTAGTTTCTAACCCTACTAAGAAAGCTATGAACTTCTGTAATTGTAGTTGGTGCTTTCCAGTTTACCACTACTTCAACCTTCTTAGGATCAACCTCTATACCTCTTCCAGATACTATATGTCCTAAAAATACTACATGATCCAACCAGAATTCACACTTACTCAGTTTAGCATATAACTGTTTTTCCCTCAAGATTTGTAGCACGGTACGCAAATTATGAGCATGTTCCTCTTTATTTCGTGAATACACAATTATATCATCAATAAAGATGATCAAAATTCAGTCTAGAAAAGGTTAAAATACCTTATTCATCAAGGTCATAAATGTCGTTGATGCATTAGTCAAACCAAATGGCATTACCAGAAACTCATAATGCCCATATCGAGTTCTGAATGTTGTCTGGCAATGTCTTCTTTAGCTGATAATATCCTGATAGAAGGTCTATCTTTGAAAATACCTTTGCACCTTGAATTTGATCAAACAAATCATCTATCCTTGGCAATGGATATTTGTTCGTCACTGTCACCTGATTCAACATTCTGTAATCTATGCACAACCATAAGGTACCGTCTTTCTTTTTAACAAACAAAATTGATGCACCCTAAAGTGATACACTAGCTCTAATGAACCCTTTGTCAAACAAGTCTTGTAACTATTTCTTCAGTTCTTGTAACTCTAGTGGAGCCATTCTATATGGAGGAATAGAAATCGGTGCAGTACATAGCATTAATTCCATAGTAAACTCTATCTCTCTATCAGGTGGCAATCCTAGAAGATCCTTTGAAAACACATCAAGAAAATCTTTAACAACTTAAATAACTCAAACCTCATGAAATTCAACTGTACTATCTATAACATGGGCTAGATATGCCTCACATCACTCTCTGATCATGCGAAAAGCCGATGTTGCAGATATTAGGCAAGTGGATACCATTTGTCTATTACCATAGAAAATCACTCTAGATTCCTCAAGTGAGTCTATCATTACCTCTTTGGTATAACAATCCACTTTAGCATGATGTCTTGACATCCAGTCCATACCCAATATAACATCAAACTCATACGAGAATAACAAGATCAGATCAACTGGGAACTCTTACTGTATCCACTCATATTATACAATTCCAATATATTGTACGCACTTTTACCATTTTCTCTGTACTTACTCTTCTAATGGTCCATGTGTATGAAATGTATGTTCATGTAGTGTCGTATGAGATGCTCTTATAGACTGATGTGGCATGGTTGAACGTTCTCTCCTTTATGCATCATGCTCATGAATGCAATTCTAATGTCAATTACATATGCTTATGAATGCATAATGCCCCTAAAGAATCATATCCCTACTCTGATACCAAAAACTAGTTGTGACACCCTTATACCCTATAACGTATACTTTGTAAAACTTATCTCTTATATAAACAAATAATTCATATATAACAACTATCCATATAAGCACAAAGCAGAATTTAACAACCATATAAGGTTGCACACACATAGTTCTATGTCATTACTTTTCATACTAAAACATCTGTCACTCTAACTTATATGACAACCCATATGTCTAAGATGCAAAAATGAGGAGGAGAAGGTTGCATAGAGCTTCAGCCGGCCGACCTGTATGAATATGACCTCTAAAAGAGACACATGTCAGTAAGAACTAGTTGAACCTAAAAAATTATTTTGCGATTTACATGAGTCGCATACTCAATGAATATAAACCATCATCAATTATTTCACACAGAGTCAAACATTTATTCCATCTATATATACATTTATATATATAGAGCATGGTTCAAGTGAGGACCACCCTTGTGGTACGTCCAAGACTTAAAATGAGGACTAATCTCAACCATTGGATTTACCCCTCTATTATGTATTCAATGGTCAAGATTTTTTCAAATTTTTTAATTTTTTATTTTTTATTTTTTTTTTATTTTTTTTTATTTTTTAATTTTTATTTTTTTAATTTTTTTTGCTATTTTTTTAGTTTTGCAAAAATTGAATTATTTTAAAAATGAACTCAAAGCACATAAAAATTGAACTTATCATAGATAAAAAATGAACTCGCAGAATATAAAAATTGAACTCATACAATATGAAAATTGAACTCCTAATATAAAAAAATTGAACTTCTAGTGTATAAAAATGAACTCGTAGTATATAAAAATTGAACTGTCATATTTAACGTTTTTAAACCCTTTTTTCAAAAATTTTATTTTTTTTTATTTTTTTATTTTTTTATTTTTTTATTTTTTATTTATTTTTATTTATTCTATTTTTTTAGTTTTGCGAAAATCGAATTATTTTAAAAATGAACTCAAAGCACATAAAAATTGAACTTATCATAGATAAAAAATGAACTTGTAGAATATAAAATTGAACTCATACAATATTGAAAATTGAACTCCTAACATAAAAAAATTGAACTTCTACTGTATAAAAATGAACTCGTAGTATATAAAAATTGAATTGTCATATTTAACATTTTTAAAGCCTTTTTTTCAAAAAAAAAACAATTTTTTTATTTTTTTATTTTATTTATTTTTTTATTTTATTTTATTTTATTTTTGCTATTTTTTTAGTTTTGTGAAAATCGAATTATTTTAAATATGAACTCAAAGCACATAAAAATTGAACTTATCATAGATAAAAAAATGAACTCGTAGAATATAAAAATTGAACTCACACAATATTGAAAATTGAACACCTAACATAAAAAGTTGAACTTCTAGTGTATAAAAATGAACTCGTAGTATACAAAAATTGAAATGTCATATTTATCGTTTTTAAAGCTTTTTTTCAAAAAATTTCAAAATTTTTATTTTTTTTATTTGCTATTTTTTTAGTTTTGCAAAAATCGAATTATTTTAAAAATGAACTCAAAGCACATAAAAATTGAACTTATCATAGATAAAAAATGAACTCGTAGAATATAAAAAATTGAACTCATACAATATTGAAAAATTGAACTCCTAACATAAAAAAATTGAACTTCTAGTATATAAAAATGAACTCGTAGTATATAAAAATTGAACTGTCATATTTAATATTTTTAAAGCTTTTTTAACAAAGAATATAATATAAAAAATATGAAAAAAAATTCGAAAAAAAAATAAAAAAAATAAAAAAATAAAAAAATAAAAAAATAAAAAATTCTTGACCATCCATTATATAGTGATGATGTAAATCTAATGGTTGAGATTAGTCCTCACTTTAAGCCAAAGGTCTCACCACAAGGGTGGGTCTCGCTTGAACCAAAACCTATATATATATATATATATGTCATATAGGAATTTACTATGCAAATGCAAATGTCGATATTTCCGATTTATTATTCAGTGAACTGTTCAAGCCTGAATCCGCCCCGGGTTTACTGTATGGACTCTTATGGTCCCTTTAACAAAGAAATCCGAAGATCTCCTGAATATTGACTCTTATGGTCGCTTTAGGAAAGAAATCCTAAGATTTCCTCATTATGACTCGTAGGTCCGGTATGATCCGAAGATCTTGTATTACCATTAGGTCCTGTTTGATCCGAAGATCTTGTATGACTCGTAGGTCCTATAATACAAATTCAGGGTGAGACACTCACATGTCCTTTTAAGTCTCATTGTAAAATGCTATGCAATAAAGTGCATCCTGTAATCATATATCATATGCCATCTGCTAACATACTTTCTGTACAAACAACTCTGAAAATTTCAGAGCTATCACCTATATCCATATAGCTCATATAGCATATATATCCATATAGCTCATATAGTACATATATCCATGTAGCATATAAGGTTTAATCTCCGGTCTATACTCACATAACACGTATATCAATATACCTCATATAACACATATATCCATATAACACATATAGCACATAGGGTTTAATCTCCGGTCTATACTCACCTGTTTAGGACAGATACTATATTTCTCCCTCTTTGACTCTGACCACGATCTATGACTTGTGCTCATATATATAATCCAATGCAAAAACAACCTATTTACTCTTACAAACTTTAACCTCAAATGCAATGAAATGCCAGTATGCATGCATTATAACTTCTTGCGCATAATTTCAAATCCCTTAAAACTTGACAATGATAAACTATATATATAGAAGAACACTTGTCTAGTTCAAATCTTTTTGTAAAACTTGATCAAGGGTCTCCAAAAATCATTACAGAGCGAAACCCTAAAATAATTTTGAAATCTTTTACCGAATATAAATCTAATATCGAAAACACCCTCTAAGAACTATAGATCAATTGATTTCTGAATCAAAACCAACTATAGATCTAGATCTGGAAAATCAGTGAAATCCAAATAAACCATTAACTAGTTAAAACTTACCAAACCACACTTGTACTTTATGATTAAAACACGATAGAAGAGATCTTGTACCAAAACTAAAACCGAAACAACGATACCTTAATCTTCTTCTTTTCTTTAGCTGTCTTTTTCCTCTCTTGTTTTTTTTATTTCTTATGTATCTTCCTATAGAAGATCATGAACAAACATACATATATAGAAAGCAAAGTCGGTTTCACTACGAAGTCGGCTAAAATTTTGTCAAAACTGTAAATTTTACCCTCAAAACTTCTTTACTATAAACTTTACCCTGAAATAATTATTAATTAACTTTATGTTAAAAACTTTTTAAAGTATAATAAACTTAATTAGAAAATAAATATTACTTTTAAAAATGAACTATATATCATTCCAAAATGATATGCATCTGCTCTTAATATGATATGAATGCAAAATAATGTATGTACTTTGGTTGGAGATGTTACATTACCAGTCACTAATTGTAATGGGGGATACTTATGATATGCAGTTGGTCTTAATCGTACTAGAGCTGAGGCATGCAATATAGCATGTCCCCAAACTGATGTTGGAAGTTTATACTTACATGGATACATATTCTAGTAGTTGATATTTTCATTGATTCCAAATTCATCATCTATGATGAAATCAGAGATGTCCAAACTTGGTGTAGGTTCAGTGTCGTCAACAAAATGACTCTTCATATTCTTCCCCTTATCTTTTTGGGAAGCTTGGTACAACTCAACCAAGTGTTTGGTTGTGCGACACACCTTTTCCCAATGACATGTCATACCATATGTATAACATATGGATTTGGGCTTTTGGGAGGGTCATGTAGGACCCTTCTGAACCATTTGCTTATTATTACCCTTGGAAATGGATGCATCAGGAGAGTTATTCTTCTAATAATCACCAAAACCCTTACCACGGCCACGTCCATGACCACGATTGCTATCGTGTCTATGATTATCTTGATGACTACATGATACGCTGGATTTAGTACAACGTCATTATGTATTTTTATATAGGATTTTTGAGTGTTTTAGGCTAGAATAAAGCGTTTATTTGTAAAATCAGTAAAGCCTACAGATGAAGACTTTAAAGACAGAGATCCGAGTTTGAGCTGAAGACCCGCTTTACAGCGGTTGCTAGGAAGAATGAGATTGAAGAAGTAAGAAGAACCAAGACCCGCGCTCGCGGGTATGGAGTCGAGCCCGCGGTGGAGCTGAATCCGCGAGGCCGAGATGATCGCGTGGACCTGCGCTCGCGGGTGCTGACCCGCGCTCGCGGGTGCTGACCCACGCTCGCGGGTGGCTGTTTCGCCGCGTGCCGCCTTTGCTTTATTCTATCTTATAATTATATCTTTAGTATTTAGATTATTTCGGATGTTTTAGTATAAAAACCTAGTTTTCGTATTTAGTTGGGGAGCTTACTTTGGAGAGACTACTTTTTACTTTTAACCTAGTTTTTATTTCTATTATGGAGAACTAATCTTCCTTGGAGTTTGTTCTGTCAAGGAAGTCTTTTTATTGAATTCGTGAGATTCTGGTAACTTTTCTATCCTTTGGTTAATATCAAAACTCTTGTTTTTATTTATATGATCTATGTTTGATTTTATGAGCCTGATCAACTTGTTTGATTGACTTAGATCTACTATTTGGATTAGGTTTGATTGTTGTCTATGCAATCTTATTTATCCTTGAAACAACTCTTTTCCAGGACCGTGGACTGGAATTGAGAAAGAGTATTTGATGATTATTTTATGCATAAGACTCATTGTTTGATTGCATGAATTGATTTTCTTTTATCCTTAATACTTTGCATGATTTGAATTAAGCGTCCTTGTTCATATCATAGTTTCGCTTGGACCGTGGACAAGCGGAAATCTTTTATAAGGATTGGAATTAACCTAGGAAATATAGAAAAGTGGATGAATCAATGATCGAATGATTAAAAAGGTGGAATTGATTGAATCAACTCTTCTTTCCTTTAATTGAATTGAAACTTAATTTTGTTTGCTTGCTTAAACCCAAAGCCCTTGCTTTTGTTCTTTGCTGATTGTTCAGAATACCGATTCTCTTGGGTTCGACCCCTTACTTGCATGCTATACTTGGTTTGTAATTTAGGGTAATTTATTTTTGATCTCGGCACAACGACTTTAGTCGAGTCAAATTTTGGCGTCGTTGCTGGGGAATCGGTTTTACTTTTTTTGATAAATCAGCATTTCTGACGACCCGAGCTCGCGGCTCGAAGCTCGCGCCCGCGGTTAGGTTCGTCCAGAGATCCTGAATCGGTAAGAACCTATCTTATGGTTCTTACCCGTTCTACTAATAATTCTTCTGATGTTCCTTTCGATCCAGAAATTAACAGGACTCTAAGAGAGTTAAGACGTCAAATCCAAGCTCAAGTGTTAGGCATTCAGTTTGATCTAGTAACATCTTCTTCTTCTTCTTCTGATTCAAAGGTTGAAGAACAGTTTGTAACAATGGCAGATCGTACTATTAGGCAACTGACTGCGCCTAATCTACAGCAACAACAACTTGGCCTTCAATTTCCCGCACTAGGGGAAGGTGTGAAGTTTGAGCTTAAGTCCGGTCTTCTCCATTATTTGCCTAAGTTCCATGGATTGAGTGGGAAGGATCCGAATAAGCACCTTACAGAGTTCCATTGTGTCTGTTTGGGAATGAGGTCGGCTGATGTGACTGAAGATCAGCTGATGTTGAGAGCTTTCCCATTTTCTTTAGTTGACGGGGCTAAGGAATGGCTTCTATACTTAGCACTTGAGACGATTACTTCTTGGGCTCAGATGAAAGGTGCTTTTTTGGAGAAATATTTCCCTGCTGCCAAACAAACATCAATCAAGAAGCAGCTGAGCAGTTTGGAGTAGGGTGATGATGAGAATCTGTATGAATATTATGAGCGTTACAAGAGGCTCATAGCTAGTTGTCCGTATCATGGCTATTCTGATAAAGATCTGATTTGCTATATTATCGAAGGGATCTGTGATGCTAATAAGCGCTTGATGAATGCGTCATGTGGAGGTTCTTATGAAAATCTCACTCCGAGGCAAGCGTTTGAAAAGTTGGAGATTCTAGCTGAACAATGTCGGAACCAGAGAAAGAGGTCCAACAGTAGGTCTGTAAATTCTGTGAATGACTCCCTTAATGCTGAAGTAAGGGAGCTCAAGGCTATGATGAAGCAACTGTTGGTGGGTAATGGAGCTTCAAGTTCAAGGGCTTGTGGAATCTGTGGTGAAACGAGCCATCCTACTAATGCATGTCCTATTATGCAAGAGCCAACAATTGATGTCAACGCAATTGGAAACTATGATGTAAGGCCCCGGAATGACCCATACTCGAACACATACAATCCGGGGTGGGCAAACCATCCTAACTTTAGATGGAATCAATAAACTTTTCCACAACAAGGAGGTCAGCCCAACTATGTTCCCAGGCCTAATTATGTGCCAAGACCCCAAGTTCCTCATGAAAATCCCGCCATTATCACTCAACTCATGAAGGAGAATCAAGAGACCAAGGCTGTAGTGAAGAATCTTGAAAATCAATTGAGCCAAATTGCAACCAGCCTTAGTCGCTTAGAAGCCAGAGACTCGGGGAAACTTCCATCTCAGACTATTAACCCGAGAGAGAATGTAAGTGCCATCACGTTGAGAAGTGGGAAAGAGCTGAATATCGATGTCCCAGCCAGCGGAAACCAACCGCGCTCGCAGGAAGACAGCCCCGATCGCTGTACAGAAAACAAAGTTGAAGCTGAGCGTCAGCCAGAACCCGCGACCGCGGAGTCAAACCGCGACCGCGGTCAAACCGCGCCCTCGGGTCACCACCCGCGCCCGCGGGTCCCTTTTCCGACAGATTTTGATAATTACGTTCGGCCTTCGTTTCCTCCCATGGGTTTGCAAAAGCCCGCTCCACCATTTCCTAAAGCACTGAAGGACAATCGGAAGCCAGCTAACGACAAGGAAATTTTTGGAACCTTCTCAAAGTGTGAGGTAAATGTTCCTTTACTTAAACTTGTTCAAAGTATTCCTCGGTTTGCTAAGTTTCTCAAAGAATTGTGATAAACGTGAAATGGTCGTGCAAATCACGGCTATGAAAAAGAAAACTAACAACCTAAAGACTGTAGTCTTAGGGAAGTAAGGGTCGAATCCACAGGGAGGAGATTTATCTTTCTATGTAAGTTTTATGTCAATTAAAGTAAAACGGAATTTTATGAATTAAACTACTATCTAGCATGGAAAAACTAATAAAGCAATTAAAGTTTGGATTTTTATCAATTTGGGAAAAACACTTAGTCAAACAGAGATCCACATTCGTATGACAAGTTGATCATAGATTCACTCAATATCGCATGCATATGGAATTCCAATTCCCTTTCAAAGATAATTAATAGCACAACCAGATACTATTAATCCTAACTAATTGAATAACCTTGAAATTATCAAGATTCAATTCAAAAGCAGCATGAAGAATAGGAATATAATTAGGATACAATTCTAGCATAAAACAACCAGCTTTATACTAGAATGCAATTTAACTCTCTTTTGCAATAGACTAGCACAATCAGATACTAGTACAATGCAGTTTGCTACTATGAAATAAAGAAACTCAACCAGTAATTTCTCTAGATCTAGCGGCGACCGCCGCTCCTTAACGGCGCCCGCCGTTTCTGCCTTACGGTAATTCACTTTTTCCCCTTTAAAAAAAATCGAAAAATCAAGAAAAAAATATAGAGTGTTGAAAGTTAAAAACAGAAAGAGGGAAGAGGTGAGTCATAAAAAATTGAGAGCTTTTACAAAGAAAAAAAATAGAGAGTGAGGAGAAGTTATACTTCAATCTCAAATCTACTCTTTTTGGGGTCGGATTCAAGCTTGCCGCTCCTCCCCAAGTCGCCGTTCGCTCGTGCCCTCACTCAGCGGCGCCAGCCGTTCTCAAGCAACCCTCACCACCAACTTTTCTGGGTTTTTCCGAAGAATATTCAAAGCGGCGACCACCGTTTCATAGCAGCGACCGCCGCCAAGAACAAGTTCATAGCGGCGACCGCCGCTTGCCCGCCGCCAAGAACTTCGCTCGCTGCCGCAGTTCCGCTCCTCGCCGCGTTAATTTTCCGGGTATTTCTGGCCTTTGCTTCTCTATTTTCGGTCCTTTAAGCATTATAATTACCGAATATGAGTACTATGAAGCGTGGTGCTACTAGATCCGCTCCATCTGAAATTTATGTGGGGCGGAAGAAGAATGTGGATGAGAAGGAGTTTGTTTCTACTATATTCCTTGATCCTGCGTTTATGAGAGAGTTAGGCCTAGAGGAGTGCACTAGGCGGATGTTTGATCATGGAGGGTTGGCTAATTTTTATTTCAAGAATGCTCCTACATATCCTGGGTGGACTAGAGAGTTCATCATTACTCTTGAGGATGATCGTGATACAGCTAGGATTACGTTTCAGTTAGGTGGTTCTACGCGGCATTTGGTATTACCAAATAGCCTTCTGAATCTGCTGATTGGTCTGCTGCGAGTGCTCAATTTACATTTTGGGATCATTCCACTGGTTCCACCCCATTTGATTCTAAGGGAGGAGAGAAAAATTACAAGTGGTCACATCCTTCTCTTCGGTTAGCTCACAAGGTGCTTAGGATGGCTTGGTTTGGTCATTCTGAGCCAAACAAGATCAATCATCCTGACTTGGAGGCGGTTTGGAGTTTGACACCGAAGTGTGCTTTGGTAAAAGACTGGAAGGCTTTATTTTTATCTAGCTGTAAGAAGTGTAGGAGTGAGAAGAAGGGCAAGATTGCTATAGGCGGTATGGTTTCTCTCATTGCTGAGTTGCTGGACATTCCTTTTCCTCCTCCAGCTGAGCGACTTTCTGCTCGATTCACTTATGATAGGAAGTTTTTAAGAACGCTTCAGTGATTGCTGATGCTGTGGCTCATATTGATTATCTGTTTGGTCCTATGGGTGCTTATAAGATTCGTTTGCCCGTTGATGGTTTACCATTTGGACCTGAGTATCATCACTTTGATCTCAGACGGTTGTCAGTACCTGTTCTTGCTCCTGATTCTTCTTCTTCTGCTCCACAGGCTGCTCCACCATCTACTTCACAGCCTATTCCAGAGACTGTTCCACAGGGCGATACTGTTATGCATGAGGATGTTCCTGGTTCGAGTATTCTTGTTACTTTTGGAGTTGACACTGTTCTGAGCTGGCAGGATGATATGATGCACCAGATGAGCAGACTTTCGGTCCGACAGGAGGAGATGTTTGTTCAACAGTCTGCTTTATCTACTTCTATAGACCGGATCCACCAGTTCCACCGGGATCAGTCTCAGTTCTTTCAGCAACAAACTAGCTATTTCCAGCGGCAGGCTCAGTTTTTCCAAGTTGTGTGGCCCACTTACCCCTCATATCCTAACTATCCACAGTATCCACCACCACCACCATCTGATCAGTAGTGGTATTCTTCTCTACTTTCCTTTATTTTATCTTGTCTTTACTACATTGAGGACAATGTGTGTTCTAAGTGTGGGGGAATTGGAATTATATTACTATTGATATGCAATTAATAAAAAAAATAATAAAAAAAGAGCCATAAAATTGAAAAAAGGCAAAATAAAATCCTGGGATAAACTGAAAACCCGAAAGGGCGGTCTAGGTAATAAGCAGGTAATCTGGCAGGCACTAGGCCTTGGCAAAAATAGATTCAAAGTGGTGTGAGTTGGTGAGTCCATTATTGAAAAATGAAATGAGAGTGTTAGGTGAAAACCTGAAAAGGCGCCTAAGCAAAATGAGTGAAAAAAAGAGTGTTTTAGGACCATCTTTTTAACCGGCGCAGGAGAAATAAGAAGTGGAGAGTGTTTTGGGTAGGTTTTCACTAGGAGGTATAAGGTGTAGATTTATGGAGACTTTCACTCTCTTTGTCGGTGTTTTTGATGGACTTGTTAGTGGTTAGTTTTTTGGTGGTTTGATGTTTGATGTTTGATGTTTTGATGGATATTGGGGATTGTTCGGTGGTTTGAGTTGAGCATTATGTTGATTTGATGTTGATGATGATTTGCTCACTTATGTTGAGGTTGAGTAGGGTAGGTAGTTAGAGCTTATTTGCTATATCTTTTTGTTTAGGTTGGATAGTGCTTGCATGAGAATGCTTTTATTCCTCTTTGTAAGCTTCCTTGCATTTTGATGATCTGGGGATTATAGTTTTTATGAGTGATAGTTTTCCGAGTCACTCAGGGACGAGTGAGATTCAAGTGTGGGGGAGTTTGATATGCACAATGATATTGTGTATTTAGGAGGAGTTTTAGCATGGATTTATGGTGTTTTTAGGTGATTTATATGCTATTTTCAACTAGGAGAAAGAAGACCCGAAGATGCATTAATTTGGAGTTTTAAAGCTGGATCGAAGAAAACTGGAGATCGCGTCCTGGTGCTGGCGGCGACCGCCGCCTTTGGCAGTCAGCAAATCCGAGTGACGACACGTGTTATAATTTGATTGGTCATATCTTTATCAGCTTTAGTCTGAGTTTATGTATTTTTGGATAGACTTCTTTAGACCTAGTTCTATTATATTAGGGTTTGGAGAGTTGCATCTCTCATACACTATTATCATATTTTTCTTTCAGAGTTTTTAGCTTTTCTATGGAGAACTAAGCCCTTTTGCTTAGTCAGATAGTTTGAAGCATCGTTTGACTTTTAGTTATGAGATTTCTACTCTTTATCTATTGCATGGAATTATTTTTCTCTCTTGTTTGATTTGTTTATGTGATTGATTTCAACAATTTCTAGGGTTGTTGTTAAAGAAACTCAACCAGTAATTTCTCTAGATCTAGCAATTGAGATTCAATAACAACAACCCTAGAAATTGTTGAAATCAATCACAGATCTACATCGGTTAGTACTCATTCTTGCTTTTGGAGTCGAATTTCTACCTTGTTGAGGTCGAATTGCTGTTGATTTGAGGAAATTTGTAGGAGTTTTGGGAGTTTCGGCCGCCATTGTTGTTCGCGATTCAGATCTGTGTTCGACGGCCTGAACCGCGCTCGCGGATTCCAACCCACGCTCGCGGGTGAGCTTTGACAAGACCCACGCCCTCGGTGTGCGACACACGCTCGTGGAACTCAGTTCGGGTAATTTTCGTTCGATTCTCCACCTACTGAAGGGTGGAGGAATATATTGAAAGATGGTAGGTTCTTTGACTTTTGGCAGGCACTCACTGGCTCCCCATTCAACACCGATTCAAGGGAGTAGAATAGTAAGATCCCACACCCATGTGTTCGAATATGTCACAAGGTTTTAGCTATGGCATTTTTGGGACAGGGAGAGGTGAACAAGGTTTCTGCACATGATATGAGGATGATTTGGTGCTTGTTTCCTTTTCCTTCTAAGTGTCCCGATTGGTTTGGATTGTTTATAGAGTCAGCTAAGAAGTATCCCAAGAAGGGCGGGCAGATTGGATTGGGTGGCATGGTTACACATTTAGCCATGTGCTTTCTTACTATAGAGGAGATTGAGGCCCGCTATGGAGGACGTCTGACTGATGGCTACCGTTATACCCATCAGGCGTTAGTTAGGGCTGGTTGTTTGAGAGGTTCGGCTGAGGGGGGTTGGACTTGGCTTCATGGGCACCTTCCTGCACCTTTTCTGCGTCTACCTAGAGCTTTACAGTATGGCAATACTGTATATGATTTTCACTTACAGTTTGATATAGACGCTCCTGTGGATGAGGTTAAGGAGGATTTTGAGGCTGAGGATGATGGTGGAGGTTGGGATGAGCATGTTACAGCATATTAGTCCAGATTTGCATCTAAGCCATCTGGATGGGCTCCAGGTCCACATTCTACAACTGGTTGGGGTGTCCCTAACCCAGCTACATATGCATCTACTTTTGCATCCACATCTGCTCCTTCTGGTTTTCCATGGACTGCTGAGATGAGTTTTGAGGAGCGGGTGTTGACTGGACTGCAGCATTTGTCAGTACGCCAAGATGTTACGGATCGAGCTTTGGAGGCACTGACTGAGCATCAAAGACAGGCTGCTATATTCTTTCGGACTCAGTGGCCAGGTTATCCATCTTTTCCTCCGCCAGATCAGCAGTGAGTCTTCTAATTCCCTCTTCTATGCTTTGTGTTATATTTCTAAGCTTCATTGGGGACAATGAAGAGTTTAAGTATGGGGGAGAGGATTCACTACTTTGCTTTGTGATATATGTACAATCGCATTTTCAGTTTAAAAAAAATGAAAAAGCCATAAAAATTGAAAAAAGGCATAGAAATCCTTGGATGAGCTGAAAACCCGAAAGGGTGGCTCAGGTAAAAAGAAGGTAACCCGGACTAGCATTAGGCTGGGGTAATAAGAGGTTTATGAGAGATGTGAGCATATGTGAGCACACCTAAAGAAAAATGAAATGAGTGATTAGGTGAAAACCCGAAAGGGCGCCTAAGTAGAATTGAGTGGAAAAATCATAGTGTTTAGGATCATATTCTACTTTGGGGTCTGGGGATTACATTTTAGATGTCGGGTAGATCCTAGGTTGCTCTACACTTTTTTGGGCTTGAGAGTTGATATTATTTGTATTCTGGTGAGGTGTGTGTTTGAGCTTTCATGTCTTTGCTCATTATTTTCTCTACATGGGTTCGGGTTGTGAGTTGAGAGTTTTTATTTTTCAGATTCCCATATTACTTCCTGTGGATCTTATTTGTATTGATTGTTAGATTTATTTTGAGCTTACTCGAGGACGAGCAAGATCTAAGTATGGGGGAATTTGATACGCTGGATTTAGTACAGCGTGATTATGTATTTTTATATAGGATTTCTGAGTGTTTTAGGCTAGAATACAGCGTTTATTTGTAAAATCAATAAAGCCTACAGATGAAGACTTTAAAGACAGAGATCCGAGTTCGAGCTGAAGACCCGCTTTACAACGGTTGCTAGGAAGAACGAGATTGAAGAAGTAAGAAGAACCAAGACCCGCGCTCGCGGGTATGGAGACGAGCCCGCGGTGGAGCTGAATCCGCGAGGCCGAGATGATCGCGTGGACCCGCGCTCGCGGGTGTTGACCCGCTCTTGCGGGTGGCTGTTTATCCGCGCGCCGCCTTTGCTTTATTCTATCTTATAATTATATCTTTAGTATTTAGATTATTTCGGATGTTTTAGTATAAAAACCTAGTTTTCGTATTCAGTTGGGGAACATACTTTGGAGAGACTACTTTTTACTTTTAACCTAGTTTTTATTTCTATTATGGAGAACTAATCTTCCTTGGAGTTTGTTCTGTCAAGGAAGCCTTTTTATTGAATTCATGAGATTTTGGTAACTTTTCTATCCTTTGGTTAATATCAAAACTCTTGTTTTTTATTTATATGATCTATGTTTGATTTTATGAGCCTGATCAACTTGTTTGATTGACTTAGATCCATTGTTTGGATTAGGTTTGATTGTTGTCTGTGCAATCTTATTTATCCTTGAAACAACTCTTTTCCAAGACCGTGGACTGGAATTGAGAAAGAGTATTTGATGATTATTTTATGCATGAGACTCGTTGTTTGATTGCATGAATTGATTTCCTTTTATCCTTAATACTTTGCATGATTTGAATTAAGCGTCCTTGTTCATATCATAGTTTCGCTTGGACCGTGGACAAGCGGAAATCTTTTATAAGGGTTGGAATTAACCTAGGAAATATAGAAAAGTGGATGAATCAATGATCAAATGATTAAAAAGGTGGAATTGATTGAATGAACTCTGCTTTCCTTTAATTGAATTGAAACTTAATTATGTTTGTTTGCTTAAACCCAAAACCCTTGCTTTTGTTCTTTGCTGATTGTTCAGAATACCGATTCTCTTGGGTTCGACTCCTTACTTGCATGCTATACTTGGTTTGTAATTTAGGGTAATTTATTTTTGATCTCGGCACAACGACTTTAGTCGAGTCACTACTATCATTTCTTTGAGAGGCATATGTGGCCTTATTTCAAGGTACGGTACAATACCAGTTGACCTCAGGTTGTGGTTTTTCATGAGTATCTCATTATTCTGCTCAGCTACAAGTAGTAGCTTGTATCAAATCTAAATACTTAAACTTCCTTTGTATGTATTGTTCTTGTAACAACACATTAGTAGCATGTATGATTGAATAAGTTTTATTCAACATTAGCTCTTCAGAGATAATCTGCCCGCATAAACGTAATTGAGAGCCTATACGAAACACGACAGAATTATAACCATTAACTGACTTGAACTCTTGAAACCATAAATTAGTCTAGTCATAATATGCTTTAGGGAGCAAAATTTGTTGTTGGTGCACATATCTTTGTTCTAGGCTTTTCCCATAATTCTTTGGGATTTTTCACCAATAGATATTCAGGTTTCAAGCTTTCATGTATATTATGGTCTCTTGTAGACCATTTGCTTGGAGGTGAGCTAGTGCATCAACCTTCCATTCCAGATATCTCTGGCTTGATATAGTCGAGAATATCAAATTCCCGTTTTGCAATATTTGCTATTTGATCAACTACATAATTGGATCAAGTAATTAAATTAATCATTATATACTAAGTATACATGTAATCATGCAAAAGAAACATATAAAAAAACGTGTATATATAAGGCTATCATGCATACAGATGAATTTAACCATAACATGTACATAAACGTAACATGTATGAATTATTTGACACGTAAATATATATATATAGTAGTCTAAGATATCAAGCATTCTTATCTCTGCAACTAATAACCAAACTTGTCACAAAATTATAATTTAATTTTTTCCTTTTTTTAAGAAGGAAAAACAATGATAACATCATCATATCAAAAGCATGTACAAATAAAATGTCAAGACGTTGAATAGAATGGTGGTAGAGAATTGGAAAAATTCATGTATCTCTTTTGTCTTATCAAGTTTGTAGGCTTTGGTTATTTGTACAAGTAAAATCCTAATATGAGCCATCAGAAACATAGAAAAAAATTCTCAGCCTTTTCAAAACTTTCTTTCAAAACTTCTTCTATCAGAAAAGAAGGATTTACATGAAGAAGAAGAAGATTGTATTTTCAAAATACATGAAGAAGAAGAAAGCTAAGCTCTCATATCATCGAGCCATTAAAACAAGGCCAATTTGCATATATACCCCAAATAAAGTTGCTAAAATGAAAAATACCCTCCTTTAGACTAAATAGCAAGAGTACCCTTTTAGGCATTTTTTACCATAAAAATTCTTCTTTTTTTCTACTTACTACTAAATTATAAAATAAAATATTTGTTATAGAAAAATGCAAAAAACGTTACTTAAACAAATATAAATTGTTAAATAGGAAATGATGATTAAAAAGGATAGACTTAATTCATTCAATTGATCGATTCAAGTCTTCAATGTGGTTAGAGAAGGATATATAGTCTCAGAACGTCAATCTTCATTCAATTGATTTTGCCAATAACAACAAATTTCTTTTCCCATTTTTGTTTAATTCATTTAACTGATCGGTTCAAATCTTCATTGTAGTTAAAAAAGGATACTCTTAGAACATCAATCTTCATTCAATTGATTTTGTCAATAACAATTTTTTTTTTCCCATTTATGTTTCTTTTACTTCTACTCCTCTAACAGTTCCTCTGCACATCAAAAACAAGCAAAAACCCTAATCAATCCACAAGATGTCATAATCAAGAAAACCCTAATCATACCACAAGCATCGGAATGGCTCAATTCCAAAAAAAAATGGAAGGGATAATCAAAGTATATATAGAGCATAAATTCCATCATCGAAGTTATCTTCGTCGTGGCATCCGCCATATCTTCAATAATAGAGGGCTCGAGAGCAGGTTCTTGGATTTCGGGGCCACTTTTCCTGGAAAACAGAGGAACAACGTTGCAAGGAAGATGGAGATGGATAGGAATATAGGATTAGGAAACGGAGATGGCATAGTGAGGAACGGAGGAGGCGAAAATGGTTGTTCAAAGGCTGAGGAGCCATGGAGGTCGAGAGGCGAACCAGGGAGATGGAGAATACGATTGCAGATTGCTATCTATTATGTATTGATACATATTTTTATTTATTTTTGTAATTGAATAAATTCTAAATGAAATTAACAAGTTATAAAATTAAAAAAAATTAGAATCTGGCATTCCTATAATAAAATTGGGTATATAGTCCTTTTTTATAGGCATTGATGTAAATATAAAAAAATAAGGGCATTTTTACAATTTGAAACTTTTTTTGGGCATTGACCATTATAAACACTTAAAACAATGATCCATAAAAACTATGGTTTAGAAAATTGAAAGCAGTATAAAATATATACTATCTTCAAAAGATCTAGCCACTCAATTGGTATTTTGTTTTGAGAAACTTTCGTGCTGATAACGTGTTGTGAAATATTTGAGAGAGAAATCTAAAGTGATTCATTGATTCTTTACAATGAATTGTACATTCTATTTATAGCCAAAGTTTGGCTTGCATAATAAGTTCATCCGTATAAAAGCTGAAAGAAATTGAAGGCATTAATTGTCGTAATAATTGTCAGCCTTATAAAACAAAACCGCCCTTATAAAACAAAATTGTGTAAAGGTGTGTATAATGATGAATATTCATCTCATCTCTTAACACTATGATCTTTTTTGTAATTATACCCTTTTCATTTGATCCTTTAGCTTGTAGTAACAAAACCGTATACCAAATTGAAAAATGGATGGGTTTTCGGTTCGGTTAGTATCGTTTTTGGTTTTGATTTTTTTCGAACACCCCTGTCTAACATTTAACGGATGGGGTGGTAAAAAAAGGGAAATTCCTTTTGGTACCCCTAAAGTTTTGCCTTTTTCTTTTGGCGCCCAAGAAAAAAACTTATTCCTCTTGGTACCCCTGAGGTTTTGGCTTTTTCCGTTGATGCCTCTCTCCGTTTCAAATTAATTAATTTCAAGCTTATCATTATGTTCATCACCCATAAATTAGTGAGATTCAACTCTTAAAACACTTAAATTCATAACCAAAGTACATCAATTTGAATTTATAAACAATCCTCTATTTTAAGGGGTTGTTTACAAATTCAAATTGGCATGGTTAAGTTATGAATTTTGATGTTCTAATAGTCAAATCCTACTAATTTAAGGGTGAGGAACATAATGTTGATCTTGAATTTAACTAATTTAAACCGGAGAAGGGCATCAATGGGAAAAGTCAAAACCTCAGGGGTACCAAAAAGAATAATTTTTTTTCTTGGACATCAAAAGAAAAAGGCAAAAACTTAGGGGTACCACAAGGAATTTCGCTAAAAAAAACATTTATATGGTGGGTTAGTGTGAT
Source organism: Fallopia convolvulus (assembly GCA_964016875.1). Lineage (NCBI taxonomy): Eukaryota > Viridiplantae > Streptophyta > Magnoliopsida > Caryophyllales > Polygonaceae > Fallopia > Fallopia convolvulus. Next base: position 29,642,726 of record OZ024727.1, read on the forward strand.
TTACGTTTTTACGGGCGGTTCTTTGAAAAGTAAGTTTGTTTACGGGTGGTTTTGTGTAATTTACGCAATAGATATGAAAGGAGGGGATTTTCAACATTTACCTAGACGAATCCATTTCCTTAGCGCCTCTCATCATCACAATCTGAAGTTTGGATTGCTTGATTGGTAACTCAGTTGTTCCCCGATTAGATTAGAGAGTGATGGATTCCGATGAAGAAGATTCTGTGTTTGTTGGAACGCCTATCGAGAGGGAGGAGGAAAACACCAGTCGTAAGAAGAAGGCCATCGCTCAAGCCTCTGGCCAGCTCCGAACCCTAGTTCCTTGGAAGCAAGAGGTTTCGATTTTGCTTTCCTTAAAATTTTATTTTCAAATTTGAACCACTTGAAAACACAGTTTAGCTCTGGACTACTGATGACAATCTATTTCCTTGTTTTCAGGTAAGAGATGAGGAAGGAAGGAGGAGATTTCATGGAGCGTTCACTGGCGGGTATTCTGCTGGATATTATAACACTGTGGGATCTAAAGAGGGTTCGTATTGATGTCATTGTTTCTTATTGATCTCTATGTGTCTTTTTTTAATGACTAATATTAATATGTGAATCTAATGTCTGTGATGTCTTCTAGGGTGGACTCCACAGTCATTTACATCATCCAGGAAGAACAGAGCTGAATTTAAACAACAAAATATATCGAGTTTCTTAGATGATGATGAGAAAGCTGTATGTATACCTTTTCGGCCTTCTCATGTTGCTGCTTTGATAGTCTTACACTAAAATCTTTAACTTCAGGTTTTGGGAACATGGATGTATGATATGCAAATAAATGTCTTTGCACTCCATGTTCTGCTAATTCTTTGGCTTTGTATCTTTCTGTTAGAAGATGTTTTATACTATTTCCTGTTGCTTTTGCTATTGAGATTTAAAAAAATTGTTTGCTTTCTTCGTTCGGCTTTTTTATTGTATATGTTGGTCTAATGCTGTAGGAAATGGAAGGCAATCTGTTGGGGACAGCTACACAGTTTGATACATTTGGATTTACAGCGGCCGAGTATGCTCGCAATCAAGCAGAGAAAGAACAAAAACAGAGGTTTTATGTAAACCAAACCTTCTTATTTTTGTTCTTTTCCTTTTGTTAAATAATTGCTATATTCCAGTGTTGTTATTGTCATATCCTTCCGTTCATTAAAATCTTACAATGTCCATCCTCACAGTCGCCATTGAAAATCTGTATTGAACTGAAGTTAACCTTCAAACATAACGTGTAATTTGGTTCATGTTGGCAAAGGGCTAAAGTTTTACCGTTGTTGTTGTGACATTTGTAACTTTTAGTGATTTACTGATTGAAATGATTATTTTTTATAGTACCGTATTTCTTTTTGTCATATTGTTGTGTATCCTTACCATGGGGAAGCAGTATGGAAAGAAATGTCCGAGCTGTTGAGATCCATAAGACTATTGACAACCCAATTGGACGCATTATCTCCTGTATGATTTTGAAGGAAAATAAACACTCAAATGTTTTGTTTCAATTATCTAGGAAAAGTTGTGGAAATTCATTAAAGCTTTCTATACAATGCACTAGTGACAATCTCTATAGAAGAGGTACCGCATTTTTAATTTGTAGTGACTTCAATTTCAAATAACATTGGTTCTCGACTTCTTGTTCTCGACTTCTAGTATCTGGTTTTGGAAACACTTGTATGCTTATTGCTCCTGAAACAAGAATTGAAGTGCTTAAAGCTAATGCATATTTTTTTCCTCATAAATAAGAAAAGTATTGTGTATATATGTTCACATCTTCTATGTCCATTGCAGACCAGCACCCATTCCTGGTCCTGTTCCAGATGAAATAGTCCTTCCTGCCACGGATTCAATTGGTTTGTTATTTTAGCTGGAAAATACTGTTCTGCATTTTGTGGTAATACTTTATCTGACTGAATACTCTTTATTAGGTGTAAAGCTGCTACGTAAGATGGGATGGCGACATGGTCGTTCGCTCAAGGATTCAAGTTCTAAATCACTACATGGTATGCACTTTCTTGTTTATTTGTTTCAAGCATGTATGCACTTTTTGTATTGTTTTAATTATGCTTGCATTATTTGTTCTCTACTCTTCTCAACATAGGATTCTCCACCTAATATTAATCTTATGTGATGGTTAAGTAGCATCCACTTGCATCGAGACTCGAAATACCTTTAACTAAGTTTGGTTAGTTTCAATTACATATAGATACAGGCTTTGTTTTTATTTATTTTGTAAAGTACTTATTTGAAAACGTATTTATTTTAATTGAAATGCCTAGTAATTATTGCTTGATGTGCTTTTTTCATGGATGGATGGAATGTTCAGATACTTTTCTCACATTACTACTATTCGCATGTTTTTGTGACCATCCCTTTTCTTAGTTTTATCCTCTCGAGAATCTGATTAAAATAGGTTTCTTCCCAAATGGCACTACTAAACTTATACACAATATGGTAATTGTAAGGCGTGACACCCGTTTGGCTCTTTTAGGTTTATTTTTGTTACCAAAGATAATGTTATCTTGGGTTTTCCAAGGATTTATGCAATTTAATGCGAGACAATGCTTTATCTTGGGTATCTAAGGATTAATGCAATTTAATGCTAGATAATGCATTATTTTGGGTAATCCAAACACACCCTTTTCTAGGTTATGAAAGGTTAAGTGATGAAGTATTTAGGTACTTTGTTAAAAAGGATGCAAGAGTTGGTTCTGGACAAGAGTGCTATTTCGTCCTTTATGTCATGCCACTGTTGCTTGGACATGCTTAAAAGGTGGAATATGGCGAAAAGTTGAAACACTACTAGTTCCCAAACCCTTCTTGTCCATTCTCTCTTCATGCTTTTAGTGCTTCGTTAGGGTTTATACTGCTTAGCTAGGTGATGGAGAATAAATACCAAGAAGAATTAGGCTACGTTCGGCAGAGCTTATTTGGTACTTAAGGAAGCTTATCCTAGCTTACGGAAAAAATAAGCTCGTTTGTCTGTTTGGTACCCTTGGCACCTAATGTTTGAGGTGCAACATTATGGTAGCTTATGGATATTTTTTTTTACCTATAATACCCTCTGTTTTCTACTTTTATTATTATTATTTATTGTTTTGTTAAATGGGGCGCATCCTCATGCTCATCGGCTTTTATTTTAACTAAATTCAGTTATTATTGTCACATAGCTGAATTTCAGTTTTCCTTGGGTCTTTCGGGCACATTCTCATGACATGGTCAGGCTATGGGTGTCCCCATCTTGACCCCCTAGAATTGCTTGAGCGGGACTTTACTGGGCGTTGATGTTGATATTGTTTTGTTAATTATCCCTTTTTTGTCATTGCACACCTAAAATAAACTCCAATTAGCAACCATTCACCTAACAGTCACTAGCATATCAAAAAAATAAGTATCCTATTTCAGCTACAATTCAGCAATTAGTATCAGCTTCTGCTAGCATAAGCTTCAGCATCATAAACAGTTTCAACATCAGCACATATAAGTACCGATTTGCCGAACGGACCCTTACAATGGGACGGAAAAGGCGAGGGGGAGAAAAGGAAGAAGAGAGTGCTAGGCCAGCTTTTCGAAGCAAGAGATGAAAAACGTTTGAAGGGGAATACAATCTTTCATACGTTTCTTCTCTGAAGTGATTTTAAAATCATGGTCTGATTTTTTACAAAAAAGAGATGCAATTGGAAGCCAGCACCTAGCAACCTATGATTACTCATTCTGAAAAACAAAGTGATGAATATGCTAATAGTATATTTCGTCCCCATATCCTCAGATTGCATGCATATTTTTCCAGATATCTCATGATCCCCTTTATTGCAATTTCATGGTCAAATTTCCATATGCATTCCTACTCACCAAGAAACCAACATGGGTAGCTCGATCATAATGAATTTGTTGACAGAAGAATCATATTTAACTGTTAATAATTTGTTATTCTGTTTTGATACAGGGAGTGCTCATAAATACTATCATCTTCCTATATTAGCATATGACACCATAACTATGTAACTGCCATTGCATGTGCAATTTCATCCTTTATTCTGTACTTGCAGCTGTCAGCCGCCTCTCAACTAATCAACTAGGGAAATATTTTTGTTATCCAATGTTGTTTCCCTTCTTGTGTCAAGAAGGATAAGAGCTAGGAGTTCTGTCTATTCTTAAAACCAGTAGTTTCTGTAGATTTCTTAATGTGGTATCATCTTTCAGTTCTTTTTATAGGCTTGAAGATTATGTGCTTGTACATTTCATTGGTTGGCAGGTGTCAAGTGAAAAAATATGTCGATGTAAAAGTTTTTGCTAAGGGGTCTGAGTGACCTAGGAACTTGTTTTAATGAGAGGAAGTTGAGGATTGCTGTTGGAACTTTAAGCAAATGAAAGATATAGAAATTTGTGGGTCAACATATGTGAATCTTCACGGATAAAATGTTTGAGAATATCCTGTCCAATATCATATCATATATAGTCTTATCTGCTTATGTTGCCCTCAGATGCTAGAAGGGAAGGTCAAAAAGCACTTCTTGCTCTCTCTTCTCATGATGCGGTGGTGCAAGATGATAGTTCCGAGGCTGTTAAGAATGACTCTGATGCTGTTACGGAGCATCCTGTTAATGAAGCCAATAAGTCTTCTGAGTCGACACCTGTGAGTTCATCTCGTCTTCAGCTGAGTTGCTAAACTGATTATGCTCTTTCTTGTGACAAGCTTACATACTGATCTTTGTTCAGTCCTTCCTCCCTTGGACCATTTTATCAGACTTAACTGTCATTATATGTAGAGATCTGCTGTGCGCTTACTCCGACACTATGATCTTCTGTTTCTCCCTCTCCTCCACACCCAAGAGATAGATTGCTTCTGACACTATGATCTTCTGCTTCTCCCTCTCCTCCTCCTTCACACCAAAAAGATAGATTGCATATTCTATAGACTGTATTGCATTTCTTTTCATGTTCAGGTTGTGCTGATGTATTTATTGTAAAAGATAGATCTGCTTCAATGTGACCTCCGAAGTTCTTCCTGATGTATACAAGTTCATTATTCATTCTCTTGCCTATCCTGCAATACAAAATATATGAAAAAGTGAGCTCCAATAGTAAAATATATACTGACATGATTATGGGGTTCTATTTGTATCACTTGTCATAAAATAATGCTACTGGTTGACATGTATATTTTCAGAGTGAAAATAGGCGTTTCTTCTCTATGCATCATGGGATGATAATTTTTGATCTGTTTACTGAAAAGTAAAGCACTGGCATAGTTGTTTGCCAAATCTTGAATTCTCTAGTGCCCTTTCTTGCTAAGCTTCTTATGACCTGATAAATTGCGATTTGATTGTCATTACATTTGAAAAGAGTCGCATCTGACACAACAGTAGATATTATTTTTGGCTGATTTGTAGATCATCTTCCCTGGTTGCTTTTGCATAAAATTCACACATGGAAGTATTGTACCATTTCCTACCTAAAATATCTTTCTTATTGATGCTCTTGAGACTGAAGGTGTTCTAGGTCATGTTAATGACTTAATGCTTTTGCTGTGAACTTATGAATAGCCTTGGATGTGTTTGCTTTGAATTTTCTAAGCTTTTAAACATAGATTACAATTTACTTTCGAGTTACTCAAGCCACTATCATTTGTGAGAAGCTTAGTTCTTGTGTACGTGTCTGTCTACCTGTATTTATCTTCCATCTTGCTTATCTGATTTGTCGTTCTATACCATCACAAATAAGTTTGAGTTAAACCTACTATAGCATTATTGGATATGTTCTCAAACTTCTTTATTCTGTATGGATTTGAATTCTTCATGATTTGTTGTAATGTTTCTTGGGCATGTCTGATGAATTTTCATTATCAGGTGCATGTGCGCCAGCCAAAGCAGGATATGCATGGTTTAGGTTATGATCCATACAAGCATGCTCCTGAATTTAGAGGTGTGTTGTTTTCTAGTAATTAGTTTAGTTAATTTAAAAAATAATCAGTATACAATCAAAAGCATGGTATGTAATATTATCTTGACTGTCATATGCTATTTGCAGAAAAGAAAAACTCTGGTTTGGCATTAAGTAAAGGGATGGGAAACAGAAAACCATTCTCTGTAAGGGATGATCTTCTCTCATATAGATGTAAGAACATTTTGCTGCAAAGTTTTCAGTGTTGTATTCTTGTCTATGAATTAGTTTATAACTACTAAACTTTTGAGTTACCAGCAGGAAGGCTTGCGCCTGGGTTTAGCATTGGGGCTTTGGAGGAACTTGATGTTGAAGACGAGGATGTTTATTCGTCAGGTAAGTGTATGTTGATGAAGTTGGTTTTTTAAATAATTGATTTTGAAACTAGTTGGTGAATTGATTGTGCTATTCATATCTTTTGATTTATGTTATTTCCCAAGATACATTTTGCTACATGATGAATCACTCAAGGACGAGGGGTCAAGTCAGAATACTATTAATTTATATGCAATATTCTTCTGTATCTAACTTAAATAAAAGCCGGAGACAGTGTGATCGATATTATTGTTTTAGAATTTTTTTACTGCCAAACAAACTGTCTCCAAACCATTAAGTTGCAATGTACATGGACTGCAAATTATTCTAGACATGCCTCGTTGATAAGTATTTTGCAAGTTGGCAGCAGCTCTAACATTTATAAAAAACCAGGATAAAGGTCCTAACATAAGAGATACTAGCAACTAATTCTTCACGAAAGCAAAGTTCCTTTACACCAAAAACTAAAAACTTCCAGCCAATTGTCTGTGATGCCATGAGGGGAATATGACTCCTCTCTCTGGTACTTTAGGGCTCATATGAAGCATTGTGATAGGGTTTTAGTTTAGGCTATTTCATTTCATTCACTTTGTTATCGTCGTTAGCTAAGGTCGTTAGTTTCTGTTTTATAGATAGGAGAATTAGTCCAAGTCAGTTTCCTTGTTTTTAGGCATTAGGCCCAAGTATCTAAGTTAGTGGTTATGTGCTCAGCTTTCACTACCTTAGTTGTTAGTTTCCTTGGTTAATGTCTCTATTTAAAGTCTGGCAGAGTCAATTTGTAAGGCATCAGATTTATACTAATTAATGAAAAGAGTCGTCAAGGAGCTTCTTGGAAAATCTGTCTTGTTTGAGTGGGTTCTATCACACTGAGCATGACTACTTGAGGCCGAGGAAGCTTGGATCCAAAATGCCACATATTCCTAAAGACCTTTGCTTATGAGGATAAGCTTCTTAACAATTCAGACCTTTGTACGGAGGCAGCACTTTGAATGAGAGCACTTTGATATTATTGACTGTTAAAAATTTTAATGTCTTGTTTTAATCGATTGTGATGACTGTTGACTCACTGGGACAGATTTCCGTACCATGAAAAACTATTGCCCGTGACCATCAATTTATGAAATAAACTTCCAAGTGAAGTCTTGATTGCCATTATCAAAGACATTCGTAGTATGCTCACAACAAGATATTGTTTGTAGTGAACAAAATGTGGCAGTACAATTTTTACAAACATGCACAAATGGGAATGGTTCAAGTACAAATTTCTGTCAGGGGGCGAGGGGGGTTCCTTCATTCCAGAATCTTGAGAAAGCTCAGGATCAGTTAATGAAAATTTTTTGTTCCCTGATTTCATGGTATGCTCCATAGTAGTGTGACCAATTGTCATAGAGATGAGGTGAATATCATAAGACTAGTAAACTTTGGTGAGGCGCACCCATCCACCTTTTTTTTTGTTTTTAATATTTTATTGTGGCTCTTTAGAAGGTTCACTGATCTTGTTTTGGCCAAAAGATGGGGCTGCAAATTTTGTGTTTGAAATGTTTGCCATACACTTCTTAGTCTGTCTTGTCTCTTTGCTTCAAGTGTTGGTTTATCAACAAAATGTGTTTATATTGTATGGAAGCTTAGCATGTAAAAATGTCTTATGGAACCTTTTTGCATGCATCTCTACGTTTATTTATGGTTTCCATTATGATGTGTAATTTTGTAATATTTTTAGGATACAACTTTGAAGAGACTTATGTTCAAGAAGAGGTTGAAGAGCCTTCCAGATTGGCCATTGAAAATCAGGAAAAGTCTATTCAGAAAGAGCAAGGTCGTTTCCCTAGATTCAGAACTGCATCAAATTCTAATCACCAGTTGGAAAGGTACTATTCTACAAAACTTAGTATTGACTGTGCCTTAAACTCAGTGCTCACAAAGGTGGAAGGATAATGTTCTTATGTTTATTTTGGTAATTAATGATCGTAGCAAATTGGAATCCCTATCTTGTAATGGTTCAAACAATAGACTAGAAGATGCTGTATTTTACTGCAAGTTTGCATTGAACTATTATAAGCTCTCTTACAACTTTTTTTTATTGAAGAGGTCAATTAGTGTTTTAATTATTTACCAAATATGATAGGCTAGCTAAAAAACTTCAGAAGATGTTAGATAGTAGAGAATGAACAAACCCTAAAACACTCTTTTGAATGATAAACTGAGAATAAGAACAAATCTCAATGGGACAAACTCCCAAAGAGCCAATCTCAAGGAGATAATCTCCAAGAGCCCAAAGGCACTATGCCTTGATCCTTGCAATATTCTGGATACCCTCTCTCACCCTAAACATCACTATATAAAGACAGTACACCCACAACACAAAACACACACAGCACGTAGGCTGTACTCATAAGGTCACAATATAGAAAGACACTAATACCCCTGCTAAACAATTCCTAACAAAAGATCACTCATTGAAGTAGCATATTTGATATTCAAGCTAGCTTATTGCATTTGAATACCAGGAACACCCCTCTAACTATGATTCTATGAAACCTGGGTACAAACTTGATGTTTGTGTCTGAAAACGATATATGACGTGGCATGCCTCAGAAATGTCATATGCACAACCAGTTATGGGATGTGTTGGCTCTATCTCTCCTTTTTTTTTGTCTGCTTTTGTTTCTTCAAGCCGGTGGATGTCCTTGTGATACTATTTGAGTGAACATTATCTTAACTAGTGTTGATACCTTTGATAAACCCTGCAGATTAAATTTCTACGTCTGCTTACTCGTCTAACATGTTATTTTTGTATTTGCGGTATCTACTTATTTGCAGATATAGTCCTCCACTTATTCCGGAGGATTTTGTGCCTCGTCACAAGTTCTTAGCTTCTCTTGAGGGTAGAAGTGATGTTTTATGCTCTCCACCCTCAGAGGTGCCTCCTCCAGAAGATAATAATTGTAAAGTAACCATCGAGGGAGTTGCATCTCTGGTGGCTCGTTGTGGTAAATTATTTGAAGATCTTTTAAGAGAGAAAAACCAGTCAAATCCACTGTTCAGTTTTCTCTCTGGAGGAAGTGGCTCTGAATTTTATGCAATGAAGCTGTGGGAGGAACAGCAGAAACATCATGGTAAACCCAAATTGCTTTCTGATGAAAAATCATCATCTGGCAAGCAGAAAATGATAGCAGAGGAACGTGGCAGAGTTCTAGGAGAAAAGCCCTTAGAAAGAAGCTGTAAAGAATCAAGTTCTGCTGTTCCTCCGGCAGATAATAGTCAGTTTAATCTTTCAGATACGTTTACTACACCTGAATCTTTGGTAAGTATACTTGCATATACTTTATTTTCTCAAGTGCTTCAGCTTTGGTCAAATTAGTATGTCCTCTGTAAACAGATACACAAATTGCTTACCATATATGTCATGAATCATTCTAGCTTGATGGTAGTTCATACTAGTTGCATTATGGTGATGGATATGGGTTGCTTTATTTATATTTTTATTGTGTGTCTGTTTTCTGTCCATATTTTTTGGCATTAGAACCAGCTTTTCGGAAGTGCAAAGCCTTTTAAAGATGATCCAGCAAAGCAGGAGAGATTTGAGCAGTTTCTTAGGGCCAAATACCAGGGTGGGCTTAGGTCTACGTATTCTAGTGGAGCAAGCAGTATGTCAGAAGCAGCTCGTGCTCGTGAAAGATTGGACTTTGAGGCTGCAGCAGAAACAATAGAGAAGTCCAAACGGATTGACAAGGGCAAGCTTTCTGCACAACTAATGGATTTTACAATGAATTCGAGGTTGCAATTTACTTCTGGAGGACTGGAGGTGAGCTTTTAGATTAGTTGTGCATCCCCAAAAAATGCTTTAGCTCTAAGATAATGATAAATTGCTCAATAACAGGAGAAAAGCAGCAAAGCTGAAGAATTGGCATCAAAGAAATTGTATCCAAAAAGAGAAGAGTTCCAGTGGAGGCCAGCACCTTTGCTATGCAAGCGCTTTGACATTATGGATCCCTACACGGGGAAGGTACTGTACCGGTGTATACTTGCACTGGAATTGAATATTAATCCACCATGAAAAATAAAAAGGCTGTAATTGTTGATTTTTAATGAAAAGTTGCTGCTCCATTGCGACTAAATGGTGAGATTCCTTAGTTTTGATTCCAGATTGACTATTGTTAAGTGCTAGAATCATTCTCTGTACATTGCTTCATTCTCCCTCTCCTGGAGAGCAGAGATGGGTTGCTGGCGTTTATTACATTGCATACGATCATAAATTTTTGATTGATCTTTCATGTGCTTCACTAAATGTACTTCACTTGTTGCAGCCACCACCTGCTCCTAGGATCAGGAGCAAGATGGATTCTCTCATATTCACACCAGATTCTGCAAAAAGTACAAAAGTAGAGTATGTTGGGGTGAACAGTCAGTCAAGTTTACCTCAATTTAGTTCCAATAAAATATCTGGGGAGACCAACAATGCTGAGAATGACGTTGCTGTAGAGGCCGTCAATGTCGAACGACCAGTTGATCTCTACAAGGCAAGTGCTTCTTAACGTGTGTATCTTTTATTTGTTGTTGAATTACTAGATTGCTATTTTTGGTCTTTAGAAGCTCCCTCTTGCTTTTTCCGTATTAGAATTTACCAGTTACCTGCATGGTCAGCAACTATGCATAGAGTTAAACTCTGCCTTTCTTCCACTCAGTGTTTTTGACAAGTTTGAGACGTAGAGGGGTCTTCAGTCTTCTTATCTTATTAGGTTCGATTAGGTTAAAACACAAATTTTCCTCTTTTCCTATCCTCTTTATAAAGCTTGAACTGTAGCCCACTTCATTTTGATAGAATTGGTGGGTAATGAAAACGTGACTTCTACCTTGTATACCCCCAGAAGTGTGATGTAAGTAAAGGAAGAAAAATCAGACTCTTCTATCTCCCTGATTTGTTTGCGACTAGGTAAAATGGCAATAGTAACCATCAATTTTTTCTTTTAACAAGACTGGCCTTGTCCAGCTAATGAATTTGTTATGAGAAGAAGTTTGAAGCTAATCCAAAACCTCCTTTTCTATTTCCACTTCAAAACTAAATCTGCCTAAAAACTCAGGTGGAAAAAATACACTACTCTGAGAAATAAAACACCATAACAGCCATTCTGCCAGAGTGTACCTTCCCTTCTAATAATTTACCCATTTGTATATGGTATGTGTATATTTTTTAATCACCCATTAGATTTCAATGAAGAAATAAATCAGTGAAGAAAATGTACAGAAATAATAAATAAGCACTCTAGGTTATACTTGGACTGCTATTTTGCGGGCACCCTAAACCTTGATTGTGTTCCATTATTTTATGCAGTATATTGTCCACAAATATGCCATAATGTTACAACTTACAAACCCTTGACTAGCTTCTGGTCTTCCTTGCAGGCTATCTTCTCTGATGATTCAGATGCTGAAGAAGAAACCTCCAACCCTAATCAAGCTGATGACCCTCAAAAGAAGATTGAAGCGGCCACTGCAACTTTCAGTCGTTTGGTAGCAGGAGATTTTTTAGAATCTCTAGGTAAAGAGCTTGGGATGGAGGTGCCTCCTGATTTGCCCCTTCCAACAGGCCAAACAAAGTTTTCAGCTGGGGATATTACTTCAACACCCGATGCTGTCAACAGTTCAAACAAGAAAATCGAAGGCAAGTGGAATGAAGAGAACCCCACTGACTCACTATATACTTCTAAGGCTAGTGAGTTAGCTAGCTTCTCAAAAGAGACTGGTGATGACAAACATGATAAACCGGAGGTGATAGTAGATAAGAAGGCCAGAAGCTCTTCTGGCCGACGTTACTATGATAGTGACAGGTCATCATCTGAATATGAAAGGAGTCAGAAGAAATCTAGGCGCCCACTTGATAAATCGGAGGTAGTAGATAGAAAGGCTCGTAGAAGTTGTTCAGGCCGACATTACTATGATAGTGATGAGCCATCATCTGAAGAACAGAGTAAGAAGAATTCTAGAAGACACCATCATAGGAGTAGCAGCCCTGATAGCAAGAAAAGGTCTCAAGATAAGACCCATAGAAGAAAGCATTCGTCATCAAGCAAGCGATCACGAGAGGATTCTCCTGGTAGTTATCGTAGTCGGGATAAAGATCGGTCTGTGAGGAAGGAGAAGCATAGGAAGAGGGAATGATAAATAGTTTTCTTTGAAGTTTCCTTATATGATAGTTGTTAGTTACTCATTGGTGTCTCAACTCTCAATCTGTATATGTGATATTCCATGTTTTTTTTTTTGTGTTTGTATAATACATATAATGAAGGGCCACTCTGAGGATGCCAATGTTTGTGCTGTTGATTCTTGCAATGGGTGGCGGATTTGACGTTAGAAGATCGTAGTATTTTTGTAGGGATATCACCAATGAATGGCAGATGTAGGATTTTCTGGTACTCTTTTCCAGCATGATGGCCAACTAAAATTTGGATGCTTTAGAGGTGTCTCATCTGTCAAATGGTCATTCTTGATCAATGTAGACTAACTGATTTTTTCATTTTACCATCACAGTTCAACTTATTGACTTAGGAAATACTTATTTAACGGGTTGCTTGTTTACTTGCATAAAAGATGTTCTGTCACTGTCAATCACTAGATTTGAGAAGACTTTGGCCTTCTTTTACATGGCTGGGCACTCCCACGAACCTTAGGCTCCGTTCGGTAAATGAATGTGTAAGTGGAATTAGAGCTGGAATTGAATGTATAACGGAGCTGAGACTTCATTAATTGGCCGGCCAACATGGCTATGTATGTCCAATCTCTTGTGAAAAAGAATCATGACAAACAGAGAAATGACGAGCAACTTAAGATCGCACAACAACAACAACAACAACAACATTATCCCAGTGGGCTCCCCTTGCGGGAAATTTGGGGGGTCAAGATGTGGGCACCCCTGGCTTGACGCAAGGGGGTGTGACCAAGAGACCCAACACAACCACAAAACGCAGAAGAAAAGACGAAAAACGAGGCAAAGTAAAACTTAAGAACTTTAAAAACTTAGAAACCAAAAAACAGGGCGTCGGCGCCTCAAGGCCCCTTAGACCGGTCTGCTCGAATGCCTAGCTGTCCATCACACGAATCATCTCTCTCCAGTTATCTCTGCACATCGCCATATCTGTCGAAATCCCCAACTGGCTGACATCTTGCCTTATACTGTCCTCCCAACATTTCTTTGGTCTTCCTCTCCCTCTACGTACTTCTCCAAGGGCCAGCCTCTCACACCGCCGAACTGGCTCCTCAAGGCCCCGCCTCTGAACATGCCCAAACCAGCGCAATCTTGATTATCGCAGCTTATCACCTATACTGGCCACTCCCACTCTGCTTTTGATCACTTCATTTCTGATTTTGTCCATTAAAGTGTGCCCACTCATCCACCTTAACATTCTCATCTTCGCTAGCATCAGCCTTTGTTCCTGTGCTTTCGTGGTGGCCAACACTCTGCTCCATAGAGGATGGCCGGTCTGATCACTGTTCTGTTGAACTTTCCCTTTAGCTTAAGCGGTACCTTCTTGTCGCACAGAACACCCGACGCTGCCCTCCACTTCTGCCAACCCCTTTGGATGCGATACGTGATGTCCTCATCTATGCCTCCGTCGCTCAGTAGAACTGGCCCCAAATATCTGAAAGTCTCCTTTCTCGTTATGACTTCCCCTCCTAGGAGCACTTCCTCATTAGTGGCTACCTCTGGCCCAAACTTGAACTCAACATATTCTGTCTTGGTCCTGCTCAGTCTGAAACCCTTAGACTCCAGCTTCTCCCTCCAAGTCTAAAGCCTCCCGTTGAGTCCGCCTCTAGACTCGTCTACCAAGACAATATCGTCTGCGAACAGCATACACCAAGGGATCTCCCCCTGAATCTCCCTCGTCAAAACGTCTATCACTAGTGTAAAAAGGAAGGGACTTAATGCTGAACCCTGATGTAGACCAGTGTCCACCTTAAAAAAGTCAGTGTCCCCGCCTGAGTTGCACACACTGGTCATTGAACCCTCATACATGTCTCTGACTACCCTGATAAACGCGCCCGACACCTCTTTAGCTGCCAAACAATCCCAAATCAGCTCTCTCGGTACTTTGTCATACGCTTTTTCCAAGTCGATGAAAATCATGTGTAGATTCTTCTTAAGATCGCACATGAATCGTATATTTATAGATCAGTATGTAATTTTTCATTCGTCCAACAATCCCAAAATAGTTTGTGACCAACACCTTTGAATACGGTCGATTGAAACCTCTCTCGACCACTATGGCTCGTTTATCCCCAATCAACTTCGCCACCCTGCAAACACAATTCAAATTCAAGAAATCAAAATGCAGGATGTATAATTTAACGGGATTTCCGAATAGCGCACCCGGGTTTTTTCATAATAGCGCACCCTCTAGCTGTTACGGCCAGAGGGGTCCTAGCCATTACGGCCAGAGGGCCCCCAGCCGTAACGGCCCGATGCGCTCCATCCGTTACGGCTGGGGGCCCTCTGGCCGTAGCGGCTGGGCCCCCTCTGGCCGTATGATGTTCGTGTTTTTAGTCTAGTTTTTGGTGTGTTTCTTAGTTTTTTTAGTTTAGTTTTAGATAGTTTTAGATTAGTTTTGTGTGTTTTTGGATGAGTTTGGATATTTTGTGAAAAGTATGGAAGCTACTCCGTTTTGTGTCTTTTTGTAGGTTTTTAAGCGGGAAGGAACACTTTTTCAGCTGAGTGGAGGTCTCATGGTGGAGGATGGAAAGCATGGAAGATAAGGAAGAAGATTGTATGAGAAGATCGAAGTTCGAGTCCAAGTTTCAAAGTTTAAGTCGAGAAGAAGTTCAAGAAAAGCCGAAACAGATGCTCGTTAACGATCCTGTGAAGGTCGTTAACGAGGATGAAAGATAGAATTTTTCGGAGGGAGTTAGTGTAATATCCGCCATATTCCACGGTTTTTAAACCAAATATAATATAATATTTATTTTTATAAATACTTTTCTCAAAATAAAGAGAGGATTTTAATATATCATAATAACCTCTATCTTCTCTTTTAAAAGAGAATTTTCAAGTAAATTAAATTCAAGAAAATTCTAATAGAATGTTGTAAGAATTTTGAATAAATAAAGAGGCATCAAACAAAAATAATACCCTAGAAGGCTTGATTTTATTTAAATAAAAAGGAGGCTTGATTTTATTTAAATAAAAAGGTATTACATCAAGGCATAAAAATCCCTTTAAAAATCTAACAAAAAGAATGCAAGAGCCGGGACTTGAACCCGAGACCTCTTGCAACACACTCACACGCCCAACCCCATAAATCCGCTAGACCATTTGCAATTGCTTACACCTTTACCCACCCTTTTTATAATAAACCTTCTTCTTCTCCTTCTTCTTCAAAAAGTAGTCAGACTTTGTCTGATGCAACTGACGTAGAATCAAAAAGGGCCATTGCATACTCTTCTTCCCTCCATACTGTATAACTCTAGCTCCATGACATCACCAAGCTTACATCACCAAGCTTACATCACCCTTCAACAATCCTCCCCAATCACCATTCACCCTTCCCTTCTCCATTGGCCAAAATCCATTGACATGGATCACAAGCTCCATGGATTTTGCCTATTTAAAGGGGCTGAATTCTCCACTTAGAACTCACACTTCTCATTCCTTCTTCTTCTCATTACAAATTGGCTCTCCATTCTCTAAAAAATCAGCCCTTCAAGCTTGAGTTTTCCTTCAAAATCCCACCAAAGAGCCCCCTCTTTTCTCCCCTTTGGACCGCCGGCCACCGCCCCTGACCACCGGCGCCTCCACCGACGGCCGCCGCCCCCTCCTGTGCGCCGCCCCTGCCCGTCGGAGCTCCTGCCGCCGTCGCCCATCACCGCCGGCCTCCATGCCTTCTCTTCCTCTGTGTTCTGTAACACAGACAAAACTAACAGTATAATTCTACAACCCTATTTTTATATTATTTGATTTTATTTAAGTTATTAAAGTATGCTAGTAATATCAAGAAGACTAAATAAAATTGTTTTGCTAGGTTTTAAGACTTATAAAAATATTATGCAAATTGTTAGTTGGAAGAAAGGAATAAATCCATTAAATAAACTATGGTAAATTATTATATTATGATATGATTAGTAAAGACATGATTATTTAAATAAATTCTAAGAAGACCTTATAAAAGTATTTTCACGAAATTAGTAGCCTATGAATTTATCTCAATATTAAATATGACCCTTATAAAAATATAATCTTTTCCAAGTATAATATTAATAATCTCTAGAAGTAGAGAATATCAAAATTTTATGAAATTAAGTAGATTAATGTTAGTTATATTAATAATTTAATATAATATTAGTTTCATCTAATTCTAAGTGTAGAGAATATCTATAAGGCATAAACCTTATTGTAAGTACAAGGGTTATGACAATAAGATAATTACAAGATAAATTATAACATTATATTGCTAAGTATATATAAATATCTCACCTAGAAAGATATTGTAAAATATAGAAAAATATTATTTTGTGACTTAGAATATCATAAAAGTATATTATAAGGAGATGATTAGATATTTTATACCATGATCATATAACTATAGATAAATTATGGGAAGAAACTTGGAAATAAAATAAATAAGAATATTTATTTTATATTATGATAGTTTTAGAAAGCTTACCTTATAAAGTAAATAGAAATTTCTATTTATGGAAAGTTACTAAGAAATAGTCTAGTATTATCCTATCTCTATTTTTTTATGTGATCCCAATAGTTAAATAAGAGTTATTAAGAAAGCATCATTGATAAAATATTCCTTGTAGAAGAAATGACTTTAAATAACATTTTGAACATGGTTGAGATTAAAGAAATTATTTTGAATAATCAATGAGTTTTGTTTTAAAGGAATAAAAGGATATTATGAAATTAAAATAATAATAAAGGAATATTATTATTTTAATTTAGCCACCTAAATTATTATCATAATAATTTAGAATTCCATTTCTATACTAAGTACATGTGAGAAGTCCGAACCTTGAAAGAATTCGTATTTAAAAGACCGTTCATGAATCCCGTGTCGATAGGTCGGGATTCTCATTCGAAGTTGCGAACCGCACCTCGGTCTTATCGTTAAATCCGTTATCGTCAGAACTAAGGCAAGTGGATCTTCCCCTTGTGACCTTTATAAATTCATTTCCGTGAACTTCTCGATGTTGGGAACAACTTGTGTGCTAAGTAATGAATGAACTTAGGAAATATCGATTGTTAGATGTAACGACCTTTGTTAGTATAGTTCGTTATTATTATCTCTTAGGACTAATTATGCTAGTGTGATTATGGCTTTGGTTGTTTATGGACTCGTTCAGAGATCCACGTCGAACAAACTAGTAAGGGGCGCGGAATAGCCGACGCCTCTATATAATCCTACTAAGTCGTAAGTGCCTACGTGTTTGAAGTACGACTTTCGGGATCATGATCTCATCCGCTCCGATTGCAAGGAGGGATGTGCGCACTCTAGCTAAGTGTCGGGAAACTGGGTTTCCGTTGGTGGATCGGGCCATCCGAACTCCCACCCCTTTAAAAATCATTAAATCAAATACGTTACATAAGTGCCCAATGCACATTTAAGACATTAAAACCGGACCGATCTCAAATGATCGATCTGGCACTCGGTCCGCTCAGGGCGCGAGAGGTTTATAACTTATATGAAGTAATAACGTTCCCAACTTATCTTTTATTCTCGATGCTAAAAGAAGCCTACAATCTAGTAGTTCTTCTCTAAATTAACGAGCTATCACCGCTTAAGACACGCTCTCCCTCGTACCGTTAAACCCCACATAAATAAACCCTATCTTAAAAACACAACCTATTGTTATCTTCTTCGTTAGTACTCAAATTACCGAATTACCCTTGGGAAGTTCCGTTCCCGCTTGCTTAGTCTCTTAGACTAATTCTTCTTTTCCGCATGTTTGCCTGGCATATTCTCGCCCCTCGCGAATTATGTCAGAACCTAGGATTAATCACAAGGCGTAAGGTGAAGGGCAAAGGAAGGGCAAGAAGTCCAAGATGTATTCGAATCTCCTTTCGGTTTATTTTCAATTATGTTTCAAATACGGTATCTTTTATGAATTGTAACTTCAGAACAAGCTTTTGGTAATGTGATTTGGGTTGTAAGAACAATGTCTCCTTCGGGAGCATCTTTTATTTATATAAGCATGTTTAATTCCGCATTTTATCATTCTATATCATTCTAAAAGCCTCGGGTGACTTTGGATGGTAAAAATCCGAGGTCACTGGCGGTAATACCCAATGTTGTAAAATAGGGGTGTTACAATTATGGTATCAGAGCCGAACGTTTTGTTTTCAAAACCGAAAATTTTTAAAACCGAAGATTTCCAAAACCCAAGAACTTTTAAAACCTAAGTTTTTATTCCGCAAAACCAAAACTCCTAGTTCTAGAGAGTTTTCTTCTTTATATCCTTTAAAGAAACTTAAAAGTGTCAATTTTCTAAACTTCGTAGCTAAGAAAGTCCTTAAAATTCTATTTAAAACTTTAATTTAGTTCTAGAACGTTTACCTTTAGAAATTTCCCTTTTTACCTCCTAAAAACTTAAGTAATAAACATGTTTCAACTCTTTAAACTTAATCACCTAAGTTAGAACTTTTCTTGAAACTTTCATCATAATAACTTCTACGAGTTAGGAAAATTCTTATAACGAGAATCTTTTAAAGAATTTCCCCACCTTCTTGAAATAACATGTTCAAAGAGAAAATCCAAAACCCTTTAAGTAGGGCCAAGAAAATGAAAAGTATAAAATAAACTTTTGTTTTAGTAATTTTTCAAGGCCTTGACTTCCTTCACTATTCCTTTCACCTTATAAAAACTAAGGATGTTCTATATTAACGCCTTTCTCTTCTTCCTTCCTCAGACACCATGGTTAACCAAAGAAGAAACAACCGTTTAGGAAACCAATACAACGAAGCCCACTTTGGAATGCAGGCTCCAAACCCATATTTCCCTTACTACGATGCTGCAAATGACTTCTTCCATCAACCCGAAGAGAATCATCTCGGAGAAAACATGGAGATCGATCAGAATGAGGAACACTGGGAAGAATCCGAAGAAGATCCAGAGGAGGACCCCAACCTCCCTATCGAGATTCCTGAGGACTACCCAGTACCCATCGCACCCCCACCATCCCCGGTGTATTAGCCCGAGGACTATCCCTCGGGGGATGAGGAGATAGCAACAGGCTACGTACCGGAAGATCATACTGACGACGAGAACGAAGGATGGGTGCCCCAATACCAACCAGGGGGAATTGTACCCGAGCTCGACTTTAAGCACGGGGAACCAGATGAAGTGGATGATGAAGAATATGAGCTGCTATGGCAAGCACAGGAGGAATGGGATGCCATGAATCAACAAAATCAAGAGTTTGAGGAGTCCGAGGAAGAAGATTCAGACGGGGTGGTTATCGACCCCGAGACACCACCTCCACCACCTCCAGCAAGTCCAAGAATGGAATATGTCCCCCCAGCACCCATGCCGCCTATGATCCAGGTTCCCAGGGTCATGCCGTCCACAAGTCGGGTCCTGTTGAAGGGTTTCTTGAACAAATAAATTTATATTCAAGACCCCGCTGAGTATAGCGGAGTCAGGTTCGTCCACGGGAATGAGAGTAGGGCCAAAGATTAGTTGATAAACTAAGAAAAGCAAGAAAACACAAACAAAGCAAGGATTTGAGCACGACTTTGGAGGTCGAGATCGAAGCAAAATCACAAGTTTTAAATCAAATATAAAAGGCAAATCCTAGGGCTAGGGCTACCACAACAACAATCACACATGCTTTTAATGGGAATTCACAACTATCATGCAATCTAGATCATAGAAAAGTCAACTGTCGCAAACAATTCAAGTTATTTAATCAACTGTCGCAAATTAAACAACTTTCTATCTATCTTTCAACCTAGGAATATCAACTGTCGCAAATAATCCTATTAGAACTAGTCAAAGCAATCAACTTTACACTTTCGCTTTTAGGTTAATTGCAAGACATGCCTCAACTTTCGCAAAGGATTTAAGCACAAGATAGATAGATATGATCTTCAAGCATTCAAGTCATGAATTCAAGTTTAGACATGCATGATTGTGTTGGGTTTTCACCCAACCCTAGAATCTAAAAAAACTACTCACACATGGAAAAGAAAGAAGAAGACATGATCATAGAAACAAACCGAAAATTCAAATAAAAACAAAGATGTCTTACAAATTTCTCCAACTTGTCCTCCAAGTCTTCCTCTTAATCCCCCCCCCCCCAAGAACGAATTCTAAAAACTAGAGAGAGCCCCCCTTTTTATAGAGGAAAAGGAGCCCTAATTAAACTAGGAAACAAGATAAAACTACTTCCTAAGATAAAAGATAGAATATATCACAAAAGATCTCGGAATAAGGGAGAGTCGGCGCCATGCACGACCCAACGTGGGTCGTGCACGACCCCCCTAGGGTCGGTCCTGAGGCTTGGTAATCTCCATGGGTCTAGCACGACCCCAATAGGGTCGTGCACGACCCTCATAGGGTCGTTCCTGAGGGCTTGTATCTTGGTTGGGTCGTGCTTGAGTAAAACTTGCGTAGAAGATTCGTTACAACTCCGTTTGACTCGATATAATCCTACTAAGTCGTAAGTGCCTACGTGTTTGAAGTACGACTTTCGGGATCATGATCTCATCCGCTCCGATTGCAAGGAGGGATGTGCGCACTCTAGCTAAGTGTCGGGAAACTGGGTTTCCGTTGGTGGATCGGGCCATCCGAACTCCCACCCCTTTAAAAATCATTAAATCAAATACGTTACATAAGTGCCCAATGCACATTTAAGACATTAAAACCGGACCGATCTCAAATGATCGATCTGGCACTCGGTCCGCTCAGGGCGCGAGAGGTTTATAACTTATATGAATTAATAACGTTCCCAACATATCTTTTATTGTCGATGCTAAAAGAAGCCTACAATCTAGTAGTTCTTCTCTAAATTAACGAGCTATCGCCGCTTAAGACACGCTCTCCCTCGTACCGTTAAACCCCACATAAATAAACCCTATCTTAAAAACACAACCTATTGTTATCTTCTTCGTTATTATTCAAATTACCGAATTACCCTTGGGAAGTTCCGTTCCCGCTTGCTTAGTCTCTTAGACTAATTCTTCTTTTCCGCATGTTTGCCTGGCATATTCTCGCCCCTCGCGAATTATGTCAGAACCTAGGATTAATCACAAGGCGTAAGGTGAAGGGCAAAGGAAGGGCAAGAAGTCCAAGATGTATTCGAATCTCCTTTCGGTTTATTTTCAATTATGTTTCAAAGACGGTATCTTTTATGAATTGTAACTTCAGAACAAGCTTTTGGTAATGTGATTTGGGTTGTAAGAACAAAGTCTCCTTCGGGAGCATCTTTTATTTATATAAGCATGTTTCATTCCGCATTTTATCATTCTATATCATTCTAAAAGCCTCGGGTGACTTTGGATGGTAAAAATCCGAGGTCACTGGCGGTAATACCCAATGTTGTAAAATAGGGGTGTTACAGTTAGCAATTTCTACCGACCCTGTGCGGGGTCGTTAACGAGGATCCCGTGTCGGTAGAGGCGTAGCCGACTTTAGGTTGTTATATTTTTTATCCTGTTATCTTTTTAGGAGGGTAAGTTTTTATCTTTTAGCCTTTTTAATAGATAGTTTCTTAGTATAAAAACCCTTGTTCTTAGTCTAGCAAGGGAGTGTCATATTAGTTCTAGGAGAAGTCGAGTAAGGAGAAGATATCGAAGCTGAGTTCGATCGAGAGAGAGGGCTTAGGGTCGGTGATTGGATTTTTGCTCGGTGTTCTTAAGTGTTTTCGGATTCTACGAAGTTTGTAAGACGATATTTTCTTATTAATTTCAAGTATATTTTTGTTTTCAATGTCTTCTTTGATTAAAGTTATTTGCTTTATTTCAATGATTAGTAAGTAGTTTTCCTATCTAGGCTCGGGGTTGAAACCCGACATAGTTGTGTATGTTTGAATGAGTAAGTTGATGTTTTGAATGCCTTTTATCTATTGAATTGCTTGTTGTGCTTATGCTTAGACGACAGTCGAAGTATCTTCCCACCCCATACTTAAAATTACAGTGTCCCCACTATAATTTAAAAAAGAAGAAGAGGAGAAGAAGTAGAAACAAAACAAGAAAAATAAAACAAGAAAAGAAAAACATAAAACTTACAAAGTCTTAAAAGTGGAAAACAAGGAAACTTCTTCTTCAAGCTGAATCAACGGTTCGGTGGAGGAAAGTAGTGCTCAAAGTTCCCCATGAAGTCGTACATCGTCCTCCATCGCTCTGTATCTTCCACCTCTCTCTAACGATGCCTCTCGTCCTCCATTGCCATGCGAGCGGAGTAGACAGTCTCCCATCTATCCATCCTCCTATGAATGTGGTCCTGCTGGAGGTGAAGCTGTTGCATCTGTGCAGAAAGATCCTCGGCCCATGGTGGCGGCATACTCGATCCAGTGTACTCGGGCTGAGGTGGTGGTGGATAGTGAGGCTGAAAGTGGTCTTGGTAAAGCACCGGATTGTATGGCATGAGTCCATAGGAATTAGGGTCGATAGGAACTAGCGGAGGGTCGGTAGATGTCCTCGGGGGGTCGTTAACGAAACTGGGTGCCTCATTAGGAGCATATGTAGAAGTCTGGAAATGGTCGTTAACGAACCTGGTGGGCTCGTCAACGAGGACGTTGGCGCCAAAAACTTCTGTGTCGATGTCTTCATCCTCGAAATTAAGCTCCTCTACGCCTCCCTCTGTGTCAACCTCTTCAGTATCGTTTTCTCCAGCTACCTCGTCAGTCTCATCGTCATCTTCATCCATCCCTTCTCCTTCTCGCTCGGACCTTGTCTCACAAGGCCTAAGTGATAGCTCATCCTCCGGCTTGGGCTCTAACGGGAATGCATGACCCGTCCACGCCGCGTACCAATTCGGTACGTAAAGCAGCTCTAGCTTGTCAAGGGTTGGTACAACAATGCGTTCTTGAACTTTTACCTTGAACCCTCCCTCGGCTTGAATGAAAATACCGGAGCTATACCAATAATGCTTGTTGAAGAGTTGAGCATGAGCCGTCGTGTAGCGAGTAAGGTCACCTCCAAGGTTTGTAGCCAAAAGATTAACCAATTTACCACACCATACTTCCTTGGACTTGGTTGATTTCTCTATATAGTAGAGCCACTCATACCCCAAATTCAAAGGACCGGGCTCCTCAAAAAGGATAGTGCGAAGACAAGCAACTTCCGTCCTTGTTGGCCTATTCAGCTCTCTCTTTGGCCAGAATGTGGCGGCTAGGACTCGGAGGATGATCCTGAAAATGGGGTTGATGATGCTTGCCCCGGATAATGCTGCAGCGGAAGGCTCGACCTCCCCGGTGATGTAGCTCCACGTCCTTGTCACCTTGTAATTCTTCAGACTGTAATCTCGAGAAGGGTTTGGGAGCTCTAAAATAGTGTTGAACTCCCCCAAAGTGTACTCTCGGTTCACATTACCGAGCCTAAACCGAATGCGTCCCGCCGAAGTCTTCGTTGGGAAACTTGTCTCTAGAGTGGCTAGAAACTCAGATGTGAGAGCCAGGAAGTGTGGTAGAGTCTCCTTCTTCAGCAAGTGAGGCACACCTAAAATAGCAAAGGCCTCCTTGACATCCGTATAAATCCCCATTTGCTTGGCACTCGTCTTTGAAAACCACCGAGTGTTGTGGTCCTTGTCTAAGACGACATTGTAACGATCCACTTGCCCTTGAGTGCGCAAGATCACATTGTCCATACGAGGTGGAGATGGGGACCTCTGATTCCTCCTCTTCTTCTGGGATCGGGTAGCGGGTCTGCTTGAACTTGCCATGTGATCTACAAAACAATCATGATTTTCCAAGATAAGATCCACTCAAGTAGATTAGACAAGAGACCCCATACTTGGTCTCGAAATACTCTTCGGAATTATTCGTTAACTACCCAATTGGGTCGTTTACGAATCTGGACTGGTTTTTGAACTTTGCAGCTACGCAGGGTCGTTAACGAGCCTGGGTGGGTCGTTAACGAGCTGTCGAGAGCCAGTTCGCAGAATTCCGAATGATATTAACTCAAAAATCAAGCCATGAATCAAGCATGCATTCTATCAAAAACCTCCACTAGACACACCATCGGGTATACACACCCCATACTTGTCCAATTACCCACCCCGAACATGCTAAATTTACCCAAAATTAATCATGGTGAAGATCAAACTCAACTCCTAGGACAAGAAAAATTCATGCTTTTCTTAATCAAATTATTGCAATGGAGAATCTAGCATGAATAACCTTCCCTAGATTGAGAACAACTAAGCATAACCAAAATTCATGAGAAAAATTCAAACATGCAATTCGACCTTCTCTATAAACACCTTCCAAATATGAAATTTCTACCCTAAAAACCATGAATCATGCAAATAAAGAATTAGGGTTTAGAAATCATACCGGAAGATTAAAAAATTGAAGAACAAAGGATCGGATTTTGGATGGTAACGAGGTTGGATCTCGTCGGTGGGAAAAACGGGGTTCCGGGCTTCGGTACCGATGATGATTCTGACGGTCGGTGGAGTGGGGGATTCCGATCGGTGGTGGAGGTCTTCAGTGAAGATTTGAGGGATTTGGAGTTTGGGAGTTTTGAGAGTTGAATTTTTGAGAGTTTATAAGGGTTAAATAGGAGAGGGTAAAAATAGGAGGGGGGGGGAGGTAATGGCGACGGCTAGGGTTAACAAAGGGGGGTAGAAGATAGAAGATAGATTTAGGGTTTTAATAAAAACTTACCTGCCCCAGTCGGTTCGCCAAACCGGTTCGTTAACGACCCTGGGTGGGTCGTTAACGAAGCACTGTAGCCTCCTTCAATGATTTTCGAACCCTTTCTCCTGCATCTTGTTAGCTAAAAATTTATCCTATTTTTCTACCCTAAAAACTACGAAAAAGAACTCAAAAGAAAGTTAGGAAAAAGAATCTAAAAAGAAAAGAAAAATCTAATCTATACTAAGAGCGGGTTGCCTCCCGTAATCGCTATTTTTAACGTCGTTAGCCCGACGTACTTACCTTGGCTCAAGGTGGCTTTTTTGCTGCTATGTTGGGGTCTTTTGGTACCCCATACTTAGCTTTGTAAGAATTATTCGCTTGAGTCACTAAATTAGGTCCCTTTTCTTCTATCAGTATGCCAGGTATTCCTACATGATTGTTAGTGAAATCAGAAAACCAAGGTGGTTTGGACTCCTCTGTAGTACATATAATGGGGCATGGTGTAGGAACAAAGTATGAAGAATAGTCATAACCAGTATTAGCGAACTCACAGTTAGAGTACTCACCTTGATTATACCTTTGCATGTGGAATTCGATGGTGGGCAAATGTGACTCGGTAGGGACTTTTATGAAATTCTCCTTTGTTTTGGAAATTGGAGGAGGCTCGGTGGGATCAGTTGTGTCGAGGAATGGCTGGGTCAACTCGATCTGTGCAACCGTGGTTGGGTCATTAGCGTTTTGATCTAAGCTGAATTCCACGCGTTCTTCCCCAATATCGAAAGTAAGAAGTCCTTTCCGCACATCTACCCCAGCACCTGCTGTTGCTAGGAATGGTCTGCCTAAAAAGATAGGGACGTGAGGATCTTCAGGCATATCGAGGACGATGAAATCATTCGATATAAAGAATTTCCCGACTTGAATAGGATAGTCATCCACTACTCATGTGGCTTTGACACATGATCCGTCTGCCATGAAGAGGTTCATATCTACAGGCTCTAGTGGTCCCATTTTAGCTTTAGACCAGATGGAGAGAGGGAGCAAACTAGAACTGGCTCCCAGATCACATAAAGCTTTGAACTTGTGGTCGCCTATGCCGATTGTTATTGCAAATCTCCCTGGGTCTCCCAACTTTTCTGGTAGAGCTATAGATCGGACTTCATCATGCGACTCTGTAATGGATCTTTTCCTGCTAAGAATCTCTTTCAAAAATTTTGTGTAAGCCGACATTTCGCTTAGGGCCTCATCGAATGGGATGGAAATATTAATGCCCTGAAGAATCTTTACGAAACGCTGGAACTTAATCTCAGTAGAGTCCACAAATTTCTTAGTGGGAAATGGAAGAGTTTTCACCATTCTCGGAACCAAGTTAGGCTCGAGAGGTGATGCTACCGGGTCGACAATAGGGTCGTTAGGTATGCTCGGTGGGTCGTTACCGACCCTGATGGGGTCGTTAACTACCCTGTGATTGAGAGGGGGCTCGGATTAGAAAACGTACCTGGAATAGTTTTGTTAAGTACCCTCGGATCCTCGTCACCACGGTGTGTTGGTTCAGTATATGCCCTCGCTGGCTCGTTAACAAGCTGTTCCGTGGCGTCCTCTTCCTTCTTTTCCTGAGCTTGGACACACTCCGGTAGTGTCTTTCCGCTCCTTAGGTGTACTGCTGCTATTTGTCCTCTAGGGTTCTCTTCGGGACGCCCCGGAAGTTGCCCTTGTGGCCTCGGAATATGTGCAGCAAGGTTACCTAGTTGGGAATCGACATTCTTCTTCCATATATTGAACTCTCCCCATCTTTTATTTTGGTGGTGAAGGTTGGCTTGAACTTCATTAACTTTGTTGTGAACTCCGTTAATGCTTTCTTGTAACCCTTGTACCCACGATGGTGGTTCCTGATGGCTTGGAGGTCGATAAGGCGCAGGTCGTCTATCTGGTGGAGGCGCTGCATAGGTTGGATTTGGATTCTGATTGCCCCACGTCTGATAGTTGTTTGACCTGTCAAAATTACTAGGCTGGTTCCTGTATGGGCCTCTCATGTAATTCATTTCGGCAATTGTCTCAGCGGCTCTTACCTGCTCTATGTTAGTGCAAGCAGAAGTACTATGGGAAGAAGAGCCACACTCTTGACAAGGTTGAGAGGATTTCAGAAAACTTACCTGTTTCTTCAAGCGGTTGACCTCGTCTTGCAGAAATTGAATTTTAACATCAGGGTCAACTTCTTCTCGGTTAGGTACATAGAGACGTTTCTGAGGCTGAGGGGTTGTTGGGTTCCGTACATTGCATCGTAGTTGGCCAATTTGTCCAACAACTCCCATGCAGCCGTAGGCTCCATCTCTATAAAACCGCACGTTGTATGCGTGTTGATGCGGTTCTTGGTCTCTGCGTTGATACCCTGAAAAAAGATTTCTTGGAGAACATATAAAGGTTGCCCATGAGTGGGGCACTGTCTAAGCATCTCTTTGAATCTTTCCCATGTTTCAAAAAAGGTCTCATTAGGCAGCTGGTGATAGGAGGTGATGCGTTTTCTCAACTCCGTTGTCTTAGCATGAGGGAAAAACTTTGTAAGAAATTGATCATACAAAGCTTTCCAAGTCTTGATAGACTTAGAAGGTAAGCTCTCCAACCAGCTCAGGGCCTTTCCAGTAAGAGACCACCTGAAAGCTTTTAACAGAACATATTCAAGTGAGACACCTTCAGCAGCTATGGTGTCACATAAATCAAGAAAATTTCTAATATGTTCCATAGGGCACTCAGAAGGTTTCCCTTCAAACTGAGCCCGCTTAATCAAGGATATAAATTGAGATTTAATCTCAAATGGTTTCTCTATCTCCGGAAGCACAATTGGGGACTCTGGCACCTTCAGTTCCGGGTGCATGTATTGTTTGGCATTCCTCGGATAGGCATTCAGCTCTTCCTGTAGACGAGCATTGTTAGCTCGTTGATGCTCAGCCTCGGTAGCAGCGCCTTCCTTCTCGGTTTTCAATGCCTCCATCTGGTTTCGGAGGACTTCCAACTGACGAGCCATCTCTTCAGGTGTGGTCATGGCTCGGTTCTCTCGGCGTCTACGGTGCAGGGAACGTTCAGGTACAGAATAGTAACCGGCGTTGTCAAATTCGAGCCGTCGACGTCCTACCGGCATACGCTCAGAAAATAGACAAAGAAAACAAAAATTAAAAATAAAAACGGGGTCGGGCTATTCCCAGACCCACAGATAAACAAACAAACTCGTTGCTTCCCCGGCAACGGCGCCAATTTGTTGACGGGCCTTCACCAGGGACAACAAATAAATTTATAATTCAAGACCCCGCTGAGTATAGGG
Source organism: Fallopia convolvulus (assembly GCA_964016875.1). NCBI lineage: Eukaryota > Viridiplantae > Streptophyta > Magnoliopsida > Caryophyllales > Polygonaceae > Fallopia > Fallopia convolvulus. The sequence continues at coordinate 29,671,113 of OZ024727.1, forward strand.
GAGTCAGGATCGTTCCACGAGAACCAAGGTTGTTTGTTTATCGACTCCTAATTGCAAAAACCAAACAAAAACAAGCAAAACACTCACAAGCAGCCTCGTTAACGACGTTGTCAGGGTCGTTAACGAACCACCGCAAACAAATGACCAAAAATAACGACCTAAACCAGTTCGGTACCGAGGCTAAGAACTCAGTAACGAATATTTCTTAAGAGAATTCAAATAAAAACAAAGATCTAGGACAAGGGTTACCACAACATAGTCATGCATATAAACTCGTAAGAAGATAAGATCATGCCTTTAAATAGATAGATTCATCAACTTTCATTGACTAGCAAGCAAATTAATCTACTTTCATAAACTAATTCACTGGATTGCTTGTTTTGGATCTAAAGCTTGAAACTTTCGTATTCAAACAATATCAACCTTCAAGTCTATAACTTTCTCTTTCAATCAAGTTAAAAACTCAAATCACCTTGACTTTCATCTAGGTCTAAGCACAACAAACAATCTCAAAAATAGATAAAAGGCAATTCAACACATAATCTTACTCATCAAACATGCATAACTATGCCGGGTTTCAACCCCGACACTAGAAAAGAAGACTACTCACTACTCATAATTAAGAAACAAATAAATTCAACAAAAGAAATCATTGCAAACAAAACACTACTCAAATTAATAATAAATATCGTCTTACAGAAATTCAGAAGAATAATAAGGCTATTTATACTAATAAGGCTATAAAATAGAAAAGGCTAAAAGATAAAAACTTTCTAAAAAGATAGAAATAAAACCCTACAAGAAAGAAATAAAATCTAGAAAGATAACAAGACCTAAAATACTTAATATAATAACCCTAAAATTCATAAAAAAATACTCTACCGACACGGAAATAAATTCCCGCACAGGATCGATGAGTCACAAAATCAAACTCTCGAAAGCTCTATCTCGTAGCCTCATTAACGAGCCCTCACAGCCTCGTTAACGAGCCTGAGCTTGGCTTCTTCAACACCTCTTCTCTAAAAACTTTAGACTTCGACTTCTTCATCTTGTATTCCTTCGTCCTTCATCATAGCACTCCAAATTCAGCTCCAAACAACACCGTTTCCTTGCTAAAACCTACAAAAATGCACAAAACGGAGTAGCTTCCATACTTTTCACAAATTATGCAAAACTATCTAAAAACACACAAAACTAACCCTAAACTTATCAAAACTAGTCCTAATAAACTAAGAAAACATACTAAAAACTATACCAAACACACGAACATCAGGAATATTGTCGAGATTTGAGAAGTTTGAGCGTGAAATTGAAGGAGAGAGTGAAGGAGGGAGGGAGAAGAGTGAAGGAGAGGAGTGGAATTGTGTTTAGGTATAGAGTAGTAATTTTTGCAATTTTTATATATAGGTGCTCTACCGTGAAAAAATATGGGTGCTTTAAAATGAAGGGGCCTAATTTAATTAATTAATGTTGATGTTGGTGCGCACCTGAAATAAGGAGAGTTGGTATTGTCTCGAACAGTCTTAACCTAAGCAATCCTATGGACCACATCCATTCCTTGCATAACCCTACCAATGACCAAAGCGGAGTCGCCGAGCTCGGGACTATCCTTGCTACAAATGAGGAACTCAGCCCGTTGGGATCCGCACTAACTTGCTCCTCGTAAATCTCCAACTTCCTTCCCCTTGCAACGAGCTTTGTTTTAGGAGGCGGCTTGGAAGGATTATGCACGATGATGCTAACGCTCCCTTCGGAGTTGTGTATGCGGCCCGGGCAGCCGCTCTTGGCTATGTCCCACTCCTGCTCTAAGGCGGTGGCGTTGGTCTTGGCCAGCTCGTAGGACGGGATGCCGCCGTCCTGGACGTAGCATGGCATGATCTTGACGAACTCTTTCCTTCGGTAGGAGACCCCTGCTCTTTCGGAGACCAGGTCGATGAACCTCAAAGCTCCGAGGGGGGCGACCGCTTCGTAGACTCCTACAACGATCCTACCTACGAGCTGCCCGTCGATGGAGATGTCGAGGAAGGCGCATTTGCTAATGATCGGTCTCTCGATGCAAGTAGCGAGTCTATTGCTGCTTTTATCTTCTGCATCTTCTTCTTCTTCTTCTGGTCCTGCTTTTGAGATCTCGGGCAGAAGAGGCTGAGAGGCAGAGAGGAGTAAAGAGGAGTTGGTGAAGACGACGAGCTCCCGTTAAATTGTGCACTTCTACCAAATTACCCCTTATTTTTTTGTTAAGTTCACTACATTTACCAAGTTTCCCCTTAAAATGTAACCGGCTAGATCTGCTTCTTCAGTGCAAAGTACTTCTTCTCACTTGTTCCTCTACCTCAATCTCCGCCTCCCCTCCACCCCCTCATCCTCCTCCTCTAAGTGGTTCCTCATTCTCAACCCTAACCCACAAATTCACTCCATCCCTTCAATTCCTTCCTCCCATCCAATCAGCGCCTCCATCGTCTCCCTCGACTCCAACGTCTACGTCATCGGTGGATCGGTCAACGAAATCCCAACCTCTAGCATGAGGATCCTCGATTCAGTCTAGAACAAGTGGGAGTCAGGTCCTCCGATGCGTGTGTGGCATGTGAATTCACCGATGCGGCCATGGTGAGGGGAACATTTATGTGTTAGGCGGGTGTCGGGTCCACAATCGGGCCTGAACCTAGAATTGGACGAAGGTGCTCAACCCAGAAACTGGGTCGTGGGCGACCGTTGCGAGTCCGGAGTGGGTGAAGGAGGAGTTGAGGCATCCACCAGATTTTGTGGCGTATAGGAGCTTGCGACCTTGTCACAGAAATAAACAGCCAGCGGTGGCATCACAATCTGGCTACCAAACTTAGAGAGATAGGTTGTTCCTCGTGGGCTTGTCGATTCTGTGGTGGGAGAGGTGGCGTCACAGATGGTGGATCCACCTCCATTTTTTTCGGCAAGAAGTCCGGCGGAATAGGTGGTTTGGTGGCATCGGGCGGCGATGCCATGGGCGGCGCAAGCACGAAAGCAAAACCCTAGGCGGGGAAAGGTTTATTTTCAAAAGAGAGTTATTTTGTAGGATTGGTGTGGATTAGGACTCTCATGCATATGCGGTTGAGTTTGCGGATGAACATCATTAGTTTCCTGTCTTTGGACCCATGATTTTCAAAGAGGCTTCTTAACATGCATCCAAGGACCAATTTGTTCCTCCGGCGAGACCACTGGTAACTTTTGATTAGTCGTAGAAACAACTTCGTTGGATGCCATGTCCATCGCCGAGTTTGAGTTCTGGTCAGCCAAAAGGGGGCATCGTTCTTTTGTATGGCCTATGAAACCACATTCATAACATAAGGATCGAATCCCTCATATTGAATAGACCACATTGTCCCACGAAATCTGAATTTTGACAAGAGGGCCTGATCAAGGTTGATCTCAACTCCAAGGTGAATTCATTGTCCGCGATCCGCATCCATAATGGTCTTTTCGATTCTTAGAACTCGACCAACATTATTGCCTATTCGGCTTAGAAACTTCTCATTAAAGTACTCCATTCTAAATCTTGGGATGCGAATCCATGCCATAAGAACCTTGGCCTTATCTTCAAAGGGGTCGAAATTAGGAACCCAACGTCGGATCATAAGGTAATTGTAACCAATCATCCAAGGACCTTGGGTTAACACATGGTTCATGTCTTCCATTTTCGTGAGCTTAGCCACATAATGAGCGTTACCAATATCAACCACATTCAGTTCACCCTTTAGTTTCCAGTTCTACTCAAGCTTCTTCTTGAGTTGCATATAGTCTGGCCCTTTGTCGAACATGTTGATTATCAAAGTAATAGCCCAAGGACGATGAAGTTCACATTTTTCTTTCCTTGTCAGAGTGATTGTAGCCTTGTAGGGCAAGTAGGGTCGTCATACTCCGGGACCTCATCATCATCTGTATCATATAATTCTGCCCGCTCTTCCATGCTCGCTAGGGCGGCATCAATCGGATTTTGTGGCGTAAAGGAGCCCGCGACCTTGTCACAGGAAGAAACAACCAGCAGTGGCATCACAATCTGGCTACCAGACTTGATAGGTTGTGCCTCGTGGGCTTGTGGATTCTGCGGTGGGAGAGGTGGCGTCACAGATGGTGGATCCACCTCTATTTCCGTGGGTGAGAGGTCCGGCGGAATAGGTGGTTTGGTGGCGTCGGGCGGCAACACCATGGGCGGCGCAAGCACGAAAGCCAATTCTTCACACATATAATTCTAGAATCATCTTCCTAAATTATCCCACATGCCTAGCTCTACTTCCAAACTTCTCTCGCCTTCTTCCATAGACTCCAACTAATTTTCTAGGCCCATCTTACAGCCGATTTACATGCACCATTTGAGCTTGAAAATTACACCCAACAACAACTCCACTTTGGTATAAGTATTTGAAAATAAATAATTACCACTCTAATAGATGATTGCGTAATTAAGTACTACACTCTACTAAGAAAGCTATCCAGATCGACCAAAAAAAAAAAACGAAATCTATCCAGATTGATCCATCTCAATCGCTAAAGCTGAGACTTGATTAATTGGCCGGCCAACATGGCTATGTCCAATCTCTTGTGAAAAAGAATCATGACAAACAGAGAAATGACGAGCAACTTAAGATCGCACATGAATCGTATATTTATAGATCTGTACGTAAATTTTCATTCTTCCAACAAGCCACAGTTTGCGACCAACACCTTTGAATACGGTCGGTTGAAACCTCTCTCGGCCACTACGGCTCTTTTATCCCCAATCAACTTGGCCACCCTGCAAACACAATTCAAATTAAAGAAATCAAAATGCAGCATGTATAATTAACCAATCAATTATCAATGTTGATGTTGGTGCGCACCTGAAATAAGGAGAGCTGGTATTGTCACGAACAGTCTGAACCTGAGCAATCCTGTGGACCACATCCATTCCTTGCACAACCCTACCAATGACCAAGGCGGAGTCGTCGAGCTCGGGACTATCCTTGCTACAAATGAGGAACTCAGTCCCGTTGGGATCCGCGCCCACTTGCTCCTCGTCAATCTCCAACTTCCCTCCCCTTGCAACCAGCTTTGTTTTCGGAGGCGGCTTGGAAGGATTGCGCACGACGATGCTAACGCTCCCTTGTTCGTTGCGGGTGCGGCCCGGGCAGCCGCTTCTGGCCCTGTCCCACTCCTGCTCCAAGGCGGCGTCGGGCTGCTCGTAGGAGCGGATGCCGCCGTGCTGGACGTAGCCTGGCATGATCTTGACGAACTCTTTCCTTCGGTAGGAGACCCCTGCCCTTCCGGAGACCAGGTCGACGAACCTGGAAGCTCCGAGGGGGGCGGCCGCTTCGTAGACTCCTACGACGATCCTGCCTACGGGCTTCCCGTCGATGGAGATGTCGAGGAAGGCGCGTTTGCTAATGCTCGGCCTCTCGATGCAAGCAGGCGCGTTTGCTAATGCTCTGTTGCTGCTGCTGCTTGTATCCTCTGCTTCTTCTTCTTCTTCTGGTCCTGCTTTTGAGATCCCCGGCAGGAGAGGCTGAGAGGCGGAGAGGAGTAAAGAGGAGCTGGTGAAGACGGCGAGCTCTCGACGGGAAATGCGGGTTCGATTCGGATTGGGAAGTGCGAGCGGTTTGATGCGGCGGCGGTGAGGAGTGTGAGTGGATTGAAGGAGCTTCGAGGATTGCAGCAGCATTATTTCCTTATTTCTATTGGGTGGATGATGTGATGACTATGAGGAGGAATTGTAGAAGCTAGAGAGATTTTTTAACTATGGTGGGGTATCATCAGGGTGTGGAATGTGGATACTACTGGATAAGATAAAATATGCCAACACAGCACAACACAACCGTGAACCGTCTAGTTGGGGTAGCCAGCCTTGTAGGCCAGCCTTTGATTTCCTCCACTTGAGGTTGAGGGGCATTCTCGACAACTTCATTGATCATCTCCAAAGCAAAATTGATGAGAATGTGTCAAGCAATGGGGGCCTTTGCTTTTATCAATCTCTTCCCACAATCAACACCCTCGGCCTCAATCCCTCCCCCTTCTTCTTTGAGGGTTGCAAGTGGAAGGCGACCCCTGCTCACCGGCGCTGCTGCTATCTTCTTCTCCACTGCTTTGCCTGCTGCTGCTGCACACGAGGACTCTCGCTCTCTTCTTCTTCAAAGTAATTAACCTACACCTCATATACATAATTACATACACATACACTCTTTGTTTATTTTCTGTGCTAGCTGATTTTTCATGGATTGCATTTCATTTTATGGCAGAGTATTTAAACAAATCTCAAGAAAATAAGGAAAAGAACGACAAAGAGGTACAATCATCTCTTCTTTTTGGGTCAAATTTAAGACAGCTCTACATACTTGTCACTTGTGTGTAGCAACATACTACCTAACTTGGTGGTTTCTTATTTTGCTGAAAACTTCATTGTAAATTGCAGAGATTGGAGAGCTATTACAAGCGAAACTACAAGGACTACTTTGAATTAGTTGAAGGATCCTTGAAAGGCAAGGACCAACTCTCTGATACTGAGAAAGGAATTCTTGATTGGCTTCAAAAGAATAGGTAGACTTTAGCCCATATTTGTAATATTACCTGTTATTACATATGGTGATATATTAGCTTGTACCAGATTATCTGCAATTGAGTTCATATATGTTTGTCAATGTGTGACTGACGATGAAACCCTACTGATCTTATATACGCATCTATGCTCGTAAGTGCAGGGACCCCAATTACAAGATTCCTAGGTCATACGTACATATTGTCTTGACCGTTGTGTTATGCGATTCCGTGGTTCGATGACTTCGATCCACCTAGTCGAAGTTTGTTCATGTTAGTTGAGTAAAGGCCGAAAAGACAAATAGGTATCTTTAGTGACCCATTCAAGATTGGTATTTAAAAATTTTACTATTTAAAGTAGGCTCCACTGGACATATAAGTTCTTATTTCTCACCAATGTTTGGGTTTAACTGAAATTTTCCGGTTTACCAATAAAGACATGATCTTGAATTATAATCCAGGTTTTAATGTAAAATCTTGCATAAATTGATAGAGAGAAATAACACAAAGAATAATACATAAGAAATTGTAGAGCGTGCCTTGTTATTCATGGAGGCATCCCTATATAGGAGAAAGAGTAGCAACTAGGGTTTTGGAAGATGAAGTTTGGTAGGATTAGATAGATATTAAGTTTATTATATTATTATTAGTGTTTTTATTTATCTTTAATTATTAAATTGGTTAGTTGATTTAATGATAAAAAATTTACACCACAAGTCGGCCCCTTAAATGTTGCGATTTTATGGCCAAAATCACGCATTTATATATAGGAGCTTCTATGGTGTCATATGAGCGATCTATACGCCTCATATGATTTATAAGATGATCTCACGTCTTTTCACATTAAGACGATTGATCACCTCCGAGAAGCCTCATCAGGATGATCACAGAGTTAGTCCTTGGGGGTGAACACGATCAGCCTTTCAATAACCATCTGCTTCTGCTCCCTTGTCAATCGACCCGCATATGGATGACCATGCAAGCTACTTGGAAGATCATGGTTGTGCAAACCGTGTCTAACGTTAAGGGTCATTGACCAGTTGACATACTTCGAACACCAAACAACTCAAATGGGCATCCATACTTCTTTGTTGGAGTTTTGATAAGTGGTTGATAAATACACCTATGCTCTGCGCCAAGCAATATCCTCTTTTCGGATCTATACTTACCGGCCTGATCATAAGTTAGTTTGACCATTCTTTTATTTGATTTTTTATGACCAACACAAACTTCTTTTCCCGGCCAAGCTTTCCTAACCCACTCAAGCATGTCTTGTCGATCATCCCACACATGCTTATCGTTATAAAAAGCAGTGGAAAAATTTATCCAAATAACATTTAGATAAATTGATTCCTCTTAATATATCAACTATGATCACAATATTATGAAATAAAATTATCCTAAAACTATTCTAAATATATCTAATTAAATCAAAGTAGAACATCGATGTTTAATAATATAATATGACTACACTATCAACCTAATAATTCCAGGTAAAGATATTTATACACTGATATTAGAGAATATCAAATAAATAATTTCATCATTAAACGAATAAAAATACGCTTTGTCATATTCAATTATTACAAAGTTACCTCACCAATATCAAAGCAATAGTTATACTTAAATATATATATATATATATTTATTATGATGTAGCAAAATAAACAATAATTGTACTTAGATTCAAGTATTACATAACTATGTAATGATGTAACACTAATATATTATCTAAAGAAATAGTTCTACTTATATTTTATGATGTAAGCAAACAAAATTCAAAAATAATAATTTAACTTAAAATTGTACATATATTTCATGATGTGAATAAAAAAAATTCAAACGCGATAAATAAAAAGCGTAATACAACATACCTCGTCCGCTTCATTACTTAGATCGAACTCGTATTCTTCGTCTTCCTCTTCGGACGATGTTGAAGACACTCAGTCTTTAGATGATGACATTTGAAATGAATTTTGTGGATGAGAGGTGGATTGATGTTTTAATAAAATGGGAAGAATAGATATGTATATATGCAAAGATTTTATTGTTAAAATAAAGTCGTTGGGGCACGCTATGGCTGTACAATATCCGCGGGTGACCGACCCACCCGACCCAAATATACGGGTGAAAAATCGAACAATAGCGGGTGAGGGGTGGGTCGGGTGACAGGTGAAACGGGCGATAGGTCGGATATGGGTGAGATTTTACACCTGATTCACCCAACCCATCATCTGACCCACCATCCATCACCTCATTCACCCTACCACTCGTATAACATAACCTAATATATATACTATATTCTAATACCTCCGATAAACCTAACAACCTAATATTGTCGGCATCAAATTCTACTACCCATCTAGTCACTTGACGTGTTCTTTGTTGTAGCCTTTGGCTTCCCCTCGGCTTCCACGATAAGTGTTGCCACTTCCGCTCTGTCGGTCGTCTTCTTTGCAACTCTATTGTCGTCTTCTCAACATCATCACCAATAAATCTTCTTCAATACTAGTTTTCCTCGCTCCGATCATCGCCCTTTTTCAGTGTCACCACAAGTCAACCCCTTTTTTTATTTACTCTAGAATTTTATAAATTATTTTTGTAATTTAACAATTTGCGGGTGGCGGGTCACCCGACTCACCCGCGGGTGATGAGTGGGTCGGATATGGGTGAAAGGTGTTACGGGTGGCGGGTGGGTCTGGTGAACCATTTTTATTTGCGGGTCGGGTGGTGGAAGAGCTCAACCCACCCATAACCAGCCCTAGGGCACGCTTTCTGAAAATGTGCTCCAACGACTATTTTATTGGAATTGAGTCATTGCACTGGCTCCCATCCAAGAAGAGTGCTCCCCCAAGATGAACACTATGTGCAAACAAAAGATCATGTGTGTATATTTCACCAAATTTGTTAAATCAAAACTCCAATGAGGAAAAAGACTTATTCGTCTGGTTGAGCCTATTATAAATACCAATTTGTCCATGTAAAAAAAAATTATTTGTAAGAGTAAAGATGAAATGGATTTGGAGACAATTGAGTCAGGGGTAATTGTCTCACATTGTAACAATCGATGAATCGAATGATATTCAAATCAAGATAAATTGTATCCAAATTACAATTAAACTTGACATAATTATAACTGACTACTCCGTTCGATATCAATTGAATGCAGATTAATGTAGCTGAATTAAATTTTCCATGCTCTTCCATCACGTTTGATGATGTTAGCTAGAAAAAAACCCTCCCTCCCCTAGATCTTTTTGAGTTTTTCATCTCGTTCATTAAGAGATGCAAACGGTAATATGATAAACACAATTTCATTCCATCCCCCCCCCCCTCCCGTTCGATGATGGTAGCTTGATTGATTTTGAAACAATTACCCTTGATACCCTTCTTTTCTTTTGTGCCCCCTCCTAGCCACAAACCCTATTTTGAAAAGCTCTAGATCCAGGTGAATCGTCTCTCGTTGATGTCGCCCGTATTGAAGTTTGGAGGCAAGATGTGTGTTTTGATTTCCTGTTACAGGATATCCAAGAGGAAGGAGAACCGCCCCTAAAAGCTAGCCAATAGGGGTAGGGAACCTTCCACTCATCTACCACACATTGGAGGCCATGATTTTTCAATGTGGGAATCCTATAACATTTCTCATCTCCACCTAGGGCTCATAGCCATTGTCCAACGACAATTTGTGCGCCCCCAGATTTCATACTCGCCCATCGGGATTTGTTAAGGACCTAGAACTCTGATACGTGATTGCCTCGGATTACTCCTTAGAAACCTCGTATTTGACCACACAGGATCCCGATCTTGCCTTGTAACGATTATTCCAACCTGAATTTGCAATCAATTTGAGAAAACGTAGACAACAAGTAACAAACTGAATTGGATTGATTGAATGAAGAACTGATCGGATTGATAGATTAAATCAACTTTGATAGTTCAAACGGATTGGCTCTAACGCTAAATCCGATTGATTAACTAGTTTGATCTTTAACAATCACAACTAGAACAATCTAATTGATTAAACTATAAACCAGATTCGAACAAGAAGAGAAGAGATCTCGAGATGATGGTGACGAATGATGTTTGAGGATGATCGATCAACTAGAGCAATTGCAAGCACACACAAGTCATTATTTTTGATCCCAAGAGATAGATTAAACCAATTTGGGTTTAATCTCTCTCGAGCTGATTTTTATTAATGAAAAACAAGAGTATAAATAGTAGAATACAAAGCTATTACTTGGAGAGCAAGGAAGGGGTATGGCCGGCCCTAGAGGAGATAGAATTGGCCTCCTTGTCTTGCTTCCCAAGATATAATAAAATATCTATAATAAATCTACCTAGATTCCCTTAAATAAAATAAATCATGGCTGATTTATTTATTTAAGGAAATATCCTAACAAACTCAAAATATCTTAAAATATCTCTAACAACCAAGAGAGAGAATATCAATCAACTAACATAAGCCTATTGATTGAATTCTCTACATTATTAAAATAACACGCCTATAATAAAAATAATAAAGATATTTTCTCTACTTAGAATAAGTCAAAGGGTTGACTTTGACCCATGTACCAATTTATCTCACCCGGTCACTTACTAAATTCAGCCCTAAAGTGAGACAAACTAACACATGTTTCTAAATAAAGAAATAATGGAAATTTCGGCCCTCTTGAATTAATCCATGGAATCCGGGCTCAATTGATGTCGAATGCACGAGACCCACTTCGTCTTGCTAGGCTCTTCAAGAACAGCTGCCAATCGAACCATGATTGTTGTTGTGCCTTGAGCAATCTTCTTAGCTCGACTCCTTGTGATTGGTCCGTCAGAAGGCACTCGAATCAACTCATCGACGTCGGTAGGAGACATGGCTAACTTCACTGCATCATTCTCCTCCACTTAAGCTCGAATCTCCACGCTGATCTAGCTTATTCTTCCTCTGATTTGGAAACCTCTCCTTTCTAAAATGCACCCAAACAAGATCACCTTCTTCAAAGATAACCTGTTTTCGACCCTTATCAGCATGGGCCTTATACTTCATGGATTTCCTCTCCAAGTGAATCTTAGTTCTCTCATGTAGCTTCTTCACAAACTCAGCCCTCTTGTCAGCTTCAAAGCTCTCTTTTCCCTTGTATGGCTGAGGTGTCAAGTCCACTAGAGTCCTCGGATTCAGCCCATAAACAACCTCAAAAGGGGTCTTTTGTAGCTGAATGGATTGACCTGTTATAAGCAAACTCCACAAAAGGCAAAACATCTTCCCAACGTTTGAGGTTAGCTTTAAGCATAGTTCTAAGTAAAACCCCTAACGTTCTATTAGTAACTTCAGTTTGCCCATCAGTTTGTGGGTGACATGAGGTAGAAAACAACAATTTAGTTCCTAACTTAGACCATAAACTTTTCCAAAAATAACTCAAAAACTTAGCATCACGAATGGAACAAGGAATGCCAGACAATCTAACAATTTCTCTAAAGAACAAATCAGCAATATGCACAGCATCATCAGTCGTGTGACATGGAATAAAGTGAGCCATCTTAGAAAAACGGTCTACTACTACAAAGATAGAATCTCTACCTTTCCTAGTTCTAGGCAATCCAACAATGAAGTCCATAGAAATGTCCTCCCAAGGTGAACTAGGAATAGGCAAGGGCTGGTACAAGCCATGAGGGTGAAGTCTAGACTTAGCTTTAGCACACACAACACAACTCTTGACAAATCTAAGCACATAATTACTCATCTTAGGCCAGTAGTAGTGTTCTTTTAAACCTTCTAAAGTCTTTTCTAGACCCCTATGTCCTCTTGATTCATGAACCTAAGCACATAACTTTCCAACTTTAAATCTAAGCACATAACTTTCCAACTTTAAACAAGTAACCATCATCAATAAAGTAGAAATCTAATTCTCCCCTAGACATGCAATTCTTATAAATTTCAGCAAAGTGAGGATCACTAGCATACAACTCCTTAATCATTGCAAATCCAAGGATCTTAACATCACATTTGTTCAAGAGAACGTACCTGCGAGAAAGGGTGTCAGCTACCACATTCTCTTTGCCTTTCTTATGCTTTACAACATAAGGAAAGGTCTCCATAAATTCAACCCATCTTGCATGTCGCCTACTGAGTTTGGATTGGCCTTTCAAATACTTCAAGGCCTCATGATCAGAATGAATTACAAACTCTTTAGGCCACAAATAATGAGACCAAGTCTTCAAAAGCCTAATTAAAGCATACAATTCTTTATCATAAGTAGGGTAATTCAACTCAGCCCCACTAAGCTTTTCACTAAAGTAAGTTATGGGTTTCTTGTCTTGCAAGAGCACGCCTCCTATGCCATGGCCAGATGCGTCCACCCAAATCTCGAATGCCTTGGAGAAATCAGGGAGTTGGAGCACCGGGGCATTGCACAACCTGTCCTTCAAAGTGTTGAAGGCGTTCTCTTGTTGCTCTCTCCATTTAAATGATGTATCCTTCTTTGTAAGCTCATGGAGAGGGGCTGAAATTGTGCTAAAATCACACACAAATCTCCTATAGAAGCCAGCCAAGCCGAGAAAAGAGCGCACCATGGTTGGTGTAGTCGGTTGTGGCCACTCCTTGATTGCTTTGATCTTGTCTTCATCTACCTTCAATCCACCTTTAGACACAACAAAACCAAGAAAAATGGTAGACTCCGAGCAAAAAGAACACTTTTTCAAATTAACATAAAGCTTTTCTAACTCAAAGTGTCTAAAACAGCCCTAAGATGATCTAAATGTTCATGCAAGGTTTTGCTATAGACTAAGATATCATCAAAGTAGACTACAACAAATTTACCTAAGTATCTTCTTAAAACATGGTTCATAAGCCTCATGAAAGTACTAGGTGCATTAGTTAATCCAAAAGGCATTACTAACCATTCATATAAACCATACTTAGTCTTAAAAGCAGTTTTCCATTCATCCCCTTCCCTCATCCTAATTTGATGGTACCCACTTCTTAAATCAATCTTTGAAAAGAAATTAGCACCATGCAATTCATCAAACATATCATCTAATCTAGGAATGGGATGAGGGTACTTAACTGTTATTTGGTTGATCGCCCTGGAACAACACACATTCTCCAAGTGCCATCCTTCTTTGGCACCAAAATCACCGGAACCGCGCATGGGCTGAGGGATTCACGCACATAGCCTTTGTCCATGAGGTCTTGCACTTGTCTTTGAAGCTCTTTAGTTTCCTCTAGACTCGTTCTATAGGCTGCACGGTTTGGTAAAGAAGCGTCGGGTACCAAATCGATTTGATGCTCAATGCCTCTAATTGGTGGAAGGCCTTGTGGCAACTCTTCAGGCATTACGTCTACAAATTCCTGTAATAGATCCTAAATACACTTTGGAAGATGTGAAATATCTTGACTAATAATAAGAATCTCTTTCCTCATAAGAAGTAAGCAAAAAGAAGTAGGGAAAGAAACACTAGACTGTGCAATTAGAGAGCGCTTTTCTACACTGCCTTTTATGCCGATTTTTGGCTCTTTATGTAGGCGTTCTTTTTCCAGATTTGTATCTCTTTGAGTCTCTGAAATGCTCCCAAAATTTGAGCCAAAACGCTCGGGTGGTTTGGGAGATAGCCCCGTTTTCGTCTCAGGCGCACTGCTGGAAATGAGGCTCGACACTTTTGACGTTTTAGGGCCATTTTCTCGGTGTTTTTTGTCCCAATCAGTAGCTCCACTGGTGCTTGATGTTTTCCTAAAATTTGAGCCAGAACGCCCGGGTGGAGACTGGGAAACGCCGCTTGTGTTTGTGGTTGCGCCGGGCGCCGAGTGTGCGGCGCTGCTTTGGCCACAGCTTCGGCCTCTTCTTTTTCTTCCTTGGCACTCCTAAGTGCCCTAGCTTGGTCTCGTCGTACCTGGTCCTGTAAAACTTGTTGGGGCGACAATGGTAGAAGAGACACTCTCCTCCCGTCATAGTTAAACGAATAGGTATTAAGCATGTCATCATAAATCACTCTCCTGTCGAATAACCATGGTCTACCTAACAAGATATGAGTGCATTCCATGTTTACCACATCACACATAATATCATCAACATAATTGCCTATGGAAACACGGACTAAACACTGATGAGTAACTAAGTTAGAACCATCTGTATCATTAATGCCATTTAGACCATAACTAATAGCCCTAGGTTGAGTTTTTAATTGCAAGTGATCAACTACCTTAGCATTAATAATGTTACAGCAGCTACCACTATCAATTATCATGCATAACACTAGATTCTTCACAGTACACCTAGTATGAAAAATATTTTCCCTTTGATCTAGCCTAGGTGTTTCCTGTAAAGTAAGAGTACGCATGGTTACCAAGGTTAAAGGTTGTTCGGTGCAATCCGGTTCAATGGCCTCCACGTCCTCTTCTTCTTGTCAATTGCTCTCCTCCTCCACTTGATTTGGAGGTATCTCTTCATCACTCACATATCCTCCATTGGTGGTAAGGAGCACTTGTTTCTGATTTGGACAATCCTTGGCATAATGACCTCTTCCTTGGCACTTGTAACATACAATGTCATGTGTCCTAGGCTGATTTTGAGGTGCATTTGTGGGACGCCTTTGGCCTTGAAAACTTGTTGGTTTAGGTGAGCTAGAAGCTCCCTTTTGCTGCATAGAAGGGTTAGAAGAATAAGAATTGGAATTAGCACTAGAATTAGAAACATACCATTTTGGAGCATTCCAAGCTTCCTTCTTCTTCCTTTGTTGCTGCTCATAGAGTAGTTGGGCTGAATGTACTAATGCATTGAGATCCTTGATTTTGTTGAATCTCAAGTGTGTCTTTAATTGATTGATTCAGTCCAGCCATGAATTAGGTCCTTAGAGACTGTTGGGAATGATGAATTCCCGCTTTGAAACTCAAATCCTCTAGCTCATTGAAGTACTCAGTTGGAGACTTGTTACCTTGTTTGCATGTGACAACTTTAAGCCTCATGTGCTCGGTGTGTTCTTCTGGCACATACTTCTTTCTCATGACAAACTTCAGCTGGCCCCAAGTTTCAATAGGTGGTAAGGCCTTTCTAATTCTATCCTCCTTCATTCGGAACCACCAATTTCTAGCGGTCCCAACAAAGTGGATAACAGCAACAGCAACTTTCTCCCATTCTTCATAGCCCATGTGATCTAGAATGAAGTTTGTAGCTTGTTCCCACTCTAGATACTTCTCCGGATTGAGCTCTCCGCTGAATGGCTCTATCTTGATCTTAATATCACGCTTACCAATCTGATTAACGTGTTTATTGGCGTTGTTGTTGTTGTTGTTGGCTGGCCGTTGTACTCCATAAGCTGGTGGAATATCTTCTACAACCTCAGTTTGGTTGTAAAAATCATCAAGGGGAGGATGCCATGGGCGCCTTTCTTCCCCGGGATAGCCATAAGTCACATCATCAAAAGGATTGTTGTATTGTTGTTGTTGTTGATGAGTGGCTTGAGGAAACCGGTTTGCTGGCTGATTATAGAACTGTTGATGAGTAACCGGTGGTGTCCTCATCCCAATGCCTCGTCCTCTACCTCGTCCTGCCGTGGGGGAATAGTGAGCTGGGAGATCTTGTTCTTTGTTGTAGCTAGCAAGCACATCATGCTCTTCATCAACTACTTGTTGCTTGCCTTTGTCGCTAACTGAGGCATGATTCGGGTCACTAGTAAGGTCTATTGCAGGGGCACTTTTATGACTTGCTTGAGATGATTCAATCAATGTTGCAAGTTGCTCCTCAATACGCTGCATTCTTGGAGCTAACGCAGCCGTTGCCAACTCCACAACTCGAGATTGGCCATCTCTTACACTATCACAACTAGAACAACTTTGGGAGAGGGGTGGGTAGGGTTTCGGTTCTAGGGTTGGCAAAACTAGGTTTAAGGTTTCGGATTAGGGTTTACGAGAATAGGGTTAGGGTTTCTCGTAATTTAGGGTTAGGGTTACGAGGGTGGGGGGTGGCGATCTAGGGTTTAGGGTAGTCCGAATGGGGTGGGGTTGGTGGTGTTGGGTTCGGACAATGGTGGTGAGGTGAGCGATGGTGGTTAGCGACACCAGTTGGTGGTCGCCGGCAGTGTATAGTGGCGGTGGTGGTGGTGGAAAAAGATGGTGGTTTGTGGAAAATTTCAGCCTTTGATCTTCAAAAATTCTAGCTTTGGGTAAAGGTTCGAGATTTGGGATCAAAGTTGAATTAAAATTGACTAGAAAGCAAATTAAGGAAAGAAGAAATTACTTGGCGAGACGCTGGATTATGATACCACTTGATACATAATTGTTTCGGATTACTCCTTAGAAACCTCGTATTTGACCACACAAGATCCCGATCTTGCGTTGTAACGATTATTTCAACCTGAATTTGCAATCAATGTGAGAAAACGTAGACAACAAGTAACAAACTGAATTGGATTGATTGAATGAAGAACCGATCGGATTGATAGATTAAATCAACTTTGATAGTTCAAACGGATTGGCTCTAACGCTAAATCCGATTGATTAACTAGTTTGATCTTTAACAATCACAACTAGAACAATCTAATTGATTAAACTATAAACCAGATTCGAACAAGAAGAGAAGAGATCTCGAGATGATGGTGACGAATGATGTTTTAGGATGATCGATCAACTAGAGCAATTGCAAGCACACACAAGTCATTATTTTTGAGCCCAAGAGATAGATTAAACCAATTTGGGTTTAATCTCTCTCAAGCTGATTTTTATTAATGAAAAACAAGACTATAAATAGTAGAATACAAAGCTATTACTTGGAGAGCAAGGAAGGGGTATGGTCGGCCCTAGAGGAGATAGAATTGGCCTCCTTGTCTTGCTTCCCAAGATATAATAAAATATCTATAATAAATCTACCTAGATTCCCTTAAATAAAATAAATCATGGCTGATTTATTTATTTAAGGAAATATCCTAACAAACTCAAAATATCTTAAAATATCTCTAACAACCAAGAGAGAGAATATCAATCAACTAACATAAGCCTATTGATTGAATTCTCTACATTATTTAAATAACACGTCTATAATAAAAATAATAAAGATATTTTCTCTACTTAGAATGGTCAAGTCAAAGGGTTGACTTTGACCCATGTACCAATTTATCTCACCCGGTCACTTACTAAATTCAGCCCTAAAGTGAGACAAACTAACACATGTTTCTAAATAAAGAAATAACGGAAATTTCGGCCCTCTTGAATTAATCCATGGAACCCGGGCTCAATTGATGTCGAATGCACGAGACCCACTTCGTCTTGCTAGGCTCTTCAAGAACAGTTGCCAATCGAACCAAGATTGTTGTTGTGCCTTGAGCAATCTTCTTAGCTCGACTCCTTGTGATTGGTCCATCAGAAGACACTCGAATCAACTCATCGACGTCGGTAGGAGACATGGATGACTTCACTGCATCAAACTTGACCTCTTCTGTAAAATTACGGTTTGAGATTTCGGGCAAAAAAGGGTGATTTCTAAAGAATTGAGAAGGTAAAGGAGTAGGGTGCTGCTTCAATGGAAGGTTGAATTTGATTTTAGAGAGTTGAAAAAGGTAGGAGAAGGATGAATAATCGTGGTTCAATGGAAGATGATGATGAGTGAGGGAAAAAAAAGTTATATAATCATTACTATATACTAAAGTGAAGGTTAAAATAATATATAAAACGGTCCCACGTTGAACCACATCATCTATCTTTTTAAAATCAATTTGATTGTTTGGAATTTGATTAGATTATTTTTAATTAGTTGTATTTATATATTAAAGAAAACAATTAATATATTAGTTTTATATTTGGATAGGATAGTTTTTTAGATAAGATATGTATAGTTTTTTAAAGATATTCTTGCTAATATTAATTTTTAAAACTTATTTTTGGGAATGATAGTTTTCTGTAGATAAGATAAGATAGATTTTTAAACATATCCTTACCTATATTAATTTAATTAAAATTTAACAAATACAAATCAATAATACAATAATTTTATAAAAACTAAGACTAGTAATATTAAGAAAGAAAGATAAAAGGCAAGGTTAAATTAGGACATGTGATAATGAGTGAAGAAGATCTCATACAAAATAACCTTAAACTGCAACAGTTAATCAGCTGCTACACGCGAGTCAATGCATCACCACCCTGATCTCATTCAAGTGCACCAATCCAAATAAGAACGAACCCATCATTCATTACAAGTGCAGCAGCAATGAACTCTCTCATTTATCTGCTGAAGCAACTTGCAACATGTTCTCTGCTGATTAACAATATGAACCACACCTCCTGAGTGGGCCGTTACTTGTACTTGGTCATTTCATTACCCGGCTGGGAACGGATCATTCCGGGATTGAACTAAAAGCACAGCAAGGCCTCTTAGATACTTCCATTTGTAGGTAAAAGAAACATGTCCTTTGGATTGGAGTTTTTTTCATGTGGGCGAGGCGGAGTCTGATTCCAGTTTCAAGAGACCTGCCCTTTCAGGGTTCATTAGGAGGAGTTCTTGCATATCCTTTGGAAGAACGTTAAACACAGCCACAAGATCTCTCTTCAGCTTCTCAAAAACTCTGCCATTGTCACCATTGTCTCGTTCAGATTCCTGCACCTGGATGCAGCAACAGACATGAGAAGACTGGAACAGTAAAATTATCGGCATTCAGCATCAGTTTCAGAATTCCCAAATATGGGAAAGCACAAAGAAAGTGATATAAATAATACATCACAACAAGGAAGGCCTACAACTCAACAAACTCAACGCACCGGAGTTGCTAAAAAAGCTCAAATTCACAAGAGTACATAATCCATTATTGCAAAACGCAGGTCCATCTAACAATAGAGCCAAAATGAGGCACAGGTTGTCTTGTTTGCATTTACAACATTCAGGTATGATATCAGAGAGCTTAAACATATTTTAGCAGCTCAATTACTACCAAGGGGCCCAGTTCATCTACAATCAATACTGAAGCATATTGAATGTAAACTACATAAAATAAGAACTTAACTTCAGAATACCATATTATTCAATGAAATTTTCTGACAAGAGACTAACTTCACATAGTTGTCCTCAACATATTTCAGTTCTCAACAGGATCAATCATCTGCAGAGTCCATATAGTGCACTCTTATGTGTTGGAACTTGTGCGAGATACCCATGTTATTAATAATCTCAAATGACAACTCCTCACTTTTCAAAAATACCTTATACCACCCTTTTCAATTATGCTGTAAATTATAATTTGTTCAACAATTTCAATTGATGTCAATCAAGAATGTGCAACCATAAACATCAAAATGCCAACAAGTTGTGAAGTAGGTTCTCAAAATTATGTGCATAAGTTTCTCCTCGATGACCGAAGGGAAAATAAATTTCAACTCCAGATCTCCATCCCAGATGCAAATGAGAAATGATAACTCTTTCAAAAGCACTGACCAAATTGGTAAATGTTAACTAAAGAAGCTAATACAAGCAACACAATCTCAATTCTCAAAGCATACGTAATCACACAATTTTAAGCAGCCCACCTATTCCTCTAAAACCACACAGAGGGTAGTGCGAGTGCTTATGCAACAAAAAATTTTGTCCATATCTCACACATTCCGTTTGGAGTGCACGGTTATATTATAAGGAAAAACTCGAGATTCACCCACAACTTGAAGTTTAAAAGAAGTTGCCTCTCAAAAACATAAACCAAAAAGAAGATGCCACCTTATGGGGACGAAACAAGTCATTATAATTGTTATTAATGTGAAAACACACCACATAAACATGTCCTTAAAATGGATTTAGTAAGCTGTTTCATTTCAAATATTTATTATGAAACTCTTTTTCAAAAGCTTGTCTATAGTCGTTAATCAACAATCTCGGATATGGCTCATCAACTCAATTCAATAATAGCTACTTAATCACCCTAAACAACAGGTGAATACTTTTGTAGAAAGAATAGGTTGAACAAAATACACAGGAAACAAGACTTTGAATAAAGATAAATATCATAAAAGAAGCTCATTAAAATATTAAGCACACTGACTTTGCACAAAGAGATATCATTTCTGGCACATCAACTTGCACGAAGTTCGTATTCAGAATTTCTGCTAGGAGTTTACACAATTCTATTTTACATTGATACATGTATATTGTAGAAGATGGTCCAAAATTATGGACAACTACTCAAAATTATTCAATGCAAGTTTCCCTTTCCAAATAACCAGAAATTTATTATTCACATGAAGAACCTCATATATACTTCATAAAAAAAGAGACAAAAAAGAATTATGTCAAGATTTAATACTAAAACAATGTCACAGGACTAGTCTGTAAACAAGAAAAGTAATAAACAGATGAGTGATACGTGAATGCTGGCATAGTTCAAGGGCTGTTCTGTACACATAAAGCTAATAAACACTGATAGAAGTGCACAGTTCAAATAAATATTTTTGTAGTTCTCTTAATTTTAGTAAAATGTTATCGTATTTCATTTAACTTCTCAAATCAAGTTTTGGACAACCTTTAGAGCATATTTTCTGTCAAAAACACTAAATGTCTCCAGCAAAATAAAATAAAATAAAATAGCATAAGTTTACTTAGGATTGTTTGGAAGCTAGAGAAGTTTCAGGGACATATGTCAGAATTCTGAAGAAAATGTACAAGGGCTCGTTGACTAGTGTTTACACCCGGGGGGGGGGGGGGACACAAAGTTTTTCCAAGTAGGTGTCGGCTTGCATCAGGGGTCGGCTTTGAGCCCGTTCCTTTTTGCTATAGTTCTAGATGTTCTGACGAGGGAGATCCAAGAAGATGTACCATGGTGTATGCTTTTCGCAGACGACATTGTGTTGGTGGATGAATCGAGGGAAGGAGTCAGCAGAAAGTTGGAATCCTGGAGAGAGAAATTGGGCGCAGAAGGCTTTAAGCTGAGTCGGACCAAGACAGAGTATGTGGAGTTTAAGTTCAATCAAGAGGAGGAACCAGAGGAAGAAATACGCATGGGAGGAGAGGAAGTAGCAAAAAAGGAGATGTTCAAATATTTAGGCTCGGTGGTGCAGAGTGATGGGAGTGTCGAAGAGGACATCAAACACCGGATACAGAGGGGCTGGCAGAAATGGAGGGGTGCTTCTGGAGTGCTATGTGACAGAAAGGTCCCACTCAAGCTGAAAGGCAAGTTCTACAAAACTGTGGTTAGACCAACCATGTTGTATGGGGCAAGAGTGTTGGCCGATCACAAAGGCGCAAGAGCAGAAGCTAATGGTAGCAGAGATGAGAATGCTGAGATGGATGTGTGGGCACACCAGATTAGACAAGATCAGAAATGAGGTGATTAGGGGCAAGGTAGGAGTGGCCAATTTAGGTGAAAAGCTCCGAGAATCTAGGCTCAGATGATTCGGGCACTTACAGAGGAGACCGGCAGAGGACCCAGTAAGGAGGATCGAAAGTTTGACCACTATGCATTTTCGCAGGGAAAGGGGCAGACCGAAAAAGAGTTGGAAGAAGTCATAAAGCAAGATCTCACTGTTCTGGCAATTCCAACAGACTTGGCAATGTGCAGGGATCAATGGCGTGTGAAGATTAGAGGGACAGAGCAGTAGTACCGAAGACGTAGAGGGAGTTTTCTTGCTCTTTTCCCCTTTTTAGTCTTTTACTTTTTAAGGTTTCTGTGCTTTTTCGTACTTGTTTGGTTTTTAGTTTGAGTTTCTCACCTGTCCACCCCACCCCCCCACTCCCCACCTTCTTTTGGGCTTGCCCGAAATACCCTCCCGACTTCTACTCAGGGCAAGGGTGTGTACATCTTGACCCCCCAGATACCGCTCGTTTCGGTTCCAAAGTGGGTAGTTTTTGTTGTTGTTGTTGTTTACTTAGGATTGTTTCAGCTTGGATGGGTAGAGTAGGGATGGTTAGTGTTAACCTTGATATCGATATAATCAATCGTGCATGACTCGATAAGATAAAAATCCCCTGATTTCTATTCTTCAGTACAGTATACCTTAATAACTTCATACTTCCAGTGAGCACTGAAACAAAAGAACTAAAAATTGTATTGATTTATTCAAATCTGAAAGGGATAATTAATAACCTGTATCTCTCCGAGGTGTCTTTCAACAGCATGAAACGAATCAACCATATCTAATTCAGACATTTTGGAAATGAATGGTTGTATGTCAGTCTTCATTCTTGCTTGCCGCCAAAGCCTCTTCTGTTCTTGTTCAGCAACAGCTCGTCTTCTTCGAAACCAAGGCACAAAATTTGGTCCTTGGAGAAATCGCCTAATTTGAATAGGAGGAGTACTTAGGGACACTATTTACTGTTGTGCATGTAATTGGTATATAATTCAATAAAAAAAAGCACAATTTATTTCATGCCTCAAAGAATTATAGTTTTCTTTCTTAATTCCTTTGATGATAATACGCACATTCTGGAATGCAATCCACAATAGAATCAAACACTGTCAATGGCAAAAAAACAGAATATATAAAGTTCAGTTCTGTACCTGTACAAGTCTAACCAATTCGATTTCATTCGCTTTGAGAGAAACTTTCCTGGGCCTCTTGTTGCTAAAGTGGAAAGGAACTCATCTATCTTAAATTCACGAAGGGGTGGAGGATCAACAAACGGGGAACTGCCTTCTGAAGGAGTTGTAGGCTTAAAGTATGGGCCAAAAGGAGCCAAAAAGTTGGTTGTAAGCTCCAAAAAATGCCGACGGAGTATCTCATTGTTCACCACAGACATGGATTCTTCAATCCGTGGCGACATCCCGGCGTCTACAAGCCTGTTCAAGATGGAAGTATCTGGCTTGGTTGTTGCTGAGTATGTGGTCCAAATAGCTTCCTTATGTTCAGTCATCAGACAAAGAGGCCCATCTCTCCTCAATTTTACTGCATTTAACAGATTTGCTGGAGAAAACTTCTTCAAAGATAACTGCTGAAAACCAAGCCCTTGAGGCCGACCACTAACTCTACCAACAGATTTAGATGCAAGGGTAGCACGGGATGAATTAGGAGCAGGAATTCCAACTGAAACGATGTGAGGGAGGTTACGAAGAGCTTTCAGGAAGAAGAGGTTAGTTACACCAAGAACCATAGGAGGGAGCGTATCACCGTTTTGAAGTGAGTTCAATATAGCAAATTCTTTGTCATGGATAGTAAAATAAGGCCTAAAGTCAATGCTACAGAATAGAGGAGCAATTAAACTCACAAGACTAGCCACTGCCTCACAACATTGAGGAGGTGTTGGTGCAATAACAAGAATAGGTTCACCAATGAGTATCAACTCCCAAAGAACCCAAAGCTGCAACAGGAGCCCCCTAAATATACCAAAAAGGTCGGAGTCATGAAACAGACCCTGTGGAATCGATTGATTTGTAGGAAGAAAGGGTGCCACAGAGGAAACAGACTCCTCATTAAACATCATTTCATCAAGGGGCAAACTATGAGCGGGTGGTAAGTACACCTTAAGAGAAGCATTTCCAATAGGGAGCTCCATTAACTTACCTGGTGCAGGTGCAGGCCACAATGAGACATAAGCAGCAATATGCTCAAGAGCCTTTTTCCCAATGTCAAAGTACAGAGGACCCATAATTTGGAGCAATGGTCTAAATACACTGGAGTATGGACTATGAGACAGAATTACAACAGACTTCTGCTCACCACCTCGCTTTAGCCTTTCATCATGCCTTTGCCTATTAAACACATAACCATATATGTACTTTGACTGTCTCTTGGCTAACTGCTGCATGTTGGCATTGTGGTCATTATTATCTACTTCAACTATCTCAGAAGAAGATACTTTTCTTGATTCGGTATTTCCACATCTATTGAGCCGGAAAAAGAAAATACAGTCATGAATACTTGACCTGTTATGTTGCTGTGATACAGAATCCGGGAATGAACTATATGCAATCCCCATTTCCTCATCCTGGGTTAGACATCCAGGAGGGTAGCACTCTTCTATCACCTGACCCTGCTCAAGATCAAACCTGATAATGCAGAAGGCAACAACCCATTGATGCAAAGATTTTGAATCAACTTCTGAACTAGGCTCGGTCTTTAATGAAATTGACGAGGACCGGTTCATTTCCGGCAGAATCTTGGCGGACTTTGAGCAGAAATTTGCATAATCAGCACCTCATCTGCTTTTAGTCGCCAAAGAAGACAATTTATGAATCCCGAGAGTCCTTAATCCTAAAAAACATGACCAAAAAGCATATAAACAGAAAGCATATCAAATATTGGTTGAATGTAGTCACAATGAACGGCCCAAAATTCCTCGCGCGGACTCGAATCTTACACAGAAATACTAGCTAAATTAACCACAATAACCAAGCAGAGACATCGAAATCTTATGGAAGTTTGAAAGTGGCAAGCAACAACTTACCTGATCCGAAAAACCTACAAAAAAAAAATGATTTGGTGGAAGCAATCCAGATCGACCGAATTCGAACACTAATCTCAACAAAACTGGGTATTGCCCAGGTATCGAATAATGGAGATTTGGAAACTTTGCACCTCTATTTCATGCGTTCGAATTATTCTGTGTATTGCGTTTTTCTACAATTGATTTTGCAAATCTTGCTTTTCTAGGCCTGGTAATGGTTATGGATATGAGTGGGAAATCTGTCAATTATTTTGGGGAAGAAATTGCGGTTCTTTCTGACACAACTTTTTTTTTCCCCGCTTATAAATAAAACACGCAGATAATTGACAGTCGCTTGCGCAGGCGTGCAGCACATGCGAGTAGATTAAAAAATGTAAAATGGTACTCCTTCTAATCTAATCTAGTTAAGGGCCCATTTGGTATTGATATCCTGATATCAGATATCGGTATCGGGCCATATCTTGTGTTTGGTATGGGAGTATATGGATTCAGATATCGGTATCAGGCCATATCTAGTGTTTTGTATGGGAGTATATGGATATCGGGTCATATCCCTGATATCAAAACAAGCCATTTTCCATGATATTTGATATACCCCAAATAAAAGAGGTATGAGGGATATGAGATATGAATGATATCCCATATCCGATACCGATACCGATATCTGATACCGATATCTGATATCTGATATCGATATCAAACGAGCCCTAAGCGACTATAACTTTCGGACCTTTCAACTTGTATAAACAATCGACTGGATTGTTTGTGAAATATTAAGTTTCAGTTTATCTTATCCAGCTTGTTCTTATCTCTATGTTAATGTATATGAATCTATCTTAAACTTGTGAAATATTAAGTTTCAGTTTATGTTATCCAGCTTGTTCTTATCTCTATGTTAATGTATATGAATCTATCTTAAGCTTACGCATTAAAAACTGCACTATATGTTTAATTTGGTATTCCCCTACTCTAATTTTTCAATGCTTAAACTACTATTCAATTTATTTTTACAACTTGGTTATTTCTCTTCTTCATAGCAGGTTTGTTTGTATGCTCTCTGTTTCTTTGGACTCTTTCCTGATCACAAGCAGACTTTAGCATTTTTTGCAATTTTATTTGTATTCCGTTATTGTAAACTTTGTTAACTATATGTATCATAAATGATGTATTCTTAATTCCTTTTTAGCTCGTCTTGTCTTAAGCCTCCTTTGTAGTCGTTGTATTTTAAGTGTTTCGCTTCACATTCATAGGTGCATTGTCCTTTATCAGGTTTTTTATTTCTTTGTATGTATTCCTCCTTTGTATCTAGTTAAGTTTTCCCTTTATTTTGCTTTTAAGTTCTTGTTTCGGTTCAAACTTATAAGTCGAGTTGTGCTGATCTCCGTCATTTAACTTTCTTTTTTCAAGCTTTTGTTATTCAATTTCTTTCCTGTATCAAATTTTTAATCCTTTTAGTTTCTTTTCATTTCTCTTTCCAACTTGGAATGTTTTTAAATCTTATAACCTTTTTTGTTTTTAATAAACAAGGTTTTTTATGAATATAGGTTATTAGAATATTAGAGGCATTCGCAGGCCATTATCGATGACACCATAATATTCGCTCGAGGCGGGACTCGGATCCCCTTCTTAGCCTTTGCTGATGACACCATAATATTCGCCAAAGCATCTCAAAGATCATGTGAACAAGTAAAGATCATTATCGATGAATTCTGTAGAATTTCGGGTCAAAAAGTTAACTATAATAAGTCAGCCTTTCAAACCTCTAAAAATATGACTTCCCAACAAAAAATGTAGCACAACAAGCCTTGGGGATTGTAACAATGACGAACATAGAAAAGTATTTAGGTTGCCCAATTATTAATGGCAAAGTCAACAAAGACACCTTTAAAGACTCGATTGGAAATGCACAAAAACAGCTCACAAAATGGAAGGCAAACTCGCTATCTCAAGAAGGCAGAATGACATTGATTAGAGCCAACTTAGCCACAAAACCGAACTATGTAATGCAGAGCTTTATGCTTCCGGCTTATGCTCATTCAGAAATGGATAGGATAAACAGGGGATTCTTCTGGAACAAGGATAGAAATTACAAACCTTTGGTGGGATGGGATAAGATATGCAAACCTAAAGAGGTATGAGGACTAGGAATAAGGAAAACAGAATATATGAACAAAGCACTCCAAATGAAACTACTTTGGAAAGTTATTGCTGAACCAAATAATATGTGGGTCAAGATAATCACACAAAAATACCTTAGAAATGATAATTTATTCTCATACAAATTAAAAGCGAACACCTCGTGGCAATGGAAAAAACTAATGCATCTAAGAGAAGAATTCTTCGAAGGTCTTATTTGGCAAATTGGAGACGGGAAAACAGTCAAATTTTGGAAAGATAATTGCCTACCAGGGGGTCCCCTCCGGTCTCATGCAAAGAACCCTGCAAATGTAGACGAAACAGCAACGGTAGATGCATGGATTACTAATGACCATAGATGGAAAATAGATGAACTAAAACAAATCCTTCCAGATGACATGATTGAACAAATTCAAAATACTCCGATCCCGGATAACTACATCCAAGATCGATTGTACTGGGGCCCGAGCAAAAATGGTTGGTTCTCAACCTCGTCTGCAGTAGACTTAATCACAAATTTAGAAAGACAAACACCGCATATAAATAACTGGTTGTGGAAATTGGACACATACCCAAAAGTTAAAAACTTCCTTTGGAAAGTTGACAATAATGGACTTCCCACGAAAGCTAGACTTAGGGATAAGCAAATCACGACTCCGGGAGGCTGTGTTTTGTGTGATTGTAACAATGAAGACATAAATCACTTACTAACAAAGTGTCCGTATATGATCTACATAACTAATAAAGTAAATCCAAATATTGCTAATTCCATCCAGGGTTATGACCCCCAAAACAAAACGCCCAGAACAATCCTAAGTGAACTATATCAAAACCTAGGGAAAAAAGATTTCACGTGCCTAGCAGTTATTTGGTGGAGCATTTGGCATCAACGCAACAAATTGATTTTTCAACAAGACCAAAGTGAAGGAATATCAGATGTAACATCATACATAAGAAACCTAATAGTAAATTGGGAGAAAGCGTCGAAATGGACAGAGGATGAAGAGACTATACTAACATCCCAAACGAAAAATAGAAACAAAAAACTAAGAGCCCAAAGCAAATGGAAAAAACCCAAACCGGGATATACTAAAGTAAACTTCGATGCCTCAAAAATGTCTAATGGAAACACTTCTGGTGGAATTGTTTTCCGAAACCACCTTGGCCAGGTAACGGATATTATAACGACAAGCTTTGGAAAAGTGTCGGTATTAAAGGCGGAAGCACTAGCCCTCCGAGAAGCGATTAGACAAATAAAAAACAGAACGATAGAAAGAGTGGAAATTGAAGGGGATAATCTCCAAGTCATTAATGTGGTTAAAGGGAAAATTCATAGCCCTTGGGAGATCGAACTCATCATCACTGACATCCTTGTTTCCATTTACGGAAACAAGGATATTGTGATTAACCATGTCTTTAGGGAATGTAACGCTATGGCCAACAAAATTGCCAATTTGGGCCACAGTCTCCTTGTTGAGTGTATCAAGACTCATCCAGAACTTCTAGTTCTCATCCGAAAGGATGCTCTAGGGCGCCCTCCGTGAAGGAGAGCACCCTAATTCTTACCTAATCAAAAAAAAGAGGCATTCGCAGGCCCAACTTCTGGGAAGAAGTTGAGTTTATCAGAAAATTAAACAAATTAAACTTTCTATGACTAGCGGAAACTAAAACGGAAGATGACCCCAACATTGCGATTATTCATAAATCTGGGTTTCAGTCTGTTATTTCATGTCCTTCTGTGGGCTTTAAAGGGGGCCTTTGGCTCCTTATTTTGTGATAATTCTGAAACTCGTAAATGTTTTCTATATCATCAATCGTCTAATTTAATTATAATGCAAAATTGCTATCATAATCAAGATTTCATGTTAGTTTTTGTTTATGCTCCTGTTAGAGAAGCGCAAAAAATTCCTTTTTGGAATTCGCTTGCTTTACAAATTTCTTAGATCCATTTACTTTTCTTTTTAATAGGAGACTTAAATGAAATATCTTCAGTCAATAACAAATTAGGGGGTGTCCCTCCTTTACCTAGTAGATTTAATCGTCTTCTAAATTTTTCTAATCAGTTTGGCCTTATGGATTCTAAAACTTCGGGCTTTCCTTTGACTTGGTGTAAAAGCTCAGTGGCTCAAGATAATGTTTTTGAAAAATTGGACCGAGTTCTTATACATCAAACTCTAACTCAGTTGTTTCCATCAATTAATTCACTACTACTATTAAGGGCTTTTAAAGCGGGCTGTGGTGGCGGTCCTAGCAGCGGTTAAGGATATGCTGGCGGTCTAAGGTAGCGGTTCATTTTATAGGGGCGGTTTTTGGGGCAGTTTTTTATTTCTAACATATTGCAGCGGTTTTTTTAAATATATAGGGGCAGTTTTGAGGTTGATATGGTATTTTTGATCGAAAGCGGGCTTTTTAATTGACGTGGGCCCAATAATTCTTTTGCGCGGGGAGCGAAATATTTAGGGATATCCATCTCTGTACAGCCGTGTGTTTAGGGTTTTCGGCTTCTTGAGAAATAGAAGAGCCAAAATGGAGATGAGAGGGGAGGCGAGAGAGGCGGAGAGGGGGGCGGGTTCGGCACTGGATTCGGTCGCGAGGACCGTTGTGGACGCCGTCGCGCCGGCCGCCGCGATGAGGAGGAAATTTGGGTGCCTTGCACCATGCTCGGCCGTCTCGTGAAGGATGCCAAGATCGGTAGCATCGAGCAGATCTACCTCCACTCCCTCCCGATGAAGGAGCACCAGATGGTCTGTAACACCCCGATTTTTCATACCGGAATGATACTCAGTAGTAGAGCTCACATGGGTCCACTTAAGCTAGTCTGACAACAAATTCACAATATGGATCTTGCAACAAAGGCACGACGAGAAAATAAGAAAACATCCAACTCATATTTTATTAAAATTGAAATTGACAACCATGTATGGACCAACTTTCCAACATAAACAACTCAAACAAAAACTTCTAACCGTTCCTTTGTACTCACAAGCTCTTAACTTAATAAATTCTCAAAGACAACTACGTTGCACAATAACCCGACACATCCCTGATGATGCTCAAAATAGCGAAGCAAGAGGTGGGCCTGAGGTATGAGGGTCAAACCAGGTCAAAGGGACCCCCGAGGACGATCCTGGGGCCCACAACCATACCCACTTATTTTAACAAAATTCCTACCCCACGAGGCCCCCCTCGACCTCGGAGCGAGGTCTCGACCTCGTAACCGACTCTACTTGCGCCCGCCCACCATGACCACTCAGCGAACGCCGCTCTTCGAGCCAATCACCGGCTGCCTCGCCTCTAGGCCAATCAGAGCCCTTGATCTCGGGCGTCCCACATCGGACAAACGACCAAAACTCGACTCCCCAATCCTCTATAAATAGAGGAGATTCTCGAATGGAAAAGGGGTCGAAAAAGATCTTGAACTCAAGAACTTTCTTGCTCGTTGAAGATCGACGTGATCGAAACACCGTTAAAAGGCCTCGCTATAGACAAGTGAAGTCCACAAAAAGACTTCAATTCTCACAAAGTTCCCGCTCACATCAAAGACCTCGCTACACCACCTCGCAAGCCTCTTACACCTCGCTCTATCTCACATCAAAGACTCCGCAACTCAACCTCGCTCAAAGGGACCGGCAAGTGACGCTTAGAGCTAGCTAGCAACTAGGAGATCTCGGACATTGTTAGGTCGAGATCTCGGATAATAGTAGGAGGTCTAGGGTGTAATTCTCAAATGATCTGTTAGCCTCGTGGGCCTGTAAACCTCGCTGTAAAGAAAATTTCAAATAAAGAAGCAAGTGTTTGCACTTTCGAATATAATAATCTTGTTTCTTGTCTTCTAGTGAGCTTTTCATTTCGGGTTTCATCACTGGCGCCGTCTGTGGGAACTTCTTCATCCTAAGTAGTTCCTCGATTCGTGCAAAACCTTGGCTTCGATCCCCTCAAAATGGCTTGCCCAAACAATTTCTTCCCTCAACACCCCGACAACATGCCAGAGACTACGCAATGGACAGCCGCGGGACCTCCGGGCTGCCCGTTCGTGGTCCCTCCGGGATGGACGTACGCCGCCCCGCAAAACCCATTCCCATTCCAAAGCCTCGAGCAGGGCGGCGCGCCCCCGAACCCATATCCCTACCCGACTTATGGGCAATACCAGCAGGGCTTCGCCCCTTCGTACGTCCCCTATCCCCCCCAGGGTGAGCCGCACTCCGAGTACGTCCCCGCGTACGTCCCTAGGCGTGCGCATGAGCCCGAGTCCTCCACCAACGGCTCGTCGACAGAGAGACCTCCGCGAGATCCCATGCAGATCTCGCGGTCTCGATCGCGTCGATCGAGGCTGCAGGAGCCAGAATTGTCCGAAACAGTGGGGAGCGCGATGCACTAATTCGAGGCCACCGCCCCAAAATCAAGAGGAAGCCAAGATCACCTCCCCGTTCATGGACGCGATCCGGAACGCGCCCATGCCCAAGGGCTTCTTGAGGCCGCAAATGGGGCTTTATGATGGTTCAGCGGACCCCGAGGAGCACGTAAAACACTTCGCGGTCCAGATGAACGTCAATGCGTACAATGACGCGATATTCTGCAAGGTTTTCCCCACCACCCTGGAAAAGGCCGCGTTGACATGGTTCTCAAGCAAGAAGGTCGGCTCCGTGACCTCGTTCGCCCAACTGTGTGATTCCTTTGTCACGCACTTCAGCGGCTCCAGGAAGCGCAAGAAGAACATGCGGGACCTCCGCGGGATCGAGCAGGGGGAGAGCGAATCCTTAGGCGCTTTCTTCACAAGGTTCACGACCGCGGTGGCAGAGATCGCGCACGTCGACGAGTCGTCGACGCGCGACACCCTCATGGGCAACCTGCGCATCGGGGAATTCAAAAACCGCATTTTTTATAAGAATCCGGAGACGTACGAAAGCCTGTGCGCCCGGATCACGGCCCAAGTATACGCCGAGGATGCCGCCAACTAGAGCTCGCGACCACGAACTGACAAAGAGATCGTCGCCGAGGCCAAGGGGAAGGCAAAGGTGGCCGCGCCGGCCGCGCGCGATGCGTATGTGACGCAGGCACATAACCCCAACAACAACAACAGAAACAACAATAATTGCCGGAACAATAACAACAACAACAATAACCGGAACAACAACCGTGGAGGCGGTGGCGGAGGTTGGAACTGCTTTGGCAGGAGACCGCGGGGTTACCGAGGCAAGGGAGGCCCCGCATATGACCCAAATGAAAAGGGCCGTGCCAACCCCGCGTCGGGAGCCAACCTCGAGCCGCGAGGCCCAAGTCAGACCCAGGCTAACAACAACAACAACAACAACGTCGAGCAACAGGCGCCCGCGAAGCAGGCCCGGTCGGGACAGGCGACGGCGCTCGATGGGTACATCCATACCATCTCGGGCGGACCATCACCGACTGGGTCAAGCCAGGCAGAGCGGAAGAGATACGCGAGGGAAAGCCATCATGAACCCTCGGTATTCAGCGTCGCACAAACCTCGCGCGCCCACGTAGGTTTGTCCTTCTCGTCAGATGATGCCGAGGGGCTTCACATGCCACACTCCGACCCCCTGGTGGTCCACGCGCAGATGGGCTCAAAGATGGTTAAGCGAGTACTGGTGGACACGGGATCCTCCGGGGACATCATGTACTATGGCGCGTTCGAGCAATTGGGCATCTCCGAGACCTCCTTGAAGCCCTACGCTGGGAAACTCACCTCCTTCTCGGGAGACGAAGTCGACGTGGCCGGACTCATCGACCTCTGGATGACGCTCGGCACTGGGTCCACCAGGAGGACCGAAATGGTGGAGTTCACAATGGTGCGTCTGCCTTCGGTGTGGAACGCAATCATTGGGAGGGTCTCCTTGATGAAGTTCCAAGCGGTAGTTTCTATCTATCACCTGAAGATGAAGTTCCCCATCGATGGCGGGGTTGGAGAGGTAAAGGGCAATCAGGAGGAAGGTCGCGTTTGCTACGCCACCTCTGCAAAGCAAAAGTGCCCGGTGTTCATGGTGGAATCTCCCGGCGAGGCCGACCTCGAAGTCCGGGATTTCACGGTCCCCACTCCAGAGCCGAAAAGAAGGGTGATATACCTCGGGGAGTGCCTCTCGGGGGCGTCGGCGACGTCGCTAGAAGCCTTGCTCGCTGGGTCCCGCGACGTGTTCGCTTGGACTGCGAAGGACCTCCGAGGTGTCCCGCGGACCGTAGCCCAGCACTCTCTGAACGTCGACGTCACCACTCGCCCTGTGGTGCAGCGACGAAGAAAAATGAACGAGGAAAGGGCAAGCGCCGCAAATGACGAGGTGGCAAAATTGCTGGCTGCGGGGTTTATACGCGAGGTCCAATACCCCCGGTGGTTGTCCAACGTCGTGCTTGTCAAAAAAGCCAGCGGGAAGTGGAGAATGTGCGTCGATTTCAAGGACCTCAACAAAGCCTGTCCCAAAGACAACTACCCCTTGCCCCTGATCGACGAGCTCGTTGACTCAACCGCAGGTCACGGGGTTTTGAGCTTCCTCGACGCATACTCGGGGTACAATCAGGTCCTAATGAACCCGCTAGAAGAGGAGGAGACATCCTTCATCACCCAGCGAGGCACTTATTGCTACAAAGTCATGCCGTTTGGGCTGAAAAATGCGGGGGCAACCTTTCAACGCCTCGTCGACCGCGTTTTCAAGAGCCATCTCGGACGGAACGTGTTCGCTTATGTCGACGACATTGTTGTCCGGAGCAAGACCCCTGAGGAGCATCTGGTCGACCTCGCTGAGGTCTTCGCAACTCTCAAACACAACCGCCTCAGCCTGAACCCCGAGAAGTGCGTCTTCGGCGTGTCATCGGGAAAATTCTTGGGCTTTATGATTAGCGAACGGGGCATCGACGTAAACCCTGCCAAGGTCGAGTCGATCCTCTCCATGAGGTCACCACGGTCTCGCACCGAGGTGCAACGGCTTAACGGTGTTGTCAACTACCTTGGGAGGTTCTGCTCCCGCCTGGCGGAAAGGTCCCTCCCCTTTTTCGCGGCTCTCAAGCAGAATGACAAGTTCGTGTGGGATGAGAATCTAGAGCTCGCCTTCTCTGAGCTAAAGGCCTTCCTGACAAAGCTCCCCACACTGTCGCCCCCGTTGGCGGGTGAAGACTTGCAACTTTATGTGGCCGTTAGCCCCGAGACGGTCAGCGCGGTGCTCACCAGAAAGGCCACGCACCCAGTTTATTTCGTGAGCCGTGTGCTCCAGCCCGCGGAGCAGCGATATTCCCCAGCGGAGAAGATGGCGCTGGCAGTTGTGACCGCCGCAAGGCGTCTGCGCCCTTACTTCCATGCGCACCCCATCCAGGTCCTGTCTGACCTCCCACTTCGACAAATCCTCCACCAGCCCACCCTCTCCGGGCGGATGACGAAGTGGGCAGTCGAGCTCTCCGAGTTCGACATCAGCTACCTCCCAAGAACTGCCATGAAGGGGCAGGCCCTCGCTGACTTCATGGTGGAGGTCACTTTCCCCGAAACAGAAACAAGCTCGGAAGAGTGGAAGGTGTTCGTCGACGGCTCGCGATGTGACGCCGGTGGTGGGGCTGGCATATTCCTCGCTGGGCCCTCAATCGAGACGGAGTACTCACTTAACTTCGCCTTCGACGCCACCAATAACGAGGCCGAGTATGAAGCCATGATCGCGGGAATCGAGATGGCGCTCCTCAGTGGGGCCCGGAAAATCAGGGTCTACACCGACTCCGAGCTGGTAGCGCGCCAGCTCAACGGTCAGTACGACACCAAAACGGGGTTCCTGCCCGCGTACCGAGAAAAGGTAAAAGCCTTGGTGTCATGCCTGGAAACCTTCGCGGTGGAGTCCATCCCTCGAAGCTCGAACACCAAGGCAGACGCGCTAGCGAGGTTAGGATCCGCCCTTCCCCTTGAAGTGGGGAACCGCGTGTTGGTAGAGCGAAAACTCTCGCGGAGTGTGAACAGCGAGGTTCTATCTGTCACCGCGGGGGATTGGAGGATCCCGATAACACGGTATGTGGAAAGCGGGGTCCTCCGAGAGGATCCCGCGCAGGCCAGGAAGCTGAAAATGCAGGCGGCGCGGTATTGCGTCATAGGTGGCTGCCTTTATCGCCGAGGCTACGCCGAACCCAATCTATTGTGCGTCCCGACCGAGTCGACGGAGCACATCCTCTATGAGGCCCATGAAGGGGTCTGTGGCGGCCACCCTGGATGGCGAACCCTTTCGCATAAGATCGCCCACTTGTGGTACTTCTGGCCCACCCTCCGGCAAGACGCAAGGGACTATGTCCAGCGATGTGATGGATGCCAGAAGCACGGTAACCTCTTGCACGCCCCGACCTTGCCGCGTCGCTCCATCCACGCACCGTGCCCCTTCGCAATGTGGGGGATGGACATCCTCGGCCCCTTCCCCAAGGCCCCCGGTCAGGTGCGGTATATCCTGGTCATCGTCGACTACTTCACAAAGTGGGTTGAGGCACAAGCAATGGCGAAGATCACGGGGACTAAGGTCTGCGACTTTCTGTGGAAGAACCTTGTCTGCCGCTTCGGCGTTCCCATGACCATCATGACCGACCATGGCCCCCAATTTGATTGTGAAGAGACTCGGACATTCTGCTCAGAACTTGGCATAACCCTCAAGTTCTCCTCCGTGGCCCATCCTCAGTCCAACGACCAGGTAGAGAACGTCAACGCCCGCATCCTGTCCAATCTAAAAAAGCGGCTGGGCATGGCACAAGGTCGTTGGGCAGAGCTTCTCCCACTCGTCTTATGGACGTACCGCACCACCGCGCGCTGCGCAACCGGAGAAACGCCGTTCGCCCTAACCTACGGGGCAGAGGCCCTAGTCCCGGTAGAAACCCTGGTCCCATCGGCGAGGGTGTTCGATTTTGATGAAAAGGAGAACGAGGCCAATCTCAGGGTCGAGTTGCTCTTCCGCGACGAGCTACGCGAAGTAGCCGACCTTCGCTCCAGGGAATACAAGCGCCGCGTGGCAGTTTACCACGACAAGAAGGTGAGACCTCGGCTCCTGGACACAGGCAATCTCGTCTTGAGAAGAACTGAAGGTGGCAAACTGGACCCCAACTGGGAGGGACCATACATCCTCGGGGAGGAGGTCGCTCCCGGAGCCTTTAAGCTCAAAGACAACGAGGGGCGAACCCTCAGTAAGACGTGGAACGCCGACCGGTTAAAGAAATATTTCGTGTAAACTCTCTGAATTCCGTTACTGCTTTTTGTGAATAAAGGGTTGTGGGACTTTCAAAATCTCTCTCAAAAATAAAAACTTCGGGTTAGAAGCCCATCCCTCGCTTCCCGCTTGGGGTTGGAGAATCTCGTTAAGTCCAAACCTCGCTTCACGCGAGGTGTTGGAGAATTTCGTTAAAAGTCCATCCCTCACTTCCCGCTTGGGGTTGGAGAATCTCGTTAAGTCCAAACCTCGCTTCGCGCGAGGTGTTGGAGAATTTCGTTAAAAGTCCATCCCTCGCTTCCCGCTTGGGGTTGGAGAATCTCGTTAAGTCCAAACCTCGCTTCACGCGAGGTGTTGGAGAATTTCGTTAAAAGTCCATCCCTCTCTTCCCGCTTGGCGTTGGAGAATCTCGTTAAGTCCAAACCTCGCTTCGCGCGAGGTGTTGGAGAATCTCGTTAAGTCCATCCCTCGCTTCCCGCTTGGGGTTGGAGAATCTCGTTAAGTCCAAACCTCGCTTCGCGCGAGGTGTGGGAGAATTTCGTTAAAAGTCCATCCCTCGCTTCCCGCTTGGGGTTGGAGATCTTCGTTAAATCCAAACCTCGCTTCACGCGAGGTGTTGGAGAATTTCGTTAAAAGTCCATCCCTCGCTTCCCGCTTGGGGTTGGAGAATCTCGTTAAGTCCAAACCTCGCTTCACGCGAGGTGTTGGAGAATTTCGTTAAAAGTCCATCCCTCGCTTCCCGCTTGGGGTTGGAGATCTTCGTCAAATCCAAACCTCGCTTCACGCGAGGTGTTGGAGAACTTCGATAAAAGTCCATCCCTCGCTTCCCGCTTGGGGTTGGAGATCTTCGTTAAATCCAAACCTCGCTTCACGCGAGGTGTTGGAGAATTTCGTTAAAAGTCCATCCCTCGCTTCCCGCTTGGGGTTGGAGATTTTCGTTAAAAGTCCAAACCTCGCTTCACGCGAGGTGTTGGAGATTTTCGTTAAAAGTCCATCCCTCGCTTCCCGCTTGGGGTTGGAGATCTTCGTTAAGTCCAAACCTCGCTTCACGCGAGGTGTTGGAGAATATCGTTAAGTCCATCCCTCGCTTCCCGCTTGGGGTTGGAGAATCTCGTTAAGTCCATCCCTCGCTTCACACGAGGTGATGGAGAATCTCGTTAAGTCCATCCCTCGCTTCCCGCTTGGGGTTGGAGATTTTCGTTAAGTCCATCCCTCGCTTCCCGCTTGAGGTTGGAGAATCTCGTTAAGTCCATCCCTCGCTTCACACGAGGTGATGGAGAATCTCGTTAAGTCCATCCCTCGCTTCCCGCTTGGGGTTGGTGATTTTCGTTAAGTCCATCCCTCGCTCCACACGAGGTGATGGAGAATCTCGTTAAGTCCATCCCTCGCTTCCCGCTTGGGGTTGGAGATTTTCGTTAAAAGTCCAAACCTCGCGTCACGCGAGGTGTTGGAAAATTTCGTTAAAAGTCCAAACCTCGCTTCACGCGAGGTGTTGGAGAATCTCGTTAAACCCAAACCTCGCTTCCCGCGTGGTGTTGGAGAATTTCGTTAAATCCATCCCAGATGTGGCCCGAATACCACAATAGTTGTGACACTCGGGCCATGGGGTTGGGTAGATAATATGTGCGAGCATATACGAGAAAGCTAGAACAAACAAGCAATCATAAGGTAAGGAAAATAACATAAAAAGCTGGGGCACGTGTGCCCAGATGTTTAATTACAGGCCCCGCAGGGCCACCAACAAAACAACAAAACAAAAAAACAGAAGCAGACAACGACATCCTTTACATCTTCGAGGCTTCGGCGGAAGGGTCGGAGGTCTTCGGAGGATCTTCAGGGGCTTGAGTAGTAGGTCCTTGGGGAGTCTCCAGGGCAGGGGCGGCGATGGCAGAAGGCTGGGAGCTAGGCGCATCTTCCTGAGCGATGGCTGCCACGGTAGGCGCCTCGCTAGCCACAGTTCCATCCTCATTGAGAAAGAACTCGCACTCTCCCTCAGGCTCTTCCCCTTCAAGTTCCCCCATAGTCTCCTGATAGTTGGGGATGAAGAACTTGATGCGGGGGTCGATGTGCCCATACTTCGCGACCGCCTGCTTAACCCCCATCCTGACGGACTGTTGGAACATCTTCCTCACACTCTCCACCATCTCGGTCTGAAAGGCCTCGGACTTCACATACATGGGCCCCTCGAGATCCAGCTCCTTGCTGAGCTCAATAACACGCCCTTGGAGCCTGGTAACCTCCTCCTCGGCTTTCCGAAGCTCCGCCTCCTTCTCTCTGAAGAATTGGTGTTCTTCGGATAGCTGGCCTTTGAGCTTTTTGACCTCGTCCTTGAAATCCCCGTTCTCATACTTCAAATCCTTGTTCTCCTCCCTCACCTTCCTCAGCTCCTCCTTGGCCCTCGAGGCGTCCTTGGCCTCGTCCGCTGCCGCGATCTCCGCGGCGCGAACGCGTTTCTCGGCCTCTAAGAGGCTCTTTCCCTTCTTCTCGAGCTCGGCGTCCCGCTCTTGGAGCCTCGCCTCCATCCTGCCCAGATTCCTATGGAGAAGGACGACGCGGCCGCAGTTGTAGTTCGCGAAGAAGGTATTCTGGAGCAATAAAAGAGCACGTAAAAACAAGAACAAGAATAATAAAGCCAATAAAAGATAATGAACAAAAAAGAGCAAGATATATCATCGCGGAGTAGCGGAGGATCTCATCGTTGAGGGCTGCCTCCGAGAGGTTGTTGGCCCATGCAACCTCGTCGGGCCAAACTGTCCTATCCCACTCTTCGGACACGCCCCGGGAAGGACCAGGGCAGTGGAACTTCTCGGCAGGAGGCCCGGTGGCCGAGATAACTCGGCTCGCGGGCCCAGGGCGTTCGACCATCACGGCCCCCGGGGTTTCCCCCTGCCCATCCTCCTTTCGCTTCTTCCTTTTCTCCCCTCGAGGAGAACCCTCGTCCTTCCTTTTGGACCCGGCCTTATCCCCGGATCCTCGAGAGTGATGGGAGGATGTCCTTGCAGCGTCCCCCTTGGACGCCACCCCCCCGCTCGTCTTCGCCGCCGGCGCCTTCAGCGTCGGGGCTGTCGTCTTACTTTGCGGGGCGGGAGGCCTCGCCTGCGAGGTCGGTTCCTTTATGACGACCCCAAGTTGGCCCTGGGGTCTCGGAGCGTTGGAGGAAGAAGTCACAGGCCTTTTGCCCTGTGACTTCGAGGTAAGAGCGCCGAGTAGGTTCACTGTCAAAAAAAAAAAAGAACGAAAAAATTAGATAAGAAAAGCAAGAAGCAAGTTAATGACAGTAATAAAACAAAATAAGCCCGCGAGGTTGTAAACCTCGCCCCTCAACTTCAAAAAGAAAAAAATCGAATCAAGGAATGTCAGGAAAGAGATTGAGTACCCTCTTTTCCCTCGTTGGGAGGGAGGCTGAGGCTCAGACCAGCCCGCTCAAGCTGGTCCTGAGAAAGATACACCTGAAACGGTGCCTGACTCGCTGTGGAGTATCGGACCCTGAGCGCCTTGAGCTCATCAACCTCCAGCGGGGTTACGCAACGAACAAATTCGCCCAGCGTTACCGGAAAATTGAGATATCTCCCGGTGGGGTCGCGAACCAAGAACCAATTCGGCTTCCACGGCCCGACGTTCGAAGGGGCCGTGGTGATCTTGATAAGAGGCGTGCTAAGGTTGATAAGGCTTCGGGACCGAGTGTCTCTCCTCGCTAGGAATAAAGCCGACAGGAAGTCGTGTCTCGGTCCGTCCCCAAGTTCGCGACTGCGAATCGTGTAGGCACACAGCAACCGCCAAGCGTTCGGAAACAGCTGCGCAGGGCAGATCCTCATGGCCCACAGATAATCAACAAAATGCTGGGCGAAGGGCAGCCTGAAGCCCGCCTGAAAGCTGAAGAGGTGCACAACCACGCACCTGTCGTAAGACGCCAAGGAGTGGCCCCCTCCTCGGGAAGCGCCAACTCAACCCCCTCGGGCCAAGCAAAGTCCTTGGCGATGTTTGTAAGGTCCTTCGGCTCGAGCTCGGTGGCCACCCCCTCGGATAGACGAGCCTCGGCGGAACCCGGGGTCATGGGGATCCGTTCCTCCAGGACACTCGGGACGCGGGACACGGCGTCGGTGATATACGCCGCAGGGAAGCTCGGAGGCACGTAAGGAGGCGGCGCTGAGGTCGTTCCCGCAACCAACCGCGCATCGACCTCGGTAACAACCTCGTCTGGGGTAGAAAAAGAAGCCATTTCAACGCCCGACGACGTTCGAAGATGGGAGAAGCACGAATTAATAGAGACCTCGGAGTCGCTTGAAGAAGGCTCGCTGAAAACCAGCGAAGGGAACCTCGGATTCTGAGAGTCGCTGAGTTCTACGCTTCCCGCGGACTCCGAAACCTCCTCGTAAAAACCCTCTTGGACTCTGAAAGCGAGGCCGGGCGGGGGGCTAGCGGAGGCTCTCCTAGGCATGAAAAGAACGATGTCCAGGCCGCGGAAGGCTAGCACTTGGAAAAGAAAGAAGCATTGAGACGTCGGGCACTATAACCAAGAAAAAACAATGCGAAATCACAACCTCGGAAGAAATGCAGCGCGAGGTCGCCACCTCGGAAGAAAAGCAGTGCGAGGTCGTAACCTCGGAAGAAAAGCAGTGCGAGGTCATAACCTCGTGAGAAAGAGAAATTCTGGATCATAAGAGGCGAGGAGCCACGTGGCACCCTAGGGGCTACTCTGACAAGATAGGACGGCGAGGGAGAAGTCGAAGCGCCAAAAGGGAAGAAGTCGAAGCGCCAAAAAGGAAAAAGTCGAAGCGCCAGAAAGAGGAAAGAGAAGATGAAATGGAAGCCAGCGGTGGAGAACGGCGGTGGAGACCCTAACGTCCCATCAACCAGTCGTCAGGACGTTTGGGTTTCCAAGAGCTTCAAAATTCAAAACCGCCAAAAAATAAAAAGAGACAACCGTCGGTTGGAGGGCGAGGAATCCGAGTGCATGGCGTTCGCCACCCTCACCCCACCGTCCCGCCACCTTGTTGCCGGTGTAAAACGCCAAGGGGCAACCACTGCCCGCTAGGGCACAAGGCGAAACGAAAGAGAAAAGAAGAGAAAGGAGCAACGGGAAAACGGTGAGGAAAAGCAGGCGGAAACTCACGCCGACCTCACCACCGCAGTTTCGCCACCGTGATGCCGGCGCGAAACACCAGGCGACACTCCATCGCCTCTCCAAAACACGGCACAAAAAACAAGCAGGGAGAAATCAAAAGCAAACAAGAAGCGGGAGAAGAAAAGTCGAAGACTTACTTGTTCATAATCGACGAAAAGGAGGCGGTGGTGCAACCGGAAGATGGCTGAGGCTCGCCGGAAACCGTCTGAAGAAACCGTTCGCAGGAAGCCAAAAAGACAGAAAGAGAGAAGGCGAAAATCTGGGAAGAAGAGATAAATGGGGAGGCGTGTGAAGTCCGCACTTATAAAGGGCAAGCTTGGGCCTCCCCTACCCAGTTGGGCTTATTGGGCCTGTCCCTCCTGCGCGGCCCATTAAGCAAAACACGAAGAGCAAGCCGAGAAAAGCTTTACCTTTGCCAACCAAAGAAAAGCTAAGTGTAGAACCTCGCAAGGGGAGGTCTTCGCAAGATGCTCCCCAGGAACCTCGGAAACCCTTGAAGCCTCGCAAAACGCCTACCCACCTCTCAGGGCCTCGCACCCCGCAATCTTTGAGAACTTATGCCCTGCGACCCTCGGGCCGAGGTCCCCAGGCCATGGGGTTGTGATGATGCTCAAAATAGCGAAGCAAGAGGTGGGCCCAAGGTATGAGGGTCAAACCAGGTCAAAGGGACCCCCGAGGACGATCCTGGGGCCCACAACCATACCCACTTATTTTAACAAAATTCCTAGCCCACGAGGTCCCCCTCGACCTCGGAGCGAGGTCTCGACCTCGTAACCGACTCTACTTGCGCCCGCCCACCATGACCACTCAGCGAACGCCGCTCTTCGAGCCAATCACCGGCTGCCTCGCCTCTAGGCCAATCAGAGCCCTTGATCTCGGGCGTCCCACATCGGACAAACGACCAAAACTCGACTCCCCAATCCTCTATAAATAGAGGAGATTCTCGAATGGAAAAGGGGTCGAAAAAGATCTTGAACTCAAGAACTTTCTTGCTCGTTGAAGATCGACGTGATCGAAACACCGTTAAAAGGCCTCGCTATAGACAAGTGAAGTCCACAAAAAGACTTCAAGTCTCACAAAGTTCCCGCTCACATCAAAGACCTCGCTACACCACCTCGCAAGCCTCTT
Organism: Fallopia convolvulus; assembly: GCA_964016875.1. Classification (NCBI taxonomy): domain Eukaryota; kingdom Viridiplantae; phylum Streptophyta; class Magnoliopsida; order Caryophyllales; family Polygonaceae; genus Fallopia; species Fallopia convolvulus. The sequence goes on from OZ024727.1 coordinate 29,713,538, forward strand.
ACACCTCGCTCTATCTCACATCAAAGACTCCGCAACTCAACCTCGCTCAAAGGGACCGGCAAGTGACGCTTAGAGCTAGCTAGCAACTAGGAGATCTCAGACATTGTTAGGTCGAGATCTCGGATAATCGTAGGAGGTCTAGGGTGTAATTCTCAAATGATCTGTTAGCCTCGTGGGCCTGTAAACCTCGTTGTAAAGAAAATCACAAATAAAGAAGCAAGTGTTTGCACTTTCGAATATAATAATCTTGTTTCTTGTCTTCTAGTGAGCTTTTCATTTCGGGTTTCATCAATCCCATGACACACCACGTCGAGCTGACCCACCATTATCTTAGAAGAGTTTCCTTGAAGCATAATTCCCATTTGTTTGAATCCTAAAAATATCAACATCCCGAGGGGTTAGCTAACAATTCCAATATGCACTAAATAGTAAACACAATATGCATTAGCAAAATCAATTTATCAAATTACATAATAGTATTAGAATAGTTCACATATAGTATATTCACAACAAAAGACAAGTGCAAAACAATACTTAAAGCCATATGACCTATGATAATAATAGTATATCAGTTCACTTTAGTATTACCTCACTCATCTTTTAGATCAATAATAGTTCAATCCCAACTCATCGATTCTCATTCAACAACATTATTTTATCTCTATATCAGGTCAAGCACATTCCACATCAACTCTTAAATATCAATATCAATTTTATAGTAATAAAAATATCCTCCATATAACTCGGGGTGTGTGAACGGCGGCATCAACTCGACCATTTATCCGAACCACTAGGTGAACGGCGGCATAAACTCTACCGATCATCCGAACCACCTATTACCCATAATATTCCTTCTTACCCCTGGTCAAGTCTCCTTTGGAGCACTCGCCAAAATATTTTATTATAATTTTGAAGGGGCCCTCCTTGTCATACGACTAAGTCAGGGATGTCTTCCACCTTACCGATCATCCCATATGCTTCGTTGTACCGGTAGATGCCAAAGTTTCATAAATCGAGTAAAATACGAAGTATTAATCATCTACTAATATCTTTAAAATATCGTTTTAGTCACACATAGACATATACTAAGATACAAGGACGAATCCCAAAATAAAGATCTACACATCATATCTACACAACCAACACACATCAAAACCAATAACTAAGTAAGTCTAGGCGACCTACCTTGAACGAAGAATTTCCAAGGATATTGATATGGACTTTGTCAAGCTAGTTACCAATATTAGCGATTGATATTGATGATAAGGAATTATGGTGGTGGCTTGGTGGTAAAGGCCGGAAAATAAAGGGGGAATTAAAACAAGATAGAAAGAGAAACGGAGGGGAAGAAGAACAAGAAAGAAATGGAGAGGTGATTTGATTCTGGTTCTCCTCCCCGTATACAACACATATACATATAGACTATATAGTATTATAAGTCCGCTAAATTAAAGCCAAATAAATAATAAAACAAATAGATAAAAGAGTGAGAGATGGAGTGGCACGAACAAGAATGAAGTGGAAGGCTGTGAAATTGCTCTTCTTATCTAATTCACACACGCACACACATCTACTTGTATTACATGCAAAAGGTCAACAATCATCATTTAATAATTTAGCATTTGTATACATATAGTAATAACATATACGTATAAACAAGTATATCTATACATAACGCACGTGATTAATCTAGTGATCCCATAAAATTTCGCCAAAATAATTTAACCACAAGCCTAAGGTCGAAGCCCTATAGATTATTTAATTTAATAAGAGTAAACTTTAATTAATATAAAAAAATGAACTAGGTTTCTAAGAGAGGTTCCAAGGTGAGCAAGAAATCATATGATATCATGAAGTGAAGTAGAAGATGGTGTCGTGTAGTAATAAGAGGAGCTTTGGGAAATTGAAGCAGCTTACTAATTCTAGTACGTACATAGGCGGTGAAAGATAGATGAAATATCAACAAAATTGCTTTACAATTTTGTTTGAATAGTCAACAAAAGCAACTAGCTAGTGAATTTGCTATTTCACACGTACAATCATAAGGATATGGGTATACAAAGTCAAATTCGATTCTATATTTAATTAGTCAAATAAAGTGACTTCACTTATCTCATAAAATCAACAAGCTTATCATTTGTGGAGCTAGCTAGCTTAAACAAGAAAGGTCAACATTTACGTCTAACAAGTGTTTGTAGGCGGTGTATCGGAATTCATCCAAAAATGGGACAGAAATATATAAAGCAACTTGTATGTATATTCTTAACATATACATCCCGACCTTTAAATTCCTACGGATAATATGTCGATCGCATAAATGGTTTTTTTATTTAATGATCCTTACGAGATCATGCCGGGTATACTCTTATATACTCATATTATGTTGTGTACATTTCGGAGAATTATATAGCATACCAAAATCTTATAAACTAAGAAACGAGTTAATGGATAACTTTGACAACTAGATAACTTTTCATATATAAAATCTTCGTAAAAACGAAGTTATCTGAGATTACTTAATAGCTAAGCAGTCTCGGCACGAATTTCGATAAACTTTAAAATATCAAAATATTCCCGATTATTACATGGTCGACCGCCTCGTCGGCCCCTCCTTCAAGGACAAGGTCATGAAAATCATGCCGGTCCAAAAGCAGACTCGCGTCGGATCCTTACACACCAAAATATGTACGTAAGCTAGATCTGGGAATTTTGGATTTCTTCACTCTTCACTCTTAGAGTTCCTTCTCCGGTTGTAATTACATCTTTTTGTTCTTTAATTTCATGTTAGGCTTTGAATCATCTGCTCTTATATGGAGGTCACCGTCTCTCCCCTCTGGTAAGGCACAAAGTTCAAAGGTTATGGGAAAAAATTGTAAACAACAACATGTTTCAATTGTCATTACTTATTGTTTAAGTACTGTGAGTCTATGACAAGGTTTTACAAAGAGATGGATGTGTTTATTGGCTTGATACTATCCTTATTGTTTATGCTTACGCCTAGATGTTTTTAAAGTTCACTTTCTTTTTCTCCTTTAGCCTTTAAAATGATTTTTAAGGTGAAATCATTTAGGACCTTGCTTGTATCATAGTATTTAGTGAGATAAAAGATTAAATGCCAAGCAACAGATTTGTTTCTGATGATGAACAAAGAATGAATATCACTAAAAGGTGGATGAATTTATTCCCATAGGTATTGAATAAATGAAATTGTTATTCTAAAATATATTGATTTTGTCTATTATGTTATAATTTGTTGTATGCAGGGGCGTAGCCAGAAAATTCTCATTGTAGGGGCCAAATTTTTTTGCCAACATAGCTTATATACGTTTCGAGAAAGATGTATAAGTAAAAAATATTAATTTAGAGAAAAAAAAAGAGCATATTTTATAGAGGAGGGACTAAAATATTTCAAAATACAATTACTTTAAGAAAATAAGAGTTTATAACAACTTATATAATTATGAGTTATGTTTCAGAATACATTTAAATTAAGAAAACAAAAATGTTTCAGAATAAAAATTAATTGAATCTATAAATATTAAAAGTCTGTAACTAAAAAATAAAGTCAAACTAAAGCTCTCGTGCTAATAATGAATTGTATGATTCGAGACATCCCAACAATAACTTATTGTTTCAAAATATTCGTGTTCAATCACATTATGAAAGTGGTAAGTTTAGCAAAAGATAAAAGCATTCTAAGTAAGTAAATGACTTGTTAGAAGTTGTTTGTATACGCCCAATCTTCAAACGTTCATAACTTTTTGCTCAAATGTCAGAATGAAGCTTATAATATATCAAATCGAAGCTATGAACAAGAGGAACATATATATGGGAAAAAAATTGGATTGGGGGGGCCATGGCCCCCACCCGCCCCCAAATAGCTCCGCCGCTGGTTGTATGTAATTTATTTGCCTAAAATATGACTGAAGTGAATGTGTGAATGCTGGATTTTCCTTCAACTTTCTCTGTTTTGAGCAAATGAAAAAAATCTAATGAAATCAAGACATATAACTTGTGTGTTGGTCGAATCAGTTTCACTTTCTAATCTAAGCTTGCTAACTAGCCGATCACCACACCTTTGATTTTTTCCAATTAGTTTCGATGAACACCTAACTACTTTACAAGTTGTTGCTTCAATGTTGTTGCATCTTGAATTGAAGGTGTGGATATTGGAGTTTTAGGTTGTTCAAACACCTCTTGAACATTGGAAGACATAGGGGCCATTGATCCTCCATGTGAATGATCAGACTTATTGTTGTAGACATGTCTAAAAATTGCCAATTTAAAATAAATGATTGCATGATTAGTTTTAGTTTGAAGGCTTAGAATTGTGTACTGGTGTGTTGATCAATTATTTTTTGTTTGTGTGTGGCTCCTGCAATGACAATGTAGTGGCACCTTCTAAGGAAGGAGATTCTATTAATCATCAACAGCCTACTCATGTTCCAGAAAATGCATCCTCTATTGATGCTGATGTGCCCTCTAGCTCATTGTCAAGCATTGATAACTCAAAAGAGACATCTGGCTTCCCTCAACATCCCGTAGTTCAGGCATCACCTGCTTATAGCTATCCTGTTGTGCCAGTGCCAGTGCTGGAAAACACAGAACCATTTGATAGCCCAGACACTTAAGCACGTGATGCTTCTAGAGCTCCTAATTTTGTTGTAAGTGATCATGAACTTTATAGCTTCTGACGCCATATAATTAATTTACCCTTGTGAAGATGTTTCTAGTGCTTTCCTCTGATTTCCTTGGATTCTTCTTTCTAATCATGTACTCTGTGATTTTCAGATGCAGCAACCAATGGACTCTGTTACTACAAACTTTTATGCACAATTCTATCGTACTGTTGAAGGAGATGTGCTCATTTCTCCCTTTCACACACATGGAGTCTCCACCAATCACAATGGGAATGCTGCTTTTTTATCTGCACAGACAACTGAGTCTACACAAGAGGTAACTTGATAATCTTTCTCCAGCTTTCCTTTAAAATTGATGTTCAATCTAAATGATTTATCGTCTTGGTCTCTGCTTGGATGGCTTATGGAATGTTTTAAAGTATATAAATAGTGCATGTGCTTCTGTTTAATGCTAGAGTGAATGGAAGAGCACTCATACATGGTATCTTCTCTTATAAGCCCTGGTTAGTTTGGATGTAGCAAATTGAAATGTCTTAAGATGGCGCAACATGTAGTTGGGCCTTTACTATTAGGGTTCATGCTCCAGTTAGTTTTCAGGAACTTGGGGAAGGTTGTGGACATGGATGATGAACCTTACAAGGGATAGCCTGTATCATCTTTATTCTTGGGTTATTTTTGTCAGGCTACCACTCTGAATTTGTTGCTAGATCTCACTAATATGGTTTCTGACAAATCTTGAAACCATATGAACATTAGTTATTAAATGAGTGGATCATTATTTCAGTTGTCTCATGGTGAAAAATTGTGATGAGTTTATTAATATTTACCCCAAAAAATTGTTGAAAGCATGATTTGGTTTGGAGTTTGAAGAAGATAAGAGTTTGTGCTCCGTTGGAATTGACTATTATGTTGACACCCTGTACAACTAGCTAGCATGGATGATCGATGTCTTGAGAATTTTTCCCCACTAATTTCGGCATAATCAAATTAATTAAGTTCACTGGAGCCAACTATTTGATTGGAAGTTTTATCAATCAGAGGACTAGCTTGTTTATACTATTAGGAGAATCATTAATTTAGGGTGGCCAACCACGTTGCATGTTCGGAGCCTCATTTATCTTATATATATGATGATATATATTGGGATTAATTTGGATCCCTAGCTAGCAAGGCCCATTATAATGCAAGGTTAAATGTAAATACATTTTAATGTGGAATCCAAACAAATCCTAAATTGTATGTGTGCATTACAATTTAGTTATGACATATATCTATATAAGCTAAGATAATATAATTAAAAGGCCAGTGTTGAGGCACATGTGGAGATATATAGAGAGATGAATTATGGTATATAGAGAGATGGGCCTGATTGTGTATTGGGCAACACAAGCAGAGCATGTGAATTTCTTGACTCATATTTTTGGGGGACCGTTTTCTATGTATTTGCAAATGACACATCTTCAATTCTTGCCCTACTAAAATTTAGCTCAAGTATGATTTTGCTAAGTATAGATGATTTTGCTCAAGTATGATTTTATTAAGATAGGAAAGTTGAAGCTGAATTTTCTATTTCTACTTAAATGAAAATTCAAGGTGCATAGTATTTTTTGCTATTAGAATAGGAATTGCTCCTGTCTGACAGGAGCTATATGTTATTTGCTTACTAATATTCTTTTGACTTTTACTAAAATTTCAGATATCAGTCTTATATATCATATGACTCGTGGCCAAGGAATAATCAAGTTGTACGTGGTACCCCAAAATGTATTAGAGGTATGTGCCCTTCATATGACATGGTTCAATATGCTATATATATATATATGAATGAAACTAGCTATCAACATTTTCTCTTCGAATCTTATTACTTTATATATGATACTTGTATTTAATGTTGGTTCTTTTGGAAGTGTTCAATTATGGATGCAATTGGGTTTTACTTGTTTGTTTGAAGTTCTAGCTAATAAAATGAAAATATTTTGAGAAAAAATTAAATGAATATGCTGTGTGATGTGTGTAAGCTTGCTGAGGCTAATTTTTTAGTTGACGATGAGGTTTATTCTTCTCTTTGGCAGTGTCTTTATTTTTTAAAGTATCCTCTTAACTTTGCAAATACTAGTAGAAACTATAGACTTTTGATGTCTTATCTTAGATTTGATAAACTCATAAAAGCTAAAAAAAGAAGACAGTTTGCTTGACATTTATAGTTTGTTCTCCTTATTGTACATGTTTACCTTTTTACAATTTTATGCTCAAAACTCAATTGATACTTAAAGAATGGAAGTTTGCTTGCTTTTTTTTGATGCTTTTGGTCTTGTGAGTTAACCTTATTTAATTTTGCGGCAATTATACGAAAATGCCTATCTTAGCTTATTCATTTTATTTTGCAGGCTGGTACTTTTGGTTTGATGAAGATAGTTAGGATGTACATATAGGAGCAAGTACATTTTATGGTAGGTTCTTAATTCGAAACCGACCGATTTTGGTTAGGATACGTAATGCCTCTCCCAAAAATTTGTTTTTGGCTTAAAATACTTGCTTTTGAATTGGCTTGTGAAGTTGTGAACACGAATGTACTTGATGAATTTGCGTGTAATAAATGATGCATAGATCTAATAGAAGTATGGTATCTTAATTTTTATTTAGAATTATAGTTGTGTATTTGTAAATTTTATAAGAAAAATATCATATACTATAATATAAAATTAATAGCTATTTATTAGAAAATAAGCTGCCAAATAATATCAAAATGTCATTAATAAATCGCCGCAATATCTTGAGAAAACCATTGCAATACCTTGAGAAAGAAAGCCCTAAAACCGCCGCAGTAGATTGAAAACCGTTGCAATATCATCCAAAACTGCCTGCATTGCCTATCAAAACCGTTGCAAAATTTCTTCTAAACCGCCGCTTTAGATCAACAACCGCTACAATAGCTCAAAACAACCGCTGCTATTAACGATGTAAAAACCGCCTCCTTAAATGCTATAGCAGCGGTTATAAAACTCTATTGCAGTGTTTTCATATGTTGACTTGTAACCGCCACCTTACCTTTAAAAAATCGCCGCAATAGACCTAAAGCAACGCAAGCAGATGTAGTTGTTGGATAACCGCCACCTTAAGCCTTTGGTGGCGCTTTTCGATAATATAGTAGCGTTTTTCGACCGTCATTAAAAGTCTTTATTGTAGTAGGGATTGTAATTCAGCATCATCCACCTCGGATCATTGCCTAATATCTTTTTCTTTGGGTAAAAGTAAATCCTTTCATAAAATTCCTTTTAGATTTGAAAATGCTTGGATGTCAGTCCCGTCCTTCATCCTTTAGTATCAAAAGTCTGGAACTACCATATGTCTAGATCTTTTATGTTCCTTCTTTCTATGAAATTAAATCTTTTGATAAAATACTCAAAAGTTTGGGCTAAACATCATATTAATAATAATTTTGAACAACTTAAAATTTCAGAACAACAATTGTTATCGCTTCAATCAAATTTGTTAGTTGATCCCTTTAATTCTAACACGCTTTCTAAACTCCAGGCTCATTTAAATAAATACAATGCCCTTTTAGACTTTCAACATAATTTTTGGAAACAACGAGCAAAAATAACTCACTTGCAAAATATAGATCGGAATACAAAATATTTCCAATGTGTCTCTAAAATTCGATTTTATAAACAAAGAATTCTCTCCTTTCAAACTAAGGAAGGGGTTGTTCTATTTGATCATGACTCAATCTCAAAAAAGATAACTGAGGAGCTTGCTCATCGGTTTAACCTGAATCCTTCATGTTTTGTTAATAATTCTGACTTAGATATTATTTCTAACCTAGTTTCAGATTTGGATAATTTAATGTTATTTAAATCGCCTTCATTAGCAGAAATTAAAATTGTTGTGTTTCATCTTGCTCCTAATAACTCTCCAGGACTAGATGGTTTCCCTGCTGACTTCTTCCAACACTACTGGCATATTGTTGGAAACTCTGTTGCTTTAGTAGTTCAAGACTTTTTCCACTCAGGCCATATGCTTCGATCTATTAATAAATCTTTTGTAGCACTTATTCCTGAAGTTGATTCTCCCGTAACAATAAATCACTTTAGACCTATTAGTTTGTGTAATACAATTTATAAAGTTTTTTTTGAAAGATATACAATTTATAAAGTTATTACAAAAAAATCTAGCTAATCGTATGTCCTCTATTTTACCAAATATAATACATCATCTCTAGGGAGCGTTTGTTCAAGGTAGACTAATTTAGGATAATATTCTAATTGCTCATGAAATTTTTCATTCTTTTCATAAAAAGAAAAAAAAGGGCTGGATGGCGTTGAAAATTGACATGGAAAAGGCTTGTGATAAACTTGATTGGAATTTCATTAAATTAATTCTGCTTAAGTTTGGTTTCCATGCCAATTGTGTTAATCTTGTTATGGCTTGTATTACCACCTCTTCTTCCTCGGTTTTGGTTAATAATGAGTTTGGAACCGAGTTATCCCCTCAATGTGGTATTCGTTAGGTTGATTCGATGGCTCCTTTCACTTTTATTATCTCTATGGAGTATCTAGCTAGATCCATTCATTTACAATCTACTATGGATTCCAAATTTGTTGGTATTCAATTAGTTAAAAATGGTGTTTGTTTGCCTTTTCTCAGCTTTGCAGATGACACTATCATTTTTGCAAATGCATCTCATTCTAATATTAATTATATTAAGGGATTCTTAGATTCTTTTTCAAGGGTTTCTGGTATTTCGATTAATTATCACAAAAGTAGTTTTCAGGTTTCAGAAAATATTTCTCGTCAGTCTACAATATCTCTTGCTAGTGTTCTTAATATTCAAATTACTACTTCTATTGAGAAATATCTTGACATTTCTATTCTTAAGGGTAGGGTTCAAAATGCAGTTTTTACAAGCTCCATTAAAAAAATGAAAAAACAACTTTCTCAGTGGAAAGCAAACTCTATTTCCTAGGCAGGGAGGGCTGTGTTGATTCAGTCAAATTTGTCAGGGCATGTGAATTATCTAATGCAAAGTTTTTTGCTTCCTAAAGGTGTTCTTTGTGAAATTGAAAAATTTATAAATTCTTTTTTTGGAATAAATTTACCCCTAATCATCATCCTCTTATATGTTGGGATAAGGTGTGTTCTCCTAAAGAGTCTAGGGGAATGGGCCTTCAGACTGCGGAGACTGCTAATGTCTCCTTGCAAATGAAGCTCCTATGGAAAATTTTAACTGCTCCGGATAATTATTAGGTGCGTATTATTACTGAAAAAATATTTGGGTTCCTCTTCGATCTTTGAAATTCAGAAAAAAAATTATTCTTAGCAATTTGGTAGATTGCTAAATCTTAGAGAAATTTTTTCAAAAGGATTATTATGGACTATTGGTAACGACCATTCTATCAATTTTTGGAAAGATCCTTGGATTAAAAATAATGATTTGATTTCTTTTTTTGACAATGATAATATTAATTTAAAGGTCTCAACTTTTATAACTCCTGATCAATCTTGGAATTTGGACTACTTGCGCTTGCTGCTTCCTAAATCAATTGTGAATTTAATTATATCGCTCAAAATTGTGAATTTGGACTACTTGCGATTCAGTCAAATTTCTTATTAAATCTTTAAAGCGAACTTGGAAAGTTCCTTGGGAAATTCAGGCAATTATAAATGATATTCGTCATTTTGTTGCTTTAGTTCCTTTTGTGGTGGTTTATCATTGTTTCAGGGAGTGCAATTCGGCGGCGGATTTTCTCGCCAAGAGGCTTTTTAGTTTTCCTCAGCTTAGTTTTGCTATTTCTAATTTTTCCCGGTATCGTTGTTAGATCCTGTAGATATCTCGTTTCATAATTCTTGGTTTAGTGATCATCCTTTGTTATTTGATTTTCTTAAGATCATCCGTCGTGATGATTTAGGTTAGTCTTATAATTTTCAAGTAACCTAGTGTTGGCCTTGTAATGAGCTAGTAGCTCATTTTATCAAAAAAAACTTGTATAAACAATGTTATTATCAAAAAAATATATAAAAGAGAAACTGATTTCATTCTAATCACATGGTGGAGAGTAGCTGCTTTCGGGAATTTGGTTTTGCGGTTAAGACCTCGGGGTAGTACCCCGAGGTCACCGTTTCGAATCTCACGGGCGGTGGTTTGCCCATTCCTAACTAGAATTGGTTAGTAACCAGTTCTCATTTCTAGTGGATGTTCTATGCGAGCCCAAGTAGTACTTGTGGCGACCCCTAATCCTTACCTTATCAACAAAAAAAATATGGTGGAGAGTAGCTGGGTAATATTCCAATTCCATTTGTAAAGAGCATAAGGTTTTGTTTTTTTGGAGCTTTGAATCTCCATTTTGTACTCTACTATCTCTTTCTCATTGTTCATTTTAGGATCTATTCAAATATTCTCTTTTTTTGGTGCTTAGGGGTTGAACAAAAAAGAAAAGTATTCTTTAGAGAAGCTAGTACATGCTTTGTGATGACAAACTAAGCCTCATGTTGGAAATTTGATAACGTTGGAAGATGGTATAAAGTTCTGTGAGATGTATGCAAATGTGTGGATTCAAAGCATGTAATGGTACATCTAATGAAATACTTTGAAAGTACATGCTTTGTACCAAACAACGATTCAAAAGTGTATTTGCTAATGGCTCAACTAATCTTACTAGAGAAATCTTATCTAATACAAATGTGATTAAGTGTAAGAGCATGTTCAACAAATGTGGTTGTATTGCTAAAATGGCTTTGAGATATGTTGGACATGATGACTATGTTTGTTTAAATTGTTTGAAGAGTGTCATACTCATATTATCATGGACGATGCACACAAGCATTTTTCCAAGAGTAATAAAAAAAATTGCATTTGATATTCATGTTTTTAGTCTAGTTTTTAGTGTGTTTTCTTAGTTTGTTTGGTTTAGTTTTAGTAGTTTTAGAGTTAGTTTTGTGTGTTTTTGGATAAGTTTGCATATTTTGTGAGAAGTATGGAAGCTACTCCGTTTTGTGTCTTTTTGTAGGTTTTGAGCAGGAAAGAGTGATTTTTGGAGCTGAATTGGAGTACTATGGTAGAGGACGGAAGGATATGAAGATGAAGAAGTCGAAGTCCAGGCTTTTAGAGTTGAAGAAGAGCAAATCCAGACTCGTTAACGAGGCTGTGAAGGGTCGTTAACGAGGCTTAGAGATAGAATTTTTTGAGAGATCTTTGTGATGTCTACCGACCCTGTGCGGAAATTTATCTTGATAATTCCGTGTCGGTAGGGCTTTTAATGAGTCTTAGGGTTATTACATTTTATGTTTTATGTCTTGTTATCTTTTAAGGTTATCTTTCTATCTTTTTAGATTAAGTTTCTATCTTTTAGGTAAGTTTTTATCTTCTAGCCTTTTTATTAGATCGCTTTATTAGTATAAATACCCTTCTTTTCTAGCTTAGAAGGGGGAGGTTGGAAGAGACGGATTTTCATTTTCTCTAGGAGAGCCGAACACGAGAGAAGTCGAGTGGGAAGAACATCGAGCCAAGGTCGATCCAGAGAGAAGCTTGGGTCGTTAATTGGTTCGTTTGCTCGTTATTGTCTTGTTTGTTTTCGGTTTCTTCAGGATATTGTAAGACGATATTTTTTTCTAGTAATTTCAAGTAAGGTTGTTCTGTTTTCAATGTTTTCTCTTATTGAAGTTGTTTGCTTTATTATTATGAGTAGTGAGTAGTTTTCTTATCTAGGGTCGGGGTTGAAACCCGGCATAGTTATGCATGTTTGATGAGTAAGTTGATGTGTTGAATGCCTTTTATCTATTTTAGGTTGCTTGTTGTGCTTAGGCCTAGACGATAGTCGAAGTAATTTGAGTTCTTAACTTGATCGAGAGAGAAAGTTATTAACTTGAATGTTGATATTGTTCGATAACGAAAGTTTCGAGCTTTGGATCCAAACAAGTGATTGAGTGAATTGATTTATGAGAATTGATTGATTTGCTTGCTAATCAGCGAAAGTTGATGACTTTATTTTTTTAAACGCATGATCTTTATCTTCTTACGAGTTTATATGCATGACTGTGTTGTGGTAACCTTTGTCCTAGGTTTTTATTCTTATTTGAGTTTGCAATCAATTACATTCACTATCGAGTACTTGCCTCGGTACCGAACCTGTTTAGGTCGTTAGAGTGTGTTTACGTAAAGTCATCCAGGTTCGTTGACGACCTTGACAAAGTCGTTAACGAGGTTGGTCGTAGGTGTTTTGCTTTGTTTTACTTGTTTTTTGTAGTCGATAGACAAACAACTTGCTTCCCGTGGAACGATCCTGACTTCGCTATACTCAGCGAGGTCTTGACTTATAAATTTATTTGTTGTCCAGTTAGTCAAGAATACACCTGTCAACAAATTGGCGCCGTTGCCGGGGAGGCAATAGTTCGTTTGTTTATCTGTGGGTCATGGAATAGCCCGGCCCCGTTTTTTGTTTTTAATATTGTTTTCTTTGTTTGTTTTCTCAACGTATGCCAACTGGACGTCGAAGGCTCGGATTTGACAACACCGGTTATTATTCAGAACCCGAACGCTCCTTGCACCGTAGACGCAGAGAAAACCAGGCCATGACTACACAGGAAGAGATGGCTCGTCAGATGGAAGTCCTCCAGAAGCGGATGGAGGAGCTACAAGCCGATAGAGATGCCGCTGCTGTTGAAGGTTAACGTCAACGAGTCAATAGTGCTCGTTTATAGGAAGAGCTGAATGCCTATCCGAGGAATGCCAAGCAATATATGCACCCAGAACTGAAGGTGCCAAAGTCTCCAATTGTGCTTCCGGAGATAGAGAAACCTTTTGAGATTAAGTCTCAATTTATATCCTTGATTAAACGGGCTCAGTTTGAAGGGAAACCTACTGAGTGCCCAATGGAACATGTTAAGAATTTTCTTGATTCATGTGACACCATAGCTGCTGAAGGTGTCTCACTTGAATATGTTCTGTTAAAAGCTTTTAGATGGTCTCTTACTGGAAAGGCCCTGAGCTGGTTGGAGAGCTTACCTCCTAAGTCTATCTGGACTTGGAAAACCTTGTATGATCAATTTCTTACAAAGTTTTTCCCTCCTGCCAAGACAACGGAGTTGAGAAAGCGCATCACCTCCTATCATCAACTGCCTAATGAGACTTTTGTTGAAACATGGGAAAGATTTAAGGAAATGCCTAGACAATGCCCTACTCATGGGCAACCTTTATATGTGCTCCAAGAAATCTTTTTCCAGGGTATTAATGCAGAAACGAAGAACCGCATCAACACGCATACAACGTGCGGTTTTATAGAGATGGAACCCACGACTGCATGGGAATAGCTGTCTAACTATGATGCCATGTATGGTACCCAACAATATCCCCAGCCCCAGAGGCGTCTCTACATGCCTAACAAGGAAGATGTTGACCCCGATGTCAAAAATCAATTTCTGCAAGACGAGGTCAACCGCCTAAAGAAGCAGGTAAGTTTTCTTAAATCCTCTCAATCTTGTCAAGAGTGTGGCTCTTCTACCCATATTACTTCTGCTTGCACTAACATAGAATAGGTAAGAGCCGTTGAGACATATGCTGAAGTGAACTATATGAGAGGTCCATACAGGAACCATCCTAGTAATTTTGACAAGTCACACAATTATCCAACGTGGGGCAACCAAAACCCGAATCCCAACTATGCAGCGCCCCCACCGGATAGACGACCTGCACCGTATCAACCTCCAGGTTATCAAGAGCCACCATCATGGGTACAAGGGTTACAGGAAGGCATCAACGAAGTTCAAGCAAACCTAAATAACCAACTAAAAATATGGGGTGAGTTCGATGTGTTGAAGAAAAATGTTGACTCCCAACTAGGGAACCTTGCTGCACAGATTCCAAGACCATAAGGGCAACTCCCGAGACGACCCGAAGGGACAAATAGCAGCGGTACACCTTAGGAGCGGAAAGACACTACCGGAGCGTTTCCAAGCTAAGGAGAAGGGCCCTACGACTGAAGAGGACGCCACGGTTCAGCTCGGTAACGAGCCAGCGAGAGCAAGTACCGAACTGGCACACCATGGTGACGAAGCCCCCAGGGTCGTCAACGACCCTAATCCAGGTAAGTTTCCTGATCCGAGCCCCTCTCTCAATCCCAGGCTAGTTAATGACCCCATCAGGGTCGATAACGATCCGCCGAGAGCATCTAACGACCCTAGTGTCCATCTGGTAGCATCACCTCTCGAGCCCGACTTGGTTCCGAGAATGGTGAAATCTCTTCCTTTTCCTATTAAGAAATCAAAGGACTCTACTGAGAGTAAGTTCAAGCGTTTCGTAAAGATCCTCCAGGGCATTAATATTTCCATCCCATTCGCTGAGGCCCTAAGCGAAATGCCGGCTTACACGAGATTTTTGAAAGATATTCTTAGCAGGAAACGTTCCATCACAAAGCTGCATGACGAAGTCCGATCTATTGCTCTACCAGAAAAGCTAGGAGACCCAGGGAGATTTGCCATAACAATTGGCATATGCGACCACAAATTCAAGGCTCTATGTGATTTGGGAGCCAGTGCTAGTTTACTTCCCCTTTCAATCTGGTCCAAAGCCAACATGGGACCACTGAAGCCAATCAACATGCGGTTATACATGGCAGATGGCTCTTGTATCAAACCAACATGGGTTGTAGAAGACTTCCCGGTTCAAATGGCCAAATTCTTTGTTCCAAATGATTTCATAGTTATGGCAATGCCCGAAGACCCGATAGTTCCTATTATCCTAGGGAGACCGTTCCTCGCCACAGCTGGAGCCATAATTGATGTTAGGAGGGGACTCCTAACTTTCGAAATTGGGGATGAGGTGACGTAATTCCGGTTCAAATAGTCAATGAAGGAGACCGATAGAGCCGAAGTCAAGATGCTCTACACCCACAATGAGATTATCCAATGTGGGGACCTTGTTGGAAGATTAGTGTCGAATGATGAATTCTCCGGTCAAAGAAGGGCTGAGATAGCCCCTGCAGTTTC
Organism: Fallopia convolvulus; assembly: GCA_964016875.1. Lineage (NCBI taxonomy): Eukaryota > Viridiplantae > Streptophyta > Magnoliopsida > Caryophyllales > Polygonaceae > Fallopia > Fallopia convolvulus. Next base: position 29,729,158 of record OZ024727.1, read on the forward strand.
GGTAACGAATCTCCCGACTTCAGTACCGATTCTCCTGGCAGAAGAAACAAGTTCATTAACGACTCTACCAGCATCGTTAACGACCCTGGCCGAAGACAATGAAATTTCAGCATTTGAATACCTTGAAGAGGTGTTGAAGACGGAGCCAGAAGAACCGATTCTCATTCCAACTGAACCTTCTCCAACACTTAAACATCTTCCGGACTCTCTCAGGTATGAATTTCTTGGTCCTAATTCTACTTTTCCTATCATTTTCAATGCTAAATTAAAAGATGAGGAAGTAGAGAAACTGCTGAATGTGCTTAGGATGCATAGAAAAGCCATTGGCTACTCCCTAGATGATATAACCAGCATATCCCCTTCTCTTTGCATGCATAGAATATACATGGAGGATAATCATAAACCCACTATAGAGCATCAACGTAGGTTAAATCCTAACATGAAGGATGTGGTCAAAAAGGAAATCATTAAACTACTTGATGCTGGGATCATATTTCCTATATCAGACAACCAATTGGTTAGTCCGGTCCATGTAGTTCCAAAAAAAGGGGAAATGACTGTCATAGAAAATGAAAAGGTAGAGCTTATTCAAACTAGGACCACTACTAGTTGGAGGATGTGCATTGATTATAGGAAGCTTAATAGTGCTACTAGAAAAGATCATTTTCCACTTCCTTTCATAGATCAAGTGTTAGAACGCTTAGCCCAACATGATTATTTCTGTTATTTAGATGGCTATAGCGGTTTTTGGCAGATTCCCATTCATCCTAATGATCAGGAGAAAGACTACCTTTACATGTCCCTATGGGACTTTTGCTTATAAAAGAATGTCATTCGGGCTTTGCAATGCCCCCGCCACCTTTCAAAGGTGTATGATGGTCATTTCTTCAGATATGATAGAGGATATTGTAGAGGTCTTTATGGATGATTTTTCTGTTTATGGTTCTTCATTTGATGCTTGTCTTGCTAACCTTGCACATGTGCTTAAAAGATGTGAAGAAACCAATCTTGTGTTAAACTGGGAAAAATGCCATTTCATGGTTCAAGAGGGGATAGTGTTAGGACATCATGTCTCTAAGATAGGGATAGAAGTAGATAAAGCAAAAATTGAGCTTATTGAAAAACTACCTCCTCCCTCTTTTGTAAAAGACATTATGAGTTTCCTAGGGCATGTTGGTTTTTATAGACGCTTTATTCAGGATTTTTCTAAGATAGCTAAACCTTTGACTAACCTACTAATGAAAGATGTAGTGTTTGAGCTGTCTCCAAAATGTCTTGAAGCATTTTACAAGTTAAGAGCAGCCCTCGTGTCCGCCCCTATTATGCAGTCCTCGGATTGGACACTACCCTTTGAGATTATGTGCGACGCTAGTGACTATGCGGTCGGTGCAGTCTTGGGACAACGGAAGGATAAGAAGCTCCACGCCATCTACTACGCCAGTAAGACGCTGGATGAGGCGTAGAGTAAGTACACCACAACGGAGAAGGAATTCCTTGCTGTGGTATTTGCTTTTGAAAAATTCCGGTCCTATCTTGTTGGATCAAAAGTGATTGTTTACACTGACCATGAGGCTGTTAGATATCTAATGGCCAAAAAGGATGCCAAGCCTAGATTGCTTCATTGGATGCTCTTAATGCAGGAATTTGATCATGAAATAAGAGATGAGAAAGGAGCAGAAAACCTAGTGGCAGACCACTTATCCAGATTACCGGTTGAGCATATCACCGAATCCAACAATGAAGTGCTAATAAATGATTCCAGACCAGACGAACACCTCATGCTGAACGAGGTCGAACTCAACAAGACCCTCGTCATCGACCCCTTCAAGGTCGTTAACGAGGCACCGAGGCTGGAACGCATAGATCACAAAGGCAAAGACCCAAAGTGCATCGACACAACGGTCAGGCAGTTCGATACTATGCCACGAGAGGTCATCACCGAGGATAATATTACAGCTCCAGGGTCATTAACAACCCACACAGGTTCAGTGACGACCCAGTCAGGAAAGATTTCTCAACCGAAACTCATTCAATTCGATTCAATCCCTTCCCTGCCTGCTGCTTCTACTTCTTGTACATCATTTCATGCTATTAGAGGGTCAAAAGCCCCTTGGTTTGCGGATTTTGCTAACTATCTTGTAGGAGGCGTAATCCCCGAGGGACTAACCCCACAAAAGAAAAATAAATTCCTCCACGATATAAAACAGTACTATTGGGATGATCCTTACTTGTTCAAACAAGGAAGTGATCACCTCTGTAGACGCTGTATCGCAGAAGAGGAGGTAGAGAATGTGATCCGTCACACACTTCCTACCGGCGGCCATGCAAAAGGATTCAAAACCACGGCGAAGATTCTTCAAAGTGGTCTATGTGACAGCATGTGATGAATGCCAACGCTCGGGCAACATCACTTGGAGACAGGAGAACCCGTTGACCGGGATACTAGAGGCCGAGTTATTCGACGTATGGGGCATAGACTTCATAAGACCTTTTCCTGCATCGGGCCCCTACAAGTATATCCTAGTAGCGGTCGATTATGTCTCTAAGTGGGTGGAGGTCGTTGCTACAAGGACCAACGACGCTAAAACCGTGGCCAAGTTTATTAAGACTAACATTTTTCCCAGGTTTGGCGTTCCAAGAGTCCTCATTAGTGATGGTGGATCTCATTTCATTGAGCGGAGCTTTGAAGCACTTTTGGCTAAGTATGAGGTATCACACCGGGTGGCAACACCATATCATCCCCAAACTAGTGGCCAAGTTGAAGTTTCAAACAGGCAGATAAAGCGCATATTGGAAAAGACGGTGTCCCGCTCTAGGAAGGATTGGTTTTCTAAATTGAATGATGCTCTATGGGCATATAGGACGGCATACAAGACGCCTCTATGCACCACTCCCTATAATCTAGTGTATGGCAAAGCATGCCATTTACCGGTCGAGATGGAGCATAAAGCATTATGGGCTCTTAAGGAGCTCAACATGAACCTCGACGCAGCCGGAGCAAAACGATTCATGGACTTGCAAGCATTAGAGGAGTTGAGGCTTAAGGCGTACGAAAATGCTAAAATCTACAAAGAGCGCACCAAGCGGTGGCAAGATCAGAAGTTAGTGCCCAAAACCTATGAGGTTGGCGATAAGGTACTTCTTTTCAACTCTAGACTCCGTTTATTTCCAGGGAAGCTAAGGACAAGATGGAGCGGGCCATTCGTGGTTCATCACATCTATCCCCACGGTGCGGTAGAGTTGTTCGATAACCAAGGCGCAATCTTCAAAGTTAACGGCCACCGATTGAAAAAGTTTCATGAGAAACCCGACCCGGATGAAGAGATTAGAGTCACCATGGCTCTTACAACGTCGGATTAGCCAAGGTAAGTACGTCGGGCTGACGACGTTAAAAATAGCGCTTACGGGAGGCAACCCGATTTTTAGTATAGTTTAGATTTTCTTTCTTCTTTTCTTCCCTTTTTTTTAAGTTTTTCTAGTAGTTTAGAAGTAGAAAGATAGAATAGTTTTAAACTAACAAGATGCAGGAGTTGGGCTCGTAAATCACTCGAAAAAGGCTACGGCGGCTCGATAACGACCCAACCCAGGGTCGTTAACGACCCGGTTTGGCAAACCGATTTCGGAAACAGGCAGGTAAGAAAATTTTAACCTAATCTATCTTCTATCTTTACCTATGTGCCGCCTCTTACCCCTTCCCCTACCTCTAGCCCTCTCCTATAAAGCCCTTCCAAAACCCCCAAAACTCCACCCTCAAATCTCTCAATCCAAAAGCTTAAACTCTCAAAAAAATCCCACCGGTATCTCCTCACCACCGATCGGAAATCTCACCACCACCGAGCCTCGGAGTCCCACCCTAGTTAACGAGATCGCCGCCCTTGATTTGCTTACCGACGATGATCTTTACTCGTTAACCACCCGAATTTTCAATTCTCGTTCTTCAATTTCTCGGTGTAACGGTATGATTTCTAAACCCTAACTCTCTACTTGGTATGGTTCATGATTTTTTTTAGGGTAGGAAGTTCATATCTTATTCTTATTTGAAGCACTTGAGTTGCATGCCTATTATTGCTTAACGATCCTATTGCTTCAATATTGGTGTTTGATCTTGATTTATATTGGTTAGTTCTTGCTTGATTCTCCATTGAAATTTGATTAGGAAAAGCATGAACTACCTTGTTCCTAAATTTAGTTTGATCTTCACCATGAGTTTTTGGGCAATTTTGGCATGTTCGGGACGGGTAATCGGGCAAGTATGGGGTGCATATACCCGATTGTGTACTTTATATGGGATTTTGTTTGATGCATTTTTGTTTTGTTGGAAATTTTGGAGTAATTAGTCCTCGGAATTCGTGACTGGTTCTCGACCAGGCTCGTTAACGACCTGCCCAGGTTCGTTAACGACCCTGTGTATTATCAAGCCCAAAACATCAGTCCAAATCCGTTACCGGTCCCAATTGGGCAGTTAACGAGGCATTCCGAGAGCTATTGCGAGACCAAGTATGGGGTCTCTTGTCTATTGATTTGTGTGGATCTTATCTTGGAAAATTTGTATTTTTTGTAGGTCCACATGGCAAGTTCTAGCCGAGCTGCAACCTGAGCCCAAAAGAAGAAGAGGAATCAATGGTCCCCATCTCCACCCCGCATGGACAACGTGATTTTGCGCACTCAAGGACAAGCGGACCGCTACAACGCCATATTAGACAAGGACCACTACACTAGGTGGTTCTCGAGGTCGAGTGCTAAGCAAATGGGGCTTTATGACGATGTCAAGGAGGCCTTTTCTATTCTCGGCGTGCCTCACTTGTTGAAGAAAGAAGCGGTACCACACTTCCCGGCTCTCACATCCGAGTTCCTCGCCATTCTTGAGACAAGATTCCCGACGAAGACTTCGGCTGGACGGATCAAATTCAGGCTCGGCAATGTTAGTAACGAGTATAAAATGGAGGAGTTCAATGGTATTCTTGAGCTCCCTAATCCTTCTCGAGATTACAGTCTCAAGGACTACAAGGTGATTCGGACTTGGAGCTATATCATCGGGGAAGTAGAGCCTTCCGCTGCAGCACTATCCGGGGCAAGCATCATCAACCCCATTTTCCGGATCATTCTACGAGTCCTAGCTGCTACTTTTTGGCCCAAGAGAGAGTTGAACAGGTCGACAAGGATGGAAGTTGAATGCCTCCGCACCATCCTTTTTGAGGAACCCGCCCCATTGAACTTGGGGTATGAATGGCTATACTATGTTGAGAAGTCGATCAAGTCAAAGGAAGTATGGTGCGGGAATTTGGTTAGTCTCTTGGCAACAAATCTTGGAGTTGTTCTATCTCTATACACGCCATCCCACGCCCAACTGCTCAACAGAAACTATTGGTTTAGCTCCAACATTTTCACTCAGACCGAGGGAGGGTTTGCTACCAAAGTTCAAGGCCGAGATGTTATCCCCACCCTGGCTAAATTAGAGCTGCTTTATGTACCGAACTGGTACGAGGCACAGACAGGGCATGCGTTCCCATTATAGCCCAAACCGCAAGATGAGCTGAGGCTTAGGCCGTGTGAGTCCCGGTTCGAGAGGGAGGAAGAAGCCATGGACGAAGATGATGATGAAGAGACTGAGGCAGCTACCGAGGCTGCCACGGAAGAGCTCGACCTCGGGGAAGATGACCTCGACGCAGAAATTCTGGGCAACAATATCTTCGTTAACGACTCCGCCAGGGTCGTTAACGACCACTTCGAGGCTTCTATCGATGCTACTACCGAGGCTCACAGCGTCGGTAACGACCCCCCGCAGCAACCTACCGAGCCACATTCTTATGGTCTCATGCCTTACAATCCGGTACTTTTTCAAGACCACTTCCAACCCCACTATCAACCACCTCCTCAGCTCGAGTACACTGGATCGAGTATCCCGCCTCCATGGGCCGAAGATCTTTCGTTTCAGATGCAGCAGCTTAACCTTCAGCAGACACATATTCACCAGAGGATGGATAGGTGGGAGAGTATCTATTCTTCTCGCATGACGATGGATGATGTGAGGCATCAACAGAGAGAGGTGGATGATGCAGAGTGTTGGAGGACAATGTATGACTTCATGAGGAACTTTGAGCATCAATTCCCACGACCTGGGCGCTGATTCAGTTTGAGTGTTTCTTTTCTGCTTTCAGAATCTTGTAAGTTTTTCTTTTTCTTTGTTGTTTTTTTCTTTTCTATTCTTTTCTTCTGCTTATTTTTATTCCAGTGAGGACACTATAATTTTAAGTATGGGGTGGGAAAGGGTAGAAAGTTTGTGTCTTGTTTTATGTGTTTTGTTTGTTTTATGTATTTTGTGTGTTTTAAGAAGTTCTTTGTTTTAAAAAAACATAGAAATTTTTTTTTTTGAAAATTTTGAAAATTCCAAAAAAAAAAGAGTTGTTAGAATAGATAGATACCCTTTCTTATGGTTCGATGATAGTAGTTACTAGCATGATCATGTAAATCCTTGCAAGCATGTCTTTGATAGTATAGCGTGATTCTTGTTATGAAGTTTTTTTATGAAGGAATAGCATTTGATGAAATTGAGCATGTATACTTTTTAGCATAAGTGATGCAATCCAACAAAAATTTGCTACCTTGTGAGTATTTTGTTGGCCTTATAGGGAGAACATCAAAAAATCCCTCTTCTTTTCTTGTGTGATTTACTCTCTTTATGCATATTATCTCTTGGAATTGTGATGGTTATCTATTACTTGAGACCTATATAAGATTTATAGTTCATTACTTGTGAAGATCATATGATAGAGAAGTTTTTCTTTTTAAAGCCTACTTATCCATATCCACCCTTCATTATTCCTCTTTTTGAAGCCAAATTGAGCCTTAAAGCCTTTTATTTTTAGCTCCACAAAATTGTTCCCTAGCCGATAAAGCTTGACCCTATCCGGGGATTAGGACTTAGTGTTGGTTGTTGTGATAGTTTTGTTGAGTGAGATTGTATTGGTTCAGACTGTGGGGTAATATGGGTTGGGTATTTGAAAGATCTTGCAGTTTGTCATGTAAAAGGAGTATTGGTTCCCTGAATGCACTTACAAAAGAAGAGGAAAGAAAGAGAATTGAGAAAGATAAGAGAAATGCAGAGTCGTTACAGACCCTAATGGGTTCGGTACCGAGCCTTCCCGCAGAAAAAAGAAAAAAAAGGTGTGAAAAATCAGAAGGGAAAAGAAAAAGAGCTGAAAAGTGTAAAGTGTGCACGAGCCAAAATTTCTTTGTTGTTTTTGAGCAAGATTAAGTTGGGATGATAAAAGGGTTAATGAGAGTTTTTGTTCTTTAAAGAAGAGTGAGTTTGGTATGTTGTTATGATAGTTTTGGTGTTACGTGAGTTTTTAGGATTCTTTTATTCCTGGATTTTATTAGCACCACATAGCCAAAATATTTCCATGCCTTATTGTTTTTACCAAGCCGCATTACAACCCGGCCGAATGAAAACTTCTATGAAGTTTTTCCTTGAGCCTAAGTTTCTCTTGATGATTTTTGCTTGTTTTGACAAATATTAGGTGGAGAGTTTGGTGATATAAGTTCCAATTTCTATGAGTTTTTGTATATAAGATGAGTTGAGAAATTGAATTTGTAAGCCCAAACACTTGAGAGTTGAGTGAAACACATATATCCCTTGTGAGGTTGGATTGTATTTGCTTATGTCTATTTAGTGCATATATGTGTGATGACATTAATAGTCATTTGCTATTATCTTCTTAGTGTTGAAGTTACTTTTTAGTTGATGGCTATTTGCTTGATGAGCATGATTGTTTGGTTTTGATTATTGTTTAGTGATTGCTTGAGGACAAGCAAGTCTAAGTATGGGGTATTTTGATATTCATGTTTTTAGTCTAGTTTTTAGTGTGTTTTCTTAGTTTGTTTGGTTTAGTTTTAGTAGTTTTAGAGTTAGTTTGTGTGTTGTTGGATGAGTTTGCATATTTTGTGAGAAGTATGGAAGCTACTCCGTTTTGTGTCTTTTTGTAGGTTTTGAGCAGGAAAGAGTGATTTTTGGAGCTGAATTGGAGTACTATGGTAGAGGACGGAAGGATATGAAGATGAAGAAGTCGAAGTCCAGGCTTTTAGAGTTGAAGAGTTGAAGAAGAGCAAATCCAGACTCGTTAATGAGGTTGTGAAGGGTCGTTAACGAGGCTTAGAGATAGAATTTTTCGAGAGATCTTTGTGATGTCTACCGACCCTGTGCGGAAATTTATCTTGATAATTCCGTGTCGGTAGGGCTTTTAATGAGTCTTAGGGTTAATATATTTTATGTTTTATGTCTTGTTATCTTTTTAGGTTATCTTTCTATCTTTTTAGAGTAAGTTTCTATCTTTTAGGTAAGTTTTTATCTTCTAGCCTTTTTATTAGATAGCTTTATTAGTATAAATACCCTTGTTTTCTAGCTTAGAAGGGGGGAGGTTGGAAGAGACCGATTTTGATTTTCTCTAGGAGAGCCGAACACGAGAGAAGTCGAGTGGGAAGAACATCAAGCCAAGGTCGATCGAGAGAGAAGCTTGGGTCGTTAATTGGTTCGTTTGCTCGTTATTGTCTTGTTTGTTTTCGGTTTCTTCGGGATATTGTAAGACGATATTTTTTCTAGTAATTTCAAGTAAGATTGTTCTGTTTTCAATGTTTTCTCTTATTGAAGTTGTTTGCTTTATTATTATGAGTAGTGAGTAGTTTTCTTATCTAGTGTCGGGGTTGAAACCCGGCATAGTTATGCATGTTTGATGAGTAAGTTGATGTGTTGAATGCCTTTTATCTATTTTAGGTTGCTTGTTGTGCTTATGCCTAGACAATGGTCGAAGTAATTTGAGTTCTTAACTTGATCGAGAGAGAAAGTTATTAACTTGAATGTTGATATTGTTCGATAACGAAAGTTTTGAGCTTTGGATCCAAACAAGTGATTGAGTGAATTGATTTATGAGAATTGATTGATTTGTTTGCTAATCAGTGAAAGTTGATGAATTTATCTTTTTAAAGGCATGATCTTTATCTTCTTACGAGTTTATATGCATGACTGTGTTGTGGTAACCCTTTTCCTAGGTTTTTATTCTTATTTGATTTTGTGATGTTCGTATTTTTAGTATAGTTTTTAGTATATTTTCTTAGTTTATTAGGACTAGTTTTGATAGTTTAGGATTAGTTTTATGTGTTTTTGGATAGTTTTGCATATTTTTATGAAAAGTATGGAAGCTACTCTATTTTGTGTATTTTTGTAGGTTTTAGCAAGGAAAAGGTGCTATATGGAGATGAAATTGGAGCGCTACAGTGAAAGACAGAGGAATATAAGATTGAAGAAGTCGGAGTTCGAGTTTTACGAGATAAAGTGTGGAAGAAACCAAGCCCAGGCTCGTTAACGAGGTTGTAAGGGATCGTTAACGAGGCCACGAGATAGAGATTTCGAGAGTTGACTTTGTGACTCACCGATCCTGTGCGGGAATTTATTTCCGTGTCGGTAGAGTATCTTTTTATGATTTTTAGGGTTATTATATTATGTATTTTAGGTCTTGTTATCTTTTTAGATTTTATTTCTATCTTTTTAGGATTTTATTTCTATCTTTTTAGGAAAGTTTTTATCTTCTAGCCTTATTTCTTTCTAGCCTTATTAGTATAAATAGCCCTCTTGTTTAAGCTAGTAGGGGGGAATTTTAGAGACAGATCGACGAAGAGAAGAGGAAGAGCCGAGATAGAGAGAGAGGATCGGAATCGAGATCGAGGCTCGGTGGACGAGAGTTACCGGCTTCGTTAATCGTTATTTTGGTTCGGTGCTTTGTATTTTTCGGTTTCTTCTGAATTTCTGTAAACGATATTTTTCCTATTAATTTGAGTAGTGATTTGTTTTCTATGATTTCTTTTGTTGAATTTATTTGTTTCATAGTTATGATTAGTGAGTAGTCTTCTTTTCTAGGGTTGGGGTTAAGCCCGGCATAGTTATGCATGTTTGGTGAGTAAGATTGTGTGTTGAATGCCTTTTATCTATTATTGAGATTGTTTGTTGTGATTATACCGAGGTGAAAGTCGAGGTAATTTGAGTTGATTGACTTGATTGAAAGAGAAAGTTGTTAACTTGAAGGTTGATATTGTTTGAATACGAAAGTTTCAAGCTTTAGATCCAAAACAAGCAATTGAGTGAATTGGGTTACGAAAGTAGGTTAATTTACTTGATATTCAACGAAAGTTGATGAATTTGTCTGTTTAAAGGCATGATCTCATCTTCTTACGAGTTTATATGCATGACTATGTTGTGGTGTCCCTAGTCCTAGATCTTCGTTTTTATTTGAATTTTCTTAAGAGATATTCGTTGCTGAGTTTGCTAGCTCGGTACCGAATCTGTTTAGGTCGTTAGTTTGAGTCTTTTTTTTACGGTGGTTCGTTAACGACCCTGACAACGTCGTTAACGAGGCTGCTTGTGAGTGTTTTGCTTGTTTTTGTTTGCTTTTTAGTAGTCGATAGACAAACAACCTTGCTTCTCGTGGAACGATCTTGACTCCCCTATACTCAGCGGGGTCTTGACTATAAATTTATTTGTTGTCCTGAGTGAAGGCCCGTCAACAAATTGGCGCCGTTGCCGGGGAAGCAACGAGTTTGTTTGTTTATCTGTGGGTTCGGGAATAGCCCGACCCCGTTTTTTTTTAATTTTTGTTTTCTTTGTCTGTTTTCTCAGCACATGCCGGTAGGACGTCGAAGGCTTGAGTTTGACAACGCTGGTTATTACTCAGAACCTGAACGTTCCCTGCACCGTCGACGCCGAGAGAACCGAGCCATGGCCACACCTGAAGAGATGGATCGTCAATTACAGATCCTCCAAAACCAGATGGAGGCGTTGAAAACCGAAAAGGAAGGCGCTGCTGCCGAAGCTGAGCGTCAACGAGCTGACAATGCTCGCCTACAAGAGGAACTGAATGCCTATCTGAGGAATGCCAAACAGTATATGCATCCAGAACTGAGGGTGCCAGAGTCCCCAATCGTGCTTCCAGAGATAGAGAAAGCTTTTGAGATCAAGTCTCAATTTATATCCTTAATTAAACGGGCTCAGTTTGAAGGGAAACCTACTGAGTGCCCTATGGAGCATATTAGAAATTTTCTTGATTTATGTGACACAATAGTTGCTGAAGGTGTCTCACTTGAATATGTTTTGTTAAAAGCTTTCAGGTGGGCTCTAACTGGAAAGGCCCTGAGTTGGTTGGAGAGCCTACCTCCTAAGTCTATCAGGACTTGGAAGAACTTGTATGATCAATTTCTTACAAAATTCTTCCCACTTGCCAAGACGACGGAGTTGAGGAAACGCATCACCTTCTATCACCAGCTGCCTAATGAAACCTTTGTTGAAACATGGGAAAGATTCAAAGAGATGCTTAGACAGTGCCCCACTCATGGGCAACCTTTATATGTTCTGCAAGAAATCTTTTTCCAGGGTATCAACGCAGAGACCAAGAACCGCATTAACACGCATACAACGTGCGGTTTTATAGAGATGGATCCTACGACTGCATGGGAATTGCTGGATAAGCTGTCCAATTACGATGCCATGTATGGAACCCAGCAAACCCCCCAGCCTCAGAAACGTCTCTACGTGCCTAACCGAGAAGATGTTGACCCAGACGTCAAAAATCAGTTTCTACAAGACGAGGTCAACCGCTTGAAGAAGCAAGTAAGTTTTCTGAAATCCTCTCAATCTTGTCAAGAGTGTGGTTCTTTCGCCCATAGTACTTCTGCTTGCACTAACATAGAGCAGGTAAGAGCTGCCGAGACAATTGCTGAAATGAATTACATGAGAGGCCCATACAGGAACCAACCTAGCAATTTTGATAGGTCAAATAACTATCAGACGTGGGGCAATCAGAATCCAAATCCAAGCTATGCAGCGCCTCCACCAGATAGACGACCTGCACCGTATCGACCTCCAGGCCATCAGGAGCCACCATCTTGGGTACAAGGGTTACAAGAAAGCATCAATGGGGTACACAACAAGGTCAATGAAGTTCAAGCTAACCTTAACCACCAGAATAAAAGATGGGGAGAGTTCGATGTATGGAAGAAGAATGTAGATTCCCAACTAGGGAACCTTGCTGCACAGATTCCGAGGCCACAAGGGCAACTTCCGAGCCGTCCCGAAGAAAACCCTAAAGGACAGATAGCAGCAGTACACCTTAGGAGCGAAAAGACATTACCGGAGCGAGTCCAAGCTAAGGATAAGAAGGAAGAGGACACCACGGTTACCCTCGGTAACGAGCCAGGAAGGGCAATTACCGAACCAGTGTACCGTGATGATGACGCCCCGAGGGTACCTAACGACCCTACCCTAGGTAAGTTTTCTAATCCGAGCCTTCTTCTCAATTCCAGGGTAGTCAACGACCCTAGCAGGGTCGGTAATGACCCGCCGAGCGTACCTGACGACCCTAGTGTCGACCCGGTAGCATCACCCCTCGAGCCTAACTTGGTTCCGAGGATGGTGAAATCTCTTCCATTTCCCACTAAGAAATCTATGGACTCTACTGAGAGTAAGTTCAAGCGTTTCGTAAAGATTTTTCAGGGCATTAATATTTCCATCCCATTCGCTGAGGCCCTAAGCGAAATGCCGGCTTACACAAAATTCTTGAAAGATATTCTTAGCAGGAAAAGATCCATTACAGAGCTACAAGATGAAGTCAGATCTATAGCTTTACCAGAAAAGCGAGGAGATCCAGGGAGATTTGCGATAACGATCGGTATAGGCGACCACAAGTTCAAAGCTTTATGTGATCTGGGAGCCAGTGCTAGTTTACTCCCTCTCTCGATCTGGTCCAAAGCTAATATGGGACCACTAGAGCCCATCAACATGCGGCTTTATATGGCAGACGGATCCTGCATCAAACCAACAGGGGTGGTAGAAGACTTTCCGGTTCAAGTGGGCAAATTCTTTGTTCATAACGACTTCATCGTTATGGCAATGCCCGAAGATCCGATGGTGCCTATTATTTTGGGAAGACCGTTCCTCTCCACAGCTGGAGCCATAATTGATGTTAGGAGGGGACTCCTAACTTTCGAAATTGGGGATGAGGTGACGTAATTCCGATTCAAACAGTCAATTAATGAGACCAATAGAGCCGATGTCAAAATGTTCTACACCCACCAGGAGATCATTGATTGTGGAGACCCTATTGGACGATTGGCAGCAGATGACGAAATTTCTGGTCGAAGATGGGCAGAAATAACCCCTGCAGTGTCAGTGACGAACCCCCCAGCTGCGTTACAGATTCTCCTGGCAGAAGAAGAAGGCTCGTTAACGACCCCACCAGCATCGTTAACGACCCTGGCAGAAGACAACGAAATTTCAGCCTTTGAATATCTTGAGGAGGTGTTGAAGACGGGGCCGGAAGAACCAATTCTAATCCCCGCTGAACCATCCCCAACACTTAAACCTCTTCTAGACTCCCTCAGGTATGAATTCCTTGGTCCTAATTCTACTTTGCCTGTCATCATTAATGCCAAATTAAAAGATGAGGAAGTAGGAAAACTCCTGAATGTGCTTAGGATGCATAGGAAAGCCATAGGCTACTCCCTAGATGATATAACTGGCATATCCCCTTCCCTTTGCATGCATAGGATATACATGGAGGATAATCATAAACCCACCATAGAGCATCAACGTAGGTTAAATCCTGACATGAAGGATGTGGTTAAAAAGGAAATTATTAAATTACTTGATGCTGGGATCATATTTCCTATATCGGACAGCCAATGGGTGAGTCCGGTCCATGTAGTTCCAAAGAAAGGAGGGATGACTGTTTTAGAAAACGAAAAGGGAGAGCTTATTCCGACTAGAACCACCACTAGTTGGAGGATGTGTATTGATTATAGGAAGCTTAATAGTGCTACTAGAAAAGATCATTTTCCGCTTCCTTTCATTGACCAGGTGTTAGAACGCTTAGCTCAGCATGATTATTTCTGTTATTTAGATGGCTACAGCGGTTTTTGGCAGATTCCCATTCATCCTGATGATCAGGAGAAGACAACCTTTCCATGTCCTTATGGAACCTTTGCCTATAAAAGAATGCCATTTGGGCTTTGCAATGCCCCTGCCACCTTTCAAAGGTGTATGATGGCCATTTTTTCGGATATGCTAGATGAGATTGTAGAGGTTTTCATGGATGACTTTTCTGTTTATGGTTCTTCATTTGATTCTTGTCTTGCTAACCTTGCACAAGTGCTTAAGAGATGTGAAGAAACCAATCTTGTATTAAATTGGGAAAAGTGTCATTTCATGGTTCAAGAAGGAATAGTACTAGGACATCTTGTCTCTAAAAGAGGGATAGAGGTAGATAAAGCAAAAATTGAGCTTATTGAAAAACTACCTCCTCCTTCTTCTATAAGAGACGTTAGGAGTTTTCTAGGGCATGCTGGCTTTTACAGACGATTTATTCAGGATTTTTCTAAGATAGCTAAACCTTTGACTAACCTACTAATGAAAGATGTAGTGTTTGAGCTGTCTCCAGAATGTCTTGAAGCATTTTACAGGTTAAGAGCTGCCCTCGTGTCCGCCCCCATTATGCAGTCCCTGGATTAGACATTACCCTTTGAGATTATGTGCGATGCCAGTGACTATGCAGTTGGCGCGGTCTTAGGGCAACAGAAGGACAAGAAACTCCATGCCATCTACTACGCCAGTAAGACGCTGGATGAGGTGCAGAGTAAGTATACAACAACGGAGAAGGAGTTCCTTGCCGTGGTATTTGCCTTTGAAAAATTCCGGTCCTACCTTGTTGGATCCAAAGTGATTGTTTATACTGACCATGAGGTTGTTAGATACCTAATGTCCAAAAAGGATGCCAAACCTAGATTGCTTCGTTGGATGCTCTTACTGCAGGAATTTGACCATGAAATAAGAGACAAAAAGGGAGCAGAGAACCTAGTGGCGGATCACTTATCCAGATTGCCAGTTGAGCATATCACCGAATCCAACAATGAGGTGCCAATAAACGATTCCAGACCAGACGAACACCTCCTGCTGAACTAGGTCGAACTCGACAAGACCCTCGTCACCGACCCCTTCAGGGTCGTTAACGAGGCGCCGAAGCTGGAAAGTATAAATCACAAAGATAAAGCTCCAGGGCGGGGCGGCATGTCAGTCAATCAGGCCGTTACTAAGCCACGGGAGGTCGTTACCGAGGATAAAATAATGTCTCTAGGTTCATTAACGATCCATTCAGTTCTGGTAACGACCGAATCAGGTAAGATTTCCGAAACCGAACTTGCTCAAATAAATTCCATTTCTTCTCCTCCTTCTATTTCTTCTTCCCCAATATCGATCCATGCTGTTAGAGGGTCAAAAGCCCCTTGGTTTGCAGATTTCGCTAACTATCTTGTAGGAGGCGCGATTCCCGAGGGTTTAACCCCACAAAAGAAGAAGAAATTTCTCCATGATGTAAAACAGTACTATTGGGATGATCCTCACTTGTTTAAGCAAGGAAGCGATCACCTCTTTAGGCGCTGTGTTCCAGAAGAGGAGATAGAGAATGTGATCCATCAATGTCACACACTTCCAACTAGAGGCCATGCAAAGGGATTCAAAACCACGGCGAAGATTCTTCAAAGTGGTCTCTATTGGCCAACCATGTTCAAAGATGTACAAGCTTATATGACAGCTTGTGATGGGTGCCAACGCTCAGGCAACATCACTTAGAGACATGAAAATCCACTGACCGGGATATTAGAGGTTGAGCTATTTGACGTATGGGGCATAGACTTCATGGGACCGTTTCCCGCATCAGGCCCCTACAAGTACATCCTAGTTGCAGTCGATTATGTCTCTAAGTGGGTAGAAGTTGTTGCTACAAGGACTAACGACGCCAAGACTGTGGCTAAATTCATCAAGACCAACATTTTCCCCAGGTTCGGCGTTCCAAGAATCCTTATTAGTGATGGTGGTTCTCATTTCATTGAGCGGAGCTTTGAAGCACTTTTGGCTAAGTATGGGGTATCCCATCGGGTGGCAACACCATATCATCCCCAAACCAGTGGCCAAGTTGAAGTTTCAAACAGGCAAATAAAGAGCATATTGGAGAAGACAATGTCCCATTCTCGGAAGGATTGGTCCTCCAAATTGGATGACGTCTATGGGCATACAGGACAGCATACAAGACGCCTCTACGCACCACTCATTATAATCTAGTGTATGGCAAAGCATGTCATTTACCGGTTGAGATGGAGCATAAAGCATTATGGGCTCTTAAGGAGCTCAACATGAACCTCGACGCGGCTGGAGCAAAAAGATTCATGGACTTGCAAGCATTAGAAGAATTGAGGCTGAAGGCGTACGAAAATGCTGAAATTTACAAAGAGAGTACCAAACGGTGGCATGATCGGAAATTGGTGCCCAAAACTTATGAAATTGGCGATAAGGTACTTCTTTTCAACTCTAGACTCCGACTATTCCCAGGGAAGCTTAGGACATGGTGGAGTGGGCCATTCGTGGTCCATCACATCTATCCTCACGGTGCGGTAGAGTTGATCGATAACCAAGGCGTAATCTTCAAAGTTAATGGCCACCGGCTGAAGAAGTTTCATGAGCAACCCGACCCGGACGAAGAGATCAGAGTCACTATGGCTCTCACAACGTCGGACTAGTCAGGTGAGTACGTCGGGCTGACGACGTTAAAAATAGCGCTTACGGGAGGCAACCCGCTTTTTAGTATAGAATTAGTTTTCTTTTCGTTTCTTTTCTTTTTAGATTCTTTTTCCTAGCTTTCTTTTGAATTCTTTTTAGTAGTTTTTAGGATAGAAATTAGGATAAATTTAGAGCTAACAAGATACAGGAGAAGGGCTCGAAAATCACTTCAAGAGGTTACGGTGGCTCGTTGACGACCCACCTAGGGTCGTTAACGACCCGGTTCGATGACCCGATTCGGCAAAACGGGCAGGTAAGTTATTTTTAACCTAAATCTATCTTTTTCTACCCCTTGCCGCCGCCCCTTCTACCTCTTCCTATCCCTACCCTCTCCTATTTAAACCCTCTAATCCCTAAAAAATTCTACCCACAAATCTCTCAACTCCAAATCCCTCAAAACCTCCACCGAATCTCCTCACCATCGATCGGAAACCGTCGCTCCACCGACCACCGAGAAGCCGTCGTTACCGAAGCCCGGAAACCCATTCTTCTCACCGACGAGATCCGAGCTCGTTAACCACCCAATTCCGACCTCTTGTTCTTCAATTTCTCGATTCTCCGGTATGGTTTCTAAACCCTAACTCGAAATTGTATGATTCATGGTTTTTTAGGGTAGAAATTTCATATCTTGAATTGAGTTCATAGAGAGGATTGATTTATATGATTGGATTTTGCTCATGAAAGTTTGATTATGCTTAGTAGTTCTTGGCCTAGGGAAGGATATTCATGTTAGATGTCTCATTGTGAAAAAGTTGATTTAGAGAAGCATGAATTTTTCTTGTTCTAGTATTAAGATACAAACTTTGCATGTCAAAATTTCGGGTAAATTTAGCATGTTCGGGATGGGTAATTGAGCAAGTATGGGGTGCATATATCCTATTGTGCGCCTAGTGAAGGAGTATAGAGGATTGCATGTTTGATTCTTAATGTTGAAAAATTCGGAATTCTGCGAACTGGCTCTCGGCAGCTCGTTAACGACCCACACAGGCTCGTTAACGACCCTACATATCCTCAAAGATCAATACCCAGTCCAGAATCGTAAACAACCCAATTGGGTAGTTAACGAATAATTCTGAGGGTTATTTTGAGACCAAGTATGGGGTCTCTTGCCTAACTTAACTTGAGTGGATCTTATCTTGGAAAATCATGATTGTTTTGTAGATCACATGGCAAGTTCCACCAGACCCGCTACCCAAGCTCAGAAGAAGAGAAGGAACCAGAGGTCCCCATCTCCACCTCGCATGGACAATGTGATCTTGCGCACTCAAGGGCAAGCGGACCGATACAGAGCAATCCTAGACAAGGACCACAACACTCGGTGGTTCTCAAAGACAAGTGCTAAGGCCATGGGGATTTACACGGATGTCAAGGAGGACTTTGCTATTCTCGGTGTGCCTCACTTGCTGAAGAAGGAGATGGTACCACATTTTCCGGCCCTCACATCCGAGTTTTTGGCCACTCTAGAGACTAGTTTTCCGTCGAAGAATTCGGCGGGACGCATCCGGTTTAGGCTCGGTAATGTGAACCGAGAATATACCACGGCGGAGTGCAACGCTATTCTGGAGCTCCCAAATCCTTCTAGAGATTACATTCTGAAAGACTACAGGGTGACTCGGACTTGGAGCTATATCACTGGGGAGGACCAATCCTCCACAACAGCATTATCTGGGGCAAGCATCATCAACCCCATATTCAGAATCATTCTCCGAGTCCTAGCCGCCACATTTTGGCCGAAGAGAGAGCTGAATAGGCCAACAAGGACGGAAGTTGCTTGTCTCCGCACCATCCTTTTCGAGGAGCCCGGCCCTTTGAATTTGGGGTATGAATGACTCTACTACATAGAGAAATCAACCAAGTCCAAGGAAGTTGGGTGTGGTAACTTGGTTAGTCTTTTGGCTACAAACCTCGGAGTCGACCTTACTCGATACACACCGGCTCATGCTCAACTCCTCAACAAGAGCTATTGGTATAGCTCCGGTATTTTCATTCAAGCCGAGGGAGGGTTCAAAGTGAAAGTTCAAGACCGCCTCGTTAGAACCACCCTTGACAAGTTGGAGCTACTCTACATACCAAATTGGTATGAGGCGTGGACGGGCCATGCTTACCCGTTAAAGCCCAAGCCGGAGGATGAGCTATCACTTAGACCGTGTGAGACAAGATTTGAGCGAGACGAAGAAGAGATGGATGAAGATGAAGATGAGGCTACCGAGGTAGTTGGCGATGACACTGAAGAAGCCGACACCGAGGGAGGAACGGAAGAGCTTAACTTCGAGGATGACGACATCGACACGGAAGTTTTGGGCACCAACGTCCTCATTGACGAGCCTACCAGGCTCGTTAACGACCATTTCCAGCCTCCTCCCTACATTCCTAACGAGGCACCCTGCTTCGTTAACGAGGTCCCGAGGATGACTACCGACCCACCGCCAGCTCCTGCCGACCCTCATTCCTATGGTCTCATGCCATATAACCCGGTGCTATACCAAGACAATTTCCAGCCTCACTATCCACCACCTCCTCAGCCCGAGTACACAGGATCGAGTATGCCACCACCGTGGGCCGAGGATCTTTCTGCTCAGATACAACAGCTTCACCTCCAGCAGGACCATATTCATAGGAGGATGGACAGATGGGAGTCCGTCTATTCTGCTCGCATGTCGATGGAGGATGAGAGGCATCGTCAGAGAGAGGCGGATGATGCAGAGCGTTGGAGGACGATGTACGACTTCATGGGGAACTTTGAGCATTACTTTCCTCCACCGAACCAGTGATTCAGCCTGAAGAAGAAGTTTTTCCTTGTTTTCCACTTTTGAGACTTTGTAAGTTTTTTATGTCTTTTCTATTTATTTTGTTTTTTTGGTTGTTTTCTTTTCTTTTCTATTTCTTTGCTTCTTCTTATTTTTCTTACAGTGGGGACACTGTAATTTTAAGTATGGGGTGGGAGAAAGTAAAAAACTTGTGTCTTATGTGTCTTGTGTGTTTATTTGTTTTAAGTAGTTTCGTTTCATAAATATTGAAAAAAATCGAAAAATTTTGAAAAAAATCTAAAAAAGATTTTAGAATTGATAGATATCCCTTTCTTAGGTTCTATGATGGTAGTTGCTAGCATGATCATATAAATCCTTGCAAACATGTCTTTGATAGTATAGCCGGATTCTTGTTTCAAAATTGTGTTTTTAGGAAGGAATAGCACTTGATGAAATTGAGCACATTTACTTTATAGCATAAGTGATGCAATCCAACAAAATAATGACCTTGTGAGTTATTTTTGGCCTTATAGGGAGAACATTAAAATCCCTCTTCTTTCTTGTATGATTTACTCTCTATATGCATATTATCTCTTGGAATTGTGATGGTTATCTATTTCTTGAGACCTATATAAGATTTATAGTTCATTACTTGTGAGAATCATATGATAGAGAACTTATTTTTATAAGCCTTATTAATCCTTATCCACCCTTGCATTATCCTTCTTTTTGACAGCCAATTTGAGCCTGAAGCCTTTTATTTTTAAGCTCCACAAAAATTATTTCCTAGCCGAGATAAGCTTGACCCTATCCGGGGATTATGACTTAGATTGGAGAGGTATGTTTTGTTGAGTGCAATGTTATGTTTAGGTTCGAAATTTTGGGATTATTGGTAAGGGTAGATTGGAAGTCTCTTGTTTCTAATATTATGTAAAAGAAAGATCTCTTGATGAGCAAAAGATGCACAAAAATGAAGTTGTTAAGAAAAAGAGGAGTACACGATGAAGCTCATTAACGACCCTGAAGTGGGTTCGTTAACGAGGCAGGGAAGGAAAAAGTTGTTAAGAGAAGAAGAAGTTTGAAGTGCATGTGTGTTTATAGATAATATCAGATATTCTTTTTATTTTTATGAGACTTTCTAGGATATAATGGGTGAGTAAAAGAAAAGTGCATATGAAGAGTGAGTTTGGTATATTTGTTTTATGAGAATTTTGGAGGTGTGAGTTTTTAGGAGTCTTTGATTCCCGGATATTATTAGCACCACATAGCCAAAATATTTCCACGCCTTATTGTCTTTACCAAGCCCCATTACAACCCGGCCGAATGGAAGCTTCTATGAAGTTTTTCATTGAGCCTATGTTCTTTTGATGATTTTTTGCTTGTTTTGACAAATCTTGGGTGGAGAGTATTGGTGATATAAGTTCCAATTTCTATGAGTTTTTGTGTATAAGATGAGTTGAGAGTTGAATTCATAAGCCCAAACACTTGAGAGTTGAGTGAAACACATTATATTCCTTGTGAGGTTGGATTGTATTTTCTTATGTCTATTTGGTGCATATATGTGTAATGACATTAATAATCATTTGTTATTTCTCTTCTATATGTTGATGTTGCTTTTTAGAGGATGGCTATGTCTTGATGAGTATGTTTGTTTGATTTTGATTATTGTTTAGTGATTGCTTGAGGACAAGCAAGTCTAAGTATGGGGTATTTTGATGTTCGTATTTTTAGTATAGTTTTTAGTATATTTTCTTAGTTTATTAGGACTAGTTTTGATAGTTTAGGATTAGTTTTATGTGTTTTTGGATAGTTTTGCATATTTTTAAGAAAAGTATGGAAGCTACTCTATTTTGTGTATTTTTGTAGGTTTTAGCAAGGAAAAGGTGCTATATGGAGCTGAAATTGGAGCGCTACAGTGAAAGACAGAGGAATACAAGATTGAAGAAGTCGGAGTTCGAGTTTTACGAGATAAAGTGTGGAAGAAACCAAGCCCAGGCTCGTTAACGAGGCTGTAAGGGATCGTTAACGAGGCCACGAGATAGAGATTTCGAGAGTTGACTTTGTGACTCACCGATCCTGTGCGGGAATTTATTTCCGTGTCGGTAGAGTATCTTTTTATGATTTTTAGGGTTATTATATTATGTATTTTAGGTCTTGTTATCTTTTTAGGATTTTATTTCTATCTTTTTAGGAAAGTTTTTATCTTCTAGCCTTATTTCTTTCTAGCCTTATTAGTATAAATAGCCCTCTTGTTTAAGCTAGTAGGGGGGAATTTTAGAGAGAGATCGACGAAGAGAAGAGGAAGAGCCGAGATAGAGAGAGAGGATCGGAATCGAGATCGAGGCATGGTGGACGAGAGTTACCGGGTTCGTTAATCGTTATTTTGGTTTGGTGCTTTGTATTTTTCGGTTTCTTCTGAATTTCTGTAAACGATATTTTTCCTATTAATTTGAGTAGTGATTTGTTTTCTATGATTTCTTTTGTTGAATTTATTTGTTTCATAGTTATGATTAGTGAGTAGTCTTTTTTTCTAGGGTTGGGGTTAAGCCCGGCATAGTTATGCATGTTTGGTGAGTAAGATTGTGTGTTGAATGCCTTTTATCTATTGTTGAGATTGTTTGTTGTGATTATACCGAGGTGAAAGTCGAGGTAATTTGAGTTGATTGATTTGATTGAAAGAGAAAGTTGTTAACTTGAAGGTTGATATTGTTTGAATACGAAAGTTTCAAGCTTTAGATCCAAAACAAGCAATTGAGTGAATTGGGTTACGAAAGTAGGTTAATTTACTTGATATTCAACGAAAGTTGATGAATTTATCTGTTTAAAGGCATGATCTCATCTTCTTACGAGTTTATATGCATGACTATGTTGTGGTGTCCCTAGTCCTAGATCTTCGTTTTTATTTGAATTTTCTTAAGAGATATTCGTTGCTGAGTTTGCTAGCTCGGTACCGAATCTATTTAGGTCGTTAGTTTGAGTCTTTTGTTTACGGTGGTTCGTTAACGACCCTGACAACGTCGTTAACGAGGCTGCTTGTGAGTGTTTTGCTTGTTTTTGTTTGCTTTTTAGTAGTCGATAGACAAAAAACCTTGCTTCTCGTGGAACGATCCTGACTCCCTTATACTCAGCGGGGTCTTGACTATAAATTTATTTGTTGTCCTGAGTGAAGGCCCGTCAACAGTTTGCAATCAATTACATTCGCTATCGAGTACTTGCCTCGGTACCGAACCTGTTTAGGTTGTTAGAGTGTGTTTACGTAGAGTCATCCAGGTTCATTAACGACCCTGACAAAGTCGTTAACGAGGTTGGTCGTAGGTGTTTCGCTTTGTTTTACTTGTTTTTAGTAGTCGATAGACAAACAACTTACTTCCCGTGGAACGATCCGGACTTCGCTATACTCAGCGGGGTCTTGACTTATAAATTTATTTGTTGTCCAGTTAGTCAAGAATACACCCATCAACAACATTCTATCATGATTTCATCATGAACTACACTTGGGCAAATATTGGGATCAGTATGTCATACAAAGTCTACAAGGAGTTTGTTGGTTCATATGCTAAAATTGGTGCCACACTTGTGGTTTTCAAGAATTTTAAAAAAGATTTGAACTCTTTCATGATAATTTGTGATGCTTAAATGGTTATTGATAATTTGTTCAGAAAAAAATGTTATGCTTTCTGCTTTGAATATGAGGTTGATTTGATTTTTTTTTTGTTTTGTATGATCTTATTGCACGAAAAAGTTTTTCTTCCTTTGGTGATGTGTCTATTGATGTAAGCTACAAATCAAACAAGTCAACTCTCTTAGTCAAACCTTAACATGTTATGTGCATTTTTTGTATGTACATGTAGCAATTCTTTATGCACATACAAAAATATGATAAAAAAACTTCATATTCCTGTGCACATATAGGCAATTCATTATACAAGAAAAAATAGCTTTAATGCACATAAAAAACATTAATTTGTGATACTATTGAAAGAAAAAGCTTTTCTTTCTTTGATGACGTGTCTACTCATGCAACTTACAAATTAAATAGGTAAACTCTCTCAAGCAAACCTTACCATGTTATATGTTTTATTCTATGTGCATGTAGCAGTTCTTTATGTAGATTCAAACAGTTTTTTATGCACACACAAAGAGTCCCTCAACATGCTCATCCACGCGAGTTATGGTTGGAGTTGCTGTCTTAAAGAGATTGGTTTAATAAGGTAAAAGTTGATGAGTTTTCTTAAAACTTGAGGGGTTTAATTCCCATGTCTTGTAGCCTATATAAAGGAGTCTCTGGCTTCTTGTTTCAGGAGCTCATGAACCACGAAAAATACTTGTTTTGATCTTGTTTAATAAAAAAATTGGGAATTTTGTTCTTGTTCGTGAGTAATATCAAACATCCAAACCGAGTCTTTCTTTGTGCAATTATCACAAAGGAGCTCTTGTAGCTTCTTGGTGGTGCGTTATATCCACTTAAGGAGACTCACTTATCCTTCAATAAGATCTCTTTCATCAATCCATCAACATTTCATGCCCCTTCATTCAATGTAAATCCATCTTATTCAAAAAACTCAATTGGTAAACCCTTCTCAGTGATTTCCTACAACACCTCAATAGAATCATCATAACATTTGATCCACAAAGCATCTTGATCTAAAATTTTGAAGAATTCAACAAGACTCATAGATATAACTTCTTGAGTTAGAATCACTTAAATCAATGTTCAAAGTAGGGAGAACCGCCCTTGTGAACCTGGAGCGGAAATTCTATCCAAACCAAAGGTTTGGCTTCTCGATTTACCTTGCATTGAGGCATGAAAGACTGTGATTTGTTTCACCATGCTTCAAATGCAATCTCATGGGCTTGTTAACCATGTTCTTATAATCCTTCTAAAAAAGGTGAACATTCTCATGACCATGAAGCTCATGGACAAATGCATTGAAAATTTTTACAATTAGCACCCTAGCTCTATCATTATTCATGATTATTTTTGTATTCCAATAACTAATGCATCTATAGTTTAGAAAAAAGCTTGTGTTTTTTCTCCTCAAGAGGGTGGTTATGATCCAATTGCACATATATCACTCTCCAAAATTAATCCATCATATGAAAGGGATCTGTTGACATTAAAATTTCATCATGCCACACAACTATAAGTTGCTTTATCTAGTTGCTTTGACTTTGTTTCAAATGTCTCTTGCTTTGGACAAGCCATAAACAGCCGTGTGTAACTTTAACACCATTAACATTGTGAGTATATGACCTTCTTATTATTGTTTGAAATCCTTCTGCCTTCTCTAATCATGATAATATTTAAAAACCTCATCCTCTAATTCAAAAGCCATATCGAATGTGGGCACACCATTCGAAACTTTGGGTGCTCCACCATCTACTTCCTCTCAATCTAATACTTCACCACAAACACAATCGATTGCACCCGAATTTGAGTCCCCCTCACCCAAACTTATATCCACCTACATTTATCGTTAAAAGCTTGAATTATCGTATATTCAACATAAACAATCATTACCTCCTTCATGGACAGAATCCATGTTGTGGGAGGTTGTAGATGTCTTCTATTGGATGGGTTTGCTGCTGTGGAACGGGTCCATTGTTGGACGGTCAGTGGTCGAGCATGGTCAGACAAAATCTCTTCAACATTGAACGATAAATTATTATACAATATTGATCGTTGAGTATTAATCCATGTCGATAAAATTTCGTTACTTAGTGGATTGAATAATTAATAAATTTTTTTACAATACCATTGATCAAGAATTGCTTAAATTTTAAGAAGTCTTGTATTTATATGGGTAGAGTATAGTATGTCTTGAATGTAACTGTAGAAATTCTACCCTATTTCTGACCTCTTTGTTCATGTAAATTAACTAATTTAAACTATTATTATTATTATTATTATTATTATTATTATTATTATTATTATTATTATTATTATTTAAGCCAAACTTATTAAAATTTGGTTTCTATTTTTTGAATGCTTCCTTAGTAAGCAAAGTGAAGCTTACATAGTAGTTTTCCCTTTTACCTAAGCTAGCTAAAAGAACCCTCTGTACTTATCCCTTATTATTTTTCCTTAAATTCCTAGATGTGTGCACTTATTTTTGTAAACTCTCGTCTCCCTCCCAAGGCAGCCCCCTTCCTCGTTTCTCTCTCCTTCCTTCGTTCCAACCTTTGGCTATCTTCCTCCACTAGTCATGATTAGCAATCTCCGCCAGCAAGCACAAACACCAGAAGGTCACAAGTTGTCGCTGCTTATCATCGTTTTCTTTGAGTACTTATTTGAGTTGGTCCTCGTCTCCAATTCGGTAGGTTCCCCTCCCTTGCGGTTCATGTACATAGTATTAATGTCTTGACTAGCTAATTCCTAAATTAACTAGTTGAGTGGGTATGGTTGAGCTCGGGAATGAGAGTTCGGGTACCGCTAAATGGGTTTAGTTGTGAGTTTGAATTACCTTCATTTAAAATTATTATGGGTGTTGTTGTAATGAAACTAAAGTTGGGATAGGGTCTCGTAAATGAATGGATTTTTAATAGATATACATATGTAAGATGATGCTAGTTAGTAAATTTGTATACATATGTATATTTGAACGCGAATTAAGTTCCTATGGATAATTATAGACTTGATCAATTTCATTTTGGATGGGCTATATTAAATTTATGTTGGACTATTAAAGTAATAATTTCTTGAGTGGACAATTAGAATATATTTGTAATGGCTAGTTCGATTAGTAAAACCAAGACGAGGTACATGTATTGTTGATACTAAGTCAACTCGTGGATTAGTCGGGTCGAGTTCTTTTAATTTAACCTGAGTTGGTTAAATCTCTATTTCTTATTGAGTGTTATTCTTCTCTCTAGGTATCTAGTTTGACCAAGTCCGTTCCGATATCGTTGAAAATTCATCGTTTAAGGTAAGTCATCTAGATTTACTTATCTTGCGATCATGTTATGTGGTAAACTAGTGAATTGAATGTGTGGAACTCTATTTTGGAATATTATTCCATAATATATTTTCATACTTGAAAGTTATTGGAATAGTTTTGATAAATTTTTATTGGGTGCAACTTGATCTCTGCGGGTGTGATTATGGACACGGACAAGTCGATGGAGAAGAGACCCCGAACATAGTCATGCGGCGTGTGGAGATCGCCTTCAAAAATTGAACGTTTTGGCAAGTGCTCTAGTAGAGGCTTAGCCGGGGAAAGAAGGGTGATGGGAAAGAAAATGGGCACGAGTTTAGTGTGCGCGCTAGCCGTGTACCATGTTTCGAAGGCAAGTCCGGGTTGCCTGAACTGAAGAATGATTATGGCTTGGGTTACGGAGGAATTTTTGTTGGTTGTTGTGATATATATTGCATGAGCATTTTGTTGATTAACTTCGTGCTTATGGGTTATTGTGAAATTGAGAGTTGGTTTGGAAATTGATATGCTAGTCTATATAACTATATGATGTGTTTTGGTGTGCATGTTAGTTTGACATGTATATGAATGACTGATTGTATTATTTTAATAGTCTATGATTTGTTCTACATGTTTGATTTGCCTGTTTGGCCCATACCATGATTGTTAGCTAATGTGTTTCTGTTCCAATGTTTTTAGGTAAAGATTCTGGTATGGGAGATGTGCATGGAGATCACTTTCTGGATGGCGATGCTTGTTCTCGACGTAACGTCTAATAGGGGAAAGATGTTTAGTTTAAGTCCTTTTGTTGTTAAGTTAGTCAGTTCTAGTTGCAAGACAGTCTAAGACAATGTTGTATAGAAACTTGATAGTGTAGTTAAAGTTTAGTATATGGTTTAGTTTGTTTATAGTTGCATGCATAATGTTTTCCTAAAACTAATTTTGTAGATATAAGTTGGATGTTTTTCTTGGCTTTTCTTGCTGTGCCTTTGTTGCAAGGTCCAATATTCGTGAATTTATTGTTAGGCTTGTTTTGGTGGACCCAAGTGTGGTTCATAACGGCTAACAACCCAAATATTAAGATGGGGTGTTGCATAAGGGAGATAAGGGATTATGCATCAGAGCGAGAGAGGGGTTCAGACAATGTTTTGATGACTAGACCTAAGGCATGTGGACTTCTTGCCATGTAAAAAAAAAATTGCTAAGTGGGCGAGAGGGGGTCCAATTTGACATTAGTGTTGGCACTAACGATTGGGTTACTCCCTAATACTTCCATAACTTGTAAATATCAAAAGAACATTATCCACAACTTTCAAAAATCCTTAATAAACTTCGGTCAAATTTTATTTTTACAACTTAGTCCCTAGAC
This sequence comes from Fallopia convolvulus, assembly GCA_964016875.1. Taxonomy (NCBI): domain Eukaryota; kingdom Viridiplantae; phylum Streptophyta; class Magnoliopsida; order Caryophyllales; family Polygonaceae; genus Fallopia; species Fallopia convolvulus. The sequence goes on from OZ024727.1 coordinate 29,756,836, forward strand.
AAGGAAAAGTGAAAAGCTCAAGGAAAACCGTCAAATATAATGATTTAGCCTATTAAAAGTACCCTAGGAAAACCATTTTCTCACTAGCAAATGACACACAAACTGAAAAGTATAAAATATTTGGAGTATATATAGAAAGCCCACGATACAATTGCTTATATTAGAAGAATGGATTATGGCATGTAAACAAGTATTTAAGCGCTTGACGCTAATGAAAAGCTGATACAATTTCGCAAATTCCGCACCTCTAGAGAAGATTGATGGTAAATATTTACCAAGGACAACCCTAAAACACAAAGATCCAACCGAAGATGACGAAGATGGGTGATCCCAGAGGATCTTTCTTTGAGACAGCGTCGTCGTATTACTTAAATATGAGTGACAATTTGGATAACGTTATTACTCAAGTCCAATTTATGGGAGAGAATTATGTCGACTGGGCACACACGATGATTACCTCTTTATGAGTCCGTCGAAAGTGGGGGTTCGTCGATGGAAAAATCCATAAACTAGAGCAAAGGTCGACTATCCTAGAAGATTGGTGGATAGTGAACTCAATGTTAGTGGCGTGAATCTTGAATAAAATCGAACCAAATTTGGGATTGACCATGACATACACGGTAAACACAAAAGAATTGTGGAAAGATGTAGCCGAGAGATTTTCGGTTGCGAACGAGCAAAATCAAGAACAATGGGAATACCAAGACTGGAATATGATTTGCAACAATTGTAATTGGAAGGGTCGGAGTATATTTGGTTTTTTTTTCTCATTCGATATCCTAAATTGATACGACCCCACCCATGGATGTCGCCCAAGAGGAGGAGGCCTTATCCGTGTGCTCCGACGGACCTATCACATGCAGACAGACCCGTGTAATAGCATCGGTCCCTCACTCGCTAGTGACCCATGTCTTGGTGTGCCATAGTACACCCTTGTCCGAGCCACCGCTTGTGTGCCTCCTTGCCTTTGGCACCGTAGATGAGGCTGATGCATCTCACTATGCCAACCTTGGCGCCTACGTACCAAGGCCCCAACACTTGAGGTTCACGCTAGCCCCGCGCCACCCCTGTGTGCCAACATTGTGCCAAACCCGTGCCAACACCACGCCAAACCTGTGCCAGCACCATGCCAACATCGCGAGGTTGTTGCGATAGCACACCAATGTGCCAACGCCATGCCCTCTCCGCGCCAGAGCATGCCATGGCTTAGATTGTCTCTGCGTGCACCCATGTCGATGGCTTGTCTTGGCATGTCAAGACTTGTGCCTTGGTCCTATCTTTCTTGTTTTATTAGTATTGCTATTTTTAGACCCTTCTTTAATTTTTTATGTCATTTATTATATTATGGACGTTAGGTCTTGGTTGCATCCAAGACCAAGTCGAATGCCTCTTGTTAAGATTCAAGTGTGCCACTCTATTTAAGGGCCACTCAAACTCCATTATTAGGTTACGCATAATTTTAATTCGAGACCTAGTCGAAGCTCTGCTCCTTTGATTCTCGTTTTGTGTGTCATAATTTTCCCACAAATCTACCCCCTCTTACTCATTTCTCCCTTGAATCGAGTGCCTTTTATCTCTATAAGCCAGAAAACCTTTCAATTCTCACAAAAGCTTCCACCATACTCATTGTTGAGACCGTATACACGGTCAAGCGAAGGTCCTCAAGAGCGTTCTCAGATTCATTAAGATACGGGTTCGCATTAACTGGCATCAGAGCCAACAGATCTTGTAAGTCTCACTCGTATCCCTTGTTTCATTGTGCACAAAATTTTCCACCCTTCCATGATTTGTTTGAACTAGTTCTTCCATCCCACGTTTCATCTAAGCCACCAATTTTTTTTGTCCACGTAAATTTAGTTTAAAAAAATTGCCTTAACCTACTCGCATTGTGTTAATTTGGTGATTTCAATTGCATCTTGTTTAAAATTTTGCATTGCTTACGTCTCATCTTTCATGATATTGTCGATTCCTTACCACATTCGATTGTCTCTTTATTCTTGCATGTTCTTCATGTTCTAAGATGGGAAAGAGGATCAAACACCATTTCCAAATTGGTTACAAGATCTTACGTAGAGAGTTAAAATTCATACGTGTGGATCTCAGCCGATTGCCTTTTAATTCTTTTAATATTTATTGAGATTTGTAGAGAAAATTCATACGAAATCTCCTTTATTTCGTTAAAAAAAAGATATTGGATATATAAAAAAATCAATCAAGATAAGGAATTGTTTGATCTTATCTCTCTTCTATTTTCTACCCTTTATTTTCGGCAACCATATAATATCTTGATTTCTTTTGTTAAGATCTCTCCTTCCCTCTTAGGACAAGATCATATCAATTCTTTCTCTTTCTAGAATTGCATGTCAATTGCAATCTCACCTATCCCTATTAGGCCGAGATTCTGTTGCTTCTTCCCTTCTTTCCTGTTGATTTCGTGGTCGCTAAATACTACAAGAAAACCCATTTATTGCAACGCTAAATGTCGTTGCAAAATAAATATTTTTGCAACGACATTTGTTGTTGCAAAATATTTGAATTTGAAAAGTTACTTTAATATTCTTTTGCAACTACATATGTCGTTGCGACTGTCGTTACGATAAATTGTGTATTGTTTTGCAACATCAGTGTCATTGCGATAAATTGTGTGTTTTTTGCAACATTTGTTTGTAATCAAAGATCACATAGTTGCAATACCTGGTATTTTTTGCACTTGATATATCATAATCCAGCATACAAGGATGGAATATATACCATTCCTTGTCCAAAAATCTACATAGCAAATCCAACACCATTTTATCCAATACAAAAAAAATTCATCCCAAGAACTACATAGTTTCAAGCTAATTTTTAACATCTAAAAAGAAGTATGCACAAAATTTCTTCTAGATAGCTTCAACATCCAAAAGAAGATAACTCCAATGCAAGCTACCCAACTACATCTTTCCTCCTGCAAACACTTTTTAAATATATGAAAGAATCTCAATTGAATGCAAACAATGTCAATTGAAAGCATGACAATTGTGATAATAAGCAAATAATATGTAAGAATATTAATTGAAACCTAGCTATAAAAGCCTAATAAGCAAACACTCAAAAACTACTTTAATTCCACCTAAAATATTAGAAACTTTGACAAAACTTTGCCTATATTTTAGACTAATCCTTGTTTTTCAAATTATATAAACAAATCTCCAAAACAATACTACATTAATCAATCCTAATACACTATTTTTTGCTCCACAAGCATCAAATCATGCACAAAATTTTTAGGCACTTTGACATTAACCATCTTAGCAAGCAGTGGTAGGCAATCACACTTATTAGCACTTACCAGTTGAGAAGCTTCGCTACAATTGCTTCAACATTTAGACTGAGTAAATATTCATGCATAGCTTCACTTTCCATTTCACCTTTCAGTCCAATCTACAAAGAAAGGAGAAAAATGTAAGCTGAAATACATTGGAGAATCTGAAAATAGTTTTGATTTGCTTAACGGGAAACAAACCTTGTAAAAGAGCATTATTGTGATGCCACGTCTCTTATTCCCTTATCAAGGCCTTTTAGAATAATAGAACTAAGAGCACCTTGGTGTTATCTTTCAAAATCCCTACCAACATTCTAAAAGCAACACAGTGAGAAATTAGTAAGATAAAACTTAATGACAAATTCAATCAAATATTATAATGGGAAATAAAAGATAAATACAAAAAATTACTGATATGGTCAGCATGTATATCAGTTAAATAATTACGTTATCTATAGTTCTAAAGCATATATCCTAGCATATAATTTTTTTTTGCATATTAAAGTATACATCTATCTTAATAAACTGAAGCATAATTCTTGGGCATGATAATTCTTTTGGCAGATTGCAGTATATCTACTCCCACTCATAATTTATCCAAGCATTCATCAATGTTATACAACAACAATTTTCTTTACCTAATTTTTTTTCTTCTCTACACAATCGTTTTTAACAAAATCTAACATACCCATCATTCTCTTCCTAGAAGTTCCCCTCCCATTGGACCCCTTTTAGAATATAAATTAAAAATTATAAGTATATAGCCAACAAGTTTATCAATCATTGAAGACTCAAGATTAGTAATCTTAGTTCAGCAAGTTCATGACGATTCTTCTAGCCCGTGGAACAGGGTTCCCTTGGATATAGACCATTCTTCTAACCTGAGAGGAAGTAGTGGAAACTTCACATGATCATCCGAGCCAACCCATTAAACACCATAACATCTTTGCCATTGATCTATAGACAGAAAGATTGTTTAAGAAACAACAATGAACAAATAATAGATCTAGAAATAGGTGCCATACCACATGTTATCACCCTAAAAGTTAGTGGACTTTGTGGTTCAAATGAAGCATGATAGGCCAGATGCTAGAATTGCTCTCAAGCTCAAAGCTATGGTAAGTAATACAATACCATATTTACCCTTCTAAAGAATTGGAAAAATAAAATAAAAATCAACCTCCACTGTAACTTTCATAAACTCAACAGGGTACTTTGTAAAATTTGCATAAACAACTATATAATTGTTAATTCACGTTAGCAAATCATATATGTTTTTATTATTTATAGACATCAAATCATGCAAATCCCAACCGGGTGTTGAAAGAAAGCATAATTTATTATCATAAGGCTCACTTCTCACCTTTAGAATGGAACCATGAGCAACTGAATTTGTCTTGTCAGCGTAATTGCATGTAGTCACCCAGGATTGAAGCATTAAAATGATTTTGTCTTGTCCGCTTAAATGCTTAATTATGGTTCCACCCCTCTCTCCGAACCCCATCAATTGAATTTGTATGAGCAAAAATCCTCTCTTTCCAACTCCTAGTAGTTCTCACAATGGATTCCTTGTATCTTCTTAATCGAAAAAGCAATTCATAGAACCAAGTCAATTTTATGCTTTTCTAGCAAAAGGCTAATAAAAAGGCAAGTTACCTTGTTGAAAAAAAACTTAAGTGAGATCCGAAGGATTCTGAAATAGCAAGAAATTCAGATGGACCAATTGCTTCATTGCTAACAACAGAAGTTTTACTATACTGAGAGTAGAATTCAACCCACCAAGACCTGCGACAAACCCACCAAATCCTGCGAATATCAACAAGAAACCCTTCAAGACCTACGAATGGAATTCAACCCTAAACCCTAAAATTCAAATCAAACTAAATCACACAAAATCTGAGAACGGAGGGGCGGACGACAATTTTAACTCTTGAAATTTTTAATGTTACCTCTTGAATCAAGGCGAAGAGCTCGACAATGGAGGTGGTGATCGAACCTATTGTTGCCAAATCCGAGGAAGTCTGAGAATGGAAGCCCGACGATGGCCGAGATGGAGAGTTTCGATTGTGGGAAGAAGAGGGCTAGTGGTAGAGCTCGTTCTAGCCAGAGAGGCAAAGAGGCGTGAGTTAGGCGATGGGGTTTCACGCTTCTAGTGAAATCAATTGAAAGAGAAGTGTTTCGAGCTTTTTTGATTCTCAGTACATGAAAGGCATTTTTATTTTTAATACTTTTTCTTTTGCAACAACTTTGTTGTTGCGATAAATTTAGAATAGGTTTCGCAATGACAACATGTGTTGCAATATGTGTGATCCTTTTTTTGCAACGAGTAGTTTTGTTACCTAAAATTATCCCAAATATTAATAGGAGTCGCACACACATAGAAATGGAGGGAAGTGAAATTTTCATTCATTGCAACAAACATTAGCAACAACTCTTTAAGGTCCTTGCGAAAGATATTTTTCACAACGACAATATTTTGTAGTTTAAATTTTCGTTGCAATAAATGGATTTTCTTGTAGTGAAATCAACATTTTTTGTAGTGTTTTCTTGGAGTTAAAGTGGCTCGTCTCATGCTAGAATTTATTCGAGTCAACGCAAGTATGATTTGGACATTGTTTCTACTTTTGGTCTTTTGGGTGCACAACTGGCTAATCTTCCTATGGATTCTCATCATAAGCTTGCGTTGTCTACTACAACATGTTTAGATGATCATGAGAAGTATCATCAGCGTATAGAACGATTGACCTATTTGTGTTTCTCTATACTAGATTTGGCATATTTTGTTCATATTTTAGCCTTGATATAGTTTGCTTAACAAAAAGAAATTTTTGGAAAAATCATACTTTTAACATTTTTCAAAGCAAAATTATAATTACAATTCACGTCTTTCTATGTAAAAAGTAAACTTTTTTTCCAAAATTTACTTTTTTTTATTAAGCAGCTATAATAAGACCTTTTGTCTCATTTTATGCAACGACCCAAACTAGATCATTGGCAAGCAACGCTATGAGTTGTGAGGCATCTTAAAGGTCATCCTGGACTAGGCATACTTATCAAGTATGATAGCTTGTTATGATTGACTAGATGGTGTTATTCGATTTGGGCTAGTTGTCCTATCACGTGGCGATCTTTGTCTGGTTGGTTGATTTTATTTCAAATCCCCTCAATCAACAACGTAACTTAATTAATAAGAAACCCATAAGAAATACTCTCATCTCATGATTCAATAATAAATAATGAGATAAACTCATTACGAAACAAAAATTAATTTGATTTCATTTTTTTAATGAACAATAATGTTCAATTTAAATGGCTATTACTCATTACCATGAAATTACCATACATGGCTTTTTTTTATCAACTAACATTAGCAAGGGTTCGTTGCAACATGATACCAACCATAAGGGCTTTAGATTATGATTGATTGGTATTGGTGGGGCATTATTTTAGCTCGAAATTCATGACGTGTCTCTTGCAAAAGTTTGGTCCTTCCCATTGATCCTTACAAAGGAGCTCAGTACAACCAATTGAGCTTCTACGTTTAACTTGCTTTTGTTAGCTGGCACATTGCTTGTGATTGTTCACTGAGAACAAGGCATCCTTGAAAGTCTTATAAAGCCAACATTCATTTAATTCTATTAAGCAAATTATTGTCATCCAATACACAATTTCATCAACTTCATCGTGGCTAAAACTTTCTTGCATGACCTAAACAAAAGGATTCTCTAGGGACCACATTCAATCACTTGTCACTACGTTTGAATTACATTGATCAGGCGCGCTAGGTGGTTTCCTAGCAGGCCCTTCACCGACGGGAGGTGGGTGAGTGTTGTATGGTACTCATCCAACCTATAACCATATTCAGGTACTAGGTTCCCTCTCTTTTGTGCATAATCAGAACACATGGGTGATAGATTTGCTAGTTGAGGTCATACATGTATCTTTGTTGGATACAATGTGGGTAAAAAGAATTGGAGACTATATATGATCTTGTAACAAAAGAATTTTGGATTTTAGGAGATGTGGCATTTTATGAGACAAAATTCCCTTTTTCTTAGTTAGAGGTAGAGAATGTTGAGCCATCAATGCGAGTTGAGATCTCGGTTGAATCAAATGAGGATGAAAGGAACGGTGTCCATGCCTCTTCTAAAGAAACTTTGAATGGTAGGGGTAATGGTAGATATGTTACTCGAACTCATTTGGATAATGTTGAATTTACACCATTATTGGCTTTGGAAATTGAAAGCACCCATGCTGAATCGATTGGTATAGAAAGAGGACGTTAAACATTATTATTGTTTGTGAGACAACGTGATTATGTCATAAATATTATGCAATTGGTGATCTCACGAGAACCAAAGTATTTTTCAAGTACTCATTAACCTTTGAAGAACTTTATGAATAATGACAGAATCTCTCACAAGCATCATACTTTCTTCACTGCTATTTTAGAAGATAAAGAATCGGGTTCTTTTGTTGATGCTATGAAGGATTCAAGATGGTGTGAAGCTATACGTCTTCAAACACAAGCTTTGGTAGAAAAATAGACTTGGACACTTTCTTCTTTGCCTTCTAGGAAGAAGGTAATAGGTAGCAAATGGGTGCACAAAATTAAGTGCAAACTTGATGGAAGTTGTAACACCCCGATTTAATACACGGCGCTACTTAAAAGTATACCTTACCAGGTACTACTTAAGTAGGTTGACAGCCACACTTTAGGATCTTGCAATGCGGGCACGATAAGAAAACTTAACAAAAACATCTAACCTTTTCATTTAATAAAAATTAAAAACATAGTTATGCATGTATTCCCAATAACATAAATATCCAAATCCGACGAAACACTACTAATAATGAAATATTCTATAAATAACGATAAGCAAGACATAATACTATCTCCAGCATAATAATAAAACCAACATCCTAATACGTCGTAAATAAATTAAAGTAAACCCGACCCCACTATGACACGCGGACTTCACCGCTCCGCCCCGCCACCTGGCCTTGGTTCTTGCTCGGTTCCCTGGTTCATACATGGAACTGAAAAATATTCCCCGAAGGGTCAACTACTAATCTATCAAGTTAGAAAGAATACGGAAATTGCAAGATGTTTTGAAAGCACTTCTAAAGTCAGCATCCAAGTCCACAACCATACTCATAACTCTAAAGGCCAATACCTAAATTAGTTTTGGTTAGTCACACATAGCCACATACACATTCACAAATACAATCTTACAACAATGCAATTCCTCCATCTCGCAATCCAACCTCCAAGGCGCTCAACCACGCGCCGAGTGCAGAGGCAGGCCCTCTCACTCTACTTCACAATCTCCCTTCTAACTTCGGCTAAGCCTCCACTGGAGCACTTGCCAAAACAAATTGATAATATTTTTCGTTTTGAAGGGGCACGGTTTCCCTGTCACGCGGACCATACATAGACAACTCTTCCTATCCGCTAGCTACGATGGGACCGTGCCGAAAACGGTACCAACAAAGAGAAAACGTTTCAAAAATCTCTTTCCGATAAAATGCGTTCAAAACCATTTTACACACACAACACACAAATAAGTTCAAAACAATTTAAAAAAGGCACTCGGGACTAGTTCCCAAAACCCGTCCTACAATCTAACAGGATAGAAAAGAATCGAGCAAGTCGAAAACGACTTACCTCAGATGTAGGATTCTTTGGCGTGAAAAAATCTAAGATCGTGAGAAAAAGCAGTTCCCTAAACAAAGTAATAAGCACACTTAATTATTTAACTAACCACACCCTTTACCGTAATGGGTCTCAACACTATAAATTATATTCTAACGTTTTATCTACACCACCAATTACTAACATAATTATTTTAATAAAATACAACACCCAACAACCTATTACTATACGAACCTCTAGCATCTATATATATATATATATATAGAGAGAGAGAGAGAGATTACTTATCAACCTACTAATTTAACATCATCCTACGTTACAAAATTTAGTCCGAAACCAACCACCCAGCCCAATCGATCACAACAGAACGGCCCAAGTTAACTCGTCTCCCACACCCATTATTATAAACATATCAAGCCCGTTTGACTATTCTATGCGGGGCCCGCCTCCCCTTCTTCTTCGACTACCCTGCAAACTGACACCGCGTGTACCTCGGCACCAGCGTTCACTCGACCTCGTTTTTCTGAGCCAACCATCACCACCCAACTGCCTTAACTAACTCGTTCTCCCCTCTCCTAAACCGCTTGGCTGACTGGCCCGAGACGAACGCCCGGATCCGGTGCACCAGCCCGCGTCACCGGCGAAAGTGAACCCGCGTTCCACCGACGGTTTCACGGCTTGACTAGATTCCGACAAAGCGATGACTCTCGCTTAGTCTAGACCACCCTGACCACAGAAACCAGATAGGAAGGCAAAGGAAAGACATCTACTTACCCGTGACTGTTTGATCGGCAATCAGTAACAAACTCTGACGACTAGCGAGTGCTCGATCTGGCTTAAGCTCCTACAAACGGAGGAGGAGCAGGGTTGCTGGGGCGTACGAAAAGGGAACGAAACGAAAACGATAAAAAACAGAACTTCCATGTCACCGGAGAAGATGAACAAGGGAGTCGGCAGCCTTACCGGAGATCGCGTTCTTCACCGAGCACCACTGAAAATCCCTTAGCGAGGATGGGCACCAAGGAAGCGAGCTCGTCTGGTGTTGTTGAGGGTTTTCGTTTTTCTCTTAACTTGAGATCCGAGGTTAAAGTTCGGCTTATAACGTAATTGGTTGGACTTATGATGAGAAGAATCCGTTCGGATTGGAATAAATGAGATTAAGGATATATTTTTTTTCTTGTTTAGGTGTGATTTTCGGTTAGCATCCGAACTCTAGGAATCTGATTAGATTGGCATAAAATATAGGGTTTAGATGAATAAAACTAATGTGAATATATAAGGTATTAAGGAATTGATCTAACTAAATAATTGTATCGAATTAAATGCTATCTTGAAAGTTTCTTGCGGGTCAAGATTTCGACTACTAGTAACCTGAGAAATTTGCTTTTCCACTCTAGACGGAAAAACGGAACCCGAATATTACATACTACCCCCCTTAAGAAAGTTTCGTCCCGAAAATTTATAGCAAAGGAAACTATATCACGAGGTTTTACAAACCTCTCCACCTAAAAAGGGGTTCGTTCTCGAACCAGAATTTCTTGATAAAGACAACCATAATCAATACTAGCCATCCAAAATGCGCAACACATCAATCAAATATTTAAACAGTCAGACAGGCAAGTCAAAGCGAACAACGGTCACAAAGCAATCATCGAATCTGAAAACAACTCACTAATTACTAACCTTCCTCTCAAACGCATGTACTAAACTCGGGTAGATGTCTGGGTAACTCTCACTCATCTTGGACTCAGTCTCCCAAGTGGCCTCCTCGGCTCCCCGTCGAGACCACTGGATTAGCACCAAAGGAATATCCTTGTTCCGCAATTTCTTCATTCGTCGGTCCAGAATCTTCGATGGTTGTTCCCGAAAAGTGTGATCTGGTTCCACCACCAAGTCCTCATAATTGAGTCTGTGGCTCGGATCCAGGACATACTATCTCAACTGTGAAACATGAAATACAGGATGAACTCCGTCCAAAGCGGGTGGCAATGCTAGCATGTAGGCCACCTCGCCCACTCTCTCTAGAATCTCGAATGGACCAACATAGCGGGGACTCAACTTCCCGTTCACTCCAAATCTCCTGACCCCTAGGGTAGGCGATACCCTCAACCAAACGTGTGCTCCTACCTCAAACTCCAACAGTCTACGCCTCTTGTCTGCATAGGACTTCTGGCGACTCTGAGCAACTAACATTCTCTCTCTGATCAAGGCCACCTTCCTGATCGTCTCCTCAATCATTTGTTGCCTCTCACCTACTACATCTGAGGGGTAATCCCAACACAATGGTGTCCTACATCTCTGCCCATACAAAGCCTCATAAGGGGCCATATGAATTGACGAGTTCCAGCTGTTATTATAGGCAAACTGTATCAAAGCCAAGTGGTCCGACCAATGACCTCCCTTGTCTAATACACAAGACCTCAACATGTCCTCTAGCGTCTGTATTGTCCTCTCGGTTTGGCCATCTGATTGTGGGTGATAAGCAGTCGTGAAATGCAATCTCATCCCCAAGGCCTCGTGTACACGCTGTCAATATCTAGAAGTAAAACGCCCGTCACGATCCAACACAATCGTCTTAGGCACTCCGTGTAGTCTGACTATCTGACAGAAAAACACCTCTACAAGCTTGCTCACCTGCCATGTCTCCCTGATAGGCAAAAAGCGAGCAGTCTTCGTCAATCTATCCACCACTACCCAAATGGCATCATGGCCTCTTCTGAGTCTCAAACCTGTGACGAAATCCATGGAGATGTCCTCCCACTTCCATTCAGGAATAGAGAGTGACTGAAGCATCCCTCTAGGTCTCTGGTGCTCAATCTTCACCTGCTGGCAGACCTGACACTTAGCGACAAATCTCGCTACATCTGGCTTCATGCCATCCCACCAATAAAATTGTCGCAGATCCTTGTACATCTTACTCGCCCCGGGGTGGATTGAGTAAGGTGTAGCATGGGCCTCCTGCAAAATCTTCTTCCTCAACTCTGCATCTCGAGGCACAAATCCGACCACGCAAACACCAAATACCATCTGCTCTCTCCAAAAAATCGGGTGCCTCTCCACTGCTCAATCTCTGCCTCAGATCTTGAATCATCGGGCAACTCTCCTGCTTTTGCCTCACTTAATGAAGCAAGGACGGCTGACACTTTAGGGCTCTCAAACTACCCTGGTAACGCTGAATCTGCACCTCAATACCGTACCTCATCAGCTCTCTCTGTAACTCTGGCTGAATTTTCAAATGAGCCAACATACGCTCCTGAGGCGTCTTCCTACTAAGGGCATCAGCGACCACATTCGCCTTCCCTAGGTGGTAAAGGATTTCAAGGTCATAGTCCTTCAATAACTCAAACCATCTCCTCTGTCTCATATTCAACTGTAATAACTGTGGTTTTTAAGGATATTTTTGAATTTTTCTCGGATATCCTTTTAACCTCTTTGTCCGTTTTAACGCTTAATCCAATATTTTTGTTGGAGATTAAATCCTAGAAATTTTTTGGTGATATCCTAAAATCACAAAGAAATGATTTTATGGATCGGTGTGAATTCTAGGATTTTTCAGTGGAAAAAGAATATTTATTGGATAAGCCATCTTTTTAATTATGTACTGTAAAGGTTTTAAAATACGAAACGGAAGCCTTAAAAACTGAAGGTAGAAGATAAAATAACGAAAAATTGGTTTTATTGGTCTACATAATTTACGGGACCTTTTGTATTTAGTAAGTTTTTCCACCCGAGGTACATAAATTTACCGCTTTAACGCGAGTCCCGTTCCGAGACGGATTTTGGCTTCAAAACCAATATCTTCTCTACCTCGTTAAGTAATTAGAATCAGAAAAAGTTGGATGAGGGTGGACTTTTCATATTGATGGGCTCGAAGCTGATTGAAAGAAAGGAGGAACCGAGAGAGTTTGAGGACGGCGACGAACTGGGGAAAGAATTCAGTTCATCACCGTCGGCGCTAGTCTTCCCCTGTCACCTCCTTCCCTCCTCCTCCACCTCATCTTCTTACTCCTTGTTGGGCTCGTTGCTGCTGTTGTAAAACCAAACCAGAGGGAAAGCAGGTCGGAACGTGGACGCCGGAGAAGAAGTTCATCACGTCGGCTATCTTCTTGCCTCGCCGCGCGACATCGCCGGCGATCGCTAGCTCCTCCGACCACCACCCACTGCGAGGGCTGCCGCCGGGCAATACTCAACCACCCTTGGGCTCGGGGATCGAGCCACTATCGAGCCAAACGAGCCATGGGCTCAAGTGAAGGTATATATGATCGAAATTAATTAGCGGGTTAGTTGCGGAGCCACCGTAAGGACCATTCGGTTCCGCTTTGCTAATTAAATTTATGGTTTTTATAATCTTGACGTTGATGCGGCCTCACAGGTTCAAACCGCTCGTGAAACGGACATCCGGATCTTCAGTTATAGTGAATACAAGTTTTGACATTGATTGGTAGGTAAAGGACTTCGGATAATTACTCGGGATTCGTTGTTAATCCGTTTGATCCGAGATTTGGTCACCTTTAAGAACTGTTACTGAGGAACACTTTTTATTAGAAAGTTGTTTCAAAAGTGAAGCGGATAATTAGTTATAATTTCGCCAAGATGGCTCCTTAAAGTATGATAACTAAGGATTATTTATGAATCGATATTCGGAAATCAAATCGTTTATCGATTAGGAAGTTGTAGGAGTTGAGAATACAACTAAGAAGTGTATCCTTGAGCTCGTTGTTGAGAAATCTTTTGTTATATTTGGCAGAAGGGTGATAAAGATTACTGTTGAATTGCTAAGGACGTTGAGCACGCCTTCTAAGGCAATGGACGGTTCTCTCTTGCATTATTATTATTAAATGAGGAATTGAATCCCATTTAATATTTGTGTTGGGAACAACTTGTGTGCTTAATAAAATATGATAGGTTGTTATATTTGTTAGAAATAATGACCATGTTGTTTATTCAATTTTGCGGTAGAACTGGATTTAGGTCCGTTATGTGTGACCTTGTATGCTGTCTCACGCTGAGACATTGTGGTTGAATTAAGGTAGTTTCAGGGAGGGGAACGTGGTTCCATATCCTCTCTTTAAAAAGATTGCATTAGGAGGAGCCTAATCCTAATGTTGGGTCATGACTCTTCCCCTACTCTTCGTGTGAGAGGGGTGATGCGCACTCTAGCTAAGTGCAATTGGCACGGTGCAGTGTAGACGACAGGGTAATAGGCCTCTCTGATCTCTACATCACCATATGCAAATGAAAGATCAAGGATATCTTAAGTCACGTGATCTTGGTACAGGGTAGATGACCATGGATGAAATACTCCGATGATCTCTACAATACCAAAATATTTCGGCAGTAGTTCGAGCCGATTATGAATAACCAACCTGTTTGTGAAAAGTTTTTAAAGTAATATAAGATAAGTGCGTTAGGCACATTAATATACCTGAATGGTTCGTCCAGTCGGAAAGCCATTCTTGCTTCCAGTTATGAATGAATCTTAATCAAACTTTGATTAAGTCAATCTGATTAGTCGATGGAGGCTTTTCAAAATGTTATGTGATTAATATGAGTTCCCAACAATTTTTAATGTTTCGTAAAGGAACCACAAGTTGTGGTGTCCTATCTCTTGAATATGCATGCCTCATTATTATCCTCTACGAAATAGTCTCATCCATTGTGATGTTTTCGGGTCAAGCATCCCGAAAAGCAGCCTCCCAAGCCCTCCTCACCACCGGAGGATAATAGTGATCTCGGATCCTCCTCTCAAACTCCTCAAAAGTCACCTCAGTCTGGTGATCCCTACCCAACTCCCACTAGTCAAAAGCACTCTCCTGTAGCAGACTATGCACCAGGGACATCCTCCTCTCCTCCGGTGCTTGAATGGAGTCCAAAGCAGATCTCACTCTCCTCAACCACTGCTCCACGTTAGAACCATGGGCTCCAGTAAAGTTCGGCACCCCATCTTCATAAACTTCGCAAGCCACTTGTCAAGCTGAGGCTCGCGATACTGTCTCCTCGGTTCGACCATGCGATCAACTATCGTTGTTCCTTGCAATTCTGGTAGTGCTCCTAACTGGGCAGCCAAAACAAAATCTGGGCCTGGTGCCCTCCTCTCAACCCCTTTTTTCCCAACAACTGCATTCAGATTAGGTGTCGCCCCGACATCCATCAAAGTCTGCAACAAGAGCTGGATCACATCGTTCACCTCTGGAGCCAGTCCTGCTGGTGGCACCCCTACTCTCACTTGTGCCCTGTTAGCTGGGGGAACCCCTCCAGCAACAGATGCACTGTCCCCCTGATGATCAGCAGCAGCCACATCCTGACTCTCAACAACCTCCTCATGGAGAGAAACATTATCTTGTACCTCTGGCTCCGCAACCACATGGGCCTCTCCTCTACCCCTTCCACGTCCCCTACCCCGACCTCTACTGTGACCTCTTCCACTGGCTTCAGCAACTCCCGCTCTGGTTGGTGGGGCCATCTATAACAGAAAGTCCCACAATCAAACTTAAGCAACCTTTATTAACATAATTCCTTACTATTCTACGTGAGGTCCTTCGGTTGATGGGGGCAGAGTCGCGACGTGTCATATACCCCCTATATGCAACATGCCTACCCCAGTGAAAACATTTTGAAAACACCGGGCAGTTTTAGTTTTAAGTTGGACCTCGGGTACACTCGTTGGTCAGTTCCGTGTGCCCCGATTTAGTACAGGGCGCTACTTAAAAGTAGACCTTACCAGGTACTACTTAAGTAGGTTGACAACCACACTTTAGGATATTGCAACGTGGGCACGACGAGAAAACTTAACAAAAACATCCAACCTTTTCATTTAATAAAAATTAAAAACATAGTTATTCATGTATTCCCAAGAACATAAATGTCCAAATCCGACGAAACACTACTAATAATAAAATATTCTAGAAATAACAATAAGCAAGATATAATACTATCTCCAGCATAATAATAAAACCAACATCCTAATACGTCGTAAATAAATTAAAGTAAACCCGACCCCAATATGACACGCGCACTTCACTGCTCTGCCCCGCCATCTGGCCTCGGTTCTTGCACGGTTCCCTGGTTCATACCTGGAACTGAAAAATATTCCCCGAAGGGTCAACTACTAATCTATCAAGTTAAAAAGAATACGGAAATTGTAAGATGTTTTGAAAGCACTTCTAAAGTCAGCATCCAAGTCCACAACCGTACTCATAACTCTAAAGGCCAATACCTAAATTAGTTTTGGTTAGTCACACATAGCCACATACACATTCACAAATACAATATTGCAACAATGCAATTCCTCCATCTCGCAATCCAACATCCAAGGCGCTCAACCACGAGCCGATTGTAGAGGCAGGCCCTCTCACTCTACTTCACAATCTCCCTTCTAACTTCAGCTAAGCCTCCACTGGAGCACTTGCCAAAACACAGAGATAATATTTTTCATTTTGAAGGGGCACGATTTCCCTATCACGCGGACCATTCATAGACAACTCTTCCTCTCCGCCAGCTACGATGGGACCGTGTCGGAAACGTACCAACTCAGAGAAAACGTTTCAAAAATCTCTTTCCGATAAAATGCGTTCAAAACCATTTTACACACACAACACACCAATAAGTTCAAAACAATTTAAAAAAGGCACTCGGGACTAGTTCCTAAAACCCGTCCTACAATAACGGTATACAATCTAACACGATAGAAAAGAACCGAGCAAGTCGAAAACAACTTACCTCATATGAAGGATTCCTTGGCGTGAACAAATCTAAGATCGTGAGCAAAAGCATTTCCCTAAACATAGTAATAAGCACACTTAATTATTTAACCAACCACACCCTTTACCGTAATGGGTCTCAGCACTATAAATTATATTCTAACGTTTTATCTACACCACCAATTACTAACATAATTATTTTAATAAAATCCAACACCCAACAACCTATTACTATACGAACCTCTAGCATCTGTATATATCAACCTACTAATTTAACATCATCCTACGTTACAAAACTCAGTCCGAAACAAACCACCCAGCCCAATTGATCACAACAGAACGACCCAAGTTAACCCGTCTCCCACACCCATTATTATAAACATATCAAGCCCCTTTGACTATTCCATGCGGGGCCCGCCTCTCCTTCTTCTTCGACTACCTTGCAAACTGACACCGCGTGTACCTCGGCACCGGCGTTCACTCGACCTTGTTTTTCCGAACCAACCATCACCACCCAACTGCCTTAACTAACTCGTTCTCCCCTCTCCTAAACCGCTTGGCTGACCGACCCGAGACGAACGCCCGGATCCGGTGCACCAGCCCGCGTCACCGGCGAAAGTGAACTCGCGTTCCACCGGCGGTTTCACGGCTTGACTAGATTCCGACAAAGCAATGACGCTCGCTCAGTCTAGACCACCCTGACCATAGAAACCAAATAGGAAGGCAAAGGAAAGACATCTATTTACCCGTGACTGTTCGATCGGCAATCGGTAACAAACTCCGATGACTAGCGAGTGCTCGATCTGGCTTAAGCTCCTACAAACGGAGGAGGAGCAGGGTTGCTCGGGCGTACGAAAAGGGAACGAAACTAAAACGAAAAAAAAAAACAGAACTTCCACGTCACCGAAGAAGATGAACACGGGAGTCGGCAGCCTTACCGAAGATCGCTTTCTTCACCGAGCACCACCGAAAATCCCTTAGCGAGGATGGGCACCAAGGAAGCGAGCTCGTCTGGTGTTGTTGAGGGTTTTCGTTTTTCTCTTAACTTGAGATCCGAGGTTAAAGTTCGGCTTATAACATAATTGGTTGGACTTAAAAAGATATGATGAGAAGAATCTGTTCGGATAGGAATAAACGAGATTAAGGATAGATTTTTTTTTCTTGTTTAGGTGTGATTATCGGTTAGCATCCGAACTCTAAGAATCTGATTAGATGGGCATAAAATATAGGGTTTAGATGAAAAAAACTAATGTGAATATATAAGGTATTAAGGAATTGATCTAACTAAATAATTGTATCGAATTAACTGCTATCTTGAAAGTTTCTTGCGGGTCAGGATTTCTAGTAACTTGAGAAATTTTCTTTTCCACTCTAGATGGAAAAACGGAACCCATATATTACAGAAGTGTTGAGTGCTTTAAAGCAAGAATTGTGATTCTTGGAAATCATGAGGTTGTTGGAATTGATTATTCATAGATATTTGCTCCAATAGTAAAGATGGTGATTGTTAGCAGTTTTCTAGCTATTGATGTGGTTCGCAACTAGGTAATGCACTAAATGGAAACACATAATTCATTTTTGCATGGATGGATAAGGAATTGTATATGAACCATTTGTTAAGATTTCGCCCTTCTGATATGAGATTTGTTTGCAAATTGCAGAAGTTACTTTATGGGTTCTGCCAAGCGCCAAGTTTGCTAAGCTCTCGGTTGAGCTTCACAGGTTTTGGATTCAACCAATCTTACCGAGATTATTCTTTGTTTACATTGATGATTAGAAATGTTCAGCTTTATGTACTTATTTATGTGGATGACTTGATTATTTCGGACAATAATAAGGTTTTTATAGATCGATCGAGTGAATGAGCATTTGAGTAATTTCTTTTAGATGAAAGATCTCATACCTTTGAAGTATTTTCTTGGAGTTAAAGTGGCTCGTCTCTTGCAAGAATTTATTTGAGTCAACGCGAGTATGCTTTGGACATTGTTTCTAATGTTGGTCTTTTGGGTGCACAACTGGCTGATTTTCCTATGGATTCTCATCATAAGCTTGTGTTGTCTAATACAACATGTTTAGATGATCTTGAGAAGTATCATTGACTTATAATACAATTGACGTGTCTCTTGCAAAATCTTGGTCATTTCTATTGAGCCTTACAAAGGAGCTCGCTACAACCAATTGAGCTTGTATGTTTAACTTGCTTTTGTTAGCTGGCACATTGCTTGTGATTGTTCATTGAGAACAAGGCATCCTTGAAATTCTTATAAAGCCAACATTCATTTAATTCATGTAAGCAAAATAATGTCATCCAATACAAAATTTCATAAACTTCATCCTGTATAGAACTTTCTTACATGACCTAAGAAAAAAGGATTCTCTAGGGACCACAATCTATCCCTTATCACTAAGTTTGAATTACATTGATCGGGCACTCTA
This sequence comes from Fallopia convolvulus, assembly GCA_964016875.1. Taxonomy (NCBI): domain Eukaryota; kingdom Viridiplantae; phylum Streptophyta; class Magnoliopsida; order Caryophyllales; family Polygonaceae; genus Fallopia; species Fallopia convolvulus. The sequence goes on from OZ024727.1 coordinate 29,775,932, forward strand.
GGTTGTTTCCTAGCAGCCCCTTCATCAACGGGAGGTGGGTGAATGTGAGTGGGTGTCCTTTATGTAATGTGAAGTTTTAGTAGGGCCCTCCTGACGGTTGGAACAACTAAGGGAGTTAAAGATATTGTGAGTTGAGTGTTTAAAGGATTTTGTTGAAGTCTTCTAGTGAGGTTCCATGTGAGAGAGGTCAACATTTTATGAGGGAAAAATCTTAGTCCACCCTCCTAGTGGCTTGGCTTAACGGAAGGAGTAGTAGGGATATAAGAGTGTCCACAAATTACTTTGTTTTCAAATATTAGTTATGGAAAAATCCAAAGGGGAGAATTTCTAGTTATCTCCACAACTACATTGCAGGTTGATGTCCATAGAGGCAACTAAATATATAGATGGATTCACTAGTAAGCAAGAAATTGAGGCCAAGAATGAAGCAGATCAGGTGAAACCTTTGAAGAAATGTACGTGCTCAATTTGGAAGTGGAGAGGTTCCTCAAACTACTCTCTTTAAGAGGTAAGGATGTTATTGTTAACTTTGTAGTTGGTCAGGCTCGAAGCTTTGGCTTTGGAATTCAGACAAAAAGGCAATAGAATAATGAATGATAATCCACAAGAAGCTCGCTTGAAGGCTAAACCATTGAACTAGGAACCTGTTGACTCCTTTACCCTCATGGTGAGTGTTGAAACCCAAAATAAATGAGTGCTAGAAATGAGGATCAGAATTAATCTCACACATCGACAAGTGGAGGCTCACATGCCCCAAAGATTACAAGTATTTCAAGATTATATATGCTTCTCAAGATTATGCGCCTTCTTTAACTCTCTTTTATCCCCTATCCTAGTTACAAATTTACACTGAGGAATTCTCCTCTAGGATAGCGACTTGGAACTTGTTTGGAACTTTCTCTTGTAAATAGTGTGGTCTTTTCCTATTTCAATACGTTGAATCTCTTTTAGCTAGAGATGTTTTTTACCCTTTCGTCCTTCGCCTTCTTCGCCTATCTATAGGCACCAGGGTAGGCCGGGTTATTAAGAAATTTTGATGTGGGATAGGCGAGCTAGTAGGTGACATGTTGATTATGGATTGGTGGAATGTTGGATGGGAACACTTATCCTTAGGAGTCAGTTTAAGAGGATGTGCAATGTGTTTCGTCCCCATTAATGCATGCATTTTGTTCCACGGGTTAGCTAAAGATGTGTGCAATGTGTCTTGTTACCAAATGAGTATGTGCTTTTCTTTGTAGGTTGGATAAAGGGATGTGTGATGTATTTTATTGCCATTGGTTAGTGCCTTATAATGCAATAAGGACGCCTCCCACAAGAAGCCCAAACTTTGAAAAAGTGACAAAAATATCCTAAGAGAAAATTACATAAAAAGGCCTCATGTTGGCTAGGATTCATGGAAAACAGACACCTAGGTTTTTCTCAGCTATCTTAGATTTGAGGAGCATTTTTTGAATTTTCTAGAGAGAGAAGCTCTCATCTCTTTCTACCCCTTCTCTCTTTCTTGTTTCTCTCTTGGGTTTTTCTGTCCGGCCGTTTTGGGGAGGCGCCGCCTTGCTCCGGCGGTGGTAGGGGTGGGGAGTGCTTGAGAGGGTGACATCTTGTGAGGATAGAAGCTGCGGTGGGTCCACCCTAGGTGGCTACAGCACCGGAGGGAGCTTGGGATTGCGAGTGTGAGGGAAACACGGGTGGTGGAGGTCGTCGGCGCTCATTCAGACGGTGTTCTCCTAGTGTGTGAGTGGGTGGTGTCTTGTGAGGCAGAAATATGAGCTAAACCACTTCGTTTAGACTTGGATACGTGAGGGAGTAGTAGTGGGAGTTTGAGTGCTCAAAATCTAGTTTTTAGGGTTTCTCTTGAAGTGTTTGGATGGGAAAGTCCAAATCTGGTTCTAATAGGCACAAATTTGTTCCTTTGAGGCTCGAATTTCAGGTGAGGGGGTCTAGATCTGGGGGTTTGCCAGCCAAAAATCCAGATCTGGAAATAGGGGTGATGAAGGAGGTGGCTAAGGAGTTTCTGAGTTGGGGCTCGAATCTGGGATGGTAGAGGGGACGTTCAAGCTGGATAAAGGACGAGATGGCCGGGCTGGAAGCTTTGGATTTGGGTCTCCCCTTTGAAGTTTCAAAGGCATCCATGGTTGTTCTTGAGTTGGAGAAAGCGAAGCAGGAGAAAATGGCATTAATGGAGGAGTTGTTGCTGGTTTGGATGAGATAGAGGTTGATGGGGCTGGAATAGGTGGGCCTCCACCTCAAACGGTCATCTCTGACCTCTCACCATCACATGTTAGCTTAGGGGACCGAAAAAGCAAGAATTCAGCCCTAGAAAAGCCATGTGACAGCTTTTACCCCAAATGGAATGGTGCTTTTGGAAAGAAAGGGATATAATTTGCCATATCTAAAAAAGCCCCAATTTCTAACCCTAAAAAAGTCATCTCCTTGAATCATTTCAGATCCTTGGCTGCTCCTCACCAAAACCTCCAAACCAAAACACTTGGGATAGGGAGTTCGAGCTACAAGATCCCCCAGCCCTCAAATCTCCCATCCATACCCCTTGCCAGGTTGGATCTGAGGTTAGCAAAGAACAAAAATGTCCAATTTGCTGAAAAGATAGAGTTTTTTCCCATGGTGAATAAGAAGGTCTACAAGTTCAAGGAAGAAGAGGTGGAAGATGCCATTGGTGAATGGAGAACGGCTTTCCTAGGGGCTGTACTCGGAATTAAGTTCTCATTTGGGGCAATGACTGAGTTCATAAAGCTTAATTGGGCAGGCCACTTGCCTCGGCTATTTAGAAAGGAAAATGGAATTTTTTTCTTCAAATTCGAACATGAAGATGACAAGAAATGGGTCCTTGAGCAAGGGCCATGGATGGTGGGAGGCTCTTTTCCTTTGATGCTTAAGGAATGGCAATATGGGAGACATATTGATTAGGAGTGTTTTGATAAGATTCCGGTTTGGGTGAATGTGGTGGAACCGGATCCCATTTTCCTTTCCTCTAAACGTATGTTGGGTGTTATTGGTAGCATGATCGGTAAGCCACTTTGATTGGATCAGATTACGGCAAATGTGGGTAGGATTTCTTTTGCTAGAATGTTGGTGGAAGTCTCACCGGAGGAAACAAAACGCAAAGAGGTGGTGTTGGAAGATACAAGGGGTAATGTCTTTAAACATGAGGTTAGATTCGATAAACTCCCTTGGAAGTGTTGTGTTTGTAACTCGTTTGGGCATACCAAGGAGTTTTTGTATTAGAAATGGGGATAAAGGTCGTTTGGGCATCCCAAGAAGCTTAAAAGAATGTGGGTGCCCAAAAAGAGGCATGTGGTAGAAGAAATTGGGGCTGCTTGCTCTCAAGAGAATGGTCGTGTGGAGAATGGTGCTAAATCTGATGTTGTTTCCAATTTGCTTATTCTGAGGGCTGATTTGCTGAATAAAGAGATTGAACGAGATGTTGATGCTCATGCTACACGAGATCTTGCGGATAAAGGGGGTTTTGATGGGGAAAATTGAGAGTTGTTGCTTAGTTCTAGAGCTGAGGTTTGTCAAGCGTTTGATGTGGATCCGGTTGCTAACCCGGACCAACCTAGGGAAGACACTAGTATGGGTATGGTAGCTATTATTGAGGACCAAAGAGAGGTTGAGCTTGCTAAGGTGGCATGTCCGTTTGAGGATATGCTTGAATGCATCGCTGAGTTGGGTGACCAAGAACTAGTTGTCGATCGAGAGGTTGTTGAGAATCGTTTGGGCCTTGAAGACGAGAGTGAGGCTGCTATGGGGGGTCGAGATGTTGAGAATGTATTGGGTGTGTTTTCAACTGGGTCGAAGTTTTTCCTGAGGCCGAGAGTGAGCTGAATTTGGTGGTATTAGGGTTGAAGGCTAAGACTCCTATTTTTGATAAAGATGTAGTGTTGTCCAGCTCTAAGAAAAGAAGTTCACCTAACCTCTTTAATAAGGCAAAGAGTTTGTTGAATGGGGAAGAAACAAAAAGGGGGTGAAGGAGAATATAATGGGACTTATTAGCTCGGAAGAGGGTTGTAGTAGTCTTAAGGAAGGTGCTCATGGTTGATGTAAGAATAGGAGCATGGAATGTTAGGGGTGTGAATGGCGCCCCTAAAATAAGTATGGTGAATAAGTTCGCCATTAAAAATAAAGTGAGTTTGCTTGGGTTGTTGGAAACTAAAACGCTGCGTACAAAAGAAGGAGAGTTGGCTTGGTCTTTGCTTAAGTGATGGAAGTTTTGTACGGAAGAGAGCTTGAGCGAAAGAAGTAGAATGAGAGTGGTGTGAGATCCTATGGTTTTGAAAGTGGAAGTTGTGCTTGATTCACTGCAAGGTCAACCTTAAGAGCTCACATGAGAAGTTTTACGCCACTTTTGTATATGCCTCCAATACTAGCCCGGAAAGGAGAGAGTTGTGGGACCTCTGGGGGAGCATTGCCTCGAGTATGGATGAGTCGTGGATAGTTCTTGGTGATGTAAATTGCATTCTCAACTCAAGCGAAAAATTCTCCCTTCGAAGGAGAAGTGAAGGGGAACCCACAAAGTTAGCAGGGGTGTTGGATAGATGTTTGCTTGAGGACTTGGCTTACTCCGGGTCGAAATTCACTTGGTCAAACGAACAAGAAGGGAGGAATAGGGTGGCGACCAGATTGATAGAGTGCTTGTAAATGGTGCTTGGAAGAGTAATTTCGGTCAAGCCTATGCTTTCTTTGGTGATCCATGGCTCTCTGATCATTTGTCGGGGTTAGTTTTTGTGAACCCCTCTCATGTTGGGGGGAAATTCCCCTTAAGTTTCTTCAACTTTTGGACGGAAGAGGAAGAGTTTAATAGTGTGGTTGAGAGGGCATAGAATACCTGAGTGGAGGGATCGGCTCAATTTGTCCTTATGAAGAAAATGCAAAGGGTCAAGGGAGAACTCAAGGGTTGGTTGAGATCAAAGCATAGAGCTCTTGAGGGCTTGGTAGAAGAAAGTGTGGAAAAGCATAAGAGATCACACTTGGCACTAAATGAAGACTTGTTGAATGAGGAGAAACAAGAAGAATTGAAAAGAGCCAAGCTTGAGTTGGAGGGTAATTTGAGCAAACTCTCTAGTGTTACCAAACAACGTGCCAAGATGGATTGGCTATTGTATGGGGAAGAAACGTCATCCATATTTTTTAATAGAATTAAAGAGAGGAAGATCAACAAGAAGCTACACTTGCTCAAGAATGAAGAAGGGCAAGAGGTGGAAGGGGAGGAAAACATCACAAAGGAGGTTGTAGGGTATTTTGAGAAACTATTTGGCACGGCGGGGATGACTCAACCGACTGATTTTGAGGGTTTAAATGGGCCTAAACTAGAAGAAGAGGATGTGGGTGCTCTAAGTTTTACCCCCTCGGAGGAGGAAATTAAACACGCCTTCTTCAATATTAGTGTTAATAAATCCCCGGGGTCGGACGGGTTTGGTAGCCATTTTTTCAAGGAGTGTTGGGACATCATAAAAATTGAAGTGATTGCGGCAATTCGAGAGTTCTTTAGCTCGGGTCAATTGCTAAGGTTTTGGAATAACACCTTTGTAAGTTTGATACCGAAAGTGGAAGAGTCGTTCATGGTCAAAGAGTTTAGGCCTATAGCTTGTTGTAATGTCTTCCAAAAGGCCGTTTCAAAGATCATGGTGGAGAGAATACGACCTTTGCTTGGTAAGATAGTGGGTTTGAACCAAGGGGCTTTTGTACCGGGACATCTCTTAGCCCACAATGTAGCGGTGGCACAAGAGATAGTTGCAAATTATGAAGTCCGGGATGTGTCAAAGAGGTGTGTGATTAAAGCGGACTTGCATAAAGCCTACGATTGCTTGGATTGGGCGTTCTTGGAGAAGACCCTACACTACCTCAACTTTCCTCCATACTTGATACGTCTAATCATGGTATGTGTTTCTACACCTCGCTTCTCTATTTTTGTGAATGGGGAGGCCAAGGGTTTTTTGAGGGGAAAAGAGGGCTAAGACAAGGGGGTCCTCTCTCCCCTTTCCTCTTTGTCTTAGTGATGGAAGTGTTGAATAGCAAGCTCAAAATGGCTAGCAACAATGGGGGTTTCTTTTTCCACCCAAAGTGCAAAAGACTTGGCCTACTTAGTCTAGCCTTTGTGGATGACCTTTTGGTATTTTGTAAACCCTTGGGAATTCTCTAAAAATTGTTACTAAGTGTTTGAGGGAGTTTGGAGAATAATTTGGGCATGTCCTTAGTGCCTCTAAGACCCATCTCTTTTTTGGGGGAGTGGTGGAGGGAGATAGGGTTCGGGTTGCTAGAGAGCTTGGGTTTTCTTTGGGAACCTTCCCGGTGAGATACCTTGGGCTTCCCCTCCACACTAAAAAGCTTAAAATTTCAGATTATAGTCCCCTCCTTAACAACATTACCATAACCCTCCATCGGTGTTGTATTCCCACCCTTACCTATGCCGGGAGAGCGGAAGTTATTAGATGTGTGGTGGGAGGTGTACTCTCATTTTGGGCTCAAATGGTTTTATTACCTAAGAGGGTAGTAAGGAGGATTGAGGGCCTCTGTAGAAACTACCTTTGGTCGGGTAGGTTGGAGGGGAGAAGGACCCTAGTGGCTTAGGAGGATGTATGCAAGCCCTATGAGGAGGGAGGGCTCAATATCAAGGAGTTGGGAGCTTGGAATACCTCGGTCTTCTTCCGGTTAGGGCATGATGTGATTACCAGAAGGATGAATATGTGGACAAGGTGGGTGGAGGATAACCACACTCGTAGGGCTGACTTTTGGAGTGTGAGGAAGACAAATACCGATTCTTGGGTATGGAGAAATTTGCTTAAAACCCGGGAAACCATGAGAGTTGTGTTGTTGGGAGATGGGCACCAAGGGGAGGAGATAGACGTCCTTGACATCACAAGGCTGAATGGGAGCCTGGATACTAAGGCACTTTATGAGGTCTTGAGAGATAAAGGAGAAAAGGAGGCTTGGTGTGAGATTGTGTGGGGAGTAGTCCGAGCAAGAGCATGGAGCTTCCGACTTTGGTTGGCCTATAAAGGACGACTCCCTACCTTGGCTCGACTCTTTGAATGGGGGTGTGCTAGCCATAATGTGTGTCCCTTGTGTATGAACACCCCGAGACTATTGAGTATATTTGGGGATCTTACTCCTTTGTGCTACAAGTGATGGAAAAGGTTTGGAGGTGGGTAGGGATAAATACTCACAAGGAGAATGTGAGAGAATGGGTTGAATGGTTTGTAGGCTCACCCGGCCGAGATAGCACACTCTTCAAGGTGAAGCTCATGGTTTTTCTAGGAGTAGTGTACTACACTTGGAAGCATAGGAATAATGTCCTTCATGAGGGGATCGAACCAAATGTTGTCTCATGTGCCCAAGAAATCATCATTGCATGTAAACAAAGATTTGAAGATTCATGCAAGTTTGAAGGAAGACAAGGTGAAGCCCTCCAAAGACAACTTGGCCTTTGAGGTATGTGCGAATAACCTTACTCACTACCTTTTTGGCTTGTGCTTTTTGTTGTTGTACACACTTGTGCCCTTTGGAGATTGCTTGTGGTTTGATGCTCGGGTCGTGTGGCTTGGTCGAGCTTTTTGATGTATAGGTGGCGAGCTTTTGCACCTAGTCTAGTGTTGTTGTTTGCCCTTGTTGACTGTACATAGGGCGGCCGAGTTCTACTCGGGTTTGGAGTTTATTTATAGGCTTTTGTCTATAGTTTTGGGGTTGGGTTCCTAGACCCATTTTTGTTAGGCCCGTAGGGCATTTTTGACCGGATCTGCGTATCCAAATTTGGGGTTGTACTTTTTCACCTTGACTTCTTATGGTGAAGCGTGCTTTGTATATTCCTTCTCTCTTTCTATATATATTCACCACGTTTCGAGCTAGGATTCATGGAGTTCTCGGTCATGAAAAGCGTTCGTTGCACGACAAAGCATTCACCCTCCTCTCTTATAGCATGAACCTCGGTTTCCTCTTGGGTCTCATAGCTTTCCTCCTCTTGTTCTTCAAGCCCCTGAACATATTCATATTAACCTTTTTCATTAAGAAGAACCCTCCTTTGGTTGGGGCAATCTCGAGCAAAATGGCCAAGCCCGAGACATGTGTAGCACTTAAGGTCTCCCGCTCGGTTTTGACCCTCAAGCTTGGGGCATTGGGAAGGATCTTCCTTGGGTTGTTGGGTGGAAAACTCACGCCTCATTTTGGGCATCCTTGGGAGGTTAGAGTCTGGTGTGGTCGAAGGTGTGGACCACGGTTTCGGGTTGGAGCTTGGTTGGCACCGTTGAGGAGTGTTCTTGTAAAGGTGGTTAGTGTAGTGTAACACCGCCTCAATGTCGGTTCCCCTAGCAAAGTGATGCATACTCACAAGGGTTTTAATTTCATAATTCAAACCATTAATAAATTTTGATATCACATACCCTTCGGGAAATTGAACCTCGGAACGAAACATGAGTGTGCACAACTCGTTGTAGTACTCGTCGGGAGACCGGCTTTCTAGGCGTAATTGCTCCAACTTAGCATGCATCCTTTCCTCATAATCTTGAGGTACAAACCTCTCTTCAAGTACTTCTTTGAGGGCATGCCATGTTCGAATGGGAAGCTCACCCATACGTTGCCTAGTTGCCTTGTGTTGCATCCACCAATTGTAAGCCAGGTCGGTGAAGTGAATGGTGGCAATGGCGACTCGCCTCTCATCATCATAGCCATAGTAGTCGAAGATGGACTCCATCTTGGCCATCCAATCAAGGCACAAATCAGTTCCTAGAGTGCCGGAGAAGGCTTGGATTGTAAGCTTGATGTCGTGGTGTTGCTCCCTCCTTTGTTGGCCTTCCTTATGGTAGGCGGGCTGATGTTGTCAATGGGCGGGCCGCAGGGGCATGCCTTGTTGCCAAGGGGTGGGTTGCGGGGGCACGCCTTGTGCCGGCATTGTGGCACCACGACCAAACCAAGCGCCGTGGCATCAAGTGGGTCGTGCTCAAGGGGGAAGGCGATGGCATGGGCGTGCAACCATAAGGATAGGTTCCATATCTCTCACTACCTTCATTGCTAGTGGATCTAAGCAACATAATATTATTAGGATAAGTAACAAAAGGAGCAACAAAGTCATGACTTACCCCGGTGGATGACATATGAGGTGGAATGAAGGGTGGCACCGAATAAGTCCCTTGGGACACATGTCGCAAATGTGAAGTGGAGCCCTCTTCCAAATGATTGACGCAGCTCGTTGCATGGAGGAACTCATGGTGGACGCCCTCCGAGGTCAAGGGATTGCCACGATTGACACTTTGGCCAAATGGTGATTGGCCCCTCTCTTCAGATCTTTGCATGCAAAGCTCCAAAGCTTCAAGTCTTGAAGTCACAAGATGAATGGAGTCTCGAATGGATTGGTTGACGGGTTGTATTAAAGCCTCTAGAGATGCTTGAGTAAGAGGTGGGTTGGAGTCTCGACGATCATCCCCATCATGCCCTGAGTCTGACATGCTTATACAAGTACTAAACAAGAAAGACTAATCCACAAGTCACAAGTAATTGCCAAACCACAAGTCCTCCTAAATCAACCAAGAAAGAGCAATGGAATGCAAGTGCAAGGTCAAGCAAGGAGTTGGGTATGGCTAGGAAAGACACCAAGAAAACTCAAGCACAAGCAAAAGACTAATGTAAAGGGCTTATAAGACCAAGAAGGTACTAAGCATCAACTCATCCAAACAACAATTCAAGCAAAAACAAGCCAAGCTCGGATTCTTTTCCTCACGGGGTCCGACTTCTATGCCCGGTCTCTCTTTCACTTTCGTCGGGTCCAAGTTTTTCTAGCCCGGATTCTTTTTCTCTCCGAGTCCGAATTTTTCTTTTTATGGCTCAAGGTTCTGAATATTTTTTTAAACAACAAACAACTATGAATCGCAACAAACTTACTAGGGAAAGCAATGCCTTTTTTTCAAGCTCAAAATGAAGTGAAGCCTTTTCGGTTTGAGGACACCAAAATGAATGGATGATTCAAGGGGTTTTTGAGACTTTTCAGTTTGAGGATTGAATGAGCAACCCTTGGGATGTCTTCTTCAAACTAAGGACGAAATGTTTTGGCTGAAAAAAGAGGTACACGTTCATACAAATCAGCCACACAACAACACAAGATAAAACAAGGCAAACAACCCCAATCTAAGGCAATGCAAGAAAATCGATAAAGGCAATCAAGGGTAGCTTCTAAGAGCACTTGCAACCCTAATTGCTCAATCAAAGGTCAAAGAAAGGAGTACCTTGAGCAGATCTGATACCACATGATGAAGGATCTTGTCGTTGAAGCGGTGCAAGGCAATCTGAGGAAGACCCGAGCAAAATCTTCAAGAGATGGTGGAACTCGGTGGTTGAACTTAGTCTGGAATAACAAGGGTAGATCTCCTCGTCCGAACTTGGAATTGGGTGATTCCAAATCCCAGAGTTAGATATATGAGTATAATTGAATCTCTCAAAATTTTAGAGCCATATGATGAGTGGTTCAAAAGTTATGACAGGTTTACTGAGGTGTTGCAGAATCCACCAGGATGGGTTTTCGACTTGTGTTGATGGAGTTTTTGAAGGGGATTATGGATCCGAGTTTGATGGAGGATGATATGGATATTTTTAGGATGAAAGGTGATGGAAATTGATGGTTGAGGTTGGATATGGACGAATATCCAAGAGGATGTGACTCACCTCTCGGAAACGCGAACTAGGAGGCTCGGGCTAGGATGTACGTGACTCACCTAGATCGAATCTCCAGGCTTGGATCGATATGACTCACGAATCCAAATATCTAAACTGAAAAATGAAAGGCAAATTCAAGGAAATTTTGATTGAAAACAAAGGAGACAAGGGTTTGAAGCTTCCTTGCTCAATCTTGTCTAAGGAGGCAATAGGCGTCAAACAAGGTTATCAACCTAGCCAACAAGGACGCCTCCCACAAGAAGCCCACACTTTGAAAAAGTGAAAAAATATCCTAAGAGAAAATTACATAAAAAGGCCCAAACTTTAAGCTACACACACATACGGCTCATGGTGTCGATGGTGAAACCAACAAGAGACTCCAAGCCTCACAAGTGTCTTTGACCGACGCTCCAAGGGTCATTATGCCTCTCTTAAGCTCCTCTTGCAATTCTCGAGCTTTGGCACAGGTGATTTTACCCAAAAATAGTGAAGCATCGGTCTTGGAACTTTACACCATGTCGGGATCATCAAGGAGGGGCGCTTGGTGCTTGGGCGAGTCTTGACACCTTTCATGGGCATTCTCGGTGTCGTTGTTCCTTATTTGAGGAATGAAAGGGAATTCCAAAATATGGTCTGAGGAAACTTGAGAAGTACCCGACGGACTTGGCTTCAAAGCCCCATTCGACGCGGCGCTCGGCGTAGCACTCAGCGCGTCATGGCAAGGCGCCAACGCATCCATGGCATGCTCATAATGTGGTAGAATCACATCATTTCTTGTGATTGTTCGCTGAGAATGAGGGGCGCAAGTCTAAAACAAACATTCGAACCCTAAAATCTTCCCCAATTTGATTCTAGTCAAAATTTGTGTAAATAAATTCCAACCAACACACAATAAAATAATTTTGTCCCAAATTTATATCCATAGGCCTTGAAAAATGAAATTTCTAAATTGAATTGGGCCTACATAGTCTGTGGAGTTTATTATTAGAAAATATTTTAGATCTTATATAATGTCGAATGTTGATCGATTTAGGCCCAATCGACTTTTGGGGCCTTTAAGGAGTTGTGCTCACACAAGAGGATCATGATGCTTCTAACTTGTCCCCACTGAGGAGGCCATCAAGAAATCCTTCTTTAGAATCGGCAACAACAAGTCTCCTGAACCGGATGGCTTCAACAACTTGTTCTTCAAGCATTGTTTGGACTTCATCATGAACGACATTTGTGAGGCAACAAAAGAATTCTTCACCTCAGGTAAACTTCTCATCCAAACAATGCCACCTTCATTTGATACCAGGTGACCAATCCATTCTCGGTGAAAGAATTCAACCCCATCTCTTATTGCAACACTGCCATGAAGGCCCTCTCCAAAATCATTGTTGAATGGTTGATACCATGCGCGCCTTGAGAAGATTGTCTCAATGGAACAAGGGGCCTTTATTCCGGGAAGATCCATTGTCCACAACATTGTCGAGGCACAAGAGCTAGTGAACCGTTATGAGAGCAAGTGCATCTCCAAGAGATGCATGATTCAAGTTTACCTTCACAAAGCCTTTGATAGTGTGTGGTGGGACTTCCTCTAAGCTTCTCTCTACTAAATTAATCTTAGATAAGCCGTGATAGCCTTGATTATGAGATGTGTTACAACCTCAACCTATTCCATCCTTGTCAATTAAGAACTAAAAGGGGTCTTTGAAGAAAAGAGGGGACTTTGCCAAGGTGATCCCACTTACCCTTCCTCTTTGTGCTTGTCATGGAAGTTCTTAACCATATATTAGCCAAAGCAAGTCAAAGCAAAGGGTTTTGCTTCGACCCAAAGTGTAAGCAAATGAGCTCACCAATATAGTCTTTCTTGAGGACCTCCTCATCTTTTACAAACCGACTATGAAGACTTTGCGGATCATCAAAGATGTCTTCTTGCCTTTGGTTACGATTCGGGCCTTGTAGCAAATGCAAGCAAGAGCAAAATCTTCTTCGACGGCCTCACTATCGAGCAAAAATCTTATTATTCATCCTTCAAGGGCATTAAGTTGGACACTTTCCATGTCCACTACCTACGCATGCAGCTCCACTCAAGAAAAATCCAGGTTAGTGAATTACTAAAATTATTAAAAGATGTGGAGCTAAGAAGCTTTCTTATGCCAAACGAGCACAAGTTATCCAATCCCTTATCGAAAGGGTGCTCTCCTTTTTGTCACAAGCCTTATTGATCCCGAAGGTGATGATTAGGAAGGTGACAGTCCTTTGCAGCTTCCTCATTTGTGTGGGCAACACAATTACAAAGAGAAGGCTTGTCGCTTAGAGCAAGTTGACAAGCCGCTTAATGAAGGGGGTCTTGGCTTCAATGAAGTGTTAACATGGAACAAAATGCTCCTTTTCAAGCCTGGCCATAGCATCCAGACTAGCAAACACAGCCTTTGGACGCCATGGGTAGCCTAGAACCACACAAGGTGCATTTAGTTTTACACTTTGAGAGAGCGTTCCTCCGACTCTTGGATTTTGAGATCAATCCTAAGAGCGAGGGAACTAGTACTTCAATTGATTGAGCAACAACAAGCAAACCCGACACCTAGGTCAAATATGGGTGTGTCCAACTCCCGTTTGACAAGAATCAAGACACTTTCAAGGCTGAATGGGAAACAAGACAACAAGCTTGTCTATGATCACTTCCGAGGTAAACGAGATTGTCTTCCATGGTGCGAGATTATATGGGGAGGCATCCAACCGAAAAAGTGGAGCTTCATCCTTTAGCTTGCCATGTTCACCACCTACCCACTGCCAACAAGCTTTTACTGTTGGGGCCTCGTAGCAAGTGACACTTGTTTCTTCTGCAAACGCCTCCTAGAAATCGGCACTCACCTTTGGTTTAATGTCCCTTTGTAAAGAGAGTACTCGATATTGTTTGCAATTGGGTAGGTATTCACACCCACATTGAGAGCCTCAAAGACTGGATGAATTGGTTTGTTGCATCTTCCCCAAGCAAGGATACACAAACCTTTCAAGCAAAAATCCTTGCCATCAACACCACACTTTATCATACTTGGAGGTTGAGAAATGACCACAAGTTCAATAGAGCACACCTACGGGAGACCTATTGTGTCGACGTCATCATAAGGGCATGCAAGTGGCGAATCTCGATAAAAGGAGACCACACAAGTCGAGAGGGTCAAGTTTGAGGTGAAGACTATATGTCTAAACCACCACACATCCAAAATGAAAGTCATAGGAAATCTCAAACAAGAGCTCGACCGATTGCCTGAACGAGCTTTGGCATGCAACAGTGCAGAACTCGGTCGAGTTCTTGATCGAGTTGTGCATTGTTTTGTTTCTTGTCTTACACTTTGTTAGGAGTTGTTAATTGTTGTTAGATGCTTCATTAATTGTTGTTGCCTTATATTCTAGGCACTTCTCGAGGGCGAGGGATTGTAGGATCATTTTTCATATCTATTTTGAGACATGTATTTTTCTCACTTGACCCTTGGTTTGGTCACCATATTAAAAAAAATTAATTGATTTAAAACCAAAATTCTTCAAAAACAGCATTGAAAATCTAAACCTACCCAATTTTTAAATTTGCCCAATTTTTCTCAAGAAATAGCGATATGAAAGGAGATAGAAAGTGACTGTTTCAAGTGAGAGGCCTCTTTGTATATTAGGTAATTTTGATTTCTTTTCACTTTTGGTAGATAATACGTAACAAACCCTTGTATATTAGGTAATATTGATATTTGGCACCCACGTTGTTGCCCACTTTACAACAAAGGAATTTTTTAAACAACTAGTAGGGGGCCGCATGCTAGAAGCACGCGGAATACATTAGGAGAATTGGAATGAAAAAACTATAAATCTATTATGTATAAACTCTAACTAACCAAAAAAGGAAGATGTTATACATGTTGTAAATTCAACAAGTACCGAAAGCACCGTTTAACCAAAAAAAAAAAAAAACAAGTACCGAAAGCAAAACAAGAAAACCCAAAAAAAAAACTCTCAGTCCAGAACTGTCATATGTTTGATTGGGCTTTGCAATTCTCTCATCAACAGGATTACATGGAAGAAAATGAACCTCTTTTATCCCAGCTCATGCCTAACCACAGTTAATCCAACTAATAATCACTCACTATAATACAAAAAAAAAATTTAAAAATAAATTAAGAAAATGTTGATTTTAGCTTTTATCTCCTTTGGATCAGCTAGCATATTAACCATTGCAGCGTCAATTGCATCAATATTTTCAGTTCTTGAAGCCCTAGCTGCCATCAACAAAACAACCTTTCTACACACCTTTTGTAAACGCTTGAATCATATTCTTGTCAACAGTTAGCTTGTTGAAAGTTAACGTTGTCGTTTTGTCATTTCTTTAATGGCAGTGATTCTCTTAGTAATGGTACCTTGCTGAGAAAGTGTAAGAGACCCAATCTCCATTGTAAGAGAGTGCCATGGCTATTGGAATTCCAACAACTAAGAGAACAAATTCACAATTTTGACTCCTGCTTATCAGGTCTGATGAGGAACTCTAAGAACACATTCGCAAGCATATTCATCTAAAATAACCAGTAGAAGCAAAAAAAAAATATAGAATCTGGAAAGAGTAAAAAAGAAAGTGGCCTGAAAAGAGGAGAACATCTTTACACTGGCCTCTATAGAAATTTACATGGTTTCATAACTCAAGTATACTAATGGTTTCTGTACAACAAAATAATTTCAAAATCACATATGCAAGAATGTATACTTTTAAAAAAGTATGGCCTTAAAGGGAGCCTTTTAGTTTGCCTTACTTATTCATGATGTATACAAAATAAACACTCACCAGTGCAAATCTTTGGATCTTTTGTGTTTATTTGTTTATGGTTTGAAGTTTCACCAGCATATATGATTTCCTATATAAGGCTATATATATGTAAAACAAGAAAATCACATTAGTAAATCACTTTGACAAAGTATTTGCAGTATGGGTAGTTGGAGAACATAATGCCAAAATCAGTAGCTCCTACATGTAGCTATTTTTTTTTTCTTTTCACACATGTAAATGCATATAACCTTTTCATATCAGTTTATAAGGAAAATAAGGTATACCAAAGCAGTTTAATTTTGACAGTATACATGAAAGAAATTAGGAAGTCAATGATAATGAAGGACAGGCACATGTGAAGTGCTCGAATTTTGTACAACCAAAAACAACCAAAAAGAGGGATAATTCCTAATTCAACTGTATTTTTTTGATACAAGAGGGATAATTCAAGTACATATTGGCATTTGAAAGGGTATAATTCATTGAGAGAAATACCATTTCCATATAGGTAAAGTAAGATTGTTGGACAACTTGTTAAAAAGAAAGAAAGAAATGTTCATAAACTAATAAGCAATTTGAGACCGTTTTGAGCTTGGGAGGTCAATCAAACATAAATTTGATATAGAATTTAAAGCTATTGGCTTATGTAATAACATCAAAGTAAAGGTTACCTAGCCCGGACTTAACTCACTAACTGAAAATGTGGATTTGAACCATATACCATTCTTATATTTTGAAAGTGTTAATCATCATGTGAACGTGCCTAGTAATTAACTCAATAATCCTGCAGTACAAAATAAGAAGAATATGGAGTTGAAGAAGAATTTTTTTTTGTAGAGAATTCATAACTAACAACATTAATTTCCAAGGCAAGTATCATTAAAGACAGTACCTCAATCATATCGATTGGAAAGAGAAGGCCTATAAAAATAAGGCAATGGTCTTTGTGAAGTCTTCCTTCTTAACCAACATGTAGAAGTTAAAGAAGAACATGAAGTAAAAATCAGCACATGGTAGGACAACCAAATCCATGGTAATATGAAGTTGTAGTTGACTAAAAAAAATTTGCTCTGCACAATGCAATGCCTAATTATCATCCTCAGTTCAACCGTATACAACAAAGGGGGTAATTGTATTATCATTGCATAACAAGACGTCAATAAAGGGCGTTAGCTTGGGCTTTGGTTTGATGCATTTTTAAGAGATTAAATGGGTCTATGGGACATCAAATGGTAGCTTACCATCTCTAGTTATTATCATACAATATTTTAATACCATCAGTATTAAAGCAATTTCAGATTTGAGAACCAACATAATCATCTTTCCACTTATACATAACTTCCAAAAAATCAGAAAGAGAGATGACGAGTTGGATGCCTATTCTTTTCTAGTGATCCTAAACATGATCTGCAAATTCCAAATAAAGGAAGGTATTTACACCAAAAACAAACCCTTGTTCTCAAATTAGCTTGAATTTACCCAATTCATTTTGATCCCAAATATCGTTAGTCCAATAAATTAGCAAACCCTAGAAAACAAATCCAACAACAAGGCTAGAACTTAACCTAAACCCTAAATCTTCAAAATTCTTTCAACCTAGATACACATGGCTTACCTAGAGAGGCTGACTTGTGGAGAAGATGAGGTGAGAGGAGTGCGACAGCCGGCGTTGGGGTTACTCGATAGTGGTAGCACGCAATCTGAAAAGGGGTGGCGACTGTGTGGGTCGTTGGAGAAGGCGTGAACGGCGACAGAAGAGGGAGGTAGGAGGAGATGTGGCTGGGCTGCAAAAGGCGGTGTGTGCTCGGGAGTGCTCGAGAATTTAGTTCTCAGCAAGAGAAAGGCGGTATCGGCGTGGATTTTGTGAACGGGATAGACGGGAGGGAAGGAACAGGAGATGGCAAAAGAATAGCAACAGGGGCAAATGGGGAAAGGGAAAGAAGTAAACGTATTAGTTTAATTCTAACGGGCACAGAGTTTTAAGTATCACTGTTCATTTTTTTTTTGATAATAAACCACAACCTTCAATTAAGAAGCAGCAGAATACAAATCAAGTTCTAGCAACTGACACAACTTAGCAGGAAAACAAACACACTGAACAGAAAAGAAAGGGGTTGCTGGTCTCCATTGTCCCAGCCAATGGGCAACACTGTTAGCCCCTCTCTTAACAAAAACAAACTTGCAGGAAATAAAACCAAAAGACAACTCTAAAATCAGAGCAATAACAGACCCCAAAGCAACTCTAGGAAGGACTCTGTTTTGAAGTTTTGTGATCAGGGCTAAGCAATCCGATTCAACCACAATGTGAGTGAGGTTTGACGATTTTGCCGCCTCCATTCCTCGAAGTATTGCTTCAGCCTCAGCCAATTCCACGTCCGTACCCTGCTGGATTCTGCGGGAGCCTGCAAAACACACTTCTCTTGTTGAGAGCTTGCACACATATCCAATTCCGCATTCCAATCCATTGACCGCCGCATCACAATTGATTTTCGCCCATCCAACATCAGGTGTTCGCCACGCCGACTTCTCAGTGCGCTCAATTCTTCTACTGTAGTGCATTCCTTTTTGCAAGGTTACATAATCTGTGTGCGATGCTAAACTGGATTCAATGACCAAAACATGACTATCGTGCACTCCTTCAAAGATCGCTTTATTTCTTGCCTTCCAAATGCCATGCACAAGTCCAGCCCATCGAGCAGCCTGATCTGTGTCACATTGTTGGAAAATTCTCTCTGCCTAGGTCAGCATCGAGTCAGTTTGTGCTCCCAACACTTCAAATTCAGGGAACAAGTCCCAAACCATTCGGGGCCTGATGCAACCAAAAAGCGAATGCATTGTTGTTTCAATCAAACCACAAAATTCACATATAGGATCAACAATAATTTTCCTCCTGAAAAGATTATATTTGCATGGTATTATCTGCTTGCAAGCCCTCCACAAGAAGTTTTTTATCCTAGGGACAGTCTTGATCTTCCAGAGATTTTTCCACACAAATTCTTGCTTGTTCCCTTCAGATTGAGACCCTGCAGATACCCGGTTCATCTTTTTCTCAAATAAAAGGTGGTAGGCTGATCGCACAGTATACTCTCCCGTTCTCGAATAGAACCAAATCAATTGATCGGCAATTTGATGATCTATGAGATGCTGAGCAAGGATCAATTCCACATCACACGGGGCACAGGCCATTCGCACCAACTCTTCATCCCATTCTCCTTTGCTCCAATCTATCAAGTCAATTACTCGGAGCTGCTCATTCGATCCATAGAAGTTACCTGCTGGTCGGAATGAACAAGGCCTAGGAAGCCACCTATCCTTCCATACATGGATGGAGCTGCCATTACCTACCTGCCAGAAGGTGCCTTCTTCCAAAACCCGACGCGAGGCATGAATGCTCCGCCAAGTATAACTCGGGTTGTAGCCTATGGCGGCCTCCAAGAAAGTAGAATGTGGAAAATATTTGGCCTTTAGGAGCTTTCCAAGGAGAGAATCTGGATGTTGTATGAGCCTCCAACCTTGTTTGGCTAGAAGAGCTTGATTGAAAGATTCTAAGTCTCGGAATCCCAGTCCTCCATTACCCTTTGCAAGGCACATTCTTTGCCAACTCATCCAGTGCACTCTTTTCCTTGATTCCGAATCTCCCCACATGAATTTGCACATCAATTGCTCCACCTCATGGCACACTTCAGTGGGTATTCGAAAACAAGACATAGCATAGAGTGGTATAGCCTGAAGAACCGATTTTACTAGCACCTCTTTCCCTGCTCGTGATAGCAATTTTGCCTTCCAACTTTTCAATTTCTTACACATTCTCTCCTTGATTTGTCCGAAGATTACTTTTTTGGATCTACCAATAATCGTAGGCAGCCCAAGATAGCGCTCGTGTTTGTCTACTTCCCGCACATCAAGGATATCTTGTATTTCCGCTCGTCTCTGATCATTGACGTTTTTGCTAAATGAAAGCTCGGATTTTGCCAGATTTACTTGTTGTCCCGACTCTGCTCCATATGCCTGGAGGATTGAAACAATTTTTGATGCTTGTTGACAAGTGGCCTCGGCGAAAACCATGCTATCATCTGCAAAAAATAAATGGCAGACAATTGGTGCGGTTCGGGCAATTCGAACTCCTCTAAGACGCCCACAATTCTCGCTACTTCGGATCAAAGCCGACAAACCTTCAGCACAAAGCAGGAAAAGATACGGCGACAAGGGATCGCCCTGACGAAGTCCTCTTGAAGGGTAGAAAGTCTGTGAAGGGCGACCATCAAACAACACTGCAAAAGACACCGTGGAAACACATTTCATGACCAGTCTGATCCATTGCTCACAAAACCCTAATCGGTGCATAATTCGTTCAAGAAAACACCACTCAACCCGATCATATGTCTTCGCCATATCCAATTTGATTGCCATATACCCGATTTTTCATGCCCTTCGGTTCTTCATATAATGGAGATTTCAAACGCTGATAGGACATTGTCAGTTATGAGGCGGCCGGGAACAAAAGAGCTTTGCGTTAGTGATATCAATCTGTCAAGGACTTCTTTTAACCTGTTTGCGATCACCTTGGAAATAACCTTGTATAAAAACATTACACAAACTGATCGGACGAAGGTCCTTCATACGATAAGGGTTAGTTACCTTAGGAATTAGAGAAATAAACGTATGGTTTAAATTATCAGGAAAAGGTGCCCCATGGAGGATGTTTTGGCAGAAAGAAATAATTTCCGGTCCAACAATATGCCAGTGCTTTTGAAAGAAAAGCGCTGACATACCATCGGGACCCGGAGATTTTGTAGGGTGCATAGAAAACAGAGCTTTTGTAACCTCTTCACCTGAAAATGGGCGTAGTAGCTCGGTATTATCCATTTCCGTCAGTATAGGCGAGATTCCTTGAGGAGCCATAGAAGAGTGTGTGTATAGATCGGATTTGAAAAGATCAACAAAATAATCTACTGCCACTCTCGCTTTATTTGCCGAGCTTCTCCATTCCATCCCTTCTCCATCAACAAGGCGTGAAATTTTTTTTCGTCTGCGGCGCTCATTAGCCTTTTGATGGAAGAAAGCAGTATTGCGATTACCCCACGAGAATTCATTAGCTTTTGCTCTTTGTAGCCACAGTAACTCTTCCATGGCCATTAGCTCTCTTTCCTCATCTTCTAATGCTTTCCTTCTGCCTACCCATTCCCCTTTCATTCCTCTTTTTTGAAGTTCACGCAGAGCCTCCCTAACACTATTGAGTTTCATCAAAACATTTCCAAAAGCCGATTTATTCCATTCTTTTAGCGCCTCTGCACACCTGGAAATCTTGCCCAAGACACCATTTTCATTATTTGTGTAGCTCGGATTCTTCCATACGTTTTCAACTGTCACCTGGCATCCATCATGTTGTAACCACATCGCCTCGAACCGAAAAGGCTGACTACCCTTCCAATCCTCTGTATCCCCTTCTTCACTTCTACATAGTTCTAGCATTATTGGGATATGGTCAGATCCTGCACGTTCAAGATGACGAACTCTCCCTCCCGGAAATAATTCAAACCAATTATCATTTGGAATAGCCAGATCCAATCTTTCTTGAATGAACTCGTCTCCACAGCGACCATTATCCCAGGTGAAAAGGGTGCCAGAATATGGTAACTCATGCATACCACACACCTCCAAGGCATTCTTAAAATCATGTATGTGATTCCAATCCGGCTGTGAACCTCCTTCCTTGTCTTCTACATTCAAGACTTGATTAAAGTCTCCAATGCACAACCATGAGGTATGATCATCCTCTGCAAGTTTTTTAAGGAGATTCCACGAGTGATGCTTATCTTCTTTTCGGGGCCATCCATAAAACCCAGTGAAGCGCCAACAACCACCTCCATCATGCAGCTCCACTTTTGAATCTATATGATGACTTGTATATGATTGTACCGAAAGTTTAACCTCTTCAGTCCACATTAAACACAGACCTCCAGAGCTCCCAACTGAATTCAATGTGAAACATCCATGAAAACCCAGCTTGACCCTAATATCTTCCATTCTAGTCCCATCACACTTCGTTTCCATTAAGAAAACCACCATCGGGGCCTCTCTCCTCACTAAGCTAGTGAGTCTAGCAATTACCCGGGCCTTCCCCAATCCCCGACAATTATAACTTAGGGCAATCATTGTTCTCGGCAAGGGAGACTCTCCGTCTCCCCCGTCGATAACACAATTTTTTGTCGTTTACCCTCAAGCTCCTCAACCTCTATTTCCATCAGATCTTTCTCAACGCTCACTTTTCGTTTTTCAATCTGCGTTGGTGCCAAGTTGATTGTGTTTTCTGTCTCTCGGGCTCTTCGCTTCCAAGTTTTCTTCGTTTTAACCTCAGACTCCTCAACAATTGCTTGTTTATTTTCCTGAGAAGCACTTTTGTCTTGGCTATCTATCTCAGTCCTTACATCAGTTGTGTTTGACTTTACAGGCATATTTTCCTCTACATCTATGTTCTCCGACCCTTTCTTTTCCTGCTCAGCCACTTTACCATCCTCTAAGATAAGCCTCTTATCCAGGTTTATACTCTCCAACTCAGCTTCCTTGTTTGTCTGATTTCCTTGCGATGAGTTTTCAGCATCCACTAGTTTTCCTTTTGATTCCCCAAGCAGTTCCAACAGCGACTTCCTGCCTTTAGCTACTTGCTGTTTTTCAGTCCCACTACCACATTGTTTCTCAGAAGTTTTCGCGCCGGTGATGATCATCCTCTCTTGTTCTCTTTCAGCGGCAGATTTTGCTTGGTTCAGTTTAAGTGGAGACGCTCGGAGCCAATCGCCGTACTCGCCATGCATCTCTTTCGCCTCTTCGTCATCACAATCAAGATCATGTCCCAGTAGGCCACAAGTGTAGCAAAAATTTGGTAACCGCTCGTATTTCAATTCCACCCACATTCTCTTCTCCCCAAATTTCATCATAAGTCCTCGTTTGAGCGGTTTTTTGACATCCACCGAAACCCTAATTCTGATGAATTTTGAGCATACCAACGTATCCTCATCTGCAATCTCCTCTAGGGCTCCAAAACTGCGGCCAATACATTCAGCTGTTGTCTTTGTCATTGCAACAATAGGTAGATCATAGGCTCGTATCCAAAACGATACTCGATCCACTACCATCTTTGATGGTTGTTCATTGCCTGGCTCTTTCAACGCTAGCAGGGCTCAATCAAAGGACCATGGACCTTCCCGTAACACCTTCTCCTTGTCTGATACTGATGCAAATCTGAACAAGAAGAGATTGTTTCTTAGCTCTCTGAATACGAATCCATTCCTCAGTCTCCACGCACCCTTCATTGTTGAGTGCAAAGCATATGCATTAAAAGGCCTACCCGTGAGCAGAGAACCCACTAGCATAAGCCCTTTGTTATCTGCTATTTCAGTCGTCGAACTCTCAACCTCCACACATTCCTCCTCAGTTAGATTGAAGTTTCTCCTCTGTGCCATCCCTTCCATCACCCTTCTTCTTTCCAAACCGATCCTTACACACACACTCTATGGTGAAACCCGCACTATGACGGCAGGATATCCCTAGCTCCCACGGCCGATGACCGGAGAGAAGCCAGAAGCGACGAAAGAACCGTCAAGAAAAACGGTTATTTGAATCGCCTTAAAGCTCTAGAGAGTTTTTTGAAAACGGTTTTTTGGGGTTTTTTTGAAGTAGTATCACTGTTCATAAGGGGGTATTGTTCACAAGAGTTTGCTTGCATTTACGGGTTTTTGATTTTTGATTTTTGATTTAACATCCCTCCTCCCCGTGGGACTTGTTAAGTACTTGATTAATAGTGAAATAGTGAAAGAACGTGTTATATAATTGACGATATTGTAGAGTTGCAGCTAAAGTTATAAAACTGTAACGATCTCACGTCCAGCGTGTCTGCTGAAAACAAGTAAAAACAGTACAACTAACAGCTCAGTCGGAAGAACGAACAAGTAATTAAGACATTACCGCACATTTTTCTAAAAAAATTACGTAATTGATCACCGAATACAATATACACATGACAAGAGGAATTTTGTATACTTTTTTTTGTTCCGACGTACAAAAAAAAAATTTAATGCAAGAGCAGCATTGTAAAATGTCTCCTAAGAATATAAATCCATTTTCCTTGACGAATTGACGAAAACCAGCGGTTATCTTTCAGAATTTTATAAGCACTTTCACTATGCTACCAGTGTAATGCTAGGACAATAGGAGATCCATCAACGGCTTTGGAGGAGGCTTTTCGAGTTGCATAGTGAAAGTCACCACAGCACCAACAAAAGCAGATGCAGCAGGAACTAGACCAACAGCACATCTCGTAATCGAAAAGCCTATAATTGGTGGAGAAGGTCCTTGAACATTTCGATAATCATCTGCAACACCATGATTTAAAAAATTGCTATAGTTAACACATGCAGGAAGTTTAGGCTTTAATGTGATTCACACGGGTGCATTTCTACATGCATGTAAAATTGCTATAGTTTTGCTGTATAAAACATCAAAGACTTGATTATAAACAGTGATCATTGGTGTAGGGCTTTATACAGTGCTGTCACCTTCTATTCTTTTAGTAATTACTTATTATTACGGCTAATGACTGTCACCTTCTTTCTACTTCCTCTCTATGCAAATGACTCCAGCAGTACTCTCTGCTGACAGAGATGCCATTGGCCAACTCAAAGAGGTATCAAATCATGCAGATTATATGTGTATACGATGCAGATTTCAAACACCAATCCTCCTTCATTTAGGCCTTGTAATCTCTTTCCATACCATTAAGCAACAATGAAATGATTTTCAGTAAAGGATTCTAAATTCTGTTTCTGAGAGTATACACAGCAATGAGCAATGATTGATAACTCAGCAATAAAGACGGCCCTTGTTTTCATAAATTAAATTCTATTAAAAGAAAAATTAACTTACGTTGGTACGATTCCAGGAGATATAATGCAAGCCCACATATCATTTTGTCCAAGAAGCTCAACGATCCGTAGACAAATGCGCACCCATTTAGATCTTGACCAACCAGAAAGCTTTGCATGCTCACTCCTGTGACCTGTATCAAAGCAATGATGAGATTCATTTTAAATCCTAAGGTCAACGATAGCTAAAACTAAATACCAAAAGCAAGCTACATAGATAGTTTTGATATATAATACACATAAACAACCCATCTCTTGAAACAAATTATTCTATTTCTGTAACTACCAACAAATGTCAAATTGGGGGTTTTATGCTAGGGATTCTAACCAACTTATTCGCGTATCATAAAAAGTAAAAAGTTTCCTACTAGGACATACATGCTAATTGAAATATTCCAAACCGCTTTAGCCTTTAAGAGCAGAATTCATACCATCATTAAAGCATTTGCAATACCAACAATAACAGAGATGATGTACATCAAAGGACTAAAACGTTGCTGCAGGAAGAGAATCCCAGCACCACAAAATACCCACAGAGCACCTCCGGCAGCATAAATTGTTTTTACACGCTGGCTTGTCCAAGTCATCTCCTACAAGTGAAATAAAGTGTTAAAATGGAGAGGATTAGTTAGAACGGAAAAAAAGGTGGGAATATTGTTAAAATGTTTCTAACAGTAAAAACATATTTGGCATTTTTATACCTGTAAGAGGATCGACACAATGAAGCTGCAGATATAGATGATTGCGGGAACCTATCCAGGTTAACAAAACTAATCAACTCTCACGAGCCAGTAAAACAGACTGAGCCAATATCTAACACATAAAAATAGTTCATTTTGGTACCAATGCTTTAGATGATTGAGCCATCTGTAGGTCATTGATGACATAAAATGCAAGAAATGCCTGCAATGTAGAAAAAAAAAACTATAAATTCATACACTTCTTTCCCAGACTATTCATTAGGAACACAACATAAACTCGCAAATTCCCTAGGCACTTTCAGACACGAGACATCATTTAACATAACCTCAACATATAGAAGACACAATACACTAACCTGTGAAACATTTGTGACAAGTCTAGTCAGCACATAAACAAAAGCAACCTGGTAATACAGAAGTTTACGGAACCAATAAGTCCACACGATTCTTGTATAGCCTTTTCCTTCAATGCGTTCTTTCAATCTAGGGAAGAAAAAAAAGCATGAGTTGTCTGAATCAAGCCGCTAAGTAAGAACATCACATTGCCAAATATATATTATACATTTATCGATGTGTTTTGGTCCAGGATGAAAGGGAGAGGGACTCTTTTACAACTCTCTGGTATTCCATCCATGTAAAATGCTAAATTTCTCTCCTTACCGCACACAATTCCCTTGGTGGAACAGATCAACCAGCTCCAAATATCAGATATCAACTTCAAACTTTTAATATTTTCACAGCGAAAATAATGCACAGAGAGAAAAGCTTGCATTAAGGTTAAAATATTCAAATTTAGGTGATTCTTTTACAACTGAAGCTTTCAAGAAGACTACAAAAGCTTTTCTTTTGGGGAAAGAAGCAATTCTGATTTCAAAAGAATAAGCTAAGAACAGGAGAGAAGAGGCACTTCTAAGGTAAAAAATCCAAATGAGAATCAAAGATGTATGAATCACCAGCATAATCTTCAATGGGGACCCACATCACAGTTGTGCAATGCTAAAATTATAATAATGATTGTTCAAAATTATACAGCAATGTATTCACTTCAAAAACAATATATGATATAAAATCCATTGCAAAGACATAGATATCAAGGAATTAATTGATTGCAAAGTACCTGGGCTCCTTTGTGCCAAGTTGAAAGATGCCAACAAAGCAGCATCCGATGAAAATTGATGAATATGCAATCCAACGATACTGATAAAAAATTTAAAAAGTATTAGAACATCCAAGAAGGGGAGAAGATATGGCTTGACCAATGAAAATGATGATATGCAATCCAATGATACTGATAAAAAAAACTTTAAAAGGATTAAAACATCCACGAAAGATATACTTGAACAAGTAGGGGAGAAGATATGGCTTGACCAAATTACCTGATTTTCAATATCAGCAAGATTCCTTGGTGTACTCAAATGAAAAACTATAAAGGCAACTGCATATAGGCCTAGGTTGGCAACCTTTGAGCCACGTCATACAAATAGAAAAATATATTTCTTAATAAACATCAGAAGCAATAGTATTAAAATGATAGAGAACCTTTGAGAAGGATTCTGATTTCTGACCATAGTGAAAGCATTGCGACAGCTAGCCAGAACTACTCTGCTTGTTGAATTTAGGGTTATGCAGTTCACCATAGACCTTCAGGATAGAAAATTGGGATTTATCAACAAGTTGACTGTTATCAATCATGTCCAATCTTTAATCAAGACACATCACAAAGTGAATATAGTCTTTATTAGGAGGATTGTTACATTGATACATCATGTGGATGTGATGTGCCCAAATGAAATAATATCCAAGCAGAAATCATACTCAATGAGTATGGACAAATAAAGCTAGAAGAGTTTCTATAGACTTTACATGTGTGAAACTTGAGCAGCAGCCCAACCCACGTTGAAGATTGCAGCAAACAAGCTGTACCCAACAGTTTCAGAAGCAGAAGAGTTTGAACCAAGGATCTTGCATAGCACACAGCCACCGAAAACAGAAGAAAATGAAACAGCGACTAACAGTGACCCAGCACCATGCCATATTTTGAAACCTCCAAACCGGTCAATCTGTCGCATAAATTGGAAGTGCAATTTGATGTTGGCAGACAAAGATGAAAAGGCTCCAAAATTATATGTGCAAGAGTCTTTCAACAAAAGATAATGTTGTAGTTCATGAGTAATAACTAATAAATGGGGCAACAAACACTCCCAGTCGAATTTAAGAGGCAAGAAACTCTCCTATGGTCCCTTCTCCTTTACAGTCATTGAATTTTAAGAGTTTTAAAAATCTAAGTACAGGAGAAATTATAATAGAAACTATAAGTCTTTAATATAATAAAACAAGTAAATGTTCATCATTCATTTGCATCTTAAAAAACTGCTTACATAACAAAAATCCCATATAATAACCCAGAAAGACATGTAATAAACAACCAGCTTTGCCAAAGATACAATCTTATGAATTATGAAGATTATGACAATTCCTCCCAGTAAACGCAAGCCAAGAAGTTCATTTCTGTTTCCAAAGATTGTTCATGGTAAATGGCTGTTCATCCCAGAAACCAGCCCCTAGGATCACAACAACCATCTCTCTCCAATTTCTCTCTATGCCAGATTAGTATGCAAACCCATCCCTTTTCCACCTCTTTCCAGGGACCCCCCGGGATTTTATTTAATGCTCTTCTCTAATACCCCTATTATGTATAATAAAGTACATTACACAAGCTTGCAATAGGGATCTTTAAGCATTGAGGATAGATTTTTTCACTTTTTTCTTCCAAAAAAATTTCTCATTACTTTGTCATGCCATTACTTAAGCAAGTCGATTGAATATTTTCTCATACTTTTACACACAAAATTGGTGCATTTTGACATGTAATGTGCATAATAAAATAGATATCAGCTCTAAAGTTACCAGTTCACCACAAAATATGGTCATAAATCCATCTGCTACTTGACCTGAAAGCATGACAATAGCTGCATTCCTGAGTGAAAAAGGAAATGTTCATAAAAAAATACAGACTGCAACATACATGTTTTTTATAAATATATGAACTATAACATGGAGAGCGATGAGATCACATTTTCTACAACCATAGATAAAATAAATATGTGTTCTAACGAGTGTGATCACAAGGGTGTCAAGGATAGAAGGGCAATCTTGATCACACAAATGCTTGTTAAAAAATCAGACAAACAATTCAGTTGTAAGAAATTGCAATTACAAAACCATTAATTTAGAAGCACCAACACTGGTTTGGCTCATAATTAGCAAAAAGTGACCAAAAAAAGTTTTAACTTACTGGAAATATAACAGGATTAAAATCAAATCGTCAAATAGAACACGAAGACTGAGATCAGGAATTGTTCAGGATTTACAGGTGGAGAATAACAAGATTCACATGAATAATTTCTAGTGAACCAGCATGCCAAATAATACTACCTAGACATGTTAAATAAACATTAGCACACAGAATAACTGCCTCTAAATAGAATTTCAAAATTTCAACAGAAAGAATGATATCATGAGATAGATGCACATGCCACAGTACAAAAACAAATCACTGCTGCATCAGTATAATTATATGACTGAAAAATGAAAGAAGGTAGTGGCAGATAAACCTTGTCAAGTCATCTTTCACATAAATCAAACTAAGTAACAATCCCCTTTGCCAAAAGAATAACAATCAAGAGGAATAATTCCTTCCAACCAGCTCTTTTTACAAACAGAAGATAAACAAATTCGCACAAAAAAGATGGCTTTAACATACCACTGTATATGTTTATCTGCTTATGAGCAGCACAATCTATGGAAACTTTGTACAATGAAAGACTCAATGACACCAAATTTCTGAATCATAATGAAGAAAAATAATAATGTAATCATTATTCTGACTCAAATCTGCAGATTCACATATTCCTGAACTAAAATGAATAGCACTCTTAACTCTCCTCCCCGATCAAGGATGTCACTTCTTACACCTTAGAGAGAACCAAGTTAGCTAGGTATTCTGCATATGAGGAATGCAACCAGCATGTCCAAAGGTTGAACCAAGTTAGCTAGGTGGTCTGCATATGACGAATACAACCATCATGTTTCCTAAAGTACAACCACGTTAGCTAGGAAGTATGCATGTGAGGAATGCAGCCAGCATGTCTACAGTGGGAAACACAGAATTACACGAACTAACTATGAAAAGAAATGAGTATGTGAGTTATAATGTAGAAAATGAGCTAGATGCGAACATCCAGTTGGATAGCATTTACATTACAGAAAAATTTATCATAGGCTAAGGGACATTAAAATGAAGCTTGATCAGTCGAACAAGAGCATAGAAAGTATAGTCATCTATAGAAGCACTCAAGTCTTTTGTTCTCCCTGTAATCAGGAGTACATATGTCAAGTATTCCAGTTTAGAACCACTCCCTTGTATGAAGAATCCTGTCCTAAGGCTGCAGTATTTATTAGTTAATTTCTAAACATCATATGATGTACTTTAAGCAGGAGGAAAGACATGCTGAGCTGACAATATAATATTATAAATTAAAACAAAAATATGAAGGAAAATCGGCCTATATTAAAACAAAGGAGGCCAAGCTACCCTTTCCCAACTAGAAGAAGTGACCTGCAAACTGCCTCGCCTATGGGACAAACTAGGATTCAAATACCTTAGAAAAGAAAGGAAACAAAATTACCCAGGGGAGAGTCCAATATCTGTCAAGAAGACCAAGAGGTAGGTAAACCAGCAGGCAGAAGTGATGTCATTGAGCATGTGTCCAACTCCATAATAGAAGATAGGCCCTCGCCCAAGGGGCTTGGAGATCGGGTCATCTTCTTGAATGTCAGTTATCATTCCAATTCCGGGATCAATTGCCTGCCCCTGACTTGTCCAATCTTGAGAGAAACTAGTTCACACCTGGAAAAATGGAGAATATATATATATAGCTCATCATCCTGATAATTACAATGAAGTTTAAATGTAAAATATAATAAAGTCAAGTCCAAATGTACAGGCTGTACTGACATTTCAATTTTAATACTTAGAATCATCAGTGGAATGTTGAGCTCAACAATCAACATTCGGAAAGCCTATATTTTAAACACAAATGTACAAGCAAACAGGTTGTCATTTGTAAAATTGGCCAAAAACAATATCACCTATTGACTGTTGGCCAAAAGACATACATCTCAAAAGCAGTCAAACACAACACAGTGCAACTATCTATCATAATCCCAAACTTTTCAAAACATTCTGCAAGAATTACACGGAATATTTTGCAGATATCGAACATTCATCATGCATTTAGAAGAGTACAAAGTAACCACAAGATGTATGTAAAGCATCGATTTAAGGTAAAACCAAAAGGCCACTACACGCATTCAACAAAATCAATAATACAATTAACACTTGAGCAATGAAAGAGAACCGCAAATTCGGAGAATAAGAGGTCTCAGTCTACGATCGACATAGCACAACAAGAACCTAGCATGTGTTCGCAATAATCAACAGAAATTATAGGTTTGAATCAATCTCATCAATTAGACAGCCAAAATAAGAGATAGCACAAATCGAATTCAAAGTGAGAGAGAGGCAGAAGAAGGTACCTGGTCGCCGGTCAGTCGCCGTCGACGCCGCTCGAAAAACGGAAAAATGAAAAAAGGAATGAAGAAAGAAGTCGCATCGAAGTAGTAATCCTCCGACAAAGAGATATAGAGAGAACAGCAGATTGGTGGAGAAGGCGGCAGAGGATGAAAGCAGAGAGAGATGGATAGGGTTGGCGGTGGAATACTCCGATTTCCAAGGCAGTCTGACTCTGACAATGGAGATGTAAGATTGAGCACAACCGTTGGTCTTTGTAGGTGTGCACTGTGCAGTTGTGTACCAGAAGCTGACAAAAAAAACAAAACTGAAATATCAAACTGGTTAACAAACTCCTTTTTTTTTTTTTTTATACGGAAAGGAATTTGTTAGGCACATAAGTGTAATTTTATACTAGGAAAAAGGTATCAAGTCATAATTAGTGGAAATTAAGTATTAGTAAGGGGGAAAAAGAGAAAGAGAGTTGGTTAGGCTACTTAGTGTCTTGGGGAACAAGTTATACAGGAGTTTAAATAGAGGAAGTATTTCCACTAGGAATCATCCAGAAAAGTAGAATAAGAATCGGGCTAGGCCTTGGGCTTTTGGAGAATCATCTCCTTGAGATTGGCTCTTTGAAAACTTGTTTCCATTGAGATTTCTCTTGTGTTCTCAATAATCAGTTTTTGTGTGTGTTTTGAGTGTTTCCCGATTTCTACTCTATCAAATGGTGCTCTTGTTGAGAGATTCAACAATGGGGATTGAGGAAGATCGGGAAGAGGCTTTGGCTTACCTCCAAAACTGGTTTATAGAAGTGAGGGAGTCAGTGGTTTCCTGGATTGCTGAGGGGGACGAGAGATCAATGTTTACAGGGAAGTATATAGAGAATGATTTAAGATGGTTGGAGATCTGTTTAGAAAAGTTGAGAGAAGAAATTTTGGAAGATAAGGGGAGAGATCAGAGCATAAAGCTTTTGGGTGGAGTGATTAATCTCAAGCGACGAGTGGAGCTCTCGATGACGGTTGTGAGAGAGTATTTGAAGGAGACCGAGGATGAGCCACTAGTTCTCGACCACGGAATCCTCTCCGACTCTACGGTGAAGGACAAAGTTAAAAGTGGGGTCGTTCAAAGCAAATTCAGACTCACGTGATCGATGTTCTTCAGATCGAGATTTGTGCTCACAAAAGTAGGGTTGTGATGACAGTAGAAACGGAGTCAGAGAAGGAGGCAGTGGATCTTAACATTATTGTGCCTAGGGTGGAGGGTGACGCCCCTATTGACCGGCGACTGAACAAGGAAGACATAGCTTGTGAGTTTGAGGCATTCTTGTCGAAGGCGGCGCGTGAATTGTGGTCGAGAGATGAGGTGTAAGTTTTACGGTTAACAGGGGAGAAGAAGTTTGAACCCATTTATTATTTGATGAAGGGAAAGGAGCGGTGCAGATCCGACCTGGGGGTGAGCATCTTGGGCCACCACCATGGTCTATTCAAGCGAGGGAGAGTGGATTCGAAGAAAGAAATGGCGATCGAGCTTTGCACGTAACAGCCATGGCGGACGATATAGTGTCATGGAATCATCTCGAATTTGGACAAAAGGTCGACGAAAGGAGGCTAATGATTGGATCGTTTCAATTTGGGGAAGAATGGATTTCAGCTTATAGACTTGGGCCGATTATTGAAGTATTAGGCCCACCCTCATGGCCCAACATGTCACTTAAAACAATTAGGCCTAACTCTCCCAATTAGTCACGGGTACGGAGAAATAGATGAACGACAAGGCATCGGTCGTCTCCGTCTAGAATCATTTGCTTCCCAAGTTCTACGTCAAAGTTTCGAGCCATCCTCAATAGCAAGACCACCACCAGACCCACCCGACCACCTTTTGAAACTCTTAAGGTCTAAGCTCGACTCTACCCTTTCTGTTCGGCTTGGTGTTTCCAATCCAATTTCTGTGTGTATAAGCGACAAGGTTGATACCGCCGGAGACGACCCCGGTGACATTACTTTCCATCAATTTCCGACATCCTGGGCATTCAATTTAGATTTCGTGCACAACCTTGAGGGCAAGGCTGAATTGAAGGGTTCGATCAAGGCAATTTAATTCACTCTAAACGGGAGTTTTGTTCTTCCGCCTCCACCGCAGCTGCCATCCGGTCCGGATTATGGGAAGCTTGTTTATAGGCAGTTAGGGGGAGATAAGCATGTCGGAAATCAAGCTCTGAAGTTGTTCGTTGATTCTACTTGCCCTCTTGAGTTAGTAGATGAAGGTGAACCAAAACTGAGCAAATGGCGTCAAAAAATAATGAAGGATGACAGAGAACGTAGAAGAATGTCCGATGTTACAACTCCAATTTCAGTGAAGGAAAACTCGCACAAGAACAATCAGGAGGCGAAGCTGGAATTTGAGAGGACAGTAAATGCTAATGGGAAGAAGGAAGATTTAGAAGGAATTGATTATCATACGTTAG
Source organism: Fallopia convolvulus (assembly GCA_964016875.1). Classification (NCBI taxonomy): domain Eukaryota; kingdom Viridiplantae; phylum Streptophyta; class Magnoliopsida; order Caryophyllales; family Polygonaceae; genus Fallopia; species Fallopia convolvulus. The sequence continues at coordinate 29,809,029 of OZ024727.1, forward strand.
TGTACGAGTATCCAAGGGGAATCAAAGTGCACTGGTAGGAATGGAAACGTTCTACTGATTGGATAAGTTTTGTTTACAGCAAGGAGAGTTATGGCTCTCAATTCTCTTAATAGGAATTGGAGTTGTAAGATGAATTACCAAGAAAATGGCATGCTGGGAAGATGTAGGTGCAAGGTCCTTCCACAACTGATTTCAAGCAATGGTATTGCTCCAAAAGGTTACATCCCGAGGCCTATCTAGTCGCATAATCCACCCGAGCACATTCAATTTTGAAATACAACCTTGAGGACAAGGTTGTTTTGAAGAAGAGTGGCATTGTGGTTCCTAAGGATATAGCCGAAAGTAGAATGGCCTTGGTTATTTTTTCCTCCATCAAAGTTCAATTTGATCCAATTTTCCTTGGGCTTTTTCCAATTAAATTTTTTTCATCTAGATTCTGTTTTCTTTTGTTGTTTTCATACTTGTCGTTTGTGTAAACAACTATATCCGGTTTTTCCGTGTCTTTCCATCTTTCTATTTGTTTTTTTTAATAAATTAAGTAATTTCGTTGTTCCTGATTGCTTTTGATGGTCTGAAATTTTTTTGTTTCTCGGGTACCAAATACTCCACCAGATTTATGCCAGCGTTTTCATTTCTTTATGAGTTAATACACTTCTTATTTCATCCATATACTGTCCTGGGGGTTTTATTGTTAATGTCAAAATCTTTTATTTTTAAGAATATGCTATTGTTTATTGAGTTTATTATTCTTTAGGTATGGTGGCATTGAAACAGTATATGTGAAGTATCTTCCTCCATTGTATCACAAGATGTGCATTGTAGTGTTACTGCGATATGTCTATCGAATAGTCTTTTTTTTGTAGGTAAGGTGTTCTGTGTTATTTTCCACAAGAAATTCTTTATTTTTGGCGGTATGTGTAATTTCCATATCCATTCCACGTCTTTCCTCAACATGCCTTTTCTATCATTTAGAAAGGCCAATCCGGAATTTGTTGAGAACTAACCATCTTTGTTGGGCACCCAATACAGACGGTTTGCAATTTGATTCACCGGTATTGGTGTTTGTGCCACTTTTTCCACTTCTTGATTTGTTAGCCATCTTTTTAATGCTTCCTTCTTCCATGATTTTTTTCCATCGAGGAAGTCTGAGATTGTTGCGTCCAGGTTAATTTCATTGTCATTCGTGATGTGTTTAATTAACGGTCTCGATTCTGACCACCTATCTTTCCATATTTTCATTGGTTTTGTCATCTCCGACTTGCCATATTAACGTCTCTTTGAAAGTGTTTTTTAATTTCATAAGTTGGTTCCATTGCCAGGATGTTCTTCCTTTTACCTAATAGTGAAGTAGATTCTATTGCTTAAGGCATTTTCTGAAATAATTTTGACCCATGTATTGTTTTGTTCGGCTAGAATTTTTCAAAGTAGCTTCATTTGTAGTGATACGTTGTGGTCTTCTGATTTTCTTATTCTTAGACCTCCAAAATTTTTGCGTCTAGAAATGTTATTCCACGGAATTAGGGGTTTGTAGTTACCTTCTTTATTCTAGAAAAAAATTTGTTTATTTTATCTAGTTTATTGTGGATATTAGTGGGTAGAAGGAAGCTTTGCATAAGGTATGTCGCTTGTAATGTTAGGTTTGCTTTTATGAGTACCATTCTTCCTTCCTGGGATAGCGTATTTGCTTTCCATTTCGTTAGTTGTTGTGTTTTCGCTATTACATTTTGAAATGTTTCTTTATTTACTCTTCCGTTTATGATTGGACATCCCAAGTATTTGTCAAGAGCGACAACGCACGGAATGTTAAGTACTTGGTTGATTGTGGCTTTAATTCTATCTGGTGTATTTTTCGTTACTTGGAATGCGGATTTATGGTAATTTCCCTTTTGTGTCATTTGTGTTGGCAAATATGATGATATCATTTACGAATGAAAGGAAAGGGACTTTTGTTCCATTTTTCGCTATGTGGATTTCGTTCTTCACTTTTGTTTTATCACATTCTTTTTGAAATTGTCTTGCTAGTACCTCTGCTCCTTTTTGCAGGAAGAATTGGTCCATAGGTCCATTATTTACCAAAATTGAGAAGGATACCATTTTTATACATGCCTCAATCCATCCAATAAATTTAGTGCAAAAAACAAATTTACTCATTGTTCTTGTTATGAAATCCAAATCCATTCTGTTGTAAGCTTTTTCCATATCTAATTTGATTGCCATCCATCCTTCTTTTCCTTTTTTAAGGCGGAAGGAGTGGAATATTTCATGTGCAATTAGAATATTATCATGAATATTTATTTCATGCACAAACGCTCCTTGAAGTGGGTGAATGATTTTTGGCATTACTTTGTTTAGTCTTTCCGTGATTATTTTTTAAATTACCTTGTAGATTATGTTGCACAAGCTAATAGGTCTGTAGTGATTGATCATATTTAGAATATCGCATCTGGGAAGTAGTGTTATGAAGGTATGATTGATTTTTTTTTTTAAAATTCCTAGTGAAAGAAGCTCTTAATGGCTTTGATTACATCTGGGTCAATTATATGCTAGTATTTGGTATAGAATTCAAAAGGCATGCCATCTGGACCTGGTGATTTATCTTTGGCTATCGAGAACACTGCTTTTTTATGTCTTCATTTGTTACATTTTTTGTGAGTTCTTATTTTCTTCCTCCGTTATCTCTGTGTTGATAACCGACAAGGCTTCTTCCATTTTAAGCTGATTTATATTTTGTTCTTTGAATCTTCATTCAAACTCCAGTTTGAATTCTTTTTTAATGTTTTCTATGCCAGAAATGTGGTTGCCTAGGTTCGAAATGATTTTAGTGATGTACTTTCTATTTCATCTTCTCGTTGCTATTCTATGGAAATTTTTTTGTTTATATCTACGCTCCTAATATGGTTATGTTTTGCTCGTTGACTCCAATATGAATGTTGGAAGTTGATCAAGCACTGTCTTTTCCAATTTAATGTTTCTTGCTTGTTTATGATTTGGTTATTGTTATTTTCCATGATGTTCTTTTGTATTTGTAAGAGAGCCTTATCAACCTCCTTTATTTGTTCAAAAATATTTTCAAAGGTTCTTTTATTCCATATTTTCGCTTTTGTTTTGACCATTTGTGTTTTCTTTGTTAATTTATACATGTTAGATCCTTGAATGTTAGTTATCCATGCTTGTTTTAATTTACAACATTTTGGAAGTCTTTTAATTTAGTCCACATTCGTTCAAACTTAAAGGGTGGTGCCTTTGTTGTTAAGTCATTTTGTAGTTTAATTGTAATAGGGCAGTGATCTGATGATGTGAAGGGGTGGTTCTTTGTGATTATGGTTGGGTACCATTGTAGGATTTGGTTATGGACTAGAGCACGGTCCAGTTTTTCAAGGGTTATGTCTTCAAGGTTTTTTTATTTTCTCTAGGTATAGATCATGCCTTTTGTTGGAATTTCCAATAGTTCACAATTATTCTTAAAGTTAATTAAATGTTGGAATCGATTGAAATCAGGTGGTGCACCTCCTTTTTTTTCCTTGGCACTTTGGATTTCTTTGAGGTCTCCCATGACTATACAGGGGATCTCGCTATTTTTAACATATTCCGTTAATTTCCTCCAAAAATTATCTTTTTCATTTTCTTTTGGTGGAGCATACACAAATATTATTTTAACTCTCCTAATTGTGTTAGTATTCGTGTATTTGAGAGGGATAAACCTATCGTCTTTTGTTTGCTCCTCAATTGTTTCAATGGTGAGTAAGTGAGCTTTCTATAGAACACATATTCCCACACTTCGACCCATTGTTGGGGAGAAAATGCAATTATTGAAACCCGCCTTTCTCCACAATTTCTCATCTGGCATATTAGACGATTTTGTTTCCACTAGCATTATTATGTGTAGTTTTTCCGTTTTACAGAAAGTATCAATTTCGGTCCAGAATGCTTTCCGTTTAATTTCACGACAATTCCAAACGTTAATCCTCATTTTTATTTGATTTACTTGTCTTGAATTGTGGTTCCAATTTTTTGGTTTATGCTGAGTATACTGTATTGATGTAGTGATAACTTTATTATTTACAAATGTGTCCTTATTTTTATATTTGCTTTTCTTTTCTTTCTTCTTGTTATTTATTTTCCCAGATTTTATTTTTGTTTGGGAGTTCATTATTTCTAAACTTCCTATTGGATGTTAATCCATTTTTGTCTATGCTTTTGACTTCTTTTTTCTAAAACCTCCTCATTTTGTATTTTTGCTTTCCATTTTATCTTTCGAATTGGTTCTCTCCATAGAATTAATGATAGTTCTTTTTTATTTTTGTTGTTGGAGCATTTGGGCTTTGTTTCCAAATTATACTTGGGCTTGGTAGTATTCTGGAAAGTATCTAAAGGACCAGAAAAAAAGAACAAAAACACGAAAGAAGAAAACAAAGCAAACAACAGAAGCATCAAATAGGGGAATAGTAATACCATACACAGGAATACACAGATTAACACCTGAAAACCAGGGACTTAGCCCATAGACAAACCATAAGGTTGCATTAGAACAAGGCCATGGCTGCAGTGAACACAAAAGCAAAAGGCACTACCACAGACCATTACAAACATAAGCTGCAAAGAAACAGAAGAAAGAAAAAAGTGGAACACAGAGGTTGATGATTCTAGTTATGGTGCGCTTTAGTTTGGTATTTCCGTTAGTCGCTTTGTAGATGTTGCTTGGGTTCTCCTTGCTTGCTTTTGTTGTTTTGATGAGATGGTTGATGGGGCTAGTGCGACTGGTTGTTCGAAAATTCCAAAGTAAAGCAATAAGGCAATCATTTGCATTTGTATTTCTCGATCTCCTTAAGGGTAGATGTTGATGTGTCTTCCTCTCCTCCTCCTCTTGCTTGAGTAGGTTGATTTGAATGTGTTCCTTGAATTGAGTGGAGAAAGGTCCTTGAATTGAATGTGTTGCGGGTTGGGTAGTTGGTGAGTAGGTTGATTTGAATGTGTTGCCTGAATTGAGCAGAGAAAGGTCCTTGAATTCTTCTTCTTAGTCATTGTCCTCTTGGTGTAGTGCCTCTTCCATATCCGCCCCTTTGTAGAATTTGCTAATAAGGTCGTCTATGAGCAAGTCGTCATCCTCATTAAGGAATTTTTCAAGTTGCTCCAATCTTTCCTTTAGTTCTACCTCCTGAATTTGAGTAGTTTCTTGTTCCTTTGACACCTTTGTTGTTGTTTTTAGTGTCATCTCTTCCTTTCTCCTTTCGCCATCATGCCCTTCTTCCATCTTATCCTCTATTTCCTTGTTTGCATACTCTTTTTCAACTTGCACTTCAGAGTGCTTGTTTTCCTCGACATTTTTTCCATCTCTAGACCCTTTGGAGCTTCATTCCTAGTTGTTGTTCCTCTTTGTTGCTTTTTTCCTTGCCATTCCTGCCTCTTTGTGTGACACAACCTTCCTCTACCTTTTCTTTGCCCTTGTTTTTATCTTCTCCCTTTTTTTGTTTAGAGGAAGTTTTGGTAATGGTGATTTGGATCTTGTTATGAGTCAGATTCCTTGATGGACACTCATCAAATGTGTGTTCTCTATCCCCGCGGCTGCCACATCCCTTTGGCCAGTCTTCAAACCACACATTGTATTCTTTCCATTATCCTTCTTAGTAAAGGGCAATTACCGTCTCTTTGGTAATCAAGTTGAGGTCGATATTGACACACACCCGATTGTATTTGGACCACTCCTTTTTATTAGCTTTGGTATCAAATTTCAAGAATCTTCCCATTCCATTTCCTTCTAAAATGGTAGGCATATGCTCAATTGTCATGTAGACTGAAGGTGGTCAAGGTATCTTTAGCCACAGATCGACATTATGTTAGAGTTCGGATTTTGAGCAAAAAGACGGAATCCATTGCTTTGGCACTAGGAGCTGCCCGAAAATGTGATATTGGCGCTTCTCCCATACAACCTTTTGGTCTAGTGGGTTGGAGAATCGGATCTCAAACCAATTGTTTCTCTGGTTGAGAAGGTCAAATCCTCCTTTCAATATGATCTCCACTCGTTTTGGAGTTTTGGTTTGAGCTTGGTGTATTCAATGGGGTTTCCTAAGACAAATGCTAGGAGAGATGTTTGTTTGGTTTGTTGGATGACTTTAGTGGATTTGAAAAGTTTCTCCTTGAATATGGTTGGGTCTATTTTGAGTTTGGAGAGCTTTTTGTCAATGGATGATAGGTTTCCTTTTCCTGCTGTTGTGGATTTTGTTTGAGATGAGGAAGCGAAACTTTTCTTTTGGTTTTCATGGCTGGTTTCTACTTCTTTCACGTCTTTTTATGGCTTTCTTCTCCATTGTTGGTATTGTTGGTGGTAGAACAAGTCATGGATTTTGTTTTTTTGCCTTGGATCGATGTAGATTGCATCCTTATAGGATTTATTTTCCTTTTTCCATGTTTCCACTCTCAGTGTAGGCTTCCTTGTTGTGTTTGAGGATATTGAACACAACTCTTTTGAATATGGCAGTAGAAAGCGAAGTTAACAGAGGGCCTAAGATTAGATGTGAGAGTTTCGAATTTGTATTAGGTTTGTATTTATAGTGCAATGATTTAGTAGGGTTGTAAAAATAGAGAGTGAAGAATGCAAATTCAGACCAGAGAGGTGTGGCAAACCTTGTTGATTTCTGACTATAATCGGGCTTTGAGCCACCCTTCTTAGAGCAAGCTTTCTCTAGATGGGATTTTCCACCTCTTTTTTGGACTCTCATTGGGTTCCTCTAAATATTCCCATTTTTCTTCCTCTTTCGAGCGTAGAATTGCTGCATGGACTTCCTTTTGATGCTCAGTTCCATCAGCTCCTTTTTCTAACTGTAGTATTTTTTTCCAAATCATAAAATACTCCTTTTTACCTAGAGACTTTTCAACCTAATGGCATCAGGGCAAGCGCATGGCTTCCTTTCCAGTTTCGGCGTCATGTGCCTTCGCTTTTCCGGATTGTAGCCGTCGAAGCATACAAAGCTTTGGTCTTCCCCATCGCTTGTTTGTTCTAATGAGTTCTGATGTTCTAGCACTTTAGGAGTATTAGATATACAGGATCCTTCCACCACACTTTGGATTTTCCAATTGGGCTTATTGTATCTTTTACCGTAGCCAAGGATTAGAAATTTTTTTCTTTTGAGAAGGAGTTGGAGTGGGAAAGGGGCATGTGGCGCGCGTTCTATAGGAGTTGTCATTGGTTATTGGTTAAAAAACTCCATATGAATGTTGAGAATCAGACCGGATCTTAATTCATGTTAATTCTTACCGATTTGCTAAATTGTCTAGTTGATGTGTAGTATTAACCTCCCCTATATTTTCATGACAAATAAGTGTGGTCGATATTTTAATTTGAAAATATATTTATAAAAAGCAAAACACAACCTATGTAATTAATATATCATAAAACAGAAATCATTTCTGGTTAAATAATTACACCACTTTTTTTTGAAATAACAAATTTGTATATTACATCATAACGCACAAGATCAACATTATTTTGGGGAAAATCATTCACAGAAACATTCTCATCACTCGGGAAAGGAAGTAAATTTTGTAGAGGCATGAGCAACTGATAGCTCCATAGGATCATCTTGAAAGCCTTTCCCGAGATCCAAGCCAAGAGAGGCCAAACTAGCATTGGCGACTCAAAAGAGGCACGCCCTTGCGCGTGATGCAGCACCTACTTCACCCTCGTAGAACTCGAGAATGATGTATGGAGTGAGGTCAACGACACTAAATGTCGTATGGACATTGTACTCGGCGGGAAGATCAATCTGATAGGTATTATCGCACATAGCATGAACAACATGAAACTGACCATCACCCCATAGAGATAGCTTGTTTTTTCTGTGAGCGGGAAAGCGCTCCTTGCGCAAATGCACCCAAACTAAATTTCCCAAAGCAAACACAACCAGGCGTCGGCTGCGGTTGTGTTGAGATGCGTCCTGAGACGCACATCTCTCCAGCTGTGCCTGAGTCCTCCGATGAAGCTCTCGAATCTGCTCTATGCGGTTGGCCGCATTAATCTGCTCTCCACCAGTAAGAGGTCTCGAGCTAAAGTCTAGTGGCGTGGATTGAGGCCATAGACAACCTCAAATAGAGTCAATTGCGTCGCCGAGTGTCTGGACCTATTATAAGAGAACTCAACAATAGATAGTAAGTCCTCCTAATGTCGAGGGTTCGCCTTCAACATAGTGTGAAGGAGAGCCCCAAGCGTGCGGTTGGTCACCTTAGTTTGACCATCTGTTTGGGGGTGATAGCTCGTAGAATATAGAAGCTTAGTACCAAGCTTCCCCCAAAGAGTGCTCCAGAATTGACCAACAAATTTGGAGTTACGGTCACTAACAATAGTGTGCGGGACTCCATGAAGGCGTACCATATTGTCATAGAGCAAACCGGTGCTATCAATGACACTATTTGTGGTGTTATAAGCCACAAAATGGGCCATCTTCAAAAACCGATAGACGATGACAAAGATGGAATGCTTCCCCCTCCTAGATGTGGGCAAGCCCACAATGAAATCCATAGACAAGTCTTCCCAAGGCCTAGTCGGGATGGGAAGCGGAGTGTATAAGCTATTGGGATGAGAAGCGTCCTTGGCTCGTTGGCAAGTGACACAAGCAAGAAAGTATCGTGTCACTTGGTGAGCCATATGGGGCCAGAAGAAGTACTCCTTAAGAGTAGCGAGGGTCTTCGGGGATGCCAAAATGGCCTCGGCCATCATAAGCCTCCCGAATCAGTAGTAGGCGAATGGACATTGTAGGAATACAAAGGCGTCCAACCTTATAAAGGTAACCCTCGTAAAGGAAGTAGATCTCATACTCACACGAAATGAGGCATTGCGCATATAAAGGACAAAAGAATGGATTAGAAGAGAACAAGTCCTTTATTAGTGCAAAGCCTAACACCTTAGTCTGCATGTGAGTAAGAAGGGCTTAGCAGCGAGAAAGGGAATCAACAACCAAATTCTTGATCCCCTTCTTATGGACGACTATGTAAGGAAAGGTCTCTAAAAACACGACCCAACGAGCATGGCGGCGGTTAAGATGAGCCTGGCTCTTCAAAAACTGAAGTGTTGCGTGATCGTTATGAATAATGAACTTGCGTGGCCAAAGATAGTGTGACCACGTCTTAAGGACTCTAATCAGGGCATAGAGTTCCTTATCATAGTTCGAGTAGTTGAGAGTAGGCTCGATCAACTTCTCGCTAAAATAAGCTATGGGATGTCGCTCTTGGAGAAAGACACCACCAATGCCAATACAAGAGGCATCACACTCAATCTCAAAGGGACGAGAGAAGTCGGGCAACTAAAGAATGGGAGCCTAGCACAAGGCTACCATCAACGTTTGGAAGCCCTTGTCATGTGTCAAGGACCATACCACTATTGTGCCCTTCTTGGTCAAACCATGAAGAGGCACAAAAATGGTACTGAAGTCCCTAACAAAGCGACGATAGAAACCAGCAAGGCCGAGAAAAGACCTGACCTTAGTGGCGGTCGAGGGAGTAGGCCACTCCCGAATGGCCTTGACCTTGCTATCGTCGATGCGCAATCCGTCCTTGGAAAGAACCTACCCAAGGAAGACCGTGGACGGGGCGCAGAAAGGGCATTTGGCAAGATTGCTAAAGAGAGTCTCGCTACGAAGGCGAGTGAGGATAAGACGAAGATGGTCTACATGGTCATCAGGTGTCTTAGAAAAGATCAGAATATCATCAAAATACACGACAACGAACTTTCCAAGATACTCTCTAAACACGTGGTTCATGAGTCTCATGAAAGTACTAGGAACGTTAGTTATCTCAAAAGGCATCACAAGCCACTCATATAGCCCATACTTCGTCTTTGAGGCAATCTTCCACTCATCACCATCCTTCATGCGGATCTGATGGTATCCGCTCCTCAAGTCCACCTTAGAGAAAATGGTGGCTCCATGTAGCTTATCCAACATATCGTCAAGCCTCGGAATAGGGTGACGGTACATAACCGTAATCTGGTTAAAGGCTCGACAATCCACATACATGCGCCAAGAACCATCCTTCTTGGGCACAAGAATAACAGGGACGACACAAGGGCTCAAAGACTCTCGGACACAGCCTCATTCCAAGAGTTCTTGAACCTACTGTTGAACCTCTTTCGTCTCTTCAGGTCCAACCTTATAAGCATCTCGGTTTGGTAGAGACGCGCCAGGCACCAAGTCTATCTGATGCTCGATGCCTCGGACGGGTGGAAGTCCAAAAGGCAGCTCATCAAGAAACTCATAAGCAAACTCCTCTAGCAAGGTAGCAATAGGGGTGGGTAAGTACTGGGAGTCAGAATCCTCGACTAGAGAAGAAGTTGGAAGAAGTAAGAGACAATGCTCCTCTCCGCGGAGGGAAGCAGAAATCTCACTACAACGGACCAAGGAGGCATCATTCGACACACCCCTGCAGCTTGGGCGGTGACGACGGAGTGTGAGGCGCACCCGATTGGGCAGCACCGTGGGAGGTATGGGGCGCCTGCGAAGTGTGTGGCACGCCGATGTGTGCGGTGCCTACCTTGGGAGCGGTGCCCGGATGTGTGTTGTGAGAAGAGGGCGCACACAAGGGGGCGACGCCGGAAAGTGTTGGCTCGGTGCCACGAAACGGAAGTTGAGCGCTCGGGCAAGCCGTAGAAAATGCCGACGAAGGAACCCGAGTGTCGGACGACTGAGTAGGCCTCTACTAAGGGGCCATACGTGGCATGTAAGTGGCCTTGTGACGATCACGCTCCATATGATCCTGAAAGATCTCACTAGGCGACATGGGGTGAAGAATGACGCACTTTCCATGGTAGCTGAAAGTGTATGTATTAAGGAACCCATCGTTAAACACATGTCGATCAATGAGCCAGGGACACCCTCAACAGAAAATGGGTGGCGCCTATGGTAATGACATCACAGATGATCTTGTCCGAGTAACCGCCAATAGAGAAAGGAATGGAGCATTGTTGATAGAAATCAAAGGATCATGAAGGATACGGTTGCAAAGAAGGTGCCTCGAAGGCCTAGACCAAGACCTTTTCCAAGGGATTGAGCTTTCAAGTTCAAGAAGGTATTGAAGAATTTCAAATTATGCTTTGAAGAATATCAAGTGAGGTGTCCAAGACCTCCTAAGAAAAGGATCAGAGTGAAGATATTTTCGGAAGTTTAAGATCTCGTTACAGTATGAGCAATGCTCAGTAAAATGGTCATATATTTGGATAGAAAAGTGATCTCGAGGTGATTCAAGATGTGTTGGAAAGCTTATTCAATTTTATAAGACTTTATAGTTTAATCAAGATGAGAATCCAATGAGAAGAGGGTGAAAATCGTGTTTTACGGAGAGTAGTACAAGATCTTACGGGATTTTGAGACTTTCCTTAATTTTATCTTTATGTTATTATTCTGTCTTTTAATAATTCTGATTTCTCTAGTTTTTGTTAGTAGGAATATTATCTTTATTAGTATCTTAGATATATGGAGAGTTTTATTTAGGATAGAATCTCTCTATAGGTGTTTCTATGTCTTTAAATACTCTTTTGTAATCACTTTTATGATCATGGTGGATTTTACTTTGGGATGAGAAACTTGAATTAAGTTTTGTAGTTCCAAGGTTTTCCTACCCAAACGTTATCTTTTATCTTGCTTATTCTCACATTCCAAACTCAAACAAATCAGATTGTTCATACAAACCAATTCACTCAACAATAATCAATTATGATCGAATCATCAATCAACTTGTTCACCTAAAACTCATATCCTTGGCACATTCTCTCTCATGATAATCTTTAACCCAAAGATCATCACGTATCAAATACTCACTGACGCAGTTCCCGTTTGTGGACGAGATCCAATGTAGGGAATATGGAGTACGGCGGCGGAAAGTAGATAATTGTAACTAATCAACAACTTTCTTGTTGTTAATGTTACAACAACTACCTCCATCAATGATGACACTCAACACGGATGACTAGACAAGGCATCGGATATGGAAGAAGTTCTTGCGCTGGTCAAAATGAGTAGGCTCCCTAATGGTCAAAGCTCACCAAGAGATAAGGGTCAACATGGGTACCGGCGGTGATGTTAGGGGCATGGCAAGCCAACAACTCCTCATCAGCATAAGTAGGGTCCTCAGTAACTAGCTCAAGCGGGGCCTCCTCATCATCTAAGGACTCATAACCTCCAGTGTGCTCCGCGAAAAGGACGCGCTTGGCGTTAGGAAAATTCCAATGAAAGTGGCCTCGGCCACCACACTTGTAGCACTCAATGTCACGGGCACGCACGATGCCTGATGGAGCAGGCTTCGAAAAAGGTACTCGAGCGGCGGTTGTGGGCGCCGTGCTCGACAAAGCTCGGCCATGGCTAAGGGTGCCCACAACAGTGGGCAGCGCTCTAGAAGAAGAAGAATGGTCGGGCTTGGAAGAAGAGGGGTAGCGAGGTTGGCTAGAATGCCAAGAAGAAGCTCGATTACGCACATTCTGATTATGGATTTGCATGGTCGCGTGCGTTAACGAGTTAATGTCCTTGATGGGCAGCACCTCCAATCGATCTCGGATCGAAGGGTTAAGCCTAGCTAGGAACCTACAGTGGAGGGTCGAAGAAGTAGAAGTGATGATGGCCTTATAAAACTTGTCCTCCAAGTTAGAAAAGAACTCTAGACCAAGTCTCTCCCAACCCTCATTTGGTCCCTATAGTTGGAGGGCACATATTTCTTATTATTGATGTATAGCAATTGGTTCCATTCAGTGATAGGAAATGGGCCTCGCCTAGTCCTGTCAACAACAAATATGTGCTACCACATGCGATCCGCACCTTTGAAGTGTAGGGTGGGGGATGCGACGTAGTCCTCGGGTAGCGTTCGGCAATAGCAAAGTGTGTACTCGGTGGACTAAATCCACTCAAGACATGTCGCCGACTCATATAGAACATGGAATGGCTTGATCTTGACTTTGACCTCCTGCCTGAGTGTGCAAGGCTGGTCATAGTCAAGATGAGGGAGGCGGTCTCGGTCGGCCTATAGGCACATGTATCAGGCGACAACGAGTAGTCCTCATCGTGGCCGACATGGTGCCTATGGCCGTCATCGAGACCCTGTGGTTGGTGTGCATTGGCACGCCCCCACGGTCCTGATGGCCATGATTACGAGGCACACACATAGCGGGCTCATAGTAGTCAAGCCCGGTTAGTAAACTCAACTCGGTGGTCATAGTCCTGGTCGCCCTCGTCGGAGTACGTGTCGGCCACATAATCATCACGGACAACTATCTCCTAATGCCGGTCTTGAACCAGAAGCTGTAGACTCTCAATAACAAATGGAAGGCATCGGATGAGTGGATGAGTAGAAGTCTCCGGGTACATAGGCCCCTTGCCACGATCCAGAGAGCGGAAAGGGGCGGCTCCAGTAGTCGTATTTGTCGCTCCCGACCATTTTGCTTGGAACTGTTGTTATTGAGCTCGTGACTCAACAAGCTCAAGACTCAAGTCAATGAGCTCACGCTGCTCGGGAGTCATGACTACTCCCTGCTGCTCATGTCCGGCATCCCGGACCTCGGGAGGAACTACCTGCGCTGGAGGTGGATCTTGCGCCGAGTTGTGCCCGTCCTCAATAGCGGGTATGTTACTTGCAACCATAGGGTGGCAAGCAAAAGAGCACAAATGGATCTAAAAAACCAACTAAGTACCCTAAACTCAAGCAAAACCACATAGGGACGGGCTTGTCTAGGAATGTCGTGAGGGAGTCTAAAGGCTATGCACGAGAGAGTGATGTTATGATTGAACAATGCATGTCAAGATACACTCCACAACTCAAAAATTCAGATTCAGATTCAGCCAAGGAAGGTGGAGACAAGCAAAGCAACCGAAAACGAGCCCCAAAGACACCACTAAGCCGGTTTGCCTTATTTTGGCTATTTCGCTTCACTTTTTTTTGCCAAAAAACTAACCTCTTGAAATGATGTTTTTTTAAGAACCGAGAGTTCTTCGAATCTCCCAATGGGTGTTCTTCGAATCACCTTCTTTTTGTTTTTTTTAGAGGCTACTAGCCTTATGAAGCAGGGTAAGGCCGAAAAATATGTGTTTAAATCGGCAAAGAAGATGCTCAAATAATATCCAAAGGATCGGCCAACAATAAGAAATAAATCCCTTAAATGTAGGAGATGTATAAGCCAAGTGCAACCAAATTGATCTAGGCTTTTTTAAGCCTAATTTGGCCGAGATTTATGGGTTATGTTTGGACATTTTCTATGCTGAAAATCAGCCAAGATATGCACCAAAGCAGCAATGAAATATTCGGTTATGAAGCATGCAAGGATCGACCTTCAATCAAGATAGAACAAGGCAATATGAATTCGAAATGAACAAATTGAATTTATGGAATTTTAATCAATTAAACATGCATATTCAATCAAAATTCACATCACATTTCATCATGCTAGGGTTGAGAAAAAAATTCAAGCAAAACGCTACGACGACAAGGACAACGATCAAAGATCGGGATTATCAAGCAATGAACATGGATGTCGAAAATGGCATGAATAAAATCTGTATCTACGAGAATAAAGGAAAACTTACAAGATGGCTCTTGATACCAAATGATAGCTCCGTAGGATCGTTTTGTACACATATCCCGAGATCTAAGCCAAGAGAGGCCGAACTAGCACCGGCAACTCTAAAGAGGAGCGCCCTTGCGCGTGATGCAACACCCACGATGGTACGAGAGGGGTGTGCCAAGATATGGTTGGTGACAACAGAAACGAGGGTTAAGGTACCTCAAATCAAACGAGAGGCAAAGTGAACCGAGATGACTTGGATCCTCAAATGAGAATGCTCGGCGTTGGACCGAACAAGTAATAGGGCGAGTGTTTTCCAATGAACAAGCACTAGGGCGAGTGTTTTTCAATGAACAAGCACTACGGCGAGTGTTTTCCAATGAACAATCAATAGGGCAAGTGTTTTCCAACGAACAAGCACTAAGTCGAGTGTTGTGTTGTTTAATGGTTCGATAGTGTTTCAGAAGGATAAGACAAGAGAACGAGAGAGAGCGAATTCAAGGAGAGTAGTGGCCAAGATGGAAGAGTGCTCTCTATTCCATTTGATCCAAAACTAGGTCTACAAGGTTAGTAAGGAGGCTTTTATAGAGAACGCTCCTTACTTAGAAAAGCAACATGGACTAATCTCGAGATGCAAACTGAAATACACGCCCAATAAATAAAAATAAACATAACAATAATATAAATAATTTTAAGGCATGCATGTAAATAAATAAAATACATAGGCACCGATAAGGCTCGCCAAGGCCAAGAACGGTCACGCCACAAGCAAGGCGCGCCTATGATGATCCATCACATAAGGTCACTACTGAGAATATGGCGATGTGTGTCTCGACATGCTGAGTGAATTATAGCAGGGCTCCCAAAATAACTGAAGTGGTAGCTTTTCCTTGATAGCAAGAGCACCAAAACATGCTTTCTAGGAAAAAAATGTTTCAGTTTTTTAAGGGCCTTCATATTCTAGATTGAATTCCAAATATCATCAGTTTGTCAACCAATCCTTTGGTGCCATTGATCGATGTGACTACAAGCTCCAAGACAATAAGTTGATTTTACTAAGAAATCACCATCTCTGTTCGGCCACCAAATTTGCATATCTTGTGGGCGTCTACTACTAAGTAGAATAGAGAGGATTGCGTCATTATCTTATTTGTTGGAGTATCTAACCCAGGAATTGCACCAATTACCCGAAAGCACGAGAAATATAATTAGCAATAAGAGAGAAATTACTTTTGAGTAGGAGTTGTAGAATGTTGCCTTAAAATCGATTGTTCAGGAATCCAGACATCAAACAAAGCCTTAATCAGAGATCCATCACCAACCCTACAACCTAATCCGTCTAAAAGAAGAGCTTATATTCCTTTCCAAGAATGGCTACACAAATATCCCAATCGAGCCTCCGGAAAAGAACATGATTTGAAATATCTACCTTTGAAAAATGCAAATATCAAAGAATCATCTAAAAGGTGATTATGCTCACCCTAGGCGTCCCAACCGCACCCTGCCCTAGGTCATCATGGAGGAGGTAAATCGCGGGATATGCGACGCAGTGGCCATGAATCGAACCCGAGACGTTACGGTCCCATTGGGGAACATCTAAACCCTTTTCAATCCGCCCTTTGCCACTGCGCCATGTGCCCGGGGGGCAACATCAAAGAATCATTATCATGAAGTAGGCGCCACCCTTATTTTGCCAAAAGAGCTTGGTTAAAAATCTTTAAATCTTGAAAACCAAGTCCTCCAAGATGCTTTGGAAAACACATGACTTCCCATTTCTTCTAGTGAAGAAATCTCTTGATGTCTTTGTTACCTCGCTAAAACCAAGCTATCATAGGCTAGATTTCTTCTAGCAAACCAACAAGTAATTGGTAAACGCACAATATGTATGTACAAGTGCTTTGCAAAACTAATTTAATAAGCACTTCTTTGCCTGGTTTAGAGAGCATATTTCCTTTCTACCCTTGAATCCTTTTCCAAATTTTGTCCTCGATGTAAGCCAAAACTAATTTCTTATAACGATCAATATAATAGGAAGTCCTAGGTATTTTACATGTCTATCAACCTCATGAATACCCAATTGTGTCATAATCGCACTTCTTACATCAGATTGTGTATTCTTGCTGAATGAAACCTCCATTTTCTGAAAATTAATTTTCTATCCTAATGCTCTTTTGTACAAACTGAAATTCTCAGTTAGATTAGAGCATTCTTTGAGATTTGCACACACGAATATCAAGCAATCATCTGCAAAAAATAGTTGTCAGACCGTAGGGGTGCCTCTACAAACTTGAATCCCATGAAGACTTTTATTCTAAACAAACTTGGCTAGCAAAGATGAAAAAGCTTCAACACATAAAATGAACAAGTATGATGAAATAGGATCACCTTGCCTAATTCCTCGGGATGGAGAAAAACTAACATTAACATGGCCATTGATTTTGATTGCAAAAGAAGTCGAGACAACACAATCCACGATCCTATTAATCCAATGCCCAACAAAACCGAACTTTTCCATAATTGTGCACAGAAAGTTCCATTCAATCCTATCATAGGCTTTGGCCATATCAACTTTTAGAGCCATCATCCCTTTCTGGTCGTTTCTCTTATTTATCATTAATTAAAACCTTCCATGGCAACTAAGGCATTATCAGTAATAAGATGACTCGCGACAAAAGCACTTTGTGATTCTGAAATAGCACGAGGAAGACACACTTTGAGCCTATTAGCCATTAACTTTGACTCAATCTTATAAATAACATTGCAGAGGCTGATTGGTCTAAATTCCGTAGTAAACTTGGGCTCCTTCACCTTTGGCAATAAAGCAATGACTATGCATTTGACTTATTCCAATGCTTGTTGACTAGCCAACCAATTTTGAACATCATCACCCCCTACAATATGCCACAACTCGTGGTAGAATAAAGCATGCATTCCATCGGGCCAAAGAGCTTTAGACGGATGCATTTGCATAAGTGTAGTAAACACCTCTTTATATGAGGGATTCACCAATAAAGCAGAGTTCATATCACTTGTAATTTTGCAATCCACAAACTCTAGAGCTTGATCAACCAGACTTGTACCTTTAGTAGCAAAAAGGTTGTTGTAAAAGTTAACGATTATACGCTTTAGATCAAGCAGTTCAGCCTTCCAAACACCATCAATATCAATTAATCCTTCAATATAATTACAACTCCTCTAACTTGCTTTACGATGGGAAAAAATTGCATTACGATCACCATCCTTCATCTCATTTGCTCTTCATCTCAAATGCTAGTATGATTCTTCCTCTTTCATGAGTTTGTGAAGCTCAATAATCATGTCCTCAGCTTTCTACAAAGTGAACCATTAGAAGGTAAACACTGAAGTTGACAAATTTCTTCCTCAAGTTCTTTTTTTTCGACCTCCGAATTTTTTAAAGCCCAAAGAGAGAATTCATCGACATATTTTTTGATCTTGACATGAGGAGTTCCCCGTTTTGTTTCCCAAGATTCAACAACTATCTGATTGCACTCAACATTCTATAAGCAAAAAGTTTCAAACCTGAATTCTCTTCCAGATGTTTTTCTATTTTTGTGTCCCTTAGTATCTTTTGCAATCAAACAGTGATCAAAGCAGTACCCAGGAAAATAAGATACAATAATTTGAATTATGGGTGATCCAATCATCATTTGCAAGAAAACGATCAAGCCTCTCACGAATGACACCCTCTACTCATCGTCCTCATTGCCAAGTGAATTTAGGGCCTTTCCAACCCAAGTCAATAGTTATGCAAAACAAGTTCATATCAACTTGGAAGTGCAGTAAGCCACCTTTCTTTTCATCTTGAGTAAGAATCTCATTGAAATCTCCAAGTGAATGACACCCTCTGCTCATCGTCCTCTTTGCGCGCCATGTGAATTTAGGGCCTTTTCAACCTAGGTCAGAGAGATTTCAAGCATCAATAATTATGCGAAACAAGTCCATATCATCTTGGAAATGCATTAAACCACCTTTCTTTTCATCCTAAGTAAGAATCTCATTGAAATATCCAAACATCAAAAGTGAAAGAGAGCAGTCATTCGTCAATTGATACAACAAATCCCAGGTTAAATTTACGATCTCTTTTGGGCCCGCCATATACCCCGGTAACCATGCCTTTAACCCTTGTACTTAAATCTTCAAACTCTGCCATTATATGGTGATCCGAAAAGGAAACCAAAGACAAGTTTACATCTCTCTAGAACGGCCAGAACTACCAACACAAAGACCCTGAGTAAACCTAAAATGATACATAACACTACACTCTAGATTACGTTTAGAGATCATAGTCTCCATCAAAAAAATATATATTTGGGCGAAGATTACATGCCCAATCACAAAGGACACTCACTATACGAGGGTTGCCCAACCCTCGACAATTCCAACTAAAAATTTTCATGACTCTTCATGGGGTTGGATATCACCAACACCCTCTACTTCATTATTTGAAAACACGATGCCACCATTAGAAGATCATGCTTTCTTAGGAATTGTCATAAGGTCTTCTACATTGTTAGAGGAAAGCATAATCGCCATGCCAAAGCTTATACAACCATTGTCGTTCCTGATCTTGTTCATGTCTTCCTAGGTGGATTCTTTTGCTTTTAGCCATTACACGCAGCCAAAGTCCAAACTGATTGCGAGAAAGCATACCATCTTGTTCATTCACAAATGAGCAATTTTTCTAGATGTGTCTCAATCTACCACATCGATAACAAAGATTGGGCATCCTTTTATATCAAAAAGTTATACATCTCGATGAATCCCTTGTCACCAATTTGACACCACGCATAAGTGGATTCGAGACATCAATGAAAGTCTGCAGGTGCATACCCTTATGGACACCCATAATGTCAAATTCATCGAGCTCAATGAAATCACCTACCTTATTGCCAATAATTTATATCGTTAAAACATCACACATACCTACGGGAATATTCAAAACTTTAATCCAAAACGGAGAGTGCATAAAGGTGAAATCATCATGACTAAAGTTCAATCGAATTTCTAATTAAGGGTTTGAGTTTAGATAGGTTGATTTGTGATATTTTGTTTGGGTTTTGATTTGTTCAATCGAATTTCTAATTAAGGGTTTTGTGTTCATGGTTGTTTTTTTAGTAGATAATTCAACTCCATTGTTGCGCGCATGTCTCTACTGCAATTACCACTCAAAATTCCGGCCCACCACGAAACCATTTAGGTGAATTTACTAATTTTCTTAGCTAATTATTTTTCTAGGGTTCCTAATTAATTTGATCAAAAGGTCACTAGCTAGATAACTTTTTTTAAATTTCCCTTACATGAGTTATTTGTTTACCAGGTTTTAGAGTTTTGCAACCTGTTCGATCTATAGGGCACACTTCTCTACCATTGATCAAGAAATTTTTTTTGTCTTGACTAATACATTCCACAAACTCGGTTTTAAGTTCCATGTTTTGGTCATGCAACATTTGTTTTCTCTGGTAATAAGAATTATGTATTTTTGGATGATCTATACCTCATCTTTTCTTTTTGGATACAATACATCTGATTTAGTAAGGTAATAACTTGTTCTTCCAATATCACTAATATTTGGAGGTTTTGAGGTGACACAATTTCTGAATGGACTCTTTCAATCAGCAAATAAACTTGCTACTTTCAAAAATCACACAAGGAGAGAAAAAGGTACAAGTCAATTTTTTTATCTGAGGTCCACAAAAAAAATTCAGCAAATTAAAAATATCCCTATTTAAATTACAACCAATTACAATGATTTTTAAACTAATGAGTAAGGTGTTTTGATTGTATAGTTGACAAATTTCAGTTTCAATCTCTGTAAATTAATATTGAATTTTTATAACCAACACTTGAATTATGTGTATGGGGGGTTTTAAGGGGTTGTTACAATGATTTTTAAACTAATGAGTAAGGTGTTTTAAGGGGTTGTTATGAATTATGTGTATGGGTTTTTCCAAAAAAAAAAATACTTCTCAACATGTAAATTAATATTGGTCTCAATGTGCATAACTTGTGTACTAACCAATGTTATCAAAATCACAATCCGGATCGTACGATCTTACGATCCTACGATCTGAATTTCAAAAAAGATTCAAATCGTGTGTTATGAATCATTAGAAGTAGGATCGAATTAGGATCGTACGGGATCGTAGTAGGATCATAGGATCGTAAGATCCTATTAATTTACACAAATTAAGTTACGAATCATCATATCTTAGATATTTTTGCCTACTTAAGCTATTAAACTAATGTGCATGTTTTTTTATGATTTACTTTCATATTCGAGTGATATATAACATATTAATATTAGTTTTTCATTATTTTATTAATGCAGTAGGATCTTACGATCCTAACGATTCGATTGTACGATCCGATCCTACTATCCCCTTACAATCGGATCCAAGAATCCCAATCCTGACAACATTACTAACTAACCATTTATTTATTGTCAAATTAGCATGCGCACCTGCATGTTTTTTTTCTTGAAAAATATGTGTACTTAAAAAAAAAAGAATCGTTTATTTTTTTTGGCCATTGCCACCCCAGTTCAGCGGAGAGCTTTGCTCCATCAAATGCCTACGTCTGGAGTTCGAGTCTTGCGAGGGCCCCTTTTTATTTTTGGGTGGGATCTGCTCTCCCAACAAGTTCATTTCTCCTCCACTGAGAATCGAACACTCGACCTCAATGAAGGGAAGTGTAGCCCCTCCCACTACGCTCCATGCTTTTTGGTAAAAAAAAAAAGAATCGTTTATTGAGGAGTAATTTTGGTTCATCATATAGATGTTAGCATACACGTTGCCATACCAATTCAATCCGTGTTGACCATTAACTACTCTTCGACTAGCGTTGACCCGATTTTTTTACGAGTCCTTTTTTTTGCTATGTGTTTCCCTAATGAAAAAAATTGTTTTAAATATGGACACTTGTATTTACAATGTAAATAAAATTGACCAATACAATCAAAACACCTTACTCATGAGTAAGGTGTTTTGGAAAATTCAGCAATGTCTCTACTGCAAGTATTTTTTTTGGAAAAACCCATACACATGAATTTTGATCGTAGGATTTGACTATTAAAACATCAAAATTCATAACCAAACTACATCAATTTGAATTTTTAAACAATTTTATAAACAACCCCTTAAAATAGAGGATTGTTTAAAAATTCAAATTGATGTAGTTTGGTTATGAATTTAAGTATTTTAAGTGTTGAATCCTACTAATTTAAGGGTGATGAACATAATGGTAAGCTTGAAATTGGCTAATTTGAACCGGAGAGGGGCGTCAACGGGAAAAGCCAAAACCTTAGGGGTACCAAAAGGAATAAGTTTTTTTCTTGGGCACCAAAAGGAAAAGGCAAAACCTTAGGGGCACCAAAGGAATTTCCCTAATGTTAATAAACCACACACTTAGTAAAATAAAAGTAATGGACTTCACGTGTGTGCACTTACTACAATAAAGATTTAGGGTTTATGATTTAGGATCTGTATTCACGCGTGCGCACTTTCTCTCATTCATTCAACACTTACTAATCCAAATTTGATATGAAGAGGGTTTATATACTAAAAAGATTGCTAAAAAAGAGAGTGATGATTTATATTCTATGTTTTGAAGTATCAATGTATGTCTACATTGTCCATGCATTTTGTTTAGTATTAATCTCCTACATTGTCTATGTATTTTGACAAAAATACTTGATTTCACAATTAGTTTTCATTTTCATTATCATTCGCTAAAGAAGATATATATTGGTTTAATTTTACCCTTGATTTTTTTTCCACTTTAATTCCTTGTCCTCGCAAAAAGGACTATAAAATAATAAAATACAATAACAAGTGTCAAAAGTTATATAGGCTTACGTTTTTAACTTGACAATGAGATTAGCCATCGTAATTTGGAGTTATGTAGGATCATGATTTAGTTTTATTAGTTTTATAAGACAGGCTTGGATATTTTTTTAAGCGAGAGTCGTGTGAGAATGGTCGCCCAGGTGAGAATTAAGAATAAATCTCACTCGTCCATTCCAAAAAATCAACGCCCCTGATTAAACATTCATTAAAAAGGATAAAATACAGCACGGGTGAATTTTTCCCGTATTATTCTCGTATTTTTCAATAAATTAAAATACGGCAAGGACGAATTTTTCCCGTATTATTCACGTATTTTTCGAAAAATACGTTTTTATGAGACGCGCCCAGTTTGTTCATCAAAACTAGCGATTTGTTCATCCATATTCATCATTTGTTCATCAATACTAACTAATTGTGCATCGAGTTTTTGATAACAATGTTCATCGATTTCGAACATTTTTTATTTTCAATTTTATTTTTTAACCTTATCTATGTGTATGAATACAATATTATCTAGTTTTTGATGCACATATAATTATTTTCAAACCAGAAATGGTGTTCTGATTATTAAAGATAAGGTCATTACGATACTTCCAAGTCGTCTATAACATATAAGCAAAAGTTAAACCCCGAAGGTCTTCTTTTTTCAAGTTCAATAATTGATGCCAAACATCCATCTATGACTCCTAACGACGTTGAGGAAAAGCTAAAGGTGTCTTTGACGAACCAATCACAAGAACTTGAAACAAGAAGATATAAGATGCAACTCATGCTCTTCTAGATCATTTAGGAGCCATGACGGATCAAGCTTCGCAACCTCCATGGATTAGAATGCTTAGACATCAAGTTTAGACAAACCCGAGCCTGGATCAAGAGATCTCAATGCCCATATTTGTTCATCGATATACTTCTATTTGTTCATTGATATACTCTATTTGTTCATGGATATACCCTTATTTGTTCATTGATATAACCTTTTTTTGTTCATTGATATAACTTTTGTTTGTCCATTATTTGTTCATTGATATACCCTATTTGTTCATGGATATAGTGATATACCCTTATTTGTTCATTGACATAACCTTTTTTGTTCATTGATATAACCTTGTCTGTCCATTGTTTGTCCATTGATATACCCTATTTGTTCATGAATATACTGCTATTTGTTCATTGATATAACCTTGTTTGTTCATTATTATACCCTTATTTGTGAATTGAAATAAACTTATGTTTATGTGTCAATACCATCAATTTTACAATTTAGGACTATCTAGACAATTTTCATGTCTACCTATATGAGCACAACAAAAGAAACGAATAAAATGCTCAATATAGTACATAAATAAGTTAAGGTTGATATAGAAGCTTGAATGCAAAGGATAATAGATAAATTATCTGACTTTGCAATAATATGATGTATGATAAGAGAACAAGCCAGCTGCAAACCGAATAGGATTGTTTGTGCCTTATTTAGCTATGTTTGGAGCCCAAGAAGTAGCCACACAAATCCAAAGGAGTCAAACAAGAAAAAACCAAGACCGACATCAAAACAATTAGTTTTGTCTCACATACGGCTAATTATAATGAACACACATATATTAATGCATACAATTTCGATACACATTCATCCATTTTTTATATACAAACAATAGATATTTGATGCCCAAACAATAGTTCATTTATTCACAAAATCACAATTTTGATGAACAAAAATCACAGTGTTGATGAACAAAATCACATTGTTGATGAACAAAATCACAGTGTTGATGAACAAAATCATAGTGTCCTATTTTTATTTTTTATGAACAAAATCACAATGTTGATGAACATATTGCATGCAATTTTGATACACATTTGTCCATTTTTATGTACAAAAAATAGATTTTAGATGCACAAGCAATAGTTTATGGCCCCTTTATTTTAAAGAACCCTTATTTTTTTCACAATAAAGCACCTATATATAAATAATTCTAAAATTTACAACCCTACCCCTCTCATAATTTCCACATTCTCCTTCACTACTCCCTTCCTTCTTCAACCTTCAATCGTATCAACAAGCTAGAAGCTTGCAAATTACAAGCAATTTCCTCCATAAACAAGGTTAAAATATCTTCTTCTTCATTGATTTTTATGCAAACAATTCATGTTTTTTAGAGATTTGAGAACAATTGTTTTAGATTTAGGGTTTAGGTTTAGGAGAAGTGTTTAGATCTCAAAATAGGGTTATATATGGTAGATTTAGGCGTTTTAATTGAAGGAGTGTTAGCCGTAATCATTTGCTCGTAGTAGGAAGACGGCCGAAGGGCACCCACGCTGGTTCGATCGGGCTGGTGCGCCCCAATCTAGAGGTTGAAGACGATGTTCGACCGTAACTCCTGGCTTTTACGGCCCAGCTCCACCTAGACGTTACGGCCAGAAGTGTTCTAGCCGTAACGGCGAGAACCCTTCAGCCTTTTGGTCGATTCTGTACTGAGAAATCTGTATTGTCCCTTCTATACTAAGAAATCTGTATTGACCATTCTGATTAACTCCTGGCCGTTACGGCCCAGCTCCACCTAGCCGTTACGGCCAGAACACTTCTGGCCGTAACGGCGAGAACCCTTCAGCCTTTTGGTCGATTCTGTACTGAGAAATCTGTATTGTCCCTTCTATACTAATGTAATATCCGCTCTTTTTAATAAAGAGATATTACTTTAATTCTTGGAGTTAATAATAAGTGAAGAGTTACATGTATTTTAATTCCGTTATAAATGAATAGAACTTGCAAAAAAAAAATTTATTCTTATGAATGAATTTTTTTTGGCAAGTTAAATTATACTTAGCGGAAAATTTTAAAGTTTGAAGAAGTGTAAGAATATAAATTTTTGTTTTCTTTAAGTTTGGTTATTGCTAAAGCAAATAAAAGAGGAAAATTTTAGTAAAAAAAAAATAAATGACATGAGGGTTGTTGGATTCGAACCCGAGCTTCTCGTCCTCCTCGTATAAGTCCAAGCTACCAACTCTACTATGTAACATTTTAGTATTGGATGGCATGAATTTTAACGTATCCTTTGCCTCCCTTTGTGTTCCGTGCAAGAGCAAGGCAGCTCTTGCTTTGTTTTGCCCATTCCGGCGCCGCCATCATCCTCGTCATGTTGTGTGTGGCCTCTTCTGTGCAATCCGAGCTGCCCCTCTGCACCTCCTTATTTTTCCTCATCTTGATCGAAATCTGGAGGAGGTGGAAGAGCCATGAACTCGTTCGTTTCTTCCCGACCTAATTACACTCGAAACTTCAAAAGACCATATCTCCTTCGTTACTAAACCATTTTTGATGATTCAAGTTGATAATTGTCGAAGATGGAGTTCTCTACAATAACCCTCAATCTACTGTGGATAAATGATTCAAGAATCGAGCCAAAATCAACCCAAACAGATCGGGTACTGAAAATTTCCAGATTTTGGAGTTGGCAAGTAGCGATGTTCGCGAGCCTTTTTCTCCGTTGTTCTACAACTAATCTCGGTTCCTTTGCCAACAGTTGGAAGTTGGTAGTGGGTTCTTTCAACTGTTGCCAATAGTCGCTCCATCCCACTCTTTGTTTCATCTCCAATAGCCGGAGAAAATAGCTTGACGAACACTGATTTTCAGGTTAGAAATCCGGTTGTCAAGGGGTTGTTTAACGGGTCTCGTACTCCGCCTTCCGGGTACCTCTCAGGCCGAAAAAGCCGACAATAAGTAGATGGGGATGTATACTTTCAGCTGCCGCAGGTACCGTCTCCATCCCGCCCCTGGTGTCGTGGCTAGAAGTCGGTGAATAAGCGCCCCCGAGCAGCTTTGCTGCTGGTTTATTTTGCCCAGAAAATTCAGATTCGACGAGTGCTTTTCGTCGCCTTTTTTCTCTGTCTTCCGGCAACCAATATCAGATCTGTTGCCAACAGTTGCAAGGTGGAAAGGTGAGATTTCTACTGTTGCAAATAGACGTGCCACCCCGCTCCTGGTGTCTCCTCTGGAAGCCGGTGAACAGACCTTCACGACCAGATTTGGTACTGGTTTATTGTGCCCTGATATTCAGCCTCGACGAGTGATTTTTATAGCCTTCGTTCTCCGTCTTTCCTCAACGACTTAAAGTTCCGTTGCCAACAGTAGAAAGAGGATGATTAGGTCCGTTATGTGTGACCTTGTATGTTGTCTCACGTTGAGACATTGTTGTTGAATTAAGGTAGTTTCAGGGAGGGGAACGTGGTTCCATATCATCTCTTTAAAAAGATTACATTAGGAGGGGCCTAATCCTAATGGTGGGTCATGACTCTTCCCCTGCTCTTCGTGTGAGAGGGGTGATGCGCACTCTAGCTAAGTGCAAGTTTGGCACGGTGCAGTGTAGACGATAGGGTAATAGGCATCTGTGATCTCTACATCACCATATGCAAATGAAAGATCAAGGATAGCTTAAGTCCTGTGATCTTGGTACAAGGTAGATGACCATGGATGAAATACTCTGATGATCTCTACAATACAAAAATATTTCGGCAGTAGTTCGAGCCGATTATGAGTAACCAACCTGTTTGTGAAAAGTTTTGAAAGTAATATAAGATAAGTACGTTAGGCACATTAATATATCCGAATGGTTCGTCCAGTCGGAAAGCCATTCTTGCTCCCCGATTATAAATGATTCTTAATCAAACTTTGATTAAGTCAATCTGATTAGTCGATGGAGGCTTTTCAAAATATTATGTGATTATGATGAGTTCCCAACAAGTTGTTCATGTTTCGTAATGGAACCACAAGTTGTGGTGTCCTATCTCTTGAATATGCATGCCTCATTCTTATCCTCTATGGGACTGCTAACTGTTGGATCATCGACCGGTTGTTATTCGGATTTTGATGCCAATATGTTTAATCACTTCCATAAGAACCAGTCAATTTCTCCACTTGCTTAGTCTTTCATTAGACTAACCCGACCACTTTATTCAATTGCATGGTCGGCTGGTGTCCACCGTTGTATACGACACATCATTTATTTCTTGGAAGTTGATTTGAGAAGTGGATCAAGAAGTTGAAGAAAAGTTTTCAGAAGTTGTGTTTGAACGAAGCTTATGGATGGGCCACTATAAAGTTATGTTGGGAAAGAAGAAGCTAAGAGTTTACATACTAAAGGCTTTGTTCAGATAGAAGACTGTTCTATCATCTTGTCATAAAAGCTAATGTTGTTTTAAGACCATTTGTATTTATTCCGCTTTAATGTTTTGTAAACTTTGTAAAGTTGAGTTATCAAGTAATAAAGATTAAGTGCTTTTGACATTTTATTGTTTCCGGTTATGATTTAAATGAATCCAACTTTTAGATTTTTAGTTTGTTCAGTCAGTTTAAAGCCTTGAGTAGCTTCGGTTTAGTCTTAATCGGGGTTACTAGCAGTAATACCTCCAAGGTAGGAAGGGGCTGTTACAGAAGTGGTATCAGAGCTAAAAGTTCCAAGTCTTTCTTAAGACTTTCATCCTTCCATATAGAATTATGGAGAATTCTATATTGGTCTTGTCTTAGAACCATTTACGGAAAGTGGTTAAGATTGAAGTTTAGACTCGTGAAAGAGATAAAAGGAGGAAATGGAATTGGAGAACATGAGGTAATAAGGTTGTAATAACTTATGTAAAAAAGGTCCTACAGTGGACATTTGATTCCCTGGAGATGGGAATGGATTCCGAGAAGGATCCAGAGTAAGCTCAGATGGAGATTCCTAAAGTTGAACCGGTTCTAGATCAAGTTCTCAATAAATTCCTATACTCTCTTAAGAGTCTGAATATGGTGTACCCTTGTTGTTTCTTCCAAGTTATTAGGAAACTTTTTGTGAGATTTTGAAATTAAGTACTATACTTCATAAAGACTTTCTATTTTGAAGATTTCCTATTTTAAGATCGTATGATGGAAGATTCCAAGTTAAGATTTTTGTTTAAAAAGGGTCATGATTCAAACTTATGTGAAAGAAAATGTTAATTCTTTTTCTTGAAATATGAAATTTCAAGTGTTGTCTTGAAGTCATGAGATTAAGAGTCTTCTCGTAGTACTTTTATAGGAATGGTTGAACTTTGAAATTCGAGTATCAAGAGAAGTTTGGAGTTGGAACCTCTACATATCAATGTTAAGATTTGGAAAATCTTATGAGTCTTGAGTGATTCTAAAAAGATCAATAAGGATCATGAACTGATGCAAAAGAATCCTGAAAAGAAAAGGATTGCCTTTTGAAGCTTTCTTCAACGATTGTGTTTGTGACTCTATAGTATAGAGTCATGGATATTCTATACTTGTCTTTGCACAGTGGGGAGTTAAAGAGCTTTGAAGTACTCAGATGTTGGATCAATTGAATTGTTAACCTAGTGGGAAATACAATTCAATTTGATATTGTTCAAGTTCAGATTCCCTTATTTGTTGTTATCCTTTGAAATTAAGAGGATTGAGAATCCTAAATGGAATGCGAATTTCTTGTGATTATAGTAAGAAAGAAAGGAAGAATGTTGGTTCAGTTTATGTTGTGTACAAGTGTTTAATCATCAGGATTGTTGTGAATAAGGTTGATTGGTCAAAATAGATTGAACAAGTAAAAGTTCATCGATAATGTGTTTATGTTCAATTAACTACTTAGTACAAGTGTTAATTGATTACATGAGTGGTTGATATCCAAATGATTAACCTATGTGACAACGTAATGGGAATTTTTTTGTATGATACCCAACTCGGGATAATGAGAAGAGACTTGAGGTCTATGATTGACTAGTAATGGAAACAGTAGTAAGATGTTCTAAATTGTCAATGGTATTGGCTTATGTTTCTTCAAGGATGGAAATGATAAAGTTCAGTTTTGAGAAGATCAATCAAGGAATAATTTTGGGCATGTTCGTCTTGATCTTTTAAACGGTTGGGAGAAAAATATCAATCATTCAATATTATGGTCAATAAAGCTTAGACCTTATCCTTGGAAAAATAATTCCAGGTGGGTCTGATTTTGAAGATAGCTATTGCAAGCAGATTTGATGCATGTAATGGTAAGAGAGAAACTGTTGGATTGTTTTAAGTTTCTCAGATTGAGCAATTTATTAGGAAATATAGTTTGCACAGTGAATGATAAAGAAATTTGGTTTGATTACCCAATGCAAATTTGGGAAATGTTTAAGAATATCATGTTTGATCATGTGCTTTTCCCTACTATAAGATATAGGAAATTAAAGAAACATCTTGACTTGAAGATAAAAGGATTGAAAGGCCTTAAACTCATCAGAAGAGTTTGATAGTTTACTTTTGGATATCAGAATGTATATGAAGATTCACTTGCAGAAGGCTCGTTGTTTTGTGAATGGATGAACTCAAGTATTGAAATTTTGTCAATGGATCATATTTGCCTAACTTTAAAGTAGTATGTCAAGGAGGCATACAAGTTGAGAATGATCGAAGAAGAATCTTTGTTATGAGTATGAAGATGTTGGAATCACATTTTCCGTAAGGATTGCAAGTAAATGGACGCAAGCAATCAACTCCTTTTATGAAACTTGTGAAGTTAAGTTGGGCTAAGAACGAGTTAGATCAAGGAAGGACTACTCAAATACTATGGATTGTAGAAAAGTCTGGCAGTATGTTCTAAGTAAGAAAAAGTCAAGGTATGTAATCAGATTCTACCTTGAGGAAGGAATGAAGTGTTACATTCGAAAGGAAATGTAGTACCCATAAGTAAATTGGATTATCTTAGCTCCTTTGAGGCTCAATTTTGATTCAAAAGTTTTTCCAAGTTGGTAAAGTCAGCTAATGTACAAGTGTCAGCACAGAACTAGGCCAAAGCGTTAGTAGCATCATTAAGATAGGGTCAACAATTTTATATGATGCATTGGCCTGATGCGCTCAATTCTTCATAGAGTAGCTAATCTTTGTTTCCGCAGTTTTCAAAGTTAAAGCAAGTATGCTAGTAGCCTATGTCAAGCTCCTGTCAAGCCTCAACATCTTTTAAGATTCATTGATAGCTATTCCTTTTCATGAGTAATTTTAATCATGTTACCCATTTGTTAATCTTTGTAAAATTGTTATACTTTACTCTTGGGTTGTGATCTTATATGATCTTATTGGACTTCTCTATGTCAAATTGGGTAAAGATTTATGTGAGTCAAGATGTCTTGATTTTAAGGATATTTGAGATCGTTTCATGATTTTCTCTTTTGAGAAAATTCTTTGGACTTTATAGAATTCAAGTATGAATTTCTAAAAGTAATGGTAGTTTGTTATAAAGGATTCATGAATAAATTTTTCTACGGTTTTCATGGTGGTGAGTAAGAATGTATTTTGTCTTCCATCTTGATCACATGGTAAGGCAAGATTACATGTCTTATTCCTATGAGAATGCAGTAAAGGGTTGTGTTGGTTTTGTTTCCCCATCTTGATCACATGGTGGAATAAGATCACATAATTCCTGAGGTTTAAGTTTGAAATAAGAAATTTGTAGAAGTTACATTTCTTGTCAAGGTTGGAATGATTTGCACAAAAGTTGTGATGGGAGTTTGGAAATAACCATTTGATAAGTGATTTCACTTGGGTCTTAAAGAATAAAACATTTCTAGTATGATTTGACAATCATATAAGTTTGGCAAGTATAGTTGTTTGAGATGAAAAGATGCAAGCTTTCTTTTGCATTATAGCAATTTCTATATCCAGTATCTTGTAAAACTCCTTTGAGTTAGTATTCCATGATATCTTATACCATTTAAGGAGTATAGTCAAGCTTCCCAAAGCAGTTCGATTATAAGCAAAGAGATTTGGGAAGATCCTTTACAAATCTTTGGTGGTCTCTGATGAGCCTAGAGTAACTCCATACTTCTCTGAAAGTTTGTGATTGTTTTCAGTCAACTATTAGTGCAATTCTCTAAGCAGTTTGCTAATAGTTCGTCTTATTTGACATCATGATCTAAGGAAGTCGTTGCCTTTTTAGCGGAATTGTCCTTGGAAGTAAGTTGATATGGACTCCTGGAATGGAACCCTTTCTAAGGAATGATACTGTAGTAATCCTTTCTTTGGAATAAAGGATATACTAGTATTTTCTCCATTAGTTGCTATTGCTTTCATGTTGCCCTAAAGACTTAAATCTCTTTGAGATAAGATTGTCAAGTCGGAACTTCAAGCAGAGCTCCAATAGGTCTGGAGTTTGGATATGTAAATTAGTATTATTGTACAATCTCAGTCTGATAAGTTGTTGGATGTAGAGAATGGATATTTGAGGATATGTTTTCAATCCTAAAGGCTGGATTGCCCAACAAGTCAAGATATCAAGTAAAGTTTTAACCGTTCTTCAATGACAAGGGCTTATAATTGTCAATGGAAACAATTATGCTAGAAATCCCTTGGATTGGAAGTGTTATTGTGCAATATGTTGGAATGATAATATTGAAGATATGGTTTTGAATTAAGATGGATATAAGATGATTATGAATGGATATAAGTATATCCAAGCCAAGTTTTGATAGCGAAATGTCAATAAAACTTCTAGGTCATTATGAAGCAAGGAGTTGCTAAATTGACATGGTTGTGATAGCTTGCATATAGGAGTAGTTTAGTTGCATGTTTTATATATGTTTTAGTTAGTTTTAGGTTAGTTTTTATGTAGTTTTTAGGTTTTTGTGTTGTCGGGTATTATGCGCTGGTTTGCTCGGTTTTACAGGTTTTTAGGTTCATGGGCAACAGCGGGGCGAGTACAGATTGACTATGGCGGTGGTAGACGAGCTAAGGAATGCTAGGATGATGGATGAAGAAGAGCTAAGCAAAGAAGAAACCAAGCCAAGCTTAAGGAGAAAGCTCGGGCTGATCCCGAGCAAGTTAACCCGCGCAATTTGGATTTTACACGGACGCGTGTTTTGGGCCAAGCTTTCGTTTTGGGCTTTGATATTTTGACTCATGGGCTTGTATTTTGGCCGAGATGTGTGTTTAATATATCTTTTGAGGAATATTTTTAGAAGACATATAAATACTTTATGTTAGATTATTTTCTCATAACTTTTGATAAACTTTGGAGGCTAGGGTTTTCTCTCAAGGAAAAACCTTTGAACCTTTGTAAGTTTGATTTTAATTTAATTATGCATTGCTAATTTATTTGTGTTTGACTAGTTATTGAAATCATAGATTGCATAATATTGTGAGGTTTGATTGATTCTCATCAACTTGAATAGGTTTTATTCCTTGTGCTTAATTGAATCAGAATTTATCTAGGGTTTTGTTAGATTGATCACCTAATAGAATTTCTAGGTTAATTTACAACTAATCTGATTAATGCCCATTCGGGGTTGATTAGATAAAGTAGCATTTGTAATTGTTTGGACCCGTTTGGGCTATTCAATTGTAGAAGGGAATAAACCCACAAATAACTTAGATGTCTATTTGCTCTAAGTGTTTGTTTCTATTGATAACTTGATTCGTAAAGCTGTCGTTTAATTGAATCTAGACGTTGTTTTAGGTTGTTAAATGATTAGGGTTGTTTAGACTGTTAGTTCTTTCAACTATTTATGAAGTTTGGGTCATAATCCTTAGTAGGAGTATAATCCACAATAGATTATTCAAGGGAATTGAGAATCAAGATAATCAATGATCAATAAGCATAACTATGATGGATTTAACTAGTTGAACATATTTTTCTCATATTTGTCAAACTCAATCACATTTGCATTCTTAGATAGTTTCAAACTTTGCATAGTAGATTAGAATTTCATTCAATAAAACCCCCCATATTAGTTACTTGGCACTTAAGCAATAACACATTTACACGAGTCTCTGTGGGATCGACCCTTGCTTACCATTCTACTCAGATTGGTTAAGTCAGGATTCTTTGGTAGGTAAAACGACTGAAAAATACCTCATCAGGTTGATAGGTTTTGTCAAGTGACTTTATTAAAGGATGTATTCTTGTTTATAAGGAAACAAGGTAACTTTCATCCTCGTTATGTTGAACCTTACGAAAGGTTGGAATGAATTGGCAAGATAGGTTATTATCTTGTCATACTTATTGTGTTATCTAATCCATAACAACTTTTAAATGTTATTATCCTGAGAGGATAAGTCGGATGAATCTCACGTTCTTGGTGAAGACGATGTTGAGATTTTATCTATAAAAAGTCGAGTAAGGATTGCGAGACATCCTTGTAAAGAAGTCATGATATAAGAAAGAACCATTAGTAAGAAAACTTTGGTTCAAACATGGTGGTACAGAAACCTCAAGTAAGGTGACATGGAAGTTTTTAGACGAACGCTTGGAAAACCGAGCAAGTGATGCAAAGGTGTTTTCCTGAGTTGTCTTACCCTAGTTAAGAACGAAATGTTCTTTAAGGGGGTACTTATGTGATAAATCATTTCTCTTCGGATAGAGAATGGTTTTCAGTATACATTCCAATATTCATATGTGTACCACCCTAGACCTTTGTAGTTTCGAGGACGAAACTATTTTTAAGGGGGTACTAATGTAATATCCACTCTTTTTAATAAAGAGATATTACTTTAATTCTTGGAGTTAATAATAAGTGAAGAGTTACATGTATTTTAATTCCGTTATAAATGAATAGAACTTGCAAAAAAAAAATTATTCTTATGAATGAATTTTTTTGGCAAGTTAAATTGTACTTAACGAAAAATTTTAAAGTTTGAAGAAGTGTAAGAATATAAATTTTTGTTTTCTTTAAGTTTGGTTATTGCTAAAGCAAATAAAAGAGGAAAATTTTAGTAAAAAAAAAATAAATGACATGAGGGTTGTTGGATTCGAACCTGAGCTCTCTCGTCCTCCTCGTATAAGTCCAAGCTCTTGCTTTGTTTTGCCCATTCCGGCGCCGCCATCATCCTCGTCATGTTGTGCCTGGCCTCTTCTGTGCAATCCGAGCTGCCCCTCTGCACCTCCTTATTTTTCCTCATCTTGTTCGAAATCTGGAGGTGGTGGAAGAGCCACGAACTCGTTCGTTTCTTCCCGACCTAATTACACTCGAAACTTCAAAAGACCATATCTCCTTCGTTACTCAACCATTTTTGATGATTCAAGTTGCTAATTGTCGAAGATGGAGTTATCTGCAATAACCCTCAATCTATTGTGGATAAATGATTCAACAATCGAGCCAAAATCAACCCAAACAGATCGGGTACTGAAAATTTCCAGATTTTGGAGTTGGCAAGTAGCGATGTTCGCGAGCCTTTTTCGCCGTTGTTCTACAACTAATCTCGGTTCCTTTGCCAACAGTTGGATTTGGTAATGGGTTCTTTCAACGGTTGCCAATAGTCGCTCCATCCCACGCTTTGTTTCGTCTCCAATAGCCGGAGAAAATAGCTTGACGAACACTGATTTTCAGCTTAGAAATCCGGTTGTCAAGGGGCTGTTTAACGGGTCTCGTATTCCGCCTTCCGGGTACCTCTCAGGCCGAAAAAGCCGAGAATAAGTATATGGGGATGTATAATTTCATCTGTCGCAGGTACCGTCTCCATCCCGCCCCTGGTGTCGCGGATAGAAGCCGGTGAATAAGCATCCCCGAGCAGCTTTGCTGCTGGTTTATTTTGCCCAGAAAATTCAGATTCGACGAGTGCTTTTCGTCGCCTTTGTTCTCTGTCTTCCGAAAACCATTATAAGAGTTGTTGCCAACAGTTGCAAGGTCGAAAGGTGAGATTCCTACTGTTGCAAATAGACACGCCACCCCACTCTTGGTGTCTCCTCTGGAAGCCGATGAACAGACCTTCACGACCAGCTTTGGTACTGGTTTATTGTGCCCAGAAATTCAGCCT
Organism: Fallopia convolvulus; assembly: GCA_964016875.1. Lineage (NCBI taxonomy): Eukaryota > Viridiplantae > Streptophyta > Magnoliopsida > Caryophyllales > Polygonaceae > Fallopia > Fallopia convolvulus. The sequence continues at coordinate 29,844,169 of OZ024727.1, forward strand.
CGAAGAGTGATTTTTGTAGCCTTCGTTCTCCGTCTTCCCTCAACGACTTAAAGTTCCGTTGCCAACAGTAGAAATAGGGTGATGAGGTCTCCTAACTGTCGCTTGAATCACCCAAAACGGATGTCAGACGAAGTCGCTAGCTATCGACGAAGTTGGTTAATCGCTCACTGATTTTCCGGCCTTTATATGTGTTAAAGTGAAAGGAAAAAAACGGAAAGGTGTGTAGACTCGGGTTTGCCTCAGTATGCGTGACATGGATTCCGATGGATCGTTATGATTCACATGTTGCCTCGTTTTGCGTATCGCATCGTTTTGCGTGTCACCTCGATTTGCATGCAAGCAAATCCCGAAAGGGTATCACTAGGTAATTTCCGTCTTTCAAGCTTGACTTATATTATAAAATGATTTTAGGATAAGATCATTCAAGGTTGGATTTTCTTATTAAATCTCGTAAAGCGTGATTTATCAATCTTGTTATTGGTTAAGTTATAAAGCCGGATTAAGTCAAACAAGTGTTTGACAAATTATTATAAGGACATAATAATTTGTAGTAGTTAATCTTGAAACAGAAATAAATTGATTATAACTTATTTCTCTATTCTTTTCCGGTACAACCCGAGCTTGAGTTTTGGATGCACGTCGTTCGAGATGGAACTAATCGCCTTAAGAAGAGTTGTCTCGTATAAGGCAAGTGGACGGTTCTCTCTTGCATTATTGTTATTAAATGAGGAATTGAATCCCATTTAATATTTGTGTTGGAAACAACTTGTGTGCTTAATAAAATATGATAGGTTGTTATATTTGTTAGAAATAATGACCATGTTGTTTATTCAGTTTTGCGGTTGAACTGGATTTAGGTCCGTTATGTGTGACCTTGTATGTTGTCTCACGTTGAGACATTGTTGTTGAATTAAGGTAGTTTCAGGGAGGGGAACGTGGTTCCATATCCTCTCTTTAAAAAGATTACATTAGGAGGGGCCTAATCCTAATGCTGGGTCATGACTCTTCCCCTGCTCTTCGTGTGAGAGGGGTGATGCGCACTCTAGCTAAGTGCAAGTTTGGCACGGTGCAGTGTAGACGACAGGGTAATAGGCCTCTCTGATCTCTACATCACCATATGCAAATGAAAGATCAAGGATAGCTTAAGTCCTGTGATCTTGGTACAGAGTAGATGACCATGGATGAAATACTCCGATGATCTCTACAATACAAAAATATTTCGGCAGTAGTTCGAGCCGATTATGAATAACCAATCTGTTTGTGAAAAGTTTTGAAAGTAATATAAGTTAAGTGCGTTAGGCACATTAATATATCCGAATGGTTCGTCCAGTCGGAAAGCCATTCTTGCTCCCCGATTATGAATGATTCTTAATCAAACTTTGATTAAGTCAATCTGATTAGTCGATGGAGGCTTTTCAAAATGTTATGTGATTATGATGAGTTCCCAACAAGTTGTTCATGTTTCGTAATGGAACCACAAGTTGTGGTGTCCTATCTCTTGAATATGCATGCCTCATTCTTATCCTCTATGGGACTGTTAATTGTTGGATCATCGACCGGTTGTTATTCGGATTTCGATGCCAATATGTTTAGTCACTACCATAAGAACCAGTCAATTTCTCCACTTGCTTAGTCTTTCATTAGACTAACCCGACCATTTTATTCAATTGCATGGTCGGCTGGTGTCCACCGTTGTATACGACACATCAGGTATTTCTTGGAAGTTGACTTGAGAAGTGGATCAAGAAGTTGAAGAAAAGTTTTTAGAAGTTGTGTTTGAACGAAGCTTATGGATGGACCACTATAAAGTTATGTTGGGAAAGAAGAAGCTAAGAGTTTACATACTAAAGGCTTTGTTCAGATAGAAGACTGTTCTATCATCTTGTCATAAAAGCTAATGTTGTTTTAAGACCATTTGTATTTATTCCGCTTTAATGTTTTCTTAAACTTTGTAAAGTTGAGTTATCAAGTAATAAAGATTAAGTGCTTTTGACATTTTATGGTTTCCGGTTATGATTTAAATGAATCCAACTTTTAGATTTTTAGTTTGTTCAGTCAGTTTAAAGCCTTGGGTAGCTTCGGTTTAGTCTTAATCGGGGTTACTAGCGGTAATACCTCCAGGGTAGGAAGGGGGTGTTACAACTAAGAAATCTGTATTGACCATTGATATCCGCTTTTTAGGTAGGTTTTTAGTGTCTAGATAGATTACATTTAGTTGGTTTTCGTACTAGAGTTTTATGTTTTTGAGTCTTTTTGCTTTAGTTTTCGTATTTCCTTGAGATTCGGAAGCTACGCATTTTTTGTGTCTTTTTGTAGGAGTTTTCGAGCTTGAAAGAAGAGTTTGGAGCATTACAAAAGAAGATTGAAGATTAAGCGCTCAAGTAAAGTCATTGAAGATCAAGTTTGAGCTTGGAAAGAGATAGGGAAATTCATTACAAGAACATAGGAAAAAAAATCGAGTCAAACAGAGTTGTAACGAATCTTCTACGCAAGTTTTACTTAAGGCTGTTCGAACAAACCCTCAGGAACGACCCTATGAGGGTCGTGCTAGACCCAACTAAATTACCAGCTCTCAGGAACGACCCTTGGAGGGTCGTGCAAGGCGTCGACTTTCTCCTTATTCCGAGATCTTTTGTAATATATTCTATCTTTTATTTTAGGAAGTAGTTTTATCTTGTTTCCTAGTGTATGGCTCCTTTTTCTCTATAAAAGGGGGGCTAGACCTTCTAGTTGAAGGGGGAGAGTTCTAGTTTTTGGCTTTTGGACGTTTTTAAGTGGATTGAGAGGAAGACTTGGAGGACAAGTTGGAGAAATTTGTAAGACCTCTTTGTTTTTATTTGAATTTTCGGTTTGTTTCTATGATCATGTCTTCTTCTTTCTTTTCCATGAGTGAGTAGTCTTCTTATATTCTAGGGTTGGGTAAAAACCCAACACAATCATGCATGTCTAAACTTGAATTCATGACTTGAATGCTTGAAGATCCTATCTATCTATCTTGTGCTAAATTCCTTTGCGAAAGTTGAGGCATGTCTTGCAATTAACCTAAAAGCAAAAGTGTAAAGTTGATTGCTTTGACTAGTTCTAATAGGATGATTTGCGACAGTTGATATTCCTAGGTTGAAGGATAGATAGAGAGTTGTTTAATTTGCGACAGTTGACTAAATAACTTGAATTGTTTGCGACAGTTGACTTTTCTATGATCTAGATTGCATGATAGTTGTGAATTCTCGTTGAAAGAATGTGTGATTGTTGTTGTGGTAGCCCTAGCCCTAGGATTGCCTTTTATATTTGATTAAGTCTAGTTAATTTGCATCGATCTCGACCCACCTAAGGTCATGCTCGAGCCCTTGTGTGTTTGTGCCCCTTCATGTTTATTTTGCTTTTAGTAGTTATCGACTAATCTTTAGCACTATTCTCATTCCCGTGGACGAACCTGACTCCGCTATACTCAGCGGGGTCTTGAATATAAATTTATTTGTTCAAGAAACCCTTCAACAAATTGGCGTCATTGCCGGGGATTGAGCAATAGTGCCTAGTTTAGTTGATTTTTGGGTTTGGGACTAGCCCTTACCCTTTTGTTTTTTTTTTTATTTTGTTTTCTTTGTCTTTGTTCGCAGTGTATGCCATCTCGTTCTTTCCGGAGAACTCTTGAGATTGACTACTACAGCAAACCCGAGAGGTCCTTCCACCGACGTTTGAGGGAACAACGAGCAATGGGCGACGCTGAGACTCTTGCTCAACAAATGGAGGAACTCCGCACTCAGATGCAGCGTTTGCAAGCGGACCGAGACGCTTAGGCCGCCAATGCACAGCGATTCCAGGCGCAACTGAACGCAATCCCGACGAATGCCAAGCAATACATGCACCCAGAACTGAGGGTGCCCGAATCGGCGATAGTGCTCCCGGAGATTGACCGCACTTTTGAGATTAAATCTCATTTCATATCCTTAATCAAGCGTTCTCAATTTGAGGGGAAACCCACTGAATGCCCCATGGAGCATACAAAGAATTTTACTGATTTATGTGACACTATTGCTGCTGACGGTGTCGCACTTAAATATGTTCTCTTGAAGGCTTTTAAGTGGTCTCTTGCAGGAAAAGCTTTGAGTTGGTTGAAGAGCTTGCCACCAAGATCTATTACAACGTGGAAGGCTTTGCATGATCTATTCATGACTAAGTTCTTTCCACCGGCAAAGACAACGGAGCTTAGGAAGCGCATCACCTCCTACCATCAACTTCCAAATGAGACGCTTGTGGAAACTTGGGAGCGGTTTAAGGAACTTCTATGGCAATGTCCTACTCATGGACAACTACCCTATGTGCTTCAAGAGATTTTCTTTCAGGGGATTAATGCCGCTACAAAGGACAGAATCAACCTCCACACCGATTATGGGTTCATTGAGATGGATCCCGATCAAGCTTGGGCTTTGTTGGACAAGCTAACCAACTATGATATCATGTACGGAACCCAACAAGCTAAGCCAACGGAGAGGAAGATGTATGAGCCACAATTTGATGTGGTAGATCGGGATGTGAAGTTCTAATTCATGCAAGATGAGATCAACCGATTGAAAAAGCAAGTAAGTTACTTTAAATCCACTCAATCTTGTCAAGAATGCGGGTCTTCTGCCCATACTACTTTCAATTGCACTAACTTGCAGCAAGTGCGAGCCGCTGAGGCTTATGAGGAGGCGAATTATATGAGACGTTCCTTTAGGAACCAAAACAATTATGCAGGGAGGATCAATGCTAAACCATCTTGGGGCAATCCAAATTATGACCAATACAAGCAACCCACTCAACAAGAGCAGCGTCTCCCTCCCTACCGTCCTCCGGGCTATCAAGAGCCACCATCATGGGTGCAAGGGCTGCAAGAAGGAATCAAAGGAATGCGAGCCGAACTTACCACTAGGTTGGGAGAATTTGACTCATGGAGAAAGAATGTCGATTCCCAACTTGGCCAGCTAGCGACTCAAATCCCGAGACCTCATGGACAACTCCCGGGCCGTCCTGAGGAGAATCCTAGAGGCCGAGCAAGTGATGGTGAAATCCGAGCCATGCACTTAAGGAGTGGCAAAGCTTTGCCCGAGCCATTCAAGAATAAGGAGAAAGAAGAAGCCTTAGGACCGACCCCTTTGGGGTCGAGCACGACCCCAACAAAGGTTGGACCTCTCAGGACCGACCCTGTCACAACTCCATTAGGGTCGCGCACGACCCCCATAGGGTCGCGCACGCCCCCCTTAGGGTCGCGCACGACCCCCTCAAGGGTCGTTCCTGAGGAGTCTATTAACGAAGAAGAAGAGGTGATTGATCCTCCAAGGGTCGAGCTCGACCACCCTTCGCCAGGTAAGTCTTCTAACCCTTCTCTTTCCATTCAATCTCCATCTAAAGTACTTCCTTTCCCTTCTAAGAAACCCAAAGACTCAACGGAAGGTAAGTTCAAGCGCTTTGTGAAGTTGTTTCAAGGCTTAAATCTTTCCATTCCTTTCGCTGAGGCTTTGAATGAAATGCCTGCTTATACTAAATTCTTGAAGGAGATTTTATCTAGGAAGCGATCAATCTCAGAGCTGCATAATGAGGTCCATTCCATAAAGCTCCCTGAAAAACTCGGTGATCCAGGTAAGTTTGCAATTTCAATTGGCTTAAAACATATACGGCCCCTCGAACTTGTGTAAATTGGTCAGATAGACACCCCACCTTAGGTTTGGACCTATTGAACACTTAAACTTAATAATTTGGGCCTATCAAACACCTGGTCGCTGATGTGGCGATGTGCGTGCATACCAAACACAATTGAGAGAGTGAACCCCCTTATTTTAGCTGACATGGAATTAGTATAAAAAAATAAAAGAAAAAAAAACAAAACGTACCTCTCTAGCTACATGCCAATTGCTACTAATCTAATTTTTTTTTCTTTTTTCTTAAACAAAATAAACATAAAAATAGTGCAGATTTTTAAAACGACGTCATTTTTTTTTACGTTCCTCCTCCTCCTTAGATTAGGTCAGCCGCATCCCGTCAGCGACTCGCCGGCACTCAGCGCGGCACCTTCTTCTCTGAACGACTCGGAAATTGGATCCTCGCCCGTTTCGAGGCGATCCTAAAGCCGGGTCCGAGATTTCCGAATAGGGGAGGAAGGAGAGAGGAGCAAGAGGTCCTGGGTGAGGGAGCGACGCCAATTGTTGGCCATGAACAAGAAAGCTTCGACGACATCGAAGACGGAATTCAGGCAAAAAATCATACGTTTTTGCTTAATTTGGGGTTAAAGAATTCAAATCTGACCTCAATTTAAAGAAAGAGATAAGCAAAGGAGGCGAATTTGGGAAAACGCAGTTATGAAAAGGGATTTAATGGAGTTTGAGAGCGAGGCATCGCCTAATAAACTCAGATCTGGTCGGGGGCGAATTTGAGAGCGAGGCATCACTTGCGGCCCGAAGGACGACCTAGTCGGAATCCAATCAGATCTAGTCGGGGGCAAATTTGAGGGCGAGGAATACCTGCGGCCGTTCGGGCCATTGTCGGAGTCGGTGGACGTTTGATGGATGAAGGAAGAAGATCACTGGACATGTTTGTATTTTTTTTTTCTTTTTGTATTTTTTTTTTGTATTTTTAGATTTTATTAAAATAATGGTGGTCATATTATGTGGCAAAATAAGCTTACGTGGCACACATTTGGACAAAGAAATTGGACATGTCAGCGCGCGTGTGTTACACTCAACGAGATTGTCAGCGACCAAGTGCTTAATAGACCCGAATTATTAAGTTTAAGTGTTCAATAGGTCCAAACCAAAGGTGGGGTGTCTATCTGACCAATTTACATAAGTTCAGGGGGCTGTATATGTTTTAAGCCAATTTCAATTAGTATTGGAACTCACCGTTTTAAAGCTCTATGTGATCTAGGTGCCAGTGCTAGTTTATTACCATTATCTATCTGGACCAAAGCTAACATGGGACCACTAGAACCCATCAATATGAGGCTATACATGGCGAACGGATCCTGTGTAAAAGCAACTAAAGTCATTGAGGATGTCCCTGTTAAAGTTGGCAAATTTTTTGTCCCAAATGACTTCATTGTTCTAGATATGCCTGAGGACCCTGTGGTACCAATCATTCTTGGAAGACCATTCTTAGCCACCGCAGGGGCACGAGTTGATGTTAGAAAGGGGCTCCTCACATTCGATATTGGGGAGGAGAGGGTCGAGTTCCGTTGCAATCCCGATGTGAATGAGACCACTGCTGTAAAGAGCGTTAACGAAGGGTCTGCCGACCCTCCATGGATCGGTAATGACCTTTTCCTAAGATTCGAAATGAGCAAATTCAAAGAGGTCACACCCACTAAGAAGCATAACGACCCCCCATGGTGGGTCTGTACCGACCATTCTCTGAAAAATCACAACGTTGTGGGTGACAGGTACGATACCGAGGCATTCCTTGATCTGGTGGGGTCAATAACGACCCACATACCCTCGGTAACGAATCCTCCTCAAAGTAACAAAGGTAAGTCTTCTTGTTCTTATCCAATTGATTCTGATCATGATCCTTTCTCCTATTCTCGTTCTATATTAGATCCTACTGTTAGTCATATGAAGGAGTCAAAACCTCCTTGGTCTTCGGATTTTACTAACCCTGTTGTAGGACTTCCAAGCGTTCTTATTAACGATAGAGGACCAAATATCTTAGAGAGAAGCTTTGAAGCTTTTCCATCTAAGTATTGGGTTTTCCATGATCCCGACATAGCTGGATGGAGGCCGCCTTGATGAGCTAAGATAAGTTGTCAAGCTAATGACGTTAAACAAGCGCTTACGGAAGACAACCCGCTCTTTAGTTAGTTTTATTATTTTTATTTTTATTTTATTTTATTTTTAGATTAGGTTCTTTTTCTAACCTTCCTTAGACTAGGATAGAATACTTTTGTTTGAAATAGAATTTCGTGGGATTTTTGCAGGGTCCTAAGCTTCAACCACTCCATCTTCACCATGATGAGCTCCATCTTCTTTACAAGCTTCCACGAGTTCTTTGTGAGTTTCTTCTTCCTTTCTCTTTACTTTTTCATATCATTTTCATGCATGGGGACATTGCATGATTTAAGTATGGGGTAGGGAAAGAAGAAATCTCACATATGTTGCTCTAACTTAGATGACTATGATGATAATTAATTTTCATGCTTATCATATAATTCCTTTGGCATATTTGGATAGTGTAGCCCAAGTCTTGAGAAATTGCTTTTGATTGTGAAAATGGACTTGTGATGAAATTGAGCATATGTGTCTTAAGTAGAAGTAATTGCAATCTAATAAAAAATTTACCTAGTGAGGAATTTTGGCCTTATAGGGAGAACATCAAAAATCCCTCTTCTTTTTCTTGTGTGATTTGCTCTCTTTATGCATATAAATCTCTTGTCATTGATATGGTTATCTATTTCTTGAAGCCGCTATGAGATCGTTCATGCATGTTGATTATGATTAAGAACTTATGTTAAGCCATTTTTTTTTGTCCTCTCTTTTACCTACCTTTACATCATCCTCTTTTTGAAGCCAAATTCTGAATAACTATTTCAGATGGGAGATAGGTCGATTCTTCATCGTCGCCGAGATGCACTGAGAGAGCATGCTGTGTCGCAGCCAGATCCTCAAATAGAGGGATTAGACGACATACAAGATGAGCCGGTGGACCAGGCGCAGGCTCCGGCTCCCCCAGACCAGGAGGATACTCATGATTATGGTATTGTATATACTAGGCAGCGTCGACAGTGCTCTTCACAACCTGTTATGATTCATAGTGCTGAGCCGGAGGATCATTTTGTAGAGGCTTCGACTGATGTGCCCGTGAGTCGAGCTACGACGTCGACACACGCGAGCCACGCGAGTCAGCCTTCACAGTCTCGCGCTAGAGGCCGAGGCCGAGGCTACATGCGGTGGTGTTGCTGCGACTCCAGCTAGTCCTTCGTCTAGCCAGGGACGTAGGAGACTGGCCGGTGGGCTGAACATTTGTCCGTTTCTGACCGATCCTGTACCCGGTGGCCCGTAGATACCGGATTTGCTATTGGGATTTGAGGAGCATGTCGCCCACCACATCTATGCTGGTCGGGTACGTTATTTATATGTACACTTTTATTAACCTCCTTTTATACGTTTGATCTTATTAGGATTATTATTGCATAGGAGCGTGTTGGGTTTAGGATTCATGGACGTACTTCCCAATTGTCTTGTTAGGTGCCGGCTGGGGAGGGCGAGTGGATTAACATAGTTAGGCATAGTGGACTTGCTCATCTACAAGACCTCATGTATAGCCGCATTCATACTCCGTTGATTGTGGCATTTCTCGAGCGATGGCAGCCAGAGACGAGCTCGTTCCATATGCCTTGGGGAGAGATGACGATCACGCTGCATGATGTGGCACTTATCCTCGGTCTCAGGATTGATGGAGATGCAGTAATTCTTCCGACTAATGAGCGGAATCTGAAGCACGGAGAGTTGAGGGAGCTGCAGATCTCACAGTTTCTTGGGCTGTTTGGGTTAGATGAGGAGTGGTTCAACAACAACTATGATAAGGGAGGGATAACACATTCAGATCTGAAGGATGTATGCGAGAAGCGGATCCATCAGCGGGTTGATCCGATGATTCCAGCAGCGGGTTTTCTGTTGTTTCTGTTGGCGTCCACATTATTTCCAGACACGTCACAACATCGGATTCCTCTTTCATATATCGGCCTAGTGCGAGATGTCAGGGCAATGGATGACATGTCTTGAGGTTCAGCCATGCTTGCTTATTTGTACCGAGGGCTCGATGACTGCACACGATCGGGCACCCGTCAGATGGGTGTTTGTACCACACTCTTACAAGTAAGTGATTGTTTCTACTATGTCAATTATGTACATTAAAGAAGTTTATAATTCTCTTATAATTTCTATGTAGACTTGGATCTTCTTGTACTTCCCAGCCTTTCGCCCTGTTGACGATCCGGATTGGGGAGGCGATGCACCGTGGGCTGCGAGATGGGGCGATGGTGGGACACTTGATGCTAGGCGCAACATCAGAGCAGAGCTCGACCATATGATTGCGAGAGATGTAAGTAAATACAAAATACAACTTATAAATATTGTTTTGTTTATTACATAATCTATATTAAAAATGTTATGCATTAGGTCGACTGGTCGCCGTACGGAGTGTTAGATTTCAGTGACACTCTAGCCCCTTCACGTTTCCACGGCGTGATATCTGTTCTTGATATCTCAGAGTCGTACATGCCTGATCGAGCCTCTAGGCAGTATCACCGTGTGCACCAAATACCACGTCCCCCTACCATGCCTCGCACTGCCGCACGCTAGTATCCGTACGGAATTACATAGTGGACTATGATGCATCTCGGTGGGTTTGGGATATACAGAACTTCCACTCCATTAGTCTAGACCTCATGGGACCTCCAGTGACGGATGACCCGTCGGCTTGTTCCTCAGATTATATGTCGTGGTATGAGACTCGTACTCATATGTACATGAGTCCACAGATTGCAGAGTAGATATATTTACAGCGCATGCAGCGTGTTGTGGGTTATCTTGCACCATTCGCTATGGCTCCCGATCGAGATCTGGGTGAGGCCATTAGGAGATCTATGATTGATCTAGGAGAACAGTGGCCCTCGCTGGAGGCCGGCCAGGGGAGTGGTCTTGGACGCCACAATGATGATGATGATGATGATGATGATGATACCACCATTTGATTTTTATGTTGTTTTGACTATGATTCCTTTGACTTATGTCGTATTTCCGTACTTGACGTTTGGATATTTCAAACATGGGTTGTATTTTCGTACTTGACGTTTAGATATTTTCAGACTTACGATGTTTAGACATGATTGAAAAATATGATTTATATGATGTTTATGTATTTTCCGACAATCCCTAGAACCAAACCGTCGATCCGGTTTTTTACTGTCCCGGTTCAGCTGGATCCGGGCCGGGTCTATTATATGTCATGAACTTGTTTCAATTAGATTTTTTAATCTTTTTTTTTAAAATGGTCAAATTGATTACCTTTTCTTATGATTGAGTGAAGAAATGGGTAAAGGTAGAGAGAATGACAAGTCCTTGTAATTTAAATGCTTTCACCCAAAATGAGAACAACTTTCATTAATTTTCTTACCTAACTCAAGCAAAGAAGAGCTTCAAATTCATGCTTTCACCATAAAAAATAATTGTAGTCTTCCTATCCTTACTTTCTGAAAATGGCAAATAAGGAAGACAATCGTTTACCATTTCAACATTTTTTCAAGATCATTCTATTCCCCATACATGGTCAAATGGTTAGAAGCATAATATCATATGTCAATCTCTCTTGATTGAAAAATATGATTTCTATGACGTTTATGTATTTTCCGACATTCCGAGTTTGATTGAATATGCATTACCAGAATTGAAATGTGTTGCCTAGGCAAATCAAGAGGCGCCGGCCGTAACGGCTCGAGGCGCTCCGGCCGAAGGAGCTCATGCCGTTACGGCCAGACAGTTTACAGAAACTAGTTTACAGAACAGAAAATAGACAGTTTACAGAAACCAGTTTACAAAACTGAAAAAACAGACAGTTTACAACTTACAATAGACAGCTTGTCATCCTATTGAGTCCCCAAATCAGGCATAACATGATTGCCATCACCAACTTCATACGGTCTTGGATTTCATGTAGTAGAAATAGTGCACTATTTTCACATTTGAGCTTCCATTGTGAACAAAGATGCGGCAACGGCGAGTCGTCCGAGAAAGACACCTACAATAGTATGACATTGTATAAGTATGAAGGTCTTTAAACATGTATACATGGATGTTTTAATAAATTTCTCTTACCGATATATAATGAGCTTCCTTTGGCAAGAAGCAAATTGAAATTACCCCATTGTCCAACTTGTCGGTCCTCGAAACTAATGGAAGGTAAGTTTGATTAATAGTGGTCCCCACATATGTCAAAGTGCAACTGAATGTCGTTGCAACCAAGGAGCCCATCTCTGGAAGTGTAAACCAATAATCGACGGGGGCGAATCCATTATCAAAGAAATTAAGTCTTTGCCTCATTCTTTCAACCGTATGCTCATAGAAACTACCCCTAAACCACCCTTCATGCTCATTGAGCGTATTAATCATGCTTTGATGCACTTGTCTCCAATTTTCTTGAGTGATGCCAAGAGAGTGTGCAACAGCTCTATAACCACAATTTCCGTCTGGCGCAATGTATGAAAAACCAGTGAAGTATGGCCTCATACACAAAGGGAGGTCATCCATGTATGGGGAAAGTGCTCTGCGGGTGGGCGGTGTCAGGGGTGTTGGTGGAGTCTGGGGCACCCTCGAAGTACATGGTGTCAGGGGTGTTGGTGGAGCTTGGGGCACCCTCAAAATAGTTGGTGAATTGGGGGTTCTCGGGTGTGTTGGTGGCTTGCCTCTAGGTTTCTTTGGCGGTGTTTCATTTAACTCCTTATCAACATGCTCCCAATCTCTAAGAAATCTTTTTTAGGGCTATTCTTGGGCCGCCCCTATGCTTCTTCTTCTAAGTTGCCGGTTCTCATGCAGTGGTCATCTCGGGGTAGACTATATCATATATAGTATTGGCACAATCATGTTGTAGATCGGCAGATATTTGTGGGAATGTGTTCGTGTAGAAGTCATCCATCAAACATTTTGCAACTCTGCCCTTGCACCATTCAATATCCTCGTTCTGTACTACTCTCTCTATGTCAAGGGTCCTCCAAAAAACGTGTGCTGCACTCAGAGGAACGGGAACCTCTAGAGTCACATACCATGCAATTGTATGGAAACAAGGCAAACCGTGTGTCACCGGTCTAGTACATGTACACCTCATGTCAAGGAACACACCTTCACCCTTATGGTACTCTTCTATCAGAAACTCCATGCACTTGTCAGAAACAGGGTACTTCAACTGCTTAAAAACATCATCCGCGGCCAAATGAGACCGCGTCTTTAGACAACATGCATTGAAGGAGGCCTTTATGTTATTTACTTGGATCTCTAGTGATGTATGGAATAGGCTAAATGTTGTATCTAAACGGTTGTTTGCAGTCTCAATCCAATGTTTCAAGGATGAATGTTGTGCTTCTACCCTGCAATTCAGAATAACTATTAGCTCCCAAATGTTTAAAGGATGAGACCATATATCGTGCTGTCTTTTAGGGAATAGATGTGCATACCTATTTGTTGTATTACACTCAAATTTCAATAATGTGTTTGTCCAAGCAGAAACAAATCTTGTCCTGTATGGATCAAACCATTGTTTTCTGACATATTGCAGAAGACGCGACCACATACACCATTTTCTTTCTAGCCTTGCCAACTCCCTTTCATAGCCATCTATTGTCGTTTCCTTAAACAATACCCAAAAATCATTCGAAAAGTATTTTGCACTTGTTGCATTCTTCATTAGAGTCTTTACTCTAGCTTCAATATTCTTCTCAATGTATCGCCTACAAAGAAGGCGCTTCGATCTTGGAAACATCTTATCCAATGGCTTCATCAAAGCCAGCTCACGATATGTCAACAAACAGGTAGGCTCAATCTGCGCAAATGCACAAAGCTTTTGAAGTTGTTCCACGGCCTAAGCAAAGTTTTCCTCCCTCTCAAAGGCCAAGAAAGCTCCGGCTACAGTGTAATTCAGCCATGTTGAGGTAAATCCAACAATTTCTAAGAAAGGCATACCGTACCTGTAGATTTAGCAATGGATTAGATGGGGGATTTAGTAATGGATTACGGCCGGAGACACGTTGGCCGTTACGGTCATGTTCAACAGAATCTAAATTCGATTCATAATAAGTGCATAAAACTTAAAAATGAAGTGTATGACTTACTTGTTTGTAGCGTATGTGCAGTCGAGTACTAAGACGTAGGGAAATGCCTTAAGAAGTGATATCGAATCAGGACCGGCGAAGAAGACATCACTAATCCGATTGCTTTTATCTAATATGTGCTCCATGAAATAGTTGTTCTCCTTAGCTCGGAGGAAGAACTCTTGAACAATAGTTCACCCCTCCAACCCAGCCTTCTTTAAACCATATCTTGTTGTGTAGATCTGTTTCTTACTCGTGAAGTTCATTGGAAAATCTTTTAATGCCACTGCAATCTGGGTCGGGGTACAATTGCTTGATGACATAGACACCACCAACTTCAGCTTTTGGCCGGTGAGTCTTCCAGCGAGTGCATGCCCATGCAAACTAGAATTTATCCTGTGGTTGTGAATTCCATGAACAACCTCAATCCTCCACGATCCTTTTGGACCCTCAATACAAGTCACTGCAAACTTGCAGCCACATTTTTTTGACTTAATGGTCTCTTGGACCTCCTTTACTTCCCTTTTCTTCGGGGTGTAAACCCCTTCTCTCTCGCATACCAACCAAGTCTTGCCAAGCTAACCAAATAGTGTAGACTTTTTTGTCCGCCAAGTTCGAATGCACATGTTATTTTGAATACATGTTGTCTTAACCCACTCTATGGCCTCCTCTCTGCTATCAAATATCCTATTTGTGGTAAATAACTCTGTATAATCATCAGACTCTTGCACCACCTCCTCCACGGGTTCCATAAACTATGGCTTGCCGCTCAAAGATGGAAGCCCACGCCTCGCCAGTGACTCCATCTGTGTATAATCAGTACTGTACTGATCAGTATGCATCTGAGAATATCCACTGCCGTACTGATCTGGATGCATCTGAGAGTATCCACCTCAATCACCTGTAGCTGGCATCTAACTTGGATGCATCGACGGATATCCAGTACTATACCAATCTCCAGCAAACGGAATCGGTTCTGACTACACCTGGGGACATCCATATATAGAATTGTTGTATAGGGGATCACTCTGTCCTTCTTCGATCCTCAATGCATCAAGCCTAATGTAGACTTCATTATCTTCCTACAATGATTAAAACAAAACTTTAAATGAAGATTCTGTAAAATATAGCCATTACGGCCAGAGGGCCTCTAGCCGTTACGGCCACACCGCTTCTTTTTTCAAAGATCGAATCTTTTTTCGTAAGAACACTTCGACGTCCCAAACCAAAAGTTATGATCTTTTGTGAACAAAGTAATCATCTTTAACCTAGTATTTTACTAATACTTATATACATTTGCCTAGTCAATACATGCAAGATTAAACACACTTTTTTTCCTACTTCAAAACCATCTCTAGATAAACATGTAGTTTTACACACAAAAAATAGCTAAATATGATAAAGTGAAGTGAAGTAGAGTGGTTGAAGAAAGATAAGATGGAACAAACAAATAAAACTACCTCATTGTGATTGATGTTCAAGGCTTGATCTTCCAAATCCAAGAAATATTGGTAATCTCCTTTGTTGTTCATTGTTGAAGATTGAAAACCATGGAGAGGTTGTGTTTTTTGGAGAAGAGATGAAATGTAGTGGTTGGCTTACGGCTATGGCGAATTAAAAGACTACGGCGGAAAGAGTTAAGGTAGTTGAGTGCATTTAATTCCTCGGTTTCAGAAAAAATCCAGCCGTTATGGCCAGAGGTCCCCCAACCGTAACGGCCAGAGGGCTTCCAGCCTTAACGGCCAGATGCGTTCCAGCCGTTACGGCTAGGAGCCCTCTGGCCGTTACGGCTGGGGGACCTCTGGCCGTTACGGCTGGGGGACCTCTGGCCGTAACGGACAGAGGGTGCGCTATTATAAACAAAGTGGTTTTTCTGTCCCATTTAATGTTCTGATAACAGTATACCATTTAATGTTCTGATGACACTATTATGAGCTTTTCTTATGACAAGACCCATGCATGTACATCAGTCACATTGAGGGTAGAGCAATTTTCAACCATAAAAGAAGACTTGATCTCTAACCTCAAACCCAAACCAGAATTCCATCTCCATCCATGGCTCCTAGGAAAGCAGCATGTTCCTCGCGAACCTACGCCATTGCTCCACGCTTCATCAACTTCTCCATCCTGCTCGTGCGTGGTGTTAAGGAGAGAAGATCGGAATGGACCATGTTACCCGAGGGCACCCTAAGAAACGTGATCATATTTTGGAGCCAATCTGGCGAGGGAGTACCACCAGGATATTGCCGCTTTTTCTTAAATGACAACGATATAACAGATCGTATGTTAGCCAAAGAAACGGCCGTGCAACTTTACCTATTTGAAGGTGTTGACATTCGGGCAGTTAATAATATTTCGCCTGAGGATTAATGTTGTTTGTTGTTTTTTCATGTTGAGGCTTTAGAAGCAAGTGTTGTTTGTCATTTTATGATTCAGTAAGTCATATTTCGATGTTTTTTCATTTAGAAGCAAGTGTTGTTTGTAAGTTCGTGGTTTGAAAGCAATGAAGTTGTTTGTCGTTTTTAAACTTGAGTTTGGTCACCTAATAGCGCACGAAAAATGGTAAAGTTGAACATGATACATTTGTTAGGGCTTTAACAATCCACCCAAAGATCCAAAATGGAATCATATAGGTACATACAACAATATATAAAGTATATAATACTTACATACCTACAATAACTTAAAACCTAAAAACAAAACCCCGGTCGTTACGGCCAGAGGGTGCGCTATTATGAAAAAGGACGGGTGCGCTATTCGGAAATGACTTAGTTTATTTATGCACAAAATCACAGTTTTGATGAACAAAATCACAGTGTTAATGAACAAATCTACATTATTGATGAACAAATCTACAATATTGATGAACAATCTGGGCGCGCGTCCTATTTCCGTTTTTTTTTTCAAAAATACGCGAATAATTCGCCAATATAATTCGTCCGTGCCCTTTTTCCTTTTTTTAAGTGAAATGATCAGCGTTTTTTATTTTTCTTTATCCAACGGCTCTTATTCTTTCTTATTTCGCACCTGAGCGCCCATTCGCACTTGAACCAGACCCGTTTTTTAAACTATTAGTTGATATGAATACTTGAGGTTTGTAATTGACCAATGAAATTATCTATTAATGTTGTTAATGTGACAATATAAGTATTTAAGGCAATATTTCTCACTTTATAAGGGATTGTAATTTGACGATGAGGTTGTTATGCTTATAAGTTTTTAATACGACAATATAAGTATTTTTAATGCAATATTTCTCACTTTATTAAGGTTTATGTTAAATTTAGGGCTTTTAAGGTTTAGCACAGAGCAAGAAGGCTCCTAGACGAGCGCTCTTTCCTTGAGAAAGTGCGCTCCTCCATTTGCGAAAATAAAAGAAACTTGCGTGCGTGCATAAATCATAAACCTTTTTTTTAATCAGACAAACCGCATTTATTAGCATTGCTCACACACGTGTTTCTTCGCACCCAAATAGTTGCCTACTTTGGAATTTGAATATCAATGGCGCAAGCCATCCTGCTTGCTTGTGCAGCCAGCCATGCAAGTGCAACATGTCGCAAACACTCAAAATGAATAAACTTTGCTTCTCCCTCGTATCCAGAAAAATAAAATCCAGTTATTTCGTCATCTCACAGGTCCTTTCCCTACTCCATCCGCACTTTTCTGCTCCTCCATCACCCACAATAGTGACTACTTCCAAATAATTGACTTTTACAGCAAAAGGACAACCTAAACGCAGAAAGCAATGCAAAATGACTCCTAAACGCAACTGACTGAAGGAACAAGAGGGAGGAAAGCAGGATTAACAAGCAAAGCAATTATTTGCAACTGGCAAGTCCTTAGTCATCAAATTCTGCTGCGCTCAATAACTAATAAAATACAAATACAAAAGTAGTCATTCCCCTTCAAGGCTTACCATGGGCTTGCTCTTAATTTTAATCCTGATCTTATTATGACCAGTGGCTCCGCCTCCTTCAGATACTCCAGGTGCAGTACCTACTGATCCACTCAATGGAGCATTTGGCCTATCTGAGGCAACACATGTCCCTGAAACATCACGCAGCGTTGGCCTAGGAATTTCTTTCTCTTTCAACAGCTTTGCCTTCTCCTTTTCCCTTTGCTTCTTCTCTTTCTTCAACCGCTTCTTTTCCAAGTACTCAGGATCCTCCCGTCTCCTTTTCTTTTCCTTGTCCTTTTTCTTCGGTTTCTCAACCCCTCCTACTCCAACTGACACCACCTTCGTATCATCAAGCCTCTGCACTTCAGTGCCCTCAAGGATGTCATCTACTATATCAATATGGGGAGAAGAAGGGTGGTTGTCATGCTGAGGTGGCGCTGGAACACTGCTCGAGTCAGCAGTGCATTGGAGCTCCTTACTGACCTCGTCTCCTTCTCTAGCAAACTTGGCACTGCCAATGCTGGCAGTCACGTGGGACCCATGACCTTGGCATGAGTTCACCTCCTCAATATTTTGGTTGTTGCTTATAGTAGCAACGGGTTCCAGAAGGTTCCCTTGGGGTGCATCAAGGGAGACGGAGCTGCTGGGGTTGATGTCCATCTCACAGCGACCACCACCACCATTACCAAGGGATTTCTCAACTGTCACATTATCAGCTTCCCCGGTTTTATTAGATGATGTAGGCTGCTTCACTTTAAATTTAATCTGCATTCTCCGTTCTTGGCTGTTTGAAACAGTGTCTGTTTCTTTTGTAGGTTCTACTGCTACTAAACCATCAGGCTTAGTCTGACTCTGAATGGGTGTTACATCTGGAATAGGTGGCTCTGGGTTAGAGCAAATATTTTTTGGTTCCTTGACTTCTTCAGCTTCTGTGGAGCCATTTACATGGTTTTGATTCTCGTCAATTTCTTCTGAAGGCTTAACTTGATTAAAAAGAGCCGCAAAACTATCCCGCTGCTCACCGCAAATTTGTGCAAAGCTCATCTGCCTGGTTTGATCTCTTGGAACACCATATAGAGTAGGTCGTCTGCAAAATTATAGGTTTCCATCATTTCCATATAAAATATTTTGTCAATCTGAAATATATTATAACATCTACTATGCAAGGGCCATCTTATAACTTCAAACTATTTTTTGGGGGCAAGATCTCATAATTTAAATTAAACTACAGCATGGAATTAGAAGTTCATGCTTCCAGATGTTGAAACTCAATATCAATGATGGCTTGAGATAACACCATCAATGTGGTTGAAAATAGATGGGAAACTGTCTTAAAATCGTAACATATTGACTAAGATTTAATAGAAACTTTAACGAATAGTTTACTCTTTAATAACCCAGTCACAATCAAATCATAAGAACTTATCACCTCAGATGGGGAAGGCTTGCTTGGGTCATGATCATTCAGAAAAATAGTGAAAAATGTACCAGATTAACAAACACAAAATCTTAATCATTTCCTTGTAATCGTCATAAAGATGAGCTCATAATTGGCATCAGATTTTAGTGCACAATACTGAAGATTCATATATTTTTTTGCATCTAAAATCAAAAGGTAAATTTAAAGACTCCATCGGGGAAAAGAACAATAGCCTTTGCACATTTATGCAGTATCTTGTTCAGGACAAGTTTTTATGACGATTGTCAGTGCTAAGTATACATTTAATGGCATTCTCCTAGTCTTTTATTCATACTGCCTACGGATTGAAAAATGTTCCTCTCTTCCCTAATTTTTGTAGGGAGGGAAATCGCTTAATGATTGGAGACAAAAATATATGGTTCAAGGACCCCCAAAAGGTGATTGTGTTTATTCCCTAATTTTTTAGGGCCTATTAGAGAATAACAAACACGGAAGGGCTAGGTAGGCATGAGCTCTTATATTTCTAAGCTATAGAAGTCCAGTTCTAAACACATTCAATTGAAGTAACGAATGATGCAGATGAAAGTTACATAAGGCCTTGTATGGGACAACAACCTTACAGGAACCTTGTATGGGACAAGATGTGCACAGAAATGCAAAAGAATATGGCATGTAAAGAAATTAGAACAAAAAAGATTTTCACAACCATCTCATCTTATTAACACTTATAATTTCCAAATTTACCTTCCTGCTAGAACTTGTAAAGTGCAGAACAAATGATGCCGCAGGGAAACATTACAAAATGCTGCATGACTTTCAAGCAAGCGAAGCAGAGCCACAAGAGTTTGGCTGTTAACCACATCATCATGTCCATATCCAGCTCTTACTTGGCATAGCCTAAACATGTGTACAGCCAATTTTACCTGCCCTGGCAACAAGTAAACATGACAGTGAGTTACTGCATGATTCATCCTTGGTTATATACATCAAATTCGTAATTCAAGAGCCTTGATAAACTTATAGTTCTAATAGTGGACATTCAATATATCTTTAGCAACAAAGGGTTGCCATTAATTAACAGCTCAATGCCAAAGAGGCCCGGCAAAGCACCTAAACAGCAAAAAAACAAGCATCAGTGGTCCCTGTGACAGAGGCCTTTCTTCTCCGACCTTCCTGTTTGAATTCTATGTCCACGTCACAATCAATATGAAGACATAGACATATCCAAACATTTATCAAAGTTAATGGTGTTCCCAATCTCAACTCCTTTATTAGAGCTTCACTTAATTACAAGCACTTTTTACCCATCAATATGTTCGTGTATATGCAGGTGACTTGAATAGGCATAATTCAACTTGCACTTAACTGGAATGATGGACTGTCCTTTCTCATTGATAGCATTTGACTGGCTTAACTATATATGCATGCATAAATTCCATTCAGGTTCGATGTTAGTATTACTATTATTAACTCAATTTCCTTAAGCCAGCTCCAAACAGATGCCATAGATTTGAGCCACCATTGTTGCTATGACATTATAGTATATGGGTTCTAAAAAAGAAGCAGCACAAGTAGCAAATGTGTTTTGATGAGTATATTAAGCACTCTTCAGCTGTCCCCTCATCTTTGAAAGTTGAATTTCACTTTAAATTTCCAATTATAGTAACGAGGACAAATTGTCTAGTAAACCCTTTATTAGTAATATATATATATATATGGTCAACCAAGCTAAATGGGGTTCATAGACTCAAACACTGGAAAGGAAATGGGGCTATATGTTCATTACAATTTGTTTAGATTCTCCAATGTCACCAATTTTTATTTTGATAATCAATATGTCCGCAGAATAACTTACATAATGATTTGTCCAAAGGGTGGATTCCTTCATGAAAATTCATTTTTTTTGGAGAATTTCTCGCAATGGTTCCATTTTTTAAATAAAGAAGTGTATAAAATACTACATTTCACAAGTAAGCCACTGTACAAGTAAGGTGTTACGTGAAACAAGTTTTTAGATGCTCAGATTCCCAATATTGATGACATAGGACTTTAAGTTCAAGACACCAAGAAAGTTTAGAAAAGGTTGCACTGTCCATGTAGATTGTTAGTTGTACCTTCATGACAAAAGAAAATAGTTTATCAATGCAATTTGGTGCGACATTATAGCATAATGATTGCTATTTGTTAGATTTTCTCATCAACTTACTGTTCATGTAGATTTCTTGTAATAGAACATGGCAACTGTTGGAAGCTTTTGATTTCAATTAAATTTATAAAGATTTTAAGCAAATGTTCTCCAATGATAGAAGAAAAAATTGAATTTAGAGCACAGTAAAACTAATAAGCTATTCAATACATTCCCAACTAACATGACAAAGTCTAACCTCTTAGAGATGGCTCTTCCTCTAGTTGTTTAAGGAACAACATCAATGTTGCATCAATGCCTTTTCTGCAAATCTCAAGATCAAGTAAAGCCCTACTGGCTTCGATTCTTACTTGCCAAATCACCTTATAATCCTGAAAGAGCTCGATGTTTTCGGATATACTTCCCTGCAATATGAAACAAAGTATCACAAACATTGTGCAGGAAATCAGAATTGTTGGCAAAAGCATGACAAAAGAATGCTTACAAGAGGGACAAAATCTGAAAGTTTCAGTGCAATCTGCGTCAAAGTTCTAATGCAACTGATCGTCAAAATACCATTATAGCTTGGCATCAGCCTGGCTCACAATGGCCAAGAATCCAGATACATATTTAGTCAGATGAAAATTGACATAAATTGCAGAAATAGTAGCAGCAAATACACACAAACCTTTCAAATTGTAATAAGCGGTCAATCCGCTTGAGTAGAGACGACAAATAGGGTATAGTCTGCAAAAGTTGAGATATAATGAGAAACAGTGAAGCACTAGAGAGTAGAGACAACAAGATGCATGTATTGTTTCAATAAAGCATCATCCAACAGGGTTGGAGAACAAGGATTTCTCTTTTGAGGAATTGCACTCAAGGTTTGAGGTTCTATACAGCCGAAATGAAAACAATGAGAAAACTCAAGCATGTACTGCATACTAAATAGCCAAGAATTGTTCAAACATGCAATTTAGCAAAGATTGTAAATGACGCAACAAACAAGAATATCAGTAACACTAAAAAGCACAACAACAGCTACATTAACCCAGTACGTTTCCGCTGCAGCGGAATCTGGGGGTCAATATGGGGGCACCCCTAACCTGACACGTCAGGGGGGTGCGCCCGATAGACCCAAGAGCAACAGCATATGGTGGTCCAAAAAAAAATAGCCTCTATCTGATAACACTAAATAGCATCATATATATTATATTTAAGGCTATTTGTAAGAGTTCGGGTATTAAGCACCCACTAACAAGAAGGCACCCTCAAAAAAGAGAGAAAATAGAATAAGTTAACCTCTTGTCCGAATTCAAGTTCCCCAACAGCTTCAACTAGAGCAGCTAACCAGAATACATCGCTATATGAATTCCCATTGTTATCGTTAAACTGCATTACAATCAGAGAGAGGTGGTCAATTACCAAATAAACAAATAAAGCCTATAAGGGTTTGGATTTTCAGGAAACTTATTGTCCTAACTGTAATTATATTTCCACACTAGATAAGTCAAGCCCGTCCGTTGGACGGGGCAAAATTTATATTTTAATGTTTGAAATGCATATTTATACAAATAATACAAAATCAAAATAAAAAATCATCATCATCATCATCATCATTGACCCAGTGAGGCTCCGCTACAGCGGAATCTGGGGGGTCAAGATAGGGGTACCCCTGCCCAAGGGAAAGGGGGTACGCCCGAATAGACCCAAGAAAAACTGAAATTCAGCTATGTGACAATAATAACTGAATTTAGTTAGAATGCACCAAATTGATATAGGGACTAAATCCATCTCAAAGGCAGTGTATGAAAGCCATTGAGCATGAGGATGCGCCCATTAATAATGAAATTAATAAAAATCATTAATGAAATTAATAAAAATCATTAAAATTTTAACTTTAAAAAAAAGATGTTTTGTGGAAACCTAATTACCGTCCACCAAAAATCTTCATATATTGTGTTCTCACGTTCACTTTGTAATCTCAATTCATGTTTTCATTTGATCGATTTTATTTCTTGCAATTTGAGGGTTGTCTTCTATTTTTTGCTTCATGATGTATGAATTTGTGATGCGCTCTGCCTCTCATACATAGATCGATAAAAAAATGTTTATAGTGAGAAAGAAAAGTCTAAAAATTAAATTATATACAATGTTTTGTTACATATAATACCAACAGTTATGTTTTATTTGTAATATCAAAGATTCGTAATTTAATGTGTAATATCAAAAGTTAATGTTTTAATATTTTTATTTAAAGATTCAAAGGTTGCAAAATTAATTTTAAATTAAGATGGACAATTATTGCTCAAATCCTCTAATTTTAAATGGAAAGATTTTAAATATTGCAAGACATCATTACAAAATATTTATTTGGTTTTAATGATATATAACTTCATATGTTGTATGTTTATAGATGTGGTGATTTGGATTATTCTAGCAACACTTTCAAAATTTTGCCATTAAGATTCACGATGGGGCATAATAAATCTTTTTTAGTTTTTTAATGAATGAATTATTCTATTATATATAGAATTATTGTATCATGTGATAGAACCTAATATCAATCTCAAATTGAATCCAATCATTTAGCAAGTGTGAGATAAATCAAAAAAGTTTCATCTAAATTTTTAAATATACTCTTATATCTAAGAAAAATATATTAAATTAAATAGTTATACTAAATTATTTTGATAGTTTGAGAGGATTTGGGTCACCTTATAACTACATGCAATCAAATGGATTGGTGTATACTTACCAAAACCATATATCATTTTCCATACAACCTATTTGCAAATGTATTATTACTATAATAAAATTCCTATATATTATATATATATATATATTATTTCACATACTTTTAATATCAAACCCAAATTAAATTAAATATTTTGTCTAGGGCGGTTTGATTATGGCAAAAAAGTTATCCAAAGTGATTATTTGAAGACTCAAAACCTTAAACCTCTAATATAATTGTCAAAACTAACTATATTTTATATTTTGTCTTAGATTTCTCACTAAAATATTATTACGAACTAAATATAATAATTAGTTTAAATGAGAGTATTTAATTCATATCAATGTGGTTATATTTCTCAACTTTCTTCTTGATTATTTTTTAATTAGTTTAAATTAACTCTATATTTTTAAATATAGTAAATAGTTTAAATGTGAGTCAAACTCATTCACGATTTTAACATAATAAAATAAAAGATTTGCAATTAAGTGCATTAAATGTGGTCATGTACACAAAATTATATATATTATAGATATGCATTAAATCACAGCATAAAACAAGAAATTACTATCACCCTATAGATACAATATATATTCAATCCAAGAATGACTGCTTAGTTTGACTTCAAACCCGTAAATAAGTTTTTTTTTCTTTTACTGCAATTGTCTTTTGGCCTAGCAAACATTTAAAAAGAAAAAAATTAGGTAGTTTATTAGAAATCATTCACCAACACACATACTCCTTGAATTCAATCATGAAGATGACAGAGCCAACTAAGATGATATAACCACATCCTTAACCATGAAACCCAGCATCATGAAGCCTACTTCATGTTACTTGTATCCCTTCAATTATCTAGAAAATTACAGAAAATCCGGAGTTGGGGGTACCAAGGAGTAGCTATACTACTAAGCTGATTGTCATTGCGCATCAATTCCTTTTTTGTTGACTTTAAGATTAATAAATTTTATAATGAAAAAGTGATGTGTGAATCATGGGTTTGGTATAGTTTGGGTTACGAAGGGGCTTGCATTGAGTTCTTTTTGGAAAAATAATACAGTTCATTTTAGTTTTCCTTGGGTCTTCCAGGCAATGATAATACTTGGGCCTTCTTCATACACCCTCTAGATTTTATATTGGGGCAAGGGTGACATCATGGCCCCCCCGATCCCACATGAGGCGGGTTAACACTGGGTTGATGTTGTTGTATTTAGCAAAAAATATATATTAATAAAAGAAGCAGGTGTCATTTCTCCTTGGAAAAAGTGAAATGTATGACATTTCCACATTTCCTTCTTATTAGAGGAATGGCAATTCTATGTTTAGCTTTCATTTCTTGATCAGTACCATTTCTTTTCATGCAAATGAAGATGATAATTGATACAAGATAAATGTTCAAAGTTCTCATATAATGACATTACAAATAGTTTTGTTGTAATGCAGAAGACAATAAAACCAAAACAAAGAAGCATCTTACAGATCATATTAGAGTGTACCTTTAGAACTTGTAAAACAAACTCAACAGCTTCCCTTGGACTTCTACCATCACTTCCTCGCACAGTAGCCACTGCCAATGGTATTGCCTATTTACACACGAAAGACCAGGAAATTACTGATTTTATGCAATATCATATGGTATTGACCCCCCAGATCCCGCTTGAGCTGGACTATACTGGGTGATGATGTTGATGTATCATATGGTCATCATAAGCAACAATTCATTCAGAGCGTTAAATCCATCATGATCAAGCAAATGTAGTATGTGAACGGTTTCCAAGGGGTTCTGAAATGCTTTACTACACCCTTGGATGTATAAATAATGTTGAATCAGCTTGTTTGCTGATTGCCATAACCAAATGTTGAGAAGTAAACCATGCAGAGCCCAAAAATATCAATTCAGATAACCCCTAGTACAATCCAGTCCGTAATCGTCAAATATAAGCTAGATTAGTAAGGACAGTTAACAGTAGATCAAGAAAAGAAACACGTGTTTTGCAGAAAAGACCTGATTTAGCTACATTTTGTTAGGATAAGAGGGGATAGAGGGTTGATTTCTAAGGATCCCACAAACAGCTAGGTATTTGAAGCATACATCAAATATAATATTTTCATTCATTAGCCAAAATGTATCTTATATAGTAAGAGCCCACAAGCCTATTTATAGATACAAATAGGAGAATTCTAGAGATACAAAAGGTCAAGGCCAAGAATAGTAGAGAAATATTTCGAATAGATTAGTAGAGAAATATCTAGAATAGGTTTGAGTTAGTCACGTGACTATCATGTGACTTTTTAATTACCTTCATGTATTTTCTTTTCTTCTAAAGAGCTGTGTGCTTGCATCACATTTTTTTTTCTAATGCAAGTAAACATACACCAGTGCTGAGCTATAAAACTAACAAGCACTATGCCATAAACTGACGAGCATATCTGCCCACAATAAAATTCAAAGTGCTACCAAGGGGCTTTCACATGTAAACTTGAAGTATACTTTAATAAATCGATTGAATTAATTCAACATTGAAGCAAGAATGTTGTGAGGTTTAATATCTGACACTGAAAAAGATTGTTTGTCAATAATAAGGTCACAGTATATTACACCGTTTTATGAGTTAGTAATGCATAAGAAGAATTTGAACATACTAACCCAGGTCACAGCTTTACTTAACATCATTACACATCCTAACTCGAAGCATTACCTGAAGAACAAAGTACTCGGAAAAAACATGGAAGTCATTAGGCCTACAACACAATAAACAGTTGTTAATTTAACCACCCAGGAAATTAATGACTCCTAGTAAAAGTACAACTTTGATGCTCACTTGGGAAGTCCAGTTGTTGCATCGTATCTTTTACTTCTATAAAATTTACCAAGGTGAACCAAACCACACCAATCATTGTCCTGAAACAATTTAGACAAGTAGACTACATCAACAAGGATGGGAGAAGCACTTTTTGTCAAGGAACCTTTGTGTAATATGGCCAGCTCACTTGATTAAAAGCTTGCAAACATGAAAAATGAACATAAGGTCATTGTACACAATTATACTTAAAAGCTAAAAAATTTCACAAATTAAAATTATTTTGGTACCCAATTAATTGAGAATCAGACCAACAAAACATAGAAAACAAACTGCCACGTCCCATCAATAAAAAAGAGCTACTAATTCAGAACGTTGTTCTAATCAAACAGCTGCTCAACACTTGTTCAAGGACAGCAAAAACATAGTAGAGAAGAAACTAATTTATAAAAGAAAAACAGCAAAATCTTGTGAGTTCTTTTCTCTCATTAAAGCAATGCAATTATATCTACATTCTATTGAAAAAATCGAACTCAAACAACATGATGCAAACAGAAAAACCTAATAGAGATACCTCGCATGAAAGTTTAGCCATGGCATATGCTGCCTCAATCCGAATCCTCCAAAAGGCCTGAACAGCAAATGAAGCATAAAAAATTATTATAATTTGTTAAAGAACCTGAAAACTCAACGAATTCAAGTCTAGAGGACACATGAAAGAACCTTTGAATCACTGAGGAAATTATTTAGAACATTAATAACAGAGAACTCATGATGTGGCAATGCCTCCAGGGCTATAATGGCTTGGGCCTGGGCAACAACATCTTTGTCCTTCTCTAATTGATTAATCTGATGATGTAGTCCAATAATTTAGTCAGTACCATCACAGTATAGTAGTATACAGCAAGTGAAAAAATGTTTAAACAGACAACGAACAAGTTAAGTGAGACAAAATTGACATATAAATGAAATAAAGAGAACATAGTAACTTTGTTCCTGAGTCATGGAATTAACTAAAAGAAGCATGTGAATGAATCAGTTCCATCACATAGTAAGTGTGTTTCTCCAACAATATATTGTGACAGGAATTGTGTTTTCGTGAAAAATAAATTAAAATATATAAGGAAAGGTTATATACTCAACTTAAATCGAATACACATGGGATTATAGATATACAATGCCAAAAAAACTATAACCACACATCAAAGCCCGTCATAACAAGCTACAAAATTGTTAGATAGTTAGAAGCAACGGAGCTTATCCATAAGTGAATATGCTTCCATTCTTCAAGGTTTATGGCAGGAATTTGATCAATATCGAGTTTTGAAGATGAAGTGTTCTAAAGATGCAACTCTTTTAAAAGAGTTTATCCAGAAGCAACGGAGCTATCAGCTTTTGGCTGGTTTGAACTCTGAATTTGATCAAATTAGAGTTCAATTTTTGGGCCAAAAGTGCTTTCTTTCCTTAGAAAGGATTATTTCTACTGTCCGGGCTGAAGAAAGTAGAAGAACAGTTATGCTAGAGGAGAAAGTGGTGGAAGGATCTACTCTACATGCTAGAGGAGCAACAAAAGGCTGATCCATTTTGTTCTCATTGCAATAAATATGGGCATATAAAGGAAAAATGTTGGAAACTTCATGAAAAAACCAGGCAAAGAGTGGAGCGACAACAAAGGAGCATGAGTATCACATGCTAATCTTGCTAGCAGTTCAGCTGAAATGAATTCTCAAGTTTCTGAAGGGATTAGTGCTACTGAATTTGAAAAATTCAAAGCCTTCTTCAACTCTGTTAACAAAAACCTCAGAACATACTTCTTCTAGTTCATGTCCTCTTGAACTATCATGTAACATTTCGATTCCTTTATGCTTACAGAGTTCTAAATGTCATCAGCCTAACCCCATCTTAGATCAGATGCCACTGAGCACATGACCACCTCCCAATTTTTCAACACCTTCCAACCATGGTCTAAGTCTAGAGAAATACAAGCAGTCAATGGGTCACTAGCTCAAGTTGTTGGCCAAGGAACCATCCAAATTTCCAAGGACCTTATTCTAAAACAAGTGCTTCTTAAGGCCAATCTAATCTCCATACACAAACTAACTAAAAGACTTTAATTGTTGTGCTTCATTCACTCATTCTTACTGCATTTTACACGACACAGCTCGGGGATGAAGATTGGTCTTGCCAGGGAGAAGAATGATCTCTACTACCTTGATCGTTCCAAGGAAAACAACAAGCTCTTTTTTGACAAGGCTTTGAATGTTCACTCCACCCATGATATCTGGCTACTTTATTTTAGACATGGGCATCAATCCTTTCCTCTTGAAACACTTATACCCTGGAAATTTTCAAGGAATTGATTTTTCTTCTTTTTATTGTGATGTGTGTGAGCAAGCCAAACATACTCCTGTGTCATTTCCCATTAGTGATATAAGGAGTGGTGTTCCTTTTGAATTAATCCCGGGTGAAATTTAGGGACCATCTTTTATTTTAAACATTTCCGAAGCTAAATGGTTTGTATCTTTCATTGATGATTGTACTAGAGCGACATGGGTGTTTCTCTTCGAACAAAAATCTAAAGTTAGCACTATTTTTCTTATGTTTCTTTCCATGATCCAAACTCAATTTGGAGCACAAATTAAAAGAATAGGAGCGATAATGCCAAAGATTACTTCAATAACTCTATTTCATCTCTCTTTCAAACTCAAGGGATTGTCCATGAATCATCATGTGTGTATTCTCCACATCAAAATGACATTGTTGAAAGAAAGAATAGACATCTCCTTAAGGCGACTCGGGCCCTTCGCTTTCAACATTATGTTCCAAATTTTTTTGGGAAAGCACTTCTCACTATTGTCTTTTTGATTAATCGTCTACCTTCTAAAGTCTTACATCATCAAAGTTCCCTTGATTGTCTTAAAAAAACACATCCAAACTTTAGAACAACCAATCTTTCTCTTAGGGCCTTTGGTTGCACTACTTTTGTCCATGTTTTATGGTCCACAAAGGGAGAAACTTGATCCACGTTCCATCAAATGCATATTCATTGGTTACTCTCCAACCCAAAAGGGATACAAGTGCTATAATTCTATCACTAAGAGAACTTATGTCTCCATGGACGTGTCTTTAATTGAAACCAAATCTTTTTATCCCTCCAATAGCAATTCAACCTTACCTTTTGATGATGCACCTATTCATCCGCAAAACACTTTGCCAACATTAGACACTTCTCAACCAGCAGCTGCCATAACAGATTTGCCATACTAGAGATGTCTGATCCTTTTTCCCAATCTTCACCACTTGAACCTAAAGTTGTGGAACCCTCACCTGATTCAAACCCAACCTTCTCTTATTTTCCTAAGGTCCATTCAAGGAACGAAAGGCATATTACACTCCAGCAACATGATCAAACCTAATCTCCAATTGTTGTACTTGAAAGCACACCACTAGACGTTAACTTTTACGAGCTGAATTTAATGCTCCTTCCATTAGCTCAAAACTCCTAATTATGAGTTACCAATTGCCCTTCGAAAAGGTGCTCAATCTTGTACAAAAGAGCCCCTTTATCCTTTGACTAATCATGTGTCCCTGCACTGTTTTCCTCCTTCTCACAAAAAATTCATACAAGATCTCAATCAAATTCCCATTCCCAAAAATGTTTTTAAAGCCTTTACAAAAAGGAATTGAGAGAAGCCATAAAAGAGGAGATGTGTACATTGGAAAAGAATACACCAAAGAGATTGTTCATAAACCCTTGGGCAAGAATATTGTTGGGTGCAAGTGGGTACAATACAAGGCCGATGTCACATTGAAAAGGTACAAGGCATGCCTTGTTGCTAAGGTCTTCATACAAACCCATAAGATTGATTACTAAGAAACTTTTGCCCCGATTGCAAAGATAAATACCGGCAGAATTGTTTTGTCCTTGGCTCCAAATGTCCCCTTAATTGATGTCAAGAATGTTTTTCTTCATGGCAATCATAATGAAAAGATATACATGCAAATCCTTCTGGGTTTCTCCTCATTCTCTTCTCCTAATCAGGTTTGCAAGCTAAAAAAAGGACCTAGGGCATGGTTTGGGAAGTTCACATTTGTAATGAAAGGTGCTAGTTACAAACAAAGTCAGGGTGATCATTCATTGATTTTCAAACATTCGGTTTCAGGGAGGAGTGACTATTCTCCTTGAGTATGACTGTATGTTTGATGATATCATAGTTACAGGTGATAATAGTACTGAACAAGAAAAGCTCAAGAGAAAGTTAGAAGTTGAATTTGAAATTAAGTCTCTTGGTAGAGGCAAGTATTTCCTTAGAATTGAAGTTGCTCATTCTTCTGAGGGAATATTTATTTCTCAGCTAAACCAGCTTAGACTCCCATTGATCCAAATCATAAACTTGGAGAATCCAAAAGAGATCCAACTGTGAATAAGGCAATGTATCAGAGGTTTTGTAGTAAATTGATTTATTTACCTCACACTAGACCTGATATTACCTATCCAATTTCTATTGTAAGTTAGTTTATACATGATCCAAGGCAACCTCATCTTAATGCAGTATATTGAATTATTCATTACTTAAAAAGGTTTCCAAAAAAAGGGGTTGATCTTTAGAAGAGGGAACAAACTGTATATAGAAGCCTTCACAGATGCAGATTTTGCTCACTCAGTTGTCGATATAAGATCCGATAGCAATAGTTGTTTCTTGGAGGAAATCTTGTTGCTTGGATAACATGTTATAGCAAGATCTTCAGCTTCAGCAAAATTCAGGGCTCTTGTATAAGGATTATGTGAGATGTTATGCGTTAGGATCTAACAAGTTGGTGTTCATTTGTGAGGATCTCACAAATCAACTAGATAGTTGAAGGATCTTCAATTATGTAATATTTTTCATTCATTCATAAAACACACCTTACATAGGAGTCCTCTAGTCTATTTATAGATGAAGAGTAAGGATAGTTAAAGGTTCCTTCAACTAGATAGTTGAAGGATCCTTATGTGAGATGTTATGCGTTAGGATCTAACAAGTTGGTGTTCATTTGTGAGGATCTCACAAATCAACTAGATAGTTGAAGGATCTTCAATTATGTAATATTTTTCATTCGTTCATAAAACACACCTTACATAGGAGTCCTCTAGTCTATTTATAGATGAAGAGTAAGATAGTTAAAGGATCCTTCAACTAGATAGTTGAAGGATCTTCAATTATGTAATGTTATGCTAGTTAGTTTATAATTCTTTCACATGAAATTATTGTGTTAGGTTTCCTAGGTGTAGTTGTTAGCAACTGTATTTCCGTACTAGTTAGCTTAAAAGATAAGCTTCTACCCTTGGAATAACACATCAGAAAATTTCTCCAGCTTTCCTTTCTCACAAAAATTATCTTCACAGCCACACACATTAGCATCAACAAGTTCTAAAATTAGACATAATTATAACTTAATAATTAACATTATAATAACTAAGCAATATATCTACCATTGTTTAGAACGACAAAGGACTTGAATATTAATAACACAGGCAAACGATACATTTCCATCCCCCCCCCCCAATTTGTTATGATTAGAAAAAAACCATTAAACATGGAAAACCCAAGTGTGTTCTGTGGAAGCAGAAAATCATCCTTACCCACATCTGCACTGGCTGATAAAAATGAATTTCAGCAAGATATTCCATTTGAGGATCAGCACGGAGCCACAGCAAGGGAGATTCTGTACTGTAAGTTCATCATTTAAACTATGTAGAAGAGATAAATCACAAGGCAACATTCACAATTTTACAAGAACAAGAACAACTGAGTGTATCGCACATGAGCAGGGTTTGGAGTCGAGATGTAGGCACCCATACCCCGAGCAAGTCAGGAGGGTGTTTCCGAATAACCCAAGGGAGCAAAGAGCCAAAGACTACCAAAAACAAGGTACAGAAAGCACAGCAACACACCAAAGCAGCAAACTAAAAACACAAAATACCTACCAGCGAATCACACAAACACCAAGATTCAACTCAGGTACACCCTACACCAAAATGGCAAGAGAGGACACAACAAAACCCGGGAGACCGAGACCAAAAACCTAGAAGGAAAAAGACCCAATATCTAGAAGCCTGAAAACCCTTCGACCCTCCCTCCTGGCTGCCTAGTCCTACTCTACTCAAATCATCTCTCTAGGCTGCCCTATCTTAGGCCATGTCCTCTATGAAGGCGAGTGTCAGGTCTTGTCTAATAACCTCCAACCATTCACAATTTTACAAAAAGAAAAAATCACATACCTGCATCGCATCTCTGGAGCTGCAACTGTGTCACCATTGTCATCAGAGCCATCAGGCTTTGGACCTTTTTTAGACTTCTGATATCGCTTAGATGCAAGTTTAGAATGACATCTTATGTCTAGAAGTTGCCAAGCATCTCCAGCCATAGGCAAAAGATGGTCATGTGTACCATCAAGCTCATGAACCTTGATTGTCATCATACCTGGCCAACCACCATCACCATCCCGATTTTCAGAATCATTGTTGCCACTGGCAAGTGGAACACTTGGACCAGGGGCAGTTGTGCAATCACGAAATGCAGCCACCTCAACTGTATTTTTGCGCTTATGGTACGAAAATCCCATCCTTCAAAGGAACAAGAAAGAAGCTCCTATATAACTTTGTCATAACATTCTGAGCATATTTATTTCATATATTCAAAGAACACAACAATACTGCCATATAACATGAAAAGGATTAGGAAGCTTTGAAAGATGAAAGGGAAGAACAATAAGAAACAAGATCCACCTGAAAGCTTAAATTCATACCTCAAAACTGGACAGCCACACACCTTGACCCAGCGATGAAAAAATTCTTTGAGAAAGGGGCGCTCAAGATTGCCAATCTTGTTAGCAAATTGGCGAAACTGCTTACATTGGTAAGAACAAAATTATTAGGTAGCAGATCCAAAACTGCTTACCTTGATGATGTGGTAGACAGGATAACACAATCCCATACTATTTACCTCCTTTGTACTTAGCGTTCTAGAAGACTCAGTTGCAGTTTGAGCTCGAGAAACTATCATCCGCAGAATCTGAGTATGTAAATGAAGACATACTTATGATGCCAATTGAAATATAAATATATGTATGTATGTATGAATCATCAAAAAATAACTCCATCCACATGCAAAGCAAAAGCATCCCAATAAGTTATGTAGAAAAAATCATATATGTGGAAAACGATTAAACCTACCTCATTCAATACGAGATCACATCTAGAAAATGTGCAAAATAGACAATGTAAATGAACCCATAAAACTACATTTTAAATTGTGAGCCGGTAAATAAGTAATATGTTACCATCACACAATCATGTACCACAAAAAGGATGTTTTTAACGATCACTATGGAATCAAGGTAGTAGCAGAAAACAAAAGACAGATAAAGGACACAAAGAGAACAAAATTTCATTTTGAGGTCATATTTCATACATCCTTGAATATACAAAGTACGCAGTACACTATAAATCATATTGCACAAGAACAACCAAAAGTTTGAGCAGTGCTACTCTAGTAGCCTGAACATGATATGACATCCTTCGTGTCTGCATATATTTAAATGCAGAAAAAAAAAGATCATAAATGAAGAGACGGCCACTATAGACTAGAGTAATAAATTCGCGGAACGTCATGACAAAAGAGAATGAAATGATTACTTACTCCTTTGAATAGATCTGGACCCATCTGCTTTTCTAACATTTGGAGGATTGCTACCTATAAAAGTGTCCACAACGTATGTGAAAACTAAGAAATGATCAAGAGATGGTAATCAAATTGTCATGATTAACATATAACTTACAGATTTCCAAGAGCGTATTCTCCCTATAAAGCCAATGGACTGAGTTCCATACAGATCTTTGGTGGAAGCAGAGGAGCTCAAAGCCATCAAACCACAATCATCAACTTTACAAACAGCACAATTTGCCTGCAACTTGTACACCTTATTAACTTTCCCAAAAGACTACAGTTGTATTTTGTAAACTTGAGAAATTGAAAGATCAAGATATTCAAGAGATCAAGTCATAATCTACCATCTATTAAGCACACATTTCAATCTGAACAACCCTGCAGTTTTTTGGGCTTTTCCTTATGTCCCTCCTTAACAGAAGGGCATAATCAACTTAATTATCCCATAAGAATAAATGTGTTGTACAGTAGTAAGTTAGGATACATGACGATATGAATAGGACTTAATAATTAAGTAGTGATGACACATTAAATAACAGAGGTGCAGTCAGGTGTCATGAAATAAATTTAAATTTAGATCTACACAATTTAAACTATACCAATTAGATGAAAATGAGAAAATAAGGTACAGCCTAGGATTAACAACTACTTAACAAACCTAGCACTAGAATTTATCAGCACCTCAATGCAACAAAAAGACAACAAAATCACTGATATGTAATACATAGCTAGGGAGCTGGGGAATATTAAAATTGAACAGAAATAAAAGCCCAAAAACAATTACAGTATTTAGGTTTTGAATTCAGTTTGATAGGACTCTAATCATCTCAGGACCTTCTTTATATTATCTTATTTCCATCCTCATCAGTTTTCTTACTATTTCTAGTTACCCGTGGTGGATTAGGACTCCTAGATTACCCACTGTGTCATTATGACTCCTAAAAATACCAGGTTAACAATCTAGCTCTACAATCTTATATGTAAGTAGACCAGTTACATGGACAAATAACAATGATGAAGGATTAAATGATTTAAATCCTTTATTAAGCCATTTATCATTCAATTAAATTATTTTGCAACTTAAAAAGTAAACACTTCACTAGAACATTTCCCCATCATTGTTCCCTACTCGACTACTAGCCCAAGAATTACTCAGCTTGAAATGATCCCTGCACTAGTCCTAACTCTTCATCACTTGGTTCACTTTGGAAATGGGCAGGTTATGGCCAAACAACATCAAAGCAAGACAAATACAAATGAGAATTATAATATTATTTATTTATATGCACATTAGATTAGGTGTGTGACAAACCTTGTACCTACGATACTGAGCCTCATTACTTCCCAAAAACTCCTTAATGAAGGTATCAGTAAGAAAACCAGCAAGGCCTTCAATCAGCCATTCTATCAATGACAATCAAAAGTTAGGCACTGCACAGCTTATTAGGATTAAATCATATTATCAAAATGATAAGAAACGAGCAATGAAAACCTACCATCATTTGGCGCATCCGGGGTAATATATACACCAAACCACTGTCGTGCTAGGGCATACGCAAGTCGGATCCTTGTGTCTATATTCTAATAACAGAAGTGCAGAAAACTATATCAGTATGATTGACAACGGGTCAAGAATTTTTTACTTCATAAAACGAAAAAACAAATACTTTGACCCTAGAATTTTTTTTATTGCATGACATGCTCCTTTTCCAACTTTGTGGATAGGATCATGAACAGCTCTATTTATAAGTCATCCAGCACAGCTTACTAAACAAGGGGTTCATTGACAGATTGCTTGTGAAAAAAGATGTGGCCATACACAAGACCTTTCAACCAATATATTGAGAAGCATGAAAAAGCTTTAAGAGAACCTTTCAACATTAAGAATGAATACAAACATCACTGCCATATTGATAACATTGTGGGATAGTGCAAGAATCAACCAAACCCAAAACTTAACACAATCAAAGTAAAAGCTTGAAATATCAAATATTAACAAATCCAACCTCAGCAAGACCAAGAAGGTCCAGGAATAAGCAACAATAAAATCAATTAAAACCCTGACAACCGAATCAGCAGATCATACCCAACCAAAAGTGAGTAAACAGGACCCATACCACACATCTACGCGAGAAACACCACTAATCCAAGTTATCCCAAACCCCAGAAATTGCAGGGATATAAAAATGGGGAGAAAAGTCACAGGGTGTATTTTTTTTAATTTTTATTAAGCACAAGTAAAAACATTACTGATTTAACTTTTTAAAATAACTAGTAAACCCCCAACTTGCAAGGCCTAAAAAAACATCTTACCCAGAAAAAGGCATATGTAACAAAGCAATCACTATATGCATAATTGCTCTTAGATACACAGACATAACCATGAAACAAACAAGTTCAGTTAAGTTTCATATTATTCAACAAATATATGAAGCATCGATTCTGTTTCAATAGGAGATTGCAAAACATACAGCTTAATTAAGATTTCCAAATGACAATAATTTGAAGGGAGCTAGTAAGACGTGTGTGTAATGATGAGAAAGTAAACAGTAAAAATATGTAATGATGACAAAGACCTATGCATAACCAAATAGAGAGCCACAATAATCTAACCTGATCTATAACCTTCTCATCAAAGAGTAATTGAGAACTAAAAACAGCCATAGAAGCTCCCATAGTCAGACCAGAAAATGTCATCTCAGGAGCTAAATATACTTGTTTGTATGACCCAAATGGAAATGAAGCTTTCAGGTAAGTTTCAAAATGCCTGTCAAACCATGGCAAGTACACAAGACATTTGAAGTAGTTAATATCAAATTCAACACACCGGAGAAGAAAAATGTTGGAAGGTTATGCTGATATAAGAGAGTAGCACAAGTACCTAAATGCGCTATGGAAAAACCCAACTGTGTTCTGAAGTTTTGTTAAATTATCTGGCAAACACATATGAGATATCTGACTGTAATGGCAGTCTGCAAGGATTTGAAGTGGTGCAACCACTAAAGTTATCCACTCTGCAGACACTGGAGTCTTTAATTCGTACACGAATGTTTTACGAGGTGGGTCATCCTTGCTCAAAACCTGCAGGAAAACAGAGATGGTGTACTATACAAAATAAATTAAGATTATTTTGGCCAAATCATCCACACACATGCCATTAGCAGACCAGTTAAGCAACGTCAAACAACAACATCTACCCAGTTAAGCAACGTCAAAATGTACAAAATATTCAGAAGTAATGGGATAAAATTGAGTAGAAGCTAATCCTACAGCCAACCAAGAAAGCTGCATAACTACACAGCCTGGCAAGTGGCAACAACAGACTAAACATCCGCTCTCCCAAATATGGGATGAAACAAAGGCATCAGAAAGAAATTTAATGATCAGCCATGATATGTTACTACATTCACCACTGTTCTACTTCAAATATTTGTACTACATACTATTTTGATCTTTACAGAAAAGAAAATATTGACTGGATAAAGAGAGGAAAGAGTGACAACAAACTTTTATCACCAGGCCCCTTTTATCTCCCACTGAAACTAGAATCCAAAGCAGAACATATACTCTAGAATGCAAGGACAGTGCTACATTATACACTTACGAACCCAGCAATACAAAAGGTTCTGCTAGCTGTTTTCGTCACTCTGCTCAACCTATTGCCATCTTCTGGGAGCATCTCTTTGAACCACATGTATTTTTTATCAGTTTCAGCATGATCTAGAATTTTTCTAGCATTGCAGTTTGATAATCCATTACAGTTTGGCTCCACTTATGCACTAAGTCCTCACTAGAGCAAATGCCAACCAGTTGAAGGCAGCAGAAAGTTAGAATCTCTTCCAATTTTTTGTGAACCGTCTTTAAAGATTTGATCAATCATCTCACCTGATAAAGTAAGTTTCCATTGCTTACAGCTACAAAGTTCTGAGGAACAGTAAATTCCAGATGATAGCTGGGAAAGAACATGAGTATTATCAGCTCATCGTGCAATTGTCAAGATCAAGTTGGTATAAGATTCATCAACATGCATACCAGCAGCTATGTGAGCTGTCATCCATGCAAGGAAACCAGCAGTGTGCACGTCGTATCTGATTAGCAGTATGCAATATAGAACCATCAAAAGGAGTTCCAGTGTGTATTTTGTCCACCCAATAGTCAATTCGCACCAACCTCTCATTCTGCATCCAACATTATCCTACATGAGAAATCCCAGCACAAGTACTACATCACATAATGTGCTACGCGTTTTAATTGGGTTCAACACTCAGCATGGATAATTGATTGTGGCATGCTTTAGAGTGACAATATACTAAATCAGAAAAAAAAAATATAATTTGGTCATCATGTTAAATTATAAACTAGCCTAGAGTCCTAGCCCTTGACTTTCCATTTCATTAGCAGTATAAAGCATGGAATTGACTGAGAAACTGTGACAGTACATTGAAGGGAGACAACAGATTGATTATCATTCCTCCAGCTTACAAGTTAGAAGGCCATGCAAGTGGCGAGTGATGGATGGTCATTTCCAGACAGTCATACACCATAATACAAGATAGTCTATTGAACTAAACACGTATCATGTTGTCAATAGGAGTTTGCATATAGGGATGAGTGTAATGGTGGAATAATTGATTCCCTTGTTTGTGACCAAATTAATACAGATGACAGAAACTTGAAAAAAAAATCAAAATAGATACTTGTTAGATGCACTGAATTTGTGGTCGCAAATGGCAAAGTGAAAGTCTGATAAACTAATTGCAATACTTCAAGATGAACTAATTAGGAAACAAGAACACAACTTAAGAGATCTTGCTATAAAGGTACTATGGCATCAGACATAGCCTAGTGTCTAACACATGACAAATTAGGTACTTCTTGAAACTAACATATAAAATGACCTCATAGATGAAGTACATATTTAGCACTTTTTTTTTAATTTTAGGGAAACTTTGGCTTAAACAAGCTAAGGTGCTTTTATCTTGAAACCGAATTCTTCAAAAGAGTTATTTTGAAGCTAGTAATGTTGACACAATGTATCATTTCTACTCAAGCAAAACTTTCTGGGATGCTAAGACAAAAAAAAAGGTCCTGCCAGTGACACAGAAAATTGCCTCTTAGGTTTTAACATATATCAAGACCACATTTATGCATCGGGAAACAATGAAATGTATAATAACCTGCTTAACTTCGTCACTAGATTGTGATCCACCATTTTCCGCATTCGGTTGAGGCAATTCTTCTCTTTCTTGTTCATTTGGCTTGCTTTGACAAAATATTAGTAGATTAGGTACCAGCTCTCTCTCAAGAGCTGACAAATATGTGGCACTAGCTGCATCAGCAGCAGAACAAACCGAGGATACTGAGCACCATCTGTTCTCAATCTCAACAGGGAGAAAATGAGGAAAAACATCAAACTCCGCTGGCTCCCCGTCCACACAAACCCTCTCAATCTCTAAATTCTCAGCATGTAACCCCACAATCCCACTCTCCGGCACAGCAACTTTCAACTCCGTGTAACTGAACAATTGTTCAAGGAAACATCACTACTAGGCAGAAAGCTAGAAACATGACTATAGTAACAAGAAGTTAACAAACCCTAACACGAGACATGCAGCCAAAAGGAAAAAGGAAAGCAAAAGGAGTTCAATAGAGGAACGGAGCTCGGCTAACTTGGAACAAGCAGAGAAAAGGGATTTTACATAACGCCATATAAATTTTCAAAATACCTCGAAATCTTCATGGAAAAAAAACGATTTCGGTAGTCGGACATTGTCAAGTAATAAACTCAAAATTGCAGAGATTGTAGCGATAAGAAGAAGACAAACCCGTAAATTCGACGATTCTCCATATCAATTGAGAGACAGAGCTTCTGGTGAAGAACGACAGCCACTGAATTCTCAGCCTTGGCTGCTGCTCCTCCTTCATCCTTCGCCTGCTTCTTCGCCTTCGCCATCTATTTCCTCTTTTTCTCTCTCTTCGGAGAGAGCGCGGGATCACGGCTCGCTGACGAGAGAAGAGCTTCGCTATTTATAAAGAAAAGACATCCTTCTCTCTCTTCACAGCTTCTCCTGTGATCTGTTAACAATCGTGAAGGGGGAGGAGAATCACCCTCCTCGGGTGACACGAATGGCGATCGGGTCTCTTTAGACAAGCAGCGCAAGCCGTCAGATGGCTTTCATCGGACGGTGGACAATCAATCTTGCATCGTACCTCTTATGTGTGTAATTGTGTTATGTTGTGACCGCAAAACCGCATTTGTTTTTATTTGATAAGGAAAGAGATTAGGTGGTAACTAACATATTAGGGGTCGCCCTAGAGCATCCTGACGGACGAGGGTAAAAAAATCTGGATCAACTGCAAGTGGAATTGAGGGGACACGTCTGAAAGATCCAACGATGAAGTCCGCCACAGAATTGCTCTCTCGGAAAACATGAGAGATACTCCAATCCTGGAACCGGGCCAACAAGCAGTGGATGTCCGCACGCAACAGCTCAATCTCCCACGGGCAGTGCTAGTCACCGAGCCGTGCTCGGTGACTAGCACTGCCCTCGAGAAGTCCCTGACCAACTACAAACTATCGCCTTTAATCTGGATCCGGGGAATGCCACGTCTCATGGCCTCGAGAAGTCCCTGGCACAAGGCGATGGTCTCGGAGATCAGAACAGACTGTCGACCAATCAGTCCTCCGTCAAAATGGATGGGGGAGTCACCAGAGTCCTTGAGGATGAACCCGAAGGAAGCCACGCCATCTCTACACACTGCACCATCAAAATTTAGTTTAACATAGTCTCTCTTGGGTTTTACCCATTTTGCACACTTTCTTCCTTCTCCGTTTCCCGCACTAAAATTGTGGGGACTGGGGGAGACGGAGGCTCCTGCAAGTTTCCATTCTTTAATCTGGTTTCGGGTAAATTCGGTTATGTTGTCGGCATTATTCAAGCTAATTCCGTTGTTCCTATCAAAAACTCTCTTTTTGCTAGAGAACCATAGGCTCCACCAAGTGTTGATGAGGAGTTCCAAATCCTCTTTTGTTGTTGTTGTCCTAATTTCATCCAAGACCTGATGTGGTTTTTTGTTGTCCAGGTTA
Source organism: Fallopia convolvulus (assembly GCA_964016875.1). NCBI lineage: Eukaryota > Viridiplantae > Streptophyta > Magnoliopsida > Caryophyllales > Polygonaceae > Fallopia > Fallopia convolvulus. The sequence goes on from OZ024727.1 coordinate 29,885,771, forward strand.
TTTGGTCGACAATCCATCGTAGTTTTGGGTTGACGGAGTTAAGGGTCACCCTAGTCAGGGGGCATGAGAGTAGGATATGGTTAGTGTCTTCAGTTTGGTTATTACACGCTTCGCAACCCTGTGGTACTTGAACGTGGTTGGCCGCAAGCCTGGTTTTGGTCGGTAGGCCGTTTCGAGCCACTTTCCAAAGGAAATTCTTCATTTTAGGTGGGATGTTTAGTCGGTTAATCCATTCTAGATTAATTTTGGGTTCACCTTTGGATTAGTGGATCCACTACATGGTCGAGTGGGTGCAGCAAAAACCGCATTATATACAAGGCCATTTTTCACTGGTTTTCTATTTAAAAATTAAGAATTCGAAGTACTGACAAGCTTGGTAAATTGGAGACTGAGATGGAACACGATAGACAAACAAATCAGCAAGATACAACCAACGAGCAACAACACAACAAAACAAAAACCAAATAAAGATACAAACAACAATAAAGAAGCTAGAAAGTTCCGAACAAGGTTAGAGATAGGCACAACCGCGGGTTAGGAAGATCTAATACGGCGTATAATGCCGCCGAAGAGCAAGTCGATCACAACAGTGACTTGAGGAAGTGTAACAATTGGCTTGGCACAAGTCGCAACACTGGCTTGGGGAGGTGTGACAATTTGCTTGGCACAAGAAACACACTACCAACAACCGAACACAACCTCAACCTCAAAACGAAAACCAACTTCACATTGATGGATGTACCAGACAAGGAAAAAACCAAAAAGAAAAAAAAACAGCATCGGTTAGGTCTAATCAAGGATAATATAGTAGCATTATTAATAGTGTTCTCTTATTCTAATTTTTCCTCTCAAGCCTCAAGGTCTAATCCATAAACAAGTTTGTGTTTTGGATGAGAAACAATTTATTCATTTTAACGTCCTTTTCGAGAAGGTCGCAATCGAATGTCACGAACAAGTCTTTTTGTCAATTTCTTGTGAATGAAGTAGTAGGGTTTTTCTTATTGATTACATGTGTCCTCTTGCATTACAAGCCTTACATTTATATACATGTGTCCATCTATCTATCTTCTTAACAAGATAATTTGAAATAAGAAAAGTAAATATACATATCTTTCTTATTCTTCTATAGAATCTCGGAATTTCTATCTTTATATTTGCTTTAAGATCACAATATATTTATCTTCCTTCCGCCTTCTCACGAGATATCTTCGTCTTCTATTTATGGGAACCCGATCACCCCAATATTCTTGCCATCTTCATCCGCCTACGGGCTTTCACTTTTCGAACTTACACAAAGGCACTTCACTTCTTTGGCTCATTGAGATTTTTGGGCCCAACAGTTTGCCCTAGGCTATGGAATGGGCTTTATAAAAGCACAAGCGACCCACCAGTAACTTGGGTAAACCATGTTGAAAGACAACATGAGTGTTGGCTACCAATTTCCAGTAAATCATATGTCAATAGTCGTCGGCTGAGACTACACAAAAAAATCAAGGGGCAAGCAAGGATAGTTCGACCGACGACATATCAAAAAAAGGTCGGAGATAGGTCATAGTGACTGGATTAAAGGTCGGAAGCAAAAGGTCGGAGGAGTCGTAGAGCCTTTGCTCACAAGGTAAGAAAGGGTCTGCAACTACCATCGTTAGAGAGTTTAAAGACAACTACAACAGTGCAGGAAAAAAAGGCATCAATGGACATCCAAAGAAGAATAACAAAAATCTAGGCATGAAATCTCATGTCGGAATTCAAATGGGAAGAAGAGATTTGCCTTATCTAGAGGAACTTAAACAAAGCTTTCGTTCATTAAGAGAAATCAGTTCAAATCTTCCAAATTCTCGTTCCAAAAGACACATCAGCGCCTCATTTGTTCATATCATAATGGGCCAATTTCTATTAAGAAGAGATGAATAGAGAAAATGAAGTTAATTTCAAACAATTAGTCTATAGAGGTTTTTATAGAAATCTAGGGTTTTGTTGTATTTCTTGATCAAAGTCTTAGTTGGGGGCATTTGAGGCTAAAGTCTGATTTAGTCATTTATGTAAAGAAGACTCAAAATTCCATCAAGTTCTCAAGATTTTAGAGGGGAAGATGGCCTCTTGCCAAAGAGAAATCGCTTCTCACCATAGAAGAAAAATTCTTAAAAGAGTTTTGGGAATTAGTCCCTTTTGTTTATTATTATTTTAAATAAAACTTTCTCTCCGTTCTTATGGAAACTGTAATTGTATTTGTCTTGTAAATATAAACTAGTTGAAGTCCCATGATATTCACGGGATAATTTTACTAAAAAGCTATACAATTCTACGATATTAATTTAAAATACTAAATATATTTATATAATATCATAATAAATACGCAATAGACAAATTATTTTTTTTAGATTGTACTCCATATTTTAATTGAATATATTTTTAAATATTTTTCCATTATTTGTAGAGATCTTGACCCAATTTAGATTGAAATTATTAAAATATTAATTTTACTTTTTGTTGAATATTTTAAATAATATTTTTTTATTTTTTTAGACATTAATATGTATAAAATACTTGTTTTTTTATAAAGATAATAATAATTAGGATAGGTTATCTATAAAGCATAATATAATTTATTAAAATATTTTTTTAAAGTTAATTTATTAAAATTATATAATAGAGTTCTTATCTTTTACTTTATAATAATAAGAATGTTTGTAAATATGAAAAATATAATATAAAGATTAGTATAGAAGAGAACATTGTACTTGATTTAAGAGATAAAATATAGAGAAAATTATCTATGTATTATTTTGTAAAATTCAATCCATCTATAAAGTTATTTTCCATACTAAATTTACATAACGAAGAAATAAAATATAAAGGAAATTAATGTATATGAAAATCTACAAATTTCAATGTATTAATCAACCTATCATCCATATTCTTACAAAAAACATAGAGATAAAAACAATTTAAATTTAAGGTGGGGCTAGATAAAAAAATATATTCTATATTTACATAAATAAAATAAAAAAAAAATTGAGAAAAATGTAATGTAATTTTTTTTTTATCAAAATTCAATTTAAGCAAGTATTCATCAAGATTTGTAAATTTTTCTTTTCTTTTTATCAAACTTTGATTAAAAAAAATCTTTAATATAAATACATAAAAAGATAAAGAAAATATAATTTATTTTTTAAATTAAATTTCGAATTTTTTTTTACATTTTAATATAATCTTAGTCGTTAATATAAAATTATATCTTTTTCTCAAAATAAAAATATATCAACATAACAAAATTTATTATTTAAAATTATACCGTTATATAGATATAAATTTTATACTTGAAGCTCAAGCCTTGTTAAAAGATAAAAAAAAATATTAAGACCCTAAATCTTGTTAAGAGATAAAAAATATTAAATTAATATGGAAAATATCATCTCATATAAATTTATGTATATAAAAATTATATAAATATGTTATCTATTGTAGTAAACTAATACATACTCCGTAATCCATAGATAGAAAATTATATACATAAAAAATTATATAAACATGTTATCTATTTAGTATATATAGCAAGAATACTATAGGTGTTAAAAAATTTATGAAATATAATTTCATATTAATTTATTCAAAAATGCCACGTGGCGCAAATTTTACAACAGACTTGGGTTCCACTTTATAATGTATTAGGGTAGATGTGATTGTGTTTGCGCTTGTGATTGTGTTGCAGTTGAAATTGTAATTGTAATTGTATTTGTACTTGTAATTTGAGGTTGTAATTGTAATTGAAATTTTGATTGTGAATGTAATTGTGATTAAGATTGTGATTCTGATTGTGACTGTGATTACACGGGAAGTTATGGTGACAAGAGGTGATGGAGAATGGAAGTTATTGTGAATGGAAGTGATTGTGAATATGTGCGATGATGGTGGAGGTGGCGTGATACGTGATTGTCCGGAATCCTCCGTAGAAACCTCGTATATGACCTACACAAGTCTCGATCTTGCCAGTAATCAATCAAACCTACAAAAGCTTTCAACTTTAGATGCCTTGAAGAACACGAAACAAAGAACTCGAGTATATGAATGACGAACTGAATTGGATAGGTTGAAGGAATCAACTTTGATAGTTCAATTGGATTGGCTCTAACGCTAAATCCAATTGATTAACTAGTTTGATCTTTAACAATCACAACTAGAACAATCTAATTGACTAAATCAACAAACCAACTTAAACAACACAAATCAGAAATCGTGAGAGAGAAGGAGTTCGAATGATGTTGGACGATGGTGATGATGATTCTCGAAATTGCAATTGCAAGCATAGACACGATTGTTTTTGAGCCCAAGGATGAGATAAACCTTTCTTAGGGTTTATCTCATCTCAAGCTAATTTTATTGAATGAAATAACAAGAGTATAAATAGAGAATACAAAAAGCTATTACTTGGGGAGCAAGGAGAGAGATGGGCGGTCCTAGGAGATAGAATTAGGCCTCCTTGTCTTGCTTCCCAAGATATAATAAAATATCTATAATAATATCTATCTAGATCCCCTTAAATAAAATAAATCATGGCTGATTTATTTATTTAAGGAACTATCCTAACAAACTCAAAATATCTAAAACAAACTAAAAATATCTCTAACAACCAAGAGAGAGAAGATCAACCAACTAACATAAGCCTATTGGCTGATTTCTCTACATTATTAAAATAGCAAAACACGCCTATTATAAAATAAATAGATAGATATTTTCTCCATTTAGAATGGTCAAGTCAAAGGGTTGACTTTGACCCATATACCAATTTATCTCACCCGGTCACTTACTAAATTTAGCCCTAAAGTGAGACAAACTAATACATGTTTCTAAATAAAGAAATAGGTGAATTTCGGCCCTCTTGAATCAATCCATGGAATCCGGGCTCAATTGATGTCGAATGCACGAGACCCACTTTGTCTTGCTAGGCTCTTCAAGAACCGTTGCTAATCGAACCAAGATTGTTGTTGTGCCTTGAGCAATCTTCTTAGCTCGACTTCTTGTAATTGGTCTGTCAGAAGGCACTCGAATCAACTCATCGACGTCGGTTGGAGACATGGCAGGCTTCACTGCATCATGGCGGAGGTGAATTTTGTTTGAATGAAAATGTTTGTTTGCATGTGTGTGTATAATTTAATGACGCTAAGTGTAGAATAGACATGTATTTAAGATTAATGGTTTATGCGTAAATGTGTTTTATTGACTACTAGAATTCTATGTTATTTGTTTTTCAACGTTTTATATGCATCTTGCTCTTTCTAGCATGGATTAGAATTGTATCTAACCCTTCGGGATTTACTTTTTCAGTTTCAGGTATGACAAGTTAGGAACCGTGACAAATCCTTAGCCGAGTGGTGGAGCGAATGTTGACGCACGTGTCATTAGGTGTGGGTCAGTGGAGTTCAGTTTATTGTTTTAATATTATTATTTTTGTTGTTAATTTGGACAGAAATGTTTAGAATAGCTTGGAAGTACGGAATGGTGTAATTGTTGTTTTTTTACATGAATTCGGGCATACTTGCATGTTTCATACATTAGGTTTTTAAAATAAAAGTTGGATGTTTTATTTGTGTTCTCGCCGTTCTTGCGTTGCAAGATCCGAGTGAATTCGTTCTCAAGCTAACCTGAATAGTACCCAGAGGGGTTTACCACCAAGTAGCGTCCTATGTAAGGACGGGGTGTTACACAAAAGTCCAGATTTGATGTCCTCATGTAAGGCAATTGCTCTTGCTTGAGTAATTTGACCCGAAAAGGTCGCGTTTCGAAACCCCTCCTTGGTGCGGCGATGGTGTCGTCCAACAGACCCTCTCGATGCTCACGTGGTCCCTCTTCCCTTTGCCCGACACTCTTGGCCTCCATGGTTCTGATTTGATGAGTAGAAGCCTCTCCCAGAAGGTAGCCCGAAAGAACTTGAGAAGTGCCGATGGAATTGGCTCCACAATCCTAGTGTTCGGCGTGCCCGCGGCCTTTGTGCCTGTAATATTCGAGAATATTTTGATATTTTAATGTTTTTCAAAATTCGTGTCGGGATTTCTTAGTTATTAAGTAATCTCGAGTAACCTCGTTTTTACCAAGATTTTCTGTATTAAAAAAATTCGTGTCAAAGTTCTCCATTAGTTCGTTTCTTATCTGTTAAGTAATCCCGTTTCTTAAGGAATGAAGATAGACTTGTAAAAGTTTTGATCTTTTTCTTAGATATTCGTGTCATGTTATCTTATCTTCTAGATCTGTGTGTCATGCTTATCTTTCTTCCTCAATATTCGTGTCATGTTCTCTATGTTCTCAATTTTTTTTCCATGCTTATCTTTCTTTCTCAATATTCGTGCCATATCTTCTAGATTTGTATGCATGATCTTTATCTCTTATACAAGCCAAATTGGATTTGTCTTCTTCCATTTCTTCTATATAAAGGCTTCAAGGTACCTTGAGAAAGCCATTATTTCCTCCCATTTTCATTCCTCTCTCCTTTCCTCTCATTTCTTTGTTCTTTCCACCAATAAACCACTATGTCATCACCTTCTTGCTTGTTATTGGTCGCCCATTCCACCGGAAGACAAGGCTCGTCCTTCTCCTCATCTTTGGTGAGTTTTTCTTTTCTTGTTTTTCTTGTTGAGTTGTGTGAGATTTTGGGTAAAGGAGACGTGGTTTAGTGACTGAATTGTGGCCGGGTTGCTTAGGTAAACTTAGATAGCGTTTTGGTGGATTTTGGGCGAGAAGGATGTTGAAATTTTGATGTTGTCTGAGTAAACATGTCGATGGTTGGTAGTGGCGTGGATGGGTTGTCATGGGGCTGTTTTGGAGGTTGAATAACATGGTTGGTGGGTTGGTCCACGGATAAGAGGTGTGGGCTTTCATGTTGTCGGGTTTGGTTACTTTGAGGGATGGAGTGATTCTGAGTCTAAACCTTTATTGTGTTTTCTAAGCCTAAGTTGTCTTTCCATTTATAAAATATTACATTGTTGTTTAGGAAATCATTTCTCAAGTTTGTGTTTCACTTGTGCTATTGGAATTCCAGTGTCGAGGTAAGTCGTCTAGACTTACTTAGCTTACGATCATGTTATGTGTTAAACTAGTAAATTGAATGTGTGGAACTCTATTTTAGAATATTATTTCATAGTATATTTTCATACGCGAAAGTTATTGAAATGGTTTCAATAGTTTTTTTGTCAAAAACCTAATCCCTACGGGTGTGATTATGGACACTGACAAGTCGGTGGAGAAGAGTCCCCGGACATAGTCATGCGGCGTGTAGAGATCACCTTCAAAAATTTGATTGTTTTGGCAAGTGATCTAGTAGAGGCTTAGCCGGGGAAAGAATGGTGATGGAAAAGAAAATGGGCACGATATTAGCGTGCACGCTAGCCGTGTACCATGTTTCGAAGACAGGCTCGGGTTGCCTGAACTGGAGAATGATTATGATTTGGGTTATGGAGGAATTGTTGCTGGTTGTCATGATATATCTTGCATGAGTATTGTCTTATTAACCTCGTGTTTATGAGTTTTTGTGGATTTGAGTGTTGGTTTGAAAATTGATATGCTAGTCTATATAACTATATGATATGTTTTGGTATGCATATTAGTTTGTTAGGTGTATGAATGAATGATTGCGTTAGTTTGATAATCTATGTTTTGTTCTACATGTTTGATTTGCCTATTTGGCCCATACCAGGATTGTTAGCTAATGTGTTCATGTTCCAATGTTTTAAGGTAAAGATTCTGGTATGGGAGATGTGCCAAGAGATCACTTTCTGGATGGTGATGCTCTTTCTCGACGTAACGCGTCATTGGGGAAAGATGTTTGGTTTAAATCTTTTTGTTGTTAAGCTAGTCTGTTTGGTGACAAGAAAGTCTAAGGCAATATTTTCTAGAAACTTGGTAGTATAGTTGAAGTATAGTATGTGGTTTAGTTGCTTAATTAGTTGCATATATAGTCTTTTCCTTCAACTGATTTAGGAAAAATAAGTTGGATGTTTTCTTGGTTTTTCTCTTTGTGCCTTTATTGCAAGGTCCAATGTTCGTGAGTTTGTTGTCAAGATTGTTTTGGTGGACCCAGGTGTGGGTCACTACCAGGTAACAACCCTGATTATAAGATGGGGTGTTACAGTGCCATCCTCGACCTCGGACTCATGACCATCTTGAAAATAATGTGATGGAATCACATCACTTGGATCTTGCAACTCGGACACACGAGAAAACTTATAATTAAAACATCCAACTCATTATTTTAAAACATAAATTATTAAAACATGCATGATTCAATCCTCTTAACATAAAACATATACATTCACAAACATCCAAACATCATTCTCAAATTCAACGCTAAACAGTCGATAAACTAATTATTCCCCTAACCAACCTGAGCCTATCGACATATACGTCAACAATCCACTCCATCACTCAAATGAGGATTCATCATGGTTCATACTTCGTACATGCAATTGTAGATAAAACTATAATCTCCGACGGTTTAGTTACTATCCTAATTCAAGCTAGAAATCTTGCGGTACTAGTACAACGGTTTAAAACCAATCAAGTTCCTATCACACGCACAATCAAGGTCAACACAAACACAATGCATATCAATTTTGAATCCATACATACTGTAACACCCCTATTTTACAACATTTGGTATTACCGCCAGTGACCTCGGACTTTACCGTCCAAAAGTCACCCAAGGCTTTTAGAATGATATTGAACTTATAAGATGCGGAAATTAACGTAATTTATACAATAAAAAGGATGATCTCGAAAGAGACTTGGTTCTTAAGATGAAATTGACCAAAAGCGGAATTTTATTTATTGATAAGAACTTTCGTTCATTACATTGAGAGTCGTTTTACAAATGTAGCAGCGGAAGGTAAAGCCCATTTAGAAAGGGTTTAAAAGACGTAATTAAAAATACAACAATGTTTTCCCAAGACAACTCATGTGATGATGATTTCCTTGGTTTTTAAAAAAAAGGAAGAGCTGGTGCACTATCTTCGGAATGCCTCGCTCTTTATGAGAATTCCTTCCTTCCTTCAACGTCGTCTTGCCTTGACCTTCGATTCTCGCCTAATGCTTCTCGAACCTTCTAGACTTCGTCTTCAATACTTCGGTGTACATTCCTACAATCTGGCATTTGTCGCGAAGGGCGAGAAATACCAAGCAAAAATGCGGAAGTGGGGGAATTAGTCTAAGGACTAAGCAAGCGGGAACGGAACTTCCCAAGGGTATTTCGGTAATTTAGCAATATCGAGAGAGATATTATCAGGTTGTGTCTTAAGGTATGGCTTATTTATGTGGGTTTTAACGGTACAAGAAAAGCGTATCTCAAGCGGAGATAGCTCATTATTCGAGAGAAGAGCTACGAGATTGTAGACTTCTTTTTAGAATAGAAAGTATGTTGGGAACGTTATTAATTCATACAAGTTTGAAAACCTCTCGCGCCCTGAGCGGACCGAGAGCCGGATCGATCATTTGAGACCGGTTCGGTTTTGATGTCTTTTAAATGTGCATTGACACTTATCTTATATCGTGACGAAAAGATATTGATTACGTTAATGATTTTTAAAGAGGGTGGGGGCTTGCATGGCCCGGACCACCAAGGGAAAACTCAGTTCCCGACACTTAGCTAGAGTGCCACTCATCCCTCCTTGCAATCGGAGCAGACATGGATCATGATCCTAAAAGTCGTACTTTAAGCGCAGAGGCATACGACTTTGTAAGTTGTATAGAGGCGTCGAGTTAATCCCGCGCCCCTCACTAGTTCGTTCGCAATCTTTCTCTTAACGAGACCGTAAACAATCAAGGCCACAATAAAACTAGCATAATAGTCCTACCAAATATTAAATAACGAAATAACGATAACAGTGGGGTCATTATATCTAACAATCGATATTCCTAAGTTCGTTTATTACTTAGCAAACAAGTTGTTCCCAACATCGAGAAATTTCAAGGAATGAATATATAAGGCTACAAGGGGAAATTCCACTTGCCTTAGCTCGTACGATTGTGTACTAAAGAATGAACGGAAAACGTTGTCCTCGAAAACGAAACGGGGCTCAACCTATCGACATGAGATATACGAACGAGCTTTAATAAGAATTTCCTTAAATTCTTTTAAAGTTTTGGAAATCTCTTATATCCTTATTATAAGAGAAATAATTTCTAAATTATTATAATAATAATTTAGGTGGAGATGAATAAAATAATAATATTTTTTTATTATTATTTTATATTTGTAATATCCTTTTAACCATTTTAAAAATCCTTATTTTAATTTATTTACTATCATCTTTGATGTTCAAGTTATGACATTATTATTAAAATATTCCTTTTAGCTTAACTTATTATTCTAACATTATAACCAAGCAAGGAAATGTCTTTATAAAAATCATTAAGATATAGTTCCCTTATTTATATGAAATACTCCTTCCGTTTCAAAATAGTTGATCTTAGACAAAATTGCACACTTATTAAGGAATTTTTTTTTACCCAAACTACCCTTATAAGTACACTTTGGGAGATTCAAGTAAAAAAAATAAATTTTGGGATATGTGTAATGTGGGGTATAGATAAGGGTGTAAATGGAAAAAAAAAGTTAGATGAACAAGTATTTTGGAACAAGAAAAAATAACTTTAAGAACAACTATTTTGAAACGGAGGGAGTATTGTTTATAAAACTCCTCTTAGATTGTGAAAAGTCTAAAATGCCCTTGTCATAATATTTATTTATCCAACTCCTCATATATTCTTTATTTTCCCTTATGATTATCTTTTATCCAACTTAATCATATAATAATATTTGGTAGACATGAAACCACCTTATGATATAAAAGATATTATTATATCATATTATATTATACTTATTCTACACTTTACTTATATGAGAATTTCCAAAGATCATAACAAACTCCTATTATCTTATTTAAATGGTTCCTCATGTCTAGAATATTATCTTATAAAATAGGAGCATGCAACTATTTATTTATATCTATAATTATTAATAATATCTCATTTTTTTTCTAACAACTTAGACCTTTATATTTATATAATAACTTCCAAACAAGGTAATCATATTATTTATATTCCAAATTGATTATTAAAATTATTCTCACGGTGTAAAAGTCCATAAAGCCCTTATTATAATATATTTTTATCCTTCTTCCCATATATCTCTTATTCCATATTTTAATCATAAAAAATATCTTATGACTAATATATCTTACCATCATGTTTTTAATTTTATCATAACTCTTTTAAAAGACATGCAATCACTTTTATGTTATAAAAAGGTATTAAGATAATATTTTATAATACTTGTTCTAGCCCTTTATTTGTATAGTAAGTTTCCACATATATGCTTAAAAGTAATTATAGTAGGCTTTCCATGTATGAAAATACTACTAAAATTTTCTATTATTTTATTTAAAAAGGTTCTTCATGTCTAGAGACATTATTTTATAAAATATGAGCATGCATGTGTTTATTTTATTTATGCACAAGCATTATAATATTAAGTGTTTATCCTTTCTATTAACTTAGGTATTTATATAAAAATAGTTTCAACTTGCTATTTATATTTCATTATTCATAAAAATAATGATAAAGACTCATTAATTTATTTATGAGATTTTCTCATGTCATAAGATTTATTTTATATCATAGATAACATGCATGGTAATTATTTAAAATTTCCTAGGTATAACAAAACAAGAGTTTATCTTGTCTAACCACCTAGATCTTTTAGCCCTTAAATAAATTGATATGCTTCTAATAATAATTATAATATTATTCTTAAAAGGTAAAAATTTTATGCAAGACAAAATTTAAATAAATAAATTAGCAATTAAATTTAGGTTGGACCTTTTGTACGGATTAACGTTCTGTTGAAAACGTACAGAACGCAGGGAGAAGTCTTCAAGGGGTGGGCGGCACACCAACAAGGCGGCGACACCAGCAGGGTGGCGGCTCCAAGGGGCGGCTGGGGCGCCGTCGGTGGCTCGCGCGGACAGGTGTGACGGCCGAGCGGTCCGGTGGTCTCCGGGGAAGGAAGAAGGGCTTTTTGTGGTGATTTTTGGAAAAAAAAACAACAACTAAATTAAGACTTCTATGGCTGAAAAATTGTGGTAAAAGAGTGTAGAAGCTTGAGAGAAAGAGAGGAGATGAATTGTGTGAGTTTATGGTGAAATTTCCAGCCCTTAAATAGGCAAACTTGGAGCTCCTAGTGATCCATGGCAATGGAGATTGACCATTGAGGAAGAAGGAGAAAGATGTGGATTGGTTGAATGTGTGTTAGTTTGTGATGATGCTTGATGATGCAAGTATGGTGGTCTTGCAAGCAAGAATGGAGGAGTATGGAAGACACCATTCACATGCATAGGTTGAGTGTCACTTCAATCATACTTGATTTGACTTGTTTGGAGAAGAAGAAGAATAAAGTGGCTTATTATTAAAAGAGTGGTGAATTGGGTAGTCAAGTTACATTGGTCTAGCGGTTTGAGGAGTGCGTGCTTGTATGAAAGAAGCGAGAGGACTCGGGTTCGAGTCCCGGCTCTTGACTCCTTTATATTTGTTTTGCCTTGAATTATTTTAAGCCTTGTAACACTCCACTAATAATAAAATTTCGGAATTTATATCACTCCATTTTATTTGATTAACTTTTACACTCTAATAATCCTTTATCACACTTTTATAATTTATTGTGAAAATTATAAAAATAATTAAACTCTATTTTTAAGAGAAACTATTTGAATAATTATCCGACTTGCTTAATGTATTTAATTAAATTCTTAATTTCCATTGTAGTAAACTTTTATAACCTTTTATAATATGAGATTATAAAAAAAATTATTAAATTCTCTACTTTAGAGAAAAAAAAATTATTGGGATAATTACCCATTTTATTTATAATTTAGCGGATATTACACATACCTTCCATTTAGTCACACACACACATTCGCACACCCATACACCCACACATTCACACACATAAGTTTCTATATGGCAATGCAACCCTTTACTCACTGTTGCATTCCGATTCTATGGCCCTTATCACTCCTATCCCTAGGTGACGAGGCATGACCTCTCACCTCTCACCTCTCACAAGATATTATCACTTCAAACCCCTACTCAAGTCTCCACTGGACTACTTGCCAAAAACACAGATAGTTTTTCTTTTGAAGGACATAGTTCCCCATACACGAACAATACATACACATCACTTCTTCGACAATAATCTACGCACATGGTCGTGCTAAGAACGATACCAACACAGAGAAAACGTTCAAAAATTTCACACACGATGAAAACACTTTGAAATCCGTTTGCACACATATAAGACACAAGTAAACATTTTTTCATAAAATAATCAATTAGGGACTAGTTCCGCAAAACCAATCCTACGGGCAAGACAACAAATCTAAAAAGAATTGAATAGAAACTGAGCAATTCGTAAATGACTTACCTCAAAAATAAATTTCTGAAGCCAAGAAACAACTAACTATCACGCAATGCGAAACTCTATCTAAGATAAATATCCTGTCTCTTCCCCTTGTCTAAGACAACTACCACACAATGACTTAAAATGAAACCTTGTTATAGGGGAGCGCTCCGGTACAATACATATTATGGTGTAAGCGTGTGGTTGAACATAGGGCGTTGGATTAGGATAAATCAGTGGCTATTAATTAAGCAACATTATAGGCTAAATAGGGGTGATGTGGAGAATCAAATCTCGGTTGATTTTAATAAGGCAACACCCGAAATTTTAGGAGAGTGAGATACAAATGGGTACAATTATAAAAAAATCCAAACAAATCTTTTTTTCCCACGATTAAACATTGTAACCGGCTTTTGGTGTTATTTTTAAAATTCAAACATGAATTTCAAATTAAATAGGCATTTTTTAAAATCAAACATAATTTTCGTATTCTATTTTGAATATTAATACATGATCGTTCGAATAATTATGTATACTGATTTGAATAATAGAAGAGGATTATTTAAATATTTATAATGTTGAATAAGTACTCATTGTACATTGAACAATAACAGAATATTGAATGTGTCTATTGTTATTGTTTGTTGAATAAGTATTTTTTTTGTTTTTGAATAACCACTTAATATTGGAAAGGGACGAATGCACAATTATTATTTTTGGTTGAATAAGTATGTTTATGTGTTTGAAAAGTAAGCTTATTAGCATGAATAATATAATAATAGGCATTTAAATTATTAAGAGTTTTGTGAATAATATCATAGATTTATTTGAAAAAGTTGAATAAATACATTGAAAAATACAAATTAAGGAGTGTTATATATCTCAAATACATACTACAAGAAAAAGTACACCTATTTATTTGTATGTACACTAATATGAAAAATAAATCATTGTCTTTATCTTCAGACACCAAGTATTTACACTTATTCACCATTCTTGAATAACTCCATAGTAGAGTATGCAAATGTGAAAACCAATTATCGCATAACATGATACGATATTCTTGAATTACTGCAAAACAAAACACATATTTATGAATAACAATTCACGCATATATGAATAATAAAATATGCATATATGAATAACACGTTATCCGTATATGAATAACAATTTACACATATATGAATAACAAAAATGCATCCATGAATAAAAGTCATACATATACGAATAACAAAAAAATACATATATGCATAACAAAGCACACATAAATGAATAACAAATCACTTCATATATTTATGATATCAAAATACGTCTATATGAATAACAAAATAATCATATACGAAAAACAATTCACGAATATGTGAATAACAAGACAATGTATATACGAATAACAAGTCATGTATATATTAATAACAAAACACGTATAGATGAATACCAATCCATTCATATATGAATAACAAAATCCAGAAATATCAAGCCACACATGTATGAATAGCAACATATTCATTCATGAATAACCAATAATGCATAGATGAATAACAAGGCATGTATATACGAAAAAGAAAACACGTATAGGTGAATAACAAAGCATGAATATATGAAAAACAAGCCACACATGTATGAAAAACAACGTATGCATTCATGAATAACAAATCATAGATTACTCTTTCTTTTGAAATTGACTAATGCCTATCTTCTTTCTTCGTTCTTCCGCTCAACCCAAAGACACGAACCCTAGTTTGAACCACATATCGATCCACATCCGGTCGAATCCCTAGCCGAACCCTGGGTCGGCCATACTTGTGCCATCGTTGTTCGTTGCTGCGCACCGGATCCACGCCATGGCTGAGTCCTTGGCACCGTTGAATCGTGCCAGCATGAATCTCATGCTGATCCACCACCGTTGGATCTTGATTTGGCCGGGTGGAAACTTCCAAATCGGCTTGGCGATCTCGCGAGGATTCTTCTATTCCCGTCGTCATAGCTCTGGTTCGATTGGAGTGATTCAGAAATAATCGGTAACACACCGTGGTTGAATCCGGCTTAAGAGAGGCAATTGAAATTGGGCAATTCAATCTGATACATTTGAAGCGGCGATTGAAGAGAGCAAGAGAGAATTTTGGAATTTTATTAGATTGATTTAGATACACAAATTACGTTAGAAAGATTTATTATAATAGAAGTTTACTGATATGGAGAGAGAAATATATCTCTAGTGGATATCTCTAGTGGAATTTGGGCGAAATCTAGTGTTTCTCACCAATTTAAACAATTTTACACCCTATTTTTATTAATCCTCACCATTCATTTATCTAAATCTGACGTATATAGATTAACCACATGCTTGCACCTTAATATGGCTTTTCACTAGAGCATTATTCCCATGCTATATATATATACACCCCAATGAGAAATAGCTTGTTTAGTCTTGCAACTCTAAACCTAATTGCAATGAAATCCCAACATGTATTATAAATTCTTATATATAATTTTAAATACTTTAAAATTTGACCAGGCTATACTATAAGTATATAAGAACATTTTTCTAGTTAAAATCTTTTTGCAAATCTTGATCAAAGATCCCAAAAATATCATTACAAAGTAAAACTCAAAAATCACTCTTGAATATTTTACCAAGTATAAAACCAAGATTAAAAACGCCCACTAAGAACTATAAATCAATTGATTTCTAAATCAAAATTACTTATAACCCATATCTGGAAAAACTAGTACAATCGAAATAAACCACTAATTAATTAAAACTTACCAAACCATGCTTACACTCCAAAATCAAACCCGATAGAAGAACTTGTACCAAAACAAGATCAAAACGGAACATTCTCCTTCTTCTCTTCTTTCTCTCTCTCCCTCTCTGTTTTTATATGCTTTTGGAGAAAGGCAGCTTAACTTTGCAAAAACTCCACTTTCCACTCTCAAATCTCTTTTATTGCAACCATTACCCTAAAACTTTAATTAATTAAGTTTAAGTTAACTTTTTTTAAATATAATTAACTTAAATTCAAAATAAAATATTATTTTAAATTTATTTACAATTACATTACATACCACCCCCTTAAAGAAAGTTTCGTCCTGAAACTTCCTTAGATAAATATAACCTTGTAACGAAACCTAAGGTTTCAATATCTTCTCCCCTTAAAGGGATCTGATCGCAAAATGAGTAGCTAACGCGCAATAGAACAATCACATTACGTACTAACGTGACCATTACCAAATAATCAATCAAGTCAACACGAATATCCATCTAACAAATAATCAACCAAGTCAACACGAAATCAGATCAAATAGAGCAAATAGATAACTACAACCAACCGCAAACCATAACTCTTGATCACCCCTTAACTCCTACTTTCAAAGGCCTCAACTAAACCCGGGTACAACTCCGGGTAGCTCTCACATATTCTCATCTTAGTCTCCCAAGTGGCCTCCTCGACTCCTCGTTGAGACCACTAAATCAAAACAAGCAGTATCTCCTTATTCCACAACTTCTTCATCTATCTATCTAAGATCGCTATCGATTGTTCCTAGAAGGTATGATCCGACTCAACCTTAAACTCCTCATAGTTGAGCATATGACTGGGGTCATGAAACACCCCATTCTCACACAAGGCGCTACTTGATGGTAGACCTCCTCGGGTACTACTCAGGTTAGGTTGATAATAATTCACTCAGATCTTCCAACTCGGGCACGATGAGAAAACCAATAAATCATCCAACCTTTTATTCAATAAAAATCTAGAAAACATAATTATGCATGTACGCCCAATTCCAGAAAAGTAACTAATAACTAAACTGTTATGCAATATCAAAAATATCCTCATAATAAGTCATCTAGCTAATAATACGGAAAATCAAACAAAAGCGATTATTCAACGTAATAACATAAATGCACCCAACCCATAGCTAGTGACACACGCATCAACGATCGGCTCCACCATCCGGCCTAGGCTCTTGCATGGTTCCCTAGGTCATACCTTGACATGGTAAAAATAATCACTGAAGGGTCAGCTACTAATCTACCAAGTTAGATAAAATACGGAAATTGTGGACATTTTGAAAACATTTCTAAAGTTAGCAACCAAGTCCACAAATGCACTCATATTTCTAAAGGCCAATACCAAATTAGACAATTAGTCACACCTAAGCCATACACACACAATCACACTATTATAGAAACACAACTTTTCCTCCACTTTGCATTCCAATTCTAAGGCCTTCACACCCTGCACTGAGTGCAGAGGAAGGCCCTCTCACTCCTAACAACAACCATCCTCCGAACCCCGGTCAAGCCTCCACTGGAGCACTTGCAAAAAACAAAGATAATATTTTTCATTTGAAGGGGCACGGTTTCTTTGTCACACAGACCATACATAGGCAACACTTCCTCTCCGTCAGCTGCGCATAGGGGTGTTCATAACCGGATATTCGATCCGGCTAATCGGATCGGATATCCGCAATAAAATTTTCTCTAAAACCATATCCGTATCCGATCCGGGTATACTGGATATCCGATCCGTATAGCTCGGATCGGATATTTGTGGTGGATATCCGAATATCCGAATATTCATATTTTTATATTTTTTTGTATTTAAGTTCCAAATAATTTATTCAGTCGGTAAATTTCACCCAAAAATCATGATCCAAATAATCATCCGCATAAAAGAAAGAGAAAAAATTATCTAAATAAAAATAAAAATGGGGTGTTAAATATAGATTTAGGTTTTATTTATCGTTAATTTTATTTGTGGGGTGAAATATATTAAAAATAATTAGAAAAACAAATGAAAAGGGGGTAGTACTAGGAAGTCGAAACACATAAAACTACTTGGACTATTAAATTTTTTGTTATTGCGCAATATATATATATATAGTATTATACCCTCGGATATCCGGGGGGTTTGACGACCCGATCCGTATCCGATCCGGTGATCCGGCTAATTTTTTCTGATCGGATCGGATACGGATAATTTTCCAACGGATTCGGATTTTCACGGATCGGATCGTCGGATCACCGGGTCGGATTGACCGGATCGGATATTTTTGAACACCCCTAGGTGCGCACATGGCCATGTCAGAAACGGTATCAACACGGAGAATACGTTCCGAAAATTTTATTCGATAAAACACATTGAAAACAAATTTACACACATAACAACACCAACAAGTCCAAAAGAATTTAAAAAGATCCTCGAAACTAGTTCCCAAAATCCATCTTACTATAGCGGTATAAGATCTAAAAGGATAGAACAGAACCAAGCAAGTCGAAAATGACTACCTCGAAACGATGGATCCTTTGAAGAAGACTGAAATTAAGAGTGTGGGTAAAAGTGATTCTATAGAAGAAATATTAACGCGATAAACTGAATTAGGTTCAACCCACACTTCCTCTAATAAAACTTGAAACGAATAATATCCGTTTTACGAACCCGACTTGATAACCGACCCAAGAGTATAACTATATAAGTATGCCATTTAATTTGTTCAACATTTACTATCTCATCAACTAGGTATTGAACCATATACATATAACTTAACTTATATATATATATATATATAGTAATTCTAACAACCTAAAACATAAATCTAATTAAGACTCCTAACACTAACAAATTAATTGGTTCAACATAAAAAAAACCAAAACACCATCCCTTTAGAACAAAACCGATCAGTGGAGACTAACCAAGTCAACCCTGCCCCTTTTTAAAAAACAAAACCGATCGTTTTAAACCGAAATCCGGCCAACAACCTTTATCAAGTTATAATGCCATCTTTCAACACTCTGATTGAGGGACTTAATTGAATGAAAATACCATCCACATCATTGAACTTAACATCGAAGCCAACAACCATCTACACTATAACTAACACTATTGCTGCCCCTACCAAGCCACCGCCACCAAAATTCTCCGTCACTTGACTCCGAACGATCAACAAAACAGTAGAGGAGTAAAAACAAGGCGTCAAATCTTACCTAGAAACGCCGGCAAAGATGGCTGATTAGTAACGGCGGAAACAAATATGGTGGTCGCTATCGCCAGCGACGACGAGCGAAGGAAAGACTTCTTGGATTAATGGTCGAGTTTACAATGAGGGCCTCGTTCGACCGCTAATAGCCCTGACTAACTGAAACCAGAAGGAACCGTGGACTTCTGGGAAGAAAAACAAGGCCAGCCTTTACTCCGGAGATGGTGTGGCACGACCGAGTTCACTCATTAGACCGAAGTTGTGCAAAGGAGACGACCATTGAAGGGTAGTCGAGTAGGACGAAGAAAAAATATAAGATGAACAGAAAGCTATGATTGGCGACGACTTGCCGAGACCAACAAGGAACAACCATTACATGGAAATTGAAGATCGATGGTGGCAAGAAAAAGGGCGGTGATCCTTCCCGGCTCCTCCAACGAAGAACAGAGAGCTCGATTGTTTAGGTTTGAAGATGTTCACGAACGTGAAATCAGAAAGAAACGGGACTGGGAGAAACGGTTTTAAGGGTAGAGGATTTGGGGATTTAAGGATGATTTCTTTTTAGATTAGATAGAATTTTTGCTTACGGGTAACAAAAATTTTATATAAATAAAAATTAGGATTTGGATATAATAAAACTTATCTAGATAAAGTCTAGTTAATTTTGGTTTGTAGAAATTCGTTAGCATATGGGTAAAATAACAATTAGATATGTGTTTTTAAACGGATTATTAAAACGGGTTATAAATAATAGATATTCCTTAAAATGAGGTTACTTGCGGGTCAAGAAACTCGACTGCTTCTAACCAAAGAAACTTGTTTTTCAGAGCGAGAAGGAAAAACTAACCCGAATATTACAAGTCAAGCACATACTCGAGGTTTCCTAAACCACTCCCCCTTACAAGGGGTTCGTCCTCGAATCAGAATTTAGCAGTGGAGCAAAAATCAATTAGTATTAAACATCCAAAACACACAACATGGCACCAAACAATAAAAAAATCAAGTGAAAAGGAAATACAACCACAAAAGTAGACTTGTCAAATGGGTCGAGTTTAGGTTACAATGGGTTCGGGTCACGGGTCAACTGGGTTTAAAATTTTGGGTCAGGTACGAGATTAATGCGGGTTCGGGTTAACCCAATGGGTTGAATTTTAATCGACGTTATTTTTTTCATATTTTAAAAATCCATATTACTATACTAATTTGAATTGTTTATATTTAATTATTTATCTTTCCATCATCATTCATCAACAAATATTAAAAAACGCGTACTTGAAGCAACTAAGAACATAATATTTAAAGTTATATGGCAACAACAATTGAAATGTAGTTGAAAAAACACTATATACAAGCATACACTTTATTTTCTATTAAGTGCTGCATGATCAGCCTATGGATTTTTTCCTTAAATAAAAAGAAGACCGCTAGACTTTTCAAGTAAAAGGACTTGTAGACGAAGATAGAGTTAAATTTAACAAAAGGCTAATGTTGATACTAATTACTAAGCCATTGCCCAAAAACAACATTCATCATCAAAGATTAAAAGTACTAAATATATCCTATACATAAACTGAAACAAACCAGCAACAACCAACACCAACTAGAGGTTACATACTTCAGTTCCATGTTTCTTGCCCAAACAAAATATAGACAAGATCAAACACTAATGGAACAAAGACTTTCATAATTTTGGTGTTCCAAATTCTAGAATCATGCATGGTTTTGCTAGAAATTTACAATTCACATGTTCAAAATGAAGTAACACCCTACTTTTATGCTTCAGTCCCCATATCTTAATTGTTGTTTTGACTTGGAGAAATTTGAAATTCCAACCCTTCAATTTCCTGGTTCTCATCATTCCCCGTTATAACAAAATCGAATCATACTTCAATAAACTTTGAATTGAAAAATACTTTTATAAGAAAAATCTACAAGCATACCTTCTCCAATATTAAATCTGAATAACCAACAGCGAGTTGTCAAAAGAGCATATGCAGTTTCAGGATGAAGAGAAGATCTCCACTTTGTAATAATTCTACTCCCCATACTTAAAGCAGACTCAGATGCCACAGTGGTAATGGGAATGGCTAGGATATCTCTTGCCATTTGAGCAACTAAGGGATATTTATATGCATTATCCTTCCACCATACGAGCACACTAAATCGCACATTGCGTGCTGCCTTGGGTGCCTCTAAATAAGCATCTAATTCTGATTTGTCCTCAGACAATTCATCAAAATCTTGCAGCCCCTGCATATAGAGATCAAGCATTCATTTAAGAACATATAAGAGAATAAACGAGAAATATACACATGAATAAAAAAACACCAATGTTATTTGGACTAGTTTACCTCTACATCATCTCCATCAAGATCTTCAATCTCGATGTTTCCTTCTACTTTAGCACCAACAAGGTTTACATACTCATCAAACAACTTGCACAATTTGGTTCTCACATGCTCAACCTTTGATTCGAAAGTTTGAGTATCCAAATCTTTGAAACAACGTTGAATAAGCTAAAATTTATATCGAGGATCTAACATGGCAGCAAAGGAGAATATCAAACTTTAGGATTCCCAATACTTATCATACTTCACTTTCATTCTCGATGTAATAAAAGGCCTTTTTGGGTAAGCTCACATGTGTTATACTAAAGGCCTTTTTGGGTACTCACTACAATAAAAGGATGATGGTAAGAATGGATCAATCTAGGGGGAGCTAAGGACACTATCCTGGACATGAAGAGTGGTAAGCTATGTTATTGAATGTGGGCTGTATTGGGTTGTTGAGACAAGTTTGTCGCAAGTCAAGTAGTGCATGCGATGTCTGGATATCCATAAGTCGTTTTAGGTTGGGGAACATGTCTAGTTTAGGTATCGCCTACTCGTGGAGCCAGGAGGTTCAGGGTGAAAGGAAGCTGAGTCCCGGCTATATCACTCCGTTTGAGATTCTGGAGAGAGTGGGCGAGGTGGCCTACAGGTTGGCATTGTCGCCCGTTTTCGACGAAGTTCATCCCGTTTTTCATGTTTCACATTTGAGTCTGTACATACATGATCCCCGTTACAGGCTCAACTTTGAGGCGCTAGAGGTTGGGCTGGATCACACTTATAGAGAGCATAGCGATCATAGACAGGCCAATGAAAAAGCTACGTGATTAGGAGATTCGTTTGGAGCTGATTCAGTGGTCTCGACGAGGAGTCGAGGATACCACTCGGGAGACTGAGTCTAGGATGAGAGAGAGTTACCCGGAGATCTACTCGGCCCGTGTTTAGTAGATGTGTTTGAGGCAAGGGTTAGTAGTTAGTGAGGGTGTAGATTCGATGTTTGTTTGTGTGATTGTCTTTTTCTTTTGACATGACTATTTGATTGTTTGGTTGCCATGTTGCATGTTTTGGATGTTTAGCATTAATTGTGTTTTTCTTTATCGATAAATTTCGGTTCGAGGACGAACCCTTCTTTTAAGGGGGAGAGGTTTGTGAAACCTTGAGATATCTTTTCTTTCATTATAAAAGTTTCGGGACGAAACTTTCTTAAGGGGGTAGTATGTAATAGCCGGGTTTCAATTTTTCCCGACTTTTCCCTTTTCGAGGTCGGAAAACGAATTTCTTATCTTACAAGTAATCCCTTTACCGCTAGTAATCGGGGTAGAAGAGTTCTTACTCATAACCATTAGAATTTTCCCTAAGCCCTTGTTATATACATGCGTAGATATATAGTACGTATATATTTCTTTTTCCCCTATTAAATCTAACAAATTATATCCTTATCAAAATAAATTAATAAATAATAAAAATGTCCCAAGCTAAACCTAACCTATAACTATGATTAACCCTAAAAGTAGATATGAGATTGATGGAAAAAAAGCAACTCAAAGTAGATAATAAATACAAGCTAGTAAATATGTGAATGGTACAACTTATCATTTTACTAGGATCATGGAAGCAAGCCAAGTAACTCAAAGTAGATAAAAAAAAGTGAAAAATACAATTAGTCTTTGTACTAGGATCATGAATTGATGACTAAGGAAAAAATAATTTCTTGAAGCTGGAGGTGAGGATGAATTCACTACAAAATAGAAATCAGAAATCATAAGTGAGTAAATGAGTAAATACTTTTAAACTCTTTAAACCATGATGATGAGTAAAGAATACATAGTTACCTTGCGTTTGAGGTGGTGATGTTATCAGAGTAGAACTGGTTCCATGTACAATTACAACTGTAGAGCTGGTTCCAAATCCTTTTCAAAATGGCAAAAAAGATGGATTTGAAGTTTTCGACTGACGAACTTTTTTAGTATATTTTTTCATCGTGGCATGCTTAGTGACCTCAAGAAATATAGATCTTCTTGATCTAATTATGAAATAAACCAAACTTATGAGATGAAAATTTACAAAGTACTAAAATAATCTATCTAAGCATTTGAGTTGAAATATGTTAACGTTCCAATCCAAATAAGACAATAACTCGCTTAATCGCGTGAATTACTAAATACTGGTGTAAAAGAGACGAAACTAACAAAATAGATAAAGGGAAACACATTCTAGAGCTGACAGTGAAACAACATATAGATTAAAGAGATTAAAGGATCCATTGTTTCCTACAGAAAGTTGTGGGATTATGAAAGAAAAACTCATACATCACTCTTCTAGTTAGGATGATCATCCTTCATGAAACAAGTACAAATGAAAAAAAAAGAAAAAATACCCACAAAGGCACAATATCAACAAAAGATTCGAAATACATGCTACTGTATACTAATGCTAGTCTTAACTAACTAAAATACTACTTAATTTAACATAGTTCATTATTGATTTGACATTTTAAGAAATATCTAATCAATGATAAAGCAATATTCTTGTTCAGTACATAATTAAATAACATAATTTTGATTGTTTGAACAACCCTTTGCCATATATAATTTTTAGTTTTCTTCTCACCTTATTGTCCATGAAACAAACTAATTTATAATTTTTTTTTGCTTCTTGTATGCACACGATTATGATAAGCACATCTTTAAATTATGTTTCATCAACCTCCTTGATTAGGACAATACAAGAATATAATATTCTTTTTTTGTTAATCATGCAATAAAAATCAGAAAATTATCGCATACAATGAACTCGGTATAACTAATAACATCCATGATTTATGGCTTTAAGAAAAAGGGAAAGGAAGTAAATAGAATAAAGACCTAAGCAAGTAGTATATAAGGAAGAATAAAAGAAAAACCCCCAGTACATTGAAATTAAAAAGTGAAGAAAAACGTAATCAATCAGGAAGAATCAAAGTAGCTTAAACTGAAATCTAAATCATCCAAAAAGCAAACAAGAACCACAAAAGCACGAACACAATGAAGCAAAATCAAAAGGCAAGGAGAAGGTCTACCTTGCTTCTACTTTGGGAAGACCGAGAGAGAGATCTGTGAGGTTGGGTGATTGGAGAGATTGGGAGAAAGGAGGAAGGCTGGAGAGATTTAGGTTTGCCGTTCCAATAATGAACATAGGGAGAGAGGGAATTGGGGAAAGAAATAGGGTTTTACACTTTTATTTAGTTTTTAATATTTTCTCGGGAAAAAAGAGCGATACATTTCCCGCTTATTACTTCGACCCAATGGGTCAACCCGACCCAGACCCGACCCGATCCAAAAATTTTCGGGTCGGTCGGGTTCAGGTTTCAAAAAATCCGGGTTTGAATTTTTGGGTTTGAACCCTAAATTATTCGGGCGGGTCGGGTTGGTTTTTCGGGTCAGGTTATGTTTTGACAGGTCTACACAAAAGCAATCATTGAACCTGTAAACAAACCGCTAACTACTAATCCTCCCCTCAAACACATCTGCTAAACCCGGGTAGAGCTCCGGGTAACTCTCTCTCATCCTAGACTCAGTCTTCCAAGTGGCCTCCTCGACTCCCTGTAGAGACCACTGAATCAAAACGAAAGGAATCTCCTTGTTCCACAACTTCTTCATTTGTTGGTCCAGAATCTTCAACGACTTTTCCCAAAAAGTGTGATCTGTTTCCACATCCAACTCCTCATAGTTGAATATGTGACTAGGATTCGGGACATACTGTCTCAGTTGCAAAGTGTGGAAGACATGATAAACTCCGTCCAAAGCGGGCGACAATGCTAGCCCGTAGGTCAACTCGTCCACTCTCTATAGAATCTCAAACAGACTAATATAGAGGGGACTTGGCTTCCCTTTCACCCCGAATCTCATGACCCTGGGGATAGGCGATACCCTCAACCAAACATGTGCACCAACCTCGAACCCTAGCGATCGACACCTCCAACTAACTATGTCGTGTCGTGGCCATAGCTTAAGCTAGAGCAGACTCTTGAACCTATCTCAATTTCGCCAATCGAAGACTAGACACGTAGGTGCGCAAGTGCGGCTGCAACTCTTTTATAAAATGTCGCAATCTTCAGCTCCTCATTAGGGGCAAAATTCGGCACTGCCGCCAACTCTCGCTGAAACTTCTGAATAGTCTCAACCACCGTGATGTTTTCGCATCTAACATCCTGAAAAGTAGCCTCTCGTGCCATCCTCACCACCGAAGGACAATAAAAATCTCGGATCCTCCTTCTAAACTCCTTAAAAGTAACCTCAAACTAGTGGTCCCGACTCAACTCCCACCAATCGAATGCACCCTCATGTAATAGACTCTACACCAAGGACATCCTCCTATCCTCTGGCGCCTGGATAGAGTCCAAGGAAGATGACACCCTCTAAAACCACTGCTCTACATTAAAAATCGGGGATCCAGTAAAGTTTGACACCCCGATCTTCCTAAACTCCGCGAGCCATTTTTCAGGGTGAGGCTCGCGATACATTCCATCTCCTCGGCTCGACCACCCAATTTGCTACCACTCGTCCCTGCAATCATGGCAATGCTCCTAACTAGGCAACCAAAACAGAATCTTGGCCTAATGCCCTCCTCTCAGACCCTTGATGTCCAACATCAGCGTTTAGGTTAGGCGTAGCTCCCGCACCTAACAGGTTTTGCAAGAACACCCGAATTGCAGTATTCACCTAGATGTCAATCCTACTAGTGGCACCTCAGGTCGCACTCGGGCCCTATTAGATGGGGGCCCCGCTCCATCGAATAAAAATATTGTCCTCTTGACAACCGACATCAGCCACATCATCACTCTCCGCAACTTCCTCCCGAAGAGAAACATTCTATTGCTCTTTTGGATGAGCAATCACAAGGGCCTCTCCTCTACAACCACTGCCACGGCACCTGCCCCGGACTCTACCATGACCTCTTCCACTTGCTTCAGCAACTCCCGCTCTAGTTCGTGGGGCCATCTATGACAGAGAGTCCCACAATCAAAACTTAAATATTCCTACATTTTACAGAATTACTTACTATTATACGTGAGGTCTTCAACTGATGGTGGCAGATTCGCGACGTGTCACCTACCCCCTATCTGCAACATGCCTACCCCAATTAAAACATTTTGAAAACACCGGCCGATTTTAGTTTAAGTTGGACCTCAGGTACACTCGTTGGTCGGTTCTATGAACCCTGTTATCAACTTGGCATTGATACCAATTTGTAACACCCCGTTCTCACACAGGGCACTACTCGGACCTCCTTAGGTACTACCCAAGTCAGGTTGACAACAATTCACTTGGGTCATGCAACGCGGGCACGACAAGAATACCAATAAATCATCTAACCTTTTATTTAATAAAAATCTAGAAAAGATAATTTATGCATGTACACCCAATTCCAGTAAATTAACTAATAAATAAACTATTATGAAATATCAAAAATATCATCATAATAAGTCATCTGGCGAACGATACAGAAAATCAAATAAAATGATTATTCAACATAATAACATAAATTCACCTAACCCATAGCTGGTGACACGCACATCAACTATCCGCTCCACCATCCGGCCTAGGCTCATGCACGGTTCCTTGGGTCATACCAAGACCTGCTAAAAATAATCTCCAAAGTGTTAGCTACTAATCAATAAGGTTAGATGAAATACGAAAGTTGCAAGACGTTTTAAAAACATTTCTAAAGTCAGCAACCAAGTCCACAAACGCACTCATAATTCTAAAGGTCAATACCTAAATTAGATAGTTAGTCACACATAACCCACACACACACAATCACAATATTTTGGAAACACAACTATTCCTCCACTTTGCATTCCAATTCTATGGCGGTCACACTTTGCACCGTGTGTAGAGGCAGGCCCTCTCACTTCTAACAACAACCATCCTTCCAACCCCGGTCAAGCCTCATTGAAGCACTTGACAAACAACATATAATATTTTTCGTTTGAAGGGGCATAATTTCCCTATCAAACGGACCATACATAGACAACACTTCCTCTCCGTCAACTATGCACATGGTCGTGCCGGAAACGATACCACATGGACAAAACATTCCAAAAATTTATCCGATAAAACTGATTGAAAATCAATTTACACACATAGCAAAACCAACAAGTCCAAAACAATTTAAAAATATCCTCGGGACTAGTTCTAAAACCCATCTTGCAATAATGGTATAAGATCTAAAAGGATAGAAAAGAACCGAGCAAGTCGAAAACAACTTACCTCGAAACGAAGGATCATTTGAAGAAGACGAAAATTAAGAGTGTGTGCAAAAACGTTTCCCTAGAAGAAATATTAACGCGAAAAACTGAATTATGTTCAACCCACAATTCCGAAAATAATACTTGAAACGAACAATACTTGTTTTACGAACCTGACTTGATAAACGACCCAAGAGTATAGCTGCAATAGCCGCTATTTTTATGAATATTTTTTTATTTTATTAAATAAAATAATACCTTTTATTCTCTTTTTACTCAATTTTCATCCTTAAAATACAAATATCAATAAATTTGTTTATAAAATAATTATTGGGTTAAGAAATTTATTAAAGACGGATTTAATAAATTTGTAACCTTACGGAAATCATATTTCAAGCCCATTCACTATTTCTTCCTTAAAAAGAAGAAACGGGCCTTAGCCACAACCTAACTAGCAAACCCATAAAACAATTAAAAAGGGGAGAAATAAAAAGGAGACAAGGGGTGGGGCGTGAGAATTGAACCCATGACCTCTTGCTTCTC
This sequence comes from Fallopia convolvulus, assembly GCA_964016875.1. Taxonomy (NCBI): domain Eukaryota; kingdom Viridiplantae; phylum Streptophyta; class Magnoliopsida; order Caryophyllales; family Polygonaceae; genus Fallopia; species Fallopia convolvulus. The sequence continues at coordinate 29,914,290 of OZ024727.1, forward strand.
ACTCACTCCTTTACCAATTATGCCACTTAACTTTTCTAATATATTAAAACACCCATTTATATTTAAACCTTCTCTTCCCAGTGGCATTTTTCAAAAACGCCATTATAAGCCTTATGAAAACTCCAGAGGGGTATTATTAAGAGGAGATTTGGAGGTATTTTTATGCAAGAATCTAATGAGGAAAATCCACAATTTGATTTAGTAAATTTCACCTCCCCAATCACCATTTTAGAGGATATTTGGAGCCATAATTGGCTTGATCCTCCACCCACATGCTTTGCCTATTTAAGGGCTCACTTGGTTCAATATGAGGACTCACCAAGCATCCAAAAATCTCCCATTCTCCGCCATTTTTCCCTTGGCATACTTGCTGAATTTTTTTTTCTAGTGTTGAGATTTTTCCCTTGGAGAATTTTCTACACCTTTTCTCTCCACCGAGGCAACACCACACCGCCAGCCACCCTCCTCCGACCGCACACAACACTTTTGCCTCCCAGCCACCACCCGCACAGCCCCCAACTGCCGCCATCCAGCCCGCTGCCGCCCTTGCCCTGCCTCCTCTCTGCGTTTTGTTTTTAGATTCAACTGTAAACAAAAAACAAAAGGGGTGGGGAATTTTTATTCTATTTTTTTCCTTGTTAAACTAATGATTTGGATTTTAAATTTAGGCAATAATATTATTCTGAATTTTCCAAAAAATCAGATTTATAAAATTTGAAGGCTTGTACATAGTTTTAATAGAAATTAACATGCGTGCATGATCTAGAGAGAAAATAATTTTTATTAAATCAAGAAAGAAATTCTAATATTTTTAAGACTCATAAAAATGATTTTTAAAGCATGTAAGATTTAATTTTGACAAGAATATTAGCTTAGATAAATTTTTCCTTTATTATAAAAGAAGTAACTTGAAATAAGGAATTTAAGAGAATAAGGTTTTAATGAAAAGGAAACACTTTTGCATGTTAACTTAGACCTTATGATAATTATAAAATAAATTATATATGACCTTCTTGATAAAAGGAGACTCATAAAAATAATATTTACCTAACTAATTTAAATACTTGTTGCATGTGGATTTAAAAAGCTTTTATATGAATTAATCCACTTTTGCATGTTAACTTAGACCTTATTATAATTGTAAAATAAATTATATATGACCTTCTTGATAAAAAGAGACTCATGAGACTAATATCTATTTAAATAAAAGGGATAATATTTCATGGGACTTTTAAAAAGGCTTTATGTGAATTAATCCATCTTGCATGTTAACTTAGGAGTTTGGTTCAAATGAAACAAACTCTTATCCGAAAACGTGAAACGAATGCACTTTTCTTAGTTCGTAGTGCACTTTTCATACAAAAGTGCATTGCAAAATACAAAAAGTGCAATCCGAAAAATACACTACAAAAAGTATGAAAAGTGCACTGCAAAGTACGAAAAGTGCAAATCCGAAAAAGTGCACTACGAACTAGGAAAAGTGCACTACGAACTAGGAAAAGTGCATTCGTTTCAGGATCAGAGTTCGTTTCATTTGAACCAAACTCGTTAACTTAGAGCTTAGTATAATTTTAAATAAAAATTGGTTATGACCTTCTTGATAAAAAGGATTTTTCACAACCACAAGTTATATTTAAATAACATAATAAGTTATGCATGTGGAAATAAAAAGGGTTTTTATGAGATAATTCACACATGCATGTCTTTTTAGACCTTACTATAATTTTGTAATAATTTATTTGTGACATCTAGAAATAACCTTGATCATGAGAATATTATTATTTAAGCAAAAATGCATAAAAATACTTGTGGTTGGAAAAAGGATTTTTAATGGTTTTGGCACATTTTTGTATATCAAAGCTATCCTTTCATATAAGCTTTTGGAATAAAATAAAAGTGGCCTTAGAAATAATGAGGCTCATGCAAACAATGTTTAGTCCATTTAAATAATTATTGCATGTGATTTAAAAAGGATTTTCCATTTGATTAAATACTTCCTTGCATGTTTCATTAAAGTAAATATTTTAATTCTATAAAAGATTTTCAAAAACATTACCTTGAAAATAATAATAAAGGATTATTATTATTATTATTTGTTTTTCTAGCTAAATTATTTGATCAAATAATTTAGACTAACATCCTAGAAGAGGAAAATAAGAAAAAGGATTATTTGAGACTAAGATAAGGATTTTGATATATATTTTTTCGTTATCTTTTTGAATAACTAGGTCGAAGCGTACGAACTTCACTAAGTCGTTCTAAATTCCGAGTTTCGTAAACTTACCAAAGAGATTCAAGGCAAGTGGATATTCTCCTTGAAACGTTTCGATAATTCGATTCCGTTAACCCTCTCTATGTTGGGAACACCTTGTTTGTTAAAATAAATAAATTTAGGAAAGATCGATTATTAGAAATAACGACCCCCCTTGTTAGCGTTATTACTACTACTACTACTATTATTATTAATACAAATATTATTAGGCTTCTTTGGTGGCCTTTATGTGTTTAAATCTCTTTTCGAGATTCGTTATGGATTTCTTAATAGTATAATAAGGGGCGCAAGCTCGACCCGAACACCTCTATATAACATGTCGAGTGGCATGACAACTTGTCCTCTCTTCCCGCGACTTAAGGATCATGGTCTATGTCTGCTCCTACTCGTTGGAGGGATGTCTACACCCTAGCTAGGTGTCGGAACTTCGTTCCCCTTAAGTGGACTCGACTCTTTCATAGGCCCCACACCCTTAAAAGTCATTAATATTATGCAAAGTTTTTGGCACATAATAAAGATAAGTGCTAGTGGACATTAAAAGACATCAAAATCGGGCCGGTTTAGCAGAACGTAGAAGACCGACCCGGCTCTCGATTCGATAAGGGTGCGAGAGGTTTTTTTTTCTAGAAAGTTGTGTGTAATTAAAACGTTCCCAACATTATTCTACTCTAAGAAGTTCTACAATCTCGTAGTTCGTTCTATTCGGTTTAGAGTTATCTCATTTCGAGATTTACTCATTTCCGTCCTTAAAGCTCCACATAAATTCTTTACATCTCAAATACATCTCGCATATCTCTGTAATGAATTATTAAGTTACCAAACTACCCTTGAGCATTTCTATTCTCATTTGCTTAGTCTCCTTAGACTAATTCCACTATTTCCGCATTTTTGCCTGGTATTTCTCGCCCTTCGCGACAAATGCCAGACTCTAGGAAACCACCGTCGAAGGTTTAAAGACGAAGATCCATCAAGCTGAAGGAAGGAAGATCGGATTCTCTCAAGGATGTTTTCTCGCTCATTTTGGGTTACACTACGCTTGTGCAAACAATGTTTCGTTAATTCCGATGTTTAAACTCTTTCATCTTTTGGCTATGTTGAAACAAGTTTATGTATGTAATGACAACACTTGAAGTCTCATGCTTGAGCACATTGCTATAATATGTAATATCGTTGAATTTTCGCATTTTTATTTAACTTTAATACCTTATAAAGCCTTGGGTGACTTTGGATGGTACAATCCGAGGTCACTGGCGGTAATACCCATCGTTGCAAAATAGGGGTGTTACAATAGCTATATAAGTACGCCATATAATTTGTTCAACATTTACTATCTCATCAACTAGGTATTGAACCATATACATATAGCTTAACTCATATATAGATATACTAATTTCAACAACCTAAACCATAAATCTAATTAAGACTCCTAACACTAACAAATTAATTAGTTCAACATAAAAAAAACATCATCCCTTTATATCAAAACCGATTTGTGGAGACCAAAAAAGTCAACCAGTTCCCCTTCCCCTTTAAAAAAACCGATCGGTTTAAACCCAAATCCAGCTAACAACCTTTATCAAGTTATAATGCCGTCTTCCAACATTTTGATTGAGGGACATAGTTGAACGAAAATACTATCCACATCACTGAGCTTAACATCAATGCCAACAACCCTTCGCATATCAACCAACACTACTCCCGCCCATACCAAGCCATCGCCCCCAGATTTCTCCATCACTCGACTCCGAACGACCAACGGAACAATAGAGGAATAGAAACATGGTGTCAATTTTTACACGGAAACGCCAACAAATGACCGACTAGTGAACTGTGGAAACGACGATTGTGGTAGCTGATTGCTTGCATTTAGGTATAGCTTAGGATGCATATTTATGTTGTTTTGCATGGTTTCAGCTTAGTTTAGTCTAGTTCTTAGGTTTTTTGGTTTTCTAGGAAATTCGAGTTTTGCGCTTGTTTTCCTCGGTTTTGCAGATCTTTAGGTAAACAAGCGTGGAAGAGACGGAGCTTAGCGGACTATGGTGGACATGGATGAATATTGAAGAAGTTCAAGTGAAGATTACAAGAACCAAGGCCCACGAGTTTGTGGGAAATGAACGCTTAAACTCGGGTTATGCATTTGAGTTCTTGTTTTGACACCTCTATCTTGCAATGCTTGGTTTGGGAGCTATAGTAATCGGATGAAGCTGAATTTGGTATCACTGGAAAGATAATTCAAAGAGCTACAATTCATGTTTTTACTCCGAGTCTAAATTCCAACTCGAAGGGGGTCAAAACAGCCTCTGAAGTGTCGTTGGAATGCTGAACCGAGGCTAATTGCGCGGGATGGTATAATTGCGCGGCCGCGCATTGTGCAAGACCGAGCAATCGGCCTTCTCAGCGAAGCGTGGATTTGGGCCGAGGTTTTGATTTGGGCTTTGGTGTTTGTTCAAATGGGCTTTTGTCATCCGAGTAATATGTTGAAGATATAGTTATTGAGGGATATTTTTAGTAGACATATAAATACTTTATGTTAGTTTTATTTTCATAACTTTGATCACAACTTTTGGAGGCTAAGTTTTTCTCTCTAGAGGCAAACTTAAACCTTTGTAAGTTTTCTTAATTTCAATTATGAATTGCTAAATTCCTTTGTGTTTGACTAGTTATTGAAATCATAGATTGCATAATATTGTGAGGTTTGATTGATTCTCATCAACTTGAATAGGTTTTATTCCCTGTGCTTAATCACCTAATAGAATTTCTAGGTTAATTTACAACTAATCTGATTGATGCCCGTTCGGGGTTAATTAGATAAAGTAGCATCTATAATTGTTTGGACCCGTTTGGGCTATTCAATTGTAGAAGGGAATAAATCCACAAATAACTTAGATGCCTGTTTGCTCTAAGTGTTTGTTTCTATTGATAACTTGATTCGTAAAGGTGTCGTTTAATTGAATCTAGACGTTGTTTTAGGTTGTTAAATGATTAGGGTTGTTTAGACTGTTAGTTCTTTCAACTATTTATGAAGTTTGGGTCATAATCCTTAGTAGGAGTATAATCCACATTCAAGGGAATTGAGAATCGAAAGAATCAATGATCAATAAGCATATCTATGATGGATGTAACTAGTTGAACATATTTCTCTCATATATATTTACAATCAAACCTTGCATTCATAGTTAGATTTATTTTGCATCTTAGATTAGATTTCCAATCATTAAAACCCCCCTTTAGTTCTATTACTTGGTACGCAAGTAAAAGCATAAATACACGAGTCTCTGTGGGATCGACCCTTACTTACCGCTCTACTGAGTTGGTTAAGTTAAGGTTTCTTTGGTAGGTAAAACGACTGAAAAATACCTCATCAAATTTGGCGCCGTTGCCGGGGACTCGTCGCTATTTGTGTTTATTACTTTCGTGCTGTTTTGGGTGTGAACCTGTTATATGGTTCATACCCGTGCTACTAACTCATCTCCCCTGTTGTTTGATCCAGATATTGATAGGACACTCTTGAAGCTAAGGAAGGAAATCCGGAATCACTTTCAGGCCTTGCCATTCTTTCTTGAAGAATCTGACTCGGAATCTGAATCTGCTGAATCCGTCGAGATGGGTGACCGAACATTTAGAGAGTTGACTGCACCGAATCTGGCACAACAACCGTTGGCGGTGCAATTCCCTGCTCTTGCTGAGGGAGTCAAGTTTGAGCTGAAATCCGGGTTGATCCACCTTTTGCCTTCATTCCATGGGCATAGTGGTGAAGACCCCAACAAACATCTTTTTGAATTTCATGCTGTGTGCTCAAGCATGAAGCCTGCTGATGTGACTCATGACCAGATCGCGCTGAGAGCCTTTCCTTTTTCTCTCAAGGATCGGGCTAAAGACTGGTTTTACTACTTGGCTCCGGGAAGTATTGATACATGGGCTAAGATGAAAGAAGCTTTTCTGGAGAAGTACTTCCCTGCTACAAGGCTCAATGATCTGAAGAAGCGAATCAGTAATATTGAACAAGAAGCAAGTGAGTCCTTGTACGAATACTATGAGAGATTCAAGAGGTTGATAGCCAGCTGTCCTTTCCATGGCTACACTGATCAAGACCTGATCTTATATCTGTTTAATGACCTCTTGGATGATGAGAGAAAAATGTTCAATGCAGCTTGCCAAGGTCACATTCTCAACAAAACTCCTGCTGCTGCGTTTGACCTGTTCACACAACTGTCTGAGGGCACAAGACAGTTCAAAAGAGAGACTAGCTCGAAAGCAGCAAATTCTGTGGTGGCTAATACAAGGATGCAAGATGAAGTCACTGAGTTGAAAATGATGATGAAGCAGCTGTTGCAGCAAGGTGGTAGACAACAGGTGAAGTCCTGTGAAATTTGCTTTGATAACATGCATCCCACTGATTCCTGCCCTACACTTCAAGATCAGAATGCTGGGTGAATGCAGTGGGAGGATATGGACCACCTAGGCCGAGGTATGACCCCTTCTCCAACACCTACAATCCAGGCTGGAGAGATCATCCTAATCTGAGGTATGGTAATTCTAGCAATCAGCAGTTCAACCATCAAGGTGGCCAAGCTCAGTACAGACCGCCTTTCCAACCTCAGGCTCAGGGAGTGAATCAGAATGCTATGTCCACAGAGGAGATGGTCCGACAGTTGACTCAGTCAGTTTCTACAATCCATGGTTCTCTAACTCAGCTTCAACAGGAAACCAAGTCTAGTATAAAGAATTTAGAGAACCAAGTTAGTCAGATTGCTGAGGCAGTGAGTAAACTGGAAGCTAGAGATTCAAGTAAGCTACCGTCTCAGACAGAACTTAACCCGAGGGCAAATGTCAGTTTTATCTCCATTTATGGTGGTTCTGAGGCGGGACAAGTATACCAGCTGAGCAAGGTTACAAAAACCGAGGAACAGAACGAAGGACGATTGCTCAGCTTGGCTGCTAAATGCGCGGCCGAGCAATGTGCATCCCGCGCAATACAGTCCCAGTTGGGATTGCGCGGGATCGAGGAGGAAAGCGCGGCCGCGCATTTGGATGCGAAGCCGCGCATTCTGGGCGAGTTGAAAGATACATCTGCACCTCTTCTGAAAGCTTATGTTCCTGTTCCACCCTTTCCGGAAGCCTTGAAAGAAACCCGGAAATTGAAGAATGATAAAGAGCTGTTTGAGGTCTTCAGTACATGCAAAGTTAATGTCCCGTTACTGAATCTGATCAAGAGTGTACCTCGATATGCTAAGTTTTTGAAGGAGTTGTGCACTCTGAAAAGGGGACAGAAGGAGAAAAATCAGAAGCAAGTTAAAAAGAAAGAACATGTGTCTGCTGTGTTTCAGAAGCGTTTGCCTGAGAAGTGCAGTGACCCTGGCATGTTCACCATTCCTTGCATGATTGGAAGCACCAAGGTGAATGAAGCTTTGATTGATTTAGGTGCGTCTGTGAATGTGATTACTTTATCCTTATATGAGAAGCTCGATATGGGACCATTGAAAGAGACCCGAACCATAGTGGAGTTAGCTGATCACTCCACTGTGAGGCCCAAAGGAAAAATTGAAGATGTATGGGTTACAGTGGATTCCTTGCAATTTCCGGCTGACTTTCTAGTAATGGACATGGGATCGGGGGTTGGAAAGATGTCTATGTTGCTAGGACGATCATTCTTGAAGACTGCAAATACAAGGATTGACATACCGCAAGGCATACTGAAGATGGGATTCGATGGGAAGGAGATCGAATTCCATAGCTCGTATCCTTCTTGATATCCTTTTACGTCAAGCTAATGACGTTAAACAAGCGCTTCTTGGGAGGCAACCCATGTTTTAGGATAGATTTGCTTTAATTTTTACTTTCAATTTTAAATTTTTTGTTTTAGTTAGTTAGTTTTGGTAGAAGTATTCCTCAGATATACAGGTAGCTCGGGCAAGCCTAGAAGAAAAAGGGGCTAAAAACTCGGGATTAGGACGGAAAAAAATGCGTGGTCAAGACTCAAGAGCAAAGCCGAGCATTCCAGGCCCAGTTGCAAAAGCGCGGTTTGGGAAAGGATTGCGCGGCCGCGCTTTCGCAGGGCCGAAACCGAGCAATCGCAACTGGGGCACATTGCGCGGCTTCGCAATTGCGCGACCGCGCAATTATGTGCGATCCCGCGCTTTCGGCGTTTTTTCGGGAACCCACTTTTAATTAAACCCGAGTGCCCTTTTCTTCCCCTTATTTCGTCCGCCCCCTTCTTCTCCTTCCTCACCTCTACCTCCATTGAAGCAAGGTCCCAAGCTCTATTCAATTGATTCAAGGCGGATTTTCAACCAAATTCAAGCAAGGAACTCACATTCAAGCGGGATTCAAGTAAGTCCATTCTAAATCTCTCTAAAATTTCGGTTTTTGATAGTTTGAATCTAGATCTAGGTTTGACAAGAAAAACCCGAATTTGACCCCTTTAGGCTCGGATTTAGGCTTAAGTTCTTTACAAAAGTTTGTTTATTGCATGATTCTAGTCTAGATTCGTGTTTTATTTCAACTTTGCATGAAATCCGAGAATCACTTAGAAATTTGATTAAAATTTGATTAATTTTGATTAAATTGTTCTAGGTAGTGGGGGAAGAGAGCGATTGAGTGATTAATTGCTTATTTTTGTGAAATATTGTTGTGGTTGTCCTTGTCGGGACAACGGAATTGCGTTTGCTTGTTTGTTTTGTGGTGTTGTGCAGGTTGTGTTCTGAAATTCTGAATTAATGGCTCCAAAGAGAAGTAGAAGGGATGGTGCATCATCATCACAGTCTTCTAGTCAGGGAGTACATCTGGTTCCACCTGCTGTGGTGGGGGAGACCACCCAAGAAACTTTTCGGATTAACCTGACAAAGAACAGTCACATAGTACGGTTTGAGTTTCTGAAAGACAGAGAGTGGAAAGCAACTCGGTTCATTGACTGGGATCTAATGAATGAGATTGGGATAGCTCATCTATTGAATGAAATAGGAGCTTATTTGCACATGGGTGAGTTCTTGAAGCTGTGTGAACCCACCTTCAAGGGGTTAACACTGGAGTTTCTGAGTACCTTGTCCACAGATTTTAGAGGAGAAGGGGAGATAAAGTTTTGGCTAGGAGGAGTTAGAAGGAAGATGACCTTGAAAGAAGTCAACCGAGTGTTTGGTTTCTGTAATTTCCCTATTAGTAGAGATTTAGTGCTTACTGAGGCAGGTGCTACATGGGCTGACAGGCACTTCTGGAAAGCCATCACAGGGAGACCCCAGTATAATCCATCTAGAGAAAAGGCTTCTCCCATCACTCATCCCGCTATTAAGGTTTTCCAGCAGTTTATTGCTAGTACTCTGAATGGGAGAGGTGATGGGGGAAACAATTGTCCCAAGAAAGACGTCACTGTATTGGCTGCAAGTTTGAAGAGGAAGCCGCTGAACTTGGGTGCTATGCTGATGCACCACATGGCTCATGTTGGGAACAAAGGCGGTGGAGCCATTTGTATTGGCGAGATTGTGACTTTCCTAGCCAAGCATTTTGGTATCGATCTTAACAGGTTACATGTTGATATTCCGCCTTCACCTATTGACTTCATCATGTTGAAGAAAATGGGCGCTCTCTACAAGTACAAGAACTCTTATTTCTGGGTGATCGGTGATTCTGGGAGAGCTATGAAGCTTCCTGATGGACAACGAGTGCAGATTGGGAACAGTCCAACCAACTGGTTCATTGAAGTTCAGGCTGGAGATTTAGATGTGGCTACCGTTAAGGGCCCTGTTAGGGATAAAAAGACAGTTTCAGTTCCTATTGTGGTGGAGTCTGATGAAGAGGAGATGGATGAGGATTTCATCATGGAAGAAGAAGAAGAGGAAGAATCTGCTGAAGATGTTGACACTGACGAGGATAGGCAGAGACAGTTTGATCCGTCTATCCCTGCTGGTGGAGTACATTACTCTGATGCTCAGTATAACCAGATGATGGAGATGATGAGACAGATGAAGCTGGACAACACGCATCGATACAATGATATGTCTTCTCACATCGATCAGAGCTTTCAGGGCATGAGAGGTTATGTGGATCAGAGGTTGACCTCTTATCAGACTCATCAGGATCAGCAGCTTGCTGCTTTTCAAGCCCGCCAGGATGAGCAGTTCAGACTGCTCAACACCAGATTGGATGGATGGAGTTCAGCAGGCTATCCGCCTCATCAGTCGTATCCTCAGTATGCCTTCCCAGATCCTCCGTACCCTCAGTTCCCGCCATATCAGCCACCACCAGCACAGGAGATTCCACCGTACCATCCACAGCCAGAGTATCACCCGGAGTACCAGCCACCACCACCACAAGATTTTCCGCCCTATTACCCGCCAGACAACTAGGTTCTGTGAGTTTTTTCTCTTTCCTTTACCTTTTTACTATACTTTGGGGACAAAGTATGTTTTAAGCATGGGGGAAGAGAATTACTTGTGCATTGCATATAGTTGCATTAGTTTAGGTCATATTTAAATTTTTGCATGCATTGATTAAAATCCTGAAAAATGATAGAAAAAACATTAGAAAAGTTAAAAAAAAAATACAAAAATATTGCACTTAGGTTCTTATTTCCCCATTGTTTAATACCGCTTGTGATTCTAAGTTGAGTATGAATTCTAACCCATGATTTGCATTATATGCTGAAGTTGATATGATATAAGCATGATCATTGATTGATTACCTTGATTATAGGACTGAGCATGTATTTAGCTTGAGTATTTGATTCATTCTGAAATTCTAGACAAAACTTTACCTTGTGAGATTTTTGGCCTTTCATGATATATTTGTTCTCTACATTCTTGAGTGTATCACCATGATTATCTAGCTCTAGAACTTGCGTTAATACTCTTTGTCAAGGCTGCTTATATGATTGAATGCATGACATTAAAATGATTGAGGCAATGTTTCTTATAAGCCTATTATTTCCCTTCCTACCTTGACAAGATCCATGTTCTTGACACCTCATTTCTTTTAAGCTTTAAGCCTATTTTTGATAGCTCCACAAAATTTTCCTAGCCTAATAAGCTTGACCCAGGATCCGGGATTTAGGACTTTAGGTTGTGTTTTTGCTTTTGTGTGAGTTATGTATAAGTATGGGGGAATTGGAAGAAAAGGTGGAAGAAAAAGAGGAAATACAACTCTTGGGTTTAAAAGTGGAAAAAAAAGTTGAAGATGAAAAGTTTGATTGCAAAAGAAAAGCAAAAGAAAATTGCTTGAATTGTGTGTAGTCTTCATTAGAAAGCAAGGAAGAGTTGAAGAGGCAAAAGAAGGAAAAAAGAAGCAAAGTGCTTAAGTGTTAATGTAAGGAGTTGGTAGAGTAAAGTTGGAAGTGTTATGAAAAAGTGTTGAGTTTTGGGTTTAGATTAGTTCTTTATCCCGGATTTAGCACCACAGGCCAAATATGATTCCTTCCTAATTTTCTTTACCTTGGCCCCATTACAAGCCTTAAAAAGACCTCATGATTTTTTGTTATGTGTTTGATCCCCAGCAGTGGAGATTTAGAACTTTGATGCAAGCATATGGTAGTCTAGTTTTCATGGTTGATTTTGAGTGAAATACGTCCTTAAAACACTTGAGAGTTTGAGTGCAAACACAATTACCTTGGTGAGGTCTAGAATGAATGAATGGTCTTTACTCCTTGCTTGTTATAATGCATGTTAGGAAGTCTTGGTCGGATTTTTGATTATATGTGAAATGCTTGTTTGATTTGAGATGGATGTATGAAAGCAATTCTGTGGTGCGATTTGGATTTATGACTTGCTTGAGGACAAGCAAGGGTTAAGCATGGGGGAATTTGATAGCTTGCATTTAGGTATAGCTTAGGATGCATATTTATGTTTATTTTGCATGGTTTCAGCTTAGTTTAGTCTAGTTCTTAGGTTTTTTGGTTTTCTAGGAAATTCGAGTTTTGCGCTTGTTTTCCTCGGTTTTGCAGATCTTTAGGTAAACAAGCGTGGAAGAGACGGAGCTTAGCGGACTATCGTGTACATGGATGAATATTGAAGAAGTTCAAGTGAAGATTACAAGAACCAAGGCCCACGAGTTTGTGGGAAATGAACGCTTAAACTCGGGTTATGCATTTGAGTTCTTGTTTTGACACCTCTATCTTGCAATGCTTGGTTTGGGAGCTATATTGATCGGATGAAGCTGAATTTGGTATCACTGGAAAGATAATTCAAAGAGCTACAATTCATGTTTTTACTCCGATTCATAATTCCAACTCGAAGGGGGTCAAAACAGCCTCTGAAGTGTCGCTTGAATGCTGAACCGAGGCTAATTGCGCGGGATGGTATAATTGCGCGGCCGCGCATTGTGCAAGACCGAGCAATCGGCCTTCTCAGCGAAGCGTGGATTTGGGCCGAGGTTTTGATTTGGGCTTTGGTGTTTGTTCAAATGGGCTTTTGTCATCCGAGTAATATGTTGAAGATATAGTTATTGAGGGATATTTTTAGTAGACATATAAATACTTTATGTTAGTTTTATTTTCATAACTTTGATCACAACTTTTGGAGGCTAGGTTTTTCTCTCTAGAGGCAAACTTAAACCTTTGTAAGTTTTCTTAATTTCAATTATGAATTGCTAAATTCCTTTGTGTTTGACTAGTTATTGAAATCATAGATTGCATAATATTGTGAGGTATGATTGATTCTCATCAACTTGAATAGGTTTTATTCCCCGTGCTTAATTGAATAAGAATTTATCTAGGGTTTTGTTAGATTGATCACCTAAAAGAATTTCTAGGTTAATTTACAACTAATCTGATTGATGCCCGTTCGGGGTTAATTAGATAAAGTAGCATCTATAATTGTTTGGACCCGTTTGGGCTATTCAATTGTAGAAGGGAATAAATCCACAAATAACTTAGATGTCTGTTTGCTCTAAGTGTTTGTTTCTATTGATAACTTGATTCGTAAAGCTGTCGTTTAATTGAATCTAGACGTTGTTTTAGGTTGTTAAATGATTAGGGTTGTTTAGACTGTTAGTTCTTTCAAATATTTATGAAGTTTGGGTCATAATCCTTAGTAGGAGTATAATCCACATTCAAGGGAATTGAGAATCGAAAGAATCAATGATCAATAAGCATATCTATGATGGATGTAACTAGTTGAACATATTTCTCTCATATATATTTACAATCAAACCTTGCATTCATAGTTAGATTTATTTTGCATCTTAGATTAGATTTCCAATCATTAAAACCCCCCTTTAGTTCTATTACTTGGCACGCAAGTAAAAGCATAAATACACGAGTCTCTGTGGGATCGACCCTTACTTACCGATCTACTGAGTTGGTTAAGTTAAGGTTTCTTTGGTAGGTAAAACGACTGAAAAATACCTCATCAGTAGCTATCGTTGGCAACGACGGGCGAAGGAAATACTTCTTGGGTTAGTGGTCGAGTTTACAAGTAGGGCCTCATTCGATCGCTAACAGCCCTGGCCAACTAAAACTAGAAGGAACCGTGGACTTTCGGGAAGAAAAAAGAGGCCAACCTTTACTGTGGAGATGGTGTGGCACGATCGAGTTCACTCATGAGACCGAAGTTGCTCCAGTAGAACCAACAAAAAATATAAGATGAAAAGAAAACTATGATTGGAGACGACTTGCCGAGACCGACGAGGAACAACCGTTACCGTGAAATTGAAGATCGATTGTGGCGAGAACAAGGGTGGTGATCCTTCTCGGCTCCTCCAACGAATAGCGAAGAGCTCGATTGTTCGGGTTTGAAGACGTTCACGAACGTGAAATTAGAAAGAAACGCGACCGGGATAAATGGCTTTAAGGGTAGAGGATTTGGGGCTTCAAGGATATAATTTTTTTTTGGTTAGATTAGATAGAATTTTCAGTTATGGGTAAAAAATTTTTGGTATATATAAAAAATAGGATTTGGATAGAATAAAGGTTAACTAGATAAAGTGTAGTTACTTTTGGTGCGTAGAAGTTCGTTAGCATGTGTGTAAAATAACAATTAGATAGGTGTTTTCAAACATATTATTAAAACATGTTATAAATAATAGATATTCCTTACACCGAGGTTACTTGCGGGTCAAGAAACTCGTTTGCTTGTAACGTAGAAACTCGTTTTTCCGACCGAGAAGGAAAAACGAACCCGAATATTATAGGTAAACCACATACTGCCTTAGTGGTGACACGTGAAAAATGGGGTGAACTCATTCCAAGGCTGGTGGCAGCTCCAACCCGTAGGCTACCTCACCCACTGTCTCAAGAATATCAAACGACTCAATGTACCAGAGACCCAACTTCCCTTCGTCCTAAAACCTCTTGATCCCGCGAGTAGGTGCCACTCACAGCCACATACTTGCCCCTATCTCGAACTTTAATGGTCATCGTCTCTTGTCCGTGTAGGAGTTCTAGTAACTTTGAGCAGCTAGCATGTGCTGACGGGTCATAACTACCTTCCCAACAATCTCCTGAATCATCTAAGGCTCTCTCTTACTACATCTGACAGGTCATCCTAGCATAACAATGTCCTGTATCTCCGACCATACAAAGCCTCGTACGATTCCATTTGGATCAAGGAGTGCTAAATGTTACTATAAACAACTTCATAATTCCAATAGATCTGACCAATTGCCTCCCCAATCTAGCACACAAGATCACATCATCCCCTCCAATAGTTGAATCGTCCTCTCATATTGGACATCTGACTGCGGGTAGTAAGTAGTCGTGAAGTATGGTCTAGGCCCATTGCCTCATGTATATGCTGCCAAAATCTAATTGTGAACCGTCCATCTTTAACAATTAATATCATCTTGGGCACTCTAATCCGTCTTTGTTATTCTCCAAAACCACACATGTGTCATATCCTTAGTGAATTTTCTCCCCCTAGCAGATTGATATTCTCTCTTACATGACTTAGTCATAGTAGCCCTGAACTTCTACGAAGGTTCCATTCCTTCATTCAATTTTCCTGTAAGTTGTGGATCGGTTGATAAACCACATTTCCCCATATCATATTCAACTAGCATTTCAAACCCAAGACCTCTTGTCATTATATCCAAATAACACACTCTAATTATCACCCTTTCAATGCCTCCTTCATTAATCTCTTTGTTGGATGTAACTAAACTTCCGAGTCATGATCTTTTGCCCGAGCCGTCATTGCGCCTTAAGCCAATGATGGAGGTGATATTCAGTCAATGTTTGTTTAATCAAACTTAGCATATACCGAATGCAGTCGTGTCTAATCCCTTTGGTGTGTTCACTCATTCCTCATATTGATTCTGCTCGCATGGTTCCTATAACTTTATCTCACTAGATACATAGGCGAACTCAACCCTTTTCCATCGTAACATACCTCGTATGACTCCGTGGAAGTGTAATAATTTGCATATCTCTTATGATCCTGTGATACAGGCAGTTTGAGCATACAAGTCATACTACCCGTCTAATCCCTTTGGTGTGTTCACTCATTCCTCATTGATTCTGCTCGCATGGTTCCTATAACTTTATCTCACTAGATACATAGGCGAACTCAACCCTTTTCCATCGTAACATACCTCGTATGACTCCGTGGAAGTGTAATAATTTGCATATCTCTTATGATCCTGTGATACAGGCAGTTTGAGTATACAAGTCATACTACCTGTCAACTAGTCACAACTCTTTTGGTAACCTACATTCCAAGCGGGTTTCATTTTTATTTGCACTTAATCTAGTTAATGGTGGTTTAGAATAGAAGCCTTCCTTATGCTCCACCAAAAGTATCATTCTAACTCCATATGTTTCGTGACACATTCACATTTCTAAAGGTACTTCTAACATGTTATAACATTAATTCTATCTAGATCAACCCTTATTTTCTCGACTTGGGTAACCTACTTTGGTCGTATGGTGGGTGTAAAAATATTAACTGTTTCGATGAGTTCTCCAGTGGAGTCTTGATCGGGGGGGTTAAAGGTGTTGATATCTCGTGGGGGCTGAGATGTCATGCCTCGACACCTGAGCATGGGGGTAAGAGACATAGAATTTGAATACATCGGTTGATGGATTGTTCCATTGCCATGCAGGAACTTGTGTTTGTGATTGTGTGTGATTGACTGAATAGTAACTTGGAATTATTTGTTGCTTGAGGATTGGTTTGATTTTGCTGATGTGTGGGTGTGGTTGTCTGTTCATATTTGTATGTATTTCTTTCGTTATAATATGTTTTTGTTTTTCCTTAAGTTCTTCTTTGCCGTTTTAGTTTGCACATTCCGTGCATATTGATTTCATGTATATTAAAATTGTTAGCTAGCCCTTCAGGGATATTTTTTAGGTCACGTTCCAGGTACAGATGAAGTACGTACCTGAAGGGAATGGTCGATTCGATGACAGAGCAACCCAACGTGACGTGTCCTAGGATGTTTGTGGGAGTCGGGGTTCTTTATCCTACTTCGTGAATTGATTTTTCATTTGTTATACTTGGGATTTCTTTAGAAGTAATACATGATTAGTGATAGTTGTAGTTTAGGAATTGAATGCATCAATCTTTTAAAATTACAATAGTTTCAATAAAATTAGTGTTGGATGGTTTCTTTCTATTTTCTTGTCGTGTCTTTTTTGTAAGGTCCAAATGTAGAATTATTGTCCAACTAGCTTAAGTGGACCCATGTGAGGTCTACTACTAAGTAGTATTCTGGTTTGAAAGCTAGAGTGTTACAACTAAAACTATGTAATTTTACTTAAACATTATATATTATGTATAATAATATATAATAGAGCTTATTAATGAATGTATCATCTAGTTTGTTATGAAGGTATAAACGAGCTTACTCGTGAGCATATAATTGAATTTTCCATTAACAAATGAGCCGAGTTTTCTTGTGCTCAAGCTCAATTCATTTATTTTTCGAGTCTTAAAATTATGCTCAAGCTCGGTTCGTTTACAAATCGAGTTGAACACAAACAAGACTTAACTGAGTCAAACATCGAATTACTCACGAGTGGCTCTGTTTATTTATAGCCATATCGGTCTCGCCCATTCATTGTGTCTTTGCTTCAATGTGTTATCGCCACTCCGCCAATCTTCCTCACTCTGATCGTCGTTCCTTCTCAACATCACACCAGTCAATGCTTCTCTTCATGTTTGAATGAGTTTAGTTCATTAATCAGTTGAAGGTTATTTTCTTTCTTTGTTATTTTTTTAACTGAATCACTTGGGTTTTAGTTTATAGAGATTATACATTTGTTAATTGGAATATGGTTTTGTTTTTCAATTGTATGAAGATCTTGGAGTAATGGATGTTTTCTTCTCACCTGAGGATGAAGTTAAGTTAGAACCTGGTTTGAAAGAAATAAAATTGTCTGAAAAATAGCTCGTAGGGAAATTAGAAAACAACTATATGTTGGATGAGGTTAGAAAAATCAAGATGATGCAGAAGAAACTAACTCTGCAACAATTAATAAAGAATTTAGAGGCATGGATGGTGGTAGTTCGCATCACAAGCCTTTATTTGTACATGCTTATAATCTTTTTGAAATTTTATTGAAGGCTGTATTATGTAATTAGTTTAGAGAAATCTATAGAAACTAATTTTCTGTTTTCAACACCTTTATGTCATACATAGTTCAACCATTATGGAAACCATGAAACCGGTGATGCCTTATCGACCTAACCGTTTGAAGTAGGCAGTGGCGTAATGTTTTCTTTTATTAATGGATGGCATAAGAGTTTCATTTTCGGTTTAAAAGTATGAAATGGTATTTTAGGATCATCTAGTAAACTAGACATGCAAAGGTTGGCAAAATAATTGATTATAGAGTAAGAACTAAGACTTTTTGTCATGTTCACGAATTTTGCAAGAGTTGTCATTTATAATAAGACAGTCTATCCTTATCACTTGTGCATTACTCTTGAACCACTATTTCCAAAGCGTACCATGTGCAATCTAGCATATCTCCAATGTTTATGTAAGGCTCGAAGCCCTTAGAAGCGCTATCCCATGCCAACCCGAGGGCTTCTCAAGAGGTCACCCATCCTGGTACTACTCTCGCCCCTGCACGCTTAACTTCTGAGTTCTTTGTCCTCACTCGAACACAGAAAAGGAAGAGTTCTTGTTGACATGGGGAGCACCTCAATCCCTTATAAACCACCGGGGTGTTACAATCTCCCCCACTTAAACACTTGACGTCCTCGTCAAGGTCCAAGGACCGCCCTTTGGGTCGAGTGATCGCCCTCCGGGCCAAGCCAACTTGTAACCCAAAGTCGGCTCTGATACCATTTGTAAGGCTCGAAGCCTTTAGAAGCGCTATCCTATGCCAACGCGAGGACTTCTCAGGAGGTCACCCATCCTGGTACTACTCTCGCCCCTGCACGCTTAACTTTTGAGTTCTTTGTCCTCACTCGAACACAAAAAAGGAAGAGCTCTTGTTGACATGGGGAGCACCTCAATCCCTTAAAAACCACCGAGGTGTTACAGTTTACTCATTGCAAAACCAATAATTAAGTCAAATGAATTTCGATTAATATTTGGTAAATGTCAAATGACCTCTTCCTTTGGGGTATAAGTATATATGCAATCTATTACAACAACATGGGTTTGAGACTTTGAGCCAATAAGCCTTATCCTATTTGGTATCAAGTCAGTTGAGAGCCTAATATACCACTTTCACATATGCATTTTAACCATATCTCAGGCTAACTACATGTTACTAGTGATTGTAAAGTTGCCTTCACAAAGATTTGCTAGCGTTGTCAGCTAGTAAACCAATATTTTTCTTCCAATCCACATGACCCTGAAATCGAAAATGATCTTTTTACAATTAAGTACATTAACTAGGATTCAAAATTCGACAACCTTGACTCCATATACACTAAATCAATTCCCAATCCAATCCGAAATAAAAGTAATGAAGTCCAAAGATGACCCACAAAAACAACCACTTCATCACCCTTCCTCTCCTCCTCCTCCTCCTTCACGTCTCCTCTTGCACCACCTCAGCCCACCTTGTGGTTCAAGTTGACATGTACTATAGTGGATAATCTTTTATGAACTCCTCAAATCTCATTCTTGACCACTCACATTGTTCTTATCAACTTGTGATGAAACCTACACTTTCCTTCCATGCACCATATCAATTCTTAGAAACCTATTCCTTATTCTAGCATATGGTTTCTTAATTTACGTGTCTTCTAGCACTATGGCCAATGGAAGTGAACACATACTCGAGAGTTTTGGTCATAGCTTTGTAGGCGACCTCATTCTTCCCATTCTCGGCTCCTTCCTTGACGCCATGCTCATTCTTAATACTAATTATTTGTCCAATCTTAGGTTTTCTTGTAGGTCACAACCATCTAACAGAAAAGCTAATGTACACGGCTTGAACATTCCTTAATATATTAATATTTTTATTTTTGATTTGTCGATAAGGGAATGTTTTCCATGTGAAAGTCCGAGGCCAATAACAGGGGGTCTTGCATACGTAGGCCCAACACACAAGCCCAGTGGGGGTTCAATCCTAAAACCAATTAATAATAGGAGGAGTAACCCAAAGACTTATATAGTAGGCATGTTTAGTTTCAACTTTTCCATCTGGGATGATATTCTGACATGCCCATGCAATTGCAACTAGCCTGACCCATTTGACACTTGGACAAATGGGTCTAGCATCTCAGTTTCTTTATAGCTAGCCCAAACAACGGGTGGTGTGATAGGCTATTTTCCTACACCTCAAGTATACGGTTCGGTTGTAGTAATCAAGGTGTCGAACTCAGGGAACTTTGTAGTACCAATTGGTATTCGAACTAGTAGATCAAGCCAAATAAATAAGAAAAAGAGTTTATGATTGAATTGAAATGTTAACAAGTAATCGAAAATAACTAGGAAATATCAGTGGAGAAGAGCTTCCAAGGTTAGGATTCGCACAATGATGTTTCTGTAGATTTTAAGCGATGTCTATTTGGATTTCAACTTGAATGTCGTTTGAAGGAACTTTCTATCTAAAACCAACACAAATCTCTTTTCAGAAGAATATGTGAATGTGCCTAGACTCAACTAATAATCGCTGTCGCGTAAGATTAATCAGTTTTAGACCCTTTAAGCTCTTTAGAGACTAGGGACAAACAACCCAGCATTCGCTGTCACGTTCTACTAGAATTATCCAACCCTAGAACTACTACGATAGTTGGAATTCACACAAGAGAAATTAAGTTGCTGTCGCATAAATAACTCTCTAGTTTAATACCTAGGGATCTCATTCAAAACCATTTTTTGGTATTTGTTTAATCAATATCCTGTTACGATTATCTCCGGTCGGTCTCAAATTATAATAAGAATCCTATATGCAAAGCAAATAGGGCATAAAGCAACCTAGGATTAAATCAAACTTCAATCAAGTTTCCATTCAACCAAACATCACAATTCAGATCTACCTACTTCATCATTGGGTTCACCCAACCTCAGAATAAGAGAATTAGCTAGACATGAGAAGAGAGGAAAGCAAATCAAATTTAATAAACAACATACCAAATTGTCTTCAAATTGATTCAAAACTCCAATCCAACAGATCTAGAAAAATCTCCAAGTAATCTCCACCTAGGGTTCTCTCGAGAGAGGCTAGAAACAATAATACGTAATAAAATTCATAAAACTAGGGTTATAGTGTTTTGAGAGACAAAACAAAGTGCAAACTCGGCCCGAATCCCGACACGGGCAACTACCTGGCCTACTTCCCGGCCACGTACCCGGTCGGGTAAGTTACTGCATGCTCAACGGTGTAATTTGAAGAACCCGATCTTAAACCCGGCCACGTACCCGGTCGGGTAGTTGAGAACCCGGCCACGTACTCGGTCACGTACTTGGTCACGTACTTGGCTTGGCTGACTTTTCTTCATTTTCCGCTTTTGCTCCATCTTGGCACCCGAGCAACCACTTCTACGCTTCGTCCTTCATCATTTAGGCTCCATGAAACACTCCTCTTAGCTTTGATCCTTGAAATGCTTGAATCTCCATCCAGAATAGCCTGAAATCCACACAACACAAGAGTAGATACCGAACGAAGAAAACAAACGAAACAAACATAAAACTAACTCAAAACTAAGCTAAAAAGATTCAAAACATGAAAGTAAACATGTCCTAAACTATGTCTAAATGCATGCTATCATGGTGACATCTCAATCTCTTTATATCCAAAGACAACTCAAACAACTGGCGAGTACGGGCCCATGACCAGACTGTGAGCACTAATACCATGTAAAAGTCCAGTGGGATAATATATGAGGTCGGGTGTACACACGCCCGTTTTTGAGCATATGCGCATTAGGTCTAACACATAAGCTTGTGTATTCCATCCTAAAACTAATTGGCAATAGGAGGAGTAACCCATGTACTTATATGGTAGACAGTTTAGTTTCAGCATTTCCATGTGGGGTGGTATTCTTACATTCATAACCTTTCAACATAAAAATTGATTAGCATTTTAAAAAATACAGTTTAACAGCATCTGGGCTTGGAGAGAGCACGGAGATTGCTCAAATATAGGTAACAATTGGGATAGGATATTTGGTCGGATCAACAATGCTTTCATTATTGGCTACTTGTGTGCTTACTGGAAAATTTAGATTGTATGATGTCTTACAAAATCAATTTCTTTATTGAATATAAACAGATTAAAACCAGAGAATGAAACACATGACTTGAAATCCTTTTGTACACATAAAATTACTTTTATTATGTGTAAAACCTTGGAGTCTCATTAGAGAACACTAGTACAATCAATTACAATTTATATACTAATATTGAGTAACTTCTACTAATTGTAAATAACTAACTTCAATTGTTTATCTTAACAATTACTTTACTTTTGTCTAAGGCAGTTGAGAAACTTGTGTTACACGTCATTATTATTAATCACATATTAATAAAACTAATACATAATGATTAATTCTACCAAGCTTAATCCAACATTCACTCCCTTAAGCTTGGTAAATTTTCTTCATGCCAATCTTGTCCATGAGTTCAACAAACTTCTGGCGAGCCAAAGGCTTAGTGAATAAGTCTGCAAGCTGGTTGTTAGTATGCACAAATTCAACTTGAATCTTTCCCTTTTCAACACAATCCATTATGAAGTGGAATTCTGTATCTATGTGCTTACTCTAGTCATGAAGAATCGGGTTCTTTGACAAGGCAATAGAAGACTTATTGTGAATATGTAATGTAGAGACATTAATCTTTCCTTCCTTCTAATGTGTCCATGATGTTTTGCAGCCACAACCCTTGGCTCAAGCATAGCCAACAATGTATTCGGCCTCACATGAAGACAGGGCCACAATCTTTTTCTTCTTTGACAACCATGTGATTGGATTCTTCCTAGGAAATAAATGACACCAATTGTACTTTTTCTATCATCTAAATCCCTTGCCAAATCGTTGTGACTATATCCCACCTAATTGTGTGTAACCTGGATTTTTCTTATAGATACATTCAAGATTCATAGTGCCTTTAACATACCTTAACACCTTCTTAAGAGCTTCCATATGAGACGTTTTTGTAGCTTCCATGTATTTGCTGAGTACTCCAACAAAGAAACTGAGATTTTATCTTGTGTTCACCAAGTACCTCAAACTTCCAATTATACTTCTGTAAACTCATTCATCCACAAGCTCTTCATCCAAATTTGTTTTGCTTAGTTTCACACGTGGCTCCATAGGAATTAGGATAGGGTTGCAATCTTATAATCCAATTTTCTCAAGGATCTTCCTTGCAAGTCCCTCTTGATAGATGGAGATTTCTTCCTTTGTTTGCTTCACCTCAATCCCTAAGTAGCAACTCAGAATTCCCAAATCACTCATTTGAAATTGCTTCTTCATCTCTATCTTAAAAGAGATAATTGCTTCCCTACTTGAACCTGTTATAATTAAATCATAAACATAAACTCCTAAGATCATTACCTCTTTATTTTGACACCTGGTGTAGAGAGCATGTTCATTTTTGCATCTTATGAAGCCAAATTCCTTGAGGTATTTATCCAGCTTGTAGTTCCATGCTTTAGGTGCTTGCTTTAAGTCATATAGAGCCTTGTAGAACCTTAGTACTTTCCTTGGATTTTCCTTGTCTTCAAATCCTTCTGGTTGCTTCACGTATACTTCTTCACTTAATTCACTATTAAAAAAGCCGCTTTCACACCCATATGGTGAATTTCATAGTCTCTTGTTGCTGAAAAGGCTAGAAGTATCCTTATGGTCCCCATTCTTGCTACAGGTGCATATACTTCTTCGTAGTCCACACCATACTTTTGAACATATCCTTTGGAAACTAATCACTAGTACACAAATAGCATTTTATCCCTGATGTTTTTTGAAATATATCCCTGATATAAGCTAAAATAGGCACGGGTTAAATGTCGAGGGTATAATAGACCTAATATCCCTGATATAAAAAAACAAGCCAGAGATATTAGACATGCTTCCTCCAATGAATGAACTAATCTAATATCCCTGATATATGCAAACACTTCAAGAATATTAAATTAGTATCCTTTTATTAAAAAACTACTCTAGTATCCCCGGTATAAAAATTCATGTCGGGGATATTAGAGTTTTTTTGTTAAATTATTTTAGTATTCGTTGAAAAAATAAACTTGCTATATCTATAAACCTATAAAAGATCAAAAACGAATTTGGGGCGGCTTGTGTACAATAATCGCCTAATGAACAATAATTTTTTCACACTCGGCTTCGGCTCAGCTTCACTATCGGCTTCACTCTTTAGATTTTATATCCCATCGATTTTCGACCCTAAGTCGTGTTGCACATACCACCACTCCGTCAATTTATTCCACTTTCTCCTTCCTCATTCCGATCGTCCTTCTTCGATCGGTCCGTTCGTTGCTACCTTCGAGTTCAAACCCTCATATTTAGTGGTGCCTTTCTCGGAGGCGCTTCGAGATTGAAAGCTTTCTTCAGTTGAGGGAAAACCCGTAAGCATTAGTCCCAATCTTACCGAAACCCTAACCTTCTCTACACCGGCAACAGTTCTGCCACCGGCAACCAGGAAAATCTGCGATCCAACCGTCACTCGCCTCGGCAGCGCCACCTGTGTCCAATTTCATCTTGTGGCCCATGCTAGGCCTTCCTTGAAAGGTAAGGTGTACAATTCAAAATAAGCCAAATTAGTTAGTTTTGTGCTTAACTGAAATCCTATTTGAATTTTAGCCCTTCCATCTATAATTGTGTTTGTTGATAGTATGCAAGAGTAAATGACTTGAGTATAGTGTTGTAATTCAGTATGTTGTAGCCCAAACACATTAGGGTTATTTCTTGCCAATTCAAATATTGAATATTTAGGTATGGGCGGACTGAATTGAAAAAAAAATCACTACATTAGGTAATTTTTCAGTTCATTTGACAAAATTAGCTTACAAATAAAAATTGTTCATCTAAGTTCAAAGCTGCTTCACACAAGAGGCAGTCGGAATACATAAGCCAACAATGACTTAAAGAAGAAACTTTTGGGTTTGTTTTCTTTGTCTTGTCTATAGAATGAATGCGCATTGCATTCATCTTTGATTGGCAGTACATAGGGTAAAACTAATTGTCAAAGAGTTAGAAGCTAAGGGATCTGATGTTGGGGAAATAAGATAGATGCATTTTATCACAAGTGTATTATTTTTTAGAATCTCAATCTCCAAATTGACTTGGTTTGTTTCCAAAGGTGGGTCTTCTTAGATCTTATTATAATTAAGGTATTTTTATTTGTTGTTCTCAAAGCAATGGTCCTGCATTTAGGCAAGGTTATCAGGATCGGAATTCTATGTTGGATCGTTGATGGTCTTTTGGATCGGATCGTTGAATCGTAAGATTCTACATTATAACTAAAAGTATGCAAGAATAACCTAATAGACTGTATATTTTGTTATATATGAAGTAATAAAATGATAAACATTATTAATTTGATTATTAAAAATGTTGTAGGATGGACTAGTCAACTATTTTAATGGAAATGATACGTTAATCGCGAAATTATTAATAATATATAGTTAAAATTGTCATTTTATAGGATCCTTATAATCGTTTGTAGGATCATTAGAATCGTTCATAGGATCGTTAGAATCGTATATAAATCGGGATCAGATCGAGATTGTATTCTAAATCATTTAAGATCCTACTCCAATAAGATCCTACTTGGGATCGTGGATCGTTTCGCGTGTTATGGATCGTAGGATCGCTAGAATCGTAGAATCGGATCGGGATTTTGATAACATTGCATTTAAGTTTAATATTTATGTCTCATTGGACATAAATATATAGCTTGGTTCCTTTGTTTTAATCTTCTTTGTACTATATATGCTCAGATTCTTTGATACGGTTTAGAGTTTAGACAACCTGGCTATGTATCTAAAAAAGAGAAAGGCAACGACTATTTGATCATTGATCAGTTTGTGGTCTAGGATTTTTCTGGGCAAAATTACTGCACTTATTTGTATGCATCTGATGCAAATTATAAATAAAGGAATGTTGTTTTTGACCTATATTATTTGCCAGCAAGGCATAACGACTACCATATGTTCCTCTCTTTTACATACTAATAGTAGCTATATCAACCGACTTCACATAATTCCAATTTAGTTGCATTATTGATAAAAAATAGTTGACATTTAAGTTTTGACAAGGTAATATGTTGATTTTAAGGGTATAAGGAATAGCATTTGCACAGTCAAGTTGAAGTAAAAGTCGGCCCTTGTAGATCAAAAGGGATAATTAAGGCGGTTTGAGTAGACCCCGAAGCGTAGTCTCATGAGTAGACCCCGAAGGGTAGTCTCATTTGGGTGTAGACTGGAAAGGTAATCACCACCGACCCATTAAAACATTTTATAAAGTTGTCTTGGATAAAGGCTACGAGTCACTCAAATAAACGAGTTTTCCTTCAACGAATATTGCCCCTATTCCATGCCAAGGGATTCCGCAATATTGTTGCGAGATAAAACGTACCAAAATGACAATAGAGATGTTGGCCAGACAAATCTATCAAGAACAAACGTACCTTGTTCAAGTCCCATGATTCTTCTTCCTCCTTGACTTGGACGAAGTCTTCTTGCCATGAATCTTGTGGTTCTTCCTTCACTTGGACGAAACCATCTAGCCATGGATCTTGAGGTTCTTCCTTCACATGCACACGTGAAAACCGATCAATGAACTCACACCCTTGTGTTTGTATTTCTTGTGAAAACTCTCCCTAAACAAACCCTAGTCTCTTCCGACTCTTTGGGTGTATGCGCCGCTTTTTGTGTGTTAGTCTACACTCTCCATGGACTCCCATCACCCCTTTAAATAGGCGTTCATGGGCTGTCCAAAATTCAGTTATGAGAAGTTACAAAAGTAGTTAGGAAGTTGAGAGAAATTAGGAGGGAATCTAGGGAGTTAGTTAGGAGATTCTTCTCTCTCCATAACCACCCTTATCCTTATCCAAATCTCTCTCTCTCTCCTAGTCATCATTCTAGGCGTCCAAAAAGGCCCATAAATTTAAGTCCAAAACAAGCCCAAATGGCATGTCACTAGGCCCAAACTCTAGTCCATGCATGCGGCCCATCAAGCCCAAAGGCCACGCCCCATGGGCTGGCCCACCATGGCCCATGGCAAGCTAGCATTGCTAGGTATCTAGCTAGGTCACTTACCTAGTGTAGTTGGCCCTTAGCTAGTTGAGCTAGCCCCCATCTAGTTGAGTTGGCTTGAGCTACGTTTTAGCTCGTTGAGCTAACTTACAAGCTATTTGAGCTAACCTTAGCTAGTTTGAGCTACCTTGAGCTAAACCCTAACTACATGAGCTTCCTACAAAGCTAGTACTTTGAGTCAAGAGCTTAGTCAAGCTTCTAGAGCTTACTTTAAACTAGTTTGAAGCTTGAAAACTCCTTTTTAGTATTCATAACTATGTGCCAAGCTATTCTCATGCTTTGGTCCTTGCATAATGCATTCACCAAGCTTAGAGATGCTTCCAAACATTCATTTAAACTTGCACAAAGCTATAAGACACTTGTTACTATGCTCAAAACCAAATCTTAGCTCAATGCACGTACTCGACGCCTCGTGCCTAAACCCTAAGTGTGCCGCAAGCACCGTGCCCTTGCTCCAATAGCCTCGTGCCTAAACCCTAGGCGCGCCGCAAGCACTGTGTATCCCTTGATCCATAGGTGTCTCAATCATACCTTCGACAATGGCCTTGTCAAGGTATCAACACCTTATCACTTGAGCGTCCTCAAGCCATGACACACATATTTTTAGAACCGTGTATCCCTTGATCCATAGGTGTCTCAATCATTTGTATAATTAAGGAATTTCCATTCCCTTTCCAATGTATTGCCAACATAGACGAAGATTTAGAAAATCTAATCCACCTTCATCTCTTCACATTGGCATCTTCATAATTTCATCAATGAAGAACTCCATAGATAAGAACCTTTCCATCTTATCCATTTCATTTGGTTTCTACCAAATCAGCCATGTCATTCCCATATAGAGTTATTAAAACACTCCTTAACCACAGTTATTAAACTTACTATATTCCTTCATGCTATAAGCATATAGAACCCTTAGAAAGACTTCCCAAATGACATTCTTTTGCTTTTAACCATTTAACATAAAGCTTTGTTGTTGCATGTATACTTCTCATCCTAATCACCGATACTTTGAGAATTCCATAGGATCATCATCCATACAAAGATATGATATGATTCAGTTCTTCCTTTTCTTAGAAATCTTTTATCAAAGAAAACTTGAAGAATTATGCTCACAAGACAATCATTTTATCACAAGTGCTCACTACACATCTTAAGATTTGTCCTTCACTAAACATGCCATTGTAATAGCCTTAGTCATTTCAATGGTCCACTTAACCATAAGACTAACAAAACAAAGTTGTCAACATCAAGCCTTCATGGTGCATTGACACTTTTCTTGAACTCGAGGATGGATCAAACGTCCTCATAGGTCTCTTTTAGACCATTACTTGTAAAATTGAAAGATCTTAAAACCAACCTTTCAATAATCCCAAACAAGCTCTATCAATCCAACCTAATGACATACAACATGAGCCACCTCATGAAATCATACAAGGTATGTGATAATCCAAGTTTTTAAACTCAATCACAACTTTTTAATATCTCAAAGATTAGGAAACATTTTCACGACTTCAAGTATGATTCAATTGATTAAACAACCAACATCAAGTGCCTAAAGTAGGCGCGCCCATGAGCCTCCAAAACAGGCAACGACGGCAAGCGCTGAGCATCCGCCATGGACAAGGCTCGATTGTGATCAGCCTCGGCGCGCCTTGCACTACCCTTAACCTTGTCACTAGACTCGCCAAGCGGCGATGCCCCGAGCATCGCGCACCCAAGGAACGACGCATCATTTCGGCACGAGCGCACCTTCCCTTGTCGCAAGCCCATCATGCCAAGCACCAAGCTTCTAGTCCCGGTGCGCCAAGGCATGTACGATACTACGGGGCATGCTAAGACTTCGGCCTTGTGCACTCACGGCGCGATCTTTGTGTGACTCCTAGCGTCTAGCGCCTTGCGCCGAGAGGGTCGAAGCATCGGCCTGTGATGGGCGTGCTTGCGGTACGCCGTGGGTTTTTCAACCATGAAATGCCTAGTGCCACGAAGACCGGTACCAAGACTCGGTACTCTCTGGCGCACCTACGCCCAAACCATGGGCGTATCTAGGATTAATCCAAGATACCTCCTTTCCCCTAGCATTCTCGAGATTGGTTCTTCTAATCATGGCAATCCTTTTGACATTAATCTTGTTAAATCTAGGCACATTTCATGTCGACATTTAGACAGGCGAACAAAAATCCATACTTTATTAAAATTCAAGTCATTATCCTTTGAGGGCATAAACACATGGCAAGACCGGTCAAACCATGATCGAATCTAGCCGTGCCAAAGATGTCGAAGCCTATGCACTCGACACTTTCAATCCTTGTCCAACTTTTGTTCGAATAAGCCATAAGAGATATTACTCTCATGAATTCATTGCTCAATAAAAGTATGCAAGAAATCTTGATCTAAACCAATCAAGACTATCACATCTCCTTTTCTATAAGAAGCATGGTTTTCATGAAATCACCTAAGTGATCTTCACATGCATCTTATCAAAGAGACTACACCATCTCTTTTATGTGTTCTTTAGTGTATTTATGGCGAAAATATGTCAACCCTCTCACGTGGGGGGTAATCCAGTAGACCCTTACATTAGTAGACCTGAAGGTAGTCTAATTACTCTAGTAGACCCGAAGGTAGTCTAGAGCATGAGTCGTCCCAATCAAAGAATGATCGACTCAAGGGTAATCTGTTTAGGATCATCCAAAATAAAAGAACCTAGAATCAACTTTTCAAAGTAGATCTTAAGAATTAGACATAGTCCTCTTCTTGCACACATGTTGTTAAGATCATATTTATAAATCAAACCATAGTTTATTATTCAACCATGAACATTACATGATCGTTTTATTGATCAAATTACACACTAATACCGTTTAGTCAAGGTATACAAGCACACATAAATAAAAGGACACTTTTAATGCTAAAACACACACACACGTGCACAAAGGAAATTAAAACTATGCATAAATCAAACACGGCGTCGAATGCCACATAAAGAGCAATACACCGTCCTTATAGGCCTTCGGTTCGCATAGACGTTTTGCCAATAGGTGCCACCAACAGCGGCTCCTCCATCCCCCAAAGGCTCGACCCTAGGGACGCTACTCCTAGGCTTGGCACGCGTGTGCTTAGCCTTCTACCTCGTGCGCAGCTTGAACCTTGAGTACGCTTGCCTTCCCTCATGTCCATGATTAGGATCACGAGCCTCCATTGCCTTGGAGAGTTGAGGCACAAGAACCTCCTTTCCCTTAGCATTCTCGAGATTGGTTCCAACCCTCACGTTAGTGATGTACCAATCCCAATACTTCATGCCATGCACTACTGGAAAACGCGCATATAGCCAGGAAATCATAGCCAGGAAATCCCGGTGTGGTTAAGTTTGTGGGTAACAGCCACAACATCCCCCACAAACCTCAAATTTTCTGGCTGTTTACCCATGAAATTCATGGTTGGGGCTATATTTGCGGGAATATTATCGCGAAATATACACACAACTAAGTTCGATTCTAAGTTTGTGGTCATATAGTCATGAAAATATGGGGTGTGGCAATAGTTGCGGCCATATTGACGCGAATATATTACGAAGCTAAATTTGGTTCGAAATTTGTGGGAAAATTGTCGCGAAATAATCACACAACTAAGTACGATTCTAAGTTTGTGGCCATATAGCCATGAAAATCTGGGTTGGGGCTATAGTCGCGTTCATATTGACGCGAATATATTACGAAGCTAAATTCGGTTCTACATTTGTGGGAAAATTGTCGTGAAATAATCACGCAACTAAGTTCGATACTAAGTTTGTGGCCATATTGTCATGAAAATCGTTAGCCGGTATATTTGGGGCCATATTGCCGCGAGTGACTTACGTAGCTAGATTCGGTTCTAAGTTTGTGGCTAATATGAAACAAATGAGTTTTTTTATTATGGATAGAAAAGTTCATTTCGTGTCTTACTTTGTTTGGAAAAATCTGCAGAAACAGTCACAAGATTAGCCACGAGTTCTTCATTTCGTGTCTAACTTAGTTTGTTTGGAAAAATCTTCAACCAAGTTCGTTTTTGTTCGATTTTAATTAAAATTATCCAGTTAACCTTGTTTTAGGGTTCGTAAAAATGTAAATAAACCGGTTCCGTAAAGCTTATAATTTTTATGATTTTATGAAGCTATAATATATGATTTATGTATAAAAAGTTGTTATAACAAAGGTGTTGAAATTTTCAAATTTCAATTATAAATTGACAATAAGTTCATAATTGATATGTTATACTCCCTCCGTTTCACAATAGTTGTTTTTAGACAAAATTTCACACATATTAAGGAAAAAAAATTTCTCCAAATTGCCCCTATTAAATGCTCTCTTTTTTTTTCTCAATTACCAATAAGTTATTTGTACTTTTAAAAAGAAATTTTGGGAGAAGTGTAATGTGGGGTATACTCTAAGGGTATAAATGGAAAAAAACTTCATATGAACAACTATTTTGAAACAAAAAAAATTGGCTTTAAGAACAACTATTGTGAAACGGAGGGAGTATAGAGTATATTGCATAGCAAAAGCCAAACACATCAATGCCATTACAAAATATGCCTTAAAAATGTCTTTAACTAATCACAAATAAAGCTAATAAAAACACAAATCCAAAATATAAGTGAGCATGTCTTCAACTTCAATATCCATCCAAGATTGAGATAAGCTCCTCCTCCTTCAAAAAGAAAATCCTATCATTTAAGCAAAACATTAGCATTTGCATATTATTAATTTAAATTAATAAAATGATAAAGCACTTGATAAAGCAGCTTGAGAGGAAAATGCAGCTTGCTAAAGCACTTGGTTTGCAGCCAAGATAGATTACAATTATGGTTCCAAAACTAGAGGGCTAAGTGGAAGACAAAGCGGGTTGAGAAAGACTATGACATTCTAAAGAGGCAATTTGATGCCTTCAAGGCTGATAAAGAATCCCCACTTGCTCAAAACCAGAAGCTCCAGTCAGAGGTAAGAGAATTTGGGTTTTATAATATGTAGAAATTGTGTTTTGACTTTTCAAGATGCCATGATTCATTTTTGATAAAAGAATTGTCAACTTTCTTGATTCTAAGTTCATGATTGCTAAGTTAAGAGGCAACCCTTTTTCACTTTTCATGACAAAATGTATTGATAAAGCCTAACTAAAGGTGTTACAATAAAAATGTTATCTTATGTAAATTTAATTAAAAAAACAATTGGGTTTGGTGTGGATTGCAGATATCAACACTTAAAGGCAGAGAACACACATATCAATCAACCTAAACAAGGACCAAGACAACTCAGATTCAAAGTAAAAGTTGTTGGTCAGAAAGGTTTTTGGCGTCCAACTGGTGGACAAGCACAAAAAGATGATGAATATGCACATTCCACAGTTTTTGCACTATAAATTACACTAATGATTTATCCTCCACTCCCATACTTCTATTTGGAAAAATGGTTCATTTTTCGGCTTCTCAACAGCTTCATTTAGAGATGCATCCAAGAAGGCAAAATAGGGACTCACACAATTGGACGCCAAAAACCAATTATTCAAACAAAACAAATTCTCAACAGTTGCTCAAAAGTTATTCAAACAAAATAGGGACTCACACAATCGTTTTCCGGCTTCTCAACAACTTCATTTAGAGATAACAGAAATCAGATTCATACAAATGAACAAGAACAACTCAGTTATTCCCATAGTCCCATATGAAATAAGATTCAACCAATTTGAAGGTGGAAGGAGAGTTTAGAGACTCACACAATTTGAAGGCAGATTGGGATTCCAAGGCATGGCTTCGAGCAAGTGCGGATTCCAATGGCGTAGCTTTGAGCAGGAGTCCAATGGTGTGACAAGATTCAAGACTCGTCCTACGAGCAGGTGCGGCGTGGCTGAAGTGGTCACACTCGCAACAAACCTACAACTCGCAGCAGCTCGCAATCGGGGCTAAAGCTAGGCGGCGCTCGCAGTCGCAGCAAGACTCGCAACAGGGGCTGGACGGCGCTCATAGTCGCAGAACTCGCATCTCCTTGCCTCCTTCGCTTATTCAATGGAATAAATCCCGCCGAGTCCCGGCGAGTCTCTGATCGGCGAGCGCAAAAGAGTGCGATATGGAGAATCGGCGGCAAGAATCCGCGAGCCGGAGAAGAGGGTCGAGGTTTGGGGCCGGCTTAGAAGCGAAATCGAAGACGAGGGAAGGGATTGCTCGGGAGGTTGCCGGCAAAGACAGACAAGGGCGGAACGAGAACGGAACTGCAGGGAACGAGATTTGATGGCGGTTGGTGACCACTTGAACCAGAGCGAGGACGGTACCGGAATCTCTGATGGACACGAACTCGGGCTAAAGACGACGACAGTGAGGCGGTCTTGGGCCTCCTTTTTTAGCTTGAAGGCTCGTGTGCGGCGTACAACAAGATATTGGTTGGCTTCTCTTTCCACCAAGAATGAGCGGTGCTCATCAGAAAGTATACAAAGAGATAGAAGGGAAGGGCAAGAGAGGAGAAAGGAGAGGGGGAAAGAGAATGGGTTCGGATTTGGGCCCTTAACACAAGCTTGGGCCTTTTGGCCCAAAACACAAAGAATAAGAAAGGTGGAGTGGAATAAAGATAAGATTTTATAGTTAACGATTTTAGTGAGCGGATAACTCGGGTCTTACATTCTATCAACTTAAGGAAAGTTTCGTCCCGAAACTTCTAGGGTTAAAGTGGGAACTCGCAAAGGTTCCCGAGGTTTCACAATAAGAAAAAGTTATATTTCTTTAGAATCGTTCATTCTTATAAGAAAACATTATATTCCTTTAAAATCGTTCATTCTTATAAGAAAATGTTATATTTCTATAAAATCGTTCATTCTTATAAGAAAAAGTTTTATTTCTTTAGAGTCGCTCGTTCTTATAAGAAAACGTTATATTCCTTTAGAGTTGTTCATTCTTATAAGAAAACGTTATATTCCTTTAGAGTCATTCACTCTTCTGACTCTTTGTGTGTATGCACCAATTTTCGTGTGTTAGTCTACACTCTCCATGACGCCCATCACCCCTTTAAATAGGCGTTCAAGGGCTGTCCAAAATTCGGTTATGAGAAGTTACAAAAGTAGTTAGGAAGTTGAGAGAATTTAGGAGGGAATCTAGGGAGTTAGTTAGGAGATTCTTCTCTCTCCATAACCACCCTTATCCTTATCCAAATCTCTCTCTCTCTCCTAGTCATCATTCTAGGCGTCCAAAAAGGCCCATAAATTTAAGTCCAAAACAAGCCCAAATGGCATGTCACTTGGCCCAAACTCTAGTCCATGCATGCGGCCCATCAAGCCCAAAGGCCACGCCCCATGGGCTGGCCCACCATGGCATGGGCTGGCCCACCATGGCATGGGCTGGCCCACCATGGCCCATGGAAAACTAGCATAGCTAGGTACCTAGCTAGGTCACTTACCAAGTGTAGCTGGCCCTTAGCTAGTTGAGCTAGCCTCCAGCTAGTTGAGCTGGTTTGAGTTGCGTTTTGGATCATTGAGCTAAGTTACAAGCTATTTGAGCTAACCTTAGCTAGTTTGAGCTACCTTGAGCTAAACCTTAGCTACATGAGCTTCCTACAAAGCTAGTACTTTGAGTCAACAGCTTAATCAAGCTTCTAGAGCTTACTTTAAACTAGTTTGAAGCTTCAAAACTCCTTTCTAGTATTTATAACTATGTGTCAAGCTATTCTCATGCTTTGGTCCTTGCATAATGCATTCACCAAGCTTAGAGATGCTTCCAAACATTCATTTAAACTTGCAAAAAGCTATAAGACACTTCTTACTATGCTCAAAACCAAATCTTAGCTCAATGCACGTACTCGGCGCCTCGTGCCTAAACCCTAGGCGCGCCGCAAGCACCGTGCCCTTTCTCTAATAGCCACACATACTCGATCACGACATTGCCAAAGCGTAGACGTGCCCCGGCAACCCGCACACTCGTGTCGCCACCATTGCATCGTGAAAGGGCGCACACCACACACCGACGTCTTACTGTGCGTTGTTGCTTGTGCCGCTCGCCATGCGCCGGTGTGCCTTGCCCGAGCATTTTCTCGTGCCGCGCCTTTGCCAACACGGCGCACCTTTTGACATGCGCCATTGCATACGAGGTTACGTGCCTCGACATCGGTGTGTATCTCTTGGACTTTTCCTTTTCTATGACCACTTTACTTCTCTTATCATATCATGGCAAGTCACACGGTCAATCTTATCAATCGACACTTCTTTGTGACTTCTTTTCCTCAACATGATTATAATGTGATTGATGACTTTTCACAAATCACCAACATAATACATGTATGGTTAAACAGTGAAATTAAATGGATTATTTGTTCTTGGCATACCTTCATTGCATTTTTTCCTCTATAGTTGCATTTACAATTTTGGGCGTCCTTCTCCAGGATGACTTGTGCTATGTTTATTTAAAGTAATGGTTTTCTTTCTATTATATTATCTTCTTGAAAGCTTGTGATCTTAATGTTGAGAAGACAATGCAGGTGTGGGAGGAAAGGCTTAAGTAAAGAACATAATTTGGAGAAGACACCATAATTGAGGCAAAGATATTGTTTAACTTGGTTATTTTTTGTTGTAGGTATAATATCTACTTTCTTAACGTTAGTGTTAACAACTTGCATTTTTTATGTAATTGGATTAGTCATGGATTACCATAATTCTATGCATTATAGTTTCTCATATACAGTATCTCTGTTGTTGTTGGCTTAGTCATGGATTATCATCATTATATGGATCATAGTATCTAGAATGAAGAAGTTAGTCATAAAAAGAATCTTGTATCCGTTGCCTGGGAAGAGATAAGCTATCATTTGACCTCTCTAAATGATATTTGGTAACTTAAGCAATCTTTAAATGCAGGACTTTGAGTTTAAGGAGCTGGGAGAACTCATGCAATATTATCCTCATGGATACCATGGAGTTGACAAGGAGGGGGAAGCCAGTATATATTGAGAGACTTGGGAAAGCTAAATTTTATTCTTAGCGTCTTACTAAATTATAGCTTTTATTATGTGGCAGCCACATGATGCCAAGATAACTCAACAAATGCATGTCGCAGTTCAGCTGTCACAAGCAAAAACTAAAACAGATACATTTATGTTGTCGCTTCTATGAGAATTTACTAAAAGTATGGATTCAGGGTAATAAACTGATATGGGCAAGACCTTACAACTGAGGCATAGTGTAGTGTGTAATATATCAGATGACAAATTATGTATATATCTTGCAGTGGTGACACGGAACTATATATGTGTTCTTTGGTTTGAACCTCAATTTGTTAAATAGCATAAGATGCCCGTTCGTCGTTTATGCATGTGGTTTTCCCTTTTGGCTTCAAGTATCTAATTCTTTTCCTTTTAATTTGGATAATGCTAGAAAGGCTTCTCAAGTTTGGTTTGGAGAAGTACATCATTCGCTTCTATCGATGAGAAAAGTGCACACTCGTTCGTTAATAAGATCACTCGTAGAATTGTAATTCCAAATAAATGTGCATGTTTGGAGAATATATGAGCGCTTAGGTATCTCCCTCAATTTTTGGGTTGAAAATACATTCAACACTAGGTTAATGAGAGTATGTATTGATTTGAACTTTAATAGTACCTAATAGTATATTTCAACTATATTTGTGGTAGTAATGTTCTTGAGCTTTTTTCCCCAATTTCTTTGGGTTAAAATGCATTTAGTATAGAAGAATTAATAGCTTTTCTCGCGCATTGCGCGGGGCCCATCACCTAGTATTGAAAATATTGAAAAAATGATCAGGTTCCAAATGATGATAAATAATAGACAGATTTGCATACATTATCGACATATTCATTAGCTTAGAGTTTTAATTTTGGCTATATAGATTCTCTGTTATATTTTTCATGTATACATCACCTAGAGATCTAGAATCATGCAAAAATAAAAATA
This sequence comes from Fallopia convolvulus, assembly GCA_964016875.1. Taxonomy (NCBI): domain Eukaryota; kingdom Viridiplantae; phylum Streptophyta; class Magnoliopsida; order Caryophyllales; family Polygonaceae; genus Fallopia; species Fallopia convolvulus. Next base: position 29,951,084 of record OZ024727.1, read on the forward strand.
AAAATAAAAGTTAAAAAACAAAAGTAACAAGTTTCATCAACTTAATTAGTAAGCAATATATTATATATGCAGAGGCCATGACTACATAATACAAAAGGAATATTTGTGAAAAAGATGGAATAACCTTGAGGTAAATGTTTTCCATCAGCTCTAATCTGGGCCCTTCTAGATACCTGTTTGATTAAAAGAAACTCCTTAGAACCTTGGTATAACCTTGACACTAACTAAACACAAAAAAGTGGATGATATGTCTACAAGGTGTAACTCGTTACCTCTACACGAATGTTCATCGCTGACAATGTAACAAGCTGAGCCGACATAGGTTCCACAAGGTTAGATGAAACAATGGTTATCTACAAGGCAATACAATCAATTAAATGTGTATATCCCCTATTTAGAATAGAAAATGGATCTGCACTAAACAAACAGAAGGCATATATACTTTATTTTCCTACAAGAAATGATTTAGATATACATAAATACCTAATCACAAAGTGATGAAGGATCTTGTCGTTGAAGCGGTGCAAGGCAATCCGAGGAAGACCTCAGCAAAATCTTCAAGAGATAGTGAAACTCAGTGGTTGAACTTTGTCTGGGATCACAAGGTTAGATCTCCCTTGTCTGAACTCGGAAGCGGGTGATTTCAAATCCAAGAGTTAGATCTATGAGTCTAGTTTAACTCCTCAAATTTTCAGATACATTTCACTCGTGGATCAAAAGTTATGACAATTTTACTGAGGTGTCACAAAATCCACCAAGATGGGATTTCGAGTTGTGTTGATGGAGTTTTTGAAGAGGATTATGGATCCGAGTTTGATGGAGGATGAGATGGTGATTTTGAGGATGAAAGGTGATGGGAAATGGCTGATTGAGGGTTGGATATGGACGAGCACAAGCAAAGGATATGACTCATCTTTGATCCACTCGAACTAGGAAGATCCGTTCTTGGAAATGACTCACTAAGGAAGGATCTTCGATCTTTGATCGATATTACTGACGATCTGATCAAAACAAACTGAATTTGGATTGATTCTAACAAAGAAAAAATATGCTTCTGAGAGGAGACAAAAAATTGGGAAGTTTTTTTTTTATATCAATTCTTGTCTAACTAGCAAAGGCTCCTCCCAACCCTTTTTAACCCAGATGGGCATCAAACCCCAACCTCCCACAAATAAGGAGTTATTTCAAAAATGAATCAATGTTTCCAAATGTTTATAAAATACCCTTACAACTCATAAATCAACCACACACACGTGACCTTCAAAATAAGCACAAATCGAGCATCACGGAGTCGACGCGATCGCATCAAAAGGAGGCTCTCGGCGCTTGGCTGGCTCCACACACCTTTCATGGGAATTCTTGGTATCTTTGGCCTTCATTTGAGGAGTAGGAGGCCCTCCTAAAAGATAGCCCAATGGAACTAGAGAAGTGTCTGACGGAAATGGCTCAATATCACCACCCGATGCTTGCTCACTTGGCACCGGCACGCCCTCGGTGTCAATGTCTGTTCCCAGTTGATTTTCTTGCTCATGATGAATCAGAATCACATCATCCTCCCTCCCTTGAAAAGGATCCGTCCTCGAATCTATAAAGCCTGACAAACAAAGAACACATTGAGGGAAGCACAAGCAAGTACAATCTATGAAAGTCAAGTTAAGAACAACAATTCCAAATTCAATATGGTAGGCCAGAAAGCATGCACTAGCTACACCACTTCTCTTCCTATTCTTACGGGTATATCTCATGATAAAACAATGAAGAGACTGAGAATAAGTAGGAAACAATGGAACTATGACCTATACACATCCTAGATGACATGTATTGAGAAAGAGAACTAAAACGGAAGCAAGAGTACTTAGTCCTAGATGTCACAAATGCATGAAAGAAAAGTGAAATTATTTGATCAAATGTATGTGACACAACCAACACATAGTCATAAATATAGAATAGAGGAGTGCAAGAAACTTCCCTGAGAGGTGCACTCGTATCACCCTGTGAGCTCAACAATGGAGGTAGTGCTTCTAGCTCCCTTGATGTGGCATTTTCTATGACAACGGCATCCTTCTTGGCCTCCACAAGCAAAAGAATGTAATCACCACTTGGAGTGAAAAAAAACAGCCTCGTCCTCCTCATGGAGCAAGTAGGGTAAACATAAAGGAATCATAGGAAAGGCATCTAGCCATGGTGTGCCAAAGACTTCATGGAACTACGAATGATGGTTGGGTGAAGCTTGATTTTAGGAGGTGATTCCACAAATTCCTCATCTTCTTGCAATATGTGCATCATTTTTATTGGACACTTGATGGTGATGAGTTGTTCCAATTCATGGAAGGAAGTCTCTCTTTTTGGTAGTTTTGTGTCACCATCACTCCTTTTGGACATCTTTCCTCTAACCTTTGCATTCGAATCTCCAAAGCTTCAAGTCTTGAAGTCACAAGATGAATGGAATCTCGAATGGATTGGTTGACAGATTGTAACAAAGCCTCTAGAGATTCCTAAGTAAGAGGTAGGTTGGAATCTCGATGATCATCCCCATCATGCCCTGAGTCTGGCATACTTACACATGTACTAAACAAGCAAGATTAACCCACAAATCACAAGTAAATGCCAAACCACAAGTCCTCCTAAATCAATCAAGAAAGAGTAATGGAATACAAGTGCAAGGTGAAGCAAGGAGTTAGGTATGGCTAGGAAAGACACAAAGAAAAGTCAAGCACAAGCAAAAGACTAATGTAAAGGGCTTATAAGACCAAGAAGGTACTAAGCATCAACTCATCCAAACAACAATTCAAACAAAAACAAGCCAAGCTTGGATTCTTTTCCTCACGGGGTCCGACTTCTTCTATGCCTGACCTCTCTTTCAGTTTCGCCGGGTCCGAGTTTTTCTAGCCCCCATTCTTTTTCTCTATGAGTCTGAATTTTTCTTTTTATGGCTCAAGGTTCTAATTTTTTTTAAGCAACAAACAATTACAAATTCACAACAATTACTTAGGCAAAGCAATGCCTTCTTCAAGCTTAAGATGAAACAATGCCTTTCCCGTATCCTAATCCAAGCCAATACAAGTCAAAAGCAATTGAAATGTGCTTGAAAAGAAATAGGGTCGTTGCTGAGAAAAAGCTTTAGCAACTGAAATTTTATCCACAATAAAAGCAAGACAAGGCTAGTTTAATGCGGGAAAATTGAAGGGTTGTTTGTGAATTCATTTAATATTCGAAAATTTACTCTGATAACCTTAGCTAATTTTTTTTCTATCAAACCCGATGTTTCTAAGAATTTGGGAGTATGAAAAGATATTTACATATTAACTAGTTTTACCCGTCGTACCATATACGACTACGATTCGGTATTTTATATACATTATAAATGAGATATTAATAAATAAAAATATATTATAAGTAATTTATTGCTTGTAGAATGTATAATTTTTTAATCAAATATTATATTCTCATATTTTATTAATTTTCCTGTACGCAAATTTAGAGATTATCAAATATTTTAATATATCTATTTTTATTAATTTTAAATGTTATAAATTTTTATCATTATTTTTTTTATAAAAGAAAATCACTATATATCTATAAATAAATTCGTCAAAAGATATATGCTAAAAGATTTATAATTATTTTAAAATATTTTATCTTTAATTTAAATACTTGTATAAGGAAGTTTTCAAAAGATATTGTTATACTAAATAGATATTTGTTTGATGTTAGAGATAAATTTAAATAGTTAAAAAAGAATTTAATAGAAAGAAGTTATAATAATATAAATAAAAATTAATTTTTTAAATACGAGGTGGGGTCAGAATCGTTCTGATGGCTTCTTGGCTTATTTTATTTTGGATCAATTCTATATTTACTCCCTCTATCTCTCCTAATGGGCCTTCTCATTTTGGTCCAATTTAGCCACCAACTGAACCCTTCGATAGTTTTCTCTTTTCTTTTATACTGCCGCTGTTCTCCTTTCCAAGGAGAGTTACAACCATTTCTACAACCCCGATGAGGAGCACCGCCACCCAAACTTCCTCCTTGTTTGCCGTCGGTACTCGGTAGTCATCACCGTGTCCCTCCACAAACCCGTCGTCACCTTCTATGTTTCCGATCGACCAACCCAGGTGGTTCACATCTCTGTTTTCCTTTTCCTCCGACTACTCCATCGGTTGTCCTCCACCGACGTACTCGCTTATCATCACCAGCCGTTTCACGTCGGCCATTACTCTGGTTTGGGTTGCTTCCTTTTCCGCTTGTGTCGTCGTCGTCGCGAGTTCATCTCTTCCCATGTCGCCTCTAGATTTCCGGCGTCGTCTCCGGCCGCTAGCCTGGTGAGTCCTTGCTCCTTTTTGGTCCATTCGGTCCATCAATAGTTTAGTTCAGTTAGGTTGTTTGAGGGGTTTTCGATCAAGTCGATTCTATACGATTGTTGTTTTGCTGAGGGTTGAACTTCTATGGGTCTTGATCCACTTTGGAGTTATAAATTTGATGAGGGAAATTAGTGTGAATAGAGTTAGTTATCAATGATCGAGCTCTTGTTGGTAAGTGGGTTGTGCATATGAGTTATTATAACCAATCTCCCATCGATCGCACCACCGCACCCCAGCCCCGCTCCATTCCCACGATAACGAGCCCCACCTTGTGTTCGTTACCGGAGCACTCAAGCCCTCGTTACCCCTTTCAAATTCGGTTTTTGTTCTTCAAATTCTCCAATCTACGGTATGATTTATAAACCCTAACTCTTTTCTTGCAAGTTTCATGGTAATTTGGGGTAAAAATTCATATCTAGATTTTGTATGAGAATCGGTTTGCATGTCCATATTTCATAGTGCCTCTATTGCATCTATTGTTGGTGATTGATCTCGATTACAATTTGGTTATTCTTGCTTGATTTGCATTGAAATTTTGATAAGAAAAGCATGATATAACTTGTTCTTGAATTGATTAATTTTCACCATGACCTTTGGCACTTTTTGGCATGATTAGATAGGGTTTCGAGCAAGTATGGGGTTGCATGTTCTAAATGGTGTGTTTATGTGTGGAATTGTGGTGAAATTGTGCTGAAATTGTTGGAAATTTTGAGGTTTGGTACTCGGAACAACTTGCGAATTGTTCTCGCCCAGGCTCGTTAACGACCTGAGAGAGTCAGTAACGACCTGTGCAATGCTCATCTGAAATCTAAACCCAGGACCCTCATTACCGACCCAATTGGGTCGTTACCGAGGTAGGTCGAGAGCATTTTAGAGAGCAAGCATGGGGTTTTCTAGTTTGATTGGTTTGTGTGGATCTTATCTTGGAATTTCATGGTATTTGTAGGTACAAATGGCAAGGACTAGCCGAGCTAACACTAGAGCCGGAAAGAAGAGAAGGACTCAAAGGTCCCCGTCTCCCCCACGCATGGACAATGTTATTCTGACTACTCAAGAGCTCTTTAACATCTATGATGCCGTCCTTCAGAAGGACCACTTCACTAGGTGGTTCTCGAGATCAAGTGCAAGGACTTTGGGGATCTATGATGACATCAAGCACGCTTTTGCCATTCTTGGTATACCGTAATTATTGAAGAAGGAGGAAACACCGCACTACCCGGCTCTTACCTCCGAGTTCTTAGCCACTCTCCAAACAAGCTTCAAGACCAAGACCTCGGTTGGAAGAATCAAGTTCCGGTTGGGCAATTTTGATCGTGAATGCACAATGGCTCAATTCAATGCACTCCTCGAGCTTCCTCATCACTCTTGGGATTACAAGATCGATGACTTCAAAGTTACCGACACTTGGAGTTACATTTCCGGGGAAGTCGAACCTTCTGCACCGACACTCCCAGGGGCAAGCATCATCAATCCCATCTTCCGGATCGTTCTCCGAGTCTTGGGTGCCACTTTTTGGCCCAAGAAAGAGCTTTCAAGGCCAACACAGTTGGAAGTTGCATGCCTCCATACCATTCTTTTTGATGACCCGCCCCCCTTGAACTTGGGGTATGAATGGTTGAGATATGTTGAGAAGTACAGGATCAAGTCAAAAGAAGTATGGTGCGGGAATTTGGTGAGTCTTCTGGCGGAAAATCTTAGTGTCGATCTTGAGCAGTATACTCCACACCATCCCCAGAAGCTAGACTCCAAGTATTGGTACTCTTTCAACATCTTTGTGAGGACCGAAAGAGGGATAGCCACTAAGGTATTTGGCCAAGATGTGCTGCTTGATCGGGCCAAGTTTGAGTTGCTTTATTTGCCAAATTGGTATGCGGCTTGGACGGGTCATGCATTCCCGTTGGAGAAGAAGCCACAAGATGAACCATCATTGCGGGAGTGTGAGACAAGGTTCGAAAGAGAAGAGGCTGCAATGGATGAAGATGAGGCAGCCACGGAGGAGCTCGATATCGAGGATGATGACCTCGGTACCGAGGTACTTGGCGAGGAAGACGACTTCGTTAACGACCCACCTGGGCTCGTTAACGATTATTTTGTGGCCAGTAATGAGGCATTCAACTTCGGTAACGAGCCACCGCCTCTGCCTTTTGAGCCTCAGTCGTATGCAATGATGCCCTATAACCCGATGATCTATCAAGAGCACTTCCAACACCAAGATCAATATCAACCACCTCCTCAGCCCACCTATTCTTGATCAATCCATGGGCCGATGATTTGTCTTTCCAGATGCAACAGTTGAACATGCAACAGACACAGCTCCACCGAAGGATGGATCATTGGCAGGGTGTTTATTCAGCTCGCATGGCTTTAGATGATGCGAGGCATCAGCAAGCGGATGCTCGTTGGAGGACAATGGAGCAACGGGTGATGGTTGATGAGGAGCGTTGGAGGACCATGTATGAGTTCATGGGCAATTTTGAGCGCCAGTTTCCACCACCATCACGACGATGATTCACTTCCAAGGATGTTCTTTTCTGCTTCAGATATCTTGTGAGTTTCTTTCTTTTTTCCTATTCTTTTCTTCTGTTTAGCTTTATTATAGTGGGGACACTGTAATTTTATGTATGGGGTAGGGGAGGAAAGAAACTTGCTTTGTTTACTTGTTCTAGTTTGTTTGTGTCTTTGTTTGTTTTCTTTGCTTTGTTTGAGTTGTCTTTGTTTTCAAAAAACAAAAAAAAAATTTAAAAATTTAAAAATTAAAAAAAAAAAGAGTTTTTAAAATGGATAAGTACCCTGTCTTTTGGTTCTATGATAGTTAATTGCTTGCATGATCATGTAATTTCCTTTCAGCATGTTTTGATGGTATAGCCTGATTCTTAGTATGAAATTGTTTTATAGAGGAATAACATTTGATGAAATTGAGCATGTATAGCTTTTAGCATGAGTAGTGCAATCCAACAAAAATTGTTACCTTGTGAGTTGTTTTTAGCCTTTTCTTTTCTTGTGTGATTTACTCTCTTTATGCATATTATCTCTTGGAATTGTGATGGTTATCTATTTCGTGAGACCTATATAAGATTTTTTTAGTTCATTACTTGTGAAAGTCATATGATAGAGAACTTATTTTTATGAGCCTTATTTATCCCTATCCACCCTTTACATGATCCTTCTTTTTGACAACCAATTTGAGCTTTAGCCTTTTATTTTTAGCTCCACAAAATTATTTTCCTAGCCGAGATAAGCTTGACCCTATCTGGGGATTAAGACTTAGTTGGAGAGGTATGTTTTGTAGAGTGAAAAATGATATGTCTTGGTTCAAAATAAGGGTTTAGGGAAGGGTAGATTGGAAGTCTCTTGTTTTCTTTTGTAAAAAGAGATCTCTTGGTAGAGAAGATGCACAGAAAAAATAAGAGGAAAGAAAAGAAGATGTTTGGATCGTTACTGGCTTAAGTAAGCTCGGTACCGATAGAAAAGAAGAGGTGAAGTGTAGCTCGTTATCGACCCTCTTAGGTCGTTAACGAGGCAAGTCGAGAGCAGAAAATGAAAAAATGCTGAAATGTAGAAAAAAAGAAAGAGAAGGAAGATGTGCAGTGTGTTGACATTTTCCTGTAAGATAAGTACTAAAAACACAGTCTAGTGCCTAAGCTTTGATACCAATTGTAGGATCGCTAGTACTTAAACGAGTCAGCGACTCTTGCGAAGTCGTCGACTTTGAGTAGTAAAGCAGCGGAATAAACAAACAGGAAAAATAAACGTTACCAACAGTTAATGACAAGCGATATATAGTGGAAACTCCTTGTAAACCAACTAGTTTACTTGGAGAAAAACCACTCCCTTCCAAGCTTCTCACTTAGTCAGATTTCAAGAGTCCTTAGACTCGCTCTATTGATTTCTTGAGTGATTACAAAGCTCTCCCGTGTACAAGAATGAATTCCACACCCTTGAACCACGCTCTACCTTTGCACTCACACTCTCAATCTCACGTTATGCCTAAGAACACTCGACACACCACTCGTACGAACCTCACGCACAAGTTCACTCTTTGTTTCATACAAGGATTGAAAAATAACGCTCAAAGTCTTACCTTCTATCCTAAACACTGAGGTATTTAAGCTAGGGTTAGAGAGATCTCGTGTGTATCAAATCCCATTCGATTAGGGAAATAACACACACTCAATCTTTACATATCTTTCCAAATATATCACAAATGCACACTATAAAATATTCTAGGAGAGCAAATCGTCTTCATTTGATTTTAGCATTCTTTGTGATGATCTTCTCCTAAAATAGAACGGCCCAGCTATCTCCAAATGCACACACACAATTTGTGCGTTCTTTCCTTAAATAGTGTTCTCGCTAGCTGGTTATGTCAGTGACTTTGCTAAGTCGCCGAATCGACTTGCAAACTCGGAGTCACTGACTTTCCTGGAACCATCAAAACTCTAAATCTTCTAACAAACTCAACTTAACTAACTCGCATATATAACACGCTCATTAGTCTATAATAAGTTCATTTTAACAACCTTTCCATACCATTCTTCTCATTGTCCAATAGTTGTTACACTTGGTAATTACCTAGGAGGTTGATCTATAATTTTTTTTAAGTTTCAATGCTATTGAGTTATTGATGTGTCAGCTATGAATTTTTTCTACTGGTTGTGAAGGGGCTTGGATTTTTTCTTGTTGCACACACTGCTAACATTGTGCTTTCAGGATTTTGTAAAGAAAGAGACATGTCCAGTTACTCATAGAGATGTTTGATTCACAAGTTGAGCTGTATTATGGAAGTTTGCCTGGTGCACAAACTTACAGTTTCTTTTGTTCCATTAATTGTGTTATCATGCAATATATAGATTTCTGGCTTTCGATGAACAACACATTGCTACTACATCGATAGCTTCGGTTCACCATGTTGCGCTAAAGAATCATCAGGAAGTTGTCGTCAAGGTATATTTTTCACGTTCTCGTTAGTTGTGACGTTAAATTCCAACTTGTGATTTGAGAGAGTACAAATTCTGCTTGCCTTGATCTGATGCTTATTTTTTGGTAAGGTACTTATGGGAACTTCATGGATATATACTAGAAGTCTATAACATTTTGAATACACTATTGCAAATTTAAAATATGTGTTTGCAAGCGATTGAACTTTTGAAAGGAAAAAAACTAAAGCATAAACATGGCAACACTATGATAAGAAAACGATTGAACTTTACAATCGCAATCACTGTCTTAACTGAACATAAACAATCACTAGGCTAAACGAACATAAACAACCGATTATAATCTAATCACTATGATAAACGAACATAAACAACCGAACCTAATCAATTATAATTGGATTCGTTTTGCTGGCACCTTCATTTTCGTTCTCCATAGGCTCTCTCCTCACTAAGCGCATATCAGGTTTAGTTGGATTGCCGTTCATCTTTTCATCAAATATTTGTTCTAGCGTCCTGAAATAACCTAAACGCCCGAGATGAATACCAACCTTCTTCATCCCAATTTCCTTGCTTTGCATGAGTTCGTGCATAAATAGGCGAATCTCTTGCAAATCCCTCGAATGCTCCCTTGAAACCATGGTTTTCTGATTGAACGCCTTGAGCTTTTTGATAATGAATTTCAGAGTTAATTGAATGAAGAGAAAACTGATGCATTGAACGTAAAAATAGAGAGCTGAGTTGGTAATCTGGCTCCATATTTTCCCACGAAATCTTAATTTCCAAAATTAATCGTCCAGATTTTGTCGAATCTCGTAACTTCCATATCCTGCATAATCCGATATGCATGGATATGGCAGCGTTGGCGGTTTATTCTGTTCTGGATTTTGGCGCTTCATAAAGCGCTGTTTCACGCTTCATAAAGCGTCTCGTCTCTTGGAGCGTCCCCATTTTATTGGCCCAGATTGGCAAACACGGGGACTTTTCTTTGTATATTCCCGCGCATCATGAAGCACTAAGCTTCATGAAGCGACAAAGTAGTTTTAGTTTAAATAAAAAACGCTTCCCCCGTATACCGATAGCCAATGTGGCACAATTGGTACAGGTACAAGTTTATGTGTAAGATGTTGCTAGTTCGAAATTGGGCGGGAAAGCCAGAGTTTATATTTTTTTCACGCTTCATAAAGCGTCCCGTAGCATGGAGCTTCTCCATTTTCGTGTTAGGGTTTACAGTTAATATTAGGGTTTTATCTCTCCATGCAAATTAGTGTTAATGGATAGGGTTTTGTTTCCACTGTGGTGTTATGTAGATGGTAGGGTTAGGGTTAGTGTGAGATTTTGATATTTCAATTCAAATTAGGTTTGCGATTATTAGTTAGGGTATAAATTAGGGTTAGTGGATAGGGTTTATGATTTTTTTTATTTTGATGTTATGTAGATGGTAGGGTTATTGGTTAGTGTTTAGCGTTTTTTTTTCATTTTAGTGTTATGTAGATGGCAAGGTTATTGGTTAGGGTTTAGGGTTTTTTTCATTTTGGTGTTATTTAGATGGTAGGGTTAATGTCAATTTGAGGTTTTGATATTTCCATGCAAATTAGGTTTGTGATTGTTAGTTATGGTATAAATTAGGGTTAATGGATAGGGTTTTGGGTTTTTTCCCTTTTGGTGTTATATACGATATGGTTAGGGTTACTTTGAGGTTTTGATTTTTCCATGCAAATTAGGTTTGCGATTATTAGTTGGGGTATAAATTAGGGTTACTTGTTAGGGTTTAGGGTTTTTTGTTTCATTTTGGTGTTATGTCTAGGTTTTGATCTTTCAATGCAAATTAGGTTTGTGATTGTTAGTTATGGTATAAATTAGGGTTAATGGATAGGGTTTATGGTTTTTTTCCCTTCTGGTGTTATATACGATATGGTTAGGGTTACTTTGAGGTTTTGATCTTTCTATGCAAATTAGGTTTGTGATTATTAGTTAGGGTATGAATTAGGGTTACTTGTTAGGGTTTAGGGTTTTTTGTTTCATTTTGGTGTTATGTCTAGGTTTTGATCTTTCCATGCAAATTAGGGTTGTGATTGTTAGTTATGGTATAAATTAGGGTTAATGGATATGGTTTATGGTTTTTTCCCTTTTGGTGTTATATACGATAGGCTTAGGGTTACTTTGAGGTTTTGATCTTTCCATGCAAATTAGGTTTGCGATTAGTAGTTAGGGTATGAATTAGGGTTACTTGTTAGGGTTTATGGTTTTTTGTTTCATTTTGGTGTTTGTGTCGAGGTTTTGATCTTTCCATGCAAATTAGGTTTGCGATTATTAGTTAGGGTATAAATTAGGGTTAGTTTTAGGGTTTTTTTCCAATTTGGTGGTTGGGTCTCGTGTTAGAAAGGGGTCGAACTTTGGCCCTCAAACTGAGCACTTCAAGAAGCGTTGTGCTTCATGAAGCACTATGCTTTATGAAAACTGATGCTTCATGAAGCGTAATGCTTCATGTAGCATCAAATTGCCCTTCCCTTCTTACTGCTATGTCAAATTGCCCAAAACTATGATGTGATTTGATTTGATGACATCAACTTAGTGCAAATGGATTTTGGAATGGAAATCAGAATTCAAATTTACTTATCACTAGAAGAAGGAAAAAAAAAAAGAGTTTAAAAGACGTGATTTGTTTTTTGTATGCTTGCCATGGTGTCCTTTGCATTCATGATGGCCATCCTAGAAGACGCTACAGTAAGAAGGAAAATGCAAAGTGCATTGGAAATATGCTCAACAGATTCATAACAATATGTATCCAACATACATAACAATTGCTACCAAACCTACTACCAAAAAAAAAATCCATATAACTTCTTCACCATAATTAACTCTAACATCCTACATTTGGGCTTAGACCATTAGATATCCGAAGTTTGCGCCATGTTTCCATGCGTTGTGTAAATGGCTGGTCCCACCCCTTCACACTAGGGTCATGGTTCCTTGTCCAATCCATCGGAGGAGGAGGAAGCGGCCCGTCATCCTTCAACCACACCTAAGAAAACAATATATAGCAATAAACAACAACAATTACAATTCAATTAAACATAATTGATTCATCATTATTGGTACTTACTGGTATAAAGTGGTTTCTTTGTCCCACAAGAGCTATAACATAAATCCTTGTCAAGGGTGCCGATTCTCCCCTACACCCATCATAGGTAAGCATGTGTGCGATCCATCCCACGACAGCATCACAAGAGCAACCTGATGTAATGTGGCAAATATCAAACCACCAATGGGCATCTCGAGCCAATATGGTCACATGGAAGGGCTCTCCACATACGAAATAGTCTACAAAAGCTCATCGATAGGGGGCTTGTTCGCTACACGCTCATATATGACTTTGTTCCTTCTCAATCTAGCAATTAGATCCTTTCGAACTCTATGATATTGTCCCTCTCCATATCCCAACACCTCTGCAAAGGATCTATAACCACAATTACCATCCGCCGCTACATCCCTAACTCTCTCAATGTAAGGAAACATGAAATGGTTAACATTGTCAACACCAAAGTTCACCCCCAACCACACCACTTCTTTACGTACTTTGTAGTTGTGTATTCATATCTACCATAATTTTCTTTTTGGCCTTGTTTCTTGAGCCCTTTGGCCTCCCATACTTCTTTGCCATTGATGGGGTTTCTTTATTGCTCTCGTTATCCTTCTCTTCTCTCTCCTTCACTTCATGGTGTTTCTTCTCCTGCTCATATACACTCATCCTATGCTCAAGCAAAGTACTACTCCTCTTGGGTGAGCGCTTCGTAGACCCCTTTGGCCTTCCCTTTCGCCATGAAACAAGATCTATCGGCTCAAGCAATGAAGAATCTTCTGGTATGACCATGTCTACAAATGACTCAGATATACCATGCACCTGATCCTCTGACAATTCTCCTCTCTTATACACATCAATCATCAGTTCCATTCTCACTTGGTCAATTGAGAGGGATACATTGTCTTTTATGGGCATGCGATGTGGATCGATGCCGTCCCATACCAATTGATGCCAAAGCGAGTGTATCTCACTTGGCATTATCGGTTGCTTATTGACGATGGCATGAGCAATCCTATGAGGACAAGGAAGACCCATGCGCTCTCTCCACCAATAATCATCACACTCAGTCTCCATCTTTCCCTCAATCATGTTTTGTGTAGGCTGTGGAACATATCCAACAACTTCTTAAGGTGGTGTATTGCCACTCTATAAAAAAGGTGAACAAATATTGCCCTCAATTCCTTAGGGACACCCTCCAATTCTGTTGGCAGCTTCATACGTGCCATCTCAAGATCTCCCCGCAAACCATCAACTTTGGACACAATCTGATGGTGAATCCTTCCAATCACCGTGTTAAAGCCTCCTCGAGAATTGTCAAGTATTTTTTTTCAACACATGGTGCATGCCCTCCACCCTGTAGTAAACATAATTTTACTTATTTTTCTTAATATAAATGAATAAATCAAAGTACATATATAGGCCTACACTTAACGATTCGTTGTTCTTGTCTGAAAGTGAAGACAATGCTCCGTCCATGCTCTTACTATCAACTGCTTGTAAGGCCCAAGCCATGACTTCTCAACATATGGCAGGAGCCCTGCACAACGCTCTTTCACTTTTAGAAGCCTCTCCTCATATTTGGCCTCAGTTGATGACATAAATATGCCCCAACATCTATGGGCAAATCTTTCTGCAGTCTTGAGGTCTTTTAGAATACCAAGAAAATACGCTTTAATGTTCACCTTCACATGCACCCAACACATGAGATGTTTTACTTCTTCCCCAAATACAGCGTCCTTTGCATTCATGAGTGCTTTCTCTTGATTTGTAACAATCGCATTTGACATTGTCCCCAATTCTGCAAACAAACGCTTCAAATGTTTCAACACCCATGTATAACTATCGGTGTCTTCCTTAGCGATAAATGCAAAACCGATGTTGAATGATTTGTTAGTGCACGTGAATCCAACCATCTCTAGTAATGTCATGTCGTACCTGTCCATGTATGACATGTTAATTAAATTGTGACAAAAACCAAAATGCTTCAATAACATATTCAAAGTTTAGAAAGTGTACCTATTTATCTTAAATGTGTTGTACATAATGACAACATAGGGAAACAGTATCAAAAGATACAACGAGGTCGGGTGAACGAAGAACAAGATCTCAATATGATCTGAATTGTCCATCCTCTTCAGAAAGAAATGATATTTGTTTCGTTGCAAAAAATGTAACGCATATTGGGTTACCGTCATATTTCTACGGTCCTCGATTAGAAACTTTGCCTTGAAATTTGAAACTTGTTTCGTCGATGTCACATTACTAAGATAAAGCGTCCTCAATTCCTCGATTATTCTCCTTGGAGGCACATATATGTAGCTCAAATTCCTAACCAACTTCTTTTGAGCTTCTGTCATTCGTCCCATAAATGAATAACCAAGTAAACTACTTAGGAGGTTATGGTTGTTAACTCCGCACCCAACAGTTAATGCCCATTTTCCCGTTGACTTGCTTCGAACCCCAACCAACTCAAATTTATAGTTGCACTTGCTCTGAGGTGTCCGTACACTTGGTGGTCTAACAATTTGGAGTACTTCACCCTTCTTTCTAGATCTATACTTGCCATGCTTATGACATGCAAGTCTTACCATTGTTGGGTTTGATGTTTTTATTGTCAACATCATCATTCTTTCACGACCAACTTGCCTAGACCAATCTAGCATGTCTTCTCTATTATCCCACACAGTATCATTCTCAAAATCACCAGAAAAATCCTTCCTAGGTACCTATGTATATAATATCACAATTTATCTCAATACACCAAACATGTATACTATGCAACGATAATAACATATTCTAACTTTCAATAAAAAAATTTCAAACAATAATCGAAATCATGTATTATTTTGAAAAAATATAACTACTGCAATGTATATCGCAAGTTACCTCTGATTCGAGCATCTCATTTTCAAATTCTCCTTCCCCTTCTTGTTCTTCTTCTTCAAAAGACAATAATGACTCTGACTCTTCTTCTAAGGATTGTGACTCGTCTTCTGCTTCATACAATGAATCCAAAAATTCCCTTTCTGGTGACATTGTTCAATCTTGAGTTTGTTAATCAAAAAATTAATTTTCGTGGGGAGAATAAATTTCGCTGTACGTGATCGTCGAACGAATTAGGGTTTTTGTTTCGTGTGCGACGGTATAAAAAATTGCGCTGTTGTAACCGCCGCAATTTTCATGCATCATGATGTGTTGCGCTTCATGATGCGTGAAAAGTACGGGTACCCGCCTTTTCTTCACTTCGATGTCCCGCTTCATGAAGCGGCATTTTCCTTGTGCGTCAGGCAATAAATTCTTGTGTATAAGGCATCGGCCTTTATTATTACTGATTGGTTAGAATTTTAGGGCTTGTTTGATGTTTGAGGAAAGGAAACTAAATTATGCTTTTCAAGGGAAGGAAATAAAAAAAGGTTAGGGGCTCATTATATCAATGATATGAGATACAAATATTGGATATTGGTATCCATGATATTTTTGATGTATCTATTTTCGGGGAGATAGCTAACTAACCCCTAATATCAATGAATTTAATTATCTCACATAATAAATAAACGGGGGTTCGAAGCGCCCCCGTCTGCATTTCGAGCGCCCCTGTCAGTCATCTCAACCTACCTGCAAGGGCCTCTAAAAGGCAGAATCATGACGTTTGCGTCGGACGAGGTGACCGACAGCCTTGTCGGTCATCTCGACCGATGTGCCACCCCATGGGATTTTCCAACAAGTGGATTTTTCGGTCTATATAAATTCAGCTAATCCTCCATTTCCATCACACCAATTCGATCTCAAAATCTCTCAAAAAACTCCCTCTCTCAAATAAATCTCAAATATGGATTTTGATTGGTTCATTTCAAGATTTAATGTAAGTATTTTTTTTAATATTAGATTTGCATTTATATTTTTAAGTTAAATTTGATATAATACGATATTGTTTTCTAAATATTTCGTATTTATACGTAGTCGTTAATGGTGGAAGGAGAAAAATCACCCGCTTCATTTGATTTAAACGAGGAGTACGTGGATGACGACAATGGAGGAGACGAGGTTTCAAATGAGCACAATCACGCTGTCGTTTATAATCTAGAATCAAGTCTTGTATGTAATATCATTTTATTAAGTTTAGAAATTAAGATAAAAAATCTAATTAATTTTTATTATAATAGGCTATTCAATATCTAGATTTTTCTAGCTATTTTGCAAATAATTGTGAGTAGTCAGAATGAGAACATATGAAAGTGTGGGCCCGTAAGATAGGGAGGGGATTAAACATTGTACTCACCACCAAAAACTCATGGCGGGCAAAGATCATTTTTGGATGTGTCTTAGGCGGTGAGTAAAAACCGAGAAAGAAGGGCAAATCGTGTAAAATGGTGATGAATTTAGAGGTCGGTGACGAACTTAGTTCTGGTCCTCGTAGTAGAAAGATTGGTTGCCCGTTCGATTTGATTTTTTGGAGGGACAGAAAGACCAAGAAATGGCACTTAAGGGTGGGAGGCGGTCACCATAATCATGGCTTTTCCACCAGTCTGGAGGGTTATCCTTTTGCGGGCCGAATGACTGAGGAGCAAAGGATTGACGCAAGACAATTGGTTTTGGTGGATATAGATCTTAGGGAATCCATGACATTCCTAAGGGAAAAGTATTCGGAAATGACCACATCAATGAAGCAATTGTATGATTTTCGATATGAAGTGTTTAAAAAGGAGATTAATGGGATGGGGGTAAGCCAATTTGCGATTCATTTCTTAGATTCTAATCAATACTATGTCGACTATCGAAATGAGAAGGGTAGCGATAAGGTACTAGACCTCTTCTTTGCCCTTCCAAAGTCGATGCAGTTGCTGAAGTTGTTCCCTTATGTCATTGTGATGGACTCGACATACAAAACAAACATGTAAGTCTTTATTAACTATGATGTAGTAGTAGATTCAAGTACGCGTATTAAATCTCATTGAATTGGCATTGTACGTACAACATGCCTTTGTGAGAAATTGTTGGATTTACATGCACCAGGAAAACTTTCTGTATTGCTTCTGCATTTATGAAAAGAGAGATCCAAGACCACTACGAATTAGATCTCATATCTCATATACCCGTCGCATTAGCCACTTTGGAGGATTAGATCTCATATCTCATATACCCCCTTCATGTCGGCGTTCATCGTCGATGCTCATGATGTTCCAGGAGACGGTCATTGTGGGTATAGGGAGCTCGCTTCTAGGATGGGGTGGAATACGAAGTAGGTATAGATTGGTGCCATCCAAACTGTCGGGCACACCTCTCGGGATGGTATGCTACCTTGACATCGATAAACGTCAACACGCTCCTATACCTCGACAAATTGAGAGGTCCAACGAAAAAGTCAATGACATCACGCCACGACATAAAATCGACCTATAAATGCATGAATTAATCGATATATTATGATTTGTTAAATAATAGCTATTATTTTATTTAGTAGAGCGGATACTTAATTCGTCGATTCTTGTCTTGTCCAAAATCTGTCGATACTATTGCAATGATCTAGTATCCCTGTTTCGGCCACGATCTCTCTGGAAGGCCTCCCCAAGAAGGCGTGCAATATCATGGTTAATGTTACCTCGTAAACCAGGAAAGTACCTCCAAATAAGTTCTACAAAATAGGTAAAATAAGTGACACAAATAAATTTGGGTTAAGAAATAGAAATACTAGATAACATTACTCACATGTAGGACATATAAGCAACCGCCTATTTATTTTGCATCAGCACGGGATCCCATTCAGAGGTTTTAGTACAAGTATGAGAGTGTCGCGGACCACCATGAATACTCAAGTATCAGATTATGGTTCATCACCAGCTGCATCACTTTGAGCAATGCCCCATCGCCAGTCTTATTAATGAATAGAGTACTTCCCAACAACTCAAATAGATACCCTGTCACTAACAAAGTCGGGTCTCCTCCATTAATCAGCATGTTATCTATAACAGCATGCCAACACGCGATGGAAAAAATGTTCGGTCAAAACAGCCCTTCAATCTGCTCCATAGTCAAGTTGTAAGAGTTCACTATCCAGGTCCTCAGATCAGCATTATTATGCGTCTTTGCAGCCTTTATCCCGTTCAGCAGCAAAGGCCGTAACCAATGCTTCATCTATTTCGTTAAACTTTCTGTTCTATAAGCGCATTAATTCGCTACGGTTCACAAGGCCAACCCACTCCACCATAGGATCCAACTTACCACTCCACCAATTAATCTTTCCTCGCTTGTGCAATCTTAATGGTCGTCGATTCCCCTGAAACCATTACAAATAAAAAATCATTGTAAAATCAAGTTAAAAAAGGCTAATTAGTTAAATGACTGTTGAAGTCAGTCATCCCATATAGCATTCGCAATATGATTGTTGAAGTCAGTCAGTAAACTCGTATCAATAGGTCCACCACCATATCTCTTGTGCAAGCTCGCGTAAAAAAGGGGTGATGGATGGTACGAAAGCTCAACCTCTCGGGGTGTTGAGTGGTAGGCCTCGTGATAAGAAGGATCGACCTGATAGTGGGTGGGCTCAGGTAGAAAGTGGGAAGGTCCTGCTTGGTGGGAACGTCCGGCTTGGTGAGGGTCGGACGGGATTGAGAGTGGGGTTTATGAAATCATATTAAGGAAAAATGGCTAATAACATTTGTCAGTCCCTGGTGTCACAACATTCTCAAATTCTAATTGTAAATTTCGAGTAGGCCCGAAATCAAGATGTGGGTTTGGTGTGGGTTGGGAACTAGATGACGCCCACAAACTTTGGTAATCAAGGGTTGGGATTTGAGTTTGAATGGGTGGATTGATGGGGTGTAGTGGATAAGGAGAGGAAGAGAAGTCAAAATGTGGCCTGGACCAATCTACGCATAAATAATTATACTTAATTGCTACGCATAATATAAACTATAAATATTACGATAAATTTAAATCTAGTTCTAACATACTACTATATACCTAAATATAAATAAAATAAATAAATTGATATGCATAATTAAAATTACTATATAAATAAATATAATTAAAGAGACTAAATTATAATATAATATATCAAAATCTAAATTGACATTTTAAGACATAATATATAATAACGTATCTAAATCAAATCCCACCGGTTGGGATAAATTGAAATCAAACGCATTTGGTGTCGTTGGATGAACCGACACCTCCACTTGCCCGGCCTTAGTCGTTTCCATCGTCGTCTCATTTGAATCTATAGGTTCCATCGTCCTCATTTTTATACTTTTTTCCTCTCTTTTTTTCCTTTCTTTTCTTTTCCTTCTTTTTTTCCCGACGTGTTGCTGGGCATTTTCCTTGCCCGATTGTGAGGATATAGCCAATTTAATAATCGACCGACGAAAAACGTTGGGCGGTCCTAAATTCTATAGGAGGCGCTTCGAATTAGCCATAAATAAATCCAAGTTGCATACATTTGTTCTGATTGGACTAGAGAATACATAGAATGTCAGAAAGCCTTGAAATTACAAAACTAGATCAACTACAAGATGAAATGAAACTCCGCGTAACCAAGTACACAAACAAATGTCTATGAATGGATGATTTAACATAAGACTAGCATAAGAACCCGTACCTTGTACGTGTTTATTCAAATATAAATTATTTATTCTAAAATTTAATTTTTTTATGTCAATAATATGAACAAAATTTACGTATTATTTTACTATAAGATCCAATATTTTCTTTTTTTCTTTACTAAAAGAAATGAATTAGTTTAGCAATTTTAAAATTTGTACACATATGTTTAATTGTAACTTATATAGTTTATATAATTTTTTAAATCTATACATATAATATCAAACAAAAGTTTAATTCTAACTTATATAATTTTTTTCATTATAATATGAGATTTGAATATATAACTAATTAATAAAATATATAATTAATCAAAGTAGAATGAGATAAGAATGAATCTAAGATTTAGTTATTTGTTTGTAGCAAACCTATATAAAAACAAAACAAAATAATTATAAATATCTTTTTTTAAAATTAGTATTAAATTGTTTTTTAGAGTATTGATGATGTGGTGCCACATAGGCGAATTGAATATGGAGGCGACACATAGGCGAATTGAATATGGAGGCGACACATAGGCGAAGTGAATGTGAAACCGACATATGTCAGAAAAGTGACTTCTTTAGTATATATATATGTGAGATATGAAGAATGGTTAAACACAAAGTGGATATTGAAAAAAGATTACTAATGATTTTGCTCTAACTTATGGTCTGTTCGGCTGCTACCATATTATTAATCATAATATATTATAATGAAATACAACAAGTGTTCGACGGGAGAGAGAAGACGTACACATCTTTTGATGAAGGAATTGCAGAAGATAGAAGAAGTTGGACTGTTGGAGATGGAAAAAGAGACATGTTACCTTTTTGTAATTAAAATTATACCAACTTTATTTCCAAACTCCTAGAATCCCTTTTCTAAAAAACATGCATCCCTTTTCTAAAATAATACATTAGGCCATGTGCAATGGGGTTTCTTAAGGGTGCTTAAGGGGTACTTGTATAATTTTTGGGTAAAAGAAAAAGAAATTTCCAAGTACCCACCTGCTTAGTGCTTATACAATATATTAAAAAGTCAATATTACATATATTAAACCTCAAACATTACATAAAATAACCAACATTGAAATAAAAAAAAATCACACATTACAAGTACCACCATAATAATATCAAAGATCATCCTCCACACAATAAAAAAACAAAGCAAGATTAAAATAACATTAACATAATAATTTATTTAATTTATTAAATAAATATTTTTACATTAAAATAACATATATAATGATGATATAAAGACATATTTATACTTTTGGTATGAAAAATTAATGGTATAAAAGAAATAAATGGGTGCTTATAAGTACCCATAGAGTTACTCTATTGGAGTGGAAAAAAATAAATGGGTGCTTGTGTGATGTTGAAAGGAGAGAAATTTTTATAATAATAGTTAAGTACACTTAAGCACCTCAAATAAGGAACTCTCATTGCACATGGTCTTTATACACTATAATATTTTTGTATCGAACGAATCCTTAGTTTTTTTTGATCTAGTAAGATTTAGGGTAACTCAAGTACTATTTCGCCTATCCTAGAGCACCTATGAATGGGTGAGAACTGTGGACAATTCTAGATAATTTAAATTCAAGGTTTCATCGCGGGTGGGTGTCGAAATGGCAACCCCGAAGTTCCCCCAAGGACCAAACCATTGGACTGGGCTAGTTGATCACTCTCCAACATTTTTTTTCGGGATTTCAGAACAACGCACCCACATTTTTTCATAATAGCGCACCCTCTGGCCGTTACGGACAGAGGGTGCCCGTCCGTTATGGCTATAGGGCCCCCAACCGTTACGGTTGGAGCACGCTCGACCGTGACAACTAGGGCCCTCTTGTTGTAACGGTTGAGGTTTTTCTTAAATCGAGAAATTAAATGCTCTCACCTACCTTTATTTATTCCGTCGTATGCCTTTAATTCACCATTGTCGTGAGTCAATACACTCCATTCCATCTCCTCTCCAAAAAATTAAAAAATCTCTCCATGGTCATCAATCTTCAACAATGAACAACAACGAACATTAACAACACTTCTTGGATTTGGAAGATCAAGCATTGAACATCAATCACAATGAGGTATGTTTTATTTGCTTATTTGTTCTTAGCTTTCTTCCACCACTCTAATTCACTTCGCTCTACCATATTTATCTTGAGATGGTAATGAAGTAGGAAAAAAAAGTGTGTGTTTAAACTTGCATGCATTCACTAGGTGAACTTATATAATTATTCGTAAAACACTAGGTTAAAGATGATGTCTTTGTTGAAATAAGATCGCAAATTTTGGATTAAAAGTTCGTAGTGTTCTTGACAAAAAAAGATTTGACGTTTGAAACACAAGAAGCGTTATGGCCATTACGGCCAGAGGGATGCCCGACCGTTAATGGACAGAGGTTGTCTGGCCATAACGGCCAGAGGCTGTCCGGCCGTAATGGCCAGATGCGTCACGGCCGTAACGGCCAGAGGGCCCCTGGCCGTAACAGCTAAGAACCTCTCTCGTCGTTACGACTACACTTTACAGAATCTTGTTCCTCAATTTAATCTTTTGTTTTACTCTTTGTAGGAAGAGAATGAAGTCTACATTAGACTTGATGCATTGAGGATCGAAGATTGACAAAGTGATCCCATATACAACAATTCTGATTATGGATATCCCTAGGTGCAGTCAGAACCGATTCCGTTGCTGGAGATTGGTATAGTACTGGATATCCGTCGATGCATCTAAGTTAGAGGCCAACTACCGGTGATTGGGGTGGATACTCTCAGATGCGTCCAGATCAGTACGATAGTGGATATTCTTAGATGCAGACTGATTAGTACAGTAGTGATTATACACAAATGGGGCTAGTGGCAAGGTGTGGGCTTCCACCTTTAAGCGGCATTCCAAAGTTTTTGGTACCCGTGGAAGAGGTGGTGCAAGACTCAGATGATTATATAGGGGTATTTAAAACAGATAGGATATTTGATAGCAGAGAGGGGGCCATACAGTGGGTTAAGACAACAGGTATACAAAATAACATGTGCATACGAACTAGGCGGACCAAAAAGTCTATACCATTTAGTCCACTTGGCAAGACTTGGTTGGTATGCGAGAGAGAAGGGGCTCACACTTCAAAGAAAAGGGAAGTAAAGGATGTCCAAGAGACCATTAAGTCAAAAAAATATGGTTGCAAGTTTGCCTTGACTTGTATTGAGGGCCCTAGAGGATCGTGGAGGATTGAGGTTGTTCATGGAATTCACAACCATGGGATAAATTCTAGTTTGCATGGGCATGCGCTCGCCGAAAGACTCACCGGTCAAAAGTTTAAGTTGGTGGAGTCTATGTCATCAAGCAATTGTACCCCGACGCAGATTGCAGTGGCATTGAAAGATTTCCCAATTAACTACACGAGTAAGAAACAGATATACACAACAAGATATTGTTTTAAGGAGGCTGGGTTGGAGGGGCGAACTGTTGTTCAAGATTTCTTCCTCAGAGATAAGGAGAACAACTATTTCATGCAGCATAGACGAGACGATAAAAGCAATAGGATTAATGATGTCTTCTTCGCCGGTCCTGGTTCAATATCAATTCTTAAGGCATTTCCATATGTCTTAGTATTCGACTGCACCTATGCTACAAACAAGTACATCATACTCTTCATTTTTAAGTTTTATGTACTTAGCATGATACAAATTTAGATTCTGTTGAATTAAACCGTAACGTCCAAAAAGACACAGGCCGTAACGGCCAGAAAACCACTAGTCGTAACGTCCAGAAAGCAACTGGTCATTACAGCTGATTTCAACAAAACATGTACATCTCCATCTAATCCATTAATAAACCTACAGGTATGGTATGCCTTTCTTAGAAATTGTTAGATTTACTTCAACATGGCTGCATTACACTATAGTCGGTGCTTTCATTGCCTTTGAGAGGGAGGACAACTTTGCTTGGGCCGTGCAATAACTTCAAAAGCTTTGTGCATTTGCACAGATTGAGCCTACTTGCTTGGTGAAAGATCGTGAGCTAGCTTTGATGAAGCCATAAGATAAGATGTTCCCGAGATCGAAGCACCTTCTCTGTAGGCGATGTAACACCCGTCTTTACACCGAGGCGCTACTCGGTAGTAGACCACACTTGGGTCCACATGAGCTAACCTGTCAACGAATTCACTCAGATCTTACAACTTGGGCACAACGAGAAACTACAAAGAAAACATCCAACTTGTATTTATAAAACCAATGTATGGAAAACATGCATGATTTCCCAATCGACATAAACTACAATACAACTTATTAACCCTTTATTGACATCATACTACTCTTTCCTTAACCAAAACCAATTATTATACAATAATATATAAAATAAGTAACCACCATATCACCCAACGCAACCCAATCCTAATGACACACCCTTCAACAACTTGTACCATCATTTAGCCGAGGTTCCATCATGGGTATCTTGTCCTTACCTAAAACTAAAAAAAGAAGTCCCCGAAGGGTTAGATAACAATTCTAACATGCACTAAATGGTAAACACAATATGTAGCACCAAACATGCACTAAATGGTAAACACAATATGTAGCACCAAAATCAATTTATTAAATTACAAAATAAGGATAGTAATAGAATAGTTCACATATAGTATATTCACAACAATAGACAAGTGCACAACAATACTTATAATTATAAAACGCACATAATATACTTAAAGTCATACGATGCATACTAATAATAGCACATAATTCCACTTTACTATCACCTCATTAACTTTTCACCTCAATATCAAATCAACCACAATTCACAATAATTCTTATCTATTGATATCAATTTACATAGCAATCGGGGCATTCTCCAACCGAAACGGGGTGTAGTGGTCGGCGGCCTCCACCGTTACTCTGAACCACCCAGCACCATAAAAATTCACCTTCTTACCCCCGGTCAAGCCTCTACTAGAGCACTTGCCAAAACATTTATTATAATTTTGAAGGGGATTTCCTTGTCATACAACTAAGCCATGGATGTCTCCCTCCTTACCGATCATCCCATATGCTTCGTTGTACCTGTAGATGCCAAAGTTTCATAAATAGAGTAAAATATGAAATATTAATCATCTACTAATATATCTTTAAATTATATCTTGAGTCACTCATAATCGTATAATAAAATATGGGGACAAATCCAAAAATAAAGCTCTACACATCATATGTACACATCCAACACACATCAAAATTGATAACTAAGTAAGTCTAGATGACTTACCTTGAAGATGAAATCACAAAGCCAAGAAACAACTAACTATCGCGCAACGCGGAACCCTGTCTAAGACAGATAGCCTGTCTCTTCCTATCATCTCTGTTCACTTCCTAAGGCCCACACTCCTATATATATATAACCCAATGAATAAAAATAGCTTTTTAACTTGATGTCCGTGTTTTTAGCTTACTTTTAGGATGTTTTTCTAGGGTGTTTAGTCTTGTTTAATTGTGTTTTTGTGTGTGTTTTGTAGAGCCTCAGAGTTTTGTATAATCTAGCTATGTTTAGTTCGTTCGTACCTTAATTACTTTTGTAAGACAACAGAATATCTACGCGTTCACCTGTTAGTTGTTTGGATGTTTGTTGGGTTGATTAAATTGAGATTCTTTAATTGCCTTGTTGCTCTGTTTGACTATATTCAATTGAAAGGAGATTAACTACGTTTGTTGGATTGAATAACCTTGTTTTGTTAATTTAGAGTTGTTTTGTTGGTTGCTTATGTGAGATCATGTCTGGAGTTCAAAGTTGAGAAATAACTGTTCAGGGATGAACCGACTCTTAGTGGAGGTATCTATAAAACCTCAAACTAGTTTTAGAGTTCTTTTACCATTCTGTCTTTCCTAAGCTTAGGACGAAACTTTCCTTAAGGGGGATAGTATGTAATACCCCAGTCTTCCAAAAAAAAACCCCAATACTTAATTCTCGATCCAATTCTTGTTTGTCTTCGTAATCGGGCCTAAAGCCGAATTGATCCTTTCTCTCACTTAGTTTAATTTTGGGCTCGAAATCCCTTTTCTTTTGGCAGTAGGCCGAAGGCCCATATGCGGTGGTAGGCGTTGAGCAAAAGCCCAATTCCTTGTTTTGTTTGGGGACCAACCCTTTTAAACCCTAGGCGTTCCTTCCTTCACTTTTTGCGCCGCATAACAGCAAGAACCAGAGGAGAGAAAGGGGTTTCTGCCTCCACCCACACGAGAGCTGACCCTTCCTTTCTCGGTCATGCCTTCGTCTCTGTGCACCAATCTCACCATCATCGGGTTCCGAACGTTGAGCTCGACGGAGATCTCGTTCTCCGGTGAGGTTCCTTGTTCCGCCTTTTGTCCTTGCCTCGCCGATTCTTTCGTGCCGCCGATAAGGTGTTGTTCGTCTTCTCATGTCTCGTCCTCTGTCCAATCTCTACTGAGCATAACAAGGGTCAGTTGACTGTCCTCCCGCCGTTGAGTCGAGCCATACAAGAACTCTAGAGTGGAGCTTCAAGCCTCGCCCTAATTTCACCTCCGAGTTCTGAATTGTAAATGCGTTAATGTCCCAATTCTTTGTCACCGATCTCGAACCGGGTGAGTCATCACCGGTTGAACGAATTTGGTTCGTGGTTGCACACCGTCGATCTCACCTCATTGCCGACAGTGGCGAACACACCGTCCCGTTTCTCGCCGTTGTCCCGAGCAAATCTGCCGGGAACTGAAGTTGTCGCGATTAGGATAGGTACGAGATCAAGAAGGGTGGGAGGCTTTGCCACCTGTTGCATGGTCTGGTTTGATCTTGTTTGAGAATTTTATTTTGGTTAGAAGCATTAATTATAATTCATGTTAAGATGATTGTAATCCGCATGTATACTTGTGATACGGTAATATTTAAATTATAGAAGAAGGGATTGATTATAGGAGAAGAAGAAATAGACGAGGCAGTAGAAGAGAGATTTGATAGACGAGAGAAGGAGAAGATTAGGAACAGAGATTTGATATCTGAAATACATAATAAGAATAGTTATAGCTAACCCTAATAGTTCAATAAAGGCGTCCCGGGAAAGAACCGTAAAGAAAACCCGAGAATAGAATTATAAAATTCTAACTTAAAAATATTACATTAATTAATTTTAATCCCTAAAACGCGCCGGAAGTCGACTCTCACGAACAGTCCTCGTTACCGAGCCTGGAACCTCC
Organism: Fallopia convolvulus; assembly: GCA_964016875.1. Lineage (NCBI taxonomy): Eukaryota > Viridiplantae > Streptophyta > Magnoliopsida > Caryophyllales > Polygonaceae > Fallopia > Fallopia convolvulus. Next base: position 29,978,231 of record OZ024727.1, read on the forward strand.
GTTACCGTTGATGCCCCGGTACGGACCTTCCAGCCTCGGTATCGTGCGTATCAATCTCTCCCCCGATGAAATTCGGCTTATCCTCAAGCCGTAAATCAAGATCATTCTCCGGTGGCGGCTTGTCCACAGGCACAGGTGTCAACCCAAAACACTCAGCTTCCATGAAATGATAGTCGCAGACGTCGTGGACATTTTGCGCAGCTTCGTCCTCACTACCCAACAACGCTAAGAAACGATGCTTGCAACGATGACCAGGGGCAAACTTCTCATCATAATTCCAACAGAGCCCCTTTTTGTGCGTTCGTCGGGCCCCGCAGTAGACAAACGCTTGATCGGAAGATCCATGACATTAGTCCCCGAAAGAGGCCCACTGACAGCAGAAATCGGGGTGATGAGCAATGGAGATGCCCCAGTCGACTTGTTAGCACTACTCGGATGGGAGCTAGTCGCAGTCAAGCTTGCCATCCTATCAACATAGGACGCCTCGAGTTCTCGGGCGAGGGAAAACAGTTGGGCTAACCAAGTCGGATTGCGCAGATTTAACTCGTGTCAGATGGGTTGATTTAATCCTGCCCGGAAGAAGGATATCAACGTAGCTTGGGACAACCCTTCAACCTTGTTCAGTAAGGCCTCAAACTCTGTCTGATAATCCAAAACTGAGGATTTCTGCTGAAGTTTCGTGAGCAAGCCTACGTAATCTTCGTAGTGATGCGGGTCAAAACAACGTTGCACATCCGCAAGGAACGCAGTCCACGTGCCACCACAATTGTTCCGTCGCTGATAACGAAACCAATCGGAAGTCGGATGATCGATAAGCAACCCTATAAACCGAAGGCGATCATGATCCAACGATTGAAAATAATCGAAATAAGCTTGAACCTGTAAAATCCAACCCGATCTGACCCATTAAAGCGGGGCGCGTTGACCCGAATTTTAGGGTTTGGGACGTGGGGCGATGGATCGCGAACAACGACGCGATGCTTAAGTGGTTGCGCCGGTGGATCGCGAACGACGGGCGGCTGCTGGTGTGGTGGATTATGCGGCCGGATTTCGCGCAAGGGCAGCACGGCTGGGGGATTCTGCAGAATCGGCGGTTGGCCGGCTTCAAGCTGATCCGCGATCGTGGTATTGACGTCGTGGTTAAGCGCGGGATCCCGCTCGCCTAAGAGGTCAAAAATCTGATCGGTCCGTTGAGTGAACTGATACGTCCTCCGACGTTCAATCTCTAGATCAAGACGCCCATGTCGAACGTCGTCTATTAATTTCACCTGTTCTCACGAAGCTAAGCAATAGTTGCGATCACATTCTCACCCGAACTTTCGGAATCTGAAGGCATGATTGAGTTCCGGATGAAAGCACCAGTTGATACGGTAATATTTAGATTATAGAAGAAGGGATTGGTTATAGGAGAAGAAGAAATAGACGAGGCAGTAGAAGAGAGATTTGATAGACGAGAGAAGGAGAAGATTAGGAAGAGAGAATTAGGGTTTTGGGGATAATTAATTTCTTCATTAATTGATATATGGAATACATAAAAAGAATATTTATAGTTAACCCTAACGGTTCAATAAAGGCGCCCCGGAAAACAACCGTAAAGAAAACCCGAGAACAGAATTATAAAATTCTAACTTAAAAATATTACATTAATTAATTTTAATCCCTAAAATGCGTCGGAAGTTGACGCTTACGAACAAGCCTCGTTACCGAGCCTAGATCCTCTGTTACCGAGGTTGATGCCCCCGATACCGACCCTACAGCCTCACTATCGTGCGTATCAACTTGGCACTTTAACTAGATCGTTTTTTTTCAGATGAATAATTAATTAGTGGGTGCTAGTTAATTAGTTAAATGATGGTAGATAATGTTGGACGTGTTTAAAGCTTGTCATGTATTAATTGACCAAGAAATGGGGTTACATTTATAGATGTTCGATTTGAATTGTTTTGGTACAGGGTGTTGATTGATCATTTGTTTGAGAAGTTTGGGTTACAGGGGAATCCCAATAATAAATACAAACTTTGATAAGTAGTTGGTTGTTATTTTGTTTTCTAGGGAATCGTGTGCTCAAGTTATTTAAGTTGTGTGCGTGCCGCGAGAATTCGTCGCTAAGGTAAGTCGTTATGCGACTTGCTCCGCTTAATTCAATTCTTGTTAGATTAGGTGCCATGTGTGTAGAATTGGTTTTTGGAATTAGTCTCTTGTTTATTATTTCAATTTAAAATCATTTTAATATGTATCTATGTGAACTTTGAATTCGATTGTGACTGTGTTTGTATTGGTAGATTTAATTGTGATTCTAATTGCCTTGGTATTTGTGATTGTATGTGTACTTGTAATTGTAAGTGTTATTGTAAGTGTGATATAATAGTAATTGTGAAGGTAAATAGTAAGTGTAGTTGTAGTTGTGATTGTAATTGTGACTGTGATTGTGTTTGTAATTGTAATTGTGAATGTAAATGTGAATGCGATTATGTTTGAATTTGTGATTGTGTTTGCAATTGTGATTGCGTTCGTATGTGAAATGTTGTGAATGGTTTCTCTGTGTTTTAATTGAAAACCGGCATGTAATGATGGAGAAGGGTTGCATTGCTGGAATGACATGCAAAGGCGAAGAAGGGTTGCATTATCGCGTAGAATGCAATGGTGAAGAAGGGTTGCATTGCCGCAAAATAAATTATATGGGCGCGCATGTGTGGACGTATGGAGGAGGGTGTGTAGGTGAATATTGTGTGTATGAAAATGTGTGTTTGTGTGTATGGGTGTCTGTGTGATTATTTAATGTTAAGTGTTGAAGTGATATGAATCGATAATTATTGATTTATGTGTGAATCTTGGTTGCTAGGGTTCTGTGTGGTTTTTCAAACGTTCTATATGCATCTCACGCTTTCTAGCTTGAATTAGAATTGTAGCTGACCCTTCGGGGAATATTTTTACAATTTCAGGTACTTTTCAGGAATCGTGATGGATTCTCTACAAAGTGGTGAATCGGATGTTGGCGACGTGTCATTAGATTCGGGTTGTTGGGATTTGTTTATTTATGTATTAAAAGTTGTCTGTTGCATTTCTCGCTAGAACTGGTTTAGGATAGTTTGGAATTACAGAATGATCTGATTGTTATCTTCTGTTTATGAATTCGAAAATACTATCATATTTTCCACCTTCTGTTTAAAATAAAAAGTTGGATGTTCATTTATTTTCTCGACGTGCCCGATTTGCAAGATCCGAGTGAATTTGTTGTTAAACCAACCTAAGTAGTCCTGGACAGGGTCTACCACCGAGTAGCACCCCATCGAAAGTCGGGGTGTTACAATATTTTGTGTCTTTTTAGTATAGTTTGCATATTTTGTGAAAAGTATGGAAACTACTCTAGTTTTGTGTTGTTATGTAGGTTTTGAGGCGGGTTTGGATGCATTTAAGGACATAAAAAGAGAGAGACATGCTAAGAGGAGGAAGAGAAGAAGGCTATGGAGAAACCCCAACAAAGACTAAGAGAAGTGGTGAAGAATAACAAGAACAAGGTCAAGACCAAGCTCGATATCGACCCTCTAGTGGTCGGTACCGAGGCTCTCAAGTGTAAATCCAGTGTCCAACCAACCCTGATGGGGTAGATACTGAGGTCCCCACGTCGGTAGGACGTGACTGACTTAGTGCATTAAATGTTTTTATTCCGAGATCTTTTATCTTTAGAAGGTTTTATCTTTAAGGAAACTTTTTAGATAAGATGTTTTAGTATAATTACCCTTGTTTAGACAAGTTTTAGAGGCTCTCTTTCCCTAGTTTTAGTTTTTTCACACAAGTTTTAGGGTTTGAAAGACAAGGTTGTTGCTTGGAACACAAGGAAGAGGATTGTTGGAGATTTCTTGTGTTCTAAGTTGTGTTCTAAGACAAGTTTGAGTTTGAATTCATGTAAGCTTTTAGTTTAATTCAAAGTCATGTTTTCTCTTAATCTCTTTGTTTGTTCTTTCTCCACCATGAGTGAGTAGTCTCTTATTCTAGGGTTGTGGTTAGAAACCCAACATAGTTGTGCATGAATGATGATATGATTGAATAAATTGAAAGCCTTTTGTCTATTCTTCTACTTCTTTGTGCAAATGCTTTGATGAAAGTCGGAGTAATTCATGGTTATGAATTAATTGAAAGAGAAAGTTATGAACTTGAATAAGAGATAAAGTTTGAGACGAAAGTTGAGAACCTTAGATCAAAATAAGTAGATTAAGTGAATTGATTTATGAAAGTTGATTGATTTACTTGTTTATTCAACGAAAGTTGATAAATTTATGTTAAAGGCATGATTTTTATGATTCATATTGTTTCAATTTGCATGATTATGTTGTGGTGGACCCTTATCCTAGATTTTTCTCTTTTTTGTGAGTCGAATTTTAAATCCCAAGTACCTCGGTAACGACCCTCTGTTGAGAGGGTATTCTTGACAACAAATAAATTTATAAGTCAAGACCCCGCTGAGTATAGCGAAGTCAGGATCCTTCCACGGGAAGCACTGTTGTTTGTCTATCAACTACTAAAAATAAAACAAAGCAAAACAACTCAAAACACCTACGACCAACCTCGTTAACGACTTTGTCAGGGTCGTTAACGAACCTGGATGACTCTTACAAAAACACACACTAACGACCTTAACACAAGTTCGGTACCGAGGCAAGTAACTCGATAGCGAATGTAACGAATGCAAACTCAAATAAGAATAAAACCTAGGACAAGGGTTACCACAACATAACTATTCATAAAAACTCATATGAAGATAAAGATCATGCCTTCAAATAGAAAAATTCATCAAATTTCGCTGACTAACAAGTAAATCAATCAATTCTCATCAATTAATTCACCCAATCACTTGTTTTGGATCCAAAGCTCGAAACATTCGTAATCGAACAATATCAACCTTCAAGTTGACAACTTTCTCTTTTGATCAAATTGAAAACTCAAATTACTTTGACTATTGCCTAAGCATAAGCACAACAAGCAATCTAAAAATAGATAAAAGGCATTCAAAACATCAACTCATTCATCAAACATGCATAACTATGTCGGGCTTCAACCCCGATCCTAGATAAGAAAACTACTCACTACTCATATTAATAAAGCAAACAATTTCAATAAAAGAAAACATTGAAAACAAAAACAAACTTTACTTCAAATTAATTAGAAAACTATTGTCTTACAAACTTAAGAAGAAACCGAAAACAAAACAACACCGAATAGAAAAACCTGAATAACGACCCAAGCTTCTCTCTCTCGACCGATCTCGGCTCGTTACTTCTCCCACTCGACCTCGTCAACTTCGGCTCTCCTTGAAGAAATCAAAATCGTCCCCCCTCCTCAGCTAGAAAGAAGGGTATTTATACTAATAAAGCTATCTATTAAAACCTCTAAAAGATAGAAACTAACTCTAAAAAGATAACAAGATATAAGATAGAAGATATAACAACCCTAAAAATCATAAAAAATCCTAAAAACACTTAAAACCTCTACCGACACGGAATCATCATCAACGACTTCCGCACAAGGTCGGTAGAAATCACAAAATCCATCCAAAAATTCTATCTCTATGCCTCGTTAACGACCCTTCACATCCTCGTTAACGAGCCTGGGATTTGGCTTCTTCAACTCTTCTTTACTTAACAGCTTGGACTTCAACCTCTTTATCTTAAGATTCTTCCAACTTCCACCATAGCACTCCAATTCAGCTAAAAAAGCACTCTTTCCTTGCTCAAAACCTACAAAAAGACACAAAACGGAGTAGCTTCCATACTTTTCACAAAATATTCAAACTTATCCAAAAACACACCAAACTAACTCTAAAAACTACCAAAACTAAACCTAAACAAACTAAGAAACAAATAAAAAACTAGACTAAAAACATGAATATCACCCTCCCTATATCGGTACCGGCCTGCAGATTTCTTGTTTATTTCATTGTTTACTTTGTTTTTCAGCCTCGTTTGCACTCCGTTATTGACCCTGACAAGGTCGATATCGACCCTCTTCAGTGCGTTTGTTTGCCTTGTTTTTGCTTTGTTTTGTTTGTACTTTTGCTTTTTAGTTTAGTAATTAGACACAACCTCGCTTCCCATGGACGATCCTGACTTCGCTATACATAGCGGGGTCTTGACTGTAAATTTATTTGTTGTCAAGTAAATCCCACTCAACAAATTAGCATCGTTGTTGGGGAAGCAATAGCGTTGTGTTTAATTGCTTTGGGGGTTTGGGAATAGCCCGACCCTGTTTTTGTTTTTAATTTGTTTTCTTCTGTTTGTGTTTTCAGTTTTATGCAACCGGTAGGACGCAGATTTGCCTTTGACACTCCTTTATACTATTCTGAGCCTGAGCATACTTTTCATCACGGAAGGAGAAAAAACCAAGTAATGGCGACTCATGAACAACAGATAGCCGACCTCCACACTCAGATGGAGCGGCTCCAAGCTGATCGAGACGCTGCAACTGTTGAGGATGAACGTGAACGGGAAACCACCACTACTAGAAAAAGGGTTTTTAACGACAAACAAATTTGTCGTTATAAGTTAAAAATTTCGTCGTTAAAAGTTTTAACGACGAAAAAAAGTTCGTCGTTTGTTCGTTGCAATAGCTTCCGACGTTATTGGTTTTAACGACCATGTTCGTCGTTAATTATTAACGACGACATGCCCGCTCGTCGTTAATCATTAACGACGACATGCCCGCTCGTCGTTAATCATTAACGACGACATGCCCGCTCATCGTTAATTTTTTAATGACGACAAGCCTACTCATCGTTAATTAATTAATGACGGCATGCATGATTGTCGTTATTTATTTGCGATAAACAACCTGTTTTCGTTATTCAATAGTGATAAAATCTACTCGTAAAAGTATATTGTAATGAACAAAAATTGATTAAAGTAATACAATAATGACCAAATTTTTTTAACAATCATTCAAATATTAGGAAGAAAATCATCTTGTTTCAAATATTACATTTCCGGTAGACTACTCACACAAAATAGTACATTTCAAAAAAAAAAAACACCCTCTTTGAAAACAAAGACAATTCAATTACAATAATGTTATTTAAAATAATACAAGAATGTCTGTCTCTGAACTGATCAACAACTTCAGACAAACCTCCTATTATAATCAATGCTTGTTGAGGGATGAAGTGTCTTGGTTGTTATTGGAGGCTTGAGCTCGAGGAGGTTCATTAGGTACTAGCTATTGCTTATCAGCTTCTGACGACGTCTTTGAAGTTACATACTGCATAACATCATGAAATGGATAAGTTCAACCAAACATTTCAGGCAAACAGAGGAAAAACAAGTGGAAAAGCATTACAAAAGAGGCCTTGACAAAAATACCATAATACTATGTTAACATTTCAAGCTTCTCATCTTATTTGCCAATAAGCGGGAATTGGAAAGGAAAGACAACATTTTCCATTTCATACACAAACCTAAGCTACACTTATGCAGCAGAATTAACCACTTGCCATTTGCTATCCAGTGACAACACATGACAAAAAAATATGCTTGGAATTGTGTTGATGAAAAAATAGATTGTGCAATTAGGATTCTGAAACTCCATATTAAAACATATGCAGTCCAACAAAAAGGTTATGGAGTGAAAACCATATTTTAGTAACAAAATTCTATGCCTAGTGGCAGGTAACATGCAAAAATGTGCAGGACAGGAACCAAGAATTATACTATTTAGTGGCAAACACACAAATTCTAAGAACAAAAGTTTTATTTGACATTGAACAATGGAACACTTGTAGAGTATCCCACAGAATCATGAGCAGAAATACAAGTGTACATTTTTCTTACCCTATTTGCATTGACTTATTAATGCATTCCCTGCAAAATTGGTGCAAGCATTCCATCATTGTTCAATTTTTCTTCTTACTACAACACAAAGAAAGGCATTATTGTCTTTCAGTTGAATGAACTTAAGGACAAGAGAGCTCACATGTTATCCTACCCTTCCCAATCACAGTTATAAGATAAATTTGATGGAATACAATAGACGTAGCAAATTATTTCTTAACCTCGCAATAGCAATTGCTGAACACAAACATTATCCTCCATTTTCAAGATGACTCGTTATAAAATAAAAGAATCAGTTCCTAAGAGAAGAAGAAACTACCAAGAGATATTGGGCATAATACAAAAAAATTATCCAACAAATAAATCACTGGGAAATGCTAAGCAATGACCTACTTAATATTTTAGAAAATAAACTATAAACAAGCAACATGCTCTTCCACTAAGGCCATTGCCCAGACAAAATGCAAAACTACAAATTTATCTGCTTGGGAACAAGTTTGTCAGAAATTCCTACCAGTTGTAGGCATTTAGGTTGAGCTTAAACTTATGTAATAAAAGCTATAGAATTAATTTCTACACTTGTGTCTATGACCTATAAGTAAGCATGCTAACCCTAAGCTAACAACTTCCATGCCACTGTTTTGGTAAGACAAATCAATTTGCATCAAGCTTGCCATAATCTAAACTATGCTAGAAACCACATTCATCATTCCACGCAGACATGACAAGCTAAAATCTTGATTAGCACACAACTAATTAATAACAGTCCAGAATTGTAATCATTCACTTTCCATCTTGGGACCTAAGAGCACATGTACAAGGACAAAGACGAATTTACTTTGATAACTACTTACTAATAGTACTAGCTGGACCGTGAATCAACCATACCACTACTAACCATAGTTGGAATTCAGAGCACTAAATTCATAGAATCAGTTGAGAAAATGCACAAATCAGTTGAGAAAATGCACTAAATTCACAACCGTCAACATACTTAGTGGTCCCATATGGCATAATACTAGTTCTTTTCCATTTAATCTAGCTTCCTTGCTTAGAAACAACATCTTGTCATTACATGGAACATAAAAAGAGAATATTAAGGAAACATATATCTAACCCCTAATAATCTAGCTCTTAAGGAACTTTAAATAGAATCAACTCACCAAATATTTTGCATTGCATATATGACTAAATGTAATCCTACGTAATCCAAGATTACTTATAATGGCTTTCACATGGGGAGAATTCACACCCTTCAACAATTACAACGAAAGACAGAATTTTTATGGTACATTGAATCAAATCCACGTTTCAAAAAGAATTCCAGTGACATCAAACATCTCTAATCAACGATTGGTATCAAACCATTACTAATGCGATCGCCTTTCCCCAATTTAAAGCACATAAACTCAACTGGCCACAATCAGCGATCACTCAAACTTATATGTAGAGGGACTTAAATTCACACAATAAACCACATAATTCCCGAAGATCTAACAAATTTATTAAAGCAAACTCAATAAGATATCGATTTTTCTAGGGCATAAAAAAATATTTTTGTGCTTAATTCGATGACCCACAAAAGTAAAAAAAAAACAATTTTATGCTTGATTCGAAGTCTCCATACTCAAGATTAACATCTATTTAACGAGATTTTTCTAAGGAACCCACAGAAGGTATAATTTGCTTAATTCAACCTAGAAACCAAATTACAAAAACCTAGGTCACAATAATCAACCAAAACGATCTCAAATTCGACCTAGAAATCAAACCATATTGAAACAAGAAGAATACCTTTGTCAGATGAAGACATCACTTTAAGAAGAAACCGTGAGCCTCCAATTCGATCTCAAACAAAAAGGAAATTGTGTCTCTCGATCTTCTGCTCTCTCTTCGAAATCAATGAATCACAAATTCAATCGGGAGAACTGAGAAGAAATCGCTAGAAATCGCTCATAGAAGAATCGCTCGAAGAAGAATTGCTCGCTCGCAAAAGATCTCCAAAATATTGTGAAGGTTAATTAAGAACAATATTTGAGTGTTTTATGGTTAAAGGGCTCTTTTAATTGAATTTTAGAATGGGCGGAAATATTTCACAAACTCCCGCGCTCTGACCTGAGGCTTTTTGTTTTTCCTTTTTTAATAAATAACATTAACGATGAACATTAAAATTTTATATAGTTTAGGCTCATACCAATTACAACCAACACCTAGGCTCCTTGTTATTAAAGGACACATAAATGTTTTTAACGACCAACTTTTCATTTTATCGTTATAAACTTGTCGTTAAAAATCATAATTCTAGTAGTGCACTACCCGTTTACAAGAGCAGTTGAATGTTATCGCATGAAATGCCAAGCAGTACATGCACCCAGAACTGAGTGTGCCAGAATCTGCATTTGTTCTCCTAGAGATAGAGAAAGCCTTTGAGATCAAATCTCAATTTATATCCTTGATTAAAAGGGCTCAGTTTTAAGGGAAACCCACTGAGTGCCTAATGGAGCATATTAGAAATTTTACTAATTTATGTGACACTATTGCTGCTGACGGTGTCTCTTTAGAATATGTTCAATTGAGAGCTTTTAAGTGGTCCCTTACAGGAAATGCCCTGACCTGGTTCGAGAGCCTACATCCTAGGTCGGTTATGTACTGGAAGGCTTTGCATGATTTATTCATGATAAAGTTCTTCCCACCTGCCAAAACTACGGAGTTAAGGAAACAAATCACCTCTTACCACCAGCTGCCTAATGAGACTTTTGTGGAGACATGGGAGAGATTCAAGGAGATGCTTTGACACTGCCCTACCCATGGGAAACCACAATATGTACTCCAAGAGATCTTCTTCCAAGGGATCAACGCTGAAACGAAGAACCGTATTTATCTGCACACTGATTGCGGTTTCATTGAGATGGATCCCGAAGATGCATGAACTTTACTTGACAAAATCACCAATTATGATGCCATGTATGGGACACAGCAGACACCCCAACCTCAAAGAAGGCTCTATAGTCCGAACACAGATATTGATCCGGATGTGAAAGTCCAATTCATGCAAGACGAGATCAACTGGCTTAAAAAACAGGTAAGTTTCCTTAAAATCTGTTAACCTTGTCAAGAATGTGGCTCTTAAGCCCATAGTACTTCTGCTTGCACTAACATTGAGCAGGTTAGAGCCGTTGAAACCTATGCTGATGCTAACTACATGAGAGGTCAATACAGAAACCCGCCTAACAACTATGACAGGAACAACAACTATCCCGCTTTGGGGAATTACAACCAAGGTCAAGTTCATGCACACCCACCACATGAGACCCCCGCACCCTATAGGCCTTTGGGCTATCAAGAGCCACCTTCATGGGTACAAGGGCTACAAGAGGGTATTAATTGAGTCCACAACAAAATTAATGACGTCCACAACAAGATTGATGGAGTCCGTTCTGACCTAAAAGGTGTACAAGTACAATTGGGAGAGATCGAAACATGGAGAAAAAGTGTAACTTCCCAATTAGGTAACCTTGTTGCACAGATTCCAAGACCTCAAGGACAACTTCCGGGTCGTCCCGAGGAAAACCCTAGAGGACAGATTGTAGCAATGCACCTTAGAAGTGGAAAGAAGTTGTCAGATCGTGTTGAGATCAAGGAAAAAGAGCACAAAGATGAAGATGACACCCCATTCAAGCCCGTTACCGACCCCAACAGGGTCTATACCGAAGCTCAACACGTCGTTACCGACCCCCCAGGGTCGATAACGACCGTTCCAACACATGTAAGTCTTTGAAACCGACTCCTTCTCCCAGTTATAAGTTCGGTAATGACCCCCCAAGGTCGGTACCGACCCTTCTCCAGCACCGAACGATCCCCTAGTCAATTCGGTAACGCCACGACTTGAGCCTATATTGGTTCCGAGTCCGGTGAAGACTCTTCCCTTCCCCTCTAAGAAGTTCAAGGACTCTACAGAAGGGAAGTTCAGGCGTTTTGTAAAGGTTCTTCAAGGCTAAAATATTTACATACCATTCGCTGATGCCCTAATCGAAATGCCGGCTTACACAAAAATTTTGACAGAAATATTGAGCAGGAAGAGGTCTATATCCGAGCTAACAGATGAGGTCTGATCCTTGGAGCTCCCCGAGAAGCTAGGCGACCCAGGTAAGTTCGCCATTACTATTGGTATTGGAGCTTATCGTTTTAAAGCTTTATGTGACTTAGGTACTAGCGTGAGCCTTCTACCACTCTCTATTTGGTCCAAGGCCAATATGGGACCGCTGGAACCTGTCAATATAAATCTCTACATGGCAAATGGATCTTATGAAAAGGCAACTGGAGTCATTGAGGATGTTCCTGTTCAAGTAGGCAAATTCTTTGTTCCAAACGACTTCGTAGTTATGGAAATGCCAAAAGATCATGTGGTGCCGATCATTCTTGGGAGGCCATTCTTAGCCACCGCAGGGGTAAGAGTTGATGTTAGGATGGGACTCCTGACTTTCAATTTTGGAGAAGAGAAGGTCGAGTTTTGCTTTATTCCTGCCGTGAACGAAGTTGCCAAAAGCAGTACTGAAGAGCCTACCGACCCACCATGGGTCGGTATCGACCCTTCTCTAAGTACAGAAACAAGACAGTTCAAGGAAGACACACTTACCGTGGAGCCTACCGACCCCCCATGGTCAGTACCGAATATTCTCTAAAGGATCACAATGATGGGGGCGAATTCCAGCCTGTTACTGAAGATTTGACACGTCCAACAGGGTCATTAACGACCCCATCTACCTCGGTAACGACCCCCTGTTTGATCAATCCCGGTGAGTCCTCTTACTCTAATCCAATTAATTCCAGTCATGATCCTTTCTTATATCCTTGCTCTATATCCCATCCTACTATTCATACTGTAAAAGAATCGAAGCCCCCTTGGTTTTCGGATTTTTCTAACCCTTATGTAGGACTTCCAAGCATCTTGATTAATGATAGAGGACCACATCTCTTAGAAAGAAGCTTTGATGTTTTTCCGGATAAGTATGTGGTTTCTCTTGATCTCTACAAAGCCGGAGAGAAGCCACCTTGAAGCTAAGGTAAGTTCGTCGGGCTAACGAAGTTAAAAATAACGCTTACAGGAGGCAACCCGCTTTTAGTTTGTTTTTCTTAGATCTTTTTTATAGCTTTCTTTTGACTTGTTTTTAGATTAGGTTTTAGATTTTCGGAATAGAATGCTTTGATGAGTGATACGGGAAAAAGGGGAGACAAATTGAGCAAAAATGAAGATTTGGTGAAACTACAGGTAGGTCGATAACGACCCCCCAAGGTCGGTACCGACCCCTTCAGGAAAAACTGAAACAAAAATCAGAGTTGACATCAGACCCCAACTATCATTGATTATCCGCTCTCTTCTTCAAGAATGTCCAAGGATGTTTCCATCGCTTCAAAGTTTATCTTGTTAGTTCGTTTTCTTTTCCGTATCTCTTTATTTTTACCTTGCTTTGTTCTTACAGTGGGGACACTGTTAGGTTTAAGTACGGGGTATGGAGGGAAAAGAAAACTCTTGTGTTTGTTTGTGTGTTTTTCATGTCTTGCTTTGATGGTTTTTTTTTGGTTTAAAGTTGTTTAGTTGCTTTCTTTGCTTTCCTTATAAAAAAAATTTGAAATTTTTGAAAAATCACAAAAAGATTTTTAGGACAGATGATACCCTTGTATTATGGTTCTATGATGGTAATTCCTTGCATGATCATTTAAATCCTTTAGCATGTTTTGATGGTTTAGCCCGAGTCTTCCATGAAAGTTCTTTAATGTGAATTTTTAGCTTGTGATGAAATTGAGCACATATGACTTTTAGCATGAGTTTATTGCAATCCAACAAAATTTCACCTTGTGAGCATATTTTAGTCTTGACTTTTTCTTGTGTGATTTTACTCTCCTATTGCATATTATCTCTTGATATTGATATGGTTATTTATTTCTTGAAGCCTATATGAGATATTAGTTCATTACTTGTGGAATTAGATGATAGAGAACTTATTTTCATTAGCCCTATCATTCCCTATCCACCTTATCATTATCCTTTCTTTTTGTAGCCATGTTTTGAGCCTTAAAGCCTATTTTTAGCTCCACAAAATTGTTTCTTAGCAAAATGAAAGCTTGACCCTATCCGGGGATTAGGACTTAGTTGGGTTGGGATTTGTTTTGTTGAGTGTGATGAATTGGTTTAAAAAGAGGGATGTGTGTTATAGGAGTCTCATTGATGATTCAAAATTGTAAAAAGGATTTTTGGCTTACAAAAGAATGCACGAATTAGCAAAAGAAAGAAACTGCAGGCTCGTTATCGACCCTAGTAGGGTCGATATCGACCTTCTCCCAGAAGAAAAAAATCACAAAAATAAAAAAAATTCAGAAAAGAGGGGAAAGAAAAAGTGAATAAGTGCAAGAAAAGAAAAGAATAAAAGCCAAGAATTCCTTTATATATGCTTCATGAGACCTAGTTGGGATTTTAGGTTAATGAAAAAGAGAGTGTGCTTAATGGTTAGAGAGTTTGGTATGTTGTTTATGAAGTTGTTGGTGAAGTTGTGTTGGAGAGTTTAGGAGTTTTGATTCCCGGATTTTTAGCACCACAAGCCAAAATATTTCCATGCCTTATTATGATTACCAAGCCCCATTACATCCCGGCCGAATGGAAGCTTCTATGAAGTTTTTCATTGAGCCTAAGTTCTCTTGATAAATCTTCTTGTTTTGACATCTTTGGTAGAAAGAATGGTAATATAAGTAACAATATCTATGAGTTTTTGCATTTAGGATTGAGATGAGAGTTGTTACTAAAAGCCTAAACACATGAGAGTTGAGTGAAACACATATTCCTTGTGAGGTTGGATTGTGATTGCTTGTGCTTATTAGTTGCTTATATATGTGTGATAAGGTTTAAGTCACTTGTCTAAATTTCACTTGTGCTAAATTTGCTTTTTGATAAGGGCTATTACTTGATGGATGCGTTGATGGTTTTGATTTATGTTTAGTAATTGCTTGAGGACAAGCAAGCTCAAGTATGGGGTATTTTTATGTCCATGTTTTTAGCTTACTTTTAGTATGTTTTTCTAGGGTGTTTAGTCTTGTTTAGTTGTGTTTTTTTTGTGTGTTTTGTGTCCTTTTAGTATAGTTTGCAGATTTTGTGAAAAGTGTGGAAACTACTCTAGTTTTGTGTTTTTATGTAGGTTTTGAGGTGGGTTTGGATGCATTTAAGGACATGAAAAGAGAGAGACATGCTAAGAGGAGGAAGAGATTCTGGCTATGGAGAAACCCCAACAAAGTCCAAGAGAAGTGGTGAAGAATAACAAGAACAAGGTCAAGACCAAGCTCGATATCGACCCTCTAGGGGTCGGTATCGAGGCTCTCAAGTGTAAATCCAGTGTCCTACTGACCCTGATGTGGTCAATACTAAGGTCCCCACGTCGGTAGGACGTGACCGACTTAGTGCATTAAATGTTTTTATTTCGAGATCTTTTATCTTTAGAAGGTTTTATCTTTAAGGAAACTTTTTAGATAAGATGTTTTAGTATAAATACCCTTGTTTAGACAAGTTTTAGAGGCTTTCTTTCCCTAGTTTTAGTTGTTTCACTCAAGTTTTACGGTTTGAAAGACAAGGTTTTTGCTTGGAGCACAAGGAAGAGGATTGTTGGAGATTTCTTGTGTTCTAAGTTGTGTTCTAAGACAAGTTTGAGTTTGAATTCAAGTAAGCTTTTAGTTTAATTCAAAGTCATGTTTTCTCTTAATCTCTTTGTTTGTTCTTTCTCCACAATGAGTGAGTAGTCTCTTATTCTAGGGTTGGGGTTAGAAACCCAACATAGTTGGGCATGAATGATGATATGATTGAATAAATTGAAAGCCTTCTATCTATTCTTCTACTTGTTTGTGCAAATGCTTTGATGAAATTCGGAGTAATTCATGGTTATGAATTGATTGAAAGAGAAAGTTATGAACTTGAATAAGAGATAAAGTTTGAGACGAAAGTTGAGAACCTTAGATCAAAATAAGTAGATTAAGTGAATTGATTTATGAATTGATTGATTTGCTTGTTTATTCATCGAAAGTTGATAACTTTATGTTAAAGGCATGATTTTTATGATTCATATTGTTTGAATTTGCATGATTATGTTGTGGTGGACCCTTATCCTAGATTTTTCTCTTTTTTGTGAGTTGAGTTTTAAATCCCAAGTACCTCGGTAACGACCCTCCCTAGGTCGATACCGACCTGCAGATTTCTTGTTTATTTCATTGTTTACTTAGTTTTTCAACCTCGTTTGCACTTCTTTATCGACCCTGAGAAGGTCGATATCGATCCTCTTCAGTGCGTTTGTTTGCCTTGTTTTTTCTTTGTTTTGTTTGTACTATTGCTTTTTAGTTTAGTAATTATACACAACCTCACTTCCCGTGGTCGATCCTGACGTCTCTATACACAGTGGGGTCTTGACTATAAATTTATTTGTTGTCAAGTAAATTCCTCTCAACAACTTGGCGTCGTTGTCGGGGAAGCAATAGCGACGAGTTTAGTTGCTTTTGGGGTTTGGGAATAGCCCGACCCTGTTTTTGTATTTAATTTGTTTTCTTCTCTTTGTGTTTTCAGTTTTATGCAACCGGTAGGATACAGATTTGCCTTTGACACTCCTTTATACTATTCTGAGCCTGAGCATACTTTTCATCACAGAAGAAGAGAGAACCAAGTAATGGCGACTCATGAACAACAGATAGCCGACCTTCGCGCTCAGATGGAGAGGCTCCAAGCTCATCGAGACACTGCATCTGTTTAGGCTGAACATGAACGGGAAACCACTACCTGTTTACAAGAGCAGCTGAATGCTATCCCAAGAAATGCCAAGCAGTACATGCACCCAGAACTGAGGGTGCCAAAATCAGTAATTGTTCTCCCAGAGATATAGAAAGCCTTTGAGATCAAATCCCAATTTATATCCTTGATTAAGAGGGTTTAGTTTGAAGGGAAACCCACTGAGTGGCCAAAGGAGCATATTAGAACTTTACTGATTTATGTGACACTATTGTTGCTGATGGTGTCTCTCTAGAATATGTTCAATTGAAAGCTTTTAAGTGGTCCCTTAGAGGAAAGGCCCTGAGCTGGTTAGAGAGCCTACCTCCTAGGTCGGTTAGGTCATGGAGGGCTTTGCATGATTTATTCACGACAAAGTTCTGCCCACCTGCCAAAACTACAGAGTTAAGGAAACGCATCACCTCTTACCACCAGCTGCCTAATGAGACTTTTGTGGAGACATGGGAGAGATTCAAGGAGATGCTTCAATAATGCCCTACCCATGGCCAACCAAAATATGTACTCCAAGAGACCTTCTTCCAAGGGATCAACGCTGAAACGAAGAACCGCGTTAATTTGGACACTGCTTGTGTTTTCATTAAGATGGATCCCGAAGATGCATGGGCAGTACTTGACAAACTCACTAATTATGATGCCATGTATGGGACACAACAAACGCCCCAACCTCAAAGAAGGCTCTATAATCCGAACACAGATATTGATCCGGATGTGAAAGTCCAATTCATACAAGACGAGATCAATCGGCTTAAAAAACAAGTAAGTTTCCTTAAAACCTCTCAACCTTGTCAAGAATGTGGCTCTCAAGCCCATAATACTTCTGTTTGCACTAACATTGAGCAGGTTAGAGCCGTTGAAACCTATGCTGATGCTAACTACATGAAAGCTCAATACAAAAACCCGCCTAACAACTATGACAGGAACAACAACTATCCCGCTTTGGGGAATTACAACCAAGGTCAAGATCATGCACCCCCACCACAAGAGAGAAGGCCCGCACCCTATAGGCCTCCGGGCTATCAAGAGCCACCTTCATTGGTACAAGGGCTACAAGAGGGTATTAATGGAGTGAACAACACAATTAATGACGTCCACAACAAGATTAATGCAGTCCGTTCTGACCTAAAAGGTGTACAAATACAATTGGGAGAGATCAAAACATGGAGAAAAAGTGTAAATTCCCAAATAAGTATATAAAGTGAATTGATTTATGAAAGTTGATTGATTTTCTTGTATTCAACGAAAGTTGATAACTTTATGTTAAAGGCATGATTTTTATGATTCATATTATCTAGATTGCATGATTGTGTTGTGGTGGACCCTTATCCTAGACTTCTCTCTTACTTGTGAGTCAAGTTTTAATTCCCAATTACCTCGTTACTGAACTCTCTAAGGTCGGTACCGAGCCTACAATTTCTCTGGTTTAACTTTTTTTTGTTTTCATTTGTGCATCGTTACCGACCCTAATTAGGTCGGTACCGAGCTGTGTAGTGTTTTGACTGGTTGTTTTACTTTGCTTCTTTCTCGTTCCTTGTTTTTGTTTTGCCTACTCTTTTTCTTAGTTTAGTAATTAGACACAACCGTCCCGTGGATGATCCTAACTTCGCTATACTCAGCGGGGTCTTGACTATAAATTTATTTGTTGTCAAGTAAATCCCTCTCAACAAATTGGCGTCGTTGCCGAGGAAGCGATAGCGATGTGTTTAGTTTCTTTGTGGGTTTGGGAATAGCCCTGTCCTTTTTTTTGTTTCTAATTAGTTTACTTTTGTTTGTTTTCTCAGCTTATGCAAGCAGGAAGACGTCGGCTTGAATTTGAACAACCTGATTACTATTCTGAGCCTGAACGTATTCTTCATCGCATGAGATGAGAAAACCGTACCATGACTGCAACACTTGAAGAAATGGCCCAACAGATGGTTAATCTCCGAGCCCAGATGGAGTGGCTCCAAAATGAAAGAGATAATGTGTGGGAACAACATACTCAATTACAAGAACAATAGAATGCCATTCCAAAGAATGCCAAGCAGTACATGCACCCGAAACTGAGGGTGCTAGAATCCGCTATTGTTCTCCAAGAGATAGAGAAAGACTTTGAGATTAAATCTCAATTCATATCCTTGATTAAAAGGGCTCAGTTTGAAGGGAAACCCACTGAGTGTACTATGGAACATATTAGAAATTTTACTGATTTATGTGACACTATTGCTGCTGACGGTGTCTCTTTAGAATATGTTCAATTGGAAGTGTAGGATCGTTAGTACGTCTAGGTCGCCGAGACTCCATAGCCTCGATTGACTTCACAACCTATTGGGCCGAGTCGAATTTCTCTTGCATGTCTTGAGATTTGGGGCTTTCAACTCCACACAAATTTTCGGACTCGACTTGCTCTTTCTCTGCGGGATTGGGAGAATTAGGCAGAGATTTTTGTGGAGATGGAGGAAGAGTTTCTTTGGAGATTTGAGTTGGAGGGTTTTCTTGAGGATTCGGAAGATATTCGGTGGGATTGTGAGAGGATTGGCCCGGTTCTTGAGTTTGGGTTGATTGAGGGCCTTCGAGCAACAATGGTGAGACGGGTTTGTTGGTGTTTTGAATGGCCGCTAACAACAGAGCCAGGGTTTGTGGATCAACCACTTTGCCAAGCTTGAGAGCTAGGTTTCATGGGGTTTCAGTTCCATGAATGGGGGATCAGGGGTTAGGGTTAGGGTTTGATGTCATTGATGGTGAAAGGTTGAAACTTTTTGGTAGAGAAGGGGTTTTGCAGAGGGATTGAGAAGAGCAAGAGAACGAAATAATGCACAAGAGAGAGAAAGTGTACCTTTTAATCAAAAGCCTTCTCCTTATTTATTCTTGAACTTTAGGTGATTACATAGGAACTAGATCTTCCCAAGATCTTTAATCAATGCAACCGAAAAGGCAATATCCTTTGGCAAAAAGATTTCTAGATTTTTGAAAAGATACAGTTGGAGAAATGTGATTCTTGTCTTACTCAAAAACTGACGTTCTCAACCTGTTCTGCGTCATCCACTTAACCAGCAAATATTCCAAGAAAACGACATTCTCCATGTTATGCACAGTCACTAACCTTACTCAAGTTGCCAACATCCATTGAAAAGAGAATACGCCTGGTTCTTTGGGGTTTTGCATAGGGGTGCCGAAGAGAACCAGGGGAAATAATTTATGTGGATTTGTCAATCATGTAGATAAGTCTTTGTCTATATCAAGACACATAAAAGTAAGCTCATAGAGACTCCCTAACATGATAGGCTTGGGTACGCTGTAGAGTCAACTGTCATTTGTGCTTGTAATGAGGGTTAGGAACATCGGGTTTTGACTCTTTTGGGCTCAAAGAATGGTTTCAATATGTACTTAAGACATAACTAAAGAAGCAAAGAATGAATAAATTATGATGTGCATGGTTCATGAGTATGTAACAAGGAAACATTCAGATTTAACACCTCAAGATCATAAGACTTTTGAATCCTAAATAGAGTATCTATTCTAGCCAATCATTGAGGGAAAATAAATGGGAAATAGATTAGTTTAGGGAAATCATACCTAGCTCCATGAGGAACTGTACGAAGGGTTCACGATTGAGAGCCTTAGTGAATATATCAACACGTTGTTCACTTGTCCGGCAGAAATCCATGGTCACCAACCCCTTCTCAACACAATCACGAAGAAAATGATGACGTATCTCGATATGCTTGGTTCGTGAGTGTTGTACAGGATTCTTTGAGATGTTGATGGCGCTTGTATAGTCACATAGAATAGGTATGCCATCATACTTCAAGCCAAAGTCATGAAGTTGTTGCTTGAGCCATAGAAGTTGGGTGCATCACGCGGCAGCGGCGATGTACTCAGATTCTGCAGTAGAAATTGAGCCATCCCAGAAGTACTCTTACGATCAACCTTGTTCGTAGCAAAATCAGCATCCGTGTACCCGACGAGACCGAAGTCACAAGAGGTTGGGTACCATAAGCACAAATCGTCTGAACCTTTGAGATAACTTAGGATTCTCTTAACAACCTTGAGATGAGATTCTCTTAGATCGGACTGAAATGTAGCACATAAGCATACGCTAAACATGATGTCTGGTCTACTTGCCGTGAGGTATAGTAGTGAACCTATAATACCTCGATACAAAGTCTGGTCAACGTTCTTCTCATGCTCATCTTTTCCTAAAGAAGTAGTGGGAGAGATAGGTGTATGAAATGATTTTGAATTATCCAACCCAAACTTCTTGACACACTCTCTGAGGTACTTTTGTTGATGCACTCTTGTACCCTCTCTTCCTTTAATAACTTGAAGTCCCAAGAAGAACTTAAGTTCACCAACCATACTCATTTCAAATTCACTGGCCATGAGGTTGGCGAACTTCTTCACAAGTTTATGATCTGTAGAACCAAAGATGATGTCGTCAACGTAGACTTGCACAACTAGAGTGTGCTTTCCCTCTTTAAGAAGAAAGAGAGTCTGATCCACCTGTCCTCGAACATATCCATGTTAGGGTTGTTCATCGGTCCAAAACTGAACCGTACCGAGAAAAACCGAACCAAACCGAAAACCGAATTTCGGAATTTTCGGAACCGAGGACCGAACCGAATAAGCTCGGTTCGGTTCGGTTTTTGTTCGGTTCGGTTCGGTTTGGTTCAGGTAGGAACCGAAATAGAAGAATGGGTACAAAGCCGATCTAAAATATAGAACATAACACCCTAAACCAAACTAGAACCGAACTAAACCGAACCAATTTGACCCGAACCGAACTAAACCGATTTAAACAAAAAAAAGCGAACGAACATATGCTATTTTTATCATTTTGAACTAAAATCATTCAAGCCATTCGAACTAAAACTTGCAAAATGATAAACAAAGCAATGCAAAACTTGTAAAATGGGATTTAGGTTACATCCTTAAGGCTTAGTAAGGGTATTTTTTATTTTTTTATATTAAAATAAATCGGTTTACCCGAACCGAACTGAAAACCGAACTAGCCAAAAGCTTGAACCGATGACCGAACCGAATTACCCGAACCAATGAACAGCCCTAAGAGAGCATGTCATACCTGGGGTTCGGTTCGGTTCGGTTCGGTTTTCAGGTAAAAACTGAATTACCCGAACCAATGAACAACCTTAATCTATGTTATAGCAAGAACTAAGAGAGCATGTCATACCAAGATCGTGGTGCTTGCTTCAACCCATAAAGTGATTTGTCGAGTTTGAAAACATGATCCGGTAGGTGACGTCTTCGAAGCTTGGGTTTGTTCTACAAAAACTTCTTCTTTAAGAAAGCCATTCAGAAAGGCAGTCTTCACATCCATTTGTTGAAGCTTGAATCCATGATGAGCTGAATAAGCAATCAAGAGACGAATTGCCTCTAGACGTGCCACAAGAGTGAATGTCTCATCATAATCTATACCTTCTTGTTGGTTATACCCCTTAACCACAAGTCTTGCTTTGTTCCTCACAGCATTTCCAGAATCATCAAGCTTATTTCTGAATACCCAACGTGTTCCAATCATAGTTCTATCTTTGGGTCGTGGAATTAGGTGCCAAACCTTGTTTCACTCAAACTGATGATGTTCTTCTTAAATAGCAAACACTTAATCTAGATCTTTTAGGGCTTGATCCACATTATTGGGTTCCATAATAGAGAGAAATGTGTTGAATGCACAGAAATTCTGAAGTGAAGAACGTGTTTGAACACCTTTTGAGTAGTCATAGATGATGTTGGTTACTAGATGAGGATCTTTCTGCTGATAGTGCAACTGAAGCTGAGTGAGGTCAACCACCTAACTATTATGATCTTGCTCGGTTTTGGAATTATCGATCTCTGTATCTTCTTCACTTTGATCAGGCTCAACATTACTAGAATCTTCATTTGCTTCTATTTCTTCTAGAGATGGCATATCAGAATTATCTGGGTCATCCACCTGTTTGGGGTCGACAACCTTTGGAACCTGAACAACTTCGACAACATGAACTTCTGACTCATCACAAAGATGAAAATCCAGATCACCTTCATCTTCATCGACAATAGAGCTTCCTCTCATAGTGTTCTCATCAAACACAACATGAACACTTTCCTCTACTTTTCTAGTTTGCTTGTTGAAAACTTTGTATGCCTTGCTATGCTGAGAGTAGCCTACGAAGGTTCCTTCATCACTCCTAGCATCCATCTTACCCAGATTGTCTTTGCCATTATTATGTACGAAACATTTGCAACCAAACGTACGCAGGTGGGCAACGTTAGGTTTTCTTTCTCTCAAAAGCTCATATGGTGTTTTCCCAAGAAGAGGACGCACCATAGCTTTGTTTATTACATAACAAGCAGCATTGATAGCTTCTCCCCAGAAATTCCTTAGTAGACCACTCGAGATCATCAGAATTCTCAACATATCCTCCAAAGTTCTGCTCTTTCTCTCAACTACTCCATTCTGTTGAGGAGTTCTTGGGGCTGAAAAATCGTGACCTACACCATTTTCTTTGCAAAAGTCCAAGAACTGAGCATTTTCAAATTATGTGCCATGATCTGATTGGATTGAAACCAAAGGTACTCCAAGCACCTTTTATGTTAACTTCCTCCACGCACTGAATTCTTCGAATACATGGTCTTTAGAAGACAAGAAAAACACCAAAGTATACCGTGAAAAGTCATCAACAATAACATAGACATATCTATTACCTCCTCGACTTTTCACACACATAGGTCCACAAAGATCCATATGATTAATTCTATAGGCTAAGAAGTACTTACCTCCTTTTTCAATTGAAATGAGGATCTAACTCGTTTCCCTTTCACACAAGCTTCACAAATTTCGTACTTGTTTCGATCAATTTTAGGTAACCTACGTACCAATTCCTGATTGTGAAGTTTGTTGATAAGTTGTAGACTCGCATGACCAAATCTGTTATGCCAGAGGTTGGCAACGTCTTCGACCACTTGAAAACACAAATTTTCTTCAGGAGAGCCAGGGAACAACTTTATAAAGATTGTTCTCACAAGTTCCCTTCAGAAGAGTCTTACCTGAGCTAACATCAATTACTTGACATCCATGAGAATAAAAAACAACTTTATAGAGATTATTAGTACACAGTTGGGAAACACTTAGAAGATTGTACCTAAGACCTTTGACATAACTAACGTTGTTGACAAAAAAGTTCTTAGAAACTCTTACCTTTCCAATACCTACGACTTGTCCCTTACTATTATTACCGAAGGTGCTGTTGCTACCTTCTTGTTGATGAAGTGAGATGAATGACTCAAAGTTCCCGGTCATATGAGTTGAACAAGCACTATCGAAGAACCAGGGACCGCTTTCTCTCACTTCATTCTGCAAGGTAAAAGTCGGTTTTTACGAATGTAGACTTGTTTAACAACTCTTCTAGGTTGGGTAACGTGATGATTTTCAAAACATCTTTCATTATAAATTATTTCTAGATCTATGGTTGGCTCACGTTCATGAGCTTCCCAAAGTCCATAAGATTTGCTATCCCTTTTCTTTTTCCTGCACTCATGTTGAAGATGACCTTCTTTTCCACAATACCAACAAGTTTTATGACTTTTAAGACCAACATACTTGTTGTACCCAGGATAGACCGGTTTGTTCTTAATTCGAGCTTGAAAGTCAATTTTTGATGGTTTCAAGTTCTCAACTTGTTTCTTCCAAATCTTGTGTGCTTTCTGACCTGAATACCAAGGTCGCTTACCTTTGCCTTAGTTCCCCACCTCTCATGTAGAACAACTTCCCTTGTTGTTACACACAGGTGTGTTACCTTTAGGTTCTGGTGGACAAAGAGTTTTCAAATCCTTAGGCACATAGGAACATCCAAGTCCAGGTCTTGAAGTTACAAAAATTTTAGCAAATTCTTCAACAACTTTCTTAGCAACAAACTCTTCTATCCATTTTTTCTTTTTAAACTCATCACTAGATTTTTCTTTTTCAAGGTCATTGACCAACTTAGCATTACCAAGTTAAAGCATAAGATTTCAAGGTTTGTTACTTTCTTTTCTAAGTCATCCAATTCAGTTTTAAGATTATCACAAGTTTTGCATGCAATAGACTCAGAGACCTAAGACTTCTTCTCTAACATAGCACATTTAAGAGACCAACTTTCATTATCATCCATTAAGTTAGAGATGGTGTCTTCTCTTTCATCAAGTTTTTCACTAATTTCGGTAAATTGAGTTCCCAACTTCTCAATGATAGCATGCAACTGTTATTTAGTTTTATTGGACAAGATACACGAAAGTTTAGAATTTTCTACCTCTTTTGGAACATCTATAGCCATGAGACATGTTTCTCCTTGTTGACTTGTTTCATCCTCAGCATCGAAATCATCCCAGGTGGCCAGCACAGCAGTTTTGTCACCTTCCGACTTCTTTTTTGACACAATTTCTTGCAAAGTGTCCTCTTGTTGAGCAGTGGTAACAAATGACATCCTTCATGTCTTTGACTGGTTCCCTCCCTTTTGAAGGAACTTTGCCATTACGATTTCAAAGCCTCTTCATGGCTCTTGTGATGAGTGCAACCTCATCATCACCATCAGCTTGATCATCATCACATTGAGCAAGATCGAAAACCTTTTCTACTTTCAAGGCAATGTTTTTGACCTAGTCAGTTTCAAGGCGATCATCTCGCCTTTGTTTGATTCCTCCATACATGGTCAGTTTTTCCACTGACGTCTTCCAAGGTGAGTGTCTTGGTTTCACTGTTGGTTAGCAACGCGGCAACAACCTCATTCTATTTTGCATTAAGCCCTTGGATCAACTGGCTAACCTGCTTCCATTGAGGAAGTTTTTCATCAAGAGACTCGAGTTGGCTAACCACAGCTTGAAATCTTGAGTGATAGTCACCCAAGGATTCATTCTTCTCTTGACTCATTCCTCCATACTCTCTTTCTAGAGCAATGATGCGATCCTTCTTCACATCATCATTTCCTTGGTGAAGCCTTTTAAGAGCATCCCAGATTTGCTTAGATGTCTTGTACTGGACAACCTTCTTCAAGTCTCTAGGGGTTAGAGCATGGTGAAGAACCATCTTAGCACGAGCGTTCTTCTCTAGCTTCTTGTAATCAGCGTCACCATAGTCCTTCTTTTTCTCTTCCTTTCTATCAGCAATGAGAACTAGGTGCGAGATGCCCCAACCTCAAAAGAGGCTTTACAACCCAAACACTGATGTTGATCTTGATGTCAAAGCCTAGTTCATGCAAGATGAGATCAACAGACTGAAGAAACAGATGAGTTTTCTAAAAATTTCTCAACATTGTCTTGAGTGTTGCTCTCATGCCCATAGTACATCTGCTTGCACTAACATTGAGCAGGTTAGAGCCGTTGAGATCTATGCTGATGCTAATTACATGAGAGGTCAATACATAAAACCTCGTAACAACTTTGATATGAACAACAACTATCCCGCTTGGGGAAGTTACAACCAAGGTCAAGGCCATGCACCTCCACCACAAGAAAAGAAGACCGCCCCTTATAGGCCTCCAAGCTATCAAGAGACGCCATCCTGGGTGAATGGACTCCATGAAGGAATCAATGGAGTGAAAAACGAAATCAATGGAGTCCAAGCTGGCCTAAATAATCAGATAAAAGGTGTACAGGCATAATTGGGAGAGTTTGACACATGGAGAAAGAGCATAAACTCCCAACTGGGCAACTCAGCTGCACAGATTCCAAGACCTCAAGGTCAACTCCTCGGCCGCCTTGAGGAGAACCCTAGAGGACAAATTGCAGCAATACACCTAAGAAGCGGAAAGATGCTACCAGATCGTGCTGTGACCAAGAAAAAAGAGCACGATAACAAAGACGAAGCCCCAGTTCAGTCCGATAACGACCCCACAAGGGCCGATATCGAGCCCCAGCATGTCGGTACAAATCACCCAAGGGTCATTAAAGACTCCTCCAACCCAGGTAAGTCTTCACAAACGACCCCCTCTCTCAGTAAAAGAGTCATTACCGGCCCCCTTAGGGTCGGTACTGACTCTTCTCCAGCACCGACCGACCCCCTTGTTGATTCGGTAACGCTACGACTCGAGCCCGCTTTGGTTCCGAGTCCGGCAAAGACTCTTCCCTTCCCCTCTAAAAAGTCCAAAGACTCTACAGAAAGGAAGTTTCGGCATTTTGTAAAGGTTCTTCAGGGCTTAAATATTTCCATTCCATTCGCTAAATCCCTAAGCGAAATACCGGCTTACACAAAATTGTTGAAAGAAATATTGAGCAGGAAGAGGTCTATGTTCAAGCTGAATGACGAGGTACAATCTTTGGAGCTTCCAGAAAAATTAGGCGACCCACGTAAGTTTGCAATTACCATTGGTATTGGAGGTTACCGGTTTAAAGCTTTGTGTGACTTAGGAGCTAGTGCAAGTCTATTACCACTTTCAATTTGGTCCAAAGCCAATATGGGACCACTGGAGCCTGTAAACATGAAGTTATATATGGCAGACGGATTTTGTGTCAAGCATACAGGGGTTGTAGATGATTTCCCAGTACAAGTGGGCAAGTTCTTTGTCCCGAATTATTTCATAGTGATGGAGATGCGTGAAGACTCAGTGGTGCATATCATTCTCGGTAGGCCATTCTTAGCCATAGCTGGAGCCATAATCAATGTTAGGAGGGGACTCCTAACTTTTGAGATTGGGGATGAGGTGGTGGAATTCCACTTTAACCCCACCATGAAAGAGACCAATGAAGCCGAAGTCAAGATGCTTTATACCCACACTGATTACATTGAATGTAGGGACCCGATCGAGAGTTTGATGGCTTTTGATGTATTCCCGGGTAGAAGATTGGCGGAGTTTTACATGCAGCATCGATACCGATCTTTCATGGATCATTATTGAGGCTTCTGGCAAGAAGCGAGAAATAGATGAGTTCTGCAGTGTCGTTACTGACCCCCTCTGGCTCGGTAACGACCCTACTAGCAGGAAACAATGACCCGTTATTGACCCCCTTTGGGCCGATACCGAGCATTCTGGAAAACGATGAAGAGCTTCTAGCATGTCATTGCCTCGAGGAAGTTTTGAAGACAGAACATGAAGAGCCCATTCTTATCCCGGCTGAGCCTACTCCAACGCTCAAGCCACTTCCAGACTCCCTCAGGTATGAATTTCTTGGTCCTAACTCTACCTTCTTTGTTATCATTAATGCTCAATTAAATAAGGAAGAAGTAGAGAAACTGATTTATGTGCTTAGGACCCATGGAAAAGATATTGGCTATTCACTCGATGACATAATTGGCATATCCCCTTCCTTATGCATGCATAGAATATACATGGAGGATAATCACAAACCCATCATAGAGCATCAACGTAGACTGAATCCCAACATGAAAGATGTGGTCAAAAGGAAATTTTAAAACTACTTGATGCCGAGATTATTTTTCCTATACCGGATAGCGAATGGGTTAGTCCAGTCCATGTGGTCCCTAAAAAGGGAGGGATGACAGTTATTGAAAATGAGAAGGGTGAGTTGATCCCCACTAGGACACAACTAGTTGGCGGATGTGTATTGATTATTGGAAGCTGAATAGTGCTACACGAAAAGATCATGCCCCGCTTCCTTTCATTGATCAAGTTCTAGAACGCTTAGCCCAACATGTATATTTTTGTTACTTAGATGGCTATAGCGGTTTTTGGCAGATTCCCATTCATCCTGATGATCAGGAGAAAACAACCTTTACTTGTCCCTATGGGACTTTTGCGTATAGAAGAATGCCATTTGGGCTCTGCAATGCCCTTGCAACTTTTCAAAGATGCATGATGGCTATCTTCTCTAACATGATAGAGGATATAGTAGAGGTTTTTATGGATGATTTTTCTGTGTATTGTTCTTCATTTGATGCTTGTCTTGCTAACCTTACTCATGTGCTTAAAAGATTTGAAGAAACCAACCTTGTTTTAAACTGGGAAAAGTGCCATTTTATGGTCCAAGAAGGAATAGTGCTAGGACATCTCGTCTCTAAGAGAGGGATTGAGGTAGACAAAGCCAAGATTGAGCTTATTGAAAAACTACCTCCCCCATCTTCTGTAAAAGACGTTAGGAGTTTTCTAGGACATGCTGGCTTTTATAGAAGTTTTATTCATGATTTTTCTAAGATAGCTAAACCATTGACTAACTTGCTAATGAAAGATATAGTGTTTGAGCTGTTTACAGAATGTCTTGAAGCTTTTCACAGGTTAAGAGAAGCTCTTGTCTCCGCTCCTATTATGCAGTCCCCAGACTAGACACTCCCCTTCGAGATCATGTGTGATGCCAGCGACTATGCTGTTGGCGTAGTGTTAGGGCAGTGGAAAGATAAGAAGTTCCACGACATCTACTATGCAAGTAAGACGCTTGATGAGGCGTAGAGTAAGTATACCACGACAGAGAAGGAATTCCTTGTTGTGGGATTTGCATTTGAAAAGTTCCGTTCCTATCTTGTTGGATATAAAGTGATTGTTTACACCGACCATGAGGTCGTTAGATATTTAATGGCTAAGAAGGATGCCAAACCTAGGCTACTTCGTTGGATGCTCTTGTTACACGAATTCGACCAGGAAATCAGAGACAAGAAGGGAGCTGAAAACTTAGTAGTTGATCACCTATCCAGATTGCTAGTAGAACACATCACAGAGACCAACAACACTATACCAATCAATGAATCCAGGCGAAACGAGCACCTCATGCTGAACGAGGTCGAAAACTGCATTATCGAGGGGCCTACCGACCCTACATGGGTCGGTACCGACTCTTCCCAGAGGTTAGAGCATGCTGGAAACATCGGTATCGAAGTAAAAGAGATGGATACTGAGGCAGGACAACTCGATACCGAGGCAAGGGTGATCGTTACCGAGGAGATTACTGAAGCACTAGAATCGATAACGACCCATCTTGGTCCGGTAACGACCTATTCAGGTAAGCTTTCTCAACCCAATTTAATTTCTTTCGATTCAGATCTTTCCTTATCTCTTTCTTCTACTTCTCTTCATTCCATTAATGCTATTAGAGGGTCAAAGACCCCTTGTTTTGCGGATTATGCTAACTACATTGTAGGAGGCGTAATTCCCGAGGGTTTGACCCCATAAAAGAAGAAGAAATTCCTCCATGACATCAAACAGTAATATTGGGATGATCCTTACTTGTTAAAGAAAGGAAGTGACCACCTCTTTAGGCGTTGTATACCATAGGAGGAAGTAGAGAGTGTGATCTGTCAATGTCACACTATCCCAACAGGTGGTCATGCAAAAGGATTGAAAGTGGTCTTTATTGGCTAACTATTTTCAGGGACGTACAGGATTATGTGACATCATGTGATGAATGCCAACGCTCCGAGAACATCACTTTGAGACATGAGAACCCGCTCACAGGGATCCTAGAGGTCGAGCTTTTCGACGTTTGGGGCATAGACTTTATGGGACCCTTTCCTTCATCGGGCCCCTACTAGTACATCCTAGTGGCGGTCGATTATGTCTCTAAGTGGGTGGAAGACATTGCTACAAGGACTAATGATGCTAAAACTATGGCTAAATTTATAAAGACTAACATTTTTCCCAGGTTCGGAGTGCCACGAGTTCTCATTAGTGATGGTGGATCACACTTAATAGAGAGGAGCTTTGAAGCTCTTTTGGCTAAGTATGGGGTATCACATAGGGTGGCAACGCCCTACCATCCCCAAACTAGCGGTCAAGTAGAAGTTTCAAACAGGCAGATTAAGAGCATCTTCAATAAGACGGTCTCCCGCTCTAGGAAGGATTGGACATCCAAGCTTGATGATGCTTTATGGGCATACAAAACGACATACAAGACGCCCTTACGCACCACTCCTTACAACCTAGTTTATGGCAAGGCGTGCCATTTGCCGGTCGAGTTAGAGCACAAGGCATTATGGGCTCTCAAGGAGCTCAACATGAACCTCGACAAGGCTAGAGCAAAACGATTCATGGACTTGCAAGAGCTAGAGGAGTTGAGGCTAAGAGCGTATGAGAACACCGAGATCTACAAAGAGTACACCAAGAAGTGGCATGACAAGAAATTGGTGCCAAAAACTTATGAATTTGGTGACAAGGTACTCCTCTTTAACTCTAGACTCCGCCTACTTCCAAGAAAGATGAGATCAAGATGGAGTGGACCCTTCGTGGTCCACCATATATATCCCCATGGAGCGGTGATCTAGTAGATAACAATGGATCCATCTTCAAATTTAATGGGCACAGGCTGAAGAAATACTTTGAGCAAGTCGACCAAGATGAGGAAATCTGAGCCACTTGGGCTCTCACATTGTTAGACTAGCCAAGGTAAGTTCGTTGGGCTAACGACATTAAAAATAGTGCTTACGGGAGGCAACCTGCTTTTAGTTTGTTTTTCTTAGATCTTTTTGCTAGCTTTCTTTTGACTTGTTTCTAGATTAGGTTTTAGATTTTCGGAATAGAGTGCCTTGCTAAGTATTACAGGAAAAAGAACGGAAATTAGAGTAAAAAACAAACTCAGTGAAAAACTGTAGGTGGGTCGTTACCGACCCTCGCAGCGTAACCGAAATAAATCCGGATTTCGACCCCAGGTATGTTTTCTTAATACTTCTCTTTCTTTTATTCCAAACCTTCATCCACCACATACTTCTCCTTCTCTCGGCCGATATTCCCAAACCCCCACCCTCACTCTAAATCGGCGCATACCCTCGCACCACCGAGCCACCGAGAACCACCGTCGATCCACTGCTGCAATACTGAGCCGCCCTTACGCACACCATACACCAGAAAACCGAGCCTACAACCCCGGTACCGAGCAAATCCCATTCTTGTTCGTTACCGATCCAAACTCCCTCGTTACCAATCCCTAAACCTTTTCTAGTCTTCACTTATTTCTCAGGATTTGGTATGTTTTCTCAACCTCCAATCTTTATTTCAAATCTTTGAGCATACATGGTGATTTTTGGTTGATTTGCATGTCTAGATCTAGATCTAGGATGCAACTTTTGTGTTTAATTCCTGCCTCTTTGCTTCAATATTGGTGTTGTGTTGTAATGAACATGGTTTCTTCATGTTTAGGATTGAATTTGTTTTAAATTTATGAGCATGAGTTTGCTTGTTCTTACTTTGACTTGATCTACACCTTGTTTTGTGCAAATTTGGCATATTTGGGATAGTTTTTCGATTAAGTATGGGGTCGTGGATGCTTGGTTTTGCTTGATAGTGTTTGGAAACTTGCTTGAATGATGACTTGTTGGGTGTTTGTAGTTCGAGATTGAGTTCTTCACTCGAAATTGGTTCTAGATGCTACTGTTGGATCGTTACCGACTCCAGTAGGGTTGGTAATGACCCTTATTTTTTACCAGAATAATCGAACCTTTAGGTACCACGTTACCGACCCCAATGGGTTCGGTAACGACCTTGCAGAACGCTTGATCTTTGTTTGTTTGCATGACTTTGATTGTCTCTTTAGGGTGCAACTTGGTTTTTCATGCTTGATTGATCCACACATGATCTCTAGTGCATAAAGACTTTGTTCTCCTCACTTATATAGCATGCAAATATGAGTCTTGAGTAATTTTTAAGCATTTGTTTCCAATACAAGTATGGGGTCATTTGGTGTATTATGAGTGGATCTTATCTTGCCTATGTGGTTGTTTTTCCAGGTCTACAATGGCAAGTTCAAGTAGAGCAAGCAAGAGAGCAAGCAAGAGAACGAGGAGGCCATCTCCATGTCCATCTCCATCCCCACCGCCAATGGATGATGTAGTGGTGACAAGTGAAGAAGAAGCTAGGCTCTTCAACATTGTTTTTAACCGACCTTACATAACAAGGTGGTTCTCCAAGGTCCACGGGAAGAAGTTGGGCATATACAGGGACCTCAAGCATGCCTTTTCAAATATTGGAGCAGCCCACCTCCTTAATGCTGAATATCTTCCTCACTACCCCGCTCTCACTTCAGAGTTTGTTGCTACCCTCCAAACCAAATTCAAGAGCCCGACTTTTGTGGGATGGATCACTTTTAGACTGGGGAACGAGGACTACAGTCTCACCATGAGCGAGTTTAACGTTCTCCTTAAGTTGCCTAACACTTCTCGAGATTACAAGGCTCCTGACAATTTCAAAGTCTATGTGAGATGGGGCTACTTGACAGGACAGACTAACTGCCCTATACGTGCACTCCCTGGCTCACAAATTGCCAATCCGCTTTTCCGCATAATCCTACGGGTTCTGGGAGCCTCCATTTGGGCCAAGACTGAGTTATCTCGGCCTACAAGGACTGAGGTGGGTTGTCTACGTACCATGCTCTTCACAGATCCCGCTCCATGAATTTGGAAATGAGTGGGTAACATATGTAGAACAACACGAGCCAAAGTTAGAGGAGATTTTCTTTGGAGGGATGGTGACTCTTCTTGCCATGGCTTGTGAGATCGACCTTTCCAAGTATACAGCATACCAGCCATAGAAGATGGACACCACGTACTGGGTATCCTCTGGAATTTTCAAGAGGAATAATGCTGGAATCACCACATGGTCAATGGAAGCCAAGTGTTAGTCATGGAGGAGAACTTGGAGCTCTTGTACCTTCCCAATTGGTACGAGGCCTGGACTTATACACCCTTCCCTCTCACCAACAGACCTGAGGAAGACACTTCACTCAGGATGAAGGCATCACGGTTTCCAAGAGAAGAAGACATGTAGATACTAAGGAGCTCGTTACCAAGCCTTATGGGTTCGGTACCGAGGGAGTGGCCGGTGCAGATGGCCACGTAAACGAGCCACTAGAGCTCATAATTATACTGTATGACCCCATTACCGACCCCTACAAGGTCGGTACCGATCCCCATTTTCACCACAGACACCACGGTACCGAGGGTTAGGGGCATACTCTGAGCAATATCAAAGATACAATGTTCACCATCCTGGCGATGGCTCAAGCTCCAGCTCCGCACCTCCTCTGTGGGTCAACGACATGGTTCAACAGATGGATAGGCTGCATATGTGTCAATATCAGATGTATGAGAGGATGACCCAATTTCAGGAGTCCTTTGACGGTTTCAGGCAGGGTTATGAGCAGTAGAGTAAGATAGATGAGCAACGTTGGAGGACAGTTGAGGATCGATGGGATACGACCAACGAGCGCTGGCAATCTACCGTCGAGTGATTGATCCTCTCTTTCTAAGATGTTCAAGGATATTTCCATTGCTACAACGTTATCTTGTGAGTTCATTTTCTTTTCCCTATTTATGTACTTTGTTCTTACAATGGGGACACTGTTAGGTTAAGTATGGGGTAGGGAGGGAAAAGAAGACTCTTGTGTTTGTTGTTTTGTTTTCTATTTCTTGCTTTGATATCTTTTGTTGCTTTAAGTTGTTCTAGTTGTTTTCTTGCTTTCTTTAAATACTCTAAAAAAATGAAAAATTGAAAAAAATACAAAAAGATTTTTAGGATTGATAGTACCCTTGCCTGTAGTGTTCTATGATAGTAATTCTTTGCATGATCATGTAATTCCTTTGACATGTTTTGATAAGTTTAGCCCGAGTCTACCATGAAGATTGTTTTTGTGTGAATTTTTAGTTTGTGATGAAATTGAGCACGTATGACTTTTAGCACGAGTTTATTGCAATCCAACAAAAAAAAATTGACCTTGTGAGCATATTTTAGCCTTGACTTTCATGTGTGATTTTACTCTCCTTATGCATATTATCTCTTGATATTGTCATGGCTATTTATTTCTCAAAGCCTATATAAGATATTAGTTCATACTTGTGGAATTAGATGATAGAGAACTTATATTCATAGGCCTATTATTTCCCTATCTACCTTTACATTATCCTTTCTTTTTGTAGCCAATGTTTTGAGCCTATAAGCCTATTTTAGCTCCACAAAATATTCCCTAGCCAATGATAGCTTGACCCTATCCGGGGATTAGGACTTAGTTGGTTGTGAATTGATTTTGTTGAGTATGACATATGTTGGTTCAATAGAAGGGACGGGAGGGGTAGAATGGAAGTCTTATTGTTCAAAGAAGTTGTAAAGGATTCTTGGTAAAAAAAAATACACGAGTTAGTAAAGAAAAGAACAAGTTCAATTACAATGACTTCGTTAGCGACCCTAGTAGGGTCGGTACCGAGGCTTCCCAGCAGAAGATGAAAAAATCCAGCGCAGAAAGAAAAAATTTAGAGAAAAGAAAAGAAGGAAAAAAGGAAAATCACACTGAGTGTAGTGCAATGACAGAAAAAGCCAAGAGTTTCTATGTATGTTTATGAGACTTTCTAGGTTGGTTTAAAGGTTGATAAAAGTGAGAGTGTGCTTAATGTTTTAGTGAGTTTGGTATGTCATTGTTTGAGAGTTTTGGTGAGTTGTGTTGTAATTTAGGAGTCTTGATTCCCGGAATTTTAGCACCACAAGCCAAAATATTTCCACACCTTATTGTTATTACCAAGCCCCATTACAGCCTGGCCGAATGGAAACTTCTATGAAGTTTTTCATTGAGCCTAAGTTCTCTTGATAATTCCGCTTGTTTTGACATCTTTGGTAGAGAGAATGGTAATATAAGTAACAATGTCTATGAGTTTTTGCATATAGGATTGAGGTGAGAGATGTCTAAAAGCCTAAACACTTGAGAGTAGAGTGAAACACATATTCCCTGTGAGGTTGGATTTTGATTGCTTGTGCTTAAGTGGTTGCTTATATATGTATGATGACATTTAAGTCACTTGTCTAAATTTCACTTGTGCTGAATTTACTTTTTGATAAGGGCTATTACTTGATAGATGTGTTGATGGTATTGATCATTGCATTGTTATTGCTTGAGGACAAGCAAGCTCAAGTATGGGGTATTTTGATATTCGTGTTTTTAGCTTGGTTTTAGTCTGTTTTTCTAGGTTGTTTCGTCTTGTTTAGTTGTGTTTTTGTGTTAGTTTTGTGTCTTTTGGTCTAGTTTGCATATTTTGTGAAAAGTATGGAAGCTACTCTAGTTTTGTGTTTTTATGTAGTTTTTGAAGGAAGTTTGGAAGCATTTAAGGACATCGAGAGGAGTGGAGAAGAAGAGGAACAAGCATATAAGAGAAGAGTTGAAGATATTAGAAGAAACCCCGAAGGAATCCAAAGGAGAAGTGAAGAAATCAAGGGAAAACAAGACCAGACAAGACTTGTTACCGACCCTGGAGGGGTCGGTACCGAGGCATTCAGGAAATAAAAGTTCAGCAAAGTTCTTAAGTGTCTACCGACCTTGACGGAGGTCGTTACCGAGGTGCCCGTGTCGGTAGACGTAGCCGACTTAGTGCTTTTAGTGATTTTATTCCGAGATCATTTTATCTTTAGTAATATTTTATCTTTAACGAAACTATTAGATAGATCCTCTAGTATAAATACTCTTGTTTTGTGATAAGTTGGGAGGCTCTCTCTCGCTAGTCTTTAGTGTTACGTACGGTTTGGAAGATTAGGAAGAGAAGTTAGTTGCTTGGAGCCCAAGCAAAGAGATTGTTGGAGTTTTTCTTGTGTTCTAAGACAAGTTCATTTTGAATTCAAGTAAGATTCCGTTTTTAATAAAAGTTATGTTTTCCTTTAATTACTTTATTTGTTTTACTTTGATCATGAGTGAGTAGTCCCCTATTCTAGGATTGGGGTTAGAAACCCAACATGATTATGCATGAATAATGATTTGATTGAATGAATTGAATGTCTATTATCTATTTTCTACTTATTTGTGCTTATGCTTTGACGAAAGTTGAAGTAATTCGTGTTTGTGACTTAATCGAAAGAGAAAGTTATAAACTTGAATAATGATAAAGTTTGATAACGAAAGTTGAAAACTTTGGATCAAAATAAGTTGATAAATTGAATTGATTTATGAAAGTAGATTGATTTGCTTGTGTTCAACGAAAGTTGATAACTTTATGTTAAAGGCTTGATTTTTATGATTCATATTATCTAGATTGCATGATTGTGTTGTGGTGGACCTTGTCCTAGATTTCTCTCTTACTTGTGAGTCAAGTTTTAATTCCCAGGTACCTCGTTACCGAACTCTCTAAGGTCGGTACCGAGTCTGCAGTTTCTCTGGTTTAACTTTGTTCGTTTTCAGTTGTGCATCGTTATCGACCCTAATTAGGTCGGTACCGAGCTGTGCAGTGTTTTGACTGGTTGTTTTACTTTGCTTCTTTCTCGTTCCTTGTTCTTGTTTTGCCTTCTCTTTTGCTTTTTAGTTTAGTAATTAGACGCAACCTCGCTTCCCGTGGACGATCTGGACTTCGCTATACTCAGTGGGGTCTTGACTATAAATTTATTTGTTCTCAAGTAAGACCCTCTCAACATCTTCCTACAATAGAAGTATCTTTATCCTATAGTTTTCCATCATCCACTCACCACATTAGCACACACAATGTCATTCCTTTGTTGACATATCTGTAAAGTTGTCTCAACTTTTTCGTTAACAACTTTGTCAAAGATGTTTCCAATGCGAGTTCATGCCCTAAACCATATTGCGTACTTCCTCTTCTACCTTTACTTAAACGACATTGTAGCATATGACATCAAAGTTGACACTCACATTATCTCAATCATGTTGTCCATGTATGCAATCATTGTATAGCTCACCCTTGTCAAGTCTTTGACCTAATCATATCTTATACACTTCCTATAATCAATTCTAAAGAAGTTTATCTAGTTCTCTTTCTATTCGCCACTATCCATCCTCAGTCCATTTCCTAAAACAATACTCAATTTTTCTCAAGCCGAACATCATTCATCTTCAATCGTCATTCTTAATTCAAATGTGAGCACCATCAGTCTTGAATCTTAAGTGCTTAAGCAGGATTTGCTTTAGAATTACCTTACCGCTCCTATTTTAACCACTTCTCTTACCTTTTACATTGTGTTCAATCACTTGATCAAATATTAGACCAATACCAAATATTCTTTACAAAAACAAGCCACCAACGTATTACTCTTCTTGAAAAGAAACATTTCGTGGTTGTCCAACAACAGGAATCCCTCTTTTACCATCTTTGTCTGTTTCAACTCTAGTCTGTGGAGCTATCTCCAAACAAAACTCTTATAATTAGAATATACTTCAAACTAAAGTTAGCAACTTAACTTACTATTTTACATGAGATCCTCTACTCATGGCGGCGAAGTCGTGCTGTGCCATTTACCCACATAGATGCAACATGACTACCCATTAGAAAACTTTAAAATCACTGGCTAGTTTTTATTTCAAGTTGGGCCTCGAGTACACTTGTTGGTCAGTTCCATGAGCCCTTGTTTTTAACCGGGCTCTGATACCAATTTGTAACACCCCGTCTTTACACCGGGGCTTTACTCGGTACTAGACCACACTTGGGTCCACATGAGCTAACCTGACAACGACTTCACTCGGATCTTACAACTTGGGCACAACGAGAAAATATAAAGAAAGAATCCATCTTGTATTTATAAAACCAATGTATGGAAAACATGCTTGATTTCCCAATCGACATAAACTAAAATACAACTTATGAACCCTTTATTGACATCATACTACATCCTTAACCAAAACCAATTATTATACAATAATATACAAAATAAGTAACCATCATATCACCCAACGCAACCCAATCCTAATGACACAGCTTTCAACAAATGTTACCATCATTTAGCCGAGGTTCCACCATGGGTGTCTTGTCCTTACCTAAAACTAAAAAAATCAAGTCCCCGAAGGGTTAGCTAACAATTCTAGCATGCACTATATGGTAAACACAATATGTAGCACCAAACATGCACTAAATGGTAAAAACAATATGTAGCACCAAAATCAATTTATTAAATTACAGAATAAGAATAGTAATAGAATAGTTCACATATAGTATATTCACAACAACTGACAAGTCAACAACAATACTTATAATCATAAAACGCACATAATATACTTAAATCCATACGATGCATGCTAATAATAGCACATAATTCCACTATACTATCACCTCATTAACTTTTCACCTCAATATCAAATCAACCACATTTCACAATAATTCTTATCTACCGATATCAATTTACATAGCAATCGGGGCATTCTCCAGCTGGAACGGGGTGTAATAGTCGGTGGCTTCCACCGTTACTCCGAACCACCCAACATCATAACAATTCACCTTCTTACCCCCGGTCAAGCCTCTACTAGAGCACTTGCCAAAACATTTATTATAATTTTGAAGGGGCTCTCCTTGTCATACAACTGAGTCAGGGATGTCTCCCTCCTTACCGATCATCCCATATGCTTCGTTGTACCGGTAGATGCCAAAGTTTCATAAATCAAGTAAAATACGAAATATTAATCATCTACTAATATATCTTTAAATGGCTCAAAACATATACAGCCCCTTGTACTTTTGCAAATTGGTCAGATAGACACCCCACATTTGGTTTGGACTTATTGAGCACTTAAATTTAACAATTTGGACCTATTAAACACCTGGTCGCTGATTTGGCGAAGTGCGTGCAAGCCAAACACACATGTGTGGGTAAAGACATTTGTTATAGCTGACATGGAATTTATTAAAAAAACCCTATTGAGCGAGTGATAATATTAAATGCAAGAAATAAAAGTTTGACATGGAAAATTATGTAAAAAATAAAAATAAAATAGAAATCGTCGACAACCTGTTCATTCATCTTCTTCTACCTAAAACAAAACCCCTATTTGCTTATTTTAATTAAGATTCTTTTTTTAATTTAAAATTAATCTAATCTAAAGGGAAATGTGAAAAGTTGGATCCACACGGCCTGTTCATCTTCGATACGCCTCAACGAGACACGAGATTGGAGGTGGTTGCACAACCTTTGGTGGAGGAGAAATGGACGATTTACAGTGGCGGGGCTGCTCGATTTTGCTGGCGCCGGCGAACAGTTCTACGACAAAATTGAGGCTCTTAAAAGATGATTTGAGGGCCGAAATTAAGGGTTTTTTCGGAGATGATATGAGTCAGAGTCCGAATTAACGAACATCGACGGGCCAAAATGTGCTGAAAATCACAATTTTCATTAAGGAGTTCACCGGCGAGTAGAACTCTTCGGAGTCGGTGGCGTCCGAGTTCATTGTTGCGTTTGTGGAGATGTCGGACGGAAGGCATAGGGAGGCTGGATTTGGGGTATTCAAATTG
The DNA here is from genome assembly GCA_964016875.1 of Fallopia convolvulus. Lineage (NCBI taxonomy): Eukaryota > Viridiplantae > Streptophyta > Magnoliopsida > Caryophyllales > Polygonaceae > Fallopia > Fallopia convolvulus. The sequence continues at coordinate 30,017,943 of OZ024727.1, forward strand.
ACTTTCATGGTGAGAAGGCTCAAATTGGGTGGATTAGAAATTGGTGATGGTTCTGAGGTAGAGGAATTTGGAGATTTGGTGAAGGGGAATGGCAACAGAGATGGGTGAGAGGGTGAGAGGGAGAAGAAAAGGGCCTTGGGTAGTAATTTTGTAAAAGTAACAGGGGTAAAATAGTATTTTGATACTGCTTTTATTAAAAATATTAGTTAATATTATAAGTCATATGTGGCATATACGGGGAACACATGTGGCGTTGTATGGAACAGATATTTGACACCTCAGCGTGCGTGTAGTACACTCAACGAGATTATCAGTGATCAGGTGCTTAATAGGCCCGAATTATTAAGTTTAAGTACTCAATAGGTCCAAACCAAAGGTGGGGTGTCTATCTGACCAATTTGCATAAGTACAGGGGGCTGTATATGTTTTAAGCCATCTTTAAATTATAGCTTTAGTCACACAGAGTCGTATAATAAGATACGGGGATGAATCCCAAAATAAAGCTCTACACATCATATGTACACATCCAACACACATCAAAATTGATAACTAAGTAAGTCTAGGCAACTTACCTCGAAGACGAAATCCCAAAGCCAAGAAACAACTAACTATCGTGCAACGCAGAACCCTGTCTAAGACAGATAGCATGTCTCTTCCCGTCATCTGTGTTCACTTCCTAAGACCCACACTCCTATATATATATATATATAACCCAATGAATAAAAATAACTTTTTAACTCTTACAAACTTTAACCCTAAAAACAACGAAACGACAACATGTCTTATAACTTCTTTTATATAAATACAAATCCTTTAAAACATGACAAGACTATACTAAGTATATAAAACAATATTTTTCGAGTTCAAACCTCTTTGTAAAACTCGATAAAGAGTCCCCAATTATCATTACAAAATAAAACCCTAAAAACACTCTGAAATCTTTTACCGAATATAGATCCAATATCGAAAACCTCATCTGAAAACTATAAATCGACTGATTTCTAAATCAAAGTCAACTGGGAATCCAGATCTGGAAATATCAGTGAAATCCAAATAAACCATTAACTGAGTAAAAACTTATCAAACCACACTTGTACTTCAAGATTATAACCCGATAGAAGAGATCTTGTATCAAAACCAACAAAAACAACAACAAAAAATTCCTTTCTGATGGGAGGATCGATAGTGTAGATGATGGTGCGAAGAGATCGCCGAAGAGTGGACGGTAATCTTCACTTGGTTCGAAGATGGTGGAGCTCGGTGGCTGAATTTCTTCTGGGATAAAAAGGGTAGATCACCCTCATCCGGACTCGGAATTGGGTGATTCCAAAGTCCAGAGTTCGATCTTTGAGTCTAGTTTAACCTCACAAAATTTCAGATCCATATATGTTGTAATTTGGAAGTTATGGTGAAAACACTGACGTGGTGCAGAATTCCACCGAGATGGAGATGGATCGATGGATAGAGCGATTGGAAGTGGAATGATGGATTGTTGGATATGGATGTTGAATCTTGGATATTACGCACCAAGATCAACAAACTAGGTTGAAAGAGCGTCGGATATGACTCACCAATGATCAAACAACAAGATTGAATGAAAAACAAACAAAGAAACTTTAGATTGAAAACAAGTAAAGAGAAAACATTTTCATCGTTCAAGTCTAACCTCAAAGGAGGCCACAAATGAGACTTAATACCCTAGGCCACGCCTCTCTCTCTCTCATTTCAGCCATAACTCCTCACGTTATTACATAAAACAACCCAAAAATTTAAAGAAACTAACTTAAAGCCCTTAACGAAACATAAGTCAAGTGTGCACTAGTTTCACCAAAAGTCACAATAATACTCCACCCTTCTCCATTGTTAGCCAAAATCCAACTTATGAGCCATGATCTCCTCCTTGATCTTGTCAAGCATTGCTTTAGCTCGGGATCCTGTGATGCGTCCAAAATAGGGCGTAGTACCTTGACTTGGCTTCTTAGCGCCTCGGACACCGGCCTTGGATATTTGTCCAAGTGAAGACCCTCCTTTGTCGTGCAAATTGAACTTGTCATTAGGGCTGAGATCTTCACTCAAATCATGGAGCATAGTGCCTTTAAAAGTGCCCGAAGAAGTGGTACCATCCATCAAAGGCCAAGGCGCACCAAGGTCGGAAATCAGTGTGTGCAACGGCGCCCCGATTGGCACGGTACCGTGGGGCCATGACTCGGTAGATGGAATCACATCACTCTCTTTCTCTCCTCTTTTTTCTTTCTCTCATCTTTTTATATCGTTTTTGTATGTTCCTTCTTGAAGAAGAATTTAAGATCTCATGTGTATTTAAAGCAACGAGCAAGTCGGCACAATTTAAAAGAAATTTCACTTTTTCCCTGAAATCATCTTTACTACAAACTTTACCCAGAAATAATTATTAATAAATTTTTTAGTCAAAAACTTTTTAATAAATAATTAACTTAAATTAAATATTAAATATTAATTAATATTATTTATCTGTGATTACTTATAAGCTAAGTAATCCCAACACGAAAATCAAGGAGCATAAAAATAGGATATAAAATATTTCCGAATATTACATGCGACACATTGATATAAATATTGAAGCTAGAGCAAAGAGTCTAATGAAGAATGCGATAAGTGCAAAATAGTTTTCGAATTATTTCTGGGTATTGTTCAAGGAAACGACAATAGATGTCTATGAAAGGGAGTTGGTAAGGCTAGAAAGGAAATGGGGTATCTAGTCAAGTCTTCTGCGATATGTCAGAAAACAATGGCTTGATCCGTACAGGACAAGATTTGTTTTTGCTTGGACAGACACAGTATTGACATTTCAGTGTAATACAACAAACAGGTATGCACATCTATTCCCTAAAAGACAACACGGTATGTGATCTCATCCTTTAAACATTTGGGAGTTAATAGTTATTCTAAATTGCAGGGTAGAAGCACAACATTCATCCTTGAAACATTGGATTGAGACTGCAAACAACCGTTTAGATACAACATTCAGCTTATCTCATACATCACTAGAGATCCAAGTGAATAACATAAAGGCCTCCTTCAATGCATGTCGTCTAAAGACGCGGTATCATTTGGCAGCGGTTGATGAATTTAAGCAATTGAAGTACGCTGTTATTGAGAAGTGCATGGAGTTTCTGATAGAAGAGTACCGTAAGGGTGAAGGTACGTGCATTGACATACGGTGTACATGTACTAGATCGGTGACACACAGTTTGCCTTGTTTCCATACTATTGCACGGTATGTGACTCTAGAGATTCCCATCCCTCTGAGTGTCTTGCACTTGGAGGACGCTTGACTTAGAGAAAGTAGTATAGAACGAGGACGTTGAAGGGTGCAAGGGCAAAGTTGCAAGATGTTTGATGGATGACTTCTACATGAACAAATTCCCACAAATATTTGGCAATCTACAACATGAGTGTGCCAATTCTGTATATGATATAGTCCATCCGGAAATTACCACTGCGTGAGAATCGGCAATTGAGAAGAAGAAGCATTGGGGGAGGCACAAGAATAACCCTAACAAAATATTTCTTAGCGATTGGGAGCATGTTGATAAGGAGTTAAATGAAACACCGCCAAAGAAACATAGAGGCAAACCACCAACACAGCCGAGAACCCCCAATTCACCAACTATTTCAAGGGTGCCCAAACTCCACCAACATCCTTGACACCGCACCAAAGCACTTTGCTCACCCGCAGAGCACTTTTCCTTTACATGGATGACATCCCTATGTGTATGAGGCCATACTTCACTGGTTTTTCATATATTGTGCCAGACGGAAACTGTGGTTATAGTGCTATTGCACACTCTCTTGGCATCACTCATGAAAATTGGAGACAAGTGCGTCAAAGCATAATTAATACACTCACTGAGTATGAAGGATGGTTTAGGGGTAGTTTCTATGAGCATACGGTTCAAAGCATGAGGGGAAGACTTAATTTCTTTCGTAATGGATTCGCGGAAAGTCTTAAAATACATTAACATCATATGTTCCAATCATGTCTAAACATCATGTCAGTTTTAGTTAATGTTGTTAGTTGAAGGTTAGATTCGGCTCTTGTAGAGCCCGAAAGGTAATCAAGACGGTTTGAGTAGACCCCGAAGGGTAATCTCGTGAGTAGACCCGAAGGTAATCTCGTTGGGTGTAGACCACAAGGGTAATCACCGCCAAATAGTGTTAGTTTATGTTAGTACACAAGTAAAAACTTTTAAGCATAAACAAACATGACTTGACTTGGTAAATGCAACGAGTCACGGGATGAGATCCCGCTTGCCTTCAACGTTTATTTCCCCTATTAGATGCCAAGGGTATAACCACAATAACATTGTGAGATAAAACGTTCCTATACAATGAACATGTCGCAAGCATGTATCATCATTGCATATATACGCACCTCGTTCTCTTAATAAGTGTTTGTAATTTGATGTGGAACACTCAAACAACAATCCTCGTGATTTGATTAGAACTCACAAATCCTCTCTTGCGAACAACCACTCAAAGGAGGCGTCCAACCTCTATTTATAGGCAAAGAGGAGAGGCGGTTATAGAAAGAGAAAGTTAGTTAAATTAGTTGAGAAAAACGAGGAAAATAAGGAGGAAAAGTAGGGAGTTAGTTATAACCACTTTTGTAACTTCCCTTAACAACTTTTCAAAATTCAAATCCATCCTTATCCAAAACTCAAGACAAGGCCCAATGGCCCATTAGGCGCACGCGGCCCAACACCATGTGGAGCTAGCTTCAAGCTAGCTACCCAAGCCATCACTCTCGAAACATGAAATGTGCGCCTCGTCTCTACGAAGCTTAGTGATGCTTCCGCGAAAAAAAAGGTCAACGCCTTAGCTCAAAACAAGCTAAAACCCAAAACCAGCTCATAACTTGAGCTAGCTTAAAATCGGTGTTCCAACCTTTGGTTAGCTCTCAAATTTTGCCACATAGTCCTTGAGCTTTATTTCTCAATCTAGGAATCATCACATAACCAATCCATCATGTGGAATTGGCTAAAGTTGCAAGTCAATGCAAAACAGCTCATAGGTGCGCCTACGGTTTTGTCCACTCGGCGCGCGCTTGCATCGGCGCACCAGCACCAGTACCTTGGCACTCGGTGTAACACCCCGACTTCCGACGGGGCGCCACTTAGAAATAGACCTTCCTAGGTACTATTAAATAGGTTGACAACTACACTTAAGGATCTTGCAACGCGGGCACGACGAGAAAACATAATAAAACATCCAACCTTTTATTTAATAAAACTTAGAAAACGTAGTTATGCATGAATCCCCGAAAGTTATAAATATTCAAATATGACACAACGCTTACTAATACTGAACTAAACAACAAAATAATAAATGAAACATAATTCCAACTTCATCTTATCAATAATAAAATCAACAACCTAACTATCATAAATGATCTAGCGTAAAACCAATCCCACTATGACACGCGCTCTTTACTGCTCCGGTCCGCCATCTGGCCTCGGTTCCTGCACGGCTCCCTGATTCATACCTGGAACTAAAAAATATTCCCCGAAGGGTCAACTTCTAATCTACCAATCTAGAGAGAATACGGAAATTGCAGAACGTTTAAAAACATTTCTAAAGTCAGCATACAAATCCACAATCGCAATCATAACTCTAAAGGCCAATACCTAAATTAGTTACAATCAGTCACACATATCCACATACGCATTCACAATCACAATCCCATAACAATGCAATTCCTCCTTTTCCACAATTCGACTTCCAAGGCGCTCATCACCGCACCGAATGCAGAGGCAGGCCCTCTCACTCCACTTCACAATCTCCCTTCGAACCCTGGCTAAGCCTCCACTGGAGCACTTGCCAAAAACACACAGATAATAATTTTCGTTTTGAAGGGGCACGATTTCCCAGTCACACGGGTCAACGTAGCCAATCCTTCCTCCACGCCAGCTACGATGGGCCGTGTCGGAAACGGTACCAACACAGAGAAAACGTTCCAAACTATCTTTCCGATAAAATACATTCAAAACCATTTTACACACACAACAATTCAAGAAAATTCAAAACAATTTAAAAAGGTATTTGGGACTAGTTCCCAAAACCCGCCCTACAATAACGATACGCAATCTAACAGGATAGAGAAGAACCGAGCAAGTCGAAAAACGACTTACCTCAACTGAAGAGTTTCTTAGCGAACACGTGGAAACTAAGAATGAGCCGAAACGAATCCCTAAACAAATTACCAGAATTCCATCAAAACTCGACTGGACAAAAACTCTATATAAAAAACTACATTAAGGACCCAACGTTCCATTAAACCCACTGTTAACCCAACCTCCCAACCACTCCAACCTTAATTAACCAATGATTAACCTAATATATATATATATATATATATATTAGGTACCATACTCTTAATCCCTAAATTCATTAATTAACACTTCACATACACTAGTTAGCACATGATTCTCCTGGACCACTTTTTGCTCCTCCCACTTACTAGCTAACCAATAATTTCCACCCATCGGACTCTTATCTAATCCATAATTAACTACTAAGCTCGATCCCTCCAGTCAAACTTGAATCCTATCATTTCCATCTCTGTATGATTAACTTTAAACAACCTAGCCGAAAGAATTTGAATATAACTTTTCTACTAGACCCAACAACTGCCTAGATATACATGGCGATCACCCTCATACATCATTATGAACACACCCATAAACCGGACAAACTTCCGCCTTGTCTTCATTGATAACTATGCGATCCAAACTTGACCCGCTCGCTAACCCCTAAAAAAAAAACCAGACCCACAGTTCGATGGGAAAAGGAAAGACGAATTACACCGACTTACCAACGAGTCAACAACAAATGACGGAACACGACGCTCACGAGAGGAGGGTAGCACTTCCACGACACCGAACTGTTGAACACGACAGAACGAGAGTAAGGCGGAGTTAACGGAAAAAAAACAAGTTGCTGGTGACCACCGCCTGATAAAGAAAAGCGAGAACTTGTACCGGAAATAAGGACAACACGAAGTCAACGACGGGGTTTGACGGCGTTCAACGCCAAGGGCAGATGTCGCGGAAGAACTCCGGTGAAACGAAGATGGAGAAGACGTGTACAGAGAATTCGTTCCTTAATTTTGGTGGCGGACGACCCAAATGTCGAGACTTTATACTAACGTGGCTTGGCTAGGTTTTCCGTTTAGGATAAATAGAGTACTTATTAATTATTATTATTATAGTCTTTAAGATAGAATTGCTAATTTGTGATAGTTATCACTACTTATATATTTACTTAGTTAATGATATCACTACTTATATATTTACTTAGTTAATGACCCAGTTAATTAATTACTAGCTTATATTTCTCAATCTCAATTTAGGTAAACCGAGACCACTTGTGGGTCTAGAAACTCGATTACTAGTAACCCAAGAAACTTGTTTTTCCAACCTTTAAAAGGCAAAAACGGAACCGAGTATTACATACTATCCCTCTTATGAAAGTTTCGTCCCGAAACTTAGGAATGAACGGAACTGAAGTAACCGAGGAACAATTACGAGATTACTAGACCTATTGTCAAGTTCTACAAATACCTCCCTCTAAGAAAACTGTTCGTCCCCGAACCGACTTTTATCGAATAAAAGAAAAACTATAATCACTACTAAACATCCAAAACACGCTATACGAGGACCAAACAATCAAACAACCAAGTCAAGAGAAATAGGCAATCACACAAACAAGCATCGATATTGTACTCCTACTAGCTATTAATTAAACTCTCACCTCAAACCCATTTACTAAACCTGGTTAGATCTCCGGGTAGCTCTATCTCATCATAGATTCGTTCTCCCAAGTGGCCTCCTCGACTCCTCGTCGAGGCCACTGAATCAGCACCAACAGAATCTCCTGGCATGTTTCGCAACTTCTTCATTCGTTGATCTAAAATCTTCAACGGTTGTTTCCGGAGAGTGTTTTCTGGTTCCACCTCCATCTCCTCATACTTGAGTCTAGGACTAGGATCTGGGACATACCCTCAGCTACGAAATATGGAAGACAGAATGATCTCGGTTCATGCGAAGGATACTGAACTTCCAAGTTGTGCGACTCAAACTAAAGCCATCCTGGTTGTCTTCATTTATACTTCTATTTACTATAATTGTACCTTTTTCCCACAAACTGCAAACGTAAATACTCCATCTCTTTGCAATGCGACACGTCTCCATCCAACTTCAAGGGATCCTTAGAGGTTGCCATACCCTCGGTATACGAGCCATCATAGTCTCCACTCCTCTGATAGGTCTGGGTTCATGCAATCATCTTATTGCCACCAAAATCGAACAATGGTAGTTTACACATAAAGTTCTCTATAACTAAATAGTGATACCATAAATTCCATAAAAATTCAATGCTTTCCGACATTGACCCCTACAACCTTTCCTGTATGCCCTTGATTCCAAAATCTCGATCAGGTCTATGCAAATCTGATTGATCAGTCTAATCCTGGACTCCGAGTTACTGTTAAGATTTACTCCCATCGCTAGGATGATAATTCGTGGTATTTCTTCATGAATACATCCTCAAAGGCTCATGAAAATTAGATATCTGGAGATCGTATCCACTACTTGAATCATGGCCGACTTGTATCAACTAACCGATATATTCTGCGTTCGAACGACACGACTTAGGTCGTAGTGTTAATATCTCCTTGCATCCATGACAGTATCTGTAGCTCCCTCTGGATTAGTCCTTCTTTACCATCACATCCTTGTCCTATTGTCAATGCCCAAAGGTCTTTTCCCTTACGTTTTCTTTTATCCTACAATTGTGGTATTGTAACCACTACTTCTCCATAGTTCATACATAAGGCTTTAGTCTTTATTAACTCTAACTAGAGCATCCCTCAACCATTTCCAATAACAGTTCGTTGTTTAAACATGTTTTCTTCCCAAGCTTACGCATCTTCTGAGTCTTGTTTCTATGGACAGTACAATTTCTTATTCACTTCACTAGTGCGATCGCTCCAATCTACTGCTCAATGCCTTATCGTAAATGGCTTCATTGATTATTGTAATCACTCCTTGTGCTTCCATCTTCAACTGCATACTCTCTGTACTCCTCGGAAATCTTCTTAAGTCGGGTGTTCAGCTCTTCTTAAAGCGAGCAACATCCTTCCTTTAATCGACATTTCTAGTTTGGGTTCGACTACTTCCAATCCGATAACTTAGATGCTTAGTTTAGATTTTCTCCATCTTGCTCCATCTTCCTTCGATGTCGACCACTTCTGCATCTTCTTGTACTAGATTCAACAACTCGATGATGGTATTACGAAGCTCTTGGAGACCATATAACCCAACACTACAATCCTACTTTTCTTGATTCCTCACACGTCTCTAATAATTCTAACACTACGAAAGAGAATTAACTTCTTCCACACTTACACTTAGAATTGGAAGGCTAAAAGGCACTACACTACCAGAGGTCCTTCGGCTGATGGGGCGGAGTCGCGACGTGTCACCTACCCCCTAAATGCAACATGCCTACCCCAGAAAAACATTTTGAAAACACCGGCCGGTTTTTGGTTTTAAGTTGGACCTCGGGTACACTTGTTGGTCAGTTCCTTGTGCCCTGTTGTCAACCTGGCTCTGATACCAATTTGTAACACCCCGACTTCCGACGGGGCGCCACTTAGAAATAGACCTTCCTAGGTACTATTAAATAGGTTGACAACTACACTTTAGGATCTTGCAACGCGGGCACGACGAGAAAACATAATAAAACATCCAACCTTTTATTTAATAAAACTTAGAAAACGTAGTTATGCATGAATCCCCGAAAGTTATAAATATTCAAATAGAACACAACGCTTACTAATACTGAACTAAACAACAAAATAATAAATGAAACATAATTCCAACTTCATCTTATCAATAATAAAATCAACAACCTAACTATCATAAATGATCTAGCGTAAAACCAATCCCACTATGACACGCGCTCTTTACTGCTCCGGTCCGCCATCTGGCCTCGGTTCCTGCACGGCTCCCTGATTCATACCTGGAACTAAAAAATATTCCCCGAAGGGTCAGCTTCTAATCTACCAAGCTAGAGAGAATACGGAAATTGCAGAACGTTTAAAAACATTTCTAAAGTCAGCATACAAATCCACAATCGCAATCATAACTCTAAAGGCCAATACCTAAATTAGTTACAATCAGTCACACATATCCACATACGCATTCACAATCACAATCCCATAACAATGCAATTCCTCCATTTCCACAATTCGACTTCCAAGGCGCTCATCACCGCGCCGAATGCAGAGGCAGGCCCTCTCACTCCACTTCACAATCTCCCTTCGAACCCCGGCTAAGCCTCCACTGGAGCACTTGCCAAAAACACACAGATAATAATTTTCGTTTTGAAGGGGCACGATTTCCCAGTCACACGGGTCAACGTAGCCAACCCTTCCTCCACGCCAGCTACGATGGGCCGTGTCGGAAACGGTACCAACACAGAGAAAACGTTCCAAACTATCTTTCCGATAAAATACATTCAAAACCATTTTACACACACAACAATTCAAGAAAATTCAAAACAATTTAAAAAGGTATTCGGGACTAGTTCCCAAAACCCGCCTTACAATAACGATACGCAATCTAACAGGATAGAGAAGAACCAAGCAAGTCAAAAAACGACTTACCTCAACTGAAGAGTTTCTTAGCGAACACGTGGAAACTAAGAATGAGCCGAAACGAATCCCTAAACAAATTACCAGAATTCCATCAAAACTCGACTGGACAAAAACTCTATATAAAAAACTACATTAAGGACCCAACGTTCCATTAAACCCACTGTTAACCCAACCTCCCAACCACTCCAACCTTAATTAACCAATGATTAACCTAATATATATATATATATTAGGTACCATACTCCTAATCCCTAAATTCATTAATTAACACTTCACATACACTAGTTAGCACATGATTCTCCTGGACCACTTTTTGCTCCTCCCACTTACTAGCTAACCAATAATTTCCACCCATCGGACTCTTATCTAATCCATAATTAACTACTAAGCTCGATCCCTCCAGTCAAACTTGAATCCTACCATTTCCATCTCTGTATGATTAACTTTAAACAACCTAGCCGAATGAATTTGAATTTAACTTTTCTACTAGACCCAACAACTGCCTAGATATACATGGCGATCACCCTCATACATCATTATGAACACACCCATAAACCGGACAAACTTCCGCCTTGTCTTCATTGATAACTATGCGATCCAAACTTGACCCGCTCGCTAACCCCTAAAAAAAAACCAGACCCACAGTTCGATGGGAAAAGGAAAGACGAATTACACCGACTTACCAACGAGTCAACAACAAATGACGGAACACGACGCTCACGAGAGGAGGGTGGCACTTCCACGACACCGAACTGTTGAACACGACAGAACGAGGGTAAGGCGGAGTTAACGGAAAAAAAACAAGTTGCTGGTGACCACCGCCTGATAAAGAAAAGCGAGAACTTGTACCGGAAATAAGGACAACACGAAGTCAACAGCGGGGTTTGACGGCGTTCAACGCCAAGGGCAGATGTCGCGGAAGAACTCCGGTGAAACGAAGATGGAGAAGACGTGTACAGAGAATTCGTTCCTTAATTTTGGTGGCAGATGACCCAAATGTCGAGACTTTATACTAACGTGGCTTGGCTAGGTTTTCCGTTTAGGATAAATAGAGTACTTATTAATTATTATTATTATAGTCTTTAAGATAGAATTGCTAATTTGTGATAGTTATCACTACTTATATATTTACTTAGTTAATGATATCACTACTTATATATTTACTTAGTTAATGACCCAGTTAATTAATTACTAGCTTATATTTCTCAATCTCAATTTAGGTAAACCGAGACCACTTGTGGGTCTATAAACTCGATTACTAGTAACCCAAGAAAATTGTTTTTCCGACCTTTAAAAGGCAAACACGGAACCGAGTATTACACTCGGCGCACGCTCGCTGCAGCGTCTTGGCACGCCATGCTGACGCACGGTGCTCGGCGCACTCGAGGTTCAAACTGATGCAGTGAAGCCTGCCATGTCTCCAACCGACGTCGATGAGTTGATTCGAGTGCCTTCTGACGGACCAATTAAAAGAAGTCGAGCTAAGAAGATTGCTTAAGGCACAACAACAATCTTGGTTCGATTGGCAGCAGTTCTTGAAGAACCAACCAAGCCGAAGTGGGTCTCGTGCATTCGACATCATGTGAGCCCGGATTCTATGGATTAATATATGAGGGCCGAAATTCACCTATTTCTTTATTTAGAAACATGTATTAGCTTGTCTCACTTTAGGGCTGAATTTAGTAAGTGACCGGGTGAGATAAGTTGGTATATGGGTCAAAGTCAATTCTTTGACTTGACCATTCTAATTAGAGAAAATATCTTTTATTATTTTATTAATAGGCGTGTTTGCTTAATTTAAATAATGTAGAGAATCAATCAATAGGCTTATGTTAGTTGGTTGATCTTCTCTCTCTTGGTTGTTAGAGATATTTTTAGTTTGTTAGAGATATTTTGAGTTTGTTAGGATATTTTCTTAAATAAATAAATAAATCAGCCATGATTTATTTTATTTAAGGGGATCTAGATAGATATTATTTTAGATATTTTATTATATCTTCGGAAGCAAGCTAAGGAGACCAAAATACTCTCTCTAGGGCTGGCCACTCCCTCTCCTTGCTCCCCAAGTCATAGCTTTGTATTCTACTATAAATACTCTTGTCTTTCATTAATAAAAATCAGCTTGAAGTAAGATTAAACCCCTTTGGTTTAGTCTTGCTTTTGGGCCAAAAATAATCACGTGTGAATTTAATTTCAGCATTGAAGTCATTCGAACATCAACATCATTCGTTCATCATCCTCACGCCGAGATCATCACCATCATTCTCGATCTCTCTCTCTTTGTCGTTTGATTGATTTGATTAAGTTAGATTGTTCTAGAATTGATTGTTAAAGATCATTCTAGTTAATCAATTGGATTTAGCGATCGAGCCAATCCAATTGAACTATCGAAAGTTGATCCTTTTAATTATCCAACTCGTTCTTCAATCATTCAGTTTTCGTTCTTTGTGTTACTTGATCTGCAAGGCATTAACTTTGTTAGCAAATTCAGGTTGAATCAAGGATTACTAGGCAAGATCGGGATCGTGTGGGTCATATACGAGGTTTCTAAGGTGGATTCCGAGGCAATCACGTATCAAGTGGTATCATATTCCAGCGTCTCGCCAAGTAATTGTTTCTTTCCTTAATTTGCTTTCTAGTTAATTTAATTCAGTTTTTGATCCCAAAAATCCCACCTTTTCCCAAAGCTAGAATTTTTTAGACCAAAATTTAATTTTTCTACACCTATACCACCGAATTCCGCCACCTCCACCACCATATACTGTCGGCAACCACTATACCCTCCACCACCAACCGGACCACCCTACCACCGCCAAACCCTAGTCGCCGAACCCTTTGAACCCTAACCCTAGTGTTCGATCACGACCCCTCCAAACCATAACCCTAATTAGCGGTCAAACCCTAATCTGAAACCCTAACCCTAGGATCGAAACCATATTCCTCACCAAACTCTAGAACCGAACCCTAACCCTCGAACCCTAATTCAGTCGTGAGCCTCCCAAACCCTAATTTCCCTTGTGTTACTTGTCCCTCAAGTAATTAACCACTTAGGAGATTTTTAAGGGATTTGTTGCATGCTTTTGGTTGAATTGGTTGAGTTTGGTTGCAATATAGATTAGCAATTGTCTTCCTACAATTTTTATGAGTTTTTATTGCATGTTGCATGATCAATAGAGATTCATATTGCTTGTTGATATTTGCTGATTTTTGCTATTGCATCCATCAATTTCGACCTAGCCCTATCTTCTTCTGTTAATTTGGCTTCTAGTTGGTTTCATTGGTAGTTAAAATCACTTAGATAAAAAAAAAAGTCAGTCTAGTTTCGTTTCTGCCCTATTGCATTCCTTATTGCATTGCTTTGTTGTTACTTCATTCTAGCACAAGAGTAGTTTGTGCATAAAGTAAAAAAAATCAGAAAAGAAAAGTGATCTACCCCAGCAAGTTTTAAGCCACTTTCAACCCTAGTGACTGCTTGCTTAAAAATAGCTAAGTAGAAATCACTTTGAAGAAAAAGAGTGACGAAATAAAAGTCACTTTAGCCTACCATATTTCTGTCCTTGCATGCTTAAATTTGGCTTTATTAACTTGCATAGAGTCAATTGAGAGATTGCATGTGTTTTGAAGCTCATAGAGGGATTATTTGCATTGCTTGTCTTATTGCATACTTGCCATTTGCTTAAGCTGCATATTTCCTTTATTCATCATTAGTATACCATATCTACCCATTTACTCCCTCAATTCAACCCAAAAACTGAATTAAGTTGATTGGATTGCTTTGAGACAAGTTTTGGCTTGATTAAGGTGTGGTATTGCCTATTGTGATTTGCTTTAGAACACACTACTCTCTCTACTTTCTTGCTTGTTTCAGGAACAATGGTGATCCCAACTGAGCCTAACCCGGCTGAATTGAATCTTACTAAGGAGGCAATCGATTTCATTAGGTTGTCTATTAGTGATAGTGTACGAGATGGCCAGGCTCGAGTTGTAGAGTTGGCCACGGCTGCATTGACCCCACAATTGCAGCGTCTAGAGGAGCAAATTGCCACATTGATTGAGTCATCTCAAGCAAGTCATAAGAGTGCCCCTCCAATAGAGCTTACAAGTGATCCAAATCAAGCCTCAGCTAGCGACAAAGGCAAGCAACAAGCAGTTGAAGAAGAGCATGATGTGCTTGCTAGCTACAACAAAGAACATGATCTCCCGGCTCACTATTCCCCCACAGCAGGCCGAGGTAGAGGAAGAGGTTTTGGGGCGAGAACTACACTGGTTACTCATCAACAGTTCTATAATCAGCCAACAAACTGGTATCCTCAAGCCACTCATCAACAACAACAACAACAACAATACAACAATCCTTTTGATGATGTGACTTATGGCTATCCCGGGGAAGAAAGGCGCCCATGGCATCCTCCCCTTGATGATTTCTATAACCAAGCTGAGGTTGTAGAAGATATTCCACCGGCTTATGGAGTACAAAGGCCGAACAACAACAACACCGCTAACCAAACCGTCAATCAGATTGGTAAGCGTGATATTAAGATCAAGATAGAGCCATTCAGTGGAGAGCTCAATCCAGAGAAATATCTAGAGTGGGAACAAGCTACAAACTTCATTCTAGATCACATGGGCTATGAAGAATGGGAGAAAGTTGATGTTGTTGTTATCTACTTTCTTGGGACCGCTAGAAATTGGTGGTTCAGAATGAAGGAAGATAGGATTAGAAAGGCCTTACCACCAATTGAAACTTGGGGCCAGCTGAAGTTTATAATGAGAAAGAAATATGTGCCTGGAGAGCATACTAAGCACATGAGGCTAAAAGTGGTTACATACAAACAAGGCACCAAGTCTCCAACCGAGTACTTTAATGAGCTAAAGGATTTGAGCTTCAAAGCGGGAATTCATCATTCCCAACGGTCTCTAAGGACCCAATTCATGGCTGGACTGAATCAAAGCATCAGAGATACATTGGAGATTCAACAAATCAAGGATCTCAATGCATTAGTACATTCAGCCCAACTACTTTATGAGCAGCAACAAAGGAAGAAGAAGGAAGCTTGGAATGCTCCAAAAAGGTATGTTCCTAATTCTAGTGCTAATTCCAATTCTTATTCTTCTAACCCTTCTTTGCAGCAAAAAGGAGCTTCTAGCTCACCTAAACCCACAGGTTTTCAAGGCCAAAGACGTCCAAACAATGCACCTCCAAACCAGCCAAGGGCATGAGATTTAGTGTGCTATAAATGTCAAGGAAGAGGTCATTATGCTAAGGATTGTCCAAATCAGAAACAAGTGCTACTCACCACCAATGGAGGATATGTGAGTGATGAAGATATACCTCCAAATCAAGTGGAGGAGGAGAGCAATGGACAAGAAGAGGAGGACATGGAGGCCATTGAACCAGATTGCACCGAACAGCCTCTAACTTTGGTAACAATGCGTACTCTTACTTTACAAGAAACACCTAGGTTAGATCAAAGGGAAAATATTTTTCATACTAGGTGTACTGTGAAGAATCAAGTGTTATGCATGATAATTGATAGTGGTAGCTGCTGTAACATTATTAATGCTAAGGTAGTTGATCACTTGCAATTAAAAACTCAACCTAGGGCTACTAGTTATGGTCTTAATGGCATTAATGATTCAGATGGTCCTAATCTTGTTACTCATCAGTGTTTAGTCCGTGTTTCCATAGGCAATTATGTTGATGATATCATGTGTTATGTGGTAAACATGGAATGCACTCATATCTTGTTAGGTAGACCATGGTTATTCGATAGGAGAGTTATATATGATGGCATGCTTAATACCTATTCGTTTAACTATGACGGGAGGAGAGTTTCTCTTCTACCATTGTCACCCCAAAAAGTTTTACAGGACCAGGTACGTAGAGACCAAGCTAGGGCACTTAGGCGTGCCAAGGAAGAGATAGAGAAGGCTGAATCGGCGGCCAAGGCAGCGGCACCGCGCTCGGCGCCCGACGCACCTACAAAGCCAAGCGTCGTTTCCCAGTCTCCACCTGGGCGTTCTGGCTAAAATTTTAGGACAACATCAAGCATAGGTGGAGCTACTGTTTGGGACGAAAAACGCCGAGATAATGTCCCTAAATCGTCCAAAGTGCCGAGCAACACTTCCAGCAGTGCACCTGAGACGAAAACGGGGCTATCTCCCAAACCACTCGAGCGTTTTGGCTCAAATTTTGGGAGCAATTCAGAGACTCAGAGAGCTAGAGATCTGGAAAAAGAACGCCTACAGAAAGAGCCAAAAATCGGCTTAAAAGGCAGTGTAGAAAAGCGCTCTCTAGTTTCTCAGTCTAGTGTTTCTTTCCCTAACTCTTTTTGCTTACTTCTTATGAGGAAAGAGATACTTATTATTAGTCAAGATATTTCACATCTTCCAAAGTGTATTCAGGATCTATTTTAGGAATTTGAAGATGTGATGCCTGAAGAGTTGCCACAAGGCCTTCCACCAATTAGAGGCATTGAGCATCAAATTGATTTGGTGCCCGGCGCTTCTTTACCAAACCGTGCAGCCTATAGAGCAAGTCCAGAGGAGACCGCTGAGCTTCAAAGACAAGTGCAAGATCTCATTGACAAAGGCTATGTGCGTGAATCCCTCAGCCCATGCGCGGTTCCGGTGGTTTTGGTGCCAAAGAAGGATGGCACTTGGAGAATGTGTGTTGATTGCAGGGCGATCAACCAAATAACAGTTAAGTACCGTCATCCCATTCCTAGATTAGATGATATGCTTGATGAATTGCATGGTGCTAATTTCTTTTCTAAGATTGATTTAAGAAGTGGGTACCATCAAATTAGGATGAGGGAAGGGGATGAATGGAAAACTGCTTTTAAGACTAAGTATGGTTTATATGAATGGTTAGTAATGCCTTTTAAATTAACTAATGCACCTAGTACTTTCATGAGGCTTATGAACCATGTTTTAAGAAGATACTTAGGTAAATTTGTTGTAGTCTACTTTGATGATATCTTAGTCTATAGCAAAACCTTGCATGAACATGTAGACCATCTTAGGGCTATTTTGAACACTTTAAGGTTAGAAAAGCTTTATGTTAATTTGAAAAAGTGTTCTTTTTGCTCGGAGTCTACCATTTTTCTTGGTTTTGTTGTGTCTAAAGGTGGATTGAAGGTAGATGAAGACAAGATCAAGGCAATCAAGGAGTGGCCTCAACCGACTACACCAACCATGGTGCGCTCTTTTCTCGGCTTGGCTGGCTTCTACAAGAGATTTGTGCGTGATTTTAGCACAATTGCAGCCCCTCTCCATGAGCTTACAAAGAAGGATACATCATTCAAATGGAGAGAGCAACAAGAGAACGCCTTCAACACTTTGAAGGACAAGTTATGCAACGCCCCGGTGCTCCAACTCCCTGACTTCTCCAAAGCCTTTGAGATAGAGGTGGACGCATCTGGCCCTGGCATAGGAAGCGTGCTCTTGCAAGACAAGAAACCCATAGCTTATTTTAGTGAAAAGCTTAGTGGGGCTGAGTTGAATTACCCTACTTATGATAAAGAGTTGTATGCTTTAATTAGGGTTTTGAAAACTTGGTCTCATTATTTGTGGCCTAAGGAGTTTGTAATCCATTCTGATCATGAGGCCTTGAAGTATTTGAAAGGCCAATCCAGACTCAACAGGCGACATGCAAGATGGGTTGAATTTATGGAGACCTTTCCTTATGTTGTAAAGCATAAGAAAGGCAAAGAGAATGTGGTAGTTGACGCCCTTTCTCGCATGTATGCTCTCTTGAACCAATGTGATGTTAAGTGATCGCCTCTCACGGTGTGCGATGGTCTAGAGATACAATTTATAACCCGACCCCGTTGTAGTACGTGGTGGGTGTCGAACACTCGGGAAGTCTACTCGATCGATGTGCCTAGACACTAGGAAGCTAGAAAGGAGAGCATAAAACAAAGGAAAACAAAGAAAACAGTCGGGACCGACACTGAGGTCACGTCGGGCCCGAGGTTGGCGACGAGAGGAAGTCGGGACCGACACTGGGTAAGTCGGGCCCGAGGTAGCTGGGGATGTCGAACTCACAGATTTTAAAAGTAGATCTTGGGCTTTTGGGTTCCTTCCCTAGTAGATTAAGGCTTTTCCACCCCAATTCAAGCAATGAGTGATGATCGGACTAGGATCGAGTGCTTTCGCCCTCGTTCCAACCACTTCTACACATCGATCATTGGGGAAATCCCCTTCGAAGCAAGGTCTTGAGATTGACACATGTTCACTTTCGCTACTTTGCCAATCTCAAGCCTTGATTCCCGACTTTCGCAAGGAATTGTAGCTCTATGTAGAGTGGGTTCCTTAGATCAAACACTCAAGGCTATGGAATTGGGGTTTCTAGCCCAAACCTAGCTAGGGTTTTCCCCCATAACCCAAGATCAAGGAGATCTACTCCATATGACAAGCAAAGAAAGCAAACAAATCAAAAGGGAAAGCAATCAACATCATCAATCTCAAGACAAAGCAAAGTTTCATTCAAAATCAAAAGCAATCCACAAATTCCAATCAAGGGTTTCCAAATCCACAAGATCAAAAACAAAGCAAAGCTAATCTATCAACCAAACCTATCAATCTTCCTCTCTCTTGGCCGATTCTCTCTCTTCTCCTTCTCCTCTCCTTCCTCCTTGCTCTCCAAGTATCCTCTTGAGACTTTTTGAGGGTTGGGTTCCTTCCTAAGTGTGGGAACCCCCTTCTTAGAAGATAAGAGGGCATTTTATTAGATGAGGGGCAAAAGTGGAAGTTCACAATTTCGTGCCTTGGAGCCCAAGTAGTTCGGAGACCGACTTGGACCGACACGGAGGACCTCGGGCCCGAGGTACTGTGCAACTCGGTCCGAGGTTGGAGACTTCAAAGTCGGGCCCGAGGTTGGTTGCAACTCGGTCCTGACCTCGTTCCACCTTCTTCTTAGTTGGCTTCTCTTGTTCTTCTTCATGGCTTGCTTCTCTCTTTCCCGCTTTGCTCGGGCCTTGCTCCATGTCTCGACCCTCCTTCAAATAGATCCTTGATTCACGCCAATTTACCTACAAAACACATAAAATGCGCGTAGTCTCCGAATCTCATAGAAATACGGGAACTAAGCTAAAAAGGAACAAAACGCACAAGAAAAGGGGAAAAAGAAACATATTTACAAAGGAAATCACATATGAAAACACCACCAAATAGAGAGACATCAAAATACCCCATACTTAAACTTGCTTGTCCTCAAGCAATAATAATGTGAGCAAGACCGAAACATAATCTTCAAGTAAAGCCTCGTATGAAAACACATTTTAAGCACAAGTGATCGATATTCAAGCAAGATTACATCATCACACATGATTAAGTGTTCCAAGGAATAAAGTCAATGCAACTAAGCCTCACTTTAGGGATATGTGAATGTGTATCACTCATCATGTGTTTGGGTTTAGCAATGAACACTCAAGCTCAAAAATCATGCAAGTAAGGACTTTACTATTGAAGCTAATATCACCAATTCCTCCACCTAGAGATGCCTAATGCAAAGTACACAAAGAATTTCGAACTTGGCTCAATGGAGGTCCTCAAAGAGGTTCCATTCGGCCGGGTTGTAATGGGGCTTTTGGTATTTCTCAAGGTGGGAATTATTTGGTCTTGTGGTGCTTACAATGGGGATTGAACAACCTAAACTCTCACCAACTTCACCAAATTCCACAATTACTTTCACACTCACCCAAAAGACTTAACATTTTCCTTTCAACCCAAAATTTCACTTAACATTCCACTTCATCTTTGCTCTTATGCTTTTTGTTGGATTTTTCAACACTTTCTACATTTGGACCGACTTTCTTATGACATCGGGCCCGATGTTGCTTGTAACTCGGTCGGACCCTTTTCTTCACTTAAGCTCTTTGCTTTATTCCTCTTTACATTCCCAACATTTTCTTTCTTCCTTTTCTTTCTTTTTTCATTTTTGTACAACAAAGATGCACTACCCACATGATTCATAACACCATTCTTTGCCCTTAAACCCAAGAGAATCTCAACTCTTCAAATACAATCCCAACCTCTCTTCTAAAGTCCAATCCCATAAGGGTCAAGTCATATAAGGCTAGGAAAAATATTTTTGAGGAGTTTCAAACAAAGGCTTAGGCTAGAACGGGGCTACAAACAAAGGATTATCTTCATGGTAGGATATGGAACATTTATGTGACTAGAAGAACAAAGTTCAAAATCAATGTGACCATGCTAGGACAAATCTCATGACGGTCTTGGAAAATAGATAAACACCGCAATAGCAAGTTTTACTAAGCATGAATGAGCTAATCACACAAGAAAAATGAGGGATATGCAAATATGAACAAGCATCCCTAAAATGGCCAAAAATCAATCTCACAAGGGTCACTCATACTTAGTTGCATAAGAACTCATCCTAGAACTCACATGTTCAATAAAACAAGCAAGATATCATGATCACATCAAAAGCAACATCATTTAAGAGGCTAAACCATCCAAAAATATGCAAAGGAATTTACATGCTCACATCATCATTAGCTTTTATTTTGGCAATCTAAGATGGGAATTTCTAGTCCAAAACCTACAAAACATAAAATCTTTTTGTTGTTTTCAACACAATTTTTCAATTTTTATGGATTTTTTTGCAAAAATTTCTCTAAAACCAAAAACTCATCCATTCAAGACCAAATTAATCATTCATGTTTTTCATCAAACCACAAACCAAGAAGCAAACATCCCAAACACAAACTAGAAACACAAACTAAATATCCTCAAAATAATAAACAAACATAAACAAGTGAAATCATGAACACACTTACCCCCACCCCATACTTAAAATTTTGATGTCCCCATCAAACAAGGAAATCAAAACTTAAAAGCAAGAGAGAAGAGTATGAAAAGCTCACAATTTCTTATTCTTCAATGGCATGTATAGGATCAATCGAAGGGGTTGTCACGTCTACGTCCTCTTTGGAGCCTTGCTTGCCGCTCCCTCTCGTACACTTGCTCTTGGTAGAAGTCTTGTGGTGGTGGTTGAAGTTGAGGCTCCGGGCGTGTCCATTGGTCCTCACGGGAAGGGAAGTTCCCGCTCATCCATGTGTTGTAGCTATCTTGGACCCGCCACCTTTGGTCTTCCACCTCCCTAAGCTCCTCTACCTCTCGTCTAGTGTAGCCGAGGGCCCGGTTCATCTCTTGTTGGTTAGCTTGGAAAGAACTTTGTTGTTGGAGCATTTGTTGTTGTTGTTGGTACATTTGTTGTTGATGTTGGTACATTTGTTGTTGTTGGAGATTCACTTGATGGACCTCTTGGAGAACATTTTCTTGTTGAAGTTGGAGATGAGCCATTTGGTTGGCTAAGAAGGACATGTCCACCGGTTGTTGTTGCTCGGGAAACACCATTCCCGGACCGTACCATTGGGCATAGCCTTCATAACCGCCACCTTGGAATTGCTCTCGCCTTGCACCGCTCCCTTCTCCTCGTTCATAATGCCTCGAGACCTCACCACCATGGAATGAACTGGACCGACGTTGAGGGAAGTCGGGCCCGACTTGGTGTGTACCTCGGTCCGCCAGTGTTGGAGCATGGTGCGTGGCTCAGAGGTCGGCCATCAAGCCTTGGAAGCGCTCATCTTCTTCATTTTGCTCTTGATCGACTTCCATGTCTTCCCCACGAGGTGCAAACACGAAGTTGTCTTGGTCGGAATCCGGTGTAGATGGAGGAGAGGTAAACCGAATGTGTTGAGATTGTTGTCGCCGCCCCTCTCTTGCACCTTCGGGGTCACCAAATGAGTGTGGCTTGCCGGCCCACACTTGGTACCAATTTTGATACCGAGAAAGGTCATAGAGGTTGTGCACTAACCGGATCGACACACCATCATAGTTTGAGTGAGGGGCCAAGGAAATCATGTAGAGCTTCTCCTTGATGATGTTGGCCTTCTTGAAATACTTCATGTTCATGAACTCAACACCATTCGGAGCCGGAGAATACTTGTCAAGATCAACTCCTAGACGCATGGCGAGCCTCGCTATCATCCCACCGAAGTAGATCCAAGAGGAACTTTGGAAGTCCCGCACCATCTTGACCCACTCCCATGCAAGATTCATGGGCTTCTCGGTGTTGAAGAGCATCTCATGGAGCAACATGATCTCCTCCTTCATTGGCTTGCTCAACTCATGACGAGCATAGATTGCACACCCCAAAACTCGCACCATGACCCGAAAAAGAGGGCTAGCAATCTCGGCTGTGGAGGCGCCCTTTCTCATCTCACTCCTCCCGGTCACATGACGCCACACTTGGTTCACCTTCTCATTGTTGACGCCGGTCTCTTCTCTTGGGCATGGAAACCCGAAGTAGGTAGCCAAATCCCTAAGAGTGAGATTGTGGTCCTCGTTGCCCAATCGGAAAGTGAGCGCCCCTTCCTCATCCTCCACATTATCATAAGTGCACTCGAATGTGGCCATGAATTCCGAGGTGAGGGCGGGGTAGTGAGTGTTGTCCCACCTTAGCATCCCATTAAGACCGATGTGGGAGTAGCATCTTGGAAGGGCTTGATCCATGTCCATCTTCCTCACGGCTTCCCAATCAAGCCACCTCGTGTGGTGCTCAAGCGCCATATATCTTTCATAATTCTCCACTTGCTCATCATCCTCCAAATAGACATCATCCAACTTCGGCTCTTTCCTCGTCTTCTTGGACTTCTTCCTTGGCCTTTCCACATGAGAGGATGAAGCTCTTGTCTCCATGGTACCTACACACATCCAACCCAACAAAAGGATCCAAGATAAACTCCATACAACTCAACAAAACACTCATCGACACACAACAACATTTCAACACAAAGGGAACCCCATACTTAGTCTCTAGACTCACATGCATCTCAATCCAACATAAATCATCATGGACATCTTCTAACAATAGCTAAGCAAATGATCATTCTACATCATGATTAGGCTATAGCCAACAATTAAACACATGAATCCACATGATATCACAAGAAGAGAGCAAGAACATCATGGATCGACTTCCAGTCTATGTCGGGCCCGACTTACTCAACCTCGGTCCGACATGTTGGACCGACTTTCTCTCCTCGGGCCCGACTCTCCTGGGCACGTCGATCTCGACCTAGTTCATGCTTCGACTTCTAGCCTAAAACCAACCCAAATCACTCTATCATGCACTTAAATTTCAAATTCAACCATCAAACATCCCTAATCGAAGTTCTAAATGGATCTAAGCATGCATAAACAACTTTAAAGCTCAATTTCACAAATCATGCAAATCCACCATTGATGCTCAAGCTCAAGCTCTCAATCAAGCATGGCATTACTCAATCTACGCAATGAAAGCACAAAATTTTCAAAGAAATAAGTAGAGATCGAGTAACACATACCGGATTCGAAGAGTATTGAACTTTTAAACAAATAATCAACTTAGAACTCAAATTTTCTCAATCTAGATCGAGATGGGGGATGAAGAACTATATTGAACTCGAGATTTCTACTTGGATTCGGGTTTGGGAGGCCTTTTTGTGATTGGATCGAGATGAAGAAAGGAAGATGTGTGGATCGAGTATGGTGAGGGTAGGGGCGGCCGACTTTGAGAGTGTTTGAGGGAGAGGGGTTGTATTTTGGGAATGGTGGTTGATATGAAGATGATAGGTAGGTGGGGGATAGTATTTAATGGGGGAAAAGGACAAATTAGGTCAAGGGCAAAATTGGCATTCCAACTAGTCAAATCGAGTTGGACCGACTTCATGGACCGACGTCCCTATGTCGGGCCCGACTTACCTGGGCTCGATGTGGGAGTATTCGGGTCACCAATTTTACTCCATCCTCTTGCAACTTCTTTCCCATATTTCCATTTAAATATTTCACCTCAAATCCTACACAACCTTGAAGAATACACGACACCATAAATCCACAAAACACTAGATAGAGATTGGTTAGAGAAGAGCTAGGCTAAACTAAGAAAAATCAAACTAAAATTACGAAAAGAAAGCTACTAGCTCGGGTTGCCTCCCGAGAAGCGCTCGTTTAGAGTCACTAGCTTGACTTCCTAACCTCAACCTTATGGCGGGTGAAACATGGTGAATTGCTCGCCATTGTTATGCCCATTCCCATTGCCTTCATACCCATAAAACCACCAACGATGGTCTATATAGGCATGGCTATCCGGTCTCGGGCCTCTCTCATCATACTCCTCCAACGGATGAGATTTCTTCTCCTTACTTGCTCCATCATGTTCCTCTTTTCCTACACCAAAGTTATCCAAAGAATTCCTAGGAGATTCTACCAATTCATCTTTCAAGTCACTAAGGCAAATGTAGGAGTCTCCAAAGAATTTCTTCTCCTAAGTCTTCGGGCTTCTTTGAGAATACTTTCCGGATCACTCACAAACTCAAGCTCAAGTGTTCCTCGGGAGGAACGAGCTAGCATACACCTATGAAACAAAAACACAAACCAAAACAAATCAAAAACAAACAAAGGGTTTGGGCTATTCCCTCACCCAAATCACTACCAAAACACAAGAAACTCACCAAATTGGCACTCAATGCACTTAGACTTCCCCGGCAACGGCGCCAATCTTTTGATCGCCTCTCACGGTGTGCGAGGGTCTAGAGATACAATTTATAACCCGACCCCGTTGTAGCACGTGGTGGGTTTCGAACACTCGGGAAGTCTACTCGATTGATGTGCCTAGACACTAGAAAGCTGGAAAAGAGAGCTTAAAACAAAGGAAAACAAAGAGAAGAGTCGGGACCGACACAGAGGTCACGTCGGGCCCGATGTTGGCGACAAGAGGAAGTCGGGACCGACGTAGGGTAAGTCGGGCCCGAGGTAGCTGGGTTTGTCGAACTTCAAGGATTAAAAGTAGATCTTGGGCTTTTGGGTTCCTTCTCTAGTAGATTAAGGCTTATCCATCCCAATTCAAGCAATGAGTGATGATCGGACTAGGATCGAGTGCTTTCGCCCTCGTTCCAACCACTTCTACACATCGATCATTGGGGAAATCCCCTTCGAAGCAAGGTCTTGAGATTGACACATGTTCACTTTCGCTACTTTGCCAATCTCAAGCCTTGATTCCTAACTTTCGCAAGGAATTGTAGCTCTATGTAGAGTGGGTTCCTTAGATCAAACACTCAAGGCTATGGAATTGGGGTTTCTAGCCCAAACCTAGCTAGGGTTTTCCCCCATAACCCAAGATCAAGGAGATCTACTCCATGTGGCAAACAAAGAAAGCAAACAAATCAAAAGGGAAAGCAATCAACATCATCAATCTCAAAATAAAGCAAAGTTTCATTCAAAATCAAAAGCAATCCACAAATTCCAATCAAGGGTTTTCAAATCCACAAGAACAAAGCAAATCAAAGCAAATCTACCAACAAAACCTATCAAGACTTCCTCCCTTGGCCGATTCTCTCTCTCTTCCTTCTCCTCTCCTTCCTCCTTGCTCTCCAAGTATCCTCTTGGCTCCCTTGGAACCCCCCTCTTTTTGTGTGTGTGAGGGAACCTCCCTTTTTGTGAGAGAGAACCCTTCCCCCCCTCTTGTGTGTATGTGGGGGAACCTCCTTTCCCCCCTTTTGTGTGAGAGAGGGCCCTTTAATTAGAAGACAAGAGGGCCTTTTATAGATTAGATGAGGGGCAAAAGTGGAAGTTCACAATTTCGTGCCTTGGAGCCCAAGTAGTCCAGTGACCAACTCGGACCGACACGGAGGACCTCGGGCCCGAGTTACTGTGCAACTCGGTCCGAGGTTGGAGACTTCAAAGTCGGGCCCGAGGTTGGTTGCAACTCGGTCCGAACCTCGTTCCACCTTCTTCTTGTTGGCTTTCCTCTTGTTCTTCTTCATGGCTTGCTCCTCTCTTTCCTCCTTTGTTCGGGCCTCGCTCCATGTCTCGACCCTCCTTCAAATCGATCCTTGATTCATGCCAGATTACCTACAAAACACATAAAATGTGCGTAGTCTCTGAATCTCATAGAAATACGGGAACTAAGCTAAAAAGGAACAAAACGCACAAGAAAAGGGGAAAAAGAAACATATTTACAAAGGAAATCACATATGAAAACACCACCAAATAGAGAGACATCACAACTCCCAAGTGTTGGTGCCAACAATGGAGTCCATTTCATCTTGGATTGCTTCTTTCCAAAATGAAACATCTTGAGAAGTCATCGCCTCGTTGAAAGTCTTAGGATCCTCATCCATATAAAAATATGAAATTCTTTGACCCTCAAATTCTTTAGATCCTTCAACCAAGAACATCTCAAAGATTGGCTCACGAGACTTTTGTCCCATCACAAGTGCATCGTGCACTCGCCGCCGCTTAGGCCTTCGAACCCTCGGCACTGACGCATCGGCGCTACATGTGCCAAGCAACGCAATGGTGTCGTCCTCGTCATCACTAGGCGGGCCAGCGTCTTCGTCCTTGATCCCCACAGCCTTGCGCTTTGGCGATCACGATCCTTCGCTCGGGTTCGATCCCTCGAGCATCGGCGTCACGCCGGCGTTGTCACCGCTCGGCGTCAAGGGCGCACCTTGCGACGCCCCTCTTGACGTGCCTTGTGTCGCATCTTATGGCGCGGTGGCACAGTACATGGATCGAGTGATTCTCGGTCCAAGCGCCAAAGTTGGCTCTTCCTCGGCTTCCATTGGATCCGAGGATGGGTCGATTTCTTCTTGGTCCTTTTCTCTAGGCCTCGGACTAGACGTGAATCTAGTCTCATCGAATATTGCATCACGCGATTCTATCACGGTATTAACCGAAATGGCATGATTGGGTTCTATCACAAAGAACATATAGGCATTAGAGTTATGAGCATATCCAATAAAGATACACTAAACACCCCTAGTCTAACGACCGCACGACATCCCCATACATGAAGATAATGAAGACGAGGTTTCCTTTTGAACCACAACTCGTAAGGTGATTGGAGACTTCTACTACTAGGACCTCTATTCAAGATATAGTTGGTCGCTAGCATTGCCTCACCCCAAAACGAGTTCTTTAACCCGGAGTAGGACAACATGGCATTTACCATGTCCTTAAGCACACGATTCTTTCGTTCTGCCACCCCATTTTGTTGAGGGGTATATGGAGCCATTGTCTCATGGATTATACCACAAGATTCAAAGTACTCCTTGTCCATATATTCACCACCACGATCGGTTCGTAGTCTTTTGATCTTATGACCGGTTTGCAATTCTACTTCGGTTTTATATGCCTTGAATCTATCTAGTGCCTCACTCTTAGAATGAACTAGATAGATATTGCAATACCTTGAGTAGTCATCAATAAACGTTATGTAATAACGCTTTTGACCCAACGATGGCGTTGCATGCAAATCCCCCAAGTCCGGATGGACTAGCCCTAGGACTCCTTCCTCTCTTTCAATTCTCTTGAAAGGAAGCCTTGTTATTTTGGTTAGCAAGAAAGTTTTGCACTTTTCCTTTGTAGGTTCAAAGTTAGGAATAACTTGATCATTTGCCATATCCACCATGTGTTTCATGTGGACATGCCCTAACCTCACGTGCCATAGATCATAAATCGAATCTTGTGACACCACCATGTAATCACACATAACTTTATTATTATTGATTACATTAAGTAGGAACATATTGTTCTTATAGTGGCCGAAGCCTACAAATATTCCAGCCCTACTTATAATAAGACGATCGGCCTCGAAGACCAATCGATATCCTAACTTATTCAATACACCACCACTTACAACATTCTTTCTAATGTTGGGTGCGTACAATACATTATGTAGAATAAGTTCCTTCCCACTTGTAAAGTGTACAAGCACGTCTCCCTTCCCTAAGACTGGAGTCGTCAACTCGTTTCCCATGTAAAGAACTAAACCGTCCTCCACATTCTTCATGTGCTTGAACCATCTTTTGTCCATGCACACATGTGTGGTGGCTCCCGAGTCAAGCCACCAATTTTGATTCTCATCCTTAAAGACAAGACATTCATCAATTTTAGATACACTAAACAATGAATTCCCTTTTGATAAACCAAATTCCATTGGCTTACCTTGCTCGTGGCTTGCGCCCGAGCCCGACTTAGGTGTAGGCGCGCCCTTGTCCTTACGCACGGGTTTGGCATCGCAATCCCGTTTCATGTGACCAACCTTGCCACAATTCCAGCATGTCCCTTTAGCCTTTTTCTTGGAACCACGCTTCTCGCCTTTGCTAATTTTACCACCCTTGGACCGCTTGGACCACTTAGCGCTCTTGGCGCCCTTGCCCTTGTGTTTAGCCACCTCTATGGTATTAACTGAATGGGCGGTCTTGTCCTCATTCTTCTTCCCTTTATCGTTCGTTTTGAACTCCTCCTCTATCCGAAGATGGGAGCCAAGTTGGACAAGATTCATGTCCTCCTTGGAATGTTTGAGAAGATGTTTTGCCTCTTTCCCTAAAGGAGGCAACTTGTCCACTATGGAAGAGACGGCGAAGTTCTCATCCATATCAATTCCATGTTGGGTAAGTTGTCCCAATATGCAAACCAATTCATGGTATTGATCCATCACCGGTCTAGACTCCACCATCTTAAAGTTGTTGATTAGATACTAGGAACTTCTTGGACGAAGCATCTTCGGTCAAATATTTCCCTTCGAGTGCCTCCCACAAACCACGAGTGGACTCGTAATTTTGATACACATCGAAGAGGGAGTCGGCCATCCCATTTAGGATATGACCAGGACAAATATAATCATCGTTCTCCCATTTCCCATAACGCCTATGTTCAAGCGCTATAGCTTGCCTTTCCTTGGCTTGTTCCTCGAGCCTCATCATCGACCGCGTCCGGTATAGGGGGTGGTATCTCTGGGCACGTCGTTGTAAGCACTACACCACTTTCAAAGAAGTAAGCAAGAAATGCATCTTCTTTTGCCATCGTCTGAAATCCTGCCCCTCAAACTTTTCAAGTTTCACAAACTTAGAGGCCATCTCCTTGATCGATGACTCACTCGTTTTTGCCATTATCAATCACCTTGCAAGTCAAAAAACAACAAAAGCTAAAACGATAAATAAACATTGAAGATTGTGAGTTTTAGTTAATGTTGTTAGTTGAAGGTTAGATTCGGCTCTTGTAGACCCCGAAGGGTAATCAAGACGGTTTGAGTAGACCCCGAAGGGTAATCTCGTGAGTAGACCCGAAGGTAATCTCGTTGGGTGTAGACCACAGGGGTAATCACCGCCAAATAGTGTTAGTTTATGTTAGTACACAAGTAAAAACTTTTAAGCATAAACAAACATGACTTGACTTGATAAATACAACGAGTCACGGGATGAGATCCCGCTTTCCTTCAACGTTTATTGCCCCTATTAGATGCCAAGGGTATAACCACAATAACGTTGTGAGATAAAATGTTCCTATACAATGAACATGTGGCAAGCATGTATCATCATTGCATTTATACACACCTCGTTCTCTTAATAAGTGTTTGTAATTTGATGTGGAACACTCAAACAACAATCCTCGTGATTTTATTAGAACACATGAATCCTCTCTTGCGAACAACCACTCAAAGGAGGCGTCCAACCTCTATTTATAGGCAAAGAGGAGAGGCGGTTATAGAAAGAGAAAGTTAGTTAAATTAGTTGAGAAAAACAAGGAGGGAAATAAGGAGGAAAAGTAGGGAGTTAGTTATAACCACTTTTGTAACTTCCCTTAACAACTTTTCAAAATTCAAATCCATCCTTATCCAAAACTCAAGACAAGGCCCAATGGCCCATTAGGCGCACGCGGCCCAACACCATGTGGAGCTAGCTTCAAGCTAGCTTCCCAAGCCATCACTCTCGAAACATGAAATGTGTGCCTCGTCTCTACAAAGCTTAGTGATGCTTCTGCGAAGCCAAAAGGTCAACGTCTTAGCTCAAAACAAGCTAAAACCCAAAACCAGCTCATAACTTGAGCTAGCTTAAAATCGGTGTTCCAACCTTTGTCCACTCGGAGCGCGCTTGCATCGGCGCAACGGCGCACCAGCACCGGTGCTTGGCACTCGGCGCGCGCTCGCTGCAGCGTCTTGGCACGTCATGCCGACGCACGGTGCTCGGCGCACTCGAGGTTCAAACCACCCTCGTGCCACAGCCAGCCCTAGGCCGAGAACCTCAAAACCGGTTCTATCGATCAAGACGCGCCCCTAGTGCCCTTGCATCGATGCCAACGCCGATCCACCCATGATTCCTACTAACTCTTTCAAACCTTTGGAAATACTATTGGGCCGATCACTAGGCCGTGCCTCCTGCACGCCCCAAGCCTAAGCGATTCCCTTAGTAATTCCCACACTTATCCATTCATGACTCACACCAAATGGATTGATGACTTTCACAAATCACCAACATATCATAGGTCGGAAAATACATAAACGTCGTAAACATCATATGTCCCAATCATGTCTAAACATCAAAAGTCGGAAAATACATAAACGTCAAGTACAAAAATACATCATCATCACAAGTCAAAAAGTACAAAACCCAAGTTGAAAAATACCTAAACGTCAAGTACGAAAATACAAGTCAAAACAACATAAAAATCAAGCAACAAGATCATCAACATCATCATCGTGAGGTCCAGTACCACTCCCCTGGCCAAGCTTTGGCAGGGGCCACTTTCCTCCTAGATCAATAATAGATCTCCTAACTGCCTCGCGCACCTGAGGATCGTCAAACATAGCCAATGGTGCAAGATAACCCACAACCCGATGCATGAGCTGTACATATAAGAAAATTTTGTTAATGCAAAAAACATACCGAATTATTGTCGCAAACTTTAAAATCAAAAATATTACCTGCTATGTACCCTGTGGACTCACAAACATATGAGTACGAGGCTCATACCACGCCATATAATCTGAGGAACAAGCTGACGGATCATCCGTCACAGGAGGTCCCATGAGGTCTAGACTAATGGAGTGAAAGCTCTTTGCATCCCAAACCCACTAAGACGTGTCATAATCCACTATGTAACTCCGTACGGCGGATACTCGTGTGGCAGTGCGAGGCATGATAGGGGACGTGGTATCTGTTGCACACGGCGGTACTGCCTAGAGGCTCGATCAGGCATATACGGCTCTGAGAAATCAAGACAAGATATCACGCCATGGAAACGTGAAGGGGCTAGACTGTTGATTAAATCTAACTCCGTACGGCAACCAGTCGACCTAATGCATAACATTTTTAATATAGATTATCTGATAAACAAAACAATATTTATTAAGTGTATTTTGTATATACTTACATCTCTCTCAGTCATACGATCGAGCTCTGCTCCGAACTTGCGCGTACCATCAAGTGTCCCACCATCGCCCCATCTCAAAGCCCATGGTACACTGCCTCCCCACTCCATGTCCTCAATAGGGTGAAAAGCTGGAAAGTACAAGAAGATCCATTCCTGCATAGAATTATAAGGGAATTAATGACTTTTTTTAATGTACAAAATTGAAAATACAGAATCCATCACTTACCTGTAGGAGTGTGGTACAAACAGCCATCTAATGGGCGCCCACTCGTGTGCATTCACCGAGCCCTCAGTACAAATAAGCGAGCATGGCTAAACCCCAAGGCATGCCATCGAATGCCCTGACATCTAGTACTAGGCTGATATATGAAATGGGAATCCGGTGATGTGATTTGTTTGGAAAAAATGTGGACGATAGCAAAAACATCAGAACACCCGTCGCTGGAATCGCCGGATCATCTTCCAGACCTTGCAGCTCCCCGCAGACTCTCTTCAGCTTTGTGTGTGTTACCCCTCCCTTCTCATAGTTGCTCTACAACCACTCGTCACCTAACCCAAACCAATCTAGAAAATGTGAAATCTGTAGATCCCTCAACTCACCCTGGCGAAGTCTCCGCTCATCAAGCGGAAGAGTAACTGCATCTCCATCAATCCTGAGACCGAGGATGAGAGCCAAATCATGCAACGTAATCGTCATCTCTCCCCAAGGCATATGGAACGAGCTCGTCTCTGGCTGCCATCGCTTGATAAATGCCTCAATCAACAAAGTATGAACGGGGATATACAGGATGTGTTGTAGATGAGCAAGTCCACTATCCCTAACTATGTCAATCCAGTCACCCGACCCAACCAACAACCACTTAGACGACTGAGAAGTACGCCCCTCCTATATAATAATAATCCTAATAAGATCAAATGTATAAAAGGAGTTAAGAAGAGTGTACATATAAATAACGTACCCGGCCTGCATAGATGTCATGGGCTACATGCTGCTCGAAGCCCAAAAGCAACTCTGGTATCTACGGGCCACCGGGTACAGGACCAATCAATAATGGATGAATGTCAAGCGCGTCGACACATCTTCTATGTCTCTGGCTAGAGGAAGGACCAGCTGGAGTCGCATCAACTCCATTGCATGTAGCCTCGGTTTGTGTACTATCAACGCTTAAATTTTCTTGCTTGAGCAGCTTAAGCTGTGCCGGCCTCGGCCTCTAGCGCGGGACTGTCGAAGCTGACTCACAAGCATCGACCGTCGAGGCTGACTCACGGGCGTTGACGTCGGAGCCTGACTCACTGACATCAACATCGAATTCTCTACCGCCTCAGCCTCGATCCTAGCAGGCTGTGAAGACCATCAAGGTAGGAGACGTCAAGGTCCCCGTCTATATACCTGACTAGATGAACCAGCCTGCTCCTGGTCCCCCGGCTCAGCCTGGATGTCGTCTAGTCCCTGTATCTAAGGCTTAGGCTACGAAGCAGCCTGCTCCTTCCGTGCATCTCTAAGACGATGATGAATTGACCTATCGTCCATGTGAAACTGAAATAGTTAATCAGAAGATTCAATATAGATTTCTTAGAAAAAGAGGTATACAAAATCAAGGGATATACAAAATCCTGAAACATCTGGCCGTAACGGCCGAACATCGTCTTCTACCTTCGAGCAAAAGTCGCAGCAGTCGTAAGTTGCAGCGGCCGTGATGTTCGAAAGCCATGATTACGGCCATGGCATCAACACCCATTCAATTAAAATGCCTAAATCTACAATGTAAATGCCCTATTTTATAGATCTAAACACTTATCCTAAACCTAAACCCTAAATCCAAAACAATTGGTTCTCAAACCTCTAAAAATCATGAATTTTGCATAAAAATCAATGAAGAAGAAGATACTTACCTTGTTTATGGATGAAATTGGTTGTATTTGCAAAACTTAAGTTGTTTATGGATAAAATTGAAGTTTGATGAAGGAAGGGAGAAGAGTGAAGGAGAGGGGTGGAAATTGTGTTTAGGACAAAGTGGTAAATTTTAGAATTTTTTTATATAGGTGCTCTATTATGAAAAATGAGGGTGCTCTAAAATGAAAGGGCCTTTTTTTTAATAAAATTAAGGATTACCAAACCTAGGTAGTTGCCTCTGCAAGTATTGTAAATGAGAAGGCAACAACAGGAGGATGCTTTAATACATGCAATAAACCTACTAGAAATTGAGAAGCATAATTTGCAAGAAATCCTTCTGAAAAACATGATGAACCCGAGCCAAATCAACCTTGATTGAGTATCGACAACCCCATGCATAAGAAAATGAACCAACAATAGCAAATCAACCCTGAGTTTCCTTTAGAGGTGTTGTCGGAATTTAACTTGACCCAATTCTCAGCTTGCGAAGTCCAAGAAATAAACCTCTCCTGGCAAGGCACACAAACTTCACAATCCCTGAGCAAATGGGTCTGAGTTTCAGCGCCAATATGAGAAACATTGCAAGTTGGATGCAGAAGCAGGTATCCCAACCCATCTTCTTTCCTAACAAAGCAACGTGTATCAAACTGAAGGTACGAGTTAATCCTAGGTTTAGGCCTTCCTTCCAGCAAACAAAGCAACGCTTGGAAAGCTTCAGTGCTAAGCAATGCCCGGAAAGCTTCTTGGTCAGGTCCACAATTTTGTACAGGGCAAAAGAAATTAAGATTCAACACAACTTTGTGGAGGACAAAAGAAATTAGGATTTATTACAGTTTCACAAAACAGGACCTTAACTTTAACTTTCTGGCAGTTTCAGCAGATATGGCTTTGTGTAGGGACCAATGACGTGAGAAGATTACAGTGACAGATCGATAGTAGGAAGACCTGAAGGGAGTGTCCTACTCTTTTCTCTCTAGCTTTTTTGTTTTCTTTGTTGTTTAGTTTGTAGTTTCTCTGTTTTTCGGTCCCTGGGTTTTTCTAGCTTTCTTCTTCGCTCTCGTTTTCGTCCCTTTTTCCCTTTCTGCTTTGGGCCCTCCTTAGATACCCTCCGACTTCGAGTCAGGGTAAGGGTGCGTACATCTCGACCCCCAGATCCCGTTCATACCGGGTTCCACCTGGTTAGATGTTGTTGTTGTTGTACAGTTTCATAGAGAACATAGGAAATTAGGATTCATTTCACATGAAAATAGATTAAAAGCTTGCAATGGCCAAAAATTTAAGTTACAACATAAAAAACATTAAGATGAAAAACCCTAAATTTAACACAAATCTACGCGTGGAAGATTACTTTCATATTCAAAAATCCAAAGCCCTAAATTGCAGGGTATACGCAAATAAACCCTGATCTCGTTGTCTTCTTTCTTTTAAGATGCAAATGGAACTCCATCATGTTATCTTCTCTGTTCTTCCTCCTTTCTCTCACTAGCTTCTACCTTCCTCTTCCTCTTTGCTCAGCTCCTTCTTGTCCCTCTCTTGTGTCAAATTGCATAGCTTTCAAAACACAACCATTTTTTTTATCATGTAGTTATTCCCTTTTGCTAACAATTCAGTAACTTAACACTTCTTCAACAGCTTTCAAATGGAAACCTAGGACGGATGGTGAAATGATAACAAAATATAATAGTGGGTGGATTTGTCTAATATATAAATAAGGGATATCAAGGTGAAAAGGTGGGTAAATTATGGGTGGTTAAGTGAAGATAACTAACAGCTGAAAGCCTGGAACTAGTCAACTGGAACTCGTGTCTCTGCGAAAGCAAACTCACACACAAGTGCTAGATGATCACTGCCCCATCTCTGCATTTTCAGCCATTATTAAGTTAAGCGTAGCTTAGTAAAAGAAACTTCATGATTCACATTGTGCAAACCAGAAAACAAGTTTATTTATAAATTTCACAGCAGGATCTGGGGCGGGGTCTGATAGAAATATAACAAGTTCAGCATGCAAAGATCTTTGGAATCGGCCAATGATTTATACTAACGATTTTACCTGAGAGGGAAGCCCGCCAATTTTTCTTAAAGCCTCAACTGATAGAGTATCTAGTACTCTGACAGGAGACAAGTCTTCAGTGTGCCTGCAGCAACAAGAAAGAACTCAAAACTCAACTCACAACATAGAAATTATTGCAATATATTAAATTACGGTAGATACAGTACCATATGTAATCAACGGTTCCCATAAACTTGGAGTGGTAAGATGTCGCCAAGGGCTCACCAAGACGATCTCTGGTTTTGGAGTTCCCCTGCCAAAACAGATTACAAATATAAGATACAGCAGCACTTCTTTCCTTTTGCTCTTTTTTTCTCCACAAAAAAACAAGTAACATTTGTCTATCCAGCAACAATGTTATATTGCAGTTTTTTTTTTTTGGGCTAGGTTACTGGGTTCAATTCAACTCAGATTGAGTTAATTATAATTTCCCAACCCTCTGGTAGATCATGTCAACTCATCACTGAGTCATTGAAGGGTCAAATGTCATGGGGTGCAATACTGATCCGTCAAATTTGGTTCGTCAGGTCATAAAGCAAGTGGTTTCAAACTTGTTCAGTGAAGAAAGTAAATCCCCAACTGACAAGCTATAGCTTAAAATGTCGTTAGACATCTTACTGGAACTCCATGATATGCACTAGAAAGCTTTAGAGGGTTCTGAAGCAGTGTCACTTGTCTATCACCAGTAGCAAGCTCCAATTCTTCACTATTCCAGCTAAAGAGGCATGACCTTGAGCACGGCCTGCAAAGATGGTAGGATACTATTAACAGAAGAAGAAAAATATAGCTTGCATACGCTGCATATCATTTCTAGTTTCCCACAGCTCACAGCACAACGTACACATCAATAATTAAATATTATAAAGATTTTTCAAAGAGGGCAAGAATCAAATATGATTGTCCTGCACCATCTCTCTCACCGCATAGGGCCATAGGCTTTGCTAGAAGGCCTTAATGCCTTATAGCAGAACTTTTTGTTGAGCATACTCATTTATCTCATTTTAGAAATATTCAATGACTCAAATTCGTAATAATATCAGTAACACTATCTGGGCAATACTATCTCAATCATAAACGACTTTTAAATAAACTAAAAATTTACAGTTACAGAC
The DNA here is from genome assembly GCA_964016875.1 of Fallopia convolvulus. Taxonomy (NCBI): domain Eukaryota; kingdom Viridiplantae; phylum Streptophyta; class Magnoliopsida; order Caryophyllales; family Polygonaceae; genus Fallopia; species Fallopia convolvulus. The sequence continues at coordinate 30,054,923 of OZ024727.1, forward strand.
ATAAAATCCCACATCATCTAGAAACTAATGTGGCACTTAATTTTTTGAAATCCATCAACCTTAACATCAAAAAATTCATCAACCTTAACATCATTGCCGAGTAAAGTCCCGCTAAAGCGATCTAGGGGGTCAAGATGGGGGCACCCATAGCCTCAACATGTCAGAAGGGTGCGCCCGAAAGACCCAAGGAAAACTGAAATTCAGCTATGTGACAAAAATGACTAAATTTAGTTAAAATGCAGCAAAATTGATATAGGGGCTATATCCATCTCAAAGGCATCATGAGGATGCGCCCCAGTTTTTGAAATCCATATTCATACAAAAACTCCAGCAAATTAATAAAAATCATATTTTGGGCAAATTGCATGCGATAGCACAAACTATTAGGACATCTATAGGGTGCATCCTCATGCTCATTGACTTTTATACAGTGCTTTTGATATGGATAAGCCCCCATATCAATTTGGGTTTACCGCAACGAGTTACGTATTCCCTTATCCCTATAGCTCTGTCCCGTCTCCTACCACTTCCTATGCCGAAACGTGCATTTTAACTAAATTCAATTATTATTGTCACATTGCGGAATTTTAGTTTTCCTTGGGTCTACCGGGCGCATCTTCCTAACATGTTCAGGTTATGGGTGCCCCCATCTTGATCCCCCAGATCCCGCTTGTGCGGGACTTTACTGGGAAATGATGTTGTTGATGTCAATAATAGCACAGAAAAGAATTTATGTTGAAAACAGTCTTCCTTCATGGCCAATGAAGCTAAAGTAAAACAATTTATGTCAAGACTCCAGTTCGTTTTTCCCAGTTTTATTTTTATTTTGCATGTACAAATAAAAGCAGAAACCACCTCAGTGGACCTTCGTTCTGGTAAGGGAAGGTTCTGTGATGAAAAGCTCTGTCAACCTGCCCAGAAATTGCTTTGCGCTGATGTTTCAAGAGGTCCAACTGCAGAAGATAACGGGAATACAGAAACATGGTATCCAATTACAACAGGTATGGTATGGAAAAATTCACAAATTACTTCAGTAGTCTCGTGTCTTTACCTTCGTTGTGGACATAAACTGATACATAGCACTCTGACAAAATAAATCACAGCATAAAAAGGCATGTAAGGATAGCATCAATTATTACTGCATATCAAGTCAACATATTATTAAAATATGAGATCTCACCTGAGGAACACTATTCATGTCACCAGCAAGAATAACTGGAATCCCACCCCATTCTTCTGACAATTTGTGTGCTTTCTCAAGAAACAATCGAATCTGAAAAGTTGACAAAGCATATAATATGAAAACTTTTAACCTTTAGGCGTCTAGTTATATTATCTCATCTTCACAAAATGGTAGGCATTAGTTAACAGCATATATGCAAACATTTTCTTCACAGAATGATGAAAAAAAATGGGCAATGAATCAATAAAAAGTGAACAAATGCGCAAGCAAACACATCTACATGAGATACATCAAAAAACAACTTAGCAACAGACAGAGATCCACTGCAGTTCAGCATCTAGATAACATGTGGATCTTAATATACCTGTCCGAGTTTAACATCTCCACGATTTGGATTGTAGAGGACATGTATGTTTCCAACAACCAGGCATCTAGAAGATAAAACCATTCAAAAGCAATAAGTCAACACAGTCAGCCAAAACTCAAAAGAAGGCAGTTTTTATACTAACATATTGGTTGAAGCAAAAGAAATAGGCAAGGCATCATGATCATGAGTAGAATATAGGACTGCATTGGTTTGAGATCCTTCTCATGAGTAGCAATATAATTAATCAACAGCCAGATTGAGATATGTCTACAACATCAACCCAGTGTTAACCCGCCTTAGGTGGGATCTGGGGTCCATGATGTACACACCCTTGCCCCAATAGAAAATCGAGAGGGTGTATGAAGAAGGCCCAAGGAAAACTAAAATTAAGCTATGTGACAATGATAATTAATCAACAGCCAGATTGAGATGTCTAGAAGAGAAAAACAAAAGAAGAAAAGGGCCCAAGATAAAAATTTTGAGGAATCACTTTCAAATAGGCATCACTCCTGTGACCAAATTTCCAGGGTTTTCTTTCACTATTTGGCACATCTCACTGCCTTCTTTCTTTTGTTCTTTTTTTTTTCTGAGGAGCTGTCTCACCATTTTCAGTGTTCTGATCCTTATCTTATTTAATCTCTTACAATATACTCATTAGTTTACTTTATCCTTGCATCTTAAAGTGTTAACTAGCAGGTATTTGTGGGACATTTGAAACATCGAGATGCCAAAAGAATTTAACAACAGGTTGCCCCTTTCTATATTCTCAAAAAGATCATAAGAGTATATTAGTCCTCATTCCACACCCCAAAGACAACAACAACAACAACAACAACAACAACAACAATTACCCAGTGGAGCTTCCCTTGCGGGAAATCTGGGGGGTCAAGATGGGGGCGCCCCGGGCTTAACGCGTCAGGGGAGCGACCAAAAGACCCGACAGGACCCCAGAACAAGATAAAAAAAAACAAGGCAACTAAAGGCAAACTGAAACAAAGCAGAACGAGACATAAAAATGTAGAAACATAGCTCCGAAAACCTCAAGGCCCCTAAATCTTCAACTCAACGTACATGAAAGATTATAGAATGAAGAGGGTACAGCAGAAATATATAAATTATCTATGAATTGCAGTATATAAACCACAAGCTAGAGAGTACCGCAACCATCTTACATCTCGTCTCTTATAGTATTCAGAGATCATATTTTGCATCAGTCACATGAATAATACAACCCCTTTGTTATTCGATATTCTATCAAATATTATATTAACCTAATCTTAATTGCTCAAGATTAATGTTTAAATATTTACAAGAAGTCAAAGTTATGTTCTACAGCCTAATAACTTCTACTGGTCTTAGAATCTGGGATGTTTATTAGAGAATCATACAACCAAGCAATGAAGCAACCACATTACAGGGATGCAAAAGAAACAAGAGGGGACTATGAATTCACATTAATAGTGTACAAAAATTCTGAATTCTGAATTCACAAGAGGCAGCACAATGTGATGGCCTCTTCCCGCTTTGGTATTATTATCCTGTCCATACCAACAATAATATGTCTAACACTATAGTCTATATAAGGACAGTATTCAAGAAAGGAAAAAAAAAACATTAATATCAACTACTTCCTACCAAACAGTAATCAGTATCCTCAGTATGTTCCTAGCAAACAATATCCTTCTTAAAATGACATACAAAATGAGATGCTTACTTTGATGTTGACTCATCAATGCCAAATTTATCTTCATCAATGGTCATCTAGAGCATAACAAACAATTAACAAACAAGTCACTAATCCAACTCATAGACAAACTTACCATATTAATCTTTCTAATTAGATTAAAAAATTAGAAAACAATTAGGAATACTAGAACCCCTTATGAGAAAGATGCAGTTTGCTTGTTTGTCATAGGAATTGTCAAGTCTTTGTATAATTGACTTCTTCGGTACGTAGTTGGATTGAATATACCAGGAGCACAAGGTTTGGGAGGTGTATTATAATGCTATTCCTAAATTTGGGTGATTTATATGAGTAAAAAGTGATATGTTTAATGTGATATTAACAAAAATTAGCCTTCCCAAAGTATCTTTTCAACCATCCTAGAGGATGCTGATTATTGTTGCTGAAGGGTAGATACAGGAATTTCAGCTGCATCTCTGAATCAGAAGCCACAAAGTAGCTGGGTTAGTTGAAGCTCAGCAGGAACCCAAGCCATAGAACAATCTTAATTAGTTATAAATAGCCATGAAAATAACTAGGAGGGCTTCATGCACATCACCCTCTTTCTATTTCATGGATTACATTGTAATCCTTGTAGTCAGAATAGTACATGTTTGGTTGGTCATTTTCTCTGGTTTCAAGAATCCTCTGTGGTTTTTTATTATTTTCCTATTTCATCCTTTTGATTTACAAAAATTCACCTTCCCTCCTCACTTTCCCCTCCAATTAATTTCTTGTTTGACATGCTTTATTCTTTTGATTTACAAGAAAACATTGTGGTAAACTGCTATACAGAAGATAGAGGCCAATCTTATTTGGAAACCCTGGACCATAGTACATGTTTGCACAGCAAGAAAGAGCAGAGGAAAGTAAAGTGTAATCCAACTCTGTTCTATTTTCACAGTCCAGATGTTGAACATCTATATGCCTTGATTGTTCAAACAAAATCCCTTCATAATTCCAAGAAACACCAGGTGTATTGTTTCAACAAAAGAATTCTTAAAACCAAAGAACACATACCTTTAGAACACAAAACTGTGCTACATTATTACGAAGGCCAAATTTCTGAAATTCTATATGGTCTTCATGCAAAAGGGTAAACCTGTATTAACCATGAGAAGGGAGTCAGAAGCTAACCCAAAATCTTGTGGAACACAAAGACCACAGACAAATAAACCATTCTCTTTAAAGAAAATATGATAACAAGTTACTATGCATACTGGTAATCAATCAATGAGTAAATTACTACTATAAAAATGTTTAAATGCAGAATTGATAACAATGCTACATTGTTCTTCCATAAGGGAAAATGTCTTTACAACTTTTAGCAATAAGTTGATTTCCAATTTGTTATTATTCTTGAAAACAGGGATTTTTAAACATGTTTTATGATAGGCTGATTGTTTTCTTATCAGAAACTGTGTTCTATAAATCCCCAAAAAACCTTAATATTTCAAAACTTTGAACATTGATTTTGCGAAATTGAAAATGCATATCAAATAACAATCTGAAGTGTATTTTTTTTTTCCAAGATAAGCAAGAGATTTACTACCGTTCTTCTTTCCAAAAAATAGCACACCCATCAATTGCATCTCCTGTGCGTGCCTACAGTTAGTGAAATGAGTTCAGAAAGTTTGGACAGCAGATATATGCACATATTAAACAGTTCTCAAATACCTTATAAACCCCCCTAAATCCATCCTTGTAGAGACCATTATTCAGATCATGAAAACAATCAACTTCCTACAGTCACAAAATATAACAAAATTTAAGTAATGGATTTCGATTTTCACTTGTACTCGTATCAGAATATCCTAACTCTTCACAGAAAATTAAAAGAAACTATATGCACAATCAGAGATGCATTGTGTGTTCTATATCTTGAAGAAAATATCTACAAGAACAACAATCGGTGAATGCAAATTACACATGTATGCATTAAAATTGGTGATGAAATGTGGAAGAAGAGATTCTTAAATTTTAAGGAAGTGATATCACATATTAGGCTTGTTTCCACAAGGGCCAGAAGCCCTTGTAAAGTGAACACCCTTAGCCATCTTTTGGCTAGTTTGCTTCACAAAGAATGATCAGATCTGTCACGAAGAGGAAAACTATGGCCTATGATTCTTTACTTAGCCTCTCTTTGATCTCATGGTCAGGTTCTTTTGGTGGTATTTAGCTGCAGGTAAATGTAATGGAATACTCAGCCCACTTTCCCATATTCCTCCACTTTCTCTGTGTTGTTTTCCATCACCTGAATTCAATTCTTGTTATTTAGTTTTAGGAATTAGTTATTTTGATACTCTATTATAAAGGAGCATATGGGGCGCATCCTCGTGCTCATTGGCCTTTATACAGTGCCTTTGAGATGGATTTAGCCCCTATATCAATTTTGGTGCATTCTAACTAAATTCAACTATTATTGTCACATAGCACGTTCAGGTTATGGGTGCCCCCATCTTGACCCCCCAGATCCCGCTTGAGCGGGACTATACTGGGCGATGCTATTGATGTTGTTGTATTATAAAGGAGCATAGCTTGCAATTCTGCAGAAATGAAAAAGAAAATATGTGGTTTCTATGGCAGCAGATTTTCTATTTATCTAATTTCTATCACATTACATCCTAGAAAATAACCATGCAGCCAAAATGTCAAGAAATATAGAGACTTGCCTGAAAACAAAGAATATCGGGACAATAACTTTTCATCTCTTTCAATATAAGTTCTTTCCTGTTATTCCAATCCAGAAACTCATATGGAATGTTGTAATACAGATCTGGATGTCTTGATGCATTCTCAACACCAAGAATATTATAGGAAACAGTCACCACTTTATCTGCAAGATGAATTAAAAGATATAAAGACTGAGATGAAAACAAAGAATAAAAAAAATTAATTTAATCGCTCAATATCAATATCATGACATCACATTTCAGAATGCACAAGCAAAGTGTTTAAATAGTTAACAAGTGTAAAAGTATTTATCTGATCCAATTCATGGAAAAAAAAATTGATAATTCATAGGATTACATCTAGTAACAATAGACACCTCCAATGGTTCATAGACATCATAACAAGCTCGCATAATAATAAAGGTCATCTATGATGTACTACAGACTGTCCTCTCAACTTAAGAAGATGACATGGCAAGCATCACATGCCAAATACTGTAATTAGACTTAGGAAGGCACAATAAAAGACCAAAGAAGGTTATATAGCCTCAACAACCAAAAATAACCCAGAATTAGGTGTTAAACATCCCACAAACCATTTGAAGAAAAGAACTTTGTAAACGCTGCATTCATGACTAGGTGAATTAACTACCAGAATTCAACCTTTATCTAACAATGTAAGACAGTAAAAGTCATCCAACAATTCATGAGATTTCAATTACCATTTCCAAGCACGGCCTAATCTTTCTTGAGATGAAATCTCTCAGGCTGTAAGCAATTAATTTAGCTTATCAGTACACAATGTTTTCCCAAAAATTTTCACCCAAAATTTTGATCTTAGACGTCAATGAATGGCATTCAACGATCCAATACATGCTTGCATTAAGTGCATTCAATGGATGGGGCAAATATATCTAAGCTAATTCATTTTTCCAAAATACATTCATGGTGTTTACTAGAGTAAAGCAATCTTACAGCCCCAAATGAGATTCCAGTACTAATACAGACAAATAACATATTTTGAATGTGGGGTTCCTTGGTATGGCAGCCAGCCACAACCTCTCAACTTAGACGTGATATTTGTACCAAAAAGGCTATGCCGTTTAGCAACATTCCAAAGCTGATTCTACATTTTTAACAGCAATCTCCCAACACGGATGCCTCAAGTATCTCGTTCTGTATGAACGATTAGAATGTATCCACAAAACAGATGAAGCAATTAACCAATTACGCTGATGCAAACGACAAAAGAGATGGTTCAAGCACGTAAATCCGTCGCAAATTACAGGCGCAAAACACAGCATGATCAATCGTCCTTAATTGGTTGACCAAATTTTGTTTTCTGACTGGGAATATCTGCCATACCTTCGAAACCAGAGAATTCTCGAGGAGAGTAAATCCACCTCCTAGGGCCGTCATTCCTTGGCAATCTCCTCCTGCTTGGCTTCACACGATTGCCTGAAGAACACATAGTCGATCGAGGTGCCGATTTCGATTCGTCGTGAGCTTTGCATTGTTTTAGGCTTAGGGTTTCAGCTGATTTGCCTTTTTTGGTGATGCGACGAGAACGAGTTGCCAGTGAATGGTAGTCGAACATCCTGGTGCGTGAAAACCGGTGGCCGGTTGACATGCTGGCGAAAGCGATAAGAAGTCGGCGGAGCGGGGCAAGCGCTTGATGAGATAAACGGTCGAGGGATCGGAAGGTATAAACTGTAGGACAACTCACGCCAACATTTCCATGCGCCTTTGGCCCACTAACGGTCAAAAGGAAAACTTGATCCGAGCGAGGACTAGGGCCCGGTTCCGGTTTTTTCCGGTTCCAGCCGGTTCTGGAGCCCGTTCCTATGGGTGGGTTCGGTTCCGGAGCCGGGAACCCTTTCCGGTTCCGGTCCCGATTCCAGTTTGGTTCCGGTTCCAGTTTGATTCTGACCGAATTTTAAAAAAAAAATAGTCATTAGAAGTAAAATATCGCGGTCGCGGTTTCGTTTACCGTGATCCCGGTTCAATAACCGCGATCGCGTTTGGTGGTTCTAACTGGGGTGTCCATAAAAAATCGAAACCGAAAAACCGAACCAAAAAACCGGTCATTTTTTAGGTTAACCAAACCGATTTTTTTTGAAATTTCGGTTTGGTTAACCGAACCGAAAATATTTTCGGTTTATTGGTCGGTTTCGGTTCACGACTTTACATATAATGGTTAACCGAAAAGCCAAAAATATATTAATATTTTTTTCAAATATTAGTTATTTTTTGTTTATTAGTCGTTAAACTCTATGATCTTCAAAGTGTTAATTTAGTTTGAGTCTTTACTTCTCCAATTTTAACAATTTACACACTATTTTTCCACTTCTCATTGATATAATAGTCGCTTATTATAATTTCATGGGATAAAAATTAATACACACAATGTTTGATTCCACATAATATATTATATACTCTCGATATTTGTTTATAACAACCAAAACAATATGATATAAGTATATATTTAAAATAAAAAACTTGCTTGATCATATTTTATTCAAATTTTATTATTTTAGTTTTAATTATTTAAGGTAAAATTACATAAATGGTTATCGGTTAACCGAGAAAACCGAACCGAAAAATTGGTTAACCGAACTACAGTTAACCGGGATTCACGGTTCGGTTTCGGTTCATGACTTAACTAACCGAAATCATGGTTAACCGAAATCTCGGTTAACCGGGTTTGGACACCCCTAGTTCTAACGGATATTTTTGCCGATTCTACCCGGTTTAGGAAGAGAGGAGTTGAGAGAAGAATAGCTTAAACTTGATATTAAGTTGCCTACGTATCCTCTCGGGGTAATAGAGGAATCAAAGCCCACGTAGTTCTCTTACCTTCGATATGAAACCCCGCTTGGCTACTTACCTAAGCCGGATGAAGTGCTTTGTCTTTAAATGTTGAGTCAAGGTGTCATAACCTCCACCCTGTTTCCATTTGTATCTCACGCTACAATAGTTGCACTTGACATCACATCGGCTTTGATCATCCAATACATTGTCTTTGGTGAAGTGATTTGTGAAAAATTCATAATTCAACCCTCGGCCTTGGTTTTTCATTTTTGAAAAAGATTAGGAAGGGAAGTATTAGTCTGTTTAGAAAGAGATAATAGAGTAAGAGATTGATGTAAATGAAATTGAAGGTGAGATATGATTTTTATATGGGTAAATGGATAAGAATTAGGATGGAAATAGTCGTTGGAAGCAATCTGACCGTTAGAAATATTACCGTTGGAAAAGGAACCGCGACCGCGCGCGGTAGTATAAACGCGATCGCGGAGCAACGGCTACAAAAATCGTGATCGCGGTTTGTGGTGCCGCGACCACGGTTTGCAAAGAAGCGATCGTGGTTTGCCAAGAAGCGATTGCGATGCCGCTATTTTTGCAGATTCCGCCGGTTTGGAAGAGAAGTTTTAGGAAAATAAGGGTTTGAACTTGATATTAAGTTGCCTACGTATTCTTTTGGGGTCATAGAATCAAATCCCATGTGTCTCTCTTACCTTCGATACGAAACCCTGCTTGGCAACTTACCTAAGACGACCCGACGGAACCGATGGAAGAAGCTTGGCTTGTGTCGTTGTCTAGTACATCATCCGATGACTCCGTATAGTTCATTGATTGTGATCTAAGTTCCGCCCTCTTTCAATCGTCGACACAAACTTGAGCTTCCAATGTATCGGGTGCCAATCTTAATCTCCTATCATCTAAAATGTGGCCACCTTGGCTAAACTTTTGCTCCACCGCTACCGTTGAAGCGGGAACGGCTAGTGCTTGAGCAATGATCCTTGCTAGTGTTGGATATGTCTTCTTGTATTGCTTCCAACAATCTAAAATATCAAAATCATCTACAAATTCAAAGGTAGTGGTTAGATAAGTATCAAGCTCCGTATGTGAGCTTGTGAATCTTGGTTTTTTGTAAGATTTTGCAATAAACGTGATCCGGCAGATAGAAAAAAAAACGATGAGATAAGGAGGGCGATGGGGTAATTGAGGCGTAGAAGGCGCCTCACCACTCGTGCTATAAGCCTTACATAAATCATCAACAAGAGATCTAACACGTTCTATAACAACATCAACATTGCAATTTCTATCATAATGTTCTCCTTTTATATTTAATAACTCATAGTATTCATGCAAAGTATCTTGCAAACCTTGTATCTTAAATGTAGGATAAAAAACGCAAGCAACAAGATAAATATATCGAGAATTCATTTGTAATAGATCAACCACTTCCTCTTCATTTGTATAATTCCATCAACAAGCTCAGGCTGGTCGAGCATTGAAAGCCCTTCCTTAAAGGCACCCGCCACATTCAAAGCTTCAACAACAAACAAATGAGCACTTGGTGCAAGTTTGACTAAACGTATAAGTTGCATCGTTAATAATCTTTAAAATTTTCAAGATCTCATAGCATTGGTCCCAAGAAAACTCAATTGCTTGTGAACCCGGAACATGTTGAGTGGCAAAGAAAGCTAAAAGTTCTTTGTAATGTAAACATTGATGAAGTAATTTCAAATTAGGGTTCCAACGATGACGTCTTTTAAAAAAAGTACGGGTCTAACACCATTCAATTCACAAAACTTCTTCCAATCCATTTTGGTCTTCTTTTTTAACCAAATATAGCTAACAACATACTTAATAGGTTCAAGATATGGCATTAAAAGTGTCAAATCATCTTGAACATATAACTTTAAATTGTGACAAGAACATCTTACATGAAAGTATTTTTTTTTCAAAAATCGATTGACAAACTTGAATCAATTCACTAATAGAAGCAGTGTTGTTAGATGCATTATCAAATGAAATAGTGAAAACTCTATGAAGTAGTCTATACTCATCTAAAATAGTGCGTATAATTTTACAAATATTTGAAGCGGTATGTGCCTCATCAAATACATGAAAAGCCAAAACTCGTTTTTGCATGTGAAAATGATCATCAACATAATGACATGTGTTAAATTGTATAGTTTAAAATATGTTTTTGCATGTCTTGTAAGTTGTGTTGTATTAAATTCTAGCCTTCCTAGGCTACTGTTAGAGTTAATTATGTTAGTCTAGAGGACTAGGTATAATTGCTCTTCCTAGGGAATTATGTGTATTTACTTTTTCTCTCACTTCCCTCCTTGTATTTAATCCGGCCTTTGCCATTGTAATATTCAGATTAGAGAAACAATTTTTCTCCATTTTTACTCTCATGGTATTAGAGCTCTAGGATTTTCCAAAAGGACCTAGACATTTTTTCTTCTATGGGATTTCAGCCTTCATTGCTGGAATTCTTTCTTCTTTTCAGCCTTCATTGCTGGAGATTTATACCTCTTATTTCTCATCCTTCATTGCTGAGATTTTTTTCCTGTGTTCAGCCTTCATTGCTGAATTTTACCCTCCAATCCTTTTTATTTTTCTGATTTTTCAGCCTTTATTACTGGTATGGAAAAAATCATGCCTCCTAAAGAAGACAACTCACCTAAGAATGAACTTCAAGCCCTAAATTCTTCTTTCTGCTTCAATGGAAAGAATTATTTGCTTTGGTCCGAAGCTGTGAAGACTTACCTCAAGGGTAAGGGAAAGGGAGATCATCTCACAAATGCCCCTCCAAAATCAGAAGAGCCCGTCTTTAAAAGGTGGATGAAGCTGACTCAATGGTTATGTCATGGTTTGGGAATCTATGGATCCTAGCATCAGCATGACATGCATGTTTTTTAGTATAGCCAAATAAATCTAGGAGTTTCTCCAAAGATCTTATTCCAAAGCAAAGATGAGGTGCTCATCTATGAGATCCAAGTCAAAGCTTCTAGCACTAAGCAAGGAGATCGCTCAACAAGTGAATATGCCTCTTTATTGCAAACTTGTTGGCAAGAACTTGACCAATATCAAGTTTTGAAGATGACATGCCCTCAAGATGCAACTCTCCTCAAGGATTTCATCCAAAAGCAGTGAAGCTATCATCTCTTGGTTGGATTGAACTCTGAATTTGACCAAATTAGAGTTCAAATCCTTGGCCAAAAGGACTTCCCATCCTTGGAGGAAATCATCTCCACTATCCAGGCTGAAGAAACCAGGAGAGTTGTAATGCTAGAGCAAAAAATGATAGAAGGGTCTGCTTTGTTTGCTAATTGAGAGAAGAAGGATGACCGTTGGTGTGCTCATTGTTAGAAGCCTGGTCACATCAAGGAGAAATGTTGGAAGCTTCATGGAAAACCACCAGGCAAAGAGTAGTGTAACACCCCTATTTTGCAACGATAGGTGTTACCGCCAGTGACCTCGGATTTTACGATCCAAAGTCACCCTAGGCTTTATAAGGTATTAAGTTAAATAAAACATGCGGAATTATAAAGTTATTACATATACAAGAGAGTTGCTCACATGTGAGACTTTATAAGTATCCATTACAAAGTTTGGACTTAGTTTTACAAAACATAGAGCTTAAGAGTTGTTTAGGCAGCGGAATTTAAATAACGTTGTTTAAGAAAACGTGGAGTAACCCGAAAATACACAAAACACCATTCTTGAAAATTCCCGACCTTCCTTCCTTCACTTGAGTAGTCTTCGTCTTTTACGCCTTCGGTGGAGGTTTCCTAGCGTCTGGCATTTGGCGCGAAAGGCGATAAATGCCAGGCAAAGATGCGGAAAACGGAATTAGTCTAAAGAGACTAAGCAAGCGATAATAGACATTCTTAAGGTAGTTTGGTAAAGTAATGAAATTATTATCGAAGTATTCGAGATGTGTTTCGAGAAGTGTATACTTTAAGTGGGGCTATTAAGAAGAGACATGAGTGAATCTCAAGATGAGATAACTCTTAAACTGAAATAACGAACTACGAGATTGTAGGACGTTTTAGAATAGAAGAAATGTTGAGAACGTTAATTACACACAAGTTTTCTAGAAAACCTCTCACGCCCTTATCGGACCGAGAGTCGGGTCGATCTTTTAAGACCGATCCGGTTTTGATGTCTTTTAATGTGCATGGGCACTTATCTTTATGTCGTGATAAGAACTTCACTTACGTTAATAATTTATTAAGAGTGTGGGGGCCATGAATGGGCCGGAGTCCACTTACTAGAACAGAGTTCCCGACACCTTGCTAGGGTGTACATGCCCCTCCTCCGAGTAGGAGCAGACATAGATCATGATCCTTAAAGTCGTAAGAAGATAGGCATTTTGCGATACGACTTAACATGTTATATAGAGGTGTCGGACCGAGCCCGCACCCCTTATTACGCTACTTACGAATTTTCATAACGAATCTCAAAACGAGATTATTAAACAAGCAAGGCCACACAACAAGTCTAGCAATAATCCTATTAACAATAGTAATAGCAATAATGCTAACAATGGTCATTATTTCTAACAATCGGTATTTCCTAGGTTCATTTATTTTAGCTAACAAGGTGTTCCCAACATCGAACAAGTTAATGGAAATTGGATTATCGAAAGGTTCAAGTAGAATGTCCACTTGCCTTGAAATTTCCTTCTGGATACTATGGACTCGGTAATAGGAAGTTTTTGGTGACGTTCGAAACTTCGACCTATTTAACCAAAAGAGCGATAAACAACACGTATTAAAATCCTTATTTTAATTTAAATCTACCTTTCTCTTATTTTCCTCTTCTAAGAGAAGGTGAGCTAAACTAAATTATTTGGTTTAATAATTTAGGTAGGGAAAGGTTAAAATAATAATTCTTTTATTATTATTTTCTAGGTGACACTTTTTAAAATACTTATTTTAAGAAAATTAATGCAAGACTTTACTTAGTCTAATGAAAACCTTTTTTATGACACATGCAAATATATATATAATTTAAAATAATTTATATATATAATTTGCATGCATCATTTTTATGTAAGACATCTTTATTGAAAATTATGCTTATTACGAATTTTCATACAAATCATGATTTACTTATAGGAAATTTCTAGGATGGTCGACATTGATATCCGCCTTTTTAGTTGTGTTTTTAGGGTTTGTTTTTATGTGTTTGAGTCTTTTTCTATAGTTTTATGTTTTGTTTTGAGTCGTTTGTGTAGGTTTTCGTATTTGCTTAAGATATGGAGTCTACATAAGCTTTGGTGGTGTTTTGTAGGGTTTTAGAAGCTGTTTTTGAGCATATTTGAAGAGAGGAGCAAAACCTGGTGAAAGAGCACACAAGTGAAGATATGAAGGTCAAGTACATGTCATGAAATGAAGTATAAAGACCGTTACCGAGCTAAGGAAAAAGAATCAAGGCGAAAAGAAGGTTAACGATCCCTCTACCGAAGCAAGATGTACGATAACGAGCCAGTTTACACCCCAGGAGGGTCGTTACCGAGGTGTGCAGGGTCGGTAATGAGGCATCAGTAAGAAGATGAAGTTCGAGAATTCAGCAAAGTTCTACCGACCCTGACGGGGTCGGTACCGAGGGTCCCGTGTCGGTAGGGACGATTCGAGTCGGGGCGTTTAATGATCTTTTACCCTATATCTTTTATGTCTTTAGATAGTTTTAAGAAATATATCTTTTAGAGATTTATTTCCTTATAGATAGCTTTAGATAGATTAGTTTTCTCTATAAATACTCTTGTCTTGCACCTTCTTTTAATCATCAATTGCCTTGGGGGCACGTTAGAGTAGAGAGGAGAGAAGAGAAGGGAGAGACGAGTGGAGATTGTGGAGGAACGCTTTGTTTGGATTCAAGTTGTAAGCTTTCACTTTTATTTAATTCAGTTGTCCTTAGTTATGATTTGTGAGTAGTCTTCTCTTTCTAAGGTTGGGGTTAAACACAACAATGTTTGTGCATGCTTGTTTGTGATCATGATTTGATTGTCTTTATTGCATGATTCTATTCTCTTGTTCTTAATCCTTGAAATGAAAGTTGAAAGGGAATTTCTCATTCATTGTTGAAGCGAAAGCGGAAACTTTGAATCAGAATAGTCAACTTAGGGTTTTGAAGCAAAAGTGGATCGATCCTAGTTGAAGTAGAAGAGATAGATAGTAAGTTTATTGATAGGACGAAAGTTGATTGATTTACTTGCTTAGTTGACGAAAGTTGACGACTTTATGTGATAATGGCATGATCTTTATGTTTCATTGAACGTTTGTATGCATGATTGTTGTGTGGGAAAACCTAAACCTTATATTTTCACCCTTTATTGATAAAAACCTGAACTTTCTCTCTTACTTGCACCCTAAGTAAGAACAAAACTTGATACTAACTTTCTCCTGTGGACGAACCTGACTCCCCTGTACTCAGCGGGGTCTTGACTATAAATTTATTTGTTGTCAGTAAAAACCCTTTCAAAAAATTGGCGTCGTTGCCGGGGAGATTTCAATTGTTCCAAAATTTGTTCTTTTAGCGTTTTTCGAGACTCTGTCGAGTCGGTAACGACCCCCTAGGGTCGGTATCGACCCTGTCGGCAACCCAGTCTTTCTTCTTTTTCTGTTTGTTTTCATGTTCATTGTCGAGTCGGTAACGACCTTACATGTCTTAGTTTTTTCCTTTTCAGTTTGTGTCTTACGGGATCACTGTAGGCTCGATACCGACCCCCTAGACCTCAATACCGACCCTCTATGAGAACCCGTTTTGCTTTTGATTTCATTTTTGTTTTTTTTTTGCTTACAATGTATGCCAGCTGAAGGACGTCGAGTTCTCTCTAATCCAGTAGTTGACTCTGAACCCGAGCGATCCTTCCACCACCGATAAGAGAACACAAAACAATGACTACACCTGAAGAAATGGCACAATAGATGGCCGACCTCCAACAACAGATGGAGCGACTCTAGACTGACAGAGATCGAGAGCGAGAGCACACTGCCTGTCTACGAGAGCAGTTGGATGCCTTCACAAGGAATGCCAAACAGTACATGCATCCAGATCTGAGGGTGCCAGAGTCCGCAATTGAGATTCCTTGAAATAGAGAAGACTTTTGAGATCAAACCTCAATTCATATCCTTGATAAAAAGGGCTCAGTTTGAGGGAAAACCCACTGAGTGCCCAATAGAACATATTAGGAATTTCCTTGATTTATGTGACATTATTGGTGCTAACGGTGTCTCTTTAGAGTATGTTCTATTGAAAGCTTTTAAGTGGTCTCTTATAGGAAAGGCCCTGAGCTGGTTAGATAGCCTACCTCCCAAGTCAATAAAGAAGTGGGAAACTCTGCATGACCTGTTCATGAAAAAGTTCTTCCCTACAGCCAAAACTACGGAGCTAAAGACCATGGCGATCCCCTTGGGCTAATCCGCGTCTCCATAGGACTCGTGCCAAGAACCATGGTCCGCCTCACCATTGTCACCACGACCCCGAATGCTCGAGTCGTGCTAGCGCTGGGCCAACCCAGCATCGGCACATGAGGTTCTTGTACGTCACGCCTCTCGTGACCGACGCACCTGCCCTGTTACCGACCAACCTATCCCGGTACTGAGCCACCAGCCCTCGGTACCAACGGCGGCACCCCAGTGTCGTGTCCCACGCACTCGGTACCGAGCCTTCCCAGGTCGGTACCGAGCCAGCCGCCATCAGTACCAAGTCCCAAGTCTCGGTACCGCCCGCCATGCCCGCACCTTGGTCTTGTCGTGCCACGCCTAGCGTGTCGCGACAACCCTTGTCGCGCCCCGCCAACCTTGTCACGACCATGTCGTGACACTCACGACATGGCCACCGTGACCATTTATCTTTATTGCCATTTTTAGTATTATTTCCATTCCGAACCTTACTATTTATGTCATTTCCTTTATTGTCGGGTATTTTGGGCTTGGGCTGCATGCTTGCATCTCCCTCCACGCCCCCATGCCACCTAGGGTTTTATTAGGGTTTTTATGTGCCTCACCTCTATTTAAGAGGCACGCCCCCATTTTAATCTCTTACGCTTAGTTTTGATATCGAATTGCTATCGGATTGCTCCCACATTTATCATTAGGCGTCACAAACACAATTCTACTTCTCATCTCATATTCTTCACGGCTAGGTCAAACTAGTCGAACTTCTCATCCTTTCACTTCTTTCTCATCCAAGTCTAGGCGTTCTCGCCTCAAATCTATCTGTTACCTCGGTGTCAAAGACCTAATACGCGTCCAAGAAAAGATCCGCTCGTGAATCCTCAACGGGGTTCACATCAACTAGCATCAGAGCTGACGAACCACGTAAGTCTTATTCACCCTCTTACTCGTTTTTGCATGAATTTTTTTCTTTTTTCCATCCTTTTTCATTAAGCTTCCGCCATCTCTACCTTCATCCATTAGATCCACGTTTTTGTTTACAAAAAATCCGAAAAATTCACAAGAAAAATTGCCACTTCCCCACGACTTGCACTTGTTTTTGGTCATATTGCTTCAAGTCATTAGTTTGCATGCTAATTTTTTGTTCTTTTGATCAATTTTTGTGTGTGTCGTGCATCAAGTTATTGTTCTTCACGAGCTTTGGTCAAAATTCGCCATATCTTTTGATTGATATTGTGGAAGAGTATCTTGGAGGATAAAATCCACAAGATCTTCTAGTTGCCGAATTTTAATATAAAAAAAATCTTTGGAAGATACAAGCCAAAACAAGGTAATATCTTTCCAATTAAAAAAAACAAACAAGATCTCAAAGATCTCATGGGACACACAAGCCAAAATAAGGGTGTTCCATTCATTTTATTCGGCCCCCTATCCATAATATATCTTGCGTATCTTTCATAATATTCTAATTTGATTTGCATATCTTTCCTTGATCGCATACCTTGTTAGTTGCCTTTGTTGCTGACACAATCTCTCCTACCCCTATTAGGCCGAGATCTCAATCTTTTCATTCCT
This sequence comes from Fallopia convolvulus, assembly GCA_964016875.1. Taxonomy (NCBI): domain Eukaryota; kingdom Viridiplantae; phylum Streptophyta; class Magnoliopsida; order Caryophyllales; family Polygonaceae; genus Fallopia; species Fallopia convolvulus. Next base: position 30,072,651 of record OZ024727.1, read on the forward strand.
CTTTCTTTCTCAAGTGACGGCTAACCCTACATTGGCCGGCACCCCTTCTCTTCTTTCTTATTTTGCTTGCTTACTTTTGCTTGATTGCTTGTGCCTTACTTGTGTTAAAGTCGAGACCTATAGCCTCCCAAACCCTTTGAAGCCTCTAAATTCGTGCAATTAAGAGTACTTGGGTGGTGAGTCTTATAAAGTCTCGGGTTTTTTTTCCTTGTTTTTTGTTGGGACTTGTTACTCGTCTATGTCTCCTATTGTCATAGGTATTCACCGAAGACGTTTTGTCGGGTATGATGACCCCCGCGCATTTTTGGCATGGGCCAAACATATGGCCACCTATTTTGGTCAAAGAGACTTCAACCAATACGAGCAATTCGAGATTGCAATTGGCTGCTTTACATGTTATGCTCGTAAATGGTTCGAACGAGTTGAAGATGATCGATGGTCTAAGCAGCGACGTCCCATCACGACGTGGTCCCACCTTTTATGCAACATGGTTCCACACTTTATGCCATATGTGGACCCCGTCGCATTTAAGGAGCACATCATGGAACGCACGGCCAAGGAGAGAGCGCTTTACACCTGCCCTCCGGTCGAGATCGCGCCTCGGAAACCCATGCCTCACGCGTCCTTTACAGTGCAGGTCACACCACCCTTGGTGGTAGAGGCCACGAGGGCGGCCGCCGAGCATGTTCCCATGGCTGCACCGCCCATGGCCGCGGTCGAAGCCTACATGGCGCCGACCGCACTGATTGGCCCGACCATCACCGCGCCTCATATTTCCTTGCACGAGGCCCTCGAGGAGCCAGCCCCGTCCTTTGGCACGGTCATTCACGCCGAGGCGCCAGCGACTCCAATGGTCGAGCCCACCCTTACTCCTATCGCGGCCGTCGTGGTGCCAACCGACTCCGTGCTCAATAGGTTAGTACTTCCAACTTTGTCCATTCCTTTTTCTACTAACATGTCTACTCTTGTGTCTCCTAGTGGCATTTTGCGGGACATAGCCGAAAGGCAAGGATCTACACCTAGGCACATGGACACGGTGCCACCGGTGCTAACTCATGGCCACCCGGTCCCGTTTGTCACTTCTGAGAGTCTTACGGTCATTGGTGGGTTAAAGGGACAAGCTTTTGTACAAGACACAACTTGGGTCCAAGACCGCCCTTGGGAAGTCCACAAGACACCACAACATGGCCCACCGGCACAATCATGTGGCGTGCCTCTTAAATAGAGGTGAGGCACACGAAAACCCTAATAAAACCCTAGGTGGCGTGGGGGCGTGCAGGGAGATGCAAGCTTGCGGCCCAAACACGAGCCCAAGCCCAAAATACCCGACAATAAAGGAAATGACATAAATAGTAAGGTACGAAATGGAAATAATACTAAAAATGACAATAAAGATAAATGGTCACGGTGGCCAAGTCGCGAGTGTCGCGACATGGTCGTGAAAAGGTTGGCGCGGCGCGACAAGGGTTGTCGCGACACGCTAGGCGTGGCACGACAAGACCAAGGTGCGTGCATGGCGGGCGGTACCGAGACTTGGGACTCGGTACCGATGGCGGCTGGCTCGGTACTGACCTGGGGAGGCTCGGTACCGAGTGCGTGGGACACGACACTGGGGTGCCGCTGTTGGTACCGAGGACTGGTGGCTCGGTAACGGGACAAGTTGGTCGGTTACGGGGCAGGTGCGTCGGTCACGAGAGGTGTGACGCACAAGAACCTCATTTGCCGACGCCGGGTTGGCCCGGCGCTAGCACGACTCGAGCGTTCGGGGTCGTGGTGACGATGGTGAGGCGGACCACGGTTCTTGGCACGAGTCCTATGGAGACGCGGATTAGCCCAAGGGGGTCGCCATGGTCTTGGGACCCTAGGACTCGGGCAGGTATCCTCCCCCACTTAGATTCGACGCGTCCTTGCATCGAGCGTCGGAGTGAAAGGCACTTGCCATCCTTAGAAACCCGCAAAAACAAAGAGATATAATCAAGAAGAGGGGGTGCTTTAAAAATAGGAATCGTTAAGAATGAACAAAAGGGAAAACAAGAAAAACTCCCTTGACATAATTGTGTCGGTGGGCCATGTTGTTGTGTCTTGTGGACTTCCCAAGGGTGGTCTTGGACCCAAGTTGTGTCTTGTACAAAATCTTGTCCCTTTAACCCATCAACGCCCGTAAGACTCTCAGAAGTGACAAACGGGCCCGGGTGGCCATGAGTTAGCGCCGGTGGCACCGTGTCCATGTCCCTAGGCATAGATCCTTGCCTTTCGGCTATGTCCCGCAAAATGCCACTAGGAGACACAAGAGTAGACATGTTAGTAGAAAAAGGAATGGACAAAGTTGGAAGTACTAACCTGTTGAGAACGGAGTCGGTTGGTGCCACGACGGCCGCGGTAGGAGTAAGGGTGGGCTCGACCGTGGGAGTGGCTGGCTCCTCGGCGTGCATGACCGTGCCAAAGCCCGGGGATGGCTCCTCGGTGGCCTCGAGTAAGGACACATGAGGCGTGGTGATGGGCTGGTGTTGAGCTTGAAATCTAAAAAAATATCTTAAAGTCAATAATTGCTTTGAAAAAAAAAGAGATCCAAATTGTGAAAACTCGAGCTATTAATATTGGCCCAACTTGGTTATCTTAGCCCAAAAACTAATCAGCCCAATAGTATATTACTTACTAATATGATGTTTGTGATGGGCTTAATAAAAACGAAGAAAAAAGAAAAAAAAATTAAAATTAAGTATGGTGTTGGTTACTGGAGGTGGGCAATAAAGTGTAACTTCTAAAATAATCCAAACAAAAAAAAAATGAATCCCCTTTCTCCTCTCCCCCTCAGAACCCGATACCATGAACAGTGCCTCTCTGCCCCCTCTCGACCTGCAAATCGAGCCTCGAGCTCACAAAGATATGGAGATTTCTTTGTTCTCCTATTTTATAAACCATTGTTTGCTGTTGCAATGATGGAATTTCACACCCTTCGAGCTAAGAATACAAATTTCCCATTTAAAAATGTTGCTAGGTGGAACCCTAATTGGAAATTGGGGGATAAGAATCACAAGCTTCTGAGAAGCTACAAAGCTAGAAGAGTGGATAGATTACCCAATTCTTTCCGAAAGAAGAAAAGATGTAAGGGGGTAGGTGGATTTTCTATTGATCCACTTATTGTTTGGAAGCTAGGGCTCAATCTAGCTTTCTACTGTGCTTGGAGGAGGAGAAGGAGGACGATGCTAGCCCCCAATTGCTGGCTACAGAGACGTTCTCGATGGGAGAAATGCGATTGCGAGAAGATTGGGAGAGGCTTCTTCTCCCTTTGGTGGTGCCATCCTCGGTATCTGGAGATCAAAAAAACCAGGTTGTACTGTTCTTCTCAATTTTTTAATGAATTATATGTCTCGATTTCTACTGGTTACACTATGATGATTGTCTATATAAGAACTACCATATTGAACTTGAGAGGCAAGCACTTTCTGCCTACCTCTCGAGATAACTCTTATTTTCTCTCTACAATCTACTACACATTCCTACAAAAACCAAACATGAGTGACAAGAAAGACAAAGGAAAGAAAACTTATAAGAAAGCTCTTTTTGCTGAGGGAAAGCATAAGGATTTTGATCCTGAACTAGAAAATAATGCTGAGAAAGCTGAGCATCTTAAGCCAAGGCATACTATGGTCGAGGAGACCTTTAGTAGTATGCCAGGGATTAACTTCTCTGAAGCAGGCCCATCTGGAACAAAGAAATACAAGAACAAGGGGAAACCCAAACTGAATCTCAAGGATTTCCTGGATAGCCTTGGTGGAGTGAAAGAAAACATCAGCCATTTAAAAGAAACCTCCCTTTATGGGTTTGTCCTAGGAGATCCTATTGAAACCACAAGGCTTAGAAATAAGCTGAGGGTGGACTGGAAAATTAAGGGAGAGCTCTTTATCCATGAGAGGTCTCATGGATGGAGGGAATTTAGGTTCACTAACCCGATGGAGAAAGCGAGGGTGTGGGAAGGCAGGCCCTACCATGTCTTTGGACAGCTCATTATCCTGAAACCATGGAGGTCTAACTTTGACACCGCTTCAGAATCCATCACTGAAGTGGATCTCTGGGTTAGAATCCCTCAGCTGCCTGTGGAGTACATGACATTTGATGTCTTAAGCAATATAATGGAGTGGAATGAGATGGGGAGAGTCCTTAAACTGGACTCTTACACTGAAAAGCAACAGAGGCTGAGATATGCTAGAATCTGTATCAATATTGACCTCTCTTCCATTGGAGATACATCTATCACTGTTCCTGATGAGGAAGCCAATGAACATAGCTATAAGATATGGTTTGAGGATTTCCCAAGAGGGTGTGGCTACTGTGGTGACCTCTCTCATTCCTTCAATAACTGCCCCCTCAAAGAAAACAGAAACAAACCAGTCACTGTAACCCTCTCCAAACCCTCTACTTCTAAGAACCATAAAACCTCTCCTGGGGTGAGGGAGAATGCTAGCTGGGAGTTTGTTGGGAAAACAATACCAAAGCCTAATGACAAGGGCAAAGGAGTAATGATAGAACCTGATTCCACCATTAAAAGTTGGATCCAGGTGGTTTACAAATCTGAATCTTCTTCCTCTGGTTCCAAGGGTTCAAAGATCTCTATAGGGTCAGCCACCCCTGTTGTTCAGGCTAAGGAGGCTGTCATTATAGTGGAGTCATCTAGTGGTGACAATGATGCCAACAACAAAGCTGCTGAGGAACCAAACCCCACTGATGAGGATCAACTCATTGCTGCGATGCTGAATTCCCCCTTGAACTCCCCTTTGTGCGAGGACGATGGAGAAATTGAAGACCCTCTTGACATGGTTAATGATTTCTTGATGGGGGATGAGGAGGAAATGGATGAGGAGTACTCCCAGGAGGAGATTGATGCTTTCATTGACACTGAGCTGAACTTACCCCTTCCTCCCGATGACTCCCAATCTCTCCAATCCTACAAATCCCTCACCTCAGCCAGCTCTATGCTTCTGAAGCTGGAGAATATGGAAGTGAGGCAAGAACAACAATCCAACTCTGAGTCTAGCAAGCGTAAGGGGAGTCCAGGGACCCTTGATGGAATCACATCGGATCTGAAGGGGGGTGAACCCAAAAAACACAAGAGGAATGAATGATTAAGAAGAAGTACTATGTATTTTGCTTTATATGGCTGTATGAAGGCCTCTACTTGTTTTCTTATTGCTATGAATGGGATGCTAAAAGCAGTAGTAAGGGTAGAAACACTATGGGGGTTTTGCTTATTAAGTTTGCTAGGTTGATTATGGAGAAGAAGTTTGTAGGTGTGATGAGCACACCACCTTTTGTTTTTGCTAGAATGGGGTTAAGGGACAAGGTGCTAAAACTAGGTGGTCTTCTCATGACTTGGTTTAAAGTCAGTTTGTATGTGAAATATTATGAATATAATCTTTATGCTATTAAGACTAATTCAAGTGGCAAAACCTCTCTACAATTATACTTTATCATCTATAAAAGAGATGTATGGTTTACTAACTACTATTATATAATCCTCAATTTAATAGGAAAAACAGTAGCTTTGAGATGGTTGACAATGTATTCTGTGGATGGAAGTATTTGGACTGTCATTCCAAAGACGTATGAGTTGCTGAAGAGAAATAATAAAACTCAATCATGGAGTAATAAGTTGACTATTAAGGATAATAGGATAATTATAACAAATACCAATCCAACTCAAATAGCAAAAACTAATTCAACAACCAGACTAAATATAGAGATTAAAGATCAGTATGAGCTCATGATTCTAAATTTAAAGACTGCTGGTAATATGCTAATTTTGTGTTTATCTCTAAAGTATTTCTTGCGCTTCTTTATGGAGTACTTTAGAAATCATAACACAGAAAGTGATGCATGGTTAGTTCTGATTGACAGAAAAACAAGCTATATGGGAGGAAAGCATGAGGAAAACGGGAATCTCCCCTGGTGGATTGCATATCTACTTGCAGCTGACTCAATAGGTAGCACATCCTTTGCTATTGAAAATTTAATTTGTAAGGATAATAGCAATGACAGGTGCACGACTTTTATTTGGTTTAAGCAGAAAGCTGATGATTACAACAAAAAGATAAAAAGTGTTAGGACTTACATGAAATCTGTTAGGACAAACAGAAATCAGAAAACTACAAAGCAACCACAGATTCCAGGATTCTGTGCTAAGGAAGAAAACCCTAATTATAGAAAACATGACATAATAGGAAAGACTAAAGCTTGCTTAAGTATTCACATTTATACATACTATTTATGGATTGTTCTGGCTGACAGATCTGCAGCGCTGACTGAAGGAAAAAAGAATGAAAGCTGGAAAATCATTGTCTGTAGGAGGTCCCTTCTTTCTGCTGATTCATCAGGTACCATAGCTCATGGCATTAAAGTTGGTTGCCTTAAGGAAAACAAAATTGCTAGAGGCCGTTGGCCTGGTAGAATTACTGAATGCACTGTCTGTGTTTGGATTACACTAGAAATAATAGGAGATAGTACCAATAAGACACTTGGAAATAATAGAGATCGTACAATAAAAAGTAGAAAGTATGAAAGATTTTTGCAGGTAAAAAGAATAAGATATCAGGAAAAGCATAGAGATGGTACTAAAAGAAAATCCTGGGACATAAGAAATAATAAGATACTAAATAATAAAAACAGGAAAAGGGACATTTGTAAATGCATTGAAAATTCAATGGTTAACACAAATAGAAATATGGACTTTGCAGCCTACCATAAAGGAATAAGTAAGTTCGGAAGGGGAACTACAAAAAATCAATGTAATCAGGATAAATATCATTATAGGAGTATGTGGAATACTAACAAGAATATGATGATTAAACATAAGATCATAATACTTATAAGGAAGACTAAAAGAACAAATACTTTGACTGTAGAAAAGGAGAATATGATTAATACACAGAAAATCAAATTAACCAATCTGGAAAGGAGAGCGATGAATGGAGCTCAACATAAGAATAAGAACAAAATCCAACTTGAATCCAGAAAAAGAAGCAAATATAACTCCTACGAAGGAAGGGAAGAACCAGGATTGTATAAACTGAACAAACTATGGCCAAGACTATCCTTAGAAAAGAAAAATAAGAAAGATAAGAAACAGGTTGATAAGTTATTTGCTTATGGGATTATTGTTTCAGGTTGGGATTGCTTTGAGTATCCTAATCTAACAAAAATATGTTAAAATGAAAGTAAGCCTTTGGAATTGTAGGGGTATAGGACGTAAGTCGTTCTGGCCAGAAATAGACTCGTTCTGTAAGATAGAGGGTATTCAAATTATGGCTTTAGTAGAAACTAAAACAGACCAAACTCCGTCTGACCAGGTATGGAGATGGGCAGGGTTTGATAATATTGTATGGTCTCCGGCTAATGGTAGAGGAGGGGGCATTTGTGTTCTTTGGAAGGAACATCAATTTATTAATGAACGAGTAGAGCTAATCATCCAAGAACCTCGTTATGTAGCTTTAAAGTATACGAAACCTTGTAACAAAATACATATTTGTAATCTTCTTTGTATATGCTCCCCCCCCCAAGAAAAGGATAAGGATAGTTTTTGGAGCCAACTAACTCATTCTATACATCAAACCCATCTCCCGACTATTATTATGGGAGATCTTAATGAAATCTCAAATCCTAGTGAAAAGAAAGGTGGTGCCCAACCTCACCCAAATAGATTTGAAAGATTGCAGAATATTAAGGACAAATGTAATCTATTCGACATTCCAGTAATTGGAAGCATCTTTACTTGGAGGAAAAATAAAAAAGAGATTAACAATACTTATGAAAAATTGGATCGAACTTTAGTTTGCTCACAAATCCTCCAATGGTTCCCTGAAATAGCAACGAAAAACTATGCTTTCTCTTCATCAGATCATAGTAAAATAGCGATTGAGTTAAGCAATGGAACAATTAACAAAGCACAACCTTTCAAATTTGAAAACATGTGGATGAAGAGGAAAGACTTCAAAAATATAGTTAAACAAGCTTGGAGACTTTCGATTGATGGATCCAACATGTTCAAGTTAGTCAAAAAAACACAACTACTAAAAACACATGCGAAACAATGGAACAAAAGAACGTTTGGAAACACTTTCGAGCAAATAAAGACAATTGAAAAAGAGCTAATACAATTGCAACAGAAAATTCTTCTTTCTCCAGAGGATAGTATCATTAAAAAACAACTAAGATTAATCAACAAAAAAGAAAACATACTCAACTTTCATAAAACATATTGGCGACAACGAGCAAAGACAAAGCATATAAAACTTACAGACTCTAATACAGGCTATTTCCATAAAATTGCAAGTGGCAGAAGAAATAGAAAAATAATCAAGGAGCTTACATCGGCAGAAGGAACTCAAATCATAGGAGAAGAAAATATTAGAGAGGAAATTAGGAAGGAATTCAAAGCTAGATATAAAAAAGAACAAACTAACCAAGGAATATTTAGACAATATTCAGATTTAATTCCGAAAGAGATAACGGATGAAGACAATATAGAACTAACCAAACCCGTGACAAATGAAGAAATAAGAAATGCTTTAATGCAAATCAACTCTGAAAAATCCCCGGGTCCTGATGGTATGTCTGCGGGATTCTATAAAAAGTACTGGGACATTGTCGGCCCAAGTGTTATCAAAGCAGTTAAGAGTTTTTTCCATTCAGGTAAAATCCTTAAACAAATTAACCACACCTTCATTACATTAATACCAAAAAAAGAGAACCCAACTACCACTAACCATTACAGACCAATTAGCTTATGTACAACTATTTATAAATTGATTGCCAAAAATTATTACAGAAAGACTTAAAAAGGTGATGCCAAAACTGACTCATCCGCTTCAAGGTGCTTTTGTAGCTAAAAGATCAATCCAGGATAATGTGTTAATTGCCCACGAAATTTTCCACTCTTTTAAAAATAAGAAAGGAAAAGATGGGTGGGTGGCAATAAAATTAGACATGGAAAAGGCCTATGATAGATTAGACTGGGATTTCATATTCCAAATTCTTAATAAATTAGGATTAGACAATAAAATGATAGGATGGATTAAAGAATGTGTAAAAACGGTCTCGTTTTCAGTCCTAGTAAATAATAGCCCTACTGACTTATTCTTCCCTGAAAGAGGGATGAGGCAAGGAGATCCTCTTTCTCCATTCCTTTTTATTCTAGCTACTGAAATCTTGGCTAGAAAGCTCCAAGAGACAAGCAATACAGACAAGAATACGATTGGAATTCCATTAACCCGCTCTGGAACAAAAATCCCTTTTCTAGCCTTTGCTGACGACATTATTATTTTCTCCCGAGCCAATCATGAAGCCTGCCTTAAAACAAAAAAGATCATTGAAGAATATTGTGCTATTTCAGGACAGAGAGTAAACTACCACAAATCAGCTTTCCAGACGTCACGAAATGTGGATAATTCACAAAAGAACAGGATCCAACAAACCCTAGGAATTTCAGGAATGATTGATTTGGAATCGTATCTTGGATGCCCAATCATTAATGGAAGAGTTAATCGAACTACCTTTCAAGACACAGTAAGGAAAACTAGAACACAACTAACTAAATGGAAAGCTAACACTCTATCTCAGGAAGGACGAACAGTTCTTATAAGAGCTAATTTGGCTACGAAACCTAATTACACTATGCAAAGCTTCATGCTACCCTCAAATGTACATAAGGAATTGGACCAAATCAATAGAACATTTTTTTGGAATAAAGACATTAATCATAAACCTCTTATTGGGTGGGACAAAATCTGTAAACCCAAGACGCATGGAGGACTAGGAATTAGAAAGACTGAACATGTAAACCAAGCAATGCAAATGAAACTGCTGTGGAAATTACTGGCTGAACCAGATAACATATGGGTCAAATTAATGAATGAGAAATACCTCAAAGGTAAATCAATCCTTTCCTACAAAAAACAGACAAACACATCTTGGCAATGGTCAAAACTAATGAATCTTAGGGAAGAATTCTTTAAAGGACTTATCTGGCAAGTTGGTGATGGACGAACTATAAGATTTTGGAAGGACAATTGGCTCTTCTCGGAATCACTAGATAAATATGCATTAAATGCAGAGTCTGTGAACGATTCTACCCTTGTTGAGGAATTCATTACAAATGATAAAAGATGGAGGCAAGATGTTCTAGGATTCATTCTTCCAAGTCAGATTGTAAATCAGATTGTCGAAACCCCAATACCAGAAAACTGGATTCAAGATAGACTATATTGGGCTCCTAGCAAAAATGGATGGTTCTCGACGGCGTCTGCAATAGAACTGATTTCGGGAGTGCACCAACAAACCCCACATGTAAATAATTGGATTTGGAAATTAGATATATATCCTAAGGTTAAAAATTTTTTATGGAAAGTTGTACAAAATGGGTTACCTACGAAAGCAAGACTACATGAGAAAGGGGTAGCTACCCCTCCAGGATGCTTAATGTGCAACTGTTCCTATGAGGACATAGGACACTTGCTAATAGAATGCCCACATACGAAAAAATTAGTAAAGCAAATCAACATTAAAACAAAAGCTATTATCAAGAATTGGGATATAAGAAATAAATCTGCTGGATCAATCCTAAGTGATCTAATCAAAGTGATGGATAGAAATGATTTCATAGAACTGGCGGTTTGCTGGTGGTGTATTTGGCATCAAAGGAATAAACTAGTTTTCCAACAAACTCCCAATGACTTCATTCTAAACTTAGAACAATACACAAAAAATCAAATTGCTCAATGGGATAAGTCAAAAAAATGGATAGAAGATGAAGAAAAACAAGAACAACAAACAACAATTACAAAAGTAAAAAGGAAAAGGAAAAGAGAGACATGGAACAAACCGCCAAACAACTATATGAAACTAAATTTTGATGGCTCTAAACTCAGTTCTAGCCAAGCAACCTCAGGATTTGTAATCAGAAATCATAAAGCAGAAGTGGTAAGCCTAGGAGTCAACAAACAAGGATCCATCTCGGTCTTAAAAGCAGAAGCATTTGGACTTAGAGAAGGAATTAAGGAAGCACGGAGACTAGGAATAGAAAATCTTCAAATTGAAGGCGATAATCTCACGGTCATTAAGGCCATTAATAATAATAGAGGATGTCCATGGGAAATCGAAATAATAGTAGCAGACATTTTGATATCTTTACAACAGTTTGTATCTGTTTCAGTCCGTCATGTGGGTAGGGACTGTAACGCTGTGGCTGACAAAATCTCCAAGCTGGGCCACAGCATCCCTACCAGACTCTTGTTGGATAACCTAGAGCTGCTAGCTCTCATCCGGAAGGATGCCCTAGGACGCCCCCCGTAGGGGGCCTCCTAATCCTTACCTTTTCAAAAAAAAAATAAAAAAATAAAGTGTAACTTCTCTGCAAACATCAGTTGAATATATCCCTTTACTTTATATAAAAAATAAAGGGAAAAGCAATATATAAAAATAAAGGGAAAAGCAAAAAAAGAAAAGAGTGCTATATCTTACGTGATTTGCAAATCACAACTGAAGGAAAAAATTTAGAATATTAAAGTAAAAAAAAGAGGAGTCAGCCACATTCCAATTTAAGCCCATTCTCCATAATTAAGGGGTGAGTTAATTTAAAAAAAAGTAATTAACTTGCAAGTGGGCAGTTAACTGTATAACTCCTCCCATGCACCCATTAAAAAAAACCTATCTGAGGAACAAAACAAAAAGGAACAGACGAGAAAAGCACGAAAAAAGAAAGAAAGAGAGAGCAAGAGAAAAAAAATCAGTAAGATGTAGCTTTCAAAAGTTTTTTATGGTAAGGGCCTATGCCAAGGACTAGTTCTTACCCCCTCTTCTCTATTTCCTTTATCTTCTTACAAAATCAAATTAAAAAAAATCTTTTGTTTTGTTCTCTTGAGTAGTTGTTTTTTTCCGTTGCTTTTTTTGGTCCAAATCAACTTTTATGCTTTTGAAAGCAAAGACCCCCATTTCAACGTATTATATGCCTCCATTTCAAATTGATTTTGGGTTTTCTGGAGCAAATTTCGGTACCCTAATTTATCACATTCTTTCAAAGAGTTTTTTTCTTATATTTTTAGTGATCACATTTCAAGTTAACCCATTTGTCTTGTCTTTTTAAGTAATAAATAGGGTTCTTGAGTTTGTTTACTTCATGTAGAAAATCAAAATAGTTTTATCAAAGACCCAAAGGGATATCGAGAGTAGTTACTTTCGTATCTCACCATCATTCCACTGTTCATAGTTGATCTGAGAGTAGTTACTTTCGGGTCTCTATGCTACATCCAAGATCGTGGTTGATCCGAGGGTAATTACTTTCGGGTCTCCACGTTAAGCAAAATAGTGATGGATTTGAGAGTAACTACTCCCGAACCATTACATCACATCTAGGACCGTGGTTGATTTGAAAGTAATTACTTTCGGGTCTCCACATGGTGACAAATCTAAGAGTAATTACTCTTAAACCATTACACCGATTGACATGTTCCAATGAGGATTCAATTGATTTTCTTTAGGGATCCGGAAAATCGATTTCTAGAGACATTACAAATTAAATTGGATTGACATCCATATAAAAAAATGAAGAGATGAGGGGAGTTGACAAGTTATGGACTTTGAAAAAGATGAGCAAAAATACATAGTCTGCGTACTTTACAAGGCTAGGTATTAGATTAAATCAAAGAGGGTACAAAATCAAGTTTTGAGTTTACCCTTAATTTGTATCTTCAAATAAACGAGTGTTCTTGTTAAAAGCAAGGGAAGGCTATCTCCCAAATTGAAAAAAAAAAAACGCTCCTATGAATAAACAAAGTGCTCTGATCCAAATTCCTTGTACAAAAAAAAAAGAATTAGGGTTAATATATATAGAGGAGCCAGATAATTCTGTTTTGTTTAAAGAAAAAAATTGTTATCTTTTAAATTAAATCTAAATTGAATCCCGGATTTTTTGGATAAAATAATTTGATTTGATCCTTGAATTTATTTTAAGGAGAGTCAATATATATAGAAAGAAAGTATTGATTGGTTATTTTGTCTGGTAACTTAACAAAAGGGCCAAGTCATTTTTTTTAAGGTCCAAATCAAATTGAGATCTTAATTAAGATCCAATTTAAATATTTAATTAGCCTGTTTGCGTCTAATTCCGGGTTCCCATTATCAGGTACAAAAAGAAAACATAAAAAAAGAGAAAGAAAGAAGGGAAAATAGTCTACACATATGTTTGTAGATAGCTGGTGGTGAATTGACGGCTTGATGCCTCAAAAGATACAAACTAGCTAGCTAAAAAAATAAAACAAAAGCAATAATAAAAAAAAACAAACACAAACGTATGTCTGCATGCTTTGTTTGGAAAAGTGTATTTTGTCAAATCAAATAAATGCCTTTTTTTTTCTTTTAGCCTGAAAGGGTGAGAATTCTTTTTAACCCTACCACCAAGAAATGGACTAAGTAAAAAATGCAGACTACCACCCCCTATATTGCAAACGTGGGTTTGTTCAATTTTGTTACCAGCCCATCAGGAAGATCATTGAGATTTGCATGAATGATCAAAATGATAAATTGTGGCCCATATTTCAAAAGATTTAAAATTAAATGCATATGTGGAGAGTGGGTTATGATTTGCCTCCAAGGCCAATTAATATACATGCCTAGCTATTAAATATAAGTACGTAGCAATTTTGTATATGCTAGCCATGGATTTTCAAAATTCACAAAAAGGACCCACTAAAAATATTTTCTAAATTAATTTATAACTAACATAAATTTAGACTATTTAATGCACAAAACTTAGTCTAAAAATATTATTGGTCATATTTAAATTTGGGTCAACAAATTAAAATCAAAACACCAAGTGTGCTAATAGAATTATGTAAGGACTTGACGCCTAAAAAAATGCTACGTAGGTAACTCGATGCAAATTATATCGAGCACAGTCGCACCCTAAATCAAACTAAATACACTAAAAAATTTTGTGCACGCCAAATGCGAACTACTAGATCACCCTTCCTAGAAGGTGGATTTAGTATCATTCGCGTCATGCAAATGATAGTTGGAGCGGTTTAGGCAACTCTTCATAGAAGGTGGGTCTATGCTTTCCCCTCTGATGCATGAAAAACTACACATACTAAAATCAGACAAAAAAAACCAATACACTATGAACTACGTAAGGCTTGATTCTCTTTAAAGAGATACGTAGGCAACCCGTCAAAACTCGGGTGCAACCCTAATCTTAAAACAAACCCAATTCTTTGTATTTGTATGACTTTTAATCAAAAGGGTAAAAAAGAAAGGGTCGAACTCAAACTTTCAAAAATCAAATAAAATATGTTTTGCGAATTTTTTTAATATTTTTGTTCAACATATTTTTGGCACGCCCAGTGGGACCTTTTCTTCCGTTTCATCTTTAAGTTATACATTTACTAACGCTTACTCGTGTTTTGGTTGCAAGGAAATGGCACCAATGGCAACTATGAACTTCAACAAACTTCCTGCTACCTTCATCGTGCAAGGGGGTTGTTGGGTCCGCCAGAGGTCTTTCTCGGTGGTCTTTGATGTTTCTCGCAATGAAATCCAGGCGAAGATCCCGTTGGAAAATTCCTTCAACCCGCTTCACCATTTGGAGGAGCAAAAGGGCAACAAGCCCAACTTTAAGACAAACTGGTGGTGTCGGCAATCCGGGAACCAGTGGCACGAAGCTTATCCCCATGAGTGCTCAAAGACCTATCATTCGTGTTATCAAAAGGAATGGTGGACCTGTAGGAAAGCCTGTACCAGTTGTCCCAAGGTCAAGAAGGCTAACAAAAAGAGGGGCTGAAAAAATGGTTCAAAGCGTTCGAGGACAGGTCCGCTCCGCAAGCTAGCAAATTCTCCAGCCTTAGCTCAAGCGAATGCAACCCTCTGGAAGGCTGCAAAGGACCTTTTTGACTCAAAGGAGGTGTTACCTAATCCTCCAATAGTCGCTCCAGTCCAGATTCTCATAGTTTCTATTCCTATCACGCTTCAAAAGGTCGAGCAAGTTTGCGTGACCTCCTACTCTGAAGGAGAGACGCAAGCAAAAACTCAAAAGGTCAAAGTGATCAAGTCCTCAAAAGCCAAGAAGGTCCGAGTTCATAAAGAGAACAAGATGGACAATGATCTCGTTGATGCTCCAAGGAAAAGAGACTCATGCAGCTCGAGAAGTTTAAATGTACAAACGGGACAACTTCATGATGGTCCTATGACAAGATCTAAGGCCAAAATGATTTCTTATGCTGATGTAGCTTCAACACCACCTAGTCCGACGAGCTCACAACGTGAAGAGGAACCCAGTTCTCCTTTGTATGGAGACCTGAATTCTCTTTTCCAAGAGGAGGAGTTTCCTTCCATGGCTATCAAGGGAGGACAAACAAAGACTGTCTTGCTAGATGAGTCGGAAAACATGCCTGTTTTGATGACAGGAACAATTAGTGTTGAAGAGCAACTCCAAGAGTTACAAAGAAAACTCGCGGAGAAAGACGCCCAAATAGCTACACTTGTTGCGCAAGCCAATAGTCATGCTCAAGAGAGTAGGCACGAACAGGTGAGAACAAATGACGATGGTCCGAGTGGTAATTCATCCATCTCCCCACAAGAAATTAGGGAGTTGATCGCTCAAGGGATTCGAGAATTCCAAGTGTCTCAAAATCCACTTGTTCTTGGCTACAGAAAGCCATACCCAGTGCATTATGATACTGTCCCATTCCCTCCGGTTACCAAAGGCCACGTTTTGATAAGTTTGATGGTATCCATGGGTCACCACATGAGCATTTGGCTCACTTTTATACAGCTTGTGGTGAAACCGCACTAAGCGATGCCTTACTCATCAGACAGTTTGTGCAATCGTTAAAGGGGTTGGCATTGACTTGGTACACACAACTTCAACCTGGGTTGATCCAAACATGGGATGGCTTACAAAGAGCATTTTTAGCACAATTCGTGAGTTTGAAGGCAAAGGTTTCCATCATAGACCTTGCAAATACTCTTTAACGACCAAATGAACTTGCTAATGATTTCATCACAAGATGGAGGAGCCTAAGACTGCAATGCCCTGAGAAGTTAAGTGAAGAGGCGTGTGTCCAAATGTGCACCAATAACCTGATTCCTGAGTTGGCTGTACATGTTGGCAGTGCAAAACCATGAGGTTTTGACACTTTAGTATCAAAAGCTTGCAATGTCGAACGACAGTTGGCTCGAGGTAAAACAAGCACAAGCCGATCTCATGCAAATGAGTCAAGGAGGGATGAGGGGAAAAAGTATAAAAAAAGAGGGGAGTCTATGGCTACCTTCGTTAAACCTACGGGTAAAACGCCTACGGGTAATGATTCTAGGTCACAAGGAAGGGGAGGTAAAGAGCCTTTCAAAAAACCCACTCTTCAAGAAAGAAAAGAAAAGAAATACCCTTTTGACGACAGTGATGTTCAAGGGATATTTGATGAGTTAATGGCTGCTAAGCTCTAAACCCTTCCCGAGCCAAAAAGACCAAATGAGGCTGGAAAAACAAATGATGCGAAATATTGTCCATATCATCTCATTGTTAGTCATCCCATCCAGGATTATTATGTGCTAAAGGACATGATAGAGAGGATGATTAAAAATGGAGAAATGGAGATCGAAGGAGCATCATCAAAAGCTCAAGTAGCCTCTTTGAATACTATCTCTATGACAGAAGTTGTAGAAGCGCTCCCTTCATATCAAGAGTCCCATGACATATCTAATGCATCAGTTGAGAATGAGGGCATACCCACAGTTTCATTGCCTCCCATGGCGATACCCGTGCAGTTCATAGTTGATAATGATATTCGTGTCGTATGGGTTTATCCAGACATGCCGAGAGATGCTCCTGGACAACCCACATTGTACGAGATTATGAGTTGCTTGGATTTTGAAGATTTGCGTTCAATTGATGATGATGCCTTCAGTGACTTTGAATGGCAAACTAATGTGAGTCGAAGAAAATCTCGGTCCAAAATGACTCGAACTTCGAGTTCTCCGGGTTTTAGAATGATCGGAAGAAAGCATGGCAAGAAGAAGAACAAGAAGAAGGTTAGGAAAGAGAAGAAAGGAAAAGTCTTAACAATTGACTCTGAGGAGGAATACGTTCAGCCAAACAGAGTACCAATAACATTAAAAGACTTTGTCCCTAAGAAATTTCTTGAGGAGGACTCTTCAGAAGATGGTACATTCTGGGGTGAAGAAATTGCCCAATGTTGTATGGCCACTTGGGCCGACATGACTGAAGAGTGGGATTTAGAAGTTGACGAAGTTACACTTGTTCCGGACGTCAACTCACATCTCCAAAGCCAAAAGAAAAAGGCAAGGAAAAAGAGTCGTCGTCTAATGACGACGTGAAGGAGATAAGCCTTGATGAGTTAGTTGATAAAGAAACTCCTAATTCTTCTACAAAAGATAAAGAAAAAGGGGAAGAACATCAAAAAGAGGCTAGTCACCAAGTTCCAATGGTCCTTCGCAAAGCTCCGTTTAAAGAAACAATCAAGTACGACGTCATTAGTCACTTGAAGCGTATTCCTGCGCATTTGAGTGTATTTGATGCGTTAAAAATGTCAAATGAGCTAAGGAGAGCACTTATCCAAGCTCTCATGGATCCCGAGGATTATAAGGACCAAGTTGACCCTGTTGAAGTCAATGAGGTGTCTTTATCTCCGCCAACTCATTGTGTCGCATGCATGGCATGTATAACATTTTCTGACGAAGATCTTCAGTTGGGGGAAGAGTATCAAAATCGACCATTATATGTCACGTGTCTCATCAGTGATAGAAAGGTCAATCGTATCCTCTTGGATTGTGGATCAGCGGTGAATCTCCTCCCGTTGAGGGTTTTGAGAGCTATGGGATTGACAACTAGTCATTTGTCTCCTACCTTGCTTACAATTCAAGGGTTCAATCAAGTAGGGCAGAGAGCCATGTGTACCATTGCGTTAAAAGTAGTGATGGGTGATCTTTATAATAAAGACACGTTATTTCATGTCATAGATGCTGACACGTCTTATAATGCCTTGTTGGGGAGACCATGGCTTCATGCTAGCAAATCTATTGTTTCCATGCTTCATCAATGTTAAAAGTACACCGATGAGAATGGAAATGAAAAGACTATACGAGGAGATCAAAATCCATTTCATGGAGAAAGTGTGAACTATGCTGACGCCAAATTTTATAAATTAGTTAGTTTTGATCCTAAAATGGCCATGAAAAGAAGTGAAAGTAGCAAAATGCTTCAAGGCAACGAGCTAGTCTCAAGTATTGCTCAGTTGTCAAGATTTTCTCTTAATGAGAAAAGCGAGGGGGAGAGCACTCGTCCTAAAGTGTTGTTCAAATACACACCAAAGGAAAGGAGACAAGCTGGCCAAAAGCCTTTAAGCTCAGTTGAGAAGGCCATGCACTCTTTGATGACAAGTTATACTTCTCCCCTTCGAAAGATAAACCAATCTGTGCCAGAAAAGACGTTGATCATCCACAAGTTCTCCAGAGATAGCAAAAGTGTAGTGTTAAGAGGGGAATCTTCTAGTTCCTTCACCAAGTCTTTTCCCTTGCAATCAAACAAGAAGTTGAAGTTGAGGGTGAAAGGATCGAAATCTTTCTCAAAGAGAAAGGCTTTGTACAAACCTCTTGACCAGAAGCTGGTTGAGAATTTGCAAGTCTCTCACGAGGGAGGTGTATTGACAGCCAAAGTGTTAGAACCCATGACCTTGACCTCTAATGAGCAAAGCTTGTTCTTAGAAGAGGAAGCGACAACGCCTCGAGTGTCAGTGTTTGAGAGGCTCGATACAACGTCGGTAAATGAAACAACGAGACCTTCTGTGTTCAACAGGCTTGAGGGTTTTTGGTGATTTTGAAAGAAAGAAGAGTCACATCAAAGGTGCTGAAAAATGGAGAATCAAGAAGAAACAAAAGTCAAAGTTTTTTTGTACAATAGTCAAGTGATGTCGAAATGGAGGACGTGAACATGACCTCGTTTGAAGAATCACCAAGTCACGACTCTCCTAAAGAAATTACCAATGACGATGTCTCACAAGATTTCATCAACACAATTCAGCCTGCACCACCAGAAATGGAAGATGGTGGTCAAGCCACAGTCGATGAACTTGAAGAAATCAACTTGGGGAGCGTTGAGGAGCCCAAACCCGTTCTTGTTAGCAAATTACTAACTGATGAGGAAAAAATGGTATATGAACAACTCCTTAGGGAGTACAAAGATGTGTTTGCTTGGGAGTACCAAGACATGCCTGGTTTGGATCCGCAAGTTGCGACACATAAGCTAGCTATCTCCAAGGACAAACAACCTATCAAGCAAGCACAATGTCATTTTCTCCCCGAGTTGATGGTTCAAATCAATGCTGAAGTTAAAAAGCTTATCGAGGCTGAGTTCATCCGTGAAGTTCAATATCCGATATGGTTGGCTAACATTGTCCCTGTATTAATGAAGATCTTCTTTTTGGCGCTTGAATTGGCGGGCTTTAATTGGCGCCTATCGAGGCTGAGTTCATCCGTGAAGTTCAATATCCGAGTTGATGGTTCAAATCAATGCTGAAGTTAAAAATCTTATCGAGGCTAAGTTCATCCGTGAAGTTCAATATCCGATATGATATGGTTGGCTAACACAACTATGGTATGTCCGAGCGTGCTTGAATTGGTGCCTATGCAAATCAATGAAGATCTTCTTTTTACATTGGAGGATTCGTACCATGTCCTTTTGTTCTTTACCAACGTCGCCTTGAGGACAAGTCGAATTCAAGTGGGGGAGAATGATACAAGTCAAGGGAGGATCCAAGCGAATGATTCGTTGAAGACGAATGGAGGCCAAACACCAAGACCTTTACTAAGGTCCCGAGCATTCAAGTTCAAGAAGGTTTTCATGGATTCGATATTGTGCTTTGATTATGTTCATCAACGGCGTCCAAGGCCTCCAAGGAAGAGAATCAAGTCATGAAAGATCGAAAAGTTATGAAACCCGTCAAATGGAAAGCAATACTCAGTAAACTAGTCATAACTTGGGCTAGAAAATTGATCTAAAGTCCGTTAAGTATTCGTTGGAAAGATAATTAAAAGTTCTACAACTTTGTAGTTTCCATCAAATCCAGAATCCAACAGAAAAGAGCCGAAAAATGGGATTTACTGAGAGTTTTTCAAAATCTTACGGGAATCTTATCTTTAGTTTTAATTCTATCTTTAAATAGATATTATATTAATGATAATTTCGGCCATAGGAGTTTGTTAGGGCTGAAATATATCTTGCTTTATCATTATTTATATCTTTTTGAGTTTTAGGATTAGCTTTTTAGTTTTCTTATCTAAATAAGTCAAATATTTATCTATTTCATTTAATTAAGATAAGGGGAATTAGATAGATGTTTTTATATTATTATATGTTATCTTGGAAAACAAGAAAAGGACCTTTCTACCCTTCTAGGGCTGATCTCCTTGACTTATTCTCCAAGACAACTCTACCTTGTATTTTCTTTAAATAGTTGTTATTTTCATTCAATAAAAATCAGTCTGAATTAGATAAACCCCTATTGATTTATCTAGTTTATGGGCCATTAAAGCAACTATTGTTCAAGCATTCAATCTCTACGATCATCATCACCAATTCGTTCTTGTTTCAATTCAGATTTGGTTTGTTAATTTGATTAATTAAGTTAGTTCTAGTTTGATTGTTAAAGATCAAACCTAGTTCATCAATTAAATTTAGCGTTAGAGTCAATTCAATTGAGCTATCTCTTTAATTATCTTAACTCTTCAAATCAGATTCGTTCTACATCATTATCATTCATAAATTGAGTTTCTTGTACATCAAGTTATTAACTTTGAAGGCTAATCAGGTTGGAAAGAGAATTACTTTTCAAGATTGGGCCAAAACACGACCGAATTGTCATCATCGAGCAGTCGAGGAGATAATTCCGTATCAACTCCGATGCTTGTCAACGCAAGAAGCTCAACATATTCTTGAACAAACTCATGCATGGATATGTGGGGCACACCAAGCTGGCCCTAAATTAGCCGATCAAGTCAAACGACTAGGCTATTATTGGCCAACCATGGTGAAGGACGCAATGGAATTTGCTAAGGCATGTCATGCTTGCCAGGTTCATAGCGATTTCATGCATCAATCACCTCAATTACTCCATCCAACAATCTTATCATGGCCATTCAACGCATGAGGTTATTGAGAGGGTATTCTGGACAACAAATAAATTTATAAGTCAAGACCCCGCTGAGTATAGCGAAGTCAGGATCGTTCCATGGGAAGCACGGTTATTTGTCTATCAACTAATAAAACTAAAACAAAGCAAAATAAAACAAAAACACCCTACGATCAACCTCGTTAACGACTTTGTCAGGGTCGTTGGATAACACTACGAACACACACTAACAACCTAAACACAGGTTCGGTACCGAGGTATTAACTCGATAACGAATGTAACGAATGCAAATTCAAATAAGAATAAAAACCTAGGACAAGGGTTACCACAACATAGCCATGCATAAAAACTCATAAGAAGATAAAGATCATGCCTTTAAAAAGATAAATTCATCAACTTTCGCTGACTAGCAAGTAAATCAATTAATTCTCATAAATTAATTCACTCAATCACTTGTTTGGATCAAAAGCTCGAAACTTTCGTAATCGAACAATATCAACCTTCAAGTTAACAACTTTCTCTCTCGATCAAATTGCAAACTCAAATTACCTCGAGTATCGTCTAAGCATAAGCACAACAAGCAATCTAAAATAGATAAAAGGCATTCAAAACATCAACTCACTCATCAAACATGCATAACTATGTCGGGTTTCAGCCCCGACCCTAGTTAAGAAAACTACTCACTACTCATATTAATAAAGCAAACAACTTCAACAAGAGAAAACATTGAAATCAAAACAAAACTACTTAAAATTAATAAGAGAAAAATCGTCTTACAATACCCTAAAGAAATCGAAAACACAAAAGAAAACCCCGAGCAAATCTGACTAACGACCCAAAATTCTCTCTCTCGATCGACCTTGGCTCGTAGTCCTTCTACTCTACCTCGTCAATTCGGCTCTCCTAAAGAAAATAATAATCGTCCTCTTCCTTCTAGGCTAGAAAGAAGGGTATTTATACTACAAAAGCTATCTATTAAAAACCTAAAAGATAAAAACTTACTCTAAAAAGATAACAAGATATAAGATATAAGATATAACAGCCCCAAAATCATTTAAAACCCTACCGACACGGAATCATTATTAACAACTTCCGCACAGGGTTGGTAGGAATTACAAAATCCATCCAAAAATTCTATCTTTATGCCTCGTTAACGACCCTTCACAGGTTCGTTAACGAGCCTGGAATTTGGCTTTCTTCAACTCTTCTTCACTTAAAACCTTGGACTTTGACTTCCTTATCTTCATATTCTTCTGACCTCCACCACAATGCTCCAATCCAACTTAAAAAGCACTCTTTCCTGCTCAAAACCTACAAAAAGACACAAAACGGAGTAACTTCCATACTTTTCACAAAATATGCAAACTTATCCAAAAACACACAAAACTAACTCTAAAAACTACTAAAACTAAACCTAAACAAACTAAGAAACACACCAAAACTAGACTAAAAACACGAATATCAAAATACCCCATACTTAGACTTGCTTGTCCTTAAGCAATCACTAAACATTAATCAAAACCAAACAACCATACTTATCAAGCAAATAGCCATCAATTTAAAAGCAACATCTAAAACATAGCAGAAAATAGCAAATGACTATTAACGTCATCACACATATATACACTAAATAGACACAAGCAAATACAATCCAACCTCACAAGGGAAATATGTGTTTCTCTCAACTCTCAAGTGTTTAGGCTTATAAATTCAACTCTCAACTCATCTTATATACAAAAACTCATAGAAATTGGAACTTATATCACAAAACTCTCCACCTAAGATTTGTCAAAACAAGCAAAAAATCATCAAGAGAAACTTAGGCTCAATGAAAAACTTCATAGAAGCTTCCATTCGGCCGGGTTGTAATGGGGCTTGGTAAAGACAAATAGGCGTGGAAATATTTTGGTCATGTGGTGCTAAAAATATCCGGGAATATAAACTCCTAAAACTCACACATCTCCAAAAACTTTCAAAAGATAACCAAACTCACTCTTCATTATGCACTTTTTCTTTCACTCACCCATTATATCCTAGAAAGTCTCATAAAACATCTCAAAAGAATCTCTGGCTTATCTATTAAACACATATGCACATCTTCCTTTTTTTATTTTCTTTTTTCTTCTTTCAGCCCTTTTTTCTCTTTCTTCACTTTATTTTTATTAGCTCACGCAGCCTCGTTAACGAACCAACTAGGTCGTTAACGAGCTTCATCGTGTACACTCTCTTTCTCTTTTTTCAACAACAATCTTCCTTTTGTGCATCCTTTCTTACCAAGAGATCGTTTTACAAATCAAACACAAGAGACTTCCAATCTACCCTTCCAAAAAACCCTTAATTTCAAACCAATCATATCTTTTTCACTCTAAAAAACAAACCTCTCCAATCTAAGTCCTTATCCCCGGATAGGGTCAAGCTTATCTCGGCTAGGGAAAATTTTTGTGGAGCTAAAAAATAAAAGGCTATAAGGCTCAAATTGGCTTCAAAAAGAAGGATGATGAAGGGTGGATAAGCATTAATAAGGCTTATGAAAAATTAAGTTCTCTATCATATGATTTTCACAAGTAATGAACTATAAATCTTATACAGGCCTCAAGTAATAGATAACCATCACAATTCCAAGAGATAATATGCATATAGAGAGTAAAATCACACAAGAAAAGCAGAGGGATTTTTAATGTTCTCCCTATAAGGCCAAAAATAACTCACAAGGTAAATTTTGTTGGATTGCATCACTTATGCTAAAAAGTATACATGCTCAATTTCATCAATTGCTATTCCTCTATAAAACAACTTCACATCAAGAATCAGGCTATACTATCAAAGACATGATTGCAAGGAATTATATGATCATGGTAGCAACTACTATCACAGAACCATAAGAAAAGGGTATCTATCCATTCTAAAAAACTTTTTTTGGAATTTTCAAATTTTTCAAATTTTTTTTTGTGATTTTTGATTTTTTTATGAAACAAAGAACTACTTAAAACACACAAGACACAAACTTTCTACCCTTTCCCACCCCATACTTAAAATTACAGTGTCCCCATTATAATAAAAATAAGCAGAAGAAAAGAATAGAAAAGAAAAAGAAAAAGAAAGAGGAAAACTTACAAGACTTTTGAAGCACAAAAGAAACAACTCAAAAACTGAATCAACGCCTTGGTGGTGGGAATCAGTGCTCGAAGTTCCTCATAAAGTCATACATTGTCCTCCAGCGCTCCGCATCATCCACCTCTCTTTGCTGATGCCTCGCATCATCTAACGCCATGCGAGCAGAATAGACACTCTCTCACCTATCCATCCTCTGGTGAATGTGTGTCTGTTGAAGGTTAAGCTGCTGCATCTGAGACGAAAGATCGTCGGCCCATGGAGGCGGGATACTCGATCTAGTGTAAGCGGGCTGAGGAGGTGGTTGATAATGGTTGTGAGGCTGGAAGTGGTCATGAAAAATTACCAGATTGTAGGGCATATGATCATAAGGGTTTGACTCGGTAGGTGGCTACAGGGGGGTCGTTACCGAAGCTGTGTGCCTCGGTAGTAGCCTCAAAGTCGTCGTTAACGACCCTAGTTGGCTCGTTAACGAAGTTGTTGTTGCCCAGAATCTCTGTGTCGAGGTCAATGTATGACTTATAAATTTATTGAAACCTATAAACTTCTCAACCGAAACACATTCAATTCGATTCCATTCCTTATTCGTTACATTCAATAAATTGACTTATAAATTTATTTGAAACCTATAGATTTCTCAACCGAAACACATTCAATTCGATTCCATTCCTTCCTCGCTTCTTGCACATCAATTCATACTGTTAGAGGGTCAAAAGCCCCTTGGTTTGCGGATTTTGCTAACTATCTTGTAGGAGGCGTAATCCCAGAAGGACTAACCCCACAAAAGAAAAAGAAGTTCCTTCACGATGTGAAACAGTACTATTGGGATGATCCTTACTTGTTCAAGCAAGGAAGCGATCACCTCTTCATACGCTGTATCCCAGAAGAGGAGATAGAGAGCGTGATCCGTCAATGTCACACACTTCCTACCGGAGGCCATGCAAAAGGATTCAAGACCACAGAGAAGATCCTTCAAAGTGGTCTCTACTGGCCAACCATTTTTAAAGATGTACATGCTTATGTGACAACATGTGATGAATGCCAACGCTCGGGCAACATCACTTGGAGACATGAGAACCCGCTAACCGGGATACTAGAGGTCGAGTTATTCGATGTGTGGGGCATAGACTTCATGGGACCTTTTCCCGCATCGGGTCCCTACAAGTATATCCTGGTTGCGGTTGATTATGTCTCCAAGATGGTGGAGGCCGTCGCTACAAGGACCAATGATGCTAAAACCGTGGCCAAATTTATTAAAACTAACATTTTTCCCAGGTTTGGTGTCCCAAGGGTCCTCATTAGTGATGGTGGATCTCATTTCATTGAGCGGAGCTTTGAAGCACTCTTGGCTAAGTATGGGGTATCACACCGGGTGGCAACACCATACCATCCCCAAACTAGTGGCCAAGTTGAGGTTTCAAATAGGCAGATCAAGAGCATATTGGAAAAGACGGTGTCCCGCTCTAGGAAGGATTGGTCGTCCAAGTTGGATGACGCTCTATGGGCATATAGGACGGCATACAAGATGCCCCTACGCACCACCCCTACAATCTAGTGTATGGCAAGGCATGCCATTTACTGGTCGAGATGGAGCATAAAGCATTATGGGCTCTTAAGGAGCTCAACATGAACCTCGACGCAACCGGAGCAAAACGATTCATGAAATTGCAAGAACTAGAGGAGCTGAGGCTTAAGGCGTACGAAAATGCTGAAATCTACAAAGAGCGCACCAAACGGTGGCACGATCAGAAACTAGTGCCCAAAACTTATAAAGTTGGTGACATGGTACTTCTTTTCAACTCTAGACTCCGTTTATTTCCAGGAAAACTAAGGACAAGATGGAGCAGGCCATTTGTGGTTCACCACATCTATCCTCACGGGGCGGTAGAGTTGATCGATAACCAAGGCACTATCTTCAAAGTTAACGGCCACAGATTGAAAAAGTTTCATGAGCAACCCGACCCGGATGAAGAGATTAGAGTCACCATGGCTCTTACAACGTCGGACTAGCCAAGGTAAGTACGTCGGGCTGACGACGTTAAAAATAGCGCTTACGGGAGGCAACCCGGTTTTAGTATAGTTTAGATTTTTCCTTTCTTTTTAGATCTTTTTCCTAGCTTTCTTTTGAGTTTCAGTAGGTTTTAAGGTAGTAAGATAGAATTGTTTTTAGGCTAACCTGAAACAGGAGTTGGGCTCGGAAAATCACTCGAATGAGGATACGCAGGCTCGTTAACGACCCCACCCAGGGTCGTTAACGACCCAATTCGGCGACCCGAAAGAGGAAACGGTCAGGTAAGTATTTTTACCCTAATCTATCCTATATCTTTTCACTTGTGCCGCCTCTTTCACCCTCTTCCCCTACCTCTAGCCCTCTCCTATAAAACCCTTCCAAATTTCTCATAATCCCACTCTCAAATTCTCAATCCAAAGCTCAAAACTCTCAAAATCCTACCGGTTTTTCTCTACCGATCGGAATTTGCACCACCGCCTTACCCCCGGAATTCACCCCGTTAACGAACCCGCAACCCTTGCTCTCGTTACCGGCGAGAAATCAAGCTTGTTAACCACTCCCAAATTCAATCTCGTTCTTCAATTTCCCGATCTAACGGTATGAATTCTAAACCCTAACTCTCTATTTGCATGATTCATGAATTTAGGGGTAAAAATTTCATATTTTTATCTTGTAGGTAGTGGTTGAATGGCATGTTTATTTTGCTCAATGATTTTATTGCTTCATATATTGGTGGTTGATTTTGATTTATGTTGGTTTGTTCTTGCTTGATTCTCCATCGAAATTTAATTTGGAAAAGCATGAATTACCTGATGGTGCTAAAAATGGTAGAACAGGAAGTGGGCCCGGGGTACGAGGAATAAACGGACCCGACGGGACTCCCAAGGTAGATTCTGGGCCCATAACCATTCCCAGCTTTAAATTAAACAAAATCCCTATCTCCGCGAGGTATTATATGGCCTCGGGAATGAGGTCTAAACCTCGTCGCCGACTCAGCTGACACCCCCGCCCGTTTGAACCACTCAGCTGTCGCCGTTCCCCCAACCAATCATCGGCTGCCTCGCCCCCAGACCAATCAGAAGCCCTGATCTCGGGCGTCCCACATCGAGCAAACACCGAAACTCGGTTCCTCAACTCTATAAATAGAGAAGAACCTCGTAGGTAGAAAGGGGTCGAAAAACATCTTGAACTCAAGAACTATCTTGCTCATTGAAGATCGACGTGTTGAATCACCGTCAAAAACCTCGCTACAGACAAGTGAAGTCCACAAAAAGACTTCAAGTCGCACAAAGAACTCTCACTCACATCAAAGACCTCGCAGCATCATCCCGCAGGCCACAATCACCGCGCTCTAACTCAAATTACCCAATCTCGTCAACGGAGTTCGTGAAACGGTCCGTAGGCAATAGAATCTCGTAGCGATTAGGAGATCTCGAACCCTGTTAGATCGAGATCTCAAATACTCTTAGAAAGTCCGAGGTGTAAACCTCGTTTGTTTGTAACCTCGTTTGCTTGTAACCTCGTTGTAAAAGAAACAATATATAAAGAGCAAGTGTTTGCACAACCGAACAAAAGTAGTCTCGTTTCTTGTCTTCTAGCGACGGTTTATTTCGGGTTTCATTCATGGCGTCGTCTGTGGGAACTTCTTCATCCTAAGCAGTTTTTCAATTTGTGTAAACCTTGGCTTTGAACCCCTCAAAATGGCTTGTCCAAACAACTTTTTCCCCCAACACCCCGATAACATGCCCGAGACCTCGCAATGGATGGCCACGGGACCTCGGGGTTGTCCCTCCGGGTTGGACGTACACTGCCCCACAAAACCCCTACCCATTCCAAGGGTACAAGCCGGGCGGTGCACCCCCGAACCCATATCTCTACCCGGGCTATGGGCAGTACCAGCAGGGCTTCGCCCCTTCATACGTCCCTGTCCCCGCCCCAGGTCAACCCCACTCCGAGTACGTACGCGCCTACATCCCTAGGCTTGTGCCGGTACACGAGACGTCCACCAACGGCTCGTCAACGGAGAGGCCTCCCCAGGACACGAGAACGTCGCGATCCTGTTTGCGACGTTAAAAAATGCAGGACACGGAGTTGTCCGAAACGGTAGGGAGTGCTATGCACCCCCTGAAATCGAGGTCGCGATGTCAACCCGTTGAGGCCGGATGCCGCTCCCCCTTCGTGGATGAGATTCAAAGTGCGCCTATGCCCCAAGGCTTCCATAGACCACAAATGGGACTCTACGATGGCACGGCTGACCCGGAGGAGCACGTGAAGCATTTTGCTATCCAAATGAACGTCAACTCTTATAATGACGCCATTTTTTGCCGCATCTTCCCAACCACCCTGGATAAGGCCGCGATGACGTGGTTCATAAGCCTCAAGATAGGGTCTTTGGCCTTGTTCGCTCAGCTGTGTGAGTCCTTTGTCACGCACTTCAGCGGTTCCAGGAAGCGCAAGAAGAACATGCAGGATCTCCGCGATATTGAGCAGGGAGAGGGCGAGTTGCTGGGCACCTTCTTCACGAGGATTACCATCGCGGTGGCGGAGATCGCACACATCGACGAATCATCGGTGCGAGATACCCTCATGGGCAACATGTGTCCGGGGCCTTTCAAGACATACATTTTCCTGAAATGCCCAACGACGTACGACAGCCAGTGCGCTCGGATCACGTCCCAGGTGTATGCCGAGGATGCCGCAAACCAGAGCTCTCGGCCAAAGATCGACAAGGAAATCGTCGCCGAGGCTAAGGGAAAGCCGAAGGTGGCCGCGCCAACCGCGAGGGATGCGTATATGACGCAGGCCCAAACCCCTGTCAACAACAACAACAACAGGAACAACAAGAACAACAGGAACGACAACAACAATAACAACGGGAACAACACCAACCGCAACAACAACCGCGGTGGCAATTGGAACTGCTTCGGTGGAAAGCAACGAGACTATAGGGGCAAGGGCGGCCCCTTGTACAACCCAAACGAGAAGGGATGCGCCAACCCCGCCTCAGGAGCCAACACCGTACCACAAGGCCCGAGTCAAGCTCATGCCAACAACGTCGAGCAGCAAGCTCCCGCGAAGCAGGCACGGTCTGGGCAGACAACAACACCCGATGGGTATATCCATACCATCTTAGATGGACCATCACTGGCTGGATCAAGCCAGGCGGAAAGAAAGAGGTACGCGAGGGCAAGCCATCATGAGCCCTCGATATTTAGCGTTGCCCAAACCTCGCGGTCCCACGTAGGCTTGGCCTTCACCTCCGAAGATGCCGAGGGACTCCACATGCCGCACTCGGACCCTTTGGTGGTACACGCTCAAGTAGGCTCGAAGATGGTGAAGCGGGTGCTGGTGGACACGGGGTCCTCCGTGAATATCATGTACTACGACGCTTTCGAGCAGTTGGGAATCTCCGAAACATCCTTGAAACCCTACGCTGGGAAACTCACCTCCTTCTTGGGAGACGAGGTCGACGTGGCAGGTCTCATAGACCTTTGGATGACACTGGGCACCGGCTCCACGAGGAGAACTGAGATGGTGGAGTTCACGGTGGTACACCTGCCTTCGGTGTACAATGCAATCATCGGGAGGGTATCCCTGATGAAATTCCAGGCGGTGGTCTCCATCTATCACCTAAAGATGAAATTCCCCGTCTACGGCGTGGTTGGAGAGGTAAAGGGCAACCAAGAAGAGGGTCACGTTTGCTATGCGACCTCAGCAAAACAAAAATGCCCGGTGTTCGTGGTGGAGTCCCCCGGCGAGGCCGACCTCGAAGTCCGGGACTTCACGGTCCCCATCTCCGAGTCAGAAAGAAGGGTGATTACCCCCTTTGGGAATGAGTCCGAGAAGATCTACCTGGGAGAGTGTCTCTTCGGGAAATCAGTGGCGTCGCTGGAGGCCCTGCTGTCCAGATTCCGCGATGCGTTAGCCTGGACCACCAAGGATCTCTGCGGCGTCCCGCGCACCGTGGCCCAACACTCCTTGAACGTCGACATTACCACCCGCCCTGTGGTGCAACGGCGGAGGAAGATGAACGAGGAAAGGGCAAACACCGCGAATGAAGAGGTGGCTAAGCTGCTGGCCGGGGGGTTTATCCGTCGTGCTGGTCAAAAAGGCCAACGGCAAGTGGCAGATGTGCGTGGAATTCAAGGACCTCAACAAAGCGTGCCCCAAAGACAACTACCCCCTGCCCTCGATCGACGAACTAGTTGATTCAACCGCGGGGCACGGGGTCTTGAGTTTCCTCGACGTGTACTCAGGATACAATCAGATCTTGATGAGTCCGCGCGACGAGGAGGAGACGTCCTTCATCACACAGCGGGGTACGTACTGCTACAAGGTCATGCCCTTCGGCCTTAAAAACGCAGGGGCAACCTTCTAGCGTCTCATTGACCGGGTCTTCAAAGACCATTTGGGGAGGAACGTGTCGGCCTACGTCGACGACATCGTGGTGCGAAGCAAAAGCCTCGAAGAGCATCTGGCCGACCTCCACGAGGTCTTCGTGACCCTCAAGCACAATCGCCTCAGCTTGAACCCCGAGAAGTGCATCTTCGGCGTGTCATCGGGAAAGTTCCTAGGCTTCATGATCAGCGAACGCGGGATCGACGTCAATCCCGCTAAGGTCGAATCAATCCTCTCAATGAGGTCGCCACAATCTCGCATTGAAGTACAACAGCTCAACGGCGCCGTGAACTACCTGGGGAGGTTTTTCTCCCGCTTGGCGGACAAGTCTCTGCCCTTTTTTGCTGCCCTCAAGAAGAACGACAAGTTCGTTTGATACGAGGGGCTAGAGCTCGCCTTCTCTGAGTTAAAGGCCTTCCTATCAAAGCTCCCCACGTTGTCACCTCCAATGGCAGGCGAGGACTTGCAACTATATGTGGCGGTAAGCCCGGAGACGGTCAGCGCGGTGCTAACCAGAAAAGCCACGCACCCAGTCTACTTCATAAGTCGCGTGCTCTAGCCTGCGGAGCAGCGATACTCCCTAGCGGAGAAGATGGCACTGGCTGTCGTGACCGTCGCCAGACGTCTGCTCCCTTACTTCCACGCGCACCCCATTCAGGTCCTCTCTGACCTCCCACTTCGACAAATCCTCCACCAGCCTACCCTCTCCAGGCGAATGACGAAGTGGGCGGTCGAGCTCACCGAGTTTGACATCAGCTACCTCCCTAGGACCGCAATGAAGGGACATGCCCTCCCTGACTTAATGGTGGAGGTCACTTTCCCCGAAACAAATGCAAGCTCGGAGGAGTGGAAGGTATTCGTTGATGGTTCGCGGTGTAACGCCGGAGGTGGGGCTGGCGTATTCCTCGCCGATCCCTCAATCGAGATGGAGTACGCCCTTAACTTCGCCTTCGATGCCACCAACAACGAGGCCGAGTATGAGGCCATGATAGCTGGGATAGAGATGGCGCTCCTCATTGGAGCCCGCAAGATCAGAGTTTAAACCGATTCCGAACTAGTTGTGCGGCAGCTCAACGGGCAATACGACACCCGGACGGGATTCCTGCCTGCGTACCGGGAGAAAGTTAAGGCCTTGGTGTCGTGCCTAGAAACCTTCGCGGTGGAATCCATCCTGCGATCCTCAAACACATAGGCGGATGCTCTCGCGAGGTTGGGTTCTGCCCTTCCCTTGGAGGTAGGGAATCGCGTGATGGTGGAAAGGAAGCTCTCGCGGAGTGTAACCAGCGAGGTTCTCTCCGTTACCTCGGGGGACTGGAGGGTCCCGATCACGCGATATGTGGAGAGCGGTGTCCTCCTAGAGGACCCCGCAGAGGCTAGGAAGTTGAAAATGCAGGCAGCCCGCTATTGCGTCATCGGCGGCCGGCTCTATCGCCGAGGCTATGCTGAGCCTAACTTGTTGTGTGTGCCAACCGAGTCTACGGGGTATATCCTATATGAGGCACATGAGGGGGTCTGTGGCGGCCACCCCGGGTGGCGCGCCTTGTCACATAAAATCACCCATTTGGGGTACTTTTGGCCCACCCTCCGGCAGGACGCGAGGGCCTATGTCCAGAAATGTGACGGGTGTCAGAAACACGGTAGCCTCCAGCACGCCCCGACCTCGCGTCTTTGCTCCATCCACGCGCCATGCCCCTTCGCGATGTGGGGGATGGACATCCTCGGCCCCTTCCCCAAGGCTGTTGGCTAGGTGCGGTACATCTTGGTCATCGTTGATTATTTCACGAAGAAGGTCGAAGCACAAGCAATGGCAAAGATCACTGGGACAAAGGTCTGCGACTTCCTGTGGAAGAACCTCGTTTGCCGCTTTGGCGTTCCCATGACCATCATGACTGACCATGGCCCCCAATTCGACTGCGAGGAGACTCGGACCTTCTGTTCTGACCTGGGCATAACCCTCAAGTTTTTCTTCGTGGCCCACCCCCAATCCAATGGCCAGGTGGAGAACGTCAATGCCCGCATCTTGTCCGATCTAAAGAAGCGCCTGGGGATGGCGCAAGGTCGCTGGGCGGAGCTTATCCCGCTCGTCCTATCGCACCACCACGCGTCGCGCAACGGGAGAAACACCCTTCGTCCTAGCTTACGGGGTGGAAGCGCTAGTCCCTGTAGAGACCTTGGTCCCTTCGCCGAGGGTTTTTGATTCGATGAAAAAGAGAACGAGGCCAACCTCAAGCTCAAACTGCTATTTGGGGACGAGTTGCGCGAGGTGGCTGACCTGCGCTCCAGAGAATATAAACGACGCGTGGCGGTATATCACGATAAGAAGGTTAGGCCCCGGTTCTTGGCCACAGGTAGCCTCGTCTTGAGGCTTACCGAATGTGCCAAACTGGACCCTAATGGGGAGGGACCATACCTCCTCGGAGAAGAGGTCGCACCCGGAGCTCTCAAGCTCAAAGACAGCGGGGGACGTAACCTGAGCAAAACGTGGAACATCGATCGGCTCAAAAAATATTACGTGTAAACTCTCCGAACTCTGCTATTTCCTACAAATTTTGTGAATAAAGGGTTGTGGTATTTTCAAATCTGTCTCAAAATTGAAAATTTCGTTCAAAATCCACCCTTCACTTCCTGCTTGGGGTTGGAGATTCTCGGATTTAAGTTGCGAAGTCCACCCCTCGCTTCATGCTTGGGGTTGGAGATTCTCGGTTTTAAGTTGCGAAGTCCACCCCTCGCTTCCCGCTTGGTGTTGGAGATTCTCGGTTTTAAGTTGCGAAGTCCACCCCTCGCTTCCCGCTTGGGGTTGGAGATTCTCGGTTTTAAGTTGCGAAGTCCACCCCTCGCTTCCCGCTTGGGGTTGGAGATTCTCGGTTTTAAGTTGCGAAGTCAACCCCTCGCTTCCCGCTTGGGGTTGGAGATTCTCGGTTTTAAGTTGCAAAGTCCACCCCTCGCTTCCCGCTTGGGGTTGGAGATTCTCGGTTTTAAGTTGCGAAGTCCACCCCTCTCTTCCCGCTTGGGGATGGAGATTCTCGGTTTTAAGTTGCGAAGTCCACCCCTCGCTTCCCGCTTGGGGTTGGAGATTCTCGGTTTTAAGTTGCGAAGTCCACCCCTCGCTTCCTGCTTGGGGTTGGAGATTCTCGGTTTTAAGTTGCGAAGTCCAATGTTATTAGAATCCCGATCCGATTCTACGATTGTAGCGATTCTATGATCCATAATACGCAAAACAATTCACGAACCCAAGTAGGATCTTATTGGAGTAGGATCTTAAATGATTTAGAATACAATCTCGATCCGATCCCGATTTTAAATATGATTTTAACGATCCTATGAACGATTCTAACGATCCTACAAACGATTCTAATGATCCTATAAAATGACAATTTTAACTATATATTATTACTAATTTCATGATTAACGTATCATTTCCATTAAAATAGTTGACTAGTCCATCCTACAACATTTTTAATAATCAAATTAATAATGTTTGTCCTTTTCTTACTCTAAATATAACAAAATATACAGTCTATTAATGTAGAATCTTACGATTCAATGATCTGATCTTACGATCAGATCCAAAAGACCCTCAACTATCCAACATAGAATCCCGATCTTGATAACCTTTGCGAAGTTCACCCCTTGCTTCCCGCTTGGGGTTGGAAACAATCAAAAATCATCATGTGAGATCCGAGCGAGGCTCGGGATCTTAGCATAAAAACAATCATGCGAGATCCGAGCGAGGCTCGTGATCTTGGCATGAAAACAATCATGCGAGATCAAAGCGAGGCTCGGGATCTTGGCACAAAAACAATCATGCGAGCTCCGAGCGAGGCTCGTGATCTTGGCATAAAAACAATCATGCGAGATCCGAGCGAGGCTCGTGATCTTGGCATAAAAACAATCATGCGAGATCCGAGCGAGGCTCGTGATCTTGGAATAAAAACAATCATGCGAGATCCGAGCGAGGCTCGTAGCGTTGGCATAAAAACAATCATGCGCGGTCCGAGTGAGGATCGGGATCGCGGCATAAAACAAGCGCCCGATGTGGCGTGAGAGCGCCACAAATGTTGTGACACTCGGGCCATGAGGTTGGATCGGGATATATATACATTGAAATAAAATAAGAAAAACGGAACACAACCATAAACCAAAGAAAGTTACATAAAATAAGGCCACGAGGGCCGAAGTGTCATAATTACAGACCTCGGCGGGGCCACCAAAATACCAAAATATAAAAACAAACACAAACTACACAAGAGGGCATCCTTCACTCCTGCGAGGTCCTAACGGTGGGTTCCATGGGGACCTGGCAGACGGGCGAGGCGGTGATCACATCAGGCTTGGAGGTTGGCACGTCCGTCGCGGGATGAGGGTCTGCGGCTGCGGGGCTCGAGCCTCCCTGGCCGAGGTCCTCTACGGAGGGCGCCTCGGTAGCCACGGTCCCATCCTCTCTGAGGAAGATCTCGCATTCTCCCTCGGGCTCCTCCCCAGTTTCCTCCCCCATGGTCAGCGCGTAGTTGGGGTTAAAGAAGGTAATGCGAGGATTGATAGGCGTGTACTTCGCGACCGCTTGCCTGACACCCATGCGGACGGCCTGCCGGAACATTTTGTTCACGCTGCCCAACAACTCTTCCTTATACTCCGCGGATGCCACGTACTTGGGTCCCGCAACCTCCACCTCCTCGTTAACCTCATTAACGCGCTGTCGGAGGCTGCTGATCTCCTCCTCGGCCTTCTGGAGCTCCGCTTCCTTCTCCCTAAAAAATTTGTGCTCCGTAGACAGTTTACTCCGGAGCTCCTTTATCTCGGCCTTGAGATCCCCAACCTCGTCCTTAAGACCCCTAACCTCCCCCTTGGCCCTTTCCCCCTCCTCCTTGGCCTTCTTCGCCTCCTCCCTGGCACTGGCGGCATCCTTGGCCTCGTCCGCCGCCGCAATCTCCGCCGCTCGGGTTTGCTTCTCGGCCTTCGTGAGGTCTTTTCCCTTCTTCTCGACTTCGGCGTCGCGCGCCTTGAGCCGCGCCTCCAGCCTATCCATATTCTTGTGGAGGAGGATGATGCGACTGCAGTTGTAATTCTCGAAGAAGTGATGCTGAAAACCAAAAAGACGTGTTAAAAAAATGATAATAATGGAACCAACAAAAAGAACAACCTCGAAGAAGAAAGGCATACCATCGCCGAGTAACGGAGGGCCTCGTCATTTAGGGCGGCCTCCGAGAGGTTGTTTGCCCACGCAACCTCCTCCTTCCAATCTGTCCGGTCCTAGTCCTTGGGCACACCCCGGGCGGGTCCGAGACAATGGAACTTCTCGGCAGGAGGGCCATCGGCGGAGATAACCCGACTCACGGGACCTGGGCGAGTGGCCATCTCCCCCCCCCGAGGTGCCCCTTTGGCTGTCCCCTTTGTGCTTCTTTTTCTTGTCTTGGCGGGCGGGAACCTCGGCCTCTTTCCTTTTGGATCCGGCTCCATCGCCGGATCCTCGGGAGACTTGGGAGGACGTCCTGGCGACGTCCCCCTGGACGAAACCCCCTCAGTAATCTTCACTCCCGACGCCTTCGGCGGCGGGGGTGTCACCTTCGATGGTGGGGCTGACGGCCTCGCCGAAGGTGTCGGCTCCTTCAACTTCGGGGCCCAAGGAACTTGGGAGGTGGAGGTTGCAGGTTTCTTTCCTTGCGCCCTCGAGGTCAGAGCGTTGAAAAGGTCCACTGTCAAAAATATAAGAAAAAGCAAGTTAGATAAAAAGCAACGAGCGAAACTCCACAAACAATCAAGGCAGTATGACCCGAGCGAGGCTCGTGGTCATCACTAGATAAGCGAGGTTTTGCTACCGGGGCCAGGCGTTGCCCAAAACCAAAAGCAAGTAACAAAAACAAGGAACAAAAGGGAAAGTAAGTACCCTCTTCGCCCTCGCGGGGTGGAAGGGTAAGGCTCAGGCCGGCCCGCTCAAGCCGGTCCTGTGCCAAGTACTCCTAGAACGGCTCCTGACGGTCCGGAGCATACTAGGCCTTGAGCTCGTCGACTTTTTGTGTACCCTTGGGCCGGACGAAGTTGTCCGAGGCCGTGGGGAAGTTGAGGTACCTCCCGGTAGGGTCCCGTACCAAGAACCATATCTTCTTCCACGACCCGACGTTCGAGGGGGCCGTGGTAATCTTAAGACCAGGCAGGCTGAGATTGGCGAGGCAAGACTCATGTTCCCTCCTCGCTAAAAAAAAGCTCGACATGGTGTCGAGGTCAGGTCCGTCCCCGAGTTCGTGGCTGCGAATGGTGTAGGCACACATGAGCCTCCACGCATTAGGGAACAGCTGCGCGGGGCAGACGTGCATGGCCCACAAGAAGTTGACAATGTGCAAGGCCAGAGGTAGCCTGAAGCCGGCCTGGAGACTAGGCAGGTGCACGACCATGCACCTTTCGTATAGCGCCAAAGAGCAGCCCTCCCCTTCGGGAAGCGCTAGCTCAACCCCCTCGGGCCAGGCGAAGTTCTTAGCGATGTTCGCGAGGTCTTCCGGCTTCAGAACCGTATGCGCCCCCTCGGGTAGGAAGGTTCTTTTCGAGTCCGGGGACATGGGTATCCGCTCCTCGAGGACGGGCGGAATGCTAGACACGACATCGGTGATATGCTCCGTAAAAAAGCTCGCCAGATCGTTGGAGTCGGACGACCTCACAGTAAAACCGGCCACTTCCTCATCAGAAATCGAAGATGAGGCCATTTCGATACCAGACGATGCGCGAAGTTGGGAGAAGCACGAATTAACGGAAACGTCGGAATCACTGGAGGAAGGGTCGCTGAAAACCAGCGAGGGAGACCTCGGGTTCTGAGAGTCACTACTCTCGACACTCCCTACGGTCTCAGAAGCCTCCTCGTAGAACCTCTCTTGAACTTTAAACACGAAGCCTGGTGGGGGGCTCAAAGAAGTTCCTCTAGGCATGAAAGAGCGACGTCCAGGCCACAAAAGGCGAACACCTGGAAAAGAAGAAGCTTTGAGACATCGAACAAAACCACAAGAGAAAGAAATCGCGAGGTGATAGGAGGGGAAGGGCACGTGGCACCCTAGGGCTACTCTGATGGATGGGACGCCTTAGGAAGAATATGAAGCGCCAAAAAGGGAGAGGGTGGAATGCAAGCCAGCGGTGGAAGGCCAAACGTCCCGTCAGTCAGACATCATGACGTTTGGCCTTCCGAGAAATTTGATTTTCAAAAAAGAGGGGATCGATGAAACCCAACCGTCGCCTGGCACGCGAAGGGTTCGAGAACACCTTCGGCACCGCCAGCACCGCCCTCGCCCCCTCCGTCTTGCCGCCGTGACATCGGCGCGAAACGCCAGAGAACAACCGTCGCACTCTAGGGCACGAATCGATAACGAAGAAGAAAAATAAAAACACAGAAAAGAAAAAGGGTCAAAAGCACCGCCCATGCACGAGCGCCGCCCTCGCCCCCTCCGTTTCGCCGCCTAGCCCCGGCGTGAAATGCCGGGGAACGTTTGCCTCCTACCGAGGCAAGGGGCGGCGAGAAAGGGGGAGAACGTCGAGAACACAAAAAAGGGGAG
The DNA here is from genome assembly GCA_964016875.1 of Fallopia convolvulus. Classification (NCBI taxonomy): domain Eukaryota; kingdom Viridiplantae; phylum Streptophyta; class Magnoliopsida; order Caryophyllales; family Polygonaceae; genus Fallopia; species Fallopia convolvulus. Next base: position 30,110,888 of record OZ024727.1, read on the forward strand.
TCGGGTATTTACTTGCTCGGAGATTCGCGCAGAGGGGCCGGTGGCATTCCTGGAAACCGTCGAGAAAACCGTTGACTGTGGGCTGAAGGAGCGGAAGAACAAGAGAGGGAGGGAGAGTACGTGAGGAAGAAGATGGAGATGAAGAGTTGAGGAGGCGTGGAAGAGACGCTTTTAAAGGAAACGAACTTGGGCCCTCCCCCGTTCCCGAAAAGCTTATTGGGCCTAATGCATCTTTAGAGGCCAAATAGTGAGACGCTGGGAAACCGGCCCAGAAGTCGCCACACGCATAAACGAAAGAAAATATCCAAGTGTCAAGCCTCGTAGATGTTCACCTCGCAAGAGAATTCCCCGTGGAATATGCACCCAACCTCTAGACCTCGCATCTCGCAATCCTAAAAAGTACAAACCTCACACCCCGGGTTTGGCGAGCCAAATACCCCTCTTTTATATGACCTGCGGTCATCGGGACGAGGTCCCCTGGCCATAGGGTTGTGATGGTGCTCAAAATGGTGGAACAGGAAGTGGGCCCGGGGTACGAGGAATAAACGGACCCGATGGGGCTCCCAAGGTAGATTCTGGGGCCCAAAACCATACCCAGCTTTAAATTTAAATTAAACAAAATCCCTATCTCCGCGAGGTCTTATATGGCCTCGGGAACGAAGTCTAAACCTTGCCGTCGACTCAACTGACACCCCCGCCCATCTGAACCACTCAGCTGTCACCGTTCCCCCAACCAATCATCGGCTGCCTCGCCCCTGGACCAATCAAAAGCCTTGATCTCGGGCGTCCCACATCGAGCAAACACCGAAACTCGGTTCATCAACTCTATAAATAGAGAAGAACCTCGTAGGTAGAAAGGGGTCGAAAAACATCTTGAACCCAAGAACTATCTTGCTCGTTGATGATCGACGTGTTGAATCACCGTCAAAAACCTCGCTACAGACAAGTGAAGTCCATAAAAAGACTTCAAGTCGCACAAAGAACTCTCACTGACATCAAAGACCTCGCAGCATCATCTCGCAGGCCACAATCACCGCACTCTAACTCAAATTACCCAATCTCGTCAACGACGTTCGTGAAACAGTCCGTAAGCGGTAGAATCTCATAGCGATTAGGAGATCTCGAACCCTGTTAGATCGAGATCTCAAATACTCTTAGAAAGTCCAAGGTGTAAACCTCGTTTGTTTGTAACCTCGTTTGCTTGTAACCTCGTTGTAAAAGAAACAATAAATAAAAAGCAAGTGTTTGCACAACCGAACAAACGTAGTCTCGTTTCTTGTCTTCTAGCGATGGTTTATTTCGGCTTTCATCATTACCTTATTCTAGAATTGAGTGATCTTCACCATGAGTTTTTGGGCAATTTTAGCATGTTAGGGATGGGTAGTCGAGCAAGTATGGGGTGCATATACCTGATTGTGTGTTTTATGTAGGATTGTGTGTGATGCATACTTGATTTAATGCATAATTTTGGAGTATTTAGCACTCGGAAAACTGCGACTAGTTCTCGAACAGTCTCGTTAACGACCTGTCCAGGCTCGTTAACGACCCTGCAAATTTCCTAGTCAAAAACACTAGTCCAGGCTAGTTACCGACCCCAGTTGGGTCGTTAACGAGGCACTTCGAGAGCAATTTCGAGACCAAGTATGAACGCTCTTTTCTATTAATTTGTATGGATCTTATCTTTGTCAATTCATATTTCTATAGGTCCATATGGCAAGTTCTAGCCGAGCCACAACAAGAGCTGACAAGAAGAAGAGGACTCAATGGTCCCCATCTCCTCCGCGCATGGATAATGTGATCTTGCGCACTCAAGCACAAGCCGACCGATTCAATACCATACTAGACATGGACCACTACACTAGGTGGTTTTCAAGGTCAAGTACTAAGGCAATGAGGCTTTATGACGATGTCAAGGAGGCCCTTTCTATTCTTGGCGTGCCTCACTTGTTGAAGAAGGAAGAGGTATCGCACTTCCCGGCTCTCACTTCCGAGTTTCTGGCTACTCTTGAGACAAGATTCCCGACAAAGACTTCGACAGGTCGGATTAGATTCATGCTCGGCAATGTTAGTCGTGAGTTCACTATGGAGGATTTCAATGGTATTCTCGAGCTCCCTAATCCTTCTCGGGACTACAACATCAAGGACTACAAAGTGACAAGGACTTGGAGCTACATCACCAAGGAAGTAGAGCCTTCCGCTGCAGCACTTTCTGGGGCTAGTATCATCAACCCCATTTTCCGGATCATTCTCCGAGTCCTAGCTGCTACATTTTGGCCCAAGAGAGAGTTGAACATGCCAACGAGGATGGAAGTTGCATGCCTCCCGAACCATACTATTTGAGGATCCTGCCCCATTGAACTTGGGGTATGAATGGCTACAATATGTGGAGAAGCAAGGGATGAAGTCAAAGGAAGTGTGGTGCGGGAACTTGGTTAGTCTCTTGGCGAGCAATCTTGGAGTCGATCTCTCCCTCTACACGCCGTCCCACGCCCAATTGCTCAACAGGAACTACTGGTTTAGCTCAAACATTTTTACTCAGGCTACGGATGGGTACATTACAAAAGTTCAAGGCCGAGATGTCATACCCACCCTGGACAAGCTGGAGCTGCTATACGTACCGAACTGGTACGAGACATGGACGGGTCATGGTTTCCCGTTAGAGCATAAGCAGCAGGATGTGCCATCACTTAGGCCGTGTGAGTCACGGTATGAGAGGGAGGGAGAAGCTATGGACGAAGATGATGAGGAGACTGAGGCAGCTACAGAGGCGGGAACAGAAGAGCTCGACATCGAGGAAGACGACCTCGACATAGAGATTCTGGGCAACAACAGCTTCGTTAACGAGCCCACCAGGGTCGTTAACGACCACTTTGAGGCTACTACCGAGGCAAACAGCTTCGGTAACGACCCCCCCCCCCCCCAGCCACCTACCGAGCCAAACCCTTATGATCTTATGCCCTACAATCCGGTAATTTTTCAAGACCACTTCCAGCCTCACAACCACTATCAACCACCTCCTCAGCCCACTTACACTAGATCGAGTATCCCGCCTCCATGGGCCGAAGATCTTTCGTCTCAGATGCAGCAGCTTAACCTTCAGCAGACACACATTCACCAGAGGATGGATAGGTGGGAGAGTGTCTATTCTGCTCGCATGGCGTTGGATGATGCGCGACATCAGAAGAGAGAGGTGGATGATGCGGAGCGCTGGAGGACAATGTATGACGTTATGAGGAACTTCGAGCACCAATTTCCACCACCAAGGCGCTGATTCAGTTTTTGAGTTGTTTCTTTTCTACTTCAAAAGTCTTGTAAGTTTTTCTCTTTCTCTTTCTTTTTCTTTTCTATTCATTTCTTCTGCTTATTTTTATTATAGTGGGGACACTGTAATTTTATGTATGGGGTAGGAAAGGGTAGAAAGTTTGTGTCTTGTGTGTTTTAAGTAGTTCTTTGTTTCATAAAAAATAAAAAATCACAAAAAAAAATTGAAAAATTTGAAAATTCCAAAAAGAGTTTTTTAAAATGGATAGATATCCTTTTCTTATGGTTCTATGATAGTAGTTGCTACCGTGATCATATAATTCCTTGCAAACATGCCTTTGATAGTATAGCCTGATTCTTGATGTGAAGTTGTTTTATAGAGGAATAGCAATTGATGAAATTGAGCATGTATACTTTTTAGCATTAGTGATGCAATCCAACAAAATTTACCTTGTGAGTTATTTTTGGCCTTATAGGGAGAACATTAAAGATCCCTCTGCTTTTCTTGCGTGATTTTACTCTCTATATGCATATTATCTCTTGGAATTGTGATGGTTATCTATTACTTGAGGCCTATATAAGATTTATAGTTCATTACTTGTGAAAATCATATGATAGAGAACTTAATTTTTCATAAGCCTTATTAATCCTTATCCACCCTTATCATGATCCTTCTTTTTGAAGCCAATTTGAGCCTTATAGCCTTTTATTTTTTAGCTCCACAAAATTGTTCCCTAGCCGAGATAAGCTTGACCCTATCCGGGGATTAGGACTTATATTGGAGAGGTTTGTTTTATAGAGTGAAAAAGATATGATTGGTTTGAAATTAAGGGTTTTTTGGGAAGGGTAGATTGGAAGTCTCTTGTGTTTGATTTGTAAAACGATCTCTTGGTAAGAAAGGATGCACAAAAGGAAGATTGTTGTTGAAAAAAGAGAAAGAGAGTGTACACGATGAAGCTCGTTAACGACCTAGTTGGTTCGTTAACGAGGCTGCGTGAGCTAGTAAAAATAAAGTGAAGAAAGAGAAAAAAAGGGCTGAAAGAAGAAAAAAGAAAATAAAAAAAGGAAGATGTGCATATATGTGTTTAATAGATAATCCAGAGATTCTTTTGAGATGTTTTATGAGACTTTATAGGATATAATGGGTGAGTGAAAGAAAAAGTGCATAATGAAGAGTGAGTTTGGTTATCTTTTGAAAGTTTTTGGAGATGTGTGAGTTTTAGGGGTTTATATTCCCGGATATTTTTAGCACCACATGACCAAAATATTTCCACGCCTATTTGTCTTTACCAAGCCCCATTACAACCCGGCCGAATGGAAGCTTCTATGAAGTTTTTCATTGATCCTAAGTTTCTCTTAATGATTTTTTGCTTGTTTTGACAAATCTTAGGTGGAGAGTTTGGTGATATAAGTTCCAATTTCTATGAGTTTTTGTATATAAGATGAGTTGAGAGTTGAATTTATAAGCCTAAACACTTGAGAGTTGAGAGAAACACATATTTCCCTTGTGAGGTTGGATTGTATTTGCTTGTGTCTATTTAGTGTATATATGTGTGATGACGTTAATAGTCATTTGCTATTTTCTGCTATGTTTTAGATGTTGCGTTTAAATTGATGGCTATTTGCTTGATAAGTATGGTTGTTTTGTTTTGATTAATGTTTAGTGATTGCTTGAGGACAAGCAAGTCTAAGTATGGGGTATTTTGGTATTCGTGTTTTTAGTCTAGTTTTGGTGTGTTTCTTAGTTTGTTTAGGTTTAGTTTTAGTAGTTTTTAGAGTTAGTTTTGTGTGTTTTTGGATAAGTTTGCATATTTTGTGAAAAGTATGGAAGCTACTCCGTTTTGTGTCTTTTTGTAGGTTTTGAGCAGGAAAGAGCACTTTTTAAGTTGGATTGGAGCATTGTGGTGGAGGTCGGAAGAATATGAAGATAAGGAAGTCAAAGTCCAAGGTTTTAAGTGAAGAAGAGTTGAAGAAAGCCATATTCCAGGCTCGCTAACGAACCTGTGATGGATCGTTAACGAGGAATAAAGATAGAATTTTTGGATGGATTTTGTAATTCCTACCGACCCTGTGCAGAAGTTGTTAATAATGATTCCTTGTCGGTAGGGTTTTAAATGATTTTGGGGCTGTTATATCTTATATCTTATATCTTGTTATCTTCTTAGAGTAAGTTTTTATCTTTTAGGTTTTTAATAGATAGCTTTCTTAGTATAAATACCCTTCTTTCTAGCCTAGAAGGAAGAGGACGATTATTATTTTCTTTAGGAGAGCCGAATTGACGAGGTCGAGTAGAAGGAATGCGAGCCAAGGTCGATCGAGAGAGAGAATTTTGGGTCGTTAGTCGGATTTTTTCAGGGTTTTGTTTTGTGTTTTCGATTTCTTTAGGGTATTGTAAGACGATTTTTCTCTTATTAATTTTAAGTAGTTTTGTTTTGATTTCAATGTTTTCTCTTGTTGAAGTTGTTTTCTTTATTAATATGAGTAGTGAGTAGTTTTCTTATCTAGGGTCGGGGTTGAAACCCGGCATAGTTATGCATGTTTGATGAGTGAGTTGATGTTTTGAATGCCTTTTATCTATTTTAGATTGCTTGTTGTGCTTATGCTTAGACGATAGTCGAGGTAAGTTGAGTTTGCAATTTGATCGAGAGAGAAAGTTGTTAACTTGATGGTTGATATTGTTCGATTACGAAAGTTTCGAGCTTTTGTTCCAAAACAAGTGATTGAGTGAATTAGTTTATGAGAATTGATTGATTTACTTGCTAGTCAGCGAAAGTTGATGAATTTATCTATTTAAAGGCATGATCTTTATCTTCTTATGAGTTTTTATGCATGGCTATTTTGTGGTAACCCTTGACCTAGGTTTTTATTCTTATTTGAATTTGCATTCGTTACATTCGTTATCGAGTTAGTGCCTCAGTACCCAACCTGTGTTTAGGTCGTTAGTGTGTTTTCGTAGTGTTATCCAGGTTCGTTAAAACGACCCTGACAAAGTCGTTAACGAGGTTGGTTGTAGGGTGTTTTTGTTTTATTTTGCTTTGTTTTAGTTTTATTAGTTGATAGACAAACAACCGTGCTTCCCGTGGAACGATCCTGACTTCGCTATACTCAACGGCGTCTTGACTTATAGATTTATTTATACTTAGCGGCTGTGTCGAGGTCGTCTTCCTCGATGTCAAGCTCTTCTGTGCTCGCCTCTGTAGCCGCCTCAATCTCCTCATCATCTTCATCCATAGCTTCTCCCTCCCTCTCATACCGTGACTCACACGGCCTAAGCGATGGCTCATCCCGCGGCTTATGCTCTAACGGGAAAGCACGACCCGTCCATGTCTCGTACCAGTTCGGTAAGTATAGCAGCTCCAGCTTGTCCAGGGTGGGTATGACATCTCGGCCTTGAACTTTTGTAATGTACCCATCCGCAGCTTGAGTAAAAATGTTTGAGCTAAACGAGTAGTTCCTTTTGAGCAATTGGGCGTGGGACGGCGTGTAGAGGGAGAGATCGACTCCAAGATTGGTCGCCAAGAGACTAACCAAGTTCCCGCACCACACTTCCTTTGACTTCATCCCTTGCTTCTCCACATATTGTAGCCATTCATACCCCAAGTTCAATGGGGCGTGATCCTCAAATAGTATGGTTCGGAGGCATGCAACTTCCATCCTCGTTGGCCTGTTCAACTCTCTCTTGGGCCAAAATGTAGCAGCTAGGACTCGAAGAATGATCCGGAAAATGGGGTTGATGATGCTAGCCCCGAAAAGTGCTGCAGCGGAAGGCTCTACTTCCCAGGTGATGTAGCTCCAAGTCCTTGTCACTTTGTAGTCCTTGATGTTGTAGTCCCGAGAAGGATTAGGGAGCTCGAGAATACCATTGAACTCCTCCATAGTGAACTCACGACTAACATTGCCAAGCCTGAATTTAATCCGACCTGTCGAAGTCTTTGTCGGGAATCTTGTCTCAAGAGTAGCCAGAAATTCGGAAGTGAGAGCCGGGAAGTCGGTACCTCTTCCTTCTTCAACAAGTGAGGCACGCCAAGAATAGAAAAGGCCTCCTTGACATCGTCATAAAGCCTCATTGCCTTAGCACTCGACCTTGAAAACCACCTAGTGTAGTGGTCCTTGTCTAGTATGGTATTGAATCGGTCGGCTTGTGCTTGAGTGCGCAAGATCACATTATCCATGCGCGGAGGAGATGGGGACCGTTGAGTCCTCTTCTTCTTGTCAGATCTTGTTGTGGCTCGGCTAGAACTTGCCATATGGACCTATAGAAATATGAATTGACAAAGATAAGATCCATATAAATTAATAGAAAAGAGACCCCATACTTGGTCTCGAAATTGCTCTCGAAGTGCCTCGTTAACGACCCAACTGGGGTCGGTAACGAGCCTGGACTGGTGCTTTTGACTAGGAAATTTGTAGGGTCGTTAACGAGCCTAGACAGGTCGTTAACGAACCTGTTCGAGAACCAGTCGCAGTTTTCCGAGTGCTAAATACTCCAAAATTATGCATTAAATCAAGTATGCATCACACACAATCCTACATAAAACACACAATCAGGTATATGCACCCCATACTTGCTCGATTACCCATCCCGAACATTCTAAAATTGCCCAAAAACTCATGGTGAAGATCACTCAATTCTAGAATAAGGTAATTCATGCTTTTCCAAATCAAATTTCAATGGAGAATCAAGCAAGAACAAACCAACATAAATCAAAATCAACCACCAATATATGAAGCAATAAAATCATTGAGCAAAATAAACATGCCATTCAACCACTACCTACAAGATCAAAATATGAAATTTTTACCCCTAAATTCATGAATCATGCAAATAGAGAGTTAGGGTTTAGAATTCATACCGTTAGATTGGGAAATTGAAGAACGAGATTGAATTTGGGAGTGGTTAACGAGCTTGATTTCTCGCCGGTAACGAGAGCAAGGGTTGCGGGTTCGTTAACGGGGTGAATTCCGGGGGTAAGGCGGTGGTGCAAATTCCGATCGGTAGAGAAAAACCGGTAGGATTTTGAGAGTTTTGAGCTTTGGATTGAGAATTTCATAGTGGGATTTTGAGAATTTTGGAAGGGTTTTATAGGAGAGGGCTAGAGGTAGGGGAAGAGGGTGAAAGAGGGGGCACAAATGAAAAGATATAGGATAGATTAGGGTAAAAATATTTACCTGCCCGTTTCCTCTTTCGGGTCGCCGAACTGGGTCGTTAACGACCCTGGGTGGGGTCGTTAACGAGCCTGCGTATCCTCATTCGAGTGATTTTCCGAGCCCAACTCCTATTTCTGGTTAGCCTAAAAACAATTCTATCTTGCTACCTTAAAACCTACTAAAACTCAAAAGAAAGCTAGGAAAAAGATCTAAAAATAAAGGAAAAATCTAAACTATACTAAAACAGGGTTGCCTCCCGTAAGCGCTATTTTTAACGTCGTCAGCCCGATGTACTTACCTTGGCTAGTCCGACGTTGTAAGAACCATGGTGACTCTAATCTCTTCATTTGGGTCGGGTTGCTCATGAAACTTTTTCAATCTATGGCCGTTAACTTTGAAGATAGCGCCTTGGTTATCGATCAACTCTACCGCCCCGTGAGGATAGATGTGGTGAACCACAAATGGCCCGCTCCATCTTGTCCTTAGCTTTCCTGGATATAAACAGAGTCTAGAGTTGAAAAGAAGTACCTTGTCACCAACTTTATAAGTTTTGGGCACTAGTTTCTGATCGTGCCACCGTTTGGTGCGCTCTTTGTAGATTTCAGCATTTTCGTACGCCTTAAGCCTCAGCTCCTCTAGTGCTTGCAAGTCCATGAATCGTTTTGCTCCGGCTGCATCGAGGTTCATGTTGAGCTCCTTAAGAGCCCATAATGCTTTATGCTCCATCTCGACACGTAAATGGCATGCCTTGCCATACACTAGATTGTAGGGGGTGGTGCGTAGGGGCATCTTGTATGCCGTCCTATATGCCCATAGAGCGTCATCCAACTTGGACGACCAATCCTTCCAAGAGCGGGACACTGTCTTTTCCACTATGCTCTTGATCTGCCTATTTGAAACCTCAACTTGGCCACTAGTTTGGGGATGGTATGGTGTTGCCACCCGGTGTGATACCCCATACTTAGCCAGGAGTGCTTCAAAGCTCCGCTGAATGAAATGAGATCCACCATCACTAATGAGGACCCTTGGGACACCAAACCTGGGAAAAATGTCAGTTTTAGCATCATTGGTCCTTGTAGCGACGACCTCCACCCACTTGGAGACGTAATCAACCGCAACAAGGATATACTTGTAGGGACCCGATGTGGGAAAAGGTCCCATGAAGTCTATGCCCCACACGTCGAATAACTTGAACTCTAGTATCCCGGTTAGCGGGTTCTCATGTCTCCAAGTGATGTTGCCCGAGCGTTGGCATTCATCACATGCTGTCACATAAGCGTGTACATCTTTAAAAATGGTTGGCCAGTAGAGACCACTTTGAAGGATCTTCGCTTTGGTCTTGAATCCTTTTGCATGGCCTCCGGTAGGAAGTGTGTGACATTGACGGATCACGCTCTCTATCTCCTCTTCTGGGATACAGCGTCTGAAGAGGTGATCGCTTCCTTGCTTGAACAAGTAAGGATCATCCCAATAGTACTGTTTCACATCGTGAAGGAACTTCTTTTTCTTTTGTGGGGTTAGTCCCTCGGGAATTACGCCTCCTACAAGATAGTCAGCAAAATCTGCAAACCAAGGAGCTTCTGACCCTCTAACATCACGAATTGATGTGCAAGAAGTAGAAGCAAGAAGCGAGGAAGGAATGGAATGGAATTGAATGTGTTTCGGTTGAGAGATCTTACCTGACTGGGTCGTTACCAAACTTGTGTGGTTCGTTAACGAGCCTGGAGTTGTGATGTTACCCTCGGTCATGACCTCACGTGGCATGGTAACGAACCTCTCGACTGTTGTGTCAATACATTTTGAGTCTTCGCCATCGTGATCTATGCATTCCAGCCTCGGTGGTTCGTTAACGACCCTGAAAGGGTTGGTAACGAGGGCCTTGTCGAGTTCGACCTCGTTCAGTATGAGGTGTTCGTCTGGTCTGGAGTCATTGATTGGCACTTCGTTGTTGGATTCGGTGATATGCTCAACCGGCAGCCTAGATAAGTGGTCTGCCACCAGGTTTTCTGCTCCTTTTTTATCTCTTATTTCATGATCAAATTCCTGCAGTAAGAGCATCCAACGAAGCAATCTAGGATTGTCATCCTTTTTGGCCATTAGATATCTAACAACCTCATGGTCAATATAAACAATCACCTTCGACCCAACAAGATAGGAGCGGAATTTTTCAAAGGCAAATACCACAACAAGGAATTCCTTCTCCGTTATGGTATACTTACTCTGCGCCTCATCAAGCGTCTTACTTGCGTAGTAGATGGTGTGGAGCTTCTTATCCTTCCGTTGTCCCAAGACTGCGTCGACAGCATAGTCATTGGCATCACACATAATCTCAAAGGGTAAACTCCAATCTGGGGACTGCATAATAGGGGCGGAGACGAGGGCTGCTCTTAACCTGTAAAATGCTTCAAGACATTCTGGAGACAGCTCAAACACTACATCTTTCATTAGTAGGTTAGTCAGAGGTTTGGCTATCTTAGAAAAATCCTGGATAAAGCGTCTATAAAAGCCAGCATGCCCTAGAAAACTCCTAGTGTCTTTTACAGAAGAGGGAGGAGGTAGTTTTTCAATGAGCTCAATTTTTGCTTTACCTACTTCTATCCCCCTTTTTGAGACAACATGTCTTAATACTATCCCCTCTTGGACCATCAAATGGCGTTTTTCCCAGTTTAGCACAAGATTGGTTTCTTCACATCTTTTAAGAACACATGCAAGATTAGCAAGACAAGTATCAAAGGAAGAACCATAAACAAAAAAATCATCCATAAAGACCTCTACGATATCCTCTATCAAATCAGAAAAAATTGCCATCATACACCCTTTGGAAGGTGGCGGGGGCATTGCAAAGCCCAAATGGCATTCTTTTATAAGCAAAAGTCCCATAGGGACATGTAAAGGTAGTCTTCTCTTGATCATCAGGATGAATGAGAATCTGCTAAAAACCGCTATAGCCATCTAAATATCAGAAATAATCATGTTGGGCTAAGCGTTCTAACACTTGGTCAATGAAAGGAAGCGGAAAATGATCTTTTCTAGTAGCACTATTAAGCTTCCTATAGTCAATGCACATCCTCCAACTAGTAGTGGTCCTAGTGGGGATTAGCTCTCCCTTTTCCTTTTCTATTATGGTCATTCCCCCTTTTTTAGGAACTACATGGACCGGACTAACCCATTGGCTGTCCGATATAGGAAATATGATCCCAGCATCAAGTAATTTAATGATTTCCTTTTTGACCACTTCTTTCATATTAGGATTTAACCTACGTTGATGCTCTATAGTGGGTTTATGATTATCTTCCATGTATATCCTATGCATGCAAGGAGAAGGGGATATGCCGGTTATATAATCTAGGGAGTAACCTATGGCTTTTCTATGCATCCTAAGCACATTAAGCAGCTTTTCTACTTCCTCATCTTTTAACTTAGCATTGATGATGACAGGGAAAGTAGAATTAGGACCAAGAAATTCATACCTGAGAGAGTCCGGAAGAGGTTTGAGTGTTGGAGAAGGTTCAGCTGGAATGAGAATCGGTTCTTCTGGCTCCGTCTTCAACACCTCTTCAAGGTATTCAAATGCCGAGATTTCATTGTCCTCGTCTAGGGTCGTTAACGATGTTGGTGGGGTCGTTAACGAGCTTGTTTCTTTTGCCATGAGAATCGGTACCGAGGTTGGGGAACTCGTTACCGAAACTGCAGGGGCTATCTCGGCCCATCTTCGACCAGAGAATTCATCATTCGATACTAATCTTCCAACTGGGTCCCCACATTCGATAAATTCATTGTGGGTATAGAGCATCTTGACTTCGGCTCTACTTGTCTCCTTCATTGTCGGGTTGAACCAAAATTTCGGTGCCTCTTCTCCAATTTCAAAAGTGAGGAGTCCCTTCCTAACATCAATTATGGCTCCGGCTGTGGCGAGGAATGGTCTCCCTAAGATAATAGGAACCACCGGGTCTTCGGGCATTGCCATGACTATGAAATCATTAGGAACAAAGAATTTGCCCACTTGCACCGGAAAGTCTTCTACAACCCCTGTTGGCTTTACACACGAGCCATCTGCAATGTATAACCTCATATTGATTGGCTCCAATGCTCCCATGTTGGCTTTTGACCAGATTGAAAGAGGGAGCAAACTAGAACTGGCTCCCAAATCACATAAAGCCTTGAATTTATGGTCGCCTATGCCAATTGTTATGGCAAATCTCCCTGGATCGCCTAGTTTCTCTGGTAGAGCAATGGATCGGACTTCATCTTGCAGCTCTGTAATGGATTGTTTCCTGCTAAGAATATCTTTCAAGAATTTCGTGTAAGCCGACATTTCGCTTAGGGCCTCATCGAATGGGATAGAAATATTAATGCCCTGGAGAATCTTTACGAAACGCTTGAACTTACTCTCAGTAGAGTCCTTAGACTTCTTAGTGGGAAAAGGAAGAGAATTCACCTTTCTCGGAACCAAATCGGGCTTGAGAGGTGATGCTACCGGGTCGCATTAGGGTCTATTGGTATGCTCGGAGGATCGTTATCGACCCTAATGGGGTCGTTAACGAGCCTGGGATTGGGAGAGGAGCTCGGAATAGGAAACTTACCTGGGCTGGGGTCGTTAACGACCCTGGGAGCATCGTCACCATGGTGTGCAGGTTCGGTAACGACTCTCTCTGGCTCGTTACCGAGCTGACGTAGCTTCCTCATCAGTCGTGGGGTTCGTCTCCTTAACTTGGGCACGCTCCGGTAGTGTCTTTCCGCTCCTAAGGTGCACCGTTGCTATTTGTCCTCTAGGGTTCTCCTCGGGGCGGCCCGGGAGTTGTCCTTGTGGTCTTGGAATCTGTGCAGCAAGGTTCCCTAGTTGGGAGTCGACATTCTTCTTCCACACATCGAACTCTCCCCATCGTTTTAGTTGGTTGTTTGTAATAACTGTGGTTTTTGAGGATATTTTTGAATTTTTCTCGGATATCCTTTTAACATCTTTGTCCGTTTTAACGCTTAATCCAATATTTTTGTTGGAGATTAAATCCTAGAAAATTCTTGGTGATATCTTAAAATCACACAGAAATGAGTTAATGGATCGGTGTGAATTCTAGGATTTTTTAGTGGAAAAAGAATATTTATTGGATAAGCCGTCTTTTTAATTATGTACTGTAAAGGATTTAAAATACGAAACGGAAGCCTTAAGAGTTGAAGGTAGAAAGATAAAATCATGGAAAAATGATTTTATTGGTCTACATATTTTACGAGACGTTTTAAGTTTAGTAAGTTTTTCCATCCGAGGTATATAATTTTACCGCTTTAACGCGAATCCCGTTCCGAGACGGGTTTTGTTTTCAAAGCAATCTCTTCTCTTCCTTATTAAGGAAGGAACCAGAGAGTTAGAATCAGGAGGAAACTGGAACATGGGATTCGAGAGTTTTCGAGCATCTTCACCGCCGGTTGCTCCCCTCGTCCCTTGCCTCCTCTGCCCAGTCCACCACCCTCTCCTCCGCCCTCTCTTCTTCTTGTCTCAGTCACCTCTTTCCCCCCCCGATGTGTAGCAGGAACCAGCAGACGGAAAGTGGACATGGGAGAGGAGAATTCTTCATCGCCGACGTACCTCTGCCTCGCCCCTGTTTTGGGTGGCAACCGCCGGCCTCCTCCTTGGCCACCCCTGAACTTCAACCACCAGGCGGCACCACCAGCAAACCTTGCTGCCTCGTTCGAGAGAGAGAGGAGCAGGGCGGAATGGCAGACCGGGAGAAAGAATTCGTCACTGATATTCATGTTTTTAGTCTAGTTTTTAGTGTGTTTTCTTAGTTTGTTTGGTTTAGTTTTAATAGTTTTAGGGTTAGTTTTGTGTGTTTTTGGATGAGTTTGCATATTTTGTGAAAAGTATGGAAGCTACTCCATTTTGTGTCTTTTTGCAGGTTTTGAGCAAGGAAGGAGCGCTTTTTGGAGCTGAATGGAGTACTATGGTGGAAGACGGAAGAGTGTGAAGATAGAGAAGTCGAAGTCCAGGCTTTTAGAGTTGAAAAATTGAAGAAAACCAAATCCAGGCTCATTAACGAGGTTGTGAAGGGTCGTTAACGAGGCTTGGAGATAGAATTTTTCGAGAGATCTTATGTCTACCGACCCTGTGCGGAAATCTATCTTGACAATTCCGTGTCGGTAGGTTTTAAATAAGTTTTAGGGTTATTATATTTTATGTTTTATGTCTTGTTATCTTTCTAGATTTTCTTTCTATCTTTTTAGGGTTAGTTTCTATCTTTTAGGAAAGTTTTTTATCTTCTAGCCTTTTTATTAGATAGCTTTATTAGTATAAATACCCTTCTTTCTAGCCTGAAAAAGGGGCAGAAAGTAGGAGATCAGCTTTTAGGAGAGCCGAGAGAGAGGAGAAGTCGAGTAGAGGATCATCGAGTCGAGGGGTAACGAGAGCGAAGCCAGGGTTGTTAATCGTGTCTTCTGTTCGGTATTCCTGTTGTTTTTCGGTTTCTTCTGAAGTCTGTAAACGATAATTTTCTTATTAATTTAAAGTAGTTTTTATTTTCAATGTTTTCTCTTATTGAAGTTGTTTGTTTTATAGTTATGATTAGTGAGTAGTTGTCCTATCCAGGGTCGGGGTTGAAACCCGGCATAGTTATGTATGTTTGATGAGTAAGTTAATGTGTTTAAAGCCTTTTATCTATTTTTAGATTGCTTGTTGTGTTTATCCCTAGATGAGAATCGAGGTAATTTGAGTTCTTAACTTGATTGAGAAAGAAAGTTATAGATTTAAAGGTTGATATTGTTCGATTACGAAAGTTTCGAGCTTTGGATCTAAAACAAGTGATTGAGTGAATTATTTTATGAGAATAGATTGATTTGCTTGCTAGTCAGCGAAAGTTGATGAATTTATCTATTTAAAGTCATGATCTTTATCTTCTTATGAGTTTATATGCATGGCTATGTTGTGGTAACCCTTGTCCTAGATTTTTATTCCTATTTGAGTTTTCCTCGTTACATTCGTTACTGAGTTCGTTGCCTCGGTACCGAACCTGTGTTTGGAGTCGTTAGTAGTGTTATCCAGGTTCGTTAACGACCCTGACGAGGTCGTTAACGAGGTTGGTCGTAGGTGTTTTGTGTTGTTTTGCTTAGTTTTTATTCTTGGTAGTTGGTAAACAAACAGTAGTGCTTCCCGTGGAACAATCCTGACTCCCCTATACTCAGCGGGGTCTTGACTATAAATTTTATTTATTGTCAAATCACCCTCTCAACAAATTGGCGCCGTTGCTGGGGAGGCAACATTGTTTGTTTGTTTATCTGTGGGTCTGGGAATAGCCCGACCCCATTTTTGTTTTTAATTTTTGTTTTCTTTGTCTGTTTTCTCAGCGTATGCCAGCTGGACGTCGAAGGCTCGAATTTGACAACGCCG
The DNA here is from genome assembly GCA_964016875.1 of Fallopia convolvulus. Classification (NCBI taxonomy): domain Eukaryota; kingdom Viridiplantae; phylum Streptophyta; class Magnoliopsida; order Caryophyllales; family Polygonaceae; genus Fallopia; species Fallopia convolvulus. The sequence continues at coordinate 30,126,672 of OZ024727.1, forward strand.
GTTATTATTCAGAATCTGAACGTTCTCTGCACCGTAGACACCGAGAGAACCGAGCTATGGCTACACCGGAGGAGATGACTCGTCAGATGGCCGAACTCCAGAGACAGATGGAGGCGTTAAAAACCGAAAAAGATGTCGCTGCTGCCGAGGCCGAGCGTCAACGAGTCAACAGTGCTCGTCTACAAGAAGAGCTGAATGCCTATCCAAGGAATGCCAAAGAATACATGCATCTAGAACTGAGGGTGCCAGAGTCTCCAATTGTGCTTCCGGAGATAGAGAAACCTTTTGAGATTAAGTCTCAATTTATATCCTTGATCAAACGGGCTCAGTTTGAAGGGAAACCTACTGAGTGCCCTATGGAACATATTAGAAATTTTCTGGATTTATGTGACACCATAGCTGCTGAAGGTGTCTCACTTGAATATGTTCAGCTTTCAGGTGGTCTCTTACTGGAAAGGCTCTGAGTTGGTTGGAGAGCTTACCTCCTAAGTCTATCAGGACTTGGAAGAATTTCTATGATCAATTTCTTACAAAAATTTTCCCTCCTGCCAAGACGACGGAGTTGAGAAAGCGCATCACCTCCTATCACCAGCTGCCTAATGAGACATTTGTTGAAACATGGGAAAGATTTAAGGAGATGCTTAGACAATGCCCTACTTATGGGCAACCTTTATATGTGCTCCAAGAAATCTTTTTCCAGTGTATAAATGCAGAAACGAAGAACCGCATTAACATGCATACAACGTGCGGTTTTATAGAGATGGAACCCACGGTTGCATGGGAGTTGTTGGACAAGCTGTCTAATTATGATGCCATGTATGGAACCCAGCAATCTCCCCAGCCCCAGAGGCGTCTCTACATGCCTAACAAGGAAGATGTTGACCCCGATGTCAAAAATCAATTTCTGCAAGACCAGGTCAACCGCCTGAAGAAGCAGGTAAGTTTTCTGAAATCCCCTCAATCTTGTCAAGAGTGTGGCTCTTCTACCCATAGTACTTCTGCTTGCACTAACATAGAACAGGTAAGAGCCGTTGAGACATATGCTGAAGTGAATTATATGAGAGGCCCATACAGAAACCAGCCTAGTAATTTTGACAGGTCAAAAAATTATCTAGCATGGGGCAACCAAAACCCAAATCCCAACTATGCAGTGCCCCCACCGGATAGACGACCTGCACCATATCGACCTCTAGGCTATCAAGATCCACCATCATGGGCATTAGGGTTACAGGAAGGCATTAGCGGAATCCAAGCCAACCTTAACAATCAAAACAACAGATGGGGAGAGTTCGATGTGTGGAAGAAAAATGTCGACTCTCAACTAGGGAACCTTGCTGCACAGATTCCAAGACGACAGGGGCAACTCCCGGGCCGTCCCAAGGAGAACCCTAAGGGACAAATTGCAGCGGTACACGTTAGGAGCGGAAAGACACTACCGGAGTGTGTCCAAGCTAAGGACAATGGTCCTACGACTAAAGAGGACGCCACGGTTCAGCTCGGTAATGAGCCAGCGAGAGCAAGTACCGAACTGGCACACCAAGGTGACGAGGCTCCCAGGTTCGTCAACGACCCTAGTCCAGGTAAGCTTCTTGAACCGAGCCCTTCTCTGAATCCCAGGCAAGTTAACGACCCATCAGGGTCGGTAACGATCCTCCCAGAGCACCTAACGACCCTAGTGTTGAGCCGGTAGCATCACCTCTCGAGCCTGACTTGGTTCCGAGAATGGTGAAATCTCTTCCTTTTCCTATTAAGAAATCGAAGGACTCTACTGAGAGTAAGTTCAAGCATTTCGTAAAGATTCTCCAGGGCATTAATATTTCCATCCCATTCGCTGAGGCCCTAAGCGAAATGCCGGCTTACACGAAATTTTTGAAAGATATTCTTAGTAGGAAAAGATTCATCACAGAGCTGCTAGATGAGGTCCGATCTATTGCTCTACTAGAAAAGCTAGGAGACCCAGGGAGATTTGCCATAACAATCGGCATAGGCGACCTCAAATTCAAAGCTCTATGTGATATGGGAGCCAGTGCTAGTTTACTTCCCCTTTCAATCTGGTCAAAAGCCAATATGGGACCACTGGAGCCAATTAACATGCGGTTATACATGGCAGATGGCTCTTGTATCAAACCAACAAGGGTTGTAGAAGACTTTCCGGTTCAAGTGGGCAAATTCTTTGTCCCAAATGATTTCATAGTTATGGCAATGCCCGAAGACCCGGTAGTTCCAATTATCTTGGGGAGATCGTTCCTCGCCACCGTTGGAGCTATAATTGATGTTAGGATGGGACTCCTAACATTCGAAATTGGGGATGAGGTGACGGAATTTCGGTTCAAACAGTCAATGAAGGAGACCGATAGAGCCGAAGTCAAGATGCTCTACACCCACAACGAGATCATCGAATGTGGGGACCCTGTTGGAAGATTGGTGTCAAATGCTGAATTTCCCGGTCAAAGATGGGCTGAGATACCCCCTGCAGGTTCGGTAACGAATCCCCCATCCTCAGTACCGATTCTCTTGGCAGAAGAAGCAAGCTCATTAACGACCCCGACAGCATCGTTAACGACCCTGGCCGAAGACAATGAAATTTCAGCATTTGAATACCTTGAAGAAGTGTTGAAGACGGAACCAGAAGAACCGATTCTAATCCCAGCTGAACCTTCTCCAACACTTAAACCTCTTCCGGACTCCCTCAGGTATGAATTTCTTGGTCCTAATTCTACTTTTCCTGTCATTATCAATGCTAAATTAAAAAGATGTGGAAGTAGAGAAACTGCTGAATGTGCTTAGGATGCATAGAAAAGCCATAGGCTACTCCCTAGATGATATAACTGGCATATCCCCTTCTCTTTGCATGTATAGGATATACATGGAGGATAATCATAAACCCACTATAGAGCATCAACGTAGGTTAAATCCTAACATGAAGGATGTGGTAAAAAAGGAAATCATTAAATTACTTGATGCTAGGATCATATTTCCTATATCGGACAGCCAATGGGTGAGTCCGGTCCATGTAGTCCTAAAAAAAGGGGGAATGACTGTCATAGAAAATGAAAAGGGAGAGCTTATTCCAACTAGGACCACTACCAGTTGGAGGATGTGCATTGATTATAGGAAGCTTAATAGTGATACTAGAAAAGATCATTTTCCCCTTCCATTCATTGATCAAGTGTTAGAACGCTTAGCCCAGCATGATTATTTCTGTTATTTAGATGGCTATAGCAGTCTTTCGCAAATTCCCATTCATCTTGATGATCAGGAGAAGACTACCTTTACATGTCGTTATGGAACTTTTGCTTATAAAAGAATGCCATTCGGGCTGTGTAACGCCCCCGCCACCTTTCAAAGGTGCATGATGACCATTTTTTCAGATATGATAGAGGAGATTGTAGAGGTCTTTATGGATGATTTTTCTGTTTATGGTTCTTCATTCGATGCTTGTCTTGCTAACCTTGCACGTGTGCTTAAAAGATGTGAAGAAACCAATCTTGTGTTAAACTGGGAAAAATGCCATTTCATGGTTCAAAAGGGGATAATGTTAGGAAATCTTGTCTCTAAGAGAGGGATAGAAGTAGATAACGCAAAAATTGAGCTTATTGAAAAACTACCTCCTCCCTCTTCTGTAAAACACATTAGGAGTTTCCTAGGGCATGGTGGTTTTTATAGACGCTTTATTCAGGATTTTTCTAAGATAGCTAAACCTTTGACTAACCTACTAATGAAAGATGTAGTGTTTGAGCTGTCTCCAGAATATCTTGAAGCATTTTACAGGTTAAGAGCAGCCCTTGTGTCCGCCCCTATTATGCAGTCCTCAGATTGGACACTACCCTTTGAGATTATGTGCGACGCTAGTGACTATGCAGTCGGAGTTGTCTTGGGACAACGGAAGGATAAGAAGCTCCACGCCATCTACTACACCAGTAAGACGTTGGATGAGGCGCAGAGTAAGTATACCACAACGGAGAAGGAATTCCTTGTTGTGGTATTTGCCTTTGAAAAATTCCAGTCCTACCTTGTTGGATCAAAAGTGAATGTTTATACTGACCATGAGGTTGTTAGATACCTAATGGCCAAAATGGATGCCAAGCCTAGATTTCTTCGTTGGATGCTCTTACTGCATGAGTTTGATCATGAAATAAGAGATAAGAAAGGAGCAGAAAACCTAGTGGCAGACCACTTATCCAGATTGCCGGTTGAGCATATCACCGAATCCAACAATGAAATTCCAATCAACTATTCCAGGCCAGACGAACACCTCATGCTGAACGAGGTCGAATTCGACAGGGCCCTCGTTACCGACCCCTTTAGGGTCGTTAACGAACCACCGAGGCTAGAAGGAAGAGTTCACGATGGCAAAAACCCAAAGTGCATCGACACAACAGTCAGGCAGTTCGTTACCAAGCCACGGGAGGTCGTCACTGAGGATAATATTACAGCTCCAAGGTCGTTAACGACCCACACAAGTCCAGTGACGACCGGTCAGGTAAGATTTCTGAACCAAAACTCATTCAATTCGATTCAATCCCTTCCTCTCCTGCTACTGATGTCTCTCTATTTGGTGGTGTTTTCATATGTGATTTCCTTTGTAAATATGTTTCTTTTTCCCCTTTTCTTGTGCGTTTTGTTCCTTTTTAGCTTAGTTCCCGTATTTCTATGAGATTCGGAGACTACGCGCATTTTATGTGTTTTATAGGTAATTTGGCGTGAATCAAGGATCTATTTGAAGGAGGGTCGAGACATGGAGCAAGGCCCGAGCAAAGCGGGAAAGAGAGAAGCAAGCCATGAAGAAGAACAAGAGAAGCCAACTAAGAAGAAGGTGGAACGAGGTCAGGACCGAGTTGCAACCAAGCTCGGGCCCGACTTGAAGTTTCAACCTCGGACCGACATACACAGTAACTCGGGCCCGAGGTCCTCCGTGTCGGTCCAAGTCGGTCACCGAACTACTTGGGCTCCAAGGCACGAAATTGTGAACTTCCACTTTTGCCCCTCATCTAATCCATAAAAGGCCCTCTTGTCTTCTAAGAAAGGGGTTCCCACACTTAGCAAGGAACCCAACCCTCAAAAACTCTCAAGGGGATACTTGGAGAGCAAGGAGGAAGGAGAGGAGAAGGAGAAGAGAGAGAATCGGCCAAGGAGAGGAAGATTGATAGGTTTGGTTGATAGATTAGCTTTGCTTTGTTTTGATCTTGTGGATTTGGAAACCCTTGATTGGAATTTGTGGATTGCTTTTGATTTTGAATGAAACTTTGCTTTGTTTTGAGATTGATGATGTTGATTGCTTTCCCTTTTGATTTGTTTGCTTTCTTTGTTTGCCACATGAAGTAGATCTCCTTGATCTTGGGTTATGGGGGAAAACCCTAGCTAGGTTTGGGCTAGAAACCCCAATTCCATAGCCTTGAGTGTTTGATCTAAGGAACCCACTCTACATAGAGCTACAATTCCTTGCGAAAGTCGGGAATCAAGGCTTGAGATTGGCAAAGTAGCGAAAGTGAACATGTGTCAATCTCAAGACCTTGCTTCGAAGGGGATTTCCCCAGTGATCGATGTGTAGAAGTGGTTGGAACGAGGGCGAAAGCACTCGATCCTAGTCCTATCATCACTCATTGCTTGAATTGGGGTGGATAAGCCTTAATCTACTAGAGAAGGAACCCAAAAGCCCAAGATCTACTTTTAATCTTTGAAGTTCGACAAACCCAGCTACCTCGGGCCCGACTTACCCTACGTCGGTCCCGACTTCCTCTCGTCGCCAACCTCGGGCCCGACGTGACCTCAGTGTCGGTCCCGACTGTTTTCTTTGTTTTCCTTTGTTTTATGCTCTCCTTTCTAGCTTCCTAGTATCTAGGCACATCGATCGAGTAGACTTCCCGAGTGTTCGACACCCACCACGTACTACAACGGGGTCGGGTTATAAATTGTATCTCTAGACCCTCGCACACCGTGAGACGCGATCAAAAAGAATGGCGCCGTTGCCGGGGAAGTCTAAGTGCATTGAGTGCCAATTTGGTGAGTTTCTTGTGTTTTGGTAGTGATTTGGGTGAGGGAATAGCCCAAACCCTTTGTTTGTTTTTGATTTGTTTTGGTTTGTGTTTTTGTTTCATAGGTGTATGCTAGTTCGTTCCTCCCGAGGAACACTTGAGCTTGAGTTTGTGAGTGATCCGGAAAGTATTCTCAAAGAAGCCCGAAGAAGAAAAAGGATGGAGAATCAAGCTCTCCATGTTGATGAGGAGTTGGCTCAACTTAGGGCCGAAATGGCTAGATTGCAACTCGAGAGGGACAATCAAGAGGCGGTGGCAAGAAGAGAACGGGAGCAACGGATGAGAGCCGAGGCTCAACTCAACGCTCTACCCCGGAATGCACGCCAATACATGCATCCGGAGTTGAGGGTACCCGAGCCGGCTATTGTGCTTCCCGAGGTTGCCAAGAATTTTGAGATCAAGACGCAATTCATCTCCCTCATCAAGCGTGATCAATTCGAGGGCCGTCCACATGAGTGTCCCATAGAGCATGTTAAACGATTTGTGGATATGTGTGAGACGATCTCCATCGACGAGGAGACATTGGAGTATGTGCTTCTAAAGGCGTTCAAATGGTCACTTGGGGGCAAGGCCACACATTGGCTCGAGAGCCAAGCTCCTAGGTCAATCACAACTTGGAGGACACTCTATGACGCTTTCTTGATGAAGTTCTTCCCGCCCTCAAAGACAACCGAGTTAAGAAGGAAGATTGCAAGCTTTCAACAAGGTCCGAATGAGCCCCTCTTCGAAGCATGGGACCGTTTCAAGGAGATGTTGCGCCAATGTTCTACTCATGGCCAACAACCATATGTACTTCAAGACATCTTTTTCCAAGGCATCAATCCGGTAACGAAGGACAAGCTCAATCTCCACACCGATTGTGGGTTCATAGACTTGACACCGGATCAAGCTTGGGAGCTACTTGACAAGCTATCCGATTATGAGGCCATGTATGGGGTGAGTCAAGCTAGCAAGGAGGTGAAAGTTCAAGGTGAAGGTGCAAGGAGGTTATATGATCCAAAGGGAGAAGACATTGATAGGGATGTGAAGCTCCAATTCCTTGAAGGTGAAGTGAGCAAGCTTAAGAGGCAAGTCCACTACTACAAGCAAAATGCTAGAGCTTGTGAGGAGTGTGGATCCTTTGCACATGCTACACAAGTTTGTCCGAATGAGAGCCAAGTACGCTTGGCCGAGCGAATTGAGGAGGCAAACTATGTTCGAGGAAATTTCGGTGGAAGAGGCAATTTCAACAATGGTGGCAATGGCCGGTGGAACAACGGTCAAGCTCAAGGCTACAACCACAACTTCAACCAAAACGAGCCAAGGGCGCCACCACCACCATATAGACCACCGGGATTCAATGAGTTACAAACATTTGCTCAAGAGATGAGAGATGGGTTCAAGGAGATGAGGACCCAATTCAATGAGTTTGGTGCATGGAGGAGGCAAGTCGACAATCAATTTGCCCAAATTGCAACTCAAGCCCCGAGAGAGAATGGAAGACTTCCGGGCCGACCCGAGGAGAATCCTCGAGCTCAAAACAATCAAAATGAAGTCCGGGCAATTGGATTGAGAAGTGGACGAAACCTACCCGAGCCACACGTGCCTAAGAAGAATGAAGAGAGTCGGACCAACTTACCCAGCAAGTCGGGTCCGACATTCCCCGAAGTCGACCCAGCAAGAAGATCGATTCCTTCACCACGGACCGAGGTCGAGAGCAACTCGGGACCGACGTACACAGACCTCGATCCAACTCCTCTGTCTCGGACCGAGATTCACAACATGGGGCCCGATATGGTGCCCAAGTCGGTCCAACCAGGAAATGTTGCAAGTGAAGTAGGGAAGTCCAAGGAGGTTGGTCCAAGCAAGATTCAAGGTGCAACGATTCTTCCATATCCCTCAAAGAAGCCGAAAGATGTTGTTGAGAACAAGTTGAAGAGGTTTCTCAAACTCTTGCAAGGCTTGAACATCTCTATCCCGTTCAACGATGCATTGAGTGAGATGCCATCTTATGCCAAGTTTTTAAAGGAGATTTTGAGCAAGAAGAGGTCCATAGTTGAAATGCAAGATGAGGTCAAGACCTTGGAGTTACCGCAAAAGCTAGGAGATCCCGGTCGTTTTGCTATAACCATTGGTGTGGGGTCTCAAAACTTCCAAGCCTTATGTGACCTTGGGGCAAGTGTTTCGGTGATGCCCGCTAGCATTTGGAGAAGAGCAAATTTGGGTGAAATGGAGCCGGCCGATATGTCCCTAACTATGGCCGACGGTTCCATCATCAAGGCTAAGGGAATATTGGATGACGTTCCGGTGCGAGTTGGAAAGTACTTTGTCCCCGATGATTTCGTGATCTTGGACATGCATGAGGATCCCTTGGTCCCAATAATCTTAGGGAGACCATTCTTAGCTACGGCGGGGGAAAGGTTTGATGTCAAGAACGGCAAGGTTTCCTTTGAGATTGGTGAAGAAAAGGTCGATTTTCACTTCAACAAGGCCTTGAATGAGCCGGACGCCTTGGCTATCCTCAAACTTGAAGAGAGTGCCAAGAGAGAAAGTGAAGAAGTGGAAGTTGCTAGAGAGGTCGTTGTGTTGAGAAGTGATGAAGGGTTCAATAAACAAATACAAGCAAGGGAGTTGTTGGAGCAAATTGAGGATCAAGATGAGTCAAGGATCAATGCTAGCCCAAGGAGAAATGAAGAGTATCCTTACTTATATCCTTTTGATGTTGGTGATGACCACAATTCTTCCCAAACTTTTGATTCCTACATTTGTTTAAGTGATTTGAAAGATGACTTAGGAGACTCCTACATTTGCCTTAGTGACTTGAAAGATGAATTGGTAGAATCTCCTAGGAATTCTTTGGATAACTTTGGTGTAGGAAAAGAAAAACATGATGGAGCAAGTAAGGAGAAGAAATCTCATCCGTTGGAGGAGTATGATGAGAGAGGCCCGAGACCGGATAGCAATGCCTATATAGACCATCGTTGGTGGTTTTATGGGTATGAAGGCAATGGGAATGGGCATAACAATGGCGAGCAATTCACCGTGTTTCACCCGCCATGAGGTTGAGGTTAGGAAGTCAAGCTAGTGACTCTAAACGAGCGCTTCTCGGGAGGCAACCCGAGCTAGTAGCTTTCTTTTCGTAATTTTAGTTTGATTTTTCTTAGTTTAGCCTAGCTTTTCCCTAACCAATCTCTATCTAGTGTTTTGTGGATTTATGGTGTCGTGCATTCTTCAAAGTTGTGTAGGATTTGAGGTGAAATATTTAAATGGAAATATGGGAAAGAAGTTGCAAGAGGATGGAGTAAAATTGGTGACCCGAATACTCCCACATCGAGCCCAGGTAAGTCGGGCCCGACATAGGGACGTCGGTCCATGAAGTCGGTCCAACTCGATTTGACTAGTTGGAATGCCAATTTTGCCCTTGACCTAATTTGTCCTTTTCCCCCATTAAATACTATCCCCCACCTACCTATCATCTTCATATCAACCACCATTCCCAAAATACAACCCCTCTCCCTCAAACACTCTCAAAGTCGGCCGCCCATCCCCTTCCATACTCGATCCACACACTTCCCTTCTTCATCTCGATCCAACCATAAAAAGACCTCCCTAACCCGATTCCAAATAGAAATTTCGAGTTCAATCTCGTTCTTCATCCCCCGTCTCGATCTAGATTGAGAAAATTTGAGTTCTAAGTTGCTTATTTGTTTAAAAGTTCAATACTCTTCGAATCCGGTATGTGTTACTCGATCTCTACTTATTTCTTTGAAAATTTTGTGCTTTCATTGCGTAGATTGAGTAATGCCATGTTTGATTGAGAGCTTGAGCTTGAGCATCAATGGTGGATTTGCATGATTTGTGAAATTGAGCTCTAAAGTTGTTTATGCATGCTTAGATCCATTTAGAACTTCGATTAGGGATGTTTGATGGTTGAATTTGAAATTTAAGTGCATGATAGAGTGATTTGGGTTGGTTTTAGGTTAGAGTCGAAGCATGAATTAGGTCGAGATCGAAGTGCCCAGGAAAGTCGGGCCCGAGTTGTGGAAGTCGGTCCATCAAGTCGGACCGAGGTTGAGGATGTGTCGGGCCCGACATAGGTTGGAAGTCGATCCATGTTGTTTTTGCCCTCTTCTTGTGATATCATGTGGATTCATGTGTTTCATTGTTGGCTATAGCCTAATCATGATGTAGTATGATCATTTGCTTAGCCATTGTTAGAAGATATCCATGATGATTCATGTTGGATTGTGATGCATGTGTGTTTAGAGACTAAGTATGGAGTTCCCTTTGTGTTGAAATGTTGTTGTGTGTTGATGAGTGCTTTTGTTGAGTTGTATGGAGTTTATCTTGGATCCTTTTGTTTGGTTGGATGTGTGTAGGTACCATGGAGACAAGAGCTTCATCCTCTCATGTGGAAAGGCCAAGGAAGAAGTCCAAGAAGACGAGGAAAGAGCCGAAGTTGGATGATGTCTATTTGGAGGATGATGAGCAAGTGGAGAATTATGAAAGATATATGGCGCTTGAGCACCACACGAGGTGGCTTGATTGGGAAGCCGTGAGGAAGATGGACATGGATCAAGCCCTTCCAAGATGCTACTCCCACATCGGTCTTAATGGGATGCTAAGGTGGGACAACACTCACTACCCCGCCCTCACCTCGGAATTTATGGCCACATTCGAGTGCACTTATGATAATGTGGAGGATGAGGAAGGGGCGATCACTTTCCGATTGGGCAACGAGGACCACAATCTCACTCTTAGGGATTTGGCTACCTACTTCGGGTTTCCATGCCCAAGAGAAGAGGCCGGCGTCAACAATGAGAAGGTGAACCAAGTGTGGCGTCATGTGACCGGGAAGAGTGAGATGAGAAAGGGCGCCTCCACAAACGAGATTGCTAGCCCTCTTTTCGGGTCATGGTGCGAGTTTTGGGGTGTGCAATCTATGCTCGTCATGAGTTGAGCAAGCCGATGAAGGAGGAGATCATGTTGCTCCATGAGATGCTCTTCAACACCGAGAAGCCCATGAACCTTGCATGGGAGTGGGTCAAGATGGTGCGGGACTTCCAAAGTTCCTCTTGGATCTACTTCGGTGGGATGATAGCAAGGCTCGCCATGCGTCTAGGAGTTGATCTTGACAAGTATTCTCCGGCTCCGAATGGTGTGGAGTACATGAACATGAAGTATTTCAAGAAGGCCAACATCATCAAGGAGAAGCTCTACATGATTTCTTTGGCCCCTCACTCGAACTATGATGGTGTGTCGATCCGGTTAGTGCACAACCTCTATGACCTTTCTCGGTATCAAAATTGGTACCAAGTGTGGGCCGGCAAGCCACACTCATTTGGTGACCCCGAAGGTGCAAGAGAGGGGCGGCGACAACAATCTCAACACATTCGGTTTACTTCTCCTCCATCTACACCGGATTCCGACCAAGACAACTTCGTGTTTGCACCTCGTGGGGAAGACATGGAAGTCGATCGAGAGCAAAATGAAGAAGATGAGCGCCTCCAAGGCTTGATGGCCGACCTCCGAGCCACGCACCATGCTCCAACACTGGCGGACCGAGGTACACACCAAGTCGGGCCCGACTTCCCTCAACGTCGGTCCAGTTCATTCCATGGTGGTGAGGTCCCGAGGCATTATGAACGAGGAGAAGGGAGCGGTGCAAGGCGAGAGCAATTCCAAGGTGGCGGTTATGAAGGCTATGCCCAATGGTACGGTCCGGGAATGGTGTTTCCCGAGCAACAACAAACCGTGGACATGTCCTTCTTAGCCAACCAAATGGCTCATCTCCAACTTCAACAAGAAAATGTTCTCCAAGAGGTCCATCAAGTGAATCTCCAACAACAACAAATGTACCAACATCAACAACAAATGTACCAACAACAACAACAAATGCTTCAACAACAAAGCTCTTTCCAAGCTAGCCAACAAGAGATGAACCGGGCCCTCGGCTACACTAGACGAGAGGTAGAGGAGCTTAGGGAGGTGGAAGACCAAAGGTGGCGAGTCCAAGATAGCTTTAACACATGGATGAGCGGGAACTTCCCTTCCCGTGAGGACCAATGGACACGCCCGGAGCCTCAACTCCAACCACCACCACAAGACTTCTACCAAGAGCAAGCAAGGCTCCAAAGAGGACGTAGACGTGACAACCCCTTCGATTGATCCTATACATGCCATTGAAGAATAAGAAATTGTGAGCTTTTCATACTCTTCTCTCTTGCTTTTAAGTTTTGGTTTCCTTGTTTGATGGGGACATCAAAATTTTATGTATGGGGTGGGGGTAAGTGTGTTCATGATTTCACTTGTTTATGTTTGTTTATTATTTTGAGGATATTTAGTTTGTGTTTTTAGTTTGTGTTTGGGATGTTTGCTTCTTGGTTTGTGGTTTGATGAAAAACATGAATGATTAATTTGGTCTTGAATGGATGAGTTTTTGGTTTTAGAGAAATTTTTGCGAAAAAATCCATAAAAATTGAAAAAATTGTGTTGAAAACAACAAAAAGATTTTGTGTTTTGTAGGTTTTGGACTAGAAATTCCCATCTTAGATTGCCAAAATAAAAGCTAATGATGATGTGAGCATGTAAATTCCTTTGCATATTTTTGGATAGTTTAGCCTCTAAAAAGATGTTGCTTTTGATGTGATCATGATATCTTGCTTGTTTTATTGAACATGTGAGTTCTAGGACGAGTTCTTATGCAACTAAGTATGAGTGACCCTTGTGAGATTGATTTTTGGCCATTTTAGGGATGCTTGTTCATATTTGCATATCCCTCATTTTTCTTGTGTGATTAGCTCATTCATGCTTAGTAAAACTTGCTATTGCGGTGTTTATCTATTTTCCAAGACCGTCATGAGATTTGTCCTAGCATTGTCACATTGATTTTGAACTTTGTTCTTTTAGTCACATAAATGTTCCATATCCTACCGTGAAGATAATCCTTTGTTTGTAGCCCCGTTCTAGCCTAAGCTTTTGTTTGAAACTCCTCAAAAATATTATTCCTAGCCTTATATGACTTGACCCTTATGGGATTGGACTTTAGAAGAGAGGTTTGGATTGTATTTGAAGAGTTGAGATTCTCTTGGGTTTAAGGGCAAAAGAATGGTGTTATGAATCATGTGGGTAGTGCATCTTTGTTGTACAAAAATGAAAAAAAGAAAGAAAAGGAAGAAAGAAAATGTTGGAAATGTAAGGTGGAATAAAGCAAAGAGCTTAAGTGAAGAAAAGGGTCCAACCGAGTTACAAGCAACATCGGGCCCGATGTCATAAGAAAGTCGGTCCAAATGTAGAAAGTGTTGAAAATCCAACAAAAAGCATAAGAGCAAAGATGAAGTGGAATGTTAAGTGAAATTTTGGGTTGAAAGGAAAATGTTAAGTCTTTTGGGTGAGTGTGAAAGTAATTGTGGAATTTGGTGAAGTTGGTGAGAGTTTAGGTTGTTCAATCCCCATTGTAAGCACCACAAGACCAAATAATTCCCACCTTGAGAAATACCAAAAGCCCCATTACAACCCGGCCGAATGGAACCTCTTTGAGGACCTCCATTGAGCCAAGTTCGAAATTCTTTGTGTACTTTGCATTAGGCATCTCTAGGTGGAGGAATTGGTGATATTAGCTTCAATAGTAAAGTCCTTACTTGCATGATTTTTGAGCTTGAGTGTTCATTGCTAAACCCAAACACATGATGAGTGATACACATTCACATATCCCTAAAGTGAGGCTTAGTTGCATTGACTTTATTCCTTGGAACACTTAATCATGTGTGATGATGTAATCTTGCTTGAATATCGATCACTTGTGCTTAAAATGTGTTTTCATACGAGGCTTTACTTGAAGATTATGTTTCGGTCTTGCTCACATTGTTATTGCTTGAGGACAAGCAAGTTTAAGTATGGGGTATTTTGATGTCTCTCTATTTGGTGGTGTTTTCATATGTGATTTCCTTTGTAAATATGTTTCTTTTTCCCCTTTTCTTGTGCGTTTTGTTCCTTTTTAGCTTAGTTCCCGTATTTCTATGAGATTCAGAGACTACGCGCATTTTATGTGTTTTATAGGTAATTTGGCGTCAATCAAGGATCTATTTGAAGGAGGGTCGAGACATGGAGCAAGGCCCGAGCAAAGCGGGAAAGAGAGAAGCAAGCCATGAAGAAGAACAAGAGAAGCCAACTAAGAAGAAGGTGGAACGAGGTCAGGACCGAGTTGCAACCAACCTCGGGCCCGACTTGAAGTTTCAACCTCGGACCGACATACACAGTAACTCGGGCCCGAGGTCCTCCGTGTCGGTCCAAGTCGGTCACCGAACTACTTGGGCTCCAAGGCACGAAATTGTGAACTTCCACTTTTGCCCCTCATCTAATCCATAAAAGGCCCTCTTGTCTTCTAAGAAAGGGGTTCCCACACTTAGCAAGGAACCCAACCCTCAAAAACTCTCAAGGGGATACTTGGAGAGCAAGGAGGAAGGAGAGGAGAAGGAGAAGAGAGAGAATCGGCCAAGGAGAGGAAGATTGATAGGTTTGGTTGATAGATTAGCTTTGCTTTGTTTTGATCTTGTGGATTTGGAAACCCTTGATTGGAATTTGTGGATTGCTTTTGATTTTGAATGAAACTTTGCTTTGTTTTGAGATTGATGATGTTGATTGCTTTCCCTTTTGATTTGTTTGCTTTCTTTGTTTGCCACATGGAGTAGATCTCCTTGATCTTGGGTTATGGGGGAAAACCCTAGCTAGGTTTGGGCTAGAAACCCCAATTCCATAGCCTTGAGTGTTTGATCTAAGGAACCCACTCTACATAGAGCTACAATTCCTTGCGAAAGTCGGGAATCAAGGCTTGAGATTGGCAAAGTAGCGAAAGTGAACATGTGTCAATCTCAAGACCTTGCTTCGAAGGGGATTTCCCCAATGATCGATGTGTAGAAGTGGTTGGAACGAGGGCGACAGCACTCGATCCTAGTCCGATCATCACTCATTGCTTGAATTGGGGTGGATAAGCCTTAATCTACTAGAGAAGGAACCCAAAAGCCCAAGATCTACTTTTAATCTTTGAAGTTCGACAAACCCAGCTACCTCGGGCCCGACTTACCCTACGTCGGTCCCGACTTCCTCTCGTCGCCAACCTCGGGCCCGACGTGACCTCAGTGTCGGTCCCGACTGTTTTCTTTGTTTTCCTTTGTTTTATGCTCTCCTTTCTAGCTTCCTAGTATCTAGGCACATCGATCGAGTAGACTTCCCGAATGTTCGACACCCACCACGTACTACAACGGGGTCGGGTTATAAATTGTATCTCTAGACCCTCGCACACCGTGAGAGGCGATCAGCTACTTCTATTTCTTTTACATCAATTCATGCTGTTAGAGGGTCAAAAGCCCCTTGGTTCGCGGATTTTGCTAACTATCTTGTAGGAGGCGTAATCCCCGAGGGACTAACCCCACAAAAGAAAAAGAAGTTCCTCCATGATGTAAAAAAGTACTATTGAGATGATCCTTACTTGTTCGAGCAAGGAAGTGAGCACCTCTTTAGACGCTATGTCCCCGAAGAGGAGGTAGAGAACGTGATCCGTCAATGTCACACACTTCCTACCGGAGGCCATGCAAAAGGATTCAAAACCACGGCGAAGATTCTTCAAAGTGGTCTCTACTGGCCAACCATGTTTAAAGATGTACATGCTTATGTGACAACATGTGATGAATGCCAATGATCGGGCAACATCACTTGGAGACATGAGAACCCGCTGACTGGGATACTAGAGGTCGAGTTATTCGACGTATGGGGCATAGACTTCATGGGACCTTTTCCCGTATCAGGCCCCTACAAGTATATCCTAGTAGCGGTCGATTATGTCTCTAAGTGGGTGGAGGCCGTTGCTACAAGGACCAACGACGCTAAAACCGTGGCCAAGTTTATTAAGACTAACATTTTTCCCAGGTTTGGCATTCCAAGAGTCCTCATTAGTGATGGTGGATCTCATTTCATTGAGCGGAGCTTTGGAAGCATTTTTGGCTAAGTACGGGTGGCACACCGGGTGGCAACACCATATCATCCCCAAACTAGTGGCCAAGTTGAAGTTTCACACAGGCAGATAAAGAGCATATTGGAAAAGACAGTATCCCGTTCTAGGAAGGATTGGTCTTCCTAATTGGATGATGCTCTATGGGCATATAGGACAGCATACAAGACGCCTCTACGCACCACTACCTATAATCTAGTGTATGGAAAGGCATGCCATTTACCGGTTGAGATGGAGCATAAAGCATTATGGGCTCAACGCAGCTGGAGCAAAATGATTCATGGACTTGCAAGCACTAGAGGAGTTGAGGTTAAGGCATATGAAAATGTTGAAATTTATAAAGAGCGCACCAAGCGGTGGCATGATCAGAAATTGGTGCCCAAAACCTATGAGGTCGACGATAAGGTACTTCTTTTCAATACTAGACTCCGTTTATTCCTAGGGAAGCTAAGGACAAGATGGAGCGGGCCATTCGTGGTTCATCACATTTATCCCCACGGTGAGGTAGATTTGATCGAAAACCAAGGCGCAATCTTCAAAGTTAACGGCCACCGATTGAAAACGTTTCATAAGCAACCCGACTCGGATGAAGAGATTAGAGTCACTATGGCTCTTACAACGTCGGACTAGCCAAGGTAAGTACGTCGGGCTAACGATGTTAAAAATAGCGCTTACGGGAGGCAACCCGCTTTTAGTATAGTTTAGTTTTTCTTCTTTTTTTTTCTTTCTTCTTTTGTCCTAGTTTTCTTTTGAGTTTTAGTAAGTAGTTTTTAGGGTAGCGAGATAGAATAGTTGTTAGCTAAAAAGATGCAGGAGTTGGGCTCAGAAATCACTCGAAAAGAGGCTACGGTGGTTCATTAACGACCCAACCCAGGGTCGTTAACGACCCGGTTTGGCGACCCGAATTGGCGAAACAGGCATGTAAATATTTTTACCCTAATCTATCTTATATCTTTACCCATGTGTCGCCCCTTTCACCTCTTCCCCTACCTCTAGCCCTCTCCTATAAAACCCTTTCAAACCTCCCAAAATTCCACTCTCAAATCCTCAATCCAAAAGCTTAAGTTCTCCAAGAATCCTACCGATATTTCTCACACCCGATTGGAAATCTCACCACCACCGAACTTCGGAGTCCCACCCTAGTTAACGAGTTCACCGCCCTTGATTTGCTTACCGACGAGATCCGAGCTCGTTAACCACCCAAATTTTCGATCTTTGTTCTTCAAATTCTCGATCTAACGGTATGATTTCTAAACCCTAACTCTCTATTTGCATGATTCATGGTTTATAGGGTCAAAATTTCATATCTTGTTCATATAGAAGATCGAATGGCATGTTTATTGATTGCTCAACGATTTTAATGCTTGATATATTAGTGGTTGATCTTGATTTCTATGGGTTTGTTCTTGCTTGATTCTCCATTGAAATTTGATTAAGAAAAGCATGAAGTACTTTGTTTTGGAATTGTTTGATCTTCACCATGAGTTTCTTGGGCAATTATAGCATGTTCGGGATGGGTAATTGAGCAAGTATGGGGTGCATATACCCGATTGTGTGTCTTACGTAGGATTATGACTGATGCATGCTTGATTCATGGCTTAATTTTGAGTATTTTACACTCGGAATTCGCGACTGGTTCCCGTACAGGCTCGTTAACGACCCTGCGTATTATCAAACCTAAAATCAGTCCAGATCCGTTACTGACCCCGGTTGGGTCGTTAACGAGGCATTCCGAGAGCTACTTCGAGACCAAGTACGGGGTCTCTTGTCTAATGATTTGAGTGGATCTTATCTTGGAAAAGTCGTATTGTTTGTAGGTCCACATGGCAAGTTCTAGCCGAGCCGCAACCCGAGCCCAAAAGAAGAAGAGGACTCAACGGTCCCCATCTCCACCCCGCATAGACAACGTGATCTTGCGCACTCAAGGACAAGCGGACCTCTACAATGCCATACTAGACAAGGACCACTATACTAGGTGGTTCTCAAGGTCGAGTGCTAAGCAAATGAGGATCTATGATGATCTTAAGGAGGCCTTTGCTATTCTCGGCGTGCCTCACTTGTTGAAGAAGCAGAATGTACCACACTTCCCGGCTCTCACATCCGAGTTCCTAGCCACTCTAGAGACAAGATTCCCAACGAAGACTTCGGAAGGACGAATCAGATTCAGGCTCGGTAACGTGAACCGTGAGTTTACTTTGGCGGAGTTCAATGGTATTCTTGAGCTCCCAAATCCTTCTCGAGATTACAGTCTAAAGGATTACAAGGTGACAAGGACGTGGAGCTACATTACCGGGGAAGTAGAGCCTTCCGCTGCAACATTATCCGGGGCAAGCATCATCAAACCCATTTTTCGGATCATTCTCCGAGTCCTAGCCGCTACATTCTGGCCTAAGAGAGAGTTGAACAGGCCGACAAGGATAGAAGTTGCATGCCTCCGCACCATTCTATTTGAGGAGCCCGCCCCATTAAACTTGGGGTATAAATGGCTATACTATGTTGAGAAGTCGATCAAGTCGAAGGAAGTATGGTGCGGAAACTTAGTCTCTTGGCAACCAATCTTGGAGTTGATCTCACCCTCTACACACCGGCCCACGCTCAATTGCTCAACAGGAACTATTGGTTTAGCTCTGGTATTTTCACTCAAACCGAGGGCGGGTACACTACAAAGGTCCACGACCGAGATGTTGCACCCACCTTGGCTAAGCTCGAGCTGCTTTATGTACCGAATTGGTACGAGGCATGGACGGGGCATGCATTCCCATTAGAGCCCAAGCCGCAAGATGAGTTAACGCTCCGGCCATGTGAGTCTCGGTTTGAAAGAGAGGAAGAAGCCATGGACGAAGAAGAAGAGGACCTCGATGCAGAAATTCTGGGCAACAATATCTTCGTTTACGAGCCCGCCAAGGTCGTTAACGACCACTTCGAGGCTTCTACCGATGCTCCTACCGAGGCTCACAGCGTCAGTAACGACCCCCGCAGCAACCTACTGACCCACAATCATATGGTCTCATGCCTTACAATCCTGTACTTTTTCAAGACCACTTCCAGCCCCACTACCAACCACCTCCTCAGCCCGAGTACATTGGATCGAGTATCCCGCCTCCATGGGCCGAAGATCTTTCTGCTCAGATGCAGCAGCTTAACCTTCATCAGACACATATTCATCGGAGGATGGATAGATGGGAGAGTGTCTATTCAGCTCGCATGGCATTCAAGGATGTGAGACATCAGCAGAGAGAGGCGGATGATGCAGAGCGTTGGAGGACGATGTATGCCTTCATGGGGAACTTCGAGCATTATTTTCCACCACCTGGGCGCTGATTCAGTTTGAAGAGTTGTTTTCTTTTTTGCTTTCAGGATCTTGTAAGTTTTTCTTTTGTTTTCTTTATTTTATTTTGTTTTCTTTTCTTCTTCTTATTTTTATTACAGTGGGGACACTGTAATTTTAAGTATGGGGTGGGAAAGGATAGAAAAGTTAGTGTCTTTTTTGTCTAGTGTCTTATGTGTTTTGAAGTAGTTCTTTGTTTTAAAAAAAATGAAAAAAATTTGAAAAAAAAGGGAAATTTGAAAACTTAAAAAAACACAAAAAAAAAACAAAAAGAGTTTTAGAATTGATAGATACCCTTTTTCTTATGGTTCTATGATAGTAGTTGCTAGCATGATCATATAATTCCTTGCAAGCATGTCTTTGATAGTATAGCCTGATTCTTGTTTTGAAACTGTTTTTATGAAGGAATAGCATACGATGAAATTGAGCATGTATACTTTTTAGTATAAGTAATGCAATCCAACAAAATAATTACCTTGTGAGTTATTTTTGGCCTTATAGGGAGATCATAAAAAATCCCTCTTCTTTTCTTGTGTGGTTTACTCTCTATATGTATATTATCTCTTGGAATTGTGATGGTTATCTATTACTTGAGACCTATATAAGGTTTATAGTTCATTACTTGTGAAGGTCATATGATGGAGAACTTATTTAAATAAGACCTACTTATCCATATCCACCCTTATCGTTATTCCTCTTTTTGATAGCCAATTTGAGCCTTTAAGCCTTTATTTTTAGCTCCAAAAAATTGTTCCCTAACCGAGATAAGCTTGACCCTATCCGGGGATTAGGACTTAGTTTGGAAAGGTTTGTTTTGTTGAGTGTAAAAAAGAGAGTAAGATGTTATGATTGGTTTTGAAATCAAGGGTTTATGGGAAGGGTAGATTGGAAGTCTTTTGGTTTATTTTGTAAAAAGAAAGATCTCTTGGTAATAAAGGATGCACAAAGAAAGAAGAGAAGTTGAAAAAAAATGCAGAAAACGAGTATGAGTTAGCTCGGTTAATGACCCTGCTGATTCGTTAACGAGGCTGCGAAAGTAAAAAAATAGTTGAAAGGAAAAGAGTTGAAAGAAATAAGAAAAAGGAAAGAGAAGTAAGATGTGCATTTGTGTTTAAAGACAAACTAGAGATTCTTTTGAGTTATTTTATGAGACTTCCTAGGATATGTTGGGTGAGTGAGAGAGGAAGTGCATATTGAAGAGTGAGTTTGGTTTTGTTTTTATGAGAGTTTTTGATGTTATGTGTGAGTTTTTAGGAGTCTTTGTTTTTAGGAGTCTTTGATTCCCGGATATTATTAGCACCACATAACCAAATATTTTCCACGCCTTATTGTCATTACCAAGCCCCATTACAACCCGGCCGAATGGAAGCTTCTATGAAGTTTTTCATTGAGCCTAAGTTCTCTTGATGATTTTTGCTTGTTTTGACAAATCTTAGGTGGAGAGTTTGGTGATATAAGTTCCAATTTTTATGAGTTTTTGTATATAAGATGAGTTGAGAGATGAATTTATAAGCCTAAACACTTGAGAGTTGAGTGAAACACACATTACCCTTGTGAGGTTGGATTGTATTTTCTTATGTCTATTTGGTGCATATATGTGTGATGAAATTGATAGTCATTTGTTATTTTCTTCTATGTGTCGAAGTTGCTTTTTAGATGATGGCTATTTGCTTGATGAGTTTGTTTGGTTTTGATTTATGTTTAGTGATTGCTTGAGGACAAACAAGTTTAAGTATGGGGTATTTTGATATTCATGTTTTTAGTCTAGTTTTTAGTGTGTTTTCTTAGTTTTTTTGGTTTAGTTTTAATAGTTCTAGTGTTAGTTTTGTGTGTTTTTGGATGAGTTTGCATATTTTGAGAAAAGTATGGAAGCTACTCCGTTTTGTGTCTTTTTGTAGGTTTTGAGCAAGGAAGGAGCGCTTTTTGGAGCTGAATGGAGTACTATGGTGGAAGACGGAAGAGTGTGAAGATAGAGAAGTCGAAGTCCAGGCTTTTAGAGTTGAAGAATTGAAGAAAACCAAATCTACGCTCGTTAGCGAGGCTGTGAAGGGTCGTTAACGAGGCTTGGAGGTAGAATTTTTCGAGAGATCTTATGTCTACCGACCCTGTGCGGAAATCAATCTTGATGATTCCGTGTCGGTAGGGTTTTTAATGAGTTTTAGGGTTATTATATTTTATGTTTTATGTCTTGTTATCTTTCTAGATTTTCTTTCTATCTTTTTAGGGTTAGTTTCTATCTTTTAGGAAAGTTTTTTATCTTCTAGTCTTTTTATTAGATGGCTTTATTAGTATAAATACCCTTCTTTCTAGCCTGAAAAAGGGCTGGAAAGTAGGAGATCAGCTTTTTAGGAGAGCCGAGGGAGAGGAGAAGTCAAGTGGAGGATCATCGAGTCGAGGTGGAACTAGAGCGAAGCCAGGGTCATTAATCGTGTCTTCTGTTCGGTATTCTTGTTGTGTTTCGGTTTCTTCTGAAGTCTGTAAACGATAATTTTCTTGTTACTTTAAAGTAGTTTTTGTTTTCAATGTTTTCTCTTATTGAAGTTGTTTGTTTCATAGTTATGATTAGTGAGTAGTTTTCCTATCTAGGGTCGGGGTTGAAACCCGACATAGTTATGTATGTTTGGTGAGTAAGTTGATGTGTTGAAAGCCTTTTATCTATTTTTAGATTGCTTGTTGTGTTTATGCCTAGATGAGAATCGAGGTAATTTGAGTTCTTAACTTGATTGAGAAAGAAAGTTATAGACTTATAGGTTGATATTGTTCGATTAAGAAAGTTTTGAGCTTTGGATCTAAAACAAGTGATTGAGTGAATTAGTTTATGAGAATAGATTCATTTGCTTGCTAGTCAGCGAAAGTTGATGAATTTATCTATTTAAAGGCATGATCTTTATCTTCTTACGAGTTTATATGCATGGCTATGTTGTGGTAACCCTTGTCCTAGATTTTTATTCGTATTTGAGTTTTCCTCGTTACATTCGTTACTGAGTTCGTTGCCTCGGTACCAAACCTGTGTTTGGAGTCGTTAGTAGTGTTATCCAGGTTCCTTAACAACCGTGACGAAGTCGTTAACGAGGTTGGTCGTAGGTGTTTTATGTTGTTTTGCTTAGTTTTTATTCTTTGTAGTTGGTAAACAAACAACAATGCTTCCCGTGGAACGATCCTGACTCCCCTATACTCAGCGAGGTCTTGACTATAAATTTTATTTGTTGTCAAATCACCCTCTCAACAGTCACCGCCGTCAATCTTCTCTGCCTCGCTATGTGTCACCGTCGACGATCATCAACTTGTCCGACCACCACCCACCGCGAGGGCCGCCACCGGGCAATACCCAGCCACCCTTGGGCTCAAGGATCAAGCCACTATTGAGCCAAACGAGCCATAAGCTGAAGTAAAGGTAATTACGATCGAGATTAATTAGCGGTTTGGTTATGAAGCCACCGTAAGGACCTTTCGGTTCTGCTTTGCTAATTAAATTTATGGTTTTTATAATCTTGACGTTGATACAGTTCCACATGTTCAAACTGCTCGAGAAACGGACGTCCGGATCTTTAGTTATAGCGAATACAAGTTCTAACCTCGATTGGCAGGTAAAGGACTTCGGATGATTACTCAGGATTCATTGTTAATCAGTTTGATCCGAGTTTTGGTCACCTTAAGAAACTGTTACTGATGAACAATTTTTGTTTAGAAAGTTGTTTCAAAAGTGAAGCGAATAATTAGTTATAATTTCGCCAAGATGACTCCTTAAAGCTTGATAACTAAGGATTAATTATAAATCGATATACGGAAATCAAATCGTTTATCGATTAGGAAGTTGTAGGAGTTGAGTATACAACTAAGAAGTGTTTCCGTGAGCTCGTTGTTGAGAAATCCTTTTGTTATATTTGGCAGAAGGGTGATAAAGATTAATGTTGGAATCACTCAGAACATTGTGCACGCCTTCTAAGGCAAGTGGACAGATCTCTCTTGTTTTATGGTTATTAAATGAGGAATTGAATTCCATTTGATATTCATGTTGGGAATAATTTGTGTGTTGAATAAAGTTTGATAGATTGTTATTTTGTTAGAAATAACGACTATGTCGTTATTTCAGTTTTTGCGCTAGAACTGAACTTAGGATCGTTATGGGATCTTGTATGTTTAGCTGTCTCATGCTGAGACATTATTGTGAAGTAAAATAGTTAGAGATGGGAGTTTAGACTCCAAAACATCTCTTTAGTAGTCCTATGCTGAAACACTGTTGTAGAATAAGTTAGTTCAGGGGTAGGAGCCGAGTCTCCAATGACCTCTTTATAACAAAGTTTGTATTGGGGGGCGTAGCTTGGTAGCGGATCCCAATATTGGAGTCATGACTCATGTCTCGCTTCACGTTGAAGGAGGACAATGGTGCACTCTAGCTAAGTGCAAAAGGAATTGATGTGGGTCAAGTGGTCACGGATGAAATAGGCCCTCTCACCTTGACGACATCAGTTAAAAGGAATTTATCAACAGTAGTTTAGGTCGATTAAAAGTTATTACAATGAATGTGTAATATGTAAATCATGAAGTAAAGAGAGTGCGATAGGCACCTTAATGTAACTGAATGGTTAGTTCTTTTGATAACCATTCTTGCTCCTGATTAAGAATGATTCTTAATCAAACTTTGATTAAGTTTAGTTGTTTAGTCGTTGAAGACGTTTGTGAATGTTGTGTGGCTAGTATAAGTTTCCATTAATCGTTTATGCTTCTTAAAGGAACCACAAGAGGTGGTGTTCTCTCTCTTGAATATGCAAGTGACTGGCTTAAAGTCGTCGTGCCAAATCAAAAATAAATCCCTAATTACTCAACTAGTATAGTCGGTAAGTCGGGGTCGAACCCAAGAGACACTTGTATCCTAAGTTTTATTATTATCAACTCAAAGAAGTAACAAAGGGGGGATTCTGATTAATAAACTAACACTAACAATTGAAACAAACAAAGCAAGTAATCAAACAGGGCAAAAGTTGGATTTTTATCAATTAGGGAAAAGCAATCCTATTCAAGTATCCACTTTTCTTCCTCAAGCAATTGATCACAGATTCAAACAAGTTATTCCTATCCTGATCATAAATTTAACATGGCAACGAGACATGCAAACTTAATATCCAAACAACTCATGAAACGATCATAAATAATAGGGATATTAGCATTAAGAACAAGGATAAACAGGATACATGCAATTGAATTCCAACGAGTCAAACAATTAACATGCATTCAATTCTCTTCTCAATTATTTTAGTCCAACGAGTCCTAAAACAATTGAGTTACTACAAAGATTAGGCTTTGCTACGAGAAAACCTAGATCTAGCAATAGATAATATCAATTCCAACAAGTTAGCTAGGCCTGAAAGAATCAATACAATCAATAATAATTACGCACAAGAGAATTGAAATAACCTGTAGAAATAAACCTGAATAGACGAATCTCACAACAACTTGAGTCTGAAAAGCTTCAACTTGAATAGAATCTAACAAGTTTAGTTCTCCATAAGAGAGAAAATACCAATATCTAAAATTAGGTCTAAGAGAGAATCCCAACAAAGCTGAAAAACTAGATCTAAATAGTCTCGAACTAAGCGTACGAAATAAAATACTCGAAAATAATAAAATAAAAACAGATAGATCGAGCAAATGCCGCCTCAGATTTATGCTGACATGGACCTCCGCGGGCGCGATGAACAACCTCCGGGATTGCGGACCTGTAGAAATCCTCATCCGAGTCAACGCTGACCCGCGATCGCGGCCTTATACCTCCGCGAGCGCGGACCTGAATCTTGGCTCCACCGCGAGCTGCTCAACTCCGCGGCCTTCACTTCTCGGTCTTCTAATCCAGACTTCAATTCTTCCAATTTCTTCAAGTCTTCGATCTTCTACTCATATATCGTTATAAGCACTAAATGGACCTAAATCTATATATAAAATGTATTATCTAGTCCTAGTTATGCTATATGAAATACAACATATCAAATTCCCCCATACTTATACCTTACTTGTCCTCGAGTAAGCTCAAAATGAAATCAAGAATGACAATACAACAAAGGTCTACAGAAAGTATTGGGAGAAAATAACCTAAAACTAAACAACACTCAGAAATTAAGCTCACAACCCGAACCCATGTAAAAGAATGAAAGTGCATACAATGAAGTCCTAGCACAATCTATCACTCATAACAAGAATATATCAAAGATCAAAGTAAAAACCCATAACAATGAACCCCAAGCCCCAGCAAGAATGATCCTAAGCACTCTTTTTTTTCACTCATCCTGCTTAGGCGCCCTTTCGAGTTTTCACCTAACCGCTCATTTCATTTTTCTATAGATGTGCTCACCAACTCACTTTCACTCCTTTTTAGCCTCTTATTACCCCAGCCTAATGCCGGTCCGGGCCCCTGCAATTTTGCCTGTCTCAGTTACAGTTCCGCGAGCGCGGAGAGCCTTCACCGCGATCGCGGAATCGCTGTTTCGAACCTCGAACAATGTTTCGTCGGGAAAACGTCCTTGAATCTGATCTTGGCTTCCTGGTGTATTTTCTTCATGCACAAGCCTACTTAGATGATCAGCCACCAGATTCTCAGCTCCCTTTTTGTCTCTGATCTCTATATCAAACTCACTCAGCAGGAGAATCCATCTAATCAGTCTTGGCTTAGCCTCCTTTTTCGTCATCAAATAACGAAGCGCTGCATGGTCTGAGTATTCTATCACCTTTGTCCCCAGTAGATACTGTCTAAACTTCTCCAAAGCAAACACTACAGCAAGCATTTCCTTTTCAGTAGTGGAGTAGTTTCTTTGGGCATCATTTAAGGTCATAGAAGCATAATGTATAACATGGGATGCTCTAGCTTCTTTTTGACCCAAAACAGCCCCAACAGCGTAGTCACTTGCATCACACATGATCTCAAAAGGTCGAGACCAATCTGGCGCTTGAATTATTGGTGCACTTGTAAGGCGTGTTTTCAGCTCATCAAACGCCTTTTTGCATGCCTCATTGAACTCATAGGGCACATCTTTCTTCAGCAAATCACATAATGGGGCTGAGATCTTGGAAAAGTCTTTAATAAACCTGTGATAGAAACTTGCATGGCCTAGAAAAGAACGCACTTCACGCACATTAGTAGGATAAGGAAAGGACTGAATGATATCAATCTTTGCCTTATCAACCTCGATACCCCTGGATGACACTATATGACTTAAAACAATGCCTTGCTCAACCATAAAGTGACACTTCTCAGAGTTTAGAGCCAAATTGGTCTCTACACATCTTTGAAGGACTAAAGAGAGATTGTTTAAGCAGGCATCAAAGTCATCACCATGTACTGTAAAGTCATCCTTAAAAACCTCAATAAAATTTTCAATATACTCAGAAAAGATGCTTATCATACACCGTTGAAACGTACCGGGTGCATTACACAATCCGAATGGCATTCTGCGGTATGCAAAAGTGCCAAACGGACATGTAAATGTCGTTTTCTCTTGGTCCTCCGGTGCAATAGCAATCTGAAAATACCCTGAATAGCCATCTAAAAAGCAATAATAGGAACGACCGGCAAGTTGCTCAAGCATTTGATCAATGAATGGCAGGGGAAAGTGATCTTTTCTGGTTACCGTGTTCAACTTACGGTAATCAATACAGACTCTCCAACCAGTCTGGACTCGTGTGGGGACTAATTCCCCATGCACATTCTCAACTACTGTAATACCACCCTTCTTGGGCACAACCTGGGTCGGACTAACCCACTGACTATCAGAGATGGGATAAATCATACCTGCCTGTAGGAGCTTCAACACCTCCTTCTTGACTACCTCCATCATAGGTGGGTTGAGCCTTCTCTGTGGCTGTCTAGATGGCTTGGCACCATCCTCTAGAAGGATCCTATGCATACATGTAGAGGGAGTAATCCCTTTATTGTCAACAATGGTCCAACCTAGTGCTTTCTTGTGCTCTTTAAGTACCTGCACCAATTTATCTTCTTTCTCCTTGGAGAGTTTGTTAGAAATAATGACAGGCAAAGTGTCACCATCTCCAAGGAAGGCATATTTTAAATGATCAGGGAGCTGTTTAAGCTCAACTTCAGGTGCCTGCACTACAAAAGGAAGCAATTTCTCACTAGGGAGAGTTAGTGGTATGGGCCCAATGGCCAAAGCATCAGCAGGAGATTCACAGCATGCATTCAGATCAGCAAAAATCTCATGATATCTTTCAAGGAATTCATAATCCAATCCCGCAGGATCTATGTCATTCTCTAGAACAGATTGCAACTCATCTACACAAGTAGTATCAAATACATCTTGTACAATAGGATCAATTACATCAACTGAGCATAGAGAGTGATCATCTTGGGGGTATTTCATAGCATTATCCATGCTATATTCAAATATTTCCCCATCAAATTCCATGGTTAGGACGCCTTTACATATATCAATTTTTGTTCTAGCAGTTTTCATGAAAGGTCGACCTAACAGAATTGGAGCAGCATGTACATCATGATCCATATCAAGCACAAAGAAATCAGCAGGGAATATCAATTTATCCACCATAACAAGAACATCCTCAACAATCCCTTTCGGGTAGACTGTGGACCTATCAGCTAGTTGAACAACAATACTAGTTTCTTGCAAAGGTCCTAAGCCTAGTGAAGTGTAAACAGAATAAGGCATGACATTAATAGAAGCACCTAAATCAAGCATGGCTTTATCAATTTTAGTGTCTCCTATTATACAGGGAATGTTGAATATGCCTGGATCACTGCACTTTTTAGGCATACGCCTTTGAAATACAACAGAGACATGTTCACTAACCTTAACTTTTTGTTTCCTTTTCAATTTTTGGTTCCTTTTGATAGTGCACAACTCTTTTAGAAATTTAGCAAATCTAGGAACACTTTTAATCAGATTAAGCAAAGGGATGTTTACCTCACACTTGGAGAATGTCTCAAAGATATCTTTGTCTTGTTCTGGCTTCTTTGTATCCTTGAGTGCCTCAGGGAATGGTGGAATAGGCTTTTGTTAATTCATGGAAGGAAACTGAGGTCGAACGTAAGAATCCTCGGGTTCAGCTTCAGTACCGCGGGCGCGGAGAGGGTCCCGCGGTCGCGGACATTCGGATTTTTCGGTATCCGGTTTTTTCTCGCCTCAGCGATCGCGGCAGTTGCTCACCGCGGTCGCGGAATCTTCGATCAGAATTTCCGAGCTCTTAGTTGAGGTTCCGCGACCGCGGCAATCGTTCTCCGCGGGCGCGGAGGCGTTCTCCAGAATTTCGAATTTTTCAGTTCGTGGATCTTCATTCACCCCCACGTCTCTATTCAGCTCTCTTCCACTTCTTAATGTGATAGCACTCACATTCTCCCTTGGATTGATAGGTTGTGACGGCAATTTCCCAGAATCTCGGGCCTCTAGCTTGCTTACTGCAGTAGCCAGTTGACTTATCTGAGTCTCTATATTCTTGATACTAGCTTGAGTGGACTAGAAACTATTCTGAGTGTTCTGTCCCAACTGGTCTACTGTGTTAGCTAGCCTTGCAAACATCTCTTCAGCATTGAATGAGTTGTTTTGATTTTGAACTGGAGGTCTAGGAACATAAGGTTGCCTGTTTTGTTGATTTCCTCCTTGCTGATTATATTGAGGCTGATTTTGATTCCCATATATCAGATTTGGATTATGTGCCCAGCCTAGGTTGTAAGTATTAGAAAAAGGATCAAAACGAGGTCTAGGAGGTCCATATCCTCCTACAGCATTAACCTCAGCCTGAGGTTCCTGGAGTTGTGGGCATGCATCAGTAGGGTGAAGTGTGTCAGCACAGATTTCACATGCCTTCAGTTGTTGAGGGGTTCCTTGCAGCATGAACCTCTTCATCATATCTTTCAACTCAGCCATCTCAGATCTTATAACAGAAGAGGAGTCCATAGCATTGACTCCTTTAGTGCCAGTTCTTTTGTTGAATTGCCTTGAGTTCTCAGATAGCTCAGAAAAGAGCTCAAGGGCATCTGCTGGTGTCTTGTTCATCAGGCTTCCACCACAAGCTGCATTCACCATTCTACGCTCTTCATCCACTAATCCACCAAAGAAATATAATACCAGGTCTTGATCAGAATACCCATGATATGGGCAACTAGCACACAGTCTCTTGAATCGCTCATGATAATCATACAAGCTTTCTCCAGCCTGTTGTTCAATATTGCTCAAGCTCTTCTTCAGACTGTTCTATTTGGTGGCAGGAAAATATTTCTCCAAGAATGCCGCTTTCATCTTAGTCCAGGTATCTATGGAGCTTGGAGAAAGATAGTAGAGCCACTCATTGGCTGAATCCTTTAGAGAGAAAGGAAACGCCCTCAGCTTGATCTGGTCCTCAGTTACATCAACAGGCTTCATACTTGAGCAGACCTGATAAAATTCAGCAAGATGCTTGTTTGGATCTTCTCCACCATGCCCATGGAATTGGGGTAAGAGATGGATCAACCCTGATTTCAATTCAAACTTGACACCGTTATTCAGCGCAGGGAACTGAACAGCCAGGGGCTGTTGCTGAAAGTTAGGAGCAGTCAGCTGCTTCAAAGTTCGATCTCCCATTGTCTCAGTTTCAGCAGAATTCAGGTTGAAAGTTAATTCACGGAGTAGTTCCCGAGCTTCACGTCTCAACCTGGAAAGGGTCCTTTCAATCTCTGAATCAAAAGGCAAAGTAGAAGAATCAGTAGCACGAGTGTGGACCATAAACTAGGGTCCACACTAGAGTTGGTAATAATAAAAAATTAGAATTAAACAAAAGTGTCCCCGGCAACGACGCCAAAATTTGACTGGCTTAAAGTCGTCGTGCCAAATCAAAAATAAATCCCTAATTACTCAACTAGTATAGTCGGTAAGTCGGGGTCGAACCCAAGAGACACTTGTATCCTAAGTTTTATTATTATCAACTCAAAGAAGTAACAAAGGGGGGATTTTGATTAATAAACTAACACTAACAATTGAAACAAACAAAGCAAGTAATCAAACAGGGCAAAAGTTGGATTTTTATCAATTAGGGAAAAGCAATCCTATTCAAGTATCCACTTTTCTTCCTCAAGCAATTGATCACAGATTCAAACAAGTTATTCCTTTTAGTTATTCCTATCCTGATCATAAATTTAACATGGCAACGAGACATGCAAACTTAATATCCAAACAACTCATGAAACGATCATAAATAATAGGGATATTAGCATTAAGAACAAGGATAAACAAGATACATGCAATTGAATTCCAACGAGTCAAATAATTAACATGCATTCAATTCTCTTCTCAATTATTTTAGTCCAACGAGTCCTAAAACAATTGAGTTGCTACAAAGATTAGGCTTTGCTACGAGAAAACCTAGATCTAGCAATAGATAATATCAATTCCAACAAGTTAGCTAGGCCTGAAAGAATCAATACAATCAATAATAATTACGCACAAGAGAATTGAAATAACATGTAGAAATAAACCTGAATAGACGAATCTCACAACAATTTGAGTCTGAAAAGCTTCAACTTGAATAGAATCTAACAAGTTTAGTTCTCCACAAGAGAGAAAATACCAATATCTGAAATTAGGTCTAAGAGAGAATCCCAACAAAGCTGAAAAACTAGGTCTAAATAGTCTCGAACTAAGTGTACGAAATAAAATACTCGGAAATAATAAAATAAAAACAGATAGATAGAGCAAACGCCGCCTCGGAATTATGCTGACGTGGACTTCCGCGGGCGCGGTGAACAACCTCCACGATCGCGGACCTGTAGAAATCCTCATCCGAGTCAACGCTGACCCGCGATCGCGGCCTTATACCTCCGCGAGCGCGGACCTGAATCTTGGCTCCACCGCGAGCTGCTCAACTCTGCGGCCTTCACTTCTCGTTCTTCTAATCCAGACTTCAATTCTTCCAATTTCTTCATGTCTTCGATCTTCTACTCATATATCGTTATAAGCACTAAATGGACCTAAATCTATATATAAAATGTATTATCTAGTCCTAGTTATGCTATATGAAATACAACATATCAGCAAGTCTCCTTCTTATTCTCTATAAGATTGCCAATTGTTGGATCATAATCCGAGCCTAGTCGAATTTTGATGCCAATATGTTTAGTTACAACCATAAGAAACAAGTTAGTTTCTCCGCTTGCTTAGTCTTTCATTAGACTAACCCGTCCATCTTCTTTTCTTTTGTATGGTCGGATGGTGTCCACCGTTGGTATACGACACATCAGGTTCTTCTTGGAAGTTGATTTAAGAGGCGGATTCAGAGGTTTGAAGCTCCAGAAGTTGAAGAAAGGTTTCCAATGGCTATACTTGAGTGAGGTTCTTGGTTAAGTTGCTGCAAAGCGAGGTGTGAAAGCAGTTAAGAACTTAAGGAAAACTTTTTAAAGACTTCGTTCAAATAGAAGGTTGTTCTATTTATTTATTCTTTTTAAGTTAAGGTTTGTATAAGACCTTTTACTTGCTTTTCCGCTGTAATATTTTACTTAATTTTGTCAGGTTTTAAATGGTTTCTTTCACCTTCTTCTAGTATGTTCTATCAGGTTAAAGCCTTGGGTAACTCTGGTTTAGTTCTAATCGGGGTTACTGGCGGTAAGTAAGGGGGTGTTACATTGTTAAGGTTGGCTTGAACTTCGTTAACCTTGTTATTCACTCCGTTAATGCCTTCCTGTAACCCTTGTACCCATGATGGTGGCTCTTGATATCCTAGAGGTTGATACGGTATAGGTCGTCTATCCGGTGGAGGCGCTGCATAGTTAGCATTCCGATTTTGATTGCCCCACGTCGGATAATTGTTTGACCTGTCAAAATTACTAGGCTGGTTTTTGTATGGGCCTCTCATATAGTTCACTTCAGCATATGTCTCAACGGCTCTTACCTGCTCAATGTTAGTGCAAGCAGAAGTACTATGGGCAGAAGAGCCACATTCTTGACAAGATTGAGAGGATTTCAGAAAATAAACCTGCTTCTTCAGGCTGTTGACATCGTCTTGCAGAAATTGATTTTTGACATCTGGGTCAACCTCTTCCTTGTTAGGCATGTAGAGACGCCTCTAGGGCTGGGGTGATTGTTGGGTACCATACATGGCATCATAGTTAGACAGCTTGACGAGCAATTCCCACGCAACTGTAGGATCCATCTCTATAAAACGGCACGCTATATGCGTGTTGATGCGGTTCTTCGTCTCTGCATTAATACCATGTAAAATGATTTCTTGGAGCACATATAAAGGTTGCCCATGAGTAGGGCACTGTCTAAGCATTTCCTTAAATCTTTCCCATGTTTCTACAAAGGTTTCATTAGGCAGCTGGTGATAGGAGGTGATGCGTTTTCTCAACTCCGTTGTCTTGGCAGGAGGGAAAAACTTTGTAAGAAATTGATCATACAAAGCCTTCCAAGTCCTGATAGACTTAGGAGGTAAGCTCTCCAACCAGCTCAGGGCCTTTCCAGTAAGAGACCACCTAAAAGCTTTTAACAGAACATATTCAAGTGAGACACCTTCAGCAGCTATAGTGTCTCATAAATCAAGAAAATTTCTAATATGTTCCATAGGGCACTCAGTAGGTTTCCCTTCAAACTGAGCCCTTTTAATTAAGGATATAAATTGAGATTTAATCTCAAAAGTCTTCTCTATATCCGGAAGCACAATTGGAGACTCCGGCACCCTCAGTTCTGGATGCATGTATTGCTTGGCATTCCTCGGATAGGCATTCAGCTCTTCCTGTAAACGAGTGTTGTTAACTCGTTGACGTTCAACTTTAGTAGCAGTGGCATCTCTATCGGCTTATAGCGCCTCCATCCGCTTCTGGAGGACTTCCATCTGACGAGCCATCTCTTCCTGTGTAGCCATGGCTCGATTTTCTCTGCGTCTACGGTGTAGGGAACGTTCAGGTTCTGAATAATAACCGGTGTTGTCAAATTCGAGCCTATGACGTCCAGCTGGCATACGCTGAGAAAACAAACAAAGAAAAACGAAATTAAAACAAAAAAGGGGTCGGGCTATTCCCAGACCCACAGATAAACAAACGAACATTGTCGCTTCCTCGACAACGATGCCAATTTGTTGAGAGGGTACTTGACAACAAATAAATTTATAAGTCAAGACCCCGCTGAGTATAGCGAAGTCATGATCGTTCTACGGGAAGCACGGTTGTTTGTCTATCAACTAATAAAACTAAAAAAAGCAAAATAAAACAAAAACAGCCTACGACCAACCTCGTTAACGACTTTGTCAAGGTCGTTAACAAACTTGGATAACACTACGAACACACACTAACGACCTAAACTCAGGTTCGGTACCGAGGCACTAACTCGATAACGAATGTAACGAATGCAAATTCAAATAAGAATAAAAACCTAGGACAAGGGTTACCACAACATAGCCATGCATAAAAACTCATAAGAAGATAAAGATCATGCCTTTGAAAAGATAAATTCATCAACTTTCGCTGACTAGCAAGTAAATCAATTAATTCTCATAAATTAATTCACTCAATCACTTGTTTTGGATTAAAAGCTCGAAACTTTCGTAATCGAACAATATCAACCTTCAAGTTAACAACTTTCTCTCTCGATCAAATTGCAAACTCAAATTACCTCGACTATCGTCTAAGCATAAGCACAACAAGCAATCTAAAATAGATAAAAGGCATTCAAAACATCAACTCACTCATCAAACATGCGTAACTATGTCGGGTTTCAACCCCGACCCTAGATAAGAAAACTACTCACTACTCATATTAATAAAGAAAACAACTTCAACAAGAGAAAACATTGAAATCAAAACAAAACTACTTAAAATTAATAAGAGAAAAATCGTCTTACAATACCCTGAAGAAGCCGAAAACAAAAAACAAAACCCCGAGCAAATCTGACTAACGACCCAAACTTCTCCCTCTCGATCGACCTTGGCTCGCAGTCCTTCTACTCGACCTCGTCAATTCGGCTCTCCTAAAGATAATCATAATCGTCCTCTTCCTTCTAGGCTAGAAAGAAGGGTATTTATACTAAGAAAGCTATCTATTAAAAACCTAAAAGATAAAAAATTACTCTAAAAAGATAACAAGATATAATATATAAGATATAACAGCCCCAAAATCATTTAAAACCCTACAGACACGGAATCATTATTAACAACTTTCGCACAGGGTCGGTAGGAATTACAAAATCCATCCAAAAATTCTATCTTTATGCCTCATTAACGACCCTTCACAGGTTCGTTAACGAGCGTGGAATTTGGCTTTCTTCAACTCTTCTTCACTTAATGATGGCCGGATCGATGGAGGGGATGATGGTGCAAAGAGATCGCCACGAGAATCCAAGGAATTCCGACAACAAACACCTCGCAAACTGACCCGTCTTCAACTAGCTGGATGTTCCTTGTCCGAACTCGAAATTGAGTGATTCCAAAACGAGAATTTATATCTATGAGTCTAGTTGAAGTCCTCAAAATATGAGAGGCAGAGGATGAGTGGATTGAAAGTTATGTCGATTTTACTGAGGTGGTGCAGAAACCACCGAGATGGATGATGGTTCGAAGTAGGTAACAAGGGATATGGATGCTTGATAACTCGGATATGACTCACCAAGATCTCAAACAAACCAGGATGCCCGAGATTGTCGGATATTACTCACCAACAACTTGAACAACGAGAATTGAATGAACGAAAACAAGAACAAGAACTTGAATTGAAAGATGCAAGGAAAGTAAGTAACAAGGTTTTTCATCCAATCTCCAAGGGAGAAAGGAGGCCAAAAATGGGCCTTATAACCCTAATGTCACGCCTCTCTCAACTCATCCACCCTCACTTCTCTCTAATTACATAAAACACCCTTAAATTTCAAGAAATTCAACTAAAAACCCTTAACAAAACATAATTCAAGTTTTAGCACTAGTCGAACCAATAGTCACAAGAACACTCCAACCTTCACCGTCATTAGCCATCGGAAACTTATGAGCCATGAGCTCCTCCTTGATTTTTTCTAGTATAGACTTAGCTAGGGCTCGCGTGATGCGCCCAAGATAGGGCATGGCTCCTTGTCTCGGCTTCTTAGCGCCTCGAACATCGTCTTTGGTTGCTTGTCCAAGTATTTGCTCCCCCTTATCGTGCAGATTGGGCTTGTCTTTAGGGATGGAATCTTCACTCAAATCATGGGGCCATGACTCAGTAGATGGAATCACATCACTTAAAACCTTGGAATTTGACTTCCTTATCTTCATATTCTTCCGACCTCCACCACAATGCTCCAATCCAACTTAAAAAGCTCTCTTTCCTGCTCAAAACCTACAAAAAGACATAAAATGGAGTAGCTTCCCTACTTTTCACAAAATATGCAAACTTATCCAAAAACACACAAAACTAACTCTAAAAACTACTAAAACTAAACCTAAACAAACTAAGAAACACACCAAAACTAGACTAAAAACACGAATATCAGAGGTCTTGATGTGATAGGGCCCATTAGCCCATCATCATCTCGTGGTCATCAATACATTTTGGCCGCAACTGATTATTTCTCAAAATGGGCTGAAGATATACCCTTGAAGGGGGTAGGAGAACAAGTTGTCAATTTTATAAGGATCCATCTGATCTATCGATATGGAGTTCCTGCAAAGATAATAGTTGACAATTCCCTTTACTTCAAAAATCAACAAATGGTCAAATTAGTTGAGAAATTTGGTTTCAAGCAAAGCTTTTCATCAAGCTCTAATCCCTCTTCGAATGGCCAAGCAGAGGCGTTCAATAAAGTGCTTTACAAGATTCTTAAGAAAATGGTGTCAAAATCGAAGAGAGATTGGCATGAAAGACTGCCTGAAGCGTTGTGGGCTTATCGAACTACTGTTCGAACGTCCACCAGATGTACACCGTAAAACTTAGTCTTTGGGTGTGAAGCCGTCTTGCCATTGGAGGTTCAATTACCTTCTCTTAGAGTTGCAACCCAACTCACAGAGCCCGAACAAAATGTTAAAATTTGTTTAGCCGAGCTTGAAGCTCTAGATGATCATAGGCTAGCGACGCAACAAAGGCTCGAAATTTACCAAGCCTAGGTGGCCGGTGCATTCAACAAGAGAGTCAAATTCCGTTCATTTACAGTTGGTGATTTGGTTCTAACAATAAGGCGACCAATTGTCATCAATTGAAAAACAAAAGGAAAGTTCGAGCCAAAATGGGAAGGCCCATATGCCGTAACTAAGGTGTTTCCTAAGGGGGCGTATGAGCTTTCACAAGTCGAGGGTGAAGTTATATACCCTTGTGTGAACGGAAACTTTGTGAAGAAGTATTTTACTTAAGTGAGTCAAGTCCGTTGTATGCAAATGATAGTGAAGTGATTTGAGCAACCCTTCCTAGAAGGTGGTTCAAGTTATTTCAATGATGCGTATGCATAAGGACAAAAAAAAGAGAAAAAGAAAAAAAAATGATGAGGTAAAAGAAATGGAGAGCTTGAACTACGAATGGCTTGATACCTCACAAAGGGGGTCCGTAGGCAATCTAGTCTCTCAAATTACTAGATTCAGCCACAACAAACAAACAAAGACATTTTCTCCCATGTGGGTAAATGTTAAAAATTCATCGAAAACTTGCATGCAAATGATAGTCGGATTAGTTTAGACAACCCTTCCTAGAAGTTGGGTTTAAATTAATTCGGTGATGCATACGCAAGAAATGAAAGATCCCTCCACGAAGGGGGTACGTAGGTAGTCTAGTTAATCAAAATACTAGACACAACCACAACAACAAAAACAACCACAAACATGTCTAGTATTTCTCTTTCGTTGCCCTTGTATAAGATAGTGAAAAAAAGTAAATGATGCTATTTTATTAATAAAGGCGACTACATGGGAAATAAAGTTATTCAATAACAAGGTAAGAAACAAAGCTAAACAAGCCAAAGCTAGGAAAAATGAATGAGGACAAAAGAAATTTAGCCACTAGAAGCAAAAGAAGTGAAAGTTGCAACAATGCCATTGATAATAGTCTTCTTCAAATGCAACTCTTCAAGTTTAGCCTTGGCATCCTTCTCAATTTCCTCCAAATTCCCTTGCCTTGTTCTCTGAAGTTGAATGCATTTCTCTACTTCAAATTTAGTCTTCTCCAATGGCTCTTTATCAGCAGCAAAACTCTCTTCCATTTGACAAAGCTTAGCTCTTGCGTCTAGAATATCCTCTTCGCGCTTCTTCATAGCAGAAGACTTCTCTTGCAATTGCGATAATTCAGCTTCTTTGGAAGTAAGTTCTGTTTTGCAAAGGGAGATTTCAGCAGATTCTTTGTTTAGAGATGTTGTTTTAACCGTACCCACCAATTTGCCTATTATGTCAACTCCTTCAGAGAAATTATGGACTTGAGAAACAATCCAAGACAAATGAAGGTCGTTGATCTTAGCTGCTTTGGCTATGATATTCAATGTTTCTGATCCTCAAGAAGCTCATTCTTCATAGACAACATGTTTTGAGCAGATTGAATCTTCAACATGGTCTTAAAAATTTCTTGTACACTGGCCACAAAAGCTTGACGAACATGTTCTTTAACTGGGGCTGAAAACATACCACACACAAACAAGGGTACGGTCTCAAGAGGCACAATATCTAATGGAGCTCGTGATGATTCCGAAGGTTTCATCTTAGGGACAACAACGAGTGCATCATGGTTATGATCTGTATCAAAAGTAGGCATCGATTCCGGTTCATAATCAAGCTTTTCGTCTGAAAGTGGTTCATCCAAATCAATGGGAGTACCAACATGGCCAGAAGAACGAATGGGTTGAGGAGTTTGAGTAGAATTCTGATCAATCCCTTCTTGCAAAATGGGTTTGTTAAGAGCCTCAAGTGTACTTGTAACAGCAACACAACCAATAGGTGTTGAGATTGGATCAGGGTGATCATAACTCTTGCCATGAAAAGTTAACTCTTCTTCTTTTGAAGTTAACGCAACCAAAGATTGCTCCTTACTGTTTATTTTGTTCTTCGACAAAGTAACAACTGGTTGAAAAGTCGATTCATTCGACTTGGGCGATTCTGTAGCAGAAACTTTTACACCATCTTTGAGGCCATTAATAACCTCTTTCAAGTAAGTAATTACATAATTATTTTCCCTCAAATGAGTTTCCTTCCCAGTCAAAATAGTGCTGACTTTCTGTATCGACTGACTAAGATAAGGGGTTGAAACTGCGATCCACCACCAGCAAAAACTTATGTTGCATGCCCCTAGATAGTCGGCGCCATGTAGGCTTCGAACACGACCATGGGCGGTGCGGCCATGGGGGCATGCTCGGTGGTTGCCCTCGTGGCCTCTACCACCAAGGGTGGTGTGACCAGCACTGTAAAGGATGCGTGAGGCATGGGTTGCCGCGGCGCGACCTCGATCGGAGGGCAGGTGTAAAGCGCTCTCTCCTTGGCCGTGTGTTCCATGATGTGCTCCTTAAATGCGACGGGGTCCACATATGACATAAAGTGTGGAACCATCTTGCATAAAAGGTGGGACCACGTTGTGATGGGATGTCGCTGCTTAGACCATCGATCATCTTCAACTCGTTCGAACCATTTACGAGCATAGCCTGTAAAGCAGCCAATTGCAATCTCGAATTGCTCGTATTGGTTGTAGTCTCTTTGACCAAAATAGGTGGCCATATGTTTGGCCCATGCGAAAAGCGCGTTGGGGTCATCATACCCGGCAAAACGTCTTCGGTGAATACCTATGACAACAGGAGACATAGACGAGTAACAAGTCCCAACAAAAAACAAGCAAAAGAAACCCGAGACTTTATAAGACTCACCACCCAAGTACTCTTAATTGCACGAATTTGGAGGCTTGAAAGGGTTTGGGAGGCTATAGGTCTCGACTTTAACAGAAATAAGGCACAAGCAATCAAGCAAAAGTAAGCAAGCAAAATAAGAAAGAAGAGAAGGGGTGCCGGCCAATGTAGGGTTAGTCGTCACTTGAGAAAGAAAGAGGAAAGAAAAGATTGAGATCTCAGCCTAATATTTTATAGGGGTAGGCGAGATTGTGTCTTAGCAACAAAGGCAACTAACAAGGTATGCAATTAAGGAAAGATATGCAAATCAAATTAGAATAATATGAAAGATATGCAAGATATATTACGGATAGGGGGCCGAATAAAATAAATGGAACACTTCCCTTATTTTGGCTTGTGTGTCCCACGAGATCTTTGAGATCTTGTTTGTTTTTTTAATTGGAAAGATATTACCTTATTTTGACTTTTATCTTCCAAAGATTTTTTTTATATTAAAATTCGGCAACTAGAAGATCTTATGGATTTTATCCTCCAAGATACTCTCCCACAATATCAATCAAAAGATATGGTGAATTATTGACCAAATCTCGTGAAGAACAATAACTTGATGCACGGCACACACTAAAATTGATCAAAAGAACAAGAAAATAACATGCAAACTAATGAGTTGAAGCAATATGACCAAAAACAAGTGCAAGTCGTGGGGAAGTGGCATTGTGAATTTTTCGGATTTTTTGTAAACAAAAATGTGGATCTAATGGATGAAGGTAGAGATGGAGGAAGCTTAATGAAAAAGAATGGAAAAAAGAAAAAATTTCGTGCAAAAACGAGTAAGAGGGCGAACAAGACTTACGTGGTTCATCGGCTCTAATGCCAGTTGATGTGAACCCCGTTGAGGATTCACGAGTGGATCTTTGCTTGGACGCGTATTAAGTCTTCAACACCGAGGTAACCGATAGATTTGAGGTGAGAACGCCTAGACTTGGATGAGAAAGAAGTGAAAGGATGAGAAGTTCGACTAGTTTGACCTAGCCGTGAAGAATATGTGATGAGAAGTAGAATTGTGTTTGTGACTCCTAATGATAAATGCGGGAGCAATCCGGCAGCAATTCGATATCAAAACTAAGTGTAAGAGATTACAATGGGGGCATGCCTCTTAAATAGAGGTGAGGCACACGAAAACCCTAATAAAACCCTAGGTGGCGTGGGGGCGTGGAGGGAGATGCAAGCATGCAGCCCAAACACGAGCCCAAGCCCAAAATACCCGACAATAAAGGAAATAACATAAATAGTAAGGTTCAGAATGGAAATAATACTAAAAATGGCAATAAAGATAAATGGTCACGGTGTCCATGTCGCGAGTGTCGTGACATGGTCATGACAAGGTTGGCGCGGCACGACAAGGCTTGTCGCGACATGCTAGGTGTGGTACGACAAGACCAAGGTGCGGGCATGGCGGGCGGTACCGAGACTTGGGACTCGCTATTGATGGAGGCTGGCTCGGTACCGACCTGGGGAGGCTCGGTACCGAGTGTGTGGTACTCGGCACTAGGGTGCCGCCGTTGGTACCGAGGGCTCGGTACCGAGTGCGTGGCTCGGTACCGGGACAGGTTGGTCGATAACGGGGCAGGTGCATCGGTCACGAGAGGCGTGAAGCACAAGAACCTCATGTGCCGACGCCGGGTTGGCCCGGCGTTGGCACGACTCGAGCATTCGGGGTCGTGGTGACGATGGTGAGGCGGACCACGGTTCTTGGCATGAGTCCTATAGAGACGTGGATTAGCCCAAGGGGGTCGCCGTGGTCTTGGGACCCTAGGACTAGGGCAGGTACACATCATGATGATTCTGGGGAACAACACGATTACAACTTTAGTGGAACATCTCAAGGTTTTGTTGGAGGAAGCTCAAAGCAGGACTACAACTTTAGTGGAACAACACGATTCTTTGGAGGCCAAACGTGTCATGGAAGCAAAGAAGAAAAAAGTGGAGGAGGAGAAGAAAGTTTT
Source organism: Fallopia convolvulus (assembly GCA_964016875.1). Lineage (NCBI taxonomy): Eukaryota > Viridiplantae > Streptophyta > Magnoliopsida > Caryophyllales > Polygonaceae > Fallopia > Fallopia convolvulus. The sequence goes on from OZ024727.1 coordinate 30,167,777, forward strand.
TGAGCTTTGTCAGATGAATCAAGAATTGGAGAGCAAGAAGGGGTGGATTGGGAGGAGTTTCAATGTGCAAGATGTCGTTAAGTTTGAGAAGAAGATAATGGAGCTTTTTGAGAAGACTGAGAGGGAAAAGAGTGAAGAGATCAATAGGATCTTGAATGAGAATATGACTTTAAAAGAGGAGCACAAGAAGAAGATTTTGGATCTTGTTTTAAGAGTTGGTGTTTTGGAGAGGGAGAAGGGCAAACTTGAGGCAGAAAACAGGAAGAAGGATGAAACGATGATGAAGTTAGTGCAGGAAAAATAGCAATTGGTGGCCAAGAAACAGAAAATGGATATAAATCTTGCCATCTTAGATACTCTTACACCATTGATTAATCAAGGTACAAAATTATTTTCGTTTTGTTATTTTCTTGGATTTTTTAGTCTTATTGTGGAGTATTCTAGTACTAAGCTAATTGTTTGTGACTTGAAGAAATATTTGTCGTCAGTAGCTTTGAGAAAATACCTGTTTTTGCAAACTACAACTGAAGTGCATCAGACCTTCCTTAGGTATTGAGTAGAGAAATTAATTTATGCCACCAAATAGATAGTTGACTAACTCTATAAACATAGCTTACTACTGCACTTATCCGCTATCCTTGCTCTTCTGCTACAATCATAACAACCGTTGGTTTCCCCATAAGCTGAATAAGAACCAAAAAAAAAACCGAATAAACTAACAAGAACCCAATAAAACGAATAAGGCATTTAAAAACCATACTAGAATAATCCTATTGAAGGACTTAAAGCAGATTTTTGTTTAAAATAAGGCTTACCTTGCCTAAAATACTCCAAATTCATCCATCATAAGAATATAAAGTAATAACTTCAAGCTTCTAGAACCAAATAGTCCAAAATACAACACATATAATCATAATCTCATTCTCATAAACAAAATAACAAGTTTTTGAAACTCAAATAAAGTAATCCAAGTCTTCATGATCTCTCCTTCCACATCTTCAAAACTCCATAAAAGCACCAATCACCATGACTCTTCAACATAGGATTACTAAATTTGATTCATACCTAACAAACAAATTAAAACCATTAGAAAAATAAAAAAACAAGGCATGGATAATATGTTGGTGTATTTCACACATTAGGTCCAACATGTGAAGCATAAACTTCAATGAATGCCTTACTAATAATGATTTCATGGGTGCTGCAGAATTTGGGCTAAAGTTCATGGCCGCAGACAAGGAGTTCATGCTTACTGATAATAAAGTTGCTAAAATTTCGCAAGTTTTCTACTACAGACAAGGGAAAAAATCCAGAATAGCTATTTGGAATATCAAAATACAATAGTCATTATCAATATAAGTAGCCTACATACAAAATAAAGTATACTCGACCTTTCTAGATCAATATAATAAACAATCCATATACTAAATACAGTGGCTTGCAAATGAAAAGAATAGGAGAGTACAACAGCGAAATAATGTAAAAATCAGGAAATAGAAGGTGAACCTTGCAAACTGAAGATGCCTAAGCCAAGAGAATAATGGCCAGCAGTAGAGTCAGATCCCTAAGCTCTATGAACAATTCAACATAGATGAAAGAAAGATTAAGATCTTTTGTATTTCATTTATATCCAATCTTACATCATATCGAAACTTGCTATATTAATTTTCTTACATATTGACAAATGACAAATCCAGTATTATGCAAGCCTGCCTAATGCTCACTAAACAAAAGTTCTGTTGTTTTATGTTCCTTCCTTTTGTAATTGTTAAAGATTCTTTTGTGTGGATATATGCTTGCCCATCCATGGTTAGTTGTTTTATCTTGCATTTGCTTATTCATGTGTTGCATTATCAATATTTTTCTTGTGATGCATTTCTTGTGTGAAATCGACTAAATTAATTTATGGTACACATGTGCAGGTGAAAAATCTGCTATATCCCCCCATTCCGGTGAGCATCAGGGAGGCTTCACTCATGGTGCTACTAAAAGTATTGATTCTAAGAATGAAGATCATACAATGACCACCAGTGCAAATTGCAGCGTGAGAAAACTAGCATCACGACACTAGAGAGTTTGAGTAGAGGAGATAGGAGCACCAGTTAGTAGACATTCTCATATGCTTGCTATGGACTTGATTTGAACCAAAGGTGTAATGTTAGTAGACAATCTCATATGCTTGCTAATTGCTATGAACTTGATTCGAACCAGCAGGTGTAATGTTAGTAGACAAAATCTGGTAGTGCCTTTTGAGGGGACAATCTATAGCTTCAAGGAGTGAAGTTATGCAATATTTTTAAATCAATGTTGTTGAAGAACTTGTTTCTTCACGCGTGACTACCTAGGATGAGGATCAAACTTTCCTTGCTCATTTCATATCCTGACATCTGGTCTAGCGTTTAGAGAGGCTGAAATTAAGGTTTATATTGGAATTTAGGTGGTATCGGTGGCAAGTTAAACTAGAACTTCTATGGTTGAAAGTACACATAAATGTTATATTGGCTTTACTTGCTCTATATGATTGCCATCACATGATGCTATTGCATAGATTTGATTTCCACCTGCCTGAAGCTGACCGAAGCTTGAAGATCTGGATGAAGAAGAGACCAAGTTGTTGTTAGTTAAGAAAATTATGCTTTGTATATAAACAACTTGTAACAATTTTGCTATGAATCTGTGATTGGAAAAGAGATGGAAACATGCAAAGTAAATGAGATGAAAAATTCGTAACCACCGTAACATAGGTTTGGAATCAAGTATGGATATTTAAACGGTTGTGTTTTCTTCTAATTAGCTGTTTAATTACCAAATTAAACCGTTTTTCTATCCTTAGGGCATAGGTTAGAAAAATCGTTAATTAAATCATCACTTAGCTAAATCAGTAGCTTCACTAGCTTGACACATGGCTTACTGAATAAAACCTTCTTAGTTCTCCTCACATTATTTTTCCCCTTCTTAATTCGCCTCACATTACTTTAGCTAAATCATCCCTATTTCCCCCCTTTTTCTTTTGTTTTTTAGGTCAAATTTTGTTGCCAGATGGTGGCGCCCCCAAAAGAAAGAAATTTCCATTTTTGGTTGTAAAAATTTGAAATCCCTCCACTCTCCCTGTTTTGGCCAATTTTGGACCAACGACAATAACGAAATATTCAAGATTGTGAGGACAAACTAGCCGATAAACACGAGATCAAAACCAAAGCAATCGTTTGTATTCAAGATTTCTTAAGTACAATCAGTCGGCTTGATTACAATTGGTTTCAGATACCCTTCATTTTTTCCGTCTCCTATATTTAAACCCCGCAACTGGCGTTAACCTCCGTCTTCCTGCTTCCATGATCGTGGTTCTAGTCCCCCACGTTCCGAGGCCAATCATTCGAGCAGTTATCGTCAAGCTCCAACCGGTGATCCTTGTCATCTGGGAGAATTTTGGGCAGTCCGGGCCTCGCGGCTGAACTCCGTGCTAGTGGGCTGAGTTACCGATTGGGCTGGTAATTTCTGGGCCCAACAATATCCCCAAAAGATCAGGTGGATTTTTGAATTCACCGGATCTTTTCGTCTGTTGGCATCCGAGATCCCTGCTGTTGCGGATCTTCCACGTGTAGGGTGTGGATTCTTATACGCGCTTTTGAGCTGCAGGCGAAAAGAAGTCGAACCGCTATATTTACTGCGCTCTTCTGGGTAATTCATCATTCCACTGCTCGAGTCGATCTCTCCCGAGGTACGAATTTATCGCCTTTTCTTCTTTCTTCTTCGTCTCCTTAGTTTCCTCTTAATCCCCCAATGGCAAGAGATAGAGCGGTCTCCAAGCACGGTTTCCTACCTTCGGGTATACTCCAAGAGTGTGATAGGGTTCCAAATACGATGTCCTTGGAAGAGATGAACCAGACTATCCTAGAGGGGGGGCTTCCTGGGGGTGTAGTTGCTCTGTGTCCCGACATTGAGCGCTCAGACTGGGTTCGCCCCGGCTAGGTTTGCTTTTTCGAATTCCCCTTCACTATAGCCTGTCGTTTTCCTTTTCCTCCCATAGTTCAAGAGTTTCTGGCTCGGTTTAAGCTATCTCCTGCACAGCTCCTTCCCTTTGCTTGGAAAATCCTCTCCTTGGTGAGTCGGATGGCTGAGGTGGCGGGTGTGGATTTTACGGTTTCGGACCTGCTTCAAGCCTATTGTATCACCACAGTCAGGAAGGGACGTTTCATTTTACAATCTCGGACTGCTCGCCAACCTCTCGTCCTAAACACCAAGGTTAATGGGAAGGGCTAGGCGAACCGTTTTTTCTTTGTCGAGATTGCATCCTTGACCCCTGAAAGCCGTCTGTTCTTGAATGAAAAATGGAACTCTGCTAGTAAGGATTTTTGTCCTTTTTTCGTGTTGATCCATGAAGCAATTTAACGCCTATTTATCCCTTCCCTTTCTTTTTTGCAGGTATTCCAAATAACGTTGAGTCGCCAAGCAGTTCGGAGAGAGTGTTGTCAAAGCTTTTCAAACTCACCTCTACGCAGAGGACGTTTGGGGCGTCTTTTACCGAGCCATCGGACGGATCTTCAGAGAGCGAAGGCAGTGCTACTTCGTCAGATTCGGAAGGAAACGGCAAAAAGGTCCCCTTACCTCTCGTCAGGATGTCCGCGGTACCAACCTCAACCAACGCTTCTGGTCGTTCTGTGGGTAAGTGTTTCTTCGGTGTTCTATGCTCATGCAATAGCCTTCGCATGCCCTGACTTGTCCGTCTTTCTTTCTTTCAGAGACTCGGGCGCGCAACTCGGGTTCCTCCTTCTCTACTTCAGATCTGATCCTCAGGAAGACTCGTTCTAGTGATTCAAAGCCTCCAGCTGCTCCCGCAGTCAAGAAGGAGTTGTCAGACGCTCCTAGATCTTCTCGCAAGCGCCCAGCCCCGAGTGATGACGATTCTCTGGAACTCCTGGATGACGCGTCCTCCAACTGGCAGTCTCTCCAGCGATATCGAGACCCCAACTTCAAAAAGTATCCAAGCCCGGTTTCAGCTCATGCCATGGCAACCGAGGTAGGCCTTGGAGCCTGGAAGGTAACGAGTCTTTTGTTCTGCTTATCTGATGGCTGGGGCTGGCGGCCTGTTTATAGTGTCGTTTTAACCTCCTATCTTGCCGCATGCAGCTCTTCCAAGAAGTCGGCCTGTTCATCGATGAGATGGACAAGGAACTCGCTGAGCAGGAACGGCGGAAGTAGGAGGTCGCCAAGTACCGCGAGGATATTGCCAAGGCCCGGGAGCAGTCCGCCGCTAGGGCCAAGGCTTTGGCTGCTCAAGAGGAGGATGCGAAGGTGCGGGTTGCAGAGATAGAGCGGGTGATTGTTGTTCAGGAAGCCAAGGTCAAGGAACTCGAGGTGAAGGCTGCTGGGGCGCCTTCCATGGGAAAGGCGGATACGGAGGATATTGGGGCCTTTTTTAGCATGCTGGCGCGGCTCGAGACTATCAGGGAATTTGAGGCAGGGAAGCTCCTGGTTGGGGATGCGGACAAATTAAACGAGCAGTTCCTGAGCTCCTTTCCCGGTGATGTGCCTTCGGCTCGCATCGCATCCTTGTGGGTTCTCCGCCGACTTCAGCAGAGCAGGCGAACTTGGAGGATGGTGAGCGAACGGAGGAGACGGGCGCTTCTGGAAACCCTGCATAATTTCTCTATGGATGTCAAGAAATCTGGCGGCTTAGGCCGTTTGTAAAAAATTCTCAATCTTTTGGTTTTTGGTGGACGAATTGTAGAAGACAAGTAGTACCTCACGGGCGTGCCGTTTATCGGGCGTCTTGTGAGGGTTTATGGGTGGTGGCGAGGCCACAGATACAATGTTCCGCTTTTTGCCCCCCGTCAAGGGGCGGGGGTGTTATTTACTTTTATGTTCTTGCCTGGATGTTGTTTTTGCTTGTGCTTTTTGCTGGCGTTTTTACAGGTGTCTCTCTGCCGCGTGCCGACTGGTGTCCGAGCAGCCCCTGTAGAAGGCTGATCGTGTAGGAGATGCATAGCTATGGCTCGATGGGTGAGGAAAATCTTGACCAGCGTTACGGGTGACTCGGGGTTTATTCCTGAGCTCCTGCTGGTTAAGAAGATTACCTACCTGGAAGGCGCGCGAAGGACGATGTCCGTCATTTCCTGCAGTGCCCTGACGATGACCGTCGAGAATCTGGCGTTTTGCTGGTGGAGCTGGCGACTCGGGGGATGGATCCACGAAGCCGACTAGCGAGCTTCTAGGAAGCGACCTTTCAAAGATATCCATGACTAGCGATCCTACCGGATAGCGGGCGCCTAGGAGATTATTTCTTGTGCCATGTAACAGTTTTGTAAAAACTCTTTTGGAATACAAGTGACATAATTGTAACTTCGGAGCATTCGTACCGCTTTATTGTTTTCTTTTTCGCTGTCTAGTGTACCGAGGTTTCTCTTTTCTGGCGGTATCTGTCGAGAGTAAACTCTTCGGAGTGCCCCTTTTCTTTTGTTGTTTTTTTCTAGTTTATTCGGCCGTTTCTGGCGACTTGGATACTTCTCTAGAAATGGTATCTCCGTAGGTGCGTAGCATTCCAACTACGCGGGACGGATTTCCCATCTCTGGACTCTAGTCGGTAAGCCCCTTGCCCGGTGATGCCGACTATCCTGTAGGGTCCTTCCCAGGCGGGAGAAAGTTTCCCCGCGTTTATTTCAGCGGTGTTCTGGAACACCTTTCGAAGGACCCACTCGCCAATAGCAAAAGCTCTGATCCGTACGTTCTTATTGTAACTGCGAGCCACCTTCTACTAATGCCTAGCTAGGCGCAATCGTGCTCTTTCTCTTTGTTCTTCCAGAGTATCAAGATCAGCCGCTAACTCAGCGGCGTTCTGGTTTGGCATTTGTAGCCCGTACCGCGCGGTTGGCACGGTGACTTCGGCAGGTATCACTGCCTCGCATCCGTACACCAAGGAGAACGGTGACTGTCCGGTGGCGGCCTTCGGGGTGGTCCTGTCGGCCCACAGGACATAGGGCAGCTCGTCAGCCCAGCGCCCCTTGGCCTTAACAAGCCGCTTCTTGAGATTGTTGATGATGACTTTATTGCTAGATTCTGCTTGTCCGTTGGCTTGTGGATAGCGGGGAGTAGAGGTTACTAGGTCTATGTTCCACTACCGGCAGTAATCGCGGGTTTTCCTGCCAATGAACTATGACCCGTTGTCGCAGATGATCTCCGAGGGTATCCCAAAGCAGCAGATAATGTGCTTTTTGATGAACGCCACCACGTGGGACTCCTTGATCTCTTTGTACGCCTCCGCTTCGATCCATTTGGAGAAGTAATCAGTGACTGCTAGAAAGAATACTCGCTGGCCAGAAGACGATGGCAACTTCCCCACGATATCCACCCCCCCACCTCATGAACGGCCATGGGGTCAGCGTTGGGTGCAACGGCTCCGGCGGCTGGTGAGAGGTTGGAGCATGTTTCTGGCAAGCTTCGCACTTTTGAGAATATTCTGCCGCATCTTGGCGCATGGTGGGCCAATAGTATCCCAAGTTAAGAGCTTTGTTCGAGAGGCTACGCCCCCCAGAATGATTTCCGCATTCACCTTCATGAAGTTCCTTGAGTATCTTGGGTACCTCTGCTTTTGTTACGCAGCGGAGTGAGGTTCCCACTGCGGACTGTTTGAACAGAACGCCGTCCTTTACACTATAGCGGGTGGCTCTCATCCGGAGCGCTCTTGCCTTGAACTTCTCCGCCGGTAGCTGGCCGTGATCGAGCCATCGTAGGTACGGTTGCGTCCAGCACTCTTCGCCCTAGGAGGTATCCACCGTGCTGGATGCTGGATTCTCACCGTCTAGCATCTCTACCCCTTTCGGGATCCTTGTTGTCGACTACCCCTTTGGGATGGTGGCTTTCCAAGATCGTCCTGGGTTCCTTGCTCTGATGAATCGGTTTCCCGCTTGATTGTGGGAACTAGTACATGCACCAGGGGGATTGATTCGAATTCCTCAAGATCTAGGGTGGAGGCCAAATTGGCTAGGGTGTCGGTCTGTGCATTTTCTTCTCTGGGAACCTGCTGGATGGTGAAGGTTTCGAACTCGCATATTGATCCCTTTGACCTTTTCCACGTATGCTGCCATTCTGGCGTCTCTGGCGATGAAGGTCCGCAGGATCTAATTCACGATTAACAGCGAGTCACACTTCACTTCTATTTCCTTGATAGTCAGGTCTCGGGCGATCGTCAACCCCAGTATTAGTGCCTCATACTCTGATTCATTGTTGGTGGCCCCGAAGGCGCATCGTACTGCCTGTGCTATCCTGTCCCCCGTGGGCGATTTCAGCACTACTCCAATCCCTACTCCTCGTTTGTTAGAGGCTCCATCCGTATGCAAGGTCCAGATTTCGGAATTCTCGACTTCTGTTATGAAGGCTTCTTGTTGTTTGGCTTCCTCTTCTAACGTAGGGCTGAAATCGGCCACAAAGTCTGCTAACGCCTGGGCTCAGATTGCTGTTTTCGGCTCATAGGCGATATCAAAACCGCTTAGATGTATCGCCCATTTGGCCATTCGCCCGGTGATCTCTGGTTTCCTCAGTATGGCCTTTAGTGGGTAGTTTGTGCGGACGGTGATTGGATGGGACTCGAAATACGGCCTCAGCTTCGTGGAAGCCATGACTAGCGCGAGAACTAACTTTTCCAAAGGTGAATACCGTGTATCGGCTGCAAGCAGGGTGCGGATAATGTAGTACACTAGTAGTTGGCACCTTGATCCTCGCGTACTAGTACGCCGCTGATGGCAGCTTCGGTCACCGCTAGATACAGGTAGAGATCCTCGCCCTCCTCTGGTTTAGACAGAAGCATCGGGTTGGACAAGTATTTTTTGAGTTGTTGGAAGGCTGTTTCGTGGGCTGGAGCCCACTGAAATTTTTTGTTTTTCTGTAGCACATCGTAAAATAGGCGGCTGATGTCTCTCTATTTGGTGGTGTTTTCATATGTGATTTCCTTTGTAAATATGTTTCTTTTTCCCCTTTTCTTGTGCGTTTTGTTCCTTTTTAGCCTAGTTCCCGTATTTCTATGATATTCGGAGACTACGCACCTTTTATGTGTTTTGTAGGTAATTTGGCATGAATCAAGGATCGATTTGAAGGAGGGTCGAGACATGGAGCGAGGCCCGAGCAAAGGAGGAAAGAGAGGAGCAAGCCATGAAGAAGAACAAGAGGAAAGCCAACAAGAAGAAGGTGGAACGAGGTTCGGACCGAGTTGCAACCAACCTCGGGCCCGACTTTGAAGTCTCCAACCTCGGACCGAGTTGCACAGTAACTCGGGCCCGAGGTCCTCCGTGTCGGTCCAAGTCAGTCACCGAACTACTTGGGCTCCAAGGCACGAATTTGTGGACTTCCACTTTTGCCCCTCATCTAATCTATAAAAGGCCCTCTTGTCTTCTAATTTAAGGGGGGTTCTCTCACAAAAAAAAGGGAAGGGGCTCTCTCTCACACAAAAGGGGGGAAAGGAGGTTCCCCCACATACACACAAGAGGGGGGGAAGGGTTCCCTCTCATACACACAAAAAGGGGGTTCCAAGGGAGCCAAGAGGATTCTTGGAGAGCAAGGAGGAAGGAGAGTAAAAGGAGAAGAGAGAGAATCGGCCAAGGAGAGGAAGATTGATAGGTTTGGTTGATAGATTAGCTTTGCTTTGTTTTGATCTTGTGGATTTGGAAACCCTTGATTGGAATTTGTGGATTGCTTTTGATTTGAATGAAACTTTGCTTTGTTTTGAGATTGATGATGTTGATTGCTTTCTCTTTTGATTTGTTTGCTTTCTTTGTTTGCCTTATGGAGTAGATCTCCTTGATCTTGGGTTATGGGGGAAAACCCTAGCTAGGTTTGGGCTAGAAACCCCAATTCCATAGCCTTGAGTGCTTGATCTAAGGAACCCACTCTACATAGAGCTACAATTCCTTGCGAAAGTTGGGAATCAAGGCTTGTGATTGGCAAAGTAGCGAAAGTGAACATATGTCAATCTCAAGACCTTGCTTCGAAGGGGATTTCCCCAATGATCGATGTGTAGAAGTGGTTGGAACGAGGGCGAAAGCACTCGATCCTAGTCCGATCATCACTCATTGCTTGAATTGGGGTGGATAAGCCTTAATCTCCTAGAGAAGGAACCCAAAAGCCCAAGATCTACTTTTAATCTTTGAAGTTCGACAAACCCAGCTACCTCGGGCCCGACTTACCCTACGTCGGTCCCGACTTCCTCTTGTCGCCAACATCGGGCCCGACGTGACCTCTGTGTCGGTCCCGACTGTTCTCTTTGTTTTCCTTTGTTTTAAGCTCTCTTTTCCAGCTTCCTAGTGTCTAGGCACATCAATCGAGTAGACTTCCCGAGTGTTCGACACCCACCACGTGCTACAACGGGGTCGGGTTATAAATTGTATCTCTAGACCCTCGCACACCGTGAGAGGCGATCAAAAAGATTGGCGCCGTTGCCGGGGAAGTCTAAGTGCATTGAGTGCCAATTTGGTGAGTTTCTTGTGTTTTGGTAGTGATTTGGGTGAGGGAATAGCCCAAACCCTTTGTTTGTTTTTGATTTGTTTTGGTTTGTGTTTTTGTTTCATAGGTGTATGCTAGCTCGTTCCTCCCGAGGAACACTTGAGCTTGAGTTTGTGAGTGATCCGGAAAGTATTCTCAAGGAAGCCCGAAGAAGGAAAAGGATGGCGAATCAAGCTCTCCATGTTGATGAGGAGTTGGCTCAACTTAGGGCTGAAATGGCTAGATTGCAACTTGAGAGGGACAATCAAGAGGAGGTGGCAAGAAGAGAACGGGAGCAACGGATGAGAGCCGAGGCTCAACTCAACGCTCTACCCCGGAATGCACGCCAATACGTGCATCCGGAGTTGAGGGTACCCGAGCCGGCTATTGTGCTTCCCGAGGTTGCCAAGAATTTTGAGATCAAGACGCAATTCATCTCCCTCATCAAGCGTGATCAATTCGAGGGCCGTCCACATGAGTGTCCCATAGAGCATGTTAAACGATTTGTGGATATGTGTGAGACGATCTCCACCGACGAGGTGACATTGGAGTATGTGCTTCTAAAGGCATTCAAATGGTCACTTGGGGGCAAGGCCACACATTGGCTCGAGAGCCAAGCTCCTAGGTCAATCACAACTTGGAAGACACTCTATGACGCTTTCTTGATGAAGTTCTTCCCGCCCTCAAAGACAACCGAGTTAAGAAGGAAGATTGCAAGCTTTCAACAAGGTTCGAATGAGCCTCTCTTCGAAGCATGGGACCGTTTCAAGGAGATGTTGCGCCAATGTCCTACTCATGGCCAACAACCATATGTACTTCAAGACATCTTTTTCCAAGGCATCAATCCGGTAACGAAGGACAAGCTCAATCTCCACACCGATTGTGGGTTCATAGACTTGACACCGGATCAAGCTTGGGAGCTACTTGACAAGCTATCCGATTATGAGGCCATGTATGGGGTGAGTCAAGCTAGCAAGGAGGTGAAAGTTCAAGGTGAAGGTGCAAGGAAGTTATATGATCCAAAGGGAGAAGACATTGATAGGGATGTGAAGCTCCAATTCCTTGAAGGTGAAGTGAGCAACCTTAAGAGGCAAGTCCACTACTACAAGCAAAATGCTAGAGCTTGTGAGGAGTGTGGATCCTTTGCACATGCTACACAAGTTTGTCCGAATGAGAGCCAAGTACGCTTGGCCGAGCGAATTGAGGAGGCAAACTATGTTCGAGGAAATTTCGGTGGAAGAGGCAATTTCAACAATGGTGGCAATGGCCGGTGGAACAACGGTCAAGCTCAAGGCTACAACAACAACTTCAACCAAAACGAGCCAAGGGCGCCACCACCACCATATAGACCACCGGGATTCAATGAGTTACAAACATTTGCTCAAGAGATGAGAGATGGGTTCAAGGAGATGAGGACCCAATTCAATGAGTTTGGTGCATGGAGGAGGCAAGTCGACAATCAATTTGCTCAAATTGCGACTCAAGCCCCGAGAGAGAATGGAAGACTTCCGGGCCGACCCGAGGAGAATCCTCGAGCTCAAAACAATCAAAATGAAGTCCGGGCAATTGGATTGAGAAGTGGCCGAAACCTACCCGAGCCACACGTGCCTAAGAAGAATGAAGAGAGTCGGACCAACTTACCCAGCAAGTCGGGTCCGACGTTCCCCGAAGTCGACCCATCAAGAAGATCGACCCCTTTACCCCGGACCGAGGTCGAGAGCAACTCGGGACCGACGTACACAGACCTCGATCCAACTCCTCTGTCCAGGACCGAGATTCACAACATCGGGCCCGACATGGTGCCCAAGTCGGTCCAACCAGGAAATGTTGCAAGTGAAGTAGGGAAGTCCAAGGAGGTTGATCCAAGCAAGATTCAAGGTGCAACGATTCTTCCATATCCCTCAAAGAAGCCGAAAGATGTTGTTGAGAACAAGTTCAAGAGGTTTCTCAAACTCTTGCAAGGCTTGAACATCTCTATCCCGTTCACCGACGCATTGAGTGAGATGCCATCTTATGCCAAGTTTTTAAAGGAGATTTTGAGCAAGAAGAGGTCCATAGTGGAAATGCAAGATGAAGTCAAGACCTTGGAGTTACCGCAAAAGCTAGGAGATCCCGGTCGCTTTGCTATAACCATTGGTGTGGGGTCTCAAAATTTCCAAGCCTTATGTGACCTTGGGGCAAGTGTTTCGGTGATGCCCGCTAGCATTTGGAGAAGAGCAAATTTGGGTGAAATGGAGCCGGCCGATATGTCCCTAACTATGGCCGACGGTTCCATCATCAAGGCTAAGGGAATATTGGATGACGTTCCGGTGCGAGTTGGAAAGTATTTTGTCCCCGATGATTTCGTGATCTTGGACATGCACGAGGACCCCTTGGTCCCAATAATCTTAGGAAGACCATTCTTAGCTACGGCGGGGGCAAGGTTTGATGTCAAAAACGGCAAGGTTTCCTTTGAGATTGGTGAAGAAAAGGTCGATTTTCACTTCAACAAGGCCTTGAATGAGCCGGACGCCTTGGCTATCCTCAAACTTGAAGAGAGTGCTAAGAGAAAAGGTGAAGAAGTGGAAGTTGCTAGAGAGGTCGTTGTGTTGAGAAGTGATGAAGGGTTGAATAAACATATACAAGCAAGGGAGTTGTTGGAGCAAATTGAGGATCAAGATGAGTCAAGGATCAATGGTAGCCCAAGAAGAAATGAAGAGTATCCTTACTTATATCCTTTTGATGTTGGTGATGACCACAATTCTTCCCAAACTTTTGATTCCTACATTTGTTTATGTAATTTGAAAGATGACTTAGGAGACTCCTACATTTGCCTTAGTGACTTGAAAGATGAATTGGTAGAATCTCCTAGGAATTCTTTGGATAACTTTGGTGTAGGAAAAGAGGAACATGATGGAGCAAGTAAGGAGAAGAAATCTCATCCGTTGGAGGAGTATGATGAGAGAGGCCCGAGACCGGATAGCCATGCCTATATAGACCATCGTTGGTGGTTTTATGGGTATGAAGGCAATGGGAATGGGCATAACAATGGCGAGCAATTCACCGTGTTTCACCCGCCATAAGGTTGAGGTTAGGAAGTCAAGCTAGTGACTCTAAACGAGCGCTTCTCGGGAGGCAACCCGAGCTAGTAGCTTTCTTTTCGTAATTTTAGTTTGATTTTTCTTAGTTTAGCCTAGCTTTTCCCTAACCAATCTCTATCTAGTGTTTTGTGGATTTATGGTGTCGTGCATTCTTCAAAGTTGTGTAGGATTTGAGGTGAAATATTTAAATGGAAATATTGGAAAGAAGTTGCAAGAGGATGGAGTAAAATTGGTGACCCGAATACTCCCACATCGAGCCCAGGTAAGTCGGGCCCGACATAGGGACGTCGGTCCATGAAGTCGGTCCAACTCGATTTGACTAGTTGGAATGCCAATTTTGCCCTTGACCTAATTTGTCCTTTTCCCCCATTAAATATTATCCCCCACCTACCTATCATCTTCATATCAACTACCATTCCCAAAATACAACCCCTCTCCCTCAAGAACTCTCAAAGTCGGCCGCCCCATCCTCTCACCATACTCGAGAGGTGGAAGAGTTTAGGGAGGTGGAAGACCAAAGGTGGCGGGTCCAAGATAGCTTTAACACATGGATGAGCGGGAACTTCCCTTCCCGTGAGGACCAATGGACATGCCCGGAGCCTCAACTTCAACCACCACCACAAGACTTCTACCAAGAACAAGTGTACGAGAGGGAGCGGCAAGCAAGGCTCCAAAGAGGACGTAGACGTGACAACCCCTTCGATTGATCCTATACATTCCATTGAAGAATAAGAAATTGTGAGCTTTTCATACTCTTCTCTCTTGCTTTTAAGTTTTGGTTTCCTTGTTTGATGGGGACATCAAAATTTTAAGTATGGGGTGGGGGTAAGTGTGTTCATGATTTCACTTGTTTATGTTTGTTTATTATTTTGAGGTTATTTAGTTTGTGTTTCTAGTTTGTGTTTGGGATGTTTGCTTCTTGGTTTGTGGTTTGATGAAAAACATGAATGATTAATTTGGTCTTGAATGGATGAGTTTTTGGTTTTAGAGAAATTTTTGCAAAAAAATCCATAAAAATTGAAAAATTGTGTAAAAAAACAACAAAAAGATTTTGTGTTTTGTAGGTTTTGGACTAGAAATTCCCATCTTAGATTGCCAAAATAAAAGCTAATGATGATGTGAGCATGTAAATTCCTTTGCATATTTTTGGATGGTTTAGCCTCTAAAAAGATGTTGCTTTTGATGTGATCATGATATCTTGCTTGTTTTATTGAACATGTGAGTTCTAGGATGAGTTCTTATGCAACTAAGTATGAGTGACCCTTGTGAGATTGATTTTTGGCCATTTTAGGGATGCTTGTTCATATTTGCATATCCCTCATTTTTCTTGTGTGATTAGCTCATTCATGCTTAGTAAAACTTGCTATTGCGGTGTTTATCTATTTTCCAAGACCGTCATGAGAATTGTCCTAGCATTGTCACATTGATTTTGAACTTTGTTCTTTTAGTCACATAAATGTTCCATATCCTACCATGAAGTTAATCCTTTGTTTGTAGCCCCGTTCTAGCCTAAGCCTTTGTTTGAAACTCCTCAAAAATATTATTCCTAGCCTTATATGACTTGACCCTTATGGGATTGGACTTTAGAAGAGAGGTTTGGATTGTATTTGAAGAGTTGAGATTCTCTTGGGTTTAAGGGCAAAAGAATGGTGTTATGAATCATGTGGGTAGTGCATCTTTGTTGTACAAAAATGAAAAAAAAGAAAGAAAAGGAAGAAAGAAAATGTTGGAAATGTAAAGTGGAATAAAGCAAAGAGCTTAAGTGAAGAAAAGGGTCCGACCGAGTTACAAGCAATATCGGGCCCGATGTCATAAGAAAGTCGGTCCAAATGTAGAAAGTGTTGAAAAATCCAACAAAAAGGCATAAGAGCAAAGATGAAGTGGAATGTTAAGTGAAATTTTGGGTTGAAAGGAAAATGTTAAGTCTTTTGGGTGAGTGTGAAAGTAATTGTGGAATTTGGTGAAGTTGGTGAGAGTTTAGGTTATTCAATCCCCATTATAAGCACCACAAGACCAAATAATTCCCACCTTGAAAAATACCAAAAGCCCCATTACAACCCGGCCGAATGGAACCTCTTTGAGGACTTCCATTGAGCCAAGTTCGAAATTCTTTGTGTACTTTGCATTAGGCATCTCTAGGTGGAGGAATTGGTGATATTAGCTTCAATAGTAAAGTCCTTACTTGCATGATTTTTGAGCTTGAGTGTTCATTGCTAAACCCAAACACATGATGAGTGATACACATTCACATATCCCTAAAGTGAGGCTTAGTTGCATTGACTTTATTCCTTGGAACACTTAATCATGTGTGATGATGTAATCTTGCTTGAATATCGATCACTTGTGCTTAAAATGTGTTTTCATACGAGGCTTTACTTGAAGATTATGTTTCGGTCTTGCTTACATTGTTATTGCTTGAGGACAAGCAAGTTTAAGTATGGGGTATTTTGATGTCTCTCTATTTGGTGGTGTTTTCATATGTGATTTCCTTTGTAAATATGTTTCTTTTTCCCCTTTTCTTGTGCGTTTTGTTCCTTTTTAGCCTAGTTCCCGTATTTCTATGAGATTCGGAGACTACGCACCTTTTATGTGTTTTGTAGGTAATTTGGCATGAATCAAGGATCGATTTGAAGGAGGGTCGAGACATGGAGCGAGGCCCGAGCAAAGGAGGAAAGAGAGGAGCAAGCCATGAAGAAGAACAAGAGGAAAGCCAACAAGAAGAAGGTGGAACGAGGTTCGAACCGAGTTGCAACCAACCTCGGGCCCGACTTTGAAGTCTCCAACCTCGGACCGAGTTGCACAGTAACTCGGGCCCGAGGTCCTCCGTGTCGGTCCAAGTCGGTCACCGAACTACTTGGGCTCCAAGGCACGAATTTGTGGACTTCCACTTTTGCCCCTCATCTAATCTATAAAAGGCCCTCTTGTCTTCTAATTTAAGGGGGGTTCTCTCACAAAAAAAAGGGAAGGGGCTCTCTCTCACACAAAAGGGGGGAAAGGAGGTTCCCCCACATACACACAAGAGGGGGGGAAGGGTTCCCTCTCATACACACAAAAAGGGGGTTCCAAGGGAGCCAAGAGGATTCTTGGAGAGCAAGGAGGAAGGAGAGTAGAAGGAGAAGAGAGAGAATCGGCCAAGGAGAGGAAGATTGATAGGTTTGGTTGATAGATTAGCTTTGCTTTGTTTTGATCTTGTGGATTTGGAAACCCTTGATTGGAATTTGTGGATTGCTTTTGATTTGAATGAAACTTTGCTTTGTTTTGAGATTGATGATGTTGATTGCTTTCTCTTTTGATTTGTTTGCTTTCTTTGTTTGCCTTATGGAGTAGATCTCCTTGATCTTGGGTTATGGGGGAAAACCCTAGCTAGGTTTGGGCTAGAAACCCCAATTCCATAGCCTTGAGTGCTTAATCTAAGGAACCCACTCTACATAGAGCTACAATTCCTTGCGAAAGTTGGGAATCAAGGCTTGTGATTGGCAAAGTAGCGAAAGTGAACATGTGTCAATCTCAAGACCTTGCTTCGAAGGGGATTTCCCCAATGATCGATGTGTAGAAGTGGTTGGAACGAGGGCGAAAGCACTCGATCCTAGTCCGATCATCACTCATTGCTTGAATTGGGGTGGATAAGCCTTAATCTCCTAGAGAAGGAACCCAAAAGCCCAAGATCTACTTTTAATCTTTGAAGTTCGACAAACCCAGCTACCTCGGGCCCGACTTACCCTACGTCGGTCCCGACTTCCTCTTGTCGCCAACATCGGGCCCGACGTGACCTCTGTGTCGGTCCCGACTGTTCTCTTTGTTTTCCTTTGTTTTAAGCTCTCTTTTCCAGCTTCCTAGTGTCTAGGCACATCAATCGAGTAGACTTCCCGAGTGTTCGACACCCACCACGTGCTACAACGGGGTCGGATTATAAATTGTATCTCTAGACCCTCGCACACCGTGAGAGGCGATCAGCGGCATTTGTCGAACGATTACGAGATAAAGCGATTCAGGGCTGCCACCCTTCCCGTCAAATTTTGCACATCTTTCACACATGTGGGCGATCGCAGGCTCGCTACGGCTCGAATTTGATCAGGACTGGCTTCGATCCCGCGCTGGGTAACCATAAACCCGAGGAAACGACCAGAGGTTACCCCAAACGCGCACTTTGTCGGATTGAGCTTCATAAGGTAGCTGTCCAGGGTCTGGAAGGCCTCCTCTAGGTGTTGGACATGATGTGCGGCTTGTTTTGACTTGACGAGCATGTCGTCAATGTACACTTCCATGGTCCGGCCGATGTACTTCTGGAACATGCGGTTGACTAGTCGCTGGTAGGTAGCCCCAGCGTTCTTGTGGCCAAACGACATTACCCGATAGCAGTATGTTCCTTGGCTGGTGATGAACGAGGTCTTCTCCTGGTCGTCTGGATGCATCTGAATTTGATTGTAGCCACGGAAGGCATCCATGAAAGTGAGCATCTCGTGGCCGGCGGTGGCGTCTACCATGTCATTTATATGTGGTAGGGGAAAAGAGTCCTTCCGGCATGCCTTGTTAAGGTCTGTGAAGTCGATGCACACCCTCCATTTCCCGTTTTTCTTGCTCACGACCACGACATTTGCTAACCACTCCGGGTATTTTACTTCCTTGATTTTCCCCGTCCGGAGTAGATTCTGCACTTCCTCATCGACGACCATGTTCCTCTCGGGTGCAAATTTCCTTCTCTTCTGTTTTATCGGTGGATGGCGGGGGTCCACATTCAACCGGTGTGTGATAATTGGGGGGTCGATCCCCACCATGTCTTCATGCGACCAGGCGAAGCTACTGTTGTGTTTTTTGAGGAAACCGACCAATTCAGCTTTTCTTTCGGGAGCCAAGTCCTTTCTGATCCTTATAGTTTGCCCGGGTTTCTGGCTGTCGAGGACGACTTCCTCGATCCTATCGGCCTCGGGGTCCCGTGCTGGTGTGGGCCCCTTGGCTTCCTGTAATTGCTATGCGGAGTGGGCGACGGTCGCCTTGATGGCGGACTTGTAGCATTCTCTGGCTAACGTTTGATCCCCCTGATTTCCTTGATCCCCCACGGAGTGGGAAACTTTATGGTTTGGGGATAGGAGGAAGGGACCGCCTTCATGTCATGGATCCAGGGTCGTCCCATGATGATGTTGTAGTAGGATGGGCAATCAAGCACATAGAATCTGACCTGTAAGTTGATTCCTTTGGCGTAAGTGGGGAGGGTTATCTCCCCCAGGGTATGAGCGATTTCCTCGCTGAATCCCACCAGCGCTACTGATTTTCTGAGGATGTTCTCTTCCTTTAGCCCCATCTCCTTGAGGGCGTCAAGCGTGATCATGTTGGTGGAGCTCCCGGTGTCGATGAGAATCCTCCTCATTAATACGTTCCCCACCGATAGAGATATGACTAGTCCATCGTGGTGAAGGCCCACCAGACCAGTGGACTCCGAGTCGCTGAAAGTGATGGTGCTCCCGGTATGTCCATCAGAATTACGGATATTTTCTATCAGCGGTCCTTCCAGGTGTCCTCGTGCGTGGCGTTTGGCTGCCGAATAAGTAACACCACATATGTCCAAGCCGCCGCTGATAATGTTGACAACCTTTGCGTACTCCGGGGAGGATGGAATATCCATGGGATCAGATAGATTCTGGCTAGCGGGTATACTTGGGTTCGCGAAGATCTCGGATAGAAAGCCTCTCAAATGAAGGTACGTCAGCTCCTTTCTGAGGGCAAAGCACTCGTCCGTCTCATGCCCGTAGTCCTCATGGAAATCGCACCACTTTGTCTTGTCTCTCCTAGGGTTTCGATTTTCTGTCTTCTTGGGCCATATGATGCGATCCCCGAATTTCTCCAGGCCTTTCACAATCTCCGCATTCCCCAGGCCAAGGTTGTACTCGTGCACTCTTGGCCGGTTGGTGGCACCCTTCTTTCTGCTCGACTGCCTGACGCCCGCGGTATGGACTCCTGGCACTTCTGGCTGGCTTTTCAAGTATGGTTAACCTCGGCGCTCTTTTCGCTGGTCGGAAGAGACTCTCCTCTCGACCCGATCAAAGACTGATGTGGCCCGTACGGGGACTTCGTCTTCCTCGAGCCGGATATGTGCCAGAGCTTTTACCTGAACGTCCTCGAAGCTATGGCAAGGGTACTTGGTGAGTTCCCTATAGAGCTCGTTGTCTGGAAGCAAGCCTCTCCGAAAGGCTTCTATCGACGTGGGCACGTCGCAGAGCGGGATTGCCACCTTCTCCTGGTTGAACCGATTCAGGAAGGCTCGTAGGGACTCCCCTGGTCTCTGGGCCACTCGATACAGGTCATTAGACTGTTTCATCAGCTTCCTGCTGCTGGCGAATTGAATCCTAAAGGCGTCTACTAATCCTGTGAAGGATACTATTCCCCCCCCCCCCCGGGGAGGTTGATGAACCAAGTCAAGGTTGCGCCGGATAGAGCGGCACCAAACCCCTTGCATATGATCGCCTCCTTGGATTCTCGCGGGATTGAACTGGTCATCATTTTTTGTTTAAAGATGGCAACATGCTCGTCGGGGTCTCCCGTCCCATCATAGGTAGGGACTGCCGGGACAGTGAATCTATTCGGGATATCCACACTGGCGATCGGAGCTGTGAATGGAGATTCATCATAGCCGTCCGGGGCCTCCTTCTCGAGGGGGGCGGCACCCCGGATATTTGTGCGATTTTGTCTTCTAATCCCTTGAGCCGATCCTGCATGTATTTGTTGAAAAGTACTTCCAAGAAGGGTTCTGTGGGGGGTACCTGTCTTTCGGCTCCTTCGTCATACACTGGGAGAAAGACTCCCGTGCCCGCGGTCCTATTCCCGGACGTCGGCGCACTGGGCACTCCTGGAAGGGTGGCCGCCGAGTTAGTCATGTTCACCGTTGAGGGTGGTCCCCGGATTTGGGAATTGAAGGCATCCCCCAGGTTGAGGCGGACAGTGGACTCCCTGACGGTCCTGGTCGGGCGGGATCCGCTATGCGACGCCGAGGCCGCCTACAACTGCTCGCGGAGGCTGGCATTCTCCGCAGTGAGTTGGGTAATATGATCCATGTGAGTCTGGCTGTGGTCCTTCTGGCTGGTCATGTCTTGCTGGAGGGCAGCTATCTTGGCTGCGAATTCTTCCAGGACGTTGCGCAAGTCCAGGACTTCCTCGGCGCCACCCCCACGAGCGTCTTCCTCCGGGTGAACGCCCTGGCTCCCTCCGACTCCTCCGTCAGTGGGGAGGGGCGGTGGTGGATTAGTCATCTTCCTGAGCGAGAACGCTCCTGCTTTGATCGAGAAAACAAGTGAAACCGACTAGGGCCCCACGGTGGGCGCCAAATTGTTTTGGCCAATTTTCGACCAACGACAATCACGAGTGAAATATTCAAGATTGTGAGGACGAACTAGCCGATAAACACGAGATCAAAACCAAAGCAATCGTTTGTATTCAAGATTTCTTAAGTACAATCAATCGGCTTGATTACAATTGGTTTCAAATACCCTTTCATTTTTTCTGTCTCCTATATTTAAACCCCGCAACTGGCGTTAACCTCCGTCTTCCTGCTTCCATGATCGTGGTTCCAGTCCCCCACGTTCTGAGGCCCATCATCCGAGCTGTTATCATCAAGCTCCAACCGGTGATCCTAGTCATCTAGGAGAATTTTGGGCAGTCCGGGCCTCGCGGCTGAACTCCGTGCTAGTGGGCTGAGTTACCGATTGGGCTGGTAATTTCTGGGCCCAACACTCCCCTCTTAGCTTCTTCACTCTTTGAGTATGAGTTCAGCCAAAATTCCATAATTCCAAGCCCTAATTCCCCCCTCTTTTCTCCAACTAGCTCTTCTTCTTTTATTAAAGATGTGAGTTGCAGGATTTCTCGTTTTAGCCCATCGGACCTCAACAGTGTACAGGTGCTTTCATGTATTGTTCGTGGCTGATTTGATCCTTTTTTTGTGTTTTCAAGAGGGTTTTAGGGCATTCATCCTTTTCCTTTCGTCGTTGTAAGATCAGGTCAGTGAACACTTTACAGCTGCTATTTGAACTGTTTTGGGCTTTTACTTGGTTAGAATTTAGAGACTGAGAAATTTGATGAGCTGAAGAGGGGTTTGGGAAAAAAATTGAAACGGAGAAAGTAGATTTGGAAAAAGTTAGGTTAATTGAATGAACAAAACTACAACTTGCGAAGAAATCCAACAGAAAGTAAACTAAAGGAACAACTCAAAATACCTAGAACACGGCTTTTGTACGGTTTCAAACATGCGTTAGTTTTGTTGGGCTGGAAGCCACTAGATGCATTTCTTCAAGTAGTTTAAGAAATTTACATTTGAGTTTCTTACATTAGCTCTCCTGATTAACTTGTACCTTGGATGTGTTTGACTACTATCAAAAAAGAGTGATGAAGGTTGAAGAAAGCGACATGGATTTGGCAAAACGAGTCATCAATTTGGAAGAACAATGTGAGCAGTTGAAAGAGAAAATCTACTCGGAAGGTTGGAAATGGAGAACAAGAAGGTCAAAATCGATCTAAAGGCAGCACGATATGGCAACAAGGGGACAGAGAAACTGAGGGCTGAGGTAGATCGTCTCAACTTTTTGTTGAAGGAGCGTGAAGACAGGATTACGGCGATATTGGCCAAGAATGAGTCTTTGGATAGGCGTTACAGTAGCTTAGAGAAGGATTTTCAGGCCGAACTGGTCAGGGAAGCAAAGAAGCAGAAAGTGGAGGAGAATGATAAAAATTTTAAGCTTTGTCAGATGATTCAAGATTTGGAGAGGAAGAAGGAGGAAACTGAGAGGAGATTCAATGTAAACAAGGTTGTTGAGTCGGAGACGAAGAACATAAAGCAGGACCAGATGAAGATAAGTGAGCTTGCTGAGAAAATTGAGATCTTGCAGAAGGAGAATAGGGAATTGAAGAACAAGGTTTGTTTGGTAGAGAGGGAAAAGAGTGATGAGATCAGTAGGATCTTGAACAAGAATATGGCTTTAAGGAGGAGCTCAAGAAGAAGATTTTGGAGCTTGTTTCAAGAGAGGGAGAAACGCATTCTTGAGGCCAAATGTAAGGATAAAGATGTAAAGATCGTGGCGTTAGTGCGGGAAAAAGAGCCACTGGCAGTCGTTAGTGCGGGAAAAAGAGCCATTGGCAGTCGTCGTGAAAAAAGAAAATGGAGATGAGTAGGTGGGTGTACTGTAAAGTCCGAAGGAGCATTTGATTTACAACATCCATTGCATCCCACAAGAAAAATTGCCATCTTAGGTACTCTTATACACCACAGATTCAAGTACTAAATTATTTTCATGTGTCATTTTCTTGGATTTTGTACTCTTGTTGTGGAAGTATGTTTGTGCTAGGCTGATTGTGACTTAAGTGGCTTTGAGAAAAGCATTAGAGAAGATTGGTCAAGATCTCTCTTTTATTTTTCTTTCCTTGATGGACAACTTTCGTTTCCTCAAGGCATTGAGCAGAATTCATGGACCAAATAGATAATTGCCCTTTTCTTTTTACTAGGTTATCTTTTTCTTGTTACATAAGAAAAAAATTTGTTGTTTTTTTTACATGCTTCCCATAGTCGAATAAAGCAAGCTTTAGCAACAGTTCTTTCTAGAAGCATGTCACATGCTTCTACTTTTAAATATTCCTACAAAACAAGATTAGTGCCCTCCACATTAGCATCTTTTCCAAGATATATTCGCAATCTTTTGGGCTACAAGTCTTAATTTGTACATAATGAATATGATTCAAGTCTTTTTCATGTCTTTCTTATACTCAGTCTGGCTTTAATAGAGATAATGTTATAGTCACGCTCTTCTAGGCCAAGGGTAATATAATTTAGCTTTCTGTTTGATTGTCCTCACTTTATTTTTCAGCTCACTCTGTTCAAAATGTTATCCCACACAACTTGCTAAATTTTATGGTTGGTTTGGTTGGTTGTAAAGAGGTCTTGATCTTGACTTCTGTTTGAGGTTGTAAGAGAGGTTTTGATGTAATTTTTTTCATTCCAATTGAAATGAATAAAATTGCTCTTAAGATTTCTTAAATTCCTTGAGGCTCCTAAAGATCCCTCATTTAGGTGGGGGTAACTTCGAGGTGTTTCATTATGGCCTATTTTTTTCTGCATTCTAATGATGCTATTTTTTGTAGTGCTTAGCTCACCTCTCTCATGCTTTGGTTGGTTGATCTTCTGTAAAGTTTTTTAGTTGCTTGTTTGGAATTTTTTTTATTCTTTTTTTACAATTTTTCCAACTACTATTTATTTTAGTCTCTTGATCTAACTAGCAGACCTGTAAATCTTTTCGTTATAATTTTTTATTTGTTTTTAGGTCTATGAGGTACGCACCATCAACATATTTCTTATCATTCAATCTTTATCCTTGACAATCTTTTCTTGTGTGCTCCATGCTTGTAAGTGATAGCGATAAAATTCTTCCACAATAATCTTAAGCTTTGAAAAAAGTTTGGGTCAACCTTGATAATAATGATTGAATAGCGAGTTAATTTTTTGTTGTCTCTCCCAAATTGTTATTAACCTTTTTTATTCAAAGCTTGGATAATGTATGTCAAGTCTATGAAGTTAGGAACTTACTTATATAATGATGCAAAATTAAAAAGTCCAAAGTACAAATATGGTATGTCTTCTAGACAATGTATATTCCATTAGCCTCATTTGAATTCGTGTTTTTTTTTCAAGTTTATTTAGCCTGTATAATGTCAAGCATCATTAGTCTAATTAGTCGTAAGTTCGAATCTCCCTTTTTTTATAATAGTCTAAGTGCCTTCTATAGGAAAAAAACTTGTATAATATTTTTATTGTTTGCATTATATAAGACTCTGAAATAACCTACAGAATTAATACATGAACTAATTTAATTGCATCATCTTTCTTGTTTAAAAATGCTAGAAATAAAAAATGGTAGAAAAGGGATGTTGTTAAACTTCATGTTGTGCACGACCATATCTTTAGTTTTCATGCATGCTCATCATTATCAATGACAATCATCGTAGGAAATGGGGGAGAAAACGAGAGAAAGAGTTTCCACGTGCCTGGTCAAGGATGGACGCATTGCAAAATCTCTCAAATCTCAAAAAGATTTGAGAGACGCATTGCAAAATATTCAAATCTTTTCTCTCCTTTACCATCTCTCGCAATTTCAACGGCTTTTATTTCCTGTATTCCTTCAGGAAAGGCAGTCCATTCACAATTTCCTATTCTCTTTCTCTGGCAGGGAGGGAGGATATTCCCACCACCAACCCTTCCCTTTTCGACCTAACAAAATTCTACTAAATCTTCTTTCAGCTTTTTACGCCTAAAAATCAACTCCAATTTCTTCTTCATCGAAACCCATTTCTTGTTTCATCAATCAATCTCTTCAATCTTTTATAAGTATGCTCTTTCCTTATACAATCTGGGTATTTGGTCCTTTCTTCTTTCCCAATTTGAATCGTTGTTTTAATTTGCTTATGACTTGTTTGATGATATGCTTTAGAGCAAACTATTTTACAAAAATTCAATCATATTCCACTTTATATATAGTCCGGTTCAAGTGCGAATGGGCGCCCAGGTGCAAAATAAGAAAGAACAAGAGCCGTTGGATCAAGAAAAATCAAAGGCGCTGATCATTTCACTTAAAAGGGGAAAAAACGGCATAGGCGAATTTTCGGCGAATTATTCGCGTATTTTTGAAAAAAAGGCCCAGATTTGTTCATCAATACTGTGGATTTGTTCATTTTTATATTCATATTTGTTCATTGGTTTTAGCATATTTGTTCATCGGTTTGTGCATATTTGTTAATTAGTTTATGCACATTTGTTCATTGATAGATGCATATTTGTTCATTGTTATATTCATATTTGTTCATTGGTTTTGGCATATTTGTTCATTGGTTTATGCATATTTGTTCATTGCCTTTTTCATATAATTGTTCATTGATGCATGCATATTTGTTCACTAGTAACCTCAATTTGTTCATTGCTATATGCATATTTGTTCATTAATAACATCAATTTGTTCATAGCTAAATAAAGCACAAGCACTCCTCTTCGATTTGTTGCTATCTCGTTCTCTTAGCATACACCATATTATTGCAAAGTCAGATTCTTTATCTATTATCCTTTGCATTCACGTTTCTACATCAAACTTATCTTATTTTGGCACTATATTGAGCACTTCATTCGTATTGACGAGTTAGCCTTAAAGCACTTCATTCATATTATCCTTTGCATTCAAGATAGACTTAAAGCACAAAATAAATGCAAAAATACACAAATAGATAGTCATAAATGTACATGTTGATGGTATTAATAGTCCTAAATGTAGGAGTTGGTGGCATTGACACATAAACATAAGTTTATTTCAATTCACAAACAAAGGTTAGATCAATGAACAAAAACGTTATATCAATGAACAAACAATGGTATACCAATGAACAAAAAAGAGTATATCAAAGAACAAATAAAGGTATATCAATGAACAAATAATAGTATATCAATGAACAAATATAGTTATATCAATGAACAAATAGTACTATATCAAAGAACAAATATTGGTATATCGAAACTAATTATATGTGCATCAAAAACTAGATAATATTGTATTCATACTCATAAATAAGGTTAAAAAATTAAAATTAAAATTAAAAAAGTTCGAAATCGATGAACAATGTTATCAAAAACTCGATGCACAATGAGTTAGTATTGATGAACAAATGGTGAATATTGATGAACAAATCACTATTTCTGATGAACAAACTGGGCGCGTCTCATAAAAATGTATTTTTCGAAAAATACGTGAATAATACGGGAAAAATTCGTCCGTGACATATTTTATTGAAAAATACGTGAATAATAAGGGAAAAATTTGCCCATGCCGTATTTTTTTTAATGAATGTTTAATCAGGGACGTTGATTTTTTGGAATGAACGAGCGAGATTTATTCTTATTTCTCACACAGGCGCCCATTCGCACACGATTCTTTCTCATATATATATATATATATATATATAGTATAAGGATCTGGTAGAAAGGCTCTTAGAGTAGAAAGTGAGTGTCATTATGGGCCATTGGATGAATATTATTGGACGTTCCAGATTGTAGGTAAATAGGTGTATATTAAGATGGTGCACGCGTTTTATGATAGTAGAATTTGAAAAATGGTTATTTTTTCTTTTTTTTTACTGTTTCCATTCAACACAATCTCTTATTCTCTTTCACCTCTGATTCGATTTATCCTCTCTATCTCTAAATCGTCAAGGAGACTCAAGAACGCTTCAAGCGGCGATTCACTTCCATACACCAGGTTTGTTGATTTTTTTCAAACAATCCACCATTTTCCCCTTCATTATAGTATGTTTGAGTGTTTCTCAACTGATTATTAATTTGTGATTTGTAATTGCAAAGCATAGAAATCAATTGGGTGTTCTTGAGTAAATGGCAACGCCAGCGTCGACGTCTCTCCTGTACACGCACGGTTGCTCCTCTCCAATCTCCACCCTCAGAATCTTCCGCTCACCACCCTCTTCTTTTTCCCCGTCATCGGGTTCCTGTTCTTCCTCCGAATTCGGCTGCTCTGGTAATTAATTACCATGAACAACATTAAATTTTTTATTTGACTTTTGTCTTTTTGTTTACGTGCGTGTTTTTATTTTCAATTTCATAACAGTGTATGTTCGATTTCATTCTCATTATTACTTACTGTTCAAAGCAAGTAAATCGATTTTGATTATAAATCGTTCAAGTTCGAATTTAGGGCTTTATTTTTTTAGGGTTTGATTTGGGTTTTATGTGGATCTCCATTGAAGAAATAATTCATGCTTGTTGTGATTGATTTTGAAGCAGATGTTGTCAAGCAAGGAGAAGGGTTTAAGAAGAAGAAGGTCGGTGAAGGGTATGATGTTCTAGTTTTTGGTATTTTGAAAGGAACGATGGTTTTTTGTTGTTTGTGTTAGTTAGCCCAAATCGATTTAATTAAATTGGTGATGTTTAGTTTTTAAGTCACTGATATTCACTGAATCCAGTGATTATATTCACGGAAAAAAGTATTTGGTATTCATTATAAATGTCTTTGATATTCATTGATGTCATAGTGGATATTCTTTACATTGTACATACATGTTGCTTTGATATTCACTTTCGACGATAATTTTTTTTGATTGCGTTAATAAATATCGTATTATTCAATTGGATGTTCTTTATTTCTATAATTTTAGGGTCCATCGAGTTTCATATTCGTCATGTTCTAAAGTGATATTCATTGACCTACTAAGAGATATTCATTGTTAGTGCTCTTTGTTGTATTCTTCATTTTTTAAAGTGAATTATATATTTATGTGAATGTTTATCTACTTTATTTTTTAAAATGAAGGTAGAAAATGCTCAGAAAATATCGAAAGAAGTTGAAGAAGATGGAGCCTACATAAGTGCAATGAATTATAATTATACATTTTTTAGTTTTTCTTCACAAGATCTGTACTTGAGTGGTCATATTCACCCTATTAGCTAGTAATATTCATTTAATTCGGTGATTATATTCACCATATTATCTAGTAATAGTCTCACCACTTAATCTAGTGATATTCATGTAACTATATGATTATATTCACCGTATTAGTTGATGATATTCATTTAATTGAATGATAATATTCTTATCATTAAATGATGGTTTTTATGTAGCTTTTCGATTCAAGTTATATGCATTTTATGTCAATAGATATTCATAATTTTTGTAACACCCCGTCTTTCCACAGGGCGCTACGTGGTAGTAGACCTTACCAGGTACTACTTAGGTGGGTTGAAAACAACACTTTCGGATCTTACAACGCGGGCACGACGAGAAAACAAGTAAAACATCCAACTTTCAGATTTATAAAACTAGATATAAAACATGTTTGAATGCCCAAATGCATAAACAAAAATACCATGTAACCCTTCCCGAATTTTCCTTAAAATAACCCAAACAACACTTAACAATTACAATTAAAATAATTCAACAAAACCAATAATAATAAATTCTCCCGAAGTACACCCGAAAAACCCAAACTAATGACACGTGCGTCAACGATCCACTCCACCATCTGGCCAAGGCTCCTGCGCGGTTTCCTGTGACATACCTATAATTGGAAAAATAAATCCCGAAGGGTCAGCTACTAGTCTACCAAGCTAGATAATATGCGGAAATTATAAGACGTTTAAAAATAATTTTCTATAGTCAGCAACCAGAATCCAGAATCGCAACCATAACTCTAAAGGCCAATACCTAAATTAGACGGTTAGTCACACATAAGCCAAACACACATACACAGAATCGAACAATTAAAGCAACATAACTCATTCTCCATCTCGTATTCCAATCCACAGTGCAGAGGCAGGCCCTCCCACTCCTCGATCACATCACTTCTTTCTTCTAACCCCGGCTAAGTCTCCACTGGAGCACTTGCCAAAACACATAGATAGCATTTTCTTTTGAAGGGGCACGGTTTCTCTGTCACACGGACTATACATAGGCAACCCTTCCTCTCCATCAGCTACGATGCCCGTGCCAAAAATGGTACCAACACAGAGAAAACGTTTGAAAACTTATTTCTGATAAAAAAAACCCATTTAAAACCAATTTGCACACAACAGCACAAGCAAGACCAAAACATTTCAATTCCAAAAGATATTCGGGACTAGTTCCCAAAACCAATCCTACAATAACGGCACAAAATCTAACAAGAGAGACTAGAACCGAGCAAGTCGAAAACGACTTACCTTAAGGGAAAGATTTGCTGATGAATATAGAAAGATAATAGCCCGGGCAAATGTAAAATCCTAACAAATTAACGATAACACGCAATGTTAAAAATAATTAACCCAATTTTCACCGGTTCCACTTATGAATTTCCTACTACATGTGAATTTATACGTAATAATAACTTAAACCCATATATACACAATTTACAATTTATCACATGCGTACACATGTATCTATCACCCACTAGTTAATAGAACTAATCGATCAAGCTAATTAACCCATTAACTAAGTTACCCTAATTAATTAAGCTACTAACAATATAACTATGTATATTACTAACACCTCCTTTCTTCTCAAATTAACAAACCCATTCCGATTTTATTTTGTTCGATCTACAGTTGGCTTCCAAGTAAACCAACACAATTCCGACTCCCTCTCGTCTCCTATATATGTAAAACAGCGAAGCTTGCATCAATATGGTTGTTTCAACATTACCTCGAGATCCAGAAATCGAGAGAGGAGGTGAGGAACAATGAGTCAACTGGCTATGGTCGGCGATGGAAAGACAGCGACGGAAGCAACTTCTCGACGGTAAATGTAATTAAAACGGTGGCGCTGATCGGAATGAGACCACTAGTCTAGCGGTCTGCAGTGGCGACGAGGCTTGTACGGTCAACCGACTAACGTCGTTGGCAAAGGTTAGCGCACACGACTTCCAAAATAGAGGATGACAAGGATTGAAGGCAGGGCGGTCGAAGGTGAAATCGAGAGAGAGCATGCACACCGGCGACGATCCTCCTCCTAAAGTTCCAAGCGGCAAAGTTTTTGTCTTTACTTTGATAAACGATTTTTTATATATATACATACAATTAGTTTTCCTTCAAGCATGGATTAGATATATATACCGAGTTATCTTGGGCCAGTCTATTGGGTAGTGGATCCATTAATCGTGTGGTCCAAAAGATTTTGACCCGGATAATTAATTGTTATAAGGAGCTGACCCTTTTGAGCCCAAGCTTCCCAAAGTAAAACATGAGCCTCCATCCCCAAGTTGAGAGAAAAACTTTGGGATTTTGTGCCCAATTTCAAATAAAATAAAGATAGGTTTTGTGGTGACTCAGAAAAAGGAATTTTGAACAAACGGAAGATTTCTATCGCGTTTGGCAATTTTGGAAGAAGACGGGCAATTTGGCCAATCGTTTATATACTGGAGGTTAGAATAAAAGATATGCTTTGCTCTAGATAAGATTTTTTTTAAAGATAAGGAAAAAAATGTTTAGGTAGAAAAGGTGATCGGCATTGAAGGGTGATCAGGCTTCTAGCCCCAAACCGGGCCTTCGGGCCCATATTTTAAAGAATACGGATTTTTAATTACCGGAATTGGAACGAAGATAGAATTTGTTTAATTAACGGGATTGGAAATTGAACTTGCTAACGGAAATTAATTAATATGTACTATTTTTAAACTAGGTTGTTGCGGGTCAAGAAACTCGTTTTCCGACTATAAGGCCAAAACAGAAATCGGGTATTACATACTACCCCCCTTAAGAAAGTTTCGTCCCGAAACTTAGGATTGAACGGAACTAACGTAAAAGTGTAATACTTTAAAAGATTACTAGACTGATCGTGAGGTTCTATAATTACCTCCTTCTAAGAAAACGGTTCGTCCCCGAACCGCCATTCTAAAACATGATATGAATCCAAAGCATAAAATTAATGTCATAACTTAGATAAAAATAATCAATCTCTTGTTCATGAAAACGTCCACGCAAAACAACTATTCAAGCAACAACCAGTAAAACAAACAGTCACAACCCAAGCAACGAAATCCCGGTTCAAACAACCAAACGAACCTAGTGAACAACTAAAGGTCTTCGTGTCATGTAAGAGAAACAAAGGTACTAGGTACTAAACTATAACTAACAATTGTCGACTAAAATGCTCAAGGTAGATCGTCAGGAGGAGCGATAACCTCATGTTCTTCCATTCCTTTCATTCCAAACACTCTCGGTGGAACTACTCCAGTGTTGCTAGCTCCTGCGCTCCGACCAACACTCTGATCTGGTGTCTGCCGTGCTGGTGGGGGATGACGGACACCCCGGTTTCCCGTCCACGGTACCGATCCATGTGAAGGTGCGCCAACCGTACAGAACCTCTAGAGATGTCTGGGCTTCCCACATGTAAAGCAGTCCTTCACTGGCCTAGGGCACTGACTCCTCAAGTGCTCAGTGCTCCCACAATTGTAGCACTGTCTTTGATTTTCGGCAGCCCGACTCTGCTGTGACTGTTCTTGGCACCCCGATGACTGGAACTCTAGTCTACTCTGCAGGTATTGTCCAGACTGATCATCACCCCTAGAATTCGCTACAGTTGCCACTTTCCGTCTCTTACTCCCTCCTACCTGAGCATCCACCTGTTCTGGCCTCAGCGTGGCCATAGCATACGCCAAAGCAGACTGTTGAACCTCTCCCAACGTCGTAAGTCTAAGTCCAAACACGTAAGCTCGCAAATGTGGTTGTAATCTCTTCAAAAAGGTCGCAATCTTCAATTCCTCACTAAGGGCAGCATTCGGCACCGCCGCTAACTCTTGCTGAAATTTCATAATAGTCTCAGCCACTGTGATGTTTTCGGGTCCAGCATCCCGAAATGCAGCCTCTCGAGCCATCCTTACCACCGAAGGGCAATAGTAATCTGGGATCCTCCTCTCAAACTCCTCAAAAGTCACCTCAGTCTGGTGGTCCCTACACAACTCCCACCAGTCAAAAGCACTCTTCTGTAGCAAACTCTACACCAAGGACATCCTCCTCCCCTCTAGTGCCTGAATGGAGTCCAACGCAGACTTCACCCTCCTCAACCATTGCTCCACATCAGAACCCTCGTCTCCAGTAAAGTCCGGCACCCCGGTCTTCCTAAACTTTGCGAGCCACTTATCAGCTGAGGCTCGTGATACTGTCTCCTCGGCTCAACCACGCAGACAGCTACCACTGGTCCCTGCAGTTCTGGAAGTGCTCCTAACTGGGCAGCCAAAACAGAATCTGGGCCTGGTGCCCTTCTCTCAGCCCCCTGTTGTCCAGCAGCCACGTTCAAGTTAGGCACAGCTCCCGCGCCTAACAAATTCTGCAACAATATTTGAATTGCAGCGTTTACCTCTGGTGTTAGTCCTGCTGGTGGTACCTCTACTCTCGCTTGTGCCCCATTAGCTTGGGGACCCCTTCCAACGACAGATACACTAGCCTCAAGATGATCAGCTGCAGCCACATCTTAACTCTCGGCAACCTCCTCCTGGAGAGAAACATTATGCTGCACTTCGGGCTCAGCAACTACAGGGGCCTCTCCTCTACCCCTTCCCCGGCCTCTACCACGTCCTCTACCATTGGCTTCAGCAACTCGCGCTCTGGTTGGTGGGGCCATCTATAATAGAAAGTCCCACATTAAAACTTAAGCATCCTACTACTATTTTTTTTATTTTTTTATTTTTTTATTTTTTTTTAAAATAAATTCTTACTATTCTATGCGAGGTCCTTCGGTTGATGGTGGCGGAGTCGCGACGTGTCACCTACCCCCTATATGCAACATGCCTACCCCAGTTAAAACATTTTGAAAACATCGGCCGGTTTTAGTTTTAAGTTGGACCTCGGGTACACTCGTTGGTCAGTTCCATGTGCCCTGTTGTCAACCTGGCTCTGATACCAATTTGTAACACCCCGTCTTTCCACAGGGCGCTACGTGGTAGTAGACCTTACTAGGTACTACTTAGGTGGGTTGACAACAACACTTTAGGATCTTACAACGCGGGCACGACGAGAAAACAAGTAAAACATCCGACTTTCAGATTTATAAAATTAGATACAAAACATGTTTGAATGCCCAAATGCATAAACAAAAATACCATGTAACCCTTCCCGAATTTTCCTTAAAATAACCCAAACAACACTTAACAATTACAATTAAAATAATTCAAAAAAACCAATAATAATAAATTCTCCCAAGTACACCCGAAAAACCCAAACTAATGACACGTGCGTCAACGATCCACTCCACCATCCGGCCAAGGCTCCTGCACGGTTTCTTGTGACATACCTATAACTGGAAAAATAATCCCCGAAGGGTCAGCTACTAGTCTACCAAGCTAGATAATATGCGGAAATTATAAGACATTTAAAAATAATTTTCTATAGTCAGCAACCAGAATCCAGAATCGCAACCATAACTCTAAAGGCCAATACCTAAATTAGAGGGTTAGTCACACATAAGCCAAACACACATACACAGAATCGAACAATTAAAGCAACATAACTCATTCTCCATCTCGTCTTCCAATCCACAGTGCAGAGGCAGGCCCTCCCACTCCTCGATCACATCACTTCTTTCTTCTAACCCCGGCTAAGTCTCCACTGGAGCACTTGCCAAAACACATAGATAACATTTTCTTTTGAAGGGGCACGGTTTCTCTGTCACACGGACTATACATAGGCAACCCTTCCTCTCCATCAGCTACGATGCCCGTGCCGAAAATGGTACCAACACAGAGAAAACGTTTGAAAACTTATTTCTGATAAAAAAAACCCATTTAAAATCAATTTGCACACAACAGCACAAGCAAGACCAAAACATTTCAATTCCAAAAGATATTCGGGACTAGTTCCCAAAACCAATCCTACAATAACGGCACAAAATCTAACAAGATAGACAAGAACCGAGCAAGTCGAAAACAACTTACCTTAAGGGAAAGATTTGTTGATGAACATAGAAAGCTAATAGCCCGGGCAAATGTAAAATCCTAACAAATTAACGATAACACGCAATGTTAAAAATAATTAACCCAATTTTCACCGGTTCCACTTATGAATTTCCTACTACATGTGAATTTATTCGTAATAATAACTTAAACACATATATACACAATTTACAATTTGTCGCATGCGTACACATGTATCTATCACCCACTAGTTAATAGAACTAATCGATCAAGTTAATTAACCCATTAACTAAGTTACCCTAATTAATTAAGCTACTAACAATATAACTACGTATATTACTAACACCTCCTTTCTTCACAAATTAACAAACCCATTCCGATTTTATTTTGTTCGCTCTACAGTTGGCTTCCAAGTAAACCAACCCAATTCCGACTCCCTCTTGTCTCCTATTTATGTAAAACAGTGAAGCTTGCATCAATATGGTTGTTTCAACATTACCTCAACATTACCTCGAGATCAAGAAATCGAGAGAGGAGGTGAGGAACAACGAGTCGACTGGCTATGGTCGGCGATGGAAAGACAGCGACGGAAGCAACTTCTCGACGGTAAATGTAATTAAAACGGTGGGGATGATCGGAACAAGACCACTAGTCTAGCGGTCTGCAGCGGCGACGAGGCTCGTACGGTCAACCAACTAACGTCGTTGGCAAAGGTTAGCGCACACGACTTCCAAAATAGAGGATGACAATGATTGAAGGCAGGGCGGTCGAAGGTGAAATCGAGAGAGAGAATGCACACCGGCGACGATCCTCCTCCTAAACTTCCAAGTGGCAAAGTTTTTGTCTTTACTTTGATAAACGATTTGTTATATATATATATATATACAATTAGGTTTCCTTCAAGCATGGATTAGATATATATACCGAGTTATCTCGGGCCAGTCTATTGGGTAGTGGATCCATTAATCGTGTGGTCCAAAAGATTTCGACTCGGATAATTAATTGTTATAAGGAGCTGATCCTTTTGAGCCCAAGCTTCCCAAAGCAAAACATGGGCCTCCATCCCCAAATTGAGAGAAAAACTATGGGCTTTTGTTCCCAATTTCAAATAAAATAAAGATAGGTTTGGTGGTGACTCAGAAAAAGGAGTTTTGAACAAACGGAAGATTTCTATCGGGTTTGGCAATTTTGGAAGAAGACGAACAATTTGGCCAATCGTTTATATACTGGAGGTTAGAATAAAAGATATTCTTTGCTCTAGATAAGATTATTGTTTAATGATAAGGAAAAAAATGATTAGGTAGAAAAGGTGATCGGCATTGAAGGGTGATCAGGCTTCTAGCTCCAAAACGGGCCTTCGGGCCCCTATTTTTAAAGAATACGGATTTTTAATTACCGGAATTGGAACGAAGATAGAATTTGTTTAATTAACGGGATTGGAAATTGTACTTGCTAACGGAAATTAATTAATAAGTACTATTTTTAAACTAGGTTGTTGCGGGTCAAGAAACTCGTTTTCCGAATATAAGGCCAAAACAGATATCGGGTATTATAATTTTATATAACAATATTCATTGAAGTTGACATGGTTTTCGAAATTATATTGAGATTATACAGTTACTCAATTGATCATAATCATTATAAGAAAAGTAGATATTCATTGTTTATTACGTTGGTATTCATTTAACATGCTACAAAAATGGATATTCATTATTTATCACTTTGGTATTCATTTGTGAAGCTACGAGAATGTAGATAAAATAATTACGCCAATATCAATTCATTTTAAAAACATATAGAGATAAATCAGATAATCGATAGAAAAAATATATCAATTATATTTTATTAATAAAAGAAGAAAGATCAAATTAAAAATATATGTTAATATCCACAATTATCTCCTTCCAACTACTTTCCTTTTTTATTTTATTTTAAATAAATCAACTATTCCTATTTTTTAGGAAATTACTCCTAATCAAATCTCTTAGTTACAATCCCATAAATCTCTCCCCATATTAAGAAAAGAAACACCCTCACATCTGACCATTCATCTTATCAATCCAACGCCTCATATGCTAGCTCACTTTCTACCATAATTACCTTTCTACCGGAACCTCCCCATATATATATATATATACTAGAAGTGATGCCCGTGCTACGCACCGGTTAAAAAATTATTTTAAAATTTAAGTAAAAATTTTTAAATCTAATAAGTAATAAGTCTATGATATTGATAATATTGTAAATATTTTTTCGAAACTCACATTGAATATCACATTGTTTGCAATTGAATAAAAAAAATTACATTACATGTTGAAATGATAGATAGTATATGTCTATTATAACCATGTAGCTAGATACATAGAATGCAAATCGAATGAAGTTTTTACATAATTTTTTAATTATAAAAGATCACATTGGATGCTTATGCAAAATGAATGATGATTTAATTATTAGAGGTTTGAGGATGAGAATAGTTTTTCCAAAGTAATTGATTCTTTAAGAAATTTATGAGGAGTTGAACATAATTTTAAGTGTGAAAATTAATA
The DNA here is from genome assembly GCA_964016875.1 of Fallopia convolvulus. Classification (NCBI taxonomy): domain Eukaryota; kingdom Viridiplantae; phylum Streptophyta; class Magnoliopsida; order Caryophyllales; family Polygonaceae; genus Fallopia; species Fallopia convolvulus. Next base: position 30,204,273 of record OZ024727.1, read on the forward strand.
TACCTATTTGATGTGGGTGTTAAAAAAAATTATTTCCAAAGGAGTTATTGTTTTCCATTAGTGTTTTTTTACTTAATGTCTATTTAATTATCAATTTTGACCATAGAATTGGACATTTAATTGAAAGTTTGATAGTCCATATCCACAATTTAAATTAAAATATTATAAATAAAATCAGACTTGTGTCGTATGCATGACAATTTTATTTCTTTGTATTGGTTATTTGTTGTTTAGTTTTATAATTATTAAACATATTATTTTAAATACAGAAAATTCTTGATCATGGTGACACATCGATGCAAAGGTGAAATTCAAGTTTATAGTATTCTTACAATGTTTGTTGATGAGTTATTATTGGTTTACATTTTATATATAATCATTCAATTATTAAAATATATATTGCTAATATTAACATACTAAACTAAAAAAATATCTGTAACACCCCTATTTTGCAACATTGGGTATTACCGCCAATAACCTCGGACTTTACCGTCCAAAGTCACCCAAGGCTTTATAATGATATTAAAACTTATAAAATGCGGAAATTGACATTTAATTAAATGTAATTAAAGATGAAATTGACCAAAATCGGAATTTTTATTTATTGATAAGAACTTTCGTTCATTACATTGAGAGTCGTTTTACAACTAATGTAGCAGCGGAAAATGAAACCCATATTAAAAAGGGTTGAAAAGACGTATTTAGAAATACATGTATGTTTCTCCAAGACAAATCATATGATGATGATTTACTTGGTTAAAATAGAAGAGCTTGGTGCACTATCTTCTGAATGCTTTGCTCTTTAAAAATTCCTTCCTTCCTTCAACGTCGTCCTGCCCTGATCTTTTATCCTTGTATAATGTTCCTCGAACCTTCTAGACTTTGTCTTCAAAGCATTGGTGTGAACTTCCTAGAGTCTGACATTTGTCGCGAAGGGCGAGAAATACCAGGCAAAAATGCGGAAAATGTGGAATTAGTCTAAGGAGACTAGGCAAGAGAGAACGGAACTTCCCAAGGGTATTTCGGTAATTTAGCAATATCGAGAGAGATATTATCGGGTTGTGTCTTAAGGTATGGCTTATTTATGTGGGTTTTTACGGTACGAAGAAAAGCGTATCTCAAGTGGAGATAGCTCGTTAATCGAGAGAAGAGCTACGAGATTGTAGACTTCTTTTTAGAATAGAAAGTATGTTGGGAACGTTATTAATTCATACAAGTTTGAAAACCTCTCGTGCCCTGAGCGGACCGAGAGCCGGATCGATCATTTGAGACCGGTCCGGTTTTGATGTCTTTTAAATGTGCATTGGCACTTATCTTATATCATGACGAAAAGATATTGATTACGTTAATGATTTTTAAAGAGGGTGGGGGCTTGTGTGGCCCGGACCACCAAGGGAAAACTCAGTTCCCGACACTTAGCTAGAGTGCCACTCATCCCTCCTTGTAATCGGAGCGGACATGGATCACGATCCTGAAAGTCGTACTTTAAGCGCAGAGGCATACGACTTAGTAAGTTATATAGAGGCGTCGGGTTAATCCCGCGCCCCTCACTAGTTCGTTCGTAACCGTTCTCTTAACGAGACCGTAAACAATCAAGGCCACAACAAGACTAGCATAATAGTCCTATCAAATAATAAATAGCGGAATACGATAACAGTGGGGTCATTATATCTAACAATCGATATTCCTAGGTTCGTTTATTACTAGCAAACAAGTTGTTTCCAACATCGAGAAATTTCACGGAATGAATATATAAGGTTACAAGGGGAAATTCCACTTGCCTTTGCTTTTACGAGTATAGACTAGCGAGATGACGAAAAGCGTTGTTCACGACTTGGACGGAACTCGACCTATCGACACGGAAATTTATGAACGGGCTTTAAATAAGAATTTTCTCTAATTTCTTTTTAAAGTTTTGAAATGCTCTTGTATACTTATTATAAGAGAATGAAATTCTAAATTATTATAATAATAATTTAGGTGGGGCTAAATAAAATAATAATATTCCGTTATTATTATTTTAACTTTGTAATATCCTTTTTATCCTTATAAAATCCTTATTCTTAACATTTAAACATTTTCATTCTTGGAACCAATAATATCCTCATTTAATTTATTAGAAAAATTCTTTTATAACTTACTTGTTATTTTTCTTGATATAAATAAGCAAGAACATCTTTATGAAAAACATATGATATAATTTTCAACCTTAAAAGGTATATTGAATTTACAATATTCTTAGGGTTATAAAAAGTCTATTATGACCTTATAAACATATCTTAGCATTATTATAATACTATCTTTTATCAATAATATCCATAACATTACTTATAATATTATTTTCTATCCAATAATATTTTATTATGACAAGATCTCATTAAAATCCTCATTTAAATATATAAATAATCTTATGTATAGATAATAATATTACTAGGCCTCTTTTTAGTATTTTCCATAATTAGGACCTTCTAGATTAAATCATATAGCAAACTCTCTATAATTATAGTATGATATTAAAATAATCTTATTTATCTTATTTACATATATCCTCCCATATCTTTAGTTTATATAAATAATATGATTATGTCTTAAAACCTTATCTTATAAATAATAAGTATATAATTATGATAACTAGAACAAGATATATTATCTTTTCTATTTTTAAATATCTTTTCATGCAAGGCACTTCTAACAACTTAGCAATATAATTATCTTATTATATGTCACATTATTATCATATCTACTATAGTCATTAAATAAAATTATATCTTTAAAATCTCTACACTTAGAGATAAACCATAATATAATATCCTATATATATATAGAGAGAGTTTGGTTCAAATGAAACGACTTCTTATCCTGAAACGAACTCTTATCCTAAAACGAATGCACTTTTCCTACTTCATAGTGCACTTTTCCTACTTCAGAGTGCAGTTTTTCGCATTTGCACTTTTCGTGCTTTTCACTGCACTTTTCATATTTTTTGTAGTGCACTTTTTCGTACTGCATTTTTTGTATTTTTCAATGCACTTTTGTATAAAAAGTGCACTATGAACTATGAAAAGTGCATTCGTTTCACGTTTTAGGATAAGAGTTCGTTTCATTTGAACTAAACTATATATATATATATTCTTCTAACAAAGTATTATTTAATAGTCAAAAGCTACAACTTTAAAATAATAACTTTATATAAAATATTTTTATGTGAGATCTTAATATGTCTTGCAATTTATCATATGCATTAAATATTAAGTAGAATAAAAACTTACCAAATATATTTATAATTTCTCTAATTGATTTATTCTATTTCCTTAACTAACAAGATCTAAAATTATTATTTTGGTTAGATTTAAATCTTGCAAGTTAACGCTTATGTAATACCCGATTTCGTTTTTAGTCGGATTTTTCCTTCTTTTCCTTTCTTGTCCTTCAAGTAACCTCGTTTTAAAAATAAATAAATAAATAAGACATCCATGGTCCATAACCCGTTTAAAAAAAAACACTTATCTCATTGTTATTTGTTTTAACTAGACTTTATCTAGTTAAGTTTATTCTATCCAAACCCTCTTAATTCCATCGTAAATTAACAAATTTTATCCTAATAGATAAATTCCTACTTTAACTCGGTTGAAACCATTAGCCAATCTCATACCGTTCGGATCTCATGATCATCTAATCGTTAATTACCTTATCAATTTTAACAAATTCCATCAAAAACTCTTCTTTAAATATACTGGCCTTCGACTTCTGGAGTTCACCAAAACGGATAGAATTGGTGGAACCAAAATCAACCTCTCTCGTTACTTCTCCATAACAAAGCATCGTAGAAGCCGTGAACGGTGCTCGCCGCCATCAACGACTCGGCGGTTGGCGCTAACCTTTCGCCGCCGGTTCAAGGTTGGTTCACGAGATTCGATTAACCCACATCGACTATACTCGCATCGCCGGTAAGCCTACTGACCTTCTTCTGTTTTCGTTACTGGTGGGGGAGTTCCAGAGGTTGGGTTAGGGACGGGGTGAGTCGGGCGGGGTTCGAAATTCACTGGTTTTAACCGGTGAGTTGCATGGTTCCGATCGTTGGTAGGAGGAGTCGGTGGGTGTTGTTCGGGAGTGGCTGGAGAAGAGCGCCGCTCCATGGACGGGGGACTAGTCGGAAGATGGGGCGGGGTGGTCAGCAAGGGCAAACAATCCGAGTTGCAGGTTCGCCGGTGAGGGAAATCTGGTTGAACGCAGATCGGGTTTCCGGGTGTCCGTCCGTGAGTGAAGAAGGAAGGGTCGAAGCCATTGGGAAGCACCGGCGGGGCGCAAACAGGGCGGCGGGTACTGCTCGTTTTCGCCCTCCATTGATGCCGCTGGGCAGGGTAGCAAGGTAAGGAAACGAACCAGAGAGCAGATGAAAAAGAGGCATCGGCTCAAGGTTGAAGAAAAGGGGGTGGGGCCCGCGAGGCTGGGTCAAAGCCTAATTCGGTCAATTGAGCAATTAGGTAAGGGAGACGGGCTGGAAAGTTGGGCCAAATCTTGCCAATTTGGACTAGGCTGGGTTTTTCTTTTATTTATTTTTCTTAGTAGTGTGCTGGGCTAAGTGGGCACGTGGAGAAGGGAAAATTGTATGGGTTGGTTTTGGTGGGCTAGGTTAAGAGATAAGTATGATAGAATGAATAAGGGGTTGGGTTTAGCACATGCTAATATCTATTAATTGGAAATTCTTTTAATAAAAGTTGTTTAAGGAAATTAGAAGTGGCTTTTTCTTTGGGTTAGTTTGGTTCGGCTCGTACTTAAGTTAATCTTTTCCCTTATAATTCTTTAGGGAATCGTTTCCGCTCGAGGTCTTAACTTTTGTCTCCATCAAAGAATCCCAATCTTCGAGGTAAGTCGTTTTTCGACTTGCTCGGTTCTTTTCTATCCTGTTAGATTGCGTACCGTTATTGTAGGGCTGGTTTTGGGAAGTAGTCCCGAATACCTTTTAAATTGTTTTGAACTTCTTGAATTGTTGTGTGCGTAAAATGGTTTTGAATGTATTTTATCGGAAGATATTTTGGAGCGTTTTCTCTGTGTTGGTACCGTTTTCAACACGGCCCATCGTAGCTGGCGTTGAGGAAGAGTTGGTTGTGTATGACCCGTGTGACAGGGAAACCGTGCCCCTTCAAAACGAAAATTATTATCTATGTGTTTTGGAAAGTGCTCAAGTGGAGGCTTAGCCGGGGTTAGAAGGGTGATTGTGAAGTGGAGTGAGAGGGCTTGCCTCTGCACTCGGCGCAGTGATGAGCGCCTTGGAAGTCGGATTGTGAGATGGAGGAATTGCATTGATTATATGGTTGTATTCGTAAATGTGTATGTGGCTATGTGTGACTGATTATAACTAATTTAGGTATTGGCTTTTAGAGTTATGATTGCGATTATGGATTTGCATGCTGACTTTAGAAATGCTTTCAAAACGTTCTACAATTTCCGTATTCTTTCTAGCTTGATAGATTAGTAGTTGACCCTTCGGGGAATATTTTTCACTTCCTGGTATGAACCAGGGAGCCGTGCAGGAACCGAGGCCAGATGGCGGGCCGGAGCGGTAAAGAGCGCGTGTCATAGTGGGATGGGTTTTACACTAGTTTATTTATGATAGTTAGGATGTTGATTTTATTATTGTTAAGATGGAGTTAGTATTATGTTTCACTTATTATTATTATTTTGTTTGAATAAGTTCAGTATTAGTAAGAGTTGTGTCGGATTTGAGTATTTATATTTTTTTCGGGAACGCATGTATGACTATGTTTTCTAAGTTTTACTAAATAAAAGGTTGGATGTTTTTATTATGTTTTCTCGTCGTGCCCGCGTTGCAAGATCCTGAAGTGTAGTTGTCAACCTACTTAAATAGTACCTAGTAAGGTCTATTTCTAGGTAGCGCCCCGTCGGAAGTCGGGGTGTTACAGCTTATTTGATTTATTTATTTCTACTAACAACCTCTTTTAATTAAAATTATCATGAATTAATTAAATTAATAAAAAAATAAAAGGGATCAAAATTATACCCTAAGCTTGTTTTCTGTATTACGGAATAACAGAGGAGTGTACATGGGAGGGGCGGCGAGCAGGCGGCACCACCAGGGGTCCTCGGCGGCGTCCAGGCGGTCCGGCGGCAGAGGTGGTGGCCGGCGGTTCACAAGGGAGGAAGAAGGGGGAGGTTGAAGGCACTCCAATGGTGTTTTGAAGGGAAATTCATTACTTTTATGGGCTGATTTTTGGAGAATTGACTTAGAAAAATTGATAGGAGAAGAGAATGAATGAAGGTGTGAGTTTGAAGGAGAAGTAGAGCCCTTTATATAGGCAAAGGAGGGGAGCTTGAGGATCCATGGCACTTGAATTTGACCATGGATGGAGAAGAGGGTTGCTCTCCATTGGTGGAAGGTGTGCTTGTTTGATGTTGATGAGGGATGATGCAACAATGTTGGTCTTGCAAGCAAAGGAAGAAGTATGGAAGACACCATTCACATGCATAGGTTGAGCGTCACTTCAATCACACTTGATTTGACTTGTTTGGAGAAGAAGAAGAATAAAGTGGCTTATTATTAAAAGAGTGGTGAATTGGGTAGTCAAGTCACTATGGCCTAGCGGTTTGGAGTGTGTGTGGGATTGCATGAATGGAGCTAGAGGTCTCGGGTTCGAGTCTCGGCTCTTGACTCCTTTTTTATTTATTTTGCCTTGTATTATTTTTATCCTTTTAACACTCCATCATTAATAAAATTCGAAATTTATATCAATCTATTTTATTTGAATAACTTTTACACTTTAATAATCCTTTATAACATTTTTATAATTTATTAAGAAAATTATAAAAATAATTGAACTCTCTTTTTAAGAGAAAATATTTAAATAAATACTTGACTTGCTTAATATATTTAAATTAATTCTTAATTGTCATTTGAGTAACCTTTTATAATATAATATGAAATTATAAAGATTATTAACTTCTCTATTTTAGAGAAAAAAAATTTATTGGGATAAATACCCGTTTTTATTATATTTAGAATTTAGCGGATATTACAATATCATCAACATATATACATTATTTTAATTTAATTACCTTGTTTGATTCGACCATTTTTGTTGCTCAAAAAATGACGTACCTTTCTTTTGACTATAAATAACAAAATCGTTTAAAACAATTCTATTAAGCTATATACATTTACTTATGTGCATAAATTATGAAGAGACTAAAGGAAATTATTTTTTTTTATAAAGATCTATGATTAAAAATAAGCTTATGAGCATAATATAAAAATTAATAAATAATAGAAAAATGAAGGAAATTTTAATTACATTCTCTAACACCAAAAATTGTATTTGTTAGAAGGTGAAAGAACTATTAAAGCAAAAAATTCATAACTAAGAATAAAAAGAGATAGTTCAAAAATATTAATTCTACAAATAAAAATTATCTTAATAATAATAATGTATAATGCATATAGCCACTTTGAATAGATAAATGTGAGATAGGGGCAATATAAAAAATTATGCTAAATATCATATGAAATGAGAAAGAGACAAGAACTATTTAAATAATTACTAATATAAAATAAAATGTAAATAGTTAATAAAGAATTATTCATATTCCTTGCAATTCTTTAATTATTCTAAATTCATTCAAGAAATATTTAACAAGATTTACCCGTCTTTTTAATGATGAAAAAAGAAACGCATCAACAAAAATCTATAAGAAATTATATACATGCATTAACGTTCATATAATTTAAAAAAAATGAAAACAACAATAATATAATGATATAGGAGAAGAACATACTGACATAAGACATAAACACACCTATTATCGAATACAAATTGCAAAGTGAAAAATAAGATGGATTGAAGGAAGTCTTGGTTGCCTTCTTCAAAACTATTATTTTTACTATTTGGGAGGAGAAGAATTATCCTCACCATAAAGTAATTCATCTAGTTACATTGAATTCACAGAATGGATATAGAGACAGAATCATCAATATACAATATATGGTGATGGTGATATGAAATGAGGAAGGGAAACTCCTATTTATACTATAAAGAAGGGGTGCATGATTGTTCATGGATTGTAACAATTAAATCAATAAATATTTAACATTAAAAGTTTTTATTAAATAATTACCTTTTGTGGAGGTAATTAATTGTATGTCTTTTCATGTTTGTAACCGATTCATATTAAGAGTTGTATGTTTCATCTCCTTTTCTTCTTATATTTAATTGGTCATGTTGACTTGTCAAAGGCAATAGATTGGTCAAAATTTATGTTTGAGTCAAATAATAGATAAAAAGGTTAGTACTAAAATAGGAGTTAAATTGTATCTATTAGGATTATATGTGAGATATTTTACTCACAATGACAACAATTGAATTGTCACTTATTTTCAATAATTTTTTATTTTTAGTAATAATATAAATGATAAATAAGACAGTAATTTATTAAAAATCCTTAATTTAGAAATTAATCTTTAAATTTAATGGGAAAAGAAATAAAATAAAATTTCTTATTTTGTTGAATTAAAAAACATAAAAAATATAATGGAAGCTTTAAAAGGATAAACCAATTACCTCGTTGCTCTAATTCCTTTTATTTTGGAAAATAAAAATCTCGCATCTATTAGTTTACTCTCTCTTTTGCATGCCATAAAATCCTTCAAATTAGCTAAGCTTCATCCTCTAACATCAATACATGGACTTTATTGCGTGATATATAAATTCTCTTTTTGCAAAAATTAATGTAATAAATTTGATCTAATCTAGTTTTTAGGGGGATGGAATATGAGGGGATAGACAAAATCAATGTGAGGGGTTACAAAATATAGGAGTTAGAAAGGTGGCAAATGACAACATCACCATCTCTTTATTAATTTATTTTCTTATTAAAATTTCAAGTTCGAAATTTTAACATAATAATACAATATAGTTTTAGATCCTAAAATTAAAAAATAATTTGAATTTTTTTTCAAAGATTTTTATTATCAAGATCGGTGAAATTAATAGTGAAAATATATAGTAATTAAAATATATACGACCTCAAATAATTCATTTTTTAATAATTCATCTTATGAATGGAAGGATGATATATACAATGCATATTATAATATAAATTTACTTTGAATAATTCATAGGTATTTTTTATTCTACGATTTTAAAAGTTTATTATATGGATCATTGATAAATGGTATTTTTTGACAAAATGTCTTATTGATACGGGATACATAAAATCATATGGCTACATGATTATTAATTGTGACAAAGTTTATATTTTTATATATGTAAATGTATGGTTGAATGAAATTATAAAAATCATATTAATTAAGAAGTACTTTTTTTTGTCAAAAACAGTTTGGTTTATATACTAATATGTAGTTAATATCACATTATATATTAGTGTATGAAATTCCATGTCAATTATATGGGCATTAATGACCAAAAAATCTTCTCTCAAGTTTTAAATGTTTATAGATATAAATTATATTGTATGCTTGCAATGAAATTGTAAAAAACTTATAAGTTGAATGAACATTAATTGCCAATAGGATTTAGTCTTATAGTATTATAGATATATATATATATATATATATATATATATATCTGTTTTGGATTCTACCTCCATATGATACGGTTGCAACACTTTTTAATCGGTGATCATGACGAGATACCTCTTCATTTTCAAGTCAAAGAGCATACATTGCTGCGAATTCACAACCAAGAAAAATAACTCATGTTAGAATTGATATAATTACAACAGTTTGCTTGGCTTGCCTTTTAGTGATATCTAGTTCTGAATTATGATACATCTGGTTTTGCAATGATCAGCCATGAGTGCTGGCGATGTTCTTAGCGTCAACCATACCAGAGCTTATCCTCCTGTTTCAATCAATTCTCCTGAGATGGTGTTCTTGCAGTATGCTGTGTGATCCCAGCTATCATCTTTTCTGTGCTCTTTGATCTTGTTGAGGTTTATTATCTTTGCACAAGTTTATAACTTTTCTAAATTCAAACTTAATAACAAGTGTAACAACATACTGGAGAATTTCTAATAGAAAAGATCACGTTTTTGGAATTATAATCTTCAATTTCATGTTGGAGTTCTGTTTTTATTGGTATCCTGTTTTTTGACATACCATTAAGTAGAAAAGTGATAGATAAATGTGCTTGCATATTCAGAAACCCTGAAGTTCAAAGAAAAGTCTGTTGGAAATCCAGATCTCTCACTGTTGGGAGATCTATGATGTCCACATAATTGGATAAGATGCTTTCTTTCAGCAAAGAAATTCTCCAGTTTTGAAGTTGATGCATCTGCCAAGAACAGCATCATGAATCCTGCTTCAAGGGTTAGACTTAGTGAGGATGCATCTCCATTTAGCAGAAATGTTGACTATGAAGGTAAAATATTGAATTTAATCCAAGTTGTTAGCATTGATGTCAAGCTGTGATTATCTCTTCATTTTTGCAGCCTAAAAGCGAATGGTTTTGGTGGAGTGGATAAACACTCTAGTTCCTCATGCCCACTTGTCTGTCAAGGCTTCCAATGGAGAGCTCCGAGCATTTTTGCTTGATGGTGTTGTCCTATGTCAGCTGTTAAGCAAGCTAAAACCTACCTTCTCAATTGAGGTTGTTTATTAGTGCAGTGTTGATGGGATTGTGGGCATTAGTTAAGAAACCAATTCCTTCTTTTTATGTTTGCGTTTTCTACTGTAGGAAGCCGACCCCCTTAATTCCATAGAGAGATGGAAGAAATTTCTGGCTACCATAACTGAGATGGGTTTGCCAGCTTTTGAGATTTCAGATCTGGAGGAGGTACACATTTCCTTGCTTTGATTGGCATGAACTATATATATGGAAACATTTCCTTGCTTTCTCTCTTTCAGCTCCGTGGTTCTTTCTCCATGTCCTAACTTGTAAACCCTTTTCCACTTTTGGTGTTGTTAAGGATTCTATGAAGCTTGTGCTCTTAACACTAATTCCATCCTTACAAAATTATTTGTCATGTTGTCTTCCTTCCTCCTTGACTTAATTCTTGATCTCCATTTCCCCTATGTTAGTGGGTTGCATGTATGTTGAGAAAAGCTGTGCAGGAGATTGAACGGCATTTAGCGACTCAAGCAGAACACCTTCGAATGGTAACACGTTTGCTCTCATTTGATTTTTCAAAATAAAAAAAAGTTCTAGCCTTGCTCCATCTTACTCACATCATGTTCTTCTGTCCATAGCAAAATAATCTTTTCAAGAACCGTGAAGAAAAATATCAGTCCCGGATCAATGTACATGAAGCCCTTGCATCAGGAACCAATGAAGACGCCGAGGTATCATAAAATGCGAACTCACTTTCATATGCTTCTTTTTAGTTTTTTCTTTTTGCCTTGGATGGGATATGATTCGAGGTTCTTTGTTACAAATAGCAATGAGCGAGCTTCAACATCTAAAGGTACCTCCTCAATTTAATTAATCATTTTTGCATTGCTTTTTTTTAGAGTACTTATGTTTCATTTCAATTGTCTATGAATGGACGCAGAATGAAAAGAAGAAACTGGAAGAAAAAAAGAGAAGTGAGGATGAGGAGGCTCCTTTAAAGAAGAAAGAGAGAGATCAATTTGAGAGCAAGATCTCAGCATTAAAGCAGGAGCTGGAAATATCAAAAACGACATTAGAGCAACATTGTCTGGAGCCGGAACAAAAGAAGAAGAATATTAATGAAGATAAAGAGATTGCACAACCGAAGAAAGAGAAGGCTCATATTGAACTTGAAATCTCAACATTAAAGCAAGAACTGGAGAAGTTGAGAAAGAATTGTGAACAAAGTCACCTGGACACGGAACAACAAATTTTTTATCAAGTGTCAAATGAGGATACTCTGATCTCAAGATTCAAGCAAGAACCGGAAATGGCCAAAAATATGTACGAAGAACGCTGCAAAGAAAAGGAAGTACAGAGGAAGTAGATTGAAGATGAGGAGATCACTCGGCTGATGAAAGAGAAGGATCAGTGTACTCTTGAGATCTCCAAACTGAAGCAAGAGCTGCAAACATTAAGAAAGACACATGAACAAAGTATCCTCCGGATGGAACAAAAAAAGGATGATGAAGACAAGGAAATAGCGCAGGTGAAAAGTGACATAGATCAAAGTGATCCCGAGATTTCAAGATTGAAGCAAGAACTAGAGCATGCCAAAAGGACATATGAACAACAATGCCAAAATTTGGAACAGCAAAAAAACATTGAAGAAAAGGAGATATCTCAACTGACGAAAGCAAAAGATCAAAGTGATCTTGAGATCTCAACTTTGAAACAAGAGCTAGAAATGTCCAAGAAGACGTATGATTTGCATTGCCAGGAACTGAAAACGGAGACCAAATCAGTTAGAAGCAAATTAGAGCAGAAGTTGAAAGAACATGACCAGTTGCTAGAATATTCAAAGAATAAGATGAAAGAAACTGAAGGAAATGCAGAGTTGAAATGTAAGGCATGGATGAGGAAACAGAATGTGTTCCAAAGCTTTATAAGCAACCACGGTTCAGCTTTGCAGGTATGCTTTGGCCATATCAACGTGATTTTGAATATTAATGTCAAACATTTTTCCTGAATTCAATGAATAATGGTTAGGAACTGAGGAATTCTTTTGAAACCACAAAGCTAGAGCTTGCCGAAACACAAAAGAGCTATCTACAGGAATTGAGCCGGATAGGTGTGTTGATTGATTGTCTTCTAATCCTACAAATCCTTACTTACAAATCTGAGTTGATACTAATTGGAGTAAGATTCTCGCGTGCAGGTGAAAATTTCAAAGGAATAGCAGCCACTGCTCAGAAGTATCACAAGGTCCTTTATGAAAACCGCAAAACATTCTCTTCTAGCATCTTCTACCATCACCTCATTATTCTGTTTCTTGGATAGGTAATATCAGAGTGTACTACAGAATAAGACCATTCCTTCCAGGGCAGATGAAAAAGGATACTGTCATTGATTCCATTGGTGACCATGGGGAATTAACTATTATAAATCCTACCAAAGGGAAGGAATCTCAGAATTTATTCAAGTTCAATAAGGTTTTTTCCCCAACTTCAACTCAAGGTACATCTCTAAAGTTTGGCATTGTTGCACAAAACCACCCATCACAAATAGAATTGCATTTAACCTTCCACTATCCATACTTTGTTAGCTAGTAAACACTTGTTTCCATCTTAACCTATTAAAATGTTTGGTACATTATGAATCTTACTTCACTTATTGACAGACTAGTTTAAGAACCCAATTCTTGTGATTAACTTATTTTGCTTCAATATCATGACAGCGGAGGTATTCACCGATACACAACCATTGATACGAACTATTCTTGATGGGTTCAATGTCTGCATTTTCGCTTATGGACAAACTGGTTCAGGAAAGACCTACACAATGGTACTTATCTGGTTTGTTTAATCAATTTCCATTTTCATGCGTACTTCTTGAATGCTTACTTCATGGTGTTTCAATACCCTTGTGACAGACTGGTCCAGAGGGAGCAACTAAAGAAGACTGGGGAGTCAACTATCGTGCTCTAGATGACCTTTTCCAAATCTCTGAAGAAAGGAAGAGCAACTTTCATTATGTCATTGGTGTTCAAATGGTTGAGATATACAATGAGCAAATACTAGACCTACTCTCGAGTGATAATTCACAAAAGAAATATCCTTTCTCATAGATTTTCAACAGTATTTTTATTTTTCTTACTTTGATGTCCTTCAGTTAGTGTTTATACTCTATTTTCCTTTAACATACACACGCTTGGAGTTTTGACAGGCTCTCAGCCAAATGGGATTGCTGTCCCGGATGCAAGCATGCATACGGTTCAATCAACATCAAACGTCATTGAACTGATGAGTCTAGGACATGCAAATAGAACTGTGAGTTCTACTGCAATGAATGAGAGAAGCAGTCGCTCACACAAGTTTGTTTCTTCTGCAACCGCTTTCTAATACATATGTAGTGGTTTTTTGCTTTAAAGCAATTTTTTGTTTCTTTGTTTGTTTTCTTTCTGCAACGGCTTTTCAATACATATGTATTCGTTTTTACTTCAAAGAATTTTTTTTATTGGTGCAATTGTTGAACATCTGTCTCCATACAGTGTTGTCACAATTCACGTCCAGGGAACGGATTTAAAATCTAGTGCTACTACACATGCTAGCCTTCATTTGGTAGATCTAGCTGGAAGTGAGAGGGTAGATCGCTCTGAGGTAACAGGAGACAGGCTATCTCTGATCAAATATTAAAAATTGGCAATATATTGAGCATTTGTCTCCATACAGTGTTATTGTTGTTGTAAGCCATATTGAATGGTTCAAGTGTTTTGTTTTTGGCTATCTCTGATCAAATAATAAAAATTGGCAATATATTAGGTGGTATCTCTCAAAGATATGATAGCAAAGAAGGATGAGGAGATTGAGAGGTTGCAGCTGCTCAAAGATCCCAGAAGCATGAACAGCCCTCTACACAGCAGGCGTAGCACAAACTCATTGACCAATTATGGATCCCATTCCCCAACAAGCTCCATTGCCACTGACTAGGAAGACTACTTCATAGACAGGAATTCAGACAGTGGTTCAACGCAGCTGACAGGTGGCCATGGACTAAAAAATGTCAAATATTGAGTCAAAGGTTCAGTTGAGTAGAAATAGGTTGATAATGGAAGGCTTTTATGGATGCAGATAATGACGAGAGATTAAGTGAGGAGTCTGATGGTGATATATCGGTGGGAACGGATGTTGATGAAACAAAAGAAACACCTAAAGTCTCAAGGTCGTCCCGAAACCATGAAGGGAGCTCTGCTGACAAGTAAGTCCTCCCCTTTAGCCAATCCCAAATTACCGACTCTGCCCAATAGCGCATGATAATTTTGCAGCATTCACATAGATCACATGTTTTCGGTTCTGAATCATTTTGGTGCAGGACAAGAACTGGTAAACTAGTGTCCCCAAGAGTACCGACAGGTCCTCCGTCTCGTTTGTCACAAGTAAAGACAACTGTTAGAGCTGCAACAGGTATTATTTGATCTGAATAGATGGTTGACGTTGAGTTTAGTTGTCTGTTTTTTGTCTTCTTTTTTTTCACTTGTAATATGCAATAAGCCATCTTTTAATCCTGCTGGTGTGCAGCAATGAGAAAATCTGCCACTGGAGCCTCTTCTAGCGTCATGCCCTTGTCTTGCAAAGTCACGCTTACTCGTAGGCATGACGCTAGAAGAATACTCATGTGATAAAGATAACTGTTAGAGCTGCAACAGGTATTATCACATGAGTATTCTTTTATCACATCAGCTGTTACAATACCTTCTCCTCGGTCAGCTGTTGCAACACCTTCCCCTCGGACACCCTCAAGACGGTTGGGTTAGAATCTTCTCCCTCGTAGTCTCTTTTAAGTTTTGGATTCATTTTAGGTTATTTACCCGGCATTTTTCTTTAGAAAGAAAAATGCTCTTGTGTATAAGAATACTCATGTGATAAAACTAAGGTTGTTTGTTACAGACTCGGCTTCAATAAACTGAAGCTAAACAAGCCATTTTTACATTTTCTTGTGACATGTGAGGAAGTGCATCATAAGAACATAATTAAGCTGTGATCACTCATTCTGAAAGAAAATCTGCAGTAATAATATAAGAAATAAGAAGATAGATCCTCGAAAGCAGAGACAGAAAATGAACCACAAATTTTGGAAATTGATGATACAACTCAACTAACTATTGAAAATTAGCAGCATCTTAAATGTGGCACCTTCAGCTGATGTTTTGTGATTTGTTGAGGATAACACCCTCATATTTCATTTGGAACCACTTCATCGCATCATCCTTGGTGACTCTGTGCTGAATTCCAACACGTGCCTTGCACCTGCGGCGTCTAGCAACACGGTATCCTGGGCGTTCCAAAACGACAAAGAAATCCATACCATAGATACCAGTGGATGGATCATACCTGGGCACAGCAATTCCAGCATTACAAACTCATGAATTTGATTCAATTACTCATGTTTGATTACAAACCAACACACAGTAACCAATTGCAAGTCAATATACTTTCTAGTGAATACAAGATTGCCTCGAGTTTAATAATAGCAATCTAAATGCTTGAATCACCTGTACTCGATGACAACATATACAGACATACTAGCAGAAAGTAGGAAAAACTCCATCAAGAAATGCCTCAACTGAATCATAATAAAAGACCAGGAACCTCAGGTCTATTGAAGTAGTAAAAGTGAAGATAAAATCTATGAACACAACACACATGAAGTAAATTACTGTACAATTCATCATACACAAGAAGAACATGAGTTTGAAGAGAAAAAAACATACTTGATACCAAGATCAATGTGTTCCTGAATACCGAACCCGAAGCAGCCAGTGTCACTGAAGTTGCGCCTCAGCAACTCGTACTCCTTGACCTTCAAGCCGCTCTCTAGAAGCTGCATCGCCTTCTCACCCCTGACCATCACATAGCAGGCGATCTTCTCATTACGCCTGATGCCGAATGATCGAACCGTGTACCTTGCTGGTGTTTCACTCAATTCACACAAAAGTATAAGAGAGCAGAACTTGACGAAACTAAACCCTAGAAGCAAAAGCGAATGAACTTATAGCCCTACCTTTAGAGAAAACAGGTGTTTGGCCACTGAGTTGTTCCAACACCTAACCAAAATTTAGAAGAACGAATCACGAAACAACGCATGAGTAAAGGCCAGTCTTTGCAGTGTACTATATCTGTACGGAATGAGATAGAAAAAACTAGAGACCTTGGAAGCACGGGTGAGACGATCTCCGCTTTCACCAACAGAGATGTTGAGAACGAGCTTCTGCACTTTGATCTCCCTCCTAGGGTTCGAAAGCTTCTTGTCCTTGCTCGCCATTTCCCTCGACCTTGCTCTCTTCGTCTTTTCTCCTGGATTACTTACGCAGGGAAACGATGCGATGGCAGTCTCCACTCTCCAAGCCGAACCACCGTCGAGGCTTATATTGGATGAAAAGGATCTAAGAGAGACCATGTACAATATCAAGTTCTTAAGGGTACTTAAGAGTACTTATCTACTTTTGAGTAAAAAGAAAAGGAAAAATGCTAAGCACCATGCATACTCGTGCTTATACAAGCACACACTAAATTTGTATGTTATTATTGTATAACTTTATTAGTAATAATAGTATGATTTTATTTAGATAAATAATGGGATGATTAATTTAAAACACTATATTAAAATACCAACATTACATGGATTAAACCTCAAACATTACATAAAATAAGCCAACATTACATGCATTAAACCTCATACATTAAGGAGGAGCATGAGTGGAAATTAGGGTGTTTTATATTATATGTTACTTTTAATTATTTAGTTATGTATTATATTTTGTGTATTTGTCTTGCATTTCATGTAATTTGTTGGTTTGAATTTATATTTCAATCATGTTTTACTAATAAAAACTAATCCTAAATTATGTTGTTAATACTTTATTCTTTTAATTACAGGAACTAACATTGTTGAATATTTAAAGATAAGTACAATATTTTATAATATTTAATATATTTATGTATTATTTGAGCATAATAATTTATTTAAGTTATGAAATAATGATTTTTTTACATTAAAATTACATATATGATTATGATATAATGGAATATTTATACTTTGGTATGAAAAATTAAAGGTAAAAAAGAAACAAATGAGTGCTTACACCCATAGAATTGCTCTATTGGAGTGGAAAAAATAAATGGGTGCTTGTGTAGTATTGAAAAGAGAGAAAATATTATAATAATGGTTAAGTACCCTTAAGTACCTCAAATAAGAAACCCTCATTGCACATGGTCTAAGGCTTTTTTTTTGTAAATACCGAATGACGATAATGTCCCCGAGTATTTTGCAAACACACTACTCTCGGAAAGAGGGCTAGGGCCCTTTCGATAGATCTACCTAATGATCAATATAGTATAACTAAAGTCGAATCCTTCTATTTTACGTGTCGTCTTAACTATGCCACGTAAGCTTTTTAATTTTTCTAATTACTTCTTTGTCCTTCGTTTATTTAAGTATTTACAATCTTTATAATATAACAATAGAGGGGCGCTCAGGTACAATAGGTTTTGTAGTGTAACGTGTGGTTAAAGGTGGGACGTTGGATTTCATTCAATCAAGGGCTGAAAAGTAGGAACACAATAGTAACAATAGGGAAGGGGGGATGGGAATATTACACAATCGGTTTAGATATGGAAAGAGTTGAAATTAGGGGGGGATTATTTTAAAAAAGAGAAAAATATATATCAGAATCTGAGAAAATCTTTTATACCACGATTGAATAAGCAATGTTGCTAAACCGTCATTCTTGCTAAACCGTCATTCCTCATCCAATTCTTCTTCTTCCTCCCTCAGTCAAACACCATTTTAATCTACTAGAAAGACAGGTTATTCAATCGAAAATAATTTTTTTTGAAGATTTCGGCGTATAATTGAATCAAGTTTTGCAATGGAAAGAGATTAGTAATTCGTTTTGTGATTAATTGTTCTAGTGTGTTCATCGTTGTTTTAAAAGTTCTTAGATTTCGATACATTAAATTGAGTAATTGGTAGTTCTTCAATCCGAATGTCCTGATATGGTGCCTTTGGTTAGTTGTTTTTGAGAATGAGTGTTAAATAATAATCGGTTTAGTAGTTGCGTAATTGATCATGATGATTAACAACTATATACTGCATTTAAGTTGTCATGTATGATGAAAAACATCAGCCAATATGTTGAATAATATTTGAGTATTAGTTGAAGCTTGTAAATCGATAATTATATGTTGAATAATAAAAAATCAACAGTTGAATAAGTGTTTTGAAATAAAGTAAAATGTATATTATGTGTCAATTATTATACTTGTTTTGAATAATATTGGTATACTAGTTGAATAAGTTATCATCATCTTATGAATAATACGAAACTAATTCGTATTAACGTTGTAATGTTATGAAAAACATCAGCCAATATATTGAATAATTTGTGAGTATTAGTTCAAGATTATGAATCAAAAGTTATATATTGAAAAATACATACCCAACAGTTGAATAAGTGTTTTGAAATAAATGAAAATGTATTATTTTTTTAAATAATTGTTGTGAATAACATCCGTTATAATAGTTAAATAAGTTATTATCGTCTTATGAATAATATGAAACTAATTCGTATACTGAAAAAATTCATCCATTTAATAAAAGTACTACAGAAATTGAGGTTGAATAATGCACATCCGGTAGTTGAATAAGTGTTATTGAACAGATTAAAATCGAACTGTATTCTTAATAATTTAAAAATGTATTAAATAATATTGATATGTGAATTGAATAAGTTATCGTCATCTGATGCATAATGAATAACATTTTGCTTGTATTTAATTATTATGAACTAAGTGGTGCAAAAGTTCAAATTTAGTGTCTTGTACTTTGATATATTGATTGTGTAAGCTTTTGTTTCAGTTGGAACCAACAAGTGGGAAGAATATGTGTTCAACAATGATTCAGAATTTCCAGAATCTGAAAATGATGTACTTGTTGAAGAGGATATAGAAGAAGACTGCAGTGAATTTAATTACGGTTCTGATTGCGTTGTGGATTAAAATGATAATCATACAAAACATTGGATACCTCGGTGTCAAACCAGTATAAAACTCGTTGTAGGTATGAGATTTCGTTCTCTCGAAGATGGATCCGCTGTTGGGTTTGTTGTTCGCAAGAGTTCAAAATGTAAATTCAGTCATTCAGATGAAATATCAAATAGGTATACGTGTTGCAATAAAGCAGGCTTCAAGAACATCGGAAATAGCACAGGAAAACGAAAGACAATTACTAAGAGGGTTGGATGTAAAGTATGGATTAGCTTCAAATATGCGGGAAAAGGTGAATATGTTGTTACAAATTTCTTTGAACAACACAATCACAAAATGATAGAGACCAACGCAAGGCACTTGATGAAGAGTACAATCTATTGGCGCGCACAATCTATTGAAACAAATTTCTGGTGAATATAGCAATCTAAATGTAACAGCAAGACAATTCAGAAACTACAAAAGGGACTTGATGGCATGTATTTCTGGATCCGATGCACAAATGACAATTGACAAGTTCAAAAAGAAGAAAGAGATTTGCAGTGAATTCTATTTTGAATATTCTGTGAATGAGTCCAAGCAACTAAGAAAGATGTTTTGGAGTGACCTATTGTCTCGCCGCAACTATGCTGCATTTGGACAAGTTGTGTCATTTGACTCAACCTACGTCACGAACAAGTATGCGCATATATTAATGAACATAATACGTATGGGTTGATGTTATTATTATTCAAAAGGCATAATTAATTTTTGCACTGATAAAAAACTTTTTCAATTACTTTGATATGTTATTCAATATAAACAACAATATTGTTCAACGTATATCCAGTAATTTAGCTTAGTGTATTTATATTATTATTATTATTATTATTATTATTATTATTATTATTATTATTATTATTATTATTCAACCATCGTAATCAAATTATTCAATATATCGTTGTGTGTTATTCGAATAAATATACTTTAATTTTCATACCTTCAGAATTTTTATATCATACCTTCATCAACAAACTTTCTCAACTTATTTTAGGTACCACATGGTATTTGCACCATTCACTGGTTTGGACAACCACAGAAGGTCCGTCCATTTTGCTTGTGATTTGTTGATGAAGGAAGATGTCGAATCATACACATGGATTTTTGAACAATTCGAAAAAGCAATGCATATAGAGTCAACCATTCTAGTGACAGACCAAGATTGTACTATGAAGATTGCGGTCGAAAATGTTTTTGATCGCACTAGACATCGTTTGTGCATGTGGCATATCATGGACAAGGTCCCTACCAAGATTGGTGCGAAAAAATTGAATGAACCAAGATTGAGAAAGGAACTGGGCAATCTGGTGTGGAGAGATCAGTTGACTACAGATCAATTCGAAGAAGGATATGATTCTTTTACAACCGACCATAACCTACGTGATAATTCATGGCTTAATGATATGTACAACCTTCGTTCATATTGGATACCAGCTTACTTCAAAGACATCGTGCTTGGTGGTTTGATTAGAACCACGTCCATTTCTGAGTCACAAAACAACTTCTTTGGAAAGTATTCGAACAAGACTTATAGTCTTGTTGAATTGATGGTGCATTTTGATAGTGTGTCGGAAAAACAAAGGTATGATCAATTAAAAAATGATGTCGAATCGGATACAAGTTCATATGAACTCAAGACACCATTGGATATTGAGAAACATGCATCAGAGGTATTCACTTTGAGGGTATTTTCACAAATACAAGAAGAAATAAATGATGCATGTTTCTATTGTTGTGTTATCGGCGAAGTCAGAGGTATGATCCTTTGCATTACTATGTATAAATTGATGTTGAATAATATTATTGATGGTATTGAATATGTTATTAATAACTCAAATACTGACATATATATTTAATTTGATAGGTGAATCATTCATTGATTATACTAAAAGAGAAGGTAGCAATGATCTGTTTGAAGTCCGATACATGGTTCGTGATGGATTCACCACATGTACTTGCATGATGTTTAATGGAATTGGCTTGCCTTGTTGTCACATCTTCGCAACATTGAAGTCAATTGGTTGTAAAAAGATTCCTGATTCATTGATTATTCCACGATGGGTGAAAGGTGCTAGTCGTACCCTTAACACGTCAGAATTGGGCGACGTGTTTAAGCAAAGTGCACAGATGGAAAGGATGGGGTCTAAGAACATAGTGCTTTGGTCAACAATATATGCTTGTGTAGGTCTTGCAGACAATGATGAGATGAAGTTGGACACTGTATTGGATGAATTAAAGAGGTTGAAAACTCGTTTAGAAGGAAATGAGAATGATGCAATAATAAGCACGGTTCTGCTCCTGTGGAGTTGGTTCTCAACTCTATACATAGAGTTGTATATATCTTGACCCTTGATGACAATCAATGGTTTAAATTAATTCAGCTTCATATAAATCCAAAAGGAAATTGATTATAGGACTATTTGAAGAAAAACTAAATAATCTCATTTTTACTCTCCTTCCTTTTTTATCTATAGGTTATTAATGAGAAATTTTACACGGAAAAAAAAAGATGTTAAAATATAAAATCAGTACTCGTATTGCTTAACCGATTTTGAGCAAAATCAATTTTCGTTTGATTCACCAAAGAATACTGTATTAATTAATTACTATGTAACCAAGAACTTTTCTTATCAATCAGGAAAAATAAGGATTAATTAACCACATCACTCGAATTAGACCTTGAAAAAAGAGAGAGAAAAAAAGTAATTAAACCATCAAGATTTATGCTGAATTATAAGCAGCAAAGGCAATTGAAATTATTGTTTTGATTTCAATGTTACGTAAAAAGAACCAACTAATTAATTGGTTAGTTTATTTGTCCCTTACTATCACATATTCATAATATTTACGATGTTGATGTGTTATATTTGTGCTACTTTGTGTCATAGAAACCTTTGATTCTAGAAACCTTTGAATATTTTGGTTAGAACATGGTGGAAAAGGAGCCTAGAGTAGAAACCTTTGAAGTCTACACAAGAACTCCATGATTCTATGAAGGTTGAAAGAGATCGACTAAAAAACACGAATGAAGGAAGGATGAGATTATTCAACTTGAGATTTTTGTTAAATATTATTTTAATAATTACAAAGATAAATTAGGCAGGAGAGAGAAGACTGAGATTTTTAGTAGCTATATACAGTAATTAATAGGTTTCCTTTTTAATAACAGATTTAGGTTAATTTGAACCATTGATTTTTATCACGGGCTAAGATTCATCTAACTCTATACATATAGTTGAGAACCAACTCTACTCAAGCAGAACCGTAATAAGCAATACAAGTAGAGCTGATATGGAGGAATTTGTGGGGATAGCAGTGCCTGACGAAGTCGTTGTCCTACCACCAAGTAAGGCAAAGAACAAAGGGAGCGGAAAAGGTGGACGAATTAAAGGAGGAAAGGAGATATCATTAGAGGCACAATAGAAGGCTGCTACAAAAGGCAAGAGGAAATGTGGAAAGTGTGGCCAAAGCACTGGACATGATATTCGGAATTGCAAAGAGATTCAACTTATTAGATTTGATTTATTACAATGCTATGACTTTTGCTACAATGCACTATTATTTTATGATTTTTTTCAATCACGAATTCTTATATTGTTTAGACCTATGTTATACCTTATCATACATTTTGGTTTCTATTGAATAGATTTGATTTAGTCAAATTCTATGACATATCATAAAATTGGTTTTTATTATTCAATAACGCTTTATTATATTGTCCATACATAAATGTAAAATTATTCAATTAATTTTGATTGGTTATTCATATAACATTATTTTATTATTCAATATCAACATTTAAAATATGTTGAATAATAATTTATATCGAATTGAATAACTCTTCAACAAACTGTATGTAATGTGTATCTTTTAAGTCACAAAAGAAGGTTGATGCAAAAAGCAATAGGAAATGTATAAAGTGTGTCCAAAGCACTCGTCAAAAATTGTGGTTTTTAATGTTCAATAACGTATTCTTATATTGTTCATACATATGTTTATACTTATTCAATTTGTTGTGAATGATTATTCATATCACTTGTAATTATTATTCAACAACAATAATTGAATGATGTGTAATAATTATTTATATCGATTTGAATAATATTTCATTAGACTAAATAACCATAAACCATTATAGCAGTAAGGTGGAAAATTATGTATAACTATGAATTGCATAAACAATAATATGTATCTCAACAACAAATACTAAATGCAATGAATCCATCAATAAAAACAATACGAGTATTACCCTATCTCATAAACAAGTACCATCAATAGCACAAATAAAAGGACATCATCTATGTGAAAAAGGAAGTTCGTAAAATCACTTAGGTACTCTAAGCATCATGTTCAATGGCAGCAGCTCGGATATCTGCATTAATAGCTGCCATGCCTTCTATTGCTTTTTTCTTGAATTGTCGAGACAACTCATTGAACTCAGAGTAGAGCAACGTAAGCAGATAATTAATCCTAAGCAAACGAATAACCGAGACCGAGCGAGCTACAAAACCAGAGTCCCATTGTTTCACATCTTGGCCAAAATATGATTCCAGGTGACGCATACAATAGATCCCACAATCAATTTTATTACTTTCATCGCGCCAATGCATCTTCAATAGCTTGTAGTTGTTTGTCTTGAAGCGTGAATAACGTTTCTTCAAATTCTTGGCTCCCATGTATTGTATGAACATTTTAGCCTGTATTGGTACTATAATAAACATCATCAATATGGAAATGTCCAATGAAATTTAAGTTATTTAAATATAGCTCGAAATATTATCAATGTTGTCACGACGAAACCATATTTGCCCTCTATGTCTCCATCACCAAATGTGAAGTTATCAATGGTCTCAATATTTGCTTTTTGAAAATTAAAGCATATTGAATAGTAATGTGCTTGGTTCAGAATTCTGAAAAAGACTTAAAACATATATTAATCGTAAAATCACCATACTTATTGACAACTAATAAAACTTACAATTTATGTACATAAGTTCATATATTCATCATAAAGGTAACGTACCAGATCTGCGTCGACCAGCTTAGTAAACACAAACGATTCAACTAAGAGGTCCATATCATCCTGGAACATGGTAAAACTTTCCTCATATGCACGATCCTTCCCATTAACAATTGAGCCAGCCTGCGTACGATCAATTGTTGCATTTGAATATTAATAGATAAATAACTCATCAAATGGGTGGAAGCGAAGGCCACCAGAACTGATGATTCTAGAGTTGTTGCAGATTTCTTGAAGTCCCATATTTTCAACAGGTTTGGAATCCCCAAGGCTCTCATAAGTGATAGGAAAACTCACTTTTGTAATAGGACAATCACTACCCTATTAAATAAGTATCATGTCAACCAAAGAGTTTCTAC
This sequence comes from Fallopia convolvulus, assembly GCA_964016875.1. Classification (NCBI taxonomy): domain Eukaryota; kingdom Viridiplantae; phylum Streptophyta; class Magnoliopsida; order Caryophyllales; family Polygonaceae; genus Fallopia; species Fallopia convolvulus. The sequence goes on from OZ024727.1 coordinate 30,229,297, forward strand.
TGCCTATCATCCTCAAACAAATGGCCAAGCTGAAGTATCAAACAGGGAGATTAAATCCATTCTGGAGAAGACGGTGTCTCCCAGCAGAAAAGATTGGAGTCAGAGGCTTGATGATGCATTATGGGCCTAAAGGACAGCTTACAAAACACCTATTGGTATGTCACCTTTTAGGTTGGTTTTTGGTAAGGCATGTCACCTCCCAGTTGAGTTGGAACACAAGGCCTATTGGGCTATCAAGAAGTGCAACTTGAAGAAGCTGGGGAGCTTAGAAAGCTCCAATTATAGGAGTTGGAGGAGGCTAGGATTGAAGCTTATGATAACGCTATTCACTACAAAGAGCGAACTAAGGTTTGGCATGACAAAAATATCTTGAGAAAGGACTTCAAAGCTGTTGACAAAGTCCTTCTATTTCAATCCCACCTTAGACTTTTTCCAGGCAAGCTCAGATCCCGTTGGGCAGGGCCTTATGTGATTGCTCAAGCCTTTCCCCATGGTGCAATTGAGCTCTATGATTCCAAAACTCATGCTTTATTCAAAGTGAATGGTCAATAAGTGAAGAAGTATCATGAGGGATTTACCAAGGACACAATTGAGGAAGTTGTTCTAACAAGGCTCGACGCTGAGAATTGATGAATTGGCATTACGTCGACCCACGACGTTAAATAAGGCGATTGTCGGGAGACAACCCGGCCTAGGTACTTTCTTGTTTTTCTTATTTTCTAGTTTAGTTGTTTTTGTTTCATTTTTCCCTTTTGTTTTTGGGTGAACTAACCTGCAGGGAAGTGAAGAAGAGCACCCCGAAAAAGGCGGCGACCGCCGCCTGGGTAACGGCGCCCGTCATTAATTTCACCAAAAAGTAGCTTGGCTACGAAGTGGCCAGCGGCGACCGCCGCCACACAGCAGCGCCCGCCGCCACTCAGCAGCGACCGCCGCCGCCCCTTCCATATGGTAAATCCCTTTTTCCTTTTAAAAAAAATCGAAAAATAAAAAAAAAATCAAAAAAACGAGTATGCTGAGAAGTTAAAAATAGAACGAGGGAGAGAGAGGTGAGTCATAAAAATTGGAGAGTTTGAAAAAAAAAATCGAGTGTGTGTAAGCCAAAAGAAAAAAGAGAGTTTTGAAGAGTGAAAGTTTTTCAAACCTAGATCTACATCAGATCCGGGTAGATCCGACCCGTTCAAGACCACCGATGCATCGCCACCCACTTACCGCTCGATTGCTGCCCTCACCGAGCGGCGCTGGCGGTATGATTTCTCTCATTGCTGAGTCCTTGGACATTCCTTTTCCTCCTCTAGTTGAGCGGCTTTCTGCTCGATTCACTTATGATAGGAAGTTTTTGAAGAACGCTGCAGTGATTGCTGAGGCTGGGGCGCATATTGATTATCTGTTTGGTCCTATGGGTGCTTATAAGATTCGTATGCCCATTGTTGGTTTACCATTTGGACCTAAGTATCATCACTTTGATCTCAGACGGTTGTCCATTTCTGTTAGAGCTACGGGTTCTTCTTCTTCTCCTCCACAGGCTGCTCCTCAGCCTATTCTGGAGACTACTCCCCAGGGAGACACAATTATGCATGAGGATGCTCCTGTTTCAGATTTTCCTAGTACTTCAGCAGGAGAGGATACTGGTTTGAGATGGCAGGATGATATGATGCGCCAGATGAGCAGACTTTCAGTCCGTCTGGAGGAGATGTTTGTTCAACAGTCTGCTTTGTCTACTTCTATAGACCGGATCCACCAGTTCCATCAGGATCAGTCTCAGTTCTTTCAGCAGCAGACTAGCTATTTCCAGCAGCAGGCTTAGTTTTTCCAGGGCGTGTGGCCCACCTACCCCTCATATCCTGACTACCCACAGTATCCACCACCACCATCTGATCAGTAGTGGTATTATTCTCTACTTCCCTTTTATTTTATTTTGTCTTTACTACATTGAGGACAATGTGTGTTCTAAAGTGTGGGGGAGTTGGAAATTATATTACTATTGATATGCTATAAAAAAAGAGCCATAAAAAATTGAAAAAAAGCATAATAAATCCTGGGATAGACTGAAAACCCGAAAGGGGCGGTCTAAGTAATAAGCAGGTAATCTGGCAGGCACTAGGCCTTGGCAAAAATAGATTCAGAGTGGTGTGAGTTGGTAAGTCCAATTTTGAAAAATGAAAAGAGAGTGTTAGGTGAAAACCTGAAAAGGCACCTAAGCAAAATGAGTGAAAAAAAGAGTGTTTTAGGATTATCTTTTACCGGCGCAGGAGACATAAGAAGTGGAGTATAGGAGTGTTTTGGGTAGGTTTTCACTAGGAGGTATAAGGTGTAGATTTATGGAGACATTCACTCTCTTTGTTGGTATTTTTGATGGACTAGTTAGTGTTGAAACCCGAAATAATACGCGCTATAAACGGGATTTTAATAAATATTAACTCTCGGGATTCATATAATCGAACGGTTTTCGTACATGGATTATTCCTCCTCCCCACCCTTCAGCTGATTGTTTTTCTACTCTTTACAAATAAAGCCTTTAGACTTTATACCGTAAATAGAGCGATCTCACTCGGAGATCAAAAACGTCGAGCTTTGGCAAACGAGATAGTTCTCGAGCCAGAGGGGATTTTCGACGATTAAGATTTTCACATAACCTTGCTATATATAATGGTTTGTTGTTTGGTTTTTTTAGCTGGTTTCCGATGTGGGACGATATATTCACGAGAATAGGAGCTCTCCAAATTTGTATGCCAAAAGGCCTACGTGGAACTACCTCAAGAGAATTGAATTTATTTGGAGTTGCCGATTTTGGTTATTGGGCTTCACACATATTATTTCCATATGGGCCAAGCCCACATCTCCTGCCCTTATGCCAAATACCGAAATTCATATGTGAAAGTTGATATTTTGATCTTTAAATACCTACTACACTCATAGTAGGCCTAAAAACACGTATGTTAAAGTGATTATTTATAGTGTGTGCTATGTTTTCCCCCTTAATTATTAGCGATTATCCAACAGTTATTTTGCGCACCATCACAACCCCTTGGCTCAATTTCCTCGTTCTACGAGGGCAACGAGACAATAAACAGGTGCGCCAACTTGCATAAGATGCTTGCGCTTTATCGGTTATAGCCATGCAACGCGATCCAAACCCTGGATCAGGTGGAGAGCGCGCACTTTGCCAAGGGAGTTAGGGCCTCACCCCCCAAAGTCGAGATTAGGCACCAACCTCGAGCCTCGCTCGGGTTGCACACATTTTAGAGAGTTTGGACCTCGTCCTTTAGAGTGTTAGAACCTCGTCCTTTGAGAGTTAGCAAACCTCGTTCGCTTAGAGAGTCCTTTTGAGAGTTAGCGAACCTCGTTCACTTAGAGAGTTAGGACCTCGTCCTTTTGAGAGTTTAGCTAACCTCGTTCACTTAGAGAGTCCATTTGAGAGTTAGCGAACCTTGTTCACTTAGAGAGTTAGGACCTCGTCCTTACGAGAGTTTAACGAACCTCGTTCGCTTAGAGAGTCCATTTGAGAGTTAGCGAACCTCATTCACTTAGAGAGTTAGGACCTCGTCCTTTTGAGAGTTTAACGAACCTCGTTCGCTTAGAGAGTTTCCAACCCCAAGCGGGAAGAGAGGGGTGGATTCGCGCATTTAGATCAGAGAGTTTCCAACCCCAAGCGGGAAGCGAGGGGTGGATTAGCGCACTTTTCGAGAGTTTCCAACCCCAAGCGGGAAGCGAGAGGTGGATTAGCGCACTTAGAACCGAGAGTTTCCAACCCCAAGCAGGAAGCGAGGGATGGATTAGCGCACATTTCGAGAGTTTTCAACCCCAAGCGGGAAGCGAGGGGTGGATAAGCGCACTTAGAACCGAGAGTTTCCAATCCCAAGTGGGAAGCTAGGGTGGATTAGCGCACTTAGAACCGAGAGTTTCCAACCCCAAGCGGGAAGCGAGGGGTGGATTAGCGCACTTAGAACCGAGTGTTTCCAACCCCAAGCGGGAAGCGATGGGTGGATTAGCGCACTTTGAATCGAGAGTTTGCAATCCCAAGCGGGAAGCTAGGGTGGATTAGCGCACTTAGAACCGAGAGTTTCCAACCCCAAGCGGGAAGCGAGGGGTGGATTAGCGCACTTAGAACCGAGAGTTTCCAACCCCAAGCGGGAAGCGAGGGGTGGATTAGCGCATTTAGAACCGAGAGTTTCCAACCCAAAGCGGGAAGCTAGGGAGGATTAGCGTACTGCAAGGTTCGACGGCAACCCCGAGCGGGAAGCTCGGTGGTTCCGCGCATAACGAGGTTCGACAGCAACCCCGAGCGGGAAGCTCGGCGGTTCCGCGCCTAACGAGGTTCGACGGCAACCCCGAGCGGGAAGCTCGGCGGTTCCGTGCATAACGAGGTTCGACAGCAACCCCGAGCAGGAAGCTCGGCGGTTCCGCCCATAACGAGGTTCAACGGCAACCCAGAGCGGGAAGCTCGGCGGTTCCGCACATAACGAGGTTCGACGACAACCCCGAGCGGGAAGCTCGGCGGTTCCGTGCATAACGAGGTTTGACGGAAACCCCGAGCGGGAAGCTCGGCGCTTCTGCGCACGCCAGGGGCGGACCCCGTGGCGCCGCACCAGAGACTGCGGCCTGCGCACGCCAGGGGCGAACCCCGTGGCGCCGCACCAAAGACCACGACTAAGCCCGCGCACGCCAGGGGCGGACCCCGTGGCGCCGCACCAGAGACTGCGGCCCGCGCACGTTAGGGGCAAACCCCGTGGTGCCGCACTAATGACCAGGGTAAGCCCGCGCACGCCAGGGGTGAACCCCGTGGTGCCGCACTAACGACTGCGGCCTGCGCACGCCAGGGGCGAACTCCGTGGCGCCGCACCAGAGATTGCGGCCTGTGCACGCAGGGGTGAACCCCGTGGCGCCGCACCAGAGACTGCCCCCCGCGCATGCCAGGGGCGAACCCCGTAGCGCCTTAACTAAAGAGGGAAGAGGACGCACTTACTTGATTATCCGAGAGTTAGGTTAGATAGGGAGAGCAGGTTCCCACAGACGGCGCCAGTGTTGAAACTCGATATAATACGCGCTATAAACGTGATTTTAATAAATACTAACTCTCGGGATTCGTCCAACCGAACGGTTTTCGTACGTGGATTATTCCTCCTCCCCAACCTTCAGCTGATTGTTTTTGTACTGTTTACAAATAAAGCCTTTAGACTTTATACCGTAAATAGCGCGATCTCACTCGGAGATCAAACACGTCGAGCTTCGGCAAACGAGATAGTTCTCGAGCCAGAGGGGATTTTCGACCATTAAGATTATCACATAACCTTGCTATATATAATGGTTTGTTGTTTGGTTTTTTAGCTGGTTTCCGATGTGGGACGATATATTCACGAGAATAGGAGCTCTCCAAATTTGTATGCCAAAAGGCCTACGTGGAACTACCTCATGAGAATTGAATTTATTTGGAGTTGCCGATTTTGGTTATTGGGCTTCACACATATTATTTCCACATGGGCTAAGCCCACGTCTCCTGCCCTTATGCCAAATACCGAAATTCATACATGGAAGTTGGTATTTTGATCTTTAAATACCTACTACACTCATAGTAGGCCTAAAAACACGTATGTTAAAGTGATAATATATAGTGCGTGCTATGTTTTCCCCCTTAATTATTAGCGATTATCCAACGGTTATTTCGCGCACCATCAGTTAGTGGTTAGTTTTTGGTGGTTTGAGTTGAGCATAATCTTGATTGATGTTGATGATGATGATTTGCTCATTTATATTGATGTTGAGTAGGGGAGGTAGTTAGAGCTTATTTGCTATATTTTGGTGTTTAGGATGGGTAGCAGTACTTGCATGAGAATGCTTTTATTCCTCTTTGTTAAGCTTCCTTGCACGTTGATTATCCGGGGGATTATAGTTTTTATGAGTGATGGTATTCTGAGTCACTCAGGGATGAGTGAGATTCAAGTGTGGGGGAGTTTGATATACACAATTATGTTGTGTATTTAGGAGGGATTTTAGTGTATGTTTGTGGCGGTTTTTAGGTGTTTTATATACTATTTTCAGCTAGGAGAAGGAAGACCCGAAGATGCATTAATTTGGAGTTTTAGAGCTAGATTGAAGAAAAGTGAAGATCGGCGTCCTGTGCTCGCGGCAACCGCCGCCTCTGACGGTCAGCGAAGCGTGTTATGCGCCACGTGTCATGTTATGACTGGTTCTTCTATGTTAGCTTTAGTCCGAGTTTATGTATTTTTGGATAGACTTTTTAGACCTAGTTCTATTATATTAGGGTTTGGAGAGTTGCATCTCTCATTCTATCATTATCATATTTTTCTTTCAGACTTTGAGTTTTAGCCTTTCATGGTGAACTAAGCCCTTTTGCTTAGTCAGACAGTTTGAAGCATGGTTTGACTTTCAGTTGTGAGATTTCTACTCTTTATTTATTGCATGGAATTATTTTTCTCTCTTGTATGAATTGTTTATGTGATTGATTTCAACAATTTCTAGGGTTGTTGTTATTGAATCTCAATTGCTAGATCTAGAGAAATTACTGGTTGAGTTTCTCTATTTCATAGTAGCAAACTGCATTGTACTAGTATCTGGTTGTGCTAGTCTATTACAAAAGAGAATTTAATTGCATTCTATTATAAAAGCTGGTTGTTTTATGCTAGATTTGTATCCTAATTATATTCCTATTCTTAATGCTGCTTTTGAATTGAATCTTGATAGTTTCAGGGTTATTCAATTAGTTAGGATTGATAGTATCTGGTTGTGCTATTAATTATCTTTGAAAAGGAATTGGAATTCCATATGCATGCGATATTGAGTGAATCTATGATCAACTTGTCATACGAATGTGGATCTCTGGTTGACTAAATGTTTTCCCAATTTGATTAAAACCCAAACTTTAATTGCTTTATTAGTTTTTGCATGCTAGATAGTTGTTTAATCCTTAAACCCCTTTTTACTTTAATTGACATAAAATTTACATAAAAAGATAAACCAACCTCCCTGCGGATTCGACCCTTACTGCTCTATGACTACAATCTTTAGGATTGTTAGGACTCTTTTGCATAGCCGTGATTTGCACGACCATTTCACGCCTATCAAATTGGCGCCGTTGCCGGGGAGGAAATAATTGTCTTTTTGTGTAATTTTTGTGCCAATTTTGGTGTGAACCTATCTTATGGTTCACACTCGTGCTACTCATAATTCACCACTTGTTTTTGATCCAGAAATTGAACGGACTCTTTTCAGAACTCATCGAGCTGTGCGTGCACTACTGCAAGGAATCCGAACAATGGGTGATCAATGAGTTACTCTTGAGAGCTTGACAGCTCCTAATCTGAATCAGCCTACACGTGCAGTGCAATTCCCAACCCTTGGTGATTGGGTGAAGTTTGAGCTCAAGACAGGAGTAGTTCATCTACTCCCAAAATTCAACGGAACTCCACTTGAGGATTGCATTCAACATCTTGATGAGTTCCTTGATGTCTGCACCAGCATGTATCCCTTTGATATTACTGAAGAACAGATGAGGCTGAGAGCGTTTTCTTTTTCTCTGAAGGAATCCGCTAAAGACTGGTATCATGCTCTACCTCCTGGAAGCGTTACTACTTGGGTGAACTTGAAGAAGTTGTTTCTTGACAAATACTTCCCTGCAATCAAGTCCAATCAACTCAAAAAGCAGATCTGTAACATAGAGCAATTCCCCAACGAGTCGCTTTATGAATATTTTGAGCGCTTTAAGAAGCTGGTAAAGAGTTGTCCCTACCATGGTTATGCTAATCATGATCTTATTCTCTATCTCCATGGAGGACTCCGTGAGGATGAAAAGCGATTGGTCAATTCCTCTTGTGGTGGAAACATTATGAAAAGAACCTATGAAGAGGCTCTAGACATCTTTTCTACGCTGGCTGATGATTCTAGGCAATATACTGAAGGATGTTCTAAAAACTTATCATGTGCCAACTCTCACTCTAAAATTGATCAAGCTGACTTTGATGTGTTGAAGGAAGAAGTGAGGCGGTTGAAACTGAAGGGTACTGCTCCACAGGCTAAGGCTTGTGGAATCTGTAATGACGCCTTTCATCCTACTGATTCATGTCCTACACTACAAGAGGAGGTGAATGTAGTTGGAGGGTACCAAATGAAGCCAAGAAATGATCCTTATTCAAACACCTACAACCCTGGCTGGAAAGATCATCAGAACTTCAGGTGGAAAGAGCCTGAGTCAAAGCAGCAACAGGATTAGTTTCAACAAGCTAAGCCGTATGTGCCAAGGCCTCAAGGACAGAATCACAATGCAGCTCCTTCTATGGAAGACATGATGAAGATGTTGATGCAACATAACCTCACTCTTCAAAATAGTATGACTTAACATCAAATTAGTATGACTCAACTGACTCAAAATCAAGTGAAATTCCAGGATACTACATTAGCAAGCATTCACAACTTGGAACGTCATATGAGTCAAATCTCTGAAGCTGTAAGCAAATTGGAAGGAAGAGATTCGGGTAAGCTTCCCTCTCAAATAGAACTCAACCCGAATATTCGGAATATCAGTGCCATCGTGTTAAAGAGTGGGAGACAACTTGAGGACAAAATAGTGGAAGAATATGGCGAGGAGGAAGGCGGCGACCGCCGCCAGGATAGCGGCACCCGCCATCAAATCGAGCTTGGCTACGGTAAAATAGAAAATTCAAGCGGCGACCAAGAAATAAAAGGCGGTGACCACCGCCTGGGTAGAGGCGCCCGCCACCCTGATGGCGGCGATCGCCGTGACGGTGATCCACCCGAGGCTGAATTTTCTGAAAAAATCGGCGTCCGCCGCCCACCTGCTGAAGCCACCGATGAAGAAAAATCTCTAGTCCTCCCTGAATGGAAGCTAGTTGCTCCGTTTCCATCTGCATTAAAGCGTACAGGGCCCCCGAAGCAGGACAAAGACATGTTCGAGATTTTCAGAAACGTTGAGGTCATCCTCTCCTTAACTTGATCAAGTCAGTCCCACTCTATGCAAAGTTCTTGAAGCAGATGTGCACTACAAAGCGGATTCAGGACAAAAACAGTAAAAAGAAGGTGAAGGTGAGCGAGCATGTTTCAGCTGTGTTTCAAAAATGCTTACCTAAAAAGTGCGGAGATCCAGGTATGTTTACTATCCCTATTACAATTTGAGGTGCTAAAGTTGACAAAGCCATGCTAGATTTGGGTGCTTCCATCAATGTAATGCCTTCTACTCTTTGTGAATCTCTGAAACTTGGACCTATGCATGCCACTAATATCTCCATTCAATTAGATGATAGGTCTAATGTTCGTCCTATAGGTTTAGTAGAGGACATTTTGGTTATGGTTGGTGATCTCACTTTTCCTGCTGATTTCTATGTGCTTAAAATGGAACATGATGATCATGCAATCCCTATTCTGTTAGGGAGACCTTTCTTGAAAACAGCTAATACCAAAATCAATGTGAGCACTGGCTCTTTAACCATGGAATTTGATGGCCAAACCATTAGTTATAATATTTATGAAGCCATGAAAAATCCTTCTGATGATTACTCTGTATATGCTATTGATATGCTTGAGCCTGTGGTGCAAGATGTTTTTGATGAAAATCAACTAGATGATGTGCAATCTATTATTGTTGATTCTAGTTTAGATTTTACTTTATCAACTGATATACAAGAGATTGTAAACGAGATGGATGCTTATTATAAGTTTCCTCTTGAGCCACCTGGCGAAACTCCTTTACCATTAACCTTGCCTAGGGAAAAGCTTTTGCCCTCTGTTGTGCAGGCATCGGTGATTGAGTTAAAGCAACTCCCAGACCACCTCAAGTATGTATTCCTTGGAGACAAGGAGACATTACCAGTGATCATCTCCAAAAAGCTTACAAAAGATCAAGAAAACAGGCTAGTGGCAGTTTTAAAAGAGTACAAGACAGCAATTGGTTGGACCATTGCTGACATCAAGGGAATCAGCCCCACCACTTGCATGCATCGTATACTGCTGGAAGGAGAAGAGAAGCCATCTAGACAACTACAGAGGCGTTTAAATCCACCTATGATGGAGGTGGAGAAGAAAGAAGTCTTGAAACTCTTACAAGCAGGTATGATTTTCCCTACCTCTGACAGCAAATGAGTTAGCCCCACACACGTTGTACCAAATAAAGGGGGAATTACAGTGGTGAAGAATCAACAAGGAGAATTGGTCCCTACAAGACTGCAGACAGGTTACAGAGTTTGCATTGATTACCGCAAGCTGAATGCAGCCACTAGGAAGGATCACTTCCTCCTTCCTTTCATTGATCAGATGCTTGAAAGATTGGCTGGCAAAGCATTTTATTGCTTTCTAGATGGGTACTCAGGCTACTTTCAAATAGCCATTTCCCCTGAAGATCAAGCCAAGACAACTTTCACTTGCCCATTTGGCACTTTTGCCTACCGCCGGATGCTATTTGGGTTGTGCAATGCTCCTGGAACTTTCCAAAGATGTATGGTAAGCATCTTTTCTGAGTACATTGAGAACTTCATTGAGGTATTCATGGATGATTTTTCTGTACATGGGGATAATTTTGATGCACGCTTGAATCACTTAAACTCTTGTACTTGCTAGATCTGTTGACACTAATTTAGTGCTTAATTCTGAAAAGTGCCACTTCATGATTGAACAGGGTATCGTACTTGGTCATATGATTTCAGCTAGGGGTATTGAGGTCGATAAGGCAAAGGTTGAAGTAATTCAATCTTTGCCCTATCCTACTAATGTGCGCGAAGTTCGTTCTTTTTTAGGCCATGCAGGTTTCTACCGTAGGTTTATTAAAGACTTCTCCAAGATTTCAGCACCCCTGTGCGAACTATTGAAGAAAGACATGTTGTTTGAGTTCACAACTGAGTGTCAGGCAGCCTTTGATGATCTTAAGGCTCGCTTGACAAGTGCCCCTATAATTCAGGTTCCCGATTGGTCTAAGCCCTTTGAAATAATGTGTGATGCTAGTGATTATGCGGTGGGGGCTGTGCTAGGCCAAAAGGAAGCCAAAGCTTCTAATGTGATTCAATATGCATCAATGACCCTGAATGGTGCACAGAGGAACTACTCTACTACAGAAAAAGAGATGCTTGCAGTGGTATTTGCATTTGAGAAGTTCAGATCTTACCTCCTTGGAACAAAGGTCATCATTTATACTGATCATGCTGCCCTGAGATACCTACTGACAAAGAAAGAAGCAAAGCCAAGATTGATTCGGTGGGTCCTATTGCTCAGTGAATTTGATATTGAGATCAAGGACAAGAAGGGTGCTGAAAACCTGGTGGCTGATCATCTTAGCAGAATTGTTCAAGACGAGAGCACTCCTCAAAAGCAGATTCAAGCAAGCTTTCCAGATGAGTCCTTGTTCAAGATGAGCACCATAGAGCCATGGTATGTAGACTTGGTGAACTTCCTCAGTACAGGTGAATTCCCTCAACCTTTCAACAAAGCTCAGAGGGATAGACTACGCAGTTGAACTAGATTTTTTGTCTGGGATGACCCCTATCTTTGGAAGCACTGCTCTGACCAGGTAATCCGCCGTTGCATTCCAGAAAATGAGGTAAATTCTCTCCTTACACTTTATCATTCTAGAGCATGTGGGGGACATTTTGGGGTTCAAAGAACTGCTAGGAAGGTACTTGATGCAGGATTTTGGTGGTCTACCATCTTTAAAGATGCACACAACTACTGTAAATCTTGTGATAGGTGCCAAAGAGTTGGAAATATGTCCAGTAGGGATGAAATGCCCCAAACTAGTTTAATCTTTTGTGAAATATTTGATGTTTGGGGTATTGATTTTATGGGACCTTCTCCAAACTCTAGTGGTAATATTTATATTTTGCTTGCAGTGGACTACGTTTCCAAATGGGTGGAAGCGAAGGCCACTAGAACTGATGATTCTAGAGTTGTTGCAGATTTCTTGAAGTCCCATATTTTCAACAAGTTTGGAATCCCCAAGTCTCTCATAAGTGATAGGGGAACTCACTTTTGTAATAGGACAATCACTGCCCTGTTAAAGAAGTATCATGTCAACCAAAGAGTTTCTACTGCCTATCATCCTCAAACAAATGGCCAAGCTGAAGTATCAAATAGGGAGATTAAATGCATTCTGGAGAAGACGGTGTCTCCTAGCAGAAAAGGTTGGAGTCAGAGGATTGATGATGCATTATGGGCCTACAAGACATCTTACAAAACACCTATTGGTATGTCACCTTTTAGGTTGGTTTTTGGTAAGGCATGTCACCTCCCAGTTGAGTTGGAACACAAGGCCTATTGGGCTATCAAGAAGTGCAATTTACAACTTGAAGAAGCTGGGGAGCTTAGAAAGCTCCAATTACAAGAGTTGGAGGAGGCCAGGATTGAAGCTTATGATAACGCTATTCACTACAAAGAGCGGACTAAGGTTTGGCATGACAAAAATATCTTGAGAAAGGACTTCAAAGCTGGTGACAAAGTCCTTCTATTTCAGTCCCGCCTTAGACTTTTTCCAGGCAAGCTAAGATCCCATTGGGCAGGGCCTTATGTGATTGCTCAAGTCTTTCCCCATGGTGCAATTGAGCTCCATGATTCCAAAACTCATGCTTTATTCAAAGTGAATGGTCAAAGAGTGAAGAAGTATCATGAGGGATTTACCAAGGACACAATTGAGGAAGTTGTTCTAACAAGGCCCGACACTGAGAACTGATGAATTGGCATTACGTCGAGCCACGACGTTAAATAAGGCGCTTGTCGGGAGGCAACCCGGCCTAGTTACTTTCTTGTTTTTCTTATTTTCTAGTTTAGTTGTTTTTGTTTCGTTTTTGCCTTTTGTTTTTGGGTGAACTAACCTGCAGGGAAGTGAAGAAGAGCGCCCCGAAAAAGGTGGCGCCCGCCGCCATTAATTTCACCAAAAAGTAGCTTGGCTACGAAGTGGCCAGCGGCGACCGCTGACACACAACAGTGCCCGCCGCCGCATAACGGCGCCCGCCGCCCCTTCCGTACGGTAAATCCCTTTTTTCTTTTAAAAAAAATCGAAAAATAAAAAAAACTAAAAAAAGAACTAGTGCGCTGAGAAGTTGAAAATAGAACGAGGGAGAGAGAGGCGAGTCATAAAAATTGGAGAGTTTGAAAAAAAATAGAGTGTGTGTAAGGCAAAAGAAAAAAGAGAGAGTTTTGAAAAGTAAAAGTTTTTCAAACGTTGATCTACATCAGATCCGGGTAGATCAGACCCGTTCAAGACCACCGCTGCATCGCCACCCACTCGTCGCTCGATCGCTGCCCTCACCGAGCGGCGTTGGCGGTATGATTTCTCTCATTGCTGAGTCCCTGGACATTCCTTTTCCTCCTCCAGCTGAGCGGCTTTCTTCTGGATTCACTTATGATAGGATGTTTTTGAAGAACGCTGCAATGATTGCTGAGGCTGAGGCTCATATTGATCATCTGTTTGGTCCTATGGGTGCTTATAAGATTCGTATGCCCATTGCTGGTTTACCAGTTGGACCTGAGTATCATCACTTTGATCTCAGACGGTTTTCCGTTTCTGTTAGAGCTCCGGGTTCTTCTTCTTCTGCTCCATAGGCTGCTCCTCAGCCTATTCTAGAGATTGCTCCCCAGGGAGACACAGTTATGCATGAGGATGCTCCTGTTTTAGATTTTCCTAGTACTTCAGCGGGAGAGGATACTGGTTTGAGTTGGCAGGATGATATGATGCGCCAGATGAGCAAACTTTCAGTCCGTCAGGAGGAGATGTTTGTTCAGCAGTCTGCTTTGTCTACTTCTATAGACCGGATCCGCCAGTTCCATCAAGATCAGTCTCAGTTCTTTTAGCAGCAGACTAGCTATTTCCAGCAACAGGCTGAGTTTTTCCAAGGCGTGTGGCCCACCTACCCCTCATATCCTGACTACCCACAGTATCCACCACCACCATCTGATCAGTAGTGGTATTATTCTCTACTTCCCTTTTATTTTATTTTGTCTTTACTACATTGAGGACAATGTGTGTTCTAAAGTGTGGGGGAGTTGGAAATTATATTACTATTGATATGCTATAAAACAAAATTAAAAAAAGGAGCCATAACAAATTGAAAAAAGGCATAATAAATCCTGGGATAGACTGAAAACCTGAAAGGGCGGTCTAGGTAATAAGTAGGTAATCTGGCAGGCACTAGACCTTGGCAAAAATAGATTCAGAATGGTGTGAGTTGGTGAGTCCAATTTTGAAAAATGAAAAGAGAGTGTTAGGTGAAAACCTGAAAAGGCGCCTAAGTAAAATGAGTGAAAAAAAGAGAGTGTTTTAGGACTATCTTTTACCGGCGTAGGAGACATAAGAAGTGGAGTATAGGAGTGTTTTGGGTAGGTTTTCACTAGGAGATATAATGTGTAGATTTATGGAGACTTTCACTCTCTTTGTTGGTATTTTTGATGGACTAGCTAGTGGTTAGTTTTTGGTGGTTTGATTTGAGCATGATGTTGATTGATGTTGATGATGATTTGCTCATTTATATTGATGTTGAGTAGGGGAGGTAGTTAGAGCTTATTTGCTATATTTTGTTGTTTAGGATGGGTAGTAGTACTTGCATGAGAATGCTTTTATTCCTCTTTGTTATGCTTCCTTGCACTTTGAGGATCCGGGGGATTATAGTTTTTATGAGTGATGCTATTCTGAGTCACTCAGGGACGAGTGAGATTCAAGTGTGGGGGAGTTTGATATACACAATTATGTTGTGTATTTAGGAGGGGTTTTAGCGTATGTTTGTGGTGGTTTTTAGGTGTTTTATATACTACTTTTAACTAGGAGAAGGAAGACCCAAAGATGCATTAATTTGGAGTTTTAGAGCTGGATTGAAGAAAAGTGAAGTTCGGAGTCCTGTGTTGGCGGCCGCCTCTGACGGTCAGCGAAGCGTGTTATGCGCCACGTGTCATGTTATGACTGGTTCTTCTATGTCAGCTTTAGTCCGAGTTTATGTATTTTTGGATAGACTTTTTAGACCTAGTTCTATTATATTAGGGTTTGGAGAGTTGCATCTCTCATTCTATCATTATCATATTTTTCTTTCAGACTTTGAGTTTTAGCCTTTCATGGAGAACTAAGCCCTTTTGCTTAGTCAGACAGTTTGAAGCATCTTTTGACTTTCAATTGTGAGATTTCTACTCTTTATCTATTGCATGGAATTATTTTTCTCTCTTGTATGAATTGTTTATGTGATTGGTTTCAACAATTTCTAGGGTTGTTGTTATTGAATCTCTATTGCTAGATCTAGAGAAATTACTGGTTGAGTTTCTCTATTTCATAGTAGCAAACTACATTGTACTAGTATCTGGTTGTGCTAGTCTATTGCAGAAGAGAGTTTAATTGCATTCTAGTATAAAAGCTGGTTGTAAATGCTAGATTTGTATCCTGATTATATTCCTATTCTTAATGCTGCTTTTGAATTAAATCTTGATAGTTTCAAGGTTATTCAATTAGTTAGGATTGATAGTATCTGGTTGTGCTATTAATTATCTTTGAAAAGGAATTGGAATTCCATATGCATGCGATATTGAGTGAATCTATGATCAACTTGTCATACGAATGTGGATCTCTGGTTGACTAAGTGTTTTCCCAATTTGATTAAAACCCAAACTTTAATTGCTTTATTAGTTTTTGCATGCTAGATAGTTGTTTAATCCTTAAACCCCTTTTTACTTTAATTGACATAAAATTTACATAAAAAGATAAACCAACCTCCCTGCAGATTCGACCCTTACTTCCCTAAGACTACAGTCTCTAGGATGGTTAGGACACTTTTGCATAGCCGTGATTTGCACGACCATTTCACGCCTATCACTGAATAAGTATAAAAGCTCTTATATATTTGTGATTAATAATTATCGTTATCGTCGCTGATGGATGAACAAATAGACGCTTCGGCGTGCTTGCACTCCATTTTTCCTCACCCGCATGCAAATAATTACACCATAAATCAATGATACTGATTGAAACATGAGTTCCTTCCTCGATAGATTTGAATTCAGTTGCATCAAGCAACCCGCCATTATTAGAAAATATAATCTCACTGTGAAACATATAACATGTTAGACGTATTTAAATGTAACAACAATCCAATTAAAAAAACATACACTTACTTAGCATCCAAATATTCAGTGACAAAATGGTAAAGGTTCCTCTGCTCTTTTGTCGTATGAGATGTCACACTTATAGCTCTCATC
Organism: Fallopia convolvulus; assembly: GCA_964016875.1. Classification (NCBI taxonomy): domain Eukaryota; kingdom Viridiplantae; phylum Streptophyta; class Magnoliopsida; order Caryophyllales; family Polygonaceae; genus Fallopia; species Fallopia convolvulus. The sequence goes on from OZ024727.1 coordinate 30,245,479, forward strand.
AAATATGGGCTTCTCTTTGACTCAGAAATCTTTATATCTCTTTTCTGGATGACATGTGGCTTTTGAATTGGAGTTTGAAAAGAATCATCATCCTTCGTGTGGAAATGTACCTATATGTAATAGAAATACTTGAATAACAAAGCAAACTTAATTGAACACTCTTTTTCACATGCAAACTGATTTACTATACTAAATTCGAATTCAATATATTCATGTTTGAATATGTTATTAGCATTGATTGCAAAACTGTTTAGAATTGCTTGAATAATATTATATTCATCATGTGATTGAAGAACACTTCACAATTACTTGAATAACAATGTAAGTGTGATTGAAAAACATTGTACGTAGCTTTTGAATAACCATATACAACTATATGAAAAATAGCCCACAAAGCTTATAGTACATGGTTAAAAAGTAATGAAATGTAATTCTAATAATGACTTACATATAGTTGAATAACTATGTATTATGTGTTGAATAATAATATACGTAATAACCATTAGAATTACTTAAATTGTATTATTGGACATAGCATAAGTTGATATATTGTTAACTATCAGAATATTACAACCTAAGTGATCAAACCAACATTTTTGGCCATTTTATAGTTTACAAAATTATCCCCAATTGTGTACACACAACATAACATGGAGATCTTAAGGGTGACCTATTTCACATAGAGACTTTATAAATCCATTACATTCAAAAGCAAAAAACAGAACAGTCTTATATCAAACGTGGTCGTCTAACACGATCACTCCTCCTAACACTTACCGTTGGTTTTTTAGCCATCTTTTTCACCTTTTTGGGGCTACGTACAGAGGGCTTTTTGACTTGTTCATGTGTCTCAGCTTCATCTCCTTTCTTTACATGACCAACATCAGCTTCCTCCGGTACAATACTCCTAACAACTTCTTCAACCACTTTACCAGGAGATACAACCTACAAAAATCATATATAACCTTGTCATAATAAAACTCATTAAAAAATATTAGTTCAATAATTATTTATAAAACATATAAAACTCACCACATTCCCGTGAGCTGAGTCCAAAACATTATCACCAAACTCCAAAGTCTTGGACTGAGGACACACATCTGTATTCTCTAAATTCTGTTGGTAAAAACAGAAGGATCATCACACAAGAAAATAATAATGAACTACAATTTCAAAGGTGAGATGTAGTTGATAAGTGATATTACACATAAAAAATTACGCACCGCATTATCGACATTTTCATCCTCGTAATGTTCATTAGTTGTCTTCTCAATATCAACCACATCTCGTGCGTCCGTAGACTGAACTTCATACAACAACATTTAATTTATTATATGTTCTAAAATATGTAATACAATCAATTTAAGATATTAAAATTTTACTTGCCTCATTCTCAGAATTGGATTCACTGGTTGTCATTGGATCACCCTTCTCATTTGGTACCACCAGTGGAAATTGTTCAAACAGTTATGTAATATTATTCAATCCATTATATGTACTTATTCAATCACTAATATTCCAATCAATTAAAGATTTGAAAATTTTACTTGCCTCATTATCAGCATTGGTTTCACTGGTTGTCTTTGCATCACCCTTTTAATTTGGTACCACCTGTGTCAATTATTCAATCCTTTATAAGTACTTATTCAATCACTAATATTCTAAATCACCTCGTTCACATCACTGTCATTTTTGGATGTATGACCACCAGATTTCTCTATGGCTTTGGCATTGTCTTAGGCTTGATGCTCAACAAATAAAAAAAAAAAAAACCATTCTAAATTAATCAGATATTGTTCATTAAAATTTAAATGTAAACAATAAAAAATCTTTAACCTCGTTATAGACCTCATTGGCATGATCAACAACCGGAATTACATTAGCAGGAGCTGTGTCATGATGGGCAAAGGTGTCGGCCATTCTACCAGAATCTGTAACACCCTGTCTGGCTATATGCCTAGGGGTCACAAGGTTGTAGACCTCACGGTGGGTCTACAAGATCAAACTGACAACAAATGATTGTATTGGACCTTGCAACAAAGGCACGACGAGTAAATTCAACTAAACCATCTTAATGCATGTATTTAATTTATTCCAATTTAGAAGTTCAGAACTCATGTCATAAAACCATATGCATGCAAAAGCCATAACTTTGTCAGACATGACAAGAGGACGTCATAGCTAGTCTAAAAGCCAAACACTCAACACATACTCCAAAAAGACTCATTATCAAAGCATCAACTCATAGTCTAAGAAAACCAAAATACTAAAGTACTGAAGTCGCTCTTCTAAAACACGACATGTCAAGATCGAGATCCACCATCCGGAATGCAATCTCTTGGCACATTTCCCAAGCCGGAATCCTTACCTAAAAAGCCACAAGGTGATCACGTTAGTCTACGATCCCGGTATGAGCCAAACAAGCAAATCAAACATGTAACAAAACACTTCTAGTAAAATAAACTTACATTTTAGACCATACCGGTGGAACCTAGTGCACGCACAACGAAAATGTTTAAAAGCGATTTTCAATAATTTCAAATATATATATAAGCACGTAATATTGAATCATTCCAAAATAAGGGCTACACATTCAATCTACTCATTCAACACATAACGAGTCGTAAGCTAAGTAACTCGGCAAGCGACTTACCTCGTAGGCGAAACACAAACACGTAGCGGAAGAAAGGAAGCTCGAACAAGTCACACGCGAACATTATCAAATCCTAGCAAATCAATAACAGAAACTATAACATTCGAAGAGAAGCAAAACACAAACTTAATGCCCGAAAACCTAAAAGCTCTTTCTAAGCGATGATTATTTGACATTATCGAATTTAGGTGAGGACTTACAATTTCCTAATCAATCAACTAATTAGACAAGGTGGATAGATTAAGGGTAACTGATCGGAAACAAAAAGGGACAAGTAGTACGTTATCCTACTATCCAACAATCATTATTTTAAATCAACACTCAAAAGTTTTGAATGTCACGTAATTATTGAAAAGGAAGATTAATTCAATTCACAACCTGACTTTGCTCCACTTTAAAACCAATATCACTCAGCTTTTTATAAACTTAAACCTGGTCATTCCACAACTATATATAAAGAACACTTTTATTTCTTTTACAAGTTCATATTCATGAGTGCAGGGAGTCCGCTCATACAAGAGAATCAACTCCAACATTAATTAACGATTGCCCACAACCACAACACCATTCAATCCTCTTAATACAAAAGATCTACCCATCTTGAGCCCCACAATTACCAACCATGTCGGCTTAGAACAGAGCTCAACAAACATTCGAATATATAAAAAAAAAGAAAAATTTTAGAAGCTGGAAAGGGCATCATGCCCTATCTGAAAGTTCAGCTCTGAAAAGAACAAGAACATCAACATGTATTTCGGTTTGGAATGAAAACGAGATTGGACAAGAGTACAACCTCCTGCACGTCAACTAATTGTAAAAATGGAACGTAGGTCAGAGTCTTGTTCAAATTCAGCCTCTCGATCAAAGATGGTGACGGTGAACGACGATGATGAGCGGCGCTGGCGAACAGGAACGACGACCTGTGACAGTGAACGGAGAGCTCGAACTCGACCACGCTCTTTCTTCTTGATAGCTACAACAACCCGATGGTCGTCACCCTCTTCTTGGCTGCAGAAGATGTCGCTTCAAAGGCAGAGACGAGGCCTTGGGTGGAAGCTTTCGAGCTTAGCGGCCTGCGGCGTTTCTCCGGGGTTGACGAGGACGGCGTCCAGAGGAGGTGAGAACAGAGATGAGCGCGAAGACCAAAATGTGGAGATCCGAAACGAGGAGAAGAGAGCTGGAAGGGTGAGGTGAAGTGTTTGTGAGGGTGAGAGAGAGAGGAAACGTGAGAGGTGAGACTAACGAGAATGGGAACCAGAGGCCAAGAGAGGAGTCAAGTGTAGCGCTTCTCTTTTGGAGGAGATGTACAGTAGTAGTCCCAAAAAATTAGGGATAGAGTGAGGACTAGAAAGGTGGAAAAAGTGGGCTTGGGCCCTTGTCTTAAATCCGGCCCAAAAATAGTAAGGAGAGGCATTAGCCCAAACTTAGAACACAATAAGAAGAGAATAGATTGGCCCAACTTTAAAAAAAAACCGGAATATAAATCAATCCCTATATTTCTCGAAGATTAGAACTTCACCAACTGCAAACCCGAGTATTACATATACCCCCACTTAAAGAATGTTTCGTCCTCGAAACTCAAGTAGAGATAAGCTACTATACGAATAAGGATGGGAGATTAGTTAGAGTCTCACAAATCCCCACCCCTTAATGTAGGTTTGTCCTCGAACCATTTCCCAACGACGAAAAGAACGAAAGTAAAGTATTCATCACACGGGATGAACTCTCTCAAAGGATGGAGGAAGTGCTAAGCGATAGGCCAACTCCCCGACCCTCTCTAAGATCTCAAAAGTTCCAACGTAGCGAGGACTCAACTTCCCTTTAATCCCAAATCTTCGTACCCCTCGAGTAGGCGACACCCTTATCAACTGTCTCTTGGATCACTTGGGGTATCTCACCCACTCTATCAGAGGGGTCATCCCAACAAAGTGGCATTCAACACTTTCGACCATACAACGCCTCATACGGAGCCATTTGGATCGAGGCGTGCCAACTGTTACTGTATTCAAACTCCACTAACTCTAAATTCTCGGACCAACTACCACCCCAGTCTAGGACACAAGCTCTTAGCATATCTTCAAGCATTTGAATCGTCCTCTCTGATTGTCCATCTGCTTGTGGGTGGTAAGCTGTTGTGAAATGCAATTTGGTACCCAACGGATTGTGCACTTGGTGCTAGAATTTCGATGTAAAACGACCATCTCGGTCGGATAGAACTGTTTTTGGTACTCCATGTAGTCTCACTATTTGTCTCACAAACACGTCCACCAGTTTAGGAACCTGCCACGCCTCCCTAATCGGAAGGAAACGTGCTATCTTCATCAATTTGTCCACTACTACCTAGATGGCATCATGACCTCGACTGACGCGTAAACCTATGATGAAGTCCATCGATATGGCTTCGCACTTCCATTCTGGAATGGAGAGGGGTTGGAGCATCCCTCCTGGTCTCCGGTGTTCTATCTTAACTTGTTGACAAATCTGGCATCGTGCTACATACTTGGCCACATCCAATTTCAGGCCATCCCACCAGTAATGTTGTTTGAGGTCCTTATACATCTTACTTGCTCTTGGATGTATGGAGTAGAGCATAGCATGGGCCTCTTGAAGGATTTTCTGTCTCAACTCTTGATCTCGAGGTATACATACTCTCCCATTCAACCTCAAAATTCCATCTTCTCGCATTTCAAAACCAGGTGCTTCACCTTGACGCACCTTTTGACACAAGTCCTGAATCATCGAGCAAGTCCCTTGCTTTTGACGCATCTCGTCTATCAAGCTAGGTTGACATTCCAAGAAACACAACTGGCCTTGATATCTTTGAATCCATACTTCAATCCCATTCTTGATCAAATCCCTTTCCAAAGCGGGTTGAGCATTCAAGTGTGACAACATCCTCTCTTGGGATGACTTTCGATTGAGTGCGTCAGCGAGACATTTGCCTTGCATGGGGGATAAAGGATCTCCAAGTCATAATCCTTAATCAATTCAAGCCATCTGCTTTGCCTCATATTGAGCTCTCACTGAGTGAAAATGTACTTGAGGCTCTTGTGATCTGTCAAAATTTGGCAAGTCGTCCCATATAAATAGTGTCGCCAAATCTTCAAGGCGTGAATCATAACCGCTAACTCTAGGTCGTGTGTCGGGTAATTTAGCTCATGAGTCTTAAGTTGTCTAGAAGCATAAGAAATCACCCGATCCTTCTGCATTAACACACAACCCAAGCCAAGTTTTGACGCATCACTGTAGACCACATACCCTTCTGAGCCTTGAGGAAGTGCTAAGATGGGCGCAGAAGTTAGCCTTCTTTTCAAGTCTTCAAAGCTTCTCTGGAAAGCCTCTGTCCATATGAACTTGGTAGTCTTATGGAGTAAGTTGGTCAAAGGTTGAGCTATCTTTGAGAAACCTTCGATAAACCTCCTGTAATATCCTGCTGGTCCCAAGAAACTGCGTACTTCCTTTACATTCTTGGGAGGTTGCCAAGATGCTACGGTTTCAATCTTCATTGGATCGACTTTCACTCCATCTGCAGAGACGACATGCCCAAGGAATGTGACCTCAGGCAACCAAAAGTCGCATTTTGAAAGCTTGGCGAACAAGCGGTGTTGTCTTAAAACTCCCAACATAATCCTTAGATGATTAGCATGCTCATCTTGGCTCCGAGAGTAAACCAAGATGTCATCAATGAACACTACCACAAATTGATCCAAGTATTCAATAAAAATCTTGTTCATCAACTCCATGAACACTGATGGAGCATTTGTCAAGTCGAACGGCATCACTACAAACTCGTAGTGCCCATATCGTGTCCGAAATGCTGTCTTTGGGATGTCTTCATCTCGAACTCTCAGTTGATGATAGTTACACCTCAAGTCAATTTTGGAAAACACTACGACTCCTTGCAACTGGTCTAGAAAATCATCGATACGGGGAAGTGGATACTTGTTCTTGATAGTTATTCGGTTGAGTTCTCTGTAATCAATGCACAACCTCATTGATCCATCCTTATTTCTTACAAAAAGTACCGGAGCACCCTAAGGCGATGACTAGGACGAATGAAGGCTTTTTCTGCCAACTCTTCAAGTTGCTTTTTCAACTCTTGCATCTCTACTGGCGCCATTCGATAAGGAGCCCGTGAAATAGGTCTTGTCCCCGACTCTAACTCAATGCTGAAATCCACCTCTCTGTGAGGCGGAAGCCCTGGCAACTCCTCAGGAAATACGTCTTTGAATTCTCGCACAATAGGAATATCCTCAAGTTTCGGACTTTCCTTGGTTTCGTGAAGGGCATAGCACCAATATCCTATACAACCCTCATTCAACAACTTGGCAGCTTTCATAGCACTAATCATAGTTCCTAACTTCTTAGGGTCATGCCCCCAAAACACGTGATGAGTTCCATCATTAGCGGTTACTATCACTGTACGACTATGAATATCTAGAACAGCTTTGTATCTAGTCATCCAATCCATACCTAGAATTACATCATCATTTGGCAAGGCCATGACGATGAAATTTGTAAGCTAGTCCTTATCCCCAATGCGAATTGGGCATTGAAGGATCTCTTTGTGCCCACTTATCTTACTACCATCCGGTAAACCCACCACAAAAGGAGTACCCACAGAACATGTCAAATGCAATCTATCTACGCACGCAATTGTAATAAAAGAATGAGTAGCACCAGTATCAAAAAGAATCTTAACAGGCTCAGATCGAATCCAGATCGTACCTGTAGCTGTTGGCGCATTTGGATCTTCAGCTCTTCTCATCTCGAACACACGAGGTGGGTGGTTGGCTTCAGGACCCCCAACTGTGCTACCACGGCCTCTACCACGACCTTGACCTGGCATAACATAAGTCTAAGGGGTTGGTTGTGATTGATTTCCTCTAGTTGGCCTAGAAGCAGGTGAGGATCCCTGAGATGGAGCAACCCCTTTGTTGCGACAAAAGTCAACACGGTGACCCTTATGTCCGCAAGTAAAGCAAGTTATCAATGGTTGAGTACAAGTACTCCTCAAATGATTATGGCTTGCACAGTTGAAGCACTGCTTTTGTCCCATTGCACCACCTGACCGTTGAGATTGGCCTTATTGGTTCTGCCTTATGCCCGAGTTGTTACCTCCCTAAGGCGTGCAACTCGACCTCCCATCACCTTTGAATCCTGTTATTTTCTTCTGCCTCTTGCCACTACCTTGAGTGACATCAGATCGCTTGTAAGCTGGGTGTGCCATTTCGTAAGCCATTGCCTTGTTCTGATCCTCTCTCAAGGTAGAGCATTCGAACCTAACTACATACTGCCTAATCTCTGGTCTCATCCTCTTAGCAAAAGCATGAATACGTTGCTTCTTTGTGGTCACAGTGTCAGCCTCATAAGTCAAATCTCTCTGAAACTTCTGGGTAGCTTCTTCCACTGAAATATTCTCGGGCTTAGCATCAGCAAATTCTTGAGCTCGAGCATCCCTTATAGTAGTAGGGCAGAACTCATCTATCAACATCTTAGAAAATTCTTCAAAGTTCACTTTGTGATCCAGAATCTGTAGAGACCACCAATAAAAAGCATTATCTCTAAGCAAGCTATGAGCTAGCGACACCTTTTGATCATCTGGTGGCTTGATCGTGTTGAGAACTGAAGTGACTTGCCTCAACCACAACTCCACGTCCTTCCCATGAGCTCCAGTGAAAAACAGAAGTTTCAAGTAACTGAACTCACGCATCCACTTGTCAGGTCCGCAGTCTTGACGACCCCTTTCAACCCGAAATGACTCTTCAGATACTTCTTCAACGGGTTGAGGCAGTCTCTGAATATCCAGCACCCTAGCTGGGGGTGCTGGTGGAACTAACATCCTAGAATGGGACGCTCTCACAGCGGACCCTTGGGGGTTCGGTAACCTTGAACCAGACAGATGGGAAGCGCCAGCGGCAGGATTTGGTACTTGACCACTCCCAAAAAGAACTTGCAAAAAGGACAGAACTTGTTCTTGGACCAAAGACTGTAGCCCAGGTGGACCAGTGGGAGGTGCCTCTGTAGCTGGAGCAATTGGCGGCTCTTGAACATTGCCATTAGCTTTAGATCTAGGCCCTACAGGGTCTTGGCCTCCAAATCTAGCATCACTCTGCGTAAAGACGGATCGATCATCACCTAGTCCCTAATTAGCATTTCTGACTGGTCCCAAACTCTCTGTAGTTCCCTCAGCCAGGGGATTAACACGAGGCTCGACAGTAACTCCTCTTCCTCTACCCCTAGGTCTTCCTCTACCTCTACCTCTTGCCATTACTAAGTGATACCTAAACATAATAAATCACTTAGATTTTACAAGTAATAACTGTAATTAAACAAACCAAATGCTTACAAAGGTTCTTCCCAAATGATGCAGCGGTCTCGACGTGTTTCCCTACCTAAAATGAAGCATGCCTAGGAAAAGGTTTTAAATTTTACATAACTATAAATTGGACCTCACCAGCTCTTTTGTTAGGACCTAGTGCCCTTGTTGCCAACCTTGCTCTGATACCAATTTGTAACACCCTGTCTGGCATATGCCTAGGGGTCACAAGGTTGTAGACCTCATAATGGGTCTACCAGATCAAACTGACAACAATTGACTGTATTGGACCTTGCAACAAAGGCACGACGAGTAAATTCAACTAAACCATCCAATTTAGAAGTTCAAAAATCATGTCATAAAACTATATGCATGAAAAAGCCATAACTTTGTCAAACATGACAAGAGGGTGTCATACCTAGTCTAAAATCCAAACACTCAACACATACTCCAAAAACACTCATTGTCAAAGCATCAACTCATAGTCTAAGAAAACCAAAATACTAAAGTACTAAAGTCGCTCTTCTAAAACACGACACGTCAAGACCGAGCTCCACCATCCGGAATGCAATCTCTTGGCACATTTCCCAAGCCGGAATCCTTCCCTAAAATGCCACAAGTTGATCACATTAGTCTACGATCCCGATATGGGCCAAACAAGCAAATCAAACATGTAACAAAACACTTCTAGTAAAATAAACTTATATATGTACATATACTTAAAGGTACCCACAATTATAGTCACAATAGAAATATAATAGTATCCAACATAATATAGTCAAATATGAAATCATTCATAACAAATGTCAACAAGGATATTAGCAACAAGTATAAGTATATTACCAAAGCACACATAACCACAACATACATTCTCTTAGGTCAACACTCAAACATTTTAGACCTTTCATTCAAAATCCATCGAATACAATAGCAATCAAACGTCATCCTCAAATATATGGCACCCTCCGGCCTCTCATCTATGGTGCACGGCCAAGGCACGTACCTATACACGTGCCCATTTCCCCCATTCACCCTTCTTTCCTCGGCTAAACCTCTACTAGAGCGTTTGCCAAAATAATTTATTTTATTTAATTTTTAGTAGGGGGTTCCTTCCAGTCGCATGATCATGCCTGAGGGCCTCTTCATCTCCAACGTACCCGCACCCATGACCATACCGGTGGAACCCAGTGCACGCATAACGAAAACGTATAAAAGCGATTTTCAATAATTTCAAATATATATATAAGCACATAATATGGAATCATTCCAAAATAAGGGCTACACATTCAATCTACTCATTCAACATATAACGAGTCGTAAGCCAAGTAAGTCGGCAAGCTACATACCTCGAAGGCGAAACACAAACACGTAGCGGAAGAAAGGAAGCTCGAACAAGTCACACACGAACGTTATCAAATCCTAGTAAATCAATAACCGAAACTATAACATTCGAAAAGAAGCGAAAGACAAACTTAACGCCCCTAAAGCTAAAAGCTCTTTCTAAGCGATGATTATTTGACATTATCGAATTTAGGTGAGCACTTACAATTTGCTAATCAATCAACTAATTAGACAAGGTGGATAGATTAAGGGTAACTGATCGGAAACAAAAAGGGACAAATAGTACGCTATCCTACTATCCCATAATCATTATTTTAAATCAACACTCAAAAGTTTTGAATGTCACGTAATTATTGAAAAGGAAGATTAATTCAATTTGCAACCTGACTTTGCTCAACTTTAAAACCAATATCACTCAGCTTTTTATAAACTTGAACCTGGCCATTCAACAACTACATATAAAGAACACTTTGTACATCCCTCATTTTTTACAAGGGTAAAAATATAATTTCCTTTTTTATGTTATAAAATATTTGAATAATATTTTATAATGTGACTTTCTCTGATGATCATACGGTTATTATCTTATAACATTTGAAAAGTTATAAAATTATTTTATAACTTTAAGGGAATAGTAAAAAGTTATAAGAAAATACTTATATGTAATATGGCTTAATTATAAAGTGTTATAATTATATTTTATAAAAAGTGTATAAATAGTTTAACAAAAGTTTTAATCAAATAAAATGGAATAAGATTCATATGATTTTATTTAAAGTACAAAAGTTCGAATGAAGGGGCATTTTTATCACTTATGCAAAACAAGAGGGTTGTTTGTGCAATTTTTCGGAAATAGATTGAACCCTAAATGGGTTGTCTTCAACCTTCAGCCCGAAATTTCAAATGCTCATAAATTCTCCGTTTCTCAACGGATTTTCGATCCGAAAGATGTTCTGGAAAGCTCATAACCTGATCTATCAAACCCCTCATTCAATTGTTGCAAACAATACAAGTTTTGAGATCGAAAAATTTCTGCATAAGTTCGAAAACCTAGATGCTCGAATTGGCCATTAATGGGAATTGAATGGATAAAAGATGGATAAGGATGGGAAATGGATAAGGAATATTAGTTAGGCTTATTTGGATAGTAACCGATGCTTTAACAAGCCGAAACCGTCATTAAAACGGCTGAACCCGAAATGGGTTGTCTTCAACCTTCAACCCGAAATTTCAAATGCTCATAACTTATCCGTTTCTCAACGGATTTTCGATCCGAAAGATGTTCCGAAAATCCCATAACCTGATCTATCAAACCCCTCATTCAATTGTTGCAAACAATACAAGTTTTGAGATCGAAATTTCTTCATAAGTTTGAAAACCTAGATGCTCGAATTTGCCATTAATGGTTCGAATTGAATGGGTAAAAGATGGATAAGGATGGGAAGTGGATAAGGAAGATTAGTTAGGCTTAATTGCATAGTAATCGACGCTTTAACAAGCCGAAACCGTCATTTAAACAACTGGACATTCAATGGCTTGGGTAATTACCAGGGGCGGAACCAAAAACTTTCGATTGCAGGGGCCAATAAATTTTTCTAATCTAACTAATGTGTTATCAATTTAAAAAATATTCCCTCAAATACATGTCGTTTTAGCCTAATTCTTTTGTTCAAAAATATTTTTCATTTGACATATTTTACCACACTTTTTTTCCAATATTATCTTCAATAATTAAAAAATTTACGTATAAATAAAATACAAGTGAAAAGTTCTTAACAAGATTTTATGTATTTAAGTTGTATCATATGGTTTTTTAATTTTTTGAGACAAATCTTAAAACGACATGTATTTCCGAACGGATGGAGTACAAAATATTGAAAAATATTTAAAGAAACTTTTAAAATTATTAATACATAATTAAAATAAATACTTAAAAAACACGCATATTTTTTCAAAATAGCAAAATATTATTATATAAGATAGTGTTGAGAAAGATGTAGAAATAAAAATATAAATTTATACAAAAAAAAAGAATATATTTTATTGAGGAGAGACTAAAATATTTTAGAATAAAACTGCATTAAGAAAATAATAGTTTATAAAGATAACTTATACAATTATGTTTCAGAATACAAACAGATTGAATCTATAAATTGTTGGTAAGGATTTACTTAACAACAAATAAAATTTGTAGTCAAGACCCCGCTAAGTATAGCGAAGTCAAGATCGTCCACAGGAAGCAAGGTTGTTTGTATACTAAACTACGAAAGCAAGAAAACAAGCAAAATAGGAACAAACAAGGCTATGACAGCCCTCGTTACCGACCTTTTCAAGGTCGGTAACGACGCTGGGTTTCTACTAAAACTAAGCAAACAAGACAAATCAACTGCAAGTTCGGTACCGACTTGCGTGCCTCGGTAACGAGTCTTTACGTGAGTAAAACGAAGGTAATTCAAATGATAAAAAGATCTAGGACGATGGTTACCACGACATAATCATGCATACGAACTAGTGTGAAGGATAAATATCATGCCTTAAGATAAAACTATCAACTTTCGTTAACTAAACAAGAAAATCAATCAATTTTTATAAATCAATTCACTTTCTACTTACTTTGAATCCAAAGCTCGAAACTTTCGTTATCGAACAATATCAACATTCAAGTTCACTACTTTCTCTTTCGATCAACCGATAAACTCAAATTACTTTGACTTTCGTCTAAGTATAAGCATAAAACAAGTAGTTAAAGGATAAAAGGCATTCAAACATTCAACACACACATTCAACCATGCATAACTATGTCGGGTTTCAACCCCGATCCTAGAAAAGTAAACTACTCACTCATGATTGAAATAAAATAATCAACTAGATTGAATGAAAACATTGAAATAAAAGCTTACTTGAACTATAAAAATCTCGTCTTTCAAACACAATCACGTTCGAACGTTGAAGAACAAACAAAGACTCGATCTTGACTCTCTCTCTCGATCGAACCAAACGATCGTCTCTCTCTCTCCAAATTTGAACGATTCCCCTCAACTTAACGTGTCCCCCCTTAACTTGAATTAAAACAGAATATTTATACTAAAAGAAACTATCTAGCAAGGGTCCTAAAAGATAGAAACTTTCCTAACTAAAAAGATTACGAGATAAAAGATAGATTTTCTGAAAGTCGGCGCCGCCTACCGACACAGGCCACCTCGGTAACGACATGCACAGGGTCGGTCGACTCTTGCTGAATTCCTCGAACAAAATCCTGTTGCACAGCTCGGTACCGACCCTCACAGGTCGATAACGAGCTCTCTGTTTTGGGTTTTTGTACACTCTTCATAGCTTCTCTTTGGACTTCAACGGAATCTTCAAGGCATACTCCTCTTCTCTTTCTTCCACACATTCTCCATCAACCACTTGACTCTAGGTCAGAACGGACTCCACTGATTTCATTTTTCACTCCATTGATCCCCTCATGGAGTCCAATCACCCATGACAGCATTTCTTGATAGCTTGGAGGTCGATATGGTACGGGCGGTCTATCCGAAGGAGGGGCTATATAGTTGTGATTTTGATTTTGATTCCCCCAAGCCAGGTAGTTTTTTGGCTTGTCATAATTAGCAGGAGGATTTCTGTACTGCCCTCTCATATAATTTATCTCACCATATGTCTCAACGGCTCTAACCTGCTCGATCTTAGTGCAAGCAGAAGTACTATGGGCAGAAGAGCCACATTCTTGACAATTTTGAGAGGTTTTCAGTAAACTTACCTGTTTCTTCAAACGGTTGATCTCATCTTGTAAAAATTGATTTTTGACTTCAGGATCAACTTCTTCTTTATTTGGGATGTAGAGACGTTTTTGTGGCTGAGGTGGCTGTTGGGTCCCATACATAGCATCATAATTGCTCAGTTTGTCCAGCAACTCTCATGCATCGGTGGGATCCATCTCAATAATACCGCAAGCAGTGTGCATGTTGATGCGGTTCTTCGTTTCAGCGTTAATCCTCTGAAAGAAAATTTCTTGGAGAACATGAGGTGGTTGCCCATGAGTGGGGAACTATCTGAGCATCTCCTTGAATCTCTCCCACATCTCTACAAAGGTCTCGTTATGCAGCTGGTGGTAGGAGGTGATGCGTTTTCTCAACTCCGTTGTCTTAGCAGGAGGGAAGAACTTTGTAAAAAATTGATCATACAAAGCCTTCCAAGTCCTAATAGACTTAGGAGGTAAGCTCTCCGACCAGCCTAGGGCCTTTCTTGTAAGAGACCACCTGAAAGCTTTTAACAGAACATATTCTAGTGAGATACCTTCAGCAGCAATAGTGTCACATAAATCAAGAAAGTTTTTAATATGTTCCATAGGACACTCAATAGGTTTCCCTTCAAACTGAGCCCGTTTGATTAAGGATATAAATTGAGACTTAATCTCAAAAGTCTTCTCTATCTCCGGAAGAATGATTGCGGACTCTGGCACCCTCAGTTCTGGATGCATATACTGTTTGGCATTCCTCGGATAGGCATTGAGTCGCTCTTGTAAGGCGGTTTTCTCTATCTGTGCGGCTTCGAGCTGCCTTTGGAGCGCAGTCATCTGTTGAGCCATCTCTTCAGGAGTCATCGCCATGGCTAGGTTTTCTCTTCTTCTGCGGTGAAGAGTGCGTTCAGGTTCAGAATAATAACCAATGTTATCAAACTCGAGTCTGCGATGTCCTGCTGGCATAAGTTGACAAAACAGACAAAAGAAAACAAACTTAAAAATAAAAAACGGGGTCGGACTCTTCCCAGACCCACGAGTAATCAAACAAACGTTGTTGCCTCCCTGGCAACGGCGCCAATTTGTTGGTAAGGATTTACTTAACAACAAATAAAATTTGTAGTCAAGACCCCGCTGAGTATAGCAAAGTCAAGATCGTCCACGGGAAGCAAGGTTGTTTGAATACTAAACTACGAAAGCAAGAAAACAAGTGATGCGTCCCTCGTATGAGATGCTTCGGATCGAACGGTGTTGGAGTAGTAGGTCTCGACTCAGCGTAGCGGAAGGCTTGATTGATTGAATTGTGGCACGAACACACAAGAACAATTGCATGAAACGAGAGCTTTAATTAAATAGAGATGGCGGCGCAAGCACAAGGATAAAACAAGGAGATCAACCTCGACTTTATTAAACCCTAATGTGTGCTATCGAAAACATAA
This sequence comes from Fallopia convolvulus, assembly GCA_964016875.1. Lineage (NCBI taxonomy): Eukaryota > Viridiplantae > Streptophyta > Magnoliopsida > Caryophyllales > Polygonaceae > Fallopia > Fallopia convolvulus. Next base: position 30,260,970 of record OZ024727.1, read on the forward strand.
GCCTAATCCCCCTTATATAGGGAGGCGACACAAGAAATCAACGAAAAACCCTAAAAGAACCTATCGGCGCGCCTAGGGCTAGAACGCAGCCTAGGCCCATCGGCGCGGTCCAAAATGTAGCGGCGCAAGGCCCATAATTAACCTTCTAAAAACATAAAACTAATAATAGTAAGGTCTTATAATGGAAATAGTGCAAAAAACTACTAGAAATAGATAGGTCATTCGTGACCGTACTCGCAGTGTCGCGACAAGCTTGGCGCGGCGCTGGCGAGGCCCGGACACGACGCTGGCGAAGTCACGGTGCGAGGCTGAAGGCTGGCGAGGGCACTGGCACGGCGCTGGGCGCTGGTGACGACGCTGGCGAGGTCTCGCGAACTTGAGGTTCTCCGATGCATGCGAGAACCTCATGTTGCGACTCGACTACGAGGTCCGATGCGAGGACCTCGAGTGACGACCCGAGGTCGCGTCCCGGCACGAGGTCTCGACGATGGCTGGTTGGGACCTCGACTTGCGATCTGATGCTCGAGGATGTCGAGTCTTGGCTCGGCTGGTCCGAGAGCTCGTAACGAGGTTCTTCAGCGCCGATGATCGAGATGGTGTCGAGCGAGGTAACGATGCAAGGCGCGCCGTGGCCAGCGGAGAGGCGCGACACTAGTGACTGTGTCACGGTCTCGATGGCACGGGTCCTGGCACGGGTGACTGGCCCATCGGAGCGAAGTGTGAAGCCGTCGATCTCTTGGCTAGCATCCATAGACGTGGTCGCATCACCCTCCCCCACTTGGTTGGGAAACGTCCCCGTTTCCTCATAAGCAGGCTCAGTATAGGGGGAGAGATCGGCAACGTTGACAGTTGAGTGCAAAGAATACTTGCCAGGGAGGTCGATCTTGTAGGCGTTGTCCCCAATGCGCTCCAAGACTTTGAAGGGGCCGTCTCCACGCTGGTGAAGCTTGGTTTTCCGAGCGTCCGGGAAACGGTCCTTCTGGAGATGCAACCACACGAGGTCCCCGGGGTTGAAGACGAGGCGGCGGCGGCCTTTGTTGTGTTGCGCCTCATATTGAGCAGCCTGGCGCTCCAATTGGGCTCGAGTCCTCTCGTATAAGCGGCGAATGGCATCGGCGCGGTTGGCCGCGTCGATGTGCTCGCCGTTCTTTAAGGGCCGAGGCGTCAAATCCATTGGGGAATGCGGGTTGAGGCCATAGACCACCTCAAATGGCGTCTTCTTTGTCGTCGAATGCTTGGACCTGTTATAAGCAAACTCAACGAAAGGAATAAGGTCCTCCCACCGGCGTGGGTTATGTTTGAGCACCGTCCGAAGAAGGGTGCCCAAGGTCCGATTGGTCACTTCAGTTTGACCATCGGTTTGGGGATGATATGCAGTAGAAAATAGTAAGTGTGTACCGAGCTTTCCCCAAAGTGTTCTCCAAAAATGGCTACAGAATTTCGTGTCTCGATCACTAACGATAGTGCGAGGCACGCCGTGGAGCTTCACGACATGTTCAAAGAACAAGTTTGCGATTTTCGTCGCATTGTTGTTCCCTTTGCATGGCACGAAGTGAGCCATTTTGGAGAAACGGTCCACAATTACGAAGATCGAATCCTTGCCACGCCTTGTCATCGGAAGGCCCGTGATAAAATCCATGGAGAGATCTTCCCACGGGGTATCCGGAATGGGCAAGGGGGTGTAGAGGCCATGAGGTTGGGACCTCGATTTAGCGGTTTGGCATGGCACACAACCACGCCAATACTTGTGAACATCCGAGGCCATGTGGGGCCAGAAAAAATGCTCACGAAGTCCTGCTAGGGTCTTGGCTATGCCAAAATGGCCTCAACCGTCATGAGCCTCTTTGATCAATAGATGCCTCACAGAAGAAGACGGAATGCAAAGCTTTCCAGCCCTGTAGAGGTAGCCATTGTCCAAAAAATAGGACTCATGGATTCGACTTTGCTCGAGGTTCTCCATGATCGGTTTAAAATATGGATCATGCAAGTATAATTCCTTAATCAAGGAGAACCCGAGCAAATTGGCCTGTAAATGAGTCAATAGAACATACCTGCGTGACAGTGCGTCTGCCACGATGTTGTCCTTTCCTTTTTTGTGGGCGATGACATAGGGAAAGGTTTCCATAAACTCCACCCAATGAGCATGGCGCCTGTTAAGAGTCGTTTGACTCTTTAGATAAGCTAAGGTCGCGTGGTCCGTGTGGATCACGAATTCACTTGGCCATAAATAATGCTGCCATGTCTTAAGACACAACAGGGACGTCGTGGATCTCCGAAGCGAGTCCATGCGTCGGCGGCACGGTGTGTTTGGACTGCGTTTGGCTCGCCGCCAAGAGGCGTTCTAGTTCCTCAATTCGCGCCACTGCTTCGGGGTTCCAGTCATTGCGATTCTGATTTTGATTCTGCACCTCGGGTGGATTGTTGTTGCCTCCATCCCCTGATTCCGAAACCGTACCTATTGTCACACCAGTCATTGCAGCAGTAAGAAGTTCACAAGCAACAAAACAACGAGTTACAGTTCGCTTAAGTCAGGCCGACCCTTTTGTTCAAACCACACGAACAAGGATTGGCTAGGCTAAGGTCACTCAAAACTCGATCAATGATATGGATCCGAAAATTACGATGCAAGCAAGGCAAGACTAGGCAAGTTCGAAACCAAAATCACAGTACCAAGAGATTGTAGTAATGAGAAATACGAAATTGATGAACAAAGTGAAGGATCTTGCCTTATTTTGGCTTATGATCTTCACGGTTTTTTTTTTTTGAATCGATCGACTATGTTACCTTATTTTGGCTGTGATAGTCGAGCAACAAGTTTTTTTTTTAACAGAACAAGTCGAATTCTAGGCTTTCTCCTCTAGAATCGACACAAACAAGAATCAACACGTAAGCAATCAACAAATGCACAAGAGAAATTGGCAAAACAAGTCCTAAGTACATGCAACTAGCAAGACAAAGCAACAACTTCACCAAAATCAATAGATCGGTTGAGTTAGGTCACGGTTGATATTGTGTGTTTTGTTTTTTTTTTTATCAAATTACACAAGCAAGAAAAAAAAAATTGGGACCCTAGATAGCGGTTATGTGAAGTGGAGGATGAATTCTAGGGTTTAAAAGTGGCGGAAACGTGTGAGAATGAACGAAAAAGGTTGATCGAGACTTACTCAAACCTTGGCTCTGATACCAGTTGATGCGTCCCTCGTACGGGATGCTTCGGATCGAATGGTGTTTGAGTAGTAGGTCTCGACTCAGCGTAGCGGAAGGCTTGATTGATTGAATTGTGGCACGAACACACAAGAACAATTGCATGAAACGAGAGCTTAAATTAAATAGAGATGGCGGCGCAAGCACAAGGATAAAACAAGGAGATCAACCTCGACTTTATTAAACCCTAATGTGCGCTATCGAAAACATAAGCCTAATCCCCCTTATATAGGGAGGCGACACAAGAAATCAACGAAAAACCCTAAAAGAACCTATCGGCGCGCCTAGGGCTAGAACGCAGCCTAGGCCCATCGGCGCGGTCCAAAATGTAGCGGCGCAAGGCCCATAATTAACCTTCTAAAAACATAAAACTAGTAATAGTAAGGTCTTATAATGGAAATAGTGCAAAAAACTACTAGAAATAGATAGGTCATTCGTGACCGTACTCGCAGTGTCGCGACAAGCTTGTCGCGGCGCTGGCGAGGCCCGGACACGACGCTGGCGAAGTCACGGCGCGAGGTTGAAGGCTGGCGAGGGCGCTGGCACGGCGCTGGGCGCTGGTGACGACGCTGGCGAGGTCTCGCGAACTTGAGGTTCTCCGATGCATGCGAGAACCTCATGTTGCGACTCGACTACGAGGTCCAATGCGAGGACCTCGAGTGACGACCCGAGGTCGCGTCCCGGCACGAGGTCTCGGCGATGGCTGGTTGGGACCTCGACTTGCGATCCGATGCTCGAGGATGTCTCGTCTTGGCACGGCTGGTCCGAGAGCTCGTAACGAGGTTCTTCAGCGCCGATGATCGAGATGGTGCCGAGCGAGGTAGCGATGCAAGGCGCGCCGTGGCCAGCTTAGAGGCGCGACACTAGTGACTGTGTCGCGGTCTCGATGGCACGCGTCCTGGCACGGGTGACTGGCCCATCGGAGCGAAGTGTGAAGGCGTCGATCTCTTGGCTAGAATCCATAGACGGGGTCGCATCAACAAGGCTATAACATCCCTCGGTACCGACATTGTCAAGGTCGATAACGACGCTGGGTTTCTACTAAAACTAAGCAAACAAGACAAATCAATTGTAGGTTCGGTACCGACCTGTGTGCCTCGGTAATGAGTTTGTACGTGAGTAAAGTGAAGGTAATTCAAATGATAAGAATATCTAGGACAAGGGTTACCACGACATAATCATGCATACGAACTAGTGTGAAGGATAAATATCATGCCTTAAAGATAAAGCTATCAACTTTAGTTAACTAAACAAGCAAATCAATCAATTTTCATAGATCAATTCACTTTCTACTTATTTTGAATCCAAAGCTCAAAACTTTCGTTATCGAACAATATCAACATTCAAGTTCACTACTTTCTCTTTCGATCAAGCGATAAACTCAAATTACTTTGACTTTCGTCTAAGTATAAGCATAAAACAAGTAGTTAAAGGATAAAAGGCATTCAAACATTCAACACACATATTCAACCATGCATAACTATGTCGGGTTTCAACCCGGATCCAAGAAAAGTAAACTACTCACTCATGATTAAAATAAAACAAACAACTAGATTGAATGAAAACATTGAAACAAAAGCTTACTTGAACTATAAAAATCTCGTCTTTCAAACACAATCACGTTCGAACGTAGAAGAACAAACAAAGACTCGATCTCGACTCTCTCTCTCGATCGAACCAAACGATCGTCTCTCTCTCTCTCCAAATTCGAACGATTCCCCTCAACTTAACGTCTTCCCCCTTAACTTGAATTAAAACAGAGTATTTTTACTAAAATAAACTATCTAGCAAGGGTCCTAAAAGATAGAAACTTTCCTAACTAAAAAGATTATGAGATAAAAGATAGATTTTCTGAAAGTCGGCGCCACCTACCGACACAGGCCACCTCGGTAACGACCTGCACAGGGTCGGTAGACTCTTGCTGAATTCCTCGAACAAAATCTTGTTGCACAGCTCGGTACCGACCCTCACAGGTCGGTAACGAGCTCTCTATTTTGGGTTTTTGTACACTCTTCATAGCTTCTCTTTGGACATCAACAGAATCTTCAAGGCGTACTCCTCTTCTCTTTTTTCCACACATTCTCCATCAACCACTTCACTCTAGCTCCTCCAAAATGCGCCCTTCTGCTTCAAAAACCTATGAAAAACACAAAAACGGAGTAACTTCCATACTTTTCACAAAATATGCAAACTTATCCAAAAACACACAAAACTAACACTAAAACTAAACTAAACAACCTAGGAAAAACACCTAAAACTATACTAAAAACATGAACATCATAAACACTAATGGCTCATAACTAAAAACTAAAATCCAAACCAAAACCCTCGTACTAATAATGAATTGTGTGATTCAAGACATCCTAACAATAACTTATTCAAAGATTTCGGGTTCAATTTCACTATGAAAGTAGGAAGTTTAGCAAAATATAAAAGCATTCTAAGTAAATGACTTGTTAGAAGTGGTTTGTATATGTTTAATCTTAAAACATTCATAACTTTTTGCTCAAATGTCAGATTGGAGCGTATAATATATCAAATCGAAGCTCTTAACACGGGTAACATATATACCAAAAAATTTTGGATTGGGGGGGCATGGCCCACTCCCGCCCCATATAGTTCCGCCTCTGGTAATTACAAAGAATTAATTTGAGGTTATCTTGAGTTCTATTGGAGCTATAAATTGTGGGTTTACGATGGGAAGACACACAAACAAGTTCCCATTTGAAACTATCTCAGAAAAAGCTTCTTAAAACCTTCGATTTGTGCTCGAAAGTGTGTCCTTGTTCGTGTCGGTAAACAGAACAAGCCGCTCGGTTGTTGGCCTCGTTCGTCCGCCTCCGACTACTGCTGCCCACTCTGTCACCACCATTGGAACCACAATCCAGGCTTGCACCCGGATCCGTCCGCCTCTCCGCCGTTCGTCGCCCACAGACGCATGAAGGATCTGCTCTGCTCTCGACTCTGTTTTGAATAGCACTGTTATGATGCTGTGTTGTTGTACGTAGGGTAAGGGAGAGGTCGGGCCCAACCAGGCCCGACCGAAATAATTTTGTTTTTATTATTTTTGACTTTGCCTTTTTAAAAAAAAAATCTTTCATTGAATTTAAATGGGTAAAATGTTTAAATGGATGATTTTTTAATAACATTATATTTCATGAGTATTTAAATAAATATATGAATTTAAATTATATTTTTAGTAGGATTTATGAATAATTGGTTTTCATGGAAAAGAAAAGAATAAAAATATGTACACATAGTTAAATGGATAATTTTGGGTAAAATTATGTTATGGGTGTTTAAAAGAATGTATATGAATTTTATTTGGTACATATTGTAAGTAATTTTTTTTATTAATAATTTATTATGTTATGAATAAGAAAATATTAACAAGTTATAATGTTTTATAAAATCTTATAACCTTTTATATTATAATTCCAATCATATTAATAAAAGAGCATATTATTAATATGATCTATAAGTTTATTAAGGATTATAAACTTATTCATTTTCGTCGATATAGATCACTATCGTGAGTGATACAAAATAAATTGTGTATAATTTATTTTGCATGTTTGTGAATCAAGAACTCGTTATGGATCGAGAGTTCATTCGTCCATAGGATCGTCCGTCCTTTCGCCTACAAGTAGAAGGCAAGTGGTTTGGGTTCGATTTCCATGAAACGTCCTTTATGCATCACTTCTTTTCTCAAAGCATGTCTCATATCGTGTTATATGTTTTCATGTGCTTTAAATTGTTTTATGACTTTTTTGGGAACTCTTGTATGAAAGAAAATGAATCTAGGATTTATATTGTTCTAGATTTAATGACATGTTATCTCTAGTCGTACTTTGGTTACGCTAGATGGATTGTAGGGACGTTGCCTTGTGATATGTATGCCTAGATGAGTAGGCTTGTATGTGCGTACTTTATTGTATACACGTCGAATCATTCGAATTTATTCTTGAGTTGATGCTCTACTTGTAAGACCATGGTCAATACCCGCTCGCTCGATGAGAGGTGATGGCACGTAGCTCGTGTTAGTCTGGGTTCGCCACCCAACCTTTGAGTATTTTCGTGGGGTCGTAACCCACGTTCTGTCTTACTTAAAAAGTATGCGTAATTCCAAGTGGAACGATATTGTGATTCTTAAAATCCATAGAGAGTAAATAGGCACCCGACGGCGAAAAGTAAAATAATAGGAAGGCTAGTACAAAATGGAATGTCATCCTTACTCTCGAACTTCGTAATTCTCTGGATCCAATATGAATTCGCACAACACGTATGCGGTGAGGTTGGTAGAGGAAAACGTGATCAACGAGGGGTTTAATCACCCACCTGACTAAAGTATGAAACCCAAGTTCCCAACATAAGTAAATCTTTTTTTCTAAACCGAGACTCACCCTTGGGTGACGTTCTCATTCCGTTTCTTCAAATCATAAGTTTTCCTAGGAGGTCCGAGGATGGGTCCGGCTTTCATTCGGTACCCAACATCCCAACTCGTCCCTTCCTAAAAAACGAACCACCTTCCAAAATCCCATTTGCTTAGTTGGTCACAAGACTAACCAACCGTTTATTTTCTTTGCATGCTCGGCTGGTGTCCATCGCATTTATCGTCGCGACACATCAAGAGTGGAGTTTTATGTCGAGGACCACGAGGAGTAAGCTTGAGGAGCAGTTAGAGTGAAGGTGATTAGCTTGGAATAAGTTAGAATAATTTTAAGGGTCGAGGTTCTGACCTGTGGGACCCTTCCCATTTCAACTTTGTATCCGTTCAAGTTTATTCAACTTTTTTATTCGACTTCCGCATTTGTTATAATATATCTTCCGCATTTTAAAGTTTTTGGTTAAGTTCTATAATTACTATAGGCCATGGGTGGCTTCGAGAGTTTAATCGCGGGGTCACTGGCGATAATATCCCTATATAAAAAGGGGGTGTTACACACTTTTAATTCTTTTACAAGTTCATATTCATGAGTGCAGGGAGTCCGCTCATACAAGAGAATCAACTCCAACATTAATTAACGATTTCCCACAACCACAACACCATTCAATCCTCTTAATACAACAGATCAACCCAGCTTGAGCCCCAGAATTGCCAACCATGTCAGCTTAGAACAGAGCTCAACAAACATCCGAATATATAAATAAAAGAAAAAAATTAGAAGCTGGAAAGGGCATCAGGCCCTATCTTAAAGTTCAGCTCTGAAAAGAACAAGAACATCAACATGCATATCGGTTTGGAATGAAAACGAGGTTGGACAAGAGTACAACCTCCTGCACGTCAACTGATTGTAAAAATGGAACACATGTCGGAGTCTTGTTCGAATTCAGCCTCTCGATCGAAGATGGTGACGGTGAACGATGATGATGAGCGGCACCGGCAAACGGGAACGACGACTTGCGACGGTGAATGGAGAGCTCGAACTCGACCATGGTCCTTCTTCTTGATAACTACAAAAACCCGAAGGTCGTCGCCTTCTTCTTGGCTGCAGAAGACGACGCTTCAAAGTCGGAGACGAGGCCTTAGGTGGAAGCTTTCGAGCTTAGCGGTCTGCGGCGTCTCTCCGGGGTTGACGAGGACGACGTCTAGAGGAGGTGAGAACAGAGATGAGCGCAAAGACGAGATTGTGGAGATCCGAAACGATGAGAAGAGAGATGGAAGGGTGAGGTGAAGTGTTTGTGAGGGTGAGAGAGAGAGGAAACGTGAGAGGTGAGACGAACGAGAATGGGAACCAGAGGGCAAGAGAGGAGTCAAGTGTGATGCTTCTCTTTTGGACAAGATGAACAATAGTAGTAGGGATAGAGTGAGGACTAGAAAGGTGGAAAAAGTGGGCTTGGGCCCTTGTCTTAAATCCGGCCCAAAAAGAGTAAGGAGAGGCATTAACCAAAACTTAGAACACAATAAGAAGAGAATAGATTGGCCCAACTTTAAAAAAAACCAGAATATAAATCAATCCCTATATCGCTCGAAGATTAAAACTTCACGAACTTCAAACCCGGGTATTACATATACCCCCACTTAAAGAAAGTTTCGTCCTCGAAACTCAAGTAGAGATAAGCTACTATACGAATAAGGATGGGAGATTAGTTAGAGTCTCACAGAATCAAAAGGAGTAAGATCTGGGAAAGCTTTCATAAGGGAATCCAGTCCCCAATCAAATATGTACTTCCTCTTACTAAAAGCATCCTTAAATTGGTCCATGACTTTGTTGAGTTCTTCATCAGACCAAATAGGTTCTTCAGCTTGGGTTAAAGTCTCCTTGACTCCATTGCCATATTCATCTCCTTCTTGTGTTAAGTGGTCAGTAGGTGTTGAAAGTGTTTCTTGACAACAAATAAATTTATAATCAAGACCCCGCTGTGTATAGCGAAGTTAAGTTTGTCCACGGGAGATAGTCAGTATCAAGTTATGTTCTTACTTAGAGCGCAAGTAAGAGAGAAAAGCAAGGATTTTTATATCAAGGAAAAGAAATTCTAAGGTTTAGGGTATCCCCACAACAACAATTATGCATGCCAACGCTAATGACACATAAAGATCATGCTTTTATCACATAAAGGTGTCAACTTTCGTCAACCTAAGCAAGTAAATCAACTAACTTTCATTCAATCAATAAACTTACTATCTAATCTCTTCTACTTCATCTAGGATTGATCCACTTTCGCTTCAAACCCTAAATTGACTATTCTGATTCAAAGTTTCCGCTTTCGCTTCAACTATGAATGAGATTTTCCTATAAAGTTTCATTTCAAGGAGTTAAGAACAAGAGAATAGAATCATGCTATAAAAACAATCAAGTCATGATCATAAACAAGCATGCACAACCATTGTTGGGTTTTAACCCCAACCTTAGAGAGGAAGACTACTCACTAATCATCATAATTGAAAGCAAATGAATTGAATTAAGAAAGAAAGGCTTACAAACTGAATTCAAAACGGAACTTGTCCTCTAAGCAATCTTCTCCTCTCTACTCTCCACACGCCTCCTCTCTCTCTCTACTCTCTCTAACTTGAATGATGATTGGTGTGTAAAACAAAGGCTAGGACAAGAGTATTTATAGAGAAACTAATCTATCTAAGAGCTATCTATATGGAAATAAATCTTCTAATAAGATATATTCCTTCTATCTATCTAAGGACATAAAAGATATAAGATAAAAGTCTTTTAATTGCGCTAACTCGGTCTTCGCTACGATCTAGGGTGCCTCGGTACCGACCTTGTTCACCTCGGTACCGACCCTATTCAGCATTGCGAACAACCTAGATTAAAACTTCCGTAGCGGGTTCGTTACACCTCTATTTAACTTGATTCTTTTTTCATATGTCTTTGTAACGAGTTTCTCTACTCCTTTCTTGGCTCAAACTTGATTCTTCACTTCTTTATTTGAATGCTTTTCTTTGACCTTGCTTCATTCTTGAGTGCTATCTTCGAGCGCTTTCCTCCTTTCTTCAAAATATGCCTAAAAATAGCTTCTAAAACCTATAAAACACCACCAAAGCTTATGTAGACTCCATATCTTAAGAAAATACGAAAACCTACACAAACGAAAAAATAAAACACAAAACTAAAGAAAAAGACTCAAACACACAAAAACACACCCTAAAAACATGACTAAAAAGGCGGATATCAGTAGGTGAGACTAGAAGAGATCTCGTTGTGTGCACAAGTGCATTAGTCACGCCAATCTCCTTGCATTCTTCAAGGGTGATGTTAGTTCTGTCAGCAATCCTTATAATGATATCAGTCAGCTCCCTCAAATCCTTGCCCAGTCTTTCATTGAACTCCTTCCATCAAAAAATCAAACCAGAACAAGATGTTGAATAATATAGTTATGTCATTTGAATAATTATAAATAACTTTTAACAAAAGAATATGCTTATGAATAATTTATAACTCTGAATTGAATAACTATGATAATTTTAAAATGATGTTGAATAATACTAACATTTTACTTGAATAAGTTGACCCCATTTGTACATATCATTCACCTACCCACTATAACTCTGATTGAATACTCAATATTTCATACAAAACCAATAACTATTTCATACTCTTTATATTGTTATCAACAAAAGCCACCATAAAATAATTACATTCTGTTTGAATAATTAGTCATACCAAGTTGAAAATGTTGTACATCTGTTTTTAATCTAACAGCCAAAACTAATGCAACCATACGAGTAAACACTAGAAGAGGCTACTGTTTATGTCATCTAAGCAAGTACTTAATTATGACAATTATTACCTTAGTTGTCCTGACCGATTGATCTTTTATAACTTCTGAGATGACTTCCTTTTGTTTAGAAACAACATCATCAACACGAATCTTAACTGGTGGAGGTTCTATCCTTCCTTTGCCAAACCTACCCTTTTCAATCTTAGTAGAATCCCGTGCTAGCACTAGCTCATTCGACCATCCAATAAACACGAGGACAAACCGGGGAATAACTTGACGGTTACGGTAGCTAACAACTCGGTCCAAATATAGCATCTGCATTTAAGGAACATTTAAAAACTTAAGGCAAATCACAAAGTCAAATCACATGACAAAATAAAAATAGACTAGCATATACTATAATTGAAAACCTACAATCAAGAATATTATATGACCAATGAATTGAGAATTGGGATTGGCTTGCCATTTTTCAGCTGCCTCATCCAAAACATTCAATACCAAACCACACCAGTTGTACTCCATCATCTTGTTTATCTCACTTAATGGCATCACAAGGTTCTGATTGCACACGCCACTTTGAGTTGATTCAACCATGCAAGAAAAGAATAGCACCAAGAAATCTTGAAGAAACACATTTGTGTCTGTTGCTTTTTCCATAACTGCAATCACATCACCATGTCTGATCAAATGGCCATATTAGGCATGTTTGCTTTGGTCCAAGTTTAAATGGTTCCTCCATTCTGTTACCACCTCTTTTCTATAACGTGGAGTTGATCATTCAACATCTACAGATCCACGTGGGATCCCAAGACAAAGCTCCACATCTTCTTCGTTAACATCAATCGAATTACCATACTCTAGATTCAGCACCCCCCGCCTAGCATCGTAGTTGCTAATGAGCCAATGACCAAGTTTCCTACATTTGTAATAACACATTTCAAATATTCGTATAAAAACAATGGCAATTAAAGATTTTTGAATAATACATAACTAGGTAACCAATTGGCAAAATAACATACCTTGGGATATCCATTTTTGGCAGTTCAAGTAAACTGCCAAAACCAATTCTCCTGATAGTTGACAAGTGAGATTCATTCTTCATTTTGTCGAGTGCAGTCACGAAATATGATGACATGCTTCGGTGTTGAATGCTAGGGAAACAGTTTTATCCTTACGAGACTTAATCTCAATCACATCATCCATTCCCTTCTCGCCCATCTTCAACTTCTTTGATTTCTTCACATGCTCATGCACTTTGTTGACTTTCTGAGATTCCTTTTTTTTCAATCTCATTCGACATTTCATCTCTAACCTTTTAGAGATCGTCATATCATCGGAGTCCTCCGAATCCTCATCACTTGATGTGTAGCTTTTTCGTATGGTCATGAGAGTAACAAATTAACACTTAATTTACCTAAATCCATACAACACATTGCATTCAAAAACTTACCCTTACTGGTATGCTATTCTTTGGCATGCTTGTCAGTTTTTTTAATTATTTTCCCAGGTTCCTCATGTTCAGATTCAGTGGTCTCAATCTCTTCGCTGTCTTCTGGTCGAAGATCAAATAAATCAGCATCATCATCACTGTTTTCATAATTCCCCCATGCGACGTTTTTTAAAATGGACCTTTGAACGCTTTGAACATTCACCAACTACAAGCAAGTAATCAACAACACATTTGGTTACTTTCATATTACTTATTAAAAACAACAGCAATAATCAAATATCTAATGTTTTTGAACAACATAGTTTGAAAAATTCATTGGGACTTGTTGAATAATAATATGATGTCATTTGAATAATTTGAATTCACTTTATATAAGCATCATTGTAATGAAAATATATAATGATTGAACTGAATAACTATTAACACTGTATGAATCAAGTTTTCTATAGTAGAATAATAGCGCGTTGTATTCTACATGAAAAATAATTGTTAGGTAGTCATCCTCTTTATTTAACTCAGTAAAAACATATTGATGTTGAATAATATTTAATTGTGTTTTGAGTTCATGTATATTTGAAAAACTTTTAAATATACAATATATGTATGTAATATTCATTAACTGGGTTGAAAAACAAAATTTATGAACTTGAATAATGTAATACATTAGAAATTTGAATGATACATACCTTTATCATGCTTCCTTTTGTTCTTACTCTTAGACTTTGGTGACTTTGCCATCGAAACACACCTAATGAACTGTAACAGCATTTCACACATTATTTTGGAACTAAAACAACATGCCTTATATAGGATCAAACACGAAAAAACGTATATGACCATAATTTTGATTAGATGTTTGAACTCGTTTCCCACAAACTCAACAACATGCAATAGAACTCTTATCTAATTCGTCTCATCTATAATCCACACCACACACTATACCCTAATTTCCTGAACTCGTAACTATATAAACCCTAAAATTTCCCGACTTGTAAACAAATGAGGACCAAATTATAACAAATTCCAGGATAATGAACACTAAAATTCAACAATAACCATCGAAACAAAACCAATTTATTGTATTCAACCCAATGAACCTTAAATCTGTATCGTGCGAAGAAATTGGAAAATCGTGTGTAAATACCGTCGAATCTACTGATAACTTATGACATTGACAATAAATTAGCATAATCACTAAGCTTTCTTACCGATTATCGACGATTGAACTTCAAATCGAAGACGATGAGTTGAAATCGCCGTCGGTTGCTTTGATTTGAGAGGGAGAGAGAGAATTCGAATGGTCTCGTAAAAGGAGAGAAATAAAGAAGCCGGCTAAATCGGGATTTTGTTATTATTTGCAAATAGGAAACTGAAAACTAGCGTGTTTGGGTGTAATATGGTGCTTCTCCCTATCGTGCTTAAAATGCACCTTTTTTATTTCAAATCTGATCCGTCCATCCTATCTAATCTAATGGCTGGGTTTTAACCACATGCTTTACTCTAATAAGGCATTTCACTAGAGCATCATTCTATAACGGTATTCCTTATATTACTAATATACAATTATATTTAGAGATCTTAAATTTTGGCAAGTTGTGTATTAAGTATAATCCATTATGGAACAATCTTATTAAATATAATAATGTTAATAATATTACTAATATACAATTATATTTCAAGATCTTAAAATATGATAAGAAGCATACTTTTTATTATTAAATAGTTTTTTAATATAATAATATTACTAATATACAATTATATTTAGAGATCTTGAAATTTGATAAGTGATAGAAACATAATCTTCACTATAAAATAATTTTTTAATATAATAATATTATTCATATATAATTATATTTAGAAATCTTAAAATTTGACAAGTTCAAAAATATAATCTTCATTATATAATATTTTTTAATTAAAACCCGTACAAGGTACGGGAATAAAACGCTAGTACATTATAAAGCAAAAACCATGTCTGTTGAAAAAATTGTACCACGTGGCATTAGCTGAATAAAATAATGTCAAATTTTTTAATAATAACTTGTATTATTCTCTCTATACATCCAATTTTTAATATTATCTATATATGTTGATATTTTATATACTAAATTTTATGCATATCTTTTAACAAAACTTGATCTATATGCTAATACTTTTTATATTAATTTTATACATAATATATTTTCTTTTATCTTTTAACAAATCTTGCACTCCAAGTATATAATTTTTTATCTATATGTTAATATTGTATAATATTATAAATTATTTATAGAATATATGATATACTTTATTATAAATTGATATATCTACCTAAATTTCAAAAAAATTAACGTGAAAAAAATATTTCAATAAATTATATTATCGTTATTAGATATCCTAACATAATTATCTTTAAGCTATAGCATAATATTATTTTTATTTTTTTTCTCTATGTTATCTTCTATACCAAAGTAAAAGACTAATTGTTTTATGCATATTAATATCTTATCAAAAAAATATTAAAAAATATTCAATTCAAGTGAAATTAACATTTTAAAATTTTTAATCAAAATATGGGGCAAGATCTCAACAAATAATGAAAATAATTTTATATATATTCAATTAAAATATGTGGAACGATTTTTTTTCTAAATTACATAATTTTATTGCTATATTATATACAAGTATTTTAAATTTTAAAATTTAAATTAATATCATATTGTTGTATAATAATTAGGAAAATAATGTAAATTATTTTAATTAGAATCATTAGTTTATAAATATTTTATAAAGATAAATAAAAAGCCAAAAATAATGTAAATTCTTATAATTTTTTTAATCAAATTTAATTCTTAAAAATATTTTTAATAAAAATTTAAAAAGATAATTAATAAGAAAAGATGAAAAAGATGAATAAATATATAATTTTTTTAAAGATAAAAAATATTCTATATTTACATAAATATCAAAAAGAAAAATAAGGAAAAGATAATATAATTTTTTATCAAAATTTTATTTAGGTAAGTAATTTAATAGATATTTAAAAAAATTAACAATATTTGATTTAAGATAAAATTTTCTTTATTTTTAATTAAAATTTGAATTATGTTTTCACATAAATAGATAGAACAGACTTTAATTGGAAAAACAAAAATAATATAAATTAAAATTATTATTTTTTAAATATAAGGTAGGGCTAGAATTGATGGGGTGGGTATAAAAGGTACAACTTTAACATATATATATATATATTTATATATATATATATAGAGAGAGAGAGAGAGAGAGGAGCGCTCTGGTACAATAGGTATTGTTGTGTAAGCGTGTGGTTAAAGATAGGTCGTTGGATTGAGTTAAATCAAAGGTTGGTAATAAGGGTACATGATAAGATATATGGGGTGTGTTGTGGATATTTAAACCACTGATGATTTGTAAAAGGAAGTTAAGATAATTGTGAGAGATTTGGGGGGATAGTGGACGCTGGAAATAAAAAAAATAATGAAAATCTTTGTTTACCACTATTGAAAATCTCGTAACCGGTATCTCCAAAACTACCGTCATTCGGCATTCTAATCGTATAGTTAATCGTATTGTTGGAATCTAATCCCTCTATTATTAACCATGGCGTCTAACAGTCAATCAAGATATGCTTGCGAAAGAGGTTAGTTTTGATATGTTCATCGTTATACATCAATTAAATTGTTACTGGAATGGGGTGTAGAGCATTAGATTATATTACTGGGTATTACGATTACATTTGTTTTCTTGAAAAAATCACCATTTCTCTTACGAAATAGGCATCGTATATTGATAATCATCATTCTTGTTAGTAACATATATCATGAAAAAGTTATTACAAACTAAAGAAAATAAAACAAATATATCTAAAAGCACGATTGAACATTCGTTATTTTGATCAAAACATAAGAATTAATTTTAGTTTTGCAATCAGTTAATAAGGAATTTATGTCCTAAACAATGATGAATAAGTCGATCAAACGTGTTGAAAAATGAATGTGATAGAGTTGAAAATTTTTAATAGAGATAACCATAATTTTATTTTGCATCAAACTAAAAACCCTTTTTCAAAGTATTTATTTTCAGAATTGATAAAAGGATTTTGAAAAAGTGTTTTCATGATAATGAAAAGGAAAGAATTATATTACTTTTAGTGAAAACCTATTTACAATGTAATGAAAATGTTATGATTGTATAACTTTATTGATTAAGTCTATTATTGTTAATGAAAAAAAAAATATTTGGGATTTCAAAAGTGACAACGTATTTCATGGTGTGTTTGGTATTTGTATTTGTTATAAGGTAAAATGTTTTGTTTAGTAAGTATAACTGAAACATGTCGAAGTTGTTGAATAACGAATGTGATAGAGTTGAAAATTTTATAATAGATACAACCATAATTTTATTTTGAATCAAATTTAAAAGAATTGATCGAAGTATTAATATCAGATTTGATAAAAAGAATTTGAAAAAGTTTTTTAATGCTATTGAAAATTACAAAAATAAATTAATTTGATTGAAAAATTATATATATTGTAGTGAAAATTTTATGATTGTATACCTATGTTGAGTCTGTTATAGTTAATGAAAAAGTGACTTAAATTTGATGCAAAATAAATCTGACAATACCTTTGATGATACTTGTACGAATGTTGATAAATGTATTTTTTAAACTAATTGATATAGTGTTTTGAAAGCGAAAACAATATGGATAATGTATTTTAATGTGTGTGAATAAGTGTACGTGGAATATTGAAAAATATTGTGTGGTGTTGTTTTTTTTTACAGTTGGAACACAAAAATGGACCGAGTAGGTGTTTGAGAATAACTCAGATTTGGAAGAAAATGAAAATGATGATTTTGTTGAAGTATAAAATGTAGAAGAAGATGAGGGTTTTGAATATGGTGAAGATCTCATAGTGGATGAGACAGACCATAACATAAAGCATTGGTTACCTCGGTGTCCAAAGAAGGTCAAACCTATCATTGGAATGATATTTGATTCTCTAGAGTCTGCTGAAACATTCTACCGAACATATGCATCAACTGTTGGTTTTGATGTACGGAAAAGTTCGAAGCGCAAATTCAAGAATTCAGAAGAATTATCTTCGAGGTATCTATGTTGCAACAAGCTGGTTTCAAGAACATTGGTAACAGTACAGGACAACGGATTACTAAGACGGGAAGAAACGGATGTAAAGCATGGATCAGCTTCAAATACAAGGAAAAAGGTACATATGTTGTAACTAATTTTGTTGAACAACACACGCATGAAATGATACAAAACAACGCAAAGCATTTGCTGAAGGCCAATAGGAAAATGGAAATTGGTCACAAAAAATTTATGATAAGTTGTGCGAAGGCGAATCTTGGTCCGGTTAGGGCGCATAATTTATTGAAACAGCTCATTGGAGGACACATCAATATGCGTGCAACAGCAAGATATTTCAGAAACTACAAGAGGAACTTGATGGAACACATTTCTACTGCCAATGCTCAAATGGTCATAAATAAGTTCAAAAAGAAGAAGGAGCTCTCAAGTGAATTCTATTTCAAGTATACAGTAAACGAGTCAAACCAACTAACAAAAATGTATTGGAGTGACCCAATAGCATGCAGTAACTATGCCGCTTTTGGACAAGTCGTATCATTTGACTCAACATATGGCACAAACAGGTATACGTTGCTTCATTAGCATATATATTTCATATGAAAAACATGTGTATAAACGACTGCATTATCTTTTTTACTGCAACATAACTGATGTTATTCCATTTGTATATGCAATTTATTCATTCTTTATGTCGTACCATAATTAAAAGTATACGTGTTATATTGAATAATTTTTTGTTGATTAATTATATTTGCAACATTTTGCAATCAGAGAAGAATAAATTTGTGTTGACAACCATCATGAATAAGTTATAATTATGTACTGAATAACTAATGTTATTGATTTGATAAATCTGTTATATAGTCAATCATATTTTCTTTTTCAACAACTTTTAAGTACTTATTCAAATTCTTTATATAAAAATATATAAAATCTATTTGAATAAGTGTTGTTAGTTAGTTGAAAAATTGTTTTAAATTTGAATAAATGTCTAATAATGTTATATAAATGCAGGTACTGTATGGTATTTGCACCATTCACTGGCTTAGACAACCATAGAAGGTCAGTGACATTTGGTTTCGGTCTGATAACGAAGGAAGACGTCGAATCATACACATGGTTTTTTGAGCAATTCAAGCAGTCAATGAATTCCGAACCTACCATTATAGTGACCGACCAAGATTGTGCAATGAAGATTGATATTGAAGACGTGTTTGAAAATACAAGACATCGTTTGTGCATGTGGCATATCATGGAAAAGGTTCCTACCAAGGTTGGTTCTAAAAAGATGAATGAACCAATGTTTAGAAAAGATATGGGCAACCTAGTATGGAGAGATCAGCTGACAACATCTCAATTTGAAGAAGGGTGGGAGGCTTTTACAATGAATCACAGTCTAAGTGATCAACCATGGTTAAAAGAGATGTACAATCTGCGTGCATATTGGATCCCGGCTTACTTCAGGAACATTGTGCTTGGTGGCCTAATTAGAACCACATCCATTTCTGAGTCATAAAACAGCTTCTTTGGCAAGTATTCTAACAATCATTACAGTCTTCTGGAGTTGACGGTTCAGATTGACAGTGCGCTGGATAAGCAGAGGTATGATCAATTGTCTAACGATGTAGACTCGAATACAAGTTCATATGAGTTGAAGACACCATTAGATATTGAGAAACATGCTTTAGAAATATACACTCCTAGTGTATTTGCACAAATTCAAGAAGAAATCAAGGATGCATGTTTCTATTGTTGTGTTGTAAGTGAAGATAAAGGTATGACACTATTTTTTAATATGCATTTAAGTATATGAAAATATACTGTGTTTTTGAATAATAAATTTGATATTGAGTAATAACGATTCTCTCTGCAATTATGTTATGTACTAGGTGATTCGTAGATTGACTACAGTATACGGGAGGGCAGTAATGATTTATTTGAAGTGAAACACATGGTGCGTGATGGTTTTACTACTTGTACGTGCATGATGTTTAATAGAATTGGGTTGCCTTGTTGTCACATTTTCACAGCTTTGAAGTCGATAGGTTGGACAAGGATTCCTGATTCGCTCATAGTACATCGATGGCTTAAGGGTGCTAATCGTAAGATTAACAACTCCGAAACGAGTGATGTGTTTAGGCAAAGTGAACAACTGCGAAGGATGGACTCTAACAAGAGTGAGATGTGGTCAACCATATATGCATGTGTTGGTCTTGCTGATAATGACCCCAACAAGTTAGACATTATGCTTCATCACTTGAATGGTTTGAAAAGTATTTTAGAAGAAAATGGTTGTGAAGTGGCTAGAAAAAATACAAGCAGATCTGACATGGAAGAATTTATGGGAATATCAATGCCTGATGAAGTAGATGTCCTACCACCAGCAAAGGCTAAGAACAAAGGTAGTGGAAAGGGTGGTAGAATAAAGGGAGGAAAGGAGAAAGCCATTGAAGATCAAAATAAGGCGGCTACTAAAGGCAAAAGGAAGTGCAGAAAGTGCGGTCAATCTACCGGGCATGATAGTCGTAATTGCAAAGAAATATAATTATATGTGATTGTTTTTCAAATGGTACTGTTTATATTATTCAGACAGTGTTATTTATATTTTTCATCAGTTGTATTGAACCTTTTTCAATTACGGAATTGAAACATCAAAAACTTTATGGGTTGTTATTCCAAAATATCGAAAACATATATATAATTTTGGTTGAAAAAACGTGATTTATTATATGAATAAGGATGTTCGGAATATTGAATACTAATACATATTAACGCCTAAGGCCATTAAGCAGATTAAATCTCTTTAGGGGTTTTTACATTTATTACATATGGGGTGAATGTGGTTTGAACTATTAAGTAACCTTTTGCATTTAGAAATGTAAGTTTTGCATATTCTGTTTTGAAGTTATGCATATTCTGTTTTGAAGTTATACATACACGATTATAATAATTGAATATTAATAATGCATGTTAATAAAAATTCGAAATATAAGTATATAACAAAAACAAAAAAGTATTGTAAATATTTTATAATAAAGTATAGAAGTGCAATTATCCCAAAATCAAACAATACCAACATCCTAGTATGGTATTACGTAAAAGAGAAAACACCTAAATAGTACTATTTATTGGATGAAAGCACACTGAAAAATGCGTATAAGGCATTCATTCTTCAGCTCCAACATCACGCTCAGCATTTCGTTTGATCATATCAGCTGTAGATTTTTCCTTGAATTGATCAACAATCGCATTGAACCCAGTATAAAGTAAGATATGCATGTATTTGATCCGAAGCAGAATTATTGACTTCACCGAGCGAGCTTTGAAACCCGTTTCCCAATGCTTTAGTTCTTGACCAAAATACGTCTCCATGTGGCGCATGCAATATATTCCACAATCAACAACATTTAAAGCATCACGCCAGTGTATATTCAAAACTTGAACGTCATTGATTCTGAAGCGCGATACACGATGCTTGATTTTCTTGGAGACCATATATTGGAAGAACATTTTAGGCTGGAAAATAATGCAATATGCATTAATATTATTCACAATTAAATTAACATATACAGTAATACCAAATATCGGTGTATAAATATTACCAAGTTTTGAATTAGCAATTCATATTTTCCATCAATGTCTGCATCACCGGCTATGGAGTTGTCAATGATCTCAATACTGGTTTTCATGAAGTTAAAGCATATCACATAATAATGGGAATGGTTGATGATCGGAAAGAAGACTTATTTTTTGGATTTCAAAAAATATTTAATTAGTAATTCATCCATGAATAACTGTGAATACTTATTTGAAAAACAAAAATATAATATTACATATTGCTTACCAAATTGGCATTTTGTATAATTGTGAACTCGACTGTGGATAATAATCCATCCATAGAATGTTTGAAGTTGCTCAATCGTTGGAAAAATGTCCGTTTTCCAGAATTAACAATTGACCCAACCTATTTGACACCATTGAGTGTGAAAAACCGTTATATCAACCCATTTTGAAAAATGAGATGTATATGTTATTGAAAAACCGTTAAAAATTGATTGAATAATGACAACAACTATTTTTTTTATTAATTGAATAATGATATAACAATTATAATACTATAATGATTCAAAAATGAGCATATCAAATGTTGCATACCGTCACAAATGCCGGAATGAACTGACGCTTTGGTGAGATCAAACTCCTTTTCTCTTCAGAGACATTCAAATAATGACACCACAAATCAATAATATTAATTGAAACCTGAGTCCCTTCCTCAAGAGTTTTGAAATCTATTGCATCGAGAAAAAAACCTTGGGCGAGAGAATATAGGTTCACTGGAAATTAAACAAAACATTAAATATAATGTAGTATTTCAACGAAAGTAAATACGTGAAAATATACTTACTCATCCTCGATGCACATGGTGACATAATTGTAAAGATTATACATTTCTTTTGAAGGATGGACATTAGTGCTTATAGCTCTTGTCAAATAGGGACTTTTCTTTGACTCGGTGATCTTGATGTCTCTTTTTTGGACCTGTATCGACTTAGGAGTTTGAAAATCATCACCGTCTTTTGCGTGAACGTTGACCTTTA
This sequence comes from Fallopia convolvulus, assembly GCA_964016875.1. Lineage (NCBI taxonomy): Eukaryota > Viridiplantae > Streptophyta > Magnoliopsida > Caryophyllales > Polygonaceae > Fallopia > Fallopia convolvulus. The sequence goes on from OZ024727.1 coordinate 30,283,510, forward strand.
TAGCATACAGTCATATACATGTAACGATATATATATATATATATATATATTATAAGGTATAAACAAATTTTACAAATGTATTGTAAATATAAAGCAAAACTAATATATATGAAATTAATATGAAGTATATAACTATGTATGTTATTAATTAAAAATGTATTGAATAACATAGGGTCATACATGGACAAATGAATTGCATCGATGAAAAATAATGGTATATTATATGAATAAGTGATCAAGATGTATAATGAAAAAAACATCTATTATTATGAATAATTTTACAACGGAACATATAATAGCATTGAATAAGCATGTTTATTTATTTGAAAAATAGAATTTCTGTATATGAATAACGCAAATGTTTAGATAATTTCATGAATAACTATGAATACTTATTTGAAAAAGATGTAATAATTAAACAACTAAGAACAAATTAGTGTTTTCAACTATTGCTAAACTTTATCAACAACCTGAAAGTAACAATAACAGATATAGTGACTTAAGATAAGTATATAGTCATAATTGAGGCATCAAGTTGTTATAGTTACATACCATTACATTGCATTGTCATAAGACCAACATTTCTAGTCCTTTAATAATTAACAAAAATATCTCCAATTTCATAACCAACCAAAATGATGGAGATTTTTTGTTTGTCAAAAGTGTATTAATTATATTACATAACGTATTCCATTGAAATTTAAAAACTACGTGGTCGCCTAACACGATCACTTCTCCTAACACTTACAGATTGTTTGACAGCCTTCTTCTTGATCTTCTTAGATTCATCAAAATATTTAGTGTCTTCCAGCCGAACACTTGTAGTGGCTTCTTGTGAAACAATTTTTTTCGCATTCTGATCCATCAGCCAATACCAATTCATTAACAACATCTTTGACGATATTTCCGGGGAAAATGACCTGGACATGAAGTTATTTAAGTATTATGCTATAAATATTAGTAGAACATGGAACAACCACAAACATTGATAATGGATCAATTAATAAACGTAAAAATTACCATTGACTCATCATTTTGGATAGCTTGTTGATCAATATCAATCTTGCACTTTGTTTCAAAGCTAGACTTTACGATTTCCTACAAATAATTTGTTTCAAATATGTTAATCTTTGAGATGTAATATTAAGGTGAACCACAATGGAATCCGTAACCCATAACCTCTTTTTTTCTCAATGTTTTTCAAACATTCTTGACTGTTTTATCAATAATAATATAAACTTATTCATCAGAATCAATATTGGACAATTTTGCTCAATAGATAGTAAATATCATTAATACAGAATAAAGATATTCATAACTAACCAATTTTTCCACATTGTCAATATCATTGCTCTCCACTTCATTTGGACATTTTGTCTCCACGATAGAGGTTACAATATCCTAAAAATATTCAACATAGATATAATAATTGTTAGTAATGATAACAGTTGTTGCATAAAACTTTTGTCACTTATTCAACAACATATTAAATGGTTTACAATAGTTTAGACATAATTATTCTTTTATAATCTATATACTAACCTTGAGTAATGGATTGTCCACATCTTTCGAATGAGAATCAATGTTCACCACCTTAGCACATGTAGTTTCAATAGCACCATATGATGCTTTATCTTGAACCTGTTTCATCATGTTTTTCAATCTAATTAATATACTTATTCATTTGTTACAACTATAATTTTCAATATTTGAGATATTATTTTAAATTGCAGCACTAAAATTATAACCTCCAATAAAGCATTGCCAGCCTCGCTTGTATGGTGATCCATGTTGCCAATCTTTGCACATGTATTGTCAACAATACCATCGGTTTCTTTAGCTTGAACCTAATAAAAACACCATACAATGTGAAAAAACAAACCATCCACTATGTACAAATGTAATGTAACAAATAACAATAATATTGCAAAACCATACATTCCAAAATGATAAAGTATAATGTGGTACTAGAAAAACAATCAACCCAAATGAAAAAGTCATTTGTGAGAATTTAAAAACAATTTCAAAACTCATATGCATATCAATTGTGCAAAAACATTACAATTTGGGTTTGAATAATTGCATTGTTATGCTTGACACACAAATTTAAAGGGCATACACATAATAGTGTTGCAAACCCGTACCATCAAATCTGAAAAAGAATATTTTAAGACTTGAAAAACAATTCCAAAAGTCACTATGGTTTTCCTAAATCAACAATGATATCCTAAACATGATTATTGATGAAACATTTTGTGTTGTGTAAATTAATTTACCTCCTCATGGACACCATTAGGACTGTTCTCTTTCATTACTCCAGTGCTCGGCATTTGAACATCATCCTCTACATCATCCATGTTCTAATATTCATAAAACAAATAAACTTAAACACCGTTTCACACAGTAAATAGTTCATAATTGAATAATTAACAAACATTAATGGAGGCATAGCGTAATTACCGATGCATGTGTTACTTCAAGTGCATCTTGTTGTAATGTTGCAGTGTCATCATGAACTTCTGAAACTTCTCGAGCAACTGAAACATTTAAATTAACAGTTCCATGTGGAGTAAGATCCGAAAAAGCATTCTGAAAACAGTCCAAATCCCATTCATATATGTACTTCTTCTTATTGAAGGCAGCCTCAAATTGGTCCATCACTTTGTTTAGTTCTTCATCAGTCCACATTGGTTCTTGAGACTGAGTTACAGAAACCCTAACACCATTCCCATGTCACCATCATCGGTGCAACTGTCTTTGGGTGTTAAAAGAAGAGATCTGATTGTTTGGACAAGTGCTTTAGAAATGTGGTTGTCCTTGCAATCTTCCGGCGCATGACTTGTATTCTCAACAATTCTGATGATAAGCTCGGACAGATCTTTCAAATTCTTTCCCATTGATGAATTGAAATCCTTTGAATACAAATACATAGTATATTAGTGAAAAAACATAAACAATTATAAAATGAAGAACGAACCTGATTTCTTAGTACCTGAGCAGATTTAAAAATATGGTCATTGAGCATTCCTGTTCTGTCTTGTTGTGGTGACACATCATTGTCAACAATGCATTGTTTCTATGGTGGAGGGTCAATCCATCCCTTACCAAAACCACCTTTTTCTATCTCAAAAGCCTCATGTGCAAGTACAAGATCATTAGACCATCCTATGAAGATAGGGACCATCCTAGGAATGACAGTACGGTTACGGTAGTTCACCACTCGATCTATATACAGCATCTGCATGAAATTATATTACATAAAAAAAATTATAAATGATGAATTAAAAGTAGTAACTATAATAACACCATAATTAAATAAACAGAGATAACTTACAATTAAGAATATGATCGGGCCAGTGTATGGAGTTTTTGGATTTGCTTGCCATTTCTCAGTAGCCTCATCTAACACTTCTAAAACTAGGCGGCACCAGTTAAATTCCATTATCCTTTTGGTTGCACTTAATGGCATCACCAGATTCTGATTACATGCACCACTCCCGGTTGGCTCAACCATGCAAGAAACAAACAGCACCAGAAAATTCTGAATAAAGACCTCATTGTCTGATGTAGCGCACATAGCGATGTACACGACAGTTGGTCTGATCAAATGACCATAATGAACCGCCTTACTAGTCTCCACTTTGAGATATTCTCTCCATTGAGATATTGTGTTCTTGTTATCTTTGGGAAGATAATGCTCAACAACATCATGACCACGTGGAATCCTGGGGCAAAGCTCCACATCCTCTTCAGTGACATTGATTGTGCATCCATACTCCAACTTAAGAAAACTCCTTCTAGGATCATAATTGCTTACAAGCCAATGACCCAATTTCCTAAATATAATCATACCATAAAAGTACTCAATAATCATATGCTATACATAATCAACGTTATTAAAGGAAAAATGTACAAACTCAATAAATAGAAATGAAGGAGACACTATATTCATTATACATATAGTGAATTATATTATGTCTATTGAATTTAATTAAAAACTACTAGATGCCAAAATATTAATATCAAAACACCTTTACCACTTATGCATGTCAAATTCATGTCCATATACCATTGCTTATTGTTGAAAAGTATTGAAAAACATACAACCACCATATTGAATAACATTCACCATATTTTTAAAACATATGTTCACTGGAAATAATTATTCAAATAATGATGCAACACCTATGCATGACAACTTCAAGTCAGTTTGCCTATCATAATTTTCATAAAAACATGACACCTAGATGAATTAAGTGTCACAAAATTCTATTTATTATGATGTTCATACCTATTTCTAACATGACCTTATAAATCATGAATATTGTGATAGAATTAAATTTTAAATAAAATAAATAATGTAATTACCTTGGAATGTCCATAGATGGAAGGTCTAGCATATTACCAAACCTAATCCTTCTGATTGCTGACTTGTGAGCTTCATTTTTAACGTCCTTATTGATGTAGCAAAATATGAAACCATACTACGATGAAGAATGCTTGGATAATAAATCCGAGACTTTTGCTCATCAATCTCGACCACTTCATGTACATCATTAGCCTTAACCTTTGACTTAGCATTCATCTTTTTTGGTTCTTTAAGATTTTTTAACTTATCACATTCCTGTGTCTTTGATTTCATGGCTTGCTTCAATATCTTCTTCTTTGGAATGTGAGTATCATCTGACTCCCCATCTGAATCCTCATCTGAAGTAATGCTTTTACCTATTATATATTGATACAAATTATATATATCAGTACCTTTTATATATGTAAATTTGCTTGTTTTTATAATGTACTTACCCCTCATACTCGAAGATTTCACAATATCCCTTCTCTTAGCTTTCAACTCATGCTTCAAAACCTTCTTCTTCACAATGTGCAAATCATCAGTTTCATCCTCCGAATCCTCATCTGAAAATATTATTTTACCTATATTATAAAAAGTAAATAAGTGATAAAATTGTAGGATAACTTGTATATTAACAAAATTGATATTTTCTTATAATTCACTCACCCTTCATATGAGCATATTTTCCATGATCTCTTCTCTTTGATTTTAGATCATGCTTGAAGCCCTTCTTCTTTGAAATCTGGACGTCTTTTGATCTACCACCCGAATCCTCATCAGAAATTATGCTTTTACCTATTTCATTGGTGAGTAAATTATATTCTAATAATATATAATAACATCTATAAAGAAAATATCTGCTTGGTTGTAAAAGCCACTCACCCTTCAAATGATAAGATTTCCCCTGATCCCTCTTCTTTGATTTCTGAACATAATTCACTACCTTCTTCTTTGAAATATGAACATCATCTGATGTACCATCTGAATCATCATCTGAAATTGTGCTTTTACCTAAATTAGTTCAATATTGATTAAAATATTATATACTTAAATTGTATGTAGAACAGTCTGATGCTTTGTATATGGCACTCACCCGTATCAGATTTCCCTTGATACTTAGCGAGTTTTTTCATGATTTGTACATCATCCTCATCCATAGAATCTGTAATCTCATCGCTATCCTCTGGACCTAGATCAAATAGTACACGATTTTTACCCTTAGCTGGGATGTCCTTGTGTACTTCTCTCTCAGATTGAACCTTATGACGCTTTGATTTGTCTCTAGTAGCCAATATTTGATCATCAACATCTAAACATTTTCATCACCAATTACACATATATGTTATTGATGTGAAAAAGTATCTTATGATACTTGAAAAAAAAAACTAAAGAGATTTCATACACATAAGTTTTGCAAAATATAACAAAACAAAATGAAAAATAAAATTGTGAGCCTTTAAAAACTATTACAAAACAAAAACAAATATCAGTTGTGCAAAACTATATCATCCCAAGTGAAAAATTATATTGTGATGCTTGACAAACAATTGCAAAACTCATATTAAGTTGCTGTCTCACAAGCAGACCATCCATATTGAAAATTTATATTGTGATACTTGAAAAACAATTGCAAAACTATGACATACATATCATTGTTGCAAAAAGATTGAAATTAGTTTGAATAATATAGTTCATAATCTCTTGTTATTCGGTAAAGTTACTAAAGTGGTGTAAAAACCACTTACATTGAACTAAATAATGTTGTTCTTCTCAAAAACAACAACACATAATACATTAAGCCAATTGAAAAACACATTTTCTAAACTTGAAAAGTCAACTTTTGACATGAATACATGTTTTCATTTACCTTTTTCTTTCTTCCGTTTTGTGATGTCCTTTGCCTTTGGTGAACTCACCATTGTACCCTATTGATGCAGAACAACATATAAATCAGAGCACGCTTACACCAATTTTTTCACAATGAATCTGAAAAATACAACAACTACTCTCATATAGTCATGCATTCAATCCATTATTATCATTATTTCCCCCAAAAATGAAGAAACCCTAACTTAATTGAAGTGTTTCATGCTACTTTTATCAACTTCACCAACTTGAGTAATCGTGATTCCCTAAAAACAAAATTTCGAGAAAACCCTAACTTCAAATTTCTTCATATGGATCTAAAATTTGACCAAACAAGTTTGAATCTGAGAGAAAGAACATCATAATTGAGAATTACAACTGATTTACTGACTAAAGATACAAAAAATTCGACTACTCTTACCGATTTCTTGAAGTTCGCCTTTTATCGCTCTTCGTTCGTCTCTGATTTTCGCCGGTGAACAGTCAGATATGGGGATGGCAAACGTCGCTTTCAGAATGAGCAGAGAGAGAGTGTGTGACTCTTCAATGGAAAGTGGTCTACAATTACGGAGATTTTAACCGGTTAATGATTCTCTCCATATTTGAATTTATCCAGTACAATATACCCATCTAAGCTTTCTACACCCCATTTTTTTAAAATCCCAGCCACTCGTTTTTTCCAATCCAATGGATCTCCTTTAACCACACGCCTACACTATAATGTATACTTACACTAGAGAATTATTCTATATATATGAGAGGGTTCAAGAGAAACGAGGGAATGAATATGAGGCGTCAGATGGAGTTAATTTAAGGGTGAGATTTAAGGGTCCATTATATTTTGATTAGGGAGAGATTTTTCTGATTGAATTTAAAAAGGAAGGTCCGAAATTTAAGGTCCAAAGTTAAAAAAAAATCTAGAAAAATCAAAAGTGATTTGCACAATTATAAATCACGTGATTTTCAAATTCAAATGTATTTCCAAAAATAAATAGACTGATTTTGTTCCTAAAATTAAGGAGATTTGGAATTTGTAACTGCGTAATTTTTAGATTCAAATGTGATTTCCCAAATTAAATAAGCTTTTTTGGCTAAACACATTATCGAATACGTGGGTTTATATTTAGAACATAATACGTTATGTACTCGAATATGCTTTAACACATTTTCAAATATGTCGTTGTATTATTAATGTTATAATTTGATTGAATATGTGAGTTTACATATTGAACATACTATGTTCTGTGCTCGAATATGCATATCACATTCTCGAATATGTCGTTGTAGTACTAATGTGATAATTTGACGAATCTCTGATTTTACATATCGAACATACTAGGTTCTATACTCGAATATGCATAACACTTTCTTGAATATGTCGTTATATCAATAAGTATGTTCGCTTTAGTTATAATAGTAATGTGATAACATATTGAACATATTAGGATGTTTACATGAATATACATACCACATTCTCGAATATGTCGTTGAAGTAATCAATATATATCTTCTAAACCTGAAACACTTTTGGGCAGATTCGTCATTAAGAATTTATATTACAACCACCCTATTTTTAAAAATGATTTTTGTTACGGGGGTGACGGGCCCAATTGTCAAGCCTAGTATACGAGTCCATAGGGTTCCATCCCAAAACCAATTGGTGATAGGAGGAGTGGCTTATGACCTTATATACTAACTTGTTTTCACTCCAAACTTCCCATGTGGGATTCACAATTGTGTAATAACTGCGGTTTTTGAGGATATTTTTGAATTTTTCTCGGATATCCTTTTAACTTTTTTTGTTCGTTTTAACGCTTAATCCAATATTTTTGTTGGAGATTAAATCCTAGAAATTTTTTGGTGATATCCTAAAATCACAAAGAAATGATTTTATGGATTGGTGTGAATTCTAGGATTTTTTGGTGGAAAAAGAATATTTATTGGATAAGCCATCTTTTTAATTATGTACCGGAAAGGATTTAAAATACGAAACGGAAGCCTTAAAAATTGAAGGTAGCAAGATAAAATCATGGAAATTTGGTTTTATTGGTCTACATAATTTACGGCACGTTTTTCGTTTAGTGAGTTTTCCAACCCGAGGTACATAATTTTACCGCTTAAACGCGAGTCCCGTTTCGAGACGGGTTTGATTTTAAAGGCCGACTTTTGATTGCTTAGTATGGGAGGCAAACTGAATTCTTTCTCCTATTTTATACGTATTGGATGTGTATGGAATTGGGGCTTTTGAAAAGTAAAAACAAAGGATGAGAATGAGAGGAATCAGGACACGACGCACTCGGGAGAATTCGGGCAAGACTTCACCGCCGGCCACCTTCCTCCTCACTTCCACCTCCATCTCCACCCTCCACCTCATCCCTTCTTCTTCCTTCTTGTTTTAGGCCGGAGCTGCTGCAAGAGGGCTGAACCAGCGAGGTAAATCAGGTCGGAACCGACGGGCTCGGGCGAGAGTCACCGTCGGTCATCTTCTTGCTTCGCCGTACGTCGCCGCCGGCGACCGTTAGCCTCTCCGACCACCACCCACAACAAGGGCTGCTGTCGGGCAACGCCCAGCCACCATCGGGCTCAGGGATCGAGCCATGATCGAGCCAAACGAGCCATGGGCTCGAGTAAAGGTATATACGATCGAAATTAATTAGCGGGTTGATTGCGGAGCCACCGTAAGGGCTTTTCGGTGCCGCTTTGCTAATTAAATTTATGGTTTTTTGATGTGATTCCATCGATGTCCGAGCCAACTATGGAGCACACTTCGGAACACTTGGAGGAGCAACACTTGGAGGAGCACACGTCGGAACACTTGGAGGAGCCTCGGCATACCCTAGACGCGCCAACAAGCTTGGATGGTGGCGCGCCCTTGCCTTCCGGTTTTGATGGTGCCAAAGCTCAAGGAACTACACCACCTTATCTAGGTCGTATTACGCGATCCCGAGCTAAGGCCATTCTATGTCAAGTGCAAGAATAGCTCATGGGGTGTAGCTTTCCGAAAGAGTGCAATGAAGATGGTTGGAGTTTTATTCTACTTCATGGTTCTAAGTGACAATTCGACGGAAAGGACAATTATTAAGTTTTCGGGTTTTTGGGTTAATTTTTGTAATTTCCTTAAGTGAAGGGGCTAACTTTGTGAGGTTGCTTGCTAGGTTATATGGTCGTCCCCCTCACCCTTTGTTGCTAGATTGGACAAAAAACCTTGTTGCTTACTTTCCTTGCATCTTTCAATTCAAGTACTTGTTCTTTTTTTTTCGTTCGTTCAATTCTCGTTGTTCAAGTTGTTGGTGAGTAATATCCGACAATCTCGGGCATCCTAGTTTGTTTGAGATCTTGGTGAGTCATATCCAAGTTGTCAAGCATCCATATCCCCTTGTTCTTCCCATTTCGATCCATCATCCATCTCGGTGGTTTCTGCACCCCCTCAGTAAAATAGACATATCTTTCAATCCACTCATCATCTAGGTCTGAAATTTTGAGAGATTAAACTAGACTCAGAGATCTAACTTCTCGAATTGGAATCACTCAATTCCGAGTTCGGACGAGGAAGATCCATCTAGTTGAAGACGGGTCAGTTGCGTGGTGTTTGTTGTCGGAATTCCTTGGATTCTCGTGGCGATCTCTTTGCACCATCATCCCTTCCATCGATCTGGCCATCAAGTGGTATCAGAGCCACGCGAAGGTATCGCCATCTAAACCTTGTTCCGACCTTGAATTTCCACTTGTTGCAAGGTTTTAGGTTCGAACTCTTTATTGGTTGTGTTGTGTTGTTGTGTGCGACCATTTTGTCCTTGTTGTGTGTTGTTGTGGTCGTTGCTTTGTCTTGATCTTGTGGTTGTCTTGGCCGAGTGTGTGTTCAGCCATGGCTGCAAACCATGCTCAAAAAACGTTCCAATAGAACATCCAAAAGAGTTATCAAAAGTTGGTAGTTGAAAGGGTGCATTTGTTGCTTGAATTTAAGCCTTTCTTTAGTGTTGGTTTTAAGTGTGTCTTGCTGATTTTGCTGAGTTAAAAAACGTGGGATTGAGGTCCAAACCAGCCTTGTTTGTTGTCATTACATGCTTGTTGTTGGCTACGGTGCTAGGATACGGGAACGACACCAAGACGAGACATCTTGTGTTGTTGTTTAAGTGTCTTGAAATTTTTTGTTGAATAATCAGAAAAACCTTACCGGCGGCGAAAGCTAATAAGGGGCCAGGCATAGAAAGAAAGATTAAAGACTAGAAAAACCTTGCCCGGCGGCGTAAAGCTAATAAGGGGCCGGGCACGGAAAGAGTAGTCATCTTGTAGTGCCTAGCAAAGGCCTACAAAGAGTAGTCGTCTAGTAGTGCCTAGCAAAGGCCTGCTCGAAACAAAAAAAAAAAAATTAATTAATTTGTAATACTTGGTGTTGAGTCTTGGTGGTTTAGTAGCTTCCTAGCATTGTTTTCCTAAGCAAGTGTGTGGTGAATTCTCTCTTTGTTGCCTTTGTTGTTTTTGCCTACTTGCTACTTGTCGGATTTTCATCTCGGGCAAGTCTTGGTGATTAATTCGTGTGACCTCTATACCTTGATCTTTGCCTTGTTTTTACGATGACAAGTGTAGGTGATGACAAGAATAAGGAACAAGTTGAGGAGACGTCCACTAGTTCGGTGGCTGCCATGTTGCAAAACATGCAACAATCCTTGCAACAATCCATTGAGGCTTTGGGAACTAGGTTGACTGATTTGGAGAGCCAAGTGCGAGGCCAAGATGATAGAGCACGGGTGTCTCAAACGGGGGCTCTACCAAGTGTGCTACAAAGCGCTAACCAAGTGGAGTCGTTACAAGAGGAGGCCTCTACTTCTTACTTGCCAAACTCGGAGGCGCAAGCATCCATCGGTGTGAGCACCTCCATGGGGATTATGCCTCCTTACATTCCTCCGACGAGCTTCCACAATCCACACTTTGTGGCCAATTCCGGGGTAAGGCCTTCATTTGCTACATTTCCTAATAATATTCCTATTAGTGCTACTAACTTGTCAGGTTATGGAGCGCCGAGCTATCAAGAGGTCAATCCTGCAACGGCTACTCAACCCCCACCTCTCTTGCATCTCCCAAGGCGCGGCCAACCTCCTAGAGGGCCGGCCAATGGTGGTGTCGGGCAGCCTTGGCATGGCGCGCCGGTGCAACAAGAAGAGCGGCCCCGGGATCCCCATTACGGCATCAAGCTGAACGTGCCGACGTTTTCGGGAACTTCCAACGCCGATGCCTGTCTTGATTGGCTTGCCAAGGTGGAGTCAATCTTTGACTTCTATGGCTATGATGATGCGAGGCGGGTGGCCATGGCGGCCATACACTTCACCGACTTTGCTTACCAATGGTGGCTCGAGGACAAGGCTTTGAGGAGAGCACGTCGGATGCCTCAACTTAACACATGGAAAGATCTAAGAGAGGCCTTAGAAGAGAGGTTCGTGCCTCAAGATTACACGGAGCGCATCCATGCCAAGTTGGAGCAAGTGCGTCAAGGAAACCGGACTCCCGATGAGTTCTACAACGAGCTGCGTATGCTCATCTTCCGTTCCCGAGTACAATTTCCCGACGGGTATGTCATCTCTAAATTTGTCAATGGGTTAAATTTGGAACTAAAAAATGTGGTGAGTATGCAGCATTTTAGTAGGGGTACCGATATTGAGCAAGTGCTTCATTATACCAACCATATCTACAAGCAACTTGCTCAACGGCGTTCGAGTTCAACCACTTCTCGAACGTGGCAGCCTTCATCCACGGCTCCTAAGGCACCACCAACTCAGTTTAGGAAGCCAGAAATAAGGAAGGACTCGACTCCTCAACCGAGGAAAGAGTTTCCCCCACGTCCTCGACAAGAAGGCGGTGTGAAGGCGAGCGACGTGAAGTGTTTCAAGTGCCTTGGACATGGGCATTATGCTCGGGATTGTCCCAACGAACGGAAGGTTCTTCTTAACTCCCAAGGGGAGTACGAGTATGAGGAAGAAGGGGCTGCGGAAGAGGAAGAAGAGAGCCCCGAGGTTGAGGAGGACGGCCTCCATGTCACCGCCGAGGAGGGTGAGTGCTTCGTGGTACAACGGACGCTTTTCATGACGGAGAACACCACCACACCTAGCCAACGAGAGGTTATCTTTCACACTCGATGCAAAATTATGGATAAGGTATGTAGTGTGATTATTGATAGCGGGTCTTGTTGTAATATTATTAGTCAAGAGGTGGTGGATCGCTTTTCCTTGAAAACTACTTGCCATCCTTTACCTTATCCTCTATGTTGGTTGAATTCTAATGCCGCGATCCAAGTCAAGGAAAGGGCTCGTATTTGCTTTTCTATAGGGCCTTACAAGGATGAGGTGGAGTGTGATGTGGTGCCGATGACCGCTTGTCACTTCTTTTGGGGCGCCCTTGGCAATATGATAAGGGAGCTATTCATGATGGAGTCTCCAACGAGTATCACTTTCAAATGGAGGGAAAGAAGGTGACGTTGCACCCGATGACCCCCCATGAAATCATGTTGGACCACGCAGCGAAGGAGCAAAGGAAGAAGCATGCGCTTTGAGAGGGAAAGAAGGACAAGAAGCTAGCTCTACGCGGCCCTTCTACGCCCTTGCTTTTGGCCAAACCGAAGGAGATTCTTCATACTTTCAAGGGAAGTGGCATTTGCGTTTTACTTGTTTTTCAAGAATCTTATTTATCTTCCCAAGAATTAGTTGATCTTCCTCCTTCCATATCTACTCTTTTGCAGGACTTTGAGGAGCTTTTCCAAGAAGAGGTGCCACCGGGACTACCACCGCTTAGGGGAATCGAGCATCAAATCGACTTTGTCCCCGGTGCCACTCTACCGAACCGTCCAGCCTATCGAGCCAATCCGGAGGAAACTAAGGAGCTTCAACGGCAAGTCCAAGAGCTCCTTGATAAGGGATATGTGCGTGAGAGCCTCAGCCCGTGTGCCGTGCCCGTCATTCTTGTGCCTAAGAAGGACGGCACATGGAGGATGTGCGTTGATTGTCGAGCGATCAACAATATTACTATCAAGTATCGTCACCCGATTCCGAGACTTGAGGATATGCTTGACGAGCTGCATGGGGCGAGTCTCTTCTCCAAAATTGATCTCAAGAGCGGATATCATCAAATAAGGATGAAGGAGGGAGATGAATGGAAGACGGCGTTCAAAACCAAGCAAGGCCTATACGAGTGGTTGGTTATGCCCTTCGGATTAACCAACGCTCCGAGCACTTTCATGCGCTTGATGAACCACGTCCTCCGCCCTTTTATTGGTAAGTTTGTGGTTGTATACTTTGATGATATTTTGATTTATAGCCACGATTTATCATCCCATGTCGAGCACCTTAGGCAAGTGCTTGAAGCTTTGAAACGGGAACGCCTATTTGCTAACTTCAAGAAGTGCCACTTTTGTTCGGATCACGTGGTATTTCTTGGTTTTGTTTTGAGTAGGAATGGACTTCAAGTAGATGAAGAGAAGGTGAAGGCGATTCAAGAATGGCCAACACCGACAACTATGACACAAGTTCGGAGTTTCCTTGGCCTAGCCGGTTTCTACCGCCGGTTTGTTCGTGATTTTAGTACCTTGGCTGCGCCTTTGACCTTCCTCACCAAGAAGAATGTTCCATTTATGTGGGGAGAGGCGCAAGAAGAGGCCTTTGCAGCCCTTAAGTAAGTTGACACAAGCGCCGTTGTTAGCTCTTCCCGACTTTGGCAAGATGTTCGAGATTGAGTGTGATGCGTCGGGAATCGGGCTCGGTGGTGTGCTTATGCAAGAGGGACGTCCCATAGCCTATTATAGTGAGAAGCTTGGAGGTGCCGAGCTCAAGTACCCCACGTACGACAAAGAGCTACTTGCTCTTGTTCGAGTGCTAAGGGTGTGGGAGCACTATCTCTTGCCTCGGGAGTTTGTTATCCATTCCGATCATGAGGCGTTGAAGTACTTGAGAGGGCAAGCAAAACTGAATCGGAGGCATGCCAAATGGGTTGAGTTCATTGAATCCTTTCCCTATGTCATCAAGCATAAGAAAGGCAAGGACAACGTCGTCGCCGACGCGTTGTCCCGGAGGTACGCTCTTTTATCCTTACTAGATGCACGATTGCTTGGATTTTCTTTCATGAAGGAGTTGTATGCTCATGATGCTGAGTTTAGTGATATTTTTAATGCTTGTTTGAAGGGGGGAAGTCGGGATCAATTTTATTTGCATGATGGGTTTCTTTTTAAGGGAACTCGCTTGTGTGTGCCTAGTGGTTCAGTTAGGCGTTTGCTTGTCCAAGAGGCCCATGGTGGCGGCCTCATGGGACATTTTGGTGTCATGAAAACTTTGCATATGCTTAGGGAACATTTCTATTGGCCTCACATGCTTAGGTCGGTAGAGAACTTTTGTGCTTCATGTGCTACATGTGTGCGTGCAAAGTTTAAAGTGCACCCTCACGGTTTGTATACCCCTTTGCCTATTCCTAGTGCCCCATGGGAGGATATTTCTATGGACTTTGTTTTGGGGTTGCCTAGGACAAAAAGGGGTAGGGACTCTATTTTTGTGGTGGTAGATAGATTTTCTAAGATGACACATTTTATTGCTTGCCACAAAACCGATGATGTTGTTAATGTTGCCACTTTGTTCTTTGATAATGTGGTTCGGTTGCATGGGGTCCCTAAATCTATTGTTTCTGACCGTGATGTTAAATTTCTAAGTTTCTTTTGGAAGACTCTTTGGTCCAAGCTTGGAACCAAGCTCTTATTCTCTACTACTTGCCACCCGCAAACGGATGGGCAAACCGAGGTCGTTAATCGTACCCTTGATACCTTGTTGCGTTCTATTTTGAAAACTAATTTGCGCAGGTGGGAAGAGTGTCTTCCTTTCATTGAGTTTGCTTACAATAGGTCCATTCATTCCGCTACAAAGAAGACGCCTTTTGAGGTGGTGTATGGGCGCAATCCCGTTACACCACTTGATTTAGCGCCTTATGCTATGTCCGATCGAGAGAGTCGTGAAGGACGGGACCGGGATGAGTATATTAAGCAGATTCATGAGGATACTCGTCTTCAATTGGAGAGGCGAACATTGCAATACAAGCGCCAAGCTGATAAAGGGCGCAAGGAGCTGATTTTTGAACCCGGCGACCTTGTTTGGGTTCATTTGAGGAAGGAGAGGTTTCCTACTCTTCGAAATTCTAAGCTTAAGCCACGTGGAGATGGACCATTCCAAGTGTTAGAGCGCATCAACGACAATGCTTACAAGCTTGATCTTCCTCCGAATTATGGCGTCCATGAGGTATTCAACGTATCCGATCTTGTTCCTTATTTTTCTAACAATGATGTTGAGTTTGAGCAGGATCTAGGTTCGAGGACGAACCCTTTTCAAGGGGAGGAGGATGATGTGATTCCATCGATGTCCGAGCCAACTATGGAGCACACTTCGGAACACTTGGAGGAGCAACACTTGGAGGAGCACACGTCGGAACACTTGGAGGAGGCTCGGCATACCCTAGACGCGCCAACAAGCTTGGATGGTGGCGCGCCCTTGCCTTCCGGTTTTGATGGTGCCAAAGCTCAAGGAACTACACCACCTTATCTAGGTCGTATTACGCGATCCCGAGCTAAGGCCATTCTATGTCAAGTGCAAGAAGAGCTCATGGGGTGTAGCTTTCCGAAAGAGTGCAATGAAGATGGTTGGAGTTTTATTCTACTTCATGGTTCTAAGTGACAATTCGACGGAAAGGACAATTATTAAGTTTTCGGGTTTTTGGGTTAATTTTTGTAATTTTCTTAAGTGAAGGGGCTAACTTTGTGAGGTTGCTTTCTAGGTTATATGGTCGTCCCCCTCACCCTTTGTTGCTAGATTGGACGAAAAACCTTGTTGCTTACTTTCCTTGCATCTTTCAATTCAAGTACTTGTTCTTTTTTTTTCGTTCGTTCAATTCTCGTTGTTCAAGTTCTTGGTGAGTAATATCCGACAATCTCGGGCATCCTAGTTTGTTTGAGATCTTGGTGAGTCATATCCAAGTTGTCAAGCATCCATATCCCCTTGTTCTTCCCATTTCGATCCATCATCCATCTCGGTGGTTTCTGCACACCCTCAGTAAAATAGACATATCTTTCTATCCACTCATCATCTAGATCTGAAATTTTGAGAGATTAAACTAGACTCAGAGATCTAACTTCTCGAATTGGAATCACTCGATTCCGAGTTCGGACGAGGAAGATCCATCTAGTTGAAGACGGGTCAGTTGCGTGGTGTTTGTTGTCCGAATTCCTTGGATTCTCGTGGCGATCTCTTTGCACCATCATCCCTTCCATCGATCCGGCCATCATTTTTTATAATCTTGACGTTGATACGGTCCTACAGGTTCAAACCGCTCGTGAAACGGACGTCCGGATCTTCAGTTATAGCGAATACAAGTTTTGGTTACCGATTGACAGGTAAAGGACTTCGGATAATTACTCAGGATTCGTTGTTAATCCGTTTGATCCGAGATTTGGTAATCTTTAAGAACTGTTGCTGATGAACAATTTTTATTTAGAAAATTGTTTCAAAAGTGAAGCGGATAATTAGTTATAATTCCGCCAAGATGGCTCCTTGAAGCATGATAACTAAGGATTTATTATATATCGATATTCGGAAAAATCGTTTATCGATTAGGAAGTTGTAGGAGTTGAGAATACTACTAAGAAGTGTTTCTGTGAGCTCGTTGTTGAGAAATTCTTTTGTTATATTTGTCAGAGGGATGATACAGATTACTGTTGGAATTGCTAAGGACGTCGAGCACGCCTTATAAGGCAAGTGGACGATTCTCTCTTGCGTTATTGTTATTAAATGAGGAATTGGATCCCATTTAATATTTGCGTTGGGAACAACTTGTATGATTAATAAAATATGATAAGTCGTTACATTTGTTAGAAATAATGACCATGTTGTTTATTCAGTTTCGCGTTAGAACTGGATTTAGGTCCGTTATGTGTGGCCTTGTATGTTGTCTCATGCTGAGACATTATTGTGAAGTAAGTTAGTTTTTCAGGGGTAGGAGCCGAGTCTCCGATTACCTCTTTATATCACAGTTTATGTTGGGAGGTTTAGCTTGTTACTATCATATCCCAACATTCGGGTCATGACTCATACCTCACTCAACGCTGGAAGAGGTGTTTATGCAATCTAGCTAAGTGCAAATTGGTATTAGGTGTTCGTCAATGATCATGGATTTGATCCCTCTCATCTTGACGTCTCCATGTACAGGTGGATTCTCTGCGGTTTTAGCCGCTTAAAAGTTACCAACATGTTTGTGAAAAGTTCTGAAAGTAATAAAGATAAGTGCGTTAGGCACATTAATGTACCCGAATGGTTAGTCTATTCAATAACCATTCTTGCTCCCGGTTATGAATGATTCTTAATCAAACTTTGATTAAGTGAATCATATTAGTCGATGGAGGCTTTTCAAAATGTTATGTGATTAATATGAGTTCCCAACAATTGTTTATGCTTCTTAAAAGAAACCACAAGCGGTGGTGTTCTCTCTCTTGATTATGCGAGTCTTCTTCTTATCCTCTATAAGACTGCTAACTGTTGGATCATGATCTGAGTCTATTCGGATTTGGATGCCAATATGTTTAGTTACAACCATAAGAACCAAGTTAGATTCTCCGCTTGCTAGTCTATCATTAGACTAACCCGTCCATCTTCTTTTCTTTTATATGGTCGGCTGGTGTCCACCGTTGTATACGATACATCAGGTTCTTCTTAGAAGTTGATTCAAGAGGCGGATTCAGATGTTTGAAGCTCCAGAAGTTGAAGAAAGGTTTTCAATGGTTATACTTGAGTGAAGATCATGGTTGAACTACTTCAAAGTGAAGCTGAGTTTCAGAAATAAGAGCTTATGGAAGACTGGATGAAGATTTTGTTTAAATAGAAGGTTGTGCTATTTATTTAATCTTTTTGGATTAAGGTTTGTATAAGACCAATTGTATTTATTCCGCTGTAATGTTTGTTTTAGTTTGTTCAGTCAGTTTAAAGCCTTGGGTAGCTTCGGTTTAGTCTTAATCGAGGTTACTGGCGGTAATACCTCCAGGGTAGGAAGGGGGTGTTACAGAAGTGGTATCAGAGCGAGGAAGTTCCTAAGTCTTGCTTAAGACTTTCATCTTCTATATGGAATTATGGAGAATTTTATATGGGTGTTATCTTAGAACCATTTACGGAAAGTGGTTAAGATTGGAGGTCAGACTCAAGAAGAGATAGAAAGAGGAAAGGGAATTGGAGAACATGAGGTAATAAGTTTGTAATGGTTTATGTGAAAAAAGGTCCTATAGTGGACATTTGATTCCCTAGAGATGGGAATGGATTCCGAGAAGGATCCAAAGTAAGATTAGGTGAAGATTCCTAAAGTTGACCCGGTTCTAGACCAAGTTATCAATGAATTCCTATTCTCTCTTGAGAGTCTGATTTGGGTGTACCCTCGTTGTTTCTTCCATATTAGGAAACTTTTTGTGAGATTTTGAAGTTAAGTATTGTACTTCATAAAGACTTTCTAGTTTGAAGGTTTCCTATTTTAAGCTCGTATGATGGAAGATTTGAAGTTAAGAATTTTGTTAAAAAGTTCATGATTGAATGTTATGTGAAAGTTTAAGTGTTGTCTTTAAAAAGGAAATTTTAAAGTGAGTTTCTTTGACATTGAAGTCATAAGATTAAGAGTTTTCTCGAAGTAATTTTATAGGAATGGTTGAACTTTGAAATTCGAGTATCAAGAGAAGTTTGGAGTTGGAACCTCTACTCCTCAAAGTTGAGATTTGGAAAATCTTATGAGTCTTGAGTGATTCTAAAAAGATCAGTATGGATCATGAGGTGATATAAGAGAATCCTGAAAAGAAAAGGGTTGTCTTTGGAAACTTTCTTCAACAACTATGTTTGTGACTCTATAGTATAGAATCATGGATATTCTGTAATTTTCTTTGCTCAGTTAGAAGTTAAAGAGCTTTGAAGTGCTCAAGTGTTGGATCAATTGAATTGTTAAACTATTGGAAGATGCAGTTCAATTTTGAATTTGATAGTATTCAAACTCGAATTTTCATACATGTTGTTATCCTTTGAGTTAAGAGGATTGAGAATCCTAAATGGAATGGGAATTTCTTATGATTATAATAAGAAAGAAAGGAAGAATGTTGGTTTAGTTTAAGTTGTGAACAAGTGGTTAATCATCAACGTTGTTGTGAATAAAGTTGAAATGTCAAAATGGATTGAACAGGTAACAGTTCATCAGTAAAGTGTTTATGTTCAATTAACTACTTAGCACAAGTGTTAATTGATTACATGAGTTGTTGATATCCATATGACTAACCTATGTGACAACGTTATTGGAGTTTCGTTGTATGATACCCAACTCGGGATAATGAGAAGAGACTTGAGGTCTATAATGGACTAGTAATGGAATCAGCATTGAGATGTTCTAATTTGTCAATGGTATTGACTTATGTTTCTTTAAGGATGGAAATGATAAAGTTCAGTTTTGAGAAGATCAATCAAGGAATGATCTTAGCATATTTGTCTTTGATATTTCAAGCAGTTGGGAGAAAAATATCAACCATACAATGTTATGATCAATAAGGTTTAGACCATAACCTTGGGAAGCAATTTTAGCTATTGTTGGGTTCCAAAGATTTTATATCAGTCAATGCAAAGCCTAAGGTGGTACTGGTGAGACTGTTAAGTTGTCGGCAAGCTTCCTAACCACAAGCTCTTCCTTTGCAATGTGGTTTGAAGTTAAATTAATGAAAATGTATATGTCTTCTCCTTACGGTTAAGTAAGAAGACAAGAGAATGATGGAGAAGTCTAGTTTGTTTACCAATGTTGAATTGGGATAAGTTTAAGAATATCTTGTGTGGCCATGGGTATTCTTCTGCTAAAAGAGATTGGAAATTAAAGGAATTTCCTTATATGTAGAGAGATATGAGGATTGGATGTTTTGAACTAGATGCAAAGTTGGAAAGTTCACTTTTTATATTGAGAGGATTAAGTTGTAAAAGGATGGAAAGTCCTTAAAACCGTCAAAAGAGTTTGATAGTTCACTCTTGGATATCGGAATTTAAATGACAATTAAGTTGCAGAAGGGATATTGTTCTGCAAATGGATGATCTCAAGCATTGAATTTTGGTAACATATCATTGTTACATCACTTTAAAGCGAGATGTCAAGGAGACATACAAGATGAGAGCGACCTTGGAAGAAGTTGTCATGAGTATGAAAATGTTGGAATCATATTTTCTCTAAGGATTGCAAGTAGATTGATACAAGCAATCAACTTCTGTTATTGGAACTTGTAAAGTTAATATGAGTTCTGATAAAGTTGTATCAAATGAAGATTACTTTATACTATGGAGTACGGAAAGGTATGATAGTGTATTGGAAGTGAGAAAAAATCAAGGTACGTCACCAGGAACTACCTTGAAGAAGAGAAGAAGTGTTATACTTCAAAAGGGAAGTGATGTTTAGAAACGAATTAGTTTGTCTTTGCTCCTCTGAGACTCATCTTTGATTCTGAGAAAATTTCAAATATGAAATTTTAATGCAATGTTAGTGGTTAAAACGAATTGAGAGTAAATGTTTTTACGGTTTTCATGGTGGTGAGTAAGAATGTGATTTGTCTTCCATCTTGATCACATGGTAAGGCAAGATTACATGTCTTATTCCTATGAGAATGCAGTAAAGGATTATGTTTATTTTATCTCCCCATCCTGATCACATGGTGGAATAAGATCACATAATTCCTATATCACATGGTGGAATAAGATCACATGGTAAGGCAAGAATAGTTTCTAGTATGATTGCCAAATCATATAAGTTTTGCAATTATATGAGTTTTGCAAGGGTAATTAGTTGAGATGAAAAGATGCAAGCTTTCTTTTGCACTATAGCAATTTCTATATCTAGTATCCGGGAAAACTCCTTAGAGTTAATACATCCTTGGTATCTTATACCATTTAAGGAGTATGGTCAAACTTCCCGAAACAGTTCGATTATAAGTAAAGAAATTTGGTAAGATTCTTTACAAATCTGTGTTGGTCTCTGAAGATCATGGAGTAACTCTGTACTTCTCTAAAAGTTTGGGATTGTTTTCAGTCAATGATTATTGGAATTGTCTAAACAGTTTGCTAGTAGTTCATTTTGGTTGACGTCATGACCTAAGAAAGTCATTGCCTTTTTAGCGGAATTGTATATGGACTCCTGGAAGAGAACCCTTTCTAAGGAATGATATTGTAGTAATCCTTTCTTTGGAATAAAGGATGTACTAGTAATTTCTCCATTAGTTGTTATTTGTTTTTAGGTTGTCTTGAAAACTTAAATCTCCTTGAGATAAGATAGTCAAGTGAGGACTTTAAACAGAACTCCAATGGGTCTGAAGTTTGGATATGTAAATTAGTATTGATATTCAATCTCAGCCTGATAAGTTGTTGGATATAGAGAGTGGACACGTGAGGATATGTTTTTAATCCTAAGAGTTAGGTTGCTCAACAAGTCAAAATGTTAAGTGAAGTCTAAACAGTTCTTTGATGAAAAAGACTGAAAATTGTCAATGGAGACAATTTTGTTGGAAATTATTGGACTAAAGGTATTATTGTCCAATATGTTGGTATAATAATGCGTAAGAGTGTAGTTTGAAGTAGTTGAAAGAGAAAACTACTTTTGAATGTCAATATGCCCAAGCTAAGTTTTGTCGAGAAAAAGATGTAAAGGGTTAACAAGATAGGTTATTATCTTGTCATGTGTTGGATAAATCTCATATTCTTTGTTAAAGTAATACTAAGATTCTATCTCAAAAAGGAAATTGAGTAAGGATTTTAAGTAATCCTTGTAAAGAAACTAATTTGAGAAGGACTAAAGGTTTAGTTTGAATGACAACAAGGTTGTGTGAATACCCTAGGATTTATTCAAAATTGTTGAGTAGATCAAGGAAAAGTAGTATGGGAAAGTAATATTGTTTAAGATCAATGGAGAAGATCAAGAAGGTAAGACACCGGGATTTGTTATTCAAGCTTATGGATTGCTTAATTTCAAAACTGTTCATGTGTATCTGTTGTTGTTGAGCTTTGAAAGCTTATTTCAAAAGAACCATATTTATTTGCTTAGTTAGTTCATCCTGGAACAAGTAAATGCATAAGGATTAAGATAAACTTTTTGATGGCCTGACATGAAGTGAAATGTCACTGAGTTCGTTTTGATATATTTAGTTTGTCTGAAAGCCCTGATTGAGCAAAGAAGACCAGATGAAATGTTATAGTCTCTTCCTGTTTCAGAAGGAAAGTGGGAAGATGTTGCAATGGATTCTTGTCATTAGTCGTTCAAGGCTTAATGAAAGAAAATTGCAATATGAAGGTTAACTCACCTAGAGTGTTCATTTTAATGCATTTAAGGTGACTTAAAGAGTACAGAAGTTAGTTGAGGTGTTCATGTATGGAATTTTTCATCTTCATAAAACTCCGAAGATTATTATCTTTGATTGAGATGGATGGTTCATATCAAAGATTTGAAAGGAGTAACATCAAGCTTTGTGGATTGAATTGAATTTTAGTATTGGCTTCCCTCATCAAATTGATGAATGATGTAAAGAAACAAATTCAAACTTCTGAGGACATGTATTCTGGATTCCACACGAGTTGGAATGGTAGTTTGAGGTTGAGTGAATTCACATACAAGAATTTTGATTTCACGATAAAGAAAATGACTCTTTTAAGGCTTTATAAGGCCGGAAGTGTTGGTTGTCAATTTGTTGGAATGACAATGCTGACAAGGTTCTTCATGGGCCAGACTTGGCCAAGAGAACAATAGCTGATATTGCACTAACACGTTCAAGGGTGCTAACTGCTCATAATTGACAACAGTCGTATGTTGTTTTAAGCG
This sequence comes from Fallopia convolvulus, assembly GCA_964016875.1. Classification (NCBI taxonomy): domain Eukaryota; kingdom Viridiplantae; phylum Streptophyta; class Magnoliopsida; order Caryophyllales; family Polygonaceae; genus Fallopia; species Fallopia convolvulus. The sequence continues at coordinate 30,306,599 of OZ024727.1, forward strand.
AGAGCATGTTGAGTTTACTGTAGAGAACAACGTTTTTGTTCTGGTATCCGCCTTGAAAGGCATATTCCGCTGGGGAATGCGAGACAACGTAAATGCTCGCTATGTTGGATCTGTTGAGATACTGGAAAGAACTGGTAAGCTTGTTTATCGGTTGGCATTGCCACCTTTAGTGCATTCTATCCGTAATGTCTTCCTTTGATTAGGTTATCTTGACCTAAAAATGGAAGTGAAGAAAAGACTTGAGAAATTAGACAGGAAATGCTGAGCCATTTTCCAAAGTTAATGAATGTTGTAAAGAAGAAGTTTGGTAACTAAGCAATGGTTGTTTTGTGCTTCGTGCAGAAGTAACAACATATTTTTAAGGGGGTACTACAAACGTCTGTATAGGTTTGTAGTGGTGTTGTGTGCTTATGCTATCCTTCCTTGTGATTTGAGTTCTCCTTGGTTTCGAGGGCGAAACCATTTTTAAGGGGGTACTAATGTAATAATTGCGGTTTTTGAGGATATTTTTGAATTTTTCTCGAATATCCTTTTAACTTTTTTTGTTCGTTTTAACGCTTAATCCAATATTTTTGTTGGAGATTAAATCCTAGAAAATTGTTGGTGATATCCTAAAATCACAAAGAAATGATTTTATGGATTGGTGTGAATTCTAGGATTTTTCGGTGGAAAAAGAATATTTATTGGATAAGCCATCTTTTTAATTATATACCGGAAAGGATTTAAAATACGAAACGGAAGCCTTAAAAATTGAAGGTAGCAAGATAAAATCATGGAAATTTGGTTTTATTGGTCTACATAATTTACGGGACGTTTTTCGTTTAGTGAGTTTTTCCACCCGAGGTACATAATTTTACCGCTTAAACGCGAGTCCCGTTTCGAGACGGGTTTGATTTTAAAGGCCGACTTTTGTTTGCTTAGTATGGGAGGCAAACTGAATTCTTTCTCCTATTTTATACGTATTGGATGTGTATGGAATTGGGGCTTTTGAAAAGTAAAAACAGAGGATGAGAATGAGAGGAATCAGGACACGACGCACTCAGGAGAATTCGGGCAAGACTTCACCGTCGGCCACCTTCCTCCTCACTTCCACCTCCATCTCCACCCTCCACCTCATCCCTTCTTCTTCCTTCTTGTTTTAGGTCGGAGCTGCTGCAAGAGGGCTGAACCAGCGAGCTAAATCAGGTCGGAACCGACGGGCTCGGGCGAGAGTCACCGCCGGTCATCTTCTTGCTTCGCCGTACGTCGCCGCCGGCGACCGTTAGCCTCTCCGACCACCACCCACAGCAAGGGCTGCTGTCGGGCAACGCCCAGCCACCATCGGGCTCAGGGATCGAGCCATGATCGAGCCAAACGAGCCATGGGCTCGAGTGAAGGTATATACGATCGAAATTAATTAGTGGGTTGATTGCGGAGCCACCGTAAGGGATTTTCGGTGCCGCTTTGCTAATTAAATTTATGGTTTTTTATAATCTTGACGTTGATACGGTCCTATAGGTTCAAACCGCTCGTGAAACGGGCGTCCGGATCTTCAGTTATAGCGAATACAAGTTTTGGTTACCGATTGACAGGTAAAGGACTTCGGATAATTACTCAGGATTCGTTGTTAATCCGTTTGATCCGAGATTTGGTAATCTTTTAGAACTGTTGCTGATGAACAATTTTTATTTAGAAAATTGTTCCAAAAGTGAAGCGGATAATTAGTTATAATTCCGCCAAGATGGCTCCTTGAAGCATGATAACTAAGGATTTATTATATATCGATATTCGGAAATTAAATCGTTTATCGATTAGGAAGTTGTAGGAGTTGAGAATACAACTAAGAAGTGTTTCTGTGAGCTCGTTGTTGAGAAATCCTTTTGTTATATTTTTCAGAGGGATGATACAAATTACTGTTGGAATTGCTAAGGACGTCGAGCACGCCTTATAAGGCAAGTGGACGATTCTCTCTTGCTTTATTGTTATTAAATGAGGAATTGGATCCCATTTAATATTTGCGTTGGGAACAACTTGTATGATTAATAAAATATGATAAGTCGTTACATTTGTTAGAAATAATGACCATGTTGTTTATTCAGTTTCGCGTTAGACCTGGATTTAGGTTCGTTATGTGTGGCCTTGTATGTTGTCTCATGCTGAGACATTATTGTGAAGTAAGTTAGTTTTTCAGGGGTAGGAGCCGAGTCTCCGATGACCTCTTTATAACACAGTTTATGTTGGGAGGTTTAGCTCGTTACTATCATATCCCAACATTCGGGTCATGACTCATACCTCACTCAACGCTGGAAGAGGTGTTTATGCACTCTAGCTAAGTGCAAATTGGTATTAGGTGTTCGTCAATGATCATGGATTTCATCCCTCACATCTTGACGTCTCCATGTGCAGGTGGATTCTCTACGGTTTTAGCCGCTTAAAAGTTACCAACATGTTTGTGAAAAGTTCTGAAAGTAATAAAGATAAGTGCGTTAGGCACATTAATGTACCCGAATGGTTAGTCTATTCAATAACCATTCTTGCTCCCGGTTATGAATGATTCTTAATCAAACTTTGATTAAGTGAATCTGATTAGTCGATGGAGGCTTTTCAAAATGTTATGTGATTAATATGAGTTTCCAACAATTGTTTATGCTTTTTAAAAGAAACCACAAGCGGTGGTGTTCTCTCTCTTGATTATGCGAGTCTTTTTCTTATCCTCTATAAGACTGCTAACTGTTGGACCATGATCCGAGTCTATTCGGATTTGGATGCCAATATGTTTAGTTACAACCATAAGAACCAAGTTAGATTCTCCGCTTGCTAGTCTATCATTAGACTAACCCGTCCATCTTCTTTTCTTTTATATGGTCGGCTGGTGTCCACCGTTGTATACGATACATAAGGTTCTTCTTAGAAGTTGATTCAAGAGGCGGATTCAGATGTTTGAAGCTCCAGAAGTTGAAGAAAGGTTTTCAATGGTTATACTTGAGTGAAGATCATGGTTGAACTACTTCAAAGTGAAGCTGAGTTTCAGAAATAAGAGCTTATGGAAGACTGGATGAAGATTTTGTTTAAATAGAAGGTTGTGCCATTTATTTAATCTTTTTGGATTAAGGTTTGTATAAGACCAATTGTATTTATTCCGCTGTAATGTTTGTTTTAGTTTGTTCAGTCAGTTTAAAGCCTTGGGTAGCTTCGGTTTAGTCTTAATCGAGGTTACTAGCGGTAATACCTCCAGGGTAGGAAGGGGGTGTTACAAATTGAACCCCAACAATCTCCCCATCACTTGTGAATCCCTCACAAGCCTGAACGGCGGACCCTCCCGGTCCCTAAGCCGAACCATCGGCTCTGATACCACTTGTTACGGGGGATACGAGCCCTATTGCCAAGCCTAGTATACGAGTCCATAGGGTTCCATCCCAAAACCAAATTGGTGATAGGAGGAGTGGCCTATGACCTTATGTACTAGCTTGTTTTCACTCCCAACTTCCCATGTGAGATTCACAATTGAACCCCAACAATTTTTTTAATTAATTATATATTATGTTATTCAATCACCTTATGGAATTTCCAATTTTATGCACTAATCTTATTTAATAATTTTTTTTATCAATTAGTATGAGATTGGATAAATTTTTATCTCTACCCATTATTTTTATCTTTGTTCATGTTTATTATATTATAATATGTAATTATATTCTATCCATATATTAATAATTATTTTTATCAATATTTTTAATTATGCTTTTATATATTAATTATAGAGTTTGGTTCAAATGAAACCAACTCTTATCCTAAAACGTGAAACGAATGCACTTTTTCTAGTTCGTAGTGCACTTTTTATACAAAAGTGCATTGCAAAATATAAAAAGTGCAATCCAAAAAAGCGGACTACAAAAAGTATGAGAAGTGTACTATAAAGTATGAAAAATGCAAATCCGAAAAAGTGCACTTTGAAATAGGAAAAGTGCACTACGAACTAGAAAAAGTGCATTCGTTTCAGGATACGAGTTCGTTTTAAGATAAGAGTTTGTTTCATTTGAACCAAACTCATTAATTATATCTTTATTACCATAAAAGCGTATGAGCCGTTTTGGTAAAAACTTAAAAATAGTGGATATGCAATAAAACCATGGGTATTGAACAAAATTCATATAAATGCCATGTCTCCACCCCTTTCTTCCTTCTTTTTCTCTACCGACTTAATTTCTCTACGAGCCTCCTTTACGCCATCTTCCATCCCGACCGCCCTCCCGGTCGCATTCTTCTTCCGTCTTCTAATCCCGGTCTTTAACAAATTGGCCTCCAAATTATGGTATTTGGTAATTCCTTAGTCATTATTTTATTTATTCTTTTTCTGTTTTAAGGTTTAGATTATTTTCAAACTACTATTCTTCTTGGTGTTTTGATAGAATCATTTCTTGCTATTTGAGTTTTGTGGGTTAAGTGGTGGTCAAGAGAGTGGGCGGCAACGAGGTGGTCGGGTTGGCGGCGGAGAAAAGTGACGGGATTGTGCTGCTCAACATATCTTGTAATTGGTCCTATGTATGATATTTAATATGTGTGACATTGAATTTTATTTTGAATTCCTTTGTAGGTTAAGGATCATGTAGGCTTGTTCATATGGACTTTAGTTCCTTTTCTATTTTTGGTTTAAATTTCTGAATTAACACTTGTGCACGCCAGGTGTTTGATGAAATGCTCATGTGAATGTAACTCCTAAATCTGAGTTCTTCTATGCCGCATTCAATTTCTAGGTTCGAAGTTATGCTTTTATTCGATCATTCTTGATTTTGTATTAGTCAAAATACTTGAACAATTGGTTGGTCGGATGTTGGGGCTATTGCTATATGAACTTACTGTGTTTTCTGGTTTGGCTCCTAAGCACATGTCTTTGATCTTCAAAAAGGAGAACTAGAAAGGATTAGTGGGAATAGTCACTAATGATTATTTTTCTTTCCTTTTAGTTGGGACAGTAGCAGTACCTTGTAACCCTCCAAACCATGCTTCACCATCTAAGCTCAAGCTTGCTATATAGCCTACTAAACAAGTAACTCCAAGTTAAATAATATTCAAACTTCAATCTATGTGGTGGGGATGGTCATTGTTGTTGTAGAATGCAAAATATTCTTCTTCTTAATCCTCAATTTGTGGGCTGAATCTGCCTAATTTAGTGTTGTTGCCGGTATGAGGCTGATTTGGGTTATTCAATGCGTTGTTTGTTCTACCCATGTGTGTTGGTAGATTTTGCCATGGATGGTGATTGCATCAACTTCATTATGTTATGCAAATGTAGTTTTTATGTGTTCATAAATCTCATGCATACATCTCTATATTTTAGAGGATCATAAGAACTTGTTATTCTGTAGATTTTTTCCTCACATAAGATTTTCGTGACTGACTGAATCGCATGTATCAGTGAGCCATATGTCAGAAAAGATGAACTATAGTTAAGGCTGCAAGGGGTGGAATTTAGTGGGGCAATAGAGGATGAAAAACAAGTTATTCTTTCCTTGATGATCCATTCACTTGGTTCTTATGTTTTGCTACCTTTTCATGATTTTGTTGTTGGTATTGGGTTCTTTTTTTTTCTTATCTTTCTTTATTTGTCGGATATGTGTTCAAAAAACATTAATTTGATGGTAATTACTAAGCAATCAATCCTTTTGGTTTTGTCATATTAAGTATTAACCTTAGGATATTATTAGTCCACCAACAAGGTGCCGTGTAATTTGTTGTACGAATGAATTAGTCTAGGTGAAACAGTTGTTATATGATTAATTTGATTTGAAGGATATGTTTGAGAATGTCTTGGAGATAAAAGAAAGATGCTAGAGAGGTGATGACACATTGGTCCTTTAAGTTCTACCAAAACATAATGCTTTCTTACGTCTCTTGCAGGAATGAACTATTTTCATATCAAGGCTTTTAATGTTGTTGTACACGAGATGAGCTTGCCCGTCCCACTTATTTGATTTGGGGTAACAATAGGGCCGGAAAGTCACAGTCGATTAATTTTCGTTTGCAAATTGGAATATATATATGCATCTATCTACTTGAGGTTTTTATGCTTATCCTTCTGCTTTTTTGTTTGTTTGTGGTTGATTGATTTAAATAGGCAAATTGTGGGTACACGTAAGAGTTTCTTCGATCGTTAATTTCTCAACGGCAAATCCCACATTAACCATGTCGCAACTCTCATCGAAGTGAACAAGGATGTTGGTGACCAGTTGATTGCAGCAAACCCTGTGTGTAATGCTCTTTTTATTCTGTTTAAATTTGCAAGAATGGAGTAAAAAGGATTAGTTTGTATACCATAGAATCTCGTTAATTTCTTTTCGAGTAATTTTTTAGCTTCTCTATAAATCCAAGTAGTATTGTGGGATATGTAATGTTTATAAAATGAGCCTTTCGCTCCTCACTGTTGCCAACGGCCACTGCTGTGTTGGCTGATAGATTTGATGGGAACCTATAGAGCTCTATTGGACTGATTGTACTATATTAATATTGTATGTATGAACTTGTACATTCTTATTGTTTAAATCATCGGGGCTGTCACTTGTAGGTTTTAGTTGAGAAATTAGAGGTACTCCATGAAATGATTTACTGTAAACAAAATTAGAATTTGTGGGAGAAGTGAAAGATTCTCAAAAGTGATAGGAGTTTGAGGATGTTTTTGTGAGAAGCTTTCATGACTACAAGTCCAGTAAGAGGTAGATCATAACATCAAACTTTGAATTGGGGAGTAGGTCAATCTCGTGAGTTTTCATATTGAATGTCCTCAAGGGAGATGTAGGAGCTGAAGCCGAGATTAAGTGGAATCGAGGAAGCCACTTGGGAGACCGAAGCTAGGATGAGAGAGAGAGACCTGCTTGGAGTTGTACTTACCTTAGTAGAGGCTTTGGTGCTAGAAAGTAGTGGTGAGCAAGAATTGTGACTTTTTGGTGTTGTGGGACTGTCTGTTTGTATTGGTTGTGTGACATGACTTGATTGCTTGTGATTTTGATTTGTCATGTTTATGTTATCATGTCATGTGACTTGGTTTGACTCATTTTATGTGTTAGTTTCGTTACATGCGATCTCGGTTCGGGGACGAACCGTTTCTTAGGGGGAGGTATTTGTAAAACCTCAAAACATTTCCAATAATCCATTATTATTCCGTTCATTCAAAAGTTCCGGGACGAAACTTCTTTTAAGAGGGGATATATGTAATGCCCGGGTTTACTAAGAACCCGATAATAAATTCCGTCGATCCGACGTTCGCCTTTGGGAAGCAATATTAATAACTAAGATTTCCTTTCCTTATTCTTTACCTTTTGTTTCGAATGAGCTTACTTAAGATTAAGCCCATTAAGTTGACCGGCCCAAATCCTCATCAGCCTAAATCTCCATTTTTCTTTACCTTTTTATTTCTTTTTCTACTCCTTTTCTTTTACGCCGCCAGAAGCCAGAATCTCTTTCCTTCTTCTCCTGGTGTTCGACGTTGCCTTGTGCGATCTTTTCCCCGACTACGCTGGTAGGAACTTTGAGTTTTTCTTTGGAATTTCGTCTTCGTTTTATTTTCTGTGACATCTCCTAATCTCAGCCTTGTATCCTCTTCTGATTCGTGGCGGAAACTGGGCACCATCTCCGGTATCGCTACCGCCGGTCGAAGCATACCGATCACCGGGTTGCTACACCACTGTCACCTTTATACTATGGAGAAGCGTGAAAACAGAGGAACGATTGCCTCTATTCGCCGAGGCTGGCCCCAACTTGTCAATCTCGACGTCACTGGCGATCACGCCTTTTTCCGCTTGGCTTTTAGTGTCGTCGTCTTCCCCGCTACTGGTTAGTGCAGCCATCCTTCTTCTGTTTCAGTTTGGTAACCAAATCAAGGTGAATGGGTTCCGATCGGTTTTGGTTTGGGAAAGGTTGGGTTAGATTAATTAAGAGTAGTTAGGGTTGATCTTGTTAAAGTAATGTTTTTATGCAGATGTTGCTGGGTAAACCGATGCGTTGGGTTTCAAGTTAAAATCAATTAGTGTTCATGTCTAGGTAAATCGTACAGAAGTTGTTAGATAAAGCTGTTGTTTTCTCTTTATAATACAAGAGTACGTTAGACTAATTAGCTAGGATTAATTAGCTATGTTAATGGGTAATTAAGTAAGGTTAAATTAAATTAATTTGTTTTATGATATGTTATATTAATTATCTACTAGAAACATGAATGGCTAGATAATACTCCTATAATTAAGTGGTTTGAATATTATATAACTAGATATTTGTAATCTAGTTAGTATTTTTATATGGGTAAGCATATTTGTAAGTGTTTTGGAGAAGGTAGTTTGGTGGAACTGAATGAGTCAGTTTGTTCATGATCGATTGTGATTTTCATGTTGGTTAAGGTCGTTTAAATTCGGGTATTCTAACTTGGCCTAAACCAAGTTTGTTAAAAGTTGCTAAGACTAATAAGTTGGGGTTTGGGTTTAGTTAAATCTCTTTTCGTAAGATTTTATAATTTTAAATATCATTTCTTGCCTTTGCTAGGGTCAGGTTGTTCGATAGTTAGTTATTTCGTTGTTTCGGGAGTTCGTCTTTGAGGTAAGTCGTTTTCGACTTGCTCGGTTCTTTTCTATCTTATTAGATTTTGTGCCGTTATTGTAGGATTGTTTTTGGGAAATAGTTCCGAATATCTTTTTGAAATGTTTTGGACTTGCTTGTGATGATGTGTGCAAATTGGTTTTAAATGGCTTTTATCAGAAATAAGTGTTCAAACGTTTTCTCTGTGTTGGTACCATTTCCGGAACGACTATCGTAGCTGGCGGAGAGGAAGGGTTGCCTATGCATGGTCCGTGTGATAGACCCCTTCAAAAGAAAATGTTATCTGTGTGTTTTGGCAAGTGCTCCAGTGGAGGCTTAGCCGGGGTCAGAAGGAAGAAGTGATGTGAGGAGTGGGAGGGCCTGCCTCTGCATTGTGGATTGGAATACGAGATGGAGAATGAGTTATATTGTTTTAATTGTGCGATTCTGTGTATCTGTGTTTGGCTTATGTGTGACTAACCGTCTAATTTAGGTATTGACCTTTAGAGTTATGGTTGCGATTGTGGATTCTGGTTGCTGACTATAGAAAACTGTTTTTAAAGGTCTTATAATTTCCGCATATTATCTAGCTTGGTAGATTAGTAGCTGACCCTTCGGGGATTATTTTTTCCAGTTATAGGTATGTAACAGGAAACCGTGCAGGAGCCTTGGCCGGATGATGGAGTGGATCGTTGACGCACGTGTCATTAGTCTGGGTTTTTTTTGGTGTACTTCGGAAGGATTTATTATTATTATTAGTTCTGTTGAATTATTTTAATTGTAATTCTTTTAGTGTTGTTTGGAATATTTTGAGGAAAATTCGGGAAGGGTTACTTGGAAGTTTTGTTATACATTCGGGCATTCAAACATGTTTTATATACAGTTTTATAAATCTAAAGGTTGGATGTTTTGCTTGTTTTCTCGTCGTGCCCGCATCGTAAGATCCTAAAATGTTGTTATTAACCCACCTAAGTAGTACCTAGTAAGGTCTACTACCACGTAGCGCCCTGTGGAAAGATGGGGTGTTACATGTTTGTGGTTGATTGATTTGAATAGGCAAATTGTGGGTACACGTCAGAGTTTCTTCGATCGTTAATTTCTCAACGGCAAATCCCCCAGTAACCATGTCGCGACTCTGATAGCTTACATATAGGTAGTATTTAGGATGCATGTTTACGTTTCTTTTGCGTTGCTTTTAGGTAGTTTTAGTTATTTCCTTTAGTGTCTTAGAGTGTCTAGGAGTTTTGGGTTTTTGCACTTGTTCTATGTTGTTTTACAGGTCTTAAAGTGAACAAGTGTGAAAGGAATGGAAATCGGGGAAATAGCGCTTGAATTCGGGCCATCCGTTGAAGTTGCTGGTTTGACACCTCTGTCTTGTAAGGGTTCGTTCGGGAGCTATAGTAGTCCGATGAAGTTGAGTTTGGCATCATTGGAAAGCCTACAATTCATGTTTTTACTCCGAGTCCAAATTCCAACTCGAAGTGAGTCAAAACAGCCCCCGAAGTGTGACCTGATTTCTGAATCGAGGTGCCGGCGGCACCCGCCGCCAACACAGCGGCGCCCGCCGCCCCTGACCGTCGCGGAGACCTTTACTTGCCACGTGTTTTGTTTCTATTGGTCCTTTTCTATCATTATTATTCCGAGATATTATATTTTTGGGATATAGTTTTATACCTAGTTTGATATATTAGGTTTTAGAGAGTTGCATCTCTCATTCATACACTATTATCATATTTTCTTTCAGAGTTTTGAGCCTTTCATGGAGAACTAAGCCCTTTGCTTAGTCAGACAATTGAAGCATCGTTTAAATTAAAGTTGTGAGATTTCTAATTCCTTATCTATTGCTTGGGTTTAATCTTATCTCTTGCTTGAATTTTTATGATTTATTTCAACAAGTTCTAGCCTGATCAACTAGGGTTTGTTGTTGTAGAATCTATTGCTAGATCTAGAGTGTTACTGGTTGAGCATCTCTAGATTGAAGTAGCAACTGCATCGTACTAGTATCTGGTTGTGCTAGTCTTATGCAGAAGAGATATGATTTACATTCTAGGGTAAAAGTTGGTTGTTTTATGCTAGAATTGTATCCTATTATATTCTTATCCATACTGCTGCTATTAAACTGAATCATTGATGGTTTCATGGTTGTTTAATTAGTTAGATCTAATAGTATCTGGTTGTGTTGTTAGTTACAATTGAAAAGGAATTGGAAAATCCATTGCATGAGATATTGAGGTGAAATCAATGATCAACTTGTCATTCGATTGTGGATATTTGTTTGCCTAAGCTATCTTCCTAATTATTGTTTTTCATAATCTTTTATTGCTTTGTTAGTTTTGCATTCTTAGATTTAGTTTAGTTCATAAACCCCCTTTTACTCTAATTGTCATAAAATTCACATAAAAGATAAATCAACCTCCCTGTGGATTCGACCCGGACTTCCTAAAGACTACGGTTCTTAGTTAGTTTGGATTCTTTTGCATATCCGTGATTTGTACGACCATTTCACGCCTATCAAATTGGCGCCGTTGCCGGGGAGGCAATAACTGTCTTTTGTGCGATTTTTGTGCCAATCTTGGTGTTGTGAACCTATCTTACGGTTCATAACACTTGTGCTACTAATCTATGGATTTGTTCGAGTGTAGACAATTGCAGGATGAACACTTCCATGATTTTTTTTTGAGATATCAAGACCACTTTGCTACAAGGATGAATACAATTAATAAAAATCTCTCTATATTGACGGCTACTTTGATCGAGGAAAACTGTGAGTTATGTTCTTCATATTTTCATTCCACAACCTCATGTCCTTTTGAGTTGTGTGAAAGGAATGGTGGAATCACATTGGAATCAAACAATCACGAGTCAAACACCCAGATACAAGTTGAGGAGCAATCTAAGACACTTGATGTGGGTTATGAAGATGAATTTGATGCTCAATATGAATTCACTCCTATAAAGCACGCTGATCAGATTATCACAGAGCCCAATGAAGTCTGTGTTGGCATAGAGATACTTTCAGAGCCTAGGAAGCCTGAATCATCTTCTCCCATGTAGAGTCATGAGTTTGAGCCTTCTGTAGTTTTGGAAGAAGATTATTTTGTTGACCATGATGACTTCTTTGCTGATGAAGTAGACAACAATGAGGGAGAAAATCAAGATGATACATCTGTTAAGGTTCCCGCCATCATGGTGTGCCCTATGCTAGGCCTTGAAATCTCATGCTTCAGTTTCCCCACCTTCTCACATCAGGAGCTTATGGAGTTCCAAGATGAGGAGCCAAGTCTACAACACAAGGTGGAAGATGGAGAATATATGGAGTTCATGTTGGATACAAGTGGTATTGCTGACAAGTGCTTTGATTCATACTGTAAGTATTTTCTAAAGCCACCACTTGTGTTAAATTTGTTTGAGCATATGCCATCTCATAAAAATTGGGCACATAGGTTTGATAAGTTGAAACGGTTTTTGAATGGTATAATATTCACTTTCAATTTATCATTGTGTTACTTATGTTCTTGTGAGATGTGTTCACAAGCTTTTGACAGCTTGTTAAGGACATTGACAATGTCTAATCTTGTCAATTTATGCTAAACGTCGAGCCACGACGTTAAATAAGGCGTTTGTCGGGAGGCAACCCGACCTAGGTACTTTTTTTTTCAAGCTTAGTTGTTTTTGTTTCGGTTTTTCCTTCGTTTTTGTGTTGGACTAATCTGCAGGTAGGCAAAAAGGAGTGCAACGGTACTTGATATGCTGTGTTTTGTACATCATAACTAGGACTTTTTAGTACATATTTCTGTAATATTTTAGGCCTAGTTTGAGCGTTATTGAAGAACAGATTTGAAGGCCGGAATTCAAAGTTAGCAAGAAGTTGAAGACTTCGAAGAAGTTGAAGGTCGCGATCGCCGCCACTCTTAGAGGCGGTCGCGGTGGACGTCGCCGAAGAAGACAAGATCGCCATTGAGGACCGCGATGACGCGAAGGCCGCGATCGCGGCCGTGTATGGGTGGCGATCGCGGTTGCCCGAGGTCGCCGGTGGATCGCGGTTTGCAAGTCAGGCAGCGATCGCGGCCCGGTTTCGGCAGCGATCGCGGCCCTGCTGGAATCTGACACGTGATTAGTTTTATTTGCTTAGTTTATTTTTATATTTTTATCTTTTTAATTTTCGACTTGTTCGAGACTATTTTAGGTTTACTTTTCAGCCTTTGTTATTATTCTCTCTTAGACCTAATTTTCAGACTTTGGTATTTTCTCTGTTATGGAGAACTAAACTTTCTTAGATTCTATTCGAGTTGAAGCTTTTCAGACTTAAGTTGTTGTGAGATTCGTCTTTTCAGGTTTATTTCTACAGGTTATTTCAATTCTCTTGGGCATAATTTATATTGATTGTATTAATTTCTGCTTGATTGATCACCTTGTTGGAATTGATATTATCTATTGCTAGATCTAGGTTTTCTCGTAGCAAAGCCTAATCTTTGTAGCAACTCAATTGGTTTAGGACTCGTTGGACTAAAACAACTGAGAAGAGATTTGAATGCATGTTAATTGTTTGACTCGTTGGAATTCAATTGCATGTATCCTGTTTATCCTTGTTCTTATTGCTAGTATTCATATTATTTATGATCGTTTCATGAGTAATTTGGATATTAAGTTTGCATGTCTCGTTGCCATGTCATAATTCTGATCAGGATAGGAATAACTAAAAAGGAATAACTTGTTTGAATCTATGATCAATAACTTGAGGAAGAAAAGTGGATACTTGAATAGGATTGTTTTTTTCCCTTAATTGATAAAAGTCCAAACTTTTGCCCTGTTTGATTACTTGCTTTGTTTGTTTTAATTCTTAGTGTTAGTTTATTAATCAAAATCCCCCCTTTGTTACTTCTTTAAGTTGATAATAATATTGCTTAGAATTACAAGTGTCTCTTGGGTTCGACCCCGACTTACCAGCTATACTAGTTGAGTAATTAGGGATTTATTTTTGATTTGGCACGACGACTTTCAGCCAGTCAAATTTTGGCGCCGTTGCCGGGGACACTTTTGTTTAATTCTAAGTTTTTATTGTTACCAACTCTAGTGTGGACCCTAGTTTATGGTCCACACTCGTGCTACTAATTCTTCTATTTTGCCTCTTGATTCAGAGATTGAAAGGACCCTTTCCAGGTTGAGACGTGAAGCTCGGGAACTACTCCGTGCATTGCCTTTCGACTTGAATTCTGCTGAAACTGAGACAATGGGAGATCAGACTTTGAAGCAGCTGACTGCTCCAAACTTCCAACAATAGCCCCTGGCTGTTCAGTTCCCTGCGCTGAATGATGGTGTCAAGTTTGAATTGAAATCAGGGTTGATCCATCTCTTACCCCAATTCCATGGGCATGGTGGGGAAGATCCAAACAAGCATCTTGCTGAATTTGATCAGGTCTGCTCAAGTATGAAGCCTGCTGATGTAACTGAGGACCAGATCAAGCTGAGGGCGTTTCCTTTCTCTCTGAAGGATTCAGCCAATGAATGGCTCTACTATCTTTCTCCAGGCTCCATAAATACCTGGACTAAGATGAAAGCGGCATTCTTAGAGAAATACTTTCCTGCCACCAAACAAAACAGTCTGAAGAAGAGCTTGAGCAATATTGAGCAACATGCTGGAGAGAGTCTATATGATTATCATGAGCGATTCAAGAGACTGTGTGCTAGTTGTCCGTATCATGGGTATTCTAATCAAGATCTGGTATTGTACTTCTTTGGTGGATTACTGGATGAAGAGCGCAGAATGGTGAATGCAGCTTGTGGTGGAAGCCTGATGAATAAGATACCAACAGATGCCCTTGAGCTCTTTTCTGAGCTATCTGAGAACTCAAGGCAATTCAACAAAAGAAGTGGCGCTAAGGGAGTCAATGTTATGGACTCCTCTTCTGTTATAAAATCTGAGATGGCGGAGTTGAAAGATATGATGAAGAGGTTCATGCTACAAGGAACCCCTCAACAACTGAAGGCGTGTGAAGTCTGTGCTGATACACTTCACCCTACTGATGCATGTCCACAACTCCAGGAGCCTCAGGCTGAGGTTAATGTTGTAGGAGGCTATGGACCTCCTAGACCTCGTTTTGATCCCTATTCTAATACATACAATCCAGGCTGGGCACACCATCCAAATCTGAGATATGGGAATCAGAATCAGCCTCAATATAACCAGCAAGGAGGAAATCAGCAACCCAGGCAACCTTATGTCCCTAGACCTCCAGTTCAGAGCCAAAATAATTCATCCAACGCTGAAGAGTTGATTGCAAGGCTAGCTATCACAGTGGAACAGATGGGACAGACTACTCAAGCCAGTATCAAGAATATGGAGACTCAGATCAGTCAACTGGCTAATGCAGTGAGTAAATTGGAGGCCAAAGATTCTGGAAAATTGCCAGCCCAGCCCATCAATCCTAGGGAGAATGTGAGTGCGATTACTTTACGAAGTGGAAAAGAATTGTCGAAGATTGACGGAAGATCGGAAGAACCGCGATCGCCGCCAAAACCAGAGGCGATCGCGGCTGAAGAGGCCGCGATCGCGGCCCCCACCATCGGCGATCGCGGCCCCTTAACTGAGGCCTCGGGATTTGAGAAAGTTGAAGACGCGATCGCGTCCACATCGGGCAGCGATCGCGGCGGCGGTGATTCCCGAAATTCTGAAGAACCGCGATCGCGGCTTTCTGATGGTGATCGCGGCCAGGCTCCAGTTTCCAACGATCAATATAGTCGCCCAGATTTCCCTTCCATGGTTTCCCAGAAGCCACCTCCTCCCTTTCCCGAAGCACTGAAAGACACAAGGAAGCTAGAGAACGACAAGGAGATCTTTGAGACGTTTTCCAAGTGTGAGGTAAATATCCCTTTGCTCAATCTGATTAAAAGCGTTCCTAGATTTGCTAAATTTCTGAAAGAGTTGTGCACTATCAAGAGGAACCAAAAATTAAAAGGGAAACAGAAAGTTAAGGTTAGTGAACATGTCTCAGCTGTATTTCAAAGGCGAATGCCTAAGAAGTGCAGTGATCCAGGCATGTTCAGCATTCCCTGCATAATAGGAGACACTAAAATAGATAAAGCCATGCTTGATTTAGGTGCTTCTATTAATGTTATGCCTTATTCTGTTTATACTTCACTAGGCTTAGGACCTTTGCATGAAACTGGTGTTATTGTTCAATTAGATGATAGGTCCACAGTCTACCCGAAAGGGCTTGTTGAAGATGTCCTTGTCATGGTTGATAATTTCATATTCCCTGCTGATTTTTATGTGCTTGATATGGATCATGATGTGCATGCTGCACCCATTCTGTTAGGACGTCCTTTCATGAAAACTGCTAGAACAAAAATTGATATGTGTAAAGGTGTCCTAACTATGGAGTTTGATGGGGAGAAAATTGAATATAGTATGGACAATGCTATAAAATACCCCCAGGATGACCATTCTCTTTGTTCTATTGATGTAATTGATCCCATTGTGCAAGATGTCTTTGATGCTACTTATGGTGATGAATTACAATATGTGTTAGAGAATGATGTCACAACTTCATGCATGGATTATGATTTGTCTGATAGATATCATGAAATCCTTGCTGATCTGAGTGCTTGTTGTGAATCTCCTGCTGATGCTTTGGCCATTGGGCCCATACCACTAACTCTCCCAAGCGAGAAGTTACTTCCTTCTGTAGTACAGGCACCCGAAGTTGAGCTTAAACAGCTCCCTGAACATTTAAAATATGCCTTTCTTGGAGATGGTGACACTTTGCCTGTCATCATTTCTAACAAACTTTCCAAGGAGCAAGAAGAAAAATTGGTGCAGGTACTGAAAGAGCACAAGACAGCTCTAGGTTGGACTATTGCTGACATTAAAGGGATCAGTCCCTCTACATGTATGCATAGGATCCTCCTGGAAGATGGTACCAAGCCATCCAGACAGCCACAGAGACGGCTCAACCCACCTATGATGGAGGTAGTCAAAAAGGAGGTACTGAAGCTCCTACAGGCAGGTATGATCTATCCCATCTCTGATAGTCAGTGGGTTAGTCCGACCCAAGTTGTGCCCAAAAAGGGAGGCATTACAATGGTAGAAAATGTGCATGGGGAACTAGTCCCCACACGAGTTCAGACAGGTTGGAGAGTCTGTATTGATTACCGTAAGCTGAATGCGGTAACCAGAAAAGATCACTTTCCCTTGCCATTCATTGATCAAATGCTTGAGCGACTTGCCGGTTGTTCCTATTATTGCTTTTTAGATGGCTATTCAGGGTACTTTCAGATTGCTATTGCACCGGAGGACCAGGAGAAAACGACATTTACATGTCCCTTTGGCACTTTTGCATACCGCAGAATGCCATTCGGATTGTGTAACGCACCCGGTACGTTCCAACGGTGTATGGTAAGCATCTTTTCTGAGTACATTGAAAATTTTATAGAGGTTTTTATGGATGACTTTACTGTACATGGAAACGACTTTGATGCCTGCTTAAACCACCTCTCTTTAGTCCTTCAAAGATGTGTAGACACCAATTTGGTTCTAAACTCTGAGAAGTGTCATTTTATGGTTGAGCAAGGCATTGTGTTAGGTCACATAGTGTCATCCAGGGGTATTGAGGTCGATAAGGCAAAGATTGATATCATTCAGTCTTTGCCTTATCCTACTAATGTGCGTGAAGTGCGTTCTTTTCTAGGCCATGCAGGTTTCTATCGCAGGTTTATTAAAGATTTTTCCAAGATCTCAGCCCCATTGTGTGATTTGCTGAAGAAGGATGTGCCTTATGAGTTCAATGAGGCATGCAAAAAGGCGTTTGATGAGCTGAAAACATGCCTAATAAGTGCCCTAATAATTCAAGCCCTGGATTGGTCTCAACCTTTTGAGATCATGTGTGATGCAAGTGACTACGCTGTTGGGGCTGTTTTGGGTCAAAAGGAAGCTAGAGCATCCCATGTCATACATTATGCTTCCATGACCCTAAACGATGCCCAAAGGAACTACTCCACCACTGAGAAGGAAATGCTTGTTGTAGTGTTCGCCTTGGAGAAGTTCAGACAGTATCTGCTGGGTACAAAGGTGATAGTTTATTCAGACCATGCAGCACTTCGTTATTTAATGACGAAAAAGGAGGCTAAGCCGAGATTGATAAGATGGATCCTCTTGCTGAGTGAGTTTGACATTGAGATACGAGATAAAAAGGGAGCCAAAAATCTTGTAGTTGACCATTTGAGCCGGCTTGTACATGTGGAAGACAAGTCAGAAGGGCAGGAACAAATTCAAGGACGATTCCCCGATGACATGCTTTTCGTAGTCGGTATTGATGCCGAACCGCGATCGCCGCCAGAACAAGAGGCGACCGCGGCTCGGAGGAGAAGAGAACCGCGGTATCGGAGATTGCATCGCCGCCCCGGAATCGTCGATCGCCCAGAACCGCGATCGCGGCCCTCCGAATACCGCGATCGCGGCCTTCCACCAGAAGGTTATCGCGCCTCATTATTGTGGCGATCGCGGCCTCTCAGCAGTATCCGATCTCCAGTTTCTGTAAGTTGCTTCGATTGCCTTGCTTGCTGAGCTGATCAGTTGATTATACATGGCATATCCTGTTGAAAAGTTAACTCCTGCACAGAAGAAAAAATGGGATTCTCTGGCTAAGAGGAAATTTACTAGTACTAAATTCTTTGATGTTGAGATGCTTAGGACACTAGGCATGTATGACTGTACTAGGACGTTTCTGACGAGTGGTGGATTAGGGGGTTTTATTGATCTGAATGCCCCTACCTATAGGAACATTTTGCTAGAGTTTCTGTCTACATTTCAGGATGATGAGGGTTTGTTCAAATTTAATATTTTGGATGAGCCTTATTATATAGACAGAGAGGGGTTGAAAGGAATTTTTGGGATTACTGGTGTTCCTACTGCGAACTGGGAGGCAGTGAGTAGAGAGTCAGGCCTTAATGATTTTTGGGAGGCGATTACAGGGTTTGGGTTCTTGCCTAAGAAGGGGGAGTATAACTATTGCATTACCCATCCTTGTATTCGATTATGTCATAAGGTGTTGTCCATGAGTTTTCAGGGACAAGGGGAGGTAAACAAGGCATCTCGCTTTGACATGAGCATGATCTGGTGCTTGATGCCTATGAAGGCTGCAGTTCCTGACTGGGTTGAGTTATTTATTGGGAGTGTCAAGAAGATCCTGAAGAAGGATACTAGCAAGATTGCTATAGGAGGGATGATTACTTTGCTTGCCAGAGAGTTTGCGAGTGAGTATAGGTTTGGACGGCCTGATAGTATAGAGTATAAGTTTAATGAGAACCAGCTGAAGAGGGCTCATTGCTTGAAGGGATCAGCTGAGCAGGGATATATCTGGACTTTAGGTCATCCAGCTGAGTCTTATTTGCGTCTTCCTAGAGCTATACCCACTGGTCCTGCCTTAGCCTATCTGTACATCCGATCTGATTTTGCTGTTGGGGGCGGGGTTCAGCAGGAGGAGCCTGCGCCTGATGTAGAGATGGAGGATCAGGGGGATCATGAGGATCACAATGATGATGATGATGGTGATGATAGAGACGATGGAGGAGATGCTAGAGTTGGTGGACGTGTTCCTGGTTATGGTGGTGCTGGTTTTGTGCCTGGTGGTGATGTTGGTACGTCGTCTGCTGGCTGGGGTGCTAGTTTTGGTACAGCACCAGCTAGTACATCGAGTTGGACGACAGGAGGATATACTGGTTATGGTGATGGTGGAGCTGCTGCTTATAGAGGTGGATATGGAGGTTTTGGAGATACTTCTGCTTGGGATGCTACTGCAGGTAGAGTTGGATGGGGTGGACATTCTGATTCTGATTGGCAAAACCGGATGTTCGGGGAGATGGGACGACTTACTATGTCCCAAAATGAGATAGTGTCCACTCAGAGAGAGATTGTGACGCAGCAAAGAGAGTTGGCAGCTCAGCAGAGTGCTATTGCTTCCACCGTTCAGGACATGCAGCGGGTGCAGGGGCAGCACCATCAGTTTTTCAGCCAGATGTGGCCAGGTTTTCCTGACTGGTCACAGTATCATCCGCCAGGTCCACCACAGTGAGTCTTCTGTTTTCCTTTCCTTTATTTTTATCTGATTTGTCTTTATTTCATTGAGGGCAATGAAAGGTTTAAGTATGGGGGAGGGAGTACTCACAGTTGTATATATGTACAGATGCATTTTAGTTTCTGCATTTTAGTTTAAAAAAAAGCCATAAAAATGAAAAAAGGCATATAAAATCCTGGGATGAGCTGAAAACCCGAAAGGGCGGCTCAGGTAATAAGCAGGTAACCCGGACCAGCATTAGGCTGGGGTAATAAGAGGTTAATGAGAGATGTGAGTATTTGTGAGCACACCTAAGAAAAATGAAAAGAGTGATTAGGTGAAAACCCGAAAGGGCGCCTAAGTAGAATGAGTGGAAAAATCAGAGTGTTTAGGATCATATTCTACTTTGGGGTCTGGGGATTACACTTTAGATGTTGGGTAGATCCTAGGTTGCTCTACACTTTTTGGAGCTTGAGCGCTATATCTTGTATCTGTGAGGTGTGTGATTTGAGCTTTCATGTTTTTGCTCACTATTTCTCTACATGGGTTCGGGTTGTGAGATTGTTTTGAGTGCTTTTGAGTTTTAGGTCATTTTCTCCCATTCCTGTCTGTAGATCTTTGTTGATTTGTCATGCTTGATTATATTTTGAGCTTACTCGAGGACGAGCAAGGTCTAAGTATGGGGGAATTTGATATGCTGTGTTTTGTACAACATAACTAGGACTTTTTAGTACATATTTCTGTAGTATTTTAGGCCTAGTTTGAGCGTTATTGAAGAACAGATTTGAAGGCCGGAATTCAGAGTTAGCAAGAAGTTGAAGACTTCGAAGAAGTTGAAGGCCGCGATCGCCGCCACTCTTAGAGGCGGTCGCGGTGGACGTCGCCGAAGAAGACAAGATCGCCATTGAGGACCGCGATGACGCGAAGGCCGCAATCGCGGCCGTGTATGGGTGGCGATCGCGGTTGCCAGAGGTCGCCGGTGGATCGCGGTTTGCAAGTCAGGCAGCGATCACGGCCCGGTTTGGGCAGCGATCGCGGCCCTGCTGGAATCTGACGCGTGATTAGTTTTATTTGCTTAGTTTATTTTTATATTTTTATCTTTTTAATTTTCGACTTGTTCGAGACTATTTTAGGTTTGCTTTTCAGCCTTTGTTATTATTCTCTCTTAGACCTAATTTTCAGACTTTGGTATTTTCTCTGTTATGGAGAACTAAACTTTCTTAGATTCTATTCGAGTTGAAGCTTTTCAGACTTAAGTTGTTGTGAGATTCGTCTTTTCAGGTTTATTTCTACAGGTTATTTCAATTCTCTTGGGCATAATTTATATTGATTGTATTAATTTCTGCTTGATTGATCACCTTGTTGGAATTGATATTATCTATTGCTAGATCTAGGTTTTCTCGTAGCAAAGCCTAATCTTTGTAGCAACTCAATTGGTTTAGGACTCGTTGGACTAAAACAATTGAGAAGAGATTTGAATGCATGTTAATTGTTTGACTCGTTGGAATTCAATTGCATGTATCCTGTTTATCCTTGTTCTTATTGCTAGTATTCATATTATTTATGAACGTTTCATGAGTAATTTGGATATTAAGTTTGCATGTCTCGTTGCCATGTCATAATTCTGATCAGGATAGGAATAACTAAAAAGGAATAACTTGTTTGAATCTATGATCAATAACTTGAGGAAGAAAAGTGGATACTTGAATAGGATTGTTTTTTTTCCCTTAATTGATAAAAATCCAAACTTTTGCCCTGTTTGATTACTTGCTTTGTTTGTTTTAATTCTTAGTGTTAGTTTATTAATCAAAATCCCCCCTTTGTTACTTCTTTGAGTTGATAATAATATTGCTTAGAATTACAAGTGTCTCTTGGGTTCGACCCCGACTTACCAGCTATACTAGTTGAGTAATTAGGGATTTATTTTTGATTTGGCACGACGACTTTCAGCCAGTCAGTATTGGCGGCGCCCGCCACCAACACGGCGGCGCCCGCCGCCAATTAATTTCAAAGGACCCTAGCTACGAAGCGGCCGGCGGCGCCCGCCGCCTCAAATTTCCGAAAAACGGCTACCGCCGCCCCCGGGCGTCTCCCACCGCCAGCCCGCCGCCCCCTTTGATGTCGATTTCTGCCCTTCTGATGTTGCTTACCACCATTCCCTCATCCAAATTAGTTGTTGGTTTGTAAGTTTTTCTCTTTCTCTTTACTTTTACTTTACATTGGGGACAATATAAGATTTAAGCATGGGGGAAGGGGATTACTTGTTTTGCATTCATGTAGTTTCATTAGATTAGGCAAGTTAAATTTATATTTTGCATTGATTAAATTTCTTGAAAAAATGAAAAAAATCAAAAAATTCATAAAAATACAAAAAAAATTGCATTTAGGTTCATATTTCTCCATTGTTTGATTCTTCTTGTTTTTCTAAAGTTGAGTATGAATTCTAACCCATGATTTGCATGATTTGCTGAAGTTGATATGATATGAGCATGATCATTGATTAATCACCTTGATTATAGGACTAAGCATGTATTTAGCTTGGGTATTTTATTCATTCTAAAGTTTTAGACAAAAATTAGCCTCGTGAGATATTTTTGGCCTTTCATGATTATATTTGTTCTCTACATTCTTGAGTGTATCACCATGACTATCTAGCTCTAGAACTTGCGTTATGACTCTTTTTCAAGGCTGCTTTATATGATTAAATGCATGACATTAAAATGATTGAGGCAATGTTTCTTTATAAGCCTATTATTTCCCTTCCTACCTTACGAGATCCATGTTCTTGATACCCCATTTCTTTTGAGCTTTAAGCCTATTTTTGATAACTCCACAAAATTTTCCTAGCTAAATAAGCTTGACCCATCCGGGATTTAAGACTTTAGGTGGTGTTTTTGTTTTGTGTGAGTTATGTATAAGTATGGGGGAGTTGGAAGAAAAGGTGGAAAAAGAGGAAATAAATCTCTTGGTTGAAAAGTGAAAAAAAAATGATGAAGATGAAAAGTTTGTGAAAAGAAAAAGAAAAGGTTCAGTTTAATTGTTAGTAGTCTTCATAAAGCAAAGAAAGAGTTGAAGAAGAGGCAAAGAAAAAAAAAGTGAAGAAAGAAACAAAGTGTATAAAAGTGTGTATGGAGTTGAGAAAGAAAAGTTTGGGAGAAGTAAGAAAAGAAAGTGTGTTGAAGTTTGGGTTTCGGATTAGTTCTTTATCCCGGATTTAGCACCACATGCCAAATATGATCCCTTCCAAATTTCTCTTTACCTTGGCCCCATTACAACCCTTAAAAAGACCTCTTGATTTTTGTTAAGTGATTGATCTCCAGCGGTGGAGATTTAGAACTCTGATGCAAGCTTATGGTAGTCTAGTTTTCATGGTTGATATTGAGCGAAACACCTACCCTTAAACACTTGAGAGTTTGAGTGCAAACACAATTTACCTTGGTGAGGTCTAGAATGAATGAATGGGCTTTACTTTTTGCTTATTATAATGCATGCTAGGAAGTCTTGGTCGGGTTTTTGATTATATGTGAAATGCTTGTTTGACTTGAGATGGATGTATGATTGCATTGTGGTGTGTTTTGGATTGATGACTTGCTTGAGGACAAGCAAGGGTTAAGCATGGGGGAAATTGATAGCTTACATATAGGTAGTATTTAGGATGCATGTTTACGTTTTTTTGCGTTGCTTTTAGGTAGTTTTAGTTAGTTTCTTTAGTGTCTTAGAGTGTCTAGGAATTTTGGGTTTTTGCACTTGTTCTATGTTGTTTTACAGGTCTTAAAGTGAACAAGTGTGAAAGGAATGGAAACCGGGGAAAGAGAGCTTGAATTCGGACCATCCGTTGAAGTTGCTGGTTTGACACCTCTGTCTTGCAAGGGTTCGTTCGGGAGCTATAGTAGTCCGATGAAGTTGAGTTTGGCATCATTGGAAAGATAATCCAAAGATCTACAATTCATACTTTTACTCCGAGTCCAAATTCCAACTCGAAGTGAGTCAAAACAGCCCCCGAAGTGTGACCTGATTTCTTAATCGAGGTGCTGGCGGCACCCGCCGCCAACCCAGCGGCGCCCGCCGCCCCTGACCGCCGCGGAGACCTTTACTTGCCACGTGTTTTGTTTCTATTGGTCCTTTTCTATCATTATTATTCCGAGATATTATATTTTTGGGATATAGTTTTAGACCTAGTTTGATATATTAGGTTTTAGAGAGTTGCATCTCTCATTCATACACTATTATCATATTTTCTTTCAGAGTTTTGAGCCTTTCATGGAGAACTAAACCCTTTGCTTAGTCAGACAATTGAAGCATCGTTTGAATTAAAGTTGTGAGATTTCTAATTCCTTATCTATTGCTTGGGTTTAATCTTATCTCTTGCTTGAATGTTTATGATTTATTTCAACAGGTTCTAGCCTGATCAACTAGGGCTTGTTGTTGTAGAATCTATTGCTAGATCTAGAGTGTTACTGGTTGAGCATCTCTAGATTGAAGTAGCAACTGCATCGTACTAGTATCTGGTTGTGCTAGTCTTATGCAGAAGAGATTTGATTTGCATTCTAGGGTAAAAGCTGGTTGTTTTATGCTAGAATTGTATCCTATTATATTCCTATCCTTACTGCTGCTATTAAACTGAATCATTGATGGTTTCATGATTATTTAATTAGTTAGATCTAATAGTATCTGGTTGTGTTGTTAGTTACAATTGAAAAGGAATTGGAAAATCCATTGCATGAGATATTGAGGTGAAATCAATGATCAACTTGTCATTCGATTGTGGATATTTGTTTGCCTAAGCTATCTTCCTAATTATTGTTTTTCATAATCTTTTATTGCTTTGTTAGTTTTGCATTCTTAGATTTAGTTTAGTTCATAAACCCCCTTTTACTCTAATTGTCATAAAATTCACATAAAAAGATAAATCAACCTCCTTGTGGATTCGACTCGGACTTCCTAAAGACTACGGTTCTTAGTTAGTTTGGATTCTTTTGCATAGCCGTGATTTATACGACCATTTCACGCCTATCAAACTCTCATCGAAGTGAACAACGATGTTGGTGACCAGTTGATTGCAGCAAAGCCTGTGTGTAATGCTCTTTTTATTTTGTTTAAATTTGCAAGAATGGAATAAAAAGGGTTAGTTTGTATACCATAGAATCTCGTTAATTTCTTTTCGAGTAATTTGTTAGCTTCTCTATAAATCCAAGTAGTATTGTGGGATATGTAATGTTTATGAAATGAGCCTTTCGCTCCTCACTGCTGCCAATGGCCACTGCTGTGTTGGCTGATAGATTTGATGGGAACCTATAGAGCTCTATTGGACTGATTGTACTGTATTAATATTATAGGTATGAACTTGTACATTCTTATTGTTTAAATCATTGGAGCTGTCACTTGTAGGTTTTAGTTGAGAAATTAGAGGTACTCCATGAAATGATTTACTGTAAACAAAATTAGAATTTGTGGGAGAGAAGTGAAAGATTCTCAAAAGTGATTTAATGCACCATTTTTATGCATCCAATGATTTGAATTTTTCATGTGACCCTCAAGCGTAGCTCGAGGCACACACTTAGTATTACAAGATCTTGCACATATATATTATATACAATGCATCACATTTTTTTATTTCTATCTTTCTTATATTGCATTTTTTTAACATTTTATCTATATAAAATTATTTTATAATGTTAATTATATGTTACAAGATCTTGCACATCACAAGTTCTTACTATTACATTATTTCTCTATCTACCTTATATTTTTAATAATAATTTTTTATTAGTTATATATATTACAAGATCTTAAACATGATAGTCTTGTATTGCATATATCACGATATTTTTTATACATGTTTTTATTTCTATCTTCTTTATATTATACTATTTTAAATTATTAATCAATATATATATCTTCAAAACTTAAAGCAGTTAAGGGCGGTTTTGTCATTAAGTTTTTATATTACAATCGCCATTTTTACAATTACGAATTTTTTAGTATTAAGATCTATCCATATGTATGACACATAAAAGTACTAATCTATTACTAATAACTAAAGCCGAAGCAATTTCTGCCACCATGTTGCGCCACAT
This sequence comes from Fallopia convolvulus, assembly GCA_964016875.1. Taxonomy (NCBI): domain Eukaryota; kingdom Viridiplantae; phylum Streptophyta; class Magnoliopsida; order Caryophyllales; family Polygonaceae; genus Fallopia; species Fallopia convolvulus. The sequence continues at coordinate 30,332,265 of OZ024727.1, forward strand.
CACCCCTTCATTAAAATAATAATTTTAAATAGTTAATTATGTAAAAAAAGTTTTCACCAACTAAACATAAAGATAAAACAATATTTGTAAAAATTTATCCCCAAATAAACATAAAGATAAAATAATATTAGTAGATTTGACCAAAATAGATAAAAAAAGTACATTATATTTATTATATTTGTAAAAGATAAATTAAAAAAAAACATAAGAAAAAATATGTACACGTGATCATATATATCTTTGAAATAAAAACAACCATATCTATCTATCTATAATTATATATTAAAGTTATAACTTTTATAGCCACCGCATTAATTCTGGCCCCACCTTATATTTAAAAAAAATATTTATATTATTTTTTCCAATTAAATTCATTTCTATTTATTTTTGTGGAAAAAATTAATTTGAATTTTAATTAAAAATAATGAAAATATTTTATCTTTATCTTTTTATCTATTTATAAAAAATATTTTTCTTAAATCAAATTTTGATAAAAAGGTAAAGATTTCAAATATCTATATAATTACTTGCCTAATTTAAATTCTTATTAAATTTTTTTTATTATATTTTCATTAATTTCCTTTTTTGGATTTTTATGTAAATATAGAAGATTTTTTATCTTTAAAAGATCTATATTTTTTACCTTTTCTTATTAACTATATTTTTAAGTTTTTATTGAAAAGATTTTTAAAGAATTGAATTTGCTTAATTTTTTTAAGAATTTATTTATTTTTGGCTTTTTATTTATTTTTGTATATTTACTTATTAATATCATATTTAAAATATATCTAAAAATTGATGAGTCATTCGTGAATGGTACGACAAGTATAACTAGATAAAATAATTACGTTGTGCCACATCACCCCTTTATTAAAATAATAATTTTAAATAGTTAATTATGCAAAAAATTTTATCTCCAAGTAAAAAAAAAAGATAAAATAAATTTTTAAAAAATTTATCCCCAATTAAACATAAAGATAAAATAATATTAGTAGATTTGACCAATATAGATAAAAAAAGACATTATATTTGTCAAAGATAAATTAAAAAAGATAACAAATTAAAATCAACCATATCTATCTATCTATAACTATATGTTAAAGTTGTAACTTTTTTATCCACCACATTAATTCTGGCCCCACTTTATATAAAAAAATATTTTTATTATTTTTTTCCAATTAAAATCCTTTCTATTTATTTATGTGGAAATATATAATTCAAATTTTAATTAAAAATAACGCAAGTTATTTTATCTTTATCTTTTTATCTATTTATAAAAAAAATTACCTTAAATCAAATTTTGATAAAAAAAATTTAAAATTTAAAATAAATATATATATATATAATTACTTGCCTAAATTAAATTTTTATAAAAAATTATATTATCTTTTCCTTAATTTCCTTTTTGGATTGTTTATGTAAATATTGAAGATTTTTTGTCTTTACAAAAACTCTATATTTTTTATGTATTCTTATTAATTATCTTTTTAACTTTTTATTGAAAAGATTTTTAAAGAATTGAATTTGATTAAATTTTTCTAAGAATTTATATTATTTTTGGTTTTTTATTTATTTTTATATATTTACTTTATTAATATCACATTTATAATATATCTAAAAATTGTTGTGTCATAGTAGTGCATGGCACGACGGGTACAACTAGTATAATATATTGGAGTAAAATAGATAAGTTTTTTATCCATAAATAAGATAATTATAAATCATTTTTGTACAGTTTTTCTATACGTAAGTATATTAATAATTAAAGATTATTAATATTTTAAGTTTTTATTCATAAGTATAATTTAATATCCCAACTACCTTTTTTTAATTTAATATACCACAATAATTCATTTTAATATCTCTAAATAAAATAGATAACTTTTATAACCATATGTATGAAATATGGAGCATATTTTTGAATTATGGGTTTTAAATATTAAATTTTCAGATTCTTTTATATTAACTTTCTATTCAAAATTATAATAATTTTTTTAATTAGTATGAACTGTATCTTTAATCATGTATTTTTATATTAATTTATGACAAGTTGACTGCACATTTAATTAATATTTGATAGTCAACCATAATAATAGGAACATAATATCTTTTTGTTACAATGTATATCTCTTGTTATTATCCTTTGTACTCACTATATATATGATCAATATATGTCAACTTCAGAGTGTGGGATTCATATCTTCCTTCATGGTATTAGAGCAAATAGGATATTTATAAATAAAAATATAAAATTAATTTTCATGGTATCCGTCGTCTCATGTACGACTACGATTCGATATTTTATAGACATATAAATAGGATATTAATAAATAAAAATTTAACATAAAATTTAATATAACTAAATTATTTCTCATAGAATGTATAATTTCTTAATCAATATAAATAATTAAATTTAATGTTGAGAATGAAGATATATTATTAAGATAAAATAATTACATTTTTCCTTTCCCTTGATGATATTTCATAGATATTTAATTTAAAAATGAAGATAAAATATGAATAAAAAAAATTTATATATTCAAATATGGAAGAGATAAGAATTTAAAAAATAATAGTTAACTTAATAAATAAGATATAATAAAATATGGAACATAAAGACAATTTAATTATAGAAAATATTTAAAATTTAATTATTTTAATTTAAGATGGGATCAAATTCACTTTGTGGTTCAATAAAGTAAAGATTAGATAAGATTAAATATTATTTTATTCATATTTTTATTACTTTTCATATACATAAAGTTAGAGATTATCAAATATTTCAATATATCTATTAAATATTTTATTATCTATTTTTATTCATTTTAAACATTATAATTATTTATGATTAATTTTTAATTATAAAAGAAAATCAATATATATATATATCTATAAATAAATTTGACAAGAGATATATGCTAAAACATTTATATTTATTTTAAAATATTTGATCTTTAATTTTATTTAAAAGATAATTCTCAATGAAGAATCTGCCCAAAGTGCAAATTCGTCATTAAGAATTTATATTACAGTTATCCTATTTTTAATATTTTTTTAGTTAATTATATATTATGTAATTCAATCACCTAATGAAATTTACAATTTTATGCACTCATCTTATTTAAGAATTTTTTTATCAATTATTATGAGATTGGAGAATTTTTTATTTCTACTCATTATTTTTATCTTTGGTCATGTTCACTATAAATATAGTATGTAATTATCTTCTATCCATATAATAATAATAATTTTTTATTAATATTTGTAAATGTATTTATATATTAATTATATATTATAATTTCTTGCACATATTTAGCATATACAATATATCATGTTTTTCATCTCTATTTTCCTTATATTGCATTAATTTTTTTATTTTTTAATATTCTGTCTATATCAAATTCATTTTATAATATTAATTATATGTTAAAAGGTCTTGCACATCACAACTATTACATTATTTTTCTATCTTTCTTATATTTTAAATAATAATTTTTTTTATTAGTTATATATATTACAAGATCTTCCACATGATAATCATATATTGCATATATCACGATATTTTGGAAACATGTTTTTATTTCTATCCTCTTTATATTATACTATTTTGAATTACATTGATTTATATTTATAAATATGACAACCTTTTTAATTAATATTGACCATATTTTTCATATTAATTTTGTATTTTACGATATTAATTTTCTGTAAATAAGAATGATAAATTTTTAAATTTCCATCAATATTAAGTTTCTATCCATAAGCATGACAAATATAAAATAATAATTTAATATTCCAACTACCTTTTTTTTAATTTAATATCTAAGAATAAGTTAATCTTATTATCTCTAAATAAAATTGATAACTTTTATATCCTTATTATCTCTAAGAATAAATTAATCTTATGGAATGGGTGCGTGAATGCATCTGTACTGTGTCTTTCTCGGTCCTAGTTAATAATGGCTCGACGGATCCTTTTTTTCCCGGAAAGAGGACTTAGGCAAGGAGACCCCCTTTCACCCTTTCTTTTTGTTATGGGCACAGAAATTCTTGCAAGGAAACTTCAACTAATTAGTGAAGAGGGTAGAAATTCCATAGGTTTTTCAATAGCCCGTGGAGGATCCCGTATCCCCTTTCTAGCTTTTGCAGATGACATCATAATCTTTTCAAAAGCATCACAACAATCATGCGCTAAGGTGCGCAAGATTATTGAAGAATTTTGCGAAATATCAGGACAAAAAGTTAACTATCACAAATCGGCATTTCAAATATCGAAAAACACAACCAATCACCAAAAACAACAAGTACAACATACACTTGGTATTACCTCAATGACGGAATTAGAAAAATATCTAGGATGCCCGATTATTAATGGAGTTGTAACAGAAGAAACATTTAAGGATACTATTGGAAAAGCCCAAGATCAACTAAAAAAATGGAAGGCGAACTCATTATCACAAGAAGGCAGAGCGACTTTAATACGATCAAATTTAACCTCAAAACCGAATTATATCATGCAGAGTTTTATGTTACCTTCAAAGGTGCTTGATGAGATGGATAAAATTAATCGATGTTTCTTTTAGAACAAAGATTGTAATTATAAGCCGTTGGTAGGATGTGATAAAATATGTAAACCTAAATCCCATGGTAGATTGGGTATTAGAAAGACATAACATATGAATAAAGCACTTCAAATGAAATTAATATGGAAAATTATGGGGAACCAGATAATATATGGGTTAAAACTATAAAAGAAAAGTATTTCGCGACACCAACCTTCTTTCATATCAGATCAAATCAAATACATCTTGGAAATGGAGGATATTAATAAATCTTAGACCGGAGTTTTTAAAAGGCCTTAGATTGCAAGTAGGTTATGGACAAACTATTAACTTTTGGACAGACAATTGAGCACTTGAGGAACCTCTTATGAGATATGCACTCGACCCATTGCAAGTTAACGAAACAGATAAAGTCTGACAATTCATATTGAATAATCAAACTTGGAAGGTAAATGAGCTGAGACAAATTCTCCCAAGTGATGTTGTGCACAAAATAGAACTGATCCCAATTCCGGATAATGAGATTACAAACAGGTTGTACTGAGCGCCGAGTAAAAATGGGTGGTTTTCAACAACTTCAACTTTGGAACTAATTACAAAAATAGAGAATTACCCGATGAGCACCAACAAGTGGATATGGAAACTTGACACATGTCCGAAAGTCAAAAACTTTTTATGGAAAATTGATGTTAATGGACTACCCACCAAAGCTAGACTCAAAGAAAAGCATGTTATCATGTGTAACTGTACCATGGAAGATATTGCTCACTTATTGGTTAAGTGCCCTCATACGCTACGAGTGACTAAACAGATAAATTCCAACTTAGAAACAATGTTGCGTAATTATAACTCGGATAACAAAACACCGAGAACAATTCTTAACGACATTGCTCAAATATTAGGGGGGAAAAGATTTTATTATCCTTGTAGTAACGTGGTGGAGCATTTGGCATCAACGTACCAAAATGGTATTTCAACAAGCCCTTGATGACTACATTCAAGACTTGCCCTTCTATATTCGAACGCAACTACAAAATTGGGAAAAAGCAAAAAATTGGGTAGAAGATGAGGATAAAATTAAAGAAAAGAGAGATGAAAGAAGTAGGTCACAAAGGAAAACTAAAATTTGGAAAAAAACCACAACACGGTTTTGTCAAAATAAATGTTGATGGGTCCAAATTAACTAATGGACACGCAACCGGTGGAATAGTTATAAGAAATCATGAAGGAAGTGTAATAGATGTGGTTATAAGACAATATGGACAAGTCTCTATAATTATGGCGGAAGCTCTAACACTTAGAGATGGTGTGCGAGAAGCTAAAATTAGAGGATGTAGACAAATCGAAATTGAAGGTGATAATTCACTGGTAATTAAAGCAGCCCAAGGTCTCCCGAATTGTCCATGGGAGATCGAAATGATTATGTCTGACATTCTTGCCTCATTGCAAGAATTTCAAAGGGTTTGTATCTCTTTGGTTAACAGGGGGTGTAATGTTGTGGCCGATAAACTAGCAAAAATGGGCCATAGTTTTCCTGTTGACAATGTTAAGAATAATCCAGAACTTTTAGTTCTCATCCGTCAGGATGCTCTAGGTCGCCCTTCCTTAAATGGAGGGTCGCCTATATCTTACCTAATAAAAAAAAGACCATATTTAAATTATGGGTTTTACATATTAAATTTTCATGTTCTTTCATATTAACAATCAAAAGTATAACAACTTTTTTAATTAGTATGAACCATATATTTTTACCGGATTTTGTATTAATTCTCTACTTATAAGTATGATAACCTATTTAATTAATATTGGCCATATTTTTCATTTTAATCCCAGATTTTTCAATGTAAATTTTTTATATATCCATAAATATGACAATTTTTATAAAAAATATTAATTTAATATATTAGAAATAGATAAAGGTTTTTACACATAAATATGATAAATTTAAAATCATTTTCCTAAATTTTTAATCTATAAGTATATATTTAATAACATATTTTTAATATTAAGTTCCTATCCATAAATATGACAAATATAAAATAGTAATTTAATATCCCAACTACCTTTTTTTTTACTTCAATATCTTATAATAAATAGTAATTTAATATCCCTAACTATTTTTTATTAGTATGAACAATTTTTTAACCATGTATATTTATATTAATTTCGGAATTTTTATATTAAATTTTTACTTATAAGTATGCCAACGTATTTAATTAATACTGACCATATTTTTCATATTAATTTCGGATTTTTTAATATTAATTTTCTATGCTTAAGAAAGACAACTTTTTAAATTTTCATCAATAAATATGTTGCATTTTAAACATTAATTTTCTATATATAAATGTGAAAGTTAAAAGCAATATTATCAATAAATATTAATGTCAATCAACATATTTTTAGTTACGAAATTGTTTACATTAACTTTGTTTTTAAGGGACAATGTTTTTAATAGTATAATTTATATTAAATTTTATATTTTCTTATATTAATTTTTCAGGTTCGATTCAATACGGGTTGATGTCGTTAAAGTTTACGAGTTGATTGCATCAATTCATTGCGGTTTTTGTACGTGTTCGGTCAACCTAACAATTTAATTAAATATCACAATTAATATTTTTTAAGAATAAGATAATACTTATATGCATTTAAATCAAAAATATACTATTATAATTAACTTAAATATTTATAAAATTATTTTTATCATATAAATTATATTACATATATCATATTTAAATAACATATTATAATTTTTATTTAAAAAAGTCTCGGGCAAAACCCGGGTCATTAACTAGATATAGAAATATTATGATATTCGCTCATAAATATACGAACTACTATATTCGCTCATAGATATAGAAGCCCATGAAATTCTCTCATGGATGTACGAATATACGAACGCGTTAGGGGATTTGGCATCGACCAATATGCATGGCCACTTCGATTAGGACACCTCTGTAACCTACGTCCTAGTACACATGGGAAACGTGTACAAAGACGTAGGTGGGGCAATTGTGAGCTGGTAAAAATAACTACCATAATCATTTTCCTATCAAAGGTATTTTTATTTATTACGTATTTGTTATCTTTTATCTATTTTCTTATTAAATTAAATATGGTGGTTATGCAAATTAATGGAAGATTTTATCTTTAACAAAAGATAGAATCTTGCTTGGAGAAGGGGATAAGATATTGCTTGCTTAGGCTTTAAGGCAATAGGCCATCCCTAATTTTTATAATCAATATTACTTGAAGACTTCAACTAAATATTATAAAGATAAAATTACAATGACTATGTTGATTTTTATATGTTTTGACATCTCTGGTGGAGAGTTTGGTGATATAAGTAACAATGACTATGTTGGTTTTCGTATATAGGAGTGAGTTGAGAGTTGTTATTATATGCCTAAACACTTGAGAGATGAGAGAAACACATTACCCTTGTGAGGTTGGATTCTTAGTTGCTTTTGCTTGAGGTTGTTCATAAATGTGTGATGACGTTAGAATCACTTGTCTATCTATTTCTACTTGTGCTTATGATGTTGTTTTTGATAAAGGCATTGAGTTGAAGAATGTGATGATGGTTTTGGTTGATTTCTTGTTGATTGCTTGAGGACAAGCAAGTCTAAGTATGGGGTATTTTGATATCCGCCTTTTTAGTTGTGTTTTAGTGTGTTTGAGTCCTTTTCTTTAGTTTTGTGTTTTGTTTTAAGTCGTTTGTGTAGGTTTTCGTATTTGCATAAGATATGGAGTCTACATAAGCTTTGGTGGTGTTTTTGTAGGTTTTTAAAGCTGTTTTGGAGAGGTTTTAGAGGAGTAAAGAGAAGCCCGAGGAAAGCACTCAAAGAAAGATATTGAGATCGAGTTCAAGCCATGAGAGAAGTCTATAGACCCGTCATCGACCTTAAGGATGAAGAATCAAGCCAAAAACAAGTGTAACGACCCCTCTACCGAAGCAATGATCTTGGTTTCGAACCAAATTACAAGTCAGTGGGGGTCGTTACCGAGGTGCCAGGGTTGGTAACAAGGTGTTCAGGAAGACGAAGTTTGAAGAATTCAGCAAGAGTTCTACCGACCCTGACGGGGTCATTACCGAGGCATCCGTGTCGGTAGAAGACAGTACGAGTCGGCGCATTTAATGATCTTTTATCCCATATCTTTATATTATTAGATAGTTTTAAGGGATATATCTTTTAGAGATTTATTTTCTTATAGATAGATTAGTTTTCTCTATAAATACTCTTGTCCTAGCTTTAGTTTTCTAATTAATCATTCAAGTTATCTTTTGGAGGGAAATTTGGAGGAAGAGAGAAGAGAGAAGAGAGAGACATGAGGAATAAAGAGAGGACGAGATTGGCGTTTACTTGGAGAACAAGTTTGTCTTGGATTCGGTTGTAAGCTTTTATTTAATTTAATTTAGTTGCTTTTAATTATGATTTGTGAGTAGTCTCTACTCTCTAAGGTTGGTGTTAAACCCAACAATTGTTATGTATGCTTACTTTTGATCATGTTGTGATTGTTTTTATTGCATGAATCTATTCTCTTGCCTTTAATCCTTGAAATGAAAGTTGATAAGGAATTTCTCGTTCATAGTTGAAGCGAAAGCGGAAACCTTGAATCAGAATAGTCAATTTAGGGTTTTGAAGCGAAAGCGGATCAATCCTAGTTGAAGTAGAAGAGATAGATAGTAAAGTTTATTGATTTGGTGAAAGTTGATTGATTTACTTGCTTAAGTTAACCAAAGTTAGCTATGTGATAAATGCATGATCTATGTGTTTCATTAGCGTTTGCATGCATAAATATTGTTGTGGGGATACCAAAACCTTAGAATTTCTCTCTTATTGATATAAAAACTTAAACTTTCTCTCTTACTTGCGCTCTAAGTAAGAACAAAACTTGATACTGTCTTTCTCCCATGGATGAACCTGACTCCCCTGTACTCAGTGGGGTCTTGATTATAAATTTATTTGTAGTCAAGAAACCCTCTCAACAGCGTTATAAACGGGATTATATTAAATACTAACTTTCGGGTTTCATACAATGAATCTATGTACATGATACCGTAAATAGCACGATCTCACTCGGAGATCAAACACATCGAATCTTAGGTACATGAAAAGATTCCTAACCCAAAGAGGTTTTTCGATCCTCTACCTTCTCTCATTCTTCCTCTATATATAGTGATGGTGAGCTGCATGCTTGTATATATTTAACTAGGGGTGGCAAATTCTAATCCAACCCGAAATAACCGACCGAACAACCCGATTCGAGAACCGACCGCTATCCGAAAAAAATTACAAAATGAAATCTGAAACCGACCCGATCTGACCGATTCTAACCCGAACCCGAAATCAACCCGTTTAAAAAAGCAACCCGAAACCGATTATATCCGAAAAGACCAACTCGATACATACCCGAATCCGAGCAACCCGAACCCGATTGTACCCGAACCGGTTGTATCCGAAAACCGAAACAATTCGAACCCGATTACACCCGAAAAAACCCGAACCCGATTATACCCGTGACCTGGATTATACAATAATCCAGGTCTCGGGTATTCACGGGGTAATTTACTAAAGATTATACAATAATCTAATAGTAATATAAAATTTCAAATATTTGTATATAATATAGCAATAAAATTATGTAATTTATAAAAAAAACTTTAAGATCGAGCCACATATTTTAGTTGAATGTATTTAAAAAGTATTTTTATTATTTGTTGAGATATTTCCCCATATTTTGATTAAAATTTTTTAAATGTTAATTTCACTTGAATTGAATATTTTGAATTATTTTTTTATTTTTCTAAAGATATTAGTACGCATAAAAAAATCATTTTTTATAAAATATTTACTAAGGTTATGTATTTGAGTTCTTATCTTTTAGGGTTTAGGGTAGGAAATCTAGCAATGATAATATAACTTATTACAATATTTATTAAAATAGTTTTTAACATTAATTTATTAAAATTTATGTAGATATACTAATGTAGAGATTGAATCAAATGAAAATGGGGCTTAACATGAAAACTAAGAACGAATCTGGACCATCTGATTGAAACACTAGAAATGAATCTAGGCCATCCGATTAAAAAATAAAAAAATAAAATAAAAAAATAAAAAAAATTATTTTATTATTTTATTATTTTATTATTATTTTTTTTAAAGTTTTTCACGTATGTAGAATGATATAAAACGTGTATGAACATAAGGCCATAAAACGTGAACATGCAATACTAATATGTGAACGTACCTATATTATATGTGAACGTATACTAAATTTTCTGAAGTTAAAATGCGGTTATATGTGAACAACCCTTGTAATAATGTGAACATGTGTATAAAACATGTGAACAGAATGTAAAATATCAAGCGTCGTGTTTTTTGCAAAAATAAGCGAAAATAAAAATAAAAAAAAATATTTTTTTATTTTTTTGTCAAATTTTTTAAGCCGTTTAACGCTTGTATTATGATTTAATCGAACATGAACATATGACCATAAAAATGAACAAACAGTACTAATATGTGAACACACTTGTAATATATGTGAACATATTATAAAATCTCTAAACTAAAAAGTATGATAATATGTGAACATGTCTTATAATAGTGTGAACATATGCAAAAATATGTGAACGTAACGTAAAAAATCAAATTTCGTGTTTTTGGAAAAAAACAAGTGAAACTAAGAAAATTTTAAAAAATATTTTTTTATTTTTTATTTTTTATTTTTTTTGTCAAAATTACCATTTTGCCCCTATATCTTTTAATCTTAGCCATCCATTTCTCAAATCCAAGGGTCCTCATTTGTTTCTAATTTTCATGATAAGAATCATTTCCATGTGAATCAACCTCTACTAATGTATACTCAAATATATCATATATTCTATAGATAGTTTATTATATTTCAAAATATCAGCATATAGTTAAAAAAATTATATACTTGGAGTGCAAGATTTGTTAAAAGAAAAGAAAATTTATTATGTATAAAATTAATATAAAAAATATTAGCATATAGATCAAAGTTTGTTAAAAGATATGATATGCATAAAATTAATATAGAAAGTATCAACATATGAATAGATAAAGTTATTATAATATAAACAATTGGATGTATAAAAAGAATAATAAAAGTTATTATTTAAAAGCTTGACATTATTTTATTCTAGTAACGTCACGTGGCGCAATTTTTTCAACAGACATGGTTTCTGCTTTATAATGTATTAGCTAGATATCATCATTCATCACAAAAAGATATATTTATTTAATAATAGTCTATTAAGATCTTATTCATTTATGTATATTACGATAGTTATACTAATATCAATATGATATTTTATCTATTTTTTGTTTTTAGTTTCCAAAACAATATAAGATCTTATTTATGATTAATGTATAAGATCTTGTAAATATAAGATATGAGATAATTATTTTGGATATTGGATTGAAATCATTTTAATAACTTTAGAACTATATTGATCATAATCTCACAAGTCATACACACCAATATCATTATTCTTCACAAAAACATATATTTATCAAATGAAAAAATATTTTATTTATTTATGTCTATATTCAATTATTCATCATAGTTATACCAAAATCAATATGAGATTTTATAATATTTATGTTTTGAGTTTTCAAAACTATTGGTTGATAGAATATAAGATCTTATATGTTATTAATATATAAGATCATATGAATATAAGAGATCGTATAATCATTTAGTTATGAAATAGTGTTAGTTCTCGTACCTTTTATGGGATTTTATAAAATTATTGTATTATTTATTTGTACTTGCTAAATTTTGATCAAACTGATGATATAAATAAGAATATTTTAGAAAAACTATACATATCTTATCTAAAAAAACTATCGTTTCTAAAAATAATCATTAAAAATTGATATAAGAAATGATATTTTAAGAATTAGATATATCTTATCTAAAAAATAATATTATCCCAAAATAAAACTAATATATATTTTTTTATATATAAATATAAATATTTAGAAATAATTCGATTAAATTTCAACTAATCAGTTTGATTTAAAAAAGATGAATGATATATTTTAATATGAAATCATTTTATATATTATTGTAACCTCCACTTTAGTATATAGTAATGATTGAAATTATTTTAATGACTTGAGAACTACTTACCATAGTCTCATATAGTCATGGATTCCAATATTACTAGTTGTACCCGTCGTATACGATTCGATATCATGTACAAGTACGATTCGGTATTTTATATACATTATAAATAGGATATTAATAAATAAAAATATAATACAAAATATAATATAAGTGATTTATTGCTCGTAGAATGTATAATTTTTTAATCAATATTAATGATTAAATTTAATGTTGAGAATGAAGATATATTATTAAGATAAAATAATTACATTTCTCTTTTTCGTTGATAATATTTCATAAATATTTATTTAAAAAAAGAAGATAAAATATGAATAAAAAATCATATATTCAAATATGGAAGAGCTAAGAATTTAAAAAATAATAGTTAACTTAATAAATAAGATATAATAATGTATGAAAGATAAAGATAATTTAATTATATAAATTATTTAATTAATTTAATTTAAGATGTGACCAAACTCATTTTGTGGTTCAATAAAGTAAAGATTAGATATTATATTATTCATATTTTATTACTTTACATGTACATAAATTTAGAGATTATCAAATATTTCAATATATCTATTAAATATTTTATTATCTATTTTTATTAATTTTAAACATTATAAATATTTATCATTAATTTTTTTATTATAAAATAAAATCAGTATATATCTATAAATAAATTCGTCAAAAGATATATGCTAAAGGATTTATATTTTTTTTAAATATTTTATCTTTACTTTTAAATACTTGTATAAGAAAGCATTCAAAAGATAGTATTATACTAAATAGATATTTGTTTGATTTTAGAGATAAATTTAAATAGTTAAAAAAGAATTTAATAGAAAGAATTTAATAGACATTGAGTATTATTTTTTTAAATATGAGGTGGGGCCAGAATCGTTTTAGTGGCTCGAAAAGGTATAGTTTTAATATGTAGTTATAGATTATTCATCACAAAAGATATATTTCTTCAATAAAATGTAAAGATTTTATTTATTTATGTATATGATGTTGAAATTATATGTGACTATAAAATTATTATTTGTGAACTGAGATCATTTTAAATTATTGGAGTATAACATCATATAATCATTAGTTGTAACATGTAATTAGTTGATTGCAATATCATAAATTTTTTTTATGAATATAAAATCTTACCTATGTTTAATAGCATATAATCTTTACTTTTGATTTGTGAATATTATATCTTATGAATTTGTAAATTGTGATCATCTATTAATTTGATTGATCATCTATTAATTGATTTATTCTACAAGTGATAAATTTCATCTTTAAAAACTCAATATCAAATTCAAATTCAAATAGTATATTATAAATACAGCGATTCTTAATATTATCATGACCCATTCATTAATTTCATATAAATTTTATCACTTAAATAAAGTTATTTTGAACTCTTAATATCGATTTCAACCGAAATTCAATCAAGACCCAATTCAACCAAAATTTGATTTAGTCGAACACCGATTTAACCGAACCGATTCAACCGAAATCCGATTCAACCGAAATCCGATTCAACTGAAATCCGATTCAATCGAAAATTACAAAAACCGACTAAACCCGAAACCGACTAAACCGAAATCCGGATTTGCTTGACCGATTTTGACCCGATGACCCAAATGTAACCGACAATTTACACATCTGACCCGATCCGATCCGACCCGAAATACCCGATTACCGATCATACCCGTTACTAATCGAAATCCGAATGATCCGAAATTCGAATAACCCAACCGAAATCCGACCGATTTACCGAATTGCCACCCCTATATTTAACCGACGTGGAATGAGATTTCGAACAATTCTTGGTTGAATCTTTGAGATATGAAACCCACATGGGCAATTTGCATGAACATTGCTCTCAATTTGTTATCAACTACACTTGAGATTGGGCCTATCTTTACAAAACCCCATACAATTTCATTCATGGGTCGAGCCCACGATTGTTGCCAATTCCAATTTGAGGAACATAGATGCCTACGTGGCCATGTGAGGATATATATGGCATTGGGCATGGAACTACATAGCCATGCAACCACGTACGTAATTCCCATTTAAGGTTGAAAATGAGGAATTTTGCCTTTAATTATATAGCGATTATTCCACGTACCATCAAATATTAAATTTTAATTATTTTATATTAAATTTCTATGCGAAAGTATAATTATCTTTTTAATTAGTATGAACCATAACTTTAATCATGTATTTTTTTTAATTTTCAGATTTTTTTTAAATTAAGGTTTTATATATTAATATAATAATGTATTTAATTAATATTGATGATATTTTTCATGTTAATTTGAAATTTTTAATATTAATTTTTATACATAAGATTGACAACTTTTTAAATTTCTATCATTAGTAAATTTCTATCCATAAATATGATAAATATAAAATATTAATTTAATATCTAACATACCCTTTTTAATTTAGTATCTCATAATAAATTAATTTTAATATATATAAATAAAAAAATATATATTTTATATCCATAAGTATGAAATATAGTCTATATTTTAAATTACAAGTTTTAAATATTAAGATTTTAGATTTTATTATATTAACTTTCTATTCAAAAGTATAATAACTTATTTAATTAGTATAAACCATATCTTTAAACATGTAATTTATATTAATTTTCGGATTTTTATTTTTATAAGTATGAAAACGTTTTCAATTAATATTGACCATATTTTCATATTAATTTCAGATTTTTTAATATTAACATTTTTACAAATAAGAATGACAACTTTTTTAATTTTCATCCATAAATATGTTGAGTTTTATATATTAGTTTTATTTCTATAAATATAAAAGTTAGTTGCAATATTCTCATTAATATACTATGCATAACTATGCCAACTTTTTTAATTAATACACAACATGTTTTTAATTGAAGATTTAATATTAAATTTTAAATTTTCTTATATTAATTTTCTATTAGTGTGATGATTTTTTATATTTTGGATCCCTTAATAAATAAATAATTATTGACCCCTTAATCTTAATAGTTAAATGAATTATTGTCATCAAATTTTAATGCCTCGGTCACCATACTTTTAGCTATGAAATTGTTCATAATAATATTCTATCTATAACTATGACAACTTTTTTAGTTAATATGAACCATATGTTTAATTGTATCTTTTATATTAAGTTTTAGATTCTCTTATATTAATTTTCTATTCATAAGTATGACAAATTTTTAAATTTTCTATCAAAAATATGTTGATTTTTGTATACTAATTTTCTATTAATAAGTATAACAACTTTTTAACTAATGTCGATATAGATATGTTGTGTCTTGCAATATATTAAATTTCTATTCATAAGTATGTTGATTTTTTATATTACGGATTCCTTAATAAATAAATAAAAATTATTGGCCTATTAATGTTAAACTAATTAATCCGATCAGTTCAATCGAGTTTAGATTCAATCATTTCGAGTTCAAGGTGAGTAAGTGTTCATGTCGTTAAAATATACGGGTTGATTGGGTTAATTCATTGCAGTTTTTGTGCGGGTTGGATTCAACCCTATGAGTTAAGAGCGCCATTTTTTTATGATTATTGAATATTACAAATAAAAATTTTAAGAATAAAATAATATTTGTATATATTTTATAATAAAATAAGTTATTATAATTAACATAAATTACAAATATGTAATAATTAATTTAATTATTTATAATATTATTTTTTATTATATGAATTAGAATAACTATATCATATTTAAATTAACATATTATAATTTCTATTTAAAAAAGCTCACGGGCAAGGTCCGGGTCATCAACTAGTAATATGATTATACCTGAATATG
This sequence comes from Fallopia convolvulus, assembly GCA_964016875.1. Taxonomy (NCBI): domain Eukaryota; kingdom Viridiplantae; phylum Streptophyta; class Magnoliopsida; order Caryophyllales; family Polygonaceae; genus Fallopia; species Fallopia convolvulus. The sequence goes on from OZ024727.1 coordinate 30,348,815, forward strand.
TTTTAGTAAATATTGAACAAACCAATATGTGGAAATGAATATAAATAACATATTCTCGAATATGTTGTTGTATGATACTATGTTTATAACTGAATATGTTCGATTAAATAATGAATATATGAATATATGTAACTGAATATACATAACATATTTTCGAATATTCTATTGCATGAAACATGTTTATAGTTGATATTGTCGGATCTCCTAGTTTCATCCTTTTAAACTTCATCACTTTCCCTTCAACCATGGTCCGACTTCGTGGATGGCTCCATCGTCGGGATCGCAAAAGTAGCAACACTCCTTTCAACACCAACCCTAACGGTTCAACGTCAGATTCTTCACATACGAAACCCTCATTTCCTACCACGTACAAGTAACAAAGTTGATACAGAACATATAACCTTAATCAAGAAATTGCACAACAAAACTGATATAAACACAAAAGAAGAAGAATATGGGGAGGTCGAATTGAATTGAACATGAAACTTACATCCTCTCATTCCTGATTGTCGAAACCCCAACAACCTTGGCGACAATCACATAAACGAAGAAGATGGGGAGGATGACAACCACAACGTAAATCACAAACACCATATCCAGAATTGCCATGCATGGCCCGAAGCTTGGACTCGTCGAGCTCGCATGTAGTGGAGCCTTCGACTCCGACGACGATGTCGAGGAGGCGGTGGAATCCGTCGAGGATGAAGGCATTGACATGGAGAGAGAGCACCGATTGAAAGATCCAGAAGGCTTGCAAGTAGAGGGAGGCAGATAAACCTAGTTCTTCTACGAAGAGGTGATGGAATCAAATATGGAGAGAGAGAGAGAGAGAGAGAGAGAGAAATAATCAAAAAAGGAGAGAGTAGCAAGATTTTAGGGATTTGGGTGTAATCTACTGCATCACACCTATTATAAATTTTTAGACCTTTTTTTAATTAATCTTGTCCATCCATTTAATTTAATCCAACGTCTCATGTTATTTTTCCTGTTTCTCTCTAAGAGGAGGTTTTTCTAGAACCTAATACTATATATATATATATATAATTTTCCTACCTTATTATGATAACAATCTATCATTATATATCAAAAAATCTTATGTTTTATTTTTTCTTCATTTTAATTTTTATTAAATATGTTAGAATGTTAGTTTTGCTAAAAATTTGATAGATTTTTAGATAAGTGTTATCTTTTTTTATGAAATATGATCAAATGTTAGTTGTAGATAGAAAATTTTATTAGTAGAAATATTTACTACCTTATTATGATAAAAATTTATCACCATATATTAAAAAAATCTTATCATAAATAAAATATAATGCAATGTTAGTTTTAGATAGTAAAAAATTAATAGTTGAAATATTTTCCTACCTTATTACGGTAACAATCTATCATTATATATTAGAATCTTATCTTTTATATTTCCTTTATTTTAATTTTTTATTAAATATATTAGAATGTTGTTTTTATAAAAATTAGATCGATTTTTAGAAGATTTAAAAGAAAAAAGTAGAAATAATAAGAATACAAAATTATTTTTAAATATAAGGTGGGGCCAGAATCGTTCTGGTTGCTCGAAAAGGTTTTGCTTTAATATATAGTTATAGATTAGTCATTTGTAATCCAAACATATTTTTAGCTCATTGTCAAATATAAAAGGTCCTTTTATTTTTTTCTCGCCTCTTCAAATTCTTTCTCCGCAGTCCATAATTTCGTCCTTATTCTCTCTAGTTCCTTCCTTCCTTCCTAGGTTTGTTTATCAGCTGAATGAACTCTGATTCTCTCTAGTTCCTTCCTTCCTGTGCAAATTTCTTGTTTGTTATACCCCAATTTCTTCTTTTCCATTTGTTAGATTGAAGTTCTAAACCCTAATTTTCGGAAATTTGTGGATATGGTGTTGTGCACAAGATGCAAGAGGAACTTGTAGTCCTTGAAATCTTGTAGTCTTTGCAGGGGCCGAATCGGAGGGAGAAGATTGGGCCGAGGGAGAGGGTGAGGCGGTGGAGTGCTACAATACTCCCAATCCTCACCATTGCATAAACATCGACATCGACGAGCAGATCCCCGACACCGAGATGAGGTTGCGATCTGAGTTGAAGTCGACACGGGTGAATCGAGGATAATTCATGGGCAAGTGGAGGAGAATGATGCCAAGAGTCCACCCATGACTCTAAGAGAATCGAGGACAATTCATGGGCAAGTGGAGGAGAATGATGCCAAGAGTCCACCCATGACTCTAAGAGACGTGGAGGACAAGCTGAAGGTGCCATTCGACGGACCAATCACCCGAGCTCGTGCTAAGCAAATCAAGGAAGCCACTCATGCTCTTTTGGCACGACTTGGGGCCACCATGGATACAACTACACAAGCACTATGGATCACCATGCTCACTCATTGATACGACACCACCAGAGGCTCTACTCCTTGAAGCCATGCTCGGTGATTTGTTTCGATTCTACCTACATGCAAGGATTGTTTGCGTGCCTATCTAAAAAAATTTCTACTTTTAGTAAGGTGTGGTTCGTTGAGACTGTTTTAGGGAACTTTAAAGTTTTGGTTATTGCTAGTTTGGCTCATCTAAGAGTGGAAGCTTTCCACAAGGAGCAAGAAGGCCACGCCTAAGTCTTTTTGGGTCGTACCTTCCTTGGGCCTTTCTAGCATGGGTTTAACTAGTTGTTAGGAGAATAAGCCAGCCATGGGACGCCTAGTACTAGGGTTTTGGCTGTAACACCTCGACTTTCGCCAGGGCGATACTAGGTGGTAGACCTTGTCCGGCACTACTCAGATTAGTCAAACAACAAATTCACTCGGATCTTGCAACTCGGGCACGGCCAGAAAACAAATAAACATCCAACTTTTTTTTACAGAGTGAAAAACATGATAGTATTCTTGAATTCATAAACAGAAGATAACAATCAAATCATTCTGTAATTTCAAACTATTCAAAACCAGTTCTATCCAACTAGTAATAAACAATTAAACGGACAACATTTAATACATAAATAACCAGATCCCAACAACCCGGTCCTAATGACACATGCGCCAACCTCCGCTCCTCCACTTCATAGAGGATCTATTATTATTCCTCAGATATACTTGCAACTATAAAAAAAAATATTCTCCGAAGGGTCAGCTACAATTCTAATTTAAGCTAGAAAGCGTGAGATGCATATAGAACGTTTGAAAAACCACACAGAACCCTAGCAACAAAGATTCACACATAAATCAATAATTATCGATTCATATCAATTCAACACTCAACGTTAAATAATCACACCGACACCCATACACACAACACACAGATACACACAGATACACACGCACACACACATACCACATCATAATTATAACCACATAAAAAATACAACAATATCACAATAGTATAAGCAATACAATTAACAGCAATAATAGTAACAAGGATAACAGTAATCTTCATAAAGATCTTCCCAACATATATAGCCACAAAATACATCCAGATAAACTAAACCCATCAATACAAGACCATTCAAACAAAATCTATCAAATTACATAGCAATCAAACATCCTCCTCAAATCCAAATGGCACCCTCCGGCCTCTCATCTATGGCGCACGGTCAGGGCGCGTTCTATACACGTGCCCATTTCCTCCATTCACCATTCTTTCCCCGGCTAAACCTCTACTAGAGCGTTTGCCAAAATATATTTTTTTACAAGGGGGTCCCTTCGAGCCGCATGACCATGCCCGGGGATGACTTCATCCTCAACTTATCCTGTGATCCATGACCATACCGGTGGAACCCAGTGCACACATAACGAAAAGGTTTAAAAACGATTTTCCATAATTTTATATAAGAACGTAATATGGAATCATTCCAAAATAAGGTTTATGCAATCAATTCACTCATTCAAGGCAAAACGGATCAGAAGCTTTGCAAAAGATGAAAATAAATACGCACCGAAAGGAAAAATAGACCCGAACAAGTCACAATCACAATTTCATGCACGATTACAATTTCGATTCAAACCCAATCATATTTGCAGACACAAACACAATTACAATTACGATTACAAGAACACTCATAGTTACAGTCAGAATCAGAATCACAATCAAACTCACAACCACAATCAGAATCACAATCACAAACACAGTCACAATCACAATCACAAATTCAAACACAATCACAATTTCAAACTCAATCATCAATTCAAACACCACAATGATTATCAATACAATTATATTTACCAATGCAAACACAATCATAAACGCATACACCACCACAATTATCATACGCACACTCATGGTAACAATCAGATTAAGAATTCACACAGATATAGAATAAAAGTTTTTAGTTAAAATAATAACAAAGGGACTAATTCCCAAAACCAATTCTACACACATGGCACCCAATCTAACAAGAATTGAATTAAGCCGAGCAAGTCGTAGAACGACTTACCTCAAAGGAAGCATTCCCGAATATGCAACGATCAATACATCAAGCAACGTGAGATCCTAACCAACGATAACAGAAAGCAATCAATCAAAAACCGACTTTGCAAAGTGAGACTTGGTAGAAACCAAAACCTGCCCACATTAACATTTTAGACTGACCCAGATACTAAATATAACTGTAGAAGGATTATACTACTTAATTATATAAGGACACGTACCCTCCGACTAAACATAAACAAACCTACTAACTAAAACATATAAGCCAAACACTAACTTTAAAGACTAAACGAGGATCCAAACTAATTACTAATTCGTACATAAACTATCCTCTTTATAATAACATAGTTTGAACTATAACCTCTATACGTGAAAACTCCCTTCTGATCAACCTAACACCAAATTCCTTGGATTAGACAACGCCTTAGCTTCTCAATTCCTCTTAATTAAATTCAACCTATATATCATTCCATTTATGAACAAAATCCAACAACAACACAACTTGAACACAAAGGAACAATCTTGAGCCGAACTTCAACATATCCAACCCACGTAGAATTCACAAATGATCCGTACACACCCAAAGGGAGAATTAATAATCAAGTCACAAATCAGAAACCTTAATTGACAAAATCGTATGGTTCAAATACCTAAACAACAATTAACTATTACATTGATGAGAATTCGACCTCTATAACGAATAGGCTGCTCAAGAAGAACTTGAATCTAGAACTCAAGGTTCCCGTCGATCTAGGCCGTCCCTTAGCGACACAACTTCGCCACCCTAGGCATGGGGTGAAACGAAACGGAGCAAGGGGTCATCTCGACTCGGTCGGAGTTAGCCGTGCTAAAAAAATAGCGGAATGCGACTTGATTCGTGGTCAGGTTTGAGCAGAAAGATGAGCGAACCCCACGGAAGGCTATCAAGCTCGATCGAAGGCAGAACATTCGGCGGTGCCCGAGATCGATGGCGTGACTCGATGGATCGGTGACGAGATTCAACTCGCGCGGTCCCAACCCGTAACAAGTTCAGGCGAAAGTAACCACAAGGCTAAAACTCTGTAGAAAGAAGAAGACGAGACAACGAGAGAAAAGGGAGGAGAGGGAGGCAGCCTTCACCAGCGAACAGGACGGATCGATGGATCCATGACGGGTTTGGCCGATCAAAGCGTGGAACCGGGTGGTCGGCCTGGGCTGGACTAGGCGGCGACGAGGACTGATCACCTCTTCCTTGCTCCCTCTCTCTCTCTCTCTCTCTTGCTGGGTTTAGGTGCGGCGCCATCCTAGGGTTTCTGTTCTCTCTCCAAGAAAGGAAAACGAGAGAGATAAGGGAAAGGGAAGGAAAACAAAAGGGAGAGGGGTTTGGGCCGATTGATGGGCTGTTTGGCCCAAAAGCTTATTGATTCTAGGCCCCAATTACAAAAATGAGGTAGCAACAGTCGGAGTGAGAATTAGTTTTCGGGTTTTCGAGAGTCCGGGTGTAATACCCGAGTTAGTATTCTGGTAACGTTTATAATTTTGAGCGTTATAGAAATTAAGACCTCTTCTCAACATTTTAATTATTGGACCAATCTAGCCTTACTCAATTTCATTCTAAGTTATGGGCCTAATATCCAGTTGGGCCGAGCGTTATAGAAATTCCCCTCTTTCCCTCTATCCCTAAATTCTTTCTTTGGGGAGAGAACTGTTCATCGTCTCCTTTGAGGAGCCAGCCGCCGCTCACAACTTATTCTTCACCTCATCTGCACCTTTTGATTTCATACCTTCATCTCTCTCGCCTCGTTCTCGACCTTCTTTCTCACCGCCATTTCCGATCCCCCTTCTTGCTTAGTTTTCTCGCCTCCATCCCTCTCTCGCTTCCTCTTTCCCAACCTCCATATATCGCCTCTGTTTGAGTGCTATTAACCCCGAGGAAGACCGCCGTTGACCTCGGCGACACCAGGCTACATCACCTTCGCGAACCCTCCTCTTCCACTAGTGTTCGCCCTAGCGATCGTCTCCTCCTCCGAGCATCGTCTGCTGCTGCTATAGCTATCAAGAACAGGGGCGAGAGCGAGTGCTCTACTCTAATTTCATGCTCCTTGTTCACCATCGTTGTTCGTTGTCGCCGGTAACGACCGCCGACTCCGCCGAGCTATCACCTTGCTATCGTCAAGACCCCCTCCTGGCTAAAAAGTCCCTGGAGTAATCCTCCACTTTTGCGGGGCTGAAATTGATCGAAGGAAGGGTACGATCTTCTTCTCCGTCTTGTTTACGGTGGAAGTGCAGAAGACCATCTCTTGTCCTTGGCTTTGTTTTTCAATCGGTATAAATATAAATTCCTTTGACAATTTTGTTCGTAGTTTGCTGTTGGCACATTTAAATGTTGTGTTAAACTTGATTAATTAAGGACTCTACATTTTTTTTGATGGGCTGCTGAGATGTGAATGGTTGATGGGAGTTGTACCTAATAGTAATGGTCGTCGACCCAGTTTTAAGATTTAAAACTTGGAAGTTCGGTAGATACATTTGAATCACCAATCAATTGATTAAAACGATATTAGTTCGGTATTCTGTTTAGCCTTAACTAGTTAATTAAAAGTAGGTAATTGTAAGTTGTTGACCTAAATTTGAGGATATCAATAATCATCACTTAGAAAGAGCTTTAAGCTTTTAGGGCATCAAATTTTATACTTCACCTCTCTTCGGGTGTTATAGTTTTGGTTATTGAAATGCTAGGAATCGGTAACATTCGCGTGTAACTAGTTCGAGCATACTTTCTTCCGCTACATATTTGTGTTCGTCTTTTGAGGTAAGTCGTTCTCGACTTGCTCGGCTCTATTCTAGTCTTGTTAGATTTCATGCCGTGATTGTGAGATTGGTTTTGGGAACTAGTCCCGAATGTATGTTTTTCTTGCGAAATGTTTTATTATATGATGTGACGTGCTCTATTTTTTAAACGTTTTCTCGTAAAAGAAATGGTATCGTTTTCTCTGTGCTGGCAGCGTAGCCAGCACGATCATGTGCGATGATTGTCGGTGGCGAAGAGGCGTCTAGCCATGGTTGTGTGTCGGCCGGGCCCCTTCAAAAATAAAATATTAATTGCTTGTTTTTGGCAAGTGCTCCGGTGGATGCTTGACCAGGGGTTGGAAGGATGACGTATATGAAAAGTGGGAGGGCCTGCCTCTGCACTCGGGCGCAGGTGTGTTAGCCGTAGATTGGAATGCAACGGTGGGAGGAAGAATTGCATTTCCAAATAGGTTTGTGAATGATTTTTGCTTGTGTTTGTGTGTGGTTATTTAGTTGGTTTCTGGCTTTTGAATTGTTGGTATGTTTGATGGTATGTTTGATGAATTATTTGTTTCGTGGTGTTTCCTTTCACTTATTGAATGTCGAATTGTTAGTTATTGTTTTCAAATGCTTTACTTTTGTCGTTGTTATTCTGTTAGTATGTGTATTGGAAATGTCTTGTTCTATTCACTTATTGCAGGTTAAATTGTTGGATATTTATTGTTTTCAAATGTCTTACTATTGTCGCTTGTTATCTAGCTTGCCTAGGATATTAGCTGACCCCTCGGGGAATTTTATTTTTCAGTTCCAGTTACTTCTTCAGGTCCCGTGTTGGATCCTAGGCTGGATGTTGTAGTGGATCGTTGATGCGCGTGTCATTAGGTGCTAGAGTGGTTTGGGTGTTCTGGTTTAATCTTTAGTTACGGTTTTGGAAGTTTTCTCTTTTTGCTGACTTATGTGGGTTGTCAGGCTGCACATGGTTTGTTTTAGTTGTTGGGACTTCTTGCATGACATTGTACAAATATGTTTTAATAAATGATAGTTGGATGATTTAAACTAGTTTTCTCGTCGTGCCCGAGTTGCAAGGTCCAGATGTTCAGTTGTCAAACTAGTTCTGGTAGCGTCCGAAAGGGTCAACTACCGAGTAGCGCCCCGACGTTAAGGTGGGCTGTTACAAATTGGTATCAGAGCCAGGTTGGCAACAAGGGCACATGGAACCGAACAACAAATGTACACGAGGTCCAACTACAAATAAAAACCAGCCGGTGTTTTCTAAAAAGTTTTAAATGGGGTAGTCATACTGCATATAGGGATAGATGATACGATGCAACTCTACTGCCATCCGCCGAAGGGCCTCACATAGAATGGTAAGTAAATCTTTAACTTTTAGTCAAGTATAAAGTTTTGACCGTGGGATTTTCTGAAAAGTTGGCCCACAGACCAGAGTCAGAGTTGTTGTTACTAGCGGTAGAGGACGTGGAAGGGGGAGTGGAAATACTCCCTTTGGTGTGAGCCAGAGGAGCATCAGGACGTGTACCTTAAGGAAGAAGTTGAGGGTGATGGTCTGGATGTTGACGAACATCAAGACGCTAGCGTGTCTATTGCTGAAGGAAGGCCCACAGCTAATGGGGCCCATTTTGCGCCCCGAGCCACGCTTTTAGGGATGTTACAGAACCTGTTGGGCATGGGGGTTGTATTTGACAAGAATGATACAACTGGACTCTAGAAGAGTTTTGAGGGTATTATGCCTGTGCATTATTGGAGTTGCCCAGTTAGGAGGGCTGCAATGAGTATAAATATCAAAAGTAGTTGACTGCATGGTAGAGCCACTGCGATAATTATGCAAGCTTCATTTTGACAAACAGACCGTGAGGGTTTAGGAAGACCGGGGTGCTAAACTTCACCGGGGCCTCGGATATTGATGTAGAGCAGTGGCTAAGGAAAGTGGTCTATGCGTTAGATTCTATTCAGGCGCCAGAGGAGAGGAAGACGTGTTTGTTAGAAAGTTTGCTACAGGTGGGTGCTTTCGTTTTGTGGGATTTGAGTTGGTACCGTTAGACGGATGTTGCCTTCAAGGAGTTCCGAAAGAGAAATTCAAGATTTTTCTTCCTAAGAAGATGAGACCAGATATTAGACAGTATGTAGATCAGTTCGAATGATGTACCTTGAAAGAGTATCAAAACAAGGCAATGGCTTACGATATAGCACACCCAACTTATAAGCGATCTGATGTCACTTAAGGTAGTGGCAAGAGGTTGAAGACCGCCATAGGATTCAATGGTGACGACAGGTCGAGTTCCGCGCCTAAGGGAGGCAATAACTCGGGCATGAGGCAGAATCAACAAGGCAAATCTCAACGGTCGGGTAGTGCAACGGGACAAAATGTAATACTCCTATTTTTCAAAATCATAAAGGAAATTATTGAAATTATTTCTCCAATTATATATGACTTGTTATAGTTTATTTTGTTCTTTCTTGTATAAGAAGAAGTATGAAATAAATATAACTTGTAGGAAAATAATTCAATAAATAATTTGAGCAAAGTAAAATTTACTTAATAATGTATATACTTCAAGTAATATATTTGACTTATATACTAAGGAGAATTATTATAATTAAAAATAACATTATAGTTGAAAATAGGGCGGAGAATGGACGAAATTAGAAAAGTTGGGAACTTTTCGTAATTACCATTAAACTGCGGGCACTCGCGCGTAATTTCTGGAAAATACACAGCTGAGTCATTTTTTTTGTTCAATGAAAAATTCAATCTTGTAAAGGCTAATTCGGACTCGTTTCTTAACCAAATTCGATTCCGAAAGAACCGACATACTCTCCTAGATGTTATCTACGAAACCCCTCAACAAACTCGGTAAATTTTGTGGAAAATCTTATCTAATTCGGCTCTTGAAGATAAGAGGTTATGTAAACGCGTTTTTCGGTTGAAGATAGATTCTTATCCGAATCAAGCAGCGTTTTGGCTCGGATTTTCCTTGGAAACGAAGTATTCAGGAACCCTAGTACCTCCCTATAAATATAGGTTGAAACCCATCACTTTTACTCATCCAAAAACCTCTAGAAAACCCCTCGAAACCTCGTACCCTGTTTCTGCGCAGCCACTGTTTTTGAGCGTTTTCGGCTTGAAATCGAAACCGAAAGCTGCGTTTGTTTCCAACAGTAGGTAGTACTCGATCCCACGAGTCCAAAGCCACCGATCCCGTCCTTTTTCGTGTCCATTTGAGAGAGAACCGAGCTCTGAAAGTTGATTGTCGGTACTCTGTTCAGTCCGGCGTTGCTTCTTGTTTCGGTAAGTCTCTGTTCAGAAAAAATAATTATGCAGTATATATATGTATACGTATTTCATCTCATATATAACTACATACTCATAATTATATGGATGGAAGTGAAAATAGTGAATTGGAAGTTGATTATGTATGATCAGCAGGAGTTGAATCCAAAATCGTTTAATGATCATGGATGAAGTTAATTAAGGAGGGTATGTACATGTGCACAGAATACATGTGGAAATTAACATGTTGTACAGATCACTATTTAAATAAGTGATAATTAAATGTTAATCACCCTTCATAAGAAAAAAAAACGTGAATACATGCATATATACATTGTTGGTTCAATGTCAAGATTTATACGCATATCCGTATGAATGTATGTATTTGATATTTTTGGTAGATTAATAATTGCGATTAGGTGATATAATAAGGCAACCAAAATAAATAAATTATAATTTATTTGGTCTTTTGCCGGTACAATTTCGGATGGGAATTTGGAATAGGCGTTCGGGATTGTTAACTTCAAAGCTTGTCTCTTCGCTTGAACATTAAGTTCGTCTTCAAATCAAGGCAAGTGGTTTGGTTCGCTTTGCATTATTTCTTTAAGCATTGGAATTGAATCCATGTTTAATTATTGTTGGGAATTGTTGTATGGAAATAATTGGACTAGGTTTATTTATCGTTTTAGATTTAATGACCTTGTTATAAAGCGCTAGATATATATATGCTAGGTTGTGCGTAGCCCTCGGGCTTGTTTGTGAATCGTTGTGCCTTGTCTATGGACTTATACGCTAGCGTAGTACTAGGGGTGTAGGACTTGTGATCTTTGGACACCTCTCTATAACATTCGCATTAGGATGGACCTAAACCCTAATGCTGGTCATGACCCTGCCCGTCTCACCCGTGCATGAGGGGTGTAGCATCTAGCTAATGCTCTCTATCGAATCCCGGGTAGTTCTTGTATTCGCGCCTCGACTAGTTCGAGAAGTATTAAAAACTTATAACTCGATGTGTAATGTTTTGTCATTTAAATAAGATAAGTGTCTAATGCACACCTTTAATGAACCAGGGTGGTGGTTACAAATTGTGACCCTACTCTTGCTCCCGGCTAAGTAAGTCTTCTTTCCAATCTGAATGCATGCTCGGGTTTGTTAAAACGCCTATAAAATGGCAAGACGGGCTTGGTACTTAAGCGCCTTCGCAGCCACCTCCCTGTCGGCACCCTCCGAGTATGATGAGGTTGGTCGGGACCCAATTAGTCGACGCGGGGCTTTTCAAAATAAAATTTTGTGAATAATAAAACATTCCCAACAATCGCATATTTCCTAAGAGGAACCACATTCCTTGTGGCGTCCTCTCTCTTTTAATTGCATTCCTCTTTTCTTTTTCCGTGGAAGTATTGTAGTTACTAAACCGTTGACCGGCTTTTATTCGGAATTCAATGGTGGTGATTTAATACAACCACAAGAACCACTCACAAAAAGTCCCATTTGCTTAGTCTGTCACAAGACTAACCCGACCGTTTCTTTCTTTTGCATGGTCGGCTGGTGTCAACCCGTCCCTATACGGAAACATCAGGTCTCAAGCTTACGGAGTGAAGAAGGTGATTACAGCATACTTGGAGTTTTTATTTAGTGACAAGGTTTCAATTAAGTTATTTCTATATTTATAATAAAGGCGAGATTCTTGGCTTGTGAGGTCCGTCAAAACAAGTTTGCATTGAAGGATTGTTTTAATTCCGCATTTTAAAGTTGGTTTAATTATGTACACACTCTTCTATAATTTGTTATCTTATTTTCTATTTTGTTATGAATTTTGCATGAAAGTTTTGTTCTGTAAAGCCTTGGGTGGCTTAGGATGAATTTCCTAGGTCACTGGCGTGTAACCTCTCCGAGGAACATCGGGGGTGTTACAAATATGGTATCAGAGCTAAAAGTTTTAAATGAATTTTAAACCGTTTTAGAAAAAGATCCACCATATCTAAATGTTTTAGTCCTAATACAAAAGAGTTTCCTTTTGTATTAAAAAAAAAAAAAAAAAACTTCCAAGTTGTAGTCACTTGTATTTATTATAGAATAAAGGAAATTCTACTAATAAATACTAATCTCTTTTTTTCTACTACTTTCAGAAAATGGGTAGTGAGCACCGTGAAGGTAAGGCCGCTATTGTCGATTTGGAAGAAACTGAGGAGGATCCTAGCATGGACTCTAACTACGAGAGTGAGGAGGAGACTTATCCATCTTATGTGGCTGACGAGGGAACATCCAAGAAGGAGACTTACCCATCATATGTGGCTGACAAGGGAACATCCAAGAGAAAGTGGAGATTCCGGACTCCATATCCACCAACACCACGTCCGGATCATTGCTTCTGTAAGGGCTTATGCAAGACACATAAGTACACGCCTAGATCCCCTCCTGTTGGATTGCGCCCAGCTCCCCAGTACTCGCCCTTGAGCCCTCATGCTAGAGACCCTTCTAGACCACATTACTTTGGAGGAACTAGTGGAGCACAACCCACCTGGATGAACGTACACAAGGAGGAAGCCCTTCGTTGGACTAGTGACATGGCGGATCATCAGTACAACAAGACTCACCCATGGGAAGCTTTCATAGCCTCTGGGAGCACCGAGGCTAAACGTGCAAGAATTCGTTCTAACACCCTTCCACCCCACATGGTGTCCTTGCGGGACACATTATCTAAGAGCAGGGCATGGATCACAACATTAGAAGAGGCTCTAGAGCGAGTGAGGCAAACGGTGGAGGTAGTGAAGACCGATGTGGAACAAGCTAATAATTTGTTGGATCACAGTGGTGCGGTCATGGATCCGAACCTTTTCACTCCAGGATTTCTAGACAGATACTGTTATCCCCCAAGTACACCTAAAGGACCACCAGGATGGTGGGAAGCTGACATTAAGAGGGCCTCACCTGAGCCAGGAGAGGGTCCAAGGCCAGCTAAGGGAGGAGATCCTAAGAAGTATCGGAAATTCTGGGAAGATCGTCGTTAGAAAGTTTATCAATTTCTTTCCTAGTTCTAGTAGTTATGTTTTGGCTTTGAATAAGTGCTCAGACTTAAGTTGTTTTTCTTTAGTTTTCGATGTTGCTTGAGATTTATGGGATATTAGAGATATTACTAGTATGAATAAATTATTAAGTTTTTCTATCAATTCTTGTCTAATAACATACATAAAGTATTTTGTATATTGATTGGATGAATTGAAACTTATAAATTTATTCAGATGGTAAACACGAGAAATCATAATCGGGATGAGAGTAACAACGCTTCCCGAATTCAGCTGAGGAGTGCAGCTAATCAAGGGGATGACACTGGGTCTGGGAACAACCGAGCTCCAAACCCCACAGGGTTACCAAGGGATCCTCATAACCAAGCTGGGACTTCCAATCCTCCCACCGATGTCACCCTGAATGCTGCCACCCTAGCGGCTATAAGAACCATGATTGAGCAGACCGTCCGAAACATGAATCGTGATGCCACACCGCCAAGGGTAGGCGATCATTCTACTGGAAATGATGCAGTGAACTTACAACTCCCTAACCAAGGCAATGGCTCAAGCTATGGTCGAGCCTTGAAAACCTTCAACTCTATGAGGCCGGACAGCTACGATGGTACCGGCGAGCCAGTTAGGATTGCTTATTGGTTCTCCCACATGGAGCGCTTACTTCGAAATATCTCGTGTACCGAGGCTGAAAGGGTGCACATTGCCTCACTGCAACTCAAGGAAGGTGCAAGTGAGTGGTGGGAGAACTCGGGATTAGCAGATCACCCGGCCTTAACATGGGAAATGTTTAAAAACAAGATGATGGACCGTTTCTTCTCTACCGCTATGAGGGATGAAAAGCTGAAAGAATTTCTTTACCCCAAGATTGAAGGGATGAAAGTGCCTGAGCTAGCCACAAAATTCAATCATCTACTTCAATATGCGGGGACGGAGGTGTCCACTGAGAGTCAGAAGATCAAGCGCTTTCATGAGTGGATGAGTCCAGCTGTCAAGCCACTCATGGTTCACCACACCTATATCACTCTTGAGGAGTACGTCGATGCTGCTTATAAGGTAGAGATGACCCTTGAAGGGTCTGCTAGCAAGACCCGAGGCTGGGGCAAACCACCTCAGCAAGGATCACAGTTCAGTGGGTTTAAACGACCCCCTCCTCCCTCGCACTTTAATAGGTCAAACAGAGCTAGGACCGAGTCAACGCAATCAAGGTCCACTCAGCATTCCAGTCAGCAAAGAGGGCCAGTGACTTGTTATAATTGTGGGGAACCAGGTCATATTAGTAGGATGTGCCCTAAGGAGAAGAGGAAGTGCTTTATTTGTGGAAAGGAGGGACACATGCGCACTTACTGTCCTCAGAAGGGAAATGGGGCGGCTTCGACAAGACAAGCATCGGTATCCCACAACAACAGAGCTTACCCAGGAGCATCAAGGGCAACTTCCGTGCAATCTACGGCTCAAAACAAGGGAAAGACACCAGTAGCCTCGTCTAGCCAAGGGCAACGGCTATACGAGATGCGTCGGACAGATGAACCTAATGCTCCAGTCACTCAAGGTACCTTATACCTTCGCTCCCTAACTGCTTTTATGCTTTTTGACTCGGGTGCAACACACTCCTTTATATCTGAAAGCTGTGTAGAGAAAGTAGGCCTTAAATGTAACGCTACGTGTGAACCCTTCGTGGTGAATCTTCCAAATGGGGAGAAGATAGTAGGAACCAAACAGCTTACAGACTTTCCGATCACCATTCAAGGTCGGAAGTTTGATGCTGACTTGATCTGCATAGCTATGGCTCCTTACGACATCATTCTGGGAATGGATTGGTTGACCCGTCACGGGGCTGTCATAGACTTCAATACTAGGACGGTAACTGTTACCGCAGGAGGCAAGTATGTATGCAAATTTAAGGGTCAGCGCGATGTAGATAATGGAAAACTGATCAATGCAATGGCTGCTGGGAAACTGCTTCGACAAGGATGCGTGGGCTACTTATGCTATTTAGAGCAACCTGAGAAGGAGGAAGTAGGAGTTAAGGAGATCCCTGTGGTACGAGAATTCTCCGATGTCTTTCCAGAGGAAATTCCAGGACTCCCACCTCGAAGGACCATAGAGTTCACCATCGAGTTAGAGCCCGGGACGGCGCCCATCTCCAAGGCACCATACCGAATGGCTCCGGTGGAAATGAAGGAGTTAAAGAAGCAACTGGAAGAGTTGCTAGAGAAAGGGTACATAAGACCTAGTGCTTCACCTTGGGGAGCACCAGTGCTATTTGTAAAGAAGAAAGATGGTTCTTTTCGACTATGTATTGACTATCGAGAGCTGAACAAGGTCACCATCAAGAACAAGTATCCGCTACCGAGAATAGATGATCTGCTGGATCAGCTAAAAGGGGCAAGGGTGTTCTCCAAGATTGACTTGAGATCTGGTTATCACCAACTTCGGATTCGCGAGGAGGATATTCCGAAAACTGCTTTCCGAACAAGGTATGGCCATTATGAGTTCGTGGTAATGCCCTTTGGTCTCACTAA
Organism: Fallopia convolvulus; assembly: GCA_964016875.1. Taxonomy (NCBI): domain Eukaryota; kingdom Viridiplantae; phylum Streptophyta; class Magnoliopsida; order Caryophyllales; family Polygonaceae; genus Fallopia; species Fallopia convolvulus. The sequence goes on from OZ024727.1 coordinate 30,364,841, forward strand.
TGCCCCAGCAGTTTTCATGGATTTAATGCATCGCTGCTTCCACGAGTTCTTGGATAAGTTCGTGGTGGTATTCATTGATGACATATTGATATATTCTACTAATGAGGCAATTCATGAAGAACACTTGAGGACTGTGCTAGGGATACTGAGACAGAACCAGTTATATGCTAAATTGTCCAAATGTGATTTTTGGCTAAAGGAAGTTGCATTCCTTGGACATGTAATCAACCAAGAGGGGGTAATGGTGGACCCTCAAAAGATACAAGCAGTAGCAGAATTTGTGACAAAATGTTTGGTTTGTCAGAAAGTGAAGATTGAGCATCGTAGACCAGGAGGAGAACTGCAACCCCTTCCAGTGCCAGAATGGAAGTGGGAAGACATTGCCATGGATTTTGTTACGGGACTACCAAAGACTCAGAACCATAAAGATGCCATATGGGTGATCATTGACAGACTTACAAAGAGTGCTCATTTTATAGCAATTAAATCTAAGTGGAGAACTCCAAAGTTGTCAGAAGTATTTATACATGAAGTCGTCCGTCTACATGGAACTCCCAAGACAATTGTATCTGATCGGGATGGGCGATTCATGGCTAATTTTTGGAAAGAACTACATAAGGCCATGGGGACAGAATTGCATTTCAGCACTGCATTTCATCCATAGACTGATGGGCAATCAGAAAGGACTATTCAAACCTTGGAGGATATGCTTAGGGCATGTGTATTAGATCGCCCTACTAACTGGGAGAATAGTTTGGGTCTGATTGAGTTTACATACAACAATAGTTGGCACTCAACGATCAAAATGGCACCATTTGAAGCATTGTATGGTCGAAAGTGTAGATCACCGATATGCTGGGATGAGCCTGCTGATAAACTCCTTCTTGGGCCAGAGTTGGTGGAAAGAACCACTGCTGAAATTGGGTTGATCAGACAGAGAATGCTCACAGCTCAGAGCCGACAGAAATCCTACGCTGATTTGAAGAGAAGGAATCTAGAATTCGCAGTGGGAGAAAAGGTGTTTGTTAAGGTATCACCGACGAAAGGTGTTTTTCGCTTTGGAAAGCGAGGGAAACTAAACCCTCGCTATGTTGGTCCTTTTGAGATACTGGAACGGATTGGCAAGCTCGCGTATCGTCTTGCTCTGCCTCCGTCAGCACATCCAGTTCATGATGTTTTTCACATATCACTCTTACGCAAATATGTGCCAGATGAATCACATGTTCTTAATTATGACGACATTGAAGTACAACCAAATGGCACATATGAAGAGAGACCAATCCGTATCTTGGAGCACCGAGTAAAAGAGTTACGCAACAAGAAGGTTCCGTTGGTACGAATTTTGTGGTCTAAAAAATGGTGACGAAGATATTACATGGGAGACATGGGAAACAGAACAAGACATGAAAAATCGGTTCCCAAAGTTGTTGGTACCTTAGTTTCGGGGACGAAACTCTTTTTAAGAGGGTACTATTGTAATATCCCTTCCTGAAATAAACATATGTGTCCTTAATAAACATGTGTTCGTAGTTAAATTTTGCTTTCTAGTCTAGTTTCGAGGACGAAACTCTTTTTAAGAGGGTACTATTGTAATACTCCTATTTTTCAAAATCATAAAGGAAATTATTGAAATTATTTCTCCAATTATATATGACTTGTTATAGTTTATTTTGTTCTTTCTTGTATAAGAAGAAGTATGAAATAAATATAACTTGTAGGAAAATAATTCAATAAATAATTTGAGCAAAGTAAAATTTACTTAATAATGTATATACTTCAAATAATATATTTGACTTATATACTAAGGAGAATTATTATAATTAAAAACAACATTATAGTTGAAAATAGGGCGGAGAATGGACGAAATTAGAAAAGTTGGGAACTTTTCGTAATTACCATTAAACTGCGGGCACTCGCGCGTAATTTCTGGAAAATACACAGCTGAGTCATTTTTTTTGTTCAATGAAAAATTCAATCTTGTAAAGGCTAATTCGGACTCGTTTCTTAACCAAATTCGATTCCGAAAGAACCGACATACTCTTCTAGATGTTATCTATGAAACCCCTCAACAAACTCGGTAAATTTTGTGGAAAATCTTATCTAATTCGGCTCTTGAAGATAAGAGGTTATGTAAACGCGTTTTTCGGTTGAAGATAGATTCTTATCCGAATCAAGCAGCGTTTTGGCTCGGATTTTCCTTGGAAACGAAGTATTCAGGAACCCTAGTACCTCCCTATAAATATAGGTTGAAACCCATCACTTTTACTCATCCAAAAACCTCTAGAAAACCCCTCGAAACCTCGTACCCTGTTTCTGCGCAGCCACTGTTTTTGAGCGTTTTCGGCTTGAAATCGAAACCGAAAGCTGCGTTTGTTTCCAACAGTAGGTAGTACTCGATCCCACGAGTCCAAAGCCACCGATCCCGTCCTTTTTCGTGTCCATTTGAGAGAGAACCGAGCTCTGAAAGTTGATTGTCGGTACTCTGTTCAGTCCGGCGTTGCTTCTTGTTTCGGTAAGTCTCTGTTCAGAAAAAATAATTATGCAGTATATATATGTATACGTATTTCATCTCATATATAACCACATACTCATAATTATATGGATGGAAGTGAAAATAGTGAATTGGAAGTTGATTATGTATGATCAGCAGGAGTTGAATCCAAAATCGTTTAATGATCATGGATGAAGTTAATTAAGGAGGGTATGTACATGTGCACAGAATACATGTGGAAATTAACATGTTGTACAGATCACTATTTAAAAAGTGATAATTAAATGTTAATCACCCTTCATAAGAAAAAAAAACGTGAATACATGCATATATACATTGTTGGTTCAATGTCAAGATTTATACGCATATCCGTATGAATGTATGTATTTGATATTTTTGGTAGATTAATAATTGCGATTAGGTGATATAATAAGGCAACCAAAATAAATAAATTATAATTTATTTGGTCTTTTGCCGGTACAATTTCGGATGGGAATTTGGAATAGGCGTTCGGGATTGTTAACTTCAAAGCTTGTCTCTTCGCTTGAACATTAAGTTCGTCTTCAAATCAAGGCAAGTGGTTTGGTTCGCTTTGCATTATTTCTTTAAGCATTGGAATTGAATCCATGTTTAATTATTGTTGGGAATTGTTGTATGGAAATAATTGGACTAGGTTTATTTATCGTTTTAGATTTAATGACCTTGTTATAAAGCGCTAGATATATATATGCTAGGTTGTGCGTAGCCCTCGGGCTTGTTTGTGAATCGTTGTGCCTTGTCTATGGACTTATATGCTAGCGTAGTACTAGGGGTGTAGGACTTGTGATCTTTGGACACCTCTCTATAACATTCGCATTAGGATGGACCTAAACCCTAATGCTGGTCATGACCCTGCCCGTCTCATCCGTGCATGAGGGGTGTAGCATCTAGCTAATGCTCTCTATCGAATCCCGGGTAGTTCTTGTATTCGCGCCTCGACTAGTCCGAGAAGTATTAAAAGCTTATAACTCGATGTGTAATGTTTTGTCATTTAAATAAGATAAGTGTCTAATGCACACCTTTAATGAACCAGGGTGGTGGTTACAAATTGTGACCCTACTCTTGCTCCCGGCTAAGTAAGTCTTCTTTCCAATCTGAATGCATGCTCGGGTTTGTTAAAACGCCTATAAAATGGCAAGACGGGCTTGGTACTTAAGCGCCTTCGCGGCCACCTCCCTGTCGGCACCCTCCGAGTATGATGAGATTGGTCGGGACCCAATTAGTCGACGCGAGGCTTTTCAAAATAAAATTTTGTGAATAATAAAACGTTCCCAACAATCGCATATTTCCTAAAAGGAACCACATTCCTTGTGGCGTCCTCTCTCTTTTAATTGCATTCCTCTTTTCTTTTTCCGTGGAAGTATTGTAGTTACTAAACCGTTGACCGGCTTTTATTCGGAATTCAATGGTGGTGATTTAATACAACCACAAGAACCACTCACAAAAAGTCCCATTTGCTTAGTCTGTCACAAGACTAACCCGACCGTTTCTTTCTTTTGCATGGTCGGCTGGTGTCAACCCGTCCCTATACGGAAACATCAGGTCTCAAGCTTACGGAGTGAAGAAGGTGATTACAACATACTTGGAGTTTTTATTTAGTGACAAGGTTTCAATTAAGTTATTTCTATATTTATAATAAAGGCGAGATTCTTGGCTTGTGAGGTCCGTCAAAACAAGTTTGCATTGAAGGATTGTTTTAATTCCGCATTTTAAAGTTGGTTTAATTATGTACACACTCTTCTATAATTTGTTATCTTATTTTCTATTTTGTTATGAATTTTGCATGAAAGTTTTGTTCTGTAAAGCCTTGGGTGGCTTAGGATGAATTTCCTAGGTCACTGGCGTGTAACCTCTCCGAGGAACATCGGGGGTGTTACACAAAAGTAGTGCTTCAACTGTGGAATCCATAATCATTTGAGGAGTGCTTGTACTTGAACATTGATAACTTGCTATACTTGTGGACATTTGGGTCATCGTGACTTTTGTCGCAACAAAGGAGTAGCTCCATCTCATGGATCCTCATCTTTTTCTATGCCTGTTGGAGGTTTTCGATCACAGTCAACGCCTCAGAATTACATTCCTCCAAGTCAGGGTCGTGGTAGAGGCCGTGGTAAGCATAGTGTGGGGTCCTGGAGCCAACCACCCGCCTCGTGTGTTCGAGATGAGAAGAGCTGAAGATCCAAATGCACCGACAACTACAAGTACGATCTAGATCCGATCTAAGCATGTTATGATTCTTTTGATACTGGTGCTACTCATGCATGGGTAGACTGCATTTGACATGTTCTGTGGATACTCCTTTTGTTGTGGGTTTGTCGAATGGTAGTAAGATAAGTGGGGACAAAGAGATCCTTCAATGCCCAATTCGCATTGGGGATAAGGATTGGCTTACAGATTTCATCGTCATGACCTTGCCAAATGATGATGTAATTCTAGATATGGATTGGATGACTAGATACAAAGTTGTTCTCAATATTTATAGTCGCACAGTGACAGTAACCGCTAATGATGGAATTCAACACGTGTTTGGGGGCATGACCCTAAGAAGTCTAGGATTGTGATTAGTGCTATGGAAGCTACCAAGTTGTTGAATGAGGGTTGTGTAGGATATTGGTGCTATGCCCTTCAAGAAACCAAGGATGGTCCAAGACTTGAGGACATTCCTATTATGCGAGAATTCAAAGATGTACTTCTTGAGGAGTTGTTAGGGCTTTCACTTCATAGAGAGGTAGGTTTCAACATTGATTTGAAGCCGGGAACAAGACCTATTTCGCGGGCTCCTTATCATATGGCGCCAATAGATATGCAAGAGTTAAAAAAGAAAATATAAGGATGGGTCGATGAGGTAGTGCATTGATTAAAGAAAACTTAACCGAGTCAACATAAAAAAAAGAGTATCCACTTCCCCGTATCGATGAATTGTTGGACCAATTGCAAGGATCAGTGGTGTTCTCCAAAATTGACTAGAGGTCTGGCTATCATCAATTGAGGATTTTAGAAGAAGACATTCCAAAGACGGTATTTCGGACACGATATTGGCACTACGAGTTTGTAATGATGTCTTTCGGTTTGACAAATGCTCCAACAGTGTTCATGGAGTTCATGAACAAGATCTCTATTGAATATTTGGATCATTTCATGGTAGTGTTCATTGACGACATCTTGGTCTACTCTCAGAGCCAAGATGAGCATGCCAATCATCTGAAGGTGGTGTTGGGAGTTGTAAGATAGCATTGCCTGCTCGCCAAGTTTTCAAAATGCGACTTCTGGTTGCCTGAGGTCTCATTTTTAGGGCATGTTGTCTCAACGGATGGGGTGAAAGTTGATCCAATGAAGATCGAAATCGTAGCGTCTTGGCAACCTCCCAAGAATGTAAAGGAAGTACGTAGTTTCTTGGGTCTAGCAGGATACTACAAGAGGTTCGTGGAGGGTTTCTCAAAAATAGCTCAACCTTTGACCAATATACTCCGGAAGACCACCAAGTTTACACGGAAAGACGCTTGCCAGAAAAGCTTTGAAGAGTTGAAAAGAAGGCTAACTTTGGCGCCCACCTTAACACTTCCACAAGGCTAAAAGGGTATGTGGTCTACAGTGATGCTTCAAAACTTGGCTTGAGTTGTGTGTTAATGAAGAAGGATCGGGTGATTGCCTATGCTTCTAGACAATTTAAGACTCATAAGCAAAACTATCACCTAGAGTTAACAACTGTGATCCATACTTTGAAGATTTGGCAACACGGACGACTTGCCAATTTTGACAGATCACAAGAACTTCAAATACCTTTTCACTTAGCAAGAGCTCAATATGAGGCAATGCAGACGACTTGAACTGGTTAAGGATTATGACTTGGAAATCCTTTATCACCCAGACAATGCAAATGTCGTCGTTGATGCACTCAACCGAAAGTCATTACAATAGCTGAGGTTGTCACACTTGATTGCTCAACCCGCTTTGCGAAAGGATTAGATAAGGAACTGGATTGAGGTATGGATTCAGAGATATCAAGGCCAGTTGCTTTCCTTAGAACGTCAATCTAGCTTCATAGAGGAGATTCTCCAAAAGCAAGGGACTTGCTTGATGATTCAAGACTTGTCTCAAAAGGTGCATCAAGGTGAAGCACCCGGTTTTGAAATCCGAGAAGATAGAATTTTGAGGTTGAATGGGAGAGTATTCGTACCTTGAGATTAAGAGATAAGATAGAAAATCCTTCAAGAGGCTCATGCTCTGCCCTATTCAATACATCCAGGAGCAAGTAAGATGCACAAAGACCTTAAACAACATTATTGGTGGGATGGCCTGAAACCTAATGTGGACAAGTTTGTAGCACGATGCCAGATTTTCCAATAGGTTAAGATAGAGCATCAAAAACCGGGAGGGATGCTCCAACCACTTTCCATCCCAAAATGGAAATGGAAATATATATCGATTGACTTCATCACAGGTTGGCGCGTCAGTCGAGGTCATGATGCCATCTGAGTTGTAGTGGACAAATTAACGAAGGCCTCCCGTTTCCTTCCGATTAGGGAGACGTGGGCGGTTTCTAGATTGGTAGATGTGTATGTTAGACAAATAGTGAGACTGCACGGAGTACCAAAGAAAACAAAAAAAACGTCGTCTCGGATCGATATGGTCGTTTCACATCGAAAATTTTAGCATCAAGTGCACAAGGCTTTGAGGACGAGACTGCATTTCACGACTGTTTATCACTCCCAAGCAGATGGATAGTCAGAGAGGACGATTCAAATGCTTGAAGATAAGCTAAGAGCTTGTGTCCTATACTAGGGCGATATTTGGTCAGAATACTTAGAATTGCTGGAGTTCGCATACAATAACAGTTGGCACGCCTTGATTCAAAAAGCTCCTTATGAGGCATTGTATGGTAGAAAGTGTCGGACACCACTTTGTTGGGATGACCCTCTGACAGAGTGGATGAGAGACCTCAATTGATCCAAGAGTCAGTTGATAAAATTGCTTTAATAAGAGAACGCATGTTAGCCGCTCAGAGTCGTCAGAAATCCCATGTTGATAAACAAAGGCGACCCTTAGAATTTGATGATGGCGCGCATGTGTGGTTGAGGGTGTCGCCTACTTGAGGGGTACAGAGATTTGGGATTAAAGAGAAGTTGAGTCCTCGCTACGTCGTACCTTTTGAGATCCTAGAAAGGGTCGGGGAGTTGGCCTATCGCTTGACACTTCCTCCATCCTTGGAGGGAGTTCACCCCGTGTTTCATGTGTCTCAGCCAAGGCGATACATTCTCGACCCCAACCACAAGCTTAGTTATGCAGAGTTGAGAATCGAACCAGATCATACTTTTGCTGAACAACCGATAGCTATCTTGGATCGACGAATGAAGAAACTACGAAACAAGTATGCAAGAAGGTTACCCAGAGTTATACTCTAAGTTGATGGAGTCTGTGGGATAATGGTTAGTACTTAATTTTTCTTGCATCATATCTAGTGCCTTAAAATGCTTGATTGTGTTTCACTTGGTTGACTGACTGTTGCTTGATTGGTTTGCTTGGTTGAGTGTTGTTTGTGTTTGACTACTTAGTTCCTTATGTGAATTCAATGATTCCTTGACTTGTTACAGTAGATACTATGTTGATTACATGTTCTGAAAGCACTCTGTTCGTTTGATGAATGTCTTACTCTCTTTGTTATGGTCATTTGGAAATGGATCGAGGACGAACACATGCTACGTGATAGGGATTTATGAGACTCTAACCAATCCTCCATCCTTAATCATACTTAACTTATCTCGATTTGAGTTTCGAGGACGAAACTTTCTTAAAGTGGGGGTATATGTAATACCCGAGTTAGTATTCTGGTAACGTTTATAATTTTGAGCATTATAGAAATTAAGACCTCTTCTCGACATTTTAATTGTTGGACCAATCTAGCCTTACTCAATTTCATTCTAAGTTATGGGCCTAATATCCAGTTGGGCTGAGCGTTATAGAAATTCCCCTCTTTCCCTCTATCCCTAAATTCTTTCTTTGGGGAGAGAACTGTTCATCGTCTTTTTTGAGGAGCCAGCCGCCGCTCACAACTGATTCTTCGCCTCACCAGCACCTTTTGATTTCATACCTTCATCTCTCTCGCCTCGTTCTCGACCTTCTTTCTCACCGCCATTTCCGATCCCCCTTCTCGTCTAGTTTACTCGCCTCCATCACTCTCTCGCTTCCTCTTTCCCAACCTCCATATATCGCCTCTGTTCGAGCGCTCTAACCCCGGGGAAGACCGCCGTCGACCTTGGCGACACCAAGCTACATCACCTTCGCGAACCCTCCTCTTCCACCAGTGTTCGACCCAACGATCATCTCCTCCTCTGAGCATCGTCTGCTGTTGCTAGCTATCAAGAACAGGGGCGAGAGCGAGTGCTCTACTCTAATTTCATGCTCCCTGTTCACCGTCGTTGTTCGTTGTCGCCGGTAACGACCGCCGACTCCGCCGAGCTGTCACCTCGCTATCGTCAAGACCCCCTCCTGGCTAACAAGTCCCTGGAGTAATCCTCCACTTTTGCGGGGATGAAATCGATCGAAGGAAGGTCACGATCTTCTTCTCTGTCTTGTTTACGGTGGAAGTGCAGAAGACCATCTCTTGGCCTTGGCTTTGTTTTTCAATCGGTATAAATATAAATTCCTTTGACAATTTTGTTCGTAGTTTGCTATTGGCACATTTAAATGTTGTGTTAAACTTGATTAATTAAGGACTCTCCATTTTTTTGATGGGCTGTTGAGATGTGAATGGTTGATGGGAGTTGTACCTAATAGTAATGGTCGTTGACCCAATTTTAAGATTTAAAACTTGGAAGTTCGGTAGATACATTTGAATCACCAATCAATTGATTAAAACGATATTAGTTCGGTATTTTGTTTAGCCTTAACTAGTTAATTAAAAGTAGGTAATTGTAAGTTGTTGACCTAAATTGGAGGATATCAATAATCATCACTTAGAAAGAGCTTTAAGCTTTTAGGGCATCAAATTTTGTACTTCACCTCTCTTCGGGTGTTATAGTTTTGGTTATTGAAATGCTAGGAATCGGTAACGTTCGCGTGTAACTAGTTCGAGCATACTTTCTTCCGCTACATAGTTGTGTTCGTCTTTTGAGGTAAGTCATTCTCGACTTGCTCAGCTCTATTCTAGTCTTGTTAGATTTCATGCCGTGATTGTGAGATTGGTTTTGGGAACTAGTCCCGAATGTATGTTTTTCTTGCGAAATGTTTTATTATATGATGTGACGCGCTCTATTTTTTTAAACATTTTCTCGTAAAAGAAATGGTATCGTTTTCTTTGTGCTAGCAGCGTAACCGGCACGATCATGTGCGATGATTATCGGTGGCAAATAGGCGTCTAGCCATGGTCGTGTGTCGGCCGGGCCCCTTCAAAAATAAAATATTAATTGCTTGTTTTTGCAAGTGCTCCGGTAGAGGCTTGACCAGGGGTTGGAAGGATGACGTATATGAAAAGTGGGAGGGCCTGCCTCTGCACTCCGGCGCAGGTGTGTTAGCGCCGTAGATTGGAATGCAACGGTGGGAGAAAGAATTGCATTTCCAAATAGGTTTGTGAATGATTTTTGCTTGTGTTTGTGTGTGGTTATTTAGTTGGTTTCTGGCTTTTGAATTGTTGGTATGTTTGATGAATTATTTGTTTCGTTGTGTTTCCTTTCACTTATTGAATGTCGAATTGTTAGTTATTGTTTTCAAATGCTTTACTTTTGTCGTTGTTATTCTGTTAGTATGTGTATTGGAAATGTCTTGTTCTATTCACTTGTTGCAGGTTAAATTGTTTGATATTTATTGTTTTCAAATGTCTTACTATTCCCGCTTGTTATCTAGCATGCCTAGGATATTTGCTGACCCCTCGGGGAATTTTATTTTTCAGTTCCAGGTACTTCTACAGGTCCCGTGTTGTAGCCTAGGCTGGATGTTGCAGTGGATCGTTGACGCGCGTGCCATTAGGTGCTAGAGTGGTTTGGGTGTTCTGGTTTAGTCTTTAGTTACGGTTTTGGAAGTTTTCTCTTTTTGCTGACTTATGTGGGTTGTCAGGCTGTTTATGGTTTGTTTCAGTTTTTGGGACTTCTTGCATGACATTGTACAGATATGTTTTAATAAATGATAGTGGGATGATATAAACTCGTTTTCTCGTCGTGCCCGAGTTGCAAGGTCCAGATGTTAAGTTGTCAAACTAGTTCTGGTAGCGCCCGAAAGGGTCAACTACCGAGAAGCGCCCCGACGTTAAGGCGGGGTGTTACACCGGGTATTACATTGGCTGCCACTTTTGGGGACTCTTCTTGGCTGGAAATTAGGATAGAATCATGTTATTATAGATTGGGATATTATTGTTAGAATATCTTGTTATTTAAACTATTATTCTACGCTTAATACAATTAGATATGAATTAAGATAGAAGCTTTGGCTAAGGCTTTCTATCTCTCCAATTCAGAATTTCTTGAGTTTATTTCATTCGCTCCTTGCATCAATTCAACAACAATGTGTCTCTCCATCGTAAGATCCATTCGTGTGCTAAGTGAAGAACCACAACATTTAATCCAAACCATTCCATTTGAGTATTCTAGCAAAGAAGTTGAGTTAATGGTACAAGATCGGGTCTAATCCATCGAGGCGTTTCATCCTGAGACAAAGTGACTTAGATGTAATTAATGAAACTAAAGACTTCTTGTCTTCAAAATTTGAATGTAGGACTTAGATGAAGTTGATGTGATTTTGGGTGTCAAAGTGACTAAAACCAAAAATGGCTTTACCTTGTCTCAATCACACTATGTAGAGAAAATTTTGAGAAAATTTAACTCGTATGACTCTATATGACTCTAGCATACATATAAAGAAAAACAAGGGAAATAGTATTTCTCAAACCGAGTATGCTAATATTATTGGTAGTTTGATGTTCTTAATGAATTATACTCGACCTGATATTGCCTATGTTGTGAGTAGACTAAGTAGATATACACATAACCCATGTCAAGATCACTGGAATGCTCTTAAAAGGTTATTAAAATATTTAAGAGGCACAATGGATTGGGGCTTACATTACGTGAGCTTTCCAAATGTGTTAGAGGGTTATTGTGATGACAATTGGGTCTCTGATAATGATGAAAATCCGCAAAGCAGACCGTGATAGCTAGATCTACTATATAGTCAGAGTTTATAGCTCTAGACTTGGCTGGGCAAAGGGTTGAATGGTTGAGAAATCAGTATGTATTATTTCAAGAAATTTTGATTTTCTTTCAGTTACCGACTTAAACGATTTTCTAATAAATTTTGCTTCAGCACACACATCACATTTGTTCAGTCCACTTTTATTTAGACTAGGAATCAAACCAGATTTATACAAATGGTCTATAGAGTTGACATTCACCTGTCCTAGTCTACAATGCCAAACATTAATGGACTCATCAATATAAGTAGAAGTACTAGCTTTATTCTCAATTTCAACAACAACAGATTCAAGCATGACAAGAACATTAGCATTCTTAAACCCTTTCCCCACGAATTCACCATTCTTGCTTATGACTAGTTTTCCTCCATCAAGGAGTAGCCTAAAGCAAGATTTGACCAACACCCCCCCAGAAATTAAGTTCTTACGCAATGAAGGAACATACAACATATTAATCTAGCATAACTTTTTGGCAGAATTTAATTTGAGAAGGATTTTTCCTTTACCGAGCACTTCAGAGACGTTGGAGTTACCCATGTAAACTTGTTCGCCTTTATCAGCAGGCTCCAAGTTGGATAGCAGCTCCTTGTTATAACAGGAGTGCCTCGTGGCTCCAGTGTTGACCACCCATTCATTTAGGTCGACCATGTTCACCTCAGATATGACCGCCACCAAGTCGTCATCAATCAGGTTCACTTCCTTCTTTTCCTGGTTGTTTTTGGGCGGCCCATTCTTCTGAAACCAAGCGTGATCATTCCTTGGACCCTCGATCTTGTGGTGGCAGTGCGCAACACAATGCCCTGGCTTCCCGCAGACGAAGCATCCTCCCTTAGCCTTGTCATTCTTTCCTCCCTTCTTGAAGTTTTGTGTTTTCTTGTTTTGAAGGGACTTCTGGTTCTTCCTGGATTGATTACTCATGCCCTTTTTGAATCTGTCATTCCTAGGAACAGAACTTTCAACGATGTTAGCTTTAACCGAAGAATCAGATTGTTTAGAAGGCTTATCTTTGAGGCGATTGGCTTCCTCAATTTTTGATGTGGCCCACGAGCTCTTCTAAAGTCATATCCTTCTTTTTGTGTTTCAGATGGTTGCGGTAGCTTGCCCATGAATCTGGTAGCTTTTCGATGAGGAAGTTCGCCTACAGGTACTCGCACATTTTCATTCCCTCAGCAAGGATGTCAGTAACAAGGTTTTCGTACTCATGGACTTGATCCATGATGGGCTTGTCATCAACGATCTGGAATCTCATAAACTGTCATGTCACATACTTTTTCTTCCCAACATCATCAGAACCATATTTCTTCTCAAGAGTCTCCCAGATGGACTTAGCAGATTTGTTAGTAAGAAACAAATCGAACAGAGAATTTGACATATGATTCATAAATATACCCCTTACAGTCTTGTTGTCTTGGTTGTATTTTTCGATTTCAGCAAGCACCTCAGCAAAGACATCATCTTTCTTAGTTGCATCGTCGGGGGTCGTCTACACAGGATCAGCCACAGCAAGGGGCAGAGCAGCAGCGTTGACAGGAGCAGTTGCGGAAGGCGCGTCCTTGAGAAGGACGTAGTCAACTTTCAGTTGTTCAAAGACGATGAGCAGTTTCTGCGACCAACGTTTGAAATTGTTGCCATCAAGGGGATCGAGTTTGCTGAGATCGAGCAACTTGATAATCTAGTTCTCCATAGCAAAGAAAAAATAGCAGTGATATAATTTTGTTTCTAATTTGTGAGAAAGAATCACTACAAGGCAAAAATATATTTTGAGAGAATTTGAATGTGGGCCGAAAGGAGAAATTTATGTGAGCATAAAGAATTGCTGTGTCGCGGAAAAGAACCGCTACTTTAGAAACACAATCTCCCTGACACGGTGCAGATCAGAAAGCGGCGTTTGTCCCCCAAGGTTAGCACAACTCTCCTCAGGTCTACGCACTTCAGAAAAGAGGAGATGGGATCCTCGGAACTCAGACCAGAAGAAAGAGCGGGTTTGCGTATTTAGAAAGAAGAAGAAGACGGTGGTTTTTTGGATGATGTCTGAAGAGTAGAGAAGAGATCCTTTAATAGAGGAATACTGGAGTCAGTTTTGCTCCGCTCTCTCAAATCTCTCCACTATTCCACAAATCAGCAAAGTGGTTGAAACCGAAAACGTGTTTTATTTTGAAAATCAAATCTGGGATTAAGCCCCACATTTTGGAAAAATCTCGCCATCAGTTTAAGAAATAGTCAAAACCTGAAATTGCGGAAGAATCATTGAATTGAATAATCCACAATTCAGTTGGCCCTTTTATCCGCAAAAAGTTTAGCAAACCCGTAAAAAGATGTCCCCACCACACCGCACACGTGTCACGAAGCCGAGCCGAGCCGAGCCGAGCCGGACGTCCAGACAGACGGCGGCGGCACGCGTGGGGGACTCCTTTTCCTCTCAAGCCTTTAGGAGCTCTAATGTGTAGGCTCTTTATATGTGGCACACAAAACCCACAAAAGGTCGATGTGGGATTGCCACTTTTCCCCCACTTTGCTTTTCACTGGAATTTATTCCAACAATCCAAACCATTCCATTTGAGTATTCTAGCAAAGAAGTTGAGTTAATGGTACAAGAACGGGTCTAATCCATCGAGGCGTTTCGTCCTGAGACGTCACATATCACATCTTTCCAATTTGGGAATCAAGAATTTGTATGCTCCAAATTGAGGGGGTAATGAGATGTTTGGGTCCGATTCTAGTAGAATGGGCGCTACAATGAGAAATGATAATAAATTTAAGGCATTGGATGGGGGATAAATCAAGGGCGTTGATTATTTCACTTAAAATGGGAAAAATACAACACTAGCGAATTATTCACATATTTTTTGAAAAAAAGGATAGAGTGGACGCACGCATGATGTGCATCAAAACTGGCTTTTTGTGCATCAACAATCGTTGAATGTGCATCAAAACTAGTGTCTTAGATATGTTTGTGCATCAAAATTATTCGTATATGCATCAAATAAACTATCTTATGTGCATTCAAGGTGAAACTGATGCACAAAAAGAGTGACTTATTATGTATGAGCATTAAAACTAACCATATGTGCATCAAAACAACGAAAAAGTGCACGTTATTTTGGATGTGCATCGAAATGAAAGGTAAGTACATAAAAAACAAGCTAACTATAGGATTTGTAAGCATATATAAAAGGTTAAAAATTAAAAATAATTTTAAAAAAGTTCGAAATCGAGCACAATGTGCATCAAAAAGTCGATGGACATGTAAGCCGAAATCAATGCACATCCAAGGCGAAAACGATGCACATCCAAGACGAAATTAATGGACAAAAGTGTCTTATTATGTATGTGCATTAAAACTAACCATATGTACATCAAAAGAACCAAAAGGCGCATATTATTTTACATGTACATCGAAACTAATACATGCATCAAACACTAGCTCACTATGGTTTTCATTCACATAACTAAATGTTACGAATATTTTAAAGATTAAAAAAGTTCAAAATCGATGCAAAATGTGCATCATAAAATCAATGCACAAACAATTAGTTTTGCTGAACATAAAGTTAGTTTTAATGCACATCCAAGGCGAAATTGATGCGCAAAAGTGTATTTTATTATGTATGTGCATTAAAACTAACCATATGTGCATCAAAACAACCAAAATGTGCATGTTATTTTGCATGTGTATCCAAATGAACGGTATGTACATCAAAAACTAACCAACTATATATATAAAATTCGTAAACATATCTAAAATGTTAAAATTTTAAAGTTTTAAAAAGTTTGAAATCGAGCACAATGTGCATAAAAAATATCAATGCACATTCAAGGCGAAACTGATATGATTCACATCCAAGACGAAATCGATGTATATCTAAGGCAAAACCGATACACAAGATGCGCATGTCCCCAGAAACAAATAGCTAAACCCATGCTAATTAAAGTTGGCACGACATGCTAATTAGCTACGTCCACAACAACATCACGAGGAATTAGTTAATTTACAAGATTTAAGGAGCATAATATTTGTCGATAAAAAGCAGAACAAGAAGGTTATGAACTTAAAAACGATCGATTAAGTGTATAAGTACAAAACTAAGATATATATATTTGGTACGTAGAGAATCTCCCTTTATTATAATTCTGCTTTTGTGAGCAGATCTACTCTTCTGAAGCAATCTCATATTCCTGGCTTGTTGAGAGTCTCTTTGTTTGGACAATGAATAAAACATTCTTAGATTGTGTGTGAAGGTGTAGTACATGATGAATTGAAGATGGGGGGGTGAGGTGGGAAGAAAAGAGGGGAGGAGTCTCTGTGGAGGTGGCCCACTTTTGAGAGGGTGAGCTTGGTCATTTTCTCTTCACACCACCTCAGCTGCTGACGTGTGAGGTCCCACATCCTGAGGACCCTGGCCACCACCTTGAGGTCAATGAGTGACATCAGCATCTCCATCTCTTCTTCCTTGCTTACTTTCTCCCTCCTCCTCATGCATTTTCCTGCTCTCTGCAGCTTCTTCACCTTGAGCTTCTTCTGCTCCATCATCAAATCGATATCATGTTAATTATAAATACAAATTAAAGCATTCTATAAAATATTTAATTAAAGAAAGCAGCTAGCTAGCGCACCATCCTATTAGTTTTCCTCATGAGCATGAGCAGGGCAGGATCAATTGAGCCTGCTGCCCCTTTCCTTGTTCTAAACAGAGTTGTGATCATAGCTTGGCAGCAGCTCTCTTTGTCAGCCTTGAGAAAGTCCATGAAAGTGCGAATGGAGTTTTCGAGTATGCTGAGAAACGATGCGGATGATATTCTTGAGCTTAGGTCGTCTTGCTTGCAATTGTCGTCCTCGTAATCTTGAATTTGTGGGAGTAGAAGCAACTTAGGGGCCACATTCCTTTTAATCCGGGCGTAGATTTGAGGCCTTTTGCCCGACTCATAAGGCTCGTTTTCGACGTACCTCCGCAGGAGCACCTGGAACTGCTGGAACTGCTGGGCGACCTGGGCGGGGAAACCCGGATCGGACGCCATCCCTTGCTGCCGGCCAAGTAAGGATAGCTTGCAACGGAAGTTAGTGTAGTCCCAGCTAAGAATCTCCCATGTAAGACAGATCTGAGCTACATAGGCTGATTCCAGCTCATCATGGAGGCATGGATTTAGATTGCGGTCGCTTTTGGAAATCATCTCCTGATCGTACTTGTAGGTGATGGAATGGGATCCAACGGCCGAGTGCTGCTTCTTACTCTCTGCTCCAGGCGGGGCAAAGATGAGAAACTTGTCATCTCTTGAAACCTGCATCTCCCCACATGCATTTTCCTCATCATCATCAGGATAATAATAATAATAATCAGAGGAACAACAACTCCTCATCATCCCGTCATTTGAAACAAAATCATCATCCAATTCTCCTTGAACATTATTCCTGTAATTATATCCATACCCTTCTTCCTCCACCATTACCAATGCCTCCTCTTCCTCCTCTTCATCTTCATCTTCATCGGATTGATCAGAGTCATCATCATAGTCGGAATCCTGACCATACCTGCAAAAATCAATCAAACTCATTTTCATTAAATCCATTGTCAAAAGTTAGCTAGCTTCTTGATATATACCAGAAGAAAATGTGAACAAGTAATGAATTACATGGATACATACCAGAAGAGAGAAGAGAAGAGGTGAAAGAAGAAGAGGAAGAGGAGGCTCGAGGCTTTTGTCGCATTCAGAAACACCCTACCAACAACAGTCTCTTTTGAGCATGAATATGGCATTATTTCCACCTCTCTCTCTCCCCCTCTTTTGAGTGGTGTTACTTGATTTTGCTGACACTTTAATTTGTCTATCTTTTTCCTTGTGTTTATTTCTCGCCTGTTTCTCTCTCTCTCTCTCTCTCGAGGGATCTTAATTCTAAACTCTCTCACTTCAACAACCTAAAAAGGCCAATTAGTCTTTTAGCGGATCAAGTAAATGATGAATTCCAAACCTCCAAAAGGAGTTACTCATCTAGACCAAGAGGTATAATGTATTTGCTTTATGTTAGGTTATTTTAATTTTTTTATTCAAACTTAATTGAATCAAATAATAACATTATATGGCGAATTATTAGTTATTTTAATATAAGGGTTTTAATAATATCCAACAACATAAACCCGGCCAGTGCTAACCCGCCTCATGCGGGATATGGAGGGCCCGATATACACACTTTTGCTCCAATATAAAATCGAGAGAGTGTATGAAGAAGGCCCAATTATTATCATTGCCCGGAAGACCCAATGAAAACTAAATTTCTGCTATGTGACAATGATAACTGAATCTAGTTAGAATGTACCAAAATTGATATATGGTTATATCCATCTCAAATGCATTTTATAAAAGCCAATGAGCATGAGGATGCATCCCATAAACTTTAATGAGATTACTGGTTGGATATTAGGTTCCAACTTAATAAGCTTTAATGAGATTCAATTAATTCAGTATACAAAATCTTTTTAGGTAAAGATTTCTAATATGGTAAATCAGATCTTCAAAAAACTTTTAGTGGCTTCCCATTAAAGAGAAGGTATAGAAATCCTAAGTGCTTGTTTGGTTGAATGTGGGAAATATAATTCGTGGGAAATAACTTCACACGAATTATAATTCATGGGAAATGTAAAATTGTGTTTGGATACAATTTAATTCCTAAGAATTAAATTATGGTATTTTATTTGGTCGGATGTGGGAAGTTTGTAGGTATTCAAATAAAATTACAAGCTTACAGCTATAACCTTATGATAGAATTTAGTTAATTTTGTTAGAGGGTAAATAAGTGATTTGATGATTTTACCAAAAAGAATAGTAATTTGGTGATAAAATAAATGGGGGAATAAAAGCTTACCTACCTATCCCTAGGTGATTAGAATTCCTATATTATAGAGGAATTGAAAATCCTAGGAATCGAAAATCATGGGTTTTGAATGTAAATTTTCTTCAACCAAACACATACATTTAACATCAATTCCCAGCATTTTCTAATTCATGGGAATTTAATGATAACCAAACAAGCACTAAAGAAAAAGAGATTTGGATGAGTCATAAGGATGTCAATAAGGTAGGGAATCCCCGTTCTCCGTGGGAAATTCTCGTCGCATGGATGAGAATGGGGAGTTTAAACAGGTATGGTGATGGGTACAGGGAGAAAATAAATTTCCTGCATGGGATGGGGATGCGGATATGGATCTCCGTCCTGAGCCCGAACTCGATGGAAAAACTAGTGAGGAATGGGGAACCCGTTGGGAAAAATCTATAGGTTTAATACAATTTTATATTATAAATTATGTTTATTACATTATATTAATTTTTTTGCCTTCATTTTGTTAAATTTCTAATTACAAATGAAAGATTTTATTTTCCAAGAAGATAATTACAAAACTTGTGATTTTTATGGGAAGTTAATGGGGAATCAAATGAGGAAATCTATGGCGGCCCTAAATGAGGAAAATAAATTGGGGATGGGAATCCTCGATGGGTATGCGGATCGAGACGGATACAATTTTCAATCCCCAATGGAGAATGTGGAGGGGGGTCAAAATTCTAAATAAGGGTGGGGACAGGGAGGGTATTCCCCGCCCTGAGCCCGCCTCATTGTCATCCCTAGATGAGAAAGATGATATACCAACGGCTCTTGTTCATAGTAGTTTTATAGAAGGTTCCATTGTCATCATAATACATGTCAATTTTATGTTTCTTAACAATTTAGTACGCTTAGGTCTAAAAAGGATTATTTTTCCAACTCAAAGTTTGGGATGAGGTAGGTATTCACATAACACTTGGAAGTTTTGGTAGGTGTTTCTATGTTTTAAAAATATTCTAGTTGGTTCCCAAGGATTAGTTTTTTTTTTATTGGTACCTATACAAGTTTGAGTTTGTTTGTTTTAAGAATTTTTTTTTCTAGATTTGTAACCTTTTAATTAATAATGATTAAATTCAAGCACACCATTGTAACCTCACCCTCATGTTAATAGAATTAGACTCTTATAACACTCAAATTCAAATATGAACTATCCTATTTGAATTCCAAAAACGACAACCTATTTTGGTTGCCTAGATTTCGAGATTCTAGCAAGCTAAAAAACTTTTTTAGAGTCTTCATTCATTATCTTCCCACCGACTTCAAACACCGAGGTGTCGTCTAGAACCACACCCAGACAAGCCTTATTTAAAATTTGGTTACGAAGAAAACATGCCCAAAACCTAGATTGGACATGGCACTATGTTTCGAATCTTGGCAATTACGTTTCCCAGATGCTACAGTCCTAGTGTTGCTTGCAAGACCGAAGAACAGACCGTTTCCCTTTCAGATGACTTGGATGCTTCATGACAGCTTCAAATTGTGCATATTAGCGAACTGGAAGAGTAATGAAGACATAGGCCCGACTCTCTCTTCCTTTTCTTCCACTTTATCTTCATGGAATCAGATGGTCTTCAACAACATTTTTTATTGTATGAGGACACTATGGGCCCGACTTCATGGAATTAGAGTAGCTATTAGAGTTGTCAAAAGCTTACCTTACCCACAAAACGACCCGAAACACCCAAAAATTTTAGGGTCGAGACTCAAAAATTTGAACCCGAAACCCGAAATAAACCGAACTCGATAGACCGGCAACCAGTTGGGTTGAAAATCGAAACACTTTTGGTTGGCCGACTTAGTGTATTTATAAAATATATAAATTTTATTTGACACTTATAATATATTTTATTATTAAAATACATAAAAAATAAAAATTATTATTTAATTAAAAATTTATTTAATAATCATAAAAAATGAGAAATTTTTTACATGCTAGTCAACCCGACCAGTCCGAAAATCGACAACAACTGGACCCGATTAACCCGTGACCCCCAACGACCCTAACCCAAAACGACCGAACCCGACCCGACTCGACCCGATTGATAAGTCTAGTAGCTATGGATTCTCGACCTTCTTAATATCTCCTTGATTTGGAATGTGAATTGCACATGGAGCTTGAGATGGTGCTTAACAAGAACAAGTGTTCTAGTTTCGAAAATCCCAGGCTAATTTTTTCATTAAAAGGGACCGAAACACGAGGTATTTACATCTCTCAACGGTTATTCTTAGGAACTAGAATAAGGTGCTTGCTTTGCAAAAATCAATTGGTCATCGGGTCTACAATTAGGCGACTATCCATAGCATGATGCTTGACTTTTTCAAGCTTCAATATACTGCTAAAAATAAAGCTGATTTCTAGTTTGGCCTACTATTTTCAACACTTCCCATCCTTGTTTGATGCCTAGCTCTTGCACTTAAATCGCGATTTTTCAAGTAGAAAGGTTTGGGATGTTGTAAACTCCATGAATCCGTCGAAGATGCCCGACCCTGATGGCTTTCCTGTGGCTTTCTACCAACAAAATTGGGAAGTCTTAGGGCTTCAAAGTCTACTATTTTAAAGGTTTTTAATCGGGGGTCTTGCCTCCTACAATAGGTGATGCCCCCTTGTTCCTTATAGCTAAAAATGAAAAACCAACCACCCCTACAAAGTTTATTCCCATCGATCTTCTAAACATTGCCTTTAAGATTGTTACTAAGGTGATTGTTAATCAGGTGAAATCGGTACTCTCCAGCCTCATCTCCCATGCCCATGCAGTTTCATCCTGGTGCGTCAAAATTATGGATAACGTGGTTGTGATTCAAGGAGCTATTCACCCGATGTCTAGTTTTCGATCGACTAACATGTTGATGTTATTGAAGATTGATTTAGCAAAGGCATATGATCGGATATGTTGGCACATTCTTCGTGATATCCTCAACCAAGCTCAATTTCCTTCCCATCTTATTGAGGTTATCATGAAATATCAGTCGGAGGGTTCGATGGAAATGTTATGGAATGGGGGTAGAGCGGGCTCTTTTAAGCCTTCTTGGGGGGTTAGATAAGGTGATTCCCTAATGTGGGATCAAGTGGGAGGATCAAGAACAATGTCTCTCGGTGCAAAGTAAATAAAAGATGGTGGAAACATGGAGTATAGATAGATCATGGAGGTAGATGGATAAGCAACCTTGTAGGGAAATATGACTCACTCCTTGAGGGGTGAGTCATATTTGAAGAGAAGGCCCAAAGGTGGAGGCTTGATGTGACTCACAAGCACTCAAAGAAAAACTTAAGCAACCTTGGAGGGAGATATGACTCACTCCTTGAGGGGTTGGGCTCGAACTCTTGCAAGATATGACTCACTTAGAAGAGCAAGACCAAAGGGGTTTGGGTATGATGTCACACACAAGCCCACAAAGAAAACATAAGAACGATGTAAAGAGAAAACACTCTTGCTTTTGAATTCAATTCCAATTGTGTGTTACAAAGTGGAGAGGAGTGGCCCTTATATAGCACAAGAAGGTCCTTTGAAGAAGACGAAATTAAGAGAAAACACTCTTACTTTCGTAAATGACTTGCCTCAACCAAGGCTCCTTTGAAGAAGACGAAATTAAGAGCGTGAACGAAAGTGATTCACTAATAGAAATATTAACGTGTGGTACTAGATTAGATACGATTCGAACCTTACTAAACGACCCTGAAAACCAACACCAATAGTTTTACTAACCCCACTAATATAAAGACACCCGATCGAAAAATGCTACTAAGCCTAACTAAAAATTATTTGATCAACAAAAACCGATACCCACGGCCAACAACCAACACAACACTACTAACCTATAATTAACCATCTCCCTTAACCAAAATCCATACTTTTAGCCGATTAAGATTTCACCAAGACTACCTAGAAGATAACTAACTAGCATCAACAACTAGGTCAACATTGACCCTTCCTCAAAATAACTTACCTTCCCGACATCTTCATGGACTTTCGAACACAGTCACCATAACCGAACAGTGGCCCGACCCACCATCAGTCGGCTTCACAAACTGATCCTAGCCCAAAGCCCGACATTGGCGACCATACCCCGCACCCGAAGTCCCAAAGCTAGCGTGCAACTACCCGCGAGTTGCATCCTACAGCCCTCAACAATAACGACAAACCAACTCACCGACTCCTTTACAAGGGTTCGACCAACATGGTGATGCCCATGCTCAATCACGACCTTGGAGCCCTACCTAGCTACTGAAATAGAGACTTGACAAGAAAGGAAAATAGAGAGGCATCATACGGGCTGTTCGATTCCGATTCGGAGATGACGGTGTGCGACGATCTTAGACGAGCCTCGCGCGTCCAAACTGATCGATGCTATCCTACAAAACAAGGTAGGAAACAAAGGGTTTGTAACATCCTCGACCAAAGTACATACATCATTTTGCATTCATATAATATTAATAGCATATGCATAGCATATTGACATGATATATAGTGAATTTCTAAAAGTAATATTTATTTTCGAATTAAGTTTATTATGTTTTACAAAGTTTTTAACTTAAAGTTAATTAATAATTGTTTCACTGTAAAGTTTGTGATAAAGGAGATTTAAAGGTGAAAATTGTAATTTTCCTAAAATCTTAGCCAACTTTGTTGACTTTTGATTTTGTCTCCCTTAAGCTACGTACATAAATATGTGTCATGATTTAAGGGTGAATCTTAGCCCCTTTTGTTGACTTTTGATTTTATCTTCCTTAGCTAGCCACGTACATGTATATGTGTCATGTGAAGTATTTTCCTACATGTATATGTGTCTTATTGAATGTCTTCTTCATTAAGTATCAAAGAAAGAAAACAAAAATACAGTGTTTGTAGGAGAAAGAAACGAGAGAGAGGAAGAACAAGGTTTGGTGATTTTGATTTTTGGCTGTTGGTTTTGGTACAAGATTTCTTCTATTGGTTTTAATCTTAGAGTACAAGCGGTATTTGGTAGGTTTTAATTAGTTACTTGTTTAATTAGATTATACTAATTTTTCCAGATTTAGATTTTATAATTGATTTTGATTTAGAAATCAGTAGATTTGTAGTATTCAGATGATGTTTTCGATATTAGATTTATATTTGGTAAAAGATTTAAGAGTAATTTGAGGGTTTCATTTTGTAATGATAATTTGGAAATCCTTAATCAAGTTTTAAAGGATTTGGAATTATACATAAGAAGTTACAATGCATACTGCATTTAGGGTTAGAGTTTTAAGCTAATTTTGCATTGGGTTATACATATAAGAGCACAAGTCATAAATCGTGGTCAGGGACAAGCGGATGAGATATAGTAGTTGCTTTAACAGGTGAGTATAGACCGGAGATTAAACTCTATGTGTGTTGGTGCACAAAAATTCGCCTTCAATGCACTAAATGATTACTCCTTCTTCACCTTTTGTTCCAACTGATTCTTTAACCTAGTACCTACAAAACAATGGACAAAGGGGGCAGGGACCCCCTAATCCCCCTGCGATGCCTAAGTCAAAAGAACAGTTGTCGATTGAGCTTCAAGGTAAAAGACAAGAATTGCTAGAGAACTCAGCGAATATGAGGATGCTCTTCATACACGATGATGACGTGTATTTATAATGGAAGAGAGAGGGTAGGGGGGACCGAAATTCAACCCCCTAGGGCTAGCCCGCTACCTTTTCACCCAAGCAAGCGGTATCTTGCTCCCTACTCCAAGCGAAAGTTCTATCTCTTCGTTAAGATAAAATCTTACATTATGTCGAATGACCACGATATCTAATTTTATATAAAAATACTTAATGATTTAAATAGCATAATAAATAAAATACCTTTATGGCAGTAGATGGAGAAAATAATTCTACTGATTAATTTTATTTGCTCACAAATGCTCGTCCTACATCTTTGTTATGATTCCCACGTAACCAGGACGTAGGGTACATAGGTCTAACACACAGTGGCCATCCAGATTAGTCGCTTCCGGTCCCCTTACGCGCGTTTTCGTATATTCCTATATTCGTATATCCATGAGCGAATATCATGGGATCCTTTGCTCCTCCACATACATGCATATGTAGAAGTCCGTTAATGCGATGAACTAATGTTGCGCTCGATTTTTTTTATAAAAGACCAAAACTAACGCAAAAAATTGACTTTTATTAAAAATAACCTTGAATTACATGATCTTAAAGACTGAACTAATAAATGACAAGAAAAAATCTAGGCGCCTCATCAAAACCACATGGGAAAAAGAGTGCCCTATTTACATGCATTTCCTAATTCCGAGATCCCTGTGCTGGGGAAGACGGGAACCCACGATCGCGCCCGCCCAGGCCGCGATCGCGGTTCTTCTCTTGAGAAGAAAAGTTTTCAGTTGCATTGAGGCATCATTGTTGATGTTGCAGTGTCATCTTGTTGGTTGAACTCACGGGCTCCATGGCCTGCATGGTTAGTACCAAAAGTAGGAATCAAATCATAGGGAATAAATGGTTTATAATCCATACCTAAACCGGTCCTAGATGTGGACAATGGTGGTGGGTGACCAATGGAGACGTGGAGAGGGCGAGAGGATGACGCTGGTAGTTGGGGTGTTTGCAAAGGTGTGGCTTCGTCTTGAATGGTGAGATTAGAGAAGGAGTGTCTCAAAAGAGGTCCATTTCCCTCATTTTGGTTGACACTTGGATCCCGATTGAAGCTCATATGCTTTGATTTTGCAACGAGGAGCTTCGATTTTGCAGAAGGGCAATCCTAGCCAGCCTAGGATTTGGCAAAGCTCAATTTTGGACCAATTAGACATATGAGAAATGTGATTGTAGTAGAAATTAATAGCGACGCCCACAATGAATCCTCTTTTCGTAGATTAGATGGCAAGTTGGGGCTCTAGGGCCGAAGACAGAACTCTTATGGATTGCTTGGTCGCCGATGAGAATTGTGATTGAGATGGAGGGAGAATGTTGCTGCTGCATTTGGTGGGGCTAGAGTTGTGATACATAGATGACCGAGAGAGATCCGGAATTGAGATGAGAAGTGGCTTGCCGGTTCGGGATTTGGTCGCGGAAGCGTAGAGAGAAAGCAGTACAGCTTCAAAGTCGGCGAGCGAAAGGAGCAGTAGCGTCAATGGTGGAGGAAGAGTGGAAACGAGAGAGGTAGAGCTCGGTGAGGAGAGGGACGAAGGAGAGGACGAAAAGGTGTAGATCGGCATCCGAAGATTGGAAAGTGTTGTAAAGCCATTGACAGAGGAATCGTCGCCAGATCAGGAGATAGGAGAGGCGAGAGAGGAGGAGATGGCGGTGTAGGCATTGGGTGATTCAATGAGGGAGCAAGCGGGATGATCGGAGTCGGCAAGAGATGCGAGGGAATCAGAATCGCAGAAGTTAAAGAAGTCGGTTCCAAAGAAATAGGGTTTAGAAGGGTATTTTGGGATTTTTTAATTTTTTTAACGGGGCAAGTAATAGAAGGTGGCGTTCAGCTAATGAAGGGTGTTTTATGGGTGGTTAAAAATAAATAGTCATATTCGGGGTGGTTATTTGGAAAGTGGGGGTATTTTACGGGTGGTTTTAGGTTTCGGACACTATAAAATATGTAGTAAAAATATATGTTAATGAAGACGGAAAAAAAATCAACAAGTAAGAAAACGATAAATCAACCCAAAAGAGATTGAATACCAATTTGGATTTGGGGCTCACAAGTTCAGAGATCGATTGAAAGAAGAAAAATCAATCTGGAGAAATCTTGCGAGAAACGAAATTGAGAGAGAGCATGAGGTTTGGATGAATGGAATATTTTTCTGATTGCCCATGTTAGAGCAGGCCACACGCCTCAAATACATCCAAAACAAGCCTAACGGCCAAGTAAGCCAGAACAAACCGGGTTTAGGGAAACTTTATATAACCGGATTAAACCGGGTTGAGCTACTAAATGCATATTAAAATATAAAGTAGAGTTTGTTTATACTGTAACATGACTCCTTCCTTCAAGGATCCTTGTCCTCAAGGATCAAAACCAGGGTATTTTGCAATGAAATCAAAGTAGTACTCCCAGGTTGCAGACGAGGGAGGTTCTCCTTGCCACTGAACTAAGATCTTTGTTGCTGCTACGTTGTTCCTTTTGACCATCTTCCTATCAAGGATGGCCTCAGGTTCCTTGATGCTGCCAACATCAGCGAGAAATTGGGGCAGAATCGGTGGCGTAACCAGAGGATTGGGGCAATGCTTAAGCTAACTCACATGAAAAGTATTGTGGATGCAAGCGGTTGAAGGGAGCTCTAGTTTATAGGCAACAGAATTGATCTTTTCAATCATCTTGAAAGGTCCATAAAATTTGGGAGAGAACTTGTGCGCCTGGTGTTTCTTCTTCAAGGAGTTTTGGCGATATAGCTGCAACTTCATATAAGCCCATTCACCAATTGAAAATTCCCTCTAAGAAAGATGTTTGTTAGCTTGCTGACACATGCGGTTTTGAGCTCGAAGCAAGGGAAATTTCAACATGGCTATACCTCCTCGCATTTCTGGAAGCTGCGATCAATCAATTGAGATTTGCTCTCCCCTGGTAGATATGGCAAATGGACTGGTAGGGCATAGCCATATAGCACTTTAAAGGGAGATGATTTGATAGCCGTATGGTGAGTGGTATTGTACCACCATTCAGCCAATGGAAGCCATTTGCTCCAAGAATGAGGTGCATCAGCGCACATGCAACGAAGGTTGGTCTCTACTGTACATGAGATATGAGATCTAATCCTCCAAAGTGGCTAGTGAGGGGGGGGGGGTTGGGTGGAATAAACCCCGTTCCTGACGTGGGAGGAAAAACCGGTTCGTTACCTTCCTCTGGCTCGTCATCTTCCTCTGTCTCGACATCTTCCTCTGGTTCATCAACTTTTGGTATCGAGGTAAATGCTGGTCCTGGCATAGAACGAGCGCCTTTCATAGCCCTTTTGCGCTTGGGAGGTTGTTGTTGTAGATGCTACAACCTAGTCAACCCTCTTGGCTGAACCTTCGATTTTTTTCTAGGTCTTCCCCTCGGCTTCTTACAATCAGGTTCCTCTAATCTACTGGTATCTTTGCTCTTAGCATAACCGTGAATCACCTGACGTTGCACGTGTTTAGGCATCTTGCCTGCATTGTAGTATACTATCATCTTCACCCATTCAGCATCGTCATCTTCTATGCAATCATCCTCGGGCTTTGTCGTCGGAAGGCCTTCCCATACCAATTGCTTCCAAAAAGGGTGGATCATTTAAAGCTCAATAGGCTTACACTAGGTGATGCATTACTGGACTTGGTGAGGGCACGGGAGCCCACGTGCAGTTGTCCACCATTGATCATCGCATATCGAATGATATCCACTATCTTTCTTCATAGGGGCCATGACATGCTCGAACAAATGATCTATACAATTGTTGGATACCTTCGTTAGGAGGAGAGAGAATACCGTTCGAAGCGGTTTGGCCATGTGATGGATGGCTAGTGGAATAGTGGTGTGATCCATCTCCATCTGCCCATGTACGTTCATAATCTGGATTCTGATCGCGTTGTGTATCTTCATCATTATAGTACTGAACCCTCCAACAGATGATCCCAAGTAATCCTTCAGTGTGGAGTGTTATGACTCGACCATACAAATATTTGGAAATTAAAACTCAATTTTTTAAATTTGAATGAGAGGCAAAAGTAACTTATTTTACCTATTTGTGGTGCTCGTAAAAAGGTTGAAGCGGTGGTCGGTGAATGCCTTCACAATCCAATCGCGCCAAGGGGTGAGCCAGGTGTTCTGGAGGTATGTAAATAAGATTGGCTTCACGACTTCTTTCACCAATTGGAGTCGCGTCTTGTACTCCCCCACGGTCGTCGAACAAAACAGCTCCCACACTTTGTTCACAAAAAAGTCCGCCGTCTTATACGAGAACCCATGTCCCAATGCGTATGCCCTACAGTTGCGTTGGATGTGCACCCAACAAAGCATATGTTTGGCTTTGGGAAATAAGAGATCGACAGCATTCACCTCATCCATATCCCGATCGGTCAGTATGGCTTCTGGCTCTCTTCCAACCAGCTTATACACCTCTCGCAATTGGAGTAATACCCATTCGTAGTGGTCTTGAATCTCCCTTGTCATAAACGCAGAAGCAATACAGAAAGTCTTCCCGGTGCATGTAAATCCAACCATTTCGCACAAAGGCATGTAGTACCTACAATGTCGATTCAATGAGATTTAATAGGTGTACTTCAATATACTACTACATCATAGGTAATAAAGACTTACATGTTTGTTTTGCATGTCGAGTCCATCACAACGACATAAGGGAACAACTTCAGCAATTGCATCGACTTGGGATGGGCAAAGAAGATGTCTAGTACCTTGTTGCTACCCTTCTCAGTTCGATAGTCGACATAGTATTGATTAGACTCTAAGAAATGAATCGCAAATTCGCTTACCCCCTTCCGTTCATCTCCTTTTTAAACACTTCATATCGAAAATCATACAACTGCTTCATTGATGTGGTCATATCTGGATACTTTTCCCTTAGGGATATCATGGATTGCCTAGGATCTATATCTGCCAGAGGCATATTTTTTGCGTCAATCCTTTGAGCCTCAATCAGTCGGCCCGCAAACGGATAACCCTCCAGATTGGTGGAAAGGTCATAATTGTGGTTACCGCATTCAACCCTTAAGTGCCACTTCTTGGTCTTTCTGTCCCTCCAACCTATCAACTCGAACGGGCAACCATTCTTTCTAGTACGAGGACGAGGATTAAGCTCATCACCGACCCTTAATTCTTAACCTTTTTACGCGATATGCCCTTTTTCCCCGCTTTGTACTCACCGCCTAAGACGCATCCCAAACTGATCTTTGTCGGCCATGAGTTTTTGGTGGTGAGTACAATGTTTAACCCCCTCCTTATCTCACGGGCCCACCTTATCACAGGTTCTCGTTCCTCCCTCTCACAATTATTTGCAAAATAACTAGAAAAATCTAGAAATTGAATAACCAATTATAATAAAACAAAAACTAATTAGAATTTTTTATCTTAGTTTCTAAACTTAATAAAATGACATTTACATACCTGATTTGGTTCTAGATTATAAACAACGTCGTAATTGTGCTCATTTGAAAGATCATCTCCTTCATCATCTTCATCAATGTACTCCTCATTTAAATCAAATGGAGCGGGTCAACGACTATGTAAAAGTACGAAATATTTAGGAAACAATATCGAATTATATGAATTTAACGGAAAAAAAAATAAATTGCTTGGAAAATAATTAATTAACTTATATTAAATTGTGCAATCAACCAAATCGCCATTTCGATAAAATTTTAAAAGTGAATTTTTTTAGAGAAGAATGAAATGGATTTTTGGATGTGAAAATGGGTTTGGGGGTATGGGTTTATATAGAGGAATGAAATTCACTTGTTTGAAAATAATTCCAACGGGTGGATAGTCGGTCAAAGCGACCAAGTAGTCAGTGGTCTCGACCGATGGGTAGTCAGTCACCTCGACCGAATACATGGTCCTTTTCGAGGCCCCAGCACGTCGGTCGAGACGACCGACTGGGGTGCTCGTAATTACTGACATGGGCGCTTCGATCCCCCGTTACAATAATCGAAGACACATAAGTAACGACTTGAAAACACAAGGAAAAAAAGAATGACACCAACAAAAGCTCAGCAAAAAAAAAGCACATATAACAACAAAACCTTGCCCGAGAGAAAGCAAAAAAAGAATGACAAATTGTCTCGACAAAAATAAAAAATCAATCAATTTACCTGAGTACTCGCCTTTCAAACAGGCCGAGGTGCACGCTTAGTGTGTGAAGACAAAACAGCACAAGGTTTACCACCCAAAACAACAACAACCTAAAATAGGAACACACATTAACAACAATTACACCCCAAAAGAAGGGAAAAAAATTGCATAACAAATAAAGGCTAATACTCGAGCACGAGGATGCATACAGTGATGAGCAACAACAGTACTACACCCAGGATTCAAAATTCTGTTCATACATAATAACTTATCAGAAACAACCTAAAACCAAAAAAAAAGTGAAATCAAGAATCTAAAGCACAAAGCAATACAAAATAGGTGTAAAATAAAGACAACTACATGTCCTATGTACACTAATACACACATATAATAGGAGTTAATAGACTAAAAAAGGCAAGGCACACAACCAAAAGCCAAAATCCTGTAAACAATGCAACATAACCATGCAATCAATGCAAGCTTTAGGGTAAACAATCCAACAACGTCACAGAATAAAGGAAAAAAAACAATAGCAAATCGCAACAGTTTTCAAAAACCAATAACTCGTTAAAAAAAACAACAACTCATATTTTCTAACAAAATAACACCACGGTACAAGAGGAACTTAGATCAGGTTGTGCAGGTATACCAAATCCAGGATTAAATCATCAACCATAAACACAATTGGAGAAGTGGCATCACATACAACTTGGGCAGGGGGATGCAACACGCCATCCTGCAAATCGCTAACCATAGACAAGGGCAAAAAATAAACTAAGACATGGCTAAACAAAGCTTTACCATACAAAGCGTAAAATGGAAAAATACATTTGGTTTTGCGCACTTCGAAGCAAGAAAGAGCCAATAGGTGCCACATATGCAACATGATGATCAGATACTGACACACCAGCAAGCACATCATACTTCCCCCCATAAAAAAGGTCAACTGCATCCTCAATCCTACATTCTGACATCTACATAAGTTCACTGTACATATGAAATGAAAGCACACTTCATTACAACGAATAAAGTAAGCGAAAAAAAGCCACAACCAACCTCAAGAAAAGGATGAGCCGTATTAAAATAAAAAGGAGTTCAAAGCCTAAATTCATCTTATAATCAGTGGCGGAGGGAGGGGACGGGTGGGGGCGGCCGCCCCCGCCACCAGATGAAGGAGTGGAGCTTTAAACAAAGCCACCCCCTGGGCGGGAGGGAGGGCAAGGCGGAGAAGAATCAGGCTGGGGGCGGGGCCGAATTGCCGGAGAAATCATCGGAAGGGAAAGCCAGTGTTGAAAGGTCAAAGGTGGCGCTGTAGTTGAGAACTTGAGATCGAAGAAGGCGTGGTGATGGTCTGATGGAGAAGAAGGCTTTAGACTACCTTGGGCTTTATCTATTTTTAGGGTTTTTTAAAACTTTTCTTGGGCATGCTAGTCTATTAGTCCAATGTAAATATTTTGGCTTTTTCGGACATCAAAATCTGTTCATTTATTGGAGTATGTATGAAACCCACCATGGACTTAAAGCCAATGATTATATAGACAATTGAAATCACCTCTTGTTTGTTGTAGTACTGAAATATTCACATTTGTAATATTAGTCCAAAAATTAGAAGAACTAGAAAAGCGTGGTTGCCACCATTAATTTTAAGTAATTAATCATACCTTTTTTTAGTAAAGATGGAGTATATTAAGTTCAAAAATAACAAAAATAGACAATAAGAAATGCAAGAAGATAATAATACTCTTGGACCAATTTGTACATCGGATATGAATCAACAAAAGAGTAGTTGGGCAGCCTCTCCTTTAAATTTTCAGTTGTGTAAAACAATAAATGTGTGACACAAAGCTTAATAGAAATTGGGACGAAAATATTTAGAGTAGGTTTTAGAATTTAACACTCATAAATCCAATTATCACATAGTAAGAGTGTCGTTTAATTTGTATTTTTATGTTAAATTATCATTAATTTAATTTCAATATACTTTATATATTCGATATACTTTACATATATATATATATATATATATGTTTGTGTTAAACAGACTGAGGTTTGAAGTCTACTCTCCCCTATCTGAGGTCCACCCCCCCCCCCCTTCCGGACAGTCCTGGCTCCGCCACTGCACATATTAGTCAAGAGCTTCCGGTATTCGTTGGGCGCCTCTTCCCAGGCCTTTGTCTCCATCTTCACCTTCCTCTTCTTAAGGATATTATACTTCCTCTGACTCATTCCTTCCACGACTGGTTGTTTGATCCCGAGAAAGAAAAAATCAGAGTTAGTAGAGATGTAAAATTGGAGGAAGAAAAGAGTTGGAAGTGAAATAAGGAAGAGGCTCAAAACAAATTTCACACTTTCAATATCTCTGGTGAAGAGGCTCAGAGTGTTCTAGGTCATGAATACCAAGTTGGTGAAGATAATGCAGATAATTCAGTAGCAGTTTCAACAATACACATGGATCTCTAAAATCAAAGTCAAGGTACGCCTACATCTCAGTTAAGTTCAACTTATGATCACACACCTTTGAGGTTTAGATCATTACAAGAGATCTATAATGAGAATCAAGAAGTAGAAGAAGAGGTTGGTATGTGTTTTCTGGCTAGTGATAAGCCCTGCACATTTGAGGAAGCTATAGTTGACTCTGAATGGAAGCAAGCAATGGAGGAGGAAATTGACTCAATAAACAGAAATGGAACATGGAGTTTGATGAAGTTGCCAAAGGGTCAGAAAGCAATAGGCTTAAGGTGGATCTTTAAACTTAAGAAGTATCCAAATGGTGAAACAATCAAGCATAAAGCAAGATTTGTGGCAAAGGGATATGTAAAAAAATTTGGTGTAGACTATGAAGAAGTTTTTGCACCAGTTGCTAGAATGGAAACTATAAGACTGTTGCTAGCTTTTTCGGCCACTAAAGGCTATGAGGTTCACCACATGGATGTTAAAACGTCCTTTTTGAATGGTGACATAATTGAAGAAGTATATGTGAAACAGCCAGAGGGTTTTATGGACAGAGAACACCCTGAGATGGTGTTGAAGTTGCATAAGGCACTATATGGCTTAAAGCAAGCACCAAGGGCATGGAATTTTAAACTTGACAAGTGCTTAAAGAGTCATGGCTTTGCAAGATGCAGAAATGAGCATGCTCTTTACACTAGAATATGTAAAAAGGAAGTAATGATACTAGGACTGTATGTTGATGATTTGATAATCACTGGATCAAGTCATGCAGCAATTGAGCACTTCAAGCTTTCAAGCAAGAAATGAAGAAGGAATTTGACATGAGTGACTTGGGACTCTTGAGTTACTACCTGTGTATTGAAGTTAAGCAGACAAAAAAAGCGATCACTATTTTCCATGAAGGATTTGCGAAGAAAATTATTGAGAAGATAGGATTAAAGGAATACAACCCAATGATTCCAATGGAGCCTCGGATTAAACTTAGCAAGTTTGAAATGAATGAAGAATTAGTTGATGGATCTGTATACAGTAGTATAATTGGAAGCTTGAGATATTTGGTAAATACAAGGCCAGATATCAGTTTTAGTGTTGGTGTACTAAGCAGATTCATGGAAGCTCCAAAGACATCACACATGGAAGCTCTTAAGAAAGTATTAAGGTATGTCAAAGGGACTATCAAACTTGGTTGTGTTTATAGCAAAAATCCTACGTATACAGAGTTGAAAGGGTACAGTGACAGCGATCTGGCTGGAGACTTGGATGACAAGAAGAGTACAAGTGGTGTCATCTACTTCCTTGGTAAGAATCCTATCACTTGGGTGTCAAAGAAACAGAGAGTTGTGCAAGTCTGCTATAGCTTTGGCAAAGAATCCAGTGTTTCATGATAGGAGCAAACACATAGACACAAGGTTCCATTTCATCAGAGATTGTGTCCAGCAAGAGAAGATCAAGGTGGATTACGTGTGTTAGTGCACAAAAACTCCGCCTTCAATTCGTCTTTAATGCACTAATTAAGAACTCCTCCTCTTTCGCTCCGCCTTCGATCTCTTGACTTAGAAACCTGCAAAACAATGGACATAGGGGGCGGGGACACCCTAATCCACCTCCGATGCCTAAGTCAGAAGAGCAATTGTCGAATGGAACGTCGAGGTACAACAAGAAAGCGAGAGATCCAGCGAGTATGGATATTCCTGAACAGTCGAGCTAAGCGAATATTAGCCTGTTCAAGCTCTCAATAGGTGTGTTCAATAGCCTGAGCGAATATCAGTCTATCAATCAATATGCAACCTGTGTCTTTCCCTACACGGCGAAAACGTGTATTTATAATGGAAGAAGGAGAGGTAGGGGGGCTGAAAATTAAGATAAGTTTGATGTAGAAACTTGAATGCAAAAGATAATAGATAAAGAATTTGACTTTGCAATAGTATGGTGTATGCTAAGAGAACGAGATAGCAACAAATCGAAGAGGAGTGTTTGTGCCTTATTTAACTATGAACAAATTGATGTTATTAATGAACAAATATGCATATAGCAATGAACAAATTGAGGTTAATAGTGAGCAAATATGCATCTAGTAATGAACAATTATATGAAAAAGACAATGAACAAATATGCATAAACCGGTGAACAAATTGATGTTACTAATGAACAAATATGCACAAACCGATAAACAAAATATGCCAAAACCAATGAATAAATATTTTCGTTTTTTATGAACAAAATAACAATGTTGATGAACATATTTCATGTAATTTCGATACACATTTGTTCATTTTTTATGTACAAACAATAGATTTTTGATGCAGAAGCAATAGTTTATTTATGCACAAAATCACAGTTTTGATGAACAAAATCACAATTTTGATGAACAAATCCACATTATTGATGAACAAATCCACAGTACTGATGAACAATCTGGGCGCGTGACCTATTTCTGTTTTTTCAAAAATACGCAAATAATTCGCTCGTGCCGTTTTTTCCCCTTTTTAAGTGAAATGATCAGCGCCTTTGATTTTTCTTGATCCAACGGCTCTTGTTCTTTCTTATTTCGCACATGAGCGCCCATTCGCACCTGAACCGGACCCATAATTAAAAATACATTTATGGAGATAACGAAAATAATAATATGGTAGGTATTTTTTACCCGCTCACAATTGCCCCACCTACGTCATTGTATACGTTTTCTCATATACAGTGACGTAGGGTACAAAGGTCTCTTAGTCGAAGTGGCCATACGGATTAGTCGATTGGGTTCCCAGCCCGCCCCTAGGTCCGTCCCTGTCTAGAATGACAAATTACATCAAGTTATCACAAAACAATTGAATGAAGTCAAGAAGTCGAAATTGCATTTGAACGGTGAAGAAACCATTGATGAAGAAGATGAGAGGAAATAAAAAGACCAAACTGCCCCTGAAGGTTAAAAAATTAAATTAAACGCGCGTACATCTTAGCCATTCAATAAACAAGATCTCACGGCACATAATAATTTGCAATTTTTATTATGTCAATGTTTTAGATCAACCTAAAAATACTCAAAGCTAGGAAAATTAAGCTAGGAAGAAGTTCCATTAAATATTCTTGATTTCATATGATATATATGAAATATTAAATCAGATCTTAAAAAATTGTCATGTGCAATACTCCATGCACGCCAATATAACAACATTGACCCAATGAGGTTCCGCTAAAGTGAAATCTAGGGGGTCAAGATTGGGGTACCAAACTACACAGCTCAGAAAGGAGAATTAGATGAGGAATACATTATTCTCAAGAGAGAATTTATAAGCATTTAGTATATGCCCTGAAAGGTATAGCCTAATTAAATTAATGAAATACTAAAGGAATCCTAGTTAAGCTAAAATTCAAACTGTAATAAGATCCAAGAAGTAACCAGTAGCTGATGAACAGGCATCTATGAAACATAAGCCTCCGGTGACGGGCTTCGATTATTACACTAGCCACCATCGGATATGTGCTCACAGCTAGTTTAAGCTCAAATTAATTAATTAGCAGAAGAAAAAAGGTCAAAAATCATCTTAATTATACGAATATGTGCTCACAGCTAGTTTAAGCTCTACGTCACAACGCTGTGAATTCCTTTCACTATTTACTTTCTTCACATTCTTGACTTTCCACTTCCATTTCTTAATTTCCTTTTCATCTTCTGTGTCTGGGTCTTCTGGCAAAGCAATCTGTAATACGGCTAAAAGGCAGCATATTAAAGAGAGTCTGAATGGTCAATAGGCCAATCTAAAAACTGGCAGAAACAATAGCAGAAGGATGAAATAAGAAATGTTGAAACAGATCGAATCTTATGTTTTATGAGTAACTCACATCTTCACGGTCAACTAGGTCAGCTATACGACCTCCACTAGCCCAAACTTTTTCTATGATATTAAGCACTCTTTTGTTCACCCTCCATTTTTAGTATTGCCCAGTGCATCAAGAACCTAATTACATTATATAAAACAATCTTCAGGCTATAAATCTAAAAATCTAAAAGCAAAAATATTATATAAAACAATCTAAAAGCAAAGATCCTTTCTGTTTTTTTTATAGAGAACAACAACACAAGACGGCAAGATAACTTGGAAACGGATATAAATCTAAAAATGTTAACCAGTTATCACAGATCTGAAATATTAACCACTTAAAAATAAAATAAAAAATAAAAAACAACCTTCAGGCTTCAGATTTTCATACCTCAAATACATGATCTAACTGCTTAAAAGGAGCTCTTTTAATCGCTTCACGATGCTGTTTTGCTCCATGTGTACGCATAACATAGGATGGAAGAACAATATATGCTCCTTTATCATAACTGCCAAAGTGGGAAAAAAAAACTCCATAGAAAAAGAAATCTATGAACTGGTCCAGAAGAACCCTATGCTAAAGTACATCATTAGCAATTTCCAATACCATACATTTACTGCAATGAAATTCCCATTTTTTCAAATAGAGCAACACCAACTCCAAGACTCCAAGAGCACACACAAGCTAGATAGTATAGGTCTTCAAGTTATATTATCATTGCCGCATCCTAGTCAATGAATGAGCTATACTAGTCAACTCTAAACAAAAGTTACTATGTGAATCATATAATAGAGATAGATAGATGAAGATGAAATTGCGTAACTTTATTAATCAATGTAGAGGGTTATTTATACATGAATTGATAGAGTAATAAGGTAAAGATATCTTGGAGATATCCTAGAATATTATGAGAATATAATTAACCTAAATACAAAGATACTAGCTATAATAAAAGATAATATATGATCTCAATATTCCCCCGCAAGCTGGACGGAGG
This sequence comes from Fallopia convolvulus, assembly GCA_964016875.1. Classification (NCBI taxonomy): domain Eukaryota; kingdom Viridiplantae; phylum Streptophyta; class Magnoliopsida; order Caryophyllales; family Polygonaceae; genus Fallopia; species Fallopia convolvulus. The sequence continues at coordinate 30,402,410 of OZ024727.1, forward strand.
GGCCCGAAGACCAAGCTTGGAGACGATCTCTTGTTATTAGAGTGAATCGAACGGAGCCATCTTAATTTGTTGGAGACTAAGGCGATTCCGGCTTTGTGTGAGTCGCCCTGAGTCGATCTCGTCTTTGTGTGAGTCTCAATGAGGAGATCTCGGTTTTTGTGTGAGTCTCTCTTAGGAGATCTCGGTTTTGTGTGAGTCTCCCTGAGGAGATCCCGGTTTTGTATGAGACGCCCGAAGGCGATCCCGATTTTGTATGAGACGCCCGAAGGCGATCCCGATTTTGTATGAGACGCCCGAAGGCGATCTCAGCTTTGTATGAGACGCTCGAAGACGATCTCGGTTTTGTATGAGACGCCCGAAGGCAGAGATTTTTTTTTTGTTAAAGCAGCGGAAGTTATTTTATGGTGATTATTGGTGACCGATTATAGACATCGGCGGCCATAAGAGAAAAATATTGAGGATCGAAATGTCGCTAGGCAAAACGCTCTGATACCATAATAGAGTTGTGTAGAAGATAATTTGGGAAAATAAACTTGTGTAATTTTATTAATCAAGGTGATTGGTACTTATACACAAGACACCACGTACTGATATCAATGAATAAGATATCACGTAGGTTTAAACTAGGAAATAGATAATACAAGCAAATCATATCTTTCCTAAAGATAGATAACAAATTGATTTATTTCTTAAGATAATTAATATCATTATTATGCCCCCTCAAGCCGGACTGTCGAGACGGGAAAGGCCGAGCTTGGATAGAATGTAGTTGAATCTTGGTTTGTGAAGTGCACATCACCAATTTGTTCTTCAGTAGAGACTCTTGGAGACGATTGTTTGAAGTCGAACAAGGCCAATCTCGTGTTGTTGGATGAGACACCCGAAGACAATCCTGATTTTGTATGAGATACCCAAAGGCGATACCGAATTCGTATGAGATGCCCCGAAGGTGATCTCGGTTTTGTATGAGACGCCCGAAGGCAATCCCGATTTTGTCGGAGACGCCCGAAGGCGATCCCGATTTTGTATGAGACGCCCAAAGGCGATCCCGCTTTTGTACGAGACGCCTGAAGGCAATCCTGATTTTGTATGAGACGCACGAATGCGATCCTGGTTTTTTATGAGACACCCGAAGGCGATCTCGATTTTGTATGAGATGCACGAATGCAATCCCGGTTTTTTTTTTTTTTGAAGATAATCTTGTGTATATTATTCATTCACGTAGGAGGTATTTATACAAGAGTCTTCAATAATCCTTAACAAATATAAAAGATATTGTTTAACTAATCTAGGAAACTAAGAGATAGTGAAATCAAAGATTGTCCAGCTTGAGGGAGGATATTAGCCATAATAAAGATAATGTCCATGTTTAGATTATATTGTCTAGGATCTTTATTATTATCTTCTATCATATCTTTTATATGCTTGATTTACGTAATTGATTTATTTCTTAAGATAATTAATATTATTATTATCATATCCCTCCATATTTATGAAAATTGAAGAAGTTAAGAAACAGAAACTAGGAAGAGAGTGGTTCTTCTCTGGCAAACACTTGGAAATTTAAAAACACCACATGAAGAATAGTTACTCAAACAAAGAGAAACCGAGTTCCATACCCTATCCACTTGAGTGGAGGAACCAACATTAATTGGCATATACGGAAGTACCATGTGCCTCGCCTACAAGTACATACAGCTTTGTCCAACCCTTTTCGAACTAGTGGATCACATTCAATGATGGCATACCTCTTACCATTTTTCCTAATAAAAAAAGTTAACATGAGTTAGTAAGACATGAAGTATATACATGCTTGTGCAAAATACAGATGAAGTCATTAATGCAAATAAATTCCATTCTCACTGTGTGTCACTCCAATCAGATTGGGTGGTGTGTATAAATGCAGGTCGGACACCAGGAGGATCATCTGATATTTTGTTAGTTGGAAGCTGTATATAAGCTGTCTCTATTAGTAGCTGAACCAACCGTGCACCAACCTGAAACTGAAAGTAGATGTGTGATGCATATTTTTATGAAAAGGCTCACATAGGGACAATAATGAAACTGTCAACATTTACAGCAGAAGGACAGATGAATTGATGCAGAAAACATATACTTGCCCTAGCTTGATCTTCCTGGCCCCAGGGCTTCATATCGTCATGATCCTTGACTATGTGGCTAACCTTGCGCACGTGATGCTGTTTGATCAAAGAGTTGACTTTTTTCCTCAATCTCTCTCGTGTTTTCATGGAAGTAAGAGACTCGATCGGGTTCATCTTCAGTTGTCGTATCCGTCTTCTTGTTTTTTGCCCTCTTAATGAACCTATGTATTCGAACCTGATGCACGATTCACACTGAGTTAAATCAAACATTGTTTGATACTAAATAGCAAAAATTGCTCCAAATATCCTAACTTTTTATGCCATTGCGCAATCTTGACCTTTTTTAATTTCACAAAATATCCTATAATTTGGTGGTCGATGCACACCCTAACTTTGAAATGTCCATACTTTAGATAAAGTTGTGGTTTGGCTTATCATCTTTTCATTTTGTGATGGGCCAAACCACAATTTATAATTTGCTTAACCAGTGGCGGATCCAGGATTATTTGGAGGGGGCACGGATTTTCCACAGTTATGTCTTCACTTTATCCTATAAAAGAGTAGTGATAACTTCGGTTCAGCCTACACAATAAAAATTCTAACTCTTAAAATTATTTCCTAAATTGAAATTATAAAATCCTTTAAAAAATAAAAATTAACAAAAAAAAATTACCAGATTTACCAAAATTAGTATTTTTATTATGTGTCTGTGTGCACGCATTAGAAAATTCATGATAAATTACATTATTACAAAAAAATGAAGGATATTGCTAATATGTGATCATAAGCACACATTAACAAACTAAGTTTGAAAATTAATTCAATAATATTACCTAAATTAAAATTGGCCAACCCTTTAAAAAATTAAATTAACAAACAATTATCACACTTACTAAATATTCTTATAAAATTCATGGACATATATTTTAAAAAACCGAAAAAGAATCTTAAAGAAAATGATATGAAAAAATGTAGGAGATAATTTATGTACTTCTAATTTCACGGTTGAAATTTTACAAACTTGACCAAAAAAGTTGAACAAAAATACTAGTAAATGAAATCTGATTCTGAACATTTCAACTACTGCATAATAGTGTGTTAACCAATAATGAACAAATAAACTCAAGTAGGAAACCAGCTCAATGGACCCTTTTAAAATTAATCTGGTTATTGTAAAAAATTGTATGTAAATTTACCCAAAAATTTTTTTGTATGTAATGTAAGTGTACTTGTATATTGGGCTGGACCAACCCATTAGACTTTTTTTAAATGCTGAGTAATAATATAAATCTGTTTTTTAAGTTAAACGGTACCGTTTAATATTTCTTCTCCAACCCTATCGTTCCGCCGCTTGCCTGCAAATCCTGCAATTATTCATCGACCGACCGACGGCGTTCCGCCAGACCTTTTACAGTCGTCCATCTCCATTCGCTCACCTCGCGCAGCTTGCCCCGCTCTGCCCCACTCTGCCCCGCTCGCACTAATTCCTCACTACTCTCCGGCGAGATGGGGGGCGGCTGCCCACCCATGCCCCCTAGATCCGCCACTGTCCGACAGCTTAACCTTGCCCCTCGCTTCTAATTATTTTTATTGTTATAAGATCGGATACAAACATCTACAGAGTATCTACCCTAATACATTATAAAGTAGAACCCAAATTTGTTGTAAAATTTGCACCACGTGGCATTTTTTAATAAATTAATGTGAAATTATATTTAATAAATTTTGTAACAACTTATAGTATTCTTGCTATATATACTAAATAGATAACATGCGTATATAATTTTCTATCTATGGATTATGTATTAGTTTACTACAATAGATAACATATTTATATAATTTTTATATACATAAATTCCTATGAGATGAAAATGAGAGATCGAAAGCAAACAAACAGAGAGAGAAGGGGACATGAACAACATCAGGGGACTCACACCAGCAACAACATTGATTCAGAACCAAACATGCATTCACAGTCACACTCACACCAGCAACAATAGTGAACATGCAATAGCAACAACAGAGCATCACCAATAATCTCAAACAAGTCACAAATCACAACAAAGCAAGCATTCTCTAATGTATTAAGGATAAGGGGAAGGGGACATATCTTAGTTACACTTCCTCATTTTCAGAGGCATCCTCTTCAACATTAGGCAACACAGCATTCCCAGGGGGCGCCGGAAGAGACTTAACACAAGCATCTTCAACATCATTCTCAATATCACACTCAATTGTAGATTTAGACCGTCGGGGACTGTAGGAGTGGCTGCCAACAAATTCATTTCCCCACTCACAATTTGAATAATTAGAGCATTCATACGACTCAGTTTCATTAGATGGCAATGGACCAATAAACTCATCGCTATTTGATTCACAACTCATCTCAACAAAAGAATTCAGGGGACCTGCATTACATAACATAGAGAAAGAAAAATGAGAGATCGAAAGCAAAATAGAGAGAGTAAATAAGCGAGTCCAGTTAAAGCTATAGAGATTGAGATAAAAAAAAGAGAAAGGAGAGAATGCAATGTAGCTTACTTGAGAGATCATGGGTTAAAGCAAGCAAGACATGCATCGCTCTCGATTTTTCCTCTCTCGTTCTTGCTCTCAGAAAAGGCGAATTAGAAAAGCAAAACAGATCGATAAAAACAGAGAGAGAGCGAGAGATTGAGAGCAAAAAACTGAGAGAGGAAATGAACATGAGCTTGCGAAAAAAGGATTGATTTAGAGCAAAACAGAGAGAGGAATATCGAGATCCAAAGAATGAACACCAGCTTGGACAAAAAAAAAAGAAAAATGAGAGATCTAGAGCAAAATAGAGAGAAAATGAGAGATTCAAAGAAAAAAGAGAGATTGAAAGAAATAACGAAAAGGAGAGATCTCTTGTTGAAAATCATCTATGGATCTGGAGATTCAAAGCAATAATCGAGATATTCGGACAAAAACACGAGGAAAATCAAGATCCAAAGGGAGATCGAGAAAAAATCGAGATCCAGAGACAAATCAAGAGAATCAAAGCAAAAACGAGTGAGGAAAAATCGAGATCCAGAGAGATCGAGAAAACATCGCGAGGAACGAAGAGATTGAGAGATTGACATATCTTTCTGAGAGATCGAGAAATTGAGATCAAGGATCGAGCACCACCAGCAAAAAACGAAGACGGATCTCAAGAAAGCTCCATAGAAATCGAAAGCGCGCTCCAAGAACAGGGATACTTCGAGCAATCCAGAGCAAGAATAGAGAAATCTATCGCTCAATTGAAAGTGTGATGAGAGAATCGAGATCCAAACGAGAGAAATCGAGAAATTTAGTGAGAGATCGAGAGGGAGAAGGCTCAAATGCCATTAGGGTTTGAGAGAGTGTTGAGAGAGATCGAGAGGGAGTGGCGGCCGGAGCAATGGAGCATCGAGTAAAATGGAGCTTTCTATAGCTTTTAAGGGTTAGATATGAATCAATGAGATGGATCAACCATTTGGGCTCGAGAAAAGGATCGACCCAATGAGCTTTTTCGGGGTTAGGAATGGATATCAACCATTTCAGCCATAAAGAAACCCTAAAGTGGAAAAATGAAAAATGTCCAAAAATTGGAATAAAAACCCTAAATATTGGAAAAGCTTGTTTTAAAGTTGTTTTGAATGTTGAAAAATCATGTTTTTAATGTTGATAAAAAAAAGTGGAATAAATTGGATAGATGGGTTTACCATTGCAATTTTTTTAAGGTTCGAAAATTTGCAAAAAAAATGGACAATGCAATTTTATTGTTGAATGTTGAAAAAAAATTCGATAAAAAAATTGAATGCTTAAAAATGGATGGATTAAAAAAAGTGGGTTGTGTATGATGGAATTTAATTAAGGTAGGAGAAGATGAATAGATGATGGGATGTAAAGTTAAAAAGTGGGTAAAAATTGATATTGGTTGAGGGTATTATTGTAAAAATGTATGGATAAAAAAGGAAAGTGGGGAAAGTACGACAAACATTTCGGGACGTCCGAAATGGAATACTGGACAAACAAAAGGGGACGGAGGGAGTATCATTTTTTATTCTTCTCCCCCTTCCTCCTCCTCCTTTTTCACTTGGCTTGACCAATTTCTATCTATCTCTACTAAATTATCACTTCTCCCCAAAATTATAAATTTCAATGTTTCATAATCGGTTCAAAATGTGAAGGAAAGACACAAAATCTAGTTTGCTTTTTTGGTTGTCCCAACTTTGGAGTAAGTCCAATTTTCCTAATTTTGAACCCTAGAAATTCCAATTAGGGTTTTTGTCGATTAAATGCTTAATTGAGTATTAAATTGGTTTGTTTATAGAGGACAAGGGCATACAGGTTCTTTAGATGGTTGGATCCAGCAATGACAGACCATGAAAAGCATGTGATTAATGGTTTGCTGAGAAATGTAAAGGAGAAAGAAGCAGAAAGGGACAGGGCCAAGCGTCGATCTAATGTACTAGCACTGGTTCTACCGGTGATTATAGGGATTCATTATGAAAAATTCATTATGTGAAATGTGAGATGAACTACATTGCTTTATTTCACTGTTAGTTGTGAGACATCTATGTAATAGGGGGTTTAAGGAAGCTAATGTTCATGTAATGCAAGCTATGTAAGAATCCAGTTGGTTGAACTTGAATGCAAGCTAATTTAGCAGAGTTGAGCATGTAATTTGTTGTTGCTTGAGGTTGAACATATTTCTGTTTTCAAGTTGTGTTGATGTGTTGTTGCTAAATGATGTATTATGTGACCAACAGATTTGTTGCTAAATTCTGTATTAGGCTGAACATTTGATGGAACCAAATGCTTCAATAGACACTAATTAGACAAATTTCTGTCAAATTGGAAACCAAATGTAAATATGAAGACATTTCTGGCAAATTACTACAATAGCCCAACTGTTCTTACATTATATTGAAAATGAAGACAACTTTGTACCAAATGTACTACTACCAATCCATAACCTAAACCATCAGTTGTTCTTACATTATATGCAAAATCAAGACAGCTTCACTAAAAATGTCTACTACCACAATCCATAACCTAAAACATTAACTGCTCTTACATTATATGTAAAATCAAGACAACTTCACTTAGCTCGACTACTACCACAATCCAGAACCTAACTTAATAGTTGTTCTTACAATATATGCAAAAAGAAGACAACTTCACTTTAACTAAGTTAATAACTTCACAATCCAGTTGGTTGATCAGAAAGAGCGTGATGGTCTATGGTCTGTTTGAGCTGGTTTGACTGCTAAATGGGACTCTAGTTGGTTGGCTTGCAGAAGAACTCCTCCTTGGTAATTGCCTCCTCGTCATAGCTGATTGTCCTTGCCATTGTAAACCTCTGGTTTGATCTCCAATGTCAACACCTTGAGTTGCATTTTTAGTGGCTTGTGGATATCTCAACACCCTACTTGAGTTCTGCCCTGGCTGTAATCACAATTTATGACACCAAGTTAAAGACAATAGGTGCAAAGATAATTATGCTTAATAAAGACAATTTATGACACAGTTCACTCACTTTTAAAATGGTCAAACCATTAGTAGGGTTGATGTAGGTACCCATTCCCACCATTCTGCCCTGTTTCTTAGCTCTGGTACATGGACCACTTTCAGCTTGGCTTCTTTTGCCATTGTCCTATTCAAAAGAAGTTTTATGATTCAAAATTTGTATGAGTAACAAGTAAAAACAACAAATGTAACTAGCATACCTTGTCAACTTTTCTTCTTTTAGTTGAGGTGGTGCACTTTGAGCTGGTTGAGGTGGTGCACTTGAAGCTGGTTGATTTGTTTGGTTTTGGTACTTGTTAGGGCAACCCTTTTTGTTGTGCCCCTTGGCCTTACAAATTGAACAAGTAATTACAATACCTTTTCTTGAGTACCTCCCATACTTCTTTGGCTCATCTCTTGGCTTCCTTCTATTTACCTTTGGCCTTCCCCTTTTCTTTCTCATCTGAGGGGCCTCAATTCTTGGATTATGAGATTCTGGCCACATTTTCATGCCCAACACAGGTTCAATAGGAAATGCATAAGCCTTGAGGTAGGTTTCTTTCTTATGCCAATGAAGTACATGGTCATCAGGGTTGATCTTCAAGTGGTTCATTGCACAAATGGCATGGGCACATGGAATTCCCTTTAGTTGCCACCTTCTGTAAGTACACTCATTCTTCCTTAAATCTACAGTATGCCCATATTCACCATCTTCAATCTCAAAACCTCTATCCCCATTCCATAATATGTTGCACTGCATTGCTTTCTCCTTGTTCCTCTCCAATCTATGCAATGCCATCGGTGAGATATCACAGATCCAGGTCCTTGCAAAAGCATTCATTTTTGTAATCCTAGCATAGAGATGATAGATTTATGCCTAGCAGTGAGTATCCAACTATTGAAAGTTTCACACATGTTATTCTCACATGCATCAAACTTCACATGAGTCCTAAAGTAAGGCTTGCAGAAATTCTCTTTTCAATAGTCTAAGAAAACCTCAACAAGGCCAACACCCAACTTACCTAGTTGGTCAAGGTTGTCCTTCAATTCCACTTCAAATGTAGACCAAAAACAGTTCCAAAACTTTTTCCTTGTATCAGTGCCTCTCCATTGCTTTGCCTAGTTAGAGTAGACATGTCTAGCACAGAACCAATGCTCAGCTTCTGGCAACTCAGCCTTAACAGCAGCTCTTAATCCCTACAAAACATAGAAATTAAGGTTAAATAATTATCATATGAAAACTTTGAATAAAGGAAAGTAGTACACTTAAGCTCACCAATTGCATGTCAGACATTACAATTAAGCCTTCTCCATTTCCAAGATTCAAATCTGCCTTCAATGTCTTGATGAATTTGGCCAGTGACAGTTGATTCAGCAGAGGTGACTTCCCAGGCAATTGGAAACATTTGTCCATTGCAATCTCTTAAAATACTCTTTCCCAGGCTCTTTGTTCTTGTGAGTGACTACAAAGCAAGTGGATCTTGGATTTGACTTGTTGATCTCATCAACATAGTCGTGTAGCTTAGCATATTCCTCTTTATAGTCACCCATGTGCTGAGTCAACACCCTAACCTTAGCTCTCCTACAAATGGATATTCCAACATAGAGCTTTAACTCCTTCCTACAAAGTGATTGAAGCTCCCACAGTTTAATGGAAGGTTGGGAAACTATTATCTTCTCAAAATATCTTGCAAGGAATTTGGAGTTGCAAAGCCTATTGGTGTTGTACCTTCTACAATCATGTCTGGGCATGTAGGTCTTAACCATGAAATTTTGACTCCCTCCATCATAGCTAGCATGTAATCTCCACTTGCATCCAACATGTATACACCTAACTATAACCCTGCGTGCTTCATTAGGCCTAAGCTTCAGTTTTACACCCTTGTGAACACCATACTTAGCTACAACCTCTCTAAACTGTTCAACATTCTCAAAAACAATGCCCAATTCCCAAATAGGACACACACTCAGGGTCATATGCAACATGTCTGCTCCTCCTCCTTCTCACCTTTCTATGTCCTTGTACTTCATCTCCAGATTGCTCACTTTCAATACTGTAATCTGAATCACTAGAAAAATAAGGTTCATCACCACCCAACTTTCCAATGTAGTCATGTGCATCATCCCCCCAGTTTTCATACCCTTCATCAACCCCCACCTCACCTAAAGGTACTTCCACATTTACATTCTTCTCCATGTGCACTTTTTTCTTAGTCCTTTCCAATCTAGCTGCCTCTCTTATTTCTCTAAGTTCCTCATCCACTTCAATATCATCACTGATCTCCCATGTTAGGCTCTCACTCTCCTCACTTTCATCACTTTCCTCACTATTATAATCAGAAGAACCCTCAGTTTCATCTCCATCTTCTCCTAAATCAACAATTTCATGCTCAACCACTAGAGGCACATATACTACCATTTGTAGGCAGTTACCATCTTCAACTTCAACTTCAGTGTCATCCCCATGCTTAACATAAAAATGTATCTCATCCCCATCATTTAATGTGCTAGCAAGTTCAACGAGTGAGCTATCACTCATTTTCCTAAATGCACCCCCATTTATGTCTTTGTAGTACACCCCATCAAATTCCAGGTACCCTAAATCTTTCACATACCAATATAACTCGAACAGTCTAAAGAAATTAGTATCCACATCACTAAACTTCGGTGGAGACTCATCAATGTAAGCAGGTTGTGGGGATATTTTGAGAAGTGCCACACAATGTGCACCACACCCATCGCAATCCCTAGCAATAGACAAGCCAAAAATACCATTTATTCCTCTGATTTGAAACCAAAACATCAAAAACCCTAAAATCCACAAACATCAAAAACCCTAAAATCCCAATAGTGAAAGAGTAGAGAATCGAGTTTGCTAGAGTATACTTACCTTAGAATGTCCTCAAGATCTTCACAAATGGCATCACAAGGAGAGACAAAGTTTTTCGAGCAGTGTTCTTCGACAATCGCAGATCGTGGTTAGGGCTCCAATTTATTCCTTCGACAATCGCAAATGGAATCTGGAAAGGGTTAAATCGGTTTAATGACTTTTTTATTTTGTTTTTGCTTTAATTTGTGCAATAATCTGATTTGGCCTTTTTATAACGTGGCGCCTTTCTTTGTATAACGTGGCAATTGTGTTTGACATGTCAGTGCGCATGTATGACAATCGAAGGATCCTTCGTGACCAAGTGTCCAATAGAACAGAATAGGCTAAGTTCAAGTGTTCAAAAGAACAAAAATAAAGGTGAGGTGTCTAAGTGACTTTTTTGCACAAGTACAGGTGTCTGTATATGTATTCAGACTTTAATGTTGGATTAAACCCATGATAACTATTTTAAACATCACTTTGTAGATTTTCCGTAAAGATGATCCTGAACTAAATCCTATGATTTCTTCCATAAGACTTGAACATCCTAGACATTAACAATCCCATCATCTTATGCATGGTCATAACAGCCATCTTATCAGCCGGCAAAAGATCCCAATACGAAGCATATCCCTTCAGGTTGTTCCTTTCCTTGGAATCCTGCTCAGCCGCAATGGCATTCCTTAGAGGCTTAACCCAGCCAAGACACATCGACTTAATGTATGTCAAATTTGGGGCAAGCTTCTGCTGACACATATCAGTCAAGAGCTCCCGGTATTCCTTAGCCGCCTCTTTCCAGGCCTCTGTCTCCATCTTCACCTGCCTCTGACTCATTTCTTCCACGACTGGTTGTTTGATCCCGAGAAAGAAAGAATCAGAGTTAGTAGAGATGTAAAATTTGAGGAAGAAAAGAGTTGGAAGTGGAATAAGGAAGAGGCTCAAAGCAAATTTCACACTTTCAATATCTCTGGTGGAGAGGCTCAGATTGTTCCAGGTCATGAATACCAAGTTGGTGAAGATAATGTAGATAATTCAGCAGCAGTTTCACCTATACACATGGATCTCTCAAATCAAAGCCAAGGTACGACTACATCTCAATTAAGTTCAACTTATGATCATACACCTTTGAGGTTTAGATCATTACAAGAGATCTATAATGAGACTCAAGAAGTAGAAGAAGAGGTTGGTTTGTGTTTTCTGGCTAGTGATGAGCTTTGCGCATTTGAGGAAGCTATAGTTGACTCTGAATGGAATCAAGCAATGGAGGAGGAAATTGACTCAATAAACAGAAATGGAACATGGAGCTTGATGAAGTTGCCAAAGGGTCAAAAAGCAATAAGCTTAAGGTGGATCTTTAAACTTAAGAAGAATCCAAATGGTGAAACAATCAAGCATAAAGCAAGATTAGTGGCAAAGGGATATGTACAAAAATTTCGTGTACACTATGAAGAAGTTTTTGCACCAGTTGCTAGAATGGAAACTATAAGACTGTTGCTAGCTTTTTCAGCCACTAAAGGCTATGAGGTTCACCACATGGGTGTTAAAACGGCCTTTTTGAATGGTGACATAATTGAAGAAGTATATGTGAAACAACTAGAGCGTTTTATGGACAGAGAACACCCTAAGATGGTGTTGAAGTTTCATAAGACACCAAATATCTTAAAGCAAGCACCAAGGGCATGGAATTTTAAACTTGACAAGTGCTTAAAGAGTCATGGCTTTGCAAGATGCAGAAATGAGCATGCCCTTTACACTAGAATATGTAAAAGGGAAGTAATGATACTAGGATTGTATGTTGATGATTTGATAATCACTGGATCAAGTCATGCAGCAATTAAGCACTTCAAGCAAGAAATGAAGAAGGAATTTGACATGAGTGACTTGGGACTCTTGAGTTACTACCTGGGTATTGAAGTTAAGAAGACAGAAAAAGAGATCATTATTTGCCAAGAAGGATTTGCGAAGAAAATTATTGAGAAGATGGGATTAAAGGAATACAACCCAAGTATGATTCCAATGGAGCCTCGGATTAAACTTAGCAAGTCTGAAATGAATGAAGAATTAGTTGATGGATCTGTATACAGGAGTATAATTGGAAGCTTGAGATATTTGGTAAATACAAGGCCAAATATCAGTTTTAGTGTTGGTGTACTAAGCAGATTCATGGAAGCTCCCATGACATCACACATGGAAGCTCTTAAGAAAGTATTGAGGTATGTCAAAGGGACTATCAAACTTGGTTGTATTTATAGCAAAAATCCTACGTATACAGAGTTGAAAGGGTACAATGACAGCGATCTGGCTGGAGACTTGGATGACAAGAAGAGTACAAGTGGTGTCATATACTTCCTTGGTAAGAATTCTATCACTTGGGTGTCAAAGAAACAAAGAGTTGTGCAAGTCTGCTATAGCTTTGGCAAAGAATCCAGTGTTTCATGACAGGAGCAAACACATAGACTCAAGGTTCCATTTCATCAGAGATTGTGTCGAGCAAGAGAAGATCAAGGTGGATTATGTGCATACAAATGATCGAATGGCTGATTTGTTGACTAAACCCCTAGCTCGGCAGAGATTTACTGAATTAAGAGGAAAGATTGGTATGAAGATTATTAATCAAGCTTAAGGGAGTGAATGATGGAGTTAAGCCTGATTTAATTATTAGTATATTTAGTTAGTAACTGATATGTCTACAGTAAGCAATGTAACTGTATTTCAATTTAGTTTATATAACTGTCAACATGAGTAGTTATTGACAGTTTAGATTCTCTAGTATATATATATGTAAGGAAATTGTACCTGTGCAGTCTAATGACACATTTACAAAAGTAATTTAAGTGTGTTAACAGAAACTCTCTCAAATCAAAACAGAAAAGTTGTTTATTGATTGAATCTGTAATCAATTGAAACTTACAAGAGTGACAAATAATTTCTGTGACTAGCATTAGAGGTTCAGGTGTTAGATTGATGTCGAACTGAGCTTTTCAAGTTCAGACAGAACTTACAATGCGAACTATTCTAATTGAATGTTGTCATGACTTGCAGTGTCCAACAACTGTGGTTCAGTTTTTTTGGGCTGATAGCATTCATAAGAGAGGGTTGGGTCCCGATCCGATACCAATTAATCAACTCAGTGTTAAAGCTCTTTCAAATGCTATAACATTCATGCTCCAACCAGAGGTAATTATTAATGTTTTGTTTTTCTGTGACTTGCACTTTTCAACAGTCAGCAATTTAGCATACATGCAACATGAAGAGTTATATTTTATTTAGTTTCATGAAAGTTTGTTTATTGGCAGTTTTCTAGATTATACAGGAATCTATATTTTCTATTTAGGATTTGAATTTAGTTACTAAGCCATAGCCTGGTTTGAACCATGAATCACCCTTTTTAAATTTAATTATCTCAGGTGAAATCTCGAGCAATGGAAATAGCGAAACTAATAGAGAATGAAGACGGCGCTGTTGCTGCAGTTGACGTGTTCCATCGCCACTTACCTCTCGAGCAACCACTGCGCGTTTCGCCCTTTGTAGATGACGAATGTACAGACCCTCTGCAACATTTCTTTACCAAGATTGGGAGTTTGTGTTGTCTTGCATGTTCATAGGCTTCATCTGGTGCTCAATTTAATTTGTACAGGTTGTTTGTGTTGTGTTTGAAATTTCATTCATTTAATTGCCATTGATCGTCTAGATCGAGTCTGTGAGTGGCTGCACTAAAGCATATAGCATTATTACTTGTGTATATGATTCTTCATACATTTACATGTCATTGGTTGTAACTTACAGCCGTGAAAAAAAAGCATAGAGTTGGTCCAAAGAATACTATGGTGTAGTGTGGAATAAATGAAGTTCATAGATGAGATCATGGTAATCAATTATTGCTTTTTTTCCCTTCTACCTTGGTATATTTTGACTTGTAAAATGTTAAATTAATGAAAATCTACTACTTAATTCTCAACCTTATTTATCAGGATTAGCAGACAAATACTTTAGATTTTGCTGGATGTACAGACTATGGGATATATTACTAATCATCCTCTGTCATTTGTCTAGGCATATTTGTTTAAATGTAAGCAGTATCACGGATTCTTAAAATTCCAGCCTTTGTCTAAGTCTTTTTAGATAGCTCTTAAAATGGAACTAGCATTTTAGTGAAGTTTCATGGGTCTACCATTATCCTTCCTGACTTAATCATTAATCATGTTCTCTCTGTGCCACAATTTTGTTTCAACTCATTTTTTTGTCAGCCAAATTACCAAACAAGCCCAAACTGTTGTCTATTTTACATCCTCAAAATGTTGGATGCAGGACCATTCAGTGAAAAACCCTCAGGTTCTTGGTAAAAATCAAGCTGAACCTAAACATTGTTTGGTTTGTCATGATTATTCAACTTTATTATGGCCATAAGAGCTTTGGACATATTCATTTCAATAAATTGAAACAATTATCTCTTGTTACAAAACTGTACGAAATGACAAACCATGTGATATTTGTCAACATTCTAGACAACATAAGAAAGCCTTCCCTTTGAGTCAGATATCCACAAAACAGTCAGATAGTCACACTCCTACTCACAATGGTTACAAGTATTTATTGACCATTGTTGATAATTTCTCACGTAACACTTGGACTCATTTGTTGGTGTCAAAAGTAATGTTTTTCCTCTCATTAAAGCCTACATTGGGATGGTGTAAAATCAGTTTGGTTGCATTCCAAAGATAGTGAGAAGTGAGAACTAACAATGCGTTTGAGTTAGGGTCAAGTAAAGAAGCCACGTATTTCTTTCTTCTCCTTATGAATTATACATCAAACTAGTTTACCTTATACTCCACAATAAAATGGGGTGGTTGAGTACTAGTGTAAATACAATGATTTTTTGGAAACCTCTAGAGCCTTATTGTTTTAGTCCAAGTTGCCAATTCGATATTGGGGAGAGTGTGTTTTAATAGCAACTTTCTTGATTAATAGATTTCCCTCTGAAGTCCTAAAACATACATCAAGAAGGAAATTTGTTGATCAAAAGAGAGTGTGCTTTACTTTCTTCAATCAATCTCCCCTATTTTGATAATCTAAGAGTTTTTGTATGCTTTTGTTATGTTTCCACTAATAACAAAGGAAGAGATAAACTTTAGTGTAGATCCCAACCATGTGTTTTCCTTGGCTTTCCTTTGGGAATAAAGCGTATAAAGTGATGAATCTTCACAGTTTGCAGATATTTTCCTCAAGGGGTGTAGATTTTTATGTGTAGATCCTCCCTTTTCATCACTTCAATTGAATTATGATGTCGGCTTGCCTTTTTTTTGTACGTGACTTCAATTTGATTATCCAACAATAATCGATTAAAAACAATGTGTATCCAAGTGTTAGACTAGATTTGAGTCTCGATCTCTTCTCAAGTCCCATTACTCCAAACACATCTCCAACTTTTTTTCTTCTACAAACACATTCTCTTCTACTTTTACTCCAAATACATCTTCGCCACAGAATGTTTTAGACAATTTTTGTTCCACCATAACATAATGTTGTCAGAAGGTCAACCAGAATACAAAAGGTCAATTCTAATAGTGCAAACTCTAGATAATTTTGGAGTGTTTGCTTATTAGGCCTTTATTACAAAGATTAGTCTAAAATATAGCCAAAGTTTTGAGATAATAAATAAGTCTGTGTATGATTTGATGCTTGTAGAGCAAGCATAATGTGAGATTAATTTCAGGAAGTACTACGCAATAGGCCCAGCTGATCTAGTCTTTGACAAGAAGAATCTGATGGATATTGGTCTGTCCTTTGTTTTTGATAGCGGGAGCACATTCACATATTTTAACAAAGAAGCGTACAACAGTGTGATATCCTGGGTAAGGTAGAATAATATATAGATCTTTTTCTGTTGCTTGATTAGATTGTAGGTACGTAGGAGCTTAAGAAGACGATTGACTCAAAGCAGTTGAAAGAAGCACCTGAAGATGAGACCCTTCCAATCTGCTGGAAAGGATCAAAACCCTTGAAATCGATCAATGATGTCAAAAATTTCTTCAAACCCTTAGCACTTCACTTCAAGAATCCCAGAAATGCAATAATGGAACTACTACCTCAACATTATCTTATCATTAATGTATGTGATTTTTTAGACCATCTATATGTAATTGATGAAATGATTGAAAGGTTGGTGGAATGTATTTAGTATTGTTGATCATTTCCAGGAAAATGGGAATGTTTGTTTTGCTATTTTGGATGGCAATCAAGCAGAAGTTGGAGATCTCAATATAACAGGAGGTGATGGATTTTATAAAAACTTTAAAATTATTCTGTTTTCATGCAATCTGAATTTCATATTCTTCTTTTTGCAGATGTTTCTTTGCAGGACAGACTGGTGATATATGATAATGAGAAGCACGCATTGGCTGGGTTTCTGAAAATTGTGACAAAGCTCTCAAGTTCTGACTCATATCCTCCTTGACAATTTTCTGATTTTTATGTTCCTTTTTCTAAACTGCCTGGAGCGGCACGGATGACATATTTTTGCTATATTTACAGTCTGTTTTCTCAATCACATTGATAAATGATCCGGCTTTGCTGTTGACTTGGGCTTCTCAGGAGACAACTCAGATGAACTGTAGCTACACAGTTGTGTCTTGATGTACATATGGTAAGCATCCGATTGTCTATTTTTTTTGATACAGTAAGTTGTAAGGATGATTTTCATATTTAAGACAATGCTAGAGCATCCTTTCTTTAGGATGCAAATATGAACTAAAAAAGATATCATCTATTTGAGATATGTGCCCAATATCTGCTAATTTATGACACTCTACTGCCTCCCTGAAACATCAAATGCAGAAAAGAAATGAAAATGCTTTCTAAAGAAGAATACTTGTAGAGATATTAACATGTAGAATGCCCATCCTATCTAATTTTACAGAAGTAGGAAATTTCTGGCCCATATTCATATGTAAGAATCATAGAGTAAAACTAGACGAGAAGTTGATGAAGCTAAAAAAAAGGGTGGATATAGGACACACCAAGGGCAATATAACAATAAGAGCCAGCAACTGCAGAAATAGGTTTGGATTGAGGCATGTCAATGACCTTTGCAAGCCCAAAATCACCCATATTAGCTTCAAACTTGCCATCCAAGTATCCAACAAAAAGTTGTTAGACTTTGCCATGATGAATGATCCTCGGCTTACAATTATGGCGCAAGTAAGCCAATTCCTAAATTTCGGATAAACTTTTGTCTATACCCAATAATTCATTATATTTTCCTCCATTTTTCCAAGAAACTGCCATGATATTCTTAAACTAGCTCTCTAGCACAATAAAGAAACGTGTACATTCTTTCAGGTAACTGAATGGTGAATTAGATGAAAATTAAACCTTCAAATAAATTTAAAAATATAGCTCTCACAAGTGTCACGAGACAGGAACCTAATTGTATAAAAAAATGAAATCTGATTAGTGATGCACAATTTGTTGCAGAAAATTCTCATGGAATGATTGCATAACTTAGTTTAGAATAAATAACCTGAAACGTACAAAGGGTCTGGTCAAATTCTCACCTTCCCTAAAAGTAATTGGCTTTCCTTGGTAGTCCTAATTCATCTATTCAGTTCTATGTAGCATGAACGGCTAGATCCTTCAGCAGTACTTCAATATTAATTTGAAGCATAATAAGCCACAACATTGATAAGCCAATCTGAGACCAATCTCAGTTTAGGGTGAAGAGAATATATATTCTTCTCATGTACCTCACAGATGTAATCTGCAGCAAATCAAATCATTTTACTTGACATAATAAGAACTACGCAAAATCTCAAAGTTAATTGTAGAGATGCATTAATATCTGCTCTGTGATGCCACCAGCAGCCACGAGAACATTTTCTAATATAGCATAAGGCGCGCTTTAATCCCACCAGCAACCACGAGGAAAAATGACGAGTGGTACACATAGCTCACAAATGACTACTAGAGGCCACATTCCAATTTGTGGGCACCTACTGGGAATGCTAGCACCCTCCACATGGATATCAGAGCAAACTCCCTGAGTAGTATGTTGCTGTGAAATGTAGAAGAAAGCTTATATTAGTTTGTTTTCATAAGCAAGCAATGCCTAATTGAGAACAACATTAGTTGACAGTTGACATCCAACAAGATAGGTAATGATGGTTACCTATGAATAAATGTTATGAAAAGAAGTTTGCCCCTAATAATTTGAGCATCAACAACTGCTCATCAAAACCATTGTCATAGAATACACATAAGTTAAAGATAAACCATGGTCATGAACATCAAGGTCAACCTCAGCTGCCTGATCCAAGTCTCTCTCATCCTCATAAGAGTCATTCAGTCCCGCAGATTGATACGCACTATTCAAATATAAACACATACATGTTAGAAACCCATGGTGAATCAATGATGACACCAACCTCGGCCAGTTTAAAGCACAACAGGTTATGAGCTGCAGCAGTTGGGAAAAGAACACTAGAATGAAACTAACAAAACCTCAAAGCACAAACAAGAATAATACTCAATAATTGCAATTGAAGTACAAAGTTTGAAACTAACAAAACCTCTAATAACCACAATGGCTACTATGTAATAATCATTTCATAGTAAAAGTTTGTCCAGATAGGTGAAATATTTCAGCAAAGAAGCAGCAAATAAGCAAAAGACTGACAAATCAAAACATAGCAACAACTTACTCATGAAAGCACCAAAATAATTGCAAGCTACCGTTACTACACTGTGAATGCACTTCTGAAAATGAATATCACATGCCATGTGTTGATAAATGACTCAAAGAAGTAGACGTCTTGCTCTTATAATAGAAGTACGTAAGCAAAGAATTTCACTTCAGGTTTGGATGGTACGTAAAAGTACGTAAGTCGTAAGCAATAATAGAAGTGATCAATGTGGCATTCGGATTGAGAGCACAAACTAGCAATAGCACATGCAATTTAAGATGATTTTGTAGCAATTTCAGAATCTGCTTAAAATTAGATAGTGGCCAATTCATGAAACTAGCAATAGTTATAGCACAAACTAAAAAGGCACAAACACTGACATAAATAGCGACAAACATTTGCAACAAGCAAACCGTTTGTCAAGATGAAAAAAACTGTTAAATCTCTCAGTGATCACAACTGTTAATTTCTCCCATGGGTATTTTTTTAGGAAAGAGTTAAACCTAAAAATAATTCATTGCAAGAAACTCATTCAATTCCACACCATCTTCATAAGCCGTATCAAAGAAATAAGAAAGAACATAACTAGATAAAGATCAAGGAGCTAGCTAACCTGACGATTCAATAATTGTTAATGTCTTTCATTGCGTTTCATCATCCATGTTGATGCATTCCAATAGTGTCGATGTTGTGTTTGAGTTAGATGAAATCCTTATGTTGTGCATTTCCTGAATCAGCTCCTTCATTCTTGTACTTACCTTCTCATGAGCAAAGCCACGTATCAATGTACTATATGTCACGGTATCAAGGGAGCAATCCTTGGCTTTCATTTCAACAAACAGATTGTATGCATCCTCCAGCATCCCGTCTTTACAATAGCCACGTATCAATGCATTATAAGATCCCACATCACACTCGTAGCCACAGCTTTCCATCAAAGAAATCACCATTACGTGCCGCTTTGCAATATCCAAGGTTGTTAATTATAATTTTGAATGTTACTGCATTCGGCAAAATACCTTCACTAATCATCATCTCCAGTAATGTGTTTGCCTCCTCCACATTTCCAGAACGGTAGAACCCATCAATTAACATATTATAGCTTATAGCATCGGGAGAAATTCCACTATTTTGCATTTGCAGAAAAAGATCTTTAGCCTTGTGCATGTCTCCTTCCTTGCATAATCCATCAATCAAAGCAGTGTATACAACTTCATCAGGAGAAACACCACTAGGCAACATTTCCAAGAAGAGCTTGTGAGCCTTGCCTATATGTTCTTGCTTACACAGTCCATCGATCATGCAAGAGTAAACACGCGCGTTTGGAGCTATACCAATATCCTGCATTTCCAGGAAAAGGTCTTCAGCCTTATCTACATGCCCTTCCTTACACAGTCCATCGATCATAGTGGCATAAGTAACTCCATTGGGACCACAAGAACCAATATTGTCCATCTTTTTCATGTTTTTAAATAAACTCAATGCATCTCCAACTTTCCTCGAAAGAAAAAGGCCTTTCAACAAGATATTTAGAGTCACAACATCGATAAAAATTCCCCTCAAGTTCATATCTTCGTACAAACTCAACGCAGTTTCGATCTTCCCAATTCTGCAGTACGCATCCAGTATTGTGCCATATGTAACAGTGTTAGGGAACTTACCTCTTAAGATCATCATTTGCAGCACTTCCATTGCTTCTTCTACCTTGCTTTTCTTACATAGCAGATCTATCAAAATGGTATAAGTCACTGTATCAGGATAAACACCACGATCTTTCATTTCAGCAAGGAGAGGCTTAGCATCTTCAACCATCCCCGAACAACACAACCCATGAATCAAACAATTGTAAGAATAAACATTCGGAGAACTCCTTGTATTCTTTCCTTTTGCATCAACTGCCACTCTATACAACCACCATCAATCAGAGTATAAGAAATTGTACTTGGCCTACAGCTCTCTTTACCATGCACCATCTCTCAGTGCAACTGAAGAGCTGTGGAGACATTCCCAGTATTACACAAGCCGTTGAGTATAGTGCTGTAAGTAACGATATTAGGAGGGCATCCCAACCGAGACATCTTTGAAAGCAAACCAACAGCTTCAATCAGTTTCTCCTCCAAAACAATCCTTTGACCAATGAACTGAAAGAAAATATATCAGGACAATATCCATTCTTCAAAATGAGGCCCAAAGCTGTTATAGGAAAAGGGCGCTTGGGTTAATAAGTGTAAAGTTGGAAATAAAAATGTAAATATGTTACACATCAGCAGTGTTAGTTAGAGAGAGTGAGCTGGAACAGAGGGGAATCGGTTGTACTGTTTCATTCATTCTTGCACAAACTCAATTGTATCGCAACTCTCTCTAAATCAATGAAGTCTCGATCTTGCCTGATTCTTGTTCTTCTCTATCAAGATCCGCGAATTGAGTACGTGGATTGTTGTTCTTAAGAACATTAGTCCTGTTTTCCTTTTCAATTCTATCCAATTCAATTCTTAGTTACAGATTTACTGTAACAAAAACAGAATATCCAACACCCAACTTTCGTACTAGAATAGCAATTGAGCAACATATTCAAGATGATGAGATTTGATCTCAATTCCAGAACACCAGAAACTTGCAGCCTCTTGTAGAAGGATATGGGGACAGAGAAATGCTGGGACTTAACTAGGGCATTAAATAGTCCACCGAACCATGAAATTGGAGGTGGAGGTCTCATGCAAAGCATCAGATTGAAGATATATCGGGCTTTATTTATATCAATTTTTCCCGATCCACAATCAATAGCCAAAAATTCCGGAATTGAAGGGAGCTTTTTGGGGATACCTCGCCCAGACATTCTTCGGAGATAGAGAAAGAGAAACTCCGACAAGTAGTCAATTCAGAATGCTCCCAAATGGCGTGAGGTGAAGATGGATAAACAAGAACACTGCAAAGCTGTAGATTGTATATATGAGTTCATTTTCGAAAAATCAAAAGGATAGAGTAAAAGTAGAAAATTTACCGTGTGAAACTGGGAGGTTTGGTTTTGATGCACCAAGGGAGGCGGAAGAGTCGACTGCTACAACAAGTCAGCAAAGGGGCGGTGGCGGTGCTGGTTGTTGGTTGCCAAGGGTTCTGTAATTAAGATGCTGGTTGTGGGTTGACAGGTCAATACTGGGAAGCAATGAACTTCTGGGCATTATACAGCCTGGATCTTTGCTTATAGTCATAAGAATAACCTTCAATGGCGAGATCCATTTTAAGCGATGGTCTTGTAAGCATGTGCACGAACCCTTTTGGCATCACATCCTTTAAAAAGGGAAAAAAACAAGCAGCTGAAAATATACATCGAACAAAGAAACAAGCAGCTGAAAAACAAGCATGTGGTTTCTATGCAGGTATAGAATCAGATCTTAACTGCATCGACACTACCAACCTAGAAGCTATACTAATGTAATAAGTGGTGCAATTATGTGCTTGCAGCAATACATAGGCCAATACAACTTGTCAGTGGCCCAGTTCTATACATATGTGAAAGCAAAAGTGAGCAGTAACAAGACAGGGCAAATGAAAATTTTAAAAACACTTGGTGAAACCAGAGCTTCTATACTGTTGCAACTTAATTCAGAGCAGCCCAATTTTGTTAATTCCAAGAACCATATCAAAATAATATCAGTAACAAAGACTATGAAGATACTCAGAAGCAAATAACTAAGACATGTCATGAAGACTACCCATTATAATGTAGGTGTCATGAAACTGCTAAAGATTACCTGATTTAAATGTGTGGTCTTTGCTTTATACATATGCTGATTATAGCTTGAAAGGCCTGTAAAATGTAATGACAAATGTCGTTTCCTTAACAACAAGAGCCTATGTTGCACCTACCTGCCTAGCTTGTGGAAATTAATGCAGTTTTTTATTGTATTTAATTTGGGAAAATGGAGATTCATAAGTTCTTGCTTGTGAATTGTTTAGTATAAAAAGCTAGCTTTCTTTGCTTGCACTTGTCACTTGTGTGGTGATTTCCTTATCCGGTTCTGTTATGAGCATATATCAATTTCAATCGAGCTAGCTTTGAGCTTTGGTACTTGTTTGATTGCTTATTATAAAATGTTGGCAAGTACAACATCACAAAAAATAACAATCCTCTTCATGATTCATGTTGGGAGGGTAAGATTTACTTAATAAATTATAAATCTCTTATTTACCTATTAGTTATATTATTATTTTTCATGTTCATGAATCATAATACTTGTAATAAAACAAAAAAAAATTTAAATGACTTTCCATAAATTTCGACTTTCAGCCAAACATTCTGGAAAAATTAATTACTTTTCGTTTTTCGTTTATCCATAATTTACACCAAACTGCTCATTTGAAAAAAAAATTAATTCTAACCAAAGGTATTTTCCAAAGCAGCTAGTCTTCTTAACTTCATTTGATCAACCAAACAACCACTTTAAGCTTATGGTTGTTCATACTTGGCTTCTCTCCATAATATTCTCGACAACATACGTAATTGTGAACAAAATAATTGTTTTCACATTCCGGATATGTTTTCGTCTTATCAGTGTATGTTAGGCTACCAATACCAGATACTACACCCAATTTGCAGGCAATCAGAAATTTTTACATCCAAAGTGAAAGAAGCCACTTTGATGATTCAACTGCCATAGCCATGCAAGTAATGTAGAATGTTGCACAAGTGTTCACAACTTTCATCTCATGGTTCAACTACCATAACCACGCAAGTAATTTTAGGATCAACTGCCGGAAATTCCAAGTTCAAGACTCCAAGGTTTCATCCAAAAATAACCAAGACAAAGTGACTCGGACTCAGATATGAGAGGGGCACAATGGATGCTACACACACACACAGACGCTTTCAACGGAGAAATCTTCTAACCAGAGAATTCTCTGAACCATCTTACGGTAGCAAAGATTTTTCAGACGGGCAAGCATTGCAGTTAATCATACTTTCTTGATGATCTGGACAACATCCTCGTCTTCAAGTTCGTGCTCCTGAAATCATGACAACAAGTAAAAAACATTGCAACAGGACTTCAAACTTTAACAACGCCATATACAACTTTCCAAATCCATGTAGCATTTTCTATTTCCATCGT
The DNA here is from genome assembly GCA_964016875.1 of Fallopia convolvulus. Classification (NCBI taxonomy): domain Eukaryota; kingdom Viridiplantae; phylum Streptophyta; class Magnoliopsida; order Caryophyllales; family Polygonaceae; genus Fallopia; species Fallopia convolvulus. The sequence continues at coordinate 30,426,660 of OZ024727.1, forward strand.
CTTTATTCACTGAGTTACTGAATTATTATCTCAACTCATTGGCACCATTCCACCATGCATTATTTCCCAAATCAGAACTAAAATAAGCAATAGCATAAGGAGTGAGACGTGATAAGCTAAACATAACAGTCCAGAAACAGCAATGCCAGCAGAGCTTCCCATTCCAGTAGTCTAGGTAGAATGGCATATAAATTCTAGACCAAACAGAATTCTTATATAAGTTAAAAATCAAAGATATTGAAGCACAACACATACCTTGCCAACTCTTTGCGGTCTGTGTTTTGCACTGGATCCCCAGACAAGCGCACTGTATATGAGAGAAATGTGTCATTAATGAATTCAGCAGTCAGTACGGCGAAAAACAATTTATCATGTTTGGATTATTTCACACCAGTGGATGATAGCTTGAAGAACTATTTAAATCCAATTCTCAATTAGAATTAATCTCGTATACAGTTAGCACCATTCTCATAGGTTAAAAACGGGACACTTGAAAACATCATGGAGTGATGAATTAATTAGATGAGCACCCACATTGTTTAACATGCATTCATGTGCTCATAGTTGTTGTCAAAAGGCATGATATCCAAAGGGCCTCTACAGCCTATCAAATGGAATAAAGACACATGTCACAGGAAATTGAGTATTGCTCTTTAATTTAATCGATTATTTATAGATGCTTTTATCCATTTCCAAAAATAAATAACTGATAGTTTCATGTAAAATTATACAAAAAAAACAAAAAAAAATCAGAAAAAATACAACACAAGCTGCATTAAAGGATATGATAACTTCAAAAAGGTGGTTCAAGTCAATATCTAACGCCAAAACCAAGGATGCTTTCTTGGTTTGGAATCTGATGAGAAAAAGTGTAGAAAGAGATTGGAAGGACGAAGGGAAAAAATTAGCAGTGTGGTAAGCTAGTAGCCAGCTAAGCCTCTTAGACTGCCCAGTCATTGCTAAGAGTCCAAAAACCCAGCAGAAAAGAGAGGGAAGACGGGATAATAAACAATTTATTGTTTTCCATACACGAGGCACATAAGGAACCAGCATCCCACTGTATGAGGCATATACTCAAGTATGTAGGATGCAAGTCTCCTTCCCTTTTGCTGCATCACAACCCCAAGGTACACTGTTTACTACTAACTAGGTGAAATTTTGACAAAACTGTGTAGCAAGTTTCTGTTCCACAGACACTAAAGTCACAGCATTATTATAGGGTAAGCATTCAAAGATATATGATCCGGCTTATCAGGTTCAATGAAAGGCTTGGTTTGTATGTTTGGCAAACAAAATTTGACCTAAACTAAGGCTGGATACCCGAGTCGGATAACCGGGTGATCCATAATACTTGGAAACTTTTCTCCGTGTGATAAACTTGTTTCAATTTAATGTATTATGACACATGGCGAGGGAAAAAAATGTAATAACAGGAGAAATACTTACTACTTGAATTGCTTCAACATATCTTTGTGGATTCTGTTGCAAAAATCCTCAACTGTCCTCCTTTTGGATGAGAGGATCACAGGGTCCTCATAATCTGGATTCATCCCCTTTGGTTTTGTGTAAATTCTTGTAAGATTGAGGTATTCCCATACTTTATCTAGGAGACCATCAAGGTTCCACTCCAGGTGGGCACTGTAAAATTTGCAAAGCTAGCCAGATGAGTTTGCAATGCATGGAATTCATCGAGCAAACACTGAAAACTTAAATCGTACTTTCCAGAAATAGTTAGCCATGTAACTTTTCACATAACAACGGAAACAAAACCACCTCAGATACAATTTATGATCTACAACAGTAATATAACTCCCTAACTTTTATGCAAAGCTTGATCTAGCGTACAACAAACTTGGCCATTTAATATTCCAATCGAAGCATTTATAGCTTAATCATCAATTTAAGCTTGATCTAACGTACAACAAACTTGGCCATTTAATATTCCAATCGAAGCATTTATAGCTTAATCATCAATTTGCAGTGATATAACAACCAAACGAGTAATATAGTATGACTGTATGAGTGATAGATTACCTGACTGGGCAGTAATGTGGAAGCTTATCGAGAATCTCCAACTCCTCGAGAGTGACCTGATCAATTTTGTTTACGACATATATGCAAGGCATGTATACCCTGCTACCCTCAATAACATCAATAAGATCATCTGCAGTGGCATCATAACGTAGAGTGATATCAGCATTGTGCATTCTATATTCGCTGCATATTGCCTTTACTGTATCCAGGTCCAGATGTGTATTTGCTACCGTTGATGTGAAATTAATACCACCCTTGTCTTTCTTCCTAAAGGTCAAATTGGGTGGTTCTTTGTTCAACCTGTCCTCAGAAAAAAACCATAAAATCCAGCATTCAGGAATGAAATCTAGAGGCCATGCATAAACTTCAAGGTTAAATTTATTCTAAGAAAATATCATATGATAATATTAGAGGATAAACAGTAAAAACACAGAGCAACAAGAAATCAACCAAAGGAAAGAGCTATTCTTTTGGTAGGAAACTTATCTCATTTACACACCAGACAAGAAAAACCTCTCTAATGATCACAAGGCTGCCACCCATTACATCTTTGGAAAATATAGTGATCTTTACTTAATACACATAACTTGTCACCTAAATGCCCTCACAGGTAGAGTGACCTTCAGACCATTTGCTCCTAAGACCCTTTGACATAATTTGTTTCCCTATTGCCCATCAAATATTTGCTCCCACCAACATCTACATTCCCCTTTCATATTTCTTCCTTACATATACCACTAGAGATTTCTTGGTGCTAACAAACAGATGCATTCAAAAATTTCAGACAGAAGAAATACCATGAGACATACCAGATCCATAATTTATCCTGATATGAAACAGAGAATTTCCCACAGAAGACTAGAAAATGTTCCAAAACTATTGAATTACTCCAATCTTTGTTCTCTCATTAAACTTTCCTTTTTAAGTATATTTTGCTATTTTTGAAGGCATGTCGACATCACACACAAGTCTTGAGCGTTTATTGCTTACGATTATACTAAGTATTCTCAAATGAAATTTCATAACTTAAATAAAATTTGGATCATTCAACAAATACAAGGACATTCAAGAAAACAAGAAGAAGAAAGCACGGTGAAGAAAATAACATTATTCAATTACATATGGAAATCTCCAAGACATCTATTAGTTATAATGTAGACTAGGACTACTTGAAAAGATAAAAGGATGTAGAATACAAAAACGTGATAAAAAACCTTAGCGACAGCCTACTGCAAGGAAATTGCAAATACAACATGGAAAAATGAATCCCAATAAGTGACAATAACAATTGTGCAACAGGTGAAATCGCTAGACTAATCAAAATTTTATACACTGATGATCTTGTATCACTATGCTTTTCTTAAAAATCCATCATAGTACAAATGCAGTCTCCAGAGGGTCAGGTTCCCAAATAATTCAGAGTTGCAGTTTAATTCTGAACAGTGCAGTCTCCACAACACAGGCATTCTAGGGCCTGTATGGATTCCTCATGATAATGGATTATTTTGCATTAAATTCAAGATTCAATGCATTATTTCAGGAATCCAAACGGGTCCCTAGTTGCCTACTACCACACCATTCTCTTACCAATTACCATCACTTGTAAGAATATATAAAAATGTCAATCATAAATTTGAAAGATAACTCTTCTGTTAAGCACAAGTATACCAAAGCAAAAGAGTCAAAATCTATGGCAGAAAGTGACAAAATAATGACATCACACCTAATGGAACAGGTAAATGTTGGAATATTTAAATTACCTTATGCCAAATCCTTCCAGCTCTTTCTCTATAAGACGCTTGTGAGTTATCGGTTTTATGGCATCAAGAACAATTAATATACAGTTGCATGTCCTAGCAGTGCTGATAACCTGGATAAGCATAATCACAAGTGACATTTATACTTTCAGAGGACAAAGGAACAGGCAAAATACCATAAATCCTATTATTCAAGGAGTGAAAAAGATCAAGGCTGTTAACATCAAAAGAAATTCTCAGGTTTAAATGGCGTGTAATGTTCAAAAGACAGTAGGTTTCTGTCTCAAAAAATCTACTGGAGGGTAATTTAAATTGTGTATGCCGTATAACTTTTTAGTTTTTGCTTCTTTCTCTTTTCCTCATTGATGAAACAAAAAGGACTTTCTATCCAGCTGAAACTGAAAACATCTCCCCATGGTCTTTCTCAAAATGGGGGAAAAATACTTCTCTACACCAAATTTCAAGTCCTAGGAAAAGAGAACCAGTAGGACGGTTAGTTTCGAGTCCCCAAATCATTAACTATATAATACAGCTGTAGCTTTAGCTTTACTCGCATTAGTGGCATATTTCTTTGATTGTCATGCAAAAAAAAAGAATTAGGTTATTCTAACAAATACATTCAACCTACGCAAACTCTTTTTACACCTCAGCATCTTACAAGATCTCCACAAAACCTCAATAGGGATCTCACAAAACATCCTCCCTTAATTTTAAAATTTTCGGATGGTAGTTTAGTACTATTAGCTTTTCGTAACATCATGTTTCTTGGAAATCTTACACGTGGTATTCACTGTAATTGTTGAAACTAGACTTATCTAGGGAAATCCATGAAGAACATCTTACTTTGTTTTGAAAGTGTAGATTGAAGAACATTTTACAGTGTTGTTTTGTAAGGTGTAAATTTCATTGTAAAAAGCTTGTTACATTTACATTGATCATAAATCACATGTTTCACTCAATCAAGGATGAATCTCTGACCTTCTAAGAGGTAATAAGAAAATCAAAAGAGAATTTATGAGAAAATGTGTACAGATCATCATAATAACCAATCAGAAAGGAATGCAAGAGAGAAAGATAGCTGTAACCAATAACATAAGCCTAAAATAATAACTCCCTCAATCCCTGAGATTAATTGCAGTAAAATGTCCTAGTTGCAGAAACCAGTTTATTCACATAAGCATAATCATAAATCAGTTACCTGTCTTCCTCTACCCTTTCCATCTTTGGCACCTTCAATGATACCTGGAAGATCCAATAACTGCCAACAAAACCAACAATTGAAACGTCAAAGAAGGTGAATTAGAAAGGAAAATCAATCTGAGCAAATCAGAATTAACAGAAGGTCAACTGTTGGATTATTAATGAGAATAACAGATGGGCAATCATTGTTCAGCATTTTGAAAACAGAGGTCACAAGCATATAAGGTGAGATCTAATGAAGTGAAAACAATCCACTTGCGACCAACATCACGGTGAAAAAAATACTGATTCAAGGCTTCCATTCTAAGAGATAACCTTCATGGAAAAATCCCAGTTATGTAATGTAAAATAAATAATTTACTTGCCAAGAACAAAAGGGTATCTATAGTCAAAATTTATGAACAGTTATATTTACCACATTTCAGGTATTTATGAACAGTCAAATTCTTACAAAGTCTAGCATGAGTTTGGTACCTGAATTTTTGCTCCTCGATATGTGATCACACCAGGAATGCAAGTTAAGGTAGTGAATTCATACGATGCTACCTGTAAAGTGCATAGATTAACCCAAATAAACAATGATGTTTAAACCCAACAAAAAAAAGGAGAAAAAACCAGGAGAAAAATTGCCACTCTTGGTTCAATTCCAAAGACATGAAGTTGTAATATATGAACCCCTTATATAAATGTAAAACCGGAGGAAAGTCCAATAAGTCAAAAGGTGGAACTTTGAACATAGCTAAAAATAATTCAGCAACACAATATTCGTAAGAGATTGTGATAGATTACACGCTCAAAAGAAGATGTTACAACAAGCAAATTAATTTATATAAGCATACACCATATGCTAGAGATGTAATAACAAGCAACTAAATTTGGGCAGTAGTCACCCTCCTCCATGTTAAAAATGTAAAAGCCCGACAATATTCTATTTCACACAAGATGTGCGATGAATTATATCAAGATTTCAGTTTTCAAGACAGAAATATCATATAATAATTTAAAAAACCAAAGCATCTTCACATTTTTCTCTCTTGGCAAATTGCATGGCTCTGGCTTTTTAACCGAACAATTAAAATTCGTTAATCTTTTGACAATTTGAAGGTTTCAACAAACCACAGTAGTTGCAGTAAGTGATGTCTCATGCATCCATCATTCAGGCTGCATCCAATGACATTATAGCAGTTCTAGTATATGCTGCAAATATGAGAGGATTTAAGGACAGAGCATGCAACAAATATTCTACAACTGAAGTTACTCTGATAGAAGTGCTCTTCAGAATAGAAGGTCCCACACCTCAGAGAAAGTTCCTGTCAGCTTATTCAAAAGTGTTGATTTTCCAACTGAGGGAAATCCGACCAAACCAACTCTTGCATCTCCACTTTTGGTGACATCGAACCCCTCACCAGCACCACCACCTCCTTTGGTTGGTGGTTCCAAGAGTTCCCTTCGTAGCTTTGCTAGCTTGGCCTGGCAACAGAAAACACTTGAGACATTGAGAACCAAAAACTAAACAGGAAGGCAAAGCTGTCAAATTTTAGAAATTGTACTTGAAAACAAGCATCCATGAAATACAACATCAACATCATCGACCAGTATAGACTTGAGAATTTGAAATACATCACAACAAATTATTCCAATGGACCCACGTAAGAATTTGGAACTGGCTTGTGTCAACAACAACATTGACCCAGTAAGGTTCCCCTACAGCGGAATCTAGGGGGCTCAATGTTGTTGTGTCAGTTGACACAAGCCAGTTCCAAATTCTTACGTGGGTCCATTGCAAGATGGGGTACCCCTGCCCAAGGGAAGGGGGTATGCCTGATAGGCCCAAGAAAAACTGAAATTCAGCTATGTGACAATAATAACTGAATTTAGTTAGAATGCACCAAAATTAATATAGGGACTAAACCCATCTCAAAGGCATTGTTTATAAGTCAATGAGTATGAGGATGCACCCTAAACTGGCAATAGTGTAATATAGATTTAAGAAGCACTACAAAAAAATGAAGCTAAGACTATTCTTTACGCACAAACAAACAAAAAAACAATGCTAGGATGTGCAAAGAGAAATTAAACCCATCATAGAACAGGGATCTAGTAGACAATATAAGAAGTTAGAACTAATATGAGGTACTTTATCATATCACTCTTACCTTGAGAAGCCCAAGATGATGAGCTGTTGCCTTGTTCTTTTGTGTCTTAGCCATCTGCACCAAAAATAACAATAATTGAGGTCAACAGTGAAAAGCAAACATGACTGTAAGTGTCTACAATCAAACTCCAAGACAAATCTCAAGTTGTCCATTATTTGATGTGGAAGTGCATTTCAATTGGGCTGAGATCTCATGGGTGGAGGAGAGACAAAGGCTCAGTGCAGTTGATGATCATATATGAAATGGAAAACCATTAAATTTTCAAACCTATTCCCTTGTCATTTTTGGAACACGTAAATTCATTTTATATTAATGTACTCAAATAAACATATAAACAAAAAAATTCCTAGGCAAACTGATGAACATGCAAAGAGTGGATCCAAAAGTCTCCATGGCAGTATAAGTAATCATTCTTCTTAAAAACTTCACTTCCTACTCGAGTTCTCACCAGACCATGACCATATTATTTAATTTCTCATTTACTTAGGCTCCATTCAGCAAATAAGTGTTTATGCTGATTGTACTAGATGCTGATATTAGGTGCTTATTTCTGATGCTAAAAGTGAAAACATATTTCTGAAATAAGCACGTGGGTATTTGGTTTGAGGGTTTGCTTATTTTTAAAAGGTGATTAAAGAATTTACTAACATTCCCTTAAAAACAAATAAAATAAAATAAAATAATCTTAAAACCTACCCCTCTTCTATCAAAACACACACCTCTTCTATCAAACCACACACACCCTCCACCAGTGTTTGAAAAGGCGAGGCGAAGGCACGCCCAGCCATGCCTGTCGCCAACATTAGGCAATGCGAGGCAACCTGGAAGAGGCATTGCCTAGGCGATCTGGGCGCCCGGGCGAGCTGCATCTCGCCTTGGCTCGCCTAGGTTGCCTTATGCTGATTTTTTTTAATATTTGAATTAATGATCTTTCTTTTCACTTTTCTTATCTTTTAAATATACTTTCCTTAAGGTTAAGATTTCTTTCTATCCTTTTTATCAAGAAATCTTTTAATACAATTTATATTTGCAATTTATATCATCAAGATATCTTTTTTATCCTATATTTTCCTCTATATCTATATATCTATATCCTTAAGCTATGCAAATACCCAAATACACGATCAAACTTCATTCTCTCGTTCTGTCTCTCTTCCTCTGGCTGCTTTCGAGTTCCAAGTGTTCAACTTTTCAAAATTTCATACTAGTTTATTACATTATCTTTAAATTTGGTTTTATTACTAATAAAACTTGGGTTTTGTGCTTTATAAATAAGTTTTTATATCCTAAAATTTTATTAAATGATCTTATTATATTTGTGAATTACCAAACTGTTGTGTATAAGGCGATCGCCTTCGCCTTTAAGGCGCGCCTAGGCAATCTAGGGGGGCCATCGCCTCGGGCGTCGCCTCGTCTTTTTAAACACTGCCCTCCACCGGCTGCCGGGAGTTCTCAGCCAGGCGCCAGCGGCACGAAACAAGTGAAAATTTGGATCTCTCCCAATTGAGAAAATAGAACCACGGTAGACATAGAGACATACAACGGCATCTACCCAAGTGGATCCCGGTACAAGCGGGATCTGGCGCCTCATGATATGGTTGAGAAAATTGCACAAATACAAATACCGAGAACCTATTTACAAGATAGACTTTATAGGGGACCTAGACCTAATGGTTTGTTCTTCACTAAGTCTGCTTATAAATTGAGTAGGAATTATTATGGACAATAAAATGAGGATTTTTTTAAATGAATACAGAAATTGGATTGTCCACCGAAAATTAAAGATATTCATCAGGAAGTGCTATATACAATGACAGCCAACTAAATAATGAATTCAAAGTATGAGAGTTGCAGTGTCAAAGGAATGTGTGTTTTGTAATAATCTCATAGAAGATTGGAAACACGTCCTTATAGACTGCCCTATCACACGAGGTATTATCACATAATTGAATAATAATATAATAAATATGATACCGAGCAATCAGATTCACCCAAGAGATTTTCTGGGACAATTACACAAAAATACAAGTAGGACATGAACCTATTAGGGATTTGCATGGTCGACCATATGGAACATCTACAATTATTCAAAATCAAATAAAATTGTGGGAGAATGCAAAAAGTTCAGATGATGACCCGGAAAAATTAAGCACAGCAAAATACGAAAATATTACTAAAAAGAAGAAATAAAACAAATTAAACGGTTAAACCTAATATTGATTCTTATAAGATCAATTTTGATGGATCTTAACTACACAATTAGCAGCAATACATGGCTATGTAATTCGAGAGAGTGATGAAAACGTGATCACAACGAAGCATGGTTAATGTGGTAACAATTCAGTTCGAATGGAAGAAACACTTGGATTATGGTTGGAATAAAAAAAGCAAGAATAAATCTTAGTAAAGTGGAGATTGAAAGTGACAACTCGTGTGCTATTAATTCCCTACTAGGAAAATGGGAGTACCCATGAGAAATAAAAAAAAAAATTGTGAGTATCACCAGCTTTTCAAGAACAAGAATCCAGAAATTCCAATAGAGAAGTAAATAGAGTGGAGGATAAACTTGTTAACTTAAGCCACCAATTCATTTTTTCGAGTCCAATGGCCAAGAGATTCGAGTTCCCATCCTTGATGAACCCTTCAGGTTGAACTATCCTAATCACTTATCACAATTAAAAAATAAATAAAGTGCTCTTCTATACTCCCAAAGCAGTGATACCAGCATGTAAACCAAACACCTAAGCTCTTAGGTACCAGAACTAATCTCTACGAGTTACTTTTTTTTAGGTATCCTATTAGCTCCCATATGTGAATTTAACATTTCAGCACCAAAACCCTTCAGGCAAACCAGAGATTCAAAACACATTAGTAACCAAAAAACAAAAAGTGCCTAATGGACGACCAAGATTATTTTAACCATGAGTGCATTACCCAACAATGGATTTCAGCTCCAATTTAAGGGATATAATAATATCCACATATGTGCACTTCTCATTATTAATTGAATGCTCAGAAAAACGAAAATAAACCTTTCTCGAGTAAAAAATGACTCCATACCCAACACAAGATAAAAAGGAACCTTTATTGTACTCCTGAATTACTTGGAGAGTTCATCTTAGCCAAATTTTTCAAAAATTAAGTGATCGTGGGATAGAGAAAGACAGACCTCATCTTCAATATCCTTGATTTTCTGCATCACCGTCGCCATTTTTTCCGAATCGAAAAACTCGTAAGACAACCCCTGTGCACTGGAAAACGAGGGAAATCTACGACGATCTTCGTCTACCTCTTCGGGGGAAGATTGGCAGGGTTTCTTCTGGAAGAGTGTATGCAGAACAAAAGCGAACAAATAATCAAAAACCGAAAGGCGTGCGGTATGCGACCCAGAGAAGCAGAGGTGAGAACAGCCAGCCCCTGACGAGGGTTTGACAAACGGGCCCAAATAAGAGGCTAAATGGATTTGACAAGCCCAGTCCGGAACACACCACGAGATCTTTAGTTATTATATATCTACCCTAAAAATATATTCTTAAGCGCAATCCAATTATAATAGAATTTTAACACAAAATATTTATTTTTTAAATGTTACTTCTTTCTTCTTAATATTTGTCTTCTTCCATCATCCTAAAAATATCATTTTGATTTCACCTTTAATTAGATAAATAATATACCAAAAATATAATAATCTTACCATATATAAGAAATATTTACATCAAATGAACATAATAACTTTCATAATTTAAATAAAAAGTAATAATGTTTACATTAGTAATTTAGTTTGATGATCCTTCGATCCTTCTTTCTTATGAACATATTCTCTCATTGTCTTATACCCCATATAAAAAGAAGAAAAATACACCAAGAAAACATGAGAAATTAAAATTAACTACATAATTGCCTATGAAATTAGGCATGAGAGTCATTTGGAGTGAGAAAAATAATAATTTATAAATATAGTGGTAAAACAAATTAAATAATTTCCTTTTCGTTGAATTAAAAAACATAAAAAAAATGGAATGAAAATTTTAAAAGAAACACCCAATTATCTCATTGCTCTTTGCTTGTAGTTCGTAATTCTTTTCATTTTGGAAAACAAAAGCCTTGCATCTATTGGTTTACTCCCTCTTTTGTATTCCATAAAAATCCTCCAAATTAGCTAAACTTCATCCTCCAACACATAAATAAGGATGACATAATACATGGACTATTGCTAGTTATTAATAGTTATATAAATTCTCTTTTCTTATTGAAAAAATTAATGTAATAAATTTGATCTTATCTAGTTTTTTAGGGGTATAGAATGTGAGGGGATAGACAAAATTAATGTAATAAATTTGATCTTATCTAGTTTTTTAGGGGGTATGGAATGTGAGGGGATAGACAAAATTATTGTAATAAATTTGATATTATCTAGTTTTTAAGGGGTATGGAATGTGAGGGGTCAAATAAAGGTTACAAAATTGAGGCGTTAGAAAGGTGGCAAATGACATCTCTGTATTAATTTGTTTTTTTATTAAAATTTCTCATTTCTCATTTTACAAAATCAAATTTTGTAAACTAGGTGGATGGCCCGTGCTATTGCACGGGCTCTCATTGATTATATTTATGTATGTCAAATAAATAGTATTTCGTGAATGTAATGCATAAAAATATATTTTGGGTCATAAAATGTTTGTTTACAAAATATATATTTATCATATGAATGTGTTAAATTTTTTTGGAGCACTATTATTGCGTTAATTAATTGTGTGAATAGGTGTGTACGTTATCAAAGGGATTGAATAATTTGTGAGAGTTATATAGGCTAAAAACTTCAACTTTATCATGAGTGAATACTTGAACAATATTCCTAATGAGGTGTAATTATATATTTAACTATCGGGGACCGATGAAAAGTCTCACTCCTCTCACAAACATTATAGGCTACCAAATATATAATATTTTTTATTCTTATTTACGAAGTGAAACTTTTGGTAATTGCCCATTTATTTACTTACATGCATTTTTATTTTGTACATTATATTTTTAGGGTGACTGAAGATGCAAAGAATAATGCACTTACACATTTTTTACTTTTGTAAAATATAAATTATATATTAAATATGTTCCACAACAATTTTTATATATCTAAATGCTTGATCACGTTAGATACCACGAACAACAAAATATATTTAGTGTAGTTGCCTAATAACTAAATGAATTGTAATTAGTTATATGAATATACTTATTTTATATATTTTTCTATATTTTGGCAATATTTGTTATAATTTTCATTCTCATTGGGGTAATATGTAGAATATTAAATATTATACTAATACATGAAAATGGATATATTTATAAACATTAACATATGGTTATATTTTTCATATGTGCTATAGATATGTATTTAGCATTATACCTTTACTCTTGTAAATGTCAAATGTACTTCTCCATTCCTATATTCAAAAGTATTGAAAAGGAAATTTTACAAAAAAAAAAATGAAGACACGAAATAAAAATATAATGGTGTCAAAATATCAATGCAAGAATGTGTAACAATGCAAGTGTATAAGTTTTGTTTTACCTCTATTCCAAGATTGATTGAAGTTCTTTAATCCTATCTTTTTTTGGTCCACCATCAAAATGGAAAAATTGAGTATCAAAGTTTAGTATAAAAATATTTAACCTTACATATATGGCATAAATTATAAACTTTAGCAAAAACCAAAATCTAACCTTGACAAATAATTCAACGTGTACATAGCACACTATAAAGTGAGAGAAAACAAAAACTCAAGTGACATGGCTTTAGATCTTCCTCTATAGGTGTAATCTAATGATTAAGAGTCTTATATACAAAGAGCTTTATTGGTAAAAAATAAAATTAATTGAGATTAAAGTTTGACAGTTTAGAATCTTAAGAGTCTTAAGATAATTTTCTCTATTTTCATTTTTTTCCAACTTATAATTAATGGGTTGAAATATGTGAAGGTAATAAATAAAATTGATTGTGATTAGAAATTTTACCGTTTTGAAATTTAAGAGTCTTAAACTTAAATTTGCGGTTTTAATTTTTAATTTTTTTCTTCTCAAGAAGCTTAATTATAGGGTTCATCATAAATGAGCAAGTTTTTCGATTTTATATGTTATATAGATTACACCATTTAATGTTATTTCGTTTTCTTCTAGTTTGGTCTTTGTTTTTCCAATTGAGTTAGAGGATCTCCTACAAATTTTTTATTATTTTTTTTAAAATGGAGAATAAAATCTCATATTCTCTAAATTTTTTATACCCTAACTCCAATAAATTTTCCATTTTGAAGAATTATATTTATATTAATATTATTTTTGTTTATATAATGCTACAAAATCTAATATTGTTGTTGTTGTTGTAATGCTATAAAATCTAATTTAACCAATTGAAAGAAAACATGATTATATATACATTTAATGCATTATCTAAATATTTGTGGGGAATTCTCTAAATGTTGAGATGACTAGTTATATTTTGGAGACTTTCTCCATTTTAGAGAAATAGATGGAGAAACTATTGGAATTAAAACACACACTAAAATCTCCAAATTCACCATTTTCAAGAAAATGGAGATTTTGTTAGAGATGCTCTTAGTTGTTGAAGATTCCTCCTCCATCATTGTTTTTCACTAAAGTCCAATCTTTTAATTATTTGCGGAAAAAAACCCACCACATCTATTAGTTCATCCTCATCTTGTTTTTTTTAAAGATCTTATTATTGCGTTGGTACCATATTCACTACCAGAGCAATGCTAAGTTTCGAATTCATCTTTCTTTAATATACCACTCAAGTCTTCTAATATTTGCATTGAAATACGACTAGTGTTGGGATTTTTTTATTGCATGTAGGGTTTTATTATCAATTAGTGAGATTTTTTTCATGTTTAGGGACAATGGAAATGGATATGTTTGAGGTCCTCTTGAGGATGATTGCAAAAGTGCAAGTGATGGTTATTGACACATGTCATTTTTTTTGTCTAATATTGACACATGTCATTTGAATAGTCTTATCTTTTTTGGTAATCCATTGTTTGCAATTTTCCCTACAATTTTTTTGACTTTCGGTGGGATATTTATTTTCCAAATCCACCTAAGGTTTTTGTGAGTTCCTCATTTGTTCTCATGTATCATTTTGACGACTGAGTTGGTGGAGAACCAACCATTTCTACTAAATCTCCAATATAATCTATCTTGGATAGTGTTGGTCGGGATTGAGGTGTTGATCATTTGGGTTTCATTGTCTATTTCTAAGACCCACTCTAATTTTTTTTATTCCAGGTTTTTCATCAATTAGGAACTCTTCCACTACTTGGTTGTCGTTGAGCAACTTAGTATTATTACATTTATTGATGAGTTTGTCATTTCTTATCCATTGGTCGTTCCAAAATTTTATTGTTTTTCCATCTTCGAGGTTCCACCTGAGACCTACTTTTAATAGGTCTTGAAGTTTCATGAGTTTAGTCCATTGCCATGAGACATTGATTTTTCTCTTATATTCTAGAATATGTGTTCCTTTGAGATATTTTTCTAAATGATATTTACCCAAATGTTATTTGGCTCTGCTAGTAATTTCTAAATTAATGTTATTTGGAGGGCCTTGTTCATGTCTTCCGCATTTGAGATGCCTAGCGCTCTATTTAGTAGGACATCATATATTATTGCTCCAACATATAAGAGGTTTATAGGAAATTTCTTTATTCCAATAAAAAATTATGAAGCTTATTAATTTCCTTGTGAAGGCATGCTAGTAACATGAAACTCAACATTATGTAAGTGGATTGTGCAAAGAAGTTAGCCTTGATAAGAATATGCCTACCCTCTTGCAATAGAGAGTTTGCTTTCCATCTTGCTAATTGGTTTTTATATCTCGATTAAATTTGCTCGAAGGTGTTGGTGTTGACCTGACCGTTGATAATAGGACAACCTAAATAATTATCAAGAGTACTCGCATTTTTTATATTAATTAAGGGCATGTTGTAATTACTTTTTTGCGTTGTTGGGTGTGTTTTTTATGACTTGGAAAGCTGATTTGTGGAAGTTAACAACTGATACTGCACAATATTTGTCAATGACATCTCTATTTTTTCGTAAGAGGTCACATTTTGCTTTAGCGAATATAATGATATCATCATTGTGCCCAAACTTTCGTGCATAGAATGAAAAAAATGTGAGATGGGGTCCCCCTATCTAAATTCTCTATGTGGGAAGAGTTGATTAGTAGGTTCGTTGTTTACAAGTATTGAGAATGAGACAATTTTGATGCATTAATTCCTTGATCCAACTGATGAATTTTGTTACAGAACCTAAAACATTTTAGTACAGAAAGTACAAAAGGTCACTTAATTCTATCATATGCATTTTCCATGTCAAGCTTAATGGCTATTAGTCCTTCTTTTCCCTTTTTAGTTGTTGTGAAAGGAGTGGAATTTCATTTGCAATAAGGACGGCATCATGGATATTTCGATTAGGGACAAAGGCCATTGAAGAGAGGGTGGGTGCAAGCATCCATGATTGTTTTTAGTCTTTTTTTTATTATCATAGAGATTATTTTATAAATTTTGTTGCATAAACTAATGGGTCTGTAGTGATTTGTTGTTGTTTTTAGTCTTCTCTTGATGAGTAATCGGGATAAGTACGGACCACTGGAAGATTGTCCATTGGCCTCTTGTGCTCGCATGAGCGAGGGCGGAGCGAGACAGAAATCAAGGGCGAGGGAAGAGGGTTAGAGAGGGGTGACGCTTGAGTCAAAGGGGAGGAGTGATCTCGACACAAAGCTCTGGCTAATTCATATTGGACGTGATTAATATCAGTAATATACTATAACTAAAGTCGAATCTCTCTATCCTACGTGTCATCATTTCAACTATGCCACATATGCGTTTTAATTTTTCCGTTTACCATTTTGTCCTTCGTTTATTTAGGTATTTACAATCCTTATTTTATAATAATTTTTCTTATATTACTAATATATAATTATATTTAGAGAACTTAAATTTTGGCAAATTGTATTTTGGAGTGTAATCCATTATGCAACAATTTTATTAAAGTTACTAATATTACAAATATACAAGTATATTTGGAGATCTTGAAATTTGGCAAGTGATAGAAACATAATCTTCATTATAAAATAAATTTTTAAATATAATAATATTACTAATATATATTATATTTAGAGATCTTAAAATTTGGAAAGTTTAGAAACATAATCTTTACTATATAACATTTTATTAATCAAAACCCGTACAAGGTACGAGAACAAATGCTAGTTACATCAGAAAGTTTAAATAAAAGAGCAATCTAAACCTAATGGCCTAATGAGCCTTATGTTAACTTAATGGGTCGACCTTATTAAACATAAGAAAGACACATACCCATAATATTAAATAATAAGAAATATATTATAATTAAATAAATATAAAGATAGACACCAATAGGCTCAACTAGGCCTTAGCGGGGTCAGTTCCCATCAATGATGAAGGTGTGTGTAGAAATCAAGAAATAATATCGTTTGACTTGCTAGGCTCCAAATGTTTTCTTGCACGCTTAACTTCTAAGTTCTTTGTCCTAACTCAAACCCAGAAAAGGAAGAGCTCTTGTTGACATAGGTAGCACCTCAATCTCTTATAAATATTTGGGGTGTTACAATCTCCCACACTTAAACACTTGACGTCCTCGTCAAGGCCCAAGCACCATCCTCTAGTTCGAGTCACCGTCCTCCGGACCAAGTGCACTCGTAACCTAGAGTCGGCTCTGATACTATTTGTAAGGCCCGAGGCCTTTAGAAGCGCTATCCCATGCCAACGTGAGGACTTCCTACGAGGTCACCCATCCTGGTACTACTCTTTCCCTTGCACGCTTAACTTCTAAGTTCTTTGTCCTCACTCAAACCCAGAAAAGGAAGAGCTCTTGTTGACATAGGTAGCACCTCAATCTCTTATAAATATTTTGGGTGTCACATTAGTTACGGTTTTAGAAGTTTTCTCCTTTTGCTGGCTTATGTGGGTTGTCAGGTTGTTTATGGTTTGTTTCAGTTGTTGGGATCTCTTGCTTGACATAGTACAGATATGTTTTAATAAATGATAGTTGAATGATTTAAATTCGTTTTCTCGTCGTGCCCGAGTTGCAAGGTCCATATGTTTTAGTTGTCAAACTAGTTCCGGTAGTGCCCGAGAGGGTCAACTACCGAGTAACACCCCGACGTGAAGATGGGGTGTTACAAATTGGTATCAGAGCCAGGTTGACAACAAGGGCACATGGAACCGAACAATAAGTGTACACGAGGTCCAACTAAAAACTAAAACCGATTGGTGCTTTCCAAAAGTTTTGAATTGGGTAGTCATGCTGCATATAGTGGGTAGTTGACACGAAGCGAATTCGCTGCCATCCGCCGAAGGACCTCACGTAGAATGGTAAGAAAATCATTAACTTTTACTCAAGTATAAAGTTTTGACCTTGGTACTTTATGAAAAGATGGCTCATAGACTAGAGTTGGGGTTGTTGTTACTAGCGGTACTCCCTTTGGTTTTGAGCCAGGGGAGAATCAGAACGTTTACCCCAAGAAAGAAGTTGTTGAGGATTGATGTGTACCTGCCCTAGCACGAGGGTCCCGAGACCATGGCGACCCCCTTAGGCTAATTTGCGTCTCCGTATAACTCGTGTCAAGACCCGTGGCCCGCATCACCATCGGCACCACGGCCCCGAACGCTTAAGCTGTGCTAGCGCCGGGCAACCCGACATCGGCACATGAGGTTCTTGTGCATCACGCACCGTCACCATCTCGGACAACCTCGGTACCAATGCCTCAACCCTCGGAACTGTGGCCCTTGCCCTCGTTACCGATGCTCTAGCCCTCGGTACCGATGCGGCCACCCTCGTTACCGATGCGCCAGACGGCGCCAACCAGCGTAGGACGTCGTGCACACCCTCGGTACCGATGTGCCAGACTCGGCGCCGCCCTTACCTTGGCATGCCATTGCCTTGTCACGGCCTTAACGCGACACTCACGACTAGGCCACCGTGACCACTATCCTTTATTGCTATTTTTAGTATTTGTTTCCCTTCCTAAGACATTCTTTAAGTGTTTCTTGTTTTAGTAAGTTGGTTAATGGGCCTTTGGGGCGTTGGGCCTAGCTTGCATGCTAGCCCTAGCCACTCTCTGTAACCCTAACCCTAGTTTTGGAGCTCCTCTATATAAAGGAGCCTCCTCTCATGTATTTCCTACGCTTTGATTTTGATAACGAATTGTTGTCGAGTTTTCTCCAGACTATCTCTTTAAGGCGTCACACACTATTCTCTTCTCAATCGCATATTCTCCTCGTCTAGGTCACACTAGAAACCTTCTTAAACCCTTTCACTTCATTCTCATCCAAGTCTAGGTCCTTTCGACCTCAAACCTTTTGGTTACCAAGGTGACGAGACCCAATACGCGTCCAAGCAAATATCCGCTCATGAATCCTCAACGGGGTTCACATCAAGTGGCATCAGAGCCGACGGACCGCGTATGTCTTATTCACCCATTTATCTCGTTTTTGCACGGAATTTTTTTTCTTCTTACCATCAATTTCATTAGCTTCCTCCATCTCTACCATCATTCATGTAGGGCCATTGTTTTGCTTCGAAAAAACTCAAAAAAATCGCCTTTACCACGACTTGCACTTGCTTTGGTCACTTTGCGTCGAGTCTTTAGCATTGCATGCTAGTTCTCGTTTCTTTTGATATGTCTTCGTTCATCAAAGGCTATCTTGCTCGCTTCACAAAGGACGCAATCTTAGTCGTTTGCCTTGTTTGTGTCATTCACGATTTTCCATAGCTTTGTGTTGCTTTTTTGGGACAAGATCTTGGAGGATAAAATCAACAAGAATCTTGTTAGTTGCCGCTTTTATTCACAAAAAAATAATCTTTTGGAGGACAATAGCCAAAATAAGGTAATATCCTTCCAAATATAAAAAACAATATCTTTGGAAGATAAAAGCCAAAATAAGTTAATATCTTTCCATTTTATATAAAAAAAGATCTCAAAGATCTCGTGGGACACACAAGCCAAAATAAGGCAAGTGTTCCATATTTTGCAAGATTGCATTCGGCCCCCTTTATCCGTCATATCTTATCATATCTTGCTAATTGATTTGCGTATCTTCTTCATTGCTTGCATATCTTTTAGTTGCTTTTATTTGCAAGACAAAATCTCACCTACCAGCTAAGGTCGAGATATCACAATCTTTCTCTCCTTTTTCTCTCTTGCGTGGTCAAGGCTAGACCTATTAGCCACCACCTTCTCTTCTCTCTTTCTTCTTTGTGTGCTTGCTTTTGCTTGTTCCTTGGTGCCTTGCTTGTGTTAAAGTCGAGACCTATAGCCTCCCATACCCTTTCAAGCCTCTAAATTCGTGCAATTAAGAGTGTTTGGGTGGTGAGTCTTATAAAGTCTCGAGTTTCTTTTGCTTTATTGTTGTTGGGACTTGTTACTCGTCTATGTCTCTTGTTGTCATATGTATTCACCGAAGACGCTTTGCCGGGTATGATGACCCCATCACGTTTTTGGAATGGGCCAAACATATGGCCACCTATTTTGGTCAAAGAGACTACAACCAATATGAGCAATTCGAGATTGCAATTTGCTGCTTTACACGCTATGCTCGTAAGTGGTTCGAACGAGTTGTAGATGATCGATGGTCTTAGTAGCGGCGTCCCATCGCGACGTGGTCCCACCTTTTATGCAAGATTGTTCCCCACTTTTTGCCATATGTGGACCCGTCACATTTAAGAAGCACATCATGGAACGCACGACCAAGGAGAGAGCGCTTTACACGTGCCATCAGGTCGAGACCACTAGAGCACCCACCGGTATGTTCCCATGGCTGCACCGCCCATGACCGCGCCTCATGTGTCCTTGCTCGAGACCACCATGGAGCCAACTGTGCCTCTTGTCACTCCCCTGGCCGAGGCACAAGTAGCCCTTGTCGCGGTCACCGAAAAGCCAGCCTCGGCCATTGGCACGGTCATGCACGCCGAGGAACCAACCAACTCATTGCTTAACACGTTGGTTCCTCCACCTTTGTCCATTGATTTTCATACTAACATGTTTTGCCTTGTGTCTTCTAGTCAAAGTTTGCAGATTGAACCCGAAAGGCACCAGCCAAAGGCTAGAGAGATCGGCACGGCGCTAGCGCCGAAACAAGAAGCTACGACGTTTCTGGGCATGCCACCACTTCCATCGGCGTTTCTGGTTCCCATGGATCAGAAATGACCCTTACATCTATAATCCATGACGAATGCCCAGGAACAATGAAGATAAATGGACGAACGCCGATGAACAGTCCCTCAACGCACTACGCCGACGCAGTTTCGGGGAAATCGAGCAATGGCTCGATCCAGCCACATTTTTCCGGCGCTCCTGGTATGAATGGGCTCCAAATGCAGGGAGCTAATTGCCTCAAAAGTTGGGACCCTGGATCTTCTCAGATTCCGGATGGTGACGAGCCACCACAACTTGATTTGTCCCCGACACAATCACTTCCAGGGAGTTTTTCTTGTTTTCCCTTTTGTTCATTCTTAACGATTAATATTTTTAAAGGACCCCTTCCTCTCGATTATGTCTCTTTGTTTTTGCAGGTTTCTAAGGATGGAAAGTGCCTTTCACTCCGACGCTCGACGCGAGGACGCGTCGAATCTAAGTGGGGGAGGATATGTGTACCTGCCCTAGCCCGAGGGTCCCGAGACCATGGCGACCAACTTGGGCTAATCCGCGTCTCCGTATAACTCGTGCCAAGACCCGTGGCCCGCATCACCATCGGCACCACGACCACGAACGCTCGAGTTGTGCCAGCGCCGGGCCAACCCGGCGTCGGCACATGAGGTTCTTGTGCGTCGCGCACCGTCACCAACTTGGACAACCTCGATACCAATGTCTCATCCCTCGTTACCGTGGCCCCTGCCCTCGTTACCGATGCTCCAGCCCTCGGTACTGATGCGGCCACCCTCGTTACCGACGTGCCAGACGGCGCGAACCAGCGTAGGATGCCGTGCACATCCTCGGTACCGATGTGCCAGCCTCGGTACCTATCCTCCAGACTCGGCGCCGCCCTTGCCTTGGCACGCCATTGCCTTGTCACGGCCTTGTCGTGACACTCGCGACTAGGCCACCGTGACCACTATCCTTTATTGCTAGTTTTAGTATTTGTTTCCCTTCCTAAGACATTCTTTATGTGTTTCTTGTTTTAGTAAGTTGGTTAATGGGCCTTTGGGCCTAGCTTGCATGTTAGCCCTAGCCACTCTCTATAACCCTAACCCTAGTTTTGGAGCTCCTCTATATAAAGGAGCCTCCTCTCATGTATTTCCTACGCTTTGATTTTGATAACGAATTGTTGTCGAGTTTTCTCTAGACTATCTCTTTAAGGCATCACACACTATTCTCTTCTCAATCCTATATTCTCCTCGTCTAGGTAACACTAGACACCTTCTTAAACCCTTTCACTTCATTCTCATGCAAGTCTAGGTCCTTTCGACCTCAAACCTATCGATTACTGTTAGAAAAGCTGAAGGTTTTGATTTTGATGGTTCCAAACGTCTACCACGTGAACGACCTCGAGTCTTTGAACTAAGTCGCCAACGTCAGTTAGGTCGTCGATGTGTGTTGAAGGTAAATCTCGGAGATCTTAAAGACGCGTGAGATCTTGGTAGTTTGGATAGTATAAACTTGTTTTAGGAAAGATCTTATGCAGATTATATTGTAAGCCGATTATTGCCTTTGCCCTAAGCTGATTTTATTGTAATCCTTTTATATGCTTAGGTTGATTTTGTAAAGATAATAGAAATAATATCTTGCCATAACCGAATTGGAAGATATTATTCTCTCTTACCTGACCTAGTTTGTGTGTATTTAATCTAAGGTTTAGGTTAGATAGAGCATGAACTCATACTCCAATTTGTGATAAGAAAGAAACGAGAGTTCGAGAGAAAGACGTAGGCTTTTGTTAGATTGAGTGCGGGTTGTAGTTACTCCGTTCACAACGAGTTCTAGAGTGCTTGAGATATAGGTCTAGATCCAGGGTGTTCTTGTAAACAATCCAAAAGATCAATAAAGCAAGCTACGACTTTTAATCCTTCCAACCGAGAACTTGGAAGGGAGTGGTTTTCACGCTTGGTTGATAGAGTTCATCAATCAAGTGTTTCCATTATAAAAAACACCGTGTTCAAGTAAGTCTTTCTTGTAGTTTATTTCCGCTGCATTCATTTAAGAGGTTGACGACTTAGTTGAGGTCGACAACCTAGACGTACTAACGATCCTACAATTGGTATCAAAGCTTGGCTCTAGATCTGTTTTAGTTATTATTGTTCTACAAGAAAGATGACTTCGACAAACACAACAATCAGTGATTCGTTCTGGAAGCCACCTGTGCTCAAAGCAGGTGAGTATGATTGGTGGGTCGAGCAAATGGAAACCCATATTTGCTCACTCGATGGACAACTCTGGAAGGTTATCGAGATGGGTCCTGGAACTTTTCTCGTTGTTGATGGAAAAGAGGAGAAAAAGAAGGAAGATTATGGTGATGCGGATTATAAGAAGCTAGAGAAGAATGCTCGTGCTAAGAAGGTTCTTCACCATGCTCTAATTCTTGGACTTTCATCTATGTTGTCCAATAAAACAAAAGAACAATTGCATGCTATTATTGAGAAGTTGGGAACCCATGTTACCAACCTCAGTGAAAAACTTGAAGAAAAAGAAGATAATATCTCTAACTTAATGGATGATAATCATGGTTGGTCTCTCAAATGTGCTAAGTTAGAGAAGAAGTCCTCTGTTTCTGAGTCTCTTGCATGCAAAACTTGTGAAAATCTGAAAACTGAAGTGGATGACTTAGAAAAGAAAGTAACAAACCTTGAAGGAGAAAATCTCATGTTAAAACTTGGTAATGCTAAGTTAGTCAATGACCTTGAAAATGAAAAGGCAAGTAATGAGTCTAAAAAGAAAAAATGGATAGAAGAGTTTGTTGCTAAGAAAGTTGTTGAAGAATTTGCTAAAACTTTTGTAACTTCAAGACCTGGACTTGGATATTCCTATGTGCCCAAGGATTTGAAAACCATGTGTCCACCTAACCTAAAGGTAACACACTTGTATGTAACAACAAGGGAAGTTGTTCTACTTCAGAGGTGGGGAACCCAGGCAAAGGTAAGCGACCTTGGTATTCAGGCCAGAAAGCACATACAATCTGAAAGAAACAATTGTTGATAACTTGAAGCCATCAAAAATTGACTTTCAAGCTCGTATTGATAACAAAGCGGTCTATCCTAGGTATAGCAAGTATGTTGGTCTTAAAAGTCATAAAACTAGCTGGTATTGTGGAAAAGAAGGTCATCTTCAACATGAGTGCAAGAAAAAGAAAAAGGATAGCAAGCTTATGGACTTTGGGATGCTCATGAACGTGAGCCTACCATAGATCCAGAGAGAGTCTATAATGAAAGATGTTCTGAAAATCATCACGTTGTCCAACCCAGAATAGTTATTAAACAACTCTGGGTTCGTAAAAACTGACTTTTACCTTGTAGAATGAAGTGAGAGAAAGCGATCCCTGGTACTTCGATAGTGCTTGCTCAACTCATATGACGGGAAGCTTTGAGTCATTTATCTCACTTCATCAACAAGAAGGTAGCAACATCACCTTCGGTAATAATAGTAAGGGACAAGTCGTAGGTATTGGTAAGGTAAGAATCTCTAAGAACTTTTGTGTCAACAACATCAAGTATGTCAAAGGTCTTAGATACAATCTTTTAAGTGTTTCCCAATTATGTGTTAACAATCTCTATCAAGTAGTTTTTTATTCTCATGGATGTCAAGTAATTGATGTTAGCTCAGTTAATACTCTTCTGAAGGGAACTTGTGAGAACAATCTTTATAAGGCTGTTCCCTGGCTCTTGCCTGAAGAAACTTTGTGTTTTCAAGTGATCAAAGACGTTGTCAACCTCTGGCACTTGTGAGAACAATCTTTATAAGACTGTGTTTTGACATGTTCCAAGAATGAATGCATAGTTTGCTTCACTTGATCTTTTCTCTTATAAAGATAAATCGAAGTGTATCTTGTGTAATCATCTACCTCATTCGGAAAATAAGAAGCCACTAATGTAGTGGCCGTCTTATATGACCCGCATATATCAAAGTGAACTAGATCAAATGTCAAAACATCAATGGATTAACTTTTGTTAAAAAGATTGTTTGTATTCTTTGGCAAAACACTACTTTCACAAATAAATTCATAATTTGCTTTTCAACGAGACAATGGTAAATGTTTCATTTTACCAATAGAACAGTGACTTAATTTTTAATGCAATAATCTATATTCAAACTCATAAATACAAACATTATTGCAAGCTTTATTAGAATCTACTATAGCCTTCAAACTTTCATTAACTTTAGTATCCTCTTTACTTTAGACTTTATGGTGTACATATCTCTAACTCGAACTCCCTTGATCACAACATCCTTAATGATAGGGTCTTGAAAATATAGTTTGTTAGGCTCAATGTGACCTATCAAACTGTTTTCATCCAACAATTTTTGTGATACATAACAAATTATGTTTGAAGCCACTAATCAATGAACACATTATCAATCTTTAATTGTCTATTTAGCTTAATATATCCTACTTCATTCACAATTTTAAGTGAATCATTTGGTAGAGAAATTTTAAAAGGAACATCTAACCTCCTTTTGTCACACAAAAATTCTTGAAAAACATATGGTTAGTAGCTCCCATGTCTATTATCTAATTAACATTAGCTATACTAATGCTAGTATTCGTAATGGTAGAATGAAGAATCTATAGTTTGCCTATAAAATGAAATGCACTATGATCCTCAATCTCTTCTATTTTGTTGGCACAATTAGTAGAAAAACTTGAACTTGCAGCAAGATCTTTGCCTTTAAACATTTTGGACATTTCTTGTCTCAAAGCATCCAATATTACAAGATCAAGCTTGCAAGAGTGGTTATCATCATCATCTAAGGGACTATCAAACTTTACTTCTGTTGCATTTGCCCTTCTATGATTCTGTTTGACTTTCAATTATTTATCAGGATAAACAATCAATGTGCACATTTTTCCCTAATTTTGTCGCTTCATACCACATAAGTCACATTTTCTATCAAACATGTCTCCTATTCCGTCAAATTTCCCTTTTGTAGCTATTTCCATTACTTTCACTAAATGTATATTTTCCACTATTAAATAAAGGGTGTTGATTTACGCACACATAAAATATTGTAATTGCACACACATTTGCGCGCATTCTACTTGCGCGAATTTAGCCTTCGCGTAGGGGTAAAAAGGAAATTTGGAAAAAATGGGAAAAGATGGTCAACACGCATCCAAAATTCGCGTTGACGGTCAACGCCAATCCTGGATTCGCGCTGGCGGTCAACGCACATCCTGGGTTCGCGCTGACGGTCAACACAAATCTATGCTTCGCATCTTGGGGTTTAGGGTATGGTTTTAAGGGTTTCAAGGTTTCGATATATTCCCCCTAGGTACGATTCATTATTCATTATTATCTACGTCTTCTTATCATCTTAGATACGATACATTTCGCCCCACCAGCTCTTGACGATATTTTGGTTCACTTCAAAGGATCATTATGATTTTTGGTAAATTTTTAAATGTCCAAAATAGGTAATTTTATAAAACCACTAACATATAAATCGTAACAACTATGTCAAATTTCGTCTAGCGGTCATCCTTCTTGATCGGTGAACTGGTGCGACCGGCGCTCCCGGCGTGTCTTGCCTAAGTGAATCGACGGCATCCAGATGTGGCTTCAAGAGCGGCGGAATAAGGAAGAAAGCTTGAGAGCGGAATGGCTTTGCTTCGGTGTTAGTTTTAGGGTTAACTTAACTAATAGATTTAATTAGGATCATCTAAGGGGATAATTATTTAATTAATTAAGAAGATTACTATCTTGTATTCTTGTACGTAAAATAATAGGTATCTATATGTATTAGAAAAAGAAGAGTGTTTTTAAAACGGACTAAAACACTACTTTTCCCCGGATTTGATTGCGGAGCAACTAAAGAAGTTACTTGCAAGTTTAAGAATTTTCGATTACTTGTCATCCAAGATATTTCGGTTTTTGATCAAAAGGGAAAAAAACCGAATATTACACTTTTTACCCAGGTGTCAGATTAAAGCGTATAATATATCAAATCGAAGCTCTCGACAAAAAGAACATATATACTTGAAAAAAAATTGGAATGGGGGGGGCATGGCCACCTCTGACCCCACTATAGTTCCGCCTATGACCACTATAACGATTTTGTATACGAATAAACGATTCTAAACGATTGTAACGATTTCGTATAAGAATGAATGATTCTAAACAATTATAACGAGCATATAACATTATAAAAATTTCGTATAAGAATAAATTATTAGAATTCATTATAGCGATTTCTTATAAGAACGAACAATCCTAATTCATTATAATGATTTTTTATAAGAATGAACGATTTTAAACGATTCTAACAATTTCATATAAGAATGGACGATTCTAAACCATTATAATGATTTCGTATAAGAATGATCGATTCTAAATGATTGTAACGATTTCATATAAGAATGAACGATTTTAATTTTAGATAACGATCTCTTATAAGAATGAACGATTCTAAATCATTATAACAAATTCGTATAAGAAGGAACGATTCTTATTCATTATAACGATTTCTTTAAAGAACGAACAGTTCTAATTCATTATAACCATTATAACGTGAGGCTTTTGGCACGTCTTGTTTTTCGTGTATGGTTTTCATTTCCACCTCTTTTGGGCTCCTGTCAACGCACATCCTGGATTCGCGCTGACGGTCAACGCACATACTGGATTCGCGCTGACGGTCAACGCACATCCTGGATTCGCGCTGAGGGTCAACGCACATCCTGGATTTGCGCTGACGGTCAACGCACATCCTGGATTCGCGGTGACAGTGAAAGCAAATCTTGGATTCGTGTCCTAGGGTTTTAGAGTTTAGGCCTAGCGCGCATCCTTGTTTCGCGCTCATCCACTTATCATTTTGTATTTCCATTTCCATTTTTGTGCGCTTAATAAAAAAAAGAGTGCGTATGTACGCAACGTTAAATAAATTGTTCAAGTTATTGTTGCTCTCTACTAGACAAAATACTTACAGAAAAAACATTTTTCAATGCTTTGAATCAAAATGTATACAACTTCAAACTACTTTCTATCTTTCAACTTGTTGAACAAAATAAAAGGTTTGATTTACTAAAGCCAATGGATCCATTCATGAAAAATTACTCATCACATTAACAAAATCTCAATTTATACCCATCAGAAACTCACTTGTTCCTGAATTCTATGAACACCCTCACGTATACAACATTACTCCATAGTCACGCTCAACAACAAATCGGTCTAACCACTTTGATGTAATCCCACAACTTTTTTATCTTTCTGTAATACTCTCCTACATATAAAGATCCTTGCTCTAACAAAGCTCATTCTCTTTTCAATTGAAATAAAAGTGGGCCATTTGTCTGACCAAATTTCTCTATCAATTCTTCCCACAATTGAAAAGTGAAGTCAAAATATATAAAGGATTTTGAAATATTACCTTCCATAGAATTTAGCAACCAACATGGAACTATATGATCAGCCCTAACCCCGAGAGCACTCAAATGTGCTAAGCAATGGCCTTCCACATGAACCATTGATGAAATCTAGCTTGATCTTTGCTCCTAGAGCCAACATTACATTTCTTCTCCAATTAAGAAAATTTGTTCAATTGAGGCAAGTTACAAAGAATTGTGATCCGGTTTGATCGGAGGTGGATGATGATAAAGGATTGTTCGAAACATGTCAAATATTATCCTTATATTCTCTTCAAACATGACAACAATCATGATTTATTGATTCAATTGATTATGCTCCCTTCTACATTTTGAACTTCGATTCTATTTATCAAAAATATACAGAAGAAGAAATCGAGAAGAAAGATCAAAATTGACCAAAAATTCAATCAAATTATGAGAAAAAATGATCGAGACTCCAAGAATCAATTCAAGTGATTCTGACATAAAAATGAGCTGCATGCTCAAATGCATGTGAATGTGGGGAAAAACACAAGGTTAAACAAGAAATTATCAACACAAATCATTGATGAATGTCATAGATGATGCTCTCATTATGGAAGTGGAGAACCATTACAAGACTCTGTGATACCTCTCACATACTTGTATACAATGAATAAAAAGACAAAGCTTCTAATTGTTGGAGGAAATCTCACTTAGAATCTCAGTGGAAGAAAACAACTTGTAGGACTATCAAAACACAACCAAGACGCTAAAGTCAACCAAATAAACCAACAACAACAATCTAGGAACCAAATCACCACAAACAAGCAAGCAGAAACAAGCAAAAGTAAAGCAAGATGAACACCGAGATTTAAGTGGAAATACCCTCCAAGATAGAGGGGAAAACCCCATGTCGCCAACCGAGCAAAAATCCATTAATCAACAAAGCAAATATAGGTGTTCTCAAATCTAACACTCGGGGAACTTCAATACTAGGAGAATCAACAACCACCTATTGTTGAATCCCGAAATTAGAGGGGAATAATCCTAGACTTCACAAGTCTTTCACCCACTTTCTTCTCTCTCTTCTTTCACCCTCTCTCACTTTTATGCTCCAAAATGGGGGATTGCTGAAATAGGGAATGCTGCTCTCGTGCTCCTCTCTCTCGGCACAAACTCTCGACTTTTTCTTTTTCATTTTAACTTCAAAGAAGCCATTTTTGGGGTGGACCTATTTTCGGGCCTTGGCCCAACACTAACGACCTTCAGCCTATTTACATTCTTAACCCACTAAGAACAACATATTGCAAATATTAGCCAATAATACTTTCCGTAATGCAACCACGGTTGTCAATGCATGGCAGATTGGAAATTCTAGGTACACTTAACCCAGAGAGTTCAAGACTTATAATTGATCCGAATTATGTATATATAAACTCCAAAATTATAAAGGTACGTCCCCTAGTTTATTCATATAATTTGGGCAGACACTAATTTAACTCCAAATGAGATTAAATCTATACAATAGGGAAATTTGACTGTGATTTATTATTGTTTGACCCTTCTACATCTTTCATGTAACACCCCGACTTTAAACTAGGGCGCTACTTGGTAGTAGACCTCTCCAGCTACTACTCAGGTTAGCTTGACAACAAATTCATTTAGATTTTGCAACTCGGGCACGACGAGAAAATGAACTAAGACATCCAACTCATTTTTATTAAATATCAAGTGTTAAAACATTCTTTTAAATCCCGACAAGATTTGAACGAACACAAGTTTTCAACCCTTAGTTCCCAACAATATTACTTAAACCAAACTGAGCAAAAAAAAGTTAAACATCGAAAAGAAACCCAAAACACCCAAAATCGACTCCGAACCTAATGACATGCGCGTCAGACTCCACTTCACCACTTAGCCGAGGATCCATCACGTACAATTCCTAATTTGAACCAGCAATTGAAAAATATGTCACCGAGGGGTTAGCTACAATTGTAATTCAAGATAGAAAGAGCGAGATGCATATAGAACGTTTTAAAAACAAATAACAAATTCTAGAAAACTAACAAACGTGTTCACATATAAATCAAGAATTGTCTATTCTACATTTAACAATAATAAGTCACACACATGCAGACGCACATTCTCAAATAGACAAAGTTCCCCACCACCACCATTATCATCATCGCCCGTATTCAATTACTATCACCATCATCGCCCATATTCAACCACCATCATCGCCCATATTCAACCACCATCATCACCCATATTGAAGGACCATCATCACCCATAATCAATAACCTCCGTTTACAATCACTCCATCTCCATCACTTCCGTCACCATCACTTCCC
This sequence comes from Fallopia convolvulus, assembly GCA_964016875.1. Classification (NCBI taxonomy): domain Eukaryota; kingdom Viridiplantae; phylum Streptophyta; class Magnoliopsida; order Caryophyllales; family Polygonaceae; genus Fallopia; species Fallopia convolvulus. The sequence continues at coordinate 30,456,743 of OZ024727.1, forward strand.
ATTCAATCACAAGCACAATTAAAAACACAATCATCATAACAATTACAATCACAATCATAACAACAAATACAATTACAATTCTTGCAAACACGGAAAGAAAATTCGATTAAAAACATTTTAACAAAAGATACTAATTCTCAAAACCAATTCCATACACATGGCACTCAATCTTACAAGAATTGAGTTAAACCGAGCATGTCACAGAACAACTTATCTCAAGTGAAAGTTTTTTTTGAAGAAGACAGAAAGACAATACTGTGATTAAACAGGATCTCTAGTCAGGCGATCAAGGACGGGGCTCGAAACTGATGGTGTTCACTAGAACCGAATGTTCGAGAAAAGATAGAGGCAGTGCGGTTGTTACTCCGTGCAACCAACGAGCCCGAAGAAGATGACAACTCCCTAGCACCGACTTTGCGAGCAAAAGAACTCGACGGCGAATCCGGGACGGTGAAGACGACGAACGATCGTGACGAAAATATCGGTGGCCGATGATTGATGTTAAAGAGGAGAACGAGGCGTAACCAAATTGTCGTGGCAGTGGTACTATGGAACAATCGTGAATAAAGTATAGAGAGGGTGTCGGTTTAAATATGGATTGGGTAAGATTAAGTTAAATAAGAGGCTAAGATGGTAACTAGGGTAGGATGGTTTATTAATTATTAAACTAAGATTAATATATGATAGTATGATTAACTATTTTACTTTAGTAGGATAGGATTATTAATTGGTAACTAAGTAAATTACTTGCGCTACAAATAATTAATTCCCGATCCTAACGGAAAAGGGAAAATATCAATACTAAGTATTACATATTATCCCCCTTAGAAAGTTTCGTCCCAAAACTTAGAAAAGAGTGGAATATTAAAACAATATTAGAACTATTTTGAGGTTTGACAAATACCTCCACTTAAGCATTGTTTCGTCCCCGAATTGTCATTTGTAAACATTTATGAAACCAAAGCATGATTACACAAATTGCAACCAACAAAATAATTCTGAACCATTAATAAACGAAAACAAGATCAACAAATCCAACAAACATAACTAATCTTGTAAATAATGAAAATAGTCATTCAACATAACAATGCAAGCAAAGAATCCTAGTCCAGTAAAACCAACAAACAACCAAACAAGTACAACTTTTGTTGTCTTGCAAACGAAATTAAGATGCTAACAAACTACACCACTGCTAATCGAAGAAACTAACAATCATGGTAAATCATCATGTGGAGTAGGGGCGTTTGGCTCATCAACTCCCCTCATCTCAAACACTCGGGGTTGAGCCACCCTCGAGTTGCTAGCTCCTACACTTCTGCCCCTATTTTGACTTGGTGTCTGATGTGGCTATTGTGGTGGGTGACGGGCACCCTGTTTATCTATCCCCGGTGATGAACATTGCGAGGGCGTGCCAGTCCCAAAATATTTGTGAAGGTGCCCAAGCTTCCAACAGGTAAAGCAATTCTTCACTAGTCTCAGACATTGAAGTTTTAGGTGCTTTGAACTTCCACAATTAAAGCACTCTACCCAATCTCTATCAGACCGACTCTATTGGGACTGCTTATGTCTCCCGAGATTGCCGGCTAATACCATTTTGCTAGAACTACCCGGTGCGACCATCTCGCTTGTAATTTGATGGGGATGACACCCTTTGTCTTTTATTTCCACTAGCATGCGCATTCCACTGTTCCGGCTCCAAGGTGGACATAGAATAAGCTAAAGAAGATTCTTGAACCTCCCTCAAATTCTTAAGCCGAAGTCCAGAGACGAATGCACGAAGCTGGGGTTGCAACCGCTATAGAAAGGTCGCAATCCTTAGGTCCTCTATAGGGGCAGCAATAGGCATTGTTGCCAACTCTCATTGAAACTTCTGTATAGTCTTAGCTGTTGTAAAGCTCTCGGGACCAGCATCCCAAAAAGCAGCCTCACGATCCATCCTCACGACCTGGGGACAATAGTAGTCTCGAATCTTACTTCGGAACTCCTCAAAGGTAACATCTGCCTGGTGGTCGCGGTTTAAATCCCACCAATTGAAAGCATGTTCCTGCAGCAGGCTCTTCACCAGAGACATCCTCCTTTCTTATGTTCCCTGAAAAAAAGCCAGAGCAGAGGCCACTCTCCTCAACCACTGTTCAACATCACTACCCGGGGCCTATATGAAGTTCGGCACCCCGGTTTTCCTAAACTCTGCGAGCCATTTATATGGTTGGCGCTCCCGACATCCTCCGCCCTTCTTCATAACGCAGTTAGCAATCAATGGCCTTGGAACTCACAACGGTCTTCTTGTGTGAACTGGTTGTGTAGCAACTAGGCCTAGTGCCATACCCTTTGACCCTTGATGGCTAGAAATAGCATCATCCTGGTTGGGCACATCTCTTGGGCCTAACAGGTCCTGTAGCAATCCTACAAAAGTGGCTCTAATAGCAGCATTCATCTCAGGAAATAAATCAACTGGTGGAACCTCAGTTGGACCACGGACTTCCCCATCTACCCTAGCATTGACACCATTTACACGGAGCCCACCTCCAATGATAGATACATCTTCTTCTTGATGGTCATTCCCACCACCTCCATCACTTTCGACAACCTCTTCTTGATGATGAACATTTTGCGGCTCTACTGGCTCAGCAATAGGAGCCCCTCCTCTACCCCGACCCCTACCACGGCCCCTTCCACGGGCAGTAATTCCTCTAGCTCTAATTTGAGAGGCTATCTAAACGAAGCAAAGTGACCTATTAGAAGTACATGAATCTCAGTTATTAAAACTTAAAATTGTTAAACTAGGAGAGGTCCTTCAGCTGGTGATTGCGGAGTTGCGACGTGTCAATTACCCACTAAATGCAAATAGCCTACACTATTTTAAAATATTTGAAAACATCGACCCATTTTCTTTTAAGTTGGACTTCGGGTACCTTCGTTGTTCAGTTCCTTGTGCCCTTGTTATCAACCTGGCTCTGATACCAATTTATAACACCCCGACCATAAGTCGGGTCTCTACTTGGTAGAAGACCTCTCCAGGCACTACGCAGGTTAGGTTGACAACAAATTCATTCAGATCCTGCAACTCGGGCACGACGAGAAACGAAACAAGACATCCAAATCATTTTTATTAAACATCAAGTGTTAAAACATTCTTGTAAATCACGACTAGACTTCAACAAACACAAGTTTTTAACCCTTAGATCCCAACAATATTACCTAAACCAAATTGAGCAAAAAATAAAGTTAAACAGCGAAAAGAAACCCAAAACACCCAAAACCGACTCCAGACCTAATGACACTCCGGCCCAACATCCCGAAAAACAGACTCACGAGCCATCCTCATGACCATGGGACAATAGTAGTTCGAATCTTACTTCGGAACTCCTCAAAGGTAACATCTGCTTGGTGGTCATGGTTCAAATCCCACCAATCGAAAGCATGTTCATGCAGCAGGCTCTTCACTAGAGACATCCTCCTTTCTTATGTTGCCTGAAAAGAATCCAGAGCAGAGGCCACTCTCCTCAGCCACCGTTCAACAACACTACCCGTGGCCTCTATGAAGTTTGGCACCCCGGTTTTCCTAAACTCCGCGAGCCATTTATCGGGTTGGTGCTCCTGACATCCTATCCCCTTTTCCATAACGCAGTTAGCAATCAATGGCCTTGGAACTCACAACAGTCTTCTTGTGTGAACTGGTTGTGTAGCAAGTAGGCCTAGTGCCATACCTTTGACCCGTGATGGCTAGAAATAGCATCATCCTGGTTGGGCACATCTCTTGGATCTAACAGGTCCTGTAGCAATCCTATAAAAGTGGCTCTAATAGCAGCATTCATCTCAGGAAATAACTCAACTGGTGGAACCTTAGCTGGTCCACAGACTTCCCCATCTACCCTAGCATTGACCCCGTTTATTGGGAGCCCACCTCCAATAATAGATACATCTTCTTCTTGATGGTCATTCCCACCACCTCCATCACTTTCGACAACCTCTTCTTGATGATGAACATTTTGCGGCTCTACTGGCTCAGCAATAGGAGCCCCTCCTCTATCCCGACCCCTACCACGGCCCCTTCCACGGGCAGCAGTTCCTCTAGCTCTAATTTGAGTGGCCATGTAAATGAAGCAAAGTGACTTATTATTAGTAAATGAATCTCATTTATTAAAACTTAAAACTGTTAAACTAGGGGAGGTCCTTCAGATGCTGATTGCGGAGTTGCGACGTGTCAATTACCCACTAAATGCCACTATTTTAAAATATTTGAAAACATCGGCCTATTTTGTTTTAAGTTGGACTTCGGGTACCTTCCTTGTTCAGTTCCTGGTGCCCTTGTTATCAACCTGGCTCTGATACCAATTTATAACACCCCGACTATAAATCGGGCCTCTACTTGGTAGTAGACATCTCCAGGTACTACCCATGTTAGCTGGACAACAAATTCATTCAGATCCTGCAACTCGGGCACGACGAGAAACGAAACAAGACATCCAAATCATTTTTATTAAACATCAAGTGTTAAAACATTCTTGTAAATCACGACTAGACTTCAACAAACACAAGTTTTTAACCCTTAGATCCCAACAATATTACCTAAACCAAATTGAGCAACAAAAAGTTAAACAGCCAAAAGAAAACCAAAACACCCAAAATTGACTTCGGACCTAATGACACACGGGCCCAGCATCCCAAAAATCATCCATGAGCCATCCTCATGACCTCGGGAAAATCGTAGTTCGAATCTTACTTAAGAACTCCTCAAAGGTAACATCTGCCGGGTGGTCGTGGTTCAAATCCCACCAATCGAAAGCATGTTCCTGCAGCATGCTCTTCACTAGAGACATCCTACTTTCTTGTGTTGCCTGAAAAGAATCCAGAGCAGAGGCCACTCTCCTCAGCCACTATTCAACATCACTACCCGGGGCCTCTATAAAGTTTGGCACCTAGGTTTTCTTAAACTCTGCGAGCCATTTATTAGGTTGGCGCTCCTGACATCCTATCCCCTTCTCCATAATGCAGTTAGGAATCAATGGCCTTGGAACTCACAGCGGTCTTCTTGTGTGAACTAGTTGTGTAGCAACTAGACCTAGTGACATACCCTTTGACCCGTGATGGCTAGAAATAGCGTCATCCTGGTTGGGCACATCTCCTGGGCCTAACAGGTCCTGTAGCAATCCTATAAAAGTGGCGCTAATACCAATATTCATCTCAGGAAATAACTCAACTGGTGGAACCTCAGCTGGTCCACGGACTTCCCCATCTACCCTAGCATTGACCCCGTTTACAAGGAGCCCACCTCCAATGATAGATACATCTTCTTCTTGATGGTCATTCCCACCACCTCCATCACTTTCGGCAACCTCTTCTTGATGACGAACATTTTGCGGCTCTACTGGCTCAGCAATAGGAGCCCCTCCTCTACCCCGCCCCCTACCACGACCCCTTCCACGGGCAGCAGTTCCTCTAGCTCTAATTTGAGAGGCCATCTAAACGAAGCAAAGTGACCTATTATTAGTACATGAATCTCATTTATTAAAACTTAAAACTGTTAAACTAGGAGAGGTCCTTCAGATGCTGATTGCGGTGTTGCGACGTGTCAATCACCCACTAAATGCCAATATTTTAAAATATTTGAAAACATCGGCCCATTTTGTTTTAAGTTGGACTTCGGGTACCTTCGTTGTACAGTTCCTTGTGCCCTTGTTATCAACCTGTCTCTGATACCAATTTATAACACCCCGACTATAAATCGGGCTTCTACTTGGTAGTAGACCTCTCTAGGTACTACCCAGGTTAGCTTGACGACAAATTCATTCAGATCGTGCAACTCGGGCACGACGAGAAACGAAACACGAAATCCAACTCATTTTTATTAAACATGAAGTGTTAAAACATTCTTGTAAATCACGACTAGACTTCAACGAACACAAGTTTTTAACGCTTAGTTCCCAACAAAATTACCTAAACCAAATTGAGCAACAAAAAGTTAAACAGCGAAAAGAAACCCAAAACACCCAAAACCGACTCTGAACTGAATGACACTCGGGCCCAGCATCCCAAAAAGCAGCCTCACGAGCCATCCTCATGACTCGGGGACAATAGTAGTTCGAATCTTACTTCAGAACTCCTCAAAGGTAACATCTGCTTGGTGGTCGTGGTTCAAATCCCACCAATCGAAAGCATGTTCCTACAGCAGGCTCTTCACTAGAGACATCCTCCTTTCTTATGTTGCCTGAAAAGAATCCAGAGCAGAGGCCACTCTCCTCAGCCACCGTTCAACATCACTACCCGTGGCCTCTATGAAGTTTGGCACCCCGGTTTTCCTAAACTCCGCGAGCCATTTATCGGGTTGGTGCTCCTGACATCCTATCCCCTTCTCCATAACGCAGTTAACAATCAATGGCCTTGGAACTCACAGCAGTCTTCTTGTGTGAACAGGTTGTGTAGCAAGTAGGCCTAGTGCCATACCTTTGACCCGTGATGGCTAGAAATAGCATCATCGTGGTTGGGCACATCTCTTGGATCTAACAAGTCCTGTAGCAATCCTATAAAAGTGGCTCTAATAGCAACATTCATCTCAGGAAATAACTCAACTGGTGGAACCTCAGCTGGTCCACAGACTTCCCCATCTACCTTAGCATTGACCCCGTTTACAGGGAGCCCACCTCCAATAATAGATACATCTTCTTCTTGATGGTCATTCCCACCACCTCCATCACTTTCGGCAACCTCTTCTTGATGATGAACATTTTGCGGCTCTACTGGCTCAGCAATAGGAGGCCCTCCTCTACCCCAACCCCTACCACGGTCCCTTCCACGGGCAGCAGTTCCTCTACCTCTAATTTGAGTGGCCATGTAAACGATGCAAAGTGACTTATTATTAGTAAATGAATCTCATTTATTAAAACTTACAACTGTTAAACTAGGGGAGGTCCTTCAGATGCTGATTGCGGAGTTGCGACGTGTCAATTACCCACTAAATGCCACTATTTTAAAATATTTGAAAACATCGGCCTATTTTGTTTTAAGTTGGACTTCGGGTACCTTCCTTGTTCAGTTCCTGGTGCCCTTGTTATCAACCTGGCTCTGATACCAATTTATAACACCCCGACTATAAATCGGGCCTCTACTTGGTAGTAGACCTCTCCAGGTACTACCCAGGTTAGCTGGACAACAAATTCATTCAGATCCTGCAACTCGGGCACGACGAGAAACGAAACAAGACATCCAACTCATTTTTATTAAACATCAAGTGTTAAAACATTCTTGTAAATCACGACTAGACTTCAACGAACACAAGTTTTTAACCCTTAGATCCCAACAGTATTACCTAAACCAAATTGAGCAACAAAAAGTTAAACAGCCAAAAGAAAACCAAAACACCCAAAATTGACTTCGGACCTAATGACACACGGGCCCAGCATCCCAAAAACCATCCTCATGAACCATCCTCATGACCTCGGGACAATCGTAGTTCGAATTTAAATTATGACCTCCTCAAAGGTAACATCTGCCGGGTGGTCGTGGTTCAAATCCCACCAATCGAAAGCATGTTCCTGCAGCAGGCTCTTCACTAGAGACATCCTACTTTCTTGTGTTGCCTGAAAAGAATCCAGAGCAGAGGCCACTCTCCTCAGCCACTATTCAACATCACTACCCGGGGCCTCTATAAAGTTTGGCACCTAGGTTTTCCTAAACTCTACGAGCCATTTATTAGGTTGGCAATCCTAACATCCTATCCCCTTCTCCATAACGCAGTTAGGAATCAATGGCCTTGGAACTCACAGCGGTCTTCTTGTGTGAACTGGTTGTGTAGCAACTAGACCTAGTGACATACCCTTTGACCCGTGATGGCTAGAAATAGCGTCATCCTGGTTGGGCACATCTCCTGGGCCTAACAGGTCCTGTAGCAATCCTATAAAAGTGGCGCTAATAGCAATATTCATCTCAGGAAATAACTCAACTGGTGGAACCTCAAGATTTAGTTACACTATATGTTGTTCTAAATGGTGGTTTTCGGTAATTTACACTATATGTTTAGCATAATTAATTTGTCATAGTTGTATACTCATATCTTTAATACATAGGGTTCATGATGATATTAGATCATGATTTTTAAATCGGCATATACAAAGTTTATTTTTTTGATATTCATGCTTTCGATAAATTATATATTCAAGATTTAGTTTGTTGCTATTCGTGTTGTAAGTTGTATACATTCATATTTTTAGCTAGTGAAATTCCTACTTATCGATAATCATATTCATAATGTTAACTGTTTATATTGATATTTGTAGTTGGATCCTAAATATTATAGTTGTACTGTGTGAATATGATTGCTAATAATTGTGAATATTATTAATGAAATGATTTTTTAACTTCTTTGTTTATATAGTTAAAGTGGTGATATTCATGTCATTATGTATTAATAGTCAAAAGATTAAGATCTAGGGCTAGCCGGACAATGAAAACTTTCTCGACAACCATGGAATGACACCTTTTTTTTTGAGCAAGTCCAAATTGCTTTGATAAAGATTGACACTCATAGTGGTCTAGCTAATTTTTATGTACTATTACTAATATTTATTTAATTAGATTTTTTTTGAAGGTGGAAGAAAATTGAAGAATATCAAAGAGGGTTGAAGACTTGAAGAAGATAAAGATGAGTTATGAATTGCAAATCAAACTTTTCTTATATACACTAGCTAGAAATGAAATTGGGGTTGGAGTATATTTGCAATATAAAGTGTTGATATTCATGTAATCTTATTTATAAGAATTTCTATTTTCACAATAAACCCATGTTATTTATGTAATTAGGAGGTGATATTCATCTCATTAAATGAATATACTCATAATCATTTTATCATATTCAATAAAAATATAGAGTTATTTTTTTTTTCATATTCAATATACCACAAGAACATGTACAAGGTTTCAAAGTAGACGTATTTATATTTATTTTAGCATATATTCATTAACAAAATTAAAATAATAGATACAATTACTATTTTTATCATATTAAATATATCGTAAGTAAATATTCAATGTTTGTTACATTGATATTCATCCGAGATGCAACAATGAGAATAAAAAATAAAACATTTAAGTGAATAATGTTTAATTAAGATATTCACGTAAGAGAGATAAGATGGTTATCTTAATTTTTATTATTTATTTATGGTAGTTTTTTTATATGCATGGTAGTTTGTTAGCTTGCAAATCCCTATAATTAATCCAAGTAAACAATGGCTGATTAAAATATTCATGTATACGAGATATGACATTTATCTTATTTTTTATTATTTTATTTATGGTTGTTTGTTAGCTTGTGAATCCCTATGATTACGCTCATTTTACTAATTAAAAGCGTGCAATCATGTTACCATATTCATATCTTCACATTATTTAATTTAGATCTTCATCACACACCATTTATTATACCAAATATGACGATCCATATTTATTCACATGTTTCATCATATTATCCATTTTACCTGATCCTACCTCGTATGAGATATTACTAATATACCTTACATTTGTTTTTTTTCGTACAAAATTAATAATTTGTTACTTGAAAAAATAATTTATTATAATTAACTCTTTGACCCTATACTTAGCAATATTGATCATGAGTTTTTTTAATTTTTTTCACATATCTTTTGCTTTTATAGTAGAGAATGTAATAATGAGAGTAAAATAATATCATTTGCAAATGGTAGGAAAGAAAGGCCGATGCTGATTGGACAAGCAATATGGACTATGTGCGCCATACAAATATGTTGCGTGGAGAATTTCATGCAAGCCCTTGCTTAGAGTCAAACCGGATCAAAGAATACTCATTGGGAAATCTCTATGCATGGAACTCCATCCAATTACATAGTGTGAGGTTCAAAAGGTAGAACAAAAATAAGCCTACAGTATTGGGCCGCTCTCCATGCAAGCCCATAGCGTGGGCTTCCACAGAAGCCCTTTGCACGGAGTATCCACGGAAAATGTGTTAAATGCGTTGCGTGGAGCAACACCGTCGTCTTCAACCTTTGAATTCCCCTTTCATGTTTCAAATCTAGATAAACCGGCATGTTCACTACTCAGTTTTACCATATTTTGATTTGAGTTCCTAATGACCAAAACCATCATCCTATCTAGACCCATTTTCCTACCCAACTAAAGCATCTCATCTCGACTATCCCAATCGTAGTCGTTGTCAAAATCATTTGTAAAATCTCGACTATGTGTCTACGCAAACAAAAACCATAATAAAATATGAAATGGCATTAATACGTCAAATGAATCTAATCTGAATTATAGTTCTTAGCATATTCATATCAATTGTGATTGCAAACCAAATTACGAAATCATGGCAATTTGACACCATCTCTGTAGCACTCATATCATACCAAACCTAAATCTCAATTAAATCTATAGTTTTAAGATTTAGCTTAATTTTGACTATAAATATCAATTACTTGTATACTATTTGAATAATTATATAATAAAGTTGAATTAGGGTTATTAAAAACAAAATCTAAATTAATAAATATATGAAATACCTTTATGTAGTTGATATCAAATTTCATGGGAATATTCATTATAAATGAAATACCTTTATTTTTAGTAATTAAATGGAATTATATATTCAAGATACTAAAAAAACTTGATGGTAAATTAATAACTAAATCTCAGCTTATTCATTTTTACTATAACCCTAACCAAAAAAAAATTTGCGTTAGAAAAATATGTACCTCTAACAACGAGCTCGGATCGAATATGACTTGTTCTATATCATAATACGACGAGTCTTCCCCATAATGGGTCATTTTGCCTCAAAATAATGATTTTAGAATGGGTAACTTGTAGTTGAAAAGGAGGAGAGTGGAAAAAGAACGGCAGAATGCATATACAAATACATGTACTTGTGACGAATAGTCACTTAGACATGGTTGTGGTGTAGAATGGTGGTTTTCAACATGAACACAAACAAACACAAGAAGAAAAAAACAAGCCTAGGCTTTTTAGGATTTATGCAATTGAAGTGTTGATAGTGGAATTAAACACCAAAATCAAAGATATAAACTACTCAGAATGTGAATCCCTCGCTCTAATACCAATTAATGACGAATCACTCGTTAGAGGGTCAACCTAATCATTCTTGTTGGAGTTGAGTTGCCAATCCCACTTGAATTTGTATCTCACAAACTCTTCTTTGATTGATTGAATGAATGAAACTCAACTTGAATCTCACGAACCTATAATATCCCCAATTTTTATAAGGGTAAAAATATAATTTCCCTTTAATGCTATAAAATATTTGCATATTTATTTTATAATGTAACTTACCTCTAATGTTAAATAAAATAGTTACATATTTTATTTAACATAAGGTTATTAGCTTATAACATTTTAAATTGTTAAAAATCATTTGTTATGCTTAAGATCATATTAAAAGGTTACAAGGGTATTTTCTCATATTTTAATGTGGTAAATATGAATAATATGAATTATGATTTTATTATGTTATGATAAGATAAAATGTATCCATATAGTGTATGCATCTTATTTCTTAGTAAAACTTATAAGAATATATTTATAAATAATATGGCTTATGTACTAATATTATAATTGTATTTTCTAAAAATGGTATAAATGTTTTTAACTAAAGTTTTAATAAAATAAAATTTATTAAGGTTCATATGATTTTAAGTTGAGTCATTTGAAGTACAAAAGTTAAGGTGGAAGGGATTTTTTTTTCATTTACAAAACTAGAGGGTTGTTTTTGCAAATAGTCAGAAATGAAATTAAACCCGACTTGGGTTGTCTTCAACCTTGAGCCGAATTTTCAAATGGTCATAACTTCTTCGTTTCTCAACGGATTTCGATTTTGTAAAAAGCTATGTAATGCTTATTGGATTATCTTTAAAATACCACAATTAATTTTGGAAAATTGATGCATGAAAGAGCTCGAATTTTCTGCTAATGTTCGTGACCTAGAATTGATTAAATGGATCGATTGTGGCACTAAGAACTTGAATTAAGTGTCGATGGTGATTTGGTAGGATAAGAGTAGTTAAGGGTGTGTAATGAGGCAATTAATCGGAATCAAATGTGTCGTTAGTCTCACAACATTGACTTCGAACAAAAACGCTCGTTTTGGGTTTAATGCTTCAAATTCAGTTTGGGAAACAAATTCAATTTCCAACAAAATCTGGTACTATAAAAACCCAAATGGTAGTTCTAAATGTTATCTACCATTATCCTTCGTAAATCGTCTCGTAAAAACTCCGTTTAGTGCCTCAAATTTCCAATCGAAAATAGAGCATAAGCTCGGTTTTTGGGCTCTTTCTATTTCCAAACACAAATAAAATTTTCCAAATTTATATCATTGGAAAAATATCTATCTTACGGTTACAATGACACCTAACACGTCTCAAACCGACTTCGGAAGCGAGAGAACGAAGCCGCTGAATTCGCCGGTTGTGCAGCAGCAAAACAGGTTCGGATAGCCTTAGTAAAACATGAATATCTCTTTCGTTTCTCAAAATTTTTATAATCCATTTGAAACACTGTAAAGTATACTTTGAGATAGTTCCAACGCCACCTCACACGCCCCAATGGATTCTAGACTAGGAAGAACAATGCCGCTGAATATCGCCGCTGACTCGACTAAAGTCGTTGTGCCGAGATCAAAAATAAATTACCCTAAATTACAAATCAAGTATAGCATGCAAGTAAGGGATCGAACTCAAGAGATTCGGTATTCTGAACAATCAGCAAAGAACAAAAGCAAGGGTTTTGGGGTTTAAGCAAACAAACAGAATTAGGTTTCAATTCAATTAAAGGAAAGCAGAGTTCATTCAATCAATTCCACCTTTTTAATCATTCGATCATTGATTCATCCACTTTTCTATAATTCCTAGGTTAATTCCAATCCTTATAAAAGATTTCCACTTGTCCACGGTCCAAGCGAAACTATGATATGAACAAGAACGCTTAATTCAAATCATGTAAAGTACTAAGGATAAAAGGATATCAAATCATGCAATCAAGCTACGAGTCTCATGCATAAAATAATAATCAAACACTCTTTCTCAATTCCAGTCCACGGTCCTGGAAAAGAGTTGTTTCAAGGATAAATAAGATTGCACAAACAACAATCAAACCTAATCCAAACAGTAGATCTAAGTCAATCCAACAAGTTGATCAAGCTCATAAAATCAAACATAGATCATGGAATTAAAACAAGAGTTTTGATATTAACCAAAGGATAGAAAAGTTACCAGAATCTCACGAATTCATAAAAAGGCTTCCTTGATCAAACAAACTCCAAGGAAGATTAGTTCTCCATAATAGAAATAAAAACTAGGTTAAACTAAAAGTAACCTCCAAAAGTATGCTATGATCACCTAAAACTCACAAACTAGGTCTATATAAACTAAAAACAACCGAATAAAACTAGATACTAAAGATATAATTAAAAGATAGAATAAAGCAAAGTCGACGCGGAAAACGCCCACCCGCGAGCGCGGGTCAGCACCCGCGATCGCGGGCCCTGTAGCTATCGGCATCCGCGGAAATGGAATCACCCGCGAGCGCGGGTATCAACCCGCGGTCACGGGTCTTCTGACAGCTTATTGGTGTCAACTTCGGAGGTGGTTTTGACCCACTTAGAGTTGGATTTTGAACTCGCCGTACAAACATGAATTGTAGCTCTTCAAGTTACCTTTCCAATGATACCAAATTCAGCTTCATCCGATCACCATAGCTCCCGAAAGATGCGTCACAAGAAAATGGCGTCAAAACAACTCCAAATCAACACTTGTCTTCAAAACTCTTGCAATTCTTCAAATCGTGTCTTCGGTCTTCATATTACAATTATGCTCAAAAACTAACCTAAACACACTCAAATCATACCTAAAATACAAGAGTTAACCATACTAAACTAGAGTGTATCAGCCGCCTTTGTGTTACTGTTGTTGTAACATGCGAGCAGGCCCGCGGGCCCGACCGGCGAGGCTGGCTGCTCCTTTCCTTTTGTTTATTTTATGTATTTTTGTACTTTTGAGTTTGAATTGGTAAAAATTATTTAATTAGTCTAAATAAAACATTAAGGAGATTAAAATATTTGTATGAAAATTCAGAAAGTGATATATGATTTTTTATGGTGAAAGATAAAGAATAATGATAATTATGATAACAACAATAATAAGGAAATTTTTATTTTGATTGAAGGCCAAAATAATAATTGGTTTAACTAAAAGGGTCTGGTTTAGGTGAGAATGGGCGCATTGGTGCAAAATAAGAAAGAACAAGAGCCGTTGGATGGAGAAAAATCAAAGGTGTTGATCATTTCACTTAAAAAGGGGGAAAAACGGCATGGGCGAATTTTGGGCAAATTATTCGCGTATTTAAAAAAAAAAGGAAATAGGAAGCGCGCCCAGATTGTTCATCAAGATTGTGAATTTTTTCATCAATATTGTGCATTTGTTCATCAACACAGTGATTTTGTTCATCAAAACTATGATTTTGTGCACAAATAAACTATTGTTTGTGCATCAAAAATCTATTGTTTGTGCATAAAAAATGGACGAATGTGTATTGAAATTGTATGTAATATGTTCATCAACATTGTGATTTTGTTCATAAAAACGGAAATGATTAGGTACTATATTGAGCACTTCATTCATTTCTTTTTGTTGTGCTCATATAGGTAAACATGACAATTGTGTAGCTCACTTTATCACATGTTTGTATCTTAATCAAGACATGAACAAGTCGTTGTAACTGATATTCCGCCATGTATAATTGACTTAGCTGAATTGGATATTTAGTATATTAACACTTTGCTCTCAAGAAAGGATTCGTATAACAACTACATAAACTAGATAAATATACGTGTGCATTGAAACTAATTATATGAGTATGTGAGTGAAAACTAATTATATGAGTAAGCGAAAAAGATAGCCTTAAAGCACAAAATAAATGCAAACACGCACAAATAGATAGTCCTAAATGTACAAATTAATGTTATTGACACACAAACATAAGTTTATTTCAATTCATAAATAAAGGTATATTAATGAACAAACACAATTATATCAATGAATAAATAGAGGCATATCCATGAACATATAGGGTATATCAATGAACAAACAATGGACAAACAAAAGTTATATCAATGAACAAATAGGGGTATATCCATGAACAAATAAGGTATATCAATGAACAAACAATGGTATACCAATGAACAAAAAGAAGTATAACAATGAGCAAAAAAGGTATACCAATGAACAACATTGGTATATCAATGAACAAATAGGGGTATATCAATGAACAAATACGAGTATATCAATGAACAAATATGGGTATATCGAAACTAATTATATGTGCATAAAAAACTAGATAATATTGTATTCATACACATAAATAAGGTTAAAAAATAAAACTAAAAATTAAAAAAGTTTAAAATCGATGAACAATGTCATCAAAAACTTGATGCACAATTAGTTACTATTGATGAAAAATTGGTCAATATTGATGAGCAAATCGCTAGTTTTGATGAAAAAACTGGGCGTGTCTCATAAAAACGTATTTTATAAAAAATACGTGAATAATACGGGAAAAATTCGTCCATGCCGCATTTTATCTTTTTTAATGAATGTCTAATCAGGGACGTTGATTTTTTAGAAGAAACGAGCAAGATTTATTCTTATTTCTCACATGGGCACCCATTCGCGCAAGACTCTTTTTCTAAATAAAAAATAATAATATTAGTTTGATATTTATATAACGAGGATTTAAATTAATGGCACAAAAATTTGATAAGTTTTCATGATATGTTTTTCATTATATTAATAAGAAAAACTAAATTTATTCTATTTTATAAAGACTTATAACCATATATGATAATTGTGTTTTAAATATGGTTCATGACTTAAAGTGAGGTTTATAAAGAAATATTAACAAGTTATAATGTCTTATGAAATCTTATAACCTTTCATATTATATATGTCAATCATATTAATAAAGATGATGTCATCAATATGATCTATAAGTTTATTAAGGATTGTAAACTTATTCAATTACGTCGATGTAGATCATTGTCGTTGAGTGATACAAAATAAATGTGTGTTTGTGCAACAGGAACTCGTTAAGGATCGAGAGTTTATTCATTCATAGGATTGTCCATTCATTTGCCTAAAAGTAGAAGGCAAGTGGTTTAGTCAGTTTTGCGTAAGTTTTGATGCATGAAATAATTTGAATCATAATGTTTTGTTTGTTGTAAACGCTTATATGAAAATAAAAATGGACTAGGTTGTTATTTATTTTATAGAAATAATGACCATATTGTTATCGTAGTTGTTGTTATACTAGGTTGCGCTAGTATATATAGACATAGGTCTCGATGTTTGTGGCCTTGTCATGGCCTTGTATGTTTGTGGTCTCAAAGAGATTGGTTGTGAACTTAGCGTAGAAATAGGGATGGAGTTTCGATACTCACATCTCTTTATGACATTGCATTAGGATGACCCTAAACCCTAATGTTGGTCATGACCTTGCCGCCTCATTTATGTATGAGGGGTGTTGCATCTAGCTAGTGCTTTATTCAAATCCCGAGAATCGTTATCGTTGTTTCGCCTCGACACGTGTCGAGAAAAATGTTAAAAGCTACATACTTAAATTGTAAGGTTTTGGAATTAAGATAAGATAAGTGCACGATGTACATATTAAAACATGTTCATGGTCGTGCCTAAAACTTGGAAAACCGCTATGGCATCCAACTAAGGAAGATTCTATTTCCAATTTGAATTCAGACAACACGTATTTGGTGAGGTTGGTTTGTGAATCCAGTTAGTCGACAGATGTTTTTTAAAACTTTGTGTGAATAATAAAAGTTGCCAACAAACCACCTAAAACTAAGGAACCACACTGTTGTTGCGTCCTGTCTTTTCGTTGCATGTCTTAACGTTTGGTGAGCGTACTTTAGTCAGTAGACCATTGACTGACTTTCATCCGAAGTTTGATGTTGGCAGTTAAGTACAACCAAAAGGAACCTTTTCTAAAACCCCATTTGCTTAGTCTATCATAAGACTAACCCGACCACTTTCTTTCCTTTGCATGGTCGGTTGGTATCAACCATATTTCTCATGGCGGCACATCAGGAGCTGAGATTGAAGTTGAGAAGTCTGAGAGTGTTGTGTTGTTCGAACTTTTTAGTATTCAAGACTTCCACAAGTTTCCGTAAGTTGTTTATAGGGTTGAGATCCTTGGCTTGTAAGGACCAATCCGAGATTTCTATTTACTTCACATACTTGCGTAATTGTTGAATGACATTTTGGAGCAATTTTATAATATATGAAGTTTTTTTATTTGTTTTGTTGCTACACTCCTTAGGTGACAGCGAAAAGTAAAATTCGAGATCACTAGTGATAATATCTCCAACGAAAAAAATGGGGGTGCTATAGAACCCTTTTTGAATTGCTTTGATTGATTTGGGATCTGAATCTCACAAACAGCTCTTCAATTAAGGTATATTAATCCTATGTACGAATCTCAGAAACCTAGAACTAAAGCTCCATGTCCTGCTGGGATCATGGTTTTTCTGTCCTTCCTCACCGCAGCATGAGAGAGGCGCGCCGGGAAGAGATATTCCCACTTCCACTGCCCAGTTCATGTTCATTTTTGGGCACGAAAGACAAGTTTGCATGCACCTTTTTATTAAGTTGGATTGCTAGTTTAGGAAGAAGGAATTAATGAGGTTTACCAGAAGAAAGCGAGAGGCGTGTGGAGGGCACGGTCCTCATGGTATTCAATTTGTAGGCATAATTGTGCAAAGAATAAATAATCTACTATAACATCCGCTCTATTTACTGTGGGAATAATAATCCTTTTTGTGTATGATATCTGGTTTACATTTCGGAGTACAAGTGGGTCAGGGTCTCATAGGATAGGAGGATATCACACCCAGTCTAGCAGTCTAACAATAAGGAACGAAGTTCTACTACTTTCATCAATTTTCACCAATTTGCACATCAGTAATTACAGTAGACATTGTTTCCCAGGAATCCAGACAAGATAACCAAAGATCACTAGAATTCTTAAGATAAACCGAATAAGATAGCACAAAAATTTAGATCCTCTAAGGAAGGTCTCCTACAAGGAACACTTTGATTTCTCAAGTGCAGTTAATGATGATTGCAATACACACACACAGTTGGTGACTAACCAATGAAACACCACATACATTTCTTTGCATCTTACAAACTCTAGTGTATATCAAATGCTCAGTTATATGGGCACAGAATGAAAAGTTTGCATGGAAAGTGAGTTACCTTTCTGTACAGTTGGATCATGATCATCTGAGATCTATCACATCAAACTTCAAGTCGGGGTTTATATATACATCTGTACACTGTTTGTATATAGGCCCACCATCAATGGGTGGATCATGCGAATGAAAGCCTCTGCGCTCACAGTGTCTGATGACTGACATGCCACCTGGGGTGGTCAGACGAAAGATGCCATGTTTTCTGCACAATGATTCACTTTGATTAACTAGGAAAAGTGTTTTTTTCTCTCCGCTTGGCAAAACAATTAAGAGAAAATGTACATACTTGGAATTATCTCGAGGTGCCATGACAATTGCAACTGCTTCGGGCAACATGACCTGAATAGGAGAGAATGATGACAATTTCAAATCAATTTTATAGTTGTCTTGAACGCAATAGGTGTTCCAATGAAGCACATTTATGACAAACAAAAATCACTCTGAGTAATCCTGGTTTACAACTCATAACCCTCATGCACAGGTTTCATATCAGTAGAGAAAAACGAAAGAAGCAGCCAAACAATATCAGCTGCTGGTGGAAACAACTTTGGCAAATCAAAAGATTCAGATTGCTTATCACGAGGACAAGACGGAAAAAAAAACTTGGGAGTCAAGTGCACTGAATAAAAGAAAAATCATATACTGTACCTGATATGAATAGTGAGTGTGCACATCAATCGATGACATGAAACAAGACTGTGTAGGATGCGTCTGAAAACAGAACATACAATAATATTAATCACTGGGATAGATTCCAAAAATATGCCATTATACTGGAGTATATATTTTGAGCATTTATCATTCATTTTATTTTGGGGCGCATCCTCATACTCATTGACTTTTATACACTGCCTTTGAGATGGATTTAGTCCCTATATCAATTTTGGTGCATTCTAACTAAATTCAATTATTATTGTCACATAGCTGAATTTTAGTTTTTCTTGGGTCTATCGGGCGTACCCCCTTTCCCTTGGGCAGGGGTATCGCATCTTGACCCTCGAGATTCTGTTGTAGCGGAGCCTCACTGGGTCAATGATGATGATCTTGGGTCTATCGGGTATACCCCCTTTCCTTTGGGCGGGGCCAGGGGTACCCCCATCTTGACCCCCCAGATTCCGTTGTAGCAGAGCCTCACTGGGTTAAAGATGATGATGATGATGATGATGATGATATCATTCATTTTATTCAAATATTGCCAACGTTTCAAGTTCAATGATTCTTTGGCTATTACAAGATCAAGAAAACTGTGTAGATATAAGGCTGGGTAGCACAATTCACACAAAATCAAGTATTTTAAATATCTTGAATTATTCACATATAAAAATGGAAGCAAATGATGTGAACCATCATACTAAAGTAGTATGTGTCACATTTAAGAGAAAAATGGGAGCAGTCAATATGCTAGTGTCACTAGTGGATTTTTTATTGTCTCAAGATCTGCTATGCAATGCTATTAAGGTTTTAGACAGACAAACTATGATGCACAAAAGAAGATATAACCACAAGTCCACAATGCAGGAATGTCCGTGCGTGCATGAGCAGGGCTTTAAAATAGAAAATGCAATTAGAAAATCCTGAAAATATAATGTATACAGAATAAAGTGGAAGAAAGATCCTTGCGGTCAATTGAAAAAGTGCATCCCACCCATGGAGGTTTTTTTTATTTAACGGAAACTAGTGCATGGCACTATGATCTTTCATTTACTCTATCGCCTGTCAAAACATTACTCGCGTCATCATTTAGGAGTGACAACTGACAAGTCCCAAGTCCTTAAAACTTCTACACAAGGCTTATATCTAGCTAAGAGCTAATTTGTTTCCACTCCTGTATACATGTTAATCTACAAAAAGTGGAGAATCTAAATTGGATGTAAATTATTAGCTGTTATTGTTCTGAAATGGATCTTTTAAGT
The DNA here is from genome assembly GCA_964016875.1 of Fallopia convolvulus. Classification (NCBI taxonomy): domain Eukaryota; kingdom Viridiplantae; phylum Streptophyta; class Magnoliopsida; order Caryophyllales; family Polygonaceae; genus Fallopia; species Fallopia convolvulus. The sequence continues at coordinate 30,476,957 of OZ024727.1, forward strand.
GTATATTAGAAAGAAAACAAAACAAGAAAATAGTCCAAGTAGCTAAGTTCAACTCTAAAGAAGCACATAATTTGGATTTCATACTCCATTATCATGATGATTATACATAGTAGCAGTATCTTACATCAATAGACAAAATAGTTTCATTCAGGTAGATTATGAGTTTCTTTGCAAGTATAAGTTGATCGAAGTATTGAGGAGAACAACTTTCTAATTGAAGCACAAATATATTTGGAAGGTTAGAACATTCAATTGACCTAAAACCACAAATATTTTGAAACAGGCTCTTAGATCTAAAATAACAACACGCCCAGGCACCTGCGCTGCACCTTTTCAAACACTTTTTTTTTTTTTTTTGATTCACCTTTTCAAACACTTAATTGGCCTCTTTTAGTATTTTATGGGGAATAATGGGAATGAGTCACAGTATTAGTAAGAAATAGAGCATAGTTGACTAAATAATGTTCTGGGCCAATGAGGAATAAGCCTAAGAAAACAAGGATTTCCTTTTCTAGCTTCCTTAAAAACTGTGAAAAATCCTAAATCCGTAACTCTTAAGAACTGGAGGGGGCATTATGATTTTAAGAATTCGTGACATTTATTCCTATAAAAGAGAGTCTTGCGAGTTCCATGTATTCGAAAGGTAGCATAAGTAAATAATGTTTTGGCCCAATGTGGGTCCATCATATTGATGGACAAGAGTTGTTTAATGTGAGAAATGTACTAACACTACTATAATAAAGTAAGGAATAGAGCAGGTGGGTACTGAAGCAGAATTGTATATTTCTTAATCCGAACTGAAACGGCAAGAAATCATCTATCCATATTCTCATTTTAGCTTCACATGAATTTGTACCTTTAACACTTCACATCTTTACTATCAAGCACAGCTGTACATGAGCTCCTATTCTCACAAGAAATCACCCATCCATATTCTCATTTTAGTTTCACTACTTTCAGAGTCAGCTATAATCTTCTAAAAACATAAATTGGAAGGATATTATCTGGATAAAAAACTGCACTTACATGGATCCATCCCAATGGAAAAAGAGATCGTTTGTCCTGTACTTCAAATATTTCCTCTTCATTGGTGGCCTGGCACTGCTCATAAAGTGCATAAGTTAATAATATGTTCAAGAATTCCCAATTTAGCAAGGTAATGGCACACAAACTTACAGAATTTGCAGTTCCCTCTTGTTTCGGAATAATCAAGGCTGTTATATAGAATTTTCTGTTTTTCTGCCCAAAAGGAAATAATTGAATATATCCATGCATTTCAATTTAAAAAAATTAAGGGTAGAATCAGCAGAAATATGTTGAGTAGCTTACAAGTGAACCAGCAAGAATGCCACAAGTTTCCAAATCTTTAACTGTATTAGAGCGAGCCATCCCCATAAAGGCATCCATCATTGTTGTTGACTGTAAAGAGAATCACATGAAAAACAAAAAACTCAAACATTGAATCATTGCTGAACTCTATAACATGAGCTATCAGCTTCAAATGCACTTTTCGGAGAAGGAAACGATGAAAAAATGGGTCCAGATTCTCACAATATGCAACTCCATCGGAGATTCAGGAGAAACCAAGCTATCTGGCAAGGGCTCATTCTTCAAGTCTTGAACCTCATTGACTGGGGATGGATCTATTGGTATTAAATCTTGCACATCTGCAAGAATTGGTGGGGGAGAGGGCTGTCTTACAATAGTAGTATCAAGAGATTCTGAAGGTTCAAATGAAATCATGGCACTAGGTTCAGTAGACAAAGGTCTCTGGCCATCATTGTCTTCACGAAGGCTTAATTCCAAGCATGCAAGTTCACTTGCAATATTGTCGGGGTCCTTTTCAACTGGAGGTGCATCTTCAATAGCTTGAATCCTGTAAATCAAACAAAGACTCAAAATAAGTTAGAAGATCTCTTCATCAACAAAACGAAAATAGATGTGGTGCCCAAATGAATAAAACTACTATATTAATAGGACACAAATTTTCAGAATATTATTTAGTCACCAAATAGATACATTTTGGCAACACGAGTTCTTACACGAATACACGTTAAAAATTAAAAAAGAGAAAGGAATATCACAACTACAAAAATCTAGGCTAAACCTACCTTGGAATTTCAATTGGAGTCACATCGAAGTTGTTTGGATAATAAACCTGCATTCAGTGGGAAGTGAGTGACATACTGACATGAGCATTGTATCAACAGTGAGTGACATGTATTACAACAACTAACCCCTTTGTCCCTGACTGGTGGTTGCCATTGCGCACGAAGTCCATTGGGACCCAAAATTGAATGTCTGGAAAGTGTTTCATCCTTTGGGCGAGGCATTGTGAGGGATCTGTTATGAGTATTATATGCCAAGAAGTTTGTCAAGCATCAGAATAGGAGCACAAATACAATAATTGACTCTCACTAAAAAAGTATTCAAAATATGCATGTAACATGTTGGTTCATAACTCTTAGTGTCACAGTCGTTATTGGAAAAAGGTGTTACAGACTTTCGCCATGACAGAACAACAACCTTCATGGTTTTTTTTAACTTTTAAGTTGTATATTAGAAAGGTGTGAAAGTTTCATTGATATTTCAATTACTGTGTTTTTAGATGCCTCTAAATCCAATGTTCATGTTTCTGATAAAATATCAATGCCCGAATGAAGGCCTAAAGTTGTAATATGAAAATAAATACCAAAAGGATTCTACCGGCTCAAACTTAATACTACTCCTATTTTCTATGTTACTTCTGCAATCATTTGGGTTTCTTTGTGGAAGTTAAGTCCTTGATAATTCACCATCATTGATCTCCAGATATATAAACTACCACTGTTGTAACATGTCCCCAATACTAATAAGTTTTAAATCAACATCTTACTTATCAACCCAGTGTAATCCTGCTCAAACGGGGTCTGGGGGGTCTAGAAGTACACACGCTTACCCCGAGAAACTCGAGAGGATAAAATCTCCCCAAATTTATGATCCTCAAAAATGAACTATGTGATACACGAGCCTAGAATTCCCTTTGAAATTACACTAAATTGTAGATAAAGACCAATAAAGTTCATGCACTGTAGTCCCATTTTGTCCTATAGTTTGCAAGCTAAAATAGTTCTATGGAAAGAAATGTAGGCATTGGTGCAAACATATCACCACGCAACCGGCAGTAACAGGAATTTCATCTACATCACGACGTTGACTGTACTAACAACCTCTATCTAATGCATAGAAGAGGCTAGGAATGCGAGTATCTACAGACAAAATTGTATTAAGGTGATAATTCTATCAAAATCATAATGGTATATGCTAATATAATAATGAATGGGGGAATTCAATATAGAAATCAAAGTTTGTCAATTGATACAAGTTTATCATTTTGCAAGTGCATTCCTTATGTAGATGAAGTACATAAATAGGCATACCAGGTATGAATTAGCATTTTCTTGATCTTGTAAATGAATTTTCAAATCATATATTAACCATATTCACAGTAACATGTTTATTTGTTTTATCACTTGTATAGTACATAACAAAGCCACGCAGCAACAAATAATCCCTATACAGCTCAGACAAGCACTGCATTGATCAAATCCCCATGAAACACGTGCGGACTTACAATCTGTGGAATTGCTCTTTGGGAGGCAACATATGCAATTGCTTATGTTTAGGTTCTTCATAAGCATTGGTGGTTGAAGCAGGCCACGACACCTGTCAGACATAATCCCATGAGAGCTACTGCTTATGTTAAAGAACATCAGATGGATGTAACTACTAATGCAAAATAGGAAACAAAATGCATGGACGAAGAGTGCCTTAAGTAATAGGTTTTATATAATAATCAACAAAAGAAATAGTACTAAGGAGGAAGAAAAGAACATAATATTTATATAGTAAAGAAAGTACCTTAACTAACTGGTTGTTGGTCTTAGGTTGCTTGTTGTTGGGAGGCCACTCAAAAGAATTAACAGAACAAAATTTATCAGATTGGATCATTGGTTTAGCTTCATATTCATGTTTCCTTTCAAGTTCTTCAATCCTTTTTCTTACAGCTGGCTTCAATTGCTCCAATTCATTTAGGGCGTTAAAGAATTGCTGTAATAATGAATAAGAATGTCAGTGCATAATTTGTATCCAGAAACTATGAAAGTGTTTTACTAACTTGACATGAAAGGTACAAAAGATGGATACTCATCACCTTTTTAAGAGAATCTCTTTTGCTTTGTGGAGATGCTCTATAATCTCGATGTCGAGGGATAGTTTCAGTAACCAAACTGAAACATGAAAGAAATAATATGGACAAGTGAGCCACATCCAGCAAAATCAGAGAAAATAATATTGTGAATTAGGAGAGAAGAAGAAAAAGAATGAAACTCTAATTTTTTTTCAGCAATTGTCAAACAATTATACCAGTTTGCTCGTATAAAATAGAAAGCCTGATCATAAACAGTCTGCAGACTCACCCTGAGAATCGTAGGAGCATAATATACAAATCAATAACATTCTTCTCATTACGAAATATAGCAGCCTGCAAAATGAGAGAGTTACTTTCAATGACATCACCAATTTTTTCAATAGGAGGCCTGAGGCCACAAGATAAATATCATAAACAAAGGATATGATTACAAAAATGAAGACATTGCAATAAAGGGTACATAGAAATGTAATCATGTCAATCACAGCAAGTTATGGCTGAGCAAGATCTCCAAAATTCATAGTCAAGTCAATTTCGGGAGAGGTGACCTCCTTCAGAAGTAGAACCCACATCAGCAAAGTATGCATAAATATGATTCATATGAAGTCAGCACAAGTGCAGCTTTTCAATTATTATCCGAGGGAAATCCATATCCTTTACTTCTCAAAAGGATCATTTCAATGCATACATAATAGAAGCATATATAATGCACAGTTATTTTAAAGACTATTGGTGCCCCCATAGTCTTTCGGGCGCATCCTCCTTCAGGCTATGGTTGCCCCCATCTTGACCCCCCAGATTCCGCAGGAGCGGGACTTTCCTGGGCGATGATGTTGATGTTGAGTTATTTTAAAGACTGTCAATGTGGGGCATATACTTAAACTTCATTTGGATAGAAGGCAAAAACAAACATGAGAGAAAGGGTATCACTTCATTTTAAGAATTCTAGTAATAGTTGATGAATTCCTCTTCTAAGCTAGCACACAATTTGTTCAATAAATCAGCTTTTCTACAAAGAAGATACGACTTCGATGAAGAGGAATAAATCATTGTATGTTGCCAAACATGAACAAGGGTTGTGTGCATATAACACTGTTCTCCAGTATTACTCAAAGTCCATCAGGATCTCAAGACTACGTCCCCATCATTCAAAGCACAAGATGTCAATCCACGGACCTAATCTTGTCAGCATCAAAAGAAGGCTATTTACTAAGGAAACCCTAAGAAACCTAAAATTTAGATCAATTTTGAAAATGTTACTGTTACATATTTTATCCAAATATCCAATTCTATTAGTAGAATAATAGCACAATTCTGTCAGCAATCACCCCCTACAAGAAATCCATCAAGAAAACTGCACATTAGTAGTTTTCAACTCCTTTATCTATAGACATTGGATTACATGCCATGAATGCAAGATGTCACCCCAGAGCACATATTTAATTATCAGTGAAAGATGAGCCCCGATGCAGTGACAATAATCAACTAAGGATAGCTGGGTATTACAACCATCCTCGACCTAGCAGAAAGGAAAGGAACTTCATCACCCGAGAACGGGGATGTAAAGAGCCGTATATCAACTCCCTCTACTTATTTCATGCGTTCTTTGTTTCCTCCTCACTTTCCCCTTCCCTCTATAATAGGAAATTCTTACAATTCTGAACCAAATTTTCAAATCGGCTAGTAATAAATAGCTGGTCCGACAAAGTGATCAAGCCTTAAGCTTCCTCACATCGAACTTATCATTATCGTTAAAAAAATCAACGATCAAGGAAACGTAGAATAGAAAGAAAATAAGAAAGAGAAAAGAACCTGTCTTAGGAGATTGTCGGCAATTCGGTAGTAGATCCGAAGAGACAGACGATTGTCGACGGGGAGCTTCTGAGCGCTCGCAGCGACGTCAATTCGTTTCGAACAAGGCATCATCTTTCCCAAATTTTTATTCCTCCTTTTGAGCCCGGCCTGAACTCTTAAGTGGTCGGCCTCAGAGCTCGAAGGGCTCGTCAATGGCGTCCAATATACAAACTACAAAGGGGTGGGCAGGAGGAGAGAGGGTAAGAGGAGCGAATGTTAATCAGGATGTTAGGGGCAAATAAGAGAATCCAAATATGAGTAGCGGATTGGCACTTTTTACTTTTTAGTAGGGCTGTTCACTATTAGACCGGACCGGAAAAGTCCGGATCGGGCCGGATCAGAGATAAACCGGTTGATCTCCATAATGAAATTTAGAAATATCCCGGATTGTAAGGCTCTGTTCGGATGCCCTAGTTGGAACTGGTACCCGAGCTGGATTTTGTAGATGAGCTGGAATCCGAGCTGGAATTGTTCTGGAGCTGGAAGAGCGTCAGCCGACGAAGCTCCGGCGCCAGGTTCCAGCCGGCAGAGGGGTCGCAGCGAATCGTAAGCGTTTCCGGGCGAATCGTATGCGTTTCCGGAAGAGCATCATCGTACAACAGAGGAAGCAGCAGCTCTTCCACACCGACCCAAGCTTGTCCCGAGTATTGAGGTATGTTTCCGGGCTCGTAGACATTTCCGGGCTCATGACCATTTCTATTCAGTATCCACTCAGATTGTGTTTACATTTTACTGTACTAAAGTTGATGTTACAAAAGTGAGTTTTTTGGTATGAGAATGGTGCTTTAACATGAAAAGTCTGTGTGATTGAGAATTTGAGATGATATTATTGCAGTGTAAAAGTAGGATGAGCAATGATTGGATGATGAACTGAAGCGAACAAGTTGGCATGTGTTAACGTGGTTGGCATGTGTCTCTGAGCTGATCATCCTAGTTGTAAAAGTATAATTGTTTTGATTGATTAAAGACCTTAGTCAGTGTTTGTATTCATGGAAATGCATTAGCATTTGTATTCATGGAATTCCTCTGTTGGCTGACATTAGGGATGTCATTAATTTAGTGTTTGTAATGCAAAAAGTTAAACAACTATTTTGATCGGTTGGTTAATCTAATTGTTGGATCATAGGGTTGATTGTAATGATATGTTGTTGTCCTTCTTCTTGGAATGTTTGTATACATTTATATGAGTTGATATTTGCGAATCAACGTTTTAATTATTGTGGGTGAATTTACATTTGTTTGTTCTTGGGTTGTTGTTTGGTTGAACCTAAACTTGGTTAAATTAAATAATACAAAAGATATCGGACAATTGCTGAGGTTCCAAAAAAGGATAGCAAGTGTCATTGGAGTGATCCTGAGCAAAAGACTTTACTTGTCATATGCCGAGAGTACCACAAGAAATACGGGATTGACATGCACTTTAATTGGGCTGATATTGTTGAAAAATTTCTAGAAAAAACTGGGAAGGCAGTCAAACCTGAAGAATGCAAAAACAAATTTGTCTACATGAAGAGTGTATGGAGGGCATGGGTTGACTTACGGTACAAGGAGACAGGTTGTGGATGGAACGAGAATTCACGTACCATTGAGGCATCGGATGAATGGTGGGAGAAAAAAAATTAACGTCAGTTTATAAGTATTGCTTGAGTGCTTGATCATATATGCATGTTTTCATGCCTTTTTGAATTTAGGGTGTTCATTTTTTATTTGTTTTTTATGCGGTGTTTTGTAGGAGAATGAGAAATACAAGAGATTTCGAAGGAAGCTTGTTGATTTGGACCTGGTTGAATTATGGGATTCTGTCTACCAACATGGACCATACCCCATCACTCCATTTGATGCTTGTGTAGGTGACACTGATGACATTGATGCTTACCTTTTAGATGAAGAAGAGGTTGATCTTGAGGGGTTCACTGAGCCTATTGTCCCACCAATGTTGTACCGTTTGATAATGTGTATGAAATAATTCTACTACTTGTCCTAGATGTTTGATTATTTTATGAAAGTTGGCCTATTGATATGAATTAAATTTGGGAATTACCACAAACCCTTTCACAACATAACACCATATTATATAAAACAAGTACGATGGTACAACACATTAGCACATACTCTAAACACAAAGAACCAGAACTCGTACCACTTATTACACAAACACTTAACCCTGAGCACAAATACTACACATTATGTTAAACGAAGATGGACATGGAGCTCCGGCCTTACGAAATAGAACGTCATTACCCCGTAACATTATCGTAGTTCTCATCATCAGATGGCCCCGAATCGGATATGGTTGTGGCCCGTCCGAATGGTGAAGAACCACGGAGTTCCCAAACACCTCTTCCCAAAGAAAGGTGGTTTCACAATCAACGACGGAGTTCCTAAACCATGCAGCAGAGGGGCATGCTTGGATCATTCGTTGCCACCAACCAGCATTAGCGACGAATTGTCCCGAGTTCATGTCTCAAGCGCTATCACCCCCAAAGCGCTTCAAGCAATCCCATTGACGCCACACATGATTTTTGTAGTCCACTCTATTATTCACCATGGCATGCCTTAAACCCTCACTCGTCTACATCTTGAATGTAGTCGCTATCGATCGCCATGGAGGATAATCGCCAGAACGCATCATCCTCAACTCATCTCGGTAGTTTCTTAGCATTGTCTGGTTGTTCTTAGTGGTCCATACATTATGCGCCATCTAAACGTAACAGTATGGTTTAAGTATATATCATTAACATGTAAATACAATACAATATGGTTTAAATAAAAATCCTTAACATGTAAAACAAAAAAAATTGACCAAAGAAGACACGAAGCTACCTTGGTTGAGCTTGGAGGATTTCTCTATAGGCAATAACTAATAACTAGACATACAACCTACTTATAAGCCAATGCATACATGGGCAATAAATATATTCAATTCACCAACCATGTTCAATTCACCAATTCACCAAGTCCGAACTATTGTTATGTCATAAAATAATTCCAAGTACATTCAATGTCCAACCACACCAAACATTGCAAGGCACTACATCATGTTGAATTCACAAGTCCAACCAAAATACATTCAACTGCCTTTCTGATTTCTACCCTTAGCTAACATTCAATATCCAACCACACAACAACACAAACAAAAGAAAACAACAATCACAAGTACGACGTCTAAACCCTAGATCAAAAAGCCCAAACAAGAAATTGTACATACATGGCTCGCAAGCCCACCTAAACACACACACACACACATACTACACCATAATAACAAGCAAACCACACTATCAAACAAGGACATAAACCGTTGTAATCACATCGAGGACACATGCGCATATTTTCCACTTTTGAGCTTGTTTCCTCGCTTGGCCTCGCTCCAAGGCAGTAGTGACTAGGTAGGTGGTAAGCTCGGAAATCCTTTCAGCGTCTTGTTGAGATTCCAACTTCAATCGTGCAACATGGGCCGTTTGTTTCTCCAAATTGTCATTTGCAAACCAAACACGTAACTTGTAACGACGAGCAACATATTGAAGACGCCTAATCGTTGGACAACCGAATACCTCGTTGATTAGTTCGTCATCTGTCATTGTGGCTTCCCCCTGTCAAAACAGTGACCCAAACACACATAAATTCAGCGAAAGAAAGAGAGTTGCATGACAGTTTACATAACTTAGATTATTGACTGTAAAAAAACCTAAACAGGTTACACAACTCAGATTTTAACTAGAAACACACATGAATTCAACCACAGGAATTCACCGAAACACACATAAACAGTTGGATATTTGACTGTAACATAACACAGTGTACACATCTCATATGACAACAAAACACAATTGGATAAATTGACCAAAACAGGTGCATGTTCCATGGAGTATGAATGGTTCAAGATGTTGACAGCAGAATATTGAGCAAGATTGAGTTATAGAAATAAGCTGATTCAATAATTATGTCAACAAAATCCTTATTTCAGATGGAATTTGATAATCCAAGATCAAATAACAATAGAGGGGACCAAAAATAGCAAATTGATTCTCATTGACTTCTATCTACACAAAATCATAATGCCCTATAAATTTATATAAAAAATTCACATTTAAGACACATGACAGTCTCACTAATCTCAAAAAAGGCATTCAAATTTTAGACAATCACAACAATAAAGTGGCACTAAAAATAGCAAGATGGATGTGTACAAAAGATTAGTTCATGGACAATTGATTGATGTCTACCAAACATTAGTTCATGGACAACTGATTTATGTCTACCAAACATTAATTCATGGACAAATGACTTTAATAAAACAGAGAAATCACTAACATCACTAGCAATCATAATTAACCAATGAATCATTTCAAAAAAATATATTCACTACCAATACAACACATATGAGTCCTTATTGAAAACAACCAATTACAAACCTTAGTTGAAGAGAACTCTTCAAAGTCCAGAGTTCGGGGTATAGCATCATCAGAGTCCCACACACGGTAGTCACGAAGTATGCCATCCTCTTCACACAATGATCCTTGAGAAACCATTGATTGTCTAAATTTTTGAAGGGAACAAATATTAATATGAACTTTTGCAAGGAACAAATATTAGTAAGCAGATTGAATAACCTTCAAACTATTATCACTGAGGAAAATTCAGTGTATATAAGGAAAAAGAAGGAAAATGTGCACATCAGCATATACCATTTACACAATTGACCAATTTCATCAACAAATGGCACATTACAATTTGGTACTCTAATTTATACATCAGCAAAACAAGAAATTGCCTAGAAAAACAAGAAACCAATTGTTGGTAAATCAAGTTGCGAAGCAACAACAATTAAGCATTAAAACCAAGAATGTCGACTCCTTGGAAGTTGTATATCCCTAAACATATAGAAGAAGGAGCAAGGAGCAAGAATGCCAAAAAAAACCTATATTTAGCCTTTAACAAGAACGATTTCAAAGATAGAACAAACTATTTTAATCAAAGTTATATCATGTCAAGAGTGAACAGAATCAAACAACTCCTTGATTATATTGAAATATTTAGCACCAAATATGATTTGAAGCCTATTTCATTTAGCTGACCCAAAATGAGTATTTATATACTAAAAAAATCTTATAAGATGTATTAGATTTCTCCTCAAGTAATTAGTTCTCTAGAAAGTCATACTCAAATCAAATATTGAAGTTTGCCTACCTAGCTTTCCACTTCTTTTTCAGTTTTGGTTTACATTCTACCCTCTGAAAATCAACCCCTCGAACTTCATCAACAACATAGCTAATCAAGCCCCACAAAATCAAACAAATAAACTAGGGAGATCAATCAGCAGGAACAATTCAGGAACACATTCAATCTAATAAGCTCATGTACTCAAATCAAATGGGTTAAGAAGGGTTTGTTGAAGACTCCATGGAGCTCACACAACCAAGCAACCCAAATCAATACCTCTATTTTGTTATGGAATCAATTTGAGAAATTAGGGTTTTGAGTTGTAATCGAAACATGAATTGCGCATACCTGGTTGAACACAGTCATCGTCGTCAATGCCTTGCCGCCGGAGATGGAGACGGCCGTCGGAGATCTCGAATGTTCCGCTCCTACTTTAACAACGTCGACGTTAGGGTTTTCGATGGAAGTTGAGTTGGGAGAGATCTCGTGAGGGAGGGAGATGTCCATACCTGGAATCATTGGATCTGTGATGCCAATTTCACAAACGGTCACCAGAGATGGAGAAATTCGCTCGGAGATCTTCTCTCGCTGTTGGCTTCGAAAGTACTCATGAGGAATGAAAAATCGAGGGGTATTGGCTCTTATGAATTGGGGCTGGATTTTGGACGACAAGCTTGGTAAGCTGGGGGGAGGTGGAGAAAATCAGCCGCGGTCAACCAGTTCAAGCCCTTTCGGCTGTTGAACCTCCGATGTCACCGACGCGCTTTTGGGAGCTGGAGAAAAGAGGACCAACGAGTTCCAGCCCTGGCACGCTACATCCGAACGGAGGCTAAGTCAGTCTATTTTATCTCGGGCCCAACCCAGTAAAATGCAAAATATTCCGATCCTAACTAGAATTTGTTGCTTTTATATATTTTAAGAGGGGCGGTTCGGGTGAGAATAGAGCACAAGAGAGAAATGAGAATGTTGTCGCCTCATCGTTGTCGCTAGCCGCCACAAAAGTGGCTTACCACTCACTGATTTTCCATCTTTAAAATTCAGTGGGAAAGAAAGAAAGAAAAGAAAGGAGAGTGGTCCCGAGCTCATCTCGGTGTGCGCGTCGTCATTTTCGCGTGCCACCTCGAATTGTGTGCAAGCAAATCGAGAAAAGCGTGTCGCTAGGTATTTTCCATCTTTCGATCTTGACTTATATTTTAGAATGATTTTTAATATAAGATCATTCAAGGTCGGGTTTTCATATTAGATATCGAAAAGCATGATTTTATCGTATTTGGTTAAGTTATGAAATCGGGTTAAGTCGAGCAAGTCTTTAACAAATTATTATAAGGATATAATAATTTTTATCAATTAATCTTGAATAAGAAATAAATTGATTTAAATTATTTCTCTATTCTTTTCTAGTCCAACTCGAGCTTGAATATTGGATGCACGTTGTTCGAGATAGGAACTATTTGCCATAAGAAGGGTTATATCGTATAAGGCAAGTGGACGTTTCTCTCTTGCATAATTGTTATTAAATGTGGAATTGAATCCCATTTAATATTTTCATTGGGAACAAACGTGTGTGCGTAATAAAATATGATAGGTTGTTATTTTGTTAGAGAAAATGACCATGTTATTGTTTATTTAGTTTCGCAATAGAACTAAACTTAGGTTCGATATAGTTACCATGTGTTTGAGATATGTATTGTTGGAGACATTGTTGTGAACTAAGTTAGTTTCAGGGGTACGAGCCGAGTCTCTAAGGACCTCTTTATAACACAACCTATATTGGGGGTGTATAGTTCGCTGTCGTATCCAATAGTCGGGTCATGACTTTTGCCCCCTCAACGCTTGAAACGGTGAAGACGCACTTTAGCTAATTGCAATTGCTACCGTGTGTGCTGAGGAATGATCAAGGATGAAATAGGCCCTCAGATCCAACAACATTGGGACCTATGCATTTCGATGTTCATGGATGAAATAGCCTTTGCGATATTGTAAGCATTATCAAACGGTAGTAATTCGATAAGTGTGTTAGGCACATTAATATACCAGGATGGTTAGTCCATTTGGAAACCCATCCTTGCTCTCGACTATGAATGATTCTTAATTGAACTTTGATTAAGTCAATTTGATTAGTCGATGGAGGCTTTTCAAAATGTTGTGTGATTAAAATAAGTTCCAACAGTTGTTCATATTCCGTTATGGAACCACAAGTTGTGGTGTCCTATTTCTTGACTAAGCAAGCCTCATTTCATTACCAATGGAACTTCTAACTCTTGGATCATTAACTGGTTGTTATTCGGGTTTTAATGCCAATATGTTTAGTTATGACCGTAAGAATCAATCAATTTCTCCACTTGCTCTGTCTTTCATTAGACTAACGATGAGTATTTTTGCAGTCGTTAATACATACCAAAGAAATCTAATAACGTATATATGAATGTAATTATGATTATGAATATAAAGTATGAGAGAAATATGTTCAACTAATATTAACTAATATCCATTTTGAATCTTTGTATTGATCATTGATTCTCTTGATTCTCTTTTTTCTTGAATAATCTATCGTGAAATTCTATTCCAAACTTTAACTCTAGTTATTATAACTACCAGTCTAACAACCCTAATCATTTAACAACTTAAAAGACCTTCTAGATTTAATTAAAAATAACATTAAATTCCAAGTATCGATAGAAACAAACACATAGAGCAACCAAACATCTAAGCGATTTGTGAATTTATTCCCTTCTACACTAGATTAGTCCGACCAGGTCTAAACAATTATAGATTCTACTTTATCTAATTAATTCCAACCGATACTTAATTAGATTTAGTTGTAGATTAACCTAGAACTCTATTAAGTGATCAATCTAACAAAACTCTGGACAAACCTTATTCAATTTAAGCAAAAGGAAAAACCCTATTCAAGATCATTGAGAACCAATCCAATCTCACAATAATATATGGTTCACAAATTCAATCAATTGATTGAACAAAAGAGAATTTAGCTACTCGTGATTAAGAGAAAGTTACAAATTAGGGTTGTCTTCCTTGGAAAAACCTCTCAAAGAAACTAACTTGTGCTCCAAATTATGAATTATGATGAATAATAAAAAAGATAGAAACTAAAGGAACTAATATCCCAAAACAAACTGCAAAAGATATTCCCCTAAAAACATATACAAAAATACATAAAAGCGTCCAAACATAAGGAATATCCAAGTCGACAATAGTCTCCCGGGACACATGCAATTGCATGGTTTTGTCCCTTGAAAAGCACGACCACACTTTTTCTTTACCAGTTTGCGTTCTAGCTTTTGTTCTTTCCTTCGCTCTCTGTTGAAATAGCGTGGGTGTGTCCTGTAAAGCTCGACCAACTCCACCTTCACCAGACCGTGCTCTTTCTCACCTCGATTCTTTGTCTTGATTCTTTAAAGCCTTTCCTTGATTTAACCCCTTAGCCTCCAAAATTACTGTGAATTTCCACCACACTTGGCCGATTTTTGTCCCATCTACACTCGCTCATCCTTGAATCTGCAAAATGACACAAAATGAGTGCAGATTTTGAATCTTCTAACCAAACTACAAAACTAAAGATACTAAATAAAACTAACTAAAACCACACAAAAAGAATCTAAACATGCTATATAAACACTACCTAAATGCAAACTATATATCAAATTTCCCCATGCTTAAACCTTCCTTGTCCTGAAGCAAGAAATAGACTCAAATCAGACCACAACTAGCAGTTCATGCATCCATCTCATCATTCATAAAGCAAGTCAACAATTAACTATAACTTGACCAAGATATCATAGCATTCATTTAATTAAGCATAGAGAGTAGAAAATTCATCCACTCTAGACCTCAGCAAGATAATGTGTTTGCACTCTCTCAAGTGTTTAAAGGTATATGTTTTACTCAAAATCGACATGGAAATGCTAGACTACCATAGGCCTGCATCAACATCCTAATTCTCCACCGCTATAGACCAAACACACGACAAAAATTATGAAGTCTTTTTAAGGGTTCTAATGAGGCCAATATAATAAGAATTTGGAAGGGAAAAGTTATGGTCATGTGGTGATAAATTCGGGAAATAGAACATACTAAAACCCTAAACCCAACACTTTCTTCTTATGATTCCAACCAACTTCTTTACCAACCTCTACACACTTTTAAGCTCATTGATTTTTCAACATTTTTCTTTTGCCTCTTTTTTTTTTCTTTTCAACATTTAAGCACTACGAAGATTACCTCAAACTCAACCATAAACAAATTTCTCATTTTTTCAACATGGTTTTCCTTTTCCTTTCTCAACCTTAATCTTCACTTTTTGTTTCTTTTCACTTATCCACCATTATCACTTCACTTTCCCCTATACTTACTCAACAACCACACAAAACAACTCAACTAAAATTCTAATTCCTGGATGGGTCAAGCTTATATAGGCTCAAGAGTTATTTTGTGGAGCTATCAAAAATAGGCTTAGGGCAGATGGGGCTTCAAAAATCATAGGATAACATCAAGGTAGACAAGGAAAAAATGATCTAATAAAGAAACATGACTCAATCATTTTAATTTCATGCATTGTAGTCATGTAAAGCAATCTTAAAAACGAGCCTAAACACAAGTTCTAGAGCTAGCAAATCAAGTGATGCACTCAACACAAAGAGAGGAAAATTAATCTTTAAAAGGCTCAAATCAATCTCACAAGGCAAAATTTGTCTAGAACTTCAAAATAAATCTAAAACTCTAACTTGTATACATGCTCAATCCTATAATCAAAGTTAATAGCCAAAGATCATGCCCATTTCCAAAAAAAATTTAACACTTCAAGCATAGTCTTGGGTTAGAATCTTGACCCAACTTAAATGAACAAGTGGTTCATCACCTTGGATAAATATAAATCCAAAATGCAAATTTTTTTCATTTTCAATTTTCTGATTTTTTTATATTTTTTTGGATTTTAATCATTGCAAAACAAAAATTAAACATGCCTAAACTAATCCAACTACATGAAAGCAAAAACAAGGAAGAAATCCCCTTCCCACATGCTTAAATTTTACATTGTCCCCAATGTAAAGCAAACATAAAAGAGAAGAGAAAAACTCACAAGCTCATCTACTGATCCGGAAATGGGGAAAAGTCGGGATGTTGTTGTGGTGGTGAATACTCATGGTACGGTGGAGGAGGATACTTGGGATAAGGTGGTGGCGGAAAGTTGTATTGAAGGTAGTACTAATGCGGAGGATAGCCCATGGAAGTCCAACCGTCCAATCTTGTGTTGAGCAACCGGAATTGCTCATCCTGACGTGCTTGGAACGCAGTAAAGGGGTCGTCTACATAGCCTTTGAAACCCTGGAAGCTCATGTTGAAGTGAGATGTGAGAGCATTGTACCTCTATGTGTTATCAAGGTGCTTCTTCTCCATCATTTGAGCGATTTGGGGCCCAGAATAAGCATCACCACCACCGGATGTACTAGCCCCATCAGTGGGTTGGTCATCACCCTGGACTTCCTCCTCAAATTGGAAGTCCTCATCATCATCATTCTCCTCAACCTCCTCTACTTCTTCCACCACTTCCTCTCTTCGCCCAACTCACTCTAGCTTGTCTTACACCTCTCCTTTGGCCCGTCACCATATGTATATCTAAATCACAATCAAGTACATGCACTCTCCAAGTCCGAGCATGCTGGATCCTAATCTTCAAATCAAGTCGCCTCGGGTTCGAAAGTCTCATCACCTTCCTGATGTCTCCTAGAGCCCAAAAGTAAGTATCACGCTCAAACTACAAGACTCTCATGTTGTCGAACATTTTGAGATCTATGGGCGTCGGCGGAAAGTCAATCTTGTATTGCCAAAGATCAAGCCCAAAATTATGAGCAAATTAAACCGATTGACAATTCCCCCAATAGCAATAGCCCCACCTCCTTTGTGACTAACCTGACTCAAGTGGCTCATCAATAACCCACCTAAATTCGCATCCTCTCAGCGCAAACTAGCACAAAGAACAACCAAATCATTCCTTGGGCAATTATTATCACCATCCCCTCTTCCACATATTGTATGAGCGATGAGACATGGGAAGAAATGGACGGCGATATGAGAAATTGGGGCTTTTTCTCTTGAAGCGTGATACTCGGGTTTTCCTGTGATCTCGGCCCAAAAATCGGCCCCTAACCAATAGGCTTTACTGATGGCCGGATCGATGGAGATGGAGATGGTGCAAAGCAATCGCCAAGCAACTCGGAAAACTCCTTGCAAAAACATAGATGGAAGGTGACAACGAGGGATATGGATGCTCAAAAACTTGGATATGACTCACCAAGAATTCAAGCAAACTAGGATGGAAGATCGTCGGATATTACCCACCAACAATCGAACAACGAGAATTGAACGAAAAAGTGCAGGTAGAACTAGATTGAAACAAGTAAAGGAAATAACAAGAGAGTGTCGTCCAAAATCTAAGGAGAAGGGAGCATGGTGGCCGGCCATATAACCTAACATAAGCCTCACAAAAATCAGCCCCCTCACTTAAGGAAAATTACAAAATTAACCAGTAAAACCCGAAAACTTATTAATTGTCCTTAACCGTAGAATTGTCACTTATCGAACCATGAAACAATAAGAGGCTCCAACCTTCTTCTTTACACTCCTTCGGAAACCTACGACCCATGAGCTCCTCTTGAACTTGACAAAGAATGGCTTTAGCTCGGGATCGCGTGATACGCCCAAGATAGGGCTTGGCTTCTTGACTCGGTTTCCTAGTGCCTCGGATTCCGACCTTAGTTGCTTGTTCTGATGTCGACTTCCCTTTCTCATGCACCAAGGACTTGTATTTAGAGCTATAGTCCTCACTTGGATCATCGAACAAGACGCCATCCAAAGTGCCCGATGAATTGGCAACATCAAGGTCGGGATCCGACGTAGCGCAAGGCGAGCCATCCCCTTGCAAGGGCGCGCCTCCAGCTGCTTGCAAGGGCACACCAGCCCCGCGCAAGGGCGCGCCAAGGGCCGGCCGTAGCTCTGATTGGATAGGCGTGCCAAGGGCAGGCCGTGGCTCTTCCGAGAGTTCCGGCGCACGCTCCATCGTTGGTTCGGTTGTCGATGGACTCACATCATTTACTCTCAAACTGAGCAACTTATCTGTCATTGAAAAGAGGGAAGCTGAAGAGAGCATTAATTTCATTCAAAATCATCTTTCTACTTACTCCTTCCAACCAAAATCTACACTCGCCCTAATCACTCCCAAGGCCTTCTAGCAACGTAGTCGTCAAAGTGCTCAGAAGTTCCAAAGTAAGACCTTTGTAGGTCGGTAATTGAAGTTGCATGAATTGCTAGAAGTGAAAAGGCTGAGCTATCTTCAATAATTCCCCAGTCAAACCCAAGGCATCCATCAATGGCCAATCCATGTAGCGAGTGACTTCCAATCCCTCTTCATAAGATTATCAAATTTACGTTGACGAGATTGTTTGATCAAGGTAAAGCCATATGATGTCGGGGTTTCTTCCTTAATTCTTGTTGGTGGAACTAAGTGAACCCTAGAGTAGCATGTGCGGGACGTTGAAGCATCATTCGCTCTTCTTCTCTTAGGACCCATGAAAACTTTATCAAAAATTTCCCACACAAACTACCAAAATACAAACCACAAGCAAAATATTGTTGTCTCGACGAGGACAAGCACATCAAAATAGTAGATAATTAAGTAAGAACACTCAAACACTCTCATCCCCTACTACCTAGAACAAGGTTTATGCACAAACTCCTAGGGGTAATCTCAAACCATCAAAAATAACTCAATTAAAACATGAAACTATCCTAGAATCATGCAATAAAGGAATAATTGTGAAGCATCCATGCCAATTTTTCCCTAAAAACACGTAGATCTAAACTTTCATGAAACCCTAGATCTAGAAAGAAATTCCAAAAATTCAACAAAAACCATGAAACTTGAGAAGAAAAGTGAGAAATCTTACTTGAATCCAGGAGATTTGTTGCTTCCTTTCTTAGACTTTAGTAGAACTAAAGCTTGAATGTCCAACATTGGTGGAAAGGAGCAAGGGTGCGAGAGGAAGAAGAGCAACTTGTGTTGGGACATAAATGAGAGGCGCGAGAGAGCTTTGAGATAAGTCGTTGAAACAGGAGAGAACGTGGTTTGGTGTTGGGAAAGCGCAATCACATTCTCCTGTTACCCGCACGCATTCTTTTGACGAAACATTCTGTTGGCATT
Source organism: Fallopia convolvulus (assembly GCA_964016875.1). Classification (NCBI taxonomy): domain Eukaryota; kingdom Viridiplantae; phylum Streptophyta; class Magnoliopsida; order Caryophyllales; family Polygonaceae; genus Fallopia; species Fallopia convolvulus. The sequence continues at coordinate 30,496,378 of OZ024727.1, forward strand.
GCGCGGTTTGGGACCTAAGAATGCGACAGCGTTCTGGCTGGTCCTAGCCGACGCTTTCTAACTAACTATTCGAACTCGTAATTCCGTAATTTTTTTTTTTAAAACAAACGAAAATGTAAACTAAACTACTATAATTCTTGGGTTGTTATGCGTTTGCTACTATGACCGCCGCTGAGGAAGAGGAGGCCATGTCGGTTCGATCAAATGGACCCTTGACGCGTGCTCGCGCCAAGGCTATAGGTCGGACTACGGTTTACATCATACGAAGAGCTAACCAATCCGTGAGTTCGGTACAAGACCCGCCTTCGACTATATTGATGACATCTTTGGGTCGAGACGCATTTTCGGATCACTTGGAGGAGTCGGGAGTCGAGCCAAGCCTTTTCGGAAGGATCACCGACGGCGCGGACGATGCCATGCCGAGCGCCCCCGCACTCTGGCCGTTGCAAGCCGCGCAGACGCTGCAGAAATCGGCCTCCTCGGAACGCGGGCAAAACATCGAGAGCGCGACCGCGCTCTGGCCGGGCGTGCCCGCGCCCCTGCCGCAGAAAGCCGACCTTCTTGGGCGCGGCCTATACCCCGAGAGCACGCCCGCGCTCTCCCAGGCCAAACCGCGCCCCGACTGGCGGTGATTCGGATCTCTGCGAGTCTTTCCGAGGCCTCGGGTCTTCGGGTTTCTATCTTTATATTTATGTCGGGATTTTAATAGAACGATTACTTAATTTGGTATTATTTATAATTCCGCTATTTGTTTTATTTAGCGAGATGGGTTGGGCTTGCATGCTTGGGCCCATTCTCCCTAAGATTTCTAGGTTTAGATCTAGCTTTCTATTAAAGTTGTCAGACTCTCATACTTTCAGTTTACGCTTGAATTGAATTGAATTTGCCTTTGTTGAATCGAGTTTCTCTTCCCTATGCATCAGGCGTCATAATCCTTCTATCCTTCTTCCAATCGCCCTACAACTATTCTGAGGTTTCGCTTGTCGGAATCAATTCCATATCGAGACGCCACTAGAACCCTAGCGTCGTACCATCAATCCTCAACTCGCGCGCCCTTGCGTGCCCTATCTCGTTTGCTTCCGCTTCATCATTCGTTCGAGATCGTGACGGGATTCAGAATACGAGACGTCGGTCCTTGTAGCGAGGCGAAACGCATCAACTGGTATCAGAGCCATCGTCTTGTAAGTCTCCTGATTCGATCTTTGCACTTTCACCACCATATTTCCGCCATTAAATCAGCAAAAAATTCCAAATTTTTTTTTTCAGCCAAACCCTAATTACTTGATCTTGTCCCTTAGGGTTTAATAGTGGTGTGATTTTGTTCATTGCGTTGTTATTGCTTGGTTGATTGCCCATTGTAGTAATTTTCAATTACTTGATAGGCTATCTTGCTTGTTTTGATTGCATTGAACTATAATTCTCACTACATATCTATCGTTGCTTGTTGAGGGTACCAAAATTCAGCATTATTCAACAAAAAAAAAATTTTTCGGCCCTCCTTATATATAAAAAAAAAAATTTCAGTTGTGGTGGCATAACCAAAATAAGGTAAGCCATTAACCACATTTTGTGGGTGGAAAAGCCAAAATAAGGTAAGCCATAACCACATCTTGTTAGTGACTTCAACAATTGTTAGTGCTTGCTTCATCACTTGTTTGATTAGTACTACTTGTTTGATATTACTAATTTGTGTGGTGTACATCTTGCTTTACTTTGCTTTGTTCAATAACACCATTATTTTACTCGTGAGCTTAAGCCGCCTCTCGCACAAAGAGCCAACCGTGACCTTGTGTGAGTGCACTACTCGGATCAAGAGCTAAGACTTTGTGTGTTTGCTTGCTATTGTTCGTTTTGTTCGTTGTTACTCGCCATGTCTTCTACTCCTGATTCAGGTGCTGTGCACATTCAAGAGGACGATCCTACACTCAATTCGACTGCTGTGATCGAGGCCATACCTATGGAGCAAGAAATTGCTCTTTTAAAGCAACAAATGGCCGATATGCAAACTCTTTTTGCCGCCCAGCTGGCCGCCCTTACTCAGCAACCAACATCGGCTCCAATGCCGCAACCGGGCGTCAATACTTCGAGTCCAACACAAGACCCTGTCTTGGCTGGTCTCCCGGCGCCACAACAACTTCCCCCCGGGCCTTTGACGCGAGCCCGCGCTAAGGCTACCGGTATCACTATTGGCGAGCCAGGAACATCGGTGGTTCCGATCATGAATACTCAGCCTACACCGCTTACTACACAGGACCCCCGCCGCAAGGACAAGGACCCCGTTGAGCCTAACCCGCCACCGGTGGAGGTCGTCCTCGAATCAAGGCAAGGTGAGGAAGTCCACGTTTTGCATAGTGATCCATTTGCTAATGCTCCGTCTTCGAGTGCCTATGCCGGAGACCAAGGTATGTACTCTCAACCGCCTATTTTTGATTCTTATGGTCCCGTGGATGATGGCTACTACGCCACCACCTCGCGTGGTGCTCCGAATCGCCCACAATTTGTGGACGACGCTAGAGCACGTCGGCTTTATGGAATGCGTGACCAACGCTTTCCGGCACCGGCTTTTGACCATAATGCTTTTGCAACGACCAACAGGCCATATGAGAAGGAACCTAGTCACAATCGTCGACATGGTTCCTTGGAGTACAATTTTGCTACTCCGATTATCCATGACGACTTCCATGAGTTCGATGATGAACAAATAGAAGATTCGGGCATGGTTAACCCTTATAATTTTCTAGCGTTGGGCGATCCTCCTGAATTGAATGAGCGCCCATCGGATTGGATTCCACCAGCCCCCACCCTTAATAATGGTAATGCCCAAACACGTCGAAATCGGCGCGCCTATGATCATGTTACCGAGCGGCACACTCAAGCCCCGCCCCGGCAACATCATCAAGGGCAAGACCATTATTACGGGCAGGTGCCGGCCCGGCCTAGGTCCCCTATTGATCGTGGCCATGATGTTCGCGTTGCTAATGGTGATCGGGACACTCCCCGGTACCAGCGACACGAAGTCAAGGTCAAGATTGAACCATTTGAAGGGCATCATGACCCTGCGGTCTTTCTAGAATGGGTTACTGCGACGGCGCATACTTTGCACTATTGTAATATCCCCGCTTATGAGCATGTACAAGCGGCTACCTTACATTTCCGTGGTTCCGCCCGAGTTTGGTGGCAACGCTTTGTGGATGATCGTTTGCGTCGGGGTCTTACCGCAGTGACTACATGGGATCAGTTGGTCTATGTTATGACTCAAAAATACATTCCAACTAATTACCGTAATCAAATGCGCTTGGACATCGCTGAATTTCGCCAAGGATCCTTGTCCCCTATTGAGTATTTCGAAAAGTTAGAGGACATGTTTTTCAAGGCAAATATCAGTGTTGCTCCATCCACATTGCGTACTAAGTTTATTAGTGGTCTGAATTTGCCTATAAAAGATCAGCTTGAGATCCTCCCTATTAAGGATATCAACACACTAGTGCATACGGCCATGAAAATTCATCAACAGCATGTACGCAATAAGAGTTATGGTCTCCGCACGTCGTCGGGCAGGTATGTTTCTTCTAACCCTCGTCCATACGGTTTTAATACTAATGAAAAATCTATTGCTGGTGTAGGACAGGGTTCTTCTACTTCTTTGGCCAAAACCACGGCTCCCACACCGTCACGCACGGCTACCCAAAAGCCGGCACAACCAGGCCGTGAGAGAGCACGTGATTTGGAATGCTACACTTGCGGTGGCTGCGGTTACTACCAAAAAGACTGCCCCAACCGCAAGAAAGTGATGTTTGTCCAAGCTTCAGCTGGTTACGAGTCCATGGATGACGAAGAGGAGATTTCAGCACCGACACCATTGGAGGAGGAGTTTGCGGTTCCTCGAGCCGAGGAATTGGATTGTGCTCCATCGCCGGCTAATATGGGGACTCCGTTGGGGTTGGTTTCTCGAAAGGCTCTGATCCTTCGTGAAAACAATCTCAATGACCAGCGGGAAAATCTTTTTCACACTCGAGCTCTGGTTGGTTCAGCGAGCTTAAGTGTCATCATTGACTCCGGGTGTTGCACTAACTTGGTTAATGAAAAAGTGGTCGAACATCTTGGGCTGCCTACCACCCCACACCCGGCTACTTATGGTCTTCAATGGCTTTCGTCTAGCTCAGGTACGCAAGTTACCAAACAATGTACCATTTCCTTTGTTATTGGTCCTTATACAAATACTATTCTTTGTGATGTAGTTGCAATGGACGTCACACATTTATTGTTGGGACGCCCATGGCAATTTGATAGACGTGTCCTTCACGATGGTTACTTAAACACTTATGTGTTTACGTACCACGGGAAGCGCGTCAAGCTCTTACCTATGTCGCCGAGTGAGATTTTGCAGGATCAGGTTCAACGGGATCGCCAAAAAGCGATTGAGGCTGAGGAAAAAGCTAGCAAGGCCAAGAGTGTACCCAAACCAAACCTCTTTGATGAGCAAGGCAACGGTACACATCAGTCTGGTTCGAACAAGGCGCCACCACAGCAGCCAGAACAGCGGCCTCGCCAACCGGCACCGCCTGGGCCGTCCCTACAAGGCTCGGTCGAGCGACGCCTTCTGTTGGCCCGGCCGTCGTCCATCACAGCGTCGTTGCAAGGTCGCGCCCCGTGCTTTCTTTTGGTGGCGATGTCCTTGACATCTTCTAGCACCGACACTCCGGCATTGCCAGATGAGGTAACTTCCTTACTTAGTGAATTCCAAGATGTTTTCCCTAACGAGTTGCCTGCTGGTTTGCCGCCTATACGAGGCATTGAGCACCAAATCGATTTGGTGCCCGGTGCTTCGTTACCCAATAGAGCTCCTTACAAGGCCGGCCCGGATGAGACCCGGGAACTTCAAAAACAGGTTTAGGAGCTACTTGAGAGTGGCTATGTTAGAGAGTCGATGAGTCCTTGTGGTGTGCCAGTCATCCTTGTTCCAAAGAAGGACGGCTCTTGGCGCATGTGCATGGATTGTCGGGCTATCAATCAGATTACAGTCAAATACCGGCATCCGATTCCACGACTCGATGACATGTTGGATGAACTCCATGGCGCCTCTATCTTCTCTAAGATTGACTTGAAGTCCGGCTATCATCAAATCCGGATGAAAGAAGGAGATGAGTGGAAAACCGCTTTCAAGACCAAGTTCGGTCTTTACGAGTGGTTAGTGATGCCCTTTGGCCTCACCAATGCGCCAAGCACATTCATGAGATTGATGAATCATGTCCTCTGTGATTTTATTGGTAAGTTCCTCGTGGTCTATTTTGATGATATTTTAATTTATTCTAAAACTTTGACTGACCACGTGGACCATTTGAGGCTGGTTCTGGCGCGCTTGCGCCGAGAGACACTTTTTGCCAATTTGGCTAAGTGTACTTTTTGTAGCCCATCCACTATTTTTCTTGGCTTTGTGGTGTCTTCTCGTGGTTTACAGGTAGATGATGCTAAAATTAAGGCCATCACGGAGTGACCTACGCCTACCACCGCCACCATGGTTCGTTCTTTCTTGGGCATGGCCGGATTTTATCGCCGGTTTGTGTGCAATTTCTCTTCTATAGCGGCGCCCCTACATGCCTTGACTAAAAAGGGCACCGTTATAGAATGGAAACAGCACCACGAGAGGGCGTTCCAAGATTTGAAGGATGCGTTGAGCCATGCGCCCTTGCTACAATTACCGGATTTCTCTAGGCCGTTTGAGGTGGAATGCGATGCTTCTAACACTGGCATTGGGGGCGTCCTCCACCAAGAGAAGAAGCCGATCGCTTATTTTAGCGAAAAGCTCACCGAGGCACAACTCAATTATCCGACATACGACAAGGAGCTATATGCCTTAATCCGAGTGCTCCAAACTTGGAAGCATTACTTGTGGCCGCGGGAATTTGTGATCCATAGTGACCATGCGACTCTTTCTTACCTCAAGAGCCAAGCACATTTGAATAGAAGACATGCTCGATGGGTGGAATTCTTGGAGACATTTCCGTATGTCGTCCAACGCAAGAAGGGGACTGAGAATGTGGTAGTCGACGCCCTTTCTCGCAGGTATGTGCTTCTTACTCAATTGCAAACTCGTTTACTTGGCTTCTCTTTGATGAAGGAGCTTTATGCTTCGGATACTTTCTTTGGACCAATCTTCGAGAAGTGCTCGATTCATCGTGAGTGGGACTCTTATTTTTTAGATGACGGTTACTTATACAAGGCTGGGAAACTTTGTATTCCAGCCTCGTCTATAAGGCACCTTTTAATTAAAGAGGCTCATGATGGACGGGGACATTTCGGGGTGAACAAAACTGTTGCAGCTTTGCGTGAACATTTCTTTTGGCCTAACTTGGTCTCTAATGTCACCAAATTCTATAGGAGTTGTGTTCCATGCCGAAAGGCCAAGTCGACTACTTTACCTTACGGACTTTACTCGCCTTTGCCTGTGCCTAACACCCCGTGGGAGGACATTTCTATGGACTTCATTACGGGCTTGCCTATGTCAAAGCGAGGCAAAGACTCCATATTCGTTATTGTGTGCCGATTCTCTAAAATGGCTCATTTTATCGCTTGTAAAAGTACGAATAACGCTACGGAAGTGGCTTCTTTGTTCTTTGACAATGTGGTAAAATACCATGGTGTGCCGAGAACTATTATTAGTGACCGGGACACCAAGTTTGTGGGCCATTTTTGGAGGACACTTTGGGGGAAACTCGGCACCAAATTATTGTTTTCTACTAGTTATCACCCCCAAACAGATGGCCAAATGGAGGTCACCAACCGTACCTTGGGCTCCCTCTTACGAGTGATGCTCAAATCAAACCCACGCCGGTGGGAGGACTTACTTTCTACCCTTGAGTTTTGCTATAACAGGTCCAAACATTCGGCGCATTCTTTGACCCCGTTTGAGGTCGTTTATGGGCGCAATCCCATTACGCCTTTGGATTTGGTCCCCAAGCCGTTGAAGCAGGGAGAACATGTTGATGCTGCAAATCGAGCCAACCACATTCAACAACTCCACGCTCGGACCAAAGCGCATCTTGAGCGACGTGCTATTCAGTACTCAGCTCAGCACAACCGGGGTCGTGTTTCTATGATTTTTGAGCCTAGCGATCTTGTTTGGCTCCACTTGCGTAAGGAACGGTTCCCGGCAGCTCGGAAGACCAAGCTCCATCAACATGGTGATGGGCCATTTCGTATTCTTGAACGAATTGGTCCCAACGCTTACAAGTTGGATCTTCCGGATTCATATGGCAATGTACATGCAACGGTCAACGTGTCGGATCTTTCTCCCTTTGTTGAGCCGGAGTTTGATTTTGAGGAAGCGGGGACGCTTCCCACTCAAGGGGGGAGGATGATGCGTTTGCTACTATGACCGCCGCCGAGGAAGAGGAGGCCATGTCGGTTCGATCAAATGGACCCTTGACGCGTGCTCGCGCCAAGGCTATAGGTCGGGCTACGGTTTCTATCATACGAAGAGCTAACCAATCCGTGAGTTCGGTACAAGACCCGCCTTTGACTATATTGATGACATCTTTGGGTCGAGACGCATTTTCGGATCACTTGGAGGAGTCGGGAGTCGAGCCAAGCCTTTTCGGAAGGATCACCGACGGCGCGAACGATGCCATGCCGAGCGCCCCTGCACTCTGGCCGTTGCAAGCCGCGCAGACGCTGCAGAAACCGGCCTCCTCGGAGCGCGGGCAAAATGCCGAGAGCGCGACCGCGCTCTGGCCGGGCGTGCCCGCGCCCCTGCCGCAGAAAGCCGACCTTCTTGGGCGCGGCCTAGACCCCGAGAGCGCGCCCGCACTCTCCCGGGCCAAACCGCGCCCCGACTGGCGGTGATTCGGATCTCCGCGAGTCTTTCCGAGGCCTCGGGTCTTCGGGTTTCTATCTTTATATTTATGTCGGGATTTTAATAGAACGATTACTTAATTTGGTATTATTTATAATTCCTCTATTTGTTTTATTTAGCGAGATGGGTTGGGCTTGCATGCTTGGGCCCATTCTCCCTAGGATTTCTAGGTTTAGATCTAGCTTTCTATTAAAGTTGTCAGACTCTCATACTTTCAGTTTACGCTTGAATTGAATTGAATTTGCCTTTGTTGAATCGAGTTTCTCTTCCCTAGGCATCAGGCGTCATAATCCTTCTATCCTTCTTCCAATCGCCCTACAACTATTCTGAGGTTTCGCTTGTCGGAATCAATTCCATATCGAGACGCCGCTAGAACCCTAGCGTCGTACCATCAATCCTCAACTCGCGCGCCCCTGCGTGCCCTATCTCGTTTGCTTCCGTTTCATCATTCGTTCGAGATCGTGACGGGATTCAGAATACGAGACGTCGGTCCTTGTAGCGAGGCGAAACGCATCAGGTTGCCTTCCAAGAAGCGCTGTTTAACATCATTAGCTAGACACATTACAATTCATGAAGGAGTGTAGCTATGGAATTCAACCTCCTTCCCGTCGAACCACATCTTTAGAATGCCTTGAGGGATATCTATCTTGGTGTTGGACATCTTCAAGAATGGTCTCTCGAGCAACACAGAGGATCTTTCATCGCTCGGTCCCATTTCCAAAATCATTATATCAGCTGGAAAGATCAAGGAGACTACTTTCACCAAAACATCTTCAAGTTTTCTTTTTGTTCTAGCGCTGGAATGATCAACCAACTCAATAATGGTCCGAGTCTCTTGCAAAGGACCCACATCAAGCTTCTTGTATAAAGAGTAAGATATGAAATTGACTGATGCACCCAAATCAATAAGAGCTTCATTCACCTTTGTGCTCCCGATCTCACATAGAATGGTGAACATGCCTGGGTCATTGCACTTCTTGGGCATTCGCTTTTGAAACACAATAGACACATGTTCTTTTTTTCACTTGCTTCTTACTCTATTCCTTTTGGTCTCTCTTGATGGTGCAGAGCTCTTTGAAAAACTTAGCATAGTGAGGTACACTTTTGATCAATTTTTATAATAGAATATTCAACTCACTTTTGCTAAACGTCTCAAAGAGTTCTTTGTTATTTTCCAGCTTCCGGCTTTTAGAGCTTTTGAGAATGGTGGAACGAGTTTATACTCCGTCAGAGGGACTCTCGAAGGTCTGACATCATCACTCAAAAGCGTAGGCTCGGGCCCTAAGAACGCAGTCGCGTTCTATCCTGGCCCAGGCCTTGTTGTCCCACGGTGCTCTCTGTTGGAATAGTGTGGGTCGGGATGGGAAAGCACGAGCACGTTCTCCTGGTCCTGGCAGCGCTTTTCAACTCACTTCTCGTCCTTGTATCCTTTTTCTCGTTTTTTCCTACTATGCACAACGGCTTAGCAAGGACTAGCTATGAAACGAGATGAAGCTCACACTTTGTCTGAGATTGAAGTTTGCTTGAGTCTCTGGCATCCTATTTACTCTGAACACTAGCAATTTGACTTACTTGTCTCTCCAAGTTTTGAATACTTGATCTTGTCTCTTGTTGAAATTGGCTCATCGAATTCTTCATCATGGTCATGCTCTGAGCAAGAGTCTTGATCATCTCATCTGTGGACAACAGAGGAATCTCATTGTTCCCTTGCGGTCTAGGATTGTATGGTGGCCTATATGAAGGTTGACCACCTTGTTGATTAAATTGTTGATTATTCTGGTTCCCATACCTTGAGTTAGTATGATCCCTCCACCCTAGATTATAGCTATTAGAGTAGGGATCATACCTCGACCTAAGTGGGTCATAGGCTCCCACCGAATTATCATCTACTTGTGGCTACTGGAGTGTAGGACATGCATCGGTTTGGTGCGTACTATTAGAGCAAATTCCATAGGCCTTCACCTATTGCCTTCCACCTGATTCATACAGATTGAGATTGCCTTCCACCCGATTGCATTAACTGTTTCACCATATTTTTCAATTCAGACATCTCTTCTTGTAATGATGAATTAGCCACAACTACATTTGCCTATCTAGAGCCAACTATCTTATTGAATTATCTTGAGCCCTCAGATAACTCGGTAAATAGATCAAATGCCTCATTAGGGTCTTGTTGAGAATATGTCTCCCACATGCAACATTGATCATCCGTCTCTCGTCACTTAAGAGGCCTCTATAAAGATACATGATAAGGTCCTGATTTGAATACCAATGGTAAGGACAACTGGAGATCAACCTCTTAAATCTCTCTTAGTATTCTTACAAGATCTCATTTAAGTGTTGTTCAATATTGTTGATGCTCTTCTTTAGACTTTTGAGCCTTGTAGATGGGAAGTATTTTCCAAAAATGCTTTCTTCATTTTGGCCTATGTATCAATACTCCTCGGAGCCAAGTAGTAGAACCAATCATTGGCCTGATCCTTGAGAGAAAAAGGAAAGACTCTCATCTTGATTTGGTCTTTAGTGACTTTTGTAGGCCCTCAACTTAGCTCGTTCTCCTCGCTCAGACAATGCAAGGCCATGCCACCACCGCCACTAAGTCCACAGGTTAGTCGCGCACCCGAAGCCGTCAACCTCGCTTGTCATTGTTGCTCGTAACCACTGCCAACATCTCCTCTGTTCTTTACCCATGCCTTGTGCACATGCTCTGTTGTTGTTGTTGTTGTGCGTTTGGGTGAGCAGGTCATGCCCGACCCGACCCGACCGAGATGCCTAGTTTTTAGCATATTTGGATTTTCATTTAAAATTAAAAAAAGCTTTTATTAAATTAAAAATTGGTAGGAATAAATAAATGGATAATTTTAATAAAATTGATTTTTATGAGTATTTAAAGAAAATATATGGATTTTATTTAGCATTTTAAGTAATATTTATCAACAAGTTGTTATTTTATGAAAAAGCAAATATAACAATAATAAGGGATTTTTTATTGTGAGTTAGGTTGGGATAAAAATTATTTTTAAATTAAATAAATAATCTTAGGTTGATATCTTTAAAATGAGAATTTAATTTGATGACATGAAAACTAGATAAGGTTTCATGACATACAATTCATTATATTAATAAGAAGGATATTAATAATATGATGTATGAGTTTATATGTTTATAAACTAAAGGACGATTCGATGTTCTAACTCAACATCGTATGTAATGACGTATAAAATAAACTGATTAGAATTTATTTTGTATAACTGGTTGAAACAGGAACGAGTCATGAACAACTTTGTAAGTTGGCATGGAAATGTTGTGGCTGACTTTGTATCTCGTTTATGGCCTACTACGGGACATGAATAATTTTTTGGTTCTAATTCTCCGCCCGATGTTGTAGCTTTGGCGGAATTATACCTTTAATAATATCATAACATTTTCTTCTAAAAAAACAAGAACGAGTCACAAGTCGTGATTGTAGTCATCGCAAGTTCATAGTTTTCGTGTTTAAGTTATCTTCAACAAGGCAAGTCGTTTGGTTCATTTAGCATAAGTTTTGATGCATGAAAATGATTTGAATCATGATGTTTTTGTTGTTGGGAACACTTGTTTGAAATTAAAAATGGACTAGGTTGTTATTTTAAGTTCCTAGTATTAATGACCTTGTTATTATCGTAGTTATTATTATTGTTAGGTTGCGCTATTATGGACTTAGGTCTCAAAGTTTGTGGTCTTGTCGGGGCCTTGTGTGTTTGTTGTCTCAAAGAGATTGGTTGTGAACTTAGCGTAGAATCGGGGATGGAGTTTCAATACTCACATCTCTTTATAACATCACATTAGGATGGCCCTAAATCCTAATGTTGGTCATGACCTTTCCCCCTCATTTGTGTATGAGGGGGTACCTATCGCCTTATTCAAATCCAGGGATGGAGTTTTAGAATCAGGATAAGTTAAGTTCACAATGCACATAGTAAAACATGTTCACGGTGGGGACTACAACATGGAAAACCGCTCTAGCTCCCTACTAAGGAAGATCCTCTATCCAGTATGAATTCAAACAACATGTATTCAGTGAGGTTGATTTGTGGATCCAATTAGTCGACATAGGCTTTTTAAAACTTTTTATGAATAATAAAAGTTCCTAACAAACCACCTAAAACCAAGGAACCACACTGTTGTGGCGTCCCATCTTTTCGCTGCATGCCTTGACGTTTTGGTGAGCGTACTTAAGTTAGTATACCATTGACCGACATTCATTTGGAGTTCGATGCTAATAGCTAAGTACAATCACAAGGAACATTTTCTAAAACCCCATTTGCTTAGTCCATCACAAGACTAACACGATCATTTTCTTTCCTTTACATGATCGGATGGTATCAATTGTATTTCTCGTGGCATCACATTAGGAGCGAAGTTTAGTGAATGAGGTTGGGAAGACTATCATGGAGGGAATTTTGTTGTTGTTTGGACATACAGTGTTCAAGACTTCTGAAATTTTCTGCTAGTTCCACAAGTTTGATTGTAGGGTTGAGATCCTTGGCTTGTAAGGACCAATTCGAGAATAATGTTTATTTCGCATACTTATGTAATTGTTGGATGACATTTTGTTGTATTTATATATTCTATGAAGTTTTATTTTATTTGTTTGGTTGCTATAAGCTTTGGGTGACTTCGAATAGTAAAATCCCGAGGTCACTAGCGGTAATATCTCCAACAAAAATTGGGGGTGTTACACTAACCCGATTACCTTATTCTTGGAAGTTATTGAAGAGTAGATCAAGAGGATCGAATTCGGAGAAGTTGAAGAAAAGTTTCCAAAAGTTGTACTTAAAATGAAGATCATGTTTGGACCACTAGCAATAATACTTCCAAGATAGGTAGGGGGTGTTACACCACAACAATAATCAAGCATGGGTAATTATCGGAGCTTATGAATTTGTTACTTTAACCTAGGGAGAATTGTGTATTTGAACCCTAATTCGACAATATAATAGATGGAAAACGGGATGGATGGTTCAATGAAAATGGAATAGAAATAAAGGATGTTTTTTTAAAACATTCCAAGATAACGGGTGATATTTGTAAAAAGTGAAATAATGTGTTTATTTTTTGAAAACACCCCAACATAAGGAGTAGTTTTCTGTATTTTACCATAAACTAAAAAAATGCATAAATTATAAATCAATCAATCAAATTTTATGAAAACTAATTTTTAAAAATAAATATCATTATTTTTATTTTTAAAGATTATAATAAAAAACATTTATACTTGTTCAATCCGGTTTTGGATCAGACAACATAGGTCGGTCCGGCGTGAACTTGCCAAAAATTTCGGCATAACACTTCAGTTGAGACTAATTGAACAACAGTACATATTCGGCTGAGAACTTTATCATAAACAATTCCGGCCCTTGTATTTTGAAGTGCCATTAAAATCTCATAATAGAGCACCCTATTTAAATATATAATGAACATTGATAAAAAAAATTACACCCATAGCGACATAACTCTCCATCCCTCATTTTGCTCTCCACTTTCCTTCATTAGCACTCTCGTTTTCACTATTCTTCTCCTCTTCACCATCTATACACTCTCCTCCACAACCCAATTTGAGAAAAGTAAGACCATTTAATCATTTGAACAACAAATTATCCACACTAAGGTAAGTTTTATTGATTTTATTGTGTTTTATTTACAATTTGAAGATTTGAATTTAGAAGTAAGGTTTTAATTTTTATTTGTTGTTGTAAAATGAAATAGGTTAATTAGGAAGTTTATATCTTGAAATTGGATTTAATTATGGCTTAGAAATATACGAATTTGCGGTATTGAGGAATGTTTAAGATTGTGTAATGGTCGTGGACGAAGTTGAAGAAGCTCACCAAAGAAGATGACGACTTTTGGATGTTATGGCCAACACCAAGCTAGGATCTCGTCTCTTTTGTTTCTTATATTTTCCCGCATCCATTTGTCTAACCCCACATAATGTTTTATTTCAAATGATAGATCGTCAAACACTAGATACTAGGCCGACTCATCATCATCGTAGAAATGCACAGAGAGCACAAACCGAGGTGCTAGATAAGGCACAAAACGAAGAGCAGGTTCAACCAGTGATGTTCGTGTTTTTAGTATAGTTTTTAGTAGGTTTTCTTTTGTTTATTAGGTTTAGTTTTGATAAAATTAGGTTTAGTTTTGTGTGTTTTTGGATGGTTTTGCATATTTTCATGGAAAGTATGGAAGCTACTCTATTTTGTGTATTTTGTAGGTTTTAGCAAGGAAAAGGTGCTATATGGAGCTGAATTTGGAGCGCTACAGTGAAAGACAGAGGAATACAAGTATGGAGAAGTCAACGTCCAGGTTTTACGAGATGAAGTGTGGAAGAAACCAAGCCCAGGTTCGTTAACGAGGCTGTGAGGGTTCGTTAACAAGGCCACATGATGAAATTTCGAGGGTTGACTTTGTAACTCACCGATCCTGTGCGGGAAATTATTTCCGTGTCGGTAGAGTATCTTTTTATGATATTTAGGGTTATTATATTATGTATTTTAGGTCTTGTTATCTTTTTAGATTTTATTTCTATCTTTTTAGGTTTTTAATTCTATCTTTTAGGAAAGTTTTTATCTTCTAGCCTTATTAGTTTTTAGCCTTTTTAGTATAAATAGCCCTCTTGTTTAGCCTAGAAGGGGGTGGATTTTTAGAGAAGAGGAAGAGCCGAGAGAGTCGAGAGAGGATCGGAGTCGAGTTCGTAGGTCGGTGAACGAAAGTTACCGAGTTCGTTGATCGTGATTTTGGTTCGGTGCTTTATATTTTTTCGGTTTCTTCTGATTTTCTGTAAGACAATATTTTGTTATTAATTTGAGTAGTGATTTGTTTTCAATGATTTCTTTTGTTGAATTTATTTGTTTTGTAGTTATGATTAGTGAGTAGTCTTCTTTTCTAGGATCGGGGTTAAGCCTGGCATAGTTAAGCATGTTTGATGAGTAAGATTGTGTGTTGAATGCCTTTTATCTATTATTGAGATTGTTTGTTGAGCTTATACCAAGATGAAAGTTGCGGTAATTTGAGTTTTTAACTTGATTGAAAGAGAAAGTTAGTAACTTGAAGGTTAATATTGTTTGAATACGAAAGTTTCAAGCTTTAGATCCAAAACAAGCAATTAAGTGAATTGGGTTATGAAAGTAGGTTGATTTACTTGATAGTCAACGAAAGTTGATGACTCTATCTATTTAAGGGCATGATCTATTCTTCTTACAAGTTTATATGCATGACTATGTTGTGGTGTCCCTAGTCCTAGATCTTTGTTTTTATTTGAATTATCTTAAGTGAATTTCGTTGCTGAGTTAGTTGGCTCGGTACCGAACTTATTTAGGTCGTTAGATTGAGTCTTTTGTGTACGGTGGTTCGTTAACAATCCTGACAACGTCGTTAACGAGGCTGCTTGTGAGTGTTTTTGTTTGATTTTGTTTGTTTTTTTAGTAATTGATAAACGAAAAACCTTGCTTCCTGTGGAACGATCCTGACCTCCCTATACTCAGCGGGGTCTTGATTATAAATTTATTTGTTGTCAAGAAACCCTCTCAACAAATTGGCGCCGTTGCCGGGGAAGCAACGAGTTTGTTTGTTTATCTATGGGTCTAGGAATAGCCCGACCCCGTTTTTGTTTTTAATTTTTGTTTTCTCTGTCTGTTTTCTCAGCGTATGCCGGTAGGACGACGAAGGGTCGAGTTTGACAACACTGATTATTACTCAGAACCCGAACGTTCCCTGCACCGTAGACTCCTAGAAAACCGAGCCATGGCCACACCTGAAGAGATGGCTCGTCAAATGGAAGACCTCCGAAATCAGATGGAGGCGTTAAAAACTGAGAAAGAAGGCGCTGCTGCTGAGGCTGAGCGTCACCGAGCTGCTAATGCTCGTCTACAAGAGGAGCTTAATGCCTATCCGAGGAATGCCAAACAGTACATGCATCCAGAACTAAGGGTGCCAGAATCTCCAATCGTGCTTCCCGAGATAGAGAAACCCTTTGAGATCAAATCTCAATTCATATCCTTGATTAAACGGGCTCAGTTTGAAGGGAAACCTACTGAGTGCCCTATGGAGCATATTAGAAATTTTCTTGATTTATGTGACACCATAGCTGCTGAAGGTGTCTCACTTGAATATGTTCTGTTAAAAGCTTTCAGGTGGTCTCTTGCTGGGAAGGCCCTGAGCTGGTTGGAGAGCCTACCTTCTAAGTCTATCAGGACTTGGAAAGCTTTGTACGATCAATTTCTTACAAAGTTATTCCCTCCTGCTAAGATGACGGAGTTGAGGAAACGCATCACCTCCTATCACCAGCTGCCTAATGAAACATTTGTTGAAACATGGGAAAGATTCAAAGAGATGCTTAGACAATGCCCCACTCATGGGCAACCTTTATATGTTTTGCAAGAAATCTTTTTCCAGGGTATCAACGCAGAGACCAAGAACCGCATCAACACGCATACTGCGTGCAGTTTTATAGAGATGGATCCTACGGCTGCGTGGGAAATGTTGGATAAGCTGTCCAATTATGATGCCATGTATGGAACCCAGCAGACTCCACAGCCCTAGAAACGTCTCTACATGCCTAACCGAGACGAAGTTGACCCGGATGTTAAAAATCAATTCTTGCAAGATGAGGTCAACCGTTTGAAGAAGCATGTAAGTTTTCTGAAATCCTCTCAATCATGTCAAGAATGTGGTTCTTCTGCACATGGTACATCTGCTTGCACTAACATAGAGCAGGTTAGAGCCGCTGAAACAATAGCTGAGATGAATTATATGAGAGGACCATACAGGAACCAACCTAGCTATCATGCAGTGCCTCCACCAGATAGACGACCTGCACTTTATCGACCTCCAGGCCATCAGGAGCCACCATCACGGGTTCAAGGATTACAGGAAGGCATTAACGGAGTGACCAACAAGGTTAACGAAGTTCAAGCCAACCTAAACCAACACAATAAAAGATAGGGAGAGTTCGATATATGGAAGAAGAGTGTTGATTCCCAACTAGGGAACCTCGCTGCCCAAATTCCGAGACCACAAGGGCAACTCCCGAGCCGCCCCGAGGAGAACCCTAGGGGACAAATAGCAGCGGTGCACCTTAGGATCGGGAAGACATTGCCGCTGCGAGTCCACGCTGAGGAAAAGGAGGAAGAGGACGTCACCAAACAGCTCGTTAACGAGCCAACGAGGGCAAATAACGAGCCCATATACCAAGGTGACGAGGCTCCGAGGATTCCTGACGACCCTACCCCAGGTAAGTCTTCTAAACCGAGCCTTCCTCTCAACTCCAGGGTAGTTAAAGACCCCATCTGGGTCGGTAACGACCCGCCGAGGCCACCAAATGATCCTAGTATCGACCCGGTACTCTCACCTCTCGAGCCTAACTTGGTTCCGAGAATGGTGAAATCTCTTCCATTTCCAACTAAGAAATCTATGGACTCTACCGAGAGTAAGTTCAAGCGTTTTGTAAAGATTCTTCAGGGCATTAATATTTCCATCCCATTCACTGAGGCCCTAAGCGAAATGCCGGCTTACACAAAGTTTTTGAAGGATATTCTTAGCAGGAAAAGATCCATTACAGAGCTGCAGGACGAAGTCAGATCAATAGCTCTACCAGAAAAGCTAGGAGACCCAGGGAGATTTGCGATAACGATCGGCATAGGCAACCACAAGTTCAAGGCTTTATGTGATTTGGGCGCCAGTACTAGTTTAGTTCCTCTCTCAATCTGGTCTAAAGCTAATATGGGACCACTAGAGCCCATCAACATGCGGCTTTACATGGCAGCCGGATCCTGCATCAAACCAACAGGGGTAATAGAAGACTTTCCAGTTCAAGTGGGCAAATTCTTTGTTCCAAACGACTTCATCGTTATGACAATGCCCGAAGATCCGGTAGTGCCTATTATTTTGGGAAGACCGTTCCTCGCCACAGCTGGAGCCATAATCGATGTTAGGAGGGGACTCCTAACTTTCAAAATTGGGGATGAGGTGACGGAATTCCGATTTAAACAGTCAATTAAGGAGACCGATAGAGCCGAAGTCAAGATGCTCTACACCCACAAGGAGATCATTGAATGTGGAGACCCTATTGGAAGATCAGTATTAGGTGATGAAATTTCAGGTCAAAGATGGGCAGAAATAACCCCTGCAGTTTCAGTAACGAGCTCCCCAGCCATGTTACCGATTCTCCTGGCAGAAGAAGCAGGCTCGTTAACGACCCCATCAGCATCGTTAACGACCCTGGCAGAAGACAACGAAATTTCAGCCTTTGAATATCTTGAGGAGGTGTTGAAGACGGAGCCAGAAGAACCAATTCTAATCCCTGCTGAACCGTCCCCAACACTTAAACCCTTGCCAGACTCCCTCAGGTATGAATTCCTTGGTCCTAATTCTACTTTGCCTGTCATCATTAATGCTAAATTAAAAGATGAGGAAGTAGGAAAACTCCTAAATGTGCTTAGGATGCATAGGAAAGCCATAGGCTACTCCCTAGATGATATAACTGGCATATCCCCTTCCCTTTGCATGCATAGGATATACATGGAGGATAATCATAAACCCACCATAGAGCATCAACGTAGGTTAAATCCTAACATGAAGGATGTAGTTAAAAAGGAAATTATTAAATTACTTGATGCTGGGATCATATTTCCTATATCGGACAGCCAATGGGTGAGTCCGGTCCATGTAGTCCCAAAAAAAGGGGGGATGACTGTGTTAGAAAACGAAAAGGGAGAGCTTATTCCGACTAGAACCACCACTAGTTGGAGGATGTGCATTGATTATAGGAAGCTTAATAGTGCTACTAGAAAAGATCATTTCCCGCTTCCTTTCATTGATCAGGTGTTAGAACGCTTAGCCCAGCATGATTATTTCTGTTATTTACACGGCTATAGCGGTTTTTGGCAGATTCCCATTCACCCTGATGATCAAGAGAAAACAACCTTTACATGTCCTTATGGAACCTTCGCTTATAAAAGAATGCCATTTGGGCTTTGCAATGCCCCTGCTACCTTTCAAAGGTGTATGATGGCCATTTTTTCGGATATGATAGAGGATATTGTAGAGGTTTTCATGGATGAATTTTCTGTTTATGGTTCTTCATTTGATTCTTGTCTTGCTAACCTTGCACGAGTGCTTAAAAGATGTGAAGAAACCAATCTCGTGTTAAATTGGGAAAAATGTCATGTCATGGTTCAAGAGGGGATAGTACTAGGACACCTTGTCTCTAAAAGAGGGATAGAAGTAGATAGAGCAAAAATTGAGCTTATTGAAAAATTACCTCCTCCTTCTTCTGTAAGAGACATTAGGAGTTTCCTTGGGCATGCTGGCTTTTACAGACGATTTATTCAAGATTTTTCTAAGATAGCTAAACCTTTGACTAACCTACTAATGAAAGATGTAGTGTTTGAGCTGTCTCCAGAATGTCTCGAAGCATTTTACAAGTTAAGAGCTGCCCTCGTATCTGCCCCCATTATGCAGTCCCTAGATTGGACATTGCCTTTTGAGATTATGTGCGATGCCAGTGACTATGCAGTTGGCGCAGTCTTAGGGCAACGGAAGGACAAAAAACTCCATGCCATCTATTACGCCAGTAAGACGCTGGATGAGGCGCAGAGTAAGTATACCACAACGGAGAAGGAGTTCCTTGCCGTGGTATTTGCCTTTGAAAAATTCCGGTCCTACCTTGTTGGATCCAAAGTGATTGTTTATACTGACCATGAGGCTGTTAGATACCTAATGGCTAAAAAGGATGCCAAACCCAGATTGCTTCGTTGGATGCTCTTACTGTAGGAATTTGACCACGAAATAAGAGACAAAGAGGGAGCAGAGAACCTAGTGGCGGATCATTTATCCAAATTACCAGTAGAGCATATCACCGAGTCCAATAATGAGGTGCCAATAAACGATTCCAGACCAGACGAACACCTCCTGCTGAACGAGGTCGAACTCAACAAGATCCTCTTCACCGATCCCTTCAGGGTCGTTAACGAGGAACCGAGGCTGGAAGGCACAAATTACAAAGATAAACTTCCTGAGTGCGTCGGAATGTCAGTCAATCAGGTCGTTACTAAGCCACGGGAGGTCGTTACCAAGGATAATATGAGGACTCCAGGGTCGTTAACGACCCATTCAGGTAAGATTTCTGAAACCAAACTGGCTCAAATCAATTCCATTTCTTCTCCTACTTCTATTTCTTCTTCCTCAATATCAATTCATGCTGTTAGAGGGTCAAAAGCCCCTTGGTTTGCGGATTTTGCTAACTATCTTGTAGGAGGCATGATTCCCGAGGGTCTAACCCCACAAAAGAAGAAGAAATTTCTCCATGATGTGAAACAGTACTATTGGGATGATCCTTACTTGTTTAAGCAAGGAAGCGATCACCTCTTTAGGCGTTGTGTCCCAGAAGAGGAGATTGAGAATGTGATCCATCAATGTCACACACTTCCAACTGGAGGCCATGCAAAAGGATTCAAAACCACGGCGAAGATTCTTCAAAGTGGTCTCTATTGGCCAACCATGTTCAAAGATGTGCAAGCTTATGTGACAGCATGTGATGGGTGCCAACGCTCAGGAAACATCACTTGGAGACATGAAAATCCACTTACCGGGATATTGGAGGTTGAGCTATTTGACGTATGGGGCATAGACTTCATGGGACCGTTTCTCGCATCAGGCCCCTACAAGTACATCCTAGTTGCGGTCGATTATGTCTCCAAGTGGGTAGAAGCTGTCGCTACAAGGACTAACGACGCCAAGACTGTGGCTCAATTCATCAAGACCAATATTTTCCCCAAGTTCGGCGTTCCAAGGGTCCTTATCAGTGATGGTGGTTCTCATTTCATTGAGCGGAGTTTCGAAGCACTTTTGGCTAAGTATGGGGTATCCCATCGGGTGGCAACACCCTATCATCCCCAAACTAGTGGCCAGGTTGAAGTTTCAAACAGGCAAATAAAGAGCATATTGGAGAAGACAGTGTCCCGTTCTATGAAGGATTGGTCCTCCAAATTGGATGACGCTCTATGGGCATACATGACAGCATACAAGACGCCTCTACGCACCACTCCTTATAATCTAGTGTATGGCAAGGCATGTCATTTACCGGTTGAGATGGAGCATAAAGCATTATGGGCTTTTAAGGAGCTCAACATGAACCTCGACGCGGCTGGAACAAAAAGATTCATGGACTTGCAAGCATTAGAAGAACTAAGGCTGAAGGCGTACGAAAATGCTGAAATTTACAAGGAACGCACTAAAAGGTGGCATGATCGGAAATTAGTGCCCAAAACTTATGAAGTTGGCGACAAGGTACTTCTTTTCAACTCTAGACTCCGACTATTCCCAGGGAAGCTCAGGACCCGATGGAGTGGGCCATTCGTGGTTCATCACATTTATCCTCACG
This sequence comes from Fallopia convolvulus, assembly GCA_964016875.1. Taxonomy (NCBI): domain Eukaryota; kingdom Viridiplantae; phylum Streptophyta; class Magnoliopsida; order Caryophyllales; family Polygonaceae; genus Fallopia; species Fallopia convolvulus. The sequence goes on from OZ024727.1 coordinate 30,517,653, forward strand.
GAGCGGTGGAGTTGATCGATAACCAAGGCATAATCTTCAAAGTTAATGGCCACCGGCTGAAGAAGTTCCATGAGCAACCTGATCCGGACGAAGAGATCAGAGTTACCATAGGTCTCACATCATCGGACTAATCAAAAGAAGTACGTCGGGCTGACGACGTTAAAAATAGCGCTTACGGGAGGCAACCCGCTTTTTAGTATAGAATTAGATTTTTTTTCTTTTTAGACTCTGTTTCTTAGCTTTCTTTTGAGTTCTTTTTAGTAGTTTTTAGGATAGAAATTAGGATTAAATTTTGAACTAACAAGACGCAGGAGAAGGGATCAAAAAATCACTTCAAGAGGCTATGGTGGCTCGTTAACGACCCACCCAGGGTCGTTAACGACCCGGTTCAAACGACCCGATTCGGCAAAACGGGCATGTAAGTTTTTTTAACCTAGTCTATCTTCTTACTACCCTAGCCGCCGCCCCCTCTACCCCTTCCTATCCCTACCCTCTCCTATATAACCCTTTTACCCCTCCCAAAACTCTTTCACTCTCAAATCATCCAAAATCCAAACTTCTCAAAAACTCAACCGAAGATCTTGAAGACTCCCACCATCGATCGGAATCCCTCACCAACCACCGAGTAGCCGTCGTTACCGAAGCCCGGAAACTCTTCCTCCCACCAATGAAGATCCGAGTTTTCGTTAACTCGCTTTCACCGAGCTCGTTAATCACCCAAAATCCGACCCCTCGTTCTTCAATTTCTTGATTCTCCGGTATGATTTCTAAACCCTAACTCAAAATTGCATGATTCATGGTTTTTAGGGTAGAAATTTCATGTCTAGAATTGAGTTCATATAGAGGATAGATGTCATGATTGGATTTTGCCCAAAAAAGTTTGATTTTGCTTAGTAATTCTAGATCTAGAGAAGGATATTCATGTTAGAGATCTCATTGAGAAAAGTTGATTGTGAAAAGCATGAATTTTTCTTGTTCTAGTATCAAGATACAAACTTAGCATGCCAAAATTTCGGGTAAATTTAGCATGAGCGGGATGGGTAATCGAGCAAGTATGGGGTGCGTATATCCGATTGTGTGACTAAGTGAAGGAGTGTAGAGGATTGCATGCTTGATTTTGGCTTGATTTTTAAGATAGATTAAAACTTGGAATTCTGTGATTTGGTTCTCGGCGGCTCATTAACGACCCACCCAGGCTCGTTAACGACCCTGCGTGGCCTCAAAGATCAATCCAGTCCAAATTCGTAAACGACCCAATTGGGTAGTTAACGAATAATTCCGAGGCTATTTCGAGACCAAGTATGGGGTCTCTTGCCATCTATTTTGAGTGGATCTTATCTTGGAAAATTCTTGATTATTTTGTAGATCTCATGGCAAGTTTAAGCAGACCCGCTACCCGAGCTCGGAAGAAGAGAAGGAACCAAAGGTCCCCATCTCCACCTCGCATGGACAACGTGATTTTGAGTACTCAAGGCCAAGTGCATCGATACCGTGCCATTCTAGAGAAGGACCACAACACCCGTTGGTTCTCGAAGTCCAGTGCTATAAACACGGGGATCTACACGGACGTCAAGGAGGCCTTCCTTATCCTTGGTGCATCCCATCTCCTGAAGAAGGAGAATTTACCACACTATCCGGCCCTCACATCCGAGTTTTTGGCCACTCTAGAGACTAGCTTCCCGTCGAAGACTTCGGCAGGACGAATCCGGTTTTGGCTCGGTAATGTGAGCCGTGAGTTCACCATGGCAGAGTTCAACACAATCCTAGAGCTTCCGAATCCATCTAGAGACTACAACTTGAAAGACTACAGGGTGACTAGGACTTGGAGCTATATCACTGGGGAAGAACAATCCTCCACAACAGCATTATCTGGGGCAAGCATCATCAACCCCATCTTCAGGATCATTCTCCGAGTCCTAGCCGCTATGTTTTGGTCGAAGAAAGAGTTGAACAGGCCAACGAGGACGGAAGTTGCTTGTCTCCGCACCATCCTTTTCGAGGAGCCCGGCCCCTTGAATTTGGGGTATGAATGGCTCTACTACGTCGAGAAATCAACCAAGTCCAAGGAAGTTTGGTGTGGCAACCTAGTTAGCCTTTTGGCTAAAAACCTCGGAGTCGACCTTACTCGATACACACCGGCTCACGCTCAACTCCTCAACAAGAACTATTGGTATAGCTCCGGTATTTTCATTCAAGCCGAGGGAGGATTCAAAGTAAAAGTTCAAGACCACCTTGTTAGACCCACCCTCGACAAGTTGGAGCTACTCAACGTACCAAATTGGTACGAGGCGTGGACGGGGCATGCTTACCCGTTAGAGCCCAAGACGGAGGATGAGCTATCACTTAGGCCGTGTGAGACAAGATTTGAGCGAGAAGGTGAAGCAATGGATGAAGATGAAGATGAAGATGAGGATACCGAGGTAGTTGGCGATGACACTAAAGAAGCCGACACCGAGGGAGGTACGGAAGAGCTAAACCTCGAGGATGAAGACCTCGACACGGAAGTTTTGGGCACCAACGTCCTCGTTGACGAGCCTACCAGGCTCGTTAACGACCATTTCCAGCCTCCTTCCTATACTTCTAACGAGGCACCCAGCTTCGTTAACGAGGCCCCGAGGACCACTACCGACCCACCGCCAGCTCCTACCGACCCTCATTCCTATGGACTCATGCCATACAACCCAGTGCTGTACCGGGATCATTTCCAGCCTCACTATCCACCACCTCCTCCGCTTGAGTACACAGGATCGAGTATGCCACCACCATGGGCCGAGGATCTTTCTGCTCAGATGCAGCAGCTTCACCTCCAGCAGGACCATATTCATAGAAGGATGGATACATGGGAAACTGTCTATTCCGCTCGCATGTCGATGGAGGATGAGAGGCATCGTCAGAGAGAGGCGGATGATGCTGAGCGTTGGAGGACGATGTATGACTTCATGGGGACCTTTGAGCACTACTTTCCTCCACCAAACCAGTGATTCAGCCTGAAGATGAAGTTTTTCCTTGTTTTCCACTTTTGAGACTTTGTAAGTTTTTATGTTTGTTTTTTTTCTTTTTCTTATTTTTATCTTTGTTTGTTTTCTTTTCTATTTCTTTTCTTTCTTCTTATTTTTCTTACAGTGGGGACACTGTAATTTTAAGTATGGGGTGGGAGAAAATAGAAAACTTGTTGTCATAGTTTTTTTATGTGTTTTGAGTAGTTCTTTATTCTCTAAAAAATGAAAAATGAAAAAAAAATTGAAAAATTAGAAAGAAAAAATCGAAAAAAAAAGAGAGTTTTAGAATTGATAGATATCCCTTTCCTAGGTTCTATGATAGTAATTGCTAGCTTAATCATATAATTCCTTGCAAACATGTCTTTAAAAGTATAGCCAGATTCTTAACTTGAAATTGTTTTTTAGAAGAAGATAGCACTTGATGAAATTGAGCACATATACTTTATAGCATAAGTGATGCAATCCAACAACAAAATCATTACCTAGTGAGTAATTTTTGGCCTTGTAGGGAGAACATCAATAAATCCCTCTTCTTTTCTTGTGTGATTTACTCTCTATATGCATATTATCTCTTGGAATTGTGATGGTTATCTATTTCTTGAGACCCGTATGGGATTTATAGTTCATTACTTGTGAGAATCATATGATGGAGAACTTATTTTTATAAGCCCTATTAATCCTTATCCACCCTTTACATGATTCTTCTTTTGATAGCCAATTCTAGCCTGAAGATTTCATTTTTAGCTCCACAAAATTTCCCTAGCCAAGATAAGCTTGACCTTATCCGGGGATTAGGACTTAGATTGGAGAGGTATTTTTGTTGAGTGTAAAAAAAAAGGGAAGTGACATATAATGTTTTGCTATGATTAAGGGATTATTGGGAAGGGTAGATTGGAAGTCTCTTATTTTACTTGTAATAAGAAAGATCTCTTGATAAGAAAAAAAATGCACAAAATAAAGTTGTTGAGAAGAAGAGGAATACACGATGAAGACCGTTAACGACCCTGAAGTGGGCTCGTTAAACGAGGCAGCGAAGAGAAAAAATTGTTAAGAAGAGAAGAAGAAGTTTGAAGTGCATATGTGTTTATAGATAAAATCAGAGATTCTTTTATTTCTTATGAGACTTTCTAGGATATAATGGGTGAGTGAAAGAGAGTGTGCATAATGAGAGAGTGTGTTTGGTATATGTTTATGAGAGTTTTTGAAGTTATGTGTGAGTTTAGGAGTCTTTGATTCTCGGATGTTATTAGCACCACATGACCAAAATATTTCCACGCCTTATTGTTTTTACCAAGCCCCATTACAACCCGGCCGAGTGGAAGCTTCTATGAAGTTTTTCATTGAGCCCCCTAAGTTGCTCTTGATGATTTTTGCTTGTTTTGACAAATCTTGGGTGGAGAGTATTGGTGATATAAGTTCCAATTTCTATGAGTTTTTGTATATAAGATGAGTTGAGAGATTGAATTTATAAGCCCAAACACTTGAGAGTCGAGTGAAACACATTATATCCCTTGTGAGGTTGGATTGTATTTTCTTATGTCTATTTGGTGCATATATGTGTGATGACATTAATAATCCTTTGCTATATTTTTCTCATGTGTAGATGTTGCTTTTTAAAGGATGGCTATGTCTTGATAAGTATGTTTGTTTGGTTTTGGTTATTGTTTAGTGATTGCTTGAGGACAAGCAAGTCTAAGTATGAGGTATTTTGATGTTCGTGTTTTTAGTATAGTTTTTAGTAGGTTTTCTTTTGTTTATTATGTTTAGTTTTAATAAAATTAGGTTTAGTTTTGTGTGTTTTTGGATGGTTTTGCATATTTTCATGGAAAGTATGGAAGCTACTCTATTTTGTGTATTTTGTAGGTTTTAGCAAGGAAAAGGTGCTATATGGAGCTGAATTTGGAGCGCTACAGTGAAAGACGGAGGAATACAAGTATGGAGAAGTCAGGGTCCAGGTTTTACGAGATGAAGTGTGGAAGAAACCAAGCCCAGGTTCGTTAACGAGGCTGTGAGGGTTCGTTAACGAGGCCACGTGATGAAATTTCGAGGGTTGACTTTGTAACTCACCGATCCTGTGCGGGAAATTATTTCCGTGTCGGTTGAGTATCTTTTTATGATTTTTAGGGTTATTATATTATGTATTTTAGGTCTTGTTATCTTTTTAGATTTTATTTCTATCTTTTTAGGTTTTTAATTCTATCTTTTAGGAAAGTTTTTATCTTCTAGCCTTATTAGTTTTTAGCCTTTTTAGTATAAATAGCCCTCTTGTTTAGCCTAGAAGGGGGTGGATTTTTAGAGAAGAGGAAGAGCCGAGAGAGTCGAGAGAGGATCGGAGTCGAGTTCGTAGGTCGGTGAACGAAAGTTACCGAGTTCGTTGATCGAGATTTTGGTTCGGTGCTTTATATTTTTTCGGTTTCTTCTGATTTTCTGTAAGACAATATTTTGTTATTAATTTGAGTAGTGATTTGTTTTCAATGATTTCTTTTGTTGAATTTATTTGTTTTGTAGTTATGATTAGTGAGTAGTCTTCTTTTCTAGGATCGGGGTTAAGCCTGGCATAGTTAAGCATGTTTGATGAGTAAGATTGTGTGTTGAATGCCTTTTATCTATTATTGAGATTGTTTGTTGAGCTTATACCAAGATGAAAGTTGCGGTAATTTGAGTTTTTAACTTGATTGAAAGGGAAAGTTAGTAACTTGAAGGTTAATATTGTTTGAATACGAAAATTTCAAGCTTTAGATCTAAAACAAGCAATTAAGTGAATTGGGTTACAAAAGTAGGTTGATTTACTTGATAGTGAACGAAAGTTGATGACTCTATCTATTTAAGGGCATGATCTATTCTTCTTACAAGTTTATATGCATGACTATGTTGTGGTGTCCCTAGTCCTAGATCTTTGTTTTTATTTGAATTATCTTAAGTGAATTTCGTTGCTGAGTTAGTTGGCTCGGTACCGAACTTATTTAGGTCGTTAGATTGAGTCTTTTGTGTACGGTGGTTCGTTAACGATCCTGACAACGTCGTTAACGAGGCTGCTTGTGAGTGTTTTTGTTTGATTTTGTTTGTTTTTTTTAGTAATTGATAAACGAACAACCTTGCTTCCTGTGGAACGATCCTGACCTCCCTATACTCAGCGGGGTCTTGATTATAAATTTATTTGTTGTCAAGAAACACACTCAACAACCAGCTAGTCACATCTATGCTAAAGGACCTCTACAGGTCCTACTCTAGTCATCATAGTTTGACACGGTAGAGGACCTAGCTCTCCACTTTGAGGCTCTGATGCTTGTGATTCCGCCTCGACAATCCTAGGTCGGAGACTTTGATACACAAGATGAGGCTACTGATGATGAAGTGGATGATACTCCAACTAGTCATTCCTCTACATAGAGATGTAGGAGGCGTCTTCGACCATGAGCCTCTGACACCGACCTATACTTGTATTTGGAGGCCCACGGATCCCAAATTTGTTCTTGGACTGCAGCATGTAGCACACCACATCTATGATAGAAGTGTACTTTATTTATTTATAAACAAAATCACCAATTTTATTCATTATCTCATATATAATATGGTTACTGATGATGAAGTGGATGATACTCCAACTAGTCATTCCTCTGCATAGAGATGTAGGAGGCGTCTTCGACCATGAGCCTCTGACACCGACCTATACTTGTACTTGGAGGCCCACGGATCCCAAATTTGTTCTTGGGCTGCAAGCAGCATGTAGCACACCACATCTATGATAGAAGTGTACTTTATTTATTTATAAACAAAATCACCAATTTTATTCATTATCTCATATATAATATGGTTATTGTACATGACTGACAACCTATTAGGATTTAGAAAACATATATCACAATTGCTAGAATGACAGTTAGTTGGGGATCATGAGTAGATTGACATAGCTTAGGACAACGAACACGCTCATCTACAAAACATGACATATAGGCATATTCATGTTCAATTGGAAGAGGCATTTATTGAGCGATAACAACCAGAGATGAGCTCGTTCCATATGTCATGGGGAGAGATGACAATTAGCCTACATGATATGGCTCTCATCCTTGGTGTCAAGATAGATGTAGATGCAATTATTCTTCCACTTGATGAATGAAGACTTTTGCATAGCCATTGGATTTTCTCATCTTTAGTGGCATACCACTCAAAGGTGGAAGCCCACACATTGTATCCGTACATGGCATCGAATTTGTATGAATCTATGAATATCAACTACCATACGCTGGCATCTGACTTGGCTGCATAGTAGGTTATCCAAATCCATATCAATCACTAGTTGCTAGCATCTGAACTGGTTGCATAACAGAATATCCACTACCATACCAATCTGGGACAATCGAGATCAGTTCAGATTGCACTTGTGAACATCCATACTCGCCATTCAGGAAGAAATTTATAGAAGTAACAACTTTCTCTATTTTCTCCTCTTTAATCGACAAATCGTTAAGCTTAATATATATGTCATTCTCTTTCTACACACATTAAAAAAATTACACACAAGTGAATTAAAGAAGCTTAAAGTCCAATATATGCACTGACCATTATGGACAATATGCATCTCCTACAACGACCAGTGGATGCCTACGACCAGAGGGCACTTTGTCATAACGATTGCAAGCACACTGGCCGTAGTGGCCAAATGATCTAAGGCTGTAATGACAAGATGCATTTATGGACATTGAAAATGAAAAGCATGATGGTATGTAAAATATGCAAAATATTTTCAAACCACCATACAAACTCTGATCTTTTTATATAAAGACACTATCTTTATGACCTATCTTTTGTAAAAAAAAAATACTTGAACTTGCTTAACAAAACACTTACAAGTTAAAAGACAAGTAGTAAAAACAAGTTTTGAGATGAAAGATAGAATGGTGAAGAAAGTAGCCATTTTACTAGAAAATAATAGAGAACAAGAAAATAAAGTGTAAATCTATTAGGAGGGGACACTTATGGGGAAAGATGGCCCTCCAAATAGTGAATCTTGTTAGGTGGGGCCACTATTAATTACGAGTCAGGGAAAAGTTGTTGTTTTCTACTTCATGTCATCTGAAGTTACTAATAGGACGTTAGGTGTACTATTGTGTGCTATGATTAAACTTAACCTCAAATATTGGGAAGACATTTTGCCTTTTGTGGAGTTTGCTTATAACAAGTCTATATACTCAACAACAAGAATGACTTGTTTTATTGTTATTTATGGTATGAATCCCAAGACATTAATGGATATAACTCCACAACTATACAAGGAGAAGGAGAGCTTTGATGTTAGAAAAAGGGCTGAGTTTGTCAAGAATTTGCATGAAAGAACTAGGATGCATCTAGAGAGGAAAAATAAGAGATACAAATCCTAAGCTAACAAGGGGCAAAAACAAGTTATCTTTCAAGAAAGTGACTTGGTGTGGGTGCATCTTAGGAAGGAGAGATTTCCCCAAAAGAGGAAGAACAAGCTAAATCAAAGGCAAAGTACTCAAGCGGATTAGGTCAAAATATTGGCCATATGTAACACCCCGATAATTTATAAGGGATTGAGGTGCTCCCCATGTTAACAAGAGCTCTTCTTTTTCTGGGTTCGAGTGAGGACAAAGAACTCAGAAGTTAAGCGTGCAGGGGCGAGAGTAGTACCATGATGGGTGACCTTCTGGAAAGTCCTTGGGTTGGCATAAGATAACGCTTCTAAAGGCTTGGGCCTTACAAATGGTATCAAAGCTGACTCTGGGTTACGAGTGGCTTGGCCTAGTGGGCGGTCACTCGACTCGGACGGCGTTCCTTTGGCCTTGACGAGGACGTCAAGTGCTTAAGTGGGGAGATTGTAACACCCCGCTAATTTATAAGGGATTGAGGTGCTCCCCATGTCAATAAGAGCTCTTCTTTTTCTGGGTTCGAGTGAGGACAAAGAACTCAGAAGTTAAGTGTGCAGGGGCGAGAGTATTACCAGGATGGGTGACCTCCTGGGAAGTCCTTGGGTTGGCATGAGATAGCGCTTCAAAAAGCTTGGGCCTTACACCATATTTATGGGCTTAGAATTAATGTTGTTGATCTTTCACTTTTCGTGCTAGTCGTAGACTCCGATGTCGAATTAGAGATGATTTGAGGCCAAGTGGAGGAGAATGATGGAACCAAGGCAATCATGACTTCTAACAATGTCTGTGAGTTGATTCAAGTGTCATTTGTTAGGACAATTACCAAAAATATGGCCAAGAAGATTCAAGAAGCAATGAGTAAACTCTTGGTATGTTTAACAAATGTAATCCATGAATCTGAGAAGAAGAAATGGTTTACAATGATCCAACATCAATCCAACCCAATAGTCAATTGTTTATAAAGAGAATGGGTTGATTCTAAGCCCATAAAATAAAGAAGACATGGTCTAAACGGACGAGGCTTTATGGACGATTTTGAAGACTTATTTTGGGCCTTGTTTGTAGAACTTTCCTAACTTAGAAGCATGGCATTATCCACTTATTTTAGGGTTGAATTTAGTAAGTGACCAGATAAGATAGAAAGTGACATGTCGAAATTAGTCAAACTTTGACCTTTTCTATATTCTAAGAAGGGATATTCTATCTTAACTTAGATTAATATTTTCGAGTTTATTTATAGACATATATTATGTAATTTAGCCATATTATATTTATGTTGCTAACTAAGAGTTTTTTTTAATCTTTTCTTTATTTTATTAGGATTATTTTGGAATTCTTGTCTTGTAAAGCCTTTAGTTATCTAATGGCTTAATGGATAAGAAAGCTTAGGATAATTTTTTTTTATCGTAATTATATTTTTTAAAGAAAAGGTAAAAGTCGAAATCACCCTTGCATGGGCCAACTCCCTGCCTTGTCTTGCACTCTAAGTTAGCTTAGCTTTAGGTCTAGTTTTTCATTATTTAAACTTATGTTATGCTATTGAAATAATCAGATTTGAGTGAGTTAAAGTTGAAGGTGTTTATCTTTTCTCTTGGGTCTCAAAATACATGTTTCAATTGCTTGCATTTCTCTCAAGAATTTCGTTCCAGTTACAACACACAAACATATGCATAAATTCAAACACATTCGAGTAAGATAGAAAGTTGATTAATCCGAGAGTTTCTAGTCTTTGTCCTCACGGTTAGACTAGTTTATTACTTGGGCAAAGCCTTGGTGCCTCCCCTACTAAAGCTATCACCTTTTCCGTCTCTAATTTAGTCAAACATCATCATGATGATCACCACCATTGTTTGACTCCACCGTCATTTAGGAAAGATAAATCCGAGTTTTAGGAGAAACCGAGTTCAAGTTGAGGCCTTGGATAGATTGGGTTCCGGTTTGGTGAAATACGAGGTTACTTGGGAGATCCTTCCAAGCAATTACGTATCGGGTTTATTGGTCAATGTTACATTGAGTAGATAGAATATCATGTTAGATATTAGCCATTTTTTTTATTATCAATAGATATAAGATCCTATTGACCCTTATGTTTATTTTAATATTCTGATTTTTTATTATTTGTCAATATATTTATATATATATATGTATATATTTATCCATACTTTTGCAACTTACTGCCTAATGGACTGATTTTTTTTTCCAAAAAATATCATTTTTGTAATCTTTCCAAATACAACACATAGATGGTGTTTGTGGCACCTCTTGAAGAATGCTAAAAAATATTTGGAGAAAATAAGGGGTGTTAATGGATTTGATCTTATCTCAATGGCACATAAGGTGTTGTACAACTCATAAAACATGAATAAATTTGAGATAAACTAGAATGAATGGGTTTCAAAATTTTGGACTTAAAAGGAGTAATTGGTGCAAGAAAATGCTTGTTAAAGGACAAAGTGAGTTATGATTTACTTCAAAAATGATTTTTGGACTTGAATGTCAACTACCCAAAGGAGTGAGGGCATAAATTATTTCTTACAAGGGTTTGTAAATGCCAACACATCCTTATAGGAGTTTGGGAAACAATATGAAATTGTAGCGGGCAAGCATGACATGGATGTGGATAAGGCATCATTCGATTCGATGAACAAGCCACTTCATTGTGCTAAAGCACATAAGTTCGAGCATGCATTCCAAAAGGTGTATACAACTAAGATGTTTCAAGAATTTAAAGTTGAAGTGAAAAATAGGACATATGCCATGTTTGAGAAAATGGAATAATTTGGTAAAATCTTAAGTGTACGATATTGTGGTCAGGTGGTGGGATGGAGAAATAGCTAAATGTAGAACCTTTAAGGTGATATATGATCCAAATAAATGTGAGATTAAGTGTGATTGCAAAACGTTTGAGTTCATATGAATTATATGTTGCCACATACTTGTCATCTTCATTGTAGGGGAAGTAAGGTTGGTTCTTGAAAGGTACCATTCAGATCAGTGAAGGAAGGAATTTCCATGGAAGCACATGAAGATTTCATTTCCATACTATTCTTTGGACTTGATGAAGTCACAAGAGATGTCAAGGTAAGTGTCAATGAAATCTCATTTTGAGGCCATTACTACTTTGTCCATGACAAATGACGAAATGTCTTCTATAGTAAAAGGGAAAGTTCAAGGTATTTTTGAATGTTTGGGCCTACCTTATCAATCGCTATCCAATACTGGGAAAGTTTATTGTAAGCGTCGTAGTTTTGGTGTTCATCATGTGACGAAGTCCAACAGCTCGGCTGATGAATTAAGGATGATGTGCATTACCCTATTGATAAAAGGGGTAGGGGTTGAATGACAACTAGGCTAAATGTCTATCTATATGACACACCGAGCTATTGGAAACATTTTAAAATGGTTACAAATCTAGGAAGACATCTCATGCAATTCCTACCATCCCAAAATGATAGTTGGGCTAAATGTCCGTTGGGTACTTCTCAAGTTCACTCGGACCATACTTTGGGAGGTCCCTACACTCCTCAAATGAAGACCAATGATGCCAAGAACGTCCATGAAAGATGTCCTGAATCATCCAAGCACCGAGAGCCCCTTATTGATGCTTCTGACACGGTGCAAGCACTTTGCCATTTTTGGGTTGAATCACTCATGCTAGAGCTCGCGCACTTCAATATCCCCTCAAATCAATCCTAATGAACCCTGGAGAGCCGACCAAATATGCTTGTGAGGCTTGGAGTCTCTTGGTGGCCTCTCCACCAGCACCATGAGCCTTCTTTGGTGCATAACTTAAGTTTGGGATCTATATATAATTTTCCTTGGATATTTTTGTAACCTTTTCAAAACTTTTGTGCTCTTGTGTCAAGCGTCTCATGTGGCCTACGCTAAATACTTGTTAGATGCCACTTTTGTTTTTTCAGTCAAGATTTGGAGAAAAACATGCCAAAGCTTCGTCTCCTTAGTTTTCTACATTCAATCAAGGTTTTCTTCTTGATTGTGAGTCACATCAATCAAGGCTTAGTTTTAATCCATTGGTGAGTCATATCCAAGGGATTTTCATTCTTATTTCATTAGATTTGAGGTGAGTAATATCCTTGAATCTTTTGATCATATCCAATCCATCAAAACAAACCGAAATTCCATCTTGGTGGTTCCTGTAACTTTTTAGTGCAAGAGCCATAACTTTCGAAACACAAAATATTCCGACCTTAAATTTTGAGGGATTAAATCAGACTCGTATATCTAACTATGGGCTTTGGAATCACCCAATTCTGAATTTGTAGAAAGGATACTTGATCTATCTAATCGAGCAAATAAATTTATAAGATCAAGACCCCGCTGAGTATAGCGAAGTCAGGTTCGTCCATGGGAGAGGAAGTCTATGTCTAATTACTAGGATAAAACATGAAAAAATAGCAAACGGAAGCAACAACGAAACAAGAACAAACAACTGAGAATGCAATGTAAAGCTCGGTACCGATCCTGAAGGGGTAACTAGGAACGAGGTTTTTAAACAATGAGAGAAAGATCTATAGTTTAGGGTTTACCACAACATATCCGTGCATATTAAGTCATATGAATAAAAAAGATAATGCCTTTTAACATAAGAAATCAACTTTCGTTGAATAAGAGAAACAAATTAACAAACTTTCGCAAATCAATTCACTTTTATCTACTTATCACGATCTAAAGTTTTCAACTTTCGTTTCAAACATTATTTCTATTCAAATTCACAATCTTTTCTTTCGATCAAATCATGAACATGAACTTACTTCAACTTTCATCAAATTTTAAGCACAAACAATTCGAAACAAGATTAAAGGCAATCAATTCATACATTCATACTATCAACATGCACAACTATGTTGGGTTTTTACCCCCAACCCTAGAATAAGAAAACATGTCTTTGAATTAAACTTAAGAGAAAGTTACTCAAATTCACAATCACAATGTCTTTAAACTCACACAAGAACACAAAGAAATCTCCCACAATTCTCTCTTCCTTGCATCCCAAGGTGCGTCCCAAAACCTCCAAATCGTGTGTGATAAAGATAAGACCCCCAAAACTTGTTCCAAGCTATTTCTTAAATACTAGAAATCTATCTAAAGAAGTATCCTTAAAGATATAAAACTATCCTTCTAAAAAGATATCGAAATAAAAATCTAATAATCTCGAGTCAGCGTCGCCTACCGACACAGGGGCACCTCGGTAACGACCATCGTCAGAGTCGCTAGGACTCTCTGGCGAATTTCCTCAACTTCTGTCTTCCCGTAGACCTCGGTACCGACCCCTCTTGGGTCGGTAAAGAGCCTTTTTCTGGGCTTATTCCTCTCTTGTACTCCATGTTTCCTCTTGAATCTTGTACCACCAATTCAATCTTCTTTCTTAGCCTCGCTCCCACCCATGTGACGCTCTTGAATGCTCCAAAATCCGCTCCAAAAACTACAAGAAAACACAGAAATTTGCGTAGCTTCCATACTTTGCTAAAAATATGAAAACTAAAGCAAAAGACACAAAACACACACAAAAACTATCTAGAACACGACTTAAAAACCTATAAAGACACTACAAAACAAAGCTAAAAACACGGACATCAGAATTCAGATGAGGGAGATCTGCCCTTGTGATCCCAGGAGAAGTTCAACCACTGAGTTCTACCTTCCCTTGAAGTTTTCCTTTTGGATCAAGCGTCGAGATTGCCTTGAACCGTCCTCATCAACAAGATCATTCATCAAGTACTATGTCATTTAAACAAGGTGAAGAATCGCAAAGATAATTCAATGATGTATATGGAATGTAAATAACAACAAAGTTGATGTGATTCCATCTACCGAGTCATGGCCCCATGAGTTGAGTGAATATTCCATCCCTAAAGACAAGCCCAATGTGCACGATAAAGGGGAGCCAATACTTGGACAAGCAACCAAAGACGATGTTCGAGGCGCTAAGAAGCCGAGTCAAGGAGCCATGCCCTATCTTGGGCGCATCACACGAGCCCTAGCTAAGTCTATACTAGACAAAATCAAGGAGGAGCTCATGACTCATAAGTTTCCGATGGCTAATGACGGTGAAGGTTGGAGTTTTATTGTGCTTCACGGTTCTAAGTGACATTTCTACGGTTAAGGACACTTTATAAGTTTTCGGGATTTCGGGTTAATTTATGTAATTTCCTTAAGTGAGGGGGTTGATTTTGTAAGGCTTTGTGTTAGGTTTAAGGTCGGCCTCCTCCTCCTCATTTTGAGAGATTGAACGAAAATACTCTCTTGTTGCTTACTTTCCTTTGCAATTTCAATTCAAGTTCTTGTTCTTGTATTTCGTTCGTTCAATTCTCGTTGTTCAAGTTGTTGGTGAGTAATATCCGACAATTTGGGCATCTTAGTTTGTTTGAGAGCTTGGTGAGTCATATCCAAGTTGTCAAGCATCCATATCCCCTTGTTCTCCCCATTTCGATCCATCATCCATCTCGGTGGTTTCTGCACCCCCTCAGTAAAATCGACATATCTTTCAATTCACTCATCATCTAGGTCTGAAATTTTGAGGGATTAAACTAGACTCAGAGATCTAACTTCTCGAATTGGAATCACTCAATCCCGAGTTCAGACGAGGAAGATCCAGCCAGTTGAAGACGGATCAGTTGCGTGGTGTTTGTTGTCGGAATTCCTTGGATTCTCGTGGCGATCTCTTTGCACCATCATCCCCTCCATCGATCCGGCCATCAAAAGTAGTTTGAATTTTTTCAAGAACTATCAACAAAGTAGTTTAAATCTTAACTTGACAGAGATTCAGAGGAGTTTTAAATAAAAAATCACATTTCTAACTTTGTCAAACTTGAAATAGAAAGGAAAAAGCAAGAAAAGAACTATAGATTTCTACGGTAACCACGTTCCTAGCAGGTGAAATAAATGGGTTTTAGTATCCTTACAAAATATGCATCGAAAGTATCCTTCCCAAATATGCATCAGAATTTGGCTCAAGAGTTGAGTTTTTCACTGAAAAATGAATGTTAAAGATATTGCACGAGAATGGAGTGATCATCCAAACTAGCTATACTTTTAGAAAATTAACATGTTGACTAAATCCATTCACAACAAACTAAAATCCCAATCATCATACGTAAGAACTTCAAAGAAAGAAATACGAGCAGAATGACCTATTGAAGCCTATACCCAAAATCAATAAAGAACAAGTCTTTTACATAATGCAAACAAAATGAAAAGTCGCATGTTTTCCCTTACAAATCCAGAGTTTAGATACAAGCGATCCAAAATCCAGCTTTTTAAACAGCAAAAGAATCAAAAGATTTCTTAATTAAAGACGGTGATTTAGATTTGGTTTAAAATAAAAATTAAACAACATGTTGAGGTCCTTGGTTTGTTAGGATCAACTAGTAAAATTATCTTCCTCTTTATTATTTATCATTTCTGTAATTATGAATAAAGTTTCGTATTGAATTAAGTTGTATTTATTCTTTAAATCAGATCGTATATTGTGAAAGCGTTGTGTGACTTTGGATGGTAAAATCCAAGGTCACTAGCGATAATATCTTCAAGATAAAATGAGGGTGTTACAAAACTATTAACACTAAAACTTACAAACCCTAAAACTACCTTAAACCCTACAAAACTCATAAACATTAGAACTACAAATCATAGACCCTATAAATACTAACCCCTACAACTATAAACCCTAAAACCCCAAACCTAACTAACCCTAAACCCTATAAATACTAAAACCTACAAACCCTGCAATCACTAGAACTATAAACCATAAACCTTATAAATACTAAACCCTAAAACCTACAATACCTAACTTAAAACCATTAACTATAAATCTTAAACCATATAAACACTAAGCCTTATAAACCACACAAATCCTATTAAATTGAAAATATATACCATAAACCCTACAAACCCTAAACCTTAAACCCATAATCCTTACAAAACCTAAACCCTGCAAACATTATAACTACTAACCATAAACCCAACAAATCATAAACCATACAAAAACCAGAACCCTGATAGCTTGCATATAGGTGTAGTTTATATGCATGTTTTATGTTGGTTTTGCATAAGTTTTAGTTAGTTTTAGTTGGTTTTAGTTTAGTTTCTAGGATCTTGTGTTTTCGGGTAGTTGCGCTTGTTTTGTTCGGTTTTGCAGATCTTTAGGTAAACAAGCATGGACGGGATGGATCTTAGTGGACTATGGTGGAGTTTGAGGAAGCTTAGAGTGATACAAGTGAAGATTAGAAGAGCTAAGGTCCAAGAGCTTGTGTGAAAAGAAAGCTTAAACCCGGGCTATGCATTGGAGTTCTTGTTTTGTCACCTCTATCTTGCAATGCTTGGTTTGGAAGCTATAATGCTCGAATGAGGCTGAATTTGGTATCACTGGAAAGCTAATTCAAAGAGCTACAATTCATATTTTTACTTCGAGTCCAAATTCCAACTCGAAGGGGGTGAAAACAGCCTCTGAAGTGTCACCTGAAATGCTGAACCGAGAGTGCCGCGGGCATAACATGAACCTCCGCGGCCGCGCCACCCTAGGAATGCCCGCGCCGTTTGTTCCCGTGCTAGAGAGTTGGGCCGCGAGTTTTGGGCTTCGAGTTGGGCTTTGATTATATGTTTTCCGACTAGTTTAATGTAATTTCGGGATATTTTATCTTTGGATATCTTAGGGGTATTTAAACCTTGTTTTTAGTTTTCTTTCTCTATCATTATCATAACTTTTGATCAACTTTTGGAGGCTAGGGTTTTCTCTCAAGGAAGAACCTTTGAACCTTTGTAAGTTTGATTTTAATTCAATTATGCATTGCTAATTTCCTTTGTGTTTGACTAGTTATTGAAATCATAGATTGCATAATATTGTGAGATTCGATTGATTCTCATCAACTTGAATAGGTTTTATTCCCTGTGCTTAATTGAATCATGATTATTCTAGGGTTTTGTTAGATTGATCACCTAATAGAATTTCTAGGTTAATTTACAACTAATCTGATTGATGCCCGTTCGGGGTCGATTAGATAAAGTAGCATCTATAATTGTTTGGACCCGTTTGGGCTTTTCAATTGTAGAAGGGAATAAATCCACAAATAACCTAGATGTCTGTTTGCTCTAAGTGTTTGTTTCTATTGATAACTTGATTCGTAAAGCTGTCGTTTAATTGAATCTAGACGTTGTTTTAGGTTGTTAAATGATTAGGGTTGTTTAGACTGTTAGTTCTTTCAACTATTTATGAAGTTTGGGTCATAATCCTTAGTAGGAGTATAATCCACAATAGATTATTCAAGGGAATTGAGAATCAAAAGAATCAATGATCAATACGCATATCTATGACGGATGTAACTAGTTGAACACGTTTGTTCCTTAATTGATTTAAAACATATTTTGCATTCATATTTACTTCCAACTTTGCATAGTAGATTAGATTTTCATTCAATAAAACCCCCTATATTAGTTACTTGGCACTTAAACAATAACACATTTACACGAGTCTCTGTGGGTTCGACCCTTACTTGCCGCTCTACTGAGTTGGTTAAGTTAGGTTTCTTTGATAGGTATCAACGACCACCGAAAATACCTCATCAAACCCCTACAAAAGTAGTTCGTGCTAGGTTGGTGTAAATAATTATGATAGAGAGAGAGAGAGAGAGAGTAATAATAAGTAGGTGCATTCTAGGTTGTTGTAAGGAATTGATGCTATTATCTGCTTATTATATTTAGCAATTATATACATAATGTTTAGGCATCCATAATAATATGATCGATATTATTTAATAGTGTTTATTTATTTAAGTAAAATTTCAATTAATTATATGTTTATTGTTTCATTTGTTATCATAATTTATCAATGTTTTGGGTTATTGTATCTAATATCTATAAATTGGTTTAATCTATTTAAGATTTATGAAACTAATGAGAGATATTTGAGGGTTGAGAAATGATGAAACCCATGCACCCATGACTTTTCAAGATGTCGAGGAATTAGGTTGTATTCTATTTGATGGACCAATTACAAGGGAATGGGCAATGAAGATCAAACGAGGCACTCAAGCTCTTTTTATCAAGGGTTCCAGCTATGGTTGAGATGCATAGGAAACAAAGATGGATCACCATGATTCACCATGAAGGTTGATTATTAATTACCTTTTAATTAAGCTACCTACATGTAAGGGTTGTTGTATTTGTATCGTTAGTAGTTTTCATATTTAGTTTCTATACATGAACTACTTTTAGAGTCTCCTAACACATATGGGCCGAATTTCCTATGTGTTATATAGTCCTCTTGGGTTGTTTTATTAGAATCATGATCTGATGAGTTTTATTATTAGGGTATAATATGCGAGCAAATTTCAACCGTTCGATCATGATACATCTACGGTCACGATCAACACACACGTTCAAGCTAGTTATATTATAAACGGAGGGGCATTTTTGTGTTTTATTCATTAAATTAGAACACAAGTTACAAGGGGTCATCTTCTTCCTATTCAACGTGGAGCTTTCATTCACTCTTTTCAATCGATTCTTCTCTAGAATTGTTTCCCCTTTCTTCTTCTAATTTGGTTCGCATTTTTGTTGATCCCGACCCCAATTTGGGTTCTCTGTTCATGAATTTTGGTATAGATCTCTTTTGTATGGTTTCAAGTTCACACCTGTTTTTTTTTCAAATTTGGGAACTTGGTACTATGATTTACATGTTTTGTGTGTTTTTGGACATATTTTTGTTGGTTTTAATCAAAGATATGAAGATTGGGTATGTTTTTCTTTACAATTTCAAGTTTTTTATTTAAAATAAAGGCTAATATTCAATGCTCATCTAACCGCCCACCATGTGTTCAAAAAAAATGCTCAAATGGTCAACTTAGTGTTTAGAGCACTTTATTTTTACCAATTGTTCATAAATTATGACCCTAGGATACCAAATTATTAACCCATACCATTTATTAACTAGAATACATGACATAAGTAACAAGTATTGTGAATTAAATTTCATGAACCATTTTGATAATTGTTATGAACCTAATCACGTAAAGACATGAACCCACAAAATATGATTTACGTACTAGATTAAATGTCGAAAATAACAAGTATTATGGATTAAATTCCATGAACCTTAATGACAATTGTTAAGAACTTAACCATCTAATGACTTGAACCAACATAATATCATTTATGAAAACATGACACAAATAACAAGTATTGGAAATTAAATTTTATGAACCTTATTGACAATTATTATGAACCTAACCATAAAGCTTTTGAGTATGTACGTGTGAAATTGTATAAAAAGTGGATGAGTTTGAGATCTTGGTTCATTTTTATTTTAGCCTTCTTTTATATGCTTGGAATCTAGGCTCAACTTTAGGTCTAACTTCACGTAATACAATATTATGTTCTAAGGATAATTTTCATGAACCTTATGGACAATGTTTATGAACTTAACCGTATAAATACACGAACCAACATAATACCATTATAAATCATAACACATGTTATTGTGAATTACATTTCATGAACCTTATTGATAATTGTTATGAACCTGATTGTATAAAGCCATGTACCATTAGTCCAACTTTTATGAATTAAAAATCGTAAGATGAAATATTATAAACTTATGCTTATAAAAACATGAACTAAGAGAACAAAAGTCATGAACAAAAATAACTAGTATAACTTAAAAGACATGTTATAAGATAGACTATTAAGAATTAAAAGTCATGAACCATAAGAATTATTATGAACCTAGCTTACAAAAACATGAACCGAAAGAACAAGTACCATGAACCAAAAATCACGAAAGAAAATAATAACTAGTATGAACTAAAAGACATGAACCATAAGATGAACTTTGATCAACCTAAGGTTATTCAAACATGACCAAAAGAAAAATTGTTATAAATAAAAAAGCATGGAATAAAATTTATAAACCATAAGAAGAAATATTATGAACCTTACCTTAAAAAGTCATGAACAAAAAGAACAACCGATATGAACAAAAAGACATGACCGTACAAGAATTAACCTATGTGGGATTTGAACCAACATCTATGTGCAGATGCACATTGCTTTACCATTTGAGATAATAAGCTACCAAATATATAATTTCTCAAGTGTCAAATGCACATTTCTCATTTTTCATTGATATAACAAGATCTATACGAACTTATGTTGAGATTTCTCCTAAGAGGACTTAGTAGACAACTTCAACAATGAACTAAAAACCTTCTTTTCACTGACCAATACATGTGAAAATCAGTGAATACTTCTTCTACTTACCAACAACAAAGGGCTAAAACTTGGGAATTCGGGGGTAATTGGTTTTAGTAAAAAAAATTATACGGGTGAGTTGTTTCTTTGCAATTTAGAACTTTAACCTAGAAAATTAAACAAACTTGATATCATAAAAACTTTAACCTAGAAAATTAAACAAACTTGATATCATAAACTTGCAGAATTTGTAGATTGCAAGCAAATTTTTACTAAACCCTAGAAAAATCCAATTTATACATACCTTTCTTTGTATCCTTCTTCATGGATTTGATGAACCGAATCCGACACTTTTGATTGAGCTAGAGTGCAAGAGATCTATCAAGTTCTTGGTAGATTTCCCCCACAAGTTTGAAGATGGTGAGGAGATCATGGTTCGCAACGTTTTGCGTAAAGACGTTTGAAGATAGTGAGGAGTGCGAGGGTTGTGTTTTTTTTGTGAGGGGTAGTTTTGTCTTGTCAAACAAATTTTACCATAATTACATTCTGTGCCATCAAAACTGACACATGCCCATTTTTTTATTTTTTGCTAAATTATTTTTTAAATCATGACTGTCCATACATGTAATCTAACGATCGAAAAATGCTCACATTTTTCACCCTATCAATTATACCTACCTGAGTGTGACTTTGTTTTATTATAGGAGCTAGATATTCATTTTAATATTAATCTTATAAGGTCAATTGCTGAAATGTCAAATTCTTGATTGGGTTGTGCGAAATGAGCGAGTTTGATATGGAACACTTGGCAAGGCTTTCTTGGAAGCCAAGTTATCTTGGAGGCTAAGTTTGATTAATATTATATGAATTAGGTGCGCTATAAACTAGTTTAAGATATTTGTGTGACTTTAGATGGTAAAATCCAAGGTCATTGGAGATAATATCTTCAAGATAAAATGAGGGTGGTACATAACCATTAGCACTAAAACTTACAAACCCTAAAACTTATAAAACCTAACCCTACAAACCCAATAAACATTAGAACTACAAACTACAAACCCTACAAATACTAACCCTACAACTAAAACCCTAAAGCCCCAAACCTACATAACCTTAAACCCTATAAATGCTAAAACCTAC
The DNA here is from genome assembly GCA_964016875.1 of Fallopia convolvulus. Taxonomy (NCBI): domain Eukaryota; kingdom Viridiplantae; phylum Streptophyta; class Magnoliopsida; order Caryophyllales; family Polygonaceae; genus Fallopia; species Fallopia convolvulus. The sequence goes on from OZ024727.1 coordinate 30,539,386, forward strand.
AAACCTTGCAATCACTAGAACTATAAACCATATAAACACTAAACCTTAAAACATACAATACCTAACTTAAAACCATTAACCATAAATCTTAAACCATATAAACATTAAGCCTTATTGAGATGGCAATGCTTAGAGGAGCGCAAAAGATTCGAGTCTACATTGACTCAGAGTTATTGGCTCGACAACTCGCAGGGCAATATGAGACCAAAACAAGGTTCCTCCCAATTTATTGCGAGAAAGTCAAGGCATTGGTATATTGCCTCAAAACCTTGGTTGTGGAAGTAGTTCCACGAGCCTCTAACACCAAGGCGAATGCATTGGACAAACTAGGATACACGTGGAGGTAGGCAATCACATGAGGATATATAAAAAGGAAGTTTGTGCAAAGTGTAAATTGGGGAATTTTCTCCATCAACATTGAAGGAAGGATGGTGCATATAATCTGATACATTGCAAATGTAGATCTCCCAAATGATCCAACCAAGGCCAGGAAACTAAGGCTCAAATCAGCGTGTTATTGTGTGGTGGGAAGCCGGCTCTACCAATGAGGTTTTACAGAACACGATTTGCTTATTGTCGATGAAACTACCCAAGGGAGGATACTCAGGGAAACCCACGAGGGAATTTATGGGCGACATCTTGGGTGGTGGACCTTAGCTCATAAAATCATAGGCTCGGGTTGTATTGGCCCACCCTTAGGCAAGATGCTAAAGATCATGTCTAGAAGTGTGAAAAATGTCAAAAGCATGCAAGCATCCAACACACACCAATAGGGTCGTTGAAATCAATCCACATGCCATGTCCCTTGGCTATATGGGGAAATGGACAAATTTGACCCATTCACAAAGGCAGTGGGGCAATTATAGTATATATTGGTGGTAGTCGACTACTTTAGGAAGTGGGTCGAAGCCAAAGAAATGGCAAGGATCACAAGATCAATTAATTGCTAAGATCTTCTCATATCCATTCTTCTAGCTTGGTTCTTCTATTTTTTAACTAGATAACTTTTTCTTCACAACCTTCTAGAATGATCTTTCTTAACTGGTTAACTCCGCAACTTAGTGATAAACTGTCGTCAACTCATCAAGGTTTGAAACCATCAAAATCTATGCCTTGTCTCAAACTTTCAGATTCCAATAGTGATGCAGTGAAGCCAGCCATGTCTCCTACCGAAGTCGATGAGTTGATTCGAGTACCATCTGATGGACCAATTACTAGGACTCGGGCTAAGAAGATTGCTCAAGGGACGACGGCGATCTTAGTTCGATTGGCAGCTATTGTTGAAGGGTCCAACAAGACAAGATGGGTCACTTGCATTCGACATCAACTAAGCCAAGATTCAATGGATTAATTTAAATTGGGCGAGCTTCATACTTTATTTCCTTATTTAGAAACATGGAATAGCTTATCTCACATTAGGGCTGAATTTAGTAAGTGACCGGGTGAGATGAGTTGTTACATGGGTCAAAGTCAACCCTTTGACTTGACCAATCTAAATAATGGAAAATATCTGTTTTATTTATTTTTATGTTGGACGATTTTATTTAAATAATGTTTGAGATTTTGGCCAACTAGGTTTGTTAGTGGTTGATAATCTCTCTCCTATGTTTTATTCTATCTTTTAGATATTTATAGTTTGTTAGGATATTTTCCTTGATTAAATAAATTAGATTTGATTTATTTAATTTAAAGGGGATCTAGTTAGTTAGAGATCGATATTTTATTATATCTTTGGAAGTAAGACATGGACTGATTTACCTTTCTAGGGTCGGCCTTGATGTTACTTGCTCTCCAAGGAAGACTTTTTGTATTGTCTTTAAATACTTTGCGATTTACATACAATAAAATTAGCCTGGATTCGATAAACCCTAAATTGGTTTTATCTAGTTCTTGGGCCACCAAAGAATCGTGTTTGCAATTGTTTAAGCCGAACATTATCATCAATCTCGCGATCTCTCTCTCTCATGTTAATTCAAATCTGAGTTATTGTTTTGATCAATTAGGTTGTTCTAAGTTGATTGTTAAAGATCAAGCTTAGTTAATCGATCGGATTTAGCGTTAGAGCCAATCCGATTGAACTATCAAATTGATTATCTCTATAATTCAGATCGGTTCCTTTCATTCATTATTCAATTCAGTTTTGTTCCTTGTGCAACAAGTTTCTAACTTTGAAAGCTTTATAGGTTCGAAATTCACATTACAAGGCAAGATCGGGACTTGTGTGGGTCATATACTTGGTCAACGAGGAGTAATCCGAGGCAATCACATATCAAGTGGTATCATTCATCCAACGTCTAGCCAAGTAATATTTTCTTACCTTAATTTGCTTTCTAGCCGATTATTCAGTTTTTGATCCCAAAAATCTCACCTTTACCCAAAGTTACAATTTTTTAGACCAAAATCTGATTTTTCCATACATAAACCACTGAATTCCGCCTCCACTACCATTAACCACCGCCGGCAACCACTACTTTGACTGCACACCACCACCGAACCACCTTACCACCACCAACCCTAATTCCCCAACCACAAACCCTTTGAAACCTAGCCCTAAACCCACAGAACCCCAACCAAAAACCAAACCCTAACCCTAAACCGCGCCCCAGAACCCTAAAAATCAACCCTTGTTTGTTGCTTGCCCTCCAAGTAACTAACAAACTAGGAGATATTTAAGGGATTTGTTGCATGTTTATGGTTGATTGGTTGAGTTTAATTGCAATCTAAGATTAGCGTTTGTTTTCCTACAGTTTTATGAGTTTTCAATTCACATTGCATGATTGATTGAGATTCATATTGCTTGATTAATATTTGCTGATTTTTTTGTTATTGCATCCCTTAAATTCGACCTACCCTTTCTTCTTTATTTAATTTGGCTTATAGTTGGTTTCATTGGTAGAAAATGTCACTTAGTATAAAAAAAAATTAGTTCGATTTCTGCCTTGTTTATTCACATTGCTTGCTTTGTTTTACTCTAGCACAAGAGTAGTTTGTGCATAAATCAAAAAAGAGTGCAAAAGAAGTGATCTACCCCAACTAGTTTTAAGCCACTTTCACCCTTAGTGATTGCTTGCTAGAAAAGTAGTTGGTAATCACTTTGAAGAAAAATAGTGACAAAAGAAAAGTCACATAGCCTACCTTATTTTCTGCCCTAGCCTTTGCATACATTAATTGGCTTTATTATCTTGCATAGAGTCAATTGAGAGATTGCTTGTGTTTGAAAGCTTATAAAGGGATTTTGTGCATTGCTTGTTGATATCATGCATTTTAGTCTAGGTTAAAGCATGTTTATTTCCTTAGTTTAGTTGTTTTTATTTTCTTTTCCTTTGATTTTATTGTCTTTTTCGTAGAGTTTGTAGTTTCGGTTTCTACTCTTGCTTTGTTCGATTTCAGGATCATTTGGAGGTGGATTCAAGGAGTTTTGGCAACAACAAGGACAAGGGAGAGAGAAGCAACCCGATAGGAAGTGGCTAGGAGTAGAGCGGAAACAAGGAATTGAAGAGAAGATGGGCAAAAGCTCGATGGAAGGCACAGAAGGAAGTTCATCCAACGTTTTGAACGGAGCAGTGCACCAGTGAAAAACTCGGTCCAGGTCACGATCGAGTCTTGGACCGAGGGTTACAAAACTCGGTCTGAAACTCGACCGAGTTTCGGACCAAGTCGCGTCTTTTTCCGAGATTTCTCTTCCGCGTGTTTTATTTATTTATTTTGGGCCTTTTTCTATCTTGTTTTTAGGGTTTCATATAAATACATGGAGATTAAGTTTGGATAATTATTAGGTTTTTATTCTCTTAGCATCCCTCCTTGAAGAACCCTAGATTGGGGAATTGTGGATTCTGGCAAGACTTGATTGGAGTTGGATTTACATCTATTGAAAAGACAATTCGTATGTTTCTCTTTGATTTAGAATTCTCTTCTCTCCATACTATGTCTAGCTAATTTCTAAATTCCAAGGAAGGGTGAACCCAATGGTTTAGTAAGTAGATCTAAGAGTGATGTTTGGTTGAATTGAGATTTGAATTGTTGTTTGATTCAACCTAGGATGCTTAATGACCTAATTTACTTGAATTCGGAATCTTGTTGTGATTTGAGACCGAGAGGAGATAAAAATAACAAGAGGTTGATTGAATTGAATTTACAACTTGTTAATTCATGCTAGATCCCTAGGTTTGAACTTGTTGAATTTTTTGTGCGAGAGTGACTTAATTCACATGTGGAACTTAACATATCCTAGAAATTATTGATTGAATAGTCTTAACAGAGCGCGAGAGCGGATGTTATTTCTATTGATTCAATGATCTCTAAAGCACTTAAAGGACCTAAATAAGACTTGCTTTGTGCAAGAGTGACTGCTAGTCGAGTCTAGGTACATGCATTAATCGTCTAAAAAGAGTTAATGTTGACTTTTGAGATAGTTAGTCCTTCAAACAACATTTGAATTGAAATCCAAATAAATATCATCGGTAATATACTGAATAATCATTGTGGGGATCCTGACCTTGGAATGCTTTTCTCCATCAATAGTTAATTCTTAATTTTAATTTTAGTTATTTCTGAAAACAATTACAACTCCTTTTTCTTAATTTTGGCTTAGTCTACTGAATCGTGCTATAATCAATACTACAAAGTTCCTTGAGTTCGACACCTTGATACTACAACCGAACCATATACTTGCGGTGTAGGAAAATAGCATATCAAGTTTTTGGTGCCGTTGCCGGGGAACTTTTCTAGTATTGGTTGTGTTCCACAACCGGTAGATTAAGTCTTGTTTTTATTTTTAATTTGTTTCTTTTTGGTTTTGGTTTCAGTTTGTTCTCCTTTTTATGAGAGATCTCTGAGCGCTAGTACACTACACAACTATGATTCTGAACCCGAGCGTGCTTTTCATAGAAGAAGAAGAGAGCAAAGGGAAGCTAGAACCCAAGCTATGAAAGGCGATCAGGCAAATGCACAACAACAATTGTTGTTGCAACAACAACAACAACAACAACAACAACAACTATTGTTGCAACAACAGTTGAATGCTCGACCACCTATGACATTGGGTGATTATGTGTTGCCGCGCCATCAAGGACCCACAGCTGGTGTGGTCCGACCTCCAGTCCATGCTAGGAATTTTGAGTTGAAGCCATCTCTGATTAATATGGTTCAGCAGAATCAGTTTGGAGGTCTACCTTCTGAGAATCCTCACCAACATCTCAACACTTTTTTGGAGCTTATGGATACGGTGAAGATTCATGATGTTTCTAATGATGCGCTTTATTTGCGTGCCTTCTCATTCTCTCTAAGATACAGGGCTAAAGCTTGGTTCAAGGCCCTGCCTCATGGCACTATCACTACATGGGATGAGTTGGCCAAAGCTTTCCTAACCAAGTATTTCCCACCTAAGAAGACTGCAAAGATGAGGAATCAAATCAGCTCATTTCAAATGAAGGATGGGGAATCTCTTTATTAAGGTTAGGAGATGACGTCTCTCTATTTGGTGGTGTTTTCATATGTGTTTTCCTTTGTAAATATGTTTCTTTTTCCCCTTTTCTTGTGCGTTTTGTTCCTTTTTAGCTTAGTTCCCGTATTTCTATGAGATTCGGAGACTACGCGCATTTTATGTGTTTTGTAGGTAATTCGGCATGGATCAAGGGTCGTTTTGAAGGAGGGTCGAGACATGGAGCAAGGCCCGAGCAAAGGAGGAAAGAGAGGAGCAAGCCATGAAGAAGAACAAGAGAAGCCAACAAAGAAGAAGGTAGAACGAGGACAGGACCGAATTGCAACCAACATCGGGCCCGACTTTGAAGTCTATAGAACATCGGACCGAGTTGCACAGTACCTCGGGCCCGAGGTCCTCCGTGTCGGTCCAAGTCGGTCTCCGAACTACTTGGGCTCCAAGGCACGAATTTGTGAACTTCCACTTTTGCCCCTCATCTATTAAAAGGCCCTCTTGTCTTCTAAGAAGGGGGTTCCCACACTTAGCAAGGGAGCCAACCCTCAAAATCTCTAAAGGAGATACTTGGAGAGCAAGGAGGAAGGAGAGGAGAAGGAGAAGAGAGAGAATCGGCCAAGAGAGAGGAAAATTGATAGGTTTGGTTGATAGATTTGCTTTGCTTTGTTTTGATCTTGTGGATTTGGAAACCCTTGATTGGGATTTGTGGATTGCCTTTGATTTTGAATGAAACTTTGCTTTGTCTTGAGATTGATGATGTTGATTGCTTTCCCTTTTGATTTGTTTGCTTTCTTTGTTTGCCACATGGAGTAGATCTCCTTGATCTTGGGTTATGGGGGAAAACCCTAGCTAGGTTTGGGCTATAAACCCCAATTCCATAGCCTTGAGTGTTTGATCTAAGGAACCCACTCTACATAGAGCTACAATTCCTTGCGAAAGTCGGGAATCAAGGCTTGAGATTGGAAAAGTAGCGAAAGTGAACATGTGTCAACCTCAAGACCTTGCTTCGAAGGGGATTTCCCCAATGATCGATGTGTAGAAGTGGTTGGAACGAGGGCGAAAGCACTCGATCCTAGTCCGATCATCACTCATTGCTTGAATTGGGGTGGAAAAGCCTTAATCTACTAGAGAAGGAACCCAAAAGCCCAAGATCTACTTTTAATCTTTGAGTTCGACATCCCCAGCTACCTAGGGCCCGACTTACCCAGTGTCGGTCCCGACTTCCTCTCGTCGCCAACCTCGGGCCCGACGTGACCTCAGTGTCGGTCCCGACTGTTTTCTTTGTTTTCCTTTGTTTTATGCTCTCCTTTCTAGCTTCCTAGTATCTAGGCACATTGATCGAGTAGACTTCCCGAGTGTTCGACACCCACCACGTACTACAACGGGGTCGGGTTATAAATTGTATCTCTTGACCCTCGCACACCGTGAGAGGCGATCAAAGAAAATGGCGCCGTTGCCGGGGAAGTCTAAGTGCATTGAGTGCCAATTTGGTGAGTTTCTTGTGTTTTGGTAGTGATTTGGGTGAGGGAATAGCCCAAACCCTTTGTTTGTTTTTGATTTGTTTTGGTTTGTGTTTTTGTTTCATAGGTGTATGCTAGCTCGTTCCTCCCGAGGAACACTTGAGCTTGAGTTTGTGAGTGATCCGGAAAGTATTCTCAAAGAAGCCCGAAGAAGGAAAAGGATGGAGAATCAAGCTCTCCATGTTGATGAAGAGTTGGCTCGACTTAGGGCCGAAATGGCTAGATTGCAACTTGAGAGGGACAATCAAGAGGAGGTGGCAAGAAGAGAACGGGAGCAACGGATGAGAGCCGAGGCTCAACTCAATGCTCTACCCCGGAATGCACGCCAATACATGCATCCGGAGTTGAGGGTACCCGAGCCGGCTATTGTGCTTCCCGAGGTTGCCAAGAATTTTGAGATCAAGACGCAATTCATCTCCCTCATCAAGCGTGATCAATTCGAGGGCTGTCCACATGAATGTCCCATAGAGCATGTTAAACGATTTGTGGATATGTGTGAGACGATCTCCACCGACGAGGAGACATTGGAGTATGTGCTTCTAAAGGCATTCAAATGGTCACTTGGGGGCAAGGCCACACATTGGCTCGAGAGCCAAGCTCCTAGGTCAATCACAACTTGGAAGACACTCTATGATGCTTTCTTGATGAAGTTATTCCCGCCCTCAAAGACAACCGAGTTAAGAAGGAAGATTGCAAGCTTTCAACAAGGTCCGAATGAGCCCCTCTTCGAAGCGTGGGACCGTTTCAAGGAGATGTTGCGCCAATGTCCTACTCATGGCCAACAACCATATGTGCTTCAAGACATCTTTTTCCAAGGCATCAATCCGGTAACAAAGGACAAGCTCAATCTCCACACCGATTGTGGGTTCATAGACTTGACACCGGACCAAGCTTGGGAGCTACTTGACAAGCTATCCGATTATGAGGCCATGTATGGGGTGAGTCAAGCTAGCAAGGAGGTGAAAGTTCAAGGTGAAGGTGCAAGGAAGTTATATGATCCAAAGGGAGAAGACATTGATAGGGATATGAAGCTACAATTCCTTGAAGGTGAAGTGAGCAAGCTTAAGAGGCAAGTCCACTACTACAAGCAAAATGCTAGAGCTTGTGAGGAGTGTGGATCCTTTGCACATGCTACACAAGTTTGTTCGAATGAGAGCCAAGTACGCTTGGCCGAGCGAATTGAGGAGGCAAACTATGTCCGAGGAAATTTCGATGGAAGAGGCAATTTCAACAATGGTGGCAATGGCCGGTGGAACAACGGTCAAGCTCAAGGCTACAACAACAACTTCAACCAAAACGAGCCAAGGGCGCCACCACCACCATATAGACCACCGGGATTCAATGAGTTACAAACATTTGCTCAAGAGATGAGAGATGGGTTCAAGGAGATGAGGACCCAATTCAATGAGTTTGGTGCATGGAGGAGGCAAGTCGACAATCAATTTGCTCAAATTGCAACTCAAGCCCCGAGAGAGAATGGGAGACTTCCGGGCCGACCCGAGGAGAATCCCCGAGCTCAAAACAATCAAAATGAAGTCCGGGCAATTGGATTGAGAAGTGGCCGAAACCTACCCGAGCCACACGTGCCTAAGAAGGATGAAGAGAGTCGGACCAACTTACCCAGCAAGTCGGGTCCGACGTTCCCCGAAGTCGACTCAGCAAGATCGACTCCTTCACCCAGGACCGAGGTCGAGAGCAACTCGGGACCGACGTACACAGACCTCGATCCTACTCCTCTGTCCAGGACCGAGACTCACAACATCGGGCCCGACATGGTGCCCAAGTCGGTCCAACCAGGAAGTGTTGCAAATGAAGTAGGGAAGTCCAAGGAGGTTGATCCAAGCAAGATTCAAGGTGCAACGATTCTTCCATATCCCTCAAAGAAGCCGAAAGATGTTGTTGAGAACAAGTTCAAGAGGTTTCTCAAACTCTTGCAAGGCTTGAACATCTCTATCCCGTTCACCGACGCATTGAGTGAGATGCCATCTTATGCCAAGTTTTTAAAGGAGATTTTGAGCAAGAAGAGGTCCATAGTGGAAATGCAAGATGAGGTCAAGACCTTGGAGTTACCACAAAAGCTAGGAGATCCCGGTCGTTTTGCTATAACCATTGGCGTGGGGTCTCAAAACTTCCAAGCCTTATGTGACCTTGGGGCAAGTGTTTCGGTGATGCCCGCTAGCATTTGGAGAAGAGCAAATTTGGGTGAAATGGAGCCGGCCGATATGTCCCTAACTATGGCCGACGGTTCCATCATCAAGGCCAAGGGAATATTGGATGACGTGCCGGTGCGAGTTGGAAAGTACTTTGTCCCCGATGATTTTGTGATCTTGGACATGCATGAGGATCCCTTGGTCCCAATAATCTTAGGAAGACCATTCTTAGCTACGGCGGGGGCAAGGTTTGATGTCAAGAACGGCAAGGTTTCCTTTGAGATTGGTGAAGAAAAGGTCGATTTTCACTTCAACAAAGCCTTGAATGAGCCGGACGCCTTGGCTATCCTCAAACTTGAAGAGAGTGCTAAGAGAAAAAGTGAAGAAGTGGAAGTTGCTAGAGAGGTTGTTGTGTTGAGAAGTGATGAAAGGTTCAATAAACAAATACAAGCAAGGGAGTTGTTGGAGCAAATTGAGGAGCAAGATGAGTCAAGGATCAATGATAGCCCAAGGAGAAATGAAGAGTATCCTTACTTATATCCTTTTGATGTTGGTGATGACCACAATTCTTCCCAAACTTTTGATTCCTACATTTGTCTAAGTGATTTGAAAGATGACTTAGGAGACTCCTACATTTGCCTAAGTGACTTGAAAGATGAATTGGTAGAATCTCCTAGGAATTCTTTAGGTAACTTTGGTGTAGGAAAAGAAAAACATGATGGAGCAAGCGAGGAGGAGAAATCTCATCCGTTGGAGGAGTATGATGAGATAGGACAGAGATCGGAGAGCCATGCCTATGTAGACCATCGTTGGTGGTTTTATGGGTATGAAGGCAAAGGCAATGGGCATAACAATGGCGAGCAATTCACCGTGTTTCACCCGCCATGAGGTTGAGGTTAGGAAGTCAAGCTAGTGACTCTAAACGAGCGCTTCTCGGGAGGCAACCCGAGCTAGTAGCTTTCTTTTCATAATTTTAGTTTGATTTTTCTTAGTTTAGCCTAGCTTTTCCCTAACCAATCTCTATCTAGTGTTTTGTGGATTTATGGTGTTGTGCATTCTTCAAAGTTGTGTAGGATTTGAGGTGAAATATTTAAATGGAAATATGGGAAAGAAGTTGCAAGAGGATGGAGTAAAATTTGTGACCCGAATACTCCCACATCGAGCCCAGGTAAGTCGGGCCCGACATAGGGACGTCGGTCCATGAAGTCGGTCCAACCCGATTTGACTAGTTGGAATGCCAATTTTGCCCTTGACCTAATTTGTCCCTTTCCCCCATTAAATACAATCCCCCACCTACCTATCATCTTCATATCAACCACCATTCCCAAAATACAACCCATCTCCCTCAAACACTCTCAAAGTCGGCCGCCCCTACCCTCACCATACTCGATCCACACATCTCACCACTTCATCTCGATCCACTCACAAAAAGGCCTCCCAAATGCGATTCCAAGTAGAAATCTCAAGTTCAATATAGTTCTTCATCCCCCATCTCGATCTAGATTGAGAAAATTTGAGTTCTAAGTTGATTATTTGTTTAAAAGTTCAATACTCTTCAAATCCGGTATGTGTTACTCGATCTCTACTTATTTCTTTGAAAATTTTGTGCTTTCATTTCGTAGATTGAGTAATGCCATGTTTGATTGAGAGCTTGAGCTTGAGCATCAATGGTGGATTTGCATGATTTGTGAAATTGAGCTTTAAAGTTGTTTATGCATGCTTAGATCCATTTAGAACTTCGATTAGGGATGTTTGATGGTTGAATTTGAAATTTAAGTGCATGATAGAGTGATTTAGGTTGGTGTTAGGCTAGAAGTCGAAGCATGAATTAGGTCGAGATCGAAGTGCCTAGGAGAGTCGGGCCCGAGGTGAGAAAGTCGGTCCAACAAGTCGGACCGAGGTTGAATAAGTCGGGCCCGTGGTAGACTGGAAGTCGATCCTTGTTGTTTTTGCTCTCTTCTTGTGATATCATGTGGATTCATGTGTTTAATTGTTGGCTATAGCCTAATCATGATGTAGAATGATCATTTGCTTAGCTATTGTTAGAAGATATCCATGATGATTCATGTTGGATTGAGATGCATGTGAGTCTAGAAACTAAGTATGGGGTCCCCTTTGTGTTGAAATGTTGTTGTGTGTTGATGAGTGCTTTTGTTGAGTTGTATGGAGTTTATCTCGGATCCTTTTGTTTGGGTGGATGTGTGTAGGTACCATGGAGACAAGAGCTTCATCCTCTCATGTGGAAAGGCCAAGGAAGAAGTCCAAGAAGACGAGGAAAGAGCCGAAGTTGGATGATGTCTATTTGGAGGATGATGAGCAAGTGGAGAATTATGAAAGATATATGGCGCTTGAGCACCACACGAGGTGGCTTGATTGGGAAGCCGTAAGGAAAATGGACATGGATCAAGCCCTTCCAAGATGCTACTCCCACATCGGTCTTAATGGGATGCTAAGGTGGGACAACACTCACTACCCCGCCCTCACCTCGGAATTCATGGCCACATTCGAGTGCACTTATGATAATGTGGAGGATGAGGAAGGGGCGCTCACTTTCCGATTGGGCAACGAGGACCACGACCTCACTCTTAGGGATTTGGCTACCTACTTCGGGTTCCCATGCCCAAGAGAAGAGGCCGGCGTCAACAATGAGAAGGTGAACCAAGTGTGGCGTCATGTGACCGGGAAGAGTGAGATGAGAAAGGGCGCCTCCACAAACGAGATTGCTAGCCCTCTGTTTCGGGTCATGGTGCGAGTCTTGGGGTGTGCAATCTATGCTCGTCATGAGTTGAGCAAGCCAATGAAGGAAGAGATCATGTTGCTCCATGAGATGCTCTTCAACACCGAGAAGCCCATGAATCTTGCATGGGAGTGGGTCAAGATGGTGCGGGACTTCCAAAGTTCCTCTTGGATCTACTTCGGTGGGATGATAGCAAGGCTCGCCATGTGTCTAGGAGTTGATCTTGACAAGTATTCTCCGGCTCCAAATGGTGTTGAGTTCATGAACATGAAGTATTTCAAGAAGGCCAACATCGTCAAGGAGAAGCTCTACATGATTTCCTTGGCCCCTCACTCAAACTATGAAGGTGTGTCGATCCGGTTAATGCACAACCTCTATGATCTTTCTCGGTATCAAAATTGGTACCAAGTGTGGGCCGGCAAGCCACACTCATTTGGTGACCCCGAAGGTGCAAGAGAGGGGCGGCGACAACAATCTCAACACATTCGGTTTACCTCTCCTCCATCTACACCGGATTCTGACCAAGACAACTTCGTGTTTGCACCTCGTGGGGAAGATATGGAAGTCGATCAAGAGCAAGATGAAGAAGATGAGCGCTTCCAAGGTTTGATGGCCAACCTCCGAGCCACGCACCAAGCTCCAACACTGGCGGACCGAGGTACACACCAAGTCGGGCCCGACTTCCCTCAACGTCGGTCCAGTTCATTTCATGGTGGTGAGGTCCCGAGGCATTATGAGCGTGGAGAAGGGAGCAGTGCAAGGCGAGAGCAAGCTCAAGGTGGTGGTTATGAAGGCTATGCCCAATGGTACGGTCCGGGAATGGTGTTTCCCGAGCAACAACAACCGGTGGACATGTCCTTCTTAGCCAACCAAATGGCTCATCTCCAACTTCAACAAGAAAATGTTCTCCAAGAAGTCCATCAAGTGAATCTCCAACAACAACAAATGTACCAACATCAACAACAAATGTACCAACAACAACAACAAATGCTTCAACAACAAAGTTCTTTCCAAGCTAGCCAACAAGAGATGAACCGAGCCCTCGGCTACACTAGACGAGAGGTAGAGGAGCTTAGGGAGGTGGAAGACCAAAGGTGGCGGGTCCAAGATAGCTTTAACACATGGATGAGCGGGAACTTCCCTTCCCGTGAGGACCAATGGACACGCCCGGAGCCTCAACTTCAACCACCACCACAAGACTTCTACCAAGAGCAAGTGTACGAGAGGGAGCGGCAAGCAAGGCTCCAAAGAGGACGTAGACGTGACAACCCCTTCGATTGATCCTATACATGCCATTGAAGAATAAGAAATTGTGAGCTTTTCATACTCTTCTCTCTTGCTTTTAAGTTTTGGTTTCCTTGTTTGATGGGGACATCAAAATTTTAAGTATCGGGTGGGGGTAAGTGTGTTCATGATTTCACTTGTTTTGAGGATATTTAGTTTGTGTTTCTAGTTTGTGTTTGGGATGTTTGCTTCTTGGTTTGAGGTTTGATGAAAAAAAAAAAACATGAATGATTAAATTGGTCTTGAATGGATGAGTTTTTGGTTTTAGAGAAATTTTTGCAAAAATCCATAAAAAAAAAAAAAAAAATTTGTGTTGAAAACAACAAAAAGATTTTGTGTTTTATAGGTTTTGGACTAGAAATTCCCATCTTAGATTGCCAAAACAAAAGCTAATGATGATGTGAGCATGTAAATTCCTTTGCATATTTTTGGATAGTTTAGCCTCTTAAATGATGTTGCTTTTGATGTGATCATGATATCTTGCTTGTTTTATTGAACATGTGAGTTCTAGGATGAGTTCTTATGCAACTAAGTATGAGTGACCCTTGTGAGATTGATTTTTGGCCATTTTAGGGATGCTTGTTCATATTTGCATATCCCTCATTTTTCTTGTGTGATTAGCTCATTCATGCTTAGTAAAACTTGCTATTGCGGTGTTTATCTATTTTCCAAGACCGTCATGAGAATTGTCCTAGCATGGTCACATTGATTTTGAACTTTATTCTTCTAGTCACATAAATGTTCCATATCCTACCATGAAGTTAATCCTTTGTTTGTAGCCCCGTTCTAGCCTAAGCCTTTGTTTGAAACTCCTCAAAAATATTATTCCTAGCCTTATATGACTTGACCCTTATGGGATTGGACTTTAGAAGAGAGGTTGGGATTGTATTTGAAGAGTTGAGATTCTCTTGGGTTTAAGGGCAAAGAATGGTGTTATGAATCATGTGGGTAGTGCATCTTTGTTGTACAAAAATGAAAAAAAAAAGAGAAAGAAAAGAAAGAAAGAAAATGTTGGAAATGCAAAGTGGAATAAAGCAAAGAGCTTAAGTGAAGAAAAAGGTCCGACCGAGTTACAAGCAACATCGGGTTCGATGTCATAAGAAAGTCGGTCCACATGTAGAAAGTGTTGAAAAATCCAACAAAAAGCATAAGAGCAAAGATGAAGTGGAATGTTAAGTGAAGTTTTGGGTTGAAAGGAAAATGTTAAGTCTTTTGGGTGAGTGTGAAAGTAATTGTGGAATTTGGTGAAGTTGGTGAGAGTTTAGGTTGTTCAATCCCCATTGTAAGCACCACAAGACCAAATAATTCCCACCTTGAGAAATACCAAAAGCCCCATTACAACCCGGCCGAATGGAACCTCTTTGAGGACCTCCATTGAGCCAAGTTCGAAATTCTTTGTGTACTTTGCATTAGGCATCTCTAGGTGGAGGAATTGGTGATATTAGCTTCAATAGTAAAGTTCTTACTTGCATGATTTTTGAGCTTGAGTGTTCATTGCTAAACCCAAACACATGATGAGTGATACACATTCACATATCCCTAAAGTGAGGCTTAGTTGCATTGACTTTATTCCTTGGAACACTTAATCATGTGTGATGATGTAATCTTGCTTGAATATCGATCATTTGTGCTTAAAATGTGTTTTCATATGAGGCTTTACTTGAAGATTATGTTTCGGTCTTGCTCACATTGTTATTGCTTGAGGACAAGCAAGTTTAAGTATGGGGTATTTTGACGTCTCTCTATTTGGTGGTGTTTTCATATGTGTTTTCCTTTGTAAATATGTTTCTTTTTCCCCTTTTCTTGTGCGGTTTGTTCCTTTTTAGCTTAGTTCCCGTATTTCTATGAGATTCGGAGACTACGCGCATTTTATGTGTTTTGTAGGTAATTCGGCATGGATCAAGGGTCGTTTTGAAGGAGGGTCGAGACATGGAGCAAGGCCCGAGCAAAGGAGGAAAGAGAGGAGCAAGCCATGAAGAAGAACAAGAGAAGCCAACAAAGAAGAAGGTAGAACGAGGACAGGACCGAGTTGCAACCAACATCGGGCCCGACTTTGAAGTCTATAGAACATCGGACCGAGTTGCACAGTACCTCGGGCCCGAGGTCCTCCGTGTCGGTCCAAGTCGGTCTCCGAACTACTTGGGCTCCAAGGCACGAATTTGTGAACTTCCACTTTTGCCCCTCATCTATTAAAAGGCCCTCTTGTCTTCTAAGAAGGGGGTTCCCACACTTAGCAAGGGAGCCAACCCTCAAAATCTCTAAAGGAGATACTTGGAGAGCAAGGAGGAAGGAGAGGAGAAGGAGAAGAGAGAGAATCGGCCAAGAGAGAGGAAAATTGATAGGTTTGGTTGATAGATTTGCTTTGCTTTGTTTTGATCTTGTGGATTTGGAAACCCTTGATTGGGATTTGTGGATTGCCTTTGATTTTGAATGAAACTTTGCTTTGTCTTGAGATTGATGATGTTGATTGCTTTCCCTTTTGATTTGTTTGCTTTCTTTGTTTGCCACATGGAGTAGATCTCCTTGATCTTAGGTTATGGGGGAAAACCCTAGCTAGGTTTGGGCTATAAACCCCAATTCCATAGCCTTGAGTGTTTGATCTAAGGAACCCACTCTACATAGAGCTACAATTCCTTGCGAAAGTCGGGAATCAAGGCTTGAGATTGGCAAAGTAGCGAAAGTGAACATGTGTCAACCTCAAGACCTTGCTTCGAAGGGGATTTCCCCAATGATCGATGTGTAGAAGTGGTTGGAACGAGGGCGAAAGCACTCGATCCTAGTCCGATCATCACTCATTGCTTGAATTGGGGTGGAAAAGCCTTAATCTACTAGAGAAGGAACCCAAAAGCCCAAGATCTACTTTTAATCTTTGAGTTCGACATCCCCAGCTACCTCGGGCCCGACTTACCCAGTGTCGGTCCCAACTTCCTCTCGTCGCCAACCTCGGGCCCGACGTGACCTCAGTGTCGGTCCCGACTGTTTTCTTTGTTTTCCTTTGTTTTATGCTCTCCTTTCTAGCTTCCTAGTATCTAGGCACATCGATCGAGTAGACTTCCCGAGTGTTCGACACCCACCACGTACTACAACGGGGTCGGGTTATAAATTGTATCTCTTGACCCTCGCACACCGTGAGAGGCGATCAGGAGAGGTTCAAGGAGCTCTTATTGTTATGTCCTCACCATGGAATAGACAAGTGGGTGCTTCTTCACACTTTTTACAATGTTGTTGACAACACCACCAGGCTGCTCATTGATGCCTCATCAGGAGGTACTATTATGAAGATTAATGTTGATGACGCTTGGGATCAGATTGAGGACATTGCTCAACACACTCACTATTATAATGATGCTCGATCTATTCCAAGCTCTAAAAAATAGGCTGGGTTGTATGAGGTGGATAGGGAAACTCTTCGTGAAGCACAAATGGAGGCTTTTGCTCAATAGATCAAGCAGTTGAATTTGAAGGTGAATGGGCCTAATAACCTGAATGGAGAAAGCTCTAATCAGGTTGTCTCAGGTGTGGTGTGTCAGTTTTGTGGAGCAGGTGATCACACTATATCATCCTGCCAAGTATTTGCTTCTAAGGAGGAACCACAAGAGGAGGAGGTGAACTACATGAATAATTTCAATAGGGGGCCTAGGAATGATCCATATTCTAATTCCTACAACCCCGGTTGGAGAAATCATCCCAATTTCTCTTATGGGAACAATCAACCACAACAGTGAGCACCTCCTGGATTTCCACCAAGGGCCCCACTGAACCCAAATCAAGTTGCTCAACCTGCTTAGAAACCGGCTTGGGAGACTGCTATTGAGAGCCTTGCCAATTCTATGAAGACTCTCACTAAAGAAGTAAGAGCCCAGGGAAAGAATCTGAAAATTATAGAGCAGCAAGTAGCTCAACAAGTTGTCAATGCCCCAAGGCCAGCTGGCCAACTTCCTGGGCATCATGATGTGAATCCAAAGGGTCAATTGAATGCTGTCACACTTAAGAATGGAAGAGAATGGGAGGATCCAAGGTCTAAGGAACCGAAGAAATAAAGTAGTGAACCCGAAAAGCTTCAAGAAGCTGGAGAGGAGGAGAAAGAGGCTTCTTACATTCCGCCTCCTCCTTACAAGCCTCCTCTCCCATTCCCACAAAGAAAATCCAAAGCTCAGAATGAGAAGCAATTCGGGAAGTTCTTAGAAGTGTTGAAGAAGCTCTACATCAATATTCCATTCATAGATGCTCTTCAACAAATGCCTGCTTATGTGAAGTTCCTAAAAGAAATATTATCAAATAAGAGAAAAGTTGAGGGTTGCCAAAAGGTGTCCCTTAATCAAGATTGCAGCACCCTTGTTCAAAACAAGTTGCCTCCTAAGCTTGGAGATCCCCAGAGCTTTTGTGTTCCTATTGTGATTGGAAATTGCACTTACAACACATTATGTGACTTGGGAGCTAGTGTGAGCTTGATTCCTCTTTCCATTTACAAGAAGATGGATCTTGGAGAACCTCAACCGGTGGATATGACTCTCTTCATGGCTGATAGATCTACTGCATCACCTACAGGTATCCTTGAGGATATCCCCATTCAGGTTGGTAAATTCTATGTACCTCTTGATTTCATTGTTCTTGATATGCAAGTTGATTTTCCCATTCCCATTATATTAGGAAGACCTTTCTTAGCTACTGATGGAACTCTTATTGATGTAAAAGAGGGTGTTCTTTCTTTTTCTACTGGGGGAGGGGGGAAAAATTGAGTATAATTTCACTAAAGCTATCAAGCAACCTAGACATGAGGATGAGTTGTGCAGGTTAGATATTATAGACAGGGAAACTCAAGGAATGATGATGTATGTGGCCACAAAAGACCCCATTGAGGGAATTTTGCGCCACCCTGAGATGTCTACTAATGGATTGGAAAGCACCATTGCTGATGTGCTAGAAGTGGATGCTCAAGATGTTGGAGAAGAATTCCATGTTGCACCTAAGGTGGAGTTGAAACCCCTTCCATCTACATTATGGTATGAATTTCTTGGCTCTAATTCTACATACCCTGTGATAGTAAATGATAGCTTAAGTGATGATGAAACTGCCAAATTGCTAAAAGAACTTAAGTTGCATAGAAAAACAATAGGGTATACTATTGATGACTTGAAAGGGATCAATCCTTCTTTGTGCATGAATAGAATTTTATTAGAAGATGATCACAAGCCTTCTATTGAGCATCAAAGACGATTCAACCCCAACATGAAAGAAGTAGTTAGAAAAGAAGTGCTGAAATTGTTAGATGCAGACATTATTTACTCTATTTCTGATAGTACTTGGGTGAGTCCTGTGCATGTTGTGCCTAAAAAGGGGGGATGACTGTTGTGAAAAATGAAAAGAATGAATTAATTCCAACTAGAACAGTCACGAGTTGGCGAATGTGTATCGATTACAAAAAAAACTTAATCAAGCAACCCGAAAAGATCACTTTCCCCTCCCCTTCATTGACCAAATGCTTGAAAGGTTGGCTAAACATACCCACTTCTGCTATTTGGATGGCTATAGTTGATTTTTCCAAATCCCTATACACCCAGATGACCAGGAGAAAACTACTTTCACTTGTCCTTATGGCACTTTTGCCTATAGGAGAATGCCCTTTGGGTTATGTAATGCTCCAGCCACCTTTCAACAATGCATGATGAGTATTTTCTCTGATTTTATTGAAGACATCATGGAAGTGTTTATGGATGACTTTTCAGTATATGGTACTTCTTTTGATGCTTATCTAGCTAACCTGTCCAGAGTTCTACAGTGTTGTGAAGAAGCAAATCTTGTACTAAATTGGGAGAAATGTCACTTCATGGTAAGTGAGGGTATTGTTTTAGGCCATATCATTTCCAACCGTGGAATTGAGGTTGATAGGGCCAAGGTAGAAGTCATTGAAGGAATGCCACCACCAACTTCGGTAAAAGGTGTAAGGAGTTTCTTGGGTCATGCAGGTTTTTATAGGCGTTTCATTAAAGATTTCTCTAAAATTGCCAAACCGCTTACTAACCTGCTCTTGAAGGATGTTGAGTTTAATTTTTCTCAGGAATGTCTAGAATCTTTTAACAGGTTGAAACAGGCATTGGTCTCAGCT
Organism: Fallopia convolvulus; assembly: GCA_964016875.1. Taxonomy (NCBI): domain Eukaryota; kingdom Viridiplantae; phylum Streptophyta; class Magnoliopsida; order Caryophyllales; family Polygonaceae; genus Fallopia; species Fallopia convolvulus. The sequence continues at coordinate 30,558,617 of OZ024727.1, forward strand.
TCGGTAATGCAAGCCCTTGATTGGAGTCTCCCATTTGAAGTGATGTGTGATGCAAGCGACTACGCTGTGGGGCTGTGTTGGGACAAAGGAAGGATAAGAAACTTCATGCCATTTATTATGCTAGTAGAACCTTGGATGAAGCACATGTCAATTATGCTATGACAGAGAAAGAGTTGCTAGCTGTGGTTTTCGCCTTTGAGAAATTCCGGTCCTACCTTGTTGGGGCCAAAGTCATTGTCTACACTGATCATGTCGCTTTGAGGTACCTTTTGAGCAAGAAAGATGCAAAGCCAAGGCTGATTCATTGGATTCTGCTTCTCCAGGAATTCGACTTGGAAATTAGAGACAAAAAGGGGACCGAGAATTTGGTGGCTGATCACTTGTCTAGAATGACACAGCAGGTGATTTGCCCATCGATGATTCATTCCCTAATGATCATCTTTTCAGGATTACTGAGGAACTTCTACAGCTCTCTTCCTCTACAGTGCCATGGTATGCTGATTTTGTGAATTACCTAGTGTGCAATGAAATGCTTGTTGGGTTGTCATTCCAATAAAAGAAGAAATTTCTGTCTGATGTCAAACATTACTTTTGGAATGAGCTCTTCTTATTCAAGAGATGTGCTGATGGAGTCTATAGGCGTTGTATTCCTGAGAATGAAATTGAGAGTGTCATTGCTCATTGTCATTCATTGCCTTGTGGTGGCCATGCTAGCTCCTCAAAGACCACTGCCAAGATCCTCCAGTCTACTTTGTATTGGCCATCCATGTTTAAAGATGTTCACCGGTATATTTCTTCTTGTGATTCTTGTCAACGCACCTGTAAAATCTCAAGGAGGAATGAGATGCCCCTAAACAACATTCAGGAGGTTGAGATTTTTGATGTATGAGGAGTTGATTTCTGATGTCTCTCTATTTGGTGGTGTTTTCATATGTGATTTCCTTTGTAAATATGTTTCTTTTTCCCCTTTTCTTGTGTGTTTTGTTCCTTTTTAGCTTAGTTCCCGTATTTCTATGAGATTCGGAGACTATGCGCATTTTATGTGTTTTGTAGGTAATCTGGCATGGATCAAGGATCGATTTGAAGGAGGGTCGAGACATGGAGCGAGGCCCGAGCAAAGCGGGAAAGAGAGGAGCAAGCCATGAAGAAGAACAAGAGGAAAGCCAACAAGAAGAAGGTGGAACGAGGTTTGGACCTAGTTGCAACCAACCTCGGGCCCGACTTGAAGTTTCAACCTCGGACCGACATGCACAGTAACTCGGGCCCGAGGTCCTCCGTGTCGGTCCAAGTCAGTCACCGGACTACTTGGGCTCCAAGGCACGAAATTGTGGACTTCCACTTTTGCCCCTCATCTAATCTATAAAAGGCCCTCTTGTCTTCTAATTTGAGGGTTCCAAAGGGGGGCTCTCTCTCACACAAAAGGGGGGGTTCCAAGGGAGCCAAGAGGATACTTGGAGAGCAAGGAGGAAGGAGAGGAGAAGGAAGAGAGAGAGAATCGGCCAAGGGAGAGGAAGATTGATAGGTTTGGTTGATAGATTAGCTTTGCTTTGTTTTGATCTTGTGGATTTGGAAACCCTTGATTGGAATTTGTGGATTGCTTTTGATTTGAATGAAACTTTGCTTTGTTTTGAGATTGATGATGTTGATTTCTTTCCCTTTTGATTTGTTTGCTTTCTTTGTTTGCCTTATGGAGTAGATCTCCTTGATCTTGGGTTATGGGGGAAAACCCTAGCTAGGTTTAGGCTAGAAACCCCAATTCCATAGCCTTGAGTGTTTGATCTAAGGAACCCACTCTACATAGAGCTACAATTCCTTGCGAAAGTCGGGAATCAAGGCTTGAGATTGGCAAAGTAGCGAAAGTGAACATGTGTCAATCTCAAGAGCTTGCTTCGAAGGGGATTTCCCCAATGATCGATGTGTAGAAGTGGTTGGAACGAGGGCGAAAGCACTCGATCCTAGTCCGATCATCATTCATTGCTTGAATTGGGGTGGATAAGCCTTAATCTACTAGAGAAGGAACCCAAAAGCCCAAGATCTACTTTTAATCCTCGAAGTTCGACAAACCCAGCTACCTCGGGCCCGACTTACACAGTGTCGGTCCCGACTTCCTCTTGTCGCCAACCTCGGGCCCGACGTGACCTCAGTGTCGGTCCCGACTGTTTTCTTTGTTTTCCTTCGTTTTATGCTCTCCTTTCTAGCTTCCTAGTATCTAGGCACATCGATCGAGTAGACTTCCCGAGTGTTCGACACCCACCACGTACTACAACGGGGTCGGGTTATAAATTGTATCTCTAGACCCTCGCACACCGTGAGAGGCGATCAAAAAGATTGGCGCCGTTGCCGGGGAAGTCTAAGTGCATTGAGTGCCAATTTGGTGAGTTTCTTGTGTTTTGGTAGTGATTTGGGTGAGGGAATAGCCCAAACCCTTTCTTTGTTTTTGATTTGTTTTGGTTTGTGTTTTTGTTTCATAGGTGTATGCTAGCTCGTTCCTCCCGAGGAACACTTGAGCTTGAGTTTGTGAGTGATCCGGAAAGTATTCTCAAGGAAGCCCGAAGAAGGAAAAGGATGGCGAATCAAGCTCTCCATGTTGATGAGGAGTTGGCTCAACTTAGGGCCGAAATGGCTAGATTGCAACTTGAGAGGGACAACCAAGAGGAGGTGGCAAGAAGAGAACGGGAGCAACGGATGAGAGCCGAGGCTCAACTCAACGCTCTACCCCGGAATGCACGCCAATACATGCATCCGGAGTTGAGGGTACCCGAGCCGGCTATTGTGCTTCCCGAGGTTGCCAAGAATTTTGTGATCAAGACGCAATTCATCTCCCTCATCAAGCGTGATCAATTCGAGGGCCGTCCACATGAGTGTCCCATAGAGCACGTTAAACGATTTGTGGATATGTGTGAGACGATCTCCACCGACGAGGAGACATTGGAGTATGTGTTTCTAAAGGCGTTCAAATGGTCACTTGGGGGCAAGGCCATACATTGGCTCGAGAGCCAAGCTCCTAGGTCAATCACAACTTGGAAGACACTCTATGACGCTTTCTTGATGAAGTTCTTCCCGCCCTCAAAGACAACCGAGTTAAGAAGGAAGATTGCAAGCTTTCAACAAGGTCCGAATGAGCCCCTCTTCGAAGCATGGGACCGTTTCAAGGAGATGTTGCGCCAATGTCCTACTCATGGCCAACAACCATATGTACTTCAAGACATCTTTTTCCAAGGCATCAATCCGGTAACGAAGGACAAGCTCAATCTCCACACCGATTGTGGGTTCATAGACTTGACACTGGATCAAGCTTGGGAGCTACTTGACAAGCTATCCGATTATGAGGCCATGCATGGGGTGAGTCAAGCTAGCAAGGAGGTGAAAGTTCAAGGTGAAGGTGTAAGGAAGTTATATGATCCAAAGGGAGAAGACATTGATAGGGATGTGAAGCTCCAATTCTAAAGAGAGCAAGCTTAAGAGGCAAGTCCACTACTACAAGCAAAATGCTAGAGCTTGTGAGGAGTGTGGATCCTTTGCACAAGTCGGTCCAACCAGGAAGTGTTGCAAGTGAAGTAGGGAAGTCCAAGGAGGTTGATCCAAGCAAGATTCAAGGTGCAACGATTCTTCCATATCCCTCAAAGAAGCCGAAAGATGTTGTTGAGAACAAGTTCAAGAGGTTTCTCAAACTCTTGCAAGGCTTGAACATCTCTATCCCGTTCACCGACGCATTGAGTGAGATGCCATCTTATGCCAAGTTTTTAAAGGAGATTTTGAGCAAGAAGAGGTCCATAGTTGAAATGCAAGATGAAGTCAAGACCTTGGAATTACCACAAAAGCTAGGAGATCCCGGTCGTTTTGCTATCACTATTGGTGTGGGGTCTCAAAACTTCCAAGCCTTATGTGACCTTGGGGCAAGTGTTTCGGTGATGCCTGATAGCATTTGGAGAAGATCAAATTTGGGTGAAATGGAGCCGGCCGATATGTCCCTAACTATGGCCGACGGTTCCATCATCAAGGCTAAGGGAATATTGGATGACGTGCCGGTGCGAGTTGGAAAGTACTTTGTCCCCGATGATTTCGTGATCTTGGACATGCATGAGGACCCCTTGGTCCCAATAATCTTAGGAAGACCATTCTTAGCTACGGCGGGGGCAAGGTTTGATGTCAAAAACGGCAAGGTTTCCTTTGAGATTGGTGAAGAAAAGGTCGATTTTCACTTCAACAAGGCCTTGAATGAGCCGGACGCCTTGGCTATCCTCAAACTTGAAGAGAGTGCTAAGAGAAAAGGTGAAGAAGTGGAAGTTGCTAGGGAGGTCGTTGTGTTGAGAAGTGATGAAGGGTTCAATAAACAAATACAAGCAAGGGAGTTGTTTGAGCAAATTGAGGATCAAGATGAGTCAAGGATCAATGGTAGCCCAAGAAGAAATGAAGAGTATCCTTACTTATATCCTTTTGATGTTGGTGATGACCACAATTCTTCCCAAACTTTTGATTCCTACATTTGTCTAAGTGATTTGAAAGATGACTTAGGAGACTCCTACATTTGCCTTAGTGACTTGAAAGATGAATTGGTAGAATCTCCTAGGAATTCTTTGGATAACTTTGGTGTAGGAAAAGAGGAACATGATGGAGCAAGTAAGGAGAAGAAATCTCATCCGTTGGAGGAGTATGATGAGAGAGGCCCGAGACCGGATAGCCATGCCTATATAGACCATCGTTGGTGGTTTTATGGGTATGAAGGCAATGGGCATAACAATGGCGAGCAATTCACCGTGTTTCACCCGCCATGAGGTTGAGGTTAGGAAGTCAAGCTAGTGACTCTAAACGAGCGCTTCTCGGGAGGCAACCCGAGCTAGTAGCTTTCTTTTCGTAATTTTAGTTTGATTTTTCTTAGTTTAGCCTAGCTTTTCCCTAACCAATCTCTATCTAGTGTTTTGTGGATTTATGGTGTCGTGCATTCTTCAAAGTTGTGTAGGATTTGAGGTGAAATATTTAAATGGTAATATGGGAAAGAAGTTGCATGAGGATGGAGTAAAATTGGCGACCCGAATACTCCCACATCGAGCCCAGGTAAGTCGGGCCCGACATAGGGACGTCGGTCCATGAAGTCGGTCCAACTTGATTCGACTAGTTGGAATGCCAATTTTGCCCTTGACCTAATTTGTCCCTTTCCCCCATTAAATACTATCCCCCACCTACCTATCATCTTCATATCAACCACCATTCCCAAAATACAACCCCTCTCCCTCAAGAACTCTCAAAGTCGGCCGCCCCATCCTCTCACCATACTCGAGAGGTGGAAGAGCTTAGGGAGGTGGAAGACCAAAGGTGGCGGGTCCAAGATAGCTACAACACGTGGATGAGTGGGAACTTCCCTTCCCGTGAGGACCAATGGACACGCCCGGAGCCTCAACTCCAACCACCACCACAAGACTTCTACCAAGAGCAAGTGTACGAGAGGGAGCGGCAAGCAAGGCTCCAAAGAGGACGTAGACGTGACAACCCCTTCTATTGATCCTATACATGCCATTGAAGAATAAGAAATTGTGAGCTTTTCATACTCTTCTCTCTTGCTTTTAAGTTTTGGTTTCCTTGTTTGATGGGGACATCAAAATTTTAAGTATGGGGTGGGGGTAAGTGTGTTCATGATTTCACTTGTTTATGTTTGTTTATTATTTTGAGGATATTTAGTTTGTGTTTCTAGTTTGTATTTGGGATGTTTGCTTCTTGGTTTGTGGTTTGATGAAAAACATGAATGATTAATTTGGTCTTGAATGGATGAGTTTTTGGTTTTAGAGAAATTTTTGCAAAAAAATCCATAAAAATTGAAAAATTGTGTTGAAAACAACAAAAAGATTTTGTGTTTTGTAGGTTTTGGACTAGAAATTCCCATCTTAGATTGCCAAAATAAAAGCTAATGATGATGTGAGCATGTAAATTCCTTTGCATATTTTTGGATAGTTTAGCCTCTTAAATGATGTTGCTTTTGATGTGATCATGATATCTTGCTTGTTTTATTGAACATGTGAGTTCTAGGATGAGTTCTTATGCAACTAAGTATGAGTGACCCTTGTGAGATTGATTTTTGGCCATTTTAGGGATGCTTGTTCATATTTGCATATCCCTCATTTTTCTTGTGAGATTAGCTCATTCATGCTTAGTAAAACTTGCTATTGCGGTGTTTATCTATTTTCCGAGACCGTCATGAGAATTGTCCTAGCATGGTCACATTGATTTTGAACTTTATTCTTCTAGTCACATAAATGTTCCATATCCTACCATGAAGATAATCCTTTGTTTGTAGCCCCGTTCTAGCCTAAGCCTTTGTTTGAAACTCCTCAAAAATATTATTCCTAGCCTTATATGACTTGACCCTTATGGGATTGGACTTTAGAAGAAAGGTTGGGATTATATTTGAAGAGTTGAGATTCTCTTGGGTTTAAGGGCAAAAGAATGGTGTTATGAATCATGTGGGTAGTGCATCTTTGTTGTACAAAAATGAAAAAAAGAAAGAAAAGGAAGAAAGAAAATGTTGGAAATGTAAAGTGGAATAAAGCAAAGAGCTTAAGTGAAGAAAAGGGTCCGACCGAGTTACAAGCAACATCGGGCCCGATGTCATAAGAAAGTCGGTCCAAATGTAGAAAGTGTTGAAAATCCAACAAAAAGCATAAGAGCAAAGATGAAGTGGAATGTTAAGTGAAATTTTGGGTTGAAAGGAAAATGTTAAGTCTTTTGGGTGAGTGTGAAAGTAATTGTGGAATTTGGTGAAGTTGGTGAGAGTTTAGGTTGTTCAATCCCCATTGTAAGCACCACAAGACCAAATAATTCCCACCTTGAGAAATACCAAAAGCCCCATTACAACCCGGCTGAATGGAACCTCTTTGAGGACCTCCATTGAGCCAAGTTCGAAATTCTTTGTGTACTTTGCATTAGGCATCTCTAGGTGGAGGAATTGGTGATATTAGCTTCAATAGTAAAGTCTTTACTTGCATGATTTTTGAGCTTGAGTGTTCATTGTTAAACCCAAACACATGATGAGTGATACACATTCACATATCCCTAAAGTGAGGCTTAGTTGCATTGACTTTATTCCTTGGAACACTTAATCATGTGTGATGATGTAATCTTGCTTGAATATCGATCACTTGTGCTTAAAATGTGTTTTCATACGAGGCTTTACTTGAAGATTATGTTTCGGTCTTGCTCACATTGTTATTGCTTGAGGACAAGCAAGTTTAAGTATGGGGTATTTTGATGTCTCTCTATTTGGTGGTGTTTTCATATGTGATTTCCTTTGTAAATATGTTTCTTTTTCCCCTTTTCTTGTGCGTTTTGTTCCTTTTTAGCTTAGTTCCCGTATTTCTATGAGATTCGGAGACTATGCGCATTTTATGTGTTTTGTAGGTAATCTGGCATGGATCAAGGATCGATTTGAAGGAGGGTCGAGACATGGAGCGAGGCCCGAGCAAAGCGGGAAAGAGAGGAGCAAGCCATGAAGAAGAACAAGAGGAAAGCCAACAAGAAGAAGGTGGAACGAGGTTCGGACCGAGTTGCAACCAACCTCGGGCCCGACTTGAAGTTTCAACCTCAGACCGACATGCACAGTAACTCGGGCCCGAGGTCCTCCGTGTCGGTCCAAGTCAGTCACCGGACTACTTGGGCTCCAAGGCACGAAATTGTGGACTTCCACTTTTGCCCCTCATCTAATCTATAAAAGGCCCTCTTGTCTTCTAATTTGGGGGTTCCAAAGGGGGGCTCTCTCTCACACAAAAGGGGGGGTTCCAAGGGAGCCAAGAGGATACTTGGAGAGCAAGGAGGAAGGAGAGGAGAAGGAAGAGAGAGAGAATCGGCCAAGGGAGAGGAAGATTGATAGGTTTGGTTGATAGATTAGCTTTGCTTTGTTTTGATCTTGTGGATTTGGAAACCCTTGATTGGAATTTGTGGATTGCTTTTGATTTGAATGAAACTTTGCTTTGTTTTGAGATTGATGATGTTGATTGCTTTCCCTTTTGATTTGTTTGCTTTCTTTGTTTGCCTTATGGAGTAGATCTCCTTGATCTTGGGTTATGGGGGAAAACCCTAGCTAGGTTTAGGCTAGAAACCCCAAGGCACGAAATTGGGCTCCAAGGCACGAAATTGTGAACTTCCACTTTTGCCCCTCATCTAATCTATAAAAGGCCCTCTTGTCTTCTAATAAAAGGGGGGCTCTCTCTCACACAAAAGGGGGGAAAGGAGGTCCCCCCACATACACACAAAAAGGGGGGTTCTCTCACACAAAAAGGAGGTTTCTCTCACACGAAAAGGGGGTTCTCTCACACAAAAAGGGGGGTTCTCTCACACAAAAAGGGGGGTTCCAAGGGAGCCAAGAGGATTCTTGGAGAGCAAGGAGGAAGGAGAGGAGAAGGAAGAGAGAGAGAATCGGCCAAGGGAGGAAGTCTTGATAGGTTTTGTTGGTAGATTTGCTTTGATTGGCTTTGTTCTTGTGGATTTGAAAACCCTTGATTGGAATTTGTGGATTGCTTTGGACTTGAATGAAACTTTGCTTTGTTTTGAGATTGATTATGATGATTGCTTTCCCTTTTGATTTGATTGCTTTCTTTCCTTGTCACATGGAGTAGATCTCCTTGATCTTGGGTTATGGGGGAAAACCCTAGCTAGGTTTAGGCTAGAAACCCCAATTCCATAGCCTTGAGTGTTTGATCTAAGGAACCCACTCTACATAGAGCTACAATTCCTTGCGAAAGTCGGGAATCAAGGCTTGAGATTGGCAAAGTAGCGAAAGTGAACATGTGTCAATCTCAAGACCTTGCTTCGAAGGGGATTTCCCCAATGATCGATGTGTAGAAGTGGTTGGAACGAGGGCGAAAGCACTCGATCCTAGTCCGATCATCACTCATTGCTTGAATTGGGGTGGATAAGCCTTAATCTACTAGAGAAGGAACCCAAAAGCCCAAGATCTACTTTTAATCCTCGAAGTTCGACAAACCCAGCTACCTCGGGCCCGACTTACACAGTGTCGGTCCCGACTTCCTCTTGTCGCCAACCTCGGGCCCGACGTGACCTCAGTGTCGGTCCCGACTGTTTTCTTTGTTTTCCTTCGTTTTATGCTCTCCTTTCTAACTTCCTAGTATCTAGGCACATCGATCGAGTAGACTTCCCGAGTGTTCGACACCCACCACGTACTACAACGGGGTCGGGTTATAAATTGTATCTCTAGACCCTCGCACACCGTGAGAGGCGATCAATTTCATGGGCCCATTTCCACCGTCTTGCAACAATAAATACATACTTTTGGCGGTAGATTATGTGTCTAAATGGGTTGAAGCCATTGCCTCACCTACTAACGACTCTAAAGTTGTGTCCAAGTTCTTCAATAAAGTAATCTTTCTGAGGTTTGGGACTCTAAGAGTTGTAATCAGTGATGGTGGATCTCATTTCATTGAGAAGAAGTTTGAGAGCTTGTTGAAAAAGTATGGAGTTACTCACAGGATTGCCACTCCCTATCATCCACAAACGAGTGGACAAGTAGAGGTCTCCAATCGGGAAATTAAAGCTATTTTGGAGAAAAACGATTCCCGATCTCGAAAGGATTGGGCAATGAAGCTAGATGATGCTCTTTGGGCCTATATGACGGCATTTAAGACTCCCATTGGCACTATACCATATCGATTGATTTATGGGAAGTCTTGTCATCTTCCAGTGGAGCTTGAGCACAAAGCTTATTGGGCAGTCAAACTGTTCAATTATGACATGAAGGAAGTTGGTGAGAAGAGAATGCTTCAATTACAAGAGCTTGAAGAGCTGAGGTTGGATGCCTATGAAAACGCCAAGATTTACAAAGAAAGAACGAAGAGATGGCATGACAAACATATACTCCCAAGAGAATTCAAGGAAGGTGAACTTGTCTTGCTATTCAATTCTAGACTACGGCTTTTTCCGGGCAAGCTAAAATCCCGTTGGAGTGGCCCGTTAACAATCAAGAGAGTATTTCCCCATGGATCCATAGAAATATGCAATGACAAAGGAGAAGTATTCAAGGTGAATGGACAAAGGCTGAAGAAGTACATCACTGGGAGCCCGATTGAGGAGACAGTTTCCGTCCTCCTCCTTAATCCGATTACTTGAATTGAAGATGGAAGGTTAAGCTAATGACCTTAAAAGAGCGCTGGATGGGAGGCAACCCATCAGGTACGTCTTCTTCTTTGTTTTTATATTTGAAAAAAAAAATCTTAAGTAATTTCGGACTAGAATTCAACTAGTAAAAATCTTGGCCTGAGACTCAACCGAGTCTCTGACCGAGATTTGCACTTTAACTGCGCTTAAACTAGTGAATATCTCGGCATGAGACTCGACTGAGTCTCAGACCAAGTTTTCAAAAATCCCAGCCGGATTTATTTATTTAAAAAAAATCATTTTATTTTATTTTACCTTTTATTCCTCCCCTTTCTACTTCTCTCTCCTCCCTCTTTTCTTTCTCTGGGCATCTCTCGCCCGACTCCCTTCAAACTCTCTCTCGTTTCTCATTCTCTCTCCGGCCACCACACCAACCCTCCGGCCTCCTGCACCACCTCACCGGCCCGCTGCAGCGAGCCCACTTGCGTAGTCCCACCCAGGCGCTTCGCGCGACACGCTTTCCTCCATGCCAACGCACCAACGAGCCAGCCCTTTGGTCAGTTTCGCGCGGCCACCACGACGCCGTCCTCCTGTGCGCCTCACCACCACCAACACCAGCTTGCTCAAATTTGGTACAAATTCCCTCCTCTTTCCCTTTGAGTAATTTCTAGGGTTTACTAAAATTGGAGATTTTCATTTGTATTATTAATCTGAAATTTCTTGTGTTTATTGTGCTAATTTGCTATATTAGTTCATACTTGTTGGAATTAGGGAGGTTTGGGCGAAAATTTGATATTCACAATGCCATGATAATTCTTGCTAGACTTGGGTGTTAAAAAAAATTGAGTTCTAAGGGTTTCCAATTGCAATTTGCTTTGCTAAGAACTTGAATTATTATTATCGTAGGTCGTCCTTGCCGGGACGAAAAAGTTGTGGCACATTGTTGTTGGTCGTTCTTGCCGGAATGATACTTGTTTGATTTTTGCTTGCTTGGTTGTGTTTGTTTTCCTTGTGTGTAGGTGTCACAGGTCTTCGAGATGTCTAAGCACCAAAAGAGTATGCGAGGAAAGGCTTCTTCATCATCTAGACCTTTAGCACCTCCCATTCCTGTCGGCGAAACAACTCCCACCTCACTGGGTATTAACTTTACTAAGCAGATGCATTACACCAAGTTTGAATTGCTGAAGAAGAGGACTATTGCTACCACTCGATACCTTGATTTTGACTTGGTAGACGCTTTTGGTATTCAGAGTGACATTAATTTGATGGCAGAACGTCTGGGATGGAGGGAGTTTATTCATCTTCGAGAGCCGACATTCAAGGGCCTTACCTTGGAATTCCTTTCCACTGATGAGTCCGAGGTTATTCAAGGCAAGCATTATGAAGAGGGTCGTGTTCAGTTTCGCTTGGGGGATGAGGATCGGGAGCTCAACCTGAATGAAATAAGCAACATCTACGGTTTTCCCGTCGTCACCGATGTCCGAACCCCTCACATTCAACGTCGTGTCGGGTTCTTTTCACCCGGGTCATTTTGGGGTGAGATTGGCGCGGGTTCTTATGATCCTAATACACAAAAGCCACTACAATCAGCAACCCTGCCATTCGCCTCCTTCAGCGGTTCATGGCCCATACTATTTTTGGCAGAGGTGATGGCGCTGAGAACAATGTACCTCAGAAGGAGCTTACAGTTCTATGTGCTGCCCTTAAAGATGAGAAACTCAATTCTGCCGGGTTCCTCGTACATCATTTACAGCATGTGAGTGTGATCGCCTCTCACGGTGTGCGAGGGTCTAGAGATACAATTTATAACCCGACCCCGTTGTAGCACGTGGTGGGTGTCGAACACTCGGGAAGTCTACTCGATTGATGTGCCTAGACACTAGGAAGCTGGAAAAGAGAGCTTAAAACAAAGGAAAACAAAGAGAACAGTCGGGACCGACACAGAGGTCACGTCGGGCCCGATGTTGGCGACAAGAGGAAGTCGGGACCGACGTAGGGTAAGTCGGGCCCGAGGTAGCTGGGTTTGTCGAACTTCAAAGATTAAAAGTAGATCTTGGGCTTTTGGGTTCCTTCTCTAGTAGATTAAGGCTTATCCACCCCAATTCAAGCAATGAGTGATGATCGGACTAGGATCGAGTGCTTTCTCCCTCGTTCCAACCACTTCTACACATCGATCATTGGGGAAATCCCCTTCGAAGCAAGGTCTTGAGATTGACACATGTTCACTTTCGCTACTTTGCCAATCTCAAGCCTTGATTCCCGACTTTCGCAAGGAATTGTAGCTCTATGTAGAGTGGGTTCCTTAGATCAAATACTGAAGGCTATGGAATTGGGGTTTCTAGCCTAAACCTAGCTAGGGTTTTCCCCCATAACCCAAGATCAAGGAGATCTACTCCATGTGACAAGGAAAGAAAGCAATCAAATCAAAAGGGAAAGCAATCATCATAATCAATCTCAAAACAAAGCAAAGTTTCATTCAAGTCCAAAGCAATCCACAAATTCCAATCAAGGGTTTTCAAATCCACAAGAACAAAGCCAATCAAAGCAAATCTACCAACAAAACCTATCAAGACTTCCTCCCTTGGCCGATTCTCTCTCTCTTCCTTCTCCTCTCCTTCCTCCTTGCTCTCCAAGAATCCTCTTGGCTCCCTTGGAACCCCCCTTTTTGTGTGAGAGAACCCCCCTTTTTGTGTGAGAGAACCCCCTTTTCGTGTGAGAGAAACCCCCTTTTTGTGTGAGAGAACCCCCCTTTTTGTGTGTATGTGGGGGGACCTCCTTTCCCCCCTTTTGTGTGAGAGAGAGCCCCCCTTTTATTAGAAGACAAGAGGGCCTTTTATAGATTAGATGAGGGGCAAAAGTGGAAGTTCACAATTTCGTGCCTTGGAGCCCAAGTAGTCCAGTGACCGACTCGGACCGACACGGAGGACCTCGGGCCCGAGTTACTGTGCAACTCGGTCCGAGGTTGGAGACTTCAAAGTCGGGCCCGACGTGGTTGCAACTCGGTCCTGACCTCGTTCCACCTTCTTCTTTGTTGGCTTCTCTTGTTCTTCTTCATGGCTTGCTTCTCTCTTTCCCGCTTTAACTCGGCCTTTGCTCCATGTCTCGACCCTCCTTCAAATCGATCCTTGATTCATGCCAGATTACCTACAAAACACATAAAATGTGCGTAGTCTCCGAATCTCATAGAAATACGGGAACTACGCTAAAAAGGAACAAAACGCACAAGAAAAGGGGAAAAAGAAACATATTTACAAAGGAATCACATATGAAAACACCACCAAATAGAGAGACATCAAAATACCCCATACTTAAACTTGCTTGTCCTCAAGCAATAACAATGTGAGCAAGACCGAAACATAATCTTCAAGTAAAGCCTCGTATGAAAACACATTTTAAGCACAAGTGATCGATATTCAAGCAAGATTACATCATCACACATGATTAAGTGTTCCAAGGAATAAAGTCAATGCAACTAAGCCTCACTTTAGGGATATGTGAATGTGTATCACTCATCATGTGTTTGGGTTTAACGATGAACACTCAAGCTCAAAAATCATGCAAGTAAAGACTTTACTATTGAAGCTAATATCACCAATTCCTCCACCTAGAGATGCCTAATGCAAAGTACACAAAGAATTTCGAACTTGGCTCAATGGAGGTCCTCAAAGAGGTTCCATTCGGCCGGGTTGTAATGGGGCTTTTGGTATTTCTCAAGGTGGGAACTATTTGGTCTTGTGGTGCTTACAATGGGGATTGAACAACCTAAACTCTCACCAACTTCACCAAATTCCACAATTACTTTCACACCCACCCAAAAGACTTAACATTTTCCTTTCAACCCAAAATTTCACTTAACATTCCACTACATCTTTGCTCTTATGCCTTTTTGTTGGATTTTTCAACACTTTCTACATTTGGACCGACTTTCTTATGACATCGGGCCCGATGTTGCTTGTAACTCGGTCGGACCCTTTTCTTCACTTAAGCTCTTTGCTTTATTCCACTTTACATTTCCAACATTTTCTTTCTTCCTTTTCTTTCTTTTTTCATTTTTGTACAACAAAGATGCACTACCCACATGATTCATAACACCATTCTTTTGCCCTTAAACCCAAGAGAATCTCAACTCTTCAAATACAATCCAAACCTCTCTTCTAAAGTCCAATCCCATAAGGGTCAAGTCATATAAGGCTAGGAATAATATTTTTGAGGAGTTTCAAACAAAGGCTTAGGCTAGAACGGGGCTACAAACAAAGGATTATCTTCATGGTAGGATATGGAACATTTATGTGACTAAAAGAACAAAGTTCAAAATCAATGTGACAATGCTAGGACAAATCTCATGACGGTCTTGGAAAATAGATAAACACCGCAATAGCAAGTTTTACTAAGCATGAATGAGCTAATCACACAAGAAAAATGAGGGATATGCAAATATGAACAAGCATCCCTAAAATGGCCAAAAATCAATCTCACAAGGGTTACTCATACTTAGTTGCATAAGAACTCATCCTAGAACTCACATGTTCAATAAAACAAGCAAGATATCATGATCACATCAAAAGCAACATCATTTAAGAGGCTAAACTATCCAAAAATATGCAAAGGAATTTACATACTCACATCATCATTAGCTTTTATTTTGGCAATCTAAGATGGGAATTTCTAGTCCAAAACCTACAAAACACAAAATCTTTTTGTTGTTTTCAACACAATTTTTCAATTTTTATGGATTTTTTTGCAAAAATTTCTCTAAAACCAAAAACTCATCCATTCAAGACCAAATTAATCATTCATGTTTTTCATCAAACCACAAACCAAGAAGCAAACATCTCAAATACAAACTAGAAACACAAACTAAATATCCTCAAAATAATAAACAAACATAAACAAGTGAAATCATGAACACACTTACCCCCACCCCATACTTAAAATTTTGATGTCCCCATCAAACAAGGAAATCAAAACTTAAAAGCAAGAGAGAAGAGTATGAAAAGCTCACAATTTCTTATTCTTCAATGGCATGTATAGGATCAATTGGCGAGGGGTTGTCACGTCTACGTCCTCTTTGGAGCCTTGCTTTCCGCTCCCTCTCGTACACTTGTTCTTGGTAGAAGTCTTGTGGTGGTGGTTGAAGTTGAGGCTCCGGGCGTGTCCATTGGTCCTCACGGGAAGGGAAGTTCCCGCTCATCCATGTGTTAAAGCTATCTTGGACCCGCCACCTTTGGTCTTCCGCCTCCCTAAGCTCTTCCACCTCTCGAGTATGGTGAGAGGATGGGGTGGCCGACTTTGAGAGTTCTTGAGGGAGAGGGGTTGTATTTTGGGAATGGTAGTTGATATGAAGATGATAGGTAGGTGGGGGATAATATTTAATGGGGGAAAAGGACAAATTAGGTCAAGGGCAAAATTGGCTTTCCAACTAGTCAAATCGAGTTGGACCGACTTCATGGACCGACGTCCCTATGTCGGGCCCGACTTACCTGGGCTCGATGTGGGAGTATTCGGGTCACCAATTTTACTCCATCCTCTTGCAACTTCTTTCCCATATTTCCATTTAAATATTTCACCTCAAATCCTACACAACTTTGAAGAATGCACGACACCATAAATCCACAAAACACTAGATAGAGATTGGTTAGGGAAAAGCTAGGCTAAACTAAGAAAAATCAAACTAAAATTACGAAAAGAAAGCTACTAGCTCGGGTTGCCTCCAGAGAAGCGCTCGTTTAGAGTCACTAGCTTGACTTCCTAACCTCAACCTTATGGCGGGTGAAACACGGTGAATTGCTCGGCATTGTTATGCCCATTCCCATTGCCTTCATACCCATAAAACCACCAACGATGGTCTATATAGGCATGGCTATCCGGTCTCGGGCCTCTCTCATCATACTCCTCCAACGGATGAGATTTCTTCTCCTTACTTGCTCCATCATGTTTTTCTTTTCCTACACCAAAGTTATCCAAAGAATTCCTAGGAGATTCTACCAATTCATCTTTCAAGTCACTAAGGCAAATGTAGGAGTCTCCTAAGTCATCTTTCAAATCACTTAAACAAATGTAGGAATCAAAAGTTTGGGAAGAATTGTGGTCATCACCAACATCAAAAGGATATAAGTAAGGATACTCTTCATTTCTTCTTGAGCTAGCATTGATCCTTGACTCATCTTGACCCTTGAATTGCTCCAACAACTCCCTTACTTGTATTTGTTCATTGAAGCTTTCATCACTCCTTAACACAACGACCTCTCTAGCAACTTCCACTTCTTCACCTTTTCTCTTAGCACTCTCTTCAAGTTTGAGGATAGCCAAGGCGTCCGGCTCATTCAAGGCCTTGTTGAAGTGAAAATCGACCTTTTCTTCACCAATCTCAAAGGAAACCTTGCCGTTTTTTACATCAAACCTTGCCCCCGCCGTAGCTAAGAATGGTCTTCCTAAGATTATTGGGACCAAGGGGTCCTCGTGCATGTCCAAGATCACGAAATCATCGGGGACAAAATACTTTCCAACTCGCACCGGAACGTCATCCAATATTCCCTTAGCCTTGATGATGGAACCGTCGGCCATAGTTAGGGACATATCGGCCGGCTCCATTTCACCCAAATTTGCTCTTCTCCAAATGCTAGCGGGCATCACCGAAACACTTGCCCCAAGGTCACATAAGGCTTGGAAGTTTTGAGACCCCACACCAATGGTTATAGCAAAGCGACCGGGATCTCCTAGCTTTTGCGGTAACTCCAAGGTCTTGACTTCATCTTGCATTTCCACTATGGACCTCTTCTTGCTCAAAATCTCCTTTAAAAACTTGGCATAAGATGGCATCTCACTCAATGCATCGGTGAACGGGATAGAGATGTTCAAGCCTTGCAAGAGTTTGAGAAACCTCTTGAACTTGTTCTCAACAACATCTTTCGGCTTCTTTGAGGGATATGGAAGAATCGTTGCACCTTGAATCTTGCTTGGATCAACCTCCTTGGACTTCCCTACTTCACTTGCAACACTTCCTGGTTGGACCGACTTGGGCACCATATCGGGCCCGATGTTGTGAATCTCGGTCCTGGACAGAGGAGTTGGATCGAAGTCTGTGTACGTCGGTCCCGAGTTGCTCTCGACCTCGGTCCGTGGTGAAGGAGTCGATCTTCTTGCTGGGTCGACTTCGGGGAATGTCGGACCCGACTTGCTGGGTAAGTTGGTCCGACTCTCTTCATTCTTCTTAGGCACGTGTGGCTCGGGTAGGTTTCGGCCACTTCTCAATCCAATTGCCCGGACTTCATTTTGATTGTTTTGAGCTCGAGGATTCTCCTCGGGTCGGCCCGGAAGTCTCCCATTCTCTCTCGGGGCTTGAGTCGCAATTTGAGCAAATTGATTTTCGACTTGCCTCCTCCATGCACCAAACTCATTGAATTGGGTCCTCATCTCCTTGAACCCATCTCTCATCTCTTGAGCAAATGTTTGTAACTCATTGAATCCCGGTGGTCTATATGGTGGTGGTGGCGCCCTTGGCTCGTTTTGGTTGAAGTTGTTGTTGTAGCCTTGAGCTTGACCGTTGTTCCACCGGCCATTGCCACCATTGTTGAAATTGCCTCTTCCACCGAAATTTCCTCGGACATAGTTTGCCTCCTCAATTCGCTCGGCCAAGCGCACTTGGCTCTCATTCGGACAAACTTGTGTAGCATGTGCAAAGGATCCACACTCCTCACAAGCTCTGTCATTTTGCTTGTAGTAGTGGACTTGCCTCTTAGGCTTGCTCACTTCACCTTCAAGGAATTGGAGCTTCACATCCCTATCAATGTCTTCTCCCTTTGGATCATATAACTTCCTTGCACCTTCACCTTGAACTTTCACCTCCTTGCTAGCTTGACTCACCCCATACATGGCCTCATAATCGGATAGCTTTTCAAGTAGCTCCCAAGCTTGATCCGGTGTCAAGTCTATGAACCCACAATCGGTGTGGAGATTGAGCTTGTCCTTCGTTACCGGATTGATGCCTTGGAAAAAGATGTCTTGAAGTACATATGGTTGTTGGCCATGAGTAGGACATTGGCGCAACATCTCCTTGAAACAGTCCCATGCTTCGAAGAGGGGCTCATTCGGACCTTGTTGAAAGCTTGCAATCTTCCTTCTTAACTCGGTTGTCTTTGAGGGCGGGAAGAACTTCATCAAGAAAGCGTCATAGAGTGTCTTCCAAGTTGTGATTGACCTAGGAGCTTGGCTCTCGAGCCAATGTGTGGCCTTGCCCCCAAGTGACCATTTGAACGCCTTTAGAAGCACATACTCCAATGTCTCCTCCTCGGTGGAGATCGTCTCACACAATTCCACAAATCGTTTAACATGCTCTATGGGACACTCATGTGGACGGCCCTCGAATTGATCACGCTTGATGAGGGAGATGAATTGCGTCTTGATCTCAAAATTCTTGGCAACCTCGGGAAGCACAATAGCCGGCTCGGGTACCCTCAACTCCGGATGCATGTATTGGCGTGCATTCCGGGGTAGAGCGTTGAGTTGAGCCTCGGCTCTCATCCGTTGCTCCCGTTCTCTTCTTGCCACCTCCTCTTGATTGTCCCTCTCAAGTTGCAATCTAGCCATTTCGGCCCTAAGTTGAGCCAACTCCTCATCAACATGGAGAGCTTGATTCGCCATCCTTTTCCTTCTTCGGGCTTCCTTGAGAATACTTTCCGGATCACTCACAAACTCAAGCTCAAGTGTTCCTCGGGAGGAAGGAGCTAGCATACACCTATGAAACAAAAACACAAACCAAAACAAATCAAAAACAAACAAAGGGTTTGGGCTATTCCCTCACCCAAATCACTACCAAAACACAAGAAACTCACCAAATTGGCACTCAATGCACTTAGACTTCCCCGGCAACGGCGCCAATCTTTTGATCGCCTCTCACGGTGTGCGAGGGTCTAGAGATACAATTTATAACCCGACCCCGTTGTAGCACGTGGTGGGTGTCGAACACTCGGGAAGTCTACTCGATTGATGTGCCTAGACACTAGGAAGCTGGAAAAGAGAGCTTAAAACAAAGGAAAACAAAGAGAACAGTCAGGACCGACACAGAGTTCACGTCGGGCCCGATGTTGGCGACAAGAGGAAGTCGGGACCGACGTAGGGTAAGTCGGGCCCGAGGTAGCTGGGTTTGTCGAACTTCAAAGATTAAAAGTAGATCTTGGGCTTTTGGGTTCCTTCTCTAGTAGATTAAGGCTTATCCACCCCAATTCAAGCAATGAGTGATGATCGGACTAGGATCGAGTGCTTTCGCCCTCGTTCCAACCACTTCTACACATCGATCATTGGGGAAATCCCCTTCGAAGCAAGGTCTTGAGATTGACACATGTTCACTTTCGCTACTTTGCCAATCTCAAGCCTTGATTCCCGACTTTCGCAAGGAATTGTAGCTCTATGTAGAGTGGGTTCCTTAGATCAAACACTCAAGGCTATGGAATTGGGGTTTCTAGCCTAAACCTAGCTAGGGTTTTCCCCCATAACCCAAGATCAAGGAGATCTACTCCATGTGACAAGGAAAGAAAGCAATCAAATCAAAAGGGAAAGCAATCATCATAATCAATCTCAAAACAAAGCAAAGTTTCATTCAAGTCCAAAGCAATCCACAAATTCCAATCAAGGGTTTTCAAATCCACAAGAACAAAGCCAATCAAAGCAAATCTACCAACAAAACCTATCAAGACTTCCTCCCTTGGCCGATTCTCTCTCTCTTCCTTCTCCTCTCCTTCCTCCTTGCTCTCCAAGAATCCTCTTGGCTCCCTTGGAACCCCCCTTTTTGTGTGAGAGAACCCCCTTTTCGTGTGAGAGAAACCCCCTTTTTGTGTGAGAGAACCCCCCTTTTTGTGTGTATGTGGGGGGACCTCCTTTCCCCCCTTTTGTGTGAGAGAGAGCCCCCCTTTTATTAGAAGACAAGAGGGCCTTTTATAGATTAGATGAGGGGCAAAAGTGGAAGTTCACAATTTCGTGCCTTGGAGCCCAAGTAGTCCAGTGACCGACTCGGACCGACATGGAGGACCTCGGGCCCGAGTTACTGTGCAACTCGGTCCGAGGTTGGAGACTTCAAAGTCGGGCCCGACGTGGTTGCAACTCGGTCCTGACCTCGTTCCACCTTCTTCTTTGTTGGCTTCTCTTGTTCTTCTTCATGGCTTGCTTCTCTCTTTCCCGCTTTAACTCGGCCTTTGCTCCATGTCTCGACCCTCCTTCAAATCGATCCTTGATTCATGCCAGATTACCTACAAAACACATAAAATGTGCGTAGTCTCCGAATCTCATAGAAATACGGGAACTACGCTAAAAAGGAACAAAACGCACAAGAAAAGGGGAAAAAGAAACATATTTACAAAGGAAATCACATATGAAAACACCACCAAATAGAGAGACATCAGAGTGACAAGAAGTCGGGGGAAATTGTTATTGGTGGCTTGATTTCTCGCCTAGCCCGTCACTTTGAAATTGATTTTAGTGGGTGACTTGATATCATTCCTCCTCAGCCCATTGGCCCAGCCTATTTGAACAACATGAGGGTGCTCTCCAATTTCAACAACAAGTGGTTTTGGGCTTTTCCCTCGGGTTCTTTGTATTTCCAGCTCCCGAACCCCGAGTGCACATCAATCCGTGTTCCATCAAATTGGACGATACATGTTCTCTCCACTGATCCTACTCGTGCCCAAGCTAAGTCCGGGGCTATTTTGGTTGATGCTATGGAGGTCGACAATGATTTGGATGATGAGGATGATGATGACTTTGATCCGTCGGATACAATGGGAGGACCAGGCATCACCATTGCTTCTCTTGCCGATAGTCTCACCACCATGAACCGGGAGTTTATCACTCAATTTGCCAACATCAATGCCTCGATTGCTTTGCTCTTTGCACATGTTGACACTCGCTTTCAGGAGATGCACACCAAGATTGATGATTGGCGCACTTCCGATTGGCAACCCGGACCACCTCCTCCTCCACAAGAGTAGTGACTTTGTGAGTGTTTCTCTTCCCTTATCTTTTATTCTCTACATTGGGGACAATGTAGGTTTTAAGCTTGGGGGTGGGAATCATTTTCATGTTTTGCATTGCATATAGTTTAGTTTGCATATTTAGTTTGAATTTTTCTTGCATATATAAAAAAAAGATAAAAAATTGCATTCTAGGAGCTATGGATTTCTCTTCAAGTGAAATGCCCCTTGTCCTCAAAATTTTCTCCATGGAATTCTACCCCCTCGACTTGCTTGAAATGCTTGAAGTTTTGATGATGACTAGCTATTTTATGAATTAGTTTGATGATTGAATGAGCTTGCATATTCTTTGAAACTTGAGTTAATATTGAAGTTCTAGACAAAAAGCCTTGTGAGGATTATTGTTTGCCTTTCTTAGGAATAAATAATGTCATGATGTCCTTTCTTTTTATGTGTGATGCTCACTTTGATTGCTTCCTCTAGAACTTGCTTTTCACTCTTTTTCAAGACCGCTCTTATGACTCTTGCATGCGACTTTGAAGTGATTGAGGCACTATTTTCTTAGCCTTTATACTCCTTATCCACCCTGCATATTATCCTCTTTTTGAAGCCCCTTTTCGAGCCTAAATTAGCCTTATTCTTTTGAAGCTCCACAAAATTAATTCCGAGCCTTTATAAGCCTGACCCATCTGGGAAATAGGATTGTTACTTGATTGAATTTGTGGTTGCAAGCTAAGCTTGGGGGAGACTTATATGTATTTGGTGATTGGGTTGTGTAATGTGCTAGTATTTTTTATCTTGAAAAAAATCAAAAAAATGCAATGAAAAAAAGAAGAAACAACAAAGCGAAAAGAAAAAAAAAGAGTATGAGAAATAAGGGAATAAAGGGTGTTGGTGTATGAGAATAAGTTGCTTGGAAAGAAAATCATGAAACATGGTGTTCAGTCGAGTTTAGTTAAATCTAGATTCCCGGATTTAGCACCACATGGCCTAAATATTTTCCCACCTATTTCTTATCACCTTGGCCCCATTACAACCTAATAAAGTACTCTTGATCATTGTTGAATGCAAGGTCTCTTGCAGTGGAGATTTAGAACGCTTTTGCAAGCTTATGGTAGCTAAGCTTTCAAATGTGAGATTTGAGTGAAACACGTCCTATTTAAACACTTGAGAGAAAGTGAAAAACACATTATCCTAAGTGAGGTGTAGAATGAATATGTTGACTCAATTTCTTTGAATTTCACAAATGCATGCTATGATTTTGATTGTCGATCTATGCTTCTAAACTCTTTGTCTAGTTCGTTGTCAAGATGGATGCATGACTTGCTTGTTTTGTGGGGTGTCAGATTCTATTTCTTGCTTGAGGACAAGTAAGGTTTAAGCTTGGGGGATTTTGATAGCATGCATTTTAGTCTAGGTTAAAGCATGTTTATTTCCTTAATTTAGTTGTTTTTATTTTCTTTTCCTTTGATTTTATTTTCTTTTTCGTAGAGTTTGTAGTTTCGGTTTCTACTCTCGGTTTGTTCGATTTCAGGATCATTTGGAGGTGGATTCAAGGAGTTTTGGCAACAACAAGGAAAAGGGCGAGATAAGCAACCCGATAGGAAGTGGCTAGGAGTCAAGCGATGCAAGGAATTGAAGAGAAGATGGGCAAAAGCTCGATGGAAGGCACGGAAAGAAGCTCATCCAACGTTTTGAACGGAGCAGTGCACCAGTGAAAAACTCGGTCCAGTTAACGACCGAGTCTTGGACCGAGGGTTACAAAACTCGGTCTGAAACTCGACCGAGTTTCGGACCGAGTTGCGTCTTTTTCCGAGATTTCTCTTCGCGTGTTTTATTTATTTATTTTGGGTCTTTTTCTATCTTGTTTTTAGGGTTTCATATAAATACTTGGAGATTAAGTTTGGATAATTATTAGGTTTTTATTCTCTTACCCTCCCTCTTTGAAGAACCCTAGATTGGAGAATTGTGGATTTTGGCAAGACTTGATTGGAGTTGGATTTGCATCAATTGAAAAGACAATTGGTATGTTTCTCTTTGATTTAGAATTCTCTTCTCTCCATACTATGTCTAGCTAATTTCTTAATTCCAAGAAAGTGTGAACCCAATGGTTTTTTTTTTTTGAGAAGGAAAGGAGTAAAAATAACCTAGGATGCTTAATGACCTAGGATACTTACTAAACCCAATGGTTTAGTAAGTAGATCTAAGGGTGATGTTTGGTTGAATTGAGATTTGAATTGTTGTTTGATTCAACCTAGGATGTTTAATGACTAATTTACTTGAATTCGGAATCTTGTTGTGATTTGAGACCGAGAGGAGATAAAAATAACAAGAGGTTTATTGAATTGAATTTACAACTTGTTAATTCATGCTAGATCCCTAGGTTTGAACTTGTTGAATTTTTTGTGCGAGAGTGACTTAATTCACATGTGGAACTTAACATATCCTAGAAATTATTGATTGAATAGTCTTAACAGAGCGCGAGAGCGGATGTTATTTCTATTGATTCAATGATCTCTAAAGCACTTAAAGGACCTAAATAAGACTTGCTTTGTGCGAGAGTGACTGCTAATCGAGTCTAGGTACATGCATTAATTGTCTGAAAAGAGTTAATGTTGACTTTTGAGATTGTTAGTCCTTCAAACAACATTTGAATTGAAATCCAAATAAATATCACTGGTAATCTACTAAATAATCATTGTGGGGATCCTGACCTTGGAATGCTTTTCTCCATCAATAGTTAATTCTTAATTTTGATTTTAGTTATTTCTGAAAACAATTACAACTCCTTTTTCTTAATTATGGCTTAGTCTACTGAATCGTGCTATAATCAATACTACAAAGTTCCTTGAGTTCGACACCTTGATACTACAACCGAACCGTGTACTTGTAGTGTAGGAAAATAGCCTATCACTTGTCTAGTTGCATACTTGCTAATTGCTTGAACTGCATATTTCCTTTATTTATCATTAGAACACCATATCTACACCTTTACTCCCTCTTTTCAACCCAAAAACTGAATCAGTTGATTGGATTGCGTTGAGGCAAGTTTTGGCTTGATAAAGGTGTGGTATTGCTCGTTTGTTTTGCTTTTGGAACACACTACTCTCTCATTTTATTGCTTTGTTTTCAGGAGAATAATGGCGATCCCAAACGAGCCTAACCCGGCTGAATTGAATCTCACTAAGGAGGCAATCGATTTCATTAGGTTGTCCATTAGTGAAAGTGTCAAAGAAGGTCATCAAAGAGCTATTGAAATTGTGAATGCGTCGGTTAACCCGAGAATGCAACGAATAGAGGAGCAACTTGCGGTGTTAATAGAAGCTTCCCAATCAATTCAAAAGGCTGCTCCTTCAATTCAACTACAAGATGAGCCGAATAATGCCTCAGCTAGCAACAAAGGCAAACAACATGTAGAAGATGAAGAGCATGATGTGCTTGCTAGCTACAATAGAGACAACAATCTACCTGGCCAATACTCTCCAAATGGTGGCTGAGGTAGAGGACGAGGAAACATGATGAGGTAGTCGCCAGTTACACATCAACAACTCTATACTCAGCAATCAGAACGGTTCCCTCAAGCCACTCATCATCAACAACAATTCAATAATTCGTATAATGATGTGACTTATGGCTATCCCGGGGAAGAAAGACGCCCATGGCATCCTCCCCTTGATGATTTCTACTATCAAGCTGAGGTTGTAGAAGAGATTCCACCGGCTTATAGAGTACAAAGGCCAGTCAACAACAACGCCAACCAGAATGTAGCCCAAATTGGCAAAAGAGATATCAAGATTAAAATAGAGCCATTCAGCAGAGAGCTTAATCCGGAGAAGTATCTAGAATGGGAGCAAGATACAAACTTCATTCTAGATCACATGGGCTATGAAGAATGGGAGAAAGTTGTTGTTGTTGTAATTCACTTTGTTGGAACCGCTAGAAATTGGTGGTTTAGAATGAAGGAAGATAGAGCCCGAAAGGCTTTGCCACCTATTGAAACTTGGGGCCAGATGAAGTTTGTCATGAGAAAGAAGTATGTTCCAGAAGAACATACCGAGCACATGAGGCTTAAAGTTGTTACAGGCAAACAAGGAACCAAGTCACCAACTGAGTACTTCAATGAGCTTGAAGAAATCTTCAAGGCTGGAATTCATCATTCTCAGAGGTCTTTAAGGACCTTATTCA
Organism: Fallopia convolvulus; assembly: GCA_964016875.1. Taxonomy (NCBI): domain Eukaryota; kingdom Viridiplantae; phylum Streptophyta; class Magnoliopsida; order Caryophyllales; family Polygonaceae; genus Fallopia; species Fallopia convolvulus. The sequence goes on from OZ024727.1 coordinate 30,583,861, forward strand.
TGGCTGGACTAAATTAAGCTATTAAAGACACACTTGAGATTCAACAAATCAAGGATCTCAATGCATTAGTACATTCAGCCCAACTACTCTATGAGCAACATCAAACGAAGAAGAAAGCAGCTTGGAATGCACCAAAAAGGTATCCTTCTAACTCTAGTTCAAATTCCAATTCTTATTCTTCTAATCCTTCCATGCAGTAAAAGGGAGCTTTTAGCTCACCTAAACCAGGTACAATGACGCCTAGACGTCCCACAAGTGGCCCTCAAACGCAGACAAGGACACGAGATATAGTGTGCTACAAGTGTCAAGGAAGATGCCATTTAGCTAAAGATTGTCCAAACCAAAAGCAAGTGCTCCTTACCACTAATGGTGGTTATGTGAGTGATGAAGAAATACCTCCAAATCAAGTGGAGGAGGAGAACATTGGACAAAAAGGGGACGACAATGAGGCCATTGAACCGGATTGCTCAGAACAACCTTTAACCTTGGTAACCATGTGTACTCTTATTTTACAAGAAACACCTAGGCTAGATCAAAGGGAAAACATTTTTCATACTAGGTGTATTGTGAAGAATCAAGTTTTATGCATGATAATTGATAGTGGTAGCTGTTGTAACATTATTAATGCTAAAGTAGTTGATCACTTACAATTAAAAACTCAACCTAGGGCTACTAGTTATGGTCTCAATGGAATAAATGATTCAGATGGTCCTAATCTTGTTACTCATCAGTGCTTAGTACGTGTTTCCATTGGTAATTATGTTGATGATATCATGTGTGATGTGGTAAACATGGAATGCACTCATATCTTGTTAGGAAGGCCATGGTTATTCAATAGGAGAGTTATTTATGATGGCATGCTTATACCTATTCGTTTAACTATGAAGGGAGGAGAGTTTCTCTTCTACCATTGTCGCCCCAACAAGTTTTACAGGACCAGGTACGAAGAGATCAAGCTAGGGCACTAAGGCGTGCCAAGGAAGAGCAAGAGGCAGCCGACGCCGCAGCCAAGGCGGCTAAACGGCGCACGGCGCTCGGCGCCCCAATTGAAACAAGCGGTGTTTCCCAGCTTCCACCCGGGCGTTCTGGCTCATATTTTGGGACAACATCAGAAACAAGTGGAGCTACTGATTGGGACAAAAAAACGCCCAAAAATTCGCCCTAAAACGTCAAAAGCGCCGGCCACTACTTCAGACGATGCAGTTGAGACGAAAACAGAGCTATCTCCCAAACCACTCGGGCGTTCTGGCTTAAATTTTGGGAGCAATTTAGAGATTCACAGAGCTACAATACAGGAAGAAAAACGCCTACAAAATGAGCCAAAATTTTGCTTAAAAGGAAGTGTAGAAAAGCGCTCTCGCATAGCACAGTCTAGTACTTCTTTCCCTAACTCGTATTGGTTGCTTCTTATGAGGAAAGAAATACTAATTCTAAATCAAGAAATCTCTCATCTGCCAAAGTGTATTCAGGATCTTTTACAGGAATTTGAGGATGTTATGCCTGAAGAGTTTCCACAAGGCCTTCCACCAATTAGAGGCATTGAGCATCAAATTGATTTGGTGCCTGGAGCTTCTTTACCAAACCGTGCAACATATAGAGCGAGTCTAGAGGAAACTAATGAGCTTCAAAGACAAGTCCAAGACCTCATGGACAAAGGCTATGTTCGTGAATCACTCAGTCCATGCGCGGTTCCGATGATATTGGTGCCAAAGAACGATGGCACTTGGAGAATGTGTGTTGATTGCAGGGCGATCAACCAAATAACAGTTAAGTACCGCCATCCCATTCCAAGATTAGATGATATGCTTGATGAATCATGGTGCTAATTTCTTTTCAAAAATTGATTTAAGAAGTGGGTACCATCGAATTAGAATGAGGGAAGGGGATGAGTGGAAATCTGATTTTAAAACTAAGTATGGCTTATATGAATGGTTAGTAATGCCTTTTGGACTGACTAATGCACCTAGTACTTTCATGAGGCTTATGAACCATGTTTTAAGAAGATACTTAGGAAAATTTGTAGTTGTCTACTTTGATGACATCTTAGTTTATAGCAAAACTTTACATGAACATGTAGATCATCTTAGGGCTGTTTTCGACACTTTGAGATTGGAAAAGCTTTATGTTCATTTAAAGAAGTGTTCTTTTTGCTCGGAATCTACTATTTTTCTTGGTTTTGTTGTGTCTAAAGGTGGATTGAAGGTAGATGAAGACAAAATTAAGGCTATCAAGGAGTGGTCACAACCGACTACACCAACAATGGTTCGATCATTCCTCGGCTTGGTTGGCTTCTATAGACGGTTTGTGTGTGATTTCAGCACAATTGCAGCCCCTCTCCATGAGCTTACAAAGAAGGATACATCATTCAAATGGAGAGAGCAACAAGAGAACGCCTTTAACACTTTGAAGGACAGGTTGTGCAATGCACCGGTGCTCCAGCTCCCTGATTTCTCCAAAGCATTCGAGATTGAGGTGGATGCATCAGACCATGGCATAGGAGGTGTCCTCTTGCAAGACAAGAAACCCATAGCTTATTTTAGTAAAAAGCTTAGTGGGGTTGAGTTGAATGACGCTACATATGATAAAGAACTTTATGCTTTAATTAGGGTTTTGAAAACTTGGTCTCATTATTTGTGGCCTAAGGAGTTTGTTATTCACTCTGATCATGAGGCCTTGAAGTATTTGAAAGGCCAATCCAGACTCAGTAGGAGACATGCAAGATGGGTTGAGTTTATGGAGACTTTTCCTTATGTTGTAAAGCATAAGAAAGGCAAAGAGAATGTGGTAGCTGACGCCCTTTCTCGCAGGTACGTTCTCTTGAATCAGTGTGATGTGAAAATCTTTGGATTTGCAATGATTAAAGAATTGTATGCTAGTGATCCTCTGTTTGCTGAGATTTACAAAAATTGCATGTCTAGGGGAGAAGTTGATTCCTACTTTATAGATGATGGTTATTTGTTTAAAGTTGTAAAATTATGTATACCTACATCTAATATTCGTAGGCTTTTTTAACTAAAGAAGTGCATGAATCAAGAGGACATAGAGGGTTAGAGAAAACTTTAGAAGGCTTGAAAGAACACTGCTATTGGCCAAAATGAGTAACTATGTGCTTAGGTTTGTCAGAAGTTGTGTTGTGTGTGCTAAAGCCAAATCTAGATTAAACCCTCATGGCTTGTACCAGCCCTTGCCTATTCCTAGTTCACCTTGGGAGGACATTTCTATGGACTTCATTGTTGGATTGCCTAGAACTAGGAAAGGTAGAGATTCCATATTTGTGGTTGTAGACCGTTTTTCTAAAATGGCTCATTTTATTCCATGTCACACGACTGATGATGCTCTGCATATTGCTGATTTGTTCTTTATAGAAGTTGTTAGATTGCATGGCATTCCTTGTTCTATTATGTCAGATCGTGATGCTAAGTTTTTGAGTTATTTTTGGAAAAGTCTGTGCTCTAAGTTGGGAACTAAGTTGTTATTTTCTACCTCATGTCATCCACAAACTGATGGGCAAACTGAAGTTACTAATAGAATGTTAGGGGTTTTATTAAGAACTATGCTTAAAGCTAACCTCAAATGTTGGGAAAATGTTTTTCCTTTTGTGGAGTTTACTTGTAACAGGTCAATCCATTCAGCTACTAAAATGACCCCTTTTGAGGTTGTTTATGGGCTGAATCCAAGGACGCCAGTGGATTTGACGCCTCAGCCATACAAAGGAAAGGAGAGCTTTGAAGCTAACAAGAGGGATGAGTTTCTGAAGAAGCTACATGAGAGAACTAAGATGCACTTGGAGAGGAAATCCATGAAGTATAAGGCCCATGCTGACAGGGGGCGAAAACAAGTGATCTTTGAAGAAGGTGATCTTGTTTGGGTGCATCTTAGGAAGGAGAGGTTCCCAAACTAAAGAAAGAACAAGCTAGATCAGCGTGAAGATGGACAATTCAAAATACTCAAAAGAATCGGCCCTAATGCTTATCAAGTCAACATGCCTGGTGAGTATAATGTCCATCCGACGTTTAATGTGGCTGATCTTTCTCTTTGTGTGCCAGATTTTGATTCCGACTTGATTCGAGCTCAAGTGGAGAAGAATGATGCAGTGAATCCAGCCATGTCTCCTACCGACGTCGATGAGTTGATTCGAGTACCATATGATGGACCAATTACTAGGAGTCGGGCTAAGAAGATTGCTCAAGGGACGACGGCGATCTTAGTTCGATTGACAGCTATTGTTGAAGGGTCCAACAAGACAAGATGGGACACTTGCATTCAACATCAACTGAGCCCAGATTCAATGGATTAACTTAAATTGGGCGAGCTTCATACTTTATTTCCTTATTTAGAAACATGGAATAGCTTATCTCACTTTAGGACTGAATTTAGTAAGTGACCGGGTGAGATGAGTTGTTACATGGGTCAAAGTCAACCCTTTGACTCTACCAATCTAAATAATGGAAAATATCAGTTTTATTTATTTTTATGTTGGACGATTTTATTTAAATAATGTTTGAGATTTCGGCCAACTAGGTTTGTTAGTGGTTGATAATCTTTCTCCTATGTTTTATTCTATCTTTTAGATATTTATAGTTTGTTAGGATATTTTTCTTAATTAAATAAATCAGATTTGATTTATTTAATTTAAGGGGGATCTAGTTAGTTAGAGATAGATATTTTATTATATATTTGGAAGCAAGACATGGACTGATTTACCCTTCTAGGGCCGTCCATGATGTTACTTGCTCTCCAAGGAAGACTCTTTGCATTGCCTTTAAATAGTTTGCAATTTACATTCAATAAAATTAGCCTGGAATTAGATAAACCCTAAATTGGTTTTATCTAGTTCTTGGGCCACCAAAGACTCGTGTTTGCAATAGTTTCAGCCGAACATCATCATCAATCTCGCGATCTCTCTCTCTCTCTCGTGTTAATTCAAATCTGAGTTGTTGTTTTGATCAATTAGGTTGTTCTATGTTTATTGTCAAAGATCAAACTTAGTTAATCGATCAGATTTAGCGCTAGAGCCAATCCGATTGAACTATCAAATTGATTATCTCCATAATTCAGATCGTTTCCTTTCATTCATTATTCAATTTAGTTTTGTTCCTTGCACAACAAGTTTCTAACTTTGAAAGCTTTATAGGTTCGAAATTCACATTACAAGGCAAGATCGGGAATTGTGTGGATCATATACTTGATCAACGAGGAGTAATCCGGGGCGATCACATATCAAATAGTAAAAGACTTTTACTTCAAATATGATGGCCTTTAATTGCCTTTTTTATGATTTAGTGCATTATAAATGAAGTTGTGTTTATGGGTTCTATTCCTAATGTGGAGTCATGTATAGCCAAGATCATTAAGAATGTAAATTTAAGATTTTCATGCAGAGTGAATTGGACAGTTGATCGATTTGGGTTTGTTTTTCCCTTCGTATAGTTTTGGGCATTCTATGTCACGTATGTTTGTACATGTTTATTGACCTTAGATTGGATCACGTGGATCCGTTTTAGGAGCTCTTTGTTTCAACTTAATCCTTGTTAGTTAATTAAGCATGTTTTTTATATTCTTTTTTTTTGGTATTTACTAGTTCAAAACAAATGGCGCAACTTTATTGCAAAGTTAATAATTGGTCAATTGATCCATAGGTCGTGATTTTACTTCTCAAATCAATGTCTAATTGACACGTTTTATACTAACCAAATAAAAATATCGATCAAATCAGGGGCGGATTGAGGAGGGTGAAGGGTGGCAGTCAATCCTCTTCCCTCTGCGGAATCGTAAATAATATGGGTAGTGGTGATTCCAACTGTTGTTGCCCCCTTCTTCTAGCATTTCTAGATATATTATTAAGTTAAAATAAATGTTAAATTGTTGTGTTGGTGTAGTGGTAAATGGGTAAGTCAAGTTTTGGAGGTCATGAGTTCATTTCTCTATACTCTCACTTTTGTTATTTTTTTTCTAGATGAGCCTAATTTTATAATCAGGTTACAAATGGGTCTAATATTTTAAAAACATGTCTTAATCCAATTATTCTAAAAAATATAATACATATGTAATTTCATATTAGTTTTTTAATATAACTAGTTAACTTGAATTTGTTTATACTTTAACTACTTATTTGAATTGAATTTTTTAATACTTGCTAGTTCAATTAAATTCGTTTATAATATTGTTTAGTCAAATGAAGTTTTAACTGTTGTGTGTTCATGGATTGTAATTTGCAAGAGAATAATATGTTCCAATTGAAATCAAATAAACTATTTATATTGAATTGTTTTCAATAGGTGTATGAGCAAATTTATTATTAAACTAGTTTATGACTTGCCCTTGCACAAGGGTTTTTTAAATAAATATTGCGCAAGATCTTTTTTAAATAAACTATTGGTTTAAATTACATGTATGTCATTAGATATAAGATTTTACAATAAATTAAATTAAAAAATAATAAGTTCATAGTAATGGCTTTTTATGGTATATAACATTTGTAAATATATTATTTTATTCTTTTTAATGAAAATAAATTTAAATAGATGACCTAACCTTATTGGCTTAATAAGACAAACACAAACATTTAAATTAGAATGAAGATGAACTTGATTTTTTTGTTCCAATAGTGATAAAAGTTGTATAAAAATTATGCCTTTTATGCAAATGCTTTGATGGTAGTAGCAAACCCATAATTAATAGAACCTATATATTATATATTTATCATACTTATGGATAAAAACTGATAGAAAAAATCATGATTAGAATCATAGCGGAAAATAATAGATCATGCATGTCAAATTTATAGTGTTTATATATTATAAATTCGTAAGTTATAAAAAATATGGTGCATAACAACACATATAAAATATAATAGTATATTTGTATTAATATATATATATGCTACATGGTTCATTAACCCTATATATGTTATTTATTTTATTTTTATTCAATATAATTATTTTTTTATAATATATATTTAGGGATCCTATTTAATATTTTTAAAAAATAATATATATCTAATATATATTTTTAATATTATATTATATCCGCCAAATCAATTTGTGGATCACTTCGAAGTTCTAAATATTACTTTGTTTTTTCTGACCATAGAATCTATATAACATATAAAATAGAAAAATTTGGTCATTTATGACCATTCTCACAATTAAGTTCATATGTATAATTAATTAATATAAAATATAAAAAAAGTATGATTTCAATATGTTATTTATGAGAGTTTTAATTCAAAAAAATGTTACAAGAACTAAAAGGTCATTTGTAAAGATTCTTTCAACATAATGAAAACTTTTCATATTCCTTAACCCTCAACTTTTCTAATATAAAAAGTCACTTCATCCTCTCAATATTTACACCCAAATATACCCATCCAATATCTCCTATCCCCCAACAAAGTGAAAAAATGATATATTGGAAGAGAGCTTTGGAACAGTTTTCAAGAAATCGAGTTGATAGTGAGGAAGAAGCAAATAAGTTGATACAAATAAAAAAATACATGGAAACAATTGACATTTTCTTTCAAAGGTGAGTAGTGTTTTGGACAACTCCAATGTTTGGGAGTATGCACAACCGAATTATATAAGTACAAAATTGTTTGATAATGTATATCTTTTTTCTTGGTTAATTTGATATAATATATTTATGCTTATTAATTTTTCTTTCATGATTGGGCATACAAATTTATTTCTAAATGTATACGGAATACAAGTTTCTATTCTCAAGTTCTATAAATTATTTTTATGACAAGCATTTTGTCTTTAATATTTTTTGTGAGTTAGAAGTGAAAGGATGATGATCTTGATCGAAAAGATTATAAATACTATTAATTATAAATTTCAAATAATAAAATATTTGAATGCCCAATCTATGTCAATTGTAGAAGAATGAAGATAATACCAAAGAAAGCAATTGTAGAAGAAGAAGCTTAGGAGGAGTTGTACAACTTTTTCCAAAAAATGCAAAATTTTGTAATGAGTGATTAATGATGTAATTTCGACACTTCAAATTTTAAAGTACTATAACAATCTATTTGACTTTTATAAAGAATCATTAGATGATTGGATAAACTAAAATAGTGAGAATCTCTAATGAGTAAACTATTGTAGCAAAAATTCAATATCTTCTAAAATTTGGTTTTGTATTTTATTTTAATATATTAAAAATCTATCAAATAATTAGTATGAAAATATTAAATAATTTTAAACTTATTTTCCACATTAGATATCAATTAGATTATGTGATCTTTCATATTACCCTACTAATTTATCTATTTACCTTCTATGTCATTGCAACCATCTATCAATCTATTTATCTTCTATACATATAGTAAGGTTATGCTTTTTGACATTCAATGTCCAAAGGAGTTGAAATATAAGTTATGGTTTGCAACAATTTATCTATCTTCTATCTATCTATCTATCTATCTATCTATCTTATAAAGAAGATAAATTTGGCAATCAATGGCAATACAATCAATGAAAGATAAAGAGTAAAAATAAAAGAACAACTAAATAAAATAAACATGTCATAATATAATTAATGTGTGCCAATGAATTTCCATGCAATGAATTAAAAAATTATTTTTTAAAATTAAACAAATAAAATAAATATTCCAACACAAACTATCTCTCTATCTATTTTGCGAGTAGTTCACAAAATCTAAAAATAAATTATTATCTAATAGACTAACTGTATATTTTACAACATTTGGTATTGCACACAAAAATAAAAAACTTAGCATTAATCTTTGATATTAAATCATTTATTTAGCAAATTTTATAGTATCCTTTGGTATTAGACACAAGACACAACCTTTGATATTACAATATGAATTTAAAGCCATTAAATTATAACCATTGATATTACAAATAAAAGTAAAAATAAAAGAAGATAAATCAACCTTAGGTATTCCAAACAAAAGATAAGATCAAATTTAAAATTTAACATTTGACATCAATTAACAACTTTTGTAGTAACCTTTATAAAAGTAAAAATAAAAGAAGATAAGATCAACCTTTAGTATTCCAAACAAAAGATAAGATCAAATTTAAAATATAACCTTTCGTATTCCACTCTCTTCCACGCTTTTTCACTTTTTCATGATCACATCACATATCCATTCGCCACAAAGAAAAAAATTAACGACAACTCTGAAATTGTTGAAAAATAAGAATCAATCAAGAAATCCTTAGAGATGGGTAAAATGAAAAAAAATCTATATCTACATATACTATAAAATATAAAATATAATCAATGAGAACCCGTGCGATAGCACGGGTCATCCACCTAGTAAGAGAAAATAAAAATAGAAAAGAATAACATAATAATTGCTTTGATATTTGATAACATTAAAATATATAATTTTTGTTTTGGGTTTTCGTAATCAAAAAATAGGAGATTGAAATATTAAATTAAAAATCTATTTGGTATATTCAAAGTACTATATTTTATTTATCATACTTATAAATAAAATGCTCATAAATATGTTGGTTGAGATATTAAAACTAATCATTTATATTTATCATATTTATGGATATAAAAATAATTTAATACTTACCATACTTATGTATAAAAAGTTAATATAAAAGCACTTTAATTAAAAATATAGTGATTGGAATAATAAAACTAATAAAAATATTGTCCTTACCTATTTTAGGAGTACAAGATACTAATTTATGACATGCGCCTTGCGTAGGGGCTTTTTCAAATAAGTGGCACATGAACTTTTTTAAATAAATATTGTACTATTAGTTTAAATAATATGTATACCATTAAATTTAAGATTGTAATGCTCCATTTTGTTTTTTTTTTCTTCTTTCTTTCTCGTGGTTCGTTTTTCGCTGAGGTCAGGAACCGGGATTTATTGAATTTCAAATAATCAAGATTTCTTGACCAACAATTTAACCTCGATTTTGGACGTAAAGATTAATAAGTAATTTTTTTTGGTAGGTTTCATTCGAATAGAAAATTTAACCATACTCGTTATTCAATTGCACTTGTTGTTATTTCTAGCCTAACTACCAGCTACTAGGAAAAATTAAACTAATTATTTTTTTTTGGTGGAAAAAAAATTAAACTAATTAATTAAAATCTACATGAATCGGAATTAACTAGTTCAGAGTTATCCCTAATAACAACCTACCCTAATTTAACCTCCACCAAACCACGTTTCACATTCTTCCGGCACATTTTCCCCTACCTTTTTCTGCCTCCATCAAGCAGAAACCACACCATCGTCATCGTTCCTTCCTTCCCTTCACGAGCACCTCCCATGGCAAGCCTGTTCACGGTAAGCGTCGGTTGTCTTCTATCCTTGCCCTTCGTGTCACTGTTTCTTTTCCCTCGCGACCCAATCGGTTAAGCCTTCGCTTGCGCAGTTTCACCGCCGTTAGGAGAGCCGTCTTCGTTGCGTTGCTCGATGGTCAGTGTCATGAGCCTTTTCGTCATACAATAGCGGTTTTCGTTGCTAATAGATCGAGTCGTGGTCGTGTTATCATGTTGTCGTTAGACTCAGGCTCGGAGCTAGCGCTTGTTCAAGGGGTGTTAAGGGTTTAATTAAATGGATAAGCAAGGAATCAAATAAGCTAATGGGAGTTATAGTCTATCATTTCGACCAAAAAAGTTATAGTCTATCAATTGTGATTCGGGTATAATTATTTAGTTAAAGAGATGGCATGACAGCTAGTAGTTAATTAGTATCCTATTCAAGGGCTGGTGGTGTTTTATGTTAGGCTAGCTAGTTAATAACTATGGTTTAATTAATTTGTTAGTTGTGAGAATAGTGGGTGTACGTGTTACTGGGTCGGGAATTTATTGAGCTTGAGAACTAGTCTCGTTTAATGGTTGTTAGGATTAGAGTTAACATGTTAGCTAAGTTAAAAAATATTATTATATAGTTAATCTTGGTGTGCTACATGATTAATAAGGAGTTTGAATTCAGGTTGGATGTTCGTGTGTGTATATATATAATTATATAGAGAGCGTCGAATTGTTCTACCTAGGTTATGGGTTAGTAGTTGGACGAAATCAAGTTTAGATTAAATTAATTATATTAAAGAGGTGAATCACGTTTGTAGTTTAAAACGGTACTCAGTGTTGTAGATTCTTTAGTATGTAGTTAGTATTTGTTTTTAGAGGTTGGAAGGTTGTTTGGAATGTTGACTTGGTAGTTCGGGTTCGGGCTTTGATTAGTAATTTCTTTAAACTCTAAGTTTTCGCATTACTAAAAATACCATTAATATATTTAGGAGATTGCTATTATCTGGATTCTTAGCCTTCCATCCTCAACATGATCTTTCATTTGAGGTAAGTCCTTTTTTACTTGCTCGGTTCTTTTTTGTCTTGTTAGATATTGTGCCGTTATTGTAGGATTGGTTTTGGGAACTAGTCCCAAATATCTTTTTGAAATGTATGTTTTGGATTTGCTTGTGTTGTTTTGTGCAAATTGGTTTTAAATGGCTTTTATCGGAAATAAGTTTTCGAACGTTTTCTCTGTGTTGGTACCGTTTCCGGCACGGCCATCGTAGTTGGCGGAGAGGACGAGTTGTCTATGTATGGTCCGTGTGACTGGGAAACCCGTGCCCCTTCAAAACGAAAAACATTATCTATGTGTTTTTGTCAAGTGCTCCAGTGGAGGCTTAGCCGGGGTTAGAAGGGAGATTGTGAAGTGGAGTGAGAGGGCCTGCCTCTACACTCGGCGTGGGGTTGAGCGCCTTGGAGGGTGGATTGCGAGATGGAGGAGGAATTGCATTGTTGTAAGATTGTGTTTGTGAATGTGTTTGTGGCTATGTGTGACTAACCAAAACTAATTTAGGTATTGGCCTTCAGAGTTATGAGTGCGTTTGTGGACTTGGATGCTGACCTTAGAAATGTTTTTCAAACGTCTTGCAATTTCCGCATTCTTTCTAACTTGATAGATTAGTAGTTGACCCTTCGGGGAATATTTTTCAGTTCCAGGTATGAATCAAGGAACCGTGCATGAGTTGGGGCCCGATGGCGGGGCGGAGCGGTGAAGAGTGCGTGTCATAGTGGGGTCGGGTTTACTTTGGTTTCTTTTGCTATATTAGAGAGTTGAATTTATTGTTATGTTGGCTTTATTATTATGTGATGTTTCTTATTGTTACTAGGTTAATTCGTTAATGATAGGATTTTGTCGAGTTTGAATATTTATGTTTTCGGGAATGCATGCATAACTATGTTTTCTAAGTTTTAATAAATAAGAGGTTGGATGTTTTATTAAGTTTTCTCGTTGTGCCCGCGTTGCAAGATCCTAAAGTGTTGTTGTCAACCCACTTAAGTAGTAACTGGTAAGGTCTACTACTAAGTAGCGCCCTGTGGAAAGACGGGGTGTTACAAATTGGTATCAGAGCGAGGTTGACAACAGGGCACATGGAACTGACCAACGAGTGTACTCGAGGTCCAACTTAAAACTAAAACCGACCGGTGTTTTCAAAATGTTTTAACTAGGGTAGGCATGTTGCAAATAGGGGGTAGGTGACACGTCGCGACCCTGCCACCATCAGCTGAAGGACCTCCGATAGTTTAGTACTTTTAAGTTTCTAATTCTAAGTGTAAGTTTGACAACGACTAATCCCGTTCGTAGTGTTAGAATTATTAGGGAAGTGTGAGGAAGTACAAAAGTAGAATTGAAGTTTTGGGTTATATGGTCTCCAAGAGCTTCGTAATACTGGTCATCGAGTTGTTGAATCTAGTACAAGAGAATGCAGAAGTGGTCCACATAGAAGGAAATAGAGGAATCTGGAGGAAATCTAACCTAAGCATCTAAGTTACCGGATTGGAAGTAGTTGAATCCAAACTAGGAATGTTGGTTGAAGAAAGAATGTTGCTCGTTTTGGGAAGAGCTGAGCACCCGACTTAAGGAGATTAGCGTGGAGTTCAAGGTGGAGGACAGTAAGGGAATGTAGTGATTCCCCACTAATCTCATGCACACGGAGTTTGATCATATAAGAAGCGAGTGGTAGGCCGAGATCAACTTGTTGACGAGGCAAGTCCATACTTTGTGAATCCATGCAGACCATATTGAAGAATGTTTGTGAGACAGCGTGAAGGGTAACTCCCACTTTGGAGGTTGTGAGATTAAGTAAGGTGAAGGTAGGGAATGAAGGACTCAATAGAGACTATGACATGAATTCTCATGGAAATCACCGTTGGAAAAGTTATTGGAAAACGAGACACGGCTACCTCACGGATACCTTTGGCTAAAGAATACCATGGTTCGTGCTGCTGGAGAAGAGGAAGATTTGGAAGTGCAAGCCACATGAAAAACATGCGTGGTTAGTAAGATATTGATGGACGGAGGAGTTAGAGCCGGGTAATAAGGAAGTTTTGTGTATGATTCTCAAGAAAGTAGTAATCATAGCATTGCACTATCAAGTAAAGGAAGACAGAGTAAACAGAAAAATAGTCACGACAACTAAACCCAGTTTGTTGATGGGAGATGCAATTGAACTAAGACCATGACATGGAAACATTTAGTTGAGAACTCACCTTCATTGAGTGTCTAGGATGACTGGAATGACGAGTTAACATCATAAAGAGAGAAGATATTGATTTGATCTAGTTTGAGCTAAACATAGGTGTAGACTCTATTTTGTTGTGGGTTCATCGAATCTTAACGAGTATTTGCATGGAAAGAGAAATTCATAGTGTTTAGTTCTCAAAAAGAGATCATGTATAGACTGATAGAAGTTGAACGTGACATTATGATTGAAAATCGATTGTCTTGAAACATTGGTTGGGTGGATCGACCATAGTGAAGCATGACAATTCTCCACATTTGGTTAAAGGACAAATTCTTTTCAGTAGAGGACTTAAGAAGATGATGTCCAAATTATAACTGCATGAGATAAGAGAATTGCAAGTGTTGTAAGGAATGTTGTGAAGCTTAACTAACGTCTAGTGGAGTATGTGAAGTTTTAAGCAACAACCGTTATCGATTAATTGGACCAATTGTAGGGGTCTTTAGCAACAATATCTCTATCTACTCACGGACTTGAAGAACAAGTTTCCCTCTTGAAGATTAAATGATACCAGTGATGTGTAGAGCTCATGGAATATGATTTCAGGTAACCGATACGTCTATGGCGATCAAGTGGCCCAAGTCGTGAAAATAAGGCTTGATCTAGAGGGAATGGATGTGGTATCATGGTTGAAATACCCTTAGAAATGAGAGTGCGTCACATGACTTCTAGGATTAAAATGGTACTACTGGTTGGGCATAAGGAAGGTTTCTAGTCTAAACCACCATTGACCAGTTAGATTGCAAATAAGAAAATCGCTTGGATTAGTGTTACTAGAAGAGTTGTGACTAGTTGAAGGGTAGGATGAATTGTATACCCAAACCACTTATATCGTAGAATTGTGGGAGTTATGCAAATTTTAACAACTCCTCAAAGCCATGAGATGTGTGTTATGATGAAAAAATAAAGTATTGAGTAGTCGCCTATGCCTAGAAGGAGATAAAGTCATATAGGAGCCATGCGAGCAGAAACAAGATAAGGAACAAGTGACCAAATCCAAGGACTGGACACAATCGTATTTGATATATGTTGAGTCTAGAAAGAAATACACTGACTAAAGAACCTCCTTAAGTATAATTTGAAGCTAAAGACGCAATGATGACTCAGTTTATTCGAATAGCATTTCTTGGAAGTTCAGTGACATTCAACAAAGAGATTGAGGTGGAAGGCTTTGAAAGGAGGATAGATGAAGTATGTTATTTCGACTCTATGATACGACGTCTTAGGGTGAAATACTAGTCGACTATGACTTAGGGGCAGAGGTTGTTCACTCAATCGATGCATAACTTGAAGGGAATAAATTCAATGAAGGAGTGGAACCGTAGTAGAAGTTCAGGGATGCTATGACCAATTCTTGCATAATATCGGTCTAGTAGGTGGAGAAATTCACTACAATTATGACACGTGTGAGGGTTGGAGAATAATAGAGACGACTTGACGTACCCTAGAGGAAATAGCTATTAAATGTGGGCAGTTCACGATTAAATTCTGGCAGCAAGAGTATGACGCACATGGTAAGTAGTTTCATTTCACGACAGCTTACCATCCGCGACAGATGGCCAGTCTGAGAGGATTATTCAGACACTAGAGGACATGTTGAGGTCCTGTGTGCTAGACTTGAAAGGTCACTAGTCAGATCACTTGGCTTTGGTGAAGGTTGCCTATAATAATAGTTGGCACTCCTTGATTCAAATGGCCCCTATTGAAGCTCTATATGGACAGAGATGTAGGACACCGTTATGTTGGGATGATCCCTCAGATGTAGTAGGTGAGAGGCCAAAGATTATTAAGAAAGTGGCCTTGATTTGGGAGAGGATGTTGGTTGCCCAGAGTCACCAAAAGTCAGATGCGGACAAGAGGCGTCGAACGCTAGAGTTCGAGGTTGGGGCACATGTCTGGATGAGGGCATCGCCTACCCATGGGGTTAGGAGATTCGAGGTGAAAGGGAAGTTGAGTTCCCGTTATATCAATCTATTTGAGATTTTGGAGAGAGTGGGCGAGGTAGTCTACAGGTTAGCATTGTCGCTAGATTTGGACGGAGTTCATCCTGTTTTCTTTGTTTCACACCTGAGACAGTATGTCCCGGGTCCTAGTTACATACTCAACTATGAGGAGTTGGATGTGGAACCAAATCACACATTTGTAGTTTAAGATTTTTGGGCCGACGAATGAAGAAGCTGCGGAACAATGATATTTTTTTAGTGTTGATTCAATAGTCTCGACGGGGAGTCGAGAAGGCCACTTGGGAGACCGAGTCTAGGATGAGGGAGAGTTACCCAGAGCTCTATTTGGGTTTAGTGGATACGTTTGAGGGGAGGGTTAGTAATTAGCGAGGTCACGGATTCGATGTTTGTTTGTATGACTGTCTTTTCTCTTGACTCGAATGGTTGATTGATTTCTTTTTGTGTTGTGTGTTTTGGATGTTTAGTATTAATTGTGTTTTTTTTCTCTCCCTATCGATAAATTCTGGTTCGAGGACGAACCTCTTTAAAGGGGAGAGGTCATAAAACCTAAAGATATCTTCTCCTTTCGTTAAAAAAAAGTTTCGGGACGAAACTTTCTATAGGGAGGGTAGTATGTAATGTTCCATTTTGTTTTTTTTCTTCTTTCTTTCTCGTGGTTCGTTTTTCGTTGAGGTCAGGAATCGGGATTTATTGAATTTCAAATAATCAAGATTTCTTGACCCACAATTTAACCTTGATTTTGGACGTAACGATTAATAAGTAATTTTTTTGGTAGGTTTCATTCGAATAGAAAATTTAACCATACTCGTTATTTAATTGCACTTGTTGTTATTTCTAGCCTAACTACCTACTAGGAAAAATTAAACTAATTAATTTTTTTTTGGTGGAAAAAAAATTAAACTAATTAATTAAAATCTACATGAATCGGAACTAACTAGTTCAGAGTTATCCCTAATAGAAACCTACCCTAATTTAACCTCCACCAAACCACGTTTCACATTCTTCCGGCACATTTTCCCCTACCTTTTTCTGCCTCCATCGAGCAGAAACCACACCATCGTCATCGTCCCTTCCTTCCCTTCACGAGCACCTCCCATGGAAAGCCTGTTCACGGTAAGCGTCGGTTGTCTTCTATCCTTGCCCTTCGTGTCACTGTTTCTTTTCCCTCGCGACCCAATCGGTTAAGCCTTCGCTTGCGCAGTTTCACCGCCGTTAGGAGAGCCGTCTTCGTTGCGCTGTTCGAGCAGGGATTTTTGGTGCACTATCATCATCGTCCTCCGAGTAGTTTGCCGAAGCCGATCGTTGCGTTGCTCGATGGTTAGTGTCATGAGCCTTTTCGTCATACAATAGCGGTTTTCGTTGCTAATAGATTGAGTCGTGGTCGTGTTGTCGTGTTGTCGTTAGACTCAGGATCGGAGCTAGCGCTTGTTCAAGGGGTGTTAAGGGTTTAATTAAATGGATAAGCAAGGGATCAAATAAGCTAATGGGAGTTATAGTCTATCATTTCGACCAAAAAAGTTATAGTCTATCAATTGTGATTCGGGTATAATTATTTAGTTAAAGAGATGGCATGACAGCTAGTAGTTAATTAGTATCCTATTCAAGGGCCGGTGGTGTTTTATGTTAGGCTAGCTAGTTAATAACTATGGTTTAATTAATTTGTTAGTTGTGAGAATAGTGGGTGTACGTGTTACTGGGTCGGGAATTTATTGAGCTTGAGAACTAGTCTCGTTTAATGGTTGTTAGGATTAGAGTTAACATGTTAGCTAAGTTAAAAAATATTATTATATAGTTAATCTTGGTGTGGTACATGATTAATAGGGAGTTTGAATTCAGGTTGGATGTTCGTGTGTGTATATATATAATTATATAGAGAGCGTCGAATTGTTCTACCTAGGTTATGGGTTAGTAGTTGGACGAAATCAAGTTTAGATTAAATTAATTATATTAAAGAGGTGAATCACGTTTGTAGTTTAAAACGGTACTCAGTGTTGTAGATTGTTTAGTATGTAGTTAGTATTTGTTTTTAGAGGTTGGAAGGTTGTTTGGAATGTTGACTTGGTAGTTCGGGTTCGGGCTGTGATTAGTAATTTCTTTAAACTCTAAGTTTTCGCATTACTAAAAATACCATTAATATATTTAGGAGATTGCTATTATCTGGATTCTTAGCCTTCCATCCTCAACATGATCTTTCATTTGAGGTAAGTCGTTTTTTACTTGCTCGGTTCTTTTTTGTCTTGTTAGATATTGTGCCATTATTGTAGGATTGGTTTTGGAAACTAGTCCCAAATATCTTTTTGAAATGTATGTTTTGGATTTGCTTGTGTTGTTTTGTGCAAATTGGTTTTAAATGGCTTTTATCGGAAATAAGTTTTCGAACGTTTTCTCTGTGTTGGTACCGTTTCCGGCACGGCCATCGTAGTTGGCGGAGAGGACGAGTTGTCTATGTATGGTCCGTGTGACTGGGAAACCCGTGCCCCTTCAAAACGAAAAACATTATCTATGTGTTTTGTCAAGTGCTCCAGTGGAGGCTTAGCCGGGGTTAGAAGGGAGATTGTGAAGTGGAGTGAGAGGGCCTGCCTCTACACTCGACGTGGGGTTGAGCGCCTTGGAGGGTGGATTGCGAGATGGAGGAGGAATTGCATTGTTGTAAGATTGTGTTTGTGAATGTGTTTGTGGCTATGTGTGACTAACCAAAACTAATTTAGGTATTGGCCTTCAGAGTTATGAGTGCGTTTGTGGACTTGGATGCTGACCTTAGAAATGTTTTTCAAACGTCTTGCAATTTCCGCATTCTTTCTAACTTGATAGATTAGTAGCTGACCCTTCGGGGAATATTTTTCAGTTCCAGGTATGAATCAGGGAACCGTGCATGAATTGAGGCCCGGTGGCGGGGCGGAGCGGTGAAGAGCACGTGTCATAGTGGGGTCGAGTTTACTTTGGTTTCTTTTGCTATATTAGAGAGTTGAATTTATTGTTATGTTGGCTTTATTATTATGTGATGTTTATTATTGTTACTAGGTTAATTCGTTAATGATAGGATTTTGTCGGGTTTGAATATTTATGTTTTTGGGAATGCATGCATAACTATGTTTTCTAAGTTTTAATAAATAAAAGGTTGGATGTTTTATTAAGTTTTCTCGTCGTGCCCGCGTTGCAAGATCCTAAAGTGTTGTTGTCAACCCACTTAAGTAGTAACTGGTAAGGTCTACTACTAAGTAGCGCCCTGTGGAAAGACGGGGTGTTACAAAGATCAAAGAATAAATTAAATTAAAATGACTATAAGTTCAAAATAATAGTTTTTTATGGTATATAAGATTCGTAGATAATTTATTTTTTAGAATTTATTAGCATATAAAAATAAACAGATCGATAAGCTAATCTTATTAGCTTAACTAGACAAACACAAAATTTTAAATTAGAATGAAGATGAAATTGATTTTTTCTTCAAATAGGGATAGAGCTTGTATACATATTAATTGTTTTGTTATTTTATAATATTAATATATTTTTTTAAAAAAAATTAATGAATAAAAATATAATTATTGGAATATTAAATTAGAATTTCTAGTAATTAGGATATTAAAAATACTATTTTATATTTGACATACTTGTAGGTAGAAAAATTATATAAAAAATTCATAAATATGATAATTTATATAATAAAACTATTATTTGATATTTTTCATATTTATAGATATGAAAGCTGTTTTATACTTGTCATACTTATAGATAGGAAATTAATATAAAAAATTCTTTATTAAAAATATGGCGACCGAGATAATAAAACTCAGTCAATACTACCATTTTTCAATTGTTTTTTATTTTTATTCGGGGATAACCTTTTTACACAACTATTATTTGCAATATTTTTATATTCCAACTACCAATTTTAATTTATTATTTTAAACTTGTAATATAGAATTGATGTGGCACAACATTGTGACAAAAATTGCTTTCGCTTTACTAGTTATTAGTAATATATATATATATATGTATATATATATATTACTAATAACTAGTAAAGCGAAAGCAATATATATATATATATAAATATATAATAATGCTCTAGTGAAAACCCTATTAGAGTGCAAGCATGTGGTTAATCTACATCCGTTAGATTAGGATTAATGAATGGTGAGGATTAATAAAAATAGGGTGCAAAATTATTTAAATTGATGAGAAACACTAGATTGGGCCCAAATCACACTTTCTCTCTCCATATCAGAAAACTTCTATTAGAATAAATCTCTTTAACGTAATTTGTGGATCTAAATCAATCTAATAGAATTCCAAAATTATCTCTCTTGCTCTCTTCAATAGACGCTTCTTCCGATGAATCAAATTGTCCAATTTCAATTGCCTCTCTTAAGCCGGATTCAACCACTGTGTGTTACCGATTATTTCTAAATCTCTCTGATTGAATCAAATTGATGACGATGGGAATAGAAGAAACCTCACGAGATCGCCAAGACGAGTTGGAAGTTTCCACGGGCCAAATCAAGATCTTACGGTGGTGGATCGACCTGAGATTCCAATTGAAACATGTTTTGAAGAAAGCTCATGGGAAACGGAAGTTGGAAGAGGAAGACGCCGCAACGAGCCTTTAGTATGGGTCGATAAGTGGTTCAAACTAGGGTTCATGTCTTTGGATTGAGCGGAAGAACAAAGAAAGAAGAGAGGTGTGAGTCAATTTCAAGAGAAAGATTTATCTATGATTTGTTATTCATGAATGCATATGTTATTTTTCATTCATGTGTGGCTTGTTTTTTATATACTCATGCCTTGTTATTAATTCTAGCAATTCAGTATAGTAGATTTTTTAGATTTAATTTGGTTTTTCACGATTAAATGTTTTTCATACATGTGTGGCATGTTTTTCATATATTCATTCTTTGTTATTCATATATACGTATTTTGTTTTTCGTATGGCCGACAGGAGATAATGATCAATAATATTCACAATAAATACTATGGTTTTTCAATAGTAAGGATTAACTGGATAAGCATATGAAACAAGTGTTTTTCAACTTGGATAGTATGGTTTTGCAACACTGATATGTGTATAACAGTTTTGCAATTGTTTTTCAAGTATCACAATATACTTTTTCACTTTGGATGGTATGGTTTTGCAACACTGGTGATATGTGTATGACAGTTTTGC
Organism: Fallopia convolvulus; assembly: GCA_964016875.1. Lineage (NCBI taxonomy): Eukaryota > Viridiplantae > Streptophyta > Magnoliopsida > Caryophyllales > Polygonaceae > Fallopia > Fallopia convolvulus. The sequence goes on from OZ024727.1 coordinate 30,604,527, forward strand.
AATTGTTTTTCAAGTCTCACAATATACTTTTTCTCTTTAGATGGTATGGTTTGCAACACTGATACCATTTGTGTTTAACCGAGTTTTCAAATGGAACAGGTGGTAATGATCTACAGTTGGACATTGGAGAAAAGTCAAAGCGCACCAAGGTCCTATTTAAAAGACTTCGCACCAAAGAACATGTTGCAAATAATGATAATGTTGATGTATTTGACCTCGGTCCAAAAAAAATTTAATTCATAAGCATTGTAATTGTTATTTCAAAAGCAGTGTAATGATTATTGATAGCATAAAATACAAAGAATCACATATTTTTCATAATATTAAAGATTGTTTTCAGAAGCATTGTAATTTTTATTCAATAGTATACATTATTTATGCCAATACATTCTAATAATACTAGTGAAAACCATTGAATAAGTTTAGCTATTCAGGATGAATAATGTTGTTTTTCAACTACCTTTATTTAGTTATTCATGGTAAGACGAATGCTTATTCAACCTAAATAATGTAATTGTTAAAACATGTTCAATCCTACTATTATTCAAACAATTATATTGAGTTATTCAAATCTCGACTATAAATATTTTATGATTCTATAATTATTCAAACAATCAAATTGAGTTCTTCAAACAATCAAACTGAGTTATTCAAACATTAGCTATAAATATTATACGATTCTATAATTATTTAAACAATTATATTGAGTTTTTCAAACAATCAAACTGAGTTATTCAAACATTGGATATAAATATTATACGATTTTATAATTATTCAAACCATCATATTGAGTTTTTCAAATGTCGACTAATAGATATTCAATGATTCTGCAAAGGTTTTATATTTGTAAAAAAGCGTCTATTTAATTTGAAATTCATGTTTGAATTTTAAAAATAACGCCAAAAGCCGGTTACAATGTATTTAATTGTGGAAAAAAAAGATTTGCTTGGATTTTATTTTTTTTATAATTGTACCGATTTTTATCTCACATCTCCTAAAATTTCGGGTGTTTCCTTTTTCAAATCAACCGAGATTTGATTCTCCACTTCACCCCCATTTACCCTATAATGTCGCTTAATTAATAGCCATTAATTTATGCTAATCCAACGCCCTACATTCAACCACACACTTACACCATAATATGTATTGTACCGTAGCGCGCCCCTATATATATATATGTTTCTGTTCAAGTGAGGACCATTCTTGTGTTAAGGACTTTTGCTTAAAATGAGGACAAATCTCAACAATTAGATTTATCTCATCACTATATATTGGATGGTCAAGATTATGTTCTTTTTTTTATCTCATCACTATACATTGGATGGTTCAAGTGAGGACCATTCGATTTTTTTTTACTTTTTTAAATTATGTTCTTTATTTAAAAAAACTTTTAAAATGTTAGATATGATAATTCAATTTTTATATACTACGAGTTCATTTTTATACACTAGAAGTTCAATTTTCTATATTGTATGAGTTCAATTTTCATACTCTACGAGTTCATTTTTTTTTATCAATGATAAGTTCAATTTTTATGTGCTTTGATTTCATTTTTTATAAAATTCGATTTTCACAAAACAAAAAAATTTAAAAAAAATTAAAAAAATAATATTAATTTTTGAAAAAATCTTGACCATTCAATACATAGTAAAGGAGTAAATTGAATGGTTGAGAGTAGTCCTCATTTTAAGCCTAGTCCTTACCACAAGAGTGGTTCTCATTGGAACCGTGCCCTATATATATGTATATAATTATTGTACGGTGGGATCGTGAATATATAGATGCAATTTTGTGGAATTGATGTACTGGATTAAGATAGGAGAGAAAAACAAATCAGCCATATTACGTGTATCACGGACGTGCGAAAATCAGTTTCCATAAACTGATTCCATTATCCTTTCTCTATCGGTGAAAAATATAGATCGTCACCAACCGCTTTCCTCTGTCAATATCAACAAAGCGACATTCTTACTCGGTAGAGCACCACCACGTATTGAAATTCACTACTGAGTTCAAGGAGATTTATATCGTGTGCATCGGCATAATCAAGTGAAGGTAAATTTCATATTAGGGTTCTCTCTTTCATGATTACACCATCTAAATATGTTGAAAAAATATTTGTGTATGATTGTATGGTTTCGTTTGGTTGTATTAATAAATAAATAGAATAATTTCTCTATAAGATGATTTATAGTGTTTTTGAATTCAGATTTGCGATTTGGTGTAGCACTGAATTTCGGTATTCAGAAGAAATGGTGGAACAAGGTATATTCATCGCTGATTTTGTTAACGATTTCACAAATTCAAATTTTATTACGACGTATTCAAATTCGTAGTGATGCATATTCATGAATTGATGAACTATATTCATAGATTTATTTTTATTAAGTTTGTCAGTTTTGTAGGCCATTTCTAATTGATAATATATTCATTCGTAAATTACGCATATTCATGTTGTAAACAATGCATATTCATCGAAGAATGGGTGTATATAAGATGGCTTGTTACTATTTATGTGTGGACATGTTTTATTGGTTATATTCATGATGTCATGTGATTATATTCATTAAATTGTAATAGCATATGCATAATGTAATTTAAATAAAATTAGTTGATTTTGATAAAAATGTTATGTTTACTCACATAATCAGCCTTATACTTGAGCCTATTCATTTTTTCTAGCGTCCATATGCATTAAATCTATCTGGTTTGTAGTTCCTTTGTATGTGATTGTTTCATATTATAATGGAATGCCTTATATTTATTCATAGATGAACCTATATTCATGCTTTAATATATCATATTCATATATTGTTTAATACTATTATTTCCGTGTCGTTTGTATATTCATTATATATCAAAGTCATATTCATAAAGGTAGATGTAAGCACTTGTTGTAGTTTGCGGTGTTGAATGTTTCGTAATATAACTATTTAACTTATATTCATGCATATGTGCATCTATATTCATGATATTTCTTGTTATATTCACGACATCATATTGTTGTATTCATGATGTCAAATCATTTTGTCTTTATTAAGTGTATTCATTATTGTGCGAACGAGTATAAATTCATACATGTAGTTTGGTGTTATATATCAGGTAGCAAAAGCAAAGTTGATAAATATGCTCATCTAAATGAGTCAGATATCGATTTATCTAACGAGGAGGAAGAAGAAGATTCGAATGAAAATGATGAAGATGAGTTCGACTATGGAGTAGATTGCATTGAAGACCCAAATGATGGGAATTTTAAGAGATATGTACCTCGATGTCCAGATCATTTGAAGCTAGTTTTGGGACAAAGATTTGCAACGTTAGATGATGTTGAAAAATTGTATCGTGAGTATGGAAAAATTGTTGGATTCGATGGGCGTTGTAGCACGTCATATAAATTCTGGAGATCTAACATGGTAAAGGACAAACACTTTGTTTGCTCAAGAGAAGGAAAAAAGAACAAGAGGAATGGAAAAGGTCAACGTGCAACCAAAAGTAAACGAGTTGGATGCACTACAAAAGTGATTGTCAAGGAATATGCAACAAGTGTTTGTATGGTTACAACTTTTATTGAAAGTCACAACCATGAAATGATGCCGACATATACTAGGCATTTCCTTAAAGGTAATAGAAAATTGAACATTGGTCATCAGAAGTTCATGCTTAGTTGTGCAAGGGCAAATTTGGGACCAGTTAAATCCCACAAGTTGTTGAAGAATGGCTGGGGTTATTGTCATGTGGGAGCCATGCAAGCAGACTTCGAAAATTTCAAACATGACATGATGTCGTATGTAACATAAGCGGATGCTCAAATGGTAATCAATAGTTCAAGAAGAAAAAGGAAGTTTGTAGCGCTTTCTGCTTTGAGTATGATGTAAATGAAGATGAACAATTGACAAGGTTTTTTTGGTGGGACCAAATTGCAAGGAAGAACTATGCTGCATTTGGAGATGTTGTATCTTTTAACTCGACCTACATGACAAACAAATATGGATTCACAAATTATTGCTTTTATGCAATGTTTAGCACCTTTATATTCATTATTTTCATGTGTCATATTCATTATTTTGAACTCAGGTCATTCTTCTTTTCATCGATTATAATTATATTGTTTTTTTAATACACAATTATTTTACTTTATATTCACATCCATTGTATGTAAATTTATATTTTGGTAAGGATAAGTTGACATTGTTTCATAAATAATGCAATTATTGTATGGTATTCGCACCTTTTACATGCCTAGATAACCATAAAAAATGTGTGACGTTTGCCGGTGGTTTGTTAATGAAGGAAGACGTTGATTCGTACACATGGTTGTTTGATAAATTTTTATAAGCCATGGGAAATGCTCCGAGGATTATAGTGACTGACCAAGATTGTGCCATGAAAATTGCAGTAGAACAGGTATGTTATGGTATACATTATAATGAAAACATGAATATACATCTTAAAACTATGAATATATTCATATAAATTGTGAATATAATGTAAACAACTACTTTGCTGCTCAAAGGATTAAATGAAATCATTGTGTCATGCACCTGATGTCTCTCTATTTGGTGGTGTTTTCATATGTGATTTCCTTTGTAAATATGTTTCTTTTTCCCCTTTTCTTGTGCGTTTTGTTCCTTTTTAGCTTAGTTCCCGTATTTCTATGAGATTCGGAGACTACGCACATTTTATGTGTTTTGTAGGTAATCTGGCATGAATCAAGGATCGATTCGAAGGAGGGTCGAGACATGGAGCGAGGCCCGAGCAAAGGAGGAAAGAGAGGAGCAAGCCATGAAGAAGAACAAGAGGAAAGCCAACAAGAAGAAGGTGGAACGAGGTTCGGACCGAGTTGCAACCAACCTCGGGCCCGACTTGAAGTTTCAACCTCGGACCGACATGCACAGTAACTCGGGCCCGAGGTCCTCCGTGTCGGTCCAAGTCGGTCACCGAACTACTTGGGCTCCAAGGCACGAAATTGTGAACTTCCACTTTTGCCCCTCATCTAATCCATAAAAGGCCCTCTTGTCTTCTATTTTAGGGGTTCCAAAAGTTGGTTCCAAAAGTTGGTTCCAAAAAGGGGGTTCTCCCACACAAGAGGGGGGTTCCAAGGGAGCCAAGAGGATACTTGGAGAGCAAGGAGGAAGGAGAGGAGAAGGAAGAGAGAGAGAATCGGCCAAGGAGAGGAAGATTGATAGGTTTGGTTGATAGATTAGCTTTGCTTTGTTTTGATCTTGTGGATTTGGAAACCCTTGATTGGAATTTGTGGATTGCTTTTGATTTGAATGAAACCTTGCTTTGTCTTGAGATTGATGATGTTGATTGCTTTCCCTTTTGATTTGATTGCTTTCTTTGCTTGTCACATGGAGTAGATCTCCTTGATCTTGGGTTATGGGGGAAAACCCTAGCTAGGTTTAGGCTAGAAACCCCAATTCCATAGCCTTGAGTGTTTGATCTAAGGAACCCACTCTACATAGAGCTACAATTCCTTGCAAAAGTCGGGAATCAAGGCTTGAGATTGGCAAAGTAGCGAAAGTGAACATGTGTCAATCTCAAGACCTTGCTTCGAAGGGGATTTCCCCAATGATCGATGTGTAGAAGTGGTTGGAACGAGGGCGAAAGCACTCGATCCTAGTCCGATCATCACTCATTGCTTGAATTGGGGTGGATAAGCCTTAATCTACTAGAGAAGGAACCCAAAAGCCCAAGATCTACTTTTAAAATCTTTGAGTTCGATATCCCCAGCTACCTCGGGCCCGACTTACCCAGTGTCGGTCCCGACTTCCTCTCGTCGCCAACCTCGGGCCCGACGTGACCTCAGTGTCGGTCCCGACTGTTTTCTTTGTTTTCCTTTGTTTTATGCTCTCCTTTCTAGCTTCCTAGTATCTAGGCACATCAATCGAGTAGACTTCCCGAGTGTTCGACACCCACCACGTACTACAACGGGGTCGGGTTATAAATTGTATCTCTTGACCCTCGCATCCGAGAGGCGATCAAAAAGAATGGCGCCGTTGCCGGGGAAGTCTAAGTGCATTGAGTGCCAATTTGGTGAGTTTCTTGTGTTTTGGTAGTTATTTGGGTGAGGGAATAGCCCAAACCCTTTGTTTGTTTTTGATTTGTTTTGGTTTGTGTTTTTGTTTCATAGGTGTATGCTAGCTCGTTCCTCCCGAGGAACACTTGAGCTTGAGTTTGTGAGTGATCCGGAAAGTATTCTCAAAGAAGCCCGAAGAAGGAAAAGGATGGAGAATCAAGCTCTCCATGTTGATGAGGAGTTGGCTCAACTTAGGGCCGAAATGGCTAGATTGCAACTTGAGAGGGACAATCAAGAGGAGGTGGCAAGAAGAGAACGGGAGCAACGGATGAGAGCCGAGGCTCAACTCAACGCTCTACCCCGGAATGCACGCCAATACATGCATCCGGAGTTGAGGGTACCCGAGCCGGCTATTGTGCTTCCCAAGGTTGCCAAGAATTTTGAGATCAAGACGCAATTCATCTCTCTCATCAAGCGTGATCAATTCGAGGGCCGTCCACATGAGTGTCCCATAGAGCATGTTAAACGATTTGTGGATATGTGTGAAACGATCTCCACCGACGAGGAGACATTGGAGTATGTGCTTCTAAAGGCGTTCAAATGGTCACTTGGGGGCAAGGCCACACATTGGCTCGAGAGCCAAGCTCCTAGGTCAATCACAACTTGGAAGACACTCTATGATGCTTTCTTGATGAAGTTCTTCCCGCCCTCAAAGACAACCGAGTTAAGAAGGAAGATTGCAAGCTTTCAACAAGGTCCGAATGAGCCCCTCTTCGAAGCATGGGACCGTTTCAAGGAGATGTTGCGCCAATGTCCTACTCATGGCCAACAACCATATGTGCTTCAAGACATCTTTTTCCAAGGCATCAATCCGGTAACGAAGGACAAGCTCAATCTCCACACCGATTGTGGGTTCATAGACTTGACACCGGATCAAGCTTGGGAGTTACTTGACAAGCTATCCGATTATGAGGCCATGTATGGGGTGAGTCAAGCTAGCAAGGAGGTGAAAGTTCAAGGTGAAGGTGCAAGGAAGTTATATGATCCAAAGGGAGAAGACATTGATAGGGATGTGAAGCTCCAATTCCTTGAAGGTGAAGTGAGCAAGCTTAAGAGGCAAGTCCACCACTACAAGCAAAATGCTAGAGCTTGTGAGGAGTGTGGATCCTTTGCACATGCTACACAAGTTTGTCCGAATGAGAGCCAAGTACGCTTGGCCGAGCGAATTGAGGAGGCAAACTATGTTCGAGGAAATTTCGGTGGAAGAGGCAATTTCAACAATGGTGGCAATGGCCGGTGGAACAACGGTCAAGCTCAAGGCTACAACAACAACTTCAACCAAAACGAGCCAAGGGCGCCACCACCACCATATAGACCACCGGGATTCAATGAGTTACAAACATTTGCTCAAGAGATGAGAGATGGGTTCAAGGAGATGAGGACCCAATTCAATGAGTTTGGTGCATGGAGGAGGCAAGTCGACAATCAATTTGCTCAAATTGCGACTCAAGCCCCGAGAGAGAATGGGAGACTTCCGGGCCGACCCGAGGAGAATCCTCGAGCTCAAAACAATCAAAATGAAGTCCGGGAAATTGGATTGAGAAGTGGCCGAAACCTACCCGAGCCACACGTGCCTAAGAAGAATGAAGAGAGTCGGACCAACTTACCCAGCAAGTCGGGTCCGACATTCCCCGAAGTCGACCCAGCAAGAAGATCGACTCCTTCACCACGGACCGAGGTCGAGAGCAACTCGGGACCGACTTTCACAGACCTCGATCCGACTCCTTTGACTCAGACCGAGATTCATAACATCGGGCCCGACATGGTGCCCAAGTCGGTCCAACCAGGAAATGTTGCAAGTGAAGTAGGGAAGTCTAAGGAGGTTGGTCCAAGCAAGATTCAAGGTGCAACGATTCTTCCATATCCCTCAAAGAAACCGAAAGATGTTGTTGAGAACAAGTTCAAGAGGTTTCTCAAACTCTTGCAAGGCTTGAACATCTCTATCCCGTTCACCGATGCATTGAGTGAGATGCCATCTTATGCCAAGTTTTTAAAGGAGATTTTGAGCAAGAAGAGGTCCATAGTTGAAATGCAAGATGAGGTCAAGACCTTGGAGTTACCACAAAAGCTAGGAGACCCCGATCATTTTGCTATAACCATTGGTGTGGGGTCTCAAAATTTCCAAGCCTTATGTGACCTTGGGGCAAGTGTTTCGGTGATGCCCGCTAGCATTTGGAGAAGAGCAAATTTGGGAGAAATGGAGCCGGCCGATATGTCCCTAACTATGGCCGACGGTTCCATCATCAAGGCTAAGGGAATATTGGATGACGTTCCGGTGCGAGTTGGAAAGTACTTTGTCCCCGATGATTTCGTGATCTTGGACATGCATGAGGATCCCTTGGTCCCAATAATCTTAGGAAGACCATTCTTAGCTACGGCGGGGGCAAGGTTTGATGTCAAGAACGGCAAGGTTTCCTTTGAGATTGGTGAAGAAAAGGTCGATTTTCACTTCAACAAGGCCTTGAATGAGCCGGACGCCTTGGCCATCCTTAAACTTGAAGAGAGTGCTAAGAGAAAAGGTGAAGAAGTGGAAGTTGCTAGAGAGGTCGTTGTGTTGAGAAGTGATGAAAGCTTCAATAAACAAATACAAGCAAGGGAGTTGTTGGAGCAAATTGAGGATCAAGATGAGTCAAGGATCAATGCTAGCCCAAGGAGAAATGAAGAGTATCCTTACTTATATCCTTTTGATGTTGGTGATGAACACAATTCTTCCCAAACTTTTGATTCCTACATTTGTTTAAGTGATTTGAAAGATGACTTAGGAGACTCCTACATTTGCCTTAGTGATTTAAAAGATGAATTGGTAGAATCTCCTAGGAATTCTTTGGATAACTTTGGTGTAGGAAAAGAGGAACATGATGGAGCAAGTAAGGAGTAGAAATCTCACCCGTTGGAGGAGTATGATGAGATAGGCCCGAGATCGGAGAGCCATGCCTATGTAGACCATCGTTGGTGGTTTTATGGGTATGAAGGCAATGGGAATGGGCATAACAATGGCGAGCAATTCACCGTGTTTCACCCGCCATGAGGTTGAGGTTAGGAAGTCAAGCTAGTGACTCTAAACGAGCGCTTCTCGGGAGGCAACCCGAGCTAGTAGCTTTCTTTTCGTAATTTTAGTTTGATTTTTCTTAGTTTAGCCTAGCTTTTCCCTAACCAATCTCTATCTAGTGTTTTGTGGATTTATGGTGTCGTGCATTCTTCAAAGTTGTGTAGGATTTGAGGTGAAATATTTAAATGGAAATATGGGAAAGAAGTTGCAAGAGGATGGAGTAAAATTGGTGACCCGAATACTCCCACATCGAGCCCAGGTAAGTCGGGCCCGACATAGGGACGTCGGTCCATGAAGTCGGTCCAACTCGATTTGACTAGTTGGAATGCCAATTTTGCCCTTGACCTAATTTGTCCTTTTCCCCCATTAAATACTATCCCCCACCTACCTATCATCTTCATATCAACCACCATTCCCAAAATACAACCCCTCTCCCTCAAACACTCTCAAAGTCGGCCGCCCATCCCCTTCCATACTCGATCCACACACTTCCCTTCTTCATCTCGATCCAACCATAAAAAGACCTCCCTAACCCGATTCCAAATAGAAATTTCGAGTTCAATCTCGTTCTTCATCCCCCGTCTCGATCTAGATTGAGAAAATTTGAGTTCTAAGTTGATTATTTGTTTAAGAGTTCAATACTCTTCGAATCCGGTATGTGTTACTCGATCTCTACTTATTTCTTTGAAAATTTTGTGCTTTCATTGCGTAGATTGAGTAATGCCATGTTTGATTGAGAGCTTGAGCTTGAGCATCAATGGTGGATTTGCATGATTTGTGAAATTGAGCTTTAAAGTTGTTTATGCATGCTTAGATCCATTTAGAACTTCGATTAGGGATGTTTGATGGTTGAATTTGAAATTTAAGTGCATGATAGAGTGATTTGGGTTGGTTTTAGGCTAGAAGTCGAAGCATGAACTAGGTCGAGATCGACGTGCCCAGGAGAGTCGGGCCCGAGGTGTGAAAGTCGGTCCAACATGTCGGACCGAGGTTGAGGATGTGTCGGGCCCGACATAGGTTAGAAGTCGATCCATGTTATTTTTGCCCTCTTCTTGTGATATCATGTGGATTCATGTGTTTAATTGTTGGCTATAGCCTAATCATGATGTAGAATGATCATTTGCTTAGCTATTGTTAGAAGATGTCCATGATGATTTATGTTGGATTGAGATGCATGTGAGTCTAGAGACTAAGTATGGGGTTCCCTTTATGTTGAAATGTTGTTGTGTGTTGATGGGTGCTTTTGTTGAGTTGTATGGAGTTCATCTTGGATCCTTTTGTTGGGTTGGATGTGTGTAGGTACCATGGAGACAAGAGCTTCATCCTCTCATGTGGAAAGGCCAAGGAAGAAGTCCAAGAAGACGAGGAAAGAGCCGAAGTTGGATGATGTCTATTTGGAGGATGATGAGCAAGTGGAGAATTATGAAAGATATATGGCGCTTGAGCACCACACGAGGTGGCTTGATTGGGAAGCCGTGAGGAAGATGGACATGGATCAAGCCCTTCCAAGATGCTACTCCCACATCGGTCTTAATGGGATGCTAAGGTGGGACAACACTCACTACCCCGCCCTCACCTCGGAATTCATGGCCACATTCGAGTGCACTTATGATAATGTGGAGGATGAGGAAGGGGCGCTCACTTTCCGATTGGGCAACGAGGACCACAATCTCACTCTTAGGGATTTGGCTACCTACTTCGGGTTTCCATGCCCAAGAGAAGAGGCCGGCGTCAACAATGAGAAGGTGAACCAAGTGTGGCGTCATGTGGCCGGGAAGAGTGAGATGAGAAAGGGCGCCTCCACAGCCGAGATTGCTAGCCCTCTTTTTCGGGTCATGGTGCGAGTCTTGGGGTGTGCAATCTATGCTCGTCATGAGTTGAGCAAGCCAATGAAGGAAGAGATTATGTTGCTCCATGAGATGCTCTTCAACACCGAGAAGCCCATGAACCTTGCATGGGAGTGGGTCAAGATGGTGCAGGACTTCCAAAGTTCCTCTTGGATCTACTTCGGTGGGATGATAGCAAGGCTCGCCATGCGTCTAGGAGTTGATCTTGACAAGTATTCTCCGGCTCCGAATGGTGTTGAGTTCATGAACATGAAGTATTTCAAGAAGGCCAACATCATCAAGGAGAAGCTCTACATGATTTCCTTGGCCCCTCACTCAAACTATGATGGTGTGTCGATCCGGTTAGTGCACAACCTCTATGATCTTTCTCGGTATCAAAATTGGTACCAAGTGTGGGCCGGCAAACCACACTCATTTGGTGACCCCGAAGGTGCAAGAGAATGGCGGCGACAACAATCTCAACACATTCGGTTTACCTCCCCTCCATCTACACCGGATTCCGACCAAGACAACTTCGTGTTTGCACCTCGTGGGGAAGACATGGAAGTCGATCAAGAGCAAAATGAAGAAGATGAGCGCTTCCAAGGCTTGATGGCCGACCTCCGAGCCACGCACCATGCTCCAACACTGGCGGACCGAGGTACACACCAAGTCGGGCCCGACTTCCCTCAACGTCGGTCCACTTCATTCCATGGTGGTGAGGTCCCGAGGCATTATGAACGAGGAGAAGGGAGCGGTGCAAGGCGAGAGCAATTCCAAGGTGGCGGTTATGAAGGCTATGCCCAATGGTACGGTCCGGGAATGGTGTTTCCCGAGCAACAACAACCGGTGGACATGTCCTTCTTAGCCAACCAAATGGCTCATCTCCAACTTCAACAAGAAAATGTTCTTCAAGAGGTCCATCAAGTGAATCTCCAACAACAACAAATGTACCAACAACAACAACAAATGCTTCAACAACAAAGCTCTTTCCAAGCTAGCCAACAAGAGATGAACCGAGCCTTCGGCTACACTAGACGAGAGGTAGAGGAGCTTAGGGAGGTGGAAGACCAAAGGTGGCGGGTCCAAGATAGCTTTAACACATGGATGAGCGGGAACTTCCCTTCCCGTGAGGACCAATGGACACGCCCGGAGCCTCAACTCCAACCACCACCACAAGACTTCTACCAAGAGCAAGTGTACGAGAGGGAGCGGCAAGCAAGGCTCCAAAGAGGACGTAGACGTGACAACCCCTTCGATTGATCCTATACATGCCATTGAAGAATAAGAAATTGTGAGCTTTTCATACTCTTCTCTTGCTTTTAAGTTTTGGTTTCCTTGTTTGATGGGGACATCAAAATTTTAAGTATGGGGTGGGGGTAAGTGTGTTCATGATTTCACTTGTTTATGTTTGTTTATTATTTTGAGGATATTTAGTTTGTGTTTCTAGTTTGTGTTTGGGATGTTTGCTTCTTGGTTTGTTTTGATGAAAAACATGAATGATTAATTTGGTCTTGAATGGATGAGTTTTTGGTTTTAGAGAAATTTTTGCAAAAAAATCCATAAAAATTGAAAAATTGTGTTGAAAACAACAAAAAGATTTTGTGTTTTGTAGGTTTTGGACTAGAAATTCCCATCTTAGATTGCCAAAATAAAAGCTAATGATGATGTGAGCATGTAAATTCCTTTGCATATTTTTGGATAGTTTAGCCTCTTAAATGATGTTGCTTTTGATGTGATCATGATATCTTGCTTGTTTTATTGAACATGTGAGTTCTAGGATGAGTTCTTATGCAACTAAGTATGAGTGACCCTTGTGAGATTAATTTTTGGCCATTTTAGGGATGCTTGTTCATATTTGCATATCCCTCATTTTTCTTGTGTGATTAGCTCATTCATGCTTAGTAAAACTTGCTATTGCGGTGTTTATCTATTTTCCAAGACCGTCATGAGACTTGTCCTAGCATTGTCACATTGATTTTGAACTTTATTCTTTTAGTCACATAAATGTTCCATATCCTACCATGAAGATAATCCTTTGTTTGTAGCCCCGTTCTAGCCTAAGCCTTTGTTTGAAACTCCTCAAAAATATTATTCCTAGCCTTATATGACTTGACCCTTATGGGATTGGACTTTAGAAGAGAGGTTTGGATTGTATTTGAAGAGTTGAGATTCTCTTGGGTTTAAGGGCAAAGAATGGTGTTATGAATCATGTGGGTAGTGCATCTTTGTTGTACAAAAATGAAAAAAGAAAGAAAAGGAAGAAAGAAAATGTTGGAAATGTAAAGTGGAATAAAGCAAAGAGCTTAAGTGAAGAAAAGGGTCCGACCGAGTTACAAGCAACATCGGGCCCGATGTCATAAGAATGTCGGTCCAAATGTAGGAAGGGTTGAAGATCCAACAAAAAGGCATAAGCGCAAAGATGAAGTGGAATGTTAAGTGAAATTTTGGGTTGAAAGGAAAATGTTAAGTCTTTTGGGTGGGTGTGAAAGTAATTGTGGAATTTGGTGAAGTTGGTGAGAGTTTAGGTTGTTCAATCCCCATTGTAAGCACCACAAGACCAAATAATTCCCACCTTGAGAAATACCAAAAGCCCCATTACAACCCGGCCGAATGGAACCTCTTTGAGGACCTCCATTGAGCCAAGTTCGAAATTCTTTGTGTACTTTGCATTAGGCATCTCTAGGTGGAGGAATTGGTGATATTAGCTTCAATAGTAAAGTCCTTACTTGCATGATTTTTGAGCTTGAGTGTTCATTGCTAAACCCAAACACATGATGAGTGATACACATTCACATATCCCTAAAGTGAGGCTTAGTTGCATTGACTTTATTCCTTGGAACACTTAATCATGTGTGATGATGTAATCTTGCTTGAATATCGATCACTTGTGCTTAAAATGTGTTTTCATACGAGGCTTTACTTGAAGATTATGTTTCGGTCTTGCTCACATTGTTATTGCTTGAGGACAAGCAAGTTTAAGTATGGGGTATTTTGATGTCTCTCTATTTGGTGGTGTTTTCATATGTGATTTCCTTTGTAAATATGTTTCTTTTTCCCCTTTTCTTGTGCGTTTTGTTCCTTTTTAGCTTAGTTCCCGTATTTCTATGAGATTCGGAGACTACGCACATTTTATGTGTTTTGTAGGTAATCTGGCATGAATCAAGGATCGATTTGAAGGAGGGTCGAGACATGGAGCGAGGCCCGAGCAAAGGAGGAAAGAGAGGAGCAAGCCATGAAGAAGAACAAGAGGAAAGCCAACAAGAAGAAGGTGGAACGAGGTTCGGACCGAGTTGCAACCAACCTCGGGCCCGACTTGAAGTTTCAACCTCGGACCGACATGCACAGTAACTCGGGCCCGAGGTCCTCCGTGTCGGTCCAAGTCGGTCACCGAACTACTTGGGCTCCAAGGCACGAAATTGTGAACTTCCACTTTTGCCCCTCATCTAATCCATAAAAGGCCCTCTTGTCTTCTATTTTAGGGGTTCCAAAAGTTGGTTCCAAAAGTTGGTTCCAAAAAGGGGGTTCTCCCACACAAGAGGGGGGTTCCAAGGGAGCCAAGAGGATACTTGGAGAGCAAGGAGGAAGGAGAGGAGAAGGAAGAGAGAGAGAATCGGCCAAGGAGAGGAAGATTGATAGGTTTGGTTGATAGATTAGCTTTGCTTTGTTTTGATCTTGTGGATTTGGAAACCCTTGATTGGAATTTGTGGATTGCTTTTGATTTGAATGAAACCTTGCTTTGTCTTGAGATTGATGATGTTGATTGCTTTCCCTTTTGATTTGATTGCTTTCTTTGCTTGTCACATGGAGTAGATCTCCTTGATCTTGGGTTATGGGGGAAAACCCTAGCTAGGTTTAGGCTAGAAACCCCAATTCCATAGCCTTGAGTGTTTGATCTAAGGAACCCACTCTACATAGAGCTACAATTCCTTGCGAAAGTCGGGAATCAAGGCTTGAGATTGGCAAAGTAGCGAAAGTGAACATGTGTCAATCTCAAGACCTTGCTTCGAAGGGGATTTCCCCAATGATCGATGTGTAGAAGTGGTTGGAACGAGGGCGAAAGCACTCGATCCTAGTCCGATCATCACTCATTGCTTGAATTGGGGTGGATAAGCCTTAATCTACTAGAGAAGGAACCCAAAAGCCCAAGATCTACTTTTAAAATCTTTGAGTTCGATATCCCCAGCTACCTCGGGCCCGACTTACCCAGTGTCGGTCCCGACTTCCTCTCGTCGCCAACCTCGGGCCCGACGTGACCTCAGTGTCGGTCCCGACTGTTTTCTTTGTTTTCCTTTGTTTTATGCTCTCCTTTCTAGCTTCCTAGTATCTAGGCACATCGATCGAGTAGACTTCCTGAGTGTTCGACACCCACCACGTACTACAACGGGGTCGGGTTATAAATTGTATCTCTTGACCCTCGCATCCGAGAGGCGATCAGCACCTGTTGATTTACATGTGTTTCCACAACAGGTATTACCACGGACGAGACATAGATTGTGTATGTGGCACATAATTTCAAAAGTATCAACCAAAGTCGGGTCCAAGAAAATAAATTCCGGGAATTTTCGAAAGACTATGGGGAAATTAGTTTGGAGTGATAAACAAACTGAAGTTGAATTTGAAGAAGGCTGGAAAAAATTTATTCATGATTTTAAACTTGGAAAGAAATCGTGGTTTGAAGATATTTATTCTCTTAGAGCTTCTTGGTTACCGGCTTATTTTAGGGATGTACTCCTTGGTGGGCTAGCACGAACGACTTCAATTTCGGGGTCACAAAACAGTTTTTTGGAGCTTATTCTTATTCAGAATAGTTAGTGTTAAATTCAGTTCACACTTTATTTGGATTCTGAAAGACATATATAAGTTTGAATTTGAACTTCAGTTTAAGCAATGTTTATCAATAGTAGGTTTTACTTGTTTATTATTGGTGTCATTTAATGTAGCTAGTGTATGGTCTTTGCACCTCAAACAGTCATAATGATTGTGCCATTTAATATAGGCCTAACGATTATTCATTTTGATAATTGTACAACAGTACTAATCTTCATGCTAAAGTGCATGTATATGCATAATTAAGCTTGGCATATTCATGCTTTCAATATGTGACATGAAACCTTTCCATAATTAAGTATGGCATATGCAAGCGTAATAATGTTATGAATATGGTAATTAAAAACGAATATTACAGTTAAAAATTATGAATATTCCGTATACTAAAAATTAGTCATAATTTCTTTTATTGAATGAATAAGACAGTTAAAAGTTACGAATATGAAATCATGATGTTAAGAATATGTCTATATAGTATTATTTTTTATAACTGAAAAATTAAATAACACTAATATTTAGACGTATTCATAACAAAATGATTGCAAATTTATTATCATTTTAAGTTATAAGTATTCATTAGTTTGACAACTGACACACTAAACCAACAATGGATGCTTCATTAACTGAATTAATAGAGTAAATAACAAACAATAATTGTGTCAAATAAATTCCAGAATATAATGAAATGAATATAGCATGAACATATCTTGAAGTCTAATTTTTTTCTTTGTTTGCCCTTTTCCTTGCATTTATATCAGCTTTGTATTTTCTTGCAACTTTCTTCATATCTTCCCGCCTCTCATTCATGTTAGATGAAATTATAGCATGGGCATACTTTCCACGTAGTGTCAGCATGCAATTTTTTGAACCAGCAACAAAACCGCAATCCCATGATTTGACATCTTGTCCCATATAGGTCTCTAAATGGCGCATCAAATAAAATCGCAATCATCCTTATTCTTGTTATCATGCCATTTCATTTGCAAAATTCTTGGCACTTTGGTTCTTACTCCTTTCTTGTAAACCCATGTCTCTCATATATTGAACAAACATCTTCGTCTCTTGTCATAATAAGAATCAAAATTTCAAATTAACAAAAAAATTATACGTAGAAGTTTGGTCTTACCAATTGGGTGACGATATCCCCGTATTTGTTATCTGGACATTTGTCAGATGATGTAGAATTGTCAATAATATCAATGTTGAATGACAAGAAGTTGTAGCAAACAACATAATAATGAAGGCTAGACAAAATCGGGAAAAGCACCTACATTTTGTTTGATCATGTATTAACATGTAATTACTGTGAATTTGCATGAATACATCATAACAATTTAATGGATATTGCTTACCAGGTCGATCCGCATCAAATAGTGTTGTGTGTGCTGTGGTGGACAAAATTATGGCATCCATATCTGCCTTGAATCCCGAGTAACGTTCATTGTAGTCCTTACCATTCGTATCTACAACTATAGAAAGCTATAAATTACAAAAAGGAGGATGAACAGGTTAAAAATTACCAACAACGAATTAATTTGTACAATTCAAAGTATGCATTCTTACCGTAGTTATAGGCGAAGTGAACAACCTAGCCGGAGATGTAGTACTACGAAGTAATTCGTTTTGAATGAGCATAGTACACCATATCTCAATAATCAAAACCACAACTTGGTTGTTGTAACCTAAAGATTTAAAATCTTCTGCAATATTCGGTACACCGTTGTATATGAAAACCACATCTTTGTACCACATAAATCATGCAACGTTAATTAATAATATAATATCTAGTAGCAATATAAGTAGACTACAGTAATTAGTGCTTACTTATCATCACACTTTGTGCAAAGGTAATTGAATATGTTCCATTGATCTACATTCATTTTCGAAACTAGGTCTATTACTCGATCAAACCACGGGCTTTTCTCTAATTCAGATGGCTTGTGTTCCCACTTTGACCTATGCTTCATCAGTTGCTTCGGGGGTCTCAAAGTCATTGTCTCCACCCTTCACCCTTCACCCTTGCCATGAATATACTGGTTATTACACTAAATAATACAAGACGGTAACAATTAAGCTACCTGAGAATGTACTGCATTATATTCATGTTTTTGTGAATATATATTCATCTGTTCACATGTTCTATGCTATGTACTAGACAAGATAAGTTTATATCATCATGTTAAATGCTATGATATTGTACAATGATATTATAGACTCCAAATTTATAATAAATAAATAATAATGATTAGTTAATGAAGTTGTAGATATAAATACATTACATCATCGAATTTGCTTATGTTATAAGGTTTTAAATATTTTGACGGCCTCGCATAAAAGTATTGAAAAATTACACAACTTCACTTACAAAATGTTGTGTGCAATGAGGCATACATGCAATACATAACCAGTCAGCAATATCTACTACTTCCTAATCCCATTACTCCTCCTAACGCTTACCAAAATTTGGATTTTACGAGATACTTTCTTCACATTCTGGTCCAAAACATTTACATGAGCTTCTTTGTTGTCTTTGTGAAGATCAAAGACAATGTCCTTGACAATGCCATCGACATCACCGGAATGTATGAAAACAACATTATATTACATTCGAAGTGGTACTAAAATATGAATTTTGTTGAAAGGGTTTATTGACAACAAATAAATTTATAGTCAAGACCCCGCTGCGTATAGGGAGGTCAGGTTCGTCCGCAGGGAGAAAGTCAGTATCAAGTTTTGTAACTTATCACGCAAGCAATCAATCAAAGCAAGGGTTTTTAACAAGAAAGAGAGAGAACTTAAGGTAAAGGTATCACCACAACAATAATCATGCAATGCTAATGCTATGAAACATAAAGATCATGCTTTTATAACATAAAGGTTTCAACTTTCGTCAACTTAAGCAAGTAAATCAATCAATAAACCTACTATCTAATCTCTTCTACTTCAAGTAGGATTGATTCGCTTTCGCTTCAAAACCCTAAATTGACTATTCTGATTCAAAGTTTTCGTTTTCGCTTCAACTATGAACGAGAAATTCCTATCAACTTTCATTTCAAGGGTTAAAGACAAGAGAATAGATTCATGCAATAAAAACAATCAAGACATGATCATAAACAAGCATGCACAACCATTGTTGGGTTTAACCCCAACTTTAGAAAGGAAGACTACTCATAAAGCATATTTATTAACAAACAATTGCATTAATAAAGAAAGCTTACAACTTTAAATTCAAAACAATAGTTCTTCTCCACAAAACTCCTCTCCTTCTCTCGCCTCCTCTCAATCGTCTCTCCTCCTCCTCCTCCTCCTCCTCTCGCCTCTTCTCAATCGTCTCTCCTCCTCCTCCTCCTCCTCCTCCTCCTCTAACTTGAATGATAAGAAAACTAAAGAGAGGACAAGTGTATTTATAGAGAAACTATTCTATCTTAAATCTATCTCTAAGGAAATAAATCTTCTAATAAGATATATTCCTTCTATCTATCTAATAACATAAAAGGAAACAAGATAGAAGCTTTTAATTCACGCCGACTCGAATCTCACTGCTCCTCAGGATGCCTCGTTAACGACCCTATTCAGTACTTCGAACAATTTTGAATAAAACTTGCTTAGCAGATTCGTTACAACTCCGTTTGACTCGATTCTTTTTCCTATGCTCTTATAACGAAATTCTCTATCTCTTTCCAAGCTCAAACTTGATCTTAAATGAATTTACTTGAGCGCTTAATCTTCATCTTCTCTTCATTCTTGAGTGCTATCTTCAAGTGCTTTCCTCCTTTCTTCAAAATATGCTTCAAATAGCTTCTAAAAACCTACAAAACACCACCAAAGCTTATGTAGACTCCATATCTTAAGGAAATACGAAAACATACACAAACGAGTCAAAACAAAACACAAAACTAAAGAAAAAGACTCAAACACACTAAAAACACACCCTAAAAACACGACTAAAAAGCCGGACATCAAATACAGACTTATAATAAAGAATACAACTCAAAAAAATGAGGTTGTCAAAAATTAAGAACACATGAATATGAAGGTATATATCATGAATATGTGTTTATAATAATTTGAATGTAACAACTTCAAAACCAAATTATAGTAAATAAGTGATCTTACTTGTAAGTTCACTTCACCAACATCAGGTAAATGTGTAGCTTGCTGGATATTTGGATCTGATCCCAAATTAGGTTGAACATCCTAAATCCATCAACTTGTTTTAGAGTTAAAAAAATGACTAATTTGTGAAATGATTATTAAACACATAACCTAACCTGTAGGTTTCTTATAATTTCTCCAACAAATGATGTAGATTCAGCATTCGGTTGTAAATTTAGAGGAATATCTGAACCAGCAGTGATAATGCCACATGTGGGATCAAAATCAGCATTAATTAACAAATCTCTCTTCTTCATAGCATCTTCAAATTCCAACATCACCTTCTCCAATTCCTCATCAATCCATATCTGGTCCTGATCATCACTGATTCCCTACCGAATTGAGTAGGAGCATCATCTTAAGTCATTGCTCCCGTACTAGCCCCCAGATTTGCCTTGGCAACCTCAACAAGTGTTAAGGACACTTGATTGGTTTGATCAAGAATGTGTTGTGTCTTTTCAGATATCCTTATGACAATTTTGATTAAATCCCTTAAATCTTGACCTAGCAATTTGTTAAAATCTTGTATACCAATCAATAACAAAAATATTGATAATTAGTTGTGAGTCATGAATATGACTTCCTGAATATATGACTATCGTGAGTCATGAATATATGCATTGAAAATTATGAATTTATAAAGAAGTAATTCTAGTTTACAAATAATATAACAATCCCATGAATGCACTCCATTAATTTTCATGAATATATTTATAAACTTCCTGAATATATGTATTAATTTCAAGAATACAATGTATTTTTTTGAACATCTATTGGACTTCAACCATAACATGTGAATAAAACATGAATGTAATAAAAACACAACCAATGTAGACTAAGACAATGGAAAATAATCGTTCAATAATTTACCTTAGAAGTTACTCGGGCATCTGCACTCTCCATTGGACCATCATTGATTTCATCAAGCTGATTAAGCTCACCAATTTTTGGAATTGTTTGTTGGGCTTCAACCAACCCAAGACCAAATCCTCCATCAGACATCTCCATTTATTCTCTTTTTTGATAAGCTCATCAGTCCAACCAATGAAAGCGGGGAAACTTCTTGCTTCAACATCCCTTTTACGGTAGTTGACGACCCTATCCAGGTAGTGAACATGCAAAAATGCAAAACTATTATAAATGACATAATAATTCGAACAATAAACAAGAAAACAAATGTGTTTTACCATTAGGAAAAATAGAGGGCCGGTGAATGATGCATTTGGATTTTTTAGCCACTTCGCCTTAGCTTCATTTAGGCAACGAATTACAAATCCACACCAATTGTAGTTTCCCAAATCATCAATTTCGTCCACTGAAAACACCAAATTTTGGTTCACAACACCGCTCTGGTGTGGCTCAATTATGTAGGAATACACAAGGATTACAAAATCACGAACAAATACTCTCATATCAGTCTCCTTGTCAGCTACACCATTAGCATCATCATTGTTGTCCTTTGGAAACATCACATCAAACACTTCAGATGGTCTTATATTGTGGTTGTCCTTGCGAATGTGGTTCCTCCAATTGCTACCATTTTCAGAATTATCAACAGTAGACACCTTTTTTAGTTGCTTTCCTCCACGCGGTAGTCCAAGACAAACTTCTACATCTGTCTCAGTCACTTCTAACTTGGTACCATCATTCATATCTATTTTCCCTCTCCTGGACTCATAGTGATGTACAAGCCATAAACAAAGTCGGTTGCATATGTACAAAATATTTTATTTAACATGAATATAAATAACCTATTCATGAATATGAGTGAGTAATTTCATGAATATATTCATAAAAATTATGAATATAAGTGTACAGTTTAGAAAGTAAAGAATTAATTGAGAATTATTACCCTGGGATTTCAGTGCATTGAAGATCGACTATCTTGCCAAAACTAATTTTTGAAATGGTTTCTCGTTGTTTTGGGGAAATTTTCTTTGATGCCTCAAAAATCAACCTTGGTTGACTTCTATGTGGTATTCTTGGAAACTTGGCATTGCTCTTTTTTCCTACTCTTTTGTCTCCTTCATACATCCTTTTAGATTTGCCATCCTGTTTAGGCATGGCAATGGCTCGGATCGGGGACGGGTGGACTACTTCCACCACCCGACCCGACTTTAACAACCGCCCACCCGACCCGAAAAAAAATCTGACCGGGTCTCACCCGAAACCCGTCGGTTTTCGGGGTGGGTCGGGTGTGTTTTCGGGTACTACTTACATGCTGAAAAAATTAAAAGCTACACACATTATAATAATAGTAAAAAAATCACAAGCAGAATGTATGGATCTTCTTCTTTTTATATTCAATTTACACAGAAAAGCAAATACCATATTGATCGATCACTCATTCACTCGATAAAAGCGTCCATCAAAATTAAAAACAAGGCAAGGCAAGAAATTAAAATATTGTATTAATCTGAAGAGAGAACAATTGAACAAGAAAATTAAAATCTACACCGGAACATATAGACTCATGAAGAACAAAATAGATACTTGACCCAAAAAAAAGAATAAGAAAGAAATGAAATCAGAAATTGAGAGGCGGGTGAACTCCTAGCAAGCACGGTGAACTCCGAGCAGGCACGACGTCAATTCGGCAAGCGTTTGAGTTCTCCAAGTAGGCACGACGACCTCCGAGCAGTGGACGAGGAACGACGAGCAGTGGGTGAGCTCCAGCACTCCGTAATTTGAGAGGCGAGTGGGATAGACTCGGGGAGGCCGTGAGTGTGAGAGGCGAGAACAGGAGAGGGATTGTGAGGGTTAGAGGTGAGAGCCTAATGAGAAGCGAGCAGCGGCGCTCAACAAGCAGAGGGACAAGAGATTTATAGGGTTAAAAGTAAAATTTTACTAGTATATATACTCTAGGTTAAACAATAAAATAAATATAAATATATATAATAAAAGTTCGGGTGCTCGGGTCGGGTGAGCGGGTCGGGTCAGGTCGGGTGATATGATCATCCGCAACCAACCCGACCCATCACCCTAAAACCCGAAACCCGGTTTTCACCCGCATTTTATCAGTTTTTCGCCCTTTTTTCGGGTCGGTTTGCTCGGGTATCCGTCGGGGGCGGGTGAAACTGCCATGCCTAATCCTGTTTACCATCTTTTGCGAGTGCATTTTTTCTTGGCCTCCCTGATGCTTCAACACATTTCTTAGTCTTCTTCCCTTTACTACTGCTTGCCAAATCAGTTATTAGCATGTCCGCATCGGTCTCCTCTCCAGAATGTATCCGCTTTTTAGTGTTACTCTTCTTAGAGGATGCTTGATTATCTTATGAAAAAAGAAAAAAACTTGTACAATGTTGAACCCCAAATAAAAATGTAATGTAGTCAACCAATGATTAGAAACTAACCATTATTTGCAGTGATTTTACTTTTCTTCGGATTAGCCCCTTCCTTTTCATTTTTTGAAACTCTTTTGGATTCAGTTTTATCTAATCCTGAATTTTCCTTGTCAAATATTGGCACATTACCTACAACATCAATTCAAAATTCTTGAAAGATTCACATATTGGTATAATATCATTATATACAACACCATGATTATAATGGTAAAAATCAAGCATATAGCATCCATTCTTAATTAATATATAACATGAACTATCAACAATCAAAGACCATGTAAATATATATGAATATAACTATACAATGTAACGAATATGCAATGTTCGTTTATGAATAAGCCATTGTACAGTTGATAATACATTGAATTGAATGAAAGTCCATTAGATTCAACTTTACAGAATTTGTAAGCTCATTTTTTTAACACTCAAGAATTTGTAATCTGGTAAACTATTCAACAAACACAACTGAGCAAAGGAAATTTCTTAAATTCTATTATTGTTGTAGTAGAAAATCATATTCTATAAACAATCTCACCTTTACAAAGGCGTCTTCTCTTCTTGGGAGACATTTTTGTTTCACGAAAATCTCACCTCCAATTACCTTCAATACATGAACAATCGTACAATAATTGTCAACCAATTTTTGAAACGTTTCACGAAAAACTCACCTACAATTACCTTCAATCTCACCTCCAATTACTTTCAGATCCTTAATTAGAGTTCATAGTTCGAACCCTAAAATCATAAAACACTAAAACCAAAATTCGATCCCTAATTTAAAATAACGAATTCAAAACTCTAATTATATTGCTTACCTTTCAGATCTTGCCTTCCGGTTTGATTCTCGGCGATTACCCTACTGAAAAATCGACCTTGCATAACCCGAAAAGGGTGAAACGCCAATTTTCCCCTGCTGTAAAATTAAACTTCTTAGATTTGAAAATGTTCACTAACAATTAAAAATTAAGATCGTGGAATAAGAATGCTTGCAAACCTGAATCGAACTTTGATGGGAGCGACAACCTGGGTTTTCAATCAACGGGAGCAAAAGGAGTGGAGAACAAAGACGTTAGAGAGAGGTAGAAAGTGAAAAGACCTTTCGTAATTAGGTTTTGGGTAATTTCTCAACATTTTTGGAAAAAATATAACAAATCCGATTCATCCCTTAAATTATGAAAATTGGGTTCTATCCAATGTACACACCCTACCACTCATTTTCTCCCATTCCATCTGAACCGTATTTCAATTCTAATCCTACGCTCATTATTAGTCCATCTAGTCTTACACTAATTAGCCTTCTTACAAGAACAAGAACATATATATATATATATAGGATTAAGATCAGGCGAAGAGGGTTCTTACCGTAGATAATTAGGAGGATTCTCTACCGTCAGATCTAGTTTTTAAAGATTAAGATTGATTGACAAGTTGTTCATTGGGATATAAAACAAATGAAAAAATAAATAATTTTGGTAACAACGTAAATTACGGGATATGCTTGTTATTATCTTTACCAAAATTCTAGTATCCTAAAATACATGACTTTTGAGAGAAACGAATCAGAAAAGAGCGTTCTTGCTCTGAGGCTTCTACAACAACATTCTCGAGTCGCGTCTCTGTGGAATACAAAATCTTCCATGCGGTTTGCTCGAGTTGCTGGTTGAAACCCTATAATAACAACATGATGAACAACAGAACAACTAACTTTTACATAATTAACAAAACATATTACATACTGAACAACTAAATATAACAAAATGAACAAAAATTGAAGTAAAATGAACTGATACTGTAAAGAACAAATATATAGTACACAATGAATAACAACATGAAACCAAAAGAACAAATATACAACACGCAATGAACAACAACTTTAACCTATAGTAGTACGCATAATGTTGCAAATAAATAACGCCGAAGAATTTTTTTCCAAAGAAATAATGCCGAATAAATAACCTTAACCTAGAGTAGTACGCATAAATGAACGTCTATTTAATAAATCATGAACAAATAAATTGGATATTATGAATTTGGTCAAATGAACAATTATATGATACGACAAGAACAACTATATAACAAACAATGAACAACACAAATAAAACGGCATAATTGTGAATAAAAAACCCTAACCAAGAGTAGTACGCATAAATGAACATCTAGTTAATAAATCATGAACATCTATTTAATAAATCATGAACAAATACACTGAATATTATGGAATTTATTAAATGAAAAACTATAAGATATGACAAGAACAAATATATAACAAAGAAAGAACAACATTCATAATATCCAATTTATTCGCAGAAAAACCCTAGACTATTCACGCACGTATGACACAGAAAAAAAAACCCATTGAAGAAACCTAACTTTCTTCATCAACCAAGCATATCGATGAAATTATATAAAAACCCTAACCTTCTTCATCAACCAAGCAATCCAGATCTGTAGAATTTGATACACCCAACTCGTTTGTCGCTCTATCAATCGCCAAGACGGATGTCGCTGCTTCAATCGCCAATTCATACGCGTCTCCTTGAATCATTGTATCGATGGGTCCATCAATGCTCATCTAAATCATTTTTGAAAGAATAGGATTATCGTCTACCATTTGTGAGATATGGAGCAATAGAACGATATAGGATACTCACAACTGAATGAACAAGTTGATCTGAATAATCTTTTTTCCCTAAATAAAACTGTCAGATCCCTAAGATTACATCACATGATTTATCCAAATTTTTTAAATGATAATTACCAATTAATCTCATCCCTTTAAAAAATTAGATCCGACGGTAGAGAATCCTTCTAATTACCTACAGTAAGAACCCTCCTTACCTGATCTTAATCCTATATATATAAGGGAGGCGCTAAAGAGAAACATATTTTAAGGAGAAATGGGGGAATTCATGTAGGGCGTCAAATTAAGGGAAATGAATGGCTATAAAAGAGGGTGTAAATTAAGCAATGGAGGGGTGGTTAGGAGGGATAAGCCACGATTTTTAAAAAATTAAGGGGGAGATATTTTAAGAGATTGTGGAATAAAAAAAACGGCCATATCTTATCAAGAATTACCATATCTCCAAATCTGAATAATATGCAAATTGGAAATTGAAAAAAAATTCTATCTTAAAAAAATCTAGTAGAATCTCGCCATTGAAGGACATATCTGCTCATCCACTTTCGTTGGTTTTTTCTTCTACCTTGCATTGAAGTTATTACAATGAAGAGAGGTATGTGAATTCAATATGGTTTTGAAAAAAATTGTGTTTTTTTGCTTTGTTTGTCATCGATTTTATGAAAATAAACACATTTGTTCTTGTTTTTTCTAATCCTCAATGCTGGATTGAATTGAATAATGAATGAAAAATGATCTAGTGTTCATATATTAAAAATGTTGAATGTCAATTGAATATCATGCTATTGATTATTGAATATATTTTTTATTCAAAAAGGATGTATATTGTTGTTCAAATAGGTATGGTAAGCTATTCTAATATGCATGTATTGATTTTCATAAATGAGTTTTTAATTTTTCGTATTCATACATGAATGGATAAATGTTCCTCTAACAATGTAATTTTATTCATATAGGTGTGACCTATTATTCATATATGAATGTATTATTATTCATATTTTGTGGCTTATTATTCTTCTTTAATATTCATTTAGGAGTGGCTTAATATTCATACTTACTTGTATAGTTATTCAGTTTTTCATTAAGTGTTATTCACATATACTTATTTTAAGTTTCATATAATTTTTAATTATAAATTTGTGATAGGTTATTCATATAGACTTGTCAGCTCGTTATTGATACATAACTCTGAAAATTCGTGTGATTGTTATTTCATAAACGCGGAGATTTTTATTCATACACCCGTGAAGTGGTATTCAAAATGTGCAACTATTTATGGCTTATTATTTATATATGGTTGGCTTAATATTCATCTATACAAGGATAATTATTCAAAATTGTGTGTAGTATTCTTCAAATAGTTGTATTTTGATATTCCTACATGTTTGATTGGTTATTCATAAAAGCATTTATTTTTATTCATATACTCGTGAAGTGTTATTCAAAAACTTGTGTTTGGAAATTCATAATGTCGTGCTTTCTTAACTCAAACAGTGCCGATGGAATATTTGAGCAAATTTCAGTTTTTGGTTGCTGATATTGTAAACATTATACATTTTCTTTTTGAGCGTCTGCAGAATCCGATCAACCCCTACGGGAAAGCTAAGAAGATGGAAGAAGACATCATCATGGACTTGTCCAAGAAGAACTCAAACATGGCATTCATGATTCTGAGGTTGCCATTTCTTCCTTGAATACTGAATTCAATTACTACATTATTATGTTTCGGCGTTGATCATTTGTTTGTCCCGATATTTCAATGTGATTGGGGTCGGATCCAAAGGGACTATTAGGAGAAGCCCCTACGCCAGAACTTCACGAACAAGGACGAATCTCAAGCACTTGTTTCGACACAGCTCGAGGCACAAGTCTTGGCCTTAAGGTACAATCATGTCTTTTCAACTATCAAAGTTTGTGGGTAATTGGATTAGATTCATCTGATGAGGGGCAATGCATGTGAAAGGAACAGACTACAAGACATCAGACGGGACATGCGTACGAGACTACATCAACGTCACAGATCTAGTCGACGCCCTCGTCGAAGCGCCCGAGAAGGAAGTCGTAGGCTGTAACACCCCGACTTCCGACGAGTCGTTACTTAGAAATAGACCTGACTAGGTACTATTTAAGTGGGTTGACAACTACACTTTAGGATCTTGCAACACGGGCACGGCGAGAAAACCTAAAAACATCCAACCTTTCATTTTATATAGAAAACGCAGTTATGCATGTATTCCCGAAAACATAAATATTCAAATCCGACAAATCACTGCTAACAATAAATCATTCGAGGAAACAAAACAAGTCATAATACTAACTCCATCATAATAGTAAAACCAACATCCTAGAAAATCATAAATAAACTAACGTAAACCCGACCCTACTATGACACGCGCTCTTCACCGCTTCGCCCCGCCATCTGGCCTCGGTTCCTGCACTGTTCCCTGATTCATACCTGGAACTGAAAACTATTCCCCAAAGGGTCAGCTACTAATCTATCAAGTTAGAGAAAATACGGAAATTGCAAGACGTTTTGAAAACATTTCTAAAGTCGGCATTCAAGTCCACAACCGCAACCATAACTCTAAAGGCCAATACCTAATTTAGTCATAATTAATCACACATAGCCACATACACGTTTACAAATACAACCATATAACTATGCAATTCCTCCATCTCACAATCCGACTTCCAAGGCGCTCATCACTGCGCCGAGTGCAGAGGCAGGCCCTCTCACTCCACTTCACAATCTCCCTTCTAACCCCGGCTAAGCCTCCACTGGAGCACTTGCCAAAACACATAGATAATAATTTTCGTTTTTGAAGGGGCACGGTTTCCCTGTCACACGGGTCATACATAGCCAACTCTTCCTCCACGCCAGCTACGATGGGCCGTGCCGGAAACAGTACCAACACAGAGAAAACGTTCCAAAAATATCTTTCCGATAAAAATACATTCCAAACCATTTTACACACACAACAATTCAAGAAGTTCAAAACAATTTAAAAGGTATTCGGGACTAGTTCCCAAAACCCGCCCTACAATAACAGTATACAATCTAACAGGATAGAGAAGAACCAAGCAAGTCGAAAACGACTTACCTCCAATGGAGAATCTCCAACAATACGAGAACCTTACAAATCCGGGTAACCGTAATTCCCTAAATATAACAACGAGCATAAATACAAATCCGAAATTCAAGTACTTCAATGGAGTTTAAAGCTAACTAAATCCCAAGTTTGACTTACTCAAAACCCGCTACTCTCACCAATTACTTACACCGCCAAACTATTATAACTACTACTAGTATATAAATATACTACCAACGATACAGCCCGATCAAAGTGATTGGCCTTCCATTAAAAAAAATAACCCACTCCACTATACAACATACCCTACGTATTATTATGGTTTATGAAACCCACAAACTAAAACGAATTTAAATAAAAATCAATAAAAGTTAACACTAACATGTATGACAATTATATATATATATATATTTATATAAAGACTAGGAGACTCTTCCTCTACAACAGCGCAAGACTAGGAGGATCCATCACCCGGAATCGACCCTTTCCAATTCTCCTTTGTCAACGGTGACCCCTGATTCACTACCCGACTTCCCCCAACTAGAGCCTCCTCTTTCCCCAGCCTCTCTACGCCCAATACAAGCCCTACCCGACACCAGGGAGACGACAACTTACTAGTATTCCGGTTTTGATCGGAAAACGGCGGCGTGCGAAGATCCTCGCGAGCGCTCGAATCTGGATTCTGCTATCCGGCGATCGAAGGTGGCGCCCGAGGTGAACGTGACAAGCGGACATGAACGTTTCCGCTGCTCAACCAGCAACGGTTGGAGAAGTTTTCACGAGTCTACAGTCACCGGTATACGTGTGGGTTGACGGAATGCTATATGTAGAAGTCAAGGATCGGGTTTCCGGCCTTTGAGAATGACGGGTCTTCGTTGCTCGCTTTAAGAGAGATGGTTCTCGCTTTTGACGAGAAGGAAGATGGAATTTGGGGTTTAGGGTTAGGCAAATTGCCTTATTAATTAATTAATCTGGCCAAGATAGATTTTTACTAACTTATTTTTTTTCCTTTTCTTAATACAAGTGGTTAGGCTTGGATAAACATGAAGGGAAAACAAATAAGAAGATAAAGTTAAAATCCTATTCCGACTTTACTAAAGTCTACCATCAATCGGTATGTCTAAACTCGAGGTTAACTTACGAGTCAAGAAATCTCGATTACTTGCCAAACATGAAATTTGTGCTCCCGACCTAAATGGAAAGATGAACCGAACATTAAATACTACCCCCCTTAAGAAAGTTTCGTCCCGAATCATTTATAATAAAGGAAAATATTGATGGTGCGCAAAATAGCAGAATAAGAGGTGGGACCGGGGTACGAGGATTAACGGGGTTCCCGAGGTTAAACTCAAGGCCCATTTCCTTGCCCATCCTAAAAAAATGACAAATCCATACCTTTGCGAGGCCTCAAAACCTCGATCACGAGGTCTAAACCTCGTTGCTCAAAAGCTAACACTCCCGCCCTCTCTAACCACTCAGCAACCACCACTCTACCGACCAATAATCAGCTGCCTCACACTTGACCAATCAAAGAGCTTGATCTCGGGCGTCCCACATCGAACAAACATCAAAACCCGATTCCTCAAATCCCTATAAATAGAGGAGAACCTCGTAGGTAGCAAGGGGTCGAAAAACATCTTGAACTCAAGAACTATCTTGCTCGTTGAAGATCGACGTGTTGGAACATCATTAAAGACCACGCTACAACCAAGTGAAGGTCCATATAAAAACTTCAAGTCACCCAAAGAGTCCTCGTTCCTATCAAAGATCTCGCTGCAACATCTCACAGGCCACAATCACCGCACACTAAATCAGCTGCTCAACCTCGTTGCTAAAGCTCGCTAAATAACCTGTTGGTGATCGAACCTCGTTGTAGCTAGGAGATCATGAACCTTGTTAGACCGAGATCTCAAATTCTCTAATAGAGATCTAGGCGTAATCTCACTGATTGTAATCTCGTTACTTGTAACCTCGCAATCTGTAATCTCGTGCTAAAGATATAAATAAAAAGCAAGTGTTTGCACAGTCGAATAAAAGTAATCTCGTTCCTTGTCTTCTAGCAATGGTTTATTTCGGGTTTCATCAAATATATCTTTAGGTTTCACATCCTCTCCCCCCCTTAAAAAAAATTTGTCCTCGAACCAAAATTTAGCAATAAAGCAAAACACAATTAGTATTAGACATCGAAACACATGACATAGCAACTAACAATCAAATGGTCAAGTTAAAAGGAAAGGCAGCCGCACAAGCAATCATCGCATCTGTAAACAACCCACCAACCCTTTCCTCAAACACATCTACAAAACCTAAGTAGAGCTCTTGATAACTCTTGCTCATCCTAGACTCGGTCTCCCAAGTGGCCTCCTCATCGGTTCCAATGAATCAACACCAAAGAAATTTTCTTGTTAAGTACCTTCTTCATTCTTCGGTCCAGAATCTTTAACAGCTGTTCCCGGACGGTGCGATCCGGCTAAACCTTCGTCAATTGTTGGAGGTTGAGCCTTTGACTAGGGTCAGACACATGCTATCTCAACCGAGGCACATGAAAAATGAGGTGAAGTTCGTTCAAGATTGGTGCAAAAGCCATTTGTAAGCTAACTCATATATATACTCTCTCGATAAACTTAACCACCCGATGTACCAGGGACTCAAATTACCCTACACTCCAAACCTCTTGATTCCGCGAGTCGGTGACACTCTCATTTATACATGTGCACACATCTTGAACTCTAATGGCAATATTTGTTTCCACGTCGGACTTCTAGCAACTCTGCACTAGCTAATGTGCTAACGGTTACTATAACAAACCCTATTGATTCCAATCTCTTGCTAGACAACACACTTCAACTATCACTCTTGTAATGCCTCCTTCATTAATTTATGTCTTAGATATCACTAAACTTCAAAGTCCCGATCTTTGAATAACTGAAGCCATCCTAGCATCTTATGCATTAAATTTTATTTATGAAGGCGTTCTTTAGGCTGTTTTTGTCTATCCAAACTTAGCACATACCAAATTCGGTCGTGTCCATTTCATTTGGTTTGGTCACTCGTTGCTTATCTTGATTCTGCTCGCATGGCTCATATAACTTTATCTCTCCAGATACATAAGCGAACACTCATCCTTTTCCATCGCGACACACCTCTTATACTTTAAGGCGTTATTAAATTTTGCATATCTCTCACGACCCTATGATATAAGCGGTTTGAGTATACAAGTCATCATACCCTTCAACTTGCCTCAACTCTTTTGGTACCCTAACTTCCAAATGGTTTCCTTAATTGCACTTAATATGGTCAATGGTGTTTTAGACTAGGAGTCTTTCTTACGCCCCACCAAACTTTTAATTTTTACTTCCATACGTTTTGTGACGCATTCCTATTTCAAACGAAACTTCTAACATACTATAATATTGATACGTTCTAGAACACTATTTATTTCCTCAATTTGAGTCACGTGTTCCCAACATGCTCCTCTTTTATCCAAAAACATACTCCACGAGCCTTACACATCGATGCTAGTGTTTAATCATCAATGCAGTCTTCAAGAAGGAAGCTTGTTCATCACACACCCTACTGGACATTATTTAACTTCACAACATTCTGTACTCCCCTCAAAATGCTCATATCACATGTAGTTATATTGTGGACATCCTCCTCTTAAGTCCTCAGTTGAAACTAACTCATCCTTTAACCAAATCTAGAGAATTGCCAAACTTCACTATGGTCAATCCGCCCGAGCAATGTTTCATGACCATAAATTTTTAATCCTAATGTTAAGTTCAACTTCTTATGAACCAAACCAAAGCTCTTCAAGAGGAGAACTCAGTGCATTTACTCCTTCTCCATTAGCTCCATTACTCAAGTATTCAATTCCAACGTCACGATTTGGTCCAAGCACTAAGAAACCTGTTTGAGCAATCTAATCCTTGACTCAAAGTGACAAGCATGATGTACTTCTCATTGGATTTGTAGTCTTGACAACCCCCCATGAAAACATCTTCAAATGCTCACATGACTTAGACATCCAGAAATCACATGCTATACTTGACTTGCGGTGAACTTGTCTCAACTAACCAATACAATCCGCGTTCCACAACATAGATAACTTCTCCTCATGTCGAGGATCATATCCTTAGCTCCCCCTGTATTGATCCCTTCTTACCATTATCCTTGTATTACTGTTAGTACCCAAAAAGGCCTTTATCCTCCGTTGTCCAATTCTCTCCTAAAGCTCTTTATTGCTTGATCCATATGCTTTATTTGGTTAAGTTACCAGTCTACACTTCCTTTCAAGGACTAGAAATTGTTAATTTCTCCTTCCAAGTAACTACTCATTAAGATTTGATGACCCATAAAAAAATAGAGAATCTACATCCATGTTTAACTCAAACTAGATCCAAATAATTCCTTTTCTCTTTATGATACTAACTCGTATTCCAGGTCATGGTCTTAGTTCAATTGCATCTCCCATCAACAAACTGGGTTAGTTGTCGTGACTATTTTTGTCTTAACTACGTCTTCCTTTACTTGATAGTGCAATACTATGGTTACTACTTTCTCGAGAGTCATTCATAAAACTTCCTTATTATTCGGCTCTAACTCCACCGTTTATCAATATCTTATTAACTACGCAGGTGTTTCATGTGGTAAACCCGACCCTACTATGACACGTGCTCTCACCGCTCCGCCCCGCCATCTGGCCTCGGTTCCTGCACGGTTCCCTGATTCATACCTGGAACTGAAAAATATTCCCTGAAGGGTCAGCTACTAATCTATCAAGTTAGAGAGAATACAGAAATTGCAAGACGTTTTGAAAACATTTCTAAAGTCAGCATTCAAGTCCACAACCGCAACCATAACTCTAAAGGCCAATACCTAAATTAGTCATAATTAATCACACATAGCCACATACACGTTTACAAATACAACCATATAACAATGCAATTCCTCCATCTCACAATCCGACTTCCAAGGCGCTCATCACCGCACCGAGTGCAGAGGCAGGCCCTCTCACTCCACTTCACAATCTCCCTTCTAACCTCGGCTAAGCCTCCACTGGAGCACTTGCCAAAACACATAGATAATAATTTTCGTTTTTGAAGGAGTCGGGTTTCCCTGTCACACGGGTCATACATAGCCAACTCTTCCTCCATGCCAGCTACGATGGGCCGTGTCGAAAACGGTACCAACACAGAGAAAACGTTCCAAAAATATCTTTCCGATAAAAATACATTCCAAACCATTTTACACACACAACAATTCAAGAAGTTCAAAACAATTTAAAAGGTATTCGGGACTAGTTCCCAAAACCCGCCCTACAATAACGGTATACAATCTAACAGGATAGAGAAGAACCGAGCAAGTCGAAAACGACTTACCTCCAATGGAGAATCTCCAACAATACGAGAACCTTACAAATCCGGGTAACCGTAATTCCCTAAATATAACAACGAGCATAAATACAAATCCGAAATTCAAGTACTTCAATGGAGTTTAAAGCTAACTAAATCCCAAGTTTGACTTATTCAAAACCCGCTACTCTCACCAATTACTTACACCGCCAAACTATTATAACTACTACTAGTATATAAATATACTACCAACGATACAGCCCGATCAAAGTGATTGGCCTTCCATTAAAAAAAATAACCCACTCCACTATAAAACATACCCTACGTATTATTATGGTTTATGAAACCCACAAACTAAAAACGAATTTAAATAAAAATCAACAAAAGTTAACACTAACATGTGTGACAATTATATATATATTTATATAAAGACTAGGAGACTCTTCCTCTACAACAGCGCAAGACTAGGAGGATCCATCACCCGGAATCGACCCTTTCCAACTCTCCTTTGCCAACGGTGACCCCTGATTCACTACCCGACTTCCCCCAACTAGAGCCTCCTCTTTCTCCAGCCTCTCTACGCCCAATACAAGCCCCACCCGACACCAGGGAGACGACAACTTACTAGTATTCCGGTTTTGATCGGAAAACGGCGGTGTGCGAAGATCCTCGCGAGCGCTCGAATCTGGATTCTGCTATCCGGTGATCGAAGGTGGCGCCCGAGGTGAACGTGACAGGCGGACATGAACGTTTCCGCTGCTCAACCAGCAACGGCCGGAGAAGGTTTCACGAGTCTACAGTCACCGGTATACGTGTGGGTTGACGGAATGCGATATGTAGAAGTCAGGGATCGGGTTTCCGGCCTTTGAGAATGACGAGTCTTCGTTGCTCGCTTTAAGAGAGATGGTTCTCGCTTTTGACGAGAAGGAAGACGGAATTCGGGCTTTAGGTTTAGGCAAATTGCCTTATTAATTAATTAATCTGGCCAAGATAGATTTTTACTAACTTATTTTTTTCCTTTTCTTAATACAAGTGGTTAGGCTTGGATAAACATGAAGGGAAAACAAATAAGAAGATAAAGTTAAAATCCTATTCCGACTTTACTAAAGTCTACCATCAATCGGTATGTCTAAACTCGAGGTTAACTTACGAGTCAAGAAATCTCGATTACTTGCCAAACATGAAATTTGTGCTCCCGGCCTAAATGGAAAGACGAACCGAACATTACATAGGCAAAGTCGGGATCTATAATGTTGGAATCGGAAAAGGTAAAATCTTTATGAAATTCTAGTTGGTAAGGTTAACATGTATATAATGGTGCTTTAAGCCTGAAATCTTCTTCATCTATACTCTTAAATCTATTTTTTCAGGTAGATCGGTGAAGGAGTTTTTTAAGGCGTGCAAGAAGGATACTATTAACAGTGACTCGGTAATCGGATGAGCTATTATTATTAATAGTGGGCATGTAGCATACACTTAATTATTATAAGGGATGAGTCTTTGTATATTATCGACTTAAACATGAAATTTGTTGCTAATTAATGTATGTGTACATAGACGTTGTTTAAAATTTAATATCCTATTAGCTCAAATGGTAGAGCAATGTGCATGTGTGCATAGATGTACGTGGGTTCAAATCCTACATAGGCTAATTCTATAAGCGGTTTATATCTTTTGTTTCATTATAACTCTTCTTTTGGTTCATGATTTTGTAAGCTCGGGTTCATAATAGTTTGTCTTAAAGTTCATGTCTTTTTTTTTGTAAAGTTCATATCTAGCTTTTTAGTCATACTAGTTGTTATTTTGGTTCATGATATTTTTTTTCTATTGGTTCATGTTTTTATAAGCATAAGTTAATAATACTTTGTCTCATTATTCCTATCTTTTAGTTTATAAAAGTTGATTTGTTGGTTCATGTCTTTATGAGATTAAGTTCATAACAATTGATGCGTTCTGCCTTTCGGGTGGATCTCACAGGTGCTCGATCTAGGCTCGGAAGGGCCTCAGATCTTCTCCAACGAATCGATTTCGGGTGGCCTAGGGTCGAGACGAGGGTGTGGGGAAAAGGGATAGAAAGGGGTCGGTTCAAGGAACCGGGTTTGACGCCTAGGCCTTAGGGAAGAGAAACTCGATTCACAAA
Source organism: Fallopia convolvulus (assembly GCA_964016875.1). Taxonomy (NCBI): domain Eukaryota; kingdom Viridiplantae; phylum Streptophyta; class Magnoliopsida; order Caryophyllales; family Polygonaceae; genus Fallopia; species Fallopia convolvulus. The sequence continues at coordinate 30,641,031 of OZ024727.1, forward strand.
AGGCAATCTGTATATAGCATGGCGTAATTGTAACACCCCGTCCGGTGAACCAGGTTGCTACTTAGTTGTAGACCATACTTGGGTGTACCAGAACTAGCCTGACAACAAATTCACCGACATTGGACCTTGCAACAAAGGCACGGTGAGAAAAACCAAGAAAACATCCAACTTATAATTTTCAAAACAACTTGATAACCAATATAAATGCAACCGACTACTAGCACTAAAGCCAACTTACTAGCTAGCAACATCAACTCAGTGTGACTACTAACTACATTGTCCTTGCAACTAGTAACTCAAGCCCTCAATTCCCACTAAAACACGTCACGTTGAGATCAAGCATCATCGTCCAAGAAGGGATCTCCTGGAATATTTCCCATACAAGGATGTTTACCTAAAACATTGGAAGTGGAACACATTAGCTAACAATCCTGGTATGGGCCAAACAAGCAAATCAAACACGTAAAACAAAACATAGATTACCAAAATAACGCACTCAGTCATTCATATACATACCAAACTAATATGCACACCACAACACATCATATATTAATATAGACTAGCATATCAATTTCCAAACGAACACTCAATTCCACAATAACAAAGAAGCACGACATTAATCAATATAATGCTCATGCAACATATATCATAACAACCAACAACAATTCCTCCATAATCCAAACCATAATCATTCTCCAGTTCAGGCAACCCAGACCTGCGTTCGAAACATGGTACACGGCTAGCGCGCACGCTAAACTCATGCCCATTTCCTTTCCCATCACCCTTCTTTCCCCGGCTAAGCCTCTACTAGAGCACTTGCCAAAACAATCAATTTTTGAAGGTGATCTCCACATGCCGCATGACTATGTCCGGGGTCTCTTCTCCACCGACTTGTCCATGTCCATAATCACACCGCAGAGATCAAGTTGCATACAATAAAAATTATTGAAACTATTACAAAATCTTTCAAATATGAAAATATAGTATGGAATAATATTCCAAAATAGAGGTCCACATATTCAATTTACTAGTTTAACACAAAACATGATTGCAAGCTAAGTAAGTCTAGACGACTTACCTTGACTGAAGTTCCACACACTAAAGGAATAAGCTTGATCAACTAGTCGCCTAAGAACAAGAATAAGACTTTTATAAGAAATGGCGGCTTAGCCAATTCAAGTAAAAGTTTTACGACAAAGACTTAACTAGTCTACGAGTAATTTCATTATTAAAATACGTCCACAAATCCTTTCTTATTAGACTAATCATTTTTTTCATTTAAATCCTTTCGAAACTCTCTCCAAACCGTACCTTAATTCAAAGGGCATTAATATTAATATACAAGCTAGTTTTGGATTGAATAATTCACCCTTTTCTAATAGGTATATACACATACACAATTCCAATTCCAGCCATTACCATTAATTTTCTAGCTTATACGTGCCCCAGATGACCAAAACACCTAAATCAGCTGGACAAAAATTAGCCATGGCTTGGAACAGAGGTGATGAAGCCCGCTCGTTGACGACACCGAAATCGCTGGGCAAGGAAGGAAGAGACAAAGCTAGTGATCGGTGGTGAAGCTGCTCGTGGAAAATGGTGAGCAATTAATGGCAACTTGTGTGATTGTCCATAAAGAAGAGGAGCCGAGGAGGTGATGAGTCATTTCTTGCAAGGAAGGAGAAGAATACACGTATGGAAAAGGCTTCACAAAATACGTATAAAGAAGGATGTGTGGCTATATCCTCATTTGCCACTTAATATATATTAATCCAAATGTCTTATTAAGAAGACTTAAATTGGATGAACATTGAAACTTCAATACAAAAGTGAGGCATTAACGAGGCTTGTGTGGAGATATATATTTGGTTATGCATGAATTTCTTTTTTTTTTGGTTTTATATATCATATGGAATTCTAGTGGTCTCATAATTATTCTCCTAATTTAGTTTGTTAAAATGTAGGGTCTAAACTCTAACAATTATTTAAAAATAGTCTTTACTTAATATATAAAATTAACTAGGTAACAAAACTCTAACCGGAAAGAATAGTCGAGTATTACAATATAGGCGGTGTATCAAGAATAATCCGAAACAGAATAAAAATATAAGACGACTCGTATGTACATGCCTACTTTATATATTTCACGATTGCACAATAAATTTTATCTCTCCATTAATTTAATGATCCAAGAGATCGTGCCAAGTATACTCTTATATACTTGGGTTGTGCTTTGAACATTTAGGCGAATTAATTAGCGTGCCAACACGCCTTACTAATTAAGAAATGAGATGGACTAAATTTAACGATCTAATAATTATTATCGCGTAATAATTAAAATAATTATTATGAAAAAATAATAATTTCTAGAATATTTATTTAAAAAAGGGAGGGTTATTACAGTAATTAAAAGTGATTACTACGAGTTGTGTAAATAGAGAATGCAAGGACTAACTAGGTCTAACTAATGGGCCTAATCTAACTATTTGGCCAGTCTTATAAGCATAAGTAGACACACGCCCAAAAATAGTAATAGCGGAAATATAAATAGAAACTAACTATAAATACAAACATGAAAAAATAGGAAATATAATAAATTATAATAAATATAACAATAACGAGCTAGGTCAGAATCCAAGGCGGACACCAAGGTCTCGGTAGACTCGGACTCGTCATGATCGTTCTCGGTCTAGGACCGGAATGCATCATCTTCCCTCCCTTAGAATCGAAGTGTCCTCGCTTCGAGCTCGGGTGTCCGGGGAGAGGCGGAGACCAATAGGCAGCATAAAGGCATCATCGGGCTCGGTGTCATCAGTCGGAACATCTAGAATAGGCAAAACAAACACGGATTCTGAAGATGGCACTAGGTCAAGCACGGGCGTGACAATGATAGGTGGTGGCTCTACAACAGCAGAAAGCAGTGGCATCGGACAAGACTCCGAAATCGGCAAACTCAGCTCATCCAAGACGGGCTCACGGTCCAAAACGAGCTCGGAATCCAAGACGGGCGTGGCCTGGACATCCACGGGTGTGGACCGATGTTTAGCCGCGTCAGCGACCATTGATGCAATGGCGTTGAGTTCGGCTCGGATCAAGGCCAACTCCTCCCGCATGGCTGCTCTCTCTTGAGCCAATTGAGTCAGCGATGCTATCGACTCTAGCACTGAACGGCTCGGGTCGACAATAAGTGTGCGGCCGCATCATGGTGGTCCTGGCCCGCGCTCTGAATACAGAGGCACTATCGGAATTACGCGGGCTAGGGAGGGGGTGGCGCGGTCGCAGCAAGGGGGGGGGGCCGCAGCTCGACATGGTCCGGGCGCGTTCCGGCTAAACAAGTCTGCGTCAGTGGTGGCGCAAACGACATCTTCGAGGGTTCGGCATGATAGTAAACCGGCCTGGATGGGCACCGAAATTCATAGAACTCGTCATCGTCATAGGAACAACGACGACAAGTCGGTGCTAGAGAGTAATCATGCCAGTCATGTGGTAGGCTCGACGGCGGAATCCAATCGGGGTGGCCCTTTGGAACTTGCCTGTACAGACGATGATATTGAGGACGCGACGGTGGCGAAATCCATATGGTACTCAAGCAAAAATCGCCCTCCTCCTAGTCATCCGGTACAAATGAAGAACGAAACATGGCTCTTTTTTTTGTTTTTTTAATATAGCTCTTTTCTTTTTTTTCTTTTTTTTTTAATTGCCGAATTCTTTCTCCTTTTTTTTTGATCGTCTGTATTTTTTTGAAGATCAGCTAACTAACCGAAGATATGATTGAGATTGGAAATAAAAGATATCTCAGTACATGTATGGAAAATAAAAGATATACATGGGATTGGAAGTAATTATATATGCTAATAATAATATGGGATTGGAAATAAATCATATTAAGTTGCTCTCTGCATGTGAGGATTGAAGGCGATCAAGTAGCGGTACTCGAACATATCACATTATCATCCAAAAGATCGCTAGAATATTTATTTATAAAACGGAGGGTTATTATACCAGTACCCCCTTAAAGTAGTTTCGTCCTCGAAACTAAAGCATCTAAAGTTTTACATTACAGAGCAAAAATATACATCAACATTATCCTCTACACAAGAAGAGATGATTTACTACTCAAGTACCCCCTTAAAGAACGTTTCGTTCTTTAATCATGATAAAAACAATTCAAGGAAACACCTTACCAGTTCTTGCTTGGTTTTCCGAACTTTATACCAAATTTCTTTACTACACCTTGAACCCTAGTATTTATACCAGTAATTCTTTTTCAATACATACTACTTCATATGATTTCTCAACCTATGTCCATCTTTTATTAGGTAAGCCTTTGGATTTAATCTCATGATCGTCTTATCCAAGAATGTGAGATTCATTCGGCACGCATCATCTTAACAATGATATACGAAGGACATTGCAAATTGGGAGCATTGATAAAGGTAGCACATGAAAATAAGTTGTCAACCTTTTCCTAATATTTCAAAAGTTCTAGCATAACAAGGTTTGGACTTACCTTTTTTTCCTTAATATGATAACACACTTTTCGATGGAGCTATGCAGCCATAACTTGGCAAATTATGATGGCTCAACAATTCCTTGCTTAATTATAGCATAAGATCTTTGTTGACTTGGCAGTGTCAACATTTTAAACCCGATTAGTACATCTAATGTCCCAACCTATTGAGCAATTTAGCGTATAGATTCAGAGTATTACTTAGGTTGCTTATTAGTCCAGAAATGGAAAGCAATACTATCTTGTACATTTAATCCACAAGACCTCCTACTACTCTATCCAGAGGGTTTACTTCACTTCTCTTTCTCAACCCAAGGTTGAAGTTCTTGCAACAACATGGAGACTAAAGATATTGAGTAGAGAAGTTACTTATGCATTCTTATTTCGATAAAGGTTTATACGTTGGTATCTCCTTAGGAAGATTCCTTTAATTGGAAGTCTAGATGAAGTCACTCCCAATAATCTCTTGAACTCCTTATTAAAGCTAATGACTTATTAACACATGTTCTTTTGACTTTCTGACTTTTCCTTACCTTGGGTTAGGGTCATCTCAACCACTTACATTCCAATCAGGACATAGGTCTTCTAACTAAACATTCCCTTGATGACTAAACATTCCCTTGATGATTTAATCATACCAACATTCCCTTAGAGGTATTCCTTACTCCTCTAACTATGGAGGTCATCCAAGAATAATAATATTTTGACTCTGTCAACCATACCATTCCTCTCACACATCCAATTGAATCAATTCTAGATATATGACTGATTTTCAAACTCTAAAAGTTTCAAATTGCTCTTATATCTGCTCAGTCACAACTTTGAACAGATCCCTAAGGATCCAAATCATTTTCCTTTCTCATCACATCACACTATGGGTGATAAGCAATGTGAAACGGTGCCTCTTGTCACAAAGCATCCTATCATTAATCCCAAGAATATGTTTTTAACTTACTTTATCAACAAAACCTTCAATCCATTAACTATTTCTTTCCTCTAATTGAAAAGAAAGGTGTTCTCCAAGATCATTTCATTACCTCCACTCCAGCAACATCATTATTCCAACTATTATGGATCTATAATCATTTCTTTCTTCATATACTCAGAGATGGAAGGTAGTTAGAGATTTCTTACTAGTCTGCAATTCCATATCCTTACTCGTTGACTACTCAGACATAGCTTCCTCAACTTAATTATATCAACTTTGGATATATACCATTAACGTCCTTTCAAGCTTGCATCCTAGTTACTTATCCTTAAAGAGAAAATGAAATCTGTCATAAGCCTTTTGTAAAGTTCTCTATCTTAGGTTATGATCTTATGATAGTTGAACTCGGCCTTATAATCCCAAAAATTTTCACCTCATGTGACTCTTACATCCCGACTGTTTTCCTGAGAACACCTTCTAATGCATCATTTGACTTATCACAAGTCTCTTATCTTTGACAAGTCTTTTCCACTCGAGTGAACTGACAATTCTAAGTACATAATTAATCTTGATATCCTCAAATTCACACTAGGCTTCAGTTATTCGTCAAACCTTCTTATTAGGTATTAAAGAATTTTCAAAGCATAACTTCCGATAAACATGTTCCAACATTACTATCTCAGGTCAGCAATAGATATGATTGAGCTTTAGTAGGCTGATTTGATGAAACACTTCCAAGAGTACACGTGATATCTTATATTAATCAACTTTGATGATTCCTTTTCTTAGGTCTCCTAATGTAGTTCCTTTGTCTTAAGCTTAGAAAATAGATAAGTAATCATCTGATCTCTTCACATCAATCCACATATCAATCTTTGCCCAGACGTTGATATGATCCTTGTATCTCTTAGGTTCCAACGAACAACCATATTGTGTATGGAAATAAGTTTCTCCAACTTTCAACTACTCAAATCTCTTTAAACAAGTCTTGATCCAGACAAACTTTTTGATTTGATAACACTTAATTAGAGGTTAGACTATGCTTAAGGACTTCCTCATATATCATTAATGCTACTGAGTTTACTTGAAATTCTATATTCCTTCATCTGCTACCTAGGTTTTCCAACTAGTTATCACTTTGATTTACACCAAACCATTTGAATTTCATTCAACCCTAACCACAAACCTTAATATGCAACGGCAATCACTTAAGAGTTGCATTGATTCCTTATAAATAGTTGGCGTTTCTGAAAGATTCCCCATGAAATATTCAAGTAGTTAACACCCTTTGTGCAATTACAATAGCAAACTAAGAGTAACATTAATATGTCAATCTCTCATGTTCCAATCCAAATACTTGTTAAAGATCCGATTCACCAACTGCTTGAGCATTTCATATGCATTCATTCCAATACTAAACATTATCACTATAATCTTAGTGTCTAAATCTTCTCCCGATTTTAGTCCTCATGCTATCTTCATCCTTAATTCATAATCTATGATACCTAAATCATAGATCAACTAAGGCTTAACACTTGAATTGAAGAAGATCTACTCAATCGTTGTTGCAGGAAAATGGTACTTGCTCTTGAGAGATTTCTTGATTCATTCTTAATAATTGTTACACCATGACTAAATCATCCTTGTTCATCACAAATGTCATCGAATCTTGCTATGATGACACTTTATAATATATATATGATTTTATTTGTCTGTTACCTCCAATTGCATCGTAGTTATGATCCCCACTAATCATCATTGCTACAATCCAACTTTGATTGTCTGTTACCTCCAATGGCACTAGGTCAAGCACGGGCGTGACAATGATAGGTGGTGGCTCTACAACAGCAGAAAGCAGTGGCATCGGACAAGACTCCGAAATCGGCAAACTCAGCTCATCCAAGACGGGCTCACGGTCCAAAACGAGCTCGGAATCCAAGACGGGCGAGGCCTGGACATCCACGGGTGTGGACCGATGTTTAGCCGCGTCAGCGACCATTGATGCAATGGCGTCGAGTTCGGCTCGGATCAAGGCCAACTGCTCCCGCATGGCTGCTCTCTCTTGAGCCAATTGAGTCAGCGATGCTATCGACTCTAGCACTGAACGGCTCGGGTCGACAATGGGTGTGCGGCCGCATCATGGTGGTCCTGGCCCGCGCTCTGAATACAGAGGCACTATCGGAATTACGCGGGCTAGGGAGGGGGTGGCGCGGTCGCAGCAAGGGGGGGGGACGCAGCTCGACATGGTCCGGGCGCGTTCCGGCTAAACAAGTCTGCGTTAGTGGTGGCGCAAACGACATCTTCGAGGGTTCGGCATGATAGTAAACCGGCCTGGATGGGCACCGAAATTCATAGAACTCGTCATCGTCATAGGAACAACGACGACAAGTGGGTGCTAGAGAGTAATCATGCCAGTCATGTGGTAGGCTCGACGGCGGAATCCAATCGGGGTGGCCCTTTGGAACTTGCCTGTACAGACGATGATATTGAGGACGCGACGGTGGCGGAATCTATATGGTACTCAAGCAAAAATCGCCCTCCTCCTAGTCATCCGGTACAAATGAAGAACGAAACATGGCTCTTTTTTTGTTTTTTTAATATAGCTCTTTTCTTTTTTTTCTTTTTTTTTAATTGCCGAATTCTTTCTCCTTTTTTTTTTTATCGGCTGTATTTTTTTTGAAGATCGGCTAACTAACCGAAGATATGATTGAGATTGGAAATAAAAGATATCTCAGTACATGTATGGAAAATAAAGATATACATGGGATTGGAAGTAATTATATATGCTAATAATAATATGGGATTGGAAATAAAGCATATTAAGTTGCTCTCTGCATGTGAGGATTGAAGGCGATCAAGTAGCGGTACTCGAGCATATCACATTATCATCCAAAAGATCGCTAGAATATTAATTTATAAAATGGAGGGTTATTACACCAGTACCCCCCTAAAGTAGTTTCGTCCTCGAAATTAAAGCATCTAAAGTTTTACATCACAGAGAAAAAATATACATCAACATTATCCTCTACACAAGAAGAGAGGATTTACTACTCAAGTACCCCCTTAAAGAACGTTTCGTTCTTTAATCATGATAAAAACAATTCAAGGAAACACCTTACCAGTTCTTGCTTGGTTTTCCGAACTTTATACCAAATTTCTTTACTACACCTTGAACCATAGTATTTATACCAGTAATTCTTTTTCAATACATACTACTTCATATGATTTCTCAACCTATGTCTATCTTTTCTTAGGTAAGCCTTTGGATTTAATCTCATGATCGTCTTATCCAAGAATGTGAGATTCATTCGGCACACATCATCTTAACAATGATATACGAAGGACATTGCAAATTAGGAGCATTGATAAAGGTAGCACATGACAATAAGTTGTCAACCTTTTCCCAATATTTCAAAAGTTCTAGTATAACAAGGTTTGGACTTACCTTTTTTCCTTAATATGATAACACACTTTTCGATGGAGATATGCATCCATAATTGGCAAATTATGATGGCTCAACAATTCCTTGCTTAATTATAGCATAAGATCTTTGTTGACTTGGCAGTGTCAACATTTTAAACCCGATTAGTACATCTGATGTCCCAACCTATTGAGCAATTTAGCGTATAGATTCATAGTATAACTTAGGTTGCTTATTAGTCTAGAAATGGAAAGCAATACTATCTTGTACATTTAATCCATAAGACCTCCTACCACTCTATCCAGAGGGTTTACTTCACTTCTCTTTCTCAACCCAAGGTTGAAGTTCTTGCAACAACATGGAGACTAAAGATATTGAGTAGAGAAGTTACTTATGCACTCTTATTTCGATAAAGGTTTATACGTTGGTATCTCCTTAGGAAGATTCCTTTAATTGGAAGTCTAGATGAAGTCACTCCCAATAATCTCTTGAACTCATTATTAAAGCTAATGACTTATTAACACATGTTCTTCTGACTTTCTGACTTTTCCTTACCTTGGGTTAGGGTCATCTCAACCACTTACATTCCAATCAGGACATAGGTCTTCTAACTAATCATACCAACATATCTTCTCTAATTATTTCCTCTTTCTTCAATGTATCCAGTAAATTAGAGGTATTCCTTACTCCTCTAACTATGGAGGTCATCCAAGAATAATAATATTTTGACCTTGTCAACCATACCATTCCTCTCACACATCCAATTGAATCAATTCTAGATATATGACTGATTTTCAAACTCTAAAAGTTTCAAATTGCTCTTATATCTGCTTAGTCACAACTTTGAACAGATCCCTAAGGATCCAAATCATTTTCCTTTCTCATCACATCACACTATGGGTGATAAGCAATGTGAAACGGTGCCTCTTGTGATAAAGCATCCTGTCATTAATCCCAAGAATATGTTTTTAACTTACTTTATCAACAAAACCTTCAATCCATTAACTATTTCTTTCCTCTAATTGAAAAGAAAGGTGTTCTCCAAGCTCATTTCATTACCTCCACTCCAGCAACATAATTATTCCAACTATTATGGATCTATAATCATTTCTTTCTTCATATACTCAGAGATGGAAGGTAGTTAGAGATTTCTTACTAGTCTTCAATTCCATATCCTTACTCGTTGACTACTCAGACATAGCTTCCTCAACTTAATTATATCAACTTTGGATATATACCATTAACGTCCTTTCGAGCTTGCATCCTAGTTACTTATCCTTAAAGAGAAAATGAAATCTGTCATAAGCCTTTTGTAATGTTCTCTATCTTAGGTTATGATCTTATGATAGTTGAACTCGGCCTTATAATCCCAAAAATTTTCACCTCATGTGACTCTTACATCCCGACTGTTTTCCTGAGAACACCTTCTAATGCATCATTTGACTTATCACAAGTCTCTTATCTTTGACAAGTCTTTTCCACTTGAGTGAACTGACAATTCTAAGTACATAATTAATCTTGATATCCTCAAATTCACACTAGGCTTCAGTTATTCGTCAAACCTTCTTATTAGGTATTAAAGAATTTTCAAAGCAAACTTCCGATAAACATGTTCCAACATTACTATCTCAGGTCAACAATAGATATGCTTGAGCTTCAGTAGGCTGATTTGACCAAACACTTCCAAGAGTACATGTGATATCTTATATTAATCAACTTTGATGATTCCTTTTCTTAGGTCTCCTAATGTAGTTCCTTTGTCTTAAGCTTAGAAAATAGATAAGTAATCATCTGATCTCTTCACATCAATCCACATATCAATCTTTGCCCAGACGCTGATATGATCCTTGTATCTCTTAGGGTCCAAAGAACAACCATATTGTGTATGGAAATAAGTTTCTCCAACTTTCAACTACTCAAATCTCTTTAAACAAGTCTTGATCCAGACAAACTTTTTGATTTGATAACACTTAATTAGAGGTTAGACTATGTTTAAGGACTTCCTCATATATCATTAATGCTACTGAGTTTACTTGAAATTCTATATTCCTTCATCTGCTACCTAGGTTTTCCAACTAGTTATCACTTTGATTTACACCAAACCATTTGAATTTCATTCAACCGTAACCACAAACCTTAATATGCAACGTCAATCACTTAAGAGTTGCATTGATTCCTTATAAATAGTTGGCGTTTCTGAAAGATTCCCCATGAAATCTTCAAGTAGTTAACACCCTTTGTGCAATTACAATAGCAAACTAAGAGTGACATTAATATGTCAATCTCTCATGTTCCAATCCAAATACTTGTTAAAGATCCGATTCGCCAACTGCTTGAGCATTTCATATGCATTCATTCCAATACTAAACATTATCACTATAATCTTATAGTGTCTAAATCTTCTCCCGATTTTAGTCCTCATGCTATCTTCATCCTTAATTCATAATCTATGATACCCAAATCATAGATCAACTAAGGCTTAACACTTGAATTGAAGAAGATCTACTCAATCGTTGTTGCAGGAAAATGGTACTTGCTCTTGAGAGATTTCTTGATTCATTCTTAATAATTGTTACACCATGACTAAATCATCCTTGTTCATCACAAATGTCATTGAATCTTGCTATGATGACACTTTAGAATATATATATGATTTTTTTTTGTCTGTTACCTCCAATTGCATCGTAGTTATGATCCCCACTAATCATCATTGCTACAATCCAACCTTGATTGGAGTAAAATCTTTATAGCTCTTTGCTTTCTCCTCTCAAGAAGTAGTCACCAACCTTATTATTACTTAGGTGAAGATGCCTGCAAAATCGTCCCTAACCTACTTTTCCGTAAGCTTGTCAAAGGTAACTTCGATTGTAGCTCATGCCTCCTAATCGTGTCGAACTCTTTATCTCATGTTTCTTCTCTAAGTAACCTCAGAATGTCTATTGTGAAGGTCACGATCACATTATGGTATTATCTCCGCTTTGGTCTTCAAATACGGTCCCAGATTACTTCCATAGCCTTGTCCTAAGGCTCACTTTTCATGTATTGTAAGTCGGGTCTAACATAGCCCTCCTTAGAAAGCTATTGTACTAATAATCACGCTTAGTTACTCCATCACTTTTACCGGTTGTCTTTATTCTTCAATATGTCTACCAATTCTTCCTCTTGTAGAGGCAATAACATTCATTTATTATGCAATCCTCAAGAACAATTAGTATCTACTTTAATTATACTTACATATCATATATTTGACCTGGGCCCGGTTCCGGAACCGGCGGTTCCGGTTCCTCGGAACCATGGAACCGGGACTGGAACCGGCCTTGGTCCGGTTCCCCGGTTCCGGTCCGGTTCCGGTTCCCGCCGGTTCCGGAGCCGGCTCCACCCGGTTCCGGTTCCGGTTTGGAACCGGGCATTAAAAAAAATTAAAAATTAAAAAAAAAATAAGAGTCTAGCCGCGATCGCGCTAAATACAAACCGCGATCGCGGGTCACGGACCGCGATCGCGGCTCGAAACCCGCGATCGCGTAATGGTCAACGCGATCGCGGTTTACACTTTGGCCCAAACCGGGCTTGGAAATTGGACTAAGACGAATCCATGATTAATGCTTGTTCTTCAAAATAAAAAAAAAGTTGGATAATTAAAGGGCTTGGACTTAAAATTAAGTTGCCTACGTATCCTCTCGGGGTTATAGAGGAATCAAAGCCCACGTAGTTCTCTTACCTTTCGATATGAAACCCCGATTTGCTTACCATCGTCCATCTACGTCGATGCATCCGAAGCGCTTTGGGATTGGGACTCATCGTCTTGCCCGTCCGAGTCGGAAGTTTCGGATACCTCCGCCTTTTGTTGACGAATTTCCGCTCTCTTCCAATCGCATACGCACACTTGGGCTTCCAAGACATCGGGCTTTAAACTAGATCGTTTTGCATCAAGGACGTGTCCTCCTTCGCTAAATGTTTGCTCTACCGATACGGTCGAGGCGGGAACAACAAGCACTTGAGCCGCGATCTTGACCAAGGTTGGGAAAGTCTTCTTGTGGGTCTTCCACCAATCTAAAATATCAAATTCTCCTTCACCAAACTCAAAGTGGGTTGTTAGATATGTTTCAAACTCCGCATTCGAGCTCGAATGTCTCGGTTTCTTGGTAAGGGTATGCAAAAGATTAGCCCCCCACCTTTTAGTAGCACCGAGGGCACTCGGACTCGAAGAGGAGGATCAATGTGGATGTAATGGAGAAGAACTAACACTAGATGAATATTCGGTAATCAATTCCTCAATTGATCTTCTAACATTACTAAGTATATCCCCAACACTAGCAATATCATCATCAACATCCAACCCTAATGCCTCATAATAACCCTTCAAACATGTTTCTAAACCACCCATCTTAAACCTAGGATCAAATACACAAGCAACAAGATAGATATCGGGGATAACTTTATAGTAGTGCAACCACTTCACTTGCATAGCATCAATAGCACCACAAAGTTCATTGAATTTACGCCCCTCACAAAAACCGCCCACCACATTCAATGCTTCAAAACAAAACAAATGAGCACAAGGTTTATAAACATGACTAAAAGTTAATGTTGCATCATGAAATATTTTCAAAACTTCTAAGATTCTATAACAATAATCCCATACTTGAGAAATAATGGGATTGTCGGGAAAATATATGGACGCAAAAGAAGTCAAAAGATCTTTGTAAGGAATGCATGCATGAAGTAGTTTATAAGTGGAGTTCCAACGGTGGCAAACATCTTTTGGAAATGTTCGAGGTGGAACACCTTTTTGACTACAAAACGCCGTCCAATCTTGGGCGGTTCGGGGGCTAGCCCACATACGACTAACAACATATCTAATAGGAGCAATTAAACCCGACATAACATTAAACCATCTTTGACACAAAGGTTTAAAATATGGCAAACACATCTTACATGAAAATACTTCGCCCCAAGAATTGGTTGACAATGCGTAACCAAATCTCGGATTGAAGCGGTGTTGTTAGATTCATTGTCAAACGAGATAGAAAAAACTCAATGAAGTAGTATATACTCTTCCAAAATAGTACGAATAATGTTACTAATCATTAAAGCGGTATGAGAAAAATCAAATACTCTATAAGCCAAAACACGTTTTTGCACGTTGAAATGATCATCAAGAAAATGACATGTTAAGCCCATGTATGAATGATTTTGCCAATGATCACTCCAAATATCACTACAAATTGAAACTTTAATATCATTTTGAGCAAAAAAACTCACCAATGCCATTTTGCGAGTTTTATATGCTTTCATCACATTCTTTTTTATCGACTTCCTAGTAGTCGGTTTATAAGCGGGTTGTACATGATTAGTCATCCAATTGTTAAATCCTAACTTTTCGGCAAAACTAAATGATAAGTGATCAACACAAATAGACTCGGAGAAGGCATACATGTTATCATTATGGTTATAAGTAAATAAATGAGGGTTATGATGAGGATTAAGGGAAGAAGAAGTTGCAAACCCGGAGAGTTAGGATTGTCCTCGCATCATGCCTAACTTGTCGGGGTGTGCTCTCTTCACGTGCTTTGACAATGTTCCATAGCCCGATCCCGACACCCATGTGTAATGCTTAGGACAATAGTTGCAATGAACTTGAAATTTCTTGGTAGATGCCTCATAAGCTCCCTTACGAAAATGTTTTGTAAATATGTTGGATTTAAGGATTGGAGCCTCACCCTCGGTCGCCTCGGATCCATGATCCACTCCCTCATTTTCATTGGGAGTGGACGATCCCGGTTGTACCACATTGGGATTGGGATTCGAAAATTCCGCCAAGTTAATAGGGGGTACAAATTCTACATTTGAAGCACTCTCTTGTGAGCCAAAAATTTGATCAATGTTAAGAAATCCTTCCATTTGAGAGATTGAGAGATTGAGAGATTGAGAGATTGAGAGATTGAGAGATTGAGAATTGAGATTTGAGAGAGCTTTGTAAACTTGAGAGATTGAGAGATAGAGAAAGATTGGTAGAATGGTAGTGTGGGTGGGAATGAGATCATGTAGTGGTTATTTATAGAAGAAATATATCAACTAGCCGTTGGAATTATGAAATAGCCGTTGGAAACTAGCCGTTAAAAACTAGCCGTTGGCTTTTAAAGCAAAACCGCGATCGCGGCCCACCATACCACGACCGCGGCCCGAGACCCGCGGTCGCGGTTTTGATTTTGGCGAAGAATGGTCCATTCTGTTGAAATAACCGCGACCGCGTGGTTTCAGGCTGCGGTCGCGGTCTGGTAAACCGCGATCGCGGCCCTAAAGCCCCGGTCGCGGTTTTGAAATCCGATCAAAAAATAGCCGTTGGAGGGGAACCGGCGGTTCCAAACCGCCGGTTCCCCGGTTCACCGGTTCCGGGGGGGAGGAACCAGAACCGGAACCTTACCGGGAACCGAACTCGCCGGTTCCAGAACCAGAACCAGCGGTTCCGGAACCGGCGGTTCACCAGTTCCAGCGGAACCGGGTCCAGGTCTATCATATATCCCTTATTAGGGATTCTTAAGTTGAGCTCAGGAGCAATTGATCCTTTTCTCCGGCCTCATAGTCAATCTTTACTTCTTTTACTTACTAGGGCTAATATCTATTAACACGTAATCAATTACTTAGATTTCTAAGAATATCAACTATATTAAACAAACAAAATGTTTACGAAGATCCTCTTGTATGATGATGACGTCTCGACGTGTCTTTCTATCTCGAATGCACTATGCCACTAAACCAAGTTTTTGTATAAAAGGAACTCTAAGTTGGACCTCACGTGCTCTTATTATTAGGACCTTGTGCCTTTGTTGTCAACCTGGCTTTGATACCAATTTGTAACACCCCGTCCGGTGAACCGGGTTGCTACCTAGTTGTAGACCATACTTGGGTCTACCAGAACTAGCCTGACAACAAATTCACCGGTATTGGACCTTGCAACAAAGGCATGGTGAGAAAAACCAAGAAAACATCCAACTTATAATTTTCAAAACAACTTGATAACCAATATAAATGCAACCGACTACTAGCACTAAAGCCAACTTACTAGCTACCAACATCAACTCAGTGTGACTACTAACTACATTGTCCTTGCAACTAGGAACTCAAGCCCTCAATTCCCACTAAAACACGTCACGTCGAGATCGAGCATCATCATCCAAGAAGGGATCTCCTGGAACATTTCCCATACAAGGATGTTTACCTAAAACATTGGAAGTGGAACACATTATATAACAATCCTGGTATGGGCCAAACAAGCAAATCAAACACGTAAAACAAAACATAGATTGCCAAAATAACGCACTCAGTCATTCATATACATACCAAACTAATATGCACACCACAACACATCATATATTAATATAGACTAGCATATCAATTTCCAAACGAACACTCAATTCCACAATAACAAATAAGCACGAGATTAATCAATAAAATGCTCATGCAACATATATCATAACAACCAACAACAATTCCTCCATAATCCAAACCATAATCATTCTCCAGTTCAGGCAACCCAGACCTGCCTTCGAAACATGGTACACGGCTAGCGCACATGCTAAACTCATGCCCATTTTCTTTACCATCACCCTTCTTTCCCCGGCTAAGACTCTACTAGAGCACTTGCTGAAACAATCAATTTTTGAAGGTGATCTCCACACGCCGCATGACTATGTCTGGGGGTCTCTTCTCCACCGACTTGTCCGTGTCCACAATCACACCCGCAGATATCAAGTTGCATACAATAAAAATTATTGAAACTATTACAATAGCTTTCAAATATGAAAATATAGTATGGAATAATATTCCAAAATAGAGGTCCACATATTCAATTTACTAGTTTAACACAAAACATGATTGCAAGCTAAGTAAGTCTAGACGACTTACCTTGACTGAAGTTCCACACACTAAAGGAATAAGCTTGATCAACTAGTCGCCTAAGAACAAGAATAAGACTTTTATAAGAAATGGCGGCTTAGCCAATTCAATTAAAAGTTTTACGACAAGGACTTAACCATTCTACGAGTAATCTCATTATTAAAATACGTCCACAAATCCTTTCTTATTTGACTAATCATTTTTTTCATTTAACTCCTTTCGAAACTCTCTCCAAATCGTACCTTAATTCAAAGGGCATTAATATTAATATACAAGCTAGTTTTGGATTGAATAATTCACCCTTTTCTAATAGGTATATACACATACACAATTCCAATTCCAGCCATTACCATTAATTTTCTAGCTTGTACGTGCCCCAGATGACCAAAACATCCACTTGTTCGTTCAAACCAATACTTAATTTTTGGTTTTACTCAAACTAAACCCACCCAAGTTAACTCACTGAATTTAACACGTCCTTACATGACAATTTCCAGCATCGGTGCTGGCGGAAGAACAAAATTGGAGGTGGATGACATGGCTTTGGCAATCATCGGTGAGCCGTTAATTATGGACGGAAAGTTGGGATACGTTCAACACCTAAATCAGCTGGACAAAAATCAGCCATGGCTTGGAACAGAGGTGATGAAGCTCGCTCGTTGACGACACCGAAATCGCTGGGCAAGGAAGGAAGAGACAAAGCTAGTGATCGGTGGTGAAGCTGCTCGTGGAAAATGGTGAGCAATTAATGGCAACTTGTGTGATTGTCCATAAAGAAGAGGAGCCGAGGAGGTAATGAGTCATTTCTTGCAAGGAAGGAGAAGAAGACACATATGGAAAAGGCTTCACAAAATACGTATAAAGAAGGATGTGTGGCTATATCCTCATTTGCCACTTAATATATATTAATCCAAATGTCTTATTAAGAAGACTTAAATTGGATGAACATTGAAACTTCAATACAAAAGTGAGGCATTAACGAGGCTTGTGTGGAGATATATATTTGGTTATGCATGAATTTCTTTTTTTTTTGGTTTTATATATCATATGGAATTCTAATGGTCTCATAATTATTCTCCTAATTTAGTTTTGTTAAAATGTAGGGTCTAACCGGAAAGAAATGTCGAGTGTTACAATATAGGCGATGTATCAAGAATAATCCGAAACAGAATAAAAATATAAGACGACTCGTATGTACATGCCTAATTTATATATTTCACGATTGCACAATAAATTTTATCTCTGCATTAATTTAATGATCCAAGAGATCGTGTCAAGTATACTCTTATATACTTGGGATGTGCTTTGAACATTTAGGCGAATTAATTAGCGTGCCAACACGCCTTACTAATTAAGAAATGAGATGGACTAAATTTAACGATCTAATAATTATTATCGTGTAATAATTAAAATAATTATTATGAAAAAAATAATAATTTCTAGAATATTTATTTATAAAAGGGAGGGTTATTACATTAATTAAAACTGATTACTACGAGTTGTGTAAATAGAGAATTCAAGGACTAACTAGGTCTAACTAATGGGCCTAATCTAACTATTTGGCCAGTCTCATAAGCATAAGTAGACACACGCCCAAAAATAGTAATAGCGGAAATATAAATACAAACTAACTATAAATACAAACATGACAAAATAGGAAATATAATAAATTATAATAAATATAACAATAACGAGCTAGGTCAGAATCCAAGGCGGACACCAAGGTCTCGGTAGACTCGGACTCGTCATGATCGTTCTCGGTCTAGGACCGGAACGCATCATCCTCCCTCCCTTAAAATCGAAGCGTCCTCGCTTCGAGCTCGGGTGTTCCGGGGAGAGGCGGAGACCAGTAGGCAGCATAAAGGCATCATCGGGCTCGGTGTCATCAGTCGGAACATCTAGAATAGGCAAAACAAACACGGATTCTGAAGATGGCACTAGGTCAAGCACAGGCGTGACAATGATAGGTGGTGGCTCTGCAGCAGCAGAAAGCAGTGGCATCGGACAAGACTCCGAAATCGGCAAACTCAGCTCATCCAAGACGGGCTCACGGTCCAAAACGAGCTCGGAATCCAAGACGGACGTGGCCTGGACATCCACGGGTGTGGACCGATGTTTAGCCGCGTCAGCGACCATTGATGCAATGGCGTCGAGTTCGGCTCGAATCAAGGCCAACTCCTCCCGCATGGCTGCTCTCTCTTGAGCTAATTGAGTCAGCGATGCTATCGGCTCTAGCACTGAACGGCTCGGGTCGACACTGGGTGTGCGGCCGCATCATGGTGGTCCTGGCCCGCGCTCTGAATACAGAGGCACTATCGGAATTACGCGGGCTAGGGAGGGGGTGGCGCGGTCGCAGCAAGGGGGGGGGGGCGCGGCCGCGGCTCGACATGGCCCGGGCGCGTTCCGGCTAAACAAGTCCGCGTCGGTGGTGGCGCAAACGACATCTTCGAGGGTTCGGCATGATAGTAAACTGGCCTGGATGGGCACCGAAATTCATAGAACTCGTCATCGTCATAGGAACAACGACGACAAGTCGGTGCTAGAGAGTAATCATGCCAGTCATGTGGTAGGCTCGACGGTGGAATCCAATCGGGGTGGCCCTTTGGAACTTGCCTGTACAGACGATGATATTGAGGACGCGACGGTGGCGGAATCCATATGGTACTCAAGCAAAAATCGCCCTCCTCCTAGTCATCCAGTACAAATGAAGAACGAAACATGGCTCTTTTTTTTGTTTTTTTAATATAGCTCTTTTCTTTTTTTTCTTTTTTTTAATTGCCGAATTCTTTCTCCTTTTTTTTTGATCGGCTGTATTTTTTTTGAAGATCGGCTAACTAACCGAAGATATGATTGAGATTGGAAATAAAAGACATCTCAGTACATGTATGGAAAATAAAAGATATACATGGGATTGGAAGTAATTATATATGATAATAATAATATGGGATTGGAAATAAAGCATATTAAGTTGCTCTCTGCATGTGAGGATTGAAGGCGATCAAGTAGCGGTACTCGAGCATATCACATTATCATCCAAAAGATCGCTAGAATTGATTTTTTTAACCGATCGATTATTCTATTTTATTTTGATAGAGAAAGCCGAACTCACTATGGGTAACGGAGGTCAAGACCGACCCACAGAGGCGGTGTCGGAGATAGCCGGATTGGACGCCTTCGTCGAGCCTCCTAGGCTCTGATACCAGTTGATGCGTTCCGCCTTTCGGGTGGATTGCAAGGGTGCCCGATCTAGGCTCGGAAGGCCTCGGATCTTCTTCAACGAATCGTAACCAGGATAAGCGCGAACCACAGGGTGGCTCGTGAGGGAAAACTCGACGGATCGAGTTCGGGTGGCCTAGGACCGAGACGAGGGCGTGGGGAAAAGGGATAGAAAGGGGTCGGTTCAAGGAACCGAGTTTTGACGCCTAGGCCTTAGGGAAGAGAAACTCGATTCACAAAAGGCAATCTGTATATAGCAAGGCGTAATTAAAAATGATTACAACGAGTTGTTTAAATAGAGAATGCAAGGACTAACTAGGTCTAACTAATGGGCCTAATCTAACTATTGGGCCAGTCTCTTAAGCATAAGTAGACACACGCCCAAAAATAGTAATAGCGGTAATATAAATAGAAACTAACTAAAAATTCAAACAGGACAAAATAGGAAATATAATAAATAATAATAAATATAACAATAACGAGCTAGGTCGTAATCTAAGGCGGACGTCAAGGTCTTGGTAGACTCGGCCTCGTCATGATCGTTCTCGGTCTAGGACCGGAACGCATCAGCAATTGTTATAAGGTTCATGAAAGTTAATTAATAATACTTGATATATCTTATTTCAGGTGTAGTATTTTGCGGTTCATATATTTATACGGTTAGGTTCATAATAATTGTCATAACGGTTCATGAAATTTAATCCACATTAGTTGTTATTTGTGTCATGTATCGTATTTCATAAATAATATTTATAGTTAATGTCTTTATTCATATAATATTCGGGTTCGTTTTCCTTGTCGGTCGGAAAAACCAATTTCTTAGGTTACAAACAAACACGTATCTTGGCCGTAAGTAATCTTCGGTATAGAATTTATTGATACCTTATAAAAATAATCTACTATATATATAAAAGCAATAAGGTTTGGAGTCTTCTCATTACGCCACCTAGGATTTCGCCACATGTCGATCCTATATTAATCCACCTCAGATTTTTACACGTGTCATTTTCTTATAATTTAGACGTCTTTATAAATATTACATGTCAAATTTTTCCCATGTCACTCATATGTTATGTACACATCATATTGCCACATAATCTACAAATGTCAATCAATATTTATTTTTTATATTGGATTACAATAATGTCTTTTTTGGAAATTTAGTTACATATTTCGAGAAATTTACATGTAAAAATATTTTTTTTTACCATGTCTTTATGATCATAACAACTTTCCAATATAATCTACCAAAAAACTCCCATAAATATATACTAAGATCTTATCCTATAATATTTTTAAACAACAAAATTAATAATAGATTATTAATTATCCATATATATGATATGATCATATATGTACGTACATAACGAATATATTGAACAACAAAATTAACAGTTAACCTATTTTCTAGAAAAATAAAAATTGGTTCGTAGAAATTAATTTCCATGAAATTGACCTAAAAATATTTTTAATGTATTTTATAGGATAAGATTTTAACATATATTCATGATCCTAACAACTCTCCAATATACTCTAAAAAAACTCACACAAATATAGACCGAGATCTTATCCTATAATATTTTTAAATTACAAAATTAATAAGAAATTGTTATTGATCCATATGACCATATGTACATAATGAATAAATTGAAAAAAAAATAACAATTAACATATTGATTTTCAATTTTGATTTTTTTGATAATTTACATACAAATCTAGCCAAATCTAGCGAATTAGAATTGTAATTTTCAATTATAATTTTCCGATAATGTTTTTTTATAATATACGTACATGTCAAGTCAATTTTATTTGCTAATTCATATTAAATGTCCCATTATTTTCATTTTTGCTATCAAAATCGTTAATTTAGAATTATGATTTTTTACCATTTATATAAATCACCAATTCATAATTATTTTAGATATTATATTTTTATTTATTAATATCTTTTTTATAGTATAACTAAAAAAATATTGAGTCATAGTCGTGCAGGGCACGACAGGGACAACTAGTTAAGTTGCTAAAGCTATCTTCTAGGATTGGGATCCTATCTATAAACAATTACCTCTCTCCCTAAGTAATCCCATTTAGTTACAGCAAATATCTTATCTTTAAGCAGTTAACTATTTTCCTTTAACCCCGTTTATCATATCTAAACCAACCTTGCCCTCGTCATATCAACCGAAGCCGCCGAGAAACAAGATCGCAACTTCTTCCTCGTCTCTCCCCATCGTTTTCCGTCGCTTCGGTTGTCCTTCACCGCCGCTGAGTATACTCCGCCTAGAGATCGTTGAGATCCGCCGGTGTCGCTCGGTTGCTAGTGTCTGAGTACGGGTGGACGTCGCTCGTTATCGTTTCCATCGGGACGGGTTCCGCCGATAAGTTTCAACATGTTTCCTCTCTGGTTTTTACGTTGAAGCAGCGTCGTTCGTTGTCCCATTTCATGGAGTAGGGCGAGTAGTCGTGCGGGTTGTTGTTCGGTTCCATGGAGGAGGGTGGGAAGGACGCTCGCTTGTCCTGTTCTTGGGGGCCTAGACAGATTCTTTTTAGTTGTTCTTATTCATTTAGGTTAATTAACAATTAGAGGTGAATTTATTAGGATAGTGTAGATTGGTGTTTACAAGTTAAGTGGTAATCGGCTATATGTAGCCAAGTTTAAATTACTAGTTGGATTTGGCTGTTGGCAAGGAGAATTAAGTTCAGGGATGACTATCTTGTTAAATTCAACTGATAAGTTTAACCGTATATTGTGTACAAGGATTGGAGTGCATCAGTTTAGTTGGAGTAATAGTCCGTAGTTGGGGAAATTTAGTTAGTTAATTAGTGAAGTTAAGTATTGACTGCTAGTAATTATTAATTAAATTGTGTGGTGTACTGGGGCTTTAAGGGTAAAAGATGACTTACAAGATTGTATATATATATATATGTTGTGGTAGGATAATCAACGTGTTATAGGTTGGTTCTAGATCTGGTTAAGTGGTGGTTAATTTTAACTAGCAACCGCGGAGTTAATAAAATCTAAAAGGGATTTGTATAGTGTTTTATGAGTCCTTAAAGTTGTACAGTGGACCGTAATTAATTCAACCATACTCGTTAATTTTTCTCTTAGGGAATCATTGTTGCCCATGCTCTTAGTTTTCCGTCTCCATCAAAAAATCCTTCGTCTTGAGGTAAGTCGTTTTCGACTTGCTCGGTTCTTTTTTGTCTTATGAGATTTTATGCCGTTATTGTAGGATTGGTTTTGGAAACTAGTCCGAATATCTTTTTGAAATGTTTTGGACTTGTTTGTGCGGATGTGTGTAAATTGGTTTTTTAAAGGGGTTTTATCGGAAATAAGTTTTAAAAAATTTTCTCTGTGTTGGTACCGTTTTTGGCACGGCCATCGTAGTTGGCGGAGAGGAAAGGTTGCCTATGTATGGTCCGTGTGACAGAGAAACCATGCCCCTTTGAAAGAAAAATATTATTTGCGTTTTGGCAAGTGCTCTAGTGGAGGCTTAGCCGGGGTTAGAAGGAAAAAGTGATTTGAGGAGTGGGAGGGTCTGCCTCTGCACTCGGCGCGGGAGTGAGCGCCTTGGGATTGGAAGACGAGGTGGAGAAAGTGTTATGTTGCTTTAATTGCGCGATTGTGTGTATGTGTGTTTGGCTTATGTGTGACTAACCGTCTATTTAGGTATTGCCCTTTAGAGTTATGGTTGCGATTGTGGATTCTCGTTGCTGACTATAGAAAAATGTTTTAAAACGTCTTATAATTTCCGCATATTATCTAGCTTGGTAGATTAGTAGCTGACCCTTCGGGGATTATTTTTCTAGTTATAGGTATGTCACAGGAAACCGTGCAGGAGCCTTGGCCGTATGGTGGCGTGGACCGTTGACGCGCGTGTCATTTGTTACGGGGTTTTTGGGTGCATTTTTGGAATGACTTGTTATTGTTAATTTTATGAATTGTTGTGGTTGTTCATTTACTTATTGTTATTTTTAAATGTATGTTAATTCCGGGATAGGTTTTGGTAATATTGGTTTGAACTTGCATTCAAACAGGTTTTATATTCAGGTTTATAAATGCAAAAGTTAGATATTTTACTTGTTTTCTCGTCGTGCCCGCGTTGTAAGATCCTAAAGTGTTGTTGTTGACCTACCTAAGTAGTACCTGGTGAGGTCTACTACCAAGTAGCGCCCTGTGGAAAGACAGGGTGTTACAATTCAATTAAGTTCATAACAATTTTCATAAATGTTAATGAAATTTAATTCAAAATACTTGTTATTTGTGTAATGTATTCTAGCTCATAAATGATATTTTGCCGGTTCATACATTTGAATGTTAAGCTTCATAATAAGTGTTCTTACGGTTCATCAATTTTTTGCTCGTACGTAGTAGTTAGTGTCATGACTTTAATTGCAATTTGCACAAATAGAATCTCTATATGGTTCATATCATCTTATTAAAGAAGAAACAATAAAAATTAGAAAATATTTATGAAAATAAAAACTAAACACAATTTTAAAATTTATTATTTGAGCAATTTATCGAACACATGTTGGGTAATTCGATGAACATTTACCCTTAGCCTTTATTTTCAATAAAACAATCAGATTGTAACCTAAAACATGCACAACCTTCATACGTTTGAGTAAAAACCAACAAAGCTAATTCTACAATAGCTTCTATTAAACCTAGTAATTTATCAAACACTTGGTGTGCACCTCATAAAATCAACCAAAAAGGTCTAAATATATAAAAATAAGAAGGTTTTGCTTTCTTTCATCATATCACAAAACATTAAAGATTCAAATAAATGAAAAAATATATAAAAAAATTCACAATTTCATACAAATTCAAAGTAATAAAACCCCAAAAAAGAAAACTAAAATCATATCTTAATTTTTGGTTCATAGAATTACAAGTGACCGTTCATAGAAATACAAGTGACGGTTCATACGAAACTAGTAAATTTAAATATCGACTTGGATTCTAATAATGGTGAAATAACAAACAAAATTGGTAGAATGACAATGTGTTCAATGAAATAACACAATAACAAAACCCAATCCATATAATTTATGGTAAAGTAAGACCGGAATCAAAAAGCTAAATGTAAACCCCAAAATTTGAAAAACCCCATAAATTGGACATTGAAACCCTAATAAAACAAAGAAAATACTTAGAAACAACTCAAATGAGGTCAAAAAAAGATAATAAATCTAATTATAACATGCAAATGGAGGAGGAAGAAGAAGAAAATCGAAATTCAACAATGGAGGGAAGAATTGAAAAAACTCCCAAGGAATAAGAAGAAGAGGGAAGGGGTTCTATTTTAGGGGCAAATGATGAAATTACACATTTGATTAAAAAACCCTTTTAATAAAAACACTCCATCTACACCATTGATCTTCAAAATCCAACACTCCACATTTGTTCTTATTTACACTAAGGTAAGTTCTCATTTGATCTCAAGTTTTAATCTTCGATTATCCCTATTGACTCTCATAATATTTTTGGAAATTTTCCAATCCCCATCAGGAGATCTCTTGCTCCGCTAGTGGATCGAACGTATATATATTTTAGATAGTTTAATCTGTAGATGTAATAACCGCGGTTTTTAAGGATATTTTTTTTTTGAATTTTCTCGGATATCGTTTTAACGCTTAATCCAATATTTTTATTGGAGATTAAATCCTAGAAAATTGTTGGTGATATCCTAAAATCACAAAGAAATGATTTTATGGATCGGTGTGAATTTTAGGATTTTTCAGTGGAAAAAGAATATTTGTTGGATAAGCCGTCTTTTTAATTATGTACCGAAAGGAATGTAAAATACAAAACGAAGCCTTAAAAAAAATTGAAGGTAGCAAGATAAAATCATGGAAAATTGGTTTTATTGGTCTACATAATTTACGGGACGTTTTCCGTTCTGTAAGTTTTTCCACCCGAAGTACATAATTTTACCGCTTTAACGCGAGCCTCGTTTCGGGATGGAAAATTACACGGGACGTATTTGCTTAGCGTTGAAGGACTTGGGGAGATAGAATTTGGAGCCAACCTTTGTTGACTTTTCAACACTCATCATTCCTTCTCCTTCTCCAAAGTGATAGAACCAGCCGAGAGATAGGAAGGAACGATCGACACACTTGGGGGAAAGAATTCAGCTCCACCGTCGGTAGCTCTTCTACCTCCTCCTCCTCCACCTTTCACCTCTTCTTCATTCCCCTTTTGCTGGGCATGCTGGCTGCAGCTGTACCATGAAAGAGTAAGGACGGATCGACGGAACTCGAGAGGAAGGAGCGAGAGGGAAGGATGGACATGGGAGCTCCTTCACCGCCGGTTATCTTCTCCGCCCCGCCACCGCCTCATCTCCTTCTTCATCACCTTCTTCTTCCTCTTTTGAGCTGCTGCAAGAGGGCTGAACCAGCGAGCTAAATCAGGTCGGAACGACGGGCTCGGGCGAGAGTCACCGCCGGCTATCTCTTCCTCCCGCCATCTCTTCTTTGCCTCGTCAAAGTGACGCCGCCGGCGTTCGCTAGCCCTCCGACTACCAACCACAGCAAGGGCTGTCACTGGGAAATACCCGACCACCCTCGGGCTCGGGGATCGAGCCATGATCGAGCCACACGAGCCATGGGCTCGAGTGAAGGTATATACGATCGAAATTAATTAGCGGTTTGGTTGCGGAGTCACCGTAAGGGCCTTTCAGTGCCGCTTTGCTAATTAAATTTATGATTTTTATAATCTTGACGTTGATATGGTTCTACAGGTTCGAACCGCTCGGGAAACGGACGTCCGGATCTTCCGTTATAGCGAAGACAAGTTTTGGATACCGATTGTCAGGTAAAGGACTTCGGATAATTACTTGGGATTCGTCGTTAATCCGTTTGAGCTGAAATTTGGTAATCTTTTAGAATTGTTGCTGATGAACAATTTTTATTTAGAAAATTGTTTCAAAAGAGAAGCGGATAATTAGTTATAATTCTGCCAAGATGGCTCCTTGAAGCATGATAACCAAGGATTTATTATATATCGATATTCGGAAATCAAATCGTTTATCGATTAGGAAGTTGTAGGAGTTGAGAATACGAATAAGAAGTGTTTTTATGAGCTCGTTGCTGAGAAATCCTTTTGTTATATGTGTCAGAGGGATGATACAGATTAATGTTAGAATTGCTAAGGACGTCGAGCACGCCTTATAAGGCAAGTGGACGATTCTCTCTTGCGTTATTGTTATTAAATGAGGAATTGGACCCCATTTAATATTTGCATTGGGAACAACTTGTATGATTAATAAAATATGATAAGTCGTTATATTTGTTAGAAATAATGACCATGTTGTTTATTCAGTTTCGCGTTAGAACTGGATTTAGGTCCGTTATGTGTGGCCTTGTATGTTGTCTCATGCTGAGACATTATTGTGAAGTAAGTTAGTTTTTCAGGGGTAGGAGCCGAGTCTCCGATGACCTCTTTATAACACAGTCTATGTTGGGAGGTTTAGCTCGTTACTATCATATCCCAACATTCGGGTCATGACTCATACCTCACTCAACGCTGGAAGAGGTGTTTATGCACTCTAGCTAAGTGCAAATTGGTACTAGGTGTTCGTCAATGATCATGGATTTCGTCCCTCTCATCTTGACGTCTCCATGTACAGGTGGATTCTCTGCGGTTTTAGCCGCTTAAAAGTTACCAACATGTTTGTGAAAAGTTCTGAAAGTAATGAAGATAAGTGCGTTAGGCACATTAATGTACCCGAATGGTTAGTCTATTCGATAACCATTCTTGCTTCCGGTTATGAATGATTCTTAATCAAACTTTGATTAAGTTAATCTGAATAGTCGATGGAGGCTTTTCAAAATGTTATGTGATGAATATGAGATTCCCAACAATTGTTTATGCTTCTTAAAGAAACCACAAGCGGTGGTGTTCTCTCTTTTGATTATGCGAGTCTCCTTCTTATTCTCTATAAGACTGCTAACTGTTGGATCATAATCCGAGTCTATTCGGATTTTGGATGCCAATATGTTTAGTTACAACCATAAGAACCAAGTTAGTTTCTCCGCTTGCTAGTCTATCATTAGACTAACCCATCCATTTTCTTTTCTTTTATTTGGTTGGCTGGTGTCCACCGTTGGTTTACGATACATCAGGTTCTTCTTGGAAGTTGATTCAAGAGGTGGATTCAAATGTTTGAAGCTCCAGAAGTTGAAGAAAGGTTTTCAATGGTTATACTTGAGTGAAGATCATGGTTGCACTACTTCAAAGTGAAGCTGAGTTTCAGAAATAAGAACTCAAGGAAGACTTGATGAAATTTTTGTTCAATTAGAAGGTTGTGCTATTTATTTATTCTTTTAAGTTAAGGTTTGTATAAGACCAATTGTATTTATTCCGCTGTAATGTTTATTTTAGTTTGTTCAGTCAGTTTAAAGCCTTGGGTAGCTTCGGTTTAGTCTTAATCGGGGTTACTGGCGGTAATACCTCCAGGGTAGGAAGGGGGTGTTACAGTAGATTTTTTTCTAGTTGTATTTTCTGAATATAATATCTGTTTTGGGCATATTTACCACGCGAACGTGTTAACTGCTATAATGAGGGAAACCTAACCAAAAAGTAGTCGTAACACGTTATATCTAGTAAACAAGATGGAGATTTAGAGTGAAAAAAGTAAAGAGCAAATTAACGTAGATAACGTGATTGTTTTGTGATTGATCTGGTGCAAAGTTCCTCCAAGGTTACAAGTAAGCAATCAAATAGAACTTGTGAATGGAAAAGGAATGATTCAGTTTCTGAGCTTTTTTGAATTACAATAGCAATTGAGCTGACTGATGAATGTCCCCCATCCTTTCCCTTCTTCAGTTTTTATATCCTGCTTTTTCGACCATTGACGTGGTTATGGATCGTCGAGAGATCCCGGAGATTTCGCCTCCCACCTTAATGCCTTAGTCGTTACCGAAATCTTCGCCTTTATACCGTTGCTATGGCGCATCTTTGCACGACTTGATTAGTGGGCCTTGCTAAATCGTGCTTATCGGGTTCTCGGCTTTGGGCTAATTTTTGGGAGGCCCAACAATACCCCCCAAAAACCTGAGAAAATTTCCCTCCAATTTTTCTAGGGTTTTTGATCTTGATCTTGGAAGTTGTAGCGTACTCATACCACTTCCCATCACTTCTGTATTTAAGGCTCTTCACCGATATCATCACAAGTCATTCGCAGTCTTCACTTCACAGGTACGTTTCCGTTTGCTTTGACTCTATTTTCCACTTTTCTTTCCTCCTCTTTCATGACGGATTCTAGTTTCTCCAATGAGCATCTTTCTCGTTGTTGCGAACCCTCCAGTTCTCCTCGCCTTGTTTCTTCTATAATTCATACTCCCCATCATCAAAGAAATAGTATCTGTGAAGATCCACATTCTTTCGCTTTTCCTGTCGGATTCCCAATTTCGACGGAGGTATTTCTCCCTCCTCCCGATATTTGGGCTGACTTTCACCAAGATGACTGGGTATGTCTTTACAAGTACCCTTTCCGAATTGGTCACCGTTTTCCTTTCTCCCCTCTTGTGATCGACTTTTTTACTACCCTAAATGTTTCCCCTGGGCAAATTCTTCCTCAAGTTTGGAGACTTTTACTATTCGTTGATCTTTTTTGCTCTTCTCACGATATCCCGTTCAAAGCCGTCGATTTTCTTTGCAAGTACCGTCTCTCCAAGGGTATTCACTCTAAAAACTTTACTGGGAAAATATAATTTAATCTATGATGTGTCAAAGTCGGATTGGGGTTGGGCTGATAAATTCTTCTTCGTGAAGCTGTCTTCTTTGGGGTTGACACTTCTTTCCTGAAATCTCGTTGGCGTGCAACAGGTAGTATTTTCCCTATTCACTTTTCTTACCTTTTCCTGAAGACATTAACTTTGACTATTCTTGTTTTTGGATGCAGCAGACTTGGCTTCTTTACTACCCCGGACGACGTCATCTCAAATTGTCTCCCAGATCGAAGCTCTTCCCGTCGAGGAAAGATCTTATCCAAAGCTCCTGAAAGCTCACCTTGTTGTTCCCGAAGATTCTGAAATGTCAAGTGAGTGTGAATACTTTGCTATTTTGGTGAATAATGATATCCTTACTTCTTATGGTTACGCGTTCATGCATGTCGCTTAGGTTCTAGGACTACCCGATCCACTGCTGCATTGTCGACTCTGGAAAGAGTTGAAGCTCGAAAGAAGAGGAAGGCTGAAACGGTCTCCACTGCAGATACCTCTTTAGTGGTAGCACTTCCTCCAAAAGTTGTTGACACCGCTACCAAGACCTCCTCATCAAAGAAGAATGCGACCTCCTGCATGAATGATCTTCCTAGCACCATGATGTCTCTGGATACGGCGACGGAGAAATGCTTGAAATCCTTGATGCCCCTTCATGTGAATTGTCCTCGTGGTGCAGGAAACCGTTCTACTATGCAGGAGTTTTTTGGCGAGATATTAGCAGCCCAATGGCAGGTATGTTGGTTGACCGTTGGTAATTTATCTCACCCTAGTTCATACTTTCGGTGTTCCTTTCGTAATGTAACAGGCTATTATTTCACGGTTTTCAACTTACGTTGTCAATGTTGGATGCCTTCAAGGATTATCCCGATCAACTGGCTCAGAGAAAGATCAGCACACAGCTTGAGAAGGATAGGATTGTCATCTTGGAGCAAGAGAAAGGAGCTCTAGAGAAGAAAGTCAAAGGTTTACAGGTTGCTCTTGAAAAGGCTTCTGGAATCTCCAAGGAGTGGGAGGAGAAATTCAATGCTGCATCAAGGAAGGGAGCAGCTCTCGCCAAAGAAATCGGGGATACGATTGACTATTGGTCACTTAGGGCTCGTGTGGAGACGATTGAAGAGTTTGCTGCAGGGAAACATACTTCTTGGGATGCTGTAAAGGAGAGAGAGCAATTCGAGAATCTGTTTTCAAACGAGGTAATTGCATCCAAGAAATCTTCGATTGTTGACGACATTGCTCAAGTCGCTAAAGAAGTAGCCCAAGTGGAGCTCATGGAGAACCAGAAGGCTCCCGAAGATGTTCCAAGGAGTGATCTCCTTATTTCTGTTTTTAAACCCTAAGTATTTTGGTACCCCCGGTGTGTCGGGGTTTTGATACATTGACATGTTTGTATGGCCGCTTGTTTTTAGGGCCATTTGTGTGGACAAACCCTTTACCCCTGCTTTTGCTTTTTAGGGGGTTTTATGGTGAATGCTATTTTGGTATTTGTCTGGTCTTTTTCGTTTGCTTTGTCTTTTTTGCAAGGGCAAGTTCTTTGAAGTCTGCGTTCGTAGGACAAAGGATGAAGCGTTTGGGAAGACAATCGTTGGCCTTTTTTTTTACCAAGTTATATAGTAGTAGCGCTTTTGTAAAGGAGCTAAGAGAGAATGATGTAATAGAATGTAGATACTCATGTTTTATTCAATAAAATTTGAATTGGTTACACAAGCATCTTTGTTCATGTCAAACTCCTCTTGCTCTAGAGTTATCTTCATGTATTCTCGCCTCTTGCATCTTGTGACTAGTCGCTGTGTGCACATCGTTGCCTGATTGTAAGGCGAGGGCCTATGTTTTGGCCTGTAATGTCACAAGGCGTCCCTTGTTAGTTTTTGTAGTATCGTTGTTGTTCCATTTGTGTGAGACAAGATGAAAATAATTTTAACAAAATAGAGTAATAAACGAATACCTTGTTTACGACTTGCTCATCAGAAGTGATATAATTTCAAATTTGTCGCATTCCAGCTTCTTGGGATTATCTTTCCATCATGGGACACTAAATCGTAGGCTCCTTGTCCGACAACTTTTGTAATCTGATAGGGTCCTTCCCAGTTGGCTCCTAGCTTGCTAGCATTTAGTTCTTGAGTGTTTTGAAAAAAAATTCTCAACACCCAATCGCCTACTTGAAACACTTTTGCTCTGACGTGTTTATTATAACTTCGAGCTACCTCCTGCCTGTACGCCGCCATACGAATCGATGCTTCATCGCGTAACTCGTCAACAGTATCTAAATGATGAAACAAATTGGACAGATTTGACTCTTCGGTAGCAAGACCATATCGGGCTATTGGCAAGGTAACTTCAACTGGTAGCACGGCTTCACACCCATATACTAGAGAGAAAGGCGTATGCCCTGTAGCAGTCTTGGGAGTTGTCCGATCTGACTAGAGGATATGGGGTAACTCGTCGGCCCATCTTCCCTTTGCCTCTTTAAGTCGCTTCTTCAAATTGTTGATGATTACCTTGTTACTTGCTTCTGCTTGACCATTGGCTTGAGGGTAACGTGGTGTAGACATCACCAACTGAATGTTGTATAGTTGGCAAAACGATCTTGTTTTGTCGCTGATGAATTGGGACCCATTGTCACATACTATGGTTGATGGTACTCCGAATCTACTCAAGATATTTCTCTTTATGAAGGAGATAACCCGAGTGTCTTTTACTTCTTTGAAGGCTTCGACTTCGATCCATTTGGAAAAGTAGTCAGTCATGGCTGAGATGTAAACGTTTTGTCCTAATGCTGGAGGGAGTTTCCCTAAAATATCCATTCCCCACAATATCCATTCCCCACTTCATGAATGGCCAAGGGGAAGTTATAGAATGTAACAACTCTGGTGGCTGATGTGGTATAGATCTGTAACACTGGCACGCGTCACACTTTCGAGCAAACTCCACTACATCTTTGTTCATGGTGGGGCCAATAGTAGCTCATCCTACTCGACTTCTTTGCCAAGTTACGACCCCCTATATGATTTCCGCATTCTCCATCGTGTATATCTTGCAACACCTTCTATACTTCTTCCTCCTTCACGCACCGTGCGTACAATCCTGACGACATCCACTTGAACAAGATGTCATCTTTAATGGCGAAAGTAGAAGCTTTTACCTTAAGTCGTTGAGCTTCTTCTTTGTCATCTGGTAGAATCCCATCTCGTAACCATCTTAGATAAGAAGTTACCCATGAGGTAACCGCATCAGGATCCTGTACCTCGAACATGTCTGCTTCTTATGTTATGGAAGGTGCATCTAGATATACGAAAGGTATCTTGTCGTATTCTCTTGGGTCGATTGCGGATCTGAGGTATGCTAAGGCATCTGCCTCAATTTCTTGCACATTTAGGTCCTTAGCAATAAGCAACCCTGCTATGAGTGCCTCGTATTCTACTTCGTTGTTAGTGGCTTTGAATGTACATCGAACAGCCTGGGCTATCCTATCCCCCTGTGGCGACTTCAGGACTACCCCCAGTCCTACACCTACTTGATTCGATGCTCCATCGGTGTGCATCATCCACTTGCCACTGCCTAGTAATCCTGCTACCTGTAGCATTCCTTGATTTTCTTCTTCTAGCATGGTAGGAGTGAAGTCAGCCACAAAATCTGCCAAGGCTTGAGATTTCATTGCTGTTCGTGGCTCATAAGTGATATCATACCCGTTGAGGTGAATCAACCACCTCATGAGTCGACCTGATAACTCTGGTTTTGACATGATATTTTTCATTGGAAAGTTAGTCCTAACAATAATAGAATGACTTTCAAAATAGGGATGTAACTTTATAGAAGCCATTACTAGAGATAGTACGAGTTTCTCAACGGGCGAGTACCTGGTTTCTGCATCAAGTAGAGTTTTACTCACATAATAGATGGGTAAATGGGTCCCGTCTTCTTCTCGAATCAAGACGGCGCTTATGGCTGCTTCTGTGACTGCCAAGTATACGTACAACACCTCTCCTGGCTTGGGTTTAGAAAGTATTTGAGGGTGGAATAAATATCTTTTCAATTCTTTGAAGGCTTCTTCATGTGCTTCTGTCCATTCGAATGACTTGTTTTTCTTCAAGATGTCGTAGAACAGTTTGTTCCTATCTGAGGATCGGGATATGAACCAGTTAAGTGCTGCTACTCGTCCCGTCAATTTCTGAGCATCTTTGACACATCTTGGTGACTGCAGCTCCATTATATCCTTGATCAGATCTGGACTTGCTTCAATCCCTCTCTGTGTCACTATGTATCAGAGGAATTTCCCCGATGTAACCCCAAAGGAACATTTGGTTGGGTTCAACTTCATTTTGTAGCTCCGCAGAATTTGAAACGCGTCTTCCAAGTGCCGGATGTGATCTTTCGCCTTCAAAGACTTGACTAACATGTCGTCAATGTATACCTCCATTGTATCCCCCAGTTTTTCCTGAAACATCTTATTAACCAGTCTCTGATAAGTAGCACCTGCATTTTAATCCGAAAAGCATAACTTTGTAACAATACGTTCCTTGATTAGTTATGAATGCAACTTTTTTCTAGTCGTCAGGATGCATCATTATCTGATGATATCCTCTTAATGCGTCCATGAAAGTTAAAAGCTCATGTCCTGCCGTTGCATCCACCATCGTGTCGATATGAGGCAAGGGGAATGAATCTTTTAGGACACGCTTTATTTAAATCAGTAAAATCTACGCAAACGCGCCATTTACCGTTTTTCTTTTTCACAACAACTACATTCGCTAACCAATTAGGGCATTTTACTTCTCTAACTTTACCAGATTCAAGTAAGGATTTTACCTCGTTGTTAATTACCTGATTCCTTTCGGGCGCAAACGTACGCCTTTTCTGCTTAACTAGTGGAACCCTCTGATCAACGTTGAGAGCGTGCGTAATCACGTTAGGGTCAATTCCCACCATATCTTCATTTGACCAAGCGAAGCAATCACTGTAGGACCGAATGTGGGCTCCAGATCTGCCCCTATCTTGAACTTTCTAGATAGATCGAGTGGATCAAGGGCCACCTCTTCGAGTTCCGGTGTCTTCGGCTTCACATAGTAAGTGGGAGTCTTACAGTCCTTTAATTGCTATTCTGATGACTTCTTTTCTGCTTCGATCTGCGGGTTCTTTGAGGTTGTTGCTTTCATGGTTACAGAGTAGCACTCCCTTGCTATCTTTTGTTCCCCCTTAATTTCTTGTATTCCCCATGGCGAAGGGAATTTTACACATTATGATAGGTTGAGGGAATGGCCTTCATCCCATGGATCCAAGGCCTGTCGAAGATAACATTGAAAGCTGATGGGCAATCAAGTACTTGAAACATTACCTGGTAGTTTACCTCTCCTGCGATGGTTGGTAAAGATATTTCCCCTAACGTGTTACGAGATTTGCCACTGAAGCCTACCAAATTCGTACACTTCTTGATGATGTCGTCCAAACCGAGGCCTAAACTGTACAAAGCATCCAACATAAGCAAGTTAGTGGAACTTCCATTATCAACTAATACTCTTTTAACGAGGAAGTTTGCTATTGTTAAGGAAATTATTAACCAATCATGGTGAACTTCCTCTTCTTCGATGTCATCGAAGGTAATGGGCATCACGTCATGACTTCTTCGAGCAGAGATTCTGGGTTCTTCTCTCCGAGTGCTCCTTGCAATCCTCTTAGCTACAGAATAGGTTATACCACAAATTTCGGACCCCCGGTGATGACATTGATTACTCTTGTATGTTTTGGGGGTGGTGGCAGAGTGGCCTTCCCTTAGTTGCGTTCTATTTTCTCTCTTACTCTCTTTGATATTAAATCTTTGAGGTATCCCCTGCGTAGTAGCTCGCTTACCTCTTTCCTCAACGCGATGCACTCGTCCGTTCGGTGGCCGTGATCGAAGTGGAAATCACACCATCTAGATTTATCTTTTTGATGTGAAGGTGTATTATTCTTTCTTGGCCACTTGACAGTATCTCCCATGCCATTAAGTGTTCGGACCACTTCTGTCGCGTCTACGCGAAAGTTGTAATAAGACAGTTTGGGAGGCAACCTTGGGTCTTCATATCGCTCCTTTTGCCTAGCGAATGCCGCATTCACAACTGCCTTGGTAGGAGATGAGTTGGGATACGGAATGTATCTGGTTCTCGCCTCCCTTGCCTACGCTCTGGTCGGTGAGGACTAGCAACTTTGACGGTGAAGAGGTCATCTTCTTCCAATCGCACATGTGCTAATGCTTTTACCTGTACCTCATCGAAGTTCGAGCAAGGATATTTTGTTAATTCGTGATAAAGATCAGGATTACCAGCCGAAATGCCTCTTCCAATTGCTTCCACAGCTGTAGCAGCATCGCATCCTTCTATGGTAACCAATTATTCATTGTACTTGTTAAGAAAAGCTTTCAAGGATTCACCGGTCTTTTGGATCATGCGATATAAGTCGCTTGAACGCTTTTTAGCGTGTCGGCTGCTTGCGAATCTATCCTGAACTTGTTGATCAACTCAGCGAAAGATGAAATACTCCCAAGAGGTAAATGAGAATGTCAATTAAGTGCGGGCCCAGATAACGGTTTCCGAACCGACGGCACATAACGATCTCCTTCATGTCAAAGGGAACTATGCTAATATTCATAGCTTGTTTAAATGCAGCTACGTGTTGGTCCGGATCCGTAGTCCCTTCGTACTTAGGTACATCGAGGACGTGATATTTACGAGAGATGTCTACCCTTGCGATAGCGGGTACGAAGGGAGAATCTGTATAACCATCCCTCCTTTCCATTGCTATTGGTTGGGGTGCTCCTAGGACCTGAGTGATTTGGTCCTCCAGAGCTTTGAGGTGTTCCCGTAATTGGGTGACCTCAACATCTTCTCTAACAGCCCTCAAAGAATTACCATTTACTTGATAGCCAGTTACTGGCCTAATATTGTCTGGCGTTACAAGATTTGGGTCGTCTATGTCCAATCACCGAACGACGCCATCCGCTGCGTCCGTCATGCGTTGTCGGTTTGGCGCCGATTGTGCCTGAGATCGAAGCAAATTACGTTCATTAGTTAAATTTTCAATTTGTTTCTCGTATACCTCGGTGAACTTGGCATGAGCTTCCTTTTGATTTTATAAATCTTTTTGAAGGGCGATCATGGATGCACGGAGTTTAGTGATAATGTCGGAGTCGACCGCTCCTCCTCGCTCTGCTGCCGCGGAAGTGGTGGGATTGCCATTCACATTTCCAGAGTCTTGTTCGACTCCGTCTACGTTTCCAGTTTGCCGGTTATCTCCACCTTGGTTAATTTCATGATTCTCAGGATCTTCCACATGACTGTAGGTAGCATGAATGTCTTCCATCTTGCGTAGGTAAAGCTTATGGTTCTTGGCGACGCGACTTCCTTTTAGGTAGGGCCCCATGGTGGGCGCCAATTGCTTTGGGAAGATTTACCACGCGACCGTGTTACCTAGCTATAATGAGGGAAACCTAACCAAAAAGTAGTCGTAACGCGTTATATCTAGTAAACAAGATGGAGATTTAGAGTGAAAAAAGTAAAGAGTAAATGAAAGTGGATAACGTGATTGTTTTGTGATTAATCTGGTGCAAAGTTCCTCCAAAGTTACAAGTAAGCAATCAGATAGAACTTGTGAATGGAAAAGGAATGATTCAGTTTCTGAACTTTTTTGAATTAAAATAGCAATTGAGCTGATCGATGAATGTCCCCCTTCCTTTCCCTTCTTCGGTTTTTATATCCTGCTTTCTTTCAACCGTTGACGTGGTTATGGAGCGTCGAGAGATCCCGGAGATTTCGCCACCCACCTTAATGCCTTAGCCGTTACCGAAATCTTCGCCTTTATACCGTTGCTATGGCGCATCTTTGCACGACTTGATTAGTGGGCCTTGCTAAATCGTGCTTATCGGGTTCTTGGCTTTGGGCTAATTTCTGGGAGGCCCACCAATATCATAATCTAGTTGTATTTTTTTTTTTTGGTCAAAATAATCTAGTTGTATTTAATTTAGACAGTTTAGTTGTATGTTTTTTTTTTTCTAATGTACCAAATAGTGCGCTTGGACAAAGACACTTGTTGAAGCTAGGTACAAGAGTTGCTTGTCCAAGAATCCCTACACAAAATCTGGATCAGATGAACTGTACGTGTAATATTATTGATATGGGATATGGGTCATACCCACTTTGGACCGTTATGTACAATTTAATATTTATGCATGATTAATTTGTTTATTTTAAGGGAATAAGTTTTAAACTATTGATCTCTCTTTTGCTCTAGTACAAATATATCCTACTGCAGTACTGCCTTCTGCAAATATATAATATTAGTTTAATTATTATAGTTTGTATATACCTTAAGCATGTTTTTTAATTAATGAAGAAATCTACAAGGTGTGAGAGATTGGAGAGAAAGAGCAGGGTTCTAGAAGGGCAACTGCTTAGAGAAGACTTTATATAGTACATATAAAGCTAGCTCCTGTTAGGATTGACAAAGTGCAAGAGAAAACAACAAAACAAAGAGTACTGTTGAGATTACATCAAGATGCAGTCTTCTGGGTTGGTCACCACTTTAACCACTCACCAAAACTTTCCCTTTCCTGATGGCTGATGCTGTAAAAAAAAATGGGAATTATATGAACTCAACGGTCACCCTGCAGGTAGTAAATTTTAATCAAAGCAATTAGTTGATTTAGACTTGGGAATATAAAATTAAAGTTTCACCATTTATACAAGTTGGACGTATATTGGATCTATTGTGAATCTCACATCAGAAATACATATACTCCCTCCCTCTCACTTTTTCTTTCCCATTTGGTTTTTGGCACAAAAAGTTAGAGATACAGTTTTAGTAATGTGTATCAATTCATTTCTGGGTGAAATTGAGTCCAGCCAAAGTGTATCATCATTATATTCGATCTTGTTTGGCTGTAAAATTAAGCTAGCTTAATATATGCTATTAATCTTTTGTAATTTTTTTTTTATTTCGTAGAATATCAGTCTTTTCTACAGCATTACGTAAAGTCATTTAAATACAATTTCATTATGAGGAAAAGGCTATGTTGACGCATTCAAGTCGGTAATTATTTTTATAATCTTGGCTTTTGATAAATTCTTAACAGACAAACAGAATATGAATGCATGAGGATTTGAAGGGAGGAAATGGAAATTCTTTCAAATGGGCTAATTAGCTAGCTAGCTAGGGTTTATATTAATTGAAACTTGATAGAAGGAGAGGTCCAGTGGATAGATTTGGGTGAAAGTGGTTGGACAGGAAGGACAATACAATACAATACAAGAAAGAAATCTTGCATATTCCACATCAATTAATGTCCAAAAACGTGTATCATATCTTAATTAACCAAATCTACACCAAATACGTACCCATCATCATTCATCAATGAAATATATACTCTGGCAGTCTGGCTGATTTATTATTTACATCTCGTTTTACGGCCTTGCACCGTAATTAAGTACTTATAAACAAATTAACTCTTAAATTTACATTGGGCTACAACAAGTAGATCGAACTTTATGTGTAGAAATCATTGCAAATTAAATACAACGACGTTACCCACATATGCTACCTACAACTGGCATGGAACATTAGAAGTTTACAAAGAATCTTGTCTTTCCTAATGTAAAATCCCCTATTGCATGTTCAAATCTATTAATCACCTCCGATTTAATTACTGTTTAATTGAAAAATATATTTTTATGCTTTTGCATCTTTCCTATATACGTAATCACTGTTCTAAAAATCCTGTTTAGGTCTTGCCTAGACGTTCAAAAGTCCAAACTTGCCTAGTTTTCAAGTCCATTTATGCACCCGTTTGAGATTGCCTAAGAAATCGTTTAAGCTGCTTAGACGCTAGTCAGCCCCTCTCCTATCCACCTAGGCATCGGTGTTAAAAAAAAAACAAGTAGAACTTTGGGGTACTATACAGTAAATATGACAAAACACGTAAAGGCCAATATAGTACGAACCACATATATATGGGACAGTATAGAACAAAACTATATAGCCTATGTTTGTCAAAGTGTTAGCTGTTACTATCAAAGAAAAGAAATCACTACGGAGGAGTATTATTTAAAAAAAAAAAACAAGAAACGTGAAGACTTTGTTGGAAATGGCTGCTTCTTGTTGAAGCGTACGTACGTGGATTATTAAATCCAAAATCCAGGAAAGCCGAGCGAACTCTCTCAACTAATTTCTCATCCGAATTAAGTTGATATCTATATGTATATATAGAGAGAGAGACCCATAGCAAGACTGATCGAATTGATTGCCCAGGCAAGACTGAATTTGATTAATATATTCTCCGTCTATCTATATATCCTCGATCACATCCAGGAGCTATAGCTAGCATAGAGAGATATCAATGGAGGAAAGACTTCCTCCGGGATTCAGGTTCCACCCGACGGACGAGGAGCTGATCACCTATTATCTAACCCCCAAGGTTTCTGATTTTGGGTTCACCTCCAAGGCCATCGCCGATGTTGATCTCAACAAGTGCGAGCCCTGGGATCTTCCAGGTATATATATATTATTATTATGTATGTAATATGTATGCATGTGTACTTTCAAATAGTACATTCAATTCAAATAGTACGTACGTATATGGTATATGTGTGTGTGTGCAGGAAAAGCTTCAATGGGCGAGAAAGAATGGTACTTCTTCAGCCTACGGGATCGAAAGTACCCAACCGGGCTTCGAACAAACCGGGCTACGGAAGCCGGCTATTGGAAAACGACGGGCAAAGACAAGGAGATCTTCCGGGGCGGCCTCCTCGTGGGGATGAAGAAGACCCTAGTGTTCTACCGAGGTAGGGCTCCCAAAGGGGAGAAGACCAACTGGGTCATGCACGAGTACAGGGTTGAGACGACCAAGCACTCCTCCTTCCGGCCTGCTAAGGAGGAGTGGGTGGTCTCTAGGGTCTTCCAAAAGACGGCAACCATCAAGAGGCCGCAACAAACCTCATCTCCCCTAGACTCCCCGGACCACACCAACACCAACACAAATGAATTCGGCGACGACATTGAGCTTCCCAACTTGAACTCCCTCTCTAGCCCATCTAGTAGCTTCGTACCCATTGACGCGTACTTCCAAGGATACCAGCATGATCACAATACGAGCCTTGGCTATGAACAAACCAACAACAACAACAACGACGACGACAACAACTTCAACATCTTAAATCCTAATTTGAACCCAAACATTAGTTGGCTAGGAGGAGGAGGAGTTGGAAGCGGCCTTCCTTCGTTATCTTCTTGGTCTTCTAGCTTGATTACTCCAACCCTAAACACGACCGTGAATTCCTTGCTTCTTAAAGCACTGCAACTCCGGACTTACCAAGTCAGAGACAGCGGCGCTAACGTCACTGACCTTTTCTCGCTGCTACCACATCCATTTGGACCTACAACATCTCACGATTTAACCAATACTAATGTCCTGATTTCTTCTTCGGCTACCGATCTTAATAACAATAACAACGTCATGAATCGAGTGTGTACATTGCCTCAACAACAACAACCACAACCACAACCACAACCACAAGATCAACCGTTCAATATGGACTCCTTGTGGTGAAGTTGTCAGGAGGAAGCTAGGATTGAATACATGTTGCATGGTTAATTATTCTTTAATGTGAATGTTGTTTATGCATTTCTTTCGCTTCTTGCAATTATATGTAAAGAGCTTCTAATGTAACTAAGCTCAAAATTGTGTACGTGCAAGCATGGTACTTATTAGTAGAGTTGTTGGAGGCTCAAAGGAGCTCTATTGCTATAATTATATCCTGATGACCATTATATATAACCTAGCTGCTATTGTATGATTTGTGGCTATCTTTCTTAAGCCACGTATTGGTGTGTTTTAGTCCCGTTTTTATATTTAAGGCAAATTTGTCTTACATCTTGATCTCGTGGAAATTAAAGCCAAGGATGATCAAGGTGATGTGGCTTGCTCATTAAAGTCATCACCTTTTGACGTGCAACTATATAACAAGAACAACTCTCGTCCTTAAGAATATAGCTAGCTAGCCTCTCTCTTTCATCTCACGTGGCTCCCTCTCCCTCTCTCTGTTCTGATTTTTGAGCTTATGAATGTAATATGTAAATTGTTAGTTAGAATCTTATGAATATATATAAATGAATATAATTGAGAGGA
This sequence comes from Fallopia convolvulus, assembly GCA_964016875.1. NCBI lineage: Eukaryota > Viridiplantae > Streptophyta > Magnoliopsida > Caryophyllales > Polygonaceae > Fallopia > Fallopia convolvulus. The sequence continues at coordinate 30,682,882 of OZ024727.1, forward strand.
AAATCTTGAACAAATTAATAATATAATAAATTGGAATTTTTCTATTGGGCTAGATTATTTTGGGGTAAGCCGATCATTTCTGATGAAGTTAATGATGAAATATTTTGAGTAGTAGTCATTTTGTAGAATCGTTATAATTGTTTATAGAATCGTATATAAAATCGGATCGGACAAAAGATTTTATAAGTTTTTATTGTGATCACTTAAGATTCTACCACAAATAAGATTGTACTTGGAATTGTGAATCGCTCCATCACTTTGGATCGTAAAATCGTTGAATTGAATCGGGATTTTAATAACAATGACGATGCCATCGATCGTCATCACTAGTTGGAGTCTTCGTAGGCTACGACTTCATTTGACTTTGACCTCGTGCGGTGACTGGGCATGGTATTCGGCATGCAACAATTTCTCTCACTCTGGGGTCTTTAGGCTCTTAGTTTATTCTACGCAATGTTCCTACACTAGTGAAGCCGTCGTGCCCAGCTGGTTGTAGAGGGTAGGAAGCATCTAGTACTTTATAAGTTTTTTGTAGGGTGTATGATTTTAGAAGTATCATTATATTATTATCTCGAATTCAGAGTTTGCACACATCATGTCTGTGACACCCTTATACCCTATGACGTATACTTTGTAAAACTTATCTCGTATATAAAAAGATAAGAGACATATATTAACTATCCACGTAAGCATATAGCAGACAATAACAACCATAAGGTTGCACACATACACTTATATGTAGTTACTTCTTATACTAAAACATCTATTACTCTAACTTATATTACAACACATATGTCTAAGATGCAAAATGAGGAGGAGAAGGTTGCATTGAGCTTCAGCCGGCCGACCTGTATGAAAGTGACCTCTAAACGGACACACATTAGTAAGAACTAGCTGAACCTGAAAAATTGTTTTGCGATTTACGTGAGTCGCATACTCAGTGAATATAAACCATCATCAATTATTTCACACAAAGCCAAACAATTGGTCACTATACATATTCATACATACTATATATGTCATATATGAATTTACTATGCAAATGCTGATGTTTCCAATTCTTTATTCTGTGAACTGTTCAAGCCTGAATCTGCCCTGGGTTTACTGTATATGGACTCTTATGGTCCCTTTAATTATGAACCGTAGTATGATCTGTAGATCCTGTATTGATCCGAAGATCCTGTATTTTGTCGAAGATCCTGTATGACCCGTAGGTCGCTTTAACAAAGAAATCCGAAGATTTCCTGAATTTCAGTTCAGGGCAAGACAGTCACAGTCCTTTTAATCTCATTGCAATATGCTATATATGCAATCAAATGCATCATGTAACCATATATCATATGCCATCTGTTAACATACTTTCTGTGTAATCAACTCTGGAAATTTCAGAGCTATCATATAAAACACATATATCCATATAACGCATATATCCATATAGCTCATGTAGTACACATATCCATATAGCTCATATTGCACACATATCCATATAGCACATATAACACATAGGGTTGAATCTCCGGTCTATACTCACCTGTTCAAGACAGATACTATATCTCTTCTCTTTCTCTTTGACCACGATCTATGACTTGTGCTCCTATATATAACCCAATGCAAATTAGGCTATATACTCTTACAAACTCTAACCCCAAATGCAATGAAATGTCAGTATGCATTATAACTTCTTGTGTATAATTCCAAATCTTTTCAAACTTGACAACGATAAACTATATATATAGAAGAACATTTTTTTAGTTCAAACCTTTCTGAAAAACTTGATCAAAGGTTTCCAAAAATCATTACAAAATAAAACCCTAAAATTACTCTGAAATCTTTTACCGAATATAAATCCGATATCGAAAACACCCTCTGAGAACTATAGATCAACCGATTTTCAAATCAAAATCAACAGTTGATCTAGATCTGGAAAAATTAGAAAAATCCAAATAAACCATTAACTAATTAAAAACTTACCAAACCACGCTTATACTTCGAAATTAAATCCCGATAAAAGAAATCTTGGACCAAAACCATTCAAAAACAACGAAACCCCCTCAAATCCTTTCTAGTCGTTTCTCTTGTTTTTTTTTTCTTTTGGTTCTACGTATTTTGACCAACAAGAGCATGAAATACATATATATATATATATATATATATATATATATATTACAACTTACAAGTGAAGTCGGCAATTCTCAGTGAAAGTCGGCAATATTTTTAAGAAAATTGCACTTTCCACCCTCAAATCCTCTTTACTACAAACTTTACCCTGAAATAATTAATAATTAACTTTTACTTAAAAACTTTTTAAACTATAATAAACTTAATTAGAAAATAAATATTACCTTTAAAAACTCATTATATATCATGTCAATATGCCATGCATACGCTTCTAATATTATATGAATGCAAAATGACGTATGCACTTTGGTTACAATGTCCCTCGTTCTCTCCCGTTGATTCGATTACTCTTTTTGTCGTTTAGTGCTTGAATTATTCGCTCTCCATCATAACCCCATGACTTGATGTTTCCGTTTGCGAGAACTTCGAAGCAAACATACGATGTCTCCTTTCTCCCAAGGTGCAATTTTATTTTCTTTAAATTTCTCTTAACTTAGTGTCTAGAAAATGCCTCATTCGATGGGTTTATTCCAGGCTTCATGGTATTGGGTTGGTCACTTATTTGGCTGACTTCACTCATTTGGGCTTGCTTTCCACCGGTCAACCCAATAATTAGGTCTATAAAAAAAAGGTGGGTTTCATGTCATCTTCCTCATTGTTTTCTCATTGTTTTCGCCATCTTCCCAATCACTACTGTTTTGAATTTTTTTCTACGCACCTTCTCATTTTCCAATGGCTCTTGCCTTCATCTTGTCGCTTTAATAGTCTTCGAACTTCTCCTCTACGAATGAACAAGTAATTTCTCTCTTTCTTGCCTTCATTTTTCGTGTTTGCCCTATTTTTCTCTCGTGGCATTTTCGACTTCCCACCGTTGTGAGGGTAGGCGGCGATCTTTGTTGGTCGTCATTAGGTTTTTGTGAGTCGATCTTCGATGAGGGTCGATGCTTTTCTTTTCCTCTTTCTTTGTCTTCTCTAGTGCGATTTTTTGGGTTTTTGTCTTAGGGATGGTTTTCTAGTCTAATGCCACCGTGAACGGCAGTTCGTCGGTCTGCTTCCACCATGCTTGCGATGGGAATAATGCTGGATTTGGATTGTTCATCGCGGCATGGTGGTGGCCTTACGAAAGCATTCTTTTTCTCTCATCGGGGTCTTGAATATTTTTGCTTTTCGATCCATTTCTTCTTAATTATGTTTTTGAAAGATGTTTTTTAGAGTTGGAAAGGACCTCCCTTGTTGTAATGACATCGCACTCTTTGTTATAATCTTTCCTTCTCGAGTGTTACCTTCTGTTTGATCCTCATTCTGTGACACCCTTATAACCTATGACGTATACTTCATAAAACTTATCTCTCTTATATAAGCAGATAATTCACATATACCAACTATTCACATAAGCATAAAGTCAAAAGCAACAACCATAAAGGGTTGCACACACACACACATATAGGTAGTTACTTCTTATACTAAAACATCTATTATTCTAACTTCTATTACAAGCCATATGCCTATGATGCAAAATGAGGAGGAGAACGTTGCATTGAGCTTCAGCCGGCCGACCTGTATAAATGTGACCTCTAACAGAGACACACTTCAGAAAGAACTAGCTGAACCTGAAAAATTGGTTTGCGATTTACGTGAGTCGCATACTCAGTGAATATAAACCATCATCAATTATTTCACACAGAGTCAAACATTTAATCCATGTACATATACATACATATTATACATATGTCATATAGGAATTTACTATGCAAATGCAAATGCCGATGTATTCAATTCATTATTCTGTGAACTGTTCAAGCCTGAATCTGCCCCGGGTTTCCATTACCAACTCTTTTCCATTACCAACTTTTCCTTTCTTTTCTTTTTCTTCTTTTTTTAACATTACCTCCATTACCGACTTTTAGGCATCTTAGGCCTCATTTTCTCAATTACCATCTCTTAGGCATCTCAGGCCTCATGTATGACCCGTAGGTCTCTTTTGTATACAAATTCAGGGCAAGACAGTCACAGATCTTTTTAATCTCATGCAATATGCTATGCAATCAAGTGCATCATGTAACCATATATCATATGATATCTGTTAACATACCTTTTGTGCAAACAACTCTGGAAATTTCAGAGCTATCACATTTATCCATATAATCCATATAACACATATATCCATATAGCTCATATAGCACATATATTCATATACCTCATATACCACATATAGCGCATATATCCATATATTCATATTTCACATATAGCACATAGGGTTGAATCTCCGGTCTATACTCACCTGTTCAAGACAATTACTATATCTCTTCCTTTCCTCTTTGACCACGATCTATGACTTGTGCTCCAATATATAACCCAATGCAAAAACAACCTATTTACTCTTACAAACTTTAATCCCAAATGTAATGAAATGCCAGAATGCATTATAACTTCGTCGTGTGCATAATTCCAAATCCTTTAAAACTTGACAACGATAAACTATATATATATAGAAGAACATTTTTCTAGTTCAAACCTTTCTGAAAAACTTGATCAAAGGGCTCCCTAATATCATTACAAAGAGAAACCCTAAAATCACACTCAAATCTTTTACCGAATATAAATCCGATATCGAAAACACCCTTTGAGAACTATAAATCGACTGATTTTCAAATCAAAATCAACTTAGATCCAGATCTGAAAAAATTAGGAAAAATCCAGATAAACCATTTACTAATTAAACACTTACCAAACCACGCTTGTACTTCAGGAGTAAAACCCGATAGAAGAAATCTTGGACCAGATCCAACAAAAACCACCAAAATCCAACAAAATATAACCTTTCCTTCTCTCCTCTCTTTTCATCTGTACGTTGCTTCATATCTAAGATATGAGAATATGCACATATATATATTGAATGATAAAAGCCAAGGTCGGCAAACCGAGAAAGTCGGCTAAAATTGTAAGAAATTGAAATTTCCACCTCAAATCCTCTTTACTACAAACTTTACCCTGAAATAATTAATAATTAACTTTTAGTTAAAAACTTTTTAAAATATAATAAACTTAATTCGAAAATAAATATTACTTTTAAAAACTCACTATATGTCATGCCAATATGCTATGCATATGCTCTTTATATTCTATGAATGCAAAATGACGTATGCACTTGGGTCGGGAATGTTACATTTCTCCCCCTCTATATGAATTTTGTCCTCAAAATTCGCTATCTCTTCATATACCTTTCTCATCTTATCCTCTATTTCACAAGTCGTTTCCTCTATACCATGATTCTTCTAAATTACTTTCGGTATCTCACTTTGTAACTGTCTGATTCTGTCATCTGCTATCTTGATCAGTTCCTCTATGTAGTTCTGATTTTCTGCAAGCTGCATTTCTGAATCTTTTAGCACATGTGACAGATCAGATCGATATTATAGCAACATACTGACATGTAAAAATTATGAATCTGAGCCAAACATCAATGTGCCATCCTGAATGTCAAATGGCATTTCTTTACCTTGTAGAACATGTTCAATAATTTCTATCAACTTCCGATCTCTTACTTGTGCATCTTTAATTTTCTGTCTCAGCACTGGACAAATCTCAAAAGTAGCAATCAATACTCTATCTGTGTCAAATTGTAGTCTAGCATTTAGATCTCACAAAGCAATCAAATCTAACACTGAAGTCACATGCATATCTGCAATCATACCATTAGACTTTTGACTCAAAGCATCTGCTACAACATTGGCCTTTCCCGGATGATACTCGATTGTAGAATCATAATCTTTCAGTAGTTCTATCTAGCACCTCTGTCGCATGTTTAACTGCTTTTGGCTCATCAAATACATCAAACTCTTATGATCTGTAAATATTTAAAATGTTTCTCCATATTGATAATGTTGCTAAATCATTAGGGGAAATACTACTGATGTCAGCTCTAAATCATGTACAAGATAAGAAATTTCATGTGGTCGATACTGTCATGATGCATAGGCGGTTACTTTCCATCCAGCATAAAGACATAGTCAAGACTCTGATATGAAGCATCAATGTAAATACTGAATCCTCTTGTACCTGTAAGAATTCTCAATATTCTTGTTGTAGTCAACGGTGCTTTAACTTATCAAAGCTTTGTTGGCACGCAGAACTTCAATGGAATTGAGCATTCTTTCATAGCAATTTAGTAAGTGGTGCAGCTATAATAGAGAATCCTTCCACTAATAGTCTGTAGTATCCAGCCATACTAAGAATGATACGAACTTCTGTAACTGTAGTTGATGCTTTCCAGTTTACCACCGCTTCAAACTTTTTAGAATCAATCCTCTATACCTCTTCTAGATACTATATGTCCTAAAAATACCATATGATTCAACCAGAATTCACACTTTCTCAGTTTAGCAAACAACTGTTTTTCCCTCAAGACTTGTAGCACAGTACGCAAATGATCAGCATACTCTTCTGTACTTGTCGAATACATCAATATGTCGTCAATAAAGATGATCACAAATCTGTCTAGAAAAGATTGAAACACCTTGTTCATCAAAGTCATAAATGTCGCTGCTTTGCTCCTTGAAGTTGATCAAATACAACATCTATTCTTGGCAATGGATATTTGTTCTTCACTATCACCTGATTCAACTTTCTGTAATCTATGCACAGTCATAAGATACACTAGCACTAATGAATACTTTGTCCGACAAATCCTATAATTGTTTCTTCAGTTCCTGTAACTCTAGAAGAGCTATCCAATATGGAAGAATAGAAATCGGTGTAGTACTTGACATTAATCCCATAGTAAACTCTATCTCTTTATCCGGTGGCAATCTTGGAAAATCCGTTGGAAACACATCTGAAAAATCTTTAACAACAGGAATATCTCCAACCTCATCACATTCAACTGTACGGTCTATAACATGGGCCAAATATACCTCACACCATTCTCTGATCATGCAAAAAGCCACTATTGCAGATATTAAGCAAGTGGATATTGATCTTTTGTCTATCATCATAGAAAATCACGCTGGATTTCTCAAGCGAGTCTATCAATACTTCCTTAATACAACAACCCACTTTATCATGGTGTCTTGACAACCAATCATATCCTATATCACATCAAACTTATGTAGGAATAGCAAAATCGGATCAGCTGGTAACTCTACTGTATCCACTGATATTATACAATCCCAATATACTGTATGTACCTTTACCATTTCCTCTGTACTTTCTCTTCTTATGATTCATGTGTATGAAATGTACGTTCATGTAGTGCTGTATGAGATGCTCTTATAGACTGGCGTGGCACGGCTGAACCTTCTCTCCTTGGTGCATCATGCTCATGAATGCATTTCTAATATTAATTACATATGCTTATGAATGCATGCCCTTAAAGAATCATATCTCTGCTCTGATACCAAAAACTAGCTGTGACACCCTTATACCCTATGACATATACTTCATAAAACTTATCTCTCTTATATAAGCAGATAATTCACATATACCAACTATTCACATAAGCATAAAGTCAAAAGCAACAACCATAAAGGGTTGCACATAGACTTGTACAAGTCCGGGCCGGCCCGCCCGACCCGCTTAAACCACGGGCTTGGACATGGGAATTAGCCCGAAAGGCCCGGCCCGGCCCGGCCCGTAAAATATGGGACCGGGCTTGGACAATGAAAAAAGCCCGTATACCCGGCCCGGCCCGACCCGTATATATATTATATATATAATTTATACTTTATAATAATATTAATATATTATATCATTAATTATTTTTACATATAAATACTTGCAAATTATATCTAGTTACAATTTTTAGGTTATCTAGTTACATTTAAAGGTTTAGCAAATGAAATTTTGCCTAGGTTATCATTAATATAATTTTTTTTATTCATTTACTTCAATTTATGTCGAAGCCCGTGTGGGCCCGTGGACGGCCCGGCCCGTGTTTATGGGCGGGTATGGACAAAAAAATAGGCCCGAATAACCGGGTCGGGCTTGGCCCGGCCCGTTGATGTGGACAAAAAAAAAATTTTGACCCGGCCCGAACCCGCCCATGTACAGGTCTAGTTGCACACACACACATATAGGTAGTTACTTCTTATACTAAAACATCTATTATTCTAACTTCTATTACAAGCCATATGCCTATGATGCAAAATGAGGAGGAGAAGGTTGCATTGAGCTTCAGCCGGCCGACTTGTATAAATGTGACCTCTAACAGAGACACACTTCAGAAAGAACTAGCTGAACCTGAAAAATTGGTTTGCGATTTACGTGAGTCGCATACTCAGTGAATATAAACCATCATCAATTATTTCACACAGAGTCAAACATTTAATCCATGTACATATACATACATATTATACATATGTCATATAGGAATTAACTATGCAAATGCAAATGCCGATGTATCCAATTCATTATTCTGTGAACTGTTCAAGTCTGAATCTGCCCCGGGTTTCCATTACCAACTCTTTTCCATTACAAACTTTTCCTTTCTTTTCTTTTTCTTCTTTTTTTAACATTACCTCCATTACCGACTTTTAGGCATCTTAGGCCTCATTTGCTCAATTACCATCTCTTAGGCATCTCAGGCCTCATGTATGACCCGTAGGTCTCTTTTGTATACAAATTCAGGGCAAGATAGTCACAGATCCTTTTAATCTCATGCAATATGCTATGCAATCAAGTGCATCATGTAACCATATATCATATGATATCTGTTAACATACCTTTTGTGCAAACAACTCTGGAAATTTCAGAGCTATCACATTTATCCATATAATCCATATAACACATATATCCATATAGCTCATATAGCACATATATTCATATACCTCATATACCACATATAGCGCATATATCCATATATTCATATTTCACATATAGCACATAGGGTTGAATCTCCGGTCTATACTCACCTGTTCAAGACAATTACTATATCTCTTCCTTTCCTCTTTGACCACGATCTATGACTTGTGCTCCTATATATAACCCAATGCAAAAACAACCTATTTACTCTTACAAACTTTAATCCCAAATGTAATGAAATGCCAGAATGCATTATAACTTCGTCGTGTGCATAATTCCAAATCCTTTAAAACTTGACAACGATAAACTATATATATATATAGAAGAACATTTTTCTAGTTCAAACCTTTCTGAAAAACTTGATCAAAGGGCTCCCTAATATCATTACAAAGAGAGACCCTAAAATCACTCTCAAATCTTTTACCGAATATAAATCCGATATCGAAAACACCCTTTGAGAACTATAAATCGACTGATTTTCAAATCAAAATCAACTGTAGATCTAGATCTGGAAAAATTAGGAAAAATCCAGATAAACCATTTACTAATTAAACACTTACCAAACCACGCTTGTACTTCAGGATTAAAACCCGATAGAAGAAATCTTGGACCAGATCCAACAAAAACCACCAAAATCCAACAAAATATAACCTTTCCTTCTCTCCTCTCTTTTCATCTGTACGTTGCTTCATATCTAAGATATGAGAATATGCACATATATATATTGAATGACAAAAGCCAAGGTCGGCAAACCGAGAAAGTCGGCTAAAATTGTAAGAAATTGAAATTACCACCCTCAAATCCTCTTTACTACAAACTTTACCCTGAAATAATTAATAATTAACTTTTAGTTAAAAACTTTTTAAAATATAATAAACTTAATTCGAAAATAAATATTACTTTTAAAAACTCACTATATGTCCTGCCAATATGCTATGCATATGCTCTTTATATTCTATGAATGCAAATTGACGTATGCACTTGGGTCGAGGATGTTACACATTCTTTCTTTTTTCAAATTGCTCGTGTTTTTCGTGCCTTGGGTCTCATTCTTGTATGCCGGACGAGAGTTGTCCATCTCACGTATCACGCGGGGTAGTCATCAGTGATTGGTATAGGTTTTTCACATCCTAAGAGAGAATCTAGTGACTCTCAAAATGAGTGACTCACCTTGCATCTTCTTTCTACTAGTGATTTGTATTCCCTTGCACCAGAATTTCCTTTGGGGCAGAGCTCGCGCCTTCTGAAGTTTATTCAAATTTTGTGTTCCCCCTCAACTCTTCCCTAAACCGTGAAGGACTCTTTATGCGTATGCGATTCAATGCTTGGAGTTGTCAGAGGAGCCAAATGTGGAGAACATGCGAGCTCTTTTACTCACTCAAGAAGCGGACGATTTCAAGAGTCTGAGTATCCTTGGGACAAGCCTAGTGGCCACACCTTCTATTAATGGAAAGTGGAGGAAAAAGTGGTTTTTGGTTCATGATACCCAAAACAAGTTATTCAACTTCCCGGTGGTCTAGTCGAGCCTATACAAGAAGATTGCAAAGGTGTCGTAGAAAGAAGTAGCAAAGGCCAAACAGGTTTTCATTCCTTTTCTTCTTTTAATTTAACTTGTTTTTTCTATATGGAGATAAATGTGAGTGAGATGGTTGCGATGTTGAAGAATAAAGACGCTCCGAGCAAGAAGGACATGAGGGCCCTCAAACAAGCAACGGTAGAGAAAGTTTCTTTTTTTTTGATCTCTTGCTCGGTTCGATTAGCCAGGGCCAATCTACGTCCGAACCGGGTACTGCAGAGGCCCATTGCTAGGGGCGACCCTCCCAATTCAATTTTTTCCATACACGCCGCCAAGAAGATTCGAACTTCGAACCTCATGAACAAACGCTTAAGGAGCCTAGCACCTCATCCCACTAGACCAATTGGTTATTGGTGGTAGAGAAAGTTTCTTAACCCCCACAAGAAGCAGCACGTCCGTCACGCCTCTCAGAATCATAGAAAGTTTCTCCACCTCCCTTTGATGAGAGACTAATTGAGCTGTACGTTTGTTGCACTTGCAGAAATCTAATCATTTGAAGGTGATATTCCATTAAGCATTTAGCTAGTCGTTTGAATGTGATATTACTACTTTCTTGCTATAGACCCTCTCTCTACTTAATTAGAAGATGTTGGTAATATATGTTTGTTTCGTCGAATATGTAGAAGCCCAGTCAAATGAACATAATTCCAAATCGATGCCAAGCAATTGGAGTTGTCATCACTGTTTAAAAGTAAGAAATGACCATATTCTCTTTTAGGCAAAACTAACATTGGAATTCAGATATAGAATTAATATATATGGTATTTTGGAAATTCAATGCATATTTTCATATTTTACTAATGATATATATATATAGTAGCTTTGCTTTCAAAAAGGTAGAACTAGGCATAAAGGTTTGGGTGTTTAAACTGCTAATAATATGAATAGTTAATGACTAAATTCAACTTCACTCATAATGGGTGATTAATAAAATGGTCTAAGGTCTTTGATGGTACTATTTACTATTTACCTTTTGATGATAATTTTTTGTCATCAAGGCCTTTAATGACACTATTTGTCTTTGATGATAGTTTTTTTGTTACCCATTGATGGCAACACCTCATGACAATTTTTTATGACACTTGATGACGATTGTTTTTTTATGACACTTATTTGTCATCAAGACTATTTTGATGGCAATTGTTGATATAGTTGATGACAGTTGTTGACAACCACTTGTTGATGCTGACAATTGTTGACGACAATTGGGATCGGTTTGTGATACATGGAAGAAATCTTGTCGCTCAATGACTTGTGACCTCCATGATCCAATCAGTTCTAACTTGATTAAAGTAAATGAGATTATGTTGGACTTGATACAAGAGTGCATGCTTAAAGTATATGTTAAGCCGTCAAATTGTCATATGGACCAAGTGGGAGAATGAAAGAATATTTTCTATATTATAGTGGACCATGTAACCTAGGTTTAATTATAAGAGATTGAGTCCATTTATATAATATTATATTATATAAGGTGATACCGTGATGGATGGTTTCAATAAAAGATATTAAAATCTGGGATTAATAATATCCCTCTTACCTTACCTATTAATTAAATATATTGACTTTCATATCTCATTAATGGTACATACATATAAAGGTAGTTACCTTTTGGTAATCTATACTACATATATAAACTTGTGTACATGCCCACATTTATTGCGTCTAATAAATGCTTATTTCTTAAATTACATGCCCACTCAATCAAAATATTTATCTAGCTTACATGCAAATTTGTATTTTCTTACATTCAATGCTTTGAATTTAAAGCATTCAATTGCCTTCTATTTTTTTGGTAGAATTCAATTGTCTCATATAGACTTAATGTCATACATATCTTATATGTTCTACCTTAGCCTCTTGACCTTTCACACATAATATTTACTTACTATTATACATCAATCATAGATTAATTATTTAGAAAATCTATATTTTTATAGGTTTTCTAAATAATTGAATGTCAATCATAAATGCATGTGATAACTTATATGTAAAAAGATATGCAACTTCAAAAACTTAATTGATGAAATATAATATTTGAAAAAAATTAAATACGTAAACATGTAAAAAAGAATTTAAATAAAATTATTAACCCGTGCAAATGCACGGGCATATACTTCTAGTTTTGTATATATTTTGTATTTTTTCCCTTAATAAATTGTATGTAATGAGCTTGCGATGCATTTCAAGTTTATAAAGATCATTTGATATATTCAAAATGTGTATATATAAAATGGATATATACTATATTATTACACATATACCATATTATTTATATATTCTTCAACTTATAAAAATAATGGATAATAGATATATGTCAGAACTCACATTACACAACAAAATTATAACACAATCTTTAAGGCGAAAAAATTCGAGCAGAAATATAGGATGATTAGAACGTTTCAATAGATATTGATTGCTCATTATCCTTGATTAATGTCAACTTTTAGGTTAAAGGACTAATGATTTTGTTGAAAGTATATTATAAGTATGTGAAATAATATATAAGATGTATAAAAAACAACCAACCCGGTATATGCATGGCCGGTTACATACAAGGAGTTTTAATTTTTAAAAATAATTCAAATTCTCCCTCAGCTTAAATCTTCTTTTCACAATCTAAATATAACATTAAAAAATTGCGCAGTGTTTATCTTTCATTTGAAATCAAAACTATTCTTCCAACATGGTGGTTATAATGATTAGAATGTACAAAGAATTCGAGCAGAAATATAGGATGATTAGAACGTTTCAATGGATATTGATTGCTCATTATCCTTGATTAATGTCAACTTTTAGGTTAAAGGACTAATTATTTTGTTGAAAGTATATTATAAGTATGTGAAATAATATATAAGATGTATAAAAAAACAACCAACTCGGTATATGCATGGCCAGTTACATACAAGGGGTTTTAATTTTTAAAAATAATTCAAATTCTTCCTCAGCTTAAATCTTCTTTTCACAATCTAAATATAACATTAAAAAATTAACTTTTGGTAATTAGTATATATATTTTGTGCATTGAAAAGAAAAAGAGTGTTAATTGTTTTGTCAGGCATTGTTTTACACACAAAGAACAGGAAAGAGAGAGTCAAAAGGAGTTCTCTCATCCATCAGAGAACAAATCAAGGAGAAGGCTAAGGAAGAGAACAATTGCATCGAAGAATCCGCTACAAACTACAAATTGAAGAGCATGGATCAAGGTTAGTAAATCCGTCTTTGCTTTGGCTGAAATTAGGGTTAAATTAATTCAAGTCTAGATCCGAATTGGGACTGATTTCATTATGAGAAATCGATAAAAAGCTTTCAATTGTTGAAAGTTGTTGATAACAATTGTTGACCGTTGTTGAAAATTGTTGACGTTGAAAATAATTGTTGTCAACAATTGTTGACAATAATTTTTGTCAACAATTGTTGACAGTTGTTAACGTTGACAATAATTGTTGTCAACACCGGTCAATAGTAGGTCAACGGCGGTCAATGTCTGAGTCAAGTCGGTTGACCGAGACAACTCATCAATGGTTGAAGAGAAAGGAGGAAGGGTTAAGGGGTTATTCATGCTATTAAAACACAACTCCCAACTAATATGGTATACCCCCATGTTAAGGCTATTTACCAAAATCACCCATCAAAATAAGCCTCAATCGCGGGAAAATCTATTGCTTAGGACTCAACTTTAGTACTATAATAAGCAACTACCTTTCATTCGTAAGAAGACCAACTAACAAGATTGCCACCATGTAAATGGAAAATCAATGTTGAGAGTGACAATCATCCTAATCAGTGGCCCAATCAGCATAAATGACGTTCACAATGCAAGAGTCGGGAGTTGGACGAAAGGACAATCAAGTGTCAATGGAACCCTTCAAATAGCTCAATTAGCTAGGTCATTTATGAAAGGACAATCAAGTCGCGAGTAGTTCTGCATGAACATGAAAATGCGGTTAATGGAATTGGAGAATTTCAATTAGCTAGGTCATTTATGACATATTACAAGGAACCAATAATGCGTCTATAAAGATGTATGCATATCCACACACTAATAATGAGATATATAAGATGATTAGCATGTCGTATGAACCTCGGGGCTCTTATTTATAGCCAGCCATATAAAGCTTTCTTGAGTTTGTTGTTAACATCAACCCATTTAAGGGGCCAATTTATGAGCAAAACACACACCTTTTCCCCGTCAACAGATGGATATATCTGGTTTGTTTTTTATCCAATGTGCCTACTTACAACCAAACACATTAGCACTTGAATGTCAGTTAACAAGGTCCCAAGTGCCCCCATTACACAACAAGGCGTCAATTTTTTTTAATACTTGATTTGATTTGATTTTTACACACCAACTCCACTTGGGTTCAGACCCCCATTACTTGTCCTGCCATACATAGCTTTGATTATAACAAGCACTAAAACCGATCGAAACATACATCAATCACGTTGCGAGTGGCGCTTGTTCCAAGGCTTCTTTCCCTGTAACCCCTTCCTTCAACTTCTTAAAATACTCTTCATAGTTCTTCTCGGGAGGAGGGTTTTGTGGGTCCACCTCATACGGCTGGCTGAATGGAATCACACTCTTTACCTGCGACATCGCGACATCACTTCACCAAGCTTCAAAACGAATGCCACACTCTCTCTCTCTCTATGGATATCATCATATCATGTTCCGTTCTACACAATCTCATGCAATCTACACATCAAGCATGTGGGTAGACATGTATACTATACTAGTATTCTGCCAGAATTTTTGCCTAATGTCGTCAAAAAGTCATCATCATCATCATTGACCCAGTGAGGCTCCGCTACAACGGAATCTGGGGGGTTAGGATGGGGGTACCCCTACCCAAGGGAAAGGGGTACTCTCGATAGACCCAAGAAAAACTGAAATTCAGCTATGTGACAATAATAACTGAATTTAGTTAGAATACACCAAAATTGATATAGGGACTAAATCCATCTCAAAGGCAGTGTATAAAAGCCAATGAGCATGAGGATGCGCCCCCTTAAATGTAAAGTCAGAAAATAATTATTGTACAGAGCTGCTTATGGAAGAATAAAAGGAAATTTTATGCTAGGCTTTCACATTAAATGGAAGTTCATTTTTTAAGGGTGGAATTAATACCTCAAATGTCTTATTACATGCATAAGTGCTCTCCAAAGCAGCAACACATATTCGTGCGACCTCTTCCCTTGATATCTTTCCCTGTAAATGACCACTGCAAACATTAGAAAGTTGCATTTGAAATGTAATTCTTTTAATTAATTCCATAATGAAACAAAGAAAACCAACATAAATTCATTAAGACAACTGACGAGGGGAGAAAAGGAAGTACCGTTATGTTGTCTCCTTGATCAAAAATAAGATCCGCACCTGCTGGCTCCTCGGTTAGTGCACAAGGTCTTACGATTGTAAAAGGAATTCCACTATCCCGTATCAAATCCTCTCCCTATAAGAAAGGCTAGATTACATTGCTAATCCAAAACAAGTTAGCAAGTCCTACTTCCTAGCTACTTATCATGAAGCCATTAAGAATGAAAAAGAAAATTCCTAATGTTCTACACCTGTAACTCTCAACTGATGATGAGTTCAACTGATGTTTGTGAACGCAGCCACAAGAGCAAAAGAAACTTATGAAACTGTTACAAAGAACATTAAAAAAAATTTGTAGGGACCTTAAGCTTGTATGTCAAAATAGAACCCAGCTCCTTGTTCAGACGAACAGCAGGAGGTTGTTTGCTAAGATCAAGTCCAGGCCGGTCAGGTCGTGTGACCCCAGCAGAGCTTACATGAACAATCCTACAACAAAAGAACAGCGTCCAAATTTAGTGACAGGAAGGAGTCATATATGTATTGAGAAATGTAAGAGAAAAGAAATGTCTAACCTAGGAGTCACAGGATTTTGTATATATGCTCGTATACTTGAAACAGGAAGCTCGAACACACCCTCTTGGAAAGTTGGATTTAATTTTCCATCATATTCAAACTTACTGAACATAAGCTGGAAAGTTTAAGCATTGATTAGCAATATTCAAGTGATCAACAATAAATCAAGAGAACGAAGAGAATGGTGGCAAAAAGTTCTCTGCTCTCCAAGGATGACTAGATAAATGTGAAAGATGAAGGTTGACTCAAGTCTCTATGTTTTTCTATAGTCTTTCCTTCCAGAGCACTTGTTTAAAGTCCTTATATCGTTGATAGATCAACAGCTAATGAGGAGTTCGACAAGTTATTCGATGCTTGAACAAACCATGCTGGATGATTCGAGAGACTTGGATGTGGAGTGTACAACTTTGATCATTTCCAACAAAAGTCTGTCCCTGGATTTGATTTAGGAACAATTTTCTAGATCTCATCACATTGAGAGTACATGCCATTTTCTCTTTTAACCTAAATTCTTTTCAGAAATGATACAGTGATACTTCTCTTTTATTAAAAAATAAAATAAAAATACCTGCAATGATATGATGTTGGCAGAACTAAAAGGCAGGGCATCAGTCACAGTCCGCGCTCGAAACACAGGCGTCAATGAAGAGAAAGGAATACGAATCTGAAATCAGACAGGTTAATTAATAATAAAAAAAAAGAGTGATAGAAAATCAATCCTAATAGAGCAGTACTATACTATTGACATACAGACTGCCATCGATCAGCCACAGTATCAAAACTTGCAGTATAACCAACAGTATCCCAATCTGTACTAGTACGGATGATAAGTTTATAACGACGCCCGTCACCTCTAAGGCGTAGCTCAAGGCCATCATACGCCGAAAGATTCTCAGGCACTGCAAAATTCTGAAAAGACAAAATACACCAGTACTAGTAAATAGAAAATCTACGATTCAAAGAGAGATTCTTGAATATAATGGTTCACTTTATTCTCTATTTACCAATATTAAGAACTAAAAATTGTGTTAAATTGAGATTTCTTTAACATTATGCAAGCTTAGAAGTCTTTCAAATTGAGTTTCTTGCATTATATGCCGTGTTTAACTTCAAAGACTTTAACTGTTATATGTTCCAAAAATTTTGATCGATGAGGTCTTACATCATAAGACAGCACAAGTTTTCTTCAGTAGATTAATTTGGTTAATTGCTTATGTTGTTTGAAGGAACATATATGATATAAAGGTGTACTAGTTCCAAGACAAAAATGCATGGAAGAGGATGAAGCTTACTACATTACTTTTAGTATTTAACTTCACAGGTTTTTAGATTGTAACTTAGGATCGATGGGGCCTTAAATGTGTCATAACTGAGCACATGCTATCACCAATATTTTTACTTGAGGTCTTCTTTTGGTGAAATTTTACTTGAGGTTTTTATATTGTAAATTAGGATCGATGGGGCCTTCAAAGTGTCATAAGTGAGCATAAGTTTTCATCAATAATTTTACTCGAGGCTTAAGTTACTTCAAAGCCAACTATTTGTGTACTACAAGAGAATCATGCATCGAGTTTGTTTTCAGCTAAAATTAAAGACAACTCTTTCTTCCAATTTAAATTGCAAATCCATCAAACTTCAAATCATGTGTTTTTTCCTGTTTAAAAATTAAAAAAATATATGCTTGGTATTTAGTCATTGACAAACTAACCTCCAATCGTTCTTCATAAACAATTTAGCAAATGTATCACAAACACAAAACAGAGGAGAAACAAGATTTTTAAAGAGGGAAAAAAGACAAACAAACAACTTCCTACAATCATTAAAAGATATCACAGCTTACTCTTGTTCTGATGCTAGTGAAGCCCCCATTGTTTGCTGTAGAGACAACACCTAGAGAAACCATAGGAGACATTGCATGCAATTAAAAATCACCAATATCAATACAAGGGTAAATCTTACTTTTGTCTCTAAACATTGCAAGTTTTTCCTTGTTCGCCCATAAACTAATACATGCTAAATTGCTAATAAAGTCCCTGAAAACTACTGAAATGATTTGCCGCCTAAAGAAATTGCACAACAACTTGTTCAGTAGTTCAAGAACTTTACTAGATAGATATGTTTAAAGTTTAGGACCAGAAAGAAAAACTTGCATAGTTCAGGGGCCAACCGTGTAATGATAATCCTAAAATAAACTATCACTCTAACATCTCCATATCTTCCACATTTGTAGTTCTGCAGGCAATTAGGCTTTATTAGTGAATTCCTGTCTTTGTGAACATACGAAAATGGCCTCCTTATTTGGACCACTTAAAAAACAACTTTGCAAGTAATTATATTCCAATGTGTCAGGATAGGGTTTAAGTACATTGGAGAATGTCAGGTTATAGTAATTTTCAGAGACATCCATTATAATATGCTTGAGGAGCATGTTCATTTATCGTCGATCGCAAGTTGGCAACTAACTATATCATAGCAAATTATAATGGATTCAAGAGATTATGTCACAATAAATAGGAGGAAGATGAAAGTAATCTGAAATAAGTCCATAAGTAGCGATTTAGTATTTGCCTAGACATCACGACGAGACACATAGAAAAATTAAAACATGAATGCTCACAAACCTTTGAAAACACCAGTTGGAGCACCATTTTCTCCACCAGTGCGATCAATCAGGAATGCACTTTCACTGACTCCTCCCATTACCACATCATCTAAGGAACCCCAAGGGAGTTCTCTGGATAAGTTGCCTGAAAATTAGTCAAATAGATAAAGTAACTACCCTCATCAAATTCAAGGATTTCAAGCCTTCAAGCTTTGTTTGCAAAGACGATTCCAAAGAGAAGGAAGAGAATGCATGAGTTGCTTCACTAACCAGAAAGCCACAGTCATAAGGCAGAAACCACTTCATGGTACCAAGTAGGCAATTATGCAAACATTTGCACAAAACTATGATACTACATATTTTAATCAAATTTCCTTATAATCTCAAGTAACAAGGGGGAACCTAGCAAGTCCCTAAGGCCTTGCCTTATTTCCTGTTTCTCTTTTGCATATCATGCCCTTCAGAGATATATAAATCACAATTCTACTTTCTAATATCTATGAAGTTCTAAATGCAAGTAAACATGACTTTTCTTGTTTTTTTGCTCTTCATTATCCATTTCACGGAAGATTATGGAGTAAAAACACAACAATGAGGAATCTTAACTCTTCCAACCTATGTGATACACATTACCTACTTTAGCCAGTTTTGATCTAATGCTTATGCATTCAAACATGAGATCAGTAGCTTCCCTAAGTCAATTAGGAAGAGATGTACCTTCAAATCCAAACAGCAATTTTCCACTCTGGAGTTCCATGTTTTCTTTGATGGAATTAATCAAATTTTGCATTCCTATATATTCCACCATTTCTGGTGAAGCACCTTTTATCTATTTTCATACAAAACACAAAGCAAAGTGATACAATAAACATCATATTTCTCAAATGAACAACAAATGGAATTGAATTGGCATTTTAAACTTGAACTGCAGCACAGGATATTGAACAAGGCCCACCTCAGGTTCAAAGAACTTGACACCCTGTAATACACCATGAATTTTGGAAAAATCAGAGTAAGGTGCTGGAAGAGAACAGTTATCAATAATTAAATTGAAACATTGAGTTAAATCATCAGATACAAGCAGAATTTAGCAAACAGAATTCTTCTTGAAATTCTAACAGCAAACTTTGCAGAAGGAAAACAAAGTAAAACGTACTTGGCTATACTTCGCTCTGTCAGGAGTGTCCCCTTCCTTGGGTCCAACAATAACAGAAACAGCACTGACAACTTTCTTCACTCCTTTGAAGTATTCTGGGAGTAGAGTGCTCTGCTTGGTAACATCTCCACAAATCTAAAATTATTGCAATATCATAGTCGTGAACAAGGTTTCAACTAAAAATGTAGGTCAGTCTAGCAAAGTCATTCAATAGACCCCAGAATAATAAAAAAAAATAACAGATATGTAAGCGCTCATGAGAAGTTTAGATGTTCTAGACTCTTATTCCAATTCACGGATTGAAAATGTTGTCAGTGTAAGAGTACATTTCTGTTTCATTTTCTCAACTGCCAGCTGTTTGGGTCCTAGCTGCAATACTTTCCAAGTCTTTTTTCTTTCCTGGCAACTGAATGATGGTATCCTTCACTTTTTTCCAGGACCTATCAGAGTTTGAGATGATGCAAGTGCTCCAAGAAATAGTGTCATTACTTTTAAAATTAATACGAAGTTCGGGAGTGGTAGCTTTTTCTCGCATAAATGTTGCAATGTTCTCAAAATAACACAAACGTTGGGTGGTAGTTATTAATGGCATGAGACCGTCACATGACTCGCATACATTTCTAGCATGTTTTATAAACCCAATTTACTTGGATGTTTATAAAAGTCAAAAATATTGGTTGGATTAAGTCATCGATACACTTTGTCATTAATAACTACAGCCCCCAATGTTTGTGCTCTTAAAGGAGTATTGTAAAATTCAAGCCACAAAGGCTACGACCCCCAACGTTTATGTTATTTTCCAAAAATAGAAGGCATAGTAAATCTCATAGATATCATCTCCATGCTGAAATAACATGTCAGGATCAAAACTATTCTACATGATGTAAAGTATGAGCAGAATCAGATTCATATAGAAGAAAAAAAAACTCCTAATGCAGCAAAAATGGCCTAAAACATTATCAGCTATGATTCTATTAAATAAAAAATTACATGACATTGAACTCACCAGATCAATATCGGGGCCTAACAATTTTCTTGCCTTCTCCTCATCTCTGACCTAATGAAAGCTTGCTTCAGTAAAACCAGTCATGCAGGAAAAGACGCCAGTAAAAAGCTTGCAGAATGAAATGAAAGAGCATACCAACACTCGGACTGGCAAACCCTTCTTGCGCAGAACATCAACAACCCTTTTTCCAACACCCCCAGTTGCGCCGGTAACCAGAACTATCCCAGAAGATTGCATCTTGTTTGATGGCTCGTCCAAGGATTGATCAGAGAGCTTCCCAATCAGATCTTCAAAGAACTGCTACCATGCAGATGCAAATCATGGAGTACATAAATTGCCCACACAAAATAAGAACAAACAAAAACATAGAAAATTATATACTAAACCTTTATAGGAGATGGAAGTGCGTCAAAGAAGAACAAAGTCCTCACAAATCTTCCAAAGTCCCAACCTTGCTTACCACTTGAGGCAAATATATGTCTTCTGTACCTTCTTGACAAGAAATATGATGGCCTGTGCTTTTCAGAACCATAAGACAGGCACGTATCAGATTGACGAAATGGTTTATAAAATAAAGCTGAATTGGACTTTCTCCTAGATAATCCCTGGCCCAGAGGAATTGTAGTGCCCTGCAATACAGCATAGAAATATGGTATTAGCAAGGACGTGAAGTATATATTTAAACAAAAAGAAATAGTGAAACCTCCTTGTTTTTCAGATACATACAGTCAATATATAGTTTTTCCGACTTCTTAGTTACAAGGGAAAATTAAAGTTGACTCTTGAGGGTCATTGAGCATAATAGAGAAGGCTTATAATGTAAATTATACGTTGCCAAACACATCTTAATATAATATATGTGGAAAACTAATGCTTGATTATATTTGAAAAACAGTAAATACAGCTCATTGAGCATAACCTTAATACATTTCCAATAAACAAGCATCATAAGAAGGATAGTTTCAAACTTAATACAGTCATGGCATCAGTTATGGTAAGTTACAGGGTATTTTCCATCAGTCATCCCATTTTAAAGGCCACAATAGATAAAGTATAATGTATTCTAGCAACACAACATAATGCACCTATATACAAGGTGAATGATTTCTCCATAATGTCTATTCAAGATTGATTTCAGATAGGCCTATCACGCCTTGTATTTGTGATACTTTAGGAAGATCCTGAGGGTATTTGGACTGCCTAATTGGGTTCTAGTCTACTATGTGTTACAGCAGCATTGATTACAGTCTATTCTAAATTTATCAACAGGTTGGGCACTCAAGTATTAGTTTCAGTGAGAAGGGGAAGCAGAAAAGACAAAGGAACACACCTAATAATTGTTGTCTTAAGTCCAGAAGAAGTTGAGAGTTGGTATCTAGATGCAATTTTTATCATGAGTAGTGAATACTCAGTAATCTCAATTCTGTTAACCTCGTGCTATGTCCTAAGGCTTCTAATAATTCTGTAAGAGCTCAAATAAAACATCATAATTGATCCTACATCTGGGGGAATATAATGGAAAGAAACTGAAATAACAGCAACTTGCAGGAGGGATCTCAGAGAATGTTCAGAAAAACACTGCTGGAGATTTGCAAGTAATCTGGCTGAGAAACTACCTATTGAACATCTTCACATAGCTTGCTATGAAAAGAATGTCATGCAAAGCATAGAGGTGCCCATAACATGTGGAGAGGGTGTTTCCAATAGACCCAAGAAAACAAAAGGAGTCATTAAACTGCCCACAACCTTAATTTTCTGCATGATATGACTTCATCATCATCATCATCATTGACCCAGTGAGGCTCTGCTACAGCGGAATCTGGGGGGTCAAGATGGGGGTACCCCCGCCCAAGGGAAGGGGGTATGCCCGATTGACCCAAGAAAAACTAAAATTCAGCTATGTGACACTAATAACTGAATTTAGTTAAAATGCACCAAAATTGATATAGGGACTAAATCCCTCTCAAAGGCAGTGTATAAAAGCCAATGAGCATGAGGATGCGCCCCAAACTGCATGATATGACTTGTGAGCTTAAAATAAAATGATGCCATGATTAGCTTCAATCCCACTCAAAAGGACGATGGATCATACATCCCAAAAAGCCTTTCCTCGGCTTGCATCCGTACAGAAAGCGTGCTAAGCACACCAGCTACTAATATTTGAAGCAAAATTTGGTCCAAAACAATGGAACCCAAACTTCAAACTAGAACTCAGAGGTTTCAACATGATGGCAACTAGTAATTAAGGAGATGATAGGATAAATTTGATAAGAATATGAGAAAAAGACCCATGCAGGTAAACATTGGTGGTAAAACACTACAAACCCTAACTAAAAGACTATCCAATAAAATTGCGATAAAAGCACAGTCAATCATCAACTTGATCACCAGTGGAAAACCCAGGAAAATCTATACAAACAAGAAGAGAAAAAAAAAAGAAAAGAAAGCTGGATTACCGGAAAAAGCGAGTAATATTCAGCTACTAAACCAATGAAAGTATTAAAGGGATTGAGTTTTGGTGGCACTGAGTACCTGAAATTTGCAAAGGGAGGCATAAGAAGATGACGAGCAGCATTCCATTTGCTAGAATTTCCTTTTAACAATTTGCGGACATCAGAAGGGAGGCAAGGAGGTTGAGAAATCTCAGTTTGATGATTTTATTGAAGGTGATTATGAACCACACAATGGCGGGGGGGCTTCTGAGACTTTCCACCAGCAGCCAAAGAACTGAAAGAAGGGAGAGTTCTCGAGCTACTCCCTCCGTCCAAATTGTTTGTCCATAAAGTACAATTGGCACGGTAATCTACTATATATAAAAGCAATAAGGTTTGGAGCCTTTTCATTACGCCACCTACGATTTCGCCACATATCGATCCTATATTAAGCCACTTCATATTTTTACACATGTCATTTTCTTATAATTTAGACGTCTTTATAAATATTTCATGTCATAGTCCACATGTCAAAAATTTTCCATATCACTCATGTATTATGTACACATCATATTGCCACATAATCTACAAATATCAATCAATTTTTTAATTTTTTATATATTGGATTACAATAATGTTTTTTTGAAAATTTATTTACATATAAAAATATTTTTTACCATATCTTTATGATCCTAACAACTCTCCAATATAATCTACCAAAAAAACTCATATAAATATATACCGAGATCTTATCCTATAATATAAATATATACCGAGATCCTATCATATAATATGTCAAGTCAATTTTATTTGCTAATCCGTATTAAATGTCCCATTATTTTCATTTTTGTTATCAAAATCTTTAATTTAGAATTATGCTTTTTACAATTTATATAAATCATCAATTCACAATTATTATTTATATTATATTTTTATTTATTAATATATTTTTTTATAGTATATCTAAAAAAGTATCGATTCATAGTCGTGCAGGACACGACGGGGACAACTAGTTAATACAAAGTTGAAAAGTTGAATAAATTAGGGTATAAAAAGTTTAAAAAGTAATAAAGTTGAAGGAAAAGGTGGATAATTGAGGGTAATATATAAGATTGGATGAGGGTAATTTTGTAATTTTATAGAAAAAAGTAATAAAGTTGATGGGAAAGGTGGATAATTGGGGGTAATATATAAGATTGGATGAGGGTAATTTTGTAATTTTATAGAAAAAAGTAATAAAGTTGATGGGAAAGGTGGATAATGGGGGTAATATATAAGATTGAATAAGGGTAATATGGTAAAAAAAAGTATGATATAAATGGAAAGTTTGAAAGATGGACAAACTTATTGGGACAACCGAAATGGAAAGATGGACAAACATTATGGGACGGAGGGAGTATTTTTTTAGAGATGGGACCCGCTGATCTCGACACTCTAAACTTGCTTTTCTCAGGAATGGATCATGTATTCTATTACCACGGTCAGCCAGGCGCCCTGAACAGTGATTCTATACGGCCCGGAATTTCATCCATTTTCGATCTATTACTAATAACTAAAGTCGGACCAATTTCTGCCACCACGTTGCGCCACATCACCCCTTTATTAAAATAACATTTTTAAATAGTTAATTATGGAAAAAAAGTTATCTCCAAGTAACCATAAAGATAAAATAATATTTGTAAAAATTTATCCCCAAATAAACATAAAGATAAAATAATACTAGTAGATTTGATTAATATAGATAAAAAAAGCATATTATATTTGTAAAAGATAATAAAAAAATATGTACACGTGATCACATCATATATATCTTTGAAATAAAAATAGTCATATATATCTATAATCTATAACTATATATTAAAGATATACCTTTTCGAGCCACCACGTTAATTTTGGCCCCACCTTACATTTAAAAATCAGTTTTTATTTATATTAATTTACCCTTTTCAATTAAATTCTTTTCTATCTATTTATGTAAAAAATTATTCTTAAATTCGAAATTTAATTAAACAATAACAAAAATTATTCTAACTTTTATCTTTTTATCCATTTATGTAAAAGATTTATCTTCAATCAAATTTTGATTAAAAATTTGACCAATATAGATAAAAAAGCATATTATATTTAATATATTTGTAAAAGATAAGAAAAATTATGTACACGTGATCACATCATATATATCTTTGAAATAAAAATAGCCATATCTATCTATAATCTATAACTATATATTAAAGATATACCCTTTCGAGCCACCACGTTAATTTTGGCCTCACCTTACATTTAAAAATCAATTTTTATTTATATTAATTTATCCTTTTCAATTAAATTCTTTTCTATCTATTTATGTGAAAAATTATTCTTAAATTCTAAATTTAATTAAACAATAATAAAAATTATTCTAACTTTATCTTTTTATCCATTTATGTAAAAGATTTATCTTCAATCAAATTTTGATTAAAAAAATAAAAATTCCAATATCTAGGTAATTATTATCCTAAATTAAATTTTGATACAAAATTATATTATATTTTTCTTAATTTTCTTTTTGGCTTATTCATGTAAATATACAAGATTTTTTTTTATCTTTTAAAAATTCAGCCTTTTTTTTATCTCTTCTTATTAATTATCATTTTAACTTTTTACTTAAAAGATTTTTAAAGACTTGAATTTTATTGAAAAAATTATAGGGATTTAAATTATTTTTGAGTTTGTAAAATAGTAATTTAAATAAATTATATTTATATTCACCCCTTTATTAAAATAATAGTTTTTTTTATAGTTAATTATGCAAAAAAGTTATCTTCAAGTAAACATAAAGATAAAATAATATTTGTAAAAGTTTATCTCCAAATAAACATAAAGATAAAATAATATTAGTACATTTTACGAATATAGATAAAAAAGGACATTATATTTATCATATTTGTAAAAGATAAATTAAACAAATATAAGAAAAAATATGTACACGTGGTCACATATATATCTTTGAAATAAAAATAGCCATATAAATGATAATATCTTTAAAATATCTATCTATCTATCTATATTAACTATATATTAAAGTCGAACCTTTTTGAGCCACTAGAACAATTCGGGCCCCACCTTATATTTAAAAAGTAATTTTGTATTCTTATTATTTATAAATTTTTATTTTAAATTTTCTAAAAATCTATCTAATTTTTATAAAAACTAATGTTCTAATATATTTAATAAAAATTAAAAGAAAGGAAAAATAAAATATTAGATTTTTTAATATATATGATAGATTGTTATCATAATAAGCTAGGAAAATATTTTTACTATCAATTTTTTCTATCTAAAACTAACATTACACTATATTTTATATTTGGAAAAAATTAATTCGAATTTTAATTAAAAATTAAAAAAAATTATCTTTATCCTTTTATCCATTTATGTAAAAGATTTATCTTAAATCAAATTTAGATAAAAAAAATTTAAAATTTTTAGATATGTATATAATTACTTGACTAAATTAAATTTTGATAAAAAAAATTATATTATATTTTCCTTAATTTCCTTTTTGGATTATTTATGTTAATATAAAATATTTTTTATCCTTAAAAAATTCTATATTCATTCATATTTTTTTTATCTTTTTTATTAATTATCTTTTTAACTTTTTACTAAAAAGATTTTTAGAGAATTGAATTTGATTAAAAAAATTATAAGAATTTACATTATTTTTTGCTTTTTAATTATTTTTGTAAAACATTTATAAAATTTAATGATTCTAATTAAAATAATTTTTATTTATATTTTTTCATAAATAAATTATCATTAAGCTATCAAACTTAAATTGGACTCACCTTAACAACTTTGGTTGTGCCTCACGTTATATTGGCTCACCTTAATGATTTATATATAGTGATTTTCTTTTAAAAAAATTAATGATAAATATTTATAATGTTTAAAATTAATAAAAATAGATAATAAAATATTTAATAAATATATTGAAATATTTTATAATCTCTAAATTTAGGTCATGAAAAAGTAATAAAATATGAAGAATATAATATTTTCTTTAAAAAAGAATACATTCCACGAGCAATAAATTACTTATATTAAAGTTTATATTATATTTTAATTTATTAATATCCTCTTATTTCAGACATTGTTGAATTCAAAGATAGGTAAAAATTTATTGATTAAAACATTGATTAAGATATTAATTTTAATGATTAATTTATTGATGTTTTAATTTTAATATTATTTTAAAACATTGTTTTAATTCGTCTAATCTCAAGAAGATAACTCCTATTTTGAATGCACCATCTCCTATTCAATTCCTAGATATTAAATTCTAGAAGACAATTGATGAGATACTCGACATAAAAAAAGGTATTTATATTAATATTTTATTATATCTTGATAATCTATTAATTTTTTCAAAACTAATATATTTCTCAAATTTAATTTAGTCATTTTAGTTTGAATATTTATTAATATCATTAAGAATGATTAATTAAATGAATCTTCTTTTATATTTTTTCACAAGGGTCAATATGTTGCTATTGGCGTTGCAGAGGATATTGATGATTCTTTTGGATGGTAGTATAGTTCATGTAAACAATGCAAAAAAAAGAAGGTAAAAACGGTATGATGATGAATTTTGGTGTAGTGGCTGCGAGCGTATTGTCAAATATGTGATTCCAAGGTATATACATTAAATATGTTTATGTCATATACATTTAGATTATTATATTTCATGATAGATTTAAAGTTACTTTGGTTGTTAATGATGGAACGACCGTTACATCGTTCGTTATATTTGACAAAGATGTTCGTTAATGTAGGTTTATAAGCATATACAAGATGCCATTGATGAATCCTCTATGCCTTACTTAAAACTATGTCGTTCTTTAATAAGTAAAATATTTTTATATTTTGTACTTTAATTAACACTATGCGATTCTTTAATAAGTAAAAAAAATTATATTTTGTACTTTAGTTAACACTATGCCATTCTTTAATAAGGAAAACGTTTTTATATTTTTTACTTTAATACAATCTTTCAGTGTTCAAATTACTTTACTTAAAAATCACATACATAAATAATGGATCTAAATTCTACAAGCCAACATGCTAAGGGAGTAATATTGAATAATATTACCAAAGTATAAAAAAATTATCTCAAACCATCATGACATTACAACAAAAGAAGAAATATAAAAGTTTGTCAATACATATACAACAATTAAATCATTAATCAAACATTCATATATAATTAATATATTATAAAGATAATTTTAAGGTTCTCGAACAAGGTCCGGGTCATAAACTAGTATATATCTAAATTGGTTCGGTCAAATCCTTCATTTTAAAGCACCCTCGTTTTTTCACAATAGAGTACCTATATATAAAAAAATTCTAAAATTTACAACTTTACCCCTCTCATAATCTACCCCTCTCCTTCACTCTTATCCCTTCCTTCTTCAACCTTCAATCTCATCCATAAACAAGGTATATAAGTTTGCAAATTACAAGAAATTTCCTCCATAAACAAGGTAAATATCTTCTTCTTCATTGATTTTTATGCAAACAATTCATGTTTTTTAGAGATTTGAGAACAATTGTTTTGGATTTAGGGTTTAGGTTTAGGAGAAGCGTTTAGATCTCAAAATAGGGCTTTACATTGTAGATTTAGGCGTTTTAATTGAAGGAGTGTTGGTTGTAATCATTTGCTCGTAGTAGGAAGACGGTCGAAGTACCGGGCTGGTTTGATCGAGCCTCGTCTACGGCCGAAGTGCGGATTTAGGCGAGCTGGAGGTAGAAGACGATGTTCGGCCTGGCCGTAGAGATGGGAGATAGGTTGATTCGTCATCGTCGTAGAGATGCACTGAGAGAGCATGTTGTGTCGCAGCCAGATCCTCAGATAGAGGGATTAGACGACATACAGGATGAGCCGGTGGACCAGGCGCAAGCTCTGGCTCCCCCGGACCATGAGGATACTCGTGATTATGGTCATGTATATACTAGGCAGCGTCGACGGTGCTCTTCACAGCCTGTTACGGAGTATGATTCATAGTGCTGAGTCGGAGGACAAGGCAGTAGACGCTCCGAATGATGTTCCCGTGAGTCGAGCTACGACGTCGACGCACGCGAGTCAGGCTCGACGGTCGAGGACTGCGAGCCAACCTTCACCGTCTCGCGCTAGAGGCCGAGGCTACGGGTGGTGGAATTGTTGTGACTCCAGCTGGACCTTCGTCTAGCCAGGGACGTAGGAGACGCACCGGCGGGCTGAACATTCATATGTTTCCGACTAGTCCTGTACCCAGTGGCTCGCAGATACTGGAGTTGCTATTGGGCTTTGAGGAGCATGTCACCCACCACATTTATGCTGGTCGGGTACGTTATTTATCTTTACACTTTTATTAACCTCCTTTTATACATTTGATCTTATTAGGATTATTATTGCATAGGAGCGTGTTGGGTTTAGGATTCATGGACGTACTTCCCAGTTGTCTAGCTGGTGGGCGGCTGGGGAGGGTGAGTGGATTGACATAGTTAGGGATAGTGGACTTGCTCATCTACAACACCTCGTGTATAGCCGCATTCATACTCCATTAATTTTAGCATTTATCGAGCGATGGCTGCCAGAGACGAACTTGTTCCATATGCCTTAGGGAGAGATGACGATCACGCTGCATGATGTGGCACTTATCCTCGGTCTCAATATTGATGGAGATGTAGTTATTTTTCCGACTGATAAGCGGATACTAAAGCAGGGTGAGTTGAGGGATCTGCATATCTCACAGTTTCTTGAGCTGTTTGGGTTAGATGACGACTGGTTCAACAACAACTATGATAAGGGAGGGATAACACATGCAAAAATGAAGGACATATGCGAGAAGCGGATCCGTCAGGGGGTTGATTCGGCGATTCCAACGGCGGGTTTTCTATTATTTCTGCTGGCGTCCAACATTATTTCCAAACAAGTCACAGCATTAGATTCTTCTTTCATATATCGGCCTAGTGCGAGATGTCAAGGCATTCGATGACATGTCTTGGGGTTCAACCGTGCTCACTTATTTGTACCGAGGGCTCGGTGAGTGCACACAATCGGGCGCCCGTCAGATAGCTGTTTGTACCACACTCTTACAAGTAAGTGATTGTTTATGTTATGTCAATTATGTACATTAAAGAAGTCATTAATTCTCTTATAATTTCTATGTAGGCTTGGATCTTCTTGTACTTCCCAACCTTTCGCCCTGTTGAGGATCCGGATTGGGGAGGCGATGCACCATGGGCTGCGAGATGGGGCAATGGTGGGACACTTGATGCTACGCGCAACTTCAGAGCGGAGCTCGATCATATGATTGCGAGAGATGTAAGTATATAAAAAACACAATTTATAAATATTGTTTTGTTTATTACATAATCTATATTAAAAATGTTCTACATTAGGTCGACTGGTCGCCGTACGGAGAGTTAGATTTCATTGACAGCCAGCCCCTTCATGGTTCCATGGCGTGATATATGATACGTGATTGCCTCGGATGACTCCTTAGAAACCTCGTATATGACCCACACAAGTCCCGATCTTGCCTTGTAACGCTATTTCCAACCTGAATTTGCAATCAATGTAAGAATACGAAGAACACAAGTACCATACTGATTTCGAAACACTAATTGATTCAAATAAGATAGTTCAACTTGGATGGCTCGAACGCTAATCCAAATTGATAAACTAGTTGATATAAATCGACTAGAACTAAACTTGATTGATCAATTCAATGAATCAAACAAACAAAACACGAGAGAGAGAATGAGAATTCGATGGTGATGATGGTTCGGCCGAGAATTGGATTGCATAGAACACTTGTGATTTTTGGAGCCCAAAGACTAGATAAACCTTTCTTAGGGTTTATCTAATCTCAAGCTAATTTTATTGAATGGAAATTGCAAAGTATAAATAGAGAATACAAAGCTATTACTTGGGGAGCAAGGAGAGAGGTATGGCCGGCCCTAATAGATAGATTAGGCCTCCTTGTCTTGCTTCCCAAGATATAATAAAATATCTAATAATATCTATCTAGATTCCCCTTAAATAAAATAAATCATGGCTGATTTATTTATTTAAGGAAAATATCCTAACAACTATAAAATATCCAAAACAAACTAAAAATATCTCTAACAAACAGGAGAGAGAAGATCAACCAACTAACATAAGCCTATTGGTTGATTTCTCTACATTATTTAAATAAAAAGCACACGCCTATATTAAATTAAAAATAGATATTTTCTCTTACTTAGAATGGTCAAGTCAAAAGGTTGACTTTGACCCATGTACCAATTTATCTCACCCGGTCACCTACTAAATTCAGCCCTAAAGTGAGACAAACTACTACATGTTTCTAAATAAGGAAATAGGTGAATTTCGGCCCTCTTGAATCAATCCATGGAATCCGGGCTCAATTGATGTCGAATGCACGAGACCCACTTAGGCTTGGTTGGCTCTTCAAGAACAGCTGCCAATCGAACCAAGATTACTGATGTGCCTTGAGCAATCTTCTTAGCTCGACTTCTTGTAATTGGTCCGTCAGAAGGCACTCGAATCAACTCATCGACGTCGGTTGGAGACATGGCAGGCTTCACTACATCATTCTCCTCCACTTGAGCTCGAATCGTCTCTGATTCGACGTCGGAATCAAAATCTGGCACATAAAGAGATAGATCAGCCACATTAAAAGTCGGATGGACACCATACTCACCAGGCATGTCAACATGATATGCATTAGGGTCGATTCTCCTGATGATTCGAAATGGTCCATCTCCTCTTTGATCTAACTTGTTCTTCCTTTGATTTGGGAACCTTTCCTTCCTCAGATGCACCCAAACAAGATCTCCTTCTTCAAAGATGACCTGTTTCCGACCCTTATCAGCATGGGCCTTGTACTTCATGGATTTTCTCTCCAAGTGCATCTTTGTCCTCTCATGTAGCTTCTTCACAAACTCAGCCCGCTTGTCAGCTTCAAAACTCTCTTTTCCCTTGTATGGATGAGGTGTCAAATCCACCGGAGTCCTCGGATTCAGCCCATAAACAACCTCAAAAGGGGTCATTTTTGTAGCTGAATGGATTGACCTGTTATAAGCAAACTCCACAAAAGGCAAAACATCTTCCCAATGTTTGAGGTTAGCTTTAAGCATAGTTCTAAGTAAAACCCCTAACGTTCTATTAGTAACTTCAGTTTGCCCATCAGTTTGTGGATGACATGAGGTAGAAAATAGCAATTTAGTTCCTAACTTAGACCACAGACTTTTCCAAAAATAACTCAAGAACTTAGCATCACGATCTGAAACAATAGAACAAGGAATGCCATGCAATCTAACAACTTCCCTAAAGAACAAATCAGCAACATGCACAACATCATCAGTCGTGTGACAAGGAATAAAATGAGCCATTTTGGAAAAACGGTCTACTACCACAAAGATAGAATCTCTACCCTTCCTAGTTCTAGGCAATCCTACAATGAAGTTCATAGAAATGTCCTCCCAAGGTGAACTAGGAATAGGCAAAGGCTGGTACAAACCATGGGGATTAAGTCTAGACTTAGCTTTAGCACAAACAACACAACTCTTGACAAATCTAAGCACATAGTTACTCATTTTAGGCCAAAAGTAGTGTTCTTTTAAACCTTCTAAAGTCTTTTCT
The DNA here is from genome assembly GCA_964016875.1 of Fallopia convolvulus. Taxonomy (NCBI): domain Eukaryota; kingdom Viridiplantae; phylum Streptophyta; class Magnoliopsida; order Caryophyllales; family Polygonaceae; genus Fallopia; species Fallopia convolvulus. The sequence goes on from OZ024727.1 coordinate 30,716,136, forward strand.
AAACCCCTATGTCCTCTTGATTCATGAACCTCTTTAGTTAGAAGCCTACGTATACTAGATGAAGGAATGCACAATTTACCAACTTTAAACAAGTATCCATCATCAATAAAGTAGGTATCTATTTCTCCCCTAGACATGCAATTCTTATAAATTTCAGCAAAGTGAGGATCACTAGCATACAATTCCTTAATCATTGCAAATCCAAGGATCTTAACATCACATTGGTTCAAGAGAACATACCTGCGAGAAAGGGCGTCAGCTACCACATTCTCTTTGCCTTTCTTATGCTTTACAACATAAGGGAAGGTCTCCATAAATTCAACCCATCTTGCATGTCGCCTGCTAAGTCTGGATTGGCCTTTCAAATACTTCAAGGCCTCATGATCAGAATGGATTACAAACTCTTTAGGCCACAAATAATGAGACCAAGTTTTCAAAACCCTAATTAAAGCATACAACTCTTTATCATAAGTAGGGTAATTCAACTCAGCCCCACTAAGCTTCTCACTAAAATAAGCTATGGGTTTCTTGTCTTGCAAGAGCACGCCTCCTATGCCATGTCCAGAAGCATCCACCTCTATCTCGAATGCCTTGGAGAAATCAGGGAGTTGGAGTACTGGGGCGTGGCATAACCTGTCCTTCAAAGTGTTGAAGGCGTTCTCTTGTTGCTCTCTCCATTTGAATGTTGAATCCTTCTTTGTAAGTTCATGGAGAGGGGCTGCAATTGTTCTAAAATCACGCACAAATCTCCTGTAGAAGCCAGCCAAGTCGAGAAACGATCTGACCATTGTTGGTGTAGTCGGCTGGGGCCATTCTTTGATTGCCTTGATCTTGTCTTCATCTACCTTTAATCCACCTTTAGACACAACAAAACCAAGAAAAATGGTAGACTCCGAGCAAAAAGAACACTTTTTCAAATTAACATAAAGCTTTTCTAACCTCAAAGTGTCCAAAATAGCCCTAAGATGATCTACATGTTCATGCAAGGTTTTGCTATAGACTAAGATATCATCAAAGTAGACTACAACAAATTTTCCTAAGTATCTTCTTAAAACATGGTTCATAAGCCTCATGAAAGTACTAGGTGCATTAGTTAATCCAAAAGGCATTACTAACCATTCATATAATCCATACTTAGTTTTAAAGGCAGTTTTCCATTCATCCCCTTCCCTCATTCTAATTTGATGGTACCCACTTCTTAAATCAATCTTTGAAAAGAAATTAGCACCATGCAATTCATCAAGCATATCATCTAATCTAGGAATGGGATGACGGTACTTAACTGTTATTTGGTTGATCGCCCTGCAATCAACACACATTCTCCATGTGCCATCCTTCTTTGGCACCAAAATCACCGGAACCGCGCATGGGCTGAGGGATTCACGCACATAGCCTTTGTCCATGAGATCTTGCACTTGTCTTTGAAGCTCAGCGGTCTCCTCTGGACTTTCTCTATAGGCTGCACGGTTTGGTAAAGAAGCGCCGGGCACCAAATCAATTTGATGCTCAATGCCTCTAATTGGTGGAAGGCCTTGTGGCAACTCGTCAGGCATCACATCTTCAAATTCCTGTAATAGAGCTTGAATACACTTTGGAAGATGTGAAATATCTTGACTAATAACAAGTATATCTTTCCTCATAAGAAGTAAGCAAAAAGAGTTAGGGAAAGAGATACTAGACTGAGTCAATAGAGAGCGCTTTTCTACACTGCCCTTTATGCCGTTTTTTGGCACTTTCTGTGGGCGTTCTTTTTCCAGATCTGTAGCTCTCTGAGTTTCTGAAGTGCTCCCACAATTTGAGCCAAAACGCTCGAGTGGTTTGGGAGATAGCCCCGTTTTCGTCTCTGGTGCACTGCTAGAAGTGTTGCTCGGCACTTTGGACGATTTAGGGACATTCTCTGGGCGTTTTTCGTCCCAAACAGTAGCTCCACCTATGCTTGATGTTGTCCTAAAATTTGAGCCAGAACGCCCGGGTGGAGACTGGGAAACGCCGCTTGGCTTTGTTGGTGCGTCGGGCGCCGAGCGCCGGGCCGCAAGCTTGGCCGCCGATTCAGCCTCTTCTTTCTCTTCCTTGGCACGCCTAAGTGCCCTAGCTTGGTCTCTGCGTACCTGGTCCTGTAAAACTTGTTGGGGCGACAATGGTAGAAGAGAAACTCTCCTCCCGTCATAGTTAAACGAATAGGTATTAAGCATGCCATCATATATAACTCTCCTATCGAATAACCATGGTCTACCTAACAAGATATGAGTGCATTCCATGTTTACCACATCACACATGATATCATCCACATAATTGCCTATGGAAACACGGACTAAGCATTGATGAGTGACTAAGTTAGGACCATCAGAATCATTAATACCATTTAGACCATAACTAGTAGCCCTAGGTTGGGTTTTTAATTGCAAGTGATCAACTACCTTAGCATTAATAATGTTACAGCAGCTACCACTATCAATTATCATGCATAACACTTGATTCTTTACTGTACACCTAGTATGAAAAATATTTTCCCTTTGATCTAGCCTAGGTGTTTCTTGTAAAGTAAGAGTACGCATTGTTACCAAAGTTAGAGGCTGTTCGGTGCAATCTGGTTCAATGGCCTCTACGTCCTCCTCTTCTTGTCGATTGCTCTCCTCCTCCACTTGATTTGGAGGTATATCTTCATCACTTACATATCCTCCATTGGTGATGAGAAGCACTTGCTTTTGATTTGGACAATCCTTGGCATAATGACCTCTTCCTTGACACTTGTAGCACACTAAATCACGTGCCCTTGGCTGGTTTGGAGGTCCATTGTTGGGACGCCTTTGGCCTTGAAAACCTGTTGGTTTAGGTGAGCTAGAAGCTCCCTTTTGCTGCATAGAAGGGTTAGAAGAATAAGAATTGGAATTTGAACTAGGATTAGAAACATACCTTTTTGGTGCATTCCAAGATTCCTTCTTCTTCCTTTGTTGTTGCTCATAGAGTAGTTGGGCTGAATGTACTAAGGCATTGAGATCCTTGATTTGTTGAATCTCCAATGTGTCTTTAATGCTTTGATTCAGTCCAGCCATGAATTGGGTCCTTAGAGACCGTTGGGAATGATGAATTCCCGCTTTGAAGCTCAAATCCTCTAGCTCATTGAAGTACTCGGTTGGAGACTTGGTACCTTGTTTGCATGTAACAACTTTCAGCCTCATGTGCTCGGTATGCTCTTCGGGCACATACTTCTTCCTCATGACAAACTTCAGCTGGCCCCAAGTTTCAATAGGTGGTAAGGCCTTTCTGATTCTATCTTCCTTCATTCTGAACCACCAATTTCTAGTGGTCCCAACGAAGTGAATAACAACAACTGCAACTTTCTCCCATTCTTCATAGCCCATGTGATCTAGGATGAAATTTGTAGCTTGTTCCCACTCTAGATACTTCTCTGGATTGAGCTCTCCACTGAATGGCTCTATCTTGATCTTAATATCACCCTTACCAATCTGATTGACTTGTTGGTTAGCGTTGTTGTTGTTGTTCGGCCTTTGTACTCCATAAGCTTGTGGAATATCTTCTACAACCTCAGCTTGGTTATAGAAATCATCAAGGGGAGGGTGCCATGGGCGCCGTTCTTCCCCGGGATAACCATAAGTCACATCATCAAAAGGATTGTTATATTGTTGTTGTTGTGGATGAGTGACTTGAGGATACCGATTTGCTGTTTGATTATAGAGCTGTTGATGAGTAACCGGTGGAGTCCTCGTCCCAAAACCTCTACCTCTGCCTCGGCCAGCCGTGGGTGAATAATGGGCTGGGGGGTCTTGATCTTTGTTGTAGCTAGCAAGCACATCATGCTCTTCATCAATTGCTTGTTGCTTGCCTTTGTCGCTAATTGAGGCTTGATTTGGGTCACTTGTAAGCTCTATTGCAGGAGCAACCTTATGACTTCCTTGAGATGACTCAATCAAAGTGGCAAGCTACTCTTCTAGACGCCGCAATTGTGGATTGATTGCAGCCGTGGCCAACTCTACAACTCGAGCTTGACCATCTTGTACACTCTCATTAATGGACAACCTAATGAAGTCGATTGCCTCCTTAGTGAGATTCAATTCAGCCGAGTTCGGCTCATTAGAGACCACCATTATTCCTGAAACAAGCAAGAAAGTAGAGAGAGTAGTGTGTTCTAAAGCAAATCACAACAAGCAATACCACACCTTAATCAAGCCAAAACTTGCCTCAAAGTAATCCAATCAACTTAATTCAGTTTTTGGGTTGAATTGAGGGAGTAAATGGGTAGATATGGTGTAGATATGGTATACTAATGATAAATAAAGGAAATATGCAGCTTAAGCAAATGGCAAGTATGCAATAAGACAAGCAATGCAAATAATCCCTCTATGAGCTCTAAAACACATGCAATCTCTCAATTGACTCTATGCAAGTTAATAAAGCCAAATTTATCATGCAAGGACAGAAATATGGTAGGCTAAGTGACTTTTGTTTCGTCACTCTTTTTCTTCAAAGTGATTTCTACTTAACTATTTTTAAGCAAGTAGTCACTAGGGTTAAAAGTGGCTTAAAACTAGTTGGGGTAGATCACTTTTGCTTTTCTGATTTTTAATTATTTTTTTTTTGATTTTATGCACAAACTACTCTTCTGCTAGAATGAAGAATAACAAAGCAATGCAAATAGGGCAAAAACGAAACTAGGCTAATCTGATTTTTTTTATCTAAGTGACTTTACACTACCAATGAAACCAACTAGAAGCCAAATTAACAAGAGAAGATAGGGCTAGGTCGAAATTATGGAATGCAATGATAAAAATTAGCAAATATCAACAATGCAATATGAATCTCTATTGATCATCCAACATGCAATAAAAACTCATAAAAATTGTAGGAAGACAAAAGCTAATCTATATTGCAATCAAACTCAACCAATTCAACCAAAAGCATGCAACAAATCCCTTAAAATCTCCTAAATGGGTTATTACTTGGGGGGCAAGCAACAACAAAGAGGGTTAGGGTTTGGTGAAGTCTCGGCTGAGATCTAGGGTTAGGGTTTTCGGGTTGGCTCTAGGGTTTAGAGAAAGGTAGGGTTCGAACTAGGGTTACCTAATTAGGGCTAGGGTTTGCGAGTTAGGGTTAGGGCTTGAATGGATCTGGCCGCTAATTAGGGTTAGGGTTACGATTGTGGGGTAGGCGAATTAGGGTTAGGGTGCTCCGAATGGAGTGGGGTTGGTGGGGTTAGGTTTTAGTGGTGGTGGGGGGTGGTGCGGCTAGGGTTAGCGACACCAGGTCGTGGTGGTTAGGTGGTGGCGGGGTGGTGGTGTTGGCGGAATTATGTGGTGGCTGGGTGAACAATTCAGTTTATGGTCTTAAAAACTCTAGCTTTGGTAAAGGTTCGAACTTTAGGATCAAAAACTGAATTAAATCAACTAGAAAGCAAATTAAGGAAAGAAAATTTTACTTGGCGAGACGCTGGATTATGATACCACTTGATACGTGATTGCCTCGGATGACTCCTTAGAAACCTCGTATATGACCCACACAAGTCCCGATCTTGCCTTGTAACGCTATTTCCAACCTGAATTTGCAATCAATGTAAGAATACGAAGAAAACAAGTACCAAACTGATTTCGAAACACTAATTGATTCAAATAAGACAATTCAACTTGGATGGCTCGAACGCTAATCCAAATTGATAAACTAGTTGATATAAATCGACTAGAACTAAACTTGATTGATCAATTCAATGAATCAAACAAACAAAACACGAGAGAGAGAATGAGAATTCGATGGTGATGATGGTTCGGCCGAGAATTGGATTGCATAGAACACTTGTGATTTTTGGAGCCCAAAGACTAGATAAACCTTTCTTAGGGTTTATCTAATCTCAAGCTAATTTTATTGAATGGAAATTGCAAAGTATAAATAGAGAATACAAAGCTATTACTTGGGGAGCAAGGAGAGAGGTATGGCCGGCCCTAATAGATAGATTAGGCCTCCTTGTCTTGCTTCCCAAGATATAATAAAATATCTAATAATATCTATCTAGATTCCCCTTAAATAAAATAAATCATGGCTGATTTATTTATTTAAGGAAAATATCCTAACAACTATAAAATATCCAAAACAAACTAAAAATATCTCTAACAAACAGGAGAGAGAAGATCAACCAACTAACATAAGCCTATTGGCTGATTTCTCTAGATTATTTAAATAAAAAGCACACGCCTATATTAAATTAAAAATAGATATTTTCTCTTACTTAGAATGGTCAAGTCAAAGTGTTGACTTTGACCCATGTACCAATTTATCTCACCCGGTCACCTACTAAATTCAGCCCTAAAGTGAGACAAACTACTACATGTTTCTAAATAAGGAAATAGGTGAATTTCGGCCCTCTTGAATCAATCCATGGAATCCGGGCTCAATTGATATCGAATGCACGAGACCCACTTAGGCTTGGCTGGCTCTTCAAGAACAGTTGCCAATCGAACCAAGATTGCTGATGTGCCTGGAGCAATCTTCTTAGCTCGACTTCTTGTAATTGGTCCGTCAGAAGGCACTCGAATCAACTCATCGACGTCGGTTGGAGACATGGCAGGCTTCACTGCATCAATATATGTTCTTGATATCTCAGAGTCGTACATGCCTGATCAAGCCTCTAGGCAGTACCACCGTGTGCAGCAGATACCACGTCCCCCTATCATGCCTCACACTGCCACACGATCAGCATCTGTACGGAGTTACATAGTGGACTATGACATGTCTCGGTGGGTTTGGGATGCATAGAACTTCCACTCCATTAGTCTAGACCTCATGGGACCTCCAGTGACGGATGACCCGTCGGCTTGTTCCTCGGATTATATGCAGTGGTATAAGCTTCGTACTCATATGTATGTGAGTCCACAGAGTGCAGCGCAGATATATTTACAGCGCATGCAGCGGATTGTGGGTTATCTTGCACCATTTGCTATGGCTCTCGATCGAGATATGTGCGAGGCCATTAGGAGATCTATTATTGATCTAGGAGGACAGTGGCCCCCGCCAGAGGCTGGCCAGGGGAGTGGTTCCGAACCCCACAATGATGATGATTATCCCACCATTTGATTTTTATGTTGTTTTGACTTATGATTCCTATGACTTATGTAGTATTTTCATACTTGAGGTTTGGATATTTTCAGACTTGGGTTGTATTTTCGTACTTAACGTTTAGATATTTTCAGACTTACGATGTTTAGACATGATTGAAAATATGATTTCTATGACGTTTTTGTATTTTCTGACATTCCGAGTTTGATTGAATATGCATTACCGGAATTGAAATGAATCCACGAGGAAAATCAAAATGCCATTGCAGTTAATCTAGCCAGAGGCGTCGGCCGTTACGGCCGGTGTCACGTCGGCCGTAACGGCCATATCTAACAGTTTACATTTCGAATACAAACTAGATCAGTTTATAGAAAGTTTACAACAAAACAGAAACAGACAGTTTACAGAACTCAATTCAAATTTATAGAGTAGTGTTTGTCATCGTATGAGTCACCAAATCAAGTATAACATGATTGTCATCACCCTTGAACAAGTTCATACGGTCTTGGATTTCATGTAGTAGAAATAGTGCACTATTATAACATTTAAGCTTCCATAGTGAACAAAGATGCGGCAACGGCGAGTCGTCCGAGAAAGACACCTACACTAGTACGACATGGATGGTTTAATAAATTTCTCTTACCGATATATAATGAGCTTCCTTTGGCAAGAAGCAAATTGAAATTACCCCATTGTCCAACTTGCCGGTCCTCGAAACTAACGAAAGGTAAGTTTGATTAATAGTGGTCCCCACACATGTCAAAGCGCAACTGAATGTCGTTGTAACCAAGGCACCCATCTCTGGAAGTGTAAACCAATAATCGATGAGGGCGAATCCATTATCAAAGAAATTAAGTCTTTGCCTCATTCTTTCAACCGTATATATGCTCATAGAAACTACCCCTAAACCACCCTTCATGCTCATTGAGCGTATTAATCATGCTTTGACGCACTTGTCTCCAATTTTCTGAGTGATGCCAAGAGACTGTGCAACATCTCTATAACCACAATTTCCGTCTAGCGCAATATATGAAAAACCAGTGAAGTATGGCCTCATACACATAGAGATGTCATCCATGTATGGGAAAACTGCTTTGCGGGTGGGCGGTGTTAGGGATGTTGGTGGAGTCTGGTGCACCCTCGAAGTACATGGTGTCAGGGGAGTTGGTGGAGTTTGGGGCACCCTCGAAATACTTGGTGAATTGGGGGTTCTCGGGTGTGTTGGTGGCTTGCCTCTAGGTTTCTTTGGCGGTGTTTCATTTAACTCCTTATCAACATGCTCCCAATCACTAAGAAATCTTTTGTTAGGGCTATTCTTGGGCCGTCCCCTATGCTTATTCTTCTCAGTTGCCGGTTCTCGTGCACTGGTCATCTGATGACACTATGCCATTTAATGTTCTGATAACACTATGCCATTTAATGTTCTGATGACACTATATTATCAGCTTTTCTTATGACAAGACACATGCATGCACATCACAAATTTAGAGCAATTTCCAAGCATAAAAGGAGACTTGATCTCTAACCTCAAACCCAACTAGAATTCCATCTCCAATTCATCCATGGCTCAATGGAAAGTGTGTTCCTCGCGAACCTTCCCCTTTGCTCCACCCTTCATCAACTTCTCTATCGTGCTTGTGCGTGGGGTTATGGAGAGAGGAACGGAATGGACCATGTTACCCGGGGGCACCCTAAGAAACGTGATCATATCCGGGAACTAATCTGGCGAGGGAATACCACCAGGATATTGCCGTTTTTCTTGAACGACAACGATATAACAGATCGTATGTTAGCCAAAGAAATGGCCGCGCAGCTTCGCCTATTCGAAGGTGCTGAGATTCGGGCAGTTGATAATATTTTGCCTAAGAATTAATGTTGTTTTTTCATGTTGAGGCTTTAGAAGCAAGTGTTGTTTGTAATTTTGTGATCCAGTAAGTTATATGTCGATGTTTTTTCATTTAGAAGCAAGTGTTGTTTGGAAGATGGTTGTTTGGAAGCAATAAAGTTGTTTGTTGTTTTTACACTTGAGTTTGGTCACCTAATAGCGCACGAAAAATGGTAAAGTTGAACATGATAAATTTGTTAGGGCTTTAACAATCCACTCAAAGATCCAAAATGGAATCATATAGATACATACATAGATATATAAAGTAGATAATACATAGATACATACATTGACTTAAAACCTAAAAACAAAACCCCGACTGTTACGGCCAGAGGGTGCCTAGCTGGTACGGTCGGAGGGTGCCCAACCCGTACGACCAGAGGGCCCCCAACCGTAACGGTTGGAGCGCATCCGGCCGTTACGACCAGGAGCCCTCTGGCCGTACCGGCTGGGCACCATTTGGCCGTAACGGCTAGAGAGTGCGCTATTATGAAAAAAATCTGGGTGCGCTATTCGGAAATCCCGCAAATCTATATACTCCATCCGTTTCACAATACTTGATCTTAGACAAAATTTCACACATATTAAGGAATTTTTTCTTCCCAAATTACCCCTATTAAATACTCTTTGTTTTTTCTCAATTACCTTGGGAGATTCAGTCAAAAAAAAAGAAATTTTGGGATATGTGTAATGTGGGTGTATACACAAGGGTATAAATGATTTTTTTTTTTACATGAACATCTATTTTGAAACAAAAAAAGGCTTTAAGAACAAGTATTGTGAAACAGAGAGAGTATATAATAAAGAAGTCACTTTTCTAACACATGTCGGCCTCACATTCATTTCACCTATGTGTCGCCTTCGTATTCAATTCGCCTATGTGGCGCCCATCATCAACACTCTAAAAAAATAATTCAATACTAATTTTAAAAAAAGATATTATAAATATTTTGTTTTATTTTTATATAGGTTTGTTACAAAATAATAACTAAATCTTAGATTCATTCTTATCTCATTTTACTTTGATTAGTTATACATTTTATTGACTAATGATATTTTCCAATCTCATATTATAATGAAAAAAATTATATAAGTTAGAAGAATTAAACTCTTTTTTGATATTATTTGTATAGATTTTAAATTTAAACATATGTGTATAAATTTAAAAAAATTTAAACTAATTCATTTTCTTTTAGTAAAGGAAAAAAGAAAATATTGGATCTAATATTAAAATAATGCGTAAATTTTATTCATATTGACAAAAAAATCAAATTAATTTATTTTTAAAATAAATGATTTATATTTAAATAAACTCGTAAAAGGACAAATAAAGCTGGGTGCGCTATTCGGAAATCCCGTAAATATATAAGGGAAATTCCGGTTGGTCCCCTCGAGTTTTTGATTTTTCCGAGTGGTGCCCTGAGAAAAAACTTATTCCGAGTGGTACCTCTGAACTTTTGCAAAAGTCTGGCTGGTGCCCTTACTTTTAAAATTTCGTTAGTTTATAGCTAAATTAATATGTTTTCTAATGAAAAAATATATTTTTGTATTTAATTAAATTAAGACACAATTTTAATTTAATAACCATGAAAATGAAATATAAAAATAAAATTTATATTATATATATATTTGTCAAGTAGATTTTATGTTGTATAATTCAAAATTTATAAGTAAAAAAAAATATTATAGTATTTTTATTAAAATAAATATGTTGCAAGATTAATATTTCCCATGTAGATTTTATATAGTAATTTTGATTATTTTTGAAAAACTAATAGAAATTAAAATTTTAATGTAACTCGAGAGTACCATAATGAAAGTTCTATTAGTTTTTTTTTTAAAAAATTCAAAATTATTACTTAAAACCTACATGAAAATTTTTAATTATGCAATATATTTATTTTAATGTAAATATTATAATATTTTTTTAAACTTAAAAGTTTTAAATTATAGAACATACAATCTACTTGACAAATATGTATATAAAATATTTTTAATTTAATATTTTATATGATTTATTTTAATTGTTATTAAACTAAAATTTTGATTTAATTTAATTAAATACAAAAATATATTTTTTTCATTATAAATCATACTTATTTTGTTATAAATTAACGAAAATTTACAAGTAAGGGCACCAGCCTAACTTTTATAAAAATTTAGGGGTACCACTCGAAATAAGTTTTTTTCAAAGCACTACTTGAAAAAGCCAAAAACTCCAGCGTACCAAACGGAATTTGCCAATATATAATTAAGCAAAAAATTTGTATATTTTATTTCACAACTCGGCCCCGCGCGATGGCTGCCCCCATATAGCGTAACTGCATAAGAAGTATCGCCATTTCCCCATTCGCCATAAACATTATCTCAATCACCTAAACTCCCTCTCGTGCTTCCGTCTTCCCCGGCGATCCTCCCTCCCTCCCTCTCCCGCTTGCTCGCTCTCTTTCCTGTTTCTCAGTTCTTCCGAAAGAAGGTTTCTTAGATCTCTTCCGCTGCTTGCTACTACACTCGATTAGTTGATTGCATTTCTCGATCTTCACGGTCAGTGCTCCAATTATAACGGATTTGTGTTGGATTTTACGTCCTAGGGTTTAATTACAAGGTGTTTGGTCTACTTGAGCTGGTTTCTGTTTCTTTGTTGTTGAATTCGTAGTTTTTCTTCTCCCATGACTGATTTTGCTTTAGCTGTCGCATTTGTTGATTGTGAGAGTTGGATTTGTGAAGGTGTTAGCTGTGTCGATTTGCGAAGAGAAGGGGAATGGCGCTGGCATCGCAATCGGCACTTGCAACGATTCCTCACTCGAAGGCGCTGGCTTCGGATAATCTCCGGAGTTCGAGCAGTTCCCTAACTGGCGTGCCGTTGAAGGCCTGGGGAAAGGCAAGGGCTTTCGGTATCACGAGGAGAGAATTCTCCGTGTCGGTTAAGTTAAGGAAGCCACGAAGGCAGCACCAATATCCGTGGTCGGATAACGCCGATCCAAATGTGAAAGGTGGAGTTCTTACCCTTTTGTCGTCTTTCAAACCGTTAGCGGAGAAGCCAAAGCCAGTAGTTCTTGACTTTGAGAAGCCATTGATGGATCTTCAGAAAAAGATTAATGATGCGAGCTGTTTCAATTTAGCTAGACTATATCGATTGTTTTAAAGTGTAGGAGTTAGTTTATGATGATATCGTTGATTGTGCTTTTTATTAGGTGAGAAAAATGGCGTCCGAGACTGGGTTGGACTTCACTGATCAGATTATGTTGTTGGAGAGCAAGTATCAGCAGGTGATTCTTATCTATACTTAAAGTTTAAGCAGTCATTTCTCTCTAATATTGCGTGAGCATGCTTTACCTTTTTTTTTTTAACTAAAGCAAACACTCTTTCTGTCAAGAAGCAAATGCTATTTCTGTCAATTTTGCTCGGATTGAACAATGTACATGATTACTGGATGGCACATGATCCAAGCCCTTTTCAGTGAGGTCACATTGTCATAGTTTTCTCTTAAGCTCTAAGGCTTAACTTTGGTTAAGTATATGTGTGAATATGAAACACAGCGCAATATATTGTAAATGAATGCACTTAACAATATACTGAAACGATAAAATCTTTTGTTGTGCTAGAAATTGAAGATTGCATCAGAATTCACATTTCTAATTGCTTAAAACAACTAATGAGATGGTAACTATGATATAAACTTCACTCCTTGGTGTAAACTACGCCTCTAACATTGGCGCTAGTGATTCTGTTCTGATGGATTTGACGCTAATTGTTTTTTATCCAAATGTATATTGTTTCGGGTATGTTTTGCATCTCTACTTGACAGTGTCTTCATGCACTCGATCTTTTGTATTTGAGAGAGTATAAGTTAAGAATTCTGGCAAAATTGAACTCCTAGTTCCATTGTGTGAGTTTGGGGCGCATCCGCATGCTCATTGGCTTTTATACACTACCTTTGGGATGGATTTAGTCCCTATATCAATTTTGGTGCATTCTAACTAAATTCAGTTATTATTGTCACATAGCTGAATTTCAGTTTTTCTAGGGTCTATCGGGCGTACCCCCTTCCCCTTGGGCAGGGGTACCCCAATCTTGACCCCCTAGATTCCGTTGTAGCGGAACCTCACTGGGTCAAAGTTGTTGTAGTTCCATTGTGTGAGTATGATTTTTACAATTTTCGTATAAAAAAAATCATCTATAATTTCTTCTCACAAGATGCCTATATATTATATGCAGGCTTTGAAGGAATTGTACCTGAATCTGTCGCCTATACAGCGTGTTACAATTGCTCGACATCCTAATCGGCCGACATTTCTTGACCATGTATTCAACATCACTGAAGAGGTTCTTCACTATTCCAGGCTACCATGTCAAATCCCTTTCATATGGTGCACTTTGTGAGATTAATCAGATGCATGATTTGCTTGATATCCTGAAAAAAGTAACTAAATTTCCTCTTTCTGATACTTTATGAGTAGTTTGTGGAGCTTCATGGAGACCGGGCTGGTTATGATGATCCTGCCATGGTTAGTTGGTTACTGGTATTGGGACCATAAATGGTAAAACCTACATGTTTATCGGCCATCAAAAAGGAAGAAATACAAAGGAGAACATTAAACGTAATTTTGGGATGCCTACTCCCCATGGGTATGCTCTTCTGTGCATGAATTCCTTTAAGAAATAGCACTATTGGAAGGGTAGTTTCCTATACTAAATTAAGGCATAATGGACATTGCATTTTCTTACTGAAAATTCAGCCTTTGTTCTCTCTCACTTTCAACGCTATGAATGAACGGATCGAGATGGAGGATCGTGTAGTTGTTCATTATATGATTGCTTTCTATCTGTGTTTCTTAGATGATTCATTCCTCTGTTTGGATGTCCATTGATGCTATAACTATTTGTATCTAAGAATTACATTTAAATTACATGTTATAGGGTGCCTAGATTGTCGTCGTTTTTGGTAACATTAAGGTGCCTGGACTGTTTGTCATTTTTGGTAACATTATAGCCAATGGCTATTGGCTAATAGGCAAGTCAAACATCACTGTGGGAATGGATTATTGAAGTTTAGGTTCTCTTTGTGCTAGTGCTTAAGTTTCTGCATTGGTTGCTGTTTCTGAGCTAAATTAAATCTTTTGTAATTTTAACGGAATTTGAGGTACTTAACCTAGCTTTCCATTGGATGATAGATTTGAGGCCCTAGAGCTAATTTCCATATATACTATAGGTATTGGAAAGACAAACACCACGTGTTTATGAAAGAAAAGAAAGAGCAGACAGATTATCTTCCCCTTTGTATTTTATAATAAATTTTCCCCTTTTGTTTTTGTATTGCTCTAAAATTGGATAGTGAGACATCAAGTTCGTCTCAACTTATGGAAGAAGTTTCGGAGCATCTATTAAAATTTTCTCTCTTCAGATTTCGGAAGGCTCTGCGTATGATGCATTATGCTGATCATCATGGCTTCCCTATTATTACTTTCATTGATACTCCAGGAGCCTTTCCAGATATGAAATCAGAGGCTCTAGGGCAGGTATACATGAAAAGGAACCCACTTCCATGCTTTTGATTTAGCATCATTTTGTGTTGCTAAATTTATGCATGTGCAGGGAGAAGCAATTGCACAAAATTTAAGGACTATGTTTGGTTTAAAGGTACCAATTGTCTCCTTAGTTATTGGTGAAGGTGGCTCTGGTGGTGCTCTGGCTATTGGTTGTGCCAACAAACTGCTGATGCTTGAAAATGCAGTTTTTTATGTAGCCAGGTGATCATTTGTTTATTTATTACATATATCTTTCTATACTACAGTGGCATGTCGTTCTTATTACCTTTACTATGGAGGATTAATAGAGCAAACTTCCACTTGAAACACTTAACTACAGAATACACTTATATTAGAAAGAGAAGTATGAAGGCAGGGCTTGCACAAGGGTAAGGAGCACTAGAATGCTGAATGTGTACTCGAGATCTAAACATTCTTACTTTGAGCATAATGTTATCTAGCCAAACCATGAGCTATCCTCTTTTTGCCTTGACTGCATAGACTGTTGGATGTCGCTATGAATTTTTACATATCTATTCAATTTCAATTTTAAGTGTTTATTTCCTTGTGTTAATTTCATATGGAAGTGAACCAAATATTTGGTTTGTTTACTTCAGTCTCTTATCTGTCTAGTGCAGATGATATTATCAAATGACAAATTGCATACTTTGCTTCAAAATGATTGATAATACTGTAATATATTTGTTGTAGAAAATATTCAAATTTCAATATACATTTTTTTTATATCATTTATTCACTTTAAACAACCAGTTTATGAAGTCCTGCCTAATTGCTAATGTTTGTGCATTTTGTTAACCTGCTTAAAATTTGGACTTGAGAAGGATTTTGAAACAACAAGCACTTATTAATTGTCATACCCTGCATGTATTCTGCTGTGCAGCCCAGAAGCATGTGCAGCAATCTTATGGAAGGATGCCAAAGCTGCTCCCAAGGTTTGATCTAGTTTTTTGGAAATCCTTTAGTATGCACTTCATATATTAGTGAGATATCTGGATTAGAGAGTTCTCCGTTTTTGGTCAGGCTGCAGAAAATCTTAGAATAACTGCAAAGGATTTGACAAGGCTACAAATCACTGATGGAATCGTCCCTGTAATGATACATTTCCCTTCTTTTTTGTATCTTTTGCAATGTATTCATGTAATTTTAACATACTCCTTTATCTTTTGCGATGTCTTGTGAATGTTGTCTCCAATGAGATTAATAAAAATTTCGTGCTTTTCCCTATGTCTTAAAATTGCTATCCTATTGATTATTCCACAACAAACTTATGTGTAATGTCATTCTCACAGGAACCACTTGGAGGAGCACATGCTGACCCATCTTGGACATCACAGCAGATTAAAAAAGCAGTGGTAGAGGCAATGTAAGTGAGTACTTTTACTTGGCATTTTCGAGTTCTGTTTGTGTATTGATCTGGACGCAAAGGATTAATTTACACACTCTTTGAACATCTGATGCCTGTGCTAGGAACCTTTTTTTTTCTTCCATTTGAAACCTGAAAACTATATATACTCTCTTCAGGAGCTTGAGAAATTGGACACCGAAGAGCTGTTGCGTCACAGATCAAAGAAATTCAGGGAAATTGGAGGGTTCCAAGAAGGTATACCAGTAGAGCCCGAGAGGAAAAGAAATATGAAGAAAAAAGATGGACCAGTTGGCGTGGCTTTAAACGAGGAGCTGGAACGTGAAGTTCAGAGAAGGAGCAAGTTCTGAACTCCAAGGAGTCTTCTGAAGACCTAGATGAGACAATTAGCAAGCTTAAGAAGGAGGTTGACCATGAATTCGCAGAAGCTTTAAAAACATTAGGATTGGAGGAGAGGCGTTTTGAATTACTTGGAGAGATTGCAGAAGCAAGAAACTCACAGGACCAGTTTCTGCAGTTAAATGTAGATGAAAAGTTAAAGAGGTTCAAGGAAGAGCTCGAGCATCGCCTACCTACAGCCACTAATTATAATAGCCTGAACAAGAAGCGGGATATGCTGAAGGAGTTGACCAAGGCAAAAAGCATGAAAGAATCAAAAGCCAAGGAAGCTGGATTGAGACAGGAAGTTAATAAAATATTTAAAGAGATCCAAGACCGCCCTGACATAAAGCAGAAGGTTGAAGCCCTCCGAAATGAGATTGAAAGAACCGGATTTTCCGAGTTCAAGGATTTAGACCATGGGCTAAAGGAGAGAGTTCTTGGTGTAAAAAGAGAGATAGAATCCGAGTTTGCAAATGCTCTCAGGTCCTTGGATTTGGATGTCAATATTGTCAAATCAAGTGCCAATGCCTTGATCAATGAGGATTTGCCCAACAATTTGAGAAACAGGTTTGCTGATGTGAATGAAGAACTACTGAGAACAATAGATGAGACTTTGATGTCATCAGAACTGAAAAACAAGATGGATTTATTGAGGTCAATGGTAAAAAAGGCAGGCGATAGCCTCAGTGTAGAACAACAAAGCAAAGTTCAGGCCTTGATGCAACAGATAAGAGAGAGCCTCCAAGATGAGTTGAGATCTTCTGAAGCAGTCGCAAAGCTGGCAGAGCTGAAAGCTCTGAGGTTTCTGAAGGAACCAAAAGCGTGAATGACGATTCTCCTGTCATGGCTGATGCTGAAGAATGACGATTCTCCTGTCATGGCTGATGCTGAAGAATGACGGAAAATTCAGGTTAGCATTGTTTCATGCATCGCTTGTGAACAAACTTAAATCAATTAGGCTTGTGATAAATTATTTTTCTGGAGATTGTTGCAGGATACCACCCTTTTTTTGTTTGGTTTAAGGGCATACTTTCTTTATTGTTGTACCTTTTGCTGTCTTTCAGGACTTGCATTACTCTTAGTTTGCAAAAGATAATAATAGTTGGACTTGTAGTCTTGTGTACAAGTGGCGACACTGTCTTGCGAACATATCTTATTTTATCGTTTGTGCAATTGTTCTGTCTTTATATGTTTAGATGCAGTATAATATATAGCATTCTTGAAAAAAGTCAATAATTGATTTTGTATTGTGTAATTTTGGATTTCGTGATGGAAACAAGCTGTGGTTTCATGAGATGTTGCGCTATCTGTTCAGACATTTGGTCAATTGTGATAAACTGGAGCCGCAATGATCACACCAATGATCGCTACGTGGTCATAAGTCGTTTCTTGAAAAATAGTAATCTCAATCGAGTTTTAAATGGGAAATCTGGTAGTACTTGTTTTTTGTTGGGCCAATTCTCAAAATGCTTGAACCAAATAAAAAGAAACTCAACTATGATATAGTACGAGTCCTTGCACCATTATTAGTTCGAGTCCTTGCGCCATTATACTGTTTTGGCCTGTAAGACGAGGCCCGACTTTGCTTGTTTTCTTGCGGTCTTGCCACGTTCTTGTGTGATGAATTTATTTTGTAAGCTGATTATTCAGACTATCAGACTGTGACCATGAATTCGTAAAATGTTATCTTGGAAAACGGTCGACTAGATTCACGTGAACTGCCAAATTAGAGCATTCAACATCCTCTTGACAAATCACAAGTAAATGGTTCAATTAGAGCATTCAACATGATGTCTTTTGCTTCATTTATCTTTGAGGCAAGATAATGGCTGCCCCCGGCATCTGGATGGTTGGCATTCATTACCCTCCTGTGTGCTTCCTTAATTTTATCTTCCACTGCACCTTCCCTGCAAAATTAGAATATATAAGAAAATGATGAATCTGTTTTCCATTTTAACAACTAAGCAAAATGCTTCTTGCGCTGTAGCGGAGCCTCACTGGGTCAATGATGATGATGATGATGAAGCAAAATGCTTCATGACAAATCAAAAGTAAAGGATGATATAATCCTATGTAGAAGAATCAAACACGTCAATGGCACAAATCCTTGTCGACCTATTTGGCTACTAGCTTTTCAGAGTGTCACCGATTTCATTCCTCTATAATCACAAGCTCAATACATTTTGATTTGTTGGACATAAAACTTGGTTGATCCCGCATAGATTATTAATTTATCCAAGCAGGTCAACAAATTATAGATTTAGCCAAGCAAGTCAACAAGAAAGGACGTTGAAAGAGTGGAAGAGATACATCAAAGGGCAAGCATAGAACACTTCTATTTTCATAGGTTTTAGCAAACATATGGGTATGTTTGGCATGGCAAGTTGATATGCTTGCTTATTTCTAAAAACTCGTCAACAATAAGCTATAGGTTGATTACTAATACCAGATGAAAATAAGCTACTTTGTAGCTTATAAGCTTCTTTAAAATTGAGCAATGTAGAGCCATTACAAGATTAGTCATTAAAAGAAGAATGAAAATCAAAAATAGTCTTTGGACTGTTTGAAGAATGATGTAATTTCAAGTAAAAAACTGACAAAGATCAACAAATTGACAATTTAAAATGGTTAGAAAACAAAGGCTAAAGCCTAAAACCCTGGACAAGGAGTGGATTAAAGTTATACCTGTACTGGCAAGACCAAATTATTGCTGATTTGACGTAATAGTAGTAGCCATTGGAATGTTTTTGTCAATTTCTTGTTTCATATAAGCACATATTCTCGTCAACTTGATTTCACTTCAAAATATAAAACACAAACCGGAGCAAAACTAATGGGCCAGGCCTTTGGAATCCGGCCGAAATTACAAGCTAGTCTAAAATTATAAATTACAATGCAATTTTTTTATAGTTTAGATTTAGATATGCATAGCAGCATATTAGCTGGTTAGTTTGCATAAAAAATTTCTTATAATTCTAACTGCTTGAATGGCAAAATCACACAAATATACATTACTACACAACTAGACTTCCTCAATCACTTGGTTCCAATGAACTGGTACTTAGACTCAACATAGTCTTCAGCGTCCCACATCAAAGACCCGAAAGCGACGACTTCCAAGACGAGCATCATCAATCGCGAGAACGAGCATGCATCGTCAATCGCGAGAACGTAAGAACAAGCATCTCATTGCTCCCTGTCTCCAGGGACCCGTCTTCAGTAACCTTAATATCAGGCTTTCCAAAAAGAGCTTGTGTTTGCTTCTCAATCAAAAAAACCGCTTCCCCGGATCTTATGGTTGCATACCTCTGGAGTGTATCCGCATTTAGATACATTACAGGTCCCACAACATGTCGTTTGTTGCCTGTTGCCTAGCCTCCATTTCACGCAATTCTTTAGCAAATGTTTTCATGCTTCTCTCTAGCTGGAATCTCTGATCAACTCTCCTGAGAAAATTAATACCCGTAAATTATAGAAGCAGCGTAGAGCTTACCAAGCTTGATTTTGCTGATCTCAACTATGCTTTGTAGGGGGCCCACGAGGCAGTCTGCAAGTACGAGTTCAAGGTAGGATTGGATCATCTCGTAGGCTTCAGGAAAGTGAACGGATTCTAGTTTCATTTCTTGGTTTGGCCATAACTCAACCCTGCCGGTGGGATCTGTGCTTGGCGTACCAACCAAGTACGAGCAGCTCCCACAAAGTGACACGTCACTGCATACAATTGTTCTTTTTCGGTGTGGTAATAGTATTTTAGGAAAGAAGTTGTGGCTTCTTCCAACTCAAAATACCGTGTAGGGTCAATGATTCCATCAAAAATCTCTAATGGAGATGAAATATATGGTTCATCCATCCTGTATACACAAAGACGGAAAACGAGCAGCACTAACGAGCAAAAGTAGTAATCAAGGGACGAACACCTTAGTTTAGCAAGGAACTAATCAATTGACAAGCATAAATCAATTAGTGAAACTTATTAGGCAAGTGAATGAAAGGTGTCGTCCTAAAAGATCAAATAGAGTTTCTGCCTCAAAGAATAAAGAAAGGAAGATGCAAGTTGACAAGCAAACAAGTTCCTTTATGCAAGCCAAATACTTTAAACAAGTAGCGGGTACTACTAATTCAATGTAAAAGCAACCAATCAAGACACACAAGGCTAAAATTTCAGATTTTGGCTAGCAAAGTGCACAAATTGATGAAGCGAATTACTAAGACGCAAGTGCAAGGAAAGAAGAGACCAAGGATGCATGCAAGTTTCAGTTTTAGGCACAACAATGCAATGCACAAGGGGTTCTTTTGTGATGCTTCAACTAAGTAGGATGTTATTCTAAGAAAAGCAAGCACAACTTTATATGCCAATGTAAGCAAGGCAAAGCAAGAAGAATGCAAACTACTAGAATGCAAAATGATATTTTTGGTGATCCTTGTTGAATAATCAATTTTTGGAGTTTTTTTTTCTTCAGAATTTATAAACACCAATGACACTACTTAGAAGAAAAAATAAAAGAGGGAAATTGGCTAATTTTTGTGGAAGAGAAAGGGACTTTAATATGCATGAACATGAAAGCAAGCGATTCACCAAATTGTAGTAAACCCACTTATCGAAAGAATAAGTATTTAAGGCAAGCAAATATGGTGGAATTAATGCAAAGCAACTCAAACATGCAATTAAAATCCAATCTTTTCAATAAGGAAAGAAAAAACTAGCAAGATCTTAAACTAAGGAAAGTATGTTCAAACATACTTGGGCCACAAGAAAAGCAAGTAACTTGGCACACAAGCAAGGGGGAGGGGCGTGCACCAAGCCTAGGGTATGGTGGCGGAGGGGTGGTCGTCGACGGTGATTGGTGGTGGCGGCACAAGTATGACTTAGGTTAGAGTTTTGGTGGCTTTTTGAGAGTTTGACCAAAAAAAATTATGAAAATCTAAGGGTAAAAACTGATTATGCAAGTAAAGTTGAAAAGCAATTTAAAAACTTGACTAAACAACGAGAATCCGATAACGCTTCATAATCCGTTGATCACTGGTCTCTGAGTACCACTTGATACGGAATTGATGAGCTCATGCACTTTGTTTCCGTTTGTTTTCCAGGTCCCGATCTTGTCAGCTTTAATCCTCTTCTTTCTTTTACTTGCAAGACTTGAATTTTGGATGAGAAGACTCAAACTTTAAGGTTCTCAATTACTCCCTTGGATTGCAAAGCAACAAGGTTTGTAAATTGATTGCTTAAAGAACAAGAACAACTCAATTGAATGTGTTTGGAAATTGATTTGTGTTTTGAAAATTGAATTGGATGATTGATGGCAAGAGAATTCGAAGTTGATGTGTTGTTTGTGTTGGACGAAAATAACAAGAGCAATAGAAGAGTTTTTGGGTTGATGGTCCTTGGAATAAGAAACAAGGTTTCTATTCCAAAGATTTAATTCAACTTATTTTTGAAAAGAAATATTACAAGGGTTTAAATAGACATAGATAGCCAACTATTCTATGCTATTCTTATAAGATATTGTTTCCTAATATAAAAACTACCTTAATTAAAAGATATTATTGCAAGACAACTAATAACTTAGGCTCCAAGCAAGATCCATATTACTTTCCAAATTTGTCCCACCAATCTTGCATGGTCCAAATTGATAAAATAATATGTTTCCTAACTTGAAAAACCATAAGCCCACATATTATGGCCCATAACACATGATCCATATATGTAGAAAATCCTATTAAAAATAAAAGCACATTTAGAAAGCACTATAAATAGTAAGTCTAGGATAAGAATGCAAACAACTCTTGCATGTGAGTGTAAAGAACATACACAAACGCACACAAGCGCTTTTCATCTTCCAATGTCGACTGGACAATGGATGAATGACAAAACGTAGATTCTTCAAGACCATTTTATACTTGAAAGCTCTTGACCTCTTGAATGATCTTGTCCTAATATAGCCTCTTATCCTCCTCCATGCTTCCTTTGTCTTGATCCTAGCATGATCCATATCACGTGAGTTCCTAACATCGACTCAACAATTTTCCCCTTTTTGATGATGACAAACCCACAATAAAATGACAAGTATTTTATTCAATTTTATGCTCATTCAAGTTACCCCTTAGTGTGACAACATATTGCAGGGAGTTCCACTATATGGTTATGTAGTTCCTACTTAGCAGATTTTGTGCAAATATTCCCTCTTAGCAAAGGCCATACTATGAAACAACGCATCTCACACATTTTATCCTTCCCCCTTTTGGCATCATCAAAAAGAGTAAGCATGAATATCGGAACGATAAAGTAAAGAACACACATTCAAACTAAAGATCCATTTTATTACTTAGGCAAACAAGTTGTACAGAAGGAGCATGAATATCGGAACGATAAAGTAAAGAACACACATTCAAACTAAATATCCATTTTATTACTTAGGCAAACAAGTTGTACAGAAGGGAACTCCTGAGTGAAATACATAGAGGAAGAACAAGGAGAAGAGGGAGAAGCGTGAAGCACAGGAGGAGGAAGAGTAGAAGAAAGAAGGAACTAAGATTCACTAACACCATCTCTGTAGATGATGTCGTGAGTAGACCTTCTTCTTCACGCGAACCGAGCAAAGGAATCTACTCGATCTCCATCTTCTTCTTATGTGGCCATGAGAGTCTTCTCATAGGCCAACGGTGTTGATGAGCTAATGCACCGCTTGTTCTTCGAGTGGACGATCTTAGTATTGAGCGTTTGTTGGGAAGGATGGATTGTGTCGAAGGCTTGGCCATCTTCGGGCTGAAGAGGAGGCACTGTTCTTTCCTTAAAGAGTTTCATGAGGGGTTTTGAAAAACTTGGGTTGAAGATGAGTTATGCTTTGAAAGGAGGCCGTTATTTAAAGAGTTTTGGGCAGAGGGGCATAGTCGTCTTTTTCATTTTGCCCTTGAGAATTGAACTCGGCTGATGTCGTTTCATCTTCAACATCTTTAATAAGCTTTGCAACGTGGAAATTCCCCCTTGTTGCAATTCAAATGCATGGTTCACTGTTGGACTTCCCCTAATTAATAGCTTGACACACCTTTTTGTCTTCCCAAGACAGAGCTGTTTACCAGATGAGGCGTTTCGTCTTACTCGGAAGTGAGGTTCCCATGATCTTGCAATAAGGCTTGTGTTGAACTAAGTGGTAAAAGGGAGCTCAAGCTCAAACTTTTTGTGAGGGAAGGGAACAAAAAGGGACTTAGACAATTTCAGCTTGAACAAGGTAAACAAAAGGAGGGCTCATGGGATGAGTTTGTCCAATCCAAGACTCTGGGTAAGCTTATGATCAACTATCATTGTGGCTTGTAATGCGGGTTAGAAATAACTCAAGTTGATCATTTTGGGCCAAAAAGAAAAGAAGTTCCTATGAGTACAACCATTTTCCTTAGACTAGTAACAAAGGATAAAGTGAATGCAGTGTTCCTAACTGGTTCTATGATGCAAACAACTAAACTATCCAATCATTGGGGACAGAATAAATAGGGACTTGTTTAATTTAAAGTTATCATCCCTAAGAGCATACGAAGGTGCTCAAAGGGATGCCTATCCAATGCCTTGGTGAGAATATATGCTCTCTGATCTTCAGTTCTACATTGTTCCATAATAATGTTCCCTTGCTCAACATTGTCACGTAAGAAGTGATGACGAACGTCAATGTGCTTAGTACGTGAGTGATGAATGGGATTCTTGGAAATGTTTATGACACTAGTATTATCACATCTAATGGGAATAAGGCCATAAGACATACTGTAATCACTGAGTTGGTACTTAAGCCATAAGACTTGGGAACAACATGATGCAGCGACCACATATTCTTCTTCGGCCGTCGAGAGTGCCACTGAGTTTTGTTTCTTTGATCCCCGTGATACTAGGCACTCTCCTAGGAATTGAGCCATACTTGATGTGCTCTTCCTATCTACCAGATGACCCGCAAAGTCCGCGTCTGAAAACGCAACAATCTCAAGGGAACTTCTGCGTGGATACCACAAGCACAAGTTGTCGTTCCCTTTGAGATACCTGAAAATTCTCTTCACCTCTTTTAGGTGTGATTCTTTGGGGTTAGCTTGAAAGTGTACACATAAACACACGACGAACATACTTTCGGGCCTACTATTTGTAAGGTAGAGAAGGGAACCAATCATACCTCGATAGTTCTTTTGGTCCACATCTATACCTTTTTCATCTGTGTTCATCTTGGAGTTGGTGGAAACTGGAGTGTTGATAGGCCTTGAATTCTCCATTCCATATTTGATTAGCATTTCCTTGATGTATTTATGTTGATGTATTTTTGTTCCCTCCTTGGTCTGAGTGATTTGAAGCCCCAAGAAGAACGCAAGTTCCCTAATCAGGCTCATCTCGAATTCTGAACTCATTAGATCTTTAAACTTTTCAACAAGCAAGGGATTAGTTGCACCAAAAACGATATCATCAACGTATACTTGAACAATAAGAATATCATTTGACTCTTTCTTAATAAACAAAGTCTTGTCAATGGAACCGTGAAGGTATCTGTGCGACAAGAGAAACTGTGCAAACCTATCATACCAGGCTCGTGGGGCCTGTTTGAGTCCGTATAGAGCACGCTGAAGAAAGTAGACGTGGTCTGGAAAGTTCCCATTTTCAAATCCTGGTGGTTAATGCACGTATACTTCTTCTTTCAAGTGTCCATTTAGGAACGTTGTCTTCACATCCATTTGATAAAGCTTGAATCCTTTGTGAGCGGCGAAGGCCATTAGGAGTCTGATTGCCTCAGTTCTTGCTACAGGGGCGAAGGTCTCATCATAGCAATGCCTTCTTCTTGATTGTACCCTTGAGCTACCAACCTTGCCTTATTCCTTGAAATAGCTCCTGTGTCATACATCTTGTTACGGAACACCCATCTTGTTCCTATAACATTCTTCCCTTTTGGACGAGGAACAAGCTTCCATACTTGGTTCCTTTCAAATTGATTGAGCTCTTCTTGCATTGCCACTATCCAGTCTGGATCTTTAAGAGCTTCTTTCATATTCTTAGGTTCCACCATTGACACGAAGGGATTGAATGGACATAAATTTTGAAGTGATGATCGTGTATTTACACCTTGGTCAAGAGGAGATATGATGTTTCGAGATTGATTTTGGAGAGATTTGGATCTTCCTCTTCGTTTCTATCACCACTTTCATTGCATTCTTCTTGCAAATCCTCATTCTCTGGATGTTCCTCATCCTTTGGATCCTCCACTTGTACAACGGTTTCTTGTTCTTCATTCCCTGCATTGAGTGTGTTCCCTGATACGTGATCGACTCAGATTACTCCTCGTTGATCAAGTATTTAACCCCACAGGATCCCGATCTTGCCTTGTAATCGATTTCCAACCTACAATGCTTTCGAAAATTAGAAGACTTGCGTCACAAGCAACAATGAACTCGAGATTGATTATGTATTGAAAGAAACTGATTTGATAAATTGAAAAAATCAATTTTGATAGTTCAATTGGATTGGCTCTAACGCTAAATTCGAATGATTAACTAGATTGATCTTTACCAATCAAATCTAGAACAACCACAATTGACTAAGTCAATAGATCAAATTGAACAAACAAAGGAAGAGAGATCGAGAGCAGATTGATGATGATCGATGGTTGTTGCAAGCAAGCATTCACACGTGTGTTTTGGAGCCCACAGACTAGATAAACCTTTTCTGGGGTTTATCTAATCTCAAGCTAATTTTATTAAACTGAAATTGCAAAGTATTTAAAGAGGTACAAAGCTGATCCTTGGAGAGCAAGTAAACCCATGTGGCCGGCTCTAGAGAGAGAGAGAAATCAGCCCATGTCTTGCTTTCCAAAGATATAATAAAATATCTATCTATAACTAACTAGATCTCCCTTAAATTAAATAAATCGAAGCTGATTTATTTACTTAAGGAAAATATTATAACAAACTCAAAATATCTAAAAGATAGAATAAAACATAGGAGAGAGATTATCAACCACTAACATAAGCCTATTGGTCGAAATTCTCTACATTATTTGAAAAAAAAAATCGTCCCACATAATAAATAAATAAGACTGATATTTTCCACTATTTAGATTGGTCAAGTCAAAGGGTTGACTTTGACCCATGTAACAACTCATCTCACCCGGTCACTTACTAAATTCAACCCTAAAGTGAGACAAGCTATTTCATGTTTCTAAATAAGGAAATAATATGTGAAGCTCGCCCAATTAAGTTAATCCATTGAATCTGGGCTCAGTTGATGTCGAATACAAGTGACCCATCTCGTCTTGCTGGACCCTTCAACAATAGCTGCCAATCGAACTAAGATCGTTGTCGTCCCTTGAGCAATCTTCTTAGCCTAACTCCTAGTAATTGGTCCATCAGATGGCACTCGAATCAACTCATCGACGTTGGTAGGAGACATGGCTGGCTTCACTACATCATTCTCCTCCACTTGAGCTCGAATCGTCTCTGATTCGACGTCGGAATCAAAATCTGGCACATAAAGAGAAAGACCAGCCACATTAAACGTCGGATGGACATTATACTCACCAGGCATGTCGACTTGATAAGCATTAGGGCCGATTCTTCTGATTATTTTAAACGATCCATCTCCACGCTGATCTAGCTTGTTCTTTCTTTGGTTTGGGAACCTCTCCTTCCTAAGATGCACCTAAACAAGATCACCTTCTTCAAATATCACTTGTTTTCGCCCCTTGTCAGCATGGGCCTTGTACTTCATGGGTTTCCTCTCCAAATGCATCTTAGTTCTCTCATGTAGCTTCTTCACAAACTCAGCCCTCTTGTCAGCTTCAAAGCTCTCTTTTCCCTTGTATGGATGAGGCGTCAAGTCCACTAACGTCCTTGGATTCAACCCATAAACAACCTCAAAAGGGGTCATTTTTGTAGCTGAATGGATTGACCTGTTATAAGCGAACTCCACAAAAGGAAAAACATCTTCCCAACGTTTGAGATTAGCTTTAAGCATAGTTCTTAATAAAACCCCTAACGTTCTATTAGTACTTCAGTTTGCCCATCAGTTTGTGGATGACATGAGGTAGAAAATAATAGCTTAGTTCCCAACTTAGACCATAAACTTTTCCAAAAATAACTCAAAAACTTAGCATCACGATCTGAAACTATAGAACAAGGAATGCCATGCAATCTAACAACTTCTCTAAAGAACAAATCAGCAATATGCACATCATCATCAGTCGTGTGACATGGAATAAAATGAGCCATTTTAGAAAAACGGTCTACAACCACAAATATGGAATCTCTACCTTTCCTATTTCTAGGGAATCCAACAATGAAGTCTATAGAAATGTCCTCCCAAGGTGAACTAGGAATAGGCAAGGGCTGGTACAAGCCATGAGGGTTTAATCTAGATTTGGCTTTAGCACACACAACACAACTTTTGACAAACCTAAGCACATAATTACTCATTTTTGGCCAATAGTAGTGTTCTTTTAAGCCTTCTAAAGT
The DNA here is from genome assembly GCA_964016875.1 of Fallopia convolvulus. Taxonomy (NCBI): domain Eukaryota; kingdom Viridiplantae; phylum Streptophyta; class Magnoliopsida; order Caryophyllales; family Polygonaceae; genus Fallopia; species Fallopia convolvulus. The sequence goes on from OZ024727.1 coordinate 30,743,842, forward strand.
TTTTTCTAACCCTCTATGTCCTCTTGATTCATGCACTTCTTTAGTTAAAAGCCTACGAATACTAGATGAAGGTATACACAATTTTCCAGCTTTAAACAAATAACCATCATCTATAAAGTAGGAATCAACTTCTCCCCTAGACATGCAATTCTTATAAATTTCAGCAAAGTGAGGATCACTAGCATACAATTCCTTAATCATTGCAAATCCAAGGATTTTCACATTACATTGGTTCAAGAGAACGTACCTGCGAGAAAGGGCGTCAGCTACCACATTCTCTTTGCCTTTCTTATTCTTTACAACATAAGGAAAGGTCTCCATGAATGCAACCCATCTTGCATGTCGCCTACCGAGTCTGGATTGGCCCTTCAAATACTTCAAGGCCTCATGATCAGAATGAATTACAAACTCTTTAGGCCACAAATAATGAGACCACGTTTTTAAAACCCTAATTAAAGAATAAAGTTCTTTATCATATGTAGGGCAATTCAACTCAGCCCCACTAAGCTTTTCACTGAAATAAGCTATGTGTTTCTTGTCTTGTAAGAGGACGCCTCCTATGCCATGGCCTAATGCATCCACCTCAATCTCGAATGCTTTGGAGAAATCAAGAAGCTGGAGCACTGGTTTGTTGGACAACCTGTCCTTCAAAGTGTTTAAGGTGTTCTCTTGTTACTCTCTCCATTTGAATGATGTATCCTTCTTTGTAAGCTCATGGAGAGGGGCTGCAATTGTGTTGAAATCACGCACAAAACGCCTATAGAAACCAGCCAAGCCGAGGAAAGATCGCACCATAGTGGGTGTAGTCGGCTGTGGCCACTTCTTGATAGCCTTGATTTTGTCTTCATCTACCTTCAATCCACCTTTAGTCACAACAAAACCAAGAAAAATAGTAGACTCCAAGCAAAAAGAACACTTCTTTAAATTAACATAAAGCTTTTCCAATCACAAAGTGTCCAAAACAGCCCTAAGATGATCTACATGTTCATGCAAAGTTTGGCTATAAACTAAGATGTCATCAAAGTAGACTACAACGAAATTTCCTAAGTATCTACTTAAAACATGGTTCATAATACTCATGAAAGTACTAGGTGCATTAGTTAATCCAAAAGGCATTACTAACCATTGATATAAACCATACTTAGTTTTAAAAGCAATTTTCCACTCATCCCCTTCCCTCATTCTAATTTGATGGTACCCACTTCTTAAATCAATTTTCAAAAGAAATTAGCACCATGCAATTCATCAAGCATATCATCTAATCTAGGAATAGGATGGCGGTACTTAATTGTTATTTGGTTGATCGCCCTGCAATCAACACACATTCTCCAAGTGCAATCCTTCTTTGGCACCAATATCACCGGAACCGCGCATGGACTGAGTGATTCACAAACATAGCCTTTGTCCATGAGGTCTTGTACCTGTCTTTGAAGCTCATTAGTTTCCTCTGGACTTGCTCTATATGCTGCACGGTTTGGTAAAGAAGCTCCAGGCACCAAATCAATTTGATGCTCAATGCCTCTAATTGGTGGAAGGCCTTGTGACAACTCTTCAGGCATAACATCCTCAAATTCTTGTAAAAGATCCTTAATACACTTTGGAAGATGAGAAATGTCTTGATTTAGAATTAGTATTTCTTTCCTCATAAGAAGTAAACAATAAGAGTTAGGGAAAGAAGTACTAGACTGTGCTATTAGAGAGCACTTTTCTACACTGCCTTTTAAGCTGATTTTTTGCTTATTTTGCAGGCATTTTTCTTCCTGTATTGTATCTATCTGAATTTCTGAATTGCTCCCAAAATTTGAGCTAGAACGCCCGAGTGGTTTGGGAGATAGCCTCGTTTTCGTCTCAACTGCGTTGTCAGAAGTAATGCTAGGCACTTTCGACGAGTAGGGATGAATTTCTGGGCGTTTTTTCTCCCCATCAGTAGCTCCACTTGTTCTTGATGTTGGCCTAAAATTTGAGCCAGAACGCCCGGGTGGAAGCTGGGAAACACCGCTCTTTTTTGTGGCTGCGTCGGGCACCGAACGGTGCGCCGCTGCCTTGGCCATTGTTTCGGCCTCCTCTTTTTCTTCCTTGGCACGCCTTAGCGCCCTACCTTGATCTCTCCATACCTGGTCCTGTAAAACTTGTTGGGGCGACAATGGTAGAAGAGAAACTCTCCTCCCGTCATAGTTAAACGAATAGGTATTAAGCATGCCATCATAAATAACTCTCCTATCGAATAACCATGGCCTTCCTAACAAGATATGAGTGCATTCCATGTATACCACATCACACATGATATCATCAACATAATTACCAATGGAAACACGAACTAAGCACTGATGAGTAACAAGATTAGGACCATCTGAATCATTTATTCCATTGAGACCATAACTAGTAGCCCTAGGTTGAGTTTTTAATTGTAAGTGATCAACTACTTTAGCATTAATAATCTTACAGCAGCTACCACTATCAATTATCATGCATAAAACTTGATTCTTCACAGTACACCTAGTATGAAAAATATTTTCCCTTTGATCTAGCCCAGGTGTTTCTTGTAAAGTAAGAGTACGCATGGTTACCAAGGTTAAAGGTTGTTTTGAGAAATCAGGCTCAATTGCTTCTATGTCGTCCACCTCATTGCTAGGATGCTCCTCCTCCACTTCATTTGGAGGTATTTCTTCATCACTCACATAACCACCATGGGTAGTAAGGAGTACTTGTTTCTGATTTGGGCAATCCCTAGCATAATGGCCTCATCCTTGGCATTTGTATCACACTATGTCACGTGCTCTTTACTGCGTTGGGGGACCATTCGTGGATCGTCTAGGAACTTGTGAACCTGTTGGTTTAGGTCAGCTAAAAGCTCCCTTTTGCTACATAGAAGGGTTAGAAGAATAAGAATTGGAATTTGAACTAGAGTTAGATGGATACCTTTTTGGTGCATTCCAAGCTTCTTTCTTCTTCCTTTGATGCTGCTCATAAAGTAATTGGGCTGAATGTACTAATGCATTGAAATCCTTGATTTGTTGAATCTCAAGTGTGTCTTTAATAGCTTGATTCAATCCAGCCATGAATTGGGTCCTTAAAGACCTCTGAGAATGATGAATTCCATCCTTGAAGCTTAAATCTTCAAGCTCATTAAAGTACTTAGTTGGTGACTTGGTTCCTTGTTTGCATGTGACAACTTTAAGCCTCATGTGCTCGGTATGTTCTTCTGGTACATACTTCTTTCTCATGACAAACTTCAGCTGGCCCCAAGTCTCAATAGGCGGCAAGGCCTTTCGAGCTCTATCTTCCTTCATTCTGAACCACCAATTTCTAGCGGTTCCAACAAAGTGAATAGCAACAACAGCAACTTCTTCCCATTCTTCATAGCCCATGTGATCTAGAATGAAGTTTGTAGCTTGCTCCCATTCTAGATACTTCTCCGGATTGAGCTCTCCGCTGAATGGCTCGATTTTGATCTTGATGTCTCGTTTGCCAATTTGAGCAACATTCTGGTTGGCGTTGTTGTTGGCTGGCCGTTGTACTCCATAAGCCGGAGGAATCTCTTCTACAACCTCAGCTTGATTGTAGAAATCATCAAGGGGAGGATGCCATGGGCGTCTTTCTTCCCCGGGATAGCCATATGTCACATCATCATAAGGATTGTTGAATTGTTGTTGTTGATGATGAGTGGCTTGAGGAAACCGTGCCGATTGCTGAGTATAGAGTTGTTGATATGTAACCGGCGGCTGCCTCATTTCATTGCCTCTTCCTCTACCTCGGCCACCATTTGGAGAATATTGGCCAGGTAGATCATGTTCTCTATTGTAGCTAGCAAGCACATCATGTTCTTCATCTTCTACATGTTGTTTGCCCTTGTCGCTAGCTGAGGCATGATTCGGATCATCTTGAAGTTGAATCGCAGGGGCAACTTTTTTACTTGATTGAGAGGCTTCTATTAAGGTTGTAAGTTGCTCCTCTATCCGCTGCATTCTCTGGTTAACCGACGCATTCACAACTTCCACAACTCTTTGATGACCGTCTTTGATACTCTCACTAATAGACAACCTAATGAAATCGATTGCCTCCTTAGTAAGATTCAATTCAGCCGGATTAGGCTCGTTTGGGATCACCATTATTCTCCTAAAAACAAAACAACAAAACGAGAGAGTAGTGTGTTCCGAAAGCAAACCGAACAAGCAATACCACACCTTTATCAAGCCAAAACTTGCCTCAAAGCAATCCAATCAACTAATTCAGTTTTTGGGTTGAAAAGAGAGAGTAGAGTTGTAGATATGGTGTTCTAATGATAGATAAAGGAAATATGCAGTTCAAGCAATTAGCAAGTATGCAAACTAGACTCTATTAAAAAAAAGTATGCAAACTAGACAAGCAATGAACAAAATCCCTTTATAAGCCTTCAAACACAAGCAATCTCTCAATTGACTCTATGCAAGATAATAAAGCCAATTAATGTATGCAAAGGACAGAAAATAAGGTAGGCTATGTGACTTTTCTTTTGTCACTTCTTTTTCTTCAAAGTGATTACCAACTACTTTTCTAGCAAGCAATCACTAGGGGTGAAAGTGGCTTGAAACTAGTTGGGGTAGATCACTTCTTTTTCTCTTTTTTTTTTTGATTTATGCACAAACTACTCTTGTGCTAGAACAAAGCAAAGCAAATAATGCAAGGAACAAAAAGGCAGGGGAATTCGACTGAAAGTTTTTTTTTATATTAAGTGACTATTGCTACCAATGAAACCAACTATAAGCCAAAATAAATAAAAAGAAGAAGGATAGGTCGAATTTATGGGATGCAATGCAAAAATCAGCAAGTATTAATCAAGCAATATGAATCTAAATCAATCATGCAATATGAATGAAAACTCATAAAACTGTGGGAAAAACAAAAGCTAACCTTAGATTGCAATTAAACTCAACCAATCAACCATAAACATGCAACAAATACCTTAAATATCTCCTAGTGTGTTAGTTACTTGGGGGGCAAGCAACAAACAAAGGCTGAATTTTTAGGGTTTTTGGCGCGGTTTAGGGTTAGGGTTTCGGGGTAGGGGTGGCAATTTGGGGATAAGGTGGCCCGATGAGAACGGGGGTGCTGGGGTTGTGATCGGACGGTGGTGGTGGAGGGTGCGGCTAGGTTGAGCGACACCAGTTTGGTGATGCCGACAGTGATGTAGTGGTGGTGGTGGCGGAATATGGTGGTGTTTATATGGAAAATTCAATTTTTTGGTCTCAAAGTGTATAGATTATGGTAAAGGTATAAACTTTAAGGCGAAAAACTGAATTAATCAATCAGAAAGCAAATTGAGGAAAGAAAAATATTACTTGGCTAGACTTGGTTGAATGATACCACTTGATACGTGATCGCCTCAGATTACTCCTCATTGATCAAGAATTTAACCACAAAGGATCCCGATCTTGCTTTGTAATCAATTTCCAACCTACAATGCTTTCGAAAATTAGAAGACTTGCGTCACAAGCAACAATGAACTCAAGATTGATTATGTATTGAAAAAAACTGATTTGATAAATTGAAACAATCAATTTTGATAGTTCAATCGGATTGGCTCTAACACTAAATCCAAATGATTAACTAGATTGATCTTTAACAATCAAATCTAGAATAACCACAATTGACTAAGTCAATAGATCAAATTGAACAAACAAAGGAAGAGAGATCGAGAGCAGATTGATGATGATCGATGGTTGTTGCAAGCAAGCATTCACACGTGTGTTTTGGAGCCCAAAGACTAGATAAACCTTTTTTGGGGTTTATCTAATCTCAAGCTAATTTTATTAAACTGAAATTGCAAAGTATTTAAAGCGGTACAAAGCTGATCCTTGGAGAGCAAGTAAACCCATGTGGTCGGCCCTAGAGAGAGAGAAATTAGCCCATGTCTTGCTTTCCAAAGATATAATAAAATATCTATCTATAACTAACTAGATCTCCCTTAAATTAAATAAATCGAAGCTGATTTATTTACTTAAGGAAAATATCCTAATGATGTTCGTATTTTTAGTATAGTTTTTAGTATGTTTTCTTGGTTTGTTAGGCTTAGTTTTAGTAGTTTTAGGATTATTTTTGTGTGTTTTTGGATAGTTTTGCATATTTTGTGAAAAGTATGGAAGCTACTCCGTTTTTTGTCTTTTTGTAGGTTTTAGCGAGGAAAAGATGCTATTTGGAGCTGAATTTGGAGTGCTATGATGAAAGACGGAAGAATGCAAGACGAAGGAGTCGAAACCTAAGTTTCTGGAGAAAAAGTGTGGAAGAAAAGCCAAGCCCAGGCTCGTTAACGAGGCTGTAAGGGGTCGTTAACGAGGCCACGAGATGAAGATTTCAAGAGTTTGATTCTGTAACCCACCGATCCTGTGCGGGAATTTATTTCCGTGTCGGTAGAGTATCTTTTTATGATTTTAGGGTTATTATATTATGTATTTTAGGTCTTGTTATCTTTCTAGGTTTTATTTCTATCTTTTAGGATTTTAATTCTATCTTTTTAGGAAAATTTTTATCTTTTAGACTTATTAGTTTTTAGCCTTATTAGTATAAATAGCCCTCTTATTAGCCTAGGAAAGGGGGGGGGGGGAGATCGATTGAGGAGAAGAGGAAGAGCCGAGAAGAGAGAGAGTGGATCGGAGTCGAGGTTGAAGCACGGTGGACGAGAGTTACCGAGGTCGTTGATCGTGATTTTGGTTCGGTGTTTGTATTCTTTTCGGTTTCTTCTAAATCTCTGTAGAACGATATTTCTAATTAATTTGAGTAGTGTTTTGTTTTCAATGATTTCTTTTGTTAAATTTATTTGTTTCCTAGTTATGAGTAGTGAGTAGTCTTCTTTTCTAGGGTCGAGGTTAAACCCGGCATAGTTATGCATGTTTGAGGAGTAAGAATGTGTGTGATTGCCTTTTATCTATTTTGAGATTGTTTTTTGTGCTTAGACCTAGATGAAAGTCAGGGTGATTTGAGTTTTTAACTTGATTGAGAGAGAAAGTTATAGACTTGAAGGCTGATATTGTTTGAATACGAAAGTTTCAAACTTTAGATCCAAAACAAGCAATTGAGTGGATTGGTTTATGAAAGTAGATTAATTTACTTGATGGTCGACGAAAGTTGATGAATTTATCTATTTAAAGGCATGATCTTATCTTCTTATGAGTTTATATGCATGACTATGTTGTGGTGTCCCTTATCCTAGATCTTTGTTTTATTTGAATTCTTTTGAAGTGATATTCATTGCTGAGTTTGTAGGCTCGGTACCGAACTGTTTAGGTCGTTAGTTTTGGTCTTTTTGTTTACGGTGGTTCGTTAACGACCCTGACAACGTCGTTAACGAGGCTGCTTGTGAGTGTTTTGCTTGCTTTTGTTTGATTTTTAGTAGTCGATAAACGAACAACCTTGCTTCTCGTGGAACGATCCTGACTCCCCTATACTCAGCGGGGTCTTGACTTATAAATTTATTTGTTGTCCCGAGTAAAGGCCCGTCAACACCTAACAAACTCAAAATATCTAAAAGATAGAATAAAACATAGGAGAGAGATTATCAACCACTAACATAAGCCTATTGGTCGAAATTCTCTACATTATTTGAAATAAAAAATCGCTCAACATAATAAATGAATAAGACTGATATTTCCACTATTTAGATTGGTCAAGTCAAAGGGTTGACTTTGACCCATGTAACAACTCATCTCACCCGGTCACTTACTAAATTCAGCCCTAAAGTGAGACAAGCTATTTCATGTTTCTAAATAAGGAAATAAGATGTGGAGCTCGCCCAATAAAGTTAATCCATTGAATCTGGGCTCAGTTGATGTCGAATACAAGTGACCCATCTCGTCTTGTTGGACCCTTCAACAATAGCTGCCAATCGAACTAAGATCGCTGTCGTCCCTTGAGGAATCTTCTTAGCCCGACTCCTAGTAATTGGTCCATCAGATGGCACTCGAATCAACTCATCGACGTCGGTAGGAGACATGGCTGGCTTCACTGCATTAGTCCCCTTGGGTGCTTGATTCGGAAATGTCTTCTGGTGGAGGAACTAGGGAACCAGCTTGTGAGGTGTCTAGTGATTCGTCAAGTGAGGGAAGTTCAGCCGACTCTTGGATGTCTCGGTTTTGAGAGCCGTTGTTCCCTTGTGGATAATGACGAGTTCCCTTCCTTGGCTCATCATCGTCGTCATCATCTTCCTCGTTCTAGGGAAGTTGGAAGTGAGTTTCCACTTCTTGCACTTCAGTTTGTATCCTCAAACAAGCGGGCAAGTCGAGGTGTCAAACCGTCAAATCAAGGCTATCTTGGAGAAGACCGTATCTCGATCAAGGAAAGATTGGGCCTCTAAGCTCGATGATGCACTTTGGGCTTATAGAACCGCCTTTAAGACACCTCTGGGAACTACACCCTTCAATCTAGTTTATGGCAAGGCATGTCATCTTCCGGTAGAGCTTGAGCACAAGGCAAAATGGGCACTCAAAGAGATGAATTGGGATATCAACTTGGCCGGTGAGAAAAGGTTTCTAGAACTTCATGAGTTGGGGGAATTGAGGTTGAAAGCCTATGAGAACTCCAAGCTATACAAGGAGAAGACCAAGAAGTGGCATGATAGGAAGTTAATTCCAAAGACCTATCAAACCGGTGACAAGGTTCTCCTTTTCAATTCAAGGCTTAAACTTTTCCCCGGAAAGTTAAGGACTAGGTGGAGCGGACCATTTGTGGTCCACCGTATCTATGCTCATGGTGCGGTGGACTTGGTTGATGAACAAGGACATATTTTCAAAGTGAATGGTCATCGAGTGAAGAAGTTCTATGACAAGGACGGTCCAAACGAAGAAGTTAGAGCCTCATGGGCTCTCGTCCTCGCCGATTGATCCTATACATGCCATTGAAGAATAAGAAATTGTGAGCTTTTCATACTCTTCTCTCTTGCTTTTAAGTTTTGGTTTCCTTGTTTGATGGGGACATCAAAATTTTAAGTATGGGGTGGGGGTAAGTGTGTTCATGATTTCACTTGTTTATGTTTGTTTATTTTTTTGAGGATATTTAGTTTGTGTTTCTAGTTTGTGTTTGGGATGTTTGCTTCTTGGTTTGTGGTTTGATGAAAAACATGAATGATTAATTTGGTCTTGAATGGATGAGTTTTTGGTTTTAGAGAAATTTTTGCAAAAAATCCATAAAAATTGAAAAATTGTGTTGAAAACAACAAAAAGATTTTGTGTTTTGTAGGTTTTGGACTAGAAATTCCCATCTTAGATTGCCAAAATAAAAGCTAATGATGATGTGAGCATGTAAATTCCTTTGCATATTTTTGGATGGTTTAGCCTCTTAAATGATGTTGCTTTTGATGTGATCATGATATCTTGCTTGTTTTATTGAACATGTGAGTTCTAGGACGAGTTCTTATGCAACTAAGTATGAGTGACCCTTGTGAGATTGATTTTTGGCCATTTTAGGGATGCTTGTTCATATTTGCATATCCCTCATTTTTCTTGTGTGATTAGCTCATTCATGCTTAGTAAAACTTGCTATTGCGGTGTTTATCTATTTTCCGAGACCGTCATGAGAATTGTCCTAGCATTGTCACATTGATTTTGAACTTTATTCTTCTAGTCACATAAATGTTCCATATCCTACCATGAAGATAATCCTTTGTTTGTAGCCCCGTTCTAGCCTAAGTCTTTGTTTGAAACTCCTCAAAAATATTATTCCTAGCCTTATATGACTTGACCCTTATGGGATTGGACTTTAGAAGAGAGGTTTGGATTGTATTTGAAGAGTTGAGATTCTCTTGGGTTTAAGGGCAAAAGAATGGTGTTATGAATCATGTGGGTAGTGCATCTTTGTTGTACAAAAATGAAAAAAGAAAGAAAAGGAAGAAAGAAAATGTTGGAAATGTAAAGTGGAATAAAGCAAAGAGCTTAAGTGAAGAAAAGGGTCCGACCGAGTTACAAGCAACATCGGGCCCGATGTCATAAGAAAGTCGGTCCAAATGTAGAAAGTGTTGAAAATCCAACAAAAAGCATAAGAGCAAAGATGAAGTGGAATGTTAAGTGAAATTTTGGGTTGAAAGGAAAATGTTAAGTCTTTTGGGTGAGTGTGAAAGTAATTGTGGAATTTGGTGAAGTTGGTGAGAGTTTAGGTTGTTCAATCCCCATTGTAAGCACCACAAGACCAAATAATTCCCACCTTGAGAAATACCAAAAGCCCCATTACAACCCGGCCGAATGGAACCTCTTTGAGGACCTCCATTGAGCCAAGTTCGAAATTCTTTGTGTACTTTGCATTAGGCATCTCTAGGTGGAGGAATTGGTGATATTAGCTTCAATAGTAAAGTCCTTACTTGCATGATTTTTGAGCTTGAGAGTTCATTGCTAAACCCAAACACATGATGAGTGATACACATTCACATATCCCTAAAGTGAGGCTTAGTTGCATTGACTTTATTCCTTGGAACACTTAATCATGTGTGATGATGTAATCTTGCTTGAATATCGATCACTTGTGCTTAAAATGTGTTTTCATACGAGGCTTTACTTGAAGATTATGTTTCGGTCTTGCTCACATTGTTATTGCTTGAGGACAAGCAAGTTTAAGTATGGGGTATTTTGATGTCTCTCTATTTGGTGGTGTTTTCATATGTGATTTCCTTTGTAAATATGTTTCTTTTTCCCCTTTTCTTGTGCGTTTTGTTCCTTTTTAGCTTAGTTCCCGTATTTCTATGAGATTCGGAGACTACGCACATTTTATGTGTTTTGTAGGTAATCTGGCATGAATCAAGGATCGATTTGAAGGAGGGTCGAGACATGGAGCGAGGCCCGAGCAAAGGAGGAAAGAGAGGATCAAGCCATGAAGAAGAACAAGAGGAAAGCCAACAAGAAGAAGGTGGAACGAGGTTCGGACCGAGTTGCAACCAACCTCGGGCCCGACTTGAAGTTTCAACCTCGGACCGACATGCACAGTAACTCGGGCCCGAGGTCCTCCGTGTCGGTCCAAGTCGGTCACCGAACTACTTGGGCTCCAAGGCACGAAATTGTGAACTTCCACTTTTGCCCCTCATCTAATCCATAAAAGGCCCTCTTGTCTTCTATTTTAGTGGTTCCAAAAGTTGGTTCCAAAAGTTGGTTCCAAAAAGGGGGTTCCCACACTTAGCAAGGAACCCAACCCTCAAAAACTCTCAAGGGGATACTTGGAGAGCAAGGAGGAAGGAGAGAGAAGGAGAAGAGAGAGAATCGGCCAAGGAGAGGAAGATTGATAGGTTTGGTTGATAGATTAGATTTGCTTTGTTTTGATCTTGTGGATTTGGAAACCCTTGATTGGAATTTGTGGATTGCTTTTGATTTTGAATGAAACTTTGCTTTGTTTTGAGATTGATGATGTTGATTGCTTTCCCTTTTGATTTGTTTTCTTTCTTTGTTTGCCACATGGAGTAGATCTCCTTGATCTTGGGTTATGGGGGAAAACCCTAGCTAGGTTTGGGCTAGAAACCCCAATTCCATAGCCTTGAGTGTTTGATCTAAGGAACCCACTCTACATAGAGCTACAATTCCTTGCGAAAGTCGGGAATCAAGGCTTGAGATTGGCAAAGTAGCGAAAGTGAACATGTGTCAATCTCAAGACCTTGCTTCGAAGGGGATTTCCCCAATGATCGATGTGTAGAAGTGGTTGGAACGAGGGCGAAAGCACTCGATCCTAGTCCGATCATCACTCATTGCTTGAATTGGGGTGGATAAGCCTTAATCTACTAGAGAAGGAACCCAAAAGCCCAAGATCTACTTTTAAAATCTTTGAGTTCGACATCCCCAGCTACCTCGGGCCCGACTTACACAGTGTCGGTCCCGACTTCCTCTTGTCGCCAACCTCGGGCCCGACGTGACCTCAGTGTCGGTCCCGACTGTTTTCTTTGTTTTCCTTCGTTTTATGCTCTCCTTTCTAGCTTCCTAGTATCTAGGCACATCGATCGAGTAGACTTCCCGAGTGTTCGACACCCACCACGTACTACAACGGGGTCGGGTTATAAATTGTATCTCTAGACCCTCGCACACCGTTGAGAGGCGATCAAAAAGAATGGCGCCGTTGCCGGGGAAGTCTAAGTGCATTGAGTGCCAATTTGGTGAGTTTCTTGTGTTTTGGTAGTGATTTGGGTGAGGGAATAGCCCAAACCCTTTGTTTGTTTTTGATTTGTTTTGGTTTGTGTTTTTGTTTCATAGGTGTATGCTAGCTCGTTCCTCCCGAGGAACACTTGAGCTTGAGTTTGTGAGTGATCCGGAAAGTATTCTCAAGGAAGCCCGAAGAAGGAAAAGGATGGAGAATCAAGCTCTCCATGTTGATGAGGAGTTGGCTCAACTTAGGGCCAAAATGGCTAGATTGCAACTCGAGAGGGACAATCAAGAGGCGGTGGCAAGAAGAGAACGGGAGCAACGGATGAGAGCCGAGGCTCAACTCAACGCTCTACCCCGGAATGCACGCCAATACATGCATCCGGAGTTGAGGGTACCCGAGCCGGCTATTGTGCTTCCCGAGGTTGCCAAGAATTTTGAGATCAAGACGCAATTCATCTCCCTCATCAAGCGTGATCAATTCGAGGGCCGTTCACATGAGTGTCCCATAGAGCATGTTAAACGATTTGTGGATATGTGTGAGACGATCTCCACCGACGAGGAGACATTGGAGTATGTGCTTCTAAAGGCGTTCAAATGGTCACTTGGGGGCAAGGCCACACATTGGCTCGAGAGCCAAGCTCCTAGGTCAATCACGACTTGGAAGACACTCTATGACGCTTTCTTGATGAAGTTCTTCCCGCCCTCAAAGACAACCGAGTTAAGAAGGAAGATTGCAAGCTTTCAACAAGGTCCGAATGAGCCCCTCTTCGAAGCATGGGACCGTTTCAAGGAGATGTTGCGCCAATGTCCTACTCATGGCCAACAACCATATGTGCTTCAAGACATCTTTTTCCAAGGCATCAATCCGGTAACGAAGGACAAGCTCAATCTCCACACCGATTGTGGGTTCATAGACTTGACACTGGATCAAGCTTGGGAGCTACTTGACAAGCTATCCGATTATGAGGCCATGTATGGGGTGAGTCAAGCTAGCAAGGAGGTGAAAGTTCAAGGTGAAGGTGCAAGGAAGTTATATGATCCAAAGGGAGAAGACATTGATAGGGATGTGAAGCTCCAATTCCTTGAAGGTGAAGTGAGCAAGCTTAAGAGGCAAGTCCACTACTACAAGCAAAATGCTAGAGCTTGTGAGGAGTGTGGATCCTTTGCACATGCTACACAAGTTTGTCCGAATGAGAGCCAAGTACGCTTGGCCGAGCGAATTGAGGAGGCAAACTATGTTCGAGGAAATTTCGGTGGAAGAAGCAATTTCAACAATGGTGGCAATGGCCGGTGGAACAACGGTCAGGCTCAAGGCTACAACAACAACTTCAACCAAAACGAGCCAAGGGCGCCACCACCACCATATAGACCACCGGGACTCAATGAGTTACAAACATTTGCTCAAGAGATGAGAGATGGGTTCAAGGAGATGAGGACCCAATTCAATGAGTTTGGTGCATGGAGGAGGCAAGTCGACAATCAATTTGCCCAAATTGCAACTCAAGCCCCGAGAGAGAATGGAAGACTTCCGGGCCGACCCGAGGAGAATCCTCGAGCTCAAAACAATCAAAATGAAGTCCGGGCAATTGGATTGAGAAGTGGCCGAAACCTACCCGAGCCACACGTGCCTAAGAAGAATGAAGAGAGTCGGACCAACTTACCCAGCAAGTCGGGTCCGACATTCCCCGAAGTCGACCCAGCAAGAAGATCGACTCCTTCACCACGGACCGAGGTCGAGAGCAACTCGGGACCGACGTACACAGACCTCGATCCAACTCCTCTGCCTCGGACCGAGATTCACAACATCGGGCCCGATATGGTGCTCAAGTCGGTCCAACCAGGAAATGTTGCAAGTGAAGTAGGGAAGTCCAAGGAAGTTGGTCCAAGCAAGATTCAAGGTGCAACGATTCTTCCATATCCCTCAAAGAAGCCGAAAGATGTTGTTGAGAACAAGTTCAAGAGGTTTCTCAAACTCTTGCAAGGCTTGAACATCTCTATCCCGTTCACTGATGCATTGAGTGAGATGCCATCTTATGCCAAGTTTTTAAAGGAGATTTTGAGCAAGAAGAGGTCCATAGTGGAAATGCAAGATGAGGTCAAGACCTTGGAGTTACCACAAAAGCTAGGAGATCCTGGTCGCTTTGCTATAACCATTGGTGTGGGGTCCCAAAACTTCCAAGCCTTGTGTGATCTTGGAGCAAGCACAAGCATCATTCCTTACACCATATGGAAATCCACATCCATGGGTCTCATAGCTCCGGTCAACATGAGGTTAACGATAGCGGATGGGTCGTCCATCGAGCCAATTGGTATCGTCGAGGATTATCCCGTTTGCATTGAAGGCCACTATGTCCCAATTGACTTTGTTGTGGTGGACATGATAGAAGTGCCGGGTGAATCGATCATACTAGGGAGACCTTTCCTTGCTACGGTTGGGGCAATCATTGATGTAAAAAAGGGCCACTTGTCTCTTGACATTGGAGGAAGAGAGATTGAGTTTTTCTTTAGGCCAACTTCAAAAGGGACCATACATAAGGAAGCTAAGATGATCCAAGTTCCTCTTGGATTGCAATGGGAAGCCGTTTCTAAGAAGTCAAGGCCAAGGGAGCTTAGGTTGAAAGCCACCCCACCACCTAGAGAAATTGAGATAGAGCGCCAAGGTCTAGCCCTCAATATGATTGAGCATGAACAATTGGAGGAAAGGATGTCTTATTTGGAGGTGTTTAAGGCCGAGAAAGAAGAAGTTCAAGCACCACCGGAACCATCTCAAGTTCAAGCAGGTAAGTTTTCTGAAATCCTCTCAATCTTGTCAAGAATGTGGTTCTTCTTCCCATAGTACTTCTGCTTGCACTAACATAGAGCAGGTAAGAGCCGCTGAGACAATTGCTGAGATGAATTACGTGAGAGGCCCATACAGGAACCAACCTTGTAATTTTGACAGGTCGAACAACTATTAGACGTGGGGAAATCAAAATCCAAATCCAAGCTTTGCAGCACCTCCACCAGATAGACGACCTGCGCCTTATCGACCTCCAGGCCATCAGAAGCCACCATCTTGGGTACAAGGGTTACAGGAAAGCATCAATGGGGTCCACAACAAGGTCAACGAAGTTCAAGTTAACCTTAACCACCAAAATAAGAGATGGGGAGAGTTCGATGTATGGAAGAAGAATGTTGATTCCCAACTAGGGAACCTTGCTGCACAGATTCCGAGACCACAAGGGCAACTTCCGGGACGTCCCGAAGAAAACCCTAAAGTACAGATAGCAGCGGTGCACCTTAGGAGCGGAAAGACATTACCGGAGCGTGTCTAAGCTGAGGACAAGAAGGAAGAGGACACCACGGATACCCTCGGTAACGAGCCAGCAAGGGCAATTACCGAACCAGCGTACCATGGTGACGAGGCTCCGAGGGTACCTAACGACCCTACCCTAGGTAAGTTTTCTAAACCGAGCCTTCCTCTCAATCCCAGGGTAGTTAACGACCCCATCAAGGTCGGTAACGACCCGCCGAGCGTACCTAATGACCCTAGTGTCGACCTGGTAGCATCACCACTCGAGCCTAACTTGGTTCCGAGGATGGTGAAGTCTCTTCCATTTCCCACTAAGAAATCTGTGGACTCTAATGAGAGTAAGTTCAAGCGTTTCGTAAAGATTCTGCAGGGCATTAATATTTCCATCCCATTCGCTGAGGCCCTAAGCGAAATGCCGGCTTACACAAAATTCTTGAAAGATATTCTTAGCAGGAAACGATCCATTACAGAGCTGCAAGATGAAGTCAGATCTATAGCTCTACTAGAAAAGTTGGGAGATCTAGGGAGATTTGCAATAACGATTGGCATAGGCGACCACAAGTTCAAAGCTTTATGTGATCTGGGAGCCAGTGCCAGTTTACTCCCTCTCTCAATCTGGTCCAAAGCCAATATGGGTCCACTAGAGCCGGTAGATATGAACCTCTACATGGCCGACGGATCATGTGTCAAGGCCACAGGAGTCGTGGACGACTATTCTATTCAAGTCGGGAAATTCTTTATACCGAATGATTTCATCGTCCTCAATATGCCTGAAGACCCTCATGTCCCCATAATTCTCGGCAGACCATTTTTAGCCACAGCAGGTGCTAGGGTTGATGTGCGTAAAGGACTTCTCACTTTTGATATTGGAGAGGAACGCGTGGAATTCAGCCTAGATCAAAATGCCAACGACCCAACTGCGGTCGCACAAATCGAGTTGACCCAACCAGAACTCGACACAGCTGGTCCTACCGAACCCCCCTCAAAAACCAAAACGGAAGAGAATTTTATACAAGTCCCTACCGAACCTCATTGGCCGATCACCGAGCCCCACATGCAAGAGTATAATCAAGGTAAGTTCTCTAACTGTGAATTCGCTAATGCTGGTCATGACTATTCTTTATCCTTTGTTCCTACACCATGCCCCATTATATGCACTACAGAGGAGTCCAAACCACCCTGGTTTTCGGATTTCACTAACCATCATGTAGGAATACCGGGCATATTGATAGAAGAAAAGGGACCTAATATAGTGACAAGCGAATAAAGGCTGCAAAGCTAAGTATGAGGTATCTCAAGACCCCAACGTAGCTACAAAAGAGCCACCTTGAACAAGGAGTACGTCGAGCTGACGACGTTAAAAATAGCGCTTACGGGAGGCAACCCGCTTTTAGTATAGAATTAGATTAGATTTTTCTTTTCTTTTTAGATTCTTTTTCTTAGCTTTCTTTTGAGTTCTTTTTAGTAGTTTTTAGGATAGAAATTAGGATAAATTTAGAGCTAACAAGATGCAGAAAAGGGGCTCGAAAATCACACAAGTCGGCTACGGTGGCTCGTTAACGACCCACCCAGGGTCGTTAACGACCCGGTTTGGCGAACCGACTCGGGCAGGTAAGTTTTTCTAACCCTAATCTATCTTTTATCTTCTACCCTAAATTCTTACCCCTCCAGCCGCCATTACCTACCCCCCTCCTATTTCTACCCCCTCCTATTTAAACCCTTCCCAAACCCTCAAGAATTCTACCCACAAATCTCAAAACTCCAAATCCCTGAAACCTCCACCGAATCCCCTCACCACCGATCGGAATCCTTCACTCCACCGACCGTCGGAGACGCCGTCGTTACCGAATCCCGGAATCTCGTTCTCCCACCGACGATACCCAAGCTCGTTAACCACCCAATTCCGACCTCTTGTTCTTCAAATTCTCGATTCTCCGGTATGATTTCTAAACCCTAACTCGAGATTGCATGATTCATGGTTTATAGGATAGAAATTTCATGTCTTGAATTGTGTTTATAGAGAGGACCGATTTTCATGTTTAGATTTTGCTCATGAGTTATGGTTGTGCTTAGTTGATTCTCAATCTAGGAAAGATTCTTCATGCTAGATTCTCCATTGCAAAATTTGATTTAGAAAAGCATGAATCTTTCTTGTTCTAGGTATTGAGTTTGATTTTCACCATGTTAATTTTGGGCAAATCTAGTGCGTTCGGGATGGGTAATTGAGCAAGTATGGGGTGCACATATCCGATTTTGTGTCTTGTGAGGGATTATAGAGGAGTGCATGCTTGATTTATGGCTTGATTTTTAAAGTTGATAAACCCCGGAATTCTGTGAACTGGCTCTCGGCAGCTCGTTAATGACCCACCCAGGCTCGTTAACGACCCTGCGCAAATTCAAAGTTCATTAACCAGTCCAGATTCGTAAACGACCCAATTGGGTAGTTAACGAATAAATCTGAGGATTATTTCGAGACCAAGTATGGGGTCTCTTGCCTAACCTAACTTGAGTGGATCTTATCGTGGAAAATCATGATTGTTTTGTAGATCACATGGCAAGTTCCAGCAGACCCGATACCCGAGCTCAGAAGAAGAGAAGGAACCAGAGGTCCCCATCTCCACCTCGCATGGACAATGTGATCTTGCGCACTCAAGGGCAAGCGGACCGATACAATGCCATCTTAAACAAAGATCACAACACTCGGTGGTTTTCAAGAATGAGTGCCAAGAAGATGGGGATTTATACAGATGTCAAGGAGGCCTTTGCTATTCTCGGTGTGCCTCACTTGCTGAAGAAGGAGATGGTACCACATTTTCCGGCCCTTACATCCGAGTTCTTGGCCACTTTAGAGACGAGTTTCCCGTCAAAGACCTCGGCGGGACGCATCAGGTTTAGGCTCGGTAATGTGAGCCGAGAATACACCATGACGGAGTTCAATGCTATTCTGGAGCTCCCAAATCCTTCCAGAGATTACAGTTTGAAGAACTACAAAGTGACAAGGACTTGGAGCTACATCACCGAGAAGGTTGAGCCCTCCGCAACGGCATTATCCGGGGCAAGCATCATCAACCCTATTTTTCGGATCATTCTTCGAGTCCTAGCCGCTACATTTTGGCTGCTGAAAAGTGTTTGGACTCCCTGGCACCTCTTCACGTAGGTTGCTCTCGTGGCAAGGAAGAACAACCTTCTTTTCCGGAATTCTTTGGTGAAATTCTGGCGGCACAATGGCAGGTACGTCTTCTTCATATGTTCTTACTCCATGTTCCACTTTTACCTGATTTCCCCCTTTTCGCATGCAGGGCTTGCAACTTTCCCTTTCTGCCTTCGAGGCTTTCAAGGATCTTCCCGATAAATTGGCTCAAAGCAAGATTAGCCTTCAGCTTGAGAGAGACAGGAGCGCTATCTTAGGGCATGAGAAGGCCGCTTTGGATAAGAAAGTTCGTGATCTGACGGGTACTCTTGAGAGGGTTTCTAAGGAGTCTAAGGAGTGGGAAGAGAAGTTCGTAGTCTCTTCTAGTAAAGAAGCTGCTTTGGCTAAAGAGATAGAAGATACCGCGGACTACTGGTCTTGCCGAGCTCGAATGGAAATGATGGAGGAATTCGCGGCGGGAAGGCCCACTTCGTGGGATGCTGTGAAGGAAAGAGAGTTGTTTGAGAGCTTGTTTTCTGACGAGGTGATCGCGGCTAAGAAGTCCTCCCTCGTTGATGACATCGCCTCCGTTGCCAAGGTGGTTGCTCAAGTGGAAATGGATAATCAGTCCAAAGAATGATCCCTTCTTGTTCTTTCGTGTTTGTCAAACTCTAAACAATTTCCCACCCCCAGCGTGTTGGGGTTTTTAAACTCTTTATTTTGTATGGCCGCTTGTTCTAGGGCCCTATTGTGGACAAGTTTTATCCCTTGTTTGTTTTTCAGGGATTTTATGTTTGCTTATTGCATCTACTATTTTGCCTTGCTTTGGTTCTCTTGTTATTTTTTGTGCAGGTGGGACAGGTCTGCCGCGGAGTGAATGAAGATCAACCTGTTCGTGACAGACTTTCTCGTTTGAGGAGAAGTGTAGATTAGTAGTAGACTTTTCAATGTATAGCGCTTTGTATGTAAGATGCAAAGGGAGAGAGAAAGTAACGTCATTGTAAATGTTTGTAATAAACTTTGTTGAGAACACGTTACAATTTTTAATAAAAATTTCACTCGTTCATGATACATGTTCTCGTCTCTTGCATCTTTTTGACTAGTCGTTGTGTGCACAGCGTTGCCTGATCACAAGGCGAGGGCCCATGTTTTGGCCTGTAACGTCACAAGGGGTCCCTTGTTAGTTTTCTTGATACCGTTGTACTCGTGTATGTACGAAGATGTAATGATATAATGTAAAAGAAGAAATTTTATGGGGATTACCTTATCAAAACTCGTCGTGTTTCAAAGGTGATACAATTTCAAGTTCATTGCATTCCAGCTTCTAGGTACCGTCTTTCCCTCTTGCGACATTAGTTCGTAGGCTCCTTGTCCTACGATCTTCGTGATCTGGTATGGTCCTTCCCAGTTTGCTCCCAACTTGCCAACATTCAATTCTTGCGTATTTTGAAAGACTCTTCTTAACACCCAATCTCCTACTTGGAATACTTTGGCGTTAACGCGTTTGTTGTAACTCCGAGCTACCCCCTGCCTATATGCCGCCATCCGAATTGAAGCTTCATCTCGTAACTCGTCCACTGTATCCAAATGATGTAACAAGTTGGACAGGTTTGACTCTTCAGTGGTGAGTCCGTATCGGACTGTAGGCAGAGTTACTTCTACTGGTAGTACGGCTTCACATCCATAGACCAAGGAAAAAGGCGTATGACCCGTTGCTGTCTTAGGGGTTGTCCGATCTGACCATAGGATAAGGGGTAACTCATCTGCCCATTTCCCTTTTGCTTCTTTGAGCCGCTTCTTCAAGTTGTTGATAATCACCTTGTTACTTGCTTCTGCTTGCCCATTAGCCTGAGGGTAACGAGGCGTTGACATCACCAACTGTATGTTGTATTGCTGGCAGAATGATCTCGTCTTGTCGCTGATGAACTGGGACCCATTGTCGCATACTATGGTGGATGGTATCCCGAATCTGCTCAGAATGTTCCTCCTTATGAAGGAAATGACTTGTGTATCTTTAACTTCTTTGAAGGCTTCAGCTTCAATCCATTTGGAGAAGTAGTCAGTCATTGCTAAAATGTAAACACGTTGCCCTGAAGCTGGAGGAAGTTTTCCTACAATGTCCATCCCCCATTTCATGAATGGCCAAGGGGATGTTATAGGATGCAATAACTCAGAAGGTTGGTGTGGTATAGGTCCATGACGCTGGCACGCGTCACATTTGCGAGCAAACTCCACTGCGTCTTTGTTCATGGTAGGCCAATAGTAACTCATCCTGCTCGTTTTCTTTGCCAAGTTGCGACCCCCTGTATGATTTCCGCATTCTCCATCATGTATGTCTTGTAACACCTTCTGTACTTCCTCTTCCTTTACACATCGCGCGTGTATCCCTGACGACATCCACTTAAACAAGATGTTATTCTTAACAGTGAAAGTAGAAGCTTTTACCTTAAGTCGTTGAGCTTCTTCCTTGTCTTCTGGCAAAATTCCATCTTGTAACCACTTCAGATAAGGGGTTACCCATGAATTGTCTTCATCAGGGCTTCGAATCTCCAACATGTCTGCCTCTTTGGTTATAGATGGTGCGTCAAGATATACGAAAGGTATCTTGTCGTACTCCCTTGGGTCAATTACGGACCCGAGGTTGGCTAAGGCGTCTGCTTGCGTATTAGCATCTCGAGGAACCTGTCTTATCTCAAAATGTTTGAAATGCTTTATGATCTCTTGTACCTTCTCCAAGTATGCCTTCATCTTTGAATCCCTGGCGACATATGAATTCGTAACTTGATTTACAATAAGTAACGAGTCACAAATTACCTCAATTTCCTGTACATTCAACTCTTTAGCCACAAGTAACCCTGCAATAAGCGCCTCGTACTCTGCTTCGTTGTTAGTAGCCTTGAATGTACATCGAACAGCCTGGGCTATCCTATCCCCCTGTGGTGACTTCAGGACTACCCCCAATCCTACACCAATCTGGTTCGACGCTCCGTCTGTATGCATCAACCATCTGCCGTTTCCTGTTATGTGCATCACCTCTTGATCTCCATTTTCTAAAGTGGTAGGAGTGAAGTCGACCACAAAATCTGCCAACGCTTGAGACTTCATCGCTGTTCGGGGCTCATAGATAATGTCGTAACCATTTAGGTGGATCAACCATATCGTTAATCGACCTGACAATTCTGGCTTTGACATAATACTTTTCATTGGATAATTAGTCCTCACGATTATAGAATGACTTTCAAAATAAGGGCGCAATTTTATTGAAGCCATTACCAAGGACAACACTAATTTTTCTATGGGGGAGTACCTTGTTTCTGCGTCAAGCAAAATTTTACTTACGTAATAGATGGGCAACTGGTCTCCATTTTCCTCTCGGATCAAGACTGCACTTACTGCTACTTCCGTCATGGCCAAGTACACATACAAGTTCTCACCTGGTTTGGGTTTGGATAGCACCTGTGGATTAGACAAATAATTTTTCAACTCTTCAAAGGCTTTTTCATGTTCCTCGGTCCACTCGAACGACTTATTCTTCTTCAAGATGTCGTAAAACAGTTTGTTCCTGTCCGAAGATCGCGATATGAACCGGTTTAATGCGGCTACTCGTCCTGTTAGCCTCTGGACATCCTTGACGCACTTGGGTGATTGCAACTCCATTATGGCCTTGACCTGTTCTGGACTTGCCTCGATTCCCCTCTGCGTTACTATGTAGCCGAGGAATTTTCCTGACGTTACTCCAAAAGAGCACTTGGTGGGATTCAACTTCATCTTGTAGCTTCGCAGAATCTCGAACGCGCCTCTCAAGTGATTAACGTGGTCCTCTGCCTTCAGTGACTTGACTAACATGTCGTCTATGTAGACTTCCATCATATCCCCCAGTTTTTCCTGAAACATCTTATTAACCAATCTCTGATAAGTAGCACCTGCGTTTTTTAACCCAAAAGGCATAACCTTATAACAATAAGTTCCTTGATTGGTTACGAATGCGGTTTTCTCTTGATCGTCAGGATGCATCATTATTTGGTGATATCCACTAAATGCATCCATGAAAGTCAATAATTCATGTCCTGCCGTTACGTCCACCATTGCGTCTATATGAGGCAAAGGGAACGAATCTTTGGGACATGCTTTGTTCAAATTGGTAAAATCTACGCAAACGCGCCATTTACCATTTTTCTTTTTAACAACAACCACATTCGCAAGCCAATCAGGATATTGTACTTCCCTGATTTTTCCAGATTTGAGTAAGGATTTTACCTCATCGTTGATTACCTGATTCCGTTCGGGAGCGAACTTACGCCTTTTCTGTTTTACTGGTGGCACCTTTTTATTGACATTTAGGGCGTGGGTGATTACGTCGGGATCAATGCCTATCATATCCTCGTTTGACCAGGCGAAACAATCTTTGTAGGACCGTAGAAATTCCACTATTTGCTCGCGTAAAGTTGGCTCCAGATCTGCTCCTATTTGGATTTTCTTGGATGGCTCCAAGGGATCAAGGGCTACCTCTTGAAGTTCAGGCATCTCCGGCTTTGCGTAGCATGTGGTCATTCTACAGTCATTTAATTGCTAATCCGACGCCTTCTTCTCCACACCAAGTTGTAAGTTTTTGGATGTCGTTGCCTTCATTGTTATGGAATAACACTCCCTTGCCAGTTTCTGTTCTCCCTTAATCTCTTGAATCCCCCATGGTGTCGGGAACTTTACACATTGGTGATAAGTGGAAGGAATAGCCCTCATCCCGTGTATCCCTGGCCTGCCCAAGATGACATTAAAAGGTGAAGGGCAATCAAGTACTTGGAATTTTACCTGGTAGTTAACTCCTCCTGCAACGGTAGGTAATGATATTTCTCCAAGCGTGTTGCGTGATTCTCCACTGAAGCCTACCAAAGTTGTCGACTTCTTTGTGATATCGTCCATCCCGAAACCTAGACTGTATAAGGCGTCCAACATGAGTAAATTAGTAGAGCTCCCATTATCAACTAAAATTCTTTTGACAAGAAAATTCGCTATTGTTAAAGAGATTATTAAGAAGTCATGGTGAACTTCCTCTTCTTCGACATCGTCGAAGGTGATTGGCATCATGGCAAGGCTTGTCCGGGATGGTGCTTTTGGGCACTCTCTTCTAGTATCCCTTGCGATCCTTTTGGTTGCGGAGTAGGTTATACCACAAATCTCTGATCCCCCTGTGATGACATTGATTACTCCAGTGTGCTTTGGTGGTGGTGGTGGACTTGCTCTTTCCTTGTTGCGCTCTAACTGCTCTTTTTCTTTCTCCGATATTAATTCTCTGAGATGCCCTCTTCGTAATAATTCGCTTACTTCTTTCCGCAACGCGATACACTCATCGGTCCGGTGCCCATGATCAAAGTGGAAATCACACCATCTGGATTTGTCTTTCTGATGTACTGGCATGTTACTCTTTCGAGGCCATTTAATAGTGTCTCCCATGGTGTTGAGGGTTCGGACCACTTCGGTTGCATCCACGCGAAAATTGTAGTAGGAGAGTTTCGGAGGTAGCCTAAGATTCTCGTATCTGTCACCTTGTCTAAACATCGTTGTATTAACGGTAGTCTTGGCATGAGGTGCAGTTGGATACGGAATGTATCTTGTGTCTCGTCTTCCCTGTCTCCGATCAGGTCGATGAGGACTCACTGCTTTCTCGGCGAAGAGGTCGTCTTCCTCTAATCAGACATGGGCTAGAGCTTTTACCTGTACTTCATCAAAGTTCGAGCAAGGATACTTAGTTAGTTCACGATATAACTCAGGATTACATATGGATATACCCCTTCGAAACGCCTCTACTGCCGTAGCGGCATCACATCCTTCAATGGTCACCAATTCCTCATTGTAGCGGTTGAGGAAAGCTTTTAGAGATTCCCCCGGTTTTTGGACCAAGCGGTATAGATCACTGGACCGCTTTTTGGCGTGTCGACTGCTTGCAAACCTAATCCTGAACTTGTCAATTAACTCGGAAAAAGATGAGATACTTCCAAGAGGTAAATGCGAATGCCAATTAAGAGCGGGACCAGACAACGTGTTCCTAAACCATCGGCACATGACAATCTCTTTCATATCGAAAGGGACTATACTAATATTCATAGCCTGCTTGAATGCAACTATGTGTTGATCGGGATCTGTTACCCCTTCGTACTTAGGTACGTCAGGGACATGATATTTTTGGGAGATATCAACCCTTGCGATAGCGGGCACGAAGGGAGAATCGGTATAACCGTCTCTCCTTTCCATTGCTATTGGTTGGGGTGCCCCTGAGACCTGAGTAATTCGGTCCTCCAACGCTCGAAGGCGTTCCCGTAATTGGGAAACCTCGGTATCTTCCCGTATCGCCCTTAATGAATTACCGTTTACCTGATACTAGCCTGACGACATCGGTGATCGCCTCTCACGGTGTGCGAGGGTCTAGAGATACAATTTATAACCCGACCCCGTTGTAGCACGTGGTGGGTGTCGAACACTCGGGAAGTCTACTCGATTGATGTGCCTAGACACTAGGAAGCTGGAAAAGAGAGCTTAAAACAAAGGAAAACAAAGAGAACAGTCGGGACCGACACAGAGGTCACGTCGGGCCCGATGTTGGCGACAAGAGGAAGTCGGGACCGACGTAGGGTAAGTCGGGCCCGAGGTAGCTGGGTTTGTCAAACTTCAAAGATTAAAAGTAGATCTTGGGCATTTGGGTTCCTTCTCTAGTAGATTAAGGCTTATCCACCCCAATTCAAGCAATGAGTGATGATCGGACTAGGATCGAGTGCTTTCGCCCTTCCCCCCTCTTGTGTGTATGTGGGGGAACCTCCTTTCCCCCCTTTTGTGTGAGAGAGGGCCCTTCCCCCCCTCTTGTGTGTATGTGGGGGAACCTCCTTTCCCCCCTTTTGTGTGAGAGAGAGCCCTTCCCCCCCTCTTGTGTGTATGTGGGGGAACCTCCTTTCCCCCCTTTTGTGTGAGAGAGAGCCCCTTTAATTAGAAGACAAGAGGGCCTTTTATAGATTAGATGAGGGGAAAAAGTGGAAGTTCACAATTTCGTGCCTTGGAGCCCAAGTAGTCCAGTGACCGACTCGGACCGACACGGAGGACCTCGGGCCCGAGTTACTGTGCAACTCGGTCCGAGGTTGGAGACTTCAAAGTCGGGCCCGACGTGGTTGCAACTCGGTCCTGACCTCGTTCCACCTTCTTCTTTGTTGGCTTCTCTTGTTCTTCTTCATGGCTTGCTTCTCTCTTTCCCGCTTTAACTCGGCCTTTGCTCCATGTCTCGACCCTCCTTCAAATCGATCCTTGATTCATGCCAGATTACCTACAAAACACATAAAATGTGCGTAGTCTCCGAATCTCATAGAAATACGGGAACTAAGCTAAAAAGGAACAAAACGCACAAGAAAAGGGGAAAAAGAAACATATTTACAAAGGAAATCACATATGAAAACACCACCAAATAGAGAGACATCAATCGGGTGTCACGAGATTCGGATCATCCATGTCTAAATGTCTGGCGACTCCTTCCACCACTTCGGTCCCACGGGGACGAGTTGGAGCCGATTGTACCTGCGATCGAAGCAAGTTGCGTTCATTAGTTAAAGTTTCAATCTGTTTTTCATATACCTCGGTGAATCTGGCATTGGCCTCCTTTTGGCTTTCCAAATCCTTCTGAAGAGCAATCATTGTTGATCGAAGCTCCATAATGACGTCGGAGTCGCCTCCTCCAGCTCCCCGTTGTTCGGAAGTACCAGGATTGCCATTGGTGTCTCCAGAACCTTGCTCGGCTCCTTCACCATTCCCTGTTCCATCCATGTTTCCTGTACCGACTACGTTTCCAGTTCCGTTCATGTTTTCATCGCCTTGATTGTTCGTCACTTCGTTGACCTCGTGATTGTCGAGATCCCCTACGTGGCTATATGTAGTTTGGATTCCCTCCATGTGACGGATCTGGCGGTTGTTTTAGCGTGACTTCTTTCTTGGCTAGGCCCCACGGTGGGCGCCAATTGTTTTGGCAGGATAATCACACTAACGTGTTACCTGCTATAAGGTGGAGATTCCTAACCAAAGAACGAATGAAACGCGTTATGAATCGAAGACAAGATGCAAGACAATACAGGAAGTAGAAATTACAGAAATAAATTGATTGTATGGTGCGAATTGTGATTATTATTTTTAGAAGAATCCTCTCCCAATACAAGTGAGTCCTCGAATGAGACTTAAACAAATGAACAAGAATGAGTTTTCCTTTGTGGGTTTTTTCTTCTGTTTTCGTGTGTCCTGCCTTTTTCTTCAACTTCCCTTTATAATGCCTCTCCTCTGTTGACCGTTGAAAGGGACGCTCCCCGTCTCCGAGGATTTCACCTTCGTCCTCCACGAAGTAACCGTTGATGGCAATCAATACCGAATCCGAGATTCTCGCTCTTCATGGGCTGGTTCTCCGGCCTTGTCTCCCACCGTTTGAAAGCAAGCTTTTTGGGCCTTCGTCATTCCTGTTGGGCTCAGATTTGAGAGGGCCCAACACATTATTATTTTCTTAAGAAGGTTCCTTTAGTTGGAAATTCAGATGAAATCACTCCTAATGTTCTCTTGAACTCCTTATCCAAGCCAATGACTTATTAATACAGGTTCTTCTGACGTCATGACTTTTCCTTACCTTGGTCCATGATTGCTAACGAACACCTCCATATAAGTATGCTTTGTTCCATATTTTTTTTGTATTTCCAATCTCATAGTTCATGATTGGTGAATATAATATCTTACTTCTACCAACTAGAACACATGACAATTATCGTCCAAATCTAAAGGAAGTGTTAATCAATCTTCAAATTCTCTTCACTTCATCTCTCCTTGCTCCTCGAGTTAGGGTCACCTCAACCACTTACCTTCCAATCAGGACATAGGACCTCTAACTAAACATACCCTTGATGATTTAATCGTACCAACATATCTTCTCTAATTATTGCCTCTTACTTCAATATATCTAGTAAATTGGAGGTATTCCTTACTCTTCTAACCATGTGGTTCATCCAACAATAATGGTATTTTTTACTCTTCCAACCATACCATTCCTCTCACACATCCAATTGAATCAATTCTAGATATATGCCTGATTTTCAAACTCTAAAAGTTTGAAATTGTTCTTATCTCTGCTTAGTCACAACTTTTAAACAATCCTTAAGGATCCAAATCAGTTTCCTTCATCAGCGCATCACACTATAGTTGATAAGCAATGTGAAATGGTGCCTTGTGTAAAAAAAAACATCCTACCATTAATGCCAAGAATATGTTTTTAATCTTACCTTATCAATATAACCTTCAATCTATCAAATACTTCTTTCCTCGAATTGGAAAGAAAGGTGTTGTCCAAGCTCATTTCATTACCTCCACTTTGACAATCATAACTACTCCAACTATTATGGCTATATCATCATTCATTCCTTCATCTACTCAAATATGAACGATAGTTAGAGATTCCTTACTAGTCTTCAGTGCCTTATCTTTACCCGTTGAGTATTCAGTCATTGCTTCCTTAACTTAATTATATCAACTTTAGATATAACCTACATAACATCCTTTCGAGCTTGTATCTCTTCTACATATCCTTAAAGAGAGAACAGAACCTGTCACAAGCCTTTTATAAAGTTCTTTACCTTAGGTTGTGATCTTGTGATACTTAAACTCGGCCCTATAGTCCCAAAAGTTTTCAACTCATGTGACTCTTATATCCCAACTGTTCTCCTTAGAACACCTTCTGATGCATCATTTGATTTATCACAAGTCTCTTATCTTTGACGAGTTTTTTCCACTCGAGTGAACTGACAATTCTATGTACATATCTAATCTTGGTATCCTCAAATTCACATTAGGCTTCAGTTATTCATCAAACCTTCTTATTAGGCACTAAAGAATTTTCAAAGCATAACTTCTGATTAACATGTTCCAACACTACTATCTCAGGTCAACAGTAGGTATACTTGAGCTTCAGTAGTCTCGTTCGACCACACACTTCCAAGAGTAAAGGTGCCACCTTACATTCATCAAATTTTATAATTCCTTTTCTTAGGTCTCCAAGTCCATCTCCTTTATCTTAAGATCAGAAGATGGGGAAGTAATCATCAGACTTTTTCACATCAATCCACATACCAATCTTTACACAAACATTGGTATGATCCTTGTATCTCTTAGGGTCCTATGAATAACAATATTAGATGCGGAAACCAGTTTCTCCTTCAGCTACTCAAATTCCTTCAAGACTTATCTTAACAAACTTTTGATTTGATAACACTTAATTGAAGGTCAGGCTATCCTTAAAGACTTCCTCACTCATCCTTTGTACTACTGAGTTTACTTGAAACATTATATTCCTTCATCCCATACTTCAAGTTCCAAAACAGTTATGACTTCATTCTTTCAATCGAAATCGCATACCTTAAATGCAACATCAATCACTTAAGAGTTGCATTTGATTTCTTATGAATAGTTGGAGTTTCTGAAATCTTTAAGTAGTTGACACCCATTGTGCAACTACAACAATAAACTAAGAATAATATTAGTATGCCAAATTCTCATGTTACAATCCAATACTTGTTAAAGATCTGATTCACCAACTACTTGAGCATTTCATATGCATTCATTCCATTAAACATTATCACTTTAATCTTATTGTGTCTAAATGTTCTCCCAAATTTAGTTCTCATGCTATCTTCATCCTTAATTCATAGTCTATCATATCCAAATCATAGATCAACTCTGGATTAATACTTCACTTGAAGGTGATCCAATAAATCATCGTTGGAAGAAAACGGGCACATGCTCTTCAGAGCATTCTTGATTCATTCTTAATAATTGCTACACCACGACTAAGTCATCCTTCTTCATCACAACTATCATCAAATCTTGCTATGATGACACTTTAGAACATATATATGATTTTTAATCTATTGCCTTCAATTTCATCTTAGTTATGATCCCCACTAATCATCTTTGCTACATTCCAACCTTCATTGGAGTAAAATCCTTATAGCTCATATAGAAATCATCCTCAATCCTTTCACACCTTGGGAACCTAAAGCTCCAATGTCTACTTAATTTTATGAACAACATATCCCAATCAATCAAAATCTTTATCCAATAACTTGATTGGTGTCACTGAATTTACAACCTTTCAAATAGGTTGGCATACCTCTATAGCATTGGGGTTCTCTATATTCATCATCATTGTCGTCTTATATCAATGAATATTTTGTCATCTATATCATATCACTTATTCTCTTCACTAAAATCACGCTAATGTTCAACAACATCTCTGTAGATCTGCTCCTCATTCCTGATCCTTTGAGCAAACTTGGATACTTAAAATGGGTCCTTCCAACCTCACTAGTTATTCCTTATTATGGTGAATCTATAACACAGAGGTGTACTCTCATTGGAGTAACTCAGAAGAAATATGACTAGTTTAGTCTAGATCTAATTCATGTCTTCCTCTTTGGGTTAACTCATGGATCTTCCTACCTTGATCATTCAAAGATGGTTAGTTACCAACTACACCATTAAGGTCATAATCTTATTATATGTGCTTGTATTTCCAACATGGATTCTCTTATCTTTCTCCTCTCAAGTAGTCACAACCCTCTTTATTACTTGGTTGAAGATGTTTGGGAATTCGTCCCCCAACCTACTTTTCGGCAAGCTTGTCAAAGGTAACGTCGTTGGTAGCTCATGCCTCATAATCGTGTTGAGCTCTTATTCTCATGTTTCTTCTCTAAGTAACCTCACAATGTCTATTCTGAAGGTCAACCCCTATTATGTGTCTATCACAATGGTATCATCACCGCTTAGGCCTTCAAAGTATGGTCCAAGATTACTTCCACAACCTTGTCCTAAGGCTCACTTGTAACTTGTAAGTCGGGTCTAACATAGCCTTCCTTAGAAAGCTAATGTACTACTAATAAAACTTAGTTACTCCATTAGTTGTATTGGCTTTCTTTAATTAAGCATTAATTCAAATTTAACACTATTGACGTCACATCTTCATTCTTCATTGTATCTACCAATTCTTCCTCTTGTAAAGGTAGTAGCATTATTTGTTATGCCATCCTTGAGAACAATTAGTATCTTCCTTAATTAGACTTACATATCTTATGTCCCTCATTAATATTCTTAATTAGAGCTCAGGAGCAATTCCTTTTCTCCTACCTCACAGTCAGTCTTTACTTCTTTTACTTATCAAGAATTATATCTATCAACACATAATCAGTTACATAGGTTACTAGGAACATCAACTTATATTAAACAAACAAAATGTTTACGGAGATCCTCTTGTATGATGATGACGTCTCGACGTGTCTTCCTATCCCAAATGCACAATGTCCCAAAAATCAAGTTTTTGTGTAAAAGGAACTCTAAGTTGGACCTCACATGCTTTTATTATTAGGACCTTGTGCCTTTGTTGTCAACCTCGCTCTGATACCAATTTGTAACACCCCGTACGGTGAATCGGGTTGCTACTTAGTTGTAGACCACACCTGGGTCTACTAGAACTAGCTTGACAACAAATTCACCGGTATTGGACCTTGCAACAAAGGCACAACGAGAAAAACCAAGAAAACATCCAACTTATAATTTTCAAAACAACTCGATAACCAATATGAATGCAACCGACAACTAGCACTCAAGCCAATCAACTTAGTGCGACTACTAACTACATTGTCCTCGCAACTAGGAACTCAAGCCCTCAATTCCCACAAAGAGACGTCATGTCAAGTTCAGGCATCATCGTCCAAGAAGTGATCTCCTGGAACATTTCCCATACAAGGATGTTTACCTAAAACATTGGAAGTGGAACACATTAGCTAACAATCCCGGTATGGGCCAAACAAGCAAATCAAACACGTAGAACAAAACATAGATTATCAAAATAACGCACTCAGTCATTCATATACATACCAAACTAATATGCACACCAAAACACCTCATATAGTTATATAGACTAGCGTATCAATTTCCAAACCAACACTCAATTCCACAAAAACAAATAAGCACGAGATTAATCAATGTATTGCTCATGCAACATATATCATAACAACCATCAACAATTCCTCCATAATCCAAACCATAATCATTCTCCAGTTCAGGAAACCCGGACCTTCCTTCGAAACATGGTACACGGCTAGCGCGCACGCTAAACTCGTGCCCATTTTCTTTCCCATCACCCTTCTTTCCCCGGCTAAGCCTCTACTAGAGCACTTGCCAAAACAATCAATTTTTGAAGGTGATCTCCACACGCCGCATGACTATGTCCGGGGACTCTTCTCTACCGACTTGTCCGTGTCCATAATCACACCTGCAGAGATCAAGTTGCACACAATAAAAATTATTGAAACTATTCTAATAGCTTTCAAATATGAAAATATACTATGGAAGAATATTCCAAAATAGAGGTCCACACATTTAATTTACTAGTTTAACACATAACATGATCGCAATCTAAGTAAGTTTAGACGACTTACCTCAACGACGAACTTCTACCAGTTAGTTCCTTTCTAAGTAATTCGTTCCGACCTCGAACAATGTTTAACTAAGACCGACACGCAAATTGGGATGTCCCGAATTCACTCTTCTCCTTTCTCTTCTTTAATCATGGCTAGCTCAAACTAGACTGAGGATTATCCAAGGTATCAAAACCTGAATATTATATCCTAAACTTTTCAGTAATTATGGATTCTGCCCAGAATTTTCAGACATGCACGAAAATGCCCTTCTTCCTCCTTTTCTTTCTTTCCTTTCCTTGACCATGGACATGTATCCCTTTTTGTTTCATTGCCTTGCTTCCATGATATCACCTAACTCCTTTCTCCCTTCGATCTAACAAGGCCACACCACATCACCACGAAGACGATGATGGCTCGATGAAACTTCGTGCTTCCCCGACAATAGAGGCGGAGTCGGTTTCAGTGGTGGACAACGCCAAACCGATCTCGATAGCGGCGACATAACAAGGTAACCAAAGTGGTGGTGGTTCGGTCTTCTCTCATGCCAGCCCCCAGGATAAATATGTAACGAAAATGAAACAAGACTAAGAGGGCTTATGATGGATGAAGAAGATTGGATAGATAGGAAAAAAACAAGGTGACGAGGGTAAACAAAACTAGAGAAGTTCGGATGAGGTTATAAACAAGTGGAAGGAGTTGGAAGTCATATAGGAGAGTATGTAAATTACAAAGTAATCTATACAAAAGAAAGAGGAATTGGAAGTCACGTAAGAAAGGGTGTGAGTTACAATGTGATAGATACATGTATATCCAAAGGTGAGGTCGGTTCTATCTTTAATTAGTCAAATAAGGTGGCATAACTTATCTAATAAAACCGACAAGCTTATCTCTTGTGGATGCAAGCTAGTTTAAATAAGAAAACGTAGCATTTACGTATTCCAAACAATCTTGTAAGTGGTGTACCAAAATCAACCCGAAAACGTGATGAAAATATATAAGGCAACCCATATGAATTCGTTTAACTTATATATCCCGACCTTTGTAATTATATGGATAATATGCCGATCACACAATAGATTTTATCCTTCCTTTAATTTAATGATCTTTATGTAATCATGCCGAGTATACTCTTATATACTCGGGTTGTGCTTTGAACATTTAGACGAATTAATTAGCGTGCCAACACGCCTTTTTAATAGGGAAACGAGATGGACTAACAATCTAATAATTATTAAAAAAATAATAATAATTACCAGAATATTTATTTATAAAAGGGAGGGTTATTACACTCAAAATTGTCTTGCGTTGGTATTTATATGTGCCCCCCAAAGGTAGGAGAGATACAACCCTAGATTAGGAGATATATTGAAAATTGCATGCCAATGCTGTTTGGCACGAGTATGCCATGCCAAAAACAACATGTAGAGATTGGCATTTGGCTCTTGGCATGGGCATGCCGAGTGACACGAGCACCTCGTGTAATATCCTAGGAAGACATCTTGACAATTTTTTATTGGATATGAGTGCTTCCTTAGCTTCTATGGCTTGTGTAACTCATTCTTCTCCATTAAATATTCAAGTTGAATCCCTTGGGTTCTTCTTTCCTTGAATTGAAGTCCATTTGATCCTAGAAGAATCCAAATTCTTGCACCTACAAAACCAAAAGCAAATGAGAGCAAATATCTGAACAAACAACCATAATCATGCTAAAATGATCATGCAATTGTATGTTTTATGCACAAGAGTGGGGACTAATCAAGTCAAAAAGTGTTATAAACACATGTTATCAACCATCTAGCGCTCTTATTATGTACCAATCCTCTAAAAACTCATGCGGGGACTAGGCCCTTCAGATTCCTCTTGGCCTAGCTCACTCACGACAACTACAAGAGTTTTATGGAAAGGTGTTGGCAACTGAATATGTGTCTTCCAGGCTCTTTGGAGGATTTCTGACCACGTTTACAAAAATGGAATAAGGAAATCTTCAAAAATACATTTCAGAGAAAAAGACAACTTTGGGGCCGGTTGGAAGCTCTACAGAACAGATTAGTTAACAGGCCAACTCCTTTTTACATCAACCTCAATCGAGATCTAAGGCGACAACTTGAAGAAGTGCTTCATCAAGAATAGTTATTGTGGTCCTAAAAATCGAGATCGCAATTTCTTATTGATGGTGACCGCAATACCACATTCTATCACTTATCTACGATTATCCATCGACAAGCCAACAAAGTTACAACTTTATAGAATGATGCTGGTGAATGGATATAAGAGGAAAACATGGTTACAAGCATGGTCTACTCCTTTTTCAAGATCTTTACACTGAAGAGGTACCAATTGAGATCGTTGATATTGATACATCAACAAGCTTCTCGTCCCTTGATCTTGACAGTTTGGTACATCTGAACAAGGAATTCACTATCAACGAGGTATGGAAAGCTATCTATGATGAATCCAAACAAGGCTAGAGCTTGAAAGGTACCCAACCATCTTCTATCAAAAAAACTAGTATTGTGTCGGACAATAGGTTGTCGATACAAGCTTGAAATTGCAGAACCATGGAGAACTGAAAGAAGGCATGGCTGACGCTTTAATGGTACTACTTGGTAAAGTTGACCATCCATTCAACGCTTCACAATTCAGACCAATATCTCTCCTGAATGTTAGCTTCAAAATTGTCACGAAGATGCTTGTGAATCAACTAAAGCCAATCCTATCGCAGATAGACTCCCCCAAGCAAGCAAGTTTTGTCCTTGGACGTCAAATCGTCGATAATGTTGCTATTGTGCAGAAGGTCCTCCACTCCATGAATTCCCGGATCTTGAATAGATGGATGGTGTGGAAGGTAGACATCGCTAAAGCCCTATGATCGGATTTGATCCAAGACATGGTTAATGAGGGGCTTTGGTATCCGATCAATATCGGGGGGTAGACTTTCTCACCTCTTTTTCACCGACTATTTAGTCCTTTTTGTGGATGCCTCTCCTCAATGGCCATCAAAGAGTGTTTGAAGCACTTTTGTGACTGGTATAGTGAACAAGTCAACTACGGCAAAAGCACGCTACAATTTTCCAACTCGGTTTTGGAGGAGACAAAGAATCTGATCAGCAAAATCGTTGAAATTCCGATCACGAAGGACTTTGGGAACTACCTCAGCGTACCAACAACTTGCAAATAGATGACGGCTAAGAACTATCAATACTTGTTGGAAAAAGTAACAAATAGGCTGCGGGGTTGGCAATCAAAATCTTTGTCGTTGGCTGGTCGGGTAACCCTATCAAAATCGGTTCTCAATAGCTTGCCGATTTATGTTATACAATCTTCTCGGCTGCCTCATTCCTAGTGTAATGATATTGATAAGACAATTCATGGGTTTATTTGGGGCTCAAATACAGAGAAATGTCGCATCCACCTCCTTTCTTGGGATAATATCACAAAACCAAGGGGTGAGAGGGTTTTGGCGTTAAAAAATACGTCAAACAAACTCTTCTTTGCTTACTAAATTAGGTTGGAGAACTCTCCATGAATTGGCATCATTATGGGCACGAGTAATCTGAGGCAAGTATTGCTAAGGTCGGGTGGATGTCGACAGGGCCTAGATAGTCTAGAACTTGGAAGGGTATCGTTGAAGGAGCTCAACTTTTAAGCAAGAGCATCAGAACAACGATTGGCAATGGAAAATCCATGCTTTTTTAGTCCTGCAATTGGGTGGAGTCAAGACCCTTGTCCGATCATGTGACAACCCCGCTTGCATCGAACATTGAAGCTGCAACAGTCAATGAAATGTGGCTCAATTTAGATTGTAATTGGGACGTAATAAGAGGTCACCTCCCAGATGAAATTCTTCATAAACCAATCCGGGATATTCACCACAAAATCTGCATTCAAGTTGTTGAGAGACTAAAGCACAATTCAGCTGAGCTCTTTTTAGAACATGATTTGGAAAATTAAAGCCCAATAACAAGTGAAACATGTCGTCCATCTTGTTGTAATATCCGCTATTTTTGTGAATAATTTTTTTAAATTTTCTTATTCTTTAATTATTTATTAAATAAAATAATCTTATAAATTTTCTTTTTCACTCAAAATCTATTTCTAAATAAATAGATTATAATTCTTATGAAGTAATGATATTTTTTCCGAATAAATAGAATAACCTATTAAAAGGCCCTTTTTACTTCAAAATTTTATTTTTCTAAAATAAATAAATTATAACATCATTATGAAATAATTATTCGAATAAATGGATTTATTAAGAACGGAATTTAATAAATTCGTAGCTAATTGAATTTTCTTTTGTAAAACCCAATCGTTCCGACGCGCGTCTCAAACCGACTTTCGGTCCGTTTTACAAACACGTCGGACCAATCATTAAGGAGATCTATGAAGAATTTGGTAGAGATCCTCCACTCATTAAGGTGGATTGCCTCATTAATACTAGATTCTCCTACAATCCACTAACTTGACCTATATTAGTAGTTTATGCTATGTTAGTCAAACACCACTCTAAGGAGAGATCTCCAAATCTCTACACTCTCCACTAACTATTATTGCTCTATTTAAAGGGGTAATGCCTTGAGAGAGAGCTCACTTAAACACTCTCTAGCTCTCTCCTTTCTTGTCTATCTTTTTCTCCCACTTAAAGCCTTTCCTGTGCCTTCCAAACACCACCACACCACCACCGGCTGCCACCACCACCACTGCTGGCCGCCACCAACAGCACCACCACCCGGAGATGCGCGCCACCAGGCTGGCCGCCGCCCCTCTTCCCCCTTTGCTCCTTTGGTGATTTTCCTCCTAGATCAAACACTTTAAGGGTACATTTTTCTTGGCCTTTTTAATTTATTTTGAGCTTGTTTTTAGCATCTTAAAATCATTCATATGATCATATTTTTTTTACAAAAAAAATCAGATATTGTAAAAGAAATAAAATTAGAAGGTCTCTTATAAAATCTACATGCATGCAAGGATCTTTAAAGAGGAATTTTTCCTACAATTTACAAAAGAAGTTGTACTAAAATCCTACACTTTTAAAGGTGATTTTTAACTTGTTATATTCTGATTTTTAATTAATTTAAAAGGGCCTACAATGTCTTTCTTTTATACAAGGATCCTTGAGTTTATAAAGGCATGTTTTCTTTGATAACTACTTAAGATATAACTATCATGCATAAAACCTTCATGCATGTCATCCTTGATCCTTGAAGTGATTTTTATGTTGAATTTTAATTATTATAAGCTAAAAAACATAAGTTAAAAGCTTTTAAGATGAAAGTGTTCTTGCATGTCCCTTTAAAGAGGTTTTTATGGATTTAAATCTACATGCATGCTCCATATGTGTAGGTGGTTGAGTTTATATGATTTTTTGAAAATAAATAAGACTAATAATAATAAGACATGCTTAATTAAATCTTACATCCCCTTGCATGTAACTTTAAATGGATTTTTATGAAATGAAATCACCTTGCATGTCTTAGTAAACTTTAAAATAGTTTCATATAAACTTTTGATCAAAGATAAAGCTCAATATGAGAAAGACATGTTTAAATGAATTTTTATGTTCTTGCATGTAACCTTAAGAGGATTTTTATTGAATAAAATCCCTTTACGTGTCCTTTTTCTAAGGGTGATAATACTAGAATAAATGGTTTATGAATTTTAAAGAACCGAAGAATAATTTATAAAATTTCTTGATACTTAAATATATCATATAAGGTTATGCATGTGTAGTTTGTGGAATTTCTAGAATAAGTCTTATTTTGCATGTGTTCTAGAATTACTAAGAAAGTGTTTTACTACCTTTTAATGAAAAGAAATATAATTTTTAGCATAAGTTAGGTTAAGTCTTTCAAAGTATACTTGTGAGATCAAAAAGTATTTCTAGAAGTCATTTATGCACATGCATGCCCATCCTAGAATTTCCTTTGAATAAATCATGATTCTATGAAAATTTATAATAAGCATAATTTTCAATAAAGAAGCCTTCTTAAAAATGATGCATGTAAATCATTTTTATAAACTATTCTAAATACATATAAACATTTGCATGTGGGTTAAAAAGAGTTTTCCTTAGACTAAGTAAAGTCTCGCATTTGTGTTCTTAAACTAAGTATTTTTATAAGTTACAAAATCTTAATAGGTGTCACCTAGAAAATAATAATAAAAAGAGTTATTATTATTTTACCCTTTTTCCTAACTAAATTATTTAACCGAAAAATTTAGTTTAACTCACCTTCTCTTAGAAGAGGAAAATTAGAGAACGGTTAATGTAAATTAAAATAAGAATTTTAATAAGTGTTCATTCTCTTACTTGCGGTTAAATAGGTCGGGATTCTCGAACGTCACTAAACCGTCCTATTTCCGAGTTAGTAGCATTCCCGAAGGATATTCAAGGCAAGTGGATATTCTCCTTGTAACCTTTTCGATATCTCGTTTCCATTAAACTTCTCTCTATTGAGAACAAACTTGTTTGCTTAAACAAATAAACATAGG
The DNA here is from genome assembly GCA_964016875.1 of Fallopia convolvulus. Lineage (NCBI taxonomy): Eukaryota > Viridiplantae > Streptophyta > Magnoliopsida > Caryophyllales > Polygonaceae > Fallopia > Fallopia convolvulus. The sequence continues at coordinate 30,782,314 of OZ024727.1, forward strand.
ATATATCAATTGCTAGAAATAACGACATCTCATTATCGTTATTATTCGAACGCTAGAAATGAACTTAGGATCGATGATTGCGGCCTTGTTTGTTTAAAATGTCTCGTTTAGAGACATCGCTTGGAAAGTATAGTAAAATTTTCGGACATAAGTCCTCAAACCACTTTTTATAACATCATATTATATGTAGGTCATGACTCTACTCTTACTTCGTTGACTGAAGTCTTAAGCAATGTCGAAATAGAAAGGTTTCGTCTAAAGTCTAAAGCAATGTCATACGGAAAATAAATGTTGGTTGAAGTCTTAAAGCAATGTCGAAATAAAAAGGTTTCGTCTAAAGTCTTAAGCAATGCCACATAAAATGGAAAATACGACTAAAGTCTCTTACTAACGTCAATGCTATGTAGACATTCAAAATTATAATAAGGCTAAAGGTTTGCCTTGTTCAATCCATCAAATAAACTTATGCTATGTTCTAACTAAGTGTTAGAAATCCGTTCCCTTAAGTGGACTCGGCTCTTTCATAGCCTCCACACCCTTAAAAGTCATTAATGCTATGTAAAGTTTTGACACATAATAAAGATAAGTGCTAGTGCACATTAAAAGATATCAAAACCGGATCGGTTTTAGAAGACCAACCCGGCTCTCGGTCCGATAAGGGCACGAGAGGTTTTCTAGAAACTTATGTGTAATTAAAACATTCCCAACAATAATCTACTCTAAAAAGTTCTACAATCTCGTACTTCGTTCTTTTCGGTTTAGAGTTATCTCGCTTCAAGATATACTCACTTCCACCTTAAGCTCCACATAAAGATTATACATCTCAAGCACATTTTGCATACCTCTTTAATGATTTGTTAACTTACCCAAATTACCCTTGAGAATTTCTGTTCTCACTTGCTTAGTCTCCTTAGACTAATTTCGCTCTTTTCTGCATTTTTACCTGGTATTTCTCACCCTTCACGACAAATGCCAGACTCTAGGAAACGTCCCTCGAACGTTTAAAGAACGAAGAATCAAGAAAGTTGAAGGAAGGAAGGTCATGTCTTCTCAAAAATATTTCTTTCGTATTTTGGATTCACTACGCTTTACAAGAACAAGGTTTCATTATTTCCGCTGCTTAACTCTATCATGTTGTTTTGAAATAGTTTAAGATGTAATGAAAATATTTAAAGTCTCAAGTTTGAGCACCTTTTAATGTCATGTATTTCCATTTAAATTCCGCATTTCTTTAAGATTAATACCTTATAAAGCCTAGGGTGACTTTGGCCGGTAAAGTTTGAGGTCACTGGCGGTAATACCCATCATTGCAAAATAGGGGTGTTACACTTGTTTCTCACAATGTTGTCCTTTGTAATGCTAATCAGTTCAGACAACAGCTTGCGACTAACCCTGCATGCCCAAGGTGCAATTTGGACGAGAGTTGTCTCCACCTGCTGCATGATTTACTTGCAATTTGGGACATTTGGCTTGCACTTTCAGGTAAAAATTCACCCTCAAATTTCTTCATCGAGACGACTATTCCATGATGGGTTGAGGCCAACCTTTCTAAGGATGAAAAATGAGGTTCCATGTTTGCATACATTTTATGGTTTACATGGAAAACAAGAAATCAGTTGGTGTTTAAAAGGAAGGACACATTTGTTACTTTATATAAAGTAGTAGTAGCTCAATGTGAGTTGTTTGCTGTTGCTAGTAGATTGAATAAAGAGTTGTTGTTATGTGTTGATCATGTCAGTCCGGATTCGCATGATTTATGGTCACACCCACATGTGAACTGGTGCAAGCTAAATTGTGATGGTTTTGTGAAGACTAGCGTCAAGCGTGTAGGTTGTGGTGGTATTCTCAAATTCCATGAACATGGGTGTATTAATGCCTTTATGTTACAATGGAAATATTGCTCGGCTCTCACATCCAAGCTATGGGCTATTACGGTTTGATCATGGCTTTAAACTTGCACATTCCTAGACTGAAAATAGAGAGGGATTCTCTCGTGGCATGCAATATCTTTTAAAAAATAAGTATAAATATCTTTTGTATCATTTAGCATGATATCTTTTAAAGAATTTCTTTATAAATATATGTTCATTTCATTTTACAATAAAATTTAATGATGAATATTTATAATATTTATAAGTAATAAAAAAATATAGAAAATTTTAATATCTAATATTATTAATATATTGAAATATTTGATAATCTCTAAACTTACATACATGGAAAGTAATAAAAAAATGGATAATATACTATTTAATCTTATATTCTTATTGATGTCCGCTTTTTAGTTGTGTTTTTAGGGTTTAGTTGAGTATGTTTTGAGTCGTTTTCTTAGCTTTTGTGTTTGGTTTGGAGTCGTTTCTGTAGGTTTTCGTATTTGTTTAAGATATGGAGTCTACATAAGCTTTGGTGGTGTTTTGTAGATAGGTTTTTTAAGCCTTTTGGAGCGTTTTGAGGCGTGAAGTGAAGTCAAAGAAAAGCATGAAAGGAATGGTGATGGAATGAAGTGAAAGAACCATGTTCGAGCCTAAGTGAAGAATGGAGACTCGTTACCGAACCAAAAGAGGAAGAATATAGGCAAACACAAGTGTAACGACCCTCTAACGAGGGAGGTCTCTCAGTTACGAGGGGCATATCGAGGCAGTTAGGGTCGATACCGATGCATCCTTGCAACGTAAAGAGGCATCATCTGAGGAGAAGAAGTTGAATGAAGATTGAAGAAACCCTACCGACCCTGACGGGGGTCGGTACCCATGCACCTCCGTGTCGGTAGCGGAACACTGAGTCAGCGCAATTAATGATAATTATCTCATGTCTTTATGTTTTTTGCATAGTTTCCTTTGGATATATATATCTTGATAGATTTTATTTCCTTAGGAGTAGTGTTAGCCTTTAGTATAAAAACCTTATCTTAGCTTGAGTTTTTTTTTTGGGGGGGGGGATGTTTTATCAAGTCTTTTACACGTTAGTTTGAGGAGAAGAGATGCACGTTAGAATTAGAGTTTTGGAAAATGATTGTTTTGGATTGGTGTAAGTTTACTTTTAATTCAATTTAGTTGTTTTAACATGAATATGTGTGAGTAGTCTGCTCCTTTCTAAGGTTGGGGTTAACCCAACAATGGCTTTGTGTGCTTGCCTTTGATTATGATTTGAATGTTTTTATCCATAATCTATTCTCTTGTGCTAAAATCGTTGATCGAAAGATTAGGAAATTTTCGTTTATAGTTTGAATCGAAAGAGACAGCTGTAAATCAGAATAGTTGATTAGGGTTTTGAAACTAAAGTTGATTAATCCTAGTTAAAGTTTGAGATAGATAGATAAGTTTATTGATTTAACGAAAGTTAATCAATTTGCTTGCATGGTTGACGAAAGTTGACATCTTTATGTGATAAAAGCATGATCTTTGTGATTCATTGGTGTTGGCATGCATAATTGTTGTTGTGGTGATACCTAAACCTTGGAAATCTCTTTCCCCTTTATAAAAATCCAATTCTCTTGCACTTGTTTGCCCTAAGTCAAACGAAACTTTAGACTGACTCTCTCCCGTGGACGAACCTGACTTCGTCATCCTCAATGGGGACTTGATCTATAAATTATGCTTGTTTGGTTTATCAAGAAACCCTTACAATAAATTGGCTCCGTTGCCGGGGAGATTTCAATAGTGCCAAGTTTCGTTCTTTTTAGGGTTTTTTCCTGAGAATATTGTCGAGTCGTTATCGACCCCCCTCAGGCTCGGTATCGACCCTGTCGGCAGAACCCTTTTTGTTTTAATTTCGTTGTTCGTTGTTGTGCTTTTAGTGTATGCCAACTGGAGGGCGTCGACTAATCTTTGATTCGCCAATGGATTCTAAGCGTGAGCGATCTTTTAATCGTAGATTACGTGTGAACAAAGAAATGGCTGGAAACGAGGAACTTGTGAAATAATTGGCGGACCTCCGCTTGTAAATGGAAGCAATGTAGTGTAACAATGTTGAAGCCTTAAAGGCTAGAGATGCTGAAGCCGCAGTTGCGCGGTGAGAGAGAGAAGTCGCTACCCGTCTTCAGGAGCAATTGAATGATATCCCAAGGAATGCAAAACAATACATGCACCCGGAACTGAGGGTGCCAGAATCGGCGATAGTGCTCCCTGATATTGATCGAGCCTTTGAGATCAAATATCAATTTATATCCTTAATCAACCGATCTCAATTTGAAGGGAAACCCACTGAATGTCCTATTGAACATGTTAAAATTTTACTGATTTATGTGATACAATTGTTGTTGATGGTGTGCCACTAGAATATGCGCTCTTGAAGGCCTTTAAGTGGTCCCTTGCAAGAAAGTCGATGAGTTGGCTAGAGAGCTTGCCTTCGAGATCAGTCACTACGTGGAGGACTTTGCATGACTTGTTCATGCCTAAGTTCTTTCCACCAATAAAGACAACTGAGCTCAGGAAGCGCATTACCTCTTATCACCAGTTTCCTGGTGAGACCTTTGTAGAGACGTGGGAGAGATTCAAGGAGCTTCTGCAATAGTACCCCACGCATGGGCAACCACCTTATGTGCTCCAAGAAATCTTCTTCCAAGGTAACAACGCAGCAATAAAGGACCACATAAACCTGCATACTGATTATGGGTTTATTGAGATGGATCTTGATGAAGCATGGGTATTGTTAGATAAGCTGACTAACTGATGTGATCAAGCCCACCTGAACCCGCCTTCCCGGCCTGCCTCCACGTCGGCGTTCTGACCAGTGGGCTAGCCTCCAGCCTGCCTCCACGTCGGCGATCTGACTGGTGGCGCTCAATCACAAGCCATGGGCTGCAGCCCATGCACCCCAACCTGCAGAAGGATTCACACCTTTTATCCTGCAGGATGTTGGAGAGGGGATTTGATCCCCTGACCTCCCTTTATCAAGGTGGGATTACCACACTTGATAACCAACTCCACTGCAGTAGAGTTGGTTATCAAGTGTGGTAATCCCACCTTGATAAAGGGAGGTCCTTAGTTTCCTCCGGGTTGGCTCGATAGGCTGGACGGTTCGGTAGAGTGGCACCAGGGACAAAATCGATTTGATGCTCTATTCCCCTTAGCGGTGGTAGTCCCGATGACACCTCTTCTTGGAAAAGCTCCTCAAAGTCCTGCAAAAGATTAGAAATGGAAGGAGGAAGATCAACTAATTCTTGGGAAGATAAATAAGATTCTTGAAAAACAAGCAAAAGACAAACGTCGCTTCCCTTGAATGTATGAAGTATCTCTTTCGCTTTGGCTAAAAGCAAGGGCGTAGAAGGGCCGCCTAGAGCTAGCTTCTTGTCCTTCTTTCCCTCTCGAAGCGCATGCTTCTTTCTTTGTTCCTTCGCTGCGTGATCCAACATGATTTCATGGGGAGTCATCGGATGCAATGTCACTTTCTTTCCCTCCATTTGAAAGTGATACTCGTTGGACACGCCGTCATGAATAGCTCCCTTGTCATATTGCCAAGGGCGCACCAAAAGGAGATGACAAGCGGTCATCGGCACCACATCACACTCCACCTCGTCCTTGTATGGCCCTATAGAAAAGCAAATACGAGCCCTCTCCTTGACTTGCATCGGGGTGTTAGAATTCAACCAACACAAAGGATAAGGTAAAGGATGGCAAGTAGTTTGCAAAGAAGAACGATCCACCACCTCTTGACTAATAATATTACAACAAGATCTGCTATCGATAATCACACTACATACCTTATCCATGATTTTGCATCGAGTGTGAAAGATAACTTCCCGTTGACTAGGTGTGGTGGTGTTCTCCATCATGAAGAGCGTTCGTTGGACCACGAAGCACTCTCCATCCTCGGCGGTGACGTGGAGCTCATCTTCCTCAACCTCGGGGCTCTCCTCTTCCTCTTCTGCAGCCCCTTCATCCTCATACTCGTACTCCCCTTGGGCGTTAAGGAGAACCTTCCGTTCATTGGGACAATTCCGAGCATAGTGCCCATGGCCAAGGCACTTGAAGCACTTCACATCGCTAGCCCATTCTCCTCCTTCTTGCCGAGGACGTGGAGGGAAATCTTTCCTCGGTTGAGGAGTCGAGTCCTTCCTTATCTACGGCTTCCTAAACTGATTTGGTGGCACCCTAGGAGCCGTGGAGGAAGGCTGCCACATCCGAGAAGTGGTAAAACTTGAACGCCGTTGAGCAAGGTGCTTGTCAATGTGCTTGGTGTAATGAAGCACTTGCTCAACATCGGTACCCCTACTAAAGTGCTGCATACTCACAACATTTTTTAGTTCCAAATTTAACCCATTGACAAATTTAGAAATCACATACTCGTCGGGAAATTGCATGCCGGAACGAAAAATGAGCATACGCAGCTCGTTGTAGAACTCGTCAGGAGACCGGTTTCCTTGGCGCACTTGTTCCAACTTTGCATGGATTCGGTCCGTATAATCTTGAGGCACAAACCTCTCATCTAAGGCGTCTCTTAGATCTTTCCAAGTGTTGATTTGAGGCATCCGACGTGTTCTCCTCAAAACCTTGTCCTCGAGCCACCATTGATAAGCAAAGTCGGTGAAGTGTATGGCCGCCGTGGCCACTCGCCGAGCATCATCGTATCCATAGAAATCAAAAATGGATTCCACCTTGGCAAGCCAATCAAGGCATGCATCGGCGTCGGATGTTCCCGCAAAGGTTGTCACGTTCAGCTTAATGCCATGATGGGGATCCCGAGGCCACTCCTCGTGATGCACCGGTGCGCCTTGCCACGGCTGCCCGGCGGCTCCATAGGCCGGTCCTCGTGGAGGTTGGCCGCGCCTTGGAAGATGCATGGCTGGTGGAGGATGAGTTGCCATGGTAGGATTGGCCTCTTGATAGCTCGGAGCTCCATATCCTGAAACGTTAGTAGAACTAATAGGAATATTATTCGGAAATGTAGCGAATGAAGGTCTTACCCCGGAATTGGCCACAAAGTGTGGATTGTGGAAGCTCGTAGGAGGAATCTAAGGAGGAATAACCCCCATGGAAGCACTCACTCCAAGGGATGCGTGTGCCTTCGTGTTCGGCAAGTAAGATGTAGAGGCTGTTGGGGAGGGTTTCTTGACTCGGGACAACAAATAAATTTATAAGTCAAGACCCCACTGTGTATAGCGAAGTCAGGATCGTTCCACGAGAAGCAAGGTTGTTTGTTTACCCCGACTACTAAAAATCAAACAAAAGCAAGCAAAACACTCACAAGCAGCCTCGTTAACGACGTTGTCAGGGTCGTTAACGAACCACCGTAGACAAAAGACCAAAACTAACGACCTAAACAGATTCGGTACCGAGCCTACAAACTCAGCAACGAATATCACTTCAAGAGAATTCAAATACAACAAAGATCTAGGACAAAGGACACCACAACATAGTCATGCATATAAACTCATAAGAAGGTAAGATCATGCCTTTAAACAGATAAATTCATCAACTTTCGTCGACTATTGAGTAAATTAACCTATTTTCATAAACCAATCCACTCAATTGCTTGTTTTGGATCTAAAGCTTGAAACTTTCGTATTCAAACAATATCAACCTTCAAGTCTATAACTTTCTCTCTCAATCAAGTTAAAAACTCAAATCACCTTGACTTTCATCTAGGTCTAAGCACAACAAACAATCTCAAAATAGATAAAAGGCAATCAACACACATTCTTACTCCTCAAACATGCATAACTATGCCGGGTTTAACCCCGACCCTAGAAAAGAAGACTAATCACTACTCATAACTAAGAAACAAATAAATTCAACAAAAGAAATCATTGAAAACAAAACACTACTCAAATTAATAAGAAATATCGTCTTACAGAAATTTAGAAGAAACCGAAAAGAATACAAACACCAAACCAAAATCACGATTAACGACCTCGGTAACTCTCGTCCACCGAACCTTTAATCTCGACTCCGATCCACTCTCTCTATTCTCGGCTCTTCCTCTTCTCTTCAATCGATCCCCCCCTTTTCAGACTAATAAGAGGGCTATTTATACTAAAAAGCTAGAAAATAAAAAGGCTAGAAGATAAAAACTTTCCTAAAAAGATAGAATTAAAAATCCTAAAAGATAGAAATAAAATCTAGAAATATAACAAGACCTAAAATACATAATATAATAACCCTAAAATCATAAAAAGATACTCTACCGACACGGAAATAAATTCCCGCATAGGATCGGTGAGTCACAGAATCAAACTCTCGAAATCTTCATCTCGTGGCCTCGTTAACGACCCCTTACAACCTCGTTAACGAGCCTGGGCTTGGCTTTCTTCCACACTTTAACTTCAGAAACTTAGGCTTCGACTTCTTCATCTTGCATTCTTCCCGTCTTTCATCATAGCACTCCAAATTCAGCTCCATATAGCACCTTTTCCTTGCTAAAACCTACAAAAACACACAAAACAGAGTAGCTTCCATACTTTTCACAAAATATGCAAAACTATCCAAAAACACACAAAACTAATCCTAAAACTACTAAAACTAAGCCTAACAAACTAAGAAAACATACTAAAAACTATACTAAAAATACACACATCAGAGGCCTCTTCATGCAACAACTCCACTTGGTTAGCACTTTGTAACACACTTGGTAGAGCCCCCGTTTGAGGCACACGTGCTCTATCATCTCGGCCTTGCACTTGACTCTCCAAATCAGCCAACCTATTAGTAAAACGAGTCTCCATAGCTTCCATGGATTGTTGCAAGGATTGTTGCATGGATTGCAACATGGCAGCCACCGAACTAGTGGATGTCTCTTCAACCTGTTGCTTATCCTTCTCATCATCTACACTTGTCATCTTACAAACACGGAAAAGATCAAGGTATAGAGTGCACTTGAATTAACCACCAAGACTTGCCTGAGATGAAAATCCGACAAGTTGCAAGTATGCAAAAACAACAAAGGGCAAGAAAGAAGAGATGCACCACACACTTGCTTAGGAAAACAATGCTAGGAAGCTACTAAACCACCAAGACACAACATCAAGTATAATTAATTAATTAATTTTTTTTAAGTTCGAGTAGGCCTTTGCTAGGCACTACTAGATGACTACTCTTTCCATGCCCGGCCCCTTATTAGCTTTACGCCGTCGAGCAAGGTTTTTCTAGTCTTAATCTTTTTTTCTGTGCCTAGCCCCTTATTAGCTTTACGCCGCCGGCAAGGTTTTTCTGATTTTTAAAACAAAAGATTTGAGGACACTTAAACAACAACACAAGGTGTTCCGTCTTGGTGTTGTTCCCGTATCCTAGCACCGAACCCGACAACAAGCATGTAATGGTATAAAGGAAACGAAAGAGAGCTGGTTTAATCACACCAAGGCCACGTTTTTCAGCATAGAAATTCAGCAAAGACTCTTTCGATTCATGCTTCTAGTGAGGGCATTAAACAAGCAAGAAAAGCAACCTTTCAACTACCAAATTATGAAGTCCTTTGGTGTTCTATTGGGGACGTTTTTTGAGCAGCTTTCAGCCATGGCTAATCACCATACTCGGCCAAGAGCAACAACAAGCAAGGACACAAGAACACCAACAACACAAGACAACAATTCAACTATGGCCGCACACAACAACAACAACGCAGCCACAAGAGAGTTTCGAACCAAAAACTTGCAACAAGTGGAAATTCAAGGTCGAAACAAGGTTTATATGGCGATACCTTCGCATGGCTCTAATACCACTTGATGAGAGGACCGATGGTGGTGCAAAGATATCGCTGAAGAATGGTAGGAAATCGTCACTTGGCTCGAAGACGGTGGAGCTCGGAGGCTAAATTTTGTCTGGGATTAAAAGGGTAGATCTTCCTCTTCCGGACTCGGAATTGGGTGATTCCAAATCCCGAAGTTATATCCTTGAGTCTAATTTAACCTCTCAAAATTTCAGATATAGATGAGGTGTAATTTAGAAGCTATGGCAAATTTACTGACGAGGTGCAGAGTTCCACCGAGATGAAGATGGATCGATGGATGGAACGATTAGAAGTGGATTGATGGAGGTGAAGAGGGATATGGATGCTCGATCTTGGATATGACTCACCAAGAGACGAACAAACTAGATTGCAAGAACGTCGGATATGACTCACCAACGCTCTAACAAGAGATTGAACAAAGAAAAACAAACAAGAACTTTGGATTGAAAACAAGTAAAGGAAACAAGGCAAATTTTCGTTCAAGTCTAAGGAACCAAGGAAGGGAGGCCGAACATATAACCTAGAGAATTAATCTCACAAAACCAGCCCCTTCACTTAAAGAAAATTACAAAAAGAACCCATAAAACCCGAGAACACATTAATTGTCCTTAACCGAAAAATTGTCACTTGTTGAACCATGATATAAGATGAAACTCCACCCTTCTTCTTTATATCCCTTCGGAAACCTACGACCCTTGAGCTCCTTTTGAACTTGACAAAGAATGGCTTTAGCTCGGGATCGCGTGATACGCCCAAGATAGGGCATGGCTTCTTGACTCGGGTTCCTAGCGCCTCGGACTCCGACCTTTGTTGCTTGTCCAAATGTAGACTTCTCTTGCTCATGCACCATGGGCTTGTCTTAAGAGCTATAATCCTCACTTGAGTCACTTGACAAGGGACCCTCAAAAGTGCCCAAAGATTTGGCAACATCAAGGTCGGGATCCGACGTAGTGCAAGGCGCGCCACCCCATTGCAAGGGCGTGTTCGAGTGTGCCAGCGCGAGCTCGGGCTCGAGTGTTGGTTCAGTTGTAAATGGACTCAAATCACTAACTATGACGCCATGTATGGTACCCAGCAAGCCAAGCCACAACAAAGAAAGCTCTATGAACCACAATCAAATGAGGTGGACCCGGATGTCAAATTCCAATTTATGCAAGATGAGATCAATCGGATGAAAAAGCTGATGTCATCTAGTCTTACTTGGTTTGCATATGCATTTAGGTTTAGATTTCATCTTTTCTAGCTTAGGTTTTGGTCTTTTTGTGTTGATTTTCGTATTATTCGTAGTATGGAGGTCTACACAAGTTTATTTTGCTTTTATAGGTCATTTGATGGTGTTTTGGAGTCAAATGGAGAGGAAGACATGAGGACAAGATCTTAGTGAAGCTTAAAGACCACAACTAACACTAAGGAATGAAGATTTGAGGATTCCAAGAGCTTTCAAGAGTTGTGGAGGAGCTATTACAAGTCAAAATGCAAGCTAAGGAATGAAGGAAGGGATTAGAAGCATCATCACGAGTCGTGGTAGCCATCACGAGCCAAGACAAGGGCAAATAGAGCAAATATGTGCTCTCAGATGGGAGATCACGGGTCGTGACCTAGGTCACGGGTCGTGATCAGGTCGCTGCGCGCGAGAGTTCTGGGCCTTTCTTGTTCCTTTTTGGGCCCGAGTTGGATTTATTTTTGGGATATCTTTTAGCATAAGTTTTAGGGCTTTTATAAGACTACTTGGAGCTTAAGTTAGAACATTATTATGCATCATTATTATTTTCTAATTACAAGAGAGAGAAGAGACGAATTTCTAGGGTTTGAGTTTTTACGCTTTTTCAAGTTGGGATTTTTTGCACTTTTGGATCTACCTTTGTTTCTTCAATTGAATCTCTAGTAAGTTTCTCTTTCAATTATTGTTCTTATTTCTATTCCATGTTTGAATTAATTGTTTTGATCATGAATTTAATTATGCTAGGCTAAACTCTATAGTTCTAGGGTTTGGTTGATCCTAACAATGTGAAGCGGATTAGATTCAATACCTTTTGCTTGAATTGAGTTGGAAAACTAATATGATTTGATTCTAGGAGCTTAATCTAATAGGTTTAAACTTGTTAGAGTCTTGTTTAGGTTGCGCATCAAGAGGTGGTAGTCTAAGTAAGTAAACAAAATAGAGAGAACGCATCGAGAGGTGGTTCTATCTATTTGGAAAAACTAGAATTGAACTTGAGGATTAGTTTCTCATGTGGTTAATTGTCATAGAACTTCTAGGTGTTTGAGTCAAATTTGATGCATCACGAGAGTGGGGCAAGTTTGGTTTACCATCTAGATTTCTAAGTGCTTAAAGGGTTTCTATCGGTTTTGTTTCGTCACGAGAGTGGGTTCTTAATTTGATAGAAGTACATTAAGTTAAACTTTGAGAAAAGTTAATTTATGACATTAGACAATAACCTTCATAACAAAATATCCAACTCAGTTTAGGTAAAGGTGAGATTCAAACTCCGTGGATCAAAGTTGTGGGGATTCCTTGCCTTAGAACTTTGCTTTCTCATACATATTTACATCGCTATTTACTTGTTTTAATTGTTTTTTCGTAGTTAGAATTACACCAAAAATCATTATATTTGGCTTAGGAACTTGTTTCTAGAATTTACTAAAACAGAAATAATCCCCGTGATTCGATCCTGATCTACTACTACAATAGATCTCGTATTCTTGCGAGTGTGTGGGAAACCATCACATCAAAAGCAGGTAAGTTTCTTTAAATCTTCTCATCCTTGTCAAGAATGCAGGTCTCAAGCCCATACTACTTCTGCCTGCACTAACTTGCAACAGGTTCGTGCTGTTGAGGCATATGAAGAGGCTAATTACATGAGAGGTACTTATAGGAACCAAAACAATTCTTATGCAGGGAGGAATACCGCTCAGCCCACCTGGGGCAATTATGCAAAAGGCCAAGGAAGCCAACCTCCTCAACAAGAGCAAAGGGTTCCTGCTTATAGACCTCCGGGCTCTCAAGAGCCACCAACATGGGTCCAAGGCCTCCAAGAGGATATTAATGGAGTCCACAACATGATTGATGGAGTTCGAGTTGATCTAAATACCCAGTTAAAGGTGTTCAAGAACAATTGGGTGATCTTGAGTCATGGAAGAAGAATGTTAATTCCCAACTTAGCAACCTTGTTGCACAAATTCCAAGACCTCAAGGGAAATTACCGGGCCGCCCCGATGAGAACCCTAGGGGCCAAATAGCAGTCATTCACTTGAGAAGTGGAAAGAAGGTGCCTGACCAAGCAGTGCCCAACGAAACAGAGCAAGGAAAAGAGGAAAACGGTCTTTTTGGCACCGTTACCGACCCATCCAGGATCATTACCGACCCCCCAAGAGATGTTACCGAACTCCCACAGGTTGTTACCGACGCTCCCATGCCAGGTAATTCTTCTACACCTCTCAGTTATGAGGTCCCTACCGACCCTATTCTTGATCTCAACCGACCCTCTTTTCGAGTCGGCTGAGCCACGATTCGGGCCCGTTTTGGCTCCGAGTCCAGCAAAGACTCTTCATTTCCCTTCTAAGAAAGCCAAAGATTCCACTGAAGGAAAGTTTAGGCGTTTTGTGAAGGTACTTCAGGGCTAAAAACATTACTATTCCTTTCGTTGAGGCTAAGCGAAATGCCTGCTTACACTAAATTTTTGAAGGAGATCTTATCTAGGAAGAGATCAATGCAGAGTTGATTGATGAGGTCCGTTCCTTGGATAAGTTCGCTATCACCATTGGTATTGGTGCTTATCGTTTCAAAGTTCTTTGTGATCTAGGTGCCAGCGCAAGTCTTCTACCACTTTCCATTTGGTCCAAAATCAATATGGGACCGTTAGCTCCAGTGAACATGAACCTTTATATGGCGGATGGATCTTGTGTGAAGGCAACTTTGTTGACGATTTTCCTGTCCAAGTGGGCAAATTCTTTGTCCCCAATGACTTCATTATCATGGAGATGCCTGAGGATCCAGTGGTGCCTATCATTCTTGGTAGGCCATTCCTAGCCATAGCTGGTGCAAAAGTTGATGTTAGGAAGGGACTCCTAACTTTTGAGATTAGAAAGGAGGTGGTCGAGTTCCGTTTCAATCCCGCCCTGAATGAGACCAATGTTGCAGAGATTAAGATGCTCCATACCCGCATGGAGTCCAACAATTTTATGCCAATCAATGACTCCCGCATGGATGAGCACCTCATGCTGAACGCAGTTGCAGAAGTTGTTAACGAAGGGCCTACCGACCCCCCATGGTCGGTAACGACACCTTCTCTGAGGATGGATGCAAGATTCCAGTCCGTTATCAAGGTTGACGAGCATGTTACCAATGGTGAGTCTTCATGCTTCAACTCGGTACTTTCTGGTGAGGATTTGTTCTTAAACCCTCTTTCTACTTTTTCTACAACTCCTCCTTCTATACATTCTATGAGAGGGACGAAGCCCCCTTGGTTTGCGGATTTCACTAACCATATTGTAGGAATTCTAAGAGTGCTTATTGGTGATGGAGGATCACATTTCATGAAAAGGGGCTTTGAAGCTCTTTTGGAGAAGTATGAGGTTTCTCAGAATCTCAACGAGGCCAGAGCAAAACGGTTTATGAATCTCCAAGAGATAGAGGAGTTGAGGCTAGGGGCGTACGAGAACGCCGAAACATGTAACCCGCCCTAGTTCATCCAAGGTAATTTATTTTGATGAAGGATCTTGTTGTTCCAAGCGGTGCAAGGCAATCCGAGGTTGACCGAGCAATCTTGACAAAGGAACTTCTATTCTGGCTTCACGAGGGAAGATCTACCTCTTTCGAACTCGGAATTTGATGTTTCCAAATCCTAGATTTCAATCTACAAGTCTAGTTGAACTCCTCAAAATTTGAGCGCTAGATGATGAGTAGATTGAAAGTTATAGCAATTTTACTGAGATATCGCAGAATCTACCGAGAAGCAATTTCGACTTCTTTTGATGGTATTTTTGAAGGGGATTATGGATCCGAATTTGATGGAGGATGAGATGATGATTTTGAGGATGAAAAGTGATGGAAAAGTGGATGGTTATGACAAATTGAGGATTCGATATGGACAAGAAAAATTCAAGGATATGACTCACCTTGAACCTAACTTGAACTAGGAAGACTTGTTCTTGGTTTTCATCAAATCTTGTCTAACTAGCAAAGGCTCCTCCTAACCCTTTTTAACCCACATGGTCATCTAACCCCAACCTCCCATAAATAAGGATTTATTTCAAAAATAAACCAAGGTATCCAAATGTTTATAAAATACCCTTACAACTCATAAAACAACCACACACACATGTGGCCTTCAAAATAAGCACAAACCGAGCATCACGGCGCCGGCCGCATCAAGAGGAGGCTCTCGGCGCTTGGCTGACTCAGGACATCTTTTATGGGCATTCTTGGTGTCATTGATCTTTATTTGATGAGTAGGACGCCCTCCCAAAAGATAGCACGATGGATCTAGAGAAGTGCCTGACGAAAATGGCTTAATATCACGACCCGACGCTTGCTCACTTGGCACCGGCGCGTCCTCGACGTCAATGTTAGTTCTCAGCTGGTTTTCTTGCCCATGATGGATCAGAATCACATCATCCTCCCTCCCTTGAAAAGGATTCGTCCTCGAATCCATCAAACGTGCAAAACAAGGACAAATCGAGGGAAGAACAAGTTATTAAAGTCAAGTTAAGAACAACATTTCCAAATTCAATATGATAGGCCAGAAAGCATGCACTAGATACACCACTTCTCTTCCTATTCTTACAGGTACATCTCATGATTACACAATGAAGAGATCGAGCATAAGTAGGCAGCAATGGAACACTTTGACCTATATGCATCCTAGATGACATGTATTGGGAAAGAAAACTAAAATGGAAGCAAGAGTACTTAGTCCTAGATGTCACAAATTCATGAAAGACAAGTGAATTTCTTTGATCAAATGCATGTGACACAACCAACACATAGTCATAAATATGGAATAGAGGAGTGTATGAAACTTCTTTGAGAGGTGCACTCGTATCACCTTGTGAGCTCAACAATGGAGGTAGTGCTTCTAGCTCCCTTGGTGTGACATTTTCCATCACAAAGGCATCCTTCTTGGCCTCCACAAGCAAAGGAGTGAAATCACCGCTTGGAGTGAACAAAACAGCCTCGTCCACCTCATGGAGCAAGAAGGACAAACATAAAGGAACCATAGGAAAAGCATCTAGCCATGGTGTAGCCAACGAGTTCATGGAGCTAGGACTCATGGTAGGACGAAGCTCGATTTTAGGAGATGATTCCACAACTTCCTCCTCTTCTTGCAATATGTGCATCATTTGTATTGGACACTTGATGGGGATGAGTTGTTCCAATTCATGGAAGGGAGTCATTTTTTTTTGGTAATTCTGTGTCACCCATCACTCCTTGTTGAAACCTTTCCTCCAACCTTTGTTGCCGGAGTTCCAAAGCTTCTAATCTAGAACTCAAAGGTTGTATTGCTTCTCGGATGGATTGATTGACAGATTGTATCAAAGCCTCTAGAGATGCATGAGTAAGAGGTGGGTTGGAATCTCGACGATCATCCCCATCATGCCTTGAATATGACATGCTTACGCAAGTACTAAACAAGAAAGATTAACCCAGAAATCACAAGTAATTGCCAAACCACAAGTCCTCTTAAATCAACCAAGAATGAGCAATGGAATGCAAATGCAAGGTCAAGCAAGGAGTTAGGTATGGCTAAGAAAGACACAAAGAAAAACTCAACCACAAGAAAAAGACTAATGTAAGGACTTAGAGGACCAAGAAGGTACTAAGCATCAAATCATGCAAACATCAATTCAAACAAAAACAAGCCAAGCTCGGATTCTTTTCCTTACGGGGTCCGACTTCTTCTATGCGCAGCCTATCTTTTACTTTCGTTGGGTCCGAGTTTTTCTAGCCCCTATTCTTTATCTCTCCGAGTCCGAATTTTTCTTTATGGCTAAAGGTTCTGATTTTTTTTAATAATTAAAAGCAACAAACAACTCGAATTCACAACAAGTACTAATGACCTCTTCAACTTAAGATGAACAATGCCCTTCCCGTACTGGGCAAAGTAATGACTTCTTGTCGTTGGATTTGCAGATCCAAGATTGGGGATTATCTGTTAACCATGTGCTTGTAAATTCATTCAGGTTGTGAACACTTGTTTGCGAAAGTATAGAATGCAAGTATTAAGTAGGATGTACGATTTTGTCTACTCCAACTGAAGCAAAAAATCCATAAAATTCAGCTTCCTTCTCCTCGTTAAATTCACCCCTGGAATTAAGAACCACCATGGCAGCAGCTGAATATATAGGTTGCTCCTGACCCCTTGAAATATATATCATCAGTAGAGAATTAGCTGAATATTTTCAGCCTGGAATATCGCTATTCTTTCGGGTATTTTATCACACAAGCAAGGATTATCAAATTAAATCATCAGTGCTCTCATGGCACTCCTAGTCACTAAACTGCAATGCTTGTAAATCCTTCTCAATCCCATATTGTCCTCCAAGATCCCATGGAAGGATTACCAATTCAGCTTGGGCTTTGATGAAAGAACCTATTGCTTCACTTGCCATCTCAACTGGAGGGTTTCATGCATCAAAATATGCTTTTTCTGGTACAGGCATTTTTTCGAACAGTTGAAGGGCATTAGAAACAGAATTCTCAAATTCCTTATTTTCCAAGGAATAATCGTCCTCAATTCCAATTTCAGCCAAGATCTTAACAATCCTCAATTCCAGTACTCCATTCCATTGTGTTTTCAACTTGGGACTTTGGTTTATTCCATCAAAATTGACAACACGTAAGCACAACATTATTAGTGAAGACTAGTTGTGTCATTTGCACCTCTATATTCGAAGCAATCAACATTCCATCTGAACGTAACCAATTGCATCTACCCGATTTCCCGATCGAGTTGAAACACTGGATTAGGCTGCACACGTTTTTTTTGATAACACTGCTGCTATAGTAGGCTCAGTAAGCCCAAATGGAGCACTAAAATTTGACTTTTGAAGTGACCCACAAATAATGCAGCTTATGTGATGCTTGTCAGCAAGATGATGAACGAACACTAGTACTTGTGGTTACAGTCACGCATTGTCGTTGGTTGGAATTGGGTCTCATGATAATCTGTCTAGCCGTATAAATACATCATACATGTTTGCGACAATCCCTTTTCGTTATCGATCGATCGGACAGACTTTATTTAATTTAACAAAACCTTCCAAATCCCTGTGGGCAAATCTATAAACTAATCAACCGAACCAACCACATGTTAGGTTGTTGACTATTATAATATCCATGACACAAGTCCGTGGTAATCAAATTGCATACAAGAGAGTAAAAATAGCATATGACGATTAGCACATCTTAACAAAACCAAATATAACAATGCCTACAGGCGTATAAAATGTTTCAAGTAGTGAACACGTGAAAGCTGAATTGCACTGCATAACTTGGACACACTCGTACGCTCTGGCGGCTAACACTAAACAATGTTCTTACAGCAATTCGAATTGCAAGATTAGCAGGATTGAAAAGGTTTCACTTACCTCTTCCCGTTCTATATCGCAGGGATTCGCAGTTAAACTGTATCAAGTGGGTTTTCAAGAATGACAGGGTTAACTACCGTGGTTGAAACTACAGACTTCATACAACTTTGAAAAGAGTGGGTGATATCGGATTCTTGCACAAGTGCCAAATGAACTTGGCATTAGGAAGATCATCCAAGACCAAACAGCCAAATGTGTAAGTCTTAAAAAAGGGCCATCAGAAAGTTGACATGGATGGATCCTCCTTTTATGATACCTTCATGGAGTCCCTGGCAGTTGGTGTGTGATCTTCACAAAGTTGCACGTCTTCAACAACATATGACGACATAGATTCAGGAAGTCTTGAGACCAAGAACATCTTTAGATTTCTCACTAGGACGGTGACAATCCTCATAAATCCGTCAATTTCGTCTTCATATTGCTCGTACGTAAAGAATGATGTGAAAGCAAAGACCACCGCTGCATTGTGGTGCCAAAGAAGTTTTAGAGAATAAACATCTGTTCATCCACTCATTTACTATTCTTTTGGGTAAGAGAAAATATAGATGGTCTCTGGAATTTTTAATGTATATACAAATGATTACCTAGACCGAGCACAGTGCAACAAGAAAGCGAGAAGATCAACTTGAGAAGATACAGAGGAATTAAGGCCTGTTATATAGCAGATGTGAATAATGAATACAATATTACTCAAGATGAATCACATCACATATTTAAAAACTAAGGTTGTAGTTGGACCTTTAAAAATATGCTCCAATCTTCCCCTTGTGCCAATGATCTAGTAACAACAAGCCCTTTGTTCCATAAGGAAGCAATTGTCACTAGTGCAGCTCTTAAACCTGAATCTGATATTTGAATATACGACCAAGACACCCTTGGAATGGTGAAACCCAATCTGTTGAGCAGAAATTGTAGTCAAGACATAAAGATAATCGTAAAAATTCACACACCAGTGAAAATACACTTATTTAGTATTCATTCATTAGTTTCAAGAATTCTATTAGCTAATTGTAATCCTCTTGAATGTTGTTTCAATGTAAAACTGTCATATTATAGATATAAAGACAATATGCAAGGCAGTTTAGAAGTAGCAGAGCTATCCCTCCTGACTTCCATTTGTTACTTACATAGTTAAAGGAAGAAAGTTCTGAGCAAAGAGGAAGCCTGCCACTAGCAAAAGAAGCCTAGCAGCAGATGTGATAAATGTCGTTTCACCAAGAAAGAACCAGTAAAATAATAGGGCCGCAGCAAGGAACCATGTAAATGTATCCTTCTCGTCTCTCCACAACAAAATGTCAGCCACTGCAGTTATATTGTTCAAAATAATTAGATAAATTCATGAGTTTGAGCAGATCACAAAGCTCTTTTTAAAAAAAGTTCAATGTCAACTCTCTGAATAAGTACAATTAGCATTGGCATGCTGGTTGTGCAGAAAATAGCAAAGCGGAATAATACCAAAATTACCATCGTAAAAGCAAAGGACAATCCCATAAAAAAAAAATTAAGCCACTAATGGAAAATAAAGCACTGTATGGATGAAATAACTAAAAAGACATACTCCAAACCTTTTCCGCTTCCAAGAAGCTTTTCTGCTTTTGATTCTTCAGTCAGGTGAATGTATCTAGCAGGAAACTTCTCCTTTGATGAATGAGGAAATGACTTAAGTGTCAATGCAAGGCCTTCCTGCATAGACAAGCAGAAAGCGTGCAAAAATAGATGCACTATCAGAAACTTCTATTTTTCATGTTCACCATGCTTTAAGGGCCTGTTTGGATCGCCAGGATAATGACATTATCCTGCATTATCCTAGCGATCCAAACAGGCCCTTAAAGCTGCATTATCCTAGCGATCCAAACAGGCCCTTAATTGAATAACTTATGAAAGACATACACGATGGGACTAACTCAACCTGACACTTTTAATGTTTTCCATGGAGTGATTGTAGAATATGGGCAACACACACAAGACATTTGAACTGATGCATGGCAGACATGCAGAAATTAAAATTGGAGTAACAAGTTCATAGCACCAAATCAAAATATGAAACTTACATCCAGGGACACAACTGGTGAGTATCCAAGGCATTCCTCAGCAGCAGTGCAGATAAAAGTCCTAGTAAACAATGCTGATTGAATAAAAAACTGAGTCAACACTAGCTGCTGACCATATTCAGATTCCAGTTGATCACGCAACCACTTTAACAGCAGGAGTATGTAAGCAAGTATCCAGGCTGGAAATTTGATAACCGGCCTGCACTTGATTATTATAAAGGGTGCAGTAACTCAGTTAAGGTTCATCAAAATAATACCATCAAATTGAACCAAAACAACATCGGAAAAAGAAGTAACAATTGATTCCATTGCTGAGAAAGAGAGGGAAAAGTGGAAGAATAAAAACTAAAGCTTCTCATAAAAGCTATAAAAACTAAAGGATAGAAACAAAGAAAATATGAATAAGTTTTTACCCATTAACTAATTTAATTCAAAGCTATCAGTTTCTTATGAACTCAGCAGTAAGAATACTTGACCCTCAATATAGGTCTTACATCTTTTCTCTCCCATTTCATAAGGAAAAAATGGCAGACAGATGTTACATACATCTTATATGCTTCCATCAATGGCAGTGTTAAAGCACTTGGAGATAAATCCAAATTCCTTGAGAGTCCTTGAAATGTAATTGGCGCAACTAGCTAGCTAGTGAGAAAAAAAGAAGATTGCCTGAAAGTAGAAACAGACTTCCTCCCAACACACCTTTGATATCCCAAGCCTTTATATAGTCGGGAAACAAACTCCCAATAGTACATCGGCTCAAGATTGGTAATAAAAAATGCCTACAGAATAATCAAGAAAGCAACTCTATGTTACAATCCAGGTAGACGACAAGAAGCATAAACTCCAACTAAGACACATAAGCAAATTGCAGGAACCGCTTAAATAGAATACCTTTCCAGCCACAGCAACAGCTTGAGCTTCTGCAGCACAGATGTGTGAATGAGCAACATTCTCAACATAGGTGAAGTCACACATGTTATCTCCATTGCCTAATATAAACTGAAATAGAAAAAAAAGAAAAAAGGAAAGTGATATACAAGAGTGACCTAATTGAATGTATGCATCAAAAAAAAAAATTTAAAAATTTTACATACAGCAAGATCCCACCTCTCACTAATTGTCTTTATTTTGTTCCATATTATTTAATAGTTGAGTTTAACTTTTGCAAAATTTATTGATTTTATTGCAAGATCCAAGTCAAAGAGAAAGTGGGAAGAAGAAGACTGATAGATTGATTTTGCTTAGCTAGGATTTTGCATCAAGGAAGAAGAATTAATCCCCAATCAGTAACATATACCAAAGGAAGTGGAGGAAGAAGAAACAGAGGCATTTTAAAACAATTTAAAAATCAAGTGGGGACAAAGGGAAAATAAGAAAGAAATATAAGGAAAGTAAAAGTAGGTTTCTTATAACATTAAAAATATTAGATATCCAAATTATGCCCACAAAGTATAATTTCATACCATCATCTTACAACAACAAACCCACTACTACTAGATATAATATGATGTCAACATTAATATAATGCTGAAAGTGTGAAACCAATATTAGAAACCGATTTCATTAATGTAACAGACCTTTGCCAAAGAGGAATTTGCCTGCTTGATCAGAGATGGCACCAGATATGTATCATCAGGTCCAAAAACATTGCAAGGGCGGAGAGAGCATGTCAGAAGGCCATTTAATCTATTCGCAGACAAAACCAATGATTCTGCCTGAGCTCTTAAATCATTTAACATGTCCAGATACTGTATAGAGGACAAAGAGTAGGATCATATAAGGTCAAGAAGATATCTATGTAAGCACTGGGTAAAAGGAACTTTCTGATGTAGACCTACTTTCCAAGGATATTGGAGTGATTCATCAGCATAATGTATTGCCTGGAAACCATCAAAAACTACATCTGAGGTGCTGTTGTATATCAGCCTTTCAGCATTACATTCTCGGCAAGCATTGATAACATTTTTTGCACCTGGATTGCGTGAGAGTGAGAAAATTTGGTTCTGTGAATGGGATGAAGAATAAACCAGAAGGGGATGAACAGAGCGAAAAAAAAATTGAAAAATAAGAGAAATCACCTTGAACAATATGCATATAGCAATGATAGTAATCACCCAGAAATGAGCCACTATATTCTATGTAGAAAACAACAGATACACCTTGAACAGCTGCAAAACAAACATACATTAAAAAGCTTAAGGTTTACTTCCACCAAACAGTTGTCAGCAAAATAAATGGGGAAATAACAAACATGCCGACATTAGGTTGGACAAGCTATTTAGTATAGATCGTCATTTAAAGATAGATTGGTTAGAAGGAGCTTTTTCTAAACTAATAAGATGAATGTGTGCCTTGCAAGGAGCAAGAGACTCGTCCACATTTCTGATATTTGAGTGTAGGAGAGTCAAGCATGTTTAGCTGGAATCATTAGGTACGTAGAAATATGTGGGATGCAATCGTAGATTGGTTAATTAGTTATATATAAGTAAAAAAAATTGGAAAAAAAAAAGCAGAAGGAAGTGAGTCGTTGGAGCACTCCTAGCTATTGCATTGCAGGCAGTATGAGGCAGTTGGAATGACATAAGTCATGCGTTTTTCTTGTTAGATCTTCATATACTTACAATATTTGCAGATTACCTAGATGTCCGGCAGCAATGGAAGAAGATGTTGACTTCCAAAATGAAGAAAATAATGTTTTTGCAATAAATGGGTAAAAGAACTTACATATCTAGATTAATCATTTAGTCCAAGCATCATTAGTATATATCACAAAAAAAATGTTGCACTCAGACTTCTGATCAAGAACTTAAGTTAGACATCACAACTCAGAAGCAATAGAGCACTAAAAAACTATACCTTCGAGACTTTGGTTCTACAAATGGTGTGACATGTATAGACTAATAAAAAGAACCAGAAATGTAGGTTTGGAGTCACAGTATAGCTCCAGACAGGTTCTTGATTCATACTAAGAAAGCAAATTGAACGAAATTGAAAGAGTAGTCCACAGTAAAACACATTTCAAGATTACATGATGTGACGTCGAAACCAAATTTAACGAGTAATACGCAATTTCAACAGACAAATCCTCAAAAACACTAATGGTTCAAAGCAAACCATCGTAGTAAGAACTGAACATGAATTACGAGCAAGCTATGAGATACGGAAGATACCTCTGACGACTTGAGACTTATCGCGTACATCAACTTGGACATAGGAAGCGCGGCCGTCGTTGACAGCGGTGGAGACGACGGAATTCTGATCGGCGAGGGAGGGAGCAGAATCGGCTATTCGGACAATCCAATTCCCGAGCTTCAAGAGGCGCAGAACGAGCGATCGGCCGATGAATCCCTCGCCTCCGATCACTAAGCAGTGTCTAGGGTTCATCCTCCTCTCTTTCTGTCTCTCTTTCCGATCCTCCTCCCTGGCAAAAATGAAAAAAGTTGAACCAGGTGTGAAGAGAGAGAAAAAGAGGGGAAGAGAGATCGAAAGAAATGAAAGTGGAGTGGGTTGAGGTGGGTGTTGTTGGTGGGGGCCAACGAGTCTCGCCTGTTTAACAAGGCTTATAGCAACGGCCCACCAAATCTCCTCTTTCTTTGTCATTCCATGTCTTTTTCTTCTTTTTTTTTTTTTAGTCTTGAAAGAGGGATCGAGCCCAGCTTTTTTTTTTAAGGTCATTTCTAAATAGCACCCACCTAAAACCTACTTAAAGTCTATTCTAGATCTGTTAAGAGATAAAAGGATGAACTATTCATTCACATCCCATTTCTTGTTTTATTAGACCTAAAGAGATAAAATATTCATTATCACTTTTTGTTCTAAAAAACGGCCTAGGCGTCCGCCTAGGCGTTGGGCGGTGGTCCACCGTCCCGATTTTGCTCTGGGCGGCTAGGCGAGCTGGGCGGGCTAGGCAAATTGTGCGAGCTAGACGGGCTGGGCGGGCTAGGCGGGTTGGGCGGCCTTCTTGGTAGCTTGGGCGGACTCTAAGATGGTTCTAGGCTTGAATTTATACATAGACATTATAATATGATTATTTTTTATTTATATATTCTTATCAATTACAAATAATAACCATTAGATTTACCTCATCACTATACATTTCATGCTTCAGATTTTTATTTTTTTATTTTTTTTAAATTCGATTTTAACAAAACTAAAAAAATTAAAAATAAAAAAAATCTTGACCATTCAATACATAGTAAAGAAGTAAATCCAATGGTTGAGATTATACCTAGTCCTTACCACAAGAGTGGTCCTCACCGGAACCATGCTCTATATATATATATAGAGAGAGAGAGAGAGTCCGGTTCAGGTGCGAATGGGCGCCCAGGTGCGAAATAAGAAAGAACAGAAGTCGTTGGATCAAGAAAAATTAAAGGCGCTGATCATTTCACTTAAAAAAAGGGAAAAAACGGCACGGGCGAATTATTGGCGAATTATTCGCGTATTTTGGAAAAAAACGGAAATAGGACACGCGCCTAGATTGTTCATCAGTATTGTGGATTTGTTCATCAATAATGTGGATTTGTTCATCAAAACTGTGATTTTGTTCATCAAAACTGTGATTTTGTGCATAAATAAACTATTGCTTGTGCATCAAAAATCTATTGTTTGTACATAAAAAAATGAACAAATGTGTATCAAAATTACATGCAATATGTTCATCAACATTGTGATTTTGTTCATAAAAAAACGAAAATATTTGTTCATCGGTTTGTGCATATTTGTTCATCGGTTTGTGCATATTTGTTCATTAGTAATATCAATTTGTTCACTGGTTTATGCATATTTGTTCATTGCCTTTTTCATATAATTGTTCATTACTAGATGCATATTTGTTCACTTGTAACCTCAATTTGTTCATTACTATATGCATATTTGTTCATTAATAACATCAATTTGTTCATAGCTAAATAAGGCACAAGCACACCTAAAACATAAGGGTATAATAATGAACAAATAAGGTTATATCCATGACAAATAAGGGTATATCCATGAACAAATAGGGTATATCAATGAACAAATAATGGTATACCAATTTGTTCATAGCTAAATAAGGCACAAGCACACCTAAAACATAAGGGTATAATAATGAACAAATAAGGTTATATCCATGAACAAATAAGGGTATATCCATGAACAAATAGGGTATATCAATGAACAAATAATGGTATACCAATGAACAAAAAAGAAGTATACTAATGAACAAATAATGGTATACCATGGGTATATCAATGAACAAATAGGGGTATATCAATGAACAAATACGAGTATATCAATGAACAAATATGAGTATATCAAAACTAATTATATGTGCATAAAAAAACCATATAATATTGTATTCCTACACATAAATAAGGTTAAAAAATAAAAATAAAAATTAAAAAAGTTCGAAATCAATGAACAATGTTATCAAAAACTCAATGCACAATTAGTTAGTATTGATGAACAATTGGTGAATATTGATGAACAAATCGCTATTTCTGATGAACAAAGTCTCATAAAAACGTATTTTTCGAAAAATTCGTGAATAATTCGGGAAAAATTCGTCCGTGTCGTATTTTATTGAAAAATACACGAATAATACGGGAAAAATTCGCCCGTGCCGTATTTTTTTTTTAATGAATGTTTAATCAGGGACGTTGATTTTTTGGAATGAACGATCGAGATTTATTCTTATTTCTCACACAGGCGCCCATTCGCACGTGACTCTTTTTCTATATATATATATATATTCTATTATAAAAGTGTATGTAACTTTTGATCCTGCCCATCCAATTTTATAAAATTTGCTTTGCACTATCTTGTGGTTGTAATAATCCGATTTATTTCGGCCGCTTGATTTACTATCGTGCGGTTGTTATTGATGGTGCGCGAAATAACCGCTAAATAATCAGGGATAAAACCATATATATAACTTGATTGCTATTCAAAATGGGTTAAATTAGGTCCCGCGTTGCATGGATACATGCAGTGCATTCTCATCAAAGCATGCATGAAATCAAGTTTGTACGTGTTTGACCATCAAAATAGGCGCCATGGTGTGATCGTGACTTTATTCATGCATATTTGAGCTACATACAAGTTGGCAAACCAATGGGCATTTGTTATGGGCCTAAAAAGAAGAATGTATTGGATTGGCCCATTAACAAGTTGTCAAATAAATAAGCCCCCCACTACCATATCTATATATATATATATATTCATGTTCTATCAAAAGAACAAAGCTCATGTGATAACAAATTCAAAGTCAACAAATTCGGCTTAATTACCTTCCATGAGCATCATCTGTGGGCACCAATGAAAGGTGGCCATGCAGCCCATCTACCTCATGTGTTTGATGCAAACTTATCATGGAAAGTTTGGAACGAGCTTCCCACATCGACCAAAGTTGGGCAAGCAAGTCACCGAAACATTATATATAGGAAAGTGGTGGTACAAAATAAAGGGTCAAAAATGCTCTCTGGCTCGAGAACTATCTCGTTTTGCCAAAGCTCGACGTGTTTGATCTCCGAGTGAGATCGCGCTATAAACGGTATAAAGTCTAAAGGCTTTATTCGTAAAGAGCACAAAAACAATCGGCTGAGGGGTAGGGAGGAGGAATAATCCACGTACGAAAACCGTTTGGTTGTACGAATCCCGAGAGTTAGTATTTATTTAATTCCCGTTTATAGCACGTATTATATCGGGTTTCAACAGTTATTAATTCATTATTCATTATTTCTCAAGAATATTTTTGTTTTTAATGTTCCTCGAAATTCGTGTCGGTGTTGCTTAGCTCTTAAGTAATCTCGGAGAGACCGTAAAAAATATATCTATTCTTTGAAAAGCGTGATAGAATTGTTATTTTAATGTTCCTCGAAATTCGTGTCGGTGTTGCTTAGCTCTTAAGTAATCTCGGGGAGACCGTAAAAATTATATATTCTTGGAAAAGCGCGCTCGAATTGTTATTTTAATGTTCCTCGAAATTCGTGTCGGTGTTGCTTAGCTCTTAAGTAAACTCGGGGAGACCGTAAAAAATATATATTTTGGGAAAAGCGTGCTCGAATTAGGTGATATTTGGATGTAAATGGTAATTTTGACATGTCTCGAAAAACGTGTCCAAGTTACTTCGCTTGTAAGCAAGCTTTTGTTTCTTAGTTGTGAAGAAATCTCGTATATGTAATATTTTGTTATTTTAATGTTCCTCGAAATTCGTGTCGATGTTGCTTAGCTCTTAAGTAATCTCGGGGAGACCGTAAAAAATATATACTTTTGGAAAAGCATGCTCGAATTAGGTGATATTTGGATGTAAATGGGTAATTTTGACATGTCTCGAAAAACGTGTCCAAGTTACTTCGCTTGTAAGCAAGCTAGGATAAGTTTGTTTCTTAGTTGTGAAGAAAGCTCGTATGTGAATCACGTAAGTATTCATAGTGTTAATTACTCTAATGCAAGTATGTGAATCGCTAATTAATATTGTTTATTCCAATGATTTAATTTATATAGTTGATCTAATGACAACTATTACATAGCGGGAATTTGATATTCTCGACTTATCAAACCAGAGATATCTAAAATGGAAGGTTGATGCACTAGCTCACCTCCAAGCAAATGGTGTACAAGAGACCATAAAAGAAAATAAAAATATGGACTACAAGAGACCATAAAAGAAAATGAAAATATTTCCCCACAGGATAAGGCTAAGGCGATTATCATTCTTCATCATCGTATACAGGAAAGCCTGAAATCTGAATATCTTTTGGTGAAAATTCCCAAAGAATTATGGGAAAGCCTAGAACAAATATATGGGCCCCAGCAACAAGTTTTGCTCCCTAAGCGAATTATTACTGGACTAATTAAAGGTTTCAAGACTTCAAGTCAGTCAATGATTATAATTCTGCCATGTTTCTATAAGCTCTAAATTACGTTTATGCAAGTAGAAAATCTCTAAAGAGCTAATGTTGAATAAAACTTATTCAACTATCACTGTTTGTTAATGAGTTCTTTGATCCATGCACATGTTCAATATTAAAGGAAAAATGGTTAAGGGCTAATTGCCAATGCATGAGCCTCCCTTGTACTTTCATATTATCCATATTATTATGGATAAATCCCAATATTCTCTTACAATCAATTCTCACTGTAAAAGGTTTTGGAGCAAGAAAAATTATGAATTTATTAATTCTTTTTAAGATAGCAAGAATCTCCTTCTCTATTACAGCGTAATTACACTCGGCTTTGTTGAAACTTCCACTGTTGTACCTGCAAAGCTTGCTATCCTTCTTTAATTTCAAAACAACACCCCAATGATAATTACTAGCATTTATTTCAAGAACAAGTTCTTCATTCTCATTGGATAGAGTTAATACTAGCAAATTCATTCAACATTTTTTAAGTTCTTAGACTACCTTTGCTTCCTATCTTCTATTTTATCAAGAAAAATTTCCACCTTTTCTAGATTTGGCTTGGAATTTCTTTCTTCCTACACCCAACAGAAAATCAATGAAGATAAGATATATATATTCACAATAAAGCAAAAAATTTAATCAAGATTGAGTTACAGACCCATAGAATAACACGATTAACCATAGAAAATCAATAAAAGTACGAAATTCAGATTCACAACAAATAGCAAACCCAATAAAAACGACAAAAGAGCACATAAATCCATCCCACAATCTAAAAAACGTCAAACCATGAGTAAAATTCAAGAACAAACTAAGAAGCAAAAACCCTAAAAAAGAGGAGCGATAGAGGCGGCAGATGAAAGAGAGATCAAAGAGTAGGAGCAGAGGGGAAGATAAGTAAGGAGAAATGAAGCACGAGGTGGAAGCAACTGCCGGCAGCAGGAGCTGGAGAGACAAGAACGGAAGAGAGGCGGCGAAGAGAAGGAGAAAAAGGCAGAACAAAGGGAAAAGAAATGAACGGCTAGATAACACCCATAAATTCGATTTAATTAACGGCCAGATAGTGACGCCCTTAGCTTCCTTACCAAAATTCTATAGTAGTGTAGATATGATCTTGTAACACTGTTTGTTCAACTTTAAACTTTAACCCAAGAAATTCAATCTCTGGCACAACATAAATACATTTTTTCTGTCCTAAGATGATACCATGATTAATACATTCTTGAGTTATTGCCCTAAGGTTGTGCATATGTTGTTCTACTGTCTTGGAAAAGATTAAGATATCATCAATATAGATAAGACAATAATGCTTAAGATTTGTAATGATTTTGTCCATTCTCCTTTGAAATATTTGTGGTGCATTTTTTAGACCAAATGGTATAACTACTCATTCATAATGACCTTGTGGTGCACTAAAAGTTGTTAATGGTATATTGTCTTCTTCCATCTTAATTTGCCAATATCCACTTTTACAATCAATTTTTGAGAACCACGTGGCTCCTTGTAATCTATTAAACAGAACTATTTTATTAGGGATATAATATCTATCAAAGACGATACTATCATTTAATTTCTTATAATTGATAACCATTCTAGCCTTTCCTCTGTTTTCTTCAGCATGATTTCTAACCATAAATGCAGGACTAGAATGAGGGCTTTTGCTTTCTCTTATTAAACCTTTTTTAGCAAATCATCAATTTGCTCTTTAAATTCTTTTTGGTCTTTAAAAGTGTAGACCGTCTATTTTACCCTAATAATAGTCTTAGGATCTATTAATTCTATCTTAGCAAATGACTTATCTTTATCCCAAAACTTTAAAGGGTCTTCAGGGTATAACTCATTACACAAATCTTTTTGTTGACTAATAATTTGTTCTCTTATAGTTATTTCATCTATGAGTTGTGCAAATTCTCTTTGTATAGGAACAATCTGCTCCTCACCACGCTTAGTGTGCGTGAATTCAATCTTTTGATGTGTATAAGCTTTTTTCATTTTTCTTACACAAGCTAATTCTCCATTAATGGTAAATATCATTTTATCTAAACTTAGGGTACATGGAGAATATAACCTTTGGAAATTATTCCCTAATATCATGTCATGAGATGTTTCTTCAATAGCCCACAATATAGGAATTATGCATGGGTAACCCCCTAGCATAATTGGTAGATCTAAAATGACTTTTGAATGGGTTATGATACTATTATCAACTATTCTTACCTGAATAGGTTTGGATGCGGATT
The DNA here is from genome assembly GCA_964016875.1 of Fallopia convolvulus. Lineage (NCBI taxonomy): Eukaryota > Viridiplantae > Streptophyta > Magnoliopsida > Caryophyllales > Polygonaceae > Fallopia > Fallopia convolvulus. Next base: position 30,812,743 of record OZ024727.1, read on the forward strand.
TCCACATAAATTTTGGGAATAAAGTTTTCTTTCCAAAACACACAGGCACGGAACCAAGGGTGGGCCAGGGTATGCTCTAGCCCACCCTAAAAGTAAATATTAGTAGTAGTAGTAGTAGAAGAATTGGACTATGATGTTTTAACAGCTCAATTGGTATGGGAGGCTGAATTGTATCGTGATGCTCCGTGTTCGAATCATGATTCTCCCAGCCCGTCCCTTTTCCCCCTCACATACTGCGCTTTTTGGGTTTTATTTTAATCTTTACCTCTTTTTTTTGTTAATTACAATTTTTATCCCATTTTTTTCTAATTTTAAAATTTACCCTATAATCCAGCCCACCCAATATTTTGGGGTTGGTTCCGTCCCTGAAAGCACACAGAATATCCACTATCCACGAAAGCACATAGTACATAATTATTAAATCCTTCAATGCATATAGTGATAGGGATATATATATATATGTGCTATTTAGGTTCGTGACTTTTATGAACGTTTTATATGCATATTTGATTCTTCATCTCCTTCATAGACAGGTTTGCTAATAGTTTTTGTTTTAAATCCTAATAGCCTTTTATCAGCTCTAGAAGTTGAAGCTTCTCCTGGTATTGTTGGAAGAAATATGGGGTTTGAGCTAGAGTTAGAACTAGAAACTGATGTTGATCCTAGATCTATATTATGTCTAGTTGGTTCTCTAAGTGATCTTCCAAGACTATTAAGTTCTAATTTCCTATTTAAGGGTGCTAGAAGAATAGCAATATCATCATTTATTCGGAACGGACTCTCTTATTTAACACTTCTGATTAAAGGGGCCAACTAGTTCTTCTGAGCGAGATTAAGACTATTGAACCTAGAACTTTGACTCCTAGAAAGACTCATGTTTCTTATTAAACTCGCTGGAGGTTGTGAGTTGGTATGGCTTTTTCCTTCCTCATCAATTGTTAAAACCTTTACATACTTAGTGGTTGAAGGGTTTTCAAAGGCATTTACCCAAATTATTTTTAAATTCTCTGGTTTTACCTTAACTAGTACTATTAATTATCTTGATCCACTAATCTAATAATTATTAGCTTCTACCATTTGAGTTCTAAGGAGGATTGGTGGTATTTTCTAACATATATACTTAGACCTGGGTTCCAGTTCCTGAATTGGCGGGAAATCGGTCGGAACCGGCATGGTTCCGGTTCCCACTAAGGTTCCTGTTCCGGTTCCTCCACCCTCGGAACTAGAGAAGTGGCGGTTCCAAACCGGGTGGAACCACCGGTTCTACCCATAAAAAAATAAAAATAACCTAACCATTGTCGCGGTTTGGCTATCCGCGACCACGGTTTGGCTATCCGCGATCGTGGCCCATTGGACTGCAGCTGTAGTAAGGCTATTTTGATAATTTTGTAAGAAAATTAAAATTTAATATAATTTTTTATTATTATTACCGGTTCCGGAACCGGAAAGGTCGGTTCTGGTTCTGGTTCCACACCCCCAAGGAACCAGAACCGCCGGTTCCGGAACCGGACCTAGGTCTATATTTACTACCTTCCACTTTAACTGTACAGGACAAGTTCCCTTATGCATATTAATTCCTTCAATTAATAGTTTTTGCGATAAAATTTAGATACAAATTGGTCTTCTAAACTAACATAATAGTTTGGCCTGCATATCCAAGACATTGGTCCTTGACTCAAGTTACACACTACTCCACTAATAGTTTGGTCACTAAATGTCTTGTGCCTAGTGTCATAACCGAAGTTAATGCAATGCACATTTTTACCGAAATATTGTAGAGTAATGAATATTTGGATTCCACATAGATAGATATATTTTTACTTTTTATCCTTGTTGTGTTTTTGAATATTTTTCCAATTAATTAGGTTGATTTCAATAGCTTGATTTTTGTTATTTTTTATTACTATATTTCCTAGCATTTCTTCGCACACGAATTTAAAGAATGATGGGAAGAAATGTCTCTTGAAGAATTGTTCCTTAGCGATAAACGAGAATTCTACCCCTGATTTTCTCATGTTTTCTATCTGTTCTTCATCTATGGATGATTCTGCTTCTTGGAGTTGGGCTAGAATAGTCATTTCTCCACCTAAATCCAAAGCTTCTTTTGTGAAATCTGGAGTGTTTGTTCCTTCTCTATACATCATTTCATTGACTTCCTCATAGTCCGACTCCTCACCTTCTTCTTCCTCAACTACTTCAACAACTCCTTTGTTGTTGTTGCTTAAAGCTAATTCAATAGCTTCGTCCTCGAATATTTCAATGTAATCCATACTCCATAGTGCTTTGCTAATTTATTATTCTTCCCATTTTTGCACTCATTAGCATAATGCTCCGACCCGTTTCTCCACATGCCCAACATTTGCAACTGCTTTTCTTTTTAGGCTAGTAAGAGGCTATTCTAAAAAAACCTTCTTTTCTTAATAAACGGTTTCTTATAATACTTCTTATGATATTTCTCTCATCTTTTCTTATTGAAACGTTTCTTTCTATAATTTCTTCTTCTCTGATGATCTCTTCTATCACATCCTCATTCATTTGGTAAATTCCAACATGGTAGAAATTGTCATTTCATTTGTTGTGTTCCTTTTACCTCTCGACATTTCTTTTCTACCCATCTTCTTATAAATTTCATTCTATTTCCTAGAGTATCTCTAGAATTATACATATGTTTCCATTCATGGTAACCATCACTAATTTCTTCATTTATAGGTTTCGAGAGTTTGTCAAAGAGAATTTGAAGATTAGTTTGATTTTCTCCTATCTTATAATAGTAATGTTCGAATTCAGAGAGATAGTTGTGGAAATACCTCATATTACAGATTTCTAGAGTGTTTAACTTCCTTTTCCACTCGATAATTTTTTTTTCAATTTCATCTCTTTCCCCAACAAACTCCTTATCTATACCTTCACATAACATGGTAAACATTTCTGCTAGGGATTCTTTTTCTCTTACTTTCTTTATACTCTTCAGGTATTCCTTCATACCAATCAGCTACTATACCATACAAACTATGTTCTATGTAGTTTAAAAAGTTTAAGGATCTCCAATCTGTATTTAGGTTTAAGACATTCATCATGCTTTTCTTCCAGAAATTCAATACTTATTCTCGTCTTCTTATACCATCTAGGTTTAACTTATATCTAGTTTCACTTATTGGATCTAACGTGAGTTCATTTTTATTGGGTCGATGATTTGGCATAATTCTTACTCCAAATCTAGTTGTCTTATCTAAGAACTCTTTATGTTTAATGTTGGGTCTTTATAGCTACATAATCCTTCTTCATATTTTTTTATAGTAAGATCTGTTTGCCTGATTTCTCTCTTCTAACATTATAAGTGTTATCTCTTCCTCCATTTCATTATAGTCTACAACTAGTTCTTTTTTATTAATAAAATCGTAGGGATCACCCATTTCTTGACAAAAAAAATTACAGTCTAACACCTTTTTACCCAAGATTTTATCCACTCTTCTTTTGACTCCGTTAAAGGGTATTATTTTCATATCTTTTAACTCTATTAATCCCATTTGTTGATACATTTCTTCTTCTTTAGTATCATATTCTGATTTTTTACGTAACACCAAATTCTCCCATGATATTTTTTAGTAACTTAGAGTTATTCTCCATTTCATAATTCATTATCTTCAAGTTAACTTGGGAATGAGAATATTTTTAATGGATTTTTATTTTGAAAAGGATACTTATGTGGAAACTGAGTCTGTTTTTTCCCTATTAATGTTTTAGTAATAGACTAATAGCGCCTTGGTGTCTAATTTCGTTAGTAAGTGCAATAACAAAAATAATTTTTTGGTTTTCTTCTTGGTGGATTTTTTGGACTAAGTAAGTTCTTTAATTTTTTAGATTTTTTCACTTAATTTAAAAAAACAACTTTTTAAATTTGCAATGTTATAGACAATAGTGTTTAATATGACTTCATTATGTTTTTCGCCAATTTTTAAAATGTCTAATATGTGGAGATTCTCGATTTGGACATTTATGAACAAATTCCAACTTGTCGACTTGCTAACTTGGTCTGATACCAAATCACAAGATCTAAATTAGATTAAGGAATACTAATACTAAGATAGAATGTACTTGATTAAAGCTAATACTTTTAAATCTAAGGATATTTTTTAAAACTTAATATTAATTTTGTATATATCTAAAAATAAAAGGAATGAAATATAAACTAGTTGAAGCCCCGTGAAATTTACGGGATGATTTTATTTAAAAATATACAATTTTATGACATTAATATAAAATATAAAATACACTTATGACTTTAAAAATTGATAGAGAAGATAAGATAGAGAAAAATTATATATCATATACTGTAATATTGTAAATTAAAAATAATAAGGATAAGAATTCTAGCAAGTATAATATAATTTTTTAAAATTAATTTATTATAACAATGTCACATGGTATAATTCTTTCAACAGAGATGGTTTCTGCTTAATGTATGAGTTTGGTTCAAATGAAACAAACTCTTATCCTGAAACGAAACTCTTATCCTGAAATGAATGCACTTTTTCTAGTTGGTAGTGCACTTATTCTATTTCAGCGTGCACTTTTTCAGATTTGCAATTTTTGTACTTTGCAGTGCACTTTTCGTACTTTTTAGTGCATTATTTCATATTCCACTTTTTGTATGAAAAGTGCACTACGAACTAGAAAAAGTGCATTCGTTTCACGTTTCATGATAATAATTTGTTTCATTTGAACAAACTTTGTAATGTATTAAGTAGATACTACAAATAAAAGGGAAAGAATTGTAAATAATAAAAGTAAAAGGCAGGCCGTAGAGCAAATGTCAGTTGGCTGCTTAAAACATCTCAAAAAAAAATGCTCGGGATTTTTGCACACTATTTTCGAGCTATATGCACCACGACATATTATAGCGTAACAATTTCACGCTATGTTGTGCTGTAACATTAAAAAGTATTAAAGTATTTAATTTTAGGGCATATCTTCATGGTTGTTCGAAAAACTGTGTGATATCACGCTATGCCGTGTTGTTATATAACGACGGGACAAAGCGTGTTAGAATCGACTAAGTAATAGGAAATCGTTTAATATTATTTAGAATTAAAATTTAAGAAATTGTATAGAAAGTTATTTCGATTCATTGTATTTGTTAGAATTGACTAAGTAATAGGAAATCGTTTATTATTGTTATAATCTAGTAGAATAGTTATTCGAAATTGTTACAATTGTTTATGACCGTTTTCCATTCGATATCATCTTAAGAAGTTAAATTAATAATATAGAATTGTTTAGGGTTATATGTAAATGTGATGGAATTTTGTATGTGTAGCCATGTGGTACAAATTTTACAAGTGATTTTACGACGGAACAATCGTGGGATGATAGAGATGAGTTGATTAAGTGGGTTAGGCAAACCGATCGAGATAGGATGATAATTTTGCTCATTGCAAACTCAAATGAAAATTATGTGAATCTACAATGTGAGCATTACGGGAAGTCTAGATCGGAAAAAAGATAGGGGGTCAAGAAAGTGCAACTGCCCGTTTAAGTTGGTTGGATGTCGTTCAAGTTATAATCGAAAATGGACTTTGGAGGTGAAGTTCAACATGCATAACCATGAGCTTTGTACCAATTTCCTTGGACATCTGTATGCTGGTCGATTGACCCTGACGGAATAGGATATGATCATCAATGGTTCAGGATTATTCTTGAGCCTGAAGGCTATTTCAACTATGTTGGTGTCTGCTAACCCTAAAAAATGTGACGTCAAGGAAACAAATATTGAACTTCAAACAGAAAATATTAGTGGTAGACCATGGTAAGTAGACGGTGTGTCAGTGGACGCTACAATTTATGCAAAACCAGGGTTATAGAGTTCGGACAACAACTCTCACGGCCTAAATTGACGGTGGTAAGTTGACGATGTGTCAGATTGATTTTTTCAATTCTAGTTATTGTAAGATATTAATTAATTAATTAGAATTGCACGACCTAAATTCATATTCTAGTTATTGTAAGATATTGATTTCTTAACCAATTTCATTTCTATTGTTTAATAGAAATTATCTAATGGTTTTTATTATGTTTTATAATTTATAATTTCAAGTTATCTAATGATAACTAGAATTGAAGTTATCTAATAATATTAATTAATTTTTATTATGTTTGAGTTGTTAATAATTTATATTTTCTATAACTAGAATTATCTAATGATTTTTTAATCATGTTCTATGATTTATAAAAATTATAAATTATAGAACAAGATTTATTAGTCAAAACCGGCTCCGCGATCGCAGCCGGTTTTAACTAATATTATTAACAGAGCCTAATTTTTTTGATTACTCTAAATGATTTCGTGTTATTAGGTAGAGAATAAAAAATTTATTATGATCATAACTAGAAACGATTTCGAATTGTAAGCAATTACATAAAACAATTATTATCAATTCATATAATAATGCTAACAAATTATTAATAATTTCCAATTGAAAAATATTAACCACTAAAACATAAATTAAATAATTAATAATATCAAATTAAATAATAAAATAGAAACACATACCGATATCGTTGGCCCGACTCTCGATTCTGGCGGACCCGCGATCTCCGTCGGAGTAACAAACGGGCCCACACTCGTCCGTCCAGATCCAGCGGGGCCCACCACTCCGTTTGTGCTCGTCCCGCTTGTCCCATGCCCTCTAGCATCGACGACCTAAACACCCATCGACCTCGCATCATCGGGGGCCAGTCGTCTTCTCCGTCGGACTAGCACATTGGCCGCCATCGCCCGTGCACACTGCCAAGCCGCCGAACTCGCCGGTGGTGCCCGCCCAGCCGCCGAACTCGCCGAAGGTGCCCGCCTAGCCGCCGAACTTTGCTGTGGTGCCCGCCCAGCCGTCGAACTCGTGAGTGGTGCCCGCCCGGCCGCCGAACTCGCCGGTGGTGCCCGCCTGGCCCTCGAACTCGCCGGTGGTGCCCGCCCGGCCGTCGAACTCGTCGGTGGTGCCCGCCCGGCCGTCGAACTCGCCGGTGGTGCCCGCCCCGCCGTCGAACTCGCCGGTGGTGCCCGCCCCGTCGTCGAACTCGCCGGTGGTGCCCGCCCCGCCGTCGAACTCGCTGGTGGTGCCCGCCCCGCCGTCGAACTCGATGGTGGTGCCCGCCTAGCCTCAGAAAGCGCTGATTGTGCCCACCCAGCCTCAGAACTCGCTGATGGTGCACCATCTCGTTGAATCGGGCCCGTCGTAGATCCGGTGGGATAGCCACCCGCCCCACCAATTTTACCCCTTTTTCCTTTCTTTCCCCTAACCATGCCGGAATATCTCTCATTTTCCGACCTCTCGTCTCTCGACCTCTCATGCCATGGTAAAAAGCTCAGGATGAAGAAGATGAATTGACGGAAGACGAACACGTTGCTTTACGCAACATAAAACCCACATTTCAATGCACAAAGTGTCGTGATAATCAGGGGTGGATCCAGGATCGTTCAGGGGGGGGGGGGCTTTGACCACCTCAAGTGTAATCGTCATCTACTGTCAGCCCAGAATAGTCTCAATTTACTTCGTAGTCTTTTCATATTTTCTTTTCGAAAAATTGTCCTTTGTACCAAAAAAAATACTTTCTACCCAAAAGCTATTTTTTAATACTCTTGAAATCCATGCATCTCTCTATTTTTTATGTTTTTCAAGACACAAAAAATAACTTTTCAACCAAAAATCACTTTCTTCCCATAAGTAAAACAAGCCCTAGTTATCATATGTATATTTATTTATTTTATCATGGGTTTTAGTTTATTTTATTTTATGCCACTTTGCATAAGAAATGCATGTATGAGGAATTACAATCTGTATGCTTTTTATTGTTTTGTTTAGTTAATTACAAATTTGCTTAGTGTGAAATTATTTTTGGGCCAGCCCACATTTGGTCTAAAATCTAAATCTACACAAGTTCATTAAAAAGGAAAAAAACGTGCGGCAAAAAGATTTTGTTTGGAAAGAAAGAATGCAGATTGCAGACACACGACTTTTAATTTTACAGTCTTCATTTTTTATTTCTTTTTAGATTTTAATATTCAATTGTTTTCAGTAAACTTCGTCTTCTTCAACAACACTCGACGACTTCCCAGTTCATTGGCACCGATCGACGATCCTTGCCTCTTCCTTACTCATTCAGTCATTCCAACACTCACATCAGTCTGTGGGGGCGGATCTCCCACATTTTACTTCACTCTTCCAACGCCTCTAGTATATTTGTCGCTTCTTTGGCTGGATGCGGGGGCGGCCGCCCCCGCCTGGATCCGCCCCTAGTGATAATGTTACTGGGCCGGCCCATTTTTAAACTCCAGCAATGCCTTATTTCACGCATCGCGATAGCTTCATTTCAATGCACCAAGTGCCGTGACTTTTCACTGGGCCGGCCCAATGACAATTTTCAGCCCTGCCATTTTCTTATAGAGAATTTGTCATGCTATGATATAACGCTATGTGGAAGCATTATGTTTTGAATGTTACGCAAGAAATTTAAAACGAGATTAGACTATCTTATTTTAATATATTTTTATGTTACGACATAGTATTGTGTGAAAACATTACGGCATATAATAGTGTGGTGCAATAAGCTCAAATTTAGTGTGAAAAAGGCAGAGCCAAAAAAAAGCATCTTATGACAGGTACGGATTATTACATGAAGCAAGTACACAATCCATCTAATGAGGGAAGGGGGTGTGCAATCTCTCTACATTGTACTTTCCGCCAATATGGAACAACATCATGCAGGTCAAATATAAAGCATGTTTTTGAATGCTCAAAATTATCACAAGGTAATCCAAAAGAACCATATAAAAGCAGATTAACAGAGAAGATCTAACAAAATACCGACAGTTGTACAAGTAGTCAGCTCTTGGTGTTTCCAAAGAACCTTGATAGCGGCAAAGGCCCGTTGGCCTCTTCTTCGCTACAACTGGAACGCTTCCTTTTCGACCTGTATTTTCTCTCCTTTTTTGTTCTTTTGGATTTTGATTTTGATCTTCTCGACTCTCTCTCTTCATCGCTGCTTGAAGACTCGGAAGACGAATCAGAGGAGCTGGAATCGTCTGATGACCTCTTCTTGGAATGCTGCATGCAAAATTAAGACCAAAAGTTGAAATATGAGTCCTGTGAAAAAGCGGAGTTCCTCGCTAAAAAAAACAGAGAGATTTCAAGTGATCCATTCCAACTGATCCTTCCAACACATTCAAAATGATCAGTACTTGGGAGTTAAATAAAATGCCGGTCTAGGCAACTCAGACATATAATTTGAAAATATTTTCATTCTCAGAGCACATTAAGACACATCTGGGATAATATTTTTTTTTGACGTGGAATGAACAAAAAAGGAAATTTGTAGAGAAATGTAGGTGTAAGGGGATAAAAGTCAAAACATTTGCAAGTACGTATGTGCCTAGAAAAACTGAATTTCTAGACAGAGAGGTTACAGTATTCATGTGTCTGGAAATTATGGTGCAATTTACAGAAATAACAATAAAAAAAATCCTCATTCACATCTATAAATGAGAAACAAACCAACAGCATCTAGAAAGTAGTGCTATAAATAAGACCGTGATTTAGATCAATAACTGCCAACCTGAACCTCTAGGGAATGAATGAAGACGGGAGGGAAAAAGAGCATTGGTGAACACCAAAAGAAAAACTAGTATACTAAAGTCAGACGTGTTGGCCTAGTCCAGTCTGTTCCATGATAATAGGGATCTGGACAAGGGACTAAAGCTTAGCTAGCAATTCACTGATGGGGGCTAAGAAAGTGGTGCTGAAGAGCTAGAACTGAAGGATATTCTACAAAGATATATAGAACAATTTTCTCAAAAGATTTGTGGGATGAATGAAGAGCCACATCAGAAAGTCTGAAGTATTTATCTTTTTTAAAGGAAAATGGTTACTCATCTTATGTTTTGCAAGTGAAGAAAGAGATACTATTCTCAGCTTAGGTTCTTTTTCAAAATATTTCAAATCCTTCCCATTGACTACATTTTTATGTTGCAAAATCTGTCACCTGCCTTGTGCATCAGAATAACACATGTTTAGTTGGGGTAAGGGCTGAAAGATTAGATAGGCTCCAGCATCCTTGTAAATCCACCCACCTCCCATTGCATGCAGGCAATAATTTAAGGTATGTCTTGTTTGCAACAACCCATTACTTGGCTATTAAGCTCTCTCAATGGTTCTAGAGTGCAGTTTGAGTTTCCACATCCCTTATTCCCTTGAGCGGAACTTGTGCATGTTTTCACAAAACTCACAATGAAATCTATTAAAAGTATTTGTAAGACTAAGAATTGGACTGAGTTATTTTCATATTCCTACTTAAAACATGTTTGTATGTTTAGGACAGATGACCATCAAAAGCAAGAAAGTAGATAGGACTACTTGGACGAAGACTTTCCATGTCATATCACCAAAAACAGACTATATTGAGATTATGGTTAAGCATAGCTCTTCACTTTATTTACTCTGTGCATAGGTTTTTGAAAAGAATGAGCACAGTTGAGAGAGATGCTCATGTGCATAGGTTTTTGCTCTTTTGGGGTAGGTATTTGTCCTAAAGCATTTTCTCATTATTGTATTTTATGATTGTTGTGATTTAAATTTTACTATAGCTATGTGTTGCATTTACAACTTATCCTATAAGGTTACGGATGACTTTGTGAAGCTTGTCTCAAGCTTATGCATAACTTTATGAAAAATTACAGATTATTTACTTCTATTGTCACATAGCTGAATTTCAGTTTTTCTTGAGATCTATCACGCGTACCCCCTTTCCCTTGGACAGGGGTACCCCCATCTTGACCCCCCAGATTCCGCTGTAGCAGAGCCTCACTGGGTCAATGATGATGATGATGAGTACATTGAAGGTGTCCTCACTCTAGAAAAGGCGCTGGACAAAACTCTATGTTTCGCACACACAAGTTCACCCCCACCCCATCAGAAATTTCAAGTTCCCAAATCCAATACTATTAAAGAGAATACGTAAGGTAATCCAAAAGAACACCGACATCGCACGAACATGTTCATGTGATCAAGGTATAAAATCAGTTTCAATATTTGAGGCTTTATGAAGAAATTCTACCAAATGGCTACTTTTAGTATTCAATCATATTATCCCTTTTTCTATAAAATGATATCACATCACAACAACAACAAAATTGCCAGTTTCTGCAAATTATGGTATTGCTAATGCTTTTTTTTCCAAACTATCCATAATCCAGTTAATGGTCATTATATATGTATGTTGTAAAATGTATCTAAGATAGTGACTCTACCATAAAACCACATCAACAAAAGAAGTTTCTTAACTCTTGTCTTTCACGTAATATAATTTTCTGAATTAAATAGGTATAGAGCTTCCCAAGTTATCCATGTATTTTTATTGTTATGCCGATATCTTCATCCATGTGGAAATAAAGATCATGTATGCAAATCTAGAGAAAAATTAGAGATAACCTTTCTCTTTCTGCCGCTGTGTTTCCTTGAGCTTTTATCCTTATCTGCAAAGATCAATGCATTGTCAATGTAGAGCTCATAACTGTCATCAGACAACAACACAGAATTGAAAACAATGGAAACCAATGATTCAGAGGGAAAACAATGCAAGATGCTTGTAATAGTCCCTTTGTTCTCAATTATGTTGGATCACAAACCTTTCTTGTTTTTTAACTTGTCAGCATGATTTCTTCCTTGCGAAAGCTTCTTCTCTCTCTCTGCATCCAACAAAGCCCTATACTCTCGCATCATTTTGTCCTTGTCAGCTTCTAGCTCCCCTTTTTTAAGTTCTTCTTCCTAAACAAGAGGGGGAGACATGACAGAAGAAAAGTGCAACTATTAGAAGAAATAGAAGGAGAGGAGAAGAACTAACCATTGGATTTTTTTTTCTGCAGTAAAAAAGCAAGGTGATTGGTCAAAGTATTACCTTCTGCTTTTTCCTAAACTCTTCCCATGTAACTGTGTGAGATGTTTTAAGGTTTGCCAAACGAGCAGCATGCCATTCTGGTGAATGAAACGAACCATCCACCTGTGTGTGTCCTCATCAGTAAAAGTACAAGAAACACGAGCATATGAACATATGAATTTAAAGTATTTTTCTCACTACCAACAGTTGGAAAGGCCGTTTTTGTACGTCAAAAGGCAAGATGTACTGTATTACATGTCTCATATTCATTTTGTATTATATTTTGATATCAATTGTATACAAAAAGAGCATCCTAATGCCTCAACCACAAATATAAGTCTGCACCCAGATGATTTCCATGTGAAAACCCTAATATTAATGTTAGTTTTTTTTTTATAACTGTATATATAACAAATCATCCAAAAAACTTATTAGAAGGACAAACATTGTGAATAACATAATATTAAAGGGGCTTGCAGCATGAAACAAGCAAAGCTTATTTCCATACATTTCATGAAAGTAGTACCAACAAAGAAAGAACCTCTTGATAAGTTAATTTAGATACTCCAAAAATATGTAGATGAATTGAGTTAACCAAATTCTTCAGGTTTTAATGCAAGTAGCTAATATTATTCAATGCTAGGACATTTTCTGCTCCATCCTATTACAGTATTATGATTCTTTAGGTGCCCTTACATTCAAGGGAATGGTACTAAACAAAATATTTTGAGGCACAAGTTACTCAACTTTCCTTATTGCCATCTCCCTCTTAACAATGTTACAACAGAATAGTCACATGAAATAATTTCGATAAGGTACATTGAAATCAACATCAACAATCAATATATAACCGCTCAAGCTGTTATGTGAAATAACAGGTTAAACAAACATAGTTACTGGGGGGGGGGGGGGGGGGGGGGAACATTATCGTGTTTAATTGTTTGTTCGTTTAGTTCTATTTGTCATCTTCAACCAAAAACTCTTACAAAATTGATACGAAATTCACGCAAATTTGAGGCTTTACATTTCAATTGAGTACAAACTTTGAGTAAATTTCAGGAACCAAACATCAATAGGAGAACAAAATCAATTCAGTAACAGCAACACAAGGAGCAAGAGGGAAGATATAATTTACGAACAGATAGTATGAAAGGGTACGAACCATGCCATCCTCAACCTCTTCAGGACCAGCAGAGGTGGAACCCAATCTCGATCTCTGCATAGCCTTATACGCTTGATTTTTCCCCATTTCTACGTCGCTTTCGGTGTTTGTCAGCAGATGAGAAAACTAGGGCGGAAAAGGGGAAAAATGTTTGCTAGTTCGATAGCCAGAAAATCAATGGCGGATGCCAAACCCTAATAACGATGATTTTAATTGGGTTTTAGGATAAAAATTTCGAGGAGAGAAACAGAAGATGAACAGAAATCAGAAGAAATCAAATGAGACGACAAGAAGAGGCGACCAATAGAATTTCTTTTTTTTTCTTTTATTCATTTCTTATTATCTATCGCTTATGGGCTGATTCGTTATTGCACAAGACGGCCGCCTTGGGCCTCTTCAGACTAGGCATTGGCAATGGATCGATGGATCGGCTCAGGAACGACACCACCTGCCTTACTTTAAAAACTGCCATCCGATCTGATAAAAATAACTGATGGATTCCATCCGAAATTAAACCACCTGAAATTTGTTGATTTTTTAGACGGATCGGTATTTCTTAATTGTAATACACTCTGTTGAAATTTTCAAATTTAAATAATACTAGAAGGTTATGATGGTGCGCAAAATAGCGGAGAATGAATGGTGGGACCAGAGTACGAGAAATAGCGGGATCCGGCGGGGCTCCCGAGGCATAAACTCGAGGGCATTTGCCATACCCATCCAAAAAAGGCAATCCCTGCCCAAGTGAAGCCTCAAAACCACGATCACGAGGTCCAAACCTCGTAAAACTCATTAAAGGGGGCGGTTAAGCCAACTCCCTAATCACTCAGCGGCCACCATATTCTCAACCAATGACCGACTGCCTCACTCTCGACCAATCAGAGGGCTTGACCTCGAGCGTCCCACATCGAGCAAATGGCAAAAACCATGTTCCTCAATCCCCTATAAATAGAGGAGAACCTCGAAGGTAGGAGGGGGTCGAAAAACATCTTGAACTCAAGAACTATCTTGTTGGTTGAAGATCGACGTGTTGAATCATCGTAAAAGACTACGCTACAACCAAGTGAAGGTCCACAAAAAGACTTCAAGTCGCCCAAAGAGACCTCGTCTCAATCAAAGATCTCCCTATATCACTTCGCAGACCACAATCACCGCATGAACATCTAAGTATTCAACCTCACCAAAGGATATCGGGCCTAGGTTTGCAACAGGAGCAGAGCACGTTAAGCTCGTTAATAGTCTGTTAGTGGTATAATCTCGCAGTAGCTAGGAGGTCTCGAACCTTGTTAGACAGAGATCTCGAATCCTCTAAGAGGAGGTATAGGGCATAATCTCGCCATTTGTAACATCGTTCAAAAGATATAAATAAAAGCAAGTGTTTGCCTCGTCCAATAAAAACAATCTCGTTCTTCTTTTAGCGTTGGTTTATTTCGGGTTTCATCACTGGCGCCGTCTGTGGGAACCTCTTCATCCTAAGTAGTTTCCCGACTTGTGCATACCTTGGCTTTTGAATATCTCAAAATGGCCTGTCCAAATAACTTCTTCCCTCAGCACCCCGATAACATGCCTGAGGCCTCGCAATGGATGAACATAGCACCACCGCCAGGTTATCCGTTCGGAGTCCCTCCGGGGTGGGTGTATATTGTCCTGCGAAACCCTTACCCATTCCAGGGGTACGAACCAGGCAGCATTCCCTCAAACCCATATCCCTATCCGGGCTATGGGCAATACCAACAAGGCTTCGCCTCTTCGACCGGCCACGACCAAGCACCTCCGATGCCCGCATACGTCCCCGTTCTCGGGCCTGGCCAGCCCCATTCTGAGTACGTACCCGAGTATGTCCCCGGGCACGTGTTGGGGCACGAGGCATCATCTAAGGGCTCGTCAATGGAGAGGCTGCCCCGGAACCCCATGTAGATTTCGAGGTCTCGCTCGCGGCGTTCCCGGATGCAAGATTCGGAACTGTTCGAAACAGCGGGGAGCGTGATGCATACCCTAAAGTCGCACTCGCGACGTCGGCATGTTGAGGCTGGTAGCCTCTCACCTTTCGTGGACGAGATCCAAAGCGCATCGATGCCTAAAGTCTTCTATAAGCCGCAGATGGGACTCTATGACGGCGCGACAGATCCGGAGGAGCATGTGAAGCACTTCGCTATTCAGATGAACTTCAACTCTTACAACGATGCCATTTTCTACCGCATTTTTTCGACCACCCTGGAGAAGGCCGCGATGACATGGTTTATAAGCCTCAAAATCGGGTCTGTGGCCTCGTTCGCTTAGTTGTGCGATGCCTTCATCGCACACTTCAGTGGCTCGAGGAAGCGCAAGAAGAACATGCAAGATCTCTGCGGTATCGAGCAGGGAGAGGGCGAGTCACTAGGCACCTTTTTTTACAAGGTTTACAACCGTTGTCGCAGAGATCACGGGGATTTCAAGAATTACATGACAACCTATGCGCCCGAATTACGGCCCAGGTATACGCCGAGGACGCCGCCAACGTGGGTGTGCCCGCCGCCAAGGTTGCGTATGTGACGTAGGCCCAAAACCCCGTCGTCAACAACAACAACAACAACAACAACAGAAACAACAACCGAAACAACAACAATAACAAAGCGGGGAGAAACAACGACGGTGGAAGTTGGAACTGCTTTGGAGGGAGGCAACGGGGTTACAGGGGAAAGGGCAGCCCTCTGTATAACCTGAACGAAAAGGGGCATGCCAACCCCGCCTCAGGAGAAAACAACGTGCCGCAAGGCCCGAGCCAGGCGAGAGCCAACAACATCGAACAACAGGCTCCTGCAAAGCAGGCACGTTCCGGGCACACGACGGCGCCCGATGGATATATTCACACCATCTCGGGTGGCCCATCATTGGTTGGCTCGAGCCAGGCAAAAAGAAAGAGGTACGCGACGGCAAGCCATCATGAGCCCTCGGTATTCATTGTCGCACAAACCTCACGGTACCACGTGGGGCTAGCCTTCACCTCCGAGGACGCCGAGGGGCTGCACATGCCGCACTCTGAACCTTTAGTGGTGCACGCTCAGCTGGGCTCGAAGATGGTGAAGCGAGTGCTAGTGGGGACGGGATCTTCCGTGGACATCATGTACTATGACACTTCGAGAAATTAGGCATCTCCGTGACGTACCTAAAGCCCTACCCCGGGAAGCTAATGTCCTTATCTGGCGACGAGGTTGATGTCGCGGGCCTCATTGACCTCTGGATGACGTTGGGTGCTGGCTCGACGAGGCGAACCGAGATGGTGGAATTCACCATGGTGCGTTTGCCCTCGGTGTATAATGCGATCATTAGGAGAGTGTCCCTGATGAAATTTCAAGCCCCGTCGAGGGCGGGGTCGGTGAGGTCAAGGGCAATCAATAATAAGGTCGCGTCTGCTACGCGACTTCCACAAAACAAAAATGTCCGGTATTCATGGTGGAGGCTACCGGGGAGACTGATCTCGAGGTTCGGGGCTTTACGGTCCCTACCCCAGAGGCCGAAAAAAGGGTTGTCACTCCCTTCGGAAGCGAGGCAGAAAAGATCTATCTGGTTGAGTGCCTCTCTAGGGAGTCAGCATCGTCGCTGGAGACCTTGCTTGTTGGCTCCTGCGACGTGTTCGCGTGGACTGCAAAAGACCTCGCGGTGTCCCGCGAACTGTGGCCCAGCATTCCTTAAACATTGATGTCACCGCCCGTCCCGTGGTGCATCGACGGAGGAAGATGAATGAGGAGAGGGCAAGCCCCGCGAATGCCGAGGTAGCAAAGCTGTTGGCAGCGGGGTTTATCCGCGAAGTCCAGTACCCTAGATGGCTATCTAACGTCGTGCTGGTAAAAAAGGCATGCGGGAAGTGGCGCATGTGCGTGGACTTCAAGGATCTAAACAAGGCTTGCCCGAAAGATAATTACTCCCTGTCCTCGATCGACGAGCTGGTCGATTCCACGGCGGGTCACGGGGTCTTGAGCTTCCTCGACGCATACTCAGGGTACAATCAGGTCTTAATGAGCCCACGAGATGAGGAAGAAACATCCTTCATCACACAGTGAGGGACCTACTGCTACAAGGTCATGCCTTTTGGTTTGAAGAACGCGGGTGCCACCTTCTAGCGGCTCGTGGACCGAGTCTTCAAGAACCATCTGGGGAGGAACGTGTCGGCTTAGGTCGACGACATTGTGGTCCGAAGCAGAACCCCAGAAGGACATCTGGTCGACCTCGCTGAAGTTTTTGCAACACTCAAACACAACCAACTCAGCCTAAATCCTAAGAAATGTGTGTTCGGCGTGTCATCGGAAAAGTTCTTGGGATTCATGATCAGCGCACGGGGAATAGATGTGAACCCAACCAAGATAGAATCGATTCTTTCGATGAGGTTGCCCCGATCTCAGACCGAGGTACAACGGCTCAATGGCGTTGTGAACTACCTAGGGAGGTTCTATTCCCGTTTGGCGGACAGGTTGCTACCCTTCTTCGCGACCCTAAAGAAAAATGACAAGTTTGTCTGGGACGAAGAGCTAGAGCTCACTTTCTCTGGGTTGAAGGCATTCTTGTCAAAGCTCCCCACGTTGTCGCCTCCAAAAGTGGGCGAGGACTTGCAACTGTACGTGGCTGTGAGCCCAAAGACCGTCAACGATGTGCTAACGAGAAAAGCGATGCACCCCGTCTATTTCATCAGTCGTGTACTCCAACCCGTGGAGCAACGATACTCCCCAGCAGAAAAAATGGCCTGGATGTGGTGACCGCCGCGAGGCGCCTGCGCCCTTACTTTCATGCACACCTTATCCAGGTCCTTTCCGATCTCCCTCTTCGATAGATCCTCCACCAGCCCACCCTTTTAGGGCGGATGACGAGGTGGGCGGTCGAGCTCTCCGAGTTCGACATCAACTACCTACCAGGACTGCAATGAAGGGGCATGCCCTTGCTGACTTCATGGTAGAAGTAAATTTCCCCGAGACTGACAAGAGCGCAAAGGAGTGGAAGGTCTTCGTCAACGGCTCGCGATGCAGTGTCGGGGGCGGGGCTAGCGTATGTCTTGTCGGTCCCTCGATCGAGACAGAGTATGCCCTTAACTTCGCCTTCAATGCCACCAATAACGAGGCCGAGTATGAGGCCATGATCGCCGGGATAGAGATGGCATTGCTCAGTGGGGCTCGCAAGATCAGGGTGTACACCGATTCCAAGTTGGTGGCACGACAATTGAATGGGCAGTATGATGCCAGAACGGGGTTCTTGCCCATGTACAGAGAGAAGGTTAAAGCCTTGGTATCCTGCCTTGAGACATTCGTGGTAGAATCCATTCCACGCGATGCGAAGACAAAGGCAGATGCTCTCGCAAGGCTGGGGTCGGCCCTTCCCTTAGAAGTGGGCAACCGTGTGATGGTAGAGAGAAAGCTTTCGCGAAGTGTGACCAGCGAAGTTCTCTCCATCGAACTCGAAGATTGGAGGATTCCCATCACGCGATATGTGGAAAGCGGCGTCCTTCCTGAGGATCCCGCGGGGGCCAGAAAGCTCAAAATGCAGGCGGCTCTCTACTACGTCGTCGGAGGGCGACTTTATCGTCGAGGTTCCGCAGAGCCCAACTTGCTATATGTGCCGACTGAGACCGTAGGGAACATACTATTCGAGGCACATGAGGGGGTTTGTGGCAACCACCCCGGTTGGCATGCCTTGTCGCACAAAATCACCCACTTGGGGTGTTTTGGCCCACCCTCAGGCAGGATGCGAGGGCTTACGTTCAGAAGTGTGACGGGTGCCAGAAGCACGCCAACGTCTAGCATGCCCCGACCTTGCGCCTTTGCTCGATCCATGCACCTTGCCCCTTTGCTATGTGGGGATGGATATTTTAGGGCCCTTCCTCAAGGTCGTGGGGCAGGTGCAGTTCATCCTGGTCATCGTCGACTATTTCACGAAGTGAGTTGAGGTAGAAGCGATGGCAAAGATCACAGGAACAAAGGTCTGCAATTTTCTATGGAAAAACCTTGTATGTCGCTTTGGGGTCCCCATGACCATCATGAACGACCATGGTCCCCAATTCGACGACGAGGAAACTCGAGCCTTTTACTCCGAGCTTGGCATAACCCTCAAGTTTTCCTCGGTGGCCCATCCCCAATCAAACGGCCAGGTAGAGAACGTCAATGTCCGTATCCTGTCCGATCTTAAGAAGCGGCTGGACATAGCACAAGGACGCTGGGCGGAGCTTCTCCCACTCGTCCTATGGACATATCGAACAACCGTGCGTCGAGCCACGGGGGAGACAACTTTCACTTTAACCTACGGGGTGGATGCGCTGGTTCTAGTAGAGACCTTGGTCCCTTCAGCGAGGATCTTCGACTTCGACGAAAAAGAGAACGAAGCCAATCTCAAGGTAGAGTTGCAGTTCAGGGATGAGCTTCGCGAGGTCGCAGCTCTACGCTCCATGGAATACAAGCGGCGAGTTACAATGTATCATGACAAGAAGGTCAGATCTCGGGTTTTGGTCTCGGGAAATCTCGTTTTAAGCCGCACCGAGGGCGACAAGCTAGACCCAAACTGGGAATTAAGCTCAAAGATAGCGAGGGGCGCACTCTAAGCAAAACTTGGAATGTCGCTCGGCTCAAAAGGTATTATGTGTAGGAGTCTGCTAAGGGAAAAAAACCCTCGTTGTGACCAAGATTTTGTGAATAAAAGGTGACGTGTTATTTTCCGATATCATCTCAATGTGAAAACAATCGAGCAAGGTCGCGATCATTGGGAGCAATCCCAAGTGATCGTCACAATCTATCCTCCCCAAGCTTCCCGCTTGGGGTTGGAGACAATCTAGCGAGGTCGTGATCATTGGGAGCAATCCTAAGTGATCGTCACAATCTATCCTCCCCAAGCTTCCCGCTTAGGGTTGGAGACAATCTAGCGAGGCCACGATCATTGGGAGCAATCCCAAGTGATCGTCACAATCTATCCTCCCCAAGCTTCCCACTTGGGGTTGGAGACAATCTAGCAAGGTCGCGATCATTTGGAACAATCCCAAGTGATCGACATAATCTATCCTCCCCAATCTCCCCGCTTGGGGTAGGAGACAATCTAGCGAGGCCGTGGTCATTGGGAGCAATCCCAAGTGATCGTCACAATCTATCCTCCCCAAGCTTCCCGCTTGGGGTTGGAAACAATCTAGCGATGATGCGATCACTGTGAGCAATCTCGAGTGATCGCGACAATCTAACCTCTTCAAACTACCTGAAGGGGCTGTAGATAATCTGTGTGGCTTGTGCGATCCGAGCGAGTCTCGTGATCGCTACATATAATCTGTGACGTGCGCGATCCGAGCGAGGCTCGTGATCGTTGCATATAATCTGTGTAGAATGTGCGGTCCGAGCGAGGCTCAAAATCGCTGCGTAAAATCTATGTGGCATGCGCGATCCGAGCAAGGCTCGTGATCGCGCCACAATCAAACAAAAGAATGCCCTAATATGGCTCGAACAGTCTGCAAACTTTGCAGCACTCGGGCCATGGGGTTGGATCGGGGATGAAAGGGGCCTTTGGAACCCTTGAAAGACGCGTAATACAAACCATATACAGAGATAAACGAGGTAAAAGAGGAAAATGCATAAAACAGGGTCGCGAGGGCCAAAAAAGTTGTATTACAAGCCCTAGCAGGGCTACCATCCAATCACAAAAATAAAGAAAATTACAAAATCGCCCTTCATTCATTCCGCTTGTCGGCAGGAGGGGCCATGGGGAACTGGCGGAGGGGTGAGGGAACGACCACTTCGAGCTCAGGGGTAGGATCGGCCAGGGCAGAGTTGGGGTCACCCAGGGCGGGGTTCAAACCTTCCTGGGTCGAGAGGTCTGCGGTAGGAACTTCGTTCTCGCTCGATACAACCCCGCTTTCGCTATCGAGGAAAAATTTGCATTCTCCCCCGGGCTCCTCCCGGGTCTCCCCCATGGTCAGTCCATAGTTGGGGATGAAGAAGACGATGCGGGGGTCGATATGCTGATACTTCGCAATCGCTTGTTTCACCCCTACGCGAATAGCCTGTCGATACATCCCGTCAATGCTGCTCAGCAACTCTTCCTGGTACTCGGCCGACTTGACGTATTTGGGCCCTGCAGCCTCCACCTCCTCGCAAAGCTCCTTGATGCGGTGGTGAAGGCTGTTGTTATCCTCCTCCACCTTCTGGAGCTCTGATTCCTTCTCCTTGAAATATTTGTGTTCCTCGGAGAGTTTGGTCCGCAGGTCCTCAACCGAGGCCTGTAGATCCCTGGCCAAGGCCTTCGCCTTCGCAGCCTCCTCCTTCACCTTAGCCGCCTCCCTAGACTCATCCTTCGTTGCAACTTCCGCAACCCGAACCAGTCTCTTAGCCTCTGCGAGGGCCTTCTCCTTCTTGGCACACTCCTCCCTGCTGTCCTTGAGCTGCTCCTCCATCTTATCCATTTTCTTGTGTAGGAGGTTGATGCGGCTACAGTTGTAATTCTCGAAGAAATTGTGCTGGAAAATCAAAAATATGTTAGGGAAAAACAAGCAAGAAACTTTCAAGCGAGACTTACAAAGAAAAACAAAACATATCATTGCCGAGTAGCAAAGGGCCTCGTCGTTAAGGGCGTCCTCGAAGAGATTGTTCACCTACGCAATCTCCTCCTTCCAATCGCTCCTGTTCCAGTTCCTGAGCGCGCCCCGGGATGGCCCGAGTAGTGGAACTTCGCGACAGGAGGGCCGATGGTGGCAAGAACACGCCCCTCGAGGCTGGAGCTGGGGACAACCTCCCTCCTCGAGGAAGTGCGCTGGTTGTCCCCCTTGTGCTTTTTCCTCTTTTCTCTACGAGGCGATGCCTCCGCTTCCTTCCTTTTGGCACCGGCCCCATCGTCGGATCACGGGGGGCCTGCGAGGACGCTCTGGTAGCGTCGCCTTTAGGCGGTCCCCCCTCAACAATTTTCACCCATGCGACCTTCGCAAGGGCCGAAGGCCCTAGAGGTCTGCGCAGTGGGCCCCGCAAGTTTCTTACCCTTCGCCTTCGGGCCAAATCATCCAAGAGAGTCACTGAGAAGGGAAAAGTGAGTTAATGAAAGAGAAAGAGGAGAAGGTCGCAAACAATCAAAATCTAGAATGCGTGATCCGAGCGAGGCTCGTGACCATCACAAACAATCAAAATCTAGAATGCGTGATCTGAGCGAGGCTCGTGATCATCGCAAACAATTAAAACCTAAAATGCATGATCCGAGCGAGGCTCGTGGTCATCACAAATAATCAAAATCTAGAGCGCGCGCTCCAAGCAGCGCTCATGTCCATCGCGGACAATCTAGGCGCGACTTGCACAACCTGAGCAAGGCTCGGGTGATGAAACCCGAAATAAACCGACGCTAGAAGACAAGATACGAGATTCTTTTATTCGATTGTGCAAACAATTGCTTTTTATTTATTATTTCTTTACAGCGAGGTTCCAAATCACGAAGTTACAAATAACGGGGTTTACACCTTAGACCTCCTACGAGTATTTGAGATCTCGATCCAACAATGCTCGAGATCTCCTAACAGCTACGAGATTCTACCACCTACGGGGTGCTTGACGGATTCTGGTGGCGAGGTCGAGCTTTGAGTTCGAGCGTGGTGATGAGGACTTGCGGGATTATGTAGCGAGGTCTTTAGTGTGAGCGGAGTCTCTGTGTGACTTGAAGTCTTTTTGTGAACTTCACTTGTCTATAGCGAGGTCTTTTGACGATGTTTCAACACGTCGATCTTCAACGAGCAAGATATTTCTTGAGTTCAAGATGTTTTTCGACCCTTTCTACCTACGAGGTTCTCCCCTATTTATAGAGAATTAGGGAATCGAGTTTTGGTGTTTATCCGATGTGGGACGCCCGAGATCAAGGTCTCTGATTGGTCCAGAGGCGAGGCAGCCGATGATTGGCTGGGGAGAACGGCGACAGCTGAGTGGACCAGGTGGGCGGGGGTGTCAGTTGAGTCGGCAACGAGGCTTAGATCTCGTCCACGAGGTTTCGGAAGACCTCACTCGGAGAGGGAATTTATTTAATTAAAAGATGGGTAAGTTTGTGGGGCCCAAAATCCACCTTGGGAGTCCCTAGGATCCGTTTATTCCTCGTACCCCGGGCCCATTTCCTATTTTACCATTTTGAACACCATCAAAACCCCATGGCCTGGGGATCTCGTCCCGAGGACCGCAGGTCATAAAATACGAGCGGTCGTTGGTTCATCAAACCCGGGGTGCGGGGTTTGTATTTCTTAGGATTGCGAGGTGCGAGGTCTGGGGGATGGGTGGACACATTGCGAGGAACTCTCTTGCGAAGTCTGACACTTAGGCTTTTCTCTCGTTAATGCGTGCGATGCTTCCTGGGCCTGCTCTCCCGAATTCTGCTTAATGGGTCGTTGAGGTAGACCAGGCCCAATAAGCCTTTCGGGAGAGGGGAGAGGCCCAAGCTTGTCCTTTATAAGAAGCGTCTCTCATACGCCTCATCCTCATCTTCTTCCTTCAGCACTTTCTCTCTCTCTCTCTCTCTCTGTCTCCTTTCCAGTTTCCGGCGAACGGTTTCCAAACGGTTTTCTGACGGCCTTCCGACATTTTCCAGTAACGACACCGTCCTATACACGTCTTTCTCTGAGCAAGTAAGTGTTCGACTCCCTCTTTCGCGTTTTCGATGTTTCTCCCCTTTTTCTCATCGTCGCCTGCCCCAGCAGGAGACAGACGTTTCCCGGTGTTTCGCGGCGGTGTCATGGTGGGGCGATGGTGGCGCTCGCCACTGCGTTGTGCCCTTGCTCCTCTTTTTCTTTCATTTTCCCTTTTTTCGTTTCGTTTCCTAGCGGGCGACGGTTGCTTTTCGGCGTCTCGCGCCAGCGCCACGGCGGCGAAACGGTGGCGAAACGGAGGGGTGAGGGCGGCGCCTGCTACTGCGTCGTGTCCTTGCTCCTCTTTTTCTTGCATTTTCTCTTTTTTTTTGAATTATGCCCTAGCGGGCGAAGGTTGCTTTTCGGCGCTTCGCGCCAGCGCCACGGAGGTGAAATGATGGTGCGAGGATGGAGAAATGGTGGTGCGAGGGTGGCGCCTGCTACTGCGTCGAACCCACCGTTTATCAATCGACGTTTGAGCTTCTGCGACCCCTTTGCCGTTTTGAAATTTGAGATCCTTGGAAACCCAAACGTCATGATGCTTGACTGACGGGACGTTTGGGCTTCCACTGCTGGTTTACATTCCCCCTTCTCTCTCCTCTTTTTGGCGCTTCAACTTCTTCCCTGCCGTCCTATCTTGTCAGTGTAGCCCTAGGGTGCCACGTGGCCTTCTTCCTTATGACCTCGCGTTCTCTTTCGTTGGTTGCTTTGCCCGATGTCTCAACCCTTTTTCTTTTCCAAGTGCTCGCCTTCCGTGGCTTGGACGTCGCTCTTTCATGCCTAGGAGAGCTTCTTTGAGCCCCCCACCAGGCTTCGCGTTCAAAGTTCAAGAGCAATTCTACGGGGAGGCTTCCGAGTCCGTAGGGAGTTTGGATACTAGTGACTCTCAAAACCCGAGGTCTCCCTCGTTGGTCTTCAGCGAACCTTCTTCCAGCGACTCCGTTGTTTCCATCAACTCGCGCTTCTCCCGACTTCGCACGTCGTCTGGTGTCGAGATGGCTTCGTCATCGATTTCTGATGAGGAAGTGGCTGGTGTTATCGCGAGGTCGTCCGACTCCAACGAGCTCGCGAGCTTTTTTGCGGAGCACATCACCGATGCCGTGTCTAGCGTGCCGCCCATCCTCGAGGAGAGGATATCGATGTCCCCGGACTTGGGAGGGACCTTTCTGTCCGAGGGGGTGCCTACGGACCTGGAGCTTAAAGACCTCGCAGACATTGCCAAGGACTTCTCCTGGCCCGAGGGAGTTGAGCTAGCGCTCCCCGAAGGGGAGGGCTGCTCCTTGGCGAACTACGAAAGGTGCGTGGTTGTGCACCTGCACAGTCTCCAAGCTGGATTTAGGCTGCCCCTGGCCCCACATATCGTTGATTTCTTATGGGCCATGCACGTCTGCCCTGCACAGCTGTTTCCCAATGCATGGAGGTTGTTGTGTGCTTACACCGTTCGCAACCGCGAGCTTGGGGATGGGCCGGATCTCGGCATCATGTCGAGCCTATTTCTAGCGAGGAGGGAGCACGAGTCCTGCCTCGTCAATCTTAGCTTTTCGGGTATTAAACTCACCACGGCTCCTTCGAACGTCGGGCCGTGAAAGAAGAAATGGTTCCTGGTCCGAGACCCTACTGGGAGGTATCTCAACTTTCCCACGGCACCGGACAACTTTGTTCGGCCCAAGGGCGCACATAAAGCCACTGAACTCAGGGAACTCAAGGCCCGATATACCCCGGAGCGTCAAGAATCGTTCCAGAAGTACCTGGCACAGGATCGGCTTGAGCGGGCCGGTCTGAGCCTCACCCTTCCACCTCGCGAGGGCGAAGAGGGTACTTGATTTTCCCCCTTGTTGTTAGTTTTCGTTATTCGCCCTTGGTTTTAGGCAACGAGGTTCAAACCTCGCTTACCTAGTGATGACCACGAGCCTCGCTCTGGTCATGCTAGCTTGATTTAATGTGATGTCTTGTTTCTTGCTTTTTATCTAACTTACTCTCATGTCTTCTTTTGACAGTGGACCTCTTCAACGCTCTAACCTCGAGATTGCAGGGAAAGAAACCTGCGACCTCCACTTCCACCGCCCAGGCTCCTCGCGGCCAGAAGGGCATTGTTATAAAGGAACCGACCACGCTGACGAGGCTACCCACCTCGCAACCGAAGGTGACACCCCCGCCGCCGAAGGCGCCCGGGGTGAAGACAACCGAGAGGGCCTCGTCTAAGGGGGACGTCGTGAGAGCGTCTTCCTAAGCCTCCCGAGGATCCGGTGATGGAGCTTGGTCAAAGAGGAAAGGCGCGGAGTCCCCCCGCGGAGATAAAAAGAAGAAGCCCAGGGGGGACAGCCAACCCGGTCCGCCGGGGAGGGAGATCATCCCCAGCATTAATTTTGAGGGACGGGCCCTCAACATCGATGGTCCTTCTCCCGCGAAGTTCCACTGCCCCGGGCTAGCCCGGTGTGCCTCTAAGAGCTGGAGTCGAGACGATTGGAAGGAAGAGGTCTCGTGGGCTAACAATCTCACCGAGGAGGCTCTTAATGATGAGGCCGCCCGCTACTCGATGATGGTACGTTCCGCTTCCATAAATCTCGTTTTTGTTTTGGATTTCGTGCTCTTTTTATTTTAACTTTGTGAATTTTCAGCATACCTTCTTTGAGAACAACAACCGTAGCCGCCTCACCCTTCTCCAGAGGAGGATGGACAAAATGGAGGCGGCACTTAAGGCCCGTACAGCGGAGTGTGCGAAGCACGAGAAGGACCTCACCGAGGCTGGTAAACGGGCCAAAGACGCGGAGGTTGCGGCGAAGGACGAGGCCAAGGCGGGGCGAGGGCGAAGGAGGAGGAGAACAAGGCAAAGGCCCTGGCCGGGGTTTTACAGAGCGAGAATGAGGAGCTTCGGGGCAAACTCTCCGCTGAGCACAACTTCTTCAAAGAGAAAGAGGCTGAGCTCCTGAAGGCCGAGGAGGAGATCACCAACCTCCGAGAGCGCGTTAGCGAGCTCAACGAGGAGGTGGTGGCTGCGGGGCCCAAGTATGTGGCGTCTGCGGAGTACAAGGAGGAGTTGGTAGGGAGCGTGCAAAAGTATGGGCATATTGACCCCCGTATTTCCTTCTTCAACCCCAGCTACACAGAGACTATGGGGGAATAGACCGGGGAGGAGCCCGAGGGAGAATGCGAGTTCTTCCTCAAAGAGGATGGGACAGTGGCCTCCAAGGCACCCCCCGCGGAGGACCTCGGCCAGGGAAGTCTGGACCTCGCTGACGTGGACTCCCATCCCGCGACCAACGTGGCGAGCTCGCAGCCTGCTGCGATCTCCGACCCGGCCGTCCCTCAAGCTCCCACGGAACCCACTGCCGAGGCCTCGAAAGAACCCGCCGCCGATGCCCCGAAAGAATGAAGGACGCCTCTGACCTTTTAATGTTTTTTTTTAATTTCTGTTATTTTGGTGGCCCCGCCGGGGTCTGTAATTAACTACTTCGGCCCTTGTGGCCTTATTTTATGCAACTTTTCTTGTCTTATGGTTGTGTTTGTGTTTCTTGTTTGTTTCTTGTTTTAATTTACTTGTATACATTTGCTTATCCAACCCCATGGCCCGAGTGTCACAATACTTGTGGCACCTTCGGGACACATCAGACGTTGGTCTTATGCCACGATCTCGAGCCTCGCTCGGATCTTGGACGATGGTTATTATGCCAAGGTCACGAGCCTTGCTCGGATCTCGCATGACAATTACTATGCCAAGATCACGAGCCTCGCTCGGATCTCGCATGATTATTGATTGTTTCCAACCCCAAGCGGGAAGCGAGGGGTGGGTTTGCAAATTTAAAAATGAGAATCTCCAACCCCAAGCGGGAAGCGAGGGGTGGCCTTAACAACTTAAAACCGAGGTTCTCCAACCCCAAGCGGGAAGCGAGGGGTGGTTTAAACACGAGATTCTCCAACCCCAAGCGGGAAGCGAGGGGTGGACTTAACCACGAGATTCTCCAACCCCAAGCGGGAAGCGAGGGGTGGATTTAAACATGAGATTCTCCAACCCCAAGCGGGAAGCGAGGGGTGGACTTAAACACGAGATTCTCCAACCCCAAGCGGGAAGCGAGGGGTGGAATTAAACACGAGATTCTCCAACCCCAAGCAGGAAGCGAGGGATGGACTTCGCAACATAAAACCGAGAATCTCCAACCCCAAGCGGAAAGCAAGGGGTGGATTTAACACAAAATATTCATTTTTGAGAGAGATTTGAAAATTCCACAACCCTTTATTCATAAAACTTGTGGAAAATAGCGAAGTTTAGAGAGTTTACACATAATATTTTTTGAGCCAATCGACGTTCCATGTTTTGCTCAGGGTACGCCCCTCGTTGTCTTTGAGCTTGAAAGCCCCGGGCGCGACTTCCTCCCCGAGGAGGTATGGTACCTCCCAATTGGGGTCCAGCTTGCCACCTTCGGTACGCCTCAAGACGAGGCCACCCGTGGCCAAGAACCGGGGTCTAACCTTCTTATCGTGATAGACCGCCACACGTCGTTTGTATTCTCTGGAGCGTAGGTCGGCTACCTCGCGCAACTCGTCCCTAAATAGCAGTTCGACCTTGAGGTTAGCCTCGTTCTCTTTTTCATTGAAGTCAAAAACTCTCGCTGAAGGGACCAAGGACTCCAATGGGACTAGAGCTTCTTCCCCGTATGTTAGAGCGAAAGGTGTTTCGCCCGTTGCGTGACGCGCGGTGGTGCGATATGTCCATAGGACGAGTGGGAGAAGCTCCGCCCAGCGACCTTGCGCCATGCCTAGGCGCTTATTTAGATCGGTCAAGATGCGGGCGTTGACGTTCTCCACCTGGCCGTTGGACTGGGGGTGGGCCACGGAGGAAAACTTGAGGTTTATGCCCAGGTCGGAGTAGAAGGTCCGAGTCTCTTCGCAGTCGAATTGGGGGCCATGGTCGGTCATGATGGTCATGGGAACGCCAAAGCGGCAGACGAGGTTCTTCCATAGGAAGTCACAGACCTTTTTCCCCGTGATCTTAGCCATTGCTTGTGCCTCGACCCACTTCGTGAAATAGTCGACGATGACCAAGATATACCGCACCTGGCCAACAGCCTTGGGGAAGGGGCCGAGGATGTCCATCCCCCACATCGTGAAGGGGCATGGCGCGTGCATGGAGCGAAGGCGCGAGGTCGGGGCGTGTTGGAGGTTACCGTGCTTCTGACACCTGTCACATCGCTGGACATAGGCCCTCGAGTCTTGCCGGAGAGTGGGCCAAAAGTACCCCAAATGGGTGATTTTATGTGATAGGGCTCGCCACCCTGGGTGGCCGCCACAGACCCCCTCATGTGCTTCGTAGAGGATATGCTCCGTTAACTCGGTCGGTACACATAGCGAATTGGGCTCAGCGTAGCCTCGGTGATAGAGTCAGCCGCCGATGACGCAGTAGCGGGCCGCCTGCATTTTCAGCTTTCTAGCCTGTGCGGGGTCCTCTAGGAGGACACCGCTCTCCACATATCGTGTTATCGGGATCCTCCAATCCCCAGTAGTAATAGAGAGAACCTCGCCGGTCACACTCCGCGAGAGTTTTCTTTCCACCATCACGCGATTCACCACTTCCAAGGGAAGGGTAGATCCCAACCTCGCAAGCGCATCCGCCTTCATGTCCGAGGTTCGCGGGATGGACTCCACCGCGAAGGATTCTAGGCACGACACCAAGGCCTTAACTTTCTCCTGGTACGCGGGCAGGAACCCCGTTCTGGTGTCGTATTGCCCGTTGAGCTGACGCGCAACCAGCTCGGAGTCGGTGTAGACCCTGATTTTGCGGGCTCCACTGAGGAGCGCCATCTCAATCCCGACGATCATGGCCTCATACTCGGCCTCGTTGTTGGTGGCATCGAAGGCAAAGTTAAGGACATACTCTGTCTCGATCGAGGGACCGACGAGCAATACGCCAGCCCCGCCACCGGCATCACATCGTGAGCCATCAACGAATACCTTCCACTCCTCTGAGCATGCGTTAGTTTCGGGGAAGGTGACCTCCACCATGAAGTCGGCGAGGGCCTGCCCCTTCATCGCGGTCCTCGGGAGGTAGATGATGTCGAACTCGGAGAGCTCGGCTGCCCACTTCGTCATTCGCCCATAGAGGGCGGGCTGGTGAAGGATTTGTCGAAGTGGGAGGTCAGAGAGGACCTGAATGGGATGTGCGTGGAAGTAAGGGCGTAGACGCCTTGCGGCGGTCACGACTGCCAGCGCCATCTTCTCCGCCGGGGAGTATCGCTGCTCCGCGGGTTGGAACACGCGACTCACGAAATAGACTGGGTGCATGGCCTTTCTGGTTAGCACCGCGCTGACCGTCTCCGGGCTTACTGCCACATATAGTTGCAAGTCTTAGCCCGCCATTAGAGGCGACAATGTGGGGAGCTTCGACAAGAAGGCCTTTAATTCAGAGAAAGCGAGCTCGAGCCCCTCATCCCAAACAAACTTGTTGTTTTTCTTGAGAGCAACGAAAAAGGGGAGAGACTTTTCCGCCAAGCGGGAGCAAAACCTCCCTAGATAGTTGACGACGCCGTTGAGCCGCTGCACCTCAGTGCGAGATCGCGGTGACCTCATCGAGAGGATCGACTCAACCTTGGCGGGGTTGACGTCGATCCCGCGCTCGCTGATCATGAAGCCTAAGAACTTCCCCGACGATACGCTGAAGACGCACTTCTCGGGGTTCAGGCTGAGACGGTTGTGCCTGAGGGTAGCGAAGACCTCAGCGAGGTCGACCAGATGCTCTTCAGGGGTCTTGCTCTGGACCACGATATCGTCGACGTAGGCCGACACGTTCCTTCCCAGATGATTCTTAAAGACGCGGTAGACGAGGCGCTGAAAGGTGGCCCCCGCGTTCTTTAGGCCAAACGGCATGACCTTGTAACAATAAGTGCCTCGCTGGGTGATGAAGGACATCTCCTCCTCGTCACGCGGGTTCATCAGGACTTGGTTGTATCCTGAGTACGCGTCGAGGAAGCTCAATACTCCGTGACATGCGGTTGAGTCGAGAGCTCCTCGATCAAGGGCAAGGGGTAGCTGTCTTTGGGACAGGCTTTGTTGAGATCCTTGAAGTCCACGCACATCCTCCACTTCCCGCTGGCTTTTTTGACCAGCACGACGTTGGACAACCATCGGGCGTACTGGACTTCGCGAATGAACCCCGCGGCCAGCAGCTTCACCACCTCGTCATTTGCGGCGTTTGCCCTCTCCTCATTCATTTTTCTTCGTCGCTGCACCACAGGGCGAGTGGTGACATCGACGTTTAGGGAGTGGTGGGCCACGGTCCGCGGGACGCCGCGGAGGTCCTTCGTGGTCCAGGCGAACACATCGCGTGCCCCAGCAAGCAAGGCTTCTAGTGACGTCGCTGACGTCCCGGAGAGACATTCCCCCAGGTATATCTTCTCGGACTCACTCTCGAAGGGGGATATCACCCTTCTTTCTACCTCAGGGGCGGGGATCGTGAAGTCCCGGACTTCGAGGTCGGCCTCGCCGGGGGACTCCACCATAAACACCGGGCACTTCTGTTTTGCCGAGGACGCATAGCAAACGCGACCCTCCTCCTGGTTGCCCTTTACCTCTCCAACCCCGCCGTGAACGGGGAATTTCATCTTTAGGTGATAGATGGAGACTACCGCCTGGAATTTCATCAGGGACACCCTCCCGATGATTGCATTCCACACCGAAGGCAAGTGTACCACGGTGAACTCCACCATCTTGGTCCTCCTCGTGGAGCCGGTGCCCAGCGTCATCCAGAGGTCTATGAGACCTGCCACATCGACCTCGTCTCCCGAGAAGGAGGTGAGCTTCCCAGCGTAGGGCTTCAAGGATGTTTCGGAGATGCCCAACTGCTCGAAGGCGCCGTAGTACATAATGTCCACGGAGGATCCCGTGTCTACCAGCACTCGCTTCACCATTTTCGAGCCCACTTGAGCGTGCACCACCAAGGGGTCGGAGGGCGGCATGTGGAGTCCCTCGGCATCTTCGGAGGTGAAGGCCAAGCCTACGTGAGACCGCGAGGTTTGGGTGACGCTAAATACCGAGGGCTCATGATGGCTTGCCCTCGCGTACCGCTTTCTTTCTGCCTGGCTTGATCCAGCCAGCGATGGTCCACCCGAGATGGTATGGATATACCCATCGTGCGTTGTTGTCTGCCCAGACCGTGCCAGCTTTACGGGAGCCTGCTGCTCGATGTTGTTGGCCTGAGCCTGACTCGGGCCTCGTGGTACGGTGTTGGCGCCTGACGCGGGGTTGGCGACTCCCTTTTCGTTTGGGTTGTACAAAGGACCGCCCTTGCCCCTATAGCCTCGTTGCTTCCCGCCGAAGCAGTTCCAATTGCTACCGTTGTTGTTGTTGCGGTTGGCGTCGTTCCCGTTGTTATTGTTGTTGTTGCTTCTGTTGTTGTTGTTGTAGTTCCTGTTGTTGTTGCTGTTGACGGGGTTTTGGGCCTGCGTTACATACGTATCCCTCGCGGGTGGTGCAGCCACCTTCGCCTTTTCTTTAGCCTCGGCGACGATTTCCTTGTCGGTCTTCGGTCGCGAGCTCTGTTTTGCGGCATCCTTGGCGTACACCTGGTTTGTGATCCGGGCGCACAGATTGTCGTACGTCGTTTGGCATTTCAAGAAAATGTAAGTCTTGAAAGGCCCCGGACACAGGTTGCCCATGAGGGTATCTAGCACCGAAGATTCGTCGATGTGTGCGATCTCTGCTACTGTGGTGGTGAACCTCGTGAACAAGGTGCCCAACAACTCGCGCTCTCCCTGTTCAATACCGCGGAGATCCCACATGTTCTTCTTGCGCTTCCTCGAGCCGTTGAAGTGTGTGACAAAGGATTCACACAGCTGAGCAAACGAGGCCACAAACCCAATCTTGAGGCTTATGAACCACGTCATCGCGGCCTTGTCCAGGGTGGTTGGGAAGATGCGGCAGAATATGGCGTCGTTGTAGGGGTTGACATTCATTTGGACGGCAAAGTGCTTCACGTGCTCCTTCAGGTCAGCCGTGCCGTCGTAGGGTCCCATTTGTGGCCAATGGAAGCCTTTGAGCACAGGTGCGCCCTGGATCTCGTCCACAAAGGGG
The DNA here is from genome assembly GCA_964016875.1 of Fallopia convolvulus. NCBI lineage: Eukaryota > Viridiplantae > Streptophyta > Magnoliopsida > Caryophyllales > Polygonaceae > Fallopia > Fallopia convolvulus. The sequence continues at coordinate 30,845,469 of OZ024727.1, forward strand.
GATGTGCACCCGGTCTCGAAGGCCTGTCGGCGTGACCTCGATTTCAGAGGGTGCATCGACGTCGTTGGCCTCGATTTGGGGGGATGCAGAGCACTCCCCGCTGTTTCGGACAGCTTCGTGTCCTGCATTCTCGAACGTCGCGAGCGGCCTCTCCGTCGATGAGCCGTTGGTGGCAGTCTCGTGCCCCGGCACATGCCCAGGGATGTACGCAGGCACGTACTCGGAGTGGGGTTCCCCCGGGGGGGAACAGGGACGTATGAAAGGGTGAAGCCCTGCTGGTACTGCCCATAGCCCGGGTAGGGATATGGGTTCGGGGGTGAGTCGCCCGGCTCGTACCGTTGGAATGGGTAGGGGTTTTGTGGGGCGGTGTACGTCCAGCCCGGGGGGACCACGAACGGGCAGCTCGGGGGCCCCGCGCCCGTCCACTGCGCGGTTTCGGACATGTTATCGGGGTGTTTGGGGAAGAAATTATTTGGGCAAGCCATTTTGAGGGGGTCGAAGCCAAGGTTTGCACAAATCGAGAAACTGCTTAAGATGAAGAGGCTCCCACAAACGGCGCCAGTGACGAAACCCGAAATAAACCGACGCTAGAAGACAAGATACGAGATTCTTTTATTCGATTGTGCAAACACTTGCTTTTTATTTATTATTTCTTTACAGCGAGGTTCCAAATCACGAAGTTCCAAATAACGGGGTTTACAGCTTAGACCTCCTACGAGTATTCGAGATCTCGATCCAACAATGCTCGAGATCTCCTAACAGCTACGAGATTCTACCACCTACGGGGTGCTTGACGGATTCTGGTGGCGAGGCCGAGCTTTGAGTTCGAGCGTGGTGATGAGGACTTGCGGGATTATTTAGCGAGGTCTTTAGTGTGAGCCGAAGCTCTGTGTGACTTGAAGTCTTTTTGTGAACTTCACTTGTCTATAGCGAGGTCTTTTGACGATGTTTCAACACGTCGATCTTCAACGAGCAAGATAGTTCTTGAGTTCAAGATGTTTTTCGACCCTTTCTACCTACGAGGTTCTCCCCTATTTATAGAGAATTAGGGAATCGAGTTTTGGTGTTTATCCGATGTGGGACGCCCGAGATCAAGGTCTCTGATTGGTCCAGAGGCGAGGCAACCGATGATTGGCTGGGGAGAACGGCGACAACTGAGTGGACCAGGTGGGCGGGGGTGTCAGTTGGGTGGGCAACGAGCCTTAGATCTCGTCCTCGAGGTTTTGGAAGACCGAACTCGGAGAGGGAATTTATTTAATTAAAAGATGGGTAAGGTTGTTGGGTCCCAGAATCTACTTTGGGAGTCCCGTAGGATCCGTTTATTCCTCGTACCCCGGGCCCATTTCCTATTTTTACCATTTTGAACACCATCATCGGGGTTTTTATACGTGGCCCAAATATAACACAAAGCAAAACAAGAAACAATGCAAGAGCGAGAAATAAGTACCCTCTGCGCCCTCACGGTTCGGGAAGGTAAGACTCAGACCCGCCCGCTCGAGCCGATCCTGCGCCAAGTATTCATAGTAGGGCGCTTGACGCGGCGTTGCAAATCGAGTCTTGATCTCGGTGACATCTAGCGACCCCTTGGGATGATGGAAATTGTCCGGTGCCGAAGGGAAGTTGAGGTATCTCCCAGAACGGTCGTGAACCAAGAACCACTTGTCCTTCCACTGGCCGACGTTCGACTGGGTGGTGGTGATCTTGAGTCTGAGCAAACTTAGGTTGACGAGACATGATTTCTGCTCTCGTCTTGCTAGAAACAAGCTTGTCATGAGATCCATGTCAGGCCCCTCCTCGAGCTCGTAGCTTCAGAGGGTGTACGTGCACAAGTGCCTCCATGCGTTGGGAAGCAATTGCGCGGGCAGGCATTTATTAACCACAAAAAGTCGGCTACGTGCCGAGCGAGCGGCAGCCGGAAGCCGGCCTGGAGGCTGTGCAGGTGAACAACTGCACACTGGTCGTACAGGGCCAAGGAGCAACCATTCGCCTCGGGGAGCGCCAACTCAACCTCCTCGGGCCAGGGAAAATCCTTCGCGATCTTCACAAGTGCTTCCCTTTTGAGAATTGTCGGGGCTCCCTCAAGTAGAAAGATCCCAATCACGGGGTTTGGGGTCATCGGTATTCGCTCCTTGATGATTGGAGGGATGCATGACATAGAATCGGTAATATACCGCGAGAAGAAGCTGGGCTGGTCGTTGGAGTCGGACGATCGCACATCGGAGCCGATGAGTTCTTCATCAGAGATCGAAGATGAGGCCATCTCAACCCCGGAAGACGTGTGTAATCGCGGAAAGCACGAGGTAACAGAAGTATTGGAGGCACTAGGTGAAGGGTCGCTGAACATAATCGAAGGGGACCTCGAGATTTGAGAGTCGCTGGTTTCAACGGTTCTTGCGGTTTCGGAAGATACTTCATAAAAATCATCCCAGAGTTTGAATGCGAGGCCTGGTGGAGGGCTCGAAGAGACTCTTCTTGGCATGAAAAGCGAAGTCCAGGTTACAAGAAGCGAGCACTTGGAAAAGAAGGAGAGTTTTGATACATCGAGCAAACCAAAAAAGAAAGGAAAAGTGAGGTAGTGGTATAGGGGCGACATGACTCTAGGGCTACTCTGACAGATGGGACGGCCTAGGAAGAATGTGAAGGGAACAAACAGAGTTGCAGAGTGAAAGGCAGTGGTTAGAAGATGAAATGTCCCATCTCCCAAGAGACGTTTGGGTTCCCAAGAAGCATTCGAAATTCAAAAAAGAGAGGGGGTGATGAACTCTACCGTCGGCTGGCACATCAAAGGGCTTAAGAACATCGCCGGACTGCTAGGGCCACCCCCGCTCCCACCGTTTCACCGTCGTGACACCGATGCAAAACACCAAAAACCCACCGCCTCCGCCTAGGGCGCGAGGCGGAAAAATAAAAGACGCACCAAAAACACATGCAAAAAGAGGGTCGACTACTTACTTGTCGGAAATCGGTGTGGAGAAGGCAGTTGTGGGCCTTGAGTTGACAGAAACGCTTCGCCTGCTTATCGGAGATCGAAAAGGCAGAAGAAGGAGAGGAAAGGGTTTGCTTGGAGAAGAAGATGAAGAATGAGAAGAAGGATGAGTAAAAGGTATTTATAAAAAGCGGAGTTGGGCCTCTCCCAGTTTGAAATACCTTAATGGGCCTAAATTCCTTCAAGGGCCCATTAATGAGAAAAGGGGGAGAAGGCCTATGGCTCGTCAAGTGCGTGACAGAAGGAAAAACCTCCAAGAAACTGTTAAAGTGTTCAACCTCGCCGAAGATCCTCGAGCCTCATTTCCCACAAACCTCTAGCCTCGCTGAAGATCCTCTGACCTCGCTGCCCACAACCTTGAAAACTCGTAAAGAGAGCTCCTCAAAACTGAGACCTCGCACCCCGGGTACGGAGGGCTGAGCATCGCGCATATTTGACCTGCGGCCCTCAGGCCAAGACCCACAGGCCTTGGGGTTGTGATGGTGAAAAAAATAGCGGAGTATGAATGGTGGGACCAGAGTACGAGAAATAGCGGGATCCGGCTGGGCTCCCGAGGCATAAACTCGAGGGCCTTTGCCATACCCATCCAAAAACGGCAATCCCTGCCCAAGTGAAGCCTCAAAACCACGATCACGAGATCCAAACCTCGTAAAACTCATTAAAGGGGGCGGTTAAGCCAACTCCCCTAATGAATAACGAGGCCCAAACCTCGTTGTTCAAAAGCTGACATCCCCGCCCCATTTAACCACTCAGCGGCCACCATATTCTCAACCAATGACCGACTGTCTCACTCTCGACCAATCAGAGGGCTTGACCTCGAGCGTCCCACATCGAGCAAACAACAAAAACCATGTTCCTCTATCCTCTATAAATAGAGGAGAACCTCGAAGGTAGGAGGGGGTCGATAAACATCTTGAACTCAAGAACTATCTTGTTGGTTGAAGATCGACGTGTTGAATCATCGTAAGAGACCACGCTACAGCCAAGTGAAGGTCCACAAAAAGACTTCAAGTCACCCAAAGAGACCTCGTCTCAATCAAAGATCTCGCTATATCACTTCGCAGACCACAATCCCCGCATGAACATCCAAGTATTCAACCTCGCCGAAGGATATCGGGCCTAGGTTTGCAACAGGAGCAGAGCTCGTTAATAGTCTGTTATTGGTATAATCTCGCAGTAGCTAGGAGGTCTCGAACCTTGTTAAACAGAGACCTCGAATCTTCTAAGAGGAGGTCTAGGGCATAATCTCGCCATTTGTAACCTCGTTCGAAAGATATAAATAAAAGCAAGTGTTTGCCTCATCGAATAAAAACAATCTTGTTCTTGTCTTTTAGCGTTGGTTTATTTCGGGTTTCATCAGGTTATACCCGTGTGAAAAGTTTTTGCTTAAATATTTTGTCATGTATTCACTTATTTGGTTGTATTGGATATTTAAATTACATTAATATCTTTATGTGTACTAATAAAGTTATAATAAGACTGTTTTAGTCATCATAACATATGAAGAAGATTTTTTGTAATATATACGAAAAATTGAAAGTGGAAGAGAAAGAGATTATAAGAGTAAATGTGTTATTTACTTTTTTATGTCAATAACCATTAAACATTATAAATCAATGATAAATAAATATTAACAATGAAAGCACCAATGTTCTTTTGTGTATTCATGAAGTTCAATTTGGATTTGGATTTTTTCCTTTTCACTAAGAAAAAACAAAAAATATAGGGATGACATTACTTTGGATTCCTTAAAGTTTAAATTTGAATTAGGGAGAAGTGAAAATATAGGGATGTCATTAAATGTTGAAGACAAAGAGATTATTATACAAGTAAGAGTGTAAGAAACTAAAATATTAAATGTCTTATTTTACCATTTTATAACAATAGCCATTAAATATTCTAGAGTGCAAAACTAAGAGGCTAAGGTCAAGTTTGAATTTGTTATTTTTCCTTTAAATTAAAAAGAAACAAAAACTATTCAGATCTCATTACTTTGGATTCTCAATCAAATATTTTAATATTTTTAAATTTGAATTAAGAAGAAATAAAAAACATAGAAATGTCATTATTTGTGGAAGACAAAGAGATTATAAGGGTAAGAGTTTAGAAAATTAAAATATTAAACATGATATATGAATGTCAAGGAGATTATAATGGTAAGAGTGTTGATTGTTGAGGGTAGAAAATTAAAACATTAAATGTGTTATTTTATTGTTTTATGTCAATAGTCATTAAATATTCTAGAATTGAAAACCAAGAGGCTAAGAGTATACCCATCGATGGTAAATTTACCAGATCGTGAGGGGCTCAAGCAAAAACAATAATAAAAAATAAAAGCATTGCTTGGATCGATGCAAAAGAGATCGAAATTCGATCTCAAAAAATGGTGCTCATGGCATATTTGGTGCAATCTTGGTGTGCCACATGGCATATAATCAATGACCAGGATTTATTCTTGGCCATCGATTATAAATAAATTGATAATTTATTTTTAACTAGTTTAATTATAAAAAAAATAATTATACCAAAATCATAATTTTTTTTATCTACCCATAGAGACTAATTTTGTATATATTTGAAATATTTTAAAATTAATTTGTATTTTGGGTTGTTTTAGGGTAAGAAAATACACACATATATATATATACATTATCAATTGTTTTAGCTTTAAAAAATTACACCAAAACTCGTGATTTTTTTATTTATCCATAGACACTAATTTTGTATATTTTTTATTCATTGATAAATTAAATATGAATTTTTTATGTCTATCCATGATTTTGCATCCACCCTGGTTTTGGTTACTCATGGTTTTTATTTACCCATTGTTTTATATCTACCTGGTTTTGGTCTACCCGTGGTTTTTTAGGATGGTTTCAGATTGAATAAACCCTATTTATATGGGCATTACACATTCTCACAATTCACACATATCTTCCAACTCTCCTTCAAGTTCTTTCTCCAAAATGAATATGAATGATCTAAATCGTCCACCACTACACTACTCCTATAATTATCCAAATGCTCCAACACAAAAACTCCTTTGTTCATCCAATGAATCCTCAACCACAATATTCATATGCTGATCTTGCATACCATCAACAACTCCTCCAACATTCTCTTGGCAATCCAAATGCTAATGTGGTGCAAGCATCCCAAAACTTCAGGAACACCCAATCATCACCAAATCCCTATCTTCACTCGGATTCTAACCCTGATCCTAACTCCCAACCTTTAGAAAACCCTTTGTATAGCACCCAATTCAGTAATCGCGGAGCTCGTTCTCGTGGATCTCGCGGTCGTGGAGGTCGTTCTCGTGCCAGAGATGAAGGAGAGGATGATTCTTCCGACAACAACAAAAGAACGAGAGATGTGGCATGGAGCCATGATGACGAAGAACTCTTGGTGAGTGATTGGTTGAATGTCAGTGAAGATCCAATGACGAACAAGGAGCAAAAGGCGGAAGCTTTCTAGAAGCGAGTTAAGTACTACTATAATAGGGAGAAATCTGAACTCCAAGTCCCCCGAGGCAAGAAATCATGTAAGTCTAAATGGGATAGAATTAGCAAAAGTGTAGGATTGTTTTTAGGTTTTTATGAAAAATATAACAATTCAAAAGCTAGCGGGATGTCGGCTGAAGATGTATTAAACGACGCTCATGACAAGTATTATAATACGCAAGGCCATAAATTCCCTGATGAGCATTGTTGGAAACTTCTCCATATCATGCCAAGATGGTCATCCCAATGGATTAGGAAAGTTAATTGCTCCACTCCAGGCTCAGGAACCGGGAGCTCCAAGAGATCAAGGGCAGATACCGAAGGTGATGCTTCCAACCCAGATCCGGAAACTCCAACGAGTATGTTGAATGAAGATCCTATTCAGCGCCCAATGGGCATTAAAAAGGCTAAGAATGCAGTGAGAGGGAAAGGGAAAGGAGTCGCCTCGAGGTCCGTCAATTGTTGAGTTGTCTACGCGTATGGCGGAGGAGAATTTAGAAAGGGAGAATGAGTATGCAGCTTATAAGATGGCAGAACTGCAACTTAAGGAAAAGAAGCTTCGAGCCAAGCAGATGAGGGAATATCGAGCTTTATGTACCCCTGATGAGCTTGAAGCACTGAAGCAAGCTATGAAGAAAGACATTGGCCTTCCATAGTCTTTAATTTATGTTATAATCAGAACCTTGTTTGAATGTTTCATGTTATTTGCTTTTTGTTTCAACTTTTCATTTGTATGCTTTCGATTTCCATGTGTTTGATGTAGTGTGTGTCCTTGTTTCCTTTGTTTCAATTAATGTAATGTAAGTTTGTTTTAATTTTAAATGCATTAAATTTGGTTAAGTTGAATCTTATCTTCTGCAAAAAGGAGCCATTTTAAATGTATTAAAGGTCGTCAAATTGAATACGTGGACTGCATGCAATCTGTAGAATGGCATGCATGCAATCCGCAGAGACTAGTCACATCAAATAAGTAATAAAAGAGTGGAGAATGACATGTATGCAATCTATAGAGACTAGTCACCTCAATAAATGGTGGAAGAGTGGCATGTGAAGTGTGTAAGAGACTAGTCATCTCAAATAAATAATGGAAGATGGCATGCATGTTGGAAGAAAGTAGTCACCTCAACCATTTAAAATTTAAAAACTATTTCGGTTTGTGTTCAATTAGCCTTGGGATTTCTATATAAACCATTCAAACTCATTCCACAATTTGCATCAAGTTGAATAAATCCCTCTCTTACAAGTGAAAAATGTCTTTCCCAGAACAAAACTCATCAACCTCCTCAATCTCCTCACTCTCCGACTATTCTAATAGCAATAGTGATGAACCAAATGAGGCAGAAATTACTTACCTCAATTGGCAAGCTGTATACCAACAACTTCAAGCCGATATTCAACAAGCTGCTGAAGTAGAAAGTTCATAAACCCAACGTCATCGATCCCATATTGAGAGAGGAAGGGAAGAAGGGCATGCTAGACAATTCAATGATTACTTCAGCGAGACACCAACATACACGGATGCCCAATTTTGACGAAGGTTTCAAATCCGTAGGCCTATTTTCCAACGTATTATTGACCGACTCTTCGATGTGATGTCGTACTTCCAACAAAGTCCAGATGCTACCAGGAGGCAAGGTTTGTCCCCATTACAAAAATGTACTGCTGCCTTACGGCAATTAGCTAATGGAGTTGTTGTAGATGCTTGTGATGAATACATACGTATTGGTGCGAAGACTGCAAGGAAATGCTCACACCACTTTGTAGATGGCGTCATAAATTTGTTCGACGATGAGTACCTAAGGCGACCAACCCCAACAGACTTACAACGCCTACTTCGCATAGGAGAAGCACGAGGATTCCCCGGTATGCTAGGCAGCATCGATTGTATGCATTAGAGGTGGAAGAATTGCCCGGCTGCATGGGCAGGACAATTTCACAGTGGAGATCATGACGGTCCGACGATTATCCTCAAGGCCGTTGCATCATATGACATGTGGATTTGGCATTCATTCTTTGGTACACCAGGTACGTGCAATGATATTAACATTCTTCATCGATCTCCTATTTTTGATGATGTTCTCCAAGGTGTAGCTCCACTCGTAAACTTTACGATCAACGGGCATGAGTATCGCTTGGGATATTATCTCACTGATGGGATATATCTGGATTAGTGACATTTGTTAAGTCGATTTCTCTCCCTCAAAGCCCGAAGGCAAAATTGTTTGCCCGACTACAAGAGGGATATCACAAAGATGTTGAACGAGCATTTGGAGCGTTACGATCGAGGTTCGCAATAGTGAGAAACCCAACACTTACGTTACAATCTGAGCTTCTTGGAAAGATAATGAAGACCTACATAATTTGTAACACCCCGATAATTTATAAAGGATTGAGGTGCTCCCCATGTCAACAAAAGCTCTTCCTTTTTGAGTTCGAGTGAAGACAAAGAACTCAAATGTTAAGTGTGTAGGGGCGGAAGTAGTACCAGGATGGATGACCTCCTGGGAAGTTCTCGCATTGGCATGGGATAGCCCTTCTAGGGCCTCGGGCCTTATAAATGACATCAGAGCCGACTCTAGGTTACGAGTTGGCTTGGTCCAGTGGGCGCTCACTCGACCTAGAGGGCGGTGCTTAGGCCTTGACGAGGACGTCAAGTGTTTAAGTGGGGGAGATTGTAACACCCCGATATTTTATAAAGGATTGAGGTGCTCCCCATGTCAACAAAAGCTCTTCCTTTTTGAGTTCGAGTGAGGACAAAGAACTCAGAAGTTAAGTGTACAGGGGTGGGAGTTGTACCAGGATGGGTGACCTCCTGGGAAGTCCTCGCGTTGGCATGAGATAGCGCTTCTAGGGCCTCGGGCCTTGCAGAGATTGTAACACCCCGATAATTTATAAAAGATTGAGGTGCTACCCATGTCAACAAGAGCTCTTCCTTTTCTGAGTTTGAGTGAGGACGAAGAACTTAGAAGTTAAGCGTGCAGGGGCGAGAGTAGTACTAGGATGGGTGACCTCCTGGGAAGTCCTCGCGTTGGCATGGGATAACGCTTCTTAGGCCTTGGGCCTTACATAATTTTGCACAAAATTGTTTTAGAAGATGAAAGAATCGAGTTCAAGACAATTGGATATGTCGTTCTGATGTTCGTATTTTTAGTATAGTTTTTAGTATGTTTTCTTGGTTTGTTAGGCTTAGTTTTAGTAGTTTTAGGATTAGTTTTGTGTGTTTTTGGATAGTTTTGCATATTTTGTGAAAAGTATGGAAGCTATTCCGTTTTGTGTCTTTTTGTAGGTTTTAGCGAGGAAAAGATGCTATTTGGAGCTGAATTTGGAGTGCTATGATGAAAGACGGAAGAATGCAAGACGGAGGAGTCGAAATCTAAGTTTCTAGAGAAAAAGTGTGGAAGAAAAGCCAAGCCCAGGCTCGTTAACGAGGCTGTAAGGGGTCGTTAACGAGGCCACGAGATGAAGATTTCGAGAGTTTGATTTTGTAACCCACCGATCATGTGCGGGAATTTATTTCCGTGTCGGTAGAGTATCTTTTTATGATTTTAGGGTTATTATATTATGTATTTTAGGTCTTGTTATCTTTCTAGATTTTATTTCTATCTTTTAGGATTTTAATTCTATCTTTTTAGGAAAGTTTTTATCTTTTAGCCTTATTAGTTTTTAGCCTTATTAGTATAAATAGCCCTCTTATTAGCCTAGGAAAAAGGGGGAGATCGATTGAGGAGAAGAGGAAGAGCCGAGAAGAGAGAGAGAGTGGATCGGAGTCGAGGTTGAAGCTCGGTGGACGAGAGTTACCGAGGTCGTTGATCGTGATTTTGGTTTGGTGTTTGTATTCTTTTCGGTTTCTTCTAAATCTTTGTAGAACGATATTTCTAGTTAATTTGAGTAGTGTTTTGTTTTCAATGATTTCTTTTGTTAAATTTATTTGTTTCCTAGTTATGAGTAGTGAGTAGTCTTCTTTTCTAGGGTTGGGGTTAAACCCGACATAGTTATGCATGTTTGAGGAGTAAGAATGTGTGTGATTGCCTTTTTCTATTTTGAGATTGTTTGTTGTGCTTAGACCTAGATGAAAGTCAGGGTGATTTGAGTTTTTAACTTGATTGAGAGAGAGAGTTATAGACTTGAAGGCTGATATTGTTTGAATATGAAAGTTTCAAGCTTTAGATCCAAAACAAGCAATTAAGTGGATTGGTTTATGAAAGTAGATTAATTTACTTGATGGTCGACGAAAGTTGATGAATTTATCTATTTAAAGGCATGATCTTATCTTCTTATGAGTTTATATGCATGACTATGTTGTGGTGTCCCTTATCCTAGATCTTTGTTTTATTTGAAGTCTTTTGAAGTGATATTCGTTGCTGAGTTTGTAGGCTCGGTACCGAACTGTTTAGGTTGTTAGTTTTGGTCTTTTTGTTTACGGTGGTTCGTTAACGACCCTGACAACGTCGTCAACGAGGCTGCTTGTGAGTGTTTTGCTTGTTTTTGTTTGATTTTTAGTAGTCGATAAACGAACAACCTTGCTTCTCGTGGAACGATCCTAACTCCCCTATACTCAGTGGGGTCTTGACTTATAAATTTATTTGTTGTCCCGAGTAAAGGCCCGTCAACACGTTCCTGTCGATTTTGGACAAGACGAAGTGGATCAAACGTTCTCAAGAGAAAGGTCGTCTGAAACATAAAGATCATGCTGACTCTTTATGTTTTACCTTAGGGCACAAGCGGTGATGGAGATGGTTCGAATGGAGGTGGATTGATGAAAACGTTGGATATGGATGTTGCCCTTGGATATGAATCATCAAGAACAACAAACTAAGGTTGAGATATCGTCGGATATTACGCAACAACAATCAAGCAACAAGATTCTTGAAAGAAAATGCAAGGAAAACTAGATTGAAAACAAGTAAAGAGAGAGCAATTTCATCGTTCAAGTCTAACGAGCAATGAGGCCAAAACGAGACTAAATAACCCTAATCCCACGCCTCACCCATTCAGCCAAAACTCCCAAGGAAAATACAAAATAAACCCCATAATTTCAAGAAACACAACTAATTGTCCTTAATCGCAAAAGAGTCAACTCGAACCAAGAGTCATAAAGAGACTCCAACCTTCACCTTCTCTAATCGAAGTCCAACTTATTAGCCATGATCTCTTCCTCGATCTTTGTTGAGCCGAAAAATTAAAAAAAATTGGGTCAATTATTGCTTAAAAGGGGCGTGCAAATTGTTAAAGCCCGATGCTTTTGATCTGGCCCAAATTGATTACTTAGACCCAAAAATTAGTCAAAGCCCAATGTTATCTTTCGATAACAAATTTGATTTGGTAATAAAAAAATGAAAGAAAAGAGAATTGAGTGCGGTGCTGGATATTGGCAGTTGCCAAAATAAACTTCCGGGGTACACATTAATTTGAATCATTAAGGTTCAAAATTAAAAGAAAAAGAAAAGTGGGGAGGAAGTGCAGGTAGTGGGTGGTTATTTAAATAGAGGCCCAATCTCAAAGTAGCACACGCGAAGGAAGTTTGCTTAGAACTCCCAAATGAAACCCCCCAAACCTCCATACCTCTAAACACCATACTACCGCCGCCATGTTCCTGAACTCCCCGCTTTCTTCCTCATACCAGTGTTCGTCCAACTCCCCCACATCTTGCCTGATAATTCCACACATTCGACCCTCCTCTGCTCTAAATCGAAACCTCTGACCCCGTTTATAAAAAACCTAGACTCCATTATTAATTTCAAGCTTCAAGCCTAAGCTCAAATTGGGGTTTTCTACCCATAATTTCTAGACCCCAACCACAAAATTAATATAAACCCCTTATTTTCTGGCCCAAATTCATCCCGATTTCATCTTTTTTGTTCATGCCTGACTTGATCGAGTTTTTCTTCGGTCCTTCCCTGTATAGTGGTGACACCGCCCGATGTCATCTTGGGTCGCCGTTTTTCGGCGGACCGTCTCTGTCTTTGTCTCTATTACAAGGATTGCTCCATGTTCGAGCCCAGCTGCCGTTGTCGGCTCGTACTGGTTTTTTAAGCGCTTTCCCTTTGAACATAAAGAAAATTCGACCTTTGAAACGACCACCGTCGGAGGCGGTCTTCTCCTCTGGTGGTGTAGAACCGGCTGAGAAAGCCACCCCCTCCCCCGGCTGAGAAAGCCTTAACTTTTCGCCCTCTGTCATGGGCTCCCTCTCCCGGAGCCGGCTTCGGCAGCTTATTCTCGGCCCTTCGCCGTCGGTGTGCTTAGCACACTTGAAACAAAGGAAAAAGAAAAAAAGAAAAGAAAAAAAAATCTGCTTGGGCTTCAAGCTAAAAGAAAATTTAAAAAAAATATATAAATTATTATTACAAATCTCTTTGTTTGCAGGGCAAGTTTTGGTTTTACTTGCGGGGCAAGTTTTGGTTTTACTTGCGGGGCAAGCTAGTTTTACTTGCGTTGCAAGTATGACTTATTTGCATTACAAGTTTGATTTACTTGTGTTGCAATTGTTTAGTTGCGGTGCAAGGTTGTTTTTTTTTTCTTTTGCAGAATGGCTCGTACTTAATTTATGTACTATTTTTCGAAGAGCTGGAGCGGTGGTCGACGTGTATCGGATCGAGTTGTATTAGGCCATGTCACTTGGTGCTCAGAGGCTTCTGAAGATCCTTCATCTCGGTGGAGGGAACGTCAGTTGTCCATTTCGCACACCCCAGGATGGGTTGACATGATTGCCTGCGGCACTTTTTTTAGTGCTTTACTCACCCCGATTTCGATCTTTTGCTCTTCTTTTCGAGGAGTTGTACTATATTTAGTCATTTCTGCTTGTCTTGGATATTTTCTTTGTTGACACTCTTAGCCGTTTACGGTTGCCGTTTTTTTAACGGCCTCTCGGACTACCAATTCTTGTTTGGTACTCCGAATTCTTACCTATTTCAAAAAAAAAAAATTTAAATAGAGGCCCATCACTCTACAACTTCCACTATATATACGAGTGTGTCAAACGGATCCATTTTGGTTACTCTTTAATCCGTACACCATTCCACAGAGCAAGAGAAAGTCACAGAAAAAAAAAAACCAACTCTCCTTTCGTGTTCTTCCAACAATCTGTACAAGACAAACACAACAGGGTGACAAGGTAGCCTATGGCCCGTTTATCTCTTCTCAAAACGTTCATGATTAATGGTTCTACTCCCGCTCGTGAGAGTCTAGTTAGAGTCTCACATATGGGCCCGAATTTGGTATCATTTCATGGATGTTCTTTGGTAATCCGTTTGATAAAATTGGAACTAGTTAGTTCCTAAATTCGGATCTTGAGTAGTCACTCGGGATTTCGACAGAAAATTCTCACATGTGCGTAGTTACGTACTTGTGTGCAACGCCTTGTGAAAGGGGTGTGATTGGAACTAGTTAGTTCCTAAAATTCGGAAATTAATTAATTTCCCTCTTGAGTAGTCACTCGGGATTTTAACAAAAAGAATTCCTACATGTGCGTAGTTACGTGCTGCAGGGTTCAACAAATTGGTAGTCTTAATCAAGACTCAAGAGATTAATTAATCTCACAAGCATGAAGCCACAAAAATAAAGGGTTACTCTGCCAAATTTTGTGCAGAATGAACCAAAAAAAAATATACATAGGACGGAAAGTACACGAAGGCCAGACAAAGCAAACTGCTTTTGACATTGAAATTGAGATATCAATCTGAATTAATTTTCGGAAATTTTACAACAGAATACATGAAATTATGAAAGTGATTAAAACTAATTACATAGCCCTAAAAATGCGTTAATAAGACGCCCTAGTAGTCTATTCCAGATAAGAAATAATATTTGGGTGAATCTGGTCTTAGGCAAGCACCATCTCTTTTGGGCCGGGCTAGATTTAGAACTAGGCAAATACGGGCTTGGAAAAATTATGTCCAACAGTAATCACTACAAACATTAAGGCAACGTAAAAACAAAATCATGCATTACAAAATGCATTTACACGTTGTTTTCCATGAAAAGGCAGTAATAACCTTGCTTTGTTACAAATTGCACTATTAATGTGCATAAATTACAAAATGGGTCCTTCCGAAACATATAAAAATTAAATTCATCATGATCCTTTACTAATTAACTTTAGTGGATCGCATCAAACCAATTACCAGAACTACGTAAAGACTTAACGCCTAGAAAATGCTACGTAGGTAACTCGATATCAAATTTAATCGAGTACAGTCGTCAAATCTCAAAGTTCAAATCAAAGATAAAAATCTCTTTTAAGAACTACGTACGATTTAATCCTTTTTAAAAGGGTACGTAGGAAACTCGATAAAAGACAAATCAAATGTCCATCGAGTCCAATCACAACCCCAAATCAAACTATTTTCCAAATCTAAAAAAAACGCACTAACAAATTGTGCACGCCAAATGCGAAGGACTAGATTACCCTTCCTAGAAGGTGGGTTTAGTATCATTCGCGTCATGCAAATGATAGTTGGAGTGGTCTAGGCAACCCTTCCTAGAAGGTGGGTCTATTCTCGTTCCTCTGATGCATGAAAAATCACAAACACAAAAAAATTAAAACACTCTGAACTACGTAAGGCTTGATTCTCTTTAAAGAGATACGTATGCAACCCGTCAAAACTCGGGTGCAGCCCAAATCCTAAAACAAACCCAATTCTTTGTACGTGTATGACTTTTAATCAAAAGGGTAAAAAGAAAGGGTCGAACTCAATTTTAAAAATCAAATAAAATATGTTTTGCGAATATTTTCATATTTTTGTTCAACAATCTTGTCAAGCGTTGCCCTAGCATGTGCTTGAGTTATGCACCCAAGATAGAGCGTGGCACCTTGACTTGACTTCTTAGCGCCTCGAACACCGACCTTGGTTACTTGTCCAAGCGAAGACCCTCTCTTGTCGTGCAAATTGGACTTGTCATTAGAGCGGGATTCTTCACTCAAAACATGGAGAAAAGTGCCATTAAAAATGCTCGAAGAAGTAGCACCATCCATCAAAGGCCAAGGTGCACCAAGGTCGGAAACCGGCATGTGCAACGGCGCCCTAGTAGGCACGAGGTACCAGGGGTCGGTACTAAGGGGCCATGTATCGGTAGGGTCGGTACCGAGGTTCCAAGACTCAGTAGAGGGCTCGGTAGAAGGCTTGATAGACGAACTCAAATCATCCTCCTCCCCTTTAAAAGGGTTCATCCACAAACCCAGTTGACCTACAAAACAAGTCAACACACAAACGTCCTTTCCAAGCACAACATGATATGACAAAATGTAAGCACAAGCTATGCCACTTTTCTTTGTAATCCTATTTGTATGGTACATGACAAAGCTATCCAAAATATGAGAATAATTCAGCCAAGATGTCAATTTATGAGATAAAAGTAAGGAAGAAGTGTTACTTCCCCGAATGGCATGCACACCATAGCTTGGGATAGTTTTCAGCTCCGGTCTGTTCAAGGTCGTTCTCTTAGCTCCGAACTCCAAATTGAGCGATTCCAAGCCCCAGATTGCGATAAAGGAGTCTACTTTATTTCTTCCAAATTTGAGCATCATTCGACCACTAAGTTGCAAGTTACTCCATTTTTTCCAAGGTGGTGCAGATTTATCCGAGAAGAAGGTTTCACTTTCCTCTTTCGGTTTGGCCAAAAATAGGGGTGTAGAGGGGCCGCCTATTGTTTTGGGCAGGATAATCACACTTAACGTGTTACTTGCTGAAATGCGGGAATCCTAACCAAAGAAAGTTCGCAACGCATTATTAGATACGATTAAGTTGTAAAGGAAGATAAAAGACAAGAAAATAAGAGCAAGGAAATAGTGAATCTTGAATTATGATTGTGATTGTAGATGAATCTTCTGTTAACACCAATAAGCACTTGAATGAAACGAGATGAATGGATAAGAACAAATTGAGTTTTCTTTGCAAGTGAATTCCAGTCTCAGAGATGATTGTCCTCATCTTGGTCTTGTCTGCGTCTTATATAATCCTCCACAAATCATGCCGTTGACGTACCGTCCCATGGATCCTGAAGATCTCGCCATTAGTATGAATGCAGTAGCTGTTGGAGTGGTTAATTGTCAATCCCGCAATTTTAGCCCTACTTTGACTACTTCATCAGCTTCCATTTCTCACAAACGACTCGGGCCGATCATTTTGGGCTTGCGATGTCTTTTTGGGCTGGATTTTGGAGAGGCCCAACAATACCCCCTCAAAAACCCGCGAAAATTCCCTCCACCGCTTTTCTAGGGTTTTGATTTTGTATCTCGGAAGTTGTAGCGAGTAATGACACATCCCATCACTCCTTATTTATAGCAGTCATGATGATCTCCCAAAGCTTCAACTGTGCTTTCAGGTGTCCAGGTACGTCTCCTTCCTCTTCATCTTTCATTTCCTCCCTTTTCAATTATGGCGTCTTCTGGTTCTTCACCGAAGCCCTCTCTTTACTGTCCCGAAACCGCCATTCCTCCTTCTCTCACTTCTTCCAGAATTCTCACCCCATTCCACCGAAGGGATAGCACCTCGGAAGATCCCCACATCTTCGCCTTCTCTGCGGGCTTTCCTTCGTATGCGGAAATTTTCTCTCCTCCTCCTGGTATCTGTGCAGACTTTTACGCTGATGACTGGGTGTGCTTGTATGAGTACCCTTTTCGTATCGGCCACCGTTTCCCTTTTTCCCCACTAGTCATCGATTTCCTGACCACTCTCAATGTGTCCCCTGGGCAACTACTCCCTCAAGTTTGGAGGCTCTTGTTGTCTGTGGACCAATTGTTCCTCTCATGGTCTTCCTTTCAAAGCTGATGACTTTTTCCTGAATTATCGTCTTTCCAAAGGTAGTCTTAGTCGTTTGACGATGAAAACCTTTACAAATAAGTATGACCTAATCTTTAATATATCGAAGTCTGATCGGGGTTGGGCTAATAAGTTCTTCTTCGTAAAGCTATCTTCTTTGGGAATCGATACGTATTTTCTGAAAACTCGATGGAGTCCAACAGGTAGTGTTTCCATCTTGTACTCGTTACGCTTTATTCAAACATGATCACTGGTTGTCTTCTATGCAGAGAGTCTCTCAACCCCCCAACCTCGCAAGGTGTCATCCCAAGTTATTTCCCACATAGAGGCCCTGCCGCTGGAGGATAGATCCTACTCCAAACTGGTGAAAGCGTGCTTCACAAATCTTGAGGATATCGAGATGTCGAGTAAGTTTCCTTCTCCTACTATACTCCTTGCCTCGTCGCCTTTATCTATTAACCCCGTTACTCGCATGTTACCAGGATCGAGGACTACCAGATCTACTACTGCATTATCTACCTTGGAAAGGGTTGAGGCCATGAAGAAAAGGAAAGTTGAGACAGCTTCTACCGCAGATACGTCTTTGGCGGTGGCTCTTCCTCCAAAAACCGCAAGCGACGCTCCCAAGGTTTCTTCGTCAAAGAAAAGCGCATCCTCTCGCATGACTGATCTTCCTAGCACCATGATGTCTCTGGACATGGATGCAGAGAAGTTCCTGAGGTCTTTGATGCCTCTTCAAGTGGATTGCCTCCATGGTTCAAGTCACCGGTCTACTTTGCCTGAATTCTTCGGCGAAATACTAGCTGCTTAGTGGCAGGTATTTTAGTTTACAACCTTTCACATCTTTACTGCAAGGCGTCTTGGTTCTTAACAGTTTTCCACTTGTTTTTTAGGGTCTTCAACTCGCTCTGTCGACTTTTGACACCTTCAAGGATTACCCCGAGCAACTGGCCCAAAGCAAGATCAGTACGCAGCTCGAAAAGGACAAGACGGTAATCCTGGGGCAGGAGAAGAAAATCTTGGAGAAGAAGGTTGCGGATCTGCAAGGTGCCCTCGAGAAAGCTGCTGAAGAGTCCAAGGAGTGGGAAGACAAGTTCAACGTGGTGTCGAAGAAAAACGCCGCTCTTGCTCAAGAGGTCGAGGACACGGCTGATTACTGGTCGCTTAGAGCCCGTGTCGAGACAATAGAGGAGTTTGCCGCAGGAAAGCATTCTTCTTGGGACGCCGTGAAAGAAAGGGAGCAGTTCGAAAATTTGTTCCCTGATGAAGTTAACGCGTCCAAGAAGTCCTCCCTCGTTGATGAAATTTCTCAAGTTGCCAAAGAAGTGGCTCAGGTGGAGATGGAGAACCAGAAGTCTGCCGAAGGAGTTTCCAAAGAATGACTTTCCCTTGCTTTTCTAAACTCTGAACATTTCTCTACCCCCAGTGTGTTGGGGTTTTAAACACTTTGTTTTGTGTGGACGCTTGTTTTAGGGCCTTTGTGTGAACAATTTTTACCCCTTGCTGGTTTTTTAGGGGTTTATGCTATTAATGATGCCTTAGTACTCGTTATGGTTTTGGATCTGCTTTTTGTCTCTTTTGTAGGTGAAATAGGTTTGCTACTGAAGAATGAAGAATAACGCGTTGTGAGAAGTTCGCTTGTAGTTTTATTGATTTCTCGTTGTAACAACGCTTTTGATGTAAGATGCTGAGAGAGAGAAAATGATATATTTGACAGAATGTAAACACTTGTAATTTATAAAGCTGTGAATTAAGTTACAAGTATTTTGTGAAACTCTCCTCTGTTCTAGAGCTTGTGTTACGCGTTCTCATCTCTTGCATCTTTTGACTAGTCGTTGTGTGCACAGCGTTGCCTGATCATAAGGCGAGGGCCTATGTTTTGGCCTGTAACGTCATAAGGCATCCCTTGTTAGTTTTTATAAAACCATTATTGTCTCATGTGTGTATGAAGATGTAATAATGCAATGTAAAAAGAAAAAAGTATGTGACGTATACCTTATTGCGACTTGCATGTTCTAAAAGTGATACAACTTCAAATTCATCGCGTTCCAGCTTCTGGGGACCGTCTTCCCATCGCATGATATCAACTCGTAGGCTCCTTGTCCTACGATCTTCGTGATTTGATAAGGTCCTTCCCAATTTGCTCCTAATTTGCCAACATTTAATTCTTGTGTGTTTTGAAAGACTTTCCTCAATACCCAATCTCCCACTTGGAATGCCCTTGCATTAACACGTTTGTTGTAACTTCGAGCTACCCCTTGTCTATATGCCGCCATACGAACTGATGCCTCATCGCGTAACTCGTCCATCGTGTCCAGATGGTGTAACAAGTTAGGTAGATTTGATTCCTCGGTAGTAAGTCCATATCAAACTGTGGGCAAAGTTACTTCTACCGGTAACACGGCTTCGCATCCATAGACCAAGGAGAAAGGCGTATGGCATGTAGCTGTCTTAGGAGTCGTTCTATCTGACCACAGAATAAGGGGTAACTCATCTGCCCATCTTCCCTTTGCCTCCTTGAGTCGCTTCTTCAAGTTATTGATGATTACTTTGTTGCTTGCTTCTGCTTGACCATTGGCTTGAGGATAACGTGCTGTCGACATCACCAACTGAATGTTGTATTGCTGGCAAAATGATCTCGTCTTGTCACTAATGAATTGGGATCTGTTGTCGCATACTATGGTGGATGGTATTCCAAACCTACTCAAGATATTTCTCTTTATGAAAGAAATGACCTGAGTGTCTTTGACTTCTTTGAAGGCTTCGGCTTCAATCCATTTAGAGAAGTAGTAGGTCATTGCTAAGATGTAAACGCGTTGTCCTGAAGCTGGAGGGAGTTTTCCCACGATGTCCATTTCCCATTTCATGAATGGCCAAGGGGAAGTTATGGGATGTAACAACTCCAAGGGTTGATGTGGTATAGGTCCATGACGCTGGCACGCGTCACATTTGCGGGCGAATTCCACTGCGTCTTTGTTCATGGCGGGCCAGTAATAACTCATCCTGCTCGCCTTCCTTGCCAAGTTGTGACCTCCTGTATGATTTCCACATTCTCCATCGTGTATGTCTTGTAACACCTTCTGTACCTCTTCCTCCTTTACGCATCGGGCGTATATTCCTGATGACATCCACTTGAACGGAATGTTATTCTTAATAGCGAAAGTGGAAGCTTTTACCTTAAGTCGTCGGGCTTCCTCTTTATCATCTGGTAGGATTCCATCTCGTAACCACCTTAAGTAAGGAGTTACCCATGAAGCATCTTCATCGGAATCTCGAATCTCAAACATATTTGCTTCTTTGATTATGGATGGTGCATCAAGGTACACAAAAGGTATTTTGTCGTACTCTCTTGGGTCGATTGCGGATCCGAGGTTAGCCAAAGCGTCTGCTTGCGTGTTAGCATCCCTAGGAACTTGCTTTATCTCAAAATGCTTGAAATGTTTTATGATTTCTTGAAACCTTTTCTAAGTATGCCTTCATCTTCGAATCCCTGGCAACATATGAGTTCGTAACTTGATTTACAATAAGTAACAAATCACAAATTACCTCAATTTCTTGCACGTTCAAGTCTTTAGCAACGAGTAACCCTGCTATAAGCGCCTCGTATTCTGCTTCATTGTTAGTGGCTTTGAACGTACATCGAACGGCCTGGGCTATCCTATCCCCCTGTGGTGACTTCAGGACTACCCCCAGTCCTACGCCAACTTGATTTGATGCTCCGTCTGTATGCATCAACCACTTGTCACTACCTGTTACATGTAACACATCTCGATTTTCTTGTTCTAAAGTGGTAGGAGTGAAGTCAACCACAAAATCCACCAAGGCTTGAGACTTCATTGCTGTTCTTGGCTCGTAAATGATGTCGTAACCATTTAAGTGGATCAGCCATCTTGTTAACCGACCTGACAATTCTGGCTTTGACATGATACTCTTCATTGGATAGTTAGTCCTCACGATGATAGAATGACTTTCAAAATAAGGACGTAACTTTATTAGAGCCATTACCAATGATAATACAAGTTTCTCCATGGGCGAATACCTGGTTTCCGCATCAAGAAAGGTTTTACTTACGTAGTAAATGGGCAACTGGTCTCCATTCTCCTCTCGGATCAAGACGACACTTACTGCTACCTCAGTCACAACCAAGTACACATATAACTTCTCATCTGGCTTGGGTTTGGAAAGCACCTGCGGGTTAGATAAATAATTTTTCAACTCTTTGAAGGCTTCTTCATGTGCTTCTGTCCATTCAAATGACTTGTTCTTCTTCAAGATGTCGTAGAACAACTTGTTTTTTTTCCGAGGATCGAGATATGAACCGATTCAGTGCTGCTACTCGCCCTGTTAGTTTCTGGACGTCTTTGACGCATTTCGGTGATTGTAGCTCCATTATAGCCTTAATCTGATCTGGACTCGCCTCAATTCCTCTTTGCGTTACTATGTATCCGAGGAATTTCCCTGATGTTACTCCGAAAGAGCATTTGGTTGGATTCAATTTCATTTTATAGCTCCACAAGATCTGGAACGCGTCCCTTAAGTGGGTAATGTGATCCTCCGCCTTCAATGACTTGACTAGCATGTCGTCAATCTACACCTCCATCGTATCCCCCAGTTTTTCCTGAAACATCTTATTAACTAATCTCTGATAAGTAGCACCTGCGTTTTTTACCCCAAGGGCATAACTTTGTAACAGTAAGTTCCTTGATTGGTTACGAATGCGGTTTTTTCTTGATCGTCGGGATGCATCATTATCTGATGGTATCCACTAAACGCATCCATGAAAGTTAAGAGCTCATGCCCCACTGTTGCATCCACCATTGCATCGATATGAGGCAAAGGGAACGAATCTTTAGGGCATGCTTTGTTTAAATCGGTAAAATCCACGCAAATGCGCCATTTACTGTTTTTCTTTTTTACGACTACCACATTCGCAAGCCAATCAGGATATTTTACCTCTCTAATTTTTCCAGACTCAAGTAAGGATTTTACCTCATCGTTGATTACCTGATTCCGTTCGGGTGCAAACTTACGTCTCTTCTACTTAACTGGTGGCACTTTCTCATTGACATTGAGGGCGTGAGTGATCACATTAGGATCAATGCCCACCATATCCTCGTTCGACCACGCAAAGCAATCACTGTAGGACCGTAGAAACTCCACCAATTGTCTACGTAAAGTTGGCTCCAGGTCTGCTCCTACTTTAATTTTCCTTGTCGGATCAAGTGGATAAAGAGCTACTTCTTCAAGTTCCGGCGTCTCTGGCTTCACGTAGTAAGTGGTTGTTCTACAGTCCTTTAATTGATAATCTGACGACTTCTTCCCCATTTCAAGTTGTAAGTTTTTAGAAGTCATTGCTTTCATCGTCACGGAATAGCATTCCCTGGCTAATTTTTGCTCCCCTTTGATTTCTTGAACTCCCCATGGCGTTGGGAACTTCACACACTGATGGTACGTAGAAGGGATTGCCCTCATCCCGTGGATCCATGGCCTGCCCAAAATGACATTAAAGGGTGAAGGACAATCATGTACTTGAAATTTTACCTGGTAGTTTATTCCTCCTGCGACAGTTGGTAAGGATATTTCTCCCAACGTATTGCGCGATTCACCACTGAAGCCTACTAAAGTCGTAAACTTTTTGACAATGTCATCCATCCCAAGACCTAAGTTGTATAGGGCATCAAACATGAGCAAGTTAGTGGTGCTTCCGTTATCAACTAATATTCTTTTAACAAGGAAATTGGCTATCGTTAAAGAAATTATTAAACAATCATGGTGAACTTCCTCTTCTTCGACATCATCGAAGGTAATTGGCATCACGGCATGACTCGTTCGCGAAGGAGCTCTGGGACATTCTCTTCTAGTACCCCTTGCGATTCTTTTTGCTGCGGAGTACGTTATGCCACAAATTTCTGATCCCCCGGTGATGACGTTAATTACTCCGGTGTGCTTCGGAGGTGGGGGAGGGCTAGCTTTTTCTTTGTTGTGCTCTAGCTTCTCCTTTGCTTTTTCAGATATTAAATCTTTAAGATGCCCCCTGCGCAATAATTCGCTCACCTCCTTTCGCAACGCGATACATTCGTCCGTCCGGTGACCATGATCAAAGTGGAAGTCACACCATCTATACTTGTCTTTCTGATGCGAAGATACGTTACTCTTTCGAGGCCATTTGACAGCATCCCCCATGCTATTGAGAGTTTGAACTACCTCTGTTGCATCCACACAGAAGTTGTAATGGGAAAGTCTGGGAGGCAGCCTGGGACTTTGATATCTTTCACCTTGCCTAGAAAATGTTGTATTGACGGTTGTTTTGGCAGGGGGTGCAGTGGAGTATGAAGCATATCTAGGTTCTCGCCTTCCTTGTCTCCAGTTTGGCCGATGGGGGTTGATTGCCTTTTCGACAAATAGGTCATCTTCCTCCAATCGCACATGTGCTAACGCCTTCACATGTACTTCATCGAAATTTGAACAAGGGTATTTAGTTAACTCACGATATAATTCAGGATTACAAACCGATATGACCCTTCGGAATGCTTCCACGGCTATAGCGGCATCACATCCTTCAATGGTCACTAGTTCCTCGTTGTAGCGGTTGAGGAAGGTTTTTAAGGATTCACCCGGTTTTTGGACCATGCGGTATAAGTCGCTTGACCGTTTCTTAGCGTGTCGACTGCTCGCAAATCTTATCCTGAACTTGTCAATCAACTCAGCAAAAGATGAAATACTTCCAAGTGGTAAGTGCGAATGCCAATTGAGTGCGGGTCTGGATAACGTGTTCCCGAACCAACGACACATAACAATCTCCTTCATGTCAAAAGGGATTGTACTAATGTTCATAGCCTGCTTGAATGCAGCTATGTGTTGATCAGGATCCGTCACCCCTTCGTACTTGGGTACGTCAGGGACGTGATACTTTCGGGAGATGTCGACTCTTGCGATAGCAGGCACGAAGGGAGAGTCGGTATAACCATCCCTTCTTTCCATTGCTATCGGTTGAGGTGCCTCTGGGACCTGGGTGATTCGATCCTCCAAGGCTCTGAGGCGTTCCCGTAATTGGGAAACCTCAGTATCTTCTCGTACTTCCCTTAGGGAATTACCATTTACTTGATACCCGGTTACTGGTCTGACGACATCAGGTGTCACGAGACTTGGGTCATTCATGTCTAATCGTCTGTTAACTCCTTCTACCACATCAGTTCCGCGGGGTCGGGTTGGAGCTGATTGTACCTGAGATCGAAGCAAATTACGCTCATTAGTCAAAGTTTCAATTTGCTTTTCATTTACCTCGGTAAACTTAGCATTGGCCTCCTTCTGGCTTTCCAGGTCCTTTTGAAGGGCGATCATTGTTGCACGGAGCTCCATGATGACATCAGAATCGCCTCCTCCTGCTCCTCGTTCCTCAGAATTGCCAGGGTTGTCGTTGGTGTTCCCGGAACCTTGCTCGACTCCATCCACATTCCCAACTCCGTCTACGTTCCCAATTCCGCCAGTGTTTCCAGCACCTTGGTTATTTGTTTCCTCATGGATCTCGTGATTTTCAGGATTTCCCACATGGTTGTGAGTAGTTTGAATTCCTTCCATCTTGTTGATAGAATCTTTAGCTTCTTTAGCGTGACTTCTTTTTTGCTAGGGCCCCACGGTGGGCACCAATTGTTTGGGAAGGATAATCACACTTAACGCGTTACTTGCTGAAATGCGGGAATCCTAACCAAAGAAAGTTCGCAACGCGTTATTAGCTACGATTAAGTTGTAAAGCAAGATAAAAGACAAGAAAATAGGAACAAGGAAATAGTGAATCTTGAATTATGATTGTGATTGTAGATGAATCTTCTGTTAACACCAATAAGCACTTGAATGAAACGAGATGAATGGATAAGAACAAATTGGGTTTTCTTTGCAAGTGAATTCCAGTCTCAGAGACGATTGTCCTCATCTTGGTTTTGTTTGCGTCTTATATAATCCTCCACAAATCATGCCGTTGACGTAACGTCCCATGGATCCCGAAGATCTCGCCATTAGTATGAATGCGCTAGCCGTTGGAGTAGTTAATTGTCAATCCCACAATTTTAGCCCTGCTTTGACTACTTCATCAGCTTCCATTTCTCACAAACGACTCGGGCCGATCATTTTTGGCTTGCGATGTCTTTTTGGGCTGGATTCTGGAGAGTCCCAACACCTATGGCTAGCTTCTTGTCCTTATCCAACATTAGCGTAATCCAACTTTATCTCATGGGAAGACATCGGGTGCAAAATCACCTTCCTTCCCTCCATTTGGAAGTGGCATTCGTTGGATATTCCATCATGGATCGCTCCCTTGTCAAATTGCCAAGGGCGTCCCAATAGTAGATGACAAGCGGTCATCAGGACAATGTCACACTCCACCTCATCCTTGTATGGCCCTATAGAAAAAGAAATACGAGCCCTCTGCTTGACTTGGATAGGGGTGTTAGAGTTCAACCAACACAAAGGTTAAGGTAAAGGTTGAGGAGTAGTACTCAAAGAAAACCTATCCACCACCTCTTGACTAATAATATTGCAACATGAACCGCTATCAATAATCACACTACATACCTTATCCACGATCTTACATCGAGTGTGAAAGATAACTTCCCGTTGACTAGGCTTGGTGGTATTCTCCGTCATGAAGAGTGTTCGTGGGACCACCAAGCACTCTCCATCCTCTCGTGTCTTCTTGAGCTCCCCCTCTTGAAGCACTTTTAACCTCTCATCCAGCCCTAGGATTCGGCTCCACAAAGCATCAAAACTTGCTTCCATGGCTTGAAAAGATTGTTGTAGGGACCTAAGCACGACCTTCACCGAGTTGGAAGACTCCTCATCGACCTTTTTTTTGTCTTTTTCATCACCTACACTTTCCATCTCAACAAACCAAGTAACAAGCAAGGGTATAGAATGCACACGAAATAATCACTAATACTTGCTCGAGATGAAAATCCAACAAGTTGCAAGTAGGAGTTGAACAACAAAAGACAACAAGAGGAACTCAAACACACTACACACTTGTCAACAAGGAAACAACACTAGGAAGCTACTAAACACCAAGAAAAATCAAGCATCACGTCAAGAAAAGACTTAGGCCTTTTCTAGGCTCCACGATGGACTACTTTTTTCGTGCCCGACCCCTTATTAGCTTTACGCCGCCGGTAAGGTTTTTCTGATTTCTTTTATTCCAATGAGAATTAGACAACAAGCAAGCAAGACGTTACTTCTTGGTGTTGTTCCCATATTCTAGCGTCGAACCAAATCAACAAGCATGTAATGGACACAAAGGGGATGTTTGAAACTCTTCTCCCCTTCGCGATTCAACCAAGAAAATTCAGCAAACAAAGTTTTCAATCAAGCTCTTAATTGAAGGCATTAAAAATAGAATAAAGACAACCTTTCAACTACTCCTTCAATCAAAACCCTTTGGCCTTTCTTCTTCAAGATCGTGCAAGAACAATTCAGCCAAGACTCATGAACATTTCGACCTTCATCAATCAAGAAATCAAGGACGAAAATGACACAAGAAAATGGTGCAACACTGGGGCACGCACACACAAACAACAAAGATTGGACGGAATTGACAAACACTTGAAAAAAGTGGAAATCCAAGGTCGAAACAAGGTTTAGATGGCGTTACCTTCGCGTGGCTCTGATACCACTTGATGAGAGGATCGATGGTGTAGATGATTCTGCAAAGAGATCGCCCAAGAGTGGACGGAAATCTTCACTTGGTTCGAAGGTGGTGGAGCTCGGTGGCTGAATTTTATCTGGGATAAAAAGGGTAGATCTCCCTCGTCCGGACTCAGAATTGGGTGATTCCAAAGTCCAAAGTTATATAATTGAGTCTAGTTTAACCCCTCAAAATTTCAGATCCAGATGATAAGTGGTTAGAGAGTTATGGCTCTTGCACTGACAAGGCTGCAGAACAAGATCCTCTCTTGGACGAGTGGTGATGGAGATGGTTCGAGCTTCGAATGGAGGTGGATTGATGAAAACGTTGGATATGGATGTTGCCCTTGGATATGACTGACCAAGAACAACAAACTAAGGTTGAGAGATTGTTGGATATTACGCACCAACAATCAAGCAACAAGATTCTTGAAAGAAAATGCAAGAAAAACTAGATTAAAAACAAGTAAAGAGAGATCAATTTCATCGTTCAAGTCTAACGAGCAACGAGGCCAAAATGAGACTAAATAACCCTAATCCCACGCCTCACCCATTCAGCCACAAATCCCAAGGAAATTACAAAATAAACCCCATAATTTCAAGAAACACAACTAATTGTTTTTAATCGCGAAAGAGTCGACTCGAACCAAGAGTCATAAAGAGACTCCAACCTTCACCTTCACTAACCAAAGTCCAACTTATGAGCCATGATCTCCTCCTCGATCATGTCAAGCGTTGCCCTAGCATGTGCTCAAGTTATGCGCCCAAGATAGGGCGTGGCACCTCGACTTGGCTTCTTAGCGCCTCGAACACCGGCCTTGGTTACT
Source organism: Fallopia convolvulus (assembly GCA_964016875.1). NCBI lineage: Eukaryota > Viridiplantae > Streptophyta > Magnoliopsida > Caryophyllales > Polygonaceae > Fallopia > Fallopia convolvulus. Next base: position 30,873,208 of record OZ024727.1, read on the forward strand.
TGTCCAAGCGAAGATCCTCTCTTGTCGTGCAAATTGGACTTGTCATTAGAGCGGGATTCTTCACTCAAAACATGGAGCAAAGTGCCATTAAAAATGCCTGAAGAAGTGGCACCATCCATCAAAGGCCAAGGTGCACCAAGGTCGGAAACCGGCGTGTGCAACGACGCCCTAGTAGGCACGAGGTACCGGGGATCGGTACCAAGGGGCAATGCATTGGTAGGGTCGGTACCGAGGTTCCAAGACTCGGTAGAGGGCTCAGTAGAAGGCTTGATAGACGAACTCACATCACTTAGCCTTGCAAGCCACTCGTTGTATGTATCCATTGACCTTGAATAAAACACGCTGATACATTGCCTACCAAAACCCATAGTAGTTCCTTCGTCCATTTTAAGGCTTAGCGCTTTTGCTTTGCAATTGTTCTTGATGTGCACCCAACACATGCAACAAATGATGGGCAAGTGGAAAATATGTTTTTAAGACTTTAATCAAAGCTAGCTCATAGTCAGTCGCAACAACTTGTGGCCTCTTACTCGCAACGGCACAAAGGTGATGCAGTTCTTTCAATACCCATGCATAGTTGGTGGTGTTCTCTTGCGCCATGAATACAAATCCAATGTTGAAGGTATGACCCGTGAAAGTGAAGCCCACCAACTCAATAGAGGCATTTTGTAACTATAAGATAGTAAGATATATACATGTTAATTAGAATCAATATACACAATCATAAATAAAACAAAGAAATGAGATTAGTAGCCAAATCTTACACATTCGTCTTGTACGCAGTGTCCATGATGATGACATATGTAAACATCTTTATCAAATGCCTCGAAACTGGATGAGCAAAGAACAAATCTTGTATCTCATCAGTTCCCTCTACCCTTCTATTGGCCACAAAATAACCTTTCTCATGCAAGAAACTCAATGTTGTTTGGGTTACCGTCTTCTACCCAATCTCTTGTATCCAAATTCAAGACCAGTAGTTGTATATTTGTTTTCGAGCGATAGTCAAATTGTGTACTTTTCTTATACGAAGGCCCATATTTGCTTGGGAAGCACGTATGCCAATGTTAGAGTTTTCACATCTGCCTTCATCTCATCCATCATTCTTCCAGCATATGCAAAGCCCAATAAGGTCGTCCCAACATTGTGATTGTGCTTTGCACATTTGAACGTCAACTTCCATGTTTCGTTTAGTTGAAGGAGCCCGTGCAACTTAAATGGGTAATTGCACTTCTTTGACACATATTTTGGCTTTATCTTTCTAGGTTTTCCTGGAATCGAATTCTTTTTTCCTTGTATACACTCGCATACTCGCAAGGCTAATATAACCTTAATGGGCCATGAATTTTTTATGGTCAAGTCCATACTCAATAACTTTCCCATGCACAACGCGTGCCCATTCCAACAAAGATTCACAATTATACAACTCTTTATCACATATGAAGTATCGAGTGTAATCATCCTTATCCTATGACATTTAATAAATTTTAAACCACTACACCATTCTACAGATTTAGCGACCATATTTTCGCGACCACATAATATGGTCGCTAATTAGCAACCAGATAGTCGCTAATGGTCGTTAATGTGGACGTCAAAACGGAGAAAAAAAAATAAAAACAAATTAGTGACCATATGGTCTCTACTTGTGGCGTCTACGTGGTCGTCGACCCTATATGGTCGCAATAAACGCGCGGGCAATTTTCCTGCCAGACGTTAGCAACCATATGGTCGCTATATATAGCGACCATCTGGCCGTGAAACACCAAACCCATGCCAGCGACCATTTGGTCGCTGAACATAGCGACCATATAGTCTCCAACAAACCAACGACCATATAGTCGCTATATGTAGTGACCATATGGTCGCTGACATGGATCAGATGTTTTGGCGGGCAAAATCAGTTTTGGCGGGTGACATTCCACGTTTTTTGCAACCACATGGTCGCTAAAAATAATATTTGGTAAAATTGCCGCCATTTCAACATATATACCTAGATTTGTAAAAACTTCACTCTCATTCTGCCATCTTCACACAACCTCATACATAGCTCTCTCCAAAAAAATTCACAAAAGAAAGAAACAATTATTCACAAAACTGAATTGATTATAGCAAGGAATTATGTCAATTTTTCCGACAACTTTATCAAAGGTATGTATTTAAAACTTATTCGCCACATTTCAATTCGTAATTATATTGTTTTAGACAAATATTGTTTGTAGAAAGTTTCGTTTATAAAATTATAAGAGATTGTGTTAATTAATTGTTAAATTCATATAGTATAGTAATCGGTTGAAGAGAGTTTTTGTTTACATATACTGTATGTGGTGACCAAATGGACGCTAATAAACGACCATATGGTCGCTACCCCCAATATAGCGTCCATATGGTCGCCACATCCAAGATTATATGTACCCGAATTAAATTAATTATCGTCTTATATTGAATTGCATGAAGGAAAAATGTGTGAATAGATGTATTTGTGTAATATAGATGGTTTTTTGAACAACGAGTTTTTAGCTGACGTTAAGCAATTTATTGACTTCTACAAATCTATGCCGACCTATGACCCATACGAATTAAGGTGTCCATGTCGGAGGTGCAAGAATAGGAAACTGATTCCTATAGATGATGTGCATTATCACATTGTTAAGGATGGTTTTGTTTCGAACTATTATCCTTGGGTTTCGCACAGGGAGACAGATGAAATATTCGTTGCATTGTTGGTCGAGTCTAGACAGTATGAAGGTTGTAGCAGTACTGATCCAACACCACCAATATCTAGGAATGATAATCGAATGGAGCATATGGTCTATGATGCTTTTAATGCCCGAAGTCATTACACTGTTGATGATCCCGTCCAGAATGAGGATATAAGGCGTGAGCAGGGGGAGTAATATTATCATGAAGCGCCCAATCCCGATGAACAATGTATGTACGACATGCTGTCGACCGCAAATAGGCCGTTGTGGTCTGGATGTAATATCACCTAGCTGGAGGCGGCGACTGAGCTACTTAGCCTAAAGTCAAAGCTAAGGATGACGGAGCGCAGATACGAAATGATCTCGGATTTCTGCGAACGCGTTTCACACCCGAAGACCACATTACCAGCCACGTTTTACGACATAAAAAAATGGTTAAGGGTCTCGGGCTTCCATACGAGGCCATTGATTGTTACCCAAACGGAGAGGATCATGTCGTTGAGGAACAAGCAGAGACGTCTATTGAAACGTCTGAGGGGGAATTTGAGAGTGAGACGGATACAAATGAGGAAGATATGTAATCAGAATACTGTTATTGTATTGTCATTGACTTTTCTGATAACACTATTATCATTTACTATTCTGATTCACTATTTTCTTTTTTTATGTTGATAATAGTATTCGGATATACACTATTCTGATGACACTATTAGCATTTACTATTCTGATGACAAGAGTCACATGCACATCACAAGTGGTCATCCATTTCCAACCATAAAAGGAGACTTCATCTCCAATTCCAACATCAAACCCTCACATTAATCTTCCATCTTCATCTCAAATTCCAACATGAAACCCTCACCTAAAGCTTCCATCTCCAATTCCTTCGATCAATGGCTGAAAGGAGAGCGTGTTCCAGGTGCACGATCGCCTTTGCTCCATAACTCATCCACTTCTCAATCGTGCACGTGCGTGGGGATAGGGAGAGAAGAACAAAATGGAGCACAAGACCAAATATGGGGGAATTCTGAAAAAATTGGGGGGAAATCTGAAATTTAGGGCGCTTATTCCAAATTTTGGGGTTAGCAATCACATGGTCGCTAACCCAAAAGGCGACCATATGGTCGCTAATTCCTGAACATGGTCCACTTCCTAATTCACATATGGTCGCTAACCCTAAATAAGAAGGGGAAATATCAACTTTCCCCTCCATTCTCTTCCGATCGAATTCTCGATCTTCATTCCTTCTCTTTGTCAAACCCTCGCGCCACCCGCCTCGTTAGTCGCGTCGGCGCCGCCTTCGTCCTCTTTCGTTCTCTCTCTCTCTCGCCACCTCCCTCTTTTTCTCTCTCGGGCCTCCCTCCGCCTCCGTCCTCCTCCGCAATCGGCCTCGCCTGCTCCTTCCAGCCTTGAGCCAGCGCCGCGCCACCGCCCTCCAAGCCCGCGCCACTTGCGACGCCTCCGGGATTTCGCCTCCGACATCTCCGTTTAAGGCTGGAACCCGAAAATCTTATATTTGGTTGAATTTGTTGATATTTTGGGATTTGTTGTTGTTGATTATGTTGACTTTAGGTTGAATATGTAGATTTATAGAATTTGTTGTTGTTGAATGTGATGATTTTATGAAACTAGTTGAATTTGTTGATTTAGGATGAATTTGTTGATGTTGTTGATGTTGTAGTTGTGTTGTTGAATTGAATTAGGTAAAATTTTAGGAAGGAAAATTAGTTAATTTTAGGAATTTGATGTTGTTGTTCTGTTATTGATGTTGTAGTTCTGTTGTTGATTTAGATGAGGATTGTTGTTGTTTATATTGTTGTTTAGGTTTAGTAGAAGAAATTGTTGTTGATGTTTAAGTTGTTGTTGTTATATTTGTTATTGTTTAAGTTGTTTGTTGTTGTTGTTGTTGATGATGTTGTTGTTGTTGTTCTTGTTGCTGATATTGTAGTAGTTATTGTTTTTGTTTTTGTTCTTGTTGTTGCTGTTGTTTATGTTTGTTGATGTTGTTGATGTTATTGTTGTTGTTGTTGTTTATGTTTGTTGATGTTGGTTTTTGATGTTGTTGTTTATTGAAGGCGTAGTTGTTGTTGTTGATTATGATGATGTTGTTGTTGATCTTCTTATTGTTGTTATTATTGTGGTTGTTATTGTTTTTGTTTTAGTTGTTTTATTATGGTCAGAGGATGTCGAAGTGCACGAGCTCCTCGTTTGGAGGAGATCTCGTTTGAGGCGACCACACGGACATGCCCGACTTGTCCGATGACGATGGGCCCATCTTCCTAGTACAGAGGAGACAAGAACCCACGTAGAGGAGTCCAGGGCCCCTACACCGGCGCCCTCGTCGGGATCGAGCCAAATCGCAATTGGGACCTTTCCATCGTCGGCGGGAGGTACGTACAACACGAACTTGTTTTATATTCGTTTATTACCCTAAAAAACATGTTATAACACGTTTTACGAAATCTCGCAACTTGCAGCCGTCGGGCATGGTGTTGCGGTGGTCCACACACATCATAATCGGCCAACCGACGATAGGGCATCGAAGTTCGACTTTGCCTCCGCGCGCATCGAAGACTCGTTGGTTTGAGTCTTGGAGGGTAAATTTATTTAATTTCACATTTAGTTTTACAACTTTCGTATTTATCGACTAATATACTCCGTATTTAATTAATTGTTTTGTCGGATTCAAGTAGACGCACTTTTGATGGGATCCCTCCCAGCCAGGTATGGACGTCGAGATGGTTCGGCTCCTGTGGGAGAAGATCGCCAAGAAGCGTTACGACAACTTGGTCGGGAAGCACCGTCGGTCGGGGAAGAAGCCGAATTTTATATAGCATCCGCCCCTTGGGACCTCTGGATGGCGCATTGGAAAACGACCGCGTACAAGACCAAGTTTGAGCGCCAGAAGAGGACCCGCCATACCAATCCGGCGATCCACAGTAGCGGTTCGAGGTCCCACCTCGATACCATGCGTCGAATGGTATATTATTTTAATTTAAATAAATCTTTACAACTCTAAAATTTGTCCCTCAAGAGTAAAATATATGCACTATAATCCCTATTAAATCCATTTACTCAATCAATTATTCTTAGAATAAAAAAACGCACTATTTCTACATATGCACTACAATCCATATTAAATACTTAAATCCATTTATTCAATCAATTACTCTTAGAATAAAAATGCATTATCCCTAAAATTATCTTTCATTATTTAATTTTATTAAATCACACATACAATTAACATTTCCATTCTAATTCAAATAATATACACATTCACCTATGTCCACTTATAAAATAAATAACAATAGACACGAAATCCTATCTGGTCCATCGGACGGGCCAAACCTTCTAGTTTAAATTAAGTTAATCTACTCTTAATAGTTAGTAACAATTGTGATGAATTTCCTAGGAAACATAACAGGGTCACCGGGTTATGCCTCTCGAGCTTCTCATCGAGACGCAAACGTAGGGCCCGGACCGACATTTTATAGACGATCGGTCCGCCCAGATCACTATAAGTATTTAATTATTTATATATTATTTAAATTCGTATATTATTATTATTTATAGTATTTGCGTATTTTTTTAGGCGCGGTCCCAGGAGATCCTCTCCCAGAGGTCTTCAGACTCGGGCACCCCGCCGTCCTTTCAGGACAAGTGCAATGCCTATCTGACGACCGCTGGAGGGGTTGGCCCGGAAGGCGCTTTCTTCGGCCTTGGTAACACTGCTTTCGAGCATTACGGGGAGCGACGACGCCGCGTCGACAACCTCCTCGGGTGGCGGAATTGACGCAACAAAACGTCGTGCTTACGAGTGAAGTGACGGATTTGTGGAGTAGGGTCGCTCGGCTGGAGGAGTTCATGGACTGTATGCAACGCGGATACGAACAGCAACAGGGTGGGTCCCGCGGTTCCTACGGGAGTGATCCGCCTAACCCCGACAACACCAACTACTTATGGTTTTTTTATTTTGTAGATAATTTTGTAAATAATTTTGCAAATAATTTTGCAAATAATTTTGTAAATTATTTAAATTAATATAAATTATCAATTTCGTATATTTTATTTATTGTTTCTTTTATATTTATTTGTATAATACATAATTATTAATTTATTTTATATATAAAAACTATAAAACTGATTATAGTAAAAACTCACTAATATTAATCTTAAGTACATTTTACTAATGTTATGAACTACGACAATATATCAAGTTAACTATTTTAACTAATATAATTATCTAATATTAATTTAAAGAATATTATAATAAATTAAATTCTACAATAAATCTATAAACTAATACTAAAGACCAATAAATCTATTATGAACAATGACAATATATCAAGTCAACTATTTTAACTCGCTAGTATTAATCTTAAATACATAATTACTAATATTAAGAATATTTATGTACATACCTCTTCCTTAGATGCATAATGAGGGTATGCTTGATCCGGAGGAAAGCACGGGAAACCTTGTTCCGATGGATAAGTCGTGTGACCTTGCTCCGATGGATAAAAAGGATAGCATTGCTCCGATTGATGAGGAAGCTCTGGTGGTAGAAAGAAGTTTGGATTTTGAAAAAGATTACTTCCCAACAAATTTGAGAAATACATCGGAGTATCATTCCGACCCAGATTTGAGATTTCATTTTGAGGAAGCTCGAGTGGTGGAAGATAATATTGCTCGTTTGGATTTTGAAAATGAGTAATTTTCAACAAATTTGAGAAATACATTGGAGCATTATTCCGATCCGGATTTGGGACTTCATTTTGAGATTCTTCGGGTGGTGGAAATAATTGAAAATATTAAAGGGGTTCCAAGACATGTTGAGAAAATTAGAAGAAGAAGAGGGATGATGAATGATACAAGTTAAAAGAAATGTGAATGGGTTTATATAGTCAAAGAAATTTACTATCCCGAAATTCTCTCTCTTTTAGTTTCTAACTAGTATGTATGCCCGTACCTTGTACGAGTTTTTCTTAAATAAAATATTAATAATTAAATATTTTCAAATATTTGTATTATTGAGAAAAATAATCATGTAAATGTTTAAATATAAATTTTTGTTATGATCTGCTTAAAAGATAAGGCAATTATCATATAACTAATCAAGATCTTTTCATATAAGATAACAAATGATTGGATGATAATAATGATCTTTATATCTACCATATCCAAAAATAAAAGATTATTTAATAATGAGATTTTTTTATCCTATATTCTAAAAGCATAGATAAGAATTTATCATATCCAAAAATAAAAGATTATTTTTATAAAAAAGTGATATGGTCCAATTAAAAGCGACATATGTCGTTTAATAATTTTTTTAACCTCCGCTTTAGGTTACAGTTATGATTTTTTTTTTTTCGTTTCTGGCGTTCCTTTCCGCTCTCGTTTTATGCCCTCTAGCTTTTTCTCTCTTTTGTTCCGTCCCCTCCCTCTTTCTGCTTTGGTTCCTCTTTAAATATCCTCCCGACTTTCGAGTCGGGGTAAGGGTACATACATCTCGACCCCCAGATCCCGTCCTTATCGGATTCCACCTAGGTAGATGTCGTTATTGTTGTTGTTGTTTTACCAAGTTAGCAATCCGCGTTATGTCTTCCCCAGATTATCAAATTGGCAATCCGGGACGATACTTGACAATTCGGTCGGGGCAACATATGGTGGGATGGAGATCCGGCTTTGAAACCTGGATCCCCATAGAACCAGCGGCTGACCCACGTCCCATCCCCGGGGCCAAAAAGGCCAAAAAGACTGCAGCCGGGGATAAAGCAACAGCCGAATTTTGTTAGGTTTGCTCTATGTAAGAGAAAAGAAGGAAGAAAGCAGTGGATAGGTTCAACTTTCAACTTCAACCCACAATTTCCTCGTCACAAATGGCGACTCTCTTCTTAACCCCTAAAGTTTTTTCCACCGCCGCCACAACCACCACGTCTGCCCACTACACCGCGTTAGCGCCCCGGAGGTCTAGTCCTCCCTCCTCCATCACCTCCTCTTCATTTAATCGCACATTCTACTTTCCATCCTCCGCATCCGCCGCCGCCGCCGCCGCCGCAGTCCGCTGCTCTTCTTCCACACAGCCACCATCGCCGCCCCTCCGGCGCCGGCCGGAGTACATCCCCAACCACATTCCCGACCCGAATTATGTTCGGATATTCGACACCACGCTCCGGGACGGCGAGCAGTCCCCGGGCGCCGCCATGACTCCGCAGCAGAAGCTCGAGATCGCGCGGCAGCTTGCTCTACTCGGCGTCGACATCATCGAGGCCGGTTTCCCAGCTTCCTCCGCCGCTGACCTCGAAGCCGTGAAGACGATCGCGATTGAGGTCGGTAACGCCGTCGATGAGGACGGCTACGTTCCCGTGATCTGCGGGCTATCTCGGTGTAACCGGAAGGATATTGATGCTGCTTGGGAGGCTGTGAAGTACGCCAAGAGGCCGAGGATTCACACGTTTATTGCCACCAGCGAGATTCATATGAGGCACAAGCTGAATAAGACCAGAGACGAGGTCATTGAAATTGCTAGGAGCATGGTTAGGTACGCAAGGAGTTTGGGTTGTAAAGATGTTGAGTTTAGTCCCGAAGATGCTGGCAGGTTAGTCAACATTCCCTACGGAGTATTATATTTTAATTATTTTTGCCTTTTGATTTTCCAATGCTGTCAAACTAAGTTAACCTATAGATGTTGCTAGTAGGAATGTATGTGTAGTTACAATTGGAGGGAATATAAGCTCTCAACAATTCCAGATGAATATGATATAGCAAAACTGTATCTCTGATTAAAACAATGAATTTTGCTAAAGAATATATGTATGGAAAAGTGCAGACTACTTCCATTATTTTTTAAGTTTGATGCATATTGTAAACATTTTCCTTCAGTCATTGATGTTGACTTTCTAGATCGACGGACTTGAATAAGGGGTTGAAGTTGTGAACCACTATTTGCTAGCTCATAGTACAGTATATATGTTGATTGTTTCCCTGAGGAATCTGATACACACCGCCAGTGTTTTGGCTGAATAACCGGGCATAGCAGTGGGCAATATCCTTCCAAAACCTTTGAGATCTTCGAGAAATTTTAAATCTAAGAGAGTTTAATGAAACCCCTCGATCAAACCCAAACAGCAATTCTTTTCCGGTAACACGGCTCTAAAATGACCAACTTGAGCAGGTAACACTCATGAGCGTATGCAAAGTGAGCGCTCAAAATCAAAGTCCCAAATCTCTCTTTATCGCGAATACCATTGTTGTTAGCACATATTGGGAGTGCCTTAATATAAGTCTAGCTAGGTGAATGGTTTCCATTCAAATCTTCATATCATGCTAGACAGGGATACTCTTTTGGGAATTCGTCATCAGGATGGATGCAATATAAACTAGGAAAATATTCCGTCATTCAACTGATTATGAAATGAATATTAAAGTTAGGATTATTTCTGTGAGGATGGTATGTGTTGACATTTTATGATAAATCTGTCTTACACCGGCCGAAGCTATTGAAATTTTCTACCTTTGGTGAAAAGGGAAGCTATCACAAGTGATTTTGGTTGGATTGTTTAGGGTGTGGGAAAATAAATCTGTTGGGCAGAAGAGATAAGATAGCAAATCTGTTGGGCATAAGAGATAAGATAGCAAATCTGTTGGGCATAAGAGATAAGATAGCAACTGAACACACTTCCTTACCCACATCTAAATTTAACAGGTTTGCTTAGTGCCTGAACAATGCATATTTATAATTTATTTATCTGTTAAGACCAAAAAATCATTGTTCATCTATTACAACAACATCTACCCAGTGTTGCTACATGTGCAAGGTCTGGTGGTCGAGATGTACACATCCATACCCCGAGCAAGTCGAGAGGGTGTTTTCAATAGTTAGAATGATTTTTGGCAATATGACTCTAAGTCATAGCTAGAATGTGGCTATGCTCTCACGTAGCTTATCCAGGATATTTTTCTTTTTAAGGAGCTTATTTTGTCTTGGGCAGTGTTTGAAAAGGCGAGGCGAAGGCGCGCCCAGGCGCGCCCGGCCATGGTCAACGCCTGCATTAGCCAAGGCAAGGCGAATAGCATGATGCGATGCCCAGGCGCCCCAGGCGACCTAGGCGACCAGGCGAGCTCAGGCGAGATGCGATCGCCTTATGCTGTTTTCACTTAAATTTGATATCTTTTCAATTTTCTTACCTTTTTAATACACTTTCCTTAATGTAAATATTTATTTCCACCCTTTTTTTAAGACAATATATCATTTTAATGTGTTAAACATTTATTTCCTTGTTATGTTTCCAAGATATCTTTTAATTTGTTATCTTTTCCAAGTATATGTTTCCAAGATATCTTTAATTTGTTAACTTTTCCATGTATACATTTCCTAGTTATCTTTTTATTTGATTTCATTGTCTCTAATCCTCTATACACTCAGCCTTCTAAACCTATTTCTACAAGACAAATTCTTCTCTGACTTCTCTTTTTCATAGTTTTCCTCTTCTCCGACTTCTCTCTTTTGTAGTTTTCCTTCTTTGATCTTGTTTTCTCTCTTTATCTCCTTGTTTTTATTATTATAAACCGAATAAAATTTGTTTTATTTTTGCATCAAAAATATGTTTTAATACCTAAAATTTCATTATATGTATATTTGTTATTTACGGGACTCTTGAAGGGAAAGGCGATCGCCTTCGCCTTAGAGGCGCGCCTAGGCAATTTGGGGGGGCTGTCGCCTCGGGTGTCGCCTCGCCTTTTTAAACACTGGTCTTGGGGAGGAAATAAAACATTGAATGTTCTAACTTAAGCTTGCCTCCCATTTTTAGTTTGATGTGGAAACTAGCCCTATGTCTATACTCGTAACAAGATTGTACACTTATTAACTAGAGGCCTCAAATTTGATCCTTGGAGTTTGACCATTTTTACCCCTTTTACCTGATGCAAAAGCGGGTCACCCCTCATTCAAACCAATAAAAAGAAGAAGAATATGCCTTCCTAGTCCTAAACTGTTTTACCAAAAAAAAGAAAATTATAATTTATATCCAGTGTATTGATCCCTGCACACAGAAGTTTTGGGACAAAATATGTAGGTGTTCTCTAGGTGACGGTTGATCACATAGATTATATATGTAATATGAGTCGAAGTTTTGAAGTTAAAAGTTCCCGTGGGAGTGTGGCGCCATAGGAAATTTACTTTTTTAAATTAAATTTTCATGTATATCCAACTATCCATGTTCCTTCTTCTGATCGAAGTCATATTTTAATGTTTCTTTTGTATCACAGATCAGACAGGGAGTTTCTTTATCAAATTCTGGGTGAAGTTATTAAGGCTGGGGCAACTACTCTAAATATTCCTGATACTGTAGGTATTAATGTGCCTTTTGAGTTTGGACAATTGATAGCTGACATAAAGGCAAACACCCCTGGAATTGAGAATGCGATCATTTCAACACATTGCCAGAATGATCTTGGACTATCAACTGCCAACACAGTAGCTGTATGTCACTTTCTGCTCCTTGTTTCTTGGGAGAAGACAATGAAGGAACACTAAATTTTCTTATCTGAATTCAGGGAGCATGTGCAGGTGCAAGGCAAGTGGAGGTTACTATCAATGGCATTGGTGAAAGAGCTGGAAATGCTTCTTTGGAAGAGGTGTGTCTTTATAGTTATGCTCTAATGAGTCATTCCTTTGATTCTATAGTTGTTAGAATTGTGGTTGCCAACAAATATGTAGGCGTTCATATTCATTATATTTGCATACTGCTTGTTGAAAAAGTAGGAATACTTGTTCAGTTCATTCTCCCTTTATCTTGGCATTGAGATCCTTGTTCTCTTCCCTGTGTAGGGATGCGATTATATCGACTGCCTTCATCCACTTCTGGGAAAATCTTATATTGTAACTTTTTTTGGCAATTGATTTATGTCTTTCTGGATAATCATAGTTGTCTATGTATTTTATGGATCTCCGATTGAGAGAAAATCAACTTTAAAGTAAATTCCAATGTTTAAGAAAATGATATAAGTCTGTCTGTTGCTGGGTCTGTCTGTGTGTTTCTGCCAAGTTTCTTACTCTTTGAAGATGTTATAATCAATAAGTTGATAGCAATGTTTTGCTACTTTTTCATGGATGCAATGCCATTTATAATTATTTGAGAGCTGTCATGTTTTGACATTGGCTTTTGATTATTGTCCTTTTGAACTCCTTGTTAGCCTGGTAGTTCAAGGAAGAGTTCTTTCATAAAGTGCTAGATCTGGATAGGCCCTACATTGTAGGTTTGACCTTAAACCTGATTGGAATATACTATTACAACTTCTTTCTTGTGTCTCTAAAACACCATTTAACACCTAATTTTAAGCGGCATTTAAGCTATAATCATGCATATGTGATGATTTTTAGATATTCTTATAGACCTATGTCCAATAATCTTTATCTATGTCTAATAATCTTTATACCCAACATTGATTCCTACTCAATGATTTTAATGTTTTATTTGTGGTAGATGTTTGTGAACAATGATTATGAGTGCTTATTTATCTTGCTCTTCTGTGTGCTTCATCTACAGTTAGTTTGACAGTGTCCTGACTATGGTATTTGATTTTTCCTATTTAAGTAGGTTGTCATGACATTAAGATGTCGTGGACAAATATTAGAAGGTATCTACACTGGCATTCGCACCGAGCACATTGTCAAGGCTAGCAAAATGGTATGACCCTATAACTTCTCCAATTTTTTTATGTTGCTTTTCAGTTTTTTGCAGTGTCTGGACGTTCTTGAATTTATTTGTTTGCTTTCAGGTTTCTGAGTATACAGGATTGCATGTGCAACCACACAAGGCTATAGTTGGAGCCAATGCTTTTAAGCATGAAAGTGGAATTCACCAGGTATCTATGCTTGGGGATTGGAAGCAGATCAAATCCTGAATCTTCTTTATTTTTCCTTTTCTGTTTTTTTTTAATGGTCGTCTGTCAAAAACTTTTCCAGCTGGTCATTATTTTTTGGGTGTAATGTCTTATTTTCGGAGAACATGTTAATTTGTTGATAAATCATCTGTCTTCACTGAAAAGTCATGCAGGAGAATATTTATTGTGTTTCATATTTAGTTTTGTAAGACTGAGCGTGCCCTTATTCCCTCTCATCCTGTCTATGACTCTTCTCTTTTAGCACTGCTCCCATCCCCAGAACTCCTTTCTATTTTTCTTCTTCATCCTTTCCAATGATAGTTATAATTGCCTGGGTTAAAGAAGTTTCCTGTATTTTGTACACCTGGTGATTTTTAATGTTGGTTTCAAATTGTTCCAATTTTGACATGGATTTGATTTTTTGACCAAATTAAATGAAAATTTGGTGCTGTTTGGGTATTTTGGTGCTGTTTGAGATTTGGTTTCAGTTTTGGGTTGGAGAGACTCGTTTAGGTAATTGGAACGAGTGGGAGGTGTTTGAGATTTGGTTTCAGTTTTGGGTTGGAGAGACTCATTTAGGTAACTGGAACGAGTGGGAGGTCAAAGTTAACTTGATCTTCTGATCAAAGTTCCTTTAGGTAAATTGGTGTGTTGTTAGTGCATATTTATATGCTTTATGTGGAGGCTTCGAGGTCTAATTTAGGCCTCTAAACTTGCTTCTACACAAAGTTGACTGGTATTTATGTTCGTCCCAGATCCCGCTGTAGCGGAACCTCACTGGGTCAATGTTGTTGTTGTTGTTGTTGTTGTTGTTGTTGTTGTTGTTGTCGTCATCTCTGAAGTGTCTTCTAAAGCGTGTGCATTTCATTATAATATGATTCCTTATGTACATATGCAACATGGTATGCTTTTGGATTTCAAATGTTTATTTATAAATTAGACTCTCTTTTTGGTGTTCATTCTTAATGTACTACACAACTCACTTGATGTTATGTACATATGCAGCATGGTATGCTTAAACACAAAGGCACTTATGAGATCATGTCTCCAGAAGACATAGGGCTATATCGAGCTGATGAAAATGGTCTTGTCCTTGGAAAACTTAGGTATGTTACATTGCAAAGTGCAAGATATGCAATTTTCTCTTATCAATCTTGATAGGTTCCTGCTATTTGTTTGCTTTTGCTTCTTCCTCCCCTCTTTTTCTTCCATATTTGATCACACGGCCTCAACGCTTATGCTTCTGATGTTATAATTGCAGTGGACGCCATGCATTACAAAAAAGGCTGAAGCAGGTAACAATTTATATATAATTTGCATTATAAAATTGCAAAAAGAGTAGCAAATATTGAGTTCTGGAGAATATATGATGTAGAAGTTGGTAAATCTCTGTTTCAGCGTACATGATAATCAAATTAATGAAACCTTTTTTTTTCCAGCTTGGCTACTCTTTTGAGGGCAAGGAGCTTGATGATATCTTTTGGCGGTTCAAATCTATAGCTGAGAAGAAGAAGGTATGTATGATAATATTATCATTAATGTGCAGCATTTGTGCTCAACAATCTGACGATTGCATTGGTCGTGGTTTTGATAGTTGCCCTAAGTTATTTGTAGGTACTGTTGAGGCGGGTCTTCTTAAACAAGATGAATGAACGCTCTGCTTAGGTTCCTTGAGATATATAGTGGGATATTTTTTTTTTTATCATTGTCAACCAGTGGTTCTTATAGGAATGTTGGGTGTTTCACCATACAATGTAATAGTTGACGGCGTTGCTATTCTTTAGTTGTGACTAAATATTCGAATTTTGCGATTTCAGCATGTTTTGGATGAGGATATTGAAGCATTAGTAGTTGATGAACTTTTCCAGCCAGAATCAATTTGGTCACTTGGTGATTTGCAGGTAAATTTGTGATGACCTACCTTTCAAGTGTTCAATGTTTTTTTTCTGTAAAAATTTCTTTCACACGGTCCATGCAGGTCTCTTGTGGAACTCTTGGCCTTTCAACAGCAACTGTGAAGCTCATAGATGCGGATGGTGCAGAACATGTTGCATGTTCAGTCGGTACTGGTCCAGTTGACTCAGCATACAAGGCCGTTGATCTAATTGTCAAGGTTTGTTGGATTTCTTGATCCATGGATTCCTTCAGGATGGATTTATATGAATATGGATGGCCCTACCCTAGCAAAGTCGTAAAGAGTTATTCTGTGCTTACAGGTGCCGGTGGCTCTCCTCGAGTATTCCCTCTCAGGAGTGACACAAGGCATTGACGCAATAGCAACAACCAAAGTCTTGATACGCGGAGATGACTTCACATCGACCCATGCATCAACTGGAGAGTCTGTTCAGAGAACATTCAGGTAGCGCATGCTCATTCATGACTTTAATCACTCCTTTTAATCCATTGATTATGGAAAGTTGAAAAAACCATAGAAATGGAAAGAAGAAAGGCAACTGATTTAATTTTATACAGTAAAAAAGATGCTAGACTTGGTACTAAATCGGTGTAATTTGTAATATTTTCCTATGGCCTCGTTATTGGACAGTGGGAGCGGATCCGAAATGGATATTGTCGTCTCGAGCGTTCGGGCATACCTTAGTGCATTGAACAAGATGCTAGGCTTCAAGAAGCAGGCTAGCCCCAAAGCCGAAGCTGGAAATTCCAGAACCGTTGTCTCTGCATAAATTTCGGTTTACTTATTACAACAATTGTAGATTGTTGACATTTTTGTTTTTTACAGTTTGACCGGTGTTCTACTGTACTTATTTAAGCTGAATGTGAAGAATTATTATGACCCTTATCGGTGCAAGTGTAAAACATAAGCTGAGTTTTCTGAAAGTCTCAGTTACTGCATTCGTAACCGGTATTTGGAATTGATAGCAATACCCGACAGCTTGGCTACCAATTTGTGTTCTCTCTCCTTTGGCCGAAATACCAAATGAGTATTCAAAAAAAAAACAAAAGAGGCTTAACTTAGTTGACATTTGGGTATTAATAATAACTCCCAACGGTCATATGTGCCCAAAATTCAACCGGAAAATAGATTTAGCCTATTTCTTATTAAATTAAACTCGTTCGAGTTTAGATTATACTAGCAAGACCCGGATAATTTGAAATTTTTTTATGTAGGAACCGAAATAATTTCCTCAATAAAACTTTCAAGTGAGAATTATTATAATACGTCGGAAATGTAAAAAAAATGTTTCTTTATTTATAATAGGATATGTGATTTAAATTTTGAATGAGATAATGTTATATAATATATAGATAAATAAATACTAAAAAAACTGAATAATATTTTCATACTCATTAATTGAATATGATAAGTATTTCATACTCATTAGTTAAATATGGTAAGTAATAGTAATGAATGAGGTAATATCATTATAATATTTATAGAATGCTTATTAATAACATAGCTAATTGATTTTTTTAATTGAATATGGTAAGTAATAATGATAAATGAAATAATATTATTATAATATAAAAAAATAATGATACATATTAAAGATGATGTACAATTATAGAATATTTAAATTTTGTCCATACAAAATAGTAGATCATTGTATATTAGATATTATGTATGGATAATTTCATACTTGCCATTGAAAAAAAAATAACGATATATATTAAAGATGATGATGTACAATTATATGATATTTAAATTTTGTCCATAAAAAGGTAGTAGATCATTGTATATTAATAGCAATAGTAATATTATTATATTTATATATATTGGTAAATACTAAAAAGGAGAAAGGGTAAAGAAGTAAATTTAAAAATTAAGATGCTTATGTGGCATAGTTAGATGTGTGACAATTTCGGGGGCGATTTAGTTGACGATTTTTCAGGCGGATATCTGGGCAATTTCGGGGGCGTTTTTGTTGCTAGTTTAAAGGTGTTTCACTCCATTGTTTTCTTCCTCTATAGATTTCGAACTTTTCTTTGCCCTCCAATCCATTTTAGTCATCGTCTTTCATTGGTTTTTGGGCAACTTTTGCTTTGATCTTTAATCTATTTGGGCGTTTTCTTGTACAATCATGGTCGAAATTGGTATGTACATGTGTCTTATTCAATGTTGATGAATTAATGTCATTTTTTTTGGTGAAAGGAGAGACAACACTCTTCGTCCCCTCAAGGGGAGAGTTTTATTAATAATAAAAAAGGGCTAAATAGTGATCAAGCGGGGGATAGCCCGACCCCTAATATCATCAAGCATTAAAAGATAAATCCCCTCGGGAGGGGCAAACAATACATGAAGACCTGCATTAAAATTAAAAGCATTCAAAGCAAGGCAATCTTCTACCCGGTCTGCCTCGCGATAGATATGTCGGACTTGGACAAGCCAGTCCTTTCTTAAAAAGCCTTGGCAACTAGTGACCAGACTGTAAAGGGGATGGTTATTCTTCAACTTCATTCCCAAAAGCTCAACGGCCATTTTAGAGTCCGACTCAATCACCACTTATTGAAATCCTTCATTCAAGGCAAGATTGAGGCCTTGAAAGATGCCCAAAGTTCCGAAGTAGGCACCGTACACGATCCAATATTTGAACAAAGCCACCTTTCCACGTCCCGTGATGATCTCTTAATATACCAACACAAGAGGCGAAGCCGCCATTCCTAACCGCTCCGTCAGTGTTCACTTTTATCCATCCCCGTTGAGGACAATTCCAAGAAACTTCACGAAAGGATTTAGGAGGAAGTATAGGAGTACTAACCTTTCTTTCAATTGCCTCAATGTACTCTCTACATCTACCCATGACGAAAGCCTTTCTATCAACATTACGAGACTCATTCAAGAAACACTTTTCATTTCTCCATTTCCAAGACCACCACAAACCCATTGTGAAACATGCCCCCATTCAAGATTGTCCCCAATAGGACGCTTGTCAAGAAGATTACCTCTAAGCCAAGTTGCAAATGGTATCTGAAAAAACAAGCATCATGATCAGTAACTCCAAAACAAATCCACATGGCTCTAACCTGGTCACAATCATGGAAGAGGTGCTCATTAGTTTCTGCCATGCTCCCCCAACAAGTACAAACGATCGAGATTGCAAGGTGACGTCTTCTTCGCTCCCATTTGGTCATAAAGCCTCCTTTCAAGCAAGTCCAAACAAAATATTGAACACGCTCGGAGAACCCTAATTTCCAAACACTTTGAACACGCCCTTATCTATGAACTAGTACGAAGTAGAGCCCCGAACAACCGCATAACCGGACACAACAAAATACTCATCGTTGCTCTCATGACCCCAACAAATATTGTCCCTCCTATCCACATTCTGGTCGACGGTCATAGCAACCAACTTGCAGCAAATTTCCTGCGCCAATAGCTCGACAAGTACGGTTCCAGCCTTGCCCCTCTACTTGAAAACGTGAAGGAGAAAGTGTTGCAATTCTTCCTTGATTTCATTCATGAGAGATTACACAATATATAGACACCTCATGGGCATGCCTAGTGGGACACTTGTCTTTATACAAGGATCATTCTAGAATAGGTAAGATATTTGTACAAATATTTTCATTTTCATTCTACTATTCTATCATCCTCCCTCGATTCGAACTGGGGCAAGCCGAGTTTGGATCGTAGAAGAAGAAACCTGCCGTGGGTAAAGGTTTTGGAAGATCATCTGCAGTTTGATCTTTGGAGGAGATGAATGAGATGGTGAGGGCTTTGCACTTGACTCTCTCACGAACAAAGTGGTAATCAAGCCCAAGGTGTTTGATTTTGTGGTGAAGGACAAGGTTCCTTGCTAGATATGTGGCGTCAATGTTATCACACCATAATGTGGGGGGCTGTGATAGAGGAACACCAATTTCTGAAAATAAGGATTGAATCCAAATTGCTTCACAAGCGGCAAGAGCTACGACTCGATATTCGGCTTCGGTGGACGAACGAGCCACGGTGTCCTGTTTCTTGGAGCTCCATGAAATTAGATTGTTGCCTTGAAAGACACAGTAGGCGTTTGTGGATCGGCGATCAATCGGATCTCCCTCTCAATCCGCGTCGAAGAAGACCAAGATCGTGGAGTTGGCTTTGGAGGATATGTGGAATTGGAGGTCAGCAGTTCCATTGAAATATCGGAGAACTCGCTTCACACCTTGCCAATGTGTGCCGTTGGGAGAATGCATTACTTGACAAAGCTTGTTCACGACGAAAGAGATGGCGGGATGGGTGAAGGCTAAGTATTGTAAGCCCCCGACAATACTCTGAGAGAGCGTTGGATCAGAGAAGGGGGTTGACTTGTCTTTGTTGGCGACAAAATTGGTAGCCATAGGCGTGGGTACAGGTTTGGAATTGGACATCTGGGCTCGAGTGACGAGATCATGTATGTATTTTTTGACAAAGGAAGAAGCCAGCCTTGGTGCGTTTGGTTTCGATGCCCAGAAAATGGCTTAGATTGCCAAGGTCTTTGACCGAAAATTGAGTAGATAATGAGCGGACAAAATCCCCTGCAAGTTGATCAAAAGAGGCCAATACCAACAAGTCATCCACATAGACTAAAATGAAAACGACACATTTCCCTTGGCGAAAGTAACAAAAAAAAGAGAAGAATTAGATTCAGAGGGGGAGAAACCTATGGTAATTAGGGCATCACTGAGTCGGGAGACTCGCGCCTGTTCAACCCGTAGAGAGAGCGGTTTAGCTTACAAATGTGTTTGGGAAAGGATGAGTTTGTGAAAACCGTAGGCTGGGAGATTTAAACGTCTTCATTCAAGGTGCCGTGAAGGAACGCATTTTGGATGTCGAGTTGCCGGACGGTCCAATCATTCATAATCGCCAAGGAAAGAAGGAGACAAATAGTTGTGGGCTTAACGACGGGGCTAAAGTTTCTTCATAATCTAAGCCAACAACTTGGTTGAATCCCTTCGCAACGAGGCGAGCTTTACGCCGTTCATCGGAGCCATCAGCGCGGCGTTTTAGTCTTATAGACCCATTTTACGTCCAAAACGTTGGTAGAGTGGTAGAGGAGGACGGTGGAACCAGGGTCCAGTCATTTGTGGATATGAGGGCATGGAATTCAGCATCATAGCTTGCCTCCATTCGGGGAATTTGTTGGCTTCGAGAAAGGAACAAGGCTAGTTAGGGACAAGAGAGGTGGCGGCGCAATTTGGGGTATTTGGGGAATTTGGGTCTGGTGGCGGTGGAGGCCATGGAACCGTCCCATCTAAGTGTATGAGTGGTTTGGTAATGTTGTTTTTGGCCTTGGTTTGCATTGGGTGGCTGGATTTGGTTGGGAGAGTGGGCGTATGAATGGTGGGCTTAGGATGAGAGGGAAAATTGAGAGGAGTGGGTTGTGAGGTAGAGACGGGAAAGATGGGCTGTATAGGTGAAGTGGGGGAAGTGGGCTGAACATGAGAGTTGGGCTTAGGCGGATTAGAGTTAGGAGTTTGGTATATATACTGGTGAAAAATGGGCAGACGAGCTTCTTGTGAGGGAGTAGGCAGGATAGGGGAAGAGTGATGGGCAAACGGGAAAACATTTTCATGAAAGATGGTGGGAGAGGAGCGGAAGGAGAGTTTGTGGGTATTGTAGGGGAGAAGGTTTGGAAAGCAAAGGCACCCAAAAACACGGAGGAATTTGTAATCGGGGGGTGATTTAAAAAGCATCTCAAAAGGGGTTTTATGTTGGAAGATGAGAGTGGGAAGACGGTTAATGAGGTAGGTTTAGGTTCGTAGTCGGATGGGATGCCGACAAGGAAGTAGGTGATGAACTCCTTATCGGAGAGTGGCTGAACGGAGGCATCGAGAAGGGCGGCGAGGTGTTTGGCTTTGTTGAAGAAATCTGAAATGGATTCAGACCCCTTTTTGAGTGACGCTAATTGGAGCCTTGTGTGCACGATTTGTGCGTTGGAGTGTGCAGAAAATAGGTCATGAACCATGGCCCAGATTTGGGTAGCAGAGGTGCAATCTAGCACTTGAGATAGATTAACTTTCGTGAGGGAAGAAGTGAGAATGGCCATGACCAAGTTGTTCTTGATTTGCCACTCATCGAACACCGGATTGGGTTCGCCTGCTTCAACCAACGACGAGCAAGGGCTCGATCCATCCACAAGGGAGTAAAGCTGGCGAGCTTTGAGGTATGGATCTACTTGAGCTTTCCAAAGGGGGAAATTGGTTTGAGAGAGCTTGATTGTAATGAAGGAGGAGAAGGAGGGCAGATTTGTTGTAGGAAGGGCTAAAGCCATGGCGGTGGCCGGTAGAAAAAGAGGCTAGGGATTTTGGGATTAGTGATTTTTTGGATGTTAGGGGAGGAACAGGCCAGGTAGTGGACATGTGTCCTATGGCTCTAATTCCATGCTTGAAAACGTGAAGGAGAAAGTGTTGCAATTCTTCCTTGATTTCATTCATGAGAGATTACACAATATATAGACAACTCATGGGCATGCCTAGTGGGACACCTGTCCTTATACAAGGATCATTCTAGAATAGGTAAGATATTTGTACAGATATTTTCATTTTCATTCTACTATTCTATCACTCTCCGTCCAAAACTCTCTGACAGTGACTTGAATCATGTCGGTCTCAATCTCAGTAACCACGTAATCTAAGAGCGGTTGGTTAATGAGCCAATTATCACTCCAAAAGCTAATAAAGGCCCCAATACCGAGCAACCAACAAGACCCTTTACTCACCACTTTGGAAAGACCCGCTCATATGTTTCGCCATCCATGAGACTCAGCCGGAGAAGAACCCATGGCACGGTTGACATACTTTTGATTGAGAAAATTAGACCACCGCATCCCCTTCTCCATAATAAATCTCCAAACAAGTTTTCCGATAAGTGCCAAGTTCATCCTTCTCATCGATTTGATTCCAAGGCCGCCTTGCGATTTGGGTCGAACCATTTTTTGCCACACCACTTTATGGAGCTTACGGATCCCATCGTTGCTACCCCAAATGAAATCTGATTGATCCGATCAATCTTATTACAAGTATTGACAGGCAACAAAGTAGACGGCATGGTGTAAACGGGCAACGACGACAAAACCGTCTTTGTCAAAGTAACCCGGCCAACGAAACTCAAAGTGTTGGACTTCTAACCTGACAACTTAGACGACATGGTGTAAACGGGCAACGGCGACAAAACCATCTTTGTCAAATTAACCCGGCCAGTGAAACTCAAAGTGTTGGACTTCTAACCCGACAACTTAGATAGAAATTTTGATCAGATTAGTGAAAGTGTCTTTGTTCACTCTTTTGTGGAGAATTGGCATGCCAAGATAATTGTCGAGATTCTTGGTAACCTTAAAACCCCCAACATCTTCAAGGACTTCAATCAGCTCACTCTTAACATTGCTTGGAACAAAAAGTTTGGACTTTTGAGTGCTTACTTTTTGTCTCGAGACTCGACAAAAGCAATCGATATAATCCTTTATAACCGCCATTTGATCAATCGAGGCTTCAACCATAAGAGTAATATTGTTAGCGAAAAACAGATGTGATAGGTTAGGCCCATAATGAGTCAACTTTATAGGCTTCCTCTCGCCTTGATTCACCACTTGCTCAATAAGGTGGCTTAACCGCTGAATGCACAAGATGAAGAGGTAAGGCATGATGGGATCACCCTGTCTCACCCCTCTAGAAGTCGTGAACTGGTCCAAGACAACCCCATTCCACAACACATGCATCCAGGGAGACAAGATACGAGCAATAATCCAATTGATCCACTAACTCTGAAAACCTGCAACTCTTAGAGTGTCCTCAATGAAGTCCCATCTAAGACGATCATAAGCTTTCTCTAAGTCTAACTTGAAAAGCATCCAACCATACCTTCCTCGCCTCTTCTTCGTGGAGTTATTTTTCCAACCCCGTCCTCTAACGTTAAAGTTTTGGTTTCACTATCAATCAACAACGCATCATCAACTTCATCCCATTTTGTGTTGAGCCCTTGGATCAATTTCCTGACTTGCTTCCATTGAGGAAGTTTTTCACCAAGAAACTCAAGTTGACTAACCAAGGCTTGAAACCTTGAGTGATAGTCAGCCAGATATTCATTCTTTTCTTGATTGATTACCTCATAATCTCTTTTGAGACTAATGATTAAGTCCTTCTTGGGATCTTCATTTCCTTGATGGAATCATTTAATAACATCCTATATCTCCTAGGCACATATTATCCTCTTATGTATGCTTGTTTTCATTATACTAGGTGAGGACTGCATGTGGCATCTGGGGCGGATTTGTTCAATGCCTAGTGGGGGTTGTAGCTCCACTGGGATTTTAAAAAATAATTTTTGTTTACATATACAAAAATACTTAAAACATAGGGTTAGAAGTTGAACGCTGAGGCTCTTCTGAAAAGAACGATCGAGAGAGCGGCGGGCTAAAGTGAACGACCTCCTCTACAGCGCTGCTCGTGTCCTCCTCTGCTCGGCGACCGGTCGGGACGGCGCGGCGCGCTAAAGGTCACCATTCTTCAGTCCGGTGACAGGTTGGGTCCTCCTTCCTCGGTGCCTCAGCCTCTCGCCTGCTCACCGAGACGCCGATGCCAGCTCCTCAGCTCCCTCACGCCCACCCCTGGCTGCAACTCAGGTTTAAGTTTTAGCCCCAATTAATTTAGCCCCAATTAATATCAATTTCAAATTAGGTTTGAGTTTTAGGATTTGTGAAGAAGACCAATGAACATAATTTAGTGCATTGAATGAGATTTAGGTTTGAGTTTTAGGTTTGAGTGGGATTTAGGATTTTTCATCTCTTTATGGATTTGTTGTCTCTTTTTAGGTTTGAGGTTCTCAAATCAAGAGAATTGATGAGAATGGAATAATCTTGCTACTTATGTGATGCTTCTTGGAAGATAGCTATTAGCTAAGTTTGTTAATGTAAAATTTTGGAGCCTTGATCTTTTTACGCTGCCCTTCTACCAGAATATCCATCAGTTTGCATCTATGATTGTCGTCTCTTTATGGGTTTAGGGATCAGACAAAGAAGCATCGTGTCTATCATTTGGTATATCTTTTGGTGTGGTTAGCTTTGCTTTTACCTGTTGCTATATCTACTGTTGAAAGAGCTTTTTCTGCTGAAGCTTATCAAAACTTAATTACGCAATCGGCTCGGAGATGAGCTGATGAATGACTGTTTGATTACTTATATTGAGAAAGATGTTGTGTGTTGTATTCTGAAAATATTATTGTACGATTTCAAGATATGACAAATCGAAGAATGTCATTGTAAGAAACACATTATTATAATTTTTTCTATATTTTATATAAAAAAAAATTCCTGGCTTTGCCAGAAACTTTTCTGTAGCCAAAGGAATTTAGCCCCCACTGGCAAATATTCCTGTCTACGCCACTATGTGGCATATAGTTCTTTCCCTAAACCATTCTATTGAGTGTGTATTAGAATTTATGAAAAAATGGGGCAATAAAGGACATATTAATGAATAAGGGTACTCATCTGTATAAAGTGGTCTCCATATCCCGCGTGTGCTATGAAATAGATCATCGTCGGAGGGTACAAGTTGACCCAGATCGTAATTATCGGCAAGAAATTGCAAGAACGGTTCCACGACAACCTAACTAGAACAACTTGGTGATACGTGGCAAAGATCAGACCGATCATGGGCATCTCCATCCTATATGCTCGCCTTTAAGGGATTAAGACAACTCATATTCTACAAGAGTTCACCAACATGGGAGGAGTTCCCTACAAGGTCGTACATGCGTTTGTTTCTCCTTAGTTCTATAGCGAGCTCCCATCGAACTCTATGGTAGTCTCTCTCTCTCTCTCTCTCTCTCTCTCTCTCTCTCTCTCTCTACAGCCCAACAACTTCAAAAATGACTAATAACCTCAATGCCCTTCTGTCTTGACATTCCTAGCGCCCACGATGAATGGAAATACGAAATCGTTAACTATATCAGTTTTGAAGTTCACACCTAGCCATATCACGTCGTGGATCGATCCCTATGCCCTCGTACATATGTCTTGTACGTATTATAACTTCAAATAAACTATTCATGAAAGACGAATTTATAAATTTACGGATTATAAATTTCAATCAACTATATTCATGAAAGACGAAAACTAATTTTTCACTTTCATGCATTAGATTTAAATAAGGCTTTGAATAAATTATTTATGAAAGCAAAACTCTATTTTTCCATACAACTTACCTCCAAGTAGAATCTCTTCTTATCTTCATCTTCGTCTTCAGAACTTCCTCCTTCGGTTTCTTCTTCTAAAGAGGACAACTCTTTTTCATCTTTCTCATAAGATGAATCTGAAAAAGGTGTATTGGTTAAAGACATTGTGTCTCACAAGTCTGAAAAGATTTCGGAAGAGAATAGATTTGTTTTCCAATTGTATTTGGCAAAAAATAACTAGTACTTATGGGGGGAAATATAGTTGTTGCACGTAAACGGTCGAAAATTGGGTTGTTGCGGGTATGCGAGATGGGTCGTACCACGATGCGAGATGCATCGTGGTGCGACGCATCCCAGGTACCCGCAACAAGCCCAATTTTGGCTCGTTTCATGAAGCGTTCCACATCATAGTGTGTCATCTTGTGCGTGTCTGGCAAAAATTCATGTGTATGAATCTTCTTTATGATTCCTATTCAATACTCTTTTTTCAAATGGGTAAATGGATTAAAATGGGGGGAAAAGGTATGTACAAAAAATTTTAATCATAGAGAGGGTTAAACAAATGTTAGATTCAAAATGGTTGGCAAAAAAGGCCATAGGTCAAAGACAATGAGCTTTGAAAAACCCAACCTAAAAAGCAATGAAGGTTTCCTTGAGCCTAGGATTTCCTAAGCCTAAAAGTGCAGAACAATAATAGCACAATGTCATTAAACATAGCAAAATTAAACAATTCAAAACCATACACATGAGCCCCACATAGGGCGTCCTAGTGATAAGAGGCATGTAGAAATGTTGGAAGGTCTCAAGTTCGATCTTTGTCTATGTCCCTTCACTTGGGTGGAAAAATAAGTCTCACCACTCTTCTTCAATTGGGTCGAGTCGGTCGGCGCAAACCGATTTAATTGGTTCGTGGTCTTTGTCGTATAGGTCACTAATACGGGGTGTCCCACCAAAGGTGGATCCCCCGTCAAAAAATAACCACATACATCTAACAACCCGACCTCCAAAATACCAATTGAATTGATCCAAGAATAGGGTAGAGCATGAGTAAGTTCAAACTGAAATTTTAAGCCGAACCGACATAAATCGAACCAAACCGAAACTAATATTATTCAGTTTGGTTTTCAGGTTAGGAATTTCCCAAATTTGATTTTCGGTTTCAGTTAAATTTCGGTTCAAATCAAATTTCTCAAAGGATAACGTTCTATCCATCTCAAACGACAAAATTGAAACCGAACCGAATTGTTCGGTTTTCAGTTCATCTTAAACCAAATTTCTGTTTTCGGTTTAGTTTTAAACCGATGCTCAGGGCTCAGCCCTATGGACCAAGAAAAGCAGACAGCATTAGCACAGTGAACACCAAAAAATCAAAGCGAGGACAGTTCAAGAGCACGTCCAAACACAGCACCAGTAGCCACAATCAGCAACAGCAACAAATTATGTGCATCTTTCATTTGTAATGGGGTCCTGAGAGAGAGAGCTATTAGGGTGCTGTAATTTCTGATATATGCTCATATCTTCATTACTGATTATGAAAATAAAACACAGCTGTCTGACTCTTCGTTTGTAAATGCGTTATACAAATCACATAAACACTGTATTCCCTTCTATAGCTCAGCATACCATTCAATCACGTTCGTATAACAACACTCTTCTAGGCAAATGTTAGGCCAACTCTGACTAATAGTCTAATACCATGATTCCATGAAAAAGAAATGTCATAGACAGCAACGAAAAACAAAGGGTCTCAGATTAAAAATGCTTACATTTTCTCTAACTTATGTACAGAAAGCTCAGACAGAAGAAAGAAAGAGAAGACTAAATAACAGGCTCCTCTTAAACCTCAACATGTGTCGAAAATCAAATTTTTTTAGGCAGACGCATGGAGGCCTACTATAGCTGCTTCAGCATAACCTACCTTATAAAGCGTATCAGAAATGCAGCACAGAAATGGAGCCACTTCAAACCGATAAAAATTGCTCTACTATCTTTTTTTTTCTTTCCAGTTCTCTAGTTAACAGGAAATTTTTGTAACTGCTAAATTTCTGTTCACCTGGAAAAAATTATAAATTCCAGCCACAGGGACCTGCCTTGCGCTCCCCTCGCTTTCTCTTGGCTTTAGGAATGTGAAACTCGGAAGTTAAGCATGATGTCAATGTTGGTTTTTCCTCGGGAATGTTTGTCTCTCCAATGGGTTCGGGAATTATATCTGCCAAAGGCAGAAACGTGCTGTTGTGCTCATCCGTCTCCAGCTGCAGCTGCAGCTGTAGTTCCATCTCAAAGGATTCATCCATGATTCCATCAAATGCAAGGTTGTCTTCATCTGCATCGTTCTGTAGCAATGCATCATCCAAAATCTGCGAGAAAAATGAGAGAAATCGAAGGACAATTATGTTATTTGCAAGATATTACAGTATATTATTTGCAAAATATTACAGTATGTTAATAGTTCTTTCAAGTGCCTAAAACCCTAGTGTAAATTCAAAAGCATCAGTTTGTTCAAGTAGCTGCTATTAGACCAATAAAGTAACACAACCAAACAACAACAACAACAACCAACAACAACATTGACCCAGTGGAGTTCCACTACAGCGGAATCTAGGGGGCTAAGATGAGGGCACCTCTAACCTGAGGCAGGAGGTGCGCTTGAAAGACCAATAAAGTAAGACATTTACGATTTTACCGTTATGAGCCATTGTATCTCAAATAACAAACTAAAAGAGGCCGAGTAGATGACGCTACTATTATGACTAATGATGCATCATCAATGTTCAAAAGTTGAGCATTGTTCACTTAAATATCAAAGATACAATAAGTGCCAAAAATCGTGCATCGATGCATGCATGTGTCTTTGAGACAAGACTTTAAAGACTGTTTCCTTTCAGAGTTTCATTAGACGAAAATATTCAAGATTCAACAGAAGGCTTACATTCTCAGCTGATTCTATATCTGCTTGATGCATGGTAACATCTGCAGCGGATAATAGTCCAACAGTGCTTTCTATTATATCCGGAATCTCAGGAACCATTCCACTACTTGAGATAACTTCAGGCAAAGCTAGGTCACTCATTTCAAAATCTAACAGCTGCTGAGGAGTATATATACCACCAGCAGACGCTATGTCCTCGTTGCCAGCTGAGATGGCAGGGCTATAAGCAGAGCTTGTTTGCGCGTCAAAAGGAGAAATAAGACTCAAATTCTCTGAAGAAGAGAACTTATTTCCATTTTTTAGAATTAACATATCAAGACCATTTCTTAGTTTAAAAACCCTAGAGTGTACAGTTTCAATCTTTGAGAGGATCTGCTCCAAGAAAGTCTCGTCACCACCAAACCACTCATCACCGAGCGCAAAATCATCGTGCTTGGAAATTGTATCTGTAACAATGACAAACCATCATGCACAAGAAAGTCATAACAATGAGAAAGATGCTTTGGTTTTATTTCAAAACTTCCCATGTTAACAATAAATAATGAAATCTAAAATATGTAAAGCAACATATTACCTAAAAAATCCAATAGTTAACAATTCATACAATTTCTAGAGCTCGTTTATAATACATAAGTACCGACACGTGTGACAGCAATACCAGTGTTTAAAAAGGCGAGGCGACGCCCGAGGCAATGGCCCCCATAGATTGCCTAGGCGCGCCTTAGAGGCGAAGGCGATCGCCTTATACACAACAGTTTGGTAATTCACAAATATAAATACATAATGTTAAATAAGATCATTTAATAAAATTTTAGGATATAAAAACTTATTTATAAAGCACAAAACCCAAGTTTTATTAGTAATAAAACCAAATTTAAAGATAATGTAATAAACTAGTATGAAATTTTGAAAAGTTGAACACTTGGAACTTGAAAGCAGCCAGAGGAAGAGAGATAGAGAACGAGAGAATGAAGTTTGATCGTGTATTTGGGTATTTGCATAGCTTAAGGATATAGATATATAGATATAGAGGAAAATATAGGATAAAAAAGATATCTTGATGATATAAATTGCAAATATAAATTGTATTAAAAGATTTCTTGATAAAAAGGATAGAAAGAAATCTTAACCTTAAGGAAAGTATATTTAAAAGATAAGAAAAGTGAAAAGAAAGATCATTAATTCAAATATTAAAAAAAATCAGCATAAGGCAACCTAGGCGAGCCAAGGCGAGATGCAGCTCGCCCGGGCGCCCAGATCGCCTAGGCATTGCCTCTTCCAGGTTGCCTCGCATTGCCTAATGCAGGCGACAGGCATGGCTGGGCGCGCCTTCGCCTCGCCTTTTCAAACACTGAGCAATACAGACCATGTATCATACACTTGGCTGAAAAAAAATATTGTTTGGACGAGAATATTGTTTTCGGAAACAAATATCAGAAAAAGCTTATACCTATAGCACCATTGTCATCAACAGTTGAACTGCTATCTAGATCGGACTTCTTATTTTCTGCATAAGAAAGATCTAGAAGTCAATACCACTGAGTCCATCCAATAAGCTTGAAGATGAAAACCCCAAGGGGTAAAGAGCTACAGGTTAACAGATTCCTTGCAGATATAAAATCATACCAAGATAGGAGAAGAGTCGGTGGTGAGATGTAAGTGATGTTAATTCATTCATTTTCTCCACCTGTTTCCTTTTTCTTCTTTTCATGGACTTTCTCTTTGAACAATGACCGACAAACGGAAAAGATTTTGAACAAAACTCGGATGCATGTTGATCCAACTCCAACATTTTTGTTTGCTCGTTAACTTCTAGCTCCCTGGAGTACTTTTTAGCTTGTGCCTCCAGTTCCTTTATTCTCAGTTCTGTCCATTTGCACCTCCACATGAGCGGTCGTATGAAGCTCCTCCAGTGAGTACTTAACTTCTTTCTCCTGATATTGGTATGAAAAGAAAAGGCTATTGACTTAGTGGTAGCATAAAGGAATAAGAATAAATAATGAACAATTTAATTATGAAGCGTTCTCTACGAACTAAGACTATGGAGACAGGGAACAATGATCAAAAGCATATAAACAGCGGAAACTGAAGAATATCTTTTGGAAATATATCAAGTATTCAAGTTTGGTTCCATTAAAACAACTTTTCTAGAAGTTAAAAGGCAACTCATGGAATACATAGACAACTGGAAAAAATTAATATCCCATGCAAATAAACTGAGTAATTCAAGGGAAGGCAAAAGGGGAAATATTAGACAAGCTTTAATGGGGCTCTTAACATGATAATGCTAGAAGTAGACTGAAGATAGCTATTGAAGTCTCACTTCCAATGTTGATGTCATTTTGAAGGACAGCCATTTCAGCAACTAATATAAGCTCTGTAATCCACAGACAAACAAAGATTGCATTCTTCAAAAGACAAGGGGACATGGATAATTATCATCTAGATGACGCATAATCTATTCTAATAATCAACAAAAGAAACAAAACATGGCCAAAAGAATAAGCCATTAAAGTTCATATGTAGAAACATTCCTGTTGTTCTACCTGAGCCATAAGACAAGTATAAAACATTCCTGTTGTTCTACCTGAGACATAAGAGTTTGAAGATACTGATTCAATTTTCACTTTATCACTGTACCATTGAAAGCTTCTAGTCCATAGTGAATATCTTATATCTGATCTGGAACTATTCATGAATTCACCAATAGTAACCGTGACAGAGAAAAAATCTGTGACGCACGACATCCTTAACAACAAATTAATTAAAAACTAGAAAAGCGCAAGCTGATTATCCACAAGTATTACAAGATACTTACGAAACAGCATTTCATCAGAAATGGTGATTTACAGAGGAAGAAAGGAAAACTAACAATTCTTAACAAGTTGATATAATTCATGCGTTCAAGGCAATCCAGAAACGAACCTTGTTGGTAGCACACTATCATAGTTATTAAACACACAAGGCATAGCGCTTTCCCCCCAAAATTCCGACTCAACCTCTTCTGCATCACTTGTTCCTGAGGTGTTGTCGCTTCTGGACGCAGTATCGCCGAATGAGCTCGAGTACTCAGTTGCATCTGCATCTGCATCCACTACTCCAGATGGCCCATCCATGCTCGGATTTGTGACTTCACCTTCAGCAGCATTCACCTTCAAATCCTCAGTCAGAAGAGCTGGACTCTCTTTTTCTTTTCTTCCGAAAGAGCTATTTCAGCCAGAGTGGCATCCATATATTGTATGTAGTTTGGCTGCGTAGTGGCTACAGCCCTAAAAAACTTACTTCAAATTGTATATCATCATTTCAATATATAAATTTTGGTTGTATTTCCTAAAGGCCCGGTTTGGAGGCCCAAAGCCTTTTAACTAAGGGCCCAATTTGATATGAAAATGGAGCTGCTGCTATGTTGGACCAGTAAATCAGTCGGTCTTTGTTCCGTAAAATTAAATGAAACTGAAATAGTTTGGAGTATTAGTTTGGGTGTATCTATCCTGAAGAGTAGGGTTCCGGTGTACAAATCCATTAGGGTGAGAACTAAGAACAAATTGTGAGCGTTGGATGAGGAGCATGGACGGATGAGATTAGATCTAGCAAAAATAAAAATAAAAGACTGATTCATTAATGAATGGCACGGAGTGTAATTTAGAAAAAAAATCAGAGTCTTCCAAAAATACCCTCTCTTATCCTCAAACCCATCCCGTTTCAATTCACGCAACTTTTAAACAACCCTAAAAAGGAACAAAGATAGAATCAGGACGGGAGGATGGAACCGGGAGAAAGAATCCTTCACGGCGGCATATCATCTCAGCCTCGTCAAAGTCTACAAATTCTTTTCCAAAATGGATCGGTTTGACTTCTCCTTCTCAATTGAATATTATTTCTAATATCTTTATCTCAGTTGTGGTTCTTATTTCTCAATTGAGAAAGATCCAAAATTTTATTGTTTTTATGTTGTTGGCGCTTTACTGAGAAAGATCTAAATTTTCTAATTAATGTCTTTATTTCAATGATTTTTTATTTCTCTGATCGAAATTTCTCTCCTCCTTGTAGTTGTTTGTCGGTGTTTATTTGTGTGAGATCTAATTTCGGATGATAATCCCTGTATTCTTTGTTGGAATTTAATATAAATTTCCAATGTTAATGCAGTACATGTTCACGTGAGTGCACTATTTGAATTGCTCAATTTGAGCTGCTATCCCACATCGGAATTGTGGAGGTAGTTGGTGTGCCTTATAAAGGCTAGTGTCATTCCATGTGTTAGAGAGTCAAGAGAGGAATGCCCCCTCGCGCGCGCCGCCGCCGCTGTCCGTCCGACTCGGCTCGTGTTCGTGTTCATGACACGTGCGCGGTATGGTGCTGGGGCTTATCTTTTTGCAGGATGTTTTAATTATTTTGATAAAATTGGGCCACGAGGGTTGCGGATTAATTCGTCGTATTCTTCCGCAGTCACTCAGTTTTCAAAATCTTTTAAATTTCGTAACTGATATGATTTGGTCAAACGTTTTTATCTTGTTTTCATAATCTGGAGAGAGATTTTCAGGATATGGGAGTAATGCTGATCGTGGGTGGTTAATGCATATCATCTATTTAATCTCCCATTGGTTATCTCCTCAAACACATCCGAAAATACTCTCTTCTCTAGTTTTCACAAATCAGAGAATCCCGCTCCTCTCTTCTCTGTTCTGAATCTTCCATTCCCATCTCTTCTTTCTCGAGTGCACGAGATCGAGGAGAACTGTGCTAACCTTGGGGGGCGAGCGCCGGTTTGTGACTTGCACTACAGTCAGGGCGTTTTTGCTTCTAAGGCAGTGGTTCTACCACGACACAATGATTCGTCCTTAAATACATTAAAATTCCGACCTACATACAGTTCTTTGTCGCCTACAGTGATCTATTTTCTTACAAATTAGAAGCAAAAATATTCACTGTTCCAGATCTGTTATGGAGGGCCACCATCTCGTGAAGTTGCTCGATCTGTCCAAACTTGAGCCTCTCGATGGGACGAATTTCAAGCGCTGGTCCCAGAAGTTGCTGATTGTCTTCGAGCAGTTGAAAATTGACTATGTTTAGCTCAGGGATCCTCCAGCGGCTCCGATCAAGGCACTTCCACCTACCACAATGGACTCCCAGTCGTCTCTAGATGATGTTGGAGATGCCGCTGCTGCTGCTAAAGCCACCGCTGACATTGCTGCTGAGACGGAGAAATACGAACAGGACAACAAGACTGTCAGGGGTATCCTTCTGAATCATATGTCCAACTCTCTTTTCGATTTGTTTTTAACTAACAAGTCTGCCAAGTCTATTTGGGAAACCCTGGATAAGAAATATGGATCAGATGATGCCGGGAAGAAGAAATATGTCGTCGGCCAGTTCTTACGGTTCTAGATCGCTGATGACAAACCGATCATGGAACAGGTCCACGAGTATGAGAATCTCGTGGCGGATATCCTTGCTGAAGGCATGAAGATGTGCGAATATTTGCAGGCAAATTTCCTGATCGAAAAGCTTCATGAGTCATGGTCCAGTTACCGCAATCATTTGAAACACAAGAAGCGGAACATGACTTTGGAGGAACTCGTTGGTCACATGAAGATTGAAGAGGCTAATCGCCTTAAAGATAAGCCGTCTAAACCCTCTGATTCATCTTCGGTTAAGGCTAACTATATTGAGGCTTCTACGCAGAAACATGACAGGTTTAAAAAGAAGAAATCTGGTGATGCTACTGGAAATAAATATGGTCACCAAAAGGCCTTACATAAAAAGGGACAAAACTTCAAGAAAGGTGACAAGTTCGGAAAATTTCAAGGAGGCTGTTTTGTGTGCGGACAGCCCGGACACAAAGTTGTTCATTACAACCACAGAAACGACCCCAGTCCCAACCGAGATAAAGGACAGGCGAATCTGACAGAAAAGGATCTAGTTGCTGTGATATCCGAGGTGAACATGGTTGATCTGACGGAGTGGATGGTCGACACTGGAGCAACAAGACACTTCTGCGCCAACAGAGAGCTCCTGTCGGAGTTTGAACCAACTGTAGAAGGCGAGCAGGTCTTCATGGGAAACTCCAGCACGGCTGCAGTGCTTGGTAAAGGGAAAATTCTTCTTAAGTTAAATTCTGGCAAAAAGTTATGTTTGATCAATGTGTTGTTTGTTCCTTCTTTGCGCAAGAATTTAATTTCGGGGGGGTTACTAATGAAAGCTGGTTTTAGGCTCCTCTTTGATGGAGGAAAACTAGTGATTTCCAAAAATGGTGAATTTGTGGGTAAGGGTTTTATGACTGCTAATGGCCTTATCATGCTTGAATCTGTTGTTGTTGAGATGAATAAGAATGCATCTACTTCTGCTTACTTGACTGAGTCTCTTGATTTATGGCATGCAAAATTAGGACATGTGAATGTGAAAGCAATTGAACGATTGCATAAATGTGGTTTAATTCCTAATTTAAATTTGAATGCTCATAAAAAATTAGATGCAACTCCTTATGAGTTATGGAAAGGTTATGCACCTAATTTGTCTTACCTGAAAGTGTGGGGGTGTTTAGCTAAGGTTGCTTTTCTTGTGTTTAAACGTGAAACTGTTGGACCTAGAACTTTTGATTGTGTGTTCATAGGGTATGCTGATAATAGCTCAGCCTACATGTTCATGAAATTGAATGATCGATCTATATGTGAATATCGCGATGTAGAATTTTTTGAGCATGTTTATCCTTTGAAAAATCATGAAGTGCCAAATGCTATTATTCCTGCATCTAGTTCTATGTCTGTTGCACGTAAAGAAATTATTAATTCTTCTCAACCTAGGAGGAGTAAGAGACATAGAACTGAAACTAGCTTTGGACTGGATTTTGTTACATCCTTTTTAATAGAACTCAAAAATGTTGATATAATTAATGAGTCTCTTGTATGCATTTATATGATAGAAGATGACCCTAAGACATATGAAGAGGCTATGAGTTCTATAGATGCTAGTTTCTAGAAGGAAGCTATTGATTGTGAATTAGAATCGATCATGTCTAATCAAACATTGGAAATAACAGACTTGCCTAGAGGAAGTAAAGCTAATGGTTGTAAATGGATTTTCAAGAAGAAGTTGAAAACTGATGGTTCAATTGATAGATATAAGGCAAGACTAGTAATTAAGGGGTTCACTCAAAAATATGGAATAGATTATTTTGACACTTACTCACCGGTGACCAAAATCGCCACTATTCGTGCTTTGATTGCTCTAGCTTCCACTCATGAGCATTCCAAGTGAGTGAGACTCATGAAGTGAGATCTCAATTGCGGGAATGGAAGGTACATTGGCGAAGTGTGTGTTTTTAGGTAACGCTCTAAATAAGGTCAAAGTTCAAGACTAGTTTCACTTCTGATCTAAGAGTATTCCTGAATTCACTAAGGTGAATGGTTCAAATCGAAAGATACCTTCATTTAAGCACCTAGCCTAACTACAATTCAGAACAGAAATGCAATAATGTTCTGCATTAGTGGGGGAATGTTGGAATTTAATATAAATTTCCAATGTTAATGCAGTACATGTTCACGTGAGTGCACTATTTGAATTGCTCAATTTGAGCTGCTATCCCACATCGGAATTGTGGAGGTAGTTGGTGTGCCTTATAAAGGCTAGTGTCATTCCATGTGTTAGAGAGTCAAGAGAAGAATGCCCCCTCGCGCGCGCCGCCGCCGCTGTCCGTCCGGCTCGGCTCGTGTTCGTGACACGTGCGCGGTGTGGTGCTGGGGCTTATCTTTTTGCGGGATGTTTTAATTATTTTGATAAAATTGGGCCACGAGGGTTGCGGATTAATTCGTCGTATTCTTCTGCAGTCACTCAGTTTTCAAAATCTTTTGAATTTCGTAACTGATATGATTTGGTCAAACGTTTTTATCTTGTTTTCATAACTGAAGAGAGATTTTCGGGATATGGGAGTAATGCATATCATCTATTTAATCTCCCATTGGTTATCTCCTCAAACACATCCGAAAATACTCTCTTCTTTGGTTTTCACAAATCGGAGAATCCCGCTCCTCTCTTCTCTGTTCTGAATCTTCCATTCCCATCTCTTCTTTCTCGAGTGCACGAGATCGAGGAGAACTGTGCTAACCTTGGGGGGCAAGCGCCGGTTTCGGACTTGCACTACAGTCAGGGCGTTTTTGCTTCTAAGGCAGTGGTTCTACCACGACACAGTGATTCGTCCCTAAATACATTAAAATTTCGGCCTACATACAATTCTTTGTCGCCTACAGCGATCTATTTTCTTACATTCTTTGTCTTGTGTTCTCAGCTTGTACTCTTTGAATATAAATGGTATTCTTTGGTAATTAGAGTATGACTGATCTTGATTTACAACTTCTTGGTATTTTGCTTCTGTCTAGGAAGATTAGACCTACATACTTTTTGACGATTGATAGCCTATTAGCTCAAATGGTAGAGCAATGTGCATGCGCACATAGATGTGAGTTCAAATCTCACATTGGCTAATTCTATAAACGCTTTATATATTTTGGTTCATTATAACTCTTCTTTCGGTTCATGATTTTGTAAGCTCCGGTTCATAATAGTTCATCTTACTGTTCATGTCTTTTTGGTTCGTGACTTTAGGTTCCATAATAGTTTTTTATTGGTTCATGATTTTGAATGCTTAGGTTCATAATAGGTGTCTCGTTGGTTCATAGTTTTGTATAATACATTTCATTATAAGCGTCATGACTTTAGGTTCATAATAGTTTTATTGGTTCATGACTTTGAATGCTTAGGTTTATCATAGGTGTCTTGTTGGTTCATAATTATGTATAATATAGTTCATTATGAGCGTCATGACTTTAGGTTCATAATAGTTTTATTGGTTCATGATTTTGAATGCTTAGGTTCATAATAGGTTTTTCGGTGGTTCATAACTTTATATAATACAATTCATTATAAGTGTCATGATTTTAGGTTCATAATAGTTGTTTTATTGGTTCATGATTTTGAATGCTTAGGTTCATAATAAGTGTCAATGTACTACATGAAATTGGTTTCCTATTAGCTCAAATGGTAGACTGATGTGCTTGTGCACATAGATTTGGGCTCAAATCCCATATATGTTAATTCTTCTCATGGTTTATGTTATTGATTCATACTAGTTGTTATTTGGTATTGAAGGTCGATGTTGCAATTTGGATTTTGTAGTCGGATGCATGGATCTGAGCTCGTATCTCTACAATCCTCTACCCAATGTTGATGATGATTCATGTCCGATAGATTCAAATTTTGAGGATAATTGACGAATGATTTGGGTTAAACCAGCCTATACCGCCTAAATACATAATGTATAATGTAAATACATATTGTACCTTTAATTTTATCTTCATTTTTATAGGGATATACATCATATCTTCATTTTAGAGATTCGAATGAATCTGTTTCATAATACTTCGAAGTTTAGATTAACATAGGACATAATTAGAAAAACATAAAAAACCATATATGAATAAGTCAAAACTGGCTACATATACCCTTCATACTTCTCATCTAACATGAAACCTTGAGAATGCAACCTAAGAATTGAATTCCAAGTACTTGCAAGCGAGTGATGCTCAAATGCAAATGTGAAATTTGTGTTGTTAGCAACTATTTTTGATATCTTCTCTAGGGCTCACTCATCTTGCCTTGTTCTAGCACCCCATATACACTTGTCTTGCGTTTGACATAAATCCCAACAAGAAACTCGAAAAGAATGCCAACCCCGACACCCATTGCCAAGTCCATGGTTTAGTGCCCCCTGGTGCCCAAAAGCCTCACAACTTGCAGCAAGTTGAGGCGTTAAATAGCAGGTTTCAAACAAAGCAACCTAAAAAAATACCGTTGTTCTTTTGGTTCACAAAGATCGTCATTTCGGTTCATAACATTACACGTTAAGGTTCATTGAAAATAACAATGCGGCTCATGTAAATTAATGTACTAAATTTTTTCAGACATTTTATCAAACACTAGGTGGGCAATCAAGCAAACATACACAATCAACCTCTATTTTCAATGGAACTTATCATTAAGGTATTTTTCAATCAAATAAGCATTTACATTGACAAAAGAATCTCTTCATCACTTTATGCACATGAGCAGATATTGTTAGTTCTTCCCTTCGCCATCCAAGTCAATGCCTTTCATCAACTCTTCAGCTACTATTGTAGGTGTGATCCGTTGAAAATTTGAATTCTCCAAAAAATCTTTGGAATTCTCCATGCCTTAGGCTCCTCTTCTTTGTTTGTAGCCCAAAATACTATCGATTTCGTCGGCGGCCTTCTCCAACTTCAGTGTAACCAAATTTTGATAAAAACATCAATATTCACCTCCATATCCGCCATTTTCACTCCAAAACCATAACTTAATCTCCGTTCTTGGTTATCCTCAAATCTGAAACATCTATCTACAAAAGAGAAGGTAGAGCTCCCTAAGGACCGGGTCGGAGGCAATCGGGAACGAGGAGACGCGTCAAAATGGTCCAACGATGTAGTCCGCAACAAAATTGGCTTCTAGGAAGACATGAGAAATACTCTAACTTTGAAAGTAGCCTAGAAGACTCTACATATCCATTCGAACGAGCTCAATCTTCCAAAGACAACTACAGTCACCCTACACGGCTTTAACAAGTTGTATGTTGTCGCCTTCAATTTGGATGTGGAGAACACCACGTCGGATGACCTCAAGAATCCCCAGTCGAAGCGCAACGACTTCAGTCATCAAGATGGAATGACGACCAAGCAATCCATCGCCAATGCAAATTGGTGAGCCCTGGTGGTCATGAAGGATGAATTCGAAAGAAAGACACCAACATTATTCACTACACCATCAAAGTTGAGCTTAAGTTGATTTTCTAGGGGCTTTACCCATCTAGCTTTCGCCCTTTTTCTTTATTCGAGGCTCTTGATCCCGATGGTGTGGCATTCTGGGTTTGTAGTGTTCGTATATTTCCAATCGTCCATTTGTTTGCGAATGGACGAACAAATGCTATTTGGGTTGAATTGGGTTAGATTGTCATCGGGGTTAGATGTTTTTCGTTCCTAAAATATCATATGCACCACCAGGAGCATGATAGCTATTCCAACTCATGGTTGGATATCTTAGCTCGAATATCTTCCAAGAACTGAAGAGGTTGAGTACTTGCAGGGTAACTTGGTTGATGATGCGGGCTATGTTTGGCTTAATAGTTTTTAGGATTTGGATTGTGAGTGGGCGTTTTAGTAGAAGATGATAGGCATCTTCATTTGTATTGTTGCACCCCACACTGCCTTGTGGGATAGCGATATAGTTTGCAGCAAGCCTTTATTTTGTGGGTAGGCTGTTCCGGGCAGTTTTCCACATGAAAATTTTTAACTTTTGGGGTAAATTCAGTTTCCAAATCCAATCAAGGTCAGTAGGGGGCTCCCCTTTGTTATTATGAATCCATTGCATCATGGATTGTTTTGAGAACCAACCATTTTTTCTTGATTTCCAATATACTCTATCGATATTTTATTGAGTGGTGTTATG
The DNA here is from genome assembly GCA_964016875.1 of Fallopia convolvulus. NCBI lineage: Eukaryota > Viridiplantae > Streptophyta > Magnoliopsida > Caryophyllales > Polygonaceae > Fallopia > Fallopia convolvulus. The sequence goes on from OZ024727.1 coordinate 30,913,322, forward strand.
ATTTAGGTTATGCATTTTGCATTATCCGCATCTAAAATCTGGTTGAGTTTTGGTTCATCTCACGGTTGTCATCCCGAAGACAGTTATTGACAGGTTCATTCTAGTTTATACTTTGGTGGGTGTTTGATTTGGGCTTTAGGGTCCCAGATCCAGTCTAATTATCCTTTCAGAAGCGAATGGTTTGCCCGTCATCCACCTGCCAAATCAGCCCGGAAACAAAAAGGCTTCAAAGGCTCATGAGTTTGGACCATTAATTGTCAAGAAGAAGTTTGGACCATTTGGAGTGCATAATTCATCTTTTCAACCTTTGCAATTCCTAGTCCCCTATGGTGGGGAGGCCGACATATCGAATTACAGTCGATCACTGGTTTATAGTTGTAATCCTTATTCCAGAAGAAGTTTTTATTTATTTTGTCTAGTTCTTTGAGTGTCGCTTATGGTAGGAGAAAGGATTGCATTAGGTAGTTTGGTTGTGCTAAGAGGTTTGCTTTAATTAGGGGTTTTTGTCCTTCTTGGGGAGAGTGAATTAGCTTTCAATTTGGATAATTTATCTCTTGTTTTGAGGGTGAGTGGTTTAAACATGTTTTTCATAAGTCTTTCATTGATTATAGGACACCCTAGATATTCATCTAGTGTAGTCGGGTTGGTAATAGGGAGGATTTGTTTAAGTTGTGCTTTTGGAGTTTGGTTCTCATAAAACACTCTCTTAACATGAAACGGAAGGAGCATTCAAGGCCCTTGGATCAAGGTGATCCAAGGGTTGATGTTCTTTCTCCTTTTATTAAAGGCGGGGGCAATTACGTCTTTTCCCTCTTTAATTAGTTAATCCTTTTTCTCCTTTTTTGTTTTGGGGGTGAATCGACTGCTCGATTGGACGAATTCACGACTGCTCGATTGGGGCGAATCGGTACGCAATTCGGTGATTCGGTTTGAAGCTCTCTCGTTCCTTCGCGAGTCTCGACGGCGATTGTATTTGCGTTTGGCGATTGCGAGTCTGGTTCCATCAATGATGATTTAGTGATTTCACGAGTCTCGTTCAGATCCTACATCGCTTGAACCAAAACCATGGCAGAAAGTGGTATTTTATTCCTCTTTTTGTGATTTCGTTAGGTTATTTGAAATTCTAGGGTTTCTAAACTATCTAAGAGTAGAAAAGGAATTCACAAATCCGACTCTACGTAATACTAGCAAAAAAACGACATTTAATACTAGCAAATTAGTAGAAGAGTGTGTGATTTGATTGATCTACGTTCGTAGCTACCACTGGAATTGGCCTGCGTAGTATGTGCCAATACTACCAATTGAGAATACTAGCAAATGAATTCCTCTTCTCGTTGCACTTTTCAGACTTAATACTGCACTTTTCGGACTTACTAGTGCACTTTTCATACTTACCGTTGATACTTTGAACTAATCATAAAGGAGTAATACTAGCAAATGAGAATGCACTTTTCAGACTTAATAATGCACTTTTCATACTTACTAGTGGACTTTTCATAAAGGAGTATTACTAGCAAATGAGAATGCACTTTTCATACTTACTAGTGCACTTTTCATACTTAACAATGCACTTTTCATTTGTGTTTAGAGAACATATATTCGACCGTATATCTAATTTCATTTGTTATAGAGAACATAGTTTATACATTATAATCAGCCTCATAATACAAAAATATGATAGTTAATTACATTGTGATTTTGGTAGTAAGGGTTATGACATTGGACTTCAAGGTGGATATGGACCAAATGATCGTGTATTTGATTAACATCTTTTTACTACACTTTTCACAATTAATAGTGCACTTTTTATATTTGTATAATGCACTTTTTCTACTTAATGCCACTTTTATATCTTTTTGTACTGCACTTTTCACTGATTTAGTTAGCAGTTTTGTAATGCACTTTTCCTATTATGTACTACACTTTAATATATTTGCAATGCACTTTTACTGATCTTCACTGATTTAGTTAGCAGTTTTGCAATGCACTTTTCATATAAAGGTCAAATTTTCACCACTTTGGATGAAGCTATGGACTTCTACAAAAGTTATGCATTTTATAATATTGTGTGCACTTTTGTTTTAGTACAAGTAGCCTATTAGCTAATAATAGAGCAGTGTGTTTTGTGCACAAAGATGTAGGTTCGATTCCTACATGGGCTAATATGATATCTTACAAAAATTAATTCTTAACGCATTTATTCTTAACCTAACTAGCTAGGTACTAAAAGAAGTTATATTTTATTGTATGCGACAAATAACTATTTTTCAAAGAAGATCATGATCAAATTAGCTTATATGAGATTCGAACCCACATCTTTGTGCATAAGCACACTGTTCTTCCATTTGAGCTAATAATCTTTTCTTAAATTAAGAATGTCTTCTTATGAATTTGAATGAATTTGAATGTCTTCTTATGTCATTTTTCAATGCACTTTTCTTATGTTACAATGCACCTTTGGAACTTTTCAATGCACTTTTATACTGAATGCAATTAAACAGTTTTGGAATGAGACTTTTTATTTGATAGGAATGCACTTTTGAAACTCTTGAGTGCACTTTTTTCACTTCATAATGCACTTTAATTGGAATGCACATTTATATCTATTGAGAATGCATTATATGCATTTAGGAATGCACTTTTATTAGTGTACAACACACTACTGCTATTTTGGATGCACTTGAAAATTTTAGAATGCACTTTTATTTTTAATATTGCACTTTAACTACTATGAAAAAGCACTTCTACTATATATTTAGTAATGCACTTTTTCCACTTTACTAATGCACTTTATATATATTACAATGCACTTTTGAAACTTTTCAAAAATGAATTTGAATGTACTTGTTGTAAAGAATGTCTTCTTATGCCATTTATCAATGCACTTTTCTTATGTCACAATGCACTTTTGAAACTTTTCAATGCCATTTTTCCATCAGATGATGCATTTTTCTTATGCCATTTATCAATGTACTTTTCTTATGTCACAATTCACTTTTGAAACTTTTCAATGCACTTGAAACTCTTAAAATCTATGATTTTTCTTACCTTGGTTGGAGGAGGTGCCTCCTTCCATTGTATTCCTAGGGTCGTGTTTTTTTTTTGCTCCTCCTCTCTGTTTTGGTTTTTTTGTTCATGCCAATATTATAATTGAACATAAAAATACAAAATTACTTACTTTATTTATAAAAAAATTGGAGCATTTTAAGTTACCTCTAGTTTCTTGTGTATTATCATCACCCGAAACCATCATTGTGCCTCCAGGCAGTTGCAGTTCTTTGGTAACTTTACATATGAAATAAAACAATCAGAGGAATGACCAAGTATTCAAGAAAAAAGTAGCATAAACTGAACTCATAATTACTCTCATCATAAACTGAAAAAAACTCAAAAGAGAACAATCATAGAGACCAAGATCCATCGGAAGCACAGACCGAAATTGCGTTATCACAACAAACAATAACAATCCATAAGAGAACAATCAAAGAAACACAAAGCCAAGCAACATACTTGCATTAGCTCAAATCTATTATCTCAAACAATTCTTAAATCAAAACCAGAGTTTTTAACTTTCACTGCAGTGTTTTGCCTTACTAGTGGAAGTAGGTAAAAGTGTGCTTATACTCTTACAAAAGAATGAATTTGCAGTCTTAATAAAATCTTCAAACACAAACCTCAAGTTTGCAGTCTACAAATTTTTTATCATTCACATCAATGTATGCCTAGAGATCCCATACAATGTCCATGGCAATACACCTCAAACACTATAGATCTTATGTGTTATGAAGATATTTAAGCACGCGGGTAAGATGTGTGTTTAAGCACTACAGTGGCTAATGTTCACTTCACCACAAAAGCCAGAGTGACCACACCATGACTTAGCTATATAGCCTACAGTAAACAATTACATAAAGATAATGATAGAGATGCCTTAAGCGTATAAATTGATGTAGATTCTAGGAATCCCAAAAGCATGTATGATGAAGAAATTTTTACAAGAGCTTAAAGCAATAATTATTTCAAAACCTAGAAACCCTCGGTTTAGAGTGCACTCAAGGTACTCTCAAACAGTTTGGATTTACTGAATACTGAGAATTAACTTTGTTTTTGGGCTACATTACAGACATTGCCCTATCTACTATACCACTACACAAACCTAGATTCAACAAATAAAATTAAGCAAACACTCATGGAATCGAAAATTAAGGTTCATGAATTACCTTTTGGGTTTCTTTTTGGAGGCATCTCGAAACGGAAAAGTTGGGAGCGATTGAAGGTGAGGGCTGGGAGTCGTCGTTTGGATCGAAGTTGTGATCGTCGTTTGGGGACTGGGAGAGTTTGGGGCGTGGGAGTCGCGTGGGAGTTTGGGGCTATTTTTGGTATTTTAAGTTAAGGATACAAAGTTGGTTTTATTTACAAAAATACCAATGTTTTAATTTTTTTGTATTTAAAAAAACCAGGAGTAATCCCAGCCATCCATCTATTTCATCCAAGGGCTGACATCTCTCCTTCCGTTTCATGTTAAGGGTTGGTTTCATTTGAACCAAACTCTGTTCTTTTGAGTTATTTTTAAATATTTTTAGTAACTTGGAAAGTGGATTTATGAAAATTAACCTTTTGACCATATCTTTGACAATAATCGCCAATTATGTTTTTATTTTATGCCCATGTTTTGGTTATTTGCTTTTGAAAAGATGATGATATCATTTGAGAATGCCAAGAACAGGATTTTTGTTCCTCCCCTCGATATTTGGATGCCAATGCCAATATTAGGCTCAACGTAGGAAGCCTGAAGCCTAAAGTTGTCTTGCAAGCACCTCATCGACAAGGATAAATAGGTAGGGGGACAAGGGATCGCCTTGTCTCAGTCCTTGTTGGGACGAATTGGTCTATGGGCTTGTTATTTACATGCACCGAGAATGTTACCATTACTACGCATTCTCGAATCCAATTGATGCATTTTTGGTCAAACCCAAATTTGTCGAGAGTGTGGAAAAGAGATTCCTAGTTAATCCGACCATATGCCTTTTCCTTATTAAGCATTATGGCTATCCACCCTCCCTTTCCTTTTTTGTTTCGGAATAAGTGGAAGATTTCGTGTGCTATGAGGGTATTACCATGAATATTATGTTTGTTAATAAAAGCACCCTGAAGTGAGTGAGTGAGTTTCCCCATTGCTTTTTTGAGCCTTGTTGTGAGTATTTTGGATATGATTTTATAAATCGTATTACATAGGCTTATGAGTCTGTAGTGATTGGTTGAGTTTGGGTTCTCGCAATTTGGAAGAAGAGTTATAACTTTATGATTAATTTGTTTTGAGGATTTTTCCCGAGTGATAAAACTCTTGACAACTTTAATGACATCATGGCATACAATGTGCCAATATTTTTTTTTATAAAAGCTAGTTGGCATTTCGTCAGTGCCGGGGATTATCATCGTCGATGTCAAATACGATTTTTTGATTTTTTCATTTGAGATAGGTTTTTTCAGTTAGAGGTTATCCTCCTCTGTTACTTCTTTTTGTATTGTTTGGGTGTTGGTTATCAATTTTGTGCGGTAGATTTCTTGGTGTTGGAACCTATTCTGGAAGTCACTCTGGATTTCACGTTTAATGTTATCAAGATTCGTTGTTTGGGCGCCCTCGCTAGTGGTGATTTTCTTGATATTTGTTCTATTTTGTCTACCATTTGCGAGTCTGTGGAAATATATGGTATTTTGTCATTAAGCTTAATGTGTGTATGTTTTTCCCTCTATTTCCAAAAGGTGTGATGAAATTGAATTAGATAGGCCTATTTTTTATTCATGCATTCTTGCTTTTGGATCACTCGAAAATTCTTTTGTTCAATAATTTCTTTCTTGATTTTAAGGATTTCCCTATAAACTTTTTTGATTTGTTCAAAGATGTTACCGAATGTGTTTTTTTCCATGCTTTTGCCTTAACCTTTAGGAGTTGGGTTTTTTTTTATGAGTTTAAACATATGGGCCCCGTTGGGGTTGTGCCTCCATGCTTGTTTAATGACATTCTAGAAATCATGTCTAGATGTCCACAACCTTTCAAATTTAAATGGTTGTGATTTTATAATGCCACCCGTTGGTAAATCACAAGATATCAGACAGTGGTCTTATGATGAGAAATAATGATTTTTAGTAGAAATAGATAGATATCATTGAATAATGTGTTCACTCACTAGGATTCTATCTAGTTTTTCATACATGTTGTTATCCATGATTCTAGACTTTCTCCATGTGAATTTGTCTCAGTAGTTGGGATATCGTTGAGATTGCATTCATTTTTGAAGTTGATAAGTCTTTCAAGTCGAGAATGATGGGGTGTCGCCGCTCCTTGTTTTTCATCTAGGTGTTGGATTTCATTAAGATCACCCAGAAGAACGCATATTAAGTTCATGTTTGTGATGAATAATTTTAATTTTGACTGGAACAAATCTTTATCTAGAGCTCTTGGCGAGGCATAGGCGAATATGAGGAGTAGTTGATGAATCATTTTGAGGTTGGAGTATCGGAATGCAATAAATCGATGGTCTTTATAGATAGTTGTAAGTGATTCGTTTAAGAGTTTGTTTCCTTTCTAGATGACACAGATACCTCTAGAGTGGCCTCTAGTAGGGATGAATTTGATTGAATGGAAACTGTTTTTTTTGTGAATTTTTTTTATCTGGTAGTTTTTTTGCTTTAGTTTCTATAAGAGCCATGATTTGGATTCGCTCTATTCTACACAAAGCATTGATATCCATCCACAACAAGAGGCGTTTAAGGCCTCTGCAATTCCAAAGGATTATTTTCATAAGTAACTAATGTCTCTGCAATTTCAAGAGCATTTGAGTAGGATCTTGTTCCCATGGAGCTTGTGAAAAACTCTATGGGTGGAGTTACTAAAACCCTATAGAAAATTAATGAACTCGTCGGGAAAAAAATTAAAAAGAAAAAAAGAAGTTGATATGGAGAGAGAACAAATCAATATCAACCATTAAATTTCCATTTAACGGTCTAGATTTCTTTAACTTTACCTAAGGAGTTTTTTTACAGCTCCACTAGAACTAAATCTATTTTAGTAGTGTAATTGTTTAAACTCCATACATTGCAAATAAAAGAGGTTTTGTTGTGTTACTTCCAACACACATGAGTAATTGTTATATTTTCACCACATTCTTTGTTGCTTTTGACTCATACAAGGAAACATTTATGGTACGACTCCTTTTGGAGATGGCACATGTAGTAGGTATTATGTAGACCTGTCAAATGGGTCGGGCGGGTCGGGTTCGGGTTTGGGTCAATCGGGTTCGGGTCAAAACGGGTCACGGGTCGTCGGGTTGTAAAATTTCCGGGTTCATATGGACCAGGTTGTTACTGATTTGGTACGGGTTCGGGTTGATCCAACGGGTCATGATCGTCAATTTTGTTAACCTTTATCTTTATATTTATTAAAATAATTAATATTATATTATATAAAATATTATTTAATAATAAAAAATAATAATTTTATACAAAAATTTATAATAAAATATTGAATTTTTAATTGAAATAATACTTTATCGGGTTGGCCGGGTCAACCCAATGGGTTGGTGACCCAACCCAGTTTTTTCCGGGTCGATCGGGTTCGGGTTACTCTTGACCCATTGATTTTCGGGTCGGGTTTAAACCCAAAAAACTTCGGGCGGATCGGGTCGGTTTTTCGGGTCGGGTCAAGTTTTGACAGGTCTAGTATTATGCTTTTCAATAATCTTTGCTTTTAGTTAGTTTTGGTACATAGTAGATCGGGTTTTTCGACACATGTGGCTTTGGAAGGCCGATATTCATGGGGGTCTCCCTTTTTTTCATTCTTGATGTAACTTTATTCATTATTCTCGCCAGTTTCTGTGGAAATAAGATCATCAAACCATCAAAAGGGATGCAAGAAGGGGTGAAAGGAACATAGCAAACATCGGAGGACAAAATGGAAACGCCATGAATGCTTGGAATTCCTTTAGCCTTCATTCTTGTTGTTGAGTTCTTTTTGTATGTATGTTTTATTGCTTCCTTCATCAAATAGTGCAACAGGGAAGCAAAATACAATTTGAAGTTAAACATGTTGTTGATAGAAATGTTGTGATTGAGCCCATGATTAGTGAAGTGGGAAATAAAAAACAACAGGTAAGTTAGCAAAAGATAACCATTTCCCATTGGTGGTAAGTGAGTTGGAGACCTAGAGAAAAAATAGGACCTCCACTCACCAACAGAGATCCGTTGGTCAATCAAGAAAGTTCTGCTTAAATTAAGGTAGAGAGCTATGGTGATGCACAACACGTAAACTAGATTCGCATATAACATGAGATGGCCAGAGCAAAACAAATGACAATTGCTTTTCCACGGGGGGATTACAACCCCAAACTAGTTAAGAAACCATAAAGGATGGGTGTATTTTAGAATAGGAAAGATCAAGACTAATGGGAAAAAGAACCTGAAAAGCGAGGTTTGCCATGGTAGGTTTGAACACCACCAATCACACTAGAACATATTCTGACCCGGCCGATTGAACTTTTGTACGGTGTTGGTTTGGGTCGGATATACAAAGGACCACCATGCAATGGATACCCCACGGGTCTCAAAGCGAGGATGTCGTCGTATCATCGAAGAGTCCAGCTCCACCCTTAGGACACCAAGGACCTTCAAAAAATGCCTAGTCCTTGAGAAAGACCCAATGCACAAGCGAAGGGCCACCGACGAGGCAAGATTTGCAAACTTGCTGAGGCGTGGGTTGTAAACCAAACGAGAGAGTAGGGTTCCTTCGAAGAGGTTGAAAAATCCGACCGAATTCGACGATCATGCAGAACCGGAGCGGCGCTACCGACATTGTCGTAACGGGGTCCAAATGCCACACAAAGACAATCCTGATCACATTGTTGGGAGAGTAGATTGGGTTTTGTTAGGCACCAGTACAACTTCCACCACAATCGAGAACCTTCAGTCAAAAAGGAGGAGAGTTGTCTCCATCAACAAGTGTGGAAGTGAGCACCCACGCAAGTTTTGAAGGCCCAACCTAGGAGAAAGGGCAAGATGATGCTCATGATCCAGTTGCTTTTCTAGATCTTGTCCTCTCGAGTGTGGGTTGGGGGGAGATTATGCAAGATCGAAGTGCTTTTTGGCTCCTTCACCCATTGGAGGCAAGAGACGACTTGGGGGAGATTATTAATCTTTATATATTTTTTTTGATGAAGTATTATCCCCAACTAAGGGGGGTAACCTAGAGCATCCTTACGGATGAGAACATTAAGTTCTAAGTGATTCATCAGGGAGGAAGAAGAGAAACTATGGCCCAATTTAGCAATTTTATCGGCCACATCATTGCATGCTAGAGGAGCAAACAGAAATTTGACATCTTCAAACCATAATAGAGATGTTGAGATGTCGGAAATTAGTATGTCCGTGTTCCAAGGACATTGACCAACTTTCTCATGTGTACCTACCCTAGTCCGAGGGTCCCGAGGCCATGGCGCCCACCTTAGGCTAACCCGCAGCTCCATAGCACTTGTGCAAAGATTCGTAGTCCGCCTCACCATCGACATTACAGCCCCGGACGCACGATCCGTGCCAAACTTGAGTCCTCTTGTGCTAAACTCGAGTCTTGTCGTGCGACACTGTTCCCATCGGCACTTGAGTTTCCCTCATCGCACCCTTTCCAACGCCATCAAATGTCTTGCACGCGCGCCACCAGCCTTGTCATGACATGGTCGTGACAAGGCTGGTGGCGCGCATCCACCATGCCACCATGCCACCATGACACTTATCTTATTTATACTATTTTTAGCATTGTTTCTCTATCTAGACTTTCTCATAAGTTGGTTGCTTGTTTTAGAATTACTATTTTTTATTTATGAGCTTTTGGACGTTAGGCCTTTGCTTGCATGCAAACCCTAGTCCAATAAGCCTTGTTGCTTGCTAGGGTTTTGAGAGCCTCTCTATATAAAGGCCTCTACCCCTTTGTATTTCTCACGTTTGATTGAATGATAACAAAACTCTGTCGAGATTGCTCCAGGCTTATCTCTTTAAGGCGTCATTGAATTCATTCCTCCCTCAAATTCTTCTCGTCTAGTTCATCCTAGACTCCTTTCTCACCCTTTCAATTCTGTCCTCACCTCAAATTCTAGGCTCATGCCTCACTTATCGGTTTGATTGGTACGAGAGACCAACTACTAGTCCAAGTTCAATATCCAACTTGTGAATCCGAAGATGGTTTCACATCAAATGGTATCAAAGCCAGGTTCATAAGTCGTGTGTTTGTTGCCTTTTTCTTGTGTGTTTGATTCAATAGTATGTTATTTTCGGCCATTGTGGAAGAGAATTAAAATTCATTCCATAAACAAAAATCCTAAAAGAGGATAAAATCCATTCTAGGTAGATCTTGGCCGATTGTGTGTTGTTGTTGCCTTTTTGGTTATCTTGGAGGATAAAATCCAGAAGATATTCTTAATTAAAAAAGAAGAAGAGAAATTCAGATTTGAAAGTTGAGATTTAAACAAAAAAAAGATATCATAGGAGATACACAAGCCAAAATAAGGCAAGTATCTCCTAGAATCTCTCCTTTCCAACTTCTATTGCTTCTTTCCTTTTTCTCATTTTGGAAACAATTTTGCTTGATTACAATCACATATCTCTCTCTCTCTCTCTCTCTCTCTCTCTCTCTCTGGAAGACACAATCATATCTTCCTTAGACACAATCACACAATACTTGCATCATATCTCGGCCTTCCTCTTGGACGAGATCTCATCCATATTCTTTGTATCTCTCTAACATTCACATTGTGTGGACGCCTACCATTTGGCCGAGCACACTTCATCTCTTTCTTGTTCATTGCTTGCATTAGTTGTTTACTTTGAACCGTGCATTTGTCTAAGTCAAGATCCTTAGCCTCCCTAACCCTACAAGCCTCTTTGTTCGTGCAACTAAGAGCACTTGGGTCGATGAGTCCTACAAGGTCTCGGCTTTCATTTGCTTTTGTTTTTGTTGGACTTGTTACTCGTCTATGTCTCTTGTTGTGATATGTATCCATCGAAGACGCTTTCCCGGGTATGACGACCCCGAAGCATTTTTGGCATGGACAAAACATATGGCCACCTACTTCGGTCACAGAGACTACAACCAATATGATCAATTTGACATTGCAATTGGATGCTTCACCGGATATGATCGTAAGTGGTTTGCACGAGTTGAAGATGATAGATGGTCTAGGCATCAACGTCCCATTGGGACTTGGTCACACCTTTTGTGCCACATGGCTCAACACTTCATGCCACATGTGGATGTCTTCTCGTTTAAGGAGTATATCATTAGGTGCATGGCCAAAGAGAGAGAGTCTTCCACATGCTATTCGGTGGTCGCTCCAAAGAGAGCGTCGTTGGACAAGGGCCACATGACATCGACACCTAGTTATGTCGTGTCGGCCGAGTCCAAAGGCGTGCTTGTTGCGCACCCAAGTTCGTGGTCGAGGCCACCGTGGAGCCAGTCATGCCTATGGCCCCTCCCATGACCACGACACCGGTGCCCCTTGTCGAGGTCACCGAGGAGGCAATGCCCGCCTTTACTCGTACCACGCCCATCTTGCTGTCAACCGACTTATTGATTAACAGGCAAGAATCTCCAACTTTGTCCATTGATTTTTATACTAACATGATTCCCCTTGTGTCTCCTAGTGAAATTTTATAGGACAAAGCCGAAAGGCAAAGATCTAAGTCTTGGATCATGGAAACGGCGCCGTCGGCGCCAACACAAGGCCACTCGATCACTTTTGTCACTTCTGAGGATCATACGGGCGTTTTTGGGTTAAATGGAACAGATTATGGCAAAGAAACAAATTGAACCATATAACGCCCATGGGAAGTCCACAAGGCACTACAAAACGAACCACCGGCACCCGATGACGCGCCAAACTTAGTCCATTCGGCCAAATCTACTTCCAGGGGACTTTCTGTAGGCACAACTGGCCTTGATGGTCATAAAAATGACCAACAAACTGTTTGGAAGGAAGAACGCCCATCAAACTCGAAAAAACATGGCCGAACGGCTCGGGACAACTCAGAAACGAGGCGCGCCAGTGCAGTTTCGGGAAAAACGGGTTCCAGCCCTCATTCCGACACTTCTACAGGCGCAATTGGTACCGATCATTATCAAACCCAGGGAGCTACAAGTCTACAAAAAGGGCCTTTGGATCTTCTCGGATTTCGGAGGGTAACGAGCCACCCCAACTTTAGTTGTCACCGACACGATCACTTGAGGGGAGTTTTTCTTGTTTTCTCTTTTGTCCATTCTTCAACATTACTATTGTTAGAGACACCCCCATACTTGATTATGTCTCTTTTCTCTTGCAGGATTATAAGGATGTCAAGTGCCTTCCACTCCAATGCTCGACACGTGGAGACGTCGAATCCAAGTGGGGGAGGATGATGTCTACCTGCCCTAGTCCGAGGGTACCGAGTCCATGGCACCCACCATGGGCTAACCCGCGTCTCCATAGCGCTCGTGCCAAGATTTGTGGTCCGCCTCACCATCGGCAGTACAGCCCCGGAAGCACGATCCGTGCCAAACTCGAGTCCTCTTATGCCAGACTCGAGTCTTGTCGTGCGACACCGTGCCCATCGGCACTTGAGGTTCCCTCGTGTGCGCCCTTGCCAACACCATCACATGTCTTGCACGTGCGCCACCAGCGTTGTCATGACATGGTTGTGTCACTCCCGACCGTGCGACCATGACACTTATATTATTTATATTATATTTAGCATTGTTTCCCTTTCTAGACTTTCTTATAAGTTGGTTGCTTGTTTTAAAATTACTATTTTTTTATTTATGGGCTTTTAGACGTTGGGCCTTTGCTTGCATGCAAACCCTAGTCCCATAAGCCTTGTTGATTGCTAGGGTTTTGAGAGCCTCTCTATATAAAGGCCTCTACTTCTTTGTATTTCTCACGCTTGATTGAATGATAATGAAACTCTGTCGAGATTGCTCCAGACTTATCTCTTTAAGGCGTCACTGAATTCTTTCCTCCCTCAAATTCTTCTCGTCTAGTTCATCCTAGACGCCCTTCTCACCCTTTCAATTCACTTCTCACCTCAAATTCTAGACTAACGCCTCGCTTATCGGTTCAATTGGTACGAGAGACCCACTACTAGCTCTAGTTCAAGATCCAACTCGGGAATCAGAAGACGAGTTCACATCACTTTCCTAATAGCATTAATTATTGTTAAATTATCCCCTTCGGCTTCAATTACTAATTTTCGAATTCCCAAATTTTTGGCTCTCCTTAATCCAAATTTAAGAGCCATCGCTTCTATTTGTGCCATAGATAGTTATCCAAATTTTCTTGTTGTTATGTCAATTACTTCCGAATTTGTTCCTCTGATAATTGTACCTATTGCTATTTCTCCCTTTTCTATTTTTGATCCATCAAAATTCAGTTTATGGAAACCATGAGGTGGTTTAATCCAACTTTTTTGTTTGTTTGCCTTTCTAGTCATATTTCTTTTTTGTTTTGTAGCATGTGGTTCCTCTTTGTTCCACTGTTTTGATTTTTCCCAAGCTTGTAGTTGTAATTTAATATCTTGAGCAAAATTTGGTATGTAGTCCGGAGATGTTGTTTTGAACGCTATTTTGTTTCGTTGATGCCAAATTGCCCACCAAGTCACAACTAATTCTATAAATTCTTTTGTTCCAAGCAGTAATTTAAGATCTTGGAGTACTTGTCTTGGTGTTTGATTATTTGTGTTATATTGTTGTATTATTTGCATTGTTTTCAATTTATTTTACTTCAGATTTTATGGGTATCGGTACAATTGATCAATAGGTGGTTGGTGTCTTCATAGCTACAGAAATAGAGAAGACAACCCCCTGGGATGGAGATGTTATTTCCCTGAAGTATTGTTTCTGTTGGTAGTCCATTATTATCTATTTCCCATAAAAAAATTTAAGTTTTAGGAATGTATCGAGCTTCCAAATCCAATTATTAAGGCTTGGTTCCAAATTCTTTATTTCCGTTATATGCTCAATAGCTGAAGCTGTTGAGAACCGTCCGATTTTACTACGAGCCTAGTAAAGACGGTCCTTGATTTCATTTTCTGGTAGGATCGAGGTGACAACTTCATCAACCACATTAGAGGGGAGGTGCTCACTCAACATGGTTTTGTTCCACATTTTTCCTGGTGTTATAAACGTATTTACTTTGAGCTCAATGTCTACATTAGTTGGGTTCGTTGCATATTTTATAAGTGGCTCTTCCATTGCCCACTTATCTGTCCAAAATTTTATTGATTTACCGTCACCAACTTGCCATATGAGCCCTTCCTCAAAAATTGGTTTTAACTTGATCATATTTCTCCATTGCCATGAAGAGTTAGTTTTTAGTTTATACGAGAAGAGGTTGTCATGTTTCAGATATTTTTCTGACACAATTATCACGCAGATGTTATATGGTTTTGATATGATTTTCCATAAAAGTTTCATTTGTAGGGCTTTGTTCATATGTTCCGTCTTCCGAATACCTAGTCCTCCATGCGATTTAGGTTTGCAGATTTTATCCCATCCAATAAGTGGCTTATGATTTTAATGTTTGTTCCAAAAGAATCCCCTATATGCTCTACCAACTCATCATGTCATTTGGTGGGCAGCATAAAACTCTTCATAATGTAATTTGGTTTAGTAGCTAAATTAGAGCGTATTAGTGTAGCTCTTCCTTCTTGGGATAGGGAGTTAGCTTTCCATTTACTTAATTGAGCTTTAGTGTTTCCTATTGTATCCTGAAAAGTATCTCTATTCATTCTTCCGCTAATGATTGGGCAACCTAGATATTCTTCAAGGTCTGTCATTGTGGTGATATTTAAAGCCTGTTGGATTCTTAATTTTTTTTTTTTGGTTCGATACAATTTTCGAGGTTTGAAATGCAAATTTATGGAAGTTAAGCTTTTGACCAGATATCGCCCAGTAATCTTCGATAATTTGTTTTACTAATAAACATGCTAATTGTGTAGCTTTGGAAAATATTATTATGTCATCAACAAAGGATAAGAAGGGGATTTTTGTTCCGTTTCTTGCAAGGGGAAAGCCTATACTTTTGGTAGATACCGTACTTTCTTGCTGCAATTTTCTAGCTAAGATTTCAATGCCAAGGATAAATATATAATGGGGAGTGGGTCTCCTTGTCTTAGACCCCCTTTTGGGAAGAAAGGGTTAGTTGGGCCATTATTGATTAGAAATAAGTAGGAAACTGTTTTGACACATTCTTGTATCCAATCCATGAATTTTTTGTCAAATCCGAATTTGTCATTACTGCAAAGAGGAAGTCCCACTCTACTCTATCATATGCTTTTTCCTTATCAAGTTTAATAGCTACACATTCGTCTTTATTCTTTTTTCCTTTGAAAGAGTGAAATATTTCATTCGCTATAAGCACATTATCTTGGATTGCTCTATTTGCTACAAAAGCCCCTTGCAGGGGGTGTATAAGTTTGCTCATAATCTTCTTTAGTCGTTCAATTATAATCTTTGCTATTGTTTTATAGATAGTCAAGCACAGACTAATTGGTCTATTGTGGTTCGTTGTGGTGGGGTTGTCGTTTTTTGGAAGTAGTGTGATAAAGGTATGATTTATTTGTTTCAAAAGTTTACCCAAATGCAAAAAACTTTTGACGGTTTTGATACGATGGTCCCATAATGTCCCAATATGTTTTATAGAATTCAGCTAACACCCCGTCAGGACCAGGGTACTTATCTGCTCCAACATTCATGACTGCAATTTTTATTTCCTCATTAGAGATAGGTTTGGTTAATTCTCTATTATCTTCATTAGATACTTCAGTTGATATGAGCTGAAGGAATTCATGCAACAAACCATTGTTAATAGGCTCTTTAGAGTATCATTTTTTGAACTCATTACGTATCTCCTCCCTTACATTCGCTTCCCCAATGATACGTGTTCCGTCAGCCGACGTAATATCTCTAATTATTTTCCTATTCCTTCTTCTGTTTGCTATTTTGTGAAAATAACTTGCATTTGTATCTAACAACTTTATATGTTTTGTCTTTGCCCTTTGTTTCCAATACGTTCTATGAAAGTTCAATATGCATTCTTTTTTCCTTATTAATTGTAATTTTTTCTGTATGATTTTTGGTTGAGAGCATATATGAATTTGGTTTTGCAATTGTTGTAATTCCTCTTCTATGATTCGTAGTTGTTCAAATGTATTTCCAAAAGTTCATTTGTTCCATTTTTTTTGCGTGGCTCTTAAATAGTCGGGGTTTTTTTGCTAGTTGGAACATATTGGAACATACAAATTCCACCCTCCAAGCTTGTTTGACTACATTTTTAAAATCCTTTCTGTATATCCACATCTTTTCGAATTTAAATGGTTGAGCCTTTGTTATTTCTCCATTGTTTAGTTCGATCGCAATTTTGAAATGATATGAGGATGTGAACGCAAAGTGTTGAGTTTTAATCTCCGAGAACCATTGAATAATTTGGTCAGATATGACTATTCTGTCTAGTTTTTCATAGATATTATCAATTTCCGTTTTATTCTTTTTCCAAGTAAAAAGGTTCCCTAGAGTTGGTTTATCTATTAGATCACACTCATTTTTGAATTGAATTAGGCGGTCAAATCTTGACTGCTTTGGTACAACCCCTCCTTTCTTTTCATTCAAATGTTGTATTTCGTTCAAGTCTCAGATCATTATGGTTGATATTGCCAGATTTTTTTTATGCAATTAGTTAGTTGATCCCAGAATACTTGTTTGTGAGTTTCTTATGGTGGAGCGTATACAAAGCACATTGCAATAACATAATGATTTGCCAAGTTGGTATTCTTTAGTATGACGTATCTAGGTTCTTGTATTAATAGCTCCACAGTTTCATTAATTAATTGGTATTCCTTCCATTGAAAACATATTCCACTTGCTCTCCTCGAGGCAAGGGACCATTTAATATTATCAAACCCTGACTGTCACCATGATCGGTCAGCCGAGGCTACATCCATTTTTGTTTTAGCAATTGCCATAACCTAGATTCTTTCTAATTTACAAAAGGAGTCTAACTCCAGCCAGAAAGACTTCCGACCAATTCCCCTAAGATTCCAAAAACTTATCTTCATAACAAGATATACAAGTAGTGAATCTGTTCCACTGTTTATGATTGTTATCATTTTTAAAGTGTTCATGTACATATATAATCCTGTATTGGTCTATTTTGTGTATAGATTTGTTTCCATAGGAAACAATAGTTAGGACATTTATAATATGGCTACAGGAGTTGTAACCACATTTTCTATTTGTACAAATTTCCGAGATGGATCTCTATTCTTGTTATGCCGGCCCAAATTTGCTTGGCCCAACAATACCCTACTGACAAAGTTCCCCCGAGAGATGAGTTGTTGTCGCCAACTAAAGAGATTTCCTCCTCCATTGCAGAGGAAGACAACACTGCTTGGACGCCTTAAGGAAATGATGCTACCATGGAAGAGGGTACACCGAAAACTCTTTCCTATGTGAAGGACAAAACTTCCGATGTTGTGGAACAAGCCGATGACACGCCCATGTAGTCTTCTCTCCTTTACACATGAGCTTTTGCTATCATCTCTTTTTTCTCTTATACGATGATGACATGGCAATAACTGCTTAGTGGCACACACTTTGAATCACCCAGGGTCGGGGTCCATACTCTATTTTGTGTGGGGGATGCACATGTTGCCGCCCCTATAATTAATTATAACTTTGTTTTTGTACGCATTATACCAAGTATACTCTAAGCGTATTGTGGGTGTCATCTATTGTGTTGCCAATAGGAAATGAACCACATTCGCTACACCACCGAAAAGTAGCAACTTACATTTACTGCGCCGCTTGAAGGCAACGATGTGCATCTGTTGCGCTGCAAAAAGATAATGGTTTACATTTTTTGTGCCATCGTCGAGTAGCGAGTTGCACTATCAGCAAGCAACGACTTACTCATGTTGTTGTGCCACTAGGCAACGGCTCATGCTCATGGCATCCTCACTAAGTAGTAACTTACAATTGTATCATTAGAGCTACTCCCTTAGGAGGACGTTCTCTTTCTGTTTGCAAAAACACCGGATGCCCTCCCTCCATGTTCCATATTGGAGCCACCGCCTATTACTTATAAAAGGAGTGGTTATCATTGTATGTTGGATGCACTCCATCCACGTACTACACCAGAGCCACCTCTGCAAATGGCACTCGCTTATGACCATATGACGCATGCCCTTTGACTACATACTGATTCGGGGTCACAAACACACTTTATTATACCGGATGCCCTCCATCCACGTGCTTCTATGCTTGATGCACCCGTCTATGTAGGATTTCGGTGTTATGAGCCCCACTTATTGTTAATTCACATTTTCTTTTTCAGCATGCTAGATATATGAAAAGACTTAACATGCTTCATGAAAAACGCAATCAAATACATTAGAAAATAAACCAAGTGCCTTGCCTAAAAGTGTCTTTATTTATTAAATATCATGGTTGACCAAAATTCGTCGAGTAACTAATTTAATGAGATGTTAGAGAACATCAACGTACCAACAATCATGCTTTATAAAAAAAATTCTTACATCATACTTAGAGCGATTCTACGACGGGAAAATGTGCCACCACACACCCAAGTGGCTAGAAATATTAGATCTTCAAGTGTGTAGCATTTCAGCAACACGAGACGACGTTGCCAGTAAAGGCCTCTAGTCGATAAGCTATATTCTCCATGACCACAACAATATTATAAGGCCCTTCCAAAGCAGATGACATCTTGCGACATTAGGCTCTATTATGTTCGGGAATATACGACGTAGTACCTGGTCGCTAATCTTGAAAAGTCTATCTCGCACATTCTTGTTGTAGTTGCGGGCAACCTGTTGCTAGTATTGTGCCAATTACACTAGCGTTGTTTCTCGGAGCTCATCACTCATATCTAGATTAGACGCTAGCTACTTCCAATTCTGGTCAAGCATGAGCATACTCCTCCAAGCTGTCGGAACATAGATCTTGGTTAGGATCAATGCTTCACAACCATATACCAACGAGAAACGGGACTGCCATGTGGACTGCTTTGGGGTTGTATAATTGGACCAGAGGACAAGCGTCAACTCATCTACCTAGCCTCTCTTAGCCTTGACTAGGCGTTTCTTGAGGTTCTGAATGATTATCTTATTGCTCGACTTTTCTTGACCATTTGACTATGGGTAATGCGGTGTAGATGTGACCAAATTGATCACACAACCATGGCAAAACTCGCGGTTCTAACAAGCAACCAATCACCATGTTTCTATGTCTCGAAGTTCCTGCCAGTACGTAGAAACATGAAGCCATGGGTTGTGATGGTGCATAGATAAACCACGCGCTAAATGACACCCTAGGTGAGCAAAGATGGGGGGAATCAAGAAAGCTTGAGGTAAACCACCGAAATCCATTTTAAGACACATACGAAGTGTTCAAGCGTTTAAGGGTGATGGGTGAGCAAGCCGCTGACAAAGTCGCACTCCCATAAAAATACAACATTCTCGCAAGAAATACAACGTTCCCACCAAGATTAACAAACAAACACATCTCCAAGGCAGGTGCAAGACTCAACGCACGGACAACTCTAAGGGAAGTACAAGACTCGGGCGTAAACACGTGCAAATACAAGGTAGGTGCAAGACTCAGGCATAACCACATGCTGAATAGTAAGAAAAACAAGTTAAGACATGAAGCGCCACCAAGGACATCATCCTTCGACTTTAAAACATGTCGCACCCATTGAAGTTACTTGATGTACTGCGAGACCTAGACCGGTGACGACAAGACACGTCACACATCTCACTAACCGACCTATGAGGCAAAATGGGTTCACTGAACAATCCACATATCTGCACCTAACAAGTCACATGCTAGCTCGCCTATCCCACACCAAAACTTCTCAACAATCTGATCCTCCCCTACGCCTATAAATAGAAGAAGATGGCAAATGATTGCAAGGGTAAAAAACATCTCTAGCTCGAGAAAGTTCCTCTTTTAAAAAGACTTGATGCGTTGAAACATTCTAAAAGAACCTCATTATTTACAAGAGGGAGTTCCAAATAGGCTCCAAATCGTTCATTTAGAGGAAAGTTCCTTAATGTGTAATCGATAATCAAGTCGACTGATACAAGAGAGTTGAGAGGCGCATGCAATCTTGAAACGCATGTAATATTTGGGAGCATACAACCTTAAAGCGCGCATAATAAGAGTGAAAATATATTTGTTGGTTAGTGAGATTGATTTGCATCCTCATTTCTAGCATCGTTATTTTCAAGTTTCAATAGGCTCGATTCCATGTTGTGGACCGTCATGGAACCGAACCCATTATGACTTAATGTGACCCGGTAAGATTTATTATATACAATCTTCTATATCGTAAATTTATTATATACAAAGTGAAAACATTATAAATGTTATGAATGCAATAAGTAAAAATGTTACTTAGAATCAGTGACGGAGCCAAAGAACATCATCAATGGGGGCACAAAATTATAAATATACTAAAAAAATTAAATTAAAAATTGTATTTTTTATTAATCTTAAATAATAATAAAAATTACAAATAAGAATGTTACTATAATACAATAATCCAAAATTCAAATATTCTCTAATTTTTTCAACTCCCCAAGTAGTTAAATGTAATCACATAAATTTCAACACAATTGCATCTAAAAATAAATCCAAAACCAAGCCACGTATTGAATTTAACTTGTTAAATTAATCGAGAAACTAATAATATGCCTTAAGCAAACGAGTTTTTTCAATTAGATATGACGACCTCTTGCAATCTAATTATTACCCACTAGGTCATTAATTATTACCCACTAGGTGGTGGTGCTCTTTTTTTAAATGAATACAAAATGATGTCGTTTGGGGTCATTAATTGTTTTTAAAATAACAAAGCACCATCTTCAACCTTTAGAAAGTAGATCTGGAAACGCAGAAGCGTAGCTTCAATCTAAAATTTCGATTGAACGACAGTGGGGGCACTAGACCTTGGGAAATCGGCTCTCCGTTAATTCCGGCGATGCCCCGATCCTTAATGGGGTCACCGGCCCCCACCCCACTCCGCCAATGCTTAGAATAACTTAATAGAATTGAGACCAATTAAGATTTTATAAAGGTTTATAATGTTTTTACTGTGGCTAGTTAAGATGTCTCAATTCTATAAAATCTGATTGAGAGGTCTCAACATTATAAGTTTTTACTGAGACCAATTAAAATTCTACCACAAATAAGATTTTAACTAGAATCGAGAATCGCTTTGTCACTTCGGATCATAAATTTTAAAATCGTTGAATCGAATCGGTCGTAGTCATGTATAAAAGGGGTGGCTGGATGTAGATCTAGAAAAGGACGCGTAACATTCAAATGGTTCTAGAAAAGGACCCGAAGTTCTTCAGGTTTGACGGGTTCAACGTTCACAGCAGTGTGATTTTATGGGTCAAGACTCAAGACCAGTGAAGTGGGTGGGCAAAGTCTCCAAACCCCACTTTTATTGACATTTCTTTAATTGCCCCTTCCTCTTATCGCATGTCTCTGACACACATCTTCCGTAATTTCCAGAGCAAAATAGGGGTAGTATCGTCCAATCATGACATTTCAACTCCGCTTCCATTTTTTCTCCCCGCATCATCCCTGTTTCTTTCTCTCTCAAAATGCTATTTTTCGTCGCATGCCAAGTCCAAGTTCAACCACCTAATTTTACTCTTTCTTTGTCCCCCTTCCAAATGTTATCACGCTCTCTGTGTTATTCTCTCGTTGGCGATGAAAAAACGCTCAATCTTCCCTCTCTATAGGAATTGATCCTCTGGAACTCGAATTTGAATCCCGTGGATTCTTCCGACGCCGTTGCCTTTTCAATTCCTTTCCGCTTTGTGCTTTTGTATTTTCATTTATTTGATTTTTCCTAGCCTTTCTTGTTTGGCGATTCAATGCTGTCGCCGGAGAATATGATCGATACTGCGCTGGAATTATTTCTTCCGTCGTGGTGGGAGATCAAAATAACTGTCGTTGCCGCTGCCTTCGTGATCGCCGCATACTGGTACTTTTACTTCCTCGGCGCAGGCGTGGAATATGGCGACATTGATCGTTCCCTCGCTGATAATTCATTTGGTCCTGGCGTGGTCGTTGAGAATAAAGATGAGGTCTCTGAGAAACGCCTTTTAGTTTAAAACATGGTTTGATTTCACTTTTATGCAACTTAGGCGTTCTTCTTGATCTTTTGAACGAAATTTATTTTGTTAAATTCTCGAGTTTTCATGTCGAAGTTTTGTGTGCGCGTTGTTATTTTTATTTAGATTTAAATTATGGCTTGATTTTACTTCTAAGCAACTTAGGCGTTCTTCTTGATCTTTTGATCGAAATTCAATTTGTTAAATTCTCGTGTTTTCATGTCGAAGTCTAGTGTGCGCATTGTTATTTCCACTTAGATTTAAATTATGGTTTGAATTTTACTTTTATGCAACTTAAGCGTTCTTTTTGCTCTTAGATTAGTTTGTTAAATTCTAGTGCTTTCATGTTGAACCCTTTTGTGTGCATTGCTAATGATGATTCTACTATCTTCAGTGGTTTTCCTGCTTAGAGGAGTTTCTTTGGTGATTTTTTTTGTGTGTACGTCTATTTGTTTAGTCTTTCATAATTTCTCTGTAAAATATCAACATTATTTCTGGTGCAAGTGTTTAGGCAGCTTAAACCATCAATTTTCTTAAGGAAACAATATATCTGCACACAATAATTTTTTAACGCACTGGGTACAGTAACTTTAAATTTGAAATTAGAATGTCCAATCCTGAGACAAAGTTGCTTATGCAAAAAGATGTTATCATAGATGTTTCAAATTTATGATATAGAGTACAAGTGATTTTTAGGAAAGAAGAATAAGAACAAAAGGGGCCTAATTCTTAGTCAAATTAATTTAATGATTTTATAGATCTATCTTCCATTAGAATTTGTATG
Organism: Fallopia convolvulus; assembly: GCA_964016875.1. Lineage (NCBI taxonomy): Eukaryota > Viridiplantae > Streptophyta > Magnoliopsida > Caryophyllales > Polygonaceae > Fallopia > Fallopia convolvulus. The sequence continues at coordinate 30,936,324 of OZ024727.1, forward strand.
TCTAGAACTTGAAAAAAAAGAATAAGAAATCATTTTTCTTGACTTCTATGAGGAGAAAGATTCTTATACGTTTCTAGGGGTATTGCTCATAATCTATCCCAATGAGCCATCTATTGAATTGTTGCAATCGATGTTCGGTCCCGATAGTTTAAGTTATGTTTTTTTGGGGGCAAAGTTGAATGAATTCTTGAGAACAAGGATCATTTGAAAGTTGTCGATTTTCACTCCCTTTAAATATTCAATTTATATAACCGTTTGCTATTTTTTTCAATTGATGATTAAACTCGTTGTAAAAACCTATTGATGCTTTCTTCATGCTTCTACTCTGAGTACAATCATGAGTGGGGTTTCATTAATATAAAAAACACGTTTTTCCCTTTGGTTAGGATGTGATAGTCTGATGGGACAAGTATTACATTAGAGTTTGGTCTTACAATATTGGGTTACTTGCCTTGCTCCTATTTAGACTATGGCTCCTTTCATGTAATGGATTGTTTTAGTTATAGTTGTGAAATTATGTTCAAACATATTAGATGTTGAACTTTCCATTTTTGACATGTAGTTCTACATGATTGATTTCCTGATATCCTAGCAGAGTATAGATACTTTCCATTTTTGACATGTAGTTCTACATTTATTTTGTAGGTTGGTTTCTTGAAAGGCGATCCTCCAACTTCACCATACTTGATCAAGGTATGCTATGGTAAACACAATATTTGCTACTAAATTAGGGATTGAATCTTGATGTCATATTAGAATATTGAATATCAATTTAATGCATGTGGAACATAGTTATAGCTTTACATTGCACCTGAATGCATGATGATAAATAAATTGAAGTGGTAAGCTGTATAACCTTAAGGTAAAAAACCATGATATTTCTAGCATCATATTCTGTATGTCTTGAAAAACTTTGATTCTTTATTTTTCTGGTCCTTCTTCATTAAGAGGGAATTGGGGTTAAAGATGAGTGGTTATTTCAGATTGGTAGTTTTATAACAGAAAAGAGAGTTTTGTGCAGGATTTGACATAGAACGCCAACAATATATTAGTTTTGTCCTTTGAGAAGGATGGGGATACTGGAACTGACATTTACTGGTTGGTTTGCTCTAAAAATGAGTTTTTATTATAATGAACAATGAGTTTAAATAACATTTTATCATCATCTGAAGGTGAATGTGATATAAGTTCCCGTCTTTGTCTTGATAACCTACTGTATTATGGTGGATGGATCATAAGTTGTATCGTGTGAATTCTACAAGTGAAAGCATGTTTGTTCACAGCCAGTGCTAGAGAATATTCAATATATTCATCAGTTCTGTGCTCTTTTGGCCTCCACTGTGTAGGTTGCTCTCTTGGCTGCTAAGAACCTTATTGCTGCAAATCTTAATGGCACATCAGATCCTTACGCAATTATAACTTGTGGTGTGGAGAAACGGTTCAGGTAAGAGTTCAAATTCCTGATTTTATGGATTTTGTCCTCAAACACTGGTACAGTATTGCTTAATTTATGTATGATATATCATATTCAAGGACTCTATGTGAAAGAAATTTCTCTATATTTTGAACTTTTCATATATGCTATGCTTGCATATCTGAGTTTGTACTGAGACATCAATGTGCCTGTGCGAACTATATTTTATCGAAGGGTAACTGTGCAAGGTTAACCTGCAACTTTACTCCTGCGTGTGTTTGTGTCTGTCCACATTTATATTTCCTGTTCTAATTCACTGGGTATCTACATATGTTTCCTATAAGTCTCCTTATTTTGAGATTAATGGTTATGGTGCTAAAGTTTTCCTTTTACATGTTTTAAGCACCATTCTGTGTCAAGAATTATCATAATACATAACCAATTAGGTATGGACTTCTGAAATTTCTTTATCAGTAAATATTCCTATTCTACATCATCATCATCATCATCATCATTGACCCAGTGAGGCTCCGCTACAACGGAATCTGGGGGGTCAAGATGGGGGTACCCCTGCCCAAGGGAAAGGGGGCGCCCGATAGATTCAAGAAAAACTGAAATTCAGCTATGTGAGAATAATAACTGAATTTAGTTAGAATGCACCAAAATTGATATAAGGACTAAATCCATCTCAAAAGCAGTGTATAAAAGCCAATGAGCATGAGGATGCGCCCCATATTTTATCCCATCTAAAGTTTATCAGTTGCATCATTGATACGCTAGATTATATTAGTTAGGTTAATTAGGATAATAATTTATATTTAAGAATATTATTTCCTTTTATTTAGGATTTAGTTTTATATTTTAGTAAGATATCATTTCAGCGTTATCTTTTCCGATTTGGCTAGATACGAGAGTTATTATAAATACTCTCTCATATTGTTATATTTTGAATCAATCAGAAATGAGAAATTAATTATCCCAACCCTAGTCTCCTTCTCTGCTATCTCGTCTCCGTCGTCTGAGTCACTCTTTATCCCCGGCTTTGGCCCTTCTTCCCTTCACCGGTTACTTTATTCATTGAATCCGCTACGAGATCTACAAGGTTTCGTATCAATCATTGACAAATTTTTTTTTTGCTTGGATCCTGTGTCAACATGGGGGATGCAAACTACAAATAAACTTGTATAATTCTGTTGAACACTTCTCGAGGGAGGGCAAAGATCCTTCTTAGGATTGTAAAGATGCTGTGTCATTATGATGGGATCCTGGACCAGTAATGATTCTGGACCTATGTCACCATGATCGGATTGTAATATAGCTTCTTAAACCTGCTAAATTCTTCTGTGAACTTCTCGAGGGAGAGCGAAGATCCTGAGCTAGTAACTTTTATTGCCTGCATAAGACTACTGTTATCGAACTCTGACTGTTAATGTCTTCTTTTTAACAAAACCGGTATACTCGTTGCTCCTTAGCCTTCTACTGTGCAAAGGAACCCCAAGGTATTTAGTTGGAGATCTCCCTCTGTGAAACCCACTTTATTGGCTATTCTGCTTGCTTCATCATCACCACTTCCTCCAAATAGATCCTCGACTTGTCATCATTAGGCTACAAACCAGGCATGCCATAGAGTTTCTGAAGTAATGTAAGAATAGCCTTTACCATCTATTCAAAACATTCGCAAGTTGTCTGTATCCTGGACTTGTGAACGTTAGGTTACAAACCAGGCATAGCATAGATCTCCTGATGTAATGTGAGAATTCCTGTACCATCTATTCAAATATTGGCAAATTGTCTGTATAATCCAAATATGTGACATTAAGACAAAGCTTACAGGGGTAGAAGTGGAAATGAGGGTGGTTTTCTACCTTGCTCAGCTTCCTAGACAATGCTTCCATAACAAAAGAATAGAGATATATGGAAATAGGGTCCCATTAAAAAACCCTTCTTAGTACTGAATTTTATTTTTTTTAAATAAATTCACTACTGAAAAGGATAAAGAAAAGTGATACACAACATAAACCACTCCACTGACTGACAACCCGAATTGTAAAATATCAGACTGAATGAGTATATGCTTTCTGAAGATCAATCTTAATCATGTACCTTGGGATGACATGCCTTCTTCCATAATGTGCGGCTATGTTGATGACCCACAACAATCTTATGAGCAATTGCACTTCCTGGGACAAAAGCTTCTTCTTTATGATCCACCACCTGATCTATGTTTTCATTGTTGCTATTTGCTATTTTATTTCTGTAAGAAGATCACTATCATTTACCATTTATCTACTTTTTTTTTATTATACATTCTTGTTAATTTGTATAATTTCCATCCTGAAAACTTATTTTTTATACCATGAAAAGCAGATACATATTTTGGCATGCATTGATGGATTAAATGTGGTTATGCTTCTCCTATGCAGTTCAATGGTTCCTGGTTCACGAAACCCAATGTGGGGCGAGGAGTTTAATTTTGCTGTTGATGAGCTCCCTATTCAGGTGCATCCATGATCTTGTATTTCCATCAGTTTTTATGCTAATTCAAAATATTTTGGTCAACTCCTTGTTCCTCTACTCTAATATTGTGTCTAAACACATGCTTTTTTGGAAATGATAGAATTTTCAGTTTGAGTACTTTTCAAGTGTTTATCGTCCAAACTTGAAGCTATTTTTGGTTTTTTGAATAAAGGGTAAAGCTTTCATTAACTGTGATAAAAGTTGACTTAAGAAAGTGGTCATATGCATCCATAAAATAAAAGATTTGGACTTCTAAAAGATAATACTAATATCTATCATTCATATCTCTAGGTAGCGTCTTGATTTTAATTACCTCTAGCATGATATTTGATCAATTCAATGGATTTATTTTGTGATATAGTACCTTGATCAAAGATAAGTTGATTTCAGGCATACCATGTGTAGTAAATGATAGAGTTTATCTCTACACTTCTTGTTTGCCAAACATCTTCTCCATGTTGGAGCCCCTCTCCAACCATTTTAGCCAATGTTGGAGATCACCAAGAGAGACTCAATTTTCACCCATGTTTTTTTAGCTTGTCAATGGGGCGCATCCTCTTACTCATTGGTTGGTACAATGCCTTTGAGATGGATATAGCCCCTATATCAATTTGGTGCATTTTAACTAAATTCAGTTATTATTGTCACATAACTGAATTTCAGTTTTCCTTGGGTCTATTAGGCGCATCCCCTTGATCATGGTATGGGTGCCCCCATCTTGACCCCCCGATCCTGCTTGTGCGGGACTATATTGGGCGATGATGTTTTTTTAGCTTGCCAGGTCTTCATGCTATAGGCACAAGCAAACTTCAAGTTCTCAGTACCATGGTTCTATTTACGGAGTGTACATTGGTCATCTACCGCAATTTACATTGCCTTTAGTCTTGTAGCTGTAGGAAGTTCTTCATACAAGGCAGCCAGTAGATGAAGGAATTCCTTGGGGTGTTTATGCCACCCTATATGGCTTTCCCCAAGAATAAGTTAGGGATTTTCTATTTGGAAAAGAAGTATGGTTTTCATCTGTACATGATTTTTTCCTCAAAAAAGGTTTGTTTAACCAGTTGAAATGGTTCCATGGTACACTACTTGTGAAACTCGTAAAAGCGTAGATGGATTCTTTGGAAGCAGTATAAACACTGCATCAGTATTGCGTGTTTATATAATTTTTCCTTATTTCACCATACAGAAATATTGGTTATTTCTCTCTAAGAATTTAATTATCTCTGACTACATAACAATTTCACTTATTTTTTCCATCTATATGTTCTCTGTCAGGGAACCATTTCACTTGAGTTGCACTGCATTAGTTGTTTTATGCATGTCCAGGATTCTTTTCCTTATGTATTAGAGAACACCTTATGGTATTATAACAAACTAGTGATATATTATTCTTGTTGTAAATCAAAAAATTTCTTCCTGATATGTAACCGTCTATGTCTCTAGAAGGTAGAATTGTTGGAGCAGTGGTTGTTTTCTCATCTTGTGGAACAATTGCAGTAGTGCACTATATATATATGCATCTAAATCTTATATATTCTTAAATTACAGGTTATTGTCACAATTTATGATTGGGACATAATTTGGAAGAGTGCAATTCTTGGCTCTGTTACAGTTATGATTGAAAGCGAGGGACAAACTGGTGCACAGTGGCATACGCTTGATAGTTCTTCAGGACAGGTCTGCCTTGTTTTCACCTTATCTTACTTGTGTATTTTGCCTGGTTGTTGCTAATTGTAGAATACTTTTTCAGGTTTGTCTTGATATCAATACTGTAAAGCTGCCAAAGAATGCTTCAAGGTATTTCTACTGTTTTATATACTATTGGCATGCGTGGCAATGTATGCTTAGCTGTTTTATTTGCACTAGATCACATAACTTTCCCTGCTCATATACCTTTAACCATGGTGTATGTTGCTGGTTTCTTTTATGAGAAGTTACCAGCTTGTTGCTGTAGATTGAGTATGATTTCATAGGTAACTCAAAACTTGGTTGTATGGTTTTGGAACTAGGACTTGTGTTCTGAAACTAATATTTCATTGAACTTGCCCTTGATCATGATGTAACTATGATTATGAAATGGTCTTGTTGGATTCCGAAGAAAGAAATGGAGCAAAATTAACTTCATTGCTAACTTTCATTCATAGTCATAGATTATAAGAACATGGGGAGTAGAGGATAAATGAGGATGAATGGCCCTTTAAAAGGGAAAACACTGATACATGACCAATTTACTAAGAATCCAAGGTAATTTTAATTGGGTTAGTGGAAGGTAAAGTCTATCTGCTTGGGCCCACATATAATTTGAATAGAATTTTAGTCTCCGAGCAGATCCAAAGTCATTTGATCCTTTCAGAAAGTACATGTCTCCTTATGTAAACGTATGCTAACTATAATGGAGATTGACATTTCCTGTGTCAATATCATTTTTGTTTTCTTTTGTTATTCGTATAATTGTATCTGTTTCTGTGTAATGTAGCTGATAACTGGACTTGCTATTTTGTGTCATAAACTGACATTCTGTAAATATCTTCTCCTACTTCTACACTTCAGCTTCATTTACTCTCTGAGAAGATCCAAAGTCATGTGATCGTTTCAGAAAGTACATGTCTCCTTATGTAAAATGATGGTAACTATAATGGGGTTGGCATTTCCCGTGTCGGTATCATTATTGTTTCTCTTTTTCTTTTCTTTTTTTTGCATTTGTTTCCGTTTAATGTAGCTGATAACTTGACTTGCGATCTTGTCTCATTAACTGACAACTTGTAAACATCTTCTACTTTTTACACTTCTACTGGACCTATAAAAGTTTATCGTCAATGTTTGTTTCATCTTTGTTATCTTTGGCTGTGTTTGTCAAGACAAATAAACTAGTTAATAAACCAGAACTAATTATGAAAAAATTATAAACTGTGTTTGTCTTGCCTAAATAAATTAGTTATTGATTAATAAACTAGTTAAAATGATAAGTTAAAAAATTAGCTTATTACCTAGTTTATGCTAATTTATTTGGATAAATAAAAAGGAAAATAAATTTCTACTTAAAAAGGTGAGAGAGAAAGTAATGGAGAGGAGAGAGAAGATAGTGGCTGGGAGAAGTTATAAAAAAATTAACGTGAATTTCAAATATTTTAACTAGTTAATAACAACAAACATCATCATCATTGACCCAGTGAGGCTCCGCTACAGCGGAATCTGGTAGGTCAAGATGGGGGTACCCTTGCTCAAGGGAAAGGGTGGTACGCCCGATACAGAATTTACTAATTTAACTAGTTTATTATCCACATTTTTATTTAGTTTTTTAAGTTCAATTAGGTTTTTTTAACTTTAACTAGTTTATAAATTACTTGACAAACACAGCCTTTATCTTACTGTATTTTGTCCTTTTTAGAACTCTTTAACTAGTTCAATTCATGGTAATCTATCAACTTCATTTAAATAACCTTGACAATTGATTTAGAGTCTCAGGTAGTTCAGTAATTACTCTTGTTCTAATGACTTTGCATTATCATTTCTGTTGTTCTGTACACTGTAGACCTCATCTGCTTTTCGGTGAGAGTAGACTGCTTTTGGGTAGATGTACTATCTCTCGCAATAATAACTTTCAGTAATGGGCCCAACTACTTATGTGAGGAAGGGTGCATATATTCCCGTAAAATTTCCCCTTGAATGAATATGATTGGGAGGTGTATGATCAACTCCTGGGGGCCTCGGTTCTGTTATTATCGAAGCACATTCCAGACTGTAATTTCTGCTTGACTGCTTCATTTGATTGTGATTCTGCAACATTTTACTCTTTTATAGGGTTTTAAATGGCTACGCTGGTGCAAATGCCCTAAGGAGAATGTCACTAGACAAAGCTGAGCCCACAGAGGTTCATCAGAAACCAGGGCCTTTGCAAACAATATTTGGTCTACCTCCAGATGAGGTGGGTGTTTCTGTTATTGGTCAGAATGCTATTCGTCTTTAACCTCTAGGTTAGGTGACGGTGTGTCTGTTTTTCCTTCTTTTTTTGTATTGTTGTACACTGCTGATAGTGACTACCACATACTATTACATTATTGCAGATTGTCCAGCACAGCTATTCATGTGCACTAGAGAGATCATTTTTATATCATGGGCGCATGTATGTTTCTGCATATCATATTTGCTTCCACTCGAATGTATTTTCAAAGCAAATGAAGGTTTGTACAGTACTAATTGATGGTCTATTATTTTTGTCAGATTGGGAGATTAATTAAATATTTTCATAATTATGATCTTGAGGTGCACCCTCATACTCATTGGCTTTTATACACCACATTTGAGATAGATTTAATCCCTATATCAATTTCGGTACATTGTAACTAAATTTAGTTATTATTGTCACAACTGCATTTCGGTTTTCCTTGGGTCTATCGGGCGCATCCTCCTGACATGTTCAGGTTATGGGTGCCCCCATTTTGACCCCCCAGATCCCGTTTGAGAGGGACTATACTGGGTGATGATGTTGATGTGGCAGTATTTGACTAATGTTGGTCTGACCAATATATGTTAAAGAAACATTGTAAGAAATGAAATGGTATTACAACAGAAGTCATTCCCTTAGCAGATGGACTGTATATTCTGTATGCATCACAGTGCCATTACAGAGGATTTTGAAGTAGCATTTTATTTCCAAAAATATTGGGATTTTATATTTGTTGTTGGATAAGACTCAATCATTAATCACATCTGACTTTCATGGATTGTCAAACCAAATAATTTGCTTGCTACAATTTTCATTTGAATAAGATGAAACACTCTTGAGGGATAGAAAGGACTACAAAATGTATGAGGAAGGGTGGCAAGAAGTGGTTTGGAGTTTGGTGTTGCAAGGAAATTATTCAATCTGGGGAGGCATTGCGATGACAGTTTATGCATAGTTGAAAACCAGATGAAGTTATTTTCTTTCTCTACATAGGAGGCATACAAGAGGCTTTTAAAATAGTAGACAATGTGAATGAAAGACATTGAAGGAATATGAGGGTGTGAGTGTGTTTTAAAAGTTGCAACCAAGAGTAGTTTTTCGAGGTTGTTAAGTTTCAAGATCCATTACCTTGAGAAGGTTTGAAGACTGAAGGCTAATAAAACCTTTTATTTTATTCAGGAACTCTGCTTGCTATCAGCAGATTAAAGTTCAGTCAACCATGACTTATTCTTGGATTTTCCTGACTTTAGTTGGAATGGTATCACATCAGTGATTTGGAGAGGGTTCTGAAGAGTGAAGAGTGAATTTGGATAAGATCTTAAGTATGTGACTATCCCTTTGTAGTTGAAATATATGTTTACAATGGGAACTAGGAGGGGAATTTCTGGCAATTTTTTGATGATTTTGAAGGCCAAAAATGGCATTTCTTCAAGCTTTTGTTTGTGGAGACCATATACAGTCACTTTTTATAGTTCAGCAGCAACCAAGATGTGGCATAATGATAGGGTGTTATTTTTCTAATACACTTGTTATTTTCATTTTATTACTCTGCAGGAGATAAACTACATCGTTCACTTGTTTATAATCAAAGAACTATTTATCTTAAGAATTTGGATATTAGTATCCACAAAAAGTGGAATCCAAGAGAGTACTTTAGAAATGTGATCTCATAAACACACTATATACCCTTAGAATCTCTTTTTGCACAGATGGCTAAAGAAGCTCTAAACTAGTAATAATCTGACTTTAGTGACATTTTTCTGAGTTAGAACAATGATGTTCATGCATTTTAATGGTGCTTGCATTATATTTGACAGGTAATTATCCCCTTTGAAGATATAGATGAGGTCAGTTTTGTTTTCTTAGTTTATGTATGCCTGTATTTCTTGAGTGAATAGTAATGTGGTGTTCTAATTCCAAAATGATAGGGGTATGTCATTGATGCAGATAAGAAGGAGCCAGCATGCATTTATTAATCCTGCTATCACAATTATCCTGCAAATGGGTGCTGGTGGCCATGGTGTTCCTCCTCTTGGAAGTTCTGATGGTTAGTGATATTAGTACTTTTAGTTATCTTTCTCAAAATATTTAAGCTTTCTATGTAAACTTGTGTGATGAATATTTGAGAATATACTAGTCTAGAAATGGCCAGGGGAGAGGCTCTGATGGTTAGTGATATTAATACTTTTACAAAGCATAATGAACATGCTTGAACTGAAATCACTACTCTTTGATGTTAGCTATTGTTTAGTATCTCTAAATACACTTCCTTTTGTCAGACTGGGGCATACCAGCTTTTCCAATTCCAAACAGTACTTCCTCACTTGTTCTCAAAAATTATAATGTTATGTGCTTTAGCGTAGGATCTAGTCACGGGTCTAGAGACTCGAGAACTAGTCTTAGAATCTATGGTGAATTGGAGAAAATAGATAGATTGAAGGCGGGTTCGTCCTTGACGGATGCTCCTTCTAGGTTTTACGTAAAACCTCCTTAATTAATATTCTGCTTAATCTTCTTATTGAATAATAAAGCCATATATATAGGCTGCGGAATACAAAGCTGCTGAAATAATAAAGCCTAATCTTATAAAAAGATATCTAGACTAAAAGGAAAGATAATAATCTAATCTCTAAGGAAATATATAAATTATATCCAAATTAAACTATATCCTAATTAATAATAAAGATATAATCCTAAATGGTCTTGCAAATCACACGTAATTCTCAACCAGGGTCTATTTGAACTGTATCATATAACTACTAGCCGGTGTATCCCACAGAGTAGGGTTGGGGGGTCGGATGTTACGCACCCATACCCCCAAACAAGTCAAGAGGCTGTTTCTGATAGACCCATAGGGAGAAAAACACACCACATGCACAAACCCAGATTAGACACACAAGGAACACAGTAAAGGAAGGTTAAAATGATGTAAAACAAAAAAAAAGCCCCCAAAAACAAAAGCACACATGACACACAAACAAACTCTAGAAAATGCAGGAGGGCCCCCACAAACCACACTCACTGACCCACAATACTAAAACCAGCCCTGACTCCCTACCTACACCTCCTCTACTTGAATCCTCTCCCTCTACAAGGCCCTATCCTAGCCATATCCTCAGCGAGGGCCAAGAGTTTGATGTCTTGTGTAATAAATTCCTTCCAACTCTTCTTGGGACACCCTCTTCTGCGTTAGAAACCACGGGGGCCAAACCCTCACACCCATGCACCGGTGTGCTTGGTTGCCTGCGTTGCACATGCCCGAACCATCAAGTCTTGCTAGACACTGACCCACAAAACTAAAACCAGCCCTGACTCCCTACCTACACCTCCTCTACTTGAATCCTCTCCCTCTACAAGGCCCTATCCTAGCCATATCCTCAGCGAGGGCCAAGAGTTTGATGTTTTGTGTAATAAATTCCTTCCAACTCTTCTTGGGACACCCTCTTCTGCGTTAGAAAACACGGGGGCCAAACCCTCACACCCATGCACCGGTGTGCTTGGTTGCCTGCGTTGCACGTGCCCGAACCATCAAGTCTTGCTAGAATATATTGAACAAGGGATGAGGTTTTATTTTAATAAACAACAGAAGACTGAACGTATTGCTAAGAATTCAAGTAAACCGCAACCATTTGAATGAAAGATGCTAAAAGCTCCTGTGGCATCAAGCCTGAATGGAAGCTAAATGAAAACATATATTCTTACTTAAGATTGAAGGAGGTCTCATAAAAAATATGGTCATTCTTGCTAACCAAATACGTAGAAGTTAATCTTGAACTGCATACCTTTATAACATCTTGATACATCCAGATAACATCTTGAATTCCCAAACTCTTTTCAACCATCCAAGATGAGACCTTTTCCAACACCTAGTCACCTATCAGATCAAATCCACGTTAGCTTGTAAGCATGTGATAGTTTTTAGAACTACAAGGATAGAAGAGGAAAAAAAATTCAAGCGGTATATGTGAATAAACTACTAAAGATGATTACTTGATGTTTAACTGATTTGAACAATTGAACTTGACTAACTTGAAATGATGAATAATTATTATCTCTAGTTCCGCATACTTGTCATTTCAGAATTTCTGTCCTTCTTGCAGAACCAAATCCCCTAAATGATTTTTGGTCACTTCTCTCTACTTGACTTAATCTTTCTCGGTTTCTTCATTATCCTCTCAAGTCGTCAATATTGCCGTTTCTTAAAGGACCTTTCCCCATTATCCTTTTAGCATCTTTTTCACAAGAATAGAAAATATTGGTATTTTATTGGCAAAGAATAAATTCCAACGAGTATATTTTGAATTTCGGGAAACGAACCATCTGTGTTTTATTATATTATGTTTAACAGTTTCACCATTTATTGCTTATTTACACTCCCCTTTTTCTGATTTCCAGGAAGAGTTAGGTATATGTTTGCATCGTTTTGGAATAGAAATCATGCCATCAAAAATTTGCAGCGTGCTTCTAAGAATTTTTCTGCAATGGTAGAAGCAGAGAAGAAGGTTTGTGCTATTTTTGCTGAAATAGATTTTGCTCAACACTTCATCCATATTGCTGTGTACTAATTTCAATTATCGGGGTATGAGATCATTAAACATTTTAGGTGCATTTGGATATTTATTTTATTAGATGAAGCAGGTCGTGAGTGCATATCCTGGATTTTTTTATTTTATTTGTCTGCTCACTTCCAAAAAAAAATCGTGTTACAAAATATTTGTGAGTGTAATATTACCGGGGGGTTGTTTTGATTGGTCTCGTAAATTAGGATGTTTAATGGAAGTGCAATTAATGCCTTTGGTTATTTGAATTGTGGAACATCCTTCATGTCCATCATAGAACCATTGTGGAACATCCACTTTTCTTTCATTATGATGATATTTGAAACTTTACTTAGGTATATAAATTTTCTATCATTCAAATTTGTTCCCCCCTAGTCATCCTGAAAGGCAAAAATGGAAGCAGGATATTTGCCATTTTTGAGATGGATATAACCCCTAGTTGAAACTCCAAGATTGGGCATGCTGAGAATCCTGCCATTTTCGCCTTTCAGACTGACTATGTACATGCACGAAAAAAGTGAAGAAGCGAATTAATAGATGAATCTGTACATTGCTTGTAGATTTGCTTCTTTTTGTTTCCTTTTATCCACATTCCCTCATGCTCATTGGCTTTTATACAATGCCTTTGAGATGGATATAACCCCTATATCAATTTTGATGCATTCTAACTAGATTCAGATATCATTGTCACATAGCTGAATTTTAATTTTCCTTTGGTCTTCCGGGCAATGATAATACTTTGGGCCTTCTTCATACACTCTCGTTTTTATATTAGGGCAAGGGTGTGTACATCATAGCCCCCCAGATCCTGCCTGAGGCGGGTTAACACTGGTTGATGTTGTTGTTGTTGTATCCACGTTAGGTGGATTTTTGTTAATCACAAATAAAACATCTAGGTTTAATTAAGCATAATTCTACTCCAAATTTTGTAACCCTACTTGGAATTAAAATGCTTTGGGCGGACCAAAAAAAAAAAACAACTCAAAGCAATACGGAAGAGCATGCAATTGTACTATTTAAAGAAACGGTGTGACTTCCACTTCTAGTCGGTTGCCTTTGTCTGTCATTTTGGCCTCTAACCTTTAATTTGTTTCAAAATAGTCCTAAATCTGTTCTCTTTGTTTTATGTTTAGTCCTTCCTTTGAGATGTTCTTTTAGTCAACATTAATTTGGGGATGTGATGCTTACATTTTCTTTAAAATAATTGTTCATTTTGGTCCTTAATCTTTTGCCCTTGTTTCATTTTGATAACATCTCCTTAGAATGGGACTAAATGTGAAACAAGTATGTAATAACTGAAACTATGTTATAATGATTTAAAGGTTAGGCACTACGCTGCTAAAATGGGACACCTCCAACACATTGGGGCTAAAATTGAAACAAATATGTAAAACATTAGACTACTTATATTTTACAGGTTAGGCACTAAAAATGAGACAACTAAAATGTTGGGGAATAAGGCACTAAAAATGAGACACAAGTAAAATATTGGGGAATAAAAGTGTGATTTACCCTAAAATAATTCGGGCATAATGTATGCACAGTTTGGAAATTTGTGAGTGGTTGAGCGCAAGTGTTCAATATTGTTAGTGGTTTTCAATGATGTTCTCAAGATCTCGAGTTGAAAAACATTTTAAGACCTACTACTTGGTGACAAAGAGATGGAATTCAACAATTGATGATATGAGAATATTATCATTGATCTATTGTAACCTAGAGGGGAGGCATTGTTCGTTAAATCCAAAGGCAGGAGTGGAACTCTATGGAAAGTGAAACCCTCTATTTGCAACTTAGGGTCTTAAAATCTGTAACAGAGAAAGGTATAGAAATTAGAGAGAGAAAACAAGAATACAAAGATATGGAGAAAAGTGGAATGTTTGTCCCCCCCTCTCTTGTTCTTCTTTTCTTGCCTGCACCCTGTTTAAGTTCTGCTAGCATCACAATACATATCATTTTTCGCATATTGTAATGCCTTTTTTTTATTGGCTAATAATATACTATAAATTTGTAAGACTTGCCATATCAAGTTTTTATTTAAATGACTATTTGGTGAAAATAAATTATGATCCAATTTCTCTTTTCTAAAATTATGCAGGCAGCTGCACTTTCTGCACTACGTGCTCATAGCAGCTCCACTAAAAGTATGAGCACTAGCAAAAGTAGTCCACGAGAAGCTGAAATGCCAAAAGAGATTGCGTTTGAGACTGAGAAGTTTCAACCTTTTATCAAAGAAGAAGCTCTAGTTGGTATTTATGATGTATGGAACTGCTCTCTATAGGTGTTAATTTTCCAGCTCAAATGGTCCTGCTGACATGCTAAATGACTTTTCTGCTCAGGATGTATTCCCAAGTACAGCCGAGGAGTTCTTCAGACTAATATTAAGCGATGAATCAGATTATACAAAGGAATACCGGTTGGCACGCAAAGATTCTGATCTCAATGTATGTATTACTTATTTGTTGAATTTAATTTATTACATGAGTTGTGGTTTTACGGACTGCTAATAATCTATCTATCTATCTACAACAACAACAACAACAACATTGACCCAGTGAGGTTTCGCTGTAGCGAAATCTGGGGGGTCAAGATAAAGGTACCCCTGCCCAAAGGGAAGGGGGTACGCCCGAAAGACCCATGTAGAGCCCAAACTGCACAGCACAAGAAGTTAGCACAAGACAACGAAAACAGACAAAACAGCCCAAAAACATAAAACAGACGAACGCAAAGCAGAGATTTTTTTGACACATGTTGGTCTCATGTTCATTTAGCCTATGTGACATCCCCATATTTAATTCGCCTACGTGACACCACATCATCAACACTCTAAACAACTAATTTAATACTAATTTTAATAAAAGATATTTATATCTATATTTTTTTTTACTTTTATATAAGTTTGTTAAAAAATAATAAGTAAATCTTGGATTCATTCTTATCTCATTCATCCTTGATTATTTATATATTTTTTAGGTTAATATATATTGAAATCCCATATTATCAAGACAAAAAAATTATACAAGCTATATTAAACATTTTTTTATCGTATATGTATATATTTTTAATTTAAATATATACGTACAAATTAAAAAATTGCTAAACTAATTCATTTTCTTTTTTTGATAGAAACTAATTTATTTTCTTTTAGTAAATGAAAAATAAAACGTTAAAACAATCGATAATTTCTGTTCATATTCACATAAAGAATTAAAATAAAGAATTAAATTATGTATTTTTAATCAAACCCGTACAAGGTACGAGTACTTATGCTAGTTATAATTTTTTCTAGAAACAGGAATGATTTGTTTATGGTGGCATAATGAGTTGAAAAATTACACTCACCAAAGTAGAGTTAACTTTTGTTACGGCAAATGATATACCTATTTTTGGTACACTCTCTTTAACTTAGTAACTAGAATCATGTTTTTATAGCCAAGTTTCAGATCACACTCTAAATTTTTCTCTAGGGACAATACATCTTGTAATATAGTAACTTTTAAGCTCTATAAAAATGTTATGCCGATGTTGATATTTTTCGGCTCCTCTTCCTTTTACCATTGCCTCCTTTAAACTTTCTTCTCTCCCTGTTCAGCAGATTTTTCGGATTAGTTTGTTTCTCATATTGGTGGAACTATGCTTCACACATTTTTTTATTTGTGTTTTTCTTATTCATCTGAACTTTAGATGGGATCATTTAGATGGGATCATTCACATTATCTAATGCTTTGGTGTTGTTTTTCCCCCTTACCTATTCTGGTTTTCTTTGTGCTATAAATTTGTGAGGCACACTCATCTTCAGATCAGTCTAGTTATATAGCCTTTTACTTTTTGTTTCTTTATTTCTAGATAGGAAAATGGCATACTGCAGATGAGTATGAAGGTTTGGTCAGGGAGTTGACATTCAAGTCTTTGTGTAAAAGCCCCATGTGTCCTCCCCAGACCAGAATGACCGAGTGGCAGCACATAGTTCTGTCTCCAGACAATATGGTATTGGTGCGTCACTATTTATAATAATCATTACTTATGCTAGTGTTATTTAGATAAAATTCATGACCTATATTAAACCTCTGGTTAGGTATTTGAAACAGTCCAACAGGCTCATGATGTTCCTTTTGGGAACAATTTTGAGGTATGTTCAATGCTGTCACGTTATACTTACATTTATTTCCATACTTTTTTGCGTAGATTCTCTTACAAGTATATTCAATTCAATAATTGGCAGATTGTGGTGCAATTTATGTTTTAAGTTTTAACTTGTTAACTTGTTTATGATAGTTCTGGATGGAAGTTCAGTTTGAGACGATGTTTGTTTATAAGATATTGTTTCATATATGGAGAATTTATATTTGACGGTATTAAGATTTGAAAGGATAGGTCTTTAGTTGAATTCAACATTTGAATCAATTGTAGTTAAGTGTACTTCAAAATTGTTGAACAAATGTTCCACACTTGCTGATGGTGTTAAAGTGAAAGCAATGGTTACGTTTATACATTACTGTAAAAAATGGTAATTTTTATGGATAATTGCCAAAATTTACAAAAAGGTTCAGTGACACCCAAGTATCGATTGGTAGTCCTCTATGGTAATATTTCTTTTTCGAATCACATGGTTAAAATTTGACATATAGTAGTGTTTTTTTTTTTTTTTTTTTCCTTCTTCTTTTCAAGTCATTTTAGAGAAATTTTTTGTGAGATGCTTTCAATATAATGCAATCCTTGCTTCAATATTGCTCCTTTTATTGTTGTATCAGGTCCACTGTAGGTGGCATATTGAGACTAATCCTGAATCATTGTGCAACATAAGCATAAAAGTTGGTGAGTAATAAAATTATTATTAGCTTGTGTATTTTTTTTCTCTGTTTTATCGTCATGAATGCTGGGTTATGTTAAATTATTGAACTGGGATGGTGTTTATCATGTGTATATTGGTGTGTACGATCTATGATGAAACCACGGGGCCTTAAGATGCACACTGTGATAAGGATTATGATTTTGGAAGATTAGCAGGTTGTTGGCTGCTTTGGAACTCAATGTTGTTCCTCCCTTTGTTAAATTTCTTAGATCCCAACCATGGTCGTCTTGAAACAACAACACCGCCACCACCAACCCAGTGTTAATCCGCCTCGGGCGGGGTCTGGGGGGCCAAGATGTATACACCCTTGCCCCGACATAAAATCGAGAGGGTGTATGTGGAAGGCCCAAGCATTATCATCATCGCCGACAAACCCAAGGAAAACTGAAATTCAGCTATGTGACAATAATAACTGAATTTAGTTAAAATGCACCAATATTGATATAGGGGCTATATTCATCTCAAGGGCATTGTAGCCAATAAGCCTGAGAATGCGCCCCCTCATGATCGTCTTGAAAGTGGTGCAATATTAATTAAATTAAATACTTATTTCAGATAAACTGAAATGTTTGTATGATTATAGATACGGATTGCTATTATGTTGATTATTATTAAACGTCTCTCTTACATGGGAGTCTAATAACTCAAATTTTGATATTTCTTCTACAGGTGCCCACTTTAAAAAGTGGTGTATGATGCAATCTAAAATCAAGGCAGGTGCAGTGGATGAGGTAAATTTGTTCCTTGACCCTAGTAAACTCTTATGAGGCGACTGTATATTTTTTTTTTTTTTTTGATAAGGAAAGGAATTAGGGAGGTCACTAACAAACTAGTGACCGCCCTAGGGCATCCTGACGGATGAGGGTACATAATCCCAAGTCAGCTGCGAGTGGAACAGAAGAAACTCTTACGAGGCGACTGTATATTTGGTAACATGAGAGGGGTATTAATAATGGGCTGGCGACTGTATATTTGGTAACATGAGAGGGGTATTAATAATGGGCTGGCGACCTGTGAAAATACATTGGTTTCTTACTCGTGCAAAGGAACTATTTCTTGGCTGATAATATAAGAAAATGCTGAATCAAATTAAATTTGGTCTTTGCAGTACAAAAGAGAAGTCCAGCTTATGCTGGAGACTGCCAAGACGTACATTGAATCACGGAATTGTGTTAAGGTTAATGACAGCAGCAACGAGGTTCCTAGCTCTACAACTGTAACTCCAGAAGACGCATGAAGAAAGGGCATTTTTGCATGACCATTTCACACGTTGTAATATGTAATTAGAATTTATTTTTAAATAGTAATTGGTTGCCAGACTGAACATACGTTATAAAATTCGCCCGGTCTCTTCTTCACCTGAGGGAGCAAGTGGTGCGGTTGCATTGCATCTGCCTTGTTACTGTGACATACTGACATGATTTCCCTCCCATGTAACTGTGATGTATAAAAAGATTTTTCTTTGATTCAAGTAAGACTCCAATTAGGCAACGTAGTAAATATAGTTTTAATACGATTTTTAGTTTTGAGACAATAGCACGTCTCTATGCAGTACAAGCAAGTACTTTAGAAGTAATACATGCAACTTAAGTACTTAACCCATTAACAATACAAAACATACCAAACACTTGCTGAAAATACTTGGATTGGCACAAGTGAAAAGAACAAAATATACGCCTTTTTCTATTTGGCATCTACCCTACAATATTAACCAAAGTCAACCCTAAACCTATACATATATATATATATATACGCCATTTCCGAATAGCGCACCCTTTTTTTTTCATAATAGCGCACCCTCCAGCCGTTACGGCCGGAGGGTGCCCAGCCGTTACGGCCGGATACGATCCAGCCGTAACGGTCGGACATGCTCCAGCCGTAACGGCTGGGCACAATCTGGCCGTTACGGCTGAATCGTATCTGGCCAGAACGGCTGTATTATATACTTTATGTATGTATTATTCATTCGCCTCTTTAAGTTAGTTTATGTATGTATGTATTATATACTTTATATATTGTTGTATGTCTCTATATTATTCCATTTTGGATCTTTGGGTGGATTGTTTAGGCCCTAACAAATGTATCATGTTCAACTTACCATTTTTCGTGCGCTATTAGATGACCAAACTCAAGTTTAAAAACAACAAACAACTTCATTGCTTCCAAACCATGAACTTACAAACAACACTTGATTCTACATGAAAAAACATCGAAATATGACTTACTGAAGACAACACTTGCTTCTACATGAACTTACAAACAACACTTGCTTCTACATGAACTTACAAACAATACTTGCTTCTAAAGCCGAAACATGAAAAAACAACAAACAACATTAATCCTCAGGCGTAATATTATCAACTGCCCGAATCTCAGCACCATCAAATAGGCGAAGCTGTGCGGCCGTTTCTTTGGCTATCATACGATCTGTTATATCGTTGTCGTTCAGGAAAAAGCGGCAATATCTTGGTGGTACTCCCACACTAGATTGGCTCCAAGATATGACCTAGTTTCGTAGGGTACCCTCGGGTACCATGGTCCATTCCGATCTGCTCTCCTTAGCACCTTGCACGAGAACGATGGAGATGTTGATGAAGCTTGGAGTAATGGCGTAGGTTCGCGAGGAACATGCTGCTTTCCTAGGAGCCATGGATGGAGATGAAATTCTGGTTTGGGTTTGAGGTTGGATGGATGGAAGTCTTCTTTTATGGTTGAAAATTGGTCTACCCTCAATGTGATGTACATGCATGGGTCTTGTCACAAGAAAAACTCATAATAGTGTCATCAGAACATTAAATGGTATACTGTTATCAGAACATTAAATGGGACAGAACTTTGTTCATAATAGCGCACCCTCCAGCCGTTACGGCCTGAGGGACCCCAGCCGTAACGGCTGGAAGCTCTCTGGCCGTTACGGCTGGAGTCCCTCGGGCCGTAACGGCTGGAGTCACTCGGGCCGTAACGGCTGGATGTTTATTGAAACCGACGAATTAAATGCACTCAACTACCTTAACTCTTTTCCGCCGTAGCCTTTTTAATGCCCCATAGCCGTAGCCCTCAACCACTTCCATTCATCTTACAAAACCCACAACACTTCTCCAAACCCACAACACTTCTCCATGGTTTTCAATCTTCAACCATGAACAACAAATTAGATTATTTCATGGATTTAGAAGATCAAGCCTTGAACATCAACCATAATGAGGTATGTATTATTTATTTGTTCCAAGTTGCTTTCTTCCACCACTCTACTTCACTCTACTATATTTGGAAGAAAAAAATTGTGTAAAACTACATATTTATCACTAGATAGTTTTAAAGTAGAAAAAAAGAGTGTATTTAATCTTGCATGTATTGAATATGCAAATGTATATAATTATTAGTAAAAAACTAGGTTAAAAAATTGTTACTTTGTTGACAAAAGATCGTAACTTTTGTCTTAGAACTTCGAAGTGTTCTTGAACAAAAAGATTCGATTTTTGAAAGGAAGAAACTGTCTGGCCGTAACGGCCAGACAGCGTCCAGCCGTACCGGCCGGAGTGTGCCGGGCCGTTACGGCCAGGTGCTTCCCAGCCGTAACGGCTGGAGGTGCTCCAGGCGGCACTGGTTTGGCACACTCTGGCCGTTACGGCTATATTTTACAGAATCTTATTTAAGCTTTGTTTTAATCCTTGTAGGAAGATAATGAAGTGTACATTGGGCTTGATGCATTGAGGATCGAAGATGGACAAAGTGATCCCGCATACAACAATTCTGTTTATGGATGTCCCCAGGTGCAGTCAGTTACGATTCCGTTTGCTGGAGATTGGTATAGTAGTGGATATCCGTCAATGCATCCAAGTCAGATGCCAGCTACAGGTGATTGGGGTGGATACTCTCAGATGTGTCCCGATCAGTACGATAGTGGGTATGCTCAGATGAATACCGATCAGTACAGTACTGATTATACACAGATGGAGTCACTGGCGAGGCGTGGGCTTCCATCTTTGAGCGGCATGCCACGGTTTTTGGAACCCGTGGAGGAGGTGGTGCAAGAGTCCGATGACTATACAGAGTTATTTACCACAGATAGGATATTTGGTAGTAGAGAGGAGGCCATAGAGTGGGTTAAGACAACAGGTATTGAAAATAAAATGTGCATTCGAACTGGGCGGTCAAAGAAGTCTACATTATTTGTTCAGCTTGGCAAGACCTGGTTGGTATGCGAGAGGGAAGGGGTTTACACCCCGAAGAGAAGGGAAGTAAAGGAGGTCCAAGAGACCATTAAGTCCAAGAAATGTGGTTGCAAGTTTGCAGTGACTTGTATTGAAGGTCCAAGAGGATCGTGGAGGATTGAGGTTGTGCATGGAATTCACAACCACAGGATAAATTCCAGTTTGCATGGGCATGCACTCGCTGGAAGACTCACCGGCCAAAAGCTGAAGTTGGTGGAGTCGATGTCATCAAGCAATTGTACCCCGACCCAGATTGTCGTGGCATTGAAAGATTTTCCAATGAATTTCACGAGTAAGCTGGAGCGCCTCTGTCGGTACGGCTGGAGAGCCTCTGGCCGTAACGGCTGGAGAGCCTCCGGCCGTAACGGCTGGATGTAAGCTAAAAAACTACTTAAAATTTTTAGTGGAATATTCTGGACATTTTAAAAATGATATTATGCTTCTAAACATTTGACTAAAAGTTGGGGAGTAGAATGATCTTGAAGAAATATGGAAACGGTAAACGGTTGTCTTCCTCATTTGCCATTTTGAAAAACTAAAGAGTAGGAAGACTACTTAGAATTTTTAGGGTGAAAGCATGAATTTGAAGCTTTTCTTTACTCTTGAGTTAGGTGAGAAATTAAATGAAAGCCTTTCTCCTTTTGGATGAAAGCATTTAAACAACAACACTTGTCATTCTACCTTTACCCATTTCTTCACTCAATCATAAGAAAAAGATAGTCAATTGACCAATTTCTAAAAATAAAAAAAGAGTACAAAATCTAGTTGAACCAAGTTCATGACATATATCTAAACATCAAGTACGAAAATACAACCCAAGTAATTAAATATCCAAACGTCAAATACGAAAATACGACATAAACATCATAAGTCTGAAAATATCTAAACGTCAAGTACGAAAATACAACCCAAGTCTGAAAATATCCAAACGTCAAGTACGAAAATACAAGATAAGTCATAACAATCATAGTAAAAACAACATAAAAATCAAAGGGCAGTATCATCATCATCATCATCATCGTGGCGTCCATGACCACTCCCCTGGCCGGCCTCTGGCGGGGGCCACTGTCTCGCGCAGATCTCGATCCTCGGTCATAGCGAATGGTGTAAGATAACCCACAACACGCTGCATGCGCTGTAAATAGATCCGCTCTCCAATCTGTGGACTCACGTACATATGAGTATGAGGCTCATACCACGACATATAATCTGATGAAGAAGCCGATGGGTCATCCGTCACTGGAGGTCCCATGAGATCTAAAGTAATGGAGTGGAAGTTTTGTGCATCCCAAACCCACAGAGACGCATCATACTCCACTACGTAACTCCGTACGCCTGCTGGTCGTGTCGCAGTGCGAGGCAGGATAGGCGGACGTGGTATCTGCTGCACACGGTGGTACTGCCTAGCGACTCGATCAGGCATGTACGGCTCTGAGATATCAAGAACAGATATCACGCCGTGGAAACGTGAAGCGGCTAGAGTGTCACTGAAATCTAACACTCCGTATGGCGACCAATCAACCTAAAGCATAACAGTTTTAATATAGATTATAACCTAAACAAAACAATATTTATAAGTTGCATTTTCTATGTACTTACAGCTGTCGCAGTCATATGATCTAGCTCCGCTCTGAAGTTGCGCGTAGCATCAAGTGATCCACCATCGCCCCATCTCGCGGCCCACGGTGCACGGCCTCCCCAATCCGGATCGTCAGCAGGGCGAAAGGCTGGAAAGTACAAGAAGATCCAAGCCTAGATAGAAATAATAAGAGAATTATAAACTTCCTTAATGTACATAATTGACATAGTACAAACAATCACTTACCTGTAAGAGTGTGGTACAAAGACCCATCTGACGGGCGCCCGATCGTGTGCACTCACCGAGCCCTCGATACAAATAAGCCAGCACGGCTGAACCCCATGACATGTCATCCATTGCCATGACATCTCGCACTAGGGCGATATATGAAAGAGGAATCCGATGCTGTGACCTGTTTGGAAATAATGTGGACGCCAGCAGAAACATCAGAAAACCCGCTGCTGGAATCTTCGGAACAGCCCGCTCACGAATCCGCTTCTCGCATACGTCCTTCAAAGCTGAATGTGTGAACCCTCCCTTATCATAATTGTTGTTGAACCACTCCTCATCTAACCCAAACATCCCAAGAAACTGTGATCTCTGCAGCTCCCTCAACTCTCCCTGCTTCAAATTCCGCTCATTAGGCGGAAGAATAACTGCATCTCCATCAATCCTCAAACCGAGGATAAGTGCCACATCATGCAGCGTGATCGTTATCTCTCCCCAAGGCATATGGAACGAGCTCGTCTCTAGCTGCCATCGCTCGAGAAATGCCACAATCAACGGAGTATGAATGCGGCGGCTATACATGAGGTCCTGTAGATGAGCAAGTCCAGTATGCCTAACTATGTTAACCCAACCGCCCTCCCCAGTTGGCACCCATCTAGATAGCTGGGAAGTACGTCCGTGAATCCTAAACCCAACCCGCTCCTATGCAATAATAATCCAAATAAGATCAAACGTATAAAAGGAGGTTAATAAAAGTGTACAGATAAATAACGTACCCGGCCAGCATAGATGTGGTGGGTGACATGCTCCTCAAATCCAAGTAGCAACTCCGGTATCTGCGGGCCACCGGGTACAGGACCGGTCAGAAATGGATAAATGTTCATCCCACCGGCGCGTCTCCTATGTCCCTGGCTAGACGAAGGACCAGCTGAAGTCGCATCAACTCCACCGCCTGTAGCCTCGGCCTGAGTCCGACCTCGGCCTCTAGCGCGAGACCGTGAAGACTGACTCGCAGTCCTCGACCGTCGAGCCTGACTCCCGTGCGTCGACATCGGATCCTCTACTGCCTCATCCTCCGGCTCGGCACTTTGAATAATAACTGGCTGTGAAGTGCACCATCGACGCTGCCTAGTATATGTAGCAGTGTAATCACGAGTAACCTCCTGGACCGGGGGAGCCGGAGCCTGCGCCTGGACCGAGGGAGCCGGAGCCTGCACCTGATCCACCGGCTCGTCATCTATGTCGTCCAGTCCCTCTATCTGAGGATCTGGCTGCGATACAGCCTCTCTCAATGCATCTCGGCGACGGTGACGAGTCGACCTATCTCCCATCTGAAACAATTAATCAGAATGGTCAATACAAGCAAAAGGGGTCGATACAGATATCAGGCAAAATACAGATTCCTAAGCAAAATACAGAATTATAAGCAAAATATGAGGCAAAATAACGTGTCTGGCCATTACGGCCAGAAGTGCTCTGGTCGTTACGACCAGATGTGGTTGGGCCGTAACGGCCAGACGACGTTCGGCCGTAACGGCCGAACATCGTCTTCAACCTCGAGACTAAACGTGCGCGACCATCGGGATTCAAGGTCATGCGGCTGTGCGAGCCCATATCCCCCATTTCCACCATTTAATTGCCATTTGTACATACATTTGAACATTAAAACTCCTTAATTCCCCCCATTTCATTCAAAAATCCCAAAACAAATCAAAAACCCTAACTTGTTAAATTCAAATCTGAATTTTCTCTAAAAAATGCAATGTTTACAACAAAACTTACCTTGATAATGGTGGTTGCTCTTGAAATGTTGCTTTGATGCCTCCTTGTAGTGATTTTAATGGAGAATTTTGAGATTTTGGGTAAATGAAGAGTTGGAGAGGTGGAGGAATGGAAGAAGAGAGTGGTGAGAGAGTAGAAATGAAAATGGGTGGGGATGTAATTTTGATGTAAATTTTATTTATATGGAAAATGGGTGCACTATTATGTAAAATGGTGGGTGCACTATAATGAAGGAGCCTATATATATATACGGGATTTCATAACAACGCACCCGAGGAGGGTTCCATCCGTTACGGCCAATAGTGACTCAGCCATAACGGCTGGAGCACCCTCTGGTCGTAACGGTTGGGCTTTTTCGTAAACCAAGAAATTAAATGCTCTCATCTACCTTAATTTATTCCGTCGTATACCTTTAATCCACCATTGTCGTGAGCCACTACACTCAATTCCATCTCCTCTCCAAAAAATCTCAAAACCTCTCCATGGTAATCATTCTTCAACATGAACAACAATGGGGATTACCAATACTTTTTGGGATTGGAAGATCAAGCCTTAAACATCAATCACAATGAGGTATGTTTTATTTTCTAGTTTGTTCTTATCTTTCTTCCATCACTCTACTTTACTCTATCATACTTATCTATTTTTTGGGTAGAACTACCATGTTTATCTTGAGATGGTAGTGAAGTAGGAAAAAAATGTGTGTTTGAACTTGCATATATTGGCTAGGCAAACTTATGTAATTATTAGAAAAAAAACTAGGTTAAAGACGATGTCTTTGTTGAAAAAAGATCGTAACTTTTGGACTAAAAGTTCGAAGTGTTCTTGACAAACAGATTTCACCTTTGAACACAAGAAACATTATGGTTGTTACGGCTAGGGGGTGCCCGGCCGTAACGGCCGGACGCATCACGGTCGTAACTGGTCGTAGCAGCCGATCACCCCTCTGGCCGTAACGGCTACACCTTACAAAACATAGTTCTTCAATATAATGTTTTGTTTTAATCATTATAGGAAGAGAATGAAGTAAACATTGGACTTGATGCATTGCGGATCAAAGATGGACATAGTGATCCCTTATACAACAATTCTGAATATGGTATCCCCAAGTTTAGTCAGAACTGATTCCATTTGTTGGAGATTACTATAGTACTAGATATCCGTCGATGCATCCAAGTCAAATGCCAACTACCGGTGATTGGGGTGGATACTCTTAGATATGTACATATCAGTACGATAGTGGATATTCCCATATGCAGATTGATCATTACAGTAGTGACTATACATAGATGGAGCTAGTTGCAAGGTTTGGGTTTCCACCTTTGAGCGGCATTCCATAGTTTTCGGAACCCGTGGAGGAGGTGGTGCAAGACTATGATGATTATACAGAGTTATTTACTACAGATAGGATATTTGATAGCAGAGATGAGGCCATACCATGGTTTAAGACAATTGGTATACAAAATAATTTGTGCATACTAACTTGGCGGACCAAAAAGTCTACACCATTTGGTCCAGTTGGCAAGACTTGATTGGTATGTGAGAGAGAAAGAGCTCTCACCCCGAAGAAAAGGGAAGTAAAGGAGGTCCAAGGGATCATTACGTCAAAAAATATGGTTGAAAGTTCGCATTGACTTGTATTGAGGACTCTAAAGGATCGTGGAGGATTGAGGTTGTTCATGGAATTCACAACCATGGGATAAATTCTAGTTTGCATGGGCATGCGTTCGATGGAAGACTCACCAGTCAAAAGCTTAAGTTGGTGGAGTCTATGTCATCAAGCAATTGTAACCCGACCTAGATTGCAGTGGCATTGCTTGATATTCCAATGAACTACACGAGTAAGAAGCAGATATAGACAACAAGATATGGTTTTAAGAAGGATGGGTTGGAGGGACGAACTGTTGTTCAAGAGTTCCTCCTCCGAGCTACGGAGAACAACTATTTCATGGATCACAGAAAGACGATCAAAGCAATAACATCAATGATGTCTTCTTCACCGGTCCTGATTCAATATCAGTTCTTAAGGCATTTCACTGCGTCTTAGTACTCGACTACACCTACGCTACAAACAAGTAAGTTATACTCTTCGTTTTTAAGTTTTATGCACTTAGCATGATTCAAATTTAGATTCTGTTAAACTCGACCGTAATGGACAAAACGATACTGGCCGAACGGCCAAAATGATATTGGTCGTAACGGCCAAAACGATATTGCCCGTAACGGCCAAAACAATATTGCCCGTAACGGCCAAAACGATATTGCCCGTTACACGTGAGTTCAACAGAACAAATATCTTCCCATCTAACCCATTGACAAACCTACAGATACGGTATGTCTTTCTTAGAAATTGTTGAATTTACCTCAACATGGCCGAAATACATTGTAGCCAGTGTTTTCTTGGCCTTTGAGAGGGAGGACAACTTTGTTTTGACAGTGGAACAACTTCAAAAGCTTTGTGCATTTATGTAGATTGAATCTTTTTGCTTGGTGACAGATTGTGAGCTGGCTTTAAGCCATTGAATAAGATTTTCTCGAGATTGAAGCACCTTCTTTATAGGCGACACATTGATAAGAATATTGAAGCTAGAACAAAGAGTGTAATGAAGAATGCGACAAGTGCAAAATACTTTTCGAATGATTTTTTGGTACTGTTCAAGGAAATGACAATAGATGGCTATGAGAGTGAGTCAACAAGGCTAGAAAGGAAATGGAGTAGGTGGTTAAGTCTTCTACGATATGTCAGACAATAATGGCTTGATCCGCACAAGACAAGATTTGTTTCTGCTTGGAAAAACACAATATTTTTGAGTGTAAACAACAAACAAGTATGCACATATATTCCCCAAAAGACTACACTCATCCTTCTCACATTTGGGAGCTAATTGTTATTCTGAATTGCAGGGTAGAAGCACAACATTCATCCTTGAATTCTTGGATTAAGACCGCAAACAACCGTTTAGATACAACATTCAACCTATTTCATACATCAATAGAGATCCAAGTGAATAACATAAAGGCCTCCTTCAATGTATGTCGTTTAAAGAAGCAGTCTCATTTGACAACGGTTGATGTTTTCAAGATGTTCAAGTACGTTGTTTCTGACAAGTGCATGAATTTCTAATCGGAGAGTACCGTAAGGGGGAAGGTACGTTACCTTGACATGCGATGTACATGTATGAAACCGGTGAAACATGGTCTGCCTTGTTCCATACTATTGTACGTATGTGGCGCAACAGATTCCCATTCCTATGAGTGTCGTGCACATGTTTTGGAGGACACTTGACATAGAGAGAGTAGTATAGAACGAGGATGTTGAAGGGTGAAAGCGTAGAGTTGCAAGATGTTTGATGGATGACTTCTACATGAACAAATTCCCACAAATATCTGCCGATCTACAACATGAGTGTCCAATGCTGTATACGATATAGTCCACCCCGAGATGACCGTTGCATAAGAACCGACAACTGGGAAGAAGAAGCATAGTGGGCGTCCAAACAACAGTCCAATAAAAACATTTATTAGTGAGTGAGAGCATTTTGATAAGGAGTTAAATGAAACACCACTGAAGAAACTTAGAGGCAAGCCACCAACACACTTGAAAACCCCCAATTCACCAACTATTTCAATGGTGCCCCAAACTCCACCCACACCCCTGACACCGCCACAACGTACTTTGGCCATCCGTTGAGCACTTTTCCCATACACGGATGACATCCCTATGTGTATGAGGCCATACTTCACTAGTTTTTCATATATTGTGCCAAACGGAAAATGTGGTTATAGAGATATTGCACACTCTCTTGGCATCACTCAAGAAAATTGGAGACAAGTGCGTCAAAGCATGATTAATACACACAACGAGCATGAAGGAAGGTTTAGGGGTAGTTTCTATGAGCTTACGGTTGAAAGCATGAGGTGAAGACTTTATTTCTTTGGTAATGGATTCACCCTTATCGATTATTGGTTAACACTTCCTGAGATAGGCTTCTTGGTTGCAACAACATTTAGTTGCACTTTTGCATGTATGGGGACCACTATTAATCAAACGTACCTTCTGTTAGTTTCCTCTACCAGCAAGTTAGACAATGGGATAATTTTCATTTGTTTCTTGCCAAAGGAAGCTCATTTTAAATTGTTAAGAGAAATTTATTGAATCATCCATTTGTACATGTTTCAAGACCTTCATACTTATAAAATGCCGTGTTAATTTTAGGATAAATAGAATAGCATATTTGCAAAGTTAAGTTGAAGTAAAGTCGGCTCTTGTAGATCCAAAAGGATAGTCAAGGCGGGGGTTTGAGTAGACCTCGAAGGGTAGTCTCACGAGTAGACCCCGAAGGGTAATCTCGTTTGGGTGTTGACCATAAAGATAATCACCACCGACTATTTAAAACATTTTATAAAGAAGACTTGGATAATGGTAACGGGTCACTCAATTAGATCGAGCTTTCCTTCAACGAATATTGCCCCTATTCCATGCCAAGGGTATTCCACAATATTGTTCCGAGATAAAATGTTCCAACAAACGACAGTGGAAAAAGCTGGCAATTCGATTTCCATTAAGAACATACATACCTTGTTCGAATCTTGAGACTCCTCCTTGATCTTGACATGATAAAACCTATCCATGATTGCTTCCAAAACCGTGTTTGATATAGACGAGTACAAGGCTGTCCAAATTCGGTTGAGGGGTGGTTTCCAAGTCGCTAGAGGAGTTAGAGAGGTTGAGAAAATATAGGAGGAAATCTAGGAAGTTGGTTAGATATTCTCTCTCCATAAATACCTTCATCCTTATCCACAATTCTCTCTCCTTCTCTCCTTATATGGGCAACCAAGGGAACCCTAAATGAGCCCAAAATGCCATCCAAAATTCAGTCATGAAGGCGCAAGAAGTTGCTCCAAAACTTGCTTCAAGAAAGCCCATTATCAAGCACAAAACCTAGCCCAAGATGGCAATCCATTTGGCCCAAAAACCAGCCCATAGGATCAGCCCATCCTAGCCCAATGCCACGCCCCATGGGCTGGCCCATATGGCCTAGGTCAAGCTAGCATAGCTAGGTACCAAGCTAGGTCACTTAGCTAGTGTAGTTGGCCATCAGCTAGTTGAGCTGGCTTGAGTTGAGCTTCAGCTAGTTGAGCTGACTTCTAAGCTATTTGAGCTAAACCCTAGCTAGTTGAGCTTACTTGAGGTTAACCCTAGCTAGATGAGCTTCCTTCCAAGCTAGTTCTTTGAGTTAGGAACTAAGTTAAGCATAAGGAGTTAACTTACAAGCTAGTTTGAAGTTTTCAAACTCCTTTCTAACTTTCATAACTATGAGTCAAGCTAAGCTTTGGTCCTTGTCTAATACATTCACCAAGCTTAGATAACCTTTCATTCATTCATATGACAATGCATAAAGCTAGCTTACATTTATTCCTTGCTCAAAATATAAAACCTAGCTTGGTCGAACATAAAGACAAGTGCTCGACGCCTTGTGCCAAATCATAGGCGCGCCGCAACACCATGCATTTATTACCAACCAATCATGCACACTCAGAGTACCACAACCAAGGCATAGGCACGCCCCAGCTGTGCACCACTCTCGCGCCGCATGCCTTGCACCGGTGCGCGTCTTCCGAGCGCTGTTCTCGTGCTCGCGCCCTTACCAAGCGCCGTGCCCACGTTGCGCCCTCGACACATGAGATTCTGTGCCTAGGTGTTAGTGCATCTCTTGGAATCTTGTCTTTTCTACGACCACTTACAACCCTCTAATTAAATCATGGCATATATCAAAGGTCAATCTTGTTAATCGATATTCCTATATGACTCCTTTCTCAACACATGCATACAATGGGATTGACGACTTTTCACAAATCACCAACATGATGTACTATTGTAGGTATCTTACTTATCTTGAAATCATCTTATGTATTAATCTAGTGAATTGAGTGTTTGAAAACCTTATTTTGGAATATTATTCCAAATTACATTTTCATACTCGAAAGTTATCGATATAGTTGCAATTGTTTTTTATTGTGTGCAACTTGGTTTTTGTGGGTGTGATTATGGATGCGAGCAACTTGATGGAGAAGAGACCCCCGAACGTAGTCATGTGGCATGTTGAAATCACATTCTAAAAGTGATTGTTTTGGCAAGTGCTCTAGTAGAGGATTAGTCGGGAAAAGAAGGGTGATGAAAAAGAAAGTGGGCACGTGTAGAACATGCGTGCTGACTGTGTACCATGTTTTGAAGGCAGTCTTGGGTTGCCTGAACTGGAGAATGATTTTGGATTGGATTATGGAGAAGTTATTGTTGGGTTTTATGATATATTTTGCATGAGGATTACATTGATTAATCTTGTACTTATGAGTTATGGTTGAAATGAGTGTTGCCTTGAGAATTTGTTATGCAAGTTGAGATAACTATATGGTGTGTAAGTGTGTTACTTGTACGCATATTGTTTGTGTATATATGAATAATTTGTTGTCTTATTTTAACAACATATATTTTGTTCTATATCTTTGATTTGCTTGTTTGGCCCACGTACTAAGATTTTTAGCTAATGTGTCCCACATCCAATGTTTTAGGTAAACATCCTTGTATGGAAATGTTCCAGGAGATCACTTTTTTTACGATGGTTCTCGATCATGATGTGACATGTCTTAGTGGGAAATTAGCATTTGGGTCCTTAGTTACAAGGACGTATAAATTGGTTGGGTTTAGCTAGATAAGGAAGGTGCTGCCTAATAGCCAGGTTGAATCGTTATTGATAGTTAGTATGTTGTATTTTACGATGAAAATGTGAATTTCATTGCAAAAATGATCGGAGTTCATGCCGAGTGGGCTTCTGGTTTACAATCCCGGAAGGGGTTTCTTACAAAGATTTTCAATGCCAATCACAATGCTAGGATTCCAAAAGTCTAAACCTTCATTAGAAGATAAGAACCTAGGATAGAAGGAAAAGAGGGCCTTTTAGACTTGGGTCTTTATTCTATGTAAGGATGTGCATTCGGTCCGGACCGGACCGAATAAATACGATCCGGTCCAGACCGTAATTCTAAAAAAATACGGACCGGACCATTACGGTCCGGTGCTATTATGGTCTAGTCCCGGGTTTTTGGACCGATTTGACCGGATTAATGATAACAGTATTATAACATTTCACAAAGTGCAAGGTGCAAAACTAAACTTACGGGCCTCGCGATATTGTGAAAACTAAAATTCAATTGTGATTTGTCATTTATGAATGGTGACTCAGAGTAAGCACATGAGAAGTTACGGGCCTTATTTATCTTACTGTATTATGGGCTAGCCAAAATCCCGAAATTAGATGTCTTTTATTGTTGATTGGTCTTAAGGTCTAGACCATAAAATCCGGGTCCGGTCACGATTTTGGATCGGGACCGAAATTTTCAAAATATTAGGATCGAGGACCGGACCGCAAAATTACGGTCCAGTCCATCGGTCCGGTCTAGGTTTGCACAACCCTAATTCTATGGGTGAAATTGTTGGTTGTGAGAGTGATGCCTTCAAACACCCTAAGATTTCTAGCCTTCCACAAGAAGTAAGTTGTTGCCGCGAAGGCTGTTTTTCGAATTCTTAATGCAATGCTTTTCTTTGGATGACATGGTCATTTCTCATATACACAAAGGTGCAAATTCTATGGCAAATAAAATTGCTAAACTTGTCCGCTCATATCCACAATGGATTATAGGCAACCGCCTAGAACTTATTGTACTCATCCATCAGGATGCTATTGGTATTGAATAATTGTCCCATTCACCAAAAATTTACCTGATAAAAAAATTTACTTGTCTTAGACACAAGCGGTACCGATCTTGTTCTCATAGAGTTGGTTAGAAACTCTATGTCTGAAATTCTAAAACCTATAGTAATTTAGTGAACTCTATGGAAAAAATTAAAAAAATATATTTGGCTTACACACATTACCGATCTTATTCTCATGGAGTTGGTTAGAAACCATATGCCTAAAGTTCTAAAATTCTATATTAATTTAGTGAACCCTAGGAAAAATAGAATCAAGATCAGATGCATTTAGGGTTTACGATGCAAAATTTGAGCAACTTACCTTCGTTAGATCATTTTGCATCTGTGGCCAAGATTAACACACGCGTTTAAATGAATTTCTAAATGGAGGGGTATTTTTGTCACTTTTCTATTCAATCATCTCCCACCTTCTCCTTTCTCGTTATACTTTTTGTCTACGCTTTTCTCCATTGTTGATATGTTTTTCCGGCTAATTCGTTCCCCGATCTAGTTTCTCCTACTTTCAATTCACACTTTAAACATGGATTTAGGTATTTGGGGGGTTTTCGATTTGAGGATTTTTTGTTATTCTCAATTTTGAACTTGAGACTCTATTTGAGGTTTTTTCTATTTGGGGGTTACGTTTTTTATTTCGGGATCATAGTACTTCATATTGTATAAATTCAACAATGTTGTAGTTTTTTCATTGAATTTCTGTGGCCTTCTACTGATTTTTGTGGTTATTTTAATTTGTATGGATTGTCACCCACCCATAAGAGAATAATCTTCTCTATGTGAACCTTTTTTTAATCATTGCTAACTAGTTCTTCCAAGGTTATCAGGATCGGGATTCGATGTTGGATCGTTGAGTGTCTTTTGGATCGGATCGTAAGATTGGATCGTTAAATTGTAAGATTCCACATTATAACTAAAAGTATGCAAGAATAACCTAATAGAATGTATATTTTGTTATG
The DNA here is from genome assembly GCA_964016875.1 of Fallopia convolvulus. Taxonomy (NCBI): domain Eukaryota; kingdom Viridiplantae; phylum Streptophyta; class Magnoliopsida; order Caryophyllales; family Polygonaceae; genus Fallopia; species Fallopia convolvulus. The sequence goes on from OZ024727.1 coordinate 30,970,136, forward strand.
TATGAAGTAAGAAAATGATAAACATTATCAATTTGATTATTAGAAATTTTGTAAGATGGACTAGTCAACTATTTTAATGGAAATGATACATTAACCGCGAAATTATTAATAATATATAGTTAAAATAATCAATGTATAGGATCGTTAAAATCGTACGTAAAATCGGGATCGGATCGAGATTGTATTCTAAATCATTTAAGACCCTACTCCAATAAGATCGTACTTGGGATTGTGGATTGTTTCGCGTGTTATGGATCGTAGGATCGCTAGAATTGTAGAATCGGATCGAGATTCTGATAACATTGAGTTCTTATTTTTTTATCCCTTTTGACAACTTGTTTCCTTTGTTCTAGACTTAATACAGCATATGGATTGGATGTTGTTGTAAGCCTTGGCAATGGGGACATGATATAGGTGTTGAACGTCTTAGAAGTTTTTAATTTCTATTATTCATAAATTATGAACCGTAATGACATAAAATATGAACCTAGCAAACCAAATTATGAACCCATACCATTTATGAACTAGAATATTTCATGAACCATATTGATAATTGTTATGAACCTAATTGTATAAAGACATGAACCCACAAAATCTTATTTGTGTACTAGATTACGTGACAAAAATAACAATTATTATGCATTAAATTTCATGAACTTTATTGATAATTTTTGTGAACTTAACCTTGTAAAGACATGAACCAACAAAATACTATTTATCGATACATGACAAAACACTACTAGTACTGTGAATTAAATTTAAGAGTCTTTTGTCGGAAACCACCCGTAAGATAGCTCATACTGCGTTTAACCACCCGTCTAATATCAATTTACCTTAAACCACCCTTTTAATCAATTCCGTCAAAAAATGACCACCCCTTGGACATTCCCCGTTAGTCGATTGTTAAAGCGTGTGTGGGTTCAATATTTTATTAATTTCCTTTCTATTTTATTGCCAAGATGGTCCCATTTAACTCTTCTCAAACTCACCTTCGTACTAATCAAGCATTCAGAGAGTTCAGAGGGCGTGATTGATCGATTGAGACCTAAACCCCATCACACTAGCTCAAATCGAAGGGTGAAATGGAGAGTGAAGGTGCAATTGAGTTAACCTAGGATTTTCGACTGCTCAATCGAACCAGGAAAGGGAAGCATCGAAGGATTTGAGCAACTTTCAAGTGGAGCGACGAACTAGGGCTAAATCGACCAACGAATTGGGCAGGTTTAAAGGACGTGTTGGATTCTTATGAGCGTTGAGAAGGTAAGCAACTTACTGAGTCATGGAAATGAGGTTAAAAGCTAACCTGTCAAAAGCTTATGTGTTTACAGGTCATGCTTTATGTGTTTCAATAAATAAATGGGTTTGGATAACATTTACAGGTCATGCTTTATCAGTCAAAAACTTTGTCTTTGCTTGCATTATAAAATCATTTATATATGAATATTGTTGTAGGACAACTCATGGTAGGGACTTGAGACAATGACAGCTAATTTATGCTATTTATTACTGTCTGTTTTCAAATGAGTATAAAATTCAGATTTCAATATGGAGGTCAATTTTATATGTCCAAGTTAAACGAACTATGCTACAGAAAAGGGAAAGTCTATTTATACAAAGATGTTGATCCAGACATGATATCCAAGGTTGTGATGGAAACTGTATTAAGGGAAGAAATTGGTATTCTAGCTGTGAAAGAGATCTGGTTCTCACAACCTGGACAAAAACTTCACAATGGGTTGAAGATGATTAAGGGAGACAATGATGTCATGGAAATGGTCCACAAATATGTTGGATATGGTGGACTTGTCCACTTGTATGTGGTCCAAGAAAATGAGACAAGTCCAATTACTTTGAAAGGCCAAAGCCCAATAGCCCAACTCGGTTCTCATTGTACAAATAAGAATCTTCTGGTTGGAAACACAAGGCAAAACCTAAGCCAAAACACCAGCCAACCCTTATTCAGTACTCAAGCCATACTTCAAGATCAACCAGAGGAACAACAAGAAGAAGAGTTGGATGCTTCAGATCAGTCAGAGGACTTAGGTGATGCAGATGTGATTGGTTCCGAATCTTCTTAATCAGACAAAGATTTTGAATTCATAGACAGTGAAGGTGAAGATGATGACCTATTTGTATAAAATGTTGATGAGAGTGTAGGGTTGTTCATAGCTAATGGTTTCATTCAAGAAACAAGTGATGGAGAAGCAGCTTACACTGATGATGAGAAGCCATTGGATGATTCTGATGATCTGAGGAGTGTGAGTGACTCTGATGGGGAAAGACATGTCAGGTATCCCGAGTTTAACCCTCTTGTAGACTTCAAGAAAAAAATTAATCTTAAGTCTGGCATGATATTTGGCTCAAATGACATTTTTAGACAAGCTTTGAGACAATGGTCTATAGAAAATGGTGGAGATTTCTATTACTTGCATAATAATAAGAATAAGGTGTTTGCTTATTGTAAGTATAAGTGCAAATGTGCTATGGAGCATGCTAGGAAAAAGTGTGTGTGCAAGGAAGCTTATTGTCATTTTACTACATGTGGTAGAAAGTTTGGTAGTGATGGTAGCTTTCAGTTGAAGAAGTTCATTGCAAAGCATGATTGTGGATGGCAACATCAAAATAGCAAGATGACATCAAAATGGCTAGCTGAGAAATATTTAGAGCACTACAAAGATGATCCAGATTGGAAGTTGTCAAGTTTTATCAATTTTGTGAGAAGAGATCACAACATGGACATCACCTATAACCAGACATGGAAAGCTAGGTTTAGGGCAATGCTCATGACACAAGGTGATGCTCGAGTGCAATATGGTAAGGTTTGGGATTATGCAGCAACCATAAAAAAATAGAATCCAGGAAGCTCTACTTATGTTCATGTGTGCCTAGACAATCCAAAGAAGCCATTGTTTCAGAGATTATATGTCTGTTTTGAGGCTTGTAAGCAAGGTTTCATGATGGGATGTAGGCCAATAATAGGACTTGATGGATGTCACTTGAAGGGTGCCTATACTGGGCAGGTTTTGGTTGCTATTGGAAAGGATGGGAATGACAACATATATCCCATTGTCTATGCAGTTGTTGAGGCTGAGAGGAAGGAGACTTGGGGTTGGTTCTTAGAAATTTTGATGCGAGATCTTGGAGAAAGCAACCCCACTTTCATGTCAAATAGGCATAAGGTTGAGTACATTAGTATTTCATTGCATTCATTAAATGATTTTGTATTCATTGTGTACTAATCATTCATGATTTTTGCAGGGCTTGATTGAGGCATTAAATGAGATTGCTCATATGGCTGACACTAGAGTGTGTGTGAGACATCTACACAATAACTTCAAAGTAAAATGGCCAGAGAAGACATACAAAGATGTTGTTTGGGCTGCTACAAAGGCATGGAATATACCTAAGTTCCTGGATGCAATGGAGGAGGTCAAGAAATTGGATGAAACTACACACAAGTATTTGGTTGATGCAAACCCTCCTACATGTTCAAGCCATGCCTTCAAGTTTAACACCAAATCAGATATGCTGCTGAATAATGTTTGTGAGAGTTTTAATGCAGTGATTCTTCCTGCTAGAGAATTGCCTATCCTGTCAATGTGTGAATGGATTAGGAGATGGATGATGAAGAGGTTTGTGGCTAAACGTGAAGGCATTCTAAAGTATGAGGGGTTGTTCACACCAAATGCTAAGAAAAGGATTGAAAGTGCCAAGAAAGCAAGTTTGATGAGTTGTAGACCTGTCTATGGAGGTGGAGATAAATTTGAGGTGGACCATTATGGAAGAACTTTTGTTGTTGACTTGGCTGAGAAGACATGTGGATGTTGTAAGTGGGATCTCACTGGTATCCCATGTGTACATGCAATGGCATGCATTATGAAGGATAGAAGAAAGCTGGACAACTTTGTGCATCCCTATTTTACCAAGGACATGTACCTGAGGGCTTACAACAACTTGATTCATCCAATGCCTGGAGAAGCCCAATGGGAGAGGACTGCTCACCAAGCTCCAGAACCACCTCGCTATGTTGTGCAACCTGGGAGACCAAAAAAGTATAGAAGAAGAGAGGTTGGAGAAGGACCTAAGCCAAGTAAGCCTAAAAGGATAAGAATTTCTGGACAATTCAAGTGCTCACATTGTGGTCATTAGGGGCATTATCAAATCCACCTAAAGGACCTGAGCCACCAAAGCCTAAGAATGTTGGAGGAAGGCCACCAAACCCTAAGACTGTGCAATTTGGAGCAACGAAAAGAAAGTACACTAAAAAGGTAGTAAACACACTTTACTTTCCCTAATGGTGTTCAACACTTTACTTTATTTCTCTAATGCTCTTCAGCAATAATATTGTCTTATGGTGTTCATGTTGCAGACTTCTTGTAAACCATCACAACCTAGTGTTCAACCTAGTGTTCATGTGTCTTCTTCTCAACCTTCAACAGCTCAGTCCAATGAACCACCACCACCCAGTGTTCAAACTACATATGATCTGGTAAGTAACCCTTTCCAATTTTTCTGTGTAATATTTGCGTGTCTCCAACCTCATGTACTTTTTTGAACCAGATTGGTGAATTTATGGAGGGAGTAGGAACACAGTCTTCAGTCACTTGTGGAACCATTACTTCAGTCCAGGTAGGTCATAATATAGTCAATTTTGGTTGTTATTTAAAGCGAAGGCACATGAACACACTCTAAAGCAAAGTAAATGTGATCATTGCAGGTAGCTCATACAAAGTCAAGAAAAAAGATGATTGCAACAAAGAGTGAGCTAGCTAAGGTGCTCAGGAGGTCACCTAGGAAGCACAAGGGAGGCAATGGTCATTGATGATGAAGACCTGTTGGATTAGGAGACTTGTTAGCTTAACTTATGTAATGGTGCAGGACATGTTGTACTTAGTAGACCTGTTGGATTAACTTAGTAGTACTTGGTTGAGTGCTTTTGAACTATCTACTCAACCTCTATATCCACCCTATTTTGTGACACTGATTATGGGTGATATTGTTCACATTGTGTTGTTGTTTTGGACAAGTATGTGATTTGTTTCTTTAATGAAGTCTGCAGTATTTTACTCCACTAATTATGGGTGATAATGAAGTCTGCAGAATGTGATATTGTTCACATTGGTTGAGTGGTGTTTTGAAGTCTGCAACATTTTACTCCACCTTTGTTCATTATTTACTGAACTATGATTTCTCCACTTTACAACAGCTTTCAAAATACAACATCAAGCAATATAACCAAGAGAGAATTAGGCATAGGAACATCTTCTATTACAGAATCAAGCAAGAATTACAACCAATACATCTTTCCAATCCGTCATTGCTACACTAGATGACCCATTTAACCATTACAACATTCAAGCACATGAATGTAAACATACAAAACACCACTACAATCACACCAATTTGATCATTACTCTTTACTTTAGTTTGATTGGCTTCATACTCCAATTTGTTGGCCTCCTTATCAACTTGCAACCTATCCATTACGATCTTCATAGATGCAAGCTCAAATTATTGATGTGTAAATGCATTCAGTAGTAGCTTGTTATTCTCTTCCAATTTTTCCTTCTCATGTAATAGTTTGTTGATTACATATACAACTCTTGCATTATGTGGCTCATCCCTCCATTTAAAGTAGTTACACTTGTTCAAATATCCATAATTTCGACAACCAAAAAATCTTCATCCATAGTTCTTATATGTATGTGCAGTGGCTTCCTTTGCTTGAAGCCCACAATAACAAGCTCTTGGTTGTGCATTTGTTGAGGTGTGACTTGAGCTAGACATTCTGAATTAGACAATGATGTATACAATAAGTTTTACATAAGAGATCATTCAACTAAGAACCATAAACCCTAATTCTTCAATGACATCGTTTTTAGTGGAATTCGAGCGAAATTGAAGAATTTGAGCCAAATTGAAGGCCATATTTCAGTAAGTTCTACCCTAATTCCTCAATAGAGACTTGAAGACCGACCCACAAACCTTGATTTGTCAACCCTAAAGCCCATAAATGAACTCACAGATCTGAATCGAAAGCAAAACTAGATTTACCTTCGAACAATTTCTTCGATTATGCCCAATCCTCTCAGCCTTCCAGCAATATCTCGATCCCTTCGAACAATTTCTTCAAATGCTCACTAAATTGATCACCTAATCGCTCAAGCACGACACTCATTCTCTTCGATCGCCACTCGACTCTCTTCTCCACTCTTTGATGGATTTAGGTTGTTAAATGGGGCCATATTGGCAATAAAATAGAAAGGAAATTAATAAAATATTGAACCCATACGCGTTTTAACGATCGACTAACGAGAAATGTCCAAGGGGTGGTCATTTTTTGACGGAATTGATTAAAAGGGTGGTTTATGGTAAATTGATATTAGAAGGGTGGTTAAACGCAATATGAGCTATCTTATGGGTGGTTTCCGACAAAAGACTCTAAATTTAATGAACCTTATTGACAAGTGCTATGAACCTAACCATGTAAGGACATGAACCAATAGACCAAATTTTATGAACTAAAAGTCAAGAACCGTGAGATGAAATATTATGAACCCGTGCTTATATAAATATGAACCAAATGAATAAATACAATGAACAATTAGATATGAACTAGATTAACAACTACTATGACTTAAAAGACATGAGTTGTAAGATAAACTATCATGAACCTAAGCATATAAAAACATGAACCAACAAAATAACTACCATGAACAAAAAGATATAAATTGTACGAAGAGTTAGCCTATGTGGGATTTGAACCCACATCTATGTGCACATGCACATTGCTCTACCATTTGAGCTAATAGGCTATCAAATAAGAATCAAGTCAAGATTTTACAATATGATTGTATGTTGTGGAGATAGATACAATAATCTTCATACCTTCTCACATCTTTGCTCATGAAAAAAAAACTTCACTATGTTATCATCATACATCAAACTATGTTAAACATCTAACTATATAAATACATAACCCCACAAATCGTGTCAAAACACAACTTTATAAAAAAAATCAAACTATGTCAAAACACCTAACTATATACTATGAACCTATAGTCATTACATTAACTACTATAAACTAAAATATCTATGATCCATATCATACAAAATCATGAACCATCACATCACCTAATATGAACCGTAATATGCAGAATGTTCGAATCCCACATTTTCGTTGGCCCTGATACATGCTTTAAGCTGGATATTGTAAGAATCGACGTCCGTGTCGATTCCAAATTCATCCATTTGAGTCAAGAAGTTGAACATATCAAGAGACAAGACCCCAATCATCAAATTAGTCCACATGTAATAATTATACACCAACAATTTATATGAAAATTTTCCTAGATCCAAACAAAAAGTCCATTAATACATGAGTTTCAACCCTAATATGAACTAGATTTTGAATTTAAACAATACATTCATGAAACCTGACTGGCTGAAAGTCGTCGTGCCAAATCAAAAATAAATCCCTAGTTACACAACTAGTATAGTTGGTAAGTCGGGGTCGTACCCAAGAGACACTTGTAATTCAGAGTAATATTGTTATCAACTTAATAGTAAGTAAAAGGGGGATTTTTGGGTTTATTAATCTAAACCTAGGTAATTGAAGTAAACAAAGCAAGCAATTAAACAGAACAAAGGTTGAGTTTTTACCAATTAAGGAAAACAATCTTATTCAAGCATCCACTTTCATCATCAAGTTATTGATCATTGATTCAAACAAGTTATTTCCTTTGGTTATTCCTATCCTGATCAGATATAATAAACAAGCCAACGGGTCATGTAAATACTTAATATCAAAACAAACATGAAACGATCATGAATAATAATGATACTAGTAGTAGAAGCAAGGATGTGCAGGATACATGCAAATTGAGTTCTAACGAGTCAAACAATAAGCATGCAATCAAATCTCTTTCTCAATGGTTTTAGTCCAACGAGTCCTAAAACATTGAGTTGCTACGAAGATTAGGTTTTACTACGAGAAAACCTACATCTAGCAATAGAGAATATCAATTCCAACTAGTTGGCCAGACAAGCAGAAATCAATACAATCAATATTAATTAAGTACAAGAGAATTGAAATAACCTGTAGAAATAAACCTGAATTGTAGAATCTCACAATAAACTTGAATCTGAATGTTTCAACTTGAATAGAATCTAGGATTTTAGTTCTCCATAAAACAGAAAATACAAAAGTCTGGAATAATGAAAACTAGGTCTAAGAGATCTCAAACAAAGGTTGAAAACTAGGTTTAAGTAGTCTCTAAAAACACAAAATAATAAAATAAAAGGAAACTAAATATAATAGATAGATAGATAGACAGATCAATCGCCGCCTTGGATGTTTGCTGACGTGGAAAACCGCGGGCACGGTGAGTACATTCCGCGATCGCGGACCTAGTCGTGACAGAACTCTGACAGTGTTTTCGGAAGCTGTTTTGACCACCTTACATTGAGAATTTGGACTCGGATTAAAGCATCTCTTTCTTTTAGCAACGGTTCCACCAATTGATATGTTTCCACAAATAATTGAAATTCAATTTCTTGATCTGTATCTTCAATCTTGGGAACCTTATAAAGTTCTTCTGTCAAGCCCCGATCAATAAACCTACAAAACCCTTCAAATTGTATCTGATTAAGCCCAGGTATTGTCGTTTATTTAAATTTTATTTAAAGACGAAGAAACTAATTCCAATTTCTCTCCTATTTACTACGTCGCAATATTAATTGTAGCTCTTCGAGTTATCTTTCCAATGATACTAAATCCAGTTTCATCCGATCACCGTAGCTCCCGAAAAATGCATCAAAAGAAAGTGGTGTCGAAACAACAACTCCAATACATGTCCAAGATTTATGCGTTCTTTTCCACAACTTCTTGGGCCTTCACGATCATCAAAAGTGGCTTGAATATCCTTGGAAAACACACTTGAGTATCTGTTATCTTGAATCCTTCAACTTAACCAATCCTTGCTCTTCAAAACGACCTAAAACACGAAAGAACAAGAGTAGACACCGAAATACAAAAACTACAAAAACTAAGCAAAATGCATGCAACTATCTAAGATTTAAACATAAATATGCCCTAAAACTAATGCCTAAATGCATCCTATCAAAACCCCTAGAATGTTAGTCAAAGTAGAATTTATGAACCCTAAAATTCGAATTGAATTAGGATAAAGTCATACTTACGTTGTTGTGCTTTCTTCTTGATTTCCTTTCAATTTTCATAGTTTTTGAAGGCTTCGAGTGCGAGAGAGATGGATTGAGGTTTAGGGGTGAAATCTCTTACGTGGGATTCAAATGGGAGAGAAGCATTTGCAAACAATTGAAGCGTGTTTTTGATATTTTGGGGCGAAATGAGCTTTTTATGATAGAAGGGTAATATCGTCCATAGAATTAAATTTTTTTATTATTTACCTGTGTTTCCACTTTAAATGAACTCGCCTTTTTCCTTTATTTTCTTCCAAACCCATTTGATTTAATCTGCACTGTTAATATATTTGATCTGATGGTCTAAATTTGCTCACAACTCTCATCCTATGAGATTAAGCCATCTGAGCGTGACTCTTGATAAATAATTAAAAAGAAAAAAAATCAGAATTAGAGAATCACGATTAGATACATCAAAGTGCTACAGTGAAATATGTGAGCAAAGGTTATCCGTTCGATCATGATACATCTACGGTAACGATTGTCATACACGTTCAAGTGATATTATAAACGGAGGGATATTTTTGGTTCGCTTTTTTTTATTGATCCCGCCCCCAATTTGTATTCTCTCTTCATGAATTTTGGTATAGATCTTTTTGTATGGTTGATGTCATCTAGTTTTGAGTAGTTTTCATGAGCATTTAGGATTCGATACCTCCTTTTCTAGCTTAGGTTTTGGTCTTTTTTGTGTTGATTTTCATATTATTTGAAATATGGAGTCTACACAAGTGTCTTTTGTTTTTATAGGTGTTTTGATGGTGTTTTTCGACTTTGAAGAAGAAGTTGAAAGCAAGAGAATGATGGTGGATCTTGTGGAGCAAAGGAAAGAAGTTTAGAAGACCTATGAGAAGCTATAAGGGAAAGAAACTAGCCAAGTGTAGGAGTCACGAGCATGTTTCACAGTCATGAATGGAGTTTCACGGTCAAAGGAGGTTCTAGAGGCTAAGTATAGGAGTCACAGGTGCTTTCACGGTCGTGAAGCCACCCATGAATGGCTGCGAAGTGCTTTCACGGTCGTGAAAAAAAATAGTCACGATCGTTACTCCCCTGTTTTGTTCCGTGACGGGTTTTTGGGCTTTGTTTTAGGCCCAAGTTTGTTTATAGGGTTGAATATCTTTAGTTTATTTCTTATTTTAACTACTTGGAGGATAAGATAGAGATATTATGATGCATTATTATTATTTTCTAATTACAAGAGAGAGAAGAGACAATTTCTAGGTTTTTTTAGTTCTACACTCTTTCGCTTTGGAGATTTGCTTTGCACTCTTGGATCTAGTTTGTTTTTCTTTCAATTGAATCTCTAGTAAGTTTCTCTTTAAATTATTTTTTTTATTTCTATTCCATGTTTAAGTTTATTGATTTGATTATGAATTTCATGATGCTAGGCTAAACTCTATAGTTCTAGGGTTTGGTTGATCCCAACGATGTGAAGCGGATTAGATTCAATACCTTTTGCTTGAATTGAGTAGGAAAACTAATATGATTTGATTCTAGGGGCTTAATCTAATAGGTTTAAACTTGTTAGAGTCTTGTTTAGGTTGCGCATCGAGAGGTGGTAGTCCAAGTAAGTAAACAAAATAGACAGAATACATCGAGAGGGGGTTCTATTTATTTGGAAAACTAGAATTGAACTTGAGATTAATTCTCATGTGGTAATTGTCATAGAATTTTTAGGTGTTTGATTCAAGTTTGATGCATCACGAGAGTGGGGCAAGTTTGGTTTACCATCTAGATTTCTAAGTTCTTAAAGGGTTTCTATCGGTTTTGTTTCGTCACGAGAGTGGATTCTTAATTTGATAGAAGTACATTAAGTAAACTTTGAGAAAAGTTAATTTATGTCATTAGACAATAACCTTCATAACAAATTAACCAACTCAGTTTAGGTAAAAGTGAGATTCAAACTACATGGATCAAAGTTGTGGGGATTCCTCGCCTTAGAATTTTGCTTTCTCATACATATTTACATTGCTATTTACTTGTTTTAATTGCTTTATTTAGTTAGAATTAATTCACAATCATTATATTTGGCTTAGGAACTTATTTCTAGAATTTACTAAAACAGAAATAATCCCCGTGATTTGGTCCTGATCTACGACTATAGTAGATCTCGTATTCTTGCGAGTGTGTGGGAAACAATCACAACAAGTTTTGGCACCGTTGCCGGGGATTATTGATAGTTTTAGTTAGTTCTAACAGACTAGTTCATCTAAGTCCCTGATATGTTGTATTTCATATAGCATAACTAGGACTAGATAATACATTTTTTATATAGATTTAGGTCTTTTTAGTGCTTGTAATGACAAATGAAGAGAAGACCGAAGATTTGAAGAAATTAGAAGATTTGAAGACAGATTTAGAAGAATCAAGAGAAGGTCGCGGATTAGAGGAGTCCGCGGTGGAGCCAAGTATCAGGTCCGCGATCGCGGTGGCAAAGGCCGCGGTCGCGGTCAAATGTTAACTCGGATTGAGAGTTTCTACAGGTCCTCGATCGCGGAGGTTATTCACCGCATCCGCGGAGGTCCACGTCAGCAAAAATCCGAGGCGGTGATTGCTCTATCTATCTTTATTATATTTATTTTCTTTTATTTTATTTTCGGTTATGGATGGTTCGAGACCTTATTAACCTAGTTATCAGCTTTGTTTTGACATCTCTCTTAGACCTAATTTCTATTATTCCAGACTTTTGTATTCTCTCTTCTATGGAGAACTAAAACCCTTTAATTCTATTCAAGTTGAAGCTTTTATATTCAAGTTTATTGTGAGATTCATCAATTCAGGTTTATTTTTACAGGTTATTTCAATTCTCTTGTACTTAATTAATATTGATTGTATGGATTTCTGCTTGTCTAGCCAACTAGTTGGAATTGATATCCTCTATTGCTAGATCTAGGTTTTCTCGTAGTAAAACCTAATCCTTGTAGCAACTCAATTGGTTTAGGTCTTGTTGGAGTAAAACCATTGAGAAAGAGATTTGATTGCATGCTTATTGTTTGACTCGTTGGAACTCAATTTGCATGTATCTTGTTTATCCTTGTTCTCATTGCTAGTATCATTATTATTCATGATCGTTTCATGTTTGTTTTGATATTAAATATTTACATGACCCGTTGGCTTGTTTATTATATCTGATCAGGATAGGAATAATCAAAGGAAATAACTTGTTTGAATCAATGATCAATAACTTGATGAAGGAAGTGGATACTTGAATAGGATTGTTTCCCTAAATTGATAAAAACTCAACCTTTAATTTGTTTAATTGTTTGTCTTGTTTATTCGAATTTCCTAGTTTTAGAATTTTAATCAAAAAATCCCCCTTTTTATTACTATTAAGTTGATAACAATATTACTCTGAATAACAAGTGTCTCTTGGGTACGACCCCGACTTACCAACTATACTAGTTGAGTAACTAGGGATTTATTTTTGATTTGGCACGACGACCCCGACGACTTCTAGCGAGATATAATTAAAAAATCAAAAATATAAGGAATTGACGGAAATACTGATTTTGCCCTTCCCCAACCGGTCGACCCTACACTTCCCCTTTCTTTCCCTTCTTCTTCTATCTCCATTCTTCCACCATTTTTATACCTTCAAGCTTCCATAACCTCTCAAAACCCAATATTTCCAAACTCCATAAAAATCAAATCCAAACCCTCTTTCTTCATCCTTTCGCCATCCTAAACACAAATCCTTCATCCAAATCCTCAAATTCCCATTCATAAACCCACAAAATAAAATCTAAACTCCATTCAAAATTTTCCCAAAATTCTCTCAAAACCTCTCTAAATCCACTTGTTCTCCTCGAATCTGGTTATTGAAGGACGCACCGAAACACCGCGAGCCACATCGGAACCACCGCGAGCACCATCGAGAAAAATCGCAGAATCGCGGTTACTATGCATCCGCGATTGCGGCGACCATAATTCGCGCCCGCGGTACTGTAGCCAGAGCCGAATACTTCATTCTCTGAGTCCAATTTCATCCTCTCTTCAATTCATTCTTTACTATGGCATATCCAGTTCGGTTGAGTAGGGCGGATAAGCTATTATGGAATGATATTGATAGGAAGATTATGTTGTCTACTAAGTTCTTTCATGTCCCGACATTATATTCTTTGGGATTATATCAGTCGGTTCATCAGTTATTACAGCAGGGTGGTTTGGGAGGATTGATTCCTTTGCATGCTTATACATACAAGCCTCTAGTATTGGAATTTTTGGTGACTTATAGAGAGCTTGATGATGGTAGGATTGGCTTTAGACTGCTAGGGGGAGATTATCCATTGACTAGACATCAGTTGGCTGAGTGTTTTGGGGTGACTGGTCAGCCTGCAGCTGGCTGGTTGGATATTGATTATAACCCAGGTGTGATGCATTTTTGGACTGAGGTGACTCATACTCAGTATATCCTTGGGCCTGGGCTACAGAATTACAGTCTTGTTCATCCAAGATTAAGATTATGTCATAAGGTGATTTCCAACACCTTTTTAGGGAATGGGGAGGTTAATAAGATAGCGGCTCGGGATGTGGTGATGATGTGGTGTTTGATGAGGGACCAACCTGTGGTCCCTGATTGGGTAGAGCTTTTTATTTATGCTGTAAGGAAGGCCTGGTCTCTGCTTGGTAAGATTGCTTTCGGGGGCTTGATTACTCTGATTGCCCTTCGATTCTTGAGCTTAGAGGTTATACAAGATAGATACAGATACGGAGCGGCAGTAGGTGGAGGGATTTGATTTGATATATCACAGCTAAAGAAGTCCAACTTGTTATCTGAGTCCTAGAATGGGGGGTGGATTTGGCATTGTGGTAGGCAGCATGAGCCGTATTTACGTCTGCCTAGGGAGTTTGGAGCTAAGGAGACAGCTCAACATTTCTTTCTGGAATTTGATGTGATGGTGGTGGCAGACGAGGAGGAGGAAGAAGAGCAGGCATTTGAGCATCATGATGAGCCTCCTCATGGGCATCATGAAGCTAGTCCCTCTGGTGTTGGAGGAGCTCTAGAGTGGTATGATGAGATGTTCTCTGCAATGGAGAACTTGAGCATGAGAGTTGATTATATGTCTGACCAGCAGGGCTACTTTATGAGACAGCAGGATGCTATGAGGAGTACTTTAGAGGATGTGGGGAGGAATGTTAGAGACATGTCCGTCACCATGGATCAGATGAGGGTGCGACAGGAGGCATTTTATCAGCATTATTGGCCTCAGTACCCTCAGTTTTTTCCGCCACCAGGTCCACCACAGTGAGTCTTCTGTTCCCTTCCTTGACTTTTTCTGATTTGTCTTTTATTTCATTGAGGGCAATGGAAGATTTAAGTATGGGGGAGGGAGTACTTGTTGTTGTATATATGTAAAGTTGCATTTCAGATTTCTGCATTTCAAGTTCAAAAAAAACATTAAATCTTGTGCTGAGTTGAAAACCCGAAAGGGCGGCTCAGGCAAAAATCAGGGGCCCGGACCGGCATTAGGTTGGGGTAATAAGAGGCTAAAAAGAGTGAAAGTGAGCTTGGTGAGTACATCGATTGAAAAATGAAATGAGCGGTTAGGTGAAAACCCGAAAGGGCGCCTAAGCAGAATGAGTGGAAAAAAAGAGTGCCTAGGAACATTTCTATTGGGGCTTGGGGATTATTGTTTATGGGTTTTTTATCTTTGCTTTGATTTTGATATGATTTAAGTGATAGATTGTGCTAGGATTCTCATTGTATGCACTTTCATTCTTTTACTTGGGTTCGGGTTGTGAGCTTATTATTGAGTGTTTTTTTAGTTTTAGATCATTTTCTCCCATTGCTTCCTGTGGACCTTTGTGATTTATCCCGCTTGATTTGATTTTGAGCTTACTCGAGGACGAGCAAGGTCCAAGTATGGGGGAATTTGATATACTGTATTTCATATAGCATAACTAGGACTAGATAATACATTTTATATATAGATTTAGGTCTTTTTAGTGCTTGTAATGACAAATGAAGAGAAGACCGAAGATTTGAAGAAATTAGAAGATTTGAAGACAGATTTAGAAGAATCAAGAGAAGGCCGCAGATTAGAGGAGTCCGCGGTGGAGCCAAGTATCAGGTCCGCGATCGCGGTGGCACAAGGCCGCGGTCGCGGTCAAACGTTGACTCGGATTGGGAGTTTCTACAGATACGCGATCGCGGAGGTTATTCACCGCGTCCGCGGAGGTCCACGTCAGCAAAAATCCGAGGCGGCGATTGCTCTATCTATCTTTATTATATTTATTTCCTTTTATTTTATTTTCGGATATGGATGGTTCGAGACTCTATTAACCTAGTTTTTAGCTTTGTTTTGACATCTCTCTTAGACCTAATTTCTATTATTCCAGACTTTTGTATTCTCTCTTCTATGGAGAACTAAAACCCTTTAATTCTATTCAAGTTGAAGCTTTTAGATTCAAGTTTATTGTGAGATTCTTCAATTCAGGTTTATTTCTACAGGTTATTTCAATTCTCTTGTACTTAATTAATATTGATTGTATTGATTTCTGCTTGTCTGGCCAACTAGTTGGAATTGATATTCTCTATTGCTAGATCTAGGTTTTCTCGTAGTAAAACCTAATCCTTGTAGCAACTCAATTGGTTTAGGACTCGTTGGACTAAAACAATTGAGAAAGAGATTTGATTGCATGCTTATTGTTTGACTCGTTGGAACTCAATTTGCATGTATCCTGTTTATCCTTGTTCTCATTGCTAGTATCATTATTATTCATGATCGCTTCATGTTTGTTTTGATATTAAGTATTTACATGACCCGTTGGCTTGTTTATTATTTCTGATCAGGATAGGAATAATCAAAGGAAATAACTTGTTTGAATCAATGATCAATAACTTGATGAAGGAAGTGGATACTTGAATAGGATTGTTTCCCTAAATTGATAAAAACTCAAGCTTTACTTTGTTTAATTGTTTGTCTTGTTTATTCGAATTTCCTAGTTTTAGAATTTTAATCAAAAAATCCCCTTTTTTATTACTATTAAGTTGATAACAATATTACTCTGAATAACAAGTGTCTCTTGGGTACGACCCCGACTTACCAACTATACTAGTTGAGAAGCCACCCGTGAATGGCTGTGAAGTGCTTTCACGGCCGTGACAGAAAATAGTCATGACCGTTCCTCCCCTGTTTTGTTCCGTGACGGGTTTTTGGGCTTTGTTTTGGGCCCGAGTTTGTTTATAGGGTTGAATATCTTTAGTTTATTTCTTATTTTAACTACTTGGAGGATAAGTTAGAGATATTATGATGCATTATTATTATTTTCTAATTACAAGAGAGAGAAGAGACAATTTCTAGGTTTTTTAGTTCTACGCTCTTTTGCTTTGGAGATTTGCTTTGCACTCTTGGATCTACTTTGTTTTTCTTTCAATTGAATCTCTAGTAAGTTTCTCTTTCAATTATTGTTCTTATTTCTATTCCATGTTTAAGTTTATTGATTTGATTATGAATTTCATGATGCTAGGCTAAACTCTATAGTTCTAGGGTTTGGTTGATCCCAACGATGTGAAGCGGATTAGATTCAATACATTTTGCTTGAATTGAGTTGGAAAACTAATATGATTTGATTCTAAGGGCTTAATCTAATCGGTTTAAACTTGTTAGAGTCTTGTTTAGGTTGTGCATCGAGAGGTGATAGTCTAAGTAAGTAAACAAAATAGAGAGAATACATCGAGAGGTGGTTCTATTTATTTGGAAAACTAGAATTGAACTTGAGATTATTTCTCATGTGGTTAATTGTCATAGAATTTCTAGGTGTTTGAGTCAAGTTTGATGCATCACGAGAGTGAGGCATGTTTGGTTTACCATCTAGATTTCTAAGTTCTTAAAGGGTTTCTATCGGTTTTGTTTCGTCACGAGAGTGGGTTCTTAATTTGATAGAAGTATATTAAGTAAACTTTGAGAAAAGTTAATTTATGTCATTAGACAATAACCTTCATAACAAATTAACCAAATCAGTTTAGGTAAAAGTTAGATTCAAACTCCGTGGATCAAAGTTGTGGGGATTCCTTGCCTTAGAATTTTGCTTTCTCATACATATTTACATCGTTATTTACTTGTTTTAATTGCTTTATTTAGTTAGAATTACTTCACAATCATTATATTTGGCTTAGGAACTTGTTTCTAGAATTTACTAAAACAGAAATAATCCCCGTGATTGATCCCTGATCTACTACTACAACAGATATCGTATTCTTGCAAGTGTGTGGGAAACGATCACATCAATGGTTTCAAATTTACATTGAGTTTTTTTTTTTCAAAATTTGGAGCTTGGTACTACGATTTACATGTTGTGTATGTTTGTTTTTGGACTAATTTTTGTTGGGTTTAATCAAGCCTTTGAATATTGTGTAGGCAAACCTTACAATTTCAAGTTTTTGATTGAAAACAAATGCTAATGTCCAATGCTCATCTAACTGCCAACCATGTGTTCGATAAAATGCCCAAGTGGTCAACTTAGTGTTTAGAGCACTTTTTCTTACCTGTTCATCAATTATGAACCTAGCATACCAAATTATTAACTCATACCATTTATTAACTAGAATAAATGACACAAGTAACAAGTATTCTGAATTAAATTTCATAAACCGTATTGATAATTGTTATGAACATAATCATATAAAGACATGAAATCACAAAATACGATTTATGTACTAGATTACATGTAAAAAATAACAAGTATTATGAATTAAATTTCATGAAACTTAATGACAATTGTCATGAACGTAACCATATAATGACTTGAATCAACATAATATCATTTATGAATACATGATAGAAATAACAAGTATTGTGAATTAAATTTTATGAACCTTATTATAAACTTATGCTTATGAAAACATGAACTAAAAGAACAAAAGTCATGAACCAAAATAACTAGTATGACTTAAAAGACATGAACTATAAGATAGACTAATAAGAATTAAAAGTCATGAACCATAAAAATTATTATGAACCTAGCATACAAAAACATGAATCGAAAGAACAAGTACCATGAACCAAAAATCACGAAAGAAAATAATAACTAGTATGCACTAAAAGACATGAACTATAAGATGAACTTTGATGAATCTAAGGTTATTCAAACCTGAACCAAAAAAACAATTGTTATAAACAAAAAAGCATGGAACAAAATCTATGAACCATAAGAAGAAATATTATAAACCTTAGCTTAAAAAGTCATGAACCAAAAGAACAACCAATATGAACAAAAAGATATGACCGTATCAAGAATTAGCCTATGTGGGATTTGAACCCACATCTATGTGCACATGCACATTGCTCTACTTTCTCACTTAACAACTAGCTAAAACTATCAACTAATAGGCTACCAAATGACATGATCATTCAAAAATTTTGATTTCCAAACCTTTAAAAATTAAATAAAATCACCAAAATACGTAATGAGCGTAATGTTTATTATAACGACCTCTCCATATCATGGGACAAGCAATAATATACAGAATTTGCAACATTAATCACATTACGAATCAAAATAATATCTATCATGAACTAAATGTTATGAAATAATTGCTATCATGAACAAAAAAAACAATGAAACATAATAGTGCTTATGATGAATCTCATCATATAAAGATGTGAACCAATAAAACAATTGATAAATTTTCGATCAGGACAAATCATCGAAGCAATCAATTCAACGATCAATGCACCAAATTTCCTCCTCAAACTTTAATTCAATAGATGCACATTTATCAGATTCAATACATTCGACAACCAACATCTCAACAACAATCATATTCAATACTAGATCTGAAAGTATCAAATTAGGTCTAAAAATCCATCTTGAAATCGACATTGCAGATCTACATCATAGCCTAACTTTCCAAGTAAAATCAGCCACGTAAAGAGTTGGGATTAGAATGAAATCAAAATCTCGATCAAACAAGAAGCAAAAACTAATTTGTTTTCTTATTTTGTGGATGTATTTTTGTGAAAATGAATTTGAGGAAAGGAGAAGCTTGGCTGTGCTTTCGGGAGAGTTTCGAGTGTTTTTTATTTTCACAGGGATATATTGGTCTCTTTATTGAATTTTAATAGAAATTACGTTCCGTGCCATCTTTAATGATTTGCCCCTTTTTTTTGCTGAGTCATTTTTTTTTAATCTTGTCCGTTCGTTTATGTAATCTAACGATCCTAAATTACTCTTAATTTTCACCCTATCACTAGCATGAGAGCGTGATTTCACAACTAAATTTAGTGAGAGAAAATTTTTAACTCAATCATTGACATTTTTTTTACGCCATTTTCGAATAGCGCACCCTTCTTTTTTCATAATAGCGCACCCTCCAGCCGTTACGACCGGATACGATCCAGCCGTAACGGTTGGGCACAGTCTGGCCGTTACGGCTGGATCGTATCTGGCCAGAACGGTTGTATTATATACTTTATGTATGTATTATTCACTCGCCTCTTTAAGTTAGTGTATGTATGTATGTATTATATACTTTATATATTGTTGTATGTCTCTATATGATTCCTTTTGGATCTTTGGGTGGATTGTTAAAGCCCAAACAAATGTATCATGTTCAACTTACCATTTTTCATGCGCTATTAGATGACCAAACTCAAGTTTAAAAACAACAAACAACTTCATTACTTCCAAACCACGAACATACAAACAACACTAGCTTCTACATGAAAAAACATCGAAATATGACTTATTGAATCACGAAATGACAAACAACACTTGCTTCTAAAGCCGAAACATGAAAAAACAACAAACAACATTAATCCTCAGGCGTAATATTATCGACTGCCCGAATCTCAGCACCTTCGAATAGGCGAAGCTGCGCGACCGTTTCTTTGGCTATCATACGATCTGTTATATCGTTGTCGTTCAAGAAAAAGCGGCAATATCCTGGTGGTATCCCACGCCAGATTGGCTCCAAGATATGATCAAGTTTCGTAGGGTGCCCTCGGGTACCATGGTCCATTCCGATCTGCTCTCCTTAGCACCTTGCACGAGCACTATGGAGAAGTTGATGAAGCGTGGAGTAATGGCGTAGGTTCGCGAGGAACATGATGCTTTCCTAGGAGCCATGGATGGAGATGGAATTCTGGTTTGAGTTTGAGGTTGGATGGATGGAAGTCTTCTTTTATGGTTGAAAATTGGTCTACCCTCAATGTGATATACATGCATGAGTCTTGTCACAAGAAAAGCTCATAATAGTGTCATCAGAACATTAAATGGTATACTGTTATCAGAGCATTAAATGGTACAGAAAATCCACTATGTTCATAGTAGCGCACCCTCCAGCCGTTACGGCTGGAGTCCCTCGGGCCGTAACGGCTGGATGTTTATTGAAACCGACGAATTAAATGCACTCAACTACCTTAACTCTTTTCCGTCGTAGCCTTTTTAATGCCCCATAGCCGTAGCCCTCAACCATTTCCATTCATCTCTATTCCAAAACCCACAACACTTCTCCAAGCCCATTACACTTCTCCATAGTTTTCAATCTTCAACCATGAACAACAAAGGAGATTATTTCATGGATTTAGAAGATCAAGCCTTGAACATCAACCATAATGAGGTATGTATTATTTGTTTGTTCCAAGTTGTTTTCTTCCACCACTCTACTCCACTCTACTATATTTGGAAGAAAAAAATTGTGTAAAACTACATATTTATCTAAAGATAGTTTTAAAGTAGAAAAAAAAGAGTGTATTTAATCTTGCATGTATTGAATATGCAAATATATATAATTATTAGTAAAAAACTAGGTTAAAAAATGTTACTTTGTTGACAAAAGATCGTAACTTTTGTCTTAGAACTTCGAAGTGTTCTTGAACAAAAAGATTCGATTTTTGAAATGAAGAAACTGTCTGGCCATTACGGCCAGACAACGTCCAGCCGTACCGGCCGGAGTGTGCCCAGCCGTTACGGCCAAGTGCTTCCCAGCCGTAACGGCTGGAGGTGCTCCAGCCGGTACTGCTTTGGCACTCTCTGGCCGTTACGGCTATATTTTACAAAATCTTATTTAAGCTTTGTTTTAATCTTTGTAGGAAGATAATGAAGTGTACATTGGGCTTGATGCATTGAGGATCGAAGATGGATAGAGTGAATCCTAAACCCAACCGCCCTCCCCAGCTGGCACCCATCTAGATAGCTGGGAAGTACGTCCGTGAATCCTAAACCCAACCCGCTCTTATGCAGTAATAATCCAAATAAGATCAAACGTATAAAAGGAGGTTAATAAAAGTGTACAGATAAATAACGTACCCGGCCAACATAGATGTGGTGGGCGACATGCTCCTCAAATCCAAGTAGCAACTCCGGTATCTGCGGGCCACCGGGTACAGGACCGGTCAGAAACGGATAAATGTCCATCCCGCCGGCGCGTCTCCTATGTCCCTGGCTAGACGAAGGACCAGCTGGAGTCGCATCAACTCCAGCGCTTGTAGCCTCGGCCTGAGTCCGACCTCGGCCTCTAGCGCGAGACCGTGAAGACTGACTCGCAGTCCTCGAGCGTCGAGCCTGACTCCCGTGTGTCGACGTCGGATCCTCTACTGCCTCATCCTCCGGCTCGGCACTATGAATAATAACTGGTTGTGAAGTGCACCGTCGACACTGCCTAGTATACACAGAACTATAATCACGACGAACCTCCTGGTCCGGGGGAGCCGCAGCCTGCACCTGGTCCACCGGCTCGTCATGTACGTCGTCTAGTCCCTCTATCTGAGGATCTGGATGCGACACAGCCTCTCTCAATGCATCTCGGCGACGATGACGAGTCGACCTGTCTCCCATCTGAAATAGTTAATCACAAGGGTCAATACAGAAGGGACAATACAGATTTTTCAGTACAGAATCGACCAAAAGGCAGAAGGGTTCTGGCCGCTACGGCCAGGTGAAGCTGGGCCGTAACGGCCAGAACAGCTTCGGCCGTAACGACAAGAAGTGTTTTGGACGTAACGGCCGGACGCACCTCGGCCGTAACGGCCGAGGTCGTCGTCTTCTTCGACGCGAGCCAGCCATGGCCGTTCGAAGCTGCCGTAAATCACCCCAAATTCCCGCAAAATCGAACCTCATACAAATTCCGCGCCATTTTTACATAATATTTGAGACTTAAGCTTACTAATCCCCCCATTTCATGCTAAAACACAACATTAAATCAAAAATCCTAACTAACACATTCAAATCTGAAATTTAACAAAATAAACTCAAATTTAAGAAGCTAACTTACATTAAACTTGATATTGTTGATGGAATGATGTTTAGGTTGCCTTCCTTGTACAAATTTGATGGAATGATGTGGAGATTTGAGAAATTTGAGTGTGGAATTGGAGAGAGTGAAGGAGGGAGGGAGAGGAGGGAAGGAGATGAGTGAAATTGTGTTTAGAGTAAGGGTTGTAAATTTTACAATTTTTTTTTTATATAGGTGCCTTATTATGAAAAATGGGGGTGCACTAAGATGAAAGGTTCTTTATTTAATGATTGAGATCTCTCTAATTGCCCGAGCATAGGTGCAAGATGCCCAATGCTTTGACATAAACGGTCTAGATTTCGACAGTGGTCACTCAATATCCACGTGTAATGACTGTAGCTGTCGTTGACATTCCCAAATATCACAGCTTATTTCCTTCTCTCTATGCCAAAAGCTTAAGAAAATTATTTGTTGTTAATTCCCTTTTTCCAAAATGAAGACCAGCTACTAGTACTAAAATGTCTACATAACTAATCTCTCATCTTCTGTATGTTTCTCTCTCCTGCCCCTACACCAACAACAGCACACAAACCCTCCTCTCTCTATCTCGGTCGTCTCCGTGTTGACCACGTCGCAATCTTCGTCGCTCTCCCCTGATCTACCTTGCCTGTTGGAGGCCCGCGATAGTCCATGTGAGAGTTCCTGAAATCGGAGCGCTATTGGATTGATCGTTTAAGGTGCGTGTTTGTTGCAAACTCTTTTAGGGTTTTTTTCATGAAATTCGATTGTTTTGGCGTGAATTTTGTGCGACTTTGTTCGTTTTTAGTACACAGAGTTCTCTTTGAATCCCCCCTGCCCCTAAATTTGGATTGGGGGTTTTTCTGTGCTGATAGTCGGGTCTTAATCTTGTGCCGACTGATTGACTGAAGCTCTAGAGTTTAGTCTGTTTGGAATTTGGATTCTCAATTTCTCATTAGAGTTTGTTTTTGTTTTCTTAAATTGAGGTGCTGCTCGCCCGTGGACTGTGTTTTATGCTCCGAAATTCTAGGGTTTTGTTATTTTTTTTCCTTGAGATTTGGGGAATTGGCTGAATATCACTAAATTGGAATCGGCTTTCGATTTATAAAAAAAAATCTCTCTTCCTCCATCCGCCAATCCCCAATTAGGCAGCTTTTGCTGGCATTTTTAATTTTTCCTTGTGCTATCTGAAGTCCAATTGCATCTGTCAAATAATTTGCGGTTTGTTTCTTAGTATTCATGTGTTCTTAAGTAAGGTTTTCTTGGACAGGCTGATGTGAAGAAATTTACTACCAAAGGTTTTGCATCTTGAATTTGCGGCAACCATGTTGGAGGGTCCAAAGTTTTCTGGGATCATTGGCTTGAACAACAATGATAACAAATTTTTTGATTATTACCATAAGCTTGGTGATAACTCCAATATGTCTATGGAGAGTTATCCCAGCTTGCAGACTAGTAATGGTGTTGGGTCTGTTGCGATGTCAGTGGATAGCAGTGTGGGTTCAAATGGTTCTGGCACTCGTATGTTGAAACACCAAGGTTTGAACAATAACTACTCTGTGGAAAGTAGTGTTAATCATCGTGGAAGAGTCACCCATGCTTTGAGTGATGATGCGTTAGCTCAAGCTCTAATGGACACTAGTTTCCCAACAGAGGGACTGGAGAATTTTGAGGAGTGGACGATTGACTTAAGGAAGCTTTATATGGGGGATGCTTTTGCACAGGGAGCATTCGGGAAGCTTTATAGAGGTACATATGAAGGAGAGGAGGTTGCTATCAAGATTTTGGAGAGGCCAGGAAATGATCTGGAGAAGGCTCAAATAATGGAGCAGCAGTTTCAACAGGAAGTCATGATGCTTGCAACTTTGAAACATCCAAACATTGTTAGGTTTATAGGAGGATGCAGAAAGCCCATGGTTTGGTGTATCGTTACAGAATATGCAAAGGGTGGCTCGGTAAGGCAGTTCTTGACTAAGAGACACAATCGTTCTGTTCCTTTGAAGTTGGCTGTCAATCAAGCTTTGGATGTTGCAAGGGGGATGGAATATGTTCATAGACTTGGATTGATACACAGAGATCTAAAGTCTGACAATCTTTTGATTTCTGCTGATAAATCGATCAAAATTGCGGACTTTGGGGTTGCTAGGATTGAGGTGCAGACTGAAGGAATGACACCTGAGACTGGCACATACCGTTGGATGGCTCCGTAAGAATTCTACATCTTAATATTCTGGTGTTATTGGTACATTAATTTTAGTGTTATTGAATGCTTTGTTATCCTCCACTCTTCCTTTTCTATTTAATTATTAGATGTTCAACCCTTCATGTTTCATGCATATCATATGCCTATTGGGTAGGGAACTGTTCATGGTTGTTTCTGTACAATAATAAAACTTGAAAAATGTTTGGTTTTTACTCTTTTTTTTTTGCTGAATAAAGTTTTTGCAAATAGCATTTATACCATCAGTTGATATTGACAACAGTGGCCCTTCATGATCAATGAGGTTGCCTTACGGTTTAGTTAATAATTTTTGGTTTTGGTATCTCTCTCTGATGTTGAAGTAAGGAAATATAATGATGTAGCTTAGAGAACTGTGCATAGCCATATTATTTTACTTGCAGGTGTGGCTGCTTCAGTAGTCATTTAAGAGAACTGCATGTGCTTGGTGTTTCTTTTATTCTGTATGTATTGTTGTTCCACGTATTAGTTTATTTTGACCTCCAATAAAGTCCTTAAAATACTCATTTACTTTTTTATGCGGTTGTATGGAAACTAACAATTGACATTGTTTTTCTGGGAATTTTTTCAAAAACATTAATCAATCTTCCTATTAGTTAACTTCTACTTTCACACGAGTCATTCTCTTTGGCTGTCATGTCTACTAGTCTGTTCTATCTTATACTAGATGCTAGAATTCTTTTTCTGATCTTTAGCTGAGCCAAGGGACCAAATACCATTTTCATGTAAGGTCTGCAAATAGTAGATGAACTAATTGAGAACAACTCTTTTTTGTAATAAAGGTTTTCTGCAATTTAATATCAGCTGATTATCACGCTTTTATTATATTACTTCATATATAATATATGTTGATACTTGTGGAAGAACAATTATGGAAAACTTTAAATGGATAAAAAGACAAATTGGTAATAGTCGTGGCCCCCTAGAGAAACTACAGTATTTTAATAATATTTAGGTATTTAGAATGACCTGGGTCTGTTATTTTATCTCATTGGACTATTGGAGGTTGAATAAGTCTGTTCTAGTATTTTTTGAACAGGTTCTTAATTAATAAACCAACTCAAATTAAATTAAAACCAATCCAACACAATTTCTCTCTTTTCTAGTCTGTTTGATCGCAAGTTCCATTAGACAAGTGTGAACAGCTGCAGACAGGAATATTGTCCAGCAAACCCTTGAGCCCTCCAACACATTTACCACAGGATTTGGTGTCCTGAAGAACCTCCTGGTATTTGAGGTCGTCTCCTTCAGTTCTTCCTCCTTGATTGGGAGGAAAGTAGAAATTGCAATATCATGCTTTCCCTTCTTATTTTGATTTTCCCTTTTTTTTTAGGTTTTTGTTTCCATTTTCTTGATTTTTCCCTTTTCCATCTCCTCCTTCCACTAGAAATCATATGTGTTGCCATCTGGGTTATCTCTATTCCATTTTTTTTGCCCTTTTGGTTTATCATATCAAAAGTAAATAACCCCCCTTGTTATTGTATTTCTATTAATTTCTGAAAACAAATTAAAAAGTTATGGTAGCTAAAAGACAAGCCCAGGAAAAGAGATTGTGTAAAGGGTAGATCCTCCTAAGCTGTTGACCTTAGGATAGTAAAGGAAAGAGAGAGGGTAAAAAATTAAAGCAAAGCAGGTGGATAGTAACCATTGCACCACTTTCTCTTATTTATACATCCTGTTCTCTTGGTTTTGGGTTTCTCTTTTCTCTTTCATCAGTGGGGATTTCTGGGTTGAGAGGGAGAGCTTTGTGTTCCTTCAAGGCTTGCTAGTGGGATTTTGTTCAAACGAATTAGAAAAGAGAGTTCATTTGTTTCAGTTTGATTTTCATGAATTTGAATCACGTCATTTTATTAATAGCCCGTTTAAAACATAGGTAACTTGACTAATGTAACTCTCGGTGAGAATAATGTACTAATTTGTCCACCAAAATCCTTTTTTTTTTTTCTTTTCGGCTAACTTTAAACAGCATCTCTCAGCCCTTGACATTAAAAAATAGAAAAATGATTGCCGTAATCTTTCAATTTTCAATTAGGCTGTTCTGTTACCATTTTTGATGGATAGAGTGGGCTTTGTTGTGCTTACAATTCTTGATTCTTTTACAAGGAAAATTATAGTTTTTGCTAACAAGGTTCTACAAAGGGACAAGGTTTGATTAGTGACATATCCACATAGAGCTATACGAATCCATCGTAGACTTTGATGTCATTTAGGAATGATTAATGAATGATATTTTAGATATATTAAGCATAAGGCAACCAACTTGACCAAGTTAGCATGTTTATTACTATTGTGGAAATTAAGCATATGTCATTTAGGAATCACTCAAGTCAAATTTTTGCCACACACCATTAAACGATATTTACTGACAATCTCTTAAACCCTGGTCTGTTATGGAAATTTTACCTGATACATGTGTAACATCCGTGCGCATAGCTTGAGATTTAGTACATTATGTAAATTCTTGTGAAGCTATTAGGGAATGTTTGTATTGTTTATTAATGAATTTTGTCGTGTTTGCTTGGAATGCCAATGCTGTTCCATTAGTGGATTAACAAGTTAGCAAGGTAGTGTACCGTGTTTTTCTCAAGGTAAGGTGTTCATAGTGGTATAAAAGTAATGATATATAATGTAGGACATGGATTTGTCCAATCCTTATACCATTGTCACATATTAGGCAACTCACTCCCTTCGGGGTATATGTTTTAATTATATGACTAAATGAGTTATCTGAGATGGTTGAATTTATTACATTGCTGAGGACTGAGGATTTGCAGTTTTGGTGTAGTCCATTTTGTTAACTGTGTTTTATCATTTCCCCACGCTTCAGGGAGATGATCCAGCACAGACCCTACACTCAAAAGGTGGATGTGTATAGTTTCGGGATCGTCCTGTGGGAGCTGATCACAGGGATGCTCCCCTTCCAAAACATGACAGCTGTACAGGCGGCATTTGCAGTTGTGAACAAGGGTGTCCGGCCTACAATCCCCAATGACTGCCTCCCCGTTCTTGCAGAGATCATGACTCGTTGCTGGGATGCCAATCCAGATGTAAGGCCGCTCTTCTCTGACGTTGTGTTGATGCTCGAGCGTGCTGAGACTGAGATCACAACTGGTGCTCGTAAGGCGCGCTTCAGGTGCTGCATGACTCAGCCCATGACCGTGGATTAGTCTCGTCTCATTGAATAAGTTGAAAAGTCGAGTTCACTACTGCAAAGTAACGGGAATCTGAAATAATAAGGAAACACAATACAGGACGAACTTGGGTAGATAATATGTTGTTAATTTTAATTGTGTATTTATGATGATCAATATCTATAAAGTGAAATTGACTATGATAGAATCAAAGAACTGCTCGTATATTTTTTTTTCTTTCTTATGTGTGTTGTAATTTAAATTTTCATTATAAATTTGATGGAATTTATATGTGGCGACAATTGGCAGGAGAAGGATATAATTGATGTGCGTTAAAATAACAATGATTTATGTGTAAAATTTACATATGTTCTTTTTTGGTGGGTACTTATTACTATTATTATTTACTAGTTATATACCCTATATTTACATAAATAAGTCAAAAAGAAAATTAAAGAAAAAATAATGTATTTTTTTTTATCAAAATTTAATTTAGGCAAGTAATTATCTAGATATTATAAACTTCTACTTTTTTATCAAAATTTTATTTATGATAAATCTTTTACATGAATAGATAAAAAGATAAAGATAGAATAACTTTTATTATTTTTAATTAAATTTCGAGTTTAAAAACTATTTTTTACATAAATAGATAGAAAAAAATTTAATTGAAAAGGTTAAATTATATATAAAAATAATTTTTAAATTAAAGGTGAGGGCTAGAATCAACATTGTAACTCGAAAAGGTATAACTTTAATAAAAAAGAAAGTAAAGGAAAAGATAAATTTTTTTTTATCAAAATTCAATTTAGGCAAGTAATTATCTAGATATTGAAAGTTCTATTTTCTTATCAAAATTTTCTTTAAGATAAATCTTTTACCTAAATAGATAAAAAGATAAAGATAGAATAATTTTTATTATTTTTAATTAAATTTCGAATTTAAAAACTATTATCCACATAAATAGATATAAATAATTTAATTGAAAAATATAAATTAATATAGATAAAACTTAATTTTTAAATTTAGGGTGGGCCAGAATCAACGTGGTGGCTCGAAAAGGTACAACTTTAATATTTAACTAGTTGTACCCGTCGTACCATGTACGACTATGGATTGACATTTTATAGATATTAAATATAAATATAATATAAAATTTAATGTAAGTAATTTATTATCTGTACAATGTAAGATTTTTATTGGAATCAAATAAAATAAAATAAATATAAGTTATTAAGTTTAATGTTAAGAATAAAAAAGTTATTAAGCTAAAATAATATATTACATTTCTCCTTTTCATTGATGATATTTCATATGTACTTAATTTTAAAAAAAGATAACATATTAATTAAAAAAGATTTATATATTAGAATATGGAAGAGATAAGATTTAAATAACACAATAATTAAATTAATTAATAAGATATAATAAAATATGAAAGATAAAGATAAAAATAATTTATTTATAGAAAATAAATAAAAAATAATTTATTTTGATTTAAGGTGTGGCCAAACTCATTTTGTGGTTCGATAAAGTAAAGATTAGATAACATTAAATATTATATTTGTTTGATGTCAAAGATAGATTTAAATAGTTAAAGAAAAATTTAATAGAAAAAGGTTAAAATATTAGGAATAAAGATTAATTTTTTAAATATGAGGTGGGGCCAGTATCGTTCTGGTGAGCCTGAAAAAGTATAGCTTTAATATATAGTTATAGATTTTTTATTTAGTAATGTTTATTATTTAAATAATTTTTTTAAAAATATTTGTATATTAATTAAATTTTATTTTTTTAGTATGTGATACTATATGAAACAATCTACACATACATTATCTATCCATTATCTGTTTTATAAAGTGGTTAAGATAAATCGTGATTTCTAGAATTATTATTAGAGTATAATATGAAGGGGGCTTTTTAGAATTATTATTTAGTTTTTTTAAGTTCAAAAAAGCTTTTCCATTAATATGAAGGGGGCTTTCTAGAATTATTATTTAGTTTTTTAGGTTGAAAAAAGCTTTTTTATTATTTTATTGAAGGTATGCCACGTGGCGCAAATTTTTACACGACTTGGTTTCTGCTTTATAATGTATTAGTATAGATTATAGATTTTAATTAAGATAAATTTTTTACATAAATAGATAAAAAAATAAAGATAAAATAATTTTCTTTAATTTTAAATAAAATTCGAATTTTTTTTTCATATAAATAGATAGAAATTTAATCGGAAAAACTAAATTAATTTATCTATCTTAATTCTTAATATATTATATCTAATGTTTTATAATTTATTTTAATTTTAGATAAAATCTTTTAGATATATCCTAGTTCCTAATATATAATAGATAACATTTTTATTTTAGATAAAATCTTTTCTGGATTAGTTTATCCTATTTCTATATTATCCTAAAATAATATCAATATATATAAATTCCCAAAATAAAAATTCCTATGTGGCAAAATCTTAGGTGGCTTAACGTGGGAACGACACATAGGAAAATCCTAAGTAGCGCAACGTGGTGGCCTTATTCCTTGCGTCTTTTATATATATACATAGATTCGCATCTCATCAAAGCCATATAAGATGATAGAGTTGCCCTTTGTGAGATTGAGTTAATTCAGTCCGACATAAGAGATACTATATGTCTAGATTGATTTACGGACCATCAAATTAAAATAATTAAATTTTAAATATCTTATATAATTAAATTATCTTTATCTTTCATACTTTATTATATCATTTTATTAAGTTAACTATTATTTTTTAAGTTCTTATCTCTTCTATATTTGAATATATAAATTTTTTTATTCATATTTTATCTTCTTTTTTTAATTAAATATCTATTAAATATCATCAAGGAAAAAGAGAAATGTAATAATTTTATCTTAGTAATATATCTTCATTCTCAACATTAAATTTAATCATTTATATTGATTAAAAAATTATACATTATATGCAATAATTTATGTATATTAAATTTTATATTGCATTTTTATTTATTAAAATCCTGTTTATAATCTCTATAAGCAGTGAATCGTAGTCGTACATGGTGCGAAGGGTACAACCAGTATAATTTAACTATTAAATTTAGTTTGTTTTCTCTTGATATATACTATTTTTTTCTTTTTAATTTTTTTTCTCTTAATTCACTAATTTATAATAGGGTTTTAAAATTCCATCTATAGAGTTTCTAATAAACTCTACGAAACAAGACCAATTATTATACATGGTTATTGGTTGGGCAATATGTACGAATCATAACCTACAAGGCTACAATACAACAATTGATGTATTATATGTTCAGTTTTTCTATTAAGAATCTAGATTTAGAAACTAAAATCCTAAATTAGAAACATAATTTTTTTAAACAAATAAAAAATCTAAATATAAACTTTGTGATTCGATTGGGCATAGGTTAAGCTCCTAAAGATGACAATTATATATAAATTTATACATATTTTAAATTAATTATTTTTTTAAAAGGGTTCACTACTTTCCTAATAGGGTTTTAGTTTCCTTCATTAGTATTCTTAACCTAAGCCCTAAAGGCATAGGTTAGAAAAACCGTTTATGATTTTTTTTTCTGAAATAATTTCTTATCATATACTCTTAAAAATAGGTTAAAAATCGTATACTTTATTGTTGAGTGTTTTGCTTGATTTAATTTAGAAAAAACCAAAGCTTCCCAAATTCGTAGATTTTTAAAAACTAAAAGCCAGGCTTCATACTTTTTCCCACAACAGCCAAAAATCATAATATTGATATGATTTGTACAATATTTACACAAAGTGGGGTGAATTCATTCTATGGTCTCTAATCTATTACATAGAGTTCTTATTAGTCCCTAACCTTTGTAAATGTCTTTTTAGGTCTCTAACCTCTAACAAGTGTTACTATTTGATCTTTTTTCATTTTAGACTTTAAATTTAATTACAATCAAGCACCCAAACTTTATATTTACTTTTTATCATAACACCAATATTTATCTTTTTTTAAAATATAACAATCTACACATTTTAAGGAAAATAATAAAATATCACTACATTTTAAAACCTTTTTCACTTAACCATATGATTTTGTACAAATAAATACGATTTTAATTTTTTTTAATCTATCACTTTTGATATAAAAAACATTAGTAGTTTTTTTTAACAAAGGATAAATAAGGGGTGATTTTTTTTTATAAAACTTTTTTATCAAATTTTTATGAAGTTTCTAAAATAATTTCAAAAAAGTGATGGATTAAAAAATTACTTTATAAAAAGGTTATAAATAACGGGAAAATAGGGGATGTTAGATTTTTTGTGAATTTTTTTAATTTTAATAAATATTTTAATAACTATTAAATTCAATAAGAGGTCAATAAATATTTATAACAACTTTTATTTTTAAAATTATGCTTTTTGTGAGCGGGTAAAACAAACATAGTTATATTTATTTTCGTTATTAAAGGTTGTTGGAAGGGTTTCTTGACAACAAATAAATTTATAATCAAGACCCCGTTGAGTATAGCGAAGTCAGATTCGTCCGCAGGGAGAAAGTCAGTATCAAGTTTTGTTTCTTGGAGCGCAAGCAATCAATTAAAGCAAGGGTTTTTATCAAGAGAAAGAGAAATCTAAGGTTTAGGGTATCCCCACAACAACAATTATGCATGCAAACGCTAATGAAACACATAGATCATGCTTTTATCACATAAAGGCGCCAACTTTCGTTAACTTAAGCAAGTAAATCAATCAACTTTCGCTAAATTAATAAAATTACTATCTAATCTCTTCTACTTCAACTAGGATTGATCCGCTTTCACTTCAAATCCCTAATCGACTATTCTGATTCAAGGTCTCTGCTTTCGCTTCAACTGTGAATGAGAAATTCCTTTCAACTTTCGTTTCAAGGATTAAGAAAAAGAGAATAGATTCATGCAATAAAAACAATCAAGACATTGTAACACCTCCTTCCTACCCTGGAGGTATTACCGCCAGTAACCCCGATTAAGACTAAACCGAAGCTACCCAAGGCTTTAAACTGACTGAACAAACTAAAACAAACATTACAGCGGAATAAATACAATTGGTCTTATACAAACCTTAACCCAAAAAGAATAAATAACTAAATAGAACAACCTTCTATTTAAACAAAATCTTTCATCCAGTCTTCCTTAAGCTCTTATTTCTGAAACTCAGCTTCACTTTGAAGTAGTTCAACCATGATCTTCACTCAAGTATAACCATTGAAAACCTGAATCCGCCTCTTGAATCAACTTCCAAGAAGAACCTGATGTATCGTATACAACGGTGGACACCAGCCGACCAAATAAAAGAAAAGAAAATGGACAGGTTAGTCTAATGAAAGACTAGCAAGCGGAGAATCTAACTTGGTTCTTATGGTTGTAACTAAACATATTGGCATCCAAATCCGAATAGACTCGGATTTGATCCAACAGTTAGCAGTCTTATAGAGAATAAGAAGGAGACTTGCATAATCAAGAGAGAGAACACCACCGCTTGTGGTTTCTTTAAGAAGCATAAACAATTGTTGGGAATTCATATTAATCACATAACATTTTGAAAAGCCTCCATCGACTAATCAGATTGACTTAATCAAAGTTTGATTAAGAATCATTCATAACCGGGAGTAAGAATGGTTATTGAATAGACTAACCATTCGGGTACATTAATGTGCCTAACGCACTTATCTTTATTACTTTCAGAACTTTTCACAAACATGTTGGTAACTTTTAAGCGGCTAAAACCGCAGAGAATCCACCTGTACATGGAGACGCCAAGATGAGAGGGATTATTTCAACCATGATCATTGACGAACACCTAGTACCAATTTGCACTTAGCTAGAGTGCATAAACACCTCTTCCAGCGTTGAGTGAGGTATGAGTCATGACCCGAATGTTGGGATATGATAGTAACGAGCTAAACCTCCCAACATAAACTGTGTTATAAAGAGGTCATCGGAGACTCGGCTCCTACCCCTGAAAAACTAACTTACTTCACAATAATGTCTCAGCATGAGACAACATACAAGGCCACACATAACGGACCTAAATCCAGTTCTAACGCGAAACTGAATAAACAACATGGTCATTATTTCTAACAAATATAACGACTTATCATATTTTATTAATCATACAAGTTGTTCCCAACGCAAATATTAAATGGGATCCAATTCCTCATTTAATAACAATAACGCAAGAGAGAATCGTC
The DNA here is from genome assembly GCA_964016875.1 of Fallopia convolvulus. Lineage (NCBI taxonomy): Eukaryota > Viridiplantae > Streptophyta > Magnoliopsida > Caryophyllales > Polygonaceae > Fallopia > Fallopia convolvulus. The sequence continues at coordinate 31,004,137 of OZ024727.1, forward strand.
CACTTGCCTTATAAGGCGTGCTCGACGTCCTTAGAAATTCCAACAGTAATCTGTATCACACCTCTGACAAATATAACCAAAGGATTTCTCAGCAACGAGCTCACAGAAACACTTCTTAGTTGTATTCTCAACTCCTACAACTTTCTAATCGATAACCGATTTAATTTCCGAATATCGATATATAATAAATCCTTAGTTATCATGCTTCAAGGAGCCATCTTGGCGGAATTATAACTAATTATCCGCTTCACTTTTGAAACAATTTTCTAAATAAAAATTGTTCATCAGCAACAGTTCTTAAAGATTACCAAATCTCGGATCAAACGGATTAACAACGAATCCTGAGTAATTATCCGAAGTCCTTTACCTGCCAATCGGTATCCAAAACTTGTCTTCGCTATAACGGAAGATCCGGACGTCTGTTTCTCGAGCGGTTTGAACCTGTAGGACCGTATCAACGTCAAGATTATAAAAACCATAAATTTAATTAGCAAAGCGGCACCGAAAAGCCCTTATGGTGGCTCCGCAACTAGCCCGCTAATTAATTTCGATCGTATATACCTTCACTCGAGCCCATGGCTCGTTTGGCTCGATCATGGCTCGATCCCCGAGCCCGAGGGTGGCTGGGCGTTGCCCGACAGCGGCTCCCATGGTGGTTGGTGGTCGGAGGGCTGTTGAACTCCGGCGACGTCGCTTGACGAGCATGAAGACAGCCGGCGGTGAAGGAATTCTTTCTCCCCGAGTCCGGCGTTCCACCTGATTCTTTCTCGGTTCTGGTTCCTCCTAGCAGCAGCTCACACATGGAGGAAGGTGAAGAAGAGGTGGGGGAAGGTGGAGGTGAGGAGGTAGACGAAGAAGATGAGCGCCGGTGGTGAAGAGCTTGAATTCTTCCACCCGAGCCCGCGTCGTTCCGTCCTAGCCCTCTCTCTCGATTTTCATTTGGTTTGGAACGAATTGGATAGACTTTGAAAGGCAGAGGATATGCCGTGGTTATCCCCCTGGTTCCTTCAATATTAAGTAAGTGAAAGATAATTTCAAAAACCAAACCCGTCTCGGAACGGGACTCGCGTTAAAGCGGTAAAATTATGTACCTCGGGTGAAAAAACTCACTAAACGAAAAACGTCCCGTAAATTATGTAGACCAATAAAACCAATTTTCCATGATTTTATCTTGCTACCTTCAATTTTTAAGGCTTCCGTTTCGTATTTTAAATCCTTTCCGGTACATAATTGAAAATACGGCTTATCCAATAAATATTCTTTTTTCACCGAAAAATCCTAGAATTCACACCGATCCATAAAATCATTTCTTTGTGATTTTAGGATGTCACCAACAGTTTTCTAGGATTTAATCTCCAACAAAAATATTGGATTAAGCGTTAAAACTGACCAAAAAGGTTAAAAAGGATATCCGAGAAAAATTCAAAAATATCCTAAAAAATCGCAGTTATTACATTAGTACCCCCTTAAAAATGGTTTCGTCCTCGAAACCAAGGAGAACTCGGATCACAAAGAAGGATAGTACAAGCGCATACACACAACCACTACAAACCTATACAGAAGTTTGTAGTACCCCCTTAAAAAAACATACTGTTACTTCTGCACCAAGCACAATCAACCATTGCTTAGTTACCAAACTCCTTCTTTACAACGTTCACTGACTTTGGAAAATGACTCAACATTTCCTGTCTATTCTCAAGTCTTTTCTTTTTCTCCATTTTTAGACTAAAGTAGCCTAACCAAAGGTTCTTTCCAGTATCTCGAAAGATTCAACATAGCGAGCATTTACGTTGTCTCGCATTCCTCAACAGAATATGCCTTTCAAGGCGGATACTATAAACAAAACGTTGTTCTCTGCAATGAACTCAACATGCTCTCAACTTAAAACAACACACGACGGTTGTCGATTTGAGAGGTCAGCACCCTTGAACGTGTTAGTGCGATATCAGTTGTTGTTCTCTTGGCCAAGTTTGGCCCATGAAGAACCTTGTCAGCATTGTCATTCCAACAAATTGACAACCAACACTTCCGGCCTTACAAAGCCTCAAAAAGATTCATTTCTTTATCGTGTGATCACAATTCTTGTATGTGAATTCACTCAAACTCAAACTACCATTCCAACTCATGTGGAATTCAGAATACATGTCCTCAGAAGTTTGAATTTGTTTCTTTACATCATTCATCAATTTGATGAGGGAAGCCAATACTAAAATTCAATTCACTCCACAAAGCTTGATGTCATTCCCTTCAAGACTTTGGCATGAACCATTCATCTCAATCAGAGATAATAATCTTCGGAGTTTTATGAAGATGGAATACTTCATACATGAACATCTCAGCTAACTTCTATACTCTTTAAGTTATCTTAAATGCATTAGAAAGAACACTCTAGATGAGTTTCTTAACAACCTCCATATTGAATCCTTCTTACATCCTTCTTTCATTAAGTCTTGAACGACTAATGACAAGAATCCATTGTAACATCTTCCCACTTCCATTCTGAAACAGGAAAAGACTATAACATTTCATCTGGTCTTCTATGCTCAATCAGGACTTCCAGACAAACTAAACATATCAAAACGAACTCTGTGACATTTCGCTTCATGTCAATCCATCAAAAGTTTTATCTTAAAAACCTTATACATTTACTTGTTCCAGTATGAACTAATTAAGCAGATAAATATGCTTCCTTTGAAATAAGCTTTCAAAGCTCATCAACAACAGACACACATGAACAGTCTTGAAACCAAGCAATCCATAATCTTGAATAACCAATCTCGGTGTCTTACCTTCTTGATCTTCTCCATTGATCTTAAGCAATATTACTTTCCTTAATCTGGTCATCAGATTTTGAATAAAATCCTAGGGTATTCACACAACCTTATTGTCATCCAAACTAAATCTTTAGTCCTTCTCAAATCAGTTTATTAACAAGGATTACTTGCAATCCTTACTCAATTTCTTTATTGAGATAAAATCTCAGTATTACTTTAACCAAGAATATGAAATTTATCCAACAAATGACAATATAATAACCTATCTTGTCAATCCTTTACATCCTTTTCTCAACCAAAACTCAGCTTGGGCATACTGGCATTCAAAAGTAGTTACCTTACTCAACTACTTCAAACTAAACTCTTACGCTTTATTATACCAACATATTGGACAATAATACCTTTAGTCCAATAGTTTCCATCAAAATTGTCTCCATTGACAATTTTCAGTCTTTTTCATCAAAGAACTGTTTAGACTTCACTTAACATTCTGACTTGTTGAGCAATCTAACTCTTAGGGTTAAAAACATATCCTCACATGTCCACTCTCTATATCCAACAACTTATCAAACTGAGATTGAAATCAATACTAATTTACATATCCAAACCCCAGACCCATTGGAGTTCTGCTTAAAGTCCTCACTTGACTATCTTCTCTCAAAGAGATTTAAGTTTTCAAGACAACATGAAAACAAATAACAACTAATAGAGAAATTACTAGTACATCCTTTATTCCAAAGAAAGGATTACTACAATATCATTCCTTAGAAAGGGTTCCATTCCAAGAGTTCATATCAACTTACTTTCAAGGACACTTCGGCTAAAAAGGCAATGACTTTCTTAGGTCATGACGTCAACCAAAATGAACTACTAGCAAACTGTTTAGAGAATTCCAATAATCATTGACTGAAAACAATCCCAAACTTTTAGAGAAGTACAGAGTTACTCCATGCTCTTCAGAGACCAACATAGATTTGTAAAGAATCTTACCAAATTTCTTTACTTATAATCGAAATGTTTTGGGAAGTTTGACCATACTCCTTAAATTGTATAGGATACCAAGGATATACTAACTCAAAGGAGTTTTACCAGATACTAGATATAGAAATTGCTATGATGCAAAAGAAAGCTTGCATCTTTTCATCTCAACCAACTATACTGGCAAAACTCATATAATTGCAAAACTTATATGATTGCCAAGTCATACTAGAAACTATTCTTTAAAACCCAAGGAATTATGTGATCTTATTCCACCATGTGATCAAGATGGGAAACAAAATTAAACATAATCCTTTACTGCATTTTCATAGGAATAAGACATGTAATCTTGCCTTACCATATGATCAAGATGGAAGACAGATCACATTCTTACTCACCACCATGAAAACCGTAGAAAAATTTATTCATGAATCCTTTATAACAAACTACCATTACTTTTAGAAATTCATACTTGAATTCTATAAAGTCCAAAGAATTTTCTCAAAAGAGAAAATCATGAAACGATCTCAACTATCCTTAAATCATAACAGCTTGACAGGAACTCGACATAGGTTACTAACATACTTGCTTTAACTTTGAATACTGTGGAAACAAAGATTAGCTATTCTCTTGAAGAATTGGGCGCGTCAAGCCAATGCATCGATTAAAATTACTGACCTTATCTTAATGATGCTACTAATGCTTTGCCCTAGTTCTGTGCTGACATTTGCACCTTAGCTGGCCTTACCAACTTGACCAAAGTTTTGAATCAAAACTGAGCCTCAAAGGACCTAAGACAATCCAATTCACTTCTGAGCCCCACATTTTCCCTCGAATGTGACACTTCATTCCCTTCTCAAGGTAGAACTTGATGACCTACCTTGACTTTTCTTAATTAGACATACATGCTAGACTTTTCTATACTCCATAGTATTGAGTAATCTCTGCCTGATTTAACTCAATCTTAGTCCAACTTAACTTCACGAGTTTCATAAAAGAGTTGATCACTCCAATTCACTTACTTGCAAACCTTAGGGAAAATGTGATTCCGACATCTTCATACTCATAGCAAAGATTCTTCTTCGATCATTCTCAACTTGTATGCCTCCTTGACATACTACTTTAAAGTTATGCAAATATGATCCATTGACAAAATTCAATACTTGAGTTCATCCATTCATAAGACAACGAGCCTTCTGCAAGTGAATCTTCATATAAATTCTGATATCCAAAAGTAAACTATCAAACTCTTCTGATGAGTTTAAGGACTTTCAATCCTCTTATAACTTAATCTTCTCCATAAAAAAAATGAACTTTCAAACTTTGCATCTAGTTCAAAAGATTCAATCCATATACCTCTCTATATATAATGAAGGACCTTTAATTTCCAATTTTCTTTAACAGAAGAATGAATGCACATGGCCAAACAAGATATTCTTGAACCTTTCCCAATTCAACATTGGTGAACAAACTAAACTTCTCCATGATTCTCTGGTCTTCTTACTTAACCATAAGGAGATTGCATATACCTTTTTATTAGCTCAAGCTCAAACCACATTGCAAAGGAAGAACTTGTGGTTAGGAGACTTGCCGACAACTTAATAGTTTCACCAGTACCACCTTAGACATTAGGTTTGACTATTATAAAATCTTCAAAACCCAAACACAAATGAAATTATCCCTTCAGCGTGAAGGGCTAAGCCTTATTGACCACAATATTGAATGATTGATATTTTTCTCTCAACCGATTAAAATATCAAAGGCAACCATGCCAAAATCATTCCTTGAATGATCTTTTCAAAACTGGACTTTATCATTTCCATCCTTAAAGAAACATAAGTCAATACCATTGGCAAATTAGAACATCTCAATGTTGATTCCATTACAAGTCCATTATAGACCTCAAGTCTTTTCTCATTACCCCGAGTTGGGTATTATACAACGAAACTCCAATAACGTTGTCACATAGGTTAGTCATCTGGATATCAACAACTCATGTAATCAATTAACACTTGTGCTAAGTAGTTAATTGAACATAAACACATCACTGATGAACTTTCACCTTTTCAATCCATTTTGACCAATCAACCTTATTCACAACAACCTTGATGATTAACCACTTGTTCACAACTTAAACTGAACCAACATTCTTCCTTTCTTTCTTACTATAATCATAAGAAATCCGTATTCCATTTAGGAATCTCAATCCTCTTAACTCAAAGGATAACAACATATATGAAAATCCGAGTTTGAACACTATCAGGTTAAAAATTGAATTGCATCTTCCAATAGTTTAACAATTCAGTTGATCCAACACTTGAGCACTTCAAAGCTCTTTAACTTCCAACTGAGCAAAGAAAAGTACAGAATATCCATGATTCTATAATATAGATTCACAAACACAGCTGTTTGAAGAAAGTTTCCAAAGACAATCCTTTTCTATTTAGGATTCTTTTACATCACTTCAGGATCCATACTGATCTTTTTAGAATCACTCAAGACTCATAAGATTTTCCAAATCTCAACATTGAGAAGTAGAGGTTCCAACTCCAAACTTCTATTGATAATTGAATTTCAACCAAATTCAGAAATTCCTAAGAAATATTCTCGGGAAAACTCTTACTCTTATGACTTCAAGACAACACTTGAACTTTCATATTTCAAGAAAAGAATTAACAATCTCTTTCACATAACTTTGAATCATGATCCTTTCTAAACCAAAATTCTTAACTTGAAATCTTTCATCATACAAACTTAAAAGAGGAAACCTTCAAAATAGAAAGTCTTTATGAAGTACAATACTTAACTTCAAAATCTCTCAAGAAGTTTCCTAATATGGAAGAAACGACGAGGTACACCCAGTTCAGACTCTCAAGAGAGAATAGGAATTTATTGAGAACTTGGTCTAGAACCGAACAACCTTTAGGAATCTTCACCTAATCTTACTTTGAATCCTTCTCGGAATCCATTCCCATCTCCAGGGAATCAAATGTCCACTATAGGACCTTTTTCAATATAAACCATTACAAACTTGTTACCTCGTGTTCACCAATTCCCTTTTCTCTTTCTATCTCTTCACGAGTCTGACCTCCAATCTTAACCACTTTCCGTAAATGGTTCTAAGATAACACCCATATAGAATTCTCCGTAATTCTATATAGAAGATGAAAGTCTTAAGCAAGACTTAGGAACTTTTAGCTCTGATACCACTTCTGTAACACCTCCTTCCTACCCTGGAGGTATTACCGCCAGTAACCCCGATTAAGACTAAACCGAAGCTACCCAAGGCTTTAAACTGACTGAACAAACTAAAACAAACATTACAGCGGAATAAATACAATTGGTCTTATGCAAACCTTAACCCAAAAATAATAAATAACTAAATAGAACAACCTTCTATTTAAACAAAATCTTCATCCAGTCTTCCTTAAGCTCTTATTTCTGAAACTCAGCTTCACTTTGAAGTAGTTCAACCATGATCTTCACTCAAGTATAACCATTGAAAACCTGAATCCGCCTCTTGAATCAACTTCCAAGAAGAACCTGATGTATCGTATACAACGGTGGACACCAGCCGACCAAATAAAAGAAAAGAAAATGGACGGGTTAGTCTAATGAAAGACTAGCAAGCGGAGAATCTAACTTGGTTCTTATGGTTGTAACTAAACATATTGGCATCCAAATCCGAATAGACTCGGATTTGATCCAACAGTTAGCAGTCTTATAGAGAATAAGAAGGAGACTTGCATAATCAAGAGAGAGAACACCACCGCTTGTGGTTTCTTTAAGAAGCATAAACAATTGTTGGGAATTCATATTAATCACATAACATTTTGAAAAGCCTCCATCGACTAATCAGATTGACTTAATCAAAGTTTGATTAAGAATCATTCATAACCGGGAGTAAGAATGGTTATTGAATAGACTAACCATTCGGGTACATTAATGTGCCTAACGCACTTATCTTTATTACTTTCAGAACTTTTCACAAACATGTTGGTAACTTTTAAGCGGCTAAAACCGCAGAGAATCCACCTGTACATGGAGACGCCAAGATGAGAGGGATTATTTCAACCATGATCATTGACGAACACCTAGTACCAATTTGCACTTAGCTAGAGTGCATAAACACCTCTTCCAGCGTTGAGTGAGGTATGAGTCATGACCCGAATGTTGGGATATGATAGTAACGAGCTAAACCTCCCAACATAAACTGTGTTATAAAGAGGTCATCGGAGACTCGGCTCCTACCCCTGAAAAACTAACTTACTTCACAATAATGTCTCAGCATGAGACAACATACAAGGCCACACATAACGGACCTAAATCCAGTTCTAACGCGAAACTGAATAAACAACATGGTCATTATTTCTAACAAATATAACGACTTATCATATTTTATTAATCATACAAGTTGTTCCCAACGCAAATATTAAATGGGATCCAATTCCTCATTTAATAACAATAACGCAAGAGAGAATCGTCCACTTGCCTTATAAGGCGTGCTCGACGTCCTTAGAAATTCCAACAGTAATCTGTATCACACCTCTGACAAATATAACCAAAGGATTTCTCAGCAACGAGCTCACAGAAACACTTCTTAGTTGTATTCTCAACTCCTACAACTTTCTAATCGATAACCGATTTAATTTCCGAATATCGATATATAATAAATCCTTAGTTATCATGCTTCAAGGAGCCATCTTGGCGGAATTATAACTAATTATCCGCTTCACTTTTGAAACAATTTTCTAAATAAAAATTGTTCATCAGCAACAGTTCTTAAAGATTACCAAATCTCGGATCAAACGGATTAACAACGAATCCTGAGTAATTATCCGAAGTCCTTTACCTGCCAATCGGTATCCAAAACTTGTCTTCGCTATAACGGAAGATCCGGACGTCTGTTTCTCGAGCGGTTTGAACCTGTAGGACCGTATCAACGTCAAGATTATAAAAACCATAAATTTAATTAGCAAAGCGGCACCGAAAAGCCCTTATGGTGGCTCCGCAACTAGCCCGCTAATTAATTTCGATCGTATATACCTTCACTCGAGCCCATGGCTCGTTTGGCTCGATCATGGCTCGATCCCCGAGCCCGAGGGTGGCTGGGCGTTGCCCGACAGCGGCTCCCATGGTGGTTGGTGGTCGGAGGGCTGTTGAACTCCGGCGACGTCGCTTGACGAGCATGAAGACAGCCGGCGGTGAAGGAATTCTTTCTCCCCGAGTCCGGCGTTCCACCTGATTCTTTCTCGGTTCTGGTTCCTCCTAGCAGCAGCTCACACATGGAGGAAGGTGAAGAAGAGGTGGGGGAAGGTGGAGGTGAGGAGGTAGACGAAGAAGATGAGCGCCGGTGGTGAAGAGCTTGAATTCTTCCACCCGAGCCCGCGTCGTTCCGTCCTAGCCCTCTCTCTCGATTTTCATTTGGTTTGGAACGAATTGGATAGACTTTGAAAGGCAGAGGATATGCCGTGGTTATCCCCCTGGTTCCTTCAATATTAAGTAAGTGAAAGATAATTTCAAAAACCAAACCCGTCTCGGAACGGGACTCGCGTTAAAGCGGTAAAATTATGTACCTCGGGTGAAAAAACTCACTAAACGAAAAACATCCCGTAAATTATGTAGACCAATAAAACCAATTTTCCATGATTTTATCTTGCTACCTTCAATTTTTAAGGCTTCCGTTTCGTATTTTAAATCCTTTCCGGTACATAATTGAAAATACGGCTTATCCAATAAATATTCTTTTTTCACCGAAAAATCCTAGAATTCACACCGATCCATAAAATCATTTCTTTGTGATTTTAGGATGTCACCAACAGTTTTCTAGGATTTAATCTCCAACAAAAATATTGGATTAAGCGTTAAAACTGACCAAAAAGGTTAAAAAGGATATCCGAGAAAAATTCAAAAATATCCTAAAAAATCGCAGTTATTACAGACATGATCATAAACAAGCATGCACAACCATTGTTGGGTTTAACCCCAACCTTAGAGAGGAAAACTACTCACTCAACATAATTAAAAGCAGAACTAAATTAAATTAAAGAGAAAGCTTACAACTTGAATTCAAAACAATAGTTCTTCTTCACAAAACTCCTCTTCTTCTCTCGCCTCCTCTCAATCGCCTCTCCTCCTCCTCCTCCTCCTCTAACTTGAATGATAAGAAAACTAAAGAGGGGACAAGTGTATTTATAGAGAAACTATTCTATCTTAAATCTATCTCTAAGGAAATAAATCTTCTAATAAGATATATCCCTTCTATCTATCTAATAACTTAAAAGAAAACAAGATAGAAGCCTAATTAAACACGCTGACTCGGGTCTCGCTACGACACGGGATGCCTCGGTACCGACCCAAAGTGGGTCGTCACCTACCCTGTTCAGCACTTCGAACATCCTTGAGTAAAACATGCGTAGAAGATTCATTACAACTCCGTTTGACTTGATTCTTTTTCCTATGTTCTTGTAACGAATTTCTCTATCTCTTTCCAAGATAAAATTTGATCTTCAATAACTTTACTTGAGCGCTTAATCTTCATCTTCTCTTTATTCTTGAGTGCTATCTTCACTGCTTTTGCTCCTTTCTTCAAAAGTGCTCCAAATAGCTTCTAAAAACCTACAAAACACCACCAAAACTTATGTAGACTCCATATCTCATGAAAATATGAAAACCTACACAAACGACTCAAAATAAAACACAAAACTAAAGATAAAGACTCAAACACACTAAAAACACACCCTAAGAACACGACTAAAAAGGCGGACATCAAAATACCCCATACTTAGACTTGCTTGTCCTCAAGCAATAAAAAAAACTTCAACCAAAACCAACAACACATATATCAATTCAATGCCCTTATCAAAAAGCAACATCAAAGTACAAGTAGAAATAGACAAGTGAATCTAACGTCATCACACATATATAAGCAACCTTAAGCAAAAGCAACCAAATTCCAACCTCGCAAGGGTAATGTGTTTCTCTCAACTCTCAAGTGTTTAGGCTTAGAATAAAAACTCTCAACTCAATCCAATATGCAAAAATCAACATAGCCATTGTTACTTATATCACCAAACTCTCCACCAGAGATTTGTCAAAACAAGCAAAAATCATCAAGAGAACTTAGGCTCAATAAAAACTTCATAGAGGTTCCCATTTGGCCGGGTTGTAATGGGGCTTGGTAATGACAATAAGGCATGGAAAATATTAGGTTATGTGGTATTAATAATATTCGGGAATCAAAGACTCCTGAAAACTCACACATCTCACCAAACTCTCATAAAAGCATATACCAAACTCACTCTTCATTATGCACACTCATATCTTCCTTAACCCTTTAATATCCCAACTAATGTTGCTTACAAAACACTTGGGAAATTTGGCTCATGCACACTTTTACTATTCAACTCTTTCTTCACTTTCTTTTCCTCCCTTATGATCTTCATTTTTTTTTCTGTGGGAGGTCGGTACCGAACCTGCAGAGTCGGTAACGAGTTCTGATTGTACTGATCTTTACTTCTTTTCTTTACTTTCCACTTCATTTTTGTAAGTTCATTCAAGGAACCAAACTCCTAATTTACATGACAAACTGCAAGACTTTTTCACTTTACCCAACCCAATATTATCCCACACTTTAACCAAATAATCTCACTCAACAAAACCATCACAGTAACCAACACTAAGTCCTAATCCCCGGATAGGGTCAAGCTTTCAACGGCTAGGAAATAATTTTGTGGAGCTAAAAATAAAAAGCTTCAGGCTCAAAATTGGCTTAAAAAAGAGGATAATGTAAAGGTAGGATAAGGATTAATAGGGCTTATGAAAAATAAGTTCTCTATCACTTGATTTCACATGCAATGAACTAATATCTCATATAGGTTTCATGAAATAGATAACCATATCAATGACAAGAGATAATATGCATAAGGAGAGTAAATCAAACAATAAAAGAAGAGGGATTTTTGATGTTCTCCCTATAAGGCCAAAATTATCTCACAAGGTAGAAATTTTTGTTGGATTTCAGTCACTTCTACCTAAGATCATATGTGCTCAATTTCATCACATGCTAAGTATCCACATAAAAATAAATTTCAACATGATTTAGGCAAAGCTTTCCAAACATGCTATGGAATTACATGATCAAGCAAGTTAAAGCATATCATAGGACATCTAAGTGGAATATTATCAATCCTAAAAACACAAAACAAAGACACAAAAACCGACACAAAACTGAGTTACCTTTTCCCATACCCCATACATAAACTAAACAATGTCCTCATTGTTTAAAACAAAGAAATAAAGAGAATAAGGAAAAGGGAACTCACAAAATAAAACTGAAGCTGTTTGAAACCATTGATCACTTAAGGAGTATTGCTGAATTTCTCTTCGGTTCGGTAGAGGTCGGTACCGACCCTTTGGGGTCGTTACCGAACACGTTGTATGCTTGTACCGATTCTTCTTGAATTTAGCACTTCTTAACTTCTTGTACTTGAGTCACTTGAGAAAAACTTCTATCCCTACTATACTAATCTAAATTAAAAACAAGTCAAAAGAAAGCTAGCAAAAAGAACTAGGGAAGCAAAAACTAAAAAGCGGAAACTAAAAGCGGGTTGCCTCCCGTAAGCGCTATTTTTAACGTCGTTAGCCCGACGAATTTACCTTAGCTTACCTAGGGCGGCTGCCATCCAGTATCGAAGGGATCATAAGAAACCCCATACTTAGCCTGAAAAACATCATAGCTTCTCTCCAAAATATTTGGTCCTCTATCATCAATAGGTATGCTTGGTAATACTACAACAGAGTTAGTATAATCCGAAAACTAAGGAGGTTTTGACTCCTTCACAGTACTAACTGTAGGATATAACATAGAACAAGGATAAGAGAAAGGATCATGACCAAAATTGATTGGATAAGAACAAGAAAACTCACCAGGATCGAGCAGAAAGGAGCTCGTTACCAAATCTATGTGGGTCGTTAGCGACCCTGCTGGATTTGGAAGTGGCTCGATGTCGTGCCTGGATCCACCTCCCACCTCGTTTTCCTTCATATAAGGGTCGTTACCGACCCATGGGGGGTCGGTAGGCTCCTCTATAGGCGTGTCTCCATCGAATTTTCTCGTTTTCGTACTCAGGGAGGGGTCGTTACCGAGCCATGGTGGGTCGGTAGGCTCCTCAGTACTATAACTAGCCACTTCGCTTATGGGCGAATTGAAATGAAATTCAACCTTCTCTTCTCCAATATCAAACGTGAGAAGTCCTTTTCTAACATCAACCTGTGCCCCTGCGGTGGCTAAGAATGGTCTTCCGAGAGTGATTGGTTTCTCAAATTTTGGGAGAATTATGGCCGATTCTGGCACCCTCAGTTCTGGGTGCATGTATTGCTTAGCGTTTCTTGAAATAGTATCCAACTGCTCTCGTAGATGGGCATTGTGCGCGGATATGGTTTCCCTTTCTCTCTTGATCTCCTCTATTTGTAAGCGGAGCTCAAATATCCGTTGTTCCATCTCTTCAGGTGTAGCCATTGCTTTTGCGTTCTCTTAATACTGAAAACAAAGACAAAAACAGAAACGAAATCAAAAAGCAAAACGGGTTCTCGGTGAGGGTCGGTACTGAGGCCCAGGGGGTCGGTATCGAGCCTAGAGTGATCCCGTAAAATAAAAACTGAAAAGAAAGAAACAACTACCTGTCGACAGGGTCGGTACCGATCTGGATAGGGTCGGTAACAACTCGACAGTGACCTAGAAAATAAACAGAAAAAACACAGAAAACTGGGTTGCACAGAAGGGTCGGTTCCGACCCTAGGGGGGTCGTTACCGACTCGACCGAGTCCCTAAAAAAACGTAAAAAGAACAAAACTTGGCACTATAGAATCTCCCCGACAACGACGCCAATTTGTTGGAAGGGTTTCTTAACAACAAATAAATTTATAATCAAGACCCGCTGAGTATAGCAAAGTCAGGTTCGTCTGCAGGGAGAAAGTCAGTATCAAGTTTTGTTTCTTGGAGCGCAATCAATCAATTAAAGCAAGGGTTTTTATCAAGAGAAAGAGAAATCTAAGGTTTAGGGTATCCCTACAACAACAATTATGCATGCAAACGCTAATGAAACACATAGATCATGCTTTTATCACATAAAGGCGCCAACTTTCGTTAACTTAAGAAAGTAAATCAATCAACTTTCGCTAAATTAATAAACTTACTATCTAATCTCTTCTACTTCAACTAGGATTGATCCGCTTTCACTTCAAATCCCTAATCGACTATTCTGATTCAAGGTCTCTGCTTTCGCTTCAACTGTGAATGAGAAATTCCTTTCAACTTTCGTTTCAAGGATTAAGAACAAGAGTATAGATTCATTGAATAAAAACAATCAAGACATGATCATAAACAAGCATGCACAACCATTGTTGGGTTTAACCCCAACCTTAGAGAGGAAAACTACTCACTAAGCATAATTAAAAGCAGAACTAAATTAAATTAAAGAGAAAGCTTACAACTTGAATTCAAAACAATAGTTCTTCTCCACAAAACTCCTCTCCTTCTCTCGCCTCCTCTCAATCGTCTCTCCTCCTCCTCCTCTAACTTGAATGATAAGAAAAATAAAGAGGGGACAAGTGTATTTATAGAGAAACTATTCTATCTTAAATCTATCTCTAAGGAAATAAATCTTCTAATAAGATATGTCCCTTCTATCTATCTAATAACATAAAAGAAAACAATATAGAAGCCTAATTAAACACGCCGACTCGGGTCTCGCTATGACACGGGATGCCTCGGTACCGACCCAAAGTGGGTCGTCACCGACCCTGTTCAGCACTTCGAACAACCTTGAGTAAAACATGCGTAGAAGATTCGTTACAACCCCGTTTGACTTGATTCTTTTTCATATGTTCTTGTAACGAATTTCTCTATCTCTTTCCAAGCTCAAACTGATCTTCAATAACTTTACTTGAGCGCTTAATCTTCATCTTCTCTTTATTCTTGAGTGCTATCTTCACCACTTTTGCTCCTTTCTTCAAAAGTGCTCCAAATAGCTTCTAAAAACCTACAAAATACCACCAAAGCTTATGTAGACTCCATATCTCATGAAAATACGAAAACCTACACAAACGACTCAAAACAAAACACAAAACTAAAGAAAAAGACTCAAACACACTAAAAACACACCCTAAAAACACACCCTAAAAACACGACTAAAAAGGCGGACATCAAAAGTATTTCTTAAATTACTGCGCATTTATTATTATTCTTATTATTTATATATTATTAAATATATGATAGTTCAACAACTTAATGGAAGATTCTATCCTTCAAATAGGATGAAATTAAACTTGGAGAAGGGGGGAATATTCCTAGCTTGGGTTATAAGTAATCTGACTAGCCCTATGAGATATAGAAAGTCGACCCCCTTGATCTACTTATTCCATTATAAATACATGCCCTAGGCATGTAGGGAGAGCCCCATGTGCATATCGGCATATTCTGTAAACCTGAACAGGCTAATACTCGCTTAGCTCAACTGTTCAAGGATTCGCCGTTCTCTTGTTGTACCTCGACGCACGAAACGACAGATCACTCTTTTGACTTAGGCATCGGAGGTGGATTAGGGGGTCCCCGCCCACTGTGTCTATTGTTTTGCAGGTTTTAGGTCAGAAGATACGGTGTGGAGCGGAAGAGGAAAGAGTTCACAATTAGTGCATTAAAGGCGAAATTTTTGTGCACTAACACTTTTATAAAAAGTACTATTATTTGAAAAAGGGGTAAATAAGGAGTGATCATTTATTATTTTTATCCTAAAATGTGTAGATTGAGGTATTTTTTTTAAATAAATAAATATTGGTATTATGACAAAAAAATAAATATAAAATTTGGGTGTTTGGTTGTAATTAAACTTAAAGTCAGAAATGAAAAAGGACCAAATAGTAACACTTTTTAAAGGATATGGACCTAAAAAAGCATTTACAAAGGTTAGGAATTAATAAGAACTCTATGTGATAGGTTAGGGACCATAGAAGAAATTCACCCACACAAAATGGCTATTGAGAGTCTGAGCCATGAGAAACTAAACAAAGTCGCCCATTAATTTTAAATTTTATCAATCAAATGTATAGATATAACCCTTACTTTCATTTTGTTAGTATTTCATTCACAGAGTTTGGTTCAAATGAAGCAAACTTTTATCTTATAACATTCTCTGCATGCACTTTTTCTAGTTCATAGTGCATTTTTAATATTTTGTAATACAATTTTCGTACTTTGTAGTGCACTTTTCCTATTTCAGATTGCACTTTTTTTGGATTGCACTTTTTGTACTTTGTAGTGCACTTTTCCTAGCTTGTTTATATTGCCTCATGTTATAGGATAAGAGTTTGTTTGTAGTTCACTTTTCGTATTTTCCAATGCGCTTTTCGTATGAAAAGTGCATTGCAAAATCAAACACCTCTTTGTTAATGTGGCGATTTGCATGAGATGCAATCTCTTATGGGCAAGTGGGGAAGTGAAATTACCCTTATGTGGCACTTATATTAGTCCTATCTAACAACTTTTTTTATTTCTTTTTTCTTTCTTTAGTCCTACCTAACATCTTTTTTTATTTCTGTTTTCTTTCTTATGTTTTCTTTTTTCCTTCGTCTTTGTCTCTTCTTCCTATTGAGCAATTGGTCCTATCGAGCAATTGGTCTCTTCTTCATCTTCTTTGATGCTTCCTCCGCTTCATCCCCGTCGCCGTCTTTGCTCCTCGACGCCTCCTCCTCCTCGGCCCCACCACCCCGCTCCTCTTCTTCACCATCGCCTCCGTTCTCTCTTACGTGGCCAACTTCCGTTCCTCCTCCCCCTCCTCCCCATCGCGTTCCCTCTCGCTGTCATTCGACCACTCATGTCATCACTATATTAAACAACAACTAGATCCAAACTCGGGAGAGACCTTCACCACCTCCGACTCGATCGTTAGCCTCGGGAGAAATCCAAACTCGATCGTCAGCCTTGCGGATCTAGATCTGTCGATGAACCAACTCTCCGACTCGATGAACAAGCCTTGAGAACAAAGGGGCAAGTGTGCTTATCCGGCATAACTCTCCCTTCTACAATCATTTCATTGTACAATTCGAAGGCGTCTGATTTCTAGGTGGGGGAATTAACATAGGCTCTGATGAGAGTGTTCCAGGAAAACAAATTGGGCCTTTTAGTCGGCGCGAAGATTCGAGAACAATAGCGGAGGTCATGGAAGGAGACGAAATTAAGGATTTTGCTGAAGAGGAAGATAAATTAGGGATCGTAATTGGCGGGAGAAGTGTGAAGAGCGTGCGCATGGATTTGCTTGAGGTGGGAGAAGGGTGTTCGATGGTCTAGCAAGGAGAGAAGGTGAGCATGGTGGTCGGAGGAGAAAGAGTAGGATGTGCTTGGTGCTGATGGTGGCGGTGATGGATGGAGTTGTGGTGGTAGAGATGGAGGGGAGTTGGAGAGGGAGAGGGTGGTTGCCATGACAAAGGAAAAGAGCATTGATTCTGTTAATGGTTGTTTGCCGTTCCAGACGATTTTCAGACGGACGATTATTTTTCTAATTTAGTTGGTTTTTAGGATTGGGGGAGTGACGGTCCTCTCAACCCTAATCTGGACGAGAAAGGAATTTCCGATGAAATCTCGGTGAGTCTCCCGAGTAGCACTAGCCTGAACATAATGAAATTGAGTCGGAACGCGTTGAATGGAGAATGTTCCGAACAAGACTTGTTTTAGAGAGAGAGTATAATAATAGTTATTTATTATTATATTGTTAAGAGAGAAAAGGATGAAGTATTCATCCACATCACATTTCTTGTTTTATTAGGCCTAAGAGACGAAGTAGTCATCATCACGTTTTGTTTTATTAGGCTGACAATCATTACGGTAATGACGACCTTCAATTTTTTCTCAAGTTTATACGGCTGAACTTCTCTTGTACTCAAAAGTTTGGATATAAATAGGATGTACAATTTATTGTAAAGAATCAACGAAATCAGTTCAGATTTCTCAGCTTTCTCTCTCAAATATTTCACAACACATTATCAGCACGAGAGTTTCTCAAAATAAATACCAACTGAATGACTAGATCTTTTGAAAGTAGTACATACTTTATACTACTTTCAATTTTCTAAACCATAGTTTTTATGGATCATCGTTTTTTTAATGGCTCGATGATATGAGAGCTCGACTTTCTTCTTTTTCATGTATCTTGAAAATACATCCTTCTTCTTCTTCTTCTTCTTCTTCATGTAATTTTTTTTTCTGATAGAAGAAGGTTTAAGGAAAACTGTTTTGAAAGAAATAAAGAGTTTTTGAACTTTTTTGTTCTTCTGATGGAGAACCTTTCACGTTTGAGTTTCCTTATACAAGTAAATAGAACCCTACAAATTTAATAAGATAAAAGAAAGAGTTTTAATTTTTTGTTCCCAAATATCTGCCACCATGCTATTAAATACGAAATATCCATATTGTGTTCCTTACTTGCCTCTCCGCTAAAATGATATCATCATTTTTAAATTCTTTCTTCTTGAAAAAGGGGAAAAGGTCAATTTTTTAATTTTGATACGTGTTAGACAATTCATACATGTTACTTTTATATACATTTCATGATTAAATTTATCTTTATGCATGACAGTTTTACATATACATAAACACGTTTTGTGTGAGTACATATACGTATGCTTATGTATTTCTAAATCATGTATATATATTTGTCTATTGATATAAGGTTAACTATTTAATCTAGGAAATTATGATAATATTGTTATTTATATTGTTAATTAATTATATAGTTGATCTAATGACAAATATTGCAAAGCGGGAATTTGATATTCTCGACTTATCAGGCCAGAGATATCTGGAATGGAGAATTGATGCACTGGCAACTCACCCCCAAGCAAATGGTCTACAAGAGACCATAAAATAAAATAAAAATACCAGAGATATTTGGAATAGAAGGTTGATGCACTAGCTCACCTCCAAGCAAATGGTCTACAAGAGACCATAAAAGAAAATGAAAATATGGTCTACAAGAGACCATAAAAGAAAATGAATATATTTCCCCACAGAATAAGGCTAAGTGTTGAAAGGGTTTCCCGACAACAAATAAATTTGTAGTCAAGACCCCGTTGCGTATAGGGAGGTCAGGATCGTCCACGGGAAGCAAGGTTATGTTTGATTACTAAACTAGAAAGAAAAAGAAAAGGCAAAACAAAGCAAAGAACAAAGCAAAACAACGAAATAAATGCACTAGAAGAGGTCGATATCAACCTTGTCAGGGTCGTTACCGAGGTATGAATGCAGCAGAAAAACTAAGTAAACAGCAAAAAGAAAGGGAAAAATTGCAGGTCGATATCGAGACAATCGGAAATAAACTTGACTCAAAAATAAGGACAGAACTCTAGGATAGGGGTTCACACAACACAATCATGCAATTTCAAATAACATAAATCATAAATATTATGCCTTTAACATAAAGTTATCAACTTTCGTTGATTTAATCAAGCCAATCAATCAATTTTCACAAATCAATTCACTTAATCTACTTGTTTTGATCTAAAGTTCTCAACTTTCGTTTCAAACTTTATCTTGCATTCAAATTCACAACTTTCTCTTTCAATCAAGTTAAGAACATGAAATACTTCAACTTTCTCCAAAGCTTTTGCACAAACAAGTAGAAGAATAGATAAGAGGCAATCAATTCATTCATAACATCACCATTCATAAACAATCATGTTGGGTTTCTAACCTCAACCCTAGAAAAGAAGACTACTCACTCATGATTGGAGAAAAACAAGCAAAGAGATTAAGAGAAAACATAATTGAATTAAAACTAAAGGTTTACTTGAATTAAAACTTCAAACTTGTCTTAGAACACACCTAGAACACAAGAAAATCTCCCACAATCTTCTTGCTTCTGCTCCCAGCAATCCAAACTCATCCCCCTCTCTCCTCACGCCTCTCTCCTCTCTCTACCCTAAACTAGGTTAATTGTGGCCTCCTCAAACTAAAGCTAGAACAAGAGTATTTATATAGAAAAACCTAATCTATCTAGAAGCTATCTATAAGGAAATAATATCTATAAAAGATATATCACTTCTATAAGGAAATAAATCTAATAAAAGATATATCCTTTAAAACTATCTAAATAACATAAAAGTAAACTAATAAAACGGGATAAAAATACATTAATTGCGCCGACTCTAAAGTCTTCTATTGACACGGGACCCTCGGAACCAACCCCGTCAGGGTCGGTATATCTCTCTGTTGATTTTTCGATTTTTGCTCTTCTCCGCATCTTGATATCGACCTGGGCAGGGTCGATATCGAGCTTCATCAGCATTGAAAAGCAGCTTTGAGTAAAACTTGCGTAGCGGATTCGTTACAACTCCGTTTGACTTGATTCTTTTTCCTATTTCTTTATAACGAATTTCTCTACCTCTTTCCAAGATTGAATTTGATCTTCAATGTCTTTATTGGAGTGATTTTCTTCGTCTTTCACTTCATTCTTGAGTGCTATCTTCAAGTGCTTTCCTCCTTTCTTCAAGATATGCTCCAAAACAGCTTCTAAAACCTACAAAACACCATCAAAGCTTATGTAGACTCCATATCTTAAGAAAATTTGAAAACCTACACAAACGACTCAAAACAAAACACAAAACTAAAGAAAAATACTCAAAGACACAAAAACACACCCTAAAAACATAACTAAAAAGGTGGATATCCAAATACCCCATACTTAGACTTGCTTGTCCTCAAGCAATCACCAAACATAAACCAAAACCATCAACACATCTATCAAGCTATAGCCTTCATCAAAAAGCAAAATCAGCACAAGTGAATTTTAAACAAGTGACTTTAACGTCATCGCACATATATGAGCAACTAATGAACACAAGCAATCGCAATCCTACCTCACAAGGAATATGTGTTTCACTCAACTCTCATGTGTTTAGGCTTATAAGTACAACTCTCAACTCAATCAAATATGCAAAAACTCATAGAAATTGTAACTTATATCACCAATCTGTCTACCAAAGATTGTCAAAACAAGTAAAATCATCAAGAGAACTTAGGCTCAATGGAAAACTTCATAGAAGCTTCCATTCGGCCGAGTAGTAATGGGGCTTGGTAATAAAAATAAGGCATGGAAATATTTTGGTTATGTAGTGCTAATAATATCCGGGAATAAAGACTCCTAAACTCTCAACATAACTCACCAAACATTCAAAAACACTATACCAAACTCACTCTTCCCTATGCACACTCTCTTTTCTTTCAACTCTTCCATTTTTTTCGGATTTTGCTTTGATTTTTCACTTTTTTTTCTTGTTGGGAAGCTCGATACCGACCCTACTAGGGTCGATAATGATATCACTGTTTTGATTTCTTCTTCTTTCTTTTATAGCAAGTGCATTCAGGGACCCAAACTCCTTTTACATAACAAACTGCAAGATTTTAATTTACCCAACCCATATCACCCCACACTTGAACCAAACAATCTCACTCAACAAAACCATCACAATAACCAATACTAAGTCCTAATCCCTAGATAGGGTCAAGCTTATATCGGCTAGGAAAATAATTTTGCGGAGCTACAAAAATAGGCTTTAAGGCACAAACAAATTGGCTTCAAAAGGAGGGATAATGTAAGGGTGGATAAGGACTAAATAAGGCTTCATGAAAAATATGTTCTCTATCATATGATTTGACAAGTAATGAACTAAAATCTTATATATAGGCTTTGAGAAATAGATAACCATCACAATTGCAAGAGATAATATACACATAAGAGAGTAAATCACACAAGAAAGAGAAGAGGGATTTTTTATGTTCTCCCTATAAGGCCAAAAATAACTCACAAGGTAGATCATTTTGTTGGATTGCAATTAAACTCATGCTAAAAGTCATACATGCTCAGTTTCATCACAAGCTAAAAATTCACAGAAAAACAAGTTCATGGTAGACTCGGGCTAAACCATCAAAGACATGCTAAATGGATTTACATGATTATGCAAGCAATTACCATCCTAGAACATCTAAGTGGAATATTATCAATCCTAAAAACACAAACAAACAAAAACTGACACTAAACTGAGTTTCCTTTTCCCCATACCCCATACTTAAACCAAACAATGTCCTCACTGTTTAAAGCAAAGACATAAAAATAAAGAGGATAAGGAAACGGAAATCACAAAATAAAACTGAAGCTGTCTGAAGTTGATAGTTGACCATGGAGGAGGTTACTAATTTTTTTGGGTTCTAGTAAGGGTCGGTACCGACCCTGTGAGGGCCGATAACGAACACCGATTTTCTTCGTTGTTCCTCTCAGCACCAAGTTTCTTGATTTTTCTTCTTTGGACTAACACTTCTTCTTCTTTGTTTAACCTGAGTCACTTTAGAAAAACCTCTATCCCTACTATACTAATCTAAGCTAAAAACAAGTCAAAAGAAAGCTAGCAAAAAGATCTAATAAAGCAAAAACAAAAAGCGAAAACAAAAAGCGGGTTGCTTCCCGTAAGCGTTATTTTTAGCGTCGTTAGCCCGACGAACTTACCTTGGCGAATCAGGGCGGCTTCCATCCAACTATGTTGGGGTCATGATAAACCCCATACTTAGATGGAAAAGCTTCAAAGCTTCTCTCCAAGACTTTTGGTCCTCTATCATCAATAAGAATGCTTGGAATTCCTTCATTAGGGTTAGTAAAATCCGAAAACCAAGGGGGCTTCGACTCTATCAGAGTATGCTCAATAGTAGGGGTTGTAAAAGAAGGATGAAAGAAAGGATCATGACCAGAATTAATCAGATCAGAGCAAGGAGACTTACCTTTGTTATTCAAAAATGGGGTGTTATCGAGGGTATGTGGGTCGTTATCGACTCCACTGGGTCAAGGAATGCCTCGGTAACGTGCTTGTCTAGCCCAGTAACGGATATGTGATCGCCTTTCTTCATCGAATAAAGGGTCGTTACCGACCATGGGGGTCAGTAGGCTCATTGATATGCAGATCCTCCTTGAATCTGCTCGTTTCGTGTCTCAGGAAAAGGTCGTTACCGACCCATGGTGGGTCGGTAGGCCCTTCGTTAACGCCTTTACAACAACGGTCTCATTCACATCGAGATTGAAACGGAACTCGACCTTCTCCTCCCCAATATCGAATGTGAGGAGCCCCTTCCTAACATCAACTCGTACCCTTGCGGTGGCTAAGAATGGTCTTCCAAGAATGATTGGTACCACAGGGTCTTCAGGCATGTCTAGAATAATGAAGTCGTTTGGGAAATTTTTTTTGCCAACTTTAACGGGGACATCCTCAACGACTTCGGTTGCCTTTACACAAGATCCGTCCTCCATGTATAGCCTCTTATTGATGGGTTCCAGTGGTCCCATGTTAACTTTGGTCTAGATAGACAATGGTAATAAACTGGCACTGGCACCTAAATCATAGAGAGCTTTAAAACGGTGAGTTCCAATACCTATTGAAATTGCAAACTTACCTGGATCACCGAGTTTCTCAGGGAGCTTTATAGATCGGACTTCACTTGACATCTCTGAGATGGATCTTTTCCTGCTCAAAATCTCTTTTAAAAATTTAGTGTAGGCAGGCATTTCATTAAGGGCTTCAGTAAATGGAATAGAAATATTTAACCCTTGAAGAATTTTTAACAAAGCGTTTAAACTTTCCTTCCGTAATATCATTAGACTTCTTAATTAGGAAAGCAAGAGTTTTAGACGGACTCGGGATAGAGAGAGACCCGGATCGAGGCCCTACCGAATCGACAAGAGGGTCGATCGGTGTTGGAGAAGGGTCGATATTGACCATAAGGGGGTCGGTATCGAGCTGAGAATTCGGTTCAGAAGACTTACTTGGCTTGGAGGGCTCGGTATCGACTCGGACGGGGTCGGTAACGACTGGTTGGGCCTCGATATCGACCCTGTTGGGGTCGGTAACGGGCTTGAGTTGGGCGTTATCTTCATCGCCGTGCTTAGTATTTGTAGGCCTGGCTCGATCTGGAAACTCCTTTCCACTTCTTAGGTGCATTGCTGCAATTTGTCCTCTAGGGTTTTCCTCGGGACGACCCGAGAGGCGACCTGGAGGTCTTGGAATCTGGGCAGCCAAGTTGCCAAGTTAGGAGTCAACGCACTTTCTCCACGTGTCAAATTCTCCCAACTGTGCTCGTAATCCATTCAACTGATTGTTTAGGTTGGTTTGGATCCATCAATCTTGATATGGACTTCATTGAATTTATTGTGGACTTCATCAATTTTGCTATGGATGCCCTCTTGTAGCCCTTGTACCCATGAAGGTACCTCTTGATATCCTGGAGGTCTGTAAGGAGGAACTCTTTGGTCTTGCTGAGGAGGTTGGCTCCCTTGGCCATGTACATAATTGCCCCAGGTGGGATGATTGGTATTCCTCCCTGCATAAGAATTATGTACTTGGTTCATGTATGGACCTCTCATATAGTTAGCCTCTTCATATGCCTCAGCAGCACGGACCTGTTGCAAGTTAGTGTAGGCAGAAGTAGCATGGGCTTGAGACCCACATTCTTGACAAGATGGAGATGATTTAAGATAACTTACCTGCTTCTTCAACCGGTTGATCTCATCTTGCAAGAATTGGTGTTCCACTTCAGGGTCGACCTCGTCCTTGTTCGGATTGTAGAGCCGTCGTTGGGGCTACTGGGCTTGTTGCACTCCATACATTGCATTGTAGTTGGTTAACTTGTCGAGCAACGCCCACGCCTCATCGGGATCCATCTCAATGAAACCGCAAGCAGTGTGCAGGTTGATGCGGTTCTTTGTTTCAGCATTGATCCCTTGGAAGAAGATCTCTTGGAGAACATATTGTGGTTGCCCATGGGTAGGACATTGTCTAAGCATCTCCTTGAATCTCTCCCATGTCTCTACAAAGGTCTCATTAGGCAGCTGGTGGTAGGAGGTGATACGTTTCCTTAACTTCGTTGTCTTAGCAGGAGGGAAGAACTTAGTCATGAATAAGTGATGCAAGGTTCTCCACGTCTTTATTGACCTAGGAGGTAAGCTTTCTATCCAGCTCAGGGCCTTACCTACAAGAGACCATTTATACGCTTTAGTTGGACATATTCAAGAGAAACACGTACCATCAACAACAATGGTGTCACATAAATCAGCAAAATTACGAATATGCTCCATAGGGCACTTAGTTGGTTTTCCCTCAAACCGAGCCCTCTTAATTAAGGATATAAACTGAGATTTAATTTCAAACGCCATTTCTATCTCAGGAAGCAATATTGCTCATTCTAGCACCCTCAGTTCCGGGTGCATGTATTGCTTGGCATTCCTAGGGATAACATTCAACTGCTCCTGTAATTGAATGTGTTGTTCCCTTTCTTGATCTTTCTCGGCTTGCAATGCCTCCATCTGTCTGTGGAGAGCAACCATCTGTTGAGCAATATCCTCTGGAGCAGCCATTGTATAAAACCTAAAAAGACAAACAAAAGAAAACAAATCAGAAATAAACACATGGCCGAGCTATTCCCAAACCCAAAATGTAATCAAACACAGCACTGTTGCTTCCCGACAACGGCACCAATTTGTTGAAAGGGTTTCCCGACAACAAATAAATTTGTAGTCAAGACCCCGCTGTGTATACGGAGGTCAGGATCGTCCACGAGAAGCATGTAATATCCGCGATATTCCAAGGTTTTGAAACCGAATATAATATAATATTTACCTTTATAAATTCTTTTCTCTAAATAAAAAGAGAATTTTTAATATATTACAATAAACCTTATTTTCTCTTTGAAAAGAGATTATTAAGTAAATTAAATTAAATAAAACCCAAGAATATATTGTAAGAGTTATGGATAAATAAAAAGGAATTTAAAATAAAAATAAGGCTTCATGAAGCTCGAATTTTATTAATAAAATCAATTACATTAAAGCATTAAAATTCCTTTAAGAGTCTAGTAAAAAGAATGCAAGAGCCGGGACTTGAACCCGAGACCTCTTGTAACACACTCCACACGCCCCTCCTTCAAATCCGCTAGACCAATTGAACTTTCTTATTCAAACACCCATCCTTATTAATTTAAATCAATTAATTCTCTTCTTCTCCAAAGTAGACATCAGACATAGTCTGATGTGAGTTACGTTGATTTGATGGACCTCCAATGCATGTCCATGGAAGCTTCTCCTACCCTCTTCTTCCTTGCAAGACACACCCTCTTACCTCACCTTGCATCATCCATGAAGAAACACACTTGTGCCCAATTGTAGAGCATCTCTTCTTTCTCCATTGGTCCATAACCATGGACATGGATTGCCAAGCTCCTTCACCTTGCCTATAAAAAGGGGCTCCCATCAACCATTACACTCACACTTCAACCCATTCTTCTCCTTCTTACTAAATTGCTCTCAATTATCAAAAGAAATCAGGCTCTCAAGTTCCAATTCTCCATTCAAAATTCCACCAAAAATCCCCTCTTTTTCCCCTTTGGAGACCGCCGGCCGCCGCCTGCCCCACCGGTGCACCGCCGTCGACCGCCGCCCCCCCTCCTCGTGCCGCCGCCTGCCTCGCCAGAGCTCTGGTGGTTGCCGCCCCTGCCGCCGATCCTCTCCCCTGCCTCTTCTCCTGTGTTCTGTAATACAGAACTAAGGGAATCAGTATAATACTAATTCCTTTTTTTTAATTTATGCATTTTATTAAATTTGTACATATAAGTTTATTCAAATATGTTAGTAGAAATAATGAAAATAAATCAAATATGGTTGGATGCAAGTATTAAATTTAATAAAGAAAATTATTTGGAGATCTTGTTAGTTGTAGAGAAACAATAAGTTAATTAGGAAAAAACTATAGTTACTATGGTAAATTTAATCCTACTAGATTACTTAAATTATACCATGTTATAATATTATGCAAGACATGTTATATTCATAATATTAGAGGATTCCTATAAAAAAAGTTATTTTATAAAAATTACTAGCATATGAGGTGTAGTTTTAAATATTAAAAGTATTACCTTTATAAAGAAATAAAGTTGTATAGGATAATGATATTACCTATTTCTAGTTAGAGAGAAGTTGAAGATATATGAAATCAAATACTATAATAATAATAATAATAAAATTATTATTTAAAAATTGCCATATCTCTAGGTGTAGAGAATTGTCATAGATATAGTTTTATTTATAATATATGGTAGTAATGATAAAATTCTTATGACATATTATAATAATGACAAGACCTAATTATCCTAAATAGATTGTAGAGAACTCTTATAAAAATATTATTACAATAATGGTAGCCATGAACTATAGTTTGATATTAAGTATTGTTTTTATAAAAAGATAATATTAATTTTATAAAATATTAGGTTATTCATATCTAAGTATAGAAAATAACAAGTGTATAAATATAATTATATTAATAATAGTGATATTACTTAAATTATCCTTAAAGAAAAATATTAGTTTAATCTATCTTTAAGTGTAGAGATTTTCTCTACAAGACAATAGAATTATTATAAATATAATAATGGTAACCTTAAATGAAAATATAATATGTTATTATATTGCTTAGTTATAAAGATATTATAAGATATGGAAAAAATATTATTTTGTAACCTAAGATATTATATCCATAAGTAAAGTGAGAAATTTATAAGCCATGATCATGTATTTTATAAACTATATGATATGAAAAGAAATATGGAAATAAAATAAATGAGATTAATTTAATATATGTTAGTTTTAGAAAATTACTTTATAAAGTAAATAGAAAGTCCTAATTATGTAAATTTCCAAGAAAATAGATTATAATTATTCTATCTTTATTTAATATGGTTAATATAGTTAAATAAGATTTTACTAAGAGAATATTATTAATAAAATCTTCTTGGTGGGAAAATAATACTTTAATCTCTTTAATGGATTTTTTGAAATTTAAAAGTGATATTTTAATTAAGATAAATTTGTGAGAAGATTAAAATAGAATCCTTATAATTTTAAGGAGAGTAAAAATATTTAAAAATACCTTTTTAGGTAAAAATATGTTATCATATATCTTTATGAAATTTAAACTTGCTTAATTATATCAAGAAACTAGCAAGTGAAATTAAAAAAAATTATTTAATATTGAATAAGGTTTTTTCAAGGAATAAAAAGGATATTGCAAGATTTAAAATAATAATAAAGTAATATTATTATTTTAAATAATCACCTAAATTATTATCTTAATAATTTAGAATTTCTTTTCCTCTTATATAAAGTATATAAGAGAAAATCCAAGCTTTAGGAGAATTTCGTAATTAAAGATCGATTGTAAATTCCGTATCGATAGGTCGGGATTCTCGCTCGAAGTCGTGAATCAAATCTTCCGTCAAAGCTCGATAGTTAGACTCGTGAAAGCAAAGGCAAGTGGAATTTCCCCCTATGACCTTATATATTTCGTTTCCGTGAAATCCTCGATCTTGGGAACAACTTGTGTGTTAAGTAATAAATGAACCTAGGAAATATCAATTGTTAGATATAACGACCCCACTGTTAGCATAGTCCGCTCTTTATCAATTAATAGGATTATTATGCTAGCTTTGTTGTGGCCTTGGTTGTTTACGCTCTCGTTAAGAGAACGATGTTGAACGAATTAGTGAGGGGCGCGGTCTAGCCAAACGCCTCTATATAGTTTTACTAAGTCGTAATGCCTACGTGTTTGAAGTACGACTTTCAGGATCTTGATCCAGTCTGCTCCGATTGCAAGGAGGGACGAGTGCACCCTAGCTAGGTGCCGGGAAACTGGGTTTCCCTTGGTGGATCGGGCCATACGAGCCCCCACCCCCTTTTTAAAAATCATTAAAGATAATAAATGACTTTTTTTCCTCACATTATAAGATAAGTGCCCAATGCACATTTAAAAGACATCAAAACCGGAACGATCTCAAATGATCGATCCGGCTCTCGGTCCGCTCAGGGCGCGAAAGGTTTTTAACCTATGTGAATTAATAACGTTCCCAACATACTCTCGATTCTAAAATAAGTCTACAATCTAGTAGCACTTCTCTCGATTATCGAGCTATCTCCGCTTGAGATACGCTCTCTTTCGTACCATTAAAACCTCACATAAACAAGCCTCATCTCAAACACAACCCGAATATCTCCTTCAATATTATTTGAATTTCCCAAAATACCCTCGGGAAGTTCCATTCCCGCTTGCTTAGTCTCCTAGACTAATTCTTCTTTTCCGCATGTTTGCCTGGCATTCTCTCGCCCTTCGCGAATTATGCCAGAATCTAGGAATCCCAACAAGGCGTGAAGGGAAGACGAAGGAAGAACGAGGATTTTCAAGATGTACTTCTTATATCATTTTGCTTTAGTTTCGTTATGTTTCAAGAACAAGCTGGTTTTGCATTTCAATTCCGAACAACTTTATGGTTACAAGCACTGTAAGACGTTTTCTACAAACAAAGTCTCCTTCGGGGGCACCTTTTCTATTTTATGAATTATGTTTATTTCTGCATTATTATTGTTCTATATCATTCTAAAAGCCTTGGGTGACTTTGGACGGTAAAGTCCGAGGTCGCTGGTGGTAATACCCAATGTTGTAAAATAGGGGTGTTACAAAGCAAGGTTATGTTTGATTACTAAACTAGAAAGAAAAAGAGAAGGCAAAACAAAGCAAAGAACAAACCAAAACAACTAAATAAATGCACTGGAAGGGGTCAATATCAACCTTGTAAGGGTCATTACCGAGGTATGAATGCAATAGAAAAACTAAGTAAACAGAAAGAAGAAAGGAAAAAATTGCAGGTCGATATCGACCTGGGCAGGGTCGATATCGAGACAATCGGAAATTAAACTTGGCTAAAAAATGAGGAAAAAACTAGGATAGGGGTTCACCACAACTCAAGCATTCAATTTCAAATAACATAAATCATAAATATCATGCCTTTAACATAAAGTTATCAACTTTCGTTGATTTAATCAAGCTAATCAATCAATTTTCACAAATCAATTCACTTAATCTACTTGCTTTGATCTAAAGTTCTCAACTTTCGTCTCAAACTTTATCTTGCATTCAAATTCACAACTTTCTCTTTAAATCAAGTTAAGAACATGAAATACTTCAACTTTCGTCAAAGCTTTTGCACAAACAAGTAGAAGAATAGATAAGAGGCAATCAATTCATTCATCACATCACCATTCATGCACAATCATGTTAGGTTTCTAACCTCAACCCTAGAAAAGAAGACTACTCACTCATGATTGGAGAAAAACAAGCAAAGAGATTAAGAGAAAACATAATTGAATTATTTTTAGTATTATAAATTTAATTGAATTAAATTTCAAAGTTTTATTTTAATCTTGATTAATTAAATTTTATTTGTCATTATACTATGCCTTTATAAAATTTTAATATTAAATTATGAAAATCATAATAGTAATTAAACTCTCTATTTTAGAGAAATACTTAAATAAAAAAAAATTTATCGTTTCTTTTTATATAGAAATAGCGGCTATTACAACGATGGAAATGGTGGTCATGGACGTGGCCGTGGTAAGGGTTTTGGTGATTATCAGAAGAATAACTCTCGTGATACATCCATTTCCAAGGGGAATGATAAACAAATGGTTCAGAAGGGGCCTACCAAAAGCCCAAATCTATATGATATAGATGCGGTATAACATGGGCAAGGGTGTGTCGCACAACCAAACACTTGGTTTAGTTGTACCAAGCTTCCCAAAAAGATTAGGGAAAGAATGTGGAGACTCATTTTGTTGATGACACTGAACTTACACTAAGTTTTATCATAGATGATGGATTTGGAATCAATGAAAATATAAAGTATTGGAAACTAAAATATCTATTTATGTTTTTATTATCTATTGTTTATGTTTTTTTTTTAATTCTGTTTTTCTTTATCTTGAAGATATGGAAACTATTAAAGATATAGAATCAATGTTTAGTAGACAGTGCTACTACGTACACCATCTTAAGAAATAAAGAGTACTTTACTCAGTTAACTTTGCTTGAAACAAATGTTAAAACAATCTCTGGTGTGACAAAATTGATCGAATGCTCTGGTAGAGCTTGTATTTTTCTCCCTGAAGGAACAAAATTGATCATAAATGATGCATTATATTCAAGTAAGTCTTAAAGGAACTTTCTAAGCTTTAAAGATGTGCGTCATAATGGTTTTCATGTAGAAACCATAAATGAAAACAATAAAGAATATTTGTCCATCACAAGACAAATATGTGGCAAGAAGCAGATTTTAGAAAAAATTGCATGCCCATACTACTAGACTTTATCAGACATAAATAAGTCCAATAGAGACAAATGTAACATACTATGAGAAATTAAATGATAAAACGATGTTTATATTATGGCATGACTGTTTGGTTCATCCAGGTAATGGAATGATGCATAAAATAGTTGAAAGTTCAACTGGGCACCCAATAAAGAAAACAAGTGTCCTTAAATCAAGTGATTTTAACTGTAGAGGTTGTTCACTTGGTAAACTAATCACCAGACCGTCCAAGAATAAAGTTGGGATTGAAAATCCAAAGTTTTTGGAACGAATACAAGGTGGTATTTGTGGACCGATAGTCCCACCATGTGGACCATTTTGATACTTTATGGTATTGATGATGCATCGACAAGATGGTCACATGTGAGCTTCTTATCAACAAGAAATACAGCTTTTGCTAAACTCCTAGCTCAAATCATTCACTTACGAGCTCAATTTCCGAATTATACAATCAAAAGAATCCGGCTTAATAATGCATGAGAATTTACTTCTCAAACATTCAATGACTATTGTATGTCAATTGGGATTACAATTGAACATCCGGTGGCTCATGTTTATACACAAAATGGTCATGCTGATTCCTTGATTAAATGATTACAATTAATCGCTAGACCATTATTGAAGAAGTCTAAACTGCCAACATCAGTTTGGGGACATGCTATATTGCTTGTTGAAACTCTGGTAAGATTAAGACCAACTGTATATCATAAGTATTCCCCATTACAATTAGTGATTGGTAAAGAACCAGATATATCACATTTATAGATATTTGCACTACTACATATAAGGGCTTTTGCAGCGGGCTGTGGTGGCGGTTCAACAAGGGTGGCGGTCTTAGCAGCTGTTGAGGATATGCTGGCGGCTTGTAGTAGCTGTTCATTTTATAGGGGCGGTTTTAGAGGCGGTTTTTTATTTTAAAAATATTTTGGCGGTTTTTTACATTTATAGGGGCGGTTTTGAGCTTGATGTGAAAATTTTAGAAGCGGGCTTTTTAATTGACGCGGGCCCGATACTTTTTTTGGGGGGGAGTGAAATATTTAGGGCAAACATCTGCACAACAGTGTGTTTAGGGTTTTTGGCGGCTTGAGAAGAGAGCCGAAATGGAGATGAGAGGGGAGGAGAGAGATCGAGGCGGAGAGAGGGGCGGGTTCCGCCGTGGATTCGATCGCGTTGACCATGGGCTTGGACGCCGTCGCGCTTGCCACTGTGATGAGGAGGAAATTTGGGTGCGAGGCACCAAGCTCGGTCGTCTCGAACGATGTCAAGATCGGTAGCATCGAGCAGATCTACCTTCACTCCCTCCTGATCAAGGATCACCGGACCGTCCCGTGAACTATGCATAAATCACGATTCAGCTGAACCAATTTCTCAAAAGGTACGACCGATTTCGACTCTTCGTTCGCAAATTTCTCCAGCTTATGTGGTCTTTTGATAGTCGATTTAGATTCGAGTGACATACATATATATAAAATGGAATGAATGAATGGAATTGTTGCAGGTGAGCGTACCTTGTAGCAGTATGTTGACAATGGTGACAGTGAGGTGTGGACACTGGAAATCTTTTGTCAATGAACATGGTTCATGCAACCTCTTTTCAATCTGCTTCTCCTCCTCTTGATCTCATCTGCTTTACAAGTGCCTCAAATTCATAGGATCTTAATTATAGCAATGAATTATGATTACCCATCTTGCTGGTTCTCTCCAAATTGTGATCATTTGTGAGAAAAATGCAATGCACCCACTTAATGTAGTTAATTTTCATATATGTTTATGTATAATGTTTATTGTTTTGGACTAATTGAATGCAGTTGCAGAGGCAACACTTGACAAGGTAAAAAGATATAGGGAGAAAGAGAAGCACTACCCCAGTAGGATCCTCTTTCTCTTCCTCTTCCTCTTCATCCACCAAAATATCGCAACTTCTTTCGAGTCAGCTGACCATGATCCTCTGCGTACTCCTCCTATTCGTCATTAGTTCTCCCTCTCTCAATCTATGTACTATTAATCTTCCAAAACCATCTATGATTCAGTTAGATATTAATTATTGATTTACGATTTCCATATATAAACATATGAAAAGCAAATGAACAAAAACTTACAACTTTTCTGCTACTTATACTAGCTCATTTGGATGATTTCATAAGAAATATAATTTGAAGGGTTTCTAATTAGAATATGATCAATTAATTGATGCAGCTCCTGAAAAGAAACAGCGGGTTCTGTCTGCGTACAACAAGTTCATTAAGTAAGTAAATCAATCATCCTCAATCTTATATCACCTGAATTTTATGTATCACTTTCTTCAATTGGCTGATTTAGCTACGAAACAAAAAAAAACTGATTTCAGTGCAAATTTATAAATATTTCTGAATTACATAAGTAGTTTAAACTATCCTAAACATCCCTTTTCCTTTACAAAAAGGAGAAGCAGTTGCTAGCTCGTTGCTACCAATTATTAACTGAATAATACTGCTTGGTGAACAAGGTTGTGATTGATACAAACAATATAATGCAGCTTAACAAGTGGAATTAATTCTGGTGAGGAATTAATCTCTTATTTTTTGTGGAATTTAATCGATCTATCAGTCTCTTAATGAGTTTCACTAAGTTTTCTTGCTTTGAAAAGGGCATGGTTAGTGTTGACGCGTGAAATAATTTCCAGTTTAATCTATGACCATGTTGAAATAAATTCCATGGTTAATGTTGATCGATCTCTTAATGAATTTAATCTATGACCATGTTTATCAATTTGGCTAAATTCCAGTTTGGGTGCTCTTGCTTTGAGGTTGACATTTCTTGTGGAAGTCCTTGAAATTTAATCATTTCTTTCATTGTAGTGTGGACGAATTCTTCCAGCATCATTTTAAAAGGAGGTATTTGCTTGTTTACTCCATGATAAATAAATGGCTATATTTTTTGTAAGCTACTAGCATGAATTCTAATCACCCATTACAATCTGAATAATTTATCCAAATATGTCTTAATTGTAGTATTGAGTTCTTTCAGCTCTACATATCAAATCACCCATTACAATCTGAATAATATATCCAAATACTAGGAATACTTATAGGTGAAGGCATTCCATAGTGCAAGATCTTAAATAGTATTCCTAGCTGAGGCATTCTATAGTGCAAGATCTTAAATAGTGTGCAGAAAGATCTCTTGTTTATGGAAAGTGTTTTTTGAATTATTTCCTCTCTAAAACCTATTTTATATGCAGGTTGTTGGGTGACCAAATTGACTTGTTTAGGAAATTATGCAGGTTGTTCATGGAAGGTGTTATTACACCAAAAAATGACCTTTTTTCTTCACCCTCAACCTTTTTTCTCTTACTTTTCTTGTTTTAGTGATATCTATGTATTCTTGTGTGGTTTCTTATGTTTATTAATCAAGCACTAAGATAGTAATATTAGAGGTCTCCTTGTGATTTTCTACTGGTTTATTAGACTTGCTAACAAGACAAAGCAACAGTTGATACTAATTCGAACTATATGGTTAGAGTCAATGAAGTAGACAAGAAGTGCATCATAGATAATTATATGCTATTGACATTTGCATGATTTAATATACATTAACTTGCGAGTTGATGAATTAGGGTTGTGATTTTAATTAGTATTGAATATCCAACTTGCTACTGGGGGATATTATGAACTTGTGTGTTAAATTGGAGGTACTGGTGCATGCCAATTAAGTTGTTGTGGCTAGTATTTATCTACCCTCTTGTTATTGATGCAGCATTGGCCTCTTCTTTCCTATTGGGGTTTCTTTTTCCCCATAGATTTCATTGTAACTAACTGAGCTCTAGAACTCAAGCTCTCATGTTGTTTGTATCTAGTCATATCGAGTACCTCAAGTTCTCATGTTGTTGTTGTTGTTTTTAGTTATATAAACTTGATTGGTGGTTATCTAACTTGATTAGTGCTTATCTGTTCCTATCTAGTATTGAAAATTTTCTTTTCCACTTTTATTTGAAGTGTTACTGATATAAAGAGTAAGTGAAGGATTGAAGTGTTAATGATATGAGCATGGCAAGACACAAGTTCATTTTTATAATTATATGCGTTTGAAAAATTGTGAATTAAGTCAATGCCATTTCAATTAAAATCTTTCTCCTTGTCCTATCTGCATGATAATCAAAGTTAAATTTTCATTTGGTTTCTTCTTGTCTTGTGCAGAAGTTGTGGTTCATTCTCTGGACAAAACAATCGCAAGGTAAAATTCCTACTTTTCCTTTTCTTACCTTATGGTGATTGCCTAGACTTGTCACTAACACCATCTGCTTTTTGCTAGTTTGCTGCTTAAGCTATCATGATGATATTGTGAAGACTAGGTTAAATTTTTTTTTTCCTTTTTTCCCCATTTTTTTGTTTTCAGTATTGGCAAGTGTCATTGTCTACTGGAACCAAACTTTGATGTTAACTTCATTTTTCTTTGTAACCAGATCACAAGCTTTTTGTGGGTATGCTTCCAAAGAATGCCTCTGAGCCTGGGCTTTCTGATTTATTTTCTCAGTATGGCACTATTAAAGAATTGCAAATTTTGAGGGGCTCTCAACAAACAACCAAAGGTATTTTACTCTGTGATTCAAATGAGGGTGTTTTGTCCCTAGAATATGCTTTCTGAGTAGTTAATGCCTGGCAAGTTGAAGACATTTTATTAATCTTTCTGTTCATACATGATGTGCATTTCTGAAGTATGACAAAGGACCAGGCTCTTGCAGCCTTGGATGTGCATTTATTTCTTTCTTGTAGCATTGGAGGGAGTCAATGGAAAACATAAAATGAAGGCTGATATGATGACTAATATGCAGGTGAAGAGGCATTTTAAGTATTTCTATCTAGTACTAAATTATCAAAAAATAAATCTACCTTGTATAGGCAACTTAAGAGAAAGATTTTATTAGTGGTGAATCTAGTGCTGCTGCTCCTTAATTAGCCCATAATATGAGGCTTGCATTAGTTATTCTAGGGAGTGTTGTTTGTCTGTTACTTGGCATATTATGGAAGTTGTGAACATGAATGTAGTTGATGAATTTGTATGTAATTAATGATGCATGGTTTAATAGAAGTATGGTATTTCACTCTTACAGAGATTTATAGTTCTGTATCTATAGTATTTCACTCTTGCATATGTTATAATTGTAACACCCGGTCTGGCAAAAACCTAGGGGTCACAAGGTTGTAGGCCTCACAATGGGTCTACCAGAACAAACTAACAACAATAGACTATTGGACCTTGCAACAAAAGCACTGCGAGTAAATTCAACTAAACCATCCAATTTAGAAGTTCAAATATTCATGTCATAAAACCATATGCATGTAAAAGCCAGAAATCTGACAGTCGGGACAAAAGAATTCTGTAGCTAGTCTAAGCGACACACAACTCAACATACTCCAAAAGGTTCACTGGCAAAGCATAACTACTCAAGTCTAACAAACCAAAAGACTAAAACGCTAACATCACTCTCCTAGAACACGTCACGTCAAGATCAAGCTCGACCATCTGGAATGCACTCTCTTGGCACATTTCCCAAGCCGGAATCCTTACATAAAACACCATAAGTTGATCACATTAGCTTATGATCCCGGTATGGGCCAAACAAGCAAATCAAATATGTAACAAAACATTTTTAGTAAAATAAACTTGCATATATACATATATTTAAAGGTACACGCCAAACAAGCAAATCAAATATGTAACAAAACATTTTTAGTAAAATAAACTTGCATATATACATATATTTAAAGGTACACACACAATTACAGTCATAATAGAAATATAATAGTAGCCAAACAAATATAGTCAAATGTGAAATCATCCATAGAAATGTCAATACGGATATTAGCAACGAGTAGAAATATATTACCAAAGCACACATAACCACAACATACATTGTCTTAGGTCATCACTCAAGCATTTTAGACATTTCAAACAAAATCCATCAAATACAATAGCAATCCAACGTCATCCTTCATATATGGCACCCTCCAGCCTCTCATAGATGGCGCACGGTCAGGGTGCGTACCTAAACACGTGCCCATTTCCTCCATTGACCCTTCTTTCCCCGGCTAAACCTCTACTAGAGCATTTGCCAAAACAATTTTTTTAGAAGGGGATTCCTTCCAGCCGCATGACCATGCCCAAGGGCCACTTCATCTCCAACTTATCCTGTGATCCATGATCATGCCGGTGGAACCCAGTGCACGCATAACGAAAACATTTAAAGACGATTTTCATAATTTCAGATATATATAAGCACGTAGTATGGAATCATTCCAAAATAAGGGCTACACATTCAATCTACTTATTCAACACATAACGAGTCGTAAGCTAAGTAAGTCGGCAAGCGACGTACCTCGAAGGCGAGACACAAACACGTAACGGGAGAAAGGAAGCTCGAACAAGTCACACACGAACGTTATCGAATCCTAACAAATCAATAATAACATTCGCAGAGAAGAGAAACACAAACTTAACGCCCCAAAAGCTAAGAGTTCTTTCTAAGCGATGCTCATTCATGTGAATCGATTTTATCTTATCCCTTCCAAATCCAAACCAACCCATCCTTGTCCCCCGTTCGATTCCAACCTAGGGTACTAGTTACTAGCACCCTTCATATAAGTGACATTCTTACAATAAGGATTCACTCAATTGATATAGTAGTATTTTAACCTACTATTCTAGGACAAGACATTCAAAGAAAACAACAAGAAGTGCAATAACAACATTGTTGATCGAATATTTAAACAATCTCCATGACCACATTAATTGATAACATTAATTGATAACCAATTTCAGTAGCTTTTCCCGTAAAGATAAACTATTAATTTAGTCACCAACAATTGTAATTGTTCTCCACTTAAATGCCATTAATGATCAACATTTGTCTTGACCAAGTTGATCGACTACTTCGATTCAACAATAGACCCATAAGAATTCGACCATTCCCGAACAACCCTAGTTGACTTGATTAGGTGAATTCCTTTAGTATTACAACATGCAGGAAATAACTCATCCAACAATTCAATAGAGGAACCGAAAAGATTGGAACCTAATTGTTCAATTCTGCAAAAACAATGACAACCATATGTATATTGATTTGAACGAGAACGAATCTGGACAAGAGTCACAACCTCCTGACTTCTATCGATTGAAGGAAGGTAACGCGGTCAGCCTCGAACTCGATCGAAGGTGGGGACGGTACTCGGTGACGGTGAAAGAAGGCGGCGAACGGGGACGACGTCCTTCACTGGAAATGGCACGCACGACCAACGATGACGACTTGGTGCAAAGATTTGCGAGGTCGAGCTTGAACGACGGTCGGAGGGCAGAGCGTCGTTTGCAGAAGACGACGCTTCAAAGGAAGGGACGAGGCTTGGTGTGGGAGCTCACGAGCACATACCGACAGTGGTGCTTCTTTGAGGTCGAGGTCGGTCGTCACCGGGTTGGCGCTTGAATGGAAACGAGAAAGGAGATCAGAAATGGAGGTGAGAAAAGCAGGTTGAACATGAGGGTGAGAGAGAGGAACCGGAGAGTTGGTGAGGGCGGCTCCAAAAGAAAGGGGACGAGGGAGCTCGGATGTGCCGTCGTTCCTCCAGGAGAAGAAGGTGAGAAAAGTTCTCCCAAATTAGGGATAGAAGAGAATGGAAAAGGAAAATGGGCTTGGGCCCTTGTCAACATTCAGCCCAACAAATAAATAAAAGAGAGGATTGGCCCAACTAAGAATAAAATGGGAAAAAGGCTAGATAGGCCCAAGGGTTTAAATATCCGGAATAAAACCAAAGTCTCTAATGCTCGAAAAAACGATTACAACATATACACAGACATAGAACTCGGGTATTACATATACCCCCACTTAAAGAAAGTTTCGTCCTCGAAACTCAAGTAGAGACAAGTTAAAATATGAATAGGATGGAAGATTGGTTAGAGTCTCACAAATCTCCACCCCTTAATATAGGTTCGTCCACGAACCATTTCCCAACGACAACAAGGACTGAAGTGAAGTGTTCATCGAATGAACAAAATGCTTTCAGAACACATAGTCAACATAAAATCTACTCTAACATGTCAAAGAATCATTGAATTCACGTAAGCAAATATGTAGTCAAACACAGGCAACAATTAAGCAAGCAACTTGACAGGCAAGCAACTCAACAAGCAAGCAAGCGAATTAACAACCAAGCAATTTAAGGTTCTAGATATGATGCAAGAAAAACTCAAGTACTAACCATTATCTCATAGAATCCATCAATTTCGAGTATAACTCTTGGTAACTCTCTTGAATACTTGCCTCGGTTTCCCAAGTGGCCTCCTCAACTCTGCGCCTAGACCATTGCACTAAGACTAAAGGAATCTCCTTGTTTCGTAGTTTCTTCATTCGACGATCCAAGATAGCTATCGGTTATTCGACAAAAGTATGATCTGGCTCGGTTCTCAACTCCTCATAACTAAGCTTGTGGTTGGGATCGAGAATGTATTTCCTTAGCTGAGACACATGAAAAACGGGATGAACTCCCTCCAAGGATGGAGGAAGTGCCAAGCAATAAGCCAACTCTCCCACCCTTTCTAAGATCTCAAAAGGTCCAACGTAGCGAGGACTCAACTTCCCTTTAATTCCGAATCTACGTAACCCTCGAGTAGGCGACACTCTCAACCACATATGTGCGCCAATATCAAATTCTAAGGGTCACCTTCGTTTATCAGCATAGGATTTCTGACGACTCTGAGCGGCTAACATGCGTTCTTTTATCAAAGCAACTTTATCAACTGTCTCTTGGATCACTTGGGGTATCTCACCCACTCTATCAGAGGGGTCTGTTGAACAAAAATGTGAAAATATTCGCAAACATATTTTATTTGATTTTTAAAAGTTTGAGTTCGACCCTTTCTTTTTACCCTTTTGATTAAAAGTCATACACGTACAAAGTATTTGGTTTGTTTTATGATTTGGGCTGCACCCGAGTTTTGACGGGTTGCCTACGCATCCCTTTAAAGAGAATCAAGCCTTACGTAGTTCATAGTGTTTTTGTTTTTATTTGTGTGTGAGATTTTTCACGCATCATAGGAATGAATTTAGACCCACCTTCTAGGAAGGGTTGCCTAGACCACTCCAACTATCATTTGCATGACGCGAATAGTACTAAACCCACCTTCTAGGAAAGGTGATCTAGTCTTTCGCATTTGGCGTGCACAATTTGTTAGTGCATTTTGGATTTGGAAATTTTTGTTTGATTTGAGGTTGTGATTGAACTCGATGGACAAATTTGTCTTTTTATCGAGTTTCCTACGTACCCTTTTAAAAGGGATCAAATCGTACGTAGTTCTTAAAACATAAAGTTTTAATTTTATAACCCAAGTTAATTATGACTAATGAGATTTTTAGACCAAGCTTTGTGCTATAAATGATCTTAATTTTATATTAGTCGCAACATAAATTTGAGAAGATGGGTTATGCATGCATAATTAATTATGCTTTGAGCTTGACTAATCTAGCCTTTTCGCTCACTTAATGATTTAATTTGGAATTTGCGACTGAGCCCGATACATATTAAATTTGATATCGAGTTACCTACGTAGCCTTTTTTTAGGCGTCAAGCCCTTACGTAGTTCTGGGCGAGAAGAACATTTTTAGTTTTGATTTGACTTGTTGACCCGACTCTAATTATGACTAATAATATTTTTGGACGAAGCTTTGTGCATTTAAATAACCCGATTACGTATTAATCATAATTTGTTTGAAAATATTTTTAGTGGGTCAATACTGGGATCAGGCGAGAAGAATGATTCGCAAGTCGCAACCACCCTTATACGTATGGTTGCAACTTTTTTTAACCAGTGATTTTCTTTAAATATGCACATGAAGGATAGTTTTATACTCCTTTAACGCACACCTTTCCACTAACCAATTAACTTGATTAACATCAAACACAATTTGATTAAGCGGACCTCCTCCCATCTTTTTTCTTCTCCTGTTTTTATCTAAAAAGAAAATTGAAATAGCCTTTTGGATTACATAGCTCTAATTAATGTCTCTTCTTTATTTTGAGTATAGCTTGATCCGCAAAGGGCGTCAACTAAAACCACCCTGCACCAGTGGATTAATTAAAATTTTCTTGTCAACCGATCAAAGCCTTCTCATTTTTATGAATATTGCTTTCTTTCAAGGCTTTCATCTGATTGAAATCATCTGACATTCAAATTAACATATTGAAAAGGTTTTTTTTTTAACATGTATGAGGCTGTTGAAAATTTGGCAAAGTAACCCCATGAAAAATCAGTTTCAAATTTAGAGATCCACTTGAATCTCGATTTTTGACATTCAAAGATCCCCTTGAATCTCGGATATGTCCATTAAGAGAAGAATTTCGAACCAAAAAAAATCAAGGAGGATCCGCTTGAATCCTTTGCCCCCGATTTAAAATGGTAAGAAAAAAAACTCAAATAATTTAGTCATAAAAAAATCAAGGAGGATCCACTTGAATCCTTTGCCCTCGACTTAAAATGACATGAAAAACATTTGAACACGGATTTGAGTAATTCAGCCATCAAAAATCGAGGAGGATCCCCTTGAATCCTTTGCTCTCGTTTTAAAATGGCGTGAAAAGAACTTGAATGATTTAGCCATAAAAATCAAGGAGGATCCACTTGAATCCTTTGCCCCCGATTTGAAATGGCACGAAGAAGATATAAAAAGGGTTAGATTTTTGACTTTGAGGATGAACATGCATGTAGAAGACAATCTCATCGTCTACCTTCTTCACTTGCTGTTTTTTTTTGGTTTGGATCTACTGGGACTTGTGGAAATAGCCGAAGAGGAAAAGTAAGATTTTGTGGCTTTGATTTTATTTTATCTCCACTTCTGCTTCTTTTTGTTCGGCCGAATGAATTGAATCTCCCCATAGATCATTTATGTACAAGAAATAGGAAAGGAGGCAGTTAAACCTCACCCCACTTTACTCCTCTCCCCCACTAATTGACAAGAAAGAACGTGGGAGTTACCATGCATAAATTGGATTTTCTATTTCTTGCATTTCTTTTATTTAAAGGAAATAAGTAATGTGCATGGACATTTTGGGAGCATCTGTACACAATTACACACAACCGATCAGTCCTATTGTGGGCCTTTTTTTTTTAGGCCTTTGTAATTGGGCCCTTTAATGGACTTCATTTTTTGTAACATGTTCAATTTTGGCCTTAAATTAATTACACTATATGTGATTAATTTAGGAAGGTATTTTTATAAATGATTTTAAATAAAATCATCAAAATTTACCCTTCAACAGGGTCATCCCAACAAAGTGGTGTTCGACACTTTCGACCATCCAACGCCTCATAAGGAGCCATTTGAATCGAGGCGTGCCAATTGTTATTCTATTCGAATTCCACCAACTCTAAATTCTCTGACCAACCACCACCCCAGTCTAGGACACAAGCTCTTAGCATATCTTCAAGCGTTTGAATCGTCCTCTCTGACTGTCCATCTACTTGCGGGTGGTAAGCTGTCGTGAAATGCAGTCTTGTACCCAACGCTTGGTGCACCTAAAGCCAGAATTTCGATGTAAAACGACCATCTCGTTCGGATACAATTGTTTTTGGTACTCCATGTAGTCTTACTATCTGGCTTACAAACACATCCACTAGTTTAGGAACTGGCCACGCCTCCATAATCGGAAGGAAACGTGCCGTCTTCGTCAATCTATCCATTACTAACCAGATGGCATCATTACCTCGACTGATGCGTAAACCTGTAACGAAGTCCATAGATATGTCTTCCCACTTCCATTCTGGAATGGAGAGGGGTTGGAATCCCTCCTGATCTCTGGTGTTCTATCTTAACTTGTTGGCAAATCTGACATCGTGCTACAAACTTGGCCACATCAGGTTTCAGGCCATCCCACCAGTAATATTGCTTGAGGTCCTTGTACATCTTACTTGCTCCTGGATGTATGGAGTAGAGCGTAGCATGTGCCTCTTGAAGGATTTTCTGTCTCAGCTCTTGATCACGGGGTACACATACTCTCCCATTCTACCTCAAAATCACATCTCGAATTTCAAAACCGGGTGCTTCACCTTGACGCACCTTTTGACAAGTCTTGAATCATCGGGCAAGCCCCTTGCTTTTGACGGATCTCTTCTATCAAACTAGGTTGACATTCCAAGGAACACAACTAGCCTTGATGCCTCTGAATCCATACCTCAATCCCATTTCTTATCAAATCCCTTTGCAAAGCGGGTTGAGCAGTCAAGTGAGAAAACATCTGCTCCTGGGATGATTTCCTACTGAGTGCGTCAGCGACGACATTTGCCTTGCCTGGGTGATAAAGGATCTCTAGATCATAATCCTTAATCAATTCAAGCCATCTGCGTTGCCTCATATTGAGTTCTCGCTGAGTGAAAATGTACTTGAGGCTCTTGTGATCTGTCAAAATTTGGCAAGTCGTCCCATATAAATAATATCGCCGAATCTTCAAGGCGTGGATCACAGCCGCTAACTCTAGGTCGTGTGTCGGGTAATTTAGCTCATGAGTCTTCAATTGTCTAAAAGCATAAGCAATCACCTGATCCTTCTGCATTAATACACAACCCAAGCCAATTTTTGAAGCATCACTGTAGACCACATATCCTTTTGAACCTTGACGAAGCACTAAGATGGGCGCATAAGTTAGCCTTCTTTTCAACTCTTCAAAGATTCTCTGCAAGCCTCTGTCCATAAGAACTTCGTAGTCTTACAATGTAATTTGGTTAGAGGTTGAGCTATCTTTGAGAAGCCCGCTACAAACCTCATGTAATACCCCGCCAGACCCAAGAACTATATACTTCCTTTACATTCTTGGGAGGTCTCTAAGACGCTACCATTTCGATCTTCATTGGCCCAACTTTAACCCCTTCTGCTGAAACAATATGTCCTAGAAATCCGACCTCATGCAACCAAAAGTCGCATTTTGAAAACATGGCGAATCAAGTGGTGTTGTCCTAAAATTCCCAACACAACCCTCAAATGATTAACATGCTCTTCTTGGTTTCGAGAGTAAACCGAGACGTCGTCAATGAATACTAGCACGAAATGCTCCAAATATTCCATAAAAATCTTGTTCATTAACTCCATGAACACTACTGGAGCATTTGTCAAGCCGAACATCATCACTACAATCTGGTAGTGCCCATATCGTGTTCGAAAAGTTGTCTTTGGAATGTCTTCTTCTCGAATCCTCAATTGATGATAGCCAGATCTCAAGTCAATTTTGGAGAACACTACTGCTCCTTGCAACTGGTCTGTTAATCATCGATATTGGGAAGTGGATACTTGTTCTTCATAGTGATTCAGTTGAATTCTCTGTACGTAGTCAATGCACAACCTCTTTGATCTATCCTTCTTTCTTACAAAAAGTACCGAAGCACCCCAAGGCAACATACTAGGACGAATAAAGCCTTTCTCTACCGACTCTTCCAGTTGCCCTTTCAGCTCTTGCATCTCTACTAGTGTCATACGATAGGGAGCCCGTGAAACATGTCTTGTTTCCGGCCAACTCAATGTTGAAATCTATTTGTGTGTGTATTGGAAGCTCTGGCAACTCCTCAAGAAATACATCCTTGAATTCTCACACGATAGGGATGTTCTCAAGTCTCGAACTATCCTTGGTTTCTTAGAGGACATAGTACTAATATCC
This sequence comes from Fallopia convolvulus, assembly GCA_964016875.1. Classification (NCBI taxonomy): domain Eukaryota; kingdom Viridiplantae; phylum Streptophyta; class Magnoliopsida; order Caryophyllales; family Polygonaceae; genus Fallopia; species Fallopia convolvulus. Next base: position 31,048,836 of record OZ024727.1, read on the forward strand.
TACACCACCCTCATTCAACAACTTGGCAGGTTTCATAGAAGTAATCACAGTTCCAAATTCTTAGGGTCACGCCCCCAAACAATATTGAGTTCCATCATTAGCGGTTACTATCACTATGTGACTATGAATGTCCAGAATAGCTTTGTATCTAGTCATCCAATCCATGCCTAGAAGCATGTGAGGATCCTTGAGATGGAGCAATCCTTTGTTGCGGCAAGAGTCAACACGGTGACCCTTTTGTCCACAAATATAGCAAGTTAGCAATGGTCAGGTACAAGCATACTTCAGATGCTCATGGCTTCCAAAGTTGAACACTACAAAAAAAAAGCGAATTTAGCGACCATATTTCTGGTCGCTAAATTCAAAATCTGGTCGCTAAATGCATTTAGCGACCATATTGTGGTCGCTAAAAGGCCAGTCGCTAACCACTTGGCGACCATATGGTCGCTAAATTTAGCGACCACAACGACCATATGGTCGTTGCTTTTAGCGACCATGGTCGCCGTTGGTCGCCACCACTGGGGCGACCAATTTGGCGACCATAGCGACCACGTGGTTGCTGTTTTTAGCACCAAAAAAACGCACGGGGGACGCCTTTCTCTGGTTCAAAGCGCACGATCGTGCGCCTACGGGTGCACGATCATGATGTAAATTAGCGACCACTTGGTCGCAAATGTTTTTTATTCTAAAAACAAATAATTACGAAATATTATACGAATTAATTTAAATAATTAATATTTAATAATTCATTAATTACTAAAAATTCATTAATTTCCATAATTTACATACATAAATTCATAAATTCAAATAATTTACAATAATATAATAAAACTACGCTAATCTATACAGCTTAGCCGGAGCCGTCCTCGTCGCCGGAGCCGTCGGGACCGGACGGGCGGGACCCACGCTCACCCCCTTGGTACCAGCGCATCCACTCCTTGAACTTCGACATCTTACTCTTGAGCTCATCCACATCTTGCCTAAGGCTGACGTTTTCCTGCGATAATTCCGCCACCCGAGGAGCTGGACGACGCGGCGCCGTCAATCGCTCGCCGTAAAACTCATGGGCGGCATTGCCAAGGCCGAAGACGGCACCTCTAGGGCCCACCCCCCAGCGGCCGTAAGAAAGGCATCACACTGGTCCTGAAAGGACGGCGGGGTGCCCGTTTCCACCGACCTCTGGGTGAGGATCTCCTGGGTCCGAGCCTAATCACGCAAATAATTAAAATAAAACAACAACAACAGCAAATCAAAAACAACAACAATCAACAACAACAACAAACAACAACTAAACCATTTACAACATCAACAACAAATCAACAACAAACAACAACAATATCAAAAATCAACAACAACAACAACATTTAGCGACAACAATCAACAACAACAAACAACAACTAAACCATTTACAACATCAACAAGAAATCAACAACAAACAACAACAATATCAAAAATCAACAACAACAACAACAACATTTAGCGACAACAATCAACAACAACAAACAACAACTAAACCATTTACATTTACAACAACAACAACAAATCAACAACAAACAACAACAACATCAAAAATCAAGAACAAAATTCAACAACAACAATAACAACTTCTCAATCAAATCAACAACAACAACAAACAACAACAACATAAACAACAACAACAAACAACAAACAACAAACAACAACAACATCAACATCAACAACAACAACAAACAACAACAACATCAACAACAACAACAAACAACAACAACAACATCAACAACAACAACAAACAACAACAACATCAACATCAACAACAACAACTTCTCAATCAAATCAAACAATAACAACAACAACAACAACAACAACAACAAACACACAACAACAACACAACACCAACTCCTTTTAAAATTGAGGAAAATGAGGAAAAATAATTAAAACTTACAACGATTAAGGACGACCGCTCGTCTATAAAATGCCGATCGGCGCCCTGCGTGTGCGTCTCGATGAGAAGCTCGAGAGGCGTGATGCGGCGTTGCAGGTGTTGCTCCTACGAAATTCATTAAGGGTGTTACGAACTATTAAAAAAATTAACTTAATTTAAATTTAATCAAATTAAGATAAAATACTTACCAAGCGACGCATGGTGTCGAGGTGGGACCTCGAAACATTACTGTGGTTTGCCGGATTGGCATTCCGGATTGCCTTTTGGCGGGCACACTTGGCTTTGAACGAATCTGTGGCCCAATCCGTCGTCTGCCACTTCTCCCAAGTGGCGGATTTGATGAATGCCGGCCTCTTCCCGTCCCGACGGTGCTTCCCGATCAAGTCATCGTATCTCTTCTTCGCTCTCTTCTCCCACAACAACCAGACGGACTCGACGTCCATACCCGGCTGGGAGTCATCCCACCTAAAGTGCGTCTAATTAAATCCAACAAACAATTAATTAAAAATAGTAATTAATTAATGCGACAATTGTAAAAAGAAATACAAAAAAAATAAAAATTACCTTCGAAGCATCAAACCAACGTTGCTTCGACGCGGCAGAGGCAAAGTCGAACTGCGACGCCTTATCGTCGGGTTGACTTTGTAGGATTCTTGTCGACCATCGCGACACCACTCCCGACGGCTGCAAGCTGCGAGATTTCAAAACACATGTTATAACATATTTAAAAGTAAGAAAAGACTTTAAATAAAAATTTTGTCTTAGAAGAAATTGTACGTACCACCCGCCGGCAATATAAAGATCATAAACGCGATTCGATCCCGACGAGGACGCGGACGTAGTGGCTCGGGACTCCTCCGCTTGGGTGCCCGCCTCCTCTGTACTAGGATGGGGGGGCCCCGTCGTCCTCGGACAAATGTGGTGTGTTCGTGTGGGTCGCCTCGGACGAGTCCTCGTTCGGTATTGTTGAGAGGGTTGATTAACAACAAATAAATTTATAGTCAAGACCCCGCTGAATATAGGGGAGTCAGGATCGTTCCACGAGAAGCAAGGTTTGTTTATCTATCGACTCCTAAAAATTAAAACAAAAGCAAGCAAAACACACAAGCAGCCTCGTTAACGAAGTTGTCAGCCTCGTTAACGAACCAACGAGAATAAAAAGACCAAAACTAACGACCTAGACAGGTTCGGTATCGAGCCAATGAACTCAGTAACGAATATGATCTTGAAAAGAAATCAAATAAAAACGAAAATATCCAGGATAAGGGTCACCACAACATAGTCATGCACACAAGCTCGTAAGAAGATAAATATCATGCCTTTAAATAGATAGATGCATCAACTTTCATTGACTTAGCAAGCAAATTAATCTACTTTCATAAACTAACTCACCCAATTGCTTGTTTCGGATCTAAAGCTTGAAACTTTCGTATTCAAACAATATCAACCTTCAAGTTTATAACTTTCTCTTTCAATCAAGTCAACAACTCAAATTACCTCAACTCTCATCTTGGTATAAGCACAACAAACAATCTCAACATTAGATAAAAGGCATTCAACACATAATCTTACTCACCAAACATGCACAACTATGCCGGGTTTCAACCCCGACCCTAGATAAAAAGACTACTCACTAATCATGACTAAGAAACTAATAACTTTAATCAAAGAAAACATTGAAAACAAAACACTACTCAAATTAATAAGAAATATCGTCTTACAGCGATTCAAAAGAAACAAAAAAAAACCGAAATACCGAATCAAAAACACGACTAACGACCCCGGTAACTTTCGTCTACCGAGCTCCTTCGATCACGACTCCGATCCGTTTTTCTCTCTCTCGGCTCTCCTTCCTCAAAATTCCCCCTCCCTTTCTATGCTAGATAGAAGGGTATTTATACTAAAAAGAGGCTAGAAACTAAAAAAGGCTAAAAGATATAAACTTCCCTAAAAAGATAGAATCTATTCTAAAAGATAGAAATAAAATCTCAAAAGATAACAAGACCTAAAATACATAATATAATAACCCTAAAATCATAAAAAGATACTCTACCGACACGGAAATAAATTCCCGCACAGGATCGGTGAGTCACAAAGTCAACTCTCGAACATTTTCATCTCGTGGCCTCGTTAACGAGCCCTCACAGCCTCGTTAACGAGCATGGGCTTGGTTTCTTCAACACTTCTCCTTCAAAAATTCGAACTTCAGCTTCTTCATCATGTATTCTGCCATCTCTTATCATAGCTCTCCAAATTCAACTCCAAACAACACCTTTTTCCTTGCTAAAACCTACAAAAAGACACAAAACGGAGTAGCTTCCATACTTTCTACAAAATATGCAAAACTATCCAAAAACACATAAAACTAATCCTAAACTTATCAAAACTAGTCCTAATAACCTAATAAAACCTATCAAAAACTATACAAAAAAACGAACATCAAAATACCCCATACTTAGACTTGCTTGTCCTCAAGCAATCACTAAACAATAATCAAACCAAACAACATACTCATCAAATTATAGCCATCATCTAAAAAGCAACATCAAAATATCTAGAAGAAAATTAGCAAAGGACTATTAACGTCATCACACATATATACACCTAAAATAGACACAAGAAAATACAATCCAACCTCACAAGGGACAATGTGTTTCTCTCAACTCTCAAGTGTTTAGGCTTATAATAACAACTCTCAACTCAATCCAATATACAAATACTCATAGAAATTGGAACTTATATCACCAATACTCTCCACCCAAGATTTGTCAAAACAAGTAAAATTCATTAAGAGAACTTAGGGGGCTCGATGAAAAACTTCATAGAAGCTTCCCTTTGGTCGGGTTGTAATGGGGCTTGGTAAAGACAAATAAGGCGTGGAAATATTTTGTCATGTGGTGCTAATAATATCCGGGAATCAAAGACTCCTAAAAACTCACACATAACATCAAAACTCTCATAAAAACATATACCAAACTCACTCTCTTATATTGCACACTCATTTTTACTCACCCATTATTATCCTAGAAAGTCTCATAAAACAAAAGAATCTCCGGCTTATCTATATGAACTTGAATGCACTTCTTACTCCTTCATTTCCTTTTTTTTTCCATTCATCATTTTTTACTTTCTTTGCCTCTCGCTGCCTCGTTAATGAGTCCCTTCAAGGTCGTTAACGAGCTTCACCGTGTACTCCTCTTCCCTTTCAACAACTTCCTTTCAACCATCAACTTTATTTTGTGCATCTTTTGTACCAAGAGATCTTTCTTATCACAACTATTAAAAACAAGAGACTTCCAATCTACCCTTCCCAATAATCCCTCAATTTCGAACCAAACATTATATTTCACTCCTCTTTTTTTTACACTCAACAAAACAATTCACCTATCCAAAACTAAGTCCTAATCCCCGGATAGGGTCAAGCTTATCTCGGCTAGGGAACAAATTTTGTGGAGCTTAAAAAAAATAAAAGGCTTCAGGCTAAAATTGGTTGTCAAAAGAAGGATAATGTAAAGGTGGATAAGGATTAATAGGGCTTATAAAATAAGTTCTCTATCATCTGATTTTCACAAGTAATGAACTATAAATCTCATACGGGTCTCAAGAAATAGATAACCATCACAATTCCAAGAGATAATATGCATATAGAGAGTAAATCACACAAGAAAAAAAGAGGGATTTTTAATGTTCTCCCTATAAGGCCAAAAATAACTGACAAGGCTAATTTTTGTTGGATTGCATTACTTATGCTAAGAAGGTATATGTGCTCAATTTCATCAAATGCTATTCCTTCCTAAAAAAACAACTTCAAAATAAGAATCCGGCTATATTCTCAAAGACATGATTGCAAGGAATTAAATGATCATGCTAGCAACTACTATCATAGAACCTAAGAAAGGGATATCTATCAATTCTAAGACCTCTTTTTTTAGATATTTTTCAAAACTTTTTTTCGATTTTATTTATTTATTTATTTATCGATATAAAAGAACTACTTAAAATAAAGCACAAAAAAACAAACAAGACACAAAAGTTTCTACTTTCTCCCACCCCATACTTAAAATTACAGTGTCCCCACTGTAAGAAAAATAAGAAGAAAAGAAGAAATAGAAAAGAAAAACACAAGAAAACAAGAAAAGAGAACAAAAACTTACAAAGTCTCAGAAGTGGAAAACAAGGAAAATATCTTCAAGCTGAATCATCAGTTAGGTGGAGGAAAATAGTGCTCAAAGTTCCCCATGAAGTCATACATCGTCCTCCAACGCTCAGCATCCTCTGTCTCTCTCTGACGATGCCTCTCATCCTCAAATGTCATTCGAGCTGAATAGACAGTCTCCCATCTATCCATCCTCCTATGAATGTGGTCTTGCTGGAGGTGAAGCTGTTGCATCCGTGCAGAAAGATCCTCGGCCCATGGTGGCGGAATGCTCGATCTAGTGTACTCAGGCTGAGGAGGTGGTGGGTAGTGAGGCTGAAAGTGATCATGGTGAAGCACCGGGTTGTATGGCACAAGTCCATAAGAGTAGGGGTCGGTAGGAGCTGGCGGTGGGTCGGTAGCTGCCCTCGGTGGGTCGTTAACGACCCTGGGTACCTCGTTAGCATCAGATGTAGAAGGCTGGAAATGATTGTTAACGAGCCTGGTGGGCTCGTCAACGAGGATGTTGGTGCCTAAAACCTCAGCGTCGAGGTCTTCTTACTCAAAGTTAAGCTCCTCAGTGCCTCCCTCTGTGTCGGCTTCTTCAGTGTCATTGCCAGCAACCTCGGTATCCTCATCTTCATCTTCATCTTCATCCATCTCTTCACCTTCTCGCTCAAACCTTGTCTGACAAGGCCTAAGTGATAGCTCATCCTCCGACTTGGGCTCCAATGGAAAAGCATGTCCCGTCCACACCTCGTACCAATTTGGTACATAGAGTAACTCTAACATATCGAGGGTGGGTGTAACAAGGCGGTCTTGAACTCTTACTTTAAACCCTCTCTCCGCTTGAATGAAAATACCGGAACTATACCAATAGTTCTTGTTGAGTAACTGAGCATGAGCTGGTGTGTAGCGAGTGAGGTCGACTCCAAGGTTTGTGGCCAAAAGACTGACCAAGTTGCCACACCAAACTTCCTTGGACTTGGTTGATTTCTCTATGTAGTAGAGCCGTTCATACCCCAAATTCAAAGGGTCGGGTTCCTCGAAAAGGATAGTGCGGAGACAAGCAACTTCCGTCCTTGTTGGCCTGTTCAACTCTCTCTTTGGCCAGAATGTGGCGGCTAAGACTCGGAGAATGATCCGAAAGATGGGGTTGATGATGCTTGCCTCAGATAATGCCGCTGTGGAGGATTGGTCTTCCCCAGTGATATAGCTCCAAGTCCGAGTCACCCTGTAGTCTTTCAAGCTGTACTCTCTAGAAGGGTTAGGGAGCTCCAGAATTGCATTGAACTCCGCCATGGTGAACTCACGGCTCACATTACCAAGCCGAAACCGGATTCGTCTTGCTGAAGTCTTCGATGGAAAACTAGTCTCTAGAGTGGCTAGAAACTCAGTGTGGTAGATTCTCCTTCTTCAGTAGATGAGATGCACCGAGAATAACGAAGGCCTCCTTGACATCCGTGTAAATCCCCGTGTGTACGACACTAGACGTCGAGAACCAACGAGTGTTGTGGTCCTTATCTAGAATGGCACGGTATCGATTCACTTGGCCTTGAGTACTCAAGATCACATTATCCATGCGGGGTGGGGATGGGGACCTCTGATTCCTCCTCTTTTTCTGAGCTCGGGTAGCGGGTCTGCTTGAACTTGCCATGAGATCTACAAAACAATAAAGAATTTTCCAAGATAAGATCCACTCAAAATAGATAGGCAAGAGACCCCATACTTGGTCTCAAAATAACCTCGGAATAATTCGTCAACTACCCAATTTGGTCGTTAAAGAATCTGGACTGGTGTAGAATCGGCGATGCTTACGCAGGGTCGTTAACGAACCTGGGTGGCTCGTTAACGAGCTGCCGAGAGCTAGTTCACTGTTTTCCGAATGTCCTCAACTTTAAAAATCAGACCATAAATTAAGTATGTATCCTCAATACTCCTCACTAGACACACAATCGGGTTTATGCACCCCATACTTGCTCGATTTCCCATCCCAAACATGCGAAATTACCCAAAATTAATATAGCAAAAATTGAACTTAATACTAGGATAAGAAAGATTCATGCTTTTCTAATTAGACTTTTACAATGGAGAACCTAACATGAATAATCTTCCCTAGAATATGAACAACTAAGCTTCAACGACAATCCATGAGAAAAATCCAAACATGCATATCGACCTTTTCTATAGACACAATCCCAATATGAAATTTCTACCCTAAAAATCATGAATCTTGTAAGTAAGAGTTAGGGTTTAGAAATCATACCGGAAAATTGAGAAATTGAAGAACAAAGGGTCGGATTGGGGTGGTTAACGAGTGTGGATCCCGTCGGTGGAAATCCGGGGTTCCGAGCTTCGGTAACGAGGGTGCCTCCGACGATCGGTGGAGGTGAGAAATTCCGATCGGTGGTGGGGGATCTCCGAGATTTTGGGTAGGATTCTTGAGAGGTTTGGAGTTTAAGGATTTGAGAGTGAAAATTTTTAGGAGGGGTAGAAGGGTTATATAGGAGAGGGTGGGGATAGGAAGAGGTAAAGGGGCGGCGACATGGGGGTAGGTAAAAGATAAATTAGGTTAAAAAGAACTTACCTGCCCGTTTTGCCGAATTGGGTCGTCAAACCGGGTCGTTAACGACCCTGGGTGGGTCGTTAATGAGCCACCGTAGCCTCTTGGAGTGATTTTCGAGCCCTTCTCCTGCATCTTCTTAGCTCAAAATTTATCCTAATTTCTATCCTAAAGAACTACTAAAAAGAAAAGAAAAGAAAACTAAGAAAAAGAAAGAATCTAAAAAGAAGAAGAAAAACTATACTATACTAAAAGCGGGTTGCCTCCCGTAAGCGCTATTTTTAATGTCGTAAGCCCGACGTTCTTCCCTTTCTAGTCCGACGTAGTGAGAGCCATAGTGACTCTAATCTCTTCATTTGGGTCGGGTTGCTCGTGGAACTTTTTCAGTCGGTGGCCGTTAACTTTGAAGATTATGCCTTGGTTATCGATCAACTCTACTGCACCGTGGGGATAAATGTGATGAACCACGAATGGCCCACTCCATCTTGTCCTAAACTTCCCTGGAAATAGACGGAGTCTAGAGTTGAAAAGAAGTACTTTGTCACCAACCTCATAGGTTTTGGGTACCAATTTCCGATCATGCCACCGTTTGGTGCGCTCCTTGTAAATTTCAGCATTTTCATACGCCTTAAGTCTCAATTCCTCTAGTGCTTTCAAATCCATGAATCGTTTTGCTCCAGCTGCATCGAGGTTCATGTTGAGCTCTTTAAGAGCCCATAGTGCTTTATGCTCCATCTCGACCGGTAAGTGACATGCTTTGCCATACACTAGATTATAGGGAGTGGTGCGCAGAGGCGTCTTGTATGTTGTCCTGTATGCCCAAAGAGCGTCATCCAATTTAGAAAACCAATCCTTCCTAGAACGCGAAACTGTCTTCTGCAATATGCTCTTTATTTGCCTATTTGAAACTTCAACCTGGCCACTAGTTTGGGGATGATATGGTGTTGCCACCCGATGTGATACCCCATACTTTGCCAAAAGTGCTTCAAAACTCCGCTCTATGAAATGGGAACCGCCATCACTAATGAGGATTCTTGGAACGCCAAACCTAAGAAAAATGTTAGTCTTAATAAACTTGGCCACGGTTTTAGCATCGTTGGTCCTTGTAGCAACGGCTTCCACCCACTTAGAGACATAATCGACCGCCACTAGGATGTACTTGTAGGGGCCAGATGAGGGAAAAGGTCCCATGAAGTCTATCCCCCATACGTCGAATAGCTCGACCTCTAGTATCCCGGTTAGTGGGTTCTCATGTCTCCAAGTAATATTGCCTGAGCATTGGCATTCATCACATGCTGTCACATAAGCTTGAACATCCTTAAACATGGTAGGCCAATAAAGACCACTTTGAAGAATCTTCGCCGTGGTTTTGAAACCTTTTGCATGGCCTCCGGTAGGTAATGTGTGACACTGATGGATCACTTTCTCTATCTCCTCTTCTGGGACACAGTGTCTAAAAAGGTGATCACTCCCTTGTTTGAACAAGTAAGGGTCATCCCAATAGTACTGTTTTACATCATGGAGAAACTTCTTTTTCTTCTGTGGAGTTAGTCCGTTGGGAATTATGCCTCCTACAAGATAGTTAGCAAAATCCGCGAACCAAGGGACTTTCGACCTTCTAACAGCATGGAATGATATTGAAGAAGAAGAAGTAGTATAAGGAGAAGGAATTGAACTGGATTGAGCTTGTTCTGGTTCAGAGATCTTACCTGGCCGAGTCGTCATCGGTCTTGGGAGGGTCGTTAACGAGCCTGGAGAGGTTATGTGACCCTCGGTAACGACCTCCCGTGGCATGGTAGCATTCTACTGAACTGATGTGTCGATGCTCCTTGGGGCTTTTCTCTCGTGATCTATGCATTCCAGCCTCGGTGCCTCGTTAACGACCCTAAAGGGGTCGGTGACGAGGATTTTGTTGAGTTCGACCTCGTTCAGCATGAGGTGTTCGTCTGGTCTGGAATCATTTATTGGCACTTCGTTGTTGGATTCAGTGATATGCTCAACCGGTAGTCTGGATAAGTGGTCTGCCACTAGGTTTTCTGCTCCCTTCTTGTCTCTTATTTCATGGTCAAATTCCTGCAATAAGAGCATCCAACGAAGAAATCTAGGCTTGGCATCCTTTTTGGCCATTAGATATCTAACGACCTCATGATCAGTATAAACAATCACTTTTGATCCAACAAGGTAGGACCGGAATTTTTCAAAGGCAAATACCACAGCCAAAAACTCTTTCTCCGTTGTGGTATACTTACTATGCGCCTCATCCAGCGTCTTACTAGCGTAGTAGATGGCATGGAGTTTCTTATCCTTCCGTTGTCCCAAAACTGCGCCGACTGCATAGTCACTTGCATCGCACATGATCTCAAAGGGGAGTGTCCAATCTGGAGACTGCATAATAGGGGCGGACACGAGGGCTGCTCTTAACCTGTAAAAAGCTTCAAGACACTCTGGGGACAACTCAAACACTACATCTTTCATTAGTAGGTTAGTCAAAGGTTTAGCTATCTTAGAGAAATCCTGAATAAAACGTCTGTAAAATCCAGCATGCCCTAGGAAACTCCTAATGTCTCTGACAGAAGAGGGGGGAGGTAGTTTTTCAATAAGCTCAATTTTTGCTTTATCTACTTCTATCCCTCTTTTAGAGACAAGGTGTCCTAGTACTATCCCCTCCTGAACCATGAAATGGCATTTTTCCCAATTCAAAACAAGGTTGGTTTCTTCACAACGTTTAAGCACACGTGCAAGATTAGCAAGACAAGCATCGAATGAAGAACCATAAACAGAAAAATCATCCATAAAAACCTCTACAATCTCCTCTATCATATCCGAAAAAATGGCCATCATACACCTTTGAAAGGTGGCGGGGGCATTGCAAAGCCCAAATGGCATTCTCTTATAAGCAAAGGTTCCATAAGGACATGTAAAGGTAGTCTTTTCCTGATCGTCAGGATGAATGGGAATCTGCCAAAAACCGCTATAGCCATCCAGGTAACAGAAATAATCATGCTGGGCTAAACGCTCTAATACCTGATCAATGAAAGGAAGCGGAAAATGATCTTTTCTAGTAGCACTATTGAGCTTCCTATAATCAATGCACATCCTCCAACTGTTGGTGGTTCTAGTTGGGATAAGCTCTCCTTTCTCGTTTTCAATGACAGTCATCCCCCCTTTTTTTGGAACTACATGGACCGGACTTACTCATTGGCTGTCCGATATAGGAAATATGATCCCAGCATCAAGTAATTTAATAATTTCCTTTTTAACCACATCTTTCATGTTAGGATTTAATCTACGTTGATGCTCTATGGTGGGTTTATGATTATCCTCCATGTATATCCTATGCATGCAGAGAGAAGGGGATATGCCAGTTATATCATTAAGGGAGTAGCCTATGGCTTTTCTATGCACTCTAAGTATGCTCAACAGTTTCTCTACTTCTTCATCTTTTAATTTGGCATTAATGATGACCGGTAAAGTAGAATTAGGACCAAGAAATTCATACCTGAGAGAGTCTGGGAGAGGCTTTAGTGTTGGAGAAGGTTCGGCTGGAATGAGAATTGGTTCTTCTGGATCCGTCTTCAGCACTTCTTCCAGGTATTCGAATGCTGAAATCTCACAATCCTCAGCCAGGGTCGTTAACGATGCTGATGAGGTCGTTAACGAGCTTGCTTCTTCTGCCGGGAGGGTCGGTAGTGAGGTATGGGGGCTCGTTACCGAAGCTGCAGGGGCTATCTCGGCCCATCTTTGACTGGAGAACTCTTCATGCGACACCCATCTTCCAACAGGGTCCCCACATTCAATGATTTCATTGTGGGCGTAGAGCATCTTGACTTCGGCTCTCTCAATATCCTTCATAGATTGTTTGAATCGGAATTCCGTCACCTCATCCCCAATTTCGAAAGTTAGGAGTCCCCTCCTAACATCAATTATTGCTCCAGCGGTGGCAAGGAACGGTCTTCCGAGAATAATGGGAACTACCGGGTCTTCAGGCATTGCCGTGACTATGAAATCATTTGGAACAAAAAATTTGCCCACTTGTACTGGAAAATCTTCTACAATCCCTGTTGGTCTGATGCAAGAGCCATTAGCCATGTATAGCCGCATGTTGATTGGCTCTAACGGTCCCATGTTAGCTTTTGACCAGATGGAGAGAGGAAGCAAACTAGCACTGGCTCCCAAATCACATAAAGCTTTAAATTTGTGGTCGCCTATGCTAATCGTGATGGCAAATCTCCCTGGATCTCCAAGCTTTTCTGGTAGAGCAATTGATCTGAATTCATCCTGTAGCTCTATAATGGACCTTTTCCTGCTAAGAATGTCCTTCAAAAATTTGTGTAAGCCGGCATTTCGCTTAGGGCGTCAGCGAATGGGATGGAAATATTAATGCCCTGAAGAATCTTCACGAAACGCTTGAACTTACTCTCAGTAGAGTCCATAGATTTCTTAGTTGGAAATGGAAGAGATTTCACCATTCTCGGAACTAAGTTAGGCTCAAGAGGTGAGAGTTTCGGGTCGACACTGGGGTCGTTTGGTGTCCTCGGCGGGTCGTTACCGACCCTGATGGGGTCATTAACTACCCTGGGATAGAGAGGAAGGCTCGGATTAGTAGACTTACCTGGATTAGGGTCGTTAGATACCCATGGTATACGGGCTCGGTATTTGCCCTCGCTGGCTCGTTACCGAGCTGAATTGTGACGTCCTCTTCCTTCTTGTCCTCAGCTTGGACTCGCTCCAGCAATGTCTTCCCGCTCCTAAGGTGCACCGCTTCTATTTGTCCCCTAGGGTTCTCCTCGAGGCGGCCCGAGAGTTGCCCTTGTGGTCTCGGAATTTGGGCAGCGAGGTTCCCTAGTTGGGAATCAACACTCTTCTTCCATATATCGAACTCTCCCCATCTTTTATTTTGTTGGTTCAGGTTGGCTTGAACTTCGTTAACCTTGTTGGTCACTTCGTTAACTTTGTTGGTCACGTCGTTAATGCCTTCCTGTAATCCTTGAACCCATGATGGTGGCTCCTGATGGCCTGGAGGTCGATAGGGTGCAGGTCGTCTATCTGGCGGAGGTGCTGTATAGTTTTGATTTGTATTCTGATTGCCCCATGCCTGATAGTTGTTTGACCTGTCAAAATAGCTAGGCTGGTTCCTGTATGGTCCTCTCATATAACTCATCTCAGCAATTGTCTCATCGGCTCTAACCTGCTCTATGTTAGTGCAAGCAGAAGTACTATGTGCAGAAGAACCACATTCTTGACAGGATTGAGAGGATTTCAGAAAACTTACCTGCTTCTTCAAACGGTTGACCTCGTCTTGCAGGAACTGATTTTTAACATCCGGGTCAACTTCGTCTCGGTTAGGTAGGTAGAGACGTTTCTGGGGCTGTGGAGTTTGCTGGGTTCCATACATGGCATCATAATTGGATAGCTTATCCAGCAATTCCCATGCAGCCGTTGGGTCCATATCTATAAAACCGCACGCAGTATGCGTGTTGATGCGGTTCTTGTCTCTACGTTGATACCCTGGAAAAAGATTTCTTGCAGAACATATAAAGGTTGCCCATGAGTAGGGCATTGTCTAAGCATCTCAATAAATCTTTCCCATGTTTCAACAAATGTTTCATTAGGCAGCTGGTGATAGGAGGTGATGCGTTTTCTCAACTCCGTTGTCTTGGCAGGCGGGAAGAATTTTGTAAGAAATTGATCATACAAGTTCTTCCAAGTCCCGATAGACTTAGGAGGTAAGCTCTCCAACCAGCTCAGGTCCTTTCCAGAAAGAGACCACCTAACAGCTTTTAACAGAACATATTCAAGTGAGACACCTTTGTGCAGCTATGGTGTCACATAAGTCAAGAAAATTCCCAATATGTTCCATAGGGCACTCAGTAGGTTTTCCTTCAAACTGAGCCCGTTTGATCAAGGATATAAATTGAGATTTAATCTCAAAAGATTTTTCTATCTCCGGAAGCACAATTGGAGACTCTGACACCCTCAGTTCTGGATGCATGTACTGTTTGGCATTCCTCGGATAGGCATTCAGCTCTTCTTGTAGACGAGCGTTGGTAGCTCATTGACGCTCAGCCTCGGCGGCAGCGCCTTCCTTCTCAGTTTTCAACGCCTCCATCTGTGTTTGGAGGACTTCTAGCCGACGAGCCAGTTCTTCAGGTGTGGTCATGGCTCGGTTCTCTCGGCGTCTACGGTGCAGGGAACGTTCAGGTTCTGAGTAATAACCAACGTTGTCAAACTCAAGCCTTCGACGTCCTACCGGCATGCGCTGAGAAAACAGACAAAGAAAACAAAAATTAAAAACAAAAACGGGGTCGGCTATTCCCAGACCCACAGATAAATAAACAAAACACGTTGCTTCCCCGGCAACGGCGCTAATTTGTTGAGAGGGTTTATTGACAACAAATAAATTTATAGTCAAGACCCCGCTGAGTATAGGGGAGTCAGGATCGTTCCACGAGAAGCAAGGTTTGTTTATCTATCGACTCCTAAAAATTAAAACAAAAGCAAGCAAAACACACAAGCAGCCTCGTTAACGAAGTTGTCAGCCTCGTTAACGAACCAACGAGAATAAAAAGACCAAAACTAACGACCTAGACAGGTTCGGTATCGAGCCAATGAACTCAGTAACGAATATGATCTTGAAAAGAAATCAAATAAAAACGAAAATATCCAGGATAAGGGTCACCACAACATAGTCATGCACACAAGCTCGTAAGAAGATAAATATCATGTCTTTAAATAGATAGATGCATCAACTTTCATTGACTTAGCAAGCAAATTAATCTACTTTCATAAACTAACTCACCCAATTGCTTGTTTCGGATCTAAAGCTTGAAACTTTCGTATTCAAACAATATCAACCTTCAAGTTTAAAACTTTCTCTTTCAATCAAGTCAACAACTCAAATTACCTCAACTCTCATCTTGGTATAAGCACAACAAACAATCTCAACATTAGATAAAAGGCATTCAACACATAATCTTACTCACCAAACATGCACAACTATGCCGGGTTTCAACCCCGACCCTAGATAAAAAGACTACTCACTAATCATGACTAAGAAACCAATAACTTTAATCAAAGAAAACATTGAAAACAAAACACTACTCAAATTAATAAGAAATATCGTCTTACAATGATTCAGAAGAAACCAAAAAAAACCGAAATACCGAATCAAAAACACGACTAACGACCCCGGTAACTTTCGTCTACCGAGCTCCTTCGATCACGACTCCGATCCGTTTTTCTCTCTCTCGGCTCTCCTTCCTCAAAATTCCCCCTCCCTTTCTATGCTAGATAGAAGGGTATTTATACTAAAAAGAGGCTAGAAACTAAAAAAGGCTAAAAGATATAAACTTCCCTAAAAAGATAGAATCTATTCTAAAAGATAGAAATAAAATCTCAAAAGATAACAAGACCTAAAATACATAATATAATAACCCTAAAATCATAAAAAGATACTCTACCGACACGGAAATAAATTCCCGCACAGGATCGGTGAGTCACAAAGTCAACTCTCGAACATTTTCATCTCGTGGCCTCGTTAACGAGCCCTCACAGCCTCGTTAACGAGCCTGGGCTTGGTTTCTTCAACACTTCTCCTTCAAAAATTCGAACTTCAGCTTCTTCATCATGTATTCCGCCATCTCTTATCATAGCTCTCCAAATTCAGCTCCAAACAACACCTTTTTCCTTGCTAAAACCTACAAAAAGACACAAAACGGAGTAGCTTCCATACTTTCTACAAAATATGCAAAACTATCCAAAAACACATAAAACTAATCCTAAACTTAACTAGTCCTAATAACCTAATAAAACCTATCAAAAACTATACTAAAAACACGAACATCAGGTATCCGGGACGAGCTCGGCTCGTCCGGACGAGGACCTCGTCCACGTCGACGTGATCCTCCGGCCATAATAACACAACTAAAAAACAAACAATTCAATACAAATTCATTTTTCCCAACATTTGCACAACAACATTCAATTTCATTCAAACTTGACAAATCAACAATCAACTTGTTCTAATTCATTCAAACTCTATCCATTTCATTTTTCCCAACAACAATCAATTTATTCAAAGTCTATTAAACAACAACAATGACTTTCATTCAAAATTGACAAATCAACAATCAATTTTTCTCAACATTTCAACAACAACAATCAATTTAGTCTAATATTTTTCGAAATCAAACTCTACCAACAACAACAATCAATTTAATCCAATTTTTTTCCAAATCAAACTCTATCTCAATCAATCAAATTTTGCTCAATCAATTTCTAAAACAACAACAACAACTAACCAATAACAACAATAAACTACAACAACAACTTCTCAATCAAATTTTCTCAAATTCAACAACAACAACAACAACAACTAAACCATAACCCCTAAACAACTACAACTAATCAATTTCTCAAGTTCAACAACAACAACAACTAAACCCTAACCCCTAAACAACATCAACTAATTAATTTCTCATTCAACAACAACAACTAAACCCTAACTCCTAAACAATACCAATTTTCTCAATCAATCAAATTCAACAAACAATTTCTACAAAAACTCAATCAATTTCTCAATCAATCAAATCCCCAATCAACAACAATAAAATAAATACCAAAATCTACAACAACTACAAAAATGCAAATGGCGGGGAGTAGGTGACGGTCGGACGGTGAGGAGGAGGAGGCGCACGGTCGGAGGCGGCGGAATGCTCGGGCAGAGGCGCAGCGGCGCAAATGGCGGGCAGAGGAGGCTTCCGGTGGCGATGGCGGGCAGAGGAGGTGCACGAGGCGGGCGGTGCCAACGGCGGGCCGAGAGAGTCGACGGAGAGGCGGAGACTGGGTCGGAGGCGGCGGGGTGCTCGGGATCTCGAAAGAGGAACGAAGGAGAACCCGCGTTCTCCTTCTTATTCTGCGTTAGTGACCATATGGTCGCTAATTTAGTGACCATATGGTCGCTAAATGTAAGCAATTTAAGTGGTGGGCCATGCCGCCACTTGGCGACCATATGGTCGCTAATCGTTCTTGGCGACCATGTGGTACCAAATCGAAATATTTCACGAAAAATCGAATTTTCAGATTTTCCCCTAATGTGGCGCCATAAATTTCGTTCTTGGCGACCATATGGTCGCTATTTACGAAATTAAATCAAACTCCGCGCTAAAAAACCAAATTTCGAGCTAAACTTTTAAATATAACGACCATATGGTCGCTAAAATTATTCAAGGTCTCGACCATGTGGTCGCTATATTGCTATAGTGGAGACATTACATTTGAACAAACACTTTCTACCAACAATATTTGGCTCGAGGACCACAAACAAGTTCAAATGGGACATCCAACTACAATCCGTCTCAGTAAATCGGAATATATGGTAAATGATAATAACTTCATTGATTCCAAACGAAACCAAGTTACAAACAACTTCATTGGTTCCAAACGAAACCAAGTTACAAACAACTTCATTGCTTCCAAACGAAACCAAGTTACAACACTTGCGACCTAAGTACATTAAACGAAGTGACAAACAACTAAATCAAACAACACAAAGTGAAGCTTTTAAGTGGAAACATAAACAAACAACTACAATTAATGGACTCTCATGTTGTACGTGGAATATAAACCGCCCGGATCTCAGCACCTTCGAGCACGCGAAGCTGCACAACCGTTTCCCTAGCTGCAATGCGAGCAGTGATGTCGTCGCCGTTCAAGAAAAAACGGCTAAAACCTGGTGGTGCTCCCCCAGGAGATACTGTCCAATCATCGATGACTAGTCTTAATTGGAGATTTGGTGCGGTGCTCCATTCGGTTCTTGTCTCCCTATCCCCACACACACCCACAATGGAGAAATTGATGACTTCAAGAGCTAAGGCGTTCGTTCGCCTGGTACACGATCTCCTCTGAGCCATTTGGGGAAGGAAGTTTTAGGTCGGATTTGAGGTGAGGATGATTTTGAGGTGAAGATGGGGAGTTTTCACTGGGAAGGTATTTCAGCATTGGAGATGGTTATCTCCTTTTATGGTTGGAAAGGATGGCAAAACAATAGTATTATCAAAAAAGTGAATGGCAAAACAATAGTGTTATTAGAAAAGTGAATGGGAAAACAATAGTGTTATCAGAAAAGTGAATGACAAATTAAAACAATAGTGTTATCAGAAAAGTGAATGACAAATTAAAACAATAGTGTTATCAGAAAAGTGAATGACAATACAATAGTAGTATTCTGATTACATGTCTTCCTCATCTGTATCCGTCTCACTCTCAAACTCACCCTCAAACGTTTCAATAGACGTCTCTTCTTGATCCTCAATGACATGATCCTCTCCGTTTGGGTCGTTTAACGGACCAAGTGGATAATTATCTTGTGTGTCGTCGATAACTCGTGGAAGGGAAGAATCATGTTGAAATGCCTCCTCAACGGCAACGCCCCTGAACCCACTCTCATGAGGGTCTACGCACGTACCTTCATCAGGCCACACTCGTGACTTCACTTTACAGACCGCTCTCCATTCAGCATCTGCACGCTCTCCATTCAGCATCTTTTGTCCTCAACATTTTATGTCGATGAAAATCAGCAAGCTTTAGGTGAGGGTGAATGCGTGTTCCTCCACGACTTCTAGTGTCAAACCACGAACAATTAAAGACAATAGGGCGCTTTACGATTGGAGATAGGTAATGCAGCTCAATGATTTCCTCTAGCACGCCATAGAAGTCCTCCTCGTCGGTGCCGAAGCTTTGTCCTAGAACATAAACTCCACTACTGTCAATGGCCCTGGTTGATGCGTGTGCCCTCGTGTGGAATAGGTAACCATTGACAAAGTAACCAGGATATGTCCTCACTTTTTTAGAGGGTCCACGAGCAAGTGTTGCAATGTTAGGATCTGTAACTGCCGGACTGTCGGCCTGCAATTTTAAATCAGCATGTATATATAATTTCGGATTCAACATAAAAATGTACATTTTGAAACTAAATAGAAATTAAAATAAGAAATCCTTACATGGGAGTAAAACCAGAGGCGAAAGTGTCTTTCCAAAATGTTTTGCTCTTCAGCATCGGTTATTGTTGGATTTGACGACCGCACGAAGTTTGTCAAATAGTACCTACGACAGAGTAATTGAATGAAATACATACTTTATATATATCGAACCAACTTTAGTTGAGATTATAGAAACGTACTCAATATAGGGTTCCACTTCGACGCAGTTCATGAGAATGTAAGTTTGGATCACATGGAATTCATCATATGTGAGGAAACGACCAGTTGATCTGCTACCCAAGGTTCGACCAGTTGTTGTGAAAATAGACAAATCGCCAGGATCAACCCCAACTGGAAGTGTGCAACTGACGTTGCGGGCGTTATCCATATGAGTACTCGCCACATGTGAGCTAAAATAATACGAGCAGAATGTGGACGTCTCCTTAACGAGATAGGCACTATAAATTGACCCCTCAACATGGGCTTTGTTGCCAACTGAGGCCTTCAGCCTTTTTAAGAGCCTAGATGATATACATTGAAAACCATTAATATTTATTATACAAGTTAATTATATGAATCCAAAACTGAACAACTGCATACAACTGTACGTACCTTTCTTCTGGATACATCCATCTATAATTGACAAGGCCACAAAGTGAAGCTCCCCGTGGCAGATGAATAGGCAAGTGCTCCATTGAATCAAATAACGCAAGGGGAAAGATGCGCTCCAGCTTGCACAAAATTATTGGTATTTCCTTGTGCAATTGCATAACCACCTCAGGCTTCAGCTCGTAACACGTCAAGTCTCTCAAGAACGCACTTAGCTGAGCTATGGGCTCCCATACTTTGTCATCAAGAAATGGACGAAAAGCAACAGGCATCAACCTTTGCATGAACACATGACAATCATGGCTCTTCATCCCAAAGAGCCTAAGCGTCTTCCAGTCAATGCAGCAGCTCAAGTTGGACACGTAGCCATCCGAGAATTTTACGGTTCTCAACCAATCTAGAAGCACTTGTTTTTCATGACGATCTAGTGCATAGCAAGCCTTTGGGTACCTATTGTCCTCCTCATCAGGTTCCAACTCCGGACGCTTGCACAATTCCTTTATATCCTTTCTGGCCGACCACTTGTCTTTCGACTTCCCTGGAACATCGAGAATGGTGAAGAAAATATTATCGAAGATATTTTTCTCAATGTGCATGACATCT
Source organism: Fallopia convolvulus (assembly GCA_964016875.1). NCBI lineage: Eukaryota > Viridiplantae > Streptophyta > Magnoliopsida > Caryophyllales > Polygonaceae > Fallopia > Fallopia convolvulus. Next base: position 31,069,646 of record OZ024727.1, read on the forward strand.
AAATTATGTCTTACCAGCGGACTAGGCCAGTAAGGTAAGTCCCAGAAAATGCTTTTCTTCTTCCCACCCGAACCTCTACTGACCGCGGCATTGTGCTCCTCAGCTCCCACTTCCGTTATCTTCATCAAGCCCATATTGTTTATCTGGTCTAATATCTCGTATCCATCACGAAGTACCGGGGGACCACGACGCTCCCGTCTACCTTTCTTGAAATCAGTCTTGTTGTTTCGGAAGCGATGATCAGGTTCTGTAAACCTCCTGTGACAATCGAACCAGCACATTTTGTGTCCATGTGTTAGATAAAATGCATCGGTGTCCTCCATGCAATAAGGACACGCGTATTTCCCAGAAGTGCTCCAGCCTACACAAACATATATTTTGTATCACACATTAAATTTCACAAATCATATATATGCATTATTATTATATATAATAGTTTCAAATTGATCAGCATATGTAAATTTAACAACATACCATACAACATCGAATATGCGGGGAAGTCACCACGCAACACAAAATTCTGCTTCCTCCAAGAATCGTATGTGCACACCCCATTAAGCCACAGATCCTTCAGCTCGGCTACCAACGGCTGCAAGTAGACATCCAACTTCTGCTTCGGGCTCTTCGCTCCAGGTACAATAACCGTCAAAAACATAACCTCTTCTCGCATACACATCGACGGCGGAAGGTTGTAGGGTGTTAGAATCACAGGCCAACATGAGTACTGGCGCCCGGACGCCCCGAACGGATTGAAACCGTCCGTGCACAAGCCTAGTCTCACATTTCGTGCACAAGCCTAGCCACACAGCATTGAAGTGCCTCCATGCCTCTGCATCTGAAGGATGTCTCATCACCCCATCTTGTGTGTGCTCTGCATGCCATCTCATGTGTTCGGCAGTCACCACAGATGCGTACAACCTCTGCAACCGTGGAGTTATTGGCAAGTAAAACATACGAGAATAGGGAATGAGCTTTGTCTTGCCTTGCTTCCATCTAGGATAGTCACATATCTTGCATGCCGCATATTCTGCATCTGCACCCCAAGATATCATGCAAGAGTTTGGACAACAATTAATCATCTCGTAAGGAAGACCGAGACCCTCAACCAGTTTTTTCGTGTCGTAAAACGTGGCTGGTAATGACGTCTCCGGGTGAGAAACGCGTCCGCAAAAATCCGAGATCATGTCATATCCGCGCTCCGTCATCCTTAGATTAGACTTTAGGCTTAGTAGCTCAGTCGCAGCCTCCAACTGTGTCATATCACATCCAGGCCACAAAGGCCTATTTGCGGCCGACAACATGTCATACATACGCTGTGCATCGGGATTGGGCGCTTCATTATAATATTGCTCCCCTTGCTCATGCCTTATATCCGCATTATGCACGGGATCCTCAACAGTGTAATCACTTCGGCCATAATTAAAACCACACCATTTGTTCCATTCGATTATCATTCCCACCATTTAATGGTGACAGCCTTCATGCTGTCTAGACTCGGCCAACAATGCAGCGAACCTTTCATCTATCTCCCCGTGCGAAACCCAATGGTAATAGTTCGGAACAAAACCTTCCTTAACAAGGTGATAATGCACATCATCCACAAATTTCATTTTCTTATTCTTGCACCTCCGACACGGACACCTTAATTCGGATGGGTTATAGGACGGCATAGATTTGCAGAATTCTAGAAATTGCTCTATGTCAGCTAAAAACTCGTTGTTCAAAAAACCATCTATATTACGCAGATACATCCACTCACGCATTTTTTCCTTCCTGCATTTCAAAATAAGAGTACAATTAAATTAATTCAACTGCATATTATACTGAATGTGGCGACCATATGGACGCTAATTAGCAACCATATGGTCGCTGATATGCATTTAGCGACCATATGGTCGCCATTTAGCGACCATATGGTCCCTGATATGCATTTTGCGACCATATGGTTGCCATTTAGCGTCCATATGGTCGCCAGATTCAGTATATCAGAACAGACATTTACGACATAACCAATTGCTATTTGCGGTAAAATTCTGTAACACAATCTCTTATAAATATATAAACGAAAGCTTTCTACCGTCAATATTTATCTAAAACAATATAATGACGGAATGAAAAATTAGGAATAAGATTTAAATACATACCTTTAGTGAGGATGTCGGTAAAATTTGACGGAATTTCTTCCTAGAATCAATTCACAGTTGTGGATGATTTTTTCTCTCTTTTGTGAATATTTTGGAAGAGAGCGGAATGAGAGTGAAGTTGTGTTGAAGCAGAATGAGAGTGCATTTTTTAGCGGAATGAGAATGCAATATATGCTGAAATGGCGGGAATTTTACCAATTACTGTTTTTAGCGACCAAGTGGTCCCCAAAAATGCGGTATATTACCCGCCAAAATAGATGTTGCGCCCCAAAACATCTGTTCCAAGTCAGCGACCAACTGGTCGCTACAGTTTGCGACCAAGTGGTCGCGAGATCGTTGGCGACCATATGGTCGCTGAATTTTGCGACCATATGGTCGCAGATATGTGTTCTAATGTTTGCCACCATATGGTCGCAAAATTCAGCGACCATATGGTCGCTACATGCTGGCGGGAAATTTCTCCGCGCACTTGTTGCGACTATAAAGGCCCAGCGACCACGTGGTCGCCCATTTTAGCGACCACGTGGTCGCGAATTTGGTTTTATTTTTTTCCCCCGTTTTGACGTCCAAATTTGCGACCATTGGCGACCATATGGTCGATAAATTAGCGACCATACTCCGTGGTCGCTAAATTATGGTCGCTAAATCTGCAGAATGGTGTAGTGGAAGCACTGCTTTTGTCCCGTTGCAAGCCCCGACCGTTGAGATTGGCCTTGTTGGTTCTGCCATGTTCCCGAGTTATTGCCTCCCTGAGGCATGGAACTCGGCCTCCCATCACCTTTGAATCCTATTGCGGTATTCAGCCTCCTGCCACTACCTTGAGTGACATCAGATCGCTTGTAAGTTGGGTGTGGCATCTCGTAAGCCATTACCTTGTTCTGGTACTCTCTCTAAGTGGAGCATTCGGACTCGGCTACATATTGTCTAATCTCTGGTTCCAACCTCTTAGCAAAAGCATGAATGTGTTGCTTCTCTGTGGTCATAGTGTCAACCACATAAGTTAAATCTCTCTAAAACTTCAGGGCAACTTCTGCCACTAAAATGTTCTCGGGCTTTGTATCAACAATCTCTGGTCCCAACCTCTTATAAAATTCTTCAAAGTTCACATTGTACTCACAAATCTGTAAAGACCACCAATCAAAAGCATTATCTCTAAAGAAGTTGTGATCAAACGACACTTGTCGATCCTCTTGTGCCTTGATCATATTGAGAGCTGAAGTGACTTGCCTCAATCACAGCTTCACATTCTTTTCATGAGTTGTAGTGAAAAACGGAAGTTTTATGTAACTGAACCCACGGAACCACTTATTAGGTCTGCAATCTTGACGGCCCCTTTCAACTCGAACTAACTCTATAGACTACATGGCCTTGGCCCCCAAATTTAGCATAACTTTGCGCGACATGGAGTCGATCATCTCCTTGTCCCTGATTAGCATCTCTGACTAGTCCCTGACTATCTGCAGTTCCCTCAGTCAAGGAATTAACATGAGGCTCGACACTAACTCCTCTTCCTCTACCTCAAGGTCTTGTTATTTCTAAGTGATACTTAAACATAAAAATTCAATGAGATTTTACAACTACTAACTGTAATTAAACAAACAAAATGCTTACAGAGAGTCTTCCCAGATGATGTAGTGGTCTCGACGTGTTTCCCTACCTAAAATGCAACATGCATAAGAAAAAGGGTTTTAAATTTTACATAACTATAAATTGGACCTCACGAGCTCTTTTGTTAGGACCTAGTGCCCTTGTTGCCAACCTGGCTCTGATACCAATCTGTAAAAACCCTGTCTGGCAAAAACCTAGGGGTCACAAGGTTGTAGGCCTCACAATGGGTCTACCAGAACAAACTGACAACAGTAGACTGTATTGGACCTTGCAACAAAAGCACTGCGAGTAAATTCAACTAAACCATCCAATTTAAAAGTTCAAAAATTCATGTCATAAAACCATATGCATGTAAAAGCCAGAAATCTAATAGTCAGGACAAAAGAATTCTGTAGCTAGTCTAAGCGACACACAACTCAACATACTCCAAAAGTTTCACTGTCAAAGCATAACTACTCAAGTCTAACAAACCAAAAGACTAAAACGCTAACATCACTCTCCTAGAACACATCACGTCAAGATCGAGCTCCACCATCTAGAATGCACTCTCTTGGCACATTTCCCAAGCCGGAATCCTTACCTAAAACGCCACAAGTTGATCATATTACCCTACGATCCCGGTATGGGCCAAACAAGTAAATCAAATATGTAACAAAACATTTTTAGTAAAATAAACTTGCATATATACATATATTTAAAGGTACACACACAATTACAGTCATAATAGAAATATAATAGTAGCCAAACAAATATAGTCAAATGTGAAATCATCCATAGCAATGTCAATACGGATATTAGCTGTAACACCCCTAGTTTACAACATTGGGTATTACCGCCAGTGACCTCAGATTTTACCGTCCAAAGTCACCCAAGGCTTTTAGAATGATATTGAACAATTAAAATGCGGAAATTAACATAATTTATAAAATAAAAGGATGCTCTCGAAAGAGACTTTGTTCGTACAAATCTTCGTTACAATACCTTAACAAAATGAAGTTTGATAACGGAAAGCATAAACTTGTTCTTGAGACATAAATAGAAATAAAACCAAAGTACGGAGAATACATCTTGAAGATTCTTGCCCTTCCTTCGCCTTCACCTACATCTTGATTGGATTCCTAGGTTCTGACATAATTCGCGAGGGGCGAGAATATGCCAGGCAAACATGCGGAAAAGAAGAATTAGTCTAAGAGACTAAGCAAGCGGGAACGGAACTTCCCAAGGGTATTTTTGTAATTGAGTAATATCGAGGGAGATATTTTCGGGTTGTGTTTTTTTTGGTATGGCTTTATTTGTATGTGTTTTAACGGTACGAAGAAGAGCGTATCTCAAGCGGAGATAGCTCGTAAATCGAGAGAAGAGCTACTAGATTGTTGACTTCTTTTAGAGTAGAAAGGACATTGGGAACGTTATTAATTCATATAAGTTGAAAACCTCTCGCGCCCTGAGCGGACCGAGAGCCGGATCGATCATTTGAGATCAGTCCGGTTTTGATGTCTTTTAAAAGTGCATTGGGCACTTATCTTATATAGTGACGAAAATATTCGATTTCGTTAATGATTTTTAAAGGGGGGTGGGGGCTTGAAGGGCCCGGTCCACCAAGGGAAAACTCAGTTTCTGACACTTAGCTAGAGTGCCACTCATCCCTCCTTGCAATCGGAGCGGAATGGATCATGATCTTGAAAGTCGTACTTTAAGCACATAGGCATACGACTTAGTAAGTTATATAGAGGCGTCGGGCTACTACCGCGCCCCTCACTAGTTTGTTCGACATCGATCTCTTAACGAGACAGTAAACAATCAAGGCCACAACCAAACTGGCATAAATAATCCTATCAAATAATAGAGAGCGAACTACGCTAACAGTGGGGTCGTTATATCTAACAATCGATATTTCCTAGGTTCATTTGTTACTTAGCACACAAGTTGTTCCCAACATCGAGAATTTCACGGAAACGAATATATAAGGTTACAAGGGGAATTTCCACTTGCCTTTGTTCTGACGATATCGGATTTAGCGAAAGAGCGGAAAACGTTTTCTCGCGACTTGGAACGGGAATTCGAACTATTGACACGGAATATTCCGATAACTTTAATAAGAATTTTTGTTTCTTCTAAAGTTACGAAAAATCTCTTTTATTCTTCTCAAGAGATTACTTTACTAAATTATATAATAATTTAGTTTTATGAGAATAAAGTAATAATATTCCTTATTATTATTATTTTAAATATTGTAATATCCTTTTTATTCCTTAAAAAAATCCTTATTATAATAATATTTATTTTTATTCTTGGAAACCAACTAATATCTTTAATTAGTTTAATAGAATATTCTTTTGTAACTTAACTTGCTATTTTAAAATAAATAAGCAAGGAAATCTTTATGAGATTATAAGATATAGCTTTCTAACCTTTAAAAGATATATTTTATTTATAATCTTATTAGAGTGGTAAAAGTCTATTTTGCCCTTATGAAATATCTCAACTAAGTGTTATTATAATGTTACCTTTTTATCAATAATATCCATAACATTACTTATAATATTATTTCTTATCCAATAATATTTTCTTATGACAAGATCCCATTAAATCCTTATTTAAATATATACAAGTAATATTAAGTAGAGATAATAATATTACTAGACATCTTTTTAGTATTTTCCTTAATTAGGACTTTCTAGATTAAATCATATAGCAAGCTCTCTATAAATATAGTATGATATTAAAATAATCTTATTTACATTATTTACATATTTTCTCCCATATCTATAGTTTATATAAATAACATGGTCATGACTTAACTCTTATTTTATAACCAAAAGCATATTTATATGATATCTTAGTTCAAACTATATCATCTTTCCTATTTTTCCATTATCTTTTCATGCGAGGCAACTTTTACAATTTAGCAATATTCATATCATATTATATATTAACTTGTTATCATATCTACCATAGTTATTAAATAAAACTTATATCTTTAAAATCTCTACACTTAGAGATAAGCCATATTATAATATCTTATATATATATATTCTTCTAACAATGTATTATTTAATAATTAAAAGCTACAACTTTAAAATAATAACTTTATATAAAATATTCTTATGTGAGATCTTAATATGTCTTGCAATTTTATGATATGCATTAAATATTAAGTAGAATAAGAATTTACCCATTATATTTGTATTTCTTTAATTGTTTTATTCTTCCTCCTCAACTAACAAGATCTCAAGCTAATATTTTTATTAGATTTAAATCTTGAAAGCTACCACTTATTTGATTTATTTATTTCTACTAACAAACTAGCACACCTAACAACTTATTACATTAATTATATATAAATAAAATATTATTATCATAACTACCATCATTATTAAATAAATCTTATGTCTATAATATTATAATATTTTTAAATCCACTATACTTAGAGATATAACCTATTATAATATCCCTTTTCTTTTCCCATAACTTATATATCCTTCTTATAATATAACCTTTAACAATTAAGTGCTCCATATTTTATAATAATGATAATTTATATAAAAGTACTTTTAACATAAGTATTATTTTTATTTAATAACAAAACAAGGGATTTATTTAATTATTAAGCACATAAACAAGGTAGAAACTTTATCTAGTTACCTATTTTATTTTTACCTTAACCAACTAACAAGATCTTGTAGGATTTTTAATAAGTTAATTTATTCTAGTAAAAAATCAGCATAAGGTAAATAATTTATAAGCACAAAATTAATTAAATTTAAAGGGGAATTAAATTAATTAAAATTGGACCTTTCTCTTGATTTTTGTACGTATGAACAACAGAGAACCGGGGGAGGACCGACACAAGGGTGGCGCACCAGGAGGGGGACGACGGCAGCTCGGGCGGTGGCCGGCGGTGGTCCGAAGGGTAAGAGGTGGGGAATTGGCGGTGGCTCCAAGGTGTTTTAATGGTGTTTGGGTGAAAAAAAAAACTTGTAGCTTGAACAAATTTGGGCTGAAAATTGAAGTAAAGAGTAGCAAGATGCTAGGAAGGAAGAAGAGAGGATTTGTGTGTCTTCAAATGGAGAAATTTAGCCCTTTATCTAGGCAAGGTTGGGGCTCCAAGTGATCCATGGCAATGGGATTTCACCAATGGAGATGAAGGGGATTGATGAGGATTGGGCAAAGTTGTGCTAGTTTGATGATGATGTTGGATGATGGAATTTAGGATGATCTTGCAAGCTACAATGGAGAATGGGGAAGCCATGTAAACATGCATTGGTTTGGTGTCACTTCAATCAACATCAATTTGACTTGTTTGGAGAAGAAGAGAGAATAGAATAGTTTAAAATTAAACATGTTGTAATTTGGGTAGATGAGTTACATTGGCATAGCAATTTGGAGTGTGTGTGTGATTGTATGAAAGGAGCGAGAGGTCTCGGGCTCATGTCCTGGCTCTTGCCTCCTTTTTATTTTTTTTACCTTGTACTATTTTTAGCCTTGTAACACTCCATTATTAATAAAATTTGGAAATTATATTAGTCTTATTTTATTTGAATAACTTTTATACCTTAATAATCCTTTATAAAATGTTCTTGATTTTATTTATTAAATTATTAAATTCTCTTTTTATAGAGAAAAGGATTATTATAATGAATACCTGACTTGCCTAATGTTTTTGATTAAATTCTTAATTTCCATCGTAGTACTTTTATAACCTTTTATAATGTAATATGAGATAATTACCCATTTTTATATAATGAATACCTAACTTTTATAATTAAATTCTCTACTTTAGAGAGAAAAAAAAAATTATTGGGATAATTACCCATTTTATTTTATTTAGAATTTAGCGGATATTACATTAGCAACGAGTAGAAATATATTACCAAAGCACACATAACCACAACATACATTCTCTTAGGTCATCACTCAAGCATTTTAGACATTTCAAACAAAATCCATCAAATACAATAGTAATCTAACGTCATCCTTCATATATGGCACCCTCCGGCCTCTCATAGATGGCGCACGGTCAGGGCGCGTACCTAAACACGTGCCCATTTCCTCCATTCACCCTTCTTTCCCCGGCTAAACCTCTACTAGAGCGTTTGCCAAAACAATTTTTTTTAGAAGGGGGTTCTTTCCAGCCGCATGACCATGCCTGGGGGCCACTTCATCTCCAACTTATCCTGTGATCCATGATAATGCCGGTGGAACCCAGTGCACGCATAACGAAAACATTTAAAGGCGATTTTCATAATTTTAGATATATATATATATAAGCACGTAGTATGGAATCATTGCAAAATAAGGGCTACACATTCAATCTACTTATTCAACACATAACGAGTCGTAAGCTAAGTAAGTCGGCAAGCGACTTACCTCGAAGGCGAGACACAAACACGTAACGGGAGAAAGGAAGCTCGAACAAGTCACACACGAACGTTATCGAATCCTAACAAATCAATAACGAAAACTATAACATTCGCAGAGAAGAGAAACACAAACTTAACGCCCCAAAAGCTAAGAGTTCTTTCTAAGCGATGCCCATTCACGTGAATCGATTATAGCTTATCCCTTCCAAATCCAAACCAACCCATCCTTGTCCCCCGTTTGATTCCAACCTAGGGTACTAGTTACTAGCACCCTTCATATAAGTGACATTCTTACAATAAGGATCCACTCAAATGATATAATAGTATTTTAACTTACTATTCTAGGACAAGACATTCAAAGAAAACAACAAGAAGTGCAATAACAACATTGCTGATCGAATATTTAAACAATCTCCATGACCACATTAATTGACAACATTAATTGATAACCAATTTCAGTAGCTTTTTCCGTAAGGATAAACAATTAATTTAGTCACCAACAATTGTAATTGTTCTCCACTTAAACGCCATTAATGATGAACATTTTTCTTGACCAAGTTGATCGACTACTTCGATTGAAAAATAGACCCATAAGAATTCAACCATTCCCGAACAGCCCTAGTTGACTTGATTAGGTGAATTCCTTTAGTATTACAACAGGAAGGAAATAACTCATCCAACAATTCAATAGAGGAACCAAAAAGATTGGAACCTAATTGTTCAATTCTGTAAAAACAATGACAACCATATGTATATTGATTTGAACGAGAACGAATCTGGACAAGAGTCACAACCTCCTGACTTCCATCGATTGAAGGAAGGTAACGCGGTCAACCTCGAACTCGATCGAAGGTGGGGACGGTGCTCGGTGACGGTGAATGACGGCGGCGAACGGGGACGACGTCCTTGACTGGAAACGGCACGCGCGACCAACAACGACGACTTGGTGCAGAGATTTGCGAGGTCGAGCTTGAACGACGGTCGGAGGGCAGGACATCGTTTGCAGAAGACGATGCTTTAAAGGAAGGGACGAGGCTTGGTGTGGGACCTCACGAGCACATACCGACAATGGTGCTTCTTCGAGGTCGAGGCCGGTCGTCATCGAGTTAGGGCTTGAACGGAAACGAGAAAGGAGATCAGAAATGGAGGTGAGAAAAGCAGGTTGAACACGAGGGTGAGAGAGAGGAACCATGGAGTTTGTGAGGGCGGCTCCAAAAGAAAGGGGACGAGGGAGCTCGGGTGTGCCGTCGTTCCTCCAGGAGAAGAAGGTGAGAAAAGTTCTCCCAAATTAGGGATAGAAGATAATGGAAAAGGAAAATGGGCTTGGGCCCTTGTCAACATTCGGCCTAACAAATGAATAAAAGAGAGGGTTGGCCGAACTAAGAATAAAATGGGAAAAAGGCTAGATAGGCCCAAGGGTTTAAATATCCGAAATAAAACCGAAGTCTCTAATGCTCGGAAAAACGATTACAACATATACACAAACATAGAACTCGGGTATTACAATAATATATACTTTTATTAATATAGATTTATTTGAAAATAATAAGCTGCCAAATTAATAATGAAATCTTAATAATAAAACCGCCACAATAGCGTAAGAAATTCTATTGCAAGTTGCTCAAAACCGCTGCAATAGTCCTTCAACAACTGCTGCAATAGAATGATAACCGCTGCAGTAGCTCACACAAACCGCCCCCATTGCACACAAAACCGCTGCAACAGGGCTTACAACCGCCACAATAGCTCAAAATAACCGCTATAATAAACAGAGGTAAAAACTGCCCCCATTGGATCTATAGCAGCGGTTGTTAAATTCTATTGCGGCGGTTGCATGTTTTGACTTGTAACCGCTGCCATACCTATAAAAAACCACCACATTAGACCTAAAGCAACGCCAGCAGATACAGCGGTTGGTAAACCGCCACCTAAACCCTTTGGTGGCGCTTTAGGACTATATTTTAGCGTTTTTTGACCGCCGCTAAAAGCCTTTATTGTAGTAGTGTTGGTTGTGCAGTTTATATTCCTATTGCTCCATCGCAACGCACAAAAATGGGTCCCCAACGAAGATTGGGAATATATGTTGGTTTTGAATCCCGATCAATTATTAGATATCTTGAACCAACCACGGGTGACCTATTTACAACAAGATTTGATGATTTTCATTTAAATTAAAATGAAATTCCAAATCTTGGTGGAAAAGGACATAAAGAAATTACTTGGAATGCTTCATCGTTATCTTATCTTGATTCACATACAAAAATGCGTAAACAAGAAGTACAAAAGATTGTACATTTACAAAGTACAACAAATCAATTGCTTGACTCATTTACAGACACAAAGAAAGTGACAAAGTCACATGTGACAGCTGTAAATGCCCCTAAGAGAATTGAAGTGCCTATTGGACAAATAGATAAGATTCATGAAAAGGAGTTTATAGCGCGCCGAAAACGCGGCCGCCCGCCTGGATCAAAAGATCTAAAACTAAGAAAGAATAGGCGGCATAATAGTCCAAATAAAGTCGCACCAATTTTCTTTTCAAGGGAAAAATATGACAAAAATACCTCCGAAAATCTAGGAGATGTGTTAGAAATAAAAATTGTTCCGGAAACGGAAAATATTCCGAATAGGAACAAAATGGAAATTGTTCCAGATAATGACAAAAACATTGATAATTAGGAAATTGCAGTAAATTATGTCTATTCTAGGATACAGTGGAACAGGAAAGACATTATCCTTGATGAGGTGTTCGGATATTCTGTTGCCACCGAAATAGTGGTTGATGATGATGACATCGAACCACAAACTATTGATAAGTGACGTATTAGACACGATTGGCCAAAATGGAAAGAGGCTATGAAAACTAAATTAAAATCGATTGAAAAGAGTACTGTTTTTGGCCCAATAAAGCCCACACCAATGGGCTTGAAACCAGTAGGCTATAAATGGGTATTTGTACGAAAGCATAATGAGAAAAACGAAATTGTGAGATATACGACAAGACTTGTTGCCCAAGGTTTTTCTCAGATACCCGAGGTAGATTATGAGCAAACATATTCCCCTGTAGTTGATTGTAACACCCCGACTTCCGACGGGATGTTACTTAAAAATAGACCTTACTAGGTACTATTAAGTTGGTTGACAACTACACTTTAGGATCTTGCAACGCGGGCACGACGAGAAAACATAATAAAAACATCCAACCTTTTATTTAGTAAAACTTACAAAACATAGTCATGCATGCGTTCCCGAAAAATATAAATATTCAAAACTGACACAACACTTAGTAATACTGAACTATTCAAATAATAGTAAATGAAACATAATACTAACTCCATCTTAACAATAATAAAATCAGCATCCTAACTATCATAAATAAACTAGCGTAAAACCCATCCCACTATGACACGCGCTCTTTACCGCTCCGGCCCGCCATCTGGCCTTGGTTCCTGCACGGCTCCCTGGTTCATACCTGGAACTGAAAAATATTCCCCGAAGGGTCAGCTTCTAATCTACCAAGTTAGAGAGAATACAAAAATTGCAGAACGTTGTGAAAACATTTCTAAAGTCAGCATACAAATCCACAATCGCAATCATAGCTCTAAAGGCCAATACCTAAATTAGTTATAATCAATCACACATAGCCACATACATATTTACAATCACAACCTCATAACAATGCAATTCCTCCTTTTTCACAATCCGACTCCCAAGGCGCTCATCACCGCGCCGAGTGTAGAGGCAGGCCCTCTCACTCCACTTCACAATCTCCCTTCTAACCCCGGCTAAGCCTCCACTGGAGCACTTGCCAAAACACATAAATATAAATTTTCATTTTGAAGGGGCACGGTTTCCCTGTCACACGGGTCATACATAGCCAACTCTTCCTTCACGCCAGCTACGATGGGCCGTGTCGGAAACGGTACCAACACAGAGAAAACGTTCCAAAATATATTGCCGATAAAATGCGTTCAAACCATTTACACAGACAGCGATTCATGAAGTTCAAAACAATTTAAAAAGGTATTCGGGACTAGTTCCCAAAACCCGCCCTACAATAACGGTACGCAATCTAACAGGATAGAGAAGAACCGAGCAAGTCAAAAAACGACTTACCTCGAAACGAAGGATCCTCGAAGAAGACGGAAGTTAAGAGTGTGGGCAAAAACGATTCCATAAAAAAAATATTAACGCATATAACTACATCAGTTACGACCCAATCCTCCTTAACGATTTCTTTATTTTATATTTTTTTATAACAAAGAACACGACCTGTTTATGAGCCCCAGATTCCTCTCCCGTTACAACAGTTAATAAAACTTATAAACCTTATCATCTTATCTATCCTAATAATACTATTAAATAGCTTTTTATAATATAATAATGAACAACAAGTTGTACATAATACTATATAATACTATACGTATCCCACGATCAAGCCTATACACCAATATAAACATATACATATTATTCCTTTCTACTGCACAACTCCACTAACTAAGACTAACTTATATATATATACATATATATTCTGAAAATTAACGTTATAATTCGAATGAACTAGATGTAATACTAAACTACCCTACTAATTAATACTTAATTCTAACTTATTAAAACTAACTAACATTAGCCCAACATTACCTAAAAAATCTAACTCACGAATCTGCATTATTAAAAGTGACACCATTCCCACAATTTGGGTAAATGACCCATCCAATTTTGTTGGAAATTTTTATAACATTAACCCATTCGTTCAGTTAGCCCAGCCCATTCCTCCGTTCTGCATTAGCCCAACACATCAAACGAATGTGTACATGTAAAACTACTCTCCTACTAAAAGAAATTAGACTAAAAATAAAATAAAAACAAAATAATAATTATAGAAAATCAGTCGCCTTCCTCCTCCATATTACTCTACCAGAGATCTCAAAGCAACGGCCATGGCTGCGCGATCGGAAGGACAGAGGCACGCCCCTTCGACCACCCATTGACAACGGCGGAATTACCTAATGACCCCGACGCCACGGGCGAGACCCGCACTAAACCGAAAACAGGGAAGTATAATTAACGGAGGGATTAAACTCACCGGAAAATGAACGAAGTCGGCGACGCAAGGCTCGTCTAGCTTCTCTTTCTCGACCGAACCCTACGGAATTCAATATAGAAAAAGAGTCGATGAGAGGCTGAGAAGGATCGGAAAGGCGTGAATAACCGGCGACCCCTTGCCGAGGTCGATCAAGTGGCGTTACCTGAGATCGGACGATCGACGGTGGCGACTACAGGATTCCTCCGGATCGGGCGGCTTAAAAGATCGGGAAAGAAGATTACGTGAATGAAGTGTGGGGATTAGTTAAATTAAATAGAGGGGATTAGGCGTGATTTTCGGTTTAACAAACCGACTTCATAGCTCGATTAGATAGGGCATTATATCTTTATCCAATTGGTTCCACTCTTGGGCCCTGGTTCATGGTCTTTTGGCCTCGTGGGCTTTTGGCCTTAGTTAAAGTGAGACAAGGAGGTGGGCCTTGGGCCAAAACTTACAAAGAATAAGGAGGTGGGATTGGGAGGTTGAAAACGGGAATAGGATGACGGATATTAGAAACCCGCGTGACTCTTCATAATTTAGCCGATGACTAGGATCCGGGACATACTGTCTCAGCTGTGAAACATGGAATACAGGGTGCACTCCTTCCAAAGCAGGTGGCAATGCTAGCTTGTAAGCCACCTCGCCTAATCTCTCCAGAATCTCGAACGGACCGATATATCGGGGACTCAGCTTCCCTTTTACCCTGAATCTCCTTACCCCGCGGGTAGGCGATACTCTCAACCAGACGTGGGCTCCTACCTCAAACTCCAACGGTCTACGCCTCTTGTCTGCATAGGACTTCTGGCGACTCTGAGCAACTAATATTCTCTCTCTGATTAAGGCCACTTTCCCGATCGTCTCCTCGATCATTTGTGGCCTCTCACCTACTACATCTGAAGGATCATCCCAACACAGCGGTGTCCTACATTTCCGACCATATAAAGCCTCATAAGGAGCCATCTGAATCGACGAATGCCAGCTGTTATTATAGGCAAACTCCACCAAAGCCAAGTGATCCGACCACTGACCTCCCCAGTCTAGCACAAAGGACCTCAGCATGTCCTCTAGAGTCTGGATTGTCCTCTCTGTCTGACCATCTGACTACGGATGATAAGCAGTCGTGAAATGTAATCTCGTCCCCAATGCTTCATGCACCTGCTGCCAATATCTGGAAGTAAAACGCCCATCTCGGTCCGACACAATCGTCTTAGGCACTCCGTGCAGTCTAACTATCTGATTAATAAACACTTTCACTAACTTGCTCACTTGCCATGTCTCCCTGATAGGTAAAAATCGAGCGGTCTTCGTTAGTCTATCCACCACTACCCAAATGGCATCATGACCTCTGCTTAGTCACAACCCTGTGACGAAATCCATGGAGATGTCCTCCCACTTCCATTTTGGAATAGGAAGCGACTGAAGCATTCCTCCAGGTCTCTGATGCTCGATCTTCACCTGCTGACAGACTTGACATTTAGCGACATATTTCGCTACATCCGGCTTCATGCCATCCCACCAATAAAATTGTTGCAGATCCTTGTACATCTTACTCGCCCCGGGGTGGATTGAGTAAGGTGTAGCATGGGCCTCTTGCAAAATCTTCTGCCTCAACTCTGCATCTCGAGGCACACAAATCCGACCGCGTAGGCACAAAATACCATCTGCTCTCTCCACAAAATCGGGTGCCTCTCCATGACTCAATCTCTACCTCAGATCCTGAATCATCGGGCAATTTTCCTGCTTCTGACTTACTTCTTCAAGTAAAGACGGCCAACATTCTAGGGCTCTCAAACTGCCCTGATAACGCTGAATCTGCACCTCAATACCGTACCTCATCAGCTCCCTCTGTAATTCTGGCTGAACTGTCAAATGAGCTAACATACGCTCCTGAGGCGTCTTCCTGCTAAGGGCATCAGCGACCACATTCGCTTTCCCTGGGTGGTAAAGGATCTCAAGGTCGTAGTCCTTCAGTAACTCAAGTCATCTCCTCTGTCTCATATTCAACTCCCTCTGCGTGAAGATGTACTCGAGGCTCTTATGATCTGTCATTACTTTGCAGGTACTCCCATACAAGTAATGACGCCAAATCTTCAGAGCATGAACCACAGCTGCTAACTCCAAATCATGAGTGGGGTAATTCTGCTCATTCGGTTTCAGCTGTTTGGAGGCATAAGCAATCACCATGTCCCTCTGCATCAGCACACAGCCCAAGCCTACCTTGGAGGCGTCACTGTAAATCACAAAATCCTCATTCCCCTGAGGAAGAGCAAGTATAGGAGCCAAAGTCAACCTTCTCTTCAGCTCATCAAAACTCTGCTGGCAAGCTTCGTTCCACTCAAAACGAGTAGTCTTCTTAAGCAAGTTGGTAAGTGGTTGGGCTATCCGGGAAAACCCTTCCACAAACCTTCTGTAATACCCTGCTAATCCTAGAAAGCTCTGCACCTCCTTCACATTCTTCGGAGGTTCCCATGCTTTTACAGCTTCAATCTTTGCAAGATCCACCATAACTCCTTGGGCAGATACCACGTGACCTAAAAAGGTGACTTCAGGCAACCAGAAATCACACTTGGACAGCTTAGCAAACAACCGATGATGTCTCAATACTCCCAACACCAGCCTAAGATGTTCGGCGTGCTCCTCCTTACTCTTAGAGTAGATCAAAATGTCATCGATGAACACTACTACAAATCTGTCCAAGTAGTCTATAAACACCCGATTAATCAGCTCCATAAATACATCGGGTGCATTCGTCAGTCCGAACGACATCACTACAAACTCATAATGTCCATATCTCGTTCGGAAAGCCGTCTTGGGAATATCCTCTTCCCGTATCCTCAGCTGGTGATATCCCGACCTCAAATCCACTTTGGATAACACAGTAGCCCCTTGCAACTAATCCAGCAAATCATCAATACGTGGCAGTGGATACTTGTTCTTGATGGTAACTCGATTCAACTCCCGATAATCGATACACAGACGGAGAGAACCATCCTTCTTCTTCACAAACAGGACTGGAGCTCCCCATGGCGACGCACTCGGTCGTACGTAACCCTTCTCCAACAGCTCCTACAATTGTGCCTTCAGCTTCTGCATCTTCATCGGGGCCATACGATATGGGGCTCTCGAAATCGGTCTCGTGCCCGGCTCCAACTCAATACCAAAGTCTACCTCTCTCTGAGGAGGTAGTCCTGGAAGCTCCTCGGGAAAAACGTCCTCATACTAACACACTACTGATATATCTTGAATGTGCGGTCTCTCCTTGTCCCCTTGTAGGACATAACACCAATATCCTACACATCCATCACTGAGCAACTTGGCGGCCTTTACCATACTAATCACCGATCCGAGTCCCTCCTGCTCTAACTCCTGACACACATGTCTGGTCCCATCATATGCGGTCACTGTAACTGTACCCTTGTGTGCATCCAAAACTGCTCGGTAACATATCATCCAGTCCATCCCCAGAATCACGTCATCATCTGGCGACAACTGCATTACTATGAAATCCGCATACCAATCCCTATTCCCTATTCTAATAGGGCACTGTAAAATCTCTTTATTCCCTCTCACTTTACTGCCGTCAGGCAGCCCCACAACAAAAGACACCCCCTTAGTGCAAGTCAGTCCTAGTCTAGCCACGCAAGAAAAAAAACATAAAAGAATGGGTAGCACCCGTATCAAACAGTATGTGAACAGGTCTAGACTGAATCCAAATCGTACCTGTAGCTGTCGGCACGTGTAGGGCATCGGCCCTCCTCATCTCAAACACCCGGGGCTGATTGCCCCCGGTAGTGCTAACTCCTGCGCCGCGTCCTCTGCCCTAGCTCGTTGCCTGCTGAAACTGCTGAGGCTGAAGACGAGGCATCTGGTTCACCGTTCCCGGTGAAGATCCTTGTGAAGGTGCTCCAACAGTACAGTACTGATGTAAATGGCCAGGCTTTCCACAAGTGAAGCAGTTCCTGACTGGCTTCGGACACTGACTCCTCAAATGAGCAGTGCTTCCATAGTTGAAGCACTCTCTCAGCCCTCCAATGGATTGATTCTGACGACGCTGGTCCTGACGACCCTGTGACTGAAACCCTGATCGTTGCGGCTGAGACGAGCCGGGACGACTATCTCACCTAGGTTCTGCCGGGGCAGACAACTTCTGCCTCTTGCTCCCAATGGTATGCACCTCTAGCTGACTCTGTCGGGTCGTGGCCATAGCATAAGCCAAAGCAGACTGCTGAACATCTGTCAATGTCGCGAGTCGGAGTCCAGACACGTAAGCACGTAAATGCGGCTGCAACCTTTTTAGAAAGGTCGCAATCTTTAACTCCTCCGTAGGGGCAGCAGTTGGCACCGCTGTCAATTCTTGCTGAAACTTCAGAATAGTATCAGATACTGTGATATTTTCGGGTCCAGCATCCCGAAAAGCAGCCTCCCGAGCCGCCCTCACCACCGGAGGATAGTACTGATCTCGAATCCGCCTCTCAAACTCCTCGAAAGTCACCTCATTCTGGTGGTCCCTACACAACTCCCACCAGTCAAAAGCACTCTCCTGCAGCAGACTCTGTACTAAGGACATCTTCCTCTCTTCTGGTGCCTTAATGGAGTCCAACGCAGATTTCACCCTCCTCAACCACTACTCCACGTCGGAACCTTGAGCTCCAGCAAAATTCGGCACCCCAGTCTTCCTAAACTCCGCGAGCCACTTGTCAAGTTGAGGCTCGCAATACTGTCTCCTCGGTTCAACCACACGTTCAACTATCACTTGTCCTTGCGAATCTGGCATTGCTCCTAACTGGGCAGCCAAAACAGAGTCTGGTCCTGGTGCCCTCCTCTCAGTCCCTTGTTGCCCCGCAACTGGGTTCAAATTAGGTGCAGCCCCCGCACCCATCAAAGTCTACAATAACAATTGGATCGAGCGTTCACTTCTGGGGCCAGTCCTGCTGGTGGCACTCCTCCTCCCACTTGAGCCCCGTTGGCTGGGGGAACCCCTCCAGCGACAGATGCACTGTCCTCTTGATGAACAGCAGCAGCCACATCCTGACTCTCAGCAACCTCCTCCTGGTGGGTATTATGTTGCACCTCTGGCTCAGCAGCTACAAGGGCTTCTCCTCTACCCCTGCCACGACCTCTACCTCGGCCTTTTCCGCGGCCCCTTCCATTGGCTTCAGCAGCTCCTGCTCTGGTTGATGGGGCCATCTATAATAGAAAGTTCCACAGTCAAAACTTAAACATTCTATTTATTTACGTAATTCTTACTATTCTACGTGAGGTCCTTCGGCTGATGGAGCGGAGTCGCGACGTGTCACCTACCCCCTATATGCAACATGACTACCCCAGTAAAACATTTTGAAAACACCGGCCAGTTTTAATTTTAAGTTGGACCTCGGGTACTCCCTTTGGTCAGTTCCATGTGCCCTGTTGTCAACCTGGCTCTGATACCAATTTGTAACACACCGACTTTCGACGGGACGTTACTTAGAAATAGACCTTACTAGGTACTATTAAGTAGGTTGACAACTACACTTTAGGATCTTGCAACGCGGGCATGACGAGAAAACATAATAAAAACATCCAACCTTTTATTTAGTAAAACTTACAAAACATAGTCATGCATGCGTTCCCGAAAAATATAAATATTCAAAACTGACACAACACTTAGTAATACTGAACTATTCAAATAATAGTAAATGAAACATAATACTAACTCCATCTTAACAATAATAAAATCCATCCTAACTATCATAAATAAACTAGCGTAAAACCCATCCCACTATGACACGCGCTATTTACCGCTCCGGCCCGCCATCTGGCCTTGGTTCCTGCACGGCTCCCTGGTTCATACCTGGAACTGAAAAATATTCCCCGAAGGGTCAGCTTCTAATCTACCAAGTTAGAGAGAATACAAAAATTGCAGAACGTTGTGAAAACATTTCTAAAGTCAGCATACAAATCCACAATCGCAATCATAGCTCTAAAGGCCAATACCTAAATTAGTTATAATCAATCACACATAGCCACATACATATTTACAATCACAACCTCATAACAATGCAATTCCTCCTTTTTCACAATCCGACTCCCAAGGCGCTCATCACCGCGCCGAGTGTAGAGGCAGGCCCTCTCACTCCACTTCACAATCTCCCTTCTAACCCCGGCTAAGCCTCCACTGGAGCACTTGCCAAAACACATAAATATAAATTTTCATTTTGAAGGGGCACGGTTTCCCTGTCACACGGGTCATACATAGCCAACTCTTCCTTCACGCCAGCTACGATGGGCCGTGTCGGAAACGGTACCAACACAGAGAAAACGTTCCAAAATATATTGCCGATAAAATGCGTTCAAACCATTTACACAGACAGCGATTCATGAAGTTCAAAACAATTTAAAAAGGTATTCGGGACTAGTTCCCAAAACCCGCCCTACAATAACGGTACGCAATCTAACAGGATAGAGAAGAACCGAGCAAGTCAAAAAACGACTTACCTCGAAACGAAGGATCCTCGAAGAAGACGGAAGTTAAGAGTGTGGGCAAAAACGATTCCATAAAAAAAATATTAACGCATATAACTACATCAGTTACGACCCAATCCTCCTTAACGATTTCTTTATTTTATATTTTTTTATAACAAAGAACACGACCTGTTTATGAGCCCCAGATTCCTCTCCCGTTACAACAGTTAATAAAACTTATAAACCTTATCATCTTATCTATCCTAATAATACTATTAAATAGCTTTTTATAATATAATAATGAACAACAAGTTGTACATAATACTATATAATACTATACGTATCCCACGATCAAGCCTATACACCAATATAAACATATACATATTATTCCTTTCTACTGCACAACTCCACTAACTAAGACTAACTTATATATATACATATATATTCTGAAAATTAACGTTATAATTCGAATGAACTAGATGTAATACTAAACTACCCTACTAATTAATACTTAATTCTAACTTATTAAAACTAACTAACATTAGCCCAACATTACCTAAAAAATCTAACTCACGAATCTGCATTATTAAAAGTGACACTATTCCCACAATTTGGGTAAATGACCCATCCAATTTTGTTGGAAATTTTTATAACATTAACCCATTCGTTCAGTTAGCCCAGCCCATTCCTCCGTTCTGCATTAGCCCAACACATCAAACGAATGTGTACATGTAAAACTACTCTCCTACTAAAAGAAATTAGACTAAAAATAAAATAAAAACAAAATAATAATTATAGAAAATCAGTCGCCTTCCTCCTCCATATTACTCTACCAGAGATCTCAAAGCAACGGCCATGGCTGCGCGATCGAAAGGACAGAGGCACGCCCCTTCGACCACCCATTGACAACGGCGGAATTACCTAATGACCCCGACGCCACGGGCGAGACCCGCACTAAACCGAAAACAGGGAAGTATAATTAACGGAGGGATTAAACTCACCGGAAAATGAACGAAGTCGGCGACGCAAGGCTCGTCTAGCTTCTCTTTCTCGACCGAACCCTACGGAATTCAATATAGAAAAAGAGTCGATGAGAGGCTGAGAAGGATCAGAAAGGCGTGAATAACCGGCGACCCCTTGCCGAGGTCGATCAAGTGACGTTACCTGAGATCGGACGATCGATGGTGGCGACTACAGGATTCCTCCGGATCGGGCGGCTTAAAAGATCGGGAAAGAAGATTACGTGAATGAAGTGTGGGGATTAGTTAAATTAAATAGAGGGGATTAGGCGTGATTTTCGGTTTAACAAACCGACTTCATAGCTCGATTAGATAGGGCATTATATCTTTATCCAATTGGTTCCACTCTTGGGCCCTGGTTCATGGTCTTTTGGCCTCGTGGGCTTTTGGCCTTAGTTAAAGTGAGACAAGGAGGTGGGCCTTGGGCCAAAACTTACAAAGAATAAGGAGGTGGGATTGGTAGGTTTAAAACGGGAATAGGATGACGGATATTAGAAACCCGCGTATTACATAATACCCCCGTATATTACATTGATGCAACTACATTAAGATTTTTAATTAGCCTAACTGTTTTAGAGAACTACAAATGCGACTTATGGATGTCGTAACTACATATTTATATGGATCACTTGATAGTGATATTTACATGAAAGTTCTTAAAGGAGTAAAATTACTCGAGGTATTTAAAGCAAAATCTCGGGACATGTTTTCTATAAAATTGCAAAGATCATTATATGCTCTAAAGCAATCTGGAAGGATGTGGTACATTCGCTATTATTGCAGTATATGTTGTTGATTTAAATATTATCGGTACATCCGATGAAGTTGAAAATACTGCAAAATATTTCATGAACGAATTTGAAATGAAAGATCTTGGAAGAACTAAATTTTGTCTCGGTTTACAAATTGAACATTTGAAGGATGGAATTTCTATCCATGAAACAAATTATACCGAGAAAATTTTGAAAAGGTTCTACATGGACAAAGCACATCCATTGAATTCACCCATGGTTGTTCGTTCTCTTAGTGTACATGATGACCGATTCATGCCTCGAGAAGATGATGAAGAGATTCATGGTCCTGAAGTCCCCTATCTAAGTGCAATTGGTGCATTAATGTATCTCGCAAACAATACAAGACCAGATATTGCTTTTGCTATAACCTTATTATCAAGATACAACTCATTACCAACAAGACGACATTGGAACGAAATCAAACATGTGTTCCGATACCTAAGAGGTACTCTTGACCTTGGATTATATTATCATAAAAATGCAAATGCTGCTCTTGTTGGATATGCAGATGCAAGATACCTATCGAATCCACACAAAGCAAAATCTCCAAATGGTTATGTATTCACGTATGGAGATACAACGATCTCATGGAAATCGACAAAACAAATGCTTACTACTACATCATCAAACCATGCTGAATTAATCGCTCTTTACGAAGCATGAAGAGAATGTGTCTGGTTAAGGTCAATAATTGGATATATTAAAAAAGAATGCAAAATAAGATCAATTGCAGACAATCCAACCATGATATATGAAGACAATTCTGCATGTGTCACACAAGTCAAAGGGGGTTATATCAAAGGAGATCGGACAAAGCACATTTCGCAAAAATTGTTCTCAACTCATGATCTAGAGAAGGAGGGCAAGATCGAAATCCAGCAAATACGATCAAGTGAAAATGTTGCAGATTTGTTCACAAAATCCTTACAACCCAAGAAGTTTGAAAAACTTGTGTACATGATCGGAATGCACAGATTTCGAGAAGTACGTTGATTTCAGCGGGAGAATTATATGCATTGCGCTCTTTTTCCCTTTGTTCAGTTTTTTCCCCATTGGGTTTTACCTGACAAGGTTTTTAATGAGGCAATACTATGAAAGCGTATAAGACAAGTTGTACTCTTTTTCCATGTGCTATGGTTTTTATCCCATTGGGTTTTTCCTAGCCAGGTTTTTAACGAGACACATATAGATAACCCCAAATAAAAGGATAAATATTCTAGGGGGAGTGTTAAGAGATAAAAGGATGAAGTATTCATCCACATCACATTTCTTGTTTTATTAGGCCTAAGAGATGAAGTAGTCATCATCACTTTTTGTTTTATTAGGCTGACAATCATTTACAACAATGACGACCTTCAATTTTTCTCAGCTTTATACAGCTGAACTACTCATGTACGCAAAAGTTTGGCTATAAATAGGATGTACAATTCATTGTAAAGAATCAACGAAATCAGTTCAGATTTCTCACCTTTCTCTCTCAAATATTTCACAACATATATAATATTGTATTATAATATTTTTAAATAAGACTTGGTGATCTGGCATAAATAAATGACATTGAAGGCATGTATAACACGAATTTTTTTTGACGAAACAGGTGTCGTTCTCCATTCCACTAAGGTTGCTAAAGAAATGAGTTTCAATCAACTTTAAAGGATCAATCTTTCCCCATTCCACTAAGGTTGCCGAAGAATTGGTTGCTGAAGTTACTCAACCCATCTATGCTTAATAGAGTCAATACCTATATCCACTGACCCAAAGAAGAAAAAATCAGTACAACAAATCTGGAACGTCCTTTCTTTTAGGTGCATTTGATATTGCTTTTTTTTAATTATAGAAAAATAGTAATCATTGGATTTAAGAACATAAAGAAGTCAAAATTGGTCTGCTAACCAAAAAAAAAGCAATTAGTTTTTACCTAATAGAGGATCAATTCAAATAATTACAACATTTGCTTGAGAAAGTGCAATGGGACGATTGATCCTTGCCAACTAAAGAAAGGAGTGGTAACAAAGTTTATATTGTTGCATATAGATGAACACATTCTGACACACAAGGTTATAAAATGAATGTAAACTACCAAGACAACCCAGTCACACTCCATGGCAACACCCAATACTAATCCCATCAATCCTTCCACACCCCGACCAAAATAAGTGTGAGAAACCATGGGTGTACACACGACACTGTAGCCGAAGGAGCTATATGGGCATGGATAAACATCGCCACATATAACAACTGAGCTAATGCCTGATATTAGAAATACATTATTAGGATCCATGGGAGAGTTTTAGTTTCATTTAACACGTGTATCAAAAAGAGAGAATCAAATAGAAACTTAACAAGCAATCAAATATTCACCTGAACAAGATTCAATCAATTGTATGAAAGCAATCTAGGGAATTGGTCCTGAAGCTTCCCAACCAATGGGCCTCCCACTCTCACAAGAAGCTATTTTGGCAATGATCGATCAAGCTATCAGGATCATACTTGTTAATTGTGCTCAAGAAATCTTCTAACAAAAAGTTTCCAAACCTTAACAAATTGAAGGAGCTTATGACTGCTACAGGTAGAAGACTTGGATGAATCAACGCAATAGTAGCATACCAAGCAAAGTTTCAAGAAAACTTTCAAATAAACTCCCCAATAATCAAATGTATATTTTGTTGACCAATAGAAGATAATGAGAAATAGAAAAGAAAACAATAATCAACACCCAAACGTAATATAAAGATTCAAATTTCAGGCTTACACAAACAACAGAGTGACATGAAATTAATTTACGTTTACATACTCAAAATTTAGTTTATCTTACAAATGAATTATGTTGATCTGATCCTAATTGTAAAACAATTTTCTTTGAATCTAGCAGTGTTGAAGCAAAGGAGTTGAGATCTAACAAGTCTTCAGGACAATCAACTGAAGGGGGTAACTAGGTTTGCCCCCATGTCACTCTGTTGTTTGTGTAAGCTTGAAATTTGAATCCTTATATTCTTGTTCTCATCAATGCCATTTATTTTGAGATCTTCTTGTCATTTGTATATTTTTATTCTTTTAATTCAATAATTGGTACCAAGAGCATGAGTTATATATGTATTCATTGGAATTTGGACATATTTTTGTGAAATGTACAAGAAAACTTTGAATTTGTATCGGTATGTGCTTCTATTCGATACTATAGATGATCAAGGCCATCATCAAGGCCATGCTTTTCCTAGTTGTCGAAATTGTGTACTATATTTAGACAAAAATATGGGTTCAACAAACACACTTTTACATTTCCAAGTTAAGATAACCTAATTTTTGAGTAAACGTACAAGATTTTCGGTTTACAAAGTTAACATTGATATAGTTTTTATTTGGTTGGATAAAATTGGTTGCTCGATCTTTCTTATTAAGACATCCTCTCAAGTCTTAATTTTTTCATCTTGTTGCAAGAACAATTGAATTTTTCCTTTCGGAAAAGAAAAAACAAATTCAAAAGCACAAATTCAAAAACGTGCTTTTGTTTTTGTTTTTTCTTTGTTTTCATTCAATTATTCTTCGCAACAAGAATGAAAGAAATGGCGTATCCAACGAGCGAAACTGAGAATATAAAGAGAAGTAAGGTTGCGGTTGCCATAGACAAAGACAAAGGAAGCCAACATGCACTCAAGTGGGCGATCGATCATGTTCTTAACCCAGGTGAAAAAATCACTCTCATTCACGTCAGGCAACGATTCTCCTCCGTTCCAACCACAAGTAAGCATTTTAATTTATTATTCATTTTCTTAATCTACCTAATACAATATTAAAGCAAAACCAATATCTTTACAAAATATTGTGCCATGTGTGCTAAGAGAAAACCCATATATTTATAAAAAATGAGCTACATTTCTCTTTCTTGAATGTACACATATCTCATTATCCCACTATTTTCTTTATACATTTTTAAAAAAATAATTTTTCTATTAAGATCTTACTTATAAAAATCACTCATCTTTATAATCTTCTGTTTTTTTGTTAATCATTTAATGCTCTCTAAAAATAACTTATATCATATTAGAAATTTTGATAGATTAGTTATATTGAAAATTTGATTCAACAAACAATACACTTGATATGTTTAAATTACAAGTATGATATAGGATAGTTATTGAAGTTATTCACTCTACTCTAGTTAAACTAATGATTCTTTTGTAAAGTGAACTGAAATAAAAAAAATAGCATACAATAACTATTTATAAACACATGTCCAATTTAAAATTTTAATACATGATAAGTATTTATGTTATGTATAATATAAACTAAATTTTCATTCTTAACTTAAATAACTATCAAATAAAAAATTTAAAATATAAAAGAAAATTTCATTCTTAACCTAATGGTGAACTCCATGCACCTCAATTTTGTCAAATTTTTACCATTTTTTTTCTACCACATCATCCCAAAATCTCCAACTCTTTTTTTACGATACCTTTATTTATTTTTCATAAAAAATTATAAATATACTATTATTTTTTTTCTTTTATATATCATTATTTACCTAACTAATTATATTTGTTTATTAATTTTATTAAATTACATGTTTAATTGATTCATTAATTTAGTGAATATTTTTGGTTTTATTAAAGTACATGTTTATTTTATATATCATTAATTAAGTGCATATTTTATTAAGGGAAAATTAATAAGACAAAATTAACCAGGCAAACCAACTTCATTACTTGAACCGAAAAAATGAAATAGAATACATATCGAAATACATGAAACAATCTTAACAAAACCATAGGCACACATAAAAAATCATGGGTAGACACAAAATCATGGGTGAAAAAGTCTAGCAATTTCTAACTTAAAACTAGTTAAAAATACATATTTAATTCAAGAATAAATCAAATATATACAAAATAGGTGTCTATGGGTTATTTAAAAGAGTGGATAAATATGTGTTTTCTTAGCATAAAACAAGTAAAAATAGAAAGTTAATTTTTAAAATGATTCAAATATATATATATATATATAATTGGTCTTTATGATTCTATATAAAATAATGAATTTTGGTATAGTTTTTTTACTTAAAACTAGTCTAAAATAAGAATTTAAAAAAAAAATTCAAACCAGCAACCACTAACTACACACCACGTGGAGTGATGAATATAGAAAATACATAAGGCTTAACTCCACTTGGACTCATGTGTCCCTATTTTGCTAGTTTCGTCCGAAATTGCACATATTCTTCGATCCATTCAAAGATGAGTTCAATACACTTTTATGATGAGTCCCATGATAAGTTTGTGTATTTTCCACCCATGGTTGCGCTCTTAGACCATCCATATCCTTGATCCGATCCAATAACTCTAACTTTTTTCATTTCTCTCTTTTACGCATTATTTATGATTCACATATATATTTTACCCACCCAATAATAGATCACATGTATCTCATAAATCCTTACTTTTCCCATTCCCATCACATTTTTCTCTCTATATAAAATTTCATATACTCGTATCTCTATTTAAAAAAATACACTTATACCACTTGTTATAAATAAATTTGTACATAGTTGATGAAATAATATTTGATTATAAATAAAAATTATAAATATTGTACTCGTTAAATTTATAATAATTTTTAAGAGGCATTGCATAGTTCTAAGGAATTACTAAATATATTCTTGTTAATTAAGAGGATATTAATTGAAGAAATTGAGACGAACAAATTTCATAACTAGATAGAAATGCATTTCAAAGCTTGCAACAAAGTAAAACTTAACACACAAAAAAAACATGCATATAGAAAACACATAACAAAATGCTACGAAATACGTAAGTAAAAGAACATACTATACTAAATATCCTATTCTGATTCGTACTCAT
The DNA here is from genome assembly GCA_964016875.1 of Fallopia convolvulus. Lineage (NCBI taxonomy): Eukaryota > Viridiplantae > Streptophyta > Magnoliopsida > Caryophyllales > Polygonaceae > Fallopia > Fallopia convolvulus. The sequence goes on from OZ024727.1 coordinate 31,097,962, forward strand.
GCCAAAAATTTTGTCAAATGTGATCCACTGAGTTCTACTTGATTTGGTGGTGTTTAGCCCTACTCTGAAGTTGAGTATTGTTCGCGACGTAGATGATTATATTAACCGGCCTATTGGTTGAAAATGCTCGATCGGAGCTAGACTCATCATCTTCTGCCTCATCAAATAATGGAACCAAATGTTTGGCGCGACTCTGCCCCCGGACCCCCAAGTAAGGGGGCACATTGCCCCATGGACCCTAGAATCGCTAATTAGGCAACGACACTCTTGTGTTCAATGAAGTGTGGGATCAAGACATCCTAACAATTGTGTTAAAATAGTTCAAAAAACACAATTACACAACCCAAAAATATATAATATTGGTGGTGTCTATGGATAGAAAAAATATATACAATATTGGTGTATATGGATAGATAAGTCACCCCATCCACATTTCGTTTCATTTCTAGAGGGGGAAATTTAAACAATTTCGGATTAACAATCAAGAATAAATCTTAGTAGTTAATCTGAGGCGCTCTCTTTTTAATTAAATTTTTTCTTCCGCGATCAGCACGATGTGTTTTATGCCCAATTTAACCTATACATTGCATTTTGTTCCATCAATGGCGCTAGAAAGAGATTCATGCGCTCCATGGATTGGTTCATTATAGATATCGTTTTGCGTTGATATATATGTTGACTTTATTATTTTATTATATGTTTGACACCATGGATATATCGGTAATAGTTATTGTTGGGGATACTCTTACGAAGTTAAGATTAAGGCTCTATTCGGTAAAACAAGGTTTTTGAGAAGTTGGAAGTTTTTAGGAGGATTTTGGGTAGGTAGGGGTTTTTTCACAAGTAGGGGTTTTCTTATATGAAATCTTCCAAAACCTAATTGAGCATTTGACATTATAAGGTTTTTTGGTAGATTTTTTCCTCAAAATTATCAAACACGAAATAATTTAAAATAATTAACAAAAAATGGTTGGTTAAATTTTACAAACCTCCTAAAACATATCTATTCCAAGATTTTTATTTTGTGGTTTCAAACTTCCTCTAAAACCTTCTAAGACTGTCACCTTCTAAAAAATTTATTTTACTAAACATCTATTTAGTAGGTTTTAAATAGTAAAAACCTTATCAAACATACATCGAATAAAGCCTAAACATGTAGAGATTTTTTCAACTGGGAAAACAAGCAATAAGTTGTTTATAATACAAGGCGTTATTGCTGACTAATAATTATAATTTAGATGTAATTGATTGTTTGTAAATTGATTAATTTTTCAAACTTGTATATTCTCTTTCACTTATGAAAATTCTTGTGTAGGTGGAAGCAAGGCTGCCTTGGATGAAGTTGCCAAAAAGTTCTTTCGTCCCTTTCGTACTTTTTGTACACGCAAAAAGGTTATTTCTTTGTTTATTTACCTCCTTTTTCTTCTTCATCATTTCATTCTTTTGTCTATTAAAAAATAGTTACTTACACCACTACAATATGGAGAGATAATTCAAAATGTTCCGCTCCTTAATAAAGTTGAAAATTTTGGTAAACACAAAAAAGGGTGTTTGAAAATGCCCTTGGAATTTTTAGATTATTATCACTTATATTCTTTTATATTTACGGTGTTACACAAATATCATGAAATTCAACTCGGTGACCAATTAAATTGCAATGCTTATTCAATCACATAGGCCTACCACTTACAGCTCTAATAAATCTGATTTCTAAGTCTTTATTCGAAAGGGTACTTAGAATACTTGTTAAGTTATATTTCAACCACAACTAGTTTTGGATTATAGATTTATAGCTCACCCCCATGTATTTCGAAACTGTTTGAATTTCAAACAAAATTTGTGAAACAACAAGGTCAAATCAAACATACCAAATTAAAATACCGAGAGAAGAACCCTAATCACAATCCCAAATTCTCTATGAGCACCATTTTGCTTTTGCTCTTCTTTTTCTTTCCCTTATTCATGGATTTGACTTCAGTTTGCTATTTCATACATCTCCACTCCTCTTACGCGGCCTCTTTCTTTGTCTTCTTACTTCTTCATTCTCATGTGCTCGTATTTTACTTCTTGTTGCACTTTTCTTGTACGTCAACCTCGTCGCCTTTTCGTCGCAGGCTTTATCGTAGTGATGCCCCTTGTCATCTAACTTCTCCTTCCATTGCTCCAATTGGCCACCACTACTCTACTATTTGACCTCCTTGTTCCATTTCTTGAATTGGTTGGTCCATTATTCAACACATCCTAGTCATTAATTTCACTAGATCTATATAATGGAATTTGATTGATTTGATTCTACCTAGTTTTATTATTGCTTATGTTGATCTCTCCTTAATTTCAATTTGGATTAGATGTTTCCCTGAATGAATTTTTTTTTTCGGTTCAATGTCGGTTAAAACTGAACCTGAATTGAGCTGGAATAGAACCGATTAGTTTTAGTTCGATTTTCAGTTCTAGAAAATGCAAATTAGGATCTCGATTTGGTATGAATTTGAGCCATTAAATATCCCTACTTAGATACCTAAGTGTCGAACTGATTACATTTTCTACAAGTGCATTTCAAAGGAAGAAATGGAGGAGGTATGCCATAAAATGTAGAGAAATAGAGTCGTAGGCCCAAATGAGACCCCAATTGAAATTTGGAAGTGCTTGGGAGCGAAGGGACTAGAATGCTTCACGTCATTGCTCAACATTATCTTCAAGTAAACCAAAATGTATATGTAGTGGAGGATCAACAAGTTGACCCCGTTATACAAGAACAAAGGGGATATGTAGTAATGTGACAACTACAAGGGTATCAAACTCCTTAGTCACACAATGAAGTTTTAGGAAAGGGTTATCAAGTTATGAGAAAGCTCATCTTCATAACTGATAACTAGTTTGACTTTATGATAGAGAAGCTGGTCATGTAATTCATTCACTTGATGATACCATTGATATACTTTCAAATGGAGGACAATTAACATGCATATGGTATTTGTTGTTTTAGAAAAAGTCTGTGGCATATTATTGGGGGAGATTCTATGGTGATGTTTGGAGGCTAACGAGGTGACAAGAAAGTACATTATAATTTTTAAGTATACATATGAAAACACGTCGATCATTGTATGCACTGCAAATTTGGAAACAAAATGCTTATAGATGTACCTATGTTTGCACCAAGGGTCGACATTATGCTTGTTTTTCTTCATAGTAGTGATGGATGTGCTGTTGGGTTCTGATTCAAGGTGAGGTTTTAAGGAATATGCTTTTTGTAGGTGATATTGTGTTGGTGGTAGTATGGCTTTTGGGATACGACAAAGTAGGGCATAGAGGTAATGATTGCTGAGGATATGATTGTTGAGGATACAATGCTAATAAAGGATATCAATTTCAAGTACTTCGGGTCCTTCATCCCGATTCACAAATGAATAGGTGTAGATTCCAAGCACTAGATTCAAATGGGTTGACAAAAATAGAGATAATAATCAAGAGTTTTGTGCGATAAAAAAGGCCTTTATACTCTTGGATAAATTCTACAAGGTGGTTGTTAGGCCAACCTTAATGTATGATGCGGAATGATGGCCAATTACAAATGTGCAAGAGCTGATTGTGAAAGAGATGAGGATGTTACATTGGTTGCATGGGCACACAAACTTATACGGGATAAAAAAAATGAGTTGATCCATAACAAGGTTGTAGTAGCCAATTCTAAGGACAAGTTGCATAAATTCAATGGTTCGTGCACATGCGATGAAGGCAACAAAATGACCCATTGCATATATGTGAAGGTTTGATCCTCCGAATTTTTTATCGCTGCAAAGGTTGACCCAAGAAGTAATGAAAGGAGATAATTAGACGAGATTTTATTCTGATGGTCCTCACAAAAGTCATGGAGAGGATGCTAAGATATGAGGGTGGGTTTTAGGCTTAAGGATATAGGGTTTAGTTTTAAGTCCTTATCGGTTGGTTCTTTCTATTTTAGGTTCAACTATTTCTCGCTCTAGTGTGAGTTGTGTTATATATGCTCTTTTGCTGTGAGTTTTCTTATTTAATTTGTCCCTCTTTTGATCTCTTTTTTTTTTGTCTCTAGGTCATTTGAAACATCTTCTCGTCTTACTTGAGTTATAGATGCTTATAACATGATCATCAAACCCTGCATTATATATAAATTAATTATATTATTCTCATTATATATAAATTAAGGACTTAAATTAATTTAAGTCCTTATATTGAAACATATCACCAATATTAATTATATTATTCTCATTGGTCGAAATTGTATTATAAATATTTTGATTGATTGACTTTTTTTTTTGTTAACAACTCACATACATATAAATTTTGTTATTTTACCTTAACTAACTAATTTATTTATCATGAACATATATAAATTAATTTATAAATTTTGTTATTTCTTATATCAGAATTGGTTCAATAAAAAAAAGGATGAATTAAGTAAATAGCAAAAAAAAAAACCTAATTAGGTGGATATTTAGGAGGGTGTGAAAATTAGGTAAATAGCAAAACCCCCATCACCCACCCCTACCCCACTCCCACCGAGTTGACTCGGTCGTTGACCGACCGTTGACCGGCGTTGACCGACCGTTGACCGGCGTTGACCATCATCACTATCATCAATTTCATAATCGTCATCACCGTCATCATAATTTTTTCACCGTCATCACAATTTTTTAATAACAAAAAGTGAAATAAAAGGTAAAAAGTGTTATCAAAATGTCTTAATGACACTTTTTGATGACAAAAAGTATCATCAAAGGCATTCAACCACATAAAAACAACCGTTATCACTGTCATCACAATTTATTTCACCGTCATCACAATTTTTTCACCGTCATCACATTTTTTTATGACAAAAAGTGTAATAAAAGGCAAAAAAGTGTCATCAAAATGTCTTGATAACAACTTTTTGACAAAAAGTATCATCAAAGGCATTCAACCATATAAAAACAACCGTCATCACACGGTTCGAACCGTCATCAACTGTCATCACTTGTCATCGTTACTTGATGACGGTTTGATTGTTATCAACTATCATCTCTACTTGATGACGGTTTGATTAATTTGTCATCAAAAGGGCCTTGATGACAAACAAGTGTCATCAAACTATCATCACTACTTGATGACGGTTTGATCGTCATCAACTATTTGATGACGGTTCGATTGTCATCAACTATCATCTCTACTTGATGACGGTTCGATTAATTTGTCATCAAAAGGGCCTTGATGACAAACAAGTGTCATCAAACTGTCATCACTACTTGATGACGGTTTGATCGTCATCAACTATTTGATGACGGTTCGATTGTCATCAACTATCATCTCTACTTGATGACGGTTCGATTAATTTGTCATCAAAAGGGCCTTGATGACAAACAAGTGTCATCACTTAAGCGTCATCAAATATGTGTCATCACTATCATCACTGTCATCACTACTTGATGACGGTTTGATTGTCATCAACTATCATCATAAATTTCATCTCTACTTGTTGACGGTTCGATTCTCATCAATCGTCATCGCTATTTGCTGACGGTTCGATTGTCATCAATTATCATCACTACTTGATGACGGTTCGATTAATTTGTCATCAAAAGGGCCTTGATGACAATGGTACTTGAAGACAAACAACCGTCATCAAGTGTCATCACTCAAAGTTTGTTCGTTTTTATCATCATCACAAAAAATAGTTACTTGATGACGGTTTGATTGTCATCAACTATCATCACAAATGTCATCCCTAGTGATGACGGGATGATGGTTCGATTGTCATCGTTACTTGATGACATTGATTTGTTTGTAAGCAAAAAGACCTTGATGACAAACAACCGTCATCAAGTGTCATAAAAAAAATTGTCATCACATATTTTTTAAACGACCTTGTTTGACCCGCCCCTTTGGTCAGACTAAACTAGACACACAAGGTCAAAAGTGAGCATAAATCAACCACATTTTTCTTAGCCACTTTCTTTTTACCCCGTCCCTTTGGTTGACTAAATTTGACAATGATCTTATTAGCATTCAAACCAGATATTAGAGTGTGTGGAACACATGATCTTATTAAGCCTTTTTCTTTCACTTTATAGTTGCCCGAATTTTTTTTCCCTGTATACATAAATTAGTAGCTAGCTTCTTATGAATTACAATCTTTTCCGTTCTCATGTTCCATTATCATTATTTGATCACATAACAAACATTTTTTTAATCAAATCATTCCATTATCATTATAGAGAGCCTGAGAAGACATCAGAATTGAAACGCTAATTTATTCAAACAGTAATCCCACATTTTAATGGATCTGGTGTATATAAGCATAATAATTATTTTTCATGTAGAGTACAATCACTGTGTCAATTCAGCTCAACTTGCTGATCATTACCCTGAACTATGGTCTCCAACAGCTTCCCATCCTCCCCAACTATCATCTTCACCTTGATCTGCTCTTTCCTCTCCGCGCGTTTCCAATAATACGCCCCCCTGCATTCCACATAACAAATGCACCCTTCAATCAACCACTATACACTCCTAACTCAGGCTTTTATGGTATGTGATTTAATCCTTTGCAACATTGACAATTATATGACTTTTATATATGAAACAAACTGAAACCGAAAAAAGAGCAGAGCTTACGCCAGTGGACTGAAGAGAGTGATGAAGAACCAGATGTTGCAAAATCAGGAAAAGTGATGGTCAGGACGAGGGCGACACTAGCCAGGCTTATGCAAGTGCAGAACGTGAGCAAAACAAGAAGAACAAGAAGGAACCAACACAAAATTACTCACTTGACTATTGTATTATAACAATTCACCCACAGGGAGCCCAATTTCATCAAAAACAAGCAGAACAAGAAGCAAGTATAACCCAAATTAACTTCAAAATTACTCACTTAACTATTGCTGGTTTTTTAGAAGCCTTATCGCCAGCTTGACTCGAATCCCCTTTATCCTTTTCAGCATCATATTTGTCTTGATCCTGTGAATTAGGCAGATTTTATTAGGCATGACTAAAGGAAACTGAAATGAAAACAAAGATAAGATACAATGCTTCATACATCAAGAGCCAACTCAAATGCATCAAGATCCTTGGACCACATTGACTTTGGACTCAGTTTCTTCATATCCTCAAACTCTTGGATTGTTTTATCCTTTTGAGCATAAAGCTCTTCAATCTTCTCATATGTCAGTGCCCCAATCAGATTCAACCTCATTGCACGAAAATCTCTCTTTCGTCTTAACTAGCTATCAATTTTTACTCCGTTTTTCTGTTGAAGGATACAACTCATGTGTAGTAGATTCAAACTTTCACCAAGTCGAGACCTTGGATCCCTTCATTAGATCCCTTCAACCAAATCAACCAACTTTGGATCCAAATCTTTCCAATTCATACAAAAAGTAGTCAATTATAGATCCAGAACCCTAATTCGCATCACAATTCTTCAAATTGCAAACAAATTGGTTTAAAATTAATTTCAGATTTAACGAGAGAGATGAACCTTGAGAGAATGTACCAAGATCGGCGATAGATTGAAGCCTTTCAACTCAACCTCAGCCGATTGCCAAAACCCTATCTCTCCACTCCAGCCACCTCCTCATCATCTCTCCTTCGTCCTCCTCCTCCTCCTCTTCCAGCGGCGCACACGTTCGATCCATTTCCGGTTGAGCCTGCAGGGTCCAAACGGGGAGAATCGGGGCAACTCGTGAAACTCGATCGGAGATGATGGAGAGTCGTCGTACACAGAGTCACAGAGAGCACCATCGGGGGAAGAAAAAGAAAAACTGTAATTTTAAAAGCTTATATACTTAACAAAAACCTAATTAACAAGATAATGGGCCAAACGCCTAAATAGGTTGGCCTAAAATACTTTTGAGCTAAATTTGTTCTAAAAAATAATTACTCTAATCTCTTAAAGTATTTTGATTATTTTTGTGAATATTTTATTAGTTGAATTTTTTTTAGACCCCCACATATATAATTAATTTATAATTCTAATATTTTATCATAACTAATTTATTTATCGTAACTAATTTATTTATTGTGAACACACAAATATATAATTAATTTATATTTTTCTTTTTCTTTTTTTTTCTTAACTAATTTATTTTTCATGCTATTTTAACCAAATATAATCAACGTTATTTATATTTTTCTACCACTGGTAATTAATAAATTAAACTCTTTTCATAGTTAATAAAGATTGAATTAATTAATCCATAACACAATAGTTTATACTCTTTAACTATTTACTCAATAAAATTAACGACCTTTTCTTTTTGGTCAAATATAATATCTTACAAGGATGTATCACATGATTGAGAACGAAATCCGAGGAGAGAATTGAGAATGTTCCATGACCATTGGATCTCAAAAAATACACGATTAAAAATAAAACTTCAATAAAATGATAAAATACTAATAAATTATGAAAATTTCAGCCTGACCTAATTAAATTCAATGTATAACTGATTATGCATAATCCTATAACTGATTTGCACAATATCATAATTAAGTGTGCATACTTTTTCATACCGAGTGCACATAATCTTTTTAGATGATTGTGCATGGCTTTATAATTGAATGTGCATTACTTTACAACTAAACAGGTGTAATTTTATAATTGATTGCACACTATCATACTAAGTGTGCATGACCATTTTAACAAAGTGTGTACGCCACTTATGTGAGTGTGCATAATATTATAACGGAGTGTGCAAGCTTTTGTAATTGAATGTGCATGATCATATACATGAGTGTGCATGACCTTTGTAATTGAGTGATCGAGCATTTATTTTGTTAACCACCCTCTATAGATGAAAAAGCGCTTACTAAAACATGCACACCATGTATAAACCATATGCATAGTTAGTGACGATATAATGAAAACTTATTATAAAATCATCATACACATCGTACTCAGTTATAAAGTTATGCAAATGATACGATCATACACACTCAGTAACAAAATTATACATGCTTAGTTACAAAATTAAGCACGGTGAATTGCAAAACAATGCACAATCATTATAAAAATATCATGCACACTCAATTAAACAATCATGCTCACTCACTAATAAGACCGTGCACAATCAATAACAAAATTATCCACATTCAGTTATAAAATTATAAACAATCAATTATAACATCAAGCACACTCGTAGCTTTTGAATAAAATTTGCTGTGCCGAATTTTTACTATTTTTTTAATTTAATCAATGTGTGATCAGTCATTGAATTTTCAAGATTAAACAATCTAGGGGCATTCTCAGTTTTCTCTCGAGGACGTTTTCACTTGAACCATGCCCTCATATTATTAGTTGATAGAGCAAAATAAAAATAAGTAATCAAAGTAGGATTTTATGTTTGGTTACTTGGGGTAAATTTATACCCTTTTGAATTTTTTGTTGATACGTCTTATCAAATGATTGTTTTAATCAAATTCCACAAACTAAACTCAAACATTTTTATTTTATTGAAAAAACACAACAAATCTAAGTTTAGCAAACTACTCTTATATATTTATTGTTTTTAAAATTAAAAAAATGTACAATGTTATTGGTGAAACTAAAATTTTTGCATATCATTAGAACTAATATAATAATTTTATAAAAATTCTTTGCAAGATACTAGAACTATCACTAGTACAAAGCATAAGTGGAGCATTTCACAAAATTAGAAAACAAGCTAGTGAAATTAATAATGCTTTGGGTCCGATTTGTGTTGTTCAGATATCTTGCCAAGAGATGTTGATTGAAGACACGGACATACAAAAGTCGATAATCGAGTGCGCTAACATAAATTTCTTCGAGACCTTGGTTCTGGGTGCTTGTACCAGGGGTGGTTTAATGAGGTGCGTTGCAAAACTAATCCACTGGATAACGTTTTCTTGTTATATATATATATATATATAGATATTGAATTAATGTTGGATTAATGTTTGTAGAAGGCTGAGGTGCACTAGCGACGTGCCAACAACAGTGATGAAAAATGCACCGGAATTCACTACGGTGTGTGTGATATCCAAAGACAAAGTGGTGGCGATGAGATCGGCAAGCCGCCCCGTACCAGCGGCCGCGTCTAGGATTCCGCAACAGCCACAAAGGACGAGCGATGCATCCTCCTACACCGATACTTATAGCTACTGCAGCACACCCCAAGGAGGTATGTGCGTGAGTGAGTGCGTGCGTGCATGTAAAATTTATTCGGATCAGATTAATTAATTATGATTAATTATGCATGCTTTTAATTAACTTTTATGGATGACATATGATTCAGATAATTCAGGATATCGTAGATCAAGTGTTTCATCGCCGAGCACGGATGAGGATTTCATGAGGTAAGTTATAATAATTAATGAATTAAGCAATGGTATATGTATTTATAATACATGATAATAATATAGATGATTAATGATGGATTAAACATATATATATATATAGGTCTCCCTTCACAAGAGGGAAAGGAACGAACGGGAAATGGTACGGGGAAGTGGAGTCAAACATGGTAGAGTGTGACATATCGTTTGTGAGCTCTAGGAGACCAGTTGTCGAGTCCTCCTCCGATTGGATGTTTCCAAGGGATAGTTTTGGTTGTCCCTCCTCTAGAACTTCTTTGGACCTCATCACCGGTTCTCCGCCGCCTCAATCTTTTCAAAGCTCCACAAATGGCACCGACCAATGTTCAACCCCACCATCTGTTGACTATGTACGTACGCACGCCTAATTCATTTAATTAGTTACGCACTTTCATTCAATTCATTATACTAATGTTTCTAAATTTGTATCATCAAATTAAATTAATTTCAGGATGACGTGGAAACCACGATGAAAAGACTGCAACTGGAGCTCAAGCAAACCATGGATATGTACAATGCAGCATGCAAGGAAGCTTTGACATCTAAGCGAAAGGTACCATGAAGAAGAATACACATTATCTCTCGACTATATATATACTGTTTTAAGTTCATCCAAATTAACAATAGAATATCAATGAAATTGAGTTTAATTCTATGATATATATATATGTATGTATGTATGTATGTATAGGAGAGAGAACTACAAATGGACGAGGATGAAAAGATAAGAGAAATATACAAGGCGGAGGAAGAAGCCCTAGCCATTGTGGAGAAGGAGAAGCAGAGGTGCCAAGCGGCGCTGGAGGCGGCCGTAGCCGCGCGTAAGATGGCAGAGGTCGAAGCACAACGGAGGAGGAACGCGGAGATCATGGCGGTAAGGGAGGCCGAGGAGAAGAGGAAGGCCATAAGCGCCTTAACTTCGTCCCACAGAGACGCGGGGGCCATGTACAGAAAGTACTCCATTCAAGAGATCGAAGCCGCTACCGACAACTTCTCGCAGGCGTTGAAGATCGGCGAAGGAGGATACGGACCCGTGTACCGATGCATGTTGGACCATACTCCGGTCGCTATCAAGGCGCTTCGACCCGATGCTGCCCAAGGCCAATCGCAGTTCCGCCAAGAGGTTGAGATACTGGGACGTATAAGGCATCCGAACATGGTGATCCTTCTTGGAGCATGCCCCGAATACGGTTGCTTAGTTTACGAGTACATGTCCAACGGCAGTCTCGAAGACCGTCTATTCTGCCACGACAACACCCCGCCCCTCCCGTGGCAATTGCGATTCCGCATTGCTGCGGAGATCGGGACTGCCCTTCTCTTCCTCCACCAAACGAAGCCTAAGCCCTTGGTCCACAGGGACCTCAAGCCCGCCAACATCCTACTCGACGATAACTTCGTCAGCAAGATAAGCGACGTAGGCCTCGCCAGGCTCGTCCCGCCATCTGTCTGCAACACCGTGACACAGTATCGCATGACGCAGACAGCCGGGACGTTCTGCTACATTGACCCCGAGTACCAGCAAACTGGTATGCTCGGGGTCAAGTCCGACGTTTACTCTCTCGGGATTCTCTTCTTGCAGCTGGTGACGGCCAGGCCCCCCATGGGCCTGGCTCACCATGTAGAGATGGCACTCGAGACGGGGAATATTGAGAGGTTGCTTGACCCACAAGTAAATGATTGGCCGCTCGAGGACACGATTAGGTTTGTTAAGATGTCACTCAAGTGCGCCGAGTTGAGGCGCAAGGATCGGCCCGATCTGGCCACCGAGGTTTTGCCTGAGCTTGACCGATTGAGGGCGCTTGCATGCTGATGAGGCCAATGTGTGCATGCCTAGCAACTAATAGGGAGACGCTTTCAACATGCATTTCGCTTGATGTACATCACATTATGACCTTCAAATTCCAGCCCACTCAAGTCGGATCCATATTGTGTTTTGTGAATCGAACAATATTACAAAAAATTAATGGATCAAAGGTAGTAAACCAAACTTAAGTTGGGACCTTGGAAGAATTACGAGTGGTACGACCTAATTAAGCTAGAACATTGCAACATTTTATTTGGAGGCACGTGGATTGACCTCTAGCTATTTGTACATGGACAGACAAAATATATAATATGATTGAAAATTTTGATGAACAATGAAGTTTTGAGAGTCCATTTATTTTTATTTTCTTCTTAGTACGGTTTTTTTGTCTTGTTTTTTTACAAATATTATTTATTTATACATACGTTGAAGGGAAAATATCACGTGAAAATGGATGCTTATGTATTAAATAGAAATATGAATTTGGTTCCTACCCAAAAAAATGGACGCCTCAAATTAGATCATTAAAGTGGTTAAAAAATGGCACGCACATATTTTTCTGAATTATTTGAGTATTTGTTTTTAAAAAAATCATATATGGGGACACACTAGCCTGTATATCTATTTTGCCTTAGATGAGCATCAAAAATACTTATTTGTGCACATTGTGCATTAATTTCGAACTTTTTCTTTTTTTTATTTTTAACCTTACTTATGTGTATGAATACTATAGTTAACTGATTTTTTATGCACATACCATTAGTTTCGATGCACTTTTCGGTTGATCCACATACGGTTAGTTTTTATGCACATACATAAATTAGACATAGTCTTGTGTATCTTTTTCCCCCTTGAATGTTTATAAAATCTAACTCTTTTGTGCATCAAAATTAGCTAGCACAATTTCTGCATCATTTTTTATGCACATTGTGCATCGATTTTGAACTTTATTTATTAACTTTAGTTAGGTGCATAGATAGGATACACTTTTAAGATATTTTTGATGTAAATAAAGTTAATTTTGATGCACATTCATAAATATATAAGATTTGCTTTTGAGATATTTTAATACACATATGACCAGTTTCAACGCATATATGTTTAGTTATAATGGAAAAACACACACCAACATTAATATATGCACATATTTTTGATGTATACTTTGCCAGTTTTGATGTACATTTAGCTGGTTTTGTTGCACTCACAAACAAGATGCACTTATTAATTGCTTTGATGCACACACAATGAGCTTGGCGCGCCTCGACAATCAGTTCCTGGCCATTATACCTACACAAATACATAATCCTTATGATTAGGACAATACAACAATGGCTCTTCATAGCCCAAAATATTTGTACCAAAGTGAAGTATGAAATTTGAACTCAAAGTCAAATACAATGGTCCATATATATCTCTAAATATGCAACAAAGAAAATAATTCTGAAACAACTAACAAGTCAAATTTGAAAACAACATAACATGGTAAGTCTGAAAACACTCTAGAAAAACACAACAAAAAAGTTGTCAAATAAAACTCCACAAATCATGATTGCTTTCTAAACTTGTACTCCAACCACGCCATCTTTTCTTGATCGGATTGGGGAGTCATGAAGAGGCATCGACTATGATCATTGTTCAACTCATCCACAACATAACACCAAAGAGGTGATACCTTCATAATCACCCCTCCTCAACAAGCCGATTAATCACTACAGTTGCGTCTTCAACTTCATAGAGTTTCCCCTTGCCTGTGCTTCGCGTACTACCGAATTCCCCTTGCAAAGACTCGAGAATTTTTCACTCGTGTTCTCCATGGAAGCCATGTGTGCAGTGTAAGTCGAAGCCATGGATGATCACTTTTTCTTTTGGTTGGGAAATTATTGGGATATATCAGTCGTTGTGGTCCTCTTGCTTAGGGCGGGAGAAGGCTCGAGCCTCCTACAGATGTCTCTTGGGTCACTAGTGGGGCAATGGATTCAGTGAACCCCTCAAGATCAACATCTTCTTTAGATAAAAGGTATGCATCAATGTCGTCATTGTCCCCCCCCCCCCCGATGCAAATCAAGGGAGGATCAAAGCGAATGATTCGTTGAAGACGAATGGAGGCCAAACACCAAGACCTTTACTAAGGTCTCGAGCATTCAAGTTCAAGAAGGTTTTCATGGATTCCATATTGTCTTTTGATTATGTTCATCAATGGCGTCCAAGGCCACCAAGGAAGAGGATGAAGTCTTGAAAGTTCGGAATGTTAAGAAGCCCGTCAAATTAAAAACAATGCTTAGTAAAATGGTCATAACTTGGACTAGAAAATTGATCTCAAGTCTGTTCGAATTGCGTTGGATAGATAATTAAAATATCTACAACTTTTTAGTTTACGTCGAAGCCAAATCCAACAGAAAAGAGGCAAAAATTGCGATTTACTGAGAGTTGTTCAAGTCTTACGGGAATCTTATCTTTAGTTTTAATTCTATCTATTTCTAGATATTATATTTATGAATAATTTCGGCCATAGGAGATTGTGAGATGGCTGAATTGTCTTGTTTTATTATTTTTGTTATCTTTTAAGTTTTTTAGGATAATTTCCTTACTCATTAAGTCAGATAATTATTTATTTGATTTAGTTAAAGTAAGGGAATTTAGGTAGATGCATTTTCATTATTTTATATTATCTTGGGAAGCAAGCAAAAGCCCGAAAATACCCATCTAGGGCTGGCTGAGATCTTGCCTTGCTCTCCAAGGAGTTACTTTGTATTTCTTATAAATAGTTGTTATTTCATTAATAAAAATTCAGCTTGAAGTAAGATTAAACCCCTTTGGTTTAGTCTTGCTTTTGGGCCATTAAAACAATCGTGTTCAAGCACTCAAACTGATCGTTCATCTTCATACTCCATTCGAATTCTCTCTCTCTCTCTCTCTTACGTTTGTTCAATTTGAGTTATTGGTCTAGTCAATTGAGATTATTCTAGTTTGATTATTAAAGATCAAACCTAGTTAATCAATTGGATTTAGCGTTAGAGCCAATCTAATTGAACTATCAAAGTTGATTTTGTCAATATCACAAATTAGTTTCGTTATTTGTTCATTCGTGTTACTTGCGTTACAAGTTTCTAACTTTAAGGTCAGTTCAGGTTTGAAAAAGAGAATTACTTGTCAAGATCGGGCTAAAACAAGACCGAATTGTCATCATCGAACAATCGAGGAGATAATTCCGTATCACCCCCCCCCCCAAGGAGCATCAACTAGAGTGGATGAGGTGTAGTCCATGTTGGCTGAGACACAATGTTGCCATGTAGCACAAATGTTATTGTAGACGGACTCCCATAACTCGTAAGTTCCAAATCTATAGGCTTCCTTCGAAATCTCTTGTACTTGTCATTCTCCTACACAACACCCCACAAGACACAATTAAAACTCAAATTGTTCAAATCATTCAAAGAGAAAATCATTCATATATGATCAACTACATAATTAATCAATTAAAATAAACTAACCTTAAATTTTTTTCGCCCACCACTCATTCGAAGCCTCAATGGTACGTGTTTTCTTATTCCATCCACAACTTGTCTCTTTGTACCGTAAGTCAGACCATGCCCTCCATACATTCTTCATGTAGTCGAATTTATTTTTACATTCTTTAGGAGTGACTTTCTTCCCAGATTTTTCCAAAAAAAATTCAACAATTTCGGCCCAATTGAAGTGCGTGTCAACACCGTTATTCTTATGGTACTCCCGACATATGACAAGCAAAATCTTTTGCTCAGAATCACTCCAATGATACTTGCTCTCCATTTTTGGCACCTTAGCCATTGTCCTATACTTCTTAGTATTGGTTCAATTTTCAAACACTTAGGTTCAAACAGAAACACAAAAATACCATATATCATATGCAAATTCTAGATTATTTAAAATCTAGATTAGAAATTGTCCATATTATTGAGCAATATATGCAAAATCTTGCAATTCTCACCAATCACTCAAAAAATCTAGATTAGAAACATATGAGATACAGAGCCACATATGCAAAATCAGCAATTCTCACTAGTGACTCAAAAATAATAAGATAAAGACCACAAATTTTCCACATTATTGAGCAACACCTTGCAATGGATTATTTAAAATCTAGATTAGAAAACAAAAACATGGTGAGTTAATAGATTAACTAGATTAAATAAAAGACCACCATTTGTCCATATTATTGGTTCTATTCAATACTCACCATGTTACAGAACAATTTTAGATGTTAAGTGATATAATTCATGAATTAAGCCCACTTAGAAATTTAGATTAATTAACTAAAAGGGTCGATTACAACAAATTTGTTGATATACAACAAATTTGATTACACTTAATTAACTAAAAGGCTCGAAAGGTTGTTATTGCAGAACAATTCTAGATTTCAAGCAGTACAAACTCAATGTACAACAAATTTGATATACAATGTACAACAATAGCTCGAGTAATCAATGCTAAAGGTCAAATTAGGATTGAACTCGAGATTTGGGCAAAATCTAAACCTAAATAATGAACAATAAATTTTATATACAAAGAGCAATAATGTTTATTGTTGCTCAAATAAATGTGTTGTACCATAACCAGGCATTACAAATTTGTATAAAGGTGTTGATACAGATCTGAAAGCGACCCGAAACCTATACCTTATGATATTGCATCGCATGAGGTTCTGGTTCTACGAGAGGCCCAGACTGCGCGAAAGGTTGTTCCTGCTGCGTCCAAATGGCGCTGCAACTCGACGCCGACGGTCGTCGCCGGATTCTTGATGCAGCTAGCGTGCGAGAGGCAAAGGTTGTTGGGTTGAAAAAGTTGTCGTTGTAGGACAATGGAATGGGAGCTGGCAGCTAGGGAATGGGAGCTGGCAGCTAGGGAACGAGAGCAATGAAAATGGATCTGGTATATCTCAAAGAGAGCCATTGTAAAAATGGATCTGGTGGGTTGTGTAATTTTTTTCATTTATAAAGTTGGTTTGGTCATTTTATGACATTAATGAATCACATAATGGTAATTTCATATATCTCAATATTTTTCTCCAACTAGTCCTACCGAACACTCCTTAGCGGATTCAACTCATATTTGTAGTTCCAACTCCACCACCAAATCCAACTCCAATTCCAGCTATAGAATCCAGCTCAGGTTCCAGCTCCAGCTAGTGCGTCCAAGAGGAGCCTAAGTGTAGCAAGGCTAAGAGTCCGTTCGGCAAATGAGTACTTATCAGTGCTGATGCTCAAATTAGGTGTTTTTTTCCTGATAAGCTAGGGGTGTTCGGTAGGGATTTGGTTATAAGTGTTTATTTTCTCGGAAAAGTAAGTTAAAAAGTTATAAAAAGTAACGATAAGCTACTTCGATAAGTCCGATAATATTTGGAGTATTGACTATCTTTTGAGATCGAAATAAGTCCCATAAGTCTGATAAACTTTCATAAATCTGCTTTTGCCGAACACATATAACAAAGTTTATTTTTCTCGAAAAGTGAAATAAATCCCATAAACACTTAAGAAGGAGCCTGCCGAACGCACCCTAAACTATGTATAGCCCCGCGCGTCCTCCATCAGAGGGCTTGTGCTACCGTGTGGGCGGATATTTGTTAGAATTAATTCATTTAATGAATGTTCTACCTATGAGTTAACTAAAATAATACAATTCGAATTCATCCAACAAAAATGTAGTATACCACTGGGCGGACTAGTCCTATTTAGTGTACTAACATCGTATTGGGTTGGCAAATTTTAATTAAAAGGGAAAGTGATCTGGCATGCCCACCCAGCTTTTTTGTACAGTTCCTGATCATGTTCACTTCTCAACTCAACCCCAGTACCCCACTCCTCTCCTCCTTTTGTCTCTTTACACGTCCAAATCCCATCGTTGTAAGAGAGAAACAGAAAACCAAAAACCAAACACCGAAATTTTAAAAACAAAAAAAAAGGTTTCTTTTGGAGTTTGGGCTTTAGAACAGAAAACAGTATAATACAAACTTTTGCAACCCAAGAGAAGAAAAGGTGAGAGTGGCCTTGAGTCTTGACTTGAAACTTTCCCCACGTTTTCCTCTCCTCTCTTCTCCGCCACCTTCCCCTCTTTTCCGGCGAACGAGCTCCTCTGATTTCGCCTGTATTAATTTTGTTGCTAATGAGCTGATCTGCTGTTCCACCCTTCTCTTCTGCCTCAAGTCTGAAGATCTGGGCCGAATCTACGCCGATGAAGTCCTCGGCACCGCCACCGGCTACCGTGACCTCCGGCGAAGGTCCGATGCCCTCTCTCTCTCGCATGTTTTCAGTTTGAGCTACAAGTTCCGAAATCAAGTTTTCTAAAATCTTAATTTGACCGTTCAACTTAGTGAAAGCTAGATTTCTCCTTCCAACTTTGCTCTTAATTTTCTGGTCCCTTTTAATTAGTTTTTTTTTTCTAAAAATTAATTTTGTTCACAACTATATTTGTGGGCTGAAGATGGGGACTTCTTTTATACTATGCCTGGGTTTCACTTATCATCATCAGGAAGACGTAGAGTTTTTTTGTTTTGCAAAAACAAAAAAAAAACAAAAATAACAATAAATGGATTATTCTGGAAAATTAGCATAGAAATTATGGACAACCAATGCCAGAACGACACGTGTGTAACTTTGGCACCATTTTCCGCAGGGGAGAAAAAGAGCATTAACCCGGAGTTATGGCAGGCGTGCGCCGGTCCCCTGGTAAGTTTGCCAGCTGTTGGGACCCACGTCGTCTATTTTCCTCAGGGTCATACTGAACAGGTTGGTTACATTTTACAAAAACATTCCAGCAAATTTTCAAAAATTGGTGCTCATATTAATCATTCCATGCTTTAGTTTTATTATGTGCATTTGGATATGTAATTACTGTTGTGACTTGTTGGGTTGGCATTCCAAACATTAAATGTTGCTTTTGTTTTGCTTTCCATGGTTCATTGTTTATGACTATCTATATTGCCCTTTGTGTTTGTGGAATTCTTTGTGTTGTTGTGACTTGTTGGGTTGGCATTCCAAACATGGAAATGATGCTTTTGTTTTGCTTTCCATGGTTCATTCAGGTTTATGATTATCTATATTGCCCTTTGTGTTTGTGGACTTCTTTGTGTTGATATTTTGAGAAACTTGAGTGGTTTGTATTTGATATGTTAGATGGGTTTGAAAAATCCTTGCACATTTCTATCCTAAAACCAATCGACTCCTGACCCAGTTCATACCCATTTTACACTTGGTTGGCACAATCTCTTTATAGCCAACTCAACCCAAATAACGGGTGGCTAGCATCAATCAAACAAGCCATGAAACGGGCCCGAGCCATAAATGAGGGGTCATGCATATGTAAGCCCAGTACACAAGCCCAATGGGGTTTCAGTCTAAAACCAATTGACAATTGGAGTAAGTCAATGACTTATATAGTAGCTTGTTTAATCCCAACTTTCAAACGTGGGATGAGTATTTTCAATAGTAATGTGTTTTCTTTTGGAAAATAAGATGAAAAAGCAAAATGTTGAATTTCCTAGTAACTTGATGAAGTTTTTCTTCAATTACAACTGATTTATTAGGTCTCATGTGCATTTCAATTTTTTTTTCCTTTTAGGAAATCAATTTTGGAGAGCACTTTTGCAATTTATCACTATTTTTCCTCAAACATAAGATAAAAGCAACATATTTTGCAATTAAAATAGCATCACCTTGTTTTTTTTCATTAGTCTTTGCTGTTTAAAGATTATAAGGATAGTTGCTGATGCTCATCCCTTGCTATCAGAACTAGTACAATTATTAGCATTATCACTATTAAATTTTTCTTCAGGCTCCCATTTTTTTTGTAGGTGAAGCCAGTATTTGGTCATTCTCATGATGATCACTGAAATCTGTGTAACTAAAGATTTGCTCTTCATGATTCATTTGCTAGAAAGGAAATTTTCAATTTTATAGATGTTAAGCCTACATTTTCTAATGCTTGTTTGTTTGTTGAGATTGAGTGTCAAACTTATCAGCAATTTCCTTGTCCAGGTAGCAGCATCAATGAAAAAAGATGTTGATGCTCAAATACCAAATTATTCAAATTTGGGGCCAAAGCTACTTTGCCATTTGCACAATGTTACATTACATGTAAGGTTACTTGCCTTTCTCTCCCCCTTTCTGTTGACAAGAGCATGCATTATTCTTTCCTCAGCTCCAAACTTCTATATATATATATATAATTAGGTTCTTGTGAATCACCTATTAAGTGGTTGTATCTGTAGGCAGATCCAGAGACAAATAAAGTGTACGCTCGGATGACCCTACAACCAGTTGCTTCAGTGAGTCTCATTGAAATAATATTGCCCCATTACTGAAGACATTTTGATAATAGTAACTTGCAAATTTTGTTAGTTTGTTATCATTTTTAGGTTTTTCACAATAAAACATTGATAGTATGAGGTTTGAGACTTTCGTTGCAGTAAATTGAGATTTGAATTTTTGTTTTGCTTTTGTGATAATCTAAGGACTTGATTCTTCTAGATAAAAAAAAGAAGAAAAAAGCTCACCTTTAAACTGTAAAGTCATAATATCAAAAGATTTAACCGATTTTCTTGTTCATCCAGCCCAGGGCGCACATGGTGGTGGCTCTCGTGATGGGATGTTACCAAAGAAAATTAATATAAATTTGACACCTCAATGAGTGTCATTGGGGCGCATCCTCATGCTCATTGGCTTTTATACACTGCCTTTGAGATGGATTTAGTCTCTATATCAATTTTGGTGCATTCTAACTAAATTCAGTTATTATTGTCAAATAGCTGAATTTCAGTTTTTCTTGGGTCTATCGGACGTACCCCTTTCCCTTGGGGGCAGGGGTACCCCCATCTTCACCCCCTAGATTCCGCTGTAGCGGAGCCTCAGTGGGTCAATGATGATGATGATGATGATGATGATCAATAAGTGTCATTGGCTTACTGTAATGAAACAAGTGAAGATCTTACACCTATCATTAAGTGAAACAAAAAAATTCAAACCTTGTGTCAACTGATTAATATTTTCTAAAACTCTTACCACCTATCTTAGATTATGCCTAAAGTTAATGACAACTAAATGAAAATTTTCCTATGTTTTTTACTCGTTCATAGTACAAATTTTTACTAATGAAGTGCTATAAATAGTATAACAACATTGTTTGTGTGGGCAGTTCCAATATTCCAGGAAAATACAAGTTCTTAGAAAAGCTCTTTAGAAGTTATTAAGCTCTTCTTGTTCTCATTGCAGTTCGACAAGGAGGATCTATTAAGGTCAGATCTTTCTCTAAAGCCAAGCAAACCACAACCAGAGTTCTTTTGTAAGGTACTAACTGCAAGTGATACAAGTACACATGGAGGGTTTTCTATTCCACGCCGAGCAGCTGAAAAGATCTTTCCTCCCCTTGTAAGATTTCCTTGTCATGGATTCTTATTTCCCTTTTATTTGGTTAAAACATAAGCTTGTCAACCTGTTATATAGGATTTCTCTATGCAACCGCCTGCTCAAGAGCTGACCGCCAAGGACTTGCATGATAGTCTATGGACTTTCCGACACATCTATCGTGGTAGGTTTCATTACTCTTTGGATAATATGAGGAAAGGGAGGAAGAAATATAACTCCTTGGATCTAATGTTCTCCATAATTCATTTCTCTTTTGAAGGACAACCAAAGAGACACTTGCTTACAACAGGATGGAGCCTTTTTATCAGTGGGAAAAGGCTTTTTGCTGGTGATTCTGTTCTATTAGTGAGGTGAGGACTATAAACTATTAGTCTGTCAAACCAATACATTTATCTTGTAAATGCTGGCTGAAGTTGATAATAAGTTGATAATATAGACTTCCTTTGGCTATATATTTAACACGCCGAGGGTCTATATTTAATTTTCTTTTTCCTTTCTTTCGATTTAAATATTATCAATCCATGGTGTACGAAGCAGAGATCAAAACCAGAATCTACTTGTCGGATTAAGACGAGCTAATAGGCAGCCTACCAATTTGTCATCGTCAGTTCTCTCCAGTGACAACATGCACATTGGCATACTAGCAGCGGCAGCTCATGCAGCAGCCAACAATAGTCCATTTACCGTTTTTTACAATCCAAGGTGATTAGGCTTTCTATCATTATATGTCTTCATTTTCCTTTTGTGTAAGGTGGATCTTTGTGACGGACCATGGTTTATGTATATACATTATTTCTCAGACATTTCCTTCTTTGTAACGTTGGTGTGCCGCAATGCAGGGCTAGTCCTTCAGAATTCGTCACCCCGCTTGCTAAGTACTACAGGGCGGTTTGTGGCCAGCAAATATCTGTGGGGATGAGATTTAGGATGCAGTTTGAAACCGAGGAGTCAGGAACTCGAAGGTAGTTTGAATAAACTGGTTTGTAAATGAACTGCAACTAGCTATATTAGGGCGCTATTCTCACAATCCATCTCACATTATTTGCTAAAAAAATACCCATTGTGTACCATCGATTACTTGAGTGCCACTTAAGTCCATTGTAAAGTTAATGGTCTGTCAAAATGACTAGGTGGTTTTAACTGACTCCCCAGCTGAAGAACGGGACTAGGTGGCAAGTGGCAACTATAATGGGTGTTTAGTTTGATAATTGTGTGTAATTTGTTATTTTGCCATTGTGTCTTATGAATGGCTTATAAATATCTTCATGTTAAGACATTATTTGTAGAATGACCCTATTCCCATTGTGGTACAAATTTTCAAGCTCCCATATATTTTGAGAATTGTGAGCTGAATCTTTGAATATTTCAGGTACATGGGTGCGATTACAGGTATTAGTGATCTAGACCCTGTACAGTGGAAAAATTCTCAGTGGCGTAATTTGTAGGTTGGCTTCCAAACCAGCATCTAGAGTTTGTCATACTTAGATGTTCAATCAGTGGAAGTCATTGTGAAATTGCTGCTATGGTGGACAGGTTGGATGGGATGATACAACTGTTGGGGAAAAGCGTACACGTGTTTCCGCTTGGGAAATCGAACCTATAACTGCCCCTTTTTTCATCTGCCCCCCGTATTTCAGAGCTAAGCATCCAAGAGACTCAGGTCAGGTTAAGTTGTTATCTGCTGCATTCTCTATGTTGTGTAGTTTTTCTCATTTCTAGCTAATTTGCATCAAGCCAACCTTGCTCACGGATGAGTCCTTGTTGAAAATAATTGCACTAATTAACCTATATGAAAATGCTTATACATGATATATGAAACTTTGGTTTTGGGTACTTACTTTTCTTTCTTCTAGATATTGATGCCTCTGATTTTGAAAACGCATTCAAGAGAACAATGCCTTGGCTTGGTGATGGCATCTACATGAAAGACGCACAAGCTTATAACGGCCTAAGCTTAGCGCAACGTATGAATATGCTGCAAAACCCGTCTTTGGCCAACCCTGTTCAACCAAATTTCCTGGATTCCTCACCTGGATTTTCCCTGCAAAGCAACTTTCAGTTTAACATGCCAAGGCAGATCCTCCAACAGGCCCAGCAACCTGATCAACAGCAACCGCTACCTGATATTCCACAAACGAGACAGCAACAATTGGTCAATCAAAGTCATGCTTCAGGTCAAGCTCACTCCCAGATTCTCCAATCTCAGAATGCAATACTAAACACAATGTCTCCTCCAAATAGTCAGCTTCAAAGAAGCATCAATCAGATCCCACCACAGCAACAACAGTCCGTTTTTGAAGACAGTTGGCAGAATAATAATCTGATACTTCCAAATCAATTGGAGCAGCATCAACACTCACTATTATCACAGCGGTCTTCCTTCCAGAAGCCATCTCAATTAACCCTGCATCAGAGTGCTCAACTTCAGAGCATTTCTAGCACAGTATGGGAAATGCAGCAATCTCAGCCCCAAATTCTTGCACATAATCAGATCAGTGGTATTAAGCTTCCACAATTGTCACAGATTCCGCAGCAGCCATCAAGTTTGATATCTGAGTTACAAGGTCATCAACCTTCTGTTGGAGGATGCAATTTCAACATATCTGCTGCAATGGCACAATCTATTGTTTCTGATAATGTTCCCAATGTTGTACAGTCAATTGTGAGTACGGGTCCACAAAGCAATTGTGTTGGTGACAGAGTGGCACCGTCTTGGTCTATACCCTTAAATGCCAATGGTTTGGAAACAATGGCTAGTACAGGAAAGAATCCGGATTTTAAGTCTTCTATTGTTGATGTATCCAGCCCTGATAGCCGAGAGTTATTTGGGAAACACGCGTATCAGAATCTTCCCGTTAGCCAGCTGGATTATTTGGACACGTCATCTGCAACTTCAACTTCTCTTCTCAGAGCGATGTTCATTTAAATGATAACAACTCCCAATCAATGTTGTCAAGACACCAAAGTCATGGAGTGGAGGTTCAAGCAGCAACAATGGACTTGTCTAACATTTCCTCAGGTGGATTGATGACGAGCTATGGAAATTGCGAAGACGCTCAACAAGATTTATCATCCTCTATGATAACACAGTCCTTTAGTGTCCAGGATATAGCATTCAATTCAATCGACTCTACAGTGACCGAGAGTCGAATTTTGAACCGTAATACGTGGGCCCCACCTCCTTCACAATATCAACGAATGAAGACATTTACAAAGGTTTATTTCTGATGAATTTATGACTAGTTTCACAATGTAAGCTTGTTTTAAACTATAATTGATTGAGCTAGAGCGTCTAATGTAGGTGTACAAGCGTGGAGCGGTAGGTAGATGCGTTGATGTTGCTCGATATTTAGGTTACGAAGAGCTGAAATAAGATCTGGCTCGTAGATTTGGTATTGAGGGACAGCTAGAGGACAGGGGCAGGATAGGATGGAAACTCGTGTATGTAGATCATGAGAATGACGTATTGCTTGTTGGTGATGACCCTTGGGAGTAAGTTCTCTAACTTGGTCTTAGCTTTTCTTGATCTTCTTGTGGAGTTTAAATCTAACTTTTCTTTTTTTTTGACATGCTTTAAACATGGATTTACTAATGTACACGTCCATTTGCTTGCTATAGAAGGATTGTGATGTCTGTCAGAACCTTCCGTATAGTTCTTCTATTTTAGCTGCAGGAATCAAAAGTAAAATTTACTAGAATCATATTGCATTTTCAATTGAGTAAATGAGATTAAAAAAAATAAAGAGAGAAAAAAGTTGCATTATCTAGGCCACTTTCCTTGAAACCACCCATTATAACGAAATCGCATTAACCATATGTTATACATAACTCGTGAACAAGCCAAAAAACATGAAGTGTTTGCAATTTTTTTGTTATACTTTAATAAATGTCCAATGTTCCATACATGATGCAAAATGTTTTCCAGGGAGTTTGTGAGGTGCGTCCGCTCCATAAAGATTTTGTCACCATAAGAAGTCCAGCAGATGAGCCTGGAGGGAGACTACGCCAATCTTTCCTAGCTGCTGAACCAGGCCTTACTACCCTAAAGAGTCAAGGCCCCAAAAGGATGAAAGTTAACTCACAACTTCACACTCTAGAATAAGTTTGTGTATCAGTAAATGGTGATTAGTGAGTGACTGAGATCTGCCTTGAAAATGAAAAATCCCAATTGTTGAACTAATCACCATTTACTAATACACAAGCTTGTTCTTGTGTGTGAAGTTGTGAGTTAATTTTCATCCTTTTTCGGCCATGACTTCAAGGTAGTAAGGGTTTACTTTTCAAGTGTAGGGATGTGAATATTTCTTTTATTGACATAGAACTTTGGATGATGGTCCATCAATAAGAAAAATCATTTGTGTTTCAGAGGTTGATTCACATGAAAATGATTCAACTAGAAACAAATAAGGACCTTTAGTATTTGAGAAATGGATGGCTAAGATTAAAAGAGATAGGGGCAAAATGGTAATTTTGACAAAAAAATAAAAAATTTAATTTTTTTTAGTTTAGCTTGTTTTTGCCAAAAACACGAAATTTGATTTTTTACGTTACGTTCACATATTTTATGCGTATGTGCCAAAAACACGAAATTTGATTTTTTACGTTACGTTCACATATTTTATGCGTATGTTCACACTATTATAAGACATGTTCACATATTATTACATTTTTCACTTCAGAGATTTTATAATATGTTCACATATATTACAAGTGTGTTCACATATTAGTATTGTTTGTTCATGTTTTATGGTCATATGTTCATGTTCGATTAAATCATAATACAGACGTTAAATGGCTTAAAAAAATTTGACAAAAATAAAATAAAAAATGAAAAATGAAAAATAAATTTTTTTATTTTATTTTTTATTTTTTCGTTTATTTTTGCCAAAAACACGACGCTTGACATTTTACATTTTGTTCACATATTTCATACACATGTTCACATTATTACAAGGGTAATTCACATATAACCACATTTTAACTTCAGAAAATTTAGTATACGTTCACATATATATAGGTACGTTCACATATTAGTATTGTATGTTCACGTTTTATGGCCTTATGTTCATACTCGATTTATATTATTCTACATACGTAAAAAGAATTAAAAAAATAAAGTAAGAAAAAATTTTAAAAAATTATTTTTTTTATTTTTTTATTTTTTTAATCGGAGGACGTAGATTCATTTCTGGTATTTCAATCTGATGGTCCAGATTCGTTCTTAGTTTTCATGATAAGCCACATTTTCATTTGATTCAATCTCGTATGTTTCATTACTTTTTTTTGCACTAGGGATGTTCTTGAGTTGTTTTTCCTTTTTAACCTAGAAGATAGGGTCTAAATGAGGAAACTCCGTTTTGCGCGTGGTAAAAAATGGCTGGGAAAAAATCCGTTTCGGACCGGACCGAGGGCATTCAGTCATGTCCTCGGTCGACAAAAAATTAAGAGTCGATCCCCGGTCCGGTCCGGACCGGATTTTTTTATTAGTGTAAAAAAATTTATTTTGTGTAGAAAATATGTATAGTTATATTATAAAATTTATGTTAAAAGTATAAATTTAATTTTTATATGATTTAATATATTTTTTTATAAAAAATAATGCTTTTTCTAAATAAATAAAAAATTATTTAAAATACTATATTTTATTGATAAGAGAATTGCGTCCAAAACCCGTCCAAACCCGGACCGAGACCGCATCGGAACCGAGACCGGACCGGATTGAGAATATCTGGTCTGGTCCTTAGTTCGATTTTTTGGGGAATTCGTTCCCGATCAAGTCCGGTCTTGGACTGATGCCCACCCTTAGTCAAAATGTTGATTCAAATGGGTCGGTGTAAATTAATCCGCTAACGTCCTCGTTAGAAATAAAAACTGCCATGTCATCATCCTCCGAGTCGATTCACATGGGATAGTACTAAGGCCCCGTTTGGTATCCATATCAAGAAATCGGATATGGTATGGATATATAGTTACTCATATCTATTGTTTGGTATATTTTGATATCGATATTAAATTGATATCTGTTGTTTGGTATATGGAAATATTGATATTGTTTGATATCAGAGTGTTATTTTGATATAACCCAAAAAATTGGTATATCAAAGATATCACACATACATATACTAATATTCGATATCTTGATATCACTCTTGCCCGTATCTTTATATCCATACCGATACCGATATCCGATACCTCATATCTTTGATATTAATACCAAACGAGCCCTAAACTACTTTTGATGATAAATTTTATCAATAAAATGTAATTTTGAATAATTGTATGTGTTTTGTCTTTGTTACGCTATGACAAGTTTTATTTTTTTCGGATGGCTATGATACATTGCAAAAAAAAAATGCTCGACAACCGTTTTTTTTATTAATCAATGTATTATTAAATTAATTTTTTTTGTCTTTGTTGGGCTTTTGCAATCCTTATTTTTTCTGTCTTATTTTTGTCTTTGTTAGGAATGTTTTATTTATTTATCAATATATTACGTACTATTGATTTCCTAATGATTGGTTTAATTCTTATTCATTTTTTGTATGATATTTCTATCTTACAAGATAATTTCAACTTGAATTTCCTATGCTTTCCAAAACAATATGAACTTCAATAATAGATAAAGTAACACGTATGTTTCCAATAGACACATATTAAAAATAGTAGTTAAATATCAAAAAATAGTTTTGTATTTGATGACTACATGATGTTATGTGGTGTCATTATTTGGTGCTATTAAGTACTACCACCTATATTCATTGTCATATTAGATTTGTTCAATACCGCAAATCATTAGAGCTTATGATTGGTTATTCTTTGTTGTCATAGTATTTTGCGCAGTAATTTGATTTGTTAGTATTTTTTCTTACTTTTGTATTTGATTTGATGACTTTTTGGCGTTAAGTGTTGTCATTGTTTGGTGATATTATGTGTTGCCACCTATTTTTGTTGTCCAGTAAGATATAAAGTGTACTTTTTAATATGCGTTGTGTGTAATGTGTCTCTCTATATATTATAAGATAAATATAAATATATTATATAATATGTTATCTATTTGTAGAGATAGTTTATAGTAATACATGTATGAGTTACTTATTATATTTTATAGTATAGATATACCTATAGTAGTTGCCTATTTGTATAAGCGTGTGTTTTACTATAATAAACATAAAATTTGCATGTGACCTATAAAATAGACCTATGCACGACACATATGGCACTAAAACAATGAACACATGGTACATTGCACACGTTGATCAACAATTGTTGATAATGCCTCCAAACAAGTTGTAGATGTCATGCATTTACCATATCTATTTGCTAAAGATACACTTGTCACAACTGTAAACATGGAAGCTTAAATTAGAAAATGAAAAGCAGAAAAGTTAGATTTTCATTAGCATGCAGATAAATTAACCACCAAAACAGGCATTGCCACTTAAAATACATAAAAATTAAAAACACTTAATCCATGGAGTTTAGAGGAAGGTGGTAATTACTTCCATATGGTCAAACCCATAGTGGCACCATCCTCAGGACGACCAAGCTTACTAATGTCCTGGTAGAACTGATAAACCACTATATATTGGAGACTGATGCAGGATTGTGTATTACTGTTCAGCAAACGCTTGACCAATCTAAAAGTGAACATGCACACAAAACAAATGAAATAATTCAAAATAAGGAATAAAAAAGATCAAGACTTTCAAAGGCACATAACGCTTCAGCAGAAGGCTTCTCTTGCTGAGGTGGAGCAACCATTCCAAAATCTATAAATGCAATGTCAACCATTAAATAAAGCTAGAAGAAGGTACTACTACTATCAAACCTCAAAAGAAAAGTAATTCCGGATATATATATATAAAATTAAATGAGAATCCCTAACATGTTGTACCGTCACTATATTAAATTACGAGGATCGACCATCTATAAAGTACGGAAAGTGTTGTTGGTGTAGGAGATGAGTATGCAAGTCTTTCCAACAGCTCCATTGGTTGCAGATTGCAGGGCATTCATTAACCTACAATCGCCGCTCCAAACCAAATTGGAATCGGGCCATAACAACACACATCCAAAAGTAATAAGGGGAAACATCAAAAAATGGCATACAATTAAGAACATATCTGGATCTTTAATAAGAACCACATTTGACACAAAGACATTAGAAATAAAATTCAATTGAGAAGGAGAAGTTCAAACCAATCAATTTTTGGAGCCGAATTTGGCGAGGTGGATAAGACATGACAACGGTGAAGGGTTCTTTCACCCGAGTCCATCGTTCCGTCCTTAAATTTGGAATTATGAATTAAAACATGCATGGCTTATTAGCACCAAAATACGGGCCCTTTTCTATAATCAATTAAGTTAGAGATCGAATATTTTGCACCTATTTTTTGGGTGGTGTGATGTATTAGCAATTCAAAGTCTAGACGTCTCCGGTTCAGTGTAGTAGGTGGTGGTGTGGTGCTTTCAATTCAAAGTCCGAATTAAACTTCACATCTTTGATTCAAATTCAAAGTCTTCATTTTACATTTTTTTAGAACCAATTATTAAGGTGTATGATTTTATCTTTTGTAACGTCCCAGTAATGCAATTCATGTCATTCTTCATGAAGAATAAGAAGCTTGATAAAGTATGGTCAAAACACCATCTCCCTGTTAATGATAGTTAGTATTATTTGTTTAGATAATATTAGATATTATTATTGTTAGAGGATATCTTATTGTTAGTAACCTCTTTACGTAACCTTAGGTAAATCTCTTTATTATGTTCTTGTTCTTAGTAGGTAGGGTTTGTGGTTGGTTGTGAAAACAATTTATATAGTAATTTCCCCCCTTTTGTGCCCACATTTTTCACGCATACAATCAATGATTGACAATTGTTGTTGCTTACTTCATTGAGTTTCATTGAATCGTTAAAATCCATTTATCTTATTAGTTAGTAGTTTAATTTTGTTGAAAGATATGTAGATGATTTCTAATATTACACCCTCTTTTGATGATCATATGCCATATACCTTTGCTATAACTGGTTACACATTGATGCTTCTATGCTTTCTCGTATTTTTGAAGTTGAAGTTTCATACTCAGTGATATGTTCACTTTTCCTTTTCCACTGTTATGAATGATCTTTTTATAGTATACATAGACACATATTAAAAAAAGGCAATTTTAACGCCAATGAGTTACATTCACCATAGTCATAGCAATGTAAACACCTTCAATTATGGATATTAATTATGTGAAAGTGTTATCCATTAATCTATAACAGATGTAGTTCCGACGTGCAAAGCACGCCGAGGGCTTACCTAGTACAATCAAAATTCGAAGAAAAAATTAGGGGCTGATTTGAATCGATTTTGTTGAAAAAAATTAACTTAGATTTAATTTGAGAGGCCTTGACGTAATTAAACTTGTTAATTGCACGAATACTACTCCGTATGTTGTAAAATTTTGTAGATTTAGGGTTTGAAATTAGTGTCGTTGAGGCTTTTAATGATAAGGCATATTTTTCTTATTTATTCATTACTATTTTTCCAATTTGTTGCTTATAAATGTCCGATTTCAATCATCAATGCAAGAGTGTTTAAATAAGAGTTAAATTTTGGTAAAACTTTGTGACAAAATCATTTCGATTGAGGAGAGTTGTTGCCATTGTTAAAAATTGTTTTGGACAGAAAATGAACAAATGATCACTTTTTGTTTGCTTTTGAGGAGTAGATAGCCAAAGAGATTCGATCTTTTTCGATTGGCGGGGTCAATGGACAGAAGTATTATTGAAAGCAATAAAAAATGTGATTAAAGTGAATGCAATAACAATAAAAAATGTGATTAAAGTGATTACAATCTAGTTACCAAGATCAAGGATCATACGGAAATTGTTGAGGAACTTCTGCGAATGCAAGAGAAGTCGAGAGAACAACTTCGGGAGTACTTATGTAGTGTTGATGGCTTATAAATCATATACATACATATATGAGAGAATGACTAAGTGATTACAAACATAGATCTATAAGAGAAGACAAATTTAGGAAAGAGAGTAGAAATGTGGAAATGGCGAGAACTTTAAAGATCCTATCTTCGGAGACTAAGTTAAGCCTTCATTTATAGAGAATAAGATGCCTCAACTGTATGCCAACGTCCTCCTAAAAATATATCTTGTGGAAGTTGTCAAAGTTGTTGGAACGGCTCCCGACAATCAAGGGATCCTTGTTACTGTAGCAGGTTTCCATATTCAATTTCTATGATTGAGAGAACTCAACATAAGTCTTAGTCCACCCTAGAATGTAGGATTGACTTCATAGATTAGTTAAATGACATCATTGGACAAGAGGATGGCCAAGTTCCACGAGCCAAGACATAGAAGTCAAGTTCCAAAAGTCGAGATCTTCTAGTGGAAATATTCTTGAGAATTCTTGGCTCAACAATTGCCACAAATTCATCTTGGTCGTTAAGGTGAGGAGATGCGCAAGATGAATTTCACATCTTCTACTGGATGATTTCATAATGTTCTGTCATTTCTGTAAGATCTTTCGGTGCCTCAGAATTTGAGTTTTCAAGATGATTCCTCATAAGTAAGGGCATTTGAAACAATGCCCCCAAAAGTTGAGGGCTTATGTCCCAAAAGCTAGGGGTTTATGCCTCGGGAGCTGAGCGCTGATGCTCTAGATGTTGGAGGTTTTTTCCCTAGAAGATGGGGGCTTTTAACTTAGAAGCCAAGGGTTTGTGATGTGTTCCGGCCTAGGACGACATCAACGGTTTCTATCTCATGCCAAGCTATTCCACTCGTGAGTTCGGTTCAAGACCCGCCTTCAACTATATCGATGACATCTTTGATCCAAGACGCATTTTTGGATCAATCGGAGGAGTCGAGAGTCGAGCCAAGCATTTTCGAGGGGAACTCCGATGGCATGGTCAAGCCCATGCCGAGCGCCCCCGCGCTCCAGCCGATGGAGCCCGCGCCGCGCCCGCAGAACGCGACCATTCCAGAGCGCGGGCTAAGCGCTGAAAGCGCGACCGCGCTTTGGCCGCCCGTCCCCGCGCTTTCGCCGCAGTGTGACGAAGCCTCTGAGCGTGGCCTGGATCTCGAAAGCGCGACCGCGCTTTCTGGGCCAAACCGCGCTTTGAGTGACGGTGTTTCGGATCTGTCCGAGTTTGTGTGAGGGCTTCCGAGGCTCGGATCTACGGGTTTCTATCTTAATTATGTTATCGGGATTTTAAGTGAGACAATTACTTT
Source organism: Fallopia convolvulus (assembly GCA_964016875.1). Taxonomy (NCBI): domain Eukaryota; kingdom Viridiplantae; phylum Streptophyta; class Magnoliopsida; order Caryophyllales; family Polygonaceae; genus Fallopia; species Fallopia convolvulus. Next base: position 31,130,740 of record OZ024727.1, read on the forward strand.
ATTTAGTATTATTATTAATTCCGCTATTAATGAGATGGGTTGGGCTTACATGCTTGGGCCCATCCTCATTAGGGTTTTAGAATTAGATCTAGTTTCTATTTAAGTTGTTAGACTCTCATATTTTCAGTTTACGCTTGAATTGAATTGAATTTGCCTTTGTTGAATCGAGTTTCTCTTCCCTAGGCATCAGGCGTCACAATCCTTCTATCCTTCTTCCAATCGCCCTACAATTATTCTGAGGTTTCACTTGTCGAATCAATTCCATATCGAGACGCCGCTAGAACCCTAGCGTCGTACAATCAACCCTCAATTTGCGCGCCCCTGCGTGCCGCTATCTCGCTTGCTTCCGCTCCATTGTTCATTCGAGATCGTGACGGGATTCATAATACGATACGTCGGTCCTTGTAGCAAGGCGAAACGCATCAAATGGCATCAGAGCCATCGTCTTGTAAGTCTCCTGATTCGATCTTTGCACTTTCACCACCATAATTCCGCCATTAATTCAGCAAAAATCCCAAAAAAAAAAATCGGCCAAACCCTAATTAAGTGTTCTTGTCCTTTGAAGTATAATAGTGGTGCGATTTGTTCATTTCTCTGCGATTGCTTGATTGATTGCCCATCGTTAGTGATTTTCAATTACGTGATAGGCTACTTGCTTTTTTTTTTATTGCATTGAACTATATTTATCACTACATATTTATCGTTGCTTGTTTGAGGTCACCGAAATTCAGTTTACACAAAAAAAGAAGCAATTTTCGGCCCTAATTAAAAAAAAAATCAGTTGTGGGTGGCATAGCCAAAATAAGGTAAGACATTAAACCACATTTTTCAAAAAAAAAAAGAGGAGAGAATTTGTGGGTGGTAAAGCCAAAATAAGGTAAGCCATAACCCACACTTTGCTAGTGATTTTAACTTTGTTGGTGCTTGCATCATTCCTTGTTTGCTAGTACTATTTGTTGATATTACTCAATTGTGTGGGTTTATATCTTGCTTTAACTTTGCTTTGTTCAATAACACCATTGTTTTACTCGTGAGCCTAAGCCGCCTCTCGCACAAAGAGCCTCCCGTGACCTTGTGTGAGTGCATTGCTCGGGTCAAGAGCTAAGACTTTGTGAGTTTGCTTGCCTTTGTTCGTTTTGTTCTTTGTTACTCGCCATGTGTTCTCATGATGGTTCAGGTTCACCTAAAGCAAGTGATGGCAATGAGCCACTCAATCCCGTTGTTGTGGTTGAGCAAAGAACTACGGATGAGAAGATTGACCGCTTAACTTTAGTGGTTACCGAATTACTGGCTCGGTTGAAGGCTCAATCATTGCCACCATAGCCTATTGTGCCTCCCACAACCCAACCAATCATCAACATTGCTAGTTCCAACCAAGCACAAGTCTTGGCCACACTTCCGATGCAGCAACAACCGCCTCCCGGGGTTTTGACGAGCGCACGCGCCAAGGCCGTGGGCATCACTATTGGCGCGTCCGAACCTTCTTTGGATCCGGGTTTGGGGACTCAACCTATTCCTCTTGATACTCAAGACCCTTGGAGCAAGGAAAAAGGACCTGCCGAGCTTGTCCAACCGTCAGTCCCCCAACAAGAGCTCAACTCGGCGGCTGCACTTGGCCAGGACGCACGGGTACTTCACAGCGACCCCAATGCTTATGATCCGTCTTCGAGTACCTATGCTGAAGACCAAGGTATGTTTTCTCAACTCCCTCTTCATAATTCTTATGGTCAAAGAGATGATGGTTATTACGCCACCACCTCTCGTAGTGCCCAGCCTCGCCAACAATTTGTTGATGACGCCCGAGCACGCCGGCTTTATGGAATGCGTGACCAATGCTTTCCGACATCGGCTTTAGACCAAAATGTTTTTGCTACAACCAAACGACCTTATGAGAAGGAACCAAGTCACAATCGTCGACATGGTTCCGTGGAGTATAATTTTGCTACACCGGTTATCCATGACGACTTCAAGGAGTTCGATGATGAACAAATTGAAGATTCGGGCATGGTTAACCCTCATAATTTTCCAGCGTTGAGTGATCCTCCCGAATTGGATGAGCGCCCATCGGATTGGATTCCGCCAGCTCCCACCCCTAATATTGGTAATGCCCAAACACGTCAAAACCGACGTGCTTTCGATCATGCTACCGAGCGATGCGCACAAGCTCCGCCCCGGCAGCATGATCAAGGGCAAGATCAATATTACGGGCAGGTGCCGGCCCGACCTTGGTCCCCTATTGATCGTGGCCATGATGTTCGTGTTGCTAATGGCGATCGGGACGCTCCTCGATACCAACGACACGAAGTCAAGGTTAAGATCGATCCGTTTGAAGGGCATCATGACCTTGCGGTCTTTTCAGAGTGGATCACTGTGACGGCGCATACTTTGCGCTATTGTAATATTCTCGCTTATGAGCATGTACAAGCGGCTACCTTACATTTCCATGGTTCAGCCCGGGCTTGGTGGCAACGCTTTATGGATGACCGTTTGCGTCGGGGTCTTACCGCAGTGACTACATGGGATCAGTTGGTCTATGTTATGACTCAAAAATACATTCCAACTGATTACCGTAATCAAATGCGCTTGGACATCGCTGAATTTCGCCAAGGATCTTTGTCCCCTATTGAATACTTCGAAAAGTTAGAGGACATGTTTTTCAAGGCGAATATTAGTGTTGCTCCATCCACATTGCGTACTAAATTTATTAGTGGTCTGAATTTGCCTATTAAAGATCAGCTTGAGATCCTTCCTATTAAGGATATCAACACACTAGTGCATACGGCCATGAAAATTCATCTACAGCATGTGCGCAATAAGAGTTATGGTTCTCGCACATCTTCGGGCAGGTATGTTTCTTCTAACCCTCGTCAATACGGTTTTGTTACTAATGATAATTCTAGTGCCGCAGGACAGGGTTCATCTACTCATTCGGGCGAATCGACGGTTCCTACCCCTTCACGCCAGGCTCCTCAAAAGCCGGCCCCACTGAATCATGAACGTGCCCGAGATTTGGAATGTTACACTTGTGGTGGACGTGGTCACTATCAAAAGGACTGCCCCAACCGCAAGAAAGTCATGTTTGTACAAGCTTCCGCTGGATATGAGTCCATGGATGAAGAAGAAGTTTCGGCCCCGACACCACTTGAGGAGGCTTATTCCGTCCCTCAGGCGGAAGAGTTGGATTGTGCTTCGCCGCCAGCCAACATTGGGACTCCTTTGGGTTTGATTGCACGAAAGGTCTCAATCCTTCGTGAGGACAACCTCCATTGCCAGCGAGAGAACCTCTTCCACACTAGAGCTCTTATTAGATCTTCCAACTTAAGTGTGATTATTGATTCCGGGTGTTGTACCAATTTCATCAACGAGAAGGTTGTAGCTCATCTTGGGCTACCTACAACTCCTCACCCGGCTACACCCGGCTACATATGGTCTTCAATGGCTTTCGTCTAGCTCAGGTACAAGTTTCTAAACAATGCATGATTTCTTTTTCCATTGTTCCTTATACCGATTCTATACTTTGTGATGTGGTTGCAATGGACGTCACTCATTTATTGTTGGGACGTCCATGGCAATTTGATAGGCGTGTTCTTCACGATGGTTACTTAAACACTTATGTGTTTACGTACCACGGGAAGCGCGTCAAGCTCTTACCTATGTCGCTAAGTGAGATTTTGCAGGATCGGGTTCAAAGGGATCGACAGAAAGCACTTGACGCTGAGGAACATGATGCAAAGGCCAAAGGGGTGCCAAAACCAAATCTCTTTGATCCACCTGGAAATGGCACGCCCCGCCATGATCTGAGGCCGCCTGACGCGTCCACATACTCCAAGCCAACCCATGGCGCGCCTCTTCAGGGTTCGGTTGAGCGCCGGTTGTTGTTGACACTTCCACCATTGTATCCGGCGCCATTTCTTGGGGATAAAACGACCTCTCCGATTCATTTTGAGGAAGCGAGGATGCTTCCCACTAAAGGGGGGAGGATGATGCGTTCCGGCCTAGGACGGCATCAACGGTTTCTATCTCATGCCAAGCTATTCCACCCGTGAGTTCGATTCAAGACCCGCCTTCAACTATATCGATGACATCTTTGATCTAAGACGCATTTTTGGATCAATCGGAGGAATCGGGAGTCGAGCCAAGCATTTCCGAGGGGATCTCCGATGGCGCGGTCAAGCCCATGACAATCGCCCCCGCGCTCCAGCCGATGGAGCCCGCGCCGCGCCCGCAGAACGCGACCATTCCAGAGCGCGGGCTGAGCGCCGAAAGCGCGACCGCGCTTTGGCCGCCCGTCCCGCGCTTTCGCCGCAGTGTGACGAAGCCTTTGTGCGCGGCCTGGATCCCGAAAGCGCGACCGCGCTTTTTGGGCCAAACCGCACTTTGAGTGACGGTGTTTCGGATCTGTCCGAGTTTGTGTGAGGGCTTCCGAGGCTCGGATCTTCGGGTTTCTATCTTAATTATGTTATCGGGATTTTAAGTGAGACAATTACTTTATTTAGTATTATTATTAGTTCCACTATTAATGAGATGGGTTGGGCTTGCATGCTTGGGCCCATCCTCATTAGGGTTTTAGAATTAGATCTAGTTTCTATTTAAGTTGTCAGACTCTCATATTTTCAGTTTACGCTTGAATTGAATTGAATTTGCCTTTGTTGAATCGAGTTTCTCTTCCCTAGGCATCAGCCGTCACAATCCTTCTATCCTTCTTCCAATCGCCCTACAATTATTCTGAGGTTTCGCTTGTCGGAATCAATTTCATATCGAGACGCCGCTAGAACTCTAGCGTCGTACCATCAACCCTCAATTCGCGTGCCCCTGCGTGCCGCTATCTCGCTTGCTTCCGCTCCATTGTTCATTCGAGATCGTGACGGGATTCATAATACGAGACGTCGGTCCTTGTAGCGAGGCGAAATGCATCAGTTTGTTCCTCGAGAGCTGAGGGCTAATGCCCCAAAAGTTGGGGGCTTTCGAGATAACCTCTGCAAAAGGCACTCGTGTTGTATAGCTATAGCGTTTAGTTGTCAAGGGACAAATTGCCCGCATGTCGAGTCGTGTATCGATTAGCGATCTCGTTATGTGTGTAAATATCGTATGTAGGTTAGTGATACATGACAACCTGGGGATGGATCGTCTCGTTTAAAGGGTGGCATGATCTTTCATGCATGTCTTGTTTGTTGATGAAGATTTGAACTTTGATGATGAATATGTACTAAATTGGATGATGAACTCAAACAATGGTTGGTGATGAAGATTTTATCCACTCCTATGCGATTCAATTAGTTTGGAACTCAAGAAACATTAGTAATCTTATAACTCATACATGATGGATATATGCATGTATAATCAAGAATTAAAGCTATATGCATCATTAATCCCCCTATCATCCAAATTCACTATCTATTTGAGAAACTTAAAATTTAGCAAAGTGTTCCAAGAATTTTTAGGAGAATTACAACAGAGGTAGGTTTTCTTAGGAGGAGAGGTTCTTTTAGATTCACCATTATAAGAAGTTCCAAGCAAAATCTACAATGAGAGGTTAACAATTTTCCATATTCTTATTAGCACCAAGCTTTGCTAAAAAAATACTAAATGACTAAAAACTCATATGGTACGAAGATTGCAAACAAAAACTCCTTATAATACATTTTATGCAGTACAAAACACAAACAAAGCTTCCAATAATAAAAATAAGAAAGTCGCACACTTTATAAGAATTGATGAAGAAATAAAAGCAGTAAAATACCAATCGAATATTGATTAAGAAACAAAAGCAGTAAAATAACAATCGAATATTGATGAAAAAACAAAAGCAATGAAATACAAATCGTATAGAGATCCCGCATCTTGAGCTCACCGAAATATAGATTAATGAGAAAGAAACCCTAAATCTAAAACATCACAAACAAAATTCAAACATGCTCATAAAGTACTTAATTTAATTGTGATAAAACAAATTTTATTGGATTGGATACAATCAACATTGATGATAAATGGAAACAATACCTTGAAATAACTGTCAATTGGTCTGTAAAGATCACCATGGTCAAACCTTGCAAACTCTGGGATAAAATTCGCAAAACTAAACGTCAATAAAGAAAGTTTGGAATTTATCCAGCTAAAAAGTAGTAAATTATGATTATACAAGAATTAAAAGATCTATGAAAATCAAATTTAACACAAAATCAGTCAAAAACATTATAGGAGAGCACTAAATCAGTACTATGAAAATCCATGTACCTTGCAAGTAACCTATTCATGCTTTAATAATCTTAATTCAAATTTAAAGAAAATACCTAATCGTGATGGGACATGAATTGTTGTGATAACATTCTTTAATCACCAAGGTCTGCATCTCCATTATAATACTCTCTTTCACGCATTTCATCAAACAACTGCACTGCATCAAAAATTGCATTCCTAAACGATCACTTTAGAGAGTTTTGCATGTTAAAATCTCTAAATATCAATTTATCATAACACAATTAAAATTCATTAATTTCAAGGTGTATTGATCAGCACATAATTAATTAAGCCAAGTCTTATTAGCATGGAAGCATGAATTTCCAGATGACCACCCATATTTGAAAGATATACATCAACTCTCAATAATCAAAATTGTACAGTATTTCATAACAAGCACATCTCACCTGGAATTTGTCAATAAAACGGATTAGAATGCCTTATAAACATAATTAGCAACACAAATTAGGGGTTTACCTGAGGGATTTTGAAATCAGGATGCTTGGACGGAATTTCGATTGGGGACAGGCACGCGCCGAGCGATGGTGCAGCTTGAGATGGGAGGCACCGACGTTCAACTCTGTTTCTTCCTTGGGTTGTTTGTCAAAATTGAGAAATAAGAACTAACAGTTGACATTATGATATTAGAAACAAAATTAAATTGAGAAGGACAAGTTCAAACCGATCAATTTTTGGAGACGAATTTGTAGACTTTGACGTGGTGGATAAGATATGTCGGCGCCCGGCAGTGAAGGATTATTTCACCCGAGTCTGTCGTTCTGTCCTGATTCTCGTTGTTCCTTCTTAGGGTTGTTTATTAGAATTGAGAAATAAGAACAACAGTTGACATAAAGACAATAGAAATAAAGTTAAATTGAGAAGGACAAGTTCAAACTGATCATTTTTTAGACGAAAATTAAATTGAGAAGGGCAAGTTCAAACTGATCAATTTTTGGAGACGAATTCGTAACCTCTGACGATGCAGGTAAGATATGTCGGCCGATATTTTTGACTTTGCAACCCATATAAATTTATTTTCCTTTTTTTTTAAATGGAGATGTTGTGAGTGCTCACACTCACATGAGTTATAGCAGGAGCCTGCTTGTGAGTAATAAATGCATTTGGAATAGATATAGATTTTTTTAGGTCCATGTTATGCAACACTCTTAAAATTAGTTTATAATTTTTATTTTTTTAAATTATAAAACTAGTCCAAATTTACTTTTCCTCCTTCTTTTTTCATTCTCTATTGTTTGCAACTCTAATTCAAATCTAAATCTCTTCATACTCTAATTGTTTAAAGAGTTTCGAGTGACAATTAAAGAAGCTCCGAAGATGAGTTATGTAGTCGAGATTACATGGTACGTTCACCATTCATATAAGCGTTTTTTCGATTTCCGCAAGTGTACATGCACGTACACGGATTGCGTGCAAAACAATTATGCACTCAATATGCAAGTGAGCATAATAGCAGTGCACACAAGCAGGGACGGAACCAAAAACTGAAATAAGGGTTGGCTGGATTTATCTTAAATGGTAAAAAAAAATGATGAGATCTATTTTATATTGAAAAATATCGATATCATCTAATGATAAAACTAATTAATTTTTTTAAAAGGAATCATAATATTGTAAAATTTTCATTTGAAAAAAAAATGATAAACATTATTATATTTAAACTTCTAATCCTAACTAATTTTTCACACTAATTAATTATATGCATTCAAAATGTTAAATATTTCAAAGTAAATACTATATATATATGTATTGAGTATATGTACAAATGTCATGCATTTCAACACAAAAATGAAAGGGGAAGAAAGTGGAGATTGGGCCTGCTACGTGGATATGGGGAAAAAATAATAGTTAGAAACGCTGTTATAGTGCTAATAATGTGCTATTGAGGTTCATTGGGCCTAGGTGGAATTGGAAAAGGGGGAATAAAGTATATTGCTTTTGAGTTTCGAACGCGCGAGGCATATGGGTTTTTACTTTGAAGTATCCTTGTATTCCATCTCACCATCTGCACTAGATTTTTTCTAGTTCATGTAAACTACTAAAGCATATATATATTTTTTTTTTTGGGGTGGGCTGTAGTAAACCCTAGCCCACCCCGGGTTCCATGCCTACACACAAGAAGTTTGTCTGCAAAGAAACAGTGCACGTAGAAAGATTGTGTTTAGATAAGAAATGCCCAACAAATTATTGCGCGCAAAATCTGTATGGTCGCGAAAGATTTGTGTGTTCTGTCCGAACGCTACAGGATGAATCGCGTAAATGCCCGACAAAGGTCGAAATCAACGAACGAGTGTGCGGGGAGAAGGTTGAACGTTGAAAGAGGATTTTTAAATGGAGATTCAAAGGGTTTTGAGTGAAGAGAGGGAGAATCGTGAAAACCTAATCTTCTTTAAAACGAGACTAATTTAGACTTATTTTGTAATAAATAAAAAATAGAAAATTGCAAACTAAAAAGGTGGGGTGTTGCATAGCTGATATGTTTTTTAATAGTAGTCGACCTTTATTTTTTTTATTTTTTGATCTGTATTAGAGCACTGTTCATGTACAACTACCATTAGTCTATTTTGTTTTTTTCTTATTCATTTCTCATCCCAAGATACATATTGTAATGGTAACTTTTATGCTTTATCTCAACGGTAGAAATTAAACGTTGACTTTTTGTGTTTGTATTTATATGACATTAAAGCCAAATTAAGTATTATGTTTAGCAAGTGGGGGAAGACGAAATAAAGAAATGAACCCTAAAAACTCTCTCCCCGCGACCCCCTTCTCTTTACCCAAAGTTCAGGAACCCTAAATCGAGACACCCCCCCCCCCCCAAATCAATGAAAATCAAGCCTCAATCTATGCTCTATTGGTATCATATGGTCTTGCCATGGTTTATTGGAAGGTTTGTGAAAGCGATTCCCCAAAGCAACCCAAATCGCCCAATATCGCGACTGTGCAAAGGCGAGCGAACCGAACAATCGCCGGAAGAAAGTACAACATCGGTGACCGGTTGACAACTACCGTACCATGTATTCGAAGGCAGGCTAAGCTTAAAGGGCTGGCTTGGTGTGAGCCATGCTCTCTGTGGAGGCTAGGGCTGGGTTACTTTCGTATCAGTAAAGGGCAAAATCTGGTGGGGAAAGAAATGTTGTCTGGGAGATTGATCTCTCAGTGGGCTCCTCGGGCGTCTCCGTCAGCATGAGTGAAGAAAAATGCTCCCTCTCAGCCTTGGGAGGAGCTTAGAGAGATGATTGAGAACCCGATTGTAGCCAGATCGCACTCCTTTCCCAGTATATCCTCTAGTTTTGGTATTTTTTATGGTGCTACTTGAATAACACTACTGTCTATATTTTTGTTAACTGCTATCTTGCCTGCTACACCATTCTCTCCTTTGAGATTTTCCTATTCTATACTATCTCTGTTGATTTCTATGAGTTATCTCTGTGGGTTTCTGGTTTACTTGTTGGCTTAATGGAGAAAAGTAATAGAAACATATCCTTTAAGCAAGTACTATGTTCTGATCCTTCAATTTCTAAAGAAACTGATCTTAAAGACTTCGTGAATGAACAACCTGACCCAATGCCTACCATGGCCTTTGAGGCCTTTAAGGGTGGCAATTGTTCTAAGCCTAAAGAGGCTGGTCCTTCGGGATCTAAGAAAGTTAAGGGTAGAACTAAAGGGAAAATAGATATGAATGCCTTTTTGGGGCAGTTGTCTGGTGTTTGTGAGAATAGAAACCATCTTAAAGAAACTCCCCTCTTTGCTTTTGTGCTTGGTGAGGCCATTGTAACTATGCTATACATTAAGAAGCTTAATTATATGATGTGTTGTTGGATTTTGTCTCTTAGGAGACATATTACTAAGGATTTCCATAGATATAAGACTATAACTAATGAAAGCATGTGTTTCAGAGAGATAAGTGATGATATAGGCTACAAAGAACTGAGGTGCTCCTGGAGTAGATCAACTCCAATAGGTGCTTTGCCTGTTGCAAACAAACAAATCTATGCAGAAGCTGAACTTGTGCATTGTCTCACTATGAACTATAATGGCAAATTGAATAGAACAGTAACTATAAATTGCAGATGGAACCTTTCTTCATATTGCACCAATGTGAGAAATGATGATACAGTTGAGTACACTACTGAAAATCTAATCTCAAAAAACTTCTCCTTCCTCGAAACTATGAACTTTATGTATTGTGGCAGGCTTCTGTTTAATGTCAAGATGTTTCATGATTACATGGCCTGGTTAGAGAAGTTTAGTGAAATCTATGTACCTTATTATCTGATGGCTAAGAGAAATGGAAAACTTTACTTATGCATGAAAAATATTATACCAATTCAGAAAGTAAGTTGTAAATATTGTACTTTTAGGTGTACTGTGGCTCTGAGGAGCTAGTACATGGATATTTTGTCCATAATCTACTTCTTAGGAACATGGAACTTGTTGCATCTTTATATGTATTTGGCTAGCTTATGTAAGCTTAATGACTATCTTTTCTTTCAATGTTCTGGCATCAGAACTTCTGTGATAATGAACCTTTATGAAAACAGATCAATGAATATGAATACCCTAGAAATTAATGATATTAGAATGATGATTGCTTGTATGAATAGAAGTAAAATTAAGTTAACCAACACTTATGACAAAGGTTATCCACTAAAGAGCTGCTACAGAGTAGGTATGCAAAATAGAAATTGGTGCAACTTTGTGGCACCTAAGTATAGCAACTCTTCCCTTGCCCTTTATTGGTCCTACTTGAATTATATCTTTAAATGCAATGACAACTTGAGTAGTGGTGTCGAGTACAAAGTAATTAGCCCCTATATAGTTATGATTTGCTTTTGCTTGAACAAAAATTAATAAATGTACTGATTTCTTGTGCTATTGTGGATACATTCACCATTTAAGCCCATGTTTGAGTCAGGGATTTCAGAGCACCAACATAGGAAAAAGATGGATGGCTGCTGTGTTGCCGAATCTGCTGTGCAGCGGGCTAAGCAAAGGAAAAATGAATATATGCCAAGGTCATATGAAACATATATGTTCTAGAGCAAGGGCATCATGGTATTTGTGCATATCATGCCTAAGAGCCTTCTCGGTTTGTATAAAAGGAATCAGGAAACCATTTTGTAGAATAATAATTAGTGGTCAAAATAGTGCAGGTTGCATACAATTCAGCCCTACCTCTGCTCAGTGGGAAGACACTTGTTTTGAGAAAATTCACATCAGAGAAATGAATAAGCTGGTTACCAGATCCTTCTCTAAGGAGAAGCGATGGGTTATGAACAAATCAAAGAAATTAGATCATTGGACTAGATGAAATAAGTATGGCCGAGTGATAATGCAAAATGAAATACATCCACAACAGGATAAAATAAAAATGGGGATGGTAATACAAAAAGTATATTATCATGAAGATGGGTTTTTGGAATTGTAGGGGGATAGGGAGAAAATCGTTCTGGCCGGAAATCAACTCGTTTTGTAAAATTCAACGAATACAAATTATGGCAATAGCGGAAACAAAAACAAAAACTTTACCAAGCGACCAGGTTTGGAGACGAGCAGGATTTGACAATGTTGTTTGGTCTCCTGCTTCTGGTAGAGCAGGAGGAATTGCGATCTTCTGGAAAGCATACCAACTCATCAATGAAGAGATCACGATACTCGTACAAGAACCAAGGTATGAGATCCTAAAATACTATCACTTGGTTACAAAAAATATTGTGGCAATTTGTTGTGTCTATGCCCCTCCTAACGCTAGTGATAAGGAAACATTCTGGAAAAATTTAAGTGAAACTCTACAAAACCCGAACCTACCCATCCTTACGATTGGGGATCTCAATGAGATACAATATGCAAGTGAGATAAAAGGGGGAGTATATCCCGAACCAGGGCGATTTGAAAGGTTATTAAACTTTTAAAACGACTACCTTCTAGAAGATATTTCAACTTGTGGAAATACTTTCACTTGGAGGAAAAACAAAACGGAAATTGATAATATTTACGAAAAACTAGATAGAGTCCTTGTCAGTAGTAGTATGATCCAAGAATTTCCAAACATTAATACCAAGAACCATGCCTTTACGACCTCTGACCACTGCAAAGTGACAATCGAACTTACTAACGAGGAAACTTTTAAAGCATAACCATTTAAGGTAGAAAAGATGTGGATGTATAGAAAAGATTTTAGGAATGTAGTTAGGCAAGCCTGGAGAGTTCAGTTTCAGGGGTCGAACATGTTTCAATTAGTGAAGAAAACACAACTATTTAAACAACATGCCAAACGATGAAACAAGCATACCTTGGGTAACATTTTCGAGCAACTTAAAGAAATAGATGAACAATTGGTCAAACTCTAGAGAGATATCCTTAGTTCTCCCCAACCAAGTGCTATCCAAAAACAATTACGATTGTTGAACAAAAAAGAATGTATACTTAAATTCATAAAACATATTCGAAACAAAGAGCTAAGACAAAGCACATTAATCTGTCTGGCGCAAACACATGGTACTTTCACAAAATTGCGAGTGGTAAACGAAATCGGAAAGTAATCAAGGAAATTACCACAAACACAGGAACACAAATACTAGGAACAGATAATATTAGAGATGAAATAAGAAATGACTTTAAAAAAAGGTTCACCAAACAAACAACATATCTTCACAATGCGAATGAATATTTGGACCTAATAACTACAGAAATAACAGAAGAAGACAACACCATGTTAACAAGCGCCATCACTAATGAAGAAATCAAAATGACATTAATGAGTCTGGGCTTTGATAAATCACCAAGACCGGATGAGATGACTGTAGAATTTTACAAGAGATATTGGGATATTGTGGGCCCAACAGTAATCAAGGCAGTTAAAAGCTTTTTCCACTCAGGTAAAATGTTACAACAAATAAACCATACGTTTATAACCCTCATACCTAAGATAGAGAACCCCAAGTCAACAAACCATTATAGACCAATAAGCCTATGCTCAACGATATATAAGATCATTTCTAAAATCATAAAAGAAAGGATTAAGAAAGTAATTACAATAATTATCCATCCCCTTCAAGGGGCATTCATAGCAAACCGTGCAATACAAGACAACATACTAATAGCATACGAAATCTTTCACTCCTTTAGGAATACCAAAAACCAAGAAGGTTGGATTGCTATAAAGCTAGATATGGAAAAAGCTTATGATCGAGTTGATTGGAATTTTCTATTAGATGTGATGCAGAGATTTGGCTTTCATCCACAATTCATTGGCTGGATTCGAGAGTGCATATGCTCTGTATCAGTATCTGTACTTGTAAACAATGGACCAACAGAGCCCTTTAAACCTGAACAAGGACTTAAGGTAGGGCGATCCATTATCACCTTTCCTGTTCGTTATTGCATCTGAAATCCTCTCAAGAAAATTACAGTTAACTAGTGAGATAGATAAAAAGTCTATTGGATTTCAGATTGCTCGAGGGGGAATTCGTATTCCTTTTCTATCATTTGCAGATGACATAATCATATTTGCAAAAGCATCCCAAGGATCGTGTGACAAATTTAAAACCATTATAGATGAATTCTGCAAGATTTCGGGGCAAAAGGTAAACTACAACAAATCAGCTATACAAACGTCTAAAAATATGACTACTCAACAAAAAAGCATTGCTCAACAAACTCTCGGAATTGCAACAATGACTAACCTGGAAAAATACCTAGGTTGCCCAATTATTAATGGTAAAGTCAATAGGGAAACTTCTAAGGACTCCATTGGAAACGCACAAAAACAACTCACCAAATGGAAAGCTAGTTCGTTGTCACAAGAAGGAAGAACGACATTAATTCGATCCAACCTAGCCACAAAACTGAACTATGTAATGCAGAGTTTTATGTTACCCACATATGCACATACAGAAATGGACAGGATCAATAGAGGTTTTTTTTTGGAATAAGGATAGAAACTATAAGCCCCTGGTGGGCTGGGACAAAATTTGCAAACCAAAAGACAATAAGGGTCTAGGAATTAGGAAAACGGAACATATGAACAAAGCCTTGCATATGAAACTACTTTGAAAAATTATTGCAGAACCAAATAATATTTGGGTTAGGATAATCTCACAAAAATATTTCAGGAATGATAACTTGTTTACATACAAACTAAAAACAAATACTTATTGGCAATGGAAAAAACTCATGCACCTCAGAGATGAATTCTATAAAGGTCTTATATGGAAAATTGGGGACGGACACACGGTAAAATTTTGAGTAGACAACTGGCTTCCAGGAGGCCCACTCCACCCACATGCAAAGGATCCAACGAGAATTGATGAAATGATAACGGTAGATAAATGGATTGATAATGATCGTAGGTGGAAAGTGGATGAGCTAAAACAAATTCTACCCGACAATATCGTTGAGCAAATCCAAAATACTTCGATCCTAGACAACCACATCCAAGATAGACTTTATTGGACACCTAGCAAAAATGGTTGGTTTTCCACGTCATCAACAGTAGAATTAATTACAAACCTACAAAGTGAAACACACAACATAAATAATTGGCTCTGGAAATTAGACACATACCCAAAAGTTAAAAACTTCATCTGGAAAGTAGATAATAATGGACTCCCAACGAAAGCAAGACTTAGAGAAAAACAAGTTATTACACCTGGAGGGTGCGTTCTATGTCAATGTACCAATGAGGATACTAATCACCTACTCATAAACTGTCCATACACTCTCTAAATAATGAACAAAGTAAACTCACACATTGCCAATACTATAAGAGCATATGACTCCAGGAACAAAGTGCCTAGAACGATCCTAAACGAAATCTACCAACTCTTAGGAAAAAAAGACTTTACCTGTCTAGCGGTTGTTTGGTGGAGTATTTGACACCAACGCAACAAGCTGCTTTTTCAACAAGATCATGGTGATGGAATTGCGGATTTAACAACTTATATTAGGAATCAAATTACAAATTGGGAAAAAGCAACAAAATGGACGAAAGATGAGGAAATCGTATTAACAACACAAATGAGGAAAAACAAAGAGGAAAGGAACAAACCCGAAAAAATGGAGAAAGCCTAGACATGGATAAATTAAAGTCAACTTTGATGCCTCAAGGCTTTCTAATGGCAATGCGGTTGGGGGTCTAGTATTTAGAGATCATTTGGGACAAGTAATAGATATTATGAAAAATAATTTTGGAAAAGTTTTGGTTGTTAAAGCTGAACCGCTAGCGCTAAGGGAAGCTATTAGACAGATAAAAAATAGAAATCTTGACCGAGTAGAAATTGAGGGGGATAATCTCCAAGTTGTTAATGCGATCAAAAAGAAAAACCACTGCCCGTGGGAGATTGAACTCATAATCGCGGATGTCCTTGTCTCCATTCATGGATACCAGGACATTGCGATTAACCATGTTCCTAGGGATTGTAACTGTCGAATTTATTAAGACTCATCCAGAACTTCTAGTTCTCATCTGAAAGGATGCTCTAGGGCGCCCTCCGTAGGGAGAGCACCCTAATTCTTATCTAATCAACAAAAAAAAGTATCATGTTTAGCATAAACAAATTGTTAATGTAAATATGTATTTCGATTGGTTTGTTAGTAGTGCTGACTTGTTATTTTGTTAGCATGTGCAATCATCTGTAGAAACAATCACGAGGTATTTATTAACTCTAAGGGTATGTTTGGATGGTGGGATTTGATGGGAATTTTAGGGAGGGAAATGGTGGGAATCATTTTTCTATTGTTTGGTTGTAATTTTATGTGAGAATTGATGGGATTTCATTAGAAAATTTAGAGTGAAATGATGGGAAATTGAATCCCACCAATTTGGTGGAATTTGATGCGAAACTAGAGATACATGTTTCAAATAAGAAAAAATAAAATAAAATTTTACCCACATTTTCTCATCAAAACCCACATCTAGCCAAACAAAGAAATCATTAAAATCCCCTACATTCTCACTTTTTATTTTCTTATCATTTCCTTTCTCATATTTTCCCACCCTTTCTCTTCTCATCAATTCTCAATTGCCAAACAGGCTGTAATAGATAAAGGCTCAATCAAGTATACTAGGAAGGAACCAGAACCAGAGAGGGAATCAGGACGGAACGACGAACTCGCGATTCTTCACTGCTGGCATATCTTCTCTGCCTCGTCAAACTCTACAAATTCATCTCCGAAATTGTTCACTTGGAACTCGCTGTTCTCAATTGAATTTCGTTTCCTAGTAATGTCTTTATGTCAACCCTGGTTCATATTTCTCAATTGAGAAATATCCAAATTTTCACTTGTTTTTTTGCTGTTGGTGCCTGGCCGAGGATTTCCGGCCGCCGGAGGGGGCGGCCGCCTTCCCGCGTGCCCACCTGCCTCCGCCACTGGTATGAATTAGGATGCATTGAAGTGAAAATCTAAAATTGCAAGTGCTCTTAAACTGCTCTTCAATTTGAATTGAAGTTTCATATAGAACGTTGGAACCAACTGTATGATTTTGATTGACAGGGTTGATGATGTGATTCTAATGGGAAATCTCAGTCAAACATATCTTGAATCCTGGTTTCTATTGTGACTTCAGTGGTCCATGAGATTGGTGTCGTTCATTCTTTTCTGCTGGCCTCTGGCTCTATCCTCATCAATTCTCCTTTTGATGCAGATTTTGCAACTTGAGATGTCAGGAAGGAGTAAAATGCTAAACCTGACGCTCGGTTGTTGCAAAGTGTATATATCAGAAAGCAGGAATAAGGCTGCTCTTGAGACGGTTGAACGAGCTGCGAAATCATTCCCTCAAGTGGCCATTACCAATAAGTTTGAAGATGATGCATATAATAGGGTAGGTTACACCCTTGTTTCGAGGCCGCTGCCTCCAAAGCCATCTTCTGATTTGTGTTCATTGCAAGGGGCTGCTTTTTCAATGGTTAAGGCTGCTTTGGAGGTAATCGACCTTAATAAGCATTGTGGAAGTCATCCTCGTCTTAGAATTATAGACCATGTTTGTTTCCACCCTTTAGCTGATGCTTCCATGGATCAAGTGGTTCGTATTGCCAAGTCCCTGGCTTTTGAAATTGGCTCTAATCTTTCAGGTATGTATAAAAGTTGTGCATGCATAATTCTGCATTGTGTTGTTGCTTGTTTTTTGGACACGTCTCAGTACTTTTGTTGTGAAGTTTGATTCAAAGAATCCACCTCTTTTCTTTTCTTTTCTTTTTTATTTGAAATTATGATTCCATTGTTGTTAAACATCATTATTTGTTGATGGATTTGGACTTGCTGCAAACAACTGATGTCCATTCGTTTAACCGTAAATTTTTGATTTTTTTCTTACAGTATTGAGTGTGTTTGGGATTGATCATTTGAACGAATTGCTTGTTCTTGGGTAAGAATGTTGATCCTTTTACTGTTATTAACTCATCATTTTTATTCAGCTCAATTGAAAGTAGTCTAATTTCATGTTTGCTTCTTTACAATAAGATAAAAGTAACTTTAAGGGCATATAAAATAAGTGGGTATAAAAATGAAGATTAATGTTTTATCCTGAGCTTGTAGATGACTTTTGATGCTACAATTGATGCTCAGTATAATCAACCATGATTGGAAATCTTCTGTGTAGTATATCATTGGAACTTAGTTTCTCTCGTGTAAGAAAACTAGCTTGTTCTTGTACTCCACAGTCCCCACTTTCCTTTATGGAGCCTCCCATGAACAAGGAAGAAAGCTCGATTCCATCAGAAGAGAGCTCGGCTACTTCAAACCGAACACCGAACAAAATCTTTGGGTTGGTGGCCCACAAACAAAGGAACTGCCCCCTCAACCCGATGAAGGACCGAAAAACGTGGACCAATCAAAAGGCGTCATTTTGATTGGAGCAACCAAATGGGTGGAAAACTATAATGTTCCGATCGTGACCTCAAACATGGCTGCCGCTCGAAGAATGGCTAAACGGGTGAGCGGGCGAGGTGGCGGGCTTGACTCCGTCCAAGCAATGGCACTTGCACATGTTGAAGGTGTGATTGAGGTGGCTTGTAATTTGCTTGAGCCGAGTTCAGTTGGAGGGGAAAGAGTGCAGAGCGAAGTCGAAAGGCTAGCAAGAGAGGAAGGAATGACTGTTGGAAAAGGCTACTTCACTGATTTTTCGCGGGAAAAGGTAATTCAAGCTTACTTGGAATCAGGATGTTGAGTTGATATTTGTGCTAATTCGACCGTGATTTTCTTTACTCTATATAATTAGAACAAGCCAAAGTATCGTCTCAATATACACATTATTTCTTTGAATATAATTTAGAAAGATTGCTGATTTTTTTCTGTTCTTGATAGGTTGATATGGATTATTCCTAATGACAGACACTACCTCTCTACGTACATATATAACTATGCATGATATCAAGCACAATTAACCACTAAAAAGACCCCATAAAAGGCAGGAATTTAACACGAAATGAAGAAAAACCCCTCAAACCGCCAACATATCCAAAGGGCCTCCACAGCTTGTTCCCGTTGTTGGGCACATATGAATAGGGAGGCGAATTATAATAAGGAGTTATGTTAACATGCTTCTCAGTTAAAGTTGGACATTGTTTTCTGATAAAGAAAATACAAACAATTGGAATATAATCATTCAAAATAGACAAGAAAAGGAAGCTGATTTTCTGTAACATCAGCTGATTATTCCCTTGCAACATATACAATGAGTACTAAGCTTTAACTTATGCAAGAAAGATGCAAGAAAAATCAGTGGCCTAAAACAGCATAAATCAATTTTTTGCATTATGTTACCAATTTTTGGGACAGGAAATATACAGGAACACCAAGAAAATTACAATGAAAAAAGAATCAAAATAGTAGTAGCACTCTCACTACAATAGATCTCGTGATCTTACGAGTGTGTGGAACTAAAAATTAACGAACTGAAAATAACTCAAAATCACACCAATTGATCACATCATCACTAGTGCATATGGATCACACACAAAATCAAAACCAATTCAGATTGAAAGTAAACTGACTTAATTCGCCGCAACCACACCTAGCACCCAACAACAACAACAACAACAACAACAACAACAACAACATCTACCCGGTTAGAATCCGGTATGAACGGGATCTGGGGGTCAAGATGTACGCACCCTTACTCCGACTCGAAAGTTGGGAGGGTGTTTAAGGGGGGGGCAAATCAAGAAGGGGGGAGGGCGAGAACCAAAAGAAAGAAAAAGTTAAAAGGGGTCGAAAGCGAGAGTGAAAAAGCACGCTGAAAACTCCGAAAATGAAAACAGAGAAACTGAAACGAGAGGGAAAGAGCAGGGTATTCTCTCATGCCCTCCCACTACCGCTCTGTCACTGTGATCTACTCCCGCCATTGGTCCCTACATAGGGTCAAATCTCCTGAGATTGCCAGAAAGCTAAGGTCTTATTTTATGACTTCCTTCCAACTCTTCTATGGTCTACCCCTTTCCTTGTGAAAGTCGCTACTGATCAACCTTTCGATTCTCCGAACCGGGGCCTCTGGTGGTCTCCTCTGTATGTGCCCAAACCATTTAAGCCTCGACTCTCTGAGCTTTTTGCCTAAACTAGCCACTTCCATCTTGCTCCTAATCACTTCGTTCCTAATCTTGTCCAGTCTCGTGTGCCCGCACATCCACCTCAGCATCCTCACCTCAGCATCCTCATCTCTGATACCATCATCTTCTACTCCCGCGCCTTAGTAGTCGGCCAACACTCCGCCCCGTAAAGTATGGCTGGTCTCGTGAAACCTAGCACCCATGAATAGAAATTATAATAGCTTTAACTTTTTGCATACCAAACATCAACCCAAAATTTCAAAGTGATGAATATCTAATCAATATAATCATGAATTTAGTAATTGCAAATCCCAAATCACCAAAAAAAATTGTTAATTACCTCAACCCTAGAAATAACAACAAACATTGTCGCACTCGATCACTGAGTTCCTCGTCGTTTCCTTCTTCAGGAGCAAGAGAATACCAGCAAAAACAAACACCCACCAAAAACTCCAACTCCTCACACACCCCACAAAGTCGTAGCCACAACGTTGTCATCAATCTAGCAGCAGTCACCGCCATTATCGTTTTCTCCGCCACACACGTAAACTCACCAACCGCTTTTGAAACATGTTCTTTTTCTTCAATGAAGTTGAAAATTTTTTTACAGAAGCAAACAATTGGACATAAGCCGGAAATTGTAAGGAGCCTAGGGTTAACTTGCGCAATAGTACAAAGTTTGGTACACAATGCGAATTTGGCAAGAGATGAGGGTTACCTAGCCAAAATTCTATTTATTTAAAGAACTTGTAAAAATTTCAAAAAAATGGTGAAGAAAGAGGCTATGAATTAAAAATAAGAGAAATTTCTTTTGGTGCCCCTGTGGATTATGTAATAATTCGGAAATATTTTGATATTTTTATCCTATTTTTATGCTCCTTGAATTTTCACTTTGGAATTGCTTAGTTTATAAGTAATCTCAGATAAATAATAATATTTAATATTTTATTTTAAAATTTAGCTAATTATATTTCAAAAAGTTTTTTAACTTAAAAGTAATTAATAATTATATAAGGGTAAAGTTTGTAGTAAAGGAAATTTATGGGTAGAAATCGTAAATTTACAAAATGTTATGCCGACTTTCGTACTTTATATATACATATGTGAATTCATTCATTTGTAATCAAAATAGCGTACAGAAGAAGAAAACCCGAGAGGGAGAGAAGAGAGAGAGGGAGAGGGAGTGGGAGAGAGAGAGATAGTCTTAGTGCGGGGTTCTTTCGTCGGGTCGGATATTGGCGTTCAAGCGTTGTTTGGTAAGTTTTAATTATCTATTGGTCTACTTGATTTATACTAATTTTTTCCAGATCTGGCTTTACAATTGATTTGGATTTGAAATCGGTTGATTTATAGTTCTCATAGGCTGTTTTTGATATTGGATTTCTATTCGGTAAAAGATTTCAGAGAAAATTAAAGGTTTCGTTTTGTAATGATATTATGGAGACCTTTGATCAAGTTTTACAAAGAGGTTTGAACTAGAGAAATGTTCTTTTATATATTTAGTATATCCTTGTGAAGTTTTAAAGGATTTGGAACTATACATAAGACGTTATGATGCATGTTGGCTTTACGTTGTTTTTAGGGTTATAGTTTGTAAGAGTTAAAAAGCTATTTTTATTCATTGGGATATATATATGTATATAGGAGCGCGAGTCTTAGAAATTGAACAGAGACGACGGGAAGAGACATGCCATATGTCTTAGACAAGGTTTCGCGTTGCGCGATAGTTAGTTGTTTCTTGGCTTTGAGAATTCGTCCTCAAGGTAAGTCACTTAGACTTACTTAGTTATCAGTTTTGATGTGTGCTAGATGTGTAGATATGATGTGTAGAGCTGTATTTTGGGATTCATTCCTATATATGTTCTATGTCTATTTGAAAGTAATTCGTTATTTTGGAAAATATAATAGATGAATACTATTTTGTATTTTATTTGGATTTCTAAGCATTGGCACCTAACCGATACGACTATGATTAGGGATAGTCGGGAAGGCGGAGACATCCCTAACTTAGTTGTATGTCGAGGAGGGCCCCTTCAAAATTATAATAAAATGTTTTGGCGAGTGCTCCCGAGGAGGCTTGACCAGGGGTAAGAAGGTGAATGATGAGGGTGTGAGTGGTTCGGATAAACGGTGTAGGCCACCGTCCGCTACCCCGCGTAAGGTTGGAGGATGCCATGCTTGTTTAATAAATTATGTCGATTGGCAATGGATGAGTTGCGATTGAACAACTATTGAGACGAAAAGTGATTGAGGTGATACTTAAGTGAAATGATGTGTTATTATTAGTATGCATTGGATGGCTGTAAGTATTATTATGTGCGTTTTATAATTATAGGTATTGTTGTGCGTTTGTTTGTTATGGTGAATGTTCTATATGTGAACTATTATATTACGACTCTAATTATGTAATTGAATAAACTGATTTTGCTTCTGCATGTTGCTTTTACTATCCAGTGCATATTGGAATTGTTAGCTAACCCTTCGGGGTGTTGTTTTTCTTTTAGGTAATCACTCTGGAATGAATAATGCTCCAAGGAATCTTCTCCAAGATAATGGTGAGCCAGATCGACGTGGTGTGTCTTAGGATGCAGTCGGATAATGTTTTGTAGGACTGTAGGTCCTAGGAGTCTATGTTATCTTGTTAAGTTAGATGTTTGTAAATATTGGTTAAAGTTTAGAGATCAGAATTGAGAGTTGTGTTGGAGTGGGTTAATGCACATGTGCATGACTTTGTTACTTTTAAAGGAACATAGTTGGATGTTTTTCTTGTATTTCTCATTGTGTCTTTGTTGCAAGGTCCCGCATTGTGAAATTGTTGTTAAATTAGCCTGAGTGGACCCAAGTGAGGTCCCCAACCAAGTGACATTCTGGTATTTAAAACCGGGGTGTTACAAATTGGTATCAAAGCGAGGTTGACAACAGGGGCACAAGGAACCTAACAATAAAAGTATGAGAGGTCCAACTTAAACGAAAACTCAGACCGAGTTTTCCTTTTTAAAACATTTTGATAAAAGTTAGGCATATTGCATAGTTGGGTAGAAAGACACGTCGAGAAGGGCCACCATCGAATGGGGAGTAATCATGTAAGCATTTTCTTATGTACTTTATTTAGTATTGCTTAGGCTTAATAATACTAGTACTCGCAGATTAGTTATGGCACCACCGAAGAAGACTACTAATGTAGTTAAAGGAAGAGGGAGACCCCGAGGCCGAGGACGTGGCCGTGGAAGGGGTAGAGAAAGCGCATTACAGCTCCAGCTAATCTTCATGCTGAAGAAGTTGCGGAAAGTGAAGGACCGGCATTGGGTGTTCGACAAGGACAATATGAAGCTTCTGTTGCTAATGACCCTCGGAGATATGAATCACCATTTGTAGAAGAAGATGTTGTCTCTATTGTTGGAGCTAGGCCAAGGGTTGACCCAGAAGTACCTAGGCTAACTAATGTGCCTCTTGAACCTGATATATAGGCAACAAATATGAAGATGCCTCCCCAAGTAAGCCAAGTTGCAATACTACCAGGCATCACGAGACTTGAATGCTCTAGAAGGGTAGTGGAGTTGGGAGGAGGTCTACGGGAGCCAAAACTAGATAAGTGGCTTGGAGAGTTTAAGAAGAAGGGAGTACCAAACTTCACCGGAGCTTTAGGTACTGATGTGGAACAATGGTTGAGAAGGGTCGCTTCTGCATTAGATTCAATCCAAGCGCCAGAGGAGAGGAGGATGTCCTTAGTGCAATGTTTATTACAAGAAGGTGCATTTGACTGGTGGAATCTGAAACATGATCATGAAAAAGTCGTGACCTTTGGAGAATTTGGAGAAAAGATTCGAGAACATTATTGTCCCGAGCCCTTGAGGAGTGCAAGGGAAGTTACATTCCGAGATGCTGGACCAGAGAACATTTCGGTGACTGAAACAATTGATAAATTTCAAAAGGAGTTAGCAGTTGTACCTGACGCTGCACCTACAGAAAAACTTCGGATCTCTGCTTTTCTAAAGCGATTACAACCGCAGCTACGTGCCTATGTCTCTGGATTACAACTTAAAACCTTAACTGAAGTTCAAAACTTAGCTTTGGCATATGCTCTAGCTAGTCCAAGGCCTGGGCCATCTGATGTTAATCCAAGAGACAGTAAGAGATAGAAGACATCGTCATCAAGCTTTAAGAAAGATGGACGACCTAGTCAGTTTCGACAAAAGGGACCAGTTAGTCAGTTTCAAAGCCGTCATGGTCAATCACAACAAGCTCGTACTTTTGGGAGCCCAAGGCAGTGCTACAATTGTGCAAGTACTGAGCATGTTAAGAGTAGTTGCCCGAAACCACTAGTTACTTGTTTTTCTTGTGGAAGAGTGGGACATCGTTCACAATTCTGTTTTAATAAGAGAGTAGCTTCGTCGCAAGGATCATCTCCAGGGACTGGTAAATTTGTGGCTCATCGCCCTGTCCCACCACAACAGTATCCACCACCATCACAGAGTCGTGGCAAAGGTCGCGGTAATGTGGTTAGTAATTCGGGTGCCACTCAACCTCGAATGTTTGAGATAAAGAGAAATGATGCTTTGAATGCTCCTACTGCGACATGTACGATTTGGATTCAATCTAAACCTGTACACATTTTGTTCGATACTGGTGCTACACATTCATTTATGTCATCTGCATGTGCACATAGATTGCAATTGACATGTAGTAGTAGTGCCTCTTTTCTTGTTAGACTGCCAGACGGTAGTAAGATTAGTGGGGATAGAGAGATCATGCAATGTCCGATACGAATCGAAAATAAGGACTCTTAGCGGATTTCATAGTAGTACAATTAGCATCTGATGATGATGTAATTTTGGGAATGGATTGGATGAGGCAATATCGGGCAGTGTTAGATATTCATAGTGGAACCGTAACAGTAACTGCAGATGACGGTTCTAAACATTTATGGCAAGAATCAAAGAAGGAGAAAGATGGAGTAATAATTAGCGCAATGAAGGAAGCTAAGATGATAAAAAAAAGGGATGTGTAGGCTATTGGTGTTATGTCTTACAAGGGGATAAAGAAATTCCGAGAGTTAGAGATATTCCAGTTGTACGAGAGTTTGAGGATGTCTTTCTTGAGGAGTTGCCAGGACTACCACCTCAGCAAGAGGTAGACTTCAACATTGACTTGGAGCCTAGTACAAGACCAATATCGCGAGCTCCTTATCGCATGGCTTCAATGGAGATGCAAGAGTTGAAGACTCAATTGGAAGAGTTGTTAGAAAAGGGATATGTGCGCCCCAGTGCGTCACCTTGGGGAGCTCCAGTTCTGTTTGTCAAGAAGAAAGATGGGTCGTTGAGATTGTGTATCGACTATCGAGAGCTGAATCAGATCACCATCAAGAATAAGTACCCATTACCACGAATTGATGATTTACTAGATCAACTTCAAGGAGTTGTGGTATTCTCTAAGATCGATCTGCGATCTGGGTATCATCAGTTGAGGATCCGAGAGGAAGACATTCCAAAGACGGCATTTCGTACAAGATACGGACATTATGAATTTGTGGTAATGCCCTTCGGATTGACAAATGCCCCAGCTGTGTTCATGGAATTGATGAACCGAATCTTTATTGATTATTTAGATCGGTTTGTCGTAGTTTTTATAGATGATATCTTGGTGTATTCACGAAGTCATGAGGAGCATGCTGATCATTTAAGAACAGTCTTGGGAGTTTTGAGACAGCAACAGTTGTTCGCAAAATTATCAAAGTGTGAATTTTGGATGCCAAAGGTAACCTTTTTAGGACATGTGGTATCTGCTAGAGGAGTAATGGTAGACCCAACGAAGATTGAGGTTGTGGCAGCTTGGGAACCTCCAAGAAATGTGAAGGAAGTACGTAGCTTCTTGGGTTTGGCTGGGTACTATAGACGGTTTGTAGAAGGATTTTCTCGTCTAGCCCAACCATTAACCAATCTACTACGAAAAACAACAAAATTTGAGTGGTCAGATGCATGTCAGAAAAGTTTTGATGAGTTGAAGAATAGGTTGACTTCAGCTCCGATCTTAGCTCTTCCTCAAGGGAATGAAGGTTATGTAATATATAGTGATGCTTCAAAATTGGGACTAGGTTGTGTCTTGATGCAGAATGGTAAAGTGATTGCTTATGCTTCAAGGCAGTTAAAGCCGAACGAACAGAATTACCCAACACATGATCTAGAGTTGGCAGTTGTGGTGCATGCATTGAAGATTTGGCGTCACTATCTATATGGAGCAACCTGTCAAATTCTGACCGATCATAAGAGTCTCAAGTACATCTTCACTCAGCGAGAGCTCAATATGAGACAACGTAGGTGGCTGGAACTGATTAAAGATTATGACTTAGAGATCCTTTACCACCCGGGAAAAGCAAATGTTGTTGCTGATGCACTTAGCCGGAAATCATCTCAGGAACGAATATTGTCTCACTTGACTGCTCAACCATCTTTGCAAAAGGACTTGATGAGAAATGAGATTGAAGTGTGGATTCGAAGATACCAGGGTCAGTTGCTTACCTTAGAATACCAACCTAGTCTGATAGAAGAGATTCGTAAAAAGCAGGAGACTTGCTCAAAGATTCAAGATATTTGTCGGAAAGTGTATCGAGGTGAAGCACAGGGATTTGAAATTCGAGGAGATGGAATTTTGAGAATTCATGGAAGAGTATGTGTGCCCCAAGATCACGAGTTAAGACAGAAAATACTTTAAGAAGCTCATTCTACGCTATATTCAGTCCACCCAGGAGCTAGTAAGATGTACAAGGATTTGAGACAATGTTATTGGTGGGATGGCATGAAGCCTGATGTACCAAGATTTGTGGCAAAGTGTCAGGTATGTCAGCAGGTGAAGATAGAGCACCAAAGACCAAGGGGAATACTCCAACCGCTTCCCATTATAGAATGGAAGTGGGAGGACATTTCCATGGATTTTGTTACCGGATTGCAGATTAGTAGAGGACATGATACAATATGGGTTATTGTAGATAGACTGACAAAGACTGCTCGTTTTATGCCCATTAAAGAGACTTGGCCAGTAAGTAAACTAGTAAAGGTATTCGTAAAAGAAATAGTGAGATTGCATGGAGTACATAGGACAATAGTGTCTGATCGTGATGGGCGATTTACCTCTAATTTCAGGAAGCAAGTACACAAAGCCTTAGGCATAGAACTACATTTCACAACTGCTTACCACCCACAGTCAGATGGTCAGTCTGAGAGGACGATACAGACATTGGAAGATATGCTGAGGTCATGTGTGCTAGATTGGGGAGGAAATTGGTCTGATTATTTGGAGTTAGTTGAGTTTGCGTATAATAACAGTTGGCATTCCTCAATTCAGATGGCACCTTATGAGGCTTTATATGGACGAAGATGCAGGACACCTCTATGCTAGGATGATCCATCAGATGTTATAGATGGAAGGCCTCAGATGATCCAAAAAACCGTGGAGAAGGTGGCTTTGATCCGAGAGCACATGTTGATTGCACAGAGTCGCCAAAAATCTTACGCGGACAAGAGACGAAGACCTTTGGAATTCGAGGTGGGAGCTCATGTGTGGTTGAGAGTGTCGCCGACTCGCGGAGTTAAAAGGTTTGGGGTGAAATGGAAGTTGAGTCCTCAGTACATCGGGCCGTTTGAAATTCTTGAGAGAATAGGTGAAGTGGCATACAAACTGGCATTGCCACCAGCGTTGGATGGAGTTCATTCTGTATTTCATGTGTCACAGTTAAGGCAGTATGTGCCTGATCCTAGTCATAAGCTCAATTATGAGGAGTTGAAGATTGAGCCTGACCATACCTTTGTGGAGCAACCAATAGCAATTATAGATCGTCGCATGAAGAAGTTGCGGAAAAAAGAGATTCCTTTATTGTTGATTCAGTGGTCTCGACGAGGAGTCGAGGAAGCCACTTGGGAAACTGAAGCTAGTATAGAGAAAAATTACCCTGACATTTACCGTGGTTTGATAGCGGGAGTGAATTAGAGGTTTGGCAGGTTAGTTACTACCCAGGACTTGACTTTACTTATAGATTATGAAAATTTGTTGAATTTCTTTAAGTGCTTGATGATTTACTAAGTTGATTATATGATTTTAGGATGAGAATATGATAA
Source organism: Fallopia convolvulus (assembly GCA_964016875.1). NCBI lineage: Eukaryota > Viridiplantae > Streptophyta > Magnoliopsida > Caryophyllales > Polygonaceae > Fallopia > Fallopia convolvulus. The sequence continues at coordinate 31,158,650 of OZ024727.1, forward strand.
AGCTATCCAGAGTGTAGTCGAGTTTAGTAAAACCTTAAAGAGTAGAAGTTAGAAGTGTGCGAGAACCTAGCTTATAGATGGTAACTAACTGTGTGCTTTGTTTGACTTGACTTTGTATGCTTGACTTGTTTGATAGTTGTTTGTAGTGTACTAGTAGTATGAATTACATGATGTTTGACTTAGTTGGTTTCTACTTGTAGTGTACTAAGAGTATGAGATGCGTGTTGTTTGGCTCATGTGAAAGATTTGAAGTACTGGTATGAGTTTGTTTTCGTATATCTCTGAAAGTTTCGAGACGAAACTTTTGATATTTTTATCCTATTTTTATGCTCCTTGAATTTTCACTTTGGAATTGCTTAGTTTATAAGTAATCTCGGATAAATAATAATATTTAATATTTTATTTTAAAATTTAGCTAATTATATTTCAAAAAGTTTTTTAACTTAAAAGTAATTAATAATTATATAAGGGTAAAGTTTGTAGTAAAGGAAATTTATGGGTAGAAATCGTAAATTTAAAAAATGTTATGCCGACTTTCGTACTTTATATATACATATGTGAATTCATTCATTTGTAATCAAAATAGCGTACAAAAGAAGAAAAACCGAGAGGGAGAGAAGAGAGAGAGGGAGTGGGAGAGAGAGATAGTCTCAGTGCGGGGTTCTTTCGTCGGGTCCGATATTGGCGTTCAAGCGTTGTTTGGTAAGTTTTAATTATCTATTGGTCTACTTGATTTATACTAATTTTTTTCCAGATCTGGCTTTACAATTGATTTGGATTTGAAATCGGTTGATTTATAGTTCTCATAAGTTGTTTTTGATATTGGATTTCTATTCGGTAAAAGATTTCAGAGAAAATTTAGGGTTTCGTTTTGTAATGATATTATGGAGACCTTTGATCAAGTTTTACAAAGAGGTTTGAACTAGAGAAATGTTCTTTTATATATTTAGTATATCCTTGTGAAGTTTTAAAGGATTTGGAACTATACATAAGAAGTTATGATGCATGTTGGCTTTACGTTGTTTTTAGGGTTATAGTTTGTAAGAGTTAAAAAGCTATTTTTATTCATTGGGATATATATATGTATATAGGAGCGTGAGTCTTAGAAATTGAACAGAGACGACGGGAAGAGACATGCCATATGTCTTAGACAAGGTTTCGCGTTGCGCGATAGTTAGTTGTTTCTTGGCTTTGAGAATTCGTCCTCAAGGTAAGTCGCTTAGACTTACTTAGTTATCAGTTTTGATGTGTGCTAGATGTGTAGATATGATGTGTAGAGCTGTATTTTTGGATTCATTCCTATATATGGTCTATGTCTATTTGAAAGCAATTCGTTATTTTAGAAAATATAATAGATGAATTGCGATTGAACAATTATTGCGACGAAAAGTGATTGAGGTGATACTTAAGTGAAATGATGTGTTATTATTAGTATGCATTGGATGGGTGTAAGTATTATTATGTGCGTTTTATAATTATAGGTATTGTTGTGCGTTTGTTTGTTATGGTGAATTTTCTATATGTGAACTATTATATTACGGCTCTTATTATGTAATTGAATAAACTGATTTTGCTTCTGCATGTTGCTTTTACTATCCAGTGCATATTGGAATTGTTAGCTAACCCTTCGGGATGTTGTTTTTCTTTTAGGTAATCACTCCGGAATGAATAATGCTCCAAGGAATCTTCTCCAAGATAATGGTGAGCCAGATCGACGTGGTGTGTCTTAGGATGCAGTCGGATAATGTTTTGTAGGACTGTAGGTCCTAGGAGTCTATGTTATCTTGTTAAGTTAGATGTTTGTAAATATTGGTTAAAGTTTAGAGATCGGAATTGAGAGCTGTGTTGGAGTGGGTTAATGAACACGTGCATGACTTTGTTACTTTTAAAGAAACATAGTTGGATGTTTTTCTTGTATTTCTCGTCGTGCCTTTGTTGCAAGGTCCCGCATTGTGAAATTGTTGTTAAATTAGCCTGAGTGGACCCAAGTGAGGTCCACAACCAAGTGACATTCTGGTATTTAAAACCGGGGTGTTACAGATTCGACTTTTCCTTTTGGTGCCCAAAAAAATTCTTATTCCTTTTGGTACCCTCCTACTTTTAACATTTTCCTTTCCGTAGCCAAAATAGACCCAATCTCAAATTCCATCCAAAATTTACATTTTCGGTCAAAAAAAACTAAAATATGTCTTCAACCTCCCATCAGAGGAGGGGCGTCGGGCATCGGTTCAATTCTATTCGATTGTGCGAGTTAATGGGGAATATGAAGAGATGAAGGGCAATCGTTCCATTTCAGATCAAATTAAATGTTTGGATTAAATCTGGGATTTAATTGAAACCGTTTTTTTAAGATGAGGAGTTGCCTAGCACTGCTGGAAACGCGTCTGTAGCCAGAAAATATTTAGCCACGAATTTGGGCGAGGGTAATTTGGGTGGCAACGGCCATAAGTTTAACCACAAATATTTCAGTTTGCGGTAATATGGCCATGAAATATAGAGTTGTGGCTAGTTTTGGGGCCGAATAGCCCCGAAAAGTGAGCGCGGCTAGATTTGGTTGTAGATTTCTGGCCATATTATCATGAAAACAAGCTCGTCGCTAACTTTAAGGCCCAATGGACGCGAATTTCTTGTGCAGCTAGATTCATTTCTAGAGTAGTAGCTAATTAGCCACGAAAAAAGATTTGTGTGTATATTTAGGATAAAGTCTGGAGCTAAGTACCCACATACTAGTCGTGGCTAGGTTTGTGGATATTTGTGTGGGTAATTTGAATCATTGACTCATAAACGGTCCTTCATTTCTTTAGAATTTTTATAAATAACCACAAAACTAGCCACGAGTTCTTATTTTCGTGTCTAACATAGTTTGTTTGGAAACATCTGCGATAACAGTCACGAGATTAGCCACGAGTTCTTTATTTCGTGAGAAATCTGTAGAAATAACCACGAGACTAGTCACGAATTCTTCGTTTCGTGTCTAACTTTGTTTGTTTGGAAAAAATTGCATAAACAGTCACGAGATTAGCCACGAGTTCTTCATTTCGTGAGAAATCTGCAGAAATAACCACGAGACTAGTCACGAGTTCTTCATTTCGTGTCTAACTTTATTTGTTTGGAAAAATTTGCAGAAACAATTACGAGATTAGCCATGAGTTCTTCATTTCGTGGTAAATTTTCAGAAATAACCACAAGATTTCAACGAAGGAAGAGGAGAAGAGTACATTTGGATTGGGCTTCTCCTCCATATGGGCCGAGTACGGTGATCCAAAAAGGGCCCATTTCTTTTGACTCCCAAGCCCATCAGATTTTCTATTACCTAACAAGCCCATTCCTAATTAATTTTTATTATTTGTAAAATTATTTCCACTATAAATAACAATTATTTTAAAATTTTAATAAATATTACCCATATGCTTTTATAAGAAAATATTTATTAAAATAAAATATCAATCATGCTCACCTAGGAAATTAATATATTTTAATAAATTATAAATGACTTCCTAGGAAATTAATAGTTTTTAATAATTTTTAATTCTTATGATAAATCGTTATATTCATTTAGAATCGTTCATTCTTATGAGAAATCGTTATATTCATTTAGAATCGTTCATTCTCATGAGAAATCGTTATATTCATTTAGAATCGTTCATTCTTATGAGAAATCGTTATATTCATTTAGAATCGTTCATTTATTGAGAAATCGTTATATTCATTTAGAATCGTTCATTCTTATGTTTTCTAGAAATCGTTATATTCATTTAGATTCGTTCATTCTTATTAAAATTCGTTATATTCATTTAGAATCGTTCATTCTTATAAGATATTGTTATATTCCTTTAGAATCGTTTATTCTTATAACAAATCATTATATTCATTTAAAACAGTTCATTCTTGTAAGAAATTGTTATAGTCCTTTAGAGTCGTTTATTCTTATAAGAAATCGTTATATTCCTTTAGAATCATTCATTCTTATATGAAAATGTTATATTTCTTTAGAATCGATCATTCTTATAAGAAAGCGTTACTTTCATTTAGAATCGATCATTCTTATAAGAAAGCGTTACTTTCATTTAGAATCGATCATTCTTATAAGAAAGTGTTATATTTCTTAGGGTTTAAGGTTTAGGGTTTAGGGTTTAAAGTTTAGGGTTTAGGGTCTAGGGTTAAGGTTTAGGGTATAGGGTCTAGGGTCTAGGGTTTAGGGTTTAGGGTTTAGGGTTTAGGGTCTTATAAGAAATCATTATATTCCTTTGTAATCATTCATTCTTATAAGAAATCGTTATATTTCGTTAGAATCATTCATTCTTATAAGAAAACATAATAATCACTTAGAATCGTTCATTCTTATAAGAAATTGTTATATTCATTTAGAATCATTCACTTATAAGAAAACGTAGAAAATGTTATATTCACTTAGAATCGTTCATTCTTATAAGAAAATATTGTATTCACTTAGAATCGTTCATTCTTATAAGAAAACATTGTATTCACTTAGAATCGTTCATTCTTATAAGAAAACGTTATATTCCTTTATAATCATTCATTCTTATAAGAAATCGTTATATTTCTTTAGAATCGTTCATTCTTATAAGAAAACATAATATTCACTTAGAATCGTTCATTCTTATAAGAAATTGTTATATTCATTTAGAATCGTTCATTCTTATAAGTACACGCCAGGGGTTCGGGGGAGGAGCCCCCGACAACACCAGGGGTCCTAGGGGGTGGAGCCCCCTAGTAGGGGGTTCAGGGGGCAACACCCCTCGACGGTGGTCTCGCTGACCGGTCAGCGAGTTGGGGGTCCAGGGGGCAACGCGCCCCTGGCGGGGTTGGGGGCAGCGCCCCCAAAAAAAAGGTATACAATGTTTTATGTATTGAAGATTTATTTTATTATCATGTTAGATTAATATCGATTTATATATAAAATTTTCAATTTTACTCTTTTAATTATTGTACTTTCTAGATAGGAAAGTGTATATATATATAGGAAAGTGTTTGATTATTTAGATTATTTGTATATAGAAAAGTGTATTTAGTTAAATATTTTTTTAAAAAATAATTGCTAATTTAATCATCTAAAACATTTGGTTTAGGAGTGAAAAAAAAGGAAATATTTGATTAAAACTTTTTGGGCGGGCTATAAATATTACAAGGAGGGAAAATCTGATGTAAAGAAATTTTGGGCGGGCTAAAAATATTACAAGGAGGGAAATTTTGGTTTAAAATTTTTTAGGCGGGTTGAATATTGTGGGCCTCTTCCTTATTGATTGAAAAAAGTTCTAAAACTCAAACCCTAACTTTGAGTCGCACATATCTCTGACCTCCTCCTCCGCCGCGCACGTATCTCTAAACCCTAAACTCGCCTCCTCTCACCAAATGGAGAGAATCAGGAACGAGAGAGAATCAGGAACGACGGCGGACTCGTGGAGAAAGAATTCGGATTCTTCACCGCCGGCATATCTTCTCCCCCTTGTCAAGTCCACAAATTCATCTCCAAATCGAGGGAAGGAACCCTAGAGAGAATCAGGATGGGACGACGGGGTCGGGGAGAAAGAATTCGGCTTCTTCACCGTCGGCATATCTTCTCCGCCTTGTCAAAGTCCACAGATTCGTCTCCAAATTGATCTATTTGAGCTTCTGCTTCTGAATTGAATTTTTTTCCTAATGTCTTTTTGTCAATCGAGGTTCTTATTTCTCATTGAGATCCAAACTGATCGTTGTGTAGTTTTTCACTTGCAGGTGATTGTTCCATTCATCTGCTTCGAAAGACAAAGACGAAGGAGAGATGGCTACGAAAGCCTCCACATATTCACCTTCAACCCGCAAGAGTAAACAAAAGAGGCCAAATCTTAGTGACCCCACCTCGGTTCAACCTGATACGCATGGCTTCCACCAGTGTTGACAAGCTTGTACGTCTCCTTTCTCCTGGACACATTTGGGCTTCAGCTTGTATGTCTCTAGTGACGCTGAATTTTGTTTGGCATCTATTTAATTTTTGTTCAGGTTTTAGATTAGGGGCCCTTTGTCTTTTGGTTATTAATAAGTATCCAAGCTCTATAGTCATCATAAGTATGTTGTCCACTTAAGTTGTTAAAGTGATTTGTTTCTTCTTTAATTGAATGGATGAGAGTGTTGTTAAAATGATTTGTTGCTGCTGGCAGCCAGATATATCAGGCTTGTGATTTCTATAGTGTTGTCCTTCTTGCTGTTAAAACATTATGTAAAACTACAAATGACCAGAACCATGTTGCTTTTTTAGTATCCCTGAAAATAAACCTCTTGGTTCTGCTGGCAGCCAGATAGGCCAGATGAACTTGCACGGATTGAAACTGCAGGAGGGAGAGTTATCAACGTCAAAGGAGCTCGTGTTCAGGGGATTCTAGCAATGTCACGATCAATAGGTACACATGCTTGTAAACTCGAGAAATACAATGCTTCTATCGAATATCACATGCGTTTTTCTGTTTTTTGTTGTTGCTCTTTGTTTGTCACCAATCTAAGTTTCTTAATAATATGACTCGTAATTTTTGTTTACTAGTGTAGTTTTGGATTCTTTCTTTAGAATGGAATTTTGGAGTGATAATAAGATTGTGCAACTTTGAGGCTGTCATTTTATGTGTGGAATTGGTTTTTAGAGTTTGAAAAACTAGGATGACTATTTTTGTTGATAGAAAGATGTGTGATTGAATTTTCGGTTCTGGGTGGATGAAGCAATTCCTATAAATGGTCCATTTTAGTATGTGTTCACAGAATATTGTCCATTTTCATGGGCTGGTCAACTCCTCCCTCTACTTATCTATTTCCATGCCTAGATAACACTACTTGTTTCTCTTTCTCCTCTCCCTATATGGTGTGATTTTGTAATATGTACTCATTGTGTATGGCACAAGTTTGATTTTTTAATGGTTGTTGACAAGCTTAGGAAACCAGATTTGTTGTTTTTTGCAAGATAAGGAGCAGTTCTGTTGCTGGTGCTTTGCGGAAGCATTCTCACATTCATGGAGAAAAACAATATGTTTTCACTATGAGGGATGTGGAAAGGTAACAGTTTTGTTGCTCACTTCTAATTGGTTGATCCTTTTTAGTGATCAATGAACTATATGTGTGCACATATATTGTTATTTGTGTATTTACATATCTATCCTTGCAGAAATTTTTGGATAGCTCCAAGTTAAAGATACAATTTCTGATTCATACTGGAGAAAGAGATTTTGTTTGCCATCATGAAGGATGTATAAGGTGATTATTCGGTTCCTCTATATCTTTTTGTCAAGTGGATTTTATAGCATCAAGGGGTACTTAATACTATAATTTGAATCTTTATATTTGTGCAAATATGTGTAACCTTTGGGGTGTTCCCTTTGTGCTATGGATTACTCGACATTTCGACCTGCATCCCATTCGTTTTCTGATTTTCGTTTTGAATGAATCTGGTTGCATGGCTGCTTCCTAATTCTTGTGCGCAAATGCAGGGTTTCTCTTTAGATTTCATCTTGAGATCACATATGAAGACCCACTCCCAAGAAAATGCTGGTGTTCCACCTTTCAATATTTCAATATGCAAGTTGAAGGTGGCTATCTTTGTACTCTTCTTAGTTTTAGTTTTAGAAAATGTTTGTATCAAACATACGAATTCTGCACCTCTAAGTTTGTGGTGCTCTGGTTGAGCTTGAGCAACATGACTCATTTGCTGTTAAATATGATTGCTTCTGCTGAAATGCGTTATGACTCAAATAATGATGTATTATGTCATTTTTAATTACTTCTTGCATTGTTTGCTTTTTTTTTGCTTTTGATGTCCAATTTTTTGTATATTTTACTGTTGCTTTGACTAAACTAGAGAACATTAGAGAGCAATTAGCATATATATTATGGTATAATATTTTTTTTATTTTTTTAAATGCCTAAATATTTAATCACAAAATTTGAAACAAAATAGATTCAATGCAAATTTCAAGGCTAAATGGCCATGGATTTTCCCACTAAATAGATTCATTGCGAGTTTCAAGGCTAATGGCCACGAATTAGGGGCAATAATGAGTTCAAATTCGACTCGAATTTAGGTACAAAATACATTTGTAGCTAAAATTTGATGGTGATGCACTCAAAACCAACCACGAAATTCAATTCTGGCTAATGTGGTTGAACATGACTTCCGTGGCCAATAGTCACACATTTAGCAATGAACTAGTTCGCGGCTATTATTTGCAGCTAAATAGCCACAAAACTAGAATTATGTGGTTCTTTTCCAGAGTGATCTTTAGCCTCGCGCGTTTTAGCCTCAGGGCACCTTTCGAAGGGCAATCCGTTGGGGATGTTGTGGCTAACGTGATTTCGTGGTTATTTTTGTGGCGAAAATCGTGTCTATTTTCCTGGCTACAGACGCGTTTTCCAGCAGTGTAGGGTCCTCAATTTGGGACTATAAGAGGGGCTTTGGGTTTATGTATTTCTCAAACCAATTGTCCTCAGATCTCTCAATTAGACATTGGGTCATTTTCGTTTGGGTCTTTACTCGTAATGGGTCATCGGAGGTTGCTGATGTCAAGCTTGCGGAAGGTCTAGTCTATTGTTGTTGAACCGTAATCAGGTATTGAGCAGGTTGGTGCAGGCGCGGGCTGGTGTTGCCGTCGGCCGTGCACAGTCGTCGCCGCCTCTGATGGCTTCTTCCTTGTGCTGTGTTCATTTTTTTTCTTATTGTACTAATGTTGGTAGTCGTCGTTGCCGCCTCTGATGGCTTCTTCCTTGAGTCCTTTTAGTTTTTTTTAACAGAAAATGTAAATTTTGGATGGAATTTGAGATATGGGTCTATTTTGGTTACGGAAAGAAAAATTTTAAAAGTAGGAGAGTACCAAAAGGAATTAGAATTTTTTTTGGCACTAAAAGGAAAAGTCGAAACCACTGGGGCACCAAAAGGAATTGCAATTTACATTTGTCTACTAATAATTACATACCAGCTATGCAAAGCACCCTTATTTTAGTTAGCAGTTTTTCTTTTATATAATATTACAAAATAAGCCCCAAACTCTTCTCCTCCTATTCATTCCTTCCTCTACTCTCCCAATTGTTTTGAAGACACCACTTGCGACCAGGCCGACGATTCCTTCTCCTTGTCCTTCCTCTTCACTTTCGTCCACACCCTGCTCCATCGTCTCTCCGTGCCGCCTCCGACTACCCATGAAGGCCTGCCTTAACTGTACGGGTACATCCAATCCACACTCCATTGTCTCGTCGTCTTGATATTGCACCAAACAATTTGGTGTGCATTTATAATATCCACACAATAATCTCGCGTCTGTTGCTTTTTTGCATACAAAAACTTTGCGTGCAATTTGTTTATGAACACAAGTATTTGGCGTGCAAGGCTTTTTTGCACATTTGTTAATTGCGTGCATAGTTCTTTTGCACGCAATCGGCGCACGTGCACATACAATTACGAAAATAGAAAAAACGCTTATATGAATGGTGAATGTACCATGGAATCTCGACTACATAACTCGTCTTTAGAGCTTATTTCATTGTCACTCGACATTTGTTAAGAAATAACAATATTAAGAAATTTAGATTTGAATTAGGGTTGCAGACAATAGAGAATGTGAAAAGGGAGGAAAAGTATATTTGGACTAGTTTTATAATTTCTAATAAATTAAATGTTGCAAACTAATTCTACGGGGCGGTGCATAACATGGGCCAATAATTATCTTCATGTGTCATTTTTGTAAAGATAATTTACAAAACACAACCCATCCAATAGGCCAAATGGCCCAAATTGACTTCAACTATCTAACTTTTTCATATTTACAAACAGCCACTGGTACAGGATATCTAAGTTGGGAGAAAAACCACCCCTAAAAGCTAGCCAATAGAGGTAGGGAACCTCCATTTATATACCACACATTAGAAGTCATGACTTTCCAATGTGGGAATTTCCATTCCCTGGAACAGCCACCCATACAAGAGGCTTCATTACCCAAATATCTATTACTAATAACTAAAGCCGGAGCAATTTCTGCCACCACGTTGCGCCACATCACCCCTTTATTAAAATAACAATTTTAAATAGTTAATTATGCAAAAAAAAGTTATTTCCAACTAAACGTAAAGATAAAATAATATTTGTAAAAATTTATTCACAAATAAACATAAAGATAAAATAATATTAGTAGATTTGACCAAAATAGATAAAAAAAATACATTATAGTTATTATATTTGGTAAAAAATACATTAGAAAAAAGATAAGAAAAAATATGTACATGTGATCACATACATATCTTTCAAATAAAAACAATTATATCTATCTATAACTATATATTAAAGTTGTAAATTTTCTAGCCACCACATTAGTCCTAACCCCACCTTATATTAAAAAAATTTATTTATATTATTTTTTTCCAATTAAATTCCTTTCTATTTATTCATGTGGAAAAAAGATAGTTCGATTTTTTATTTAAAAAAACGAAAATTATTTTATCTTTATACTTTTATCTATTTATAAAAAATATTTATAAGAATTTCAAATATCTATATAATTACTTGCCTAAATTAAATTTTTATAAGAAAATTATATTATATTTTTCTAAATTTCCTGTTTGGATTTTTATGTAAATATAGAAGATTTTTTATCTTTAAAAAATCTATATTTTTATCTTTTCTTATTAACTATCTTTTTAAATTTTTATTGAAATGATTTTTAAATAATTGAATTAGATCAATTTTTTTAAGAATTTACATTATTTTTGACTTTTTATTTATTTTTGTATATTTACTTTATTAATATCATATTTATAATATATCTAAAAATTGATGAGTCGTAGTCGTGCATGGCACGTCGGGTACAACTAGCACATATTTATCATATACAATGCATCACATTAAAAATGGTGAATGGAATATAAAAACTTATTTATGTATGACACATAAAGGTACTAATATAATATATTAGAGTAAAATAGATAAGTTTTTTATCCATAAATAAGATAATTATATAAATAAGCTATTTTTATTTTTTATATTAAATTACAATCATTTATTAAATAAATTAATTATTAAATTCATGTAGTTGTGCCATAATAACTAGGATTGGGGATCAAATGAGAACAGTTCTTATCCTAAGAAATGAGAACAATTATGAGCCTTTAATTTTGTGAGATCAATGGTCCAGATATGCTAATAAAAGAGGCGTGGGTGACATTAATTTTTCAGAATTTGGAGGTATTTTCGTCATTTTAGGGTCATTTACATTCAATCTCAGCATTCAACTGAATTCTTCCTCGTGTCTGCGCTTATCGATCCTCTCCTTGTACGCTCACATCCTCCTTGTACGCTCGAATCCCCAATCTCATTTGATCCCCTCGATTTACTGTAATCTATCTTCCTCTCAAGCAAATTCAACTTGAACCCCCTCCTTATTGATGGATTTAGGTATGTTTTTCGTTGGTTTTAGGTTTTTAATCTTTGTTCATGGATTTTCATGTGTTTAGGTGTGATTTTGCATCTTTGTTCCTGGATTTCGATGAAGAGAGCCTTAGACTTGATAGAGATTACAAACTAAAGATTTATGTATGTTTTTTGCTTTGCAATTTGAAGGATTTGATTGAAAATATAGTTTGATTTTGTATGCTTATTTGATTGCCCACCAAGTGTTTAATGAAATGCCTAAACCGTTTTTCTCCATAATAACCCAAACTAATAGCCATAATAAAAACTTAGGATGCTTGAGACTATTTACATGAAGTATTATATGGATGTTTGAGGCTAATGAACCTTAGAATCATTCAACTATGTTTGGAAGAGGGGGTGAAAACCCCTAAATGAATGTTCAACTTTTTCTATTTGATAAGTTTATGTAAATTTGAGCTTTATTATATTAGAGGGTTGTGTTTATCAAGATGGTGTGGCAATATGTTGATGGATTAGCCAGCTGCAAGTTCTAGGTCTTACTACACTTGTTTTTCTCTTTATGCAAATGCAACATTTTATTGAATTTTGTCTCTAAACAATCTGTAAGGTTAAAGTGGAACTAGTCAGGAAGTCATGAACCGAATTGTCATTTTCAATGAACTTTAATGTCTATTGTTATGAACCGCATTGGCAATCTTTGTGAACCAAAAGAACATTGTTATTTTGCACCTTTTTACTAGATCTCTTCTTTTTCTCCCTTTTTTTTATTGTAGGTTGTTCATCAAGCTCTGGCCAACCTAATTTGTCTAATTCAGATAAAGATCATAGTATTGATGGGGTTCAATTGACGGGTCTTGATAATGATGTTAGTGTTGATGGGGTTTCATTGGATGATGCTGATGAAGCTAGTGATGCCTACATTCTTCAATTATCACAAGATTGTTCTTATTACATTCCCAATTGTCCAGACGAGTGTAAACCACACGAAGGTCAATATTTTATCACATTGGATGAAGGCATCTCCTTTTACACGCAGTATGCTTCTATTTGTGGTTTTGTTATTTGACATGGTAGTTCTCGTATAGACTCAACTGATAATACTATAATTCACAAGTATTTATATTGTAACCGTCATGGATTCAAATATGGGAAACACAACACGGGCAAACGGAAAAGACCGTCAACTCGAGTTGGTTGTGAAGCGCAAATTAAGTTCAAATTTGTCGGCATGCTCGGTTACGTGGTCCAGATTTTTGTTGAGCGTCATCATCACAAGCTTGTAACTAGCAATTAAGAACAATTTCTAAAGTCCAACAGAAAGCTTGATATTGGCCATAAGAACTTCATGTTGAGCTGTGAGAAATCTAATATCGATCCAACGATGAGTCATAAGTTGTACAGCCACCTTGTTGGAGGATATGCTTATGTGGGTGCTTCAGCTGTTGATTTTAAGAACTACAAACGAGATTTGATGGCTCACATTGAGGGTTCCGATTCTCAAATGGTTATTAATAGATTCTTGAAAAAAAAGGAGGTGTGTAGTGCATTTTATTATGCATACGATGTTGATTCTTATGATTGTTTGACAAGGCTATTCTGGGCTGATCCCATTTCTCGCAAGAATTTCTCATATTTTGGTGAGATGGTGCCTTTTGATTCTACATACAGGACTAACAGGTAATTTTTTTGATATCTTAGATTTCATGAACCTTTGACTTATCATTTTTTGCTCTATGAACTTCTTTGTTAAAATTTGTGAACTTCTGTGTTTAAATGCATGAACTGTTATCATAGTATATATGAACCGTCAACTTTAAACTTGGTACACTAATATTGTATTCCGTTCTTTTTCTTTCTTTTTTATAATTATGTTTGCTCAATTCACATGTATTATATGGTATTTGCTCCCTTTACTGACCTTGATCATCATAAAAAATGTGTTACATTTGGTGTCGGACTTTTGCTCAAGGAAGATATAGAATCTTTTGTTTGGTTGTTTGAACATTTTAAGAAAGCAATGGGGTACGATCCAAGAATTCTTGTGACTGATCAGGATGCCGCCATGAAAGTTGCTATTCAGAGAGTGTTTTCTCAGACCCGCCACCGGCTTTGCATGTGGCACATTATGACAAAAGTGCCTAGAAAGATAAAGACCGAATATGGCGATGTGGATGAGTTTAGGCAGCAGCTCAACATTATAGTGTGGAGTCATAAGATTGTACCAGCTGAGTTTGAGTCTTGGTGGTTGGAGTTGGTTAGTCGTATCTCCTCTCAGAATAGACGATGGTTTGATGACATGTTTTCCATTCTCCATTTCTGGATTCCAGCTTATTTCAGGGACAAAATGTTTGGTGGATTAGTTAGGACTACTTCCATTTCAGAGGTTCAGAACAACTTTTTCAGCCATTTTACCGACCGATATTTTATGCATTGTGAGTTGGTGATGCACTTTGAGACTGCCATGGAATCCCAAAGACACACTCAGGCCAAGTTAAACCATGATTCTACTCATATGGTTCCAGATCTGAAGACACCTCTATAGTTAGAGCGTCATGCAGTTGATGTTTACACAATTTCTGTTTTTTATGAGGTCCAGAAGGAGATCTTTTCTGCATGCTTCTCATGTTGCATTGACACAATAGCTCTAGAAAATGGAAGTAAATTTTATGGTATAAAGGAGGATGGCCAGAGTGTAGTTCAAGTTGTTTATGATTTGCTGAACAATGATGTTATTTGTGGGTGCCGAATGTTTCAGAGGATCGGTTTACCTTGCCGTCATATGTTTGTGGTTTTCAAGAACCTTGGTATGGAATCGATTCCGACAAAATTCGTCCTTTCACCTTGGACAAAAGCTGCAACTATTAGCCCAGTTTTTACCATTGATGGTGCTATTGTAGAATAATGTGTTGCCATTGAGGAAACACAAGCCTTAACGAGTTCTGTAATATCAGACTTTTATAGTTGCTTAGGTATATTAGAAGACCATCCTCAATTCTTGCATGAGTTTTCTTCTGTTATCAAGGAGCAAAAAGAGAAACTCGCGTCTGGTAGTAGTTCTTCATATAGTTACAAATCAGTTAATGCTAGGAGTGTGGAGTCATTAGCTGGTATTAGTATACCCAGTGAGATTCATGTACACCAACCTGAACAAGCTAAGAACAAGGGTTCTGGTTCTGGCAAGCGCATATTGGGTGCTAGGGAAAGTGCAATGTCTTCAAGTACAACCGGGAAAAGGCGTTGTGGAAAATGCGGGAAAACGGATGGTCATAATATTCGTACTTGTGTTGGGAAGTGATTTGCTTTATGTGGTCCAAGATTAAACATTAAAGTTGAAGTTCTCTATTTGTCCTTTTTAGTAGTTTTTATGTGTTTTTGGGGATTAAGTTGTTTGTTTTTATGGTACTTTGTGTTTGAGAAATTACTTTGCTACATTGTAATTGCATTTAAAGTTGTCTTAGACTTTGAAATTTGCCTTTTGATGCTTCTTTATGTTTTATGTTTTGTTTTTTTTTTATAGTTTTTCTACAATGATGCTTTATACTCTTTTGGAATCACACATATTGAACGAGATGAACCGAATGTTTTGGTTCACAACATTTATGCATTTCTCTGTTAAATGAACCAAAACATTTAACACTATGAACCTTCGCGTTGAATACAATGAACCTTCCTGTTAAACACATTGAACCGCGTAAATAATACTTTGTAAAACAGATTGTCAAAGTCCGACTTGAAAGGTTAATGAAGCAAGAATGCTCAACATATAATTTCATTCCAAAAAAATTGAGCAAAATGAGTATATGCATTTAACAAAATGCACCATATGCAACAAGCATTCAAGGACCAATCTTTACATTGTTTTCTCAAAATGGACCCTTTCCATTGCCTAGCACTGTAGTCATTTCTACTGCTTTCAAGTTAGCTATTGATCAATCATTTACCTATAGATTGTTTTTCAAATATCCCAAAAGACAAGTTTCAATACTTAATAATATACTAATTGTGCACACCCAAAAAAACCCATCTCACTACATCTTACTTCTTCTCCTCCTTACTCTTATCCTTGATGTACTTTTTTATCTCTGCCATTACAAATTTCTTCAATCCATTGATCTCTAAAGTGATGATTGCATGCATGTACTTTGTTTTGAGACTCTTAATGCTGTTCTTTGTAGTTGTGCCCCTGAGTTCAGTCTCCCATTCTTCAGTCGTTGATCCCATATACATCTCCATGTGTCTCATGGCAACAACTCCAAAGTCTACCTTTTCACCAAGTTTCTCCCAAGGACTTTGAATTTTTTTTATCTTTGTTTGTTCTTCCCTGATCCTTTCGTCCTTCGCATGCAAAGAGTTTACTCCAAGAAAAGTTTTTACCATTTCCCGCTGAAAGTACAAAAAAAAACACAATCAATATGAACCTTTAAAGTGTTACATATGAACCAGTATGTGAAGGTTTATGAACCTTCAATTCAATACATAACATAGCACTTACCAGCTTGTTTGGAATCCCTCCGTAACGTTCTTGGAACACTTTTTCAGAACCCACACTATCTAGTATTTTAATTGCGGGCTTCTTCAAATTAAAGCTCATGACATAATAGTGGTCTTCAGAAGAATGGATCGGGATAAGAATCAACAATTTTCGTTTTTTAACATTAGTGTAAGCTATGCAAAAAACTAGGCTTTCAGAATGCATGAACCTTAGCACACAATAGCATGAACCTTAGCACACATACTTACCAATTCAATATCTTTGACTCTTCGTCCCTTTACCACATTCACAGCTTCAATTAAGTCTTTTTGAAAATCAGCCTTGTTTTTTCTCACCCTCCTACAAGACAAGTAAGCAACAAATATGACAAGTAATCTAGAGGAACTATGAAAATACATTACAAAATATTGTTTTATGTTTAAGCACATACCTGTTGGAGCACCTTAGAAAACAGTCTTTCAGGTTTCGATTTGCTTTTCCTTGCTTCTAGGAAGTTGAGGTGCATTGCACATGCATCAAGGAGTTCACAAAGTGGATCGTTGTCAAAAGAGACGAAGTGCGTCCTATCAAGAAGCAAGTCCTTCCACTCAAACATCCTCTCCAAGCGACTAGCATACAAATTAATTTCAGTTATATATTTGACCATGATGCAACACAAAACAAAGGTTAAGTATTTAATATAAAACATCTTAAAACTTACACTGGGTTTAAAGGTCTACTCATAACATATGTCCAGATTGCCTTCTGTTCTTCATTTTTTTTTCTTGGATTTTGATGATTCTCTCATAATATGGGCTTCTCGTGATGTCACCAAACCTTGTGATTCTTTTGCCACGACCCACCTCATCCATCCATTTGGTTGTTTGATGGTTCTACTATTTTTAACCCCTTCTTTCCAATTTTCTTCGAATGAACAAGATAAAAAAATATTGCATTAATTAGTATGAATCTTAATATTGTGTCACTTGAACTGTAAAGGCCTACATTCTGAACCAACATTCAAGTTTTGGACCCTAACCTTTCTTTTTTGGGTTTGGTTATCCATGTCATGTTGCTCTTCAGCTGGACCTTTTCCTTTTTCCTGTAGCATTATTGAAATTGAAAACACAATTATTATTTTTAAAACACAAACACATGAAAAACAAAAGGCAATTTGAATTTAAGTGTTAGATGTTAACCTTCTTATTTGTAGTTGCATTTGGTTGCTCCATTTGAATTTCATTATGACCACCTTCATTTGGTTGCTCATTGCCATGTTCCACATCCTCTATGTTGACTTCTTGGGTAGTAATGAGTTTGAAGGATGGTGGTGTGAGATCAAAACTAACCTTCTTCCCGGCACTGCCCACTAATTCATCCACTTTATCTCCCACCTTGCCACCATCCACTTCACTAGCTACTACAACATTCTCTGCACCTACCAATACTTGTCCCTCATCGATGTCTCCACCATTTTCTTGACCATAATTCTGAAAAGGATCATCAACTATCTTTCAAGCTTTTTCAACCTTCAATGTGGCTTCATCGACTGCTTTCAAACACTTGAGTAACTTCGGATCTGACCAAAATGGATGTTGAGAGTTTTCCCATGCTTGCATAAAGTCACTTTGGGTTGGGCTCTCTTCTTTGGATGTGCTTATCCAAGCTTTTGCATTGTTCAACATGGTTTGAAGTGTGTTATCCTCTTTGAATCGTATTGGGATCAATTCAATAGCTTCAGTCACTTCTATAATTGCATGAGCTAATTTCATTTGTCTCTCGACAATCAATTGAATACACTACTGCATTAAAATCATTACAGATATAAAAACATTTGCATGAACCAAACTTTAATGTAGTATGAACCATATTGTTTAGTATCATGAACCAAAACCTTAAATTGCATGAACCGACTTTTGGATCAAAACTTTAATCAAAACGAAAATCACAACAACACTTCAAAACTCATGACCAAAAACCCGAAATATCTATGAACCTTATTATACAATAGAATGAACCATATTGTACAATAGCATGAATCTTATTAAGCAATAGAATGAACCTAGGCTTTTAAATGTACAGAAGCATGCATTTTTTCTAATGCTTTTTCATACATGCAGAGTATCTGGTTTTTTGCTCTCTTGTCTTCTTTCTTGCTCTTTTCTACACTGCATGTTCTCTTGAGAAGGTCCTTCCCCTGGATTGACCGGTTCATTTTTTCTTCCAATAACACGACCAAGACCAAATCCTCCAACTGTAATCGCTTCTTCATCTTGTCGAGCTAATAATCTCTCCTCGCCCTAGTTCAAGAAAATAGGCAAGTTCCTTGCATTTTCCTTGCCTAGTATGATGACATTATCAACATAGCAAAGCTACAAAAAAATAGACAAAAATATTAAGTCAAGTATAGAAAATAAAAACTCTATATCTACCCTAATACATCATAAAGCAGAACCCAAGTCTGTTCTAAAATTTGCACCACGTGGCATTTTTGAATAAATTAATGTGAAATTATATTTTAATAAATTTTGTAACAACTTATAGTATTCTTGCTATATATACTAAATAGATAACATGTTTGTATAATTTTTTATGTATATAATTTTCTATCTATGGATTATGTATTAGTTTACTACAATAGATTTCATACTTATATAATTTTTATATACATAAATTCCTATGAGATGATATTTTTCATATTAATTTAATATTTTTACCTCTTAACAAGATTTAGGGTCTTAATATATTTTTTTTTATCTTTTAACAAGGCTTGAGCTCCAAGTATAGAATTTATATCTATATAATGATATAATTTTAAATAATAATTTTTGTTATGTTGATATATTTTTATTTTGTGAAAAATACATAATTTTATGTTGATGACTAAAATTATTTTTAGATGTCAAAAAAAATTCGAATTTTAATTTAAATTAATAAAATTAGATTTTATTTATATTTTTATGCATTTATATTAAAGATTTTTTCTTAAATCAAAGTTTGATAAAAAAAAAAAAAATTTACAAATCTTGATGAATACTTGCTTAAATTGAATTTTGATAAAAATTTACATTATATTTTTCTTAATTTTCTTTTTATTTTATTATGTAAATATATAATATTTTTTTATCGAGCCCCACCTTACATTTAAACTTTTTTTATCTCTATGTTTTTTTGTAATTTAATATGGATGATAGGTTGATTAATACATTGAATTTTGTAAATTTTCGTATACATTAATTTCCTTTATATTTTATTTCTCCGTTATGTAAATTTAGTATGGAAAACAAATTTATAGATGGATTGAATTTTGCAAAATAATACATAGATAATTTTCTCTATATTTTATCTCTTAAATCAAGGACAATGTTCTCTTCTATACTAATCTTTATATTGTATTTTTCATATTTACAAACATTCTTATTATTATAGAGTAAAAGATAAGAACCCTAATATATAATTTTAATAAATTAAATTTAAAAAATATTTTAATAAATTATATTACGTTTTGTAGATAACCTATCCTAATTATTATTATCTTTATAAAAAAACCAAGTATTTTATACATATTAGTGTCTAAAAAAATAAGAAAATATTATTTAGAAATATTCAATAAAAAGTAAAATCAATATTTTAATAATTTCAATCTAAATTTGGAGAAGATCTCCACAAATAATAAAAAATATTTATAAATATATTCAACTAAAATATGGAGTACAATCGAAAAAATAATTTGTCTATTGCATAATTTATTATGAAATTATATATATTTAGTATTTTAAATTAATATCGTGAAATTGTATAGTTTTTAGTAAAATTATCCCGTGAATATCACGGGACTTCAACTAGTTATAATCAATTTAGAAAATTTACTCACTAGTAAGAAGAGGATTGGCCCTTTGAAGAACCCATTCTTATTTTCTTTCTAGTCCCTTTTTGTTGCAATCAAGCTCTTGAAGACAAAATCACACCAATTCATTTTTGGTATATCATCAACATTCTCCACTATGAATTCCCTCAAAATAGTTCCTTTTTTATTACTTTCAATGAGGGAGTTCACAAATAATGAAATGAAGTGGCGCTTGAACCAAGCTTCATCACCTTCACCATCTTCCCATTTCTCTAACTTTGCTGCAATGTGAGAAGACCTTACATCATCAATTCCTTCAAACTGCGCACTCCAACTTGCCCATATTTATGGCGCTTCCTTTTTTGTTTTTCTTTCAACAAGTATAGGGCCTTTTGGAATCCCGAACACCCTATGTACATCATCTGTAGTGATGTAGAATCCTTTCGCTCCTTTTAACTTCAATCTGTATTGGACTTCATCAAAATTATCTAAAATCCAATATGCAAGATAATGAGGAATCTCACTTTTGGTCAAGTTCAGCAACTACCCAAACCCCATTTCTCTAATCATTTCTTTCTTCTTTTCGCTTTTCTTGATCTCATCCATTGCCTTCACAAAAGTTTTCCCAGTGTTTCTTGTCTTCAAGGAAGGGTAATGGTTGCCCAAGTTTCCCTTTTTAACCAACTTATCATCTTTTGCTCCTCTACTAGTACATCCTTTATGTTTTTCTCTTTTCAAAGGTGCACCATCATTCTTCACCCTCCCCTTTCCTTCTTTCTTGTCCACCTTCTTCTTGTCAATCTTGACAACTTGAACTTGCTTTACCCTCTCCTTTCCTTCTTTCTTGTCAACCTTCTTCTTTGATGTAGAAGCCTTTGCTAACATAAGCTTTGATTGTACAATACGAAGTGGGGTCTCAAAATCATCAGATTCCTCATCCATTTTCCTTTCACTGATTGTCTTCTCATAATCTGCATCACCAGAATCTATATCATCAGAATCTTCATCCACTTCATCTTCACTTTCTCATCCTTCAAACTCCAAGCTACCGGTCAGTGGAGTTGAAAGCTTTAATATTTTCTTTCCTCGCGCACTTTGACGTGTGGAGCTAACTTGTGTCTTTCTTTTCAAGCCTTTTGAAGTTGCCGCTGTCATATGCATAAAATAGAATATAACACAAATAAGAGCATGAACTGTAATATGAAACTAAGTGTGAATTTTCATGAACCTACAAACATAAGAACATGAACTGTAATATGAAACTTCAAAATACAACACACATTAGAAGTATTTGTTTACTAAATCTTATGAACCTTATTGGCAAAAATTATGAACCTAGTAGCATAAGAACATGAACCATAAACTAATAAGCACATCCAGTATATTTATATGCAAGAGAATAAAACGAGTGAGCCTTTTTGGCCTATATTTGAACATGAGACATGGCAATACTGAAAAATGAACCATATTGTTTACAAACATGAACCATGACAACATGTTTTATGAACCACACATCAAACTTAATGATAAATACTATGAACTTGCAAAAACCTACTTCATTAACCTTTGCTTTGAGCATTCTTGCTTCGAATTTCTCTCTATTGGACTTCTTCTTCATTCTGTTTTCCTTGTAGTGTACCTGAACAAACACAATAATATCAACATCAAGTGCTCTTTTGACCAAATAACAAGGTGCAAGTCTAATAATATCTTATTATTCAATAGCATGAACTGTATTATACTATTGCATGAACTATATTACACAATAGCATGAACCTTATTAAGCAATAGCATGAAATATATTATACAATAGCATGAACCAGAATTTTTCACTTCCTTCAAACAATCCATACGCAAAGCCTAATTTTAGCAGCTCTGGCCATAAACGAAGTTCATTCAGCCATAAACGAAGTAGCAGAAAGCAAAATTCAACCTATAAAAACCCTCACATAAAGTAGGAGCCATAAAAAACTTAAATTAAGTTCATTCAACACAAATCCAGTTCAAGTGGAATGAAAATCAAGTTCATTCAGCACATCAATCAAGTTCATTCACTTGCACAGAAAATCAAGACCGATCACCAGAGGAAACGAAGACAGAGAAAATGCAAATCACTCAAATCTCACCAGTCATGAGCAACGTGAATAGTGCAATGAGGATGGACATCTTTTCAAAGCAAACCGAAATTGATTTGTTCTCATTCAGCAATAAACAAAGTAGTAGAAAGCAAAACCCTAACCGGAATGAAAATCCAGTTTAAGTTTATTCAACACAAATCCAGTTCAAGTGAAATCAAAATCAAGTACATTCATCACATTAATCAAGTTCATTCAATTGCATAGATTGCTAAAACCCTAACCGGAAGAGGAGCTCGTAGGAGCGGCGGGGGCGGTGTCTTCCGAGCTCGCAGGAGGCATCCTCGGCCGGAGACGAGAGAAAGCAAACTGGAACAAAATCGCCGCAGGGAGCAAGGACGAACGATCGCCGAAAGGAGCAAGGAGGAACGGATCGCCCAGTCGTCGCAGGCCGCAGGGAGAAGAGAGACACGAATTTTTCGGTTGAACTTTCACAAGAGGAACGAAATCCCTCAATCGCCACTTGAACCCTGTGGGTGAGGGCAATTTCGTCTTCTACCATTAAAATTAGAATATTTACACAATTGGCCACCGCCTATATATATTTCTCTTTTAATCTCCACCCTTGATTTATAGAATCCGATGGCTATTATTTGTTCTCATTTCTCACTATAAGCATTATTATCACTAGAACTCCCCTCTAATAACTAGTACCATCTAAGCCTGCAATCTCATCAAGTCATCATCTACCTGCTAATTATGTGAAAAGACTATTTTACCCATGTTTTTTTAATTATGTATTAACCTCTCTTTAAGCTTTTATTTTGTGGTGTATTGAAATGATAAAATGATCTAAGTTAAGAATACAAACGTGTCTCCAAGTCAATGAATCGATCGATTGAGCAAATAATGAAAGATGAATGTAGGGTTCGTGAAATCGATTGGAATTAAAATTGAAAGCAAGCAATTTGATATTGCTCGAAAAATAAACCTTGGAGAATGGAGTGGAGGGATTAAGAAATCGTCATTTTATTCTTGCATCTACCAATTAGAGTTTATCTTTCAATGCTGCAAAATTTGGGTTTCTTAGTTGATTTTGATTGTGATGTAATTTGATAATTAGGGATTTCGATGGAATGTTGTAGATTTAGGATTTAGGGAGTTCCTTTAGATTGTTATGTGAGGTATTAAATTTTGTTGCAAATTAGGGCTTCTTACTTGGTTGCTTGTAGAGTTGTTAATTAAGTGCCTTTACAAGTTTTTTTTTGGTAGCAAGTGCTTTTACAAGTTAATTCATTACAATCTTATAGGGTGTCCTATAGAAAGAAACCTTTTGGGTAGCAAAATGTCCGGGTCGCGTTGTTAGGCTTCAATCAAATTTACGTTTCCTCCGTACTTGAAAGCTTTTAACCTGTTCTAATTCGTGCACCCTATAGAAAGAAAAAGGATCTATTGCAAGGGGAAAAGGACCTCATTCGAGATATACAAAAGAATCTGACATTTTACAGAAGTTCTCAAGCCAAACTTTGTAAGCAACATCAAAAAATCATAAAAAATAAATATCCACCCTCCCACCAAAACTGAAATGGACACCCAGGACCAAATAACATGAAAATCGGATTTTGCCTAAGGGGGCAATCCATACCCCCAAGAATTATGGCAATCACATCATAATTAAAAATCCAATAATGGAAAGCAAACAAAAATGCCTATTTAACGGATCCCTCAAACAAGCAAAATTCTACCACCCGTGACCATTGCCCACCAAAGAACCTGCAGATGCAGCAGATTAGGCCACCCAGATGGCTGGGAACTAATAATGCAAAAGCTCCCAACGTGTTTCCAAACATGGAACACGGAATCAAATAGCACAACACCCAGTAGACAATCGACAAATTCACACAATGATAGCGGCCAATGCAGCTCAGAACATGCTAATCTTAGAGATAAATAATAGATGATCACAGCCCAATCCGAGAAAATGCAGTCTTATGAAGCATTGGTGGCGGTGGAGGCCTTGTCCAATTTCTCCTTCTCTATTTCTTGGCGCCTCTGTTCAGCATGCTGAGCAACGCCATTTGCAAGGGCTTGATATTGGAACTCGAGCGTTCGTGAAAGGTTCTCAAACCTAGGAGCATTAGAAGCTTGCAAGACTAGTAAAAGAGTAGGGGAAAATACGCACACATCAGAGGAATGTAAGTTGCAATAAAAATAATGAAAACAGCGTTCAGTTTAATATGAGAGCAACAAAAGAATGTGCTTTGCTTGAAGGGATGGCTTTCCATCTTACCTTTTATTGAATCCACAAAGAAAATAAAAGGGTCGACCTCGTCAATTGGAGATTGCAGCTCCTCGTCATCGCTGAAATCATCATCAGAGTCATCATCATCATCTTCATCATCATCCTCATCTGGCCGGAAAGTCTTGACCTAGATATTTCAGGCCATCCAGGGAAAATTTCAACAAACATGAACATCAAATTTCATTCTGATATGTAAAACGACCAAAT
This sequence comes from Fallopia convolvulus, assembly GCA_964016875.1. NCBI lineage: Eukaryota > Viridiplantae > Streptophyta > Magnoliopsida > Caryophyllales > Polygonaceae > Fallopia > Fallopia convolvulus. The sequence goes on from OZ024727.1 coordinate 31,182,947, forward strand.
AAAGTCTCCAATTGATGTCCAACAGTAAATGCTATAATCAGTACTTTAGCCTGCCCCGAGAGACGTAATAAAACTTTATAGCACATTATCTGGACTCCGGTATCCTAACCATCATTTTGAAAAAGGTTTAACCTCTCCTCTATATCACAGTAATTATATGCAATACTCTCACTAAGATGTCAAGTGGCAGTACAAGGATGTGGCATTCTCTACTGTAAATCATGAGTCACAATTGATTACCTACAATATCATTATTCTATTAATCATTTTTATAACAATGGATACTTAACATATATGCTTCAATCTTCAGTAAGTCATTCAATTTGGGACACGAGTACATAGTACACACCTGTGCGGCCAATTTATGAAGCTTAATGCTATCAGCTTCATCTCCATCCTCATCATCAACTCCCATATCCTGATCAGATCCATCACCTTCGTCATCATCCTCGTCATCGGTTTGGAAACCATCCATGTCCTCTTCTTCGGCTTCATCCTCCTTCGCTGCTTCTGCGAATGCAGGAAAAAAAAGGTTCAGGGAGTGCAAACTCAGTTACTTGATTAATATTTCTTAGTTTTAAAAGGAATGATTCAAAATTTCCTGTATAGGCTCAAAGGAACTCCAAGGGTGTTGATGAAGTGGTAATATATCTGATGTGTAATAAATGTGATAATTGATCTAACAAACAAATTACAGCTATACAGATAAAAAGTATTTAGCAAAAGGAAATAAATATTTTGATCGGAAAAAGCACCACATGGATGGTTTTGTTTTCCCGGGTTCGTGAACTAGCCGGCAAAGCTCACGAACCAGGTAAACCGGCTTGCGTCAACTTTCTAAACCAAATGGAAGGAATCACCCCAAAGTGAAGGGGTGGAGGCAAGGATCGAACTTGGGACCTCCCAACAATCCCCTCATGCCTCCTACCACTAGATCATCCCATCTGGAGCTACATAGAACTTTTGCTAATGTCTAAGTAGATCTTATGTACAAATCATTGCCTTCTTTCCTTTTGGATTCAGTCAAAGGGTTCTATGCATACTTTCTATTGCTTGCATAGTGATATAGCTTTACCTTAATCCAAGAAAAAGAGAGAATAAAAACCAGGCAAGTGAGTAATAGAAAAGCAACCTGCAACTTGATCCTTGTATGAAATCAGAAGCTCAAGTGTAGCCCGGAAAACACGTCCAAGAGCATCTTCAGGAAGTTGCTCTGCTGGAAGAGCGAGCAGTGATGTTAACCCCAAACAGCATACCTTTTTATCATGCTCCCTGCAAGCCCCAAAACTATATGAGACATCCCAACAACCAAATGATGGAATTTCAATTCCCTAAACCATTCAAATCAATCAAACTAGTACATAGATAATGCTTAAAATGCTCAACAGTCAAATTAGTGATAAGAAGCCAGCAGTTGAGATAAAGAAACATAAAATATGGGACCTCTTGAAATTAGCCTTCATTCCACTCTTTCTCACTTGCATCAGCATCTGGAACCAAAGATTAAAGACGTCCGCAGCAACACCCAGTTTATGCAATATGGAAAGTGATAGGCTAGCATTATAATAAAGAGCATTGGCAACCTGTCATGCAGAAAAGGACACCATGCACTTCAGATCACAATTGAAACAAAAACAGTGTGAAGCTTATACAAGAACCTTCACATGACAGATACAAACACATGGAACCAATTAATAGTAGTAGACTTATTGGTTCAATTTTCTACTAAAGGGAAAAAAGAACTTAATCCTATCAGGCTATCACTAGCCAAACTAGCTTCCATAAGCATATGCCAACACAAAGAAATAACTATTAAGAGAACAGATTTCTTGGGCCTTGTTCTAGTTAGGCTCAAAATGTCATTTTACCCCAAAATGTCACTTTTTATGTTTTTCAAGGCAATAAAAATAACATTTTAACCCAAAATCTCATTTTGCCTTACAAGTGAAACACGCCAAATAAAGGAAAGCCAGAACATCCTATCAACAATACAACTCGCTTCTACAAAGTTATACCAACAGGCAACATCCCAACAGTATCATTACACCTGGCAACACAAATACTATTAAGAAAATTTCAAGTCTAAAGGACACACAAGTAGAGCTACCAAATTCTCTTTTCATAAAGATATCACCCAGTAAGAAACATGGAATGTAGAGCACTTTCAATTTTATATTAGAATATGCAAGAGCACAAATTTATGCATACCACTTTTATCAGAAGACATTTTAGGTAAGCTTTCTCTGTTCTCCGTAACCTTTCAACCGTTATCCGCAAATAGTGTTCAACCCAATGATCAACCTGTCCTTTGCAATTTTGAAATAACACTTCTACAAGCTTTGGAGCAGGCTCAATATCCCCATCCTCAAGGTTGGTGTCTGCCATGATCTGCCAAAGATGGAGAGAATATGTCATCTAAACGCATCACAGATTCCCAGTGCAAAATCAACATGAACACATCCAGAACACCAATCTATTTGAATAGAGGGAGAAGGACATGGAAACTTACAGAAGAAATCATATTCCAAAGACTCTGCTGGTAATTTGGATCCTTGCATGTTAGGAAATGAGCAGTACCACGGGATATATAATTGTCCAAGGGTACAAGAACGTCTGTATTCAAATTTTCATTCAAACAAAAAAAGTGCTCACATAAGAGATTTATCATCCAACCAAATTGTTAAAAAAAAAACGAAGAAAGTGGATGGAAATCACTGTATGGAATCACGGTAACGATGCCCAAAGTAATCATTAACAAAAAAAAACGGCAGCAACAAGTAGCATCAGCATATATTAATCCAGAGTTGTTGAGATAATATGTGCTAATCACTTAGATAACCATTAAGAAGCTACTATACTCGTGTAATCACTTAAATAACCATTAAGAGGCTATTATGCTCGTATTTCAGCAAATGAGGACAACAAAGTGAGTGTTCCACCCGTAATAGTGTTACCGTTGGACCTAGGTATCAAGCTGGTGATCCGGGCATAAAGTGGATAGAATGTCATTAATTTTGGAAGTAATACTTATTTGAACAAATAAGGAGTTATGTTAACATGCTTCTCAGTTAAAGTTGGACATTGTTTTCTGATAAAGAAAATAAAAACAATTGGAATATAATCATTCAAAATAGACAAGAAAAGGAAGCTGATTTTCTGTAACTAACACCAGCTGATCATTCCCTTGCAACATGTATAAATGAGTACTAAGCATTTTAACTTCTGTATGCAAGAAAGATCAATGGCCTAAAACAGCATAAATCATTTTTTGCATTTTGTTACCAATTTTTGGGACAGGAACACCAAGAAAATTGCAATGAAAAAAGAAACAAAATAGTAGTAGCACAGTAACTGAATAAAATCTCGAGGATAGATGATATTTACTTGGAAAATAATCAATGGCCCAGTCTGTTAACGCTTCCACCATCAATGGCCAAAGATGCCACATCTCCATTGAAATCGTTGGAGAGAAAAATGTCATATATGATACTATTTCAAGAACCTCCTCATAAACCTCTGGACAGATTCAAAACAGCATCAAAGTTAGTAAAATACACTGGTTGGCTTTAGGGCTTAAGGATTAATAAAGCTTCTGTCATGCATATGACAAGGCAAAATACTTCTGTATATAAAAGAAATTTCACCAAAGAAGAGTGACAATACACGATACAAGGGGAAACCATATGTATAGCATAAAAATACAAAAATTATGATGATTAAAGCCATCCTCCACAAAATCAACATACTTCCAAATTATTGATCTGCATGCCATCTTTCCCAAGAGTTGTGAATCCTCTATTCAAGACAGGGAACCTTAGATAGCAAGACGAACAAGCTACAAGTATAGATGAAATATATGGGTGAATTTCCAGACTGTAGGTCAAGTCTGAGAGGGATGTTCAAGGAGATCAAATGAAATAAGACAATCATCTTTCACATACCCAAGGACCCCAAAATCTATAATCTTATTTATCAAAATAAAGTGTAGTATCCAAAGAAAGAACGGAGAGCATCTTAAGCTCACTCCACAGAGAGGGATAGAACAAAACATCAAGAGTCAAGATGGGTCAGACCGATCGCCAAACTAACAGCATTTCAAAAATCGTTTTAAATTTCTCTCCAATTATCACTAGCATTCAAGGATTAGATGTACCAAACATACCTTGCCCCTCAGTGGTTAGCATCTTGTGCATTACAGGAAGAAGAATTGGCTCAACTTGAACAAACAAATGTGGGAGCTTGCTCACGGATTCAAGAATAGTGCTTATGGCACGTAAACAACCAACAGCTGCCAATGCACCACCAGGATCATCTCCCTCTTCATCACCTTCAGCAGAGGACATACACCTCCAGAATGTAGCTACCTGAAGGTCAACACATTAGACATTCCCACCTAACTAATACCACATTTGAAGCATATTTCAGATCGTATTTCAACATATCTTTAGCAAAATACCAGATTCTGACAGAGACCGAATGCATAAGGTGCCATCTCCTCCCCAAACTTGTCAACTACAGTCTCAAGTGTAAAGACAAGGTCTTCATTCTCAACCTCATTCATAAGCTTAAAGAATTCTAAACAAAAGAAAAAGAAAAAGAATATCAGTGAAGAGAGAAGTGCATGTTTTATGTTCTATTGACACAAAAGTATTTGAAAAACTTATACCATCAAGTAATTGCGGAAGTAGTGGACGGATCTCATCCAAATCTGCAAATTTAAAACATCAGATCTCATTAAATATCTTTTGCTATAATTCAGATCCTCGAAGAGTAATCACACATTGAGGCTTATAATACCTTTACAAGCTTCGATGAATGACCGAAGTGCAAAAACTGAATCAACTCGAACCGGTAGCTCAGTATCACGCAGCCCAGCAACCACACCGTGTAGTGCTAGCCTAAAGTTGTTTTGATCTGAGAATTCAATATGAGCATACTGTCCTGCAACCCATGCAGCCTGATATTTCATGACAATGAATCATCACTAAGGATAGATATTCTAATGACAATATCTTTAATTTTATTTAAAAATGCTCACATCAGAAAGAGAAGGTCTCAATTTCAGAAATGCTGTAGAATACCATATATCTTTAAGAACAGGCTCACATTAAACATAAACTAAGTCAATAATCAGACAAATCACAAATATCCCACCAGAAAAACAACAATTCAAGTTTGAACCAACCCGCAGTCAAGCTCATTTGGTGTAGGCACTGTTCTAAAAAAAGGTCTAGGCGCCGCCTAGAAGTTGGGTGGTGATCCACCATTCCAATTTAGCCCTGGGCGCCTAGGTGGGTTGTGCAAGCTAGGCGGCCTTTTAGGCAGCTTAGGTGGACTCTAGGCGGAGGGGTTAGGTAAGCTCTAGGCTTGATTTTATACGAAGATATTATGATGGGATTGTTCTTTATTTATATTCTCACCAATTACAACAACAACAACAACAACAACAACAACATTGACCCAGTGAGGTTTCGCTGGAAGCGAAATCTGGGGGGTCAAGATGGAGGTACCCCTGCCCTAGGGAAGGGGGTACGCCCGAAAGGCCTGCGCGGAGTTCAAACTGCACAACACAGAAGGTTAGCACAAGACAATAAAAACACTCATAAACGGAAGAGGGACTCAAAGCACAAAAGCGACGAAAGAACAAACAAAACACTAATAACACGCCCCAGCAGAAGCGTGAGATCCTGTCCTCTGTCACGTCGGCTAGCTGTCTACCACTCTGATCCTCTCTCTCCAGTCGTCCCTGCACCTTGCCAGATCTGCTGAAATTCCCAAAAGTTCTATGTCCTGCTTTATACTGTCCTTCCAGCACTTCTTCGGACGTCCTCTACCTCTGCGAAAGTCCTCCAAAGCCAGTCTTTCGCACCTTCGGACCGGCTCTCTCGGACCCCTCCTCTGCACATGCCCAAACCAACGGAGTCGGGTCTCTCGTAGCTTGTCCCCTAAACTGGCCACCCCTACCTTGCTCCTAATGACATCATTCCTAATCTTATCCAATTTTGTGTGCCCGCACATCCATCTAAGCATTCGCATTTCCGCTACCATCAACCTCTGTTCTTGCGCTTTAGTAGTCGGCCAACATTCTCACCAATTACAAATCCCTATAAAATAAAAAATTATATTGAACCGCCTAGCCATTTAGGCTGTGTTTGTCATTTGATTTAAAAACTAGTTAAAGTTTATTATTTAGTTTAAGTGAAAAAATTAGTTAAAATATTGGATGAAAAATTAATTTAAACAATAAACTGTGTTTGTTAGCATAATCTAGTTTTTTTTGTTTTTAACCTACGGTTGATATAAAAAATTCTTCTCCCCCACTACCTTCTCTCTCCTATCCACTACTTTCTCTCTCATCTTTTTAGGTAGAAATTTCTTTTTTCTTTTTCTTTATCCAAATAAACTAGCATAAACTAGGCAATAAGAACACTGCCTATAGGATTCATACAAATATTGTTAAGAGAATGCTCAATCTATGTTTACCATGAAACAAAGGTCCTAAGCACTCCTATCCACAACTGATTGCAAAAAACTTGACTTGTTAAGACCTTCAACAAATTAAAAGCAGCCCAAAATCTAGAGAAAACACATTTATAAAACCCAATTGATTAAAGCGCCCAACTCCCTACATGAAAACTGCCTCCTTGGATCCTCCAAAATCAAGAACCTCTCATGCAATTCTTGATTGTTTGTACAGATCGGTCAATCTAAACCCTATCAAATGCTGCATTAAATTATCCTAACAAATAATTTACAGTTTGCTACTATTTGCATCAGCATTTCTCAACAGAATATCAACGTATGGATACCAGCATCAGATGTCTTATTAAGAAAAATGATAGACACATAGCACCTGCACTACAGATTTTGAATCACTGTATAATTAAGCAGTAGAAGCTAGAGGTTCAACACATAGAATAAATTCAACTATGCTGCTTTGAAAAAGAAAGAGGGACAGAACGAAAAGCAACCAACCTTTGCACGAAGATGGCCCACAGGACTTCTGAATTCAGGGAAAACATGCTGTACTAACATGTGCTCCAGCTCAGATTTGTATGGAGCCATCTTTTTCAGTTTATCACAAAGGGTCCCAATAGCAAGCAGAGCACCATCTTTCTGACGATAAGATTTTTGTTCTGAAGGTGCCTCCACATACCTGACACACATAATTACAAGACATCCTGTAAACTATTGCCTATTCCATCATATCCAACCGAAACTTGTGATAAAAGGGTACCATTTGTTCACACAATCCCAAAATACCTTTTAAGAATCTCAACAATGAACAAAATGAACTTCTGCAGGTTTTCTTTGCCATGTTTTCTAACCAACTCACTTAGGAAATCCATTGAAGCTGTTCTTGGACTATATAAATCTTCAATGATATCTGCATAGAAAGAAAGAGGGATCCATTTATAAGTTCAATAGGCAAAACAAGTATAGAAAGGATTGAACTACACAATAAAATGTAAAATCCAAATGAGAAATTGTGCTGGTCATTGTCATTGAAACACATTAGAGGAAATATAACTTCCAAAGATTAGGGTAAGAGAACACAATTTTCACCATAAGAGAACAGAATTGTCATTGAAAAACAATTTACACAATAAAATGTAAAATGTAAAACAGGATATGGCTCACTAAAAAGGATTAAACACAATTTTCAAAGATTAGGGTAAGAGAACAAGTTCTAAGAAATTGAAAACTCACCATAGCCTTTCCTCACATACTCATGCGGGTCCTCGTCCCAAAGGTTTTGGTCATTGTCATTGAAACACATTAGAGGGAATATAACTTCAAAGAGAAGAACATCAAGATGTGGTTGGAGCAACTTATACATGCTAGCTTTTGTTACACTGCAATAAAAAAAAACAAATGATAATCAAAGCAAAAGATGTTTCCTATAATGAATAAATGCATCCATATAAAAAAAGGTGTACATTATTCTCCCCATTTCCACCAATGACATCACTAACTGTAAATATCTAATTCCTCTTTGAATGTAGATTTCTTGCACATAAGTTCGAGGTTGATGTAATTTTAAGAACGGTGTTTCTAACAATCTAACCCATGCCCTAAAGGCATAGGAAAAACAGCCTACTTTTAGAAACTAAACCCCTATAAGGAAATCCATAAACCCTAAGAAATAATTAAAATCCTTAAATAAATAAAACTAGCAAAGTCTTTGCAAAACAAGGATAGAAAAATCCTTTTAAGAAACCAAACTTAAATCGTAGGATAGAAAGGAGCGTACAAAATGACAGGCAATGAGAAAAGTCATCAAATTAAAGGGCGTGTATAATAGAAAAGAGGCGAAAGACAAATGACAATTTACAAAGATTTGAGACCAACAGGTTGACTTTTTTTCAATTTTTTTAATAGAACAGCGCAAAGTGTAATGCAGGCAATGGCAAGAGCTATGGCAAAGAAAAACATGCAATGAGTGAAGCTATCAGATTAAGGGGAAATCGACAATGGCAGCTACATTCGCAAACTGCTCAGTAACAGGTAGAATAGCCCAATAATCTCAATCTAATAACAGAATGAAGTAATACTAATGTAACTCTAAATGATATACAACACAACCAGAAGCATATTATTTGCATGAGAGAGGAACAATTAACCAAGCAATCATAACAAGGGATATAGGCATTGCCTTTGACCATTATGAATTATGCCATGAATTCAAAAGTCTCCAGTTAAGAGACTCCAACATCATAGAATGAACCAGAAATCAAACTAAGGATCACAAGGGCAAACCTGTTGCTCAGATACTGCAGGATAAGGTTAACAACTCTGTCAGGTAGATATCCACCAATGCGAATTACATTCAACAAACTCAGATGACATTCTAAGATCTTCCCTGCATAATTTTTCTGAAAAGCTTGAGCGAACTGCTTGCTTTCCGGATTCTGAAGCCTCACATCCCCAAATCTGTGGAGAAAAAAAATATTAAGGCTATATAACATTGCTGAATTGAACACAGTCCTGATTTGACATTCCATCTTGTCCATTTAGTATTTTCCTTTTTGGCCACTTATACTCGTCTATTTTACTTTGCTTTAGGAACACCACGTATTTTTCATAACAGGTATTATATCCTGAAAATCTTCACGGATCATGTAGAAAAAACGTGATTAAAAAGAATGATAACTGACCGGCTGTAGAGCCGATTCAAGATCTGGATAATCCATTTCTTCACCTTCCACCACCCCGATGGTTTTCTTTGGTCTGGATCCACAGACTGGTCTTCTGGTACATGTCTCTCCAATACATTTAAGAAAAGAACCATCCAAGCATTGAACACATTTGGATCATACAACTGCCTGGGAATCTCTAACTGAAGCCAAGAGAAATGCAATTTATATATTAGACATGCACCTCTTTTATTTTATTCCATCAACCCACCGTGATAGACTAAATATATAACTTCCAGTATAAATCGACTATGAATATTGTTTATGTGAACTAAATATATGTAGTAACAAAATCTTATCTGCACTACACCCCAGCAAGCCAACAAAGACAGTCACAAAAAACATAACATATATGCAAAACTTTCATACTTCTTTGTCAGGTTCAACAGAAGACTTTACATGATGCAAAAATATATTACAGTCCAGATACTTTGCATGACAATCAATGCATATATTTGCTTATTTGTTTTAAATGTTTCAAGCCTTAAAAATAAAATTTTCTGAGTATAATGGTATTGGTTGTACAAATTCAATATCTAAGGTCTTCTATCATGAACACATCTCATAGTTTAGATCTGTATCTACATAAGGGAAAACATCATGAGAACCAAAGCAACAAGTACAGACAACAATTGACAAAAACCTGCTTCTCATTCAGTGCAAGATAGAACATCCCATAAAATACCAAGGCACCATTAAGATCAAGAATGGAAAAAGAATAAATGTTTAAAGTACATACATAAATGGATGACCAGAATATTTTACAGATAAGTGTAATTAGTTCTGCCACATCCAGTGGAGGGTTGGAAATTTGAACAAGCTTGTGAAATAAATTCAGCAGATGAGGAAATGTCTCCTCAACCATCAAGTGGACAGGTGACCGTTCCTCGTCTGATTTGAACCTACCATGCAACACAATTACCAGGATCACTAATTGAAATTCAAATTACTGGATATGTAAAGCAATGAATCAGATGATGTTTATACATGCACATATATTATAGTAAAAAGAGAGAACTTCTGCACACTGACAAAAAAAAATGACAAGAAGTCAAATCTATAATGTCAGATCTATATATGAACCTTAATCCACTAAGAAAGATTGAACATCTTTGAATCTGCAGTAATCAAGGTGGGACCAAGATCCCAACTAATCTTGGAATATCAAAACCATACATACAGTCTTGAAACATAGAGACAAGCCACATCTTGAAGCGGACAGCTATTGGGATATTTGGATATTCCAGAAATTCCAAAATAACATAGACAAACCTCACCCTACTCCCGCAAACCCAGCAATGTCAAATACCTACCTGTGGAGACACTACAATTTTGTCATAAAACTTTGTAGCTCATGTAAGAAGGTGTTTACAAGAATACTAGATCCTATATCTGCAATCTCAAAATAGTATTCCAAGGATCAAACTAAATAAAAAGAAAAAGTAGATAAGACCATCATGAATAAACACAATGCAATGTTATTAAGGAAAACAAACAATTATAACACTTACTCGTATTTTCTAGCAAGAATGCGCAGCACATATAAAGCTCCATAAACTTGTTGTTCTTGTAAGTTATGCTTCACCCACTGAAGAAGGCCGGGCCAAAGCTCAGGATAGTCAGCATTGATAATTGTTTTAAGGCATTCACCCAATTGAACTCTGCATGTAGCTATGACACATGAGACTTGCTTTGCAGCATATCAAAAAGTCTTTGTTGCATCAACTATATAAAAAATGTATAATATCCATACTTCAATATGCTCTGAGACCCTTCGTCAAGAACAATATCATCAAATAGACTTCAAAAAAAACAAATAGATCCAATGATGTAGTACCTCAACAGAGGAGGAACCTGAGTCACAAACACAAGGATATTTTCCCTCACCATGGCTTTGTCACTTTGTGAGACCTTAGATTGCTCCTCTAATATCCAAAAATGAAAGAAAAGATTTTATTAAGCAAGGAATAAGTCGGACACACTTGTAATTTGTTGTATAGATCAAATAACACACTTTAGATGACTCTAAAGATATACTTTTACCAGAAAACAAAACCCAAAAAACAGACTAACCAGAATTATGAGGCAACCAATTCTTGGCAATGAAGTTCTTGAAATGAATGCTCGCAACCTGCCTAACAGCCATGTCGCAGTTTCCATCGACTATAATTTGTAATAACCTCACAAGATGTTGCGGTGTATATTGAAACTGCAACCAACACATACTAATAAAAAGGCTAAAAAAAAATCGTGTAATCATGTATAGCAGCTCCGCATTGTTTCCGCATTTAAATCTTGAAGAGAGCATAAAACTTGAAAATATTGTAAATTAAACAATTTGCAGCATCATAATTACACATATCAAGCACCTAAGAGCACATCATCAAATTCCACACTGATGCAAAACCATGTGATCGAATACGCACCAACGGATTCAATTATTCGAAACTAATTCAAATTCTCAAAACATAAACGAAAGAAGTTACCAAACCAACCTGGTTGAGACTATCTTCTGCAACCTTCCGTTCCTGGGGATTAGGACTAAGAGCACCTCGAAGGACAACAGCTAAACTCGCAACATCCATTTTCTCTCTTCTTTTTTTTTTTAATTTGCTTTTTTCAAGTCTACTTATCTATCTCGATTCTCGAAACAAACCTCAACAAACTCGATGGAATCAATCAAAAGCGAAAAACAAAACCTGAATTCCCGCAAACGAATAGCGCGTTGCTAGTCCGGCAACCTGGAGCACTCTCCAACTGAAAGCAATGAAGAGAATTAAATAGAAATCTAAACCCCGGGATGAATTCCAGGGTTTAGAGCAAGACAAGGAGCTTGACAGAGAATGATCAGCAGCCAGGAACGGAAGTTGGGGTGAGAGGAAGAGAAGCAAGTAGACGACTATAAATATAATTAGGGTTTAAGGGGCAAACGGTCTTTTTCTGTTTACTATCACTGCATTGCCTGTAGCCCTCCCGTGTGTGCCCATGTGTACTGGGTGTTCGAGATTACCCAGATCAGCAGCACTTCGTAAAGCTGAAGCAATTTATGCCACCACATTTTACCACATCAACCCTTTATTAAAATAATAATTTTTTATACTTAATTATGATAAAAAGTTATCTCCAATTAAACATAAGGATAAAATAATATTTGTAAAAATTTATCTCCAAATAAACATAAAGATAGAATATTATTAGTATATTTTATCAATATAGATAAAAAAAGGACATTATATTTTAGGCGATTTTGCAGTAATAAACCAACTAAAAATATTTTTTGTAAAAATGACCATGTTATACTGAAATAACATTTGAATACCCACGTGGGCATCTTTGCTATAAAAGGAACATTAATAAATCTTTTTTTAAATAAAGAAAAAAATTTATCTTTGATTTATGAGTTTTAAAAGAAATATGAAAAACATATTGAAAGCAGTAAAAAAACGAGAGTTACCCCCCTTCCATCGTGGTAACAAATTTGGCGGATATTTATGCGATTTTGGCGCTAACCTCCCACCAATTTTGGTGAAGATCACATTAATATGGAAGTTGTGATTTTCATTATATTTTCTAAGAAATATTCCATAATTATTCTTCTTATTTATGGTCTTTCATAACTACCCGATCATGAAATAGTTAACTGATGTCACCATGAAAATTCCATCATGTCTTTCTATATAGTACATCATGTCATTATGTATGCTTTATCCTGTCAACATAATATCTTATATTTACTATTCAATAGGGAATGAGGTGTAAAAGAAACATTAATATCTTGTTGATTTTTGTTGCATTTGGTTTTCTACATGTTTTGGTGATAATAGTAAAAACTTATATGCATTGAATCACTGTTGCATTGCTTCTATTTTGAAATATTATTATTTTTCCTTTAATTTAAATTGACATTTATCTAATTGTCATATTTCAATTTACTTGTAATAATAGCCTATATGGGATTCGAACCCACATCTTTGTGCATTAGCACAATTGCTCTACCTATTGAGCTAATAGGCTAGGAGGAGATTAAAAGAAGGAGAATATACACTCCAAGAGTTAAATATGTAGATTAAAAGAAGCATATTTGTCTATACAGCCCAAGAGTTAAATATATACAGCTCAAGAGGTGGCTATACAACCAGCTATACATCAAATAAACCCCTATGATGCCATCCCTAGATAACTTGACCTGTCAGAATCAGCAAATAGCATATGTGTTTGTGTTTAGGCAGGATTCAGCCAAAAAAATTCAAACACAAGAGTACCCACCATCGGAAAGAATGCTAATTATATTGATTTACATAAATCATGGCACTTCATTCCTAACTACTAGATAAAAAACAACCAAGAGTGGCGAAGGCCAACCAACAAAGCCAAAAAAGGCCAAAAACCTCCAATATGACATGATCTTGGCAAAGCAGCAATGAAAGAGATGGTGCACAAACAGAAATTACAAGAAACAATATGACATGATCCTGGCAAGTTGGAACATGATCATGGCATGAGGCTACCAAAGGGAAAAACACATAATTCACTATCCTTTAAATATAACAAACTTGAGATAAAATAGCAACTGATGCCAAAGCACCTTCCTGTACCATTTGCTTTCCATTCTGTAATCCATTTACAAAACAAAGTGATAAGCCACATGTTTGTCAAAATAAGTCTATGCTGATATCAAGCTTATTTAGGATATTCGATTTTTTTTAAATGGTTGATTTTGTCTTCTGAAGACAAAAAGCAATTGTGCAGGCACCATTCCAGTATTCAGCAATTACACTATTCAGCATTACAGTATTCAGCATTACAGTATTCAACATTACAGGATTAAGCAATTCCAATATTCTAAACTTGGGTTAGGTTCTGAGGCACCATTACAGTATTCAGCAATTGTGCAGAAATTGAAATCCAAAAAGATGATTTTTCTTCGGATAGAACAAAAACAAAATAATTGGTATGAGAATCAGAACCAAAGACAAAATTCGAAACCTAAACCCTAATTCGAAACCTAATGAATTGTGGATATCAGAAACATAATTGGCCTAATTCGAAACCTAAACCCTAATTAGATTATTGGGGATATTAGAAATTATAATGAATTGTGGGAATTAGAAGCTCATATTAGGTTGAGTTGGGGAATTAGATTGAATTAGAAATTCGAAACCTGAACCCTAATTAGATTGAATTAGACATGGAAGGTATTAAAGGTACCTGGTGGTAGTGATAATAAGGGGCGGCGCTTGCTAGCGGCTCGTTGGGACGATGGTACAAGCAATGGAGCGCGACCGTCATCCTCGCCGACGAAGAGAGTGCTCGAGGAACGAAGAGAGTGCTCGAAGAACGAAAGAACAACGGAGCGCGAATAGAGCCAAGAGTGGCAATTGCAGATCGGTGGGACGAGGAACAAAGAGAGTGCTCGACCGTCTGTCTCCTAGAAACAAAGACGACGAAGACTTCAGAATCCAGATTCTGAAATATACAAGTTTTTCGTATTAAACAAAATTAAACATAAATATTTAATTTACCTTTTTTCTTTAATTCCTAAAAAATTGCATTTGGGGGATGAGTGGGCATTTTTGCAATAAAAATGGTTACCCACTTAATTAATTTTGGTAAAATTGCAAATTTGAAAAAAAAAGTATACCTTTTTCGCAATTTTGACTTTTTTTGGTATATCTACCCTAATACATTATAAAGCAGAACCCAAGTTTGTTGTAAAATTTACGTCACGTGGCATTTTTGAATAAATTAATGTGAAATTATATTTTAATAAATTTTGTAACAACTTATAATATTCTTGCTATATATACTAAATAGATAACATTTTTATATAATTTTTTAATGTATATAATTTTCTATCTATGGATTATGTATTAGTTTACTACAATAGATAACATATTTATATAATTTTTATATACATAAATTCCTATGAGATGATATTTTCCATATTAATTTAATATTTTTATCTCTTAACAAGATTTAGGGTCTTAATATATTTTTTTTAATCTTTGAACAAGGCTTGAGCTCCAAGTATAAAATTTATATCTATATATATAATGATATAATTTTAAATAATAAATTTTGTTATGTTGATATATTTTTATTTTGAGAAAACGATATAACTTTATGTTGATGACTAAGATTATATGTAAATGTCAAAAAAAAATAAAAATTCGAATTTTAATTTAAATTAATAAAATTAGATTTTCTTTATCTTTTTATGCATTTATATTAAAGATTTTTTTCTTAAATCGAAGTTTGATAAAAAAAATATAAAAATTTACAAATCTTGATGAATACTTGCTTAAATTGAATTTTGATAAAAATTTATATTACATTTTTCTTAATTTCCTTTTTATTTTATTTATATAAATATAGATGTTTTTTTATCTAACCCCACCTTACATTTAAATTTTTTTATCTTTATGTTTTTTTTAATTTAATATGGATGATAGTTTGATTAATACATTGAATTTTGTAAATTTTCATATACATTAATTTTCTTTATATTTTATTTTTTCGTTATGTAAATTTAGTATGGAAAACAACTTTATAGATGGATTGAATTTTGCAAAATAATACATAGATAACTTTCTCTATATTTTATCTCTTAAATCAAGGACACTGTTCTCTTCTATACATTGTATTTTTCATATTAACAAACATTCCTATTATTTTAGAATAAAAGATAAGAACCCTAATATATAATTTTAATAAATTAACTTTTAAAAAAATATTTTAATAAATTATATTATGCTTTGTAGATAACCTATCCTAATTATTATTATCTTTATAAAAAAAACCAAGTATTTTATACATATTAGTGTCTAAAAATAAGAAAATATTATTTAAAAATATTTAATAAAAAGTAAAACTAATATTTTAATAATTTCAATCTAAATTTGGACAAGATCTCCAAAAATAATGAAAAAATATTTAAAATATATTCAATTAAAATATGGAGTACAATCTAAAAAATACAATTTGTCTTTTGCATAATTTATTATGATATTATATAAATATATTTAGTATTTTAAATTAATATTGTAGAATTGTATTTTTTTTGTAAAATTATCTTGTGAATATCACGGGACTTCAACTAGTTTACTACTAATTTGTCTTATATTTATCATATTTATAAAAGATAAATTCAAAAAAAAAAATGTACATGTTGTCATATATATCTTAAATAAAAATAGCCATACAAATGATAATATCTTTGAATTATCTATCTATCTATAAAAATTATAGCCACACCTTATATTTAAAAATTAATTTTGTATTCTTATTATTTGTAATTTTTTCTTTTAACTTTTCAAAAAATCTTTCTAATTTTTATAAAACTAACATTCTAATATATTTAATAAAAAACTACAAGAAAGGAAAACTAAAATATAATATTTTTTTAATATATAATGATAGATTGTTATCATAATAAGGTAGGAAAATATTTTTACTAATAATTTTTTATATATAAAACTAACATCATACTATATTTTATATTTGGAAAAAAATTAATTCGAATTTTAATTAAAAATAAAAAAAAATTATTTTTATCCTTTTATATATTTATGTAAAATATTTATATTAAATCAAATTTTATTTTAAAAAAATTAAAATTTTTAAATATGTATATAATTACTTGCCTAAATTAAATTTTGATAAAAAAATTATATTATCTTTTCCTTAATTATCTTTTTGGATTATTTACGTAAATATAAAAGATCTTTATCTTTAAAAAATTCAATATTCATTCATATTTTTTAATCTTTTTTTTATTAATTATCTTTTTAACTTTTTATTGAAAATAGTTTTAAATAATTGAATTTGATTAAAAAAATTATAAGACCTAGATTTATCTTAATAATCTAGATTTAATTTGTTTTTTATTTAAAAAACAAAATAATTTTTATATATATTATAGGCAATAAATTACTTACATTAAATTTTATATTATATTTTTCTTTATTAATATCTTTTTTATAACATATCTAAAAAATATAAAGTCATAGTCGTGCAGGGCACGACGGGTACAACTAGTTTTTCCTAAAACAAAGACATAATAATATTGCTTCGACCAAAAAAAAGACATAATAATATTGAGAGTTTTTTTTTATCGGAAAGCACCCGTAAGATAGGTCATATTGCGTTTAACCACTCGTTTAATAAAAATTTATTGGAAACCACCTATTTAACTAATTCCGTCAAAAAATGATCACCCTTTAGATATCTGACGAGCACTTTTATGTCGCTGTAAAAGCACTGTCAAATAAATATCCTAACTTCCAAACCTAAGTATAGTGGAAGTAAGGGTCGAACCCACAAGGACTCAGATTACTTGTATTTAAATAATATTACTAAGTTAAAGGGGGGTTTATGATTGATTTACCTAAACTAATATGCAAATAAAATCTAATATGAATGCAAATATGATTGTAAATAACAAATATGAGAAAAGCGTGTTCAACTAGTTAAATCCATCATAGATATGCTTATTGATCATTGATTCTCTTGATTCTCAATTCCCTTGAATAATCTATTATGGATTATACTCCTACTAAGGATTATAACCCAAACTTCAATTCTAGTTGAAAGAACTAACAGTCTAAACAACCCTAATCATTTAACAACCTAAAACAACGTCTAGATTCAATTAAACGACAACTTTACGAGTCAAGTTATCAAAAGAAACAAACACTTAGAGCAAACAGACATCTAAGTTATTTGTGGATTTATTCCCTTCTACAACTGAATAGCCCGAACGGGTCTAAACAATTATAGATGCTACTTTATCTAATCAACCCCGAACGGGCATTAATCAGATTAGTTGTAAATTAACCTAGAAATTCTATTAGGTGATCAAGCTAACAAAACCCTAGAATAATTCTAATTCAATTAAACACAGGGAATAAAACCTATTCAAGTTGTTGAGAATCAATCAAACCTCACAATAATATGCAATCTATGATTTCAATAACTAGTCAAACACAATGAATTTAGCAATGCATAATTAAATTAAAAACAAACTTACAAGAGGTTCAAAGGTGGCTCTTTTGAGAGGAAAACCCTAGCCTCCAAAAGTATGATAAAAGTTATGAAAGAGAAACTAAAAACAAGGTTTAAATACCCCACAAGATATCCAAAGATCAAATTATCCCGAAATACAATCAAACACGTCGGTCAAGATCTATCCTAAGCCCATCTCGAAGCCCAAAACTCGCGGTCCAACGTCTCCGTTAAAAGACAGACGGCGCGGTCTCATCCTTGTGTAGCGCGGCCACGCACACTGTGTTCTAGCGCGCGGCACTTCTCGGTTCAACATTTCAAGCGATACTTCAGAGGTTGTTTTCACCCCCTTCGAGTTGGAATTTGGACTCGGAGTAAATTTTGAATTGTAGCTCTTCGATTTAGCTTTTCAGTGATACCAAATTCAGCTTCATCCGAGCACTGTAGCTCCCAAACCAAGCATTGCAAGATAGAGGTGTCAAAACAAGTCTCCAATGCATGGCCCAGATTTATGCATTCTTTTCCCACAAACTCTTGGGCCTTAGCTCTTCTAATCTTCACTTGTATCACTCTAAGCTTCATCAAACTCCACCACAATCATTTAAGATACATCCCGTCCATGCTTGTTTACCTAAAGATCTGCAAAACCGAACAAAACAAGCGCAACTAACCGAAAACACTAGATCCTAGAAACTAACCTAAAACTAAGTAAAACTTATGCAAAACCAACATAAAACATGCATCTAAACTACACCTATATGCAAGCTATCAACATCTCCCGTTAGTAGCCCGTTGAAGCGCGTGTGGGTTTGCTTATTTATTACTTTTATTTTCTTTTCTTACTTTAATCTTTCTCAAACCCACACCATTCTTACAACTCAAACCATCATAGCCATAGAGAAGAGAGTTGAGGGACATTTGAAGAGAGTGAGCATCGGGCTTGAGCGATTAGGCGATCATTTGAAGAACTTGTTGGAAGGGATCGAGATATTGTTGGAAGGCTGAGAGGATTGGGCATAGTCGACCTTCAATTCAAAATCGAAGAAATTATTCGAAGGTAAATCTAGTTTTAATTTCGATTCAGAATTGTGAGTTGATTTATGGCCTTGACTGGTTAAAAAATCAAAGTTTGTGAGTTGGCCTTCAAGTCTCTATTAAGGAATTAGGGTACAACTTACTGAAATAGGGTTTATGGTTTTTAGTTGAATTCGATCCAAATTGAAGAATTAGGGTTTATGGTTTTTAGTTGAATGATCTCTTCTGTACAACTTATTGAAATTATCATATCAATTTATCAATGTCTAGCTCAAGTTACACCTCAATAAATTCACAACCAAGAGTTTGTTTTTGTGGGCTTCAAGCAAAGGAAGCTATTGCACATACAGAGAGGAACTATGGAAGGAGGTTTTTTGGCTGTCGAAATTATGGGTATTTGAACAAATGTAACTACTTTGAGTGGAGGGGTGAGCCATATAATGCAAGAGTTGTATATGTGATCAACAAATTGTTAAATGAGAAGGAAAAATTGGAAGATAATAACAAGCTACTACTAGATTCAGTTACACAACAACAATCTGAGCTTGCATCTATGAAAATCTTACTGGGTAGGTTGTTGGTTGAAAAGGAGGCAAACAAATTGGAGTCTGAAGCCAAGCAAACTAAATTAAAGAATAGTGATCAAAGTGGTATGATTGTAATGGTTGTTTGTATGTTTGTATTCATGTGCTTGAATAGTTGAATGGTGTAATGGATAAATGGGTCATCTAATGTAGTAATATGATAGATTAGAAAGTTGTATTGGTTGTAACTCTTGCTTGATTTTGAAATGTAAGATGTTCATATGCCTTGGCTTGAATGTCCACCTATATTGCTTGATGTTGTAATTGGAAAGTTGTTGTAAAGTGCAGATGAAGAGAGAACATGGGAGGCATCTGATGAGCTCACATCACAAAAACAGATAGAATTATTCATTTGGTTGATACTCAAACTCTAATCTATAAAGGGTCAATCCCTATCGAAAAAGGAGAATTTGAACAAGTCAATATGACCTCTTATTTGGAGGAGACTCAACTCAAGATCCCATTTTGAAAAATTAAGCCTTCAAGACTTAAAAGGGTTTAGGGGTTAAGAAAGTTCTACGGGTTCCTCAAATTGCTATTTAAGAGTGAGAGAGCCATCAAAGACAATAAGTCTAATATCCCAAATCAACAGATCTCTAACCTATTTTTGACTTCTCACAAAGTCTAAGGTTGGAGAAATTTCGTGTGCAGACATGATCCTAAGGTCACCTAATCCATTGACCTCTTCCATAGCATGGTTACGATGTTTGAAGCTCGAGCAATGTTTTAATGGCATGAATCGATCTCGACAAAGTGATGGACTAGTAAATCGGATATATTTATGGCACCAATCCAAGTTGGTGACAAATACATGGGTAACCTGGTAAATTTTAAAAAATCGGAGGGTAAAAGGGTAAAATTGTGCAAGTTAATGTGTAAGTTGACAAAATGGGTGAAATGGTGCCTCTCCATTATATAAAACATTTAATGGGTGTGTCAAAATAAATACGTCTTTAATGGGTGATTTCTTGCAAATGTGAACATTTAACGAGTGGTTATATTCAAATCCCTCTATTTGTTAAGGTTATTTCATAAGTTTAAGGAAATTTGGGAATCAAATGTAATTTTTCAAATTTACTTAACACACGGTGTGGGTATTTTTGTTACAAAATAAAAAGTAGGGAGAAATTTTTTAAATAATGAAAATATGATCTAGAACGCCAAACTCTTCCCCTTCTCATGGCTCTTTGGTACCGGATTTTCAATGCTCACATCTAGATTAAAATGGAGTTAACAATCCAAATTAACATTGTGAATTTGAAGAGCTTGACCTTATAAATGTTTCAACATCAAAAAACCCAATAAATAGGGTCTTGATTCGTTGCAATTTCACACTCAAACCTTAAGAATACCATTGTTGGGCCTCCATACACTCAACCGCAAATTTCTCCCAATTCACTAAACGAAATTCCAATCTAAGACTAGATCTTGAATCCTCACAAAATTACTTATAAAAACCATAATTAATCGTCCAAATTCATCCCCTAACTTTGCTTGCTTATAAATTCGATTGAAACATATGAATTTGCTCAGAAAAGTCGAACATGTGAGCTAATATAAAATCAACAATCAATACCTCTCTCCATAGTCCACCATTTGCTTTGTTATCACCACCATTGGCTTCATCTCATCGACACGCTTCCATCAAAACCAATCTCACCTTTAGTTGTCACTGAAAACCTCCGTACGAGTACCATCTTTAGTGCTCTATTTTTTTCATGTAGAATGGAGGTTAGGGATGAAGTCAGACTCGACCCGTTCGGTTAGAGGTTGAAGACAATTCAAACACGACCTGTTTTGTCCCGTTCGTTATAATTTTTAACCCATTTTTATTCAAAAACTATTTATTAAATTTAGAGTATAAATTTATGATTTTTAATCATAAAATTAATAAAATTATATTCAACTATAGTTCATGAAAAAATTATATAACTAATAAAATGTTTTGGGGTAGGATTCTTAAACCATGATTATAAGATAACGAAAATCTATCAATGAATAGATTTCGGTTTTGAAACTCATACACGTGCTTGTGACACTTTTCATTCTAGGTTCTTCAATCCAAGGGTCTACGGTGTTGACCATAACCTTTCTAGATTCCAAGTTCGTCAATAAGGCAAGTTCCCATACTTGCTTGTTTGTCGAGTCTAAATAAACCAAGTTTGCGTATTTGATTGTTACATTTAACCTATATTGGAATTCATGCATGATTATATTACATAAAATTAATCATATGATCATTTAGATCTGATGTAAGACTTGTGTAAAATTATAATTCATATTATATTATTATGTTATGTTATTAGATCACATGATTATGTTGCACAATTTTAATATGTTGTAGATGTCATAATTGCATTAAGAACTTAATTTCGACTAAATAATTTGCTTTCCAATATAAACACATACTTGGGTTTCTCAAATGCGCTGGTAAAAATGGCAAGTAGGGCTTGGTGATGTCCTTTGTGACTATTTTCCCCTTTTCTTGGAGATCTGAGTATAATGAGGTTGATTTGAAACACAATTAGTCATAAGAAACATTTTGAATCATTCTTGTATGATTAGAAATGAACATGCATAGATGTATTTCTACTTTAGTAATGACTATACACAATAGTTATATAATTAGGTCATGTTAGTCATTATGTCTTAGGATTTGTTTTGGACTTGTGTGTTTTTCCTTGAATCAAACTGTATGTGAATTTAGAAGAGCAACTAACTCTGTTACAGGGGAGACAAGCCCAATTGTCAAGGCTAGTATACAAGCCCATAGGGTTCCATCCCAAAACCAATTGGTGATAGGAGGAGTGGCCCATGACCTTATATACTAGCTTGTTTTCACTCCCAAATTCTCATGTGGGATTCACAATTGAACCCCAACAACCCCCCCCCCCACTTGTGAATCCCTCACAAGCTCGAATGGCGGACCCTCCTGGTCCCTAAGTTGAACCATCGGCTCTAATACCACTTGTTACGGAGGAGACGGGCCCAATTGTCAAGCCTAGCATACAAGCCCATAGGGTTCCATCCCAATACCAATTGGTGATAGGAGGAGTGACCCATGACCTTATATACTAGCTTGTTTTCACTCCCAACTTCTCATGTGGGATTCACAATTGAACCCCAACAATCTCCCCCTCACTTGTGAATCCCTCACAAGCCCGAACGGCGCACCCTCCTGGTCCCTAAGCTGAACCATCGGCTCTGATACCACTTGTTACGGGGGAGACGGGCCCAATTGTCAAGCCTAGTATACAAGCCCATAGGGTTCCATCCCAAAACAATTGGTGATAGGAGGAGTGGCTCATGACCTTATATACTAGCTTGTTTTCATTCCCAACTTCTCATGTGGGATTCACAATTGAACCCCAACAAACTCTAGGGATATTAGCCTTAAAGGAAAATGGATTAGGATGGTCCTATAGCCTAATGCAAGTCATGACCTCAACCACTTTGAGGAGTGGGGCACTTAGCTAGTGCTTTATTTGAATCGGGATGGAGAAGCCCAAGCCTCAACGAAGTTAAAATGATTTAAAAGTTATAACCCAAGGTAAATATGTTTGGACAATAAGGAAGATCAATGCTCGAATACACCTAATTAAAGAACCTGAACGTTTAGCCTAAAATATTAGACTACCATTATTAATACTTTGTATTAAATTTGTGTGTTTGCCTACTTATTGTTTGTTTATTTTTAGTCTAAGGTTTAGTAATACATGGATAGGATTTATGTGATGTTTTCTGATAGCTTGCATATAGGTGTAGCTTAGGATGGATATTTAAGTTTATTTTGCATGGTTTTTGTTTAGTTTAGTCTAGTTCTTAGGTTTTTAGGTTTTCTAGAAAATTTGGGTTTTGCGCTTGTTTTGTTCGGTTTTGCAAATCTTTAGGTAAACACGCGTGGACGGGACGAAGTTTAGTTGACTATGGTGGAGTTTTATGAAGCTTAGAGTGATACAAATGAAGATTAGAAGAGCTAAGGCCCGAGAGCTTGAGGGATAAAAACGCTTAAACCCGGGCTATGCATTGGAGTTCTTATTTTGACACCTCTATCTTGCAATGATTGGTTTGGGAGCTACAGTGGTCGGATGAAGCTTAATTTGGTATCACTCGAAAGCTAACTCGAAGATCTACAATTCATATTTTTACTCTGAGGCCAAATTCCAACATGAAGGGGGTCAAAATAGCCTCTGAAGTGTCACATGAATGCTGAACCGAGGCAATTGCGCGAGTTAGCAGGCTAAAAGCGCGGCCGCGCAATCTGATGGCAACCCGCGCAATTGGCTTTCTACGCAGAGATGTCTTGGGCCGAGAATTGGGTTTAGTTTTGGGCCTGGTTTTATTAATTCCGACTAATGCTTGTTTGTAGGCTTATGGGGATATGTTTCTTTGGATAGTTTCAAGACATATTTAAACTCTTGTTAGTTTATCTTTTTCATAACTTAGCTCATAATTTTGGAGGCTAGGATTTTCTCTCTTTGAAGGAGTAAACTTTGAACCTTTGTAAGTTTTTCTTTAATTTAATTATGGATTGCCAATTCCTTTGTGTTTGACTAGTTATTGAAATAATAGATTGCATATTATTGTGAGGTTTGATTGATTCTCAACAATTTGAATAGGTTTTATTCCATGTGCTTTAATTGAATCAGAATTATTCTAGGGTTTTGTTAGATTAGCTACCTAATAGAATTTCTAGGTTAATTTACAACTAATCTGATTAAGTCCCGTTCGAGATTTATTAGATAAAGTAGCAACTATAATTGTTTAGACCCGTTCGGGCTATTCAGTTGTAGAAGGGAATAAACCACAGATAACTTGATTAGTTGTTTGCGTCGAGTATTTATTTCTATCGATACTTTGAACTTAAAGCTGTCGTTTAATTGAATCTAGACGTTGTTCTAGGTTGTTAGATAATTAGGGTTGTTCAGACTGTTAGCTCTTTCAACTAAATATAAAGTCTTGGATAATAATCCACGGTAGATTATTCAAGTGAATTGAGAATCAAGATAATCAATGATCAATAAGCATATCTATGATGGATTTAACTAGTTGAACACGCTTTTCTCATACTTGTTTAACACAATCATATTTGCATTCATATTTACTTTTTAGTTTGCATATTAGATTATATTTTCATTCATAAAACCCCCCTTATTTGATTACTTGGCACCTAAGTAATAACATCAATACACGATTCCCTGTGGGATCGACCCTTACTTACCATTCTACTAAGTTTGGTTAAGTTAGGATTCTTTGGTAGGTATTAACGACCACTGAAAATACCTCATCAAATTTGGCGCCGTTGCCGGGGACTCGTCGCTATTTGTGATTTACTTTGTAGGCTATTCTTGGTGTTGTGAACCTATCTTACGGTTCATAACACCCGTGCTACTGATCCATGGCTTTTTTTCGAGTGTAGACAGCTGCAGGATGAACACTTCCATGACTATTTTTCTAGATTTCAAGACCATGTGTTTGAGCTTGGTACTTGGGGAATACGATACAGTGATGGAGAGGTAAACATGGGAGTTATCCATGGTATGAATTTTAAGACAAGGGGATTGGCGGACTACATGAGCAATGAGAGACTTTTATATATGGGACCTGAGGAATGTTGGGATTTCTTCTGTTTCATGAGCCATCAAAGCTTTCTGGTTGAGTCATCTTCCCAACCACCCCAGCCGGTTGATACGTCTCTTGAGAATGTAATCAGGGATCTCTCCAAAGGGGCGGATGCTATAATCATAGAGCATTGTGTGTCTTGTTCTTCAAGTTTTCATTCCACAATGTCATGCCCTTTTGAGTTATGTGGGGGGAATGGTGGAATTACATTGGAGTCAAACGATCATGAGTCAGACACTCAGATGCAAGTTGAGGAGCAATGTACTACACTTGATGTGAGTTATGATGATGAAGTTGATGCCCAATATGAATTTGCACCGATAAGGCAAGATGAGCAGATTATCATAGAGCCCAATGAAGTCTGTGTTGGCGTAGAGATTCTTACAGAGCCTAGAGAGCCTGAGTCATCTTCACTCATGTGGAGTAAATTGTTACATGGTTTTGTGGTTTTGGAAGAAGACTCTTTTGTCGACAATGATGACTTCTTTGCTAATGACGTAGACAAGCACGAGGGAGAAAAACAACATGATACATCTGTTAAGGCTCCTTTTGTCATGGTGCACCCTATGTTAGGCCTTGACATCCCATACTTCAATTTCCCCACCTTCTCACATCCAGAGCTTATGGAGTTCTAAGATGAGGAACCAAGTCGACAACACAAGGTGGAAGATGAAGAATATATGGAGTTCATCTTGGATAAAAGTGGTATTGCTGACAAGTGCTTTGATTCATATTGTAAGTATGTTCTAAAGCCATAACTTGTGCTAAATTCTTTTTAGCAAATGCCATCTCATGAAAATTGGGTACACATGTTTGATAAATTAAAACGGTCTTTGAAAGTTATATTATTCATCTTTAATTTATCATTGTGTTACTTATGTCTTTTTGAGATGTGTGCACAGGGATTTGACAGGTTGCTAAGGGCATTGACAATGTCTAATCTTGTCTAATCATGCTAAGAGTCAAGCTAATGATGTTAAACAAGCGCTTCTTGGGAGGCAACCCAAGGCTTAGAGTAGTTTTGTTTTTCAGTTTTAATCTTTTGCTTTTTAGGTAGTTTTGTTTGTGTGTTAGATATCCCAGGTCTGAAGATTGATAATCCGAAGAACCACCACCGTCGGATTTCCCGCCGCATTACCCGAATAACTAGAGTCTTGTGAGTTTTTCTCTTTCCTTTTCCTTTTTACTATACTTTGGGGACAAAGTATGATTTAAGCATGGGGGAAGGGAATTACTTATTTGCATTGCATGTAGTTGCATTAGATTAGGAATATTTCAATTTTGCATGCATTGATTTAAATCCTAAAAAAAAATTAAAAAAAATTAGAAAATTTGAAAAAATACAAAAATATTGCATTTATGTTCTTATTTCCCCATTGTTTGATACCTCTTGTGTTTCTATGCTAAGTATAAGTCCTAACCCATGATTTGCATGATATGCTGAAATTTCAATGATATGAGCATGATCGTTGATTATTTACTTTGACTATAGGATGGAGCATGTATTTAGCTTGAGTTTTAGATTCATTCTGAAGTTCTAGACAAAAATTTGCCTTGTGAGATTTTTGGCCTTTCATTGATTTAGCTAGTATCAATGAAGGTAATACAATATATTTTCTAAGCCTCAACTGAATTATTAAAATACAAGCTCTTATTCCATGAGCATAAATAATGAGATCGTAGAGGTTTGATAGTTTTTCTCGTGTCCGTTCTATTCGTTCCATTTTCGCCTGCCCGTCCCGCCCCTTTTCCATTTCATTGACTTCTTTTTTAATTTCTTCGTAGCTTTTGTTTTCCTCCATGTACATTTTTTTTTCAACCTCTTTATTCTTTTTGCTACGCTTCGTTTTATACCCTTTCTAAAAATGTCTTGTATTAGGTCGGAAATCTCAATTAATGATAATATGAATGGTTCAAAAAGAACATCCCAAGAAAATCCTACTTTGTCGAAAAAAGTGGGGAATACGGATATGAGGGAAACATTTTCCCCGTAAGGGTTTTACGTCTTTGAACACGCATAGATATTTGTTCTCTACATTCTTGAGTGTATCACCATGATTATCTAGCTCTAGAACTTGCGTTTAGACTCTTTTTCAAGACTGTTTTATATGATTGAATGCATGACATTAAAATGATTGAGGCAATGTTTCTTATAATCCTATTATTTCCCTTCCTACCTTACAAGATCCATGTTTTTGACACCCCATTTCTTTGAGCTTTAAGCCTGTTTTTTATGAGCTCCACAAAATTTTTCTAGCCTATTAAGCTTGACCCATCCGGGATTTAGGACTTTAGGTTGTGTTTTTGTTTTGTGTGAGTTTGATATAAAGTATGGGGGACGTTGAAGAAAAGGTGGAAAAGAGGAAATACAACTCCAGTGTGTAAAGTGAAAAAAAATGAAGATGAAAAGTATGTGCAAAGAAAGAAAAAGTGAGATTGAAAGGTTAGTAACCCTCATAAAGTGTAAAAAGAGTTGAAAAGGAGGCAAAAGTGAAAAAGAAGAAGAAAGAAACAAAGAGCTTTGATGTGTAAATGGAGTTGATGAAGGAAGTTGGGAAGTATTACAAGAAGAAAAAGTGTGAAGTTTGGGTTCATTCCAAAATTAATCCCTTCCAAATTTCTCTTTACATTGGCCCCATTACAACCCTTAAAAAGACCTCATGATTTTTCTTATGTATTTGATCCACAACGGTGGAGATTTAAGACGCTGATGCAAGCTTATGGTAGTCTAGTTTTCATGGTTGATTTTTGAGTGAAACACTTCCTTAAACACTTTAGAGTATGACTGCAAACACATTTACCTTGGTTAGGTCTAAAATGGATGAATACTCTTTGCTCTATGCTTAATACAATACATGCTATGAAGTCTTGGTCGGGTTTTAATTATATGTTGAAATGCTCGTTTGATTATGAGATGGATGCATGATTGCATTGATGTGATGTGACTTGGATTTATGACTTGCTTGAGTACAAACAATGGTTAAGCATGGGGGAATTTGATAGCTTGCATATAGGTGTAGCTTAGGATGGATATTTATGTTTATTTTGCATGGTTTTTGTTTAGTTTAGTCTAGTTCTTAGGTTTTTAGGTTTTCTAGAAAATTCGGGTTTTGCGCTTGTTTTGTTTGGTTTTGCAGATCTTTAGGTAAATAAACGTGGACGGGACGAAGTTTAGTGGACTATGGTGGAGTTTTATGAAGCTTAGAGTGATACAAATGAAGATTAGAAGAGCTAAGGCCCGAGAGCTTGAGGGATAAAAACGCTTAAACCCGGGCTATGCATTGGAGTTCTTGTTTTGACACCTCTATCTTGCAATGATTGGTTTGGGAGCTACAGTGGTCGGATGAAGCTTAATTTGGTATCACTGGAAAGCTAACTCGAAGATCTACAATTCATATTTTACTCCGAGTCCAAATTCCAACATGAAGGGGGTCAAAATAGCCTCTGAAGTGTCATATGAATGCTGAACCGAGGCAATTGCGCGAGTTAGCAGGCTAAAAGCGCGGCCGCGCAATATGATGGCAACCCGCGCAATTGGCTTTCTACGCGGAGATGTCTTGGGCTGAGAATTGGGTTTAGTTTTGGGTCTGGTTTTATTAATTCCGACTAATGCTTGTTTGTAGGCTTATGGGGATATGTTTCTTTGGATAGTTTCAAGACATATTTAAACTCTTGTTAGTTTATCTTTTTCATAACTTAGATCATAATTTTGGAGGCTAGGGTTTTCTCTCTTTCAAGGTGCAAACTTTGAACCTTTGTAAGTTTTTCTTTAATTTAATTATGCATTGCTAATTCCTTTGTGTTTGACTAGTTATTGAAATAATAGATTGCATATTATTGTGAGGTTTGATTGATTCTCAACAATTTGAATAGGTTTTATTCTCTGTGCTTTAATTGAATCAGAATTATTCTAGGGTTTTGTTAGATTAGCTACCTAATAGAATTTCTAGGTTGATTTACAACTAATCTGATTAAGTCCCGTTCGGGATTGATTAGATAAAGTAGCAACTATAATTGTTTAAACCCGTTCGGGCTATTCAGTTGTAGAAGGGAATAAACCACAAATAACTTGATTAGTTGTTTGCGTCGAATATTTGTTTCTATCGATACTTTGAACTTAAAGCTGTCGTTTAATTGAATCTAGACATTGTTCTAGGTTGTTAGTTAATTAGGGTTGTTCAGATTGTTAGCTCTTTCAACTAAATATAAAGTCTTAGATAATAATCCACGGTAGATTATTCAAGTGAATTGAGAATCAAGAGAATCAATGATCAATAAGCAAATCTATGATGGATTTAACTAGTTGAACACGCTTTTCTCATACTTGTTTAACACAATCATATTTGCATTCATATTTACTTTTTAGTTTGCATATTAGATTAGATTTTCAATCATAAAACCCCCCTTATTTGGTTACTTGGCACCTAAGTAATAGCATCAATACACGAGTCCATGTGGGATCGACCCTTATACCATTCTTCTAAGTTTGGTTAAGTTAGGATTCTTTGGTAGGTATTAACGACCACTGAAAATACCTCATCATTTTCCTAGGAGAGATTCGGCGTAAGATAATCAATGCATCCTCCAGGATTTTTCCAATTGTATTCCCACCATGGTTGGGAATAACACAAAAATTTAATATTCTTTTATGCATTGTCCAAGCAAAATCTATAAAATGAGCAGTTATGACCATGTAGTTGATGTTCTGACAGCTAGTCCATGTATCAGTTGTAAGACAGACACTAACTGACTGCAACTCAGACCTTAACTGCAGCTTCTTTTCCTCATACATCCTCATGAAATTCTTAACAATTGTCTTCCTACAAGGCAATATTAACCTAGGTATAACAACTTCACAAAATAACTTGAACCCAACCCTCTCTATAGCACTAAATGACAATTCATCAATCACAATCATTTGTGTTGCAGCATCAATACAAGCTTCCTATGACCATACTCTAGTAGTCAATCGGTTAAATCCTTCAACCAACTCAGAACCTAGATGACTTTGTTTCCCATCCTCCAAATTCACATTAGCTAAGCTACTAGGATATTTCTTGCAGTGAACTTCAACATGCTTTTTAAGAGATGATGTGCCATTACCTCTTGAATCACAAGCAAGGATTGTCTTGCAATAATTACACATGGCCTTCTTCGTTTGCCCCACTTGCTTGTTGACTCCATCAACCAATTCGATAATTGGTTCATCGAATTTTTCGAAATGCAACCAGACCTTCGACCTCAACTCAATTGCCTTCCTCTCTCTCTTTCTCTTTGATGTTCGAACTGGTACAGTCGCCTTGGACTTCTCACTCGTGACTGCAGCGACTGCGTTGGTCTGATTAGTAGTCTCATCGGCGTCTGAGCTATCACTACAATTGCTTGGACTGGAATCAGATAGTTCAACATCGCCGACTTGTTGTGCTGAAGAACTCATTGACATCTCCTAACACAAATCTTACCTGACAAAAAAAAGAAGAAAAGAACCAATAACAAGTTGTCAAAGCTCAAGCTTAATGGCTAGCAAATACAGTTTAACACAATTCTTTTAATGTTTAGCTTCTTGTACGAAGTCTTCAAAAGACACAAATTAATTAATGTATGATCATTAGCAAACTGAGCTTCCAAGCGAAATAGGCAATCATTCATGAAACACATCACTGGCAAACAAAACAATATACAATCAAATTACTACAAATATTTAAAACCATAATCACCATTTCTGCAAATCAACAATGGCTGATTGGTGTGCATCAGTATCTTCCTAGAATTTCCCAACTGAACACTAGAAACACTACATGCATCCATTCTCTCAAATGAAGGAAAATCAGAGACTTCTGGCAATCGAATAAACCACACAACAGCTAACCTGACAACCAATAACTCACAGAATAGGAATCCATTCCGATATAATAATTTTTTAAAACGAACTAGAAATAATTTAAGACTATATTTAACTATGGCCTGCTTACCCAAACACAGTACATCCCCCCAAAACAATCCAAATTAGTGGCCTTACAGAATTTCAACGACCCATGACCGAGCCAAATTCCATAAATCAGTACATAGTAAAACAACATAAGGAACAATTATGCATTTCAGAACCAAAATCTCCCACACCAAACACCATTACAAGTCCAATAATCTCAAATGGAAATCGAAGCAAGCCAAGTGGGTCGAATTTACATATTCAGAAAGACTTCCAGAAATAGATTGGAATGACAACACCCCTCTCAGCAACACAACTTCAACTAAGGTTGCATATGAAAGTCTAAAAAAAACGAATAAGAAAGGCAAGGAAAAACAAAACCCAACCTCTTAATCGAAAGAAGTTGACGGAAGGCTCGGGTCTTTGTGCGCGTGCCACCAGAACCGGCTACTGAAGGAGTCGACGCTCCCAACGATGCTGCGCACAACAAGTAGAAGATTAGAAACGGAAGGGAACAAAAAGAACCGCGTCGTCGAAGGAAATAGACGATCAGTGTTAGACCCGACAGAAGGAGAGAAGAAAAGAAGGAGTCGCGGTTCGGTACCTGAGCGGTGGAGTACCTGAGCGGTGGTGAGTCTGGTGACTGGTGAGGATGAGGAGGTGCGAGGAGTGGTGGCGAACTGGCGACTGGTGAGGACGAGGCGACGGGCAGGGAGAAGAAGAAGCGGCCCGAAGAAGAAGAAGCGTTAGGTTTTCTACTTGTTGTGCGCAACATCGATTATCTGATATAAATTTATATATTTTTATATATTATTAATATATAACAATTATTTGGTTTTTTTTTTGTAAAACCGAACCGAACCCGATGTTTTTTACAAGAACCGAACCGAAAAATTTAACCAAAGAAATTATCATTAACCGAACCGAACCGAAATGAGCGGTTCGGTTCGGTTCTTCGGTTCCACGGGTATAAAGTCCCAACCCTACATGATAATACCCAGTCCTTACCTAACTCACCATAAAATTCTCTAACCATACTGCCACCAAAAGATCTCAAAGACCTCACAATCCACCATCCTACCTTAGTGATTACATATGCCACTTTGCTGAAGCCATTCTTCAATTCCCATTGATGGATGGATTTATCAATTCTTTGTTTGCATCCATTGCATGTTACGTTACTCCAAAACACCAACTTTAGGAACCAAAAACCTTTGTCCATGCATGAAAAGATCCCAACTGGATAGAAGCTATGAATAAAGAATTAG
Source organism: Fallopia convolvulus (assembly GCA_964016875.1). Lineage (NCBI taxonomy): Eukaryota > Viridiplantae > Streptophyta > Magnoliopsida > Caryophyllales > Polygonaceae > Fallopia > Fallopia convolvulus. The sequence goes on from OZ024727.1 coordinate 31,215,585, forward strand.
AGGCTTTGATCATTAACCATACATGGATGGTTGTTAGTTTACCCGCAGGGAAAAGGCAATTGGATGCATATGGGTGTACAAAATCAAACTTAAGGCATATGGATCTTTGGACAGGTAGAAAGCAAGATTGGTGGCAAAAAGTTACATCCAACAATATGGACTTGACTTTGAGGAAACCTTTTCACTAGTGGTCAGAATGACAATCATCATAACTCCCATCTTAGTGGCACTACACAGAAATTGGAAGACATTACAACTTGATGTGAACAATGTGTTCTTACATGGGGAGTTAGTTGAAGAAGTTTACATGAAAATGCCTGAGTGAGTACCAAACCCAAAAAACAAAGTGTGTCTTCTCTAAAAAGCCTTTATGGCCTGAAGCAAGCTTCCAAGCAACGGTTTCACAAACTAGAAACCACTCTAATCAATCTTAATTTTTCTCAGTCAAGGCATGATTCTTGTTTATTTATTCAACATACCAACACAAGCATGACAATGGTGGATCTGTATGTGGATGACATACTTGTTACATGATCTAACACATTTGTGATAAATCATCTCAAAGCAACTTTGCACTCTTTGTTCAACATTAACGATCTAAGGCAACTCAATTACTTCCTAGTAAAGGAGGAATCTTACAATGAACATTCTCTGACTTTGTATTGACAAAAGTTTGTTCATGAGATTTTTAATGATGTTGGTGTAACTAGGATGAGGACTCAAGCAATACCTCTTCCTCAAAACTATAAATAGAGTGAAGATAACAGGGGAGAACCAGTTAGTGATCCATCTGTCTAAAGAAGTCTAGTTGGGAAATTAAACTATCTTACAAACACTAGGCCAAATATTTCATTTGTTGTGCAACTTCTTAGTGAATTCCTATAGAGACCTAAAAGATCACACATGGAAGCCATACAATACCTAATCTTCTATGTCAAGGGAACAACACATATTGGAATTATCCTTCCATCCGGGAAATGAGATCAAACTACAAGCCTTTTTGACTCAAACTGGATACGGTGTCCTATGACTCGGAGGTCAGTCACAGGGTATGTAGTATGACATGTATCAAATCCCATAACATGGAGATCAAAGAAGCAAGAAATTGTATCAAAGAGCTCCTTCAAAGTAGAATCCAAAGCCATGTCTCAGATCGTAGCTAAGGTAACTTGGTTGGTCAACCTCCTTCAAGAATTGGAAGAAAATAACTTGAAGCCAATGTCACTTCACTTTGACAATAGATCAACATTACACATAACAAAGAATCTTGTGTTTCACAAATGCACCAAGCACTTGGAAATTGATTGCCATTTCACTAGAGAGAAGGTGATGGATGGTTTACTTTAAATATCATATCTGCCCATGACAAACCAATTAGTTGATGTGTTGACCAAGATTCTTCCATTAGCTCATCATGAACAACTGCTCACCAAGATGTGCATGATCACTTCTTCCATACTCCAACTTGAGGGGGCCTATTAACTGTAGTCTTGTTTTAGAACAAAACACAATGTTTCGTATAAGTAACACTATACTAACAACCTTCAGTTCTTGAGAAATACGAAACCAAAATTTCTTCTCTAATTTATGCAAATTCATCCCTCCCTACAAAAAATTGTTGATTTAGCGAGTACAAAGTGGTCGCTAAATACATGAGGTTGATCGCTAAATCCATTTAGCGACCATATACTGGTCGCTAAATATTTGGTCATAAACGAGATTTAGCGACAACATTCGTCTTTTATCTTTTTTATATTTTTTTGTAATTATAATTTGATTTAAATATTTTATTTAATTAAAATAAATAATAAAACACAAATATTAAATATAATAATAATATTTACCAAAGTTCTTACTAAACTAATCCGTCTGGTCCGCACTGTCGGAGAGAGGTGGAGGAGCGGACGAAGAAGGCGGCATTTGGTTATGCCCATATCCTCCATGAACTTCTCCAGAAGCTCTATCTGTTGTTGCTACTTAGCTACGCTCGCCTGCGTTGCTTCTTGGCTTTGTTGGAGTTTCGTTACCTGAGCACGCAGGGAGGCGTTCTCCTGTTGTATCTTCTCCATCCGTGGCGGTTGTCTACGAGCCCCTCCCAGCACATCCTTGAAGGTTTGTATCTTCGCCATCTGACGACACTTTCCGACCACGTCATCGTACCGTCGTTAGGCTAGCTTCTTCCATGGCGCACGAACGGTTCAACATCCATTCCAGATTGTGTCATCCCAACAAAAGTGCGATTGAAACGAAAAAAATATTAATAAATATAACATATTGCACACTATTATGCAAAATCTTACCCTCCAATTTTGAAACCAATGAGCACGGGTTTCCTCGCTCGCTAGGCGTAACTCTGAAGCCCGATGATCCGGCTGGTAGGTGGTCACATACATCGACTACCACGACACGGCTTGAGACGGCTCCAACCTACAAATTCTCGAAATATGTGTTATAAAATATTTAATAAACAAAAAATTAGCAAATTGATAGAATTAGTCATGACCATGGGCCGGGCCACCACCCGGGCCGGGCAGGGGAATTCGGACCCGGGACCGGCCCGGTATACCACTGGGCTGAAGCGGGTCGGGCGCTTTAGCATGGCCCAGTTCTTTTTTTTCTAAATTTTAACTTAAAATTCCCGGGTTGGGCGGGGCCGGGCCGGCTGGTCCAAGCGGTGCCGGGCTATGATTTTCGGACCCGGGCCCGGCCCATGGCCCGGGCGGGTTTGGCCCAGATGGCCGGTGCGAGCCGGATCGGCCCGCACCTTTGGCCATGACTAGATAAAATTTTTAAAACGAATTATTTTCATACTTGCCGTTTACAATGGTTAACTCCTCGATCCAGTTGGGGACCTTCCCACATGATCGACCACGAGGGATGGATAGGCAACAACCCGACTGAGTATCTCTGGTGCCTTTGAAGGCCTGACAACACTCTCGTCTAAAGTTGGACGCTCAAATGTGTCACCCTCCTCGGTCGGGGGATGAGTTGGACGGTGCCTCAGACGACAAAACCGTCTCATCCACACCCGCCTCGTCCGGATGAGGTGGGTGAATCCCTCTACATCTACCTCTACCTTGGGCCATACTACAACAATTCAACCCTAAAATTTACAATTAGATCCCAACAAAAACAATTTAAACTACTTATTAATGAATCTAAAATCCACAATTCATCAATCTAATGACATAACCCAATCAAATTCAATCAACTTACTTATTTCAAACCCACAATTTAAACTCAACAACAACGATTCAATCAACTCATCAGTTCAACAACTCAACAATTCAACAACAAAAAAATTCATCAATCCAAAATTCATTCATCAACTCATATATTCAAAATTCAATCATCAACTCATATATCAATCCAAAATCCATTCATCAAAATTCAATCATCAATCGAAAATTCAATAAACACTTTAAATATCAACCCAAAACCCATTCAATCAATAAATCTAACAACAACAATTCATACCCAAAATCGAAATTCATCTCAAATATCAACCCAAAATCCAAATTAATTGAACAATCTATTCATGCAACATAATTCATTCAATACTCAATCCATCAAAATTCAATCAATTCATTCCATAATCAATCCATCAATTCATCCAAAACAATTCAACAATAACAAAAACAAACTAATCTAACAATCGAACTAAATTGTAAAAATTAAAAAAAAGGGTTAGATCTAACTTGGAAGGGAGAGCGACAGTGGTGCGAGCGACAAAGGCAGAGTAGCAGGCCGGCGGAGAGGGAAGCAGGCCGGACCGGCAAGAAGGAGAGGAGGAAGGAGAGAGGAGGAGGAGGAGGAGGAGGGCAGACCGACGGGAAGGAGGAGGATGAGGAAGACGTGGTGGAGGTGGAGGGCAGTGAGGCAGAGGATGACGAGGAGATCATGTGGAAGGTAGAGGAGGAGAAGGAGGGAAGAAATGAAGACGACTATCGCGAATTCGCGATATAACCTAAGCATTTAGTGACCACGTGGTCTCTAACTTTTTTTTGTAAGATTTAGTGACCACGTGGTCGCCAAATCTAAATTATTGAATTACCCGCCTTAGCTTTTTTCCCTCTTTTTTTTGCGACCACGTGGTCGCTAAGCCCAAAAAAATTAAAACTCCCGCTCATTATAGTAATTCACATCATATATATGGAATTTAGCGACCACGTGGTCACTAAATTCCAAGTATATGAGCACGACCCTAGCCACTTACTAAGAGTAAACGCACGATCGTGCAATATTTATGCGCGATCTTTATGTGTATTAGCGACCACATGGTCGCTAATGCCCAAATAAATTATATGGATTTTAGTTGAAAATCCATTTATTTGGTGATGAATTATTTTATTGAAAAATAATTGAAAATCTGATTGATTGATAAAGTTTACACTAGTGACCAAATTGAAAATGTTACACGAAAATCAATTCTCATGTGTATTACAAGAGCGATCAAATACAATATATTAATTACAAATCTTAATCATCGATATCTGATTCACTCTCAAACTCCCCTTCTGACATTTCTTTAGATGTCTCAACATTAACATCAACGACTCTATCAATACCGCTTGGGTCATTTACGGACCGAGTGTATAAGCATCGTGTGTGTCATCGATAACTCGTACAAGTGACATATCCTGTTGAAATGCCTCAACAACAGCAACCCGTCGTGAACTGTCCTCATTAGGATCTCCATTAGTACCTTCATCAGACCACTTACATGACTTCACTTTACATATCGCAATCTAGTCAGTGTTTGTACACCACACGCTTGGGTAGTCGAGGAAGTAAACTTGAGTGTTAAGATGTAACAGTCATTTGTTCTCAACGTGTTATGACTTGCTCTTGATGTGTGTCTTTACATATCGCAATCTAATTAGTGTTTTCTTGCATTGATGTGTGTCTTTGTGAGAAATTAATAACCGTTCACAACATAACCAGGATATGTCATGACGGCGAAAGCGGGTCAACGAGCTAGTGTTGCAATGTTCGGATCTAAAATAGTTGGACCGTTAGCCTATATATATGGAGGAATTAAAAGTAATAATTAATTACTTCATCTAATTACTTCATTAGACATTAACATTGAAACAAATAATCATATATGATATAAATGATCGATATAATCCTTAAATGGGAGTAAAACCAGAGGCGAAAGTGTCTTTCCAATATGACTTGCTCTTCGGCTTCGCTTATTGTTGGATTTGACGGACGCACAAAGTTTTACAAATAATACGTATCAAATAATTAATTCAATGTAACATATATTAATTTAGGCAATTAAAACATATGGAGAATTTATATATTTGCGCACACTTACTCAATAAAGGGTTCCACGTCTTCGCAGTTCATGAGTATGAATGTTTGGATCAAATAGTATTCATCTTTTGTAAGCACACACCTATTTTCTCTACCCTATGTCCGACCAGGACTTGTAAAAATAGACAAATCACTCGCATAAACCCCAAAATAAAGTGTGCAACTTACACTGCGAGTGAAATCCACTTGATTACTCGCAGCATGCGAGTTGAAATAACATGAGCAAAAGGTGGACATCTCCTAAACAAGATAGTGAATGCATATTGATCCCTCAACGCGAGTTTTATTATCAATTGTGTTCTTTAGCCTTTTTAAGAACCTGCAAATTCATAAATACTTGTTTTATAAAAGTGAGATCAATATAAGTACGTGCCCAAACAACATAAGTTCATTTGGCCATTCCTTTCACATGGATACATCCGTTTGTATGGACATGACCACAAAGTGAAACTTCCCTTTGAAGATGAATAGGCAAGTGCTCCATTGAATCAAAGAAACCCCGGGGGGAGATTCGCTCCAACTTGCACAATATTATGGGTATTTCCTTGTGCAAATTGATAACTACTTCAGACTTAAGCTCATAACATGTGAGGTTCCTAAAGAACGCACTTAATTGAGTAATGGACTTCCAAACTATGTCCTCAAGAAATGCTTGAAAAGCCACATGCAACAACCTTTGCATGAACACGTGAAAATCATGGGTCTTCATCCCAAAAAGTCTAAGTTTATGCAAGTCAATGCAACGGCTCAAGTTGGAGACATAACCATCCGGGAATTTCAAGGTTTTCAACCACTCAAGGAGCACTTCCTTTTCACAACGATTGAGCACATATCAAGCCTTTGGGCACCTAGTATTCTCCTCATCGGGTTCCGATTCCGGTCGTCTGCACAAATCCTTTAGATCCTTTCTTGCCTTCAAATTGTCTTTCGACTTTCCCGGAACATCGAGAATGGTGAAGAATGCGTTATTGAAGATATTTTTTTCAATGTGCATGATATCTAAATTATGTCTTACTAGCAGACTTGCCGAGTAAGGTAGGTCCTAGAAAATGCTTTTCTTCTTCCAACCCGAACATCTACTCACTACCACACTGTGCTCCTCGGCTCCCAATTCAATTATCTTTAACAGACCCATACTATCAATCTGGTCTAATATCTCATATCTGTCATGGAGTACCGGGGGACTGCTCCTAACCCTTCTACCCTTCTTGAAATTTGTCTTATTGTTTTAGAAGTGATGATCCTCGACTCCCACTTCAGTTGTCTTTAACAGAACCATACTATCAATATGGTCTAATATCTCGTATCTGTCACTGAGTACTGGGGGACCACTCCTAATCTTTCTACCCTTATTGAAATTGGTCTTGTTGTTTCAGAAGCGATGATCTTCTTCTGTAAACCTTTTGTGACAGTTGAACCAACACATTTTGTGGCCATGAGTTAGAAAAAATGCATTTGTGTTCTCCATGCAATGAGGGCAAGCATATTTCCCAAAAGTGCTCCATCATAGATAAACATATGTCAGGTCAATGCGTGTTTATAAATAAATAACAAATCTGAAACATATCGCACTAGAACATACATGAAAACATCGAATACGCCGAAAATTCGGTAATTTCCCATAATACAACCGCACGCATGACAAAATTTTGATTCCCCCATGTGTCATATGTGTTCGCCCCGTTAACCCACAGACTCTTTATCTCGGCTATCAAAGGTTGCATGTAGACAACCAATGTTTGCTTCGGGCTTTTTGGCCCAGGGACAATAATCGTCAAAAACATAACCTCCTCTCCCATACAAATTGATGGCGGAAGGTTGTACATTGTCAAAATCATAGGCCACGAAGAGTACTATCGCGACGAATAACTAAACGGATTGAAACCGTCCGTGCACAACACTACTCTAACATTTTGCGATTTTGCGACGAAATCTGGCCACACTGCATTGAAATGACTCCATGCATGTGCATCTGACGGGTGTCGCATCACCCCCATCTCATTGTGCGTGCTCTACATGCCATCGCACATGTTCAACAATCACCATCGATCATATGTCGCCTAAAACCGTTGGGTGATTCGCAAGTAAAACATACGAGAGTAGGGAATGAGCTTCGTCTTGCCTTGCCTCCATCTAGGATGTTTACATATTTTCCACGACGTGCACTCTACATCTGCACCCTAGTATATCATACAAGAATTTGGGCTACAATCTATGGTTTCATACGACAAACAAAGACCCTCAACTAGTTTTTTTTTTGTCATTGAACATGGCCGATATTATTGTCTCGGGGTGAGATACACGTCCGCAGAAATCGGAAGTCATGTCGTATCCTCGCTCTGTCCACCTTAACTTTAACTTTAGGCTAAGTATCTCAATCAATGCCTCTAACTAGGTGACATCACATCCAAGCAACAACTGCCAATTCGCGTTCGCCAAGATGTCGTACATACGTTGTGCATCGAGATTGGGCACTTTAGGATAATACTGCTCCCTCTCGGTTCATACCTTTTCATATTGTACGGGACCAGTGTAATGAGGTAGGGAATTAAAACCATCTGCTCCATTTGATTCTCATAGTCAAGAATTGTTGGCGTTGGATCAGTACTAGTACAACCTTCATGTTGTCTATACATAACCATCAATGCAATATACATCTCATCTGTCTCCCCGTGAGAACTCAACTGGTAATAGTGAGGAACAACACCCTTGGTAACAAGATGATAACATGCCTCATCTATAGAAATAAGCTTCCTATTTTTGCATTTCTGACAAGGACACCATAATTCTTACGGTTTAAAGAACGACATGGACTTACAAAACTCAACAAATTGCACAACGCCAACAACAAACTAGTCGTTCAAAAATCCGTCCGTAATACACAAATACACCCATCCACACATTTTTACATGTAAACAAATATAAGTTGCGTATTCAATTTAAATTCCTATATTAGCGACCATGTGGTCTCTATTTTAGATTTTGTGACCACATGGTCGATAATTCCAACATAAAAGTTCCAAATTTAGACTATGTTCCTAATTTATTTTTAACATTTCGCGACCACGTGGTCGTGAAAGCAAAGGTAGAGCCACTTGGTCGCTAATAAAGCATAATTCTAGTTCCACACCCCACTTAGATGCTAAGTAGCATCCACTTATTCTCTAAATAGAGTTCACTTAGTCCCTTAATATCAAATTACAATTCTAAGCAAATTTTCAATTATACGAAAGTAATTAATCCAAACATGTATAACACAGTTTTCTAGTACGATTACAACCATATTACATAAATAAATAACATTTTACTATTTTAAATGAAAAAATATAATTACGTACCTATAAATTTTAAGGGGCAAAATCCAAACGAAAGCCATCTCCTCCTATGAAATGCAGACAAAATCTTATAAGGCAAAATCCGAGCAAATGAGTATATCTCTTTAGATGTTTTGTTGGTATTTTTGTTAACAAATGAATGAGGATGTTCGGTCTATATATAGGAAATACGTAGCGACAAAATGGAGACTAAATTGGCGGCAATTTTACCGCGAAGACGTGATTAGCGACCACGTGGTCGCCAAATGCGCGGTAGAACACACGCCAAACTAGCACGTGAATTTGCGACCACGTGGTCGGTAAAGGTAGCAACCACGTGTTCGTTAAAAACTGGCCCTAGATATAGCGACCACGTGGTCGTTAAATATACATGCTAAATTTTCCCGCGAGTATTTAGCGAATATGTTTGATGTGGTCGCTAATTTACAGACCACGTTATCGCGAACTTTTTTAATTCTTTAATTTCGTGAACACGTGGTCAATAAATAGAGACCATATTACTTGGTCGCTAAATCAGCAGAGTAGTGTAGTGCCTTTTACTAATCTTGATACAACTTGTATGTCCAAACACATTCATATTCTATAATACAGAAATGTAGGTTGTTGTTTAGAGGGGAATGGAAGAGAAACGTTTTTTCAAGGTTATAACTTTTCAATGTAGGGGAAGGGGTTAAACTTGAAAGAGAACTATAATCATGTACGTGGACACAACGAGTGCAATGGTTGAGAAAGATTGGTTAGCAGATTGTGTTAGGCTTTTAACAAATAAAAAATGGGACAGATGCCGACTAGTACTATTCTAAAAATTCAGTCTAGATTCTGTTTAGACTCCCGCTTTGATCCTAGAAGGTCTTAGCCTTTTTGCTCTTCTAGCCCGTTAAGGAGTTTGTTTGGGCCATCTAGAGCGTCTAGGCCCTAGGCGGTCTCTCTTCACCTAGGAACTGCCTAGAGCTTTTTAGAATATTGGCTAGAGATCAAGCCAAGTCACTTATTTTTTTCCCTAAAGATGTTACTTCAACTTTAATAAATAGGGTAGATTGGGATCCAAGGTATTTTGATGACCGTTTTTTCGAATGTACTTTTTATTAACCCATCCGTTGATAATGAGACATCTAAGGTATTCAAACATTTTCATTTTTGTGAATTACTTTACCATTTTAGGCAGATTTTGTATATTTAAATTTTTGTGCAAAGATCACACAATATTCTTCAATAATTTAGGAAGTATTTGGTAAATTGTTCCTTATATGTGTCGATGTTGAAACTATTGATGATGTTGAAGCTTATGCTAGCTGAAGTTAATATTACTTGTGAAAATAGGAGTTTAAACAAGGTGCTTATTTTTTAGATAAGCTTGTAGGCGATGAAGGGTTGTTGATTGGAGTTTATATTAGGTATGAAATGACAAAAAAGGGATAATTAACAAAACAATAATAAAAATAATAAATAATAAAAATGGAAAAAGTGAGGGTATTATTGTTAAAAAATATCCATAAGCTAGATAATGTTGGACCCAAACATTATCTTTTGGGCTGAATTTAAGCTTTGATAAGCTACGATAAGTACCAAGGCAATCGAACATACACCCCAAACATTATTTTTTGGATTGAATTTAAAGTTACAATAAGTACCAAGGCAACCAAACAAACAAATGAACAATTTTTTCTAGTAAGCTAGGATTAGATTCCATAAGTGTTGGAACAATGGTTGTTTCATGGTTTCTCTTAGTTTTGATGATAACAAACTTAGTTGTTATAACTTGCTTCTACATGTAAGTGTTTCAGGAAAACAGGTACATGGTCACGAGTGACGAAACATTGTGAGGAACGATGGAGGGAACGAGTGACAGATTTAGGAAGCGCGTCTCAGACGGAACGCGGCTTTCTATTAATGACAAGTTACCAGATCTTTTGCGAGCAATCTTCTACGAAGATATGACAGCTGTAGGCGGTTGCTTGGGGAGATCAAAGGAAGGATAAGATCAAGTTTCACACGATCTTATCTAAATAAATCCGATATCATTCGGTTTTGGCAAGAATCGGCATGGTTGAGGATCGGAAATCACAAACAATACTTTCTCCTTATTGTGCGGGATTTGTTAAGTGGAATATCTGCGTAATTAGGCAAGAATTACGTATGAGATCAGACTTGACATATCTTATAAATAGCTAGGTTATAGCTAGGGTTTAAGCGTGGTTGTAGACGACGAACTTGGAGAGAGAGCTTTTCAAGTGTACGAGTGTGTGGCTTTTTCCGGTGAAGAATCCGCAAGTAAGTCAGTAGTTTACTTTGTCTTAGGTTTACGTTTAGGGTTGTAGAAGTCTAGTTGGTTGAACTTTGGTTGGTGCCTTAGTTACCAAGGAACTTGACTTGCCTTGTAATCGTTGAAACTTAATAAAAGTATTCTATTGAAAATCCTCTGAGAAGGAGTCTCAAAGGTAGAGGTTTTTCTTTGTACGACTTGTTGGTCGGACAGAAAGTTTTCCTCTCTAAATTTTGTGTTCTTATTGTTTATTTCCGCTGCCCAGGGAACATTACTAGTTCCCTGACTTGTTACTAACGCGTCACGATCCAACAATTGGTATCAGAGCTGGTTTGCTTTAGATTGTGTGTTAGTGTAGGAATACAGAATGACTTCAAACAACACTCACAACGTCGGGATTGGAAACAACAAGCCTCCACTACTTGTTGCTGGAGAGTATGACCACTGGAGAATCCTCTTCGCTACTTGGCTCAAAAGCAGTGACTACCAAGCTTGGACAATCATTAAGGATGGAGACTACACCATTCCTGCGGACAAGAAGGACAAAAAATCCAAATGGGGACCAACTGAATGGTCAGGAATGGAGAAGAACTACAAGGCACAAATGTTGCTAAACAATGCCTTGGGTGCTGAAGATCTGCTAAGAGTAGTGAACTGCAAAACCGCAAAAGAAGCATGGGCGGCTATTGAGCAAATGCACATCGGCAGTACAGATCTAAAGGAAAGCCATCAAAAGGATGCCAAGAAGGAGTTCTACAACTTCCAAATGAAGGATGGTGAAACCATTGACACCTACCAATCTCGGTTCGAGGCATTGGTGAATCGCATCAACCATCTTGGTATCGGAAAGGACATCACTCAGTCGGAGAAAATCTCTATGATTGTTGATGGTCTTGGTCCCAAGTATGTTGTGACCAGAGGCTTGCTAAGAGAAAATCCAATCACAAAAACGTGCACTCTTCATGAAATCTTCGGGAAACTGACAGACTATGAACGATATGAGAAAATCAAAAGTAGTTCCTCAAGTTCTGACAAGGGTATTGCTCTCAAGGTAGAGAAGGCCATTGAGAACATTACTGTTGGAAGAGGAGTGTATACTACAGAGGAGGACTCTGATGTGGCTCTCATAACAAAAGCAATGAGGGCTTTCTACAAGAGAGGCAAGAAGCAAGGAGCCTAGAAGGAACAAGAGAATATCAACTCAGAAAAGAAGGATATCAAGGATGTTACCTGTTTCAACTGTCAGGAAAAGGGGCATTATGCGAAGAGTTGTCCCAAAGGTAACGAGTCTGGGAACGAGAAGAAAAAGGCCTACGTTGCTGCATGGGATCTTGACTCAGATGATGAATCTGAATCAAAGATTTGTGCCATGACTCTGAAGACTGAAGATGTCGATCAAGAGATAACTCCTGAACAATTCCTTGCTAGTTTAGAAAATGCTAAACAATCTGATCTTGTCATTCTTGTTAAAAAGTTTTTTGAAGATAACTTAAAAATGCAAGATGAACTAGAAGCTTCTGATGAGAAATGTCTTAATCTTGAAGAAAAATTATCAGAGTCTACTGTTACTAGTGTTGTTCCGTGTTCAGAGTGTGAAGATCTAAAGAAAGATATTAAGACTCTCACTGAAACCAATAACGAGCTTAGGACGGATTTGCTTATCTATAAACTCAAAAGAGAGGAATTGGAGAACGAGCTTAATAAACGAACTCAGATTGTGTTTAATCCAGCTAGGTGTGGTATTGGTTATGGTAAAGTTAAAATCCTCCTGATGACCTTAGCTTTGAAGAAAAGATGGAAAGAAAAGCTAGGGAACTTCAATCCGCTAGAGATAAGTTATGCATCTAGAAGGTAGGGTTAAGATTCTTGAGAGCAATTTAAATGATAACTCTGAGTGGTATTCTTGAAAAACGGCTCATAAGATATATCTAAAACAGTCTCAAGGGAACCAACACAGAGTTCCTTCCAAGGAACGTGCAAAGGAACGTACCCTCCAGAAACCACATCCTAAACGCTATCTCGGCGAATATTATAGGGTGTGATATCATTGTGGTGAGGGAGGTCATGTTGAAAAGGACTGTAAGGTTAGATTAGAAGTGTCTAACAAAAGGGTTCAAAACCAGAATACAGGGAACAACAAGAAACAGTGGTCTGGTAAGAAAAATCAAGGGTATGATAAATCTCATTAGAACAAAAAGAAATCGGCTCATCAACCACAAAAGAAGCAAGATTCTAAAACTGATAAAGGGAAAAACCATGGTGATCCCTCAATATTGCTTCTAGTTCCAAGAGTCCACAGAAAGCTACTTTAGTTCAATCACAAATTTATCATTCTGTGAGCTCTGCTAACCGACTCGGGAAGGTTAAGCAGGCCTTGGTCGTTAAAACGTGATTTCTTTCTTGCAGGTTGAAGTGAGGGGGAACATCCGCTGGATCCTTGACAGCGGGTGTTCATGTCACATGACAGGGAACGAGAGTATTCTGTCCTCACTTCAGATCAATGTTGGAGGAAACATTTCCTTTGGCAACAACAATCAAGGAGAAATCATTGGAACAGGTGAAGTCAAGCTAAATGATAAAACCAGCGTTAAACACGTGAGCTTGGTAAAACGTCTTGGTTACAATCTGTTGAGTATTGCTCAACTCTGTGATCAAGGGAATAATGAGGTTTCATTTACCTCAGATGGTTGTACGATCAAGAACATGAATTCAAATCTTGTGGTCCTGAAGGGAAAGAGGCGCAACAATGTGTATTTTGTCGACTCAAGTTTCCAACCACAAGAAGAGCTTTGCTTTGTGACAGTAGCTGATAAGACCGATCTATGGCATAGGAGGTTTGGTCACGCAAATCATCGAGGAATTCACAAACTCTACTCACAAAATCTGGTGATAGGACTTCCCAAAGTTCTTATAGAAAAGGAAAGCTTGTGTGAAGAATGTGTGAAAGGGAAACAAAGCAAGTCGTCTTTTCAGCCAAAGTTGTCGATTAGCAACTCTCATCCCCTTGAGATGGTACACATGGACTTGTGTGGTCCTATGTGGGTGAGAAGTCAAGGAGGTAGCAGGTACATTTTTGTTATTGTTAATGATTTTACTAGATATACATGGACTCTCTTTCTAGGTTCCAAAGATGAGACGTTCATGGCATTCAAAAGCTGGATCAAGAAGGTAAAAGCATCAACATGACAAAAATTGAAGGCTATCAGGTCGGACAACGGAACAGAGTTCAAGAATTCCATGTTCCATAGCTATTGTGATGAACATGGAGTGTCTCAGAACTGCTCTACGCCGAGGACTCCTCAACAAAACGGCGTAGCAGAAAGAAAGAATGGAACACTACAAAATATGGCTCGTACTATGATGTTGGCAAGTAACTTGCCTCGGTCCTTTTGGGCTGAGGCAGTCAGTACCGCTTGCTACATCATTAACCGAGTCACTATACGTTCCAACTTTTCTAAAACTCCATATGAACTAATCAAGGGAAGAAAGCTAAATATTTCCCACTTGAAAGTCTTTGGATGCAGGTGCTTTATTCACAACAACAGAAAAGACGACCTAGGCAAGTTTGATCCAAGGAGTAATGAAGGCATCTTTCTGGGGTATGCATCCAACAACAAGGCTTACAAGGTGTTCAATAAAAGGACTAAGAAGTTTGAAGAAAGCATTCATGTTGTCTTTGACGAGTCCAAAAATGGAGGGAACTTGTCAAGTAACGAGGACGTACTGAAGGTTCTAAATACAGATTCAGATGATGAAGTCGATCCAGATTCAAGTACACAAGCTCTAGATGAAGAAGTCACCCCACCCAGTCCTAATCTGGATGGAGATGACACAGAAGGTACTTTGATTCTTGAAGATGATACTCCACAAAATGAAGATCATGTGGAAGATCAAGCTGAAGGAACATCCCTTGGAACAACACATCAACAGGAACAAGAGGAGTCAAGAACAGATCCCACTCAGATTGAAGTCAAAAACTACCATCAAAAGAGGGATCATCCTGTTGACAACATCATCACTCCATACGATAAAGGTATGCTTACTCGTTCCTCGATTAAGAATTTTTGTGCTTTCAATGCGTTTATCTCTCTTGCAGAGCCCAAGAATGTGAAGGAAGCATTAAAGGATCTTGACTGGATAGTTGCTATGCAAGAGGAACTACACTAGTTTGAGAGGAACAAAGTATGGAGACTAGTTCCCAAGCTAAAGCTCAAAATGGCTATAGGAACAAAATGGGTATTCAGGAACAAACTCGATGACACTGGAGCTGTCACGAGGAACAAGGCGAGGCTTGTAGCAAAAGGGTACAATCAACAAGAAGGGATTGACTACGATGAAATGTACGCTCCTGTTGCAAGAATAGAAGCCATCCGTCTTCTAATCGCCTATGCTGCTCACAAGGGATTCAAATTATATCAAATGGACGTGAAGACATCATTCCTAAATGGGTACCTACAAGAGGAGGTTTATGTGTTACAACCTCCAGGGTTTGAAGATGTTGATCATCCTGACTAGGGGTGTCAATCGGGCGGGTCGGGTCGGGTTTGGGTCGGGTCATTTCGGTTTCGGGTCATTTCGGTCTCGGGTCAATATCGAACATTTTAAAAAACGGGTCAAATCGGATTGGGCCATTTTGGGTCGGGTGTGCAATTAATCGGGTAAAGTCGGGTCTTCGGGTCACATTGGGTTTGGTCATGTCGGGTCGGGTTTTCATTTAATCGGGCAAAGTCGGGTTATCGGGTCAAATTTGATAAGATTATTTCGGTTAAAATAGATTTCGGGTGAGTTGAAATTCGATTGAGTTCGACTTCGGGTATTTTAAATTTCGGTTGAATCGGGTTACGGTTGAGTTGGAGATCGATTGAGTTTGACTTCGGATAATTCAAATTTTGTTTGATTCAAATTTTAGTTGGGTTGGAGATTTCGAGTTTGATGAATGTCAATTGGGTGTGTGTCGGGTTAGGTCAGGTCAATTTGGATCAATGTCAATTTTAGATATTTTGACAATCGAGTCACAATGAGTTGGGCCACGTTGGGTCGGGTATTCATTTAATCGGGCAACGTTAGGTTATCATTTCAAATTTGATCGAATTATTTCAAATTTCAGTCAAAATAGATTTTGGTCAAGTATGAAATATGAATCGAAATTTTTAGATGTATCGGAATTCTGTTAAGTCGGGTTTTGAATGAATTGAATTCACTAGATTAGATTCTTGTAGTTAAATCTATAAACACAAGTATAATAACTATTCATTATTATAACATCGTAAGAAAATAAAATTCTTTGTAGTTAGTTATATACTTATATATATATATCCAAATTCTATAATAGATAAATTATAAAGAGTAAAAGTTAAAGACTTTTTTTGATGGAAAAAAGTTATTGACTTTAGATTTGCATAACTGCTACAATTTTTAAAACATTTTTCAACCAATTAATAATGACCTTAATTTGGAGTTGCTTCACTTTCAATGTGAAAATACTTTTAAATTAAAAGAATATTTAAAATCCCTTATAATACGTGTAAATTTATTTTATTTTATGCATTTCAATGGTTTTAAAAATGTAAATTTAATTTGAAATTACTTTAATATCGCGAGTTGAAAGAATAAATAATAAAATTTCATACACTAAAAAGAATATTCAAAAAAAAAATAAAACACACTACTAAATGAATATAAAGAATGAACAGTTCTAAAGTAATATAATATTTCTTATAAGAATGAACGATTCTAAAGTAATATAATGTTTTCTTATAAGAATGAACAATTCTAAATGAATATAATGATTTCTTATTAGAATGAATGAATCTAAATAAATATAATGAGTTTTTGGAATGAATGATTCTAAAGTAATATAATGTTTTCTTATAAGAATAAACTATTCTAAATGAATATAATGATTTCTTATTAAAATGAACGAATCTAATGAATATGACGAGTTCTTAGAATGAACTATTCGAAAGGAATATAACATTTCTTATAAGAATGAACGGTTCTAAAAGAATATAACAATTTCTTATAAGAATAAACGATTCTAAATGAATATAATGATTTCTTTCATTAATGAACGATGCTAAATGAATATAACGAGTTGTTATAAGAATGAACGATTCTAAAGTAATATAGCGTTTTCTAATAAGAATGAACTATTCGAAAGGAATTTAACATTTCTTATAGGAATTAACGATTCTAAGGAATATAATATTTTCTTATAAGAATGAACGATTCTAAATGAATATAACGATTTTTTATAAGAATGAACATCTAAATGAATATAATGATTTCTTACATCAATGAACGATTCTAAATGAATATAACGATTTTTTATAAGAATGAACGATTCTAAATGAATATAACGATTTTTTTAATAAGAATGAACGATTCTAAATGAACATAATGATTTCTTACATCAATGAACGATTCTAAATGAATATAAAGATTTTTTATAAGAATGAACGATACTAAATGAACATAATGATTTCTTACATTAATGAACGATTCTAAATGAATATAAAGAGTTCTTATAAGAATGAACGATTCTAAAGTGATATATCGTGTTCTAATAATAATGAACTATTCAAAAGGAATATAACATTTTTATAAGAATGAACGATTCTAAATGAATATAACGATTTTTTTATAAGAATGAACGATTCTAAATAAATATAATGATTTCTTACATTAATGAACGATTCTAAATGAATATAACGAGTTCTTATAAGAATGAACGATTCTAAAGTGATATATCGTTTTCTAATAAGAATGAACCATTCGAAAGGAATATAACATTTCTTATAAGAATGAACGATTATAAAGGAACATAACGATTTCTTATAAGAATGAACGATTCTAAAGTAAATTTTAAATATAAAATTTAAACACCCTAAAATTAAAGTACCATTCTATAAATTATACATACATATAAGTTTTAAACTTAAAACTATAATTATATTTAAAATTCATTTTTATGTAAAATGACCCGTCTCCATCTCGTTAGGTATGAATTCTCGCATATTAAATATGCATCTCTAATCTTAAATCAATATGTTATATATAAGTATATAACTAACTAATCTTAAAATTCATTTTTTTCAATGAAAAAATCGTGTGGATCCCAATTCAAACTTATAACTTCATGTGACATTACCCGATTTGAAATTTTGCACACTACTAAACAACCACAAAAATGAAAAATATATACAATTGATTCAAAAAAGACAATTAAACATGCCCCCTTGAGGGGGTGGAGAGTACTGGCTCTCCTTCGCCAAAAAAAAATACAATTAAACAACCAAAAACACACCATAAACAACCTAAAAATGTACAATTAAATTTAAATTTAGTAAAAAATATACTATTAGTGTCTATGAAAATTTAAATATAGTCAAATGTATGTTTTAATACTCAGCTTTTAATCTATTAAGACTTTTTTTTTACAAATATCTTAAATTTTAGATTTTAAAATTTAAATAAATTAAAAAAACAATACAGTAATAATTTTAGGGATTGGCGGGAACCCATTGTATTCTCGCGCCTAATTAATTGATCTTATTCCCTGCCAGATATTCAACTTTTTTTATTCTCGCGCCCACTAAGTACTAGTCATGTACAATATACAGTATACTAGGGATTGGCGGGTTTCTTTTTTACCTTGCCCAATTCAGACTTTCAGAACTAATTAAGAAGAGCCACAACCCGCACAGCCCCTCTCGCCCTCTTGTCTCTCATCAGTCATCACTCTCTAGATCTCAATCCCTCTCGTTTCTCACTCTCTCGATCTCAATCTGTTCCGGCCCTCTCGTGTCTCACTCTCTCGACCTGCTTTTGCTTGTCTCACATCACATGACATGGGTTAGGGTTTGTTTCTCCTCAGTTCGCGACTCGCCTCGGTAAGCTCTAGCTTTCACGGCTCTATTGCTCTCTTTCCCGCGACAACTCCTTATTTTTTTCATGAAATTGATACTCAAGTAGCCCTTGTCTTTGTGCAGCCTCGAATTTGATATAAGTGGAATGCCTACTTGGATATAAATTGTACTCTCAAAGTAATTATTTTGAACTAAAGGTAATCGTCTACAAGTAATTTCAATTTATTTTTGTGAGTTTAAATTTGTGCACATTTCACTTTCTAGTTGGGTGGCCATTGAAAGGCAATTTCAAAACAGGGCAATAATTTTTTATTTTTTATTTGTTAAAGCTGATGTGGTCCATGTGGATGGTTTGTCGTACATTAATTCTGTTTTAATTAAGCTTGTACACATTTACTTTTGCTGGTGAAAACTGGAGAATGTTTGTGATCTAGTTGGCTTTAGAGAAAATGCTAGATCAAAATGAATTTCTAATTATAGGAAAACAAAAAATCAACATGGACTCTTTGCAGTACAGTTATCTTGCGTGTACAAACAAGTTGATCTCTATCTGAATATGATTGTTAATGTGTTAACTGTATTCTGGTCGTATTAGTTTATCTAGTTGTTTTTTTTTCAAGTGCTTTAGTACTAAATTAGGTTGACATTGTTTAGTATTAGTTGATCTCTATCTGAATATGATTGTTAACGTGCTAATGGAAAAAAGTGTGGTTTAGTTTGAAAAAAATGTGTTGGATGAATATGATTATTGATATAAGTGGAATGCTTTCTTGAATATATATTTTGTTGAGATAAATTCTGAATTAGTAATTTGCCATAAATTCTGAATATGATTGTTAGTTATCTTAATTGTCTTTTATTTTACTTCTTGGTATTCTTTTAGTCATGGACATCGGGAGTAAAGGCGCACTTCCTAACAGGGAAGAGGAAACAATTGAGGCTGGTGACCAGACTCTTTCAACACAAGTCAGCATACATGATAAGGCTCCAAGATGACAATGGAGTTGATCTTAGGGTGTGCTCAAAGTGTCCAGTTAAGGGGTATACATTTTACAAAAATGAACCCGTGAAAGATCATAGAAGGGACCAAGTTTTGGGATTTGATATTTCAGGTAGAGGTGTGGTAGAGTTCAACAACTAAGCAAGGCTAACTTTTGTTAGCAATTCAAAAGAACTAAGAAGCAATTAAAAATTACTAAGATTCAAGTCAACAAGCTATGATGTCCAATATAAAGAAAATCGAGCAAGGCTAACTTTTTAACTTATTCCATGTCACATAATTTTAGGTTTTTAAGTGATTTTAGTTACCATATTTGGGGTTTATTTTGAATCGTAATCGTTTTATTTTTCGGATGATTTTAGGTCGGGTAACTTCGGTTTTTCGGGTGATTTCAGGTCGGGTAACTTCGGTTTTCGGATGATCTAGGTCGGGTAACTTCGGTTTTTCGGGTGATTTCGGGTCAGATGAATTCGGGTTTCAGATGCTTTTGGGTCGGGTGAAATCGGGTATCGGGTTGTATCGGGTTAATCCATTCGGGTATAATCGGTTTTGGATTAATCTCACTTCGAAGTATTTTCGGATTCGGGTCAAATCGGTTCGGGTTAGATTAGCTTCGGATATGAACTTTCTGGATGTGTTTCGTGTGTCGGGCGGGTTCGGTGTCGGGCGGGTCGGGCGGGTTTTTCGGGTCGGGTCAAGTTTTGACAACCCTAATCCTGACCATGTCTACATACTGGATAAGGCTCTCTATGGTCTTAAACAGGATCCTCGTGCTTGGTATGATAGATTCGCTCGGTTTCTATTAGCCAATGGATATAGACGTGGTGTGATCGACAAGATGTTGTTCCTAAGGGAACAAGACGATGAGGTTTTAGTAGTTCAAGTTTATGTTGATGATATTATATTTGGTTCTACTAACCCTAAACTTGTAGAAAGCTTCAAGAATCTAATGAGCAGTGAGTTTGAGATGAGCATGATCGGTGAACTCGCTTTCTTTCTTGGCTTACCAGTGGTACAAAGTGATGAGGGAACAAAGGTACATCAACAAAGGTACATCAAGGAGCTATTGAAGAAGTATGGTATGGACTCTACGAAATCTTTTGATACTCCTATTTCTCCAAATACTCGTCTTGATGCTGACATTAATGGTGTTGATGTTGATCAAACAATGTACCATGGCATGATTGGTTCCCTATTGTACCTAACGGCCAGTCGGCCAGATATTATGTTTAGTGTGTGCCTCTGTGCTAGATTCCAGGCTATTCCTAAAGAAACACATCTGAAAGAAGTGAAAAGAATTTTGCGCTACTTGAAAGGGAACGATGGGTTGTGTCTATGGTATCCAAGACACAACTCGTTCCATCTTGTCGGATTCTTGGATGCAGATTTTGCAGGTCACTTGGTAGATAGGAAGAGCACATCAGGCATGGCCCAATTTCTTGGTCCTTGCTTGGTATCTTGGGGATCGAAGAAGAAAAATTCGGTTGCTCTTTCAACGGCTGAAGCGGAGTATGTCGCAGCATCCGCCTGTTGTTCCCAGGTTTTATGGTTAAAACAACAACTTGTGGATTTTGGTATGTCTCTTGGAACTATCCCTATCTTATGTGATAATACAAGTGCAATCAATATCTCCAAGAATCCTGTGCATCATTCTAGAACCAAACATATAGATATTCGACATCATTTCCTAAGAGATAATGTTGAAAAAGGTTTTATCAAGATGGATCATTGTAGGACTGAAAATCAAGTGGCAGATATTTTCACCAAGGCATTGGACAGAAAACCCTATGAATATCTGAGGATGTTGCTAGGAATGATTTCGTTGGAGTAAACAAGTCCCGGTCCTCTATTCCCTCAGTGTCTGGCTAAAGAGGTAACTTCTCAGGGAACTACGTATCATTTGACAAGTTTTCTAATGACTTATATCTTTCCTCTATGCATTGATGTTGTATATATTAGAAATTGTTAAGTGTTGCATGCTAAAAGGAACTAAAACTGAATTGTTTACATCCAAGATTTTCTTGTAGCCCAAAATAACCAACTTGATCTATTCTATCCCTCACTTCAAGCCGAAATGATGGTTGGTTATAAGATGTCCCTTAGCTTGTTCCAAATAAACGTTCCCTATGAACCCCCTTTAATTACCTTAAAACGGGGAATAATTGTTTGGATGTCAGAAATATTCCAAGCCCACAAAAAGTTTGAATGGAACATCTCTGGTCCCTTGTCTGTTCAAACATAGCCTTTTATCCACTCATGGTAACGAGGTATGGAACTAGTGGTTTGGAAATAGTGTCACATTAAAGGAACGTCTTTGATTACAATTGAAGATTTTTCTGCAAAGGAACAGATGTCAATCAATTCAGAGAATGCAATAGAGTAATGGACGTTGTGACTGCTCGTTTGAAAAATCTAGCCGTTGCACAATGCTTTTGCAGGGAACGATTGGACGTTTGGCGCAGTCGAGAATTAATGGCGGTGAAATTTCATCATTATGGAAACTCTTAGCCGTTAAGATTTGGATATAAAATCTTGGGAAGATTACGATCTTTATCAACAAGGAAAGAGGTGTGCTTTATAATCCCTTCTCTCAGTCATTATTTTTTTCACCGCATCTCTGTTTTTACCCTTCAAAACCCTAATCTTCTTCAAGCTTCAATCTTTCATCTCTACTGCTTCAATGGCTTCCTCTTCAAACACCCCTGTCCTCAACTTTACTGGCCTCGATGCTTCCGAGATCGAAGCTCTTCAAGCACAACTCAAATCCCTCAAAAAGGCCAAACTTTCTTCTCCCTCCCTTGTTTCCAAGCTTGAAACCCAGTTTGATGTTGTAGCCCACATCGGAGCAGAGACCACTGCTGAGGCCTCTATAGAGAAGGAGACTCCGGCTGTGGAGTCTGAAAAGGATCCATCTTTGGTTCCTTCTGCAAATCCTTCCGACAAGCCTGCTGAAACAGAGGAAGGAAAGGAGGGCAAGGATGAGTCTGACAAGGAAGAGGTGAACTCGCCTCCGAAGGAAACCACCGATGATCAAGCAAAGGTGGAGACTTTTCCATGTCACTTGCGGCCTGGGTGGGTTAAGCCGACAAGCCGAGGCAAAACTCTGGCCAGGAAGAGAGCCCCCAAAATTCCAACTGAGATCTTTCATATCTCGGATACGGAAAAGACTCCCTCCCCTGCCTCCAAAAAGGCAAAAGTCGCTCCCACATGAACTAAGTACAACCTTCTCTCACCGTTTCAAAGAAACAGGTGGCTCAAAAGTCCTCTGAGGAAGAAGATCCCAAAGAAGACGATGAGGATGTTGAGTCTGAACCTGAAGAGGTCGAGGATGAAGAAAAGAAGGAGTCTGGTGAGGATGGTGATAAAGAAGAGGAGGAGTTAGAAGAAGAGTTTGAGATGGACCTCAAGTCTACCAAGGCGAAAGGAAAACTGCCAATGGAACCTGAGGCTAGTTCCAAGAAGGTTTCAAAGAAGGTCGTCGCTCCTTTGATGATCGACGAAGAGTTTCTAAAAGGGCGTGACTTGGAGGAGTTTTGGGAACTTCTCAAGTTTCAAGGATGGGAGAAGATCTGTGCCTCTGGTGTCAAGGTAGATGTATCCATTTTTGCCCAGTTCTTTTCAAACTACCAATTAGCTGATCTTGTGCCTGGTCCTATGGGTTTTTCTACTGTTGGTGGCTCAGAAATTTCTTTCTCTCTAGGGTCTGTTGCCAAGATTCTGAAGGTTCCTGGTGAAGGTTATGGTGAGTTGCATACTTCGAGCAACTGGCCAGGGAACAAGGCTCAACTAATTAAGCACGTCATGGGAAAGGCGTCTGATGCTGGTCCTTATTCAACTAATGATCTGAGCTACACTGCAAGGATTGCGCATCAGTTTCTGATCAAGCTCGTTGTTCCTAGGCTGGAGAAAAGGACTACACTCACCATCAATGACATGATTCTGCTGGACAAGTTTCTGAGAAGGGAACGAATTAGTCTTCCGGAGATAGTGATGAGGCAAATGGCTAAGTGCACAGGAAAGAAACATGGCCTGCCTTATCCTCAATTTGTGAAGGCCATTCTGAAGGAGAGGAAGGCATACAAGCCTTCAAGTGAGGAGTTCTTTGGATTACCACCTGATATGCGCAATATCTCGAGGATGAATTTCCAGGGTGATTCAAAGGGAACAACTGCAAAGAAGACTGCCCAGATGGACGTTGGGAGTTCTTCGATGAGTGAAGGTGTTAATGCCAAGATGTTGTCCGAGCTTCAAAAGATTTCCTCTTAGCTGAGTACCATCATTGGTTACCTGGCTAAGAGAGACACTGACGTGGACCCTCTCTAGTTCCCTAGCCTATCTATCCCTAATTTAAAGTTTTTTTTGTTTCTCTTGGATGCTAAGACTTTTTATGTTTTTTTCTGGCTGTGATCCCTGCAAACAATTATCTATAATATCAATTATCTTTTGCTTATGAATGGTTTGAGTTTCAATTGAATTTGTTCATTTGCACTACGTTTTTGCTTGATGATTGTTGACCTTTTGATGATGTCAATTGGAGGAAGTTAGGAAAAATGCAGAGATGCGTTCTATCCAGGAAATACAGAGGGAACTTTGGCTAAGGGGGGATAAGTTGTTACCTCTGATGAGTAGGAACAACTGTGCATCTGTTAAGGGGGAACCATACATGAATTTTTTTCTGATCTATATTTTTTTTACTGGTTTCTAGATGTGCATTTCTGTATAGGTTTGTCATCATCAAAAAGGGGGAAATTGTTGGAACAATGGTTGTTTCATGGTTTCTCTTAGTTTTGATGATAACAAACTTAGTTGGTATAACTTGCTTCTACATGTAAGTGTTTCAGGAAAACAGGTACATGGTCACGAGTGATGGAACATTGTGAGGAACGATGGAGGGAACGAGTGACAGATTTAAGAAGCGCGTCTCAGACGGAACACGACTTTCTATTAATGACAAGTTACCAGATCTTCTGCGAGCAATTTTCTACGAAGATATGACAGCTGTAAGCGGTTGCTTGAGGAGATCAAAGGAAGGATAAGATCAAGCTTCACACGATCTTATCTAAAGAAATCCGATATCATTCGGTTTTGGCAAGAATCGGCATGGTTGAGGATCGGAAATCACAAACAATACTTTCTCCTTATTATGTGGGATTTGTTAAGTGGAATATCTGCGTAATTAGGCAAGAATTACGTATGAGATCAAACTTGACATATCTTATAAATAGCTAGGTTATAGCTAAGGTTTAAGTGTGGTTGTAGACGAAGAACTTGGAGAGAGAGCTTTTCAAGTGTACGAGTGTGTGGCTTTTTCCGGTGAAGAATCCGCTAGTAAGTCAGTAGTTTACTTTGTCTTAGGTTTACGTTTAGGGTTGTAGAAGTCTAGTTGGTTGAACTTTGGTTGTTGCCTTAGTTACCACGGAACTTGACTTGCCTTGTAATCGTTGAAACTAAAAGTATTCTATTGAAAATCCTCTGAGAAGGAGTCTCAGAGGTAGAGGTTTTTCTTTCTACGACTTGTTGGTTGGTCAGAAAGTTTTCCTCTCTAAATTCTGTGTTCTTATTGTTTATTTCCGCTGTCCAGGAAACATTACTAGTTCCCTGACTTGTTACTAATGCGTCACGATCCAACAATAAGTGTCAAATAAGATCGGCCTACCAGAGTTCAAATTAGCAAGGCAACTTATTTTATTTAAATGCAAGAGTTCACATGCAAATATCATCTCCAAAAGAAAAAAGGGTATAGTCATTCCACCTCGCACAAGTTCGAAGCCTAAGGATTGTTTATGTTTTTCCTTTTCATTTTTCATTTTATGTGTTAAAAGCTCTGCTTCAATATTAATAAGAAATGATGAATTAGTTGTTCCCTGTCGCATACCTCTTTCATGAGCAAATATATTAATTGGTCCATTGTTCACTAGAATAGGGATAGATAGATGGTTTGTTTATGGTTCTAGTGACTTCAAGAAAAAGATTAAAAATATATTTATTAAAAATAAAATATAATAAATAAAACTTTAATTAAATGAAGCTTTATTTTGGGAATTCGTCCCCGTATCTTATTATACGACTATGTGTGACTAAAGCGATAATTTAAAGATATATTAGTAGATGATTAATATTTCGTATTTTACTCGATTTATGAAACTTTGGCATCTACCGGTACAACGAAGCATATGGTATGATCGGTAAGGAGGGAGACATCCCTGACTTAGTTGTATGACAAGGAGAGCTGCTTCAAAATTATAATAAATGTTTTGGCAAGTGCTCTAGTAGAGGCTTGACCGGGGGAAGAAGGTGAATTGTTCTGGTGCTGGGTGGTTCGGAGTAACGGTGGAGGCCGCCGACCACTACACCCCATACCGGCTGGAGAATGCCCCGATTGCTGTGTAAATTGATATCGGTAGATAAGAATTATTGTGAATTGTGATTGATTTGATATTGAGGTGAAAAGTTAATGAGGTAATGTGCTATTATTAGTATGCATCGTATGACTTTAAGTATATTATGTGCGTTTTATGATTGTAAGTGATGGTGTTCAAAATGGTAAACTAGGAAGTGGACCCGAGGTACGAGGAATAAACGGATCCTACGGGACTTCCAAGGTGGATTCTGGGCCCCATAACCATACCCACCTTTTAATTAAACAAAATCTTTATCTACGCGAGGTCTTCCGTACCCTCGGGAGCGAGGTCTCAACCTCGTTGCCGACTCGGCTGACACCCCCGCCCATCCGGACCACTCAGCTGTCGACGTTCCCTCCGACCAATCATCAACTGCCTCACCTCCGGACCAATCAGAAGCCCTGATCTCGGGCGTCCCACATCGAGTAATAACCAAAACTCGACTCCTCAATTCTATATAAATAGAGGAGAACCTCGTAAGTGGAGAGGGGTCGAAAAACATCTTGAACTCAAGAACTATCTTGCCCGTTGAAGATCGACGTGTTGAATCACCGTTAAGAGACCTCGCTACAAACAAGTGAAGTCCACAAAAAGACTTCAAGTCACACAAAGAGCCTTCGCTCACACCAAAGACCTCGCTACATCATCTTGCTAGCCATCATCACCACGCTCGGACTCAAAACTCAACCTCGCCACCAGAGTCCATCAGGTGGCCTGTGGGTGGTAGAATCACATAGCGATTAGGAGATCTCGAACATTATTAGATCAATATCTCGAATACTCTTAGGAGGTCTAAGGTGTAAATCTCGTTTTGCTTGTAAACCTAATTTGCTTGTAAACCTCGTTTGTTTGGAACCTCGCTATAAGAAAACAATAAATAAAGAGCAAGTGTTTGCACAATTGAATAATAGAATCTCGTTTCTTGTCTTCAAGCGACGTTTTATTTCGGGTTTTATCACTAGCGCCGTCTATGGGAATCTCTTCATCCTAAGCAGTTTCTCGATTTGTGCAAACCTTGGCTTTGAACCCCTCAAAATGGCTTGTTCGAACAACTTTTTCCCCCAACACCCCGATAACATGCTCGAGACCTCACAATGGGCGGCCGCGGGAGCTCTGGGCTGTCCGTTCGTGGTCCCCCCGGGTTGGACGTACACCGCCCCACAAAACCCTACCCATTCCAAGGGTACGAGCTAGGCGGTGCACCCCCGAACCCATATCCCTACCCGGGCTATGGGCAATACCAACAGGGCTTCGCCCTTTCATATGTCCCTGTTCCCCCCCCCCCCCCCCCATGCCAACCCCACTCCGAGTACATACCTGCATACGTCCCTGGGCATGTGCCGGGACATGAGACTTCCACCAACGGCTCATCGACGGAGAGGCCTCCCCGGGACCCCATGCAGATCTTACGATCCCGCTCACGACGTTCGAGAATGCAAGACACGGAGTTGTTCGAGACGACGGGGAGTGCTATACACCCCCTCAAATCAAGCCAACAACGCTGATGCACCCTCTGAAATCGAGGTCGCGCCGCCATCCCGTTGAGGTTGGGTGTCGTTCCCCTTTCGTGGACGAGATTCAGGGGGCGCCTATGCCCAAAGGTTTCCATTGGCCACAAATGGGACTCTACGACGGCACGGTTGACCCGGAGTAGCACGTGAAACACTTTGTTGTACAAATGAATGTCAACTCCTACAATGACGCCATATTTTGCCGCATCTTCCCAACCACCCTGGACAAGGCCGCGATGACGTGGTTCATAAGCCTCAAGATAGGGTCTGTGGCCTCGTTCGCTCAGCAGTGTGAATCCTTTTTCACACACTTCAGCGGTTCGAGGAAGCGCAAGAAGAATATGCGAGATCTCCGCGGTATTGAGCAGGGGGGAGTTGCTGGGCACCTTCTTCACGAGGTTCACCACCGCGGTGGCGGAGATCACACACATCGACGAGTCATCGGTGCGAGATACCCTCACGGGCAACCTGTGTCCAGGGCCTTTCAAGACGTACATTTTCTTGAAATGCCCAACGATGTACGACAGCCTGTGCGCTCGGATCACGTCCCATGTGTATGCCGAGGACGCCGCAAAACAGAGCTCTCGGCCAAAGACCGACAAGGAAATCGTCGTCGAGGCTAAAAGAAAGGCGAAAGTGGCCGCCCTGGCCGCGAGGGATGCGTTTGTGACGCAGGCCCAAACCCCTATCAACAACAACAACAGGAACAACAACAACAACAACAACAACAACAACAACAACAACAACAACAACAACAACAACAACAAAAACAACAACAACAATAACAACGGGAACAACGCCAACCGCAACAACAACCGCGGTGGCAATTGGAACTGCTTCGGCGGAAAGCAACGAGGCTATAGGGGTAAGGGCGGTCCCTTGTACAACCCAAACGAGAAGGGACGCGCCAACCCCGCATCAAGAGCCAACACCATACCACAGGGCCCGAGTCAGGCTTAGGCCAACAACGTCGAGCAGCAAGCTCCCGCGAAGCAGGCACGGTCTGGGCAGACAACAACCCGATGGGTATATCCATACCATCTCGGGTGGACCATCGCTGGCTGGATCAAGCTAGGTGGAAAGAAAGAGGTACGCGAGGGCAAGCCATCATGAGCCCTCGGTATTTAGCGTTGCCCAGACCTCACGGTCCCACGTAGGCCTGGCCTTCACCTCCGAGGATGCCGAGGGACCCCACATGCCGCACTCGGACCCTTTGGTGGTACACACTCAAGTAGGCTCGAAGATGGTGAAACGGGTGCTGGTGGACACGGGGTCCTCCGTGGACATCATGTACTACGGCGCCTTCGAGCAGTTGGGAATCTCCGAAACATCCTTGAAGCCCTACGATGGGAAACTCACCTCCTTCTTGGGAGACGAGCTCGACGTAGCAGGTCTCATAGACCTTTGGATGACACTGGGCACCGGCTCCACGAGGAGAACCGAGATGGTGGAATTCACGGTGGTACACCTGCCTTCGGTGTACAATGCAATCATCGAAGGGTGTCCCTGATGAAATTCCAGGCGGTAGTCTCCATCTATCACCTAAAGATGAAATTCCCCGTTGACGGCGGGGTTGGAGAGGTAAATGGCAACCAGGAGGAGGGTCGCGTTTGCTATGCGACCTCGGCAAAACAAAAATGCCCAGTGTTCATGGTGGAGTCCCCCGGCGAGGACGACCTCGAAGTCCAGGACTTAACGATCCCCATCCCCGAGGCAGAAAGAAGGGTGTTACCCCCTTCGGGAATGAGTCCGAGAAGATCTACTTGGGAGAGTGTCTCTCCGAGAAATCGGCGGAGTCGCTGGAGACCCTGCTGTCCAGATTCCGCGATGCGTTCGCTTGGACCACCAAGGACCTCCGCGGCGTCCCGCGCACCGTGGCCCAACACTCCTTGAACGTCGACATCACCATCCGCCCTGTTGTGCAACGACGGAGGAAGATGAACGAGGAAAGGGAAAACGCCGCGAATGAAGAGGTGGCTAAGCTGCTGGCCGCGGGGTGCTGGTCAAAAAGGCCAGAGGAAAGTGGCGGATGTGCGTGGACTTCAAAGACCTCAACAAAGCGTGCCCCAAAGACAGCTACCCCCTGCCCTCGATCGACGAACTAGTTGATTCAACCGCGGGGCACGGGGTCTTGAGTTTCCTCGACGCGTACTCAGGGTACAATCAGATCTCGATGAGTCCGCGTGACGAGGAGAAGACGTCCTTCATCACGCAGCGGGGTACGTACTACTACACGGTTATGCCCTTCGGCCTTAAAAACGCAGGGGCGACTTTCCAGCATCTCGTTGACCGGGTCTTCAAAGACCATTTGGGGAGGAACGTGTCGGCCTACGTCGACGACATCGTAGTGTGGAGCAAAAGCCCCGAAGAGCATCTGGCCGACCTCCACGAGGTCTTCGTGACCCTCTGGCACAATCGTCTCAGCCTGAACCCCGAGAAGTGCGTCTTCGGCGTGTCATCGGGGAAGTTCCTAGGCTTCATGATTAGCGAGCGCAGGATCGACGTCAATCCCGCCAAGGTCGAATCAATCCTCTCAATGAGGTCACCACGATCCCGCACTGAGGTACAACGGCTCAACGGCGCCGTGAACTACTTGGGGAGTTTTTGCTCCCGCTTGGCGGACAAGTCTCTGCCCTTTTTTGCTGCCCTCAAGAAGAACGACAAGTTTGTTTGGGACGAAGGGCTAGAGCTTGCTTTCTCCGAGTTAAAGGCCTTCCTATCAAAGCTCCCTACGTTGTCACCTCCAATGGCAGGCGAGGACTTGCAACTGTATGTGGCAGTAAGCCCGGAGACGGTCAGCGCGGTGCTGACTAGAAAGGCCACGCACCCAGGCTACTTCATAAGCCGCGTGCATCAGCCTGCGGAGCAACGGTACTCCCCGGCGGAGAAGATGGCACTGGCCGTCGTGACCACCGCCAGGCGCCTGCGCCTTTACTTCCACGCGCAACCCATTCAGGTCCTCTCTGACCTCCCACTTCGACAAATCCTCCACCAGCCCGCCCTCTCCGGGCGAATGACGAAGTGGGTAGTCGAGCTCTCCGAGTTCGACATCAGCTACCTCCCTAGGACCGCAATGAAGGGGCAGGCCCTCGTTGACTTCATGGTGGAGGTCACCTTCCCCGAAACTGACGCAAGCTCGGAGGAGTGGAAGTTATTCGTTGATGGTTCACGATGTGATGCCGGTGGCGGGGCTGGCATATTCCTCGCCGGTCCCTCAATCGAGACGGAGTACGCCCTTAACTTTGCCTTCGATGCCACCAACAACGAGGCCGAGTATGAGGCCATGATCGCCTGGATAGAGATGGCGCTCCTCAGTGGAGCCCGCAAAATCAGGGTCTACACCGACTCCGAGCTGGTTGCGCGTCAACTCAACGGGCAATACGACACCCGGACGGGGTTCCTGCCTGCGTACCGAGAGAAAGTTAAGGCCTTGGTGTCGTGCCTAGAAACCTTTGCGGTAGAGTCCATCCCGCAAACCTCGAATACGAAGGCGGACGCTCTCGCGAGGTTGGGCTCTGCCCTTCCCTTGGAGGTAGGGAATCGCGTGATGGTGGAAAGAAAACTCTCGCGGAGTGTAACCAGTGAGGTTCTCTCCGTTACAACTAGGGACCGGAGGATCCCGATCACGCGATATGTGGAAAGCGGCGTCCTCCCAGAGGACCCCGCGGAGGCTCGGAAGCTGAAAATGCAGGTGGCCTGCTATTGCGTCATCGGCGGCCGGCTCTATCGCCGAGGCTACGCTGAGCCCAACCTGCTGTGTGTGCCAACCGAGTCTACAGGGCATATCCTATATGATGCACATGAGGGGGTCTGTGGCGGCCACCCCAGGTGGCGCGCCCTGTCACACAAAATCACCCATTTGGGATACTTTTGGCCCACCCTCAGGCAGGACGCGAGGGCCTATGTCCAGAGATGTGACGGGTGTCAGAAGCACGGTAACCTCCAGCACGCCCCGACCTCGCGTCTTCGCTCCATCCACGCGTCATGCCCCTTCGCGATGTGGGGGATGGACATCCTTGGCCCCTTCCCCAAGGTTGTTGGCCAGGTGCGGTACATCTTGGTCATCGTCGACTATTTCACGAAGTGGGTCGAGGCACAAGCAATGGCAAAGATAACTGGGACAAAGGTCTGCGACTTCCTGTGGAAGAACCTTGTTTGCCGCTTTGGTGTTCCCATGACCATCATGACTGACCACGACCCCCAATTCGACTGCGAGGAGACTCGGACCTTTTGCTCCGACCTAGGCATAACCCTCAAGTTTTCCTCCGTGGCCCACCCCCAGTCCATCAGCCAGGTGGAGAACGTCAACGCTCGCATCTTGTCTGACCTAAAGAAGCGCCAACGCCTGGCGCAAGGTCGCTGGGTGGAGCTTCTCCCACTCGTCCTATGTACATATCGCACCACCTGGCATCGCGCAATGGGAGAAACACCTTTCGCTCTAACTTACGGGGCGGAAGCGCTAGTCCCAGTGGAGACCTTGGTCCCTTCGGCGAGAGTCTTTGACTTCGATGAAAAAGAGAACGAGGCCAACCTCAAGGTCGAACTGCAATTTAGAGACGAGTTGCGCGAGGTGGCCGACCTGCGCTCCAGAGAATACAAGCGGCGCATAGCGGTATATCACGACAAGAAGGTCAGACCCCGGTTCCTGGCCACGGGTAGCCTCGTCTTGAGGCATACCGAAGGAGCCAAGTTGGACCCTAATTGGGAGGGACCATACCTCCTTGGGGAGGAGGTCGCGCCCGGAGCTTTCAAGCTCAAAGACAGCGAGAGACGTACCCTGAGCAAAGCATGGAACATCGATCGGCTTAAAAAATATTATGTGTAAACTCTCCGAACTCTGCTATTTCCGTCGAATTTTGTGAATAAAGTGTTGTGGTATTTTCAAATCTGTCTCTAAAATGAAAATTTCGTGCGAAGTCCACCCCTCGCTTCCCGCTTAGGGTTGGAGACTCTCGGTTTTAAGTTACGAAGTCCACCCCTCGCTTCCCGCTTGGGGTTGGAGATTCTCGGTTTTAAGATACGAAGTCCACCCCTCGCTTCCCGCTTAGGGTTGGAGATTCTCGGTTTTAAGTTGCGAAGTCCACCCCTCGCTTCCCGCTTGGGGTTGGAGATTCTCGGTTTTAAGTTGCGAAGTCCACCCCTCGCTTCCCGCTTGGGGTTGGAGATTATCGGTTTTAAGTTGCGAAGTCCACCCCTCGCTTCCCGCTTGGGGTTGGAGATTCTCGGTTTTAAGTTGCCAAGTCCACCCCTCGCTTCCCGCTTGGGGTTGGAGATTCTCGGTTTTAAGTTGCGAAGTCCACCCCTCGCTTCGCGCTTGGGGTTGGAGATTCTCGGTTTTAAGTTGCGAAGTCCACCCCTCGCTTCCCGCTTGGGGTTGGAGATTCTCGATTTTAAGTTGCGAAGTCCACCCCTCGCTTCCCGCTTGGGGTTGTCGATTCTCGGTTTTAAGTTGCGAAGTCCACCCCTCGCTTCCCGCTTGGGGTTGGAGATTCTCGGTTCTAAGTTGCGAAGTCCACCCCTCGCAACCCGCTTGGGGTTGGAGGTTCTCGGTTTTAAATTGCGAAGTCCACCCCTCGCTTCCCGCTTGGGGTCGGAGATTATCAGTTTTGAAGTTTCAAGTCCACCCCTCGCTTCCCGCTTGGGTTCGGAGATTATCAGTTTTTAAGTCTCAAGTCCACCCCTCACTTCCCGCTTGGGGTTGGAGATTCCCGAAAATCATCATACGAGATACGAGCGAGGCTCGGGGTCTTGGCATAATAATCATCATGCGAGATCAGAGCGAGGCTCGTGGTCTTGGCATAATAATCATCATGCAAGATTCGAGCAAGGCTCGTGGTCTTGGCATAATAACCATCATGCGAGATCCGAGCGAGGCTCGTGATCTTGGCATAAAAACAATTACGCACGATCCAACAAAGCTCGGGATTGCGGCATAAAACGAGCGCCCGATGTGGCCTAAGGGTGCCACAAATGTTGTGACACTCGGGCCATGGGGTTGGATCAGGATATATATACAAGTAAACTAAAGTAAGAAACACAACACAACCATAAAACAAGGAAAGTTGCATAAAATAAGGCCACAAGGGCCGAAGTATCTTAATTACAAACCCCGGCGGGGCCACCAAAATAGGGAAAATATAGAAAAAAAACACAAAAACACACAGACAAGCATCCTTCACTCCTTCGAGGTCTCAGCGGCGGGTTCCGTAGGGGCCTGGCGGACGGGCGAGTCGGAGATCACAACGGGCTGGGAGCTCGGCACGTCGGTCGCGGGATGAGAATCTGCGACGACGGGGTCCAGGCCTCCCTGGCCGAGGTCCTCTGCAGGGGGCGCCTAGGCGGCCACGGTCCCATCCTCCTTGATCGCATTCTCCCTCGAGCTCCTCCCTAGTTTCTTCCCCCATAGTCAGTGTGTAGTTGGGGTTGAAGAAGGAAATACGGGGGTCGATGTGCCCATACTTCGCGACCGCCTGCTTGACCCCCATGCGGACCGCCTACCGGAACATCTTGTTCACGCTGCCCACCAGCTCTTCCTTGTACTCCACAGACTCCACATACTTGGGGCCCGCAGCCTCAACTTCCTCGTTGAGCTACCTGACGCGTTGTCGGAGGCTGCTGATCTCCTCCTCGGCCTTCTGGAGCTCCGCTTCCTTCTCCCTGAAAAATTTGTGCTCCGCGGACAGTTTACTCCGGAGCTCCTTGTTTTCGGCCTTGAGGTCCCCATCCTCGTCCTTGATACCCCTCACCTCCCCCTTTGCCTTTTCCCCCTTCTCCTTGGCCTTCTTCGCCTCCTCCCTGGCCCTAGCAACATCTTTGGCCTCGTCCGCCACTGCAACCTCTGCGGCGCGAATTCGCTTCTCAGCCTCCGCGAGGTCTTTTCCCTTCTTCTCGACCTCGGCGTCGCGGGCCTTGAGTTGCGCCTCCAACCTATCCATCTTCTGTGGAGGAGGCTGACACAACTGCAGTTGTAATTCTCGAAGAAGTGATGTTGAAAAACCAAAAAGCGTGTTAAAACAAAAATGATAATAATGGAACCAACAAAAAGAACAACCTCGAAGAAGTAGGGCATACCATCGCCGAGTAGCAG
Organism: Fallopia convolvulus; assembly: GCA_964016875.1. Lineage (NCBI taxonomy): Eukaryota > Viridiplantae > Streptophyta > Magnoliopsida > Caryophyllales > Polygonaceae > Fallopia > Fallopia convolvulus. Next base: position 31,250,372 of record OZ024727.1, read on the forward strand.
AGGATCTCGTCTTTGAGAGCGGCCTCCGAGAGGTTGTTTGCCCACGCAACCTCCTCCTTCCAATCCGTCCTGTCCCAATCCTTGGGCACGCCCCGGGCGGGTCCAAGGCAGTGAAACTTATCGGCAGGAGGCCCGTCGGCCGAGATAACTCGGCTCGTGGAGCCGGAGCGCTTGATCATTTCCCCTCCCGGGGTTCCCCTCTGGCTGTCCCCGTTATGCTTCTTTTTCTTGTCGAGGCGGGAGGGTTCCTTGACCTCTTTCCTTTTGGATCCGGCTCCATCGTCGGATCCCCGGGGAACTTGGGAGGACGTCCTAGCGACGTCTCCCCTTTGGGCAGCACCCTCTTTAATCTTCACTTCTGGCGCCTTCGGCGGCGGGGGTGTCACCTTCGGTTGCGAGGTTGGTGGCCTCGCCTGTGGAGTTGGTTCCTTTATAACGAGGCCCTTCGGGTCACGGGGAACCTGAGAGGTGGAGGTGGAGGTCGCATGTTTCTTTCACTGCGCCCTCGAGGTCAAAGCGTTGAAAAGGTCCACTGTCAAAAACATAAAAAACATATTAAAGAATAAGTTAGATAAAACACAAGAGGCGAGGTATCACAAACAATCAAGGCATTATGACCCGAGCGAGGCTCATGGTCAGCACTAAATAAGCGAGGTATTCCCTCGGGGCCATGCGTGGCCCAAAATCCCAAACAGAAGTAACGAAGCAAGGAACAGAAAGGAAAATGAGTACCCTCTTCGCCCTCGCGGGGTGGAGGGGTAAGGCTCAGGCCGGCCCGCTCAAGTCGGTCATGTGACAAGTATTCCTAGAACGACTCTAGGCGCTCGGGGGCGTATCGTTTCTTGAGCTCGTCGGCTTTTTGTGTACCCTTGGGCCAGACGAAGTTGTCCAGGGCAGTGGGGAAGTTGAGATACCTCCCGATAGGGTCCCGAACCAAGAACCATTTCTTCTTCCACGGCCCGACGTTCGAGGGGGCTGTGGTAATCTTGAGACTAGGTAGGCTGAGGTTAATGAGGCAAGACTAGTGTTCCCTCCTCGCTAAAAATAGGCTCGACATGGTGTCGAGGTCAGGTCCCTCCCCGAGCTCGTGGCTGCGTATGGTGTAGGCGCACAGCAGCCTCCACGCGTTGGGAAACAGCTGCGCATGGCCCACAAGAAGTCAACGATGTCCGAGGCCAGAGGTAGCCTGAAGCTGGCCTGGAGACTGAACAGGTGCACCACCACGCACCTTTCGTATGACGCCAAGGAGCAGCCCTCCCCTTCCAGAAGCGCTAACTCAACCCCCTCAGGCCATGCGAAGCCCTTGGAAATCTTCGCGAGGTCTTCCGGTTTCAAGACCGTAGGCGCCCCCTCGGATAGAAAGGTCCTTTTCGAGTCCGGGGACATGGGTATCCGCTCCTCGAGGACAGGCGGAACGCTGGATACGACATCGGTGATATGCTCCGCAAAAAAGCTCGCCAGGTCGTTGGAGTTGAACGACCTCGTAATAACACCAACCACTTCCTCATCAGAGATCGAGGACGAGGCCATTTTGACACTAGACGATGCGCGAAGTCGGGAGAAGCGCGAGTTGACGGAGACGTCGGAATCACTGGAAGAAGGCTCGCTAAAAACCAGGGAGGGAGACCTCGGGTTCTGAGAGTCACTAGTCTCTATGCTCCCTACGGTCTCAGAAGCCTCCTCATAGAACCTCTCTTGAACTTTAAACGCAAAGCCTGGTGGAGGGCTCAAAGAGGCTCCTTTAGGCATGAACAAGCGACGTCCAGGCCACGAGAGGCAAACACCTGGAAAAGAAAAAGGGTTGAGACATCGAGCAAATCCACAAAAAAGAATACGCGAGGTGATAACGGGAAGAAACCATGTGGCACCCTAGGGCTACTCTGACAGATAGGACGGCTGGGGAAGAATGTGAAGCGCCGAAAAGAGGAAAGAGAAGACGGAATGGAAGCCAGCAAGGTGGGAAACCAAACGTCCCGTCAGTCAGACATCATGACGTTTGGTTTCCCAAGGAATTCGAATTTCGAAAGCTAAGGGGATGAGGGAACTCAACCGTCGGTTGCAAAACGAAGGGGTTCGCGAGCATGGCGGGCACCACCCTTGCCCCACCGTTTCACCGCCGTGGCGCTGGCGCGAAACACCGAAAAGCAACCATCGCCTGCTAGGGCATGAAACAAAAAAAGGGAAAACGCAAGAAAAAGAGGAGCAAGGGCACAACGCAGTAGCGAGCGCCACCCTCGCCCCACCGTTTCGCCGCCGTGGCGCTAGCGCGAAACGCCGAAAAGCAACCGTCGCCCGCTAGGGCACGAAACAAAAAAGGGAAAACGCAAGAAAAAGAGGAGCAAGGGAACAACGCAGTAGTGAGCGCCACCATCGCCCCACCGTAACACCGCCGCAAAGAACCGGGAAACGTCTGTCTCCCGCTGGGGCAGGCGACGGCGAGAAAAAGGGGAAGAACATCGAAAACGCGAAAGAGGGAGTCAAACACTTACTTGCTTAGAGGTTGACGTGGATAAAGCGGTGGCGCTCTTGGAAAATGTCGGAAGGTTGTCGTGAAACCATCTGGAAACCGCTCGTCGGAAATTGGAAGGGCAAGAGAGAGAGAGAGAGAGAGAAAGAAGGTGCTGAAGGAAGAAGATGGAGATGAGGCGTATGAGAGACGCTTCTTATAAAGGACAAACTTGGGCCTCTCCCCGCTCCCGAAAGGCTTATTGGGCCTGGTCTACCTCGACGGCCCATTAAGCAAAATACGGGGGAGCAGGCCCAGGAAGCATCGCACGCATGAACGAGAGAAAAACCTAAGTATGAGGCCTCGCAAAAGAGTTTCTCACAATACGCCCACCCAACCTCTAGACCTCGCACCTTGCAATCCTAAGAAATACAGACCCCGCACCCCAGGTTTGATGAACCAACTACCCATCGTATTTTATGACTTGCGGTCCTCGGGACGAGGTCCCCAGGCCATGGGGTTGTGATGGTGTTCAAAATGGTAAACTAGGAAGTGGGCCCGGGGTACGAGGAATAAACGGATCCTACAGGACTTCCAAGGTGGATTCTAGGCCCCACAACCATGCCCACCTTTTAATTAAACAAAATCTTTATCTACGCGAGGTCTTCCGAACCCTCGGGAGCGAGGTCTCAACCTCGTTGCCGACTCGGCTGACACCCCTGCCCATCCGAACCACTCAGCTGTCGCCGTTCCCTCCGACCAATCATCAACTGCCTCACCTCCGGACCAATCAGAAGCCCTGATCTCGGGCGTCCCACATCGAGTAAGAACCAAAACTCGACTCCTCAATTCTCTATAAATAGAGGAGAACCTCGTAAGTGGAGAGGGGTCAAAAAACATCTTGAACTCAAGAACTATCTTGCTCGTTGAAGATCGACGTGTTGAATCACCGTCAAGAGACCTCGCTACAAACAAGTGAAGTCCACAAAAAGACTTCAAGTCATACAGAGAGCCTTCGCTCACACCAAAGACCTCGCTACATCATCTCGCTAGCCATCATCACCACGCTCGAACTCAAAACTCAACCTCGCCACCAGAGTCCATCAGGTGGCCTGTGGGTGGTAGAATCACATAGTGATTAGGAGATCTCGAACATTGTTAGATCGAGATCTCGAATACTCTTAGGAGGTCTAAGGTGTAAATCTCGTTTTGCTTGTAAACCTCGTTTTTCTTGTAAACCTCGTTTGCTTGTAAACCTTGTTTGTTTGTAACCTCGCTGTAAGAAAACAATAAATCAAGAGCAAGTGTTTGCACAATCGAATAATAGAATCTATTTTCTTGTCTTCTAGCGACGTTTTATTTCGGGTTTCATCAGTAAGTATTGTTGTGCACTTGTCTGTTGTTGTGAATATACTATATGTGAACTATTCTAATACTATTATTATTATGTAATTTGATAAATTGATTTTGCTATCGCATATTGCGTTTACTGTGCATATTGGAATTGTTAGCTAACCCTTCGGGGATTTATTTTTCAGTTCCATGTAAGGATTTGGAACAAGAAACCCATGATGGAACCTTGGCCAAATGATGGTTTGAGTCGTTGAAGGTCGTGTCATTAGGATTGGGTTCAGTTGGGTGAAATGGTGGTTACTTATTTTGCATAATGTTTGATTTTGTTAAGGAAAGGATATTATGATGTCAATAAAGTGCTCACAAGTGGCGGTGTAGTTTATGTCGATTGGGGAATTCAAGCATGTTTTCCATACTTTGGTTTTATAAATACAAGTTGGATGTTTTCTTGGTATTTTCTCATTGTGTCCGAGTTGTAAGATCCAAGTGAACTCGTTGTCAGGTTAGCTCATGTGGACCCATGTGTGATCTACTACCGAGTAGTGTCCTGATATAAAGACGGGGTGTTACATAAAGCTAGCATCATCCAAAGTAAAAACCAATCCACAAGTTTCACGCATCCTCAAGAAACATATTTTTTTAAAAAATATACGCAAATAAATCGAGGAAAATACGCATGTGACATTTTTTACCCCTTTTAATGAAAGTCTAATATGGATCGTCTATTTTTTAGGGGAATAGACGAGATTCATTATTATTTCGTATTTAAGCGGTCATTAGCATCTAGACCTTCTTCTATCGATATTGATATATTTATTATTGATATCTAATATTAAGCACATTAAATGAAGTTTTATTTACATAAAATTACCAATTATATATTTCACTAGTGGACAGTGGTGATGCCCGTGCATACGCACGGGTCAAAATTTTCCCTAAAGAAATATTTATGTATTTAAATTATATATTTTTTCATGATTGTGAATTTATCTTACTATATTTATAAATATTTAAGTGCATTTTATAAAATTTTGAAGTATACTTTTTTCATAAGTATAAGAATAATTTTGAAGTATAGTTTTTGCTCATGCATTTATCGTACGAACCTTATATGTCATGGAATAACGGTTTTTGAAATAAGAATGATTTATTTATTTTTAAAATTAATGAAAAAGTTAATTTATTTAAATATGATAAAAAAGAATTAAATTAATATAAAAATATAACAACTTTAACTTAAATGTCCAACCTATTAAAAATGAATTGAATTTGTGAAAGTTGAAGAGACACCTAAATGGAAATAACCTCTTGTAATTAAATATTTAATTTTTTGGGCATTAATTATCGTAAACTTTCAAAATGACTTGACAAACTATTGAAAAGCTGAAAAGTTGAAAAATTGAATGGTCATCAAAATTAAATTGGCCATAAATTGAAATTAAATTGACAATATTTTTTTGCATTACTTATTATTTTTATAAGCAATGAGTTAATTAAATTATTTAACTTTTTTCTTTTATTTTAATTGAATATTTTTTCATAAATGGTCACATTTTTCTTGCCTTCATTATAGGTAAAAAAAATGATCAATATAGGTTAAAATTTCATTGTCAAGGATACTTACTTTGTGTAATCACTTTAAATGAATATTTGGTAAAATACTTACTTTGTGTATTGTCTTTATAAAATAATGTGTATTGTCTTAGTAAAATCAACCTTTGGTATTTTAAACAAAAGATAAGATCAAATTTAAAGTATAACCTTTGATATTACATCATTTATTTAGCTAACTTTGTAGTAACCTTTGGTATTACACACAACCTTTGATATTACAATATGAATTTAAATCCATTAAATTATAAACATTGTTATTAGAAATAAAAGAAGATAAGATCAACCTTTGGTATTCTAAACAAAAGATAAGATCAAATTTAAAATATAACCTTTCGTATTTCAATCTCTTTCTCACTATATAAGTTTTTTACTTTTGCATGATCACATCACAATTTCATTCACTACAAAGAAATTAAAAAAAAAAAATTATTTTGATGTTGAAGGATTATGAAAGATGTGAATAACTCTTTCAATGAAATATTTTATAATAGAAAAATAAATCTCCAAGTAAAAAAATTGGTTAAATAAAATGAAAATTTAATGTAACTAAAATTCATTAGATTAAATTGCTAGAAAAATTAGTTTAAATTGTTACATTTTTTACCTTATTGTCACAAATATTGATTTAAAATCATTACTATAGAACAGAAAGAATAAATGAAATAGAAAGTGCAGAATTTTAACCTGAACGAAATACTTTATTTCTTGAATGGTATGTACCCTTCACTCATCTAGCGTTTATACCAAAGGTTGATCTTATCTTTGTTGACAATAATAGTATAATAGTATAATAGTATAATGTTTCTATAAAAACATATAAATTGATTGATGTTCCCTAAGATTACTTACTTTGTAGGAGAAGAAACACCGTCGAACAGTCGGACATCATATTGCATCTTTCTATTCCACATGCAATTAAAAATATCAAAAATGTCAATACACATAAAAATATTTTTGGGAAAACTAATGAGGCAAAACAATTTCTTCTTTCTTCCTTACCCATGAACAAATAGAGCAAGTTCTATTTATATTGAGCATCATTTTGCACTTAATACTTCGGTTACAATTTAGCAATTAAAGGTATTAAATTTGTGAGCATTTTGTCAACTTTAGACCTTACAATATTAACATAATCATATCGATTTAGACCATTATGTCTTAAATTCTTAAATGGAAAAATGTAGAAAGAGAATGGACCTTTAGATAACCAAATTAATGGAACAAATTGACCTCAAGCTATTTAAACTATTACAATCTTAATGAAGAGGATAACTATTACATTTTTTTAAAAGTTTGTCAAATTTGTAGCTATTTGTTTGATTCAAAAAATTCAAATTGTAACACTTGGTATATTTAAGACTTAACATATATTAATTATATTACAAATTTTCAATTGTAATGAAAAACCTCGTTATGTACAGTACATGGTGTGTACCAAAGAGTTACAAAATATTTGTACATAATTTTGTATACTTTTTGGATTATAGTACGTGTATGCTTAATTAGGGAATAATTTAAAATTTTTAATTATGTGTAACATCTTTTGGTGGAAATTCAAAGAGTTATGTAGAGGTTACAAAACTAAAATGTCTAAATTTAAGTATGATAAGGTAAAATGTTATTAGTGCATTACCCATTGGCATAAATTATTGATTGCAATTCAAGAGTCTCGTATAAGTTACAAATTTAGTAATATAATTCATTCAACCAAAAAATATGCAACATCATTTCAAAATCGTTTATGTGGATCAATGTAATTAAATGTCATTCATCAATTATCCATTTATGAGAATCTTTATGTAGTGGTAGATGACTTCTTCATTATCTTAGTTGTCTAATTGTCTAAATATGTTATTAGTATTTAGATGAATGTTTGAATGATATTACAACAAATCTTATTATTTGAATAGGCATTAATTGCCAAGTTATTTAAATTTATAGTTTGTAGTATAGTATTATTATAGATTTTACACTTTAACACCTAGCTAAATTCGCTTTTTCAAAGAACCACCCATTATATGCATTCTGTTACCATCCAACCACCACCCAAACTTTTCCTTCATCCAAAAGTTTGTTAAATAGCTAGAAAAAACAATATTTTCCTTAATTTTTAAAAGAAATTATAGGTTATGACGACCCGATCGTAACCCCATATAAGGGGTCCAATCTTATGTCGAAATCTGAATCAGTTCATCGCTCCATCAATTCAACTTAGGTTAGGGAGAATTTGGGGGCAAATTGTGGATAACAACCATCACGCCAACAACTCACCTTGCTATGGAATAAACCCGATTTCGTGGAAATGGCGGATGAGTACTTCATTGGAGCTTCGTCGAATCAAGCTCAACTACATGTGTTTGCATTTGAAATGCAAGCAATCGATGGAGCAACTAAATCGAAACCCCAAATCCGCTCCCAAATTCTTCCTAACCCTAAGTTGAATCAACGGAAACGAAGAATTAATTTGGTTTTCGACATAAAATTGGGCCTTTAATATGGGGTTACTAGGAGGTTGACCCGTCCATTGGACGGGATTAAATTTTTTAAATTTTTATAACTTATTTAAAATATTTTTAATTGTTTCAATTTTAACTAAATAATTGAAGAAGTTTATGAAAAATATTTAAAGATAATATTGTTTGTATGAATTTGCAAATAATATACTTTGTGCTTTTATTAAATTAGTTTCTCCATAATTATTTTTTGTGATTTATTCTATAAATAAAATATAACATTTGATCTTCTTATAATAATATTTTTATCTTCATTCTTTGAAATTTTACAACTTTATAGGTAGGTTTAATATTTAATATAGACATGTATAGATTGTTAATTACATGTGATAATTTATTAAATATAATTTTAATTTTCTTGAATTAGTTTCTCCATATGCATATTTTTTGTCATTCATTATGCAAAAGAGTACGACTTTTTGATCTTCTTATATCAATCTCTTCATCTTAACTTTTTTGACATTTATTTGAAGTATTTATTTTTAATCTTTTATATAATACCAATTAAACCAATAATATTTATATATACTTTTATTTTGTGCTAAAAAATGTATATTTTTATCTATACACTATGTACATGAATGTTAATTAATCACATATATATTTGAAGGGATAGCTAGTATCGATCAAATTAGGATGTAAGAACCAAAATGTCATTATATAAATGTAAATAAAGGGGTGTTGGTTTAGTAAAGATCAATATTGGATATTTTGGAGAGAAAAATATCATTTTGTCTCGAATTTTGAACTTGTAAAGCATTATATGATGATGGTGATGATGATGATGGGATGTAATATACCAAAACTTGAAAGATATTTGAACAATTAATCTATATGTAAATAAATTAATTATAGACATACAAATTTTTTTTTTTGTGATGATATATTAGAAAAATGGATATAATATTTGCTTGCAATGTTAATTAGTAGGAAGTCAAGCTTACTAAATATGGGAAGAGATCATTTTCTTTGTTTCTCCACATATTAAAATGATATAAAAAAGTGTTTGAATATGCTCTCTACTAAAAGTGAATATTTCCTTCAAATTAAAATATAAATTTGACAATTTGATCAATAGAGCGTACGTGGTTTTTCAAGGCTACTATATATGGATTATTCTGGCTCTTTTAATAATTAAAAAATACGAATTTGCAAGCATGTAAGAGTAATTTAACAATTGGATCAAAAGAACTTACTTATTGCGCTAGTCTTCGATTGATAACTATTAACGAACAAATTACCATAGGTCTTGTATGTCTCCAAACCCCCAAAAATAAAAGCATTTTCTAACTCCTAGTTGGTATTTATAAGAGAAAGAAGAGTCTTAAGAAGTTGTAAAGAGGCTTAAGAATTTAAAAAGGCATTCGGTAATATAATATTTGGTTAATTAAAACACATATTAATGCTCTCAATTTTACTAATCTTCTAATCCAATGAAAAACCAAAAGTCATCATCCAATAGATAATCTTTGATGAAATAAAATGCCTATTAATGCTCCAAATTTTACTAACTTTTTAATTCAATTGAAAATCAAAACTCACTACCCAATATTAAAGAGCTTATTAATTGTACAATTAATGAGTAAATGAAAAACTAAAAGTCACCACCCAATACATGTAATAAGGGTAAAGAGTATATCAATTGTGAAATCAATGAGTAGTTTTTTTCCCTTTTTATAAATCTTTCACCATGTAAAGAAAATTATATAGTTTGTATAAAAAAATATTAATTGCCAATTTTTTGTACTTTATATGTTTATAAATAAAAGATAGAAGATTTATAAATAGATAGATAGATATATAACATGAGTTTTTTTTTCATATGAATTGTTATTAGTTTCAAATTGTATAACATAAACATTGTAGTGTGTTATGATATGGAATGTTTCTAGTTTCCAATTTATTTTTAAACGTATATGCAACTATGCATTGATTTTAACATGTAAAGAATAAAATTCACATTGATTATGGAATTGTATATTTTCAAAAAAAAATTAATAAACTTAATTGAGAGGTTGATCATACACCGAAATATATGCAATATTATAATTAGTTGGATCATTAATTTTTTTCAAATCGCAAAAAATGTCGATGGTAAGTTTTTCGATTAATTTTTATGATATAAAGATAGATATACACACATGAGCGAAAAATGAACATACTTATTTAAGAAAGATATATATTATCAAAGAATTTGGTCTTGGACAAACTCCCAAATATTGGAATTGTCCAAATCAATATTCACCTTTGAAAAGAATGTCACTTGCTTCTATACATCTTTGTATGTGCATCAGTCTATTCGTTTCCTCAGTCCTCACTACCAACTCTCAACTTCTTGTAAATTCTTCCAAAGCTCTTCTCCAATCTATCATTCTTTCACTTTGTCATGAACTTGTATGGATATAGGAGATATCACATGTGTATATTTGAGTGTAAATATTGAGAGGATGAAGTAGCTTTTTGTATTAGAAAAGTTGGGGTTAAAGAATATGAAAAGTTGTCTATTTTTTTACTCTTCGTCTTAATTAATTATTAAATGATCATAATTGCATGTGTATATTTAGGTGTAATATTGAGAAGATGTGGTAACTTTTTACATTAGAAAAGTTGGAGGTTAAAGAATGTGAAGAGTTGTCACTAAATGATAATTTTTTATTGTTTTACTCTTCTTCTTAATTATAAATTGGTCATAAATGACCCAATTATTTTTTCTTCTTCATAGTATATATATATATATATATTTTATTAATTAATTCAACATATACACTTTTTTTTATTAGGTAAGAATTAGGGTGCTCTCCTTTATAGAGGGCGCCCTAGAGCATCCTTTCGGATGAGAACTATAAGTTCTGGATGATTCTTGATACTCTCAACCGGGAGATTGTGGCCCAAATTAGCAATTTTGTCGGCCACAACGTTACATTCCCTATAGACAAAGTTGATCACTAGGTCTTGATTTCCGTAAATGGAAACAAGGATGTCAACGATAATGAGTTCGATTTCCCATGGGCAATGGGTTTTTCCATTAACAGCATTAATGACCTGGAGATTATCCCCTTCAATTTCCACTTTATCTATCGTTCTGCTTTTTATTTGTCTAATCGCTTCCCGGAGAGCTAGTGCATCAGCCTTTAATACCGACACTTTTCCAAAGTTAGCCATCATAATATCCATTATTTGACCACGGTGGTTTCGGAAAACAATTCCTCCAGTAGTGTTTCCATTGGACAATTTTGAGGCATCGAAGTTTACTTTAATGTATCCCGGTTTGGGTTTTTTCCATTTCCTTTGGGTTCTTTTTTTTTCTATTCTTCGCTTGAGATGTTAGTATGGTTTCTTCATCCTCTAACCATTTCAATGCTTTCTCCCATTTCACTATTAGGTTCCTTATGTATGTTGTTAGGTCTGATATTCCTTCGCATTGGCCTTGGAAAATCAACTTGTTTCGTTGGTGCCAAATACTCCACCAGACAACAGCTTGACACGTGAAGTCTTTTGTTCCTAGGAGTTGGTATAGGTCACTTAGAATTATTCTAGGCATTTTGTTTTGAGGGTCATACCCCTGGATAGAATTCACAATGTTTGGGTTTACTTTGTTAGTTATGTAGATCATATACGGGCATTCTGTCAGTAAGTGATTAATCTCCTCATTGGTATAATCACACAAAACGCAGCCTCCTGGAGTTGTGACTTGTTTATCCCTAAGTCTAGCTTTTGTGGGAAGTCCATTATTATCAACTTTCCAAAGAAAGTTTTTAACCTTTGGGTATGTATCCAATTTCCACAACCAGTTATTTATGTATGGCGTCTTTCTTTCTAGATTTGTGATTAAATTTACTGCGGACGCGGTGGAGAACCATCCGTTTTTGCTCGGGGCCCAATACAATCAATCTTGTATATAGTTATCCGGGATTGGGGTATTCTGAATTTTTTCAATAATGTTATCGGGAAGGATTTGCTTTAGTTCATCTATTTTCCATCTATGATCATTAGTCATCCACGCATCTACTGTTGTTTTTTTGTCTACATCTGTTGGGTTCTTTGCATGAGACCGAATAGGGCCTTCTGGTAGCCAATTATCTTTCCAAAATTTAACCGTTTCCCCATCTCTAATTTGCCAAACGAGACCTTTAAAGAATTCTTCTCTTAGATACATTAGTTTTTTCCATTGCCATGATGTGTTTGCTTTTAGTTTGTACGAGAATAGATTATCATTTTTGAGGTATTTTTGTGAAATTATCTTAACCCACATATTACTTGGTTCTTTCAAAATTTTCCAAAGTAATTTCATTTGGAGCGCTTTGTTCATATGTTCTGTTTTCCTGATTCCTAGTCCTCCTACCTCTTTGGGTTTGCAAATCTATCCCATCCCACCAGAGGTTTGTAATTTCTATCCTTGTTCCAAAAGAATCCCCTATTTATTCTATCCATCTCTGAGTGCGCATATGCTGGAAGCATAAAGCTTTGCATGACATAATTTGGTTTTGTTTCTAAGTTAGCTCTAATTAATGTCGTCATGCCTTCTTGAGATAGCGAGTTTGCTTTCCATTTTGTAAGCTGTTTTTGCGCATTACCGATAGAGTCTTTAAAGGTGTCTTTGTTGACTTTACCATTTATAATTGGGAAGCCTAAATACTTTTCTAAATTCGTCATTGTTGCAATCCCGAGGGCTTGTTGTGCTGCATTTTTTTGCTGGGAAGTCATATTTTCCGAAGTTTGAGAGGCTGACTTATTATAGTTAACTTTTTGACCGGAAATTGTACAAAATTCATCAATAATGGTTTTTACTTTTTCACATGATTTCTGAGACGCTTTGGCGAATATTATGATGTCATCAGCAAAGGCTAAGAAAGGAATTCTGGTTCCTCCTCGAACAATTGGAAATCCTATCGTGTTTTATCAAATTCGCTGGTCAGTTGTAGTTTTCTTGCAAGAGTTTCCGATGCAATTACAAATAAGAATGGCGATAAGGGGTCACCTTGTCTGAGTCCTCGTTCCGGGTTAAATGGTTCCGTGGGTCCATTATTTACAAGTATTGATAGAGAAACCGTGCATATGCATTCTCTTATCCAACCTATAATTTTTTCTATCAAACCCAAATCTATGCATCACATTTAGAAGGTATTCCCAGTCTACTCGATCGTACGCCTTTTCCATATCCAATTTGATGGCAATCCATCCATCTTTATTTTTTGTGTTTCTAAATGAGTGAAATATTTCCTGGGCTATAAGGATGTTATCCTGAATGGCACGATTTGCTATAAAGGCCCCTTGGAGAGGATGAATAATCCTTGTTATGACTTTTTTAAGCCTTTCTGTTATGATTTCCGAGATGACTTTATAAATGGTTGAACAAAGACTTATTGGCCCGTAATGATTAGTTGATTTTGGATTCTCTATCTTGGGTATGAGAGTTATAAATGTATGGTTAATTTGTCGTAAAATCTTCCCTGAATGGAAGAAACTTTTACTGCTTTGATTACTGTTGGTCCCACAATATCCCAATACTTCTTGTAGAATTTCGCAGTCATACCATCCGGACCTGGAGATTTGTCAGAGCCCAGCTTCATTACCGTTGTCTTGATTTCTTCGTTAGTCATGACGCTAGTTAACATAATGTTGTCTTGTTCCGTTATTTCTTTGGTTATCAAGTTAAGATATTCATGTGCATTGTTTAAATGAGTAGGTTGCTTAGTATATCTCTTTTTAAAGTCATTTCTTATTTCTTCTCTAATATTGTCTATACCTAGAATTTGTGTACCTTCGTTTGTGGTGATTTCCTTAATTATTTTCCGATTGCGTTTACCACTTGCAATCTTGTGGAAGTATCATGTGTTGGCATCCGACAATTTGATGTGTTTTGTTTTAGCTCTTTGTTTGCAATATGTTTTATGGAACTGTAATATGCATTCTTTCTTATTCAACAGTCTGATCTATTTTTGGATGGTGCTTGGTTGAGGAGAAGTTAAAATATCTTTTTGTAGCTCAACCAGTTGATCTTCTATTTCGCTCAGCTGTTCAAAAGTGTTTCCTAATGTATGTTTATTCCATCTTTTGGCATGTTGTTTAAAGAGTTGTGTTTTTTAACTAGTTCAAACATATTTGACCCCTGGAATTGAACTCTCCAAGCTTGCTTAACCACATTTCTAAAGTCTTTTCTGTACATCCACATTTTTTCTACTTTGAAAGGTTGTGCTTTGATTGTTTCCTCATTACTTAACTCCACTGTCACTTTACAATGGTCTGAGCTGGTGAAAGCATGATTTTTTGCGCTAATATTTGGGAATTTCTGTATAATGTTATTACTTACTAAGACTCTATCTAGTTTTTCATAAATGTTGTCAATTTCAGTTTTATTCTTTCTCCAAGTGAAGTTATTACCTGAAGTCGGAATGTCCTCTAGGAGACAGTCGTTTTTGAAGTTTAGCAGTCTTTCAAATCGGCTGGGTTCCAGGTACACACCTCCTTTTTTGTCGCTAGCCTCTTGTATTTCATTTAGGTCCCCAATCATAAGAGTAGGGAGGTTTAGGTTTTGTATTGTCGTCGTTAACTGGCTCCAGAACTCCTCTTTGTCCCTAGCATTCGGGGGAGCATACGTAAAGCAGATGGATATCATATATTTAGTGACTAGGTGATGGTATTTTAGTATCACATACCTTGGTTCTTGGGCGAGAATCGTGATTTCCTCATTGATGAGCTGGTGTGACTTCCAAAAGATGGCAATACCTCCCACCCGACCCGAGGCCGAAGGCCAAATAACGTTATCAAACCCCGCTCGTCTCCAAACCTGGTCACTTGGAAGTGTGTCCGTTTTCATTTCCGCTATTGCCATAATTTGCACTTTTTGAATTTTACAAAAGGACTCTATTTCTTGCCAAAAAGATTTTCTACCTATTCCTCTACAATTCCAGAATCCGATTTTCATAATTACTTAATTTTATTTTGATCCATCCCATCTCTAGTTCAAAATATTGTATAATGGATTCTATTTTGTTCCTCAAACTAAAGGGAATTCGCATGATACTCGGATCTCCTAATTTTATAACATAATTAATATTCACCAGATTTATATCCAATAGGTTCGTAAAACCCATCAGGACATTAACATACATGCAGTTTAGTTGTTTCTCACTTTTCCTGTAAATCCAAATACAATTCAAATACTCTAAATTACATACACGCAACTTTAATTCTGCAATTGTGTTTACAAACAGTCTTCAATCTTTTGCATTCTCCTCTAGCCCCTCTTGAGCAGACAGGGAGGAGAAATTGAATGTCTCTAACTTGGTTCAAGAGTCTCTTTTCTTTATCAATTGCATATTGGCCTCTCCATTGTTCATTTTTTCTGGTGTTCTTGACCACCCAGTTAGCATTCAACATCAGTGTCGAGTAGTTCCTCCTTTGCCTTTCTTTACTGCTTTCCTTTTGTTCATGTGTCCTACAATTCCTCAAATGGCATAGATAATGATTAACACACCACCAAACAAGGCATTTATTAATTTTCAATTGGCAAATGTGGATCATGATTATCAAGTAAATAAGCCGGAAGTAGTTCAACACACTACAACAACTACTGTTTTCCCTATTTCTCATGGCTACCATAGGCATAACATCCATCATTTCATAATTGGAATGACAACTTAAATTTGTTTTAGGTTGCAACAGAACCAGATGCAAACTAACACAACAATCTACTTCCTGAATTGGTATTATCATTTCCCTGGACAAGTAATTTCTATCATTTCTTTTAAGAAGAAGATAATAGGAAACATAATATTCATTAAACTGTTCCAACAGAACCTTATACATGCAACAATATATCAGATTTAACATTCTTAGATAGAAGATTGAGACCAAACACCCCATGTACCAACCACTCATGGACCAGGTACACCAAAAAGTTGACGACGGTTTTGCCTCACTCTTCCTCAATACATCACATATCATCCTCCACCAGCAAAGATTACTCAAAACAACTAGGCAGTCATTACTACTAGCAGGAAAGCAGAGAGCATGCAACATAACTATGAAACATCTAAACATTACTTTGCAAAGCCAATAATATCAGGTAGCAAAGCAAGGATATTTAGACATTTTCTACACAGAACTGTTGTTTTTATCAGAAAATTTATACATGTTGTCACTGCAAGGCGTCCTCCTTTCTAAATTCCTTTTCCTTATATCAGTAAGTTCAGTGTTATTAGTACTTCTATCTTGTTTCTCATTATTAATCCTACTAACACTCAAGCAAATAGATATTGTATAAATACAATAGCTATCAAAACAAGAGTAAACCTTATCTACATATCTTCTTCTTTTACTAATATTTATGATATTCAGCTGGATTGTTCTCGTACCTATTACTATTTTAAGGTGTTCTTTATCTTTGGAAATCGTGGGAAGCAACCACACAATACAGATCAGGGACATCCAAGGAAAGGTAAAACACCCGATTATCACAACATATTCAAATGACAACGGAGCATCGAAAATGAAACTTGCATAATCTGAAATCATTACATAGCCAAAAGCATAATACATATCCCCAAAAAGTATCCAAGAAGAAATCCTAAGCAAACCATCTTCATGCTTGATTATAGACATCACAGTCATACAAAAGTCAAAAGGTGGTATATTCAACACTCCTGACTGCCTACACTTCCCATGTTCCTTTTCCTTGGCTAAATAATATAAGAACACATAAGCATTAAAGCAAAAAAGGCCCTCAACATTCACATAGATGCAAAATAAAACTTGAGAATGCATCATGAAATCAAGTTTTCTTCTTTTTGGTCTCTTTTTCCTTGTTAAGTTATAAACCAATCTTCTCGAAGCATATTCCACATTCTCTATCACATTTAATATCCAGAGAATCTTTGTTGCTATTTTGATCATTAATTCCATGTTTCCTCTTAGAATTGATTTTTCCATCAAAATGGACAAAAACCAATTCGTAGGATAGGCTGTCAAAAAAAGCTTGACTGATGTTTTCATTTTTTCTTTATCTTTGTCTTTCTCGGTTCCAAACAAACCATCTATACTGTTTTCTTTACTAGCACTACTATTCATGGTTTCCTCAACCATAGTAGGCCTATTGTTCATAAGAACACCACCATTAATGGTCTCCTCAACCTTGGTGGGTTCGGGTTCAAAACGTTCGACGAGTTCAATTACAATGGGGTGTTCACCAGAAGTTTTCTTTACATAACATAACACAAACATAAAACCACACAGATCCATATAGTTATTAGAAAGGAATATAAAAAAGCAATATTTTGGTAAATTAACATGAAGAGAGGCTCGGATCAGCCAGGCTATCAAGTTATGGTCATAAAACAAGTACCTCCCTAAATATTCATGAAAATTATGATTCAGGAAAGGAGGGAGGAATTGAAAACACCTGGATCTCCAAAGCATTTCGTGAGAATCGCCTATAAATGAGTACTTCTTGCTAGGGAAGAGCCAATCACCGCTCTTACCCTCTTCCTGGCATTGCTTGCGTGAATCCCGCGTGCCAGTCCCGCCTTGCTTGTATCCCGACTTTTCCATTTGTTCCCCACTTGCACGAGAGTTCAACTGCGATCGAAGATGACCGACAATAGCCCCACTCACCAGCTTCAGACTTCGTCGTTTCCCATCAGTTTTAAGTTGCCTCTGTTGATAATTGATCTTTGAACAGAGCCTCTCAATCTCCTCCATCGGATTCTCGAATTACGCTTTTTAGGGTTTGCACCGTGCGTATATAACATCCAATCGGGTTGAGTAGCACCCCAATAGGGCTCAAATTTGATAGAAATCATAGTTCCGTTGCAAATTTTAGCAGAAATTAGGCAAAAAAAGGCAAAGTATAGGATGGGAGAGATGGATCTGGGGTTTTGTGGTTTTCGCTGGGTTTTCGCCATGACAGAAGGGGCAAGGGGTCACGTTCCGTTTTTTGACAATGGTGTCCTACATATAAACTTGATTGTGAGAATGGTCATAAATGACCAAATTTTTCTATTTTATATGTTACTAGTTGTACCCGTCGTATCATGTACGACTACGATTCGACACCATGTATAACTACGATTCGATATTTTATATACATTATAAATAGAATATTAATAAATAAAAATATAATATAAGTAATTTATTGCTCATATTACCTATTTTTATTATTTTTAAACATTATAAGTATTTATTTTTTTATTATAAAAGAATATATATATCTATAAATAAGTTCTTGAAAAGATATTATGCTAAAAGATAAAAGATATTTATACTTATTTTAAAATATTTTAAATTTTTTATCTTTAATTTTAAATATTTGTATAAGGAAGTTTTCAAAAGATATTGTTATACTAAGTAGATATTTGTTTGATGTTAAAGATAGATTTAAATAGTTAAAGAAGAATTTAATAGGAAAAAGTTAAAATATTAGGAATAAAAATTAATTTTGTAAATATGAGATGGGGCTAGAATCGTTATGGTGACTCAAAAAGATATAGCTTTAATATATAGTTATAGATAGATTGTGTACAATTATAAGATTAGAGTATTTCTAAAAATAATTATATATTTAGATATATAGTATGTACAATTATTAGTAATATTATTATAATATATATATATTTAAGGATTGTAAATACTAAAAAGAACGAAGGGTAAAGAGGTAATTGAAAAAAATTAAAACGCCTATATGGCATAGTTAAGACGATGACACGTAGGATAGAGGAATTCGAGTTTATTACTATATACTGTATAATATGTTAAGGCGTTGCCCGAGGATCTTTTTAAATAAATACTGTATAATATGTTAATTTATATATGATATAGGTATTATAATTTTTATAATAAAAAATAATATTAAAAATAATTAATTGTAATTTATTTTAATTATAATAATATATTTTATCATTAAAATGTATACAAATATTATCTTATTCCTAGAAATGCTATTTGCAATATTTATGTAATGATCATAAAAAAGTTGGAGCTCTTAAGTAGGGTTGACTCGAACCCGCACAAAAACAACAATGAATTGACCTAATCAACATAAAAATTTTAACGACATGAACATGTACTCAACCGAACCCAAAATGACAAAACCTAAACACGAATGTACTAATTAAATAATTTCATTATGCATGTGTCAAAGTGGATGTATATTTTATAATCCATATTTTACTCTTTTTTTATTTTTTGTCATTAATTTAATAATTCATGGATATTTAAATATTCATATGTTGTTTTTTATATACCGAAAAATTTAAATGTAAAAATTATTTACCTCCTCATCCATATCTAATGATCCAATTATGATATGAGGTCTTTGTCTTAAAAAAGGAAGATGAAAATTAAGTAAATTAAAAATATTGAAAAAATAAATTTGAGAAAACTCATACATTCTCATCTATACAAATTATTCCAAGTTCTTTTGCTAAATATAAAATCATTATTTAAGAGATGTTAAAAGTTTAGGATGGAAAATTTTACCTATTTTTTTAAATAATGTTCTTATATTATAATTTCTATAATTAAAAGTCTCTATTGAAAAAATTATAAATTTAATTAATAAATTTTATATACTTATGTTAAAAAAGAAGATAAATAAAATTTTTAAAAAAATATGAAAATATTATAAAAGTAATACTTTATAGTCTTAACTTATAAAAATCACATAAAATAAATTAAAAATTAGTTTATTTTGTTGTTTATCTTTGAAAAAAGATAAATAAAAAAATAATTTTTTATTACTATTGTATACTTTTGTATGATAAAATTAAAATATTCCTTATCTATATTTACTTTACATATATTAAGATAAGATTTATAAAAAGAAAATGATTTTTTTTATCATTTACAATACTTGAAACTCGAATTTTAAGATATTTTTCCTAACCCAAATTCTATTTTTTCTCCTACTTTTACATATAAAACCATAAAATTTAAAACTCAATTGTAGCAAGTATTAACCAAAATATTTTTCTAACCCAAATTTTCACTTTTTTGATCAAAATTTGATTGAAAAAAATATTTTACATAAATGGATAAAAATATAAAATAATGTAATTTACATTGTTTTTAAGTAAATTTCGTCGTTTAATTTTTTTTAGGAATAATATATAGAAAAGAATTCAATTAGAAAACCTAAAATAATATGAATAAAAATTAAAAATTTTAAATATAAGGTGATACCAAAATTAATGTGATGCCCTAAAAAATTATAACTTTAATATATAGTTATATATAGATAGATATATACATACATAATATTTTTTCAATTATTTTATCTATATGTTTACTTGGGATACTTTTTTCACAATTATTTTACGAATAGTTTTATAATTCAATTAATTATTGCTAATATACTAATATATAGCTTCTAGTATATATCTTGTATGGTATATAATCTATATTCAATTATATTATTTTAAAATTTATAAAAAAAAATATTTTTAGAGATATTTACGTAGATCACATCAAAGTTATATATGTAATCTATATATTTTTATTTTTATGAATTTTTTTATTTGAAAGATATATAACTGATTTACATAGATCACATAGAAAAGTAATAGATTTTTTATCTTTAGGTTTAATGTGATAACTTATTTTTATTAGTATTTCTATATTTCAATTAATGATTTAAAAATATTATTTTAATAAAGAAGTAATGTGGCGCAATGTGGTGGAAGAAATTGCTACCGCTTTAGTTATTAGTAAATTAGTAATAGATAGATATTTCAATAATTAAATTAAGAAGGGTTTTTATTTTTATTTTTTAGGCTTTGATTATGTGGAGAAAGGTCGGTTTCAAAGTTGAATTTTTAAAAATTTTGGATGAAGGGTAAGAATAATAATGAATATTTGAATAATTAAATTAATAAGGGTTCGATTAATTTTGTAGATACTTCCGATAATTTTAAAAAATAATCTATATCTTTGTGACCTCGGCTACATATTTTATTTAATCTTTTTTTTTATCTTTGGTTAAGAATAATAATGAATATTTGAATAATTAAATTAAGAAGGGTTCGGATATTTTGTAGATACTTCCAATAATTTGAAAATATAATCTATATCTTTGTGACCTCCTCTACTACATATTTTATTTAATCTTTTTTTTTTATCTTTTACAAATTTTACACATAATCTATTTATTATTTATATAATTATTCTATTTCAAAGATATATATTTCATATCAGGTACATATTTTTGGAATCTTTTTTATCTATCTTTTACCAATATAATAAATATAATGTTCCTTTCTTTATCTATTTATGTCTATTTGTGGATAACTTTTTTGCATAATAATTTTTTAATCATTTTATATTTCAATTAGTTATAAAAAAATTATTATTTTAATAAAGGGGTGATGTGGCGCAATGTGGTGGCAGAAATTGATTCGGCTTTAGTTATTAGTAATAGAAGATAGGAGGTTGATTCTGGTGAAAATATGTGTTAAAATGAAAACTAGAAATGATTTTGGAGCGTTGGATTGGAAAATTGAACGAACGAGATTAAAAACGGAGGAAAATATTAAAATAATAGAGGCGCGCATATGTGTGTTTTTTTAATGGCAATTCTGTAAATACATTGATACATTCTAATTTGTCTCAAAAATACCCTTATTTCTCTTCCCTTTCATCCACCCCAAATCCTCAAATCCCCAAATACGTAAACCTCCATTGAAGACACAATATCAACCTCAAATTTCCATTGAAACTACAATCTCCCTATGAGCTTCAGATCTCTATTATTGAAGACAACAAAATCATTTGCTTGGCTTGTAAATCACAAAAGAAGGTAAGAAACACAGTCTCTATTTTGATTTTTGATTTTATGGTTCATACATATTTCTAGCGTTCATTGAATCGATTTTGGGTATGAGTTTAGAATTGAAATTGTTTGAATCTGAGTTTTTCATAATGTAAATTTAATTTGATATTGTTTGAATTTGGGTGTTGATTTTGGATATTTGTTTGAATTTGAGTTTTGATTCAAGGGTTCGTAATAAGGTGAGAAAATTTTATAGGATGTGTGGTTCAAATTTCATTGGATTCATGTTGTTCTATGTGGTTCATGATTAGTCATTTATAGTGACTATGTTACATTATCTAAGTGCATGTATTTTACCTATATGTTCACGTGTGGTAACTATAAGGTTCACGTTTTGTTATGTGAAAGATTTTGCAAGGACATTGAGTTATGTGTGTGAAGAAAGAATGTTTGGTTGAATAAGATTTAGAGTGTATTGTAAGTATGAAGTTTCATGACATGCAAAAGGTTGCTATGGGAGGTTCTTGCCCTGAGTCTAAGATCTCTACTCGTACAATGTGGTGTATCCCAACTCTCTGTTGTTACTTTCGTATATTTGTCGCAACTTGACTACATTTTTGGTCTTGATATTTATGCTTAAAATTGATTTGGGGAGCAAAGTTTTCAAATATGCACTTGATGTTAATGCAAGGCTAGCTTAATGATTCTAGTATATGCTTAAATTAGACGAGTAATGAATCCCTTGTTTTATGGTAAGTGCAAGATAAAAAAAAAACTGTATGAGATGAGAAATGATCTAAGCACCTACATTCGTCAAAGTGGAAGAAATCTCCCTCCTTTTTTGACGATTTAGAGTTGGGTTCATGTATAACATTAAAATGTTCATATATAATATTTCAATGTTCATATTTTTCCATTTGAAAAAATTTCATTTATTGTGTTTGATTTTGTCCCTCTTGTTGTTAATTTCTTTTAGGGGATTGTCCCTCTTGATTGCTATTGTATTTGTTTTGGGCATTACAAACCTTTATCACTATCTCAGCTAACATATTTGTTGATTTTGACTTTTGTTTTGTGATGGCCTCTGCTACTTTTTTATTGTTGATGACTTAAGCTATTTGATGTTTCTCTTTCATTATTGTACACTTGTTATTCATTCTTGTTTTGAAATCTACTTTATGTTGGCTACATTTTCCAAGTATTTGATTATATTCAGGTTTGCTTCATGTGGTGTTAATTTTGATGCAAAGGTAGTTGTTGTTAAACTCCTTTATGTGATATTTAACTATTGTTTTGTGCCTCATTTTTGTCTTTTTATTTATGTTCAATTTTAATTGATTTGTCATAGCCTATTAGCTCAAATGGTAGAGCAATGTGTTCATACACATGGATGTGGGTTCAAATCCCTCATAGGCTACATAGTGTGCCTATGATATCTCAATTCAAAGTTGAGTTTTTTGTATCATGTTCAAGTTAACATATATTGCCTTAACGTTCACATATTCATTTTGTATGTTCATATACTGACTATGTATGGTCACATAATCACATATTTTCAAATAAAGTCCTTATATTTTACAAAGTCATCAACTAGGATTCAAAACCTTTATCTACAATTTCTCATCCTTGACTTTCATAGTGGTCTCTCTTACTACATTAACCTCATTCAAAGTCTCAATGAGAACGTCTCTTAGCTTCTTTATTTTCTCCCTTGCTATAGTTTAAGAACTTTGTACATGTTTAAAATGGTGGATTTTATATCAAATTTATGATTGCACAAACATTTTTCCATGTTCATGGATATATTATTACCTTTACATTCACATATTAGATGTTTATTTTTGTTTAGATAATTCATTCGTTTTCATATATATTACTTTCATGTTCACATATCAATTATGTATGTTCACATATTGAATATGTATGTTCACATATTGAATATGTATGTTCACATATTTTCAAACAAGGCCTTTATGTTTTACAAAGTCACATACTAGCATTCAAGCCTTAAGTTACAATTTCTCAGCCCTGACTTTCATTCAAGAATTGGTTTAAAAATGAATGCCTTCCTTTAATATGTTAAATCACATTTCTTGAGTAGGTTTGATTTCATTCTGTCAACCAAGAACAAAATATGTTGATCGACCTTCCTTAAGAATGCTAAACTTAAACTTGACTACTCAATACTAATGCCATCAACACTGTCCATACTCCATTTATGAGACAATTCACCTCTCACATTAACTTAGGATGATGAACAACCCACAATAAAACAACAATGTGATAATAATGAACAAAATCAGAATATGTTCACAATATACTACTATAAGGTTCACAGAAAAATATATGAGGTTCATAAAATATAAAATTAAGTTTCAACTTCACCATGTATAATAGTAGTAGTTTTCTACTCTTGGAAGCTCGAATTAGATGAAGATTGATTACTTTGAGACTTTGTTTCTTGAAAACACAATGAAGACTCAAAGATATTAAGAAGATTATAACTTTACATACTTGCAAATCTTGATTGTGTGCATCAAACCTGATGTATTTCAATGCTTTGTTTACAATTTTAAGAAGCTCTTGACTCTTAAGACTTTCATCAAACAACTTATGTGCATCTCATAACTCTTCCACAAAAAACATCATAGAAACAATTTTCAAAAATGGACAATGGTAAATCAATAGGAAAGCACTATATACTCAAAACTTAGGATCAAATCGCACACATATTGATACCAATTGGGATTTAAAAGGAGTAAACAAATCCAAAATTAAGGAAGACGAAAATCAAATTCAAAAGAGGATAAACCACATACATGAGCATGAATCCATAGCAATAGAAAATTTGATTGAATGAGAGTTTATAAGCTAAGGAAGAATCAAAGATTAAAAAGCCATAAAAGAGGACGATCGAATGGAAGGCAGCCATGGATGTTCGTATGGGAAGATGAATTGCAGAGAAGAAGATTAGAATAGGCAAAATGACAATTTTGCCCCCAAAACTTAAAAGTGGGAATAAAAAGCGTGTTGATCTCAGCCCTTAATATGGCATGATCTAACGGATGAGAGCCATTTTCAGTTTTCATGGTAAGCTCTATTTTCATATGATTCAAAGCCTAGAAGATAGATAGATATTGAGAGGTTGATTCTAGTGAAAATAAACCTTATACTAAAAACTGAAAATAAATGTGCACCGTTAGATGAAAAAGATCAATGGTCCAAATTAAAAGTGGGCTTAATCTAACAAATGGGGCAAAAAGTAGACACGGTGGCAATTTTGTAATTACTCTCAAATATAAACCCAAAATCGCCTTTTACCTGCTTTTATTAAAAAGAATAAACATTATCTGTGAAAATACTCTTTCTTGACTGGAATAAAGGCTCGTCTCCTCTATATTTCATCAACATTCAATCTCCATCACAAAAACTTAAAAGAAGCATCAAATTGAAGCTCAACATCATTGCAATGGTAGATTATGAGTAAGGATCTTTCAAAGGTTCGAAAGAAAGTACTTTTTCTCTTTCAAATTTTTGGATTCTAGGGTTCATAATCAAATTTGAGAGGATTTGGGGGAATCGGGGGTTGGATCTAATTTTAGGCTTTGGGTAAATTATTTGGATGAAGCATGAAGGGTGGTTTGCTTGTTTTTGTTTAGTTATTGCCTTGCGTACTATATATGTTGATCTCAATCAATACATTGCACTTGTGTATAGTTAGATTTTGAGTGGACCATGGTGGATTATTGCTTGCTTACTTGCTGAATATATGGATGAAGGAAGAATTAGTACTATATATTTTTTTGATTGCACACAATTTGTTTTTTTGCTCTAGTGATTCTTGTTGGTTAGTTTTAATAATTTTTTAATAAACCCTAGAATTAGACGATCTAATTTTTGCTGGTTAGGCCTAGGTTCTGTATTTCACATGAGTATTCATGTATAAATACTAATAGGTTCATGTATTTTTCATACGAGTGTTTCAGTATGGATAGTTTATCTTTTGATTGTTTCAGCTATGGAGTATTATTACCTGCCTGTTCTCGATATGCATGATGCATAACACGGATTTGATCTCCTTTGAACGTGATAAGAAGAACAAATATATTGGCTACCCATTTTTTTATTCTAGACATATTTCTTTCAGTAGTTCACATATTTCTTTTACATGTATAGAAACAAAAATCGACGAATCAAGTAGACAAGAAGCAAATGAAGACTCAAGTGAAGACAGATGCTACTGCCCAAACATTGATGAAAAGGGCTTTGAATGTTTAGATGATTTTGTCACTCCATCACAAAGACGGCAAAAAAAACAATTAAACATTGTAAATGAAAAATTAGATGCATATAACAACAAATGTTGAGGTTGTGGACCAAGTGCACAGGGCGGAGGAATACATGGAATGACATTTTGTGAACTAGAGAACTAGAAAGACAAGGGATGACATTTTGTAAACTAGAAGTTTTGAACTTTATGTTGGTGCTAGTAGAAAACAAGAAAGACATGGAATGACATTTTGTAAGCAGATTCTAAACTGTTTCATGGATGATCTTTGATGCCCATTTTGGTCAGGTTCATGTTTATTATGTCAATGTTCATGTTAATTTGTCAAAACTTTATTGGAGTTCATATATATTAATGAAAAGTTCACATATTAACTATGGATGTTCATATAATATGAAAATGGAAGTTAATCCACAAATCATAATTAACATAAAAGTAAAAGTTATTTTTTTTACAGCATGTAATAATGTACTTGGGTAGAATCTTTTACCTACCAAAGTTCCTAAATGCACAAAAGCACATGACTACATAGCAATCCAATTCTTTAGAAATTCTACGATTTCAAATTATCGATCTCATCTTCCAAATACTAGTTTGTAGCTTTGCTTTCCTTGGAGTCATCATATTTGATATTGTAAACTATATTTTTCATTCTACCCAAAACTCATTTTCCACATTCGAAAATCTGAGGGGCGCCTGCTACCATTGGAAAAAAATCCAACAATACAATAAGAGTAGCAAACAAAAGCATATATTTATCTAAAGCTCATGGGAAAAAAAAGCATACAACTCTTATGGCATCAACAATATCGATACAACATGAATGAGATAAATTTCTACTCATCTCAACTGATGTTGAAAAACAACTTGTAACAATGAAAGAATGTAAAAAAAAAATCAGCTAACACGTGTTAGGTTCATAAATAACATTATAAGGTTCATACAAAAGCACACAACGTTCATAAAATAATACATTCAAGTTCATATTAGTACATACGTGATTATTTGATGGTGAAACTTAGTTATTGAGTCTTAGACATTTCATCGAACACCTTGTAGGCATATGTCAAATCATACAAATGTAACCATCAAATTTCAATACAAAACAATAAAAGATTCGACTATAACAAAACAAGATGAAGATAAGTTTAAATTCAAGTTCATATGCTTGTGAAGTTCAATTAGTTTGTTTTTTATAGATTGAAAATTACTAATCCATTCACAAACCAAATCCAAGGTGAAATTCAATTATAGTATACCTAAATCTGAATTCATAAGACAGAAAAAAAATTGATGATTGGAATGATGAAGTATGGAGTATTAAATCACAAACTTTCGATCAATGTGGAAAAAAATTGGGAGAAATAAAAAATCATTGTTCTACGGATCGGGATAAAAGAATTGCTATTTGGGGAAGAAGGTGAAATGTGCAAAAAGTCGAAATTGCCCCTTACATTAAAAATATAAACTAGCATGCGTGTTGCACCTCAACCGTCCAAACTATAAATCAAACGGACATAAATAATTTCCAGTTTTCACATTAAGGAGCATTTTCATTTGATTCAATCTCTAGATATTGATGTTATATAGATAATCATGACGGTATTACCCGTAATTTTTTAAGAAAACTAAGGGCAAAATTGTATTTTCAAGCTATTTAACGGACTTTTGGTTGGATGGAAGGGTATTAAAGGGTAGAATGATTGATGTACGTAAGGGTGGTTTTATGTAATTTCGGCCAAGCCGTTGGCTATCGTTGATGATCTCTGAAGCAGAATTTGGAAGATCAACGCAGCGATGTCGACCCTGACCCTTCCTCCCGTTCCCACCTCGCCTCGCCAAGATGCTACTATGCTTCATCAGGCCTTCAAAGGTGCTTTCTCTCACCGCTTCCCTATTTTGTCTTCATCATGTGCTATTTGTTTAATATTTTTTAACGAGCCTTCCTATTTTGCACAAATTGATCAATTTTTAGGGTTTCTGCGATGCGTTTTACATCACTTATTACACTCTTGCTTCTTAGAATCATGTTTAAGAGTACTTAGGTCGAGATTCGTGGGAATTTGCGGTTTATTTGTTTTAGCATCATAAATTTTTTGTAGATAAAGCTGCGGGATGACAATACTGTTTTCTTCTTCTGGGATTTTGGGCGGACACTCACAAAGAATTTATGTTAAATTTACAAGGGAAAATCACACCGCAGAAATTATATATGCATGAATCCCAGTCTGATATTCGTTTGAGTCCGAATTTGATAGATTTTCTTGGTTATTGTGTTCTTATTTATGTGTGCGGTACGATCTGATAGGGGCGGGGGGTGATTTTGCATTCTGATTTTTAATTACCACTTTCTCTGATCAAGGCATGTCCGAAATACCCTCCTGACATCCACTCGGGGTAAGGGTATGTACATCTTGAGATTCCGGGCGCTTCGGGTTTCCAACTGGGTAGATGTTGTTGCTGTTGTTTCTCTCTGATCCCATGTACAAATAGGCCTTTTATTGACACTCTCTGGTTTAGTCTGTTCTGTTCATTTTTTTTATTTCACCCCTGTATTATTACCTCATATATGATGTTGCTGTACTGCTCTTTTTAGTGATATACGTCACTATATGTTTTTCAGATGCACATATAGTGACTTAGTGTTTCATTCTTCTTTGCTAAGATTTTACTTAAATTTATTGTGGTTGCAACTTTGGCTTTCAGAATTTTACTGCATGGACACAACAAGTCAGAATATATCTTTATTCATCATAAATGTTGTATATTATTGAATTCTGCACTTCTCAGCATCACAAAAGTGGTTGCCAATTTTATGACCACCTTCACCTCTCAATCTCTTATAATCCTGAAGTTGGCTGCTTATCATTTACCATCTATCACAAGAATTGTGTTTTCACATTTTCACTTTTGCCAAACTTCTGGGAACTATAATACTTGTACTGGTCCAATCCACAAGTTTTCAGTTTCTTAAATTACGATTGACCCATTAGGCTCCTAAGTCTTGATGACCTAGAGGCTAGAGAGAAGGGACAGGCTGTGGAGGTGTTAATTTGCTGGAACTGTGTGATAACATAATAGACCAGATGCAACTTTTTGTACCTGGATGGTGGGTGGCTTCACTACTTGAGGATGAGATAGGTTTTTGAGCAGGCTGATTGTTTGTGCGACTCCATTAGTAAGGAAGTGGAGGTATTCTTCTGAAAGTTAATCTTATAAAACAGGGATATTCCTTCAGAAAGCTATCGTGAAACTCCAAAGGAAGTGGGCGCATACAAAACATATCTTACTGTAAAACTTTCCTTGTGATGCTTAACACGAGACCTACCATTGCACATGATGAAAAACAATGAAGAAGTTTGATATGTTGTATTAGAAGTTGATGCCAAAGTCAGTTAGCACCATTAGTAAGATACACAAAAGAGGAGGCGCCTTTTTTTCTCCCAGAGAGGACATGGTAGCATGAGTAATGTCATATTGAATAATGACTTTGTGCAATGTCATAGTTCTTGAGGCATTTTTTCCATGAGCAATATTAAAATATGTGATTTATTTGATGGAATTAGTGTTTTTCCTTTACCTTTTCATGCCTAAGTATATACATGCAAATTAATACACATATAATAGATATTCTTTTATCCTCCTAGGCTTTGGCTGTGACACTGCTGCAGTTATCAATATTCTTGCACATTGTGATGCTACACAGCGTAATCTTATTCAGCAAGAATACAGGAATTTGTATTCTGAAGATCTTTTAAAACGTCTGGCTAAGGAGCTAAGTGGTAAACTGGAGGTATGTTAGATCATTCTGCTTAATATCTTCTATTAGAGCTCCTTGTGAGATTTGTTTGATGGCTTACGAATCTTGTCTTCTAGCTCTATGACTGAATAATGGTAAGATGAGCTTAAAATGAGAAGCAGGCCGGGCCAATTTCGCAGACATTAACTATGTTTAATGAGGGTGAAATGTTCATGAGAATGCTGGGATTGAACAATAAGGTGTGCAGTAGATCTCTAGTATTGAACTTCTGTAATTTTGTTACAGGCAAATGGGCCCCATATAATTGGAGCATTTGATAATAGAATCGTGTAAGTATAGCTAATGCTGCTTACTTTGATATTCATGGTGCTATTTATGTGGAAAACCACGCTATCTTGTGATCAAAGTACCAAAGGGCGAACATGAGATAAAAATGTTGCCTTTCAAGAGAATTTGTTGGTGTATAGTGGTACTTGGTGGTTGTGTTTAAACTATCATTGGAAATCAGAAAAATAGAAGTAGACATATTTAGAGACAGAAATATGATTTTAGCATACTTCAGTGATTTTGAATGGAATGGAATCTGATTCAAGTTTGCTAACTATAAAGCAATTTTTTTACAGCATGGCAAAATGAACCCATCTGAAACTCTCTGAAGTTTATCGGTTCCATAACACATGTGGCTTTTAATGGTAGATACTGGGTGAAAAATGATCTCAGCTATCTGACCTATATTGCAACACCAACACCTTATTCTCACCTGATACCTAAGATACAAATGGTGTTAATGTTTTAAATTGTTCTCTTCCTTGTGTATAGAAGATTCAATTTTTTCTATGCTTTTATTAAAGAAACAAGCAGGTACTTGTCAAGTCAATGATTAGATATGAGTTTGAGCTTCTTTTTTTCTTTTGCCTTGCATGTCTTATTCCAGACTGCGGTTTTGCTCTGGATCCATGACCCTGCTCGCCGTGATGCTATCATTCTGAAGCAAGCTTTGACTAGAGAGACAGTGGATCTTCATATTGCAACTGAAGTAATATGTAGCCGCACATCTTCCCAGATTCAGACTATTAAGCAGATATACCACTCCACTTTCGGAACTTACGTAGAACATGATGTGGAGCGACATGCCTCTGGGGATCATAAAAAGGTGACCTACTTCAACTCTAATCAACTAAATTGAGTTTACTTCTTGTTATCTGCTGTACATTTTGGTGTTTAAAGCTGAGCCAAGCATGAAAAGCCTATGCAGGGTGCAAATTAAACATTGTAGATAGAGAATGAATCAATTTGAACAGCTTTCCTCATATATAGACAACTGATATTCCCCTAGGTTTTCTCTTATAAGAGGAATAGAGACCATACATGTGATCTATCCAAATAACAAAAAATAGGAGATACAAAGACAAGAAGACTATGGACAGGATACCCCAGAAGAGTGTTACAACCCTTATCCTTAAAAAAAAATCATGGCCTTACCTTTCAGCGTTGCTCAGTTTCAAACGTGAACTTTGAGATTGGATGTTCGTATATCATTTCTCAAGGCTAGGAAGTCAAAGAAAATAAACACATTGGAAGAGAAAGGTGGCGAGTTGCTGAATTGTAAAAGGTGGGAAAAGATAAACTGGTAGCTTTTTTAGGAGACATGATTCATTTCATTCTGTGCAACAATCCCCTTTACTAAAAGGAATTGTCGATGGTGTAACACTCTGAGTCCATTTTGGTGTTTATACGAAAATCAAACCACTGAGTCCATTTTGGTTCTGGGGTGGACGAAAATCTAGTCTGGTCGAGAACTTGGAATATTTTCATTCATATTTTCCTGAAAAGCTGGTTTTAGTTCAGTGTGAGGCCCAATGTATTCCCCTAGAAACTAAGTGCTGTGTGAGATTTTAGTTAAAATAGAATTTAAAGCAGGTCACTTGATGATCTGATGTTAATCATTCGTCCTCTGGAGATTTGATAGATACCACTCAAACAAGAATCTCGTTTGAGGAAACCACTCTAGGTAAGAATCTCACCAAAGAGGAATTTTGTCGAGAAACGCTCTCAACGACTCTTTTCATTCAATAATTCAAATCTGCTCCTTACAACTGAACTGAAAGAGGATTTAAATACAGAATATATCACCGGGCTGCACTACTGCACTAACCTATCAGCACTAACCCACTATGCTGCCTAATGCTCTAAAAAAAAGGTAAACTGACTAACTGACTTTTAGGAAATTAATTAAACCTGCTCATAGCTAGAAAATAGGTAACAAACTCTGACTTCTAACGACCCATAACCAGACTAAATAAAAAGGAATGAAATAACATGATAAAAACTGAATTAATTGAAATATCTCTAAGCTGGAATCCTAGCAATGCATCCTTCCCGGAAATTTGACTTGAGGACAAGTCGATACTTAGGGCACTTGTTTTCTCCTACGTGATAGAACCCATGTAGTTCTTCCATGGTTCACCCATGCCTTGACTTCTTGTGGACCTTGCTGACTCTTCTTTGAGCTGGGGTAAGGTAAAGAGGGAAGTTTGATTTTGCGGTTTAAGGTTGGTGGAGAAACCAGTGCTGGGGGGTTGGATAACAGAGGACTGGGCTTTGGGAATTTTGGTTGTTTTATGGATTTCTTTTTGGTCAAATTTGGCTTCAACCTCCATGGATCTTGACTTGGTACTCCCATGGATTTCCTTGGGGATCACTTGAACCAGCACATCATCATGAATAAGGTCCTTGGTGCTGTTAACCTCTTCTAGGTGGACTAAACTTTGTCCATGAAGTTGCTCCGTAGTTGTTTCCTGGCAACTGCTGTTGATGGGCTGTACACCTTTGTAATGAACCTCGAGCTTTGAAATTTTAGCCGTTAAAAAGGGCAAAAGCTTATCCAAGCAAGCAATGATTGAAGCCAATTGGGATTTAATGTCGGGATCAAAGGCTATGGGTGATAGTGGTGGAGGATTGGAAGCGGAATAGTGTGTTTTTGCCATTCGGATCGAACAACTCTGATACCAAATGATAGATACCACTCAAACAAAAATCTCGTTTGAGGAAACCACTCTAGGTAAGAATCTCACCAAAGAGGAATTTTGTCGAGAAACGCTCTCAACGACTCTTTTCATTCAATAATTCAAATCTGCCCCTTACAACTGAACTGAAAGAGGATTTAAATACAGAATATATGACCGGCTGCACTACTGCAATAACCTATCAGCACTAACCCACTATGCTGCCTAATGCTCTAAAAAAAGGTAAACTGACTAACTGACTTTTAGGAAATTAATTAAACCTGCTCATAGCTAGAAAATAGGTAACAAACTCTGACTTCTAACGACCCATAACCAGACTAAATAAAAAGGAATGAAATAACATGATAAAAACTGAATTAATTGAAGTATCTCTAAGCTGGAATCCTATCAAGATTTATGTCATATACCCGTACAATTGGACTTCACTCATTCATAGATCTTCAGAATATTTGGAACTATTCATTGTATTTGATCCATTAAAAGCTCACTGACCCTAGACTCGGTTCTATCATTATTACAGTTGTGTGCACTCAATTAAATTTATCCATTTATTCTGAAATGTCTATATAGTCTCTTCATTGAATATATCATTTGACATTTGACATTTTCATTCAATATTGTTTATGTGATTGATGTTTATGGTGCAATCTATGTCACAGCTTTTGCTTGCATATGTGAGTATTCTGCGTTATGAAGGTCCTGAAGTTGATAAATCAATAGTTGAGAGTGATGCTAAGGCTCTCTATAAAGCTGGGGAAAAGAAATGGGGAACTGATGAGGACACTTTCATCAGGATTTTCGGAGAACGAAGTAGGTCGCATCTAGCAGCTGTTAGTGCAGCCTACCACAACTTGTATGGGCATTCACTGAAAAAGGTATTATGATATGTTTACTTTTCTATCCAATATGTTGTAGAAGTTTGTCCTGACTCAATCTAAATAAACTCTGGCAGGCTATAAAGAAGGAAACATCAGGGTTATTTGAGTGTGGTCTGTTGACCGTTGTAAGATGTGCAGAGAATCCTGCATTATACTTTGCGAAGGTAAACTTCTCATTCCTTTTGTCTCTAATCTTTCAAATGTTTATTCCAGTTAAATTGTCATCTTGATACTTGATACTACCTGAGAATTTTAGTTGTACTTGGAAAATGGGAGGAGTTACAAAAGCTGTTGCTGTTGGTGAACTATTGATAACTGAGACTACTGAAGTTCATTCATTTTATTACCTTATGTTAATATCTAATAAACTGAAATGGCTGAGGGATAGTGAGAGAGTATGATTTAATCACTTTAAAGAGAAATAGATCCGTGGGAAACTACTTAAGAAATAATGACATGGAAAAAAAAATAAAGATAATATGGTTGTTTAATGGCTGAATTCTCCCCTTAATTAAAGTACATCATGGAGCTCTTTTATTTGCTTGAGAGTGATTACATAGGCACCTAACGGTTTCTGATAATATCAGCTTTTTACATGGAAGGTATTTTTAATATCACACCAATTTTCCTCAAACCATTTCCACTGTCACCTTTTTTCAGTTGTGAAGAATGTGGATTTTCCAGAATATTATGGCTAATTATGTGAAAACTTTGGCCAAATATTATCCAACATTGAACTTAGCAACTTAGGCCATCTAAATCATATTGTTAACCAAAAACGTCATAAATGGTATAGGTGTCATATTATTCATGCCCCGGTCTTTGAGCTGCTGATTTAATTATAATGATAAATTTCATGTACCAAATGTTATCTACTTTTTCCATAATTTCTTTTACCATTTTCTGACAATTATTTTTAGGTGATGATGCTGTCTTAGCTCACTCTAATTAGAAGTAGCATAGTCTTATGCAAACAATAACTACCATGTAGGCCATTCATTTTTCAGACAGATTTCTGCTGTTCTGTATTCCTTAGCATGCTTTACACCTTTGTTTCTGTAGTTTGAAACTGTTAGGATCGAAGGGAACGAGTGTAAATCGTAAGAATCTCACAATCAGCTTAATAATTGAAGAGTACTTAAATCTGGGATTTGTTATTAATTGGCAAAAGATGATTACTCCACAGCCCACTTAACCTATTTACAACAACAGCATTTACCCAGTGGAGCTACCCTTAGGGGAAATCTGGGGGGTCAAGATAGAGGCACCCCGGGCTTAAAGCAATGGGGGAGCGACCAAAAGACCCAACGTGACCACAGAGCAAGAAAAAGAACAAGGCAACCAAAAGCAAAGCTGAAAACAAAGCAAAAACGAAACGTAAAGTGGAACGTAAAACCAAGACATAAAACCAAGGCCCACTTAACCTATTTATGGATGCAAAAAGGATACTTGGGGTTTAAGGATACTTTAGGTACAAGACCAAGGGCAGTAGAGAAATATCTAGAAGTAATAATTAATTAGGGTTATCTAGAACTATTTTGTCAGATAAGGGTTATCACATGACTAGCATGTTACCTCTTCTCTTTTAATCCTCTTCCTGTGGTTCTGCATCAGAAACATTGATAAGATTTTCTTATGTATATAAGTAGTAATCTTGTGTTAGAAAGAGTGAGACTCAATCTGCTGCTTGAAATAAGATTATAAGACTGATGTTAAATAGCTCTTTGATCAGCCTACAAGTTGGCTTGTCAATGGGATTGAGCAGGTCAGGTGATATAGCCGAATTTCAGTTTTCATTGGGTCTTTTGGGCGTATCCTCCTGACATGTTCAGGTTATGGATGCCCCCATCTTGACCCCCCGGATCCCGCCTGAGCGGGACTCTACTGGGTGATGATGTTGATGTTGATGTTGTGTTTCCAGGTCAGGTCACTTTGGATTTGCCAAAAAGGTTCTTACCTAAACCCAATTTTATTGGGTGGATTTGGGGCTCGTCACCTTCTGACATGTCTAGCTAAAAGGGTTCAGTGAAAGATTTAGATACAGCCACTGACCCTGATGGCTTCTTATGATTAAATTGACAAGTTTTGAAAAAAGCTACGTCTGTTATGATTTATGAATGCAACCTAAAAATTCTTGAACCTTGCAGGAGCTGCACAAAGCAATGAAAGGCCTGGGAACCAACGACACAACTCTGATCCGTGTGATTGTGACAAGGGTAGAGCTTGACATGCACTATGTCAAATCTGAATACCATCGAAAATACAAGAAGACATTGCATCATGCTGTTCGCTCAGAAACCTCGGGAAATTACAGGACCTTTCTTCTTGCACTTTTGGGTCCTGAGTAATAATCCCATCCCCTTTGTAAATTTACTGTGAGTAATGCTGTGCTGTAGTAGAGTGCTTGTGTGGCTTTGCAACTGATGAATCCTATCTTGTATGATCTCCAACCAAGTCTGTGTAGTAATGGTTTGCGCTACTTATGTAATGGTTTGTAATTAATTGCCCGTTTGTCAATAAAGAGCTTTTTATTGCGCGTGTTGACCACCTACCTCTTCTAAGGATCGCTTCCTCCTCTTTGGAAGCAACCTCCACCGTCCCTTCCGCTCTCTCTCTGTTGCTTCTTCTTTTGCTTCTCGTTCCTTCAACACCGACTCACAGATGACTAGGATGGATGACCATGACGAATATGACCGAGAGCATGGGGTTGATCGTCAGTCTGATCGCTCTGCCTCTCATCGTCGTGACTTTCCTTCCTTCCTCTCCGGTTCCAACTTGTGCGATTCGTCTATTTTAACATTTAATTTTGTCTAATTTCATAGTTAATTTGCAGTGCTTCTTGTATAATCAAATCGAGTAGAGTATTTTTTTTGTCTAATTTGATAGTTAATTTGCATCATTCACTCCCATGGGCCATGGAAGAAAGCCCTTCCATTTCCACCAAGGCTTCGACATCTGTTTTTTGGGATAGGGTCGTGTTTGCCTTCTATGCTAGGTTGAATTCCAGGGATCTCGATCGTTTTGTGGGTTTGGGGAAGGGGATCAGTAAAGTCCTCAGAGGCATATATTTGAAGGAAGCAATTGTCTTTGAGATTAGCCAAGGAGGTGATCACAATGTAGCAAGGATGGAGAGCTAATGTGATTGCTCGTCTTAATTCCACATGTTCACGTTCTTTAGCGAATTCCAGAATTGTTGTCATATGCTGTTGAGATTGATCACTCCCTGGTCAGACTGAGCCAACTCTAGAGTGAGAGAGAATCAGGACAAAACGATCTGGGAGAAAGAATTCTTCACCACCAGCTGTCTTCTCTGCCTCGTCAAAGTCCGCAAATTCGTCTCCAAAACTGAACGGTTTGAACTTCTCAGTCTCAATTGAGTTTTGTAACCACTAATGTTGCCTCGGCTAGTGCTGCCACTCGACAACTACTTCCATCGCCTCCAGAGTGAGAGAGAATCAGGACAGAACGATGGACCATAGGAGAAAGAATTCTTCACTGTCGACTGTCTTCTCTGCCTTGTCAAAGTCCGCAAATTTGTCTCCAAAATTGAACGGTTTGAACTTCTTTGTCTCAATTGAATTTTGTTTCCTATTTGTCTTTATGTCAACTTCTAACAAGTATTCTAATGAAAGGCTACTCATTTAGGGATTTGTAAAATGGGAAAGTTTATGAAGTAGACTTTTTTTTATCATCACAAGTGTCTTCAAGACCTTTGATGACATTGACAAAAAGTGTCATTAAGGCATTTGATGACACTTTTTGCCTTTGATGACGCTTTCTGTCATAAAAAAGTGTCATCAAGACCCTTTGATGACTCATTTGTTTGATGAGACATTTGTCATCAAAATCCTTTGATGACACATTTGTCATCAAAAAAGTGTTATCAAGGCATTTGATTACACTTTTTGCCTTTGATGACACTTTTTGTCATCAAAATTTTTTCATTAAGGTATTTGATGACACTTTTGTCATAAAAAGTATCATCGAGGTCTTTGATAACACTTTTTGCCTTTGATGACTCTTGATGACATTTTTTGTGATAAAAAAGTGTCGTGAAGGCCTTTGATGACATACTTGCCTTTGATGACACTTTTTTGCCCTTGATGACACTTTTGTCATCATGGCCTTTTGATGGCATTCGAATGTCATCAAGGTCATTTAAACGAATGTCATCAAGGTCCTTTTGATGACATTTGAATGTGATGACAAACGAATGTCATCACGTCAAATGTCATCAAATGAACCTTGATTGCATTCGTTTGTCATCAAAAGGCCTTGATAACATTCATTCGTTTGTCATCAAGGCCTTTTGATGACAAACGAATGCAATCAAGGTCCTTTTGATGACATTTGACATGATGACAAACAAATGTCATCAACGGACCTTGATGACATTTGTGATGGAAAACCATTTGATGACATTTATGATGACAAACGAATGTCATCAAGAAATGCTCTTTGATGACATTTTTAATGACATTAAAAACATCATTAAAAATGTTATTAAAAATGTCATCAATGTCGGTCAATAGGTGGTCAACGTCGGTAAACAACTAAGTCAACTTGGTCAAGGGAGAAAGTCAACTCAAGGGGAGAAGAGAGTCGAGGGGGTGATAGGCTTAGATGATTACATGGGCCATAAAAATTATAGTATGGACATATCCACAATTATATTTTTTATATTAGTTAGTTATCTCATTGACCCATTAATATATGTTTTTTTTTATAGTGTGTGTTAAGGGCATATTATAAACAACCTAATTTGGAAAATGAAACCTTAAAATAGAATTAATTAACCCTAGGAAAAAAAAACTTATCCTAAATAAAAGATTTATAAAATCTTTTTGAAATTAACTTCTTATAATGTTCCTTTAGGCGGTGATGTGACTATGCTAAGGCCATCACATTGTGAGATAGTGAGGCGTGCTTGTCTTGTTAGAAGGTCACGACTTGTGTGGTTCATTGCTTGGCTTGTGAGAGTGCTTTATGACATTTGGAAATGTTGGGTCTATTTTGTTATTTATTAAACTTTTCCTAAGGCAAAAGTCAGTTTTGCCCTTATGTCTTTCTTTATAAGCCACTAAGGCTCTAGTTTCCTAGTTAGACAAGATTTGAAGAAAAATGCCAAAGCCTTGTCTCTTTAGTTTTCTACATTCAATTTAGGTTTTCTTCTTGATTGTGAGTCACAACAATAAAGGCTTGAGTTTTAATCGATTGGATCCAATGATTTTTACTCTTAGTTTATTAGATTTGAGGTGAGTATTATCCTTGAATCTCTTGATCATATCCAATCTGAAACACAAGTCGAAATTACATCCCGGTGGTTCCTCAACCTCTCAGTGAAAGAGCCATAGCTTTCTAACCACACAAGATTTTGACCTCAATTTTTGAGAAATTCAACTAGACTCGTAGATCTAACTCTGGGATTTGGAATCACTCAATTCCGAGTCCGGACGAGAGAGATTTACCCTTTTTATTCCAGACGAAGT
Organism: Fallopia convolvulus; assembly: GCA_964016875.1. Classification (NCBI taxonomy): domain Eukaryota; kingdom Viridiplantae; phylum Streptophyta; class Magnoliopsida; order Caryophyllales; family Polygonaceae; genus Fallopia; species Fallopia convolvulus. The sequence continues at coordinate 31,289,501 of OZ024727.1, forward strand.
TCAGCCACCGAGTTCCACCATCTCTTGAAGATTTTGCTCGGGTCTTCCTCGGATTGCCTTGCACCGCTACAACGATAAGATCCTTAATCACATGATATTAGAGCCAAACAAGGTACTCCTTCTTTAGACCTTTGATTGAGCAATCTAGGCTTGCAAGTGCTCATTGATCCACCCTTGCCTTTACCTTGCCGAGTTGTGTTGTCTTTCCGTTGCTTGTGTGTTGTCGTGTGTGTGTTGTGTGTGTCTTTTACTCCTCTGAATTTTTCAGCCTCCAATGCTGTCTTGAGGTTGAATAAGAATACCTTGAATGGTCGTTTACATCACACAAACCGACCACCCTTTGAATTCAGAAACAACCTTTCAATTTCCCCACATTAAACTTGCCTTGTCTTGCATTTGTGGTGAGAACTTTCGGTTGCTTTTAGCCTTGTACATCCACAACCCTATTTCATTTTAAAGAACATTTCAATTGCTTTTGACTTGTATTGGCTTGTATTAGGATACGGGAAAGACATCATTTCATTTCAAGCTTGAAAAAGGCACTGCTTTGCCTAGTAAGTTTGTTTGTGATTTGTAGTTGTTTGGTGTTCAAAAAAAAAAAAAGAAAAAAAAATCAGAACCTTGAGCCATTAAAAAGAAATATTCGGACTCAGAAAGAAAAAGAATCGGGACATAGAAAAACTCGGAGCCGGCGAAAGTGAAAAAGAGGTCGGGCATAGAAAAAGTCAGATCCCGTGATGAAAAGAATCCAAGCTTGGCTTTTTTTGATTGAATTGTTGTTAATTGAGTTGATGCTTAGTACCTTCTTGGTCCTATAAGTCCTTTACTTGAGTCTTTAGCTTGTGCTTGAGCTTTCTTTGCGTCTTGCCTATCCATACCTTGTTCCTTGTCTTGACCTTGCAATTGCAACTTGTTGCTTTTTCTTGGTTGATTTAGGAGGAACTTGTGGTTTGTCATTACTTGTGATTTGTGAGACAATATTGTTTGTCAAGAACAGGTACATATTATGTGTGCGAGATGTCAAGAACATGTACATATTATGAGGATTTCTCATTTAAAAGGTTTCATATGGCATATTTTGACGGCCGTTCCGATGCCAATGCTTGCTTAGCTTGGATCTCCAAGCTTGATCATGTTTTTGACTACTATGGCCGCTATCTTGAAGATATGAAAGTTACTTATGCCACTAAACACTTTATCCATGGGGCTCGTAGTTGGTGGTATGATCACAAGGAGAGGAGGAGGCGTGAAGGACACCCTTGCATTCGTACGTGGCATGAGCTCAAACAAGCTCTCATGGAGACGTATATACCACAAGTGTATGTCGAGTCCTATTCATTTTACCCTTCATATTCTACTTGTGCCAGCTGTAACGTTGTAGGGTATGGAGCTTGGGATTTTCATCATCAAGACCAAGCTTCCACAAGGGGCACCAATGTCATGCCTTGGTATCCAACACCTAGAGGACAAGCCCCATTTGAAGAACCACCACTTTTTCCTTCAATGAGTGTGGACCCACAAAGAGTCCAAGAGAGAGGTAAAGAGCATTCATCTTGCTCGGTTCCACCATATCAAGTCTTTGAACCTTTACCTCAGGTGGATGTTTCAAAGTCAATCGAGGATCCTCTCATCCAAGAATTTGTGGCTAACCTACCTCCAAATTCATGGACGAAGCTACTTCCAAAGTGCCACTTCGTGAGCCTTCAACACAAACTGAAGAGAAGGTTGATTCCAAGGAAAAAGTGGAGGAAGTTGTGGAATCATCTCCTAAAATCAAGCTTCATCCTACCATCACTCTTAGCTCCATCCATTCTTTGGCTACCCCATGGATGGATGCTTTCCCTATGGTTCCCCTAGTTTGCCCTTCATATGTGATGAGGAGAATCCCACTAAGAAAGAAGAGAAAGGGAAGACTATTCTACTTGCCAAACCAAAGGAAGTTGTCCACACCATGAAGGGGAGTAATGTTTTCTTTTTCCTTCTCTTTCATGAGTCTTTGTTCTCTAATCAAGAGTTTGATGATCTATCCTTTTCCATCTCTCATCTTTGGCAGGAATGTGAAACTATCTTCTCGGATCATTCTGTGCCACCTTGGAAAAAATGGTGTAACATTCAACTCAATGGTCTAATGCAGCTCAAATTTGGAGGACATAAATTAGACTTATTGAGCTCAAAGTGGGACTTTGAATCGCTCAATTTGGAGTTTAGATCTCAGAGAACGAATGTGAACAAGTGCAATTCACGTGTGTCCCCAACATCACCAAGGAGATCATTTGTCCAAATTATTTTGGTTGCCATACAGCCTCATCTTGGTGTGTCCCCTACAATGACTCTTGTGGAGTGTCACTCCAATTCATGTGGCCACAAGGCGATGGGCTATTGCCACTGATGAGACGTGTTTGCTTTAACACTTTCGGGATAGAGTTGCCACTAAGCTGTGGTGTTCATGAGATTTTCACTTGGAAGTGCACTCGGATTCAAGGACGAATCCTTTTTGAAGGGAGGGAGGATGATGTGACTATGCTAGATCCATCACATCTTGAGATAGTGAGTGTGCATGTCTTGTTAGAAGGCCACGACTTGTGTGGTTCATTGCTTGGCTTGAGAGAGTGTTTTATGACATTTGGAAATGTTGGATCTATTTTGTTATTTGTTAAACTTTTTCTAAGGCAAATGTCAGTTTTGCCCTTAGGTCTTGCTTTATAAGCCACTAGGGCTCTAATTTCCTAGTTAGAGAAGATTTGAAGAAAAATGCCAAAGGCCTGTCTCCTTAGTTTTCTACATTCAATCTAGGTTTTCTTCTTGATTGTGAGTCACATCAATCAAGGCTTGAGTTTTAATCCATTGGTGAGTCATATCCAAGGGATTTTAATTCTTAGTTCATTAGATTTGAGGTAAGTAATATCCTTCAATCTCTTGATCATATCCAATCCGAAACACAAGTCGAATTCCATCCCGGTGGTTCCTCAACCTCTTAGTGTAACTTTCGAACCACAAAAGATTTTGACCTCAAATTTTGAGGAGCTCAACTACACTCGTAGATCTAACTCTAGGATTTAGAATCACTCAATTCCGATTCTGAATGCGGGAGATCTACCCTTTTTATTCAAGATGAAGTTCAACCACCGAGTTCCACCATCTCTTGAAGATTTTGCTCAGATCTTCCTTGGATTGCCTTGCACCGCTACAACGACAAGATTCTTAATCAGAAGGTGTTCCTAAAAACGTTAGGTGGACCATAGGTGGAGAAGGACAGCCTAGCGCCTAGGCGACCAAAAAGGGCGCCTAGACGGACTAGACAGTCTCCTAGATGGGCGGGCTGGAAGATTTGGCCGGCTAGCACCTTCCAGCGCCTAGATGAGGCCTAGACGGAACTAGGTGGTGATTTTTAGAACATTGCCCTTGGGGCACACTATAGAAAAATCTATCAATATATCTTATAAACCTAAAGTAATTAAGGGCAATATTGTCATTAAGTTCTTACATCACAATCACTATATTTTTAATTACTAATTTTTCTGAATAAATTTTCTATTCATAAATGTTAAATCATATTTTTAATTAGTATAACTTTTTCTTTGCATAAGTATGAAAAATATAAACTAGATAGGTATTATTATCTTTTCTAATTAATGTCCATATATATAAAAGAGATCATTAACTTTTGCAATCATATTGGTTACATGATATTTTCAAAATTAAAAAACCCTAAGAATAAAAATAATATATATATATATATATATATATCAAAGAATAGGTATTTTGACCACATGTTAGTCTCACACTCTCACGTTTAATTTGCATACATGTCATTTTCTGGTGTAATTATTATTTTTATCAATTTTTGGGTCTCACTATATTTTCTCTAATAAAATTTTATAATAATTAAATTAAAAAATACTTATTATTCCTAAAATCTAGGCATTTCAACTTTTAAAAATTAAACTAATTACTTATTTTAGCAATCTTTTTAAAAAATAATTAATTTAGAAAAATAATTTAAACAAAAGTCGTGCATGACATGAGAATTCAACTAGTTTGTAATTCATTTAAGGCCGAGTCCGTATGCACACAAAATTTTATCCCATCGCACAAGAAATGTACACGATTCATGAAGCGTGTCGCTCATAAATCGCTAAGATTACGGGTACCCGTGTATTTTGCCCAGCGGAAGCTAAACTCTTCATGAAGCGGCACACTTCATTTATAGTCTAGGAGGATCACACTTCATGAGCCGTTTCAAAGACGCTTCATAACACGACCTGCTTCATGAAGTGTTTCATTCCGTTTCTTGAAAATCTTAAATACCCTATGTGCGCACGATTATTTTTTAGCAGCCGCGAAACTACTTTCGTCGATACACGAAGGACAATTTTGACAAGCACAATTTTTTTCCCATTCAAAACAATTTGAATTTACAAGGTTGCAATTACAATGTCATCTACTGATACGCCCTTTTCATATTCAACTTATGTAGAAGAAGAAGAAGAAGAAGAAGAAGAAGAAGAAGAAGAAGAAGAAGAAGAAGAAGAAGAAGAAGAGTCATCACATCTACAAGAAGATTCATCTTCTTTTGAAGAAGGAGAAGATGAATACGAAAACAAAATTTTGGACTCTGAGGTAGGTTTTGATTTACATTGATTTCATGTATTTATTAACTCTTTATAGAATAATCAAAATCCTCGTTCATAAATAGTTGTTTATAGAATTGAAATTATATGTGAATTTATATACATAGGTACCTAGTAAAGATTTTTCTGCTGAATTTCATATCGATAATGTGTGGGACAATCGAAATGAGATGATTGCTTTGGCAAGGAATGTTTGTAGGGAAAGAATGATGGTATTGCCCATAAAAACCTCAAATGCAAAACTGGTTATACTAGCATGTCATAGGCATGGTAAGTATAGATTAGGAAAGAAGGGTCAACTTCTCCCAATTGTTAGACAACCTAGTGTGCGCACACTACATAAAAAGTGCGATTGCAAATTTGAGTTGCTTGGGCTGCAGAGTAATTCAATTGGAAAATGGGCACTAACGGTTGTTTGCGGAGTTCACAACCATGACCTGCCGAGTAGTCTACTTGGTTGTTCAATTATGGGTTCAACGATAGTATCCTAAAAGGAACTAGTCAGGAATTTGAGCTATATGTACGCCTCCCAAGCCGTATAGTTGAGCAATTGAGAAAGCTTTACCCCGGTAATGTGACGTCGACAAAACAAGTTGCAAATCCAAGGACAAAGTATCTAATAGAGGATCGTAAAAATTTGACGGTGACCCAATATTCGCTGTATTTTTTGCAACAAAACAACTAACGAGTATTCCCTAAGAGGATACATGGTTCGGATCATATCAATATCCTCTACTTTGTCCACCCGACCTCCTTGCATCTATTGGAGTTGTTTCCATATGTTGTCATTATGGACAACACATATAAGCCCAATAGGTACACTCCTCTAAAATTTGAATATGGAGCCAATTATTTTTGTTATGAGTTGTTTAATGATTTCATTTCTTGATAGGTATGACATGGCATTGCTTGAGATGGTTGGGTTTACGTACAACAACAAATCTATCAATATCGGTTTTACATTTCTCTCAAAAGAAGACATTGCTAGTTATACATTGGTGTTAGAGCATTTGAATTGTTTGTTTGAGGAAATGGGGACAATGCCAAATACAATTGTTATAGATCGAGAGAAGGAAATCATGAATGCAAAGGATGTTTTTTTTCGGGGAGAATATGAAACATCTACTATGTTGGGTGCATGTTTGTTTTGGGCAGATTTAACACGTAAACGTGTTATCTGCTATAATGAGGGAACTCTAGTAAAAAACCAATTTAAACATGTTAATTCGCAAATAATAAGGGATTCACGAAGAGAAATAGAAAATGAACTAGTAAATACATAGAGAAAGAGATATGAATTCAGAATAGTGAAATAAGATTGCAAGTGCACTGCTGCGAGTTACTCCTTTATGATTCTGGATACCAATGGTAAGTCGTAGACCCGTTAATTGATAAAACAATAGATATCGAAATAAATATACAAAAATATAAAATAACGAGGATATGCTTGATATTCATGTTTTTAGTCTAGTTTTTGGTTTGTTTCTTAGTTTGTTTAGTTTTAGTTTTTGTAGTTTTTAGAGTTAGTTTGGTGTGTTATTGGATAAGTTTGCATATTTTGTGAAAAGTATGGAAGCTACTCCATTTTGTGTCTTTTTGTAGGTTTTAGCAGGAAAGAGTGCTTTTAGGAGCTGAACTGGAGTTCTATGGTAGAAGTCGGAAGAATATGAAGATTAAGAGGTTGAAGTCTAAGCTGTTAAGAGAAAGAAGAGTCGAAGAAGCCAAATCCCAAGCTCGTTAACGAGGCTGTGAAGGGTTGTTAACGAGGCTTAAAGATAGAGTTTTTGGATAGAATTTTGTGTTCCTACTGACCCTGTGCGGAAGTCGTTGATGATGGTTCCGTGTCGGTTGGGTTTTAAGTGATTTTAGGATTTTCAATGATTTTTAAGGTTGTTATATCTTCTATCTTATATCTTGTTATCTTTTTAGAGTAAGTTTTTATCTTTTAAGTTTTTAATAGATAGCTTTATTAGTATAAATACGCTTCTTTCTAGCTTAGGGAGGGGGGGGGGACGATTTTATTTCTTCTAGGAGAGCCGAAGTTGACGAGGTCGAGTGGGAGAAGTAGCGAGCCAAGGTCGATCGAGAGAGAGAGAGAGTTGGGTCGTTAGTCAGGTTTTTTTTCTACTCGGTATTGTTTTGTTTTTGGTTTCTTCTGAAGTTTGTAAGACGATATTTCTATTATTAATTTGAAGTAAGTTCGTTTTGTTTTCAATGTTTTCTTTTGTTTGCTTTATTAATATGAGTAGTGAGTAGTTTTCTTATCTAGGGTCGGGGTTGAAACCCAGCATAGTTATGCATGTTTGATGATGAGTTGATGTTTTGAATGCCTTTTATCTATTTTTAGATTGCTTGTTGTGCTTATGCTTAGACGATAGTCGAGGTAATTTGAGTTTGCAATTTGATCGAAAGAGAAAGTTGTTAACTTGAAGGTTGATATTGTTCGATTACGAAAGTTTCGAGCTTTGGATCCAAAACAAGTGATTGGGTGAATTAATTGATGAGAATTAATTGATTTGCTTGCTAGTCAGCAAAAGTTGATAAATTTATCTATTTAAAGGCATGATCGTTATCTTCTTTTGAGTTTTTATTCATAGCTATGTTGTGGTAACGCTTGTCCTAGATTTTTATTCTTAATTGAGTTTGCATCCGTTACCTTCGTTATCGAGTTACTTGCCTCAGTACCGAACCTGTGTTAAGGTCGTAAAGTGTGAGTTTTTGTAGAGTCATCCAGGTTCGTTAATGACCCTGACAAAGTCGTTAACGAGGTTGGTCGTAGGTGTTTTGTGTTGTTTTGCTTTGTTTTTGTTAGTTGATAGACAAGCAGCCGTGCTTCCCGTGGAACGATCCTGACTTCGCTATACTCAGCGGGGTCTTGACTTATAAATTTATTTGTTGTCAAGAATACCCTCTCAACAAATTGGCGTAGTTGCCGGGGAAGCACCATAGCCTTGAGTGTTTGATCTAAGGAACCCACTCTACATAGAGCTACAATTCCTTGCGAAAGTCGGGAATCAAGGCTTGAGATTGGCAAAGTAGCGAAAGTGAACATGTGTCAATCTCAAGACCTTGCTTCGAAGGGGATTTCCCCAATGATCGATGTGTAGAAGTGGTTGGAACGAGGGCGAAAGCACTCGATCCTAGTCCGATCATCACTCATTGCTTGAATTGGGGTGGATAAGCCTTAATCTACTAGAGAAGGAACCCAAAAGCCCAAGATCTACTTTTAATCTTTGAAGTTCGACAAACCCAGCTACCTCGGGCCCGACTTACCCTACGTCGGTCCCGACTTCCTCTTGTCGCCAACATCGGGCCCGACGTGACCTCTGTGTCGGTCCCGACTGTTCTCTTTGTTTTCCTTTGTTTTAAGCTCTCTTTTCCAGCTTCCTAGTGTCTAGGCACATCAATCGAGTAGACTTCCCGAGTGTTCGACACCCACCACGTGCTACAACGGGGTCGGGTTATAAATTGTATCTCTAGACCCTCGCACACCGTGAGAGGCGATCACAGCTCAAGGCTTTTCCAGTAAGAGACCACCTAAAAGCTTTTAACATAACATATTCAAGAGAGACACCTTCAGCAGCTATAGTGTCACATAAATCAAGAAAGTTTCTAATATGTTCCATAGGGCACTCAGTAGGTTTCCCTTCAAACTGAGCCCTTTTAATCAAGGATATAAATTGAGACTTAATCTCAAAAGTCTTCTCTATCTCCGGAAGCACAATTGGAGACTCTGGCACCCTCAGTTCTGGATGCATGTATTGCTTTGCATTCCTCGGATAGGCATTCAACTCTTCATGTAGACGAGTGTTGTTGACTCGTTGACGTTCAGCTTCAGCAGCAGCGGCATCTCTATCAGCTTTAAGCTCCTCCATCCGCTTCTGGAGGACTTCCATCTGACGAGCCATCTCTTCCTGTGTAGCCATGGCTTGGTTTTCTCTACGTCTACGATGTAAGGAACGTTCAGGTTATGAATAATAATCGGTGTTGTCAAATTCGAGCTTACGACGTCCAGCTGGCATACGCTGAGAAAACAAACAAAGAAAATGAAATTAAAACAAAAAAAACGGGGCCGGGCTATTCCCAGACCCACAGATAAACAAACGAACATTAGCCTAAACCTAGCTAGGGTTTTCCCCCATAACCCAAGATCAAGGAGATCTACTCCATGTGACAAGGAAAGAAAGCAATCAAATCAAAAGGGAAAGCAATCATCATAATCAATCTCAAAACAAAGCAAAGTTTCATTCAAGTCCAAAGCAATCCACAAATTCCAATCAAGGGTTTTCAAATCCACAAGAACAAAGCAAATCTACCAACAAAACCTATCAAGACTTCCTCCCTTGGCCGATTCTCTCTCTCTTCCTTCTCCTCTCCTTCCTCCTTGCTCTCCAAGAATCCTCTTGGTTCCCTTGGAACCCCCCCCCCCCCTTTTGTGTGAGAGAGAGCCCCCTTTCCCCCCTCTTGTGTGTATGTGGGGGACCTTTTTCTTAGAAGACAAGAGGGCCTTTTATAGATTAGATGAGGGGCAAAAGTGGAAGTCCACAAATTCGTGCCTTGGAGCCCAAGTAGTTCGGTGACCGACTTGGACCGACACGGAGGACCTCGGGCCCGAGTTACTGTGCATCTCGGTCCGAGGTTGGAGACTTCAAAGTCGGGCCCGACGTGGTTGCAACTCGGTCCTGACCTCGTTCCACCTTCTACTTTGTTGGCTTCTCTTGTTCTTCTTCATGGCTTGCTTCTCTCTTTCCCGCTTTAACTCGGCCTTTGCTCCATGTCTCGACCCTCCTTCAAATCGATCCTTGATTCATGCCAGATTACCTACAAAACACATAAAATGTGCGTAGTCTCCGAATCTCATAGAAATACGGGAACTACGCTAAAAAGGAACAAAACGCACAAGAAAAGGGGAAAAAGAAACATATTTACAAAGGAAATCACATATGAAAACACCACCAAATAGAGAGACATCAAAATACCCCATACTTAAACTTGCTTGTCCTCAAGCAATAACAATGTGAGCAAGACCGAAACATAATCTTCAAGTAAAGCCTCGTATGAAAACACATTTTAAGCACAAGTGATCGATATTCAAGCAAGATTACATCATCACACATGATTAAGTGTTCCAAGGAATAAAGTCAATGCAACTAAGCCTCACTTTAGGGATATGTGAATGTGTATCACTCATCATGTGTTTGGGTTTAACAATGAACACTCAAGCTCAAAAATTATGCAAGTAAAGACTTTACTATTGAAGCTAATATCACCAATTCCTCCACCTAGAGATGCCTAATGCAAAGTACACAAAGAATTTCGAACTTGGCTCAATGGAGGTCCTCAAAGAGGTTCCATTCGGCCGGGTTGTAATGGGGCTTTTGGTATTTCTCAAGGTGGGAATTATTTGGTCTTGTGGTGCTTACAATGGGGATTGAACAACCTAAACTCTCACCAACTTCACCAAATTCCACAATTACTTTCACACCCACCCAAAAGACTTAACATTTTCCTTTCAACCCAAAATTTCACTTAACATTCCACTTCATCTTTGCTCTTATGCCTTTTTGTTGGATTTTTCAACACTTTCTACATTTGGACCGACTTTCTTATGACATCGGGCCCGATGTTGCTTGTAACTCGGTCGGACCCTTTTCTTCACTTAAGCTCTTTGCTTTATTCCACTTTACATTTCCAACATTTTCTTTCTTTCTTTTCTTTTTTTTTTTTCATTTTTGTACAACAAAGATGCACTACCCACATGATTCATAACACCATTCTTTGCCCTTAAACCCAAGAGAATCTCAACTCTTCAAATACAATCCAAACCTCTCTTCTAAAGTCCAATCCCATAAGGATCAAGTCATATAAGGCTAGGAATAATATTTTTTGAGGAGATTCAAACAAAGGCTTAGGCTAGAACGGGGCTACAAACAAAGGATTATCTTCATGGTAGGATATGGAACATTTATGTGACTAAAAGAACAAAGTTCAAAATCAATGTGACAATGCTAGGACAAATCTCATGACGGTCTTGGAAAATAGATAAATACCGCAATAGCAAGTTTTACTAAGCATGAATGAGCTAATCTCACAAGAAAAATGAGGGATATGCAAATATGAACAAGCATCCCTAAAATGGCCAAAAATCAATCTCACAAGGGTCACTCATACTTAGTTGCATAAGAACTCATCCTAGAACTCACATGTTCAATAAAACAAGCAAGATATCATGATCACATCAAAAGCAACACCATTTAAGAGGCTAAACTATCCAAAAATATGCAAAGGAATTTACATGCTCACATCATCATTAGCTTTTATTTTGGCAATCTAAGATGGGAATTTCTAGTCCAAAACCTACAAAACACAAAATCTTTTTGTTGTTTTCAACACAATTTTTCAATTTTTATGGATTTTTTGCAAAACTTTCTCTAAAACCAAAAACTCATCCATTCAAGACCAAATTAATCATTCATGTTTTTCATCAAACCACAAACCAAGAAGCAAACATCCCAAACACAAACTAAAAACAAAAGACAAATATCCTCAAAATAACAAACAAACATAAACAAGTGAAATCATGAACACATTTACCCCCACCCCATGCTTAAAATTTTGATGTCCCCATCAAACAAGGAAATCAAAACTTAAAAGCAAGAGAGAAGAGTATGAAAAGCTCACAATTTCTTATTCTTCAATGGCATGTATAGGATCAATCGAAGGGGTTGTCACGTCTACGTCCTCTTTGGAGCCTTGCTTGCCGCTCCCTCTCGTACACTTTATCTTGGTAGAAGTCTTGTGGTGGTGGTTGGAGTTGAGGCTCCGGGCGTGTCCATTGGTCCTCACGGGAAGGGAAGTTTGTGGATCGAGTATGGAAGGGGGGGGGGGGCGGCCGACTTTGAGAATTTTTGAGGGAGAGGGGTTGTATTTTGGGAATGATGGTTGATATGAAGATGGTAGGTAGGTGGGGGGTGGTATTTAATGGGGGAAAGGGACAATTTAGGTCAAGGGCAAAATTGGCATTCCAACTAGTCAAATCGGGTTGGATCGACTTCATGGACCGACGTCCCTATGTCGGGCCCGACTTACCTGGGCTCGATGTGGGAGTATTCGGGTCACCAATTTTACTCCATCCTCTTGCAACTTCTTTCCCATATTTCCATTTAAATATTTCACCTCAAATCCTTCACAACTTTGAAGAATGCACGACACCATAAATCCACAAAACATTAGATAGAGATTGGTTAGGGAAAAGCTAGGCTAAACTAAGAAAAATCAAACTAAAATTACGAAAAGAAAGCTACTAGCTCGGGTTGCCTCCCGAGAAGCGCTCGTTTAGAGTCACTAGCTTGACTTCCTAACCTCAACCTTATGGTGGGTGAAACACGGTGAATTGCTCGCCATTGTTATGCCCATTCCCATTGCCTTCATACCCATAAAACCACCAACGATGGTCTATATAGGCATGGCTATCCGGTCTCGGGCCTCTCTCATCATACTCCTCCAACGGATGAGATTTCTTCTCCTTACTTGCTCCATCATGTTCCTCTTTTCCTACACCAAAGTTATCCAAAGAATTCCTAGGAGATTCTACCAATTCATCTTTCAAGTCACTAAAGCAAATGTAGGAGTCTCCTAAGTCATCTTTCAAATCACTTAAACAAATGTAGGAATCAAAAGTTTGGGAAGAATTGTGGTCATCACCAACATCAAAAGGATATAAGTAAGGATACTCTTCATTTCTTCTTGGGCTACCATTGATCGTTGACTCATCTTGATCCTCAATTTGCTCCAACAACTCCCTTGCTTGTATTTGTTTATTCAACCCTTCATCACTCCTCAACACAACGACCTCTCTAGCAACTTCCACTTCTTCTCCTTTTCTCTTGGCACTCTCTTCAAGTTTAAGGATGGCCAAGGCGTCCGGCTCATTCAAATCCTTGTTGAAGTGAAAATCGACCTTATCTTCACCAATCTCAAAGGAAACCTTGCCGTTTTTGACATCAAACCTTGCCCCCGCCGTAGCTAAGAATGGTCTTCCTAAGATTATTGGGACCAAGGGGTCCTCGTGCATGTCCAAGATCACGAAATCATCGGGAACAAAGTACTTTCCAACTCGCACCGGCACGTCATCCAATATTCCCTTAGCCTTGATGATGGAACCGTCGGCCATAGTTAGGGACATATCGGCCGGCTCCATTTCACCCAAATTTGCTCTTCTCCAAATGCTAGCGGGCATCACCGAAACACTTGCCCCAAGGTCACATAAGGCTTGGAAGTTTTGAGACCCCACACCAATGGTTATAGCAAAGCGACCGGGATCTCCTAGCTTTTGCGGTAACTCCAAGGTCTTGACCTCATCTTGCATTTCAACTATGGACCTCTTCTTGCTCAAAATCTCCTTTAAAAACTTGGCATAGGATGGCATCTCGCTCAATGCATCGGTGAACGGGATAGAGATGTTCAAGCCTTGCAAGAGTTTGAGAAACCTCTTGAACTTGTTCTCAACAACATCTTTCGGCTTCTTCGAGGGATATGGAAGAATTGTTTCACCTTGAATCTTACTTGGACCAACCTCTTTGGACTTCCCCACTTCACTTGCAACATTTCCTGGTTGGACCGACTTGGGCACCATGTCGGGCCCGATGTTGTGAATCTCGGTCTGAGTCAAAGGAGTTGGATCGAGGTCTGTGTACGTCGGTCCCGAGTTGCTCTCGACCTCGGTCCGTGGTGAAGGAGTCGATCTTCTTGCTGGGTCGACTTCGGGGAATGTCGGACCCGACTTGCTGGGTAAGTTGGTCCGACTCTCTTCATTCTTCTTAGGCACGTGTGGCTCGGGTAGGTTTCGGCCACTTCTCAATCCAATTGCCCGGACTTCATTTTGATTGTTTTGAGCTCGAGGATTCTCCTCGGGTCGGCCCGGAAGTCTCCCATTCTCTCTCGGGGCTTGAGTCGCAATTTGAGCAAATTGATTGTCGACTTGCCTCCTCCATGCACCAAACTCATTGAATTGGGTCCTCATCTCCTTGAACCCATCTCTCATCTCTTGAGCAAATGTTTGTAACTCATTGAATCCCGGTGGTCTATATGGTGGTGGTGGCGCCCTTGGCTCGTTTTGGTTGAAGTTGTTGTTGTAGCCTTGAGCTTGACCGTTGTTCCACCGGCCATTTCCACCATTGTTGAAATTGCCTCTTCCACCGAAATTTCCTCGAACATAGTTTGCCTCCTCAATTCGCTCGGCCAAGCGCACTTGGCTCTCATTCGGACAAACTTGTGTAGCATGTGCAAAGGATCCACACTCCTCACAAGCTCTAGCATTTTGCTTGTAGTAGTGGACTTGCCTCTTAAGCATGCTCACTTCACCTTCAAGGAATTGGAGCTTCACATCCCTATCAATGTCTTCTCCCTTTGGATCATATAACTTCCTTGCACCTTCACCTTGAACTTTCACCTCCTTGCTAGCTTGACTCACCCCATACATGGCCTCATAATCGGATAGCTTGTCAAGTAACTCCCAAGCTTGATCCGGTGTCAAGTCTATGAACCCACAATCGGTGTGGAGATTGAGCTTGTCCTTTGTTACCGGATTGATGCCTTGGAAAAAGATGTCTTGAAGTACATATGGTTGTTGGCCATGAGTAGGACATTGGCGCAACATCTCCTTGAAACGGTCCCATGCTTCGAAGAGGGGCTCATTCGGACCTTGTTGAAAGCTTGCAATCTTCCTTCTTAACTCGGTTGTCTTTGAGGGCGGGAAGAACTTCATCAAGAAAGCGTCATAGAGTGTCTTCCAAGTTGTGATTGACCTAGGAGCTTGGCTCTCGAGCCAATGTGTGGCCTTGCCCCCAAGTGACCATTTGAACGCCTTTAGAAGCACATACTCCAATGTCTCCTCGTCGGTGGAGATCGTCTCACACATATCCACAAATTGTTTAACATGCTCTATGGGACACTCATGTGGACGGCCCTCGAATTGATCACGCTTGATGAGGGAGATGAATTGCGTCTTGATCTCAAAATTCTTGGCAACCTCGGGAAGCACAATAGCCGGCTCGGGTACCCTCAACTCCAGATGCATGTATTGGCGTGCATTCCGGGGTAGAGCGTTGAGTTGAGCCTCGGCTCTCATCCGTTGCTCCCGTTCTCTTCTTGCCACCTCCTCTTGATTGTCCCTCTCAAGTTGCAATCTAGCCATTTCGGCCCTAAGTTGAGCCAACTCCTCATCAACATGGAGAGCTTGATTCGCCATCCTTTTCCTTCTTCGGGCTTCCTTGAGAATACTTTCCGGATCACTCACAAACTCAAGCTCAAGTGTTCCTCGGAAGGAACGAGCTAGCATACACCTATGAAACAAAAACACAAACCAAAACAAATCAAAAACAAACAAAGGGTTTGGGCTATTCCCTCACCCAAATCACTACCAAAACACAAGAAACTCACCAAATTGGCACTCAATGCACTTAGACTTCCCCGGCAACGGCGCCAATCTTTTGATCGCCTCTCACGGTGTGCGAGGGTCTAGAGATACAATTTATAACCCGACCCCGTTGTAGCACGTGGTGGGTGTCGAACACTCGGGAAGTCTACTCGATTGATGTGCCTAGACACTAGGAAGCTGGAAAAGAGAGCTTAAAACAAAGGAAAACAAAGAGAACAGTCGGGACCGACACAGAGGTCACGTCGGGCCCGATGTTGGCGACAAGAGGAAGTCGGGACCGACGTAGGGTAAGTCGGGCCCGAGGTAGCTGGGTTTGTCGAACTTCAAAGATTAAAAGTAGATCTTGGGCTTTTGGGTTCCTTCTCTAGTAGATTAAGGCTTATCCACCCCAATTCAAGCAATGAGTGATGATCGGACTAGGATCGAGTGCTTTCGCCCTCGTTCCAACCACTTCTACACATCGATCATTGGGGAAATCCCCTTCGAAGCAAGGTCTTGAGATTGACACATGTTCACTTTCGCTACTTTGCCAATCTCAAGCCTTGATTCCCGACTTTCGCAAGGAATTGTAGCTCTATGTAGAGTGGGTTCCTTAGATCAAACACTCAAGGCTATGGAATTGGGGTTTCTAGCCTAAACCTAGCTAGGGTTTTCCCCCATAACCCAAGATCAAGGAGATCTACTCCATGTGACAAGGAAAGAAAGCAATCAAATCAAAAGGGAAAGCAATCATCATAATCAATCTCAAAACAAAGCAACGTTTCATTCAAGTCCAAAGCAATCCACAAATTCCAATCAAGGGTTTTCAAATCCACAAGAACAAAGCAAATCAAAGCAAATCTACCAACAAAACCTATCAAGACTTCCTCCCTTGGCTGATTCTCTCTCTCTTCCTTCTCCTCTCCTTCCTCCTTGCTCTCCAAGAATCCTCTTGGTTCCCTTGGAACCCCCCCCCTTTTGTGTGAGAGAGAGCCCCCTTTCCCCCCTCTTGTGTGTATGTGGGGGACCTTTTTCTTAGAAGACAAGAGGGCCTTTTATAGATTAGATGAGGGGCAAAAGTGGAAGTCCACAAATTCGTGCCTTGGAGCCCAAGTAGTTCGGTGACCGACTTGGACCGACACGGAGGACCTCGGGCCCGAGTTACTGTGCATCTCGGTCCGAGGTTGGAGACTTCAAAGTCGGGCCCGACGTGGTTGCAACTCGGTCCTGACCTCGTTCCACCTTCTTCTTTGTTGGCTTCTCTTGTTCTTCTTCATGGCTTGCTTCTCTCTTTCCCGCTTTAACTCGGCCTTTGCTCCATGTCTCGACCCTCCTTCAAATCGATCCTTGATTCATGCCAGATTACCTACAAAACACATAAAATGTGCGTAGTCTCCGAATCTCATAGAAATACGGGAACTAAGCTAAAAAGGAACAAAACGCACAAGAAAAGGGGAAAAAGAAACATATTTACAAAGGAAATCACATATGAAAACACCACCAAATAGAGAGACATCAAGCTGGTTGGAGAGCTTACCTCCTAAGTCTATCAGGACTTGGAAGGCTTTGTTTGATCAATTTCTTACAAAGTTTTTCCCTCCTTCCAAGACAACGGAGTTGAGAAAACGCATCACCTCTTATCACCAGCTGCCTAATGAGACCTTTGTAGAAACTTGGGAAAGATTTAAGGAAATGCTTAGGCAGTGCCCTACTCCTGGGCAACCTTTATATGTGCTCCAAGAAATCTTTTTCCAGGGTATTAATGCAGAGACGAAGAACCGCATCAACACGCATACATCGTGCGGTTTTATAGAGATGGATCCTACATCTGCATGGGAATTGCTGGACAAGCTGTTCAACTGTGATGCCATGTATGGTACCCAGCAATCACCCCAGCCCCAGAGGCGTCTCTACATGCCTAACAAGGAAGAAGTTGACCCAGATGTCAAAAATCAATTTCTGCAAGACGAGGTCAACCGCTTGAAGAAGCAGGTAAGTTTTCTAAAATCCTCTCAATCTTGTCAAGAATGTGGCTCTTCTGCACATACTACTTCTGCTTGCACTAACATTGAGCAGGTAAGAGCCGTTGAGACATACGCTGAAGTGAATTATATGAGAGGCCCATACAGAAACCAGCCTAGTACTTTTGACAGGACAAACAATTATCCAACGTGGGGCAATCAAAATCCGAATTCAAACTATACAACGCCTCCACCGGATCGACGACCTGCGCCATATCGACCTCCAGGCTACCAAGAGCCACCATCATGGGCACAAGGTTTACATGAAGGCATTAACTGAGTCCATAATAAATTCAATGAAGTGCATAGCAAGATTGATTGAATCCAAGCCAACCTTAACAATCAAAACAAAAGATGGGGAGAGTTCAATGTGTGGAAGAAGAATGTCGATTCCCAACTAGGGAACCTTGCTGCACAGATTCCAAGGCCACAAGGGCAACTCCCGGGCCGACCCGATGAGAACCCGAGAGGACAAATAGCAGCGGTGCACCTTAGGAGCGGAAAGACACTACCGGAGCGTATCCAAGCTAAGGAGACGAGCCCCACGACTGATGAGGAAGCTACGGCTTAGCTCGGTAACGAGCCAGAGAGAGTCGTTACCGAATCTGCACACCATGGTGACGATGCTCCCAGGGTCGTTAACGACCCCAGCCCAGGTAAGTTTCCTATTCCGAGCTCCTCTCCCACTCCCAGGCTCGTTAACGACCCCATCAGGGTCGGTAACGATCCTCCGAGCATACTAATCAACCCTAATGTCGACCCGGTAACATCACCTCTCGAGCCCGAATTGGTTCCGAGAAAGGTGAATTCTCTTCCTTTTCCCACTAAGAAATCTAAGGACTCTACAGAGAGTAAGTCTAAGCGTTTCGTAAAGATTCTCCAGGGCATTAATATTTCTATCCCATTCGTTGAGGCCCTAAGCGAAATGCCGGCTTACACAAAATTCTTGAAAGATATTCTTAGCAGGAAACGATCCATTACAGAGCTGCAAGATGAGGTCCGATCCATTTCTCTACCAGAGAAACTAGGCGATCCAGGGAGATTTGCCATAACAATTGGCATAGGCGACCATAAGTTCAAAGCTTTATGTGATTTGGGAGCCAGTGCTAGTTTACTCCCTCTCTCGATCTGGTCAAAGGCCAACATGGGACCATTGGAGCCTTACTCAGCGGGGTCTTGACTATAAATTTATTTGTTGTCAATAAACCCTCTCAACAAATTGGCACCGTTGCCGGGGAAGCAACAGTGTTTGTTTGTTTATCAGTGGGTTTGGGAATAGCACGACCCCGTTTTTGTTTTTAATTTTTGTTTTCTTTGTCTGTTTTCTCAGCGTATGCCAGCTGGACGTCGAAGGCTCGAATTTGACAACGCCGGTTACTATTCCGAACCTGAAAGTCCCCTACACCGTCGACGCCGAGAGAACCGAGCTATGGCTACACCCGAGGAGTTGACTCGTCAGATGGCCGAACTACAAAGACAGATGGAGGCGTTAAAAATCGAGAAAGAAGCCGCTGCTGCCGAGGCTGAGCGTCAACGAGTCAACAATGCTCGTCTACAAGAAGAGCTGAATGCATATCCGAGGAATGCCAAAGAATACATGCTTCCGGAACTGAGGGTGCCAGAGTCTCCAATTGTGCTTCTAGAGATAGATAAACCTTTTGAGATTAAGTCTCAGTTTATATCCTTGATCAAACAGGCTCAGTTTGAAGGGAAACCTACTGAGTGCCCTATGGAACATATTAGGAATTTTCTTGATTTATGTGACACCATAGCTGCTGAAGGTGTCTCACTTGAATATTTTTGTTAAAAGCTTTCAGGTGGTCTCTTACTGGAAATGCCCTGAGCTGGTTGGAGAGCTTACCTTCTAAGTCTATCCGGACTTGGAAAACTTTGTATGATCAATTTCTTACAAAATTTTTCCCTCCTGCCAAGACAACAGAGTTGAGAAAACGTATCACCTCCTATCACCAGCTGCCTAATGAGACTTTTGTTGAAACATGGGAAAGATTTAAAGAGATGCTTAGACAATGCCCCACTCATGGGCAACCTTTATATGTGCTCCAAGAAATCTTTTTCTAGGGTATTAATGCAGAGATGAAGAACCGCATCAACACGCATGCAACGTGCGGTTTTATAGAGATGGAACCTATGACTGCATGGGAATTGTTGGACAAGCTATCTAATTATGATGCCATGTATGGTACCCAACAAACTCCCCAGCCCCAGAAGCGTCTCTACATGCCTAACAAGGACGATGTTGACCCAGATGTTAAAAATCAATTTCTACAAGACGAGGTCAACCGCCTGAAGAAGCAGGTAAGTTTTCTGAAATCCTCTCAATCTTGTCAAGAGTGTGGCTCTTCTACCCATAGTACTTCTGCTTGCACTAACATAGAGCAGGTAAGAGCCGCTGAGACATATGCTGAAGTAAATTATATGAGAGGCCCATACAGAAACCATCCTAGTAATTTTGACAGGTCGAACAATTATCCAACGTGGGGCAACCAAAATCCGAATGCCAACTATGCAGTGCCTCCACCGGATAGACGATCTGCACCGTATCCACCTTCAGGCTATCAGGAGCCACCATCATGGGTACAAGGGTTACAGGAAGGCATTAACGGAGTGAATAACAAGGTTAACGAAGTTCAAGCCAACCTTAACAATCAAAACAAACAATGGGGAGAGTTCGATGTTTGGAAGAAAATTATCGATTCTCAACTAGGGAACCTTGCTGCACAGATTCCATGACCACATGGGCAACTCCCGGGCCGTCCCGAGGAGAACCCTAAGGGACATATAGCGGCAGTACACCTTAGGAGCGGAAAGACACTACCGGAGCGTGTCCAAGCTAAGGACAAGACAGAAGAGGACGCCACGGTGCAGCTCGGTAACGAGCCAGCGAGAGCGAGTACCGAACTGTCACACCATGGTGACGAGGCTCCCAGGGTCGTCAACGACCCTAGTCTAGGTAAGTTTTCTAATCCGAGCCCTCCTCTCAATCCCAGGGTAGTTAACGACCCCATCAGGGTCGATAACGACCCGCCGAGGGTACCTAACGACCCTAGTGTCGACCCGGTAGCATCACCTCTCGAGCCTGACTTGGTTCCGAGAATGGTGAAATCTCTTCCTTTTCCTATTAAGAAATCAAAGGACTCTACTGAGAGTAAGTTCAAGCATTTCGTAAAGATTCTCCAGGGCATTAATATTTCCATCCCATTCGCTGAGGCCCTAAGCGAAATGTCGGCTTACACGAAATTTTTGAAAGATATTCTTAGCAGGAAAAGATCCATCACAGAGCTGCAAGACGAGGTCCGATATATTGCTCTACCAGAAAAGCTAGGAGACCTAGGGAGATTTGCCATAACAATTGGCATAGGCGACCACAAATTCAAAGCTCTATGTGATTTGGGAGCCAATGCTAGTTTACTTCCTCTCTCAATCTGGTCGACAACCAACATGGGACCACTAGAGCCAATTAACATGCGGTTATACATGGCAGATGGCTCTTGCATCAAACCAACAGGGGTTGTAGAAGACTTTCCAATTCAAGTGGGCAAATTCTTTGTCCCGAATGATTTCATAGTTATGGCAATGCGCAAAGACCCGGTAGTTCCTATTATCTTGGGGAGACCGTTCCTCGCCACAGTTGGAGCCATAATTGATGTTAGGAGGGGACTCCTAACTTTCGAAATTGGGGATGAGGTGACGAAATTTCAATTCAAACAGTCAATGAAGGAGACCAATAGAGCCGAAGTCAAGATGCTCTACACCCACAATGAGATCATTGAATGTGGAGACCCCGTTGGAAGATTGGCGTCAAATGATGAATTTTCAGGTCAAAGATGGGCAGAAATAGCCCCTGCAGTTTCGGTAACGAGCCCCCAGCCTTAGTACCGATTCTCTTGGCAGAAGAAGCAGGCTCGCTAACGACTCCATCAACATCGTTAACGACCCTGGCTGAAGACAATGAAATTGCAGCATTTGAATATCTTGAAGAGGTGTTGAAGACGAAGCCAGAAGAACCGATTCTAATCCCAGCTGAACCTTCTCCAACACTTAAACCTCTTCCGGACTCCCTCATGTATGAATTCATTGGTCCTAATTCTACTTTTCCTGTCATCATCAATGCTAAATTAAAAGATGAGGAAGTAGAGAAACTGCTGAATGTGCTTAGGATGCATAGAAAAGCCATAGGCTACTCCCTAAATGATATAACTGGCATATCCCCTTCTCTTTGCATGCATAGGATATACATGGAGGATAATCATAAACCCACTATAGAGCATCAACGTAGGTTAAATCCTAACATGAAAGATGTGGTCAAAAAGGAAATCATTAAATTACTTGATGATGGGATCATATTTCCTATATCGGACAACCAATGGGTGAGTCCGGTCCATGTAGTTCCAAAAAAGGGGGGGAATGACTGTTATAGAAAATGAAAAGGGAGAGCTTATTCCAACTAGGACCACTACCAGTTGGAGGATGTGCATTGATTATAGGAAGCTTAATAGTGCTACTAGAAAAGATCATTTTCCGCTTCCTTTCATTGATCAGGTGTT
This sequence comes from Fallopia convolvulus, assembly GCA_964016875.1. Taxonomy (NCBI): domain Eukaryota; kingdom Viridiplantae; phylum Streptophyta; class Magnoliopsida; order Caryophyllales; family Polygonaceae; genus Fallopia; species Fallopia convolvulus. Next base: position 31,311,135 of record OZ024727.1, read on the forward strand.
AGAACGCTTAGCGCAACATGATTATTTCTGTTATATAGATGGCTATAGCGGTTTTTGGCAGATTCCCATTCATCCTGATGATCAGGAGAAGACTACCTTTACATGTCCCTATGGGACTTTTGCTTATAAAAGAATGCCATTTGGGCTTTGCAATGCCCCCGCCACCTCCAAAGGTGTATGATGGCCATTTTTTCGGATATGATAGAGGAGATTGTAGAGGTCTTCATGGATGATTTTTCTGTTTATGGTTCTTCATTTGATACTTGTCTTGCTAACCTTGCACGTGTGCTTAAAATATGTGAAGAAACCAATCTTGTGTTAAACTGGGAAAAATGCCATTTCATGGTTCAAGAGGGGATAGTGCTAGGACATCTTGTCTCTAAGAGAGGGATAGAAGTAGATAAAGCAAAAATTAAGCTTATTGAAAAACTACCTCCTCCCTCTTCTGTAAAAGACATCAAGAGTTTCCTAGGGCATGCTGGTTTTTATAGACGCTTTATTCAGGATTTTTCTAAGATAGGTAAACCTTTGACTAACCTACTAATGAAAGATGTAGTGTTTGAGCTGTCTCCAGAATGTCTTGAAGCATTTTACAGGTTAAGAGCAGCCCTCGTGTCCGCCCCTATTATGCAGCCCCCGGATTGGACATTACCCTTTGAGATAATGTGCGACGCTAGTGACTATGCAGTCGGTGCAGTCTTGGGACAACAGAAGGATAAGAAACTCCACGCCATCTACTACGCCAGTAAGACGCTGGATGAGGCGCAGAGTAAGTATACCACAACGGAGAAGGAGTTCCTTGTTGTGGTATTTGCTTTTGAAAAATTCCGGTCCTACCTTGTTGGATCCAAAGTGATCGTTTATACTGATCATGAGGCTGTAGATACCTAATGGCCAAAAAGGATGCCAAGCCTAGATTGCTTCGTTGGATGCTCTTACTGCAGGAATTTGATCATGAAATAAGAGATAAGAAAGGAGCAGAAAACCTAGTGGTAGACCACTTATCCAGACTGCCGGTTGAGCATATCACCGAATCCAACAATGAAGTGCCAATAAATGATTCCGACCAGACGAACACCTCATGTTGAACGAGGTCGAACTCAACAAGACCCTCATCACTGACCCCTTCAGGGTCGTTAACGAAGCACCGAGGCTGGAATGCATAGATCACGAAGGCAAGGACCCAAAGTGCATCGACACAACAGTCAGACAGTTCGTTACCCGGCCACGGGAGGTCGTCACCGAGGATAATACTACAGCTCCAGGGTTGTTAACGACCCACACAGGTCCAGTGACGACCCGGCCAGGTAAGATTTCTGATCCGAAACTCATTCAATTCGATTCAATCCCTTCCTCTCCTTCTACTTCTACTTCTTCTACATCAATTCATGCTGTTAGAGGGTCAAAAGCCCCTTGGTTCGTGGATTTTGCTAACTATCTTGTAGGAGGCATAATTCCCTAGGGACTAACCCCGCAAAAGAAAAAGAAGTTCCTCCACGATGTAAAACAGTACTATTGGGATGATCCTTACTTGTTTAAGCAAGGAAGTGATCACCTCTTTAGATGCCGTGTCCCAGAAGAGGAGGTAGAGAACGTGATCCGTCAATGTCACACCCTTCCTACCGGAGGCCATGCAAAAGGATTCAAAACTACGTCGAAGATTCTTCAAAGTGGTCTCTACTGGCCAACCATGTTTAAAGATGTACAGGCTTATGTGACAGCATGTGATGGATGCCAACGCTCGGGCAACATCACTTGGAGACATGAGAATCCACTGACCGGGATACTAGAGGTCGAGTTATTCGACGTATGGGGCATAGACTTCATGCGACCTTTTCCTGCATCAGGCCCCTACAAGTATATCCTAGTGGCGGTCGATTATGTTTCTAAGTGGGTAGAGGCCGTCACTACAAGGACCAACGACGCTAAAACCGTGGCCAGGTTTATTAAGACTAACATTTTTCCCAGGTTTGGCGTTCCAAGGGTCCTCATTAGTGATGGTGGTTCTCACTTCATTGAGCGGAGCTTTGAAGCACTTTTGGCTAAGTATGGGGTATCACATCGGGTGGCAACACCATATCATCCCCAAACTAGTGGCCAAGTTGAAGTTTCAAACAGGCAGATAAAGACCATATTGGAAAAGACAGTGTCCCGTTCTAGGAAGGATTGGTCTTCTAAATTGGATGGCGCTCTATGGGCATATAGAATAGCATACAAGACGCCCCTACGCCCACTCCCTATAATCTAGTGTATGGCAAGGCATGCCATTTACCGGTTGAGATGGAGCTTAACGCATTATGGGCTCTTAAGGAGCTCAACATGAGCCTTGACGCAGCTGGAGCAAAACGATTCATGGACTTGCAAGCACTAGAGGAGTTAAGGCTTAAGGCGTATGAAAATGCTGAAATTTACAAAGAGCGCACCAAGCGGTGGCATGATCAGAAATTGGTGCCCAAAACTTATGAGGTTGGCGATAAGGTACTTCTTTTCAACTCTAGACTCCGTTTATTCCTAGGGAAGCTAAGGACAAGATGGAGCGGGCCATTCGTGGTTCATCACATCTATCCTCACGGCGTGGTAGAGTTGATCGATAACCAAGGCGCGATCTTCAAAGTTAACGGCCACCGACTGAAAAAGTTTCATGAGCAACCCGACCCGGATGAAGAGATTAGAGTCACTATGGCTCTTACAACGTCGGATTAGCCAAGGTAAGTACGTCGGGCTGACGACGTTAAAAATAGCGCTTACGGGAGGCAACCCGCTTTTATTATAGTTTAGTTTTTCTTCTTTTCCTCTTTTTCTTTTCCTAGTTTTATTTTGAGTTTTAGTAAGTAGTTTAGAAGTAGAAAGATAGAATAGATTTAAGCTAACAAGATGCAGGAGTTGGGCTCGTAAATCACTCAAGAAAGGCTACGGCGGTTCGTTAACGACCCACCCAGGGTCGTTAACAACCCGGTTTGGCGACCCGACTCGGCAAAACGGGCAGGTAAGTTTTTTTTAACCCCAATCTATCTTCTATCTACCCATGAGCCGCCCCCTTTCACCTTTTCCTCTACCCCTAGCCCTCTCCTATAAAACCCCTTCAACCTTCCCAAAATTCTACTCTGAAATCCTCAATCCCAAGCTCAAACTTCAAAAAATCCTACCGATTTTTCTCCACCACCGATCGGAACAGCATCACCGCCCTACCCCCGGAGTTTTAACCCATTATCGAACCGGAGCACTTCGCATTCGTTACCGACGAGATCCGAACTCGTTAACCACCCCAATTTTCGATCTTTGCTCTTCAAATTCTCGTTTTACCGGTATGATTTCTAAACCCTAACCCTCTATTGCATGATTCATGGTTTATAGGGTCAAAATTTCATATCTTGTTCATAGAGGATCGAATGGCATGTTTGTTGCTCAATAAGTTTGTTGCTTAATATATTGGTGGTTGATCTTGACTTCTAGGGGTTTGTTCTTGCTTGGATTCTCCATTGCAATTTGATTTAGAAAAGCATGAACTACCTTGTTTTAGAATTGTTTTGATCTTCACCAAGAGTTTCTTGGGCAATTATAGCACGTTCGGGATGGGTAATCGAGTAAGTATGGGGTGCGTATACCCGATTGTGTGTCTTACATAGGATTATGAGGGATGCATGCTTGATTCATGGCTAAATTTTAGAAGTCTTTTTCACTCGGAAATTTTCGAGTGGTTCTTGTACAGGCTCGTTAACGACCCACCCAGGTTCGTTAACGACCCTGCGTATCATCAAAGCTGAAAAACCAGTCCAAACCCGTTACCGACTCCAATTGGGCAGTTAATGAGGCACTCCGAGAGCTATTCCGAGACCAAGTATGGGGTCTCTTGTCTATCTAATTGAGTGGATCTTATCTTGGAAAAGTCGTATTTTTGTAGGTCCACATGGCAAGTTCTAGCCGAGCCGCAACCCGAGCCCAAAAGAAGAGGAGGAATCAGAGGTCCCCATCTCCACCCCGCATGGACAACGTGATCTTGCGCACTCAAGGACAAGCGAACCGCTACAATGCCATACTAGACAAGGAGGACCACAAGACTAGGTGGTTCTCGAGGTCAAGTGCAAAGCAAATGCGGATCTACGATGATGTCAAGGCGGCGTTTGCTATTCTCGGTGTGCCTCACTTATTGAAGAAGGAGAATTTACCACACTTTCCGGCTCTCACATCCGAGTTTCTAGCCACTCTTGAGACGAGCTTCCCAACGAAGACTTCGGAGGGACGTATTCGATTCAGGCTCGGTAATGTGAACCGTGAGTATACTTTGGCGGAGTTCAATGCTATTCTGGAGCTCCCAAATCCTTTTCGAGATTACAGCCTTAAAGATTACAAGGTGATGAGGACTTGGAGCTACATCACCGGTGACGAGGACTTGGAGCTACATCACCGGGGAGGTAGAGCTACATCAAGTCAAAGGAAGTATGGTGCGGAAACCTGGTTAGTCTCTTGGCGACCAATCTTGGAGTTGATCTCACCCTCTACACACCGGCCCATGCTCAGCTGCTCAACATGAACTATTGGTTTAGTTTCGGTATTTTCACTCAGGTTCGGGATGGGTACACTACAAAAGTTCTAGGCCAAGATGTTGCACCCACCCTGGATAAGCTGGAGCTTCTTTATGTACCGAATTGGTACGAGGCATGGACGGGGCATGCATTTCCGTTGGAGCCCAAGCCGCAAGATGAGTTAACGCTCCGACCATGCGAGTCCCGGTTTGAAAGAGAGGGAGAAGAGATGGAAGAAGATGATGAAGATGAGACTGAAGAGGCAGCTACCGAGGGAGGTACAGAAGAGCTCGACATCAAGGAGGATGACCTCGATACAGAAATTCTAGGTACCAATGTCTTCGTTAACGAGCCCGCCAAGGTCGTTAGCGACCACTTTGAGGCCTCTACCGATGCTCCTACCGAGGCACATAGCTTCGGTAACGACCCGCCGAGAGCACCTACCGATCCCCCGTATCCACCTATCGACCCTCATTCTTATGGTATCATGCCATACAACCCAGTGCTTTACCAAGACCATTTCCAGCCTCACTATCAACCACCTCCTCAGCCCGGGTACACTGGATCAAGTATTCCGCCACCATGGGCCGAAGATCTTTCAGCTCAGATGCAACAACTTAACCTTCAGCAGACACATATTCATCGGAGGATGGATAGATGGGAGAGTGTCTATTCTGCTCTCATGGCATTTGAGGATACGAGGAATCAACAAAGAGAGGCGGATGATGCAGAGCGCTGGAGGACGATGTATGACTTCATGGGGAACTTCGAGCATTACTTTCCACCACCTAACCGCTGATTCAGTTTGAAGAGTTTTCTTGTTTTCTGCTTTAAGACTTTGTAAGTTTTTTCTGTTTTTCTTTTCTTGTTTTTCTTTCTTTTCTTTTTTTTTTCTATTTTTTTTCTTCTTCTTATTTTTTCTTACAGTGGGGACACTGTAATTTTAAGTATGGGGTGGGAAAGGGTAGAAAACTTGTTGTCTTGTGTCTTGTGTTTGTTTTTTGTGTTTTATTTGTTTTAAGTAGCTCTTTATTCCATAAAAATTAAAAATCGAAAAAAATCAAAAAAAATTGAAAATTCAAAAAAAAAGAGTTTTAGATTTGATAGATATCCCTTTCTTATGGTTCTATGTTAGTAGTTGCTAGCATGATCGTATAATTCCTTGCAAGCATGTCTTTGATAGTTTAGCCGGATTCTTGTTTTAAAGTTGTTTTTAGGAAGGAATAGCATTTGATGAAATTGAGCATGTATACTTTCTAGCATAAGTGATGCAATCCAACAAAAATTGTTACCTTGTGAGTTATTTTTGGCCTTATAGGGAGAACATAAAAAATCCCTCTTCTTTTCTTGTGTGATTTACTCTCTATATGCATATTATCTCTTGGAATTGTGATGGTTATCTATTACTTGAGACCTATATAAGATTTATAGTTCATTACTTGTGAAGATCATATGATAGAGAACTTTTTCATGAACCCTATTGATTCTTATCCTACCTTACGTTATCCTTATTTTTGAAGCCAATTTGAGCCTTTAATCCTTTTTATTTTTAGCTCCACAAAATTGTTCCCTAGCTGAGATAAGCTTGACCCTATCCGGGGATTAGGACTTAGATTGGAGAGGTCAGTTTTGTTGAGTGAGATGTTATGATTGGTTTTGAAATTGAGAGATTGTTGGGAAGGGTAAATTGGAAGTCTCTTGTTTTATTTTGTAAAAGAAAGATCTCTTAGTAATAAAGGATGCACAAAAGGAAATTTGTGAGAAGAGTGAAGGAATATACACGATGAGCTCATTAACGACCTTGTTGGTTCGTTAACGAGGCTGCGCAGGTAAAAAAGAGGTCGATAAGAGAAGTTGATAAGAAGAAAAAGAGAAGTGGATGTGCATTTGTGTTTAATAGATAAATCAGAGATTCTTTTGAGTAATTTTATGAGACTTTCTAGGATATGATGGGTGAGTGAAAAAGGAAGTGCATAATGAAGAGTGAGTTTGGTATTATTGTTGTTTTGAGAGTTTTTGGTGTTATGTGTGAGTTTTTAGGAGTCTTTGATTCCCGGATATTATTAGCACCACATGGCCAAAATATTTCCACGCCTTACTATCATTACCAAGCCCCATTACAACCCGGCCGAATGGAAGCTTCTATGAAGTTTTTCATTGAGCCTAAGTTCTCTTGATGATTTTTGCTTGTTTTGACAAATCTTAGGGTGGAGAGTTTGGTGATATAAGTTCCAATTTATATGAGTTTTTGTATATAAGATTAGTTGAGAGTTGAATTTATAAGCCTAAACACATGAGAGTTGAGTGAAACACATTATCCCTTGTGAGGATGGATTGTATTTTCTTATGTCTATTTGGTGTATATATGTGTGATGACATTAATAGTCATTTGCTATTTTCTTCTATTTTGTTGAAGTTGCTTTTTAGATGATGGCTATGGCTTGATAAGTATGATTGTTTGGTTTTGATTAGTGTTTAGTGATTGCTTAAGGACAAGCAAATCTAAGTATGGGGTATTTTGATGTTCATGTTTTTGGTATAGTTTTTAGTGTGTTTTCTTAGTTTGTTAGGCTTAATTTTAGTAGTTTTAGGGTTAGTTTTGTGTGTTTTTGGATGATTTTGCATATTTTGTGAAAAGTATGAAAGCTACTCTATTTTGTGTCTTTTTGTAGGTTTTAGCAAGGAAACAGTGCTTTTTGGAGCTGAGTGGAGTACTATGGTGGAAGAGGGAAGAATACGAGGATAAAGAAGTCGAAGTCAAGCTTTTTAGAGTTGAAGTGTTGAAGAAAGCCAAATCCAGGCTCGTTAACGAGGCTGTGAAGGGTCGTTAACGAGGCTTAGAGATAGATTTTTTCGAGAGTTCGTTGTTATGTCTACCGACCCTGTGCGGAAATTTATTCCGTGTCGGTAGGGTTTTTAATGGGGTTTTAGGGTTATTATATTTTATATTTTAGGTCTTGTTATCTTTTTAGGTTTTATTTCTATCTTTTTAGAGTTAGTTTCTATCTTTTAGGAAAGTTTTTATCTTCTAGCCTTTTTTATTAGATAACTTTATTAGTATAAATACCCTTCTTTTCTAGCCAGAGGAGGGGGGGGGGGGGGGGTTCGGACGTGTTCAAGGAGAAGACGGATTGGACGGAGCCAAGAGAGAGTAGTCGAACCGAGGCTAACGAGAGTGAAACTAAGGTCGTTAGACTTGTTTTCGATTCGGTATTCTTGTTATTTTCGGTTTCTTCTGAATTCTGTAAGACGATAATTTTCTTATTAATTTGAAGTAGTTGTTTTGTTTTCGATGTTTTCTCTTATTGAAATTGTTTGCTTTATAATTATGAGTAGTGAGTAGTTTTCCTATCTAGGGTCGGGGTTAAACCCGGCATAGTTATGCGTGGTTTTATGAGTAAGTAGATTGTGTTAAATGCCTTTTATCTATTTTTGGATTGCTTGTTGTGTTTTTGCCTGGATGAGAATCGAGGTAATTTGAGTTCTTTACTCGTTCGAAAGGAAAGTTAGTAACTTGAATGTTGATATTGTTCGATTGCGAAAGTTTCGAGCTTTGGATCCAAAACAAGTGATTGAGTGAATTGGTTTTTGAGAGTATATTGATTTGCTTGCTAATTAGCGAAAGTTGATGAATTTATCTATTTAAAGGCATGATCTTTATCTTCTTACGAGTTTATATACATGGCTATGTTGTGGTGACCCTTGTTCTAGATAATTGTTTTTATTTGAATTTCTTTGATTATATTCGTTACTGAGTTCGTTGCCTCGGTACCGAACCTGTTCTTAGGTCGTTAGTGTGTGTTCGTAGTTTACCCAGGCTCGTTAACGACCTTGACAAAGTCGTTAACGAGGTTGGTCGTAGTTGAGTTGTGTTGTTTTGCTTTGGTTTATTTTTCTTAATAGTTTGATAGACAAACAACTGTGCTTCCCGTGGAACGATCATGACTCCCCTATACTCAGTGGGGTCTTGACTATAAATTATTTGTTGTCAATAAACCCTCTCAACACAAGCCCCATTACAACCCGGCCGAATGGAAGCTTCTATGAAGTTTTTCATTGAGCCTGAGTTTCTCTTGATAATTTTTATGTGTTTTGACAAATCTTAGGTGGAGAGTTTGGTGATATAAGTTCCCATTTCTATGAGTTTTTGTATATAAGATGAGTTGAGAGTTGAATTTATAAGCCCAAACACATGAGAGTTGAGTGAAACACACACATATATCCCTTGAGAGGTTGGATTGTATTTTGCTTATGTCTATTTGGTGTATATATGTGTGATGAAGTTAATAGTCATTTGCTATTTTCTGCTATGGTTTTGAAGTTGCTTTTGAGCTGATGGCTATTTGCTTGATGAGTATGGTATTTTGGTTTTGATAGTGTTTATTGATTGCTTGAGGACAAGCAAGTCTAAGTATAGGGTGTTTTGATATTCATGTTTTTAGTCTAGTTTTTGGTTTGTTTCTTAGTTTGTTTAGGTTTAGTTTTTGTAGTTTTTAGAGTTAGTTTGGTGTGTTTTTGGATAAGTTTGCATATTTTGTGAAAAGTATGGAATCTACTCCATTTTGTGTCTTTTTGTAGGTTTTGAGCAGGAAAGAGTGCTTTTAGGAGCTAAACTGGAGTGCTATGGTAGAAGTCGGAAGAATATGAAGATTAAGAGGTTGAAGTCTAAGCTGTTAAGAGAAAGAAGAGTCGAAGAAGCCAAATCCCAAGCTCGTTAACGAGGCTGTGAAGGGTCGTTAACGAGGCTTAAAGATAGAGTTTTTGGATAGAATTTTGTGTTCCTACCGACCCTGTGCGGAAGTCGTTGATGATGGTTCCGTGTCGGTTGGGTTTTAAGTGATTTTAGGGTTTTTAATGATTTTTAAGGTTGTTATATCTTCTATCTTATATCATGTTATCTTTTTAGAGTAAGTTTTTATCTTGTAAGTTTTTAATAGATAACTTTATTAGTATAAATACCCTTCTTTCTAGCTTAGGGAGGGGGGAGGACGATTTTATTTCTTCTAGGAGAGCCGAACTTGACGAGGTCGAGTGGGAGAAGTAGCGAGCCAAGGTCGATCGAGAGAGAGAGAGAGAGTTGGGTCATTAGTCATGTTTTTTTTTACTCGGTATTGTTTTATTTTCGGTTTCTTCTGAAGTTTGTAAGAGGATATTTCTATTATTAATTTGAAGTAAGTTTGTTTTGTTTTCAATGTTTTCTTTTGTTTTCTTTATTAATATGAGTAGTGAGTAGTTTTCTTATCTAGGGTTGGGGTTGAAACCCGGCATAGTTATGCATGTTTGATGATGAGTTGATGTTTTGAATGCCTTTTATCTATTTTTAGATTGCTTGTTGTGCTTATGCTTAGACGATAGTCGAGGTAATTTGAGTTTGAAATTTGATCGAAAGAGAAAGTTGTTAACTTGAAGGTTGATATTGTTCGATTACGAAAGTTTCGAGCTTTGGATCCAAAACAAGTGATTGGGTGAATTAATTGATGAGAATTAATTGATTTGCTTGCTAGTCAGCGAAAGTTGATAAATTTATCTATTTAAAGGCATGATCTTTATCTTCTTATGAGTTTTTATGTATAGCTATATTGTGGTAACCCTTGTCCTAGATTTTTATTCTTAATTGAGTTTGCATCCGTTACATTCGTTATCGAGTTACTTGCCTCGGTACCGAACCTGTGTTAAGGTCGTAAAGTGTGAGTTTTTGTAGAGTCATCCAGGTTCGTTAACGACCCTGACAAAGTTGTTAACGAGGTTGGTCGTAGGTGTTTTGTGTTGTTTTGCTTTGTTTTTGTTAGTTGATAGACAAACAGCCGTGCTTCCCGTGGAACGATCATGACTTCGCTATACTCAGCGGGGTCTTGACTTATAAATTTATTTGTTGTCAAGAATACCCTCTCAACAAAGCTTCACTATGATTCCATTCAAATGTTGAAGAACAATTGAAGGTACACCAGAGAAAACATGAGAAGAAATATATCTCTTGAGGTCTAGAATGAATAATCGAAGAATAGAAACACAATTGTATGTAGATCGATTTTTGTAGTCATGAGAGAGTCCCTTTGTTGATGTTCTTCTCCCCCCTTTTATAGGCTCACCTCCTGGTCATTTATGAGTATCAATCCGAGAATCTCGCCCTGTTATTAATGTCTTCCAACGACTAGTTTGACCAGCTACCGCTTCTACTAAGTCGTCGACGCGTTTAGGCATTAACGACGTCCGTGATTTTTGCCTTCTAATTAATGCGTTCCAACAACTCTTTTATGCTCCTCGATTTCCTCCATGCAATTTAATGCCTCATTTATGGTAAATAATGTCTTTAATTGCTTCCGATATCTTCATATCATCGTGGCCCCACATCGGAATTAGCCAGATATGTTAGGGCCGAACAATACCCCCAAACCCGCTCAAAATTCCTGGCGTATATTTTGGTGCAGGTTTGAACTGGTGTTGGGAACCATTTCCTGAAGTCGTCAAACCGATAATCCTCTCATGTTGCCTTTGTTGGTTTGTGAACCTTGATGTTAGGCTCTTAAACGTCTTGTGATATGCTTTTGGATTGTGCCCATGGGGCATCTTTTGGACATTTGTCTTTGTTTTTTGGTACTCTGTTATGTATGCTTAGTTTGAACGAAGGCTTTCGCAGGAAAGTCTGCTAATCAAGATGAGACATTGGTCGTAATGTGTACCTGAGGTTTAGTGTAGAAGCGCGCCTGTGCAAGAGTACTAAGGGAGTTTTTTTTATATGTATTGTGATGACACGAATGACAAATGTAATATGCATGTACACTATTACATGTCATTTGCACTTAAGGGCTCCCCTTGCTCTAGAGCGCCTTAAATATACTCCACCTTAGTATCTTTGACCGGTCTTGTGTGCACATTAGCCCGATTGAAAGGCGGGGCCTATGTTTTGTCCTGTAACATCACAAGGCATCCCTTGCTATTTTTTATTTGATGTATATTGGCGACTAAGTCCGATCTTTCATGCATTGGCGACTAAGGCCGGTGTTTCATGTATTGGCGATTAAGGACAATGTTATATAAGTGTTGGCGACAGAGGCCGATGTTGTTAGTACTGGCGACAGAGGCCGATGTTGTAAGTGTTGGCGACAGAGTCCGATGTTGTACGTACTGGCGACAAAGGCCGATGTGTAGTATGTAATGAATGTATTGTCATATGTAAAAAGGAATGGTAAAGTACCTTTGACCTGAAGTTTATGTTGCTAGCTCTTAACGTGTTCATGACGACTTAGAAGTGATAAAGCTTTATGTGTGTTACATCTTGGTTTTATTGAAATAAGTGCCTCGTGTTCCACTTTCGTTGTTCGTTGCTTTGAATGTGCATTGCACGACTTGGGCCACCCCCAATGATGAGCTTAATGCCACCCCCAGTACAACGCCTCCTTGATTTGATGTGCCAATTGTATGTAGTAACCACCTTCCTGATGGTAAATTGTTTTCTATTTGCACTGTTTCTTGTAAGGTGTCATCAGGTTGGATAGGAATGAAGTTGACCATAAAATTATTTTGTAAGGCGTCCTGATAATTCTGGTATTGACATTGTACTCTTCATAGAAAAGTTAGTGCTCACTTTATGGATTGACTTTCAAAGTAAAGTTGTAACATGATTGAATTCATAACTAGTACTCATACCGATTTTTTGATGGAAGAATACCTAGTTCTAGAATGAAGTAAAGTCTTGCTTACATTGTAGATTGATAACTTGTTTGCATTTTATTCCCTTATGAATACAATGATGAAAACCACCTTTGTAACGGGTTCCCAAACTCTTCTATTTATTCGAACGACATGTTCTTTCTCAACAAGGGTATGGACGGTACCTTGACTCGCGCTTACCATGCCTTTGATCAAGTCTTAGTACTTCCCTCATGTCTGCGACAAAGAGGTCATCTTCTTCCATTCGAATGTGTGCTAACGCCTTTGCCTGTACTTCATCATAGTTGGAGCAAGGATACTTAGTTAATTCATCATAAAGTTCGAGGTTACCTGTGGATATCCCTCTTCGAAATGCTTATACCGATGTTGCGGCATTACATTCTTCAATGGCGACGAGTTCCTCATTGTACCTATTTAGAAACATCTACAGATTCTCCAATTTTTGCACCAAATGATATAAGTGGCTTGAACGTTTCTTGGTGCATCGACTACTTGCAAACCTGAGTCTAAACTTGTCAACCAATTCAACAAATGATGAAATACTTCCAAGTGGTAAGTGTGAATGCCAATTTAAAGCTGGACCAGATAAGGTATTTCCAAACCAACGACACATTACCACTTCCTTCATTTCGAATGGGACAGTGCTAATGTTCATCGCTTGTTTGAAAGCTTTAACATGTTGGTCTGGATCAATCATTCCTTCAAACTTTGGTACATCGGGAACGTGATACTTTCTCGAAACATCAACTCTCGTAATAGCCGGGACGAAGGGGGAGTTGGTATAACCATCTCACCTTTCATGACTATTGGTTGAGGTGCCTCTGGGACCTGACTGAACCGGTCATCAAGGGCTTTAAGCCACTCTCTTAGAGCCACGACTTCGGCGTCCTCTTGGACAACGTGAAGCGTGTTACCACTTACTTGATAACGTGTTATCTGTCTCTCATTACTTGGTGTGACGTGATTAGGGTCATCAAGATCCGATTGCCGCGCAACTCTACAATCCATTGCTCCGGAAACCCTTGAGATTGAAGCAAATTTCTTTCACGAGTTAAAGATTCAATTTGTCTTTCATAAACTTCTGTAAATCGGTTGTGTGCCTCCTTTTGCTTTTCCAGATGCTTTTGCAAGGCAAGAATAGAGGCCCTGAGTTCGACTATGACAACCGAGTCGGATGCGACCCCCAATTCCTGTATTGCATTAAGGTCATTTGGCTTGAAAGTTTGGTCGGTGGATGTGTCGGTTAGAATATCGGTGGGAATAATATGAGGTATGATTTGTGGCTGATTGAGAGTGACGAGGTTAGCTTCTTGGTTTCCATGTCCACTAGAGGGACTAGTGTTGGAAGTTCGGTCGTTGGTCATTTTGGTAACGGGGTGGTGGTAACGTGTTTGATTGAATTTTTGGCTAAAGGCCCCACGCTGGGCGCCAATTGTTTTGGGCAGATTTAACACGTAAACATGTTATCTGCTATACTGAGGGAACTCTATTCAAAAACCAGTTTAAACACGTTAATTCGCAACTAATGAGGGATTCACGAAGAGAAATAGCAAACGAACTAGTAAATAAGTAGAGAAAGAGATATGGATTCAGAAGAGTGAAATAAGATTGCAATTGCATTTTTGCGAGTTACACCGTTATGATTCTGGATACAATGGTAAGTCGTAGACACGTTAATTGATAAAACAATAGATATCGAAATAAATAGACAAAAATATAAAATATAGAGGAAAAACTTCACTATGATTCCATTCAGATGTTGAAGAACAATTGAGGGTACGTCCGAGAAAAGATGAGAAGAAATATATCTCTTGAGGTCTAGAATGAATTATGGAAGAATAGAAACACAATTGTATGTAGATCGGTTTTTCTATTCATGAGAGAGTCCCTTTGTTGATGTTCTTCTCCCCCTTTTATAGGCTCACCTCCTGGTCAATTATGAGTATCAATCCCAAGAATCTCGCCTTGTTATTAATGTCTTCCAATGGCTAGTTTGACCAGTTACCACTTCTGCTAAGTCGTCGACGCGTTTAGGCATTAAAGGTGTCCGTGATTTTCGCCCTGTAGTTAATGCGTTCCAACAGCTCTTTTATGCTCCTCGATTTCCTCCATGCAATTTAATGCCTCATTAATGGTAAATAATGTCTTTAATTGCTTCCGATCTCTACATATCATCGTGGCCCCACATCGGAATTAGCCCGGTATTTTAGGGCCCAACAATGTTAAGGCGAACATTAAAGCATATACGATTGGTGTCCTTAAGGACATGAAAACTGTGAAAAGGTTTCCTAATAGATGTTGGGGCATATTTATGTCAATGACTAGTGGTTTCAATCGGGCGGGTCGGGTCGGGTTTGGGTCGGGTCAATTCCGTTTCGTGTAAGTTCCGATTCGGGTCGAAACTCCAAGTCATCCATCTGCGTCGCAAGCGGCTCGTCATTGATCGACAAGCACATAATGTGCTCGATATCATGAAGCGTGATCGTCATCTCACCCCAAGGGAAGCGAAAGTTTTTGGTCTAGGGATACCAACGCTCAATAAATGCTAAAATGATGACATGGCCAATGCCTCGATAATCCACCGAGGCTAACCGGGCTAGACCGGTCTACTGAGCAAGGGCCTACCACGTATCTGGCCCATCAATGATATGATGCCGGATCTCAAGACATACCACCGGCCGTGAGTAATCATTCACAACCTTACCCCATACATGAAAATTTTCAAAAACTCATTCAATCTTATTTCTTAGAAAAAGTAATTCATGCTTACCAACTTATCATCAATGTGGACTCGTTGACCCTCCGGAATACCCGCTTGTGTCCACCTCTAGATTGACGCTGCAGCATGAGAAGGATAGTCTTGAAGGACGTCAGGCAAACGTGGGCCTCTAGGCTCCACATGTCTACCTCCTAAGAAATTGGGGTCGGAGCAGGTCCAAGCGTGGGATGACTATGCTGAGGTTCGGGCGGATGATGGGTTGGGCCACACTCTTGAATGGGGTCGGAAACATGGTCATTTGGAGACTGTGAAGATAGAGGAGGAGGGGTCGGGACATGCTCTTATAAGGAGTAAAAATCATAGGAGTATGAAGGTTGTGAAGAGATAGGAGAGGTCGGGACTCCCTCCTAAAGGGGGTCAGAAATATGATCGACTGGAAATTGTGAAGTGGGAGAAGGGTTCGGGACACGCTCCTGAAGGGGGTCGGAAACGTGGTCATTTGCAGGATGTGAAGCAAAAGGAGGGATTGGGTCACCCTCCTAAAGGGGGTCCAAAACCTATAACGACGGGGTCCTAAAGCTACATGATGCGACATCTAAATAGCCTCTAATACAGGAGGAGGGGTTAGAATATGCTCTCGTGGTGGGACTATGGGTACGTGGAGGCTCCTATACCCGAAGGGTTATATCGATGTCCCTCGACTGGCTCCGACTTTTGCCTTCCTAGCCCTCTTCTTCGAGGCAACAACCTCAGCTGGCTCCGACTACAAGATACGTCGATGCTTCGTAGACCTCGTCCTCCACTTCCTCGACGGAGTATGCGTCATGGAGACGGGACTAGACAAGCTTGACAAGGCATGAAGCCTCTCCTTAAACAAATCACTACACCATTTTGCAGATTTAGCGACCACGTAATATGGTTGCTAATGCCAAAAAAACATTTTGCGTCCACGTGTCGCCAATTTAGCGACAATAATACATGTGGTTGCTAAATACTCACGGAAAAATTTGGCGCCACGATTTAGAGACCACATGGTCGAAAATATGCGCAACCACGTGGTCACTAATCGGACGCCAGTATTTAGTGACATCGTGGTCGTTACAGCGTGGCGTCCGATTAGCGACCACGTGGTCGCGAACATCTGCGACCTTGTGGTCACTAAATCGTGGCGCCAAACTCCCAAAATATTGTCGTGCAGTTGGTGACCTTGTGGTCTCCATACAATTCCTATATATAAACCACACATCCTTATTTATTTCTAAACAAAAATACCCCTAAAACAATTCATTGGAGGAGAAGGTTTCCGTTATATTTCGCTCACATTTAATAGGAGGTGAAGGTTTTCATCAGATTTTTCTCTCTTCGATTTATAGGTGTGTAATTATTATTGTTGTTTAATATAGTAAAATAATTATAGGAAAACAATGTTATAAATGGTTAGATTAATTACTTTCATAAACATAGTTGAAAATTTGCGTTTAATTGTAATTTGATATTATCTAAGTATAGGCTGAGAACTAAGCAAAGTATAGAATGAGAAATAGGCTAAGTATAAAATGCTATAATTTGTGACCATGTGGACACTAATTAGCGACCATGTGGACCTTAACGCGGAATTAGCGACCACATGGTCGCTAATTAACGACCATGTGGTCGCTAACGCTGAAAATTTAAATTGAATGGATATATTTGCGTATTGGTTTACATGTAAAAATGCGTGAATGGATGTATTTGCGTATTATGGACATCTTTTTGAACGAACAGTTTATTGCTGACATTGATCAATTTGTTGAATTCTGCAAGTTGATGCCGAGTTTTAACCCGCATGAGTTACGATGTCCTTGTATGAATTCGAAGAATAGGAAGCTTATTTGTGTAGATGAGGTGAGTTATCATCTTGTTACTAAGGTTTTTATTCCTCACTATTACCATTGGATTTCGCACAGAGAGACAAATGAGATGTATATTGCATTGTTGGATGCGTCTAGACAGTATGAAGGTTCAACTAGTAATGATCTGATGCCACCAATTCCTAAGTATGAGAATCAAATGGAGCAGATGGTTTTTGATGGTTTTAATTTTCGACCTCATTACACTGATCACATACAAAATGAGGAGGTATGAATTGAGAGGAAGCATTATTATCCTGAAGCGCCCAATCCCGATGCACAACGTATGTACGACATGTTGGCGGCAGCGAATAGGTAGTTGTGGCCTGGATGTGATGCCACCCAGTTGGAGGCAGGGACTGATCTACTTAGCCTGAAGTCAAAGTTAAGGCTGACAGAGCGAGGATACGACATGATTTCTGATTGATGCGGGCGCGTATCTTATCCTAAGACAACATTACCGGCCACATTCTATGACAAAAAAAACTAGTCGAGGGTCTTGGTTTACCATATGAAGCAATAGATTGTTGCCCAAAGTTATGTATGATATATTTGGGTGTAGATGCAGAGTACACATGTTCAGATTCTAGTTGGAGGCAAGGCAAGACGAAGCTCATTCCACACTTTTGTATGTTTTACTTGCCAATCACACAACATTTGTAGAGGCTATATGCATCGATGGTGACGACTTAACACATGCGATGGCATACAGAGAATGTACAAGAAGATGGGGTGATGTGACACCCGTCAGATGCACAAGAAAGGAGTCATTTCAATGTAGTATGGCCAGATTTTGCTGCAGAATCGCGAAATGTTAGATTAGCATTGTGGATAGATTTTTTCAATCTGTTTGGTTCTTCAGGGCGACAATACTCTTCGTGGTCTGTAATTTTGACACCATACAACCTTCATCCATCAATGTGTATTCGAGAAGAGTTTATGTTTTTGACAATTATTGTCCGTGGACCAAAAAGCCCAAAGCGAAAATTGGATGTATACTTGCAGCCGTTGATAGCCGAGCGTAAGAGTTTGTGGATTAATGTGGCGAACACGTACGATGCATGGAGGAAGCAAAAAAATTCATGCGTGCAGCTTTACTATGGACTATTAGCGACTTCCCACCATATTACATGTTGTGAGGTATGTTGTTGTATGTTATGGTTAATTAATTATAATCATGTTATCAAATTTATTGCGTTAACCTGGTATATGTTTTTGTAGGATGGAACAAATCTGGAAAATACGCTTGTCCTTATTGCATGGAGAACACTAATGCATTTTATCTAACCCATGGATGAAAAATGTGTTGGTTCGATTGTCACATGAGGTTTGTAGAAGAAGCACATCGCTTACGAAACAACATGACCGATTTCAAGAAGGGTAAAAGGGAACGTCGTGTTCCCACAGTACTCTGTGATGGATACGAGATATTAGACCAGATTGACAGTATGAGTGAGGTTGATGAAGATAACTGAAGTGGGAGTCGACACTACACCATTTTGTTGATTTAGCGTCCACGATTTATGTCCAGGATTTAGCGACCATATGGTAACTAAGTCCAGGATTTAGCGACCATGTGGTAGCTAAATCCTGAATTTAAAAATTCCGTCTTTAATGCACTAATTGAATGCTCCTTTTTCCTCTTCCCTTCCAACTGCTTCTTAACCTGTAAAACAATGGACATAGGGGGCGGGGACCCCCTAATCCACCTCCGATGCCTAAGTCAAAAGAGTAGTTATCGAATGAACGTCGAGTTGGTCAACACCAGAAAAGCAAAAGAAGACAGTGAGTATGAGTTTCCTTAAACAAGCTAAGCGAATATTAGCCCGTTCAAGCTCTCAAGGTGTCTTTCCATATCCTCTATATACACGATGAAGACGTGTATTTATAATGGAAGAGAGAGGGATAGGGGGCCGAAAATCCTATCCCCTAGAGGAAGCGATATCTTGCTCCCTACTCTAAGTGAAAATTCTATCTTTTAAACAAGATAAAATCTTTCATTATATCTAACAACCACCATATTTAATTTTATAAGAAAATACTAAGAGATAATAAATATGTAATAAATAAAAATACCTTTATGGAGATTGATTGGAAAATAATTATGGTAGTTATTTTTACCCACTCACAGATACCAAGTGGTAACTAAATCAGATTTAGCTACAATGTGGTCGCTAAATGCATAAAATGAGATGTATTTAGCGACCACATGGCCACTAATCCCAACTTATGTATTTAGTGACAATGTGGTAGCTAAATAACGCTAAAGTCCAATTCCAAAACCCTAAATTCATTTTAATGTCAATTTGTAATGAAGTAATTAGTTTTATTTTCTCCATATGCAAGATGGGAAATAAAACCCTAAACCCTAGAACCCTAAACCCTAAAACCTTAAACTCTAAATTCGTTTGGATCCAAATCTATAGTTGTAGAAATAAGATCATTAAATGGCAAGCGTGCGAGATTTCAATATATAACAAAGTAATTAGTTTTATTTTCTCCACATGCAAGATGGAAGATAAAACTTTAAACCCTAAAACCATACCCTAAATTTGTTTCAATTTCATTTTATATGAAGTAATTAGTTTTATTTCTCTATATGCAAGCTGACAGTCTGGCCATTTCAGATTATAACATTACAACACTAGCTCGTGGATCCACTAGAACCATCAAGACATATCCTGGTTATTTTGTGAATGGTGATCGATTCCATACGAAAACACACACTTCAACGCGGGCAACTAACAATAGTGGAGTTTGTGTTATCAAAAAAAACTTTGGCAGTGACGAGGACTACTATGGCGCGCTAGACGAAATAATGGACGTTAATACCCAAAGGTTATGCGTATATACGCCGTTGAGGAGGCATTTTTACAAAATTCACCACGTCAACTAGTTATCGATGATTTAACCGATGTTGATCGTCTTGGTCCGCTAAATGACCCAAGAGATACTTTTTATTTCGTCGATGTTGATACAGATGCCGAAACTTACCGAATAGATGGATTAAATAATTATGTAGATCAAATAACTAACCAAATTTTACTCAAATAACTAACCAAAATTAGCGACTACATGGTAGCTAAATCCGATTTAGCGACCACATGGCAGCTAAATTCAGGATTTAGCGACCAAATGGTAGCTAAATCCTAACTTGGATTTAGCTACCACATGGTAGCTAAGTCCGATTCAGCGACCGCATGGTCGCTAAATAGCTACCATGTGGTAGCTAAATACAATTTTTTTTAAAAAGAAATCCCTAAATACATAAAAGGGGAGGTATTTAGCAACCACGTGGTCGCTAATTTGCGTCCATGTGGTCGCTAAATACATAAAAATATGGGAGGGAATATTTGACGAGGCAGTCTTTTTAAAATTATTTGGGAATTAGCGTCCATGTGGTCGCTAAATATATAAAAAAAATATGGGAGGGAATATTTTACGAGGCGGTCTTTTTAAAATTATTTGGGAATTAGCGTCCATGTGGTCGCTAAATACATAAAAATAAGGGAGGGAATATTTGACGAGTCAGGCTTTTATAAAATTATTTGGGAATTATGATGGAAATAATTGAGCATCGACGAAGTTTTTAATTTTTAGGAATTCACGACCACGTGGACGCTAAATCCGAACCTGGATGTGACCATGTGGTAGCTAAATACAACGCTGATTTTTAAAAAAAAAAAAAGTTGTTGAATACATAAAACAGGGTGTATTTAGCGACCACATGGTCGCTAAATACCTTTTATATCAGAAGACGCAATTGTCTTCCTCATTTTCTACTTCGAACTCTCTCTCGCTCTCTTCGTTTTCTCAGTTGAATCCCTCCTTCTCCTCCACCATGATAGAGCATATTGATATAGGTTTTAGAGCATGTTTTTATTCCCGTTTTATGCATTTTTAGCTAGGGTTTTACTTTAAGTTGTAGTTTAAGTTTTATTTTGGTTTAGTTCGAAATCTACGCGTTTGTGTGCTATATTGTCGGATGGAAGGTGAAGCATAGTTGGTTTGAGGTTAAGGACCGAACCTAGGAACGCGTGGAGAGCATTGAGGAGAAGAACCTAAGGAAGAAAACATAACTCAATAGGAAGACAAACCGCGCTCGGAGGATTGTTCCAGCGCCGAAGGGAACAAGATTCTGCGGCTGAAGCACGGGCAATACCGGGGGGAGCGCGCTCGCGCTCCTGGTGCCTTTGAACGCGCTTCGGCGCGTTGATCCGACGCTGACTCGAGCCTCCGTGTTATCCTTTGGGCCGACTTTATTCGTGTTTTTAGATGTTTTCGGGTTTCATATAAATACTCTTTTAGGGTTTCTTTGGAGACATATGCTATGTTATTACTTTGCTTTTACGTTAATTTGAATTGGAGAGAACTCTTGGGAGACAAAACCCTAGTTTGCAATATTGAAGAGAAATCAAACTCTTGTAAGTTTAATTCTTTTTTAATTTCTTATTCTAGCTAAATTTCCATGTCCAACTAGTTAGTTGAAATTGTATGCATGATTGTTTGTGAGATTTTAATTATTTTAGTTTGTCTTGAGTAGATTGAATCTCTCCATGCTTAATTGCTTAATTTCACTTAGGATTATAATAGCTTGATCACCTATTCTATTTCTAGGTTGAATTACAACTAGAGTAACTAAATAGACGGTGGAATTTGGTTATTCGTGGATGAATCCTTTGATTCAACTTATAGACGGTGGAATAAGATTAATCAAAGGAGGAGAATTCAATCACAAAACTTCATAAGTAGACGGTGGAATTTATGAATTATGTTTCTATTGAATGCTTTGAACTTATTTGCATGATCAATTTGACATAGAAGGTTTTCTAGGTTAATTGGTTAAAAGGTTGTTAAAAACGGTGTATATTAATAACAACCTTAAGCTTGAATTTCATAAATTCACAATAGATTAGTCAAGGGAAGTGAAATAAGAATAATCAATGATTAAAACTCATGTATGCAATGGATACGAAACTAGTTGGACCCTTTTCTTCTATTTGATTTTCTAATTGTTTTATTTGCTTTGCTTTATTTAATTAGATTGATGGTAGCTTGAAATGATAAAAACCCCCCTTTCACTTAGTAATATTATTTAAATACAAGTAATCTGAGTCTTTGTGGGTTCGACCCATGCTTCCACTATACTTAGATTCGGAAGTTAGGATATTTCTTTGACAGTGCTTTTATAGCGACATAAAAGCGCTCGTCAAATTTGGCGCCGTTGCCGGGGACTCGGCTAATTATTTGTGTTTATTTGGTGTTACTTTTTATTTTTTTGGGGTGTGAACCACTTGCATGGTTCGTACCCGTGCTACTAATCCATCTCTTGTTGCATTTGATCCAGAAATTGAAAGGAAAATCTCTAGGTTGCGCAAGAAAGCTCTTGATTTTTCTCATGAATTACCGTTCAACCTGGATTCCTCAACATCTGATTCTGAGTTCGAAGGCATTCCTGAAATTGCAGAGATGGCTCAACCGACACTGAGATAGTTGACTGCACCTGATTTGGCCCAACAACCATTGGCGGTGAAGCTACATGAGCTCCCTGACGGTGTCCAATTTGAATTGAAATCTGGGTTGATTCACCTCCTCCCTAAATTCTATGGGAAGGCGGGTGAGGATCCCAACAAACATCTAGCTGAATTTCATGTTGTCTGCTCTAGCATGAAACCGAAGGGCGTCACTGATGATCAAATCAAGTTGAGAACTTTCTCTTTTTCTTTGAAAGAGGGAGCTAGTGATTGGCTCTATTACTTGGCTCCTGGCAGTATTGAGACTTGGGAGCAATTGAAGAAGGCTTCTCTTGAGAAATATTTTCCTTCCACAAAGCTTTCAAGTCTAAAGAAGAGCATTAGCAACATTGAACAGCTCCCGAACGAATCATTGTATTAGTATTATGAGAGGTTCAAGAAGTTAATCTCAAGCTGCCCTTATCATGGTTATTCTCAGCTTGATCTTGTTATGTACGTCCATGAAGGCTTATTGGATGAACAACGCCGACATATTAATGCTGCTTGTGGAGGAAACATCCTGAATAAGATTCCTGCTGAAGCTTTTGAGCTTTTCCATGAACTATCTGAAGGCTCTCATCAATTCAGCAAAAGAGCTACAATGAGGGCTGCCCATTCTATCAATGCTACAACATTACATGAGGAGGTAAATGAGTTGAAGACAATGTTCAGGCAATTCATGTTAGGAGGACAACAACAAGTCAAACCTTGCGGTTTCTGCTCCGACATTACTCACAAGACAGATGCTTGTTCTACTCTTCATACTCAAGAGGAAGAAGTCAATGCGCTTGGAGGATATGGGCCAAAAAGGCCAGTATATGATCCTTATTCGAACACATACAATCTGGGCTGGAAGGATCATCAAAATTTGAGGTATGGAAATCAGAATCACCAATATGCACCTCCAAACGGCCCTCCAGGTTTTAGACCTCACCTTCAACCTCAGCCTCAAGCACCGAATCAAGGCCCATCCTTGTCCACGGATGAAATGATCCGCACTCTTGCCCAAAGTATGACTACTATGCATCAATCTATGGGGCAATTTCAGCAAGAAACCAAGTCAAGCATCGCCAACTTGGATAATCAAATGAGCCAACTTGCATTGGCAATGAGAAAACTTGAAGCTAAAGATTCCAATAGATTACCCTCTCAAACGGAACTCAATCCTAAACAGAACGTGAATACAATCTCGCTCCGGAGTGGTCAAGTGTTGGAAAACAAAGCCGAAAAGCAACCAACTTTGCATGAGGAAGAAGACGAGGAGGACGAAATTTCGGAATTGGTACAGGTGAACGACCGCGGTCAAGACGGACAAAGCGCCCCCGCGCCCTCGAGCCCCAAGCCGCGCCTAGGCCCCAGAAACTCGGGCATGCTGAGCGCGGGCAACGAAGGTGGGAGCGCGACCGCGCCCCCGGCGGTCCAAACCGCGCCTAAGGCTTTATACGAGGACTCATCTACTTCTTCAACCTCGGCTCTCAAACCTCCTTGATGTGAATCCTTCCCATCAAGATCTCACTGTCAAGCTCCCTCGGTACCGAGCTGTAAGCCTCGATACCGCTCTATGTTTGAATGCCAAGGGTTGTTGGCGAATGTTAATAGACAGCTTTAATGCACGTTTTAGTGCTTTGCTTTTAATGTTCCGTTTAATGACTCGTGTTGGGAGGCCTAGGGGTTTAAAATGCCTTTAGTGTGATGTTTGATCTCACTTTTGAATTGATAAAAAAAAAACTCTCTTTTGCTGAATGCAAAGACTCGTTCATTTGAAGGTCTTGTTCTTGATTTGGATTGTGAGTAATATCGATCTCTCAAGAACACTTGGTGTGTAAAATCCAAGCCCCTAGTTCTCTCAAACGCCGGTGAGTTATATCTGTCTTTGAGAGTCCATATCCCTTTGAATTTCCCCTCAAAACCGTCCATCTTCTTCCATTTCATCCACTCGAGTTCCCTCGGTACCGACCCAGCATACTCGGTACCGACCCTGTGCCGGACTGTCCGAATTGTGAACAAATCGACTAGTCAAGGTAGGCCATTTCTTGGAGTCGCTCGCTCGCAGCGTGAATCAACCAAGGACGATCGTATCATGTGGTATCTGAGCCATGCGAGGTTTGACTCCTAAAAATCGATTTTTTAAGCATTTAAGGATTGGTTTACCCTTTTTGCTTTCGTGTTCATTGCCCAAAAACTGAATCGGATTGCTTCTCTTCCAATCCCAACCCTTGAGTTCTTAGCCTTTATCTTAAGTGTGCTTGGCATACGAAAGGTTGTGTGTATTTCACGAGAAGGCTTAAAGGATTAAGGGAAGAAGAAAATTATATAAAAAAAGGAAGTAAATTGCATATATTATACACAATTATAGAGAATAAAGAAAAATACTCAAACACACTAAAATACTCTAATTGGCATGTGTTTTAGTGTGTTTTAGTATTTTTCTTTAGTTTTGTCTTTTTTTTTGAGTCATTTGTGTAGGTTTTCGTATTTCCTTAAGATATGGAGTCTACATAAGCTTTGGTGGTGTTTTTATAGGTTTTGAAGCTATTTGAAGCACTTTTTGAAGAAAAGGAGGAAAGCACTTGAAGATAGCACTCAAGAATGAAGCAAGGCCGAAGAAAAGTACTCAAGTAAAGTGGTGAAGAATCAAGTTTGAGCTTGAAATGAAGTAGATAAATTCGTTACAAAGACATAGGAAAAAGAATCGAGTCAAATGGAGGTGTAACGAACCCGCTACGGAAGTTATACTATAGGCTGTTTTGCAGTGCTGAACAGGCTCGGTACCGAGGGTAACAGGGTCAGTACCGAGGTGCTCCTATCCGAGTCGGCGCAAATTAAAGATCTTTTATCCCTTTCCTTTTATGTTTTTAGATAGTTTTAAGGGATATATCGTATTAGAAGATTTATTTCCTTATAGATAGATTTTTAGATAGATTAGTTTCTATATAAATACTCTTGTCTAGCCTTTGTTTTTGGGGACCAATCACTTATCTCACAATTAACCTAGTTAGAGAGGAGAGGGAGAGAGAGAGAGAGAGGTTAGAGAGGAGGCGTGAGAGAGAGAGAGAGAGAGAGAGAGACGAGTTTGTGGATTATGGAGGAACGATTTGTTTGGATTCAAAGTTGTAAGCTTTCTCTTTTATTTAATTCAGTTGTTTTTAATTATGAATTGTGAGTAGTTTCTCCTTCTAAGGTTGGAGTCAAACCCAACAATGATTGTGCATGCTTGTTTATGATCATGTCTTGATTGTTTATATTGCATAATTCTATACTCTTTCTCTTAATCCTTGAAACGAAAGTTGAAGGGAATTTCTCATTCATTGTTGAAGCGAAAGCGGAAACTTTGAATCCAAATAGTTGAATGAGGGTTTTGAAGCGAAAGCGGATCTATCCTAGTTGAAGTAGAAGAGTTAGATAGTAAGTTTATTGATAGGACGAAAGCTGGTTGATTTACTTGCTTAGTTGACAAAAGTTGACGACTTTATGTGATAAAGGCATGATCTTTATGTTTCATAAGCGTTTGTATGCATAAATGTTGTTGTGGGGACACCCTACCTAAACCTTAGATTTTCTCTCTCCTTGCTAAAAACCCTAGCTTTTGTTGATTGCTTGTGTGATAAGTAACAGAACTTAGCACTGACTTTCTCTTGTGGACGAACCTGACTTCGCTATACACAGCGGGGTCTTGATTATAAATTTATTTGTTGTCAAGAAACCCTAACAACAAATTGGCACCGTTGTCGGGGAGATTTCAATTGTGCCAAGTTTTGTTCTTTTTACGCTTTTCGGGACTCTGTCCAGTCGGTAACGACCTTGTTGGCAAAACAGTTTCCTTTTTCTGTTTGTTTTCAGTTCACTGTCGAGTCGGTAACGACCCTACCCAGGTCGGTACCGACCCTGTCGACATATCTTAGTTTTTTCCATTCAATTTCTGTTTTCGGGATTCACTGCAGGTTCGATACCGACCCCCTGGGCCTTGGTACCGACCCTCTCTAAGAACCCGTTTTGCTTTTGATTTCGTTTTTGTTTTTGTTTTTGCTTACAATGTATGCCAGTTGAAGGACGTCGAGTTGTCTCTAATCTAGTAGTAGACTCTGAACCCAAGCGATCCTTCCGCCGCAAATTACGAGAAAACAAAGCAATGGAAACCACTAAAGAGATGGCTCAATAGATGGCTGCTCTACATAGGCAGATGGAAGCATTACAAGCCGATTGAGACACAGCAGTGGCTACAGCTGAACGTCAACGAGAGGACAATGCTCGTCTGCAGGAGAAATTGAATGCATATCCAAAGAACGTCAAACAATATATGCACCCAGAACTGAGGGCGCCAGAATCTGCAATAGTTCTCCCGGAAATAAAGAAAGCTTTTGAGATCAAATCTCAATTCATATCCTTGATTAAAAGATCTCAATTTGAATGGAAACTAACTGATCTCAATCTGCAATAGTTCTCCCTTCCCTGAGTACAGAAACGGGAAAATTCAATGGAGACACAGTTAAAGAGGAGCCTACCGACCCACCTCGAGTCGGTAACGACCCTTTCCTGAAGAATCACAATGCAGGAGATGAATTACAGCCCGTTACCGAGGATTTTCCTGACCCACCAGGGTCAGTAACGACCCACATAGCCTCGGTAATGAGCCCCTATATGAGATACAAAGGTGAGTCTTCTTACGCTGATTTGATACATTTTGGTCATGATCCCTTCTCCCATCCTTGTTCTACATTAAATCCTACTATCAATCCTGTGAAGGAGTCGAAACCTCCTTGGTTTTCGGATTTTACTAACCCTGTTGTAGGATTACCAAGCATACTTGTGTATGATATCGGACCACATGTCATGGAAAGGGGCTTTGATGCTATTTCGGCTAAGTATGGGGTTTCTCTTGATCCCTACAAAGCTGGAGAAAAGCCACCTTAGGGCCGAGGTAAGTTCGTCGGGCTGACGACGTTAAAAATAGCGCTGACGAGAGGCAACACGCTCTTTATTTTTGCTTTTTGTTTTCAGTTTCTTAGATCTTTTTGCTAGCTTTCTTTTGACTTGTTTTTAGGTTAGATTAGTGTAGTAGGGATAGAAGTTTTTCTAAAGTGACTCAGGTAGGAAGAAGAAGAAGTGCTACAAAGAAAAACAAATCAATGAGTAATCGGTGTACAAGCACACAGATAGTTCGGTAACGACCTCCTCTGGGTTCGGTACCGACCTCTATAGAGAGCCGAAAAAATTCAGCAAACTCCTCAAAGTGATTAATGGTTTCATACAGCTTCAGTTTTGTTTTATGAGTTCCCTTTTCTTATCCTCTTTATCTTTTTATGTCTTTCTTTCAAATAGTGAGGACACTGTTTGGTGTAAGTATTGGGTATGGGAAAAGGAAACTCAGTTTTTGTGTCTTTGTGTGTTTTTAGAATTGATAATGCTCTAGTTAGATGTCCTATGATATGCTTTTACTTGCTTGATCTTGTAATTCCATTAGCACGTTTGGATAGCTTTGCCTGAATCATGTTGAAAATTGTTTTTATGTGGATATTTAGCATGTGATGCAATTAAGCACATATGATCTTAGGTAGAAGTGACTTTAAATCCGACAAAAATTGCTACGTTGTGAGTTATTTTTGGCCTTATAGGGAGAACATAAAAAATCCCTCTTCTTTTTCTTGTGTGATTTACTCTCCTTATGCATATTATCTCTTGTCATTGATATGGTTATATATTTCTTGAGACCTTTATGAGATATTAGTTCATTGCATGTGAAATCATATGATGGAAAACTTATTTCTTTAAACCACTTTTTATCCTCTCTTTTTACCTACCTTATTATTATCCTCTTTTTGAAGCCAATTTGAGCATTAAAGCCTTTTATTTGTAGCTCCGCAAAATTATTCCCTAGCCGATATTAGCTTGACCCTATCCGGGGATTAGGACTTACTGTTATTGTGATGGTTTTGTTGAGTGAGATTGTTTGGTTCAAGTGTGGGGTAATATGGGTTGGGTAATGTAAAAGATCTTGTACTTTGTCATGTAAAGGGAGTTTGGATCTCTGAATGCACTTGTTAAGAAGAAAGAAAGAAAGAAAATAATGAGTTGAACTCGTTACCAACCCTTCCAGGGTTGGTACCGACCTTCCCAGTAGAAAAAAAAAGTGAAAAGATCAGAAAGAAAGAAAGAGACAAAAAGAGTTGAATAGTAAAAGTGTGCATGAGCCAAAATTTCCTTGTTGTTTTTAAACAAGACTTGTTGGGATATTAAAGGGGTTGAAGATATGAGAGTGTGTATAATGTTTGTGTGAGTTTGGTATGTTGTTTTATGAGTGTTTTGGTGATGTGTGAGTTTTTAGGAGTCTTTATTCCCGGATATTATTAGCACCACAAGCCAAAAATATTTCCACGCCTTATTGTCATTACCAAGCCCCATTACAACCCGACCGAATGGAAACTTCTCTGATGTTTTTCATGGAGCCTAAGTCCTCTTGATGATTTTTTATGTGTTTTGACATCTCTGGTGGAGAGTTTGGTGATATAAGTAACAATGACTATGTTGATTTTTGCATATTGGATTGAGTTGAGAGTTGTTATTATAAGCCTAAACACATGAGAGTTGAGTGAAACACATTACCCTTATGAGGTTGGATTCTTAGTTGCTTTTGCTTGATGTTGCTCTTATATGTGTGATGACGTTAGATTCACTTGTCTATCTTTTCTACTTGTGTTTTGATGTTTTTTAATAAGGGCATTGACTTGATATATGTGTTGATTGTTTTGATTCTTGTCTTGTTGATTTCTTGAGGATAAGCAAGTCTAAGTATGGGGTATTTTGATGTCCGCCTTTTTAGTCATGTTTTTAGGGTTTGTTTTAGTGTGTTTGAGTCTTTGTATTTAGTTTTGTGTTTTATTTTGAGTCGTTTGTGTAGGTTTTCATATTTCCTTAAGATATGGAGTCTACATAAGCTTTGGTGGTGTTTTTATATGTTTTGAAGCTATTTGAAGCACTTTTTGAAGAAAATGAGGAAAACACCTGAAGATAGCACTCAAGAATGAAGGAAGGCTGAAGAAAAGGACTTAAGTAAAGTGGTGAAGAATCAAAGTTTGAGCATAAAAAGAAGTAGGGAAATTCGTTACAAAGACATAGGAAAAAGAATCGAGTCAAACGGAGGTGTAACGAACCCGCTACGGATGTTTTACTCTAGGTTGTTTTGCAGTGCTGAACAGGTTCGATACCGATGGTAACATGGTTGGTACTGAGGTGCCCCTATCCGAGTCGGCACAGATTAAAGATCTTTTATCCCTTTTCTTTTAAGTTTTTAGATAGTTTTAAGGGATATATCTTATTAGAAGATTTATTTCCTTATAGATAGCTTTTTAGATAGATTAGTTTCTCTATAAATACTCTTGTCTAGCATTTGTTTTTGGGGACCAATCACTTATCTCACAATTAACCTAGTTAGAGAGGAGAGGGAGAGAGAGAGAGAGAGAGAGAGAGAGAGGGAGAGAGAGAGAGAGGTTTGAGAGGAGGCGTGAGAGAGAGAGAGAGAGACGAGTTTATGGATTGTGGAGGAACGGTTTGTTTGGATTCAAAGTTGTAAGCTTTCTCTTTTATTTAATTCAGTTGTTTTTAATTATGAACTGTGAGTAGTTTCTCCTTCTATGGTTGGGGTTAAACCCAACAATGATTGTGCATGCTTGTTTATGATCATGTCTTGATTGTTTTTATTGCATAATTCTATTCTCTTGCTCTTAATCCTTGAAACAAAAGTTGAAGGGAATTTCTCATTCATTGTTGAAGCGAAAGCGGAAACTTTGAATCAGAATAGTCAAATTAGGGTTTTGATGCGAAAGCGGATCTATCCTAGTTGAAGTAGAAGAGATAGATAGTAAGTTTATTGATAGGACGAAAGTTGATTGATTTAGTTGCTTAGTTGACGAAAGTTGACAACTTTATGTGATAAAGGCATGATCTTTAAGTTTCATAAGCGTTTGTATGCATAATTGTTGTTGTGGGGACACCCTAAACCTTAGATTTTCTCTCTCCTTGCTAAAAACCCTAGCTTTTGTTGATTGCTTGCATGATAAGTAACAGAACTTAGCACTGACTTTCTCCTGTAGACGAACCTGACTTCGCTATACACAACGGGGTCTTGATTATAAATTTATTTGTTGCCAAGAAACCCTTTCACCAATACTAGCTTTCGTTTGACTAAGAAAGTAAATCAATCAACTTAGATCTTTTTGTACTTGTGTAGGACCGAGGTAAGTTCGTCGGGCTGACGACGTTAAAAATAGCGGTGACGGGAGGCAACCGGCTTTTTGTTTTCAGTTTCTTAGATCTTTTTCTATCTTTCTTTTGACTAGTTTTTAGGTTAGATAAGTGTAGTAGGGATAGATGTTTTTCTAAAGTGACTCAGGTACAACAAGATGAAGTGCTAAGAAACAAAAGAAAACAATTGAAGATACCCGGTACAAGAGCAACAATGGAAGAAAATCGGTGTGCAGAAGCACACTGGCTCGGTAACGACCCCCACAAGGTTGGTACCGACCTCTAAAAAACCGAGAAAATTCATAACTCCTCGGTGATCAATGGTTTCATACAGCTTCAGTTTTATTTTCTGAGTTCCCTTTTCTTATCCTCTTTATCTTTTTATGTCTTTGTTTTAAACAGTGAGGACACTGTTTGGTTTAAGTATGGGGTATGGGGAAAAGGAAACTCAATTTTTGTGTCTTTTTGTTGTGTTCTTAGGATTGATAATGCTCTACTTAGATGTCCTATGATATGCTTTTACTTGCTTGATCATTTAATTTCCATAGCATGTTTGGATAGCTTTGCCTGAATCATGTTGAAAAGTTGTTTTTATGTGAATTTTTAGCATGTGATGAAATTGAGCACATATGATATTAGGTAGAAGTGACTGTAATCCAACAAAAATTGCTACCTTGTGAGTTGTTTTTGGCCTTATAGGGAGAACATAAAAAATCCCTCTTCTTTTTCTTGTGTGATTTACTCTCCTTATGCATATTATCTCTTGTCATTGATATGGTTATCTATTTCTTGAGACCTTTATGAGATATTAGTTCATTGCATGTGAAATCATATGATGGAGAACTTATTTGTTTTAAGCCATTTTTTATCCTCTCTTCCTATCTACCTTATCATTATCCTCTTTTTGAAGCCGATTTGAGCCTTAAGCCTTTTATTTTTAGCTCCACAAAATTGTTCCTTAGCCGATGAAGCTTAACCCTATCTAGGGATTAGGACTTAGTGTTGGTGTGATGATTTTCTTGAGTGAGATGTATTGGTTCAAAGTGTGGGGTAATATGGGTTGAGTAAAATAAAAGTCTTGCAGTTTGTTATGTAAAAGAAGTTTGGTTCCCTGAATGCACCTAGTGAAGAAGAGGAAAAGAAAGTAAGAATGAAAAAGAAGCTGAGAAAAAAGAGTTGAATAGTAAAAGTGTGCATGAGCAAAAATTTCCTTGTTGTTTTTAAACAAGACTTGTTGGATATTAAAGGGGTTGAAGAGATGAGAGTGTGTATAATGTTTGAGTGAGTTTGGTATGTTGTTTTATGAGTGTTTTGGTGATGTGTGAGTTTTTAGGAGTCTTTATTCCCGGACATTATTAGCACCACATAGCCAAAATATTTCCACGCCTATTTGTTAATACCAAGCCCCATTATAACCCGGCCGAATGGAAGCTTCTATGAAGTTTTTCATTGAGCCTAAGTTCTCTTGATGATTTTTATGTGTTTTGACATCTCTGGTGGAGAGTTTGGTGATATAAGTAACAATGACTGTGTTGATTTTTGTATATTGGATTGAGTTGAGAGTTTTTAGTAAATGCCTAAACACTTGAGAGTTGAGAGAAACACATTACCCTTGTGAGGTTGGATTTTTGGTTGCTTTTGCTTGAGGTTGCTCTGATATGTGTGATGACGTTAGATTCAATTGTCTATCTTTTCTACTTGTGTTTTGATTTTCTTTTTTTTATAAGGGCATTGACTTGATATATGTGTTGATGGTTTTGATTCTTGTCTTGTTGATTGCTTAAGGACAAGCAAGTATATGTATGGGGTATTTTGATGTTCGTCTTTTTAGTTGTGTTTTTAGGGTGTGTTTTTATGTGTTTGAGTCTTTTTTTTTGTGTTTAGTTTTGAGTCATTTTTGTAGGTTTTCATATTTTCTTAAGGTATGGAGTCTACATAAGCTTTGGTGGTGTTTTGTAGGTTTTAGAAGCTGTTTTGAAGCATATTTTGAAAAAAGGAGGAAAGCACTTGAAGATAGCACTCAAGAATGAAGCAAGGTCGAAGAAAAGCACTCAAGTAAGTGGTGAAGAATCAAGTTTGAGCGTGGAAAGAAGTAGAGAAATTCGTTACAAAGACATAGGAAAAAGAATCGAGTCAAACGGAGGTGTAACAAACCCGCTACGAAAGTTTTACTCTAAGCTGTTTTGCAGTGCTGAACAGGCTCGGTACCGAGGGTTATAGGGTCGATACCGAGGTGCTCCTATCCGATTCATCACAATTAAAGATCTTTTATCCCTTTCCTTTTATGTTATTAGATAGTTTCAAGGGATATATGATGTGAGTCCATTGACATCCAAACCAACAATCGAGCCCGAGCACGTGCCGACACACTCGGATGCGCCTTTGCATTCGGCGCAACCAGAGCCACGGCCTGCCCTTGGCGCACCCTTGCAATGGGTTGGTGTGCTCTTGCATGTGGCTGAAGGCGCGCCCTTGCAAGGGGCTGGCACGCCCTTGCATGCGGTTGGTGGCACGCATTGCGCTACGCCGGATCCCGACCTTGATGTTGCCAAATCTTCAGGCACTTTTGATGGCGTCTTGTCCTATGACTCAAGTGAGGAGTATAGCTCTAAAGACAAGCCCGTGGTGGATAATCGAGGGAAGTCTACATTTGGACAAGCAACTAAGGCCGGAGTCTGAGGCGCTAGGAAGCCGAGTGAAGGAGCCATACCTTATCTTAGGCATATCATGCGATCCTGAGCTAAAGCAATTCTTTGTCAAGTTCAAGAGGAGCTCATGGGTCGTAGGTTTCCAAAGGGATATAAAGAAGAAGGGTGGAGTCTAATTTTATATCATGGTTCAACAAGTGACTTTTTGACGGATAAGGACAATTAGTGTGTTCTCGGTTTTTATGGGTTGATTTTGTAATTTTCTTTAGGTGAGGGGGCTGGTTTTGTGAGACGATTTTCCTAGGTTATATGGCCGGCCAAAGCTCTCTCTCTAGGTAGACATGAACGATCAACTTGCTTATTTCTTTTACTTGTTTCAATCTAAAGTTCTTTGTTTGTCTTTTTCGTTCAATCTCTTGTTAGAGCGTTGGTGAGTCATATCTAACGTTCTTGCAATCTGGTTTGTTCGTCTCTTGGTGAGTCATATCCAAGATCGAGCACCCATATCCTTCGTCACCCATCCAAAGATCCACGATCCATGTGAGGAGCATCCGAGTTCTCTTGGCGATCTCTTTGCATCATCACCTTCTCCAACGATCCGGCCATCAAGTGGTATTCGAGCCACGCAAAGGTATCGCCATTTAAATCTTGTTTCGACCATGAAAGTCCCCTCGTTGCAAGTAGTCTCTTGGCCGAATTCCTCTTTGTGTGTGTGCGAGAGATTCGTTGTTTGTTGCCTTGTGTTGTGTGAGTTTTGTTTGTCCTTGAATATTGATGTTCTAAGGTCGACTTTGTGTGAGTCCATGGCTGATTTCTGATCGAAAATAAACATGGAGAAGAACACCAAAGGTTGTCGTTGGTGTTAGTAGTTGAAGGGTTGTTTTTCTTTCTTGTTTAATGCCTTCAATTAGGAGCTTGAATTGAATGAATCATTGCTGATTTTTTAGCTGAAAAACAAGGTCATTGTGTGACTAAACATATCCTCTTGTCATTGCATGCTTGTAGAGTGGTTTGGTGCTAGGATACGGGAACGACACCAAGACGGAACATCTTGTGTTGTTGTCTAAGTTGTCTTTGGATGTAACACCCCGATCTTAAACTGGGGTGTCACTCGGTAGTAGACCTTATCAGGTACTACTTAGGCTAACTTGACAATAAGTTTATTCGGATCTTGCAACTCAGGCACGACGAGAAAACAATTTTAAAACATCCAACTAGTATTTACTAAAATAATAGGTTAGAAAGCATGCATGAGAAACCCAACCCTTATGCTAGAAATGGGATCAAGTTTTACCCAACTGCACAACACAAAACTCCTTTTAACTCTAAACAGTTCTAACAACTCAGCAAAATAAAGGAAGAACTCAAACTTTTAATCTACTCTAAACCTACTGACACGTAAGCCAACATCCGCTCCACCACTCGACTAGGGATCCGTCACAGTTCCTAATTCGTACCTGCAACTGAAAAAAATTAAGTCCCCGAGGGGTCAGTTCCTATTCCAATCCAAGTTAGAAATCACACGGCACCAGCAAGACGTTTGAAAAACCAACACGTAATTCCTAATATTCACAAGCAAGATTAACAAGCACGCAAACTAGCTACAGTCCATACCTAAATTTCAAATAGTCACATGTACACATAAACACATTCGCATTTACACAATTCTGTACATCCACATACATAAAATTTACATAGGATAAACTATTTAAAAACGAATTCATAAAATTTACATAGGATAAACTATTTAAAAACGAATTGCACGGCTATCACAATTACAGTCACAATCACCACAACAAGCACACCCACAATTTCAATTGAAAACATAATGTCATATACAAAACCAATCTCAATTACAACCACAATCATATTTACAATCATAATCACCAATGCAATCCCACAAGCAATTACAGTTACAGTTCTCGCAAACACCAATGGAATTTCGATTTAAAATATTATGCAAAGAGGACTAGTTCCCCAAAACAAATCCTACAAGCACAAAATAACGTCTAACAAGAACTAGAACAGAAACTGAGCAAGTCGCAGAACGACTTACCTCGAAAGCGAGACACAAATACGTAGCGGGAGAAAAGAAGCTCGAACAAGTCACACACGAACGTTATCGAATCCTAACAATTCAATAACCAAAACTATAACACCCGAAAGGAAGTGAAATACAAAACTTAACGCCCTAAAACCTAAAAGCTCTTTCCAAGTTAATTATTGACACATTCGAAAAAGTTGACAATCTACCAAAATATAAGTGAAGACACTTGCAGAAAGTTAAACCAAAAAGATGGAGACTAGCACTTGCCAACTAAGCTCTTGCAATTGAACATGTCTTTTTAAAGTCTCGTTAAATTTCAAATGCTACAATTTCTGTGGGATTACTATATATGCACCACCACTTTGGAACAAGTAATGCATTTTTTTAAAAGTATTTTAAAAACCCAAATATCAAAATCCAAATAAATAACCAAACCATTTTTAATTGCTTTGAAATGAATGGCCTAATATTCAACCCAAACTAAAATAATGAACGTGGTCAAACCATTCAATTCCACTAACTCCTCTCTACTGAATGGAAAAATCAAACTCTCAGATTAAAGCCAACATTCATGGATGCCGATTGAATCAGTTCTCCCAAGGAAATCAACTTCTAGCCTTAAAAACAGAGATTGCCCACAAAAATAATTCCATATGATCACGTCAATTGTACACCAACTACATATACATGACCACCCAACGTATAACAACCACCTGAATTTCCAGCCATGGCAAAATAACAATTTGTATATCCAAAAAACTCTCCCATTTGACATAGGCGAACCACACAATACTTAATTAGTGTAGTAAACAAATTAACACCTCTTCTAGGGGGCTAATTAAAACCGATTAGAGAGGCTAAGGGATTGTTATGTACCGAATGGGAAACAAAAGGACAAGAGAGAGTCTTCAATCTACACCTCCTCCGTTTGCAACCCGAAGACGCAAGTCCAAACCTTCCTTGTTCGAATTCAGCCTCTCGATCGAGCCACTCCCGGACAGAGCACTACTGAGCAACTTCCGAACGGTGACGACGACGATCTTGTCGAACAGAAGCGGAAAAGGGCGAGCGCGAGCACCACTGGACTTCTCCGAGTCAGCGACGGCGACCACCTTCGAACGGAGGTAAGGAATGGAGACGATAAACGGAGATGAGGAATGGAGAGTGTGAATTGGTTGAAGGGTGAGCGGAAATGAGTGAAGATTGAGAGGAAAACGAGAATGGGAACCAGAGAGCGAGAGAGGAGTGAAGTGCGGCGCCTCTCCTTTAGAAAATGAACAGTAGTAGTCTCCAAGGGTTTAGGGGTAGAAGAGGGGGAGAGGCAAAGGCCCAATTCTTATGACCTGGCCCAAAACTAAGAGTGAAATAGAGAAAAACTAGATTGACCCAAGAATTAAAATGTCGGGAAAAAGATCGTAATTTCTATACGTTCAAGAGTTATAATTGTTACCAAAATACGAACCCGGGTATTACATTCTACCCCCTTAAGAAAAGTTTCGTCCCGAAACTTGATTATGGAATTCTTCATAGGTTTTACAAATAAATCCCCCTACAAAACGGTTCGTCCCCGAACCGCAATTTAGATGTAACCACTATAAGCAAATCTAATTGCCAACACAACATCAATCATCAACATGGATACTATTTCAACTAAACCAACTCAAGGTCATTCGTCATAAACATAATCCCACTCATAACTAACAAAATGAGTTAAAGACACAATAGTCTATGCAACAACCAAGTAAAACGAACAGTCGAGTAGGTAACCAAGGAATAGCCAAATAAGTAATGGTCTTGGTGTCTTGAAAAAAGAACTAAAGTACTAGCTACTAAAATGCTCAAGAAAGATCGTTAGGACGAGGAGGGTCATCTTGTTCTTCTTCCATCCTCATCTCGAATGCCCTGGGTGGGACGGCTCCCAAATTGCTAGCTCCTGCACTCCGACCCATACTCTGACCTGGTGCCTGCCATGGCGGCAGCGGATAACGGACTCCCTGGTTCCCCGTCCCCGGTACCGATCTCTGCGAAGGTACACTAGCCTTGCAAAACCTCTGGATATGTCCAGGCTTCCCACATGTGAAACAATCCCTCGCTGGCCTCGGACACTGACTCCTCAAGTGCTCGGTGCTACCACAATTTTGGCAATGTCTCAAATTCCTTACGTTCTGACTTTGTTGTGACTGCTCGTGATGTCCCTAGGGCTGAAACTCTGATTTATTCTGCGGGTACTGCCAACATTGACCTTCTCCCCTAGTATTTGTTGATGCTGCCAACTTTTGTCACTTACTTCCTATGTGAGTGTCAAACTGTTCTCGCCTCAGCGTGGCCATCTCATGAGCCAAAGCTGACTCCTGAACCGCTCCCAAAGTCGTAAGGCAGAGTCCAGCTACATAAGCACGCAACTATGGTTGCAACCACTTTAGGAAGGTTGCAATTCACAGGTCCTTTGTAGGGGCAGCGTTAGGCACTGCCGCCAACTCTTGCTAAAATTTCAGAATAGTCTCAGCTACTGTGATGTTCTCGGGCCCAACATCTCGAAATGCAGCCTCCCGAGCCATCCTAACAACCTGGGGACAATAGTAATCCCGAATCCTCCTTTGGAACTCTTCGAAATTAACCTTTGTATGACCATCTCGACTCATATCCCACCAATCAAAACCATATCCCTGCAACAAACTTTGTACCAAGGACATCTTCCTCTCCTCTAGGGCTTGGATCGAGTCCAAAGCAGACGCCACTCTCCTCAACCACTGCTCTACATTAGTACGCTTGTCCCCAGTAAAGTTTGGCACCCCGGTCTTTCTGAACTCCGCGAGCCACTTGTCAGGTTTGGGCTCGCGGTATTGTCTCGGTAGCTCTACCACGCGGTCAACTACTTCTGGTCTATGTACTTCTAGTAACCCTCCTAGCTGAGTAGCTCCAACTGCATTCTGTCCTGGTGCCCTCATTCCCGTCCTTTGAAGTCCAGCAGCAGCATTCTGGTAAAAAACAACTCCAATACCCAACAGATTCTGTAGTATTCCTACAAGTGTAGCTCGAAACGCAAGATCCATCTCTGGTGATAAACCAACTGGCGGTGTAGCGGCTCTAAAATGGGATCCATTAGCTGGGGGCCCTCCTCCAGCAACAAACACGCTAGCGTCCTGATAGATCCCCACAACCACACTATCACTCTCTGCAACGTCTTCTTGGGGGTGAACGTTGTGATGCTCCTCTGGCTCAGCAACTAAGGGAGTCTCTCCTCTACCTCTACCATGGCCCCTACCACGACCTCTACCTCTAGCAGCAGCAACTCTGACTTTGGTTTGTGGAGCCATCTATAACAGAAAGTCTCATAGTCAAAACTTTAAACTTGACTAAAAGTTAAGGATTTGCTTACTAATCTACGTGAGGTCGTTCGGCGAATGGAAGCGGAGTCGCATCCTGTCCTCCCCCCTATATGCAGTATGACTACCCATTTAAAACTTTTTAGAAAACACCGGCCGGTTTTTGTTTCTAGTTGGACCTCGTGTACACTTGTTGTTCGGTTCAATGTGCCCTTGTTGCCAACCTCGCTCTGACACCAATTTGTAACACCCCGATCTTAAACTGGGGTGTCACTCGGTAGTAGACCTTACCAGGTACTACTTAGGCTAACTTGACAACAAGTTTATTCGGATCTTGCAACTCATGCACGACGAGAAAACAATTTTAAAACATCCAAATAGTATTTACTAAAATAATAGGTTAGAAAGCATACATGAGAAACCCAACCCTTACGCTAGAAAGGGGATCAAGTTTTACCCAACTGCACAACACAAAACTCCTTTTAACTCTAAACAGTTCTAACTACTCAACAAAATAAAGGAAGAACTCAAACTTTTAATCTACTCTAAACCTACTAACACGTAAGCCAACATCCGCTCCACCACTCGACTAGGGATCCGTCATAGTTCCTACTTAGTACCTGCAACAGGAAAAAAATAAGTCCCCGAGGGGTCAGTTCCTATTCCAATCCAAGTTAGAAATCACACGGCACCAGCAAGGCGTTTGAAAAACCAACACGTAATTCCTAATATTCACAAGCAAGATTAACAAGCACGCAAACTAGCTACAGTCCATACCTAAATTCCAAATAGTCACATGTACACATAAACACATTCGCATTTACACAATTCTGTACATCCACCTACACATTCTCCTTCACGCATCCAAACACACCCATACAATTTATTTTGTGGCAATGCAACCCTTCTTCGCCATTGCATTCTACGCGACAATGCAACCCTTCTTCGCCTTTGCATGTGTTTCCAACAATGCAACCCTTCTCCATCATTACATGCCGGTTTTCAAATAAAGCACAGAGAAACCATTCATAACATTTACATATGATAAACTATTTAAAAACGAATTGCACAGCTATCACAATTACAGTCACAATCGCCACAACAAGCACAACCACAATTTCAATTGAAAACATAATCTCATATACAAATACAATCTCAATTACAACCACAATCATATTTACAATCATATTCACCAATGCAATCCCACAAGAAATTACAGTTACAGTTCTCGCAAACACCAATGGAATTCCGATTTAAAATATTATGCAAAGAGGACTAGTTCCCCCAAAACCAATCCTATAAGCACAGTATAACGTCTAACAAGAACTAGAACAGAAACTGAGCAAGTCGCAGAACGACTTACCTCGAAAGCGAGACACAAACACGTAGCGGGAGAAAGGATGCTCGAACAAGTCACACACGAACGTTATCTAATCCTAACAATTCAATAACCAAAACTATAACGCCCGAAAGGAAGTCAAACAAAAAACTTAACGCCCTAAAACCTAAAATCTCTTTCCAAGCATTGATTATTGACACATTCGAAAAAGTTGACAATCTACCAAAATATAAGTGAAGACACTTGCAGAAAGTTAAACCAAAAAGATGGAGACTAGCACCTGCCAACCAAGCTCTTGCAATTGAACATGTCTTTTTAAAGTCTCGTTAAATTTCAAATGCTACAACTTCTGTGGGATTTCTATATATGCACCACCACTTTGGAACAAATAATGCATTTTTTAAGAAGTATTTTAAAAACCCAAATATAAAAATCCAAATGATTAACCAAACCATTTTTAATTGCTTTGAAATGAATAGCCTAGTATTCAACCCACACTAAAATAATGAACGTGGTCAAACCATTCAATTCCACTAACTCCTCCCTACTGAATGGAAAAATCAAACTCTCAGATTAAAGCCAACATTCATGGATGCCGATTGAATCAGTTCTCCCAAGGAAATCAACTTCTAGCCTTAAAAACAGAGATTGCCCACAAAAATAATTCCATATGATCACGTGAATTGTACACCAACTACATATACATGACCACCCAACGTATAACAACCACCTGAATTTCCAGCCATGGAAAAATAACAATTTGTATATCCAACAAAACTCTCCCATTTGACATAGGCGAACCACACAATACTTAATTAGTGTAGTAAACAAATTAAGACCTATTCTAGGGGGCTAATTAAAACCGATTAGAGAGGATAAGCGATTGTTATGTACCGAATGGGAAACAAAAGGACAGGAGAGAGTCTTCAATCTACACCTCCTCCGTTTGCAACCCGAAGACGCAAGTCCAAACCTTCCTTGTTTGAATTCAACCTCTCGATCGACCCACTCCCGGACAGAGCACTACCGAGCAGCTTCCGAACGGTGACGACGGCGATCTTGGCGAACAGAAGCGGAAAAGGGCGAGCGCGAGCACCACCGGACTTCTCCGAGTCAGCGACGGTGACCACCTTCGATCGGAGGCGAGGAATAGAGATGATAAACGGAGATGAGGAATGGAGAGTGTGAGGTGGTTGAAGGGTGAGCGGAAATGAGCGAAGATTGAGAGGGAAGACGAGAATGGGAACCAGAGTGCGAGGGAGGAGCGAAGTGCGGCGCCTCTCCTTTAGAAAATGAACAGTAGTAGTCTCCAAGGGTTTAGGGGTAGAAGAGGGGGAGAGGCAAAGACCCAATTCTTATGACCTGGCCCAAAACTAAGAGTGAAATAGAGAAAAGCTAGATTGACCCAAGAATTAAAATGTCGGGAAAAAGATTTTAATTTCTATACGTTCAAGAGTTATAACCGTTACCAAAATACGAACCCGAGTATTACATTGGAATCCTTTAATAATAAAAAAAGGGATTTTCCTTTTGGTACCCTCGAGGTTTCATCTTTTCCTTTTGGTGCCCAACAAAATTTTGTTTTCCTTTTGGTACCCTCATACTTTTGGCAAAGTACTCCCCGTAAACAAAACTTCCCAGTTTAACAGTTTTATCCTACTTCTGTCTAAAAAAAGTAAAAATAAAAGAAAACGCCTATAATTCTATAATTTTTTGGCAAAAATCATTTAAATTTTTATTATTGCAGAGATGGCAAATTATATAATTTTGTTTGCCTGCAACTCCGTCAGCTTGTCCGACGCGCCATTGCGCCCTTGCCAGACGACTCTGATTGTAATTGAGGTCTGGCGGTTCTTGAAGGAGCTTCGCAGAAGCTTCAAGACGCCGGAATTTCCATTCCTGAACAGCAACCGATGGATTTGAGCTCCGATCTGGATCTCCTCCGCTATGTCGTGGGTGTGGAGGAGGTTTCCGCTCCACTCTTCGGCGTTCGACGTCCCTCGTATACACTCCACCGCCAACACCACCGCATTTCGCGGAGACGTTGTGGACGACGACGACGACTTTGATTCCAAATATAATCCGCCCCGCTCCATGTTATTCTTGAAACCGATTTTCATGAACTGAGATATCCCTCAAAATTCGGAGTCAAGAGATTCGATCAGAACCGAGTTTCTTGCTTATGTGAAAGATTAGAGCGTCGTTGAGAGGGGATTAGGTTGTTGGGGAATATCTCAATATAGATTTGGCAAGTTCTGTTGTTGATTTTTCCCATCTAAGCAAATAAATTATAGAATTATAGGTTTTTCTTATTTTTTATTTTATTTTTTTAACGGAAGTTTGGATGGAATTGTTAAATTGGCAAGTTTTGGTTACCGGTAGGACTTTGTCAAAATCACGAGGGTACCAAAAGGAAAATGATTTTTTTGGGCACCAAAAGGAAAAGACGAAACCTCAGGGGTACCAAAAGGAAAATCCCTAACAAAAAAGAAGAAATCAGAAAAACCTTGTCGGCGGCGTAAAGCTAATAAGGGGTCAGGCACAGAAAAAAAGAATCAAGACTAGAAAAACCTTGTCCGGCGGCGTAAAGCTAATAAGGGGTCGGGCACGGAATGAGTAGTCAAACCGTGGAGCCTAGCAAAGGCCTAAAAAATTTTCTTTACTTGATGCTTGTTGTTCTTGGTGTTTAGTAGCATCCTAGCATTGTTCTTTTTGACAAGTGTGTGGTGAGTCTTTCTCTTGGTTGTCCTTTGTTGTCCTTTACATACTTGCAACTTGTCGGATTTTCATCTCGGGCAAGTCTTGGTGGTTAATTCAAGTGCCCTCTATACCTTTTATTTCACGTGGTTTCTAAGATGACAAGTGTAGGTGACGAAAAGGACAAGCAACATGTTGAAGAGAAGTCCGCTAACTCGGTGGAAGCCATGTTGCTATCCATGCAGCAATCCTTGCAATCTATGGAGACTCGGTTTGCTAATTTGGAGAGTCAAGTGCAAGGAAGAGATGACGGAACACGAGTGTCTCATTCGGGAGCTCCACCAAGTGTGTTACAAAGTGCCAACCGGTTGGAGTTGATGCATGAAGAGGCTTCGACATCCTACGTGCCAAACTCAGAGGCTCTAGCATCACTTGGTTTGAGTACGTCCTTGGGGGCCATTTCTCCTTACGTTCCTCCCGCGAGCTTCCACAATCCACATTATGTGGCCAATTCCGGGGTAAGGCCTTCTTTTGCTACTTTTCCGAATAATATTCCTTTGGTTTCCACTAACGTTTCAGGTTATGGAGTTCCAAATTATCAAGAGGCTAATCCTACCGTAGCCACCAACTTTACTCTACCAGCCATGCACCTTCCTAGGCGCGGCCAACCCCCACGGGGACCGGCCTATGGAGCCGCCGGGCAGCCTTGGCAAGGCACTCCTATGCATCACAAGGAGCGGCCTCGAGATCCCCATCAAGGCATTAAGCTCAACGTGCCAACCTTTGCGGGGACGTCCGACGCCGATGCATGCCTTGATTGGCTTGCCAAAGTGGAGTCCATCTTTGATTTTTATGGATATGATGACCCTCGGTGTGTGGCCATGGTGGCCA
The DNA here is from genome assembly GCA_964016875.1 of Fallopia convolvulus. NCBI lineage: Eukaryota > Viridiplantae > Streptophyta > Magnoliopsida > Caryophyllales > Polygonaceae > Fallopia > Fallopia convolvulus. The sequence goes on from OZ024727.1 coordinate 31,354,636, forward strand.
TACACTTCACCGACTTTGCTTATCAAGGTGGCTCGAGGACAAGGCCGTGAGAAGAACACGGCGGATGACTCCAATCAATACTTGGTAAGATCTAAGAGAGACCATAGAGGAGTAGTTCGTGCCTCAAGACTACACGGAACGAATCCATGCAAAGTTGGAGCAAGTGCGCCAAGGAAACCGGTCTCCTGATGAGTTCTACAACGAGCTGCGTATGCTTATCTTTCGTTCCGAAATGAAATTTCCCGACGGGTATGTGATTTCTAAATTTGTCAATGGATTAAATTCGGAACTAAAAAATGTTGTGAGTATGCAGCACTTTAGTAGGGGAACCGATGTTGAGCAAGTGCTTCACTACACTAACCACATTTACAAGCACCTTGCTCAATGGCGCTCAATTTCTACCACTTCTCGGGCGTGGCAACCTTCCTCCACGGCTCCTAGAGTGCCACCGAATCAGTTCAAGAAGTCGGATATTAGGAAGGATTCTATTCCTCAACCAAGGAAAGAATTTCCTCCACGTCCTCGGCAAGAAGGACGAGAGTGGGCTAGCGATGTGAAGTGCTTCAAGTGCCTTGGCCATGGGCACTATGCTAGGAATTGTCCCAATGAACGGAAGGTTCTTCTTAACGCCCAAGGGGAGTACGAGTACGAGGATGAAGGGGCTGCGGAAGAGGAAGAGGAGAGCACCGAGGTTGAAGAAGACGAGCTCCATGTCACCGCCGAGGACGGAGAGTGTTTTGTGGTCCAACGAACGCTCTTTATGATGGAGAACACCACCACACCTAGTCAACGGGAAGTTATCTTTCACACTCGATGGAAAATCATGGATAAGGTATGTAGTGTGATTATGGATAGCGGATCATGATGTAATATCATTAGTCAAGAGGTGGTGGATTGTTTTTCTTTGCAAACTACTCGTCATCCATTACCTTATCCCTTGTGTTGGTTGAATTCTAACGCCCCTATCCAAGTCAAGGAGAGGGCTCGTATTTGTTTTTCTATAGGACCATACAAGGACGAGGTGGAGTGTGATGTGGTTCCGATGACCACTTGTCATCTACTTTTGGGACGTCCTTGGCAATACGATACAGGAGCAATCCATGATGGCGTATCCAACTAGTATCATTTTCAAATGGAGGGAAAGAAGGTGACGTTGCACCCGATGACTCCCCATGAAATTATGTTGGATCACACAGCTAAGGAGCAAAGAAAGAAGCATGCGCTTTGAGAGGGAAAGAAGGACAAGAAGCTGGCCCTAGGCGGCCCTTCAACGCCCTTGCTTTTGGCCAAACCGAAGGAGATTATTCATACATTCAAGGGAAGTGGCGTTTGTCTTTTACTTGTCTTTCAAGAGTCTTATTTATCTTCCCAAGAATTAGTTGATCTTACTCCTTCCATTTCTAATCTTTTGTAGGACTTTGAGGAGCTTTTCCAAGAAGAGGTGCCAACGGGACTCCCACCGCTAAGGGGAATAGAGCATCAAATCGATTTTGTTCCCGGTGCCACTCTACCTAACCGCCCTGCCTATCGAGACAATCTGGAGGAGACTAAGGAGCTTCAAAGGCAAGTACAAGAGCTCCTAGATAAGGGATATGTGCGTGAGAGCCTCAGCCCGTGTGCCGTTCCCGTCATTCTTGTGCCTAAGAAGGACGGCACATGGAGGATGTACGTTGATTGTCAGGCGATCAACAACATTACCATCAAGTATCGCCATCCGATTCCGAGGCTTGAGGACATGCTTGATGAGCTGCATGGGGCGAGTCTCTTCTCCAAAATTGATCTTAAAAGCGGATATCACAAAATAAGAATGAAGGAGGGAGATGAATGGAAGACGATGTTCAAAACCAAGCAGGGCCTCTACGAGTGGTTGGTCATGCCCTTCAGATTGACCAACGCTCCTAGCACTTTCATGCTCTTGATGAACCATGTCCTCCGTCCTTTTATTGGTAAGTTTTTGGTTGTGTATTTTGATGATATTTTAATTTATAGCCATGATTTACCATCCCATGTCGAGCACCTTAGGCAAGTGCTTGACGCCTTGAAAAGGGAGCGCCTATTTGCTAACTTTAAGAAGTGCCACTTTTGCTCGGATCACGTGGTATTTCTTGGTTTTGTTGTGAGTAGGAATGAACTTCAGGTGGATGAAGAGAAGGTGAAGGTGATTCAAGAATGGCCAACACCGACAACCATGACACAAGTCCGGAGTTTCCTTGGGTTAGCCGGATTCTATCGCCGGTTTGTCCAAGATTTTAGCACCTTGGCTGCGCCTTTAACCTTCCTTACTAAGAAGAACGTCCCATTTATTTGGGGAGAGGCCCAAGAAGAGGCCTTTGCAATCGTTAAGGCTAAGTTGACACAAGCGTCGTTGTTGGCCCTTCCCGATTTTGGCAAGATGTTTGAGATAGAGTGTGATGCATCGGGAATCGGGCTCGGCGGGGTACTTATGCAAGAAGGAAGGCCTATTGCTTACTATAGTAAGAAGTTAGGGGGAGCCGAGCTCAAGTACCCCACGTACGAAAAATAGCTACGTGCTCTTGTCCGAGTTCTACGGGCGTGGGAACATTATCTCTTGCCTCGGGAGTTTGTCATCCATTCCAATCACGAGGCGTTGAAGTACTTGAGAGGGCAAGCAAAACTGAACTGAAGGCATGCAAAATGGATGGAGTTCATCGAATCCTTTCCCTATGTCATCAAGCACAAGAAAGGCAAGGACAACGTCGTCGTCGATGCATTGTCACGGAGGTATACTCTTTTATCTTTACTTGATCCTCGTTTGCTTGGTTTTTCGTTTATGAAGGAGCTGTATGCTCATGATGCTGAATTTGGTGAGATATTTCATGCTTGTTTTAAGGGGGGAGTCGGAATCAATTCTACTTGCATGAGGGTTTTCTTTTTAAGGGAACTCGATTGTGTGTGCCTAGTGGTTCGGTTCGGCGTTTGCTAGTACAAGAGGCCCATGGTGGCGGCCTCATGGGACACTTTGGTGTTATGAAGACTTTGCATATGCATAGGGAGCATTTTTATTGCCCTCACATGCTTAGGTCGATAGAGAAATTTTGTGCTTCATGTGTTGTATGTTTACGTGCAAAGTCTAAGGTGCACCCTCACGGTTTATATACCCCTTTGCTTATTCCTTGTGCACCATAGGAGGATATCTCTATGGGTTTTGTATTGGGGTTTCCTAGGACTAAAAGGGGTAGGGACTCCATCTTTGTGGTGGTTGACTGATTTTCTAAGATGGTGCATTTTGTTGCTTGCCACAAAACCGACGATGCTACTAATGTTGCTAGTTTGTTCTTTGATAATATTGTTCGGTTACATGGTGTCCCTAAGTCCATTGTTTCTGACCGTGATGTCAAATTTTTGAATTTCTTTTGGAAGACGCTTTGGTCCAAGTTAGGAACTAAACTCTTATTTTCTACTACTTGCCACCCGCAAACGGATGGGCAAACCGAGGTCGTTAATCATACTCTTGGTGCCTTGTTGCGTTCTATTTTAAAAACTAACTTGCGCAGATGGGAAGAGTGTCTTCCTTTTATTGAATTTGCTTACAACAGGTCTGTTCATTCTGCTACAAAGAAGACGCCTTTTGAGATGGTGTATGGGCGCAATCCCGTTACACCACTTGATTTAGCACCTTATGCCATTACGGATCATGAGAGTCGTGATGGGCGTGACCGAGCTAAGTATATTAAGCAGATTCATGATGATACTCGCCTTCAATTGGAGAGGTGAACATTGCCATACAAGCGCCAAGCTAATAGAGGGCGCAAAGAGCTGATTTTTGAACTTGGCGACCTTGTTTGGGTCCATTTGAGAAAGGAGAGATTTCCCACTCTTCGGAATTCTAAGCTTAAGCCGTGTGGGGATGGACCATTTCAGATTTCTGAGCGCATCAACGACAATGCTTACAAGCTTGATCTTCCTCCGAATTATGGTGTCCATGAGGTATTCAACGTTTCCGATCTTGTTCCTTATTTTTCTAACGATGATCTTGAGTTTGAGCAGGATTCAGGTTCGAGGACGAACCCTTTTCAAGGGGAGGAGGATGATGTGAGTCCTTCGACATCCAAACCAACAATCGAGCCCGAGCACGGTTGTCTGTTTATCGAAGTCAGGATCGTCCACGCTGAATATAGCAAAGTCAGGATCGTCCACGGGAAGCAAGGTTGTCTGTTTACCGAACTAAGAAAGCAATAAAACAAAGCAAAAACAAAGCAAACAACTATGACGGACCTCGTTAACGACCTTGTCAGGGTCGGTAACGGTGCTGGATTTCTACTGAAACAGAACAAATATAACGATGCAAGTGCATGCTCGGTACCGATCCTAGCGCCTCAGTAACGAGTGAATTCGAAAGTAAAACTAAGGAAAATCAAAGGATAAAAAGCTCTATGACAAGGGTTACCGCAACATAGCTATGCATATAAACTTATGTGAAGATAAAGATCATGCCTTTGAAGATAAATATATCAACTTTAGTTGACTAAACAAGCAAATCGATCAACTTTAATAAATCAATTCACTTTATTACTTGTTTTGAATCCAAAGCTCGAAACTTTTATTATCGAACAATATCAACATTCAAGTTCAAGACTTTCTCTTTCAATCAAGCCATAAACTTCAAATTACTTCGACTCTCTTCTAAGTATAAGCACAAACAAGCAATTCAAAGGATAGAAGGCAATCAAAACATCAACTCATTCATTCAACCATGCACAACTATGTCGGGTTTCAACCCCGACCCTAGAAAAGAATACTACTCACTCTTCATTGAATCAAAGCAAACAACTTTATTCAAAGAAAACATTGAAAAGAAAAACTTACTTGAAATTGAAAGAAGTATCGTCTTACAAATTCTCGTGGAATTCGAAAACTACCGAAGAACAACAACAAGAACTCGATCACCGAACTCGAACCTCTTCCTCTCTCTCGATCGGAAATCAGTCCGAACTCTCTCTCTCTCTCTCTCTCTCTCTCGACTTCTCTCCTAGAAATCTTCACTCCAATCCCCCTTGCCTAGGCTAGAACAAGGGTATTTATACTAAAGAAGCTATCTAATAAAAGACCTAAAAGATAAAAACTTACCAAACTTAAAAGATTACAAGATAAAAGATATAAATCCCGAAAGTTGGCGCCGTCTACCGACATAGGTCACCTCGTTAACGACATGCACAAGGTCGGTAGACACTTGCTGAATTCCTTAGCAAAATCTCTAATGCACAGCTCGGTAATGAGCTCTCTATTTTGGTTTATTTAAACTTCTCATATGGCTTCACTTGCACTTTAACTTGATCTTCAAGATGAACTCTTCCTTCTCCTCTTTCATGCATTCCACCCTCCACCACTTGACTTCAATTTCACTTGAAAATGCTTAATTCCACTTCAAAAACCTACAAAAAGACACAAAACGGAGTAGCTTCCATACTTTTCACAAAATATGCAAACTTATCCAAAAACACACAAAACTAACTCTAAAACTTACTAAAACTAAACTAAACAACCTAAGAAAGACACCTAAAACTAGACTAAAAACATGCTCATCAAGCAAATAACTATTAACGTCATCACACATATATAAGCACTAATAGACAAAAGCAGTAACAATCCAACCTCACTAAGGATAAAGTGTTTCACTCAACTCTCATGTGTTTGGGCTATAAATTCAATCTCTCAACTCAATCTTATATGCAAAAACTCATAGAAATTGGAACTTATATCACCAAACTCTCCACCTAAGACTTGTCAAAACAAGCAAAAATCATCAAGAGAACTTAGGCTCAATGAAAAACCTCATAGAAGCTTCCATTCGGCCGGGTTGTAATGGGGCTTGGTAATGACAATAAGGCATGGAAAACTTTTGGCTATGTGGTTTTAAAAATATCCGGGAATCAAAGACTCCTAAAAACTCACACATCCAAAACTCCCATAAAACAACATACCAAACTCACTCTCTTTAAGCACTTTCTTTTCACTCACCTTTTAAATCCTAGAAAACCTCTTATAACATAAAGAATCTCTGGTTTTTACTTTAAACATATTGCACATCTTCCTACTTTTTCTCTTACTTCTCAGCTTTTTTTCTGCTCTCGGCTAGCGTCATTAACGACCTAAGAGGGTTGATAACGAGCTACACTTCTCCTCTATTTTATCGAGACCGAACCCACATAGGCCGGTATCGATCCAAACATCTTCTTTTTCTTTTTAATTTTTTATTTTTGTTTTTGTGCACATTCTTTAACCAAGAGATCTTTTTACAAAATAAAACAAGAGACTTCCGATCTACCCTTCCCAAAACCCTTATTTTGAACCAAAACATAACATTTTTCACTCTACAAAACATACCTCTCCAACTAAGTCCTAATCCCCGGATAGATCAACCTTATCTCGGCTAAGGAAATAATTTTTGTGGAGCTTGTTGAAAGGGTTTCTTGACAACAAATAAATTTATAGATCAAGACCCCGCTGAGTACAGGGAGGTCAGGTTCGTCCACGGGAGATAGTCAGTATCAAGTTTTGCTACTTTTCACACAAGCAATCAATCAAAAGCAAGGAGTTTTTAACAAGGAAGAGAAATTCTAAGGTTTAGGGTATCACCACAACAACAATCATGCATACAAACGCTCATGAAACACATAGATCATTCTTTTATCACATAAAGATGTCAACTTTCGTCAACCTAAGCAAGTAAATCAACTAAATTTTGTTCAATAAATGAACTTACTATCTAATCTCTTCTACTTCAACTAGGATAGATCCGCTTTCGCTTCAAAACCCTAAATTGACTTTTCTGATTCAAAGTTTCCGCTTTCACTTCAACTATGAATGAGACATTCCAATCCACTTTCGTTTCAAGGAGTTAAGAACAAGAGGGAAGATTCATGCAATAAAAACAATCAAAACATGATCATGAACAAGCATGCACAACCATTGTTGGGTTTAACCCCAACCTTAGAGAGGAAGACTACTCACAAATCATAATTAAAAACAAACAACTATATCAAATAAAAGGGAAAGCTTACAACTTTGAATCCAAACGATAGTTCTTCTCCACAAACCTTACTCGTCTCCTTCTCTCGCCTCTCCTCCTCCTCCTCCTCTAACTTGAATGATTGTGGGATCCCCCCAAACTAAAGAGGGGACAAATGTATTTATAGAGAAACTATTCTATCTTAAATCTATCTATAAGGAAATAAATCTTTTAATAAGATATATTCCTTCTATCTATCTAATAACATAAAAGGAAATAGGATAAAAGCTCATTAAACACGCCGACTCGGATCTCCGCTACTCCTCGGGGTGCCTCGGTACCGACCCAAAGTGGGTCGTCACCGACCCTGTTTAGCATTTCGAATAGCCTTGAGTAAAAATTGCGTAGAGGATTCGTTACAACTCCGTTTGACTTGACTCTTTTTCCTATGTTCTTGTAACGAAATTCTCTATCTCTTTCCATGCTCAAACTTGATCTTCAATGACTTTACTTGAGCTCTAAATCTTCATCTTCTCTTCATTCTTGAGTGCTATCTTCACCGGTTTTGCTCCTTTCTTCAAAAGTACTCCAAATAGCTTCTAAAAACCTACAAAACACCACCAAAGCTTATGTAGACTCCATATCTCAAGAAAATATGAAAACTTACACAAACGACTCAAAACAAAACACAAAACTAAAGAAAAAGACTCAAACACACTAAAAACACACCCTAAAAACACGACTAAAAAGGCGGACATCAAAATACCCCATACTTAGACTTGCTTGTCCTCAAGCAATAAACAAGACATCAACCAAAACCATCAACACATATATCAAGTCAATGCCCTCATTAAAAAGCAACATCAAAGCACAAGTAGAAAATAGACAAGTGAATCTAATGTCATCACACATATATAAGCAACCTTAAGTAAAAGCAACTAAAAATCCAACCTCACAAGGGATATGTGTTTCTCTCAACTCTCATGTGTTTGGGCTTATAATAACAACTCTCAACCCCATCCAATATGCAAATATCAACATAGTCATTGTTACTTATATCACTAAACTCTCCACCAGAGATGTCAAAACACATAAAAATTATCAAGAGAACTTAGGCTCAATGAAGAACTTCATAGAAGTTTCCATTCGGCCAGGTTGTAATGGGGCTTGGTAATAACAATAAGGCGTGGAAAATATTTGGCTATGTGGTGCTAATAATATCCGGGAATCAAAGACTCCTAAAAACTCACACATCTCCAAAACTCTCATAAAACAACATACCAAACTCACTCAAACATTAAAGAACAAAAACTCTCATTAACCCTTTTATCCCAACTTATCTTGCTTACAAACACTAAGGAAAATTTGGCTCATGCACACTTTTCACTTTTTTAGCTCTTTTTTCTTTTTTTTCTTCCCTTCTGATTTTCATTTTTTTTGTTTGTGAGGGGTTCGGTACCAATTTCGTTTTTTCTTTCTTTGCAAGTGCATTCAGGGAACCAAAATCCTTTTACATGACAAACTGCAAGATCTTTTCACTTTACCCAACCCATATTACCCCACACTTGAACCAATACAACTCACTCAACAAAATTATCACAATAACCAACACTAAGTCCTAATCCCCGGATAGGGTCAAGCTAATATCGACTAGGGAATAATTTTGTGGAGCTAGAAATAGAAGGCTTAAGGCTCAAATTGGTTTCAAAAAGAGGATAATGCATAAAGTAGGATAAGGATTAATAGGGCTTATGAAAAATAAGTTCTCTATCATCTGATTTCACATGAATTGAACTAATATCTCATATAGTTCTCAAGTAATAGATAACCATGCAATGACAAGAGATAATATGCATAAGGAGAGTAAATCACACAAGAAAAGAAGAGGGATTTTTGATGTTCTCCCTATAAGGCCAAAAATAACTCACAAGGTAGCAATTTTTGTTGGATTTCAGTCACTTCTACCTAAGATGATATGTGCTCAATTTCATCACATGCTAAATATCCACATAAAAACAATTTTTCAACATGATTCAGGCAAAGCTATCCAAACATACTATGGAATTACAATATCAAGCTAGTTAAAGCATATCATAGGACATCGAAGTGGAATATTATCAATCCTAAAAACACAAACACAAAACCGAGTTTCCTTTTCCCATACCCCATACTTAAACCAAACAGTGTCCTCACTGTTTAAAACAAAGACATAAAAATAAAGAGGATAAGAAAAGGGAACTCACAAAATAAAACTGAAGCTGCTTGAAACCATTAAGCATTGAGGAGTTGATTTTTTCTCGATTCTGTGGGGGTCGGTACCGACCCTAGGGAGGTCGGTACCGAGCCTGCGTGCTTGTACACCGAATCTTCTTGATTTTCTTCTTCTTAGCACTTCTTCTTCTTGTACCTGAGTCACTTTAGGAAAACTTCTATCCTACTATACTAATCTAAGCTAAAAACAAGTCAAAAGAAAGCTATAAAAAAGATCTAAGAAAGCAAAAACTAAAAAGCGGGTTGCCTCCCGTAAGCGCTATTTTTAACGTCGTTAGCCCGACGAACTTACCTTGCCTCTAATCAAGGTGGTTTCCATCCAAATATGTTGGGATCAAGAAGGACCCCATACTTAGCCGAAACAACATTCTCCAAGATATTTGGCCCTCTATCATCCACAAGAATACTTGGTAATCCTACAACAGGGTTAGTAAAATACAAAAACCAAGGAGGTTTTGGCTCCTTCATAGGACTAACAGTAGGATATAATATAGAATAAGAAATGGAGAAGGGATCATGACCAGAATTGATTGGATAGGAACAAGAAAACTCACCTGGGTCATTCGGGAAGAGGCTCGTTACCGAGGCAAAATGGGTCGTTACCGACCCCACTGTGTCAGGAAAGGCTTCGGTACCGTGCTTGTCCAACGCGGTAACGGATACGTGATTGTCTTTCTTCATCGGGAAAAGGGTCGTTACCGACCATGGGGGGTCGGTAGGCTCCATGGTAGATGTGTCTCCATTGAATTTGCTCTTTTCTGTACTCAGAGAGGGGTCGGTACCGACCCATGGTGGGTCGGTAGGCTCCTCAGTACTACAACTAGCGACTTCGTTTCTTGAAATAGCATCCAACTGCTCTTGTAGACGGGCTTTGTGCGCGACTATGGTGTCCGTTTCTCTCTGGATCTCCACTATCTGTAAGCGGAGTTTAGCTATCTCTTGTTGCATCTCTTCAATTGTCATGGCCATGGCTTTTATATACTGAAAGAAAAAAAAACCGACTCGGCGGAATCCCGAAAAACGCAAAAAGAACAAAACTTGGCACTATTGAAATCTCCCCGGCAACGGCGCCAATTTGTTGAAAGGGTTTCTTGACAACAAATAAATTTATAGATCAAGACCCCGCTGAGTACAGGGAGGTCAGGTTCGTCCACGGGAGATAGTCAGTATCAAGTTTTGCTACTTTTCACGCAAGCAATCAATCAAAAGCAAGGAGTTTTTAACAAGGAAGAGAAATTCTAAGGTTTAGGGTATCCCCACAACAACAATCATGCATACAAACGCTCATGAAACACATAGATCATGCTTTTATCACATAAAGATGTCAACTTTCGTCAACCTAAGCAAGTAAATCAACTAACTTTCGTTCAATAAATGAACTTACTATCTAATCTCTTCTACTTCAACTAGGATAGATCCGCTTTCGCTTCAAAACCCTAAATTGACTTTTCTGATTCAAAGTTTCCGCCTTCACTTCAACTATGAATGAGAAATTCCAATCCACTTTCGTTTGAAGGAGTTAAGAACAAGAGGGAAGATTCATGCAATAAAAACAATCAAAACATGATCATGAACAAGCATGCACAACCATTGTTGGGTTTAACCCCAACCTTAGAGAGGAAGACTACTCACAAATCATAATTAAAAACAAACAACTATATTAAATAAAAGGGAAAGCTTACAACTTTGAATCCAAACGATAGTTCTTCTCCACAAACCCTACTCGTCTCCTTCTCTCGCCTCTCCTCCTCCTCCTCCTCTAACTTGAATGATTGTGGGATCCCCCCAAACTAAAGAGGGGACAAATGTATTTATAGAGAAACTATTCTATCTTAAATCTATCTATAAGGAAATAAATCTTTTAATAAGATATATTCCTTCTATCTATCTAATAACATATAAGGAAATAGGATAAAAGCTCATTAAACACGCCGACTCGGATCTCCGCTACTCCTCGGGGTGCCTCGGTACCGACCCAAAGTGGGTCGTCACCGACCCTGTTTAGCACTTCGAATAGCCTTGAGTAAAAATTGCGTAGAGGATTCGTTACAACTCCGTTTGACTTGATTCTCTTTCCTATGTTCTTGTAACAAAATTCTCTATCTTTTTCCATTCTCAAACTTGATCTTCAATGACTTTACTTGAGCTCTAAATCTTCATCTTCTCTTCATTCTTGAGTGTTATCTTCACCGGTTTTGCTCCTTTCTTCAAAAGTGCTCCAAATAGCTTCTAAAAACCTACAAAACACCACCAAAGCTTATGTAGACTCCATATCTCAAGAAAATATGAAAAATTACACAAACGACTCAAAACAAAACACAAAACTAAAGAAAAAGACTCAAACACACTAAAAACACACCCTAAAAACACGACTAAAAAAGCGAACATCAGAGCTGAAAATAAAAGGCTAAAGCTCAAATTGGTTGTCAAAAATAGGGATCGTGTAAAGGTGGATAGGGATTAATAGGGCTCATAAAAAAAGTTCTCTATCATATGACTTTCACAAGTAATGAACTAAAAATCTTATATAGGTGTCAAGAAATAGATAACCATCACAATTCCAAGAGATAATATGCATAAAGAGAATAAATCACACAAGAAAAGAAGAGGAATTTTTTATTTTTCTCCCTATAAGGCCAAAAACAACTCACAAGGTTAAATTTTTTTTGGATTGCACTACTCATGCTAAAAGTTATACATGCTCAATTTCATCAAATGCTATTCCTCTATAAAACAATTTCATACTAAGAATCAGGCTATACTATCTAAACATGCTGAAAGGAAATTACATGGTCATGCAAGCAATTAACTATCATAGAACCAAAAGACAGGATACTTATCCATTCTAAAAACTCTTTTTGGAATTTTTTAAATTTTCAAATTTTTTTGTGATTTTTGATTTTTTCTAAACAAAAGACAACTAAAATCAAACAAAACAAACAAACAAACAAACAAACTAGTTTTCTTTTCTCCCCTACCCAATACTTAAAATTACAGTGTCCCCACTGTAATAAAGCAACTCTGAATAAAAGAATAAGGAAAAAGAAAGAAACTCACAAGATATCTTTGAAGCAGAAAAGAACATCCTTGAAATTGAATCATCGCCGTGATGGTGGTGGAAACTGGGGCTCAAAATTACCCATAATCTCAAACATGGTCCTCCAACGCTCCTCATCAACCGTCACCTGTTGCTCTATTATCCTCCAACGAGCATCAGCCTGCTGATGCCTCCCATCATCTAAAGTCATGCGAGCTGAATAGACACCCTCCCAACGCTCCATCCTCTAAGTGAGTTGTGTCTGTTGCATGTTCAGTTGTTGCATCTGGAAAGACAGATCATCGGCCCATGGAGGTGGAACACTTGATCCAGAATAGGTGGAATGAGGAGGTGGTTGATAATGATCTTGGGGCTGGAAGTGGTCTTGATAAATCACCGGGTTATAAGGCATCATTGCATACGACTGAGGCTCGGTAGGCAGAGGTGGTGGCTCGTTACCGAAGCTGAATGCCTCATTATTGACCTCAAAATAATCGTTAACGAGCCCTGGTTGGTCATTACCGAGGTTGTCTTCGTCGCTAAGTACCTCGGTATCGAGGTCATCATCTTCGATATCGAGCTCCTCCGTGGCTGCCTCATCTTCATCCATAGTAGCCTCTTCTCTTTCGAACCTTGTCTCACACTCCCTCAATGACAGCTCATCTTGTGGCTTCTTCTCCAACGGGAATGCATGACCCGTCCAAGCCGCATACCAATTTGGCAAATAAAGCAACTCAAACTTGGCCCGATCAAGCAACACATCTTGGTCAAGTACCTTGGTGGCTATCCCTCTTTCGGTCCTCACGAATATGTGGAAGAGTACCAATAATTAGAGTCTAGCTTCTGGGGTCGGTTTGGAGTATAACGCTCAAGATCTACACCGAGATTTTCCACCAGAAGACTCACCAAATTCCCGCACCATACTTCTTTTGATTTGATCTCGTACTTCTCAACATATCTCAACCATTCATACCCCAAGTTCAAGGGGCCGGGTCATCAAAAAGAATGGTACGGAGGCATGCAACTTCTAACCGTGTTGGCCTTGAAAGCTCTTTCTTGGGCCAAAAAGTGGCGCCCAAGACTCGATAAATGATCCGGAAGATGGGGTTGATGATGCTTGCCCCTGGGAGTGTCGGTGCGGAAGGTTCGACCTCCCCGGAAATGTAACTCCAAGTGTCAGTAACTTTGAAATCCTCGATCTTGTAATTCCGAGAGTGATGAGGAAGCTCGAGGAGTGCATTGAATTGGGCCATTGTGCACTCACGATCAACATTGCCCAACCAGAACTTGATTTTTCCAACCGAGGTCTTTGTCTTGAACCTTGAGGTATACCAAGAATAGCAAAAGCGTGCTTGACGTCATCATAAATCCCCAAAGCCCGTGCGCTTGATCTCGAGAACCACCTAGTGAAGTGGTCCTTCTCAAGGACGGCATCATAGATCTTAGCTTGCTCCCGAGTAGCCAGAATAACATTGTCCATGCGTGGAGGAGTCGGGGACCTTTGAGTCCTCCTCTTCTTTCCGGTTCTAGCGTTAGCTCGGCTAGTGCTTGCCATTTGTACTTGCAAATACCATGGAATTCCAAGATAAGATCCATACTAATCAACCAAAATAAAACCCCATACTTGCTCTCGAAAATGCTCTCGACCTACCTCGATACCGACCCAATTGAGTTGGTAACGAGGTATTTGGGTTTGGTTTTCAAAATTGAGCATTTCACAGGTCGTTAACGAGCCTGGGCGAGAACAATTCGCAAGTTATTCCGAGAACCAAACCTCAAAATTTCCAACAATTTCAGCACAATTCCACCACAATTCCACACATAAACACACCATTTAGAACATGCAACCCCATACTTTGCTCGAAACCCTATCTAATCATGCCACTAACTGCCAAAAGTCATGGTGAAAATCAATTAATTCAAGAACAAGTTATATCAAGCTTTTCTTATCAAAATTTCAATGCAAATCAAGCAAGAATAACCGAATTGAAATCAAGATCAATCACCAACAATAGATGCAATAGAGGCACTATGCAATATAGACATGCAAACCGATTCTTCATACAAGATCTAGATATGAATTCTACCCCAAATTACCATGAAACTTGCAAGAAAAGAGTTAGGGTTTAGAAATCATACCGTAGATCGAAGAATTTGAAGAACAAAAACCGAATTTGAAAGGGCTAACGAGGGCTTGAGTGCTCCGGTAACGAACACAAAGAGTGGTGCTCGTTATCGAGTGGTGCAATCGGGATAGGGGTGCGGTGGTGTGATCGCTCAGTGGGGGTGAAAAATCCGGTGGGATTTGGTTGAGGATTTGAAGGTTTGGCTTGAGATTTTTGTGTGGGTATTGAAGGTTTGAGAGAGTTTTATAGGAAGGGACAAGAGGAGAGGCGGTGTGAGGGGGATAGAAAGATAGAAGATAAATTAGGGTACTTACCTCACCCACGTCGCCTTTTTGCGTGCCGTCTCAGATCGGTAACGAGCCTCTCAGATCAGTACCGAGCCTGGGCAACTCGTTTTTCAGCGTTTTTCGAGCCCAACTTCCTATGCCACGTTAGTTCCAAAATATTCTATCTTGCAAACTTCTAAACTACGAAAAACTCAAAAGAAAGCTAGGAAAAAGGGCTAAGAAAAAGAAAAGAAAACTAAACTAAACTAAAACTGGGTTGCCTCCCGTAAGCGCTATTTTTTAACGTCGTTAGCCCGACGAACTTACCTTGGCTTATCAGGGCGGTTCCTTCTCGGCTTTGTTGGGGTTTTGGGAGACCCCATACTTAGCTTTGAAGACATTGTTAGTTCATCTTGCTAGATTTGGTCCTTCATCTTCTAACAATATGCCCGGTATTCCTACACAAGGGTTAGTGAAATCCGAAAACCAAGGACGTTTCGATTCCTCTATAGCGTAGATAGCAGGATATGGTGTAGGAATATGGTATAAGGAAGGATCATGATCAGTGATAATGAATCCAGAGTTAGAATACTCACCACGATCCATAGCAGGGATGTCGGCACCGAGGTTTTGAGGTCGTTATCGACCTATCAGAAGCAAAACCTCTCTCAGTGTCGTGCCAAAACGAGCCACCTCCGTTGTATTGCTGGACGAAGGACTCGGTACCGACCCCACCAGGGTCGATAGCGGTCTCATTTGCAATTTTGTAGTCCTTGTTAATTGGAGGAGAAATCTTAGACTCGGCAATGTCGAGCTCTGGCTGGGACATCTCGATTTGTACGGCAACAGTAGTGTCATTGGCCTCTTGATTAAGGCTAAACTCGACTCGTTCCTCTCCTATGTCAAAGGTGAGGAGTCCTTTCTGAACGTCAACTCTAGCGCCTACTGTAGCAAGGAAAGGCCTTCCGACAATGATGGGGACTAGAGGATCTTCAGGCATGTCGAGGACAATGAAATCGTTTGGAATGAAGAATTTCCCAACTTGAATGGGATAATCATCAACGACTCCCGTAGCTTTTACACTTGATCCGTCCTCCATATACATCCTCATATCCAAGAGTTCCAGAGGTCCCATGTTAGCTTTTGACCAGATTGAAAGGGGGAGTAAACTGGAAATGGCTCCCAAGTCACATAAAGCCTTGAATCGATGGTCACCTATGCCAATTGTGATAGCAAATCTCCCTGGGTCACCTAACTTTTCTGGAAGAGTAATAGATCGGACCTCATCTGTAAGCTCTGTTATAGACCGTTTCCTACTAAGAATATCTTTCAAAAACTTTGTGTAAGTCGGCATTTCGCTTAGGGCCTCAATGAATGGTATAGAAATATTTAAGCCCTGGAGAATATTTACGAAATGCTTAAACTTGCCTTCAGTCGAGTCCTTAGATTTCTTAGTAGGAAAGGGAAGAGACTTCACCAATCTCGGAGCCAAAGCGGGCTCGAGAGGTGATACTACCGGGTCGACATTAGGGTCGATTGCTGCCTTAGAAGGATCGGTACCAACCCTGGTGGGGTCGGTGACGATTCTGGGACTAAGAGAGGAGCTCGATGTAGAAAACTTACCTGGGTTGGGGTCGGTGACGACCCTGGGTGGATCGGTACCGAGTGGTTCAGGCTCGGTAACGACCCTCTTTGGCTCGTTGTCGACTTGGGTCGTGGCGTCCTCTTTAGATTCGGGGTCCTTCTCCTTGGCTTTGGCACAATCCAGTAGTGTCTTTCCGCTCCTAAGGTGCACGGTCGCTATTTGTCGTCTAGGGTTCTCCTCGGGGCGGCCCGAGAGTTGCCCTTGCAGCCTCGGAATCTGTGTGGCCAGGTTTCCTAGTTGTGAGTCGACACTCTTCTTCCACAAATCGAACTCTCCCCATCTTTTCATCTGGTTGTTGAGGTTAGCTTGGACTCCAGTGATTTCATTCTTTACGCCATTAATCCCTTCATAGAGTCCTTGCACCCAAGATGGTGGCTCTTGATAGCCTGGAGGTCGAGACGACGCAGGCCGTTTGTCCGGAGGGGGTGCTGCATAACTCGGATTTTGATTTTGATTTCCCCAAGCCGGATAATTGTTTGGCCTGACAAAGTTATTAGGCGGGTTCCTGTATTGACCTCTCATATAGTTCATCTCAACATATGTCTCAACGGCTCTTACCTGCTCGGTGTTAGTGCACGCAGAAGTACTATGGGAAGAAGAACCACACTCTTGACAAGGTTGAGAGGTTTTCAGAAAACTTTTCAGTTTCTTCAGACGGTTGATCTCATCTTGTAGAAATTGATTTTTGACATCTGGATCAACTTCGTCCTTATTAGGCATGTAGAGACGCTTCTGTGGCTGGGATGGTTATTGGGTCCCATACATGGCATCGTAGTTAGACAACTTTTCCAGCAGTTCCCATGCAGCAGTGGGATCCATCTCTATAAATCCGCAAGCAGTGTGTGTGTTGATGTGGTTCTTTATTTCTGCATTGATCCCTTGGAAGAAGATTTCTTGGAGCACATAAAGGGGTTGCCCATGAGTGGGGCACTGTCTGAGCATCTCCTTGAACCTCTCCCATGTCTCTACAAAGGTCTCGTGACGCAGCTGGTGATAGGAGGTGATGCGTTTTCTCAACTCTATTGTCTTAGCAGGAGGGAAGAACTTTGTAAGAAATTGATCATACAAAGCCTTCCAAGTCCTGATAGACTTAGGAGGTAAGCTCTCCAACTAGCTCAGGGCCTTTCCATTAAGAAACCACCTGAAAGCTTTTAATAGAACATATTCAAGTGAGACACCTTCAGCAACAATAGTGTCACATAAATCAAGGAAATTTTTAATATGTTCCATAGGGCACTCAGTAGGTTTCCCTTCAAACTGAGCCCTTTTTATTAAGGATATGAATTGAGACTTGATCTCAAATGTCTTCTCTATCTCTGGAAGCACAATTGTAGACTCTGTCACCCTGAATTCTGGATGCATATATTGCTTGCCATTCCTCGGATAGGCGTTCAACTACTCCTGTAGACGGACAGTGTTCGCTCGTTCACGCTCAGCATTTACTCTCTCACGTTCAACGGCAGTAGCAGCGGCGTCTCGATCAGCATGTAACGCCTCCATCTGCCTCTGGAGAGCGGCCATCTATTGTTCCATCTGTTCAGGAGTCATTGCCAAGGCTTGGTTTCCTCTTCTTCTACGGTGCAGGGTGCATTCTGGTTCAGAATAATAACCGGTGTTATCAAACTCGAGCCTGTGACGTCCTGCTGGCATAAGCTGAGAAAACAGACAAAAGAAAACAAAATTAAAAACTAAAACGGGGTCGGGCTATTCCCAACCCATAGGTAAACAAACAAACATTGTTGCTTCCCCGGTAACGGCACCAATTTGTTTTTTTTTTGAAGAAATGAACTACTAGCTCATTACATAACCAATACTAGGGTGCCCGTACAATACAAGGTCACCCTAAATCATCATTGTGGATGATCTTTAGAAAGTCAAATAACATAGGATGAGACTGGACCCAGACATTGAAACTAGAAGAATCCAAAGGATCAAACAACGACCCCGGAAAAAAATGAGAAATAGCAAAACTAAGATCCGAAAACACAAAACACCTTTTGGCGATAAAATCCGCCGCCGAATTACACTCCCTGAAATAATGAAAAAACACCACACGGGGAATAAAAGCAACAAAATGACGAATGTCATTAGCAATAGCTTGTATTTCCCAAGGAACTTTCCAAATGTTTTTCAAAGAATTAATAAGAACCAAATCATCTCCCTCAATAATCAGACAGGATGGTTTTAAAAGAACCGCACTTTTAAGACCTTCAAGCAAAGCAAGGCAAGGGCCGCCGAAACAGAGCGAATGTGTTTACGGTCATAGCACAGGATTTTGCTATTGTGATCACGGATTAAGAAACCTGTATAAGTCGAATTATTTAATCGTTTAGAAGCATCAAAATTTAGTTTTAAAGAGTTAATTGGCGGTTTCTTCCATGCACTATTATTTTTCCTTTTAGGACAAGATTTGTCTTTACGAGCGGGATCACCCTTAGAAGAAACCCATTGGAGATGTTGTGAAAAAGCCAAGTCACAAGGAGGAAGGATAGTCAAGAGCTTAATTGGATTAAAGATTTTTAAATTTCTATGGCCCCAAATAAACCACCATAAAAAGCAAAGTACATTACTATTTTTGTTTGATTTTAAAGTAGATAACTAATTGTCTGAGAAATTATCCGAACATGAAATATAGAAAGTGACATTGAGCATAGCCTCTAATTTAGAAATCATTTTAGGGTAAAAGGACAATTAAAAAACAAATGATTCAAACTCTGATCAACAGAGTCACATAAAGAGCAAGTACTAAAAACACAATTAAAATGCCTATTTAGACGATCTGTAGTTGGGAGACAATCTACACACGCTTTCCAAAAGAAATTTTTTATTTTAGGAGGAAGAGAAGATTTCCAAATCCAAGCAAAATCAAAAGCAAACTCAGGATGGGAAGAGTTAAGCATAGAAGACGCTGAATGGACAGAGAAATCTCCATCAGAAGAAGGAAGCCAGACTAATCTATCCAAAGAAGGAGAAATGGGAATTCTAATATCTAAAATTAAGTCAACTAAGAAGTCAGGCAAAATTAAATTTAGTTTATCATAATCCCAGGAATGATAAGAGGTTATAAAAGATGAAACTTTTAACTTAATATTAATATTATCAAAGTAGGGAAATAAATCAATGTTTGGAATCCAAGGGTCTGTCCAAAAATTAACAGAATGCCCATTTCCAATACTCCAAAAAATACCTTTGGAGAACGTATCCCTAGGATTCATTAGTCTTCCAAATTGCCAAGAGCAATTTTTCTTCTGATATTGAACAAGCGAAAGAGTACCTAGATATTTCTCAGAAATGATACGAACCCAGTAATTATGGGGAGAGGATAAAATTTTCCAAAGAAGCTTCATTTGAAGAGACAAATTATTATTCTCAGCAGAACGAAGCCCCATTCCCCCAGATTCTTTAGGAGAACACACCTTCTCCCAGCTAATCAGGGGGTTGTGATTAGGTTGAAATTTGTTCCAAAAAAAGGATTTGTTTACTTTATCAATATCACACAATATTCCCTTTGGAAGAAGAAAGCTTTGCATTAAATAGTTCACTTGGCCTAACAGATTAGATTGAATAAGGACAGCCCGACCAGCCTGAGAGATAGAATTCGCTTTCCATTGGGATAATTGTCTTTTAAGTTTAGTAATTGATTCTAAAAAACAGAATTTTGTACCCTCCCTTTAAGGATAGGAATTCCCAGATATTTTTCCATAAAAGTAGTAATCTGAATATTTAACACAGAAGCAAGAGAAAGAGCTGAAGTTCGAGGAGTGTTTTTCGAAACCTGGAAGCTACTCTTATGGTAATTAATCGAAACGTCCGAGATTCTTGAAAAATTATCTAAGAATTTTTTAATATAATTAATGTTTTCATGAGAAGCATTTGCAAAAATAAGAGTATCGTCAACAAAACTAAGAAAGGGTAAACAAGTACCATTCTTAACTAATTGTATACCAAAAAACTTAGAGTAGAGAGTAGACTGAAATTGCAGTGTGCGCGCAAGATATTCCATAGCAATGATAAAAATAAAAGGCGCAATTGGATCCCCCTGTCTAATACCACACTGAGGCAAGAACTCAACCCCAGGTTCATTATTAACAAGGATAGAAGAAGAGGAAGTAGAGATGCATGTCATAATAAGACTAACCCATTTAGAATGGAAGCTAAATTTTAGAAGAATTAATTTAATGAAGTTCCAATCCAGTTTGTCATAAGCTTTTTCCATATCTAATTTAATGGCCATCCAGGCTTTTTTTCCTTTTTTCTTTCTATGAAACGAGTGAAAAATTTCATGTGCTATAAGAATGTTATCTTAGATAAGTCTTCCTTTCACAAACGCCCCCTGAAGCGGATGAATAAGAGCAGGAAGAAGTGTTCCCAATCGGATGGCTAACACTTTAGTAATAATTTTATAAATGGTGTTACAAAGGCTAATAGGACGATAATGGTTAATAGTTAAAGGAGCATCTATTTTAGGAATAAGAGTAACAAAAGATTTATTAACGGATCGAAGCATATGTCCAGAATGGAAGAAATCCTGAACCGCTAAAACAACAGAGTTGCCCACAATATTCCAATATTTTTTAAAAAAATCTGCCGGAAAGCCATCCGGACCCGGAGTTTTATTTGGAGCAAGATAAAAAGTTGCAAACTTTATTTCTACAGCCGAAGGAGATTTAATAAGCATAAGATTATCTGCTATAGAAATTGAATTTGGAATTATATCAAGATTAGCCGGAAGGATAGAACAAGAGGAATTAATCAAAAATCTATGACTAAGTTCATCTGTGATGTTTTGCGAAATCAAACCATGATCAAATATAACAACACCTTCATGAGTTTGGAAAGAAATGATTCTCTGTTTATAAGAACGTATTTTAGAGATTGATTGGAAATATTTGGTATTGCGATCTATATTTTGTAAATGAGTCACCTTAGCACGCTGTTTCCAAAAGTTATGTTGGAAATCCATTAAACCATTATATTTATTTAAATGCGACTGAAGCCGCAAAATAGTGGTAGGATTAAGGGGATCGAGTAATAAATTTTACTGAAGTGTTTGAAGCTGATTTTCTGAAATTTTTAATTGTTCAAAATTATTGTTTGTATGATGTTTAGCCCAACCCTTTGAATACTTTTTTAAAAGATTCAACTTCATACACATGTGAAACATAAAGGAACCCGACATATGATAACTCCAAACTTTAGAAACTAACGGGATAAACGAAGATTCTGACATCCAAGCATTTTCAAAACGGAAAGGAATTTTTCGAAAAGATTTTGAAGATCCACGGGAGAAGGTAATAAGACAATGATCAGAAGTAGTAAATGGATGATGATGAACTAAAAGAGAAGGAAATAATGAAGTTAAGGATTGATGACATAACACACGGTCTAATTTCTCGAAAGTATTATCCAAAGGAACAGACCGTTTTCTCCAAGTGAAAGGGAAGCCTGACATTTTTGAATCAACAAGTCCAAAATCATTTGTGAAGTTTAAAAGTCTATTAAAACGACTTAATAACGGTGCCGAACCTCCAAGTTTGTCATTAGGGGAAGAAATTTCATTTAGATCACCTATTAAAAGAAAAGGTAATTGGAAACGATAAATGGTTTCAGAAACAGAGTTCCAAAAAAAGATTTTTATTGTCTTCTCGGGATGGGGCATAAACAAAGATCATCAAGAAAGTTTGGTGACGATAATTATATTGCATAATTATAAGATTATTTGATTGGTGAAGTAATATACATTTTCTAGCTTCTATATTTTCATAAATAAGTAGCCAAAGCCCACCTTTAGTACCAATAGAAGGAGAAGAAATAACTTTATGGAATCCAGCTTTTCGGATCGTCGAAATGACGGGGTCGGAGTCAGTTTTAGTTTCCGCTAGGCAAAGGAAATTAAGTTTATTCAACTTTCTTATGAACCCAACTTCCTCCCAGAAGTTGGGCCTACGAATACCTCGAATGTTCCAATAACCTATATTCATAAAAAAAACCTTGTTTATAAGAAAGACCAAAGATCAAGCAAGTATGATTCATAAAATAATACATCAAAAGAGATAAGATGATAGAAAAAATTAAGGTCCCTGTAAAAACCCACAAAGGAGCACGCTATTGGTGCTAGAAATTTTGAAACACAAATTAAATTTGATACAAAACATAAGCCAATTATTAGTAGATAAGAGCCAGAAATTACAAAGGATTACAAGAAGGCTAAAAAGATACAAGTACAAATAAGTGTTGAAAGAGTAAGAGGAGAAGTTGCTGGCTAAATTGTCAAAGGAGTTCGAGCTAACAATCTTGTTTAAGAGCATCACAAATTGAATAATGCAGTAAGTTATAAAGGTATAAGCTATTATAAAATAAATATCATATGAGAAGACATAATACCTTGATTTTAGAGTGAGTTTAGAGAGTAAGTGTTGAACAGGATCATGAAGAAGAAGGAATGAGCAAATTGAGAGCAAAATATAGCAATAAAACAAACTTAATATTATACATCGAGGATTATTACAGCATATATTCAGCCAAGCAAGGCCATAGATGGGATTACACACATCAAAAGCAAACCACACAAAGCAGCCAAAGCCCATAATTCTTAAACAAAAGTAAAGCAACAGTAGATAAAGGGAGACAAGACCATAAAGGAAGTACACATAGAAGGAAAGCATGCCATAGTCAGGTTCTATTTTAGGAAGTATGAGACTGAAGCAGATCAGTTTAGGAGAAGAGATATCAATGTGAACATGGAAATGCACAGAATAAGCATTAAGCATGGTATACATAGATTGAACAATATAAGTCTTAGGATATAGGTTATATTTTAATAAAAGTATATAAATGAAGTGGATGAACAGTAGCTTGCAAATTTTGACATAATGTTGGCAAACAACAATACAGATAATATAGATAGATCTTGAAGTTTCGGTTTTTGCTTTTTCAAACACGCGACAAGAGATGACAGGTTTAGAAGGGAGAACATCTAAGTAAAACAAAAGAATTAAATGGGTCGGGTGATTTCAATAACAATTCTCAGAGGGAGTCTATCAAAGAAATAGAGCGCCCAATTTTCTTCATTGAATTTTG
The DNA here is from genome assembly GCA_964016875.1 of Fallopia convolvulus. Classification (NCBI taxonomy): domain Eukaryota; kingdom Viridiplantae; phylum Streptophyta; class Magnoliopsida; order Caryophyllales; family Polygonaceae; genus Fallopia; species Fallopia convolvulus. The sequence goes on from OZ024727.1 coordinate 31,378,031, forward strand.
CACTAATCCAAGAAGAGGTATGAGGCCAAGCTTCAACTTTTTCAAGAAGAAAAAGGAGCCAAAGCCAACATACATCAACCTGGATTAGTAAATAAGTCAAGTCATGGTTCAAACACATCCTCAACAAGGAAGGTAACAACATCTCAACCAAAAACATCATAAGATAACTTAAAGAGATAGGGAGCACTTGCTGCCAGTTCCAGGAAGAGGGGGAACCAGTAACAAGACTGATCAATAAAGCAGAAAGAGGCATAAAAAAAGAGCACAAAAAAGGAGCAAAGTCAGAACAAATGTCATAAAAGTTTAAGTAATAGATAAGAAGCAAAGAAAAAATGTAGAACATATTAGCAAAAGGATTTAGCATACAAATGAAAAGATCGCAGGAAGAATCATGAAAGATGTCATAAATAAAACCAAACAGAGGAAGGAGAAGATGACATGAAGGAATCACATTAAAGAGATAAGAGAGAGAACCTAAGATTTCTACCAAACTCCAAGCTTCCATAATAGAATTTATAAAGAAGCAGTGGAATGCATAAAGCTGAATAGATTGAAACCTCAAGAGGTCAGAAATATAGAGCACCTGCACATAACTCATATAGAAGAGAGGGATAAGGTTATGAGTATGAAAACGGATCAACAGCAAACAGGTCACAAAAATTATAAATTGCAGCACAAGGGTAGATTGAGGAGATTGATCATGTTTCACACTAAGTTTCATCAAAGTTGGGAGAACAATTTTCAATAATAGTTCATAAGATAAAGGGTCATTCTCTCGATGCACCAGGTGTGGTAAGATCTCAATCTTTACAAAACACAAGGTTTGGCAAGAGAGATGGACACCACAAGGATACAACACAGAGAAAAGTGTCAAACAATTATGGATACAAATTGGTATTAACGTTTCACAAAGAGAAGGTTCATTCTCTGAATGCAACATCTGTAGCAAGATCTCAATCTTGAAAGACCAAGGAATAGTCTGACAAGAGAGATGGAGACCACAAAAGAGCAAACAAGAGAAAAGATTGATAGAAGCATAAGCAAAAACCAAACAACAACAGCAATAAAAGAAGACCAGCAAAAGAGAAGCAAACACATAACCTATTGAAGCAGAAATCCAAGAACAACAGAGAAGGCAAGATAACATCTCACCCTCCCACAAAAGCTCAAAAAAGATCCAATCAACAAGTCAATCCATGAGAGAACAGAGGAAGCTCTTACTCGGAGAAGCGAGAATCCCAGCCCAAGATTTATCAAATAAAGAGAAATCCCAAACAAGGATGCAAGACCAGCAACCAGCAAAGAGAACATCAAGGAGCAAGCCAAAGATGGAAGTTTCAAAAGGGGAAGAGAGATGACAAGATCTAACAACAACCAGATCTCGCATCAACAAAACCCTTAAAGGGTCAATTGAAGGATAAACAAAGGGGGGAAGAATGAAATCGAGAGGCAAAGAAGCAAAAAGGGGAAGGAGGCGAGCAGGAGGGCTTGAACAAGCCTCCAACCGGAGACACCAGGCGGATTTACATAGTGAGGCACTAGCGGCGACGCAGGAGAAACCCTAGGAGCTCTTGGGAGCGTTTATTATCCGAAGTTTTTGTCCGGGGCAAATTGCTACGGCGCCAATTTGTTGATGAGTGTTTCTTGACAACAAATAAATTTATAAGTCAAGACCCCGTTGTGTATAGCGAAGTCAAGATCATCCACGGGAAGCAAGGTTGTCTATTTAACGAACTAAGAAAGCAATAAAACAAAGCAAAAACAAAGCAAACAGCTATGACAGACCTCGTTAACGACCTTGTCAGGGTCGGTAACGGTGCTGGATTCCTACTTAAACAGAACAAATATAACGATGCAAGTGCAGGCTCGGTACCGATCCTAGCGCCCTCGGTAACGAGTGACTTCGAAACTAAAACTAAGGAAAATCAAAGGATAAAAAGCTCTAGGACAAGGGTTACCACAACATAGCTATGCATATAAACTTATGTGAAGATAAAGATCATGCCTTTGAAGATAAATCTATCAACTTTCGTTGACTAAACAAGCAAATCAATCAACTTTCATAAATCAATTCACTTTATTACTTGTTTTGAATCCAAAGCTCGAAACTTTTATTATCGAACAATATCAACATTCAAGTTCAAGACTTTCTCTTTCGATCAAGCAATAAACTTCAAATTACTTCGACTCTCGTCTAAGTATAAGCACAAACAAGCAATTCAAAGGATAGAAGTCAATCAAAACATCAACTCATTCATTCAACCATGCACAACTATGTCAGGTTTCAACCCCGACCCTAGAAAAGAATACTACTAACTCTTCATTGAATCAAAGCAAACAACTTTATTCAAAGAAAACATTGAAAAGCAAAACTTACTTGGAATTGAAAGAAGTATCGTCTTACAAATTCTCGTGAAATTCGAAAACTACCGAAGAACAACAATAAGAACTCGATCGCCGAACTCGAACCTCTTCCTCTCTCTCGATCGGAAATCAGTCCGAACTCTCTCTCTCTCTCTCTCGACTTCTCTCCTAGAAATCTTCACTCCAATCCCCCCTTGCCTAGGCTAGAACAAGGGTATTTATACTAAAGAAGCTATCTAATAAAAGACCTAAAAGATAAAAACTTACCAAACTTAAAAGATTACAAGATAAAAGAAATAAATCCCGAAAGTCAGCGCCGTCTACCGACACAGGTCACCTCATTAACGACCTGCATAGGGTCGGTAGACACTTGCTGAATTCCTTAGCAAAATCTCTAATGCACAGCTCGGTACCGACCCTCACAGGTCGGTAACGAGCTCTCTATTTTGGTTTATTTAAACTTCTCATATGGCTTCACTTGCACTTTAACTTGATCTTCAAGATGAACTCTTCCTTCTCCTCTTCCATGTATTCCACCCTCCACCACTTGACTTCAATTTCACTTAAAAATGCTCAATTCCACTTCAAAAACCTACAAAAAGACACAAAACGGAGTAGCTTCCATACTTTTCACAAAATATGCAAACTTATTCAAAAACACACAAAACTAACTCTAAAACTTATAAAAACTAGACTAAACAACCTAAGAAAGACACCTAAAACTAGACTAAAAACATGAACATCAGGCGGGCCCGCGGTGCACTTTTGATGTTGCCAAATCTTCAGGCACTTTTGATGGCGTCTTGTCCTATGACTCAAGTGAGGAGTATAGCTCTAAAGACAAGCCCGCGGTGCATAATCAAGGGAAGTCCACATTTGGACAAGCAACTAAGGCCGGAGTCCGAGGCGCTAGGAAGTCGAGTCAAGGAGCCATACCCTATCTTGGGCGTATCACGCGATCCCGAGCTAAAGCAATTCTTTGTCAAGTTCAAGAGGAGCTCATGGGTCGTAGGTTTCCGAAGGGATATAAAGAAGAAGGGTGGAGTCTCATTTTATATCATGGTTCGACAAGTGACTTTTTGACGGATAAGGACAATTAGTGTGTTCTCGGTTTTTATGGGTTGATTTTGTAATTTTCTTTAAGTGAGGGGGCTGGTTTTGTGAGACGAGTTTCCTAGGTTATATGGCCGGCCAAAGCTCTCTCTCTAGGTAGAATTGAACGATCAACTTGCTTGTTTCTTTTACTTGTTTCAATCTAAAGTTCTTTGTTTGTCTTTTTCGTTCAATCTCTTGTTAGAGCGTTGGTGAGTCATATCCGATGTTCTTGCAATCTAGTTTGTTCGTCTCTTGGTGAGTCATATCCAAGATCGAGCATCCATATCCTTCGTCACCCATCCAAAGATCCACGATCCACGTGAGGAGCGTCCGAGTTCTCTTGGCGATCTCTTTGCATCATCACCTTCTCCAACGATCCGGCCATCAATATATCTTATTAGAAGATTTATTTCCTTATAGATAGCTCTTAGATAGACTAGTTTCTCTATAAATACTCTAGTTCTAGCTTTAGTTTTCTTATCCCACAATTAACCTAGTTTAGGGTAGAGAGAGAAGAGAGGAGGCGTGAGAGGGAGAGAAGAGGAACGAATTTGTGGGAGACTTGGAAGACAAGTTTGCTTTGGATTTGCTTGTAAGTTTCCTTTTTATTAATTTAGAATGTTTTTAATTATGAATTGTGAGTAGTCTCTCTCTCTCTCTAAGGTTGGGGTTAACCCAACAATGGTTGTGCATGCTTTGTTTGTGATCATGTCTTGATTGTTTTTATTGCATGAATCTTCTCTCTTGCTCTTAATCCTTGAAACAAAAGTTGAAGGGAATTTCTCATTCATTGTTAAAGCGAAAGCGGAAACTTTGATTTAGAATAGTCAAATTAGGGTTTTGAAACGAAAGTGGATCAATCCTAGTTGAAGTAGAAGAGATAGATAGTAAGTTTATTGATTGAAGGAAAGTTAGTTGATTTACTTCCTTTAGTTAACGAAAGTTGACACCTTTATGTTATAAGAGCATGATCTTTATGTTTCATTAGCGTTAACATTGCATGATTGTTGTTGTGGGGACACCTTAACCTTAGAAATCTCTTTCCTTTGATAAAAACCCTAGCTTTTGTTAATTACTTGCGCTCTAAGTAACAAAACTTGATACTGACTTTGTCCTTGTGGACGAACCTGACTTCGCTATACACAGCGGGGTCTTGATTATAAATTTATTTGTTGTCAAGAAATCCTTCCAACAAGCACTGAACAAGATTATAGTTCCAAGCCACGACCTCCTGCACAAAAAACTCAACATAAGATCATGGAGGGCAACAGGTGGCCGGATTACAAATGAGGTTAGGCTAAATGTCATTCCGAATATTCCTCGAGATGTATATAAGTTTTCTGTTGAAGAATTTGCAGATGTGGAAAAAGAATGGCATGCCACTTTAATTGGGGAGCTGATTGGCTATTCCATATCTCATTCGGCCATGATGGATTATATGAGACGGTTTTGGCAAGTAGAACCACCCAAGCTGTTTTTCAAAGACAATGGGGTAATGGTCCTGAAATTTAAAACCAAAGAGGACAGCCTAAGGGTCCTTAAAAATAATATGTGGCTTATTGTTGAAAGGGATTTACTTAACAACAAATAAATTTGTAGTCAAGACCCCGCTGTGTATAGGGAGGTCAGGATCGTCCACGGGAAGCAAGGTTATGCTTGATTACTAAACTAAAAAGCAAAAGAGAAGGCAAAACAAAGCAAAGAACAAAGCAAAACAACTAAATAAATGCACTGGAAGGGTTCGATATCGACCTTGTCAAGGTCGTTACCGAGGTATGAATGCAGCAGAAAAACTAAGTAAACAGCAAGAAGAAAGGGGAAAATTGCAGGTCGGTATCGACCTGGGAAGGGTCGATATCGAGGCAACCGGGTTTGAAAACTTAACTCAAATAAGGGAAAAACTCTAGGATAGGGGTTCACCACAACACAATCATGCAATTTCAAATAACATAAATCATAAATATCATGCCTTTAACATTAAGTTATCAACTTTTGTTGATTTAATCAAGCAAATCGATCAATTTTAATTTCACAAATCAATTCACTTAATCTACTTGCTTTGATCTAAAATTCTCAACTTTCGTTTCAAACTTTATCTCGTATTCAAATTCACAACTTTCTCTTTCAATCAAGTTAAGAACATGAAATACTTCAACTTTTGTCAAATCTTTTGCACAAACAAGTAGAAGAATAGATAAAAGGCATTCAATTCATTCATCACATCATTATTCATGCACAATCATGTTGGGTTTCTAACCCCAACCCTAGAAAAGGAGACTACTTACTCATGATTGGAGAAAAACAAGCAAAGAGATTAAAAGAAAACATAATTGAATTAAAACTAAAGGCTTACTTGAATTAAAACTTCAAACTTGTCTTAGAACACACCTAGAACACAAGAAAATCTCCCACACTCTTCTTGATTGTGCTCCAAGCAACACTTGTCTTCCAAAATAACGTGTAAAATAAAACCCTAGGAGCGTCCCCTTCAATTCTAACGTGAGACCGAGATAGATTGAGTCTAAACAAGGGTATTTATACTAGATTATCCCTCTTAAAAAGTTTCCATAAAAACAAAACCTACTAAAGATAAAAGATTGTGGAATAAAAGCAATTAATGGGCCTTTAACTTGGGCGGCTGGGCTGAATGAATCGATATCGACCCCCAGAGGGTCGATATCGAGGTTGGTCTTGACTTGATTTCTCATGTTTCTTCCTTCTTCCTTTGGATTTTGCGGGGGTTTCTTCCATAACTTTCTTCCTTCCTTCTTCCTAGCTTGATCCTCTCTTCTAATATTTAATGCATCCAAATCCGCCTCAAAACCTATACAAAAACACACAAATAGCGTAGTTTCCATACTTTTCACAAAATATGCAAACTATACTAGAAAGACACAAAACACTCACAAAAACACAACTAAACTAGACTAAAAGACCTAGAAAAACATACTAAAACTATACTAAAAACATGGACATCACTTATTGGTGGGAATAAGCCTTTGATGCTAAAGGAATGGAGCTCTGGAATGAAAATTGACTGGAAAAGGATTGAGGCGGTTCCGGTTTGGGCAAAAACCATAGATATTGATCCTATGCTACTTTCCTCGAGCCACATGTTGGAATTGATAGGAAATATGATAGGTAGACCTATAAGCATCGATCATAGACCTGGGTTCCGGTTCAGCGAAACCGATGAACCGCCGGTTCCGGAACCGGCGGAAAATCGGTCGGAACTGGAACCATAATTCCGGTTTCCACTATGGTTCCGGTTCCGGTTCGTCCACCCCCGGAACCGGAGAACCGGCGGTTCCACCCGGTTTGGAACCGCCGGTTCCACCAATAAAAAAATAAAAATAGCGTAACCGCGGTCGCAGTTTGTCTAACCGCGACCGCGGTTTTCATTCAGAGGTAAAAAAATAGACTTTTTATTATTTTTTAATATTTCCGGAACCGGAACCTGAACCGGGAGAAACCGGCTTCGAAACCGGACCGGAACCGGGGAACCGGCCCATGCTCGGTTCCGGTTCCGATTCCATGGTTCCGAGGAACCGGAACCAGGTCTAATCGATCATATCACTAAGAATGTTGAGAAGATATCCTATGCATGTATCCTAGTGGAAGTTACAAGGGAAGAGGCTAAGAGAGAGGAGGTAGTGCTAGAGAGCTACAATGGAACGATATATAAACATAGGGTCAAGTTTGAATGGGTGCCATGGAGTTGTGATATGTGTAATACTTTCGGGCCCTTGTCCCATTTTTGTAAAGTGAAGGGAGAGCCGAAAAGGGATACGAAATCAGACAAGGAGATGACTTCTAGGAAGCCCAAGGCCATGGGAGGGAAAGTCGAACCCCCGAGAACTTGGGTCCAAGTAGTTGACAAGCGGCCAAAGGTTGTAGGCAAGGGAGTGCAGGCCCAAGACGACCCTAATAGTAAAAAGTGGCGGCAGGATCATCTAAGAGATGCCCGATTGGTACCATCCAAGGAAGTTGTACCACCCGGGATAGGGATTTTAAAGCAAAGACCTCCGCATACAGGCCATGTAGTGGTCCAAGGCAAAGGCAAACTAAGCACCCAAGAGAAAGGGAAGGCGAAAGTGGATGAAGGGAGGATAACAGTTTCTACCAAGGCAAGTAAGGATTCGAAAGGCCCCCAGGACGTCTACACAAATCCAGAGCAATTTGAGCGGGATAAAAACCGCTTCCAACTGCTTGGAAGTTAGACCTTTGGTTTGGAGGCTCGGTTGTACCTTGGCACTTTTTGACATGTGTTGGTGTTTTGGGTGGTTTAGGCACTTCTTGACGGTAGGAGTGGGTCCTTCTGACCCCATCTTTATACCCGATTAGGTTTTTGGTAGGTCCAAGACCTGTTTTTGTTAGGCCCGTAGGGCAAGTTTTGCCGGATCTGTGTATCCGGGTTTGGGGTTGTTTTTCTCACCTTGACCCTTTTTTGGGCAAGCGTGTCTTGTATTTTCTTCTCTCTACTTTCTATATATTTACCATATTTTGAGCAATACATTCATCATATATACAACTTGAGAACTTGACTTGCCTTGGATATGACATTTTTTAAGATTATCTGCTTTTTAAGATTATATGCTTTGATGATTTAGATTGAGTTATAAGTGGAGTAGTCTAAAGTTCACCATGCTTTGTATAAAAACAAACGGTGATTGTGGACAAACATTTGGACCTCTTATTAGACCTGGGTCCGGTTCCTGGGGAACCGGCGAACCGGCGGTCCCGGAACCAGCGGGAAACTGGCCGGAACCGGAACCGCCGGTCCCGGTTCCGGAACCGGAGGTTCCAAACCGGGTGGAACCGCCGGTTCCGCCCCAAAAAAAATAAAAAATAACCAAACCGCGACCGCGGTTTGGGTGACCGCGACCGCGGCCCATTGGACCGCGACCGCGGTTTTCTTCCAGAGGTCAAAATTTATTTATTTTTTTTAATTTTTTTTATTATTTCCGGTTCCGAACCGGAACCGGAACCGGGAGGAACCGGCCTCGGAACCGCCCGGAACCGGACCGGAACCGGGGAACCGGGCCAAGGCCAGTTCCGGTTCCGGTTCCATTGTTCCGAGGAACCGGAACCGCCGGTTCCGGAACCGGACCCAGGTCTACCTCTTACATGCACTATACTTGAGAAATAGATGTCCAATTAACCAAGATAACATGAGCTACATGTAGGGGTGTCAATCGGGCGGGTCAGGTCGGGTTTGGGTCGAGTCAATTTGATTTTGGGTAAGTTCGGGTTCGGGTCAAATTCGGATATTTTGAAAATCGAGTCAAATTGGGTTGGATCATTTCGGGTCGGGTGCTCAATTAATCGGGCAAAGTCAGGTTTCGGGTCAATTTCGGTCGGGTCATTCGGTTTTCGGTCCAACTTGATTTCGGATAAGTTCGGTTTCGGGTTTAGTTCGGTTTCGGGTTTAGTCGGATTTCGGGTGAGTTCCGTTTCGGGTTTTTCGGATATTGGGTGAATCGGATTTCGACTTTGGCCGAATTTCGGGTTAATCTGATTTCGAGTAAGCCGGAATTTGATTCAGACCATATATCGAATGATTATTTTGTGTAGTTTGACTACTTTAGAGCCTAAATATTTAATGTAACATTTAATTTAAACATAATTATAATAAATATTCACTATTATTAATATTTTAAAATATAATATAATTTTCGGATGGTTTCGGGTCGGGTAACTTCGGATTTTCGGATGGTTTCGGGTCGGGTAACTTCGGATTTTCGGATGACTTTGGGTCGGGTAGCATCGGATATCGGGTTGCATCAGGCTAGTCCATTCGGGTATAATCGTTTTTGGGTTAATCTCGTGTTCGGGTTTTTTCGGATTCGGGTCAAATCAGTTCGGGTCAAACATGTTTCGGGTATAAAACTTTTTATTGTTTTCTCGGGTCGGGTCGGGTTCGGAGTCGGGCGGGTCGGGCGGATTATTCGGGTCGGGTCAAGTTTTGACAGCCCTAGTTACATGACTTCAATTGGATAACAAACTGAAATGGAAGTTTAAGCTCATATGGAACTCAAGAAGCTTCTATGTTCAAAATGTTTTTTTACTTGCATAGAAAAAAAAAAGCTACTCAAACATATCAAACACTAACAACTTTCGCTAGTCAATGGAAATGGTGAAAGCGGTAAGACCATGCAAACCACTAACTAACAACGCATTCAACCACTTGATAAAACGCTAAGCGCTACCATGCAATGGGAAACCATTAAATCCACAAAATAAAACACTAAAAAGTAAATACTGCCTCAAACGAGGCCTTGCATACAACTCATGTTAAATGGATGCTAGAAGTACTGTACCTGGCTATTTCCACAGGCCATGACATAAGTGCACATAAATTCATCATCAAAAGGGGGAGTAATAAGAATGGCAACACTAGACCTGCAGGCTACAGCAATCATAATAATAAGTTCAATGAAGATCAATTTCAGCAATCAAGCCACATACCAGGCAGAAGACGCTTATAGTACAGCACCACATCGTTAAACTGAACTGACCACACAGTACCAAAATAGAAAAGAAAGTTGAATTAAATATCCCTAATCCAACATCTAAGAAGATGAAAATCCAGGAATTATCCAAATGCAAACACGATTAAACCCTACATGTTAAAAGAACTGAACAGAACCATTTCTCTCTGCACCTTCCTGATTACATTACAAGCAAGCCTCTAATGTCGTCTACGGATCTTCTCTGCCTTGTCTAGCATTATAACTAGATTTTTTTAATTGCTTTGTGACCTGCAACATTCCTAACACTGTACCAACCTTAATTGAAGGTCATAGTAGATAGTTGGCCCACAGCACCAGGATCAGGATATGCAGGTGCTGATAAGTCCAGCTGTGAAGCTGCTATGTCAGTTGGTGGTGGAGCCATCTCTTGATCAACCATTACCGGAGCTATTGGTTCTGCCATTGGAGCTGTCTCAGTTGCTGTTGTGGTTTGTGCAGTTATGTCCATAGTTGCAAGTTCTTCGAGATCTTGGATAGCCGTCAGTATGTCAATGATGTTGGTGTTAATTAGGTGAGGCTTTAGCAAGCCAACAGCATTCTTGACTTTCAGTTGCTGCCAAAAATAAAAGGGCAATGTTTATGCCGAAATTTTAAACCGGAAAATGCAAATGTATATGTAGAGAAGAAAGGAAATATTTACCATGTATTCTAGCTTTCTTGTAAGCTCTACACTTGCAGTAAATTCAGATTGTCTCCCCACAGTTGAAGCATTCTAAAAAAAGTTTGTAAAAGCACAGCAAGTGTAAATACAAAGGTTAAGATATAACAATTGAATGATTTTACCTCTGCTAAAAATACAGGTTAATGCATTAAATGTTGAATGGTTCTTTCTCAAGCAAATCTTAAAATAAAAGCAAAATCTGACAAAGGTAAATCATGAAGATGAGAGCCATTAATGATTAACCAAGCACATCCCCAACTTTTTCCTGGGATTAATACTTATTAATTAGGTTTTATGGGGGATCCGAGATGCAATCTAAAGAAAACACTAGACTGCTATATTGCCTTCTAAACCAAGAATATCAGCTTGTATGGTGAAATCAGCAGAATCACAAGTTCACAACTAAACTATGAATAATCATTCAAATTGCAGAGATAGTTTATTTTTTACGTGCATACATCATTGCATGTTATGAATTCCTGATAACTTGCATCTTCTCTCTAGTCTTTACTCAACCTTCATCACGCTCATAAATCAGTTCCCCAAATCCTAATTTTTTTCTTTTTTTTTATACTTCCAAATTTGCACAGAAACAATAAACATGCATGCTCCCCATCCAGCAATAAATCCTCCCAAAAAATCCAAAAAAATTATGTCAGCCATGTCTTCAAAACCTTCACTTAATTTATGGTATCATGGTAGTTGGGTTGGCATCATGATTAATGCATGATCTGGAGATATATCATTAGAGAAAGGCCTATCCAATTAATATAAGTATTTAACTACTTGGATATGAACTTCTAGACTTCTAGTTCCTAAAGTGTATTAGTTAATTACCTTTTATAATACTAGTGATTAAGTAGTAGAAAGACATGTACTTAAGTTGAAATGCATTCCTAGTATATATTAAATATAATGGACTTAAGAATTTTCTACTATTCAATAAAACATCTCTTACACAACTAGACATACTAAGAGGGTATAAAAAGGTTATCAGGCCCAACATTTTTTAATACTAACAGACTTGCACATTGTAAAAACTGGCCTAGGACACAATTAAGTGATTAACACTGGGTGAAACCAGTATAAAATAATTACTAGGCCAAAACTTTGGCATTGTCATCTTGGTGAGTCAGTTGACAGTATGAACCATTTGACTGGGGCTAAGAGTGAAGACTTAAAGTGGCAGGAAGCAAGGCATCACTGTTTTTGTTCAGGGAATTGATGATTTTCCACAATTTTTCAGTTCTTGCTATTATTTCTGACTTGTAATCACTCCAGCTCCCAATTTCTTCCCCATTTCTATTGCATAACAAAACACTAGCAACAAATAACAATGGCAGGAGTGGAAAATTCAGTTAATATCCATACCTATATTACGCCCTGAAAACTCAACCACCCTAAAAAGTCTACATTTTTTATTTCATTTTATACAAATCATGCCCATATACTCATTGGCTACCTGTTTGTTTTATAGTTTTAAAGACATAGCATAATGTTTGAAATGTACATGACATTAAAAAATCAGTAAGAAATAAATATCCCATGATTTTCAATTTTTTGTTTACCTCCCGACCATTTGTCAAACAAAAAAAAAAAGCAGAAAACCAGTAAATCCTATCTTTACATTAATTGCCTGTAATTTTTGTTTATTCATTGATTACAATACTGCGAGCCAAGAGATACATGATAATAGCATTTTACTTACTACCAAAAAAAATACTAGCATTTTACTACCTATTTTCTTCAAGGTTTCACATAGCAATTATCTTTACATTAAAAAATAACCACCTTCAATGCAGATTGAATTTTACAACATGTTAATTTAGTACATTGAAACCCACAAAAGCCACTAACCCACAAAATTACTATGCTAATGTCAGTTAGTACAACAGATTTACATGCAAAATAAATGAAACAAGTAATAAATCAAAGGGAAGTAGAGTTCAATCCTCAATTAAAACCAGCAAAAGAGAAAGATTAAAGATCAAGTACCTTCCTTGGACGGCCCCGCGGCCTCCCAGTGCGCATTATCATCAGCTTCCTGGGGCCAGTAACGCCCCTTGGCCTGCCCCGCCTTTTGATCCCCACAGCCGCCACGTTGCCACCATCCACAGCAAGCATAGGTCTCTTCCGTGGCCGCCCTCGTGGCCTACCACTACTAGAAGGCTGCACCTGGCGCACAGGAGGAGCGGCCAAGCCATCACCCTTCCTGGGCCTTCCTCTGGGCCTATTCCCAGCCTTGGGTGGACGACCAGGCCTTCTGTTAACCAAAGCAGCGCCGTCAACATCAGCACTCCCCACAGTATAAGTCGTGGCCAGAGCTTGGTCTCCAAGTGAAGAAGTAGCCAAGTACTTGCGCGGGCGACCCCGTCTCTTCGGCATGGAAGCCGAGCCATTGACAAGTCCAGCGTCCACCACGGCGGCGGAATTGTTGCTTGCCAAGGGCTCCGCGGCGTAAACAGGCTGCTGCTGCAGGTGGTTCTGGTACTCGAATCCCGGGGGAGCAGGCTTCGGTTTGGGCGGACGTCCACGTCTCTTGGCCGAAACCACTCCTGCGTTGCTCAAACCTGCTGAAGGATCGGAGATCTCGCCAGAGGGAACCTCAAAGGAAGGTGTTTTGGGCTTGGGAGGGCGGCCGGGGCGCCTTTTCTCTGCAGTTGGGGGGGAAAAGTCGGCGGGGGGAGCAGCAGCAGTAGGGGGAAAAGCGAGGTCAGATCCAGAGCCAGGAGGAGGGGGGAGCATGTAGGATTTCTTCAGTAGGAGGAGTTGCCCCGAATTCTTCAGCCGCTTCAGATGGTGAGTCAACAGCGCCGGGTGAGCAGCCGGGAGGTTAGGGTACGCTCTCTCTATGTACTTGGCGATCGCCTGCTTGCTCGAGCCCTCCATCTCCTTCAATGCTGTAATCGCCGCCATTATCATCTGCCGCGACACACAATTCAGACGCATAATCAAATAAATTGAGCACAGAAAACCTAAAACTCGAACTGAAACAAGGCGAGCGAGAGAGGGTAGAAATTAAAACCTCGGCGTAGGGAGGATGGACGGGAGCTGAGCCGCAGCTGGGAGTTGCGTTGGCGATGGAAGGGGAGGGAGCGACGGACATGGCTTCCAGGTAATCGTCGGTGGACATCGCCTGGAGCGGAGGCTGATCCGTCGGCGGCGGATTCATGCCGGAGGAGCGCGGAAAGAGAGAGGAGAGAAAAAGGGATAGTTTTTTGGGGGATTTTGGGGTTTTTTTCAGTGACGAGGAGGAGTTGTTTGAAATGAAGGGGGTGTGAATTGGGTGGTAATGGACTAAAGGAAGCCGAGTGCTCGAATAGATCATCCAACGGCTCAGCGTCTCCCACCAGTGCTATTATCCCTCGGATTGCTGACGTTGCATTTTATTCCTCTTTTGATGTTTTCTCTCCTCATATATTTTTCCATCTACCCTAATACATTATGAAACAGAAACTAAGTCTGTGTAAAAATTTGCGCCACGTGGCAAAACCTGAATAAAATAATAGACAAACTTTTTTCAACATAAAAAACTAAATAATAATTCTAGAAATCTTTATCTTAACCACTTCATAAAATAGATAATGGATAGATACCTTATTATATGCGTATATTGTTTCATATAGTACGTATCACATTAAAAATAAAAAAATTAATATACACATATTCAAAAAAAATTTAAACAATAGCCATTACTAAATAAAAAAAAATGAATTTATAAAAATTGAAGGTTTTTTAGGGTAAAATTTTAGATGTTATAAAATAGATAATGTATATGTTTATTGATATTGATAAACAATATTATATATTGTATCTTAAAATTATGCTAAAATATTTTTGTCGGATTATTGAAAAAAAAATACCGATATAAATTTCTATCTATATCTACGCTAATACATTATAAAAGAAAAATAAATCAATATCTACCTAATACATTATAAAGCAGAAACCATGTCTGTTAAAAATATTGCGCCACATGGCATTCCTTGAATAAAATAATATTACGTTTTTAATAATAAAAATTATAATTACTTGTATCATTCTTTCTATAAATCCAATTTTTATTTTATAATATAATAACTTGATCCATATGTTGATATTTTTTATGCATATTTTTTTATCTTGTAACAAGATTTGTGATCTAAGTATATAATTTTTTTATCTATATTTTGATAATAACTTGATCTAATATTTTATATCAATTTTTTTTATCTTTTAACAAAAATCGGGCTTCAAGTATATAATTTTTTATCTATATATTGATAAAATATGGACACAATCTTAAAGATTTTTTTTATAAATTACACTAATTTTTATTATAATATTATATACAAGTGCTTCAAATTTTATATTAATATCCTAATATTGTATAATTTTTAGTAAATTTATCCCGTGAGTATCACGGGGATTCAACTAGTTATTGGATAATTTAATACATTTTTTTCACAAACTAAAGATGCTATTCACTAAATTGTAAATTTTGTTGAGATTTAGTAACATTAAAAAATTTATAATTAACTTGCAAATAATATAATAAATTTATTATAATTTCAAATAAAGGGGTACATTTCATGATAGAACACCCCTCTAGGACTAGGAGAGAATCGCTCCTCGGCCATCCGATCTCCTAAATTAAAAAAAAAACTATTTGAATGCAAGATTTTACATATGACTATGCAAAAAATTTGTAACTGACTGGGCCATAATCCTATAATTGATTATGCATAATATCACAATTAGTTGTGAATGACTTTTTTTAACTAAATGTGCACGATCTGTTTATATGTTGCAACTGACTGTGCATAATTCTATGAGTGAATGTGCATAAATATCGTAATTGAGTGTGCTTGACTTTTTTCACACATATTATAATATCAACATACACATGCAGTTTAAAATGTCATACACACAACAAAGAATGATTTTGCTACTACACATTGTGTTTACTATTTAGTGCATATTGAAATTGTTAGCTAACCCTTCGGGGATTTGTTTTCTAGTAAGGATTAGGAATAAGAAACCCATGATGGAACCTCGGAAAAATGATGGTACGAGTCATTGAAGGTCGTGTCGCTAGGATTGGGTTCAGTTGGATAAAATGGTGGTTATTTATTTTGAACAATGTTTGGTTTTGTTAAGGATAGGGTATTATGATGTTAATAAAGTGCTCACAAGTGGCGGTGTAGTTTATGTCGATTGGGAATTCATGCATGGTTTCCATATTTCGATTTTATAAATACAGGTTGGATGTTTTCTTTGTATTTTCTTGTCGTGCCCGAGTTGTAAGATCCGCGTGAACTTGTTGTCAGGTTAGCTCATGTGGACCCATGTGTGGTCTACTACCAAGTAGTGCCCCTGTATAAAGACGGGGTGTTACAAGTTATGATAAGTTGACGACCTCGGATTTTGTTGATGAGATATGGAGGGCAGTGAAAAGTATGGACTTGTTCAAGTCCCCGGGACTAAATGGCTTTCAACCGGGTTTCTTCCAAAGGTGTTAGGAGACGGTAGGCAACTCGGTTGTGGCGTTTATTAGGGAATTCTTCTTGACTGCAGTGATGCCAGAAGGTGTTAATGACACGCTTATCATTTTGTTAACTAAAATGACAAGTCGGAATCCCTTAGTTAATTTCGTCTGATTAGTCTATGTAATGTGTTTTACAAAGTGGTTACCAAAGTGCTTTCTAATAGGCTGCAACCCATTCTTGTTAATTGATATTATCGACCCTACTCAAGGTAGCTTCCTTCATGGTCGCATGATTTTGGACAATATCTTCGTTGTTCAAGAAGTGGTTCACTCGATGAAAAGGAAGAAAGGCGTGAAGGATTGGATGATTTTGAAACTTAACCTTGAGAAGGCGTATGATCATCTTAGCTAGGACTTCATTGAGTCTACTCTTGCTAGTACGGGTTTCTCAAATCAATGGATTAGATGGATCATCGCTTGTGTGACTTCTCCTAGAATGCAACTTCTTTGGAACGGAGAGCCGATCAACTTGACTAGGAATGGGCCATGCCTTTCTCACATGTTCGTTGTGGATGATATTATATTGTTTGTTGAGGCATGGGTGGTTTATATTCGATCGAGTGATTAAGAGATGCTTGTTTATTTTTTGCCTTGCCTCGGTTCAGAAAGTTAGCAATCACAAGTCAACCATTTTTTCTCTCCTAACGTTCATGCTAGCTTTGCTCGATGTTTGGAAGCGAAGAGTGGTTTTAATGTGACTAAAGACTTGGGAAATTATCTTGGTTTACCCATTCTTCACAATCAGGTTAACAAAGATACCTTCTCGGGTCTTGTGGATAAGTTTAATTTGAAGCTTACGAGTTGGAAGTCAAAGACATTGAGTTTTGCTAGTAAAGTTACCTTGATCAAGTCGGTTCTTACGTCCTTGCAAATCTATTCGATGTCGACATTCTTTCTCCCTAGTAGTGTTTGTAAGTAGATTGATAAGATTAATAGGATGTTCCTTTGGGGAGTAGTGTGAAGCGTAAAAGGATGCATAAGGTTGCTTGGGATGAAGTTACTAGGCCGAGAAATCAAGGCGGGCTTGGTATTAGAACGATATAGGATATGAATTTAGCTTTGGAGGGCAAACTTGGTTGACATTTCATTATGGAGGGTGATGGGATTTGGATATCTATTTTAAAAACGATGTGGATTGTGCCTTAGGACAGTCTCCAACTAGCTCTCATCTTTGGAAGGGCATTCGATCGGGTTTGTTGAAAGTGGTGGTTAAAGGTTCTAAGTGGCTTGTAAGGAATGGGCTTTCCATTCGTTTTTAGAGAGATATGTGGTTGTTGGATATGCCGCTTTTCGAGTGTGCTACTGGTGTGGTCGATGTTGGTCGGGTGGAATTGGGGGTTGTTTTCACAACTATTACCCGCGACGGTCTTGATGCAAATTGCTGCCACTTCAGTGTTGCCGCCTGTTGAGAATATGGGTGATGAACTATGCTAGAAGTTCTCCAAGGATGGGAATTACTCGGTTACAACGGGTGTTAATTTGTTGCGGGGAAATTTGCATAGACGTGCGGTGGATGATATGTTCTATCGTAAGGTCTAACATGCTTAAGTTCCGAAGCGAGTTCGTTATTTCGTTTGCTTGCGTGCAAAGGGGGTGTGTTGTCCAATGCCGAGAGGAGAAGGTGTCATATTTCAGCAACGGATAATTGCACATTGTGTCATAATATCGTTGTTGCCGTAGAGAGCTACAAACATCTCTTTCGTGATTGCATACAAGCTAGTCGCATTTGGATTACATTGAGAGCTACTGGTCTTTTTCCTTCTTTTTTTAGATGCCTTTTGCGGAATGGATCATATGTAATGTTTTGGAGATGAGAAAAATAGGGGGGCGGTCGATTGGTGGGCTATTTTTTCCATGACAATTTGGTGGACTTGGTATTGGAGGAATGCCAAGGTTTTCTCCGAGGAGTTAATGGTGGAGGACAAGGCTACCTTCATTATTCAAAAAGCTAAGAAGTACTAATTGGAGTTAGGTAAGTCTACTTGTCTTGATTGTGTTTCAATTAAAAGAGTGCAGGAGGTTTTGTGGTTGGTTTCAAAAGAAGGATGGATCATAATTACTACAAATGAGCCATTAGAAATGGGGGCTCTGCGTTAGCAAGAGGGAGGTTAAAGGACCCTTATGGGCAATAGATAGGCAGCTTATGCACAATATTGGCGGTTGTTTGGTGCCATGGTGGAGCTTTGGGGGGGGTGCTTGATGGCCTTAAGATTGCTTGGGAGCATCCGTGAAGTGATTCTTGAATCTGATTCGCAACTTGTTATTGGTCTTCTGAATTCTCGGGTGAGTAAAAGTCACCCCTTGTATAGCCTGGTATACCAATGTCAAGGCTTTAATAGGATGGATTGGGTTATTCGATTTAGTCATGTGTAACAAGAGGCTAATTCGGTTGCAGATTAGCTCGTGTATTTTGCTTTTTTATGTCCTATAGGTATGCATGTATTGAGTGCCCCGCCTGAAGGAGATTAATTTACTTCTATTTGATGATGTAAGGGGTTGAGCTATCCCCTACTTAATTTCTACTTAACACTCTTTTCTTG
Organism: Fallopia convolvulus; assembly: GCA_964016875.1. NCBI lineage: Eukaryota > Viridiplantae > Streptophyta > Magnoliopsida > Caryophyllales > Polygonaceae > Fallopia > Fallopia convolvulus. Next base: position 31,396,751 of record OZ024727.1, read on the forward strand.
TTTTAATAAAACACCCCTCGAGGGGACGAAGAGTGTCGTCTATCATTTGAAAAAAAAGAGTATAAAGTGCATACTTGTATTATTAGAGCTCATTTTTAGTGCATTTTCCTTGTCAAAGTCAAGTAGTCGAATTAAATTCCGAATGGAGTGTATACATTTAAGTATGAATTAAATTATTTAGAAATGACAATACATGTTTGAAGTTTTTTTTTGTGATGTAGATATTATCGTCTTCATTATAACCTTCAATCCGTTTATTCTATATTTCTTCTTATAATGTGCAATTGTGTGTAAATTTTAGTTGGGTTGATTTGATAAATTCACCTCACTATAGATTTGTCATTTGCGTTCTATTAACCATTTTATCATACTTATTTGTAAACACTTTGAATAAAACTTTAGAATATTTTATCATTCTGACTTGTTTTTATTTTGTAGTATATGTTTTTTTCTTAGTCAAACTAAAGTACAATAGTTACTGCAGATATTTAAATATGAATTTGATTATTAAAATAAATGTTTGAAGATTTTTAATGTTGCATTAATATATATGATGTAAGTATTGTCGTCTCCATTATATCTACTGTTGGTCAATCCTTCTTCTATTGGTGTGCAATTATGAGTAAAAATTAGTTAGATAAGAGTTACCTCGGTAACCTTCAAAAAGAAGAGCTATCTCTGTCATTGTCATAGGATATAGAGAACCGTCAATCCTTCCTACATTTAAGGTTGTATTTTTTTAATTGTAATTATGTTTAAAGTTATTTTTATTAATTAATTAATAATTATAATATAACGAGATAAAAAAAGATTTTTTTACATTTCATTTAAAATATTATGTTTTTTGATAATAAATAGTCTAACCATAATAAAGAAATTATAACTAATAATTTATGTTACATTTTATTAATTAATCAACATTCAGTCATTCATCATAAAATAAAGAAATGAATAGATTTTTTGCATTCTCTAAATAATTTTTTTATGATAAATAGTGTAACATAATAAAAAAAATCACAACTAAGAATGTAGGTTATTTTTTATTAATTGATTAATAATTATCATAACATAAAGAAATGGATATAGATTTTTTACATTTCCTAAATAAAAACTTATTACATAAAATGATATTATAAATAAAAAAGTGTAAATTATAAATCACAAAAGTAATAAATAGTATTCCATGCGTAGTATGTATCCCCCCCCCCCCCCCAGCTATTATATTTTACAACCTATTATTCATTCATCGCATTAGGTTGATTGATCAACATTATATTACACAAGTACATGTATAATGATATAAAAAGTTGTGTCATATCCTTATATGCTATTTTTACTAGCAAATTCTAAATTTGTGAGTAAGCCACCAAAAATCACAAATCAAGTAAATCGACATACATTAATTGGATCAACTCAATAAAATGAAGGATGATATGATTTAATTTTTTCTACTCAAGTAAAAAGATGGTAGCAAAGATTGAGTCCGAGATCTCCGTCATTTCAATGTCGCCCCTAGACGAAAATGCTCTCATTTATTGTTTTCATCATGATATAGTATGTACATATTATAATAAATTCTAAAGTGAATCAATATGTAGCATTTTTATTTCTTATTTTGATATAATCATGATTTTAATTCCCTTAACCAATTAAACTCTTTAAAATTCACTCTATAATTTTCACACTAATTTCTATCTTTTTGCACCACACCATGTTATGGCGTACTAATTTCACACTATTTAATAGCATAATATTAATGCCTTTTGAACCGCTTTTAAGGAACACACCATACAATGGAGTGAACAATTCAATTGGGTCGGCTCAAAGAAATTCAGTTCGATTGTTATTCCAGCATCTATAATTTTCACACCATTAACTGTCGAATTTTTCCCTATATAATCCCTCATTTCCACCATCATCCATACACATCTCTTCTCATTCTTCACCTTCTAAATTGTCCATTTTGAACAAATTGATCATTTGTAGACAATGTCTTATGGTGGAGAACTTCATATTATGGAGATGAGGGCTAAAATCCATCATATCATGAAGAAGGAGAAGTACAAGGACAAGAAGAACTGTTTGATCCGAGCAATTTTTTACCGGTACATATGTTCTTGTTTTGAATCGTTTAAAATTTGATATAATCATTTAGGATTCGTTAAAATAACAAGAAATCATATGGAATCGATTATAATCGTTTAGAATCATTTAGAATTGTTATAGTCATTTATAATGGATTAAATAATTTGAAATCGTTTATAATCGTTATAATTTATTAAAATTATTATAGTCGTTTAGATTTGTTAAAATCATTTAGAATTGTTATAAACGTATAAAATTGTTTAGAATCATTTAGAATTTGTTATAATCGTAAGAAATTGTTATAATCGTTTAGAATTTGTTATAATCATAAGAAATTGTGATGATTGTTTAGAATTGTTATAATCTTATGAAACTGTTTAGAATATTTTTGAAATTGTTACCATCATTTATGGCCATTTTGAATTTGATGAAGTCTTCATAAATTATTTTAATAGTTTAGAATTTTTATAATTATATAAAATTGTTTAGAAACGTACTTTTGATAGAGTTTTATATGCCATGTGGTACAGATTTCACTAGTGATTTTACCACGGAACATTTGTGGGATGAGAGAGATGAGATGATTAAGTGGGGAAAGTAAACCGCTCGAGATAGGATGATAATTTTGCTCATTGCAAACTCAAATGAAAATTATGTCAAACTAACATGCGAGTAGTCCGGGAAGCCTAGATCAAAAAATAAGATAGGAGGGTTAAGGAAGTGCAACTACCCGTTTTAGTTAGTTGGGTGCTGAACAAGGTATAATCGTAAATGGACTTTGGGGGTGAAGTTCGGCATGCATATCCATGAGCTTTGTACCAGATTCCTTGGACATCCGTATGTTGTCCGAATGACTCTAGCAGAACAAGATATGATCATCAATGCTTCTGGATTGTTCTTGAGCTTGAAGGCTATTTCAACTATGTTGGTGTCTACTAACCTTAAAAATGTTACATCTAGGAAATAAATATCGAACTTCAAGCAGAAAATATTAGTGTCACACCGTGGTAAGTTGATGGTGTGTTAGTGGACGCTACATTTTATGCAAAACCAAGGTTATAGAGTGTGGACAACAATTCTCTCGTCTTCTGGTGAGTTAGATATATTATTCTTTGTCCACTCTATATTGCAACACTTGATGAAGAAGTATCCTATCTTGTTGTTATGGATACTACTTACAAGATAAATAGGTATGTTTTAATTTAGTGTTTTGTCCCATTTGAGGTTTTTGTTCTATTATTTGTTGGATGTGTTAATGTTCATTGTAATTTATAGGTATAACATGTACTTGTTAGAAATGGTTGGTATGGCATGCACGAACTTGACATTTAACATAGAGTTTGCATTCTTATCAAAGGAAGACACTCCATATTTTACATGGGTTTTAAAGCATTTGAGGAAATTTTACGAGGAAATAGTTAAAATGTCAACAACCATTATGATGGATCGAGATCAAGCCCTCATAAATGCAATATACGAGGTTTTCACCTAAGAAAAAGTGCATCATTTGTTGTGTTGGGTGAATATTAAACCCAACATCCGAGCATATGTGCTTGACATGATGATGGTAGTGTTATTGCATTTGCGGATGAGGGTTGGGGATGGTTCATGTCAACCGCCGAGGAGAGCTACGAAGCCAAACGAGAAGAAATATTACAGGGCTGGCACTCGGGGCTTGTTGGCTATGTAGACAAGACATGGCTTAGGCCTTTTAAGATGAACATAGTGAGAGCTTGGACCGACAAGTGGCTTCACTTCTTCACTAGAATGACAAACAAGCAAAATTATCATCTTATGCCAGTTATAAAAGTTAAGATATTAGTATAAAATTGACTATCAATATTTTTTGTTCTCGTGATGGCATAATTTGTACATTGGCGGGGTCGAGGGAATGCACAAGGTTTTGAAGGACACTTTAGATTCATCAATTTCGAGCTTCAACGCAATGATATTAAAGATTCACGATCACATGGAATCACGTATAATGATTCCATACAAGATTGACAATGTTATTGTGCCCTTTTGGTACCTATTCGCCCCGCTAATCCATCGAGTGTCCAAGGTGTGTTTTCATTTCTTGTTGGCAATGTCTTTTGATGCGATCAAACATACCTACCAAGAAGTGTGCGTCAATCATTGGTAGAGAGACTATTTTGCGCTTCCATAGATGCATAGAGTTGCGAGTGCGATCGTCGACAACACTCCCATCGAATTGCATGAGATTAACCTATTTTTGGAGGCAAGTGTGTTGAGAGGGTTTCCCGACAACAAATAAATTTGTAGTCAAGACTCCGCTGAGTATAGCGAAGTCAGGATCGTCCACGGGAAGCAAGGTTATTTGTTTACCGAACTAAGAAAACAAAGCAAAACAAAGAAAAATAGCTACGACAACCCTCGGTACCGACCTTGTCAGGGTCGGCAACGATGCTGGATTTCTACTGAAACAGAGCAAATAACACAAAGCAAGTGCAGGATCGGTACCGATCTATGTGCCTCGGTAACGAGTGTATACGAATGCAAAACTAAGGAAAATCAAATGATAAAAAGCTCTAGGACAAGGGTTACCACAACATAATTATGCATATAAACTCATGTGAATGATAAAGATCATGCCTTTGAAGATAAATCTATCAACTTTCGTTGACTAAACAAGCAAATCAATCAACTTTCATAAATTAATTCACTTTTCTACTTGTTTTGAATCCAAAGCTCGAAACTTTCGTTGTCGAACAATATCAACATTCAAGTTCACAACTTTCTCTTTCGATCAAGCAATAAACTCAAATTACTTCGACTCTCGTCTAAGTATAAGCACAAACATGCAATTCAAAAGATAGAAGACAATCAAAACATCAACATATTCATTCAACCATGCATAACTATGTCGGGCTTCAACCCCGACCCTAGAAAAGAGAACTACTCACTCATCATTGAATCAAAACAAACAATTAAGTTGAAAGAGAACATTGAAAAGTAAAACTTACTTGAACTTAGAGAAATATCGTCTTACAACCACATGTTCAAAACTCGAAAGGACAAAGAACAAGAATAACGAGCTCAATCACGACCCCCTTTCTCTCTCTCGATCGAACCAAAGTCGAAATCTCTCTCCTACGAACTCGTCTCTCTCACAACTTCCTAACCTCCTAAAACTAACGAATTCCCTCCTCTACTAGGCTAGAATAAGGGTATTTATACTAAAGAAAGCTATCTAATAAAGATCTAAAAGATAAAAACTTACCAAACTAAAAAGATTACAAGATAAAAGATATAATTTTCAAAAGTCGGCGTTGCTCTACCGACACAGGTCACCTCGGTAACGACCTGCACAGGGTCAGTAGACACTTGTTGAATTCCTTGGATAAAAACTTCGTTGCTCAGCTCGGTACCAACCCTCACATGTCGGTAACGGGCTCTCTGTTTCGGGTTTTATGAACTCTTTCCATGGCTTTTCTTGAACTTCAACTTGATCTTCAACATGCACTCTTCCTTTTCTTCTTTTATGCACTCCACCATTCACCACTTGATCTCAACTTCACTTGAAAATGCTCCTTTCTGCTTCAAAAACTTACAAAAAGACACAAAACGGAGTAGCTTCCATACTTTTCACAAAATATGCAAACTTATCCAAAAACACACAAAACTAACTCTAAACTTACTAAAACTAAACTAAACAACCTAAGAAAGACACCTAAAACTATACTAAAAACAGGAACATCAAAATACCTCATACTTAAACTTGCTTGTCCTTAAGAAATCACTAAACAAATAACCAAAACCAAACATCATGCTTATCAAGCAATAGCCTTCATTTCAAAAGCAACATCAAAACATAACAAAAATAGCAAATGACTATTAACGTCATCACACATATATAAACACTAATAGACATAAGCAACTACAATCCAACCTCACCAAGGATAAAGTGTTTCACTCAACTCTCATGTGTTTGGGCTATAAATTCAATCTCTCAACTCAATCTTATATGCAAAAGCTCATAGAAATTGGAACTTATATCACCAAACTCTCCACCAAAGATTTGTCAAAACAAGCAAAAATCATCAAGAGAACTTAGGCTCAATGAAAAAACTTCATAGAAGCTTCCATTCGGTCGGGTTGTAATGGGGCTTGGTAAAGACAAATAGGCGTGGAAATATTTTTGCTATGTGGTACTAATAATATCCGGGAATCAAAAGACTCCTAAAAACTCACACAATAATCCAAAAACTCTCAACATAATATCCAAACTCACTGTCATTATGCTCTTCCTTTTCACTCACCAATTAATCCTAGAAAGCCTCTTAAAAACATAAAGAATCTATGGCTTATACTTTAAACACACTGCACAACTTCCTTCTTTTTCCTTCTCTTCCTTTTCATTTCAGCATTTGTTTCTTTGCTCTCGACTTGCCTCGTTACCGACCTAAGAGGGTCGATAACGAGCTACATTTTCACTTCACTTCCTCGATTTTCTTCTTTTTACCATCGATACCGAGCCCCCATAGGCCGGTATCGATCCAAACATTCTTTTTCTTTCTTTCCTTCTTTGTGCATATTCCTTACCAAGAGATCTTTTTACAAAATAAAACAAGAGACTTCCAATCTACCCCACCAAAACCCTTATCTTCAACCAAAACATAACATTTTGCACTCTACAAAAACATACCTCTCCAACTAAGTCCTAATCCCCGGATAGGGTCAAGCTTATCTCGGCTAGGGAATAATTTTGTGGAGCAATAAAAGGCTAAAGCTCAAATTGGTTGTCAAAAAGAAGGATAATGTAAAGGGTGGATAGGGATTAATAAGGCTTATAAAAATAAGTTCTCTATCATATGACTTTCACAAGTAATGAACTAAAAAAATCTTATATTGGTCTTAAGAAATAGACAAACATCACAATTCCAAGAGATAATATGCATAAAGAGAGTAAATCACACAAGAAAAGAAGAGGGATTTTTTTGATGTTCTCCCTATAAGGCCAAACTCACAAGGTAGTAATTTTTGTTGGATTGCAACTACTCATGCTAAAAGTTATACATGCTCAATTCCATCAAATGCTACTTCTTTATAAAAACAATTTCATAATAAGAATCAGGCTATACCATCAAAACATGATGAAAGGAAATTACATGATCATGCAAGCAATTAACTATCATAGAACCAAAAGACAAGGTACTTATCCATTCTAAAATCTTTTTGGAATTTTCAAAATTTTTAATTTTTTTGTGATTTTTTTGATTTTTTCAAAACAAAGACAAACAAAGAAGCAAGTCAAACAAAACAAAACAAACAAACAAAACAAAACAAACAAACAAAACAAACAAAGAAACAAGTTTCCTTTCCTTCCCTACCCCATACTTAAAATTACAGTGTCCCCACTGTAATAAAGTTAAACTAAATAAAAGAATAGGGAAAAAAAAGAAACTCACAAGATAAACTTTTGAAGCAGAAGAAACATCTTTTGAAAGTTGAATCATCAATGTGGTGGTGGAAACTGACGCTCAAAGTTGCCCATGAACTCATACATGGTCCTCCAGCGCTCCTCATCAACCGTCACCCGCTGCTCCATCGTCCTCTAACGAGCATCCGCCTGTTAATGCCTCACATCCTCTAAAGCCATGCGAGCGGGATACACACCCTCCCATCGATCCATCTGCTGGTTAAGCTGTGTTTGTTGCAAGTTGAGTTGTTGCATCTGGAAAGACAAATCATCGACCCATGGAGATGGAACACTTGAGCCGGTGTAGCTAGGTTGGTGCGGTGGTTGATAATGATCTTGGGGCTGGAAATGGTCTTGATAAATCACCGGGTTGTAGGGCACCAGTCCATACGACTGTGGTTCGGTAGGCGGAGGAACAGACTCGTTACCGAAGTTGAATGTCTCGGTATTGACTTCAAAATACTCGGAATCGAGCCCAGGTTGCTCGTTACCGAGGTCGTCATCGTCGCCAAGTACCTCGGTACCGAGGTCATCATCCTCGATATCGAGCTCCTCCGTAGCTGGGGCGTCTTCATCCATAGCAACGCCTTCTTTCTCGTATCTAGTTTCGTACTCCTGTAATGATGGCTCATCTTGAGGCTTCTTTTCCAATGGGAACGAGTGAGATGTCCAAGCCTCATACCAGTTTGGCACATAGAGCAACTCCAACTTGGCCCGAGTAATCGGCACCACCTGTCCAAGCACTTTGGTGGCGACTCCACCATGAATCCTCACAAAGATGCTGGAAGAGAACCAATACTTCGAGTCTAACTTCTAGGGAAGGTGAGGAGTGTAGCGTGTGAGATCGACACCGAGCTTCTCCGCCAAAATACTCACCAAATTGCCACACCATACTTCCTTTGATTTGGCCCCGTACCTCTCGACATACTTCAACCATTCATACCCCAAATTCAGGGGGGCGGGGTCCTCGAAAAGAATGGTGCGCAGGCATGCAACCTCCAACCTTGTCGGCCTTGAAAGCTTTTTCTTGGGCCAAAATGTGGCGCCCAAGACTCGAAGAATGATCCGAAAGATGGGGTTGATAATGCTTGCCCCTGGGAGTGCCGGTGCCGAAGGATTGACCTCTCCGGAAATATAGCTCCAAGTGTCGGTGACCTTGAAATCGTTGGCCTTGTAATCCCTAGAATGGTGGGGGAAATCGAGTTGATTGAACTGGGCCATCGTGTACTCGTGGTTGGCATTGCCCAAACGGAACTTGATATTCCCCACCGAATTCTTGGACTTGAAACTCATTTGGAGAGTGGCTATGAACACGTAGGTGAGAGCCGGGTAATACGGTGTGTTCTCCTTCTTCAATAGATGCGGCACACCGAGAATAGCGTGCTTGACATCATCATAGATCCCAACGGCCTTGCCACTTGATCTTGAGAACCACCTAGTGAAGTGGTCCTTCTGAAGGACGGAATCAAAGACCTTAACTTGCTCCTGAGTAGAAAACACGACATCGTCCATTCGTGGAGGAGATGGGGACCTTTGAGTCCTCCTCTTCTTTCCGGCTCTAGCGTTAGCTCGGCTTGTGCTTGCCATTTTGGTACCTGAAAATACATGAAAATCCAAGAAAAGATCCACACAAACTAACAAAATAAAAACCCCATACTTGCACTTGGAAATGGTCTCGACCCACCTCGGTACCGAGCCAATTGGGTCGGTAACGAGGTCTCTGGGTTTGGCTCCAGATCTGAGTATTCTCAAGTCGTTACCGACCCTCTCAGGTCGATAACGAGCCTGGGCGAGAACAACATGCAAGTGATTCCGAGTTCCAAATCTCAATAATTTCGACAACTCAACACGATTCAACCATGATTCCCCCTAAAAACACCCAATCTAGAACATGCAACCCCATACTTGCTCGAGACCCTATCTAATCATGCCAATAATTTCCAAAAACACATGGTGAAAATCATGCAATTCAAGAACAAGTTTACTTCATGCTTTCCTTATCAAAATTCAATGCAAACGAAGCAAGAAGAACCGAAATTAAATCAAGATTGATTACCAAACATAGAAGCAATAGAAGCACGATGCAATATAGAGATACAATCTGATATCTCACATAAGATCTAGATATGGAAACTTCCCTAAATCACCATGAAACTTCAAGAAAAAAGCTAGGGTTTAGAAATCATACCGTAGATTTGAGAATTGAAGAACAAAAATCGGAATTTGAATGGGTAACGAGGGCTTGAGTGCTCCGGTAACGAATCATAAGGGTTGTGCTCGTTAACGAGTGGGTTGCGATCGAGATTGGGGTGCGAGTGTGTAATAACTGCGGTTTTTGAGGATATTTTTGAATTTTTCTCGGATATCCTTTTAACCTCTTTGTCCGTTTTAACGCTTAATCCAATATTTTTGTTGGAATTTAAATCCTAGAAAATTGATGGTGATATCCTAAAATCACAAAGAAATAATTTTATGGATTAGTGTGAATTCTAGGATTTTTCAGTGGAAAAAGAATATTTATTGGATAAGCCGTCTTTTTAATTATGTACTGTAAAGGATTTAAAATACGAAACGGAAGCCCTAAAAATTGAAGGTAGCATGATAAAATCATGGAAAATTGGTTTTATTGGTCTACATAATTTACGGGACGTTTTTCGTTTAGTAAGTTTTTCCACCCGAGGTACATAATTTTACCGCTTTAACGCGAGTCCCGTTCCGGGACGGGAAATTCCATTTAAACCGACCTTCTTTCTCTTAACTAGCAAGGAACCGAGAGAGATCATGATGGAATTATTCTATCCACGGCACATTTATTTGACTTGTCAAAGTCTACAATTCAAACCGAACCAAAGGAAGGAACCCGAGAGAGACGAACGACGACGGATCGGGAGCTGAATTCTCCACCGCCGATTGCTCTTCTTCCCCGCCTCCTCAGCCTGTCCACCTCTCATCTTCTTCCTTGGGCTTGGGCTGCTACTGCAAAGGAACCAGAATCGAACCAGTGAGAGGACGGAACAACGACAAGCTGGGGAGAGGAAGTGCTTATCACCGCCGTTCTTCTTTGCCTCGCCAAAGCGACGCCGCCGACGATCATCTGGCTGTCCGACCACCACCCACTGCTTGGGCCGCTGTCGGGCAATGCTCAGCCACCCTTGGACTCTTGGATCGAGCCACTATCGAGCCAAATGAGCCATGGGCTCGAGTGAAGGTATATACGATCGAAATTAATTAGCGGGTTGATTGTGGAGCCACCGTAAGGGCCTTTCGGTTCCACTTTGCTAATTAAATTTATGGTTTTTGTAATCTTGACGTTGATACGGTCCCACAGGTTCAAACCGCTCGAGAAACGGACGTCAGGATCTTCAGTTATAGCGAATACAAGTTTCAGATACCGATTGGCAGGTAATGGACTTCGGTTAATTACTCGGGATTCGTTGTTAATCTGTTTGATCCAAGATTTGGTAACCTTTAAGAACTGTTGCTAATGAACAATTTTTATTTAGAAAATTGTTTCAAAAGTAAAGCGGATAATTAGTTATAATTCCGCCAAGATGGCTGCTTGAAGCATGATAACTAAGGATTTATTATATATCGATATTCGAAAATTAAATCGTTTATCGATTAGGAAGTTGTAGGAGTTGAGAATATAACTAAGAAGTGTTTCTGTGAGCTCGTTGCTGAGAAATCCTTTTGTTATATTTGTCAGAAGGATGATAAAGATTACTGTTGGAATTGCCAAAGACGTTGAGCACGCCTTCTAAGGCAAGTGGACGGTTCTCTCTTGCATTATGGTTATTAAATGAGGATTTGAATCCCATTTAATATTTGTGTTGGGAACAACTCTTGTGATTATTAAAATATGATAGGTTGTTATATTTGTTAGAAATAATGACCATGTTGTTTATTCAGTTTTGCAGTAGAACTGGATTTAGGTCCGTTATGGGTGACCTTGTATGTTGTCTCACGCTGAGACATTGTTGTTGATTAAGGTAGTTTCAGGGAGGGGAACATGGTTCCATATCCTCTCTTTTAAAGAATATTACATTAGGAGGGGCCTAATCCTAATGGCGAGTCATGACTCTCTTCCCCTGCTTTTCGTGTGAGAGGGTTGATAGGCACTCTAGCTAAGTGCAAGTTTGGCACGGTGTAGTGTAGACGATAGGGTAATAGGCCTCTCTGATCTCTACCTCACCATATGCAAATGAAAGATCAAGGATAGCTTAAGTCATGTGATCTTGGTACAGGGTAGATGATAATGGATGAAATACTCCGATGATCTCTACAATACCAAAATATTTCGGCAGTAGTTCGAGCCGATTAAAAGCCACCAACTTGATTGTGAAAAGTAATGAAAGTAATATAAGATAAGTGCGTTAGGCACATTAATATACCTGAATGGTTCGTCCAGTCGGAAGGCCATTCTTGCTCCCGGTTATGAATGATTCTTAATCAAATTTTGATTAAGTTAATCTGAATAGTCGATGGAAGCTTTCCAAAATGTGATATGATTAATATGAGTTCCCAACAATTGTTTATGTTTCTTAAAGAAACCACAAACGGTGGTGTTCTCTCTCTTGATTATTGCGAGTTCCCTTCTTATTCTCTATAAGACTGCTAACTGTTGGATCATAATCCGAGTCTAATCGGATTTGGATGCCAATATGTTTAGTTACAACCATAAGAACCAAGTTAGATTCTCCGCTTGCTAGTCTATCATTAGACTAACCCGTCCATTTTCTTTTCTTTTATATGGTCGGTTGGTGTCTACCTTTGCAGACGATACATCAGGTTCTTCTTGGAAGTTGATTCAAGAGGCAGATTCAGAGGTTTGAAGCTCCAAAAGTTGAAGAAAGGTTTCCAATGGCTATACTTGAGTGAAGATCATGGTTGAACTACTTCAAAGCGAAGCTGAGTTTCAGAAATAAGAAATCAAGGAAGACTTGATGAACATTTTGTTTAAATATAAGGTTGTTCTATTTATTTACTAATTCTTTTTAAGTTAAGGCTTGTAAAAGACCTTTTATTCTCTTTTCCGCTGTAACGTTTTACTTAATTTTGTTAGGTTTTAAATGGTTTCATTTACCTTGTTCTAGTAAGTTCTATCAAGTTAAAGCCTAGGGTAGCTTCGGTTTAGTTCTAATCGGGTTTACTGGCGGTAATACCTCCAGGGTAGGAAGGGGGTGTTACATAGTGATACTCGATCGATTGAGGTGAGAATTTCCGAATGGAGATCGATCGGGATTTTGGGGATTGTGGTTTGAGATTTGGTGAGTAATTTTGAAGGCTTGAGAGTGTTTTAATAGGAAGGGGAAAGGCGGCGTGGGGAGGGAGAGGTAAGGATAGAAGATAGATTTTAGGTTTTAAAACTTACCTGTCCGCGTGTCGTCGAAATTTGGGTGTCGTCTCAGGTCGGTACCGACCCTATCAGCTCGGTACCGAGCCTGGGTGACTCATTTTCAGCGCCTTTCGAGCCCGACTTCCTATGACATGTTAGCGCCAAAAATATCCTATCTTGCAAACTTCTAAACTACTAAAAACTCAAAAGAAAGCTAGGAAAAAGAGCTAATAACAAGAAAACCAAACTAAAACTTAAAACTAAAACTAAAACCTGGTTGCCTCCCGTAAGCGCTATTTTTAACGTCGTTAGCCCGACGCACTAACCTGGCTAATCAAGGTGGTTCCTTCTCGGCTTTGTTGGGGTTTTGATAGACCTCATACTTAGCGTTAAAGGCATTATTTCTTCTCACTAAATTTGGTCCTTCATCTTCTAATAGTATGCCCGGTATTCCTACACAAGGGTTAGTGAAATCCGCAAACCAAGGAGGTTTCGACTCCTCTATAGCATAAAAAACAGGATATGGCGTAGGAATATGATATAAGGAAGGATCATGATCAGTAATAGTGAATCCAGAGTTAGAATACTCACCTCGATCCATTAGTGAGGGTGTCGGCACCGAGGTAGTTGAGGTTGTTATCGACCTATCAGAATCAAAACCTCTCTCGGTGTCGTGCCAAAATGCGCCGCCTCCATCATATTGATGTATGAAGGGCTCGGTACCGACCCTAGGAGGGTCGATAGCGGTCTTGGTGGCGCTCTCGTAATCCTTTTTAATTTGAAGGGAAACTTCCGGCTCAGCAATGTCGAGCTCTGGCTGGGACGTCTCGATTTGGGCGGCCGTGATCGTGTCATTGGCATTTTGATTAAGGCTGAACTCGACTCGTTCTTCTCCTATGTCAAAGGTGAGGAGTCCTTTTCGAACATCAACTCTAGCGCCTGCTGTAGAAAGGAATGACCTGCCTAGAATGATGGGCACGTGAGGATCTTCAGGCATATCGAGGACAATGAAATCGTTGGAAATGAAGAATTTTCCCACTTGAATGGGATAATCATCTATGACTCTTGTAGCTTTCACACTTGATCCGTCCGCCATATACAACCTCATATCCACGGGCTCCAAAGGTCCCATGTTAGCCTTTGACCAGATTGATAAGGGAAGTAAACTGGCACTGGCTCCCAAATCACATAAAGCCTTAAATCGGTGGTCGCCTATGCCAATTGTGATAGCAAATCTACCTAGGTCGCCTAGCGTCTCTAGAAGGGTAATAGATCGGACCTCATCTGTAAGCTCTATTATTGATCGTTTCCTGCTAAGATTATCCTTCAAAAATTTTGTGTAAGCCGACATTTCGCTTAGGGCCTCAGCGAATGGTATAGAAATATTCAAGCCCTGGAGAATCTTAACAAAACGCTTAAACTTGCCTTCAGTTGAGTCCTTAGACTTCTTAGTAGGAAAGGGAAGAGATTTCACCAATCTCGGAGCCAAAGCTGGCTCGAGAGGTGGTGCTACCGGGTCGACAATAGGGTCGATCGGTGCCTTAGAAGGATCGGTATCGACCTTGGTGGGGTCGGTATCGAGCCTAGGACTAAGAGAGGAGCTCAGTGTAGAAAACTTACCTGGGTTGGGGTCGGTGATGACCCTGAGAGTATCGGTACCGAGTGGTTCAGGCTCGATAACGACCCTCTTTGGCTCGTTGTCGACCTGGGCCGTGGCGTCTTCTTTAGTAACGGGGTCCTTCTCCTTAGCTTTGGCACGATCTGGCAGTGTCTTCCCACACTTGAGGTGTACAGCCGCTATCTGTCCTCTAGGGTTCTCCTCGGGGCGGCCTGGGAGTTGCCCTTGTGGCCTCGAAATCTGTGCAGCCAGGTTCCCAAGCTGTGAGTTGACACTCTTCTTCTAAACATCGAACTCTCCCCATCTTTTCATCTGATTATTGAGGTTGGCTTGGACTCCAGTGATTTCATTCTTTACACCATTAATCCCTTCATAGAGTCCTTGCACCCAAGCTTGGAGGTCGATACGGTGCGGGCCGTCTATCTGGAGGGGGGCTGCATAATTCTGATTTTGATTTTGGTTTTGATTTCCCTAAGCCGGATAATTGTTTGGCCTATCAAAATTATTAGGCAGGTTCTTGTATTGTCCTTTCATATAGTTCATTTCAGCATATGTCTCAGTGGCTCTAACCTGCTCGATGTTAGTGCAAGCAGAAGTACTATGGGCAGAAGAGCCACACTCTTGACAAGGTTGAGAGGTTTCAGAAAACTTACTTGTTTCTTTAGACAGTTGATTTCATCCTGTAGAAATTGATTTTTGACATCGGGATCAACTTCGTCTTTATTAGGGATGTAGAGACGCTTTTGTGGCTGGGATGGCTGCTGGGTCCCATACATAAGCCTGTCAAAACTTGAACTGAACCGAGAAATCCGACCTGACCCGTCCGATTTGACAACCGACTGACACCGAAAAGAACAAACAAATATATATATCCGAGACCGACCCAACCCAAACCGATTCAACCCGAACTTAAAAACGAACCGAACCCGAAATGAGCCGAATCCGAGTATATCCGATTGGATTAATTTGATATTGACCCGAAATTAAAATGAACCGACCTGAAACCATCTGAAAACTCAAAAGCAAATGACCCGAAATTATCCGAAAACTCAAGATTAACCGACCCGAAATCATCTGGTAATAATCATCATAAAACGATAATTAATATAAATTAATATTCTTAATTTTAGTACTTAACTTAAGTCAATTCGAAAAGAATAAGTGTCAATTTGAGGGTTTGGTTTTCGTGAAACATAATCTTATTCTATGTAGTTAACATTTTCGTCATACTATATTCGTATAGCATTTTGGGGTTTGGTTTTTGAGTAATATAACTTTGAGCTAAGAAGTTGGTGTGAATTTGAAATGATTTTATTTTATTTTTTTGAAATTCAACCTTATATATTTTGAATTTACTTTAACTTAACTTAATACTAACTTAACACGAGAAAGTAAGTAAGAGGATAACATTTAATAAATTAATACTTAGAAATAGTATCAACAAGAGTAAAATTCATTACCTAGTAAATGTAGCAAAGGTACTCATTAAAGGTTCAAATTTGCTCACATGAACTAAATGTTCTAATCTTCAAGATAATGTGCAAAGCTCCTAAAAAATAATTTTATGCATCTTTCTACTATAAATTCAAGTAAATAAACAAGAGAATTGAAAAAGAAAAATAGACAATGAGTAGGTAGGGGAACAAAGAGAATGTTGCATTTTAGCTTCTAGAAAAAAAAAAGCATCAAAAAATCCAAAAATGGCACGATTTTAGACTTGTAGTAGATTGATCATCCAAACTTATCCAAACTTTGGTAACATCAGCAACTCCTTCACCCTAAATTTGTGATAAAACAGACATCAAGGCTGCAAATGACAATAAACAATAAATTCAAGTTAGCAACAACATTTGGCTTATGGATCAAAGGAGAGCAAAGGCGTTCATCAAAGTAGAGGATTAACTAAACTTAATAATTCATAACAAAGCTACATTTAAGTTTAACCTTTCAATTATGTCCTACCTGTTGTTTGCATAACAAGATGATGACACACTAAATCTCTTCACCACACAAAACATTTTCTGATAGCTTCACTAAAACTCGTCCTTCTTCAGTGAAATTAATCTAATCATAAAAATTAAAATCTTAAATTTAAAAAATATGATTAAATATAGTGATTAAAAGAAATGATTAATGTACAATATTAAGTATTTACCATCATATCCAGTCAACCAATTATTGGTCATCACTAATGCTTCTACATTCTCATCTGTGAGTGAGCTTCGACATTTGTTCAATATCCTTCCTCCCATGCTAAATGTTGACTCAGAAGCAACATAAGTAATTGGAATGACCAATATATCTCTCTCTATAGAAGAGAGTATTGGAAAACGAGTAGAATTTGTTTTCCAATGATCAAGCACATCAAAATCTTGTGAGGGTTTCAAACGTTGCTCTCCTAGGTATATCTCCAGCTCACTTTTTGAAATATCACATGGTTCATAGAATTCAAATTCCTACATTAAAGGTGTTATTTAGCAACATTTATATAAATAATGCAATCAAACTATATAAGATAATCAAATCAATTTGCAGTAATTTCATACCTCAATTTTATCATAATGAAATGGTATTTCCCTCCTAAGCCTTTTTGCATTCCTAGAACAATCAGAATCACCAGATCGGACTGCTTTTTCGTACTCTTTATATAGCTCAACCAATTGAGTATGCACTTCTTCCGCCAACTGTTTTCCTTTCTCCACACCATGTGTTCCAGTCAAAGAAAATTTCACAAAACCAAACTTATATTGCGGATAAAAAATAACTGCAAATGTAAGCACCATAACATACTCATGCCAATACTTTTCAAACTTCCCCATCATTTCGATAACAGCAAGACTAATTTTTGACTTTTGAACATCATCAAATTCAGCATCAATTGCATTTGTCGGCCCTCTAATTGCTTTCTGCAGGCTACAATGTATCATGAATACTTTCAGAAAATACACATTAGCATTGGGATAATCACTTCCAGAGAACAATGTAGTTATCTCATAAAAGGGTTCCAACAATTGGCAAATCTCTTCAATCTGTTCCCATTCATTATAATCAATATGATACTTCTCATCCATCTCACCAAAATAACGATGCATCACATCACGATACCTCAATGCCCTTTTGATCATTATATATGTCGAGTTCCATCTGGTCACCACATCCAACCACAAACCACAAGTAAAAGTAACACCAAGTTGCTTGCACAAATCAAGAAACCTCAACTTCCTTGCTTCAGAGCCAATAATGTATTTTATACACTCTCTACGCTTGACTAGTAAAGCTTTTATTATCTCTAAACCCTCCTTGACAATTAGATTTAATATATGTGCAGCACAACGAACATGAAAGTATTTCCCTTTGCATAACAAATCTTTTTGTGCCCCTTCTTTGAAATTGCGTATCATCTTATCCATATTGGTTGCATTGTCACAAGTCAAAGAGAATAGTTTCTTTTCAATTCCCCATTCAAGCATAACACAAACAATTCATACCCACCATGAGGAGGAGCACAATGTTTGAAACAAATCAACTTACTATTTAACTTCCAACTTTCATCAATATAATGAGCCGTAACACACAAATAGCCTCTTGATGTACAAGCATTCCACAAATCAGATGTCAAACAAATCCTACCAGGAAGCCCTTTTAAGACATGCATAATTTTTTCCTTCAATTCAACATGCATTTCTACACACTCCTTCTGTATAGTGTTTCTTGTTATTGGCTCAACAGTATCATTCAAATACTTGAAAATTTTCCTAGTTGCTTCATGCTCAACCAAAGAAAAACTATATCCATATCTCATTAAAGCTTGAGCTAGTAACCTACGAAACACTTTTTGATCAATTTCTTTCCCACAAATTGAGCTTTCTGTTGAACTCATTTTTAAATACTCCTTGCATTTAGTTAAATGCGTATGATAATTGGAGGTTCCCACTCTTGAAGAGGCATCATAAGTTTTGGCGCAATACTTACAAATTCCATCCAACCTCTTTTTTTTTGTATTCCACTCAATGGTGTAGTGGACCCATACACCAGAACGTCTATTTTGCATGAGATCACTTATGGTTGAAGAAGGATCCTTTTCAATAGTGTTATCAGTAGGCACATCTTGATCTTGGCTGGGAACTTCAACTAATTCTTCCACTGCGTTGTCTAAAGCTGTAGTTGAATGACCTACAATCATACAAGAGATTTAAAAAGGATAAAAAAAATTTAGTAATACATATTTAAATATCATGAATTTATTTAGAAAGACGAAGATTCAAATATTCAATTAATTAATTACCAATTAAAGGAGAAGATGAGTGAGACTCATCAAGAGTAAAACCATCATGTGAAGCCCTTCTGTTTTCAAGTGAACTCCCCATTGCGTTTCCCTAATGAATAACAATGGGTACACCAAACAAAGTTTCCTGAAACATAACATTACAAGATAATTAAATCTGCATTATAACTGTTTACTATAGCATAAGTAGAAGATAAACAACATCATTTTAATTACCAGATTTTAAGCATTAAAAGCACGACATAGATATATAGCAAATAGAACATTTATGATCATGCTTTTTACGTACACAATTTATAATAGCATAAACCTACTTACCTACCCAGATGGTGAAGCCTTTGGCCCATGCAAATTGCAATTCGCTTGAGGACTTCGGAGGAGGAAGAATGAAGAGGCAGAAAGCAAAGCCTAACCCTAAAAAAACTTATGATTAAATATGCGTCCCAAAATCTGAATTCTCCATAAATACATAAGTATATTATATAATATAATATAATAAAACCTAAACCCTAATGATAGCTTGCATATAGGAGTAGTTTAGATGCATGTTTTATATATGTTTTAGTTAGTTTTAGGTTGGTTTTTATGTAGTTTTTAGGTTTTTGTGTTGTCGGGTATTATGCGCTGGTTTGCTCGGTTTTGCAGGTTTTTAGGTTCAGGAGTAACAGCGGGGCGAGATTTTGATTGACCATGGTGGTGGTGGACAAGCTAGAAAAGAACAAAGGAGGTGCTAAGATGAAGGTTGAAAAAGAAAAGCTAAGCCAAGAATAAAGAGAAAACGCGGGATCCAAGCCGTGCACTCAAGCCGCGCATTTCCAACTGGGGAGCGATTGCGCGGGGAAGTATAAAAGCGCGGCCGCGCATTTTGGTCAAGCCGCGTAATTTGGAATTTCACGCGGAGATGATTTTGGGCCGAGGTTTTGGGCCAGACTCGTGATTTTTGGGCTTATATTATATCTTGTCCGAGATGTATGCTTAAGATATAATGTTTGAGGGATATTTTTAGGAGACATATAAATACTTTATGTTAGTTTATTTTCTGGGAACTTTTGTCAAACTTTGGAGGCTAGGGTTTTTCTCTCAAAAGAGCAACTTTGATTCTCTTGTAAGTTTGTTTTCAATTCAATTATGCATTGCTAAATTTATTGTGTTTGGCTAGTTATTGAAGTTATGATTTGTATATTGTTGTGAGGTTTGATTGATTCTCAACAAGCTTGAATAGAATTTATTCCCTTTGCTTAATTGAATCTAAACTAGGGTTTTGTTAGATTGATCACCTAATTGAATTTCTAGTTATAACTGAATCTGATTAATTACCGGTCGGAGTTAATTTGATCAAGAGTATACTTTAATCAATTTAGTACCGGTTGGGCAAGTTGGTTAAAGAAGGGAATAAATTCACAAGTCACTTGGATGTCTGTTGCTCTAAGTGTTTGTTTCTATTGATAACTTGAATCGTCATGCTGTTATTTAATTGAATCTAGAAGGTCTTCTAGGTTGTTATATAATTAGGGTTGTTAGACTGGTAGTTCTATCAACTAAATCTAAAGTTCGGATCTTAATCCTTAGTAGGGTCATTATCCACAATAGATTATTCAAGTGAGAAGAGAATAAAGAGAATCACTGATCAACAAAGCAATATCATGATGGATTTAACTAGTTGAACACATTTGTCTCTCATATATTAAAACTCATATTTGCATTCATATTTAGTTTTACTTTTGCATAGTAGTTTAGATAATCACTAGTTATACCCGTCGTGCCCTGCACGACTATAGTTCGGTATTTTATAGATATTAAATAAATATATAATATAAAAATTAATATAAGTAATTTATTGCTTGTACAGTGTACAAATTTTTTATTTTTTGAAATCAAATAAAACAAATTAAATATAAATTATTAAGTTTAATGCTACGAATAAAAAAGATTATTAAGGTAAAATAATGTACATTTCTCATTTTCCTTGATGATATTTCATAGATATTTAATTTTAAACAAAAGATAACATATGAATAAAGAAGTATTTATATATTAGAATATAGAAGAGATAAGATTTACATAAAATAATAATTAAATTAATAAATAAGATATAACTGAAAGATGAAGATAAAAATAATTTTAAAAAATAATTTATTTTCAATTAAGGTGGGGCCAAACTCATTTTTTGGCTCGTTATAGTAAAGATTAGATAAGATTAAATATTATATTTTTTATTACTTTCTATGTACCTTAATTTAGAGAGTATCAAGTATTTCAATATATTTATTAAATATTATATTACCTATTTTTAAACTTTATAAGTATTTATCATTAATTTTTTTATTATAAAAGAAAGTATATGTATATCTATAAATAAATTCGTGAAAAGATATCAGTCTAAAAGATAAAAGATATTTATACTTATTTAAAATATCTCAAATTTTTTATCTTTAATTTTAAAAATTTGTATAAGGAAGTTTTCAAAAGATATTTTTATACTAAATAGATATTTGTTTGATGTTAAATATAGATTTAAATAGTTAAAGAAGAATTTAATAGTAAAAAGTTAAAATATTAGGAATAAAAATTTACTTTTTACATAAGAGGTGGGACTAGAATCGTTCTAGTGGCTCGAAAAGGTACAACTTTAATATATAGTTATAGATATTAAAAGTTCTATTTTTTTACCAAAATTTTATTTAAGGTAAATCTGTTACATAAATACTACATAGATAAAAAGAAAAAGATAAAATAATTTTCTTTAATTTTAAATAAAATTCGAATTTAATTTTTATTCATATAAATAGATAGAAATTTAATTGGAAAAACTAAATTAATATATCTATCTTAATATTAAAATTCGAATTTAATTTTTATTCATATAAATAGATAGAAATTTAATTGGAAAAACTAAATTAATATATCTATCTTAATATATAATATCTAATGTTCTATAATTTATTTTAATTATAGATAAAATCTTTTAGGTCTATCCTAATTCCTAATATATAATAGATAACATTTTTATTATTAATATTAAATTAATATATCTTTTAGGCCCCTATAGTAAAAATCCTATGTGGCGAAATCCTAGGTGGCTTAACGTGGGAACGACACGTAGTAAAATCCTAGGTGGCGCAACGTGGTGGCCTTATTTCTTGCGTCTTTTATATATATACATAGATTCTTTAAAACCCCTTTTGGTTACTTGGCATTCAAGTAAAAGCACAAATACACGAGTCCTTGTGGGATCGACCCTTACTTGCCGCTCTACTGAGTTGGTAATGCTAAGGTTTCTTTGATAGGTATTAACGACCACTGAAAATACCTCATCAAATTTGGCGCCGTTGTCGGGGACTCGTCGCTATTTGTGTTCTTACTTTTGTGCTGTTTTTGGGTGTGAACCTGTTATATGGTTCATACCCGTGCTACTAACTCATCTCATTTGCTTTTTGATCCAGGTATTGACAGAACACTCTTCAAGCTAAGGAAGGAAATCCGGAATCACTTTCAGGCCCTACCGTTCTTTCTTGAAGAATCTGACTAGGAATCTGAATCTGCTGAGATGGGTGACCAAACGTTGAGACATCTAACCGCACCAAATCTGGCACAACAACCGTTGGCGGTGCAATTTCCTGCTCTTGCTGAAGGAGTCAAGTTCGAGCTGAAATCGGGCTTGATTCACCTTTTGCCTTCATTCCATGGGCTTAGTGGTGAAGACCCCAACAAGCATCTTTCTGAATTTCATGTTGTGTGCTCAAGCATGAAGCCTGTTGATGTGACTCACGACCAGATCGCGCTGAGAGCCTTTCCTTTCTCTCTCAAGGATCAGGCTAAAGACTGGTTTTATTACTTGGCTTCGGGAAGTATTGATACATGGGTTAAGATGAAGCAAGCTTTTCTAGAGAAGTACTTCCCTGCTACAAGGCTCAATGATCTGAAAAAGCGAATCAGTAATATTGAACAAGAAGCTAATGAGTCCTTGTACGAATACTATGAGAGATTCAAGAGGTTGATAGCCAATTGTCCTTTTCATGGCTACACTGATCAAGATCTAATTCTATACCTTTTTAATGGCCTCTTGGATGATGAGAGAAGAATGGTTAATACAGCTTGCCAAGGTAACATTCTCAACAAAACTCCTGCTTCTGCGTTTGAACTATTCACACAACTGTCTGAGGGCACAAGACAGTTCCGAAAAGAGACTAGCTCGAAAGCTGCAAATTCTGTGGTGGCTAATTCAAGAATCCAAGATGAAGTCACTGAGTTGAAAACGATGATGAAACACCTTTTACAACAAGGTGGAAGACAACAGGTGAAATCCTGTGAAATTTGCTTTGATAACATGCATCCCACTGATTCTTGCCCTACACTTCAAGAGTCAAATGCTGAAGTGAATGCATTGGGAGGCTATAGACCACCTAGGCAGAGGTATGGCCCTTTCTCCAACACTTACAATCCGGGGTGGAGGGATCATCCAAATTTGAGGTATGGCAATTCTAGCAATCAACAATTCAACCATCAAGGTGGCCAAGCTCAGTATAGACCACCTTTCCAACCTCAAGCTCAGGGAGTGAATCAGAATGCTATGTCCACTAAGGAGATGATCAGAAATCTGACTCAGACTGTTTCTACAATGCATGGTTCTCTTAATCAGCTTCAACAAGAGACCAAATCAAGTATTAAGAACTTGGAGAGCCAAGTTAGTCAGATTGCTGATGCGGTAAGCAAGTTAGAAGCTAGAGAATCCAGCAAACTGCCATCACAGACAGAGCTCAACCCAAGGGAGAATGTCAGTTTTATCTCTATTTATGATGGCTTTGAGGCGGGACAAGTGTGCACGTTGAACAAGGTTGATGAAACGGAGGAACAAGTCGAAAATGGATTACACGGGTTAGGCTCCAAAAACGCGGCCACGCAATGTGCAAACCGCGCAATTGCATCTCAATTGAGATTACGCGGGGAGGGAATGGAAAGCGCGCCCGCGCAATCTGGTGCCAAGCCGCACAATCTGGGCGAATGCAAAAATGCTTCTGAAACTCATCTGAAAGCCTATGTACATGTTCCACCCTTCCATGAAGCCTTAAAAGAAACCCGGAAACTGAAAAGTGACAAGGATTTGTTCGAGGTTTTCTGTACAAGCAAAGTTAATGTCCCGTTACTGAATCTGATCAAGAGTGTGCCTCGGTATGCCAAGTTTTTGAAAGAGTTATGCACTTTAAAAAGGGGATAGAAGGAAAAAAGTCAGAAGCAAGTTAAAGAGAAAGAACATGTGTTTGTTGTGTTTCAAAAGCGTTTGCCTGAGAAGTGAAGTGACCCTGGCATGTTCACCATTCCTTGTATGATCGAAAGCACCAAGGTGAATGAGGCTCTAATTGATTTAGGTGCATCTGTCAATGTTCTGTCTTCCTCCTTATATGAGAAACTCGGTATTGGACCGTTGAAAGAGACTCGAACGATAGTTGAGCTGGCTGATCATTCCACTGTGAGGCCCAAGGGAAAGATTGAAGATGTATGGGTTACAGTGGACTCTTTGAAGTTTCCTGCTGATTTTTTGATAATGGATATGGGGTCGGGAGCTGGAAAACCATCTATGTTGCTAGGACGACCATTCTTGAAGACGGCCAATACGAGGATTGACATTCCACAAGGCATATTAAAGATGGGGTTCGATGGGAAGGAGATCGAATTCCATAGCTCGTATCCTTCTTGATATCCTTTTTACGTCAAGCTAAAGACGTTAAATAAGCGCTTCTTGGGAGGCAACCCAAGGTTTAGGATAGATTTGCTTTGATTTTGTTTTAAATTTTACAATTTTTGGTTTTGTTTTGTTTAGTTTGTTTAGTTTAGGTAGAAATAATCCTCAAACCTTCAGATAGCTCGGGCAAGTTTTGAGTTACAGAAGTTAAAACTTGGATTGGGGAGAAAAATTGTGTGGTCAAGAAATCTGGAGCCAACCCGAGCAATACAGGCTCAGACAAGATTGCGCGGCTTGAGAAGCAACAAGTGCGGCCGCGCATTCCCCGACCACATGCCGCGCAATCACAACTCGGAGGGTATTACGCGAGGTAGCAATTGCGCGGCCGTGCAATTCATGCCGATGCCGCGCAATTCATGCCGATGCCGCGCAATTGGCCGTCTTCAACGAACCTAATTAAAAGAATTTCGAGCCTCTTCTCCCTCATTCCTTCTCATACACCGCCTCCTTCCTCTTTCTCTCAATACTCCATTAAAGTTCAACTTCTCAACCTCCATTGAAGACCTCTCAAGCTCGGATTTCTCATCAAAATCGCTCAAAACTCCATCCAACAACAAGATTCAAGTAAGCTTTTCCATTCTTAACTCCAAATTACTCAAGTTTAAGCGTAAATTCGAATTAGGAGCATGTTCTAGGTTTTTTTTGAAAAACTTAGATCTAGGCTAATTTAGTTCGATTTTGGCTTAATTCCTTCACAAAAGTTTGTTCTTTGCTTGATTATAGGCTAGATTTGTGCTTATTTTGCTAATTTGTGAAGATTTGAGATTTAACCTAGAATTTTTGATTAAATTTGATTAAAATATTCTAGGTAGTGGGGGAAGAGAGTGATTGAGCGCTTATTTGTGAAATATTGTTGTGGTTGTCCTTGCCGGGACAACAGAATTGTATTTGCTTGGTTTGTTTGTGGTGTTTGTGCAGGTATCTGTGATATTCTGATATTATGGCTCCAAAAAGAAGTAGAACGGATGGTGCGTCTTCATCCCAGGCTGCTAGTCAGGGTGTACACCTAGTTCCCCCTGCTATGGTGGGAGAGACCACCCAAGAGACTTACGGGATTAGTCTAACAAAGAATGGCCATATAGTCCGGTTTGAGTTACTGAAGGATAGGGAGTGGACAGCAACCAGGTATATAGATTGGAATCTGATGAACGAGCTCGATCTAGCACATCTGTTGAAAGAGATAGGGGCACATCTTCACATGAGGGATTTCTTACAGCCGTGTGAACCCACTTTCAAGGGGTTAACACTTAGTTTTTGAGCACTTTGTCCACTGACTACAGAGGAGAAGGAGAGTTCAAGTTCTGGATAGGAGGTATAAGGAGGAAGATGACCTTAAAAGAGGTCAACCGTGTTTTTGGATTCTGTCACTTTCCCGGTAATGATGTAGTACTAAATGAGACTGGTGCTACATGGGCTGATAAGAATTTCTGGAGGTCCATCACCGGGAGATCCACATACAATCCTACCCGAGAAAAAGCCTCTCCCATTACTCACCCTACTATTAGAGTCTTTCAGAGGTTTATTGCTTGTACACTAAATGGGCGGGGTGAGGGTGGAAATAACTGTCCCAAGAAAGATGTTGCTGTGTTGGGCGCTTGTTTATTAAGGAAGAAGATGAGTTTGGGTGCCATGCTGATGCACCATATGGAGCATGTTGGCAAAAAGGGAGGAGGAGCTATCTGCATTGGTGGGATTGTGACCCATCTGGCCATGCAATTTGGAGTTGATCTTGACAGGTTACAGGTTGATATTCTGCCGTTGGCTATAGACTTCACCATGCTCAAAAAGATGGGTGTTCTCTACAAGTACAGGAACTCTTATTTTTGGGTGATTGGGGATTCCAAGAGAGTAATGAAGCTTCCCGATGGGAGCCGAGTGAAGATTGGGAACAACCCGGCTAACTGGTTCATTGAAGTTCGGGCTGGAGATTTGGATGTGAATGATGTAAAGGGCCCAGTTAGGGGTAAAAAGAAGGCTCCAGTTGCTATTGTGGAGGAGTCTGATGAAGAGGAGATGGATGAGGATTTTGTTATGGCTGAAGAAGAAGAAGAAGAGTCTGCTGAGGATGAAGAAACTGATGAGGAGGATGAGTTTGAGGAAGAAGATCAACAGAGACAATTTGATCCGTCTCTACCTGCTGGAGGTGGTCCCCAATATTCTGATACGCAGTATAGTCAGATGATGGATATGATGAGACAGATGCAGCTGGACAACACGCAGCGATACAATGATATCTCGTCTCACATCGATCAGAGCTTTCAGGGTATGAGAGGTTATGTGGATCAGAGATTTGATTCTTACCAGACTCGTCAGGATCAGCAGCTTGCTGCTTTTCAGGCCCGCCAGGATGAGCAGTTCAGACTGCTCAACATTAGACTTGATGGATGGAGTTCAGCGGGTTATCCACCTCACCAGTCATACCCTCAGTATGCTTTCCCTGATCCGCCATATCCTCAGTTTCCCCCGTACCAGCCACCTCCTACAGAGTATCCACCTCCACCACCATCGGATTATCCGCCCCACTACCCGCTAGTCAACTAGGTTTTGTGAGTTTTTCTCTTTCCTTACCTTTTTACTATACTTTGGGGACAAAGTATGTTTTAAGCATGGGGGAAGGGAATTACTTTTTTGCATTGCATGTAGTTGCATTAGATTAGGTCATATTTAAATTTTTGCATGCATTGATTAAAAATTCTAAAAAAAATTGAAAAAAAAATCAGAAAAATTGGAAAAATACAAAAATATTGCATTTAGGTTCTTACTTACCCATTATTTGATACCTCTTGTGTTTCTCTAAGTTAAGTATGAATCCTAATCCATGATTTGCTGAAGTTGATATGATATGAGCATGATCATTGATTGATTACCTTGACTATAGGACTGAGCATGTAGATAGCTTGAGTTTTAGATTCATTCTGAAGTTCTAGACACAATTTGCCTTGTGAGATTTTTAGCCTTTCATTGATTATATTTATTCTCTACATTCTTGAGTGTATCACCATGATTATCTAGCTCTAGAACTTGCGTTATGACTCTTTTTCAAGGCTGCTTTATATGATTGAATGCATGACATTAAAATGATTGAGGCAATGTTTCTTATAAGCCTATTATTTCCCTTCCTACCTTACAAGATCTATGTTTTTTGACACCCCTATTTCTTTGAAACTTTAAGCCTATTTTTGATAGCTCCACAAAATGATTCCTAGCCTAATCAGCTTGACCCATAATCCAGGATTTAGGACTTTAGGTTGTGTTTTTGTTTTGTGTGAGTTCGATGTAAGTATGGGGGAGTTGGAGGAAAGGTGGAAAAAGAGGAAATACAACTCTTGGTTGCAAAGGAAAAAAAAAGTTAAAAGTTGAGCTTAATTGTAAGTTGTCTTCATTAGTGTGAAAGAAAAGAGTTGAAGAAGAGGCAAGAAAAGAAAAAAAAAAGAAGCAAAGTGTTTGAATGTAAATGTAAGGAGTTGGTAGAAAAGAAGTTGGGAAGTGTTGTAAGAAGAAAGTGTGTTGAATTTTGGGTTAGGATTAGTTCCTTATCTCAGATTTAGCACCACAGACCAAATATAATCCCTTCCTAATTTCTCTTTACCTTGGCACCATTACAAGCCTTAAAAAGACCTCTTGATTTTTGTTATGTATTTGATCCCCAGCGGTGGAGATTTAGAACTCTGATGCAAGCATATGGTAGTCTAGTTTTCATGGTTGATTTTGAGTGAAACACATATCCTTAAACACTTAAGAGTTTGAGTGCAAACACAATTACCTTGGTGAGGTCTAGAATGAATGAATGGTTTTTGCTCCTTGCTTATCATAATGCATGCTAGGAAGTCTTGGTTGGGTTTTTAATTATATGTGAATTGGTTGTTTGACTTGAGATGGATGTATGATTGCATTTCTATGGTGTGATGTGGATTTATGTCTTGCTTGAGGACAAGCAAGGGTTAAGCATGGGGGAATTTGATAGCTTGCATATAGGAGTAGTTTAGATGCATGTTTTATATATGTTTTAGTTAGTTTTAGGTTGGTTTTTATGTAGTTTTTAGGTTTTTGTGTTGTCGGGTATTAGGTTTGCTCGGTTTTGCAGGTTTTTAGGTTCAGGAGCAACAGCGGGGCGAGATTTTGATTGACCATGGTGGTGGTGGACAAGCTAGAAAAGAACAAAGGAGGTGCTAAGATGAAGGTTGAAGAAGAAAAGCTAAGCCAAGAATAAAGAGAAAATGCGGGATCGAAGCCGTGCACTCAAGCCGTGCATTTCCAACTGGCGAGCGATTGCACGGGGAAGTATAAAAGCGCGGCCGCGCATTTTGGTCAAGCCGCGTAATTTGGAATTTCACACGGAGATGATTTTGGGCCGAGGTTTTGGGCCAGACTCGTGATTTTTTGGCTTATATTATATCTTGTCCGAGATGTATGCTTAAGATATAATGTTTGAGGGATATTTTTAGGAGACATATAAATACTTTATGTTAGTTTATTTTCTGAGAACTTTTGTCAAACATTGGAGGCTAGGGTTTTTCTCTCAAGAGAGCAACTTTGAAACTCTTGTAAGTTTGTTTTCAATTCAATTATTCATTGCTAAATTTATTGTGTTTGGATAGTTATTGAAGTTATGATTTGTATATTGTTGTGAGGTTTGATTGATTCTCAAAAAGCTTGAATAGAATTTATTCCCTTTGCTTAATTGAATCTAAACTAGGGTTTTGTTAGATTGATCACCTAATTGAATTTCTAGTTATAACTGAATCTGATTAATTACCGGTCGGAGTTAATTTGATCAAGAGTATACTTTAATCAATTTAGTACCGGTTGGACAAGTTGGTTAAAGAAGGGAATAAATTCACAAGTCACTTAGATGTCTGGTTGCTCTAAGTGTTTGTTTCTATTGATAACTTGAATCGTCATGCTGTTATTTAATTGAATCTAGAAGGTCTTCTAGGTTGTTATATAATTAGGGTTGTTAGACTGGTAGTTCTATCAATAAATCTGAAGTTCGGATCTTAATCCTTAGTAGGGTCATTATCCACAATAGATTATTCAAGTGAGAAGAGAATAAAGAGAATCAATGATCAACAAAGCAATATCATGATGGATTTAACTAGTTGAACACATTTGTCTCTCATATATTAAAACTCATATTTGCATTCATATTTAGTTTTACTTTTGCATAGTAGTTTTGATAATCATTCTAAAAAACCCCTTTTGGTTACTTGGCATTCAAGTAAAAGCACAAATACACGAGTCCTTGTGGGATCGACCCTTACTTGCCGCTCTACTGAGTTGGTAAAGCTAAGGTTTCTTTGATAGGTATTAACGACCACTGAAAATACCTCATCACCTAAACCCTAAACTCAAACCTTAAACCCTAAACTCAAACCCTAACCCCTAGATCATAAAACCGAAACCATCAAGTCCTATATCTATCAATACATATTATTATTACTATATACTAAAGCGGAGGTTAAAACAATTCATAGTTTCATATATTTATCATAGAAAAAAATTATGGTACATATATCTCACGTACTAATATAATTATATAATATTAAAGTTTCTCATGTACTAGTATAGCGTGTACACATTACATATTGTTAAAGAATCAAAGATCATGTACTAATATATTATGTACACTTATTATTTAATTATTGTAAAACCTTAAATATTATATAATATTAAAATTTATGAATTTATGTCCATAAGGATGGAATAATAGAGATTACGAACGTTCCAATTTGACTATATAATATTGAAATTTTGTTCATAAAGATAAATAGTATATGACTATATAACATTAAAATTTTGTTCATAAAAATAAATAGTAGAAATATTATGTACTAATTTAGTGTGTAAGGAATTAAAGATCACCTACTAATATATTATGTACAATTATTAATAGCATTAACACTATTATTATATTATATATATTTAAGGATTGTAAATACTAAAAATTATAAAGGGTAAAGGAGTAAATTGAAAATTTAAGAAGCTTATGTGGCATAGTTAAGAGATTGACAAATAGGATAGAGGGATTCGAGTTTAGTAATAGTACTAGTTATACTTGTCGTGCCTTGCACGACCATGACTAGGTATTTTTTTAGATATATTATAAAAAAAGATATTAATAAAGTAAAATATAATATAAAATTTAATGTAAACAATTTGCATAAAAATTATCTTGTGTTTGAAATCAAATAAAACAAATTAAATCTAGATTATTAAGTTTAAAATTGAAGGTAAACATAGATTATTAAGATAAAATAATGTGGGGGCACAATCAAAGTTATTAAGGTCAGTCCAATATAAGTTTGATAGCTTAAGCTAATTTATTTATGAAAAATTATATATAAAAAGAATTAATGAATATAGAATTTTTTTAAAGATAACAAATCGTTTATATTAACATAAATAATCCAAAAAGGAAATTAAGGAAAAGATAATATAATTTTTTTATCAAAATTTAATGTAGGTAAGTAATTATATGCATACTTAAATTTTTTATCTAAATTTGATTTAAGATAAATCTGTTAAATAATAAGACAAAATGATAAAGATAAAATAATTTTTTTATTTTGATTAAAATTCGAATTAATTTTTTCCAAATATAAAATATATTATAATGTTAAATTTAGATAGAAAAAATTAATAGTAAAAATATTTTCTAGCCTTATTATGATAACAATCTATCATTATATATAACAAATCTTATGTTTTATCTTTCGTTTCTTTAATTTTTTATTAAATATATTAGAATTTTAGTTTTTATAAAAATTGGATAGATCTTTAGAAAATTTAAAAGAAAAAATTATAAATAATAAGAATACAAAATTACTTTTTAAATATAAAATATTAAAATGGGACTAGAATGTTCTAGCGACTCAAAGGTTTGACTTTAATATATAGTTATAGATAGATAGATATTATCTTTTATATGACTATTTTTATTTCAAAGATATAATGTGAGTATGTGACAATATGTACATATTTTTTCTTAATATTTTTTAATTTATCTTTTACAAATATGATAAATATAATGTCCTCTTTTATCTATATTGGTAAAATATACTAATATTATTTTATCTTTATTTTTATTTGGAGATAAATTTTTACAAATATTATTTTATCTTTATGTTTACATGGAGATAAATTTTTTGCATAATTAAATATAAAAAAACCATTATTTTAATAAAGGGGTGATGTGGTGCAATGTGGTGGCAGAAATTGTTTCGGCTTTAGTTATTAGTAATAGATATAGATGTTACATAAAACTTTAAGACTTAAGAATTAAAACTTAATCCAAAATATATTGTACCACTAAAACATGATACTCATTTAATTAAAATTTTGTTTCAATAGAAACTCAATCAAATTATAACCCGATTTAACCGAGATCTTATTTAGACCGAAATCCAACCCAACCGAAATTCGACCCAACCGAAATCCGACCAAATTGAGATCCGAAATAACCAACCGAACTTGACCCGATACTTCGACTTAATTCGATAAAATGAATATTCGAACCGACCCGAACCGATCTGATCGTATCTGATTTATCACAATATCCGATTTAGACCCGAATCCGAATTGATCTGAAACCGAAACAACCCGATCCGAACCCGATCTATTTCAACTGATTGACAGCCCTGCCCATACATGGCATCATAGTTAGACAACTTGTCCGGCAGTTCCCATGCAGCAGTGGGATCCATCTCAATAAATCCGCAAGCAGTGTGAGTGTTGATGTGGTTCTTTGTTTCTGCATTAATCCCTTGGAAGAAGATTTCTTGGTGCACATATAGGGCTTGCCCATGAGTGGGGCACTGTCTGAGCATCTCCTTGAACCTCTCCCACGTCTCTACAAAGGTCTCGTTAGGCAGCTGGTGATAGGAGGTGATGCGTTTTCTCAACTCCGTTGTCTTGGCAGGAGGGAAAAACTTTGTAAGAAATTGATCATACAAAGCCTTCCAAGTCCTGATAGACTTAGGAGGCAAGCTCTCCAACCAGCTCGGGGCCTTTCCAGTAAGAGAGCACCTGAAAGCTTTTAATAGAACATATTCTAGTGAGACACCTTCAGCAGCAATAGTGTCACATAAATCAAGGAAATTTTTAATATGTTCCACTGGGCACTCAGTAGGTTTCCCTTCAAACTGAGCCCTTTTTATTAAGGATATAAATTGAAACTTTATCTTAAATGTCTTCTCTATCTCCGGAAGCACGATTGCAGACTCTGGCACCCTCCGTTCTGGATGCATATATTGTTTGGCATTCCTCGGATAGGCATTCAACTGCTCTTGTAGAAGGGCATTGTCCTCTCGGTGACGTTCAGCGTTTACTCGCTCTCGTTCAGTTGTTGCGGCAACAGCGTCTCGATCAGCTTGTAACGCATCCATCTGCCTCTAGAGAGCGGCCATCTGTTTTACCATCTCTTCAGGAGTCATTGCCATGGCTTGGTTTCCTCTTCTTCTGCGGTGTAGGTTGCGTTCAGGTTCAGAATAATAACCAGTGTTATCAAACTCGAGCATGCGACGTCCTGCCGGCATATGCTGAGAAAACAAACAAAAGAAAACAAAATTAAAAACAAAAACAGGGTCGGGCTATTCCCAGACCCACATGCAAACAAACAAACACTGTTGCTTCCCCGGCAACGGCGCCAATTTGTTGAGAGGGTTTCCCGACAATAAATAAATTTGTAGTCAAGACCCCGCTGAGTATAGCGTAGTCAGGATCGTCCACGGGAAGCAAGGTTATTTGTTTACCGAACTAAGAAAACAAAGCAAAACAAATAAAAATAGCTACGACAGCCCTCGGTACCGACCTTGTCAGGGTCGGTAACGATGCTGGATTTCTACTGAAACAGAGCAAATAACACGAAGCAAGTGCAGGATCGGTACTGATCTATGTGCCTCGGTAACGAGTGTATACGAATGCAAAACTAAGGAAAATCAAATGATAAAAAGCTCTAGGACAAGGGTTACCACAACATAATTATGCATATAAACTCATGTGAAGGATAAAGATCATGCCTTTGAAGATAAATCTATCAACTTTCGTTGACTAAACAAGCAAATCAATCAACTTTCATAAATTAATTCACTTTTCTACTTGGTTTGAATCCAAAGCTCGAAACTTTCGTTGTCGAACAATATCAACATTCAAGTTCACAACTTTCTCTTTCGATCAAGCAATAAACTCAAATTACTTCGACTCTCGTCTAAGTATAAGCACAAACAAGCAATTCAAAAGATAGAAGGCAATCAAAACATCAACATATTCATTCAACCATGCATAACTATGTCGGGCTTCAACCCCTACCCTAGAAAAGAGAACTACTCACTCATCATTGAATCAAAACAAACAATTAAGTTGAAAGAGAACATTGAAAAGTAAAACTTACTTGAACTTAGAGAAATATCATCTTACAACAACACATTCAAAAATCAAAAGGACAAAGAACAAGAATAACAACCTCAATCACGACCCCCTTTCTCTCTCTCGATCGATCCAGAGTCGAAATCTCTCCCCTACGAACTCGTCCCTCTCACAACTTCCTAACCTCCTAAAACTAACGAATTCCCTCCTCTACTAGGCTAGAATAAGGGTATTTATACTAAAGAAAGCTATCTAATAAAGATCTAAAAGATAAAAACTTACCAAACTAAAAAGATTACAAGATAAAAGATATAACTTTCGAAAGTCGGTGCTGCTCTACTGACACAGGTCACCTCGGTAACGACCTGCACAAAGTCGGTAGACACTTGCTGAATTCCTTGGATAAAAACTTCGTTGCTCAGCTCGGTACCGACCCTCACAGGTCGGTAACGAGCTCTCTGTTTCGGGTTTTATGAACTCTTTCCATGGCTTTTCTTGAACTTCAACTTGATATTCAAGATGCACTCTTCCTTTTCTTCTTTTATGCACTCCACCATTCACCACTTGACCTCAACTTCACTTGAAAATGCTCCTTTCTGCTTCAAAAACTTACAAAAAGACACAAAACGGAGTAGATTTCATACTTTTCACAAAATATGCAAACTTATCCAAAAATACACAAATCTAACTCTAAACTTACTGAAACTAAACTAAACAACCTAAAAAAGACATCTAAAACTATACTAAAAACACGAACATCAAAGTGTTATGGGAAGGCATTTCCGATTTGTACTCTGTGGAGGATACCACAATCCTTTTGTGCATTGAGGACATCAAATGGTGTGATATGGTTAGAAGAAAAGACAGAGGTGAATTGAGCCAAGAGCAAGTGTCCCACATCAATTCATGCTTTGAAGACATATTGACACCAAGCCGGTCAAAGATCATCGAGCCATCAATCAAACAAAAGAAAGGAAAGCCTTAGGGCACCACCAAGTACTCCAGAGGGATCCAACACACCTTGAGCACAAGATGGATCAATAGGGAATTACAAGGTTATGAACAACAACGACAACACGGTGCCTACGAGAAAACCACATGCAAAGAAGAAGAAATTGGTTGCCAAGGGATGTGCCAGAGTTCATGCAGAAATGGAGGACGTTATCCAAATAGGAGTTCGCTTTGGGGTATGAGTCATTGACGTCTTTTTGTACTCTTTCATCGATAGGGTTAGGGATGTCCTCGTAGATGGGAATTGTGGGTATCTAGCCCTTGCCTCCATCTTGGATTAGGATGAGGGAGAATAACATAAAATGAGGAGGTGCTTGGCGGATGAGTTGAACTGAAATCAAGGAATATACGAAAAAGTATATGTGTTCACCCCACTAGACGAGTTGAACCAAAACGTAAACTATGTTGGAAGCCGTTGTTCGTACAAACACAAGATGTAGATGCTTATCGTTGGTTTGGCGTTCACAACGTATTTCCATGTTGCACCCGTATGTTTGTCATGGTTTGAATTCCACACGTGTCTACCAATGGTAAGTGTTGGTGGAAATCATGGCCCCTACACGTATTCTCGAGATTACACATATTGTAAACCAAACCCACTTCATAAGTGTAGATGATAACAAGGTAAAATCCATACAAGAGTGGCCTCAACTGTCCACTCCTACTATGGTGCATTCTTTCCTTGGTTTAGTCGGGTTGTATAGGAGGTTTGTTCATGATTTCTCTATTATTATTGCACCTTTAATTGAGATAACCAAGAAGAATGCAAATTTTAAGTGGAAGTTGCAACACGAGAATGCTTTTGCCACTTTAAAACACAGGTTGTGCAATGCCCTACTTCTCCAAGACGTTTGAAGTCGAGTGTGATGCATCTAACCATGGAATTGGAGGCGTGCTCATCCAAGATAGGAAGCCCATAGTATACTTCAATGAGAAGCTAAGTGGCACCGAACTCAACTATCCCACATATGAAAAGGTACTCTACACTTTGATCAGGTGTTGAAGACATGACAACATTACTTTTGGCCCAAGGAGTTCGTGGTACAAACTGATCATGAGGATGTGAAGTACTTGAAGGGTCAATCAAGGCTCATCCAAAGGCATGCTAGATGGGTGGATTTTATGGGGACCTTCCCTTATGTAGTGAAGCCTAAGAAGGAGAGTGAAAACATGATAGTCGATGCTCTATCATGCAAGTACGTTCTCTTGTCTCATTAGATGCTAGGCTCTTCATTTTTTCCATGATGCATTATATGTATGCTTCTGGCTCTTTCTTTGGAATATCTATGAGTATTTCATTGAGCATGGTGAGTATGACACTTTGTTGATGATGGTTTCTTGTTTAAAGCTGAGAAATTATGCATACCATCTTCATATTATCATAGGTTGTTAGTGCATGAGGTTCATATGACTAGAGGATATGGTGGGTTATAAAAGACCTTAGTTAGACTTAAAGAACACTTTTATTGGCCTAAAATTTCTAACTTTGTGTTGAAATTCATAAGAGGTTGTTCTTGTGCTAAAGGAAAATCTAAGCTAAACCCCCATGGATTGTACCAGCCCTTGTCGATTCCTAAAAGCTCTTGGGAATGCATTTCTATGGATTTTATTTTGGGCTTGCCTAGGACTAGAAAAGGGTGATTCTATATTTTTTTGTAGTAGATAGGCTTTGTAAGTGGCTCACTTTATTCCTTGTCATAAATCTGATGATGCGTCTCATATTGTTGATTTATTCTTTAGAGTAGTAGCGAGATTGCCTAAAATTCCTTATTCTATAAGGATGTTAAGTTCTTGAGTTGTTTTTGGAAACCTTTGTGTTCTGAGGTTACTAACCATACATTTGGTGTTTTATTACGTACTATGCTTAAGACTAACCTTAAAAGACGAGAGTATTGTTTCTTGTTTGTTGAATTTGCTTACAATAGGTCAATCCACTCGGCCACCAAGATGACACCGTTCAAGGTTGTGTATGCCCTAAATCCTAGGACCCCACTGGATCTCACACCTCAGTCCATGAAGGACAAGGACTCAATTGAGGCTAGCAAGCAAGCTGAGTTCATGAGGAAACTTCATGAAAGAACTCGGATGCACCTAGAGCCCAAGACCGCCAAATAAAAGCAAAATGAGGACAAGGGCCACAAGAACGTTCAATTTGAAGAAGGTGATCTTGTATGGCTGCATTTGAGGAAGGAGAGGTACCGTAACAATCGCAAATTCAAGTTGGATCCACATGGAAATGTCCCATTTCAAGTCACCAAGAGAATTAGACCCAATGTTAATCGTTTGGACCTCCTCGACGAGTATGGTGTGCACCCAACATTCAACCTAGTTGACTTTTCCTTGTATGTGCTTGATGATGACACTGACGATGAATCGAGGATGCTTCATGGTCAAGTGGAGGAGAATGATGCAGCCCATGCAGCCATGACTCCATGAGATATCGAGGACTTGGCTCACATTCCTTTTGATGGACTAATTACGAGACATTGAGCCAAGAAGTTGAGACAAGTTACGAGGGCTCTTCTATCTCGTATCACATCCATGGTGGACGATCCTAGGGAGCCAAGATGGGTCACTTCCATCTATCATGTTCAAGCATGACTTGGACAAACTCACATGCAAGAGTTGTTTGCAAACTTATCTTAGAACTACTATTTATAGTCTTTCAATATTTGATGTTTTCTATTTTTAGGTTTTTCTACATATATGGGCCGTGTGTTTGGGCCATAATATGCGGGCCGGTTTGTCATTTATGTCAAGGACATGTCATCACTCCAATTAGACCATGCAAGATTACATCCAAGCTAGTATTTTAAGAGTTTCTTATTTTATTATTATCTTATATTGATAGAAGTTTAACTTAGGATAGAGATGTTTCTTAGAAAAGTTGGCCTTATGCCTTTATTTACTCTTTCCAATTCAGTTTTGTAACTTAGGTTGAATTTTATCTTTGGAATAGAAAACTTGTGTGTTTTTCTTCTAAGGATTTTGACCCAAATTTATCTTCTTCTTTCTTCATTCTCACATACAACAACCAAAGAAACAAGTTTGTTCATCAATCAACTCATCCAAATAAGATTAGGATCGAACGACAACAATCTAGTTAAATCGAGTTCTAGTTTGGTGTTTTCAATCTAGATTCAAACTCTTCTTTCAAAGTTTGATTACATGTGTGAGAAGAAAATCAAATTCAATTAATATTCTCAACTTTCATGTGAAAAATCCAAGGAGAGATTCAAAGAGAAAATTCGATGAACTGTTCCTCAAGCAATTAAGTTTACAACCCTTGTTGTTCTACAATCCAAGAGAGTGACTTCATCAAGTTATAGATGGGTTATCTCCATCAAAGGTGACACTTTTCTTCATCAAATTCAAGGTGTTTTGCAAGTGAAGAGCAACTCGGGTAGATTTCTGGGTAACTCTCATTCATCCTGGACTCCGTCTCCCAAGTGGCCTGATAGCTTGCATTTAGGTGGTGTTTAGGATGCATATTTATGTTTATTTTGCATAAGTTTTAGTTAGTTTTAGTTGGTTTTAGTTTAGTTTCTAGGATCTTGTGTTTTCGGGTAGTTGCGCTTGTTTTGTTCGGTTTTGCAGATCTTTAGGTAAACAAGCATGGATGGGATGGATCTTAGAGGACTATGGTGAAGTTTGAGGAAGCTTATAGTGATACAAGTGAAGATTAGAAGAGTTAACGCCCAAGAGCTTGTGTGAAAAGAACGCTAAACCCGGGCTATGCATTGGAGTTCTTGTTTCGACACCTCTATCTTGCAATGCTTGGTTTGGGAGCTATAGTGCTCGGATGGAGCTGAATTTGTTATCACTGGAAAGCTAATTCAAAGAGCTACAATTCACATTTTTACTCCGAGTCCAAATTCCAACTCTAAGTGGGTCAAAACAGCCTCTGAAGTGACGCCTGAATGCTGAACCGAGGCAAAAGCGCGGGATGACAATTGCTCGGTCGCGCAATTCAGAGGCTAAGCCGCGCAATTCCAACTGAGGGATGATTGCGCGGGATGACAATTGCTCGGCCGCGCAATCCTCATGCAACCCGCGCAATCGGTGTTTTCTACGCGGGGAAGTTTTGGGCTTGACTTTTGGGCCTAGGGTTATATCATATCCGAGTATAGCTTAAAGATAGATCTTTTGAGGATTATTTGGAAGACATATATAAACCTTATGTTAGTTTATTTTAAATAACTTTTGATCAACTTTGGAGGCTAGTGTTTTCTCTCAAGGAAGAACCTTTGAACCTTTGTAAGTTTGATTTTAATTCAATTATGCATTGCTAATTTCTCTTGTGTTTGACTAGTTATTGAAATCATAGATTGCATAATATTGTGAGGTTTGATTGATTCTCATCAACTTGAATAGGTTTTATTCCCTGTGCTTAATTGAATCAGAATTTATCTAGGGTTTTGTTAGATTGATCACCTAATAGAATTTCTAGGTTAATTTACAACTAATCTGATTAATGCCCGTTCGGGGTTGATTAGATAAAGTAGCACCTATAATTGTTTGGACCCATTTGGGCTATTCAATTGTAGAGGGGAATAAATCCATAAATTACTTAGATGTCTGTTTGCTCTAAGTGTTTGTTTCTATTGATAACTTGATTCGTAAAGCTGTCGTTTAATTGAATCTAGACGTTGTTTTAGGTTGTTAAATGATTAGGGTTGTTGAGACTGTTAGTTCTTTCAACTATTTATGAAGTTTGGGTCATAATCCTTAGTAGGAGTATAATCCACAATAGATTATTCAAGGGAATTGAGAATCGAAAGAATCAATGATCAATAAGCATATCTATGATGGATTTAACTAGTTGATCATATTTTTCTCATATTTGTCAAACTCAATCATATTTGCATTCTTAGATAGTTTCCAACTTTGCATAGTAGATTAGAATTTCATTCATAAAACCCCCCTTATTAGTTACTTGGCACTTAAGTAATAGCACTTTTACACGAGTCTCTGTGGGTTCGACCCTTACTTACCGCTCTACTGAGTTGGTTAAGTTAGGTTTCTTTGATAGGTATCAACGACCACCGAAAATACCTCATCATGGCCTCCTCGACTCCTCGTCGAGACCACTGAATCAATAGCAAAGGAATCTCCTTGTTTCGCAGCTTCTTCATTCGTCGATCCAGAACCTTCAATGGTTGTTCCCGGAAAGTGTGATCTGGTTCTACCACCAACTCCTCATAATTTAGTCAGTGACTAGGATCCGGGACATACTGTCTCAGCTATGAAACATGGAATACAGGGTTCACTCCTTCTAAAGCAGGCGGCAATGCTAGCCTGTAAGCCAGCTCGCCTACTCTCTCCAGAATCTCGAACGGACCGATATATCGGGGACTCAGCTTCCCTTTCACCCCGAATCTCCTTACCCCGCGGGTAGGCGATACTCTCAACCAGACGTGGGCTCCTATCTCAAACTCCAACGGTGTACGCCTCTTGTCTGCATAGGACTTCTGGCGACTCTGAGCAACTAGCATTCTTTCCCTGATTAAGGCCACCTTCCCGATCGTCTCCTCAATCATCTGTGGCCTCTCACCTACTACATCCGAGGGATCATCCCAACACAGCGGTGTCCTACATCTCCGACCGTATAAAGCCTCATAAGGAGCCATCTGAATCGACGAGTGCCAGCTGTTATTATAAGCAAACTCTATCAAAGCCAAATGATCTGACCATTGACCTCCCCAGTCTAGCACACAGGACCTCAGCATGTCCTCTAGAGTTTGGATCGTCCTCTCTGTCTGACCATCTGACTACGGATGATAAGCAGTCGTGAAATGTAATCTCGTCCCCAAAGCCTCATGTACTTGCTACCAGTATCTGGAAGTAAAATGCCCATCACGATCCGACACAATCGTCTTAGGCACTCCGTGTAGTCTAACTATCTGATTAATAAACACCTCCACTAGCTTGCTCACTTGCCATGTTTCTCTGATAGGCAAAAAGCAAGCAGTCTTCATCAGTCTATCCACCACTACCCAAATGGCATCATGGCCTCTGCTGAGTCTCAAACCTGTGACGAAATCCATGGAGATGTCCTCCCATTTCCATTCTGGAATAGGGAGTGACTGAAGCATTCCTCTAGGTCTTTGGTGCTCGATCTTTACCTGCTGGCAGACTTGACACTTAGCAACAAATCTCGCTACATCGGGCTTCATGCCATCTCACCAATAAAACTGTCGCAAATCCTTGTACATCTTACTCGTCCCGGAGTGGATTGAGTAAGGTGTAGCATGGGCCTCTTGCAAAATCTTCTGCCTCAACTCTACATCTCGAGGCACACAAATCCGACCACGTAAACACAAAATACCATCTGCTCTCTCCGCAAAGTCGGGTGCCTCTCCACGCCTCAATCTCTGCCTCAGTTCTTGAATCATCGGGCAACTCTCCTGCTTCTGCCTCACTTCCATAAGCAAGGGCGGCTGACACTCCAAGGCTCTCAGATTACCCTGATAACGCTGAACCTGCACCTCAATACCGTACCTCATCAGTTCTCTTTGTAACTCTGGCTGAACTGTCAAATGAGCCAACATACGCTCTTGAGGCGTCTTCCTGCTAAGGGCATCAGCGACCACATTCGCTTTCCCTGGGTGGTAAAGGATCTCAAGGTCGTAGTCCTTCAGTAACTCAAGCCATCTCCTTTGTCTCATATTCAACTCCCTCTGCGTGAAGATGTACTTGAGGCTCTTATGATCTGTCATCACTTTGCAGGTACTCCCATACAAGTAATGACGCCAAATCGTTAGAGCATGTACCACAGCTGCCAGCTCTAAGTCGTGAGTGGGGTAGTTCTGCTCGTTCGGTTTCAACTGTCTGGATGCATAAGCAATCACCCTATCTCTCTTCATCAGCACACAACCCAAACCTACCTTGGAGGCGTCACTGTAAATCACAAAATATTCATTCCCTTGAGGAAGAGAAAGTATAGGAGCCGAAGTCAGCCTTCTCTTCAGTTCATCAAAACTCCGCTGGCAGGCTTCATTCCACTCAAAACGAGTAGTCTTCTTAAGCAAGTTGGTAAGTGGTTGAGCTATCTGGGAAAACCCTTCCACAAACCTTCTGTAATACCCCGCTAATCCTAGGAAACTCCGCACTTCCTTCACATTCTTCGGAGGCTCCCAAGCCTTTACAGCCTCAATCTTCAAAGGGTCCACCATAACTCCCTGGGCAGATACCACGTGACCTAAAAAAGTAACTTCAGGCAGCCAGAAATCACACTTGGACAACTTAGCAAACAACCGATGATGTCTCAATACTACCAATACCAGCCTGAGATGCTCGGCGTGCTCCTCCTGACTTCTAGAGTAGATCAGAATATCATCGATGAACACCACTACAAATCTGTCCAAGTAGTTTATAAACACCCGTTTCATCAGCTCCATAAATATGGCGGGTGCATTCGTCAGTCCGAACGGCATCACTACAAACTCATAATGCCCATATCTCTTTCGGAACGCTGTCTTGGGAATATCCTCTTCTCGAATCCTCAACTGGTGATATCCCGACCTTAAATCCACCTTAGAGAACACAGTAGCCCCCTGCAACTGATCTAACAAATCATCAATACGTGGCAGCGGATACTTGTTCTTGATGGTAACCCGGTTCAACTCCCGGTAGTCGATACACAAACGAAGAGAACCATCCTTCTTCTTCACAAACAAGACTGGAGCTCCCCATGGTGACACACTCGGTCGTACATACCCCTTCTCCAACAACTCCTCCAATTGTGCCTTCAGCTCCTGCATCTCCATCGGGGCCATGCGATATGGGGCTCTCGAAATCGGTCTCGTCCCAGGCTCCAACTCAATACCAAATTCTACCTCTCTCTGAGGAGGTAGTCCTGGAAGCTCCTCGGGAAAAACGTCCTCAAACTCTCACACTACTGGTATATCCTGAATGTGCGGTCTCTCCTTGTCCCCTTGTAGGACATAACACCAATATCCTACACATCCATCACTGAGCAACTTGGCGGCCTTTACCATACTAATCACTGATCTGGGCCCTTCCTGCTCTAACTCCTGACACACATATCTGGTCCCATCATCTGCTGTCACTGTAACTGTACCTCTGTGTGCATCCAAAACTGCTCGGTAGCGTATCATCTAGTCCATCCCTAGAATCACGTCATCCTCCGGCGACAATTGCATTACTATGAAATCCGCATACCAATCCCTATTCCCTATTCTAATAGGGCACTGTAAAATCTCCTTATTTCCTCTCACTTTACTACCGTCAGGCAGCCCCACAAAAAAAGACACCCCCTCAGTGCACGTCAGTCCTAGTCTAGCCACGCAAGCAGAAGACATAAAAGAATGGGTAGCACCCGTATCAAACAATATATGAACAGGTCTAGACTGAATCCAAATCGTACCTGTAGCAGTCGGCGCGTGTAAGGCATCAGCCCTCCTCATCTCAAACATACGAGGTTGATTGCCCCTAGTAGTACTAACTCCTGCGCCGCGACCTCTGCCTTGACTCGGTGTCGGTTGAAACTGCTGAGGCTGACGACGAGGCACCTGGTTTACTGTTCCCGGTGAAGACCCTTGTGAGGGTGCTCCAACACTACAGTACTGCTGTAAATGGCCAGGCTTCCCACAAGTGAAGCAGCTCCTGACTGGCTTCGGGCACTGACTCCTCAAATGAGCAGTGCTACCACAGTTGAAGCACTCTCTCAGCCCTCCAGTGGACTGACTCTGACGACGAGGCACCTGGTTTACTGTTCCCGGTGAAGACCCTTGTGAGGGTGCTCCAACACTACAGTATTGCTGTAAATGGCCAGGCTTCCCACAAGTGAAGCAGCTCCTGACTGGCTTCGGGCACTGACTCCTCAAATGAGCAGTGCTACCACAGTTGAAGCACTCTCTCAGCCCTCCAGTGGACTGACTCTGACGGCGTTGGTCCTGACGACCTTGTGACTGAAACCCTGATCGTTGATGCTGAGACGAGCCAGGACGATTGTCTCTCCTAGGCTCTGTCGGGGCAGACAACTTCTGCCTCTTGCTCCCCGTGGTATGTACCTCTAGCTGACTCTGTCGAGTCGTGGCCATAGCATAAGCCAAAGCAGATTGTTGAACA
The DNA here is from genome assembly GCA_964016875.1 of Fallopia convolvulus. Taxonomy (NCBI): domain Eukaryota; kingdom Viridiplantae; phylum Streptophyta; class Magnoliopsida; order Caryophyllales; family Polygonaceae; genus Fallopia; species Fallopia convolvulus. Next base: position 31,440,721 of record OZ024727.1, read on the forward strand.
TCTATCAATGTCGCAAGTCGGAGAACAGACACATAGGCACATAGATGCGGCTGCAACCTTTTCAGAAAGGTTGCGATCTTCAACTCCTCAGTAGGGGCAACATTCGGCATCGCCGCCAACTCTTGCTGAAACTTCAGAATAGTCTCAACTACTGTGATATTTTCGGGACCAGCATCCCGAAAAGCAGCCTCCCGAGCCATCCTCACAACCGGAGGACAATACTGATCTCGAATCCTCCTCTCAAACTCCTCGAAAGTCACCTCAGTCCGGTGATCCCTACACAACTCCCACCAGTCAAAAGCACTCTCCTGTAGTAGACTCTGTACCAAGGACATCTTCCTCTCCTCTGGTGCCTGAATGGAGTCCAATGCAGATTTCACCCTCCTCAACCACTGCTCCACGTCAGAACCTTGAGCTCCAGCAAAGTTTGGCACCCCAGTCTTCCTAAACTCCGCGAGCCACTTATCTGACTGAGGCTCACGATATTGTCTCCTCAGCTCGACCACATGATCAGCTATCGCTGGTCCTTGCGAATCTGGCAGTGCTCCTAACTAGGCAGCCAAAACAGAGTCTGGTCCTGGTGCCCTCCTCTCAGCCCCTTGTTGCCCCGCAACTGCGTTCAGATTAGGTGCAACCCCCGCACCCATCAAGGTCTGCAACAACAGCTGGATCGCAGCGTTCATCTCTGGGGCCAGTCCTGCTGGTGGCACTCCTACTCCCACTTGTGCCCCGTTAGCTGGGGGAACCCCTCCAGCGACAGATGCACTGTCCCCCTGATTATCACCAGCAGCCACATCCTGACTCTCAACAACCTCCTCCTGGTGAGAAACATTATGTTGTACCTCTGGCTCAGCAACCACAGGGGCCTCTCCTCTACCCCTGCCACGGCCCCTACCTCGGCCTCTACCGCGGCCTCTTCCGCGGCCTCTTCCACTGGCTTCAGCAACTCCTGCTCTGGTTGATGGGGCCATCTATAACAGAAAGTCCCACAGTCAAAACTTAAACATCCGATTATTAACATTTTCTTTCTATTCTACGTGAGGTCCTTCGACTGATGGGGCGGAGTCGCGACGTGTCATCTACCCCCCTATATGCAACATGTCTACCCAGTGAAAACATTTTGAAAACACCGGCCAATTTTTGTTTTAAGTTGGACCTCGGGTACACTCGTTGGTCAGTTCCTTGTGCCCTGTTGTCAACCTGGCTCTGATACCAATTTGTAACACCCCAACTTCCGAACGGGCGCTACTTAGAAATAGACCTTACTAGGTACTACTTATGTGGGTTGACAACAACACTTTAGGATTTTGCAACGCGGGCACGACGAGAAAACTTAATAAAACATCCAACCTTTTATTTAATAAAACGCAGAAAACATAATTAAACATGCGTTCCCGAAAACATAAATATTCAAATCCGACGAATCCTTACTAACAATATATTATCCGAGGAAAGCAAAAGACAAGTAATAATACTAACTCCATTATAATAGTAAAACCAACATCCTAGAAAGTCATAAATAAACTAATGTAAACCCAACCCTACTATGACACGCGCTCTTCACCGCTCCGCCCCGCCATCTGGCCTCGGTTCCTGCACGGTTCCCTGGTTCATACCTGGAACTAAAAAAAATTCCCCGAAGGGTCAGCTACTAATCTATCAAGTTAGAAAGAATACGGAAATTGCAAGACGTTTTAAAAACATTTCCAAAGTCAGCATCCAAGTCCACAACCGCACTCATAACTCTAAAGGCCAATACCTAAATTAGTTATAATTAGTCACCCATAGCCACATACACATTCACAAATACAACCTCACAACAATGCAATTCCTCCATCTCGCAATCCGACCACCAAGGCGCTCATTGTCGCGCCGAGTGCGGAGGCAGGCCCTCTCACTCCACTTCACAATCTCCCTTCTAACCCAAGGCTAAGCCTCCACTGAAGAACTTGCCAAAACACATAGATAATAAATTTCATTTTGAAGGGGCACGGTTTCCCTGTCACACGGGTCATACATAGCCAACTCTTCCTCAACGCCAGCTACGATGAGCCCGTGTCGGAAACGGTACCAACACAGAGAAAACGTTCCAAAAATATCTTGTTGATAAAATGCGTTCGAAACCATTTTACACACACAGCGATTCATAAAGTTTAAAATAATTTAAAAAGGTATTCGGGACTAGTTCCCAAAACCCGCCCTACAATAACGGTATGCAGTCTAACAGGATAGAGAAGAACCGAGCAAGTCGAAGACGACTTACCTCGAAATGAAGGATCCTCAAAGAAGACGGAAATCAAGAATGCGAGCGGAAACAATTCCCTAAAGCATTATAAAGGGAAAGATTAAATTAAGTACGAGCCGAACCAAAACTAACCCAAAGAAGAAGCCACTTCTAATTTCCTTAACCCACCTACTTTTATTAAAGAATTTCTACTCAATAGATATTAGAATATACTCATCCATGCCCCTTGTTAATACTATCCTACTTATCCAACAAAGCCCAACCACAATTTCCCATCTCCTTGTACCTAATTAGATCAGCCCAGCCCACTAAAAAAAACAAACAACCCAATTTTTTTGAAAGCAACACCGATGAATTTAGAAGAGAAGCCCTTTTGACTTTTCAATGTGGGCCCCCCCACTTCATCTTCTCCGAAGAGAAGGCCGAAATGGTGGCCGTCTCTGCTTCATTCCTCCATTCGCTCCCTACTGCACTCCAACCCGCAACCGGCGGCAACGACGGAGAGCAAAGACAAGCATCAGTCGCCGCCCCTGTTCGCGCCCCGCCGGTGCTCCCTGGTGGCTTCAACCCCACTCCTACCGGCGACCATCACCCAGTTTTGTCGTCACTCCTTCGTCACCGATTTTCGGCTAACGACGCCCTCCGACGACCACCCTCGACGCCCCCCGATGACCACCCTCTCTAATTATACAAACTCGCCCGAACCGACAACCCAAAGAATAACAGGGGAACGGAATCTCACCAGTGCTAGTCTCTAACTACGGTTGAAGGCGGTGGTGAATTCCAACACTCCAACAGCGTCCTATCTACATATGAGTCGGAAAGCTGATCGAGGATCAAAAGGAAACCAACGAGAAGAAGGAAAAAAAACTGAACTTTAGGTTGTTGGAAAGGAAGAATGGCATAATAACGACCTTACCGGAATCAATCGGTGGCGTCGTCGGCAGCACCGGTGATGCGTGAAGACGATGATGAAATTGGGTACAATGGGTAGCGACGAATTGGTACAATTGATCTCCTAGGATGATTAAAAAGGATCCTAACGATAGAATTTTGGTGATTAAAGTAACCGAGATTTATGTATAAGATTTGATAGGGTTTTCTATCTAATGTAGATATGCTTTTCAGTTAGTGTAACCGGCTAAGTATCTCCATTAGATACATTTTTGTTTAATAGGATTTATAGAATTAAGGGTTATAAAAATATATATGTCTAGAAGGTATTAAAGGCATTAATATAATTAAAGGATTATATTGAGTTAAATCCTATCTCGGAAGTTACTTGCGGGTCAAGATTTCGACTACTTGTAACCCGAGAAATTTGCTTTTCCGCCCTAGACGGAAATACGGAATCCGAATATTACATGTCAAACTTTATAAATGACCAAATTTACTCATTTTTGGGTCATTGGGTGGTTTTTAGCGAGTCGTCCATCAACCGAACTAGGGACTCAAACTCGAAAGATAATTAAAAAAACAGTTTGTACTTTATTTTGCAAACTACTTGAAATCCCGTAATATACACGGAGTGATTTTATTAAAGGTTATACAATAATTCGATATTAATATAAAATTTAAAATACTTGTACATAATATAGAAATAAAATTATGTAATTTATAAAAAAAATTAAAATCGTGCCACATTCTTTAATTGAATTTATTTAAAAATATTTTCATTATTTGTTGAGATCTTGCCCCATATTTTGATTAAAATTTTTAAAATGTTAATTTCACTTGAATTGAATATTTTAAAATATTTTTTATTTTTTATTAAGATATTAATATGCATAAAACAATAATTTTTTATAAAATATTTATTAAGATTACATATTTCAGTGGCGGAGGGAGGGGGCGGTGGGGGCGGTCGCCCCCACCGCCGACCGGAGGTGTAGGAGTATGTAGAGAGCCGCCACCATGGATGGGCGAGGTCGGGTGCGGAAAAGTGGGACAGCCGCGTGGGTGAGGGCAGGGGCGGGACAGTAGGCTTCGCCGGAGATTCAGGAGAGTCGATGTTCATAAATGTCAACGGCGTCGGATGGGGCTGATGAACATCGTTAGAGATTTGGGGAAGAAGGGTATTTAATTTTGATTAAAAAAAATCAAAAATAAATTAATTTGGGCCTTTGAGCCTTTCTATCAAATACAAATTGAATTGGGCCCATTATATAATCAAAATTGATTTGGGCTCTCCTCCTAATATACATGGACTTTTTTTTATGACATATACATGGACTTTTTACTTTCTATAAAATGAACATTTTAATTAAAAAAAAATCAAAATTAACCTAGGGTGTTAAATGTTCACAGTGTCCAATTGCACATTTGAGAACAAAGCTATTTTATTGAGAGAGATAGCTTCATAGTATTTATCGATAGAGATATTTCCAATAATTGAGAACGAAGTTATTTTGAATCGTTTTCAAAGTTTAGACATTCGTAGATCTCAATTATGATGTAGCAGATAAACAAATATAGCTTGATTTATATTTTTTTATGTTAAAATACAATAAATTTACTTTTTATGTACTTTTATATATTTAAAATATCTTTTATTTATGTCGCTATGTTAAACTAACCCAAGTTTTCTAAGGACAGTTGTTCGAGGTCCGCCCCCCTTCCAAACTTTTCTGGATCCGCCACTGAATATTTTTAAATATGGAGAACATTAATATAAAGATTAGTATACAAGATAACATAGAGAAAAAAATAAAATAATATAATGCTCTAACTTAAAGATAATTACAGTAAGATATCAAGTAAGGATAATATAACTTATTAAAATAGTTTTTAACATTAATTTATTAAAATTTAGGCAGATATGTCAATGTATATTAAAATATATCATATATTCTATAAATAATTAATTATATTGCAAAATATCAACATATAGATAAAAAAAATTATATACTTGGAGTGCAATATTTGTTAAAAGATAAAAAAAATTTATTATGTATAAAATTAATATAAAAATATTAGCATATATAGATCAAGTTTTGTTACAAGACATGCATAAAATTAATATAGAAAGTTTCAACATATAGATAGATCAAATTATAATATAAAAAATTGGATTTATAGAAAGAATAATACAAGTTATTATTAAAAAGTTTGACATTATTTTATTCAAGTAATGCCACGTGGCGCAATTTTTCAACAAACATTGTTTCTGCTTTATAATGTATTAGGTAGATATGCAATTAAACTTGTCAATTGTTAATTTTTAAAACCTTTAATAATTTAAAAGTTGTCGTTAATTAGTTATATAAATAATTTTCTCTTTCATTTAATTACAGAATTGTTATTATTATGTTTTGAGAAATTGTTATTATTTGGGGAAAATTGCACTTAACCCCCCTCTATCTTACATTTGTTACATTTAACCACCATTTATATTTTTTTCTACATATAACAACTTCTTATATGTAATTATGTGACATTTAACCACCCTTTGACAGAAAAACTTTATATTTTCTGTTAAATATAGTGAATGATGTTTTTACCCTTCCTTTTCTATTTTATTCACAAAATAAATCATAGATTTCATTCAAACACCATGAATATTGATCACAGGGAAATGAACAAATCGAATGCAATATTCAAATCCTAAAAAAAACCACTCAGATTAAAATGATACAAAATCCACAAACAAACAAAATACAAATAACTAGCTATTAGTATTCATCAGAGCAATGTGAGGATCTAAGTGGAGACTTTAGTCTTCGGCAACCGTAGACATTATGCAAATGAAAAAAAAAGAGAATGAAATATTCAATTCACCAAATTAATATAAACCGATAACAAATTGACATTCTTGAACGATGACACCGATATCCTGGCATTCACTAACGGCTGCCTATACCTTAAAGGTACAATAATGGCCGATTCTCTAGCGGTCTTACTGGTTTCCTCTTTGGCAGCCGCCGCCGCCATGATGGGGAAGACAAACGACACCGGAGAAGTGGATCTCTTCACCCTAGCAATTGTCGACGAAGGATCTCGCTTTGCCGGAGTGAGATTTTCGGCCGGCGGAAATAGTTCTCTGTTTGTTGGACCTCGTAGACGTGCTCTCAAACTTCTTCTTCTATGTAAGCTTTCGGATCTGGTTGTTGAGGTTGGGAGTGTTCTCGTTCTCGGAGACAGATGGTAATCGAATTCAAATTGTTTGAAAGCAAATAGAGGATGGGATTAATTGAGTCATCGAAATCGGAGGTTGGTTGGTTGGATGACGAAATCGTGGTTGGTGGACGACATCTGAGTGACTAGAGGGTTAGGGTTTTCCAATCAAAGGATGGGTAGAGATATTGACCCGAAAGAGAGGTGGGTTTAGGGTTTATTATGTAAATAAAATAAAAAAGGAAGGTAAAAACAACATTTTTTTATATTTAACAGAAAATGTAACATTTTCTGTCAAAGGGTGGTTAAATGCCCCCATAATTACATATAAGGGGTGGTTATCCGTAGAAAAAAATATAAGGGGTGGTTAAATGTAATAAGTGTAAGATAAAGGGTGGTTAAGTGCAATTTTCTCTACTATTTGTTCAAATTGATAGATTGTTGACTTGTTATGGATTGAACTAAAATAGAGAAATATTTTTCAAAAGGGCCTAGACCTCCAATTGAATCGCATAGTGTTGTGCAACCGCCACAAACTTCCAATTTAAATATTTTGAATGGGAATGTTGAGTTTGATGTTAACCTGGATGAGGTCGAAATTGATAAGGTTGATATTGTTGCCGATCCAGGGTTACGTAAGCCAATTGATAGCTTTCATATGTCAATTATCTCATAGTAGAGAATCAAATATAGCTTGATTTGTAGGCCTCTTTTTTATGTTTAACTATGTTTAATTCAATTTTTATGTACTACTTTCATATATTAACTAGTTTGATCTGTCCCATGGTGGTTCAAGATTGTCCGCCCCTCCCTTCGGACAATGCTGGCTCCGCCACTACACGTCTTCACTCTTGTCCTCCTACACATTCCGAAGCAGAGCGTTGTCCTCCACGGCACAAGGGGCTACTAACCGGACACCTCAAACAATTCTTGGACAAGTCCCCTTCGATCTTCACCGCTCTATTCGCAAACTGCGGCGGCACATCTCCCACGAGAAAGTTATGATCCAAGTACAAGCTCTTCCAGACCTCAAGCTTGGCTCCATAGGCTGCCGGAATCCGGCCAGAAAACTGGTTCCGCGCCAGATTAATGGAGGTCAGGCTGGCAATGGTGACAAGATTAGCGGGTAAACGCCCCTGGAAGCGGTTGACCTGCGCGTCGAGCGCCTTGAGCAGAGTGGAGCGCCCGAAAAGGTTGGCCACCTCCATCCTTTCGAGCCAATTGAAGGAGACGTTGACACGTGTGATGTAGGGCAAGGCCAGGATCCCGCTCTTCAAGCTTCCGGTGAGGCGGTTGTCGCTCAAGTCCAAGGCTTGGAGCCTTCGGAGCCTTGGGATGGAAGAGACGTGGCCCGAGAGCAAGTTGTGGCTTAAAGCCAGTGTTTGTAGGCTCACTGGAAGTTGTGGGATGTTGCCGTAGAATTGGTTGCTGCTTAGATCCAGCGTGTCAAGCTGCCATAGGCCCGCAAGAGTCGGGATCCTCCCCGTTAACGCGTTGCCCGCGAGGCGAAGAGATGTTAAGGATCGTGTGTCGCCCAGCCAGGTAGGAATCGGACCCGAGAGCTTGTTGTATGATAAGTCAAGGACTTGGAGCCGTCGAAGGCTTTTCATTCCAGGGAGGATGTTGCCTGTTACGTTGTTATGGTAATTGTTAAGAGAAATACTAAGGCACTAAGGCAAGCGTGGTTAATAATTAAACTAATACCTGTGAATATATTCTTTGAAAGGTCTAGCTTCGTTAGTTTCTTGAGGTTTGGGACGCCTTCAGGTATCGGACCGCGGAATTTGTTCCTGCTGAGGTTGAGGTAGACGAGGGCGGTCAAGTTCCCGATGTGCTTGGTGAGGAACCCGTCGTAGTCCATCCCGTCGAGATCGATCGTCGTGATCCGGCTCGTTTTGTTCCCTTCAGGGATCGTGCACAGGATCCCGAGGAAATGCTCGCCCGAGCTCTCACACGGGTCCACCATGAAGTCCCAGCTACGGAGGTAAGACGACTCGAGGATCGTGTTGGGGTCGATCCCGTCTACCAGGGACCGAAGGACGTCTATGTCGGATGCCTCGGTCTCGGACCGAACCCAGGAGATGCTCGCCATGAGGGCGAGTGTTAGTACGAGGGAGAGCGAAAGGGGCGAGGGCATCGTCGGATCGGGGTGACTTTGGATTTGTGTTGTTTGTGTGGAGTAATTTAAGCGGGAGATATATTGGCATTTGGCGGGATGGGTTGGAAGAAGTCGGTTTTGCGTTGAGTGAGAGAAGAGAACCGCCTAACAGCCTCTCTTTTTTTTTGGTGCCATTCATGTCAAGGATCTTTTAGCTAACAATTAATGTAATTTAGTAATATAATATGATGTTTATTGTTGGCCATGCCAAGAGTCGTGAGTTTCGGAATGCAATTTATGAAATAATTTTTAAGGGAATCGGTTTTATAATAGGCAAAGTTATGTTTCATATCTTTAATGTTGGTATTGTAATGAATGGCCTTGAATATCCGAAGCTAGACTATTCGACCAAAAGTTGTTACAAAACGTGTACACTGTGAATTTGAAGACTTCAGTATCACAGAGAAACTATGACACACATCAACGAGCTCGTTAGTGGCTACGACGACGTAACGTTAATAGCTATCGTATGCTTAAGCATCTATGCACAAGTCCGTACAGATGGATACGATATACAAACAAGAAGCCATGTGGATTTGATGTGACATCACATTACCCAAGATCAGGAACGATGAAGAACTCTTCATCGTCTTCCCGGGTCTCAATCCTCTGCTTCTTGCAAGGCTGGCTGGCCCTTCCGGGCCTGGATTGGAAGGTGTTGTATGGCTGTGACATGGGAAGCTGCGGCACTTCAGCTGCAACTAAGGTCTCGTTTGGGAGCTGCACCCCGAAAAGGTTGACATCACTCCACCAGTCCATCTCACCTAGCTCGAGTGCTCCTTTCTGTGGACAAGTATGGTATATAAGCAAGCAAGTTTTAAGCAAACAAGGATTTCAAATTCCTATATATTATTGGCTCATGAGGGTATCAGTAGTTCTCGTGTTTTAGCAGATTTAAGTGTTCCGCCAAACAAGCAAGTAGAAGAAAAGAGGCAAGGTAAGCAGATTCGGACCTTATTGGCAGATTCAAGCTCGGAAAACTCCAACAGATCATCCACAGCCCATCCAGGAGATGAAATGGTGGGAGGGTGATGGGCATTTGGTTTTGCAGAAGAGATTTGGAGTGGATTTTGATTGGATGGATCTGTTGTGCAGTTGTTGTCAGCTTCCTTTGTGCATTTTGATCCCAAAGTGACTCTAATTCCTGTGGCCAGATATCTCTGGTGGTTCCAGGCAAGGCTGTTGGCTAAGTGAATAGATTGATCACAATCCTGACAGAAGAGAGCTCTGTCTTCCACACAGAATATAAATGCAGCCTTGTCCTGTAAGCAACGTTAAGAACAATTTTTATTAGAGGGGGGAGATGTCAATGGCAGTTTATACGTGCAGAATAGAGTTGGATGTTCCAGAAAACTTGGACAAGAATCAGAATCGGTACTAGGTCAAGCAATAAGAAGGTAAAGATTAGAGACAGAACTCGAGATACAACAAGTCGAAACACCTTCCTTCCATGGTTTACAGCTACTGCATGAAAGACTACAAGCTGCTATTCCATATTCTCAGTTCTCCTATAGCTTACTAAATTCAACTTGTTCATAGAAACCGCTGCTCCAGAAATTTAGAGCATGTGTACAGTCATATTTGAACTATATGAGATGCAAAGAAGTACACCCAAGGCAGTAGAATATGTTCATATGTAATGCTAATACCGCAACAATCAGGCTGGTGTGGTCAGCCTTGATGTTTAAATCATTACAAATTTCAACATAGGTAGGTAGTTCTTGGACAATTCATTCTAAATCTAGTTTCATCTAGATCTAGGGTTTCAAGGAAGCTTCGCAACCGAACAGAAGCAAAGCCAAACACGAAATTACAAGTAGACGAAACCAAAGAGCATTGAGAGAATTATTACTTGGCAGATATCGCAAGTAGGCAGCTTGGTGGAGAGAGTGTGAAGCTGAATCCTCTGGTGTTTGCTAGCAAGCTTGTTGGCGGCGTGCACCTCCACGTCGCACTTGGCACACAGCGCCGCTTCATCCGCGCAGCATATCACCGTCGCCTGCCGCTTCTCGCACACATCACACTGAATCTTCATCCGATCAATTAATTTCCTCGCCGATCAATTCCAGACAAAAATCGAGGAAACTGGAGAGCCTAGATTTTTTTTTTTTTTAAATCCTTCCAAGTTTCTCGAATTTAATAAAGGATGACAAATGCGGTGAACGACAGAGATGGATACGTGGGCGGAGAAAGCAGATAAGGAGGATCTGCGAACTCAGAGATATCAAAATGAAGGGCATCCATTGATACAGCAAAGCAGCTGGATCCGTGTGGGGACATTGAAACCCGTCTCTCTCTCAAGTCCCATGTGAGCTGGTTTGTGTGGCTGGGAATTTTTGCGCCACAAAATCGGTAGTCGACGCCCCGCCATCAGTTACGAATCTGCTGAGGTGTGAATGGAGAAAGGGGACAGAAAGACGAATCAATGGGTCCTCGGGGATATAAGTTAGGGTTTATCCTGATCCAACCTCATAAAAAATTGAAGCAAGTGGAGCTTGCCATATCTGCTACACCCGCTACTGTTAGAGAATGTTTACTAAGTGTGATGTTGTGGACAAAAAAGTACTAAAATAATAAAAAAAAAATAGTAAAAATAGATTTTGTATTTAAAATGGACAATTCGAAGTGTCCCCTCTAGATTTTTGGAGCGCCCAACATTTTTCGTCGGTTATCTCAACCGACTTTTTATTAAGTAAACATGTTGCTGTTGTAGAAGCAACAAGTGTGGTGTTTGTGTCGGTCGCCTCGACTGACGCGCCCAAAGAGTGTCGTTGCAATTGCAACGAATCTATTCGCTCTTATAAAATGGGGCTAATGCCACAAGCAGCGGATTGGGAAAAAAAAGAAAGAAAAGAAAAGAAAGAGGAAAAAAAGAAGAGGGGAAAAAATTATGGAGGAAGTTTTTAGGAGGTTATAAATGTAAAATTCGTTCAAAAAAAACCACATCCGTCTTCATTGCAAACTATAAATTTAGATGAGACGACGATGGAAACGAGCAAGAGGAGTTGTCGGTTCAGCCAACGGCACCAAATGTGTTTGATTTTGATTTATCCCAACCGATGGGATTTGATTTAGGTACGTTATTTTATTTTACGTCTTAAAATGTCAATTTAGATTTTGATATATTATATTTTAATTTAGTCTCTTTAATTATGTATATTTACGTAGTAGAATGTTATAATTATATGTATTTACATCGTAATTTTTATTATGCGTCTCAATTTATTCATATTATTTATATAGTAGTATGTTAGAACTAGATTTAAATTTACGTAATATTTATAGTTTCTATTATGCGTATCAATTAAGTATAATTATTTATGTGTAGATTGGTCTCGATCGTAGTTTGACTTCTCCATCTCTCCTTATCCACTACACCCCATCATTCCACCCACTCAAACTCAAATCCCAACCCTTGATTACCATAATGTGTGTGCGTCATCTGGTTCCCAACCCACACCAAACCCACATCTTGATTTCGGGCTTGGTGTAGTGAAACCAGCCATGTCTCCTACCGACGTTGAGGATTTGATTCGAGTGCCTTTTTTGATGTACCAATAACCAGGAGTAGAGCTAAGGAGATTGCCCAAGGGACAAGATCCAATTTAGTTCGTTTGGAAGCCATGGTCGAGGAGTCCAACAAGAAGAGATGGGTCACTATGATCCAATATCAAACAAGCCCAGATTCCATCACTTAATCCATGTGGGCCGAAATTCCTATACATGAGGCGTGGATTTGATTATTTGGCTCTTATCTATCATATTTTCTTATCTTAGAAACATGAATTAATTTATCTTACTTTAGGGCTTAATTTAGTAAGTAACCGGGTAAGATAGAATATTTCGTGTGGTCTTAGTCAACTCTTTGGCTTGACCAATCTAAGAGAGGACAATCCTACCTTTTATTTTCGAGCATCTAGAGACCTTATTAGATGATATTTTCGGTCATAGGCTTTAGTGGCTGAATTATCTTATTATTATTATTATTATATCTTTTGAGTTGTTAGGATTAGTTTGTTAGTTTTCTTATTCTTTAAGTCAAATTAGTTATCTACTTGATTTAATTAATAAGGAGACTTAGGATAGATGTTCTAGTAATTGTTATATGTTATCTTGGAGAGCAAGCAAAGGTTCGGTTTGCCCTTGTTAGAGCCAGTCCTAGCTTGTCTTGCTATCCAAGGAACACTAGTTTGTATTCTCTATAAATACTTTGCATCTATTCAATAAAAATTCATGTTAAGATTAGATAAAGCCATAAATTGGATTTTTATCTAGTCTTTGGGCCATTAAAACAATCCGAGTTCATGTGTTGCAAACAATTAATCAATCATCATCATCTACTCATTTCAATTTTCAAATTTGAGTTCATAGAATCATCAACTTGATTGTTCTAGTTGGATTGTTAAAAATCTCAACTAGTTTGATCAATTGAAATAGTGTTAGAGGCTTTCAATTGAACTATCACCTTGAGAAGTTCTATCCATTCAAATCTCTCTTCACTTAATTTCAATTTCAGATTCGGTCATCATTACTTGTGTGTGAAGTTTCGTTCCTTTCAACAAGACTGGTTTGATTCTCTACTAGACAAGAGAGGAATCTTGTGTAGTCACATATGAGATTACCAAGGAGTAATCTAGGGCAATCACGTATCAAGTGGTATCATATTCCAGCGTCAGGCCGAGTAAATTTTTCTTACCTTTTTCCCTTTCTAGTTCAATTTAATTCAGTTTTTGATCCCAAGAACCATATCTTTACCCAAAGTTACAATTTTTGAGACTAAATCTGAATTTTTTTCACAAAACACCACGCCACCACCACTTCCGCCGGCAACCACCACCAAACTGGTGTCGCTCCACCCAACTGCAAGAACCGCCACCCCGCTACCTTTCGTCCGCCACCGATCACCAGTCCAATCGGACACCTCCACCACCAGATCGCCAACCCTCCCCTTAACCCTAATCCTAAAAATGTAAACCCTAACCCTTGTTCTCCTTATGTTTGCCTTGCCCCCTAAGAAACTAACCAATTAGGAGATTTTCAAGGGATATTTTGCATGTTTCTAGTCTGATTGGTTAAGTTTGTTGCAATTTCATGATTAGCTAATTAATTCCTACAATTTTATGAGTTTTCAATTAATTATTGCATGATTGATTGAGATTCAATTGCTTGAAATTATTGGCTGATTTTTGCTTGCATCTTCTATCCGTAAATCCTTGATATTGCTTCTTTGTTTTGGCTTCTAGATAGTGTCAATGGTAGTATAAATCGCCTATTAAAAAAATCAGTTCAAGGCCTTTCAATTTCAGTTTTGATTCAATCACATTAATTCAGCACATTCTAATAGTTTGTGCATAAAAAATTAGAATAATGAATATTGTTGAAAAGGTGATCTACACTATCTAGTTTTGAAGCCACCTTCACCCCTAGTTATTGCCTTGCTAAAAACTAGTACTTGTGATCACTTTGTAGTCTTTGTGACAATACTACAATAAGTCACACAACATGCCTTGTTCTCACCTTACTTGCTTGAATTTGGCTATAATACTCTTGCTAAAGGATCAATTGAGAGATTGCTTAGTCTTTTGATGCTTATAAGGGAAAATTGAATTGCTTTTCAGATTGCATACTTGCTAATTTCTAAAGTTGCATTTTTTCCTTGATTATCATTAGATTATCATATCTCCACCAAAATTACCTTAATTCAAACCCCAAAACTGAATTGGTTGAATTGGATTGCATTGAGGAAGTTTTGGCTTGATTAAGGTGTGATATAGCTGATTGTATTACTTTTGTGGAATAGACTACTCTCTTGTTCTTTGTGATCTTTTCAAGCAAGAAGAATGGCTATTGATGAGCAAGTTAAACCCGCTGATGTGAATTCTTCTCAAGAAGCTATTGACTTCATCAAATTGCCAATTAGTGATAGCATTCGAGACAATCAAAAGAGAACCTTAGAGCTGGTGCACACGATTTTTCAGGCTCAGTTTGATAGATTGGATGCTTTTGTGTCATCTTCTAAGGATTGCACACTCTCAATCCAAAAAGAAGCTTCTACTTCCAACCATGACAACAAATCAAATCAAGAGAAGGAATTTGATCCAAATCAAACTTCTGCAAGCAACAAGGGCAAGCAACACATAGAAGAGGAAGAATTTGATGTGCTTGCTACCTATTTAGGATCGAAAGAAGGCTTTAATCTCCCAGGCCATTACTCAGCTCGTGGTGGCCTTGGTCGAGGTCGTGGGGCTAGAATTAGACCACCGGAACAAGGGCATCAACCGATGCCACCTAGGCATGGTGGACCGCCCCCTCAATGGGTGCACCAACAACAACATCACAATGACTATGATGATGTGATATATGGGTTTCCCGGGGATGAGCAGCTCCCATGACATCCTCCTCTTGATGAATTCTATAATGAATGAAACTAAGTATGTGGAAGAAATTCCACAAGCTTATGACCTTTGAGAATGCCCAAATTGCTGCAAAATATCTACTGTGGGAACAATCTACTAGCTATATTCTAGATCACTTGGGCTATGAAGAATGGGAAAAAGGGTTTGTTGTTGCAATCCACTTTGTTGTGACCGCTAGAAATTGGTGTTTTCGAATGAAAGAGGACAAAATTAGAAAGAATCTCCCTCCTATTGAGACTTGGAACCAGTTGAAGTTTGTAATGAAAAAGAAGTATGTGCCCGAAGAACACACCGATCATATGAGGCTAAGAGTGGCCACTTGCAAACAAGGATTCAAGTCACCTACTAAGTACTTCAATGAGCTTGAAGATTTAAGTTTCAAGGATGGAATTCATCATTCTCAAAGGTCCTTAAGGACCCAATTCATGGTTGGACTTAATCAATCTATTAGAGACACACTTGAAATGAAACAAATCAAGGATCTCAACACACTAGTCCATTCAGGCCAATTGCTCCATGATCAGCTGCAAAGAAAGAAGAAAGACACTTGGAATGCAAACAAAAGGTACCCTTCTAATTCTAGCTCAAATTCCAATTCTTTTTCTTCTAACTATTCTATGCAGCAAAACGGAGTTCAAAGCTCACCAAAACCAGGTACAATAGCCCCTAGACGTCCCAATAATGGCCCCCAAATGCAGGAAAGGACAATAGACGTTTGATATTTCAAATGTCAAGGACATGGCCATTTAGGTAAAGATTGTCCAAATCTGAAATAAGTGCTCCTAAATACTAATGGTGGTTATGTGAGTGATGAAGAAATACCTCCTAATCAAGTAGAGGAGGAGAATCTATGCTATGAAGTGGACGACATTGAGGTAATTGAACTTGAAAATTCAGAGCTAGCTTCTTTTGACTTTGGTAACCATGAGAACATTAACTTTGCAAGAAACACTTAGATTAGGTCAAAGGGAAAATATTTTTCATACTAGGTGTACTGTTAGAAATCAAGTGTTGTGCATGATTAATTATAGTGGTACATACTATAACATCATTAATGCTAAAGTAGTTAGTTGACACTTACAATTGAAAACATAACCTAGAACTACTAGTTATGGTTTAAATGGTATTAATGATTCAGATGGACCTAACTTAGTAACTCACCAATGCTTAGTCCGTGTTGCCATAGGAACTTATATAGATGGAATCATATCTGATATGGTTAACATGCAATGCACTCATATTCTGCTTGGTAGACCATGGTCATTTGATAAAAGGGTTATTTATGATGACATGCTTAATACATATTCTTTTAACCATGACATGAGGAGAGTTTCTCTTCTACCATTGTCACCCCAAGAAGTGTTGCAAGATCAGGTACGCAGGGACCAAGCAAGAGCATTGAGATGTGCCAAAGAGGTCCAAGAGGCCGCCGACGCGCCCGCTCCTGGCACTGATTAAGAGAAGACTGGTATTTATCAGGTTCCACTCGGGCGTTCATCCCCAAAATTTAACACAAGATTAGAATCAAGGGGAGCTATTGATTTGGACAAAAAAACACCCACAAAATCTGCCTAGATCCTCGAATGTGCCGCAACACACTCTTGGACACGCTGCAAGCGCCGACGCTAACACAAAAAAGGGGATATCTCCCAGTTTACAAGGGCGTTCTAGGACAAATTTTGGGAGCAAGTCAGAAACAGAGGGAGTTACAAATACATAAGAAAAAGACCTGAAAAAGATGCTAAAACAGTTTGAAAGGTGGAGTTGAAAAACGCTCTCTAGTTGCCTAGTCTAGTACTTCTTTCCCTAACTATTATTCTTTTTGCTTAATGTTTATGAGGAAAGAAGTACGTATTATTAATCAAGATATTTCTCATCTTCCAAAGCATATTCAATATCTCTTCAATGAATTTGAGGATATCATGCTAGAACAGTTGCCTACAAGCCTTCCACAAATAAGGGCATTGAGCATCAAATTGATTTGGTGTCTGGTGCTTCTTTACCAAATTGTGCAACTTATAGAGCTAGTCCAGAGGAGACCAATGAGATGCAAAGAAAAGTGCAAGATCTCATGGACAAGGGCTATGTGCCTGAATCCCTTAGCCCCTTGCTCTATTTCGGTCATTTTGGTGTCAAAGAAGGATTCCACTTGGAGAATGTGTGTTGATTGCAAGGCGATCAACCAAATAACAGTTAAGTACCGTCATCCAATCCCTAGACTTGATAATATGCTTGATGAATTGCATGATACTAATATCTTTTCAAAAATTGATTTAAGTAGTAGGTACCATCAAATTAGAATGAAAGAAGGGGATGAATGGAAAACTGCCTTTAAAACTAATTATGAATTATATGAATGGTTAGTAATGCCTTTTGGACTGACTAATGCACCTAGTACTTTTATGAGGCTTATGAACTATGTTTTAAGAAGATACTTAGAAAAAATTGTTGTAGTCTACTTTGATGACATCCTAGTTTATACCAAAATTTTGCATAAACATATAGACCATCTTATGACTGTTTTGGACACTTTAAGGTTAGAAAAGGTTTATGTTAACTTAAAGAAGTGTTCTTTCTATTCACAATCTACAATTTTTCTTGGTTTTGTTGTATCTAGGAGTGGACTACAGGTTGATGAAGATATGTCAAGGCAATCAAGGATTGGCCCTAGCCGACCACGCCTACAATGGTCCGTTCGTTCTCAGCTTGGCTGGCTTTTATAGGAGATTTGTGTGTCATTTTAGCACAATTGCAGCCCCTCACGATGAGCTCATTAAGAAGGATTCACCATTCAAATGGAGAGAGCAGTAGGAGAACGCCTTCAAAACACTTAAGGATAGGCTTTGCAATGCCCCAATGCTATAACTTCCTGATTTTTCTAAGGCATTTGAGATTAAAGTTAATGCATCAAGCCATGGCATAGGAGGCGTCCTTCTACAAGACAAGAAACTCATAGCTTATTTCAGCGAAAAGCTTAGTGGGGCTGAGTTGAACTACCCAACATATGATAAGAAGTTGTATGCACTGATTCCGGTTTTGAAGACTTGGTCACACTATTTATGGACTAAGGAGTTTGTGATACATTCTGATCATGAGGCCTTGAAGAACCTAAAAGGCCAATCACGACTCAATAAGAGGCATGCAAGATGAGTTGAATTAATGGACGCCTTTACGGTTTTATTTTTATTTATTTTTTAACGGAAATTTTAAAAATGGATGGAATTTTACATTTTAGTGTATTTTGGTTATGGGAAGGAATTGTTTAAAAACACAAGGGCACCAAAAGGAATACAAATTTTTTTGGACACCAAAAGGAAAAGTCGAAACCACAGGGGCACCAAAAGGAAAATCCCTAAAATAAATATGCAAATATTTTATAATATTAAAGGGAAATTTCAAAAGTAAGGGTTGGGTTTGTAAGGCCCGATGCCTTAGAAGCGTTATCTCATGCCAACCCAAGGACTTCACATGCCAGGAGGTCACCCATCCTGATACTACTCTCATCCTTGCACACTTAACTTTTGAGTTTTTTGTCCTCACTTGAACCTTGAAAAGAAATAGCTCTTTTTGACATGAGTAGCACCCCAATCCCTTATAAACCATCGAGATGTTACATTTTATTCAGCAAATCATATTTAGTACAATTATTGTATAGGAGCGTTAGCCGATTAGGATTCAGGGACGTATCGTCCAGTTGTTTGAGTGGCAGTTGGTTGGGGATCACGAATGAATTTATAAACTGAGGGACAATGGACTCGGTCATCTACAACACATCATATATAGGCACATTCATGTTCAACATATTAAGGCGTTTATTGAGCGATGGAAGCCAGAGAAGAGCTCGTTCCATATGCCATGGGGAGAGATGACGATTACACTGCATGACGTGGCTCCCATCCTTGGTGTTAGGATAGATGGAGATGCAGATAATTTTTCGCTTGATGAGCAGAGATTTATGCAGACCAAGTTAAGGGAGATCTATTATTGACCATTTGTTATGGTTGACGATCCCGAGCTATGCAAGGCCATTAGGAGATCTATTATTGACCTAGGAAGACAGTGTCCCTTGCTTGAGGTCGGGGAGGGATGTGAGACTAGGGATGATGATGATGATGATCCCGACTCATGATTTGTATGTTTTTTTACTCATGATGATTACGTATTTTCCGAGTTATGATGTTTATGTACTTTCCGACTTATGATGTTTATGTACTTTTCGGTTCATGATGATGATGTATTTTATGAGGTATGATGTTTATGTATTTTCTGAACTTGGTAGAATCGAAGTTTATGTATGTTAGAAACTCTATATGAGGTTATCCTGTACTTTTCAAACTCGGTTGAATTTGAGGTTTGTCTATGTTAGAAAATTTATTTGAGGATTCCAAGTATTATCCGAACTTGACTAAACTTTATTCTATGGTTGACATGAACACCAAACCAATTCAAAAACCAATTGAACAAGAGAGTGTGCAATTGCTTTGTATCCACAGTTTCTGTCTGCTAAAATATATGAAAAATGAGTGAAGTATTGCCTCATACACATAGGGATGTCATCCATGTATGGGAAAAGACAACATGGGGACAAAGTGCTCTACGGGGGTGTCGGGGGCAGTGGCGGAGCTAGGATTAGCTTAGAGGGGGGCGGACTTTAGACAACGGACCTTAGACAAATTAAGATAATATTTCGATATATAATAAGATATATTAAATATGTAAAATATACAAAAAATAAATTCAAGATAATTTAATATAAAATACAAATCACATCTTTTTTCTTGGCTACAAGATTACGAGTGTTGGAAAACGATTCAAAATACTATATGAATTAATTGAAGTTATGAAGTCTCCGTTTAATATAATAAACAACCACCTATCAATTTTTAAAAAAAAAAACTTATCAAAACATAATATATACTAATTATCAATTCTCTATATTAAAACAACTGATTAATTGAAAAATTAAGATAATAATCAGCTAAAAAAGACATTAAAAATTTAAAAACGGATTAATTGAAAAATTAAATTAAAAATGTAACTTGATTTGTGGATGTGCAAAAGCCTTTAATGTTTTAGAAATTAAAAAGCCTAAATTAATCATTCTAACAAGCCCAAATTGATTTATTCTTATAGGCCCAAATATAATAAGTCTAATTTAACCTTTCTTCCCCAAATTGGCAAATTCTAATTCAACAATTACAGCAGTCGACATTGTTCGACCTAGGGACGTCAATCTCCGAATCCATCTTCCGCCTTTCGTCCACTGCACTCCGCTTCTCCGCCCCGCGCCCGAACTTTCTTCTTCTCTGCCCCCTCCCTCTCCCTAGCCATGGGGCGGCTCTCTGCAATGCCTCGCTCCTCCGGCCACCGGTGGGGGCGGCCGCCCCCACCCGACCCCTCCCTCTGCCACTGGTCAGGGGAAGGGGTTGGTGGAGTCTGGGGCACCCTGGAAATAGATGGTGAATTGGGGGTTCTTGGGAGTTTTGGTGGCTTGCCTCTTATTTTCTTCGGCAGTGTTTCATTCAACTCCTTATCAAGATTGCTCCCACTCGCTAATAAATCTTTTTTAGGGCTATTCTTGGGCCCCCTTATGCTTCTTCTCACTTTTCGGTTCTCGTAGAGTGGTCATCTCGAGATGGACTATCTCATATACTGCATTGGCACACTTATGCTGTATATTGGTATATTTTTGTGGGAATTCATTGTTGTAGAAGTCATCCATCAAACATCTAGCAACTTTGCTTACACCCTTCATCATCATCGCTTTGTACTTCTCTCTCTATGTCAAGTGTCCTCCAATATACATGCACAACACTCGAAGGAGTGAGAATATCTTGTGTCTCATGTCGTGCAATGGTATTGAAACAAGGAAAGTCGTGTGTCACCAGTCTCGTACATGTACACATCGAGTCAAGGTACGTACCTTCACCCTTATGGTACTCCTCGATCAAAAACTCCATGCAGTTGTCAAAGACATCGTACTTCAACAACTTGGAAACATCAATTGTTGCCATATGAGAACGCGTCTTCAGACGAAATGCATTGAAGGATGCATTTATGTTATTCACATAGAGCACTTGTATGCATGGTATTGGCTAAACGATGTGTCTAACCGATTGTTCACAGAATCGCAGTCTCAAGCCAATTTTTCAAGGATGAGTGTTGTCCTTCTACCCTACAATTCAAAATACTATTATTTCCCAAATATTATTAGGAAGTCCATATTTTGGGAATAAATGTGCATACCTATTTGTTGTAATACACTAAAATGTCAATATTGTGTCCTTCCAAGGTGAAACAAATCTTGTCCTGTATGGATCAAGCCATTGTTGTCTTACATATCGCAGTAGACTTGACCTCGTACTCTATTTCCTTTCTATCCTTGCCAACTTCCTCCCATAGCATTCTATGGTCGTTTCTTTGAATAGTACTTGGTAAGCATTTGTAAAGTATTTTGCACTTGAATATTCTTCATTACACTCTTTGCTCTAACCTCAATATTCTTCTCAATGTGGCGCTTGCAGAGAAGGTATTTCAATCTCGGGAACATCTTGCAGTGTATATCTGTTTCATGCTTGTGTAGTTGAGTGGGAAATCATTCAATCCCACAACAATATGGGTCGGGTTACAGTTGTTTGATGTCATAGAGTCCACCAACTTAAGTTTTTGGCCGGTGAGTCTTCCAACGAATGCATGTCCATACAAAATGGAAGTTATCCCATGGTTGTGAATTCCATGCACAACCTCAATCTTCCACAATCCTCTAGGGCCCTTAACGCAAGTCAAGGCAAACTTGCAACCATATTTTTTTACTTAATGGTCTCTTGGACCTCCTTTACTTCCCTTTTCTTCGGGGTGTGAACGCTTTCTCTCTCAAACGCCAACCAAGTCTTTCCAAGTCGACCAAATATGATTGACTTTTTGGTTCGTCCAGTTCGTATGCACATGTTGTTTTGTATACCAATTTCCTTAACCTACTATATCGCGTCCTCTATATTACCAAATATCCTATTTGTAGTAAATAACTCTGTATAAGAATCTGAATCTCGTTGCACCTCCTCTACGGGTTTTGAAAATTGTGGAATGCCACTCAAAGGTGGAAGCCCGCATATTTCCATTTGTTGCATATGTGTATATGCAATATGGTAATGATTTGTGTTCATCTGAGAATATCCACTATCATATTGATCTGTTTGCATCTGAGAATATTCACTATTGTACTATTCTATCTACATATGAGAATATCCTCACCAATCACCGATAGCTGGCATCTGGCTTGCTTGCATAGGTGGATATCCACTACTATACCAATATCGGGCAAACTGAATCGGTTCTATCTGCACTTGATGATATCCATATTCTGAATTCTGGCATGCAGAATTAGTTTGTCCATCTTCTATCCGCAATTCATCAAGTCCAATGTATACTTCATTCTCTTCCTATACAGATTGAAACAAAATATTGCATAAAAAAATCGTCAAGTCCAAGATTTATCTTTGGAACAAGACAAAATAGTAAATAAAACTGTTTGCGGAACCTAGTCGTTAACACTAGAGACACCGTGACCGTTACAGCTAGAGACACCATGACCGTTACGACCGTGGTGTCTTTTTCTCTTGTTCCAAAGATAAAGTTTGACAAAACAAAATTGAACCATAAATCCAAAACTACGATCTTTTTTCATAAAAAAACATCATCTTTGGCGTAGTTTTTTTCTAATAAAGACTTAATCTTGTCTAACCAATACATGCAAGTACAATGAGGTATCATTTCTCCTCCAAACTAAAACAAGTTCAATCAAGATCAACATAGTAGTGAAGAAGAAGAACGATGGAAGAAAAAGAGAACAAAATAGCAAAGAAAACAGACCTCATTGTGATTCATGGTCAAAGCTTGCTCCTCCAATCCCAAAAAGTGTGTTTAATCACCAATGAATGTCATTGTTGAAGAAGTGAAATAATGGTGAAGATGGAGAGTTTTTTGAGGTTTTGGAGAGGTTTTGAAATGGAGTAGTAAAACGGAGGAAATGGGTGGAAGATATACGGCGGATTAAGTTGGGGTAGGTAGAGGCATTAAATTTTACTCGGTTGTCAAGAGCTCCAGCCGTTACGGCTGTGGTACCTCTTGCCGTAACGTCTGAGGGGTGCACTATTCAAAAAAGTAACGATGCGCTATTTTGAAATGACTTTTTTTATCAGACGTTTTTTGTAATTTGACACTTATAGTTTCCAAGATGGGTTAGGCAAATGACCGTATAAAAAGTTCATGGGAAATTCAAATTTGTAGACAAGTTAACGATCAAGGACAAAAGTTTATGGAAAATTTCACAACTTTTTAAATGAAGACCATTTGTTATTATCTTATAGCAAAAGTGAAACCGCTTATATAATTTGCCTACAATTAAGCACTGGGTCAAGTAACAAGAAGGATGGTAGGATCTGTGGTTTTAAATCCCAATTATTTTGATTGTTTCAACTTTGCGTTATTTCAAGTGAGATTATTGGTTTCATCAAAAACATTGGTTGGATTATAACATTGTGAGTATCGAACGTTAAATTCTTCAACCCCAAGATCCTCAATCTTGAAGTTCTGCAGACTCAACAGAGAGTTTTAAGCAATGACATGTGTATCTATCAAAGGGGCAAACCACATTGACCAACAAGAAGACATGATCCAACCAAATACAGCTGTCTCAATCAATATAAAACTACTTGTAACCTGACCCAATGCTTAGAATAGAAGAGCTACATCAT
Organism: Fallopia convolvulus; assembly: GCA_964016875.1. Classification (NCBI taxonomy): domain Eukaryota; kingdom Viridiplantae; phylum Streptophyta; class Magnoliopsida; order Caryophyllales; family Polygonaceae; genus Fallopia; species Fallopia convolvulus. The sequence continues at coordinate 31,464,406 of OZ024727.1, forward strand.
ACAAATATAGTTAACCTAAGAAACAATCAATTAGAGATTCCAACATAATACAAATCAATTAACTAATCTTGCACCAACAAACAAACAATGAGCAGCGAATTTCAATCAGATGCATTTTCTCTCTGCATCAACCCACCGAATTTCATGTCCCCAACACGCTGATTCTGGGATTGTTCATGTTGTATCTGTTGTTGTTGCTGCTGCTTTAGCTGGTTTAGAAGGTGTTGTTGCTGATGCGGCTGAAACTGATGTTTATGTGAATGAATCTGCATCTGTTGAAATTGCTGTTGAGCTGTCAAAAGAGAGTGCATTTTCTGGTTGTTAGGATAGAAAGGCTGGCTCACCCCAACCCCAAATGATGAAGACGAAGAAAAGTTCGTCATGGGACCTCCACTGGGCATGGCTTGACCCGTCAACCTCTTCAGATGTTGTATCTCCTCTTTCAGTGCTTCGTTTAATGCTGTCACAAGGCAACACAGATATTGAACTTGAATATAAAGTGCTACCAGACAAGGCTAATGCAAGAAGATAAAGAATGAGATAAAAGTGCAGAGGGTGGTTCAGCATACCATCTTGCAAGTGAACTTGTTGCTCTATTGTCTGCAGCCGCAGCTTTAATTCATTGTTTTCTGCATTTAGGCCATTTGTGTCTCTCTGCCCATCAAAAAGTCAAATTAAATTTATACTGGGAAAAGGATCAACCATATCATGAGTTAGCAAATCCCATTGAATTTGACAAATGAAATTCACACAGTTGACTGAAGAACCATATATACCACTGTAGCAGGCCATGTAATGCAATTTGGTTGAGTATAGCCTGTAGCTGAACAGAGACAGTATAAAAACATCAGAGAAATGATAGTTACCCGTAAAAGTGAACACTGAGCAGACATTGTTGTTGCTTCTGTTTGTAGTGTTTGTACTTTGCGCTCCAGCTCAGCTATGTATCTCATTTTTCTTTCCTTTGATCTTGCAGCAGACTGTCTATTTGCCAAGATCCTATGACAAGGTCAAGACAAAAGTTCCATTATGATATAACAAGATTATTCCCAATTACTTCATTTAATATTAATGATCATTCAGACAAGATGAAACTAAAGGAAAGAAATTCTGCATATCAGACAGTCCTGTTGCAGTGGAATTTTCCATAGAGTAAGCAAGTATTCAAAAGTAACCAAAATGATGATAACAATCTACCCAGGGCAGGAAGCTTCCAATCTCATGAGGGCAAGATTTGAAACCCTAGAATTGGAATTTAATAGATGCTGGAGATCAAACAAATGTCAGGACTAAACTGCTGACATAAATCACAGATGAACTTATCAGCATACTTGCATGGTGTTAGCAAAACTAGTCAGGTTCCATTTGATATGTTATGATAGTCTAAGAGTGAGCAAAATAGGTCCTACCGACTGTCAATCAAAATATAAAGGACTATATTTGTCCACTGTTGCCCTAGCACTCACTATTGACAAAATAATACTTGTGAGCAACATGGATATAATGTATGTGTCAGTAATATCAAACCTAGGAACTTCATGGCAAGCTAAATGAATTAATTTAATGAAACAATCAATTAGAATTCAGTAACAAATTGGTATTTTTTAACAATGCAGATGACTATGTATATATTTGTTTCTGTATACAAATATAGTTCAGAAGTTTTACTGAAAAGGATTTTACTTTTGATTAGCCATGCTTGATTACTGTGCTCAATGAGAGTGATATGTTTATATTATTTACTACTGATTCTTGGGTCATAATTTTGGATTTTGCTAAGGCAAATTATCTTGAACTTGTATTTAATGCCATGATAATTCTAGAAATCGATAATTACAAAGGAGTTTGAGACTTTGAGTTCCTTTGAAAAGTTACATTACCACATTTTGTTATGATCTCATATTGTTTTCATATATTTTATGAAGAAAAATGATCTAAAAATAACAAAATAATTATTGAAATGTCATAATTGGACCTTGAATTCAAGTGAAATTGGCTGAACACTATCTATAAATATTCCAACCGTATTAGTTTTTTCATTCGCTGATGCTTCTCAGCTAGTCTTTGCTTCGTATGCAAACTACAATCCGCCGCCTTATTTCAAGTTGAATATACCTACTTAACTTTAAAGGATATTAGATATTCCACAGATCAAAGAATAAACAAACAGTACCTTCCGATGTAAGCTACACTCCACATTTGGATCCTCAAGCAGACAAAAGATAAGATATTAACTTAGGAAGAAGTGGAATTAGGGAACAGATTATAAACAGTAAACATGAGGCTCATTTGTGATTTGGGAATGTTCACGGGGTGGTGTTTTAGTACTTCTCCCCCTTTTCAACCCTGTGATTTCATCTTTTTTAAACTTTGATGTTGTATAATTACTTCATCCTTAACTTGGAAGGCAGTCTAAATGTGGGTGATGATTAAGTTACTAATCCTAGGTGGCTAGACCATACCCTTCTGTCTATCTGCAGAGGAATTGAGTAACTAATCATCTTCTCCACCATCAGCACTTGTCTTTTATTTTGATTTGGCTCAGCATTAAATGTCAATCAAATAACCAATGCATAGATGACTAAATTGTTGTCTACATTCATTTCTGACCAACAAAATGAAAATCAAGTTGGATTAACACCCTAAAATAGGAGCTAACTCTCCAACTCAGTTAAGCTATAAGTTCTGTTACTGTGTTACAAACTTGCATATGAGGCTGGGGTACTAGGGTAGAGCAAATAAGGAGAAGAACCCAAATCCATAGAGAACCAAGGCCTAACAGATGTGTAAAGGATTGGGTAGACTTTATAGTAGATTGTTAGAGTCAGTTATGTTATGTCCCCATATGCTGTAGTGAGGGAATAGCCTGTAGTTAGTATTTGGTTAATTCTCTCTGTGCGTGTGTGCGCTTCTTGTGATTATGCTTTGATCACTTGCCAAAGTGCACCTTCCCTCCTATGGTAAGACACATTCCCCAGCATTGATAAGCGATGCTACTTTAAACGAAAACAAATTCAAACACTTCAACTAGGGCAAATGCATGCAAAAAAATGCTGAACCATATTTTACAAATGCAAAAAAAAAATGAAACCTTGCAGCAGATTTTTCAAATATGATTAGGAACAATTTAATGAAATCACATGCAATACTCAAAAAACAAAGTCATATTGTATATGAATAAGCCTAAGATATTCTACTAAACCCCCAGCTATTAACGAGTGGGGCACCAACAGAATCATCAAGAGAACAATAGCATGAATCAAGTGATAAAACAAAATTTAATCGATCAGTTTCCGCCTCTTATAAGCTACTGTTACATAAAGCAAACAGCAAATCAATCATAGAAATCAGTCATTTCAGAACAGCGAGCCTTTGTTGTAGGCTTCACATGAGGCTCATTCTCAAAAAACAATGGTCTCAGATGCTTCTCATGTCAAGTTAAAGTACTAGGCAAATAGATACTCAAACGCACACCTTGATGACATCTGATGAGATTTGATAGCTCCAAAGTTATCACGAAATAAAAGAGCACAAGATTCAATGGGGGTAAAGGTGATATATCAGTTTTAGTAATTGAAATATACCTCTTTGCACGTTTAGGGTCTATAAGTGCGAGTTCAGCAAGTTTAGCAGCTGAGGTAGCCTTCTTAGCCGCTGAATTCTCCTCTCCACCCGAGGCAAGCATCTCCTGCTTAATAGTGGTAGATCCATCCATTGAATAGCTATGCTGGTGCCTAATCCTTGGCCTCTGATTCACATTCTCTGACTCCACCCCACCTGCTTGCCCACTTGACAGCGGGTGCAACGCCTGTGCGGCGGAAGACGGCTCGCCGATCTGAAACTGCGATGTAGCAGAAGAAGAGTTGACCTTCTCCATGTCAAGGTACATGGAAAACAAATCCTCGTCTGTCTCGTCTGAAAGAGCTGGCCCGTCAGCGATCCCCACAACGCCGAGATCACTATCGAAGGTAATGTCATCCGGTAGAGTAAGTATTTCGGAGTGTGCGCGCCGGTGACGGACGTTCTTGGACGGAGTATCGGGCATTCGGCTCAAATCATTGCTATACACGCTCAACTCCGGCACCATTGACGATGAAATTTCCTGCTCCGAAGGCTCGGGGTTCGTGTTCAACCCGGAGAATCTGCCCGAGGGTGGCAACCCACCGCCTCCACTGTCGGGCTTGGTGTTGGCATCCTTTTCCATTGAAGGTTGAAATTCGGGAAACCCTAAGCGAGGAATGAGTTGGAGCACTTTGGGCGGGAAAATTGGACGATTCTGCTTGATACACGGATGAAGAAGCAATGCGAGGCTGAAATCAAATCGCAGAGCAGAGGAGCAGGAGAGGGGAGATCGAAAATGGAGAGAGGTTGGAGGAGCGGCGAAGAAATGGAGCAGCGAGGGCGGTATGACCGTGTAAGAATGTCGGGGATTTCACACAATTATAAATCGGAACCTCCAAACCGGAATTTCGGTCGTCCGTTTGCGCACTCTCAATTTTATGTTGCACACTTCGCTATGAAAACCCGGATTTTGAAAAAACCATGGACGGATTCTAAACTCGTACAAAAACTGACACCCGGTTCCCTTAAAAATCGGGCTTTATGGGCGGGTTTCCGTCCCGCACAAAAAAAGGGACAAATCCTGGGGGTTTAAAACCCGCATAGGGGGATCAGGGGACAAATCCTGGACGGTTTTAAAACCCGTACAGGAGGACGGTCCATATGGGCGATTGGGCGGATTTTCAACCCGCCCATAATGTTCTGAAAAAAGTTTAAAAAAATTTAACCCAATTTCCTATAAAAATCGGACACTTTATTTACTTTATTTGTGTCCCACACAACCACACCAAATTGGCTTATGTAGTCATTATTCTTTAAAAAAATGTTGGCTTTCTATTTTTTTTGGTAGAACAAATGTTGGCTTTCTATTAACATGGATTACTTTTTTTTTGCTATTGATAAATATACATATTGGATAAACAAAAATTAATTGTATAAGTTTAAATATATTTAGCTAATTAAAAAAACATGATTAAATAAAAGATTACTTGGTCATATATTTTATATAAAAATGGAAATTTAGAAGATTTCGTATAATATTTACCTTAATTATTTTATATGCTTTTAAATGACTAATTAATTGATCATTTATCAATATATCTATATCTCATAACTATAACCTAAAGCGGAGGTTAAAAAAATTATTAAAAGACACATGTCACTTTTAGATTGGACCACATCATCACCCCATTTTTTTTAAATAATCTTTTATTTTTGGATATGATAAATTCTTATCCATGTTTTTAGAATATAGAATAGAAAATCTCATTATTAAACAATCTTTTATTATTGGATATGATAGATAGGAAGATCATTATGATATTTTTTTATGCTATCATACAAATTCTAGAATATTTATTTTATTTTTAGATAGAATCATTTTTTAACTAAGATATCTTAATTGAATAGTTATCTTTGTAACCGTATATTACTAGCTAGCAATCTCCTTGCCAATTTGGTTATTATTATAATCCAATCATTTGTTACCTTAATGAAAAGATTTATATTATAATTGTCTTATCTTTTTATGCAGATCATAACAAAAATTTATATTTAAGAATTTACATAATTATTTTTCTCGGATAATAAATATATTTGAAAATATTGTATTATTAATATTTTATTTAAGAAAAATCCGTACAAGGTACGGGAATACATACTAGTATTGTAACTAAACTCGAATCTCTCTTCCTGTTTGTCGTCGTCTTAACTATGTCACGTATGCGTTTAATTTTTTCCGTTTACCTCTTTGCCCTTATTTTTTTAGTATTTACAATCCTTATATATTATAATAATATTTCTTATATTACTATAAAAATAATATATTGACTATATTTAGAGGATATGTATTACTCCTTTACTTTATTAAAAGATTACACACACACTTATATATATATGGAAGACATATGATCCATATCTATTAAAATATTATAATAATTGGTTAAAATTTAATTGAGAAGATTTTAATTGGTTGAACCCCACATATATAATTAATCTTATCTTTTGTAGCCCTTATAAAGTCTTCTTGTAATATGATAGCTCGGATATCTATATTTTTAAATCTTGGACCTTGGACCCTAAAATCTTAGATCTTAGACCTTAAATCTTGTGCATACTTTATCTTATAGACCCTAAATTCTAAAATTATAGAACCCAAAACTACTTAAACCCAAGTCTTTTAAACCTTAGACCCTAAACCTTATAATATTTTTAACCCCTAGACCTTAAAACCTTAGGATCTAGGGTTTTAAAAACTTAGGTTTAGGGGTTAGGATCTAATGTAAAGTATGCATAAGATTTTAGGGTCTAAGATCTAGGATTTTAGGGTCCAAGGGTTAGTGTTTTATAAATTTAAAGTATAGGGTTAAGGTTTTAGAGTTTAATTAGGGTTAAGGTTTTAGGATTTAGTTAGGGTTAAGGTTATAGGGTTTAGGGCTTAGAAATCGTTCTAATGGTTTAGAATTGTTCATTCTTATAAGAATTTGTTATAATAAATTAGAATCGTTCATTCTTATAAAAAAATCGGTATAATGGTTTAGAATCGTTCATTTTTAAATTATCGTTATAATGGTTTAGAATCGTTCATTCTTATAAGAAATCCTTACAATCGTTAATTCTTATTAAAAATCATTATAATGAATTAGGATTGTTCGCTCTTATAATCGTTATAACGAATTCTAATAATTTATTCTTATATGAAATTGTTATAATGGTTTATGGTCATCATTTAGAAATTAGCCTTAACCCTAAAAACCCTATACCCTAAACACGAGCCTAAGATTCGCATAATATTTTTGCGCGAATCTAGGGTTCATAAAAACATTTACGTGAATCTTAAGCTCGTGTTTAAGGTTTAGGATTTTGTAGGATTAATTAAGGTTAGTTAGGGTTAAGGTTTTAGGGTTTAATTAGGTTAAGGTTTTAGTTAGGGTTAAGGCTATAGGATTTAGGGTTTAGGGTTTAGAAAATCGTTCTAATGGTTTAGAATTGTTTATTCTTATAAGAATTTGTTATAATGAATTAGAATCGTTCACTTATAAAAAATCGTTATAATGGTTTAGAATTGTTCATTCTTATAAAAAATCATTATAATGGTTTAGAATGTTCATTTTTATTAAAAATCATTATAATGAATTAGGATTGTTCGTTCTTATAAGAAAACGTTATAATGAATTCTAATAATTTATTCTTATATAAAATTATTACAATGGTTTGTGGTCATTATAATCGTTTAGAATCATTCATTCTTATACGAAATCGTTATAATTGTTTAGAGTCGTTCATTCTTATAAAAAATTATTATAATGGTTTAGAATCGTTCATTTTTAAATTATCATTATAATGGTTTAGAATCGTTCATTGTTATAAGAAATCGTTGCAATAGTTTAAAATAGTTCATCCTTATTAAAAATCATTATAATGAATTAGGATTGTTCGTTCTTATAAGAAATCGATATAATGAATTCTAATAATTTATTCTTATATGAAATTGTTATAATGGTTTATGATAATTATAATCGTTTAGAATCATTCATACTTATACGAAATCGTTACAATTGTTTAGAATCGTTCATTCTTATACAAAATCGTTATAGTGGTATAGAATTGTTCATTCTTATACAAAATCATTGAGAATGAACGATTCTCAATGATTGTAACGATTTCATATAAGAATGAATGATTTTAATTTTAGATAACGATTTCTTATAAGAATTGACGATTCTAAACAATTATAACAAATTCGTATAAGAGCGAACGATTCTAATTCATTATAATGATTTCTTATAAGAATGAACGATTCTAAACCACTATAACGATTTTGTATAAGAATGAACAATCCTAAACCACTATAACGATTTTGTATAAGAATGAACGATTCTAACGATTGTAACGCGCTTTTGTATAAGAATGAATGATTCTAAACGATTATAATGATCATAAATCATTATAACAATTTCGTATAAGAATAAATTATTAGAATTCAAACGATTTCTATATTTTTACAACACAATAATTCTTGAAATTTTTTGTTAAACATAATATTTCTCCAAAATATAATATATAGTAACTAATTAGTTCATATACAATTATAATATACATTATCATTTAAGATACTATAAAACATTGTCTTATATTGTGCATGTATAATTTTGTAGGTAGAGTTCCTAACGAACAATTAAAAAAAATAAAAAAATATATGGTGTTTTGTACTCCATGCATGGACTTACCTTTTTAATAAAAAAATTACAAGTTGTAAAAGGTAATTAAAAAAAAGGTAAGACTACGTACAACATAGGATATGACGATATGTTAGTTACATAGCTCACCCATTTTTTATTAAAAAAAAATGAAAAACATGTCCACTAGCATTAGAGTTCACTACTCAAGCACTGCTTAAGAATAGAGGAGCTTGTGCGGGTTTCAAACTCGCACAAGACCCGCACAAATCGGTCCGGTTTTGCCTCAATTTTTGGACGGGTTATGGATCCATCCCAGAAAACCCGATTTTTTCTTATTTTGGGACGGGTTTAGAATCCGCCCAAGAAAACCCGGTTTTTTAAAAAAAAATATGGAAAATCATGGGCGGATTTATGCTCCGCACAACCTTGAGTGCGCAACATAAAAAAAAGAGTGCGCAAAAATTTACCGGGAATTTCGCTAGGTTGAAAAAAATAGGAACATGGTGCCCCTCCATAAAATTAGTTTCCAACATTTAACTTATTAATAATTATAAAATTAGTTTAAATATACGTTTCCTCCCTTTTTCACATTTTTTACTGTCTGCAACCCTAATTCAAATCTAAATTTCTTAATACTGTTATTTCTTAATAAATGTCGAGTGACAATGAAAAAAGCTTTGAAAACGAGTTACATAGTCGAGATTCCATGGTACATTCACCAGTCATATAAGCGTTTTTTCTATTTTCGTAATTGTATGTGCACGTGTGTTGATTGCGTGCAAAAGAACTATGCATGCAATTAACAAATTTGCAAAAAAGCCTTGCACGTAAACACTGTGTGCATAAACAAATTGCACCAAAGCTTTTGTGTGCAAAGTAGCAGCGCACCAAATTATTGCATGCAATATCTGTAGTTCCCTAGATAATTTGTGTGCATTCTCAAACTACACACACTTTTAGCTCACAAAATTTGTAAATACTATAAAAGTTAGTGCACATCGATCAGAGGTAAGATGTTGCGATGGAAGATCAGGGGTGTTTCAGACTTAGCCTTGCATGTATTATATTGTGTGCATTAGCCTTGAATAAAATCCTAACCAAGACATGATGATATTTGACATGCAAGGAGTGAATATATGATTTAAAACCAAGTTAGCTCCTTCACTGCTTTCAAATAAATAGCTTCACATTTTCATTCAAGACTGAATGAAGCACGAGATCCATAACTAAATACAAAATCCCTAGTACAACACTAACCAACTATACTAAAGCGGTATAAACCTTTCATAAAAATCCATTATCTTATTGTTTAAACATAATCTACACATGAAGAGGCACGCATTGTTCTAAAATTTTCTCATGCTCATTCCACATTAACATGATTTGGAACTTCAAACTGACTGTCAAGTGGCATGTATTGCGCCATTATTGCTCTGATATCCGAATCCATGTACGATTGCAAAAGCAAAGGAAATAAAATATGTATAGCATGGATCAACTACCATGGAAGCCAATGTATTGCGCCATTATTGCTCTGATCTTCGAATCCATGTACTATTGCAAAAGCAAAGCAAAGAAAATATGTATAGAGGATCAACTACCATGGAAGCCAAAGATACCATACATCATGAGAGAACACAACCATGAACAATACCGAAAATAAAAATTGTAAAACTCAATCAATTCAACATTACATATATCTGGGAGAACATGAACTGTTGTAGATTTTGATATAGAAAGCTTACCCTTATTCTATACTTGTAAATTAGGTAGGCCCCACCAGCCGCCATGGCCAAGCCTATCAAGATGACCCAAACAACAAACCAAGTTGATTTTGCCTCTGCAGCGAACTTACCTGCCAAACAAAACAACGGAGTAAGGAAAAGTAGGATTTAAAGGGGGTGATGATATAGTGTTATCAGTCCAGTGGTGATTGTTGTTTTAGCTTTACTTATGCATGTACCATGCTCTCTCATGTACAAAAGACCTCCAGAGCAACTACAGTCATAGTTTCCCCATGTATTCTTGCATTAGCATTCAGGACACTGGCATGCGCTTTTCTCTTTGCATTCTTCAATGTTTGAGAAGCAAAAGTGAAGTTTCAGACAGCTTCAATATAAATAAATTACACTCCCTCCTTTCAACAATACGGGTCTAATTTTAGCCTTGAAATTTTGGTAATCAATAGTTGTCATATTACATATTTTAGGTGTTGACCATTTTCTCTCGTATCTCTTTACCTGTTGGTTTAAAAAAGACATACAAAAGTAACTAAAAATAGAAATATTTTTAGCCTAAAAACAGTGTGAGTTAAAATGACAATTATTATTAACAAAATATTATTATATGAAAAATGTAATTAAACTAAACATCAATGTGGACTGTGGATTATATTCAAGCCATAGATAAATGAGTGTTGCAGTGATAAGGTTACACTGGTTGTACATAGAGAAAAAAATTACAAACACCTCGTTGCTCATATCAAAGGAAACCGGAGGGAAGAAAACACCTCGTTGCTTAGATAAAAAGCTATTATATTTTTTATTCAAAATTATATACGATTGAAAAAATTCCAGAAGTTCATCAGCTTATATTATATTGTGTGCATTAGTCTTGCATGTCAAATAATGGAAAAACAAACATATCAAATGTTTTTCATTAAAAAGAAAGAATAAATGGTGAACAGAACATTACACTGAATATATGTAACAGATTCATGCCTCAGGAGCCCTCCTTTGTCTTTTAGTTCAGCAATCAACACTCCTAATTGAGTTTTAACAACTCCAAAATCAGCCACCCTAACAACCTGTTAATGCACAAAATTAATTCCTTGATTAGAAGATTCTGAGGATAATTTCTCCACAAAAACAATATGCATGAAATCATTGCCATGTTCAAAAAAAGTGATACACCATGCCAACATATTTATAATTATATTTTTTAGTAGCTCTATTATGTAAAATGCATTGAATGATGAACTATTTATCTCGAATATGTTGAAATGAAACCAATCTCATGCAAGTAGAGACAATAAGAATTTGTGCAAGTCTAGAAATAAAGAATTTTAGATTGCTAACATAACACAACATTGAAATTACAATGTAAGACTCTAGTTTGACCATCACAAATGTCATCTACTCTTTTACAACATCAAGGAGGACCTAATTTTTGAATAATCTCATAGTTGCAGCTTAGTTTAAAAAAAAAAAAAAGGCAACATGGAAAGAATGTTCAACTTCAAACACTTAGAATGTAAGACCAAGAAAAGAACAACGAGAAGGCAAATGAAAAGAATGCCTAGAAGCTCATTTTTTGCTTTCTTAACAGAAAATGCAAGATATTGATAGAACCACTCAAGGAGAATCTCGCTTGAGGCAAGACCACTGAGTACAAGGATCTTGTACACAAGAAATTTGGCTGAATAATACTTCAATATTGATAATTTTTTCTGGATGATTACAACTGACCTTGACATAGGTTTAAACTAGTATGTATTCCCGTACCTTGTACGGGTTTTTCTTAAATAAAATATTAATAATAAAATATTTTAAATACATTTATTATCCGAGAAAAATAATCATGTATATGCTTAAATATAAATTTAGAATAAATATTTAAAATCAATAAACAATAAAATTTGTTTATTTGAAATAATAATATTTTATTAGTATTAACTATTCAATTAAGATATCTTAGTTAAAAAAACCATTCTATCTAAAAATAAAATAAATATTCTAGAATTTGTAAGATAGCATAAAAATATATCCTAATGATCTTCCTATCTATCATATTCAAAAATAAAAGATCGTTTAATAATGGAATTTTTTATCATATATTATAAAAACATGGATAAGAATTTATCATTTCCAAAAATAAAAAATTATTTGTTTAAAAAAAGGGGTGGTATGTTCCAATCTAAAAGTGACATGTGTCTTTTAATAATTTTTTTTAACCTCCGTTTTAGGTTATAGTTATGATAGCACATCACCATCCTATTGAGGGAGAAAAATTAAGGCTTCTGAAAATCAGGACATTTATTCTCCTAGCTAAAAATCAGGGAATTTATTTTCTAGCTAAAATTAAGGATTTTATCTTCTAGCTAAAATTAAGGACATATTCTGTTGACTCATGATAACTTCGACTAAATAATACCATGGAATTAAATATGAAAAATAATGAAATAACTAGAATCCTATCAATGCACCCCCCCCCCCCCCCCCTCAAAATTCGCCTTGACCTCGAGGCGAAATTGAGGCACTTTCCATGGCCCCCTAAGTGACAGCACCCAAGTAGTTTCGCCATGGTTCAATGATGTCTTGACCAATTGATGGCTTGTTTGGCTTTTCTTTGAGATCGAGCGAGGTCAAATTTAAAGTTTTATTTTTTGATTCATCAAGGTTGGTTAGGGAAGAAGAACATCCAATAAAGCGGGGTTGAGGAGTGGTCTTGTGATTGGGGATATTAGCCTTTTGTGGACTTTTTGTTTCACCTAATTTTTCTTCAATCTTCATGGCTTCTAGCTTGCCTTTGTCAACTTCTCCTTGGGAGACCAAAAAAATTTCCTACTGGATTTTCTTAGTTCATTTGTCAACTTCACCTGAATTTTCTTCAATTTTTGGACTTTTTGTTACATCGGATTTTTCATCAGCCTTTATGGCTTCTGGCTCAACTTTGTCAACTTCTCCTAAGGGGGCCAAACTGTCTTCCTCATGGATTTTCTCAATTGATTTTTCCTCTTTGTTGTTGAGGGGTTGATCACCATTGTAGTGTACCATGGGCTTTGAAATTTCAATGCTTAGAAAAGGCAAGAGCTTCTCCAAACAAGAAACAAGTGAGACTAGTTTAGATCTAAGGTCATGATTAAGGTTTGTAGGTGGTGGTGGTAGATATGTGGTTGAAGGTGGTGGTGGAGGATTGGAAGCGGAATAGTGTCTCATTACCATTCGGATCGAACGGCTCTGATACCAATTGATAGAATCACTCAAGGAGAATCTCGCTTGAGGCAACACTACTGAGTACAAGGATCTCTTACACATGAAATTTGGCTGAATAATACTTCAATATTGATAATTTTTCTGGATGATTACAATCGACCTTGACATAGGTTTAAATAGCACGTCACCCTCCTACATAGGGAGAAAATTAAGGTTTACTGATTTATGAAAATATGGGCATTTATTCTCCTAGCTAAAAATCAGGGAATTTATTTTCTAGCTAAAATTAAGGACTTTATCTTCTAGCTAAAATTAAGGACATATTCTGCTGACTCAATATAACTTGGACGAAATAATACCATGGAATTAAATATGAAAAGGAATGAAATAACTGGAATCCTATCAGATATACAACTAGGCATGTTTTCAACACAACTATAATTAACATTCTCCACAAATATTTTCTAATAATTTTAAGTTATCTTCAATTCTTTCAATCATACATAGAGAGAAATCAAAATATGCAGATAGTAGCATGTTGAGAAATTATCTAAAATCAACAAAGAACTCCCCAATTTTCATCTACTAAAGACTTTCAATGCTTTGGTGGTGGTTACTGGGTAAAAATTGATGCCTCATCCACATTAACAACCTATTAATGCAGAAAATTAATTCCTAGATAAGAAGATTCTAAGCATAACTTATCTCAAAAAAAGAAATATATTACCATAATAGGACAACCTTTTGAAAAGATAGTGAGATGAATAAATTAGAATAAAGGCTTACTAAAAACGAGCCTAAAATTTTAGTGTTGGGCCAGATTATATTTAGATTTATAGCCTAAAGTAGTGATGTGTTTGCCTAATGACAATTGAGAATATCAACACTTGACTCCACATTCTAAAGTAAGTCTGAAACAAGCCAATATAGCTTTATAATTCATTAAATTGTTCAGAATTAAGATCGTTCTTATTAATATCTGAGCCCCACTCTCAAAGGGACCCAAATGGATAATAATGAGTTGCACAACTAGAATAATAGAATAAGATCTCTACTAGCTACCTTAGATTTTCATCATCACACATATTTGTTCATTTCATTTCATTTCTTCAATTATCCTCCTTGCCCTCAAGAACAAGAGAATCTCTCACCTTTTGAATTAAATTCAGCAATGGTGTTAACCAGGTAGCTAGTCTTTAGCATGAAAAAATGGTACGCCATTCTCCTATTACTTTTTCTATCTTCTCATTTAATGTTGCTTTTGCAAATCAAAAGTTTTTCATATGGGTGATATTCTGTTTCTTGTGTTGTTGTTTGAAGTTGTTTAGTGGGCCAAAATGTTTAAAAATACTAGCTGATTTTCTAGAGTTAAAGACCTCCTCTTCCTAGTGAAAGATGATACAAAAGAACAGGTGGAATTAACTAAATTATATGATACCTTTTGCTGAATCACGAGATACTCTATTCTTAATTTTGATCAAAAAGTCATATGAACCTTTTTTTAATGACCCATTTGAATCCAATACAAAATTCAACTAAAGAACAAGAATAAAAAGAAGAAGAAGAAGAAGAGGACCACAAAAAACCTGTATTTAGTAGAGGCCAAGGATAGAAAACAATGCCAAAACACAAGTAGATCATTAGACATTGCTTGACCATTCATCTTCATAAGAAACTGGAGCTAGTAGTATTACTATTACTACTACTAATATTAGTTGCATTGTTAGAAATCAGTATCCAATTACCTAATTAATTAGTAAATCAATTTGAAATCACCTAATTTACCTTCAAATCCTAAAAAATCAGATTAGACCTGACATGCTGCAACCTAAGGTTCACCAAATCAAATCAACTAAGGAAAAGCACTCATTTGAAGAGGAAAACTAACCGGATTAATCATTCCGTGTTGTTGATTTCTGGATGATTTCAAAAGGCTAGACGGCGAGACGATGGAGTGTGGGAGTGGATGTGCCCTTACAATTGAGGCATGCCTTCAAGGGTAGTTGGAGGCGACGCAACGAGACGGTGATGGAGCGTGGTGTGGACGGAAGTGAAGAGGAAGGACAAGGAGAAAGAATCGTCGCCGGTCTGGTCGCAAGTGGTGAAATCTTCAAAACAGTCGGGAGAGTAGAGGAAGGAAGGAATAGGAGGAGATGGGTTTTGGGGCTAATTTTGTAAAATTATGTAAAAGAAAACCTGCAAATTAAAATAGGGATGCGCTGCATAGCTCGTATGAAAAGATATAGGCAAATTTCGGTTGATACCCTCGAATTTTTTACTTTTTTGAATGGTACCTTGAAAAAAATTTATTTCGAGTCGTACTCTTGAACTTTTGCAAAAGTTCGGCTCATGCCCTTAATTGTGAATTTTCGTTAGTTAATTACTAAATTATTATGTTTTTTAATAGAAAATATTTTTATATTTAACTTAATTAAAACAAAATTTTATTTCAATAGCATTTAAAATAAATTTAAAAATAAATCGTATAAAAATATTAACTTTAAGTATATTATATATATATATTTCAAGTAGATTTTATATTATATAATTAAAAATTGTCATGTATATTTATTGTAGTAATTTTGACAATGTTATGAAATTAATAAAATTTCCATCATATAAAGAAAATTATTTAATAAGAACTTGTCAAGTATAGGAATTTAAATTTGTAAAAATAAATAAACATATATGTAGAAAGTTCATTTACTATTATTAATATACCCTAAAATAAGTTTTAATTATATAATATATTTATACTAATATTTTTATGCACTCATGTTTTAGATTTATCTTTTTTTTTCTAAATTAGAATTTATTCTAACTTAATAAAAATACAAAAATAATTTTTTTATTAGGAAAAAAACTAATTTATTTATAAAATAATGAAAATTCACAAGTAAGGGTACCTGCCGAACTTTTGCAAGAGTTCGGGGTACCATCCGAAATAAGTTTTTTTTCAAGGCACCATCAGAAAAAGCCCAAAACTCGAAGGTACCAACCGGAATTTTCCAAAAATATACTTGTGCATGTGGGACTTTTTTTCTGCTATCCTTGTTACGTTTAATCATCCCTAATTCCCCCGTGTTGGAATTTATTAGGATAAAAAAATAAGGATTATGATATGCATAACACACTAAAAATAATAAAATAACTTAATTTATCTATGCTTTTTCTGTTGAACGACGAAAAAAACAATATCTCTCATATCTTCTTTCTTACTAATTTTTGGTGATTTATAGTCCGTTTTGGATGTTCTATAAGATGTAGGGTTAATTTCAATCTTAAATTTATACTAATGGATGGTCGGCGACGAGGAGGACGGTGGTTGCCGGCTATGGGAAGGAAAATTGTAAATGACAATTTTGAGGTGAGAGGGCGCAAGAGGAGGAGAGAAAGAAGATTATTTGGGGTTGAGGGGTTAATTTGCAAATTATATAAATTTAGGGTTTTGTTATTATTTTTAATGAGTTATGCATAGTAGTTATGAAAAATAATCCGTAATTTTTTTTTAAGAATTTAAGAATCCGGCATACAACGCAGCATAACTGGTAAGCCGAGTACGGCTAGGTAGCGTCGACAAGGACAAAGTAGCAAACGAACAAGAAGCAGAAACAGCCAAACGTAAAGACCAACAAAATGAGTTTAGTCTCGAGGTGAGTAAAGCGCTAAAAATGTAGCGCATAGCAATAGCTCAACCTAACTTGCGATATGCAAAAAGGAATACTTGTTCCCTCCACTGAGATAAAGGATCTTCAAAAGTCGTGAATCACATAAACAACCCGGCCTCATACAACTCAGTCTGAAAACAAAACTCCAATCCAACATTTTGTATAATATCTCGATATTCTTATAGGAAAAAAATTATAGATCTTTTTAAAAGTGAAGGATTCTTATTTTGTCACATTCGATATTCAAACTCTATCTTGAAAAGAAAAATAGATAAAAATTTCAAATGAAATTATTTTTCAAATAATTTAGCATTTTTAATAATAAATAAAGACGGATTTTGTCAAAAATAAATCAAGCGAGTCAAAGTAAACTTACCCACTTTAAATTCTATTAAGGAGGATTGGGCCTAAGGAGTGGCTCAATAACCTAGTCCAAGCTCACGGCCCATTAGGGCCTATTAGGAGGCAAGGAAAATGTTGTAAAAAAAGGTGAAACTAGTGGAACTCGAACCCGAGACCTTGAACACCCATACCCACGCTCTTCCAACTCCCCTACTCGGGTTTGCTCTACCCATATATGGCAAGGCTTCTACACTTATATGGCTAGTTGGCTACACCTCGAGCCCATCCCCCGGATTCCCTCCGCCTTTGCTGCTTACTCCGCCGACCATATTGTCGTTTAGCCCCCCATAGCATAATGCACCTCTCACCCACATTTTCCCCCTTATAAATTGGGTGTTCCATTAATGGAGTTGGAAGCTCTCTTTCCCCCTCTCTCCCACTTGTTTTCTCTCTCAAAGGAAACCTTCCCCTCATTTCAAACCTCTGATAATCAAGGATTTGAACCGGAAAGCCCTTAATATTCAAATATGAATTTTAGATTTTTGTGGATTATTTCCCCCCAATTTCGTTTTCCTGCTCTTTCTGTGGAGGCCGCCTCCATCGACCGGGCGCTAATGGAACACCGGACCGCCGCCACCAACACGCACGCACCACCACGCTGGTGTCGCTTGCCCGTCGCTGCCATGCCTTGTTCATGCCTCTATTGACTGATGTTGTTGCTTGCACTGTTGTACAGGGAAAAGAAGAGGGAGAGGAGCGGTTGCTCTTTGGGACCTTTATTGGGAAGTTTGTAATAGCCGCTATTTTTATAAATAATTTTTTTATTTTATTCTTTAAAATAAAATAATACCTTTTATTCTCTTTTCATTCGAATTCCATCCTTAAAATAATAATTCAATAGAATTGTTATAAAATAATTATTGGGTTAAGAAATTTATTAAAGACGGAATTAATAAATTTGTAACGTAACGGAAATATTATTTCAAGCCCATTCACACCAGTTCTTCTTTAAAAAGAACAAACTAGCAAGCCCATAAAGCAATTAAAAGGAGGAGAATTAAAAAGGAAACAAGGGGTGGGCATGGGTTCAACTCACTCCTTTATCGATTGTGTTAATTAACTTTTCTAATATTATAAAACACCCATTTGTATTTAAACCTTTTCTTCCAAGTGGCATTTTCAAAAACGCCATTATAAGCCTTTGATTACTTGAAGAGGGCATTATTAGTAGGAGATTTGGAGGGATTTTTATGCAACAATCTAATTAAGAGAAATCCACTATTTCATTTAGTGAATTTTCTCCTCCCCAATCAACTTTCTATGGGATATTTGGCTCATTATGAGCTTGATTTCCCTCCACTAACTCTTTGCCTATTTAAAGAGCTTCCTTGATCAACAAAAGCACTCTCAAGCCACCAAAAACCTCCATTCCTCCATCACTTCCAATTAGCTTACTTGCTGATTTTTTTTCCTATTGTTAAGTTTATTCCCTTGGGGAATTTTCTGAACCTTTTCTCTCCACCGGGGCACCACCTCACCGTCGGCCACCCTCCTCCGACCGCGCACCGCCCTTGTTTTGTTAATTCCGCTGTTTAAACTCTTTCATCTTTTGGTTATGTTGAAACAAGTTTACGAATGTAATGACACCACTTGAAGTCTCATGCTTGAGCACTTTTTATAATATGTAATATCATTGAATTTCCGCATTTTATTTAAATTTAATACCTTATAAAGCCTTGGGTGACTTTGGATGATAAAATCCGAGGTCACTCGCGGTAATACCCGTCGTTGCAAAATAGGGTGTTACACTTTTGGCATGGGCTAAAGAAAAAATGGGTGATTTTGATAAATAGACCTTAAATAGGGGGCTAATTGCCCGTAAGTAGAGTTATATATTTTAATTGCATGAGGTAACCCTCACTTCTCCCACCTTCTACCCATTGTGAGTTGACTGAGTCAACTAAGTTGACTTGGTCGTTGACAGGCCGTTGACCAACTATCAACAACCTATTGTCAACAAGTTGTTGTCAACAAACTTATTGTCAACACTCGTCAACAACTGTCAATGTCGACAATTATTGTCAAAACATTGTCAATAAAAAGATTTTGGTGACAAAAAATTGTCAACAAATTCCCTGTTGATAAAAAATATCAACAAATTCCTTGTTAACAAAAAATTGTCAACAAAAGAGATCTTGTTGACAAAAAACTGTCCACAAACAAAAAAACCCGTTAACAACTGTAACACCCCGTCTCAACGTCGGGGCGTTACTTGGTAGTTTGACCCTTGCGGGTCCTACCTGAGCTAGTTTGTCAACTAAAATATCTGGACCTTGCAACTCGAGTACGACAAGAAAACTAATTTAAAATATCCAACTGTAATTTAATAAACCATATTTGCAACAATTTCAAACCTGATATCCTAAACACTTGACAAGTCACAACCAATACTAGAAACCCGCTAGAGTCAAAAAGAGGGAGAAATATCCAAAATGAACAACCAACAACCAAACTTAGACACTCAAACCACTCCAGCACCTAATGACACGTGCGTAAACGATCCGCTACAACATCCTACCTAGGCTCCAACACGGGAACTGCAGAAGTACCTGGAATTGAAAAATAAAGGTCCCCGAGGGGTCAGCTACTATCCTAGGCAAGCTAGATAACAAGCAGCAATAGTAAGACGTTTGAAAATAATAAATAACCAACAACTTAACCTTTAACAAGTGAATAGAACAAAACATAATAGGCCAACACACATCTCAACACTCTAGATAACAATTGAAAGCAAAGACAACGAAACATATCAACAATCTGAATAACAATCGACAAACGTAAAGCGTTTGAAATAATAATCAACAATTCGACATTCAACAAGTGAAAGGAAACATAACGAAACAGACAATTCATCAAACATACCAACAATTCACAAGCCAAGAACCAACTAAGTAACCACACACAAACACAAGCAAATATCATTCACAAACCTATTTGGAAATGCAATTCTTCCTCCCACCGTTGCATTTCAATCTACGACGCTAACTCACTTGCGCCCGAGTGCAGAGGCAGGCCCTCTCACTTTCCATATACGTCATCCTTCCAACCCCTGGTCAAGCCTCCACCGGAGCACTTGCCAAAAGCAAGCAATTAATTTTATTTTAAAGGGGCCCGGCCGACACACGACCATGGCTAGACGCCTCTTCGCCACCGACAATCATCGCACATGATCGTGCCAGTTACGCTACCAGCATAGAGAAAACAATGCCATTTCTTTTACGAGAAAACGTTTGGAATGGAAAGCGCATCACATCATGCAAGAAAACATTTCACAAGGAAAAACATAAAATAGGGACTAATTCCCAAAACCAATCTCACAATCACGACATGAAATCTAACAAGACTAGAACAAAGACGAGCAAGTCGAGAACGACTTACCTGGAAGGCGATCCTCGAATGAAGTAAGAAACGCGTCGATACTAAAGACCTACGAATCATAACGTTCACGGTTAATCGACTAACCGCGAGAAGTAGCTTTCGATTCTAGGCAAGCACAACTATAATGGTTTCGCCAAGTGTGGGCTACCACATTTTCATGGTATCCAAACAATGCGGTTTGACTTGACCTTATTATTTATAACCAAGGTTTAGGTGCAACGAACTAACAGACCAATATCGACTTTTCTCAACAACTAGTATTTCACAACTTAGCCTTAATGACACGAAATCAAAAACTCAAGGTAACAAATACGAAGTCCAAGTTCCAAAGTGGGAACGTCAAATCTCAAACTCAAACACACACACACACACAAACATTCACAATTATAAGTATCCCAATTCCAAAAGCCTCCCATTACAAAGAGGGTCACCCTAAAAAAAAGATCAATAGCTTTCATGCCAAGAACCAACAACCAAGACTCACATTCGCATGAAATTCAGATTACATACACACAACAATTAATTGATGCCAAAAGTGAACCAAATTACATACTTGACCACAAAAGGAAAAACACAAAATTCAATAAAACAAAACTAATCAATCCAACCGATTCATTATGTCAATAAGCAGATTACAAAGCACGAATAGGGGTCCAAACAAAATAGACAACACGTAGAATTACAAAGTAGATCCAAACAAGAATAAAGAGTATCCGACCTTACAAGAATTAAGATCGAACAAGATTTGATGGCTCTCGGTTTGGAATAAGTTGCCTTAGAATCGGACTGGTTGACTTAAACCTCAGATTGCCGTGGCTGGGTCGGGCTCGCTGTCAAGAGGTGGGAAGGTGAACAGTCGGGCGACTCGATCAATGTCGAGCAACCCAAAATTATGATGAGTTGAACGAATTGGAGCAAGTTAACGGAGGTCGAAGTCTTCTGTCGGCTATGAGTTCTCGGCGAGCAACGTGTGGCGGATTCCCCACTGCAAGCGACCAGATCTCACGGTGATTGGATCGAACCCAAGTTCGGCGGCGACCTAGAACGGCAGCGTGGTGGGTCGACTAAGAAGGGACAGAACAACGAACTCGCATGATTAGACGATCGGAATTCAACACCGGCGTGTCGCAGTGGCCTAATATTTTCGATCGGCCTCGAGCGGCCAAGCTTCTTAATGTCTTGACACCAACAAAGCACAAGGGAAGGGCGACAAAGAAGATGAAGAACGACGGTGACGACGAATGGCGACGATGACTCTCGATCTCCCTTTTGCTCGGAAATGTCGGGTCACTCCTCACTTGATGGTGACCGGCGCTTTTCAAAAAAAAACAAAGAGAGGGGTAGGGCAAAGTGAGGGAGAGGAAAGAAAACGGGTTTGGGTTTAGGTTCCCAACAAAATTATTGGGCTTTTTGGCCCAAAACAAATAAAGGAAGGTAAATTTTGAATAAAAAGGTAGGTGTTCGAAAGGAATTAGATTATCTAGTTCGCAACCGAAAAAAACGGGTCTTACAACAACTAACAATTATTGTCAACAAATGTCTTGTTGATAACAAATTGTCAACAAATGGCCTTGTTGACAAAAAAATGCATTGTTGACAAGAAAATTGTTGACAAAAAAAACTGTCAACAGACAAAATAAATTGTAAACAACTAACAATTATTATCAACATTGTCAACAATGGTTGTCAACAACTGTCAACACATGAATAGAAATAAGAAAGAGAAAAACAATGACTTTAATGGAAACAAATCATCATTAAATACCAATTGTTGCACATACAATTTACATGTGGGTATTTGACAACAATGCATACAAACTCACTCTTCATCCCCGTTTGATCCTTGAACAATTTTAAGAGCGCATGACTCGATCAACATTCTATGTTTAGTTTGTAGAGATAAACTTGAGACGAGGCATGTTTGGATGCAACTCCTTTCGTTTTCAAGTTCAGGCCTATATCTGCATTTGACATTGTTTTAGTCAGTAGTTAGTGATCGAATCACAAAAGCAAACTATGTTACTCCATAAGAAATAAACAAGGGTTTCACCTGCCAAAGGCAACTACATATTCATCTCTATGTTGTTTGCAGAGGTCATTCAAGATTGCTACTTTTGGTTTGAAATTTTTCAAGTATCATTTGCTTGGCTGATAGATCTACTTCATAACTAACCAAATGCATAGCACATTACAGGGATGGAGCATTAGTTGTTGTTGGGCCCTCTAAAACTTGGCCCAAAGAAGCACGGTAAGCCCAAAGAAGTTGACGCGTGCCATTAGCTAGAAAGAACCAAGGGAACGGACGAGTAATGAAGGCGAAGAAGATATGGCGGAAATCACGGATCCCGTAGTTAATACACAGAAACGGCTAGTTCATGAATTCCGGTGGCGAGATCTCCGGGATAGGGTGAGCACTCCACCAACGGTCCAAAACGGAGGAAAGGACTATAAAACAAGGCAGAGGCAAAAATAGAGGCACGATCTACACAAGCACTCTAAACAAAAACCAGAAGCAAAAATCATTTCTGTTTGGTCATTCTATTTACATTCGAGTGTTCTCATATACTTTGAAGGGATTTATCTACAATTACGATTGCAATATACACATTACAACTTGCTTGTTAATTGTTCTCTACTCCTTATTTGATTCTACGTCTTGTCTTTAGTTCATAACGTGTTACGACTGTTTTTTGGTTAGGATTTCCCCTATTTTAGCAGGTAACGCGTTAGTGCGATTATCTTGCCCAAAACAATTGGCGCCCACCGTGGGGCCCTAGCCAAAAGAAGTCACGCTAAAACAACTGCAAAGTCCGCCAAATGGAAGGAATCCAAACTACTTACAGTCACGTAGGAGATCTTGATAACCATGAGGCCAACGAAGAAACAAACAATCAAGGCGTTGGAAACGTAGACGGTATCGGAAACGTGGATGGAATTGGAAATGTGGATGGAATTGAGCAAGGCTCCGGAGACACCAATGGCAATCCCGGTACTTCCGAGCAACGAGGAGTTGGAGGAGGCGATGCTGATGTCATCATGGAACTCCGATCAACGATGATTGCTCTCCAAAAAGACCTAGAAAGCCAGAAAGAAGCTAATGCCAAATTCACTGAGGTATATGAGAAGCAAATTGAGACTTTAACTAATGAACATAATTTGCTTCGATCCCAGGTACAATCAGCTCCATCCCGTCCCCGAGGAACCGATGTGGTGGAAGGAGTCGCTAGACGATTAGATATGGACGATCCAAGTCTCGTGACACCCGATGTCGTCAGACCTGTAACCGGGTATCAGGTAAATGGTAATTCCTTAAGGGCAATACGGGAGGATACTGAGGTCTCTCAATTACGGGAACGCCTTCGAGCCTTGGAGGACCGGATCACTCAGGTCCCAGGGGCACCTCAGTCGATAGCAATGGAAAGGATAGACGGTTATACCGATTCCCCCTTTGTTCCCGCTATCGCAAGAGTTGATATCTCCCGGAAGTATCATGTCCCCGACGTACCCAAGTACGAAGGGGTATAACAGATCCCGATCAGCATATAGCCGCATTCAAACAGGCTATGAATATTAGCACAGTCCCTTTCGACATGAAAGAGATTATTATGTGTCGTTGGTTCGGTAACACGTTATCCGGACCCGCACTCAACTAGCATTCGTATT
The DNA here is from genome assembly GCA_964016875.1 of Fallopia convolvulus. Taxonomy (NCBI): domain Eukaryota; kingdom Viridiplantae; phylum Streptophyta; class Magnoliopsida; order Caryophyllales; family Polygonaceae; genus Fallopia; species Fallopia convolvulus. The sequence goes on from OZ024727.1 coordinate 31,488,691, forward strand.
TACCTCTTGGGAGTATCTCATCTTTTGCTGAGTTAATTGAAAAGTTCAGGATCAGGTTCGCAAGCAGTCGACATGCTAAGAAAAGATCGAGTGATTTATACTGCTTGGTCCAGAAACCGGGTGAATCGCTAAAAACCTTCCTCAACTGCTATAACGAGGAACTAGTGACCATTGAAGGATGTGATGCTGCTACAGCTGTGGAGGCATTTCGAAGAGGCATATCGGTGTGTAACCCTGAGTTATATCGTGAATTAACCAAATACCCTCGTTCGAATTTTGATGAAGTGCAGGTGAAAGCGTTAGCTCATGTTCGATTAGAGGAAGATGACCTCTTTGTCGAAAAGGCAATCAGCCCTCATCGACCTGACCGGAGACAGGGAAGGCGAGAACCAAGATACACTCCGTATCCTACTGCACCTCATACTAAGGCAACTGTCAATGCAATGATAGCCAGACAAGGAGAAAGATACGAGAATCCCAAACTACCTCCAAAACTCTCACACTACAATTTTAGCGTGGATGCAACCGAGGTAGTCGGGACCCTCAACACCATGGGGGATACTGTTAAGTGGCCTCGAAAGAGTAACTCTCCCGCACATCAGAAAGACAAGTCTAGGTGGTGTGATTTCCACTTTGATCATGGGCACCGGACCGATGAGTGTATCGCGTTGCGAAAGGAAGTGAGCGAATTGTTACGAAGGGGGCATCTTAGAGAATAGATATCGGAGAAGGCGAAGGAGCAACTGGAACACAACCGAGAGAAAGCCAGTCCGCCACCCCCACCGAAGCACACCGGAGTAATCAATGTCATTACAGGGGGATCGGAAATTTGCGGTATAACATACTCCGCAGCTAAAAGGATCGCGAGGGATACAAGAAGAGAATGCCCTAAAGCTCCTTCACGAGCAAGTCTTGCCATGATGCCAATCACCTTCGATGATGTCGAAGAAGAGGAAGTTCACCACGATTGCTTAATAATCTCTTTAACGATAGCTAATTTCCTTGTCAAAAGAATTTTAGTTGATAATGGAAGCTCTACTAATTTGCTCATGTTGGATGCCTTATACAGCTTAGGTTTCTGGATGGACGATATTGTCAAAAAGTCAACGACTTTTGTAGGCTTCAGTGGGGAATCATGCAACACGTTAGAAGAGATATCCTTACCTACCGTCGCAGGAGGGATTAACTACCAGGTAAAATTCCAAGTACTTGATTGCCCTTCACCTTTCAATGTCATTTTGGGCAGGCCATGGATACACGAAATGAGGCCTATCCCCTCTACTTATCATCAATGTGTGAAGTTCCCGACACCATGGGGAGTTCAAGAAATCAAAGGAGAACAGAAATTAGCAAGGGAGTGCTATTCCATAACAATGAGAGCAACGACTTCCAAAAACCTACAGCTTGAAGCAGGGAGGAAGGTGTCAGATTAGCAATTAAAGGACTGTAGAACCACCACTTACTATGTAAAGCCGGAGACGCTGGAGCTTGAAGAGGTGGCTCTTGATCCACTAGAACCATCAAAGAAAATCAAAATAGGAGCAGATCTGGAACCAACTTTACGTGAACAATTAGTGGAGTTTCTACGGTCCTACAGTGATTGTTTCACCTGGGCAAACGAGGATATGGTAGGTATTGATCCTGACGTAATCACTCACGCCTTAAACATCAACAAGAAGGTGCCACTGGTGAAGTAGAAAAGGCGTAAGTTTGCTCCCGAACGAAATCAGGTAATCAATGATGAGGTAAAATCCTTACTTGAATCTGGAAAGATTAGAGAAGTAAAATATCCTGATTGGCTAGCGAATGTGGTTGTCGTTAAAAAGAAAAATGGTAAATGGCGCGTGTGCGTAGACTTTACCGACTTAAACAAAGCATGCCCTAAAGACTCGTTCTCCTTGCCTCATATTGACGCAATGGTGGACGCGACGGCGGGGCATGAACTCTTGACTTTCATGGATGCATTTAGCGGATATCATCAAATAATGATGCACCCTGACGATCAAGAAAAAACTGCATTTGTAACCAATCAAGGAACTTATTGTTACAAGGTTATGCCTTTCGGGTTAAAAAACGCAGGTGCTACTTATCAGAGAGAATAAGATGTTTCAGGAAAAACTGGGGGATACAATGGAGGTATACATAGACGACATGTTAGTCAAGTCATTGAAGGCGGAAGACCATATTACTCACCTGAAAGACGCGTTCGAGATACTGCGGAGTTACAAGATGAAGTTGAACCCAACCAAGTGCTCTTTCGGGGTGACATCAGGGAAGTTCCTCGGATACATAGTGACGCAGAGGGGAATCGAGGCGAGTCCAGAACAAATCAAAGCTATAATGGAATTGCAATCACCGAAGTGCGTTAAGGATGTCCAGAAGTTAACAGGACGAGTAGCTGCACTGAACCGATTCATATCACGATCTTCAAATAGAAAAAAGTTGTTCTACGACATTCTGAAGAAAAACAAGTCGTTTGAGTGGACGGAGGCACATGAAAATGCCTTTGGAGAATTAAAGAATTATATGTCTAACCCGCATGTATTATCTAAACCGAAGCCAGGCGAGAAGTTATATGTATACTTGGCCGTGACCGAAGTAGCAGTGAATGCCGTCTTGATCCGAGAAGAAAATGGAAACCAGCTGCCCATTTATTACGTAAGTAAAACATTGCTCGATGCGGAAACCAGGTATTCCCCCGTGGAGAAACTAGTGCTATCTTTGGTAATGGCTTCAATAAAGTTACGTCCTTATTTCGAAAGTCATTCTATCATTGTGAGAACTAATTATCCAATGAAGAGTATTATGTCAAAGCCAGAATTGTCAGGTCGGTTAACAAGATGGTTGATCCACTTAAATGGTTACGACATCATGTACAAGCCTAGAACAGCAATGAAGTCTCAAGCGCCGGCCGATTTTGTGGTTGACTTCACTCCTACCACTTCAGAGCATGAAGACCAAGATGTGTTGCACGTGACAGGGAATGGCAAATGGTTAATGCATACAGACGGGGTGTCGAACCAGATTGGCGTAGGATTGGGGGTAGTCCTGAAGTCACCACAGGGGGATAGGATAGCCCAAGCTATTCGATGTACATTCAAAGCTACTAACAATGAAGCAGAATATGAGGCGCTTATTGCAGGGTTACTTGTTGCTAAGGATTTGAATGTACAAGAGATCGAGGTAATTTGTGATTCGTTACTTATTGTAAATCAAGTTACGAACTCGTATGTTGCCAGGGATTCAAAGATGAAGGCGTACTTGGAAAAAGTTCAAGAGATCGTAAAGCATTTCAAACATTTTGAGATAAAACAAGTTCCCCGAGATGCCAACACGCAAGCAGACGCTTTAGCCAACCTCGGATCCGCAATCGACCCAAGAGAGTACAACAAGATACCTTTCGTGTACCTTGATGCGCCATCTATAACCAAGGAGGCAGACATGTTTGAGATTCGAGGCTCTGATGAAGACAGTTCATGGGTAACCCCTTATCTAAAGTGGTTACGAGATGGAGTTTTGCCAGACGACAAGGAAGAAGCCCAACGACTTAAGGTAAAAGCTTCCACTTTCACTGTTAAGAATAACATCTTGTTTAAGTGGATGTCGTTAGGAATATACGCCCGGTGCGTAAAAGAAGAAGAGGTACAGAAGGTGTTACAAGATATACACGATGGAGAATGCGGAAATCACACATGGGGTCGCAATTTGGCAAGGAAGGCGAGCAGGATGAGTTATTATTGGCCTACCATGAACAAAGACGCAGTAGAGTTCGCTCGCAAGTGTGACGCGTGCCAGCGTCACGGACCTATACCACATCAACCTTCGGAGCTGTTGCATCCAATAACTTCCCCTTGGTCATTCATGAAATGGGGAATGGACATCATGGGAAAGCTTCCTCCAGCTTCAGGACAACGCGTCTACATCCTAGCAATGACTGACTACTTCTCCAAGTGGATCGAAGCTGAAGCCTTCAAAGAAGTCAAAGACACCCAGGTCATTTCTTTTATAAAGAGAAACGTCCTGAGTAGATTCGGAATACCGTCCACCATAGTATGCGACAATGGATCCCAGTTCATTAGTGACAAGACGAGATCATTTTGCCAGCAATACAACATTCAGTTGGTAATGTCGACACCACGTTATCCTCAAGCCAATGGTCAAGCAGAAGCAAGTAACAAAGTGATCATCAACAACTTGAAGAAGCGACTCAAAGAAGCAAAGGGGAAATGGGCAGATGAGTTACCCCTTATCCTATGGTCAGATCGAATAACCCCTAAGACTGCCACATGCCATACACCTTTCTCCTTGGTTTATGGATGTGAAGCAGTGTTACCAGTAGAAGTAACTTTGCCCACAGTTCGATATGGACTCACTATCGAAGAATCAAACCTACCTAACCTGTTACACCATTTAGACACGGTAGACGAGTTAAGAGATGAGGCATCGGTTCGTATGGCAGCATATAGACAAGGGGTAGTCCGGAGTTACAATAAACGCGTTAATGCGAAGGCGTTCCAAGTGGGAGATTGGGTATTGAGGAAAGTCTTCCAGAATACGCAGGAATTGAATGCTGGCAAGTTGGGGGCAAACTGGGAAGGACCATATCAGATCACAAAGATCGTAGGACAAGGAGCCTACGAGTTGATGTCACAAGATGGAAAGATGATCCCCAGGAGTTGGAACGCGATGAACTTGAAGTTGTATCACTTTTGAAATGCATAAATCGCGACAAGGTATATTTCACAAACTTTTTCCTTTCACATTATACCATTACATCTTTATACATACGACAACAACGGTTTCGGAAAAAAAAAACTAACAAGGGACGCCTTGTGACGTTACAGGCCAAAACATGGGCCCTTGCCTTATGATCAGGCAACGCTGTGCACACAACGACTAGTCAAAAGATGCAAGAGACGATAACATGTAACATGAATTCTAGGGCAAGTGGAGTTTTTCATTTGTAACACGATTCACGAATTTATTGCAAGTATTTACATTCAGACAAGTACATCATTCTCTCTCTCCCTTTGCATCTTACATAAAAAGCGCTATACAACGAAGGGTTTATTGCTAAATTACAAGTACGTGTTTCAAACAGTCGATTTCTCTACAAACGCGTTGATGTTCTTTCTCCAGCGTTGAACCTGCATTACCTGCAAAAAAGTCAAACACAGATCCAAGGCCATATCAACTACTAAAACATTATCAAAATAAACATTACCCCAGAAACCAACACGGGGTGCAAAGCTGTCCACATCTAGGCCCTAAAACAAGCGGCCAAACAAAACATAAAGTTTTAAAAAGCCCCAACATACTGGGGGTAGGATAAAAGTTCGAGAAATAGAAAAAGCGGAAAGGAGTCATTCTTTGTCTGCATTTTCGGCCGACTTTCGGTTATCCATCTCGACCTGGGCCACTTCTTTGGCAACTTGAGAAATGTCGTCGATGAGAGAAGACTTCTTGGACGCATTGGCCTCCTCAGGGAACAAGTTCTCGAATTGCTCCCTCTCTTTCACAGCATCCCAGGAAGAGTGTTTCCCAGCAACAAATTCCTCAATCGTCTCTACACGAGCTCTGAGCGACCAGTAGTCAGCCGTATCCTCAACTTCCTGAGCAAGAGCAGCACTTTTCTTTGATGCTTCCTTGAACTTATCCTCCCACGCCTTGGAGTCCTCCAGAGCTCTCTCGAGGGCACTTTGCAGGTCAAGGACCTTCTTCTCTAGAGCCTTCTTCTCCTGACCCAGGATGACAGACCTATCCTTTTCAAGCTGCGTGTTGATCTTACTCTGAGCCAGTTGCTCAGGGTAATCTTTGAAGGTGTCATAAGCCGCAAGAGTAAGTTGGAGGCCCTAGGTAACAAGTACGGATTAAGTAAGTATCCAGACAATTAGCAGTAAAAGAAAAGAGAACTATTAAGTACCTGCCACTGGGCTGCCAGTATTTCGCCGAGAAACTCAGGAAAAGAAGATCGATGGCTTGAACCATGGAGGCAGTCCACTTGCAGAGGCATCAGAGATTTCAAGCATTTTTCAGCATCCATATCCAGAGACATCATGGTGCTGGGAAGATCTGTCATGCGAGAAGATGCACCTTTCTTTGATAAGGAGGCCTTGGGAGAATTGCCTATCACTTTGGGGGGCAGAGACACGATCAAAGACGTATCCGCAGTGGAGGTTGTGTCCGCTTTCCTCTTCTTCCTGGCCTCGACCCTTTCCAAAGTCGATAACACAGCAGTAGATCTGGTGGTTCTAGAGCCTGGTAAGATGGAGTAACAGGGTCAATAGAAGATGAAGACGTAAAAATAAGAGGGAATGAGAAGAGAGGAACTTACTTGACATCTCGGTATCTTCGGGTTCAGCCAAACACGCTTTCACTAATTCAGGATACGATCTGTCTTCCAACGGAAGAGCCTCGATGTGGGAAATGACTTGAGATGACACCTTGCGGGGTGAAGGAGTAACGAGATTCTCTGCACATAAATAACAAATAGCCAGAGGTTAGATTCGAATGTAGATCAACAAGTACAAGAGGGAAACACTACCTATTGAACACCAACGACTTTTCAGGAAAGAAGTATCGATTCTCAGGGAAGACAATCTCACGAAGAAGAACTTGTCAGCCCAACCCCGGTCAGATTTCGATATGTTGAAAACTAAGTCGGATCTATTGGTAAAAGTTTTCAAAGTTAAGCGGCCAGGACCACCCTTAGACAGACGGTAATTCAAGAAAAAGTCGGCAACTTTGAAGGGAAGGCCTTGAGAAGAATATAACCGGTCAAAGGAAAGCAGAAGTCTCCAAACTTGGGGAAGTAATTACCCCGGAGAAACATTGAGGGTGGATAAAAAATCGACAACTAGAGGGGAGAATGGGAAACGGTGGCCAATACGGAAAGGGTACTCGTACAGGCATACCCAATCGTCGGCACAGAAATCCGCATGAACACCAGGAGGAGGAAGGTACACCTCTGCATGCGGGGGGAAACCCACAGAGAAGGAAAGGATGTGAGGGTCCTTTGAGGTACTATTCCTCCGATGATAAGGGGTGAGGAAACCAGAAGAGGTCAGAGAGGGGGGAATGGTGGCTTCAAGACAGTAAAGGGAAGAAGAACTAAAAGTAGCCATAGTGAAGGAAAGGGCGGAGGTTGAAGATGAAGAAGCAGAGTAGAAGGAAGCGTACCTGAACACCAAGAACCACGATTGGAGTCTAGGAGGCCATCATGACTGCTATAAATACAGGTTGATGGGACACGCCTTTACGTGCTACAACTTCCACGAAACAAAAAAAATCAAAAACCCTAGAAAAGCGGTGGAGGGAACTTTTCCCGGGTTTTTGAGGGGGTATTGTTGGGCCCTCTAAAACTTGGCCCAAAGAAGCACGGTAAGCCCAAAGAAGTTGACGCGGGCCATTAGCTAGAAAGAACCAAGGGAACGGACGAGTAATGAAGGCGAAGAAGATATGGCGGAAATCACGGATCTCGTAGTTAATACACAAAAACGGCTAGTTCATGAATTTCGGTGGCGAGATCTCCGGGATAGGGTGAGCACTCCACCAACGGTCCAAAACGGAGGAAAGGACTATAAAACAAGGCAGAGGCGAAAATAGAGGCACGATCTACACAAGCACTCTAAACACAAACTAGAAGCAAAAATCATTTCTGTTTGGTCATTCTATTTACATTCGAGTGTTCTCATATACTTTGAAGGGATTTATCTACAATTACGATTGCAATATACACATTACAACTTGCTTGTTAATTGTTCTCTACTCCTTATTTGATTCTACGTCTTGTCTTTAGTTCATAACATGTTACGACTGTTTTTTGGTTAGGATTTCCCCTATTTTAGCAGGTAACGCGTTAGTGCAATTATCCTGCCCAAAACAGTTGTGCATTGAATGGTGACGAGTATTTGATGAATTTTAGTCTTTCAAATAAAAGCTTCTACTTCAAGTCAAGCTGGAAAGTGACATACTTGAGATTCTGTTTGTGTTTCAGTGAAACCTACATGATTGCCAAGAATCCTATCTTTGGGTGGATCACGGGGTTCATCTTGTTTCTCTACACTGGATGATGAAAGATTCCATAATCAGTGTTCAGAAGAATAATACTGCAACTGAGAAAAAAAAGGCATGGAGAAGTCACAAGCAAAAGTAGCTCAAAAGGTTAAAATTAGTGAAATCATTTTACTATGCCCTTTAATTAATTTGATTTGATCCTCTTTTTTTTTAACATTTTGACTTAATAAAAAGGGTAAAAACTATTTTTAACATGATTTTCTCTAATTTGAAGGTGTTGAAAGGTACTAAATTAGAGACTTCTGGTTCATGGAGTTTAGCAGGAGCAATGGTGAGGGACTTGTCCTTTTACAAGATCAAACAAATCTAAAGACACTTCCATTAGAATTTCATATTAGCTTAATCTAAATTATGACAAATAAGAAAAATTAGTGCATGAAATTTATGGTGAGAGACTTGTCCTTTTACAAGATCAAACAAATCTAAAGGCACTTCCATTAGAGTTTCATATTAGCTTAATCTAAATTATGACAAATAAGAAAAATTAGTGCATGAAATTTATATTTGAACTTGGAAAAGAAAAGCATGAATTTTGCTCCTTACTACAATTTTCACAAAAACTATCAACAATTGGATTTTTTTTCAAAGCTTTAGGCTTGGCTTCTTTTTCTAACCAAGAGGCAACTAATGAAGTTTACCCCCTTGAAATGGAATGGCCATCTTTTGAGGGCCCTCCCAATAGTAGAATTTCAACCACTTAAGCATGAGATAAAAACTCTAGTTAAGATGATAATTTCAAAAGGTAAAAAAATAAAAATAAAAAAATATTTATTTTTTAAATATTTTTTTAGTTATGTGAAAATCGAATTATTTGAAAAATGAACTCAAAGCACATAAAAATTGAACTTATCATCGATAAAAAAAAATGAACTCGTAGAATATAAAAATTGAACTTACACAATATAGAAAATTGAATTCCTAACATAAAAAATTGAACTTCTAGTATATAAAAATGAGCTCATAGTATATAAAAATTGAATTGCCATATTTAGCATTTTAAAAGCTTTTTTAAACAAAAAATAAAAAAATAAAAAAATAAAAAAATAAAAAAATAAAAAAAATAAAAAAAATAAAAAAAATAAAAAAATAAAAAAAATAAAAAAATAAAAAAATAAAAAAAATAAAAAAACAAAAAAAAATAAAAAAAAAACAAAAAACAAAAATAAAAAATCTTGACAATCCAATATATAGTGATGGGGTAAATCTAATGGTTGGGATTAAACCTCATTTTAAGCAAAAGGTCTTACCACAAGAGTGGTCCTCACTTGAACCAAAACCTTAAGTAGGATTATTATATTTGAGCATCGTTTATCAGGGAATCAGTTGGTCAAGCATTGTTGGCAAATACTTATTTTTTTATAAAAAAAAAAAAGAATTAGGGGCTCGACTTAATGCGGTATCGGTCACTCTAAAGTATTCAAATGGATAAGATTAATTAGGTCTTGTGGGGTTGAGGGGTTCATGTTTTTGGTAGAATGACACACCTTTACTAGAAAGGTCAACCATATGGTTTGTTTCCCTAAAGAGGTAGGAAAGACAACTTATCTCGAAATTTGAACAAACATTAGAATGTCGGTCGCAATCATTTAGATCACCCAGGAGTGGGGTATTGATCAAATAAGATTGTCATCTTCTATCACATAGTACACACGTTAGTGTAACTAGGGCATGTCATTCAAACAATTTCACTTTAGTGGGAAGTACATTATAAGCTATGTTCCATATAAAATTTCTAATCCTTGGTTGCTAGTCTAATTTCTAGATCCAATTCAATTTCATATGGGGGATTCGTCTATTATATTTGATCATTTTCATTACAGAATTAGTGGAACACTATCAACTTTTACCCGACCGTGAGTACATTTTATTAGGTATCATTAGTTGGGATTGGTATAGTAATTATTTGTTTAATTGTGTCCTTGTGTAAGACCTTTTCGTGTTTGGAATATCCAAGTAGTTTCTACAACAACAATAGTCGTAAACCACCTCCTCTTGGCCTATTGTTGCCCTATCTATAATGCTCTCTAGGATATTGACTTGATCAAGCCAATTATCTTTCCAAAATTTGATATTATTTTCACCTACAATTTTCCATTTGACTCTCTTCCTAAAAAGGGGCCTTAGTTTTATTTGTTTAGACCATTGTCAAGAAGCATTACTTTTCCTTTGGTATTCTAAAACATTTTGTCCTTTTAAATATTTTTCTACGATAACTCGTAATTGGATGTTATTGGGCTTTACCATAACTTCTTACAATAATTTCATTTGTTCTTTTACTCTAACAATTCTTGGTCCTTCAACCTCTTTTGGTCAACATATGTTGTTTCAATTATGAGTGGTTTGTAATTAAATCTTTATTCTAGTAGAAGGTTTTGTGCAATTTATCTATTTTCTTCTGCTTACTTTTAGGGAGAGCAAAACTCTACATTATGTAGTTAGATTGTGCAGATTAACTAACCTTTATTAGGATCTTCCTCTCATCTTGTGATAGAGTTTTAGCTTTTCATTTCGTTGTTGGATCTCGCTATAATTTGCTCAAAAGTTCCATTATTTCTCCTATCGTTTATGATTTGGCAATCCAGGTACTTTTCAAGTGCATTTGTACTTTTGATATTTAGGATTGCTCTAGTAGATGTTTTTATAACATTGTTAGTCTTCCTTGCAAACTATTTTACTTCTCTATCTCTCTCTCTCTCTCACGTTACATAGAAACGTTCGGCAGCGACATCGCCGACGCTCGAGCCCGACCACCAGACGAAGGCAAGAAATACCGCGTCGCTGAAGAACAACCCAGACCCTGTCGAATCCCCCACCCAAGCGGTCCTCTGCCGACACCTTTCTCCGGCCCTTTCCCGACGCTTTTCTTAGATCTGAGTCTTCCTAGTAGGTAAACCTAGCTCTAACCTAGTCCCAACCCCGTTTCTCCCCTAACCCAGTACCTAGTCAGCCCTCCCTACCCAACTTAAAACCCTAGCCTCACCCAACCCCGACCTCATTTTGCTCCTCCACGCTTGGACCCAGTCGGTCTCGCCTTGACCTTGCCGGCTCGCCCTAGGCGACCTACCGCCCACCCTGCCTCCGAGATGTGGGGCAAGATGGCAAAGTGCATTCGTAGAGTGGCGTGTTGATACAGAATTGATTGGCTTGCGCACTTTGCTTTTGTTTGTTTTCCCGGTCCCGATCTTGTCAGCTTTAATTCTCCTCTTCTTTCACTTGCAAGTTAAGGTTCTCAATCACTTCCTTAGATTGCAAGGCAACAGGGCTTGTAGATTGATAGCTTAAAGAACAAGTAACAACTCGATTGAATGGTGTTGAGATTGATTTTCACGTGGGAGAGAAAGAGGAACGAAACTCAGTTCGGTTGTTTGAGATGGACGAAAATTGCAAGAGAGATAGATATATTTTTGGGTTGAAGATCCTTGGAATAAGAAAACAAAGATTTCTATTCCAAAGATTTAATTCAACATTAATTAGAAAGTAAGGATTACAAGGGTTTATATAGACTAGATGGCCAAATATCTTATGCCATTATTAAAGATATTATATCCTTAAATAACTTCTATCTTATCTTAACAATATTATTGCAAGGCGACTAATAACTTCTTTCGTATCTTGTTTTTCTTAGTTTGTTAAGCTTTTATCTTGTTTTTGTTTTTCTTAGTCGGTTAAGCTTGTGTTTTGCTTAGTTGTAGCTTGTTTTTGTTCTTGTTTGAGCTTGTTGTTTTGGCCTTATAGAGAGAGGAAGAAGAATCTGCACATGGTTTTAATCCACTTGGAGAAAGCGTATGAAAGAGTACCGAGAGCTAATTTGGCAATGTTTGGCAGCTAAGGAAGTGTCTAGCATGTTTATCAGGGTAGTCAAAGACATGTACGAGGGCTCGATGACCAGTGTGTGCAGCTCAGGCGAGGATATTGATTTTTTTAAGGTAGAGGTAGGTCTACATCAAGGTTCAGCCTTAAGTCCCTTTCTTTTTACCTTGGTGATGAACATTTTGACGAGGGAGATTCAGGGCAGATCTCGTGGTGCATGCTTTTCGTAGATGATATTGTTTTGGTGGACGAGTCTAGAGCCGGAGTCAGCAGCAAGCCCGAAACTTGGAGGGAGAAGATGGAGTCTAAGGTTTTCAAACTGAGCAAGACCAAGACGGAATACGTGGAATTCAGGTTCGAGCAAGGTGCATCCCCCGACGAGGAAGTGCTTTTAGGAGGGGAAGCCGTAAAGAGGAAGGAGAGTTTTAGGTATTTGGGGTCAGTTTTGCACAGTGACTGGGGCATAGATGAGGACATCACGTATCGGATCCAGAGGGGTTGGCAGAAGTGGAGGGCGGCGTCGGGGTTCTATGTGACAAGAAGGTACCGCTCAAACTAAATGGAAAGTTCTACAATATAGTGATCAGACCGACCATGCTCTATGGGGAAGAGTGTTGGCCCACCACGAAAGCACATGAACAAAGGCTGATGGTAGCTTAGATGAGAATGTTAAGGTTGATGAGGGGCACACGTTACCAGACAAAATCCGAAATGAAGTGATCAAAAGCAGAGTGGGGTGGCCAACATATGAGATAAGCTACGAGAATCAAGATTGCGTTGGTCTGGACATGCTCAAAGGTGAGACCCTAAGGAGCTAGTTCATAGGTGGGAGAACCTGGTCCTTGGAGACGTGCGTAGAGGGAGGGGTCGACCGAAGAAATGTTGGAAGGATAGTATAAGGTAGGATGTCAGCCAGTTGGGGATTTCGACAAATCCACTTCTTGTTGTTGTTGTTGTTGTTGTTGTTGTTGTTGTTGTTGTTGTTGTTGTTGTTGTTGCTGTTCTTTTCTTTTTTATTGATGCACCAGTAATAGGTTTTTGATGCACAAACAATAGTTTTTTGATGCACAAAATTATAGTTTTGATGAAGCGCACGCCCTACATCCATTTTTTTTTAAAATACGCGAATAATTGTCAAAAATTCACCCGTGCCTTTTTCCCCTCTTTATTTTTGTCCCTCCAACATGGCTCTTGTTCTTTCGATATATAATAGATATATTAGGGTAGATGGATTAAAATGTTGAATTTAGGTCGTATTTCGTTTTGGATCCAAAAATACTTTTGAGAAAAAATACTTTCAAAATTTTGAAATAGTTTGATACAATATTTTTTTTTTGAAATAGTGAAAACTACACCTTATACATTCACAAAGTATTTATATCCAAACGTTATGCCATCTGCCTGTTCTACGGCTCCGGTCTTGAAACAAAAAGCCTTTATTTTGTAGGTTCTGTAATATGGACCCCGACTCTCTTATCGTAAGTTGTACTTGTAACTCGACGTCGTTTCGTAGTTGTTCTGCTCTCTTCCAACATTTCCCCCTCTCGTTAACAAAATTCTCCATTGAAGCAAAACCTCCCTTCTCAATTCCCGCACTCCCCTCTTGTCTCCCTCACTCTACCCCGAATTCATTCTTCGCTGTGCACCTCCTTTCTCTCTCGGTGGCAGTTTAGGGTTTTGGAGTGCGCAAATTCGATGGATAGGCGGGATCGAGACCGAGATTGGGACCGCGACCGCGACAGGGACCAGGATCGTGAAAGATTCGGCGACGACCCCGATTCGTACCGCTACCGTCGCCCTTCTCGCTTCTCTGACGCTCCTCCCAACAACAATTTTACCCGAAGCCCTGGGAATTTTCGTCCAGGATTCTCCCCTGGAGGTGGTGGAGCTGCCGGAGATAACCGCTCTTTTGATAGTCCTCCAGGTGGGGGCGTTGGTGTTGGTGCTGGAGGAGGAGGCTTTCGGCCTGTGCGGCCTGAAGGGGGTGGATTTCGACCGGTTGGTGAAGGTGGTTTCGATGGCAATTTCCATCCTCCTCTGTCTGGGCAGAAACGAGGGTTTCCTTTCTCCGGTCGTGCGGGTGCTTCTCCAGGTAATTTGTTATTCTTGTGAAATTGTTCTGACGACAAAGATGTAATTTTTTTTAACCCTCAATCCAATATTAGCTTTATTGCATAAGCTTTGTATTGCTCTGGAATTTCACTTGGCAATTAGTCTGAAGGATTGACATATACAGACAAGCACATTCGCACGCTATTATTATTAGTTGTTAGGAGACTGAGGTTCTATAGTTGATGGGGTAACAAAATAATATCATATACAGACAGGCAAATTCACTTGCTTTAGATGTCAATCCAAAGCTGTTATCAAGTCAGCTATAGGGGCAATCTTAATAAAAAATATATCATCCAAAGGTATCATCATAATAGACACTAAAATTGACAGTAAATATAAAATATACTCCTACCTTTAAATTTAATGCTGCGGAAAAAGCTTGTTCTTTCTCCAGCAGTAGTATGTCACTCACTTCAAGACTATGCTAATTGAGACTCAACCATGAATAACTTCACTAACCCTGCAATCAGTTGTATGATTTTCCTCTGTACCCATTGCCTGCCATCTGTCTTCTTTACTGATCCCTCTTTGGTGCCTACTGCTCCTTGTGCCTTGTATGCATGTTCCATTTTCTAACCCTCCTTTCAATGTGCCTATCAGAATTATGCTTATGATTTCAATCCAATTATGGTATTTCCATGTCTTCTCTATGATCTTTGTTTTCTACAATTTTAAACTTCACACACTATCATAGTTTGTATTGCCTTAAAACTTCCTTCTTCTTCTCCAAGTCATATTCATCATTGGTTGCTGCATTTTATGATTTTATATCGATAACCTGGCGTTATCATCATTTTGTTGCATATCAATCAATTTTTTTCCCACTAATAGACATGTTTTATGTCCAGAAAATCATGAAAGAAGAAACTTTGTGAAACTATTTGTTGGATCTGTACCCAAGACAGCTACCGAGGAAGATGTAAGTAATTCTATTTGTGTGCTTAATGGTTTGTCTGCAGTGCAACTTTCGATGAGCAGTTTGTCATCCCTTGATTTTTTATTTTTTGTTTTCATCTTTTTGCTTCTTGCTCTATATGTTTATGCCAGAAGTAGTGCTAGATGCATTAAATGTGAAGAAGCCATATTTTCAGTTCAAACTTCCTAGAAGATTAAAATGAAAGTTCAGTTTCTAGCATTCCGTATTTCCGCAGAATTTATTCTGCTCCTTTCATCTGACATAGGTTTTATATTTGATTTTGTCAGTAGGATTTCCCTGCTTCTAGTCGACTTAAATAGGCATGAGTTGCTCAGTTCCTGAAAGATGCTTCAATGCTACTTTTTGTGTATGCTATTTTATCACATTTTTGTATTCTTTTTCAATTATTTGGTTTCAATGCAATTGAATTGAATTATGAATGTTTTTTTATGGGTTGGTGATGTTTGTTGGTACTAATTTGTGTATTCTTCCATCAATATTTTTCGGTCAGCTTCATGTGTAGTCTGAGTTTGATTGTCATCGTGTGATATTTACTTATTTCATAGTTGCTATTCTCCTGAAACAATTTATTATTTTAGATTCGCCCATTGTTTGAAGAACATGGAACGGTGATTGAGGTTACTTTAATCAAAGATAAGAGAACAGGACAACAACAAGGTATGATTTTGTAACATTCTTTTGTCAATAGTTCTGCTCTGCTCCCAAACTTTGTTTTCAGGTGGGGCCGATGGGTGCAAGTATAAGCTCTGTGTTTCACTTCAGTTAGTTTTAGCAACAATTTTCGGACATCTTGCTTTTGGTTGCAACCTGTCTTTGTGCTGCGTTATGAAGAGGCAAGACATGTGGACTTGCTAAAAACCTGCTTTTTCTAGAGCAGTTTCATAATTTGGGGTTTAAATCTTGTTTCTGTACTAGTGGCATCAGGAGCGAGGCCTTTGATTTTGTAGGCTGCCACTGTAATGGGACTCCCTTTTTCTTGAGTACATATATGTCCTATGCCAGGCTGTTCCGATCATTAAGTATTGTACATAGATTGGCACTAAAAAAATCCTATCATTGCTTTGATGGCTATTAATTAAATTAAAGGTTGCTCTTGTTGGTTTAATTCTGGAATTGATTGATAGACTAGAATCACAGAGTATTTATTGGTCATTGATGGATGAGATGGGATTTAACTTTTAAATGGATGTATGTGTTCATGTTTCTTGGATGTGATTGTCAAAATTTGTGTGCATGCACTAATTTAGTGCCGAGATGGTGATCTGTAATGAATGACCTCTGATGAATGTTATTTAGAGCAAAGCTGCTGGTAGAGAAGTGGTACTGGTCATTTTGCAACTTCTGTTTTCTAAGATCAGAACTGAATCTTCGCTGATATCTGAGTGATCCCTCTCCCTCTTATCCTTTGTTTGGAAGCTAGCTCTTGTGCTTCGAGTGCTCAAGGTGCTGGTCTTAATATGTACTGATAGATTATTCTTATAGATGGAGAGTAGGTTTATCCGTATATATTAATATTTCAAGTAGAACAAGTGAAGACAGGTTCCTTTACTTGAAACAATGTTTGGTTGTGGTGGCATCACATTCTGTCCGCTGCTGGTTCCTGATTGTTTCTCTGGTGCATCACCAGTCACCACAAAATACTGGTTTGGGAATTGATTGTTGTTTTCATTTTTTTGACTTGAAGTCCATGCTCCAAAGTAATTTTCACTTTACAGACCTATTGTGAGGATATGAAATTGACACGTGAAGTTCGTGGAATATCAGCTGTGCTTCTGTATGCTGTTGGTTCTCTCATAGATCTTTTGACATTCCAGGACTTGGTCATAGTAGTTTGTTATTTTTGCACATGTTATTGAGAGTTTGAATTTTGCATGGTTGCATTTTGGTCCTGACATGTATACATAAGACTTTGGAATTGTAGATGTCATGTAGTATTGCATCAAGATGTTTCTGGTAAAAAGGAAGGAAGACTGATACTCGCTAAAATGCATTAGTGCTGATTCTTTCCTTATAGATGGTGCACGCGTTCTATTTTCCAGCTACTTTCTGTGCCCATTTTTGTTGTTATTCTATGGGCCTCACCTATTATCATGAGATAATTTCTCTGTATTTATTAGAGTGGACCGTGGAGGGATCAGACTTACATGAGGCTAGATGATTCAGCGTTGAGAATTTGTTCATTCTTTGTTGTTTTTTGCTAGTCATTTTTCGCCACTTAACTGCTCTTAGCTCTAGGACCTGTGATTCTGACAAGTATTTCAAGCTCTAGTTGATCCTTTGATATCTTGCTTTCTTACTTAAGTGGTCTTTAGCTTGATTAGATATTGATGGTAATTTTAGATTTACATGCCCTGGTTCTATGGTTGTTGACTTCATGCACGGTCTTGCAATTTTTTTGGCATATAGGCCAGCAATTGTAGCTGCAAGGAATATTGTAGATTATTATCATATTGTTGATTGTTTTAGATAGGGTGGATAATGTTCTCTCTCTATCCAGCAATCAATGTCATCACCAAATTGAGGTGATTCTTTAGTGGCCATATTCTCAACAAATTTTGGTTATATATGAATGATTTTTCCAACCTATGTCCCGAGGCCATAGGTTAAGAACCTCGAAATGGAAATATTTTGTTGACTTGTATGTATTTAAGGTTCTTTAAATTATTTTATAGGGTTTATTTATTTCCTTTTAGGGTTTTAAATTAATTTAGGGTTTATTTAAGGGCATAGGTTAGAAAAATCGATATATAAAATCCATGTTGTCTGTACATTCAGCTGATGCTTTCAGAGAAAAATCGACAGGGCATAGAAATACTCTACCCATTTTGATGTATGGTCAGGTCGAATACCTGGCGCATAGCTGTCTTTATTCTTCGCAGCTGACCATATGCAGTGAAGAAAACTGCTTGGAAGCAATGTGGTTTCAGGTCTCTTCAGCAGCGCTATTAAAAACCTGTCAAAGGAGGCTCATATCTTACCAAATGTTTGCTTTCTCATTTTTCTAGGATGGGAAGGGTGATAACACTTAACGCCATTATGAGAAAATCACAGAATATGCTGATGTAGCTCCAATATTTGTATGTACCGCACTGTGGAATTAAGAACATGGCTGTTTAGAAAAAAGAATCAAGCAGCTCAATGGAATTGGCTGTCATATTTTCTGTGTCTGTATTTGAAGGACCCTGCTTTAGAAAATTAACATCATGGGTGAGTTTGGAGATAGAGTTGGTCTGAACTCAGATGGTGCTGAGCGTAGCTTGGGGATTTTCGGTTTTAGCTGCACTTATGAATTCGCAATGTTGCTTAGGTCTTTCTGCTCTGTTGCTTCATGAATACTTGTCAGCAGTGTCAGATCTGATTAGTGTCTTAAGAGTTGGGACAAATAATTTTTTCTTTCAGTCTCCAAGTTCCTTATACTTCATAGGCAGTTTAGTTTCTCTAAGTTTTTTCCAGTTTGAATGTATAAACCTGAACTTTTGGACTGGAAAATACTTGATAGATGAAGATTTAAATTGTATGCTTTTACAGGATGTTGTTTTGTAAAATATGCTACTTCTGATGAGGCAAATAGGGCTATCCAATTTTTGCACAATCAATATACCTTGCCTGGGGTAAGCTCTTCCATTCATTGTTTTCTTCTTTAGCTGCTCCAGGTTAATTGAATTGCTTTCAGTAAGCTGCATTTATAATTTTGTTTTACAGGGAATTGGTCCCATTCAAGTAAGATATGCTGATGGAGAGCGTGAACGCCTTGGAAATGGTGCAAAATTGTTGAGATTTTGCAAGTCTTTTACGTTTCTACTTGCTTGTCAATTATTTTTAGGATACTCACCTTAGCTGATATAATCTGACCTATTGATATATTCCGACGACAGTCACACCTTGACTAGCTGGTTAAACTTTTTATTTTTATGCTTAATGTGCTGTGATGCATCTAGTTTAGAAATTCCCTTCTAAATATATATATAGAAGTTACAGCTTTGATGCAAAGTATCTAGTTAAACTATGGGAAATGAAGAGTGAAATCAGAAAAAAGAATATGACATCTGCTATTGGGGAAGGAAGTATATACACTTGTATTGAAATTGGGGGTAAAACCGTAAAAGAGGGAAATTTATCTTGCTATTTGCTAATGTCATGATCTCTCTTAGATAAAATCTGTCATCTACGTCCTTATCCAAAATCCTCACGGTTTGCTATTTCATTGCTAGCTGCAGTTGAATATAAATTGTTCGTTGGCTCACTGAACAAACACGCAACAGAGAAGGAAGTTGAAGAGGTTTGTATACAGATTTCAATTTTCATCTTCCTATAAAGTGTTAGATAAGGTCTCATGGCCTTATCCGTATACAATATCGATAATCTTCGAGTTTATTTAGTATTGAGCTTCAATCGTTATGCTTTTATTTATTTAGAAATTGTATATATTTATGAATCTCTACATCCTAAATTTTGTAAAAAGAAACCACCCCTATTTTACACCCTTTTCCTTCAAACAACTCTCTATTTTTTTTTCCTCGTGAAGAAATCACTTCTTTTGTAAAACTAGTTTTCTTTTAAGATTTAAGGACATGAGAGGACAAGAATTAGTTTCAAATTGACACCTAATTTCTACAAGATTCAAGATATTTAAGGACGAAAATCTGTAAGATATCAAATTATTGTCCTTTCATGTATTAAATTGTGTAAAAAACTCGTTTTATCTGTTAATTGGAAAGGAAATTTAAAAATGTGATGGTTTTTTTTGAATGAAAACATAAAAATTGGTGATTTGGTGGAAGAAATGGTATAAAATAGGGCGGTTTCCAGAAAATTTCCTTTTCTGTATGGGCAAACTTTATTCCCTTTTGCTTAATAAGAGATATCTTTCTTTCAAACACAATATCACACAATAGCTTATTCATGTATACATTGCTAGCATGTGGGCTTCAAGTCAGGCAAATCCTGAGTTTTAAGTGCTCTAAAAGACCGCTAGATGAAATCTTAGCTGTGAGGGGCCGCCTAGTTTTTTCATTTTATTTTTTTCTAATAAAAGGTGTCATGCAAATCTGCTAGGACAATCACCTAGGCACCCACCCAGCCCAGCCCAGCCCTGCCTAGACACCCACCCAGCCCAGCCGTGCCTAGACCTACCCCAGACGCCTAGCCGCCTAGGTTACCCACCTAGCCCAAAAACGGAACACTAGGTGCCTGCCTAGCCTGTTTTTTAGAGAAATGAGATATAAAAAACTAAGAGTTGTGCATCTTTTATGTGTTTGATTTATCTTAACTAACTTAATTGAGTATTAAGTGAAGTACCCTGCTGATATATACCCCATCCCGATAAGTTAGTACCCCTTCATTGGATGTCTCAAACTCAATAAAAATTAGAAAATAAATGGAAACATTCTAGGACTAGCTACCCATATTAATTTTATTGAATACTGCTCTGCTGATCGCATTTCATTGAGTTCAATGCTGATTTTAGATTAAAAAATTTCTCTTTAATTGCATTTAAATGCGTTAAATAATGCCTCTAGAAAAGTTGCATTTCCAATGGAACTTCAATATTGGGACGGAAGGGGTGCTAAAAATCTCTTTTGTAGAAATTGAAGCCATTTATTGGATAAAATCCTTCCATTTCTAGATGATTAAGCAATGATGTAATTTGAAACATTGTCACCATTGATCAATACGAAGACAGACAGATTTCATATTGATTTTCTAGCAGCATTGGTTATTCTTGTGATTGTGTTGTTTTTAGTGACTTGCTTGGGTGTTCCTGTGATTGCTTGGATCTTCTTGGAAGACAGACAAATTTCATATTGTATTTAGTGCCTTGCTTGGATCTTTGTAATGAGGCTAAATGACTCGGAACCTTCAACACTGAGGGGTTGAGGGTAGAACATGATCAAATAATAAAGATGATTATCTTTGATGTAAATTGTTACTGGCTAGGAAAATAGCTAAATTATAAATAGTAACGAAAGGGGTTTGCTTCACAATCCAGAAGCAAGTTTATGTTGATATTTCATCATCTTGTTTTCCCTTTGTAACTTAATCAATCCCTGTTTGAATTTCTTTTTTGTGTGATCCCTTTTCCTTTGACTTAGTCTTTCTGAATGTTACTAGTGTGGTTACTAAATGTTGGATATTTTCTGAAATAGATGTTCGTACCATACGGACGTGTTGATGATGTATACCTTATGCGTGATGAACGAAGACAAAGTAGAGGTATGCTTCTATTTCTATTTTTTTTTTTGAAATTTAGGCCTTGCTTCACGTGTCCATAAAAAGTGTTTTTTTGGCAAAAAGTTTTTTTTTTCTGGACAAGTGAAGCAAGAGCGGTTTTCTGAATGATTTCCTGTTGCTCTTTGAAGCTGCACTCTATCATGCTTTCATTGAGATACATGATGGGTACTTCACATGTAGTATGTGTAAATATTCTGCCTTGTGCATTGTTTGTTGGGAACCCATAAAAACCCGACGGTCCATAAAAACCTGACAGTCTTGTGAACCCTTAAAAAACAACGAGTTGCAATAACTACTGGATGCTAACCCCTTAAACGATAATGTGTCCTTCCCTCTCTGTATGGTTAATTTGTATCTCCACCTTATGTTTTAGGATGTGGATTTGTAAAGTTCTCTCAAAGAGACTCTGCGATGGCAGCTATTAATGCTCTTAATGGCATCTATACTATGAGGGTAAGTGTAATTTTGTGGATGACACTGTTGTTTCATTGCTCAGCTGCACTATGCTTTTGTTAAATAATTTTATTTTCCTATTCAGGGTTGTGATCAACCACTAATTGTCCGATTTGCTGATCCTAAGAGGCCTAGGGCTGGAGAGTCAAGGTTCTCTTTTATATAGATTTGTATTGTTTTTTTTTGTTTTTACATACACTTGTTTCTTCGTCTTTCCTGGTTAAATATTTTATGCTTGAATTTATTGGTTGAATTTCACAAAAAAACCTGAGAAATAGGTAATTTTGCACCAAACAATTGCACAAAACCATCATAAAAAGATTCTGCTGTCAAAAGACCACCCACAACCCTCCTCTGTTAAAATCTTGAAGATCAGGAACTGGACAATTTCAGGGTTTGCAATCTCAAACAAGCTTCCATGGAAGACATGTTCATTGATGCAAACCACAAGTTCTAAAATTAAATTTGCGCATTATGGTGAAACCTAGCAAATTCCTTCACCGCTCACCATCATACACAAATAAAGCCCAAAAATCCTTGACCCTCCTAAGCTCATCCGCAACCACCCAAAGCCAATGACACTGACCGATTCTGGTCGTGCTTAGGCTCTGGATTCGTTGACTACATGCAGAATCAGATTTTTTACCAATAGTTTGAAGACGAAGCTAACCAATTTGAAAAGTTAGGGTTTCAGTGAGTTGATAGCGTTTGGTTACAAGATAATACCATAGGTTTCAAGGCTTGGCACTGATTTTGTTTCTTAAGACCGACTTCAAGGTTGAAGTCAGAGGAATCTGCCATTAGAGGTGGGGAAATAAGCAAAGACAAGTCTAGCAAGTTCATCATTGGTGATTATCCATCTACTTCTTCCCCCTTGTCAATGCACTGAACTTCATGGAGTCAAAGAGAGATTGAGAAATTGATAGAGACTTTGCATAGAGAATTTGAAGGATAGTGAGTGGAGAGAGTAGGGTCAAGATAGAAAGAGGGAGGAGTGGAAGGGCTGGAGGAGTTAACAAACTTGAATGAGAGATACTGTTAGGTGGTGTTTTGATAAGGGGATCTTTTATGGGTTATTTTGTGCAATATTCATTTTACAGGTGGTTTGGTGCAAAAGAGCATAATTCACTCATGGTTTTGTGAAATTCACCCAAAATTATTAGCATTATGCTTTTCTTGTTATTTTTTTTATCCATCACCTAACGAGAAATCTCATTTAATTTTCTGATCTGCCCCAGCAAACCTTCTAGTACTTTGTTAATACTCTTCAATGTGATTTTCAACTAAAAATGTGTTATCTATTTTGTGTATGAAAAGTGGTTATTACATTTGGAACCATGTGGTGATAATTTCCAGGATGATATGTTAGTTTAGGTTTTGTAGTAAAAAGTCCCTAGGGCTGCATAATTTATCCTCAACCCCCTCCCTACCCACTCATATGACTAGTATATTAGCGTTCAAGTTTTATCAAGACTTACAAGTTTGTTGATGTTGTTTTTTGCTCCACATTTAATAAGTTGCTACATATTCACTGGGTTTCTTTGCCATCCATATTCAGGGGTGGTCCTCCCTATGGTGGTCAGGGTTTTGCCCCTATGCCAGTATTGGGGGCGAGGTATCTGTGCTTATTTGTTATTCTTTATCTTTCTTGTTTTCAATGCCTTACAGTAAATTCTTATGTCCATTCTGTTAATTTTCCTTCCATAACTTGTTATCTCCAGACCACCACATGGGCCCGGTTTTGCAGACGCAATGGGTGGTCAGGGGCCAAGTAATGGTTGGCAGCCTACAAGCCCCCAGAATTTAGTTGCTTTCCAGAATGCTGGTTCCCATGGAATGCTTGTGAGTTGCCCTCTAGTGAATATACCCACTTTACCTTGTGTTAGTAGGGAATGTTTTGCAAATTTGATTTCCTTACTGTTAAGTTACAGGGTGGTTCTCATGGTTCCCAAGCTGTTGTGCTTACAGATGGCTCAATGCCTGGTTTTGCAGTTCCTTCATCTTCTATGTCACCACAGGTATGTATAAATTAAGAGTGATTGTACTCGTTTCTTGGTCAAGCTTCTGATAACAAGGATGTGCATATTTTTTTGGCGGGTTGGGTTTTTTTGTTTCTTTTGTGTTTTATGGGAGAGGGGTTGCTGTTCTTTTGGTTGCATTATTTTTATGATTTTTTTTTGGTCTTTACAACCTTTAGAGCTGGTGTAAGTGTGTAACAAATTAACAATATCATTTCTGTTCAACTTTTCTGTGACCTCACAACTTACTTTTTTTTCTTGCAGCTTAAACCTCTAGCACCAACCAATTACTCCCAGACGCAAACAAATCAGGTATCAGGAAGGCAGGCAACTCAGTTGCAATTTCCGCATGCTAGTGGTCAAATACCTTACAGCCATGGACTACCATCTCAACAGCTTCCTGGATTTAATGGACCATTATCTGTATCTCAGGCTCAACAAATTGCCTCCTCTGGAGCTCCTAATCACCCCCCTCTTCATTCCAACCTCCAACCTAATGCAGGATCTGCTGTGGCAAATCCTTTGCAGCTACCCACTTCAATGTCAGAACAGTTGCCTATAAATCAATCTCCTTCACAATTGGCTCAGATGCTGGCACAACAGAGACAATCATTACAGGCGAGTTTGCAATCATCACAGCAGGCATTTTCTCAACTTCAACAACAGTTACACATGATGCAGCCGCCAAATCAAAATCAGCAGCCACAGCAAAATTTTCAGACAACTAAACAGCAGGTACAAAAGAGAATTCCGAGTTTCTTCATTTGAACTGTAAGCTAGGTTTTTGAGAATTTCACAAGCCTTGTAGAAGCATGATCCTCTGCTAAATTTAAAAAAATGATAAGAACCGTAGTAATAGAATCTTTTATTTTAATGTATAATATCCGAATTTGGTGCATTTTAACTAAATTCAGTTATTATTGTCACATAGCTGAATTTCAGTTTTCCTTGGGTCTATTGGGCGCATCCTCCTTGTCATGGTATGGGTGCCCCAATCTTGACCCCCCAGATCCTGCTTGTGCGGGGCTATACTGGGCGATGATGTTGTATAATATCTGTCAATCTTCTAGATGGAACTTGCTTTCACAACTTGTTTTTTGCTTGCTGTTGTGTGCTATCAAGGTATAGAATATAGATGAAATAGAAGAGGTTTTGATGGGTGTGAAAGTTCGTATCATGTATAGTAGTAGCAGTTATGTAAAGGTATAGATGATGTAGTTGCTCATATCATGTGAATTGGCAGAACAGTGAACACAATTTTTTTTCTTTTGAAATAAGACCTCTTTTTTGTGTTTTGGCTACAATGGCAATACTTTGACACCTGGGGTAACTATGACAAGTTAATAGTAAATGTGACTTTGTACCTTGCCAAATTGTCCCTTTTCTGATGTGGCTAATAAAAACTGCAGGGTATGTAAGACTGAAATTTTTTGCTATAGAAGCCTTTATTAGTAAATCTAAACCTAATTGCACTCAAAACATTTTTCTGTTCGTACAAATGTCTGTCTTCTCTCATCTTTTGAGGTGTATGTGTTGCATCATAACATCCATGATTGATGTACTGGTCACATTTACTAGCCTGATCTAAATGCCCAAATTCTTGTTGCAGCCTCCACAGTGGAGTAGTGCTGTACCACAAGCAGCTGGAATTGCCTCTGGTATTACGCAATCTAATGATGCCCAACCAACTAAACCCACCGGTCCAGTCGCACCATCAACAGCAGGACCTCTTAAATGCAACTGGACTGAGCATGTATCCCCTGATGGCTTCAAGTACTACTATAATAGTGTAACTGGTGAAAGCAAGGTAATTCTCCCCCCTGTCCCCCCTTTTTGCCTACTCAGATGTCTGTGTAATAATGAATTCTGGCATATTTTGTTTGCCCTCTTTAGTGGACGAAACCCGAAGAGATGACATCGTATGAGCAGCAGCAACAGAAGTTGACCCTTCAACATCCTCACGGCCAACCGAGTTTGAATGTTCTTCCCTCCCAGCATGCTTCTCAATCACAGCAGCCACAGTTGCAAATGCAGTTCCAGCTACCTGAGCGTATGCAACAACCATCTATTTCTTTATCGGTTAGCCACTTTCCCTGGATGTAATGCTAAATGACATTCTTGTCTACTGCCTTTCAGTTTTTTTGATTTACTTTACATTATTTGAATTTTTGATGTCAGTATCAAGCTTCTGGCACTGTTGGAAATCAAAGTGTTCAGGTACTTGGTTAATGTTTTTGTGAGCATTCTAGATTTTCATAGGACATTTTTGCAAGGGATGATTTGTGAGTATGCGGGGTTTTTAGTTTTGCTCTTTGTTGGATAATAATTATAATAATCTGATGCAGCTTTATATGAAAGATTTATATGAGGTAAAGCATGTTGTTATTTGAAAAAGAAATGCTTACGGGCTTAGAATGTTTTGAGTCTATAGTGCTCACAACCTATTCCTCTCAAGGATGTGGTAATAGATAGTTCTTACAAGATGTGGTTTCATATGGGCTGTTGTAAACCCACTCTTTTTTCTTTTACACTGAATGTTATGGCAAGCATGAATTTCTTGATGAGAGTCGATTTCCTTGAAATTTTCGTTGTATCCTTAATATTTACTTGCCTGATTCGACTTGAGTTTCAAACAAAAGAACTTTAGTCATGAAGATTTGTCAAGAAGATGCCACACATCTCAGTTTGAAAACATGGTGATGCTACTAGTTTATTGAGTATTATTTGCTGAAAGTTGTTAATACTTTCATGATTTTCTTCAGTATACATGGGGTTTCATTGTTTCTAATTTGTAATGGTGTAGTTATCGTCTTACTTTAATGTTGTATCTTTGTGTTTTTTTTGCTTTTGTCACGAGGTTAGAAACAGCTCTTTTAATATTGGTCTGAGTTAGTTAGTGACCTAATGAGCCCAAAGATTCCCTGAGTAAGAACTATCGGTGATTCTATTTTCATTTATTAGTTAGGTACTTGGTAAAAGTGTGTCTAGTGTTATATGATTAAGTAAATACAATTATGTTGATACTTTGATTATAAACTAGATACTCACCTTCTGCTTTATTAAAAGGTATGGATTATATAAACTGAATAAACACTCGGTAGATACAATTAGCTGAATTTTCATCAGTTATTGACCTGTCAAGTACTCGACTCTTTTACCTTGGATTCAGGGACATCGTGCCGCTCAGGAGTGGATGTGGAAGAACAAGGCTGGAGGTTTGGACTCCTCTATTTTTAACAAAAAGCAAATGAGAACATTGGAAAACTTGCTGAAATACTGAAATTTCGCCTTAACTCCCTTTATTTTAACTGATGACGTTGGCAAAATCCGTATCTTACATTCATCGTATGCAGGAAGCTGAAGCGGAGACCCTATTTGCGGCACGGAACCTTGAGAGTGAAGCATAAAGAGTATCGTCCACTTTTCAGAAGCCACATCAAGCAAAATTGAACATGTATAATAAATTGTGGCCATTCTCTCTCTATCCTCCATATATGACTGCTGCTGTGTCGGGCTTCGCCGGTTATGGATGATTGCTCATTCAGCAGCAGGCGTTGGGCATTTCATTGTACAATGTGACTTTTGTATTAGATCCATCTAGCTATCCTTCACCCCACTACTGTAACTAAAGTCCTGCCCTACTAGATGTCTAGTAGTCTCTCTCAGCTTCAAGATTTGTAGCAGTAGCCTATTTTCCCAGTTCTATCGGTAGACTTAGGACGAGAGCATGTTTGGTAGTCCAATTTTGCCTTCTTCGATATTAAGAAGCCTTTCCTTGGATTATCATCTGATTATGGGCTGCAAGTTTCATTTAGAAATTCGGACTATATTAACGCCAAAGCAGATGATGCATTGTGGTAGGTGGCATTGTCTCGTCTGTCCAAGTACCAAGTACAACGCTGTTCAACTTTACGTTTGGGAGTATTTGCAAATAATAGGAGTCTAGGACCCATCCAATTCTCTGCAATAGTTCAGAAAGAATACATACTCTTAAAGGAAAGTTTACGTAGATTCACTGACACACATGGCATAATACTCGAAATACATGATCATTATTTCAATGCTAACACCGACTAGAGCAACACAAATCATCCCCCGAATTAGAAGGGCATGGATCAATCGCCGATTGAATCCAATCAGTTAATAGCACGGCAATTGCGACGAATCTCACCATCCTCTCCAGTGAGAACACCCACTCTCCCCATTTTGAGCATGGACCCCATAAAGTCTCCGAAGAAAGCATTCTGATCCTGCGCGTAGAGTTCCACGACGTCGCGGGTCCCAGCATCTGCGGAGACGAGCACCTGGTCGGAAGCCAGCAGCCCCTCCCCCGAGAGGAGGTTGACGTAGTACTGGTTGTCGAAGGTTGCCGGGGTCACGAGGTCCAGCTCAGCTGCCGGCATGGCTGAGCAGAGCTGGTTGAGTGACTCTTGGAAGGCGAGGTTTACGTCTGGGCCCATGTTGTTGTCTTTGAGACGGGAGCTGAAGGTTGAGCAACGCGCCTTGCCTACGGTGTGAGCTCCTAGTTGAATTCCCATGACAACAATCAAAACGTACATTAATTTTACGTACATTATAGCTTAAATTACTCGACCCTTGCAATGAATGCTAGCTAGTTAACTCGAACCTAACATATATATGTGTACTTGCTAATTGTTCCAATGCTATGCAAATTTGATGTCATATATATTCTTCCCTTCATGAAATGTTTCTGGAATTAGATTTAAATATTTAATTTAGTGCAATTATATATACCAGAAAGAGCGACCATCTCAGTGAGGGTGAGCCCAACATTCTGGAATAAGGTGGCTAAGCCTGCGAGGGTTGCGTTTGGGGCTGGAAGATTGGCGTTTGCACTGGCTTTGCTTGCGCTCCGACCGTCCCTCCTTCCCGTCTCCGCTTCCCAAACCGGGCCTCTAGACTGCAAAGTTACGATCGAGTACGCTCGATTAACTAAGTAATAATTAACATCCATGTCTAGATATTTGTTCGACTTAAGGAGACATACTAGCATGACGGAGTCTCTAGCTGCTATTGCTAAAATGTCGGCACAAGAAACCGTTCCGGGACACAAGGCTTCGAGATCGGACTTAATCGCGTCGATCACCTCAAACCCTCTCAAAGAGTTCAGGTTTGGCGCTGCACCCTTCTCTCCTTCCGTGTACGGCGTGTCGTCCAGCAGGACGGACGCATCACAGCCCTACAGAGACATAGAGATGTAGCCGGAACCATTCATTAGTACGTAGTACGTAGATTATATATATACAAACAAATACCATGCAAATGCATGCATGCATATGACATATAAATATTTTTTTTTGGTCAAGAATATGACATAAATATGAATATAGATAGCTTGCATTGACAAAGCAGTCATGAAAGTGGAGACGGAGCAAGGAGGCGGCCATGCGAGGGTCGTCTACGACGGCCTTGCTGATCCACGAGAGGACCACGATCTCCGCCTCGGGACACGTATCAAGGTATGCCCCCACTCTCAGCCCTAGCCCGCCATTGTTGTCACCTTCGCAAGTGATCGGCGCCTTTGCAAGTGGCTGGGCCCAGCCGGCGGCTGCTAGCGCCAATGCGAGGGCTAGAAAGTTGAAAACTGAGCTCATAGCTATGTGAGCAGTTTGCTCTACCAAATCGGACGGAGAGCAGTATGAATTAATAAAAGAGAGTTTGGCTTCTTGGGGTATTTATTTAATAGGATACTGGCAGGCAGGAGACTTGGCTTGGAGGGCATGACGCATGGAGATGGAGTAGTAGAGCATGGAGTGGTAGTTGGGAGGAAGACGTGGTCAAGGACTGCTAGAACAAGTCAATAGCATCATCAGGATCATTCATGTAATGGATGCAGAGATATGATGGAAGAAAGTCAAGAAACCTAATCACCCCATGTGCTTTTATGTTAGTTAAAGGTAGTGGTGATGTAATTATACACACCGATTTGATGGTTTTGTTATGAAATTATATAAAATGATGTTAAAAATAATTGAGCAAACTTGAGTTGTGCTCAAAACACGCGTGAACATAACAATGGTTTTGTTTTGTGCATGAAGAGGGCAATTTAGTTAGTTTTTTTTTTGGGTAAGGATGGCAATTTAGTTTGTAAGTATAGAGGAAGAGTATTTTGTGTAGGAAAGTAATTGATCTCATATTATTGATAATGACATGTATTTATACAAGAGTTTGTAAATAGAATAACGTAGTAGCAAACCCTAGTACATATTACCATAATTAAAAGAAATGATTAACTATTCTAAGATAGAAGATTGTTCTTCTGTTATCCTAATATCCCCCGCAAGCTAGACTGTCGAGTAGAGAGTCCGAGCTTGTAAAGAAGTGCTGCAAACTGAGGCCGAAGGAGCGGCTTAGTCAAGATGTCAGCCAACTGTTCTTTTGTAGACACATGAGCAATCCGAAGAGTGCGAGCTTGCACCTGCTCCTTAACAAAATGGTAAGCTAATGCAATATGCTTCATGCGAGAATGAAACACCGGATTAGAACTCAAGAAAGTTGCACCAAGATTATCACAGTAAACAATCAGCTGTTGAGATAGACGAACTCCCATTTTGGCAAGAAGGAAAGTAACCCATAAAAGTTCCGAGCAAGCATCAGCCAAAACTTTATACTCCAATTCCATAGAGGATCAAGAGACAGATTTTTGTTTAGGGGAACTCCAAGATATTGATGTTGAGCCAAAGTAGAGGAGATACCCAGTAGTAGAAATATAATCATCCTACGGTGTGAGCTCTTGGTTGAATTCCCATGACAACCACTAAGGTGAGTAAGGAGAGACCAGTTTCGACTAGATGACGATGTCGACGTTCAGACATGCCGTTGTGTTCAGGGGTGTGATGAGGGGACATGAGGTGGGTGGTCCCATTGTTGCTAAGGAAGGAATGAAGACCAAGATACTCTCCTCCATTGTCCGAAAATAGAAATTTGATTTTGTGATTGAAGAAATTTTCAACTAAGGAGCGAAACTTGATGAACACAACTTGAGTTTCAGATTTTCTTTTAAGCGGATAAAGTCACATATAATTAGTGAAATGATCCACAAAAATAACATAGTACTTAAATACGTCATAAGATAAGACATGTGAGGTCCATACATCCGAATAGAAAATTTCAAGAGGCAAATGAGAAACAAGAGATGATTTATGAAAAGGAAGTTTGTGACTTTTATTAATATGACAAGAATTACAATCAAATTGCAAAAAGGAAGAGCTGCCTAAATGAAAATTCTTGTTTAGAAATTGAAAGATTGTTAAAGAAGGATGCCCTAATTTGTGATGCCAAGACTTTGCAGGAAGACTACGATGAGCGGAGAAGGATATTGGTGGGGAGGATTACCAGTGATAAACGCCATCAATGCAAGGATCACTAAGGATGGTTGAACCTGTATGGATATCCTTAACAAGAAAGCAATTATGTAAGAAAACCATAGCATAGCGGGTATCAGAAGTAAATTTAGACATAAAAAGAATATTTTTAGAAAAGTATGGAACATAGAGAATGTTGGAGAGACGAAAACTATGAGATAGAGAAGAGTGAATGGAGGAACCAGAGTACGTAATAGACAAACCTTGACCATTACCGACGTACACCTCATCGGGACCGGAGTAGGGTTGATGAAGGGCAAGGTTAGAAAGTTCATGGGTGAGATGATGGGACACTCCTATATCCACTAGCCAGTTGGAGTTGGGAGTGGACGTAGAAGCCATGTCAACTTGAGTCGGGGTGGGCAGAAAATGATTAGATGGTGGAAGTTGGACATACGGGTAGTCCTCTCGGAACTTAGCACATTGGGAGATGACATGGCCAGGACCTTTGCGGTACTAGCACTTGCCAAGGAAAGGTTTGGAGGAAATTTGTTATGGTGGAGGATGAGTGGTTTGTTGAGACATGTTAGGTGGATTAGGGTTTCTTGGAGGGCGAGGTTGAAAATGCAGATTAGGGTTTTGATAAAAGGAGGTCCAATTTTGTAGAGGTGGGGGCGGGGGCACGGAGGGTTGCCATGGTGGAGTCGGAGTCGAGCCTTGGGCAAGAGTCTTGCCATGTTTCTGCACATTCAAGGCCGTCACCGGTGCATTGTCAGTGGTGTCCGTCTTCAATTCAATCTCTTTAAGAATAAGCTTTTCATGAAGCTCTTCAAAGCAGATGCAAGTGTCATGCATATTAGCACTATCGTTCACCGATTGAAAAGTAGAATCAAGACCTTTGAGAATGTAATCAATGAAGTCTTTTTGGGAAAAAGGCGAACCCAAGGAAGCCAAGTTGTCGGACGCCGATTTCATAGACTGCATATACTCCGAGATGGAGGAGGAGCCTTTCTTGAGTGTGCTAAGGCGTTGCTTGACTTGACATTTGTGGACACGAGAAGCCATGCCATAAGTTTCTTTGAGCGTGTCCCATACAACCTGGCATTTCTTGCCTTGAGTGACAAGCATGGCGACGAGAGAGGACAAGGTGCCAATAAGGGCACCATAAATGAGCCTATCTAGACGTTTCCATGTAAGGTACACAAGATTAGTGATTGTAGCATTTTCCCGAACAGTGGATTCCTCCGCTGGTAAGGAATAAGACCCATCTAGGAACTAATTAAAGAGGTCATAGCCTTCAAGAGTCACTTGAATTTGTGTCTTCCACGTAAGGTAATTAGATGGAGTGAGTTTGATTATGTTGGTGAAATGAACAATGGTAAAAGTCTTAGATTGTTCATGGGGATTGGCTAACGAAGTTGCAAATTCCACAACCATGGACGTGTTTAAGGATTGAGTAGGGTTTTGTTGTGATAGTTTCACACACACTTGCAAGAATACGAGATCTATCGTAGTATTAGATCAGGATCGAATCACGAGGATTATTTCTGTTTTAGTAAATTCTAAAAACCTGTTCCTAAGCCAAATATAATGATTTTGGGTGTAATTCTAACTACTAAAAGCAATTAAAATAAGTAAATTATGAGAATGCAAAGTTCCAAGGCTAGGAATCCCCACAACGTTGATCCACGGAGTTTGAATCTCACGTTTACCTAAACTGAGTTGGATATTTTGTTATGAAGGTTATTGTCTAATGTCGTAAATTAACTTTTCTCAAAGTTTAACTTATTGTACTTCTATCAAATTAAGAACCCACTCTCGTGACGAAACAAAACCGATAGAAGTCTTTTAAGCACTTAGAAATCTAGATGGTAAACCAAACTTGCCCCACTCTCGTGATGCATCAAACTTGACTCAAACATCTAGAAGTTCTATGACAATTAACCACACGAGAAACTAATCTCAAGCTCAATTCTATTTTTTCCAAATAGAAACAACCACCTTTCGATGTGTTCTCTCTATTTTGTTTACTCACTTAGACTACCGCCTTTCGATATGCAACCTAAGCAAGACTCTAACAAGTTTAAGCCTATTATATTAATATCAAGCCCCTAGAATCAAATCATATTAGTTTTCCAACTCAATTCAAGCAAAAGAGATTGATTTTGATCCGCTTCACATTGTTGGGATCAACCCAACCCTAGAACTAGAGAACTTAGCCCAACATAATTGAATTCATGATCAAAACAATAAATTTAAACATAGAAGAAGAAACACAAGCAATATTAAAATACAAACTTACTAGGAAATCAATTGAAAGAAACAAAGTAGATCCAAGAGTGCAAATTCTTCAAATTGTAAGAACGTATAACTTAAACCCTAGAAATTGTCTTCTCCTTCTATCTACTAGAAATTAGAATAATAATAATGCATAATATCTCCAACTTTTCTTCCAAGGAGTTAAAATAAGAAATAAACTAAAGATATCCAACCCTACAAACAAACTCGGGCCCAAAACAAAGCCCAAAAACCCGTCACAGAACAAAACAGGGGATTCACGGTCGTGAAACTTAACTGTCACGACCGTGAAAGCACTTCGCAGCATAGTCACGAGCAGATTCACGACCATGAAACTTGCCCGTGACTCCTACACTTTGTCTCTAGGACCTCCTTCAGCCGTGAAACTCCATAAAAGACTGTGAAACTTGTCTGTGACTCCTACACTTCGCTAGTTTCTTGCCCTTATAGCTTCTCATAAGTCTTCTAAACTTCTTTCCTTTGCTCCACAAGATCAACTTCTTCTTTAAAGCTCAAAAACATCATCAAGAGACCTATAAAAACAAAACACACTTGTGTAGACCTCCATATCTCAAATAATACAAAAATCACACAAAACCACTAAAAACTAACCCTAAAAAGAAAGAAATCTATATCTAAAATGCACATGCAACCACACAAAATAAAACAACATCAAAATACCCCATACTTAGACTTTGCTTGTCCCCAAGCAAAACTCAAAATTCAACCACAAGTGCAAGAAAGAGATAATTGCCTCGACTTGTTCAAACCCTCATGATCATGCTAATTGAAAGATCAAAGACAAGGGCCATCATTGCATATCATTGGCATCAAACAAGAAAGCCCTTCTTAGTCCTTAAACCTCACAAGGATAATGTGTTTTACTCACCTTTAATGTGTTTAAGGATAATCAATAACGCTCAAATCTAAACCTTGAAAACAATCTACCATATGCTTGCATCAGAGTCCTACACTTCCACCACTTGGGACAATGCACATGACATAAATTAAGAGGACTTTTATTAGGTTGTAATGGGGCCAAGGTAAGGGAAAAGGGTAAGGAATTATTTGGTCTTGTGGTTCTAAATCCGGGAAAGAAGAAACTTAACCAAATCAAACACACACCAAGCTTAAGATTTTCTTTTTCTCACTCTTACTCTTCTTTTTCACTACCTTTTCACAACCCAACTACAACTCCATTAACAACTTTATTTATTCAAACTCTTTTTTTATTTTTCATTGTTTTTCTCTTTTTCTTTTTACTAACCACTTGCTTTATTTCCAACAATCACCTCCAATACTAACAACATACAAATTCTTCAAGCTTGACTCTCACATAGCAAACTTAAACAAATATCCTAATTCCTGGATGGGTAAAACAGCTAATACTTAGGGTTGGGATGCTTTGTGGAGCTTCAAAAATAAGGTCATAAAAGGCTAGAGCATGGCTTGAAACACATGAAATTATATGCAAAGCTAGTCAAGGGATTATGGCAAACAAAACAAATACCTCTATCATTTATGTCATGAATAAAAGTCATATATGTGACCTTGAAAAAGGTTATAACGCAAGTTCTAGAAATTAAGTAATCAAAGCAAGAATCACACACAAAGAAGGCAAGAGGACACATGAATAGTCCATTAGACTCAAAATCTCACAAGGCTTTTGTCTAGGGACCTATTCAAGCTAAAATCTCATCAATAACTCCATGCTAGGCAATTTTTCAAAGAAATATCAATGCAATATAGAGAAATTCAAACACTTAGCATCATAGACAAATATCTAATCATTGTGGCATCATTTTTTTTAAAAGTAGAAATATTCATAACACCATCTTAAGACTCTTTTTTTTTCTTTTTTTTTTTTATGACTCAAACTAAACAAAACATGCAAGAAAAATCAACATGCAATGTAAGAGTACTAAGGTGAATACGCCCTTCCCCATACTTAAACCCTTTATTGTCCCCAATATAGAAATTAAACAAGAGGGAGAATGAAACTCACAAATTATATGGCTCGGGTTGCCTCCCAAGAAGCGCTTCTTTAAGGTCAATAGCTTGACCTTTCACTAATGTCAAGTCTTCGGATCGGGATGGTCGGTGATACCCAACTCAATCGGATCAGGTTCTTTGTAAGGCTTGTGTCAAAATTTTCAAACCTTGAAATACCCCAATTTCTTGTACCAAAGCTCAACAAAATCATCTGTACGAACTCGGTGTAGGAGATATAGTCCCGATCTTCTTGTGCTCTTGCTTCTAGGGAACATATTTAACTTATGATGAGTAAGAAGCATTTGAACATCTACATGCAACTTATCAAAGAGATCACCACCATCTCTTTATTATGCATTATTTAGTGTATACTCGGCCAACATATGTTCACCCTCTCACATGGGGGGCATTCCAGTAGACCCGAGGGTAGTCTAACTACTCTAGTAGACCCGAAGGTAGTCTAGAGCATGAGTCGTCCCCATAAAAAAATGGTTGACTCGAGGGTAATCTGATTAGGATCATCCTTTCCATAAGGAGAACAAACAAAATATCAACTTTTCAATGTAGATCATAAGAAAAGGAGATAGTCCTTTTCTTGCACATACGTTGTTAAGATCATAATTTAAATCAAGCCATAGTTTATTTCATTAAACATAAACAATACATGATCATCTTTAATCGATCAATTCATATACAACAACCCTTTATTCAAGGTTTACACACATACATAAATTAAAGCACACTTTTATTCTAATACAACACATACATGTAGAAAAGGAAACAAATTCTTTCTTATATCATGCACGACACCTAACACTGCAAAGAGAACAATAGACCGGCCTTATTGGCCTACGATCCCCATAAAAATTCGCCCAATAAGCACCACTGACAGCGACTACTCCATCTCCTAAAGGCTCGACCTTAGGGATATGCATCTTGGACTTAGCACGTGTGTGCTTGGCCCGAGACCTTGAGCGCCTCTTGAACCTCGACTACCCTTTCCTAACCTTGTGTCCATGGTTAGGATCACGAGACTTTGCAGCGTTGGAGGATTGAGGCGCAATATCCGACGAGCACTTTTATGTCGCGGTAAAAGCACTGTCAAAGAAATATCCTAACTTCCGAACCTAGGTATAGTGGAAGCAAGGGTCGAACCCACAAGGACTCGGATTACTCGTGTTTAAGTAATATTACTAAGCAATAAGGGGGATTTTTAGAATTCAAACTATCAATCTAAGGGAATAAAACAAGCAAGTAAAATAATTAGAGATTCAAATAGAGGAAAAGCGTCCAACTAGTTTCGTATCCATTGCATACATGAGTTTTGATCCTTGATTATTCTTAATTCAATTCCCTTGACTAATCTATTGTGAATTCATGGAATTCAAGCTTAAAGTGGTTATTAATATACACCGTCTTTAACAACCTTTTAACCAATTAACCTAGAAAACTTTCTATGTCAAATTGATCATGCAAATTAATTCAAAGCATTCAATAGAAACATAATTCATGAATTCCACCATCTATTCATGAACTTTTGTGATTGAATTCTCATCCTTTGATTAATCTTATTCCACCGTCTATAAGTTTAATCAAAGGATTCATCCATGAATAACCAAATTCCACCGTCTATTTAATTACTCTAGTTGTAATTCAACCTAGAAAAAGAATAAGTGATCGATCTATTATAATCCTAAGCGAATCTAATCAATTAAGCATGGAGAAATTCAATCTAGACAAGGAAAATTGAGATAATTCAAATCTCACAAACCATCATGCATACAACTTCAACTAACTAGTTGGACATAGGGAAATTAGCTAGAATATGACATTGAAGAAGAATTAAACTTACAAGAGTTCGATTTATCTTCAATATTGCAAACTAGGGTTTTGTCTCCCAAACTTCTCTCTAATTGAAAATAACGTAAAAACAATAAGCATAGAAAAGCATAAATCTCCAAAGAAACTCTAAAAGAGTATTTATACCACTATCTAAAAACATCAAAAAATACTAATAAAGTCGGCCCAAAGATAACACGGAGGCCCGAAGTCAGCGTCGGATCAACGCGCCGAAGCGCGGTCAAGTCCACCAGGAGCGCGATTGCGCTCCACCTGGTCCTCCCCGCACTCCGGCCGCAGAAACTCTATCCCCTCGGCGCAGTTTGAGACTTAAGCGCGGGCTTGTGCTTCCTTCTTGATTCGTGCTTTTCCTTTTGTTTCTTCACTTCAAATGTACTCCACTCGTTCCTATATCCGGTCCTTAGCTTCACATCCACCATGCTTCAGCTTCCAACCTGCAATAAAGCACATAAACACGTAGATTCCGAACTAAACCGAAATAAAACTTAAACTACAACTTAAAGCGAAACTCTAGCTAGAAATGCATAAAACGGGAATAAAACATGCTCTAAAACCTATATCTATATGCTCTATCAAATTCCCCTATGCTTAAACCTTGCTTGTCCTCAAGCAAGACATAAAATCAATCACACCACAAACAAGCAAGCTATGACTTCCATTAATTTTCAAGAAACTCAAACTTAACTATGAAATCGTCGCATACATTCAATGAAAGCTTCAAACCAAGTTATTAATCCATTCTAACCCTCACCAAGGTATATGTGTTTGCACTCAATGCTCAAGTGTTTAAAAGGGTAACTGTTTTCGCTCAAAAATCATCTTTGAATGCCAACTACCATATGCTTGCATCAGTGTACTAAATCTCCACCACGGATGTTTAAATGTAAAACGTAAATCATGAGGTCTTTTTCAAAGTTGTAATGGGGCCAAGGTATAGACAAGTAGGTGGGGATCATTATTTGGCCATGTGATGCTAAATCCGGGAACTAGAATCAACTAAAACCCAAATTACAATAACACTCACTCTCAAAGCACCTTACCAACTTATTTTCCCTTTCGTCCATTACTTACTTTCAACACTTCTTTCTTTTTGCTCATCTTTTGATTTTCTTTCCACAAAACCAATTGAGATTCATTCTTTTTCATTCTTCTCTCACAAGAACAACTTTTGCAATTTATACACAAAACTCATCTCAATCAACCATTCACACCAAACTTTTCCTCAAAGGATTTTCAATGAACATTCCCAACATCCTTAACTTTTTTTTTTCAATTTTGCACATCCTCCTCAATTACACCTTTTCAAACTTCCTTACAAACCCCAAAGTACATCATATAACTCACAAAATTCCCCTAGTCAAATCCTAATTACCGGATAAGGGTCAAGCTTATTCGGATAGGAACAATTTTTGTGGAGCTAATAATCAAGGCTAAGGCTCAAAACAATGGGGCTACAAAAACAAAGGTACAATGTAGGGTAGATAAGGATATAAATGAGCTTTAAGAAAGTTTGCCTCAATCACTTTTACATCATACATTCAAATCATATAATGTGGTCTCGAAAAAGAATCTAAACACAAGTTCTAGAGTTTAAGCAATCAAAGAGATGCACTCAAGAGTTTTCATGCAAAAATAGCATATAAAGGCTCAAAAGATTTCACAAGGCAACAATTGGTTAGAACTTCATAAATAACTCAAATTCTCACTTTCATGGATACTCCTTCATAATC
The DNA here is from genome assembly GCA_964016875.1 of Fallopia convolvulus. NCBI lineage: Eukaryota > Viridiplantae > Streptophyta > Magnoliopsida > Caryophyllales > Polygonaceae > Fallopia > Fallopia convolvulus. Next base: position 31,527,536 of record OZ024727.1, read on the forward strand.
AAGCAATTCTGTTTTAGAACTTTCATCAATTATTAACAAGTCATGGGATATGAAATCATGCTCACTCAATAAACAAGTGGTTCCAAGGGGAAAAATGAATCCTAAAATGCAATCAAAACTCTTACCGGATTTTTCAAACTTTTTAATCAATGCATAACAATAAAGTAAACATGAAAATGTAACTACATGAACTAACTACAACTAAGCACGGATGACAAAATAAAGAATCCCTTCCCCCATGCTTATACTTTACTTTGTCCCCAAAGTAAAAGAAAAGTTAAGAGAAAAAGAAACTAACCTCGTCACAAGAGCTGGCAAGCTCTAGAATCTACTCCTTAGGTGGTGGTGGTGGGTATCCCAGGTATGGGTGATAAACAAAGGGTGGATAGCCTTGTTGTGGCGTTTGCATGTCCATCCTCTGATGAAGAAACCGTGTCTTCTCATCAACATAGTCAAAGCGACTCGTCACATAACCCCTAAAGTGGTTGAAATCAGCCGTTAAACCATCCATACGAGTAGACAAGCCACTTACTTGAGTGGAAAGGCCACCCATCAACTCTACCAAGTGATTATACTGGGTTGTCGACATGTAGCTTCCTTGTTCATGTTGATCAAAGCCATGCTCATGAATCGGTGCCTCTTCTATGTCCTCATTAGCACCCTCCTCATCAACTTCCTCATCATCATCTACCGCCTCTAAATCTGCCTCTGGTACATACTCCTCACCCTCCTCTTCTTCATCATCTACATCCATGGAAATGCTAGCTTCCTCAACTTGCCTCTTTGATTGTTTCCTCTTCTTCGTCCCTCCAACCACTTCCTTAACCAAAACATCCCCATCTTGTGGATGAATAAGCCAAGTGCTAGCATTCTCCAAACCAAACTCCAATGCCACTCTTGACAGATTAGGTAGTCTCATAGTATAAGGGCTACTACCGAGCACCCAATAGAATTGGCTATTCTTCACATACATCACCTTCATCTTGTTAAGGAATGGAAAGTTCATTGGGAGGGCTTCTATCCTACCCACACATTGATCCACATCAATCCCGTAATGTAGGGCAAGCCTAGTTATTGCACCACCCACGGTAATCTTTCCTGTATTCTTCTTAGCCATTCGAGCCATATTATACATCATGGATCCACCAATATCCAAATCATGTCCCTCCAAGATACCCTGAAGAAAAAAGATATCCTTCTTAGGGAAATTGTTCTCTCCCTCTCCTCTCCCAGTGATAGAATGAGCAAAGAACCGTTGAAGTATCCTAATCACCGGATGAGATATCCCAGAAGCTTTTGTCCTCGATGCTAAGTAGACATTACTTCCTGAAAGTCGGGCCCACTGTTCATTGTTCATCCAAGTGGCCCTAGACTCCCACCGAGGAACATTATGATGATATCTTGGAAACCTGAAAAGCGTGTTGATCTCAGTCAAGGTCATAGACCGTTGCACCCCTCCCAACTGAAAAGTGCATCTTCCCTCATTCATAAACCGTCCCTCCAATATATGAGCATCCAGAGTGCTCATGAACTCCAAAATCAAGCTACTATAGGTTGGCAATCTCATGCCAAGTAATCCTAGAAAGCCCTTGTTAAACTCAATTTTTCTCAATTCACTAGCCAATCCCAAATCCTCCATCAAATCCCAATCAATATATCTAGGAGGTTGGATTTCACGTTTCTTCAACTTATTAAAACGGTCTAAGTGCTTCATATCCCTAAACTGAATGCCCAAAGATTCCAGAGTAATATTTCTTCCCGTTGAAGGAGGTTGAGGCGGAGCTTGAGGACGAGATGAAGAAGGCGCAACGGTTGGAGCCATAGATGAAGTTGCTCGGGTCACTCTTTGTGGACGACTCGGCCCCGTAGGAGCGGTAGATTGAGCTTTAGTACGACCCATAGCTAAATTCACCTACACAATGCACAAAACCAAAAGCAAGCACAATTCGATTGCCCGGCAAGAGCAATCCACCAAACAAGCAATAATACACATTAATATCACTCAAAGCACTCTTCTTCCCCCACTAACCTAGAATTAATTAGCATAAATAAGGTTAATTTCGAAATTTGCAAATTACATCAATCTAACCATGAAACTAACTCATAATCATGCTAATAATCAAGAATATGAACTTAAATTGAGAAATCTCGACCTAAAAACCCCTTAAATTGAGGTTTTTATGCAAAAACCTAACTTGAAGGATTTAGGTTAAAAACTCAATTTTTGGCTAGAAATTGAAAGAAAAAGTGTTGAATCTTACTTGTTTGATGATGTGAAGTGTAAATCTGGCCTTGATCTGAAGAGATTTGCTCCAATGGAAGGTTGCAAGCTTGAGCTCTAATGGAGGAAGGAAGAGGAAGAGGAAGCTCGGCGCAGTGAAGAAAGAAGGGTAAAGAGAGAGGCCGAAAATTTTAGGGTAATAAGTGTAGAACGCACAACGGGGCGCGGTTTGTCCCGGCTGGAGCGCGGTTGCGCTCCCGACACTTTTGCCCATGCTGACGCCCCAGAAAATCAGCCCCTACGAGCGCGGCTTGGGCGCCCGAAGCGCGGTCGTGCTCCACCTGGATTCGCCCGCGCTCAGCGTCTTCGACTTGCTGCTGGCTATACGTGAGCACGGGCCCATGAGCGCGAGGGCGTCCTGGCTTCCTCGGACCGCGTGTACATGTTTCTCGACTTTACCTAAAACTAAGAACAAAAACGAACCAAAACATAACAAAAACAAAACAAAAACAACCCGAAAACAAAACTTATTCTAGAAAGTAAAGAAAACTACACTTAAATCTTGGGTTGCCTCCCAAGAAGCGCTTGTTTAACGTCATTAGCTTGACGCATTACCGCTCACGTATTAAGCTCGCCTAAAACCGTCTCTTGAAGAATAACATTGCTAAATTCTTCAAAATACGGTTTCAAGCGCTGTCCATTCACTCTTTGCATTGAATGATTTGATCCATCATCTAGAAAAGCGAACTTAAAGTGGCTCGGTGATTGCTTGATCTCCACATTAGGACCCTGCAAAACAAAAGAAACAAGCTTCTTGCTTGGCAATGTTAGTGGCATGGGCTTAAAGCCCGGTAGCAAGGGTGGTCGCTCATAGTGAACGTTCAACTTAGCTACAACTCCCTTCATGTCATCGTGTAGCATACAATCCACTTTATCTTCATTAAATACAAGATTCTTAAGAGAAGATTTTAATCCATCATGATCATTAATATCAAAGAAAACTGGGACAAATGTATCTAAAACATTAATGGAGCATAAAGAATTGTCATCGTAGGGAAATTTCATGGCAACAGAGATGTTATATTCAACCCTTTCCCCACCAAACTCCATAGTTAATGAGCCAGTACGCACATCAATTTTTTTATTGGCTGTTTTAAGGAATGGTCTACCTAAGAGAATTGGAGCCGCATGCTTGTCATGTTCCATATCAAGTACATATAAATCAGTGGGAAAGATCAACTTATCAACCATAACAATCACATCTTCTACAATCCCCTTTGGGTAAACATTGGATCTATCAGCCAATTGAATTACTACACCCGTTGCACGTAATGGACCAAGCTCAAGAGATTTATAAATTGAATAAGGCAAAACATTTATAGAAGCACCCAAGTCTAGCATAGCCTTATCAAACTTAGTTTCACCTATGATACAAGGAATAGTGAAAATACCTGGGTCTTCGCATTTCTTTGGCATTCGTCTTTGGAAGACCGCTGAGATTTGCTCGCTAACCTTGATCTTTTGCTTCCCTTTGAGCTTTTGATTCCGCTTGACCGTGCATAGCTCCTTCAAGAATTTAGCATAGCGAGGAATGCTCTTGATAAGCTTGAGAAGTGGAATGTTCACCTTGCTTTTGCTAAACGTCTCGAAGATCTCTTTATCATTCTCGATCTTACGGGTTTCCTTTAATGCATCGGGAAATGGTGGAAGAGGTTTGAGAGCCGAGTTCGAAGGAGTAGATGAGTCCTCGTACAGAGCCTTAGGCGCGGTTTGGACCGCAGGCGGCGCGGTCGCACTCCCACCGTCGTTGCCCGCGCTTAGCATGCCCGAATTTCTGGTGCCTGGGCGCGGTTTGGGGCTTGTGAGCGCGGGGGCGCTCTGGCCGTCTTGACCGTGTTCGGGCATTTGTAGAAATCCCGAATGTTCGTCCTCCTCGTCTTCTTTCTCATGAAAAGTTGGTTGCTTTTCAGCTTTGTTCTCCAACACTTTACCACTCCGGAGCGAGATTGCATTTACGTGTTGTTTAGGATTGAGTTCTGTTTAAGAAGGTAATCTGTTGGAATCTCTAGCTTCAAGTTTGCTCATTGCCTTTGCAAGTTGGCTCATTTGATTATCCAAGTTGGCAATGCTTGACTTGGTTTCTTGTTGAAATTGCCCCATAGATTGATGCATAGTAGTCATGCTTTGGGCAAGAGTGCGGATCATTTCATCCGTGGACAAGGAGAGGCCTTGATTCGGTGCTTGAGGCTGAGGTTGAAGGTGAGGTCTAAAACCTGGAGGGCCGTTTGGAGGTGCATATTGTTGATTCTGATTTCCATACCTCAAATTATGATGATCCTTCAAGCCCGGATTGTATGTGTTCGAATAAGGATCATATACTGGCCTTTTTAGCCCATAGCCTCCAAGCGCATTGACTTCTTCCTCTTGAGTATGAAGAGTAGGACAAGCATCTGTCTTGTGAGTAATGTTGGAGCAGAAACCGCAAGCTTTGACTTGTTGTTGTCCTCCTAATATGAATTGCCTGAACATTGTCTTCAACTCATTTACCTCCTCATGTAAAACTGTAGCATCAATAGAATGGGCAACCCTCATTTTAGCTCTTTTGCTGAATTGACGAGAGCCTTCAGATAGTTCATGGAAAAGCTCAATAGCTTCAGCAGGAGTCTTATTTAGGATGTTTCCTCCACAAGCAGCATTGACATGTCGGCGTTCTTATCTAATAAGCCTTCATGGAGGTACATAACAAGATCCAGCTGAGAATAACCATGATAAGGACAGCTTGAGATTAGCTTCTTGAACCTCTCATAATACTCATACAATGATTCATTCGGGAGCTGTTCAATGTTGCTAAAACTCTTCTTCAGACTTGAAAGCTTTGTTGCAGGAAAATATTTCTCAAGAAAAGCCTTCTTCAATTGCTCCCAAGTCTCAATACTGCCAGGAGCCAAGTAATAGAACCATTCACTAGCTGCCTCTTTCAAGGAAAAAGAGAAAGCTCCCAGCTTGATTTGATCATCAGTGACGCCCTTCGGTTTCATGCTGGAGCAGACATCATGAAATTCAGCTAGATGTTTATTGGGATCCTCACCCGCCTTCCCATGGAATTGAGGAAGGAGGTGAATCAACCCATATTTAAGTTCAAATTGGACACCGTTAGGGAGCTAAAGTAGCTTCACCGCCAATGGTTGTTGGGCCAAATTAGGTGCAGTCAACTGTCTTAGTGTTTGTTGAGCCATCTCCGCAATTTTAGGAATGCCTTCGGACTCAGAATCAGATGTGGAAGAATCCAGGTTTAATGGTAATTGAGAAGAATCACGAACTTCCTTGCGCAACCTAGAGATTGTCCTTTCAATTTCAGAATCAAAAGCAACAAGAGATGGATTAGTAGCGCGGGTATGAACCATGCAAGTGGTTCACACCCCAAAAAATATAAAAAGTAAAACTAAATAAACACGAAGAACAACGACGCCAAATTTGACGAGCACTTTTATGTCGCGGTAAAAGCACTGTCAAAGAAATATCCTAACTTCCGAACCTAGGTATAATGCAAGCAAGGGTCGAACCCATAAGGACTTGGTTTACTCGTGTTAAAGTAATATTACTAAGCAATAAGGGGGATTTATAGAATTCGAACTATCAATCTAAGGGAATAAAACAAGCAAGTAAAATAATTAGAGATTCAAATAGAGGAAAAGCGTCCAACTAGTTTCGTATCCATTGCATACATGAGTTTTGATCCTTTATTATTCTTAATTCAATTCCCTTGACTAATCTATTGTGAATTCATGGAATTCAAGCTTAAAGTGGTTATTAATATACACCGTCTTTAACAACCTTTTAACCAATTAACCTAGAAAACTTTCTATGTCAAATTGATCATGCAATTTAAGTCAAAACATTCAATAGAAACATAATTCATGAATTCTACCGTCTATTCATGAACTTTTGTGATTGAATTCTCCTCCTTTGATTAATCTTATTCCACCGTCTATAAGTTTAATCAAAGAATTCATCCATGAATAACCAAATTCCACTGTCTATTTAATTACTCTAGTTGTAATTCAACCTAGAAAAAGAATAGGTGATCAATCTATTATAATCCTAAGCGAATCTAATCAATTAAGCATGGAGAAATTCAATCTAGACAAGGCAAATTGAGATAATTCAAATCTCACAAACCATCATGCATACTACTTCAACTAACTAGTTGGACATAGGGAAATTAGCTAGAATATGACATTGAAGAAGAATTAAACTTACAAGAGTTCGATTTCTCTTCAATATTGCAAACTAGGGTTTTGTCTCCCAAACTTCTCTCTAATTTAAAATAACGTAAAAACAATAAGCATAGCAAAGCATAAGTCTCCAAAGAAACCCTAAAAGAGTATTTATACCACTATCTAAAAACATCCAAAAATACTAATAAAGTTGGCCCAAATATAACACGGAGGCCCGAAGTCAGCGTTGGATCAATGCGCCGAAGCGTGATCAAGTCCACCAGGAGCGCGTACGCGCTCCACCCGGTCCTCCCCGCACTCCGGCCGCAGAAACTCTATCCCCTCGGCGCGGTTTGAGACTTAAGCGTGGGCTTGTGCTTCCTTCTTGATTCGTGCCTGTCCTTTTGTTTCTTCCCTTCAAATGTACTCCCCTCGTTCCTAGATCCGATCCTTAGCTTCACATCTACCATCCTTCACCTTCCAACCTGCAATAAAGCACGTAAACGCGTAGATTCCGAACTAAACCGAAATAAAACTTAAACTACAACTTAAAGCGAAACTCTAGCTAGAAATGCATAAAACGGGAATAAAAATATGCTCTAAAACCTATATCTATATGCTCTATCAATAACCTCCTTTCCCTTAGCACAAACGAGATCGGGTTCCACTTTCACTTGAGTGGAAAGACAATCCCATTCAGCCATGCTTCGGTTGTATTCTTCAAGCCACTCGTCAAAGTCTTGTTGCCCTCCGCTATCCACATTGCTTAGCCTTATAGGACTTAGGGGTTCGATCTTAACTTCCCTCAAGGTAGAGGTCATGTCGTTGATCGTTTCATCCCCTCGATAAGCCATATATGCACAACCTTATGTAAAACAAGACAACAATGCAAATATCAAGATAAACAAAATATTCATTGAAGATTGTTGATTTTAGGATAAATAGAATAGCATATTTGAAAAGTTAAATTGAAGTAAAGTCAGCCCTTGTAGATCCAAAAGGTTAGTCAAGGCGGTTTGAGTAGACCCCGAAGGGTAGTCTTGTGAGTAGACCCCAAAGGGTAGTCTCGTTTGGGTGTAGACCAGAAAGGTAATCACCACCGACTATTTAAAACATTTTATAAAGAAGACTTGGATAATGGCAACAAGTCGCTCAATTAGATCGAGCTTTCATTCAACGAATATTGCCCCTATTCCGTGCCAAGGGTATTCCACAATATTGTTGCGAGATAAAACGTTCCAACAAACGATAATGGAAAAAGTTGGCAATTCGATTTCGATTAAGAACACACACACCTTGTTCGAATCTTGAGACTCCTCCTTGATCTTGACATGAGAAAACCGATCCATGATTGCACCAAAACGTGTTTGATTTATGTGAACGTTCTATAAACACGCTCAAACTCCACCGTTTTATGTCTTGCAAAAAGCATGCCATAATGGATGCCTATCAAGCCTTTACATAGGCGAGTACAAGGCTGTCCAAATTCGGTTAAGGGGAGGTTTCCAAGTAGTTAGAGGCTTTGGAGAAGTTAGAGGAAGTTGGGAAGTTATTTTGTAGTTTTCTTTCCAATAACCACCTTCATCCTTATCCACAAATTCTCTCTCTTTCTCTCCTTTATATGGGCGGCAAAAAACCCTAGAAATGCCCAAGTGTGTCGTCCAAAACTAGCCAAGAAGGCCCATGAAGTTGGTCCAAAATTTGCTTCAATAAAAACCCATTGCCAGGCCCAAATTCAAGCTCAAGTTGGCAAACCATTTGGCCCAAAATCAGCCCATAGGATCGGCCCATCCTTGCCCAATACATGTCCCCATGGGCTATCCCACCATGGCCCACATGGCCTAGGTCAAGCTAGCTTATCTAGGTACTTAGCTAGTTGAGCTTACTTGAGCTAAACCCTAGCTAGATGAGCTTCCTTCCAAGCCCGTTCTTTGAGTTAGGAACTAAGTTAAGCTTATGGAGCTAACTTACAAGCTAGTTTGAAGCTTTAAAACTCCTTTCTAGCTTTCATAACTATGTGCCAAGCTATTCTTATGCTTTGGTCCATGTCTAATACATTCACAAAGCTTAGAGAAGCTTTCATTCATTCATATGATAATGCACAAAGGTAATTTACATTATTTCCTTGCTCAAAACATAAAACATAGCTCGGTTTAAAATCAAGACAAGTGCCCGACGCCTTGTGCCATGCCATAGGCGCGCCGCAACAACATACCTTAGCTACCAACCAACCACACGCACTAGGCGTGCCACAATCAAGGAATAGGCGTGCCCCTACCGTGTACCACAATTGCGTCGCGCCATAAACCTTGCATGGGCGCGCCTCTTCCAAGTGTTGTGCTCATGCCGTGCCACCGCCAACATAGGCGTGCCCTTACCAAGCGTCGTGCATACGTTGCGCCCTCGGCACACGAGGTTCCGTGCCTAGGTGTTGGTCCATGTCTTGGAATCTTATCTATTCTTCGACCACTTTCAATCCTCTAAAAAAATCATGACATGTCACAAAGGTCGATCTTCTTAATCGATATTCCTATGTGACTCCTTTTCTCATCACATGCATGCAATGGGATTGATGTCTTTTCACAAATCATCAATAGGAACCTTCACAAAAGACACTATATTTGATTATACGGAATCCCTATTTCCTGTTCGAGTAACCTTCAAGGTACCCTTATCATCTGAGCAATCGACAATATAATGACCCTAATAGCTTTGACAATCTCAACCACCCATTCCACTGGGACTCGACACACCACCGTATTGCCTAAAAAAACTTAAGAGTCCAATATGACCACACCCAATCCTTTTCCATTAGGCCTAAGCACCGCAACATCCGAATTTATCTTTAGCCATCCCAGCTCTAGCGGAACACAATCTAGTCGGATTAGCTGTCTTTGAGTCCTGACTGACCCGGCGACCCCGCATCCATGACCTTACAATATATACTCCATTGTCCAAAGAAACCCATCCAACAGTTGGTTCCTTTTACCCTCCATGCCTTGAAACACAAATTGGTTTCTTAATGTTCATGTTATCTAAGAAGTAAGTAAGAAATCTGTCAATCCCTTAAGTTTATACATGGACATCAATGACAAAGCATGGGCTAACTCATGGTAGTCAACACAAGTAGTAGAACCTAAGAGTGAAAATAAGGGCGAAGAGTTCCACACTTGTAGTGTTGAAGGACACATGAAAAGCGCACACCAAAGATGATCGCCTCTCATGGTGGTGCGAGGGTCAAGAGATACAATTTATAACCCGACCCCGTTGTAGCACGTGGTGGGTGTCGAACACTCGGGAAGTCTACTCGATCGATGTGCCTAGATACTAGGAAGCTAGAAAGGAGAGCATGAAACAAAGGAAAACAAAGAAAACAGTCGGGACCGACATTGAGGTCACGTCGGGCCCGAGGTTGGCGACAAGAGGAAGTCGGGACCGACACTGGGTAAGTCGGGCCCGAGGTAGCTGGGGATGTCGAACTCAAAGATTTTAAAAGTAGATCTTGGGCTTTTGGGTTCCTTCTCTAGTAGATTTAAGGCTTTTCCACCCCAATTCAAGCAATGAGTGATGATCGGACTAGGATCGAGTGCTTTCACCCTCGTTCCAACCACTTCTACACATCGATCATTGGGGAAATCCCCTTCGAAGCAAGGTCTTGAGATTGACACATGTTCACTTTCGCTACTTTGCCAATCTCAAGCCTTGATTCCCGACTTTCGCAAGGAATTGTAGCTCTATGTAGAGTGGGTTCCTTAGATCAAGCACTCAAGGCTATGGAATTGGGGTTTCTAGCCCAAACCAGGCTAGGGTTTTCCCCCATAACCCAAGATCAAGGAGATCTACTCCATGTGGCAAACAAAGAAAGCAAACAAATCAAAAGGGAAAGCAATCAACATCATCAATCTCAAAACAAAGCAAGGTTTCATTCAAATCAAAAGCAATCCACAAATTCCAATCAAGAGTTTCCAAATCCACAAGATCAAAACAAAGCAAAGCTAATCTATCAACCAAAACCTACCAAATCTCCCTCTCTTGGCCGATTCTCTCTCTTCTCCTTCTCCTCTCCTTCCTCCTTGCTCTCCAAGTATCCCCTTGGCTCCCTTGGAATCCCCCTTTTTGTGTGAGAGAGTGGGGGGGAGGAACCCTTTCTTAGAAGACAAGAGGGCCTTTTATGGACTAGATGAGGGGCAAAAGTGGAAGTCCACAAATTCGTGCCTTGGAGCCCAAGTAGTTCGGTGACCGACTTGGACCGACACGGAGGACCTCGGGCCCGAGTTACTGTGCAAGTCGGTCCGAGGTTGAAACTTCAAGTCGGGCCCGAGGTTGGTTGCAACTCGGTCCGAACCTCGTTCCACCTTCTTCTTTGTTGGCTTCTCTTGTTCTTCTTCATGGCTTGTTCCTCTCTTTCCCGCTTTAGCTCGGCCTCGCTCCATGTCTCGACCCTCCTTCAAATCGACCCTTGATCCATGCCAAATTACCTACAAAACACATAAAATGTGCGTAGTCTCCGAATCTCATAGAAATACGGGAACTAGGCTAAAAAGGAACAAAAGGCACAAGAAAAGGGGAAAAAGAAACATATTTACAAAGGAAATCACATATGAAAACACCACCAAATAGAGAGACATCAAAATACCCCATACTTAAACTTGCTTGTCCTCAAGCAATAACAATGTAAGCAAGACCGAAACATAATCTTCAAGTAAAGCCTCATATGAAAACACATTTTAAGCACAAGTGATCGATATTCAAGCAAGATTACATCATCACACATGATTAAATGTTCCAAGGAATAAAGTCAATGCAACTAAGCCTCACTTCAGGGATATGTAAATGTGTATCACTCATCATGTGTTTGGGTTTAGCAATGAACACTCAAGCTCAAAAATCATGCAAGTAAGGACTTTACTATTGAAGCTAATATCACCAATTCCTCCACCTAGAGATGCCTAATGCAAAGTACACAAAGAATTTCGAACTTGGCTCAATGGAGGTCCTCAAAGAGGTTCCATTCGGCCGGGTTGTAATGGGGCTTTTGGTATTTCTCAAGGTAGGAATTATTTGGTCTTGTGGTGCTTATAATGGGGATTGAACAACCTAAACTCTCACCAACTTCACCAAATTCCACAATTACTTTCACACTCACCCAAAAGACTTTACATTTTCCTTTCAACCCAAAATTTCACTTAACATTCCACTTCATCTTTGCTCTTATGCTTTTTGTTGGATTTTCAACACTTTCTACATTGGACCGACTTTCTCATGACATCGGGCCCGATGTTGCTTGTAACTCGGTCGGACCATTTTCTTCACTTAAGCTCTTTGCTTTCATTCCACTTTACATTCCCAACATTTTCTTTCTTCCTTTTCTTTCTTTTTTTCATTTTTGTACAACAAAGATGCACTACTCTCATGATTCATAACACCATTCCTTTGCCCTTAAACCCAAGAGAATCTCAACTCTTCAAATACAATCCAAACCTCTCTTCTAAAGTCCAATCCCATAAGGGTCAAGTCATATAAGGCTAGGAATAATATTTTTGAGGAGTTTCAAACAAAGGCTTAGGCTAGAACGGGGCTACAAACAAAGGATTAACTTCATGGTAGGATATGGAACATTTATGTGACTAAAAGAATAAAGTTCAAAATCAATGTGACAATGCTAGGACAAGTCTCATGACGGTCTTGGAAAATAGATAAACACCGCAATAGCAAGTTTTACTAAGCATGAATGAGCTAATCACACAAGAAAAATGAGGGATATGCAAATATGAACAAGCATCCCTAAAATGGCCAAAAATCAATCTCACAAGGGTCACTCATACTTAGTTGCATAAGAACTCATCCTAGAACTCACATGTTCAATAAAACAAGCAAGATATCATGATCACATCAAAAGCAACATCTTTTAAGAGGCTAAACTATCCAAAAATATGCAAAGGAATTTACATGCTCACATCATCATTAGCTTTTATTTTGGCAATCTAAGATGGGAATTTCTAGTCCAAAACCTACAAAACACAAAATCTTTTTGTTGTTTTCAACACAAATTTTTTTTTTTAACCACAATTTCTCTAAAACCAAAAACCCATCCATTCAAGACCAAATTAATCATTCATGTCTTTCACAAACCAATAAGCAAACATCCCAAACACAAACTAAAAACAAAAGACAAATATCCTCAAAATAATAAACAAACATAAACAAGTGAAATCATGAACACACTTACCCCCACCCCATACTTAAAATTTTGATGTCCCCATCAAACAAGGAAATCAAAACTTAAAAGCAAGAGAGAAGAGTATGAAAAGCTCACAATTTCTTATTCTTCAATGGCATGTATAGGATCAATCGGCGAGGACGAGAGCCCATGAGGCTCTAACTTCTTCGTTTGGACCGTCCTTGTCATAGAACTTCTTCACTCGATGACCATTCACCTTGAAAATATGTCCTTGTTCATCAACCAAGTCTACCGCACCATGAGCATAGATACGGTGGACCACAAATGGTCCGCTCCACCTAGTCCTTAACTTTCCGGGGAAAAGTTTAAGCCTTGAATTGAAAAGGAGAACCTTGTCACCGGTTTGATAGGTCTTTGGAATTAACTTCCTATCATGCCACTTCTTGGTCTTCTCCTTGTATAGCTTGGAGTTCTCATAGGCTTTCAACCTCAATTCCCCCAATTCATGAAGTTCTAGAAACCTTTTCTCACCGGCCAAGTTGATATCCCAATTCATCTCTTTGAGTGCCCATTTTGCCTTATGCTCAAGCTCTACCGGAAGATGACATGCCTTGCCATAAACTAGATTGAAGGGTGTAGTTCCCAGAGGTGTCTTAAAGGCGGTTCTATAAGCCCAAAGTGCATCATCGAGCTTAGAGGCCCAATCTTTCCTTGATCGAGATACGGTCTTCTCCAAGATAGCCTTGATTTGACGGTTTGACACCTTGACTTGCCCGCTTGTTTGAGGATGGTAAGGAGTAGCAACTCGATGAGACACCCCATACTTGATCAACACATTCTCGAAACACCTCTCAATGAAATGAGGTCCGCCATCACTTATGAGAACCCTAGGCACTCCAAACCTTGCAAAAATGTTGCTTTTTAAGAACTTCATCACCACCCTAGCATCATTGGTTCTTGTTGGTATTGCCTCCACCCATTTTGAGACATAGTCCACGGCTACCAAGATGTACTTGTAAGGCCCCGATGTGGGAAATGGTCCCATGAAGTCGATACCCCATACATCAAATAACTCAACTTCTAGAATGCCAGTTTGAGGAGTCTCATTCCTCCTTGATAGGTTCCCCTCTCTTTGGCACTCCTCACACTTCCTCACATAATCATGCACATCCTTGAACATGGTTGGCCAATAATAACCACATTGAAGAATTTTTGAGGTGGTCTTGGAACTCTTAGCGTGACCTCCCGTAGGCAAGGAATGGCAATGGTGAATTATGCTCTCAACCTCTTCACTTGACACACATCGTCTATAGATTTGATCACGCCCTTCCTTGTAGAGATATGGATCATCCCAAAAATATTGTCTAGCATCATGTAAGAATTTCTTCCTAGCTTGATAAGACAAATTTGGTGGGATCACTCCCCCTACGGCAAAGTTAGCGAAGTCCGCAAACCAAGGAGAAACCCCTTGTCTTACGACACTAATAGAAAGAAGGCAAGTGGGAGAGAGAGAATCAATCAATTGAGAACGAGAAGGAATGGAAATCGAGTTAGGAAACTTACTTTCTTCCACGGATCGACATTGAAGTGTACCGAGCCCGACATGGTGTGACGCCGGTCCAGCTTCGCAGACACACAGGTCACTCGGGCCCGATGTTGAAGACCTCGGTCCCGACTCACTCGTACTTGCCTTGCCTTTGGTCCGATGTTCTGAACCTCGGGCCCGACTTACTCGGTTCGTCGATCCGCCCTTCCTTTCCTCCTTTCCGCTCATGAGACCTTCATCTGCTCTTGAATCATCTATAGTCAAACCATCCTCCATCTCCAACATGTACTCGATGGGCAAACGGGATAGATGATCAGCTACCACATTTTCCGCACCGGTTTTGTCCTTGATCTCATGGTCAAATTCTTGGAGAAGGAGCATCCACCTTAGAAGCCTCGGCTTTGCATCTTTCTTCTTCATGAGGTATTTGATTGCCGCATGGTCCGTGAAGACTACCACCCTTGATCCCACAAGATATGAACGGAATTTCTCAAATGCAAACACTATCGCAAGAAACTCTTTCTCCGTTGTTGTGTAATTGCACTGAGTTTCATCCAAAGTTTTGCTTGCGTAGTAGATGGCATGCAACTTTCCATCCTTCCTTTGCCCAAGGACGGCCCCTACGGCGAAATCACTAGCATCACACATTACCTCAAATGGAAGATTCCAATCGGGTGCCGCCATTATTGGGGCCGAGATCAAGGCATCTCTCAACCTACAAAAAGAACTCATGCAATCCTCGGAAAATACAAAGGGCACATCCTTCATCAAGAGGTTAGACAATGGTTTTGCAATTTTAGAAAAATCCTTGATGAACCGTCTATAAAATCCCGCATGACCTAAGAAACTCCTAACATCACGAACACAAGAGGGAGGAGGTAGTTTTTCAATTATTTCAACTTTAGCTTTATCTACTTCTATCCCCCTACTAGAAACTAGGTGTCCTAGTACTATGCCCTCCTTCACCATGAAGTGGCATTTTTCCCAATTAAGCACCAAGCTAGTCTCCTCACATCTAGTCAAAACCTTGTCTAAGTTAGCTAAGCAAACATCAAATGAGGAACCATAGACGGAGAAATCATCCATAAACACTTCTACTATATCCTCAACCATATCGGAGAAGATGGACATCATGCATCTTTGAAATGTTGCCGGCGCATTACATAAACCAAAAGGCATGCGTCTATAGGCAAAAGTCCCATAAGGACATGTGAATGTCGTCTTCTCTTGATCATCGAGATGAATAGGGATTTGCCAAAACCCGCTATACCCGTCTAGGTAGCAAAAATATTCATGTTGTGCTAATCTTTCTAGGACTTGGTCTATGAAAGGAAGAGGAAAATGGTCCTTGCGAGTGCCACTATTAAGCTTACGGTAATCAATACACATACGCCATTTTGTTGTGGTTCTCATAGGTATCATTTCTCCCTTTTCATTTTGCACAACGGTGAGACCTCCTTTCTTAGGAACTACATGCACGGGACTCACATACTTGCTATCGGAAATTGGGAAGATAATTCCCGCATCCAACATCCTAAGTATTTCACTCTTTACCACTTCTTTCATGTTAGGATTTAATCTTCTTTGGGGTTCAATAGTGGGTTTATGGTTATCCTCCATATAAATCCTATGCATGCAAATTGAGGGAGAGATTCCCTTTAGTTCCTCTAGTGAATACCCTAAAGCTCCTCTATGTTTTCTTAGAACCTCTAACAACTTAGACTCCTCCTCATCATTCAAGTTGGCATTTATGATTACGGGTAAAGAAGAGTTGGGACCAAGAAATGCGTACCTCAAATCTTTTGGAAGCTCCTTGAGTTCTTGAGATGGTTCCGGTGGTGCTTGAACTTCTTCTTTCTCGGCCTTGAACACCTCCAAATAAGACATCTTTTCCTCCAATTGTTCATGCTCAATCATTTTGAGGGCTAAACCTTGGCGCTCTATCTCAATTTCTCTAGGTGGTGGGGTGGCTTTCAACCTAAGCTCCCTTGGCCTTGACTTCTTAGAAACGGCTTCCCATTGCAATCCAAGAGGAACTTGGATCATCTTAGCTTCCTTATGTATGGTCCCTTTTGAAGTTGGCCTAAAGAAAAACTCAATCTCTCTTCCTCCAATGTCAAGAGACAAGTGGCCCTTCTTTACATCAATGATTGCCCCAACCGTAGCAAGGAAAGGTCTCCCTAGTATAATTGGTTCACCCGGCACTTCTATCATGTCCACTACAACAAAGTCAATTGGGACATAGTGGCCTTCAATGCAAACGGGATAATCCTCGACGATACCAATTGGCTCGATGGACGACCCATCCGCTATTGTTAACCTCATGTTGACCGGAGCTATGAGACCCATGGATGTGGATTTCCATATGGTGTAAGGAATGATGCTCGTGCTTGCTCCAAGATCACACAAGGCTTGGAAATCTTGAGACCCCACACCAATGGTTATAGCAAAGCGACCGAGATCTCCTAGCTTTTGCGGTAACTCCAAGGTCTTGACCTCATCTTGCATTTCAACTATGGACCTCTTCTTGCTCAAAATCTCCTTTAAAAACTTGGCATAGGATGGCATCTCACTCAATGCATCGGTGAACGGGATAGAGATGTTCAAACCTTGCAAGAGTTTGAGAAACCTCTTGAACTTGTTCTCAACAACATCTTTCGGCTTCTTTGAGGGATATGGAAGAATCGTTGCACCTTGAATCTTGCTTGGATCAACTTCCTTGGACTTCCCTACTTCACTTGCAACATTTCCTGGTTGGACCGACTTGGGCACCATGTCGGGCCCGATGTTGTGAATCTCGGTCCTGGGCAGAGGAGTTGGATCGAGGTCTGTGTACGTCGGTCCCGAGTTGCTCTCGACCTCGGTCCGTGGTGAAGGAGTCGATCTTCTTGCTGGGTCGACTTCGGGGAATGTCGGACCCGACTTGCTGGGTAAGTTGGTCCGACTCTCTTCATTCTTCTTAGGTACGTGTGGCTCGGGTAGGTTTCGGCCACTTCTCAATCCAATTGCCCGGACTTCATTTTGATTGTTTTGAGCTCGAGGATTCTCCTCGGGTCGGCCCGGAAGTCTTCCATTCTCTCTCGGGGCTTGAGTTGCAATTTGAGCAAATTGATTGTCGACTTGCCTCCTCCATGCACCAAACTCATTGAATTGGGTCCTCATCTCCTTGAACCCATCTCTCATCTCTTGAGCAAATGTTTGTAGATCATTGAATCCCGGTGGTCTATATGGTGGTGGTGGCGCCCTTGGCTCGTTTTGGTTGAAGTTGTTGTTGTAGCCTTGAGCTTGACCATTGTTCCACCGGCTATTGCCACCATTGTTGAAATTGCCTCTTCCACCAAAATTTCCTCGAACATAGTTTGCCTCCTCAATTCGCTCGGCCAAGCGCACTTGGCTCTCATTCGGACAAACTTGTGTAGCATGTGCAAAGGATCCACACTCCTCACAAGCTCTAGCATTTTGCTTGTAGTAGTGGACTTGCCTCTTAAGCTTGCTCACTTCACCCTCAAGGAATTGGAGCTTCACATCCCTATCAATGTCTTCTCCCTTTGGATCATATAACTTCCTTGCACCTTCACCTTGAACTTTCACCTCTTTGCTAGCTTGACTCACCCGGTACATGGCCTCATAATCGGATAGCTTGTCAAGTAGCTCCCAAGCTTGATCCGGTGTCAAGTCTATGAACCCACAATCGGTGTGGAGATTGAGCTTGTCCTTCGTCACCGGATTGATGCCTTGGAAAAAGATGTCTTGAAGCACATATGGTTGTTGGCCATGAGTAGGACATTGGCGCAACATCTCCTTGAAACGGTCCCATGCTTCGAAGAGGGGCTCATTCGGACCTTGTTGAAAGCTTGCAATCTTCCTTCTTAACTCGGTTGTCTTTGAGGGCGGGAAGAACTTCATCAAGAAAGCATCATAGAGTGTCTTCCAAGTTGTGATTGACCTAGGAGCTTGGCTCTCGAGCCAATGTGTGGCCTTGCCCCCAAGTGACCATTTGAACGCCTTTAGAAGCACATACTCCAATGTCTCCTCGTCGGTGGAGATCGTCTCACACATGTCCACAAATCGTTTAACATGCTCTATGGGATACTCATGTGGACGGCCCTCGAATTGATCACGCTTGATGAGGGAGATGAATTGCGTCTTGATCTCAAAATTCTTGGCAACCTCGGGAAGCACAATAGCCGGCTCGGGTACCCTCAACTCCGGATGCATGTATTCGCGTGCATTCCGGGGTAGAGCGTTGAGTTGAGCCTCGACTCTCATCCGTTGCTCCCGTTCTCTTCTTGCCACCTCCTCTTGATTGTCCATTTCAAGTTGCAATCTAGCCATTTCGGCCCTAAGTTGAGCCAACTCTTCACCAACATGGAGAGCTTGATTCTCCATCCTTTTCCTTCTTTGGGCTTCTTTGAGAATACTTTCCGGATCACTCACAAACTCAAGCTCAAGTGTTCCTCGGGAGGAACGAGCTAGCATACACCTACGAAACAAAAACACAAACCAAAACAAATCAAAAACAAACAAAGGGTTTGGGCTATTCCCTCACCCAAATCACTACCAAAACACAAGAAACTCACCAAATTGGCACTCAATGCACTTAGACTTCCCCGACATCGGCGCCATTCTTTTGATCGCCTCTCATGGTGGTGCGAGGGTCAAGAGATACAATTTATAACCCGACCCCGTTGTAGCACGTGGTGGGTGTCGAACACTCGGGAAGTCTACTCGATCGATGTGCCTAGATACTAGGAAGCTAGAAAGGAGAGCATGAAACAAAGGAAAACAAAGAAAACAGTCGGGACCGACACTGAGGTCACGTCGGGCCCGAGGTTGGCGACAAGAGGAAGTCGGGACCGACACTGGGTAAGTCGGGCCCGAGGTAGCTGGGGATGTCGAACTCAAAGATTTTAAAAGTAGATCTTGGGCTTTTGGGTTCCTTCTCTAGTAGATTTAAGGCTTTTCCACCCCAATTCAAGCAATGAATGATGATCGGACTAGGATCGAGTGCTTTCGCCCTCGTTCCAACCACTTCTACACATCGATCATTGGGGAAATCCCCTTCGAAGCAAGGTCTTGAGATTGACACATGTTCACTTTCGCTACTTTGCCAATCTCAAGCCTTGATTCCCGACTTTCGCAAGGAATTGTAGCTCTATGTAGAGTGGGTTCCTTAGATCAAGCACTCAAGGCTATGGAATTGGGGTTTCTAGCCCAAACCTAGCTAGGGTTTTCCCCCATAACCCAAGATCAAGGAGATCTACTCCATGTGGCAAACAAAGAAAGCAAACAAATCAAAAGGGAAAGCAATCAACATCATCAATCTCAAAACAAAGCAAGGTTTCATTCAAATCAAAAGCAATCCACAAATTCCAATCAAGAGTTTCCAAATCCACAAAATCAAAACAAAGCAAAGCTAATCTATCAACCAAAACCTACCAAATCTCCCTCTCTTGGCCGATTCTCTCTCTTCTCCTTCTCCTCTCCTTCCTCCTTGCTCTCCAAGTATCCCCTTGGCTCCCTTGGAATCCCCCTTTTTGTGTGAGAGAGTGGGGGGGAGGAACCCTTTCTTAGAAGACAAGAGGGCCTTTTATGGACTAGATGAGGGGCAAAAGTGGAAGTCCACAAATTCGTGCCTTGGAGCCCAAGTAGTTCGGTGACCGACTTGGACCGACACGGAGGACCTCGGGCCCGAGTTACTGTGCAAGTCGGTCCGAGGTTGAAACTTCAAGTCGGGCCCGAGGTTGGTTGCAACTCGGTCCGAACCTCGTTCCACCTTCTTCTTTGTTGGCTTCTCTTGTTCTTCTTCATGGCTTGTTCCTCTCTTTCCCGCTTTAGCTCGGCCTCGCTCCATGTCTCGACCCTCCTTCAAATCGACCCTTGATCCATGCCAAATTACCTACAAAACACATAAAATGTGCGTAGTCTCCGAATCTCATAGAAATACGGGAACTAGGCTATAAAGGAACAAAAGGCACAAGAAAAGGGGAAAAAGAAACATATTTACAAAGGAAATCACATATGAAAACACCACCAAATAGAGAGACATCAAAAGACATTCATAATCCCCATGGAACCGATCACACATGTCATATGCGAGCACCCTGTGGAAAGCATGCCCGAAGCTAAAATGCACACTAATTTGGTGGAACCTTAAGAGCCCAAATGTGGTTCCAACAACTAATGACCCTCTTGAGTACTTGCAAGATCACCAGATTGTCCCATGACACTAAACCAATACCTTTATTTCACGGATCAAATGTTAAAAATAAGGATAAATGAGAATGAAAAATATGACGTATTTGGACTGAAGTCTTCTACATACTTGGTTCTTCTTGTGCCATTTGTGCCACATTATGTTCATTTTCAACTTTATACATACAATTATTTTGCATAGGCGCAAATCTTTTTCAATTGAAACATTGAGTCTTCCCTTTAAGCCAACAATATTCAAAACTACGCCTTTTTTATGTAGGCTAGAGCATTTCCTTTGATGGGCCTTTTATGCTCTCCAATCCTATGTCCTTGGCTTGCCACATTGAATTCAGCCCTTACTTTTGGTAAGGGGGAATTGGGTGTCCAAGTCATAGATTGCTCATTAGGATCTTAACCCCATCCCTCGAGTTGAGTTATACACAAATCCTTATGCCAACCTCTTGGTAAAGAGATCAATAACCTTTATTTTGTTTTTTCAAAACTCAACTAAGATGACTCTAAGTGTGAATTATTTCTCAAAATAATATTCCTTCACATCTAAATGTGAAATTCTGACTCCAAGGTCTGATTCAAACAGATTGCCTCTTAGGTCATCCCAAGAATGAGCTCCCATCACCGAAATTAGGAATTGCTGACCACTCTTCGACTAGTGGTCTTCCATATTTAGGTGATCCAACTTGCAAACTATTCTTTCCAAAATGGAAAGCATTTCCACACATACATAGCCTTAAGCATTTTAATCATCATACCTTTGACAATGGCCATGTCAAGGTATCAACACTCTATCACTTGAAAGTCCTCAAGTTATGACACACATACTCTAGAACCGTGTATCTTTTGACCCATAGGTGCCTCCTTCATGTGTAGAAATCATGGAATTTTCATTCTCTTTCCAATGTAATTTTAAACTAAAGAAGACATATAATTTCTCATTCTATTCCATCTCTTCCACATTGGCTTCTTCATGAATTCATCAAAGAAGAACTTCATAGACAAACTCTTTCCATCTTATCAAATTCTTTTGGTTTCTACCAAATAGCCATGTCATTTATATATAGACTCATTAAAACTCTTTAACAAGAGTTATTAAACTTACTATATTTCTTATGCATTAAGTAATTAGAAATAGTCCTTAGAGGGACTTACCAAATGACATTCTTTTCCTTTTGGCAATCTAACACATAGCTTTTAGTTGCTTCAAGTAAATCTCTCATCCTAATCACCAAAACCATGGGAATTCCATAGGATCATCATCCATACAAATATATGAGATGATTTAATCCTTCCTTTTCCTAGAATTCTTTCCATTTTCTCAAACAAGTTCTTTCAATCCAACCTAATGGCATACAACATGAGCCATCCCAATATGGGGTTTGTGATATTCCATCCTTTGAGGATCAATCACAAGACTTGGAACACTTATATGTCCAAACATTTAACCAACACGAATTTTCGTAGTCCTTTGATATGCAAACATTTGTGCCAATAAAAAAAGATCTAACCCAAATTATCTAGCGCCCATCTTATATGATGCATCAATAAAACTTGAAACAACATTTTAACATCTCCTTTCAATGTAGGAAATTTTTCATGACTCAAGTATGACTCCATTGATGCTTTGATTCATATTGTAAGTATTTTCTAAAGCCACCACTTGTGCTGAATTTCTTTAAACAAATGCCACCTTATGAAAATTGGGCACACATGTTTGATAAGTTGAAACGGTTTTTAAATGGTATATTATTCACTTTCAATTTATCATTGTCTTACTTATGTTTTTTTGAGTTGTGTGCACAAGGCTTTGACAGGTTATTAAGGGCATTGACAATGTCTAATCTTGTCAAATCATGCTAAGAGTCAAGCTAATGACGTTAAACAAGCGCTTCTTGGGAGGGAACCCAAGGCTTAGAGTAGTTTTGTTTTTCAGTTTTAATCTTTTGCTTTTTAGGTAGTTTTTGGTGTGTGTTAGATACCCCAAGTCCGAAGATTGATAACTCGAAGAAGCCTTCACCACCACCATCGGATTACTAGCATTACCCGGATGACTAGAGATCTTTGTGAGTTTTTCTCTTTCCTTTACTTTTTACTATACTTCGGGGACAAAGTATGTTTAAGCATGGGGGAAGGGAATTACTTTTGCATTTCATGTAGTTGCAATAGATTAGGCATATTTAATTTTGCATGCATTGATTAAAATCTTGAAAAATGAGAAAAAAATCAGAAAAATTTGAAAAACTAAAAAATATTGCATTTAGGTTCTTATTTCCCCATTGTTTGATACTTCTTGTGCTTCTATGCTAAGTATAAGTCCTAACCCATGATTTGCATGATTTGCTGAAGTTTCTATGATATGAGCATGATCTTTGATTGATTACTTTGACTATAGGACTGAGCATGTATTTAACTTGAGTTTTAGATTTGTTCTGAAGTTCTAGACAAAATTTGCCTTGTGAGATTTTTGTCCTTTCATTGATTATATTGTTCTCTATATTTCTTGAGTATATCACCATGATTTTCTAGCTCTAGAACTTGCGTTTGAACTCTTTTTCAAGGCTGCTTTACATGATTGAATCCATTACATTAATATGATTGAGGCATTGTTTCTTATTAGCCTATTATTTCCCTTCCTACCTTGACAAGATCCATGTTCTTGAAACCCCTTTTCTTTGAGTTTTAAGCCTGTTTTTATTAGCTCCACAAAATTTTCCTAGCCTAATAAGCTTGACCCATCCGGGATTTAGGACTTTAGGTTGGTTTTGTTTTATGTGAGTTTGGTATAAGTATGGGGGAAGTTGAAGAAAAAAGTGGAAAAGAGGAAAAACAACTTTTGTGTGCAAAAGTGAAAAAATGAAGGTGAAAAGTATGTTGCAAAGCAAAGAAAAAGTTGAGTTTAAATGTTAGTAATCTTCGTAAGTGAAAAAAAAGAGTTGAATAAAGAGGCAAGAAAAAAATGATGAAAAGAAAGAAGAAGTAAGAAACAAAGAGCTTTGATGTGTTAATGGAGTTGGTACAAGAAGTTTGGGAGTAAGAGGAAAAGAAAGTGTAAAAGTTTGGGTTTAGGATTAGTTCTTTATCCTGGATTTAGCACCACAAGACCAAATTTACCCCTTCCAAATTTCTCTTTACCTTGGCCCCATTACAACCCTTAAAAGACCTCAAGATTTTTGTTGTGTATTTGGTCCACAACGGTGGAGATTTAGGACACTGATGCAAGTATATGGTAGTCTAGTTTTCATGGTTGATTTTGAGTGAAACACGTCCTTTAAACACTTGAGTGAGAGTGCAAAAACATTTACCTTGGTGAGGTCTAGACTGAATGAATGATCTTTGCTCAATGTTTTATACAATGCATGCTATGAAGTCTTGGTCAGGTCTTAATTATATGTTGAATTGCTTGTTTGATTATAAGATGGATGCATGATTGCATTTTTATGGTGTGACTTGGATTTATGTCTTGCTTGAGGACAAACAAGGGTTCAACATGGGGGAATTTGATAACTTGCATATAGGTGTAGCTTAGGATGCATATTTATGTTTATATTGCATGGTTTTAGCTTGCTTTAGTCTAGTTCTTAGGTTTTTAGGTTTTCTAGGAAATTCGGGTAGTTGCGCTTGTTTTGTTCGGTTTTGCAGATCTTTAGGTAAACAAGCATGGACAGAATGGATCTTAAATGATTGTGGTGGAGTTTGATGAAGCTTGGAGTGATACAAGTGAAGATTATAAGAGCTAAGGCCCGAGAGCTTGAGGGATAAAAACGCTTAAAACCGGGCTATGCATTGGAGTTCTTGTTTTGACACCTCTATCATGCAATGCTTGGTTTGGGAGCTATAGTGGTCGGATGAAGCTGAATTTGGTATCACTGGAAAGCTAATTCAAATAGATACAATTCATGTTTTACTCCGAGTCCAAAATCCAACTCGAAGGGAGTCAAAACAGCATCTGAAGTGTCACCTGAATGCTGAACCGAGGGTAAATGCGCGGGATAGGTAAGAATTGCGCGGCCGCGCTTTTCATGGTCAAGCCGCGTAATTCCAACAGAATCTAAAAGCGCGAGTTAGACACTAATTGCGCGGCCGAGATTTTATGGGACATGCCGCGCTTTCTAGCGCTTCGCGGGAGGTTTATAACGACATATTGGACTTCATGTTGGGCTAGTCTTATGTTATTTTTGGATATTGTGGCTTGGGATATTCTATCTTTAGATGTTGTTTGGGATATTTAAACTCTTTTTAGTTTTATCTTTTTCATAACTTGGATTTACAACTTGGAGGCTAGGGTTTCTAGGGAGGTTTTTCTCAAGAGATCTTTGAACCTAATTTTTAAGTTTTTCTTAATTTAATTATGCATTGCTAAATTCCCTTGTGTTTGACTAGTTATTGAAATCATAGATTGCATAATATTGTGAGGTTTGATTGATTCTCATCAACTTGAATAGGTTTTATTAATTGTGCTTAATTG
This sequence comes from Fallopia convolvulus, assembly GCA_964016875.1. NCBI lineage: Eukaryota > Viridiplantae > Streptophyta > Magnoliopsida > Caryophyllales > Polygonaceae > Fallopia > Fallopia convolvulus. The sequence continues at coordinate 31,552,376 of OZ024727.1, forward strand.
AATCAGAATTATTTTAGGGTTTTGTTAGATTGGCCACCTAATAAAATTTCTAGGTTAATTTATAACTAATCTGATTAAGTCTCGTTCGAGATTGATTAGATAAAGTAGCAACTATAATTGTTTAGACCCGTTTGGGCTATTCAGTTGTAGAAGGGAATAAATCACAAATAACTTGATTAGTTGTTTGCGTCGAGTATTTGTTTCTATCGATACTTTGGACTTAAAACTGTCGTTTAATTGAATCTAGACGTTGTTCTAGGTTGTTAGATGATTAGGGTTGTTCAGACTGTTAGCTCTTTCAACTAAATATAAAGTCTTGGATTATAATCCACGATAGATTATTCAATTGAATTGAGAATCAAAAGAATCAATGATCAATAAGCATATCTATAATGGATTTAACTAGTGGAACACGCTTTCTTTATACTTGTTTCTTACAATCATTTTTGCATTCATATTTAGATTTTAGTTTGCATCTTAGTTTACATAAATCATTCCAAAACCCCCCCTTTTAGTTACTTGGCACCTAAGTAATTACATAAATACACGAGTCTCTGTGGGATCGACCCTTACTTACCATTCTACTAAGTTTGGTTAAGTTAGGTTCTTTGATAGGTATAACGAACACTGAAAATACCTCATCAATATCGCAACTTTAAAAAATGAAGACGGGAGGTGGATAGTAAATCAAAGCAAACTTGAAAATTTAGCACTTACTTACTTCTCTAATTGTTATTCCTTGCAAGGCTTGGATAAGATATTCACGCCGCTAGAGGAAATGGGTTTTCCAAGACTATTGTAAGCCAAACTGGGATCTCTAAACAACCCGTTTAATTTGGAGGAAATCAAAAGAGAGCTTAACCAAATGGGCCCCTATAAAGCTCCGTGAATTGATGGGTTCCAACAAATTTTCTATAAGACTTGTTGGGCGACTGTGTGCAATTCCGTCCAGAGGTTTTTTTGCGACTTTATGAGTATCGGGAAGCTCCCCCGGGGGCCAACGACACTCTTATATCGCTCATCGACAAGGTGGAAAACTCGAAGGTGATCAAACAATTTCGCCCTATAAGCCCATCCAACGTGAGCTATAAAATTATCACTAAAGTGCTAGCTAATCGTGTAATATCTGCTCTTTTAATAAAGGGATATTACTCTAATTATTTTGACTTAGTAATAAGTGAAAAGGTTACACTTAATTTAATTCCGCTATAAATGAATAAAACTTGCAAAAATAAGATTTATTCTTATAAATGAGTTATTTGCAAGTTAAATTGTATTTAGCGGAAAATTTAAATTTGTAAAAGTATAAGAATATGACAAATAATAAAGAAGTTTGAAACAGTGGAAAAAAGGAGGGTGTGTAACCGAACCCGAACCCATGACATCTTACACATGGAGCTAAGTCACCTAAAACCACTCTACTAACTTGGTTTGCTATACTCGTAAGGGAATAAGTTGGTTATATTGGGTTATTCAGATGACCTTGTCAACTCCGACACCTCCTCCATTTTGTTTAGATTATGGCGATTCAACATGCGTCTCAAGGGTTGCGCCTCCACCTCACGAGGTCTACCACCCTAGCTTATCCTTGTCACGCACAACAACACGCCACTAGCTCCTTGCTCTACCATTTGACGTGCACTGGAACGAATCGAGGCAGCCGCTTGGTGGTTATTTCCAGAACTAGCATGGCAGGGAAATGGTGGGGGATTAATTAGGGAAGGCTATAAAAGGAGGCAAGTGGCTTGATTTTGCCTTCTCCATGATCGATTGACGTCCGAACGAAAAACCCCTGTTTTTTACCTAATGTTGTTCCAAACTTTAAATGCGAAATTCTCCCTCGTATCTCAATTAAATTTATTGATTCAAAGACTGAAATAATGAGGAGAACATCCTCTAAAATAAACATCAAAAGATTGGACTTGATTTGATCAAAAATCGAGTTGAAACGATGATTTTTGGATTCCGAACTAATTTTCCAGATTTTACTCGAAGTAGTGACGAGTTGTTTTCGGGGGCTTCGTTGATAGCTTGCATTTAGGGATATCTTAGGATGCATATTTATGTTTGTTTTGCATGAGTTTTAGTTAGTTTTAGTGTAGTTTCTAGGTTTTAGTGTTTTCGGGTAGTTGCGCTTGTTTTGCTCGGTTTTTTAGGTTTTAGGTAATGGAGCAAGGTGGGATGTGATCCAAGCTGGTTATGGTGGTGCATTAGAAGATCAAGGTGGAGATTAAAGAAGAGCAAGTAAAATTTTCAGTAGCCAAGGCCGAAAGGAGCAAAAAGGAATGAAGAACAAGGCTTAGTGATGTGACGCGAACTCGAGAGCGAAGGTGTGTAGTCGTGCAACACAGGGAGGAGCCCGCACCATCAGTGTTTACACGGAGGAATTTCGCCCGGTCGAGCTATTCAATTATAGAAGGGAATAGATTAACAAGTTAGTTAGGCGTCTGGATGCTCTATGTGCTTGTTTCTATCGATACTTGAATCTTTATGTTGTTGTCTAATTGAATCTAGTAGGTCTTCTAGGTTGTTAGACTGGTAGTTCTATCAACTAAACTTGAAGTTTGGATTAAAACACACGATAGATTATTCAAGTGAATTGAGAATCAAGAGAATCAATGATAAACAAAGCAATGCCATGGTGTATTTAACTAGTTGAACACATTTGTCTCATATTGATTCATTCATCCTTGCATTCATCTTTGCTTTTAATTTTCATCTTAGATTAGACTTTCAATCACAAAAACCTCCCTACTTTGGTTACTTGGCATTTAAGTAAAACACACTTACACGAGTCTCTGTGGGATCGACCCTTGCTTACCATTCCACTCAAATTAGTTATGTTAGGATTCTTTGATAAGTAAACGACTGAAAAATACCTCATCATTCATGCGCCGTTTTCCGGCCACCTATCCTTCCGAAACCACCAACAGTAGAGAGAGGGTGCTTCCTAGGTTTAGCATGTTCCGTCATCACCCAACCCCTAGTGTCGCTGCCATAAGTCGACAAAGATGATTCACCGAACTTGTTTTTCATCTTCATCTTTTCCCGCTGTCCACGAGCTGTTTTAACCACCGCCATACATAGCCTTCAGGCCACCTATCCGACCTCCACCGCCGAACGTAGGTAAATGAGTAAGTATACTTTCAGATGTAGCCGTTCCCGTTGCCACTCCGCCTCTGGTGTCGTGTCTAGAAGGCGGTGAACAAGTGTTCACGACCAACTTTGCTGCTAATTTCTTTTGCCCAGAAATTCAGCTTCTTTTCGTCGCCTTTGTTCTCCATCTTCATTAAATACTTAAACATCTATTTCCAACAGTAGAAAGAAGGTGATTAGGACTTCCAACTGTCGCTTGAATCACCCAAAACGGATGTTAGACGAAGCTTCTAGCTATCGACGAAGTTCGTTTGTCACTCACTGATTTTCTGGGCCTTTATATGGATTTTCTGGGCCTTTATCGATTAGTTCGTTTGCCTCGTATTAAATCTCATAAAGCGAGATTTATCGAATCTTGTAATTGGTTAAGTTATAAACCCGGATTAAGTCAAGCAAGTTTCCGAGAAATTATTATAAGGATATAATAATTTGTATTATTTAATCTTGAAGTGGAAATAAATTGATTATAATTTATTTCTCTATTCTTTTCCAGTACAACCCGAGCTCGAGTCTTGGATGCACGTCGTTCGAGATGGAACTAATCGCCTTAGGAGGAAATATCTCGTATAAGGCAAGTGGACGATTCTCTCTTGCATTATTGTTATTATTGAGGAATTGAATCTCATTTAATATTTGTGTTGGGAACAACTTGTGTGCTTAATAAAATATAATAGGTTGTTATATTTGTTAGAAACAATGACCTTGTTGTTTATTCAGTTTTGCGTTAGAACTGGATTTAGGTCCGTTATGTGTGACCTTGTATGTTGTCTCATACTGAGACATTGTTGTTGATTAAGTTAGTTTCAGGGAAGGGAACTTGATTCCACATCCTCTTTTTAAAAGATTACATTAGGAGGGGATTAATCCTAATGGTTGGTCATGAATCTTCCCCTGCTCTTCGTGTGAGAGGGGTGATGTGCACTTTAGCTATGTGCAAGTGGCACGGTACAGCGTAGACGAAGAAATAATAGGCCTTTGATCTCTACATCACTAGGTGCAAATGAAAGATCAAGGATAACTCAAGTCCTATGATCTTGGTGCAGCGTAGACGACCATGGATGAAATACGCCGATGATCTCTATGGTACCAAAATATCTCAGCAGTAGTTCAAGTCGATTAAAAGCCACAAACCTTTTTGTGAAAACTTTTTGAAAGTAATATAGGATAAGTGTGTTAGGCACATTAATATCCAAAAATGGTTAGTCCAGTTGGAATACCATTCTTGCTCCCGGTTATGAATGATTCTTAATCAAACTTTGATTAAGTTAATGATTAGTCGACGAAGGCTTTTCAAAATGTTGTATGATTAGTATAAGTTCCCAACAATTATTCATGCTTGGTGAAGGTGCCACAAACTGTGGTGTCATATCTCTTGAATATGCATGCCTCATTCTTATTTTCTACGAGACTACTAACTGTTAGATCATCGACCGATTATTATTCGGATTATGATGCCAATATATTTAGTCACTACCATAAGAACCAGTAAATTTCTCCACTTTCTTAGTCTTTCATTAGACTAACCTGACCACTTTATTCAATTGCATGGTCGACTGGTGTCCACCATCTGTATATGACACATCATGTTCTTGAAAGTTGAATGGAGAAGTAGATCCAAAGAATTGAAGTTTGAAAAGTTGAAGAAAGGTTTCCAAAAGTTGTACTTGAACGAAGATCATGTTTGGGCCACTGCGAAGTTTAAACCAAGATAGAAGAAGCCGAGAGTTTATGGATTCTCTTTTAGTGAAGACTTTGTTTATATAGAATTTTGTTCTATCATCTTGTATAAAAGCTAAGGTCTTTATAAGTTCCTTGGTATTTCATTCCGCTAAAACGTTTTAAAACTTTGTAAAATTGAATTATTAATTAATAAAGATTAATTTCTTTTATAACATTTTGTTGTCTTAAAACTTTCATACTTCCGAGATATATGAATCCCGCTATCGGGTCTTAGTTTGTTCAGTTAGTTTAAAGCCTTGGGTAACCTTGGTTTAGTCATAACCAGGGTTACTGGCGGTAATACCTGCAGGGCAGGAAGGGGGTGTTACAAATCGGCTCCAACCTCTCATGCCAAAACTCGCGGGCCCCACTCAGAACAACTTTGTACCGATGTGCTCCATCTCGGATAACATCATCCTCCTACAAGAAACCATTCACTTGATGAAATTAAAAGAGCAGGAAAAAAATGGATGCTCCTCAAATTGGATCTAAAAAAGGCTTACGATCAAATTAAGTGGGATTTCATCTTCGAGACCCTTAGGGATGCTAACTTGCCAAGCTACTAGATTGAGTGGCTAAAGGAGTGCATCACGTTCCCTTCCATGCGCCTCCTTTGGAATGAGGAAGTCACTAGAGAATTCCTCCTGGAGAGGGGCATTAGGAAAGGAGACCCCATCTCCCTATATATTTTTGTTCTTTTCATGGAGATGTTGATCCACATCATTCATAAGGAAGTGGAGAAGGGCAACTGGAAATCTATCTTCTTCCGTCGTGGAGCCCCGACCCTCTCACATCTCTTTTTTGCGGATGATGTGATCATCATGGCGGAGGCATCGGTTGGTCAAATGAAGATCGTCATGGAGTGCCTCAATAGGTTTTGTGCTTCCTCGGGACAAAAATCCAGCACGTAAAAATCGAAGATATACATCTCTGCCAACATATCTAGGGATTTGGCCCATGACTTGGAAAGGACAAGCGACTTTAATGTTACAAGGAATCTGGAGACGTACCTATGAATACCAGTCCACCATAGACCGGTCTCGAAAGAGATGTTTGCAAACCTTCTAAGTAAGGCCCAAGCTAGACTCGCGGGTTGGAAAAGGAAGATGCTTTGCTTCGCGGGAGCATTGACTCTCTCGAAGTCAATTCTCTCATCTTTGCAGTGCTACGCAGTGAACACAGTAAAGCTTCCAAGATCGGTGTGCGGTAAAATGGACATAATTAATAGGAGTTTGTAAGGGATTTAAAAATATGAATAAATAAAAATAAGAGTGGATTTTGTAAGAAAAAATGTAATAGCTTAATTTAGGCCATTTATTTGTTTTTATAAGAATTGAGCCTTTTAGTTAAGTTTTACAAATAAAAACTACAAAATCTTCCAATTCCACGATTTTGATGTAAAACGATTTTTCACACCGATCCAAATTGTCACTTGAATTTGTATCGTAAAATTGTGCGATTTTACGAGTTGAATCGCGATTTTTTTTTGATATGGTAAGATTTAGGGTAGCCCAAGTACTACTTGGACTAGACTAGAGCACCCGTAAAAAAGTGAGAACTGGTTTACTAACCAATTCTAAGAAACAAGGGCAAACCACTGCCATGATGCTCGAATCTGAGACCACTTGCACATGGGCAAGAGGCTCAACCAGTTGAGCCATGCACACATTGTAATAATTTGAGAAAAGATGATAGGAATTTGGATATTGAAAGAAAAAGAGTGAGCAAAGTTTAGGAGGCCATTTCAGTTTCGTATTTTTGTGTGTTGAGAAAGTTACAGAGTTTGTTAGAGCCCTATATATCAAGGCTAGAGAAAAGAAAGCTAACTCAGCAAAGTCAATTTCAACTAAAACAATGCGTTTAGAGGTTGCTTGACTTTATAACATAGTCAAGAACCTGTACAAATAAAACGACCTCTTTAGTATAGACATTAGTGTAGATAATAGCCCCCCTCAAACTGGTGAAGGTGAACTACAAGTGAGCATTCCAAGTTTGGTGAGTAGTTCATGATGATGTTTAGAAGGTAGTATCTTAGGCGAGCGGTACGAGTTAGGAACCGTGATGGATCCTTAGGCGAGCGGTGGAGTGGATGTTGGCGCACGTGTCAATAGGCTTGAAATAGGTTGAGAGTTTTAGTTTCTTTTTATTTGGTTGAGTTAGAACTGTTTAGAGTTAAAATGAGTTTTGTGTGGTGAAGTTTGATAATGGTTGTCTTTCTTTTAAGATTAAAGGTTGGGTTTCATGTATGTTCTCTAACCATTATTTTTTATAAATACAAGTTGGATGTCTTAATTCGTTTTTCTTGTCATACCCCCGTTGCAAGATCCGAGTGAACTCGTTGTCAGGCTAGCCTAAGTAGTACCCAGTGAGGTCTACTACCGAGTAGTGCCCCGTAGTAAAGATGGGGTGTTACACTAATGCTATGGCCGCCGACTATATTTCAGGAGGGATTTGACAGTGCCTATATAGAATTCGTGTTTCCCGTTCTACTAGAGTCGATGAGATCTAGATTTGCCTATTTAGCGTTGACATGGGAATATACTTTCAAAATTCTACGAATGTCCATCCATCTAAGAAGAATTGCAGATCTAGAGAACAGTCCAGATTATGTGTTTATGAGGTATCGTGCAGAGACTAATTGGTGGCAGTTATTGAAGGAGAAAATGTGGAACGTGATCTATGATTACTCCATGGTGGATTTTTTGGATTTCAGTTCTAAGTCGTCAGCGAGAACATCTACCGAACTTTGGATGCTGATGGTCAAAACCTCACATAAACAATCTTTTGAAGTAGAGCTTTGCGATGCCGATACGATTGGAAATTTGAAGAGCAAGATTTATGAAATTGATGGAGTTTTGCCTGAAGAGAAGCTTATCTACCACGTTGGATTTTTTTTTGAAAACACAGGTTACATGCTTAAGGATTATGAAATCCAAAGACGCTCGACCGTGTTTCTGATTCCACGACGGGAGAATGTGAAGCAGATGCACGGTGTCTCGGGAGCAGATGGTGGTGGGATGCAGATTTTTGTCAAAACGCTAGCAACCCCTGAACAATTGCTCTCACGGTCGACACTTGTTGCACTATCCACGATTTAAAAGTCTAAATTGAGCAAAAATTAGGGGTTCCAATGAAGTTGCAACGCCTAATTTTCGAAGGAAGGCAGTTGGAGGATTTCTTCACTACGGGGAATTACAAGATTAGAAAAGAGGCGAATCTCCACTTGATCCTCCGCCTCCGTGGTGGTAGTAGGCAGACGTTCACGAAGGGAGATAAACAGGTTAACGATTCTGTTGATTTTCTTTGCTGCCTTTTGCTAATTTCATTGCATAGCATTTTCTGATTTCCTAATGATTCAATATTTACTAGACTGATATCAAATGTGCTCTGGTATATGGTCAAATAAATGAGCCCCCTGGTGCTCATGCCCGTGTTGGTCGTGAATTTTAAAACACCTGCTCATTGAGTGACCTGGTATCTTACAATGATCACAAAAATAACACGGCTTTCCTTTCTGACCATTGTTGTTTCCATTAGAATTCTCTTTGTTGTTTTGTCCTCCTTTAGATCCTGTCCCCTTACCATTTCCCCTTGGATTGAAATTCGGACCACCATTTTGATTAGAATTAGATGCGCTATGTCGTTGTTTTGCAAATACATTAAAAGAACTTGAGTCATTTCCAATAAGCTGAATTATTTTGCAATGACCTCTGTGTTTCTTCCTCAAAGAAAGTTGATTGACTTATCCAATGGATGGAGTTGGTCTCATCATCAAAATATTGGCACAGAGAGCGTTGTAGGACTCATTTAGACCAACCAAAAACTGTAACACTTGTTGATTCAGAATCATATGAGGCACAAGATTCAGATATACACATGTTCCACACTTCGGCATTTCAGCGAGCACAAGATATTCATCCCAAATACGTTTAAATTTTGTAGAATAGGTCGACTGAGATATTACCCATTGAGATGGTGAATAGCTCCTTTTGAACTTGATATGTTCTCACCAAGCCCGGTTGACCAAAGCGCAGTCGCAAATCTGTTCAGATCTCAACATATGTGTTGCAATAAAAAAGAGTCTACATAATCTCTTTTTCCACGGAGTGAAGTAGCCAAGCCATCACCATACTGTCACATCGTCTCCAGTGCATCTCTAACCCCAAATCTGGATCTAGTCTCTTGTAATCGCCGGTGACGAAAACAAGTTTGTCCTTTTCCATTAATGAGAACTCCACCGATCGTTTCCACCGGTGGTAGTTGGATTCGTTCGTGAATTGCGTAGTCAACGTATAGTGTGGGTGGTCAGAATGATGCAAATAGAGAACGTGATTCAAATCAGTCATCGATCCTTCCATGCTCGTCTTCAAAGAAAGCTCTATTTTCTCTTTCAATTTATCATCGTTCGTCTTCTCAATCGATCTTATTAAATCGATTCAACAAAAAATGATCGAACAACAATCAGAAAAACACAAGGAGAACCGATTGGCTGTGATACCATGTAATAATTTGAGAAGATGATAGTAATTTGGATATTTAAAGAAAAAAGAGAGAGCAAAGTTTAGGAGGCTATTTCAGTTTCGTATTTCTGTGTGTTGAGCAAGTTACAGAGTTTGTTAGAGCCCCTTATATCAAGGCTAGGGAAAAGAAAGACGACACAACAAAGTCAGTTTCAACTAAAATGATGCGTTTAGAGGTTGCTTGACTTTATAACATAGTCAAGAACATGTACAAATAAAATGGCCTCTTTAGTATAGGCATTAGTGTAGATAATACAAATGCACACGAGTTGAATCGCGATTGAATTGCCATGTAATATGCAATTTTGACTAATTTCGATTGCAAAATAATTAACCTGTTGGGAGCACACCTCCCACTTGAGCAAAGAAATAATTCCTACGCTCCATGGACCACTATTATTTAATGAGAGCCGTCACGTCACACATCAGATCATCCTTTCCCTTTTCGTTCATTACTACCACACGCCAAAAGAATGTGGTATCGATTTCTGATTTTTCCCAAATCGATTCTCCAGCGAGAAACCTACCGCATGTTGTTCTGCCAGCTGCCTGTCTACCGCCACTGGCTTCCGCCTCAGCCTCCACCACCGCTTCCACCGCCGCCTCCAGCGCTGCCTCTGCCCCTAATGCTATGGCCGCCCACTATATTTCGGGAGGGATTTGATAGTGCGTATGTAGAATTCGTGTTTCCCGTTCTACTAGAGTCGACGAGATCTATATTTGCCTATTTAGCGTTGACACAGGAATATACTTTCAAAATTCTACGAAAGTCCATCCATCTAAGAAGAATTGTAGATCTAACAGTCTAGATTATTTGTTTATGAGGTATCGTGCAAAGACTAATTGGTGGAAGTTATTGAAGTAGAAAATGTGGAACGTGATCTATGATTACTCCATGGTGGATTTTTCAGATTTCAGTTCTAAGTCGTCAGCGAGAACATCTACCGAACTTTGGATGCTGATGGTCAAAACCTTACACAAACAATCTTTTGAAGTAGAGGATTGCGATGCCTATTTGGTTGGAAATTTGAAGAGCAAGATTTATGAAATTGATGGAGTTCTGCCTGAAGAGTAGCTTATCTACCACGTTCAAAAAAAATATTGAAAACACAGGTTACACGCTTAAGGATTATGAAATCCAAAGACGCTCGACCGTGTTTCTGATTCCACGACGGGAGAATGTGAAGAAGATGCGCGGTATCTCGGGAGCACACGGTGGTGGGATGCAGATTTTTATCAAAATTCTAGAAACCCCTAGAACAATTGCTTTCACGATCGACACTTGCTGCACTATCCACGATGTAGAAGTCAAAATTGAGAAAAAGTTAGGGGTTCCAATGAAGTTGTAGCGCCTAATTTTCGAAGGAAGGCAATTGGAGGATTTCTTCACTATAGGGCATTACAAGATTAGAAAAGAGGTTAATGATGCTCTTGATTTTCTTTTCTGCATTTTGCTCATTTCCTTGCATAGCATTTTCTGATTTCCAAATGATTCAATATTTACTAGACTGATATCAAATGTGCTCTGGTGTATGGTCAAATATTAGAGCCCCTGTGCTCGTGCCCGTGTTGGTCGTGAATTTTAAAACACTTGCTTATAGAGTGACCTGGTATCTTACAATGATCACAAAAGTAATACGGCTTTCCTTTCTGACCATTGTTGTTTCCATTAGAATTCTATTTGTTGTTTTGTCCTCCTTGAGATCCTGTCCCCTTACCATTTCCCTTTGGATTGAAATTCTGACCACCATTTTGATTTGAATTAGATGAGATCTGTCCTTGTTTTGCAAAGACATTAAAAGCACTTGAGTCATTTCCAATCGAAGCTGAATTATTTTGCAATGACCTCTGTGTTTCTTCCTCAAAGCAAGTTGATTGACTTATCCAATGGATGGAGTTGGTCTCATCATCAAAACATTGGCTCGGAGAGCGTTGTAGGACTCATTTAGACCAACCAAAAACTGTAACACTTGTTGATTCAGAATCATTTGAGGCACAAGATTCAGAGATCCACATGTTCCACACTTAGGCATTTGAGATAGCACAAGATATTCATCCCAAATACGTTTCAATTTTATAAAATAGGTCAAGACTGAAATATTACCCTGTGAGATGGTGAATAGCTCGTTCTGAGCTTGATATGTTCTCGCCAAGCCGGGTTGACCAAAGCGCAGTCGTAAATCTGTTCAGATCTTAGCAGATGTGTTGTAATAAAAAGGAGTCTCCACAATCTCTTTCTCCACGGAGTGAAGTAGCCAAGCCATCACCATACTGTCACAACGTCTTCAGTGGGTCTCTAACCCCGAATCTGGATCTGGTCTCTTGTAATCGCCGGTGACGAAAACAAGTTTGTTCTTCGCCAATAACGAGAACTCCACCGATCGTTTCCACCGGTGCTAGTTGGATTCGTTCAGCAATTGCGTAGTCAACACATAGTTTGGGTGGTCAAGATGCAAATAGAGAATGTGATTCAAATCCGTCATCGATCCTTCCATGCTCGTCTTCAAAGAAAGCTATATTTTCTCTTTCAATTTATCATCGTTCGTCTTCTCAATCGATCTTAGTAAATCGATTCAGCAAAAAATGATCGAACAACAATCAGAAAAACACAGGGAGAACCAATTGGCTCTGATACCATGTAATAATTTGAGAAAAGATGATAGTAATTTGGATATTGAAAGAAAAAAGAGAGAGCAAAGTTTAGGAGGCTATTTCAGTTACATATTTCTATGTGTTGAGAAAGTTACAGAGTTTGTTAGAGCCCCTTATATCAAGGCTAGGGAAAATAAAGCCGACTCAGCATAGTCAGTTACAACTAAAACGATGCGTTTAGAGGTTGCTTGACTTTATAACATATTCAAGAACATGTACAAATAAAATTGCCTCCTTAGTATAGGCATTAGTGTTGATAATACACATGCGCACGAGTTGAATCGCGATTGAATTGCCATGTAATGTGTAATTTTGACTAATTTTGATTGCAAAATAATTAGCCTGTTGGGAGCACACCTCCCACTTGAGCAAAGAAATAATTCCTACGCTTGATGGACCACTATGTTCTAAAAATGTCGGGAGCATACGGTGGTGGGATGCAAATTTTTACAATGTTCTAAAAATGGCCTAGGCGGTCGTCTTGGCGGCGCCTAAGCGCTGGGCGAGTGGCCACCGTCGCAATTTAAGCTTGGGCGGGACTCTAGGTGGTTTAGGGACTATGTTGTTTGTTGGGCGGGCTTAGGCAGGCTAAGCAGGCCTCACAAGTGCAATTCCCCAAACGCCCAAACATAATACTTACTTACTAGATCTCCTTGGATTTTATTACATGCCTTCTTGTGTTGATTTTCACTAAAATCCGATGTGGGACTAAAAAAGAATATTCACCCAAAGTGTTCTCTACCCAACGACTCTTTTGGCTCAACTTCTCCGATAATAATTTTGATCCAGCTCTAATCTCCCTTCAAATTCATAACCCCCACGACAGTTAACAGTACAAATCCCCACGACAGTTAACAGTACAAATCTCCATTCTAAGTTCTAACATCTCCAATATCCTAAATTCTTCACTCTCTGTCAGTTGCAGAGGGTGCAGCTCTAGCGGGGCACTTATTCCATATTTGTCATCTCATTATCATCTAAACGAGCAGCACTAGAGTGAAATAAAGTAATAGAAGACAGAAAAAAGAGCAATATATGGTCTAAAGTTAAAAAAGAATATATTTTTGGTCACATGTGGTATTCAGACATATAATTGAAAGATAAAAGGTTAGCAAACGAGGATTCAACATAAGAGTACAATTACTTGAGTTAAAGTGCATGAATTTAATGACAATGTAAATTTGACACACTAGTTAAAGCCTACTAGTTAGATATCTAAATTTATTGCAATTAGTATATGCATAACTTAGTTATTGATGTACAAATTCTACCAAAATATAGTTATTGATGTACAAAACCATCCGACAAATTGTTAATGAAATGAATTCGATTAGTATATGCAAAACTCATATTTTTATTTGATCTTAGATTTTATTAACTAGCATTTAGTATATGAAATTATGGAAATTAATTAGTATTTACTATTTAGCATATGAAATTTATGGAATATTAATTAGTAATTTAGTATCTTTTTATTACATGAGACTATTAATTATTATAAATCAATATAAAATCATGATTTGATATTTGTATATATTGATATGAACAAAAGACGGGCTAGAACTCAAGAAAATAACCAAGATACAATTAATCTTCCTAGACCCCGCCTAGACCCCCTGCCTAGCCGCCTAGGCGCTAGGACCCTACTTACCGCACAACTCCCGCCTAGCATTTTTTAGAACACTAGATTTTTATCAAAACGTTAGCAACCCCTAGAACAATTGCTCTCACAGTCGACACTTGCTGCACTATCCACGATTTAAAAGTCAAAAATGAGGAAAAGTTAGGGGTTCCAATGAAGTTGCAGCGCCTAATTTTCGAAGGAAGGCAATTGGAAGATTTCTTCACTATAGAGCATTAAAAGATTAGAAATGAGGCGAATCTCCACCTGATCCTCCGCATCCGTGGTGGCAGTAGTGTAATAGTTGAGTTTTCACTTTCCCCTATTTTAGGATCGGAATACGACTTTCTTATTTTGCAAGTAATCTCTTGACTTGTTCCGCAAGCGAACCATAGTAAATTATCTAGTTAACCATAATAACTACTCCTATACTTATGTATAAAATTTCTTATACCCAAAGCCGATGCTATGTTGTTTGCTTATCTAGCTAAATATATTAAATCCTATCTTAATTTTTATTATATCTAACCTAACAATTTTTTTCTATCCTTAAGCCCAAATCTTTTACCCTTTTAAACCGAACTAGCATATATCCTGTTTCTTTCTTCACAATGGTATTAGCCTTCTCAAAAGCCAACCGAGGGCATCTTCCTCAACTCACTGTAAAACCAAACCACCGCCTCGCATTCCGTTAAAGCCAACCGTTTACCTACGACAATCGAGCGTCACTTTCTCGGGTTGTCGTTAACCAAGTATTTTTTTTTCCGATCACTACCATAGCAATGTTCTTGTTCCGTCAGTCTCTGCGGTCGGGGCTGCAAATACATACGTCGTCCCGATCAAACCAGGAATCACCGGTAAGTTCGCCAACTTTCGCATCCTTTTCTTCTGGTTCGGTTGAGTGTGGAGCGAGGGATTTCGTCGGGGCGGCTGGCGAGATCAGGATTGGTGTTTGTTCGTTCACTCGTTAGTTGCAGGGTTGTTTGACCAGGATGATGTTAATGGTTATGTTTGAAAATTTAAGTCCGATTATTATATATATTGTTTGCTAGTGTTCGCTTATGTGAATAAGTGGGCAATTTAATGCATAATTGATTAGATTAATTAGTAAAGTATTGAACTAGAAGTCTGAATGATGGGAATTGTGATCGAGAATTAACACGTTAATGGTTTTTATTTAGGTACGACTTAGTTTGTTTAGGTGATTAGTTTTTAAACGGGTTGTGACAGATAGTTTAAGTGGGGATCTTTAATCGATTTTGGTTAGTAAATCATGCTTGTATATATGTTTGTATATGTTTACTGTAGGTTTTATTATGATAGTTAGTGTAAGTAAGGCCGCATGTTTTTTTTTAACTAGGATTAGCTTAGATAAGGGTTGAAATTAGTTTGTTCGATAACTAGCTAGAAGGGATAGTTATGGGTTATTGAGTTTATTTTGTTGGAAATCGCCGAGTGTACTAAGCGTTACCGTCAATATGTTTAGGAGATCGTTACAATTCCTAGTCTCCTAATCTCAGCAGGAATTCTTCATTTGAGGTAAGTCGTTTTCGACTTGCTCGGTTCTTTTCTGTCTTGTTAGATTTTGTGTCGTTATTTTAGGATTGGTTTTGGGAACTAGTCCCGAATATCTTTTTGGAATTGGAATGTTTTGGACTTGCTTGTGCTGTTGTGTGCAAATTGGTTTTAAATGGTTTTTTTATCGGAAATATGTTTTCGAATGTTTTCTTTGTGTTGGTACCATTTCCGGCACGGGCATCGTAGCTGATGGAGAGAAAGGGTTGCCTATGTATAGTCCGTGTGACAGAGAAACCGTGCCCCTTCAAAAGCAAATGCTATCTATGTGTTTTGGCAAGTGCTCCAGTGGAGGCTTAGCCGGGGTTAGAAGAAAGAAGTGATGTGATCGAGGAGTGGGAGGGCCTGCCTCTGCACTGTGGATTGGAATATGAGATGGAGAATGAGTTATGTTGATTTAATTGTGCGATTTTGTGCATGTGTGTTTGGCTTATGTGTGATTAACCGTCTAATTTAGGTATTGGCATGTAGAGTTATGGTTGCGATTGTGGACTCTGTTTGCTAACTATAGGAAACTGTTTTTAAACGTCTTATAATTTCCGCATATTATCTAGCTTGGTAGATTAGTAGCTGACCCTTTGGGGATTATTTTTCCAGTTATAGATATGTTGCAGGAAACCGTGCAAGAGCCTTGGCCGGATGGTGGAGTGGATCGTTGACGCACGTGTCATTAGTTTGGGTTTTTCGGGAGTACTTTGGGAGATTTTATTATTATTATTAGTTCCGTTGAATTAATTTAATTATATTGTTTTAAGTGTTGTTTGGAATATTTTGAGAAAAGTTTGGGAAGCGTTACTTGGTAATTGTGTTTATGCATTTGGGCATTCAAACATGTTTTATATTCAGTTTTATAAATCTAAAAGTTGGATGTTTTACTTGTTTTCTCGTCGTGCCCGCATTGTAAGATCCTAAAGTGTTGTTGTCAAACCACCTAAGTAGTACCTAGTAAGGTCTACTACCACGTAGCACCCTATGGAAAGACGGGGTGTTACAAATTGGTATCAAAGTGAGGTTGACAACAGGGCACATGGAACCGACCAACGAGTGTACCCGAGGTCCAACTTAAAATCAAAACCAGCCAGTGTTTTCAAAATGTTTTAACTGGGGTAGGCATGTTGCATATAGGGGGGTAGGTGTCATGTCGCAACTCTGCCACCATCAGCCGAAGTACCTTACGTAGAATAGTTAGGAATTATGTTAATAATAGGATGCATGAGTTTGACTGTGGGACTTTCTATTATAGATGGCCCCACCAACCAGAGCGCGAGTTGCTGAAGCCAATGGAAGAGGCCGCGGAAGAGGTCGTGGTAGAGGTCGTGGTGGGGGTAGAGGAGAGGCCCTTGTGGTTGCCGAGCCAGAAGTGCAGCAGAATGTTCCTCTCCAGGAGGAGGTTGCCGAGAGTCAAGATGTGGCCGCAGCTGATCATCATGAGGCTAGTGTATTTGTCATTGGAGGGGGTCCCCAGGATAATGGGGCATAGGCGAGAGTAGAGGTACCACCAGCAAGACTGACACTAGAGGTGAACGCTGCAATTCAGATATTGTTGCAGAATTTGTTGGGCGCGGGAGCTATGCCTAACCTGAACGCGGCTGTTGGACAACAGGGGGCTGAGAGGAGGGCACCAGGACCAGATTCTGTTTTGGCTGCCCAGTTAGGAGCACTACCAGAACTACAAGGACCATCGGTAGCTGACCGTGTGGTCGAGACGAGGAGAAAATATCGCGAGCCTCAACTTGACAAGTTGATGGCCGGATCGATGGAAGGGATGATGGTGCAAAGAGATCGCCACGAGAATCCAAGGAATTCCGACAACAAACACCACGCAACTGACCCGTCTTCAACTAGATGGATCTTCCTCGTCCGAACTCGGAATTGAGTGATTCCAATTCGAGAAGTTATATCTCTGAGTCTAGTTTAATCTCTCAAAATTTCAGATCTAGATGATGAGTGGATTGAAAGATATGTCTATTTTACTTAGGGGGTGCAGAAACCACCGAGATGGATGATGGATCGAAATGGGAAGAACAAGGGGATATGGATGCTTGACAACCTGGATATGACTCACCAAGCTCTCAAACAAACTAGGATGCCCGAGATTGTCGGATATTACTCACCAACAACTTGAACAACGAGAATTGAACGAACGAAAAAAAAAGAACAAGTACTTGAATTGAAAGATGCAAGGAAAGTAAGCAACAAGGTTTTTCGTCCAATCTAGCAACAAAGGGTGAGGGGGACGACCATATAACCTAGAAAGCAACCTCACAAAGTTAGCCCCTTCACTTAAGGAAATTACAAAAATTAACCCAAAAACCCGAAAACTTAATAATTGTCCTTTCCGTCGAATTGTCACTTAGAACCATGAAGTAGAATAAAACTCCAACCATCTTCATTGCACTCTTTCGGAAAGCTACACCCCATGAGCTCTTCTTGCACTTGACATAGAATGGCCTTAGCTCGGGATCGCGTAATACGACCTAGATAAGGTGGTGTAGTTCCTTGAGCTTTGGCACCATCAAAACCGGAAGGCAAGGGCGCGCCACCATCCAAGCTTGTTGGCGCGTCTAGGGTATGCTGAGGCTCCTCCAAGTGTTCCGACATGTGCTCCTCCAAGTGTTGCTCCTCCAAGTGTTCCGAAGTGTGCTCCATAGTTGGCTCGGACATCGATGGAATCACATCATCCTCCTCCCCTTGAAAAGGGTTCGTCCTCGAACCTAGATCCTGCTCAAACTCAACATCATTGTTAGAAAAATAAGGAACAAGATCGGATACGTTGAATACCTCATGGACGCCATAATTCGGAGGAAGATCAAGCTTGTAAGCATTGTCGTTGATGCGCTCTAACACTTGGAATGGTCCATCTCCACGTGGCTTAAGCTTAGAATTTCGAAGAGTAGGAAACCTCTCCTTCCTCAAATGAACCCAAACAAGGTCGCCGGGTTCAAAAATCAGCTCCTTGCGCCCTTTATCAGCTTGGAGCTTGTATTGCAATGTTTGCCTCTCCAATTGAAGACGAGTATCCTCATGAATCTGCTTAATATACTCAGCCCGGTCCCGTCCTTCACGACTCTCTCGATCGGACATAGCATAAGGCGCTAAATCAAGTGGTATAACGGGATTGCGCCCATACACCACCTCAAAAGGCGTCTTCTTTGTAGCGGAATGAATGGACCTATTGTAAGCAAACTCAATGAAAGGAAGACACTCTTTCCACCTGCGCAAATTAGTTTTCAAAATAGAACGCAACAAGGCACCAAGGGTACGATTAACGACCTCGGTTTGCCTATCCGTTTGCGGGTGGCAAGTAGTAGAGAATAAGAGCTTGGTTCCAAGCTTGGACCAAAGAGTCTTCCAAAAGAAACTTAGAAATTTAACATCACGGTCAGAAACAATAGATTTAGGGACCCCATGCAACCGAACCACATTATCAAAGAACAAAGTGGCAACATTAACAACATCATCGGTTTTGTGGCAAGCAATAAAATGTGCCATCTTAGAAAATCTATCTACCACCACAAAAATAGAGTCCCTACCCCTTTTTGTCCTAGGCAACCCCAAAACAAAGTCCATAGAAATATCCTCCCATGGGGCACTAGGAATAGGCAAAGGGGTATACAAACCGTGAGGGTGCACTTTAGACTTTGCACGCACACATGTAGCACATGAAGCACAAAAGTTCTCTACCGACCTAAGCATGTGAGGCCAATAGAAATGTTCCCTAAGCATATGCAAAGTTTTCATGACACCAAAATGTCCCATGAGGCCGCCACCATGGGCCTCTTGGACAAGCAAACGCCTAACTGAACCACTAGGCACACACAAGCAAGTTCCCTTAAAAAGAAACCCATCATGCAAATAAAATTGATCCCGACTTCCCCCCTTCAAACAAGCATTAAAAATATCACTAAACTCAGCATCATGAGCATACAACTCCTTCATGAAGGAAAATCCAAGCAATCGTGCATCTAGTAAGGATAAAAGAGCGTACCTCCGGGACAACGCGTCGGCGACGACGTTGTCCTTGCCTTTCTTATGCTTGATGACATAGGGAAAGGATTCAATGAACTCAACCCATTTGGTATGCCTCCGATTCAGTTTTGCTTGCCCTCTCAAGTACTTCAACGCCTCATGATCGGAATGGATAACAAACTCCCGAGGCAAGAGATAGTGCTCCCACACCCTTAGCACTCGAACAAGAGCAAGTAGCTCTTTGTCGTACGTGGGGTACTTGAGCTCGGCACCTCCAAGCTTCTCACTATAATAGGCTATGGGACGTCCCTCTTGCATAAGCACACCACCGAGCCCGATTCCCGACGCATCACACTCAATCTCGAACATCTTGCCAAAGTCGGGAAGAGCTAACAACGACGCTTGTGTCAACTTAGCCTTAAGGGCCGCAAAGGACTCTTCTTGCGCCTCTCCCCACATAAATGGAACATTCTTCTTGGTGACGAAGGTCAAAGGCGCAGCCAAGGTACTAAAATCACGAACAAACCGGCGGTAGAAACCGGCTAGGCCAAGGAAACTCCGGACTTTTGTCATAGTTGTCGGTGTTGGCCATTCTTGAATCGCCTTCACCTTCTCTTCATCTACTTGAAGTCCATTCCTACTCACAACAAAACCAAGAAATACCACGTGATCCGAACAAAAGTGGCACTTCTTGAAGTTAGCAAATAGGCGTTCCCGTTTCAAAGCTTCAAGCACTTGCCTAAGGTGCTCGACATGGGATGATAAATCGTGGCTATAAATCAAAATATCATCAAAGTATACAACCACAAACTTACCAATAAAAGGGCGGAGGACGTGGTTCATCAAGCGCATGAAAGTGCTCGGAGCGTTGGTTAATCCGAAGGGCATAACCAACCACTCGTATAGGCCTTGCTTGGTTTTGAACGCCGTCTTCCATTCATCTCCCTCCTTCATCCTTATTTGATGATATCCCCTCTTGAGATCAATTTTGGAGAAGAGACTCGCCCCATGCAGCTCGTCAAGCATATCCTCAAGTCTCGGAATCGGGTGACGATACTTGATAGTAATATTGTTGATCGCTCGACAATCAACGCACATCCTCCATGTGCCGTCCTTCTTAGGCACAAGAATGACGGGCACGGCACACGGGCTGAGGCTCTCACACACATATCCCTTATCAAGGAGCTCTTGGACTTGCCGTTGAAGCTCCTTAGTTTCCTCCGGATTGGCTCGATAGGCTGGACGGTTCGGTAGAGTGGCACCGGGGACAAAGTCGATTTGATGCTCGATTCCCCTAAGCGGTGGTAGTCCCGGTGGCACCTCTTCTTGGAAAAGCTCCTCAAAGTCCTGCAAAAGAGTAGATATGGAAGGAGGAAGATCAACTAATTCTTGGGAAGATAAATAAGATTCTTGAAAAACAAGTAAAACGCAAACGCCACTTCCCTTGAAAGTATGAAGAATCTCCTTCGGTTTGGCCAAAAGCAAAGGCGTAGAAGGGCCGCCTAGAGCTAGCTTCTTGTCCTTCTTTCCCTCTCGAAGCGCATGCTTCTTCCTTTGCTCCTTCGCTGCGTGGTCCAACATGATTTCATGGGGGGTCATCGGGTGCAACGTCACCTTCTTTCCCTCCATTTGAAAGTGATACTCGTTGGAGACTCCATCATGAATAGCTCCCTTATCATATTGCCAAGGGCGCCCCAAAAGAAGATGACAAGCGGTCATCGGCACCACATCACACTCCACCTCATCCTTGTAAGGCCCTATAGAAAAGCAAATACGAGCCCTTTCCTTGACTTGGATCGGGGCATTAGGATTCAACCAACATAGAGGATAAGGTAAAGGATGGCAAGTAGTTTTCAAGGAAAAGCGATCCACCACCTCTTGACTAATAATATTACAACAAGACCCGCTATCGATAATCACACTACATACCTTATCCATAATTTTGCATCGAGTGTGAAAGATAACCTCTCGTTGGCTAGGTGTGGTGGTATTCTCCGTCATGAAAAGCGTCCGTTGTACCACGAAGCACTCACCCTCCTCGGCGGTGACATGGAGGCCGTCTTCCTCAACCTCGGGGCTCTCTTCTTCCTCTTCCGCAGCCCCTTTTTCCTCATACTCGTACTCCCCTTGTGAGTTAAGAAGAACCTTCCGTTCGTTGGGACAATCCCGAGCATAATGCCCATGTCCAAGGCACTTGAAACACTTCACGTCGCTCGCCTTCACACCGCCTTCTTGCCGAGGACGTGGGGAAAACTCTTTCCTCGGTTGAGGAGTCGAGTCCTTCCTTATTTCCGGCTTCCTAAACTGAGTTGGTGGTGCCTTAGGAGCCGTGGATGAAGGCTGCCATGTTCGAGAAGTGGTTGAACTCGAACGCCGTTGAGCAAGTTGCTTGTAGATATGGTTGGTATAATGAAGCACTTGCTCAATATCGGTACCCCTACTAAAATGCTGCATACTCACCACATTTTTTAGTTCCAAATTTAACCCATTGACAAATTTAGAGATGACATACCCGTCGGGAAATTGTACTCGAGAACGGAAGATGAGCATACGCAGCTCGTTGTAGAACTCATCGGGAGTCCGGTTTCCTTGACGCACTTGCTCCAACTTGGCATGGATGCGCTCCGTGTAATCTTGAGGCACGAACCTCTCTTCTAAGACCTCTCTTAGATCTTGCCATGTGTTAAGTTGAGGCATCCGACGTGCTCTCCTCAAAGCCTTGTCCTCGAGCCACCATTGGTAAGCAAAGTCGGTGAAGTGTATGGCCGCCATGGCCACCCGCCTCGCATCATCATAGCCATAGAAGTAAAAGATTGACTCCACCTTGGCAAGCCAATCAAGACAGGCATCGGCGTCGGAAGTTCCCGAAAATGTCGGCACGTTCAACTTGATGCCGTAATGGGGATCCCGGGCCGCTCTTCTTGTTGCACCGGCGCGCCATGCCAAGGCTGCCCGGCACCACCATTGGCCGGCCCTCTAGGAGGTTGGCCGCGCCTTGGGAGATGCAAGAGAGGTGGGGGTTGAGTAGCCGTTGCAGGATTGACCTCTTGATAGCTCGGCGCTCCATAACCTGACAAGTTAGTAGCACTAATAGGAATATTATTAGGAAATGTAGCAAATGAAGGTCTTACCCCGGAATTGGCCACAAAGTGTGGATTGTGGAAGCTCGTCGGAGGAATGTAAGGAGGCATAATCCCCATGGAGGTGCTCACACCGATGGATGCTTGCGCCTCCGAGTTTGGCAAGTAAGAAGTAGAGGCCTCCTCTTGTAACGACTCCACTTGGTTAGCGCTTTGTAGCACACTTGGTAGAGCCCCCGTTTGAGACACCCGTGCTCTATCATCTTGGCCTCGCACTTGGCTCTCCAAATCAGTCAACCTAGTTCCCAAAGCCTCAATGGATTGTTGCAAGGATTGTTGCATGTTTTGCAACATGGCAGCCACCGAACTAGTGGACGTCTCCTCAACTTGTTCCTTATTCTTGTCATCACCTACACTTGTCATCGTAAAAACAAGGCAAAGATCAAGGTATAGAGGTCACACGAATTAATCACCAAGACTTGCCCGAGATGAAAATCCGACAAGTTGCAAGTAGGCAAAAACAACAAAGGCAACAAAGAGAGAATTCACCACACACTTGCTTAGGAAAACAATGCTAGGAAGCTACTAAACCACCAAGACTCAACACCAAGTATTACAAATTAATTAAAATTTTTTTTTGTTTCGAGCAGGCCTTTGCTAGGCACTACTAGACGACTACTCTTTGTAGGCCTTTGCTAGGCACTACAAGATGACTACTCTTTCCGTGCCCGGCCCCTTATTAGCTTTACGCCGCCGGGCAAGGTTTTTCTAGTCTTTAATCTTTCTTTCTATGCCTGGCCCCTTATTAGCTTTCGCCGCCGGCAAGGTTTTTCTGATTATTCAACAAAAAATTTCAAGACACTTAAACAACAACACAAGATGTCTCGTCTTGGTGTCGTTCCCGTATCCTAGCACCGTAGCCAACAACAAGCATGTAATGACAACAAACAAGGCTGGTTTGGACCTCAATCCCACATTTTTTAACTCAGCAAAATCAGCAAGACACACTTAAAACCAACACTAAAGAAAGGCTTAAATTCAAGCAACAAATGCACCCTTTCAACTACCAACTTTTGATAACTCTTTTGGGTGTTCTATTGGAACGTTTTTTGAGCATGGTTTGCAGCCATGGCTGAACACACACTCGGCCAAGACAACCACAAGATCAAGACAAAGCAACGACCACAACAACACACAACAAGGACACTATGGTCGCACACAACAACACAACGCAGCCAATAAAGAGTTCGAACCTAAAACCTTGCAACAAGTGGAAATTCAAGGTCGGAACAAGGTTTAGATGGCGATACCTTTGCGTGGCTCTGATACCATTTGATGGCCGGATCGATGGAAGGGATGATGGTGCAAAGAGATCGCCACGAGAATCCAAGGAATTCCGACAACAAACACCACACAACTAACCCGTCTTAAACTAGATGGATCTTCCTCGTCCGAACTCGGAATTGAGTGATTCCAATTCGAGAAGTTAGATCTCTGAGTCTAGTTTAATCTCTCAAAATTTCAGACCTAGATGATGAGTGGATTGAAAGATATGTCTATTTGACTGAGGGGTGCAGAAACCACCGAGATGGATGATGGATCGAAATGGGAAGAACAAGGGGATATGGATGCTTGACAACTTGGATATGACTCACCAAGCTCTCAAACAAACTAGGATGCCCGAGATTGTCGGATATTACTCACCAACAACTTGAACAACGAGAATTGAACGAACGAAAAAAAAAGAACAAGTACTTGAATTGAAAGATGCAAGGAAAGTAAGCAACAAGGTTTTTCGTCCAATCTAGCAACAAAGGGTGAGGGGGACGACCATATAACCTAGAAAGCAACCTCACAAAGTTAGCCCCTTCACTTAAGGAAATTACAAAAATTAACCCAAAAACCCGAAAACTTAATAATTGTCCTTTCCGTCGAATTGTCACTTAGAACCATGAAGTAGAATAAAACTCCAACCATCTTCATTGCACTCTTTCGGAAAGCTACACCCCATGAGCTCTTCTTGCACTTGAAATAGAATGGCCTTAGCTCGGGATCGCGTAATACGACCTAGATAAGGTGGTGTAGTTCCTTGAGCTTTGGCACCATCAAAACCGGAAGGCAAGGGCGCGCCACCATCCAAGCTTGTTGGCGCGTCTAGGGTATGCCGAGGCTCCTCCAAGTGTTCCGACGTGTGCTCCTCCAAGTGTTGCTTCTCCAAGTGTTCCGAAGTGTGCTCCATAGTTGGCTCGGACATCGATGGAATCACATCACAAGTGGCTCGCAGAGTTTAGGAAGACCGGGGTGCTGGACTTTACTGGAGCCTAGGATTCTGACGTGGAGCAATGGTTGAGGAGGGTGAAGTTTGCATTGGACTCCATTCAGGCACCAGAGGGAAGGAGGATGTCCTTGGTGCAGAGTTTGCTACAAGAGAGTGCTTTTGACTGGTGGGAGTTGGGTAGGGACCACCAGACTGAGGTGACTTTTGAGGAGTTTGAGAGGAGGATCCGAGATTACTATTGCCCTCCGGTGGTAAGGATGGCTCGAGAGGTTGCATTTCGGGATGCTGGACCCGAAAACATCACAGTGGCTGAGACTATTCTGAAGTTTCAGCAGGAGTTGGCGGCGGTACCGAATGCTGCACCTAGTGAGGAATAGAAGATTGCGACCTTTTTGAAGAGGTTACAGCCACATTTGCAAGCTTATGTGTCTGGACATAGACTCACGACATTGTGAGAGGTTCAACAATCTTCTTTGGCCTATAATATGGCCACACTGAGGCCGGAACAGGTGGACGCTCAGGTAGGAGGGAGTAAGAGACGAAAAGTGGCAACTACATCGAATTCTATGGGTGACGATCAGTCTAGATAGTACCCGCAGAGTAGACTAGAGTTCCAGTCATCGGGGCGCCAAGAACAATCACAACAGAGTCGGGCTGCCGGAAATCAAAGGCAGTGCTACAATTGTTGGAGCACTGAGCACTTGAGGAGTCAGTGTCCTAGGCCAGTGAAGGACTGCTTTACATGTGGGAAGCCCGGACATATTCAGAGGTTTTGTACGGTTGGCGCACCTTCACAGGGATTGGTACCGGGAATGGGAAACCGGGGTGACCGTCACCCCCACCAGCACGGCAGACACCAAATCAAAGTGTGGGTCGGAGCGTAGGAGCTAGCAACACTGGCGTAGTTCCTCCTCGAGTGTTTGAAATGAAGGGAATGGAAGAACATGATGTCCTCACTCCACCTGACGACCTATCTTTAGTGTTCTAGTTGTCGGTTGATAGTATGATTTAATAGCTAATACCTTCGTTCTTGTGCGAGACAATATAATATTTCTTGAGTTGTTTGTTCAAACAATTTGTTTGTTTTGGAGTAGGATGGAATTGATGCTTTGCTTGATGTTTTCCTTCGATTATTATGTTTGAGAATTATTGTGCTGAATAAATATAGTTTTATTTTAATTTTATTTGTTATTGTTTGTTTGATTAGTATATGTGTTAGTTCGTTTGGTTGCAATTTTCGGTTCGAGTACGAACCTCTTTAAGGGGGAGAGGTTTGTAAAAATCTCAAAGTAGTCTAGTATTCTATTTAGTGTTCTACTATTTCCATGTTTCGGGACGAAACTTCTTTTAAGAGGGATAGTATGTAATAGTCGAGTTTTCGCTTTCCCCTATTTTAGGATCGGAATACGACTTTCTTATTTTGCAAGTAATCTCTTGACTTGTTCCGCAAGAGAACCATAGTAAATTATCTAGTTAACCATAGTAACTACTCCTATACTTATGTATAAAATTTCTTATACCCAAAACCGATGCTATGTTGTTTCCTTATCTAGCTAAATATATTAAATCCTATCTTAATTTTTTATTATATCTAACCTAACAAATTTTTTCTATCCTTAAGCCCAAATCTTTTATCCTTTTAAACCGAACTAGCATATATCCCATTTCTTTCTTCACAATGGGATTAGCCTCCGCCTCCACCACCGCTTCCACTGCCGCCTCCACCGTCGCCTTTGCCCCTAATGCTATGGACGCCCACTATATTTCTGGAGGGATTTGATAGTGCGTATATAGAATTCGTGTTTCCGGTTCTTCTAGAGTCGACGAGATCTAGATTTGCCTATTTAGCGTTGACACGAGAATATACTTTCAAAAGTCTACGAGAGTCCATCCATCTAAGAAGAATTGCAGATCTAGAGAACAGTCCAGATTATGTGTTTATGAGGTATCGTGCAGAGACTAATTGGTGGATGTTATTGAAGGAGAAAATGTGGAATGTGATCTATGATTACTCCATGGTGGATTTTTTGGATTTCAGTTCTAAGTCGACAACGAGAACATCTACCGAACTTTGGATGCTGATGGTCAAAACCTCACACCAACAATATTTTGAAGTAGAGGTTTGCGACGACGATACGATTGGAAATTTGAAGAGCAAGATTTATGAAATTGATGGAGTTCTGCCTCAAGAGCAACTTATCTACCATGCCGATAAAAAATTGAAAACACAGGTTACACACTTAAGGATTATGAAATCCATAGACGCTCGACCGTGTTTCTGATTCCACGACGGGATAATGTGAAACAGATGCGCGGTGTCTCGGGAGCAGACGGTGGTGGGATGTAGATTTTTACAATGTTCTAAAAAACGGCCTAGGCGGCCGTCTAGGCGGCGCCTAAGCGCTGGGCGAGTGGCCACCGTCGCAATTTAAGCTTGGGCGAGATTCTAGGCGGTTTAGGGACTATGCTGCTTGTTGGGCGGGCTTAGGCAGGCTAAGCAGGCCTCACAAGCGTAATTCCCCAAAGGCCCAAACATAATACTTACTTACTAGATCTCCTTGGCTTTTATTACATGCCTTCTTGTGTTGATTTTCACTAAAATCCGATGTGGGACTAAAAAAGAATTTTCACCCAAAGTGTTCTCTTCCCAACGACTCATTTGGCTCAATTTTTCCAATAATAATTTTGATTCAGCTCTAATCTCCCTTCAAATTCATAACCCCCACGACAATTAACAGTACAAATCTCCATTCAAAGTTCTAACCTCTCCAATATCCTAAATTCTTCACTCTGTGTCAATTGTAGAGGGTGAAGCTCTAGTGGGGCACTTAATCCAATTTTGTCATCTCATTATCATCTAAACGAGCAGCACTAGAGTGAAATCAAGTAATAGAAGACAAAAAAAAAGAGCAATATATGGTCTAAAGTTAAAAAAGAATATATTTTTGGTCACATGTGGTGTTCAGACATATAATTGAAAGATAAAAGGTTAGCAAACGAGGATTCAACATAAGAGTACAATTACTTGAGTTAAAGTGCATGAATTTGATGACAATGTAAATTTGACACACTAGTTAAAGCCTACTAGTTAGATATCTAAATTTATTGCAATTAATATATGCATAACTTAGTTATTGATGTATAAATTCTACCAAAGAAAAGTTATTGATGTACAAAACCATCCGACAAATTGTTAATGAAATGAATTCGATTAGTATATGCAAAACTCATATTTTTATTTGATTATTTGATTTTATTAACTAGCATTTAGTATATGAAATTATGGAAATTAATTAGTATTTACTATTTAGCATATGAAATTTATGGAATATTAATTAGTAATTTAGTATCTTTTTATTATATGAGACTATTAATTATTATAAACCAATATAAAATCATGATTTGATGTTTGTATATATTGATAGGGGTGGAAATTCGGTAAATCGGTCGGATTTCGGTTGGGTTATTCGGATTTCGATCAGTATCGGGTATGATCGGTAATCGGGTATCTCAGGTCGAGTCGGATCGGGTCGGATTTGTAAATTGTCGGTTACCTCAGGGTATCGGGTCAAAATCGGTCAAGCAAATCCGGGTTTCGGTTTAGTTGGATTTGTTTAAGTTGGTTTCGGGTTGAGTCAGTTTTTGTAATTTTCGATTTAATCGGATTTTAGTTGAATTGGATTTCGGTTGAATCAGTTCGGTTAAATTGGTGTTCGGTTAAATCAAATTTTGGTTGAATTAGGGCTTGACTGAATTTCGGTTGAAATCGATATTAAGTGTTCAAAATAACTTTATTAAGTAATAAAAGTTATATGAATTTAATAAATGGGTCATGATAATATTAAGAATCGTTGTATTTATAATATACTATTTGAGTTTGATATTGAGTTTTTAAAGATGAAAAAATTCTTATGATATTGCAATCAACTAATTACATTACAACTAATGATTATATGATGTACGATTATACTCCAATAATTTAAAAATGATCTCAGTTCATAAATAATAATTTTATAGTCACGTACATTTTCAAGGTCATATACATAAATAAATAAAGTCTTTACATTTTATCTTTTTTGATGAATAATAATATTGGAAGCTATGACTATATGAGGCTATGGTAAGTAGTTTTAAAGTCATTAAAATGATTTCAATCATTATTTTATGCTAAAGTAGAGGTTAAAATAATATATAAAACGATTCCATATTAAAATATATCATTCATCTTTTTTAAATCAATCCGCTTAGTTGAAATTGAATCGAATTATTTTTAATTATTTATATTTATATATTAAAAAAATTTAATATATTAGTTTTATTTTTGGATAGGATTATTTTTTAGATAAGATATATATAATTCTTAAAATATCCTTTCCTATATCAATTTTTAATTATTATTACTAGAATGATAGTTTTTTTTGGATAAGACTAGCATAAGTACTCGTCCCTTGTACGGGTTTAGTCAAATATAAATCATTTATTTTAAAAATAAATTAATTTGATTTTTTTATGTCAATATGAATAAAATTTATGCATTATTTTAATGTAAGATCCAATATTTTCTTTTTTCCTTTACTAAAGGAAAATGAATTAGTTTAGCAATTTTTAAATTTGTACACATATGTTTAAATTTAAAATCTATTCATATAATATCAAACAAAAGTTTAATTCTAATTTATATAATTTTTTTATTATAATATGAGATTTGAATATATAATTAATCAATAAAATGTACAACTAATCAAATTAGAATGGGATAAGAATGAATCTAAGATTTAGTTATTAGTTTGTAACAAACCTATATAAAAATAAAACAAAATAATTATAAATATCTTTTTTTTTAAATTAGTATTGAATTATTTTTTTAGAGTGTTGATGATGTGGCGCCACATAGGTGAATTGAATATGGAGGCGACACATAGGTAAAATGAATATAAGGTGGACATGTGTTAGAAAAGTGATTTATTTAGTATATATATAGATAGATAGGTATCATCACAACTATATACTAAAGCGGAGGTTAAAAAAATTATTAAACGACACATATCGCTTCGCACCACCCTTTTTATTAAAACCAATCTTTGGCAAAATAATAAAGTTTAATATGAAGATAGTGTAATGTACGTACAATCTTATATCACTATAATTAATGGATAGAAAATCTCATTCCTAATTTAAAAAAAATCGTTTATTTTTTGATATGATAAATAGGAAGATTATTAAGATATTTTTATGCTATATATTATACATATATTAGGATATTTATTTTATTTTAGATAGAATGCATATGCTAGGTTTAGATAATTAGTTTAATATAAAGATAGTGTAACGTACATAGAATCTTATATCACTATAATTAAGTTTATTTTGAGCGGTCCCAAGTATATAATAAATTGATAAGTTTTTATCTTATTACTTATCTATTTTCATAATTAAATAAATTATCATGTTTTGGATATTAATTTAATTCGTTAATACTAATAAAATATTATTGTTTCAAATAAACAACTTTTATAGTTTATAGATTTTAAATATTTATTCAAAATTTATATTTAAGCATTTACATGATTATTTTTCTTGGACAATAAATATATTTAAAAATATTTTAATTAAGAAAAACTCGTACAAGGTACGAGAATACATACGAGTAGTTTTTTTTCTAAATTTTACCTATCTTATCATCAGTTTGATCAAAATTTAACAAGTACAAATACATAATACAATAATTTTATAAAATTCCGTACAAGGTGCGAGAACTAAGACTATTTCATAACTAAATGATGATACGATCTCTTATATTTATGTCATCTTATATATTAATAACAAATAAGATATTAAAATGATTTCAATCCAATATCCAAATAATTATCTAATCTCTTATATATACATGATCTTATACATTAATCATAAATAAGAACTTATTCCAAGTCTCGGGTATAATCTGGTTCGGGTTGTTTCAGGCGTAATTGGGTTTGGATTGTTTCGGTTTTCGGGTACAAACGGGTTTGAGTTGCTCGGATTCGGGTATGTATCGGGTTGGTCTTTTCGAATATAATCGGTTTCGGGTTGATTTTGAAATGGGTTGCTTTCGGATTCGGGTTAGAATCGATCAGATCGGGTCGGTTTTTGATTTCATTATGTAATTTTTTTCGGATAGCGGTCGGTTCTCGAATCGGGTTGTTCTGTCGGTTATTTCGGGTCGGATCAGAATTTGCCACCCCTATATATTGATTATGAACAAAAGACGGGCTGGAACTCAAGAAAATAACCAAGATACTCTTAATCTGCCTAGGCCCCGCCTAGCCGCCTAGGCGCTAGGACCCTACTTACCGCACAGCTCCTGCCTAGCGTTTTTTAGAATACTGGATTTTTATCAAAACGCTAGCAACCCCTAGAACAATTGCAATCACGGTCGACACTTGCTGCACTATCCCCGATTTAAAAGTCAAAAATGAGGAAAAGTTAGGGGTTCCAATGAAGTTGCATCACCTAATTTTCGTAGGAAGGCAATTGGAGGATTTCTTCACTATAGGGCATTACAAGATTCGAAAAGAGGCGAATCTCCACCTGATCCTCCGCCTCCGTTGTGGTAGTAGGCAGACGTTCACGAAGGGAGATAACCGGTTAATGATGTTGTTGATTTTCTTTTCTGCCTTCTGCTCATTTCCTCGCATAGCCTTGTCTGATTTCCTAATGATTCAATATTTACTAGACTGATATCAAATGTGCTATGGTGTATGGTCAAATAATAGACCCCCTTGGTGCTCGTGCCCGTGTTGGTCGTGAATTTTAAAACACCTGCTCATAGAGTGACAAGGTATCTTACAATGATCACAAAAGTAATACGGCTTTCCTTTCTGACCATTGTTGTTTCCATTAGAATTCTCTTTGTTGTTTGGTCCTCCTTGAGATCCTGTCCCCTTACCATTTCCCTTTGGATTGAAATTCTGACCACTATTTTGATTAGAATTAGATGAGCTCTGTCCTTGTTTTGAAAAGACATTAAAAGCACTTAAGTCATTTCCAATCGAAGCTGAATTGTTTTGCAATGACCTCTGTGTTTCTTCCTCAAAGCAAGTTGATTGACTTATCCAATGGATGGAGTTGGTCTTATCATCAAAACATTGGCACGGAGAGCGTTGTAGGACTCATTTAGACCAACAAAAAACTGTAACACTTGTTGATTCAGAATCATCTGAGGAACAGGATTCAGAGACCCACATGTTCCACACTTAGGCATTTCAACGAGCACAAGATTTTCATCCCAAATACGTTTGAATTTTGTAGAATAGGTCGAGACTGAGATATTACCATGTGAGATGGTGAATAGCTCCTTTTGAACTTGATATGTTCTCGCCAAGCCCGGTTGACCAAAGCACAGTCGCAAATCTGTTCAGATCTCAACAGATGTGTTGTAATACAAAAGAGTCTCCACAATCTCTTTCTCCACGGAGGGAAATAGCCAAGCCATCACCATACTGTCACAACGTCTCCAGTGCATCTCTAACCCCGAATCTGGATCTGGTCTCTTATAATCGCCGGTGACGAAAACAAGTTTGTTCTTCGCCATTAATAAGAACTCCACCGTCATTTCCACCGGTGGTAGTTGGATTCGTTCAACAATTGCGTAGTCAACGCATAGTTTGGGTGGTCAGAATGATGCAAATAGAGAACGTGATTTGAATCCGTCATCGATCCTTCCATGCTCGTCTTCAAAGCAAGATCTATTTTCTCTTTCAATTTATGACCGTTCGTCTTCTCAATCGATCTTATAAATCGATTCAGCAAAAAATGATCGAACAACAATCAGAAAAACACAAGGAGAACCGATTGGCTCTGATACCATGTAATAATTTGAGAAAAGATGACAGTAATTTGGATATTGAAAGAAAAAAGAGAGAGCAAAGTTTAGGAGGCTATTTTAGTTTCGTATTTCTGTGTGTTGAGAAAGTTACAGAGTTTGTTAGAGCCCCTTATATCAAGGCTAGGGAAAAGAAAGCTAACTCAGCAAAGTCAGTTTCAACTAAAACGATGCGTTTAGAGGTTGCTTGACTTTATAACATAGTCAAGAACATGCACAAATAAAATGGCCTCTTTAGTATAGGCATTAGTGTAGATAATACACATGCACACGAGTTGAATCGCGATTGAATTGCCATGTAATGTGTAATTTTGACTAATTTCGATTGCAAATTAATTAACCTGTTGGGAGCACACCTCCCACTTGAGCAAAGAAATAATTCCTACGCTCCATGGACCACTATTATTTAATGAGAGTCGTCACGTCACACGTCAAATCATCCTTTCCCTTTTCGTTCATTACTACCACACGCCAAAAGAATGTGGTATCGATTTCTGATTTTTCCTAAATCGATTCCCCAGTGAGAACCCTTCCGCATGTTGTTCTACCAGCGGCCTGTCTTACACCGCTGGCTTCCGCCTCCGCCTCCACCACCACCTCCACCGCCGCCTCAGCCCCTTATGCTATGGCCGTCCACTATATTTCGGGAGGGATTTGACAGTGCGTATATAGAATTCGTATTTCCCGTTCTACTAGAGTCGACGAGATCTAGATCTGATTTAGCGTTAACACAGGAATATACTTTCAAAATTCTACGAAAGTCCATCCATCTACGAAGAATTGCATATCTAGGGAACAGTCTAGATTATGTGTTTATAAGGTATCGTGCCATGGTGGATTTTTTGGATTTCAGTTCTAAGTCGTCAACGAGAACATCTACCGAACTTTGGATGCTGATGGTCAAAACCTCACACAAACAATCTTTTGAAGTAGAGGTTTGCGATGCCGATACGATTGAAAATTTGAAGAGCAATATTTATGAAATTTATGGAGTTCTTCTTGAAGAACAGCTTATCTACCACGTTGTAAAAAAATTGAAAACACAGGTTACACGCTTAAGGATTATGAAATCCAAAGACGGCAGATGCGCGGTGTCTTGGGAGCAAACGGTGGTGGGATGTTGATTTTTGTCAAAACGCTAGCAACCCTTAGAACAATTGCTCTCACGGTCGACACTTGCTGCACTATCCACGATTTAAAAGTCAAAATTGAGGAAAAGTTAGGGGTTCCAATGAAGTTGCAGCGCCTAATTTTTGAAAGAAGGCAATTTGAGGATTTCTTCGCTATAGGGCATTACAAGATTAGAAAAGAGGCAATCTCCACCTGATCCTCCGCCTCCGTGGAGGTAGTAGGCAGACGTTCACGAAGGGAGATAAACAGGTTAATGATGCTGTTGATTTTCTTTTCTGCCTTTTGCTCATTTCCTTGCCTAGCGTTTTCTGATTTCCTAATGATTCAATATTTACTAGACTGATATCAAATGTGGTCTGGTGTATGGTCAAGTAAATGAGCCCCCTGGTGCTCGTGCCCGTGTTGGTCTTATGTGAATTGTTGAAAGAATGGGGTTGGAGCACCTCGTGGAATTGTTTGATGCCTAGCGCATTTCTGTGCTAGATAATGTTCGACCTGTATTGCTGAGATTGGATTGGCTATATGATCCCTTGGGCTGGACTGCGGCTGCATGTTTTTTTCCATATGTGATCAGCCGGCTTTGAGCTGATTTTCATTCAGATTTTATTCACATACTATATTCTTTCATTAGATTTATGTGTTAATCTATTTCTGAAGACCACATTGTCATCTTGCTTTTGAATACGCCATTACAAATTAACCTTTTCTTTGATACTAGAATTTCAGAATGTAAACTATTTTCACATTGAGCTGGTGTATTTTGATAGCATGCCATGATGTAGGCGGATGTATAGTTATGCTAACTCCGAGGGGTACTTGGGGCCAATAAGTTAATACCAAGGTCACGTATAAGGCAAAACATACTTAATAAGACTTCTAATTGTCATCCAAACACACCTTAAGCTTGTCATCTTATTGTCCAGTTTTCTTCATTTTTCGTTTTTAGGAAAAAGACATTCAAGCCTATATACTCTCTATATTTGTGGCATTGAGGCCACAAATATTGACTTTTGAATGATAACCATTGCTTGTACTCATACCATGCATAAATTATCGCACTTGTTTTGCATTAGACATCAACACATGGTGAAAATCTGAATAATTTTTATCGAAAGTGAAATTATAGTTTTAATCCATTTTCATTTGCTTTTATAGGTTCCTGTAGGAAGGGCCACTTTTGGTCGTATCATAAATGTCATTGGGGAGCCCATTGATGAAAATGGAGTGATCAGTAAGAAACTCATGTCATGAGATGATATTTCCATTCTGACCATTAAAGATATAAAATGCTTTACTGACCATATTCATGGTATATGAGCAGAAACCGATCACTCCTTGCCAATTCACAGGGAAGCACCGGCTTTATTTGAGCAAGCAACTGAGCAGCAAATTCTTGTTACTGGAATCAAGGTATATATCTATTCACTAATTTGCCTTGTCATTGCAAATAAGCCATTTTACTCCATATAAGGTTACCATAATCACTTATTTGTATCAAATGATTCTTCAGGTTGTGGACCTTCTTGCTCCATATCAGAGGGGAGGAAAAATTGGACTTTTTGGTGGTGCTGGTGTGAGGAAAACAGTGCTTATTATGGAACTGATCAACAATGTTGCCAAAGCTCATGGTTTGTTCTAAATGATAGTTTGTTATTCAAGAATCAAGATTACTTTCTGCTTTGTGGACTTATCTGGAATTTTGTTTGTATGTATGTTTATATCTGGTCAGCTGGTTTATCTGTTTTTGTTGGTGTTGGTGAGGGTACCCGTGAAGGTAATGATTTGTACAAGGAAATGGTTGAGAGTGGTGTCATCAAGCTAGGAGATAAACAGGTTAAAGATGCTGTTGATTTTTCTTTTCTGCCTTTTGCTCATTTCCTTGCATAGCATTTTCTGATTTCTTAATGATTCAATATTTTCCAGGCCGATAGCAAATGTGCTCTTGTGTACGGCCAAATTTATGAGCCCCCTGGTGCCCGTGCCCGTGTTGGTCTTTGTGGTTTGACTGTTGCTGAACACTTCCGTGATGCAGAGGGACAAGATGTGTTGCTTTTTATCGATAATATTTTTCGTTTTACCCGGGTAGGATTTTGGTTACAGAAAATTGGACTTATTTGGTTAAACTTAATTGTTTCTTGACTCCACTGATGTAAACAGGCTAACTCAGAGGTGTCTGCTTTGCTTAGACGTATTCCGTCAGCTGTGGGTTACCAGCCCACCTTGGCTACTGACCTTGGAGGCCTTCAGGAGCGTATCACCACCACCAAGAAGGATTCCATTAGTTCCGTGCAGGCCATTTATCTACCTGCTGCTACAACCTTTGCTCACTTCACTTGGATGCCACTACTGTGTTGTCTAGACAAGTATGTTATCCAGATTCTATAGTGCAATTGTGGTAATATGCCATCATCATTCATGTCTTACTTATTTTGGAATTTGGATTGGTTCTCAGATTTCTGAGCTGGGTATCTATCCCGCTGTGGACCCACTTGACTCCACATCTCGCATGCTTTCTCCCCACATTCTTGGAGATTATCGCTACAACACTGCTTGTGGTGTACAAATAGTTCTTCAAAATTACAAGAATCTTCAGGACATCATTGCTATTTTGGCTATGGATGAGCTCAGTGAAGATGACAATTTGACGGTCGCTCGTGCTTGTAAGATTCAAAGGTTCTTGAGTCAGCCGTTCCATGTTGCTGAGGTCTTCACGGGTGCTCCTGGAAAGTATGTCTAGAGTTGAAGGAAAGCATCAACAGCTTCCAGGTAAACATTTTACCAACTTCACTCACATGTACCAACTTTACAGCTTTTTAATACTTTGTATATTAAGGCTGTACACACTAAATTTGCAGGGTGTCTTGGGGATGGCAAATATGACGTCTTTCAGAGATACCATATATGTGTATTAGGTAAGCTGAATGCCAAGCTTTATGAATGCCAAGCTTTTTGACGACCTCTTTACTTGAGTACGATCAGTATAATTGAAATGCCAAGCTTTATGAAAGCTGAATATATATTGCGAGTAGGCTATGTATTTGTTAGGATGAAAACTAAGATCAAATTAAGAACGTTGAATGAGTAGTATGTACAGATAAGATTAGACTAGGTAAAAAAATCGAAAATTCCACATAGTAACCCTGAGATATGACATTATTTATAAGGTGTACTAAAGTTCGACGTATTTCACGCAGTAACCTTGAGGTATAGAACAAATTCGCAAAGTAACCTTCTGGTTCAAACGAAATTTGTCACCTAACCAAAGAGTTAAAATTAACTTTAATTATTAACTTTCTTTAAGAAAAACCAAAAAAATAAAAACTAAAAATAATAAAAAATAAAAAATAAAAAATAAACATTAAAAAAATAAAAACAAAAAAACCGAAAAACACAATTTTTTTTAAAAAAAGTTATAAGATTCTTAAAATGTAATCTCACTTATTTTTATACTATGAAATATTGTAGTTAAATAATTTTATCCAATTTTTATTATATATTAATTAATTTGAAAAAATTTAAAAAATTATTTCATGTAATTAATTTAAAGAAGTTTCGTAAAAAAATTATTGATTACCATTATTTATTGACCAATAAAATTTTAAATTATTTATATTAATAAATTTATTTTCTCATCAGATAATTAATGTACTTATTAAAATTTGAAATTATTTACATGATCTAAATTTACATTATTCACAAATTTATGTTATTCGTATTTAAAACTATTTATGCAAAATTTTAAAGTTTAAACTATTTATATTCTGGAGATTTTCTTATTAAAATTACATTATTTGATCCTTATTTATTAAATAATAAAAATTTAAATTATTTGATAAAAAATACTTAACTTAGATAAATGGGGAAATTTTTTTATTTTCATAGCTTTTTAGTTGATTAATTTATAAGGTAAAAATTTAATAAAAGATGGAACAAATTAAATAGTTGATATTAAGGCAATGTATTAGATTATATTTTAAGATTGGTAAAAAAATCAATATTTATAAACAAGAGTAAATTACACAAAACCACCCTTAAATTATACTACTTTTCATAAAACCACCCATAAAAATTTAAATTTCACTAAACCACCCATAAAAAGAAAAACCTTTCACTCAACCTCCCACACCTAACACTGTTAACAAAAATATTGTTTAGAAAAAATATATAATCTTTTTAATTGAAAGTAAAATTAAAAATATCATTCTCATAATCCTAACTCTATACAAACATCACGGAAATTCGTCTTTTACATACCAAAGGGAAGAAGAAACAACCCAAATTTTAAAATTAATTGTTCTCATAATTCAATCATCAAATAAAGTATTTTTATGATTTTGTAAGTGTTTAAGGGTTCAAATTTAGTAAAAAATAAGAATAAAATTTGTACTTAATTTAATGGTGAAGTTGTGCAATTTTCTTCTGTTGTTTACTTGTTTTCATTTACATTAATTATATTGTAATTTTATTTTCCCTTGTAGTATGGATTTTAAATTTCGTACTTAATTTGATAGACTTCATTTAGTTTATTTTAGCAATATCCCCATATTATATAAGCAGTGTCATTTTTCCATATTTTTATAACAGTTTTTCTAACCTATGCCCATAGGTTAAGCATTCTTATTTAAGAAACTAAAACCCTATATGACAATAAATGAACCCTATTAGAAAAAACTAAATTACCCCATATAATAAAAATCAACAAAATCTTTCCATTTCAAGTGTCTTAACCTATGCCCGGGCATAGGTTAGAAAAATCGTTTTTATAATTATTAGGAGTTGCCGATTTTAGCAAATTAATTAATTATCACACCATAGAATGCTAGTGTAGTACATTAATCAATTTAACATATATGAACCGTCCTACAATGCTAGTTAAAAAGGGCATAAATGGCCTTTCATTCATTTATTAACGGAATTTTAACAGTGTTAGCAAGCAGGTGGTTAAGTGAAAGGTTTTTATTTTTATGGGTGGTTTAGTGAAATTTAGCTTTTTATGGGTGGTTTTATGAAAAGTAGCATAATTTAAGGGTGGTTTTGTGTAATTTACCCTATAAACAAAGTTAATGATTAAAGTTAGGGAAATTCTTTTTGGTGCCCCTAAGTTTTTGCCTTTTCCTTTTGGTGCCCAAGAAAAAAAAACTTATTCCTCTTGGTACACTTGAGGTTTTGGCTTTTCCCGTTGATGCCCCTCTCCGGTTCAAATTAGCCAGTTCAAGCTTACCATTATGTTCATCACCCTTAAATTACTAGGATTTGACTATTAAAACATCAAAATTCATAACCAAACTACATCAATTTGAATTTTTGGACAATTTTGTAAACAACCCCTTAAAATAGAGAATTGTTTAAAAATTCAAATTGATGTAGTTTGGTTATGAATTTAAGTGTTTTAAGAGTTGAATCCTACTAATTTAAGGGTGACGAACATAATGGTAAGCTTGAAATTAGCTAATTTGAATCGGAGAGGAGCGTCAACGAGAAAAGCCAAAACCTCAAGGGTACCCAGAGGAATAAGTTTTTTTTCTTGGGCACCAAAAGGAAAAGACAAAACCTCAGGGGCACCAAAAGGAATTTCCCTTAAAGTTAATTTTAATCTTTTTGGACAATTGATGAATTTTGTATAAATCTTAAGGTCATTATGCAAATTTTATATAAACCTTAAGGTTACCGTGTGAATTATGTTAAACTTTGGTACCCCTCATAAATAACATCAAAACTCAAGGTTACCATGCGAAATTTCCAAAAAAAAAGCTAATTCAATAAATAATGACACGGAGTGTAATTTAAAAAAAATATAATGTATTCCCAAAAATACTCTCCCTTCTTCCCCTTTGAAGTTCAAGACGGAACGACAAACTCGTCGTCTCCAAAATTCGTCTCAAAAATTGATCGGTTTGAACTTGTCGTCTCAATTGAATTTTGTTTCTGGATGTCTTTATGTCAGCCATGGTTCTTATTTCTCAATTAGGAAAGATCCAAATTTTCGCTTGTTTTTTGTTTCCCGATGTCTATATATAATTGCATACTATTGTTTTCTTCTCAAATTGATGTGCTTGCTCCTTTTGACTATGTTTCATGCTTCAAATTTTTAGATTTTTGTATTTATTTGAGTTGTATTTGCTGGGATATTATTGCCTTACAACACATCTATTGAATAATGATAAATGCCCATGGGCTCCGAGTTGGTAAAATTGTTGTGTAAACTTCTTTTTGTCTCAGATGTCAGATCAATGAAGCAATGGAAAATCAAGTGCTATGGAGTACATCAACAAGATGTTTCCCACATGTCATCTTATTGCTTTTTTCTTCTAGCCAAATGATGTTGATTGCACTTTGAGTTATAGCAAAATTTGGATGAGCTACTATTAGTAGATTTTGCACAAAGACATACTTAAAGACACGTGATTAAATTTCATACTGTGTATTAGTACATACATAAAGACCCAATATTAATTCCACTAGTTAGTAGTTGTCTAGCTTCTTCCTTTAATTCAGTCATATTGATAACAAATTTGTGTTTGATGAATTATTTGGTTGTGGCATTTAACGATGAAATTGAGCTTTGTGTTTGTGCTTGGGTAGCCTATTAGCTCAAATGGTAGAGCAATGTGCATGTGCATGCACATAGATGTGGGTTCAAATCCCACATAGGTTAATACTTCATACGGTTGGTTCATGTTTTTGTAAGCTCGGGTTCATAGTAGTTTATCTTACAGTTCATGTGTTTAAAGTATACTAGTTATTTTGGTTCATATCTTTTGGTTCATGACATTTGTTCTTTCGGTTCATATATTTATAAGTATAGGTTCATAATATTTCATCTTATTGTTCATAACCATATCATTTTAAGGTTCATGTTTGTCATGTATAGCTTTTAGTTTGAAAATGTTTTGGCAGCTCGGGGACTTTTGGAGGAAAAAGCAAGCTGCTACCAACTACACAAGAGGAGTTGGACAGGAAACTCTTGTTCCTTAGTCTTGTCTCGGCATGGCAATGTGTCGGGTTTTAGATGGATGGACCATTCCCAAACCCGACCCACCTTAAAAAATACTCCATCCAAACCCGACCCCACCATTAGAATGGGTCATCCTAATCCAAGGGTGAATCGGGTGGTATTTCGGGTGCTAACCTGTATTAAATCGTATTCTTTTAAACAACCTTATATTAAACCTAATTTAAACAACAGTAGACAAAATAGCAAAAAAATAATAATCCAACAGTACATCAGTAGACAAACTAACAATAAAATCTTACATATTAAAATCCAAAAAACCCAACAATACTCTAGTACTGTAGTACAAGACATTAGACATCAGTAGAACCAAAAAAACAACAACAATAAAATCAACAAAAAATCCAGCAACTTCATTCTTCAATCCTGCATTCTTCTAACTTATTCAATCTTCATCCTTCAACTTCATCAATAGACTATCAAATATCAAAAACATAGAGGAAAATGCAACCACACTCATTTTTGTAGGTCAAATAATCCAGCAAGGCGCCAAAATTACTTGTCTAACTAGCAAAGTAGCAAACCAAAATCCAAAACATCTATCCCTCTTTGTCTTGCAACAACAACAACACCATTCTCATTGCAGAAATCAAATCCAACCACACTCATTTTTGTAGGTCAAATAATCCAGTAACCTAAACAAGGAAACAATCTATTCTCCGGTTTTAATTAATGCCATACCAAAGATTATAAGTTCCATGTCAAGCAAATATGGTTCAATAGCAATTCCTTTGAATGTATTATGTGAGTCAAATAACGAAATACTTGTGTGTAAAACAATGGACATTCAACTAGAAATTAGGAGATTAAGAAACGTACAACCCTAGATCTGGACTCGTGAGACGTCTAGTCGTCGGGATCTAGACTTGCGAGACGCTCGCCGTTGCTGTCGAGATCTAGATCGGGAGACGTTCGCCGCCGTCGACTCGGGATCTGAGAGCGCAAGACTGCAATCGAGGCTCAAGATCTGATGGGTTAGAGGAGGAGTTGAGAATCGAGGCACGAGAGGGTCATAGACGAAGAGACATTCGCCGGAATCGCCGCCATCGTGGAAGTCTCTACCTCTCCTGGATTTCTGGGAATTGGGAAGGGAGAGAGATGAAGAGTGGAGAAGGCCGAAGGGAAAGGGAGGCGAGGCGCATCTCATTAGTCACTAGTCAGGAGCTTAGGGTTTTACAATTTTACATCTAACCAGTAACGAGTAGCCTTTTTTTTAAATATGTTTTAAAATATTAATATATTTCGGGTGAAAAACGGGTCGGTGACGGGTGGATGAACCTTCCACCCTAAACGGGTCGGGTGACGGGTGGATTAATATATTTTAAAATTATGTTCTTTTTAAAAAAAAAGAACATAATTTTAAACAAGTAAAAAAATCGAAAAAATAAATAAAAATTTTGAAAAAAAATCAATTATATTTTTAGTTATGTGAAAATCGAATTATATGAAAAATGAACTCAAAGCACATAAAAATTGAACTTATCATAGATAAAAAAAACTCGTAGAGTATAAAAATCGAACTCATACAATATATAAAATTTAACTCCTAACATAAAAAATTGTACTTCTAGTGTATAAAAAGGAACTCGTAGTATATAAAAAATGAAATGTCATATTTAACATTTTTAATGCTTTTTTTAAATAAGAAAATAATTTTAAAAAGGTAAAAAAAAATGAAAAAAAAATTATTTTTTAAAAGTTTTTTTATTTATGTGAGAATCGAATTATTTGAAAAATGAACTCAAAGCACATAAAAATTGAACTTATCATCGATAAAAAAAATGAACTTGTAGATATAAAAATTGAACTCATACAATATAGAAAATTGAACTCCTAACATAAAAATTGAATTTCTAGTGTATAAAAATGAACTCGTAGTATATAAAAATTGAATTGCCATATTTAGCATTTTAAAAGCTTTTTAAAAAAAAAATTGAAAAAAATAAAAAAAAAATAAAAAATAAAAAATAAAAAAATAAAAAAATAAAAAAATAAAAAAATAAAAAAACAAAAAAATAAAAAAATAAAAAAATAAAAAAATAAAAAAATAAAAAAATAAAAAAATAAAAAAATAAAAAAATAAAAAAATAAAAAAATAAAAAAATAAAAAAATAAAAAAATAAAAAAATAAAAAAATAAAAAAATAAAAAAATAAAAAAATAAAAAAATAAAACAATAAAACAATAAAACAATAAAAAAAAATAAAAAAAATCTTGACCATCCAATATATAGTGATGAGGTGTTTTGCTGTCTTCCAATTAGTCACTTGTACTTTTACATATTCATTAAAGGCAGAATATATCAACAGACCCCTGTACTTATACTTTTTTTCCTATTGGACCCCTGTACTAAAAAATGTTCAAACAGACCCCTGTACTGCCACCAATTTTGCCTATTGAACACTTTCAATCTTATTCTCCTTCTAGTGTACATCACACGCCTTATGTGTCATGTTATTTTGCCAAATAAGCCAAAATGGTCAAATACATACATGTTAT
Source organism: Fallopia convolvulus (assembly GCA_964016875.1). NCBI lineage: Eukaryota > Viridiplantae > Streptophyta > Magnoliopsida > Caryophyllales > Polygonaceae > Fallopia > Fallopia convolvulus. The sequence continues at coordinate 31,595,448 of OZ024727.1, forward strand.
TTTGGCAAAATACGTACATGTTACATAAGGCGCGTGAAGACTTGAAAGTGTTCAATAGGCAAAATAACATGTACGTATTTGACCATTTTGGCTTATTTGGCAAAATAACATGACACATAAGGCGTGTGATGTACACTGGAAGGAGAATAAGATTGAAAGTGTTCAATAGGCAAAATTGGGGGCAGTACAGGGGTCTGTTTGAATATTTTTTAGTACAGGGGTCCAATAGGAAAAAAAGTGTAAGTACAGGGGTCTGTTGATGTATTCTGCCATTCATTAAAACTTCTTTCATCGTACGATAGATCATTCTGAAAAAGCGTTCTATTCATGTGCTGCCACACGCACTACCATACAGTTGCTGATTTTATAAATTCCTGGCTAGATAGTTTTTGTCTTATTAGGTTAAGCTCTTCAACTATGTTATGTGATCCAGTAGACGATTGTGACATTATTCTTAAAATCTTAGGGTCAAGGTGTTTAACAGTGTGTGTGGTAAAACTGCATCCGAATAGAAGGTGTTTTCTACTCTCTAAATTATGATTGCATAAACTGCATTCTTGTGTGACATCAATATGATTTCTTACTAGTCTCTCTTTTGTGGGTAGACCATCATGGCATAATTCCCAAATGAAATTTTATACCATCGGGTATGTGTCCAGTTTCCAAATCTAGTCAAAATTACAATCCGTTTGACTATTTTCGTTTGTTATGAGTTGTAATGCAAAGTAAGTGGAAAACCAACCATTCTTACTCGGGGATCAGTACATCCGATCAGGAATCTTTGTTTGTGGAATTTGGATGTTAATAATCTTATCAACCCAAATTGAGGGAACATATCTACCTAACTTTTCTACATCCTATCTTCTATCCACTGTTATGAAATCTATAACTTTTTCGTCCAAGTTCTGTGGTACTGATTGTATTCTTGCATTAATTAGAGGTGTAGTAGAGACCCATCTATCTGTCCAAAATTTAATCATGTTTCCATCTCCAATTTTCCAAATTATTCCTTCTTGAAATTTCGGTAGAAGTTTAACCAGGTTGCGCCACTGCCACGAAACGTTATTTTTCCTAGAGTATGATACTAAGATGGACTCTTTCAGGTATTTTTCCTTAACCATTTTGACCCACACATTTTCTAGTTCTGCCAAAATCTTGCAAAGTAGTTTCATTTGCAAAGCCTGATTTATTGCACATGATTTTCTAAAGTCAATGCCTCCTTTCCTTTTAGATTTGCAAATCTTATCCCAAATAATTAATGGTATGTGATTTTGACCTTTATTCTAAAAGAATTTCCTGTTTATGTCATCTAATTCTTTATGATTTGCCTCTAGAAGCATGAAAGCTTGCATCATATAACTAGGTTTTGCTACCAGAGTTTCTTGTATAAGTGTAGCTCTACCTGCTTGAGACAAACTATCCGCTTTCCATTTGGTCAACTGATTCTGCGTTGAAGATATTACCGATTGAAAAGTTTGTTTTGTCACCTTCGTATTTATAATTGAACATCCTAAATACTTTTCTAGTGTATCCAAATGTGTTATGTTAAGTTCTTGACACAATTGTCTTTTAGTTTCCATCGGAACGCCCTTTGTTGTCTGAAAAACAGATTTATGAAAATTAACTTTTTGACTTGATATTGAACAATATGTGCCAATTACTGATCTAACCTTTTTGCAAGCTTTGACGGATGCTTTAGAGAATATAATTATATCATCTACAATTGCAAAAAAGGGATGCGCGTACCTCCTCGTGTTGCTTGAAACCTGATTTCTCTTCTTTGACTCCGAAATTCTCTCTCTAATTGTCTTGTCAATATTTTGCAGTTAGTATAAACAATAAAGGAGAAAGGCCCCCCTGTCTTAAACCACGTTCCGGAGTGAACATTTCTGTTGGATCATTATTTACCAGGACGGAAAATGTGATTGTCTAAACACATTCCTACACCCAATTTATAAATTTTTGACAAAATCCAAATTGCTTCATGACCTTGAAGAGAAATTCCCATATTAACCTAATAATACGAAGTATCTATTTTAAATCAATAATATGAATTTTAAAAATCATCATCAACTATATAAACTATTACCATATTAACCAAAAATAATACGAAGTTGAAAAATGATTTGTAATAATATAAAGTATCTGCTTTAAACCAATAATAATATGCACTATTATTACCAAGTATCCAATTTTTAGTGGCCATGAGTGAAGTAACCAGAAATTAAGGGCGTGTTGCGGGAGGTAGCGAATGATGTTAGGCTACACTTATGAGGCGGCGAGGATGGAGAGGGGGACGAAATTGTCGAATGTGGTGCACGATGTTGCAACTCTCAAAGAATTCGGTTTTGAGAGAGAAGAGGTGGGAGAGAGAATAGAGCTAACGAAGATGACTTGTGAAGAGAAGTTGGAGAGGATGGATGGTTGGGAGGAAAGAGCTGACACATGTAAATTGAAGTGTTAATTAGGAAAAAAATAAGGCGTCTGTTAATTTGATTTCATGTCATAATTTTAGGTATCACAACATAAGTTTCACCAAAAACTAAATGTCATACTGTTTTAGGTTAATATCATGATAGTTCGTATTATTATTGGTTCCAAGCGGATACTTGGTATTATTACGAGTCACTTTTCAACTTCGTATTATTTTTGGTTAATATCGTAACAGTTTGTATTGATGCCGGTGATTTCTTAAGTTTGTATTATTATTGGTTCAAATTTGATATTTCATATTATTATTAGTCATTTTTCCCAAAAAAAAACAAATCTTATCAATGGTCTAAATTCATGAAACTGAAAAAGAGTGTTTGTGCAAATATTGATATGGAAAATAGGAGATATGAAAATTATTAGATTTTGCACCGATAATTGGTGTGTAAATGAACCAATTTTAGGTCATAAATGTAAGACCTGAGGCCTTAGAAGCGCTATCATATGCCAACCCAAGGACCTCCGAGGATGTCACCCATCCCGGTACTACTTTTCGCCCTTGCACACTTAACTTCAGAGTTCTTTTTCCTCACTCGAACTCTGAAAGGAGGAGCTCTTGTTGACATGGGTATCACCTCAATTCCTTATAAACCATAAGGGTATTACAATCTCCCCCACTTAAAAACTTGACGTCCTCGTCAAGGCCCAAACATCGTCCTCTAGGTCGAGCCACAACCATCCGGGCCAAGTGCACTCATAACCTAGAGTCGGCTTTGATACCATTTGTAAGACCCGAGGCCTTAGAAGCGCTATCCCATGCCAACCCAGGGACTTCCCAGGATGTTACCCATCTTGGTACTACTTTCGCCCTTGCACTCTTAAGTTTAGAGTTCTTTTTCCTCACTCGAACTCTGAAAAGGAAGAGCTCTTGTTGACATGGGTATCACCTCAATTCGTTATAAACCATCAGGATATTACAATCTCCCCACTTAAACACTTGACGTCCTCGTCAAGGCCCAAACATCATCCTCTAGGCCGAGTCACCGCCCTCCAGGCCAAGTGCACTCATAACCTAGAGTCGGCTCTGATACCATTTGTAAGACCCGATGCCTTAGAAACGCTATCTCATGCCTACCCAAGGACTTCCCATGATGTCACCCATCTTAGTACTACTTTCGCCCTTGCACGCTTAACTTCAGAGTTCTTTGTCCTCACTCGAACTCTGAAAAGGAAGAGCTCTTGTTGACATGGGTATCACCTCAATTCCTTATAAACCATTAGGGTATTACAGGGGCAACGGGTAAAAAAAACTAAGAGAAGCATGACTTTGTATCTAATGTTCACAACACAAGATAGGAAAACAAGGATAAACAATCATTTCAGCTCTATAGCATAACTTTGAACAATTACTTGTATAATAATACAATGAAGCTCAATGAAGTTAATGCATACACACATCCAAAACAATTAATCATGCAACTAATTTCCCGAATCCCATGCTCCAAACAATCAACTCAGATTCAAGGATGACAAAGCTACTAAACAGCAAAGTAGGCTAGCACTTGCATGTCCCAAATTGAATTATAGGAGACATGATGAAGATCTAACTCAAGTACAACCAAGACTCAAAGTGCAGGATGAAAAGATAGATGAAAAAAGGAGACATGAAAGAGTAAGCTTGTCGAATAAAAAAAGGAGATAGTAAACATAATACTTCAAGCTCAAAAATAATTGCTATCGATACACATTCAAACATATCTCAAAGAGGAAAACAAAACCAAAGAGACATCATCAAAAGAACTATAGGCTTACCAAATAGATTACACAGAATGAATAAACACCGCAATTAACCCTACAATGTACAAACCCCTGAATGAAGTAAACATCTATACTGATGATTCAATTTATATGAGCATATAAATACCCTTCTACTCATCTCGATCAAGTAAAATCATATTAGTAGTCAACAAATGAAAATATTAAGGAAAGTGGATAGCCAAAGAAACTACTAACCAATTCCATTGCTAGTCTTCTTGTTTGCAGCAGCTCTAACATGCATAGGCATTGTTGAACAAAGAACTCCATTCATCTCTTGCATTACACACATCTGTTCACCTACATCAGAATATTTAACAAATCCATAACCCTTTGTTCTCCCAGTGGCCTTATCAATTACAACCTTAGCACCCTTAACTGATTGAAAGGGAGATCTAAATGTCTCTTGTAACATAAAATCAGTAACATCAGCAACCAAATCTCCAACAAATATTGAGTAGTTAGAAGACTCATCTACACGCCTCTCACCAGCCCCATAATAAGCCCAATTCAATTTGAAGCTTTGTTCAACACTTGGCATCAATGCCCCATTATATGTCTGCAAAATTCTATCAGCAATTACACGGCTAGAAAATTCAATAAACCCATAACCCTCTGACTGATGAGATTGCTTGTTCCGAATGATCTTAATTGAGAGAACCTACAAACAATAAACATCTAATTAGCTTCAATTTGGAAAAGAATGGAAAATTAAGTTTACAGGAGAAAACAAAAGAAGAGATTTTGCATCAACAACAAAAAATCTAACAATCCATGGTTTCCAAATAACAAAAAGCATACTCAAGCAACCCTCAGTTATGACAACCCAAAATTTGCTACTAGATATATAGCAAGCCAAAATAACTAATAGAATTTTAGCAGACCAAGTACGTAACATTACCAAGTACAAAAGGATTTCGCACCTATGTAATTGCGACCTAATGATGATCTGTCTGCGCTGACGAGATGGCTAGAGGCAGGGCAACGAATTTTGGCGATTAGGTTTTGGAGACCACCATGATTGAGGCCAAGGAAGTGAGAAGGTTGGACAAAAACTGTAGTGACTAAGGTGATGGAGTTCGGCGGCGCGTCGGGCAGTACCAACAATGGCGATAATTGCTAGTGCTGGGTCGGAATTCGGGGCTCGGTGGTGTTGATAAGGATTTACTTAACAACAAATAAATTTGTAGTCAAGACCCCGTTGAGTATAAGGGAGTCAGGTTCGTCCACGGGAGAAAGTCAGTATCAAGTTTTGTTACTTATCACGCAAGCAATCAAACAAAAGCAAGGGTTTTTATCAAAGGAAAGAGATTTCTAAGGTTAAGGTATCCCCGCAACAACAATCATGCATACAAATGCTTATGAAACATAAAGATCATGCTTTTATCACATAAAGATGTCAACTTTCATCAACTAATAGCATGTAAATCAACTAACTTTCATTCAATCAATAAACTTTACTATCTAATCTCTTCTACTTCAATTAGGATTGATCCGCTTTCGCTTCAAAACCCTAAATTGACTATTCTGATTCAAAGTTTCCTCTTTCGCTTCAACTATGAATGAGAGTTTCCCTTTCAACTTTCGTAACAAGGAGTTAAGAACAAGAGAGAAGATTCATGCAATAAAAACAATCAAATCATGATCACGAGCAAGCATGCACAACCTTTGTTGGGTTTAACCCCAACCTTAGAAGGAGAAGACTACTCACAAATCATGATTAAAAACATTTAAATTAAATAAAAAGGAAACTTACCAGCAAATCCAAAGCAAACTTGTCTTCCAAGTAATCTCTAATCTCTACTCTATCTCCCACGCCTCTCTCTTCTCTCTTCTCTTCCTCTCCCTCTCCAAAAGATGATGATATCAAAACAAGGGCTAGACAAGAGTATTTATAGAGAAGCTAAACTATCTAAGAGCTATCTATAAGGAAATAAATCTTCTAATAAGATATATCCCTTAAAACTATCTAATAACATAAAAGGAAAGGGATAAAAGATCATTAATTGCGCCGACTCGGTCTTCGCTACCGACTTTGAGTGCCTCGGTACCGACCCTCAGACCTCGGTATCGACCTTCACAGGTTCGTTATCGAGCCTCTTCAGCACTGAAATCTGCCTTGAGTAAAACTTCCGTAGCGGGTTCGTTACACCTCCGTTTGACTCGATTCTTTTTCCTATGTCTTTGTAACGAGTTTCTCTACTTCTTTCTTGGCTTGAACTTGATTCTTAATTCTTTATGGAGTTCATTCCTTGAACTTAATCTTCATCTTCACTTCATTCTTGAGTGCTAACTGTAAGTGCTTTCCTCCTTTCTTCAAAATATGCTTCAAATAGCTTCTAAAACCCTACAAAACACCACCAAAGCTTATGTAGACTCCATATCTTAAGGAAATACAAAATCCTACACAAACGACTCAAAACAAAACACAAAACTAAAGAAAAAGACTCAAACACACAAAAACACACCCTAAAAACATGACTAAAAAGGCGGACATCAGGTGGCACAAAGGGTTTTTTGCGAGGGTTTGTGAAATTTCTGATCCTAAATTTTGGGGGAGATTTCACATAGGCGCGCAACGAGGGAAGACAAGAGAGTTGGGGAAAATTAACCTAGGCGCTTATTTTTTCCCAAAAACCGCTCTATTAACTCTCTTTTTATTTAAAGAAATAAATTTAAAACCTCTTCGTTAGGTGTTTATATCCGATGCATTAGACCTTTAGCCCACTAAAATTTTATACATTGCAATAAACTGTTGCATGAACTGCTACAAATTCATAAAACCACTTCATGAACTGCGTCAATAGCTCATCCGCCGCAAACACCCGCTCCTATAGCTAAAACCGCTGCCCCAAACCGCTTCATTAGCTCTTAATTGCAGTAGTGTAGAGGGCTTAGGTAAGGGTGGCTAATGATCTCGACTCACACAAGCAAGGATCAAGTATGCAAACAAGCATTAACAAGCAAAGCAAGAATAGAAGTGAAGAGAAGAGGTGTGTGTCGGCTAAGGGTAGGCGTGCAGAAGATAGATGAAAGAGAAGGAAAGAATATGAGAGATCTCGGCCAAGAGGGGTGGCGAGATTGCATGCAATGAATGCAAAGATTGTGTCTTAGAAAGATGGAAAGAAAGAAGATATGAATGCCGAAATTAACAAAATTGGAGAGAGGGAAGATACTTGCCTTATTTTGGCTTATGTATCTTCCAATATCTTTTTTTAAATAAGAGATTTTTTTTATAAGGAAATTAATAAGATTGTGTGAATTTTATTCTCCACAATCCAACAAACAAGGAAACAAAGATATGGCAAGATTTTGGCCGATCCTAACTTATGGATTTAGTTGACCAAGGGGTTGACGGTTCCAAGACCTAGACCAAGACAAGGCTGGCGCGGTGCGACAAGGCAATGACGCACGCCGGCGTGCACGTGAAAGACATGTCACGGAGCTGGCGAGGGCGCGCGCGTGAGAGAACCTCAAGTGGCATTCGCAAGGGACAACATTGAGGCTGGTGTGAAGCTGGACTGGTACGCTGAGGGTAGCACACCAAAGGCATAGTCTAAGGGTGTGGTCTCAGGAGCGTCGAGGCAAGGGGTGTCAGCAGTGCCGATGGTGATGACGCACACAGGCGATGGCTCGACTGGGGGCTCGTCGTGGCTAGCGATGTGCGAGACACTATGGAGCTAGTGGCTGATGCGATGGCACGAGTCCGTGCTCGAGTAATGGGTCCATCGGAGTGCACAGACAAGGCCTCCCCCTCCTGGGCTGTGTCCATAGGCGGGATTGCATCAAACATTTGCTGGACATTGCTAGAACTTTGAAACTGCAATTTGGTTTGCCACAAACTTGCTAGGGCGAATGTATCTTGGAAACAACTTATATTATCAACAATATGCCTTCATCAGTACTTAACTGGAGGACTCCTTACGAGGTACTGCTTTCAAAGACACCCTCTTATGATAACATGAGAATTGTAGGTTGTCTTTGTTATGCATATAATGCACCTAAGCCTAGTGATAAAATGATGGCAAGAGGTAGAAAAAGCATTTTTATAGGTTATCCTTCAAATTTTAAAGTTTATAAATTGTATGACCTTAACAATAAAACAAATTTTCTAAAAAAAATGTTGTGTTATATGAGGACACATTTCCTTTTTTAGAAGGTACTAAAGTAGGAAATCAAAATGCATATGTGCATGCTCCTACTACTGATATTGTGTGTGGACAACATCTGTGTAATGCCTTAAGAAGTGGAGATGATGGTGAGTTTTTGTTGCCAAGCTTGGAATGCATGAAAACCAATAATCTTGAAGATTAGAGTTTGGATCAGGTTATAGAAAAAAGTGGTGTAGAAATTCCAAATAATCATGCAACAAGTCAAGTTATTGACAGAGTGACCTTTCCAAACAACAATATGAGATAAGATCAGTTGATGTTGAGAAGATCTGACAGAAGTAGGACTGCTCTAATGTGGCAAACAGATTATATGATGAGTGGGGTTAAACAAGAGTACTATGCTTCCCTATCCAACGTTATGTAAGTAAAAGAGCCTCAAATTTATAGAGAAGCAAAAAAAGAATCCATAATGGATAAAGGCAATGAATAAGGAGGTTGATGCATTACAAAAAAATGGAACCTGGAAGATACGGCTGGTCATGGGTCGGGTTATGGGTGGGTGGAGCACTTCCACCACCTGACCCGTGAAATAATTGTATCACCCAACCCACCCATCACCCACAGAACCTTTCACCCATATCCGACCCACCCGTCACCCGCGAGTGAGTTGGTTGACCTGTCACCCCCGAATTCTAAAATTACAATAAAATTTTATAAAACTTCAGAATTAATATAAAAAAAAGTTAATGCAACAATATGCTTACTGAAGTGATATCTAGGATATTCTCAAACATTTTATCCGTGAAGATTCACATATGTTGACCCACAAATTTCTATATCTTTCTTTTTCTTAAGTTCCAATAGTAATCCTCAACTTCCTCTCATTAAAACAAGTTCCTAGGTCATTTAGATCCCTTAGCAAAAACATTTACATTATCGTAATGGCATTCCATTAGGGATTTAGCCTTTAGGGTCCGTATAGTTTTAATATTTAAAAAAAACCCCAAAAGTTTTTTAAAAAAGCTCCCAAGTACCAAATTTTCTTTTAGGAAAAAACTAAACCTAATTTTAATTTAGGATAAATTTGTAAGGGTGGTAGACGGGTGAAACGGGTGGTGGGTGATGGGTCGGGTTAAATCGGTGTAAAATTTTACCCATATCTGACTCGTCACCCATTTAACCCGTCACCCGACCCACCCGTCACCCACTTCATTACTATTTTTCACCTGTATAATTGGGTCGGGTGAAGCGGGTGGGTCGGTCACCCACGGATAATGTCCAGCCCTATTGGAAGATTACATCATTGCCCTATGGAAAACTGGCTATTAAGTCAAAATGGGTCTATAAGATGAAGTTTAGGGCAAATGGGGAAAGAGAGAGATACAAAGCAAGGCTTGTGGTCAAAGGTTTTAGCCAAAAACTAGGAAAAGACTATAAGCACACTTTCTCATCTGTAGCAAAGGTGTCCATTGCGAGAGTCTTAATTGCCTTGGCAATTGCAAGGGGATGAAATTTACATCAAATGGATGTAATAATGCCTTTTTGCATGTACATTTAGATGAGGAAATCTACATAGAACTTCCAAAAGGGTACGACAAGGGACAACCGGGACAAGTGTGCACACTTGAGAGATCTTTGTATGGTCTAAAACAAGCATCACACCAGTGGAACCACCCGCTTGGCTCAAGACTTTGGGCTATGTTCAATCCCACTCTGATTACTCTTAAGACACCCAAAGCTCGAATTTCTCACCCAAATCAAGCAAGGAACTCCATTCTCATAAGGATTTCAAGTAAGTTTCTCATTCCACACTCAAATCTCTTCAAATTTCGGTTTTTATTTGCTTAAATACTAGACCTAGGTTTTGCATATAAATCCCGATTTGCATGCTTTAGGGTCGAATTTGTGCTTAAATCCTTCACAAAAGTTCGTTTATTGCATGCTTCTAGCCTAGATTCGTGTTTTATTCGAGTTTTTGTTGAGATTTCGAGATTCAACCTAGAATTATTGATTAAAATTGATTAATTTATTCTAGGTAGTGGGGGGAGAGAGTGTTTGAGTGATTTACTTGCTTAACTATGTATATTGTTGTGGTTGTCCCTTGCCAGGACAATAAAAAATTGCGCTTGGTTTGTTCTTGTGGTGATTGTGTAGGTAATTGTTGAATTTCTATATTCATGGGTCGAAAAAGAATTAGGGGTGATGGAGCGTCGACATCCCAGGCTGCTAGTCAAGGTGTGCATTTGGTTCCTCCTGCTGTGGAGGGAGAGCTCACCCCTGAGAGTTTTGGTATTCATCTGAACACTGTTAGCCACAGGGCTAGATTTGATCATTTGAAAGGACGAGAGTGGAAAGCCACAAGGTTCATTGATTGGGATTTGATGGATGCTCTAGGATTGTCTGATCTTCTAAGGGAGATAACTGATTTTCTAGGGATGCAATAATTTTTTATGTTGGCTGAGCCTACTTTCAAGGGCTTGACACTTGAGTTTTTGAGCTCATTGGAGATTGATTTTCGAGGTGAAGGAAAGTGTAAATTTCTTTTGGGAGGCACAAGAAGGAAAATGACTTTGAAACAAGTCAATAATGCTTTTGGTTTTCACAACTTGAGCGGTGGTGATGTTATAATGAATGAAAGTGGAGCTTGGTGGGCTAATATTCAATTCTAGGAGTCCATCTCTGGGAAAACAAATTATGAGTCCACAAGGGAGAAAGCTTCTCCCATCAATCATCCTGCCATTAGAATCTTCCAAAGATTCATTGCTAGTACTATTAATGGGAGGGGTGACGGTGGAAACAATTGCTCAAAGAAGGATGTGGTTGTCTTGGCTGCTTGTTTGAAGAAGAGAAAGCTCCATTTAGGTGCCATGCTCATGCACCATCTGTTTCATGTTGGGAAGGTGGTGGAGCCATCTGTATTGGTGGGATTGTGACTCATTTGGCCAAATACTTTCAAGTTGATCTTAACAAGCGAGTTGTTGACATTCCACCATTGGATATGAACTTCACTATGTTCATTAGGATGGGCATCTTGTTCCAATACAGAAACACTTTTTATTGGGCAATTGGGAGCACTAAAAAGGTCTTGAAGCTTCCTAATGCGAGAAGAGTTAAAGTTGGGAATAATCCAAAAAATGGTAGAATACATCAACAGACCCCTGTACTTACACTTTTTTTCCTATTGGACCCCTGTACTAAAAAATGTTCAAACAGACCCCTGTACTGCCCCCAATTTTGCCTATTGAACCCTTTCAACCTTATTCTCCTTCCAGTGTACATCACGCACCTTATGTGTCATGTTATTTTGCCAAATAAGCCAAAATGGTCAAATACATGCATGTTATTTTGGCAAAATACGTACATGTTACATAAGGCGCGTGAAGACTTGAAAGTGTTCAATAGGCAAAATAACATGTACGTATTTGACCATTTTGGCTTATTTGGCAAAATAACATGACACATAAGGCGTGTGATGTACATTGGAAGGAGAATAAGATTGAAAGTGTTCAATAGGCAAAATCGGGGGCAGTACAGGGGTCTGTTTGAACATTTTTTAGTACAGGGGTCCAATAGGAAAAAAAGTGTAAGTACAGGGGTCTGTTGATGTATTCTGCCTCCAAAAAATTGGTTGCTAAAAGTTGTGGAAGGAGATTGGGACTTGAGTGATGTTAAAGGCCCTTCTCGGGGACATAAAAAAGCTCAAGCTAGAGCCCAAGAAGTAGAAGAAGAAGAAGAAGAAGAAGAAGAAGAAGAAGAAGAAGAAGAAGAAGAAGAAGAAGGAGATGATGAAGATTTTGTGATGGCTAAGGGGGAAGAAGAAGAATCTAAGGAGGAGGAAGAACAACAGTTTGATACATCTTTGCCTTCTAGGAGTGGTACTCAGCCATCTGCTTCTCAGTTTACTCAAATGATGGAGATGATGACACAGATGAAGTTGGATATTGAACAAAGGTACAAGGACATGTCATCTCACATTGATCAGACTTATGAGAGCATGAGGGGTTATGTGGATGAGCGCTTCACGTCATTCCAGACATGCCAAGATGAGCAATTCAGATTGCTCAATGCTTGATTAGATGGATGGAGTTCGATTGGCTATCCACCACACCAATACTACCCTCATTATAGTTTTCCAGCTCCTCCATATCCTCAGTATCCGTCTTACCCACCACCTTCTACAGAGTATCCACCACCGCCACCACCACAAGATTACCCGCCGCACTACCCTGACAGCTAGATTCTTGTGAGTTTTTCTCTTTCCTTTACTTTTTACTATACTTTGGGGACAAAGTATGTTTAAGCATGGGGGAAGGGATTTACTTTTGCATTGCATATAGTTGCATTAGATTAGACATATTTAAAATTTTGCATGCATTGATTAAAATTGTTGAAAAATGAAAAAAAATTTGAAAAATTTGAAAAAAAATACAAAAATATTGCATTTAGGTTCTTATTTCCCCATTGTTTGATACCTCTTGTTATTCTAAGTTAAGTATGAATTCTAACCCATGATTTGCTGAAGTTTCTATGATATGAGCATGATATTTGATTAATTACTTTGACTATAGGATGGAGCATGTATTTAGCTTGAGTTTTAGATTCATTCTGAAGTTCTAGACAAAAAATTTGCCTTGTGAGAGTTTTTGGCCTTTCATAGATTATATTTGTTCTCTATATTCTTGAGTGTATCACCATGATTTTCTAGCTCTAGAACTTGTATTTAGACTCTTTTTCAAGACTGATTTATATGATTGAATGCATGACATTAATATGATTGAGGCAGTGTTTCTTTATTAGCATATTATTTCCCTTTCTACCTTGACAAGATCCATGTTTTTGACACCCCATTTGTTTGAGCTTTAAGCCTATTTTTATTAGCTCCACAAAATAATCCCTAGCCTGATAAATTTGACCCATCCGGGATTTAGGACTTTAGGTTGGTTGTTTTGTGTGAGTTTAGTATAAGTATGGGGGAGGTTGAAAAGAGAGGTGGAAAAGAGGAAATACAACTCTAGTGTGCAAAATTGAAAAAAATGAAGGAGAAAAATAAGTGCAAAAGAAAGAAAAAAACAAGTGAGCTTGAAAGGTTAGTAACCTTCATAAGTATAAAAAGAGTTGAAGAAGAGGCAAGCAAAGAAGAAAAAAAAACGAAACAAAGTACTTAATTGAGAATGTAAGGAGTTGGTAAAGTTGAGTTGGAAGTGTTGTGGAGTGAAAAGAAAAGTGTGAAGTTTGGGTTTTAGGATTAGTTCTTTATCCCGGATTTAGCACCACATGACTAAAAATGATCCCGTCCAAATTTCTCTTTACCATGGCCCTATTACATCCTTTAAAAGACCTCATGATTTTTGTTATGCATTTGGTCCACAACGGTTGAGATTTAGGACGTTGATGCAAGCTTATGGTAGTCTAGTTTTCATGGTTCACTACACCATTCTGCAGATTTAGCGACCATATTTTAGCGACCACAAAATATGGTCGCTAATTAGCGACCATATAGACACCAATGGTCGCAAATGTGGATGACAAAACGGGGAAAAAAATAAAACCAAATTAGAGACCACGTAGTCGCTAAAGAGGGCGTCCACGTGGTCGTTGGGCCTTTATAGTCGCAATAAGTGCGCGGGGAAATTTCCCGCCAGCACGTAGCGACCATATGATCGCTACATTCAGAACCCATATTCGCGACCATATGGTCGCTATTTTCAGCGACCATATGGTCTCCACAATACCAGCGACCACATGGTCGCAAATTATAACGACCAGTTGGTCGCTGACATGGATCAGATGTTTTGGCACGCGACATCGATTTTGGAGGATAAGTTCCCGCGTTTTTTGTGACCACTTGGTCGCTAAAAACAGTAATTAGTAAAATTGCCGCCATTTCAGCATATATACCTAGGTTGTAAGAACTTCACTCTCATTCCGCTTCAACACAAACTCATACATACATAGCTCTCTTCCAAAATATTCACAAAAGAAAGAAACAATCAACCACAAATCTAAATTGATTCTAGGAAAAAATTCCGTCAATTTTTACCGACAACCTCACTAAAGGTATGTATCTAAATCTTATTCCTAATATTTCATGCTGTCATTATATTGTTTTAGACAAATATTGTCGGTAAAAAATTTCCGTTTATATAATTATAAGAGATTGTGTTACAGAATTTAACCACATATAGCATATAGCAATTGGTTATTTTATATATGTGTGTTCTGATATACTGAATGCGGCGAACATATGGTCGCTAATTAGCGACCATATGGTCGCGAAATACATAGTAGCGACCATATGGTCGCCGCATTCAGTATAATATGCACTTGAATTAATTTAATTATACTCTTAAATTGAAATTCAGGAAGGAAAAAATGCGTGAATGAATGTATGTGCGTAATATAGATGGTTTTTTGAACAACGAGTTTTTAACTGGCGTAGAGCAATTTCTCAAATTCTGCAAATCTATGCCGTCCTATAAACCATCCGAATTAAGGTGTCCATGTCGGAGGTGCAAGAATAAGAAACTGAAGTCTGTAGATGATATGCATTATCACCTTGTTAAGGAAGGTTTTGTTTTTTTACTATTACCATTGGGTTTCGCACGGGGAGATAGATGAAAGGTTCGCTGCATTGTTGGCTGAGTCTAGAGAGCATGAAGGCTGTAGCAGTACTGATCCAGCACCTCCAGTAAATGGTGGGAATAATAATCGAATGGAACAGATGGTATATGATGGTTTCAATGCCTAGAGTGATTACACTGCTGAGGATCCCATGCAGAATGAGGATATAAGGCATGAGCAAGGGGAGAAATATTATAATGAAGCGCCCAATCCCGATGCACAACGTATGTACGACATGTTGTCGGCCGCAAATAGGCCTTTGTGGCCTGGATGTGATATGACCCAGTTGGAGGCTGCGACGACGACTGGCCTGGAAGCTCGGATATGACTTGATCTCGGATTTTTGCGGACGCGTTTCTCACCCGGAGATGACATTACCAACCATGTTTTACGACACGAAAAAACTGGTTGAGGGTCTCAGTCTTCCATACGAGGGAATTGATTGTTGTCCAAACTCTTGCATGATATATTGGGGTGCAGATGCAGAGTACGCGACATGCAAGATATGTGACTATCCTAGATGGAAGGAAGGCAAGTCAAAACTCATTCCCTATTCTCGTATGTTTTACTTGCCAATAACTCCACAATTGCAGAGGTTGTACGCATTTATGGTGACTGCCGAACACATGAGATGGCATACAGAGCACGTACAAGATGGGGTGATGAGACATCCGTCAGATGCAGAGGCATGGAGGCACTTCAATGTTGTGTGGCAAGATTTTGCATCAGAAACACGAAATGTGAGACTAGGCTTGTGCACGGACGGTTTCAATCCGTTCGGGCGCCAGTACTCATGTTGGCCTGTGATTCTGACACCCTACAACCTTTCTTCGTCGATGTGTATGCGAGAAGAGGTTATGTTTTTGACGGTTATTGTACCTGGACCGAAGAGTCCGAAGCAAAAGTTGGATGTCTACTTCCAACCGTTGATAGCCGAGCTGAAGGATCTGTGGCTTAATGAGGTGTACACATACGATTCTCGGAGGAAGCAGAATTTTGTGTTGCGTGCAGCTGTAATATGGACTATTAGTGACTTCCCGGCATATTTGATGTTGTCAGGTATGTTGTTAATTTTACATATGCTAATGAATTTGAAACTATTATATATAATAATAATGCATATATATGATTTGTGAAATTTAATGTGTGATACAAAATATATTTTTGTGTAGGCTGGAGCACTTTTGGGAAATACATGTGTCCTTATTGCATGGAGGACACCGATGCATTTTATCTAACACATGGACACAAAATGTGCTGGTTCGATTGTCACAGGAGGTTTACAGAACATGATCATCGCTTTCGAAACAATAAGACTGATTTCAAGAAAGGTCGACGGGAGCGTCGCGGTCCCCCGGTACTTCATGATGGATCCGAGATATTAGACTAGATAAACAATATGGGGTTGATGAAGATAACTGAAGTGGGAGCTGAGGAGCACAATGCCGCGGTCAGTAGAGGTTCGGGTTGGAAGAAGAAAAGCATTTTCTGGGACCTACCTTACTGGCCTAGTCTGATGGTAAAACATAATTTAGATGTCATGCACATTGAAAAAAATGTCTTCGATAATGTTTTCTTCACCATTCTCGATGTTCCGGGGAAGTCGAAAGACAAATGGTCGGCCAGAAAGGATATAAAGGAATTGTGCAGGCGTCCGGAGTTGGAACCTGATGAGGAGGACAATAGGTACCCAATGGCTTGCTATGCACTAGATCGTCATGAAAAACAAGTGCTTCTAGATTGGTTGAGATCCGTAAAATTCCCGGATGGCTACGTGTCCAACTTGAGCCGCTGCATTGACTTGCACAAGATTAGACTTTTTGGGATGAAGAGCCATGATTGTCATGTGTTCATGCAAAGGTTGATGCGTGTTGCTTTTCATCCATTTCTTGATGACAAAGTCTGGGAGCCCATTGCTCAGCTAAGTGCGTTCTTCAGGGACCTGACGTGTTACGAGCTGAAGCCTGAGGTGGTTATGCAGTTGCACAAGGAAATACCAATAATTTTGTGCAAGCTGGAGCGCATCTCCCCCCCCCCCCCCCCCCCCGTGTTATTTGATTCAATGGAGCACTTGCTTATTCATCTGCCACGTGAAGCTTCACTTTGTGGCCCTGTCAATTATAGATGGATGTATCCAGAAGAAAGGTACGTACATTTATATGCAGTTGTACAATTTTGGAGTTATATAATTAACTTGTATAAGAAATAATATATGGTCTTCAATTCATGTATATCATGTAGGCTCCTAAAAAGGCTGAAGGCCTCAGTTGGCAACAAAACCCACGTTGAGGGGTCAATTTGTAATGCCTATCTTGTTAAGGAGACATCCACATTCTGCTCGTATTATTTTAGCTCACATGTCGCGAGTAATCATATGGATATCACCCGCAACATGAGTTGCACACTTCCAGTTGGTGTTGATCCGGGCGATTTGTCTATTTTCACAACAATTGGTCGAACCTTGGGTAGTAGGTCAGTTGGTCGTGTACTCACAGATGATGAATTCCATGTGATCCAAACTTACATTCTCATGAACTGCGTCGAAGTGGAACCCTATATTGAGTACGTTTCTATAATCTCAACTAATTAATATTATATATATGTTGATTTGAATAAATTAGGGGTTCAATATATATAAGTACGTATTTCATTCAATTACTCTGTCGTAGGTACTATTTGAGAAATTTCATGCGGTCGTCAAATCCAACAATAACCGATGCTGAAGAGCAAAACATTTTGGAAAGACACTTTCGCATCTGGTTCTACTCCCATGTAAGTATTTCTTAAATTAATTTTAGTTTAATTACAAATTGTTATCTTGTTGATTCCCAAATTGTATATATATGTTGATTTAAAATTGCAGGCTGACAGTCCGGTAATTACAGATCCTAACATTGCAACACTTGCTTGTGGAGCCTCTAAAAAAGTGAGGACATATCCTGGTTACCGATTCCACACGAGGGCATACACATCAACCAGGGCCACTGACAGTAGTGGAGTTTATGTTCTAGGACAAAGCTTCGGCACCGACGAGGAGGACTTCTATGGTGTGCTAGAGGAAATCATTGAGCTGAATTACATATCTCCAACTGTAAAGCGCCCTATTGTCTTTAATTGTTCGTGGTTTGACACTAGAAGTCGTGGAGGAACACGCATTCACCCTCACCTAAAGCTTGTCGATGTTCATCGACATAAAATGTTGAGAACAAAAGATCGTTACATATTAGCACATCAAGCCACTCAAGTTTATTTCCTCGATTACCCAAAGATGAGGCGTGCATATGTTAAATGGAGAGCGGTCTGTAAAGTGTAGTCACATGTGTGGCCCGACGAAGGTACGTGCGTAGACCCTCATGAGAGTGGTTCCAGGGGCGTTGCCGTTGAAGAGGCATTTCAACATGATGCTTCCCTTCCATGAGTTATCGACGACACACAAGATAATTATCCACTTGGTCCGCTAAATGACCCAGACGGAGAGGATCATGTCGTTGAGGAACAAGCTGATACATCTAGTGAAACGTCCGAGGGGGAGTTTGAGACTGAGACGGATACAAATGAGGAAGATATGTAATTCAGTAATTTGTAATTCAGTAAGTTGTTTGTTGATGTTTTTGCTTTACAAGAAGCAAGTGTTATTCGTACGTAAGTTGTAATGAAGTTGTTTGTAACTTGATTGTGTGGAAGCAATGAACTTGTTCTTTTTGTCCCATTTGAGTCCTCGAACTAAATATTGGTGGTAGAAAGTGTTTGTTTACATATAATGTGCGTCCACAATAGCGACCATATGGTCGCTATATCTAATCGAGCGACCATATGGTCGCTCTTAATGGCGACCACTTGGTCGCAAATGGATGACATATCGTGCACTTTTACTGCACGATCGTGCTTTTTGATCTCAGAGAAAGGCTAGGGTCGTGCGTTCTTTTATTGATTTTAGTGACCATATGGTCGCTAAAGTTAAAAATTTTAGATCCGAAATGCCCTTTTTAACGCGCAATTCCATTTTATTTTTATGGTCGCTAAAACGAAATTTAAGGCGCGAGTTCTGAAATAATTGGGGGGAAATCTGAAATTCCGGCGCTTTGTCCAAATTTCAGGGTTAGCGACCATATGGTTGTCGATGTACTAGCATGGTCCACTTCCCCTTCTTATTCGACATTAGCGACCATATGGTCGCTAATTACCGACCATATGGTCACTAATGTCGAATAAGAAGGGGAAAGCGGACTTTCGCCTACATTCTCGCAAACTCCGCCAGTCTTGCCTCCTCGCGAAATTCTCTCCTAGGATATCGCTTCCCCTCCTCCTCCGCCTCCCGCCTCTCGCGCCGCCCCTTCTCCTCCACCTCCCGCCTCTCACGCCGCCCTCCTCCTCCGCCTCCCGCCTCTAGCGCAGCTCCTCCTCCTCCGTCCTCCTCCTCCTCCTCCTCCGTACGAGGCCTGCGCCACTCCTCCTCCTCCGCCTTCGTCACCCTCCGCCTCGTGGAGCCGCCACGCTTGCACCAAGGCCCGTCGCGCCGCCTACTTCCCTTGTCGGGAAATTAAGAGCGGTGACCGCCGCTCGCAAGCAACGCCCACCACCTTCAAAGAGGCGCCCGCCGCCAAGCATCTTGCCAGCAGCCTCGCCGTCAAGCATCCCACCTCCTTTTCCACATCAATTTTCCGGGTATTTTTTCCTCTTTCGGTTCATTGAGTATTTCCGGTAAATTTAGGGTTTGAGATTTGGATTGAATTTGTAGTTTAGGATTTGGATTGGATAGAGTTTGATGAATTTGGAAAACATTTGATTGAATTTGGATAGAGTTTGAATGAATTAGGATAGAGTTTGAATGAAATTGATTGTTGTTGTTGAATAAATTGATTATTGATTTGGAAAAAATTGATTGAGAAATTGCCTAAATGATCTATCTAAAAAGGTTTCCTCAAAGATAAAAACTACTAAACTTAAAAAGATATCGGAATATCTTCATTAAATGCACAAAGTTGGTCAGGCCTATCGACACGAGACCCTTGATACCACCCTCGTCAAGGTCGGTTGGACTTTGTTCCTTAACTCTTGAAATCTTCTCCTGAAGGCCTCAGTACGGATCCCACCAGGGTCGGTAACGAGCCTGTTCTGGCTGGTTTTCCTCTTATTCTTCACTTCTCTTTTGGATTTCTTCGGGGTTTTCTTCCAATGCCTTCTCCTCTTCATCCTTAGCACGCTCCTGTCCTTCAATGCCCATGAATGCCACCAATCTGCTTCAAAACCTACACGAAAACACAAAACTAAAGTAGTTTCTATATTTTTTTCACAAAATATGCAAACTAAACCAGAAGACACACAACTCACACAAAACATAGCTAAACAAGACCTAAAAACATAGAAAAACACACTAAAACAAGGCTAAAAACACAAACATCAAAATAGCCCATACTTGAGCTTGCTAGTCCTCAAGAAATCACTAAACATACGTCAAAACCATCAACACGTCTATCAAGTAATAACCCTTATCAAAAAGCAAATTCAGCACAAGTGAAAAATAGACAAGTGATTTAAACGTCATCACACACATATAAGCAACTAATAAGCACAAGCAATCACAATCCAACCTCGCAAGGGAATATGTCACTGCTGGAAAACGCGTTTGTAGCCAGAAAATATTTAGTCACGAACATTGTCGATGTTAATTTGGGTGGAAATGGACACAAGTTTAACCACAAATATTTACATTTGCGGTTATATTGCCATGAAAAATAAAGTTGCGGCTATTTTTGAGGTCGAATCGTCGCGAAAAGAGTGCGCGGCTAGATTTGGTTGTAGCTTTCTGGCCATATTGTCATGAAAACAAGCTCGTGGCTAAAGTTTAGGCCAAATTGACACGAATGTATCGTGCGGCTAGATTCATTTCTAGTGTAGTACTAATTAGCCAAGAAAAAAGATTCGAGTGTATATTCACGGCAAAGTCTGGAGCTAAGTACCCACATAATATGTATGTATGGCTAGTTTTGTGGTTATTTTTGTGGGTTATTTGAGCCACTGACTCATGAATGGTCCTTCATTTCGTTAGAAATCTAAAGAAATAACCACAAAACTAGCCACGAGTTCTTATTTTCGTGTCTAGCTTAGTTTGTTTGAAAAAATCTGCGATAACAGTCACAAGATTAGCCACAAGTTTTTTATTTCATGAGAAATCTGCAAAAATAACCACGAGACTAGCCACGAGTTCTTCATTTCGTGTCTAACATTGTTTTTTTTCGAAAAATTGCAGAATCAGTCACGAGATTAGTCACGAGATTAGCCACGAGTTCTTCATTTCGTGATAAATCTTTAGAAATAACTACAAGATTTAAACGTAGGAAGAGAAGAAGAGTTTGGATTGGGCTACTCCTCCATTTGGGTCGTGTAGGTGATCCAAAAACGGGCCCATTTCTTTTGACTCCCAAGCCCATCAGATTTTCATTTAACCCCCAAGCCCATTCCTAATTAATTTTTATTATTTTTAAAATTATTTCCACTACAAATATATAATAATTATTTAGAATTTTAAAAAATATTATCCACATGACTTTATAAAGAATATTTATTAAATTAAAATTTCAATCATGCTCACTTAGGAAATTCATAATTTCTAATAAATTATAAATGACTTCCTAGAATAGTAATATTTATGAGAATAATATTATTATGCATGTTTAGACTAAATTATTCGAGAACAATAATTTAGAATAACTTCCTTTAGAAATCGTTCATTCTTATAAGAAATCGTTATACTTCACTTAGAATCTTTCATTCTTATAAGAAAACATTATATTCACTTAGAATCGTTCATTCTTATAAGAAATTGTTATATTCATTTAAAATCGCTCATTCTTATAATAAATCGTTATATTCCTTTAGAATCATTTATTCTTATAATCCTTCAGAATCATTCATTTTTACAAGAAATCATTATATTCCTTTAAAATCGTTCATTCTTATACGAAATCATTATACTCCTTTATAATCATTCATTCTTCTAAGAAATCGTTATATTTCTTTAAAATCGTTCATTCTTATAAGAAATCATTATATTCATTTATAATTGTTCATGCTTGTAAGAAATCATTATATTCCTTCAAAATCTTTCATTTTTATAAGAAATCATTATATTCCTTTAGAATAGTTCATTCTTATAAGAAATCAATATATTCATTTAGAATAGTTTGTTCATATAAGAAATCGTTATATTCATTTAGAACCGTTCATTCTTATATCAAATCGTTATATTTATTTAGAACCGTTCATTTTGATAAGAAATCAATATATTGCTTTATAATCATTCAATCTTATAAGAAATTAATATATTCCTTTAGAATCGTTAATTCTTATAAGAACTTGTAACACCCTGTCTTGACGTCGGGGCGTTACTTGGTAGTTTGACCCTAACGGGTCCTACCTGAGCTAGTCTGACAACTAGAATACCTGGACCTTGCAACTCGGGCATAAGAAGAAAACTAATTTAAAACATCCAACTGTCATTAATAAACCACATGTGCAACAATGTCATGCATGAGATCCCAAACATCTAGTCAAGTCACAACCAACACAAGAAATCCACTAAAGTCAACAAAAGAGTGAAATATCCAAAACAAATAACAAGACTAAACAGAACTCCCAACCCACTCTGTAACCTAGTGAGATGTACGTCAATGATCGACTGCAGCATCTGGCCTAGGATCCAACACGGGACCTGCATGAGTACCTGGAACTGAAAAAGAAAAGTCCCCGAGGGGTCAGCTACTATCCTAGGCAAGCTAGATAACAAGCGGCGATAGTAAGACATTTGAAAACACAATTAATCAACAACTTAATCATTAACAAGTGAATGAAACAAAACATAATAGGACAACAAACATCTCAAAAATCTAGATAACAAGTGAAAGGAAAAGCAACGAAACATACCAACAATCTAAATAACAAGCGTCAAAAGTAAAGAATTTGAAACAATAACCAACAATCGACAAAAGTAAAGCGTTTGAACCAATAACCAACAATTCGACATTCAACAAGTGAAAGGAAACACAATGAAACAACAATTCATCAAACATACCAACAATTCACAAGCCAGGAACCAAATAAGCAACCACACAAAAACACAAGCAAAAATCATTCACAAACCTATTTGGAAATGCAATTCTTCCTCCCACCGTTGCATTCCAATCTATGGCGCTAACTCACCTGCGCCCGAGTGCAGAGGCAGGCCCTCTCACTTTTCAAATACGTCATCCTTCCAACCCCTGGTCAAGCCTCCACCAAAGCACTTGCCAAAAACAAAGCCATTAATTTTATTTTTGAAAGTGCCCGGCCGACACACGACCATGGCTAGACGCCTCTTCGCCCCCGACAATCATCGCACATGATCGTGCCGGTTAAGCAGCCAACACAGAGAAAACAATAACAATTTCTTTTACGAGAAAACATTTGGAATGGAAATCGCATCACATCATACAAGAGAACATTTCACAAGAAAAACATAGATTCGAGACTAATTCCCAAAACCAATCTCACAATCACGGTATGAAATCTAACAAGACTAAAATAGAGCCGAGCAAGTCGAGAACGACTTACCTGGAAGGCGATCCTCGAATGAAGTAAGAAATGCGTCGATACTAAAGACCTACGAATCATAATGTATACGGTTAACCGACTAACCGTGCGCGGAGTAACTTTCGATACTATGCATGAATAAATATGGTGGCCTAAATAAGAGCGAACCACCGTGATTCTATGATATCCACACAAGTGCGGTTTGAAATAATTCTACTATTACGACTAAAGTTAAACGCATCGAACTTAAGAACCATCGTCAAGCAACTTTTTAGAGAGAACTAAGATTTTCCTACTTAGCCTTAAATGACACGAGACACATAAGCTCAAGGACAACCCATTTAAAGGTCCTAGTTCCAAAGTGAAAACGCAAATCCCTGGTCACAGTGCACACACACAAACATAGACATGTATATGATATTCGAAGTTAATAATACCGACTTTCAACCTAGCGTCCAAATCCAAAGCCTCCCAACAAAGGAGGTTACCACCAAAACCTCTCAAGTGCTACATACAAATTAAACGGATACCCACACACCAATTATAATTATAATCCAATAGCATATAAGACAACATTCAAGCAAAATTAACACAATAAATCACGCACTCAGTAACATATAAAATTAACACCATTCATCAACAACATTAAAGCCACACTCAAGATCAAATCCAGACATAATTAAAAACAGTCATTGCTTACGTTGAAGTACAATTCACCATATACTAAAATACAAGGCAATATATCAAACACAATGAACATCTCAATGAACATGTTGAGTTTACAAGATAGAATCGAACCACTAGGCACGAGTCACGGATGGTCTGCACGCCCACGAGAGATTACCGCCGAAGGCGAAGTTGACAACCGCAGGTTCAACCTAAGGTGAGGCTCTGAAAGTCTACCAACACGGAACGAAGGACTTGCTCCTGGAGCTGTGACCGCTCAATCAATACACCCAAAATCCCAGCGAAGTGAAAGCATCAACTTCGGGTTTGCGGTGCTGGCCTTGCTACGGCCTGAACCAAGGCTCAGCGAGGACGGAAAAGATCGAAATTCAACGCCGGCGTGCAGCTATGGCCGGATCCGTTCGATCGGCGACTGGCTCGTTTCTAGGCCAATCTTCGGCGGCCAAACCCAAATAGAATGATCAACTTACGGCGCGGTTCCTGGCGACGACAGCAACAAGGATTGGAGAGGAAAGGACAGGCAGGGACGGGGATGGCCTGCGATGAGCATGGGTACTTGAAGCTGGCGTCGAAGATGACCCTGAACGAGCCAGTTTAGTGGCACAAGAGGGAACAACCAAGGCTAGGCAAGGGAGGACGAAAGCACACATGGGCGCTCCATCTCCTTCTCTGTCGTTCTAGATGAGCGGCATACCAGTAGGTTAGGGGAAGGGCAGGTATTAGGGATAGAACGAGAAAGATAAGAGCGGGAGGAATTGGGCTTAAAAGAAAACGGGTTTGGATTTACTAGTTCCAACATTTTTGGGCCTTTCGGCCCAAACAATAAGGAAAGGTGAAAATGTAGCTAAAAGAGAGAAATTGAGATGGAGGAATTATTATCGGGTTTTTCGGAGACCCAAGTGTTACGGAAATCAATATATTCCTTTAGAATCATTCATTCTTATAAGAAAATGTACGTTATATTCCTTTAGAACCGTTCATTCTTATAAGAAAATGTTATATTCCTTTAGAATCGTCCATTCTTATAAGAAAACGTTATATTCCTTTAGAATCGTCCATTCTTATAAGAAAACGTTATATTCCTTTAGAATCGTCTATTCTTATAAGAAAACGTTATATTCCATTAGAACCGTCCATTCTTATAAGAAAACGTTATATTCCTTTAGAACCGTTCATTCTTATAAGAAAATGTTATATTCCTTTAGAATCGTCCATTCTTATAAGAAAACGTTATATTTCTTTAGAATCGTTCATTCTTTTAAGAAAATATTATATTCTTTTAGAATCGTCCATTCTTATATGAAATCGTTATATTCCTTTAGAACCGTTCATTCTTATATGAAATCGTTATATTCCTTTAGAACCGTTCATTCTTATAAGAAAACGTTATATTCCTTTAGAACCATTCATTCTTATAAGAAATCGTTATATTCCTCTTGAATCGTTAATTCTTATAAGAAATCGTTATATTCACTTAGAATCGTTAATTCTTATAAGAAATCGTTATATTCATTTAGAACTGTTCATTCTTATGAGAAATTGTTATATTCCTTTAGAACCGTGCATTCTTATAAGATAACGTTATATTTCTTTAGAACCGCTCATTCTTATATGAAATTGTACATTATTATAATAAATCGTTATATTCATTTAGAATCATCTATTCTTATAATCCTTTAGAATCGTTCATTCTTAAAAGAAATCATTATACTCCTTTATAATCACTTATTCTTATAAGAAATCGTTATATTTCTTTAGAATCGTTCATTCTTATAAGAAATCATTATAGTCATTTATAATTGTTCATGCTTGTAAGAAATCATTATATTCCTTTAGAACCATTCATTCTTATAAGAAAACCTTATATTCCTTTAGAACCATTCATTCTTATAAGAAATTGTTATATTCCTTTAGTATCGTTAATTATTATAAGAAATTGTTATATTCACTTAGAATCATTAATTCTTATAAGAAATTATTATATTCATTTAGAACCGTTCATTCTTTTGAGAAATCGTTATATTGCTTTAGAACAGTTCATTCTTATAAGAAAACATTATATTTCTTTAGAACCGCTTATTCTTATATGAAATTGTTCATTCTTAAAAGAAATCATTATACTCCTTTATAATCATTCATTCTTATAAGAAATTGTTATATTTCTTTAGAATCATTCATTCTTATAAGAAATCATTATATTCCTTTAGAACTGTTCATTCTTATAAGAAAACCTTATATTCCTTTAGAACCATTCATTCTTTTAGGAAATCGTTATATTCCTTTAGAATCGTTAATTCTTATAAGAAATCGTTATATTCATTTAGAATCATTAATACTTATAAGAAATCGTTATATTCATTTAGAATCGTTCATTCTTATCAGAAATCGTTATATTCCTTTAGAACTATTCATTCTTATAAGAAAACGTTATATTTCTTTAGAACCGTTCATTCTTATATGAAAACGTTATATTTCTTTAGAACTGCTCATTCTTATAAGAAATCGTTATATTCCACCGTTCATTTTTATAAGAAATCGTTACATTCCTTTAGAGTCGTTCACTCTTATAAGAAAACGTTATATTTCTTTAAGATTAACAAAACCTAAATCTCTATGATGATCTTCATATGCTTGATGTTTATAAGTACCCGCCAACACCAGGAGTCCTAGGGGGTTCAAAGGCAACGCCCCACGACGGTGGGGGTCCAGGGGGCAACGCGCCCCTGGCGAGTTTGGGGGCAACTCCCCCCAAAAACGGTATATAATATTTTTTTATTTTTGAGTTTATCATGATCCATTTGGAATTATGACCTAAAATTTTGAAAAATAAATAGTCTAAGTTGTGTATAATTTTTTATCAAAATTACTTATTAATTTATTATTTAGAACATTTGGTTTAAAAGGGATCAAAGGAGGGAATATTTAATTTTTAAGAGGGAAAAAGGAGGAAATATTTAATTTGGATGGCTGAAATATTTGGTTAAAAAACATTTGGGCGGGAATATTTGGTTAAAAACATTTGGGCGGGACCATTCTCATTAAAAAAAATTTTGAGCGGGCTTTACTGTTAAAAGGAGGGAATCTTGAATTTTGAAGAGGGAAAAAGTAATTTTCGGCCAGTAAAATCTAAGCCCATAAGGCCTTTTCACTATCTAACCCTAATTTGCTCTCTTTCCTCCTAGATCTAACCCGCGTCTTTCTTTGCCCTCTCAAACCCTAGTTGATATACTCGACGCTCATCCAACAAGTTCATTCCACTGATAAACATCTCTAGGAAGGAACTCGAGAGAGAGAATCGGGATGGAGCGACGGACTCAGGGAGAAAGATTTCAGATTCTTCACCGCCGGTATATCTTCTCCGCCTCGTCAAAGTGCACAAATTCGTCTCCAGATTGGTCGGTAGCTTGTCCTTCTCAGTTGAATTTTTTTTCCTAATGTCTTTTTGTCAATCGTTGTTCTTATTTCTCATTGAGATCCAAATTGATCGGTTTCAAGGTGGTGGATAGGTTCGTGGAGGAGCTCAAGGAGGCCCTGGAGGCAGACATTCTTCTCGCTCATGGACTCCATGATCGTGGTCATCCTTCTTCTCCACCTCGTCAAAGTTTTCAAATTCGCCTCCAAATTGATTAGTTTGAGCTTGTGCTTCTCAAAGTCTACAAATTTGGCTTTCCTTCTTTTGTTTTGCTGATTTTCTTCCAATGTTTTGAGATTTTCTGCTTTCATTTTCGATTTAGGGTTTTCACTTTTTGCATTCTAGATTTGGAGTGGAGGCTTTTGAAGAGGAATGGAAGCTGCTATTGTTTTCCGCGCTTCACCGTTGATGTTTGACAGGCCTCCATTGCTCCCACCAATGCCACCTTCAACCATAGTTGCTGCTTTCTCTCACTGTAATCCATTATCTCATTTATCTTAGTATTGTTTTTTCTTTCTTATGGTAATGATTATGTATTTGTAACTCAAGTGGATTACTTGTTTAAAGCTCTAATTAGAGTAGCTTGAAATCTGAATCTTCATTGGACTTGTCAAAACTTCTGTACAACATCTTTTATTCTCTTTTCTAGTGCAATATGCGGGCTCCAAATTTGATAAATTATTATCTTACACTTGTTTGGTGACTTATGTACAACATCTCCAGGCATGTAAATAGCTTCTGTTACATGCTTTGTTACACTTATACTGGTTTTTGTTGTCTCATGATTATCAAACAGCATGGACATGCTTGTGCTAATGTTGGATAGACACAGTAAAAGAAACTTCCAATCATGCCATCATAACAAGCTTATACTGAAATCTAAGAAAGTCACAGTATCCTCATAAGCTCATACATGGGAACTAATCTGACTTGTTCATTATACTGAAATTTAAAAATGCTTAGAAAGTCACACTAAAGAGTTTGATCTCCTGTTAGGTGAGCATTGTTCAGTGTTGGCTAGTACATAAATTATTTCCTAAGCATTTCTAGCTATGCCTTTGAATTTTATTTTAAAAAAGTTATACCTCTGAATTCTGTTGTGTTTTGATATGTAGAATCTAGCTTTTGATATTGGCTTTGGTGCATTTTAGTTTTCATCCTACTTCCCATTGTGTTTAAGTTGCATGCATATTAAATTCTTAATATAGAAATGGAATACTTGGAAACATGTTTAGTTTTGCCTCTATGTAGGATACTCCTATAATGTCTCTATTTTTAGGCAGCCAGATTTTTTTTCTATCCTAGGTTTCAATTGAAATTCTGGCATCATATTCTTCATGTGAGTGACATGCTGTTTTTTTTGTTAGTATGAAAAAAAAATTAACTTATGTGTTAGCTTTCTATCAATTATAGTGATTTTGAGGAGTTGATTATAATGGTACATATCCAACTACTGTTGATCGTTCAATAGTCTTCCTTACTGCTTCTTTGTGTCTTAAGTTAGGATGATATCATAGATTTTGCTTTAAGTGGTTTAAAATGCTTGTTCTTCCTTTTCTTCTACTGTTGTGCAGATTGAGTTTTGGCAGTGTTTGCTCATGTGTTCTCTCTCTTTCCCGTTTTGCTCTTTCTTTGTTTTGCTCCATATTTATCTGAAGTATGCCTCTTAATCTGCAGCTTTGGAATGATTCATTTGAAAGAGCTATCCTTGGTCAGTGGAAAAGCTGCTTGGATGGCTTACATGGTAATATTTATCCTTGTTAAGACTCATTTCTTTCCTTTCTCTTTGTTTTATATTTGACAGGATGCAAAGCAAGAGGCTTGGATAAGAAGGGTATAAAGAAGGAGCCTAAAGATGTGTTAAAAGTTGCCTTTCCAAGACTCATGATGCTTAGCTTTAGTCTTACAAAATGTTTGTATCAAACATACAAAACGTGTTATGACAGATAATGATGTGTTATATCATTTTCAATTGCTTCTTGCATTGTTTGCATTTTTTGTTGCTTTTGATGTCCAACTCTCTGTATACTTTACTTTTTTTTGACTAAATTAGAGAACATTAGAGAGAAATTAGCAGATATATTATGGTATAATACTTTTTTGATTTTTTTAAATGCGTAATTATTTAACCACAAAATTTGAAACAAAATAGATTCAATGCAAATTTCAAGGCTAAATGGCCACTGTTGAAGGAGGGTTTCTTGACAACAATTAAATTTATAAGTCAAGACCCCGCTGAGTATAGCGAAGTCAGGATCGTTCCACGGGAAGCACTGTTGTTTGTCTATCAACTACTAAAAATAAAGTAAAACAAAACAAAACACCTACGGCCAACCTCGTTAACGACTTTGTCAGGGTCGTTAATGAACCTAGATAACACACACTAACGACCTCAACACAGGTTCGGTACCGAGGCAAGTAACCGATAACGAATGGGATCGAAGATAAACTCAAATAAGAAATAAAAACCTAGGACAAGGGTTACCACAACATAGCTATGCATAAAAACTCGTAAGAAGATAAAGATCATGCCTTTAAATAGATAAATTCATCAACTTTCGTTGACTAGAAAGTAAATGAACCAATTCTCATTAATCAATTCACTCAATCACTTGTGTTGAATCCAAAGCTCGAAACTTTCGTTAATCGAACAATATCAACATTCAAGTTAATAACTTTCTCTTTCGATCAAATTGCAAACTCAAATTACCTCGACTATCGTCTAAGCATAAACACAAAAAGCAATCTAAAATAGATAACAAGGCATTCAACACATCAACTTACTTATCAAACATGCATAACTATGCCGGGTTTCAACCCCGACCCTAGATAAGAAAACTACTCACTACTCATAATAATAAAGCAAATAACTTCATTAAAAGAAAACATTGAAAACAAAACAAACTTTTACTTCAAATTACTAAATAAAAAGATCGTCTTACAATATCTTGAAGAAACCGAAAACAAACAAAGAATATCGAGTAAACAAACCGATTAACGACCCAATGCTCCTCTTTCGATCAACCTTGGCTCGGTAGTCTCCACTCGACTTCTCTCGTGTTCGGCTCTCCTAGAAATCGTCCTCTCATCCAACTCCTCCCCCTCTCTAGGCTAGAAAAGAAGGGTATTTATACTAATAAAGCTATCTAATAAAAAGGCTAGAAGATAAAAACTTTCCTAAAAGATAGAAACTAACTCTAAAAAGATAGAAAAGATAACCTAGAAAGATAACAAGACATAAAAACATAAAATATAATAACCCTAAGACTCATTAAAAACCCTACCGACACGGAATTAATAAGATAGATATCCGCACAGGGTCGGTAGACATCACAAAAGATCTCTCAAAAAATTCTATCTCTAAGCCTCGTTAACGCCCCTTCACAGGCTCGTTAACGAGTCTGGATTTACTTTTCTTCAACTCTTCAGTTCTAAAAAAACTGGACTTTGACTTCTTATCTTTGTATTCCTCCGTCCTTCACCATAGTACTCCAATTCACTCCAAAAAGCGCTCTTTCTTCCTCAAAACCTGCAAAAAGACACAAAACGGAGTAGCTTCCATACTTTTCACAAAATATGCAAACTCACCCAAAAATACACAAAACTAACTCTAAAACTACTAAAACTAAACTAAACAAACTAAGAAAACACACTAAAAACTAGACCAAAAACATGAATATCAAAATACCCAATACTTAGACTTTCTTGTCCTCAAGCAATCACTAAACAAAAATCAAAACCAAACAATCATACTCATCAAGCAAATAGCCATCAACTAAAAAGCAACTTCAACACATAGAAGAAAATAACAAATGACTATTAATATCATCACACATATATGCACCAAATAGACATAAGAAAATACAATCCAACCTCACAAGGAATAATGTGTTTCACTCAACTCTCAAGTGTTTAGGCTTAAAAATAACAACTCTCAACTCATCTTATATACAAAAAACTCATAGAAATTGGAACTTATATCACCAAACTCTCCACCTAAGATTTGTCAAAACAAGCAAAAATCATAATGAGAACTTAGGCTCAATGAAAAACTTCATA
The DNA here is from genome assembly GCA_964016875.1 of Fallopia convolvulus. Lineage (NCBI taxonomy): Eukaryota > Viridiplantae > Streptophyta > Magnoliopsida > Caryophyllales > Polygonaceae > Fallopia > Fallopia convolvulus. The sequence goes on from OZ024727.1 coordinate 31,627,152, forward strand.
GAAGTTTCCATTCGGCTGGGTTGTAATGGGGCTTGGTAATAACAATAAGGCGTGGAAATATTTTGGCTATGTGGTGCTAATAGTATCCGGAAATCAAAGACTCCTAAAAACTCACACATATCACCCAAAACACTCAAAAGATAACCAAACTCACTCAGCATTATGCATTTTCTTTCTCACCCAATCAATCCTAGAAAGTCTCATAAAAACTCAAAAGAATCTCTGGTTTATCTTTAAAGACACATGCACATCCTTTTTCTTTTCCTTTTTCAGCTCTCTTCTTTTTTTTCCTCGCATATCCTCATTAACGAACCAGCAGGGTCGTTAACGAGCTTCATCGTGTACACATTCTTCATCTTTTTTTCTTTCTTCTTTCAACAACTTTTCTTTCCTTTTGTGCATACTTTATTACCAAGAGATCTTTCTTTTCACAATTTAAAACAAGAGACTTCCAATCTACCCTTCCCAACAATCCTTAAATTTCAAAACCAATCATAACATCTCACTCAACAAAACAAACCTCTCCAATCTAAGTCCTAATCCCCGGATAGGGTCAAGCTTATCTCGGCTAGGAAACATTTTTGTGGAGCTAAAAAATAAAAGGCTTAAAGGCTCAAATTGGCTTCAAAAAGAAGGATAATGATAAGGGTGGATATGGATTAAATAAGGCTTATAAAAATAAGTTCTCTATCATCTGATTTCACATGCAATGAACTATAAATCTCATATAGGTCTTAAGAAATAGATAACCATTACAATTCCAAGAGATAATATGCATATAGATAGTAAATCACACTAGAAAAGAAGAGGGATTTTTGATGTTCTCCCTATAAGGCCAAAAATAACTCACAAGGTAATTTTTGTTGGATTGCATCACTCATGCTAAAAAGTATACATGCTCAATTTCATCAAATACTATTCTTCTATAAAAACAACTTCATAACAAGAATCAGGCTATACTATCAAAGACATGCTTGCAAGGAATTACATGATCACGCTAGTAACTACTATCATAGAACCATAAGAAAAAGGGTATCTATCCATTCTAACAACTTTCTTTTTTTTTGAAATTTTTGAAATTTTTCATTTTTTATAGAAAAAAACAAAGAACTACTTAAAACACAAAAGATACACAAAACAAACAAGACACTAACTTTCTACCCTTTCCCACCCCATACTTAAAATTACAGTGTCCCCACTGTAATAAAAATAAGCAGAAGAAAAGAATAGAAAAGAAAAGACAACAAAGAAAGAGAAAAAAACTTACAAGATCTTGAAGGCAGAAAAGAAAACAATTCTCCAAACTGAATCAGCGCCCAGGTGGTGGAAACTGGTGCTCAAAGTTCCTCATGAAGTCATACATTGTCCTTCAACGTTCTGCATCATCCACCTCCCGCTGTTGATGCCTCGCATCCTCCATAGTCATGCGAGCAGAATAGACACTCTCCCATCTATCCATCCTCTAATGAACATGTGTCTACTGAAGATTAAGCTGCTGCATCTGAAACGAAAGATCTTCGACCCATGGAGGCGGGATACTCGAACTGGTGTACTCGGGCTGAGGAGATGGTTGGTAGTTGGGCTGGAAGTGGTCTTGAAAAAGTACCGTATTATAAGGCATGATACCATAATATTGTGGATCGGTTGGTTGCAGCGGGGGTCGTTACCGATGCTTTGAGCCTCGGTAGTAGCATCAATAGAAGCCTCGAAGTGGTCGTTAATGACTTGACAGGCTCATTAACGAAGATATTGTTTCTGTATTGAGATCATCCTCCTCGATGTCGAGCTCTTCAGTGCCTCCCTCGGTAGCCTCTTCAGTCTCTTCATCTTCTTCTTCGTCCATAGCTTCTTCCTCCCTCTCGAACCGGGACTCACATGGCCTAAGTGTCAGCTCATCTTGCGGCTTAGGCTCCAGCGGGAATTCATGGCCCGTCCACGCCTCGTACCAGTTCGGTACATATAGTAGCTCCAATTTAGCCAAGGTGGGGATAACATCTCGGCCTTGAACTTTTGTAGTAAACCCTCCCTCGGTCTGAGTGAAAATACCGGAGCTAAACCAATAGTTTATGTTGAGTAGTTGGGTGTGAGATGGCGTGTAGAGAGAAAGATCAACTCTAAGATTGGTTGCCAAGAGACTAACCAAATTCCCGCACCATACTTCTTTTGACTTGATCGACTTCTCAACATAGTATAGCCATTCATACCCCAAGTTTAATTGGGCGGGTTCCTCAAAAAGGATGGTGCGGAGGCATGCAACTTCCATTCTTGTCGGCCTGTTCAACTCTCTCTTGGGCCAAAAACTAGCAGCTTGGACTCGTAGAATGATCCGGAAAATGGGGTTGATGATGCTTGCCCCGGATAGTGCTGCAGCGGAAGGCTCTACTTCCTCGGTGATATAGCTCCAAGTCCTTGTCACCTTGTAGTCCTTGAGACTGTAATCTCGAGAAGGATTTGGGAGCTCAAGAATAGCATTGAACTCCGCCATTGTATACTCACGGCTCACATTACCGAGCCTGAATCTGATTCTTCCTTCCGAAGTCTTCGTCGGGAATCTTGTCTCCAGCGTGGCCAGAAACTCTGAAGTGAGAGCCGGGAAGTACGGTACATTTTCCTTCTTCAGCAAGTGAGGCCCGCCGAGAATAGAGAAGGCCTCCTTGACATCTTCATAAAGCCCCATTTGCTTAGCACTCGACCTTGAGAACCACCTAGTGTAGTGGTCCTTGTCTAGTATGGTGTTGTAGCGGTCCGCTTGTCCTTGAGTGCGCAAAATCACGTTGTCCATGCGGGGTGGAGATGGGGACTGTTGATTCCTCTTCTTCTTTTGGGCGCGGGTTGCAGCTCGGCTAGAACTTGCCATGTGGACCTACAAAAATACGAATTTTCCAAGATAAGATCCACATAATTAATAGACAATAGACCCCATACTTGGTCTTGAAATAGCTCTCGGAATGACTCGTTAACGACCCAATTGGGGGTCTATAACAGATCTGGACTGGTTTTTTTTTTGGGCTTGATAATACGCAGGGTTGTTAATGAACCTGGGTAGGTCGTTAACAAGCCTGGATAGAGAACAGTCGCAAATTCCGAGTGTAAAATACTTCAAAATTAAGCCATGAATCAAGCATGCATCATTCTTAATCCTTTATAAGACACACAATCGGGTATATGCACCCCATACTTGCTCGATTACCCATCCCGAACATGCTATAATTTCCCATAGAAAAAACTCATGATGAAGATCAAACAATTCTAAAATAAGGTAGTTCATGCTTTTCCTAATCAAATTTCAATAGGGGATCAAGAAAGAACAAACTAATAGAAATCAAGATGAACCACCAATATATCAAGCAATAAAATCATTGAGCAACAATAAACATGCCATTCGATCCTCTATATGGACAAGAACAAGATATGAAATTTCGACCCTATAAACCATGAATCATGCAAATAGAGAGTTAGGGTTTAGAAATCATACCGTTGGAGCGAGAAATTGAAGAACAAAGATCGAAAATTTGGGTGGTTAAGGAGCTCGACGTCTCGCCGGTAAAGAATGCGAAGGTTTCGGGTTCGTTAACGTGGCTGAGTTCCGAGAGTAAGGTGGTGGTGCGATTTCCGATCGGTAGAGGGAAATACCGGTAGGATTTTCGAGAGTTTAAGCTTGAGATTGAGAGATTGAGAGTGGTGTTTTGGGAGATTTAGAAGGGTTTTTATGGGAGAGGGCTAGAGGTAGGGGAAGGGTGAAAAGATAGAAAGGGGCGGCACAATGGGTAAAGATAGGAGATAGATTAGGTTAAAAACACTTACCTGCCCGTTTGCCAATTCGGGTTTCCGAACTGGGTCGTTAACGACCCTGGGTCGGGTCGTTAACGAGCCACCGTAGCCTCTTTCCAAGTGATTTACGAGCCCATCTCCTGCATCTTGTTAGCTTAAAACTTTTCTATCTCGCTACTTCTAAAAACTATTGCTAAAACTCAAAAGAAAACTAGGAAAGAAAATCTAAAAAAAACTAAACTATACTAAAAATCGGGTTGCCTCTAGTAAGCGCTATTTTTAACGTCGTCAGCTCGACGTACTTACCTTGGCTTAAGGTGGTTAGTTTGTGGTTATGTTAGGGTCTTGAGGTACCCCATACATAGCTTTGTAGGCATTATTTGCTTGAGTCACTAAGTTTGGTCCTTTATCTTCTCTCAATATGCCCGGTATTCCTACATAAGGGTTAGTGAAATCCGAAAACCATGGTGGTTTGGACTCCTCTACAGCATAAACAGTGGGATATGGTGTAGGAACAAAGTATGAAGAATCATAGCCGGTAACAATGAATTCATGGTTAGAGTACTCACCTTGATTATAGCCCTGCATGTGGGGCTCGATAGTGGGCCAAGGAGGTTCGGTAGGGATTTGTGTGAAATTCTCGTCCTCTTTGGTGATTGGAGGAGGATCATTAGGAACAGCTATGTCGAGTTCTGGCGGGGTCAACTCGATCTATGCGGCCGCAGTTGGGTCATTAGCGTTTTGGTCAACGCCGAATTCCACGAGTTCCTCTCCAATATCAAAAGTGAGGAGTCCTTTCCGCACATCGACCCTAGCACCTGCTGTAGCTAGGAATGGTCTGCCTAGGATAATGGGGACGTGAGGGTCTTCAGGCATGTCTAGAACGATGAAATCATTTGGAACAAAGAATTTCCCGACTTGAATGGGATAGTCATCCACGACTCCTGTAGCCTTTACGCTTGATCCGTCCGCCATGTAGAGGTTCATGTTTATAGGCTCCAATGGTCCCATGTTGGCTTTTGACCAGATTGAAATGGGAAGTAAACTAGCACTGGCTCCCAAATCACACAACGCCTTGAATTTTTGGTCGCCTATGCTAATTGTTATGGCAAATCTCCCTAGGTCTCCTAGCTTTTCTGGTAGAGCAATATATCGGACTTCGTCTTGCAGCTCTGTGATGGATCTTTTCCTGCTAAGAATATCTTTCAAAAATTTCGTGTAAGCCGGCATTTCGCTTAGGGCCTCAGCGAATGGAATGAAAATATTAATGCCTTGGAGAATTTTTACGAAACGCTTGAACTTACTCTCAGTACAGTCAAAAGGAAGAGATTTTACCATTCTCGGAACCAAGTCGGGCTCGAGAGGTGATGCTACCGGGTCGACACTAGGGTCGTTAGGTGTTCTCGAAGGGTCGTTATCGACCCTGATGGGGTTGTTAACTAGCCTGGGATTGCAGGAAACTTACTTGGACTAGGGTCGTTGACAACCTTGGGAGCTTCGTCACCATGGTGTTTCAATTTGGTACTTGCTCTCGCTGGCTCGTTACCGAGCTGAATCTTGGCATCCTCTTCGGTTGTAGGGTCCTTCTCCTTAGCTTGGACACGCTCCGGTAATGTCTTTCGGCTCCTAAGGGGTACTGCTGCTATTTGTCCCTTCGGGTTCTCCTCGGGTCGGCCCGGGAGTTGCCCTTGTGGTCTTGAAATTTGTGCAGCAAGGTTCCCTAGCTGGGAGTCAACATTTTTCGTCCATACATCGAACTCTCCCCATCTTTTTAGTTGGTTATTTAGGTTGGTTTGAACTCCGTTGATGCCTTCCTGTAACCCTTGTACCCTTTATGGTGGCTCTTGATAGCCTGGAGGTCGATACGGTGTAGGTCGTCTATCCGGTGGGGGTGCTGCATAGTTGGGATTTGGGTTTTGGTTGCCCCATGTTGGATAATTGTTTGACCTGTCAAAATTACTAGGTTGGTTCCTGTATGGACCTCTCATATAGTTCACTTCAGCATATGTCTCAGCGGCTCTTACCTACTCTATGTTAGTGCAAGCAGAAGTAATATGGGTAGAAGAGCCACACTCTTGACAAGATTGAGAGGATTTCAGGAAACTTACCTGCTTCTTCAAGCGGTTGACCTCGTCTTGCAGAAATTGATTTCAGGAAACTTACCTCCTTGTTGGGCATGTAGAGACGCCTCTAGGGCTGGGGAGATTGCTGGTTACCGTACATGGCATCATAGTTAGACAGCTTGTCCAACAATTCCCATGCAACCGTTGGTTCCATCTCTATAAAACCGCACGTTGTATGTGTGTTGATGCGGTTCTTCGTTTCTGCATTAATACCCTGGAAAAAGATTTCTTGGAGCACATATAAAGGTTGCCAATGAGTAGGGCATTGTCTAAGCATTTCCTTAAATCTTTCCCATGTTTCAAAAAAAGTCTCATTAGGCAACTAATGATAGGAGGTGTTGCGTTTTCTCAACTCTGTTGTCTTGGCAGGCGAAATTTTTTGTAAGAAATTGATCATACAGATTTTTCCAAGTCTTGATAGACTTAGGAGGTAAGCTCTCCAACCAGCTTAGGGCCTTTCCAGTAAGAGACCATCTAAAAGCTTTTAATAGAACATATTCAAGTGAGACACCTTCAGCAGCTATGGTGTCACATAAATCAAGAAAATTCTTAACATGTTCCATAGGGCACTCAGTAGGTTTCCCTTCAAACTAAGCCCGTTTAATCAAGGATATGAATTGAGACTTAATCTCAAAAGGTTTCTCTATCTCCGGAAGCACAATTGGAGACTCTAGCACCTTCAGTTCTGGGTGCATATATTGGTTGGCATTCCTTGGATATGCATTCAACTCTTCCTGTAAACGAGCACTATTGACTCGTTGACGTTCAGCTTCGGCAGTGGCGGCGTCTCGATCAGCTTGTAGCGCCTCCATCCGCCTTTGAAGTTCCTCCATTCGTTGAGCGATCTCTTCCTGTGTAGCCATGGCTTGGTTTTCTCTGCGTCTACGGTGCAAGGAGCGTGTGGAATCTGAATAATAACCGGTGTTATCAAATTCGAGCCTTCGACGTCCAGCTGGCATATGTTGAGAAAACAAACAAAGAAAACGAAATTAAAACAAAAAACAGGGCCGGGCTATTCCCAGACCCACAGATAAACAAACGAACTGTGGCTTCCCCAGCAACGGCGCTAATTTGTTGAAGGAGGGTTTCTTGACAACAAATAAATTTATAAGTCAAGACCCCGCTGAGTATAGCGAAGTCAGGATCGTTCCACGGGAAGCGCTGTTGTTTGTCTATCAACTACTAAAAATAAAGTAAAACAGAACAAAACACCTACGACCAACCTCGTTAACGACTTTGTCAAGGTCGTTAACGAACCTGGATAACACACACTAATGACCTCAACACAAGTTTGATACCGAGGCAAGTAACTCGATAACGAATGGGATCGAAGATAAACTCAAATAAGAAATAAAAACCTAGGACAAGGGTTACTACAACATAGCTATGCATAAAAACTCGTAAGAAGATAAAGATCATGCCTTTAAATAGATAAATTCATCAACTTTCGCTGACTAGAAAGAAAATCAACCAATTCTCATTAATCAATTCACTCAATCACTTGTTTTGAATCCAAAGCTCGAAACTTTCGTTAATCAAACAATATCAACATTCAAGTTAATAACTTTCTCTTTCGATCAAATTGCAAACTCAAATTACCTCGACTATCGTCTAAGCATAAACACAAAAAGCAATCTAAAATAGATAACAAGGCATTCAACACATCAACTTACTTATCAAACATGCATAACTATGCCGGGTTTCAACCCCGACCCTAGATAAGAAAACTACTCACTACTCATAATAATAAAGCAAATAACTTCATTAAAAGAAAACATTGAAAACAAAACAAACTTTTACTTCAAATTACTAAATAAAAAGATCGTCTTACAATATCTTGAAGAAACCGAAAACAAACAAAGAATATCGAGTAAACAAACCGATTAACGACCCAATGCTCCTCTTTCGATCAACCTTGGCTCGGTAGTCTCCACTCGACTTCTCTCGTGTTCGGCTCTCCTAGAAATCGTCCTCTCATCCAACTCCTCCCCTTCTCTAGGCTAGAAAAGAAGGGTATTTATACTAATAAAGCTATCTAATAAAAAGGCTAGAAGATAAAAACTTTCCTAAAAGATAGAAACTAACTCTAAAAAGATAGAAAAGATAACCTAGAAAGATAACAAGACATAAAAACATAAAATATAATAACCCTAAGACTCATTAAAAACCCTACCGACACGGAATTAATAAGATAGATATCCGCACAGGGTCGGTAGACATCACAAAAGATCTCTCAAAAAATTCTATCTCTAAGCCTCGTTAACGCCCCTTCACAGGCTCGTTAACGAGTCTGGATTTACTTTTCTTCAACTCTTCAGTTCTAAAAAAACTGGACTTTGACTTCTTATCTTTGTATTCCTCCGTCCTTCACCATAGTACTCCAATTCACTCCAAAAAGCGCTCTTTCTTCCTCAAAACCTGCAAAAAGACACAAAACGGAGTAGCTTCCATACTTTTCACAAAATATGCAAACTCACCCAAAAATACACAAAACTAACTCTAAAACTACTAAAACTAAACTAAACAAACTAAGAAAACACACTAAAAACTAGACCAAAAACATGAATATCAAAATACCCAATACTTAGACTTTCTTGTCCTCAAGCAATCACTAAACAAAAATCAAAACCAAACAATCATACTCATCAAGCAAATAGCCATCAACTAAAAAGCAACTTCAACACATAGAAGAAAATAACAAATGACTATTAATATCATCACACATATATGCACCAAATAGACATAAGAAAATACAATCCAACCTCACAAGGAATAATGTGTTTCACTCAACTCTCAAGTGTTTAGGCTTAAAAATAACAACTCTCAACTCATCTTATATACAAAAAACTCATAGAAATTGGAACTTATATCACCAAACTCTCCACCTAAGATTTGTCAAAACAAGCAAAAATCATAATGAGAACTTAGGCTCAATGAAAAACTTCATAGAAGTTTCCATTCGGCTGGGTTGTAATGGGGCTTGGTAATAACAATAAGGCGTGGAAATATTTTGGCTATGTGGTGCTAATAGTATCCGGAAATCAAAGACTCCTAAAAACTCACACATATCACCCAAAACACTCAAAAGATAACCAAACTCACTCAGCATTATGCATTTTCTTTCTCACCCAATCAATCCTAGAAAGTCTCATAAAAACTCAAAAGAATCTCTGGTTTATCTTTAAAGACACATGCACATCCTTTTTCTTTTCCTTTTTCAGCTCTCTTCTTTTTTTTCCTCGCATATCCTCATTAACGAACCAGCAGGGTCGTTAACGAGCTTCATTGTGTACACATTCTTCATCTTTTTTTCTTTCTTCTTTCAACAACTTTTCTTTCCTTTTGTGCATACTTTATTACCAAGAGATCTTTCTTTTCACAATTTAAAACAAGAGACTTCCAATCTACCCTTCCCAACAATCCTTAAATTTCAAAACCAATCATAACATCTCACTCAACAAAACAAACCTCTCCAATCTAAGTCCTAATCCCCGGATAGGGTCAAGCTTATCTCGGCTAGGAAACATTTTTGTGGAGCTAAAAAATAAAAGGCTTAAAGGCTCAAATTGGCTTCAAAAAGAAGGATAATGATAAGGGTGGATATGGATTAAATAAGGCTTATAAAAATAAGTTCTCTATCATCTGATTTCACATGCAATGAACTATAAATCTCATATAGGTCTTAAGAAATAGATAACCATTACAATTCCAAGAGATAATATGCATATAGATAGTAAATCACACTAGAAAAGAAGAGGGATTTTTGATGTTCTCCCTATAAGGCCAAAAATAACTCACAAGGTAATTTTTGTTGGATTGCATCACTCATGCTAAAAAGTATACATGCTCAATTTCATCAAATACTATTCTTCTATAAAAACAACTTCATAACAAGAATCAGGCTATACTATCAAAGACATGCTTGCAAGGAATTACATGATCACGCTAGTAACTACTATCATAGAACCATAAGAAAAAGGGTATCTATCCATTCTAACAACTTTCTTTTTTTTTGAAATTTTTGAAATTTTTCATTTTTTATAGAAAAAAACAAAGAACTACTTAAAACACAAAAGATACACAAAACAAACAAGACACTAACTTTCTACCCTTTCCCACCCCATACTTAAAATTACAGTGTCCCCACTGTAATAAAAATAAGCAGAAGAAAAGAATAGAAAAGAAAAGACAACAAAGAAAGAGAAAAAAACTTACAAGATCTTGAAGGCAGAAAAGAAAACAATTCTCCAAACTGAATCAGCGCCCAGGTGGTGGAAACTGGTGCTCAAAGTTCCTCATGAAGTCATACATTGTCCTTCAACGTTCTGCATCATCCACCTCCCGCTGTTGATGCCTCGCATCCTCCATAGTCATGCGAGCAGAATAGACACTCTCCCATCTATCCATCCTCTAATGAACATGTGTCTACTGAAGATTAAGCTGCTGCATCTGAAACGAAAGATCTTCGACCCATGGAGGCGGGATACTCGAACTGGTGTACTCGGGCTGAGGAGATGGTTGGTAGTTGGGCTGGAAGTGTTTCTTGAAAAAGTACCGTATTATAAGGCATGATACCATAATATTGTGGATCGGTTGGTTGCAGCGGGGGTCGTTACCGATGCTTTGAGCCTCGGTAGTAGCATCAATAGAAGCCTCGAAGTGGTCGTTAATGACTTGACAGGCTCATTAACGAAGATATTGTTTCTGTATTGAGATCATCCTCCTCGATGTCGAGCTCTTCAGTGCCTCCCTCGGTAGCCTCTTCAGTCTCTTCATCTTCTTCTTCGTCCATAGCTTCTTCCTCCCTCTCGAACCGGGACTCACATGGCCTAAGTGTCAGCTCATCTTGCGGCTTAGGCTCCAGCGGGAATTCATGGCCCGTCCACGCCTCGTACCAGTTCGGTACATATAGTAGCTCCAATTTAGCCAAGGTGGGGATAACATCTCGGCCTTGAACTTTTGTAGTAAACCCTCCCTCGGTCTGAGTGAAAATACCGGAGCTAAACCAATAGTTTATGTTGAGTAGTTGGGTGTGAGATGGCGTGTAGAGAGAAAGATCAACTCTAAGATTGGTTGCCAAGAGACTAACCAAATTCCCGCACCATACTTCTTTTGACTTGATCGACTTCTCAACATAGTATAGCCATTCATACCCCAAGTTTAATTGGGCGGGTTCCTCAAAAAGGATGGTGCGGAGGCATGCAACTTCCATTCTTGTCGGCCTGTTCAACTCTCTCTTGGGCCAAAAACTAGCAGCTTGGACTCGTAGAATGATCCGGAAAATGGGGTTGATGATGCTTGCCCCGGATAGTGCTGCAGCGGAAGGCTCTACTTCCTCGGTGATATAGCTCCAAGTCCTTGTCACCTTGTAGTCCTTGAGACTGTAATCTCGAGAAGGATTTGGGAGCTCAAGAATAGCATTGAACTCCGCCATTGTATACTCACGGCTCACATTACCGAGCCTGAATCTGATTCTTCCTTCCGAAGTCTTCGTCGGGAATCTTGTCTCCAGCGTGGCCAGAAACTCTGAAGTGAGAGCCGGGAAGTACGGTACATTTTCCTTCTTCAGCAAGTGAGGCCCGCCGAGAATAGAGAAGGCCTCCTTGACATCTTCATAAAGCCCCATTTGCTTAGCACTCGACCTTGAGAACCACCTAGTGTAGTGGTCCTTGTCTAGTATGGTGTTGTAGCGGTCCGCTTGTCCTTGAGTGCGCAAAATCACGTTGTCCATGCGGGGTGGAGATGGGGACTGTTGATTCCTCTTCTTCTTTTGGGCGCGGGTTGCAGCTCGGCTAGAACTTGCCATGTGGACCTACAAAAATACGAATTTTCCAAGATAAGATCCACATAATTAATAGACAATAGACCCCATACTTGGTCTTGAAATAGCTCTCGGAATGACTCGTTAACGACCCAATTGGGGGTCTATAACAGATCTGGACTGGTTTTTTTTTTGGGCTTGATAATACGCAGGGTTGTTAATGAACCTGGGTAGGTCGTTAACAAGCCTGGATAGAGAACAGTCGCAAATTCCGAGTGTAAAATACTTCAAAATTAAGCCATGAATCAAGCATGCATCATTCTTAATCCTTTATAAGACACACAATCGGGTATATGCACCCCATACTTGCTCGATTACCCATCCCGAACATGCTATAATTTCCCATAGAAAAAACTCATGATGAAGATCAAACAATTCTAAAATAAGGTAGTTCATGCTTTTCCTAATCAAATTTCAATAGGGGATCAAGAAAGAACAAACTAATAGAAATCAAGATGAACCACCAATATATCAAGCAATAAAATCATTGAGCAACAATAAACATGCCATTCGATCCTCTATATGGACAAGAACAAGATATGAAATTTCGACCCTATAAACCATGAATCATGCAAATAGAGAGTTAGGGTTTAGAAATCATACCGTTGGAGCGAGAAATTGAAGAACAAAGATCGAAAATTTGGGTGGTTAAGGAGCTCGACGTCTCGCCGGTAAAGAATGCGAAGGTTTCGGGTTCGTTAACGTGGCTGAGTTCCGAGAGTAAGGTGGTGGTGCGATTTCCGATCGGTAGAGGGAAATACCGGTAGGATTTTCGAGAGTTTAAGCTTGAGATTGAGAGATTGAGAGTGGTGTTTTGGGAGATTTAGAAGGGTTTTTATGGGAGAGGGCTAGAGGTAGGGGAAGGGTGAAAAGATAGAAAGGGGCGGCACAATGGGTAAAGATAGGAGATAGATTAGGTTAAAAACACTTACCTGCCCGTTTGCCAATTCGGGTTTCCGAACTGGGTCGTTAACGACCCTGGGTCGGGTCGTTAACGAGCCACCGTAGCCTCTTTCCAAGTGATTTACGAGCCCATCTCCTGCATCTTGTTAGCTTAAAACTTTTCTATCTCGCTACTTCTAAAAACTATTGCTAAAACTCAAAAGAAAACTAGGAAAGAAAATCTAAAAAAAACTAAACTATACTAAAAATCGGGTTGCCTCTAGTAAGCGCTATTTTTAACGTCGTCAGCTCGACGTACTTACCTTGGCTTAAGGTGGTTAGTTTGTGGTTATGTTAGGGTCTTGAGGTACCCCATACATAGCTTTGTAGGCATTATTTGCTTGAGTCACTAAGTTTGGTCCTTTATCTTCTCTCAATATGCCCGGTATTCCTACATAAGGGTTAGTGAAATCCGAAAACCATGGTGGTTTGGACTCCTCTACAGCATAAACAGTGGGATATGGTGTAGGAACAAAGTATGAAGAATCATAGCCGGTAACAATGAATTCATGGTTAGAGTACTCACCTTGATTATAGCCCTGCATGTGGGGCTCGATAGTGGGCCAAGGAGGTTCGGTAGGGATTTGTGTGAAATTCTCGTCCTCTTTGGTGATTGGAGGAGGATCATTAGGAACAGCTATGTCGAGTTCTGGCGGGGTCAACTCGATCTATGCGGCCGCAGTTGGGTCATTAGCGTTTTGGTCAACGCCGAATTCCACGAGTTCCTCTCCAATATCAAAAGTGAGGAGTCCTTTCCGCACATCGACCCTAGCACCTGCTGTAGCTAGGAATGGTCTGCCTAGGATAATGGGGACGTGAGGGTCTTCAGGCATGTCTAGAACGATGAAATCATTTGGAACAAAGAATTTCCCGACTTGAATGGGATAGTCATCCACGACTCCTGTAGCCTTTACGCTTGATCCGTCCGCCATGTAGAGGTTCATGTTTATAGGCTCCAATGGTCCCATGTTGGCTTTTGACCAGATTGAAATGGGAAGTAAACTAGCACTGGCTCCCAAATCACACAACGCCTTGAATTTTTGGTCGCCTATGCTAATTGTTATGGCAAATCTCCCTAGGTCTCCTAGCTTTTCTGGTAGAGCAATATATCGGACTTCGTCTTGCAGCTCTGTGATGGATCTTTTCCTGCTAAGAATATCTTTCAAAAATTTCGTGTAAGCCGGCATTTCGCTTAGGGCCTCAGCGAATGGAATGAAAATATTAATGCCTTGGAGAATTTTTACGAAACGCTTGAACTTACTCTCAGTACAGTCAAAAGGAAGAGATTTTACCATTCTCGGAACCAAGTCGGGCTCGAGAGGTGATGCTACCGGGTCGACACTAGGGTCGTTAGGTGTTCTCGAAGGGTCGTTATCGACCCTGATGGGGTTGTTAACTAGCCTGGGATTGCAGGAAACTTACTTGGACTAGGGTCGTTGACAACCTTGGGAGCTTCGTCACCATGGTGTTTCAATTTGGTACTTGCTCTCGCTGGCTCGTTACCGAGCTGAATCTTGGCATCCTCTTCGGTTGTAGGGTCCTTCTCCTTAGCTTGGACACGCTCCGGTAATGTCTTTCGGCTCCTAAGGGGTACTGCTGCTATTTGTCCCTTCGGGTTCTCCTCGGGTCGGCCCGGGAGTTGCCCTTGTGGTCTTGAAATTTGTGCAGCAAGGTTCCCTAGCTGGGAGTCAACATTTTTCGTCCATACATCGAACTCTCCCCATCTTTTTAGTTGGTTATTTAGGTTGGTTTGAACTCCGTTGATGCCTTCTTGTAACCCTTGTACCCTTTATGGTGGCTCTTGATAGCCTGGAGGTCGATACGGTGTAGGTCGTCTATCCGGTGGGGGTGCTGCATAGTTGGGATTTGGGTTTTGGTTGCCCCATGTTGGATAATTGTTTGACCTGTCAAAATTACTAGGTTGGTTCCTGTATGGACCTCTCATATAGTTCACTTCAGCATATGTCTCAGCGGCTCTTACCTACTCTATGTTAGTGCAAGCAGAAGTAATATGGGTAGAAGAGCCACACTCTTGACAAGATTGAGAGGATTTCAGGAAACTTACCTGCTTCTTCAAGCGGTTGACCTCGTCTTGCAGAAATTGATTTCAGGAAACTTACCTCCTTGTTGGGCATGTAGAGACGCCTCTAGGGCTGGGGAGATTGCTGGTTACCGTACATGGCATCATAGTTAGACAGCTTGTCCAACAATTCCCATGCAACCGTTGGTTCCATCTCTATAAAACCGCACGTTGTATGTGTGTTGATGCGGTTCTTCGTTTCTGCATTAATACCCTGGAAAAAGATTTCTTGGAGCACATATAAAGGTTGCCAATGAGTAGGGCATTGTCTAAGCATTTCCTTAAATCTTTCCCATGTTTCAAAAAAAGTCTCATTAGGCAACTAATGATAGGAGGTGTTGCGTTTTCTCAACTCTGTTGTCTTGGCAGGCGAAATTTTTTGTAAGAAATTGATCATACAGATTTTTCCAAGTCTTGATAGACTTAGGAGGTAAGCTCTCCAACCAGCTTAGGGCCTTTCCAGTAAGAGACCATCTAAAAGCTTTTAATAGAACATATTCAAGTGAGACACCTTCAGCAGCTATGGTGTCACATAAATCAAGAAAATTCTTAACATGTTCCATAGGGCACTCAGTAGGTTTCCCTTCAAACTAAGCCCGTTTAATCAAGGATATGAATTGAGACTTAATCTCAAAAGGTTTCTCTATCTCCGGAAGCACAATTGGAGACTCTAGCACCTTCAGTTCTGGGTGCATATATTGGTTGGCATTCCTTGGATATGCATTCAACTCTTCCTGTAAACGAGCACTATTGACTCGTTGACGTTCAGCTTCGGCAGTGGCGGCGTCTCGATCAGCTTGTAGCGCCTCCATCCGCCTTTGAAGTTCCTCCATTCGTTGAGCGATCTCTTCCTGTGTAGCCATGGCTTGGTTTTCTCTGCGTCTACGGTGCAAGGAGCGTGTGGAATCTGAATAATAACCGGTGTTATCAAATTCGAGCCTTCGACGTCCAGCTGGCATATGTTGAGAAAACAAACAAAGAAAACGAAATTAAAACAAAAAACAGGGCCGGGCTATTCCCAGACCCACAGATAAACAAACGAACTGTGGCTTCCCCAGCAACGGCGCTAATTTGTTGAAGGAGGGTTTCTTGACAACAAATAAATTTATAAGTCAAGACCCCGCTGAGTATAGCGAAGTCAGGATCGTTCCACGGGAAGCGCTGTTGTTTGTCTATCAACTACTAAAAATAAAGTAAAACAGAACAAAACACCTACGACCAACCTCGTTAACGACTTTGTCAAGGTCGTTAACGAACCTGGATAACACACACTAATGACCTCAACACAAGTTTGATACCGAGGCAAGTAACTCGATAACGAATGGGATCGAAGATAAACTCAAATAAGAAATAAAAACCTAGGACAAGGGTTACTACAACATAGCTATGCATAAAAACTCGTAAGAAGATAAAGATCATGCCTTTAAATAGATAAATTCATCAACTTTCGCTGACTAGAAAGAAAATCAACCAATTCTCATTAATCAATTCACTCAATCACTTGTTTTGAATCCAAAGCTCGAAACTTTCGTTAATCAAACAATATCAACATTCAAGTTAATAACTTTCTCTTTCGATCAAATTGCAAACTCAAATTACCTCGACTATCGTCTATGAATACACACAACAAGCAATCTAAAATAGATAACAAGGCATTCAACACATCAACTTACTTATCAAACATGCATAACTATGCCGGGTTTCAACCCCGACCCTAGATAAGAAAACTACTCACTACTCATAATAATAAAGCAAACAACTTCATTAAAAGAAAACATTGAAAACAAAACAAACTTTTACTTCAAATTACTAAATAAAAAGATCGTCTTACAATATCTTGAAGAAACCGAAAACAAACAAAGAATATCGAGTAAACAAACCGATTAACGACCCAATGCTCCTCTCCTAGAAATCGTCCTCTCATCCAACTCCTCCCCCTCTCTAAGCTAGAAAAGAAGGGTATTTATACTAATAAAGCTATCTAATAAAAAGGCTAGAAGATAAAAACTTTCCTAAAAGATAGAAACTAACTCTAAAAAGATAGAAAAGATAACCTAGAAAGATAACAAGACATAAAAACATAAAATATAATAACCCTAAGACTCATTAAAAACCCTACCGACACGGAATTAATAAGATAGATTTCTGCACAGGGTCGGTAGACATCACAAAAGATCTCTCGAAAAACTCTATCTCTAAGCCTCGTTAACGCCCCTTCACAGGCTCGTTAACGAGTCTGGATTTACTTTTCTTCAACTCTTCAGTTCTAAAAAACTGGACTTTGACTTCTTATCTTCGTATTCCTCCGTCCTTCACCATAGTACTCCAATTCACTCCAAAAAGCGCTCTTTCTTCCTCAAAACCTGCAAAAAGACACAAAACGGAGTAGCTTCCATACTTTTCACAAAATATGCTAACTCACCCAAAAACACACAAAACTAACTCTAAAACTACTAAAACTACTAAAACTAAACTAAACAAACTACGAAAACACACTAAAAACTAGACCAAAAACATGAATATCAGCCACAAATTTTCCCATTAAATAGAATCATTGCAAATTTCAAGGTCAATGGCCACGAATTAGGGGCAATAATGAGTTCAAATTTGACTCGAATTTAGATACAAAATACATTTGTAGCTAAAATTTGATGGTGATGCACTCAAAACCAACCACGAAATTCAATTATGGCTGATATGGTTGAACGTTACTTTCGTGGCCAATAGCCACACATTTAGCAATGAACTAGTTCATGGCTATTATTTGCAGCTATATAGCTACAAAACTAGAATTATGTGGTTCTTTTCCAGAGTGATATTTAGCCTCGGCCGTTTTAGCCCCAGGGCACCTTTCGTAGGGCAATCCGTTGGGGATGTTTTGCCTAACGTGATTTCGTGGTTATTTTTGTGGTTGAAGTCGTGTCTATTTTCCTGGCTACAGACACGTTTTTCAGCAGTGTGTGTTTCACTCAACTCTAATGTGTTTAGGCTTTAAATGACAACTCTCAACTCAATCCTAAATACAAAAACTCATAGATATTGTTACTTATATCATCAAACTCTCCACCGGAGATGTCAAAACAAGCGGAAAATCAAGAGAACTTAGGCTCAATGAAAAACTTCACAGAAGCTTCCATTCGGCCGGGTTGTAGTGGGGCTTGGTAATAATAATAAGGTATGGAAATATTTTGGCTATGTGGTGCTAAAAATCCGGAAATCAAGACTCCTAAACTTCGCAACACAACTCACCAAAACTCTCAAAACATAACATACCAAACTCACTCAAACATTAAAGCACACTCATCCCCTTTTTCATCACCCCAAAATCCCAACTAAGTCTCATGAAGTATTACATAAAGAAATTCTTGACTTTTCTCATTACTTTGCTTGCACTTATTCATAAGACTCTTCTTTCCCTTTTTTTGCTTGCACTTATTCAGTTTTTCTTCTTCTTCTTTCTGCTACTTGTGCATCTCTTTTGTAAGCCATAAATCCTTTTTTTACAACTTTTAATCAATGAGTCTCCTAAAACACCCATCCCACTTTTTATGAACCAATACATCACACTCAACAAAACCAATCACAACCAATCTAAGTCCTAATCCCCGAATAGGGTCAAATCTTCATCGGCTAGGAAATAATTTTGTGGAGCTTAAAAATAGGCTTAACGGCTCAAAACATTGGCTACAAAAAGAAATGATAATGATAAGGGGGATAGGGAATAATAAGGCCAATAAAAATAAGTTCTCTATCATCTAATTCCACAAGTAATGAACTAGTATCTCATATAGGCACTGATCTAAAAATCCCTTAGCTTCTAGGCCCTGTCTAGGCCCCGCCTAGGCACTAGAAGGTCCCAGTCCGCCTAGCCGTCCAGCCCGCCTGGACGCCCGTTCAGAATTGCCTAAGCAACCGTTCAGGTCGTCTAGGGACTAGGCGACCCTTCTCCGCCCAGGGTCCGCCTAGCGTTTTTTATAACATTGCATATAGGCTTCAAGAAATAAATAACCATATCAATATCAAGAGATAATATGTAAACAAGAGAGTAAAATCACACAAGAAAGAGTTAAAGAGGCCGAAAATAAGCTCACAAGGTCAATTTTTGTTGGATTGCAACTAACTTATACCTAGAAGTCATATGTGCTCAATTTCATCACAAGCTAAATATCCACATAAAAATATTTTTCATGAAAGACTCGGGCTATACTATCACAAAAACATGTCAAAGAAATTACATGATTATGCAAGTAATTACTATCATAGAACTCCCAAGACAAGGGTATCAATTGTCCTAATGATCTTTTTGTGTTTTTTTGTTTAAAAATTAATTTTTTTTTCTTTTTTTAAGAAGGTAAGAAAGCAACTAAAAAACTAAACCATCAAGGCAAGACATGAAAACATACAAACAAGACAAGAGTTTTCTTTTCCTCCCTACCCCCATACTTAAATAAACAACAAGTGCCTAAAAACTCTTATTTGCATGCCTCATAAGTAGAAGAGCAAAGCTCTCATGCATAATTAATCAAAAGTGAATCAATCAAGCAAAAATGAGCCAAGTTACATCCTAGAAATACAATCCAAGTCATGCAAACAATTAAAGTTCAGGCATTCTACAGGGTCGTTATCGAGCCCATGAGGCAACAACACCCCAGAAATCAATTCGAATCGAAGATTTCGACATCAAACCATCAAACACCCAACAATTTCATCATCTTAGCAAGTTTCAAACACAATCAAGAGAAACCAAACACCAAAAACCCATACTTATTCAAAGACCATCCCAAAACATGCCAAATTTTGCCAAAATAAGGTGTAGATCTAGAGATCACAAGAACAAGCAAATTTATGTTCATAAATTGAAACTAATTCAATCATAAACATGGAAAGACATTGTTCATCAATACATGACTGGTTGAAAGTCGTCCTGCCAAATCAAAAATAAATCCCTAGTTACACAACTAGTATAGTTGGTAAGTCGGGGTCGAACCCAAGAGACACTTGTAATTCTGAGTAATATTGTTATCAACTCAATAGTAATAAAAGGGGATTTTTGTAATTGTAAACTATAACTAGGGAAAATTAACAAAGCAAAACAATAAATCAAACAGGGAAAAGATTGGATTTTTATCAATTAGGGAAAACAATCCTATTCAAGTATCCACTTTTCTTCCTAAAGTTATTGATCATAGATTCAAACAAGTTATTTCCTTTTGGTTATTCCTATCCTGATCAGAAATATAACATGACAACGAGACATGCAAACTTAATATCCAAACAATTCATGAAATGATCATAAATAATAGGGATATTAGCAATGAGAACAAGGATAAACAGGATACATGCAATTGAATTCCAACGAGTCAAACAATTAACATGCATTCAAATCTCTTTCTCAATTGTTTTAGTCCAATGAGTCCTAAACAAATTGAGTTGCTACAAAGATTAGGCTTTACTACGAGAAAACCTAGATCTAGCAATAGATAATATCAATTCCAACAAGGTGATCAATCAAGTAGAAATCAATACAATCAATATAAATTATGCCCAAGAGAATTGAAATAACCTGTAGAAATAAACCTGAAAAGACGAATCTCACAACAACTTGAGTCTGAAAAGCTTCAACTCGAATAGAATCTAGAGAGTTTAGTTCTCCATAAGAGAGAAAAACACAAAGTCTCAAAATTAGGTCTAAGAGAATACAAAACAAAGTCTGAAAAATAACCTAATATAGTCTCGAACCAGTCGAAATTAAAAAGATAAAAATATAAAAATAAACTATACAGATAAATCCAATCGCGCGTCAGATTCAACAGGGCCGCGATCGCTGCCTAAACCTAGCCGCGATCGCTGCCTGATTTGCAAACCGCGACCCATCGGCGACCTCTGGCAACCGCGATCGCCACCCGGACATGGCCGCGATCGCGGCCTTCGTGTCCTCGCAGTCCTTCGGCGACGTCCACCGCAATCGCCCCTAAGAGTGGCGGCGATCGTGGCCTTCAGCTTCTTCGAAGTCTTCAACTTCTTGCTAACTCTAAACTTCCGGCCTTCAAATCTGTTCTTCAATAACGCTCATAATAGGCCTAAAATACTACATAAATATGTACTAAAAAGTCCTAGTTATGTTGTACAAAACACAGCATATCAAATTCCCCCATACTTAGACCTTGCTCGTCCTCGAGTAAGCTCAAAATAAAATCAAACATGACAAATCAACAAAGGTCTACAGACAGCAATGTGAGAAAATGACCTAAAACTAAAAGCACTCAAAATAATCTTACAACCCGGACCCATGTAGAGAAATAATGAGCAAAAACATGAAAGCTCAAATCACACACCTCACAGATACAAGATATAGCGCTCAAGCTCAAAAAGTGTAGAGCAACCTAGGATCTACCCAACATCTAAAGTGTAATCCCCAGACCCCAAAGTAGAATATGATCTTAAACACTCTGATTTTTCCACTCATTCTACTTAGGCGCCCTTTCGGGTTTTCACCTAATCACTCTTTTCATTTTTCTTAGGTGTGCTCACAAATACTCACATCTCTCATAAACCTCATATTACCCCAGCCTAATGCTGGTCCGGGTTCCCTGCTTATTACCTGAGCCGCCCTTTCGGGTTTTCAGCTCATCCTAGGATTTTCTATGCCTTTTATATATTTTTTATGGCTTTTTTTTTAATTTTTTTAATAATTTTTTTTTCCTTTTTTTTAGTCTCAAATGCAGAAACTAAAATGCATCTGTACATATATACAACAGTGAGTACTCCCTCCCCCATACTTAAACCTTTCATTGCCCTCAATGAAATAAAGACAAATTAGATAAAAATAAAGGAAAGGAAAACAGAAGACTCACTGCGGTGGACCTGGTGGATGATACTATGACCAGTCAGGAAAACCTGGCCACATATGGCTGAAAAACTGATGGTATTGCCCCTGCACTCGCTGTATATCTTGAACGGTGGATGCAATAGCACTCTGTTTAGCTACCAATTCTCTCTGCTGCGCCACAATATCTCTCTGAGTGGACACTATCTCATTTTGGGACATAGTAAGTCGTCCCATCTCCCAGAACATCCGGTTCTGCCAATCGGAATTAGAATTTCCACCCCATCCAACTCTACCTGCAACAGCATCCCAAGCAGAAGTATCTCCAAAACCTCCATATCCACCTCTATATGTAGCAGCTCCACCATCACCATAACCAGAATATCCTCCTGTCTGCCAACTAGATGTACTAGCTGGTGCTGTACCAGAACTAGCACCCCATCCAACTGACGACGTACCAACACCACCTCCAGGCACAAAACCAGCACCACCATAACCAAGAACACAACCACCATCTCTGACATCTCCTCTATCGTCTCCATCATCACCATCATCATCATCATGATCATCGTGATCCTCATGATCCTCCTGATCCTCCATCTCTACATCAGGCGCAGGCTCCTCCTGCTGAACTCCGCCCCCACCAGCAAAATCAGAGGGGATGTACAGATAAGCTAAGGCAGGGCCAGTGGGCATGGCTCTAGGAAGACGCAAATAATCCTCAGCTGGGGATCCTAGAGTCCAGATATAACCCTGCTTAGCTGATCCCTTCAAACAATGGGCCCTCTTTAGCTGGTTCTCATTAAACTTATACTCAACACTATCAGGCCGTCCAAACCTCTCCTCACTCACAAACTCTCTGGCAAGCAAAGTAATCATCCCACCTATAGCGATCTTGCCTGTATCCTTCTTCAGGATCTTCTTGATACTCCCAATAAACAACTCAACCCAGTCAGGAACTGCAGCCTTCATAGGCATCAAACACCAGATCATGCTCATGTCAAAGCGAGACGCCTTGTTTACCTCCCCTTGTCCCAGAAAACTCATGGACAACACCTTATGACATAATCTAATACAAGGATGGGTAATGCAATAGTTATACTCCCCCTTCTTAGGCAAAAACCCAACCCTTGTAATCGCCTCCCAAAAATCATTAAGGCCTGACTCTCTACTAACTGCCTCCCAATTCTCAGTATGCACACCAGTAATCCCAAAAATTCCTTTCAACCCCTCTCTGTCTATATAATAAGACTCATCCAAAATATTAAATTGGAGCAAACCCTCATCATCCTGAAATGTAGACAGAAACTCTAGCAAAATGTTCCTATATGTAGGGGCATTCAAATCAATAAAGCCCCCCAATCCACCCGCCATCAGAAATCTCTGAGTACAGTCATACATGCCTAGTGTCCTAAGCATCTCAACATCAAAGAATTTAGTACTAGTGAATTTCCTCTTAGCCAGAGAATCCCATTTTTGCTTCTGTGCAGGAGTTAACTTCTTAACAGGATACGCCATCTATTAAATGCAGCTATTCAGATCAACAGTAGAGGCAAAGAAACAACTTACAGAAACTGAAATTCCGACACTGGTGGGAGACCGCGATCGCGGTATGCAGAGGGCAACGATCGCCCTCTGGTGGAAGCCGCGATCGCCACGTGAAAGAGGCGCGATCGCCTTCTGGTGGGAGGCCGTGATCGCGGCCTGCGCAAGGTACCGTCAATTCCTTTTCGAAAAACGCCCCGCAATCGCCCTTTCCGAGGAGCGATCGCGGTTTGTCCTCAGTAATGTTTTTTCGAACCTAGTACCTGCGTGTTAGCCTCACGAGTTTGAAAATACCTCGGGTTGCCTCCCGAGCAACGCCTTTGTTTAATGTCGTTGGCTCGACATTAGTGCCCTTTTTAGTTGGCAAATGGGGTTGGATCATCAAGACCCATCTCTTCTAGCACTTCATGGCTGACTCCCTCATGGTATTTCTTTAATCTCTGACCATTAACCTTAAACACATTTTGGGAGTCCCCATCCAATAATTCCACAGTCCCATGTGGAAAAACTTGAGTAATTGTATACGGTGCAGCCCATCTAGAACGGAGTTTTCCTGGGAAGAGTGTGAGACGAGGCTGAAACAGAAGGACTTTGTCTCCAACTTTGAATTCCTTCCTGAGGATGTTCTTATCATGCCAAGCTTTGGTTTTGTTCTTGTAGTTCACAACATTATCATAAGCATCCAATCTCAACTCCTCCAACTCTTGCAATTGTAATTTTCTGCACTCTCCATTCTCTTTAAGGTTGAAATTGCACTTTTGGACCGCCCAGTAAGCTTTGTGCTCAAGCTCAACTGGCAAGTGACATCCTTTGCCATAAACCAATCTAAAGGGGGACATCCCGATGGGTGTCTTATAAGCAGTATGGTAGGCCCATGAAGCATCATTGAGTCTCAAACTCCAATCTTTCCTGTTAGGCGCCACCGTCTTCTCCAGAATTGATTTTATCTCCCTATTGGACACTTCATCTTGTCCATTGGTTTGGGGATGATAGGCTGTAGAGATCTTCTGAGTGACATGGTACTTTTTCAATAAAGCGCTCACAGTCTTGTTGCAAAAATGAGTGCCCCTGTCACTGATTAGAGCTTTTGGAATCCCAAATCTGGAAAAAATGTTGTCCTTAAGGAAACCTGCAACTTCTTTTGAATCATCAGTTCTGGTGGCCTTTGCTTCTACCCACTTGGAAATATAGTCCACCGCAAGTAAAATATACAGATTCCCATAAGAAGAGGGGAAGGGTCCCATAAAATCAATGCCCCAAACATCAAAAACTTCACAGAATATCATACGAGATTGAGGCATCTCTTGTCTCTTAGAAATATTACCCACCCTCTGACAACGATCACATGATTTACAGAAAGCATATGCATCCCTAAAAATTTGAGGCCAATAAAAACTAGCTTCTAAGACTTTCCTAGCAGTTTTATTAGTCCCAAAGTGACCCCCACATGCATAGGAATGACAAAAAGACAGTATAGATTGTACCTCAGAATCCGGGACACACCGTCGGATTACTTGATCTGTGCAGTGCTTCCATAAATAAGGATCATCCCAGACATAAAATCGGGATTCTTGACGCACCTTGTCCTTCTGAGCCTTGGTAAAATTAGGAGGAAACTCCCCTGAGACGAGGTAGTTGACTAGATTTGCGTACCATGGCCTGAACGAGTGGATCCCAAAAGCAAACTCCTCTAGTCGCGATTCGTCGCCGCGGTTGCCACCAGGGCCGCGATCGCCTCTGATTTTGGCCGCGATCGCGGTTGTCTCAGCCGCGGTCGCCCCTTGTTCTGGCGGCGATCGCGGTTTGGCACCAGTATCGACTTCGAAAAGCATGTCATCGGGGAATCGTCCTTGAATTTGTTCTTGACCTTCTGACTTGTCTTCCACATGTACAAGCCGGCTCAGGTAGTCAACTACAAGGTTTTCAGCTCCCTTTTTATCCCGTATCTCAATGTCAAACTCACTCAGCAAGAGGATCCATCTTATCAATCTCGGCTTAGCCTCCTTTTTCGTCATTAAATAACGAAGTACTGCATGGTCTGAATAAACTATCACCTTTGTACCCAGCATATACTGTCTGAACTTCTCCAAGGCGAACACTACAACAAGCATTTCCTTCTCAGTGGCGGAGTAGTTCTTTTGGGCATCGTTTAGAGTCATGGAAGCATAATGTATGACATGGGATGCTCTAGCTTCCTTTTGACCCAAAACAGCCCAAACAGCGTAGTCACTTGCATCACACATGATCTCAAAAGGTTGAGACCAATCCGGGACTTGAATAATTGGGGCACTTATTAGGCGTGTTTTCAGCTCATCAAACGCCTTTTTTCATGCCTCATTGAACTCATAAGGCACATCCTTCTTCAGCAAATCACACAATGGGGCTGAGATCTTGTAAAAATCTTTAATAAACCTGCGATAGAAACTTGCATGGCCTTGAAAAGAACGCACTTCACGCACATTAGTAGGATAAGGCAAAGACTGAATGATATCAATCTTTGCCTTATCGACCTCAATACCCCTGGATGACACTATGTGACCTAACACAATGCCCTGCTCAACCATAAAATGACACTTCTCAAAGTTTAGAACCATATTGGTGTCTACACATCTTTGAAGGACTAAAGAGAGGTGGTTTAAGCAGGCATCAAAGTCGTCTCCATGTACTGTAAAGTCATCCATAAAAACCTCTATAATGTTTTCAATGTACTCAGAAAAGATGCTTACCATACACCGTTGGAACGGACCGGGTGCGTTACACAATCGGAATGGCATTCTGCGGTATGCAAAAGTGCCAAAGGGACATGTAAATGTCGTTTTCTCCTGGTCCTCCGGCGCAATAGCAATCTGAAAGTACCCTGAATAGCCATCTAAAAAGCAATAATAGGAACGACCGGCAAGTCGCTCAAGCATTTGATCAATGAATGGCAAGGGAAAGTGATCTTTTCTGGTTACCGCATTCAGCTTACGGTAATCAATACAGACTCTCCAACCTGTCTGAACTCGTGTGGGGACTAGTTCCCCATGCACATTCTCTACCACTGTAATGCCTCCCTTTTTGGGCACAACTTGGGTCGGACTAACCCACTGACTATCAGAGATGGGATAGATCATACATGCTTGTAGGAGCTTCAGTACCTCCTTTTTTACTACCTCCATCATAGGTGGGTTGAGTCGTCTCTATGGCTGTCTGGATGGCTTGGCACCATCCTCTAGGAGGATCTTATGCATACATGTAGAGGGACTAATCCCTTTAATGTCTGCAATAGTCCAACCTAGAGCTGTCTTGTGCTCTTTCAATACCTGCACCAATTTTTCTTCTTGCTCCTTGGAAAGTTTGTTAGAAATAATGACAGACAAGGTGTCACCATCTCCAAGAAAGGCATATTTTAAATGCCTAGGGAGCTGTTTAAGCTCAACTTCAGGTGCCTGTACTACAGAAGGAAGCAACTTCTCGCTTGGGAGAGTTAGTGGTATGGGCCCAATGGCCAAAGCATCAGCAGGAGATTCACAACAAGCACTCAGATCAGCAAGGATTTCATGATATCTATTAGGCAAATCATAATCCATGCATGAAGTTGTGACATCATTCTCTAACACATATTGTAATTCATCACCATAAGTAGCATCAAAGACATCTTGCACAATGGGATCAATTACATCAATAGAACAAAGAGAATGGTCATCCTGGGGGTATTTTATAGTATTGTCCATACTATATTCAAATTTCTCTCCATCAAACTCCATAGTTAGGACACCTTTACATATATCAATTTTTGTTCTAGCAGTTTTCATGAAAGGACGTCCTAACAGAATGGGTGCAGCATGCACATCATGATCCATATCAAGCACATAAAAATCAGCAGGGAAAATCAAATTATCAACCATGACAAGGACATCTTCAACAAGCCCTTTCGGGTAGACTGTGGACCTATCAGCTAATTGAACAATAACACCAGTTTCATGCAAAGGTCCTAAGCCTAGTGAAGTATAAACAGAATAAGGCATAACATTGATAGAAGCACCTAAATCAAGCATGGCTTTATCTATTTTAGTGTCTCCTATTATGCAGGGAATGCTGAACATGCCTGGATCACTGCACTTCTTAGGCATTCGCCTTTGAAATACAGCTGAGACATGTTCACTAACCTTAACTTTCTGTTTCCCCTTTAATTTTTGGTTCCTCTTAATAGTGCACAACTCTTTCAGAAATTTAGCAAATCTAGGAACGCTTTTAATCAGATTGAGCAAAGGGATATTTACCTCACACTTGGAAAACGTCTCAAAGATCTCCTTGTCGTTCTCTGGCTTCCTTGTGTCTTTCAGTGCTTCAAGAAAGGGAGGAGGTGGCTTCTGGGACACCATGGAAGGGAAATCTAGACGAACATATTGATCGTTGGAAACTGGAGCCTTGCCGCGATCGCCATCAGAAAGCCGCGATCGCGGTTCTTCAAATTTTCGGGAATCACCGTCACCGCGATCGCTGCCCGATGTGGACGCGATCGCGTCTTCAATTTTCTCAAATCCCGAGGCCTCAGTTAAGGGGCCGCGATCGCCGATGGTAGGGGCCGCGATCGCGGCCTCTTCAGCCGCGATCGCCTCTTGTTCTGGCGGCGATCGCGGTTCTTCCGATCTTCCGTCAATTTTCGGCAATTATTTTCCACTTCGTAAAGTAATCGCACTCACATTCTCCCTAGGATTGACGGGCTGTGCTGGCAATTTTCCAGAATCTTTGGCCTCCAATTTACTCACTGCATTAGCCAGTTGACTGATCTGAGTCTCCATATTCTTGATACTGGCTTGAGTAGTCTGTCCCATCTGTTCCACTGTAATAGCTAGCCTTGCAATCAACTCTTCAACGTTGGATGAATTATTTTGGCTCTGAACTGGAGGTCTAGGGACATAAGGTTGCCTGGGTTGCTGATTCCCCCTTGTTGATTATATTGAGGCTGATTTTGATTCCCATATCTCAGATTTGGATGATGTGCCCAGCCTGGATTGTATGTATTAGAATAGGGATCAAAACGAGGTCTAGGAGGTCCATAGCCTCCTAAAGCATTAACCTCAGCCTGAGGTTCCTGGAGCTGTGGACAGGCATCAGTAGGGTGAAGTGTATCAGCACAGACTTCACATGCCTTCAGTTGTTGAGGGGTTCCTTGCAGCATGAACCTCTTCATCATATCTTTCAACTCCGCCATCTCAGCTTTTATAACAGAAGATGAGTCCATAGCATTGACTCCCTTAGCGCCAGTTCTTTTGTTAAATTGCCTTGAGTTCTCAAATAGCTCAGAAAAGAGCTCAAGGGCATCTGCTGGTGTCTTGTTCATCAGGCTTCCACCACAAGCTGCATTCACCATTCTGCGCTCTTCATCCAGTAATCCACCAAAGAAATACAGTACCAGGTCTTGATTAGAATACCCATGATACGGACAACTAGCACACAGTCTCTTGAATCGCTCATGATAATCATACAGACTCTCTCCAGCCTGTTGCTCAATATTGCTCAGGCTCTTCTTCAGACTGTTCTGTTTGGTGGCAGGAAAATATTTCTCTAAGAATGCCGCTTTCATCTTAGTCCATGTATTTATGGAGCCTGGAGAAAGATAGTAGAGCCACTCATTGGTTGAATCCTTCAGAGAGAAAGGAAACGCCCTCAGCTTGATCTGGTCCTCAGTTACATCAGCAGGCTTCATACTTGAGCAGACCTGATCAAATTCAGCAAGATGCTTGTTTGGATTTTCTCCACCATGCCCATGGAATTGGGGTAAAAGATGAATTAATCCTGATTTCAATTCAAACTTGACACCATCATTCAGCGCAGGGAACTGAACAGCCAGGGGCTGTTGTTGAAAGTTTGGAGCAGTCAGATGCTTCAAAGTTTGATCTCCCATTGTCTCATTTTCAGCAGAATTCAAGTCGGAAGGCAATTCACAGAGTAGTTCCCGAGCACGAGTGTGGACCATAAACTAGGGTCCACACTAGAGTTGGTAACAATAAAAACTTAGAATTAAACAAAAGTGTCCCCGACAACGGTGCCAAAATTTGACTGGCTGAAAGTCGTCGTGCCAAATAAAAAATAAATCCCTATTTACACAACTAGTATAGTTGGTAAGTCGGGGTCGAACCCAAGAGACACTTGTAATTCAGAGTAATATTGTTATCAACTCAATAGTAATAAAAGGGGATTTTTGTAATTGTAAACTAAAACTAGGGAAAATTAACAAAGCAAAACAATAAATCAAACAGGGAAAAGATTGGATTTTTATCAATTAGGGAAAACAATCCTATTCAAGTATCCACTTTTCTTCCTCAAGTTATTGATCATAGATTCAAAAAAGTTATTTTCTTTTGGTTATTCCTATCCTGATCAGAAATATAACATGACAACGAGACATGCAAACTTAATATCCAAACAATTCATGAAACGATCATAAAGAATAGGGATATTAGCAATGAGAACAAGGATAAACAGGATACATGCAATTGAATTCCAACGAGTCAAACAATTAACATGCATTCAAATCTCTTTCTCAATTGTTTTAGTCCAACGAGTCCAAAACCAATTGAGTTGCTACAAAGATTAGGCTTTACTACGAGAAAACCTAGATCTAGCAATAGATAATATCAATTCCAACAAGGTGATCAATCAAGTAGAAATCAATACAATCAATATAAATTATGCCCAAGGGAATTGAAATAACCTATAGAAATAAACCTGAAAAGACGAATCTCACAACAACTTGAGTCTGAAAAGCTTCAACTCGAATAGAATCTAGAGAGTTTAGTTCTCCATAAGAGAGAAAAACACAAAGTCTCAAAATTAGGTCTAAGAGAATACAAAACAAAGTCTGAAAAATAACCTAATATAGTCTCGAACCAGTCGAAATTAAAAAGATAAAAATATAAAAATAAACTATACAGATAAATCCAATCGCGCGTCAGATCCAACAGGGTCGCGATCGCTGCCTAAACCTAGCTGCGATCGCTGCCTGATTTGCAAACCGCGACCCATCGGCGACCTCTGGCAACCGCGATCACCACCCGTACATGGCCGCGATCGCGGCCTTCGTGTCCTCGCGGTCCTTCGATGACGTCCACCGCAATCGCCCCTAAGAGTGGCGGCGATCGCGACCTTCAACTTCTTCGAAGTCTTCAACTTCTTGCTAACTCTGAACTTCCGGCCTTCAAATCTGTTCTTCAATAACGCTCATAATAGGCCTAAAATACTACAGAAATATGTACTAAAAAGTCCTAGTTATGCTGTACAAAACACAGCATATCAATACACAACACCAAATCAAAGCAAAGAGGCAAGAATGTTAAGCACCAAAATTTTCAACCTAGATCTAGATCTAGATATGCAAATCAACCAAAATTCACTATGTATGCTCAAGAATTTCGAAATAAAAGATTAAGGTTGAGAAATCATACCGTAGATCCGAAGAATTAAGTAGAAAATAGAGAAGGTTTCGTTTAGTAACGAGGGTATATGGATCGGTAACGAACAAGGAAATTTTGCTCCATACCGGGGTGTTGGGCTCTGTTGCTGTTGCGTGGAGGAAGGACAATAGTGGTGGTGCGATTCAGCATCAGTTTCGGCAGTGCGGTGGTGCGAGATGCAGTTCACCAGCGAGAGAAGGTGAGGGCAAGAGAGCAAGGGGGCTCGGTTGTGGGAAAGGCAAGAAATGAAGGTTGGGTAAGAAAAATAAAAGAAGAAGGGTTATAAAAGGACTTACCTGATTTGGCCGAGTAGATTTTTGAAAAATTCAGCAGGGGTCGGTACCGACCCTGGGGGTCATTACCGACCCACCTGCAGTTTCACCGAATCTTCGTTTTTGCTGAATTTTTCGCCCTTTTTCCTGTATCACTTATGAAAGCATTCTATTCCGAAAATATTAACCCTAATCTAAAAACAAGTCAAAATGAAGCTAACAAAAAGATCTAAGAAATAAAAACTAAAAGCAGGTTGCCTCCCATAAGCATTTTTTTTAACGTCGTCAACCCGACGAACATACCTTGGCTAATCGAAGGATGTTAGAGCCCAAGTGGCTAGGATTTCCTCATCCGGGTCAGCTTGCTCAAAGTATTTCCTCAACCGATGCCCATTGACCTTGAAGATGGCTCCTTTGTTGTCTACTAAATCAACCGCTCCATGGGGATATATGTGGTGGACCACGAATGGCCCACTCCATCTTAATCTCAGCTTCCCTAGAAACAAACGGAGTTTAGAGTTAAAGAGGAGTACCTTGTTGCCAACTTCATAGGTTTTTGGCACCAACTTCTTATCATGCCATTTCTTGGTATGCTCCTTGTAGATTTTGGCGTTCTCATACGCCCTTAGCCTCAACTCCTCTAGCTCTTGCAAGTCCATGAACCGTTTTGCTTCGGCCTTGTCAGATCCATGTTGAGCTCTTTGAGAGCCCATAATGCGTTATGCTCTAACTCGACTGGCAAATGGCACGCCTTGCCATAAACTAGATTATAAGAAGTGGTGCGTAGGGGTGTCTTGTACGTCGTCCTGTATGCCCATCGAGCGTTGCCACCCTATGTGATACCCCATACTTGGCCAAAAGAGCTTTTAAGCTCCTCTCTATCAAATGGGATCCACCATTACTAATAAGTACTCGTGGCACTCCAAACCTGGGAAAAATGTTAGTTTTCATAAATTTGGCCACAGTGTTAGCATCATTATTTCTTGTAGCAATGACATCCACCCACTTAGAGACATAGTCCACCGCTACTAGGATGTACTTGTAGGGACCCGATGAAGGAAAAGGTCCCATAAAGTCTATACCCTAAATGTCGAAGAGCTCGACCTCTAGGATCCCAGTGAGCGGGTTCTCATGTCTCCGAGTAATGGTCCCGGAGCATTGGCATTCATCACAAGACGTCACGAACTCCTGTACGTCCGTAAAAAGTGTTGGCCAATAGAGACCACTTTGAAGAATCTCCGGCGTAGTCTTGAACCCTTTTGCATGGCCACTTGTAGGGAGAGTCTGACAATGACGGATCACACTCTCTATCTCTTCTTCCGGTACACAAAGTTGGAAAATATGATCACTTCCTTGCTTGAATGTAAGACTTGAGTTTTCCGTTCGCAAACCCGATAGGCTAATTCCGTTCAAACTCCTACCTCTTTAATTAATCTACCCTTTTTATTCTTTATGTTGGGCCAAAAGCCCAAAATGAGGACTTAAAGACCCAAACCCATTTTTTACTCATCTTTTCATAAACTACCCTTACCCTTGTTTTCCTACCCCTTTCCTTTCTTTTGTTTGAGGCGCCGCTCCTCGGATCGGGAGAGGGAGCAACACGTCGCACCACCCACCCAGTTCGCAGTTCCATCCTCATCCGTCGCCCTTCTCGCGTCGCCGGCTTGAGGGGTACATTGCACCGGTGCCACTCAAGAGACACAAGGTCGTCGGAAGCGTCACCGCGAGACTCGACTTTCTTCCTGTTGGAGACGCTCAAGACTAGTGGATCTCGTTACCACCAATTCGAGCCGCCTCGCTTCGGGTCGCCATCGGAACTTAGCTTGCTTGACACCGATCAAGTCGCCTTCTCTATCCAGCTTCCGATGGTGAGCTTTCGTAGATGTGCTAACCCATCTGTGAACCTATAAGCTCGAGCTATTCGACTCGTTGGCAAGAAGATCGAGCCTCATCAACCGTGAAACGTGCCTAGTGGTTCGGTCCTATCTTGTAAACTCAAGTGTTGTTTTAGATATTCAATGCGTTGAATTGTTGCCTTGTATTTTAGGATGGTGAATTGTCATTTCAATGTGATGAATGGTTATCTTAGTTATGGCTTGTGTTGGCTTTGCGTGTTGTTTTTAAATTTTGTTGGTGAAATTGTTCTAATTTTGTGTGTTGTGAGGGCATGATTTCGTGTGCTCTATTTTGGCTTTGTATGTCGTTTTTTATGTTTTTGGTTTACAATTATAATTTGTATGTGGATCTCTGTTAGTTTTGTATGGGAGCACTCAATCAGTTTTGTGGTAATCTCCTTTGTTGGGAGGCTTTAGTTTGGACGCTAGGTTGAATGTCGGCATTATAAACTTCAAATAACATATACATGTGTATGTTTGTGTGTGCGATAAGTTTGGGGATTTGCGTTTTCACTATGAAACTAGGACTTTTATTGTGGTTGTCCTTGAGCTTATATGTTTCGTGTCATTTAAGGCTAAGGATGAAATCTTAGTTTGTTGAATATAGTCGTTTGATGTTGGTTCTTGAGCTCGATGCGTTTAATTTAGTTAAAATATTATAATCCTTTCAAACCGCACTTGGTTGGATATCATGAAAGTATGGTGGCTCGCACTTGGCGAAGCCACTATAGTTGTGCTTGCCTAGAATCGAAAGTTACTTCTCGCGGTTAGCTGATTAACCGTGAACGTTATGATTCGTAGGTCTTTAGTATCGACGCATTTCTTACTTCATTCGAGGATCGCCTTCCAAGTAAGTCGTTTTCTACTTGCTCGACTCTATTCTAGTCTTGCTAGATTTCATGCCGTGGTTGTGAGATTGGTTTTGGGAATTAGGCCCGAATGTATGTTTTTTTTTGTGAAATGTTTTATTGTATGATGTGATGCGCTTTCCATTCCAAACGTTTTCTCATAAAAGAAATTGTTACCGTTTTCTCTGTGTTGGCTGCGTAACCGGCACGATCATGTGCGACGATTATCGGTGGCGAAGAGGCGTCTAGCCATGGTCGTGTGTCGGTCGGGCCCATTCAAAAATAAAATTAATTGATTTATTTTTGGCAAGTGCTCTGGTGGAGGCTTGACCACAGGTTGGAAGGATGACGTATATGAAAAGTAAGAGGGCCTGCCTCTGCACTCGGGCGCGGGTGAGTTAGCGCCGTAGATTGTAATGCAACAGTGGGAGGAAGAATTGCATTTCCAAATAGATTTGTGAATGATTTTTGCTTGTGTTTGTGTGTGGTTTCTTAGTTGGTTCTTGGCTTGTGAGTTGTTGGTATGTTTGATGAATTATTTGGGTCGTTGTGTTTTCCTTCACTTTTTGAATGTTGAATTGTTGGTTATTGCATTTCCAAATTAATTGATTCCTTCACTTTTTGAATGTTGAATGTTGAATTGCATTTCCAAATAGTTGGTACTTTTGTCACTTGTTATTTAGATTGTTTGTATGTGTACTAGACTTCTATGTTTTGTTCTATTCACTTGTTGAATGTCAAGTTTTGGTTATTTATTGTTTTCAAACGTCTTACTATTGCCGCTTGTTATCTAGCTTGCCTAGGATAGTAGCTGACCCCTTGGGGAATTTTATTTTTCAGTTCCAAGTACTTCTGCAGGTCCCGTGTTGGAGCCTAGGCATGATGCTGCAGCGGATCGTTGACGCACGTGTCATTAGGTGTTGGAGGGCTTTGCGTGTCAAAGTGTAGTTGTTGGTTATTTGATTTGGATATTTCTCTCCTTTTGTTGACTTTAGTGGGTTTCTAGTGTTGGTTGTGACTTGTCTAGTCGTTTGGGATCTCATGCTTGACATTGTTGAAAATGTGATTTATTAAATGACTATTGGATGTTTTAAATTAGTTTTCTTATCGTGCCCGAGTTGCAAGGTCCATGTGTTTTAGTTGTCAGACTAGCTCAGGTAGGACCCGTAAGGGACAAACTACCAAGTAACGCCCGACGTTGAGACGGAGTGTTACAAATTGGTATCAGAGCCAGGTTGGCAACAAGGGCACATGGAACCGAAAAACAAGTGTAC
Organism: Fallopia convolvulus; assembly: GCA_964016875.1. Classification (NCBI taxonomy): domain Eukaryota; kingdom Viridiplantae; phylum Streptophyta; class Magnoliopsida; order Caryophyllales; family Polygonaceae; genus Fallopia; species Fallopia convolvulus. The sequence goes on from OZ024727.1 coordinate 31,661,988, forward strand.
ACGAGGTCCAACTAGAAACAAAAATCGGCCGGTGTTTTCAAAAAGTTTTAAATGGGGTAGTCATACTGCATATAGGGGTAGATGACACGATGCGAATCCGCTGCCATCCACCGAAGGACCTCACGTAGAATGGTAAGTAGATCCTTAACTTTTATTCATGTTTAAGGTTTTTACTGTAGCACTTTCTGAAAAGATTGCCATACAAACCAGAGTTAGAATTACTTTTGCTAACAATAGAGGCCGTGGTAGAAGTAGTGGTAGGGGTAGAGGAGAGACTTCCTTTGTTGCGAAGCCGTGGTAGAATGTTTACTCGAAGAAGTTGATGAGAGTGGGGACCTGATTGTTGACGACCATTAGGGTGCTAGCGTGTCAGCCGTTAGAGGAGAACCCCTAGCTAATGGGGCCTAGTTTAGAGCCAATACACCACCAGTTGGGTTATCACTAGAGTTTTACGTGATCAGAATACTAATGTTGGGCTACAAAGGACTAAGATGAAGGTACCAGACCAGAGTACTGTTAGAGTTGCTCAACTAGGAGGGCTACTAGAAGTACAATGACTAGAAGTAGTTGACCATGTGGTAAAGCCACTGAGAGATGAGCCCAACTGGACAAGTGGCTAGCAGAGTTAAGAAGCTTGAGGTGCCAAGCTTCTTTGGGGCCCGTGTACTGGTGTTGAGCATTGGATGAGGAGAATGGTGTCGACGTTGGAATTTTATTCAAGCACTAGAGGAGAAGATGTCTCTTATGAAGAGTTTTTCTACAAGAGGGTGCTTTCGATTGGTGGAATTAGAGCCAGGACCGTTAGACAAATGTTACCTTCGAGGATGGACAATCGACTATGCTCGTTTCCGCAGAACAAGTCGTGTTTTCAATCACAAGGTCATCAAGTTCGTGTTTTCAATTGTGGAGGCAATGATCACATTAAGAGCCAGTGTCCGAAGCTAGTTCGTAACTACTTCATCTACAGGAAGCCCAATCTTATATGATAGTATTGTAGGGTTGGTGTACCCTCTCAGGGACATTCACCAAGGAAGGTGAACTAGGGAGCTCGTCGTCCACCATAGAAGACTCAGTAGGCATCATACCAGAACAAAGGATGGGGTATAGGAGCCAATACCCTAAGCACTAACCAACCTCGGGTGTTTGAGATGAGGAGGGTTGATGTCTTACATACGCTGACAACTACATGTATGTTTTAGATTCAGTCTAAACTTTTCCATATTCTTTTGACACCGGTGCCACACCTTCCTTCGTGTCCTCTGCCTGTGTGGTTAGACTAGGCTTGACTTGTACATAAGGGGTATCTTTTGTGGTGGGATTACCCGATGGCAGTAAGGTGAGTGGAAGTAGAGAGATTCTGCAGTGCCCTATTAGAATAGGAGGTAGAGACTAGTATGCAGATTTCATAGTAATGCAGTTGTCCTCGGATGATGACGTAATTTTGGGAATGGATTGGATAAGACGCTTTAGAGTGGTGCTACATACATAAAGGGGTACAACCATAGTGATCACGAGTGACCAGATTGTACCGGTGAGTCAGAAGTTGGAACCGGAACCAATGCCTAATATTATGAAGGCCGCCAAGTTGCTTAGTGAGGGGTGTGTGGGATATAGAGAGGGATTGACTTCAGTATTGACCTAGAGCTAGGGAAGAGACCGATCTCAAGGCCTTTGTATTGCATGACTCCGTTGAGAATTCAAGAGCTGCATGCTTAATTGAAAGAGCTGTTAGAGAAGGGGTGTGTACGTCCGAACGTCTCACCTTGGGGAGCCCTAATTTTGTTTGTAAAGAAGAAAGATGGACCCCTTCGCTAGTGTATCGATTATTGGGAGTTGAACCGAGTCACCAGCAAGAACAAGTACTTACTGCCTCATATTGATGATTTGTTGGATCAGTTACAAGGGGTTACGACGTTTTTAAAGGTGGATCTGAGGTTAGGATATCATCAGCTAAGGATTCGAGAGGAAGACATTCCAAAGACATCTTTTCGAACCAGATATGGATACTATGAGTTATGGTAATGGCGTTTGGAGTGACTCATGCACCCACGATGTTTCATGGAGTTGATGAACCGAGTGTTTATAGATTTCTTGGACAAATTTGTTGTGGTATTTATTGATGACATCCTGATTTTCTCCCAGAATAAAGATAAGAACGCAAAGCACCTTAGGCAGGTATTGAAAGTGTTGAGGCAGGATCGGTTGTTTAATAAGCTACCCAAATGTGAGTTTTAACTACCGGAAGTCACCATTTTGGTACATGTGGTGTCCGCTAAGGGAGTTATGGTGGACCATGTGAAGATCGAGGCTGTAAAGGAGTGGGAACCTCCAAGGAGTGTGAATGAGGTACGGAGCTTCCTAGGTTTAGCAGGGTATTGTCGGGGATTCGTGGAAGGTTCTCCGGTATAGACCAACCACTTACCAACCTACTAAAGAAGACCACTCGTTTTGAGTGGAATGTGGCCTGCTAGAAAAGCTTCGATGAGCTAAAGAGGAGGTTGACTTCGGCTCCTATACTTGCTCTCCCTCTAGGTAATGAGGACATTGTGATCTACAATAATGCCTCCAATGTAGGCTTGGGATATGTGTTAATGTAGAGGAAAGATGTGATGGCTTACGCCTCAAGACAATTGAAGCCGAATGAGCAGAATTACCCCACTCATGTTTTGGAATTTGCAGTAGTGTTGCATGCCTTGAAGATTGGCGTCAATATTCGTAGGGGAGTACATACAAAGTAATGACAACTCATAAAAGTCTCAAGTATATCTTCACTTAGAGAGAACTGAACATGGGACATTGGGGATGGCTTGAGTTGTTGAAGAACTAGGACTTGGAGATCCTTTGTCACCCAAGGTAGGCGAACGTAGTCACCGATGCCTTAATAGGAAGACCTCTCAAGAACGTATGTTGACTCATTTGATTGCTCAGCAAGATTTGTAGAAAGAGCTGATAAAGTACAGAATCAAGGTACAGATTCAACGTTACCAGGGTAGACTGAGTATCTTGGAGTGTCAACTGACTTTACTTGAAGAAGTGAGGTTGAAACAAGGAATGTGTCCAATGATTCAAGATCTGAGGCAGAAGTTGAGCCGGGGAGAAGCACCTGATTTCTATAGAGAGAGCAGACGGTATCTTGAGTTTGCGCGGCTGAATTTGTGTACCTCGGGATGTAGAGTTGAGACGAAAGATTTTGCAAGAGGCCCACACTACACCTTACTCGATTCACCTTGGAGGCAGTAAGATGTACAAAGACTTTACGACAGTATTAAGCCAAAAGTAGCGAGATTTGTGGCTAAGTGTCAGGTTTGTCAATAGGAAGATGGAGCACCAAAGGTTGGCTGGAGCGCTCCAATCAATCCCTTATTCTAGAGTGGAAGTGGGAAGACATTTCTATGGATTTCGTCATTAGGTTGCGATTCTACAAAGGTCATGATGTCATTTGGGTTGTAGTGGATAGGCCGACAAAGACTGGTCGCTTCTTGCCTAGTAGGGAGACTTGGCCACTAAGGAAGTTGGTGGAGGTGTTCCTGAATCAGAGAGCCAGACTGCATGGTGTGTCTTAGACGATTATTCCAGATAATGATAGGTGTTTCATTTCCAGATTTTGACAATAAGTGCATGAGGCACTTGGAAAAAGATTTCACCTCACGACTACTTAACACTCGCAATCAGATGGCCAGTTTGAGAGGAGAATTCAGACTCTAGAGGATATGTTGAGGTCTTGCGTTCTTGACCGGGGAGGTCAATGGTTCGATCACCCAGCATTGGTGGAGCTTGCCTACAACGATAGTTGGCGCTTCTTGATTCAGATGGCCCCATATGAGGATTTGTATGGACGAAAGTGTAGGGCATCGTTGTATTGGGACGAACTGTCAGATGTTGTAGGAGAGAGATCACAGATGATCGAGGAGACGATTGAGAAAATGGCCTTGATCCGTGAACATATGCTAACTGCACAGAGCCGCCAAAAATCCTACGCACACAAGCGACGTCGACCACTAGAGTTTGAGGTAGAAGTACATGTTTGGTTGAGAATGTCGCCTACTCGTGGTGTGAGAAGAATTGGGGTGAATGGGAAGTTGAGTTCCCTCTATTTTGACCCATTTGAGATACTAGAGAGAGTGAGCGAGGTAGACTACAAACTGATGCTACCACCCGCCTTAGATGGAGTTCACCATGTCTTTCACGTATCATAGCTGAGACAATACGTTCCAGATCCCAGTCACCGGCTCAACTATGAAGAGTTGAGGGTTGAGCCCGATCATACCTTCAGAGAGCAGCTGATAGTGATACTACACAAGCGAATGAAGAAGTTGCGGAACTGTGAGATGAGAGAACTATCCGGGTTTGTACTCGGGTTTGGTAGATATCTTTGAGAGTAGAGTTTAGGGGTTGCACGGGAGTAGCTTTAACATTTGTCATGACTTAGTGTTGCTAAGAATGTTTGTTGTTTGCTTGATTGTGTTCTGGATATGTTATTGGTTTGGTTGTCTTTCTTTGTGGTTATAGTAGTTTGTTATGCGTGTTGCCTGTAACGTGTTATGTTTAAATTGTTGTCAACAATTTGGGGTTAGAGGACGAACCTCTTCAAGGTGGGAGAGGTTGTAAAACCTCGGAGACCTTTGTGAGCTCCCACGTTAACCCTGGAAGTTTCGGGACGAAACTTCCCTTAAGGAGGGTATAATGTAAGACCCCAGTTTTCCGAAACCCGATAACCTAGTTCCATTCAAACTCCTACCGCTTTAATTAATCTACCCTTTTTATTCTTTAGCTTGGGCCAAAAGCCCAAAAATGAGGACTTAAAGACCCAAACCCATTTTTACTCATCTTTTCCTAAACTACCCTTACCCTAGTTTTCCTGCCCCTTTTCTTTCTTTTGTTTGAGGCGCCGCTCCTTAGATCAGGAGAGGGAGCTGACACGTCGCCGATCATTCCACGCCTTCCCTCTTGACTTTCTTCCTTCCATTCCTGTTATTCCAAGCTTGTGTTGGTTGGCAATCGCACCACCCACCCGGTTCACAATTCCGTCCTTGTTCCGTCCTTGTCCGTCGCCCCTCTCGTGTCGCCGGCTTGAGGCCTACAGTGAATCGGTGCCACTTAAGAGACACAAGGTCGTCGGAAGCGTCACCTCAAGACCTGACTTTCTTCCTGTTGGAGACGCTCAAGCCTAGTGGATCTCGTTGCCACCAATTCGCGCCGCCTCGCTTCGGGTCGCCGTCGGAACTTAGCTTGCGTGACACCAGTCAAGTCGCCTTTGTTGGTTCACGTGCTCACCGGAGCCGCCAAGCCTTGGTTCAGGATGTAGCAAAGGCCAGCACCGCAAACCCGAAGCCCGACGCTTTCACTACGCTACTGATCGAGCTCGTCGAGCTCCTCGGCTTAGGTCGAACCTGCTACTGTCATCCTCGCCTTCTCTATCCAGCTTCGTAGACGTGTTGACCCATCCGTGAACCCACAAAGTCGAGCTATCCTAGGCAAGCTAGATAACAAGCGGCGATAATAAGACGTTTGAAAACACAATTAATCAATAACTTAATCGTTAACAAGTGAATGGAACAAAACATAATAGGCCAACAAACATCTCAAAAATCTAGATAACAGGTGAAAGGAAAGGCAACGAAACATACCAACAATCTAAATAACAAGCGTCAAAAGTAAAGAATTTGAAAAGATTAAGCAACAATCGACAAAAGTAAAGTGTTTGAACCAATAACCAACAATTCGACATTCAACAAGTGAAAGGAAACACAATGAAACAACAATTCATCAAACATACCAACAATTCACAAGCCAGGAACCAAATAAGCAACCACACACAAACACAAGCAAAAATCATTCACAAACCTATTTGGAAATGTAATTCTTCCTCCCACCGTTGCATTCCAATCTATGGCGCTAACTCACCTGCGCCCGAGTGCAGAGGCAGGCCCTCTCACTTTTCAAATACGTCATCCTTCCAACCCCTGGTCAAGCCACCACCAGAGCACTTGCCAAAAACAAAGCCATTAATTTTATTTTTGAAGGTGCCCAGCCGACACACGACCATGGCTAGACGCCTCTTCGCCCCCGACAATCATCGCACATGATCGTGCCGGTTACGCAGCCAACACAGAGAAAACAATAACAATTTCTTTTACGAGAAAACATTTGGAATGGAAATCGCATCACATCATACAAGAGAACATTTCACAAGAAAAACATAGATTTGAGACTAATTCCCAAAACCAATCTCACAATCACGGTATGAAATCTAACAAGACTAAAATAGAGCCGAGCAAGTCGAGAACGACTTACCTGGAAGGCGATCCTCGAATGAAGTAAGAAATACGTCGATACTAAAGACCTACGAATCATAATGTATACGGTTAACCGACTAACCGTGCGCGGAGTAACTTTCGATACTATGCATGAATAAATATGGTGGCCTAAATAAGAGCGAACCACCGTGATTCTATGATATCCACACAAGTGCGGTTTGAAATAATTCTACTATTACGACTAAAGTTAAACGCATCGAAATTAAGAACCATCGTCAAGCAACTTTTTAGAGAGAACTAAGATTTTCCTACTTAGCCTTAAATGACACGAGACACATAAGCTCAAGGACAACCCATTTAAAGGTCCTAGTTCCAAAGTGAAAACGCAAATCCCTGGTCACAGTGCACACACACAAACATAGACATGTATATGATATTCGAAGTTAATAATACCGACTTCCAACCTAGCGTCCAAATCCAAAGCCTCCCAACAAAGGAGGTTACCACCAAAACCTCTCAAGTGCTATATACAAATTAAACGGATACCCACACACCAATTATAATTATAATCCAATAGCATATAAGACAACATTCAAGCAAAATTAACACAATAAATCACGCACTCAGTAACATATAAAATTAACACCATTCATCAACAACATTAAAGCCACACTTAAGATCAATTCCAGACATAATTAAAAACGGTCATTGCTCACGTTGAAGTACAATTCACCATATAGTAAAATACAAGGCAATATTTCAAACACAATGAACATCTAAATGAACATGTTGAGTTTACAAGATAGAATCGAACCACTAGGCACGAGTCACGGATGGTCTGCACGCCCACGAGAGATTATCGCCGAAGGCGAAGTTGACAACCGCAGGTTCAACCTAAGGCGAGGCTCCGAAAGTCTACCAACGCGGAACGAAGGACTTGCTCCTGGAGCTGCGACGGCTCGATCAACACACCCAAAATCCCAGCGAAGTGAAAGCATCAGCTTCGGGTTTGCGGTGAGCTGGCCTTGCTACGGCCTGAACCAAGGCTCGACGAGGACGGAAGAGATCGAAATTCAATGCCGGCGTGCAGCTATGGTCGGATCCGTTCGATCGGCGACGGGCTCGTTTCTAGGCCAATCTTCGGCGGCCACACCCAAATAGAATGATCAACTTACGGCGCGGTTCCTGGCGACGGCAACAACAAGGATTGGAGAGGAAAGAACAGGCAGGGACGGGGATGGCTTGCGATGAGCATGGGTACTTGAAGCTGGCGTCGAAGACGACCCGCAACGAGCCAGTTTAGTGGCACAAGAGGGAACAACCAAGGCTAGGCAAGAGAGGACGAAAGCACACATGGGCGCTCCATCTCCTTCTCTGTCGTTCTAGATGAGCGGCATACCAGTAGGTTAGGGGAAGGGCAGGTATTAGGGATAGAACGAGAAAGATAAGAGCGGGAGGAATTGGGCTTAAAAGAAAACGGGTTTGGATTTACTAGTTCCAACATTTTTGGGCCTTTCGGCCCAAACAATAAGGAAAGGTGAAAATGTAGCTAAAAGAGAGAAATTGAGACGGAGGAATTATTATCGGGTTTTTCGGAAACCCAAGTGTTACGGAAATCAATATATTCCTTTAGAATCATTCATTCTTACAAGAAAATGTACGTTATATTCCTTTAGAACCGTTCATTCTTATAAGAAAATGTTATATTCCTTCAGAATCGTCCATTCTTATAAGGAAACGTTATATTCCTTTAGAATCGTCCATTCTTATAAGAAAACGTTATATTCCTTTAGAATCGTCTATTCTTATAAGAAAACGTTATATTCCTTTAGAACCGTCCATTCTTATAAGAAAACGTTATATTCCTTTAGAACCGTTCATTCTTATAAGAAAATGTTATATTCCTTTAGAATCGTCCATTCTTATAAGAAAATGTTATATTTCTTTAGAACCGTTCATTCTTTTAAAAAAACATTATATTCTTTTAGAATCGTCCATTCTTATATGAAATTGTTATATTCCTTTAGAACCGTTCAGTCTTATATGAAATCGTTATATTCCTTTAGAACCGTTCATTCTTATAAGAAAACGTTATATTCCTTTAGAACCATTCATTCTTATAAGAAATCGTTATATTCCTCTAGAATCGTTAATTCTTATAAGAAATCGTTATATTCATTTAGAATCGTTAATTCTTATAAGAAATCGTTATATTCATTTAGAACTGTTCATTCCTATGAGAAATTGTTATATTCCTTTAGAACCGTGCATTCTGATAAGATAACGTTATATTTCTTTAGAACCGCTCATTCTTATTTGAAATTGTACATTATTATAATAAATCGTTATATTCATTTAGAATCATTTATTCTTATAATCCTTTAGAATCGTTCATTCTTATACGAAATCATTATACTCCTTTATAATCACTCATTCTTATAAGAAATCGTTATATTTCTTTAGAATCGTTCATTCTTATAAGAAATCATTATAGTCATTTATAATTGTTCATGCTTGTAAGAAATCATTATATTCCTTTAGAACTGTTCATTCTTATAAGAAAACCTTATATTCCTTTAGAACCATTCATTCTTATAAGAAATCGTTATATTCCTTTAGTATCGTTAATTATTATAAGAAATCGTTATATTCACTTAGAATCATTAATTCTTATAAGAAATTGTTATATTCATTTAGAACCGTTCATTCTTTTGAGAAATCGTTATATTCCTTTAGAACAGTTCATTCTTATAAGAAAACATTATATTTCTTTAGAACCGCTCATTCTTATATGAAATTGTTCACTCTTAAAAGAAATCATTATACTCCTTTATAATCATTCATTCTTATAAGAAATTGTTATATTTCTTTAGAATCATTCATTCTTATAAGAAATCATTATATTCCTTTAGAACCATTCATTCTTATAAGAAAACCTTATATTCCTTTAGAACCATTCATTCTTTTAAGAAATCATTATATTCCTTTAGAATTGTTAATTCTTATAAGAAATCGTTATATTCATTTAGAATCATTAATACTTATAAGAAATCGTTATATTCATTTAGAATCGTTCATTCTTATCAGAAATCGTTATATTCCTTTAGAACTATTCATTCTTATAAGAAAACGTTATTTTTCTTTAGAATCGTTCATTCTTATATGAAAACGTTATATTTCTTTATAACCGCTCATTCTTATAAGAAATCGTTATATTCCACCGTTCATTTTTATAAGAAATCGTTACATTCCTTTAGAGCCGTTCACTCTTATAAGAAAACGTTATATTTCTTTAAGATTAACAAAACCTAAATCTCTATGATGATCTTCATATGCTTGATGTTTATAAGTACCCGCCAACACCAGGAGTCCTAGGGGGTTCAAAGGCAACGCCCCACGACGGTGGGGGTCCAGGGGGCTACGCGCCCCTGGCGAGTTTGGGGGCAACTCCCCCCAAAAACGGTATATAATATTTTTTTATTTTTGAGTTTGTCATGATCCATTTGGAACTATGACCTAAAATTTTGAAAAATAAATAGTCTATGTTGTATATAATTTTTTATCAAAATTACTTATTAATTTATTATTTAGAACATTTGGTTTAAGAGGGATCAAAGGAGGGAATATTTAATTTTTAAGAGGGAAAACGGAGGAAATATTTAATTTGGATGGCTGAAATATTTGGTTAAAAAACATTTGGGCAGGAATATTTGGTTAAAAACATTTGGGCGGGACCATTCTCATTAAAAAAAATTTGAGCGGGCTTTAATGTTAAAAGGAGTAAATCATTAATTTTTAAGAGGGAAAAAGTAATTTTCGTCCTGTAAAATCTAAGCCCATAAGGCCTTTTCACTATCTAACCCTAATTTGCTCACTTTCCCTCTCAAACCCTAGTTGATATACTCGACGCTCATCCAACAAGTTCATTCCACTGATAAACATCTCTAGGATGGAACTCGAGAGAGAGGATCGGGATGGAGCGACGGACTCAGGGAGAAAGATTTCAGATTCTTCACCACCGGTATATCTTCTCCGCCTCGTCAAAGTGCACAAATTCGTCTCTAGATTGGTCGGTAGCTTGTCCTTCTCAGTTGAATTTTTTTTCCTAATGTCTTTTTGTCAATCGTTGTTCTTATTTCTCATTGAGATCCAAATTGATCGGTTTCAAGGTGGTGGATAGGTTCGTGGAGGAGCTCAAGGAGGCCCTGGAGGCAGACATTCTTCTCGCTCATGGACTCCATGATCGTGGTCAACCTTCTTCTCCACCTCGTCAAATTTTTCAAATTCGTCTCCAAATTGATCAGTTTGAGCTTGTGCTTCTCAAAGTCTACAAATTTGGCTTTCCTTCTTTTGTTTTGCTGATTTTCTTCCAGTGTTTTGAGATTTTCTGCTTTCATTTTCGATTTAGGGTTTTCACTTTTTGTGTTCTAGATTTGGAGTGGAGGCTTTTGAAGAGGAATGGAAGCTGCTATTGTTTTCCGCGCTTCACCGTTGATGTTTGACAGGCCTCCATTGCTCCCACCAATGCCACCTTTAACCATAGTTGCTGCTTTCTCTCATTGTAATCCATTATCTCATTTATCTTAGTATTGTTTTTCTTTCTTATGGTAATGATTATGTATTTGTAACTCAAGTGGATTACTTGTTTAAAGCTCTAATTAGATTAGCTTGACATTTGAATCTTCATTGGACTTGTCAAGACTTCTGTACAACATCTTTTATTCTCTTTTCTAGTGCAATATCCGGGTTCCAAATTTGATAAATTATTATCTTACACTTGTTTGGTGACTTATGTACAACATCTCCAGGCATGTAAATAGCTTTTGTTATATGCTTTGTTACACTTATACTGGTTTCTGTTGTCTCATGATTACCAAACAGCATGGACATTCTTGTGCTAATGTTGGATAGACACAGTAAAAGAAACTTCCAAACTTGCCATCATAACAAGCTTATACTGAAATATAAGAAAGTCACAGTAACCTCATAAGCTCATACATGGGAAATAATCTGACTTGTTCATTATACTGAAATTTAAAAATGCTTAGAAAGTCACACTAAAGAGTTTGATCTTCTGTTAGGTGAGCATTGTTCAGTGTTGGCTAGTACATAAATTATTTCCTAAGCATTTCTAGCTATGCCTTTGAATTTTATTTTAAAAAAGTTATACCTCTGAATTCTGTTGTGTTTTGATATGTAGAATCTAGCTTTTGATATTGGCTTTGGTGCATTTTAGTTTTCATCCTACTTCCCATTGTGCTTAAGTTGCATGCATATTAAATTCTTAATATAGAAATGGGATACTTGGAAACATGTTTAGTTTTGCCTCTATGTAGGATACTCCTATAATGTCTCTATTTTTAGGCAGCCAAATTTTTTTTTCTATCCTAGGTTTCAATTGAAATTCTGGCATCATATTCTTCATGTGAGTGACATGCTGTTTTTTTTTGTTAGTATGAAAAAAAAATTAACTTATGTGTTAGCTTTCTATCAATTATAGTGATTTTGAGGAGTTGATTATAATGGTACATATCCAACTACTGTTGATCGTTCAATAGTCTTCCTTACTGCTTCTTTGTGTCTTAAGTTAGGATGATATCATAGATTTTGCTTTAAGTGGTTTAAAATGCTTGTTCTTCCTTTTCTTCTACTGTTGTGCAGATTGGGTTTTGGCAGTGTTTGCTCCTGTGTTCTCTCTCTTTCCCGTTTTGCTCTTTCTTTGTTTTGCTCCATATTTATCTGAAGTATGCCTCTTAATTTGCAGCTTTGGAATGATTCATTTGAAAGAGCTATCCTTGGTCAGTGGAAAATTTGCTTGGATGGCTTACATGGTAATATTTATCCTTGTTAAGACTCATTTCTTTCCTTTCTCTTTGTTTTATATTTGACAGGATGCAAAGCAAGAGGCTTGGACAAGAAGGGTATAAAGAAGGAGCCTAAAGATGTGTTAAAAGTTGCCTTTCCAAGATTCATGATGCTTAGCTTTACTTTTAGAAAATGTTTGTATCAAACATACGAAACGTGTTATGACAGATAATGATGTGTTATATCATTTTCAATTGCTTCTTGCATTGTTTGCATTTTTTGTTGCTTTTGATGTCCAACTCTCTATATACTTTACTTTTTTTTGACTAAATTAGAGAACATTAGAGAGAAATTAGCCGATATATTATGGTATAATACTTTTTTGATTTTTTTAAATGCGTAATTATTTAACCACAAAATTTGAAACAAAATAGATTCAATGCAAATTTCAAGGCTAAATGGCCATTGTTGAAGGAGGGTTTCTTGACAACAAATAAATTTATAAGTCAAGACCCCGCTGAGTATAGCGAAGTCAGGATCGTTCCACGGGAAGCATTGTTGTTTGTCTATCAGCTACTAAAAATAAAGTAAAACACAACAAAACACCTACGACCAACCTCGTTAACGACTTTGTCAGGGTCGTTAACGAACCTAGATAACACACACTAACGAACTCAACACAGGTTCGGTACCGAGGCAAGTAACTCGATAACGAATGGGATCGAAGATAAACTCAAATAAGAAATAAAAACGTAGGACAAGGGTTACCACAACATAGATATGCATAAAAACTCGTAAGAAGATAAAGATCATGCCTTTAAATAGATAAATTCATCAACTTTCGCTGACTAGAAAGCAAATCAACCAATTCTCATTAATCAATTCACTAAATCACTTGTTTTGAATCCAAAGCTCGAAACTTTCGTTAATCGAACAATATCAACATTCAAGTTACTAACTTTGTCTTTCGATCAAATTGCAAACTCAAATTACCTCGACTATCGTCTAAGCATAAACACAACAAGAAATCTAAAATAGATAACAAGGCATTCAACACATCAACTTATTTATCAAACATGCATAACTATGCCGGGTTTCAACCCCGACCCTAGATAAGAAAACTACTCACTACTCATAATAATAAAGCAAATAACTTCATTAAAAGAAAACATTGAAAACAAAACAAACTTTTACTTCAAATTACTAAATAAAAAGATCGTCTAACAATATCCCGAAGAAACCGAAAACAAACAAACAATATCGAGTAAACAAACCGATTAACGAGCCAATGCTCCTCTTTCGATCAACCTTGGCTCGGTAGTCTCCACTCGACTTCTCTCGTGTTCGGCTCTCCTAGATATAGTCCTCTCATCCAACTCCTCCCCCTCTCTAAGCTATAAAAGAAGGGTATTTAAACTAATAAAGCTATCTAATAAAAAGGCTAGAAGATAAAAACTTTCCTAAAAGATAGAAACTAAATCTAAAAAGATAGAAAAGATAACCTAGAAAGATAACAAGACATAAAAACATAAAATAGAATAACCCTAAGACTCATTAAAAACCCTACCGACACAGAATTAATAAGATAGATATCCGCACAGGGTCAGTAGACATCACAAAAGATCTCTCGAAAAATTCTATCTCTAAGCCTCGTTAACGCCCCTTCACAGGCTCGTTAACAAGTTTGGATTTACTTTTCTTCAACTCTTCAATTCTAAAAAAACTGGACTTTGACTTCTTATCTTCGTATTCCTCCGTCCTTCACCATAGTACACCAATTCACTCCAAAAAGCGCTCTTTCTTCCTCAAAACCTGCAACATGACACAAAACGGAGTAGCTTCCATACTTTTCACAAAATATGCAAACTCACCCAAAAACACACAAAACTAACTCTAAAACTACTAAAACTAAACGAAACAAACTACGAAAACACACTAAAAACTAGACCAAAAACATGAATATCAAAATACCCCATACTTAGACTTGCTTGTCCTTAAGCAATCACTAAACAAAAATCAAAACCAAACAATCATACTCATCAAGCAAATAGCCATCAACTAAAAAGCAACTTCAACACATAGAAGAAAATAACAAATGACTATTAATATCATCACACATATATACACCAAATAGACATAAGAAAATACAATCCAACCTCACAAGGAATAATGTGTTTCACTCAACTCTCAAGTGTTTAGGCTTAAAAATAACAACTCTCAACTCATCTTATATACAAAAAACTCATAGAAATTGGAACTTATATCATCAAACTCTCCACCTAAGATTTGTCAAAACAAGAAAAAATCATCAAGAGAACTTAGGCTCAATGAAAAACTTCATAGAAGTTTCTATTCGGCCGGGTTGTAATGGGGCTTGGTAATAACAATAAGGCGTGGAAATATTTTGGCTATGTGGTGCTAATAATATCCGGGAATCAAAGACTCCTAAAAACTCACACATATCACCCAAAATACTCAAAAGACAACCAAACTCACTCAACATTATGCATTTTTTTTCTCACCCAATCAATCCTAGAAAGTCTCATAAAAACTCAAAAGAATCTCTGGTTTATCTTTAAAGACACATGCACATCCTTTTTCTTTTCCTTTTTCAGCTCTCTTCTTTTTTTTCCTCGCACAACCTCATTAACGAACTAGCAGGGTCGTTAACGAGCTTCATCGTGTATACATTCTTCATCTTTTTTTCTTTCTTCTTTCAACAACTTTTCTTTCCTTTTGTGCATACTTTATTACCAAGAGATCTTTCTTTTTACAATTTAAAACAAGAGACTTCCAATCTACCCTTCCCAATAATCCTTAAATTTCAAAACCAATCATAACATCTCACTCAACAAAACAAACCTCTCCAATCTAAGTCCTAATCCCCGGATAGGGTCAAGCTTATCTCGGCTAGGAAACATTTTTGTGGAGCTAAAAAATAAAAGGCTTAAAGGCTCAAATTGACTTCAAAAAGAAGGATAATGATAAGGGTGGATATGGATTAAATAAGGCTTATAAAAATAAGTTCTCTATCATCTGATTTCACATGCAATGAACTATAAATCTCATATAGGTCTTAAGAAATAGATAACCATTACAATTCCAAGAGATAATATGCATATAGATAGTAAATCACACTAGAAAAGAAGAGGGATTTTTGATGTTCTCCCTATAAGGCCAAAAATAACTCACGAGGTAATTTTTGTGGATTGCATCACTCATGCTAAAAAGTATACATGCTCAATTTCATCAAATGCTATTCCTCTATAAAAACAACTTCATAACAAGAATCAGGCTATACTATCAAAGACATGCTTGCCAGGAATTACATGATCACGCTAGTAACTACTATCATAGAACCATAAGAAAAAGGGTATCTATCCATTCTAACAACTCTCTTTTTTTTAAAAAAATTTTTAAATTTTTCATATTTTTTTCATTTTTTTTAGAAAAAAACAAAGAACTACTTAAAACACAAAAGATACACAAAACAAACAAGACACTAACTTTCTACCCTTTCCCACCCCATACTTAAAATTACAGTGTCCCCACTGTAATAAAAATAAGCAGAAGAAAAGAATAGAAAAGAAAAGACAACAAAAGAAAGAGAAAAAAACTTACAAGATCTTGAAGGTAGAAAAGAAAACAATTCTCTAAACTGAATCAGCGCCCAGGTGGTGGAAACTGGTGCTCAAAGTTCCTCATGAAGTAATACATTGTCCTCCAACGCTCTGCATCATCCACCTCCCGCTGTTGATGCCTCGCATCCTCCATAGTCATGCGAGCAGAATAGACACTCTCCCATCTATCCATCCTCTAATGAACATGTGTCTACTGAAGATTAAGTTGTTGCATCTGAAACGAAAGATCTTCGGCCCATGGAGGCGGGATACTCGAACTGGTGTACTCGGGCTGAGGAGATGGTTGGTAGTTGGGCTGGAAATGGTCTTGAAAAAGTACCGGATTATAAGGCATGATACCATAAGATTGTGGATTGGTTGGTTGCGGCAGGGGGTCGTTACCGATGCTTTGAGCCTCGGTAGTAGCATCGATAGAAGCCTCGAAGTGGTCGTTAACGACCTTGACAGGCTCGTTAACGAAGATATTGTTTCTGTATCGAGATCATCCTCCTCGATGTCGAGCTCTTCAATGCCTCCCTCGGTAGCCTCTTCAGTCTCTTCATCTTCTTCTTCGTCCATAGCTTCTTCCTCCCTCTCGAACTGGGACTCACATGGTCTAAGTGTCAGCTCATCTTGCGGCTTAGGCTCCAGCGGGAATTCATGGCCCGTCCACGCCTCGTACCAGTTCGGTACATATAGTAGCTCTAATTTAGCCAAGGTGGGGATAACATCTCGGCCTTGAACTTTTGTAGTAAACCCTCCCTCGGTCTGAGTGAAAATACCGGAGCTAAACCAATAGTTTCTGTTGAGTAGTTGGGTGAGGGATGGCGTGTAGAGAGAAAGATCAACTCTAAGATTGGTTGCCAAGAGACTAACCAAATTCCCGCACCATACTTCTTTTGACTTGTTCGACTTCTCAACATAGTATAGCCATTCATACCCCAAGTTTAATGGGGCGGGTTCCTCAAAAAGGATGGTGCGGAGGCATGCAACTTCCATTCTTGTCGGCCTGTTCAACTCTCTCTTGGGCCAAAAAGTAGCAGCTTGGACTCGTAGAATGATCTGGAAAATGGGGTTGATGATGCTTGCCCCGGATAGTGCTGCAGCGGAAGGCTCTACTTCCCCGGTGATATAGCTCCAAGTCCTTGTCACCTTGTAGTCCTTGAGATTGTAATCTCGAGAAGGATTTGGGAGCTCAAGAATAGCATTGAACTCCTCCATTGTATACTCACGGCTCACATTACCGAGCCTGAATCTGATTCTTCCTTCCGAAGTCTTCGTCGGGAACCTTGTCTCCAGCGTGGCCAGAAACTCTGAAGTGAGAGCCGGGAAGTGTGGTACATTTTCCTTCTTCAGCAAGTGTGGCCCACCGAGAATAGAGAAGGCCTCCTTGACATCTACATAAAGCCCCATTTCCTTAGCACTCGACCTTGAGAACCACCTAGTGTAGTGGTCCTTGTCTAGTATGGTGTTGTAGCGGTCCGCTTGTCTTTGAGTGCGCAAAATCACGTTGTCCATGCGGGGTGGAGATGGGGACCGTTGATTCCTCTTCTTCTTTTTGGCGCGGGTTGCAGCTCGGCTAGAACTTGCCATGTGGACCTACAAAAATACGAATTTTCCAAGATAAGATCCACACAATTAATAGACAATAGACACCATACTTGGTCTTGAAATAGCTCTCGGAATGACTCTTTAACGATCCAATTGGGGGTCTATAACGGATCTGGATTGGTTTTTTTTTGGCCTTGATAATACGTAGGGTCGTTAACGAACCTGGGTAGGTTGTTAACGAGCCTGGATAGAGAACCAGTCACAAATTCCGAGTGTAAAATACTTCAAAATTAAGCCATGAATCAAGCATGCATCATTCTTAATCCTTTATAAGACACACAATCGGGTATATGCACCCCATACTTGCTCGATTACCCATCCCGAACATGCTATAATTTCCCATAGAAAAAACTCATGATGAAGATCAAACAATTCTAAAATAAGGTAGTTCATGCTTTTCCTAATCAAATTTCAATGGGGGATCAAGCAAGAACAAACTAATAGAAATCAAGATGAACCACCAATATATCAAGCAATAAAATCATTGAGCAACAATAAACATGCCATTCGATCCTCTATATGGACAAGAACAAGATATGAAATTTCGACCCTATAAACCATGAATCATGCAAATAGAGAGTTAGGGTTTAGAAATCATACCGTTGGAGCGAGAAATTGAAGAACAAAGATCGAAAATTTGGGTGGTTAACGAGCTCGACGTCTCGCCGGTAACGAATACGAAGGTTTCGGGTTCGTTAACGTGGCTGAGTTCCGAGAGTAGGGTGGTGGTGCGATTTCCTATCGGTAGAGGGAAATACCGGTAGGATTTTCGAGAGTTTAAGCTTGAGATTGAGAGATTGAGAGTGGAGTTTTGGGAGATTTAGAAGGGTTTTTATGGGAAAGGGCTAGAGGTAGGGGAAGGGTGAAAAGATAGAAAGGGGCGGCACAATGGGTAAATATAGGATATAGATTAGGTTAAAAACACTTACCTGCCCGTTTGCCAATTCGGGTTTCCGAACTGGGTCGTTGACGACCCTGGGTCGGGTCGTTAACGAGCCACCGTAGCCTCTTTCCGAGTGATTTACGAGCCCATCTCCTGCATCTTGTTAGCTTAAAACTTTTCTATCTCGCTACTTCTAAAAACTACTGCTAAAACTCAAAAGAAAACTAGGAAAGAAAATCTAAAAAAAAACTAAACTATACTAAAAATCGGGTTGCCTCCCGTAAGCGCTATTTTTAACGTCGTCAGCTCAACGTACTTACCTTGGCTTAAGGTGGTTAGTTTGTGGTTATGTTAGGGGCTTGAGGTACCCCATACATAGCTTTGTAGGTATTATTTTCTTGAGTCACTAAGTTTGGTCCTTTATCTTCTCTCAATATGCCCGGTATTCCTACATAAGGATTAGTGAAATCCGAAAACCATGGTGGTTTGGACTCCTCTACAACATAAACAGTGGGATATGGTGTAGGAATAAAGTATGAAGAATCATAACCGTTAACTGTGAATTCATGGTTAGAGTAATCACCTTGATTGTAGCCCTGCATGTGGGGCTCGATAGTGGGCCAAGGAGGTTCGGTAGGGATTTGTGTGAAATTCTCGTCCTCTTTGGTGATTGGAGGAGGATCATTAGGAGCATCTATGTCGAGTTATGGCGGGGTCAACTCGATCTATGCGGCCGCAGTTGGGTCATTAGCGTTTTGGTCAAGGCCGAATTCCACGCGTTCCTCTACAATATCAAAAGTGAGGAGTCCTTTCCGCACATCGACCCTAGCACCTGCTGTAGCTAGGAATGGTCTGCCTAGGATAATGGGGACGTGAGGGTCTTCAGGCATGTCTAGAACGATGAAATCATTTGGAACAAAGAATTTCCCGACTTGAATGGGATAGTCGTCCACGACTCCTGTAGCCTTTACGCTTGATCCGTCCGCCATGTAGAGGTTCATGTCTACAGGCTCCAATGGTCCTATGTTGGCTTTTGACTAGATTGAAAGGGGAAGTAATGGGAGTCAACATTTTTCTTCCATACATCGAACTCTCCCCATCTTTTTAGTTGGTTATTTAGGTTGGCTTGAACTCCGTTGATGCCTTCCTGTAACCCTTGTACCCTTGATGGTGGCTCTTGATAGCCTGGAGGTCGATACGGTGCAGGTCATCTATCCGGTGGGGGTGCTGCATAGTTGGGATTTGGGTTTTGGTTGCCCCATGTTGGATAATTGTTTGACCTGTCAAAATTACTAGGCTGGTTCCTGTATGGACCTCTCATATAGTTCACTTCAGCATATGTCTCAGCGGCTCTTACCTACTCTATGTTAGTGCCAGCAAAAGTAATATGGGTAGAAGAGCCACACTCTTGACAAGATTGAAAGGATTTCAGGAAACTTACCTGCTTCTTCAGGCGTTTGACCTCGTCTTGCAGAAATTGATTTTTGACATCGGGGTCAACATCTTCCTTGTTGGGCATGTAGAGACGCCTCTGGGGCTGGGGAGATTGCTGGTTACCATACATGGCATCATAGTTAGCCAGCTTGTCCAACAATTCCCATGCAACCGTGGGTTCCATCTCTATAAAACCACACGTTGTATGCGTGTTGATGCGGTTCTTCGTTTCTGCATTAATACCCTGGAAAAAGATTTCTTGGAGCACATATAAAGGTTGCCCATGAGTAGGACATTGTCTAAGCATTTCCTTAAATCTTTCCCATGTTTCAACAAAAGTCTCATTAGGCAACTGATGATAGGAGGTGATGCGTTTTCTCAACTCTGTTGTCTTGGCAGGCGGGAAAATTTTTCTAAGAAATTGATCATACAGATTTTTCCAAGTCTTGATAGACTTAGGAGGTAAGCTCTCCAACCAGCTCAGGGCCTTTCCAGTAAGAGACCATCTAAAAGCTTTTAATAGAACATATTCAAGTGAGACACCTTCAGCAGCTATGGTGTCACATAAATCAAGAAAATTCTTAACATGTTCCATAGGGCACTCAGTAGGTTTCCCTTCAAACTGAGCCCGTTTAATCAAGGATATGAATTGAGACTTAATCTCAAAAGGTTTCTCTATCTCCGGAAGCACAATTGGAGACTCTGGCACCTTCAGTTCTGGGTGCATATATTGCTTGGCATTCCTTGGATAGGCATTCAACTCTTCCTGTAAACGAGCACTATCGACTCGTTGACGTTCAGCTTCGGCAGTGGCGGCGTCTCGATCAGCTTGTAGCGCCTCCATTCGCCTTTGGAGTTCCTCCATTCGTTGAGCCATCTCTTCCTGTGTAGCCATGGCTTGGTTTTCTCTGCGTCTATGGTGCAAGGAGCGTTCGGAATCTGAATAATAACCGGTGCTATCAAATTCGAGACTTCGACGTCGAGCTGGCATATGCTGAGAAAACAAACAAAGAAAACGAAATTAAAAAAAACAGGGACGGGCTATTCCCAGACCCATAGATAAACAAACGAACTGTTGCTTCCCCGACAACGGCGCCAATTTGCTGAAGGAGGGTTTCTTGACAACAAATAAATTTATAAGTCAAGACCCCGCTGAGTATAGCGAAGTTAGGATCGTTCCACGGGAAGCGTTGTTGTTTGTCTATCAACTACTAAAAATAAAGTAAAACAGAACAAAACACCTACGACCAACCTCGTTAACGACTTTGTCAGGGTCGTTAGCGAACCTGGATAACACACACTAATGACCTCAACACAGGTTCGGTACCAAGGCAAGTAACTCGATAACGAATGGGATCGAAGATAAACTCAAATAAGAAATAAAAACCTAGGACAAGGGTTACCACAACATAGCTATGCATAAAAACTCGTAAGAAGATAAAGATCATGCCTTTAAATAGATAAATTCATCAACTTTCGCTGACTAGAAAGCAAATAAACCAATTCTCATTAATCAATTCACTCAATCACTTGTTTTGAATCCAAAGCTCGAAACTTTCGTTAATCGAACAATATCAACATTCAAGTTAATAACTTTCTCTTTCGATCAAATTGCAAACTCAAATTACCTCGACTATCATCTAAGCATAAACACAACAAGCAATCTAAAATAGATAACAAGGCATTCAACACATCAACTTACTTATCACACATGCATAACTATGCCGGGTTTCAACCCCGACCCTAGATAAGAAAACTACTCACTACTCATAATAATAAAGCAAACAACTTCATTAAAAGAAAACATTGAAAACAAAACAAACTTTTACTTCAAATTACTAAATAAAAAGATCGTCTTACAATATCCCGAAGAAACCGAAAACAAACAAACAATATCGAGTAAACAAACCGATTAACGACCCAATGCTCCTCTTTCGATCAACCTTGGCTCGGTAGTCTCCACTCGAATTCTCTCATGTTCGGCTCTCCTAGAAATTGTCCTCTCATCCAACTCCTCCCCCTCTCTAAGCTAGAAAAGAAGGGTATTTATACTAATAAAGCTATCTAATGAAAAGGCTAGAAGATAAAAACTTTCCTAAAAGATAGAAACTAACTCTAAAAAGATAGAAAAGATAACCTAGAAAGATAACAAGACATAAAAACATAAAATATAATAACCCTAAGACTCATTAAAAACCCTACCGACACAGAATTAATAAGATAGATTTCCACACAGGGTCAGTAGACATCACAGAAGATCTCTCGAAAAATTCTATCTCTAAGCCTCGTTAACGCCCCTTCACAGGCTTGTTAAGGAGTCTGGATTTACTTTTCTTCAACTCTTCAGTTCTAAAAAAACTGGACTTTGACTTCTTATCTTCGTATTCCTCCGTCCTTCACCATAGTACTCCAATTCACTCCAAAAAGCGCTCTTTCTTCCTCAAAACCTGCAAAAAGACACAAAACGGAGTAGCTTCCATACTTTTCACAAAATATGCAAACTCACCCAAAAACACACAAAACTAACTCTAAAACTACTAAAACTAAACTAAACAAACTACGAAAACACACTAAAAACTAGACCAAAAACATGAATACCAGCCACAGATTTTCCCATTAAATAGAATCCTTGCAAATTTCAAGGTCAATGGCCACGAATTAGGGGCAATAATGAGTTCAAATTCGACTCGAATTTAGATACAAAATACATTTGTAGCTAAAATTTGATGGCGATGCACTCAAAACCAACCACGAAATTCAATTATGGCTGATATGGTTGAACGTGACTTTCGTGGCCAATAGCCACACATTTAGCAATGAACTAGTTCATGGCTATTATTTGCAGCTATATAGCTACAAAACTAGAATTATGTGGTTCTTTTCTAGAGTGATATTTAGCCTCGGCCGTTTTAGCCCCAGGGCACCTTTCATAGGGCAATCCGTTGGGGATGTTGTACCTAACGTGATTTCGTGGTTATTTTTGTGGTTGAAGTCATGTCTATTTTCCTGGCTACAGACACGTTTTCCAGGAGTGTGTGTTTCACTCAACTCTAATGTGTTTAGGCTTTAAATGACAACTCTCAACTCAATCCTAAATACAAAAACTCATAGATATTGTTACTTATATCATCAAACTCTCCACCGGAGATGTCAAAACAAGCGGAAAATCAAGAGAACTTAGGCTCAATGAAAAACTTCACAGAAGCTTCCATTCGGCCGGGTTGTAGTGGGGCTTGGTAATAATAATAAGGTATGGAAATATTTTGGCTATGTGGTGCTAAAAATCCGGAAATCAAGACTTCTAAACTTCTCAACACAACTCACCAAAACTCTCAAAACATAACATACCAAACTCACTCAAACATTAAAGCACACTCATCCCCTTTTTCATCACCCCAAAATCCCAACTAAGTCTCATGAAGTATTACATAAAGAAATTCTTGGCTTTTCTCATTACTTTGCTTGCACTTATTCATAAGACTCTTATTTCCCTTTTTTTGCTTGCACTTATTCAGTTTTTCTTCTTCTTCTTTCTGCTACTTGTGCATCTCTTTTGTAAGCCATAAATCCTTTTTTTACAACTTTTAATCAATGAGTCTCCTAAAACACCCATCCCACTTTTTATGAACCAATACATCACACTCAACAAAACCAATCACAACCAATCTAAGTCCTAATCCCCGAATAGGGTCAAATCTTCATCGGCTAGGAAATAATTTTATGGAGCTTAAAAATAGGCTTAAAGGCTCAAAACATTGTCTACAAAAAGAAATGATAATGATAAGGTGGATAGGGAATAATAAGGCCAATAAAAATAAGCTCTTTATCATCTAATTCCACAAGTAATGAACTAGTATCTCATATAGGCACTGATCTAAAAATCCCTTCTAGGCCCCGTCTAGGCCCCGCCTAGGCACTAGAAGGTCCCAATCCGCCTAGTCGTCCAGCCCGCCTGGACGCCCATTCAGAACCGCCTAAGCAACCGTTCAGGCCGTCTAGGAACTAGGCGACCCTTCTCCGCCCAGGGTCCGCCTAGCGTTTTTTATAACATTGCATATAGGCTTCAAGAAATAAATAACCATATCAATATCAAGAGATAATATGCAAACAGGAGAGTAAAATCACACAAGAAAGAGTTAAGTAGGCCGAAAATAAGCTCACAAGGTCATTTTTTGTTGGATTGCAACTAACTTATACCTAGAAGTCATATGTTCTCAATTTCATCACAAGCTAAATATCCACATAAAAACATTTTTCATGAAAGACTCGGGCTATACTATCACAAAAACATGTCAAAGAAATTACATGATTATGCAAGTAATTACTATCATAGAACTCCCAAGACAAGGGTATCAATTGTCCTAATGATCTTTTTGTGTTTTTTTTTAAAAAAAATTATTTTTTTTTCTTTTTTTAAGAAGGTAAGAAAGCAACTAAAAAACTAAACCATCAAGGCAAGACATGAAAACATACAAACAAGACAAGAGTTTTCTTTTCCTCCCTACCCCCATACTTAAATAAAAAACAAGTGCCTAAAAACTCTTATTTGCATGCCACATAAGTAGAAGAGCAAAGCTCTCATGCATAATTAATCAAAAGTGAATCAATCAAGCAAAAATGAGCCAAGTTACATCCTAGAAATACAATCCAAGTCATGCAAACAATTAAAGTTCAGGCATTCTGCAGGGTCGTTACCGAGCCCATGAGGCAACAACACCCCAAAAATCAGTTCGAATCGAAGATTTCGACATCAAACCATCAAACACCCAACAATTTCATCATCTTAGCAAGTTTCAAACACAATCAAGAGAAAACAAACACCAAAACCCATACTTATTCAAAGACCATCCCAAAACATGCCAAATTTTGCCAAAATAAGGTGTACATCTAGAGATCACAAGAACAAGCAAATTTATGTTCATAAATTGAAACTAATTCAATCCTAAACATGGAAAGACATTGTTCATCAATACACAACACCAAATCAAAGCAAAGAGGCAAGAATGTTAAGCACCAAAATTTTCAACCTAGATCTAGATCTAGATATGCAAATCAACCAAAATTCACTATGTATGCTCAAGAATTTCGAAATAAAAGATTAAGGTTGAGAAATCATACCGTAGATCCGAAGAATTAAGTAGAAAATAGAAAAGGTTTGGTTTGGTAACGAGCGTATATGGATCGGTAACGAACAAGGAAATTTTGCTCCATACCAAGGTGTTGGGCTCGGTTGCTGTTGCGTGGAGGAAGGACAACAGTGGTTGCGCGATTCAGCATCAGTTTCGGCAGTGCGGTGGTGCGAGATGCGGTGCACCGGCGAGAGAAGGTGAGGGCAAGAGAGCAAGGGGGCTCGGTTGTGGGAAAGGCAAGAAATGAAGGTTGGGTAAGAAAAATAAAAGAAGAAGGGTTATAACAGAACTTACCTGATGTGGCCGAGTAGATTTCTGAAAAATTCAACAGGGGTCGGTACCGACCCTGGGGGTCATTACCGACCCACCTGCAGTTTCACCGAATCTTCGTTTTTGCTGAATTTTTCGCCCTTTTTCCTGTATCACTTATGAAAGCATTCTATTCCGAAAATCTTAACACTAATCTAAAAAAAAGTCAAAATGAAGCTAACAAAAAGATCTAAGAAATAAAAACTAAAAGCAGGATGTTATAGCCCAAGTGGTCAACCCGACGAACATACCTTGGCTAATCGAAGGATGTTAGAGCCCAAGTGGCTTGGATTTCCTCATCCGGGTCAGCTTGCTCAAAGTATTTCCTCAACCAATGCCCATTGACCTTGAAGATGGCTCCTTTGTTGTCTACTAAATCAACTGCTCCATGGGGATATATGTGGTGGACCACGAATGGCCCACTCCATCTTAATCTCAGCTTCCCTAGAAACAAACGGAGTTTAGAGTTAAAGAGGAGTACCTTGTTGCCAGCTTCATAGGTTTTTGGCACCAACTTCTTATCATGCCATTTCTTGGTATGCTCCTTGTAGATTTCGGCGTTCTCATACGCCCTTAGCCTCAACTCCTCTAGCTCTTGCAAGTCCATGAACCGTTTTGCTCCGGCCTTGTCAGATCCATGTTGAGCTCTTTGAGAGCCCATAATGCGTTATGCTCTAACTCGACTGGCAAATGGAACACCTTTCCATAAACTAGATTATAAGAAGTGGTGCGTAGGGGTGTCTTGTACGCCGTCCTGTATGCCCATCGAGCGTTGCCACCCTATGTGATACCCCATACTTGGCCAAAAGAGCTTTTAAGCTCCTCTCTATCAAATGGGATCCACCATTACTAATAAGTACTCGTGGCACTCCAAACCTGGGAAAAATGTTAGTTTTCATAAATTTGGCCACAGTTTTAGCATCATTATTTCTTGTAGCAATGACATCCACCCACTTAGAGACATAGTCCACCACTACTAGGATGTACTTGTAGGGACCCGATGAAGGAAAAGGTCCCATAAAGTCTATACCCCAAATGTCGAAGAGCTCGACCTCTAGGATCCCAGTGAGCAGGTTCTCATGTCTCCGAGTAATGGTCCCGGAGCATTGGCATTCATCACAAGACGTCACGAACTCTTGTACGTCCTTAAAAAGTGTTGGCCAATAGAGACAACTTTGAAGAATCTCCGTCGTAGTCTTGAACCCTTTTGCATGGC
The DNA here is from genome assembly GCA_964016875.1 of Fallopia convolvulus. Lineage (NCBI taxonomy): Eukaryota > Viridiplantae > Streptophyta > Magnoliopsida > Caryophyllales > Polygonaceae > Fallopia > Fallopia convolvulus. The sequence continues at coordinate 31,688,252 of OZ024727.1, forward strand.
CACTTGTAGGGAGAGTCTGACAATGACGGATCACACTCTCTATCTCTTCTTCCGGTACACAACGTTGGAAATTATGATCTCTTCCTTGCTTGAATGTAAGACTTGAGTTTTCCATTCGCAAACCCGATAGCCTAGTTCCGTTCAAACTCCTACCTCTTTAATTAATCTACCCTTTTTATTCTTTATGTTGGGCCAAAAGCCCAAAATGAGGACTTAAAGACCCAAACCCATTTTTTATTCATCTTTTCATAAACTACCCTTACCCTAGTTTTCCTACCCCTTTCCTTTCTTTTGTTTGAGGCGCCGCTCCTCAAATCGGGAGAGGGAGCAACACGTCGCACCACCCACCCGGTTCGCAGTTCCATCCTCATCTGTCGCCCTTCTCGCGCCGCCGGCTTGAGGGCTACATTGCACCGGTGCCACTCAAGCGACACAAGGTCATCGGAAGCGTCACCGTGAGACTCGACTTTCTTCCTGTTGGAGACGCTCAAGCCTAGTGGATCTCGTTGCCACCAATTCGAGCCGCCTCGCTTCGGGTCGCCATCGGAACTTAGCTTGCTTGACACCGATCAAGTCCCCTTCTCTATCCAGCTTCCGGTGGTGAGCTTTCGTAGACGTGCTGACCCATCCGTGAACCCACAAGCTCGAGCTATTCGACTCATTGGCAAGAAGATCGAGCCTCGTCAACCGTGAATCGTGCCTAGTGGTTCGGTCCTATCTTGTAAACTCAAGTGTTGTTTTAGATATTCAATGCGTTGAATTGTTGCCTTGTATTTTAGCATGGTGAATTGTCATTTCAATGTGATGAATGGTTATCTTAGTTATGGCTTGTGTTGGCTTTGCGTGTTGTTTTTAAATTTTGTTGGTGAAATTGTTCTAATTTTGTGTGTTGTGAGGGCATGATTTCGTGTGCTCTATTTTGGCTTTGTATGTCGTTTTGTATGTTTTTGGTTTACAATTATAATTTGTATGTGGATCTCTGTTAATTTTTTATGGGAGCACTCAATCAGTTTTGTGGTAATCTCCTTTGTTGGGAGGCTTTAGTTTGGACGCTAGGTTGACTGTCGGCATTATAAACTTCAAATAACATATACATGTGTATGTTTGTGTGTGCGATAAGTTTGGGGATTTGCGTTTTCACTATGAAACTAGGACTTTTATTGTGGTTGTCCTTGAGTTTATATGTTTCGTGTCATTTAAGGCTAAGGATGAAATCTTAGTTTGTTGAATATAGTCGTTTGATGTTGGTTCTTGAGCTCGATGCGTTTAATTTAGTTAAAATATTATAATCCTTTCAAACCGCACTTGGTTGGATATCATGAAAGTATGGTGGCTCGCACTTGGCGAAGCCACTATAGTTGTGCTTGCCTAGAATCGAAAGTTACTTCCTGCGGTTAGTCGATTAACCGTGAACGTTATGATTCGTAGGTCTTTAGTATCGACGCGTTTCTTACTTCATTCGAGGATCGCCTTCCAAGTAAGTCGTTTTCGACTTGCTCGGCTCTATTCTAGTCTTGTTAGATTTCATGCCGTTGTTGTGAGATTGGTTTTGGGAACTAGGTCCGAATGTATGTTTTTCCTTGTGAAATGTTTTATTGTATGATGTGATGCGCTTTCCATTCCAAACGTTTTCTCGTAAAAGAAATTGTTACTGTTTTCTCTGTGCTGACTGCGTAACTGGCACGATCATGTGAGATGATTATCGGTGGCGAAGAGGCGTCTATCCATGATCGTGTGTCGGCCGGGTCCATTCAAAAATAAAATTAATTGATTTGTTTTTGGCAAGTGCTCACGTGGAGGCTTGACCAGGGGTTGGAAGGATGACGTATATGAAAAGTAAGAGGGCCTGCCTCTGCACTCGGGCGCGGGTGAGTTAGCGTCGTAGATTGTAATGCAACAGTGGGAGGAAGAATTGCATTTCCAAATAGGTTTGTGAATGATTTTTGCTTGTGTTTGTGTGTGGTTTCTTAGTTGGTTCTTGGCTTGTGAGTTGTTGGTATGTTTGATGAATTATTTGGGTCGTTGTGTTTTCCTTCACTTTTTGAATGTTGAATTGTTGGTTATTGTTTCAAACATTTTACTTTTGTCGCTTGTTATTTAGATTGTTTGTATGTGTACTGGACTATTATGTTTTGTTCTATTCACTTGTTGAATGTCAAGTTTTGGTTATTTATTGTTTTCAAACGTCTTACTAATACCGCTTGTTATCTAGCTTGCCTAGGATAGTAGCTGACCCCTTGGGGAATTTTATTTTTCAGTTCCAAGTACTTCTGCAGGTCCCGTGTTGGAGCCTAGGCATGATGCTGCAGCGGATCGTTGACGCACGTGTCATTAGGTGCTGGAGGGCTTTGCGTGTCAAAGTGTAGTTGTCGGTTATTTGTTTTGAATATTTCGCTCCTTTTGTTGACTTTAGTGGGTTTCTAGTGTTGGTTGTGACTTGTCTAGTCGTTTGGGATCTCATGCTTGACATTGTTGAAAATGTGATTTATTAAATGAGGTGTTGACCCATCCGTGAACCCACAAGGTCGAGCTATTTGACTCGTTGGCAAGAAGATCGAGCCTCGTCAAGCGTAAATCGTGCCTAGTGGTTTGGTCATTTCTTGTAAACTCAAGTGTTGTTTTAGATATTAATTGCGTTGAATTGTTGCCTTGTATTTTAGCATGGTGAATTGTCATTTCAAAGTGATGAATTTTTGTCTTAGTTATGGCTTATGTTGGCTTTGCGTGTTGTTTTCAAATTTTGTTGGTGACATTGTTCTAATTTTGTGTGTTGTGAGGGCATGATTTCATGTGCTCTATTTTGGCTTTGTATGTCGTTTTGTATGTTTTTGGTTTACAATTATAATTTGTATGTGGATCTCTGTTAGTTTTGTATGGGAGCACTCAATCAGTTTTGTGGTAATCTCCTTTGTTGGGAGGCTTTAGTTTGGATGCTGCGTTGAACGTCGACATTATAAACTTCAAATAACATATACATGTGTATGATTGTGTGTGCGCTAAGTGGTGGGATTTGCGTTTTCACTTTGAAACTAGGACTTTTATTGTGGTTGTCCTTGAGCTTATATGTTTCGTGTCATTTAAGGCTAAGGATGAAATCTTAGTTTGTTGAATATAGTTGTTTGATGTTGGTTCTTGAGCTCGATGCATTTAATTTAGTTAAAATATTATAATCCTTTCAAACCATACTTTGTTGGATACCATGAATGTATGGTGGTTCGCACTTGGCGAAGCCACTATAAGTGTGCTTGCCTAGAATCAAAAGTTACTTCTCGCGGTTAGTCGATTAACCGTGAACGTTATGATTCGTAGGTCTTTAGTATCGACGCGTTTCTTACTTCATTCGAGGATCGCCTTTCAGGTAAGTCGTTCTCGACTTGCTCAGCTCTATCCTAGTCTTGTTAGATTTCATGCCGTGATTGTGAGATTGGTTTTGGGAACTACGCCCAAATGTATGTTTTTCCTTGTGAAATGTTTTATTGTATGATGTGATGCGCTTTCCATTCCAAATGTTTTCTTGTAAAAGAAATTGTTATTGTTTTCTCTGTGCTGGCTGCGTAACCGGCACGATCATGTGTGATGATTGTCGGTGGCGAAGAGGCGTCTAGCCATTGTCGTGTGTCGGTTGGGCCCCTTCAAAAATAAAATTAATTGATTTGTTTTTGGCAAGTGCTCCGGTAGAGGCTTGACCAGGGGTGGAAGGATGATGTATATGAAAAGTGAGAGGGCATGTCTCTGCACTTGGGCGCAGGTGAATTAGCATCGTAGATTGGAATGCAACGGTGGGAGGAAGAATTGCATTTCCAAATAGGTTTGTGAATGATTTTTGCTTGTCTTTGTGTGTGGTTGCTTAGTTGGTTCCTGGCTTGTGAGTTGTTGGTATGTTTGATGAATTGTTTGGGTCGTTGTGTTTTCCTTCACTATGTCAATGTTGAATTGTTGGTTATTGTTTCAAACGTTTTACTTTTGTCACTTGTTATTTAGATTGTTTGTATGTGTACTGGACTATTATGTTTTGTTCTATTCACTTGTTGAATGTCAAGTTTTGGTTATTTATTGTTTTCAAACGTCTTGCTATTGTCGCTTGTTATCTAGCTTGCCTAGGATAGTAGCTGACCCCTTGGGGAATTTTACTTTTCAGTTCCAAGTACTTCTGCAGGTCCCGTGTTGGAGCCTAGGCATGATGCTACAGTGGATCGTTGACGCACGTGTCATTAGGTGCTGGAGTGGTTTGCGTGTCAAAGTGTAGTTGTTGGTTTGGATATTTCTCTCCTTTTGTTGACTTTAGTTGGTTTCTAGTGTTGGTTGTGACTTGTCTAGTCATTTGGGATCTCATGTTTGACATTGTTGAAAATGTGGTGTTTAAATGACAGTTGGATGTTTTAAATTAGTTTTCTTATCGTGCCCGAGTTGCAAGGTCTAGGTGTTTTAGTTGTCAGACTAGCTCAGGTAGGACCCGTAAGGGTCAAACTACCAAGTAACGCCCCGACGTTGAGACAGGGTGTTACATTGAACAAGTAATGATCATCCCAGTAATATTGATTGACGTCATGAAGGAACTTCTTCTTCTTTTGTGGTGTCAAACCCTCGGTAATCACGCCTCCTACAATGTAGTTAGAAAAATCCGCAAACCAAGGGGTCTTTGGCCCTCTAATAGCATTGATAGAATGAAAAGAAGTAGAAGAAAGAGGTGAGAAAAGATCGGAATTGGGAAGAATTGAATCGGGTAGAGAAACTTACTTGAAGGGGTCGTTACCGAACCAAGATGGGTCGTTAATGACCCTTTTGCTTCATTGTTCACCTCGCTATCGAGCCTCCTGCCTCGGTAACGGGTTGTCCAGCGTGCTTCGGCCTTAGAGAAGGGTCGGTACCGACCCATGTAGGGTTGATAGGCCCCTCGGTTTCGCAATTTGCCACCTCATTCAACATGAGGTGCTCGTCCGGCCTGGAGTCATTGATCGGTACAACGTTGCACGTCTCTGCGATGTGTTCTACTAGCAATTTGGATAGGTGATCGGCTACTAAGTTTTCTGCTCCTTTCTTGTCTCTGATTTCATGGTCAAATTCCTGTAACAAGAGCATCCAACGAAGTAGCCTAGGTTTGGCATCCTTCTTAGCCATTAAGTATCTAACGGCCTCATGGTCATTATAAACAATCACTTTAGATCCAACTATATAGGAATGGAATTTTTCAAAGGCAAATACCACGACAAGGAATTCCTTCTCTGTCGTGGTATACTTACTCTGCGCCGCATCAAGCGTCTTACTTGCATAATAGATGGCGTGGAGCTTCTTATCCTTCCGTTGCCCTAACACTACGCCAAAAGAATAGTCGTTGGCATCACACATGATCTCGAAGGGAAGTTTCCAGTTTGGGGACTGCATGATAGGAGCGGAGACAAGGGCTTCTCTTAACTTGTGAAAAGCTTCAAGACATTCTGGAGACAGATCAAACACTACATCTTTCATTAGTAGGTTAGTCAATGGTTTAGCTATCTTAGAAAAATCCTGAATAAAACGTTTGTAGAAGCCAGCATGTCCTAGAAATCTTCTCACGTCTTTTATAGAAGAAGAGCGAGGTAGTTTTTCAATAAACTCAATTTTAGCTTTGTCTACCTCTATCCCTCTCTTAGAGACGAGATGTCCTAACACAATCCCTTCTTGGACGATGAAGTGGCATTTTTCCCAATTTAAAATAAGGTTGGTTTCTTCACATCTTTTAAGAACCCTAGTCAAATTAACTAGACATGTATCAAATGAAGAACCATAAACAGATAAATCATTCATGAAAACCTCTACTATATCCTCTATCATGTCAGAGAAGATAGTCATCATGCATCTTTGGAAAGTTGTAAGGGCATTGCAAAGCCCAAATGACATTCTTTTATATGTAAAAGTCCCATAGGGACAAGTAAATGTTGTTTTCTCTTGATCATCAGGATGTAGCTTGACATATACTAACAAGAAGTTGTGCCAACTTTGATTCAACTCTGCAACCATGCAATATAGTCTCAACATAAAATATAACAGGAATATATACTAACATCTTCGGTAAATGTTGTTTAAAATATTAGGGACTAATTAAGTGTTATTTTCCTTAAATATAACAGGAATTTACAACATTTTTTGTTCGGTTGAACTTTCAACTCGGTCGAAGTTCAATCGACCTTCTCCATAGTAACCAATAAGCCTTCACCGCTTGTGTTCTTGTTTTTTTATACCTTAATTAGTGTTAAGTAACACCAAAGTTTTAAGTAGGTTTTATGTTGAACTTTGGCAGGCTGTATTTCTAGAGTCGATCGAGACTTGACCACCAATTGGAGACTTTTGTTTGTTGTCTCAAACCACACCCTTTGGCTAAAGTCCACGGTGATCGAGTTGGTATTCAATTTTGATAACTGGGCCCCTTTGGTATGCATGTCTGGGAAATAATATGGCTCCCTCTTATGACTTTATACACATATACTACAGTGGCGTGACTTTATAATATGGCTCCCTCTTATGACTTTATTCTTCTTCTATACTTTGTATATCTTGCAACTCCTATGTAGTATTTTGTGTGTACCCCCAAAAGCCAGATTCCTAATCCTCTTATATAGTGATTCAAAATTGTAATGTCTTCTTCTACCAAAAAAAATTGTAACGTCTTCACGAAAGCTGAACTAGAGGAGACGTTTTCATGTAATTAATACAAGAGTCAATTTTAAGGCATTCATTTGTGGTGTTACATGCATACCGTTGATGGCTTCATCCATAGAATTGAATGTGATATGGGCATTCACAACTTCAACATTCCACCGCCTCCTTGATTTATTTAGTGGGCATTCCCATATAATTTAGCCCATTCAAAAAAAGTTGTAATCCATATTTGACCTAAGATTACCTAGGCCTAAGATCATGGTGATACATATCATAACTATATACTAAAACGGAGGTTACAAAAATTATTAAACGACACATGTCGTTTTTAGATTGAACCACACCACCCCTTTTATTAAAACTAATCTTTGGCACAATCTTATATCACTATAATCAATGGATAGAAAATCTCATTCTTAATTTAAAAAAAAAATACTTTTTATTTTTGGATATGATAAATAGGAAGATTATTAAGATATTTTTATGCTATATATTATACAAATATTAGGATATTTATTTTATTTTTAGATAGAATGCATATGGTAGGTTTAGATAATTAAGTTTAATACAAAGATGTTGTGATGTACGTACAATCTTATAGCACTATAATTAAGTTTTTTTTTGAACGGTCGCATGTATATAATAAATTGATAAGTTTTTATCTTATTACTTATCTATTTTCATAATAAAATAAGTTATCATATTTTAGATATTAATTTCATTCGTAATACTAATAAAATATTATTGTTTCAAATAAACAACTTTTATACTCCATAGTTTAGTGACTTTAAATATTCAAAATTTATATTTAAGCATTTACATGATTATTTTTCTTGGGTAATAAATATATTCAAATATTTTATTATTAATACTTTATTTAAGAAAAACCCGTACGAGGTACGAGAATACATACTAGTATAGATATATATCCATGTACGTATGCAACAAAATCCGAAAAAGGGCTTGATTTAAATCAAGCATACAAATGTTGCGTGAGAAGTGAAAAATTAATGGCTTTCACCTAAATTAGTAGGCCTTTCTCATAATCAATCAATAAAAATTAATGGCTATCACCTAAATTAGTAGGCCTTTCTCATAATCAATCAATACCAATCAATACGCCCAGGTGAGAATTAAGAATAAATCTCGCTCGTCCATTCCAAAAAATCAACGCCTCTGATTAAACATTCATTAAAAATGATAAAATACAGCACGAGAGAATTTTTCCGGTATTATTCGCATATTTTTCAATAAAATACGGTACGAACGAATTTTTCTCGTATTATTCACATATTTTTTGAAAAATACGTTTTTATGAGACGCGCCCAATTTGTTCATCAGAAATAGCGATTTGTTCATCAATATTCACCATTTGTTCATCAATACTAACTCATTGTGCATCGAGTTTTTGATAACATTGTTCATTGATTTCGAACTTTTTTAATTTTTAGTTTTATTTTTTAACCATATTTATGTGTATGAATACAATATTATCTAGTTTTTTATGCACATATAATTAGTTTCAATATACCAATATTTGTTCATTGATATAACCCTGTTTGTTCATTGATATACCATTATTTGTTCATTGATATACCATTATTTGTTGTTTGATATACTCTTTTTGTTCATTGGTATACCATTGTTTGTTCATTGATATAACCTTTTTGTTCATTGATCTAACCTGTGTTTGTCCATTGAAGTGTTTTAAGGCTAACTTGTCAATACGAATGAAGTGCTCAATATAGTACCAAAATAAGATAAGTTTGATGTAGAAACTTGAATGCAAAGGATAATAGATAAAGAATCTGACTTTGTAATAATATGGTGTATGCTAAGAGAACGAGATAGCAACAAATCGAACAGGAGTTCTTGTGCTTTATTTAACTATGAACAAATTGATGTTATTAATGAACAAATATGCATATAGCAATGAACAAATTGAGGTTACTAGCGAACAAATATGCATCTAGCAATGAACAATTATATGAAAAAGGAAATGAACAAATATGCATAAACCAATGAACAAATTGATGTTACTAATGAAAAAATATGCACAAACCGATGAACAAATATGTCAAAACCAATGAACAAATATTTTCGTTTTTTATGAACAAAATCACAATGTTGATGAACATATTGCACACAATTTTGATACACATTTGTTCATTTTTTATGTACAAACAATAGATTTTTTATGCACGGGCAATAGTTTATTTATGCACAAAATCACAGTTTTGATGAACAAAATCATAGTGTTGATGAACAAATCCACATTATTGATGAACAATCTGGGTGCGCGTCCTATTTCCGTTTTTTTCAAAAATACGCGAATAATTCGCCAATAATTTGCCCGTGCCGTATTTTCCCCTTTTTAAGTGAAATGATCAGTGCCTTTGATTTTTCTTCATCCAACGGCTCTTGTTTTTTTGTTATTTCGCAACTAGGCGCCCATTCGCACCTGAACCAGACTCATATATATATATATATCTTCTAAACCTGAAGCACTTTTGGACAGATTCGTCATTAAAAGTTTATATTACAATCACCCTATTTTTAATGAAGAAGAGTCTCGTGCGAACGCCCGCTTGTGTGAGAAATGAGAAAGCTCCCGGGCCGTTCGATCGTATCACACGGACGGTTGAGATTGCTCTTATCTTTAAAAAAACTGTAAAAAAAAAGACACACGCCACACGGGGCGTTCAAGACACGCGGCGTTTATAAATTCCATCGTCTCCTCTTCTCTCGCCATTTCTCTCTCTCTTACTTTTACAGTTTCCGAAGCGGTTTCAAGCAGTTCAAGCATGAAAATTTTCAATCGAAGCTATTTCGGAGAGATTTTGAGTCGGATTCTTACCATTAAAGCCATCAGAAAGCTCAATCCAGTTCCAGATGGAGAATTAAAGCTCATCTCAAGAGAATCAAGGTTTTTGTCTCTCGTTTTAAATTTACTGAAACCCTAGGTTTTTCGTTTGTTATTTGTGTTTGCCGAGTGTATATATACTAAATGTTTGATCGATTGTGTGTTTTTTAGTGTTTATTTGAGTTGTTTGAAGTTGATAGTGTCGATTTTGGTGTTTTGTGCTTTTGTGAATAAAAAAATGCATGAATCTTCACTTTCTTTTTACTCGATTTTTTGGTCCTACCACTTGAATAAAATACAAATTGTGTGTGCATGTGCGTATTTGTTGTTTTTATCTAGTTTTTTGATGTTGAGTTTTGCAATAGGTTATTGTGGCTTTGTTAGTTTCATGAAATGATTTGGTATACGTGCGTGGGAAAGTGTTAGTGATCTTGTGTTGAATTTTGTTCATTCATTTGTGCGTATTTGTTCATTCAAACTGGCATAGCATTTGTTCATCAAAAACTGGAATTTGTTCATAAGAAACTTGTATTTTGTTCATCAGAAACTTGCATTTTTTCATCGGTAACTGGCATTTGTTCATCAGAAACTTGCATTTGTTCATCAGAACCTAGCATTTGTTCATCAATAAAATCAAACATTGTATTGGATACATGTGTGGATTTGTGCTTTTGTATTTCTTGTTTATTTAGGGAATAAACATTCAGGATCTATTAAACAACGTTCTGCAAATTATAAACAAGTAAAACATCTAAGGCTTGGTACAATGACAATCGGAGAAGATGAAATATGTGCTATTCGAAGAGGTTTCCCATTTTTTATTTTTGTATTGTTGTTTTGATATGTTTTTTTGTGCTTTTAAAATATGTGTTTATACTGTCTTTTATCCCGTTTTTGTAATAGAAATCAGGAGCAAATTCAGAAGTGATGCTTCTTCGCCCGTCGAAAAGAATGTGAGAAGAAAATCAATTGCTAAAAAGCCGGTTTCAAAATAAAAATCAATTGCTACTGAAGTGCCTGTATTGAGGCAAAAGTCGGTCGTTGAGTCGTCTCTATCAAATAAGAGACCTCGGCTGAACAAGGGAAAAAAGGTTGCGTCTGATGAATTCCCCGATGATGTGTTGCTTATTGATATGATCCCTAGAAAGGGAGTGATGACAAACGAACCATCTGAGAGGATAACGGATACTACTGTTGGTGAATTACAAGTTGTTGGGAAGAAGAGGAAAGTTGATATTGTTGTCGGTAAAGGACAAGGTGTTGGAAAAAAGTCAAAAGCGAAGGTGCCATTGAGAGCTTTGAAGCGTGAGCATTTGTCGTTGAATCACAGGAACTCTCCCAAGCTGATTTGTGAAGTTATTGCTGGTTTTGAAGGGGGGAAGCAAGTTTACTGCTCTTAAAGAGATGGGGTTTGAGCACCTCATACAATGGAATGTGACTGATCTACCTAGTAAGTTATGCTACTATGTTGCTAGCTGTTTCGACCCTGCATCATGCACATTGAAGATTGGTGATGGACCAGGTGTTAGGATAACACCTGAACTTGTGCAATTTTACCTTGGTCTACCTCGTGGTCCAAGGACAATTTCTGTCCCGAAGACTGTCAAGCATTCAGATATGTATAATATTTTAGGGAACAGTTTGTGTTGGCTGAAATTGATGAGGTGACAGGGAGGAACAAATTCATGGAGTTTGAGAAGATCAAAATTGGGCTTTTGAGTACAGTGATCAAGAAGGATGAGAATGGGGGTGCTTGGTTTAGGAGGAACTTTATTATATTGTTCTACACCCTCTGTATAGAGAGCATTCAAAATGGTGGTGTAAACTTAAAGTTCTTGGATCATTTGGTAGACTTGAACAAGATCAGTGAGTACGATTGGTGTGCTCATCTTGTTGAGAAATTGGTTGAGAATGCTGATTCATGGAGGAAAACAAATAATGGGTTTTTCAGAGGACCTATTATATTGTTGCTGGTGTGATTTCTAATTTGTTCATTACTACCATCAATTTGTTCATTGGTTTATGCATATTTGTTCATTATTAAGATTAATTTGTTCATTAATTTTTTTCATGACAGATTGTATATTCTGATTGTATGGTCATCTATAGTCGCCTTGCAACTCCAAGATCCTTCCCCGTGATCAAGCATTTCAACCATGATTACTTGGTTGAGAGAGAGAGAGTTTCGAGGTTTCCAAGGGTGGTTTTGGAAAAGGCTATTTTAGAGGTTTGCCTAAGTTTGTTTATCCTGGTGGTGATCATGACAAGAATGAAGGGAAAGCCCCTGCTTCTGAACAATTTGAAGAACGAATTGATCTTGGCGATGGCGGTGACGTATGTGTTGTTGGATTTTTGCATGTTTTTGCCTTTATTTTTTGCATGATGGTGATGTATATTTATTTTTTCATTAAAACTGGCATATCATTTGTTCATAAGAAACTAGCATTTGTTCATCAGAACCTAGCATTTGTTCATCACAAACTAGCATTTGTTCATCAGAAACTAGCATTTGTTCATCACAAACTAACATTTGTTCATAGCATGTTGTGTCTTTTTTTTTGTACTTTAATAGATTACTTCTTGTGTAGTCATTTCTGAAAGAACATCTTGAGATGTCAATGGAGCTTGCATCAGCTTTGAAGAGATATCTCGATCATGTGCAAAGAGCTCCAACTGAAATTGACAGCCACAGACTTTTCACCAAGATAATGAAGCTTTTGAGAAGCTATGGGGGTTGAAGGGTATTTCATCATCATCCCAATCTGGCACCTAAGAAGATTCTGAATCGCCAAGCCAAAATTCATTCTGGGAGGAAGCTACAAAGGTTTTGGATGAAATTGAGGCCGCAATGAAGGCAAAGAAGCGGTTTGAATTACCTTCTTTTGACCTGGGCGTGTCTCCATTGAGGGATGATTGGGCTGGGGTTGCAGATATCGGTAGGGAAAGTGTTATTGTGCAAGAAGATGAGTTCAGGAAGGTTGATACGACAAGGAAGAAGGAACTAAAGATTTCCTTTGTTTGCAAGGGATTAACTGATGAACAAATTAGAAAAAAGGCTGAGGAGGAGGAAGCTTCAAGGAAAAAGGCTGAGGAAGACAGGAGAAGGATTGAAGAAGAAGAGAAGTTGAAAAGGGATGAAGAGGACAAGAGGATAAGAGAAGAAGAAGAAAAGAGGAAGCAGGAAGAGGATTTGTTGGAATCTATAAGGAGGGAGGATGCATTAATACAAGAGGAGGAGAAGAGAAAGAAAGAGGAGGAAGAGAAGAGGAAAACAGAAGAGGAAGAGAAGAAGAAGTGGGAACAGGAGGCAGAGAAAAAGAGAAAAGCAGTTGAGGAGGAAGAGAAGAGACAAAGTGAAGACGAAGAGAAGAAAAAGCGGGAAGAGGAGGAAGAGAAAAGGAGACAATTAGCTGAGGAGGAAGAGAAGAGACAATGTGAAGAGGAAGAAAAGAGGAAGAGGGAAGAGGAGGAAGAGAAAAGGAGACAACTAGCTGAGGAAGAGAAGATGCGTCTAGAAGAGGTTAAGAGGTTGGAAGATGAGGAAGAGAAGAAGAGAGAAGTAGAGGAGAAAGAGAAGAAGAGGATTGAGGAGTTTGAACAACAGAGAAAGAAAGAGGAGGTGAAGAGGAGGCAGGAGGAAAGGAAGAAGAGGAAAGAAGAAGAGGAAGAGAAGAGGAAGAAGGATTATGCTGAGGCGAAAAAGAAGATTGATGAAGAGAAGAGAAAGGAAGAGGAGGAGAAGAAGAAGAAACAAGAAAGGGATGCAGAATTGAGGAGAATTGGCATGGAGTTGAAGAAGAAACAAGAGGAGTTAGATAAGATGAAGGAGGATGAAGCAAAGAAGAAGCATGAAGAAGAGTTGAACAGGATTCAAGATGAGGTTTGTTCATTGATTTTTACTTATTTGTTCATTGATTTTTGCTTATTTGTTCATAAGTTATAGGACATTTTTTCATTGATTTTGTATGTAGTTTGTTCATGAAATAATATGTTGTTTTACATTTGTAGATCAAGAAGCAGGCGTAGGAGGTTGGTTGTAGTTCAATTGACACTCCCGTTGGTGTTAAACTTATTGGTGAGGATGTACTTGATAAAAGAATATGTAAGCCTTCTGATTCTGTGAAGTCACCTTACATGGAAAGGAGTGTTGTTTTGATAGAAAAAATATCTCTTGCGGCCAACAAACTATTCGATTGGTTGATTGAAGACATTCCTGATCAAAGAGGGTAACCATTCGTAGAATAGAAGTTTTTCTTTACATATTGCTCTTTTATATCTTCAAGTTGATTTTAATAATAAAATTGATCATTTTTTGTTTTATGTTTTTGATTTGTGTAGCATTGAAATCTTTAAGATGATGCATGTTTCCGCCATGAAAAAGGATTTTGTTTTAATGGCGTTAAAATCCGAAGTGGAAACAAATATAATCAGGCTTTGGAGCTGTTATCTCAATATACAAGAGTAGTGGAAAAGCGACTCAAAACTCTTGAGGTTTTTTATGTCTCTTGAGGATTTGGTAAGAAAAAGGTTTTTTAAATTCACATTATCTTTATTTCATGAACCGTCCAAATAGGTGATGGTGGCTTTGTTAGTTGCATGAAATGATTTGGTATACGTGCGTGGGAAAGTGTTAGTGATCTTTGTGTTGAATTTTGTTCATTCATTTGTGCATATTTGTTCATTCAAACTGGCATAGCATTTGTTCATCAGAAACTGGCATTTGTTCATAAGAAACTTGTATTTGTTCATCAGAAACTTGCATTTGTTCATCAGAAACGTGCATTTGTTCATCAGAAACTTGCATTTGTTCATCAGAAACTTGCATTTGTCTTTATTTCATGACTTTTGAAATTCTCAATCTAATTTATACTTATGTATATTTTGCAGTTATTTCCACTGAAGAAGGATTTTAGTGATGAAGATACCATAGAGTTTTTCATTAATGATGTTAATCACACTGTTGAAAAATGCAATTGGATTCAGGTGAACAAGATTGGTCTGGTATGCATGTTTGTTCATTGATTTTCTGTTATTTTGTTCGTTAGTACTACATATTTGTTCAGAGAAATTAGCTATTTGTTCATGATTGTCCCCCCTCTGCGTTTTTACAGTTTGTGTTCCCTATTTGTACTTCATCGCATCACTATTGCATTGCATTGAATGTGAGAGTGCCAAGTTTCCACATAATTGATAACTCGATGAAGAAGGTATCCTTGGAAACAAAGTAGGAGCACGTACCTGCTAAATTGGTGAGTTTTATTTGTGTTTGGAATTTTTAAATTTTTGACATGTGGTTTTTAATATTGAATGAGTTGTTTTGTTTGTTGTTGTTGTTATTTTAGAGAATGCTCTTTGTTGAGCTTATGAAGGTTTACAAGATGGATGTAAGGGCTTCTTTGTTCGAGGATGAGGTTAGGGTGCCATATGAACGTCTTGAGATAGATTGGAGAGATAATAGAAACAAGATTGATTGTGGAATTTTCATGAGCGCCACATGGAAACATACTTTGGCAGCGGCTTGTCTGGTTGGAATTGTGGACTCAATAAACATGATCAGCAGCAACTTGATGATTTGAGGATCAGGTACTGCAATGAATTGTTGTCGAGTCCATTGAATGAGCACAAGGCAGAAGCTTAAAAGCTTATTCAAGAATTTGTCCCGCGTAAATCGACAGTCGTCTCTCGTGCTCCTCCTAAAAAGAAGTCAAAGAACAAGAAGTGATGTATGGTGATGATGTGATTCCATCTACCGAGTCATGGCCCCATGAGTTGAGTGAAGATTCCATCCCTAAAGACAAGCCCAATGTGCACGATAAAGGGGAGCCAATACTTGGACAAGCAACCAAAGACGATGTTCGAGGCGCTAAGAAGCCGAGTCAAGGAGCCATGCCCTATCTTGGGCGCATCACACGAGCCCTAGCTAAGTCTATACTAGACAAAATCAAGGAGGAGCTCATGGCTCATAAGTTTCCGATGGCTAATGACGGTGAAGGTTGGAGTTTTATTGTGCTTCACGGTTCTAAGTGACATTTCTACGGTTAAGGACACTTTATAAGTTTTCGGGATTTCGGGATTATTTATGTAATTTCCTTAAGTGAGGGGGTTGATTTTGTAAGGCTTTGTGTTAGGTTTAAGGTCGGCCTCCTCCTCCTCATTCGGGGAGATTGGACGAAAATACTCTCTTGTTGCTTACTTTCCCTTGCAATTTCAATTCAAGTTCTTGTTCTTGTATTTCGTCCGTTCAATTCTCGTTGTTCAAGTTGTTGGTGAGTAATATCCGACAATTTGGGCATCTTAGTTTGTTTGAGAGCTTGGTGAGTCATATCCAAGTTGTCAAGCATCCATATCCCCTTGTTCTCCCCATTTCGATCCATCATCCATCTCGGTGGTTTATGCACCCCCTCAGTAAAATCGACATATCTTTCAATAAACTCATCATCTAGGTCTGAAATTTTGAGGGATTAAACTAGACTCATAGATATAAGTTCTCGAATTGGAATCACTCAATTCCGAGTTCGGACGAGGAAGATCCAGCCAGTTGAAGACGGGTCAGTTGCGTGGTGTTTGTTGTCGGAATTCCTTGGATTCTCGTGGCGATCTCTTTGCACCATCATCCCCTCCATCGATCCGGCCATCAGTTGTCGAGTCCATTGAATGAGCACAAGGCAGAAGCTTAAAAGCTTATTCAAGAATTTGTCCCGCGTAAATCGACAGTCGTCTCTCGTGCTCCTCCTAAAAAGAAGTCAAAGAACAAGAAGTGATGTATGGTTTTGTTAGAATACAGTTTTATGGTGGAAAACATTTTAGGAATTTGGTTGTTTTTTGTATATGGTTTCTTAGAATACACTTTCATGGTGGTGTATGGTTTGAATGTTGCAGACATTTTTGGAAATGTGGATGATGGTTGTTGAAACAGGTTTTTTGTGTTAGTGTGACCATTTGATCCAGAAAACATGATTAATCGTAATTTGTTCATCAACATCTTAGATTTGTTCATCGATACCTTAGATTTGTTCATCAGAAACTAGCATTTGTTCATCAACACCTTAGATTTGTTCATCGATACCTTTGGTTTGTTCATCAATACCTTTGATTTGTTCATCAGAAACCTTCGATTTGTTCATAAAAAACTAGCAATTGTTCTTAAGAATATCTACATGTACCTTATATTCGTTCATCGATACCTTCGATTTGTTCATCAATACCTTCGATTTTTTCATCAGAAACTAGCATTTGTTCTTAATTTGTTCATCGATTAAGAATATCTACATGTACAAGGAAATACATTTTATTGAAGAATGAAAGGGTTTTGTTCATTAGATAGTAAATTTGTTCATTACTAACTACTAATTGTTCATCCAAAACCAGAAATTTGTTCATTGATAATGCAACAATTAATAATAGTATGCATTTCATCCTAATGCAACAATTATGTATCAGAAATCAAAGATTAATGAGAGAACTAATTGGGAACATTGGTGCATGTCCTGTTGTTGTGTCCAAGCTTCTTGCATTTTGCACAAGCCCTTTGCTTCTTTTTTGCTTTGTTCATTGCTTTCTCTTTACCTCCCATAATACGCCCTTCTTTCTTCCTTCCCTTTGTCACTGCTCGCTCTGGAGGGTGTACCTCAATAACACTCGGTCTGTTTCCCAAGAATGTTTGGATTGAACTCTGCCTTGTTGACGTAGATGATTCCCTTCCCAATAAGCTCAAATAGGTTTCCTTTTTTCCTTCAAGAAACATATTAGCTCTTTGAGGTGTTCTGTGTTGTCCCTTATGGCATTAATGCAAGAATGTACCTCTCCCAATAAATCAGCAATCAACAGCTTCTTCTCATTGAACACATCACATTGTTCAACTGTTGAACCTTCTATCTCAAAAGTAGGAGTCAGATTTGATGTCTTCGTCCATCTATTCTTGATGTATTTAGTTGGCACCTTCCTCAAGCCAATTTTTTTGAATACGAAAAACATATGGCAGCATGGAATCCTGATATTGATGAACTTATTGCATGAGCAAATGAACTCTTCGTTTTGTAGCTCATGTTTCACAAGATGTACCTTCTCAAATTGCCCGTTGATGTGATACTAGTGGATGTTGTCTTCCTTTAACAAATTGCTTAGACCACATTCAAATACAGAAGCAACAATTTCTGTCTGGACGTCATAGAAGACGTTTATGGTGTAAACAGATGCACAATGTTTCTCTAGATCCAATGGTGTCATTAGAGTGGGGGAGCTTGTTAAATATTCAAAGTCTAACCTCTGCTTATTGTGCCTTTCTGAATCAATTGCACTCTCAAACTGCATCATGAAAATAACTAGAGAAGATGTGGATCCAATGAAATGCGAGAAGAAGAAGTTCTGGTTCTCAGACCTTGAAGTTGTTCTAAGAAGTCCACCCATGTTTACATCATTGAAGTACGCATGGATCCATAAGTGACGTAGCTCAAACATCAGCGACAACCAAGTGTTTGACTCAAGTCCAAATTCAGCAATAATGGAATGCCAAGTCTCCTCAAAATCTTCCCGGCTAATTTCATTGCTCCAAACAAGCTTGTTTAACTTGCTTCTGAATTGATCATTGTTATACATATCATTTGTAACCTTTGACGGTACCTTGAACATGATATGCCACATGCAGAAACGATGCACAACCTTGTCAAAAACTTTTTCAATTGCAACTCTTACTGCATGATCTTGATCAGTGAGAATGACAAATTGTTCATGCCCCCTCATTGCATCTTTGAAGTTTTGGAATAGCTAGACATAAGATTCGATATCTTCTTTTAGAAGCAACCCAAAGGCAAAAGTAATGCTCTTGTTGTTGTTGTCAACCCCTGTGAATGGTACAAACACCATTTCATACCTAAAGGCAAAGAATTTAATTCGTTCATCAATATATGTGATTTGTTCATCAATATATAAGATTTGTTCATCAATAGAATTAATTTGTTCATTGTAAATTCCTGAAGACAAGTACTAATTTTGTTCATCAATACATACGATTAGTTCATTAAAAGAATCAATTTGTTCATCAAAATTAAGCCTTTTTCATACCTGTTTGATTTGTATGTTGCATCAACTGAGACAACATCTCCAAAATATGAGAAGTTCTTCCTTGCAATAGGATCACACCAGAATAATTTGGTTAATTGATGTTGTTCATCAACATCATATTCAAAGAAAAATGCGTCACATCTTTCTTTTTTCTTGAACAAGTTGTCAATAACCATTTGAGCATCACACCCAATCATGAAGGAGTTCAGATCTTAAAATTCTTGAAATCAAATATAGTTGTACCAATTTTTGCATATGAGTCAACAAACTCCTTGTAGACCTTGTATGAATTGCTTGTACCAACGTTTGCTTGGATGAAATCTTCATGGAAGGAGGTCAGTTTGCTATTGCTCTTTGGAAAGTGTTTTTGTCCATCTTCAAACATAACATGGGTGTGATGCTCTTCAAATTTCTTAACAATATATTCGTTTCTTCCAGAAAGTCTCATAGCTAGTTTAGCAATGCAACCACACCTTTTGGTTACTCTTTTTCGCTTTTTTACTTTTCCTTGTTGTCCTTCTTCTTCATGATTCTCTTCATCATCTTCTTCATCATCATCTTCGTCATCTTCTTTTTCTTCTTCTTTACTAGATATAGTATGTTCAGGTTTTTGAGTTGAGTTTTTAAATCATGCCCGATTACACAACATGTATTTCCAAACTGTAGTGTTAGTTCCATCCGAAGACTTTGTAATGGTGTCGGCATGTGCTTGGAAACCACATGCATCTGCGTATGCCTTGTAGAAATTTACTCCTTGTTCCCAGGTTATAAACACCATCCCCTCTTTAGGTCTTAAGTTGTCATCACAAAATGGTATGTAGTAATGTGTGTTGCCAGGCGAGATCACGATCTTTAAGTCCTTTTTATCTTCTATTTTTCCTTCATTATAGGGAAAAGAAACATGTAAATATGCATCAGTATCCACTACACGTACAATTTGTTATTTTTCATTTTTTCAACAATAGGCAATACTTATGATTAAATGTGTACTACCTATGCACAAATGCATGATATCTATGAACAAATGTACGATACCTATGAACAAATATTTGATGAACAAATATTGGATGAAAACATATTTGATGAACAAATGTGCAATATGTATGAACAAATACGTGATATCCATGAACAAATGTGCGTTACCTATGAACAAATTTGAAATATTACACATTTTTTCATACTAATGGTTGTCTTCCCAAATAAATCATAGCAATGTCCCTCAAAACAAAAAAAAATGGAATTTCCTATTACTAATGCGTAAACATAAACAAATTTTGATGATATATGCGATGAAAACTTTCAAAATCGAGTTGTATTAGCTTTAATCAAGGAAAAAATCGTTTATTATCTGGTTCCATTAATCGTAATGACTCAAATCTTCGTTGTAACTTTTGAGGAAATCGTAAATCTGAACAAAGCTCCTTCGAAAAGGTATAGTTTTCTCTCTGAAAAGAGAAAATCCAGTTAAATCGAAGCTTTTAAATGATGAATGTGCACTCATATAGCAAGATTAGAGTAAAAAATTAGTACATATTATACCAAATCGTAAATCGTTGTGTTTCAATCCAGTTTAGAAGCTTTATTTTTGCAGAGAAAAAAAGACTTTTTTGGTTTGATTTGGAAAGAGGATAAAAAATTGCCTTTTTTCGGGTTTGCTTGGGCGACAAGTACCTTCCGTAGTGCTTGACGTACATGCGTGCTCGTTTTTTTTCTGAATTATTTGGACCCAGGTGCCCGTTCGCACGTGAACCACTCTCATTTTTAATAATGATTTTTTAATCAATTATATATTATGTAATTCATTCACCTTATGGAATTTCCAATTTTATACACTCATCTTATTTAATAATTTTTTTCCAATTTACTATGAGATTGGTAAATTTTTATGTATACCCATTATTTTTATCTTTGTTCATTTTCATTATATTATAATATGTAATTATTTTCCATCCATATATTAATAATGATTTTATATTAATATCTTTAATTATTAAGATTTTATATCCCATTGACCCTAATTTTAATAATAATTTTTCATATAAATATAAATTATATACATGTAATTTAGTCACCCTATTTATAACAGTAATTTTTTTATATTATAATACTACTTTATCTATATATATACTACTTTATATACATGTTAATTTTCTATCCATATGATTTTTCTCTATCCATATATATCATACACATAATTTATATACATACTATATTATTTAGCCACGTAACTTTGTTAAACAATTTCCTTAATGTATTTTATTTTTTAATACTATATATTGTACCCTATTTTTTGCAATACAAGTTTTTATCCATAAGCATGATTTTCTTATAATATTTTTATACATAAATATGCTAATTATATGGACCATATTTTTATATACAAATTTTATATTTATTTTTTTTAAATTCTTTGCTTGTAGTAGCGACTTTGCTTAAATGATTAAAAAACAAGCAGCGACTTTACTTAAATGATTAAAAAAAATATTTAGCCACAAACACATCGTCATTTTTGCAAAAAAAAAATTTGGCACCAAACAAAGTCGTTGTTCCAAGAAGAGACTTTGTGAGCAGCGACTTTGTTTGGAAATTATTTAAAAAGGAAATTGAGAGCGATTTATGTGCATAGAGTCACTATTTATAACAGCGACTTTAATCCGAACCAAACTAACCAACCTATGTCGGAATTGTTTTTGAAAACAAACCTATTTTTAAAAATAAAATTTCTATAGAGCCTACTTTTGAAAAAAAGTTGAAATTTCTTGTTCAACATTTTGGTGCAAGTTAGCTATGGTGTCACAACCTAAGGGTCACACAACACTTCTGATCGCATGCACTCGCCAAAGGAAGTTTGGAATCAGTAGACATGCTAAAGATGTAAAGAAAGTTTTAGAGATGATAGGTTTTTCTAATGTGTTTGAAACTAGAACGCGAAAGTCCAAGTTAACGTCAAAAACAAATTTGAACTGCCACAAAGGACAAAACATTTGGAAATAATAAAGACCAAATCAAAGATAGAAAAAACTGGAATTTAAAACAAAATCAAAAGTTGTGGATAAGGAATTAATTTACGAATCCCGAACTTGAAAGGCCTAAAAATTAATATGGTTCATAAAAGAAAGCCACACTGTGCACGAATCCCGAGCTGGCCAAACAGCGGCGGTGGCGCCGTGGCGCACGCATGAGAGAGTCCTCTCCTCAACTAATCTAATCCCTTAAATGAGAAAGCACTATATAAACTACAATTTTTGCAATCAAAGTCTCGATGTTGGAACTATATGAAATGTGCATACAAATTCCACAAAATGACAAAAGGCAGTTTGAGTAAAAGGCGCATTAAAACGTGATCAATATTTCCAACTGCCGCCCACAATGCGGAAAATGTTTTACATAAAACAGATAAAAATGAATTTATGAGCATGTTGTAGAAATGATGCTTAAGAATTGGTATCTTATGATTTGAACCAATTTGTGGTGAAGTATGGCAATCTTTTCATCAAAGAGTTAACTAGTGTTGAAACTCTTTAATTCCAAAATAACTCCAAACAAGACACATCTCTCCTACAGCCCATGTGATTCCGCTATAACACTTACAAATAGCCAATTTTGCCTTAGGATGCTAAAAAGTGCCCTAGAATGGTCGCTCAAGTTCTTTCATAGAAGGAGGCTAACCCTTCACATTATAGTAGGTGACTTTATCATGTCGGTCTCAATAGGACCACCCAAGATTGAGTTATGAAAGTATTAAGAGTTTTAAAACTCAACTTCTCAATATTCCAACACTAAATTCATCAAGTTTGTCTCAATAGAACCATCCATATGCAAGGTTGTGTGCTCATTAAGATTAATTGCTCATCCTTTATATGTTCACTTCATCATAAATATGGGAGGTAGTGTACCATCATATGAGTCTTTCCATGGCTTCATTTGGCCCAAAAGGGGATCCACCATGAATTCCTCATCCAACATGTTTAAGTCCTATTCCCCTCGACATATCAAGGATCAACCTTCGATTAGCCCATTCATCAATTAATCTGCCATACCTCTAGGTTCTTAGATACTCCAAATTAGGAGCACCATTTGTAATTAGTTGTCTCATAACTCCATGTCTTATCTAAATGTATCTCTTCTTGCCATTATAGGCATTGCTAATAGCTACACAAATAGCAGATTGAGAGCCATAATGTAGAGACAAAGGAGGTGTTGTACGCCTCCACAACATCTTGACCTGCTAATTCTAGAGCTTTGAATTCAGATTCCATAGTAGATCTAGCAATACAAATCTATTTGGAATACATACAAGATATAACACCACCACATAATATAACAATATATCCACTAGGGGAGTTAACTTTATCATTACTGGTCACCCAATTTGCATTACAATATCCCTGGTCTCTAATACTTGAGGAAATCCAACAAAATGTAACCCACAATCAGTTGTGCCCTTTAGTTATCATAATAATATATTTAGTACGCACCAATGATCCTTATTAAGGTTATGAGTATATCGACCAAGTTTACTAACTGCATTTGCTATGTCAAGTCGAGTACGGTTCATCAGAAACATTAAAATCCCTATCACTTGAGCCTATTCATTTAATGATATGCTATCATTGCAATTTTTCTTTGATTGCATATTTGGATCAAAAGAAGTTCCCAGATACACAACATGAAAGTGATTAAATCTCTTTAATACCTTCTTTACATAATTTGGCTAAGACAAAGTGAAACAATTTTCAATTCTAGTGACTATCACCTAAAATCACATCAACTTCACATAAGTTCTTCATTTCAAAGTGAGAGGACAAAAATTGTTTGGTTTAATTTATAACATTTATATGTGAGCCAAAGATAAGCATGTCATCAACATATACAAATATAATCACATGGTTAGCACTAAACATTTTTGAATAAATACATGCATATGATCCATTAACCTTAAAATGAAAGTTAAGAATAGTTTTGTGAAAATTTCATACTATTGCTTTGGTGCTTGTTTTAGACCATAAAGAGACTTCTTCACTCTACACACCTTGTTATCCTATCTTGGACCCACACACCCTAGAGGTTGTTCCGTGTAAATTTATACATTTGGATCACCATTTAAAAATGCAGTATTTACATGCATTTGATGTACTAACAACTTATAGCTAGAAGCTAAAGCAAACATGGCACAAATGGTTGCTAACTTAGTGATTATAGAATACGTGTCAAAGAAGTCAAACCCATGTTTTTGTGTGAAACCTTTTATGACTAGTCTTGCTTTATATCTCTCTACAAAGCCATCAATTTTGAGTTTTTTTCTTAAGAATCCATTTACATCCAATGGCTTTGTTTCCTTTATGCAATTCAACTAGTTCCTAAGTGAGACATAATAGAATCTATCTCACTTTTCACTGCATCCTTCCGAAAGCTAGCATCTAATGAACTCCCAAATTCTTCATATGTTTTATAATCATCCTCTATCATATGAATACCAATGAATATCTCATTCAATTCATCATAATCGTTGAGTTCTATTATAAATGCAGTTATAAAATCGGGTCCAAAGCTGACCTCTTTCCTTTGTATTTTACTTCGTCTAGGTTTTATGTCATCAACATGCATGGTAGGTAAAGACATAGATGAAGATGCAATAGCATGGAATGATGTATTATATTGCATAAAATTTTTCCTTAAAGGAAATATGTGCCTGGAAAATACAACATCTCGATATTCACACAAAGAACAATCACTTAATCATGAATCAATGAGCTGCACTATTTTCTATATATCCAATAAATACAACATCAAATGTCTTAGATACAATTCCATCAACCATAAAAGAAGGTAGTCCCACTTTACATAAACACCCCTACATTTATAAATATTTTAAATTAGGCGCATATCCTTTCCATAATTCGTAAGGTTCCTTATTTGGCTTCTTGTGAGAAACGTTATTAAGAATAAGGTTTGATGTCAAGACAACTCCTCCGCATATTATGAAGCACACCAAAACTAGCAAGCAAAGCATTGAACATTGCTTTCAAAGTGTTATGTTTTTTCAAATATGGCGTTTTGTTATGGGCTGTATGTGTATAATACCATAATTCTATAATACCATTCTTCTCATAGAATTATTTTAAGGAATTTGGGGACATATTCACTACCTCTATTTGATCTAAGCCTTTTTATTTTTCGATTCAATTGATTTTCTTCTTTGACTTTGTATTTATATAATATTTGTTCCACCTCATCGTTGGATTATAACAAATACAATTTGGTATATCTCGAATGGTCATCTACAAAAGTGATATGATTTGTTTACCAACTCTGCTTTATGTGCTTCTAAAGTTAGCTAAATCAGAATGGATAGTTCTAATAATTCATTAGTCCTTTCATTCATTATATTAAAGGGTCATTTCTTGTGTTTAGATTTGACACAGATTTCACACTTTTCATGACCTTGATTTACCAAATTCGAAACTAAACCCATAGCATGCAAACAATTCACAACTTAACATTCAAATGTCTTGTTCTAGCATGCCATAAATTCAAAGACTCAAAAATATAAGTTGAAGAAGAGTTATTCTCATTATTAATCATAGTCTAAAGAACATACAAGCATCTAGATTTGTAACCTTTTCCTACAAATTCACCATTCTTAGTTAAGACTATTTTTGCAACTTTTATCACTTGTTTAATTCCAACAATTTCAAGCAAGCCAAGAAATCAAGTTTCTGCATAAAGAAGGAACATATAAAATATTTTGTAGTATAAGAGGCTTCCCTGAAGTAAGTTTTAGAGTTAGTTTCCCTTTTATTAAGACTTGAGAGACACTCGAGTTTCCCATGTAGGCTTGATCAATTTCAACAGCCTCTTCAAAGTCCATAAACGTTTCTCTGTTAGCACAAAAAAGTTTGGTTGCTCCTTTATCCAAAAACCACTTAACCTTGTTGGCCACAAGGTTCACCTTTGAAATCACAACAAGAAATTGTTGATTTTCTTCAATCAAGTGGGCATGCCCGCTTTGGTTGTTCTCCATTAGGTTTAGGAGCATTCTTCTGATTGCCGGTTTTATGATAACATTGAAATGCGTGATGGTCTATCTCTCCGTAGGCATAGCAACCTTAATGCTACCTCTTATCTTGAGTCTTTCCCAACTTATTCAAAATTTTCTTATTTTGAATTTTGTTGTTCTTCTGTCCCAAGGATGAATCTCTGTTTTTGAACCTGTCAATTTTAAAAGTATACTCCACAAGATTAGCCTTGATTGAATTTTTATAAGGTTTAAGGTTACCTTTGAGGCGGTTGGCCTCTTCGATCTTCATGTGGATGGCTAATTCGAGAAGGGCAATGTCCTTCTTCTTGTGCTTCAGATGGTTTTGATAATTTACTTAGGAATCAGGCAATTTCTCGATCAGAAAATTTACCCATAAGACCTCGCACTTATTCATTTCCTCAAGTAGAAAATCAGCCACCGGATTCTCGTACTCATGAACCTGCTCCATGATCAACTTATCATCCACCATATTGAACTGCAAAAACTTCCCATAGATGTATTTCTTTTTCCTAGGATCATTTGTAGAGTATTTAGTCTCCAAAAGATCCCACATAAATTTAACAGATTTGTGGGTAGCCAATGATGACGAATTGCTCGTTAGAGGGTTGGCTCGATCATTCTTGTTGGAGTAGAATTTCTAATCTTCTTGAACTGGAATCTCACGAATTCAATTACATTGGCTTGAATGCACTTCTCACTCGAATCTCCCAAATTTGAAGAATCACTCAAAGAATTAAGCCTAGTAATGAATCTCATAAAACTAGATTTAATTTAGAGTCCACTTCTCACTCTCTTGAGATGAAAGCTCCTCAATCTCTTTAGAGTAAATTCACATAATTTCTGATAAAATTATCATGCCTTCACTAAGGCATTCCATTAATTAAATAGAAAAACATATAACACAATATTCTCCTAAAATAATAAATAAACTAAAGTTTAATAAAATTGCAACATAAATTAGGACACTAGCAAAAATAACAAAAAGCAGAGTGAGGCGCAAGACACGAGCAACTTGGCGCCCAACCAAAACACACGACCATAAGGGAAATTTTAGTGCTAGCACACAACCAGGTGAACGATCTAAAGAGTGAACTAAGTCGAGGCGCACGAACTCCTCCTAAACATGTTTGATGACTTGTTTCTTGGGTTCCTTTGAATGTGACTTTATCGATAGCTCATTTTTTGGGTTCCTTTAAAGGTGATACATGTGACACACCTCGGTTTCTTGCTTGTATCAGCAAATAAATCAAAAATAAGGTTTGTTACATGACTAAGTAGGTGACCACAAACTGTCTTATTATCAGATTCATAATCTTTCAATTTTGTGTCACCTATTGTAGTTGAGTTATCCTCCTAGTTTTCTTCCTAAGAAGCTTGAATGATAGCAGTAGTCTGACTGACAAGAGTGTACGGTTCTATCAAAGCCGTAGGAGGAGAAAGGATTGAAGCTTATTGCAACAGAACATAGTCGACCTCTAATTGCTTGAAGAATATCATCATCTTTTGGGACCAATACTTCTAATTTGTCCCATCAAGTGGCTCAAGCTTGAAAAGGTCAAGTAGAGGCTTTTAGTACGGTAACACAAACATTCTGGAATCTCAAAAGATTGCTTCTAAATTGCTAGTAGAAGCCAAAAAATAATTATAACAAATGACTTATTGAAGATTGCAATGTTGGCCCATGAAAACCAATAAACATTTAATGAAACAAAGGTTGTGACAAGGTAAGAGGGCTTTTGCCTTAGAATTGATTTTGCTTGAATGGTGGTGCAAGTCAGTTATGGCGCCACCCACAAGGATCACACAACACTTTTGATCGCATGCACTCACCAAAGGAAGTTTGGAATCACCATAGATGCTCAGAACTGTAAAGTGAGTTTTATGGAGGAGAGGTTTTTGTGATGTATTTTGGAAATTGAAAGTCCTATTTAACGTCAGAAACAAATCTTAAATCCATTCTCAAAGTCGTATTTTGTACCTATGATACGTTGTTGTGTGTTGGAAATAGAGCCAAGAGTTGATCATATAAGGAGCCTCCTAATCCCCAAATATACAAATGGTTACTTGAATCTATGTCTCGCACACTAACCGTTTTATAAGACCTATTAATGTGGAAGGATAAATGGTATTGGTGGGTGATATCAAGGGTGACCTATTTGATTTCTTGTATTCCCCTTTCCATATGCGAATGTGGAGAAACTAAAGCAGAAGGAAATTAACGTGGCCAAGAAAGAGTTCAAGGCCAAAATTGAAAAGATTTATAAGGATTTGAGACTCAAGAGCGTTTAAAATGTGTGAGCCTAGTTTTTCGTGTTCCCATCATGAATGATGAGCGGGTTATTATTGTTTCTTTATTTTTGTGCTATGTTCAAATGAAAGTATACTCTTGCTTGCTTGTATACATTGTTTATTCGTTATGCCTTGTGGTTTTAATTTGATTATATGCATTTTATCTTTTGCCAAAGATGGTTTCATATATGACCGTGTCCAATTTTTGAAGAAGGGTAAAGGTTCCCCTTCACCTAGCACGTTAAAGTAAGACCTGGAGAAGCTTCGACAATTTCAGCCAAGACTATCATTTCTAAGAAGCCAAGTTCTTCGAGGTTGCAGTGCAAAAGAGAAAATCCAAGGTCGAGTGTGAGCCCATAAAAAAGCAGAATATCGAGAGTCATGTGGGAAATATGCATGAGGTACAATGGATTTTGAAGTTCCGAGGGAATCTCTTGCTGACTCGAAGAAAGGAAAAGAGATAGCCCTAATGAAACCCGAATATAATATCGCTAAATACGAGATTTTATTAAATACTAACTCTCAGATTTTGTACAACCAAACGGTTTTCGTATATAGTTTATTCCTCCTCCCCGCCCTTCAGATAATTGTTTTTGTACTCCTCTTTACAAATAAAGTATTTTGGACTTTATATCGTAAATAGCGCAATCTCACTCAGAAATCAAACACAACAAATCTAGGTACAAGAAAAGATCTTGGCCCAGAGAGATTTTTTGATCCTTTTCTTGTTCTACATACCTGCTTATCAAAAATCAAAAATCAAAAAACATATAAAAAAGCCTAATCTTATGAATAGTATTTGGGATCCTTTTCTTATCCTCCCCGCCCCTTCAGCTAATTTGAACATGTTTATAGTCCCCTTGGCCTTATAAAAGCAATTCTAATTTGAACCTATTTCTTTCACCAAAGAAGTGCTTATAATTTGTTGGCATATGTTACATATATTGCCTTTGTCTTAGTGGCACGATACCTAAACTTGTAGTATGAATGTAATATATAATATGTTATTGTATGAATTTAATATATAATATGTTATTGTAGATAGAATGGCTAAAAGTAACAGGTCATTTGCCTCTCTTATGCATGCTCTTTTATGCACATTCTTTTTTTTTATATGGTTGTATTTATCAATCTCTTCAACTCTAAAGAGTTTAAGTTAATTGAGACTATATAATAAGAAAGTTACCCCCGAGTGCGATCCTCCCCGAGTATATAGTAAATAGGAGCTACTAGCTTATGTTTAATTATATATCGATGTGGGATGCTCCGAATTTCAAGCCATCAAATTAATGGTGGTGCTGAGGTGGCAATGAAAGTTTAATTTTTTTTTGATAAGGAAAGGAATTCGAACAACCAGACAAACCCGGGTAGTTCAAGAGACCGAGATGGAACCCGGTAGCCGGATCGACCAAAACAAACAAACGACAACCAAAACAAACCAAGCAGAACCTACAAAACAAAAAAAATAACTAAAAGAGAATAAGGCAGACAAGCAGCAAACACCAAGGAAGTCGAAAAGACTTGAGTCCAGGTAGGAGAAAGCACTTCCGTGGGTCAGTAACGGACTAATACAAGCATATAGGGTCGTCGGTGCGCAAGAAAACAACATCAAGCCGACTTGGGGAGGTGTGACGAATCGCCTGGAAAAGCATAGGAGACACACCACCGGACAACACCGAAACACACCTCGAACCACGAACCAAACCACGAACTTCAACTAGAATTTGACACAAACGAAAACCTTGCACAACACTTGTGGTAAAGAGGTAGGTTAGGGTATGCCCAACACGTAGCGGGATTAAAACGCGGTGGCTGTGTAGCCTTGTTACGAGTGACAAACTCGAGAATGAGTTGTTAAAGAGGCTGTTGAAACCATGGCAGGGCCCTACATCGACGATCCATCCACCGCGGAGCAGCGAACACCCGAAATCATCGACGACCGTTTACTTTAGCGAAGCCGCCAGTAGAAGAGCAACCCAAACAAGGGTGTGCGACTTCCAGGCCAAATCCAAAGAGGATCTGAAGAAGAAACGCAACCCTTAGAGTGCCACAAGCGGAGGAGGATCCAGATCTCGAAATTACTCGAGCGGGCCGATGTTGGGAGGGCAATTGTCAGTTGTTGAGGAGGCTGGGAGTGGTCACACAAAACTCGAAACTTCCGGGAAGCACTTCCAAAGAGCAGAGAAGTCTTAGGGTAGTAGTTCGTGGGAAGAACAAAGGGGTTATTTTCCGGTGGATTGATAGGGTTGATTGAGTTTTGGGTTAGAGATCCATTAGATCTGGCGTTTGTGGGCGGCGACGAGTTCGAAATCGTTAGGGTTTGGGGCGTCTGGTGGAGGAGACACTAGAGCGGCGGTTTGCCTGGGAGCGTTTTACAAAGAATCCAAACAATGAAAATTTAATAACTAAGAGAGAATGCACCCTGCAGCCATAATTTCATACACGACTTACTTATTAAAGTAGTTCTCTTGTGATTGGACCATTAGTTTTGTACAAGCAAGTTGGGCATACTCGGCCAAATCGTTAATTCCAATGGGTTGGACTTCTTTGTACTTGTTGTTGGGTCGGCCCAATACATATTCACAAACCCACTTGAACTATATGTACTCTCCCTCATGTACGTGTATGCCATGCATTTTTATAATCACAATTTGATCTTGTATAATTCATTTTTAGCCCTTTTACCAACTTTAATATCCATGTTTTGCTATTACTTATATAGCGATTATTTCCCGCACCATCAAGCCCTTTTTGGCTTGGGTAGGTAGCGTGACGTTCAGGCTTACATACTCTAAAAATATACTTTGGAGAAATAGACACCTCAAATGGGTAGTTACAAGGAAGAGACCGAATGAATGTAGTCTCGTCTTCTTGGGGAGATGGTAAAACAAGTTCTAAAATATGCAAATATGGTAACATTTTCCAATTTCTCGTTTTTCCTTAGCGCCTTTTATGACTTTTTAAAAAAATTTGTATGATAAATCCACTTTTTGACCTTTTACAACCGGCCCGTTTGAGTCATTTGGATCAATTTTTAGAACCCCTTTGACGATTCATAAAATTGTAATTTGAATTAATTTAGAAATTAAATAACAATCCAAAAACTCTTTAGAGACTCAACCCTAAACCCCAGAGAGGTCTCTACTCTCTCCTCTCACACATCTAATATACATAGGCAAACCAAATGTGATTTTACAAATTTGCAAAAGGCAATACATGGTGATCAAGCATGGCCCACATTGGTGACTCATAAATTTGACCTTTTTGTTTACTATCTCGAGTTAAGAATCGATGGGAGGGTAGATACATATGATGCTACTTTTCTTGCATTAGATTTTTGGTCAAGCAAATAAATGGCGCATTATATTCCTTATGTAGGGGGCGAGCTAAATCGAGACTCGTCATAACCCATCAATCCCTAAGCGAGTCTTTTACCGGCTAGGACATGAAAGAAGGGGGGCTAATTCAGCAAGCACTTTTGTGAAAATACAACACGATTATGTCTCCAAGACGCTCGCTTTGAAGAAGCAATTACCATGGTATCGTATCCGAGACCCTTGGGATCGAAAAGAATAATTCGTCTCTTTAAACGGCGTGATGACATCTTCAAACCCCTTGGGCTTTGAAGGAATAAGTCATCTCTTTGGATGACGTTTTTGAACTCCAAGGGATCAAAGGGAATACGTCGTCTCTTTGGATGACACAATGACGTCTCATAGCCCCTTGGGCTTGGAGGGAACAAGTTGTCACTTTAGACAATGTGATGATGTATCCAAGCACCTTGGGCTCAGAGAGAATAAGTTCTCTTTGGACAATGCGATGCGTCTTCGAGCCCTTGGGATTAGAGGGAGTAATTCGTCTTTTTGAAGAACATGATGACGTCTCCTATCCCCTTGGGCTCGGAAGGAATAAGTCATTTCTTCATCCCCACCACTCCTCTCGCCCTCCGACTCAAACCTACGCCGGACATCAACATCTGGTAGCTTGGAGGTCTAATTTTTCCCAACCTTCTTTGATACTACCCCACTCATGTCCCATATTCAATCTGAAAGTGAAAAATTTTGCACATGGAGGATGATTTATTTTTTAACTGATCATTTATTTTTGAATTCATAACCTGATTAAATTTTGAAATATGTGTTTTAGTACCAGAAGATTGTGAGGGTTTACTCATTGTTGTTGTAGTAGATTGATATTCAACCTTATCTCATTGATGAGCTAGATACTTGGTGGGGTATTGTGTAGTAGAGCAGTCTGATCTGACTAGCCTCTTTTAGCTTTTGAGGCTTAGAACAAGATATCTTTTTGACATTTTATGAGTATTGGTATCCCAAGACTAACAACTTTCACTTCTCGTGGGGCGAGATCACGCTCCATGATGTAGATCACATATTGATATCATTGACCAATGTAGACACACTTGTGACGCAGTTGATTGAGCGGGATTTTTAGAGTTGGGTCATGGACATGTCAAAGCTTACTACTCAATCATATGACAATTACCGAGCTGGCATCATGGTGAAGTACTTAAAGACCTTGTCGCTTAGGATGTTTCGGTTCAACATTGTCTTGCTATCCAAGGAACACTAGTATTATCTCTGTAAATACCTTGCATTTTAGTTTAATAAAATTCAGCTTGAAGAGAGATTAAACCCTAAATTGGTTTTAGTCTTTCTCTTGGGCATTAAACAAAATCCGATTTCGAGTGTTCATTCAACATTGATCGATCATCACCAATTCTCTCTCTCTCTCTCTCTCTCTCTCTCTCTCTCTCTCTCGATTTTTAATTTCATATTTGATTTAATAGTTTGTCAATTTGATTAGTTCTAGTTGATTGTTAAAGATCAATCTAGTTCATCGTTTGGAAATAATGATCCAACCCTTCCAATGGAACTATCTTGTTGATTCATTCTATTCGTTCTTCACTTTTGTTTAATATCATTGATTATAATTTCGATTACTTGTCATACAAGGAAGTCGAGTTTGATAATGAAATTGGCTTGAATCAGATTTACAAGGCAAGAGGGGATCTTGTGGAGTCACATACGAGATTATCAAGGAGTAATCTAGGGCAATCACGTATCAGACGTCACGGGACTCGTCAATTTATGGATGACCCTCTGGACGGACTTGACCAGGAGGACCGAGATGGTAAAATTCATCGTGGTGAGGCTACCATCAGTATATAACGCGATCGTCGGGCGAGTATCCCTGATGAAATTTAAGGCCATTGTCTCCATCTACCATCTTAAGATGAAGTATTTGATGGAGGGCGACATTGGGGAGGTCAAGGGAAGCCAAGAGGAGGGTCGCACATATTATGCAACCTCCGCGGAGTAAAAGAGTCTGGTGTTCACGGTGGAGGTAGGAGAGAGAGTTGATCTCAAAGTTCGTGAGCATGCTACCCAATGCCTGAACGTGTTCGAGAAGAAGGTCCTCGCACCCTTAGAGAACGAACAAGAAAAGCCCTATGTCGGGGAGTGCCTCGCTGGCCACTTGGCCCAGCAGCTGGAAACCCTTCTTGTCGGGTCGTGCGATGTATTTGCATGGACGACTAGTGATTTGAAGGGAGTCCCACAAGCGATTGCATAACACTCTCTCAACATCGACCATGCCACTCTCCTTGTAGTGTATATGAGAAGGAAAATGAATGAGGAGTAGATGGAGGCTACGAACGCAGAGGTAGCTAAGCTATTGGTCGCGGGTTCATTTGTGATATCCAATATCCCAAGTGGCTATCCAACATGGTGTTGGTGAAGAAGGCCAACAACAAGTGGCACATGTGCGTCGACTTTAAGGATTTGAACAAAGCTTTCCCTAAGAAAAACTATCCTCTACTATCCATTGACGAGCCGGTAGACTCCACAGTGGGACATGCGGTGCTCAGCTTCCTTGATGCATATTCAGGGTACAATTAGATCTCTATGGACACCCGAGATGAGGAGGAAATGACGCTTATCACTTAGTGTGGGAGATTTTGCTACAGGGTGATGTCGTTCGGTTTGAAGAACGCAGGGGCCCCTTTCCAGTGGCTTGTCGATCGAGTTTTCAAAAACTACTTAGGGAAAATGTGTTGACTTATGTGTACGACATTGTCGTAAGAAGCAAGACGCCAGAGAACCACCAGACGGACCTGGCGGAGGTGTTCGTGACACGCAAGCGAAGCCGACTAAGCTTCAACCCCGAGAAGTTTATGTTCGGCGTCTCCTTCGGAAAGTTTCTGGGCTTCATGATCAGCACTCGGGGAATAGATGTGAACCCGACAAAAAATTGATTCTATCTTGGCGATGTAGTTGCCCCAATCTCGCACTGAGGTGCAATGGCTAAATGGCGAACTATCTCGGGAGGTTTGGTTCCCTCTTGGCGGATCGGACGCTCCCATTCTTCACGGTGCTTAAAAAGAATGAAAAATTCATATGGGACGAGGAGCTGGAACGATTATTTTCAAAGTTGAAAGTTTTCCTGTCCAAGTTGCCCACTCTGTCGCCACCAAGGGTAGAGGAAGACCTACAATTTTTTTTCTCACCGGAAACCCAGAAACCATCGCCATTCCACCGAAAAAAAAAACCGAGAAAAACGGGCAGAAAGAAAATCAGAAGGAGAAGACGAGACTTACTCATGATTCAAAGTGGAAAGACGGCAAAGAAGATTGTTCACTGAAGGTCCCTACTGTCTTTTTTCTCGCCGAAAAACAGAAGGGTCACATCGCAGACAGAAGGGGGGAGGGTTTTTGTTCTTTGGGAGAAAGTGAAGCATAAAGATGAAGGGTGCCAGCTTCAACGGGTATTTATAGGAAAAAGGAAAGGAGTTGACCCTCCACCTATCTATTTAGGCTTGGCACTCAAGGCCCAATAAGACTATTCGAAAGCCCATGACAAGAAAACGACAGAGATCGAAGACCTCCAAAGCAAAGTGTGAAGCGCCATCCACCAAGATCAAACCTCCAGCACCTCCTCATAAGGAACAAGACATCGTGCTCTCTCCGGCGGAGAACATCGCGTGTTACACTAAAAGGAGAAGGCCGCATGATGCATAAACACAAGTATGTCGCATATTTATGCCTTGTGGTTCTCGAAGATGAAAAACAAGCCATGGGGTTGTAATGGTACACGAATTTAACCA
Source organism: Fallopia convolvulus (assembly GCA_964016875.1). Classification (NCBI taxonomy): domain Eukaryota; kingdom Viridiplantae; phylum Streptophyta; class Magnoliopsida; order Caryophyllales; family Polygonaceae; genus Fallopia; species Fallopia convolvulus. Next base: position 31,723,264 of record OZ024727.1, read on the forward strand.
TGCTCAAGAAGACAAAATAGCTGACTTTAACTCGAAGACAAATGGTGTCAGACGCTCGAATGGGCCCCGCAAGGTCAAGGACCTCAAAGGTAGATCTTGGGGAATTTCCCGCACCCATAAAACAACTCACGCCTAGAAGTAATTCTAAGAGTGAGAAGGTCACCAGACCAAAAATCGCCCACATTCAACTGAGAGGGAAAGAACAACTAGGAGTAAGTAATTTTGAGTGAGAAAAGGGTTGCAAGACCAAACATCACGCACATTCAATAGTGAGGGAAAGAACAACTATGAGTAAGTAATTCTGAGTGAGAGCATCACACGACTTGGCCATGTAGAGAGAGCCTCCCTGACCTATCATGGTATGCCACAACCCGTACCAATCAAAGATCGTCCCTTCATCAACCAATCAAAAAGGGAGAGCATCACACGACTTGGCCATGTAGAGAGAGCATACTAATTCATAGACTGATACTCGCTCATTGAAACACCCATTCTAGCATTGAACATGCCAATATTCGCTTAGCTCGACTATTCAAAGATATTCATACTCGTTGATTCTCTAGCTTTCTTGTTTATTCCTGGACGCTCAATCGATAACTTCTCTTTTGACTTAGGCATCGGAGGTGGATTAGGGGGTCCCCGCCGCCTGTGTTCATTGTTTTGCAGGTCACATGTTGAGAGAATTAGTTGGAACAAAAGAGGAAAAGGAGCATTCAATTAGTACATTGAAGGCAGAATGTTTGTGAACTAACAATTGGCGTCGTCTTTGGGAAACGAGTTCTCGATCCACGCAATTATGGTGTTGGAATCGATTGCTAAAAATTAAGAAGTTGTTTTAGGAAACTCTGGGCACCAATGCGAATCAAAAAAGATCAGACCTTTGTGTCCGGAAACGACTTGAACCGTGTCTGGCCCCTCTCATTGATATGGCTATTCATCGCACAGATCCTAGGGGATCCGAGTCAAGCGACAAAATCGTCAATCGTAGTATTTTACGGTTTGAATCTACAAGATTTGATCAAGCTTGGCACTCGGCGATGTGTGTCGCTGAAACCGAGAATAATCGAAGGGGTTAAGAGCGCAGCGAGTCGGTACAAGCGATCGTGAGCACTAAACAGAACTGTGATCGCGGCCAATCGAACCGCGCCCGCGGGCTGCGAATTTTTTCGAGCCCTTGCTTTCTATTCGCGAGAAAAAACTTAACTTGGTTAGCGCTCGCTTTGAACAATGCCAAATCAGCCAAGTCGGGTCCAATCCCGGCCCGTTCGAGATGACAATCGCATAACTTTGTTATCCGCTCCAAACGGCGGGAATGGGGCATCTACCACTGCCGAAGATGAAGAAAAAGATGAGATCACCTATGCTTTGGCTACTCCAAGAGAGAATAAGAAGTACCAAACTAGTTGTGCAGAGGCTGAGTCCCACTTGGACCAAGCCTTGGAAGAGATCGCTAGGCTTAAGCATTCCTTGGACAAGGTTCAAGTCAAGCGCCTTGTCGGAGAGTAAACAGTTGAAAGGAGTACTCAACGGCTTGCTAATGTTATTGAATTCACCGATAACCGTCGTACTCCTCAACCAATAAGCTCTGACGAAATAAAGGAGATGCATGTTGATTATGATAGCAATCGCAAGGCGCCGAGAAGCCAGCGAAGCAACCACCGACATAGATCGCCCTCGCACAAGAGGTCTCGGGCCGCGGACCCCCTCATTCCAGCAACCCGTCCTCGGATGATTCAAGCAACCCCGAAGAACACAAAGATCACCGCAGACGAAGCCGCGGTAGAGAGGATCGTGACCGCGGTGACAGTGGCCGCGACCGCGGCTCGGACGATCAGTGCGATTTTTCACGCGAATGTGATGATCGTTACATGCCTTTTGAAAATCCGAGCCTAAACGTGACTTGGGAAAAAAGAAGCAAAGACAACAAAGTCAACGTCGAAGTTTTAGTAGAGAGAGGCTTGAAGGAAAGGTCTGAGCTCTTAAGTGCACTCAAAGGTGATTGCTTGATCTTTTAAGAGCGCAAGGTGGGACCTTGCAATCGGGTCAAGAACAAGCAGAGCATAAATTGGCTATGATGATATCGAGACCATTCCATAGAGATATCCAACAAGCCTGACCCCCAACAAAGTTTTCTCCCCCATCTTTTGCTCATTATGATGGGCACTCGGATCCCATAAATCATATAGCCTCTTACTCTCATAAGATGGCTTTGTGGGTATTTAAGGAAGCTATAATGTGCAAGATGTTCCCAATCAGTCTCTCAAAGGGATCATTGAAGTGGTTCCAAAGATTGAAACCAGGATCAATTCGATCTTGGGATCAATTGGCCACTAAACTTGTGAAGCACTACTTAGCTAATAGTTGGGATGCAGCATCTCTTGATACACTCTTTGGCCTCAAAAAAGAGAGAAATGAAAGTTTGCGTCGCTTTTCAAATCGTTTCATGGAGTGTTGTGTTGAGGTTGAAGGCTGTGATGATAAGACTGCCATTACTGCTTTTAAAAGGGCAATTCCCACTGAGAGCAAGCTAAGAGAAGAGTTGTCACTCCGTCTTCCTTCCACCATATATAGCTGAGCTCCAAGAGCGTATACACTAGTATGTGCGTTTAGAGGAGGCTAATTACAAAGTAAGAGGAAGGTCGTCCTCTCCCCCTCGTAAAACACACCACCCTTTAGAAAGCTTTAAGAGGAAAGGTGAAACTAGAGTGGTTTACACCACATTCAATAAGACAATCTATAGGATCATGCCTTGTATTAAGCATGAGGATTTCTTCCGCTACCCTCCAAAGGGTGAGTGTCATGAAGATGATCCCCGTAGTCGGAAATATTGCATGTACCACAAAGCTCAGGGACATTTGACTGAAGAGTGTGAGTCATTCAAAAAGTTCTTTGAAAGCTTGGTTCAAAAAGGGTACTTGAATGAGTACATTAAGGAAGGCAAGCTTGAAAATAAAGAAGAGTCGAGGCAAAAACAAATTGAAGTTATCAAACGATCTCGACATCTTACAGGCATGAAGATGATAAAGCTAGAAGCTATTTTAGGAGGTCCTGCCATGAACTAGAAGTGATGAGGGTTCAGCAGGCCGAGCCACGATCTCCACCCTCCCCCGTGCTCGCAGTGGATGGGCTGGTTTTTAGGGACAAGGACCTTGCATAAGTCCAAGTTCCTCATAATGACCCTTTAGTCCTAGCAGTCGAGCTAGAAGGCTTTAAGGTGTGTCGGGCTCTTGTCAACCCGGGGAGTTCGGTTGACATTATGTACGTTGATGTCTTCAAACTCGTTGGGAAAAGCAATGAAGATTTGATTCCAGTCAAGATGCAACTGACATGACTTGGTGGCTATCCAACGTTTCACTTGGAATGTTTAAAACACAAGTCAGCTTGGCTAGGAAAGTAATGACTGTTGAGTTTCTAATTGTTAACGTGCCTTCTCCCTACAATTTGATTTGGGGAGGCCATGGATTTATGGGATAGGAGCGGTACCATCGACCCTCCATAAAATGATCCAATTCAGATATGAAGATGCTATAGTCCGGGTTTGTGCTATCAACTTGACGCTCGTCTATGCTCTAAGGGAAGTCGCCCTAAGTCAGAGTTTATGCAAAAGATCAAAGACGAGCCAAAAATTGAACACCGGCAGTGTAACCACGACCGTGTGCCGCGATCGTGGCGCTGGTTGAGAGAGCCAGATATCGTGTTTGGGGCAAAACCGCGACTGCGGGTCACCAGGCTGCGGTCGCGGAAACCAGCAGTGTAACCACGACCGTGTGCCGCGATTGTGGCGCTAGTTGAGAGAGCCAGATATCGTGTTTGGGTCAAAACCACGACTGCAGGTCACCAGGCTGCGATCGCGGCACCGAGTTCCGCGACCGCGGGGCATCCTGTTGCGACCGCGAAACTGCTTCTAAGAGTTTGATTTCACGAGAGCGTGATCGTACGTGATTGCAATTACCCGTCTTCCGCCGCGCAGGGATCTTGGGATTAGGAAATTCATATAAATAGGGCACTCTTTTTCTCATATGGTTTTGATGAGGCCCTTAGTTTTTTATTTTTGCATTCATTTGTTTAGCCTTGTAAGTTCATGACATTCACGTTTATTTATTAATAAAAGTTAGTTTTTGCGTTAGTTTGAGTCTTGCATAAAAAAACATTAAGCGTAACATTAGTTAATCGCACTAATGAAATTTTGCATATACGTGTATGTGAAATAAAAACTATGATATTCGCTCATAGAAATATAATTTATCATATTCTCTCATAAATATAGGATTTATGATATTCGCTCATAAATATAAACTATGATATTCACTCATAAGTATAAGTATTATGATATTCGCTCATAAATATAAGAATTATGATATTCGCTCATAAATATAGAAGTCCATGAAATTTGCTCATGTGTGTACCAATATACGAATATACAAACGCGTTAGCGGAACCCAATTGACTAATCTGCATGGCCACTTCGAATAGGACACTTCTGTACCCTATGTCCTAGTACGTGTACAAAGACGTAGGTAGGGCAATTGTGAGCGGGTAAAATTAACTACCAAAATTATTTTCCCATGTAATATTTGCAAGGTATTTTTTATTTATTACTAATTTATTATCTTTTATCTATTTTACTATTATATTTAATATGGTGGTTATGCAATTTAATGAGAAATTTTATCTTTCATTAAAGATAGAATTTACTTGGAGAAGGGAATAAGTTATTATCTGCTTGGGCTTTAAGGTAGTTGACCACCCCTAAGAGATATAATTTTCGGCCTTAATGATAGAAATTTCAGCCCCATAGCTCTCCTTCTTCCATTATAAATGCACGTCTTCGCCGTGTAGAGAGAGCATACTGATTCATAGATTGATACTCGCTCAGGCTATTGAAAACACCCATACTAGCATTGAACAAGCTAATATTCGTTTACCTTGACTATTCAAAGAGATTCATACTCATTGATTTTCTAGCTTTCTTGTTTATTCATCGACGCTCAATCGATAACTGCTCTTTTATTCCTCGACGCTCAATCAATAACTGCTCTTTTGATTTAGGTATCGGAGGTGGATTAGGGGGTCTCCGCCCCCTGTGTCCATTATTTTACAGGTCACGAGTTGAGAGAATCAGTTGGTACAGAAGAGGAAAATGAGCATTCAATTAGTGCATTGGCGAAATTTTTGTGCACTAACCCAAATTATGATTACTGTGGCACGAGACTTGTTTATCCATTTGAATAATCACGATTCTCGATATTAACGCTCATTTATTTCGAATTTCAACAGTTAGAATCTTACAGATTACATACATAGAAACCAACCCATGCCATGAACGGGCAGAACGGCGGTAACGGGTCGGGCCACGCGACTCTCGAAAGCAAATGCCAAATTAGGGTGTGAAAATTGTTAGACAACAGAAATGTAAATGTGCATGTGCAGCGGTGGATAATCGGGCCCCACCCGTCACCACAACCCCCGCCTTTTCTGGCTTTGTTTCTCACATCCATCACATGCAATTATGCAATAAAATGCAAGCTGCCCATGTTTCATTTAAAGTCTTCTTTCTGCTTTTCCTCTCAATATTTATTTCAGATTCCTTCAATCACTAACGTTCTCTACTACGGAGTACTACTTTTCTTTTTCTTTTTTCCTTTTACTTTCCTCCTAAATGTATATATTAATCATTCTACACGATTATAAATTGCCCCTCCATCTGTACTACTAGTCTACTACTACTACTTGTTAAGATGCCCTTGACAGCAATTAATAACAATTAGTACAATATTGTTAATTAATCATTCTACTAATAATGATTGTCGTTTAAAGTTGCTGCTATAACATAATTATTAAAAAGAATACTCCGTAATAAAAAAAAAATGTAAAGTTTTGGCCCCCGACCTAGCACCAAAAAAAGCATTAATTTCCGTCTAAGTTTTCAATTCACCATCGTTGCATTTTTTTTTTTTAACGAGGGACCTACCTGTGGTGGAAAATTCAAGGTCCGTGATCTAACCGACAAAGCGCACGAACCAGGTAAACCGGCTTGCACCGACCGGCTCGACTTAGTGGTGGGGGAATGGTGAGACTTGGTTTTTCACCCAAGTGTAGGGACGGAGGCAAGGATCGAACTTGGAACCATCCAACATCCCTCCATATCTCTTACCAGTAGGCCATGTGGGCAACGTTGCATTACTTTCAATGAAGCACAAACACTCAATTTTAATGTACTGAGACAATTCAGTCCAGAGGATACCGCGAAAATTGAGAATTTAACAAAAGAGAAAGCAAAGTAAGTAGGAGCAATTCCCATGAAAATTCCTACTTAGAATTTGGTGGCAACAGATGGACAGAGGTAGAAGAAGATGACAATCACATAATGCTACATGTAAAACGAAAGAAAATAAGCAATGAAAGAACAATGAAGAATTATTTATATAATGGAGTATGTACTTTTTAGTTCCCCGGCGGAAAGCGCTCGGCGGCAGCAGGGCTCGACCGGGTGAGCAATTCGGTCAGAGTCGTCATGGCGCGAACCTGCATCTCCAGAGCCGCTATGTAATCCGTGGCCTCTTCCAGGATCACAGGCAACGCCTCCTTCCGGCATCCTGGAACCAGCCGCCCGAGAACGCGAACCTTCCGCTGTACCGCCGGCAAGCTCTTCGCCTTGAGCCTCAATATGCCTAATCTCGGCTTCCTTGCCGTCGCCGCGGTCGCTGCCCCTCGCGCCCTCCTGCTCTTCATGAACTTGAGCTTCAGGCGGTTGGTGAGAATAGCGCGGCTCCACCTCGTTCTCCCCTTCGCCGCCACGGCTAGGGCTCGGTCGGCGGCCTCCCGGACGGCTCGGCCACGGCGCGGAACCGACGGCGACGAGGAAGAAGGGCTGAGCCGGAGGTTTTTGAGCGATTCCAGAAGCTTCGAGGAGTAGATTTCTTCCGTCTTCTCGGATTTCCATGGGCGGAACTGGTTGTCGGCGCCCCTAGGGCTTTGATTTTGGTTCTGGTCTCTGGAAAGGGACAGCGATTTCATCTTCTTCCTCCTCCTCCTGCACTCGCGCGATCTCTCCACGTTCAGCACCGAATCGGAAGCCGTGCTTGGCGACGCCATCTCCAGATCGACAGAAACCGACCGAACGACGACGGAAGTGGAAGATTCAATTGATTCAATACCAAAGTAGATCTTCCCTCTCTGTCCCACTCTTTGGGCTGATGATGAGGCAGAAGATATAGCGAGTGTCTGGAGAAGACGCCGAGTTGGTTAGATACAGCAGAGATAACAGGAAAAACAAGCCATTACAGGATATTTGAAACTTTTCATCTGAGATTCAGCTGATGTAAATATATTAGAACCAAATCACCGATGTTAGTTGAATGAAATTGCAAATTGGAGCGATTACAATGCTTTCAATCTTCGATTGTAGAAGATGAACCAGGTGATATGAATCGGAGATCAGACGTGGGAATCAACATTATCCAAATTTTCAACTGAACGTTATAAGATTGGAATGGAATTTGGAAGCAAAGTTACATACCTTCGAGAGTTCGAGGTTCAAGAATCGAGATGAGAAGAGCAGATTCATAAGCCGGACAGAGCTTTGGAGGAAGAGAGACAGAGCCTAGAGAGACGAAGGAAAGAGAGAAGGGGGAATAATAGTGGCCTCCTCTCGTTCGTTTGCATAGTCATAGTTCCACTTTCTATTTATTTTCTTAACATTAGGCCGATTCTTCTTGCACACGAAAAAAACACCCGGCGCACACGAGAGTTTACGCTTTATGAAGCGTGCGTTTCATGAAGCATATGGCTCAAAGGGTGCCCTCCCCCGGGGCGTGCGCTTCACGAAGCGTCAAACTTTATGAAGAGTAACGCTTCGTGAAGTGTAAGGGATTGGGCAGAATTTTTTTTTCTGCGCACTACGCCACCGCCATGCATAATTATGAGTGTTTCCGTAAATTTGGAAAAAATATTTTATTGTTAGTCTTATTTCTATTTTATGTCATAAGATAGATTGCATAGCAAACATTGAAGCCCTATATATTCATACATCACACAAAACACAACTTTCACACAATACAACAGCATCCAATAGATTATATGAAGAAAATTCATCGACGGAATCGCCTTTTTCAGATGAACCTTATGAAGCGGAATCATCATCATCATCTTATGAAAAGTTGTCATCATTATTTGAAGAAGAAGAAGAAATAGACGTTGACAAAGAAGAATACGACATAGTCGAGGTTAGTTTTTTGTTACAAAAATCATATATTTAATTTGCAGTTTCTAGTTTTATATTCAGAAATTTGAAGGTATCGTTATTTATATTTTTAAATAAAAAAATTAAAATTATTAATCTTAAACATTTGTAGTGATTATATGCGTTAAAAGTATGATATATTATTAAATAGGTGATTTTAGAAAAAATGTTATTGTTATTTAATATTGTAGAGTTGATTGGAAAATAATAGTAAAAAATATGTTATTGTTAAAAATATAGTGTGTGTTTTTGCAGTTTAATTGAAAGTAATTTTAATTTATAAATAGGTAAATGGGAGAGATTTTTCTGCTTACTTTCATCACGATGGAGTGTGAGATAGTCGAGATGAAATGATAGCCTGGGCTAGGCAAGTAGGGCGTGAAAGAAATATGGCGTTGCCTATAAAAACATTAAATGCAAATTTAGTCAGGCTAGCATGTCATAGGCATGGTATGTATAGACCTGGGAAGAAGGGTGATGTCATCCCTATAGTTACACCGCCTCCTGTGCGAACATTGTACACAAAGTGCAAATGCAAATTCGATTTGCTTGGTGTTAGAAGTAAATCAACCGGGAAGTGAGCACTAACGATTGTGTGCGGAGTCCACAACCACGACCTCCCCACCAGTCTGCTTGGCAATTCATTTTCAGGCCGAATGACGGATGTACAAAAACTTCTTGTGAAGGAATTCAGCTATATATATGTGCCACTTGCTCGTATAGTGGAGCGGTTGAGAAATATTTGCCCCGGAAATGTGACATCAAGGAAGCAAGTGTCAAATTTGAGGGCACGGTATCTAAAAGAGGATAGTGCAAATCTGACAACCACCCAATATGCACTGCATTTTCTACAAATAAACGGTTACAGAGTATTTTCGAATAGGATAGGTGGTTCAGATTATATTGATATCCTCTTCTTTGTGCACCCCACCTCGCTGCATCTACTGAAGTTGTTTCCGTATGTCGCCATTATGGACAACACATATAAGACCAACATGTACAATCTTTTAAGTTTTTAATTATATACTGAGGCAATTATTGTTGTTGTAAAGTTGTATAATTGTTTTATATATTGACAGGTACGACATGGCTTTGCTGCAATTGGTTGGGTTTACATGCATTAACAAATCTTTCAATATAGGTTTTGCATTTCTCTCAAGAGAAGACACCGCTAGTTATTCATGGGTGTTGGCTCGTTTGAGACGTTTGTTTCAGGAAGTGGGAGCAATGCCAAATGCGATTGTCACAGATCGAGATAGGGCAATCATTAACGCAAAGAAAGATGTGTTTGGAAAGGAGGTGAAACATCTTCTATGTTGGGTGCATGTTAAGGCGAACATATTAGCATAAGTTGTAGGTATCCTAGAGGACCAGGATAAGGCAAAAATGTTTGCTAATAGATGTTGGGGCATATTCATGTCGACAACGGAGGCAAAATACGTGGATAGGCTTAGAAGAGTCAAAGAGCGTTGGGGAGGGTTGATGAAGTATGTTGAGAGGTCGTGGCTCAGGCCTTACAAGAAGTCGATAGTTAGAGCATGGACCGATCATTGTACCCACTTTGAAACGAGAACAACAAACAGGTACACACACATTTATGGTTTATATATTTTTGGTTGTTAAAATTATGTGATTTACACATTGGTAATGTACACTTTTTATAATAATAATATGTATGACACAAGGCGGAGGGCATGCACAGCGTGCTTAAAAAAATACCTGACAGTTCTCGAGGAGGCTTCAACACAGTGATCGGAAGGATCCACAATCACATTGAGTCCCAAGTTAATGATATAAGGAGGGATCTGGAGATGTCACGTAGCAAGATTCCAACAGAGTTGAATAGCGTTCCTAGTCGAGTTAGGACGATATTCATTCGCCTATTTTACAAAGTGTCAACATTGTGCATTCTGAAGTTGTTGAATATGTACTACGACCTGAACAGGGATGTCGCTGAAGGAAAGTTAGAGAAAGAGTGTGTTGATTATTTGGTACGGGAGTGCATGGGTCTTCCTTGCCCTCATAGGATTGCCCAAGCCATTCTCGATAAGCGGTCAATCCCGCTAGGTGACATACACCCATTTTGGCATCAGGTGGTATGGGAGGGAGTTGATCTGCATCGCATGCCCATAGAAGACAAAGAGTCAAAAGAACTTACCAAGATCAGATGGAAAGATATGGTGGAGAGGAAGCGTCGGGGTGAATTGACATAAGACCATGTGTACTCGATCACAGAGTCGTTTGTAGATAATGTGCTGGGAAAAGTGTCTTCTTTGATTGAGCAGGTAGATGCTATGAAGTGGGGACGGCCAAAGGGGTCCACTAAGTGGTCCACAAAGAGGATAATACTTTGCTTGAGCATCGGATAGAGGCATATGAAAAGGAGAAGCAAGTGAAGGAAAAAAAAAGAGCTCAGTAAAAACCTCATTGCCCGACAAAAAGCGTGGAAGGACAAAGGGCTCAACAAACAAGGCCCCGAAAAAAGTTGCGACGGGTACAAGTGCACAGGAAGCGAGGGGCAGCATGATGTGGCTGGATTTCAACTTTAGAGTTGACAACGTTAACGACTTCATGTTTCCTTACATTGATCAGCTGCAGGATGTAACGCCAGATGGGCATTGTGGATATCGATCACTCGTCGTGTTGTTGGAACATGTACAAAGCGAGCATCGCAGAGTTCGGTTGGATACTATGCCCTATGTTGTTAGCCCTTGCGCTCGAAGATATTGGATGGAGATGCCCATAGTCGGTTTGATCTTTGTCACACTACATCAGGTTGTAGTTGTTTTGTTGTCGTGGGATGGATCGCACACATGCTTGCTGATGCAGGCGAGAGGGGACAATCGGGACCCTCTGACCAAGATATATACCATAGCACTCGTGGGAAACAAAGATCACTTCATACCTGTAAGTCATATATTCTTATCATGAAGTACATTAGCGTTGCTGATGTACTTCAATTTCTTTTACCATCTCTTTTAGATGCCTAATCTTGTATTACTGGTATTGATCAATTTCTTTTATGGAGGACTTGTAACTACTAGAAATTCTTTTATGTACAGGAGGTATCATAGTGGCAAATATTCAGGAAGATCAGAAGTAATACATACTGCTGATGGTGGTAGAAGCTGCAATCAAGGACTTGAGGAGGCTAATTCACAATTGACTTTCAGTGCAAAGTCATATGGTTTTGCATTATTGATTCAATCAGAATATGTAGAAGATGACACTATTGGGATCAACAATTAACTTATAGTGAGGAATGTGATATGATAGAATTTTCTGATGCTGAACTGAATAACAATCGTGAAGGTGCAGTTGAAGTGAGTCGAACACTAGAATCATTTCCTTAGGTTTCTTAGCATTGTTCATTTCATAATAGAACTTTTGTGTATTGAAATTTTGTGTGTTTGTTCATACCAATAGCGTTTTTTTTCCTTACTTTAAAAGCAATTCATTAGTTGGTTGGAATACCAAATATGTGAAGAACTTGCAATCAAAGCATAGGAAAAACTCATAACCAATTTATTAACAATATATAGACTTTGTAGCATCTCTTGAGAGTCATGCTATGCATACTGAAATTTTAAAACACACTGACAAGTCCTCCTGTACATAAAAGAATTTCTAGTAGTTACAAGTCCTCCATAAAAGAAATTGATCAATATCAGTAATACAAGATTAGGTATCTAAAAGAGATGGGAAGTTCATAGAAAACATAGGGAAAACTCATAACCAATTTATTAACAATATATAGACTCTGTAGCATCTCTTGAGAGTCATGTTATGCATATTGAAATTTTAAAACACACTGACAAGGTATTTCCTTTCGGTCTTTTGAAAGTACAATACCAATTGTAATTACCTTCTTCAGTCTTGTTTTGTATAACTTTGAGTTTCCAAAATTTTTATTTAGTTGTTAAACAAAATTTTATAATTCAAATCTGAACCAAATAAGCCATTACATTGTTTTTCATCAATCTTACCATTAGTTTTTCATTCACTATGTCTATATAGGATTCACCCAGCTCTCACGAGCCAAAAAGATAATAATCACTCATAGCAAAGACACACCATAGGCATAGAGGAATTAGTCACAGCAAAAACACATCAAAGAAATAGTAAAGACACAACAAAGACACATTATATTGTCTATATTGGATTAACCCAGCTCTCACGAGCCTAATAGAGAAGAATTAGTCACAGCAAAGACATAGAAAAATCTAGGTGTTGAAAAATAGCATCCAGTATCTAAGCTGTTCAAACCAAGACACATCAAAGCCAAAAAAAATACACAACAAAGACACACACATATGTTCAAACATTGGCATCTGCTTGAGCAACCAAGACACATCACAGTTGCTGAACACCATATATTGAGGGAATTTTATGTCATAGATTCAAAGCTGTTGAGTTTGGAGTGCATGCTGTTCAGAAGAAGCAACAGAAGAATCAAGGCTGTTCAAAAGAAACATAAGAAGGCTTAATATGAGAAACTTTTTCCTAAACAGAAGAAGCAATAGAATAATCAAGGCGGTTTAGTTTAGAGTGCATGCTGTTCACAAGTTTTGTTGGTTTTGTTGTCTAGATATGCCAAGGGACTTGTGTGGGCGTGTAAATTCCATTCCCGATCCCATTAGATGAATGAACTTATGAAACTGGGTGCTATAGTGTGTCGGATAGCCACATTTGAAGCCCCATCAATGGCTCATTTTCAGGGAGGCAACAGATTTACAAATCTATTAGTGCATTTATTATGGAACATTTTAGATAAATATCTCCATATGTAATAATATGCATATCTAAGCACAAAACAAGTAATTAAAGTCTTCTTATATAGCAATGATTAATAATAAAGCCTTACTCATCTAGTTCACCAGTCAAAGAAGTAACTAATACATTTGCATTATATGAATGAACTTATAAATCTGGGTGCTACAGTGTGTTGCCATGTTGGCTGTTTTGTTGAGGCCTTAACAAATAAGAAGAGACTTGCACATTTCATCATCTAATGATCAAGCTTAGCATTATATGATCTCTATTCGGGCTTCATGCGGCTTGGGTGTGATAAGGTTTCAAAGAAGTGTATGACAGTGGGGTTGGAGTTGTCCATGAATGTGCCTGGGATGGAAGCTTACAAGGCCACCATGGAAGAATTTGTTAGTGAGTTTGAGAAGAGAGCTCACCTGCATTATAAGGAGACTATACAGGACTTGCAACTTGCTCAGAAATGGATAAACACATTCCTAAGAAGAATTTCACGACACTTACAGGGGTAAGAAACAAATTTCCTCCTCATCCTCACCTTCGTTCCCACTCTCAAGATTCTCCCTGCACTTTTTGATCACTCCTCATACTGCTTGTTATTCTTTTTCAGTTTTTGCTTCATGGAATTCCAGTTCAATGGAGATCAATATACCAATGGCAAACAGAATAAGCTTGGGTTTGGTATTGTCAACAAGCTTTGCCTAGAACTCCAAATCAACAGACCATTGACGAGAACACAAATATCAATAACAAATGCTTCAGAAGTTCATTCATTTAACCTCGATGCCCCTAATCAACCATTATAAACTACATTGCACTAAAAATCCCCAAATTTCATCAAATCAAATAACTAGGTTTTTATGGTCAATTCAATTTGTTTGAATTGAATAGCCATTGGTAGTGCAAAATAATCTGATTTTGACATTTACCTGGTGAATGGCCGTTTCTCTCTCCGTCGGCCTCCACAACAGCAACCTGCACATCGTCGTCGGCGTAATGCTCCGTCGAAGCACGTCCTCTACCACCACCACGAACACGCACCATTTCCGAATGATTGAGACTAAAATGTCTTCGAAATATGGATTTCGCCTCTGGTTTTTGGTTTCTTAATCGGGAGGAAGACGATAGAGAGGAGGAAGACGATGACCTAACGCTTTCAAAAGTGTTTAAAATAACTCCATCGGTACGCTTTATGAAGCGTAACCCTTCTTCAAGATTTACGAAGCGCACGCTCCCGGGTATGACCCGCTGAAAGGGTACCCTTTGATTCGTACGCTTCATGATACATGCAATCCCGTGTGCACAACGCGTTTTTTTCGTGTGCCTAAAGATTTTCCGTGTGCGCGAGGTGTTTTATAGTAGTAAATACATCCTTCGGTTTTTAATAGATGTTAATTGAGATTTGTGGGTAATAGTCATTCTATTATAGAGATTTTATATGAAATAATTACCTATATTGAGAAAAAATAATCATATTTGATTTTTTTAATATGTAAAAAACAATAATGGAAATCAAATCTCATAATTACGTGATTTTTTCCATTGAATCTTACAATTTTCATTTTAATTTCAGATTTACGAAATCTCATAATTTTAGAAAACATAAAATTAATTTTCATTCTCGCGTTTGAGAAATCTCGCATAGGCATATACATGAAATCATTTATTTATATTCATGATTGTAATTTATATATATATGATCATGATCTGTATCAAGTGTATGCATGGTATTGAATATATTATTCAAGGTTGTAAAAAAATAAATGATTTTTTCAAAAAAAATTATTTTATTTTATTTTATTACCTTTTTAAAATTATTTTCTTATTTAAAAATAGCTATAAAAATGTTAAATATGACAGTTCAATTTTTATGAGTTTTGTTCAAATGAAAAAAACTCTTATCTTGAAAAATGCAAAGAAATGCACTTTTCCTAGTTCGTAGTGCACTTTTCCTACTTCGGAGTGCATTTTTTCGCATTTGCACTTTTCGTACTTTGTAGTGCACTTTTCGTATTTTTTATAGTACACTTTTCGGATTACACTTTTCGTACTTTGTAATGCACATTTCGTACTTTGTAGTGCATTTTTCATTTTTCAGGATAAAAGCTTTTTTCATTTGAACCAAACTCTATACTATGAGTTCATTTTTATACACTAGAAGTTCAATTTTTTATGTTAGGAGTTCAATTTTCTATATTGTATGAGTTCAATTTTTATATTCTATGAGTTCATTTTTTTATCTATGATAAGTTCAATTTTTATGTGCTTTGAGTTCATTTTTCGTATAATTCGACTTTCACATAACTAAAAAAATAATTTATTTTTTCTCAATTTTTTTAATTATTTTTTCTATTTTTTACTTTTTTATAATTTTTTATTTGGTTTTGAGTATATATATACATGGTTGTGACTTTCAATGTACATGACTTTACAATCCGTCTCACTTCTTTTTGGCTTCATTTAGACAAGTAATGATAAAGCAACACTAGTGTACATGTATTAAATTAAAAACTTTAGAAGGTCTTATACAATGAACACAACTCTCCTTTCCAATATATTTTTCTCTATTCCTTAACAAGGTCCTTGTTTTCATCGGTTGTCATTTTAACAATTTATTTCCAACTTTGTGGCAACCTAAGACAAATCTCAACTTCTTCCCCTTTGATACATCCAACCGGTCAGCATGATTTGGACTCTCGTGGCATCATCTTTCCACACTAGTCATAAATCCAAGAATCTGCACATGACCATTCAATAAATTCGTGTATTTACATGTATAAATCATGTATAAAGGTTGTTGCGGGCAATATACCACGTATACACAAACAATATACCATGAATACAGTTGAACGCAACACAAATACACATTAATATACATCATGTATATAAGATACAAGGTGCATGCATATATACTGTATATACCAATTATTTAATAATTTATCAAGAATACATGATTGACATCATGAATACATATATTGAATTAATATTTTCAATAAATTAAAATCATGTATGTACATTATTGTATACTCATATTATACGGACATCATGCTTGAATTCATGTATACATGTTACAAGTTAATGTTTTCAACAGTTAAAAAACATGTATGCACATCAATGCAAAACATATTACACATATATCATAATTGAATTCATGTATATAAACATCAAATTCATGTTTTCGAAAGGTTAACATCATGTATACCCATCAATAGAAAACAAATTATACATACATCATGCTTAAATTCACGTATATAGACGTCTTGTTTATGTTTTCACAGTTTCAAATTATGTATACACATCAACGGAAAACTTATATTATGCAAAAATCATATGATGACAATAAGATCTAAAAATCAAATAACTACAAACACGAACCAAGAGGTCAAAAATTAGTCATATACAAAAACACTTAAAACGATTTTGAAACAAAATCAAGCATAAACCGGACATGGAATTAAAAAAAAAACTCGAACTTCAATCAAACAATGGTTAAATCTAGTATAAACTACCAATCATAACTTGAATATAGTTTCATAAATCATTAGAATTTAAGAATCAATAGCACACTAGATGAATTACCAGATCTGAACCGATATTCCACTACATAAGCGCCAGAGAAGAAGCCGGATTTGAACCGATAACTCATTGTCAAAGAAGTGGCTCAGAAAACTCGACCGGAAAAGACGCTCGGATAAGAGCATGAATCAGGGAAGACGCTCAAAGAAATCACATGGAGAAGAAGTTTGAGTCTGAGAAATTTCAATATCGACGGCGAACAAAAAAAAGAGCTTTTGGAGTTTTGATAGAATTAAATTTCTCATTCGGGTTGTGAAATCTGCAATTAGGAAATATGGTTGTATTTGGTATTTTTTTTGGAAAAAAAATCAACCTAATTCTCCCACCTGCCTAAAATTACGCTAGTAATTTTAATCTAGCGTTTTGCACCTACACACTAAATTTACTAATTAATCTTAACCATTTATTATAAATAGATCTAATGGCTCAGATTTTGTCACTGTGTATCACTAAAAACACTAGTACTAGTAGATCCTTCCATATATATATATATATATATATATCACTCGTACAAATCCTAAGAAACTTGGCCCATAAATAAAGCTCAAAAGGACAAATTCAAGGCATCTCAAAAAATCTCCCCAAAACAGATGTACGAGATGCATCATGGTAATCTCAAATGTACCAGAAATCTTCATTTCCTCACATTTTCCCTCAAAGGGAAAGTTAGCATCTTGTCACATTTAGCAAGTGCAAACAACACTGAAACTTGCTATGAGGAACTGTCTTGATGAACATGTAAGCAAGATTATCAGCAATACCCACTTTATTCGCCTCGATTCTCTTCTCACTCCTCAAGAAATGATATCGGACATCCTTGACCAATCATATTGCACTCAAATTGTCACTATATACTATAATTTGATCATGATATCGAACTAGTCTTTTCGGCTATAAGTTGTTCAATCTCTAAATCTTGATGTGTAACTATTGCTATTAGCGTCCTGATAGAAGTGTGCCTAACCATAGGTGAGAAAATCTTATTGTAGTCCACTCCCTCTTTTTTGATTGGAACCCTCTTGCAACAACTCGATCCTTATACTTAATCCCATCAACAACTGATACTCCTTCCTTCCTCATGAAAAGCCATTTACATGTAATGATCTTTCTCTTTGGAGGTTGCATGACTAATTCCCAAGTCTGATTCTTATGAAGAGACAACTTCTCTATACGTGGATGGCTCATGAAGTTCCACCTCTTCAACAACTTGTGATGCATAACTCATCATATCCTCAAATCCATACCTATTTAGGGGTCTAATTTCGGTCCTTTTTGGTTGATCCAGAGTTATACTACATTGAGGAATTTCAGATGATTGTGTTTCTAGTGTTGCATATTCTAAATGTTCAGATTCTGAGTGTAGCTGTTGACCTCCTTCTTGTTGTTTCAATTCACTCTCATCTTAAATGGCTTGAAACTCTAGCTATTTATGAATGCTATCATTTTCTAATGCAACTACGGAAATCAAAATGTGGTTAAACATAGACTTTTAACCAAAGATTACGTTTCTGCTCAAGATAACCCTTTTTTAATGTAGACCAGATTATATATCCTTGAACCCCATTGATATAGTGAAACCAGCCATGTTTCCCACCGACGTCGAGGAGTTGATTCGAGTTCCCTTTGATGGACCAATAACCAGAAGTAGAGATAAGCAGATTACTCAAGCAACAAGATCCATTCTAGTTCGTTTGGCAGCTATGGTTGAAGACTCCAACAAGAAGAGAAGGATCACTATGATTCAACATCAAACAACCCCAGATTCCATTACTTGATTTGTATGGGTCGAGTTTCACATAGATGGGGCGCCAATTCTGTATTTTGGGCCATGTCTACCATTATTTCCTATTTTAGAAACATGAAATAGCTTGTCTTACTTTACAGCTGAATTTAGTAAGTGAATGGGTAAGATAAGATATTACATGTGGTCTTAGTCAACTCTTTGACTTGACCAATCTAAGAGAAGGAAAATATCTATCTTATATTAGTTATAATCGAGTTTGTTAGACAATAAAAGATATGATTTTCGACTGAGGCTTATGTTAGTTGGTTGATTATCTTATCCTTAGTATTATTAATATCTTTTGAGTTTGTTAGGTTTAGTTTTCTTATCTTATAAGTCAGATAATTATTTATTTAATTTATTTAGATAAGGGAACTTAGATAGGAGTTTTTCGTATTATAATAAGTTATTTTGGGAAGCAAGTCAATGGACAAAAATATCCTCCAGATCCTCCATGTTGACTTATTCTCCAAGACAACTCTACCTTGTAATCTTATTAAATAGCTATAATTATTAATCAATAAAATCAACTTTGAGATTAGATAAACCATACATTGGATTTATCTAGCCTTTGGGGCCATTAAACAATCAAAGTGTTTGAGCATTATCAAACCCTAGATCGATCGTCATCATCTCAATTTATCAATTCTCTCTCTCGTGATTCAATTTTCAGACTGTGGTTATTTAGTTGATCAATTGGTTTAGTTCTAGTTAGATTGTTAAAGATCAAACCTAGTTCATTAATTGGATTTAGCGTTAGAGCCAATCTAATTGAACTATCTATTTGATTCATCTTATTTAATCCAATTCAGTTTCGTTCTTCATTAAAGTCGAGAAAATCAATTTGCTTGTGCGTCAAGTTATTAACTTTGAAAGTGATTCAGGTTGGAAAACAAATTTACAAGGCAAGAGGGGATCCTGTGTGGTCACATAAGAGGTTTCCAAGGAGTAATCCACTGCAATCACGTATCAAGTGGTATCATAATCCAGCGTCAGGGCAAGTAAAATTTCTCACCTTTTTCGCTTTCTAGTTCAATTAAATTCAGTTTTTGATCCCAAAAATCATACCTTTTCCCATAGTTGCAATTTTTGAGACCTAAACCTGAATTTTTCTCCACAAAACACCACAAGTCCGATGACCACCACCATTACCGTCGGTGATCACCAACGACATGGTGTCACTAACCCCCACCGGTCGATCTGCCACCATACCACCGTCCTTCCGCCACCAACCCCGGTCCAATTGGACCACCACACAACCAAATCGCCCCCCTTCTCGGAACCCTTATCGCAAACCCTAACTCTAATTCTCCTTGTTCCTTGCCCCCCAAGCAATAACCTAACTAGGAGATTTTTAAGGGATTTCATGCATGTTTTAAGGGTGATTGGTTAAGTTTGTTGCAATTCAAGATTAGCTATTTGATTCCTACAATTTTTGTAAGTATTCAATTGATTATTTCATGATTGATTGAGATACTATTGCTTGAATTAATTGTTGATTTTTGCTTTGCATCCTCCATATCAAAATTGACCTACCATATTGTCTCTTTGTTAATTTTGCTTCTAGATAGTATCATTAGTAGTATAAATTACCTCTTACAAAAAAATCAGTTCGTTCCTTTGCAATTATTTTTTTCTTCAATTCATCACATTCTAGTAGTTTGTGCATAAATTCAAAAAAAAAATCAGAAGCTTGCTTGTTCAAAAGGTGATCTACTCTATATCTAGTTTGAAGCTACTTTCACCCCTAGTGATTGCTTTGCTAAAAACTAGTACTAGTAATCACTTTGTATGCTTTGTGACAACACTACTATAAGTCACATAAACCTGCCTATTTCTCACCTTGCTTGCTTGAATTTGGCTATTGTCTTCTTGTTAAGGATCAATTGAGAGATTGCATGTTCTTTTGAAGCTTATAAGGGAAAATTGAAATTGCTTTTCATATTGCATACTTGCTAATTGCTTAAGCTGTGTTTTTCCTTGATTATCATTAGCTTATCATATCTCTATCATAACTACCTTAATTCTAACCCCAAAAACTAAATTGGTTGAATTGGATTGCTTTTGAGGAAGTTTTGGCTTGATTAAGGTGTGATATTGCTGATTGTATTGCTTTTGGAAGAATAGACTACTCTCTTGTTATTTGTGATCTTTTCAAGCTAGAAATGACTATTGAAGAGCAAGTTAAACCCCCTAATGTGCATTTGACTCAATAAGCTATTGATTTCATAAGGTTTTCTATTAATGAGAGCATGAAGACAATCAAAAGAGGACACTAGAGCTAGTGCATTCCATCTTTCAGCCTCAATGGGACAAATTGGATGCACTTGTGGCTGCTCCTAAGGAAGGTTCACTCTCAATCCAGAAAGATACTTCTCCTATACACAAAGAAATTGACCCAAATCAAGCTTTTGCAAGCAACAAAGGCAAGAAGCATGTAGAAGAGGAAGAGTATGATTTGCTTGCTTACTATCCTGGATCAAGAGAAGACCACAACCTCCCAGACCATTACTACCTAGTGGCGGCCGTGGAGCTGGAGTGAGGCCACCGGCGCAAGGACACCAGCCGCCGCCAAGGCAGGCTGCATCGCCTTCTCAATTCACTCACCAACAACCATACAATAACCCTTATGATGATGTGACGTATGGGTATCCCAGGGATGAGCAGCCTCCATGGGATCCTCCCCTTGATGATTTCTACAATGAAAATGAAGAAATGGAAATAATTTTACAAGCTTATGAGTTAGGAGGCAAAACAACAACAACAACCTCAAATTGGAAAACGGGATATAAAGATCAAAATTGAACCTTTAAATGTAGAGCTTAATCTTGAAAAATATCTATAGTGAGAGCAAGCTACTAGCTTCATTCTAAATCACATGGGCTATGAAGAATGGGAAAAAGTGGATCTTGTTGTAATCCATTTTGTTAGGACCGCTAGAAATTGGTGGTTTTGAATCAAAGAGGATAAAAGAAGAAAGAATCTACCTCCTATTGAGACTTGGAACCAGCTGAAGTTTGTGATGAAAAATAAGTATGTGCTTGAAGAACACACCGACCACATGAGGCTAAAAGTGGCCACTTGCAAACAAGGATTCAAGTCACCTACTGAGTTCTTCAATGAGCTTGAAGATTTAAGTTTCTAGGCTGGAATTCATCATTCTCAAAGGTCCTTAAGGACCCAATTCATGGCTGGACTGAATCAATCAATTAGAGACACACTAGAAGTGCAACAAATCAAGGATCTCAACACTCTAGTGCATTCAGCCCAATTGCTCCATGACCAGCTGCAAAGGAAGAAGAAAGAAGCTTGGAATCCAAACAAAAGGTACCCCTCTAACTTTAGCCCAAATTCCAATTCTTTTTCTTCTAACTCTTCTATACAATAAAAGGGAGCTCAAAGCTCACCTAAACTAGGTAAAATGACCCCTAGATGCTCCATTAATGGCCCCAAAAGCAGCAAAGGACAAGAGACATCACATGTTTCAAATGTCAAGGAAGAGGCCATTTAGCTAAAGATTGTCCAAACTTGAAACAAGTGCTCCTTACTACCAATGGTGGTTATGTGAGAGATGAAGAAATACCTCCAAATCAAGGGGAGGAGGAGAATCTAAGCTCTGAGGTGGACGACATAGAGGCAATTGAACTTGACAATTCTGAGCAACCTTTGACTTTGGTTACTATGAGAAATAAGGGTTGGTTTTCTATTAAAAGTGAAATAAGAGGTGGTTTTTTTTTCTTGCAACTGCTCCAAGATAAGGGGTGGTTTTCTGTAAAAACTGAAAGAAGTGGTGTGTTTTTTATAGATGTCGCAAAATAAGAGGAAGTTTTATGTATTTTATCCAAAAACAAAGCTAAAATACAATACAGATTTTAGCAGTAATAGATGAAATGCAAAAATCACATTAACAACTTTAATGTAGCAGTTAATTACATGATAGATTGATAGGGCAGCAACTTTGCTCCATTTTTTTGTGTAATACGTGGACAGTTATGGGTTAGACCATAGAGTGTCTAGGGTTTGGCCAGGAGGGTTTATTTTATGTTTTTTTTTGTTGGGTAGAACATAGAAAACCACCTCTTATTTTAGTGATTTTGTAAAAAAAAAAACACCTCTTATTTTAGGGATTTTCTATAAAAAACACCTCTTATTTTACTTTTTAAAGAAAACCACCAGTTATATTTATTCTATTTTCATTTAACCACCTTATCACATTTTTCATCCAATTTTCTGCCAAATAAGGGTCAAAAGACACAATTGCCCCTAAGATATTGTACTTTTATGATTTAGCCCAAATTCATGTTTATCATTTTCCATCTAGTATTTTTATTTAACCTGATTTGTTGGCGTGGAATGAATGAAAAGCCCTCCCATCAAAATTCTAGTTAGATATGTGATGAGGTATTTTCAGTGGTCGTTATACCTATCAAAGAACCTAACTTAACCAAACTTAGTATTAATGGTAAGTAAGGGTCGATCCTACAGAGACTCGTGTATTTATGTTCTTACTTGCATGCCAAGTAATAGAAATATAGGGGGTTTTGTTGAATGATTTCCTAATCTAATATGCAAATTAAAACTAACTATGAATGCAAGGTTAATTATAAATATATGAGAGACAAGTGTTCAACTAGTTAGATCCATCATAGATATGCTTATTGATCATTAATTATCTTGATTCTCAATTCACTTGAATAATCTACTGTGGATTATGATCCTACTAAGGATTATGACCCAAACTTCAGAAATAGTTGAAAGAACTAACAGTCTAAACAACCCTAATCATTTAACAACCTAAAACAACGTCTAGATTCAATTAAACAACAGCTTTACAAATCAAGTTATCAATAGAAACGAACACTTAGAGCAAACCAACATCTAAGTTATTTGTGGATTTATTCCCTTCTACAATTGAATAGCCCGAACGGGTCCAAACAATTATAGATGCTACTTTATCTAATCAACCCCGAACGGGCATTAATCAGATTAGTTGTAAATTAACCTAGAAATTTTATTAGGTGATCAAGCTAACAAAACCCTAGAATAATTCTTATTCAATTAAGCATAGGGAATAAAACCTATTCAAGTTGTTGAGAATCAATCAAACCTCACAATATTATACAATCTATGATTTCAATAACTAGTCAAACACAAAGGAATTAGCAATGCATAATTAAATTGAGAAAAATTTACAAAGGTTCAAAGTTTGCTCCTTTGAGAAAACTCTCTCCAACGAAACCCTAGCCTCTAATATTATGTTCTAAGTTATGAAAAGAGAGAGAAACTAACTAGAGTTTAAACTACTAAAACTATCCAAAGAAGCATATCCTCATAAGCCAAACTCGGACAAACATAAAGCCAAGCCCATAACTAAGCCCAAAACATCTCCATGTGAAATCCCGAAAGCGCTGCTTGGCCTCAAAAAGTGCGACTGCGCAATTCTTACCTATCCCGCGCTTTTACCCTCGGTTCAGCATTCAGGTGACACTTCAGAAGCTGTTTTGACCCTCTTCGAATTGGAGTTTGGACTCGGAGTAAGAATATGAATTGTAGGTCTTTGAATTAGCTTTCCAGTGATACCAAATTCAGATTCATCCGACCACTATAGCTCCCAAACCAAGCATTTCAAGATAGAGGTGTCAAAACAAGAACTCCCATGCATGACCTGAATTTAAGCCTTCTTTTTCCACAACCTCTTGGGCCTTAGCTCTTCTAATCTTCACTTGTATCACTCTAAGCTTCATCTTGATCCTCCACAATCATCTAAGATCCATCCCGTCCACGCTTGTTTATCTAAAGATCTGCAAAACCGAACAAAACAAGCGCAAAACCCGAATTTCCTAGAAAACCTAAAAACATAAGAACTAAACTAGACAAAGCTAAAACCAAGCAAAATAATCATAAATATAGATCCTAAGCTATACCTAAATGCAAGCTATCAATTTGATCAATTGATACAATTAAGGAATCAAACTTCAAAATACATAAGTAAATATATTTGGAAAAATAACAAAGAAAAGTTTTCAATTTAGGAGTTTCACTAGAGTTAGCCCATCAATAATTTTACAACTTGAAAAGGTTCAAGAATTTTATTGACTCAAGAGAAATCCAAGCGTAAACTTGAGTTAAAATAAATGAATTGACCTTTAATTTTTTGTTTTAGAAGAAGAATGAAGAACAATTATATCAAAAGACTATGAGTTCCTGATTTGACTAGAAGAACAGTAGACCAAGAAAGAAAGAGTGCAGGGGACCTACAAAGCACGTCCACGTCAACTTGGAGACCAAAAATAGGTTGACTCGACCTGATGGTTGCGATGATCTGAATCTTGCCAACGAGCCACTAGTACATAATTTTGAGCGCGAATCTAATGAATTGACTCATCTGGTGCTCTTCGAACCCAACTCGGGGTGCTGGTGAATCTTACTCCAGATTCACTCATCGATTCGGATATCGTGGGCTCCTTCGCCAATTCTAGCAAATCCTTACTCGATTCCGAGCGCATGAACATTTAATTTTACTAGTGGATGAAGCAAATCAGATTTGATATTGCTAGAATCAGATCCGAGCGCGTCAACATTTAGGGACAATTGCATCTCTTGACCCTTATTTGACAGAAAATTGGATGGAAAATAGAATAGGGTGGTTAAATGAAAACATAATAGGTATAAAGGGTGGTTTTTTTATAAAAAGTAAAATAATGGGTGGTTTTTTACAAACTCCCTAAAATAAAGGGTAATTTTCTGTATTTTATGGGTTTATTTATATCGGCAAGAATCGTATCTCGTTTTTTTATTTTGATTTCAGTTTAACCACTGAGCAACCCTTTCGCTTAGTTGTTTAGGTAAATTTATGGCCAAATGGTGTCCAATAATACAAACTTTCATTCCGTAGCTTTAAATAACATGAACTTTGAAAAAAACAAAAATAATCACGAACTTTCTATGTGGTGGCGTTTAGTAGCACCATTTTATTTTTAATGGTATTGCTCCAAAATAAAATAATGACATGTCACATAGATGCTTAGTTGGCAAATTTAATTAATGACTAGATAATAAATCATGAAAAAAGTAATTTAGATAAAAACCCAAATTTCACCTCTTCTTTAAAGTCTCATTCTAAAATAAAATAATGATTTGTCACATACATGCTTAGTTGACGATAAATCATTTAAATAAAAAAAAGAAAGTAATTTATATAATTTGCTATATAATTTTACAAGACACTGAATCCATATAATTTGTTAACATTAAAATAACTTGAACACCAAATAACTTGAACATTAATAGATGTCTTGAAAAGTGTCAGCCCCTACATTCAGCAAAAATAGGACTCACACAAACATTTAACATATTTCCTGCATTTCTACACCAAAAAGAGCTAGTTTATGATCATAAAAGTTCTAGTTTTGATCATAATAAAGCTATGACAATAATCTAAATAGACCTAAAAAGAATAATTCAACAATAGCAATTAGGGTTTTTTAATCTAAATTACCATTTTTCATTATTTATTATCTAGTCATTAATTAAATTTGTCAACTAAGCATATATGTGACATGTCATTATTTTATTTGGAGCAATATCATTAAAAAATAAAACGGCGCTACTAAACGTCACCACATAAAAAGTTCGTGATTATTTTTGTTTTTTTCAAAGTTCGTGTTATTTAGAGCTACGGAATGAAAGTTTGTATTATTGAGCACCATTTGGCCTAAATTTATTGCATAAGTGTTGTACATCACACCCTAATTTTACTACACTTCACACTTTTCCACTTTCTTTACCATAAAGCCTATGATATAATTTTGGAAATTTTAAACTTCCATTAATAAGAAAATATTTAAAAAAGATTTTTGTTATAAGATCTTAATGAAAGATCATACAATATATTGTTCAATGATACCAAATCTTCACTCTACCAAAAAATGAAACAAAATATTAAAAATATATATATAATATTATTAAATATAATTTAATATACCTTATTTACTAGAGTTTCTCCTACTTCTACCTCCTATAAAATACGTTGAAACTCTGAAGAAATTTTGTACGTACAACAATGGAGTTCTTTGACATGGTAGTATGTGAATTCTACTTTTTCTATTTTAAATTTTCATAATAATAATGATTATCTTTAATTTTCTCTTTTACATGATGATAATGATAGTGATATATCACATGGTCATCCACCGTTGACCCAATTTGTTGATTATACTCTACAATTTGCCACTGATCGGGTGCTTCATACGGAGGACGAAGCGATTGAGTACCTTAGATTAGTTGGGAGAATGAGTTATATACAATTAATAAAGTATCAAACAAAAAAAGGATGAAGTTAATGGAAGAGTATTTGTTAGATGGTTGGCTTGTCAAAGTGTTGGACATTGGGAGTCAAAAGCTAAGGATAAGGAACAGATGCACACGTCAAAAAAGTGTGGATGCCCATTTTTTATCTAAATTTTCTTGTTTGAAGATTTAGGGTGGAAGTCTCATAGAATAGGGTGGTTAAATCAAAATTTTATAAAACTAACAAATACAAGATGAGACTTCCCATTTTCAAAGAACTAAATTATCGAGTCTCTCACAAAGCATTCAGATTGCTTAGAGATGAGCATAAACGTGCTCAGGCACCGGAGTTTGATCCAACTATGTGTGGTTTCTAGTTTCGATCTATGTATGGATTACCGTGTGCACATGAGATAGTTGAGTTCATACAAGCTGAGAAATCAATTTCTTGTCATCAATACATGCCTTTTGGAGACAGCTTGATGTTGACACAAATATTGAGACTATGCAAAGTACAATGTTAGATGATGAGACGACAAAAGCGAGTTTGGACGAACCCTCTACTGTTGTCACAAAGGGAAGGCCTAAGAAGGACTCCACTGCCAGAGAACTTTCATTGTATGAGAGGTTGGAAAGATCTCTTGCTCGATCATCTAGAGGAAGAGGTCGTGGATCAGATGACCTAGACCGAGGTGGTCCTCGAAAAAGACAAAGTGATGGTTTTTCATCTCATTCGGTAGGACGTGGTCGTGGATCATCTAGACTGAGGCGTGTTCTTCCAAAAGGAATAGGTAATGCTTCTTTATCTCATTCGATAGGTCGTGGTCATGCTTCTTCATCTCATCCAAGTGGGCATGCTTCTTCATCTCCTCCATCATCTACCATTACTCCAAATTTGTCATCATATATCTTTCCTTATGAAGATGGTGTCCCTAGGTGCATGCTTCCGTTTATTCAGGCTTATGTTAATGTTCAAGGAGATGGCAATTGTGGGTATCGAGCTGTTTCAATGAGTCTTTTTGGTAATGAAGAGGAGTGGTCAAAAATTAGGTGTGCTCTATTGGAGCACTTGAAAAGCAAGCAGGATTTTTATAAGAACTTGATGAATGTGGACAAATAGTTGAGTAGTTTAAATCACTTCAAGGGAAACGCCCCGCGGGAGTGTTGGATGACTGCACCTAAAGCTGGACATCTCATTGCCACTACTTATCAAATAGCTTTGGTTATCTTGTGTGAATCTGTAACTTACTGGGGATCGTACACATATCTTCCCTTAACAACGAACCAAGATATACCTTCTTCAGAGAAAGTGGTGTATATAACATTATTGCACTATCATTACATGGCGGTATGTTTCATAAATTACCTTCAACTTAATTGTATGTTCTGTTTTGTTTAACATTACTTAGTGTGTGTTTATTAATTTTACTTTGATCTTTGGAAATCTTTTGGGGTATTTAAACCTTGTTTTTAGTTTCTCTTTCATAACCTTGATCGGGATTTGGAGGCTAGGGTTTCTTCTCTCAAGAGGGAATCTTTGAACCTTTTGTAAGTTTTTCTTCATTCAATCATGCATTGCTAAATCCTTTGTGTTTGACTAGTTATTGAAATCATAGATGCATATAATTGTGAGGTTTGATTGATTCTCAACAACTTGAATAGGTTTTATTCCCTGTGCTTAATTGAATCAGAGTTATTCTAGGGTTTTGTTAGATTAGCTAACTAATAGAATTTCTAGGTTAATTTACAATTAATCTGATTAAGTATCGTGTGGAAGTGATTAGATAAAGTAGCAACTATAATTGTTTAGACCTATTCGGGATATTCAGTTGTCGAAGGGAATAAACCACAGATAACTTGATTAGCTGTTTGCGTCAAGTATTTGTTTCTATCGATACTTTGAACTTCAAGTTGTCGTTTAATTGAATCTAGACGTTGTTTTAGGTTGTTAAATGATTAAGGTTGTTCAGACTGTTAGCTCTTTCAACTAAATATAAAGTTTTGGATAATAATCCACGATAGATTATTCAAGTAAATTGAGAATCAAGAGAATCAATGATCAATAAGCATATCTATGGTGGATTTAACTAGTTGAACATGCTTTTCTCATACTTGTTTATTTACAATCATCTTTGCATTCATACTATAGATTTAATTTTCATAGTAGTATTAGATAATCATCCAACCCCCCCCCCATATTTCTATTACTTGGCACGCAAGTAAGAACATAAATACACGAGTCTCTGTGAGATCGGCCCTTACTTACCATTCTACTAAGTTTGGTTAAGTTAGGATTCTTACGTAGGTATTAACGACCACGAAAATACCTCATCATACTTACAGTTGACTATGGAGGAGAATTCACCCATGGTTGACATTTTTCCAAAATGGTTTGGATATCACGATGCAACTGTCGAAGGATGGGATAGACACTATGCTAATCGTATCGACCACTATCATAAAATACATCCACGTAGGGAGATAAATTTGAATGACATACCCGTCAGCTCTCCCCCAATTTTGGATGTTGATTCTGAAATTTCATTGTAGTTCTTTTCATAGCTTTTAGGTTGTTGTACTCAGTTCAATGTTAGTTTCAATGTTTGATGACTGTTGTACTATTTGTTTTCTTGTTTTAGTTTTCTAGTTAGCATAATTTAGCCACTTTTCAGTTCAATTCTTGAATTTTTATTTTGTTTTTTTTTATGTTGATACTTTTCAATTCAATGCTAGAATTTTTGTTGTTTTTGCCCTCTTTTTTTGTATTTTTATCTCTTTATTTTTGCGTCCAAAATCACCATGTCAATTGTCAAGCTCTGTTGGATGTTGTTTAAGCGTCCAAATTGCTCGACCACGTACGTAGGCGGGCGAGGCTCGACCAGAAGTAAACAAACTTGCTAGTTTAAAAGATAATTATCATAATAACACTATTTTTTATTTAAAAGAAAAAAAGGAAAGAATATCATATCTTAGTGTATCTAGTTAAATAAGATTTACTAGTTGTACCCGTCGTACCCTGTACGACTACGAATCTACGATTCGGTATTTTATAGACATTATAAATAGGATATTTATAAATAAAAATATAATATAAGCAGTTTTGTTACATGTAGAATTTTATAATTTTTTTAATCAATATAAATGGTTAAATTTAATGTTGAGATTGAAAATATATTGTTAAGATAAAATAATTACATTTCTTTTTTTATTGATGATATTTCATAGATATGTAATTAGAAAAAGAAGATAAAATATGAATAAAAATATATATTCAAATATGGAAGAAATAAGTATTTAAAAAACAATAGTTAACTTAATAAATAAGATATAATAAAATATGAAAGATAAAGATAATTTAATTATATTAAATATTTAAATTTTAATTAATTTAATTTAATATGGGACCAAACTCATTTTGTGGTTCGATAAAGTAAAGAATAGATAAGATTAAATGTAATATTATTCATATTTTATTACTTTCCATGTACGTAAATTTAGAGATTATCAAATATTTCAATATATCTATTAAATATTTATCATTAATTTTTAATTATAAAAGAAAATCAATATATATTTATAAATAAATTCATCGATCAAAAGATATATGCTAAAAGATTTATATTTATTTTAAAATATTTAAAATATTTTATCTTTAATTTTAATGCCTATATAAGGAAGGTTTCAAAAGATATTGTTATACTAAATAGATATTTGTTTGATGTTAGAGATAAATTTAAATAGTTAAAAAGAATTTCATAGAAAGAAGTTATAATAATAGAAATAAAAAAAATTTAAATATGATGTGAGGCCAGAATCGTTCTGGTGCCTCGAAAGGGTATAGCTTTAATATATAGTTATAGATTTAAAAATATTTTAAATTTGTTATCTTTAATTTTAAATATTTGTATAAGGAAGTTTTCAAAAGATATTGTTATACTAAATAGATATTTGTTTGATGTTAAAGATAGATTTAAATAGTTAAAGAAGAATATAATAGGGTAAAGTTAAAGTATTAGAAATAAAAATTAATTTTATAAATATGAGGTGGGGCCAGAATCGTTCTGGTGGCTCGAAAAGGGACAGCTTTAATATATAGTTATAGATTGTTGAATGGTAGAAAATCTAGCAAATGTCTTAATATATTCTTTTTAGAGTCCGGTTCAGGTGCGAATGGGCGCCCAGGTGCGAAATAAGAAAGAACAAGAGTCGTTGGATCAAGAAAAATCAATGGCGCTGATCATTTCACTTAAAAAGGGGAAAAAAACGGCACGGGCGAATTATTGGCGAATTATTCGCGTATTTTTGAAAAAATCGGAAATAGGACACGCGCCCAGATTGTTCATTAGTATTGTGGATTTGTTCATCAATAATGTGGATTTGTTCATCAAAACTGTGATTTTGTTCATCAAAACTGTGATTTTGTGCATAAATAAGCTATTGCTTGTGCATCAAAAATCTATTGTTTGTACATAAAAAATGAACACATGTGTAACAAAATTACATGCAATATGTTCATCAACATTGTGATTTTGTTCATAAAAAAACAAAAATATTTGTTCATCGGTTTGTGCATATTTGTTCATCGGTTTGTGCATATTTGTTCATTAGTAATATCAATTTGTTCATTGGTTTATGGATATTTGTTCATTGCCTTTTCTTATAATTGTTCATTACTAGATGCATATTTGTTCACTAGTAACCTCAATTTGTTCATTACTATATGCATATTTGTTCATTAATAACATCAATTTGTTCATACCTAAATAAGGCACAAGCACACCTCTTCGATTTGTTGCTATCTCGTTCTCTTAGCATACACCATATTATTGCAAAGTCAAATTCTTTATCTATTATCTTTTGCATTCAAGTTTCTACATCAAACTTATCTTATTTTGGTACTATATTAAGCACTTCATTCGTATTATACATTGAATTCAAGATAGCCTTAAAGCACAAAATAAATGCAAAAAATGCACAAATAGATAGTCCTAAATGTACAAGTTGATAGCATTGACACATAAAACATAAGTTTATTTCAATTCACAAATAAGGGTATAATAATGAACAAATAAGGTTATATCAATGAACAAATAAGGGTATATCCATGAACAAATAGGGTATATCAATGAACAAATAATGGTATACCAATGAACAAAAAAAGAAGTATACTAATGAACAAATAATAGTAGGGTATATCAATGACCAAATAGGGGTATATCAATTAACAAATACGACTATATCAATGAACAAATATGGGTATATCAAAACTAATTATATGTGCATAAAAACTACATAATATTGTATTCTTACACATAAATAAGGTTAAAAAATAAAATTAAAAATTAAAAAAGTTCGAAATCGATGAACAATGTTATCAAAAACTCAATGCACAATTAGTTAGTATTGATGAACAATTGGTGAATATTGATGAACAAATCGCTATTTCTGATGAACAAACTGGGCGCGTCTCATAAAAACGTATTTTTCGAAAAATTCGTGAATAATACGGGAAAAATTCGTCCGTGTCGTATTTTATTGAAAAATACACGAATAATACGGGAAAAATTCGTCCGTGCCGTATTTTATTTTTTTTAATGAATGTTTAATCAGGGACGTTGATTTTTATGAATGAACGAGCGAGATTTATTCTTATTTCTCACACAGGCGCCCATTCGCACGTGACTCTTTTTCTTCTTTTTATAGTTTTTGTTATTTTACATTAGAAGAAGGTTATTCTAGTAATTTTATTTTGTGGTGTTTAGTAAAAGGGTGTGATGTATAGCATTTTTTATTGTTGTTCATAACTCGTACGGACTAAAAGCATGCACATCAAAATCCAAAAGCTTTTATTTAAAACTAGGGCAGAATATATCAACAGACCCCTGTACTTACACTTTTTTTCCTATTAGACCCCTGTACTAAAAAATGTTCAAACTGACCCCTGTACTGCCCCTAATTTTGCCTATTGAACACTTTCAATCTTATTCTCCTTCCAGTGTACATCACACGCCTTATGTGTCATGTTATTTTGCCAAATAAGCCAAAATGGTCAAATACGTACATGTTATTTTGGCAAAATACGTACATGTTACATAAGGCGCGTGAAGACTTGAAAGTGTTCAATAGGCAAAATAACATGTACGTATTTGACCATTTTGGCTTATTTGGCAAAATAACATGACACATAAGGCCCGTGATGTACACTGGAAGGAGAATAAGATTGAAAGTGTTCAATAGGCAAAATTAGGGACAGTACAAGGGTCTGTTTGAACATTTTTTAGTACAGGGGTCCAATAGGAAAAAAAGTGTAAGTACAGGGGTCTGCTGATGTATTCTGCCTTAAAACTAGACCATAACCGGTATAAGCTCATCCTGACATGTAACGAACATTTAAATTTAAACAGTTGAAAAAATAGCAATTCAGAACCATAGACCCACCGTCGTATCATGTGGGTTTGGACTCTATGCACAATCTACCTAAAATAGAGCTCCCATACATATGTGGCCGTGATAAACAAGTCCAAGTACAAGAAAAACACTCTTACAAGTCTTCTATTAGGATCGATTAAACAAACAATTAAGGCTAGATACAATTATACAAACTGATTGAAGAGGAATGTGACAATTTTGTAAATGGAGAAGACGAGGGATTGAAAAGTATTGTGTTATGTTTAATTTATCCTATACGTGGTCATAAATAAATATCAATACAATCAAAAAAATTCCAACCAAATCCGAACTGACCCTATAAAACCCACAACACGACTATTTGAAAACCCTAGACCGAAGACTATACCAGTTGATCCGAGTATCATAATAGTCCATTCAGACATTATTTTAGGTCAGTCATGAAAAAACTCCGACAAAATGAACTCAAAGACAATTCCTCAGCAGCTTCACACTCGGGTAGGAGTGTAGGACTGCATTATGAGCAAAATGAAAGATTATTCATTACCCAGTCCAGTCGGTCCTCTCAGGAAGTTGCAAGCTTTCTGGGTTGCTCTCATCATTTGAATTTCTACGCGAAAATCACTTTTTAAGGGCCCCTGATGGACAATGCCGACTGCAGCATAGCGCCTTTGGATATAAGATCATGATTTAAGAACAGTACGATCACCGAAATGTCGTCATGAAAATGGCGTCTGACTTTCTTGTCTATCTTCTGCAGATCCGAGAATCGCATCTCTCTCTTTTTAGCAGCTTCTTGAAGTGCGCAGTTTACTAACCGCTTTGCAATTCCCTGCATTTACAGATGCTTAGTTGCAGCAAATTCTGAAAAAAAGGGAACAGTGAAAACAAAGCGCATAAAGCAGGAACTCGCACAAACTTGATTCTGATTATCATATTTCAATTAAGATATCTTGAATATCAGTATTTTGTTATCTATCACCATACATAATATATTTCACATTTTAAACCATATGCCAAAAAAAAAACCTCAGCAATTAAGATAAAAGCTTTTCCCAATCACAATAAAAAAAATGGTTAGCAAAAACATCACTAACTTAAGCAAGAGAACTTTAATAAATGATATATAGTAGAAGAATACAAACACTGCAGCAAGAGCTTACCACACGGGGATTATTTTGGACAATCTCAACAGCTTTCTCATTAGTTAAGTGTTCCCACAGACCATCAGAAGCAAAAATAACAAAAGAATCATCTGGTTCAATATGATGAGAAATGATGGATGGATTTGCAGACAATATTGGCATATTCATTGGTTCAGGAAGTCTGAATTTCGCAGGTATAGGTTCCCTATTATATTGTGCATCTTTCATATATACATCACCTATAGATCTAGAGACCTGCATGAAAGATGAAACAAGCCAAAATGACATCTTATTCATGATCTTTTAATGCAAATTATCTTGAAAGGGTAATATCATGATCACAATGAGAATCTGAAGGGCATAGTTAATAGTTAGGCCAAAGATATTATAACTATTAGAAACTGAAACTTTACCACCTGGCACCTTGCACCGTAATTGCAAACAAACCATGATTCTGATTACTATTTTTGATTCAGCATGTAAAAAATAATGGATGAGAATGAGCAACTTCAACGTTGAACGAAAGAAGCATACAGAGCAAGTCAAATATAAAATCTAAATGCTATCTGGACATCCAATTATGATTACACAAAACATAAAACTTATATATACAATCAGTTCAGTTGGTTAAATACACTGTGTATGCCGTCATCTGGAGGGTATGATTTGTTTTGTGAAGCTTGATGCTTCCACTTTCCATGGGAAATAGAAGACAGCAGAAAAAGAAAAATTTTGATATTTAAGACATCAAGCTTCTGCCCTGTGTTTTGATATCTGCTAAACAAAAAACTAGAAAAAAAAAAGATAACACAGTGAAAAGAAATGAAAGAAAAGGCCTTGGTTTCATACAAAATAAAATATAGCTCAAAACAGTTTCCTTTTTTCAAAAGGAATTTATTTCTTCGGACGACACTGAGTACTTGTTTTATATAATCCAGGCAAATTAACTATCTACAATGCTAACCTCCCAAACTAACACAATGCTAACCTTTCATGTACCAGTGCACAAACCTATAACCATATTTTCCTTCATAATTAAAAAGATTATAAATTGTCGACTCATAAAACAAATGTTTTGTCAGACATAGACAAGAGTGGACGAGAGTGTTATTTTTATTCAAGGAGTCATGAAGCATTGTCTTTCACATGCACTTTTTGTGGAAGTAGAGTGATTGTGGTTCTAAAGAAATAGCAATAGTCGCAAGATTTTCTTAGGAAGTACCTAGAGCAAAAAGAATGTGGAGGTGGAAGGTTTTGGATAATAATTGAGAAGATAAAAGATTCAATGCCCTGCATTGGTACTAGAGCCTAGAGGTAGGTAGAGATGTGAAGGACTAGCAAGAATCACCTACATCCATCTATTTGACAAAGTTATTTGCAGAATTAGAATCACATGGCATAATGACATCACTATAACTTCCACTCCCTTTTTCCTTGGGAGTTGGGACAAATGATTTAAACATATATGAGCATCACTATATATTTCAGAGCCAACTCTAGAGTGCTCAACAAAGAAATCCTTAGTTGTGACAGATATGACAAACCCTATAGATTGCAAGAAAATAGTGAAATAAATTGCCACCATAAAATTGCTAAGAAAACTCAATGGAAACCATTCATTTAAACGAGAATCCTAATGCAAATATAAAAACCATGAAAAAAGCTATACAGCTTTCTGAAATTTCACTAACCTGAATAATTCCTTTTACTCTCCATACTCCATGCCTTAAGACAACAATCTGAGAGTCATTGGGATGCAACTCTTTTAGTTCCTCCCTAACAGCCTCAAGGTTAGCATTATGCTCAGTTGATAACTGAATAGCCTCCACATCCCTTGTGTAGCGAATTTTCCTTCCCAATACTGCCCGGGAATCTCCTAGATTTGCTATATAGAGAGTTTGTTGAGATATCACACCAACTAGACAGCACGACCCTACTGTTGCAAGGTTGGGCCTCGTATTCCATAACTGAGATACAAGAGCAGTGAAACCTTCCTCCGTCTCAAGAAAGGCTCGTCTTATAGTCTCAGCGTTGACTACCCCCTGAGCTTCTGCTGATATTGCTGCAGTATTACAAAGTATAAGATTCCTAATGCATGACTGTTCAAGACACGTGTTTAAAAGATCCACAATCACGATTGTTAAACTACACTATGAAGTTGAAACCTCATTAATAGTATCGAATACCAGACACTGTCAAGTGTGAAGTCTCACTACAAACACATTAATCAAGAAAAAACAAGCTCAAGGGTCCTTTCATAGAAATAAAGGGAAACTTCATAAGCTCCTGTGGTTGAAGGCAGAGGGTGAAAATTGCCAAGCAAAAGGATTAAGATTCTCTATTGCGAGTATCCATTCAGATGCAAAACATCAAGAGAAAGGAAATCTGAATTGTATATTGGAATCAATCAAATTCATAGTGTAATATTCACCAAATAGAAGAAAACACACGCTATCATCATCTTACGACAATCACCACATCACAACAATTGCTAAATAACATCTCAATTAAAAAGAAAAATGACCCAATTCATCCAACCATCGCTTTCACGAGTCACAAACATCAAAACGACAGGCAAAAGTCAGAGGCACAACAAAATTTGACACAAGTCGAAACCTTGCAAATACCATTTTTTTTACAAAAAGAAGAAGAGGAGAACCTTGGAAATGGCGGAATAGGTTATTGCAGATGTAACGAGCGGCGTCGGGACCGCCATGGCCATCATATATCCCAACGAAGGTACCGAAGGGTCCAGACTCAATCTGGCTCTGATCCTCAATAATCTGGTTGGCCTGAACAACGGCCATGGAGAGAGTGCCGGCGGAGCAACGGCCAGAGTCCCGATACCAGAGGAGGCCGTCGCGGCCATCGGCGGCGGTGGCGGCATTGTCGCCGATACCATTAACGCCAAAAGGCTTCCAGCATGCAGAGAGAAAGCTCATCAAAGTTTCGAGCATACCACATCTCTCGAGAAACCCTAACCCTAAATATATAGAGGCCCCGGAGACAATTCGAGTCTCTCCACCATCGGGGCCCGGGGTTGCTTCTGTCGGGATCGGAGGAGAGGGATCGAGATTGGGGATTGAAGATTGAAGATTGAAGAAGGAGCGATAGAGTGAGAGAATTGAAATTGGTTATGGAGGATAAGGAGGAATGGGGGTGGGTGTTGGGTGGCTGAGGAACAGAGGAGGAGAATGGGTCACAATGTGCCCTCCAGTCTGACTTAAGGTAGAAGAGGGCCAGCAGGATTTTTGGGGTTAGCTCCCTGGACAAAACCAATGCTAACAAAAACTTCTCAAAACGCGACCAAAAACAAAAACAACAGGAACATAATATTCCTTTTTCTTTTCATATTTTCAGAAACAATATCTCGAGTTTCCTTTTCGCAAAAATACGGGGCATATACATTAGGTTAGAGTATATATAGTGGTTGCCAAAATTTATTTGGTCATTAATTAGGGTCCGGTTCAGATGCGAATAGCGCCGAGGTACGAAGTAAGAAAGAACAAGAGCCGTTCTCTTAGCATACAACATATTATTGTAAAGCCATATTCTTTATCTATTATCCTTTGCATTCAAGTTTCTACATCAAAACTTGTCTCATGAAAATAGCGGCTTGGAATGTATGTGGAATGTGTAGGAAAAAATTTTAGACACATATTGAGACTTTTACCAAGATTAATCATATTAAAGTAATGGCGATAATAGAAACCAAAACAGAACAAATACCAAATGAAATATGTTGCGAAAAGCAGGTTTTGATAATATGGTTACGTCAATATCTAAGGGTCGATCGGGAGGATTTTGTGTTGTGTGGAAAGAATATCAATTACAAAATAATGAAACGTTTAGACTAATAGATCAATATGATAGATTCCTAACGTTCATGTACACGGTTCCATGTAAAGGTTATGATATTTTAGTTATTTTTATATAGTCCCCACCGCGAGAGTTGGAAAAGAATGCGTTTTGGGAATGCTTACAACAGTACATAGTGAACTCGGCTATGTCATGTATCATAATGAGAGATTTTAACGACATACTAGAACCGTGCGACAAATATGGGGGATTAAATCCTTGCCCTTCAAGATTCAATCGATTAAAACCATTTATACAACAATGTGATTTGATAGATATTAAGTCCACATTAAACAAATCTACTTGGCGGAAACGACAGATGGATATTGATAACGCATATGAAAAATTGGATAGAGTAATGAAATCTTATGATATAACACAATGGTTTCCGGATTTGATTACAGTGAATCATGCTTTTTCATTCTCGGATCATTGCCCAATCTCAACAGATTTTAATGGATCACATACATATTACTATATTAGGGTAGGCCGTTTAAGTTTGAGAAAATTTGTATGCATAAGAAAGACTTTGGAAATTTAATTAGATAAGTATGGAGATTTCAGAGTCCGGATTCTCATATGTTTAAACAGGTTCAAAAAACCAAATTACTTAAGTCAAAAATTAAGGTTTGGAACAAGTATACGTTTGGTAATATTTTCAGACAGCTTGAAGAAATTGATTTAGAATTGATAAGAATATAGATTAATCTGACACAAAGCGCGGGACATAGGGAGAGTGTTAGACAATTACGATTAATAGAGAAAAAGAGAAATTAATTCAGTTTCATAAAATGTATTGGCCGGGCACAAAGAGCTAAGGTAAAACATATGAAATATGGAGACTCGAATAGTGCATATTTCCATAGGGCTACAGGACGAAGGAATTATACTCAGATAAAATCTATCCGAGCAAATGATGGAACCCTTTTGATAGGGGAGGAAAATGTCAAAAAAGGAATCCAAGATGAATTCAATGGTAGGTTTAAGAAACAATAAATTAATTATAGAAAATTGGATAGCCATTTAGATTTGATTAGAAATAGGATCAAGGAAGAGGAAAATATCGAACTTGTGAGGGAAGTAACAAATTCAGAAATTAGGAATACAGTTTTTAGCCTAGGGAAGAACAAATCACCAGCTCCAGATGGTATGATCACTGAATTCTATCAGAAATATTGGAATACGGTAGGTGTGTCAGTTATAAAAGCAGTCAAGGCGTATTTCACATCGGGTGTTATACTTAAAGAGATCAATCATACTTTTATTTCCTTAATACCGAAATGTGAAAATCCGACAGCAATTAATCACTACAGACCTATTAGTTTATGTAACACTATATATAAGATAATTGCGAAGATATTAGCTAAAAGAATAAAGAAGATTCTACTGAATGTAATTCATCTCCTTCAAGGAGCGTTTGTCATGAACCGTGCGATCCAAGATAATGTTCTTATAACTCATGATATCTTCCATACGTTTCGACAAAGAAAGGGTAAGAAAGGTGATATTCATGTTTTTAGTCTAGTTTTTGGTTTGTTACTTAGTTTGTTTAGGTTTAGTTTTGGTAGTTTTTAGAGTTAGTTTGGTGTGTTTTTGGATGAGTTTGCATATTTTGTGAAAAGTATGGAAGCTACTTTGTTTTGTGTCTTTTTGTAGGTTTTGAGCAGGAAAGAGTGCTTTTGGAGCTGAATTGGAGTGCTACGGTAGAGGTCGGAAGAATCTGAAGATAAAGAGGTTGAAGTCTAAGTTGTTAAGTGAAGAAGAGTTGAAGAAGCCAAATTCCAGGCTCGTTAACGAGGCTATGAAGGGTCGTTAACGAGGCATAAAGATAGAGTTTTTGGATGGATTTAGTGATTCCTACCGACCCTGTGCGGAAGTCGTTGATGATGATTCCGTGTCGGTAGAGGTTTTAAGTGATTTTTAGGGTTGTTATATCTTCTATCTTATATCTTGTTATCTTTTTAGAGTTAGTTTCTATCTTTTAGAGGTTTTAATATATAGCTTTATTAGTATAAATACCCTCCTTTTTAGCCTAGAAAGGAGAGGAGGACGATTCTATTATTTCTAGGAGAGCCGAAACCGATC
The DNA here is from genome assembly GCA_964016875.1 of Fallopia convolvulus. Taxonomy (NCBI): domain Eukaryota; kingdom Viridiplantae; phylum Streptophyta; class Magnoliopsida; order Caryophyllales; family Polygonaceae; genus Fallopia; species Fallopia convolvulus. The sequence continues at coordinate 31,763,417 of OZ024727.1, forward strand.
GAGTCGAGTGGGAGGATTGCGAACCAAGGTCGATCGAGAGAGAGGGCTTGGGTTGTTAGACAGTTTTTTTTTTCTACTCGGTGTTGTTTTATTTTCGGTTTCTTCTGAAGTTTGTAAGACGATAGTTTCTCTTATTAATTTCAAGTAAGTTTGTTTTGTTTTCAATGTTTTCTTTTGTTGAAATTGTTTGTTTTATTAATATGAGTAGTGAGTTGTTTTTTTATCTAGGGTCGAGGTTGAAACCCGACATAGTTATGCATGTTTGATGAATGAGTTGATGTTTTGAATGCCTTTTATCTATTTTTAGATTGCTTGTTTTGTTTATGCTTAGACGATAGTCGAAGTAATTTGAGTTTGCAATTTGATCGAAAGAGAAGGTTGTTAACTTGAAGGTTGATATTGTTCGATTACGAAAGTTTCGAGCTTTAGATCCAAAACAAATGATTGGGTGAATTAATTGATGAGAATTGATTGATTTGCTTGCTAGTCAGCGAAAGTTGATGAATCTATCTATTTAAAGGCATGATCTTTATCTTCTTATGAGTTTTTATGCATAGCTATGTTGTGGTAACCCTTGTCCTAGGTTTTTATTCTTATTTTAGTTTGCATTCGTTACATTCGTTATCGAGTTACTTGCCTCGGTACCGAACCTGAGTTTAGGTCGTTAGTGTGTGTTTTCGTAGAGTTATCCAGGTTCGTTAACGACCTTGACAAAGTCGTTAACGAGGTTGGTCGTAGGTGTTTTGTGTTATTTTGCTTTGTTTAATTTTTAGTAGTTGATAAACAAACAACCGTGCTTCCCGTGGAACGATCCTGACTTCGCTATACTCAGCGGGGTCTTGACTTATAAATTTATTTGTTGTCAAGAAACCCTCGTTCAACAAATTGGCGCCGTTGTCGGGGAAGCAACAGTTCGTTTGTTTATCTGTGGGTCTGGGAATAGCCCGACCCCATTTTTTGTTTTGATTTCGTTTTCTTTGTTTGTTTTCTCAGCGTATGCCAGCTGGACGTCGTAGGCTCGAATTTGACAACACCGATTATTATTCAGAACCTGAACGTTCCCTACACCATAGACGCAGAGAAAACCAAGCCATGGTTACACAGGAAGAGATGGCTCGTCAGATGGAAGTTCTTTAGAAGCGGATGGAGGAGCTAAAAGCTGATAGAGATGCCGCTGCCGCTGAAGCTGAACGTCAACGAGTCAACAACACTCGTCTACAAGAAGAGTTGAATGACTATCCGAGGAATGCCAAGCAATACATGCATCCAGAACTGAGGGTGTCGGAGTCTCCAATTGTGCTTTCGGAGATAGAGAAGACTTTTGAGATTAAGTCTCAATTTATATCCTTGATTAAAAGAGCTCAGTTTGAAGGAAACCTATTGAGTGCCCTATGGAACATATTAGAAATTTCCTTGATTTATGTGACACTATAGCTGCTGAAGGTGTCTCACTTGAATATGTTCAGTTAAAAGCTTTTAGGTGGTCTCTTACTGCAAAGGCCCTGAGCTGGTTGGAGAGCTTACCTCCTAAATCTATCAGGACTTGAAAGGCTTTGTATGATCAATTTCTTACAAAGTTTTTCCCTCCTGCCAAGACAACGGAGTTGAGAAAACGCATCACTACTATCATCAGCTGCCTAATGAGACCTTTGTAGAAACTTGGGAAAGATTTAAGGAAATGCTTAGACAATGCCCTACTCATGGGCAACCTTTATATGTGCTCCAAGAAATCTTTTTCCAAGGTATTAATGCAGAGACAAAGAACCACATCAACAGGCATACAACGTGCGGTTTTATAGAGATGGATCCTACAACTGCATGGGAATTGCTGGACAAGCTGTCCAACTATGATGCCATGTATGGTACCCAGCAATCTCCCCAATCCCAGAAGCGTCTCTACATGCCTAACAAGGAAGATGTTGACCCAGATGTCAAAACTCAATTTCTACAAGATGAGGTCAACCGCTTGAAGAAGCAGGTAAGTTTTCTGAAATCCTCTCAATCTTGTCAAGAATGTAGCTCTTCTGCCCATACTACTACTGCTTGCACTAACATAGAGCAAGTAAGAGCCGCTGAGATATATGCTGAAGTGAACTATATGAGAGGCCCATACAGAAACCAATCTAGTAATTTTGACAGGTCAAACTATCTAACATGGGGCAATCAAAATCCGACTTCAAACTATGCAGCGCCTCCACCGGATAGACGACATGCGCCATATCGACCTCCAGGCTACCAAGAGCCACCATCATGGGCACAAGGGTTACAGGAAGGCATTAACGAAGTCCATAGTAAATTCAATGAAGTGCATAGCAAGATTGATGGAATCCAAGCCAACCTTAACAATCAAAACAAAAGATGGGGAGAGTTCGATGTGTGGAAGAAGAATGTCGACTCCCAACTAGGGAACCTTGTTGCACAGATTCCAAGGCCACAAGGGCAACTCCCGGGCCGACCCGAGGAGAACCAAAGAGGACAAATAGCAGTGGTGCATCTTAGGAGTGGAAAGACACTACTGGAGCGTATCCAAGCTAAGGAGACGAGCCCCACAACTGATAAGGAAGCTACGACTCAGCTCGGTAACGAGCTAGAGAGAGTCGTTACCGAACTTGCGCACCATGGTGACGATACTCCTAGGGTCGTTAACGACCCCAGCCCAGGTAAGTTTCCTATTCCGAGCTCCTCTCCCACTCCCAGGCTCATTAACGACCCCATAAGGGTCGGTAACGATCCTCCGAGCATACCAATCGACCCTAATGTCGACCCGATAACATTACCTCTCAAGTCCGAATTGGTTCCGAGAAAGGTGAATTCTCTTCCTTTTCCCACTAAGAAATCTAAGGACTCTACAGAGAGCAAGTTTAAGCGTTTCGCAAAGATTCTCCAGGGCATTAATATTTCTATCCCATTCGCTGAAGCCCTAAGCGAAATGCCGGCTTACACAAAATTCTTGAAAGATATTCTTAGCAGGAAACGATCTATTACAAAGCTGCAAGATGAGGTCCGATCCATCACTCTCCCAGAGAAACTAGGTGATCCAGGGAGATTTGCCATAACAATTGGCATATGCGACCATAAATTCAAAGTTTTATGTGATTTGGGAGCCAGTGCCAGTTTGCTCCCTCTTTCAATCTGGTCTAAAGTAAACATGGGACCATTGGAGCCTGTAGACATGAATCTCTATAGGGAAAATGGGTCAAGCGTCAAAGCTACAGGAGTCGTGGACGATTATCCCATTCAAGTTGGGAAATTCTTTATTCCAAATGATTTCATCGTTCTCGACATGCCTGAGGACCCTCACGTCCCCATTATCTTAGGCAGACCATTTCTAGCTACAACAGGTGCTAGGGTAGATGTGCGAAAAGGACTCCTCACTTTTGATATTGGAGAGGAACACGTGGAATTCAGCCTTGACCAAAACGCAAATGACCCAACTGCAGCTGCACAAATCGAGTTGACCCATCCAGAACTCGACATAGCTGTTCCTAACGACCCTTCTCCAATTACCAAAAAGGACGAGAATTTCACACAAATCCCTACCGACTCTCCTTGGCCCAGCTCCGAGTTCCCTATGCAAAGCTACAATGATGGAATCGTTAGCACATGGTCGACAATGGTTCCAACGACCTCGGTATCATCATTGTTTCCAATAAATCAAGATGAGTACTCTAACTACGAATTCACTAGTACCGGTTATAATTCTTCTTCATATCCTGTTCCTACACCGTACCCCACTATTTATGCAATAGAGGAGTCCAAGCCCCCTTGGTTTTTGGATTTCACTAACCCTTGTGTAGGAATATCTGGTATATTACTAGAAGATAGAGGACCAAATTTAGTGACAAGAGTCGATAATGTTTACAAGGCTAAGTATGGGGTCCCTCCAAACCCCGACCTAGCTACAGGAGAATCACCTTGAGCCAAGGTAAGTACGTCGGGCTAACGACGTTAAAAATAGCGCTTACGGGAGGCAACCCGGTTTTTAGTTTAATTGTTTTTCCTTTCTTTTTAGATTTTTTTTCCTAGCTTTCTTTTGAGTTTTAGTAGTAGTTTTTGAGGTAGCAAGATAGAATTGCTTTTAGGCTAACCTGAAACAGGAGTTAGGCTCGGAAAATCACTAGAAAGAGGATACGCAGGCTCGTTAACGACCCACCCAGGGTCGTTAACAACCCAGTTCGGCGACCCGAAATAGGAAACGGGCAGGTAAGTTTTTTAACCTAATCTATCTTCTATCTTTTACTTGTGTCGTCCCTTTCACCTCTTCACCTACCTCTAATCCCTCTCCTATAAAACCCTTCCAAACATCCCAAAATCCCACTCTTCAACTCTCAATCCAAAGCTTAAACTCTCAAAATCCTACCGGTTTCTCCTTCTACCGATCGGAATCTGCACCACCGCTCCACCCCCGGATTTTACCCCGTTAACGGATCCGCAAACCTTGCATTCGTTACCGGCGAGAGTCAAGCTCGTTAACCACTCCAAATCTTCGATCTTTCTTCTTCAATTTCTCGATCTAACGGTATGATTTCTAAACCCTAACTCTCTATTTGCATGATTCATGGTTTAAAGGGTCGAAATTTCATATCTTGATTTTGTTGGTATAGTGGATCGAATGGCATGTTTATTTTTGTGCTAGATTTATTGGTGGTTGATTTTGATCTATGTTGGTTTATTCTTGCTTGATTCTCCATTCAAATTTGATTAGAAAAGCATGAATGACCTTGTTCTAGAATTGAGTAATCTTCACCATAAATTTTTGGGCAATTATAGTATGTTCGGGATGGGTAATCGAGCAAGTATGGGGTGCTTATACCCGATTGTGTGTATTATGTAGGATTGAGTATGATGCATGTTTGATTCAATGCATAATTTTGGAGTATTTTGCATTCGGAATTTTCGACTGGTTCTCGTACAAACTCGTTAACGACCTGCCCAGGCTCGTTAACGACCCTGCAGATTTAATAATCGAAAACACCAGTCCAGGATCGTTACCGACCCTAGTTGGGTCGTTAACGAGGCACTTCGAGAGCAATTTCGAGGCCAAGTATGGGGTCTCTTTCCTATTGATTTGTATGGATCTTATCTTTGTCAATTCATATTTTTGTAGGTCCATATGGCAAGTTCTAGCCGAGCTACAACAAGAGCCGACAAGAAGAAGAGGACTCAGCGGTCCCCATCTCCTCCGCGCATGGATAATGTGATCTTGCGCACCCAAGCACAAGCCGACCGGTACAATGCTCTATTAAACAAATACCACTACACTAGGTGGTTTTCAAGGTCAAGTGCTAAGGCGATGAGGCTTTATGATGATGTCAAAGAGGCCTTTGCTATTCTTGGTGTGCCTCACTTTTTGAAGAAGGAAGAGGTACCGCATTTCCCGGCTCTCACTTCTGAGTTTTTGGCTACACTCGAGACAAGATTCCCAACCAAGACCTCGACTGGACGGATCAGATTCAGGCTCGGTAATGTCAGTCGTGAGTACACCATGGAGGAGTTCAATGCTATTCTCGATCTCCCTAATCCATCTCGGGATTAAAACATCAAGGACTATAAGGTGATAAGGACTTGGAGCTACATCACCGGGGAAGTAGAGCCTTCCGCTGCAGCACTTTCCGAGGCAAGCATCATCAACCCCATTTTCCGGATCATTCTCTGAGTCCTAGCCGCTAAATTTTGGCCCAAGTGAGAGTTGAACAGGCCAACGAGGATGGAAGTAGCATGCCTCCAAACCATACTATTTGAGAATCCCGCCCCATTGAACTTGGGGTATGAATGGCTACTATATGTGGAGAAGCAAGGAATGAAGTCCAAGGAAGTATGGTGCGGGAACTTGGTTAGTCTCTTGGCGACCAATCTTGGAGACGATCTCTCCCTCTACACGCCGTCCCGCGCTCAATTGCTCAACAGGAACTACTGGTTTAGCTCCGGCATTTTTACTCAGGTTCAGGATGGGTACACTACAAAAGTTCAAGGTCGAGATGTCGTACCCACCCTGGCTATGTTGGAGCTGCTTTATGTACCGAACTGGTACAAGGCATGGACAGGGCATGCGTTCCCATTGGAGCCCAAACCACAAGACGAGCTGACACTCAGGCCATGTGAGTCCCGGTTCAAGAGGGAGAAAGACGCTATGGACAAAGATGATGAAGAGACTGAGGCAGCTACAGAGGCAGGCAAGAAAGAGCTTGACATCGGGGACGATGACCTCGACACAGAAATTCTGGGCAACAACAGCTTTGTTAACGAGCCCACCAGGGTCGTTAACGACCACTTCGAGGCTACTACCGAGGCCTATAACGTCGGTAACGACCCCCCGCAGCAACCTGCCGAGCCTCATTCTTATGGTCTTATGCCCTACAATCCGGTAATTTTTCAAAACCATTTCCAGCCTCACAACCACTATCAACCACCACCTCAGCCCGATTATACTGGATCGAGTATCCCGCCTACATGGGCCGAAGATCTTTCGTTTGAGATGCAGCAGCTTAACCTTCAATAGACACACATTCACCAAAGGATGGATAGGTAGGAGAGTGTCTATTCTGCTCGCATGGCGTTGGATGATGCGAGGCATCAACAGAGAGAGGTGGATGACACGGAGCGCTGGAGGACAATGTATGACTTCATGAGGAACTTTGAGCACCAATTCCCACCACCAGGGCACTGATTCAGTTTGAGTAGTTTCTTTTCTGCTTTAAAGTCTTGTAAGTTTTTCTTTTTCTTTTTCTTCTTTTCTATTCTTTTCTTCTGCTTATTTTTATTACAGTGGGGACACTGTAATTTTAAGTATGGAGTGGGAAAGGGGTAGAAAGCTTGTGTTTTAAGTAGTTCTGTGTCTTGTGTGTTTTAAGTAGTTCTTTGTTTAATAAAAAAAAGAGTTGTTAGAATAGATAGATACCCTTTTTATTTATAAAAAAAGCGTTGTTAGAATAGATAGATACCCTTTTTATTATGGTTCTATGATAGTAGTTACTAGCATGATCATATAAATCCTTGCAAGCATGTCTTTGATAGTATAGCCTGATTCTTGTTATGAAATTATTTTATAGAGGAATAGCATTTGATGAAACTGAGCATGTATACTTTTTAGCATAAGTGATGCAATCCAACAGAAATCTACCTTGTGAATTATTTTTGGCCTTATAGGGAGAACATAAAAAATCCCTCTTCTTTTCTTGTGTGATTTACTCTCCTTATGCATATTATCTCTTGTCATTGATATGGTTATCTATTTCTTGAAGCCTTTATGGGATATTAGTTCATTACATGTAAGATCATATGATAGAGAACTAATTTTTCATAAGCCCTATTTTTCCTTATCCTACCTTTATCATTATTCTTTTTTTTTTGAAGCCAAGTTGAGCCTTATAGCCTTTTATTTTTAGCTCCACAAAATTATTCCCTAGCCGAGATAAGCTTGACCCTATTCGGGGATTAGGACTTAGATTGGAGAGGTTTGTTTTGTAGAGTGAAAAGATATGTTTGGTTCGAAATTAAGGGTTTTTGAAGGGTAGATTGGAAGTCTCTTGTGTTGATTTGTAAAAGAAAGATCTCTTGGTAAGGAAGGATGCACAAAAAAAAGGAAAGAAAAGTTTTTTGGAAAAAAAGAGAGAGTGTACACGATGAAGCTTGTTAACGACCTAGTTGGTTCGTTAACGAGGCTAAGCGAGGCTTAAAAAGAAGGAAGAAAGAGCTGAAGAGAAAGAGAAGTGAATGTGCATTTGCGTTTAATGGATAAGCCGGAGATTCTTTTTGAGATGTTTTATGAGACTTTCTAGGATATATGGGCGAGTGAAAGAAAAAGTGCATAATGAAGAGTGAGTTTGGTAATCTTTTATGAGAGTTTTGGTAGATGTGTGAGTTTTTAGGAGTCTTTTATTCCCGGATATTATTAGCACCACATGACCAAAATATTTTCCACGCCTATTTGTCTTTACCAAGCCCCATTACAACCCGGCCGAATGGAAGCTTCTTTGAAGTTTTTCATTGAGCATAAGTTCTCTTGATGATTTTTTATGTGTTTTGACAAATCTTAGGTGGAGAGTTTGGTGATATAAGTTCCAATTTCTATGAGTTTTTGTATATAAGATGAGTTGAGAGTTGAATTTATAAGCCCAAACACTTGAGAGTTGAGTGAAACACATATATCCCTTGAGAGGTTGGATTGTATTTTGCTTATGTATATTTGGTGTATATATGTGTGATGACGTTAATAGTCATTTGTTATTTTCTGCTATGGTTTTGAAGTTGCTTTTTAGGTTGATGGCTATTTGCTTGAGGAGTATGGCTGTTTGGTTTTGATTATTGTTTAGTGATTGCTTGAGGACAAGCAAGTCTAAGTATGGGGTATTTTGATATTCATGTTTTTAGTCTAGTTTTTGGTTTGCTTCTTAGTTTGTTTAGGTTTAGTTTTGGTAGTTTTTAGAGTTAGTTTGGTGTGTTTTTGGATGAGTTTGCATATTTTGTGAAAAGTATGGAAGTTACTCTGTTTTGTGTCTTTTTGTAGGTTTTGAGCAGGAAAGAGTGCTTTTGGAGCTGAATTGGAGTGCTACTGTAGAGGTCGGAAGAATTTGAAGAAAGATCTCTTCGAAGTAATTTGAGTTTGCAATTTGATCGAAAGAGAAGGTTGTTAACTTGAAGGTTGATATTGTTCGATTACGAAAGTTTCAAGCTTTGGATCCAAAACAAGTGATTGGTTGAATTAATTGATGAGAATTGATTGATTTGCTTGCTAGTCAGCGAAAGTTGATGAATCTATCTATTTAAAGGCATGATCTTTATCTTCTTATGAGTTTTTATGCATAGCTATGTTGTGGTAACCCTTGTCCTAGATTTTTATTCTTATTTGAGTTTGCATCCGTTACATTCGTTATCGAGTTACTTGCCTCAGTACCGAACCTGAGTTTAGGTCGTTAGTGTGTGTTTTCGTAGAGTTATCCAGGTTCGTTAACGACCCTGACAAAGTCGTTAACGAGGTTGGTCGTAGGTGTTTTGTGTTGTTTTGCTTTGTTTAATTTTTAGTAGTTGATACACAAACAACCGTGCTTCCTGTGGAACGATCCTGACTTCGCTATGCTCAGCGGGGTCTTGACTTATAAATTTATTTGTTGTCAAGAAACCCTCGTTCAACAAAAGCATGGACATCTATCAAGTTAGATATGGAAAAAGCCTATGATCGAGTTGACTGGGAGTTTATAAAACGAGTATTGCATGCATATGGGTTTCATTCAAAATTTGTCACTTGGATAATGCAATGTTTCAGCAAGGTATCATTTTCCGTATTAGTTAAAAATGAACCGACAGAGGTCTTTTACCCTGAACGAGGACTACGCCAAGGAGACCCACTATCTCCATTGCTTTTTATTTTAGGTGAAGAAATCCTAGCACATAGACTGCAGAGGGAATGTTTGACCCATCCTCAGAATGTTGGATTTCAAGTAGTCCGAGGGGGAACCAGAGTTCCGTTCTTGTCATTCGCGGATGATATAATTATCTTTAGCCTAGCAACTAACATGCCTTTTAAAATATTAAGACTATTCTTGAGAATTATTGTGAGATTTCAGGACAAAAGATTAATTTCCATACATCATCTTTTCAAACGACTAAAGGAGTCGTGCCATCGACTACGAGAAGTATTCAAGAAGAAATAGGCATACCGTATACAAGTTTTTCAGAAAAATATTTAGGGTGTCGTATTATAAATTCAAAAGTGACTACAAGAACTTTTGATATAGTTACTCGATCGGTGGAACAACAACTTTCAAGATGGAAGGTGAATTTTCTGTCTCGGGCGGGAAGAACAATTTTAATTTAATCAGTCCTTGCAACGAAACCCTCATATATGATGCAGAATTTTATGCTACTAGAAGGGACACTAAACAAGTTAGATAAGGTGAATAGAGAATTTTTTTTGGAATAAACCTAATAGGCATACTCCGATTATAGGTTGGGAGAGATTGAGAGAATATGTCGATCGAAGAAAAAGGGTGGATTGGGTCTTAGAAAATCGACTCATGTAAATAAGGCGATGCAAATGAAATTATTGTGGAAAATTTTAGCGAAACTAAACAACATTTGGGTTCACGTTGTATCGGAAAAATATCTAAAGAACAAGAGTTTATTAGAATATTCTATTCCCCGGAGCCGGAATGGGTCATGTCAATGGAATAAATTGATAAACCTAAAAAAGGAATTTCAAAAAGGATTAATCTGGCAAATAGGTGATGGAAAGACTGTTCGGTTTTGGAAAGACCAATGGGTGACTAACCAAGCTTTATTAGATTTCTACCCTAGAGCATCAAATCAAGATATAAATGCAACAATCTCACAGTTTATTGACACTGAAGGATGATGGAATGAACAGGAACTATATCGACTATTACCGAGTGAATGGGTACAAAGGATTACATCCATACTAATACCGAAAAATCAAATCAGAGATAGGTTATATTGGCTCCCAAGCAAAAACAGTTGGTTTTCCACTTATTCTACTACTTCTTTCGTATCACATGAGCAAAAAATACGGGATTATGGATTTGAATGGATATGGAAATTAGACATAAGTCCAAAATGTAAATTATATCTATGGAAATATGTTCGGATGGATTGCCGACCAAAGATGTGTTGATTAAACGCCATATGGTTGTAACTCCTGAATGTCCGTTATGCTCATCCTCTACTGAAACTGCTAAGCACACGTTAATGGAGTGTCCTTTTACATTACAAACACTAAATAGAGTGGACCATAAATTTATAGACGACTTAACAAATGTACTAGGAAATGAGCAACGCATGGCATAAATGTTAAAGAAACTAAATGACTCAATGACTTCTTAATTCTCATAGATTTAATGAATTAATTATAGCCTGGTGGAGCATATGGTACTATTGAAATAGAACGGTATTTAATCAACTATTGGATGGATCAAGCAGAACCATAGAAGAATTCATTAAAACACAAGTAACAAGGTGGAGACAAGTAAAAGATATACATGCTACTGAAGATATTGTCAAGACCATACAAACTGTATCCAAGAAGAAGAATAAGAAGTGGCAGAAACCAGACAATGGATTTGTAAAACTTAATTTTGATGGTTCAAAAAAACAAAATGGTCCATCAACGACATGATTTCTTATTAGGGACCATAAAGGACAAACTATTGCGATAAATGCTTTTGCGAATGATCAATGGAGCATAATCCAAGCAGAAGCTATAGGAATGTATGAGGCAGTATGTGAGGCCAAGAGAAGGAAACTGGATAATATTACGATTGAAGGAGACAGTCTAATTTTAATAAACGCGCTAAAAGTAAGTAAATCATGTCCTTGGCAAATTGAAATGCTCATTGTGGACACACTAGTTCTGCTGCAGTCGTTTGAGGTTATTAGATTCGAACACGTACCTCGTGATTGCAATAAGGTTGCTGATTTGATTACGAGACTGCGCCATAATTGTAGTACTCGTCAAATTCAGACACACTTAGGACTTCAAGTCCTCATCCGTCAGGATGCGATAGGTTCACAATTGTCAGCCTAATTCTTTCCTACTCTAAAAAAATCTATCTTTAAAGCTTCATCAATCCAAAAAAAAGTCCAATTGCCACATGTCTTCATGGTAAAGCATTGCCCAAAACTAAAAGGTGGTCATCACTCTCTTTCTTCCAAATTTCCTCTCTCTCTTTTATGCCCAAAATTTTGGGCAACCATTGGCATTGCTCTTAGGCGCCTAGTTAGTCACGGGTCCGGTTCGATTGGGAACCATAACTGAATCGGTGGTTTATTGTCTAAATAGGCATAGATCCAATTGGTTTAAAATTGGAACCGAAACAAAGCCTATGGTTCCTACCCCTAGGCAGTCTAGATTCCGATTTGGCATTCCTTCTAACCCTAGAATCGACCGAATGGCTAGACATGTGCTAGTTGATAGAATCGGAGATTCCGGTTCCCAAACCGCCAGTTCCGATTCGGGGATTGGTGAAAACTAAACCTAAACTGCCTCATCCGGTTCGCCGATTTCGGTCGGTTCCAATTTTGATAGGTTTCCTTTCGATTTAACCGCCTGTTCCGGTTTGGCTTGAAAATTAAAAGAAATTAAAAAGATAAGATTAATATCTAACTTTAGACGATTTTATTCAAAACAGAAATTTTCGATACAAATCATACAATAACTTAGACAACAAAAATACGAAATTAAAATAATCAAATCCCACATTCATTTTAGTTAAGAAAAGAGTTGGGGAAAGTAAAGAACTAAGAGTAAGACTACACGGGTTTTACAGGAATCAAAGTCCACATAGTTCTCTTTCCTATTATGTAGAAACCCCCACTTACCGTCTAAGAGTAAGACTACATGGCGGAAGAAGTGCTACGTTGGTCGTCATCACATAAGCCATCTGACAAAGTATCCATAAAGTTCATCTTTTTTTGTCTAATTTTCGGCATCTTCCAATCATCAGCGCACACTTGATCTTCCAATGCCTCATGTTTCAATCTTGATCTCCTTTCGTCGAGGATGTTTCCACCTTAGCTAAAAGTTTGCTCCACTGCAACTATTGAGGCGGGAACGGCGAGAAATTGAGTCGCGATCTTTTATAATGTTGGGAAGGTATTCTTGTGCAGTCTCTACCAATCTAAAATGTCAAAACCTTCTTCAATAAACTCAAAATCAGTTGTTAAATAGTTCTCAAACTCTGCATGTGAGCATGGATGCCTTTGTCTCTTGGTTTGGTTTCGTGAAAAACTAGATCCTCTCCCTAAAACGCTAAGATGGGTCGAAGAGGAGGAAGATGGAGGGAATAAAGAAGAAAAAGAACCTCCATTACAATCAGAATCTTTATGCAATTCCTTAATGCAAGCTCACTCTAATAATTATTTACATGACATTACAATCACTATATTCAATTCCAAACATTCATAATGTTCTTCTAATAAAGTTTCCAAACCACTTATTTTGCATCTAGGATAATAAAAAACGCAAGCAATAAGATAAATAACGAGAATAACTTTGTGATAGTTTAACCATTTCAACTTCATAACTTCAATAGCATCACAAAGTTCGGGAATTTGACACCAGTCATAAAAAGCACTCACCACATTCAAGGCTTCCACACAAAATAAAAGAGAACAAGGTTCATAAACTTGATTGAAAGTTAAAGTTTCATCATTAGACACTTTTAAAACTTCTAAGATTTTGTAACAATGATCCCAAACGGGTGCAATATTAGGAGAGTTCAAAATATATTGAGTGGAAAAAGAAGATAAAAGATCTTTTTAAGGTAATTATACATGAAGTAATTTATAAGTGAAGTTCCAATGGGCAACATCTTTTGGAAAAATTCTTGCGAAATCACCTTTCTCCTTATAAAACACTTTTCACTCATTAGTGGTTCATTGGCTAGCCCACATACGACCAACAACATATTTAATAGATTCAACTATATCATACAAACCACTTAACTATCTTTAACACATGCATAAGTTTAAAATATGGCAAGCACATCGTATATAACAATATTCTATTCATGAGTTGGTTGACATTGCGAAACCAACGCTTGGATAGAAGCGGTGTTGTTAGACGCATTATGATACATTGTAATTTCTACAATGTAACTAGGACTTTTTAGTACATGTTTAAAGAGAGCTATACTTTGCTATAGTGAATTAAAACTTTGTTTCATTCATTAGTTTAAACTTTTGATTCAAGTAAGTTGTCAGAATCAATTATTTAGTATTGTTCCTTTGATTATATCAATTTCTCTTGTACTTAATCATTATTGAAGGTGATTAATTTCTCCTTGTTTGGACAACTTGTTGACATTGATTATATTCTATTGCTAGGATTTAGGTTTTCTCGTTGAAAAGCCTTATCTTTGTATCAAACTCATTGTTATAGGACTCGTTAGACTAAAACAATTGAGGAAGAGAATTGATTGCATGCTAATGTTTAACTTATTGTGAATTATTTGCATGTATCTTGATTATCCTTGTTCTTAGTGCTAATATCAAATCAATGAGCAATAAACTTGGGAAAAAAGTGGATACTTGTGAATGAAATTGTCTTCCTACTTGATTAAATCCAACTCTTTTACTTGTTTGTTATTTGCTTTGTTTTCTTAGAATTAGAAATCCGATCACAATCCCCAATGTTTACTTCTTTAGTTGATAAACGTATTAACTTAGAGATACAAGATTCCCTTGGGTTTGACCCTAACTTATTTTCTATATTTAGTTTAGCAATAGAAAATTTATTTTTTGATAAGGCATGACTTTCAGCTTGTCAAATTTTGGCGTCGTTGTTTGGGAATCCTTTGTGATTTCTATGTTTTAATATTTTTTTTTATCAATGTTTGTGTGGACCTAATTGCTCATGGTCCACCCGTACTACTAACTCATCTCTTCTCCCTTTTGATTTAGAAATCGAGAGGAATTTTGCTAGGTTGAGGCGTGAAGCTTGCGATCTTTTTCGTGAACTGACCATGGATCTATTAAGACTAAGACAATGGATGAACGGACACTGAGTCAGTTGACTACACCAAATTTCAAGCAGCAACCTTTGGCAGTGCAGTTTCTTGAGCTTGGTGATGGTGTGAACTTTGAGCTTAAGTCTGGATTGAGCCATTTGTTGCCGCAATTCCATGGGCTTAGTGGTGAAGATCCAAACAAGAATCTTTCGGAGTTTCATGAACTCTGCACTAGCATGAACTTATTTTGTTCAACTTTTGCACCATTGATGACCTTGAGTGTGTGCTTTTGAAGGACAAATCAATCTCTTCCTCTTCGATTTCCATCATGCCTTGAACGGGCTGGCCTTTAGCAAAGTTACAACTATTGACAATATCCTGAAGCATGTAACACTCATTCTCCTCGATATAACCCAACGGTACGCATAGGTCGAAAATTGATTGATCAAGGCCCTTCATATCACCCGAAGTCATCGGAAATATGGGGTGCTCAGGTAAAGTGGGTAGCCCTTGCATATTCCTTGAAATGGATGGCACCATTGCATCGGACGTCTTTGAGTTATCAAGGCTGATTTTCTCCTTGGAGTTTGGATTTCCTTGCAATTCTTCTTCACCTGTAGCTACCTTCTTTTCACCTTGAGACTTCCAGTGCCTCTAGAAGCCATCTTTTTCATCACAATCCCAGATTTGCAAGCTCTTTCCTGCCCTCTGGCCATGCCTTTCTCTTGGCTTTTGCTTGGATTTCTCAACCATGGGTCTCTTTCCTTTTCTATCCACCACTGGAATCCAACCTTCCTCTTCCGACTTTTCCTGCTCAGCACTAGCTACCTTTGTCCGATTCATACCCCTGGAAGATACCTCTAGCCTTACATCTTTCAATAGCAATCTTGACATTCCTATCAAGCACCGCCTTCCGAGAGCATTCTCCATAGGAATGACCAACATTAGCACAGTTCACACAACCTTCCAACACTCCTTCATACCAAAGCTTAAAACCCTTAGGAACCTTTAAGATCTTGAAATCTGGGAGAATAACCTCACCTTGCAAGCTCTCGGCATAATCAATTTGGACACAAACTCTTGCATATTTGACTTTGGGCTTCTTTTCTGTATATGGGTCTAGCTTGATGAGATTATCTATCTTGTTGAAGTCGAGGATGATTTTGATGAACTCGAAGCTCATGTACTCTATGGGCAGCGCCATGATTCTAACCCATAGCTTAAGGGAGCGTATCTTCTCCATATCTGGGTTAAAACTTCTTCCAATGGATAAGAAGTAAGAGCCCGAAGACATGGTTTGGGCGACACTCCTAAATCATGTCACGCTCCATGGCACAAGCAAAGTGGATCTCGAACCAGCCATTAGCTCTCTCCACCACTTCTATGCCACCTTTGACGAAACTCCATTCCGCGGTCAGTTTCTGCTTCAGCTTGACACCTCCATAAGGTGCCAATTAGGCACGTTTCCTTCAACACCTTTTTGTCGTTTTCCACACGCCACGATAGGACCTAACGAATTGTACTAATTTTTTTAAAGATCTTTGATTCGATTGAGCGAGGAAATCCAGCCAATTAGGAAAACGTTAGCCACAGAAAATCCGGGATTTATGTACTTTTGGGAAAGATTTGGAGTATTTGGGGAAAGTAGGGATTTGCCAGAGATAGCGTACAAGCTGCAGATTACGAAATCAAAAACCAATTGTCTGAATTGCCTCAAATAGTTAATTCTCCAAATTCATTATATCTCCCACAAAATTGACAGTTCTAATTTTGCAACATGCGCCAAATCTGCAAACAACTTAAATTAGAACCACTAGATCCACAAATTGACAACATCGTTTGTGGGAGGTAGCTTTCGAAAATAGAATCGAACAAGATTTAACCCAAATTCTGCCCCATTTTTAATTTAAACAAAAAACAAAAAAGTAACTACTCAACCTCGGTTGTTTTCTGCGTGAAACCGAAAGAATAAATAAGAATGGCGAATCGGGGTGATTCATATGTTGTTGTTGGCTTCGCATTAACGTTGTTCGCCCTCTTGGCTCGGAGCTCTGCGCTTGGGGGGGCGGAAAAATTGAATGATGCTCCGACGCTGACGAAGAAGATTGGGGAGAAAGACGCGATCATAGTGGATATTGAAGGGAAAGGGCAGTTTAAGTCTGTTCAGGCTGCCATTGATTCGGTTCCCGAGGGGAACGACAAATGGGTCGTCATCCATGTCCGCAAAGGAAAATACGAGTGGGTACCCGTTTTTGTATTTTCATAATTAATTAAGATAATATAATGCATGCTCCTTTAATTATATATATAATGATATCTCACTGATCAGGGAGAAAGTGCACATCCCTAAGAGCAAGCCGTACATATTCATGAGGGGCAGCGGGCAAGGGAGAACCTCGATCCAGTGGTCACAGAGCTGCAAAATCAACAACGACTCGGCGACGGTGACAGTGGAGGCACCCAACTTCGTAGCGTTCGGGCTAAGCTTCAAGAACAACGCCCCAACGGCAGAGGTGCAAACGGCGCACAACCAGTCGGTGGCGATGTTCGTGGACGCAGACAAGGTGGCCTTCTATCACTGCGCCTTCTACAGCACCCACAACACCTTGTTCGATCACAAGGGCAGGCATTACTACGAGGAGTGCTACATCCAGGGCTCCATTGACTTCATTTTCGGCCGAGCCAAGTCGCTTTTCAAGAACTGCGACTTGTTCGTGATTGGCGATCGGAGGAGTAAGATACACGGATCCATCACGGCGCAGAGCAGAGAGAGCACCAACGAAGACACCGGCTTCTCGTTCGTCGGCGCCACCGTGTACGGAACCGACAACGTCTACTTAGGGAGGGCCAAGGATGAATTCTCGAGGGTCGTTTTTGCTCTCAGTTACTTGTCCAACACCATCACTTCTGAAGGCTGGACCAACTGGAGCTACAAGGGCCCCACCAAGTAAGTTTAATTAATTTTTGAATTCTCACTTGCGTACTTTCCAAATTGAAACAAGCTAAGTTGTGTGGTGTGGCGTGTGCATGCAGTAATTTGTTCCACGGGGAGTACAAGTGCTCGGGGCCTGGATCCGGGACACGTACACGAGCCGGCTGGACCAAGTCCCTCAGCCATGACGAAGCTGCGCCCTTCCTTGACATCGGCTTCATTAACGGCTCCGACTGGCTACCCTCCTGGCTGTGAACTATTTCATCATTCCTCCTTCATAAATCATAATATATATATATAGCACGTTCCAAAACATATATACATATATATATTTAATGGTTGAATATTGTCAGACAAACTTACAAAATTTTAACAAAAATCACAAATTTTTTGTTCGGTTCATCCCAATGACTCAAAGCTTACTGAAAGATCCTTGACTTCTTGTTTCATCTCGAGCAAGAATAACATTCATATTTCATTCTAGAGGCTAGGGGTACGTAATTAATAAAGAGAAGGCCTGAAAATGCATCATGCTGCTGGCAAGATTTGTGCTAATTGCTGTAGATAAAGTTTATGATTTTTTTTATTTGGTATGTTCATACCCCCTATCTACAGACTCTAAGATTTGTACGTGTTGTTGTGTGCAATTTTATGTCAAGTTACGTATATATATCTTCTACTCTATATGTAAAAGTGCTTGATATATATTAAACTTAATTTTTAAAAGAAAAAGTTTTGAGAACTAGATCTACTCGAATCCGCTTCGATTGTTCTAAAACATGTTTGAAAACCTTTAAAACATAATGCAAAAGGGACACAAGGATTTGTTGACGCAGTTTGGACCGAAGTCCTACTCGATCTGCGGAGCCTCAAGAGGGGAGACTCACCCAATCTACTAGGCATTAAACGCCATAAGCACACACACACATACAAGTAAGCGCACACACAAGTAGCTATAAGGCTAGAAACAAGAGAAAGAACAAGAGGCAAGCACAAAGCAATAAGAATGGAGAGTAGAACAGACGAGCTCAAGCCACAAAGGCCCCGATCTCCCTCATCTATCTCTTTTCTCTCTTTCCCCTTTCTTTCTTCTATGGTCTCACTATCTGTTATGTGCCTTAGCGTAGGATCTAGTCATGGGTCTAGAGACGCGAGAACTAGTCTTAGGATCTATGGTGAATCGGAGAAAAGAGATAGAAAGGAGGCTAGTATATTTAGGGAGTATATTTAGGGAGTAGCGCGAAATTCATCTCCCAATCACGTCGTAGGAGAGTATAAAAGGGAGTATATTTAGGGAGTAGAAGATTTGATTTGCCTTGACAAGACCCCTCTTAGGTTTTACGTAAAATCTTTCTTTGATAAATATTCTGCTTAATTAATATTGATAATATAGAGCCATATATATAGTCTATGGAATACAAAGTTGCTGAAATAATAAACCCTAATCTTATAAAAAGATATCTAGACTAAAAGGAAATATAATATAAGGAAAGATATAAATAATATCTAAATTAAACTATATCCTAAATAACAATAATAATAATAATTCTAATTGATAATTCTTGAAATTCACGTTCAACCATGATCCAAAAGATTTGTATCATCACATCCCTTCTCGGCATTGAGCTTGTCCTCAAGCTCAAGTTCATGCACTTCAATTTGGAACAACCTTTTACATTTGACCCCTATTGTAGGGCTCATCACAATTGAAGCACAATCCTTTAATTCTTCTTTCTGTCATTTTTGGCCTGCTGAGTCGTTTGATAAACAAGGTAGAAGAATCCATGTTACTGGCGTTACTGGTAGCTGGATGTGTTGATTGCACTTCAGCCCTCACACTCGAACTTTTATGACTTGAGATCTCAGATTTCATGTTGCTGGAATTGGGAATCGAGGTGCTGACCTTAGTTGTCATGGTCACAAACCCTTGTGAGACACCTTGCTTACGCTCCAATGCATGATACAAGATATCATCAACAATGATAATTTTAGAAGAACACATCAACAAGATATCATCAACATATAAAAGCACAAACAAGGGAGTTTTGGTTCTAATGCCCTTGAAATAAAGACATGTGTCATAACTATTTCTTTAGAAACCAAGTTTCCTCGTGCACAAGTGAAACTTAATATTCTATTGCCTAGGGGACTTCTTAAGAATAGGGTGTCCATAAAAAACTGAAACCGAAAAACCGAAAAATTGATTATTTTTTAGGTTAACCAAACCAAATTTTTTTGAAACTTTGGTTTGGTAACCGAACCGAAAATATTATTGGTTTATCTGTTCGGTTTCGGTTCATTACTTTACATTAATGGTTAACGAAAAACCGAAAATATATTAATATTTTATTCAAATATTAGTTATATTTGCTTTATTTAGTGGTTAAACTCTATAATTTTCAAGGTGTTGATCTACTTTGAGTCTTTCCTTCTCCAATTTTAACAATTTACATACTATTTTTCCACTACTCGTTGAGATAAAAAATAATACACATCAATGTAATTTACATACTATTTTGATGAGATAAAAAATAATACACATCAATGTTTGTTTTCACACAATATAGTATATACTCTTAATATTTGTTTACAACAACCAAAACAATATGGTATAAGTACATATTTAAAATAAAAGTCTTGCGTGATCATTTTTTTATTCAAATTTTTTTATTTTAGTTTTAATTATTTAAGGTAAAATTACATAAACGGTTATCGGTTAACCGAGAAAACCGAACCGAAAAATTGGTTAATCGAACTACGATTAACCGGGATTCACGGTTCGATTATGGTTCATGATTTTAAATAACCGAAATCATGATTAACCGAACTTCGGTTAAGCAAAATCTTGGTTAACCGGGTTTGGACACCCCTACTTAAGACCATAGATTGATTTTTTCAGCAAGCAAACATGATCAATGTTAGCAGAATTCACAATGCCCTTAGGTTGTTTCATATAAATTATCTCATGTAGTTCACCATGCAAGAAAGCAATTTTTACATCCATTTTTTCTAACTCCCAATTATACATAGTATTCATAGCAAGCAAGAGTCTTAGAGTCTTATACTTTATCACATGAGCAAATATATCATTGTAATCAATGCTCGCCTTTTGGTAGAACCCCTTAGCTACAAGTCTAGCTTTTATATCTAGGGGGGTCCGTAGGGTGAGCACCATCTTTAAGTTTGTAAATTCATTTATAGTCAATCAATTTAGCATTGGCTATCTTGGGAACAAGAAACCAAGTATTGTTAGCATATATAGACTAAATTTCCTCTTTCATGGCAATAATCTAATTTTTAGCATGCATGCATTTAATGGCAATCTCATAAGTGACAGGTGTAAAGGAATTAACAACATGCTCAGAGGCAAGGCAAGCATACTCAATCAAGTTCACCTCAAAAAAAAGATTAGAAAACTCAGCAAACATGATAAACCTCCTATTAGGAATCCTAGTCATTGGCTCTCTATCTCTAGTTAGTTAATAGTCATGTAATTTATTACTACTAGAGGGCATAGAGTGACTAGACACAACATGCAGATCATTGCTTACCTCCCCATCTTATTAGTGAGTGTTCTGATCTTCAATAATTGGTTCAGTCACAATTTTAGTGACATTTTCATTTGCTTATTGCTCAGATTGGTTATTCACTCCATGACCATTTTGGTCGGTTGTTGTCTCCTCCACAGGGGCTTTATGATCTTGAGTAGTACGATACTCATTATCTTCATCAGTTGTTGCCTCATGTGGCAAGAAGAATCTGTTTCTTTCTCCTTCAGTGTTGGTACCTACATGTTCAATAGATGCATTAGCTCTCAATTTAAATGAAATTCTAACTCATTAAAGGTCACACTCCTTGAAGTGATCACTTTGTAGCCATGAGGCTGACAAAGCGGGAGTTTGTAACCCTTCCTGATTTGATTCTGATCCATCATAAGCAAGAAAACCAGCCGAGAACCGACACCGATACTGAGGGCGCGCCAGTGCCAAGTAAGAAAGCGTCGGGTGGTGATGTTAATCCATTTCCATTAGGTACTTCTCAAGTTTCGTCGGGCTATCTTTTGGGATGGACTCCTACTCATCAAATAAATATCAACAACACCAAGAATGCCCATGAATGGTGTCCTAAGCCAGCAGAGCGCCGAGAGCCTCCTTTAGATGCAGCCGCGGCAGCGCCGTGACGCTCGGTTTGTGTTTGTGCATTGGAGAAGGCCACGACATGTGTGGTAGTGTTATTAACGTTATTTTTTAAGAGGCGTCTAGTAGGGATTAAAAGGCTAGACGACTCCTCTTTTTTCTTTAGACAAGAATTGATCAAGAAGCTTCAAACCCTTCTCTCCTTCAACTTGAACCGAATTTCCTTTGACTTTGCACTTCATTTTTCAGTTTATATCAGTTGGATTGTGAGTCATATCGATCCAAGCCCAGAGATTTGATCTAGGTGAGTCACATCCTAGCCTGAGCCTTCTAGTTCGTGTTTTCGACAGGTGAGTCGTATCCTCTCGAAGGCTCGTCCATATCCAGCCCTAATCCATCAATAACATCACCTTCATTCTCTGAATTCCATCCTCCATCAACCATTAAAGCCTCCCTCAAAAGCGCCTTTGAAGGCCGGCCTACTTTGCATCCAAATTCGGCCATCAAACTCATCTTGGATCGCGTCGTCGAACTCTCTGCGACCCATCAGTAAAATCATCATAACTTTCGAATAACTAAACCAAAAACTCTCAAATTTTGAGAACACAAACTAGACTTCCATATCTAATTCCTCGAGTTGGAATCACTCAAATCAGAGTCCGGAACAGGGAGAACATGCCAGTTGAATACAGGACAGATTTCAAGGTGTTTTCGATTGATTCCTTAGAAGTCTGGGGGGGTTGCCTTGCAACGCTTCAATGACAAGATCCTTCACCACGTGTTATCAGAGCCATGCAAAGAAATCATGATTTAGATGTTTGATTGAGCAATATACGGTTGCAAGTGCTCGTTGAGCCTCCCTTGCCTTTACCTTGCCGAGTTGTATTGTCTTTGCATAGCTTGTGTGTTGTTGTGTGTGTGTTTTGTGTGTCGTGTACTTATCTGAATTCTTCAGCCCCCATTGCTGTCTTGAGGTTGAAGAAGAAGACCTTGAAAGGTCCTTTACCATCACAAAAACCCGCTGCCTCTTGGTTGCACAAACAACTATTCATTTCCCCATATTAAACTAGCCTTGTCTTGCATTTTTGGTGGGAACCTTCGGTTGCCTTTAGCCTTGTCTAGCCACGACTCTAATTCATTTTCAAGCACCATTCAATTTCTTTTGACTTGTATTGGCTTGGATTAGGATACGGGAAAGGCATCATTTCATTTTAATCATGAAAAAAGGGCATTGCTTTGCCTAGTAAGTTGTTTGTGATTCGTAGTTGTTTGTTGATCAAAAAAAAATTTCATAACCTTGACCCAAAAAAGAAAAATTCTGACTCGGAAAGAAAAAGAATCGGGGCTAGAAAAACTCGGACATGACGAAAGTGAAAGAGAGGACGGGCATAGAAGAAGTCGGACCCCGTGAGAAAAAGAATTTGATCTTGGATTTTTGTTTGCTTGAATCGTTGTTTGGATGAGTTGATGCTTAGTACCTTCTTGGTCCTATAAGCCTTTTACATGAGTCTTTTGCTTGTGCTTGAGTTTTCTTTATATCTTTCCTAGCCATACCTAACTCCTTGCTTTGACCTTGCACTTGCACTCCATTGCTCTTTCTTGGTTGATTTAGGAAGAACTTGTGGTTATGCATTGCGTGTGATTTCTTGGAATAATATTGTTTGTTAGTGCTTGTAAGCATGTCAGACGCATCGCAAGATGGGGATGATCGTCGAGACTACAACCCACCTCTTACTCAGGCATCTTTAAAGGCTTTGATGGTGACGTTCCAACAATTTGTCAATCAATCCATCCGAGAAGCAATGCAACATGTGACTTCTAAAGTCGAAGCTTTGGAGCTTCGAATGAAAAGGTTAGAGGAAAGATGTCAAAAAGGAGTGACGGGTGACACAGAACAACCAAAACGAGAGACTTCCTTCCATGAATTGGAACAACTCATCACCATCAAGTGTCCAATAGAAATGATGCACATATTGCAAGAAGAGGAGGAATTTGTGGAATCACCTCCTAAAATCGAGAATCACCCTACCATCATTCGTAGTTCCATGAACTCTTTGGCTACGCCATGGCTAAATGCATTTCCTATGATTCTTTCATGTTTGCCCTTCTTGCTCCATGAGGAGGACGAGGTTGTTTTATTCAATCCAAGCAGTGATTACATTCCTTTGCTTGTGGAGGCCAAGAAGGATGCCTTTTTCCTGAAAAATATCACACCAAGGGAGCTAGAAGCACTACGTCCATAGTTGAGCTCACAGGGTGATACGAGTACACCTCTCAAGGAAGTTTCTTGGACTCCTTTATTCCATATTTATGACTATGTGTTGGTTGTTTCACATGCACTTGATCAAAGAATTCCATTTGTCTTTCACGCATTTGTGACATCTAGGACTAAGTAATCTTGCTTCCATTTTAGTTCTCTTTTCTAATACATGTCATCTAGGATGCATATAAGTCATAGTGTTCCATTGATGCCAACTTATGCTCAATCTCTCCATTGTTTTATCATGAGATGTACTCATAAGAATAGGAAGAGAAGTGGTATAGCTAGTGCATGCTTTCTGGCCTATCATATTGTACTTGGCAATGTTGTTCTTAACTTGACTTTCATAGCTTGTTCTTCCCTCAATTTGTCCTTTGTTTTGTAGGTTTGATTGATGGATTCGAGGATGAATCCTTTTCAAGGGAGGGAGGATGATGTGATTCTGATCCATCATGAGCAAGAAAACCAGCCGAGAACTGACACCGACGCCGAGGGCGCGCCGGTGCCAAGTGAGCAAGCGTCGGGTGGTGATGTTGAGCCATTTCCGATGAGTACTCTCAAGTTCTGTTGGGCTATCTTTTGGGAGGGTGTCCTACTCATCAAATAAAGATCAATGACACAAAGAATGCCCATGAAAGGTGTCTTGAGCCAGCCGAGCGCCGAGAGCCACCTTTTGATGTGGCCGCTGCGCCGAGGCTGTGATGCTCGGTTTGTTTGTGTATTGGAGAAGGACACGTCATGTGTGGTAGTGTTATTAACGTTATGTTGTAAGGGAATATTTGTTAAAACTCATAAACTTTGGGTGGTTCGGGCAAGAGGCATCTAGTAGGGGTAAAAAGGCTAGATGACTCTTTTCTCTTTAGACATGAATTGATCAAGAACCTTCAAACCCTTGTCTCCTTCAAATTGAATCGAATTTCCTTTGATTTTGCCTTCAAACCCTTATCGTGAGTCATATCGATCCAATCCCAGAGATTTGATCTAGGTTAGTCACATCCAAGCCCGAGTCTTCTAGTTTGTGTTTTCGAGAGGTGAGCCATATCCTCTTGAAGGCTCATCTATATCCAGCCCTAATCCATCAATAACATCACCTTCATAATCTGAATTCCATCCTCCATCAACCATCAAAGACTACCTCAAAATCTCCTTTGAAGGCCGGCCTCCCTTGGATCCAAATTCGCCCATCAAACTCATCTTGGATCGCGTCGGGAACTCTCTGCGACCCGTCAGGAAAATCATTGTAACATTCGAATGCCTAAATCAACAACTCTAAAATTTTTAGGACACAAACTATACTTCTATATATAACTCCTCGAGTTAGAATCACTCAAATCAGAGTCCGGAACAGGGAGAACAAGCCAGTCGAATACAGAACAAATTTCAAGGTGTTTTCGGTTGATTCCTTGGAAGTCTTGGGGGGGGGGGGGGGTTGCCTTGCACCACTTCAATGACAAGATCCTTCATCAACACCTTTTGGATATCCCGGAATAACATACTTTTGATCCCTTGGTTGCAATTTACCATGTGAGACATGTGCATATGTAGTACAACCTAGGGTTTTAGGTGTGTCAAACTGGGTTTCTTCCCTATCCACATCTCATGTGGTATTTTAAAGTTAACCACAGAGGATGGAGACCTATTTATGAGGTAATAGGCAGTGGTGATTGCATCCCCCCCCAATGAAGGTTTTATTCTTACACCAATGAGCAAGCACCTTGCCTTTTCAAACAAGGTTCTATTCATCCTCTCAACAGTCCCATTCTGTTGAGGTGTGCTTGGAACAGTTGTCAGATGTCTCTTAATATCATTAGCACTACAAAAAGAATCAATAGTATGATTGCAAAACTCAAGGCCATTATCAGTTTTGAGACATTTAAGTTTTAGGTTTGTCTCATTTTCAATAGACAATTTCCATGTTTTGAAAACATCAAAGGCTTCAAAGATTAAAGCTTCGTAAGAATCTCGCTCTTGAATCACCAACACAAGTTCGAACCCTACTTGTACTTCTTGAACGAATTTGAATTTTCTAGCAATACAAACTCACGAACAAGTTGTAACTTTCAATTGAAATAATGGAGACACAAAGCAAAAGAGATCTTTAAAGAACCAAACAAACTTGCAAACTTGAATTAAAAACAAACCAAACGAGAACAAATCTGATGTTCTTCAATGGTGTAGAGAATAGGACACTCAAAGTGTTCTTTCTTCTCAAAACCACACTAACCCTAGAATAAGGATATCTCTTCCCTTAAATTCTAAACTTACAAATCAAGATTAAGAAAATAATAACAAAAATAATCTCATAATAAAGCAAGTCATTAAAAGAGGAGTGTGAGATTATAATGAGAAGCCCAAAACTGAAACAAGCTCATACCTATCATTCTTTCCATGCATGTCCAATTCAAGCAACTTCTACCACATTTTCCATGAAAAGCCATCCATTAAACACATAAGATTTCTCTCCTTAGTTGGCTCTTGAATCCTTGTAGCAAGACAACTCAAAGCAAGCAAGCTCCCTTTCAATCTTCTTCGCTCGGTTTCTAGTGATAAGACCTTCAATTGGAGTCATCATTAATTCCTCAACATCTCGTGGGGAGTTATTAGGTTGTTGTGTATCATTAAGGAATGAAAGTATGTGTGTTGCTATTTCTTCTTATATAATTCACCATATCGATGTTATGATTTCCTTTAGAAATGGAACAGATCCTTGGAGATTCATGGGAATTTATTAGTGGGCAACCCGTGAGGAGAAGCATCAAACGGGTGAGTTGTTAAAACCTTTAGCAAATGAGGTGTAGGGTGCTTGGGTTTGTTTAGGAGAATTTAATCAACTTCTACGCTTAGAAGATAAAGAAGGGGTGCGGATCCCGATTTTATCAATATGGTGAATTGGAGGGAGACGTTGAAGGTCTGCGGTTTTAGTGAGATTAGTTTCTTAGGCCCTCGTTTTACTTTGGATAATGGGAGACATGGAATTCATTCACGAGTGATGGGAAAAATCTCTCGATGTATGAGGACTTGAAAGAGTGGAATTTCTCCTGTTTTAGGCATGTGCTAAGGGAGTCGAGCAATGTCGGGGAGGGGCTTTAGGTTATGATGAAATGGGGCATGTCAAGAGGGCATATAAGACATTGAAAGGAGCTGGAGGCTAGGGATAGAGAGTTGAAAAAAGTGTTGGATCAGAAGAGACGTAAT
Source organism: Fallopia convolvulus (assembly GCA_964016875.1). Lineage (NCBI taxonomy): Eukaryota > Viridiplantae > Streptophyta > Magnoliopsida > Caryophyllales > Polygonaceae > Fallopia > Fallopia convolvulus. Next base: position 31,790,399 of record OZ024727.1, read on the forward strand.
AAAATTAGGAGACATGTGGATAATCATGGTATGGAGTGGAGTTCTTTTGAAGGAAGATAAAAGTATCCATCGATTATTTTAAGAACTTGTTTTGTTCAAACATTAGGCCTTCTCTAGAGACAAATTCTCAAGGAATTTAGCCTTTATTGTCAAAGGAGGATAGTGACGAGCTCCTTGTTCCCTTTTCTATGGATGAGGTCAAAGTTATACTTTTTTATGTATCCCACAAAATCTTCTGGTCATGATGGTATGTCAACACTTATTTTTATCAAAAGTATTGGCATATTGTCGGGACTGATGTCTCTTATCTTGTTCTTTCTATTCTTAATGGTTCGAACATGCTTTATAGTTTAAATCACACTTTAGTACATTGATTCCAAAGATTAACGAGCTTTGCATGATGAAATATATTAGACCCATTAGTTCATGTAATGCTCTTTATAAGATCATTTCAAAAGTGATAATGAACAGGTTAAAAGTTTGTCTTGGAAAGGTGAGTGCTCAGTGTTAGAGTGCTTTTGTTCCAAGTAGAATGATCATAGATAATGTGTTGGCATAATTTAAAGATCTTTCTTTTATGAAGAAAAAACATCAAGATGGAAGGCGTATATAGTCTTGAAACTTGATATGGAAAAAGAATATAATTGATTTGAGTGGAGCTTCATGGAGCATTGTATGCGGAAATTGGGCTTTGTTGAGAGGTGGACTGATTTGGTCATGAAATGTGTTAAGACGGTCTCTTTTTTGGTGTTGATGGATGGTTTTACTACTCCTTTTATCCCTCAATGGGGATTAGGCATCGTGATCTGATGTCTCCTTTTCTTTTTTTGTCGTGTTTCGAGGGCTTGTCAAGGATGCTTAGTTTTGTCGAGTCTGTTGTGAGATATCCCACAGTGAAAGTTTGGGAGTAAAATTGCCTAGTATATAACCTAATGAGCTACTCCACCCATTGCCATATGGTTTTGGGTTGGAACCTCATTGGGCTTGTATGTTAGGCCCGTTACACGCACGACCCCAGATTATCGGCCACCGGACTTTATCATGGTATCAGAGCAGGTTTCGGTGTGGGTTCATTTCCCGGAGTCTTCGGGCTTGCCAGCTACATGGGCCCATTCAGGCAGTCCGCCCGATATAGGAGCAACCGAGTCCCAATAGTGGCAGTTCGTGAGGGATTTATTCGGACTTGTCAGCCATGTAAGCATATTCAAGCAGCCCGCCCAATGTAGGAGTTACCGATCCAATTGTGACGGTTCGTGTTGGGCCCTCCAAAATTCGACCCAAAAAGAATGCTATGAGCCCAGCATCGTCAATCCAATTGAACTACTAGAAAGAGAAGACGATGGAGCAATCAAAGCAAGGCGGAAATCTCGGACTTCATGATCGACACTAACGGCTATGTAATTAATGACGAGGGCGAAATCTCCGGGATGTGCTAAGCACTCCACCAACGGTCAAAACGGAGGAGAGGATTATAAAACAAGGCTGAGGCGAAAATAAGGGCACGATTGACACTGGCACCTTGAACATAAGCTAGAAGCAAAAACTCATCTCTGTTTAATCATTTCACTTTCATTCGAGTGTTCTAAGACACTTTGGAGAGATTTATTGGCAACTACAATCGCAATATACGCATATCAACTTGCTTACTATTTGTTTTCCATTATTTATCTGATTCTACATCTTGTCCATAATTCATAACGCGTTACGATTGCTTTTTGGTTAGAATTTCCCTATTTTAGCAGGTAACGTGTTTGTACGATTATCCTGCCCAAAACAATTGGCGCCCACCACGGGGCCTAGCCAAAAAAGGAGTCACGCTAAAACAACCGCAAGATCCGTCACATGGAGGGAATCCAAACTACATACAACCACGTAGGGGATCTCGACAATCACGAGGTCAATAAAGAGACGAACAATCAAGGCGATGGAAACATGGACGGAACTGGAAACTTAGTCGGTACAGGACACATAGGTGGAACAGGGAATGGTGATGGAGTCGAGCAAGGTTCTGGGGACACCAATGGCGATCCTGGTACTTCCGAGCAACGGGGAGCTGGGGGAGGCGACGCTGACGTCATTATGGAGCTCCGATCAACAATGATTGCTTTTCGGAAGGACTTGGAAAGCCAAAAAGAGGCCAATGCCAGATTCACCGAGGTATATGAAAAACAAATTGAAACTTTAACTAATGAACGCAACTTGCTTCGATCACAGGTACAATCGGCTCCAACCCGTCCCCGTGGAACCGATGTTGTGGAAGGAGTCGCCAGGCGGTTAGACATGGATGATCTGAGTCTCGTGACACCCGATGTCGTCAGGCCAGTAACCGGGTATCAGGTAAACGGTAATTCTTTAAGGGCGATACGGGAAGATACCGAGGTTTCCCAATTACGGGAACGCCTCCGAGCGTTGGAGGACCGAATTACTCAGGTCCCGGGGGCACCTCAACCGATAGCGATGGAGAGGAGAGACGGTTACACCGACTCCCCCTTCGTACCTACTATTGTAAGGGTTGATATTTCCCGAAAGTATCACGTCCCCGACGTACCTAAATACGAAGGGGTGACAGATCTCGATCAACACATAGCCGCATTCAAACAAGCTATGAATATTAGTACAGTCCCTTTTGATATGAAAGAAATTGTCATGTGTCGTTGGTTCGGGAACACGTTGTCTGGACCCGCTCTCAATTGGCATTCGCACTTACCTCTTGGAAGTATCTCATCTTTTGCCGAGTTGATTGACAAGTTCAGGGTTAGGTTCGCAAGCAGTTGACACGCCAAAAAGTGATCGAGTGATCTATACCGCTTGGTCCAAAAACCGGGAGAATCTCTGAAAGCTTTCCTCAACCGCTACAATGAAGAACTGGTGACCATTGAAGGATGTGATGCCGCTACGGCTGTGGAGGCATTCCGAAGGGGCATATCAATATGTAATCCTGAGTTGTATCGTGAACTAACTAAATATCCTTGTTCAAACTTTGATGAGGTACAGGTAAAAGCGTTAGCCCATGTTCGGTTAGAAGAAGACGACCTCTTCGCCGAGAAAGCAACGAGTCCACATCGACCCGATTGGAGACAGATAAGACGGGACACAAGATACGTTCCGTATCCAACTGCACCTCATGCTAAGACTACCGTTAATACAACGATGTTTAGACAAGGTGACAGATACGAGAATCCTAGGCTGCCTCCGAAACTCTCCCACTACAATTTTCGCATGGATGCAACCGAAGTGGTCCGAACCCTCAACACCATGGGGGACACTGTTAAATGGTCTCGAAAGAGTAACATGCCAGCACATCAGAAAGACAAATCCAGATGGTGTGATTTCCACTTTGATCATGGGCACCGGACCGACGAGTGTATCGCGTTGCGAAAAGAAGTAAGCGAATTGTTACGAAGGGGGCATCTCAGAGAATTAATATCGGAGAAAGCAAAAAACCAGTTGGAGCGCAACAAAGAAAGAGCCAGTCCACCACCCCCGCCAAAGCACACTGGAGTAATCAATGTCATCACAGGGGGGTCGGAAATTTGTGGTATAACCTACTCTGCAACCAAAAGGATCGCAAGGGATGATATCATTGCCCACCGTTGCAGGAGGAGTTAACTACCAGGTAAAATTCCAAGTGCTTGATTGCCCTTCACCTTTTAATGTCATTTTGGGCAGGCCATGGATACACGGGATGAGGGCTATCCCCTCCACTTATCACCAATGCGTAAAGTTCCCGACACCATGGGGGATTCAAGAGATTAAGGGGGTACAAAAACTGGCGAGGGAGTGTTACTCCATAACAATGAAAGCAACGACTTCCAAAAACTTATAGCTTGGAACGAGGAAGAAGGCGTCGGATTAGCAATTAAAGGACTGTAGAACGACAACTTACTATGCAAAGCTGGAGACGCCCGAGCTCCAAGAGGTGGCTCTCGATCCCTTAGAGCCATCTAAGAAAATCAAAATAGGAGCCGATCTGGAACCGACTTTATGTGAACAAATAGTGGAATTTCTACGGTCCTACAGTGACTGTTTCGCCTGGTCGAACGAAGATATGGTAGGAATTGATCCCGACGTGATCACCCACGCCATAAATGTCAACAAAAAGGTGCCACCAGTGAAACAGAAAAGGCGTAAGTTCGCTCCCGAACGAAATCAGGTAATCAATGATGAGGTAAAGTCCTTACTTGAGTCTGGAAAGATTAGAGAAGTACAATATCCTGATTGGCTTGCGAATGTGGTTGTTGTTAAAAAGAAAAATGGTAAATGGCGCGTTTGCGTAGATTTTACCGATTTAAACAAAGCATGCCCCAAAGATTCGTTCCCCTTGCCTCATATAGACGCAATGGTGGACGCAACGGCAGGGCATGAACTCCTGACTTTCATGGATGCATTTAGCGGATATCATCAAATAATGATGAACCTTGACGATCAGGAAAAAACTGCATTCGTAACCAATCAAGGAACTTATTGTTACAAAGTTATGCCTTTTGGGTTAAAAAGCGCAGGTGCTACTTATCAGAGATTGGTTAATAAGATGTTTCAGGAAAAACTGGGGGATACGATGGAAGTATACATAGACGACATGCTGGTCAAATCACTGAAGGCGGAGGATCACATCAATCACCTAAAAGACGCGTTCGAGATTCTGCGGAGTTACAAGATGAAGTTGAACCCCACCAAATGCTCTTTTGGAGTAACGTCAGGGAAATTCCTCGGCTACATAGTGACGCAGAGGGGAATCAAGGCAAGTCCAGAACAAGTCAGGGCCATAATGGAGTTGCAATCACCAAAGTGCGTCAAGGATGTCCAGAGGCTAACAGGGCGAGTAGCTGCATTAAACCGGTTCATATCGAGATCCTCAGACAGGAACAAATTGTTTTACGACATTCTAAAGAAAAACAAGTCGTTCGAGTGGACAGAACAACATGAAAAAGCTTTTGGAGAATTGAAGAATTATCTGTCCAATCCGCAGGTGTTATCCAAACCCAAGCCAGGCGAGAACTTGTATGTGTACTTGGCCGTGACAGAGGTAGCAGTAAGTGCAGTCCTGATCCGAGAAGAAAATGGAGACCAGTTGCCCATCTATTACGTAAGTAAAACCTTGCTTGATGCAGAAACGAGGTATTCCCCCATGGAAAAATTAGTATTATCTTTGGTAATGGCTTCAATAAAGTTACGTCCTTATTTTGAAAGTCATTCTATAATCGTGAGAACTAATTACCCAATGAAAAGTATCATGTCAAAGCCAGAATTGTCAGGTCGGCTAACGAGATGGTTGATCCACTTAAATGGTTACGACATCACGTACGAGCCCCGAATAGCAATGAAGTCTCAAGCGTTGGCAGATTTTGTGGTTGACTTCACTCCTACCACTTCAGAGAATGGAGACCAAGATGTGCTGCACGTAACAGGGAACGGCAAATGGTTGATGCATACAGATGGAGCGTCGAACCAGATTGGCGTAGGATTGGGGTAGTCTTGAAGTCACCACAGGGGGATAGGATAGCCCAGGCTGTTCGATGTACATTCAAGGCTACTAATAACGAAGTAGAGTACGAGGCGCTTATTGCAGGGTTACTTGTTGCTAAAGATCTGAATGTACAGGAAATCGAGGTAATTTGTGACTCGTTACTTATTGTGAATCAAGTTACGAACTCGTATGTTGCCAGGGATTCGAAGATGAAGGCGTACTTGGAAAAGGTCCAAGAGATCGTAAAGCACTTAAAACATTTCAAGATAAGGCAGGTTCCTCGAGATGCCAACACGCAAGCAGACGCCTTAGCCAACCTCGGATCCGCAATCGACCCAAGGGAGTATGACAAGATACCTTTCGTATATCTTGATGCACCATCTATAACCAAAGAGGCAGACATGTTGGAGATTTGAAGCCCTGATGAAGACAAGTCATGGGTAACCCCTTATCTGAAGTGGTTACGAGATGGAGTTTTGCCAGAAGACAAGGAAGAAGCTCAACGACTTAAGGTAAAAGCTTCCACGTTCACTGTTAAGAATAACATCTTGTTTAAGTGGATGTCATCAGGGGTACATGCACGATGCGTAAAGGAAGAGGAAGTACAGAAGGTGTTACAAGACATACACGATGGAGAATGCGGAAACCATACAGGGGGTCGCAACTTGGCAAAGAAGGCGAGCAGGATGAGTTACTATTGGCCTACCATGAACAAAGACGCAGTGGAGTTTGCTCACAAATGTGACGCGTGCCAGCGTCATGGACCTATACCACATCAACCTTCTGAGTTGTTGCATCCTATAACCTCTCCTTGGCCATTCATGAAATGGGGGATGGACATTGTGGGAAAACTTCCTCCAGCTTCGGGGCAACGTGTTTACATCTTGGCAATGACTGACTACTTCTCCAAATGGATTGAAGCCGAAGCCTTCAAAGAAGTTAAAGATACTCAAGTCATCTCCTTCATAAGGAGAAACATTCTGAGCAGATTCGGAATACCATCCACCATAGTCTGCGACAACGGGTCCCAATTCATCAGTGACAAGACGAGATCATTCTGTCAGCAGTACAACATACAGTTGGTGATGTCAACGCCTCGTTACCCTCAGGCTAATGGGAAAGCAGAAGCAAGTAATAAGGTGATTATTAACAACTTAAAGAAGACTCAAAGAAGCAAAGGAGAAATGGGCAGACGAGTTACCCCTTATCTTGTGGTCAGATCGAACAACCCCTAAGACAGCTACGGGACATACACCTTTTTCCTTAGTCTATGGGTGTGAAGCCGTACTACCAGTAGAAGTTACTCTGCCTACGGTCCGATATGGACTCACTACCGAAGAGTCAAACCTATCCAACCTGTTACACCATCTGGATACAGTGGACGAGTTACGAGATGAGGCTTCGATTCGGATGGCAGCATACAGACAAGGAGTAGCTCGGAGTTACAACAAACGCGTTAATGTCAAGGTATTCCAAGTAGGAGATTGGGTATTAAGAAGAGTCTTTCAGAATACGCAAGAATTGAACGCTAGTAAGTTGGGAGCAAATTGGGAAGGACCATATCAGATCACGGAGATTGTAGGACAAGGGGCCTACAAGTTAATATCACGAGAGGGGAAGGCAGTCCCCAGAAGCTGGAATGCGATAAATTTGAAGTTGTATCACTTTTGAAACACACGAGTTTTAATAAGGTAATTCTTATAAAATTTCTCCTTTTACATTATATAATTACATCTTCGTACATACACAAGAACAACGGTTTCGAAAAAACTAACAAGGGACGCCTTGTGACGTTACAGGCCAAAACATAGGCCCTCGCCTTATGATCAGGCAACGCTGTGCACACAACGACTAGTCAAAAGATGCAAGAGACGAGAACATGTAACAGGAATTCTAGAACAAGTGGAATTTTCATTTGTAATACGATTCACGAATTTATTGCAAAAGTTTACATTCAGACAATTACATCATTCTCTCTCTCTCTTTGCATCTAACATAAAAAGCGCTATACAACGAAGAGCCTATGGCTAAAATTTCGAGTACGTGTTTCAGACAAGTCGACTTCCCCACGAACGCGTTGATCTTCTTCAGCGTTGAACCTGCTTACCTGCAAAAGAAAATCAAACACAAATCCAAGACCATAGCAACTAGTAAAACATTATCAAAATAAAACATAACCCCATAAACCAACCCGGGGTACAAAGTTGTCTACGTCTGGGCCCTAATACAAGCGGCCACACAAAACATAATGTTTTCAAAAAGCCCCAACACACTGGGGGTAGAAAAAGAGTTTGAGAATAGAAGAAAGGAATCATTCTTTGTCTGTGCTCTCGGCTGACTTCTGGTTATCCATCTCGATCTAGGCTACATCCTTGGCGACTTGTGAAATGTCGTCGATGAGAGAGGATTTCTTTGACGCGTTGGCTTCTTCAGGAAACAGGTTCTCAAATTGTTCCCTTTCCTTAGTAGCATCCCAGGAGGAGTGTTTTCCGGCAGCAAATTCCTCAATCGTCTCGACGCGAGCCCTGAACGACCAGTAGTCGGCTGTATCTTCAACTTCTTGGGCAAGAGAGGCATTCTTCTTTGATACTTCCATGAATTTGTCCTCCCATGCCTTGGAGTCATCCAGAGCTTTCGCAAGGGCACCTTGCAGATCAAGGACCTTCTTCTCCAGAGCTTTCTTCTCCTGTCCTAGAATGACAGACCTATCCTTTTCAAGCTGCGTTCTGATTTTACTCTGAGCCAGTTGCTCAGGGTAATCTTTAAAGGTGTCGTAAGCAGCAAGAGTGAGTTGAAGTCCCTGGGAAACAAGTATGGATTAAGTAGACGTCCAGACAATCAATAGCAAGAGCAAAAAGGGACTTGATGAATACCTGTCATTGGGCCGCCAGTATTTCGCCGAGAAATTCAGGAAAAGAAGATCGATGGCTTGAACCATGGAGGCAGTCTACTTGTAGAGGCATCAAAGATTTAAGGCATTTTTCCGCATCCATATCCAAGGACATCATGGTGCTGGGAAGATCCGTCATGCGAGAGGATGTACCTTTCTTTGACAGAGAGGCCTTGGGAGAGTCGCCTATCACTTTGGGAGGCAGTGACACCATCAAAGACGTATCCGCCGTGGAGGTTGTATCCGCTTTCCTCTTCTTCCTGGCCTCGACCCTTTCCAGAGTTGACAAAGCAGCGGTTGATCTGGTAGTCCTTGAACCTGACATCACGAGAAAAACAGGGTTGACAAAAAACAGGAAACATGGGAGCTATAAAGGAGAAGAGAGAGAGACTTACTCGACATCTCGGTTTCTTCGGGCTCCGCAAAACACGTCTTTACTAGATCGGGGTAGGATCTTTCCTCCAACGAGAGAGCCTCGATATGGAAGATGACTTGATATGATACTTTGCGGGGTTGAGAAGTAGCAAGACACTCTGCACAAGAAACACTTAGCGGTTAGACTTGAATAGAAACCAGCGAGTACAAAAGGGAAACATTACCTGTTGATTGCCAACGACTTCTCAAGAAAGATGTATCGATCCCTAGAGAAGACAGTCTCACAAAGAAAAACTTATCAGCCCAGCCCCGGTCAGATTTTGATATGTTAAAGACTAAGTTAGATTTGTTGGTAAAGGTTTTCAAAGTTAGACGGCCCGGACCGCCTTTGGAAAGACGATAATTTAGGAAAAAGTCGGCAGCTTTGAAGGGAAGACCCTGGGAAGAGCATAATTGATCAACGGATAGTAGAAGTCTCCAAACTTGGGGAAGTAATTGCCCCGGAGAAACATTGAGGGTGGACAAGAAATCGACAACTAGAGGAGAAAATGGAAAACGGTGGCCAATACGAAAAGGGTACTCATACAAGCACACCCAATCGTTGGCATAGAAATCCGCATGAACGCCAGGGGGAGGGAGAAACACCTCTGCATGTGAAGGGAAACCCGAAGAAAAGGTGAAAATATGGGGGTCCTCGGAAGTACTATCCCTCCGATGATAGGAGGTGAGGAAACCAGAAGATGTCAGAGAAGGAGGAAGGGTGGATTCAAGGCAGTAGAGGGAAGGAGAGTCAGAGGACGCCATAGTTGGGGGAAGAAAAGAAGACGAAGAAGCGAAAGTAGGGGAAAACGTACCTGGACACCGAGAAGCACAATTGAAGTCTTTGAAAGCCATCATAACCGCTTTAAATAGGGGCTGATTGGACGTGTTATGAATTGCTACAACTTCCAAGACACGAAATCAAAAACCCTAGGAAAGTGGAGGCGGGAATTTTCCCGGGTTTTTGATGGGGGTATTGTTGGGCCCTCCAAAATTCGGCCCAAAAAGAATGCTATGAGCCCAGCATCGTCAATCCAATTGAACTACTAGAAAGAGAAGACGATGGAGCAATCAAAGCAAGGCGGAAATCTCGGACTTCATGATCGACACTAACGGCTATGTAATTAACGACGAGGGCGAAATCTCCGGGATGTGCTAAGCACTCCACCAATGGTCAAAACGGAGGAGAGGATTATAAAACAAGGCTGAGGCGAAAATAAGGGCACGATTGACACGGGCACCTTGAACATAAGCTAGAAGCAAAAACTCATCTCTGTTTAATCATTTCACTTTCATTCGAGTGTTCTAAGACACTTTGGAGAGATTTATTGGCAACTACAATCGCAATATACGCATATCAACTTGCTTACTATTTGTTTTCCATTATTTATCTGATTCTACATCTTGTCCATAATTCATAACGCGTTACGATTGCTTTTTGGTTAGGATTTCCCTATTTTAGCAGGTAACGTGTTAGTACGATTATCCTGCCCAAAACAGTTCGCTAAAGCCTTGAGGGATTCTGTCCAATTGTCAACTGGCCCGGGCAGTTACACTTGAGGGGGCGTGTTGTGAGATATCCCACATTGAAAGTTTGGGAGTAAAATTGTCTAGTATATAACCTAATGAGCTACTCCACCCATTGACATATGGTTTTGGTTTGGAACCTCATTGGGCTTGTATGTTAGGCCCGTTACACCCATGACCCCCAGATTATCGGCCCACTGGACTTTATCAGAGTCCAACCACAAAATCTAGGGTATTTCTATTGCTAAAGGTGCCCCTTCTATTTCACACCTATTCTTTGTTGATGATTGTGTTCTTTTTGCAAAATCTACCTGTCAATAGAGCAATAAACTTGTTAATATTTTCCATGCCTATGGAGCGGTGTTAGGTCAACAAGTTAATTTTGTAAAATCAAAATTGTCCTTTTGCAAGAATGTTGGTGCAGATAGAAAACTGGGAAATCTAACAATTCATTGGGATTCGTGAACTGCATAAGCATGGGAGATATTTCGGGTTTCCTTCTATTATTAGGAGATCCAAAAAAATACCTTCAGCAAGCTTAAGGATAGAGTGCTTGTGAAACATGGTGGGTGGAAATATGAAGTATTGTCTAGGGCCGAAAATAAAGTTCTAATCAAGGTTATCACGTAGGCGATTCCCACTTATATTATGACTTGCTTTCTTCTTCCTCAAGGTCTTTGTAGGGAGATTGAGTAATTGTTTTGCAAGTTTTTGTAGGCATGTAGGATAGGTGCTCGAAAGACCCATTATCTTAGTAGGAAACGAACGTGCCTTCCCAAGGACAAAGGTGGACTTGGGTTTCGTGACTTGGAATGTTTTAATCTTGCTTTGTTGGCTAAACAAGGTTGGCGATTACTTTGCAGCCCGACTTCCATTTTAACTTGTATTCTTAAGGCAAAATACTTCTATAATTGTAGTTTCTTAGAGGCAACATTAGGGCATAACTCGAGTTATTCTTAGAGAAGCATTTTGAGAGGGAGGGAGGTACTAGAAGTGGACTTTTATGGAGCATTTGGTAACTGCAATATGGTGTGTGTGTGTGGAATTACAAGTGGATTCCTCACCCAACCAGTTTTATGGTGATCTCTTTTTCTTTTGGTCTTAGGCACTGCCCGTAGGAGTTGAAATGAAAACCTCATGGTACTACCATGAAGTCTTAACCGCTTGAATTGACACAAATATGAGAGTCATCGACCTCATTAATTGGTCGGAAAACTATTGGAGGGAAGGTTTCATTAGAGAACGTTATTCTTCAGTGTGAGGATGAGATCTTGAAGTTGAAGTTAGTGGCCCTTAATGTTTCTGATGAGTTGGCTTGGCTTCACTCTAAGGATGGATTTTTTACGATTAGGTTTGTGTATCATGCTAGACTGCATAGTGTTCTCAAAAGTGAGGGGTGAGGGTCAGCTTTTGATGACTTGTCATTCAAGAAAGTTTGGAGAAGTTTGTGGAAAATTGTGACCTTTCCGAGGGTATGTTCTTTCTTGTGGCAAGCTTATAGAGAGGCGCTTCCGAAAAAGATGAATCTCTATAGGAGGAATATTACGTTAGATGGTTTTTGCATGTTTTGTGGAACAGAGGACACTCATTTGCATGTTGTCTTTGATTGTATGGAGGCTCATAAATATTGTAAGCGTTTCTCATTGGTTTCATGTAGGGGGTTTGGCTGGGAATCCTGTTTGGCTTTCCTTCAATTCTTATTGGCAAAGGGAGATAAAAGAATGATGGAGGAATGGGCGGTGGTGAGTCAGGGTATTTCGTGAGCCAGAAATAGATGGATTTTTAAGGATGTTCTCAAGAGTCGAATGAAATTGTAGGGACGGTGAGGGTCATGCATAAAGAGTTCATCTCCTTGTTTCGTAAGTGGGAGGCTCGTGTGATTGAAGCAATGCAATAGAAGTGGGTCAAGTCAAGGCTTGGCATGGGATGTTGAAGGTTAATTATGTTGTTGTTGTGGATGGAAATGGTAATTATGGGATTGGTTTTATGGTTAGATATGAGGATTGTGATGTTATATTGCTTGTCGTTAGGAAAATCTAGCGAGGTTTTGATGTGGAATATGCTGAAGCAGAGGATATCAACAACCAGATTTTCATATTGATGAACTTGATCCATTATTTATGTGTCCTTGACAATCTAGAAACATTGGTTTTGGCCGAAAATATATTTCTTCCTTCTTGCGTCATCTGAACCATACTTCTTTTCAATTGTCTGTCAAATAGTCTTACGGACTTGTTAGTCAAAAACAAATTAAACAAACAATTCGACATATGGTTCAGCAAGATACCCCTTATAGTTTTATTGTCTTGTTTGCATTATTCAATCTTAATAGAGATACAAGTGGTAAGATTTGCCTTGGTGCCATCAACAACAACATCATCAAGCGATGGTTGAGAATCAATGGGAGTGAGAGGTCGCACCTAGATCGGAACCGCTGGAGGATCAATGAACAAAACATAGTTGACTTTGAGTTGCTAAAAAACGATCAGCAACTTTAGATTACCATTAGAAGTTATTTTCTGCGATCAGCAAATTGGTGAAAAGATTCGCAATCCTAATTAGGATCTTATATTATTAAAATTATAATGCCGATTGGATCCCAATTTTACATATAATTTTAATGAGTTTATAAATGATTTTAACGAACCTACAAACGATTCTAAGGATTCTTATGATCCTAAAAAACAATTGTTATGATTACATATTATTAATAAGTTCAAAGTATATGTCTCAATTCCATTAAATTAGTTACCTCATTCATCTTACAACATTTTACTTATCAAATTAATAATGTTTATAATGTTTTTACTTCGTATATAATAAAATATACAATATACAACATTACATACTTTTAGTTATACATAGAATCTTGCGACCTGATCCGAAAGACCCTCAACGATTCGATTCTAACAACCTTTGTCAAACTCATATACATCAATTTTGCTTCTACATGAACTGAAAAATAAACATACCAATTAGCATCCCTTGTCTTGACCTTCATGCAGAATTACAACATCCACCTAGTATAACTCACACATGCAGGGTTTGGGGATCAAGTTGTACAACGCCCATACCATGCATGAGCAAGTCCGGGAGCATAGTCACTGAGTAAAAGAGGGACAGATAAGACAACCCACTACTATATATATATTGACGAATCCTGTCCTGGACCAAAAGAGTTCAGGTCATCTTTCTCTTTCCTTGTTCATCATATTCTAAATTAGATACTACCCATACCAAGAGATTAAGACCAGTTGCTTTGAGTTCAGCAGTACATCATTTCCGTACATATGCTAGCCAGAGAGTTGTGATCGAGATTCATTCTTTCATCACAACATGAGCTAGTTTTTTTTCCCCAGAAGATTTGTATGCTTACACCTCCAGCCTCCATAAACTAATCCAACTCCCTTGGGAGTTGTCCAAACTAACAGGATAAATTATCATCTAACAGAACTAATTCAACTAGTTCTAATAACAACCCGAAACAAACAATGGTTAGGGTGCTAGGTAGTCCTAACGCATATGTATCTAGTCCACTTTTTTCCCATTTGTTTTTGGCAGGGTACTTTCAAATTTGTATACATACATATAACTTAACATCTGCAGTGTACAATTGGTTTTCAGGCTTGCAGACTTGGAAAGCTTAAGAAAATGAAAATGCCCTTGCTGCTGCTCATTCTATGTTGCTTTGTATCACCTCTTCACAAAATCTCCATTTTTGGCAGAATTCTAGGATCCAGAATTCTATTTTATTCTGGTCATTGTTCTTGCAATGATATATCTACTGGGTTGGATCTGGAAGGTTGATATTGGACAGAATACTGTCTCGACAAATCCTTGAGCGTTTTGAGAAGCTCCTGGAATGATGGTCGGTTCCGTGGATTGCTAATAATGATAATAAAAGATAAAAACATGTCAGTCAATCAGGAAACTCACAAAAGGAGGCTTCAGATGAGTATAACAAATGTGTATAATTTGATGGTAAAAAGAACAGAACTCAGTCCATGATGAATCTAGTTCAGACATCAGAATGTATAAGCTTGTTCCATGTTGACATTATTTCATATATAGATGTTTTGTCCTAACTGAATAAAAACATATGCACTCTTGACTCCGTAAAAGGGCTAAATAAGACATGAGTGTCGTCTCATGCAGTCAAGTACAATCATTTGGTCAGCTGATGATTTATAGATATATAGGACCATAGCTGTATGCACAGATAAGCAAAAACAAAGATGACAGATGCACCACCACAGAAATTCTTATAACACCACATTTAGAACTTTTAAGGGTCTGGTTTCAAGTAATGAATCAAAAGGCGCTTCACCCTATAGTTCTGAATTATGGATCAAAAGGTGCTCAACCCTAAAATTGCTGGGTTAGACTTTCAGGTGGAGTCATTTTTTGGTGGATCTAATTGTAAACAATATACATGACCAGCCAAGAAATTCTTAAAACAATTTTTATGTGCCAATGCAGTATACTGATAATCTGAGCATAAAGAAGACAAGCAATGCCAGATGATTAGTAAAGGGAACTTGTCTTGTGCATCCTACAAATAGCTTTATAATGAGATATGAATGCTCAGCTGCAGAAATTATAATTCAATAAGCACCTGTGCCAACAGCTCTCGATTATAGCTGCCCACCTTGTGTCTACATCACTTGGAATATCAAGTCTTTTGTTCATGAACCCAACAGCACCAATTACCTAAACAAAGTCGCAAGCAATTTGGTTAAGATAATTAAAAACACACTTATAAATAAATTAAAATTAAAAAAGAAACAATTTCATGCTAACATATCAAAGTTCTGCTTACGGTAGTCTTGCCACCATACAGTTTTGAAATTGTCATACCCTGCCCTACCTAAACTTAGAATTTCCATGATTGGATAACAATACTAATGTTATTCCGATTTTAAGAAAGTTAAGCCAATAAGTGCTTTTCATAATTAATAATAGCGTCAAAAAAAAAATGCTTTAGAAAGGGAAAAAAAACACCGCCACAAAATCACCTCAATTTATCAAGATTTTATTCTTCATTTACTTTTTGTAGTACTTTGGGAAGTAAATTGCTTCAGCTTTACTTAGTCATTCTCAATTTAAAAAGTCTATATATGGGGATCAAACTGCAATAATACAAAAAATGTGAAAAAATTTCTCTAGGACAGGCCACAAGCCCAGAACAGAAAACACAAACTCTACATAGAGGAAACCCCAAACTTAAAAACTTTTTCATCCAAGGAACCATCCAGTCTACTCTGTTGGCTGGCCCTAGGGCAAACGGGAGCTGGAAAGGTTTTTCGATTTTATTATGACAACAAATTGACAATATATCCATTGAATAATTCAACTGCCTATGCTCCAGAATAGTGTATCTTTATGTTATACTCTAGAATATAGATCTTGAAGGAGCTCAGCTTTATGAATAAGTTTACATTTGAAGACATGAGAAGCAGACGGACAACTTGTTACAGAGTGCATTTTCAAGTTTTTAGAATCTCTATTCAACATAGCCTTTTTTCTTGAAGGAGATGGTGCAGCTGAGTGTGGCAAGCTAAGGACCACATTGTTTGTTATCAGGCATAGACTTAATTGCCCTTAACAAAGATTAAGTTGTGGAATTTTCACTAATCACCCACTCGTTTTAGTTTTTCAAAAACCAGTGATCATTTAAAGGCATTCGCATTCTACCACTCGTCTATCAAAGATACTAAACTAAACTATTTCATATCTACAGAAAGCAACCCACGATGTGAGATGCCAACAACATTAACACTCTCCAATGACATCTTATAACACCGTTGGACTAAATCAATGACGGTTGGCACAGAATGCAGATTTTTTACTTATGGTGGTTTAGTGTAAATTGAAAACAAACAAGCGGTAAAATGCAAATGGCATCCATAATGTAAAGGCCATAAGAATTGATGGCAAGCAAATACCATAAAGGCCATAATATGGCATATATATTGCATTGAATTATTGTCTCATGTGATTTCTGATGCAGTAAATGTTTCAAGTTGTCAGGTGAGTGAAAAGTAGCTGAAGTTTCTAACTTCAAATAGTTACCTGCATTGCGTTGAGATTTTCCCATGGAGAGTTCTCTGTTGCAAGTTCCCACAATATCACTCCAAAACTATATATGTCAGACCTAAATAATCCCACAATGATGGCATAAATCTTTTTACACATAGAAACCAATAGTACAAATGTTATATAACAGTAGACATTCAGAACAATATTTAGAAAAGAAAAATAAATAGAGCACAAACACGATCTGCACATACTTCTCATCTGACGGTTCATGGCGAAGGACCTCTGGTGCCATCCATTGAGGCTAAAATCAACATGGTTCCCATGGGTGAGAAGGAAAAATTCTAAAGAATGGTTATAAAGATCAACTATAATTAGATTAAGGTTGCACATGGCGTACCGTTCCTTTCCCTGTCTTTGTATTAAGATAAGTCTCATATTTAATACGCGAAAGGCCAAAGTCAGCAACCTGTTGATGTATACAAAACACAGTTGTAACATACTGTAACTGACATCATGTCTGAAGTGTCAACTTGTATAATTGAGAAAAGTAAGAAATAAAACACAGTAGACCTTCACAGTCCAATTCTTATCAACTAGCAGATTTGAAGACTTTAAATCACGGTGCACAATAGGCGGATTGCAGCAATGGAGGTAGTTCATTCCTCGTGCCTGAAGATGATGTACAAACCTGTTAAGGTGATGGAGAAGTAATACCATAAGCAATGCACAGAATAACATGAAACCAAGGTACTAACTATATCTAAAGCCATGTGAACTCGTCGCCTCCAATCTAGCTTACATATTTTTCTCTGCAATAAGCGGAATAGGCTCCCCCTGCACCAAATGAGTTCAAGAAAACAATAACCTTATTCATACTGGAGAACAGGCTATTTAATATCCCAATTAGACAAATTATCCAACTTTATGATAGCATGACTTAATAAAGCTCATTTTATTTTATTACATATGGAACAAACATATTCAAATAAGTGTTAAGTTGGATTGTTAAGAATGAACCGTGGAAGAAATTCGGTAACGATGCAGAGATGTTCAGGTGAGGTTACTGCACCCATAAACAGCAATATATTTGGATGACGAAGCCCCTTCATGAGAGATACCTACAATCAAGAAAATAGAGAACCATTAAACTGGAAAATATCCAAACCAAATCTTTACTTTCAATGGTTCGTGTACAAATATGCTAAAATACGTGATCCATACACGTAGCACTCTAAATCAAAAATTCAAAGAGAGAAAGGTTACTCAAAAACAAGTAAAGCTTTCTACCAAAAAAAAAAAGCAAGTAAAGCTACAGCAATGCAATCCAATCTTTGTACACAACTCTAAGAAAAGAAGAATGGCCTCAATTTTTACACCCCCTCCCCTACAACAATAAATAAAGAAATACCTCTTGTCTAAACGCAAAGATGGCATCTTCAGAATATTCAATTTTAGAGAACACTTTTATTGCAACTTCCTGCAAAACCAGCAAGTTGTCAGTGTTCCTTCCATATAGCACAAAAATATTAGTTGTATCTAAAAACCCACAACCCATGCATATGTAAAGCTTCAAACTAGTGAAATTTTGTTCAAAAATGCCATAAATACTTGTGTATTAACTAGCACATATCCATGATATGAAGTTGCACCAAGGAATGCAGCTTTGCTAACCACCATTGATGTAAGGGTTTAGTACCAATACAAAAGGTTTCATATACCCTAAACATGGATAGAGAGAATCCAGTTAGGCAAAAAGGCAACTGGACACATACACATTCATCTGCACTTTGACATAAGCATGCATACAGAAAGCACAGTGCCACTCAGGAGATAACCATGTCAAGAGTAGCATGAAGCTCAGAATTATGTGTATTCTACATAGAATGCAAGCATGGCATAAACTCAGAACCATGGATGGGACGCACAAATTATCCCTTATTGTGGATGATCAGAAGAAGTAGAAGTATAAGTTGCAGTAAGGAACTTTAGTTGTTTTTTCCCCTTTTTTACTGTTAACAAGAAAAAGTTATATTGTAACTGCGTTTAGATAGGGTATCCTCAGTTAACATACCGACCCACACCAAAAACCATGATACACTGTTCCACAAGAACCTGCAGAAAACGAATGGATAAATCAGTTGTTGTAATGATATTACGGCTGAAAAAATATAGACAACAAAGTTTCCTATATCAAGAAGGGTCGCAAACAAGGATTAGACATAATACAGCTTTAAAAATAATTAATTGTGAGGACAATAAATTGCAGTTAATATAAAAGAAGAAACTTGTGTGAGACAACTTGAAACTTCAGCCATATTTGCAAAAAAAAAAAATCTTATTCTAACTTATTAGTGTTTTAGAAGTCTACTATCATAAGTAGTCGTACACTTTACGGGTTTGGTTAAATATAAATAAATTAATTTTAAAAGTTAATTTGTTTGTTTTACTATTTTTATGTGAATATGAACAGAAATTGTTAATTGTTTAATGCGAGACTCAATGTTTTATTTTTTTCCTTTGTCAAATTACTTTTGTATTTCTTACGTGATCTTAATAAACATTATCAAATTACTTTATTGGGAGACCCAATATTTTTATTTTTTTTTAAAAACAAGGATAATATGAAATTAAATTACTTTATTATATTTTTTTATTAAACCAATGTTAATATATGATTCAGGAAGAAAATTTGTAATTAATTAAGAAGAAATCAAATATTTGAATAGATATATTAGATTGAGTTATTGTTTTAGGAGGAGGAGGAGGAGGGTCAAGTGGTCAACTACTGAAGCTGGACTCCGTAATTTGAGAGGGGTCCTTGAACATTAGGTGCTGTCTCATGTTGCTCCCTAAAGTTTATTTTGTCCTAATGAACTCCCTAACATTTGAAAAGTGTTTTCAATTTAATCCTTCCGTTAACTTTCTGTTAACACATCATTAAATACCTTTCACATTTAGTCTTCAACCCTTTGCGACTCATTTACAGTCCTCAAACTTTTAAGGATTATTTAATTATGTCTGTTACCTTTAGGGGTCATTTCATGATGATCCATGACCTTTATTTTTATATAAGACGTATAACAGTCTGTCATCCAGCATTATGAAAGGACCAAATGAGCAACATTTTACATAGGTTAAGAGTCTTGACAAAATAAATTTAGGGATCTGTATGAGGAAACTTCCAAAGGGCAAGGAACAAGTATGCAATATACCCATATTATAACTTGCTGCTAAAAGCAACAAAAGTACACTTTATAAGAATCACCCACAAGATTGCCTTTATTTTATAAAAGCAAATTGAATTGCACAAACAAATAAATCTTACCTTCTCCAATCTGCTCTTTTAATATTAGATCTTCCCAAAGGACTTCGAAATCCAGGCAATCTGGTTCCATGTCAAGTTTCTTTTCAGAACTGCTGCTAGTACTACTGCTACCAAAGCTCGTCCCACTACTTGAGATGCTTACATTGGGTGGAGACGACCATGACCAAGGGGCTTCAACTACAATAGGAATATTACAATCATAGGCCTTAATCTCTGATTTTGTGGAAGTAGATGATTGATCATCCAGATCACCCTGCACTGAAGAACCTTTCCAGGGCCATTTTATAGCTTGCTTGCTGATCCAAGCCTCTGCCATTGAGGTGATCTTGTGGATACCAGTTCTTCCCTCATTCTCATCTACCCAGTCTATGCTTATATTGGATTCCACTTCGCCCGTCTCAGAAATTGTGCCAATAAAAGATGGAGCAGCATTCTCCTTGCGAGAAGCTTCATAGGATCTAATGTCGTCCTCATTATGAAAAAGGGTGGCATCAGAAGATTCCGAATCAGCTTGACTATAACTATAACCGCTCCCAAACTCGCGCTCCAAAACATCTTTCCCAACTTTGATTTTGGACCAAACTTTGTTGCTTACTATAGTAGCCTGGTTCATATTCCCCAAAGGTCAATAACACAAGTCAAGTTAATAAATACAAACAAAGAGCTGTAAGATTGACTAACCAAGTCTGTTATTCTTGAAGCAATTGCAGTTTGTAAAGGCTTCTCAGGATCAAGACCAATTTTGGATGAAACATTGTTCGTCGCCTGGCTAAAATTGACATTTGTTTCAGAATTCCATCCATCTGGCAAAGTAAACCTCATTTCTTCAAATGGTTTTGAATCGCTTGCCACACATGCAACCCCAATTAATGTACCATCTTCATCATATAATGGAGTGTCAGTTACGAGAATTGAAAATCGCCTGCCCATCTTACTTCTGACAGGGAACAGCCCAGTCCAACTCTCCCCTGACTTCACCCGATTTACGATAGTACATCCCAGAGCAACATTTTCATCCTCTACTAGGATCTCAAACACAGTCTTACCCAGAACTTCTTCTGCAGTATATCCATAGAGTTTTTCAGCAGTTCGGTTCCTGCAAAATCAAATCTACCAGTTGGTAACTAAGAGAACCACTAAGGTGAAATTTTTGTCAAATAAACATTAAATAGAAGTGTTTTACAATTTCTGTGCAATGCAGTGTGACCACAGTAAGTAAATGGTGAAATAATGACTCTCAACTTGTACTATATATTTACTCAACACCATTTGAGTACAACTAGTCTAGTGACACACAACAATCAGGCTTGACAAACCCTTCAGTATTCTTGCAGATTAAATTGGGAACTAATTCATGAGAAAATAAACTTATGGTGAATTACAGTATGACTCATGAAAAAATCCTAAAAAGCTGATAGAATCATCCTACAAGTTGCCCATATTCTGTTTAAATAATTGAATTCATATCACTTTGTAATCACCTTACAGCCACAAGAGTTGTTTTCTTTGCCTATGTTTTGGTTTTCATTACAGCTTATACCCATCTGTTGTCTTTGGTTTTCAGTTTCTGATTCTGGCCGCTTCGTGAAAAATTCAAATTTGACCACCCTTTATGGTACACCTAATGCAAGTCAAACACATTTTATATTATAATATTTTAATCATGTAAATTATTTAGATAAGGTGACATTGTCTTAATATGTGGTGCATGGATATACAACTTGCGGTGCATAACAATGCACCCTTAACTTTGACCTCATGCAACTTCATATATTTGAAAATGCACGCACACAACTCGACAATAACTAGACCTTGCAGACTTGCAGTATTGATCAAGTTTCCATATCTATTCTATTAAGCCTCACACCTCCCAAAACAGTCTCCCTCCAAATTTTCAAATTTTACCCAAGGATACTGCATACTGAGGCAGTGCAGTAGACCACAATGATTTCTTACAGATCATTCACTTCAATATATTTATTCCATCTAAATACAGAATGTTGCAGAAGCTTTTTATGAATATAGTTTTCAATATCATGCAAAATAAATTATTATTTAGAAAAGCACATCTCTCAGTTAACCTGATACCTAAAACCTCGTAGGAATAGGATTCTCATACAGTCATACCCCCATTCATACACGTGCTACGCTCAATGCAATTGAAAAATAATAACCCATCACTTATTCCTAGTGTTAGCCATGCACTAAGTATGTTAAGTATGGAGTAACAGCCTGAAACCTTAAAGAGTATGATTCCCTAACCCGATACCTAAGATTGAACTACATGCAGGACATTTACATACTAGAGGAGTCATAGAGCTCGTCCAAGCTGAATTGGTAAGAAACTCAGGGTCTAGCACTTGGGTTATATAGTGTTTGTACACTTGCTAATTCCTATTCTGCATCCCTATGGCATTATCAAACAAACTAAAGCTTAAATTCTGAATGAACAAATCAAAAGCCTCCCCCTAACTCCACCAAGCATGTTCATAAAAACTGTAACGATCAGTCAGCAGAGTACAATTTTTGTAAAATCCAACTCTCCAGGAGTTGCATCAGCCTTAGAAACATAAATTACCAGTAAATTAGCTTATCTTCGGAATTCATGATATGAATGGCCTGCCCCATGGATTGCAAGATATTCAAATACTGCATATCGGCGAGCTGAGCCACCGGCGACTCAAATAGGGGGCCGCCGCCTAGAAAATCCCTCAACGGTGCCAAATCCGTCCGAAACGGCAAAGCGGAATGCCCGAAGAACGGAGAGATCCTCATCCAGGAATCAGAATAGGCGGATACTGCACCACCAGCACCGCTAACACCGTGACTCAGGCGAGCAGGTCCTTCAAGCTGCGGCGGAGGCGGAGGCGGAGGCCTGGAGTAGTGCGAAGAAAGGGAATGGAGCGTCTGGCTTCTGATGAAAGCGGTTTGGGGGTCAGGGGGCGCGAGCTTCGACAATTCATGTCTCAGGTGAGCGTGCGCTGCTTCAAGCTGCTCGATCTTCCGTAGCAGCTCCTCAGGGTTTGCCGTCGTCTCCATGGCCGAGAAATGCGAGAAGCTCAGCAATGAGACCAGCCACAGGCGATCATAAAAGTAGAACGAGTTGAAGAATCACAACTCACAAGCACGGAGTTGAAGACAGGATCATCGTTATCATGTATCTCTTTCTTCTCAAATGGCTCGGACTCAGTTGTCAGCTTGGTGATCCGTGAGAGAGCTTTGTTTAGTCTTCCCAGAGCCTTGGATCTCTTTTTTCTCAAAAGACGGGACCCCAAGTGGACCGTAAGTTTAGTTTTCCGAGAGCTTTGTTTTTTTCAAAATGCCAAAAAAAAAAAATTACAATTATTATACTCTCGTCATTCAATAAAATTTGTCTAGAGGTGAGGAGCCCAGTCGGGCCGGTTAGGCCTTGGGGAAAGAACCCCGAGGTCACAGGTTCGACACCGACCGGTGATAAAACCAAAAACTTTAATTTCTTTAGAACTGTATCAGTTCTCACCCGTTCAAGGGTGCTCTAGGCTAGTCCAAGTACCACTTGGGCTATCCTAAATCTTACCGGATCAAAAAAAAAAAAAAAATTGTCTAGTACTCCCTTTGTCCGTTTTGTTCTTCCGATTTCACATATTGCACAACATTTAAGAAATGAAAAAGCATGTGGCTGTGTCAGATATGAATCACAAGTGAGAAGCTGAATTCTTTGATTTTGGATACAGCTGGATTGCACTAAAAGTAGAAGTCTGAATTTTTTATTTAAAAATGTGGGAACAATCCTCCCACTTGAATTTCAACCAATAGGAATCAAGTATACAAAGCACACGGATACCCCCCACCTTTCACTTTCTTCTTTAAGAAAGATCCAAATCAACACTTTACATTTACAACTGCATTCAAAGCTTACAAAACAGAACAAGAGAATATTCACAAAAGAAGCTTCATCTTTCTGACCAAAAAAGAAGCTTCATCTTCATTAAAGGGTGCATCATTGCCTATAGTAATGGCTTCAGCATTCAATTTAAACCAACTCCCAATTTCAGATGGTGATGTTATAAATGAATAGGGACAATACCCATTTGATCTCAACGAGTCTGTTGGGGACATGGAAGAAGAAGCTCTTCTTCATCAACTCAATCAAGAAACACATGGGCATCAACCAGCTTCAGGACAAAGCACAACAGAGGCACAACAACATCATCAACCATATACTACACGGCTCAGTAGTGAGAGGAAGATACAAATATTCATGCAGCTTTTACACATGGAAAAAGGAGGAGTTCTTCCAAGGAATGCAATACAGCTGACTGCAAATCAGTTTAATCTCTCAACAAGGACAATTTCCAAGCTATGGAACACATGCAAGCAACAACAACAAGCAATGCAAGTGCCAAATGTGAGTACAAATTACCACAAACGTGGCAGAAAGAAAATTCAAATTCAAGCTAGTGTAATCACAGAAATAGGCATGGGGGACAGGTCATGCATTAGGGATTTAGCAACCAAGCTGGACATTTCAAAGAGTGCTTGCCCTAGATTGGTGAAAAGAAAAACAATCAAGTCACATACAAACCCACTTCATCTAGGCCTCAAGCCTTCAAACATGAAAACCAGGTTAGAGTGGGTTTTAAGCCTCTTACAAGGAAGTACACCACAGACTAAGCAAGTGTACTATACCATGTTTGATTTTGTGCACATAGATGAAAAATGGCTTCATTTGAGCAAGAAGACACAAAGAGTCTATCTAGCACAAAATGAGAGGGGAAAATACAGATCTGCAAGCTCAAGCAAATTCATTCCCAAAGTAATGTTCACAGCTGCAGTAGCTAGGCTAAGGTTCAATTTAGAGGGACAATGCACATTCGATGGGAAAATAGGTATTTTCCCATTCACATATCAAGAAGCAGCAAAGAGGAGATAAAAAAACAGAGAGAAGGGGACAGTTGTAACAAAGCTAGTTGAATCAGTTAACAAAAAAGTCACAAGGCGTATGCTGATTGATCAAATTATTCCAGCCATCAAAGAAAAATGGCCACAAGATGCAGGACACAAGGTCATCTTCATACAACAGGATAATGCAAAGCCACACATTACACAAGAAGATGCAGAATGGCAGCAAGTGTATAGGCAAGAAGGATTCACATTCATTTTACTCCAACAACCACCCAACAGTCCAGATTTAAACATATTAGATCTAGGATTTTTCAGGAGCATTCAGTCACTCATGCACAAGAAAATACCCAAGAATATTGATCATATGCTAGATGTAGTACACCAAGCACTTTATGAGCTAGAACCAACAACCCTAGCAAATGTATGGATGTCATTACAATATGTCATGAATGAGATTATTAAGGTCAAAGGAGGCAATGACTATGATCTCCCTCATGTCAACAAGAATAGACTTAGAGCTCAAGGAAATCTAGCAATTCAAGTCAAGGCACCAAGTTGGGCAGTTATACAAGCATGGGACATCATCAATGGGGTTGCACAAGATGCACAAACAGAGGAAGCAACAGAACACCCAGCTGAACATGCTCAGGGAACTCAAGCTAGCCAGGGAGATGAAGAAACTCAAGAAGATGCAATAGAAGACAGTCAATACATCTAGGGTAACAATCAAGTAGATAAACTTTTGTGTAATTAGAAAACTTTTGTGTAATTAGAAAACTTTTGTGTAAGCAAAACACTTTTGACATGGTAATGAACAAGTAATCTCAAATTTCTCCTTTTCCATCATAGAAACAACATTTTCTCAATTGTTTCTCAGTTTTAAAGAGATTTCATCATTGATTTTTAGACAAAAGTAATCTCAAATGTCCCCATTCCATCATAGAAACAATTTGCATTCACATAACTCAAACATACAAAGGCCTCATTCAGGCAATGGTTGGTGGCCTATTGCATGTAAAGGCAAGTGAACACTCAAGGACAAATGCATCCCAGTTTTTAACCATTTTCATCATTGATTACTTAATGTAATCTCAATTGTCCCCATTCAGAAAGGAAAAGGTGTGTCATTCACATTACCAAAACACACAATGGACTCATTCAGCACAAAGCCTGGTTTCCTATTGCATGCAAAAGTCAAGTGAAAAAAAAAATTGTTTCTCAGGTTTAAAAACATTTCATCATTGATTAATTGTCCAAAAAATGCACAGAACCAGCACAGTTTCAACACAAGCCATCAAACATGCTAACAATTCAAGCAGACAAACACACTGCAACAGGGTCAAGAACCAACCATCCCCAACAGAAACAAACCAACATCATATGCACAGCACAGCATCGCAACAACATCACACAGCATCACAGCACAACACATCATCACAGCAGAAAATTTAAGGCAACCCAAAAACAGAAAGAAGGGGAAGTATAAGAGAACTTATCTAGGCATCAAAATCATCAAACTCATAAACTTCATCGACTTCATCAACCTCATCAACCTCATCAACCTCATCTTTAGAGGGTATATGCGCATCAACAACAGTCCCGGGGGACTCGGGAGGACACGGCTGCTCAACACAATTGTCATCACTGGGCTGGAGAGGGCCTTCAACAGACACATCAGAATGTCGGGGACTATAGGAGAGTGTTCCATTACACTCTGGGCCCCACTCACAATTCGGAGAATGAGAGCATGCATATGATTCTGAATGCTCAGAAGGGAAGCGACTAGAATTGCCAGCAAACAATGAATCAAAACTCATCTCTATTGATCAAAATATGGAGACCTATACAAAAAAAAACAGAGCAAATTTTTTTGGTCAGTACCTCAAACAAAAGAGAAAGATCAACATAAGGGGACATATACGAAATCAACACACCTCAATAAAAAAAAATTAGGGTCCAACAAGCAATTTTTTATGGTCTAGTACCTCAAACAAAAGAGACAGAGAGATTGTGGGAATCCAAGAGCAAGATCTGAGAGGCTCAACCAACAAACTTGTTAGCACAACAACAAAATAGATGAGATAGAGATGAGAGAAGCAAGATCCAAGAGCAAAAAAAAAAAGAACTCAAGCAAAGCACGAACAACCAGAGATCGAGGGATCGAGAGATCGTGTGAGATGAGAATCATACCTCAATCAAAAAACCAGAGATCATATGAGATGAGAATCCAGTGGAATCAATCGATCTCGAGCAAAACACGAACAACCAAATATCGAGGGATCCAGAGAAGGATTCGAGACCCAAGAACAACCAAATCAGAGATCTTGTTCGAATCCAGAGGAATCAATCGATCTCCAGCAAAGCATGAACAACCAAAGATCAAGAGATCGAGAGATCGAGAGAAGGATTCGAGCACCACGAACAACCAAATCGAAGATCTTGTGAGAATCCAGAGGAATCAATGGCTCTCGAGCAAAGCACGAACAACCAGAGATCGAGAGATCGAGAGAAGGATTCGAGCACCACAAAGGAGCAAGCAGTGGACTCACTCGAGATCTCAAAGTGTTGCTAGAACGAGAGACCTTTTGAGAGATAGAGAGATAGAGAGCAAATGGAGAGTTCGAGAGGCACAAATAGGGTTGTGAGAGCAAATGGAGCGTTTCAGAGATGGAGCGGCGCAATCTAGGGTTTCTCCATAGGAGCAAGCATTTATGGGTGTGTATTTGGATCAAGAAGCCCAAAAATGCATTCGGGTCAATCCACATACGTGTACGGATATGAACACAATATGGAGCTCCATGGATATAGCAGGGCAAGAACACATGTAATTGGATTCTCATGGGTATTTTTTGGATCAAACCCAAAAAAAATGGGGTTTTAATATGGGTTTATTTTTTTTGGGTTAAATTTCACATAACCCAAAATTTAATCGCCAATTTGTTTTTCAATCTCTATCTCAAGGTTTTATGTTGGGGTTTAAAGTGGTTTTAATTTGATGAAAATTGAATGTCCAATTTATTTCCATAAATTAAAAATTGGGTGAAATTAAAAAGTTGGGGTAAAAAAGTTGGTTTTAATTTCATCAAAATTGAATGTCCAATTTTTTTCCATAAATTAAAAATTGGGTGAAATTAAAATGTTGGGGTAAAAAAGTTGGTTTTAATTTCATCAAAATTGAATGTCCAATTTTTTTCATAGATTAAAAATTGATTTACATTTAAAAGTTGGGGTTAAGATGTTGGTTTAATTTTCTATCTCAAGCTTTCAAGGTTGAAAAAAAAAGTGGGTGGAATTCAAAATTGGTGAAGATATTGAAAATTGAAAGAAGAAGTATGTGGGTAAAAATTGAAATTGATTAAGGGTAGTATTGTAAAAGAGGTGTGATATAAATGGAAAGAGGGGATAGTACGACAAACAAAAGGGGACACTCAAAACGGAAACAAGACAAACAAAAGGGGACGGAGGGAGTATTTTTTTTAGGTGTCTTAAAAAGTTTGTTTATCTTTTTTTATATTAATCTTTTCTTATAATACTAGCTATATCCGTCGTGTCATGCACGACTACATGAATTTAATATTTAATTTATTTAATTAATATGATTTTAATTTAATATAAAAAACTTAAATATTAGGGAGTACAAAACAAAATTATATAAAATTTTACAATTGGTGTCATGTGAAACTGGGCCAAATTATTGTAATTGATGGCTTAATGATAATTTAGTTATGCACAAATATAAATAAAAATTATTTGAATTAGAATCATTTGATTTTAAAAACCTTTTACAAAAAATATAAGAAGGTAAAAATAATATAAATTCTTGTAAGTTTTTATCAAATTCAATTCTTTAAAAAAATTTGAATAAAAATTAAAAGTATACTTAGTGAGAAACGATGAAAAAATATAAAGAAAGAATGAATTTTTTAATGATAAGAAAAATCATTTATATTTACATAAATAATTCAAAAATAAAGTTAAGGAAAAGATAACGTAATTTTTTTAATCAAAAGTCAATTTAAGCAAGTAATTATCTAGATTGAATGTTCTATTTTTTTATCAAAATTTTATTTAAGATAAACCTTTTACATAAATAGATAAAAAATAAAGATAAAATAATTTTCTTTAATTTTAAATAAAAATCAAATCAATTTTTTTTCATAAATAGATATAAATTTAAATGGAAAAACTAAATTAATATATCTATCTATCTTAATATATAATATCTAATATTTTATAATTTATTTTAATTTTAGATAAAATCTTTTAGATCTATCTTAATACCTAATATATAATAAATAACATCTTTATTTTAGATAGAATCTTTTCTAGATTAATTTATCCTATTTCTATATTATCCTAAAATAATTTAAACATATATAAATTCCCAAAATAAAAAATCCTATGTGGCGAAATCCTAGGTGGCTTAACGTGGGAACGACACGTAGGAAAATCCTATGTGGCGCAACGTGGTGGTCTTATTTCTTACGTCTTTTATATATATACATAGAGTTTGGTTCAAATGAAACAAAGTCTTATACTAAAATGTGAAACGAATGCACTTTTTCTAGTTCATAGTGCACTTTTCATACAAAAGTGCATTGTAAAATACAAAAAGTGCAATACAAAAAAGTGCACTACAAAACGTACGAAAAGTGCATTGAAAAGTACGAAAAGTGCAAATCCAAAAAAGTGCACTCCGAAATAGAAAAAGTGCACTACGAACTATGAAAAGTGCATTCGTTTCATGATAAGAGTTCATTTCAAGATAAGAGTTCGTTTCATTTGAACCAAACTCTATATACATAGATTACATCTATCTAATTTCACCTTTTAAAAACATTATCTAGTAAAAATATCTACCTCTTATAACTTTTTGTTAATATTCTTTCTCTTTCTCCTTTCCCCCTTTTTACCCCAAATCAAATCTTTTACTCCCTAAATATACTCTCTTCTATACTCCCTTACGACGTGATTGGGTGATGAATTTCAAATTACATTAAAAAAGAAACTTAAATATTAGTAAAATATTAAAAAATATCTTCTAACCAATTAAAACAAGGGAGTATAAGAAGGAGTATGATTAGGGAGTAGAACCCATCGCTATCACAATCTCTCCTCTCTTCTCATTGGTTGTTTTTTCCTCTCTCAATTTCTTAATACTTATGCAACATGTCCTTTTGGACAAATAATATGTTTTTTTTTTGTTAAGTTGGACAATAATATGTGACCAAGGTAGTACTCTTTTTAGGAATTTATACATATATTAAAAAACATTTTTTGTCTAATTATCCCTATTAACTAGACAACTCAACTAAAAGAAAACCATGAAAAAAGAAGAGATAATTATTAAGGGTACAATTAAAAAAATATTAAAAAGACATGTTTAATAAAATAAGAAAAATAGACTAAAAACATCTTCTAAAAAAGCTAGAAACATGTGAGCATAGCCAAAGAAACTACAAGCTCCAAAGCACATCACACTTAAATGAAGTCACAAGTATCAGTATAAGGCATTCGGAAATGATAACAAGACACGTTGCATATACTTCTAGAATCGACTTCTGAAGGAAAATGTATTAACCAATGACAATGAGGCATGTCCCATGTCTCACAACTTGACTCGTATAGAAAAATGTGTCAACCAATGACAACAAGACACGTCTCATATCCCATTATCCGACCTATGAAACAAAGCATGTCCAGAGCGTATTCTAGTCATGGGTCCGGTTCGATCAATTCCAGTTTTGTCCGGTCCCGAAGTGGATTACGAGGTTTTTCTTAAAAAATTACTAAAAAACTCAACAAAAAATTATAATTTTAATATTGAGTAAAATTAGTGTACCCAAACCCTATATTTTTAACTAAATCCTAGAAGCAAAACTAAACCTTAAAACTCTAAATTTCTTAATAATTAATTAAATAAATCTTGGAACTACCAGTTCGAACTCGCGGTTCCGAACCCCCGATTCCACGGTTCTGGAACACCCTAAACTGGAACCGGAGGAAGGTCAATTTTGCCGGTTTCGGTTCGGTTCCGATTTCAAAACTAGTAGTTTTTCCCGGTTCGGTTCCACTAGAACCAGACCCGTGATTAGCGCATTCTAATAATCAACAATCAACACTTCACTTACTATCTCGTTTATCCAACATCAAAACTTCTTAATAATCTAATCCACCACAACACCTATAAATAGCCAAAGATGGCAAAGGAACCAGGGGTCGAAAAATATCTCTTGCTCAAGACAATTCCTAGTTAAAAGAGACCTGACTTGTTGAAACACTCTGAAGGACTGTTCCATTTATGAGAGAGTGTTTCAAACAAGCTCCAAGTTGTTGTCCTAGAGAGAGTTTCCTTAGTTTAAAACATGTAACTAAATTAAGGGATAAAATGAGAGTGAAATCAAACGTATAATCTTCAATGGTGCAAATAATCTTGAAGCATTTTTAAGCCACACTTAAAATAATCTTGAAGAATGAAATTCCACTTGTCGGTTTGTTTAGTATATAAAATCCTCGTTTCTAGCGCTCGTTTATTCGAGTTTCAACAAATAATGTTCTATAATTTATTTAGAATGCAAAATTGGACCTAGGCCTAAAAGGGAAAGAGATAGGTCCCACTAACAAACCGATATATTCACACACAACCCCATTCATATAGTTGTAGATAGAAACGACACGAGGAGCCCAAATAAGGTAAGTTTTCGTAGACAATTTTCTCCGTGGTGAAAAGGAAATCCTCCTTGCATCATCAGATCATTGTCGTCTTCTTTTAGCAAAAAATGGGGCTGATTTCAACCATTCATCAATACCTTTCGACTAGCCAAGCATCTCTCCCCTAAGCCATTCCAAGCTTAATGAGAAATACCTCTTCTCCACTAGAAAAAATAAGCAACAATGTCCAACGTCACTCTTCTCTTCACTCGCTTTATTTCTTCCTTGACTTTGATACCATGCAAACATACTAACTTAATTGTCGAGGGTCTTCCTTTAGAAAAACATATTCTGGGATTTTTTAGGTTGGCCCTGACCTCAAAATTTGACCGTTGTAGAAGAAATAGTTGCTTAATCAAGCAGGTCAACCAAGGCTCACTCAATTTTGACCATGCACCCGTAGTAAATTTGGATTTCTACATTGGCACCAACCAAGAAGAATCCCTCATATAAGTAAAGTCATCCCACCATGTTGGATTGGTCCTCATCATTTGAAGGAATCGAGCAAGAAAGAACACAGTCACAAGTTCAAGGGGACCCTACACTAGAGGTCATGCTTGCTCACCGAGCATTCATGAACTTAGATGAAGCAAAGAATATTCTTAGAATCTTCAAGATCCCATATATGAAACATTAAGGGTTGCCATTAACCCACAATATAGCTCACCTTGAGCCTTACACGAATCCCCTAGAAGGCACAAGCTAATATGTGTGGGGAACTCCACCAACTCTTTTAAACATCATATCAATGCTCCTAGAAGGCAATGTTTGTTCTTCTTTGGATCCCTCTCGAAGGATCATGAATAGGGATAGCCCGAGGCAAGGGAACATTTTTGCATAACAATTTGTGGAGCAATGACCATCATAAAAGATATCTTGCTCGTCACATAGTGTGTAGACTTCAAGATGTCCCCATGGTGAAGTATAATAAGGAAATCATGATGACCAAGTGTCAAAATACTACTACACCATGTTGCCTTGTTGTGAAATTGGTTCTACCATGTACAAATCTTTGTTGAACACCCTTATAAGCTCGAACTTCAAGTGGATGATCAACCTACCCTCAAGGAGCATCAACTCCTTTGCCCAACTAGAAGAGTGATTTATGGCATTATTTGGGAGTTCATGAATAAGGCGGGAAGGGATTGTAACACCCCTATTTTACAACATTGGGTATTACCGCCAGTGACCTCGGATTTTACCGTCCAAAGTCACCCAAGGCTTTTAGAATGATATTGAACATTAAAAATGCGGAAATTAACATAATTCATAATATAAAAGGGTGCTCTCGAAAGAGACTTTATTCGTACAAACCTTCTTACATTGCTTTAACAAAATGATGTTTGATAACGAAACGCATAAAAACTTGTTCTTGGGACATAAAAAAAATAAACCAAAATGGTATGAAAAATACATCTTTGTGAATCTTGCCCTTCCTTCATCTTCACTTACACCTTGCTCGGGTTCCTAGGGTCTGACATAATTCGCGAGAGGCGAGAATATGCCAGGCAACACATGCGGAAAAGGAGAATTAGTCTAAGAGACTAAGCAAGCGGGAACGGAACTTCCCAAGGGTATTCGGTAATTTAGCAATATTGAGAGAGAATTTATCGGGTTGTGTCTTAAGGTATGGCTTACTTATGTGGGTTTTAAAGGTACGAAGAAGAGCGTATTTTTAGTGGAGATAGCTCGTTAATCGAGAGAAGAGCTACTAGATTGTAGACTTCTTTTAGAGTAGAAAAAAAACATATGTTGGGAACGTTATTCATTCAAGCAAGTTTAAGAAACCTCTCGCGCCTTGAGCGGACCGAGATTCGAATCGATCATTTGAGATCGGTCCGGTTTTGATGTCTTTTAAATGTGCATTGGCACTTATCTTATATCGTGACAAAAAGATATTGATTACGTTAATGATTTTTAAAGAGGGTGGAGGCTTGCATGGCCCGGACCACCTAAGGGAAAACTCGGTTCCCGACACTTAGCTAGAGTGCCACTCATCCCTCCTTGCAATCGGAGTAGACATGGATCATGATCCTGAAAGTCGTACTTTAAGCGCACATGCATACGACTTAGTAAGTTATATAGAGGCGTCGGGTTAATCCCACGCCCCTCACTAGTTTGTTCGAACCGTTCTCTTAACGAGACCGTAAACAATCAAGGCCACAACCAAAGTAGCATAATAGTCCTATCAAATAATAAATAACGGAATACGATAACAGTGGGGTCGTTATATCTAACAATCGATATTCCTAGGTTCATTTATTTCTAGCAAACAAGTTGTTCCCAACATCGAGAAATTTCACGGAATGAATATATAAGGTTACAAGGGGAAATTCCACTTGCCTTAGCTTGTACGATTTTGTACTAACGATTGAGCGGGAAAACGCTGTTCTCGAAACAGAACGGGAGCTCGACCTATCGACACGGAATATACGAACGAGAGCTTTAATAAGAATTTCTTTAAATTCTTTCAAAGTTCTAAATTATCTCTTATATTTATAAGAGAATTAATTTACTAAATTATTGTAATAATAATTTAGGTGGAGATGAATAAAATAATAACATTTCCTATTATTATTTTATATTTGTAATATCCTTTTATTCTTTATAAACTCTTTATTTTAATTTAATTATTATAAGCTTTTGAAGATCAAGGTTTAACATTATTCAGATTATTAAATATTCATTAACTTGAATTTAATATTCTATTTAAATTAATTTATAATCTTTTTATCCACTTAATCATATAATATCTTTTTAAATACTAAAATATATCTTTATTATTTTATCCTCTTATCATACTTATTATTAGAAGACATGTAATATTTTTGTAAAGATATTCATATTATATTATGTCCTTTTTCTAGTACTTTCCTTATGTGGAAAATTCCAATTACTTAATATAGCCTACTTTCCATATATGAGAGATAATAATAAAATTTCATTATCTATTTAAATGATCCCCATGTCTTAGAATATTATTTTATAAAATGTGAATATGCAAGTCAATATTTTATTTATATAGAAGTACTATAATATTACTAGTATATCTTTTCTAACAACTTAGGTCAAGTATACTTGATATTTTATATTTCACTAACCATGTATATAATGATAATAATCCCATTATTTTATTTAAGAAATTTTCATGTCATATGATTTATTTTATATTAAAATAACATGCAAATTATTTAATATATCTTTTTAGTCTTCAACTTGATCATGTTAATTTATTGCATGACAACATATCTTATACAAAAGATTTCTAAGCTTATAATATGACTTTAAAAGACATGCAAGACTATTTTCTCTTAACAAAACCTTATATAATCCTTTCTTTATTTTCTTTCTCTTCGAGAAAGTATTATGTTCTAAATTATTTATAATAATAATTTAGGTGGAAAAAAAACCAAATAATAATATTCCTTTATTATTATTCTTAAAGTGAGATCTTATATTATTCTTATGATTTATTGGAATTGATTTAATGTCTTGCCGAATTTATTTCCTTTTATGACTTCACATGCATGTTAGTTTTGTTCAATTTAATTAAATAGAAATCATATATATGTGAAAAATTATTTTTTAAGGAGATATAAAATAATTTACGAGTCCGGAAATTATACCGAGTAACGGGATGGAAATGTGCACGCAAAACGAGGTCGGAATGGGCTTGGACTTTCTCCTTCTACTCTCCCTAAACCCAAATCTGATGGGCTAAAAAAAATAGATTTGGGCCTATCTAGAAGTCAGCCCAGTGGAGAAGCCCAACAAGATCCAAGGAGCAGCATCTCCTTCAATTCATGCGCCCTTTCTTCCTCTGTACACCAAACGCAGCTGCAGTAACCACAAGGAGAGGGACGGTGGCTCGGTGGCGGACTTCGGTGGCTCCCTGGGTGGCCCGACGACGCGAGGGGCGGCGCAACTGGTGGTGGTGTGGTGGTTCTCGACCCTTGGGCGCCGGCGATGGCCTGGCTCGATGGTGAACGGAGGGAGGCGAACAGAGGGTAACCAGGCGGACCAAAATGGTTCCAGCGGTGGTGGTGGGTGCCTCGCGCGGCTGGGAGTCGACGGACGACGGTGCAAGCGGCGAGGTTCCGACGGTGGCGGCGCGGGGGTGTACTGGTGGCCAACAGGTGGTCCGAACAGGGCACCGCCCAAAAATAAAAAAATCTGATTTTGTGTGATTTTTTTGATTAGGGAAAAAAAAATCATATGAAGCTGAGATTTAGGGTTTGGGGGGATTAATTGGAACGGAAAATTTGACCTAGAAAGAGAGATTGAAGTCCTCTCTTCTCTTGTTCAAACACCTTTTTTATAAGGGGAAGAAAGCTTGTGAGATCCATGGAGTCTAGCACTTGATGATGGCTTGTTCATGGAGGTAAGATTGGATTGGTTAAAAAGAAAGGTGGTGCATGAATGGGAATTGGTTGAAGAGGGAGGTGGAATGAAGATGATTGAGTATACGTAAAATAAAAAATCCACCATTGTTAGTCTTTCTAACAAGAAGGGAAATAATGAAATAAGACTATTTAAAATCCTAAGTGGGTAAATGAATTACAATAGCATAGCGGAAAGGGCTATGTGCATTTGTGAGAAAATGCAAGAGGTTTAGTGTTCGAGTCTCACCTCATGCATTTTTATTTTTGGTTCTTTCCCCTTATTTTTATTTGCTTTGTAATTTGATATAACAATTAAATCCGAAATTTTATTACTTATATTTGTTTGAATTTCATTTGCCCTTTTGATAACCTTTCATAAGCCTTTTATTATAATATGAAAGTATAAACCTTATTAAATTCTCTATTTTAGAGAAGAGAAAAAAAATTTAATGGGAATAAATACCCATTTTATTATATTTAGAATTTAGCGGATATTACAGGGATGGACAAAATTTTCTTAATCAAGTAGCTAGACAAAAAAAAGTCTATAGTTTGGTGTCAAAAGGGAACACATAACCTATTCGAAACTATTAAATAAGGAAAGCACACATATCTATGCGGATGGGATGATTAAAGAAACTTTGTAGGGATCTTCATTGCACTCGTAGAAGGGAAGGAAATCATAGAGTATAAGGAGCCTTATTTCCACTCAGTCTTGGAATGGGGAAAATCCCCTAAGAGAAGAGATGGGAATGTGGTCATCTTGAATAAATGGGAGGCGGGCGACATGACTAGCCTCCAATGATCCCAATCCTTCACAACACATGACAAGAGATACTAATCATATTTTCCTGATGGGTTGTTTATCTATATCATCAACCTACAACATATGATGATTGTCAATTCCCCAAATACAAATCTCCTTTCAAGTAGCCCTTTTGTGGCCATCTTGAAATAAGCATACTAGTGGATAAGTGTTGTGGCCCGAATTTCAGTAGTGTGTGAAGAGTAGAAGTTGCGGATGCGACAATACTTATGGCAAAGGGTAGCTGATTATTCATAAAAAACAGGCAAAAGTGTAATGATCTATTCATTAATGAAGGCTAGTAATGATAGTAGGTTGGTTAAGAGCGATTAAAGGGTTCTTATGAAAGTAACCAGTAAAAAGTGGAAGAGGTTGATTATGCGAAGGAAAAGGAGTGTCGACGTTTACAACAAGAAGAGTGGCTCTAGCGGTGAGGGTATAAATAAGGTAATTGCATATAGGGTAAGTCACATGAGCACAAGGAAAAGGCATCTTAAATACTGTATCTCAAAAAACTTAATATCAATCGAGTATTAGTCCTTTCATTCAACCCTTTTGCTTTCGTTGGCCTTACAATTTAGAGAAAAGAGGTAGATCTGGTTTTTGTTGAAAACAATAAGTATCAAGTTTGCAAATAGACCTCTTATACCCCCTCCTCCATTCATCATGGAGCATATCATGATATATAGAAGGGATAAAAGCAATTTTGGTGAAAAACTATCTACGCCTCCAAGAATGATCATGAACTTTGGTACCATAAACAAAAGGTTCGAACCCATTATGAAATTGTAAAATCACTCTTCCCTCACAATAAGTAGAGACTTTGAATGAAAACAAAAAATCAAAGAGAGTGACACATTTTGATCTCTTGAGATTTGTTTGAATGAAATCTTCTTAAACTGCCGAATCAAGCTTTTCACTACTTCAAGATAAGGTGACATTCTAGCCTATTTGGCCGCATATGCCTCGATAATTTGATTAATGATGAGGAGTGAATCACTTTTCACTTCCTGCTTCTAAATAGCTAACTCCTCAACGAGTGTGATTTTGAAAATTAACACCTTGTACTTTGATTCGTTGTTGGTGGCTTCAAATGAACACCTTACGTCTCAGGCTATATTCCCCTTGGTGATTTTAGGGCCACACCAATACCTATCCCCTTTACGTTTGATGCCCCATTGGTGTATAGTGTCTAAGAGTTCTGCTCTTAGGCTTCCACCGAAAGGGACTGTTAGAAGATAGAGTTTTGATGGTTCCAGAGTCAGTGACTCCGAGTTTGCAAGTTGAGTCGGTGACTTGGAAAAGTCACTGACATGCCCAGCTGACGTGTGATCTATTTAAAGAAGGAACACACAGCGTGTGTGCGTGCACTTGGAGACTGCTGGGCCGTTCTATTTTAGGAGAAGATCATCATAAAAGAGTGCTAAAATCAAGAGGAAGACGATTCGATTCTCCTAGAATATTTCATTGTATGCGTCAATGTATATTTGGAAAGATATGTAAAGATTGAGTGCGTGTCACTTCCCTAATCGAATGAGATTTGATACACACGAGATCTCTCTTGCCCTAGCTTAAATACCTCAGTGTTTAGGATAAATGGTAAGACTTTTGAGCGTCATTTTACAATTTGTGTAAGAAAGAAAGAGTGAACTTGTGCGTGAGATTCGTACAAGTGGTGTGTCGAGTGTTCTTAGGCATAGCATGAGATTGAGAGTGTGAGTGAAAAGGTAGAGCTTGGTTCAAGGGTGTGGGATTCATTCTTGTACACAGGAGAGCTTTGTAAACACTCAAGAAATCAATAGAACGAGTCTAAGGACTCTTGAAATCCGACCAAGTGAGAAGCTTGGAAGGGAGTGGTTTTTCTCTAAGTAAACTAGTTGGTTTACGAGGAGTTTCCACTATACATCGCTTGTCATTGACTGTTGGTAACGCTTGTTTTTACTGTTTGATTATTCCACTACTTTATTACTCAAAGTCGAGGACTTCGCAGGAGTCGCCGACTCGTTTAAGTACTAACGATCCTACATGGACTCTTCTTTCCTGGCTTGTTCTTCCAAAGTGAGACTAAAATCGGTCACAAAGTCGACTAAAGCTTGGGACTTAATCTCCATTCGCGACTCATAAAGAATGTCGAAACTGCTCAAGTGTATCACTCACTTTGTCATCTTGCAAGTAAATTCAGGCTTCTACATCACCGACTTTAGGGGGTAATTTGTTCGTACCACAATGGTGTGTGACTCAAAATAGGGTCATAAGTTATTTGAAGATATTACCAAAGCTAAAACCAATTTTTCTAACGAGGAATAACGGGTTTGTTCTAGCAAGAGCATTCTGCTCACATAATATACAAGAAGCTGCTGACCATCACTTTCTCTAACGAGAACCCCACTAATTGTTGTTTTTGTGATGGCAATATAGGTAAAGGGTTTTCACCGTATTTTGGTTTCAATAGTAGGAGTGGACTAGCGAAACACTAATTCAACGCTTGGAAGGCTTGTTCATGCTTGGGTGTCCACTCAAAGGTTTTCTTTTTCGAAGTATTTCGTATAATAGACGACACCGATTAGAGGACTTTGAAATGAAGCAATTGAGTGCAATTATCCTTCCTATAAGCTTTTGAACATACTTCACACACTTGGTTGATCTTAGTGAGGCTATGACGTAAACTTGTTTTGGACTGGATTCAATGCCCCTTTGAGAAACCATATATCCCAGAAACTTTCCTAACTTTACTTCATATGTATACTTAGACTGGTTCAATTTCATGTTGTACTTCTAGAGGATGTTGAATGCCTCTCCCAGATGAGCTATGTGCTCGACGACTTTTTTGGATTTAACCAGCAAATCATCGATGTACACTTCCATTGTCTTATCTTCAGCTTACCAACCTTTGATAGGTAGCTCCTACATTTTTCAATCCAGATGTCATCACCTTGTAGCAGTAAGTTCCTTGACTGGTAATGAACGTTGTCTTCTCCTGATCGTTTGGATACATCATGATCTAGTTATAGCCATTGAATGCATCCATGAAGGTTAGTAGCTGGTGACAAGCTATGGCGTCTACCATTGCATCAATGTGTGGTAAAGGGAAGGAGTCCTTGGGAAAAGCTTTGTTGAGGTTTGTAAAATCAATGTAGACCCTCCACTACCCATTTTTCTTTCTAACTACCACAACGTGAGCAAGCTAATCAAGTTACTTGACTTCCTTAATCTTCCTAGTTTCCAGGAGGTTCTTCACTTCCTCATCTACAATCTGGTTCCATATGGTTGCAAACTTCGTGTGTTTCATTTGATTGGTGGATGACTAGGGTCCACGTTAAGCCGATGACAAATTATTTCTGGATCTATGCTGACCATATCTTTGTGTGACCAGGTGAAGCAATCATTGTTACGCCTCAAGAAGTTGAGCATCTGCATTCTCACTTAGGGTTCTAGTTCAGGGTCAATCCTTATGGCCTTATGGAGGTCAGAGTCTTTTAGGGATACCTCATGCACCTACTCGGCTTTTGAATCCCTATGCATAATGAACTCCTCGGTGGCCTTTAATTGTTATGCTACCCCTTCGGTATTGATTGGCTTCATGGCTGACTTATAACACAAACGAGCTAGACGTTGGTCATCTTTGATTCCTTGTACCCCTCGGGGTGTGGGGAATTTCAATGTTTGATGGTACCTCGAAGGCACTGCCTTCATGTCATGGAGCCAGGGGCGACCCATGATAACATTATAGCAGGATGGATAGTCCATGACTGAGAAACGCACCTGGATATTGACTCCCTTAGCAAATGTAGGAAGGAATATCTCCCCGAGTGTATGCTTTAATTCTCCACTAAAGCTAACGAAAGACACATGTTGTTTATCAATGTTCATCTCACTTAGTCCCATCTTTTTTAATCAGTCGAGAGTCATCAAATTGGTTGAGCTTCCAATACTAATTAATACTCTTCTCACTAGCACGTTTCGAATGGCTAGGGAGATTACTAAGCAATCATGGCGAGGTCGCATGAGATTTTCAGCATCCGAGTCGTTGAACGATATAAACGGTCCGCTAACTATATTCTTATGATCGGTGGCCATGAGGGGACATTCGAAAGCACTCTTCTTTGCGTGACACTTAGCAGCTAAGTAGGTGAACCTGCAGATTTTGGATCCCCTAATATGACATTGATGATCTAAGCATGGATCGACGACTACGGCTTATTGGTTGGGTGATACTCCTCATCTCTTGGTATTACCTTTGCATTTGGGGTGACCTTTTTCAGTAATCCTCAGGCTAGGAGGAAAGCTACTTCTCGTTTGAGTGAAATCATTAGATAGGTGGTCATAGTCGCCGTGAAAGTCGCACCACTTAGACATATTTCTATCGAGGTGTGGCTTCTCATTCTTCCAAGGCCAACAGATTGTTCTTCCTAGCTTCTAGAAGTTTCTTATCGACTTAGTTGTTGAGATTCCGAGGTCATATTCATTTAACTTTGGAGGTAACGGTTTTGTTGCTTCTTTGCAATTGGCTTGGGTTGCTACATGGACTTGAGTTGCTTAGGGTCGAACTCGTGGGTAGGGTTGATTCCTTCTGTCCCACCTAGATTCTAGTAAAGGCCATGGGTGCTTGCTTAGATCCTTGTACATCACTTGCCCTAATTAAGCTACATCGTAAGGCTTGTACGACGCATCCCAACGAGGGATATAGACCTTTTCTGTTGAATCGGTCTAGTTAGAAGCTTAGAGTCTCTCCAAGTCTTTGGATAATGCAATAGAGATCACTAGAATGCTTCAAGAACTTATGACTATCGGTGAATTGTATCCTAAAGGAGTCCATTAGATCAACAAAATACTTGATGCTTCACTGGGTAGTCCGAGGAGCCAGGTAAGCGTTGGGTCAGTGAGGGTTTCTTTGAAGCATTTAGACATCAAGGCTTCTCCGGATGTCACCATGATGGGAAGAATGAATTTCTTTTGGATTTCCATGTTGGCAATAGAGGTAGCGAAGGGCGAATCTTTGTAATCATCAACGTCTTCTTTCTTGAATGGGCCAGGGACCCTTGGGACCTTTGATATCCGATTTGTAATGGCTTTAAGATGTTGTTTGAGGGTCTGATTCACGAATTCATCCAAGTTGATAGGGCGGCACCTTTCAGAGTCTTCTTCTTTAATCCAAAGGTCTCTTAGGTTTAAGAGCGGGTTGAGGGGCACATTTTCAAAACGGAGTGTAATGGTTGGAGTCATGTTTGTTCCCAAGTTCCAACCTTGGGATTGTGATGATGTTGGGAGTCTTGGGTAAGAGACGGACGGGGTAGCAAATTCCATCACAATTTTGGAACCATGATCTGTCGGTGTTGTGGAGGTCCCGATGTGCCTCTGAGGCCGAGACGAGTTACTAAGTTGCCTAGGTCTCCATTTACTCTAGTTGTCGATTGGATGGATTCCACTAAATCCAATCGGGCTCTAAGTTTTGAGTTTTCCGTCATTAGTTGGGTGACGGTGGCTTGATGAGCCTCCTTTCCGGCTTGTTGTTTAGAGAGTTCCTTCTCGAGCTTCTAGAGTCCCTGGGCAAAGCTCACAACTTTTTCTAGGTAATCGGAAATGGTCAGGGGCCTTACAGGTCTACGAGCATTACTAAACTGCCCACTCCTCCCCTGATGTGGTGTTGAGTTTCCTTGGTTGACATGGTGAAATCTTAAGGTTCATGTTCATGCCTTTCTTCTCGTATATGGCCCCATGGTGGGCGCCAAATTATTTTGGACAAAAAATTGACAATTGTCAACTTATTTATCAAACAGATGAGGCCACAATCAAGAATATAAAGTTAGCACCTTGAATTCAGTTGAACGTGTGAATTTCCTTTTCTAAGAGTGATTAAAGTACAAGTCGTGATCTTCCCTTATAGCCCCCTTGATTTTACTTTCCTAGCTATGGTTTTCTTGGGCTCTTAGTAAGATCTTATCTATCTTTACAAGATACATATATGAAAGATATATATATATATATATTATATATTTCCTTATACAAATATTACACGATAACTAATCAATCTTGGCTTGTTTCCATATATACAATAATATATCTTCTAGGATTCCTTTGTCGCATGGTGGGCCGTCGTCCTTCGGAAGCTCATCAACATCTCGAGCTGGTAAGGATCTTCTGGATACTCAGTATCTAGAATTCTAACGAGATTCTCAATGGCTAACAAAGCAGATTTAATCACCATCTTCCCGCGCCTCCCGCGGCCAATGGACTTCTCAAATTTATGAGGCCCGACACCGAGTACCCTGACGGAATTCTTCTCTGTCTCAACTACTCGGTAAGGGACCAAAGTACTTGGTCAAGTACCTTGATCGAGTTCTTCCATCTCGCCGAGATTGCCTCTCTTTGTCGACTCCATAACACCTCGTCACCAATCGTTCTTCTTAAGAAACGTATAAAACAACAATGACATCATTTGAAAATAAATAAGTTCATCTAATTAATTTAAAGAGGTTACACAAAAATAAATAAATTCATCTAATTAATTTGAAAAAGTTTACGCGAGTGATCAATTTCATTAAAACTCTTCCTCATCAGTATTGTCTTCACTTTCAAACTCCTCTTCTGTTGTTTCGCTAGACATCCTGGCATCTACATCAACATCGACATAAATAGTGACATTTGAGGTCATTTAGCAGACCAAGTCGATCAAAATCGTTTGGATCGTTGATGACTCATGGAAGTGATGAATCTGGTTGAAATGTCTCCTCAATGGCAACCCAATGTGAACTATTCTCATTAGGGTGGTGGTACCTTCCACATGCCACACATGTGACTTCACTTTGCATACCGTTATCCAATCAGCGTTTGTACACCTAAACTTTGGGTATTCGGCAATATTGCATTGAAATGCTTCCATGCCTCTGCCTCTGATGGATGTCACGTCACCCCCATCTTCTTGTATGTGCTCAGCATACCATCACATGTGTTCAACTGTCACCAATGAAGCATATAGTCTCTACAACAGTTGAGTTATCTACA
Source organism: Fallopia convolvulus (assembly GCA_964016875.1). Classification (NCBI taxonomy): domain Eukaryota; kingdom Viridiplantae; phylum Streptophyta; class Magnoliopsida; order Caryophyllales; family Polygonaceae; genus Fallopia; species Fallopia convolvulus. Next base: position 31,833,845 of record OZ024727.1, read on the forward strand.
AGTAAAATATACGAGAGTAGGGAATGAGCTTCATTTTGCCTTGATTCCATCTAGGATGATCACATATCTTGCAGGACGCGTATTCTACATCTACACCCTAGTATATCATACAAGAATTCTTACAATAATCTATGGCTTTGCACGGTAGACCGAGGCCCTCAACCAATTTTTTTTTGTCTCGTAAAATGTGGATAGTAATGTTGTCTCCGAGTGGGAGATGTGTCAATAGAAATTTGAAATCTTAGCATACCCTCGCTCTTTCAACCTTAGCTTTGACTTGAGTTTAATATCTTAGTCGCCGCCTCCAACTGGGATATATCACATCCAAGCCAAAACTGCATATTCACAACTGCCAACATGTTTTTTTTGGAAAAAGGTAAATTTCCATTGAAGTAAAAGAGACTTACAAAAAGATCTTAGCTACACTAAGCAAGTTCTCACATTAACATGGACAAACCCCATGGTCTAAATTTCACAACACAAGGAATCAAGCTCAAATGATCCAAGTTAGGCGTGAGCAATGAGAATGAATGTAAATCAGATAAATACACTACCATCAAACAAGATGGAAGGATCACGCATTAGACAAATCATTTGATCCAATGACGGAGTACGTTTCTAGGGTCCTTGACTCTGGCTTGAAGTCGCACTTTGGTGAGTCAAATAACACTTTGGACACACTCAACAAGGCATGGGCCTTCATTTCGAAAGCAAAGCTCATTCCTATGGCTCCAGATAGCATAAGCTGCAGTGGTAAAGGTTGTAATCCTCAGCTTGTATATGACAACTTTTTAATGATTTCTAGTGGCAAACCAACTCAACCAATCGGTCATGCTATTGAACTTGTTACTGATGCCAACCCATCTCATCACATAAGAGATGACCATATTGAAGAAGGGGCATTCAAACCAGGTGTGCTGAGTTGTTTTAGTCGCAACAGAGCATATATGAGAAAGGTTTAATTGGAGCAAGCCAAATGACGCCACCCCAGCTGAAATCGACCCTTTGTCTCTCCAGATTTCATATACATCTCGATAAATCATTCTAAGGTTATTGCAATTCCAAATGCGATTCCAGTTGGTTGTGCCAATGCTTCTTTGCGTGCTTATCAGTTCATCCCCGATGCAGATAATGGATTTTCATTGCCAACTGTCATTGTCCTAGGGACACATTTTTTGCACCATTCATCCTAGCTATTGGAAATACCAAAGTCGACGTCAAAGATCAATTTTGCAATCTAGGCTTTGTTCCAAGCTAAGAGCTCCTTGAACCCAAGACCGCCTTCTTCCTTAAGCCTAGTAACTTCATTCCAAGCAACAAGTTTTCGATTGCCATCATAGGTGCCACTCCATTAGAAATTTCTAAGAAGCTTGTTGATATTTTTAATCACCTTTTTTGGAATAATGAAGATTCTCATCTTGGCTAGGCTTCTGTGCAAATATTCAGTAGCTTGACCTCTTTGCATAAGCTTGAACTCATCGGCGAAGGCAACGTGCATAAGCTTGAGCTCTTTGCATCTAGTGTGGAATTTGAAATTTCTATTACATCTCATCTTGGCTAGGCTTTTGTGCAAATATTTAGTAGCAAGAGCAAAAAAGTAATGAGACATAGGGTCTCCTTGTCAGATTCCACGCTGAGTAGGAAAAAACCCAACAAATGCCCCATTTATATTGATGGAGAAAGCAACTGTTGCAAGGCAGGCTTGCATGAAATCTACGAACTGGATGGGAAATTTAAAGGCTTTGAGAATGCTAATTATGAAACTCCACTCGATGGTGTCATAAGCTTTCTTGATGTCAAGCTTAATGGCAAATCTTGGTGGACCATTTGCCCTATTATAGTGCCTAAGAACTTTGTGGATAACAAGAGCATTGTGCCAAACGCCTCTTCCCGGAAGATATGCACCTTGACGACAATCAATGATTCTTTGCAGGACATTACGAATTCTAGAGTTAAGGATTTTTGAGATAATTTTATACAGAGTGGTGCAGCAAGAGATTGGTATATAGTTAGAGATGCTCTCATGAGACTTCTTCTTTGGGATCAAGTGAATAAAGGTGGAATTGATTTTCTTGAGGAGTTTTCCATTCGAGAGGAAATCAGCGACTGCCTTTACGATATCATTCCCGATGATGTTCCAAGAGGATCTGAAGAAGGCACTACTATAACAGTCAGGACCTGGGGATTTAGAGATGGGGATCAAGAGGAGGGCATTATTAACTTCCTCGGGAGTATAGTGCACAAAGAGTTCAACCTCATCGTTGTCAACACAAGGGCCTCTATGGCAAGCATAAATGTCAATCTCTTCAAGTGAGCCAGCCTTCGTGCTGAGGAGGTCTTTGTAGAAAGATAAGATGTGTTGCTCAATATCATGATTATCCTTGAGCCAGACCCCGTCATTGTTGGCAATGAAGACGATGGCCTTAGACACTCTTCTTTGTTTGATGGAGGCATGGAAGAACTTAGAATTCTCATCTCCCCAAGTGAGACGCTTAATCTTTGATCTTTGGACGAAGTCTTTAGCAACTAGCTCTTGATGGGAGCACACATCAGTGATGAGGCGCTTCTCTTCAGCAAGAAGAGTGGGGTCAAGGGGCTGGTTGATAAGGGCATGCTAAACATGATGAAGCTTGGATTTCAGATCGTGGAGCTTAGCTTCAATGTTGGAGTATCTAAGCTTATTGAGTTTGCGGAATCGAGGCTTCAAGGCTTTCAATTTTGCATGATGGAGAGCATGGTGTGCCCTTGGACATTCTTGGTCCATTCGTCTTTAATTGTAACACCAAAGTTAGGATCATGAACCTAGAGGTTTCTGAATTTGAAGGAGGGAGCTTTCTTATTGAAGCTCTTGAACCTGATGATGGTCGGGTAATGATCAGAAGTGCGCTTCCCATCAAACAAGGCATATGCATCGAGAAAAGAAGACATCAATTCATTATTGTTCAAAATTTTGTTCAGCTTGTAGAAAATTCGGTCTCCATGTGCTTGATTGTTATTCCAAGTAAATAAGTTTCCTCTTGAAGGCATGTCGATTAACCCAATAGGCTCCACAACATTCTTTAACTTATGGCAGACACGACCCATAGAACCATTTTCATGGTAATGCTCTTCAAGCTTGAGCACAACGTTGAAGTCTCCAAGGATAGTCCACGACTAAGCAACACCTCTGCTAATGTTTAGTAAATCATTCTAGTGTTCTTGCCTGCTAGCATCATAGTTCCGAGCATAGACAAAGGTGACAAGGAAGGGGGTGGAGTGCTCGACAACATATGTTGAGTAGTGGATTAATTGATTTGTGATAAGGGTAGGCTGTATAGATATCCAATTTGGGTCCCAGGAGATCCAAATGTGGTAGTTTTCAGCAGAATAACCATTGTGAGTTGAACTCCATGAACGAAGAAATTTCTTGGCAAAGATGGAGATATTTTCCTTTTTAATTCGAGTCTCAAGTATACCAATCGTCCTGATATTAAAATCTCGGATGAGATCCAAAATGGCAGATTGCCTGCCAAGGGTGTTGCACCCTCTCACATTCCAGATAGCAAAGACAAACTATCCATGGAGGATAGGGGGTGGAGGTTTTGGAGCCTTGCGGGTTTTGCCCCATTAGAACAATTTCAATTCAATCCTCTATGACATTAGAAGAAGTGTGGTTAGGGTTAAATTCAACATCTTCTTGATTCTGGCTTGAAGTATGAGGGTTTGATGTCATAGCCTTTCCTTTCACAATGTTTTTCCATTGATTAGAAGTTGAGGTCCTGACAGTGGAACCTTCCCAACCAACCTGAATTTTGTTACTTGGGTTGCTTCTAGGAACGAGGGCTGGGGGAGGCATGTTATTGACATCAAGTTGCTTTTCAAGACTTTTGGAAGGTCGGGCTTGGTTTTTAACATCCCACATGAGTGATCTATTAGGTCTCATCTTGGGAGTGGTAGAATTGACCTTATTATAGTCACCATTCCAATGACCGAAGGACTTACAAGAACTGCAGGCCCAAAGTTTCCAATCAAAGATAACAGGTTGTTTCACAACATTACGTTTGTGTTTCCCGATCATGATGAATTCTTTATATGCATGAGTAGCATCTATCTCAACAAGGATATGGGCAAAGGAGGTGCATTCATAGTGGTGACTCAACTTATCAATTGTAATTGGGTTACCAAGATAGGTTCCAATCTTGCTTAGAGCACCGGGGTTCCAAATTCTGATGTTAAGATCGGGCAAGGAGGGCTAAAGTGGGAGTATTTTGAAGCTGGCTGGCTGAAGCTCAAGACCTAGTATCCACTTCCTCAAGAGAATAGGGCGCAGCCTACCAGGCAACCAAGGACCACTCTCCAGGTCAAAGAGGCATCTTCACGACAGTTGAACCGAAAGAGTAAGACTCCTCTTTTGTTTAGGAGAATTTTCGGTGGACTACAACAGCTTCATCTCGATAGGACGAAATTATCCATGGTTGAAAGAAAATATGGAGCCTTGGAACAAACCCAACAAGTGATGGTTCCCAAAGAGAGGTGGATTCGGTAACATCTTTAGCCAGGATGTTCACAAGATTGTCATTAACCCCATCAACCTTTTGGAGCTTAAAACCATCCTCAATCACTCTATTTCTTGCAACTACCTTGCTGAAAGATCTAGTAACATTAGGGGTATTCAGTTTCACTTGTTGTGGAGTTCCAATATTGGGGGAGGCGGCCTTAGAGTGGAGTTAGTGGGGCTAGGAGGACAAGCTACCTCACCGATACAAGCGCTTCGGCTCTTGAGCAGCGGCGGGGTTCATTACAAGGAGTTAGGGTTTGCATACGGTTGATAACAATTCCAGATCTGGGGGCAAGGTGCGGAGGTACGACCAGATCTAGCTCAAACCCTATAGAGGTAAGTGGTTGGGGTGCAGGCGGTCATCGGAGTTGGTGCATTCCTCCGCTACGGTGCTAGGTAAGGAGTCACAGAGAACACTATTAGGGGAGGGGATCTTCTTCTTGCTGCATAGAGAGATACACGGTCCTTCCGAGAGGGACATGCTCTTTGCCGATGAAGCCTTCTTCTTCCTCGCCATACCAAAGACACCAACGGACGGGCGGACGATGGCGGCGGAATCGGATTTCTCTCACACTCTCTCTCACTTTAGGTAGCGCGTGGGGTGCGTTGTTTTAGCAGAAGGGCGGACTCCTATTGCCAACATGTTGTACATACATTGTGCATCGGGATTGGGTGCTTCAGGATAACATTGCCCTTTGTCTATTCTTAACACCTCATTTTGCACGGAGTCGGTGTTAGATCGTATATTAAACCAATCATAAACCATATGCTCCATATAATTCTCATACCTAGGTATTGGCGTCGAATTAGTACTAGTACAACATTCATTATGTCGAAAGTCATCCAACAATGAAACAAACATTTCATTTGTCACCATGTGACAACTCCACTGGTTATAGTTGGGAACAAAACTCTTACAAAAAAGATGTACCTCACTTCATCTATAAGAACAAGGTTCCTATTTTTACAATTTCAGCAAGAACATCGACTTGCAGGTTAAATCTAGGCATCGACTTGCAAAACTCAACAAATTATTCAACAATAGCGACAAATTGGTCGTTCAGCAATCTGTTGATAACATGTAATTGCATCCAGTCATGCATTTTTTACATGTAAAACAATACATAATATGTATTTTATTTCAAATTGGTAAGTAACGACCAAATTAGATGCTAATTAGCGATCACGGGGGCTAAATGTCAAATATGTAGTAGTTAGCGACCACATGTTCGTGTAGTTGTGAATCACCAAAAAAAAGCCATCTTCAACACTTGCATTTTATCTCTAACACTTTTACATTTCCCTATTAATTAGCGACCATAAGGACGTTATTTAGCGTCTACATGGTCTCTAAATGTCAAATATAAGGTTTTAGCGATTATATGGTCGCTAAATGTCAAATATAATGTAGTCCTAACACTTAAATTTTTTTCTCTAAAAGACATTTCCAAGTAATTAAGTAGGGACCAAATGGTCTCTAAATGTGAAATATGTGCAATTGGAGACCATGTGGTCACAAATTACTTGTAAATAAAATTTGATCTTAATTGTTCAAAATGAAATATACAATAGTAAATTATTCTCATTATAAACAACACATTCTTCTATAATTGTTCAAAATAATATATACGATAGTAACAACACTTGCATATAAAACTTGACTATACAACACATAAAACTATTATTACATACTTACAAGTTTTATGAAACAAAATCCAACGAAATTAGTCTCCTTCTATGAATGAGACACACAAATGAGTATACCTTCGCTCTTATTTTTATGGATATATGTGTGTACAAATAAACCAAGAAGTTGAAGGTAAATATAGGAAATGAGTAGAGACTCTGTGGTTGCTATGTTGGTGGCAATTTTCCCTCCTTTTCAGTAATGAACGCTTTTAGCGACCACATGGACGCAATTTTTGCGGAAAAATGCACACCAACTTTTCTACCTTTTTAGGGTATTAGCGACTGTGTGGTCGCTAGTTACAAGTTACGAATTGGAGACCACATGGTCGTTGGATATAGCGATCATATGGTCGCTATATACAATTCGGGAATTAGCGACCACATGGTCACTAAGTATTGGCGCAAAAATTTCCTACAAAGTTTGAGGGACCATTTTCTGTATGGTCGCTAACTTAGCAAAAATTATGGTCTCTAATTTTTCTGTTGGGTTGGATTTGGCGAGCATATGGTAGTTAATTAGTGACCATATTCCATGGTCGTTAAATTATGGATGCTAAATCGTCTGAATGGTGTAGTGATATGAATGTGGAGTAACAATCACTAAAGGGCCCTCCCCGATCAGAAGCAACATGAGAGTCACACACCTATATGCTTATGGGGGACAATTTTCTCTAAGTTACGAGCCATAATATAAGGCATATGCTTGCCATCATGGAAACTGACTCGGAGGTGTTAAGGTGTCCCCATTACGATCCTTTGGTGATCTGAGCCTAAATTAGAACAAGGATGGTCAAAAGGATACTAGTATAAATGTTAGCTTGTTAATATACTTTATTAGAGCTCTTTTAGACAAATCGACATTCCCCCTTTAAATTTGAAACCAACGAATTGAAATTTAGTGGGTTTTTTCAAGGAAAGAGTAGTCGTTGTCGGCGTCTTGGAATTGGACCTCATCTTAGGAGACAAGGAGGATGTTCGAAGGTTAGAGTGGGTGGAGTAAATGGTGATGAAGATACAACTTGTGTAGAATTCTATCTTAGGAAAAGTGTCCCTATATGTTTCAAGAATTTAAGACAATATACAATATGAAGGTGAAATTCATCGTAAGGTGGGTCAATGAAAAATAGAGTTGGTCATGCTACCTCGTTATCTTGAAAGGAAAAGGATACCCTCTTAAATTAAGCCAATTTGAGGAGGATTTAGAAAAGTTTGTGGGGATGTTTGATAGTCTAATGAAGGAGGTAGGCCTAGAAGTGAGGGAACGCATGCACGAGGTTAATGTGGAATGGGAAAAGGTAGTCATGACTTTGTTCTGGAACAAAGATGATCAAATTTAGATGTAGACTTGCCTAAATTGTTACAGAATTATCTCCTCGATTGCTCGATGAAGACAATTCTGTCTTGTTTTGGCCCGATCTTGACAAGTAATTCTCTTTGACTTTGAATGCACGAAATTAATCACTCTTTTCTCTCCTTAATTGAATCAAAACATGGAGGATTAAATTATAAGAACACATGAATTTGAATCACTCAATTTGGAGTTGAATTGCAAAAGTTATGAAGATTACAAGAACATAAGACACGAATGGTGTTTTGGACCAAAGACTCGAGAATAACTATGTCAAGTTATTCTCCAAGTCTAATCTAATTTTTATTAAATGAAAAACATAGTTTAAATAGAACAAGGGAGGACTAGAAACTTGGAGAACAAGCAAAGAAAGAGTCAGTTACAAGTCAATTGATTATCTTCTATCTTTTCTCAAGTTTCTATCCTAAAATAAAAGACAACATAAAATATAGAAAGATAAAATAAACCAATAAAACATCTAATTCTGATTTCTATCTAAAATACAAAATATCAAAGCTATTAAATTCTTAAAATATTAATAATGAGAAACTAATTATGGAAAGTAGATAATTCCCGCATGATTTTGTGTAGCTCTCAATAAAACTGGATTTTGATCTTCTTTTTGTTGGAATCTCAACTTGACATGAACTATGAAGTTGTAGATCTTTGAGTTATCTTTCCAACGCATCTTCAATGAACTTAATATCATTTTTGTAGCCAAAGTTATGACCAGTTTACTAAAACCTATCCAGAATTCAACGTGAACACAAACTTTCGAGATTTCTATTTGACATTCCATTAACTTCATTCTCTTCCTTGGTGGTCGTGGCCTATTCCCATATAAGAATTTCAATGTCTTCTTTTGGTTGTCATCATAAATGCCCACGAAATGAAGCAAATTAAAAGGTTGTTGTCTAGACACATGTATGCATGGAATCCTTGAGATCTCGTTGGTATACCAACGACTGTCTTGATTCATTCCATCAACAATTACCCGTCAACAATGCTTGTGTTCTAGAAACAATGGAAGAAACCTAGAGAAAGAGCCCATAAAACCCATGACTTACTAGCTAAGTTGAGTCGGTGGGTTTATTCACGAGGTAAAATATTTGCATTTGTATCACCCACAATTTATATCGAGAATGTCACATGTTAGTGGCCTTAGACTAAACTCGTTTACCATCCAATGTCACCTAAGCTTTATACGAACAATAAATATGTTAAAAACTATTGAAAAAGTCTAATTACAAGACTAATGAGTTGATATACTCCTTTAAAGCAAATGAGTTTAGTAGAAAAAACTTTAAGAAATATCCTAAACACAAGACTATGTGATATATTACACCTAATACATTTAAGTATGAAATTAAATCCTATAATTAACTCAACTTTATGAATAACACATGTGACACCAACGGAATTTCCCACCCCCATCAAAACGAATAGCTACAAATGGGAAAAACCATCCCAACATAGATAAACACAGAATCATGCTTAAAGCTAGAGTGCTGAAGTGATTCAAGATCCACTAGATCAAAAGAAGCAAACATCATTAATGTTTGAACAACGCACATAAACAACTAAAAGACACAAAGCTCCAAAATCAACATCCAATATGAAAAGCGTAAATGGTCTCAAAAGTGTGCATATCTCAAATGGGGATTGGACACTTAGCCTAAACAATGCGATGAACATAAACATCAAATGAAGCCCCCATCAAGAAAACCATGCAAAGCTCACCCACATCAAAAGATTTTCCAAATCTAATTAAGGCCTCACGCTTGACAAATCGAAGTATGCCACACTCCCCACCAATCAACACTCACCACATTCTCAACTAATTAAATAGAAACACCTCGATCGTCCCACATCGGAAAAAATAAAAAAAGTTTTATCTCAGACATCTATAAATAGGTGAAGAAGACGAAAGTTGCATAGGTTGAAAATATCTCTAGTTCAAGACTTTTCCTTGTTAATGGAGGTTCAACGTGTTGAATATTCAGAAAGACCATGTTACTTGCAAAGAGGAGTTATAAAAAGACTTCTATTGTGAGAGTTAAACGAGTTCAAAAGTGAGGATAATGAATGCGCATAATCTGAAAGAGTGAAAACAGGTTTAAGGGTGTGAGCTGTTTAGCAAACCAAATAAAGAAGAAAGAGTGAAAATCTATGTTTGCCCATTTGTTAAGTAGTTTAAGACCTCATTTCCAACGCTCTTTCATTTCGAGTTTCAACACTAGTCGTTTGTGGGATCCTTTTCATCCTAAGAAAAGTTCGGCATCAGATTTCTTTTCATTCAAATGGTGCATCCAAATAACTACGTACTTTCAACACCCAAATAACGTGCATAGGGGGATATCCAATTGGAACTACAAGGCGCAACAAGCAGGTTAGCCGTATGGCGTTCCGCCAAGTTGTAGCCTTGGCTGCTGTGCGACCTACGTGGTAACCTCTTTACACCTTCCATGGGTACATGCATAATTATATGAGGGGTACAAATCCTTCCCTTTAGGACAATCATCTAGAGTACGTTCCCACATATATGTCAGGCTATGAGCCGAAATGCATTCCTAAAGCTTACCATGACAAAAGTTAGGCCGAGTTGACCAACGACTCGTCAACAAGAGAGCATTCATGAGATCCCATGTAGATCTTGTGCCCGGAGTCCCTTCAATCCCAGAGGTCGAGGGATCTGGCGAGGTCCCAACGAAGGGTTTATGGAGAATCTACACTTGGGTTATGGGCCTTTCCACATTCACCAGAGAAATCCATAGTGAACTAATGCCCAAAGCTCTATGACTGGGGCGCAGAGCCGAAGGACCATGCTAAGCATTTCATGTTCCAAATGAGCGTCAACTCCTACAATGATGCGATCTTTTGCGTGGTTGTACACCATGCTCAAAAAGGTGGCCATTACATGGTTCATAAGCATCCACCATGGAACAATAACGTCTTTTGAGTGCCTAGATGAGGTATTAATTTCCCATTTAAGTGGGGAAGGAAGCGCAAGAAGAATATGTGCGATCTTTAGGGAATCGAGCATGGCGAGGATGAGTCGCATGTGGCTTTCTGCACGAGATTCACCACTGTTGTGGAGGAGATTACCTATGTGGAGGACACATCGGCATGTGATATGTTGATGGGTAGTTTGACTCCAAAACCTTTCAAGACTTACATTTTCAAGAAGTCATCGAGGATATATGAAGCCCTTTGTGCCAAAATCACCGAGGGAGTATATGACGGGGACGCCATGAACCAAAGCTCACACGCTATAGGCAAGGGTCGTGCTGATGCGACAAAGTAGAAGAAGGATGAGGTCGTGGCTGAGGGGAAATAAAAAGCCAAGGCTGACCCACCACGGGGGAGAGATGCATACATGATGCAGGCTCAAGTCTATGCGAATCCATTATTGAGAATAATAATAATATGTATTTATTTCCTAAATCATGTTATTATTAATATTGTGACTTTGTTAAAAGAATCCGGATTACCAACTGAGTTTTGGACTCATGCGTTTTCAACAACTGTCTATTTAATCAATCAGTTACCAACTCCTGTTTTAAATTATGAGTCTCCATTTTCAAAATTATTAAATCAAAATCCGGATTATTTAAAATTAAAAAGTTTTGGTTGTCTATGTTTTCCATGGTTAAAACCTTATCGCCAACACAAATTAGAAGACAAATCCGCTACATGTGTGTTCATAGGATATTCCAATACCCAAAGTGCCTACCTATGCATGGACACATGCACAAGGAAAATTTACATATCTCGGCATGTCAAATTCATTGACACCGAATTTCCATTCAAAAATAAATCTCCTCCATTACAAAATAAAAAAGAAACCCACTGGCAATCCTTCCCGGACCCACCGCAAAATTCTACCCATAATTCCTCAGATTCTACCCATATTCCAGCCGTACAATTTCCCCAAATCTCACCTCAAAATCCGATCCCTCAAAATCCGGTCCAATCACCTCCCAATTTGGTACAATCTTTTCCCCATTATTCTATCCCTAATTCCCACACCCAATCAAACCAGACTCCTCAAATCATGGATCCACTCTCTCTCTCTCCAATCACCCACTACCGCCGCCACCTAACCCTAGTGCCTCACCCAATTTTCAAATCCCACCAAATATCATTCCATTAAATGCCCAATCTCAACCACTAGCCCCCACCTCCAATTTCAATCCTCTACGTGAAACCAACCCCTCCACCTCATCATTAAATAATAATTCCTATTCTTCCCCACCCATTTCCACGTCACTCCCTGACCCCACCAATCCCCACCCACCCCTCCATGCAAACCCTAATCTCATACAAACCCATGCAAATCCAACTTCCGTAGCTTCCACTTCCCAAAATCACGCAAATCTGAATCAACTTCCACAAACACAAAACCAACCCGGCCCGCATCCGCCTCCACAAAACCAACCCGATCCGCTTCCGCCTCCACAAAATAATCAACCCACGGGAATAATTACCCGTTCCAAAAACAATATCTACAAACCAGTTACCAGACTCAACCTTAACGTACAAAAATCCCAACCCCAAGAACCCAAAACCATTACCCAAGCTCTAAAGAGTCCTGAATGGCGAGCTGCAATGGAAGATGAGTTTAGAGCACTTCGTTCGAATCATACTTGGGACTTGGTTCCACCTCACCCATCTCACAATATAGCTGGGTGCAAGTGGGTCTTTAGAATCAAGTACTTTCCGGATGGCACTTTAGATCGCTACAAAGCACGGCTCGTTGCAAAGGGATTTCATCAACGTCCCGACTGTGATTATAAAGAAACATTTAGTCCGGTTGTCAAGCCTGTAACGGTTCGAGTGGTTCTTACCATTGCCATTCAACAAAAGTGGTCACTTCGACAACTAGACATCAACAACGCCTTTCTCCAAGGCACACTGCATGAAAATGTCTATGTCGCACAACCTCCAGGCTTCACTGATAAGAATTTCCCGACACATGTTTGCAAGTTAAACAAAGCACTCTACGGTTTGAAGCAGGCGCCACGTGCCTGGTACAATGAACTCAAGGATCACTTATTCACTCTAGGCTTCAAGAATTCCTTGTCCGACACCTCTCTATTCATTCTTCATACTCAGAGTACACTTGTCTACATCCTGGTTTACGTAGACGACATTATTGTCACGGGATCTTCATCGGATGTTGTTGATAAACTCATTCGGAATTTGGCTCACAAATTCTCTTTAAAAGACTTGGGCTCTCTTGAGTACTTTCTTGGTGTCGAGGTTCTTCCCCGATCCAATGGAATTTTCTTGTCTCAACGAAAGTATGTCCAAGACTTATTAGAAAAGGCTGGAATGCAAGAGGCCAAGCCAATTTCTACGCCCATGGCTGTCACTCCATCCCTAATCCGAAATTGTGGTGACCCGCTGCCCTCTCCATCTGAATATCGAATGTTGATTGGAAGTCTGCAATACCTCTGTATCACACGGCTGGACATTGCATACACTGTAAACAAACTCAGACAATTCATGCAAGAGCCAACCACTCTCCATTGGGCTGCTCTCACTACGGTATCTCGCCGGTACAATGCATTTTGGAATCTCAATCTCTATCCAAGCCTCTTCGGTTCTACATGCCTTTTCGGATGCCGATTGGGCAGGTGACAAGGATGATTTCGTATCAACAACTGGGTACATTCTTTACCTGGGTTCGACGCCTATCTCCTTGAGTTCGAGAAAACAGAAAAGCATTGCCCGTTCCTCCACTGAAGCCGAGTACAAAGCCTTGGCTGACGCCGCTTCTGAACTAGTATGGGTAATGTCCCTGGTCTCAGAACTTGGCTATCAACACTCTGGAACACCGGTATTATATTGTGATAATCTTGGGGCAACAAGTCTAAGTTCCAATCCAGTTTTTCACTCCCGAATGAAGCATATTGCTCTAGCATATCACTTTGTCCGAGAACATGTTCAAAAAGGGCACCTACGAGTCTCACATATTTCAACTGAAGATCAACTGGCCGACATCCTTACCAAACCACTGCTGAAGCCCCGTTTCAATCAACTCATCAACAAGCTACAACTCTTTACAAACACTATTGCTTGAGGGGGAATATTGAGAATAATAATAATATGTATTTATTTCCTAAATCATGTTATTATTAATATTGTGAGAGTGGTAGCTTTAGGAAACTTAATATTCTGTTAATATCTTGTTAGGGCTTTATCCTTGTATAAATACTCCTAATGAGATCAATAATAATTATCGCTTTTCTTCACAATTGTTCAATCTCTATATCCATAACCACATACTAACCCGCCTAAGGTGCATCGTTGGAATTGTTTCGATAGTGCATAACGTTATTACAAGGGGAGGGGAAACCCCACCACTGGAGCCAATAATGTGTCGTAACGGTAGATCAACACGTTTATTCCCCACCTCCACAAATGTATGTAGAATAGCAGGCTCTTGCAAAGAAGGCATGCGTTGGGCATGCGAGGGATCCTAACGAGTACATCCACACTAGCTATATCGGGGTCGCCCATTACTCAAAAGCTCCAACAGATAAGAGAGAAAGAGGTACACTTGGGCAAGTCACCATGATCCCACTATCTTCAACATCGAGCGGCCCTCGAAGACCCATAATAGCCTAACCTTTACTCCTGAGGATATCGAGGGCCTGCACATGCCCCACACTGACCCCCTGGTTGTCCATGCCTAGCTCGGGTCCAAAATGGTCAAGTACGTCCTGTTCGACATTGGATCCTCTGTGGACATCATGTATTAAGACGCGTTTGAGCGGTTGGGAATATCCCTGACATCACTTAAGCCATTTGTGGCGAAGTTCACATACTTCTCGGACAATGAGTTTGATGTTGCAGGTCTTATCGACCTTTAGATGACTCTTAGAACTAGATCAACAAGACGGATTGAGATGGTCGAGCTCACTGCGGTGAGACTCCCATCTATATATAACACGATCATAGGTCGGGTGTCTTTGATGAAGTTCCAAGCGGTTTTGTCCATCTACCACCTAAAAATGAAGTTCTTAATTGAAGGGGGAACGAGGGATGTCAAAGAAAATCAAGAAGAGGGGCGCACTTTCTACGCAACATCAACGAAATAAAAGAATTTGGTTATTATGGTGGAACTGAAGACAGAAGGTGCGGATCTCGAGGTGCACGATCATGCGACTGAGGGAATAAAAGAGATTGAAAATAAGGTCTTTGTGCGTTTTACAAGCACACAAGAGAAACTCTATATTAATGAATGTCTAATCGGTGTTGTGACACTTTTCGTGTGGACCCCTAAGGATCTCAAAGGAGTTCCCACGAGTTCTGGCCTAGCACTCCCTCAACATCGACCACACAACTCACCAACTCAGCCTGTGGTGAAGAGGCGACATAAGAATATGGTCCTAGTAAACAAAAGGCCAATGCCAAATGGTGGATGTGTGTTGATTTCAAAGATTTCAACAAGGTAACGTGCCCCAAAGACAGCTACCCTCTACCCTCCATTCATGAGCTCGTGGATTCCACCACAGGTCACTTTGTCCTTAACTTATTGGATGCGTATTCAGGGTACTACTGGGCTGCAATGAATCCTTGGGATCAAGATACCGCCTTCATCACTCATCACGAGAGATTCTGCTATAAATCATGTCATTCGGTTTGAAGAACCCAAGGGCTACTTTCTAGAGGCTGGTAGATCGGGTTTTCAAGGGGCAATTGGGAAGGAATGTGTCAGTATATATGGACAACATAGTGGTCAAAAGAAAAACCCTAGAGGGACTCTTAAGTGATCTGGCTAAGGTGTTTGGCATGCTCAAACGATACTAATTGAGCCTCAACCCCGAGAAATGCGTCTTTGGAATTTCATCGGGCAAATTCCTAGGATTCATGATCAACACACATGGGATAAATGTAAATTTGGCAAAGATCGAATCAATAATTGGGATGTGGTCACTCCGATCCCGCACAGAGGTGAAACATCATAACGACACAATTAATTATCATGGGAGGTTCTGCTCCTGCATGACAGACCGCGCATTGCCTTTCATCTCGACACTCAAGAAAAATAAGAAGTTTGGATGGAATGAGGAGATGGAATGATCATTCAAGGAGTCAAAAGAATTTTTGTCCAAATTACCAACCTTGGCACTCCCCGTATGGGGAGACGAACTGCAGTTTTACATACAAGTAAACTAGCAGACGATCAGTGCGATATTGGCAAGAGAGTCGATGTATCCAATGTATTTCTTTAGTCGCATACTACGACTGACTGAAAAATGATACTCCCCGGCCTAAAAAATGGCGATGGCAATAGTCACTACCGCGCGCAAACTAAGGCCATATTTCCAAGCCCATTTGATCTAGCTTTTGTCGGATCTCCCACTTTGATAGATTCTTCACCAACTCGTACACTCTCGCTATATGGAAAAGTTGGAAATCGAGTTATCAGAATCTGACATCTGCTACCTTCCAAGAACCGTGATGAAGGGTTAGGTCCTTGCGGACTTCATGGTTGAGGTCACTTTCACAAAAACGACGAAGGTCTAGATGAGTGGAAGGTCTTTGTTGATGGATTGTGATGTGAAGCAAGGGGGGATGGAGTTGTTTTAAGCGGTTCATCACTAAAAATTGAGTACTCCCTCAATTTTGCTTTTGATACCACAAAACAAAGAGGCTGAGTATGTGGCGATGATTTTCCACATCGAGATGGCCTTGCTTAATGGGGCATGAAAGATTCGAGTCTACACTAACTCGGAGCTAGAAGCATGCTAGCTGTCTGAGCAGTAGGAATCTAAGATGGGGTTTCTCCCAACATAGTATGAGAAGGTTAAGGCCTTGGTTTCTTGTTTAGAGACTTTCACGCTAGCTATTAGAGCTACTAGCACACTAGATGTTCTTGTGATAATACCTAGTTATTCATACTATGTATTGCTTATAAACAAGTATTATATTATGGATGACCAAATAATTTATGCAAACAAGATAACATTTACGTCTTTATACAGCTGAACAACTACTTATTCGTGAATGAATAACTACAATCTCACAACTATTAATAAGAAACAATGAACAATTACATATTCATGAATGAACAACTAGGTATTATCACAAGAGCAACTAGTTGATAATTGTCTACCTACCTTAAAATCATAAACCGCAAATCGTAAATCCTATACAAACTAAACCCTAAACTTGTTAAACCCTAAACCCTAAAACCCTAAATCATAAACCCTAAACTCTAAACCTGCTAAACCTTACACTCACTAGACCCTAAACCCGATAAAACCTAAACCCCCTGGTTTAGGGGGTTTAGGATTTAGTACTGAATTTCTTTTGAAAAATGTGTATTATAAGTGATTGTGCTTTATGTTACAATTAATTGCGCCTAATTTTGTTAATGATTGTGCTTTATCATATTATTGATTGTGAACAACTTTTTCATTGAGTGTGGATGGTTTCTTGGATGAGTATGCATGTTTTTTTAGACGACTATGCATGATTATATAACTGACTGTGCATGGTTTTTTAATTGATTATGCATGCTCTATTTTAGATGAGTGTTCACAAAGATATAACTAAGTGCGCTTGATTAAGTGAAGGTGCATAATATTGAGTGTGCAATATTTTTTTGGTCGAAAGAGTGTGCATTATTATACATGTAAATATGCATAAGTTTTGTAACTTAGTTCGCATGACCTTTTATAATTGAGTGTACATGACTTTTATCATTCACACTGAGTTATAGGTTAATGCAAATATATGGTCATGCACACTTATAGTAGCAAGATTATGCACACTCAGTTGTATTATGTAGGGACATTATAAATCATACACACTCCTCTAAAATACAGTATGCACACTCAGTGAAAAAACCATGCACACTCAGTAACAAAATAATGCACAATTAGTGCAAAAAGCATGCACAATAAAGTATTAAATTATGCACATACGGTTATTAAATTATGCATATATAGACGGTTTCTTATATTTTTTATTTAGTTAATGTGCAATCTTAGCTATTGAATTTTAGAGGGCGGGTTGCTGAAAGGCGTTCTCAATTCTCTCCTGAAGGTGTTCCCTCTATACATTAGTATTTTACGATATAAAAATGATCTTAAACTACTATTTTATGATAAATAAAAATGGTATTTTAACTTAGCTAAATATTTAATAACATATCCAAATTAATACATCAGGTTTTATGATCAATAAAGCTTGAATTCAAAATTTAATATTTATAATATATAAATTTAATTATCTAAATAATATTTATAAACAAGGCATACTTATATTTGAAATTTTGTATTACATATAAATTTTTAATTTTAAATTTGATTAAAAAATAAAATAATCCGCGTATGTATCGGGAGACAAATTAGTTATTACTAGTTATACCCGTCGTGTCATGCACGACGACATTGATTTAATACTTAATTTATTTAATTAATGATTTAATTTAATATAAAAAATTAAAAATAACTTATTTATTATAAATATTTTATATAAAATTTTACATTTGTTATAATGTGATCAAAGCCAAAATCATTAAAGTAAGACCAATTTGATTTTGATGGCTTAATGATAATTTATTTAAGAAAAATATAAATATAAATTATTTTAATTACTCTTTTACAAAATAGATAAAAACGCAAAAATAATGTAAATTCTTATAATTTCTTAATCTAATTCAATTCGTTAAAAATAGTTTAAATAAAAAGTTAAAATGATAAGTAAGCAAAAAATGAAGACTAAATTTTTTTAAGATAAAAGTCTTTTATATATACATAAATAAGAAAAAATGAAATTAAGAAAAATATAATATAATTTTTTTTATCTAAATTCAATTTAGGCAAGTAATTATCTATATATTGAAAATTTTTTATCAAAATTTGATTTAAGACAATTTTTTTTACATAAATAGATAAAAATAGAATAATTTTTGTTATTTTGAATTTAAAAATTATTTTTCACATAAATAGATAGAAAAGAATTTAATTGAAAAGTCTAAATTTAAATAATTAAAAATTAATTTTTAAATATAAGGTGGGATCAAAAGATTTAACTTTAATATATAGTTATAGAAAATTCGGAGGGACTGATTTCGATGAAACAAAATAAAAAATATGGGATGTGAAAGAATGGACTCCCGAAAAACGCTCCCCTTCTCCTCGCCCCTTTCCCCTTTGAAACCAAAATTCCCAATCAAACGAAACCCTAGATCGAGCAATTTCTCCCTCATCCTTGCAATTATAGTCCTAATCCATCCCCAATTCCTTCATGGAAAACTATCTCGAACAATTAGCGAGCCGTTTTGGTTCGCCCCTGTCCTCGAATCAAGAAGTGAACGGCAGATTCCAAAACCTAGACGGCGTGATTGCACAAATCAAGTGGTGCTGCTCCTAAGGGCAAGATGGGATCGAAAATTAAACCTAATAATCAATGGGAGGCAAAGAAATTGGCGACAAGGGGGTGCAAGGTACAAAGTGCGGCGTTCTGGTTTGCGGGCTTCTCTCTCGTGCTCGGCAAGCCAGGTAGATGACGGGAGCGGCGACGGTGGTGTCTCCATCAATGGATATTCTCCAAGGAAGAGGGCGAATCTATTAATTAGGTGCTTTTCTTCCTTTTTCTTGAGCATGAATCTCGTTTACATTGAACAATTGGTAGTGATTTGGATTTCTGGCTATAATCTGAGTCTTTGGGGGAAGATGTTGCGCGTGTCTCATCTTGTTCTGTCTATTGAAACACGCATCTATGGAATAGTTGTGTTAATAGAACTCTTAATTCATGTTCGCTATGGGAGTCTCTATTGGATTCCCAACTTGGAGAAATCTTCTCCTGAACAATCCCTTAAGGAACAAACTTATAGAATAATATCCCTTGAACAAATTGAACCAAAGCACATTATGGTTGAGGAAACCTATAGTAGTGGTGCTAATTTGAACCAACCTTTGTCCAGAATTACTTCTGTCCTTTGGAATAATGTTGTTTCCTGCTTAGGTAGCATTAAAATAGCTAGACATTTCTTGAAGTATGGTGAAAGATATGATGATGATTATGAGTTTGGAGTCCTTGAATCCATGAGGCTATTGTGTAAAATTGAATGTTATATGGTGTTTCTGAATACTAGCACTATGGGGTTAATCACCCCTTACAAATGGGATTCTCCCTCTTGGGGTTCCAACTTGTTCACTCTCAATCTCTTATATATTATATGTTATGACAAACTAATTGTGTGGTTGATCAAGTGTGTTAGATGCACCAAGATTGGAACCTCGATTGAACAATTGTTGTGCTTGAACCCTAATGAACAGTCTGAACCCGAACCCACTATGGTTGAGGAAATCGTAAGTAGTGGTGTTAATGTGAACAACTTCTTTAGTTTTTCGTGTGGTAATAGAAAAGATAAAGAAAATAGAGAAATTACGCTGTTTAAGGCAGCTTACTTAACAAATTTGTTTGACAGTTGGTTTCTTTCTGAACCTTGTGGAATTTTAGTGGCTGAAACCGATGATGCATGGCTGAGAACTTGGAATCTTCTATGTGGGTTGATTATGAACATGCTTATAAGAATTATGACTCTAAATGCTAGCATAATAAGGCTTGTGTACGATTCAGTTAAAATCCATGAATTCCAAAATATGATAATGTTTTGTAAGATGGATAGCAGCGTGTATTTGAAAATTATGAATCCATGGTTTCTCAACTATTATATTGTGATCTTTGCGCATATTATGGCTAGAGCTATGCACGTTATACACAACATGAATTTGACTAAAGATATAATAATGGAAAATTTAACCCTTTATTTCTTCAAGGGAGATAGAGAACAAAGGCACATGATTACGTTTAAAGTTTATTATGAAGATATGTTTATGGAATAGTAGAGGTATAGGTCGGAAGTCGTTATGGCCGGAGATTGACTCGTTCTGTAAGATTGAAAGAATTCAAATTATGACTATTGTTGAAATAAAAACTGAAACAATGCCTTCGGACCAAGTTTGGAGAAGATCTGGTTTCGACAACATAGTTTGGTCGCCTGCTAGGGGGAGATCCGGGGGGATATGTGTGATGTGGAAAGAACATGAACTGCACAATGAAATAGTCGAGGTACTTAATCAGGAAGCGAGGTTTGTTACCCTTAAATATACAAATCTAGCAACTAACTATATTATAGCAATTTGTTTCGTATATGCTCCACCACAAGAAAACCAAAAAAATAGTTTTTGGGAACAATTAACTCGATATCTACAAAATATACACCTTCTTGTCATTGTGATGGGTGATCTTAACGAAATCCAGAACCCAAGCGAAAAGAAAGGTGGAGTGTTACCAGATCATTCTAGATTTGAAAGACTTATAAAATTTAAAAATGAATGTGATCTCTTGGACATACCAACAATGGGAAGCAAGTATACTTGGAGAAAGAATAAGACGGAAGAGGATAACATTTACGAAAAACTTGATAGAACACTAGTCTGTGATCAAATACTTCAATGGTTCCCAGAAATCATTACACAACATTATGCCTTTTCGTCGTCTGATCATTGTAAAATTACAATTGATCTAACTAATGGACAAACAATAAAAGCTCAACCTTTCAAATTCGAAAAAATGTGGATTCAGAGAAAAGATTTTAGAAATGTAGTTAAACAAGCTTGGCGGGTTAATTTTCAAGGATCATTTATGTTCCAACTAGTAAATAAAACTAAAATATTTAAAAATCACGCTAAGCAATGGAATAAGAAAACTTTTGGTAACACTTTCGAGCAATTACGTGTGATTGAAGAAGACCTTTTAAAAATCCAAAACCAAATTCACCTAACACCCTTGCCAGATAAAATACAAAAACAACTACGCTTAATTGGAAAAAAGGAATCCATCTTAAATTTTCATAAAACATATTGGAAGCAAAGAGCGAAAACAAAGCATATTAAACTCACAGATACAAATTCAGGTTACTTTCATAAGATTGCTACGGGACGAAGAAATAGGAAAATAATTAGGGAAATCAAAGCTAGTGATGGTACACAAATTCTCGGGGAGACAAATATTCGAAATGAGATTCGAAACGATTTTAAAAAAAGATACAGTAAGGAACCGATTAATTCGGTTCTCCTTAGTGAATATCTAAACCTAATAACCAATGAAATAACAAATACAGAAAATGATGAATTAACGAAACCCGTCTCGAACGAGGAGATTAAGAACGCCCTTATGAACATTGGATCTGACAAATCCCCTGGTCCAGATGGGATGTCTGCGGAATTCTACAAAACATATTGGGACATTGTGGGTCCATCAGTAATCAAAGTGGTGAAAAGCTTCTTTCACTCTGGCAAGATTTTGAGACAGGTAAACCATACTTTCATCAGTTTACTCCCCAAAATAGATAACCCAAACTCCACAAACCATTATAGGCCTATTAGTCTCTGTTCCACAATCTATATAATTATAGCCAAAATCATTACAGAACGATAAAAAAAGGTTTTGGGAAAACTTATTCACCCTCTCCAAGGAGCATTTGTGGCTAAAAGAGTCATTCAGGATAACATACTAATTGCACACGAAATCTTCCACTCTTTCAAAGGAAGGAAAAATAAAGATGGGTGGGTTGCTATTAAACTGGATATGGAGAAAACATATGATAGAGTAGACTGGGAGTTCCTGTTTTGTGTTTTGGAAAAGTTCGATTTTAACAAAAAATTCATAAGCTGGATCAAAGAATGTGTAAAAATTGTATCGTTTTCAGTATTGGTGAACAACGGACCCACTGACCCTTTCTTTCCTGAGCGGGGGTTGAGACAAGGCGACCCATTATCCCCCTACCTTTTTATCTTAGGCACAGAAATTTTGGCCAGAAAACTTCAACAAGTATGCATGACATCAAACAAGACTGTTGGCTTTGCTCTTGCTCAAACAGGAACAAAAATCCCCTTTCTATCTCTTGCAGATGATATAATAATTTTCTCAAAAGCAACCCAATCAGTGTGTCTTTCTGTTAAAAAGATTATTGATGAGTATTGTGCATTATCGGGCCAAAAAGTTAATTATCATAAGTCAGCTTTCCACACGTCAAAAATAGTATCAAACCAACAAAAACAACGAATACAACAAGCCTTGTGTATTACAACAATGACAGACCTAGAAAAATATTTGGGATGTCCGATAGTTAGTGGTGTTGTGAACAAGGAAACGTTTAGTGATACAGTTGGGAAAACGAAAGATCAATTAAGTAAATGGAAGGCCAACTCACTATCCCAAGAAGGAAGAACAATCCTTATTCGATCAAACCTAGCAGCTAAACCAAATTACTTAATGCAAAGTTTTATGCTACCTACAAGTGTTCATAATGAGTTGGATAAAATAAATAGAAGTTTCTTTTGGAATAAAAGCCAAACATACAAACCATTGATTAGGTGGGATAAAATTTGTAAGCCCAAATCCCACGGTGGGTTAGGGATTAGAAAAACAGAACACATGAACAAGGCACTACAAATGAAATTGTTATGAAAAATTCTAGCAGAACCAACTAACATTTGGGTACGCATAAGGAAAAATATCTTAGGAATGAGGATTTGTTTTCATACAAACTCAAATCGAACACATCATGGCAATGGAGAAAATTGATAGCGCTCAAACCTTCCTTTGAAGAAGGCCTTAGATGGCAAGTTGGTAATGGAAAAACCATTAACTTCTGGTCAGATAGGTGGCTTCTTAATGAGCCCCTGAAGAATTATGCCATTAATGTACATATGAACAATCTAGACAACAAAGTTGCCGATTTCTTGTATAATGATAAAACATGGAATACTCATGCTCTCAATCAACAATTACCACCTGCTATTGTTAGTAAAATTATGGAAACCACCTTGCCGAATAATGAAATCCAAGATCGCCTTTATTGGGCGCCTAGTAGAAATGGGTGGTTTTCTACAGATTCAGCCATAGACCACATCACAAAAATAAATAATATCAACCCAATCTCAAACAGTTGGATATGGAAACTCGATACATTCCCTAAAGTGAAAAACTTCTTGTGGAAAATTGTTAACAATGGCTTGCCTACAAAATCAAGACTTCTGGAGAAACATGTACCAGTTCTGGGAGGTTGCTTGATGTGTCATTGTACTTATGAAGACATCAGTTATCTACTTATCAATTGCCCACATACACATACAATTTGTCACAAAATCAACCAAAAACTGACCAAATTCTACAACAATTCGATACTAGGAATAAGTCTCCAAGACAGATAATAAGTGAACTAAAGCAACAAATTAGTATAAAAGATTTCACAGAATTAGTTGTATGTTGGTGGGGGATTTGGCATCAACGGAACAAACTTGCGTTTCAACAAGCACCAAATGACTTCATTCCTGATTTGGCACAATATATAAAAGCACAAATGCTGGCATGGGAAGGAACAAAAAAATGGAACGAGGATGAACCAAAGATGGCCATCCGTAATATGGGTGGTCTTAGACATAAAAAACAAATCTGGAAAAAACCCCCCATTGATTTCTATAAATTAAACGGTGATGGATCAAAGCTTAATAATGGGTCTGCGTCTTCAGGTGTTGTGATACGGGGATCTAAAGCAGAAATCATTCATATAGGAACAACAAAGTATGGTCGGGTCTCGGTGGATATGCTTGAAGCGCTGGCCCTTAGAGAAGGTGTATTACATGCACAAAATATGGGAATCAAGAACTTAGAAATTGAGGGTGACAATCTGACGATTATTAATGCGGTTAGGAAACAGGGTCAATGCCCTTGGGATACTGATATCATTGTTTCAGATATCTCGATCTCCCTCTTTCTCGTTGATCAGTTCGCCTTCGCTTTATTGAAAGGTCTCCATTCCTAGTACTTTGATATTGTTCGTATCAATCATATCAGCAGGAACTGTAACGCTGTGGCCGACAAAATTTCCAAGCTGGGCCACAGCTTACCGTTAGGCGCCATTTTGAATCATCCAGAGCTTGTAGCTCTCATCCGGAAGGATGCTCTAGGACGTCCCCCGTAGGGGATCTCCTAATGTTTACCGGTATCAAAAAAAAAAAAATCTGGGATGATTTTCGGCAAAAGTGATATCAGTGGGCATTAAGCAAACAATTTGTAAAAATAAGGGGCATTAAGGTGTAATTTGTCAAGTGTTAACAGTCGGAGCCAGCAGGACTGAAGCTCTCAGGAAGCAGTTCAAGAGCGGGAGAAGCAGCTACACAAATAGGGGCGGTGCACCGAATATTCACCGTACGGCTATCGTTGTTGGGCTCTCTCCGTGAAAAAATCAACCAGGAATCCATCAGAAAAAAACCCTAATCATAATCACGCTTGGCTTCATCCCAATTTCTCTCACTCTTTCCCTTTGTCATTTCCGTCTGTTCTCTGCTCCAATCCAACCTGTGCCAAGCTAGGGTTTTTTCAATTTGACGATGGTAAGATCTCTTTTCCCTTTTTCAGGGTCTTCTTCATGGATGATTCCTGAACTATGTGACCGGAGAGGTTGGTTAGTTGATCTGTTTTTCATGTTTTGTAAAATACCAATGGCTCTTTGGTCTTTGCTAGCCATACAAGGATTGTGATGACCATTTAAGTTGATCCAATATTATTGCAATTTGCAAGATGAGGAAAGTAAGCTGAAACAGGTTCGCTTCCACATATGTACTGACAGTACTGTTATTATGTAAGGTGTCACTTGGCGAAGAAGAGGAAAGTAATAAGTAAGCGAAGAAGAGGAAAGTAATAAGTAATAACTGCTAGTTAAAAGTGCAACTTCGAAGAATCCAGGATTCCTTGGTGAAGAAGGGTACTTTAATTTGTTGTTGTTTATTGGTTGGAAAGCGAGGTAAATGAGAGTCTGATTTGTGGTTATACAGGGACAGATATCAAATATCAGGTGGTGGTTACTGATTTTGATTGCAGACGGAAGATAAAATTTTAATTTAGAAATGTTTCAGAGATAGAAACTACTTGGACTTTTAATGTTACATTGGTTTGTTTTTATTATTACGTGCTGTTTTGGATCAGGAGTCAGGATTCATATATACCAATTGTACATTGTAGTAGCATTTGTCTTTGTCCTTCCTTTCCCCTTTAGGTTTCCACATCATTTTTCTGTCTCATTAGTTTCTTCTTAGCTCCTTGATAGTTAGATCGGAAGATATCAGTGTGGCTCGGCGAGTTAGCGTTAGTGACTTTCATGCTTGTTTGTGTACTTTGCTAACATTATTGTTAAATTTTCTATCTAGTTTGACATTATACTTTTGCTGGGAGTTAACGTTGATGAGAATATATTATTTTGATCGTCGTTTTGTGACATTTAAAGAGTACTTCTGAATGAGTTTGCTGCAGGTACACGGTCAGTAGGTTTCAGAAGTTCAGATGGAAACCTTTGGTAGCCCAGTGATCAGTGTTGATGGCGGTATTGCACGGAAGAAACGAAGTAATAATTCTAGGCGACCCAATTCTAATCCAAAGCCTCTCTCAAATTACATCAGTTCTTCTTCAAGCTCCTTGCTGGACAGTTATGGAGGGTACAGGAACATAAATGAAATTTACACAAATGATCATTCAAGACTTGAATTTGGAAAGGATAATTTCCCTTCTGATTCATACGAAGATAGTTTAAAGGATTTGGTTGTCAAATCTGATCGATTTGGAAATGAAAGCAAGTTGAAAAAAGTCAAACTCAAGGTTGGTGGAGTCACTCATACAATTCAAACCAAGTCTATGGCAGAGATTGCATATAGTACCGGGGCATCTAATGAGGTTGGTTTTTCACATTCCTCACCCTATTTGATTGTGTCTAATTTCTCTATTTCTGTACCCAGAGAACTTCTTTCTCAAAGAAAATGGTCAGAGTGTTTGGCTCGGTTGTGCTTTGTTCTGTTTGCTGTTTGGTTTTGTTTGTTTTGATTTGTTGAGTGTGCCTTTTCTGTGCTTTTGTTTTGCTTGTGGGTTGTGGTGAGTTGCTTGGTTTGGGTGTCGACTGTGGTATTGTGCTTGCAAGGTTTCTGGTTGGTGGGCCTACTTGGGCCTCTCAGGGCACTCCCCCTCAGCTTTAAGCCAGGTGTTCCTATCTTGGCCCCCAGATTCTGCTGTAGCGGAGTACACTGGGTCATTGTTGTTGTTGTATTTCATGTACTCGTTTTCACTGAAACAGCCAAACGGGTGTTTGATTCATCACAGTAGAATAAAATGGAAATTAGTCAAGGGAAGAAAGTAAGTGGGAAATATTATTTCATGGGTCCTTCAGTATATGAAGGAAGTTAATATCCACCTTCTTCCAAACAAACATTTTAGAAGGATTTGTTGTTGACTTTGATGGTTTCCTTGAACCAAATGCCCTCTCATTTTACAACTTTCCTTTTCAAGGACAATAGGTAAGTTAACATCCATTTGCATCTAGTGTGATTACATGGATAACAGGGTGTTGTAGGTTGAAAACTAATTTATCTAGGATTAATTGTCTGCTCCCACTTGAGATTGATACCAAGTCATAGATAAAAATGTGGTTCGTGACTTCCTGTTCTATGTTGACAAGGAAATTTTGGATTTTAATACCCTTGTTTAGATTTGTGACTTCATTCTCCAATAATTTAAAGCTTGTGAGGCTTTATATTGAAAATGCATATGAATGGATGGGAAGCATTTAACTGCACTGAGATTCTCTAGATCAACACATTTTGCACCTTTGCTTACCTGTACGATCCATGCATGATTTTCATGGTAAAAAAGTTATAGTTCTGCTAAGATGTAAGATGCTATCCTTGAAACGAAAGATGGGTGAAGAAAAGAAAATGATGTCAAAGGTCAACAATCTTAAAACTCTTCACAGGTCCGCAAGAGCAAACGTGTTCCAAAGAAACGTGCCCTGGATGAAGAATTCACTGATGAAGAAGATGATGATGAGATTCGCTACCTTGGAAAGCTTCGAGCTTCTAAAGCTGCTTCCGGTTACAGAGACAATCAGGAAATTCCTGAAAGCCCAGAATTTGACTATACCAGAGAATACAGTTCTTCAATGTTGGATAAAGCTGGTAGAAAGAAGTCGTCATTTCATGATGATAGAGATTATGTTGAGGAGGATGACCCAGCATCAGATAACGAGCTTGAAGATAAGAACAATAATAAAGAGCATCTTGATTTTCTTTCAGGCGGTGGAAGTGAACTAACCATCACAACTCGTAAAAGAGCTCTTCAGAATGGTCCTACTGTAACCTTCTCGATTGGTTTGCCTCCCGCCCCTTCTAAAAGTAAGCAACCAAGTTCATATGTACTTGTACATGTGCGTGTGTGTATGTTTTCATTGCAGTTATAAATCATACGAGATGATTTCGTTATTTCCTTTTTATCCCTTATGCTTCTGCATTGAATTAATTATGGAAGATGTTTCGTATGATGACATTTCCATTTATCCTTTGGCAGGACAAAAAGAGATGCTGCCTGAAGTGGACCAACAACTACGGAAAGCTGAGGCAGCACAAAGGCGTAGGCTGCAGGCAGAGAAAGCTGCAAAGGAGGCTGAGGTTTGTTCACTTTCTTGTAAGACTTTTTGTTGTTAATGTGCTTAATTATCTTAAAAGAAGAAATCCCCCCCCCCCCCCCCCCCCATAATTTCACAGGCAGAAGCAATCAGGAAGATACTTGGGCAAGATTCAACTAGAAAGAAAAGGGAAGAAAAAATAAAGAGGCAGCAAGAAGAACTAGCACAGGTAGTAAAGATTAATTGGCTTGTGTATAGTTTTTGCCATGTTTCATAACTGTTTTCATTTTGGAACATCGATTTGATTCGGCAGGAGAGAACTGCCAAAGCGGCTGTACTCGGAACAAATACAGTCAGATGGGTGATGGGTCCGTCTGGAACCGTTGTAACATTCTCAAATGATCTTGGGCTCCCCAACATATTCAGCTCCCTCTCTGACAGGATGTATATGATACTAATCCACTTTCTTTTCTTGAATTCAATGGGAATTTATAGAGTAAGAGTTGAACATGTGTACTGACTGACTAGGATTTGTTTTCTGAAACTTGCAGTTATCCTCCGCCTCGTGAGAAATGTGTAGGACCAAACTGTAACAATGAGTACAAGTACCGAGATTCGAAGTCTAAGGTGCCATTGTGCAGCTTGCATTGTTACAAGGCAGTTCAAGGCTAGGACGGTATACTAATCCTCAAAGCAACTCTATTTCTACGTTTCAAGGATATTGCCAGCTTATGCTTTCTGCTCTGAAACGTTTGCAAGACCTTCATTATCATGTGGAGAATACATGAGCAGTTCGATGCCTCAATCTCAAAGTATGTAATCCTATATGAATGATTTTTTTTTTGCATAGGTGAAAATTAGGTAGACTAAGTCAGCCTAAGGTTTTCTTTTGGATGAAAATCTGATTGATGCCACAACTATGGTGTAGTTTTGCAATCAAATCTGCCACAGAATTGGATTATCGAGGTATATGTTTGGTAATGACCACCTCGAAGGATTGTAATATAACCAGAATGTCTGCAATTAACATGCCAATTGTCCAGGGACTGGACCGACTACCCTTAAGTGCATTGATCACAATTATACTGTCGCCTTCAAGTTCTATGAACCGAAGATTCCTCCTATAAGTGTCTTGTATAGCCTCAAATAATCCCATGGCTTCTGCTTGTTCTATAGTCCAATAGTCATTTTTCTTTGCATTCATGCTTATAACATTCCCGAATTGGTCTCTTATGACATACGTAGCCGTTGATTTTCTATTATTCTTTTTAGATCCATCAAAATTTATCTTCACAAACCCATTTTAGGGTTTCTCCCATTTCTGTTTAGTTTTCCTTTGTTTCGGTCGATGTTCGCTCTGGGAACCATTAACCTCTTCATTCACATTTTTTGCTTTGCTCCACCATAAAATCTAGTTTTGAATGAATTTCTCGACATTCTTACACAACCCGCTACTATCACGATTAAATACTACTAGGTTTCTCTAGAACCAAATTCTCCACCAGGCAGTAAACATATGACATAGAGTCCTTTGCGGTACTTTAGATTTTAAATTTTGGATGATTTGAGACATGGTACTGTGATTGTGCATATCTCTTAAAATGTTAGTAAATTGAGGGTCAATGGAATAAAGTTTTTGTAGAGTAAAGCGACAGCTAAGTAAAAGATGATCATTTGTCTCATCCTGATGGATGCATAGTGGACATTCTAAGGTGACAACCATATGTCGCTATATAAAGAGGTCTTTGGTATGAAGTCCTTTAATGCATATTTTCCATAGGAACATTTTTATTTTAGGCATTAGGTCAAGTTTCTAGATCCAATCAAATTCCCCGTCATTTATATTTAATTCATTTGACACTAAGACAAAGGCCGACTGAGTGGAAAACCATCTGTTCTTACTTGGGTTTCAATATAGCCTATCTTGGATTTGGTTTTTAGGAATAGTTATGTCCAAGATCCTTTCAACCCAAACAGTAGGTAAAAATTTTCTCAGTTCATTTTCATTCCACTTTTGGTTGTTATCGATGAAGTTTGCTACTAGAATATCGCTCACTCCCAACAACATTGTGGCATTCTTCTCGAAGTGGTCACTTGCTTACCCAAGCATCCTTCCAAATTCGGGTTGATTTTCCATCTCCAATTTGCCATAGTAAACCCTTTTTGAAATCCTCTTTTAAGATCATTAGTTTCTTCCATTGACATGACGCATTTTTAGTACATACGTACTCTAAAAGGTCATTGTCTTTAAGATATTTTTCTTTTACAATACATACCTAGATATTAGTCGGTTCAGCCAAAATTTTCCAAAGGAGTCGCATTTGTAATGCTTTACTCATATGACTTGCTTTACGTAGTCCCAAGCCTCCCTTCTTTTTCAATTTACATATCATGTCCAACCCCCACCATCGGCACATAATCTTCATATTTGTTCCAAAAAAATTTTCGATTTATCTAGTCAAGTTCATTGAGCATTTTTTCAGGAAGCATAAAACTTTGCATAGTGTAATAAGGTTTTGTAGCTAGTGTTGTTTTGATAAGAGTGCTTCCAACTTGGGATAAAAAAAATTTGCTTTCCAAAGGGCTAGTTGGTTATCAGTTTTATTTAAGAGTGGCTCAAACGTTGCATGCGAAACTTTGGAGTTAATAATTGAACATCCTAGATATTTGTCTACAGCGCTTGAATTAGGAATATTTATCTCTTTCTGAAGTGTTCTTCTAATACATGCAGGAACCCCTTTGGTTGTCTGGAAAGCATATTTATGGAAATTTACCTTTTGACTAGAAATATCATAATATTCATCAAGGATTGTTCATATTTTTCTAAAAGCAATTATTGTAGCACGTGCGAAGATAATTATATCATCTACAAACGATAAAAATGGAATCTTAATCCCACTCTTGGTAATTGGAAAACCAACTATATAAGTTGTATCCATACATTCTCTTTGCGGTCTTCTCCCCAAGATCTCTGCCCCAAGGATAAATAGTAGGGGAGATAAAGGATCACCTTGGTGTAGCTCTTTTTCTGATGTGAAAATGTTTGTCAAATTATTGTTGACAAGTAATAAGAAAGAGGCGGTTTTTACGCATTCCTGGATCCATTTTATGAAAGTAGAGCTAAAACTGAATTTCTCTAAGATTCTAAATAAGAAAATCCAGTCCACTTTGTCATAGGCCTTTTCCATATCCAGTTTAATTGCAACCCATCATGTTTTTCCTTTTCTTTATCGGAAAAAATGGAAGACTTCATGTGCTATAAGAATAGTCCTGTATTGCACGGTTTGCAACAAACGCTCATTGAAGGGGGTGAATCAGTTTTGGTAGAACCAATTTTAACCGTTCTGTAATTATTTTGGCAATATATTATAGATTGTGGAACAGAGACTTAGTCGTCGATACTGATTTATTGTAGATGGATTGTCACATTTTGTATGGTTTATTTCAGTAATTTATTTCTATGATATTAGTTTTGGTGACACTTCTGCTATCCACATCATTATTTTATGGTAAATTACAAAAAAACACCTGTATAAAAGCAAAGTTCTCATGACTGACCACCGTTTCCTGGATTTGCTTTACGATTCATGCATAGAGACATACTTTATTTTAAAAATGCTACCATATATCCTCCAAAACTAAATTATCCTTTGTCATCAAAAAAAGGAAAATGTAAAAAATACTCTATGTTAAATGTTTGGTGGTGTGTTTCCTCTACTTTTCCTGTTATCTTGCTCTTCGACGACTTTATACGCCTGTGTTAGTTCTCTACCGACTCGCAGAATTTCCTTTCTCCTACCTGGTCTTAAGTCTCCCCGACTGCTTTGCTCGGTTTTTGTTGCTTTCTTACCTTGTTCTTTGTCAGTTTGTTAGTTTGCTTTCTTTTTTTCGGTTTGTCCGGCTACCGAGTCTTGTCTCGGTCTCTTGATCTATCGGGCATGTTTGGTATTTCGAATTCATTTCTTTATCAAAAAATGGAAAAATGTGTTTGATAGCCTTCAATTTTAGGCTTTTTCTTTTGGTGTCTTGAAAAAAAATTCCTAGACCTTCCCAAATCTCACTTCCATCTACAAGGAAGGGAAGGACATCAATGGGGGTATTCTGGCAAAATTTCAATGGAAAATTTTCCAATTTCGGACAGCTTGAAAAACAACTTACAACACATGGTATTAGTTCGTCCAACATGAATTTCACTAGGAGGAGCTTTTCAATGGGCAAGTATGATTATCAGGTTTTCCTTAGCTCCAATGGTATCTTCATGGGAAATTCAAGTAAACATGTGTTTGAATGTGCTTATGTGCTCTTTTTAGTTGATTTTTTGTATGGATTCACATACGTAACGAGTATTATTGAATATTTAGTTGTACTAGCGATTGATTATGTCAAAGTGCATGCTTCAACTCTTGACCTATATAAACCAATACTTGAAGTAGGAAAATTATTTTCTGAAGCACTCAGAGGTAAGCTGCTACCTCACTACTTACTTTAAGTCAATATAGGATATGTTGAATTAGGATGGTGTTTATAGGGCTGCTTGTGTGGATGATAAATGATGATCAATTATGTTCTCTAGCACTTGTTTATATTTAGATGTAATTTAATTACTTGTTTGTGTAATCCATCTTGTTTAATTATGTTGTTAAATTTAATTAGGTTGGCCTGGCTGGGTGAGAGAGAAAATTGGATGGAAGTGAGATTTGGGAAGGTTTAGGTTATGAAAATAATTTATTCTAAATTTAAGGGGTATTAAAAAGAATTAAGTTTTTTTTTCAAGGATATCAAAAAGAAAAGGCTAAAAAAGAGTACCAAAAGGAATTTTTCAAAAATTTTTCAATTAAATCTCTTTACTATCCTAAAGGAAATTTTCACTTGCATTACTTTAGAGATTGACAATGTTGCAAAAAGCGACTCCCAACGAGCGACTTTCTCACTTTCTCTCTCCCAGACTGCTAACCCCGACCAACGCACCTTCGTTGGCATTCCTAGGCATTCTTCCCAGTGGTGACCCATCTCTGTTCTCCCTTCTCCCCTCTCCCTTCCCCCACATACTCATGCTCCCTCCCACACGCTAACCTCGTGTGCGACCTGAGGCCTACTTCGGTGACCTCACGTCGCCCCGCACCTCCCCTTCATATCCAAACCTAACCACTGGCTCGAACGCACCGCACCTCAAATCCACTCCCTCGGGATCTTCCCTTCCCCTCTCCTGCGCCCATACTACGCGAACCTCCTCTCCTAACTCTACCTCCCTAGATCCAGCTCCCCCTTGGCCACCATAGATCCGCCAAACCCTCCCCGCCCACATCCCCGACAGACACCACTTATTGCAGGTCTGGCGACCTCAACCGATCCGAGGTTTTCGACAACTCCACTTCCTCAGGATCAAAGGGCTCCCTTTTGTTGGTGGCTGGGCACCAACTAGACTGCGCGCGCGACCCCATTTTTGGGGCCCCTAGTGTTAGTGATCGAACCCCGGTGGTCTGTCCTAGCGGCCTCGTGCGCCCCGTACCGGTATCCCCGTCGAAAAGCGCTCCCACGGGTGCCCGTACCGTAGTCGATGATCCTCCCAGAGACCCGGTTGGCTCCCTCGTCCCCTCTGAGCTTGAGGGGCGTGGTAACCTCGTCTCCTCACCTTGTTTAGCTTGTTTAGTTTGTTTAGCATGCTTAACCTGTTTAGGTTCTTTAGCCTGTTTGGCTCAGGTTCTGCTTGCCAGGTTTTGCTTGTCGGTCTAGTTTCTTAGCTTGTTTAGGCTGACTAGCTTGTTTACTTTGTTTAGTTTATTAAGCTTTTGCTCTGCTTGCAGGGTTCTATTCTTGGTGTAGCTTGTTTAGTTTGTTTAGGTAGTTTTGGCCTTATCCTCTTCTAGGGTAGTGGGAAGCTCTACAATTTGTTGTAGTTTTGTTCTTTCTACCAATTTCGATTTGTTTCAACCTTTGTTGTTGCCTTTGTTTCCTTTGGTATTGCTCGACTTGTTGTTGGTTTGTTTTTGTTGTGTGTTTTTTGCAGGTCAATCTGTCTGGTCTATCTATTTAGAAAGTTTCAATTATTAGATGGTTGGGCCGACGAGTGGTGTTGTTTAGTATAGACAGTCTACCAGTTTGTGAATAGGTTCTTAGAATGTGGGTATGTTGATTGGGAAATCAATCGAACTGATCGAGATTCTTCAGTGTTACAGAGTACATATTGCTTGCATTTAGGAGACAAAGTGGAAGGGAAGGAAGGCTCATGATAATGATGGATGGAAGTTATGGTACTCAAGTACTTCTCATTTTTGTAATTTTTCAAAAATTACAAAAGTGCATTGTTATCGTGAAAAAGTTCATTATAAATAAAAAACTTCATCATTTTCAAAAAACCTTACTTCACAAATCGAAATACTTTCAAATTGTCAACTTTTAACAAACTTGAGAGTATTTATCGAGTCCGTAGGAGCCTGTATTAGGAAAGTGCACATGGAAAATGTACGGTGAAATACACCTATGTGTCCCTGAACTTTGACGATTTTTGCATCCATATCCCATTACTTTGGGGGTTTCAAATAGGTCATTATACTATACATATTTTTATCATTTAAACACAAAATTCTAAAGTGGAAAAACACGTGTACGTGACTCTCGTAGGTGCGCATTTGGTGACTTAAAAAAGATGATGTGGAACTTCCCCCATAAAATCAAAAGTTGATGTGGAAAAGAAAAAAGAAAAGAAAATGAGGTTAAATATGCCAATGGTCATCTTTCCTATTCATTTTCACCATTTTCGAACTCACCTTAGCTCTCCTTCCTCATATGCTTCTTCTCCAACGGTCATCTCTCCTTCTCTTTGAATTTTCACCATTTGGATTCCTCTCCTTCCTCATGTCAGCATCTAGCGGCCTCTCTTGGTTCGATGGCGAGCAATTTGGCTTTCCGGAATGTATGTGTGAAGTTGCAACAAATTTGAGGCAGTCGTGGACTGTAACAAACCCAGGAAGGAGGTTTTTTGGTTGCGCAAACTATGGGGTAAGCTACAAGTCTTTAATTTTTGAAATTTCAAACCCCCCCAAATTCTAGGGTTTTGGGTTACATTGCACTTTCGTTCAAATTGTGAGGCATTATTGATGGGTTTAGGTGCAAATTCTAGGGTTGTAGTAGTTTTGTGTCTAATTTCGTGTGTTGCTGCAGAGGAGAGGGGCTTGCGGGTTTTTCCAGTGGCTTGACCCGCCATTGACAAACCATACGAAACATATCATTGCTGAGTTATCAGCTTTGAAATAAACCTTACAGAAGTTTTCTTTTCCATAGGCTAGAAAGTTATCAATAAGACCATCGCCTAGCCTGGCTAGGGCATCAAGGTTGTCTTTGGGTTGCATCTAAAATGTGGACCAACAACATTGCCAGAAGTTCTTCCTCTTATCACCCCCTCTCCATACTTTTTCCCAATTGGCATAAATATGCCTTGCACACACTGTGCTCTAACTCTGGTAACTCAGCCTTTACAACTGCTACTATACCCTGTTTCACCAAGAAAAAAAACAAATGTGATATCAGAAACCAAATGCATAACACGGAAAAATCGAAATGCCTAAGAAAGGTTTGTCAAAGGAATTACCAAATGCATATCAGAAATGATTGTTAGCCCTTCTCCATTCTTAAGCTCCAGGTTTGCCTTTAATGTCCTGATGAACTTAGTCCATGTGATTGTTGACTCAGCCCTTATCATCTCCCTGTAATTGGGTACATTTGGTCATTTTCATCTTCCCTACAACCACAAATAGTTGGCCCTCAACAACCCCTTTGAAGAAGCACATATTAATTCCTATTATTCTCCTGCACCCTTCCTTCCATCTTACCTTCAAAGCGTTGAAAAAAGTGTACAATCTCTTAAAAATTTTCTTTTCTGGCTCAAATTCCTTGTCAACAACTACAAAACATGTGCTACCTAGTTTTATCTGTTTATCTCTTCAACATATGCATGCAATTTGGCATCTGCAGTGTAGTCAACAACATTCTTACCCAGAGCCTTAGCTTTTGCTCTCCTACATGTAGACACTCCTACATATAACTTTAGCTCCCTCCTACAAATATGCTGAATCTCCCACAATTTTAATGATGGTTGTGAGATGATTCTAGCCTCAAGGTATTTTGCTAGGAATTTGGAACTACACAGCTTGTTATTATTGTACCTACGACACTCATGTATGGGCATATATGTCTTGATCATGAAGTTCTAGCTTACACCATCTATGCTAGCATGGATTCTCCATTTGCATCCTTCATGGGCACACTTAGCTGTAACTCTTGTCTTGTCATTAGGCTTTAGCACTAGCTTCACAACCTTGCGCACTACATAGTTGGCCAATGCCTCCCTAAACTCTTCTGCATTTTGAAAAACCATAGTTACCTCCCATATTGGATACTGACACCCAAGGTTGTACACAACATGTCTCCTTCTCCTTCTTCTCACCTCTCCCTGTCCATCTTCCTCACCTTCACTCTCCATGCTATAATCTGAGTCATTGGCATAATATCGCTCTTCTCCCACAACCTTTCCCTTGTAGTTATGTCCATCCTCTGTCCAGTCTGCATACCCTTCATCAGCCCCAACCTCACCCAAGGTGACATCCACATTTATAGGATTCTCCTTATGAGCCTTCTTTTTAGCATTAAGCTCTCTTATAACTTGTCTCACTTCTCTTAATTCATCATCGATACCACTGTTATCACTCATATCCAATGTCAAACTATCAGTTGAGGAAGTTTCTTCTGAGCTACTAAAAGATCCACTATCACTGGAACATATTTCTTCAACACTTGAATCTGTCTCATCTTCAACTCTTAAATTTGTCACATATTCAACCCTTAAATCTGTCACATATTCAACCCTTAAATCTGTCACATCTTCAACCCTTGAATTTTTCACATCTTCAACCCTTAAATTTGTCACATCTTCAACCCTTGCATTTATCTCTTCTTCAACACTTGAGTTTGGCAATGCAACAATTGGCTCCTTTGGCCTATAGGAAAAATATGTGATTCTGTCACATCTGCCCCTGGAGTTACATTACTAGCATGGTCAACATAGAAATGGACCACCTCCCGATCAACAACTTTGTCGGCAAGTTCAACCAAGGCCTGATCACTCATTATAGTAAATGCACTATCAATTAAAACCTTTTTATAACACAGTAACTGCTTTATAGCCTAATTGTCTCACATACCAACTTAACTTACAAAGACTCAGATAATCAGTGTTGACGCCATTGGTATTGTGGATACACTCATTGATGTATCCAGGGCCAACCACAAAGGTGTCACCATGGTGCCAAACAATATTGATTCTCTTGTCTGCCATTCCTAGCAACCATACAAGCCTAAAAAGAGAATCAACAAACCTTTCCCAAGCTCAATTTCAGTGCAGAAGCATGAAAACCCTAATTCGAAGCATGAAAAGTCGAATTCAAAGGATGAAAACCATTACCCTAAACCTTGGAAACCCTAGACTAAAATCCCCAATTTCTCTAGTAATCGAACCATGAAAACCCTAGACCAAAATCCCCAATTTCGCACAACATTAGCCCTAAATCCAAATTTTTTGCTAATAATCGAACTCACCTACGAGAACCTTGGATTTCGACCGCGCCTTCAACTTCAACCTTCAACTGTCTTGCAATGGCGTCTTCAACCTTGGATCCCCAAGCTCTAGGGCTCGACCGCAATCGCCATTCAACTTCAATGTCTCTTGTGAATCGGGTTTGGAAACTTTGAGGGTTTAATAACACCCATGTTTATATATATGTACTTATAAAATAGTTAAATTTGTTAATCCTATGTGGCATGAGTACACTTAAGGTGGCAACATATGTGTACAACTCAGCGCGAGTGTATTGCACGTCTCTGGATCTCATGTGATTTGTGTTTAAATGACAAAAATATGTATAGTATAATGACCTATTTGAAACCCCCCAAAGTACAGGGATATAGATGCAAAAATCGTCAAAGTTCAAGGACCTGTAGATGTCAAGCATCGAAAAGGTACATAATTGCAATTGCGGTAAGATCCCATGGAATTAGAAATAACTCCATGGTGAAATTCTGAAAAATTTTAAACTAAAACTAAATCTAGTAGTTGAGATTTTAAAATATTATACTAGTTGAATTGAATATGCTACGCATGACTATGACTCAAAATTTATGATTTATTTTTTTAAATAAACTAGCATAAGTATTCGTACCCTGTACGGGTTTGGTCAAATATAAATTGTTTATTTTTAAAATAAATTAATTTTATTTTTTAAGATGAATAATGTATACATATATGTTTTATTTTAAATTATTTATTTAAAAATAAATTATTTAATTTAATGTGAGACTCAATATTTTATTTTTTTCTTTACTAACAATAACAACAATAGTGTAGCTCCCCTTACGGAAAATCTGGGGGGTCATGATGGGGGCACCCCTGGCTTAACTCAATGGGGAGCGACCAATTTTAAAGTTTGTACATATATGTTTAAATTAAAAACTATACATATAAGATCAAAAGAAGTTTAATTAAAGTTTACATAATTTTTTATAACATGAGATTTGAACATATAATTAATTAATAAAATATGTAACTAATTAAGGAGAAATGAGATAAGAACAAATCTAAGATTTACTTTTTATTTATAACAAACCTATATAAAAAAAACAAAATAGTTATACATATCTTTTATTAAAATTAGTATTGAATTGTTTTTGTAGAGTGTTATGATGTGGCGCCACATAGGTGAATTGAATATGAAAGCGATAATATAAGCGAAATGAATGTGAAGCCGACCTATGTCAAAAAGTCTCTTCTTTATTATATAGATAGGATAGGATAGGATATTTGTCAACTTCACAGACTATGACTCAATTTGAGACTATTCCTAATACAGTGCATTATAAACTAAGGTTAAATACAGGCTCCTACAGACTCTGAAGGTATTTTGTTAGAAGTACATCATGTAGAAAATAGTCGAAGTTTTTTTTTTTTTTTTGCACATTTCTGTTCTTTTACAAAATTTAAGAAATCCACAGCCTTAGATATGAAACTATCACTGAACAATAACTCAGGAACTGCAACTCAATTATGTAAAACTTAT
Source organism: Fallopia convolvulus (assembly GCA_964016875.1). Taxonomy (NCBI): domain Eukaryota; kingdom Viridiplantae; phylum Streptophyta; class Magnoliopsida; order Caryophyllales; family Polygonaceae; genus Fallopia; species Fallopia convolvulus. The sequence goes on from OZ024727.1 coordinate 31,873,003, forward strand.
TTACTATAACAAGGTCACTCCACATGTCCATTGTGAATAAAGTGCTAATCATAACATGATTATATCACAAATAACAACCCTGTAAAGCATAATAATCAAGGTTGGTCATCATTCTATACGCAATTTATATCCCAAAGATATAGGATAAATACTCACATCTCTATGATTCATTCATGAAAAAAGCACCATACCCACTTGCTTTCATGAACTTCTTCAGTAGAAGGAACGCAATGGCAACCGTAAGCCCAATGGCAGCCCATGTAAATAACCGATCATCACTTGATCTTTGAACCCTAGTTGCAGGCCCTTGAACTAATGGCTGATGTAAATTGTGAATAACTGGAGGTTGCTGAATCTCCCGTGGGACATTAGGGGAAGCAGCAGCCATATCAGCTGGTTCTTCAATCGGCTCCTCTGAAATACCGTCACCAGCTGCATCTGTTGGTTCCCCTACATTGACCTCATCTTGGGGACTTCCCTCCACAGCGTCATCACCTTCTTTATGATCCTCTGGAGTCTGCTGAATAATCTCAGGAACTGGTGGTGCCTTTCTTAGCATATATTCATGAATCTGTGAAGTTGACAATTTTATTACAAATTTTGTATTTAATAACGGTAAGAAGAATCATAAATTTAGAATCAACTCATATATACAAAACCTCGTCAATTAACTTTTGACGTTCTGGAGTCCCGAACTTTGGAGGCCCTTCACGAGATTTTACAGCCAACACACGGCGTTCTTCTTTGGGATAATCCAGGGAGCCTAAGGCACCATTGGGGTTTGTAGGCATGAAAGCAATCAAAGCAACCAATGCAGTCCGAACTGGTACAATATAACATAATACCAGTCACCAATTGGTTGGTAGACATGAAGAAAAGATAACAGCTAATCATAAAAAGATAGAATCACTTGCAAGATTCTCAAGGTAACAAACAATTTATGTTGAGAAGGAAAGATAACAAGCACACAGTTTTGCCCAGATATGTACTATATGGATAAGAACTCTTTTTTTTTGGGTCAAAATATGGATATGATCTCTAGTAGCCCTATAAAAGATCCAATAACATACTCAAAACTGAATAACTAAGACATTCTATCTCGTCACCAATCACCATTAAGACTTTGAGAAATGAATGGCAATTTTAAAAAACAGTAAAACTCAATTGCATGATTGTATGATACTGGTAGGCATTTATAGAATATTTTAAAGATATCAGGGAAGGGCTAGAATGAGGAAGAATTCAATTACAGAGGGCTTTGAGGGAGGGAATGCTAAAGTCACAGCTAGGAGACTGAGAGTGATATTTGTACATATATAAGGGTTCTCACTCTGGTTTATTCTTGTGTGTGATGTTTATTTTACCTTTTGTGATTGTTTTGTCAACTTCCCAAATCTAAGCTCTATCATATACACCTGGAAAGATTCAGCCTATAGTTGGTTCTGATTACAATTATCGGCCAGTTAGATCAAACCTATCAACTTGTATGTTCTGTGTATTCTGCCTTTAGTGATTATTTTATCTACCTCCCGACTCTAAGTTCTATCATATACACCTAGAAAGATTTGACCTATAGTCAGTTACGATTACAACTATCGGCCAGTTAGCTCAAACCCGTCAACTTGGTATTTGGTACTACTATAGCATTGATACTGAGACTCGGGAAACAAAGCAAAAAGCAGCAAGTTATAAGGACTTCTGACTTACCACTCCAGGATGGTTGCCAGTGTTCAGGATGATGATTCGATATGCTAAGGCAGATCTTCGTTTGGGTCTCAAAACGACCATTTAGCTGAGCACCAAAGATAATTTTAAGTTATTTCTTCAGGCGAGGAAATCAAAGATGACTTGTATCTGATAAAAATAAGGACCTCCAAAGTACCAATTCAACACTCTAATTTCCTCTCACAATCTCTTAAGCTGAAAAGAGAGAATAGCAATAAATGTTCAATAAGATGTTACCGTCAATAGCATGAATGATGGAGGCTTAAATGGATATTCAGCAGGCAACTGAATCCGCCCGTGATAGATGCCACCCTCAAATTCAGTGTCACATGGGCCCCTGATTGCAAACTGCCACTCAAATATGTTCTCCTGACAATAGACATATATGCAGTGTGAGAATCAATGTATATGCAGAACTTATTAATCTGCTTTCAAACCAGGCAATCTAACACCTAAGCTGTTGGAGATGGTAATTCAGTGCAGCTGAGCTATTATTTGAGTCTACTTTATTTTTCCTACTTCAGTTTTCTTGTATCAGGGGATTCTCTTGTCTTTAGATAAGAGGCTCCCATAGCTAGCACACCTTGAGCTGATGCATATATAAGACTTGAGTCTCATGCAACCTTTCTTCTTTCACAGTCTATTCATTGTATTCAACTGAGCAATATACAGTACTGTTTTGCCTGTTTTCATTTCTTTATCTTTTCCACAAAGCCATGAAAAGGTGAAAGCAAGAAATCCGTTTACCAACCTACGATCATAGAATTGCTATGTCGCAGATAGTAGTCGATACAGCATAATGCGAATGAAAATGTAATCCTTATAGGGAATTGGGCGCAATATTTCACATATTCTTCCTCAATTTACAAATTCCAACTAAAAGCCTACAAAGGTTACCAATTCTGTCCCTAAAATTGAAGCAGATAGATCGAAAAAATTCCGAAGCAATCGTAGAACTACAAATTTGACCAACTGCAGTGTCCAACCTAGACAAACCTGAACTAATCTACAAATTGAATATCTAATTCAATCGAATCCAAGCAGGTCCAAAACAAACCGTACAAATCGAATCAGATCCCTAACAGTAGAGCTTGAATATTGATGAAAAAATAAAAGGAAAAAATCGAGACAGAAAGAAAACAATGGATCCAGAAACGAGAAGAAAAAAAACAGAAAGAAGGATTAAGATATAGCAAGTGGAAGAGAGGAACCTCGAGAGGAAGGCTCATGAAATCGTCGGAAGGGTTGGATTGCATCTCCTTGACCTCCTGAAGGATCCTCTTCACAGCAGGATTCTTCAGGTTGTACTTGTCCCCCGCCATCTTTCAAGTCAAGTTAATATGTATGAGGTTGTGAAGATGGGCGGAAGTGCGGAACGACGGGAGAAGGCAGGCGTCAGCGTTGGGGGGTTGGAAGGAGAGAGGGATCTCAAACGGAAAAAAAATCTGACCAGAAAGGAGAGAGAATGAGATGTTGGCTTTTGGGATAGAAAATGCCCTTTATATTTTATTTTTATTTTTTGCGTTTTCCTGCTGTAAACAATTTGGAGTGTGAGATTTTGAAATAAATGGAAAGCTTTAAATTTGAGGGAAGAGAATTTTTGAAAGAACTAGCCAAGTCAACGGACGCGGCAAATTTTATATTTTAATATTTGAAATGCATAGATATTTGTAAGCATTTATAAAAATAATACAAATCACAATAAAAAGAAATTAATTTAATAAAAATTATAGAAATTTGAAGTTTAAAAAAGTTCTTTTGTGCAAACCTAATTATCATCCACCAAAAACCTTCATGTCTTGCATTCTCACATTCACTCTCCCCGTTTCAATTCGTGTTTCGATTCGATCAATCTTTCTTGCAATTTGAGGGTAGTCTTCTATTTTTCGCTTCAGAGTGGATGAAATTATGATGCGTTCATACAAAAATAAAAGACGTTTATAGTGAGATATAAAAAGATAGAAATTAAATTTTATATTATGTTTTGTTAGCTCTAATGTCTACAATTGTGTTTGATGTTGTGTTTTGTATCTAATATCAAAGGTTTATAATTTAATGTGTAATATCAAATGTTATTATTGTTATTTGAAATATCAAAGGTTGCAAAATTAACTATTTCAAATTAAGATAGTTGATTATTTCGCAAATCCTCCAACTTTAAATAAAAGGATTTTAAATATTTTAAGACATCAATAAAAAAATATTTATTTGATTTTGATGATATATAAATTCGCATGTTGTAAGATTATAGCTTTAGTGATTTGGATTAGTCTAGTAACGCTTTCAAAAAAATTTCATTAAGATTCACGATAGGGGTGTAATAAATCTATTTATTTTTTTTATGCATGATTTCGTCTATTATATATAGCCTTACTAATGAAACGCAGGCAATTTCCTATCAAACCATGTTATGCAATGACAATAAACAAAAGCCAAGGGCAGTCACTAAATCATGTCGGTGTATACTTACCAAAGCCAGTATTCTGCCATGGTCAACTATATGTTGCAATCTCCCGAGTCACAGATCCCAACGGCTTGAAAATTGTTTTGCTAGATCGCGATCAAAAGACCTGCAATCAAACAAGGAATATTGTGTTCAAGGAAGCTTTCAATAACCTCTTCATGTAAAAATAGATTAGTCTCTTCATCATTTCTGACATATTGGAGGTTGCTTAATATTTAATCATAGTCATGCTTCCTATATTGGATTAGTCTCTTCATCATTTCTTCTTCATTCTTAATGTATCTTAATTTCCTAAACCTTTAGTCTTTCATGTCAAAATGGATGGTAAAGAAAGAAAGCACAAACTAAGATTTTCAACTATCAGAATTATGCTTTATTCAACCACGGTTTTCTTTTTTATGACAAATGGCAATCGTAGTCTAAATATGTATAATTTATCCCGAGAGAAGATATCTCAAGCCAATTACATACAGCTCCATATTCTAACATAACAACTAAAGAGTACCAAAATTAAAGTAATCACTGGGGCTTGCTAATTTTAAATTTAAAAAAAAACAAATCAAAAGTCTCCATGCACATTAAAAAGTTGCAACCAAAACTGAATTAGCTATTGAGTAAAAATACGTGGACCACTGTTGTGCACATTAATATTTCAAAAGTAGCACATCAAAAGAAGGGATCTCACACATTCACATCATCTCTACCAAGAAGCTTAACAGGGACTCCAATAGATTTACACACATCCAAATAGCTCTCTTTCACACCCATTATTTGACCCGGACACCAGATTCCATTTCCTCTCCAGACCCAAACAAGCCTTCCAACTGTAGAGTCTAAACCCTTAGGGTTTTGCTTATCACTTGAACAATTGACCATCTTTTACACCAAACAAGTCAAACATACACCCATGTTAATTAATAAAAAATATATAAGGCACTATCCATTTTGAGATCACACAATGACCATTTAGTTTAACATACTTATATACTAACATACCAGGAAAAAACTATATACACTGAACTTGAGAGTTAGTTCATGCTCACAAATTAAATCTTACTAATTTCACACTTTTCCCTATATACTTTATATATTCAACAATCATTTTGCCAACTACTATGTCAAACAAAGCATACTTCTACATTAGTACATAATACAAAATAAGACCAATGCGTAGCACGGGTCATCATATTAGCATAATACGAAAAATAAGACCAATGGTTTAAAAATAATTATTATGATGACCCGTGTGATTGTCCAATTTCAGACTCTAGATGAGCATTGGTTGGTGTGGGTTGGGAGTACATCCCACTTTGTTGGGTAAAATCTTACTTCAAAGCTTAATAGGTAAGTAGTCATCCCTTTGATCTCTTACATTGCTTATTTTCTTTTATCAATGTTAGGTTCATATATATTTTTTTTACTAAATGTAATGTAGAAGTATGCTTTGTTTGACATAGTAGTTGGCAAAATGATTGTTGAATATATAAAGTATATAGGGAAAAGTGTGAAATTAGTAAGATTTAATTTGTGAGCATGAACTAACTCTCAAGTTCAGTGTATATAGTTTTTTCCTGGTATGTTAGTATATAAGTATGTTAAACTAAATGGTCATTGTGTGATCTCAAAATGGATAGTGCCTTATATATTTTTTATTAATTAACATGGGTGTATGTTTGACTTGTTTGGTGTAAAAGATGGTCAATTGTTCAAGTGATAAGCAAAACCCTAAGGGTTTAGACTCTACAGTTGGAAGGCTTGTTTGGGTCTGGAGAGGAAATGGAATCTGGTGTCCGGGTCAAATAATGGGTGTGAAAGAGAGCTATTTGGATGTGTGTAAATCTATTGGAGTCCCTGTTAAGCTTCTTGGTAGAGATGATGTGAATGTGTGAGATCCCTTCTTTTGATGTGCTACTTTTGAAATATTAATGTGCACAACAGTGGTCCACGTATTTTTACTCAATAGCTAATTCAGTTTTGGTTGCAACTTTTTAATGTGCATGGAGACTTTTGATTTGTTTTTTTTTAAATTTAAAATTAGCAAGCCCCAGTGATTACTTTAATTTTGGTACTCTTTAGTTGTTATGTTAGAATATGGAGCTGTATGTAATTGGCTTGAGATATCTTCTCTCGGGATAAATTATACATATTTAGACTACGATTGCCATTTGTCATAAAAAAGAAAACCGTGGTTGAATAAAGCATAATTCTGATAGTTGAAAATCTTAGTTTGTGCTTTCTTTCTTTACCATCCATTTTGACATGAAAGACTAAAGGTTTAGGAAATTAAGATACATTAAGAATGAAGAAGAAATGATGAAGAGACTAATCCAATATAGGAAGCATGACTATGATTAAATATTAAGCAACCTCCAATATGTCAGAAATGATGAAGAGACTAATCTATTTTTACATGAAGAGGTTATTGAAAGCTTCCTTGAACACAATATTCCTTGTTTGATTGCAGGTCTTTTGATCGCGATCTAGCAAAACAATTTTCAAGCCGTTGGGATCTGTGACTCGGGAGATTGCAACATATAGTTGACCATGGCAGAATACTGGCTTTGGTAAGTATACACCAACATGATTTAGTGACTACCCTTGGCTTTTGTTTATTGTCATTGCATAACATGGTTTGATAGGAAATTGTCTGCGTTTCATTATGAATGGCCATTGACCGCTTGTAGAACTCATTGTTATTCTCGGGATCAATACCTTCTTTCCTATATTGCTTCTAGTAATGATAAGTGCCTCAATTATCCATTCACCCAAATGTGTTATAATCAGCCTTGTTCCATTGCATAGGCCTTGGCTTGGATTGACGTTTCTTAGAAGCATTACTGGTAAACCTTCCTTGAGATTAAGCAAGTGAGGTGGCATACCTGGAATAAATTTTGAAAAAACTTAGAAAATAAAGATGCTTTAATTAATGATTTTAGTAGCGTTGAATAAGTGTAAGTTGTTACCTGGGAATTTTAGAGAGTTTAGGAATTCTGTAGGGTACATGCTTTCTTGGTCTGATGTATCAGTGGATGCTTTGCATATCTCATCTGAACTCCTATACATCTTTGCTGGTCCATGTAACCTTTGGTATATATATTCATTGATGGCATCAGCATCATCATTTAGAGGTGTGAGGATAGCCCTTTCACTTAGGAAATCAATATCACTTTGCTTCTGCATGAAATTTGGGAATATTTCCTCCACCATATCTTGAATTGGATTTTGCGTTGCATCTAATATGAATTGTTGTGGGATTTCAATCCATGTGGCTTCATCTTCGCCATCTTTTGATGTTGCTTCTACCCTTTCATCTCCGACGCTCAAAACCCAGTCATTGAATTTTTTTTACATAGATTAATATGCCCATCTGAGTCGACTTCATTTACTCTCATGCTTTTTGAAAGAGTTAATAATTGACAATCTGCCCACAAAGGAGAATTATTGATGCAAGCTTGAACAATGTCCTGTCTTCTTCCCTTTGGAATCACCGGCAAAATTTGACGAAAGTCACCACCTAGCAGAAGTGTAACTCCACCAAATAAATTGTTCCTGTTTTCCTCGTCCTTGCTACTACGAATTTCTCTTAGTGTTCTATCAAGTGCTTCAAATGCAAACCTTTGTGTCATTGGGGCTTCATCCCATATAATCAATTTGACCTCATTCATTAGCTGAGCAAAATGTGTGTTCTGCTTGATCCCACATGTGCTATTTTCCATTAATTCTAATGCAATTACAAACCTACTGTGAGCTGTTCTTCCACCGGGTAGTAGTAGAGAAGCAATTCCTGCATAACCGTTTAGATTTTATTAGGGTTTTGTAAAATAATTGGACTCACGCATGTAGATAAGTGATTTATATTAAGTTTACATTAATAACGAATGTGAAGTATTTCAAATTACCTGAAGATGCAACTGCAAGAACAATTGATTTTTCTGATCTTAAGCGTGCAATTAGAGCCTGATATAAGTAGGTTTTTCCGGTTCCTCCTGCTCCATATACAAAAAAGAAGCCTCCTTTCTCGTTATTTACTGAAGAAATGACCCTCTCATAGATTAATAGCTGATTTGAATTTAGTGAAGCAAATAGCATTTGATGTTGTGCAAGCAATTCATTGATGTTGTAGTTCATTTCTTCTTGTATTAGACGATTGTCTGATGTTGTTAGGACTGATGCATCCGGCATGGGCAAATCTGAATAATCTGCCAGTGACTTCCCATTCTTGTTGAGAAGGTCTTCTATTTGGAGTAAACAATAATTTTGGATTTGGGTTTCTGACAACACTAAATTTGGGAATCTAAATTGTTTTTGTTTTTGGTATAGAATATCTTCTGATAATGCTTGCCAGGTTTTCTCCCAGAACTATTTAGGATTGTTCACCTCACAGAAAAGCAATATAGTCACAAACAACTCACGAAGCTGTGTTGCTGATGCCCATTGTTGTGCTTCTATAATTGCTTCTATCCATTCCCTATCATCATTGACCATTCCTAAAATATAGCAAGTTTCTCTAAAAGTGCTATAGATCTGGCCATTAACTGTCCTGATTTCTTCAAATGAGCGGGGTCCCTTGACAACATTTAACAACATGTGTAGATAATATCTCTCTCCAGCTGTAGGATTACAATAAACTATTCTACCAATGCTTCCACATTCTTTTTTCTTCCTAGCTGTCCACATTTTTTCAGTTGCATCCCAACGGTACATTTTGGGTATTTCTGCATATGACAATTCTCTTGCTTCATCATCAATTGTATTAAGCTTGAACCACTCAATGAACATGGTGTCCTTAATGCCTTCTTTGTGAAGCAATGTTGGGAGGTTTGAAGAGTCTTGAAGCATTATTGAATTCTGATTCGGTAGATGAAATGTCAACCTCTTCACCGGTGGGTTGGAATAGTGAATGTGAAAGCTGAAAATGCGCCAACATGCTTCACATGCTGATAAATAACGACAATCCAAATACTGCTTTATTTCATCAACCTCTATGATTTTTTCTAATGTTGAAGTGTCTGATGCAAGCACATTTTCTTGTACAACTACAGTTGCCCTGTCTGGCCCTTTATTCAAGTACTTGAAGAGGTACTTTATTGCTTTGGATCTGTTGCACCATTCAACATTTATGTGGGCACGGTACTTGAGTAGAAGATAACGATTATAAGGTACAACAAATCTGTTATCTAACGTCGTACTACCCTTTTTCACCTGGACTCCATTATTCCTGCGTTTGTAAACTGGGTACCCCTCTTCATCAATACTTGTTTCTGAATAGAATGGTTTTGGGAAATGTTTATTGCATTTTCCATCCAGCATGCATGATGACTTTGGGTTATCCTTGCCGCATGGTCCATGTAGCATGTACTCAGTAACTGCATCAAATGCAATTGGATCTTTCTCTTTGTCTGGGAGTTCAGCAGAAATTAGCTTATCAATGTCACTTGTTGTCTCACATTTGCTCTCCTCACCTAGCCAAACCAAAATGTGTGCATGAGGCAATCCTCTCTTCTGAAATTCAATTGTATAAACAACTGCCAATTTACACAAAGCAAACAATCATTGTCAGAATTGCATATAGGGGGTTTGGTCAGAGATATGTATATAGAAATTCTTAAGTCATATTTTATATTAAATAGTCATGGTTATCAAGTTTCTATGTTTTTAGGTGCAGGTAGCTAGGTTCATGAAGTTGATGATTGTTCATTAGGGAGACATATTAGAAATTCAATATTGGAATGATAGTAAAATAAAATTAAAGATTTGATTTTTGCTTATATGTAAAATATAAAATAAGTAGTGGTAGTATGTTACCTCCTCTGGTTCTCCCAAAGATATTGTTGGTTTGAATGTCTTTCATTAGTTGACTAAGTTTGAGTTTGAAAAGCCTTGACATGATGTCTGGTCTATCAGCTGGAGGCTGTCCTGGTATTTCAGATAACATCTCTTCTATTTCTGGCCACTTTTGGTTGGCTGTAAATGTTATGAAAAGTGTTGGATTTCCAATTGCTCGACAAATTGCCATTGCATCTTGGTAGTTTTGCACCATGTATCTTGGTCCTCCTGTAAAAGTTGATGGCAATACAATTCTTTTTCCAATTGCTGTTGCATTTGTATCACCTTTTGTCACTGCATCATATACATTCTGGTATAAATCTGCACGTAAGTTATCCTGGTTGTGTCTCATCCACCTCAATCTCTCTTCCTCCATGGCAGTATAAGCATCAACTAAATACTGATGATATAATCTGCCACCTCTTATTAGTGTTAAACCTTCATTTACTCTTTGTTGGATTCTATAGCAGTAGTACTCCCTCATTGTCATACAACCTCTCTTGGTTTTCCTCTTTCCTGTATTGGTATGGTACTGTATTTGTTCATGATATCCATCTTCACCATAAGGGAAAAGGAGTGGGTATTGCAATGACATGTAAAGTGGATGTAATTCAGATATTCGTTGAAGTCCATCTGATTTGCTGTTTATCACAATGTCCCTCTTTCCCATGCTATTTCCAAAATCACCAATAATAAGTGCTGCAATTTCTGGCACTTGAGGTCTGTTATATTGCTTTTCTGCTGATTGCCTTTCTCCAATAAGCCTTAGCTTTAGTTCATATGAATTGTTGGCTTTGCACCAATCCCGAGCCATCTTGAACGCTTGTGCAACGCGACTGTGCAAGTATAACATGCTAAGCAATTCTTTGACAATTGATTCATCTAGATTTTCTTCATCCTGCCCAATGCATGAGGTCCTGTTGTGAACTTCATTTTCTATATCGTAAAAATACAATTGAGCAAACTTGGGTGGGTTTCCTTCGGGGGGAAGAAGAGACCCAAATCTGTGGTAGTTTTGGCCTGACATCCTGAAACAATAAGGCCCTTTTGTCTGATTGATCTTGTTATCAATTCGGCCTCCAAAGGAAGTGAAAGAGAAAGCACTATTGTAAATTCTGATTTTCTACTTAAATTTTGCTGCAATAGGATCTTCAGCTGAGTTAAGAAGTTTGTTTAATGGGGTAGGAGGTTGTTGTAGTGGCTCCAATCGAACCTTTTTCTTCCTGGCAACACATCGAAAATACTGGTTTTTCACCCACTTTGCAATTCCCTTTTTTCTCCTCAAGCCACATAGTTGCATTGCAACATTGGCATTTGTGTATCGGCGAATCAAGTTTGTTGTATAATACCTGGATGCCTGAAAATGATATTTATGTTAATAGTAAGAAATATTTAGAGTTGGGGTTGGTATGGAATATGATGTTACCATTTGAATTTACAGCTGCACATGTGGCTGCCTTTTTTTGTGAAGTAGAAGGAACATCATCTCTTGTAATGAGCAATTTACACATAAAAGGTTTCCATGTTTGTAACATATTTAATAATACGATTATTGTTTGTTTATATAGAAAAACATGCTTATCTTCTTATGTGAAAAATATTTGGTTAAATATAAATGTGGAGTACTTATTACTTGAGATCCTCGATTTTCTTGCAGATGGTTGTTGGTTTGAGGAAGTAGGGGGGTCACCTACGATGATAAGTTTGCCATTGTTATAAGCTGCTGAATTGATCATGTAACCGGTACCGGTGTTGTTTATATTGAAAAAAACATGCTCATCTTCTTATCTTATCTTATTATATATATATGTGGTTAAATATGAATGTGGGGTACTTACTGCATGTCATCCTTGATGTGCTTGCAGATGGTTTTTGCTTTGAGGAGGAAGTAGGGGGGTGACCTACAATGATCGATTTGCAATTCTTATCTTAATGTTGGAATATTTTAGGGATTGCATAAGAGATGGGAGCATCACCTGAGCTCAAGTTTTTTGTCTCTTTAAGTTTCAAGGCACAATAACTCTGAACCTTCCCGTCTACTCTTATTTGCGAATTTGATTCCAATGTTATTGTTGAGTCATCCTGGTTTGACGATGTTGATGATCTAGTAAACCTGCGTAGAATGTCTGTTCTGTTTTTTTAGTATTCAATTTGTTTAATAAATTTGAACAGCATACCTGAAATCATAGTGTCTTGGTTTGCTGCTATGGTTGGTGTAGGCCAGATTGCTTGTACAGAAATAATGTGAAGTGATGAAGAATTCCTGGTTAGGCAAACTATGGTGGGTTGAATGTATGACAAGGTAGTGGTTTTGAATACGTGGATAAGGTTACTTAGTGTATGTTTTAGGTGAATTACCTCAACAATAAATGCTATAGATCTTTGGATTTCTATGCATGATTTTGGACAATTCAAAATTAGGTGTTGATGTTTATTATTACAGTAATAATTGATGTTGGAGTTACATGACAATACAGAATCTTTAGATGTTTTAAGCTTCTTAGCTTAGCAATAAATGCTATCCTTGGATTTATAAGGCTGCTTAGTGTATGTTTTAGACCCTTGGATGTCTTTGCATTGTTTTGAACAATTTAACATTTAAAATTAGTTTTTGATTTTTGTTATTACTGTAATAGCAATTGCTGGAGTTAGATAATAATATGTAATTTTGAGAGATTTAGGTTGATTAGCTCATCAATAAATGCTATAGATCCTTGGATTACTTTGAAGTATTTTGAACAATTTGAAATTAGCTGTTTCAAAAGTGCTTTTGTAAACAGTCATGGCTTTTATTCTCTCCCATAATGAACATTAATGTGGTATAGAGGTAAACCTAGAAAATAGGCCAAAATGAATGTAAATTCAAATGCACTGATATACAAATGCCATATTAAATGTTTTCTTGGTCATTACTATGTAGAAAATTTCCATTTTATCTAATTCTCATTAATGAGTTGGTATACATTTAGATAGGAATTCCTACAATAAACCAAATAGATATGAATATGATAAAGTATTTTGGCCATCAAGCTCATCTGAAATATAAACCTAATTTTAATTATTTCTTGTGCAGAATGAAATCTGGTACTTTTAAGTTGTGAAAATTGTGACGACATACTCATGTATCCAATTGGAGCGGCCTTAGTCAAGTGTGTTGTTCGTTAATAAATAACACATACTGGGGTGAGTATTCAACTTTTTTGTTTGCTTTTTGTAATCCCAAGTCCTTTGAATACTAATAGTTAAAAAGGATTTTGAAAATGCTATTGTCAACTACGATGTATTTTCTGGCACTTTATATGTTTTTGTACTTCCTGATTTAAATAACACAAACTGGCGTGAGTAATCAATTCTCCTTACCTCTCTATTTTGTTTAAAAGATATTTGCTTTGTGTGCAAACATTCAGCTTCAATTAGTTTCATGCTTATTTTTAATTTTTTTGTTTGCTTATTGCAATCCAAGTCCTTTGAAAACTAATAATTAAAAGAGGAACCAAGTTAACAAATCCAGCATTTCAAATACTCTTAGCATATCTTAGATAGAAGTAAAATAACTTAGTGTTTTTTGATCTATGATATAAATAGCATAATGAACCAGAACATTGAGGGAAAATAATACTACTACTAAACTATTTTGCCAACAGGGCAATAGTTTTTATTGAAATAGAAACATAGTCTTTGTGGTAGGGATTCTAAATGGTTAATGATAGTGTTTCACAGCTGCTTTTAGTCCTCCTCGTCAGATGAAACAACGACATTTTTCCTTTTCCTTGTTGCTTGTAGTTCAAGAGCTGCCTCTGCTTCTTAAGTCTCGCTGTAAAGTAGAACATATTTCTTAGTTCTTGGTGTAGTATTTGTTAGATATGCATAAATCACAACGTTTACTCACGTTTGGTTTCCTTCTCCTTCATGAATTGGTGGCTGAACATTATCCTCAATCTCATTAGAAGTAGTTTTTGGAGGAATAATTTCAGTGCATGTAAAGCTTTCACCATGTTCATAGTAGGTATGAGTTCTGATCTCAAAAGTATGCATAGTGTTGCGGATGTTGATTAATGCATTAGGCAACACAGCCTCAAAGCCAGCTTCCTACAAAGGCGCATGTTGGTAAATATTTAAATAGTCAAATGAGAATAAAGGTTTAATAAGATTTATAACATACATCTTGCTCTCTCAACAAAGTGTCAGCGGTGGCTTTCACTAATTTTTCAGCAGTGTCATCAAACAATGTAACAACTGTAGCATGACTGTCATCTTCAACTTCAAGGCGTAGCTTGAATCTGGTAGGATTTTCAGTAAGTTAGTATACTCCATAAATAAATAAACAGTTAACTTGTATCTGGTTTGATTTATAGTAATGTTGTGTTCTCAATTTATAAATAAATATGGATTTCGATCTTCAAATATGATCTGCAAGTATATGCTGGAGTACCTTGCCTCACAACCTTCCATGACGGCGAGTAACACCTTTCTTGCATTTGCCAACGTTGCATGCAAAGTAGTACCATGGGTTGCGAATTTCAATGCTCTTAATTTTCGCTTTGCAATGAAAGGTTGCTGCCTATTTAATATTTATACATAAGTTAGTGTTACATAAAATGTAGTCATGAGAATATGTAGTTTGCACTATTATAACAATACCTGTTTCTTAGCTCTACACCATTCCAAGAGCTCTAATATTGTTCCTTCTATTGGTTGCAGTGGCTCATATGGACATTCTCTGGGCAGGGCATGGTATTCAAAGACACTATCATCCCTGAATTAGATGAGATTAAAAGACAACAGGAATGAAGGTAAGTTCCCTAGTTATGTTATAATTTTATATTTTGCAAGCCATATAGATATAGATTAAAAGTATTAAGATAATTGCTAGGGAGTAGTACTTTGGTTGATGTTTGAATTCCACTAACTGTGGGATCTCATTGGAATCAAATATTCCACTTGATGAAGTGCTAGAAAGGACCACATCTTCTGAAAGTAGAAAATTGTCAAACATGTATGCAATACAATAAACGGCTGGAATTATAATCATGAAATATATAGTAGTTTGAAAAAGGGAATAGAGAGGGTTATACTCTTATAATCCTTCACGTTCATTGCTACCAGTATGATAGCCCACAACTTTTCATCAGCTGGTTTCCTTTGGATGAGTTCTTCTCCCAAATTGCCCCATAGGGTTACTTTGATCCGTTGGCCCCTATAATTTTGAGTCAAACATATATTTCGTTCAATACTTCATGTAGTGAAAATGGGCTGCAAGATCTGGAAATACACTTACTTGTTGCTGATTAGGTGGAAATCAAGAGTTTTCGTAACTCTACTCTAATGTGCTGCATTGCCAACCTTTGTAGGAGTCCCGAGATTTGTAACATATCCCACAACATCTTTGTTTGTAACACATGATATTTGGAAATAAGATTAAAATTTATATACAGTGTAGTCTAAAAAATGATAAATAATAAATGCTTACCAATAAGGTCATTCTTCAAAGAAACTTTGATGTCTTCAAACTTAGTGAGATCAAAAACATATCGAGGGAATCCAATAGGGCTCTTTTCAGTTTTCCTCACACTTGAAGTTCCATCAAGCTCAATCATGCATTTGTTATTCTTGACGATGCGGTATTCAGTTTTATTAGGCATGACAATGATATCTTTGAAATGGTAGACAAATCCTTCTTCTAGCTTTGAGTGAAAACGATGTGCTACATTGCTTTTAACCGTGCAATGTATTACATTTCCCTTTGAATAAAGATGAAAATTGATTAGTTAACCTATTTACATGCCACATATTGAAGGGAAAAATGAATAGTTGTAAAATTTAAATTACTAATGTACCATATTATCGGCTAGGATGAAGTCTGTGCTAATGTACTTTTCATATAGGTTGTACACATCCCATTTCCGGCAAACGATGGCTTCGATTCGGGAGCTTGAACCAGCCAACAGTTGATTGAGGGGAATGAACCTAGCTTGGAAAGCTGCATTTTCGGATGCTTCGAAGGCTGTTTGTTTTGCCATTTCGTGCTTATAGGGTGGAACCAGAAGGTTGGAAGTGTGCTTTTGTGATTGGTGGTGTGCTTTTGTGAAAGGGAGGAAAGGAGGCGATGTATTTATATGCTCTATTTGTGAAAGAGAGAGGGGCACCAAAGCAGCAAAGGTTGTGCGTGATTTGAATCGATCGATAATAATGAGCCATTTGTAACAGTCATACATTTAATCAGCAAAAGTCGTTTATATTTTGTAGCTAGCCCTTTATATTTTTTGTTTTTTTTAAGCATGCATGGGTCCAATGAGTAAAAGTAGGCCATTTATTTTATAATAAGAGCAGGATCTCTTGTATTGAAGATAAAAAAAGCCGTTTATATTTTGTAGATTTCCTGGGTCCAATGAGTAAAAGTAGGCCATTTGTTTTATAATAAGAGCATGATCTCTTGTATTGACGATAAAAAAGCCGTTTATATCCCGTAGGTTTCCTCTTAATCTTTTGCATTGTTTTTTTTAAGCATGCATGGGTCCAATGAGTAAGAATAGGCCATTTATTATACAATAAGAGGAAGATCGTTTGTATTAAAGATAAATATCTTATTTGTATTGAAAATAAATATTTTAATGGCATAAATTTGAATTCAATTGAGGATGGTCATAAATGACCCAAGTTTTTGATTTTATATGTTTTATAGATTGTATCATTTGAAATTCTCTTAATATCAATCTAAAATTGAATTTGATCCTATAGCAAGTGTAGGCTAAATAAAAAGAGATTCATCTAAAATTTTAAATGCACTTTTATATCTAATAAAACTGCATTAAATTAAAAATATATAGTAAAGTCGTTTTGATTGTTTGAAAGAATTGGATCACCTTATTACAGAATGTAATCAAATGGATTGGTGTATACTTATCAAAATCATATATTAGTTAACACATTAATTCACATTGTTCTGTGTATTTTTCTAATACAACTTAGCTCATATTTTAATAACAACTATAATTTTTTTTATAAATTAATTATAACAAAATGTTTTAAATATTTAAAAAAATATGAGTCACCTTATAACTACATATAATCAAATAGATTGATGTATAATTAATTAATAATCAAAATCATATATCATTTTTCATACACATGTGCAATTTGTAATATAAGTATAATAAAGTTTTTATATATCATTCACATACTTTTAATATCAAATTTAAATTGAATTTAGTCTTTTGTATGGGGTCTTTTGATTGTGGTAAAAAAATTATCCAAAGTGATTATTTGAATAATCGAACCTTAAACCTCCAATATAATTGTCAAAGCTTCAACCATTGAGCCAAAATTTTATATTAACATATAATAAAATCAACATAATATAGTGAGATGTTTTTCATAAATTTAATATGTTCACCTAGTACATAACTTTTTAATGTATAAATTTCAAAAATAAAAATTAAGGTGAATCTAAAACAATTTGTTTTATTATATAATAGTGTAATAGTGTAATTGACTATACACAATGGTGCCTAAAATATAATATACCAATGATTAAATAGTAAAGTATTTCAATTAAATAAAATATATGCAACAAATTAACAATGGCCAATAAAGGATGATAATATATAATAGTATATACCAATTATAATTGAGCCTTAATACTAAATGTGAATAAAAGGATCTACCTTGTTATTTAATAGTGTAATTGACAAAGCATATGGTACATATGACATAATATATCAACAATTCAAAACTAAGAGTGTGTTATCTACCAAAACAAATAGTTGTCAAGATTTGAATCGTGATCTATAGGCAGTTTGATTTACCTACCAAAATCTCGCCTGTCTCTACCCAAGACCACTGACGAGTTTTTGCAACCCGAAAGATTCTTTACCACTAAGTTATGTAGAATTATTTTATTATTTAAAATGATAAGTTTTCATAAAAATAAATATTATGTAATAAATGTGGCAATGAATGTGGTTTTGTACATAAATTTATCAATTTAGTATAAATCATATTAAAGGTGGAAAAATAATTAGGAATTAACATTAAGTGCATTAAATATGGCATGTACACAACTTTATATATGTAGTATAGATAATCAAACATTGATAGATAATTAGTTTTTTTGGAAAGCAAATTTGTCGTCCCAAATCGGTAGAAATCATACAACTTTAGCAACAAAACCTTACTACCTCATGTAAAATTTTATGTTTCAAGAAGACGCTGAATGACCTAGATGCTATCAATCGCAAAATTTTCTGGAATATGCTCGGAGACCACGTGTCCATTGTGGGATGGGATAAGATTCGTAGATCAAAGAAAAAAGGGGGATTAGGACTACGGAAAGCAGGCCATATGAACAAAGCTTTACAAATGCGACTCCTATGGAAAATTTTGGCAGAACCTACAAATGTATGGGTTCGTATTGTCAATGAAGAATATCTTAAACAAAAAGATCTATTAGAGTATGAGTGCACGAGAAATGCGTCGTGGCAATGGAAAAAACTAATGAGTCTGAAGGAACAATATAAAAAGGTTTAATATGGCAAATCGGAGATGGAAAGTCAGTTTGTTTATGGAAAGACCCGTGGGTAAGCACAAGACTACTACGAGAAGAATGTCCAATGGGTGTAGATTGTGAAAGTGATATTTCAGTCGCAAACTTTATTGGTACAAATAGACAATGGAAGGGAAATGAATTGAGAAAATATTTGCCCACACCCTGGATAAAACGGATCACGACTTACAATTCCAAAAAACCATATTCAAGACAGGTTATACTGGCACCCAAATCGTTCAAGATCGAAAGGTTGCCGACCCAGAACAGGTGGATGACCCTGATGATTCTGATATGCCACTGTTGGAAGAGGCTGAAGAAAATGAAGATTCTAAAGATGTAGAGTCTGAACAAAGTGAAGAACCAACTAAGAATGATAACCCTGACTTTAAGCAATATCGTGACAGTGAGGTGGTCGACCTCACTCAGCTTCAGTTGAACTATCAACAAAAGGATGTTCATCCGGTAACCAACATAATTTCTGATTTTTCAAAGGGGTTCAAACACGTTCTTCACTTCAGAATTTCTATGCATTCAACGCATTTCTCTCTATCATGGTGTAACACCCCTATTTTACAACATTGGGTATTACCGCCAATGACCTCGGATTTTACCGTCCAAAGTCACCCAAGGCTTTTAGAATGATATTGAACACTTAAAATGCGGAAATTAACATAATTCATAATATAAAAGGGTGCTCTCGAAAGAGACTTTGTTCGTACAAACCTTTGTTACATTACTTTAGCAAAACGATATTTGATAACGAAAACATAAAACTTATTCTTAGGACATAAACAGAAATAAAAACCAAAGTACGGAGAATACATCTTGAAGATTCTTGCCCTTCCTTCGCCTTCACCTTACGCCTTATTTGGGTTCCTAGGTTCTGATATAATTCGCGAGGGGCGAGAATATGCTAGGCAAACATGCGGAAAAGAAGAATTAGTCTAAGAGACTAAGCAAGTGGGAATAGAACTTCCCAAGGGTATTTCGGTAATTTAACAATATCGAGAGAGATATTATCGGGTTGTGTTTAAGATATGGCTTGTTTATGTGGGTTTTAACGGTACGAAGAAGAGCGTATCTCCAGCGGAGATAGCTCATTAATCGAGAGAAGAGCTACGAGATTGTAGACTTCTTTTTAGAATAGAAAGTATGTTGGGAACGTTATTAATTCAATCAAGTTTAAAATCCTCTCGCGCCCTGAGCGGACTGAGAGCCGGATCGATCATTTGAGACCGGTCCGGTTTTGATGTCTTTTACATGTGCATTGGCACTTATCTTATATCGTGACAAAAAGATATTGATTATGTTAATGCTTT
The DNA here is from genome assembly GCA_964016875.1 of Fallopia convolvulus. Lineage (NCBI taxonomy): Eukaryota > Viridiplantae > Streptophyta > Magnoliopsida > Caryophyllales > Polygonaceae > Fallopia > Fallopia convolvulus. The sequence continues at coordinate 31,892,882 of OZ024727.1, forward strand.
TTAAAGGGTGGTGGGGGCTTGTGTGGCCCGGACCACCAGGGAAAAACTCGGTTCCCGACACTTAGCTAGAGTGCCACTCATCCCTCCTTGCAATCGGAGCGGACATGGATCATGATTCGTAAAGTCGTACTTTAAGCGCAAAGGCATACGACTTAGTAAGTTATATAGAGGCGTCAGGGTAATCCCGTGTCCCTCACTAGTTCGTTCGTAACCGTTCTCTCAACGAGACCGTAAACAATCAAGGCCACAACAAAACTAGCATAATAGTCCTACCAAATATTAAATAACGGAATAACGATAACAGTGGGGTCATTATATCTAACAATCGATATTCCTAGGTTCGTTTATTACTTAGCAAACAAGTTGTTCCCAACATCGAGAAATTTCAAGGAATGAATATATAAGGCTACAAGGGGAAAATTCCACTTGCCTTACCTTAGCGATCGTATACGAACGAATGAACGAGAATTGGTGTCTTAGTCGGAACGGAAAACTCGACCTAGCGACACGAGAGATACGAGCGAACTTTAATAAGAATTTCTTTAATTCTTCTAAAGTTGAAATTGCCTCTTATATTCCTTTTATAAGAGAATTAATAAACTAAATTATTATTATAATAATAATTTAGGTGGAAGTGATAAAATAATAATATTCTTTATTATTACTTCCTTGTTTGTAATATCCCTAGTATTTTATAAAATCTTTATTTTATTTTAAGTATTATATGCTTTCGAAAAATCAAGACATAACATTGTTTTAAATTATTAAATATTCATTTAACTTAAGGTTAATATTAATTTATAACCTTTTTATTTACTTAAGGTCACAAAAATATCTTCTTAATATTATTAAGTGATTCTTTTATTATTCAAGGCATGCAAAGTGATAAATTAAACAAATAAAATATTTTCCATATTATTTATATTCCAAAGAACAAATTTAGCCCAAAAGCATTTTGGGCCACCCTAATTAGGCCCTTGTTAAGCTCCCCTATTAAATTAGCTATTTGTTAAGTATATAAGGCTTAAATATTTTTTTTTTACTTTCTACTCTCTCTCTCTCTCTCGTCTCGTGCGACCGGTAACCTCTCTCGGTCTCTCCCATCACTTGCAAAAACCGATTCTCAACTGCAAAAAACGGCTTGAGTTCGTCGATTTTAAGTCGGATTTCGTAGTGCAATGTGTATTTGAAGTTGATTTGAAGTTCGTTTTCGAGATTCTGGTGTTTTTGCGCAACTGGATTTCGTCCACTGATCGTCCATAAGCCTCTGCTTCAGGTTAGGGTTGTTTGTTTGTGTTATCATTGATTTTTGTTCGATTTTTCTTCGTTTTTGTGTTTGGATTTTGCTGTATGCTTTTGCTTTTTCGGTTTGTTTGTTGATTCGAATATGAGTTGCATGTGATGATAGTAATGACATGGTTTGGTTCGTTTGATGACTTTTTGTTTTCGTGTTTTTTTATTTTCTGTGTTTGAATCCTTGTTTTTTGTTCATCTGTTTGGATGTTTTGAAGTCAAATTCTCGATTTCGAGATTATGTTTGAATAGTGATGACAGATTGTAACTATGCTTATGGCATTACGTTTTTGTGATGACAGATTATAACAATGATTAGAGCATCACCTTCCCCGATTATTTGTGATGATAGTAACATATTCATGCAATATGTTGTGATTATAGTTGTTTGTGATGACAGTTGAGTCATTTTGTATTTGCTTGTGATTACATTGGCTTTTTAAAATGTACAGGGTTTGTGATGAAAGTTGTTGTTATTGATGATAGTATATTGATTTATAATTGTGTTTTATTTACATTAGTGATGACAGTTGCCTTTCTTATGTTTTATTGACATTAGTGATGACAGTTGCTTTTTCTTGTGATGATAGTTGTTTGTGATGACACTTGTTTTATATTGATGATAGTATATTGATTATAAGTGTGTTTTATTGACATTAGTGATGACACTTGTTTAGTGATGACAGTTGCCTTTCTTATGTTTTATTGACATTAGTGATGACAGGTGCTTTTTCTTGTGATGATAGTTGTTTGTGATGACAATGTATCTTTCTTATGTTTCTAAGTTGTGATGACACTTGTTTTATATTGATGATAACATATTGATTATAAGTGTGTTTTATTGACATTAGTGATGACAAAGACATTTTTTACTTTTTTTATGTTAGGGGTTATGATGACAGTTGCCTTTTCTTATGTTTTATATGTTGTGATGACAGTGTTGCTAATGATGATAATATATTGTTTCTAATTGTGTTACAGTGACATATTAGTGATGACAAAGTGTTTACTTGAGAGTTGAAACATGTGGTATTTTTTGCTTTATGATGATAGTTGTTTGTGATGACATTGTCTCTTTCTTTTGATTTCCAGGATAAAGAATGGAGCCTAAGCAATTGCAATATATGGTACATGTATCAAAACGATATAATGGAAGAGCAAACCAGTATCACACTCTAGATGTTTTCCACCTCATCAAGTGTCATCTTACATCTGATGAGTTTAGTAGGTTAGGTAAGGGGTGCTTTGGTTCAGTGTTAAAGTTAGGTGATACTATACCACTTCGTTACAAAGTTATGCATTATGCCATCATGTGTGAGTTAAAAACTTCATATAAGCATGAGATGTGGTTTAGAATAGGGGGTAATGTGTGTCGTTATTCATTGATGGACTTCGCTGCTGTCACTGGCTTGAATTGTGAGAATTTAGTTGATGTTGATATCCCGAAAGTTGACCCCGTAGATGTCGTAGGTGTTGATAAGTGTGATTTGGATCATTTACGGTCTGTTTTTATAAAAGAAAAAGATCGGTCTAGGAAGTTTAAACTTGCACACCTGTTGATCCTTGAGGCTGTTTTGCTTCCTAAACGGGATAAGGTTCCTATAGATCCAATTCATATTGCTCTTTCAAGTGATTTGGAGAAATTTTATGCTTATCCTTGGGGTAGATTGTCCTATAATGCTTTGCTCGATAGCTTGTTGCATGTGAATCGTACCCCACATGACCCGGAGATGATGAAAAAGCCAAACTATATACCTGGCTTCAATGTGTTTGGATATCCTTTTGGATTCATGGTAATGTGTTGATATATTATTTGATTTTTTATTGTTTCTTTTTTGTGTGTTGTTATAGTTTTGGATTGTGGAGACTTTTTCAGCTTTTCGATCCATTTGTCATCTTGTTGAGAGAGGAGGTAAAAAAGAAGTTCCTTATATGCTGCATTGGCGTAGCACTTCATCGCAACTTGTTGCTTGGAAAGCAATTTGTGATGTTGGGGACAAGAAACTGGTATGTTTAATTTTTTATTTATTTTGATGACAGTTGAATTTGATGACAGCTGTAACTTGTAGAGTTTATTTGACGACAGTTGAATTTGTTTTATTTTGATGACAGAAATGTTTGTATCCGTCGTACTCAGAATATGCTGCATTCATCACATGTGACTATCCCGATGAGGTTGTTGACCCTGTGTACAATGATCTTGTGAAACGGATTATACTGAAGCAAAAAGTGATTGAAGGTGAAGGATCTGAGTCTGATACGGAGGATGAACTTGCTGATTTTATTATTGCTCCATGAGATGCAGTTATTGAAAAAGCCAGTATTGGTGGTAAGAGGAAGATTGGATGTACAGACGCAAAGGCTAAAGGTGCAAAGGCTAAAGGGGTAGGGAAAAAGGAATCTGAAGAGAAACCGAAAGAGCGTTCTGAAATTGTGAAGAGGGAAGGTAGGAGATTACAACTTCCTAGAGTGGCTAAAACTAAGGTTGATGAGAGTATGCATAAGATTCCGAGGATTGGAAAGGATCACAAGAGCCCGAAGGATTCAAAGGGTTCAAAGGATTCGGGTGTGAGTGGTCGGAAGAGTCGTGTCAAAAATGTGCCTGAGATTATTGAAAAATGCAAGAGGCCAAAGTTGAAGAAAGATTCTAATGAAGCTGTAGAGAAGGACTTTCTAGAGAAAAAGGATGTGGTTGACAATGAAACTGATTTTGAAGTTGCTAGGATTTTGTCAATGGCCAAGGAGAAGGCGAAATTTGATGAAGTTGATGAGGATCCAGTTTCTTCCAAGGGAAAGGAGAAGGCAGAAGAGTACAATAAAATGGAAGAGCCAACTTAGGTTAAGTCTTTGAGGGAAAGTATGTGTTCCCTGCAAGATGATATCATTAGAATGATGAAAACTCTTCAAAGTCAAGTGCAGCGTGTTGAGATGCAAGTTGTGAAAGTTAACAACAGGGTTGATAGAATTGAAAAGAAACTGAAATCTAAAGACCAAGATTCTGTTTCTGATGATAACAGTGATGAGATTCGCATTGTAAGTGTGGAACCAGTGAGAGAAAGTGATTGCAAAGGCATTGAGTCTTTGAGGTTGTCTCCTGATGATGACATTTTTGTTAAAGATGGAGGTGAAGGTATGAATTTGCAGTTGGTGAAGTATGTTCCACTAGATATAATTCCAAGTCAAGAGCAAGGCCACTGAGTTGGTTGAGCCTGTGATGACAAAGATGACAAATGAGTTGGTTCATGACAAAGATGTTAATGATGATGAACCAGTGAAGGATCAAGTTGGTGGTGATGACAGGGAAGTTAATCATGAAGAACCAGTTGTGGATGAAGGAATATCAAGGCAAGAGCAAGGCAAGAGCAAGGCAACTGAGTTGGTTGAGCTTGTGAAAGATGGTAAAGAGCATGGTGGTGATGACAAAGAAGTTAATGAGGATGAACCAGTGAAGGATCAAGTTGGTTGTGATGACATGGAAGTTAATCATGAAGAACCAGTTGTGGATAAAGCAAGGGTTGATGATAGAGAAGATGTTGATGAACCTGTCAAAGATCAAGCGGAGGTTGATGACAGAATTGATGACCCAGGTGAGTTAGGTTCAAGCTTTTTTTCCGTCTCCTCGGATGAGTTAGGTTTTGACATGCGTGGACTTTTACAAGATGTAATGGATAATTGTTCTCAACTTACTGAGCATGGTCATTTGTTTGGTTCTTTGTTTCAAGCTTCAAAAGAAGGTGCAACCTCTGAGATTGATGAAATTTTTCATAATCCAACGGTTCAATCTGATGATGATGCAAAGGAAACAGTTGAACTTAGGAGGTCTACCAGATTTTTGAAGCCAGGTGCTTCAACCACAACTCCATATACTGTTGAGAAGGATAAGAAGTTAAAGAAAAAGAGGGCTGCTGCATTGCCTAAGGCTCCAAAGCATTCTTTTTATGAAGATGATGTTCGTAAACCATTTTACGATTGGTATAATAATGGGTATGTTATTTATTAGTTATGTTATCTGTTTTTTTTTGTGATGAGAGTTTGTGATGATAGTAATGTTCTGACAGTTTTGTGATGATAGTATTGCGATGATAGTGTGTTTATAATGCTATGATGACAGTAATGTTATGATGATAGGGTTTTTTTTGTGTTGATTGCATTGTGATGACAGTTATGTGATGATGATGATGTTGACTGCATGTTTATAATGCTCTGATGACAGTCTGTTTTTTTTGTGTTAGTGAAAAAAATGCTACTGTGGCTGGATCTGATCAAATGCTGAACAAGAAATTTTTTAGACTGCTGAAGACTAGAGGTCTTTGGTTAGGAGATGAGGTAAGTATATGATCAAGTGATATTTTGTTTGTTGTCAAATTAATTATGTGACATTTCATGTCTTTTTGTAGCATTTCTGTGAGGCTTTGTATTATTTGAGGAAAATTATACATGATCATGCTGATGACTTCAAGAATGTGGTTATTATGGATTGGATTTGGTACAAGTTATTCACGCCTTTTGAAGTGGAGCGTTATATCGTTCGAAATGATAAAGTGCCAAGCGATGTGTTCGATTATTTTACTGGTTGGAAGCCTCGTCTATTTGGGAAATCATGGGTTCGTGGTGAGGTGACAAAGGTTTATACACCAGTTCACCTTTCAAAAGAGAGGCGTGAACATTGGGTTGTATTGGAGATTAACTTGCATCGTCGCCACATGACTGTATTTGACTGTTTTCGGGATTTGTATACGATGGAGGAGCTTTCCAGTTATATACATCCTTTTACCAAGCTTCTTCCGTTTCTAATGAAGAAAAGTGGGAGGTTTGATCATCTCGAGGGCTTGGATCCTGATTTCACTTGGTCTAGAGACGCTTTGGTTTGTCAAGATTATTCTGGGTAGGTTGCCTTGTGTTATTTTAATTCAGTTATCCTGTGTAATTATGTATATTTTTTTGATTAATTCTGTCATTTTGTTTTAATTTTTAGTGGTAATTGTGGTGTCTATTGCATCAAGTATATTGAAGCTCTTGCATTGGGACTTAGCTTGGATGGTCTTGATGATGCGCACATGCTGGCTATTAGAGAGAAGATGGCCATAGATTTTTTTAACTTCCATTGGGTGGTTGATCAAAAATTGGATCTGGCTGTTGGAGATGGATATAGACGTATTGTTAGTGGAATGTAATCTGTGATGATAGGTGATGACAGTGTTAGGTCTAGTGGTTGATGACAATGTTTTAACTTTTGTTTAGGTATTTGATGACAATGTAGGAGATGGATATAAATACTTGTAGAACCTTTTATTGTGATAACAGTAATTGTTCTTGCAAAATTTATGTCTTTTTTGATATTCAACTGTGATGACAGTAGATCTTACGAGATACTGCATACTAATATTAAACTGGGAAACAATTCGATGATAGATAAAGAAAGAGAAATCCCATGAAATGCAACATACAACAGTCAAAACGCCAACTAGAAGATTCATGGTATAATCATATTAAAAGAGAAAAATATTGAATAAGAAACCCTTCATTGCTGTATTGTTGGTTTGATTGCTCTGATCTCATAATCTTCATTAAGGCCAAGCTGCAAAGAAAGCATTATCATGATGTCATGTATATGTTCTGATGACAAGAAATTGGATTTTCATGAACACTTACAGAAATATAGGTGTCTCCTTCAATCCGTGATGTGATATCGGTTTCGCTTAAGAAGAATTTCATAAATTCTGGTGGTACCCCGTTCATAATGCTATAACGGTTCACCAATATCGACAATGGTGTGTGTGCTCTTATTCTTATTGGTGTTCTCTCATTAGTCTATGCATGGAATAGAAAATTTGTTAGTTTTCATGAAATATACGGTGTACAAAAAGAATTATATGGACTGATTGCTACCTCAACGTTCACCATTGTGAAGGTGACGAATGGATTGACGTAGGTTCTTCTGGTTATGGCATTCCTTCTTGACATGGTTGAATTGAAATGTGTTTTCTGCTGTTGTTGAGAACTTTTTTTTTGTTTTCTGGAATAAGAGTGTTTTGTGATGATAGAAGTATACTTTTTATATGAGAATTTTAAAATAGCAAATTAAAAGCAAATCTTTTTGAATGAATGACCTTTTTTACAATGTATTTATGGATTTTATCTATTCATTGGTCTTATTTAAAGCTATTTTTGATGATATGCTTTGAAAATAGAAAATTGCTTTTTTTGATGATAGGCTGTTTGATACTGTCATCAGAATAGGGGGTAAAGGTTCATGTGCACCAATGCATGCATGGATGTGTAATAAATGAATGTTATCTGAAAGAATATGAGAGAATTCAAACATATTCAATTCAATATATGCATTTGCTTATTTGATTTTGTTTTAAATGACAATTGTAAAGACAATAGTGATGACAGTAATAAAAACAGTTGAATAGTACTGGATATTGATGACAACAGTTTTATGATGACAGTAACAGAAATATTGTATATCGATGACAACAATCCGATTGTACTGATGACAATAGAAGGAAATGAAGGAAATTCTATTCTATAATATTTGTGGTGTTGCTTGATTCAGCTGAAACCTTATCCTTCTTAGCATTCTTGCTTCTCTTTGTATTGAACTCGCCTTTGGAAGGGATCCTTTTTCTTTTAGGTCTCCCAATCATCCTTCTCACATTTGGTGGATGACAAATTGTGCTTTTAACTTCTACAGGCACATCCCAATCTGTTTTTGGAGGAAGTGGGTAGATTGAATCTTCGTATGTTGAGGACCAAGCTTCAAATTGGTAGTACTCACTGATAAAGCTTCTCAGTGGGTATTGCATTTGCTGAATTGCAGGAAGGGCATGAACACAAGGGATTTTTTCTAAGTCAAACATCCGGCAACTGCATGTTTTTTGAGCTAGATTGACCACACCGGAGAAGTCTCCACTAAAGACTTCGAACTGAGAATTATTTAGGACTTTAACGCCATATCTCTTTGATTTCTTGCATCTTAGCTTAAGAATCTTATGTATTGTTGGTGGCAGCTGGTTGGTGTTCTCTTGGATTGTTTGCTTACGCTCTGCAAACCATCTTGACAACAAATCTCTGATGAATTCCAAGAGAGCAACAATAGGGAAAGATCTTGCTTGTTTCAAAACGATGTTGAGACTTTCTGAGTTGTTGGTGGTCATTATGTTGTACCTATCTCCATTAAAGTGTACTCTTGACCACTTTTCTAGTCCTGCATCTCTTAAATATTGTCCCATATCTGGATTCTTTGAACAAATGTCTTGGAAGTATTTGTTGAAGTCTGTCATCGTGTAAGATTCAGCTGCTTGCTTGAACCACTTTGCAATCCCTTTTTCCTTGAATCTTGTAATGAGATTTTGCTTCAAATGCCGAATACATATCACGTGTTTTGCACATCTGTAGACTGATTCAACAGATTTTCCAATGCTTAAATGCCGATCTGACACGAACACTAACTCACTAGAGCATGGAATTACAGTTAGCAACTGATCAAAAAACCACTTCCAAGCTTTATCATTCTCAAAATCCACTATGGCATAAGCGAGAGGATATATCTGTTGGTTTGCATCTTGTGCTGAAGCAGTAATTAAAACTCCCAAATATTTGTTGTGGAGATGCGTTCCATCTACTTGAATGACCTGCATTTGATTATGAAGATAGATGAGAAATCAAAATTGATGACAGTTGGTCATGAATATAAGTGATGACAGCTTATCATAGTGATGACAGTACCTTTCTCAATTGATTAAAACCTCTAATTGATGCTCCGATTGATACGAAGACATACTTGAATCTGCCTTGGCTTTCAACTTCGAGGCATGTGTACGTGCCTTGGTTTGTTCTTTTGATCATGTGACAATATGATGGGAGCATCTCATAGTTTTCTTCCGGTGATCCTCTTATCAGCACTTGTGCCCATTGTTGTGCCTTCCAAGCTTTCCAATAGCTAATATTTTGCAAGTAATCATTTCTCATGTCATTCATGATCATACTTGGGTCTGGTCCCTTGTTAACACCATCAAACCTGTGATGACAACGATGTATTTTCAGGAGGTGACAGAGATGACAGCGATGACAGTGATTATAAAATAGAAACATACCTTATTTTTATTTTCTGTGCAATAATTTGATATGGTGGTTGCATATGCCTTGAACATCTCACTTTGAATGGGCATGTATGGTTTTCATTGAATTTCTTCACCTCAAAATAACTCAAGCCTTTCAGTTTTGATGCCACCAATTGCCATTCACATTCTTTATGTACACATTTCAGCGAGTAATAATCTTTCCTTGATCTGTGCACTTTGAAACCATAGCTCTCCTTTATTGCTTGGTTATATATTGCAGTCTTTAGATCTTCTTTTGTTACAAACAGTTGCCCTACTTGAACAAACTGATTATCTGGTGGATGATCAACTTCTTCTTCATCATCATCAGATATCATTGCATTTTCATGTGCATCATACATTTCTAGTGGTTGGTAGCTGTTGTTTACACTTGATAACAATTGCATATTCTCAATTGTAAGCTCTTTTCCCTTCGATACTGCATATTCTCAGTTGCAAGCTCTTTTCTTTTCCTTCTTCCATTTATTGTAACATAGATAGGCAAACCCCAAGCAACTTGAGGTGTATTGCTAATTTGGTAGAATGATTTGAGATCTTCATCTGTCTCAATTGTGAAAAGAGTTGTCACCTTTTTTGTTGGATGTAGGTGTGATAGGTTGATTTCTGCTGGTTGTGAGTTCATTGCAAGCCTTGCCACAATCTTCTTCTTTAGATCGTCTAGTGTTACATCCTCCTCCAACAGAAATGCTTTCGAATTTACATCATCACCAATATAAAGACATTCACCATTGTTTGTCTTCCATCCTACATCAACACAGACAGTTATAACCTTGATATCCATTTGCTGTCATCATTTGTAATCAACAAACGCCAATTACAGACATCACAAACATTGTCATCAACTAACATCTATCATCAAAAAATATATCATCATCTAAACATGAAATATGTCATCAAATAAAATGAACACTGTCATCATGAACGACTTTCATCACTAACATCTATCATCAAAACAATGTCATGATGAACCACTGTCATCACTAACATCTAAAATCAGAAATTTGACATCATCTAACATCGACAATGGCATGAACTAACATGAACACTGTCATCACAAAGACTGTTATCAACTAAACTTCACCATTGTTATCACAAACACTGTCATCAAATTGACTGTAATTATGAACAGTGTCATCAAATTGGAGATTTTTCAAAAAAAATCGTTTTATTGAATTGTCATCCCATAAACATGATGATGACAGTTTTTCCATGGCAGATCTAACATCAAAATTGAAACTTTGTTACGTATGTAGATTATATCTCGTGAAATATGATTACAGTGTCTGGGAAACTTGCCTCGTTGTAGATGACAGGACAAAGGATTTTGATTGCCTTGTAGGTAAAACGATTGCTAGCGACGAAAAACGACTAGTAATCGGTCGTGAATCGTGATGACACCTGGAATGAATACGACGTGCTTTCAATGGCGAAATTTGCGCGAAACTTTTGATGACAAGAATCAAACGCGAAAACGAAGACCAATGCGTTCGTCATGACAACTGGAATGAAATCGACTGATTTCAATCGCGAAAGCGATGACAATAGGATCGCAAAAGCGATGAGAAGCTAGCGTGAGGAAGGAAGAGATCGAGTTTCGCGGAATATGGGTGCGCGCGAGCCGTTTTGCTATTTACCTAATTTTCCCAATTCTCCTAATATCCACCTAATTAGCCTCCTAATTTTTGCTATATAATTAATTCGTCCCAAAGAACAAATTTAGCCCAAAAGCATTTTTGCTATTCCAAATTGATCATATAAATTACTTTCTTTATATAAAAGGAATAATAAAGCCCTTTTTGCTATATCTTTAGTCTATCACCAAAATATTTTTTTATCCCATACATTAACCATATAAATAACTTATCAAAATATATTTAAGTTTATAATATGCTCTTTAAAGGATATGCGACCCCCCTTTTTCAATATATAAAGTCTTAAGATAATATTTTTCCAACAACTTGATCTAGATCTCTTTATTTATAAAATAAGCTCCAAGTAATGTAAATATATTATTTATATTACACTTTTCATGTATATAAAACTCATCATTTAATCTTATAATTTATTTAAAAATCTTTCCATGTCTTGCCATATCCATTTTCCTTTTATAAAAACTCATGCAAATTATTTATTTAACTTATTTAATCCCATACTTGTTCTTATTAAAATACTTTATACAAAAATATCTTAATAATATTATTCCAAAGCTTATAATACGGTTTAAAATGACGTGCAAGACTATATTCTCTCAACAAACCTTATTTTATTTATTATACAATCATTTTCTTTATTTTCTTTCTCTTAGAGAGAGTATTATAATACCCAAATAATAATATTCTTTTATTATTATTTGTAAAGTGAGGTCTTACATTATTGTTATAAAATTTTATATTCAACTTCTATGCATGCAAAGAGAATTTAATCATATAAATTCCTTTTAAACCACATGCAATATTTATACAATTTAATTAAATAAATATTATATATATATCGAAATTATTTTATAAAAAGATATTAATTAAAATGTGAGTCGGAAAGTTATACCGAACGATAACGAGACGGGAATGGGCACACAAAACGAGGTGGTTGGTCCACACCTCTTTTCTTTCTTCCCAAAAGAAAAAAAATCAGCACAACTAGCCAACTTTGCCGGTGTGCTACGTCGTTGTCGGAAGGCCAATGAGGGCACTTCAAGCGACTGTCAGTAGCTGGACACCTCCTCTACGAACTGTTGGCAATGGATCGGGATAAGACGGCTTGAAGGAGGCGTACGGTGGTCGGGAACTTCAGTCGTCACCAGCCCGTACTCTTGGAGTGGGTACAAGTTGGTCGTCGAGGTAGGTTCGTGCGTTCCTAGCGGCGACACCACTGATCGGGTGGGGAGGAAAGTTGCGGCAGCTGAAACCTCTCATCCCCCTCTTTCTATTGTTGGCAAAAAGTCCGGAAAAGGATGTGTAACAAAGGCGTACGATCCTGGCGAAAATCTCTCGTCACCAGCCCGGAAAGCCCGAAAACTGCACATAGTCGACTGGTTTGGATGCATTTTTGGCTCGATTTTTGTGGTGTTTGTGCCCAATTGATTGAGGGTTTGTAGGCAATTACTTCATCTACATTTAGGGACTTGAATCATAAAATTTGGTTGAGAAACGAGCTCGAAATCGGTCTTTGAAGATCATGCACAACTAGTGCAAAAATCTGGAATTGTTTTTGGGTAAAATTCAGCATTTAAGTGAAGAAGAAGAATCTGAATTTTTTTGTGGTGTTTAAGGGGACGAAAATGGGAGAAGAGAAAGAGATGATGTGCTCTTCTAGCTTTCACAAGTGCCCTTTGAATAAGTGAAGTAGAAGGTTGAAGAAAAGGGGAGAAAGGAGGCCATTGGTGAGGGTGGAGGTGGCTTGGAAGAATGGAGAAGAGGGGGATTGGGTGGTGTGGAGGTGGTATTAGAGACAAGTCCTCTCACCCATCTCCATTGTTGATGGGACAAGCACCCAATGCATGTCTTATGAAAGCTTCTAAAGGAGAAGTAGATAAAAAGAAGAATTTTCCTTAAGATACAAGAAGTACTTGATGACATGGTGGTGTGGGAGGTGTTTTTAAGTAGAGAGGCTGCATGAGGTTGGGGGTTCAAGTCCCATCGAGAGTATTTTTATTCTCCATCACACTCTTTTATGTTCATTTTTCTCTTTTATGTTCATTTTTTTAAACTTAAGTTAATGGAAATTCAATCAAAGAATCGTTTGGGGGTTCAAGTCCCATCGAGAGTATTTTTATTCTCCATCACACTCTTTTATGTTCATTTTTCTCTTTTATGTTCATTTTTTTTAAACTTAAGTTAACGGAAATTCAATCAAAGAATCGTTTATAATTAATTATTTAAATTTTTATTTGCTATCAAGTTCATATTTTAACCAATATTATTATTATTATTATTATTATTATTATGAAAAATCATAATAAAGAATATCTTGTTATTTTAAAGAAATAACTAAATTAATAAAAATAACGATTTCTTTTTATTAGAAATTGTGGTTATTACACATGGAACCCAAGAATGTGGATCAAGCCTTGAAGGATCCATATTGGGTTTGTGATATGCAAGAAGAACTTCATCAATTTGAGAGAAATAAGGTTTTGCACCTAGTTCCCCGATCTAAGAACAGAACTGTGATTAGAACGTGTTGGGTATTCAACAATAAGCTCGATGATTCTGGAAATGTTGTGAGAAACAAAGAAAGACTTGTGGATAAGGGATATAACCAACAAGAAGGAATAGATTATGATGAGACATTCGCTCATGTAGCTCATCTTGAGGCAATTCGTCTCTTGATTGCTTACTCAGCTCATCATGGTTTCAAGCTTCAACAAATGGATGTAAAGACTGCCTTTCTGAATGACATTCTTAAAGAAGAAGTCTTTGTGGAACAAACCCCTGGTTTCGAAGACGTCACCCAACCATATCATGTTTTCAAACACTCGACAAAGCACTTTATGGGTTGAAGCAGGCTCCAAGAGCTTGGTATGATAGGCTCTCTCAATTCTTGCTTCAACATGGATATGTTCGAGGATATGTGGATAAGACTCTCTTCCTTCTCAAGGAGGGAAAGCACACGCTGGTTTTGCAAGTATACGTCAACGACATCATCTTTGGGTCGACTGATGAAAAGCTGGTAAAGAAGTTCGTCAACCTCATGGCCAATGATTTTGAAATGAGTATGGTTACGTTGGTGAACTTAAGTTATTTTTAGGACTTTAGGGTTTTCAAGGAGGTGATGGAACAAGAGTACATCAACAAAAATACCTCAGGGAGTGTGTCAAGAAGTTTGGTTTAGACAACTCAAAAACCTTTGATACACCCATCTCCCCCACTACTTCTCTAGGAAAAGATGAGAACGAGAAGAAAGTTGATCAAACTCTATATCAAGGCATTATAGGTTCCCTACTCTACCTCACGGCAAACAGACCAGACATCATGTTCAGTGTATGTTTGTATGCTAGATTTCAGTCTGATCTAAGAGAGTCTCATCTCAAAGTAGTGAAAAGGATTCTAAGATATCTCAAAGGTTCGTATGACTTGTGCTTATGGTATCCAACCTCATGCGACTTTGGGCTAGTCAGCTACTCATATGTTGACTTTTTTTGGAACAAGGTTCATCGTAAGAGTACTTCAGGGATGGCTCAATTTCTTAGTCCATGTCTTGTGTCTTAGGGGTCCAAGAAACAGAATTCAGTTGCTCTCTCTACTACGGAGACTGAGTACATTGTCGATGTTACGTATTGTACTCAACTCCTTTGGCTCAAGCAACGACTTCATGATTTTGGATTGAAATATGATGGCATACCCATACTGTGACAATACAAGCGTCATCAACATCTCAAATAATCCTATTCAACACTCACGAACCAAGCATATCGATATTCGTCATCACTTTCTTCGTGATTGTGTTGAGAAAGGGTTAGTGACCATAGATTTCTGTCGAACAAGTGAACAACGTGCAAATATATTCACAAAGGCTCTCAATCATGAACCCTTCATACATTTTCGCATGGAGCTAGGTATGATTTCCCTAAACTAATCTATTTCCTGCCCATGTTCCCTCAATGATCAGTTAGATTAGATGATCTCATTATGATTCAATAGTTTTATGATCTTAAGGTGTTAAGTTTTGAATGCTTCCATGTTACATACCCATGAACCTTGCATATCATTGTGTCTTAATTTTTTGATTCTTGAGTTATGTCTTAAATTCATTTTCAAACCATTCTTTGAAGCCCAAAAGAGTCAAACCCGATGTTTCTAACCTTCATTACAAGCACAAATGACGGTTGACTCTACAACCTACCCCAAGCCTTTCATGTTAGGGAGTCTCTATGAGCCTATTTTTTGTGTGTTCTTCTTGATAAACGGAGACTTATCTACATGATTGACAAATCAACATAAATATTTTTCCCATGGTTCTCTTTGGCATCCTTGTGCAAAACCCCAAAAAACTAGGTGTATTCTCTTTTTAATGGATGTTGGCAACATGAGTAAGGTTAGTGACTGTGTATCACGTGGGGAATGTTGTTTGAATGGAAATCTTGTTACTTAAGTGGTTGACTCAGAACAGGTTGCGGATGTTATTTTCAGAGTATGACAAGAGCCAACTTTCTCCAATGATATCTTTTTAAAATATGGAAATTTTTTGGCAAAAGGAAGTTGCCTTTTCAGTTTCATTCAATGAGATCTTGAGAGAATCTAGTTTCCAATCCAATCAACTACAACTCAAGATTAAATACGGAGGAGACTAAACTCAAAAGGTATGCTCTCTCTCTCTCTCTCTCTCTCTCTCTCTCTCTCTCTCTCTCTCTCTCTCGCGCGCGCGCGCGTTATTCTTGCTCTCTTGCTCTCTTCGTCCTCTCTGCAATCCTTTTCTCTCCAAAGAGCTTCAAGCTTTCTCTCTCCAATGGCGTCAAACCCTAACCCCTTATTCCCCATCCATGGTGCTAAAACACCTCGAACCCTAGCCCTCAAGCTCGGGAAAGTGGTTGATCCACAAACCCTGACTTTGCTCTTGGTAGCCATTCAAACTACCAACAAGCCTTCATCCCCTCTCTTGCTCGAAGGCCCTCAAACAACCCAATTTTAAGAACCTGGCCAATCATCTCAAAACCCAACCGAAACTCTCCCCATTCCTCAAGAAAACCCAACGATCCAAGCCTCTCAAGAACGATCCTACAAAAACTCTAAACTATCCGATTCTGTCAAGGCTAGACGGACGCGTCTCCGGCGGATCATTCCCATTCGAACCGGTCTGAAGGGACCCATACGCTTGCGGGTCGAAGTCGTTGTGCTTTCGCGCAATGAACTGCTCCAACCGATCCAACCTAGATTGCGTCGTCCCTAGTTGATCTTGCAATTTTGTGACTCGACGTTGAATGACAGTGTTGTCCTGCATCATCTACGCCACCCGAGGAGGTTGTCAACGTGGCGTTGACAATCGTGAGCCGTAGTAGTCTGATGCAGCGTTGTGGAGCCCGAAGACAGCACTGCCTGGGCCCACCCCTCTAGCGGCCTCTAGA
The DNA here is from genome assembly GCA_964016875.1 of Fallopia convolvulus. Classification (NCBI taxonomy): domain Eukaryota; kingdom Viridiplantae; phylum Streptophyta; class Magnoliopsida; order Caryophyllales; family Polygonaceae; genus Fallopia; species Fallopia convolvulus. Next base: position 31,909,364 of record OZ024727.1, read on the forward strand.
TAGGCCTCACACTCGTCTTAAAAGGACGGTGGGGTGCCCGAGTCGGAGGACCTCTAGGAGAGGATCTCCCGGGGCCGCACCTAAAGAAGAAATGAAAAAAACATAAATAAAAATAACAACATTAAATAATAAATACAAATATATAATATACTTAAACAAATGTTGGTACTTACAACGATATCGACGGATCATTGGTCTATAAAATGCCCGCCCACCTGCGTGTGCGTCTCGATTAGAAGCTCGAGAGGCGTAATTGGTTGACCACGCCGTTGTTTCTACGAAATAAAACAAAATTGTTAATGATTATAAAATATAAATTACTATAAATACAAAAAAATTAAATTACAAAAACATACCAATAAACGCATGGTCTCGAGGTGCGACCTTGAACCGTTGTGGTGGTTGGAGGGATTTACATTGCGATTCCTCTTCTGACGCCACCCAGAGATCCCAAACGACGAACTCAATCCAAGTCGCATTTTTTCCCGCGTTACGACACTTCTCGACCATGTCATCGTACAACGTCTTGGCCTGTTTCTCCCATAGGTTCCGGATGGTCTCAAGGTCCATACCTGGCTGGGAGGCGTCCCATCGGAAGTGTGTACCGAAAAAATAAAGAACAATATTAGTAAATAAATCTGAAATTTGTAAGGCTAAATGTGAATTAACTAAAAGTTACCCTCTAAGTGTCAAACCAACGAGTCTTCGACTCGTTTGTCGCAAACTTGAACTACGACGCATTAAGGTCGGGTTGGTTGGTGCAAATGTGTGTCATCCACTGCTACATTGGACCCGGCGGCTGCAAACTGTGAAATGAAATCTAGTAAAACGTGTTATAACATATTTTTAATAATATACAAATTTGAAATAACAAAAGTTATACGGGTTGTTTTCGTACGTACCTGCTGCCCACAATGGTCAAATCCCATATCCTGTTGGGGTCGAGCCCTTGCGATGGACCACTAGACAAAGCCCTGGGGGTGGGGTGATAGCTTCCATATAGGCAGTGTTTAGAATGCATGTTTCCACTTCGTTTGCGTTGTTTTTAGGTAGTTTTAGATAGTTTCTTTACTGTCTTAGAGTGTCTAGGAGTTTTGGTTTTTTGAACTTGTACTATGTTGTTTTATAGGTCTTAAAGTGAACAAGTGTGAAAGGAATGGAAACTAGGAAAAGAACACTTCAATTCGGGGCATCCGTTGGAGTTGTTGGTTCGACACTTCTATCTTGTAAGGATTCGTTCGGGAGATATAGTGATCTGATGAAGTTGAATTTGCTATCATTGGAAATCTAAGTCATATTACTACAATTCATGTTTTTACTCCGAGTCCAAATTCCAAGTCGAAGGGAGCCAAAACAGCCCCTGAAGTGTCACTTGAATCTTGAACGAAGCGGAGGACGCTATTGCTGGCAGAGGGAGCCGCCTTTTAATGTGCCGAGATTTCAGTACTCGAGATGCATTATATCATACTATTATCGTATTGGGCTTATATCCTATGAGACTTATGTTGTTTAGACCTAGTTTCCTTCTTTATATTAAGGTTAGGAGAGAGGGAACTCTAATTCTTATTCTCATACTTCTCATTCTAAGTTTTACATAATTTCTATGGAGAACTAAGCCCCTTTGCTTAGTTAGACAATTGAAGCATCATTTTGATTAAAGTTGTGAGATTTCTAATTCCTTATCTATTGCTTGGATTTAATCTTCTCTCTTGCTTGAGTTTCTATGATTTATTTCAATAGTTTATAGCATGATCAACTAGGGTTTGTTGTTATTGGATCTATTGCTAGATCTAGAGTGTTACTGGTTGAGCATCTCTGTTCATAGTAGCAATTGCATCGTACTAGTATTTGGTTGTGCTAGTTTTATGCAGAAGAGACTTGATTTACATTCTAGGGTAAAAGCTGGTTGTTTTATGTTAGAATTGTATCCATTTAAATTACTATCCTTACTGCTGCTATTAAACTGAATCATTGATGGTTTCATGGTTGTTTAATTAGTTAGAACTAATAGTATCTGGTTGTGCTATTAGTTAGAATTGAAAAGCAATTGCAAAATCCATTGTATGTGATATTGAGGTGAAATCAAATATCAACTTGTCATACGATTGTGGATTTTTGTTTGCCTAAGCTATCTTCCCAATATTGTTATTAACAAACTTTGTTAATATGTTAGTTTTGCATGCTTAGACTTTGTTACAGTCAACAACTCGCTTGTTACTTGTTTGACACAAAATTCATTACAAAAAATAAAACCTGTCTCCCTGTGGATTCGACCCGGACTTCCTAAAGACTACAGTTTTAAGTTAGTTTGGATTCTTTTGCATAACCGTGATTTGCATGACAAAATCATCGTTATCATGGGGACGGCGGAATCCTTGTCCAAACCCTCTTCGTTAGGACCCATCTCCTCTATACTAGGGAGCTGGGGTCCGTCATTTGCTAACAAGCATGCCGCATCCGACTGTGTCGCCTCGAACGACCATTCCTCGTCGGATAGTGAAGTGTGGCCTCGTCCGGACAAGGGCCTCGTAAACGTCTAGGTGGGTCCATACTGTATATAAATCAAATCAAATAAACTAAAATCAAAATAAACAAAATTCAATTTACAATCAACTCATCAAAACAACAAAGTAAAACTAAAATCACAAAAAAAATCAACAAATTCATCCTAAATCACCAAATTCAACCAATTCAATAAAATCAACAAATTCAACAACAACAAATCCCATAAATAAACAAATTCAACCTAAAATCAACAAATGCATCACAAATCTACAAATTCAACATAAAATCAACAAAAAAATTCAACAAATTCATCATTATTCACCAAATTCAAGTAATTCCATAAAATAAAAAAAAATTCAAGAACAAATTCAACTAATTCATTCAAATTCATCAAATTCAACCAACTTCACCCTAAAATTCATGAAAATCATCCACAAATTCAACAAAAATTCAACAATCATCCACAATTTCAACAAAAATTCAAACTTCACCAACATCATTCCTAAAGTCAACCAATTCATCAATAATAACAAAATCATTCCTAGACTCGAAAAGGAAGGCTTACCGGTGGTGCCTGCGGGCGTGGAAAGGCTCTCGGTTGTGGGCGGCGGCGGGCGTAGAACAGCTCTAGGGCGCGTTGGGGCAAGCGGGCGCGGAAGGCTTCTCGGTTGGGGGCGGTAGCGGGCAGGCAGGAGTCCTCCATGTGTGCAAGCAGGCGGGGGCGGCAGTGGAGTCCTTAAGACGGGTTAGGGGGCGGCGATGAAGTCCTCAAGATGGGTTAGAGGGCGGCGGTGGAGTCCTCGATAGGGGTTAGGAAGAAGAGTGAAAGAGAGAAATGAGATCCGAGATCTCCGATTCGGAATTTAGGTCGAATTTAGCGACCAAGTGGTCGCCAATGTCTTATTTTAAAAAAAATTATAATCCTTTTTTTAGCGAGCACTTGGTCGCAAAATAGCGACCAAGTGGTCGCTAAATCCAAATATTTGGATTTGGCGTCCACTTTACTTAATTTTCCCACCAAATATTTCGTTTCATCGACCACTTCGTCGCTTTAGCGACCACATGGTCGCTAACTCCAAATATTTGGATTTAGCGCTATTTTTAAAATTTTCCCACTAAATATTTCGTTTTAGCGACCACTTCGTCGCTAAATACCTACCACGTGGTCCCTGAATCGAAATATTTTGATTTCCCCACTTCTAGAGATAATTTGGGATGCATATTTTGGTTTTGGGCGACCATGTGGTCGCCAAATAGTGACCAAGTGGCCGCTGAAAATATTAGACAAAACGCAATAATCCTTCCAATTTATTGCAACAACGATCAAAATCATTACAAATCTTAAAAACAACTGCTTTATAAAGCAGAAAAAAGAAAATAAAAACTTCATTAATGCCCCAATCTATCCACTACTCTTATCTCAGCACCTTCATACAAGCGAAGCTGCAAAACTGTTTCTTCATAAAGGCGTGCGGTGATATCCTCATCGTTCAAGAAAAACTTCACGTATCCTGGTGGTTTATCGTACTTTTTGAAATAGGCGTACATCACTCTTCGCATTGGGATGTTTGGTCTTATTCTCATTAATGTTCTCCCATTATCTTATGCATGAAATTAAAGAAAAAAGGTGTGAGTTTTCATGAATTCAAATGTATACAATAAGAATTATATATATGGAGTGATTGTTACCTCATTCACTATGCTGAAGTTGATGTATGAAGGATTGTTATATGCTCGCGTGGCCATAGCATTCTTTTGTGCCATGGGCCCATGATGTGAGCCCCACCATGATGGCGAGCCAAGAAGAGGAAGACATGTCCGTGCGCTCCGACGGACCCATCACTCGAGCCAGGACCCGTGCCATAGCCCGAGCTACTTCGTCCCTCGTCGCGCGCGTCCTCGCCAGCCACGGCGCAGCCACTGGCGCGCCCCTCACCCGGTGCGTATCCGTCATCGAAGGCGCGCCGGCACTCCAGGCCGACGCTACGCACCGCGACACCGAGAACCTCATTCTCACGTAAGAATCTTGGGAAATCATATCTCCCATATCTTGTTAGTTGCCGAAAAAAAAATAAAAAAAAATATTGGAAAAGAAAAGCCAAAATAAGGCAATCTTTATCCATTAGTTGTTATTAATAAAAAAAAAAAATCAAAAAGATATTGTGAGATACACAAGCCAAAATAAGGCAAGTATCTCACATATATTCGGCCCTCTCTCTCCAATCAAATAATATCTTCTCTTGATTTGATTTGCATATCTGTGATTGATTGCATATCTTTCTTGTTTCTATTTTTTTTAAGACACAATCTCGCCTCCTTCCTTAGGCCGAGATCTTCTCTTCTCTCTCTCTCTCTCGTGCAAAGGCTTCCATCAAGCCAACGCACCTCTCTCTCTCTTTTCTTACTTGCTTGTGTGTTTGTCTTGCGTGTTCTTGCTCTTGTGTGTGCCTTACTTGTGCAACGTCGAGATCCTTAGCCTCCCATTCCTTACAAGTACTTTCGTGCAAACTAAGGGTACTTGAGTGGTGAGTCTTACAAAATCTTGACGTTTCTTTTGCTTGCTTGTTTTTAGAACTTTTGACTTGTTCATGTTCTCGGTGCCGTGCCAGCCTCCCAGGCCGAGCACCATGCCTCGCCGAGCCACCCCGGCGTGGGAACTTGAGGTTCTGGTGCGCCTCGGCCTCGACACTCGAGGTTCGAGTGCGCACCAGCCCCGTCGACGCCGAAGTCATGCCGCGCCTCGTGTCGCGACATGCCCTTGGCGCGCCGACGCCTTGTCACGACCTTGTCGCGACACTCGCGACTAGGCCACCGTGACCATTTATGTGTCTTACTATTTTTAGCATCATTTCCATTCCGAAACATTTCTACTTCAGTACTTGCTACTTTTATTTAGAGTTTTGGGCTTGGGCTTGCGTCTTGGGCCGCGTGCGTGCATCTCCCTTATGCCGCCCTTGCCACTAGGTTAAGACTAGGGTTTGGCATGCCATCTTCTCTATAAAAGAGGCACACCCCCTCCATTGTTTCTCACGCTTTGAATGAACTATCGTTATGCTGTCGAGATTACTCCAGAACTAATTCTAAAAGGCGTCACCCCCCATTCTCTTCTCGTATCCCATATTCTTCAGGTTTCCGTCAAAAGAGACCACCTTCTTAAACCCTTTCACTTCTTCCCTACCAAGTCTAGTCGTTAATTCGGCTCAAATCTATCCAAACCCGACGTGAGAAGACCATTTACGAGTCCAAGTCGAGATCCTCTCGTGAATCCTCAACGGGGTTCACATCAACCCATGGCTGGAGTTGGTATTGGAGTTGGAAAATTCTCCTTTTATGTTTGGAATTGGATAGTGTTTTGTAATGATCATAGATATTTGTGCATGCATGACTAGTGTCATCAGAATGACAATACAAAAAAAGTTAAATTTGTGCATGCATGACTAGTGTCTTTAGAAAAGTAAATGACAATAGTAAAGAAAAGATAAACATGTGCATCCGTGAATAGTTTCATCAGATAAATAAATGACAATAGTATTATCCTGATTACAAATCTTCCTCTTCGGTATCCGATTCACTCTCAAACTCCCCCTCAAGCGTTTTACTAGACGTCTCTGCAAACATCAACCACGTGATTATCTTTGTTTGGGTCATTTAGGGAACCAAGTGGATCATTATCGCGTGTATCGTCGATAACTCATGGAAGTGAAGAATCTTGTTGAAATGCCTCCTCAACAACCCGACGGGAAACTGCTCTCATTAGGGTCTACACTGGTACCTTCATCGGGCCACACACGTGACTTCACTTTAATGACCGCTATCCAATCAGCATCTGCACGCCTAACCTTTGGGAAATCGAGAAAATAAACTTGAGTGGCTTGATGTGCTAAGATGTAATGGTCTTTTGTTCTCAACATTTTATGTTTGTGAACATCGACAAGCTTTAGTTAAGGGTGAATGCGTGTTCCTCCACCACTTCTTGTGTCAAACCATGAACAGTTGAAGATAATAGGGTGCTTGACAGTTGGAGATATGTATTTGAGCCCAATTATTTTCTCTAGCACACCATAGAATTCCTCCTCTTCAGTGCCGAAGCTTTGTCCTAGAACACAAACTCCACTAATGTCATTTTCCCTGGTTGATGAGTGTGTCTTCGTGTGGAATCGATATTCGTTCACAAAATAACCAGAATATGTCTTCACTTTATGAGAGGGTCCACGAGCTAGTGTTGCAATGTTATGATTTCGAAATTGCCAGACTGTCAGCCTGCATGTGCAGGAAACAATTAACATTTTCGAACTATTTCATTTTAAATTGAAAGTTAAACGTATTACTTCATTATATAAATGAATTAATCCTTACATGGGAGTAGAACCAGAGGCGAAAGTGTTTTTCCAAAATCTTTTTCTTTTCAGCTTCGTTTATTGTTGGATTTGATGAACACACGAAATTTGTCAAATAATATCTATGAAAGATTAATTGAATCATGTATATTAATTGAATTTAGTCAATTCAAAATATATATGGAGATTATAGAAACTTACTCAGTATAGGGCTCCACTTCTTCGCAGTTCAGGAGTATGTATGTTTGGATCAAATGGAATTCATCATCTTTGAGCACACGACCACTTGCTCTACCCAAGGTCCGAATAGTTGATGTGAAAATAGACAAATCGCCCGCATCGACCCCAACTGGAAAGTGTGCAACTTACGTTGTGGGCGACATCCATATGATTACTCGCGACATGCGAATTAAAATAATACGAGCAAAAGGTGGACGCCTCCTGAACGAGATAGGCACTGCAAATTGAGCCCCAAATGCGAGATTTATTACAAACTGTGTCCTTCAGCCTTTTTAGGAACCTGCAAATTCAAAACACAAGCTTGTGTTATTAAAGTTAGATAAAACCAAATTTAACCAAATTTTACATACCTTTCTACTGGACACATCCATCTATATTGGACAGGGCCACAAATTGAAGTTTCCCTTGGTAGATGAATAGGCAAGTGCTCCATTGAATCAAATAACCCGGGAGGAAAGGTATGCTCCAACTTGCACAATATTATTGGTATTTCCTTGTGCAAATTCATAACTACTTCAGACTTAAGCTTGTAACACGTGAGGTCCATAAAGAACGCACTTTGTTAAGCAATGGGATCCCAAACTTTGTCATCAAGAAATGCTCGAAAAGAAACATGCAACAACCTTTGCATGAACATGTGACAATCATGGCTCTTCATCCCAAAAAGTCTAAGCTCGTGCAAGTCAATGCAGCGGCTCAAGTTGGAAACATAGCCAACCAAGAATTTTACGGATCTCAAATACTCAAGAAGCCCTTGGTTTTCATGACGATATAGAGCATAGCAAGCCTTTGGGCACCTATTCTCATCCTCGTCGGGTTCCAACTCCAGTCGCTTGCACAATTCCTTTAGATCCTTTCTTGTCGACCACTTGTCGTTCGACTTCCCCGGAACATCAAGAATGGTGAAAAATACATTCTCGAAGACATGATTTTCAATGTTCATTACATCCAAATTTTGTCATACCCACAGACTTGCCCAGTAAGGTAGGTCCCAGAAAATGCTTTTCATCTTCCAACCCGAACCTCTATTTATTGCGGCATTGTGCTCCTCGGCTCCCACTTCAGTTATCTTCATCGACCCCATATCGTCAATTTGGTCTAATATCTTGTATCTGTCTCGAAGTATCGGGGGATCACGTTGTTAACTTTTACCCTTCTTGAAATCGGTCCTATTGTTTCGGAAGCGATGATCAGCTTTTGTAAACCTCTTGTGACAATTGAACCAACATATTTTGTGTCCATGAGTTAGATAAAATGCATCTGTGTTCTCCATGCAATAAGGAAAAGTGTATTTCCCAAAAGTGCTCCATCCTAAAAAAACATATATCGGGTCAACGCGGTAAATTAAATAAGCACATATATGCATCATTATAATTGACCATTTCTTTAAACATATATACAACAACATACCTGACAACATGGAATATGTTGGAAAGTCACTATTAGTCCATAATACAGCTGCACGCATGATAAAATTTTGCTTCCTCCACGCATCATATGTGTACAGCCCATTAAGGCACAAACTCTTGAGCTCGACTATCAACGGCTGCAAGTAGACATCCAACTTTTGCTTCGGATTCTTCAGTCCATATACAGTAAGCGTCAAAAACATAATCTCTTCTCACATACACATTGACGGTGGAAGGTTGTAGGGTGTCAGAATCACATGCCAGGATGAGTATCGCCGCCCGGACGACCCGAACGTATTGAAACTGTCCGTGGACAAACCTAGTCTCACATTTCGTGATTCTGCTGCAAAATCTATCCAGACTACATTGAAATGCCTCCATGCCTCTACATCTGACGGATGTCGCATCACCCCATCTTGTAAGTGCTCTGCATGTCATCTCATGTGTTCGGTAGTCACCATAGATGCGTATAACCTTTGCAACCTTTGAGTTATTGGCAAGTAAAACATACGAGAATAGGGAATGAGCTTCGTGTTGCCTTGCCTTCATCTAGGATATCCACATATCTTGCAAGTTGTGAATTCTGCATCTGCACCCCAATATATCATGCAAGAGTTTGGGCAACAATCTATGGCCTCGAATAGAAGATCGAGACCCTCAACTAGTTTTTTCGTGTCGTAAAACGTGGCTGGTAATGTTGTCTCCGGGTGAGATACTCGTCCGCAGAAATCTGAAATCATGTCGCCTATTTGCAGCCGACAACATGTCGTACATACGCTGTGCATCGGGATTGGGCGCTTCATGATAATACTTCTCTCCTTCATGCCCTATATCCTCATTTTGGATGGGATCATCATTGTAATGAGCTCGACTATTAAAGCCATCATAGACCATCTGCTCCATTCGATTATCATACCTAGATACTAGTGGAGTTGGATCTGTACTACTACAACCTTCATTCTGTCTAGACTTAGCCAACAATGCAGCAAACATTTCATCTGTCTCCCTGTGCGAAACCCACTGGTAATAATGAGGAACAAAACCTTCCTTAACAAGATGATAATTCACATCATCTACTAAAATCAGTTTCTTATTCTTGCACCTTTGACACGGAAACCTTAATTCTTGCGGGTTATAGATCGACATAGATTTGCAGAACTCGATAAATTAAGTAACGCCGGCACTAAATTGGTCGTTCAAAAAACCATCTACATTATACAAATACATCCATTCACGTATTTTCCTTCTTATAAATGAATATAAGATTGTAAATAATTGAGCTTAGGCTATATTTGGCGACCATATGGTCGCGAAAGACAAAATAGAGAATAATTGCACTTAGTAATATTTGGCAATAATATCAGTTCCTTATGTGCTATTTCGCAACCATATGGCACTACACCCCATTTAGCGACTATTTGGTCACTAATTAGTGATCATATGGTCGCCAAATACAAACAAAAATTTCAACCATTTGCTATATTATAGGGATTTAACGACTACAAAATACAATCTCTTATAATTATTTAAACGTAAATTTTCTACCAACAATATGCGAGTATAAGTATACCATGACAAAATTAAACAAAAAAGTTTTAATTACACATATGTAATGGAGCTATTGGAAAAATATGACGAAATTCCTCCTTTTAAGCAACTGAGATACGTAAATGCTTCTTTTCTTCCTTTTGTGAAATTTTTATTGTAGAAAGCTATGTATGAGGTTGTGTAGAGGTGGCGGTATGAGGATGGGGATTTACAAAGCTAGGTATAGACGCTGAATTGGTCGTGATTATGCCAATTGTTGTATTTAGCGACCAATTAGTCGCCAAATCCATATGATAATGCCCGCCAAAATTGGCTGCTTTGGCGCCAGAAGTTAGCCATCACTTGGTCACAAAGTTTACCAACCACGTAGGCGCTGATCTCATGACCGAAGTTGGCGACCATTTTGTCAGCGATTTTAGTGACCACGTGGTCACGGATGAGTTTGCGACCACTTGGGCACCAAAATCTGCGAGCAAATGGTCGCTAACTTCGGTCATGAGATCCGTGATTACGTGATCGCTAAACTCTGCGACCAAATGGTCGCTACCTTCTGGCGCCAAAATTGCCTACGCAAAATTAGCGATCGGATGGGATCCGCGACCACTTGGTCACTAATAGTAGTGACCACTTGGTCGCTATTTTTTTCGGATTTGGCAACCACTTCGCGATCCCTTGGTCACTAATTAGCGACCATCTTTAGTGGTCGCTAAATTTACAGAATGGTGTAGTGGAAGGAGTCGACTACTTTGACACTTTTAGTCTCGTTGTCAAACCGACTACTATTCGGCTTGTTCTCAACTCAGCCGTCACCTATAATTGGCCTCTTCGACAGGTTGACATCAACAATGCCTTTCTAAATGGTGATCTTCAGGAAACTATCTTTATGGACCAGCGCCCCCCCCCCCCCCCCCGCGGATTTGTATCCACCACCTCTCCTCATCATGTTTGCAGTCTTCGGAAGGCTATGTATGGCCTTAAATAGACGCCAAGGGCGTAGTTTCATAAACTTCAAACAACCTTCTTCAACATGGCTTCTATCCTTGTCGATCAGACACTTCCTTTTTCATCAAACAACAGGGCAAAGTCGTTGTCTACGTACTTATTTATAACGATGATTTGATCATCGCCGGGTCCAACGTCAAATTTGTTAATGAGTTTGTAAGCTTCCTTGGTTCCGTTTTCTATCTTAAGGATCTTGGAAACTTACACTACTTTTTGGGCATTGAAGTTCACAAAAAATCTGAATGTCTTCTTCTCTCTCAAAAGATGTACATTTTTTATTTATTGGAACACAACAAGATGACAGAAGCCAAACCGATTTCGTCGCCTGCCGAATCAGCCTCACTTCTCACACGGTCCAGTAACCCCTTGCCCAACGCTTTTCTTTACATGAGCAATTTCGGCAGTCTCTAGTATGTCACTATAACTCGTCCTGAAATTTTCTATGCCGTAAATCGTGTTTGTTTGTTTATGCATAATGCTTCTGTGCGTCATTGGTCCGTTGTCAAAAGCATTTTACGGTACCTCAAAAGAACTCTCACTGATGGGCTGTTAATTAAACCCACCAAGGATTCTCGTTTGGTCACTTTTACA